>JASAUF010000654.1:0-10000000 GCA_030180095.1 Magnolia changhungtana
CGGCACATAATGTAGCCCAAATAGTGGCTCCACCCATGATGGGAGCAACAAATGGACAAGAGAACCAACTGAAGGTTCCGTCCGCGAGGATAGGATCAGGGTGGATTCCGGTGACAAGAGCTATAACACAAGATGACGTAAGACAAGTCGTCGAAGAAGCGGTCGAGAATAGAAAGGAGCGCACAAATGCGGTCGTTTCGAGATCTAGAACACCCTACCCAAGAGAGGTAGAGGATGTTCCATTCTCAGTAATTTTAAGCATCCAGATTTTCAGAAATTTAATGGGGAAGGATCACCAGAGGAACACGATGCATTTCATCACCAGCATGGGGAATTTTTCCACGATACCTCAATATTGCTTACGCTTATTTGGGTCATCATTGACAAGCAAAGCTTTCAGGTGGTATTCAAATTTGGCACCAGGATCCATACGAACATGGGAAGAAATGCAAGATGCTTTCATGTCAAACTTCTTTTCGTCAGAACGCGATGTTAGCATAACAGAACTAGCTTCAGTACGACAACGAGAAGGAGAACCAGTCGAAAAATTCATAGACAGGTGGAAGACGCTGGGGGCATCATGCAGGCAGTTGCCAGAAGAAAAGGAACAAGTCAAAATGTGTCTGAATTCTATGGAAACAGGAATCGCGTTTGGACTCACCAGCGCTGATATCGGAACCTTTCGTGATTTGGCTACCAAAGCCCATGCATTGGAACTGATGACTCGCAAGATGCCGGCATTTCATCATGAAACTGTCAGAAGAATACCTAGCAGAACAACTGTCAACACTATCGATCGGGATAAGAAGAATCAAGACGCAAAAAGCTCAAGAGATAAAAGGCCGGAAGGAAAAGAAGGTTGGAATCAATCGAGGGATAGATCTGATTGGAAAAAAGCTCAGAATGCTCGATTCACATGAAGGATTTGAGTTTGATAAAGAAGACGTGGTGCCTATGATGCAACAATTGTTAAAGGCAGGTATCTTGGAATTACCAGAACCAAAATGCCCTGAAGATGCAACGAGGACTCGAGAAAGAAACTTTTGCCGTTATCATCGCCTAGTGGGGCATCCGACGGAAAATTATTATACGTTAAAATGCATTATACAGCGAATGATAAATAGAGGTGACATAATAACCAGCGGAAGCAAAGAAAAGAATGCAAGGGTAACAGTAAATGTATTGTCAATACAAGAAAACACGCGGGGAATGAAAAAGGAAAGGTTGACAAGAAATGCAACAATGATTACGTTGCGATCAGGGAAGCAAATAACAAGTCCGGTAAAGCAAAAAGCAAGAATCATAAGGAAGGAAGTAACTGAAAGACAGAATACTGAGGACAAAAGTAGAAATGGAGATGCAGTAACAAAAGTGGCTTATGATGTAGTTAGTCACTTGAAGGGTATACCGGCACGATTAAGTATTTACGATGCATCAAGTTGTCAGAAGAATTTCGACAGAGTTTGATTCAAGCACTGTCTGATCACAATGTGAGAGAAACTTTACTGGCAGAAATGAAGGATGAAAGAAATAATAAAAAAATGAATTGTCTACCAGTAATATCTTTCTCTGATGATGATTTAATTGGTGAAAAGGAACATAACAGGCCATTGATGATAGAAGGATACATTTGTGAGAAGAAGATAAAAAGGATTATGATAGATAATGGGTCTGCAGTGAATCTTCTGCCACTCTCCATGATTACTAAATTGGGTTTTCGCCGTTCAGACTTGCGCCCCAGCGGAATGATGATACAAGGATTTAATCAAGATGGACAACGCGTGCTCGGAAAAATTACAGTAACATTGGAGGTGGGAGAATTAATTACTACTGTTGTATGTCACGTTATAAATGCTGTGACGACATATAACCTTCTCTTGGGAAGGCCGTGGATACATCAGTACAATATTATACCTTCTACTCTACACCAGTGTTTCAAATACTGTAAAGATGGGATGCAGTGTAAAGTAATGGCTGATGCAAAACCCTATACAGAAGCTGAGTCTTTCTTTGCAGATGCTAGCTATTATAAATGTTTCTCTGAAGAAATGAGAAATGATGATGGGAAGAGAATCGTAAAAGATGACAGGATAAATAAAGTTAAAGAAGAAAGAAGCGAGAATCTTACGGGTCTGAGAAAGCAAGAAAAAAGTTCTATTTTGTACCAAAGCGCTGAGACAACGGGACAACCTAGTTGACACTATTGTCGATAGAAACGGTGAAAGTCTTCTGATCCAATTACACGGTGCCATTACCCAATATCGAAGATGTAAGCCATTGCACCCAGCTCAAGAACATTTCAAGTCAAAGCCAGTGCTAAATATCCTGAACCAATAGAGTTTCACGCTGCATCAGAAGTGAAGGATGAAAATATAAGCAATATATATCATGGAGAGTTAGCATCGTAGAATTTGAAGAAATACAGTGCAACAAGCAAGAAAATCATGAGAAATATGGGTTTTGATTGTGACAAACCCACCGGCTTGAATCATGGGAAGGGAATTCAGATCCCTCTCAGGATTAATCAGGAAAAGCGAAGAAAATTCCAAGGATTGGGAGCGGAATCAACAGTAAATATAATATCAGTTAACATGACTTCAGTTACACCAGATCTAAGGTAGTTGAATATCCACGAAACCGCTCCAAGGCAAATAGAAGACGGGGGGCAACCGACGATAGATGGCCTGCGAGAAATAAATTTGGGAACAGCAGAAGAGCCAAAGAACACATTCATCAGCGTTAGCCTCTCAGATCAGGAAACTGAGAAATATGGCAAACTTCTCAAAGCAAATAAAGATGTTTTCGCCTGGACATATGAAGAAATGTCGGGACTAGAACCCTCCGTAGTAATGCATCGATTAAATATTTCCAAAGAAAAGAAACCAGTAAAGCAAGCACAAAGGCGATTTCACCCAGACCTAATTCCGTTAATCGAAAAGGAAGTAAATAAATTAATAAAGGTTGGGTTCATCAGAGAAGTTAAGTATCCCAAATGGATATCAAACATTGTTCCGGTGAAAAAGAAGAACGGACAGATTAGAGTATGTATTGACTTTAGAGATCTGAATGAGACATGTCCAAAGAGACGACTTCCCTCTCCAGATAATGAATTACTAATTGATAGTACTACTCAGTATGCTATCATGTCCTTTATGGACGGATATGCACGGCTATAATCAAATCAGGATGGCGCCTGAAGATGAAGAGCGACGGCCTTCAGAACGCCGCTTGGAATTTATTGTTATAAAGTTATGCCTTTTGGTCTTAAAAATCTTTGGGGCAACATTCAAAGAGCAATGAAGAATATCTTTCAAGATATGATGCATAAACATGTTGAATGCTATGTTGATGATTTGGTGGTGGATCGAAGATCATCAAGAACACCATGAACATTTGGCATCGATCTTAGAAGACTCAGAAAGAAGCAATTAAAGATGAACCCGGCTAAATGTGCATTCGGAATCTCTTCTGGCAAATTCCTCGGTTTTGTTGTACGACACGGAGGATCGAATTGATCCAGAAAAGATTAAGGCTATTCAGAATATCGCCACCAACTGACGTTGAAGGAATTAAAAAGTTTACAAGGAAAATTGGCATACATTCGCCGTTTCATTTCGAACCTCGCAGGAAGGTGTCAGCCATTTTCTCGGTTAATAAAGAAAGATACAGAATTTGTATGGGATCAGGCTTGCCAGAATGCCTTTGATTCAATTAAAGAGTTATTAAAACAGTGTTTCGACAAGGAAACAAAAGTATTTGATTTGGGAAAATAATCTTATTCAAACATAACAATGAAATAGTTATGAAGACATTACTGTCACATTTATTGATTCTGAATTCATTTACATCCTATGGTATCCCTTGATTCTAAGATAGCTTACAAAGAACTTATTACAAATGTCAATCATTATAGCTAAATGTAATTTTCGGCAGCATAACAGCAATGATCTCAATCATCTCCAATGACTTAAGAGGAATAGACAAGTTAATCAACAGTCTTCAAGAGAATGAAGATTCCGGCAGCATTTCGGTATTATTTTGATCATCTCCTAAAACTTAGGAGGAATACGCCTCTTCGTCGATGACTCTTCCTTTCTCTTGATTAAGAAGAACTTGAAGCTTTGAGAACTCCCATCACTCAAATGACATTTCAACCCATTCTTGTCAAAAGCGCAATCAATAGGTTTGCTTTGGTCTGCAAGAAACGATATGCTTTCTTGTGGTCTATGCAAAAACCATAAAAGCACTCGGATACTTTGCTTGCGGTCTGCATGCAATCTTCCAGGAGTCCAATACTCCTTTGCGCGTAGTCACGCAAAGCGGGAGAGTCCTGCCCTCCGCACCTTCTGTCTTCTCTTTTGTCTTTGCTTCACTTGTGAAATCTTCGAACCCCTTTTTAGAGAAGGAATGGGGTATTTATAGACATTTTCTCCAATGAAAATCTCAGATCTGATCGATGTGGGACAAAATATCATCCAACTATTTTTATCGCATCATTATAGACTTTGCGCGGACACGCGCAAACAATATACTTTGCTGGTCTCGCGCAAACCCTCAATCTCGCGCAAACTTCTCCTCTCTGTTCAATCGCGCAAACTCTTCACTTTGCGCGGTCTTTGTGTAATTATTTCACTTTGCGCGACTCAAAATGCAAAGTGGTCTTGAAGTTTATTTTCTTTCATCTTCAAACTGATTTCTTGATCATTCTTTTCTTCACTTCCTTGCTTATTTTATGCCTCAACAGATGCCCCCTTGATCCGTTCTTTGTTTGTTTAGAAAATCAAAGAAAAGGATCAAAGTATTCCTTTCTTCCAAGGTTTGCGCGACCTCGCGCAAAGTCCTACTCGAGTACCGTACTCGGCCATAAAGCCTATAAATAGTCCAATGACTTAGTCATTTTCACGAACTTCCCTCTGTGACACTACGTGCAGCGATTTATTCCGCATGCAAACCTCCACTTTTGTGACCGACCCGTAAATTGTTTCACTTTGTGACGTCTTCTGAACTTTAGAATTTTCCGTGCAAACCATATACTTTGCGCGACCTCGTCATGAAAGTACTTGTACTTAGAAAATTTCAAACTTTTTTCCCAACACTTAACCATTTTCGACTTTGTCTTCTATCTTTCTTTATGGCTCGTATTAAACAAACCCTCGTCTTATATCTCCTTCAAACTCGCCTCCTTCGACCAACCACTGCTAAAAGAATGAAGACAACTTCTAGAAATCCGCTTACTTTAAAGAGCACTGTTCTCCCAACTTTTGACTTTTTTACGACCGTATCAAATCTTTACCTTCTCCTATTCACAGATGTATATCTTTAGGAGATATTAAATGCCACCAAAACATGGAAGGGAATATGAGTGGGATGAATGGCTCAAGACCACGGCCCACATTCGTACCGATAGTGAGAGGCCACTGTCGAGAAGATACTCCTCCGCTTCTCGCTCAAAGAAAACTCGCCCTTGATAAGGCGAAAGAGTTTCTTGAGAAAAAATCAAAGAACATAAGAAGAAAGCGACTTGAAACTCGTGGGATTCGGTGCGAGTTGTCGAAGGTGTCATGAAGTTCAACAACCCTCATGCGAGAGGGCATGACAATCATTCCTATAAAGGTGTATCGCCATCGGTCTATGCTAGCTGTGAATCAGAGATTGTGTCCATGGCGAGAGGTTGATGTATCCGAGTCATGGGTCTGAGAGAGCCCCGAATTCTTGAAGGAATCATTCAAACAAAAAGCCACGACGAGAGGATCGGAGAAGTTCATCCCATGATTTTCTTAACTCCTTCCCATAGTCCTCATGATCTCTTTCCTTCTCATTTTTATGAGGCTTGTGAGAGGCGCTTCGAGAGATCGAGATCAACTCTGGGGTCAGGCAGAATTCCGCATCAGAGGCCTGCTAATTGCTCGTCGCTATTATTCGGAATGGGCGGAAGCTATTTTGCTGAAACATACGAGCACTCTTGCAAAGATAGGTCTTTATGATGTTATAGAAGTAACCTCAAAATACTTCTATCGGGAGCCCAATGTTCGAAGGGCTTCCTTGAGTATTGGTCGCCCACAACCAACTCCTTTCATCTTCCTTATGGCGAAATGAGCATATCTCTTTGGGACCTTCATCGTATAGTGGTCTCACAATAACGGGCAAATTCTACGATGAGTTTATTCCTACCTGTGAGAGAATTAGCCTTTGTATCTTCTCCGGATATGCAAGCCTTCCATCTCGAGACCACCATAGAGCTATTCAAAGAGATGGGCAAATTCCCCAACTTCCACAAAATTCCCCCTCTTGATGGTGGCCCATTTTCTAGAGGTCTAAGGTATTTATCAATCTGATAATCGGTCTTCCTCTTTGTATTCTTAGCCATTCCTGCATATTAATCTCCTCATTTTTATTTCCTTTGAAGGTTTCGCGACTGCCATTCCAAAGAACTAACAAAGCTTCGGGATGCAGTAAGAGGAAAGCTGGAATATAGCTCTTTTGGAGAGCTTGCGGCATTCCTGGCTTATTGGCTAAGCTTAGTCGTTTTGCTTGACTCAAATGGGCGGATCTTCATTCGTCAAGTGTCTTTGTTGTGGTGGTGCCTTAGAGAAGGGCATAAATACTCTCTCGCTCCTCGATATTGTGTTCTATCTCTAGGGCCCTTGGAGAAATAGCTACTCATATAAAAGACCCAATTCTTGGAACTTCATCGGCGCATACTTCTTGGCATTATTTTACAGGATGGCTTGGAGTCTATTTCCCTTGGACTTTTGAGGCTTGAGCAAGCATATTCTCATCCCTCTCATCTTAGCTCTGGTTCTTTCAACAAAGAGCAATGGCTAGAAGAGCATATGAGTGGGTGGCAAATAAAATTCGGGATGACGATCAAATAAACTTCTTTCAATTTCGCCTCTATCGCTATCCAGTAGATACAGATATGGTGGACAATGAAACACTTACTGCAACAGAGAGAGCTTTCTTCTTCTCTATTCGCTCATGTAGTTTACCTTTTCGAGAGGAACAAGAATTTTGGAGAGAACCTTACTATCCCGGTCGCTTCGCTCGTCAATTCGGTTATGATCAAGCCGTACCTCAAGGCTGCGGGCTTGTTACAAGAAAAATCTTATTTATTCTGGGCTGGTCCTCTTAACTGGGCCATGATATGGAAACAGTTGTTGAATAGCTGTGTTGGCTCCCTCTTCATAATTCCAGGTTGTGATCGTGTAGTCCATACTTCATATAGCTGGATGCGATGGTGGGATCATCAATCATACCTGGTTGCTAAATGCTTGCCGGTAGATTCTTCTATCTTTCTTCATCCACCCAGGCTGAAGGGCAGAGACTTAGAGAGCGGAATCGGGTATATTCGGGAGAAGAGCCACGCGTCTCATCCTGGAGAAATTTGCGAGGAAGATATCCTGGAAAAACCCATTCGTGAAATCAAGCCCATCAATACTTTGGATGGTGGTTTGCTATGGAGATCTAAGAGAATTTGAAAAATCCGTCGGGACTCTTCAAATCGGGATGCGGATGATCTTTGCAGTACGTCTTCTCCAATCCTGCAGAGGCTGTAGTGGTTCGGGAAGGACCGCTATTGGTACTTGATATCTTCTCCTGACCCCTTGGTCCTAGTCCATCTTCTCAGATGACTAGATCGAAAAACGCGTTACAATCATCATCCCTATCCCTCGGAAGGAACTCGTAGACCTCTGCTTCTCCTATAGTCAGAGCTTGCACCGAGAGAAGCGATCGACCCGTCTCTTATAAAGGGAAGCAAGTTATCGTTGAAGAAGTTGTGAAGAAATTTTGGGAGATGAAAGTTCAACTTCATCATCAAGTACAACTGAATCTTCGCAGGATGAAGATAGCGGAGATAGTGATAATGGCGAAGATAAAGATGATGACTTTGAAGAAGGTGAAGTTGATATTGGCGAAGAAGAGGAAATAGCTGCGAAAGAAGTTGAGATAGAATCTTCCCCTGCAACTGTTAAGACTCCTTCTAGCATTAATGTTCCTGCTAAATCTCCTGCAGCTGAGGAAGATGAAGAGGAACCTTTAGATTATGGAGAATATGGATATTCACCAGGTAAAGAAAAATTTCATATATATATCTCAATTTATATTGTGACAACTATTATTTATTTAAAATCATTGCATCTCCCTTTTTTAGGTGCCCAAGTTGCAGAAGTAGGTACTATCTCTTCAGCGAGCCCTCCTGTAATATCTTCACCAAGAGCATCTGTAGTTAGTTGGTAGTAGAGAGAGTAGTGGCTCGTGAAATTATATTTCCTGAAACTCTTGACTTGCCAACTCCGGCTACTAGAGATTCGAGTACGGAAGCTAGAGCACCATCTTTATTTGATATGGTGGGACTTGGTCCTTCCATAGCTCAAAAGCTTCTCATACATTAGTCGTGTTCGATGTGGTATATATATATATATATATATATGCTATATTCGAGACTATCTTCATTAGACTATATATAATAATATATTGAATATTCTTCTTCTTTTGCTATAGGAACTTATCCCCGTAGCGGTGCGGCTAGTTCTGATTCTGTAACCACTACTTGAACTATCATCCTTTGCAAAGATTCTTGCTCACAAAATGCTTATGGTGAAACATTCTCATTGTAGCAATAATCCATATCTTGAGAAATCTGATCAGTGGTCGATTTGGATGTTCTTATAGAAATTTTGGAAAGCTCTGCTAAGATGGCGAGAATCAACATATCTCCTTTGCGGGATTCACTCTTCAAATTTCGTGATTAGTAATTTCTTTAGCGTCGGTGAGAATATTACAATTGCTCTGAGATTTTAGAGTGTAGAAGGCAGATTGGCTTCATCACAAGAACAAGCTCTTGACAACTTCATCAATTTCCAAACTTGAACAAGAGCATATAATTCTTCAAGATAAATTAAAGATTCATGTTGATGAAAGCAAGACTATTCAAGACCGCATTGCAATTTTAAAGGAAGAAATCTTGCAGTTGGAGAGGAAGAATCATGAGCGGGCTTTAATCATTCAGGATATTGAAGAGAAGATACAGGTGAATGCTCAATCTATTGATGTTGAAAAATCTGCACAACTTCAAGGTAAAGAAATGATCGCTTCTTTGGAGAATAAGCTTGCTGGCGTTCCTGATCATGCGAGACTTATTTTTGAAGAAAAATCTAGACATGATGCAGCTCAGGCGCAATTGAAAGAAGATTTGCTCAGATATTCAGAAGCAATGGGAATTACAGAGGATCTTTGAATCATGTAATTTTGAACATGTGATATTTGCTTTCGTGTTTTCTCGGATGTAATTTATCATATATTTCATGATAATACTTTGGGATGTCTTATGATGGTATTTTCTATCTTGCATATTGATGATATTTATACTAATATTATCAAATTATATTTGTGCTTTATATGATAATTTCATTATATTTATATTTTTTATTAATATTATCACATTATATTTATATAATTATTTTATTATATTTATATTTTTTATTAATATTGTCAAATTTATTCACTCTTTATATAATAATTTCATTACACGCATTTTTTACAATTTTTAAACCTTTTATGCTTTGTTAGTACGGGATTTTCTAGGTGAGTATTTAAATTGGCGGTACTAAGTTTCAATTCAATTAGCCACAGGCGGTTTATGCTCATGAGTAGTGGAGCGTGCGCACACACACGATTTAAGCTCGTGAGTAGTGGAGCATTTATGGGTCTTATGTGATGGCCCTTGTAACTCTCTAGAGTTCGCTTTTGGGCTTCTCACTTGCCTTGAGCTCACGGTCACGGTCCATCGAGAGGGCCCATTGGCGCTCTTGGGACGGTGGCTTGTTGGATTTACGCGCGGGGTTGGCCACGGTAACTCTCAGAGTTCGCGGGGCTCGCAAGGCTACCTTTGGGCACCAAATCTAGGGTCTGAGTCCATCAATGAGTAGGTTTAAGCCCTTCCTCATGAGTTACTCTGAAATCAAACCCTAGACACTGGAGGGTCTTACGCACGGTTGGCATAAAGCTCGCCTTGCGGCCCCTGTTTTCTTCGTCTGCAAGGTCGAGCCCATTCCACAGGAGGGCATTTTCATCCGTTCCCGTGTAGGCTGCTTGTAGAAGCTATACTGAGACGGCATGGGAATTACGGTGACTAGTCTTCGCGGATTTATGGCCTTTTAGGCTTTGAATCCTTGACTTCGTCGACTACCGCATGAGTGCGCACGATGGTCTTCGCGGGCTTTTAGGGCCAGCGACTCCTCATGCCATTGCCCGAATGGCGATCTTCATGGGTCTTACGTATAGTTGGCGGCTCTTTTAGAGCTTGATCCTTTGAGAGCATTTTTTTTTTTTTTCCGAGCTTGATCTTTTTGATTTTGCTCAATTTTGCTCTTTTGGGATTTTGGCTTGGCTATACTGCCTCTTTGATTGATATTGATATATCCTTGTAAGGCGATAATATCTTCAAGAAGATCGATGCCTTGTAAGGCAATATAATTCTCAGCTTAGATAATATCTTGAGGAATCTTCAAGAATTTGTGCCTTGTAAGGCAATAATATATATATGATCATCATCATTTGCAAATATAGTAGATATTTCGAAATATCTTCAAGAAGATTGATGCCTTGTAAGGCAATATAATTCTCAGCTTAGATAATATCTTGAGGAATCTTCAAAATTTATGCCTTGTAAGGCAATAATGCTTTTGTCATACCCTTATAAGAAAATCCGTGCCTTGTACCCTTATAAGAAAATCCTTGCCTTGTAACCTTATAAGAAAATCCGTGCCTTGTAAGGCAATTTTCAAAAGAACCTTCAAGATAGTGATATTTGTCTTTATCATACTTATTTGGTGATGATGATGATCATATATATTTTCGGTATATTTTCTGGATTTTGATGCTTAATAATTGACATGCTTATGAATTTCCTCTTCATAGCTTCTTTTGCTGACATATAGACATGATTTTATTCATCTTTGCCCCCTTTTGATACAGAATCATTATGCTGATAATATTCCGGATCAAAATCCATACGTCTGTTTTTAGGGATAGTATCTTTTGATGAAACGGGCGTTGACGAGTACAGTATCCTGTCCTTCTTGATTTGTGATTTTATATGCCCCATTGGAATATACTTCTTTTACCACATATGGACCACCCCATTTAGGCTCAAACTTGCCCCCTGTCCGGCGAGTGACCACTATAGGTCTTTTCAACATTAACACCATATCCCCTTTTTTGAAAGAGCGGTATTTGACCTGTTTATCAAATGCAGTCGATATTCTGGCCTGATATGATTGCAACCGCTGCTGTGCTGCGAGACGTTTCTCATCGAGTAAGTCTAATTCTTTCAGCCTTATTTTTGCATTTTCATCATCTGTTATAGATTGATGCACTGCCACTATGAGTGATGCCACTTGTATTTCAATTGGGATAGCTTGCCTCCATACCATAGATTAATGAATATGGTGTAAGCCTGTTGCTGTACGATGAGTGGTTCTGTAGGCCCATAACGCTTCTTGTAACTTTTCATCCCAATCGCGCTTATTGCCTGTCACTGTTTTCTTCATAATCTTGACAATTGTTTTGTTAAACGCCTCTTCTAGTCCATTGGCTGGAGGATAATAAGGTGTTGAAAAAGAATGTTGGATGCCGAACTTCTGACATAACTTTTCCATGCCTCTATTTTTAAAAGGGGTGCCATTATCAGTGACGATCTTCTTCGGAATACCATGTCGGTATATTATAGCATGACGAATGAAATTGACTACGTCTTTCTCTTTAACATTACGCAAGGCGACTACTTCGGTCCATTTGGAGAAATAATCTGTTGCTGCCAGAATATATTGTTTTCCTTTGGATGAAGGAGGATTTATAGGACCAATAACGTCGAGTCCCCAGGCTGAGAAAGGCCAAGATGCAACAGACTGATGTAATTCTTCTGGAGGAACATGTATTACATCTCCGTGTATTTGACATTCATGACACCGTTTTGCATATTCTATCGCATCTTTAAACATAGTAGGCCAATAATAACCCATTCGATGCACTCTATGGCATAAATTCCGGCCAGCTTGATGTGCTCCACATTCACCTGAATGTGCCTCCCGCATTATTTGGTTTGCTTCTTGTTTGTCCAAGCACCTCAACAACATTCCATTATAAGATTTTCTATACAATACTTCGCTGCATATGACAAATTTGCTCGATCATTGCTTATCTATTTGTCTTTGTACATTGTCTTCTGGCAAGATATTATATTTGAGATAATCAACAAAAGGCTGACGCCAATCATCCATTGTTACTTCCAGACAGGATATAGGCAATATTTCAACGGTTTCTTTGATAACTTCTGCAGATGGCAGGAATCTTCTTTCTTCTATAGTTACCTGAAGAGGACTTCGGTTTGTGCAGGATAAAGCCGCTGCTAAACTGGCTAAAGCATCTGCTTTTGCATTCTCTGACCGTGGTATGTGTTCAATTTCCACAGAACTGAATTGTTCAAGCAACTGTTGCGCCTTCCGGTAATAAGGCAAAAGTTCTTCTTTCCTTACCTCAAATTCTGTTGTCAATTGATTTATAATCAATTTAGAATCTCCAAAGATATGCAATGATTTTATTTCCATTTCTTTGTGCTATTTCCATTAGATGATAAGAGCACGTATTCAGCTTCATTGTTTGTGCACGCGATACCCAACGTGAAAGAGTATGGTAATAAATCGCCTGAGGCGTAATGAATATCACTCTCGCCCCGCTCCCGATACTCGAGCAGCACCATCAAAATACATCTGCCAAGGATTCTGAGATTCAGCCAACATAACCTGTTCATCTGGGAATTCATCATTTTCTGTTATAGGATGTGCTGCGAGAAAGTCTGCCATAGCTTGTCCTTTTACTGCTTTCACAGGCTTATAGGAAATAGTGTATTCTGATAACAACAGCATCCACTTGGCTAGTCTTCCCGATAACATTGGCCTGGTCATCAAGAATTTTATCGGATCTGCTCTTGAAATTAAAGTTATATCATGAGAGAGACGATAATGCCTTAACTTTTGCACAGCGAATACCAACGCCAAACATTCTTTTTCAATCGGAGAATAATTGGATTCTGCCCCAATTAGTGTTCGGCTTAGATAATAAAGAGCAGTCTCTTTTACCGTTTACCTGTGCCAATAAAGCACCCAAAGAATTTGTAGCGGCAGATGTATATAAGATAAGTGGCTTACCTTTTCTTGGAGTTTGTTAACACCCTGCAAGTAATTTGTTTTAATAACTCTTTAATTGAATCAAAGGCATTAAGCAAGCTTTGATCCCATACTGAATCTACGTATCTTTCTTCATTACCGAGAAAATGGTGACACCTTCTGCGAGGTTCGAAATGAAGCGGCGAATGTATGCCAATTTTCCTTGTAAGCTTTTTAATTCCTTCAACGTCGTTGGTGGCGGCATATTTTGAATAGCTTTAACTTTTTAGGATCAATTTCAATTCTCTGTCTTAGTACCACAAAGCGAGGAATTTCTTGCGGAAGACACTCCAAATGCACATTTAGCCGGATTCATCTTTAATTGCTTCTTTCTGAGTCGTCGGAAGACTGATGCTAGATGTTCGCGGTGTTCTTGATGATCTCCAGATCTGACTACCAAGTCATCAACATAGCATTCGACATGTTTATGCATCATATCTTGGAAGATATTTTTCATTGCCTTTGATATGTTGCTGACATTTTGAGACCAAAAGGCATAACTTTATAACGGTAAATTCCAAGCGGCGTTCGTTAAAAGGCCGCGCTCTTCATCTTGGCGCCATCTGATTTGATTATATCTTGCATATCAGTCCATAAAGGACATGATAGCATATTGAGTAGTGCTATCGATTAGTAATTCATTATCGGGAGAGAAATCGTCTTTTGGACATGCCTCATTCAGATCTCTGAAGTCAATATACATGACGATCTTCAGTTCTTCTTTTCAGAAACAATATTTGATATCCATTTGGGATATTTAACTTCTCGATAAACCCAACCTTTATTAGCTTATTTACTTCTTTTTCGATTAACGGAATTAGGTGCGGGTGAAATCGCCTTTGTGCTACTTTTACCGGTTTCTTTTCTTTAGAAATATTTAATCGATGCATTGCTACGGAAGGTTCAAATTCCAGGCATTTCTTCATATGTCCAGCAAAAACGTCCTTATTTTCCTTGAGAAGTTGGCCGTATTTCTCGGTTTTCGATCCGAAAGGCTAATCTTTGATGAATGTGTTCCTTGGCTCTTCATTGTTCCCAAATTTATTTCTCGCAAGCCATCTATTGTCGGTTGCCCCGTCTTCTAATTGCCTTGGAGCGGTTTGGGATATTCAATTACCTTGGTATCTGGTGTAGGTGAGGTTATATTAAGCATCTTGTATTTATCACTATTCTTGATTCTGCTCCCAATCCCTGAAATTTTCTTCGCTTTTCTGATTAACCCCAAGAGGAATCTGAATTCCTTTTCCATTATTCAAGCCGGTGGAGTCGCCATTTTGTTTCGACAAGGAAACAAAAGTATTTGATTTGGGAAAATAATCTTATTCAAACATAACAATGAAATAGTTATGAAGACAACTGTCACATTTTATTGATTCTAAATTCATTTACATCCTATGGTATCCCTTGATTCTAAGATAGCTTACAAAGAACTTATTACAAATGTCAATCATTATGGCTAAATGTAATTTTCGGCAGCATAACAGCAATGATCTCAATCATCTCCAATGACTTAAGAGGAATAGACAAGTTAATCAACAAAGTCTTCAAGAGAATGAAGATTCAAATGAACATTTCGGTATTATTTTGATCATCTCCTAAAACTTAGGAGGAATACGCCTCTTAAATCGATGACTCTTCCTTTCTCTTGATTAAGAAGAACTTGAAGCTTTGAGAACTCCCATCACTCCGATGAAAGATTTCAACCCATTCTTTGTCAAAAATCGCTAATCAATAGGTTTGCGGGTCGCTACAAGAACGATATGCTTCTTTGGCTGGTCCGCGCAAACCATAAAGCACTCAGATGCTTTGCTGCGCGGTCTCGCATAATCTTCCAGGAGTCCAATACTCCTTTACGCGCAGTCGCGCAAAGCGGGAGAGTCCGGCCCTCCGCACCTTCTGTCTTCTCTTTGTCTTTTGCTTCACTTCTGAAATCTTCGAACCCCTTTTTAGAGAAGGAACGGGGTATTTATAGACATTTTCTCCAATGAAAATCTCAGATCTGGTCGATGTGGGACAAAAATATCATCCAACTATTTTTATCGCAGCATTATAGACTTTGCGCGGACACGCGCAAACAATATACTTTGCACTGTCTCGCGCAAACCCTCAATCTCGCGCAAACTTCTCCTCTGTTCAATCCGCGCAAACTCTTCATTTTGCGCGGTCTTTGTGTAATTATTTCACTTTGCGCGACTCCGCGTAAAGTGGTCTTGAAGTTTATTTTCTTTCATCTTCAAACTGATTTCTTGATCATTCTTTTCTTCACTTCCTTGCTTATTTTATGCCTCAACAAATGACCACCCAGGTGTTAGCATGACTCGATAGAAAGGTAAGCCACTTATCTTATATACATCTGCCTCTACAAATTCTTTGGGTGCTTTGTTGGCACAGGTAAATGAAGCCGGAAAAGAAACTACTCTTTATTATCTAAGCCGAACACTGATGGGGGCAGAATCCAATTATTCTCCGATTGAAAAAGAATGTTTGGCGTTGGTATTCGCTGTGCAAAAGTTAAGGCATTATTGTCTCTCCCATGATATAACTCGATCTCAAGAGCAGATCCGATAAAATTCTTGATGACCAGGCCAATGTTATCGGGAAGACTAGCCAAGTGGATCTTTGTTGTTATCGAATATACTATTTCATATAAGCCTGCGAAAGCAGTGAAAGGACAAGCTATGGCAGACTTTCTCGCAGCACATCCTATAGCAGAAAATGAAGAAATCAATGATGAATTCCCAGATGAACAGGTTATGTTGGCTGAATCTCAGAATCTTTGGCAGATGTATTTTGATGGTGCTGCTCGAGTATCGGGAGCGGGGGCAGGAGTGATATTCATTACGCCTCAGGGCGATTTATTACCATACTCTTTCACGTTGGGTATCGCGTGCACGAACAATGAAGTCGAATACTGGGGCTCTTATCATCGGAATGGAAATAGCACAGCAAATGGAAATAAAATCATTGCATATCTTTGGAGATTCTAAATTGATTGTAAATCAATTGACAATAGAATTTGAGGTAAGGAAAGAAGAACTTTTGCCTTATTATCGGAAGGCACAACAGTTGCTTGAACAATTCTGTTCTGTGGAAATTAAACACATACCACGGTCGGAGAATGCAAAGGCAGATGCTTTAGCCAGTTTAGCAGCGGCTTTATCCTGCACAAACCGAAGTCCTCTTCAGGTAACTATAGAAGAAAGAAGATTCCTGCCATCTGCAGAAGTTATCAAAGAAACCGTTGAAATGTTGCCTATATCCTGTCTGGAGGTAACAATGAATGATTGGCGTCAGCCTTTTGTTAATTATCTCAAATATAATATTTTGCCAGAAGATAATACACAAAGACAGCAGATTAAGCAGCGATCAAGAAAATTTATCATATGCAGTGAAGTATTATATAGAAAATCTTATAATGGAATGCTGTTAAGGTGCTTGGACAAGCAAGAAGCAAACCAAATGCTGCAGGAGGCACATTCAGGTGAATGTGGAGCACATCAAGCTGGCCGGAATTTATGCCATAGAGTGCATCGAATGGGTTATTATTGGCCTACTATGTTTAAAGATGCGATAGAATATGCAAAGCGGTGTCATGAATGTCAAATACACGGAGATGTAATACATGTTCCTCCAGAAGAATTACATCAGTCTGTTGCTTCTTGGCCTTTCTCAGCCTGGGGACTCGACGTTATTGGTCCTATAAATCCTCCTTCATCCAAAGGAAAACAGTATATTCTGGCAGCAACAGATTATTTCTCCAAATGGACCGAAGCAGTCGCCTTGCGTAATGTTAAAGAGAAAGACGTGGTCAATTTCATCCGTCATGCTATAATATACCGTCATGGTATTCCGAAGAAGATCATCACTGATAATGGCACCCCTTTTAAAAATAAGGCATGGAAAAGTTATGTCAGAAGTTCGGTATCCAACATTCTTTTTCAACCCCTTACTATCCTCCAGCCAATGGACTAGCAGAGGCGTTTAACAAAACAATTGTTAAGATTATGAAGAAAACAGTGACAGGCAATAAGCGCGATTGGGATGAAAAGTTACAAGAAGCATTATGGGCCTACAGAACCACTCATCACAAAGAACAGGGGCGACACCGTATTCATTAATCTATGGTATGGAGGCAGTTATCCCGATTGAAATGCAGGTGGCATCACTCCGAATAGCAGTACATCAGTCTATAACAGATGATGAAAATGCAAAAATAAGGCTGAAAGAATTAGATCTGCTTGATGAGAAACGTCTTGCAGCTGGCAGTGCGGTTGCGATCATATCAGCCGTATTAATATCGGTGCCTTTGATAAATGAGTTAAATACCGCTCTTTCAAAAAAGGGGATATGGTGTTAATGTTGAAAAGACCTATAGTGGTCACTCACCGGACGATGGGGGCAAGTTCGAGCCTAAATGGGACGGTCCATATGTGGTAAAAGAAGTATATTCCAATGGGGCATATAGAATCACAAATCAAGAAGGATAGGGTATCGGTATACTCGTCAACGCCCGTTTCATCAAAAGATACTATCCCTAAAATAGACGTATGGATTTTGATCCAGAATATTATCAGCATGATGATTCAAGTATCAAAAGGGGGCAAAGATGAATAAAATCATGTCTATATGTCAAACAAAGGAGAGAGGAAATTCACAAGCATGTCAATTATCAAGCGTCAAAATCTGGAAAATATATATATGATCATCATCATCACCAATTAAGTCTGATCATCATCATCACCAATTAAGTATGATAAAGGCAATATCATTATCTTGAAGATTCTCTTGAAAATTGCCTTACAAGGCACGGATTTTCTTGCAAGGATATGACGAAAGCATTATTGCCTTACAAGACAAGGAATTTCTTTGAAGATACTATCAAAAGTATAAAAATTATTGCCGATCTTCTCGAAGATATTCCGGAAATATATACTATATTGGCAAATGATGATGATCATAAATATTATGGCCTTACAAGGCATAGGATCTTCTTAAAGATTGAAGATAAATATTATTGCCTTACAAGGCACGGACCTTCTTGAAGATATAATTAAGAGCAAGGATGTATCAATATCAATCAAAGAGGCAGTATAGCCAAGCCAAATCCTAAAAGAGCCAAATTGAGCAAAATCAAAAAGATCAAGCTCGGGAAAAAAAAATTGCTCTCAAAGGATCAAGCTCTAAAAGAGCCGGCCAACTATACGTAAGACCCATGAAGATCGCCATTCGGGCAGCGGCGAGGAGTCAGTGGCCCTAAAAAGCCCGCGAAGACCATCGTGCGCACCCATGCGGGTAGCTGATGAAGTCAAGGATTCAAAGCCTAAAAGGCCATAAATCCGCGAAGACTAGTCACCGTAATTCCCATGCCGTCTGTATAGCTTTCGGGCGTCACACGGGAACGGATGAAAATGCCCTCTGTGAATGGGCTCGACCTTGCGAGACGAAGAAAACGGGGGCCGCGGTGCAAGCTTTATGCCAACCGTGCATAAGACCCTCAGTCTAGGGTTTGATTTCGTAGTAACTCGTGAGGAAGGGCTTAAACCTACTCATTGATGGATCTGCGACCCTAGATTTGGTGCCCAAAGGTAGCCTTGCGAGCCCTGCGAACTCTAGAGAGTTACCGTGGCCAACCCTGCGCGTAAATCCAACAGTTCACCGTCCGGTAGCGTCAATGGGCCCCTCTGATGGATCGTGACCGTGAGCTCAAGGCAGTGAGAAGCCCAAAAGCGAACTCTAGAGAGTTACAGTGGCCATCACATAAGACCCATAAATGCTCCACTACTCATGAGCTTAAACTGTGTGTGTGCGCACGCTCCACTACTCATGAGCATAAACTGCGTGTGGCTAATTGAATTGAAACTTAGTACCGCCAATTTAAATACTCACCTAGAGAATCCCGTACTAACAAAGCATAAAAGGTTTAGAAATTGTAAAAAAAAATGTAATGAAATTATTATATAAAGAATAAATAAAACTTGATAATATTAATAAAAAATATAAATATAATAAAATTATCATATAAATATAATTTGATAATATTAGTATAAGTATCATCAATATGTAAGATAAAAAAAATACCATCATGAAACATCCCAAAATACTATCATGAGATATATGATAAATTACATTCAAGAAACACGAAAGCAAATATCACATGTTTAAAATTACATGATTCAAAGATCCTCTGTAATTCCCATTGCTTCTGAATATCTGAGCAAATCTTCTTTCAATTGCGCCTGAGCTGCATCATGTCTAGATTTTTCTTCAAAAATAAGTCTCGCATGATCAGGAACGCCAGCAAGCTTATTCTCCAAAGAAGCGATCATTTCTTTACCTTGAAGTTGTGCGGATTTTTCGACATCAATAGATTGAGCATTCACCCGTATCTTCTCTTCAACATCCTGAATGATTAAAACCTGTTCATGATTCTTCCTCTCCAGCTGCGAGATTTCTTCCTTTAAAATTGCAATGCGGTCTTGAATAGTCTTGCTTTCATCAACATGAATCTTTAATTGATCCTGAAGAATTATATGCTCTTGTTCAAGTTTAGAAATTGATGAAGCTGTCAGAAGAGCTTGTTCTTGTGATGAAGCCAATTGCCTTCTACACTCTAAAATCTCAGGAGCAATTGTAACATTCTCACCGACGCCAAAGAAATTACTTTAATCACGAAATTTGAGGAGTGAATCCCAAAGGAGATATGTTAATTCTGGCCATCTTAGCAGAGCTTTCCAAAATTTCTATAGCAACATCCAAGTCCAACCATTGATCAGGGTTTCTGAAGATATGGATTATTGCTAACAGAGAATGTTTCACCATAAGCATTTTGTGAGCAGGAATATTCGCAAAGGATGATAGTTCAGAAGTAGTGGTTACAGAATCAGAACTAGCCGCACCGCTACGGGGATAAGTTCCTATAGTAAAAGAAGAAGGATATTCAATATATTATTATGAAATATATATAGTCTTGAGTAACGATAAGCAGTGCATATATATACCACATCTCTGGAACACGACTAACAGAAGGAGAAGCTCTTTGAGCTATGGAAGGACCAAGTCCCACCATATCAGCAAAAGATGGTGCTCTAGCTTCTGTACTAGAATCTCTGGTAGCCGGAGTTGGCAAGTCAGTAGTTTCTGTAGGAAATATAATTTCACGAGCCACTACTCTCTGTACTACCAATGGAACTACAGGTGCTCTTGGTGAAGATACCACAAGAGGGCTCACTGAAGAGATAGCACCTATTTCTGCAACTTGAGCACCTAAAAAGGGAGATGCAATGATTTTAAATAAATAATAGTTGTTATAATATAAATCAAGATATGTATATGAAAATTTTCTTTTACCTGGTGAATACCCATATTCTCCATAATCTAAAGGCTCCTCTTCATCTTCCTCAGCTGCAGGAGATTTAGCAGAACATTAATGCTAGAAGGAGTCTTAGCGATTGGGGAAGATTCTATCTCAACTTTTTTCGCAGCTGTTTCCTCTTCTTCGCCAATATCAACTTCACCTTCTTCAAAGTCATCATCTTTATCATTATCGCTATCTCCGCTATCTTCATCTTGCGAAGATTCAGTTGTACTTGATGATGAAGTTGAACTTTCATCTCCCAAAATTTCTTCGTCAACTTCTTCAACGATAACTTGCTTCCCTTTATAAGAAACGGGTTGGCTGCTCTCCGGTACAGGCTCTTGGACTATAGGGGAAGCAGAGGCTGGTCGAATTCTTTCCGGAGGGATAGGGGATGATGATTGCAAACGCGTTCTTGATCTAGTCATCGGAGAAGATGGACTAGGACCAAGGGGCTGTGGAGGAGATGTGGAGGTATCAATAGCCGGTCCTTCTTGAACCACTGCAGTCTCTGCAGGAATTGGAGAAGATGTACCTTCAGCATTATCTGCAGCCTGGTTTGAAGAATCCCGACGAGATTTCTCAAATTCTCTTAAATCTCCGTGGGCAAACCAGCCATCCAAAGTGTTGATGGGCTTGATTTCACGGATGGGATCTTCCAATGATATCTTTCTGCAAATCTCTCCAGGATGAGATGCATGGCTCTTCTCCGGAATATAGCCAATTTCGCTCTCTAAATTTCTACCCTTCAGCCTGGGTGGATGAAGAAAGATAGAAGAATCTACTGGCAAACATTTATTAACCAGGTATGATTGGTGATCCCACCATCGCATCCAGCTATATGATGTACGGACTATGCGATCATAACCTGGAATTATGAAAAAAGAGCCAACGCAGCCATTCAGCAATTGTTTCCATATCATGGCCCAGTTAAGAGGACCAGTTCCATAACAGCGCATTTGTCTGGTAACCAACCCGCAGTCTTGTGGCACAGTTTGATCATAACCAAATTGACGAGCAAAACGATTGGGGTAGTAAGGTTCTCTCCAGAATTCTATCCCTTCCCGCAGAGGCAAACTGCATGAGCGAATAGAAAAGAAGAAAGCTCTCTCTGCTACAGTAAGAGTTTCGTTGTCCACCATGTCTGTGTCTGCGGTATAGCGGTAAAGGCGGAACTGAAAGAAGTTTATCTGATCATCATCTCGAATCTTATTTGCAACCCACTCATACGCCCTTCTAGCCATTGCTCTTTGTTGAAAGAACCAGAGAGGAAGATGAGAAGGATGAGAATATGCTTGCTCTGAGACCTCAAAGGTCCAAGGGAAATAAACTCCAAGCCACCCTGTAAAATAATGCCAAGAAGTATGCGCAGATGAAGCTCCCAGAGTCGGGTCTTTTACATGGGTAGCTATTTCTCCAAGGGCCCTGTAGATAGAACATAATACAGGAGGAGCAAGAGAATATTTATGACCCTCTGCTAAAGCGCCAGCTACAACAAAGACAGTAGGACGAACAGCATCTGCCCACTTGGAGCTGGGCAATACAACCAAGCTTAGCCAGTAAGCCAAGAATGCTGCAAGTTCTCCAAAAGGGCTATATTCTGGCTTTCCTCTTATTGTATCTCGGAGCTTAGTCAATTCTTTCGAGCGGCAGTCACGAAACCTTCAAAGAAAATGAAGGAGGTTAATATACGGGAATGGCGAAATAATAAGAATATAAAGAAGAAAATAATGATCAAATTGGTAAATACCTGAGACCTCTAGAGAAATGAGCCAGCCATTGTAGAGGGGGAATTTTGTGGAAGTTGGGAAATTTGCCCATTTCTTTGAATAGCTCTATGGTAGTCTCAGAGATGGAAGGCTTGCGGTCCGGGGAAGATACAAAGGCTAATTCTCTGTTGGTTGGAATGAATTCATCATAGAATTTGCCTGTTATTGTGAGACCAGCTATACGATGAAGGTCCCAAAGAGATAGGCTCATTTCGCCATAAGGAAAACGGAAGGAGTTGGTTGTAGGCGACCAATATTCAAGGAAGCCTTTTAGAACATTCGGTTCCCGATAGAAGTATTTTGAGGTTACTTCTATTGCATCGTAAAGGCCTATCTTTGCAAGAGTGCTCGTATGCTTCAGCAAGATAGCTTCCGCCCATTCAGAATAATAGCGACGGGCAGTTAACAAGCCCCTAATGCGAAATTCTGCCTGGCCCCGAGTTGCTCTCGATCTCTGAAGTTGACTGTCGCACCGTCTCATAGAAATGAGAAGGAAAGAGATCATGAGGACTATGGAAGGGAGTCAAGAAGATCATGGGACGAGCTTCTCCTACGTTACGTTCGTCGCGCTTCTGAGCTTGAATAGTTCCTTCTAAGATTCGGGGCTCTCTTGAGGCCCATGATTCGGTATACATCGCCTTTCGCCATGGACACAATCTCTAGATTCACGGTCTAGCATAGGCGATGGCGATATACCTTGATAGGAATGATTGTCATACCCTCTCGCATGAGGGTTGTCAAACTTCATGACTCCTTCAACCACTCGACTGAGTCCCACGAGTTCTGAAGCCGCTTTTTCTTGTGTTCCTTGATCTTTTCTGCAAACTCTTTCGCCTTATTGTGGCGAGTTTTCTTCGGACGAGAAGCAGGAGGAGTATCTTCTCGGAGAGGTGGTCTCTCACTATCGGTACGAATGTGAGCTGTGGATTTCAACCATTCGTCCCAGTCATATTCTCTACCATGTTTAGGAGGACATTTAATATCTCCTAATGATATGGATCTGTGGATGGGAGAGGGTAAAGACTTAATGCGGTCGAAAAAATCAAAGGTGGGAAGAACATGTTCTTTAAAATAAGCGGGATTTCTGGAAGTTGTCTTTGTCCGCTTAGCAGGAGGTTGATCAGAGGGTGAATCAGAAGGAGACACAAGACGGGCTGTTTGTTTGATACGAGCCATGAGGAAAGATAGAGGAAGAAAGATAGGTGACAAAGTAGGAAATGAAGAAAGAAGAAAAATGACTAAGTGTTGAAAATTTTCTAAGTGCAGGGTACTTTGCGCGAGGTCGCGCAAAGTATAAGGGTTTGCGCGGAAAATCTCAAGTTCAGAGGAAGTCGCGCAAAGTGAGACGCTTTGCGCGAGGTCGCGCAAAGTCAGAAGTTTGCGCGGAATAAAATCGCCGGAGCGGAGTTCTAGCAGAGAAACAGTTCGTGAAAATGACTAAGTGATTGGACTATTTATAGGCTTTATGACCGAGTATGGTACTCGACCATAGCTTTGCGCGGGGTCGCGCAAACCTTGTAAAAAGGAATGATTTGATCCTTTTCTTTGATTTTCTATAAAACAAAGAACGGATCAAGGGGGCATCTGTTGAGGCATAAAGATAAGCAAAATAAAGACAAGAAAGATCAAGAAATAAGTTAGAAAGATCAAAAGAAATCAGTTTCAAGACCACTTTGCGCGGGATCGCGCAAAGGGAATTAATTCAGCAGACCGCGCAAAGTGAAGAGTTTGCGCAGAAGACAGTTTGCGCGGGATTGAGGGTTTGCGCGAGACCGCGCAAAGCATATCGTTTGCGCGTGTCCGCGCAAAGTCTATGATGATGCGATAAAAATTGTTGGATGATATTTTTGTCTCACATCGACCAGATTTGAGATTTCCACTGGTGAAAATGTCTATAAATACCCCGTTCCTTCTCTCAAAAGGGGTTGGAAGATTTCAGAAGTGAAGAAAAGACGAAAGAGAAGACAGAAGGTGCGGAGTATTGGACTCCTGCACTTTGCGCGACCATGCGCAAAGGAGTATTGGACTCCTGGAAGTTTGCGCCGGTCAAGCAAGAGAAGAGTGTTCTTATGGTTTTGCGCGGACCTACAAACCGATCGGACAGACGATCTGATAGCAACAATAACAATGGGTGTTATCTTTGTGGAATGGTTTGAGTCTTCAGATCTTCAAGTTCTTCTTATTCGGGAGAAAAGGAAGAGTTATGGACGAAGAGACGTATTCCTCCTAAGTTTCAGGAGATAAGAAATAGCACTAGAAATCTTTCGGAATCTTTGTTCTCTTGAAGACTATTGATTGACTTGTCTATTCCTCCTAAGTCATTGGAGAGGACTAAGATCATGGCCGTTATGTTGTCAAAATTCATATCTGATTATGATAGTCGTAACATACAATGAATTCTTTTGTAAACTATCTTAGAATCAAGGGATATCAGAGGATGTAAAATGAATTCAGAATCAATAAAGTGTGATGATTGACTTTATAATTGTCCAATTGTTATGTTTGAATAAGATAATTTTCCCAAATCAAATACTTTTGTTTCCTTGTCGAAACATATGGGTGACTCCATTGGATAGCATGATTTGGAAAGATTAAATATCCATATTAAAAAATGACGATTGAAGAGTTCCAATGTCCTTTTGGGATTTCGAACAGTTTCTAACTTATTTAATTCTGGTCCCATTTTGAAGCTTGATAGATTGTCATTCTACAAACCTGAAATAGTCTAAATTCGACCTCTAAAGAGAGAGTTATGAGGGTTACTATTGGACAAAGAGATCAAGGAAACATTCAGGACCGACGACTGTGATCCCACTTACGGATGCCCAAATGGTCTCGGAATATGACAATTCCAGTCAGGAATGAAAGAGCACAAAAGTACCTTTCAGATGATGAAAAATCGACCCAGTCTCACATCAAATGATGGAGTTGTGGGCGTCTTTGTTGGATTGCACGATTTGGAAAGATTAACAACCATATTGAAAAATGACGTTCGAAGAGTTCCAACATTCTTTTGGGATATCAAATGGTCTCTGAATTAGGCAATTCCGGTCCCATATAGAAGCTTGACAAGTTACCATTCCAATGAGCTGGAAATAGTTTAAATTAAAACTCTAAAGAGAGAGTTATGTGGGTTACTGTCGAACAAGGAGATGACAGAAACATTCAGGACTGACGATTGCGATACCACTTACGGATGCCCAAATGGTCTCAGAATATGACGATTCTAGTAAGAAATGAAAGAGCACTAAAGTACCTTTTAGATGACCAAAAATTGTCCTAATCCGACAACAAACGATGGAGTTATGGGCGTCTCTGATGGATCGCGTACTTTGGAAAGATCAACAATCCATATTGAAAAATGACGATAGAAGAGTTCCAATGTGCTTTTGGGATATTGAATTGTCAGTAAATTAGGCAATTTTGGTCCCATTTGGAAGCTTAACAAGCTACCATTCTAATGAGCTGGAATCAGCCTAAATTCGTCCTCTGAAGAGAGAGTAATGAGGTTCACTATTGGACAAGGAGATGAAGGAACATTCAAGAGCGACGAATGCGATCCAACTTACAGATACCCAAATGGTCTCGAAATACAATGATTCCAGTCAGGTTTGAAAGAACATAAAAGTACCTTTTAGATGACCAAAAATTGACCCAATCCGACGTCAAACAATGAAGTTATGGGTGTCTCCGTTGGAACGCACGATTTGAAAAGATTAACAATCCATATTGCAAAATGACGATCGAACAGTTCTAACATTCTTTTACGATATTGAACGGTCATTGAATTAGCCAATTCTTATCCAATTTCGAATCTTGTCAAGCTACCATTCCAATGAGCTCGAAATAGTCTAAATTTGACCTCTGAAGAGAGGGTTATGAGGGTTACTATTGGACAAGGTGATGAAGGAAACATTCAGGACCGACGACTGCGTTCCCAATTACGGATGTCGAAATGGGAATGGAATATGATGATTCCAGTCAGGAATGAAAGTGCGCTAAACTAACTTTCAGATGACCAAAAATTGAACCAATCCCACATCAAACAATGGAGTTATGGGCGTCTCTGTTGGATTGGTCGATTTTGAAAGATTAACAATCCATATTGAAAATGATGATCGAAGAGTTCCAATGTGCTTTTGGGATATCAAATTGTTTATGAATTAGGCAATTCTAGTCCTATTTGGAAGCTTGACAAGTTTCCATTCCAATAAGCTAGAATCAGTCTAAATTCGTCCTCAGAAGAGAGAGTAATAAGGGTTACTATTGGATAAGGAGATGAAGGAAAATTCAAGACCGACGACTGCGATCCCACTTACAGATGCCAAAATGGTCTCGGAATATGACGATTCCAGTCAGGAATGAAAGAGCAGTAAAGTACCTATTAGATGACCAAAAATCAACCTAGTCCGACATCAAACAATGGAGTTATGGGCATCTCCATTAGATAGCTCAATTTGGAAAGATTAACAATCCATATTGAAAAATGACGATCGAAGAGTTCCAACGTGTTTTTGGGATATCGAATTGTCTCTGAATTAGGCAATTCTGGTCCCATTTGGAAGCTTGACAAGTTATCATTCCAATGAACTAGAAATAGTATAAATTCGTCTTCTAAAGAGAGAGAAATGAGGGTTACTATTAGACAAGGAGATGAAGGAACATTCAAGACCGACGACTGTGATCCCACTTACAGTTGCCAAAATGGTCTCGGAATATGACGATTCTAGTCAGGAATGAAAGAACACTAAAGTACCTTTCAGATGACCAAAAATTGACCAAATCCCACATCAAACGATGGAGTTATGGGCGTCTTCGTTGGATTACGCGATTTGGAAAGATTAACAATCTATATTGAAAAATGACGATCGAAGAGTTCCAACGTGCTTTTGGTATATCTAATTATCTTTGAATTAGGCAATTCTGGTCCCATTTGGAAGCTTGATAAGTAACCAATCTAATTCATCCTCCGAAGAGAGAGGAATGAGGGTTACTATTGCACACAGAGATGAAGGAACATTCAAGACCGACGACCGCGATCCCACATACAGATGCCAAAATGGTCTCGGAATATGACAATTGCAGTCAGGAATGAAAGAGCTGTTGAGGCATAAAATAAGCATGGAAGTGAAAGATAAGAAATTTGGATTTCGCATGTTGAGTTTAAAATAACGATCCATGTGAAAAATGAATAGATCAAGAAATCAGTTTTAAACATCAAAGAAACAACTTGAAGACCACTTTGCGCGGAGTCGCGCAAAGAGAAATACTTGTGCAGAAACGCGCAAAGTGTAAGGATTGCGCGGGTTAAGGAAAGAAGAAGGTTTGCGCGAGATTGAAGGATTGCGCGTGACCGCGCAAAGTATATTGTTTGCGCGTGTCCGCGCAAAGTCTATAATGATGTGATAAAAATAGTTGGATGATATTTTTGTCCCACATCGACCAGATCTGAGATTTCCATTGGTGAAAATGTCTATAAATACCCCGTTCCTTCTCTAAAAAGGGGTTCGAAGATTTCAGAAGTGAAGCAAAGACGAAAGAGAAGACAGAAGGTGCGGAGTACCGGACTCCCCCGCTTTGCGTGACCGTGCGCAAAGGAGTATTGGACTCCTGGAAGTTTGCGCCGGTCAGCGCAAGGCAGCAGAGTGCTTTTTATGGTTTGCATAGTCGCGCAAAGCATATAGTTCTTGCGGACCCGCGCAAACCTATATTAGCTGATTTTTAATGACAATGAATGGGTGAAATCTTTGTCGGAATGATTGGAGTCCTCGGAATAATTGGAGTCCTCAAAGCTTCAAGCTCTTCTTGATCAAGAGAAAGGAAGAATCATTGTAAGAGTCGTATTCCTCCTAAGTTTTAGGAGATGACCAAAATAGCACCGAAATCTTCTGAGGAATCTTCGTTCTCTTGAAGATTGTTGATCGACTTGTCTATTCCTCCTAAGTCATTGGAGATGATTGAGATCATTCTTAGTTATCTTTGCCGAAAATTATATTTAGCTATAATAATTGACATTTGTAATGAGTTCTTTGTAAGCTATCTTAGAATCAAGGGATATCAGAGGATGTAAATGAATTCAGAATCAATAAAGTATGACGGTTGTCTTTATAATTATTTCATTGTTATGTTTAAATAAGATTATTTTCCCAAACAAAATACCTTTGTTTCCTTGTCGAAACAAAATGGCGACTCCACTGGGGAACATATCTTATTTAACATTAACATTGGGAAAGTTGCAAGACTCTCGTCACTATTTTTGGCGTCTATTTGACGCCAAAATGGCGACTCTCAGTGGGAACATCCTCCCCTTCATCTCCAAGATAGTTTACTTAATCTTTCATGTACTAATTTCAAGTATGTTTTATTATTGAAGGTACCTGAATTCAATCACACAACACTACTAATGGCTAATATCGCGAGAAAAGTGAACTTCCGATTTATCGCCACTGGGTTCATAATTGAATATGCGCCAAACCAAATTCCTGAGCGTACGAAAGCAAGCACTACAAGCAAGCGCAAAGTGATTCCAGTAACAGCAGGAGTCATTTCCGTTTCACCTCAACCACAAGAGAGTGATGAAAACTGGACTTTGGTCTTGTCTAGAAAGACGAAAGCAAAAACCTTAAAAAACCGCAAAGCAAAATTGTTTGCACTAAGAGCTGAGGGACCAATCACGCGGAGCATAGCAAGAAGAAAACCTGAGCTCGCTCCTCCGGCAATTTATCCTGAACAAGCTACTACGCAGTTCTCGTCACAAGATTTTCCAGCTTTGGTCGCCCCGAAGACCAAATGGACAGAAGCACAGAAAGGCAAAGCACTGATGATAGGATCCCCGGTGCCCATATCACCACAAACAAGCTCGCCTATAGCTGTATCACCTCAATCGGTTAAAAGCACGGGAAACACACAGGAATCAAACGAGACTCCAATTCCTCCCCTCTTTTCAAGTCCTGTTACGTCAACATACTCTCGTTTTACTCCAATAACAACTTCGACAAACAGTCAAGAGGCCATAAATCTGCGAAGACTAGTCACCGTAATTCCCATGCCGTCTGTATAGCTTCCGGCAGCGCCACGGGGAACGGATGAAAATGCCCTCCTGTGAATGGGCTCGACCTTGCAGACGAAGAAAACAGGGGCCGCGGTGCGAGCTTTATGCCATGGCCGTGCGTAAGACCCTCCAGGTCTAGGGTTTGATTTCAGTAGTAACTCGTGAGGAAGGGCTTAAACCTACTCATTGATGGACTGGCGACCCTAGATTTGGTGCCCAAAGGTAGCCTTGCGAGCCCTGTGAACTCTAGAGAGTTACCGTGGCCAACCCTGCGCGTAAATCCAACAGCTCACCGTCCGGTAGCGTCAATGGGCCCCTCTGATGGACCGTGACCATGAGCTCAAGGCAGTGAGAAGCCCAAAAGCGAACTCTAGAGAGTTACAGTGGCCATCACATAAGACCCATAAATGCTCCACTACTCATGAGCTTAAACTGTGTGTGTGCGCACGCTCCACTACTCATGAGCATAAACTGCGTGTGGCTAATTGAATTGAAACTTAGCACCGCCAATTTAAATATTCACCTAGAAGATCCCGTACTAACAAAGCATAAAAGGTTAAGAAATTATAAAAAATGTGTAATGAAATTATTATATAGAGAATAAATATAACTTGATAATATTGATAAAAATATAAGTATAATAAAATTATCATATAAATATAATTTGACAATACTAGTATAAGTATCATCAATATGCAAGATAGAAAATATATACCATCATAAAACATCCCAAAATACTATCATGAGATATATGATAAATTACATCCAAGAAACACGAAAGCAAATATCACATGTTTAAAATTACATGATTCAAAGATCCTCTGTAATTCCCATTGCTTCTGAATATCTGAGCAAATCTTCTTTCAATTGCGCCTGAGCTGCATCATGTCTAGATTTTTCTTCAAAAATAAGTCTCGCATGATCAGGAACGCCAGCAAGCTTATTCTCCAAAGAAGCGATCATTTCTTTACCTTGAAGTTGTGCGGATTTTTCAACATCAATAGATTGAGCATTCACCTGTATCTTCTCTTCAATATCCTGAATGATTAAAACCTGTTCATGATTCTTCCTCTCCAGCTGCAAGATTTCTTCCTTTAAAATTGCAATGCGGTCTTGAATAGTCTTGCTTTCATCAACATGAATCTTTAATTGATCCTGAAGAATTATATGCTCTTGTTCAAGTTTAGAAATTGATGAAGCTGTCAGAAGGGCTTGTTCTTGTGATGAAGCCAACTGCCTTCTACACTCTAAAATCTCAGGAGCAATTGTAACATTCTCTACCGACGCCAAAGAAATTACGGAATCATGAAATTTGAGGAGTGAATCCCGCAAAGGAGATATGTTGATTCTGGCCATCTTGGCAGAGCTTTCCAAAATTTCTATAGCAACATCCAAATCCGACCATTGATCAGGATTTCTGAAGATATGGATTATTGCTAATGAGAATGTTTCACTATAAGCATTTTGTGAGCAGGAATGTTTGCAAAGGATGATAGTTCGAAGTAGTGGTTGAGAATCGAACTAGCCGCATGCCGCATTGCTGAGGATAAGTTCCTATAGTAAAAGAAGAAGGATATTTAATATATTATTATGAAATATATATAGCCTTGAGTGAAGATAAAGTGCATGTATATATACATCCTTGGAACACGACTAATGAAGGAGAAGCTCTTTGAGCTATGGAAGGACCAAGTCCCACCATATCGGCGAAAGATGGTGCTCTAGCTTCCGTCTTTAGAATCTCTCGGTAGCCTGGAGTTGGCAAGTCGAAGAGTTTACGTAGAAAATATGATTTCACGAGCCACTACTCTCTGTACTACCAATGGAACTACGGATGCTCTTGGTGAAGATATCACAAGAGGGCTTTGAAGAGATAGTACCTACTTACGCAACTTGGGCACCTAAAAAGGAGATGCAATAATTTTAAATAAATAATAGTTGTTATAATATAAATCAAGATATGTATATGAAAATTTTCTTTTACGGTGAATACCCATATTCTCCATAATCTAAAGGCTCCTCTTCATCTTCCTCATTTGCAAGGAGATTTAGCAGAACATTAATGCTAGGAGGAGTCTTAGCGATTGCAGGAGAAGATTCTATCTCAACTTCTTCGCATTGTTTCCTCTTCTTCGCCAATATCAACTTCACCTTCTTCAAAGTCATCATCTTTATCTTCGCCATTATCACTATTCTCGCTATCTTCATCTGCGAAGATTCGGTTGTACTTGATGATGAAGTTGAACTTTCATCTTCCAAAATTTCTTCGTCAGCTTCTTCAACGATAACTTGCTTCCCTTTATAAGAAACGGGTTGACTGCTCTCGGTGCAAGCTCTTGGACTATAGGAGAAGAAGAGGTTGGACGAGTTCTTTCGAAGGGATAGGGGATGATGATTGTAAACGCGTTCTTGATCTAGTCATCAGAGAAGATGGACTAGGACCAAGGGGTTGTGGAGGAGATGTGGAAGTACCAATAGCCGGTCCTTCTTGAACCCTGCTGCGGTCTGCGAGGAATTGGAGAAGATGTACCTTCGGCATTATCTCATGACTGGTTTGAAGAATCCGACGAGATTTCTCAAATTCTCTCAAATCTCGTGGGCAAACCTGACCATCCAAAGTGTTGATGGGCTTGATTTCACGGATGGGATCTTCTAATGATATCTTTCTACAAATCTCTCCAGGATGAGATGCATGGCTCTTCTCCGGAATATAGCCAATTCCGCTCTCTAAATTTCTACCCTTCAGTCTGGGTGGATGAAGAAAGATAGAAGAATCTACTGGCAAGCATTTGTTGACCAGATATGATTGGTGATCCCACCATCGCATCCAGCTATATGATGTACGAACTATGCGATCACAACTTGGAATTATGAAGAGGGAGCCAACACAGCCATTCAGCAATTGTTTCCATATCATGGCCCAGTTAAGAGGACCAGTTCCATAACAGCGCATTTGTCTGGTAACCAACCCGCAGTCTTGTGGCACAGTTTGATCATAACCAAATTGATGAGCAAAACGACTGGGGTAGTAAGGTTCTCTCCAAAATTCTGTCCCTTCCCGCAGAGGCAAACTGCATGAGCGAATAGAAAAGAAGAAAGCTCTCTCTGTTGCAGTAAGAGTTTCGTTGTCCACCATGTCTGTGTCTGCAGGATAGCGATAAAGGCGGACTGAAAGAAGTTTATCTGATCATCATCCGAATCTTATTTGCAACCCACTCATATGCTCTTCTAGCCATTGCTCTTTCTTTGAAAGAACCAGTGGAAGATGAGAAGGATGTGAATATGCTTGCTCAGAAACTTCGAAAGTCCAAGGGAAATAAACTCCAAGCCACCCCGTAAAATAATGCCAAGAAGTATGCGCAGATGAAGCTCCCAGAGTTGGGTCTTTTACATGTGTAGCTATTTCTCCAAGGGCCCTGTAGATAGAACATAATACAGGAGGAGCAAGAGAATATTTATGACCCTCTGCTAAAGCGCCAGCTACAACAAAGACAGTAGGACGAACAGCATCTGCCCACTTGGAGCTGGGCAATACAACAAGCTTAGCCAGTAAGCCAAGAATGCCGCAAGTTCTCCAAAAGGGCTATATTCTGGCTTTCCTCTTATCGTATCTCGAAGATTAGTCAATTCTTTCGAGCGGCAGTCACGAAACCTTCAAAGAAAATGAAGGAGGTTAATATACAGGAATGGTGAAATAATAAGAATATAAAGAAGAAAATAATGATCAAATTTGTAAATACCGAGACCTCTAGAGAAATGAGCTAGCCATTGTAGGGGGGGAATTTTGTGGAAGTTGGGAAATTTGCCCATTTCTTTGAATAGCTCTATGGTGGTCTCAGAGATGGAAGGCTTGCGATCTGAAGAAGATACGAAGGCTAATTCTCTGTTGGTAGGAATAAACTCATCATAGAATTTGCCTGGGATTGTGAGACCAGCTATGCGATGAAGGTCCCAAAGAGATATGCTCATTTCGCCATAAGGAAAATGGAAGGAGTTGGTTGTAGGTGACCAATATTCAAGGAAGCCTTTCAGAATATTGGGTTCTCTGTAGAAGTATTTTGAGGTTACTTCTATTGCATCATAAAGCCCGATCTTTGCAAAAGTGCTCGTATGTTTTAGCAATATGGCCTCCGCCCATTCGGAATAGTAACGGACAGAGTCAACAAAGCCCCCCGACACGAGTGCGCTTGTCCCCCCGAGTTGTTCTCGATCTCGAAAACGTCCATTTGTCTCACCGTTTCATAGAAATGAGAAGGAAAGAGATCATGAGGACTATAGAAGGGAGTTAAGAAGATCATGGGACGAACTTCTCCGACATTCTGTCGCAGCTTCTGAGCTTGAATAGTGCCTTCTAAGATTCGGGGCTCTCTTGAAGCCCATGATTCGGTGTACATCAGCCTTTCGCCATAAACACAATCTCTAGGTTCACAGTCTAGCATAGACTGATGGCGATATACCTTGATTGGAATGATTGTCATGCCCTCCGCATGAGGGTTGTCAAACTTCATGACCCCTTCAACGACTCGTACTGAATCCCACGAGTTCTGAAGCCGTTTCTTCTTATGTTCTTTAATTTTTTCTGCAAACTCTTTCGCCTTATTACGGCGAGTTTTCTTCAAGCGAGAAGGTGGAGGAGTATCTTCGCGAGAGGGGTCTCTCACTGTCGGTACGAATGTGGGCCGTGGTCTTGAGCCATTCATCCCAGTCATATTCCCTTCCATGTTTTGGCGGGCATTTAATATCTCCCAAGGAGATGGATCTATGAATAGGAGAGGGTAAAGACTTAATGCGATCAGAGAAATCGAAAGTAGGAAGAACGGGTTCTTTAAAGTAAGTTGGATTTCTGGAAGTTGTTTTTATTCTTTTAGCAGGTGGTTGGTCAGAAGGAGGCGAGTTTGAAGGAGACACAGACGAGCATTTTGTTTGTTTAATACGAGCCATAAAGAAAGAAGAAGAAAGAAGAGGTGAAGAGAAAAGAAGAAAAAGAAGAGAAAATGGCTAAGTGTTGGAAAAAGTTCAAAAATTTTCTAAGTACAGAGTACTTTGCGCGAGGTCGCGCAAAGTATATGGTTTGCGCGGGAAAGCTCTAAGTTCAGAAGACGTCGCGCAAAGTGAAACAGTTTGCGCGGAGTCGCGCAAAGTGGAGGTTTGCGCGGAATAAAATCGCCGGAGAGCAGAGTTCAGCAGAGAGCAGTTCGTGAAAATGACTAAGTCGTTGGACTATTTATAGCTTTATGGCCGAGTACGGTACTCGAGTAGGACTTTCGAGGTCGCGCAAACCTTGGAAGAAAGAATAGTTTGATCCTTTTCTTTGATTTTCTGAAATAAACAAAGAACGGATCAAGGGGCATCTGTTGAGGCATAAAATAAGCATGGAAGTGAAAGATAAGAAAGATCAAGAAATCACTTTTAAACATCAAAGAAACAACTTGAAGACCACTTTCTTGTGAGTCGCGCAAAAGAGAAATACTTGTGCATGTAAGACGCTGCAAAGTGAAAGATTTGCGCGGGTTAAGGAAAGAAGAAGGTTTGCGTGAGATTGAAGGATTGCGCGTGACCGCGCAAAGTATATTGTTTGCGCGTGTCCGCGCAAAGTCTATAATGATGTGATAAAAATAGTTGGATGATATTTTTGTCCCACATCGACCAGATCTGAGATTTCCATTGGTGAAAATGTCTATAAATACCCCGTTCCTTCTCTAAAAAGGGGTTCGAAGATTTCAGAAGTGAAGCAAAGACGAAAGAGAAGACAGAAGGTGCGGAGTACCGGACTCCCCCGCTTTGCGCGACCGCGCGCAAAGGAGTATTGGACTCCTGGAAGTTTGCGCCGGTCAGCGCAAGGCAGCAGAGTGCTTTTTATGGTTTGCGCGGAGTCGCGCAAAGCATATAGTTTGCGCGGACCCGCGCAAACCTATTGCTTGGCAGTTTTTAACAGCAATGGAGCTGAAATCTTTGTCGGAATGATTGGAGTCCTCGGAATGATTGGAGTCCTCAAAGCTTCAAGATCAAGAGAAAGGAAGAATCATTGACGAAGAGTCGTATTCCTCCTAAGTTTTAGGAGATGACCAAAATAGCACCGAAATGCTGCCGGAATCTTCGTTCTCTTGAAGACTGTTGATCGACTTGTCTATTCCTCCTAAGTCATTGGAGATGATTGAGATCATTGCCATTATGCTGCCGAAAATTATATTTAGCTATAATAATTGACATTTGTAATGAGTTCTTTGTAAGCTATCTTAGAATCAAGGGATATCAGAGGATGTAAATGAATTCAGAATCAATAAAGTATGACGGTTGTCTTTATAATTATTTCATTGTTATGTTTAAATAAGATTATTTTCCCAAACAAAATACCTTTGTTTCCTTGTCGAAACAAGAGCACTAAAGTACCTTTCAGATGACCAAAAATTGACCCAATTCGACATCAAACGATGGAGTTATGGGTGTCTCCATTGGATGGCGCGATTTGGAAAGATTAAATATCCATATTAAAAAATACGATCGAAGAGTTCCAATGTCCTTTTGGGATACGATTGGTTTTTAACTTATGCAATTTTGGTCCCATTTTGAAGCTTGACAGATTATCATTCCAATGACCTGAAATAGTCTAAATTCGACCTCTGAAGAGAGAGGTATGAGGGTTACTATTGGACAAGGAGATGAAGGAAACAATCAGGAGCGACGACTGCGATGCCACTTATGGATGCCCAAATGGTCTAGGAATATGACGATTCCAGTCAGGAATGAAAGAGCACAAAAGTACTTTTCAGATGACCAAAAATCGACCCAATCCCACATCAAACGATGGAGTTATGGGCGTCTCCGTTGGATCGCGCGATTTGGAAAGATTAACAATCCATATTGAAAAATGAAGATCGAAGAGTTCCAACGTACTTTTGGGATATCTAATTGTCTCTGAATTAGGCAATTCTGGTCCAATTTGGAAACTTGACAAGTTACCATTCTAATGAGATAGAAATAGTCAAAATTCTTCCTCTGAAAAGAGAGGAATGAGGGTTGTTATTGGATAAGGAGATAAAGGAACATTCAAGACTAACGACTGCGATCCCACTTACTGATGCCAAAATGATCTCGGAATACAACAATTGCAGTCATGAATGAAAGAGCACTAAAGTACCCTTTAGATGACCAAAAATTGACCCAATCCCACATCAAAAGATGGAGTTATGGAGTCCACGTTGGATCGTGTGATTTAGAAATATTAACAATCCATATTGAAAAATGACGATCGAAGAGTTCTAACGTGCTTTTGGGATATTGAATTGTCTGTTTCGACAAGGAAACAAATGTATTTGATTTGGGAGAATTATCTTATTCAAACATGAAAAAATGAAGGTTACTATTTACAAGGAGATAAGACAATCATCACACTTTATTGATCCACTGAATTCATTTACATCCTCGATATCCTTGATTCTAAGATAGTTTACAAAGAATTCCTTGTAAAGTTACAATTATCGTATTTAAATATGAACCCAATCGACATCAAATGAATGATTTCAATCATCTCCTAAGACTTAGGAGGAATAGACAAGTTGACCAATCGATCTTCAAGAGAATAGAGATTTGGGATAGCATAGCGGTCTGAATTGCTATTCTGGTCATCTCCTTAGACTTAGGAAGAATACGCCTTTTCGTCGATGATTCTTCCTTCCTCCTAACAAGAAGAACTTGAAGATTTGAAGACTCTAGCCATTTGGACAAAGATGAAGGCATTCATTCTTTGGATAGATTCATGCGATCCACTTGGATGCCCAAATGGTCTCACCGAATACTGACAAAACAGCGCGAGAATGAAAAGAGCACTAAAGTACCATTTTAGATGACCTAAAACTCCAATCCGACACATCTCGACCTGGAGTCCAATAGGCGTACCTTCGTCTTTTCTTCGTCTTTCAATTTTCACTATGAAATCTTGAACCCCTTTTGAGAAAAGAACGGGTATTTATAGACATTTTTTTGGGATATCGAATCGGTGTCTCCAATTAGGCAATTTTGTCCATTTGGAAGCTTGAATAACCATCAATGACCAAAAATTTTTAAATTTGACCCTTGAAAATAGTTATGAGGTTACTTATTGGACAAGGAGATGATGGAAACATTTTGACCAAATGCAATCTATCGATCCCAACTTCGATGCCCAAATGGTCTTGATTGACGAACCACATTCGGGAATGAAAGACCCATTAAAGTACTTTACGCGGTGACCAAAAATCTATTTACTTTGCGTGAACCCACGCAAAGTAGTCTTGAAACTAATTTCTTGGTCTTAAATCTGATTTCTTGATCTTTCTCTTCTTCACTTCTTTGCTTATTTTATGTCTCAACATTGTCTGTGAATTAGGCAATTCTGGTCCCATTTGGAAGCTTGACAAGTTACCATTCTAATAAGCTGGAATCAGTCTAAATTTGTCCTCTAAAGAGTGAGTAATGAGGGTCACTATTGGACAAGGAGATGAAGGAACATTCAAGACCGATGACCTCGATCCCACTTACAGAAGTCCGAATGGTCTCAGAATACAACGATTCCAGTCAAGAATGAAAGAGCATAAAAGTAGCTTTTATACGACCAAAAATTGACCCAATCCGACATCAAACGATGGAGTTATGGGCATCTTCATTGGATCGCATGGTTTGGAAAGATTAATAATCAATATTGCAAAATGACGATCGAAGAGTTCCAACGTTCTTTTAGGATATTGAACGTTCTCTGAATTAGCCAATTCTCGTCCAGTTTAGAATCTTATCAAGCTACCATTCCAATAAGCTCAAAACAGTCTAAATTCGAGCTTTAAAGAGAGGGTTATGAGGGTTACTATTGGACAAGGTGATGAAGGAAACATTCACGACCGACGAATGCGATCCCACTTACGGATGCCCAAATGGTCTCGGAATACGACGATTCCAGTCAGGAATGAAAGAGCACTAAAGTACCTTTCAAATGACCAAAAATTGACCTAATCCCACATTAAACGATGGAGTTATGGGGGTCTTCGTTGGATCGAGTGATTTGGAAAGATTAACAATCCATATTGAAAAATGGCGATCGAAGAGTTCCAACGTGCTTAGGCAATTCTGGTCCCATTTGGAAGCTTGATAAGTTACCATTCCAATGAGCTAGAAATAATCTAAATTCGTCCTCTGAATAGAGAGTTATGAGGGTTAGTATTGGACAAGGAGAGGAAGGAACATTCAAGACCGACGACTGTGATCCCACTTACAGTGCCAAAATGATCTCGGAAGACGACGATTCTAGTTAAGAATGAAAGAGCACTAAAGTACCTTTCAGATGACCAAAAATCGACCCAATCTGGCATCAAATGATGGAGTTATGGGTGTCTACATTGGATCGCATGATTTGGAAAGATTAACAATCCATATTGAAAAATGACAATCGACTCCAATGTGCTTTTGGGATATGTAATTGTCTCTGAATTAGGCAATTCTGGTCCGATTTGGAAGTTGACAAGTTACCATTCCAATGAGCTAGAAATAGTCAAATTCGTCCTCTGAAGAGAGAGAGGAATGAGGGAAACTATTGGATAAGGAGATGAAGGAACATTCAAGACCGATGACTGCGATCCCACTTACAGATGCCAAAATGGTCTCGGAATACCACAATTGCAGTCAGGAATGAAAGAGACTAAAGTACCTTTCAGATGACCAAAAATTGACCCAATCCGACATCAAATAATGGAGTTATGTGCGTCTCCATTGGCTCGCGCGATTTGGAAAGACTAACTATCCATATTAAAAAATGACGATCGAAGAGTTCCAATGTACGTTTGGGATATTGAACGGTTTCTAAATTATGCAATTCTGTTGCCATTTTGAAGCTTGACAAGTTACCATTCCAATGACTGGAAATAATCTAAATTCAACCTCTGAAGAGAGAGTTATGATGGTTACTATTGGACAATGAGATGAAGGAAACATTCAGGACTGATGACTAGGCTCCCACTTCCGGATGCCAAAGGGGTCTCGGAATACGACGATTCCAGTTAGGAATGAAAGAGCACTAAAGTACCTTTCAAATGACCAAAACTCGACCCAGTCCGACATCAAACAATGGAGTTATGGGCGTCTCCGTTGGATAGCTCGATTTGGAAAGATTAACAATCCATATTGCAAAATGCCGATCGAAGAGTTCCAACGTACTTTTAGGATATTGAACGGTCTCTGAATTAGCCAATTCTCATCCAATTTGTAATATTGTCAAGTTGTTATTCCAATGAGCTCAAAATAGTCTAAATTCGACCTCTGAAGAGAGAGTTATGAGGGTTACTATTGGACAAGGTGATGAAGGAAACATTAAGGACCGACGACTGCGATCCCACTTACGAATACCCAAATGGTCTCGGAATATGACGATTCCAGTCAAGAATGAAAGAGCATTAAAGTACCTTTCAGTTGACCAAAAATTGCCCCAATCCTTCATCAAGTGATGGAGTTATGGGCGTCTCCGTTGGATCGCGAGATTTGGAAAGATTAACAATCCATATTGTAAAATGACGATCAAAGAGTTCCAACGTGCTTTTGGGATACCGAATGATTTCTAAATTATGCAAATTTGGTCTCATTTTGAAGCTTGACAAGTTACCATTTCAATGACCTAAAATAGTCTAAATTCGACCTCTGAAGAGAGAGTAATGTGGGTTACTATCGAACAAGGAGAATGAGGAAACATTTAGGACTGGCGACTGTGATCCCACTTACGGATGCCAAAATGGTCTCGGAATTCGACGATTCTAGCCAGGAATGAAAGAGCTCCAAAATTGCTTTCAGTTGACAAAAAATTGACCCAATCCGACATCAAACGATGGAGTTAAGGGCGTCTATGTTGGATAGCGCGATTTGGAAACATTAACAATCCATATTGAAAAATGACGATGGAAGAGTTCCATGCTTTTGGGATACCGAACGGTTTCTAAATTATGCAATTTTGGTCCCATTTTAATGCTTGACAAGTTATCATTCTAATGACCTGAAACAGTCTACATTCGACCTCTGAAGAGAGAGTTATAAGGGTTACTATTGGAGAAGGAGATGAAGTTAACATTCAGGACCGGCGACTGCAATACCACTTACGGATGCCGAAATGGTCTCGGAATATGACGATTCCAGTCGGGAATGAAAGAGCACTAAAGTACCTTTCAGATGACCAAAAATCGACCCAATCCCACATCAAACGATGGAGTTATGGGCGTCTCCGTTGGATCACGCGATTTGAAAAGATTAACAATCCATATTAAAAAATGAAGATCGAAGAGTTCCAACGTGCTTTTGGGATATTGAATTGTCTCTGAATTAGGCAATTCTGGTCCCATTTGGAAGCTTGACAAGTTACCATTCCAATGAGCTGGAATCAGTCTAAACTCGTCCTCCGAAGAGAGAGTGATAAGGGTTACTATTGGAGAAGGAGATGAAGGAACATTCAAGACCGGCGAGAGAGATCCCACTTATGGATGCCCAAATGGTCTCGGAAAATGACGATTCCAGTCAGGAATGAAAGAGCACTAAAGTAGCTTTTTGATGTCAAAAAATCGACCCAATCCGACATCAAACGATGGAGTTATGGGCATCTACATTGGATCGCTCGATTTGGAAAGATTAACAATCCATATTGCAAAATGACAATCGAAGAGTTCCAATGTGCTTTTAAGATATTGAACGGTTACTGAATTAGCCAATTCTCATCTAATTTGTAATCTTGTCAAGCTACCATTCCAATGAGCTCAAAATGGTCTAAATTTGACCTCTAAAGAGATATTTATGAGGGTTACTATTGGACAAGGTGATGAAGGAAACATTCAGGACCAACGACTGCGATCCCACTTACTGATGCCAAAATGGTCTCAAAATACGACGATTGAAATAGCGGTGAAGACCGCTTGAGTTGAAGTCAGAATATGCCAATATGTCCTAGAGGAGGGGTGAATAGGACTTTTAAAAGTTTTTATGATTTATTTAAAATCCTATCACACTAATCCTTACAACAAAAATATATTAGGATTACTCAAAAACAACTCTACTGGCTTCCAAGCCTGGTAGAGGATCCAATCACAAACTATGAAAGAAGTAAACAGTTATACAAACTAGTTTATGATGGATATGACTGTGTAAGTGTGTGAGGTGTGATCTCAGGTATATGAATATGAAAGCATTGACATAGAACACACACATAGAAGAATAGCAATCGCAAACACAGTCATTTTATAGTGGTTCGACTACTTGTCTACTCCACTCCCAGCTACCGTACTCAACCCCTTGAGTGTACCGGATTTCACTAAGGAGGTTTCCTAGGGTTCACCTCAAACCTAAGGTTTTAAATCAGGTTCACCTTCAACCTTTACACGTAGGTTTCTACTCAATTCACCTTTAACCTTAGAGTTTTACTGGTTCACTCCTAACCAGATGTTTATGCTCTCCATAGAGCAAGGGTCCACACAACGCACCCACCACGTACACTCCCGCCGGAGGCTAAAGATCTTCCATAAGACCTTAACTGAGGTTTTACGTGGTTTACCTCATACCCAGAGTTTTGCTGGTTCACTCCTAACCAGATGTTTATGCTCTCCATAGAGCAAGGGTCCACATAACGCACCCACTACATACACTCCCGCCGGAGGCTAAGAATCTTCCATAAGACCTTAACTGAGGTTTTACGCAGTTTACCTCAAACCCAGAGTTTTGCTGGTTCACTCCTAACTAGATGTTTATACTCTCCACAGAGTAAGAGTCCACATAACGCACCCACTACATACACTCCCGCCGGAGGCCTCCTTGAGGACTTCAAAGGGTGAGAACCACTTAGGACTAAGACCTAGGAATAAATGATCACAAGTGTCATCTGGACTCTGGATACTTATAGATAAGTTGATGAATCCCGTTAAGCACAACGCCAATGATCTTCTCCTCCTTGTTGACGAAGAGTCTTCAGCTCCCTTGATCCGCAACACAAGATGATATACTAATGCTTGGCTTCGAGTTGGGTCAAGGGTGAGATGGAATCCTACTCTCTAAAGATTTTCCTATAAGGAAGATAGAGTGGTTCCTCTCTTATGCATTCAAGGCATCCCAGCATAATGATTTTCCATTAAGGTAGTAGCTGGAGGATCCTTGAATGCAGAAGTTCATTCTCCAATCCACTCTATTAAATATCAATGGTGAGGGTGGATTGGAGGATGAACTCCCTTGAGAGAAAGGGCTTTAGGTATAGGATATAAGTTGAAACACTCAAAAGCACTCTCTACTTTCTTCACAGCAACAAAAGACAAGTCCTCTATATATAGGCAAGAAGTTCCAACAGATATAAAATAGTCATATTTATGACAGAGTTCGATATCATCGAGCAGGTTCGATATCATCGAGCGTATACTCTCGATAGCATCGATGGTTTGCTCGATGACTCGGACTCAATGTCGTACGCTTTTGAAACTCCTTACCAATAGGTCGATGAATCGAAACAGTTGTCGATGTCATCGGATTTGGAACTCCGATTCCATCGATGACTGGGTCGATCCCTCGACACATGAAAAATGAGAGAGACTTGACTTTAAAAATATTTCAGGTTTTCATGAATGATCGGGGGAACCGTCGAGGTCATCGAAATTTGAATGTCAATGATATCGAGATCTGAGTCGAGGCATCGATAATTCTAGCAGATTTATCTTTGAACTTGCTGGATAGATTATGGCTTAGTTCGATGCAATCGATCAGGTGTTGATATCATCGATATTTGAATATTGATTAAATCGAAGGCCCCCGATCATAGTTAAAAATATCCTGAAATAACTGCTGTAAGAAATGCGCGCCCACCATCGATATCATCGATGGACCTCCAATCTTATCGATATTTGATTTCAGATCATATCGGACGGTCATCGATATATCGATGAATTTTGAGATTTTCTTTAAAAAACAGGGGCGCCGAAAATCTGCTTGTCGATCTTATCAAGCCACTCCTGATGATCACGATATTTGAATATCGATGGTATCGATATGTGTATCGATACATCGATAATTCGTTTAGATATGTTATGAAGTTACTGGACATATTTAGTGCTTTTATCGATGATATCGATAAATCCGTCCAGATGAATATTTAGTTGCTGGACACTTTTGGTCCTCTTTTCAATAATATCGTTAAGGTATCGAGGACATCGACAGTGCAGGTCGATCATATCGAGGGTGCTTCGATAGAATCGACAAGGTGAAAAAAACTTAGAGATTTTCCTATTTTGAAAAAATTTTCTCACCACAAAACCCTAAGATGTCTATCTTGTTTTAAGGTTTTAATCACCTGGTATTTTAGGACATGGGATGTGAGGCTATGATTTACCTATGGCAAGCTTCCACACATCCGATTGAGGCAGACACTTGGCTTAATCTTCTTTTGATGTCTCAAGCCAAAATGAATAAATTGATCGACCATGAATGCAGTTGTTCATTGAAATTAATTGACAAACAAGGGCACTTATAAGGACACTTTCAATATCTGCCTTTGTCAATTACGTGACAAAATACCCAAAACACCCTAAAATACTTCTATACACACCCTAAATTGTGTGTATATGTATTTACACAATTTAACAATATTTTCTAACCCATGTACACATTCTAGAAGTATCCGCTCCCCCTTACTTCAAAACTCTCCCTTTCTTGCAGCTGCTCCCCCTAACACCTGCATAAACATAGATAGATACACAATTTTTCGCTCGGGGTGTTTTGAACTGTTCTCCCCTTTTTGTCAGTCATTGGCAAAGGTATAACAAGTGATATTGACTGAAGATTAAAATCTTGAGAGAACCAATCAGGTAGAAGCAGATCTTCTTAAAGCATTGATGTCTAAAAGTTAACTCAATTCAATCAAACATCAATTTTAGAATTCATGAATGCATATAGGATAAGATAGAGTAGTTGTAAAGTAGTTGAAATGATCATTAAAGAACGTCACATGCATTCCATATCAGACAAACTAGGGGTCGATGAAACATAAAAATGGCAGTAAAGACGAGAATTTCATTCAGCCATATACACAAATATTATCTATCTATCCAAAGTAGCCTTCTTGCCACAAACTGATTCAAGATGGATAAGATTCTGATATATCCAACAACATTACTAAGCCCATTTATGGGCACCCAATCACCAATCATCAGTATTTTAACCATCCATAACAGATAATGACATCTATCCATGCATATCAGTGTAGAGAAGAGCTGTGAGTTCTAAAAAAAACAGTATAGGTTTAAATGACATAATTCACATTAAGTCTCAATCTTGAGAGGATATTCAATAATTTTCAGGAGAGCAGTCAGAATAAGGTATACCAGTTAGATTTGATGACCATTGAAAGATGCTTTCCGGATATACGATGTTTCACATTCCAGAGTGTCTGAACATTTCATCTATCACGACGACTATTCAAGTTTCAGACGACTTCAATGACATCGATACTGGTTCAATGTCATCTGATATGTCAAATTTAAAAGTTTTTTAAATTTACTCTTCTTTGACATACATAATGGGCAATGGTTAGTACAAGAAAATATGCCTATGTTGCACATGTACATTCAACCAAAGCCAAACAACTTCTTTGTTCTCCTTTTTAAAAAAGAGAGAGCATCAGTTCTCAGATGTGCCAATTTAGCTCATTTTGCCTGTGCATTTTATCATCTTGCACATATTTCAATAGATTTTGGAGGTCACCAAATCTATTATCATCAAGAGTCTATGTCATTAAGATGTCACATAGTCCAACACAATGATCTTTTCTTCAACAAGTTCTCGGATAAAATGAACGAATGTCAATATGCTTAGTCATATTCGAGAATGTTGAACATGATTTTGAAATATTGATGGCACTAGTGTTGTCACAGAGGAGAGTTATTGTGGTTCAAATCCAATCAACATCGGAGTACCCAAGTATGATGCATGTAGAGATGTTTCAAATGGGTACCACAAATCGAAGGTGGTTGTTCCAATCACATACTTGATGATCCTTTTAACTGCTGATAGGTGATTTCTTTAGATCTGCTTGATATCGTGTACATGCACCTATGCTTCTGATTCTACGAGTCCTTCGATGTCACTGATTGATTCATTAACTGAATTATCGAAGAGAAGAATATGACTTTGATCTATGCACTTCGATGACCTTTCAGATACATCATAGAATATTTTCTTATCAGCTTGTATACACAGTAAAATTTGTAGAAAAAGTTGTGAAACCACAATTATGATGACATAGTAGTGAGCACTGGTGCGAAGACCCTTCATAACTAGTTTTCCTGATAAATCCAAGATCTGCACATAAGCTTGTCGAATGTTTCCTCATGCTTGTTGTCACATATTTGAGAAATTCTTAGAAGGTTGTGTGTCAACACTTCTACCAGGAGAGCATTCTCATTTTTTAGCATTTCTAATAATCTCATATCCCATTACCTTAACGGTGCTTCCATCTCCAAATGTGACCACCCCATCATCAAGATTTGAATAATTTGCGAGAAGGGATATGTCACCTGTTACATGTCTTGAGCAACCGCTATCTAAGAACCCCTTAACATTATTACCTGTTTTTAAAAATGAGTGAGTCACAAGGAAATTTCTTTTATCTTTCATTCTTTCAGTAGTTCAATCTGTTTGATCAATTTCAAGGATTCAGATTTTAGGGATAGATTCATTCTTTCTAGCTTGTCATTTTTTGAGTGGTAATGCTGTATTTCGTTGATCACATGTGTATTAATTTCCAGTATTTTATCTAGATCTTCATACAACAATTTATCCTCATTTTTTTTTTGCTCATTCCAAGTTTTCTAAGGATATGAATGTTATGTTTATAAGGTTGATTATAGGCATCCTGCTATTTATCCTTCTCATCTTTTTCTTCTTCTTTCTCATCATTTGATGGAAATGACTCTTTGATTTGAGATTCATCAATTTCTCATTTAGTACTGGGATGTTTGTGGATGTGGAGGCCATGAGTATTTTCAATGATTTGTAGTCTCCCTTGCTTTCTGAATCACTAAAGTCAGTGTTTGATTCTTCAGTGTCATCCCAAGTAACTGTCATGGCTTTTCTTTTAGTTTTCCTGTTGAGGCATTCAAGGGATTACAGATGTCTAAATTTTTACGCAATTGTAGCATTGAGGCTCTTTAGACTTTTAAGCAGATTTACCATTGTGCTTGCTTTCCACTAATTGCCTCTGAAAGATTGGCCACGGTTCTTGTTGAAGAATCTTTTGAACCTTTGAGTAAAGAGAGTCATTTCCTTATCCTCATTATTTCTACTTCCTCATTTGATGTGTTCTTTGTAGTTGAGAGGATAGTATTTTTTTGGATTTAGGAGTTTGTTTGAAGTGTAGTTCAAAAGTTTATAAGGAACCTACTAGTTCTTCTACTTTCATTTCATCCATTTTCCTACACATTTTTAGACCAGAACTTTCTTTCCTAATCCACCCATGGAATTATAAATGATATTCAGTTTTTTTTTTTTTTAATTACATGAAGGTCTCATCATCCTCCATTCTGATGTGTTCAAATTGAGATTGCATGAATACTTCTTGGGACACAGCACAGTAGATCGCATTCATTTTCTTTTGCTTCAAACGTTTATTTTTCTTTCTCGAATGCAGTTTATATTTCGTTGGATTTAGGTTTGGAGATAGTTGTGCCATTTTCAAGAATCGCTCGGTGGCACATATCTAGTTTCAACTATGTCCAAACATCATGATCCAAATAGTGCATCCTAGACTTTCAATAAGCATAATTTGAACCATCAAATACTGAAGGTCTAGAGACCGATGAGCCCTCTCCATTGGCCATATTCCCAACTTCAGTCAAGATCACTCTCTAGGCAGTGAAGCCCTTAAAGAGAGACCTGCTCTGATACCAATTGAAATAGCGGTGAAGACCGCTTGAGTTGAAGTCAGAATATGCCAATATGTCCTAGAGGAGGGGTGAATAGGACTTTTAAAAGTTTTTATGATTTATTTAAAATCCTATCACACTAATCCTTACAACAGACATATATTAGGATTACTCAAAAACAACTCTACTGGCTTCCAAGCCTGGTAGAGGATCCAATCACAAACTATGAAAGAAGTAAACAGTTATACAAACTAGTTTATGATGGATATGACTGTGTAAGTGTGTGAGGTGTGATCTCAGGTATATGAATATGAAAGCATTGACATAGAACACACACATAGAAGAATAGTAATCGTAAACACAATCATTTTATAGTGGTTCGATTACTTGTCTACTCCACTCCCTGCTGCCGCACTCAACCCCTTAAGTGTACCGGATTTCACTAAGGAGGTTTCCCAGGGTTCACCTCAAACCTAAGGTTTTAAATCAAGTTCACCTTCAACCTTTACATGGAGGTTTCTACTTGGTTCACTTCTAACCCTAGAGTTTTACTGGTTCACTCCTAACCAGATGTTTATGCTCTCCATAGAGCAAGGGTCCACACAACGCACCCACCAGTACACTCCCGCCGGAGGCTAAGGATCTTCCATAAGACCTTAACTGAGGTTTTACGCGGTTTACCTCAAACTCAGAGTTTTACTGGTTCACTCCTAACCAAATGTTTATGCTCTCCACAGAGCAAGGGTCCACACAACGCACCCACTACGTACACTCCCGCTGGAGGCTAAGGATCTTCCATAAGACCTTAACTGAGGTTTTACGTGGTTTACCTCAAACCCAGAGTTTTACTGGTTCACTCCTAACCAGATGTTTATGCTCTCTACAGAGCAAGGGTCCACACAACGCACCCACTACGTACACTCCCGCCGGAGGCCTCCTTGAGGACTTCAAAGGCTGAGAACCACTTAGGACTAAGACCTAGGAAGGAATGATCACAAGTGTCCTCTGGACTTTGGATACTTACAGATAAGTTGATGAGTCCCGTTACTCACAACGCCAAAAATCTTCTCCTTAAGAGTCTTCAGCTCCCTTGATCCGCAACACAAGATGGTATACCAATGCTTGGCTTCGAGTTGGGTCAAGGGTGAGATGGAATCCTACTCTCTAAAGATTTTCCTATAAGGAAGATAGAGTGGTTCCTCTCTTATGCATTCAAGGCATCCCAGCATAATGATTTGCCATTAAGTTAGTAGCTAGAGGATCGTTGAATGCGAAAGTTCATTCCCAATCCACTCTATTAAATATTAATGGTGAGGGTGCATTGGAGGATGAACTCCCTTGAGAGAAAGGGCTTTAGGTATAGGATATAAGTTGAAAAACTCAAAAGCACTCTCTACTTTCTCTCACAACAATAAAAGACAAGTCCTCTATATATAGGCAAGAAGTTCCAATGGATATAAAATGGTCATATTTATGACAGAGTTTGATATCATCGAGCAGGTTCGATATCATCGAGCGTATACTCTTGATAGCATTGATGGTCTGGTCAATGACTCGGACTCGATGTCATACGGTTTTGAAACTCCTTGCCAATAGGTCGATGAATCGAAACAGTTATCGATGTCATCGGATTTCGAACTCCGATTCCATCGATGACTGGGTCGATCCCTCAACACATGAAAAATGAGAGAGACTTGACTTTGAAAATATTTCAGGTTTTCATGAATGATCGGGGGAACCGTCGAGGTCATCGAAATTTGAATGTCGATGATATCGAGATTAAGTCAAGGCATCGATAATTCCAACAGATTTATCTTTGAACTTGCTGGACAGATTATGGCTTAGTTCGATGCAATCGATCAGGTGTCCATATCATCGATATTTGAATATCGATTAAATCGAACGCCCCCGATCATAGTTAAAAACATCCTGAAATAACTGCTATAAGAAATGCGCGCCCACCATCGATATCATCGATGGACCTCCGATCTTATCGATATTTGATTTCAGATCATATCGGACGGTCATCGATATATCGATAAATTTTGAGATTTTCTTTAAAAAACATGGACGTCAAAAATCTGCCTGTCGATCTTATCGAGCCACTCCCGATGGTCTCGAGATTTGAATATCGATGGTATTGATATGTGTATTGATACATCGATAAATCGTCCAGATATGTTATGAAGTTACTGGACATGTTTAGTACTTTTATCGATGATATCGATAGGTGTATCAATATATCGATAAATCCGTCCATATGAATATTTAGTTGCTGGACACTTTTGGTCCTCTTTTCGATAATATCGTTAAGGTATCGAGGATATCGACAGTGCAGGTCGATCATATCGAGGTGGTTCGATAAAATCGACAAGGTGAGAAAAACTTAAAGATTTTCCTATTTTGAAAAAGTTTTCTCACCACAAAACCCTAAGATCTCTATCTTGTTTTAAGGGTTTTAATCACCTGGTGTTTTGGGACATGGGATGTGAGGCTATGATTTACCTATGGAGAGCTTCCACACATCTGATTGAGGTAGACACTTGGCTTGATCTTCTTTTGATGTCCTGCAGACTGTCTGACCACCCGTTCACAGTAATTGACAAACAAGGGCACTTATAAGGGTACTTTCAACGATTCCAGTCGGGAATGATAGAGCACTAAAGTACCTTTCAGATTATCAATAATCGACCCAATCCCACATCAAACGATGGAGTTATGGGCGTCTCCGTCGGATCGCACGATTTAGAAAGATTAACAATCCATATTGACAAATGATGATCGAAGAGTTCCAACCTACTTTTGGGATATCGAATTGTCTCTGAATTAGGCAATTCTGGTCCCATTTGCAAGCTTGACAAGTTACCATTCCAATGAGCTAGAAATAGTCTAAATCCGTCCTCTGAAGAGAGAGTAATGAGGGTTACTATTGGACAAGGAGATGAAGGAACATTCAAGATCGACGACTGCGATCCCACTTATAGATGCCAAAATGGTCTCGGAATAGGACGATTCCAATTAGGGATGAAAGAGCACAAAAGTACCTTTCAGATGACCAAAAATCGACCCAATCCGACATCAAACGATGGAGTTATGGGCATCTTCGTTGGATCGTACGATTTGGAAAGATTAACAATCCATATTGAAAAATGACGATCTAAGAGTTCCAACGTGCTTTTGGGATATCTAATTGTCTCTGGATTTGGCAATTCTGGTCCCATTTGGAAGCTTGACAAGTTACCATTTGAATGAGATAGAAATAGTCTAAATTCTTCCTCTTAAGAGAGAGGAATGAGGGTTACTATTGGACAAGGAGATGAAGGAAGATTCAAGACTGACGACTGCGATCCCACTTACTGATGCCAAAATGGTCTCGGAATACGACGATTGCAGTTATGAAAGAAAGAGCACTAAAGTACCTTTCAGATGTGTTTCGACAAGGAAACAAAAGTATTTGATTTGGGAAAATTATCTTATTCAAACATAACAATTGGACAATTATAAAGACAATCATCACACTTTATTGATTCTGAATTCATTTTACATCCTCTGATATCCCTTGATTCTAAGATAGTTTACAAAAGAATTCATTACAAATGTTACGACTATCATAATAGATATGAATTTTGACAAGATAACGGCCATGATCTTAGTCCTCTCCAATGACTTAGGAGGAATAGACAAGTCAATCAATAGTCTTCAAGAGAACAAAGATTAAATGACATTTCGGTGCTATTTTGGTTATCTCCTGAAACTTAGGAGGAATACGTCTCTTCGTCCATAACTCTTCCTTTTCTCCCGAATAAGAAGAACTTGAAGATCTGAAGACTCAAACCATTCCGACAAAGATAACACCCATTGTTGTTAAAGCGTCTGAATAGCAATGATAGGTTTCTTGCGGGTCCGCACAAGAACGATATGGTTTCTTGTAGTCCGCGCAAACCATAAGAACACCCTGCTGCCTTGCGCGGACTGGCGCAAACTTCCAGGAGTCCAATACTCCTTTGCGCATGGTCGCGCAAAGTGCAGGAGTCCAATACTCCACACCTTCTGTCTTCTCTTTCGTCTTTTCTTCACTTCTGAAATCTTCCAACCCCTTTTGAGAGAAGGAACGGGGTATTTATAGACATTTTCACCAGTGAAAATCTCAAATCTGGTCAATGTGGGATAAAAATATCATCCAACGATTTTTATCGCATCATCATTGACTTTGCGCGGACACGCACAAACGATATGCTTTACGCGGTCTTGCGCAAACCCTCAATCCCGCGCAAACTGTCTTCTGCGCAAACTCTTCACTTTTGTCTGGTCTGTGTAATTGATTCACTTTGTGCGACCTCGCGCAAAGTGGTCTTGAAACTGATTTCTTTTGATCTTTCTAACTTATTTCTTGATCTTTTTGTCTTTATTTTGCTTATCTTTATGCCTCAACAGATGCCCCCTTGATCCGTTCTTTGTTTTATAGAAAATCAAAGAAAAGGATCAAATCATTCCTTTTTACAAGGTTTGCGCGACCCGCAGAAAGCTATGGTCGAGTACCATACTCGGTCATAAAGCCTATAAATAGTCCAATCACTTAGTCATTTTCACGAACTGTTTCTCTGCTAGAACTCCGTCTCAGCGATTTTATTCAGCGCAAACTCGACTTTGCGCGACCCGCAGAAAGCGTCTCACTTTGCGCGACTTCCTCGAACTTGAGATTTTCCGCGCAAACCCTTATACTTTGCGCGACCTGGCGCAAAGTACTCTGCACTTAGACAATTTTCAACACTTAGTCATTTTTTCTTCTTTCTTCATTTCCTACTTTGTCACCTATCTTTCTTCCTCTATCTTTCCTCATGGCTCGTATCAAACAAATGCCCGTCTTGTGTCTCCTTCTGATTCACCCTCTGATCAACCTCCTGCTAAGCGGACAAAGACAACTTCCAGAAATCCCGCTTATTTTAAAGAACCTGTTCTTCCCACCTTTGATTTTTCCGACCGCATTAAGTCTTTACCCTCTCCCATCCACAGATCCATATCATTAGGAGATATTAAATGTCCTCCTAAACATGGTAGAGAATATGACTGGGACGAATGGTTGAAACCACATGACTCACATTCGTATCGATAGTGAGAGACCACCTCTCCGAGAAGATACTCCTTCTGCTTCTCGTCCGAAGAAAACTCGCCACAATAAGGCGAAAGAGTTTGCAGAAAAGATCAAGGAACACAAGAAAAAGCGGCTTCAGAACTCGTGGGACTCAGTACGAGTGGTTGAAGGAGTCATGAAGTTTGACAACCCTCATGCAGAGGGTATGACAATCATTCCTATCAAGGTATATCGCCATCAGTCTATGCTAGACTGTGAATCTAGAGATTGTGTCCATGGCGAAAGGCTGATGTATACCGAATCATGGGCCTCAAGAGAGCCCCGAATCTTAGAAGGAACTATTCAAGCTCAGAAGCCGCGACAGAACGTAGGAGAAGCTCGTCCCATGATCTTCTTGACTCCCTTCCATAGTCCTCATGATCTCTTTCCTTCTCATTTCTATGAGACGGTGCGACAGCGCTTCAGAGATCGAGAGCAACTCTGGGGCCAGGCAGAATTTCGCATTAGGGGCTTGTTAACTGCCCGTTGCTATTATTCTGAATGGGCGGAAGCTATCTTGCTGAAGCATACGAGCACTCTTGCAAAGATAGGCCTTTACGATGCAATAGAAGTAACCTCAAAATACTTCTATCGGGAACCCAATGTTCTAAAAGGCTTCCTTGAATATTGGTCACCTACAACCAACTCCTTCCATTTTCCTTATGGCGAAATGAGCCTATCTCTTTGGGACCTTCATCGTATAGCTGGTCTCATAATAACAGGCAAATTCTATGATGAATTCATTCCTACCAACAGAGAATTAGCCTTTGTATCTTCCCCGGACCGCAAGCCTTCCATCTCTGAGACTACCATAGAGCTATTCAAAGAAATGGGCAAATTTCCCAACTTCCACAAAATTCCCCCTATACAATGGCTGGCTCATTTCTTTAGAGGTCTCAGGTATTTACCAATTTGATCATTATTTTCTTCTTTATATTCTTATTATTTCGCCATTCCCGTATATTAACCTCCTTCATTTTCTTTGAAGGTTTCGTGATCCGCTCGAAAGAATTGACTAAGCTCGAGATACAATAAGAGGAAAGCCAGAATATAGCCCTTTTGGAGAACTTGCAGCATTCTTGGCTTACTGGCTAAGCTTAGTTGTATTGCCCAGCTCCAAGTGGGCGAGATCTTTATTCGTCCCTCTTTGTCTTTGTTGTGTAGCTTGCGCTTTAGCAGAGGGTCATAAATATTCTTGCTTCCTCCTGTATTATGTTCTATCTACAGGGCCCTTGGAGAAATAGCTACCCATGTAAAAGACCCGACTCTGGGAGCTTCATCTGCGCATACTTCTTGGCATTATTTTACAGGGTGGCTTGGAGTTTATTTCCCTTGGACCTTTGAGGTCTCGGAGCAAGCATATTCTCATCCTTCTCATCTTCCTCTCTGGTTCTTTCAACAAAGAGCAATGGCTAGAAGAGCATATGAGTGGGTTGCAAATAAGATTCGAGATGATGATCGGATAAACTTCTTTTAGTTCGCCTTTATCGCTATACCGTGAGACACAGACATGGTGGACAACGAAACTCTTACTGCAGCAGAGAGAGCTTTCTTCTTTTCTATTCGCTCATGCAGTTTGCCTCTGCGGGAAGGGACAGAATTCTGGAGAGAACCTTACTACCCCAATCGTTTTGCTCGTCAATTTGGTTATGATCAAACTGTGCCACAAGACTGCGGGTTGGTTACCAGACAAATGCGCTGTTATGGAACTGGTCCTCTTAACTGGGCCATGATATGGAAACAATTGCTGAATGGCTGCGTTGGCTCTTTTTTCATAATTCCAGGTTGTGATCGCATAGTCCGTACATCATATAGCTGGATGCGATGGTGGGATCACCAATCATACCTGGTTAATAAATGTTTGCCAGTAGATTCTTCTATCTTTCTTCATCCACCCAGGCTGAAGGGTAGAAATTTAGAGAGCGGAATTGGCTATATTTCGGAGAAGAGCCATGCATCTCATCCTGGAGAGATTTGCAGAAAGATATCATTGGAAGATCCCATCCGTGAAATCAAGCCCATCAACACTTTGGATGGCTGGTTTGCCCACGGAGATTTAAGAGAATTTGAGAAATCTCGTCGGGATTCTTCAAACTAGGCTGCAGATAATATTGAAGGTACATCTTCTCCAATTCATGAGAGACTGAGTGGTTCAAGAAGGACCGGCTATTGATACCTCCACATCTCCTCCTGACCCCTTGGTCCTAGTCCATCTTCTCCGATGACTAGATCAAGAACGCGTTTGCAATCATCATCCCCTATCCCTCCGGAAAAGAATTCGATTGACCTCTGCTTCCCCTATAGTCCAAGAGCACACTGGAGAGCGACCAACCCGTTTCTTATAAAGGAAGCAAGTTATCGTTGAAGAAGTTGACGAAGAAATTTTGGGAGATGAAAGTTCAACTTCATCATCAAGTACAATTTGAATCTTCGCAAGATGAAGATAGCGGAGATAGTGATAATGAAGATAAAGATGATGACTTTGAAGAAGGTGAAGTTGATATTGGCGAAGAAGAAGAGGAAAGCAGTGAAAGAAGTTGAGATAGAATCCTCCCCCTGCAACGCTAAGACTCCTTCTAGCATTAATGTTCTGCTAAATCTCCTGCGGTGAGGAAGATGAAGAGGAGCCTTTAGATTATGGAGAATATGGGTATTCACCAGGTAAAAGAAAATTTTCATATACATATCTTGATTTATATTATAACAATATTATTTATTTAAAATCATTGCATCTCCTTTTTAGGTGCTCAAGTTGCGAAATAGGTGCTATCTCTTGGTGAGCCCTCTTGTGGTATCTTCACCAAGAGCACTGTAGTTCCATTGGTAGTAGAGAGTAGTGGCTCGTGAAATTATATTTCTACGAAACTATTGACTTGCCAACTCGGCTACCAGAGATTCTAGTACAGAAGCTAGAGCACCATCTTTTGCTGATATGGTGGGACTTGGTCCTTCCATAGCTCAAAGAGCTTCTCCTTCTGTTAGTCGTGTTCCAGTGACAGGTATATATATGCACTGCTTATCGTTACTCAAGACTATATATATTTCATAATAATATATTGAATATCCTTCTTCTTTTACTATAGGAACTTATCCCTGCAGCGGTGCGGCTAGTTCTGATTCTGTAACCACTACTTCTGAACTATCATCCTTTGCAAATATTCCTGCTCACAAAATGCTTATGGTGAAACATTCTCTGTTAGCAATAATCCATATCTTCAGAAACCCTGATCAATGGTTGGACTTGGATGTTGCTATAGAAATTTTGGAAAGTTCTGCTAAGATGGCCAGAATCAACATATCTCCTTTGCGGGATTCACTCCTCAAATTTCGTGATTCCGTAATTTCTTTGGCGTCGGTAGAGAATGTTATAATTGCTCCTGAGATTTTAGAGTGTAGAAGGCAGTTGGCTTCATCACAAGAACAAGCTCTTCTGACAGCTTCATCAATTTCTAAACTTGAACAAGAGCATATAATTCTTCAGGATCAATTAAAGATTCATGTTGATGAAAGCAAGACTATTCAAGACCGCATTGCAATTTTAAAGGAAGAAATCTTGCAGCTGGAGAGGAAGAATCATGAATAGGTTTTAATCATTCAGGATGTTGAAGAGAAGATACGGGTGAATGCTCAATCTATTGATGTCGAAAAATCCGCACAACTTCAAGGTAAAGAAATGATCGCTTCTTTGGAGAATAAGCTTGCTGGCGTTCCTGATCATGCGAGACTTATTTTTGAAGAAAAATCTAGACATGATGCAGCTCAGGCACAATTGAAAGAAGATTTGCTCAGATATTCAGAAGCAATGGGAATTACAGAGGATCTTTGAATCATGTAATTTTAAACATGTGATATTTGCTTTCGTGTTTCTTGGATGTAATTTATCATATATCTCATGATAGTATTTTGGGATGTTTTATGATGGTATTTTTTTTATCTTACATATTGATGATACTTATACTAATATTATCAAATTATATTTATATGATAATTTTATTATATTTATATTTTTTATTATATTTATATTTTTTATTAATATTATCAAGTTTTATTTATTCTTTATATAATAATTTCATTACATTTTTTTTTACAATTTCTAAACCTTTTATGCTTTGTTAGTACGGGATTCTCTAGGTGAGTATTTAAATTGGCGGTATTAAGTTTCAATTCAATTAGCCACACGCAGTTTATGCTCATGAGTAGTGGAGCGTGCGCACACACACAGTTTAAGCTCATGAGTAGTGGAGCATTTATGGGTCTTATGTGATGGCCACTGTAACTCTCTAGAGTTCGCTTTTGGGCTTCTCACTGCCTTGAGCTCACGGTCACGATCCATCAAAGGGGACCATTGACGCTACCGGACGGTGAACTGTTGGATTTACGCGCAGGGTTGGCCACGGTAACTCTCTAGAGTTCGCAGGGCTCGCAAGGCTACCTTTGGGCACCAAATCTAGGGTCGCCAGTCCATCAATGAGTAGGTTTAAGCCCTTCCTCACGAGTTACTACGAAATCAAACCCTAGACTGGAGGGTCTTACGCACGGTTGGCATAAAGCTCGCATTGCGGCCCCTGTTTTCTTCGTCTGCAAGGTCGAGCCCATTCACAGGAGGGCATTTTCATCCGTTCCCCGTGGCGCTGCCGGAAGCTATACAGATGGCATGGGAATTATGGTGACTAGTCTTCGCGGATTTATGGCCTTTTAGGCTTTGAATCCTTGACTTCGTCAGCTACCCGCATGGGTGCGCACGATGGTCTTCGCGGGCTTTTTAGGGCCACTGACTCCTCGCCGCTGCCCGAATGGCGATCTTCATGGGTCTTACGTATAGTTGGCCGGCTCTTTTAGAGCTTGATCCTTTGAGAGCATTTTTTTTTTCCGAGCTTGATCTTTTTGATTTGGCTCAATTTGGCTCTTTTAGGATTTGGCTTGGCTATACTGCCTCTTTGATTGATATTGATACATCCTTGCTCTTAATTATATCTTCAAGAAGGTCCGTGCCTTGTAAGGCAATAATATTTATCTTCAATCTTCAAGAAGATCCTATGCCTTGTAAGGCCATAATATTTATGATCATCATCATTTGCCAATATAGTATATATTTCCGGAATATCTTCGAGAAGATCTAAGCAATAATTTTTATACTTTTGATAGTATCTTCAAAGAAATTCCTTGTCTTGTAAGGCAATAATGCTTTGTCATATCCTTGCAAGAAAATCCGTGCCTTGTAAGGCAATTTTCAAGAGAATCTTCAAGATAATGATATTGCCTTTATCATACTTAATTGGTGATGATGATGATCATATATATATTTTCCAGATTTTGACGCTTGATAATTGACATGCTTGTGAATTTCCTCTCTCCTTTGTTTGACATATAGACATGATTTTATTCATCTTTGCCCCCTTTTGATACGGAATCATTATCTTGATAATATTCTGGATCAAAATCCATACGTCTATTTTAGGGATAGTATCTTTTGATGAAACGGGCGTTGACGAGTACACCGATACCCTGTCCTTCTTGATTTGTGATTCTATATGCCCCATTGGAATATACTTCTTTTACCACATATGGACCGTCCCATTTAGGCTCGAACTTGCCCCCTGTCCGGTGAGTGACCACTATAGGTCTTTTCAACATTAACACCATATCCCCTTTTTTGAAAGAGCGGTATTTAACACCTGTTTATCAAAGGCGGTAGATATTCGCCACGATATGATGCATTCTTGGCCATTTGCCAAGCAAGACGTTTCTCGTCAAGCAGATCTAATTTTTCAGCCTTATTTTTGCATTTTCATCATCTGTTATAGACTGATGTACTGCTATTCGGAGTGATGCCACCTGCATTTCAATCGGGATAACTGCCTCCATACCATAGATTAATGAATACGGTGTCGCCCCTGTTGCTGTACGATGAGTGGTTCTGTAGGCCCATAATGCTTCTTGTAACTTTTCATCCCAATCGCGCTTATTGCCTGTCACTGTTTTCTTCATAATCTTGACAATTGTTTTGTTAAACGCCTCTGCTAGTCCATTGGCTGGAGGATAGTAAGGGGTTGAAAAAGAATGTTGGATACCGAACTTCTGACATAACTTTTCCATGCCTCTATTTTTAAAAGGGGTGCCATTATCAGTGATGATCTTCTTCGGAATACCATGACGGTATATTATAGCATGACGGATGAAATTGACCACGTCTTTCTCTTTAACATTACGCAAGGCGACTGCTTCGGTCCATTTGGAGAAATAATCTGTTGCTGCCAGAATATACTGTTTTCCTTTGGATGAAGGAGGATTTATAGGACCAATAACGTCGAGTCCCCAGGCTGAGAAAGGCCAAGAAGCAACAGACTGATGTAATTCTTCTGGAGGAACATGTATTACATCTCCGTGTATTTGACATTCATGACACCGCTTTGCATATTCTATCGCATCTTTAAACATAGTAGGCCAATAATAACCCATTCGATGCACTCTATGGCATAAATTCCGGCCAGCTTGATGTGCTCCACATTCACCTGAATGTGCCTCCCGCAGCATTTGGTTTGCTTCTTGCTTGTCCAAGCACCTTAACAGCATTCCATTATAAGATTTTCTATATAATACTTTGCTGCATATGATAAATTTTCCTGATCGCTGCTTAATCTGCTGTCTTTGTGTATTATCTTCTGGCAAAATATTATATTTGAGATAATCAACAAAAGGCTGACGCCAATCATTCATTGTTACCTCCAGACAGGATATAGGCAACATTTCAACGGTTTCTTTGATAACTTCTGCAGATGGCAGGAATCTTCTTTCTTCTATAGTTACCTGAAGAGGACTTCGGTTTGTGCAGGATAAAGCCGCTGCTAAACTGGCTAAAGCATCTGCCTTTGCATTCTCCGACCGTGGTATGTGTTTAATTTCCACAGAACAGAATTGTTCAAGCAACTGTTGTGCCTTCCGATAATAAGGCAAAAGTTCTTCTTTCCTTACCTCAAATTCTATTGTCAATTGATTTACAATCAATTTAGAATCTCGAAGATATGCAATGATTTTATTTCCATTTGTTGTGCTATTTCCATTAGATGATAAGAGCTCAGTATTGACTTCATTGTTTGTGCACGCGATACCCAACGTGAAAGAGTATGGTAATAAATCGCCCGAGGCGTAATGAATATCACTCACCGCCCCGCTCGATACTCGAAAGCAAACACCATCAAAATACATCGCCAAAGATTCGAGATTCACCAACATAACTGTTCATCGGGAATTCATCATTGATTTCTTCATTTTATGCTATAGGATGTCTTTGCGAGAAAGTCGCCATAGCTTGTCCTTTCACTGCTTTCGCCGGCTTATAAGAAATAGTATATTCTGATAACAATAACATCCACTTGGCTAGTCTTCCCGATAACATTGGCCTGGTCATCAAGAATTTTATCGGATCTGCTCTCGAGATCAGAGTTATATCATGGGATAGACAATAATGCCTTAACTTTTGCACGAATACCAACGCCAAACATTCTTTTTCAATCGGAGAATAATTGGATTATGCCCCCATCGGTGTTCGGCTTAGATAATAAAGAGCGATCTCTTTTAAAACCGTTTACTGTGCCAACAAAGCACCCAAAGAATTTGTAGCGGCAGATGTATATAAGATAAGTGGCTTACCTTTTACTGGAGCTGTTAACACCGGTGGTTGTTTTAATAACTCTTTAATTGAATCAAAGGCATTCAGCAAGCAGCCTGATCCCATACAAATTCTGTATCTTTCTTCATTAACCGAGAAAATGGTGACACCTTCTGCGAGGTTGAAATGAAACGGCGAATGTATGCCAATTTTCTTGTAAACTTTTAATTCCTTCAACGTCGTTGGTGGCGGCATATTTTGAATAGCCTTAATCTTTTCGGATCAATCTCGATCCCTCGTGTCGTACAACAAACCGAGGAATTTGCGGAAGAGACTCGAATGCACACTTAGCGGTTCATCTTTAATTGCTTCTTTCGAGTCTTCGGAAGACCGATGCCAAATGTTCGCGGTGTTCTTGATGATCTTCAGGATCGACCACCAAATCATCAACATAGCATTCAACATGTTTATGCATCATATCTTGAAAGATATTCTTCATTGCTCTTTGATATATGTTGCCCCAAACATTTTTAAGACCGAAAGGCATAACTTTATAACAATAAATTCCAAGCGGCGTTCTGAAGGCCGTCGCCTCTTCATCTTGGGCGCCATCCTGATTTGATTATAGCTGCTGCATATCGTCCATAAAGGACATGATAGCATATTGAGTAGTACTATCAATTAGTAATTCTATTATCGGGAGAGGGAAGTCGTCCTTTGGACATGCCTCATTCAGATCTCTAAAGTCAATACATACTACGATCTGTCCGTTCTTCTTTTCACCGGAACAATGTTTGATATCCATTTGGGATACTTAACTTCTCTGATGAACCCAACCTTTATTAATTTATTTACTTCCTTTTCGATTAACGGAATTAGGTCTGGGTGAAATCGCCTTTGTGCTTGCTTTACTGGTTTCTTTTCTTTGGAAATATTTAATCGATGCATTGCTACGGAGGGTTCTAGTCCCGGCATTTCTTCATATGTCCAGGCGAAGACATCTTTATTTGCTTTGAGAAGTTGGCCATATTTCTCAGTTTCCTGATCTGAGAGGCTAACGCTGATGAATGTGTTCCTTGGCTCTTCTGCTGTTCCCAAATTTATTTCTCGCAGGCCATCTATCGTCGGTTGCCCCCCGTCTTCTATTTGCCTTGGAGCGGTTTCAGGATATTCAACTACCTTAGCATCGGTGTGGTGAAGTCATGTTAACTGATATTATATTTATTGTTGATCTGCTCCCAATCCTTGGAATTTTCTTCGTTTTTCTTGATTAATCCCGAGAGGGATCTGAATTCCCTTCCCATGATTCAAGCCGGTGGGTTTGTCACAATCAAAACCCATATTTCTCATGATTTTCTTGCTTGTTGCACTGTATTTCTTCAAATTCTGCGGTGCTAACTCTCCATGATATATATTGCTTATATTTTCATCCTTCACTTCTGATGCAGCGTGAAACTCTATTGGTTCGGGATATTTTTAGCACGGCTTTGACTTGAAATGTTCTTGGAGCATTGCTGAATGGCTTACATCTTTCGATATTGGGTAATGGCATTGTGTAATTGGATCGTAAGACTTTCATTTGTTGTTTCATCGACAATAGTGTCACGGTGGTTGTCCGGTTGTCTCAGCGCTTTGGTACAAAATAGAATTTTTTCTTTCTGCACTGGACTTGAGAAGATTCTGCTCTTTCTTCTTTAACTTTATTTATCCTGGACATCTTTTACGATTCTCTTCCCATCATCATTTCTCATTTCTTCGTGAGAAACATTTATAATAGCTAGCATCGCAAAGAAAGACTCGGACTTACAGTATAGGGTTTTGCATCACCATTACTTTACTTTGCATCCCATCTTTACAAGATTTGAAACACTTGGTGTAGAGTAGAAGGTATAATATTGTCTTGATGTATCCACGGCCTTCCCAAGAGAAGGTTATATGTTGTCACAAAGACATTTATAACGTGACATACAACAAGATAGTAATTAATTCTCCCACCTCCAATTCACCGTAATTTTTCCGAGCGCGCGTTGTCCATCTTGATTAAATCCTTGTATCATCATTCCTTTGGGGCGTAAGTCTGAACGGCGAAAACCCAATTTAGTAATCATGGAGAGTGGCAGAAGATTCACTGCAGACCCATTATCTATCATAATCCTTTTTATCTTCTTCTCACAAATGTATCCTTCTATCATCAATGGCCTGTTATGTTCCTTTTCACCAATTAAATCATCATCAGAGAAAGATATTACTGGTAGACAATTCATTTTTTTATTATTTCTTTCATCTTTCATTTCTGCCAGTAAAGTTTCTCTCACATTGTGATCAGACAGTGCTTGAATCAAACTCTGTCAAAATTCTTCTGACAACTTGAGTGCATTGTAAATACTTAATCGTGCCGGTATACCCTTCAAGTGACTAACTACATCATAAGCCACTTTTGTTACTGCATCTCCATTTCTACTTTTGTCCTCAGTATTCTGTCTTTCAGTCACTTCCTTCCTTATGATTCTTGCTTTTTGCTTTACCGGACTTGTTATTTGCTTCCCTGATCGCAACGTAATCATTGTTGCATTTCTTGTCGACCTTTCCTTTTTCATTCCCCGCGTGTTTTCTTGTATTGACAATACATTTACTGTTACCCTTGCATTCTTTTCTTTGCTTCCGCTGGTTATTATGTCACCTCTATTTATCATTCGCTGTATAATGCATTTTAACGTATAACAATTTTCCGTCGGATGCCCCACTAGGCGATGATAACGGCAAAAGTTTCTTTCTCGAGTCCTCGTCGCATCTTCAGGGCGTTTTGGTTCTGGTAATTCCAAGGTACCTGCCTTTAACAATTGTTGCATCATAGGCACCACGTCTTCTTTATCAAACTCAAATCCTTCATGTGAATCGAGCATTCTGAGCTTTTTTCCACCGTATCTATCCCTCGATTGATTCCAACCTTCTTTTCCTTCCGGCCTTTTATCTCTTGAGCTTTTTGCGTCTTGATTCTTCTTATCCCGATCGATAGTGTTTACAGTTGTTCTGCCAGGTATTCTTCTGACAATTTCATGATGAAATGCCGGCATCTTGCGAGTCATCAGTTCCAATGCATGGGCTTTGGTAGCCAAATCACGAAAGGTTCCGATCGGTATTTGGTGAGTCCAAACGCGATTCTGTTTCCATAGAATTGAGACACATTTTGACTTGTTCCTTTTCTTCGGAATAACCGCTGCGCGCATGATGCCCCCAAATGTCTTCCCACTGTCTATGAATTTTTTTGACCGGTTCTCCTTCTCGTTGTCGTCTTGAAGCTAGTTACGTTATGCTAACATCGCGTTCGACGAAAAGAAGTTTGACATGAAAGCATCTTGCATTTCTTCCATGTTCGTATGGACCTGGTGCCAAATTTGAATACCACCTGAAAGCTTTACTTGTCAATGATGACCCAAATAAGCGTAAGCAATATTGAGGTATCGTGGAAAAATTCCCCATGCTGGTGATGAAATGCATCAGGTGTTCCTCTGGTGATCCTTCCCCATTAAATTTCTGAAAATCTGGATGCTTAAAATTGGCTGGGAATGGAACATCCTCTACCTCTCTTGGGTAGGGTGTTCGGTATCTGAAACGACCGGTATTTGTGCGCTCCCTTTCTATTCTGACCGCTTCTTCGACGACTTGTCTTACGTCATCTTGTGTTATAGCTCTTGTCACCGGAACGGACCCTCGGGATCCTATCCCCTGTGGACGGGAACCTTCAGGTTGGTTCTCTTGTCCATTTGTTGCTCCCATCATGGGTGGAGCCACTATTTGGGCTACATTATGTGCCAGAGTTGCCAGAGCTTCTCTGAGGCTCCGGCATTCATCCATTAGCACTCTTTGTGCCTCCGCCATTTGATTAACACGTTCTTCAGTAGTTGGTCTATTTCCTTGACCTGTCTCTGCCATGTATACTGCGGCCTCTTGACTGTTCATCGAAGCTGTTATTGGAGTAAAACGAGAGTATGTTGACGTAACAGGGCTTGTAAAGAGGGGAGAAATTGGAGTCTCGTTTGATTCTTGTGTACTTCCCGTGCTTTTAACCGATTGAGGTGATACAGTTATAGGCGAGCTTGTTTGAGGTGATATGGGCATCGGAGATCCTATCATCAGTGCTTTGCCTTTCTGTGCTTCTGTCCATTTGGTCTTCGGGGCGACCAAGGCTGGAAAATCTTGTGACGAGAATTGCGGAGCAGCTTGTTCAGGATAAATCGCCGGAGGAGCAAGCTCGGGTTTTCTTCTTGCTATGCTTCGTGTAATTGGTCCCTCAGTTCTTGGTACAAGCAATTTTGCCTTGCGACTCTTTAAGGTTTTTGCTTTTGTCTTTTTGGACAAGACCAAAGTCCAGTTTTCATCACTCTCTTGTGATTGAGGTGAAACGGAAATGACTCCCGCTGTTACTGGAATCACTTTGCGCCTGCTTGTAGTGCTTGCTTTCGTACGCTCAGGAGTTTGGTTTGGCGCATATTCAATTATGAACCCGGTGGCGATGAATCGGAAGTTCACTTTTCTCGCGATATTAGCCATTAGTAGTGTTGTGTGATTGAATTCAGGTACCTTCAATAATAAAACATACTTGAAATTAGTACATGAAAGACTAAGTAAACTATCTTGGAGATGAAGGGGAGGATGTTCCCACTGAGAGTCGCCATTTTGGCGTCAAATAGACGCCAAAAATAGTGACGAGAGTCTTACAACTTTCCCAATGTTAATGTTAAATAAGATAAATAGTCCCCATAGAGTCGCCATTTTGTTTCGACAAGGAAACAAATGTATTTGATTTGGGAAAAATCTTATTCAAAACATAACAATGAACAAGAGAACATTATACAAAGACAAGTTCATTACACTTTATTGATTCTGAATTCATTTACATCCTCGAAGTATCCCTTGATTCTAAGATAGTTTACAAAGAACTTATTAGGAATGATCAATTATATAGCTAAAGATAGGAATTTCGACAAAGATAACGGTGATGATCTCAATCATCTCCAATGACTTAGGAGGAATAGACAAGTCAATCAACAGTCTTCAAAAGAATGGAGATCCAAGACATTTCGGTGCTATTTTGGTCATCTCCGAAACTTAGGAGGAATACGTCTCTTTGTCGATGATTCTTCCTTTCTCTTGAACAAGAAGAACTTGAAGACTCTGAGACTCAATCCATTCCGACAAAGACATTTGACCCATTCTTTGTTATAAGCATTCAACGGCAATAGGTTTGCGTGGTCCGCAAACGATATACTTCTTGCGCGGGTCGCGCAAACCTATAAAAGCCTTCTTTACTTTGCTTTGCTGGTCGGTCGGCGCAAACTTTCGAGTCCAATACTCCTTTGCGCTGCGGTCGCGCAAAGTGCAGGAGTCAATACTCGCACCTTCTGTCTTCTCTTTCGTCTTTCTTCACTTGAAATCTTGAACCCCTTTTTAGAGAAGGAATGGGGTATTTATAGACATTTTCACCGGTGGAAATCTCGATCTGGTCGATGTGGGACAAAATATCATCCAACCATTTTTATCGCATCATCATAGACTTTGCGCGGACACGCGCAAACGATATTCTTTGCGCGGTCACGCGCAAACCTTCAATCTCGCGCAAAACTCTCCTTTGTCAACGCGCAAACTGTTTCACTTTTGCGTGATCTATGCAATTATTTCACTTTGCTTTATGCGGACCGCGCAAAGTAGTCTTCTTCAATCGTGATTTTTTTCTCTTTAGTACTTTGCTTTCTTGATCTTCTTTCTTTTCATGTCTTCAACTTCCTTGCTTATTTTATGCTGAAACTTTACCAAAACACCTAAACTACCCTTTGAGAAGGAACTTTTACCAAAACACCTAGACTACCCTTTGAGATTGACGAACTATTTACCAAAACACCTAAACTATTTTTTGGAACTTTACCAAAACACCTAAACTACCCTTTGAGGAACTTTACCAAAACACCTAAACTACCCTTTTAGAGCATGGAACTTTACCAAAACACCTAAACTACCCTTTGAGAAGGAACTTTACCAAAACACCTAAACTACCCTTTGAGCTGGAACTTTACCAAAACACCTAAACTACCCTTTGAGAAGGAACTTTTACTAAAACACCTAGACTACCATTTTTAGAAGATCAGCACCATGAGGATCCTTTCACCTGATATAAGAAATGTAACAATGAGATATTTTCAATGCCTCATGGACATGAGTCCAATGAAGGGATAGCAGTGGGACTGGCTAAGGTAGCTGCGGATGCGGGGATCGGAAACTTGACTGGTTGGATCATTGAGGTGAGGAGTTTTTCGGGGCAAGTGTTATTACCCGACGATTCATCCGGGACTTCTCGAAGATAGCTAGACCGTTGTCTCAGTTGACACGGAAGGACATGAAGTTTGCCTGGAATGAGAAGGCGGAAGCAGCTTTTCAGGAGTTAAAGGACAGACTGACGTCCACTCCTGTGCTAGTATTGTCAGAGCAAGGGGTTAAGTACACTATATACACTGATGCGTCTCGAGTTGGTTTGGGTTGTGTCCTTATACAGAAGGACAGGGTGATTGCGTATGCCTCGAGACAATTAAGGAAGCATGAGGAGAATTACCATACACACGACCTGGAGTTAGCAGCGGTCATATTCGCATTGAAGCTCTAGAGACATTACCTCTATGGAGAGGAGTTCGAGCTTTTCTGCGACCACAAGAACCTTAAGTACATATTCACTCAGCGGGACTTGAATATGAGGCAGCGCCGATGGATGGAGACCTTGAAGGACTTCGAGTTCGAGGTTTCTTACCATCCTGGCAAGGCCAACCTTGTGGCAGACGCATTGAGTCGTAAGAAGGCTATAGCATTTGCGGCTCTGCTGATGATAGTAGAGTGGGATATGTTGGAGTTCATGCGGGACTTCGAGGAGAAACTCACGGTGGATGAGTCATTCGAGTGTGTCGCACATGTTCGGGTGCGGCCACTTATTGATGACCCAATTATCGAGGCCAAGAAGGGTGACGAGCGGTTGTCTGAGCTTCGAGAGCAAGCTAGCAATGATGTGGACTTTGAGTGGTGAGTTGGTACCGTTGGGGGCCTACGGTACCGTGGCTGCCTATGCGTCCCAGATATTCAGGACTTGAGATAGGAGCTTCTCGAGACAGCTCATAGTTCGAAGCTTGCGATGCATCCTGGTAGCACGAAGATGTATCAGGATATGAAGAGGTCGTATTGGTGGGATAATATGAAGGTCTATATCGTAGAGTATGTTTTTCGTTGTTTCACGTGTTAGTAGGTCAAGGCTGAGCATCGCCAACCTCCTGGACTCCTTTAGCCCATGCCCATAGCTAAATGGAAGTGGGACTTTATCTCTACGGACTTCATCTCGGGACTGCCGAAGACGAGAAAGGGTTATGATTCTATTTGGGTGATCGTGGACCGGTTGACCAAATCGGCTCATTTTCTCCCTATCAGAGTGACGAACTCTGCAGACGACTTGGCTAGGTTGTACATCAAAGAAATAATCCATCGACATGGAGTTCCCTTGGAAATTGTGTCGGACCGTGACACGCGATTCACGTCTATCTTATGGACTCGTATCCAGGAAGCAATGGGTGTAAAGTTGAAGTTTAGTACTGCGTTTCACCCTCAGACCGACGGGCAGACAGAGCGGGTGAATCAGATTTTAGAAGATATGCTGCGGGCTTGTGTTTTGGATTTCAATGACAGTTGGATGACTGCCCCCTGTACGCAGAGTTCACCTACAACAACAGTTTTCAGGTGAGTATTGGCATGGCTCCTTATGAGGCCTTGTATGGGCGCCCTTGCAGAGCACTATTTATCGGGCCATTTCAGATACTTGACCGAGTGGGTGCGGTGGCATATCGTCTCACTTTGCCCACACCACTCGCGGGCGTGCACAACGTATTTCATGTATCTATGTTGAGAAATACGTCCCTGATCCTTCACACATCATCCATTGGGAGCAGGTGCAGTTGAGCGACGATGCTACATATGTACTACGTCCGACGCGTATCCTAGACAGGAAGGAGCAGGTGTTGTGCAGTAAAGTGATTTCACTCGTGAAGGTACTTTGGACGCATCATACAGAGGAGGAAGCTACCTGGGAGACAGAAGCCGAGATTCGAAAGAACTACCCTCAGCTTCTCGAGGAGCACGAAAAGGTACTAATTTCGAGGACGAAATTTTTCATTAAGGGGGTAGATTGTAACAACTTAAAAAATCTCGTACAATGGCTCGAGTATCACCTCAGGCAGAAATCACTTAGGGTCAAATCCTTTAGAAATTAGACAAAGTTAACTAAGTGTTAAACTAGATTAGCCATGAAATCCACTTGAATCACTTTAAATACGATCTGCAAGACCCAAAACTTGTAGAATCATTGACGCTAGGTTATCCTAAAATCTAGGATCAAACTCATTACCCGACTGCTCTCGGGAACACATTGAATCTCTGTATCAGATATGTACCGCACATCGAAAGTCCGAATGATACGAAATTATAGAGTTAAGACCGCCTTCCTGGGCTTGACGACCATCTCGGAAGTCGAAACCAGATTGTATTCTGGGGCTTTCGGTTCAGCCCGGAGCGAGGAGTGTGAGAAAACCTGGTTTTCTTTAGAAATTTAATTAAATTTAAGTAATCTGAGACTTGATGTTTGCGGGCCAAATATAAGCAAACAGACTGTCGGAATCTGACCCAAATACACCCTCAGATCAGGAAACCTTTCCCCTATATGTCCATGTACTTGTAACCCTGATCGAGTTCCAGTGACCGTTGAACTGAAACTGGTCTGCCACGTGTGATTTGAGAACCCGATTGGAATAAAAACTTAATTCGACCTAGATCCATAGTCAGTGAGCTTAAGTCCGACCTTTGGCTCAAGGGGGGCTCCAGAAGTGCTCCATTGAGCTGAAACAGATCCGCTTTGGACATAACCTAAGTATACCTTGATCCTGAGTCTATTTTGGAGAGTTTTAGGCCTATATAAGGACCTTAAACCCTCTCTCATTCTCACCATACGAATTTGAGAAAACCCTAGGAGAAAGAAGAGAAGAAAGAGAGAGATAGTGTGAGACAAGTGAGGGATCCTTCCTGATACCCTACCCTGCTCTCCTACGTGCTTAACTATTCCGATCTAATCACTTTTCCAGCGATTTCGGCTTCGTTTCTAGATAAGAAACCCTAACCCTAATCTGTTCTAGGGTTATGATTGTTGCAAGTGATGAAATAGCTAACCTATTTCATGTCTTAGGTTGCCGTTCTGCCAGTGATTAAGGCTTGGTATTTAACTGAGTCTATTACTTGTTTCTACGGTGTAAGGTGCAGACTTTAGACGTATAGGTTATGGTTTTCAACGCTTTCAATGTCAGATAATGATAGATTTATGATATGAGTATTATTGTACATGCACAAACTGATGTTCGTTTTGCGTTTCGATTGCGTATACAAATTTTAGTATATTATGTATTCTGTATATTTGTAGAAAATACCGTATACGTATAAATTGTGAAAGTATGTTTGCCATGATAAATCACTGTATGTACATATTATATGTCAGTGTAATACTTGCTCGGTGAAAGAATTCACCCTAATACATGTTTTTGCTAATATACGTTATGTACGTTAATAAGTGTATTCTAAGTGTTTGTGAAAATGTTTGTAAGAGTAAGTGTTTAGATGATTGTGCTTTAGGTAGGTGTTGAGATAGGATTCTCAACTAACTTAGAGATGTATATGATTTTCTCCATGTTGGTTTTTTAATTTAACCTCTTACTATGAAATATATGTGTTTGTATTTCTTGTTTATATTGTGCTTTATATCATGCTTTATGACATGCTTGTTAACATGCTTGAATTACTTTGTTTATTCTGCTTTACTCTACATGCTTCTGGTTAAGGATTGATTGTGATTGGGGCTATGATTATAGTCCAGACAATTGCTAATAGACTTGAGTCGTGGTTGAGATTTATTTCACCACATAAGATATGTTTGACGAACCCGAGTCGTACTTCGGTTGACGACAGTGGTTAGGCCACGCGAAGTGCTTATTCACTTCATGTCGTTCAGATGGTTGTGCACTCGTGCTAGTCGAGCTCATCAAGTAACCCGATCTGTCTAATGTATGTTCACCATGTTTGGACGCTACTGCTTGAACCTAGGGTACCAAACTTACCAGTGTAACCCCATTAACCTTGGTACCTCGATCCGCAAAGACTCATGAGCCGGGCATGGTGGTATGGGACACCATGGTCGAGCTGTCGGCCTACGCTGGGGTCACGTGCCTCCCTGTAGTGACCAGTGAGCAACCCAGACTCGTGAGCTGAATACAGTGGTATGGGACACTGTATTTGAGCTGTCGACCTATACTGATTGGTGACGAGCCCTTTATAGTACCTCAAGCATACTCTGAATCTGCGGAGAGGCGACGAGCCTTCCCGTAGTAAATAGAGTATAAACTAGGCCTGTATTGATAAGGTGATGGGGGAGTGGTGCAACGAGTGCGTGTAACAGCCCTAGCAGCCCTTGCAGTGACCTAGAACCGCAACATCGTATGAGATTATCTAGAACTGACAACCCTAGAATGGATCATTGTTTGGGAATGATATAAGGAAGGTACCTTAGTTTCCCAATCCTGCTGTATGAAAAGGACTAATAACAACCCGGTAATCATGTTCATATCGCACTGCATGTGCCTAGAAGCTGTGAAGCACTGAGGGATGAAAGCATGCCGCGGACGTAAGATGGTGTCGCATGAGGGAGTATGTTAGTGAGGGCATGCATCATTCTTGCATCTCATCCTTGCATTAATTATAGTACTTAGGAATGTTTGATTTGCTTGCTTTATCATTATTGCTTGATTGATTTGATAACATGTTAACCTGTGCTTTATTGTTCCACTGAGTTAGCTACTCACTCCCACGTCATTTTTCGGTGTTACGGACACCCATTGTCATTTGTCTTAGATGCTCCTATTTTTACGGACGCTTGTGAAAAGTGAGCTTGATTACTATGATGATCAGGATGAGTTCTCCTACATGCAGTTCTCTAGAGGCTACTTAAGTCAATCAGCTGACGGGGCTATAGGGTGTATCATTATAGTTGTATCATTTTTGGCATTTTGATTTTTGAAACAAATACATGTATATGGTGACTCAGTAAGGTGTTCATACTTTGGAGACCGATTGTGATATTTTTGGCTTTATATACATCGATATACATCTTTAAGTCTTCCGCTTGCGTTTTATAACTTGATCTGGAGTATGAATTACTGTTTTGGTATAATTCCACTCATGATTATTGCACTAACACAGACAACATTCAATCACAAACATTTATGTTGCATAAGTGATGTTTTGGAACTCGGGTGTAGAGTTGCTACTCGACCCCCAATTTTCAGGGCGTTACACATCTGTAAGTGGGATCGCAGTCGACGATCTTGAATGTTCCTTCATCTCCTTGTGCAATCATAACCCTCATTCCTCTCTCTTCAGAGGACGAATTTAGACTATTTCTAGCTCATTGGATTGGTAACTTGTCAAGCTTCCAAATGGGACCAGAATTGCCTAATTCAGAGACAATTAGATGTCCCAAAAGCATGTTGGAACTCTTTGATCGTCATTTTTCAATATGGATTGTTAATCTTTCTAAATCGTGCGATCCAACGAAGACGCCCATAACTCCATCGTTTGATATCGGGGGTCGATTTTTGGTCATCTGAAAGGTACTTTAGTGCTCTTTCATTTCTGACTGGAATCATCATATTCCGAGACCATTTTGGCAGCTGTAAGTGGGATGGCAATCGTCGGTCTTAAATGTTCCTTCATCTCCTTGTCCAATAGTAACCCTCATTACACTCTCTTCAGAGGACGAATTTAGACTACTTCTAGCTCATTGGAATGGTAACTTGTCGGGCTTCCAAATGGGACCAGAATTGCCTAATTCAGAGATAATTCGATATCCCAAAAGCACATTGGAACTCTTCGATCGTCATTTTTCAATATGCATTGTTAATATTTCCAAATTATGCAATCCAACGAAGACGCCTATAACTCCATCGTTTGATGTCAGATTGGGTGGATTTTTAGTCATCTAAAAGGTACTTTATTGCTCTTTCATTCCTGACTAGAATTGTCGTATCCCGAGACCATTTAGGCATCCGTAAGTGGGATCACAGTCGTCGGTCCTGAATGTTTCCTTCATCACCTTGTCCAATAGTAACCCTCATAACTCTCTCTTCAGAGATCGAATTTAGACTATTTTGAGCTCGTTGGAATGGTAACTTGAAAAGATTAGAAATTGGATGAGAATTAGATAATTCAGAGACCGTTCAATATCCTATAAGCATGTTGGAACTCTTCGATCGTCATTTTACAATATGGATTGTTAATCTTTCCAAATCACGTGATCCAACGGAGACGCCCGTAACTCCATCATTTGATGTCGGATTGGGTCATTTTTTGGTCATCTAAAAGGTACTTTAGTGCTCTTTCATTCCTGACTGGATCGTCATATTCGGAGACCATTTCACCATCTATAAGTGGAATCGCAGTCGTCGGTCTTGAATGTTCCTTCATCTCGTTGTCCAATAGTGACCCTCATTACCGTCTCTTCAGAGGTCGAATTTAGACTATTTCAGGTCATTGAAATGGTAACTTGTCAATCTTCAAAATAGTAGCAAAATTGCATAATTTAGAAACCGTTCAGTATACAAAAAGCACGTTGGAACTCTTCGCTTGTCATTTTTCAATATGGATTGTTAATCTTTCCAAATCGCGCGATCCAACGGAGACGCCCATAACTTCATCATTTGATGTGGGATTGGGTCAATTTTTTGTCATATGAAAGGTACTTTAGTGCTCTTTCATTCCTGGGAATCGTCATATTCCTAGTCCATTTGGGCATTCGTCAATGGGATCACAGTCGTCAGTCCAGAATGTTTCCTTCATCACCTTCTCCAATAGTAACCCTCCTAACTCACCCTTTAGAGGTCGAATTTACACTATTTTGAGCTCATCGGAATGGTAACTTGAAAAGATTACAAATTGGACGAGAATTGGCTAACTCAGAGACCATTCAATATCCTAAAATCACGTTGGAACTCTTCGATCGTCATTTTGCAATATGGATTGTTAATCTTTCCAAATCGCGCGATCCAACGAAGACACCCATAACTCCATTGTTAGATGTCAGATTGTGTCATATGAAAGGTACTTTAGTGCTTTTTCATTCCTGACTGGAATCGTCATAATCCGAGACCATTTCGTCATCTATAAGTGGGATCACTGTCATCGGACGTGAATGTTCCTTCATCTCCTTGTCCAATAGTGACCCTCATTACCCTCTCTTCAGAGGTCGAATTTAGAGTATTTTAGGTCATTGAATTGGTAACTTGTCAAGCTTCAAAATGGGAGCAAAATTGCATAATTTAGAAATCGTTCGGTATTCAAAAAGCACGTTGGAACTCTTTGATCGTCATTTTTCAATATGGATTGTTTATCTTTCCAAATGATGCGATCCAACGGAGACGCAATAACTCCGTCGTTTGATGTGGGATTGGGTTGATTTTGGGTCATCTGAAAGCTACTTTAGTGCTCTTTTATTCCTGACTAGAATCGTCGTATTCTGAGACCATTTGGGCGTCCATAAGTGGGATCGCAGTCGTCGGTCCTGAATGTTTCCTTAATCTCCTTGTTCGACAGTAATCCTGATAACTCTCTCTTCAGAATTTGAATTTAAACTATTTCCAGCTCATTGGAATGGTAACTTGTCAAGCTTCCAAATTGGACTAGAATTACCTAATTCAGACACGATTCGATATCCCAAAACACGTTGGAACTCTTCGATCGTCATTTTGCAACATGGATTGTTAATCTTTCCAAATTGCGTGATCCAACGGAGACGCGCATAACTCCATCGTTTGATGTCAGATTGGATCGATTTTTGGTCATCTGAAAGGTACTTTAGTGCTCTTTCATTCCTGACTAGAATCATCGTATTCTGAGACCATTTGGGCATTCGTAAGTGGGATCGCAGTCGTCGGTCCTGAATGTTTTCTTAATCTCCTTGTTCGACAGTAACCCTCATAACTCTCTCTTCAAAGTTTGAATTTAAACTATTTCCAGCTCATTGGAATGGTAACTTGTCAAGCTTCCAAATGGGACCAGAAATGCCTAATTCATAGACAATTCAATATCCTAAAAGTACGTTGGAACTCTTTGATCTTCATTTTTGAATATGGATTGTTGATCTTTCCAAATCAGGCGATCCGACGGAGACGCCCATAACTCCATCGTTTGATGTGGGATTGGGTCGATTTTTGGTCATCGGAAAGGTACTTTAGTGCTCTTTCATTCCTAACTGGAATCATCATATTCCGAGACCATTTGGGCATTCGTAAGTGGGATCGCAGTCGTCGGTCCTAAATGTTTCCTTCATCTCCTTGTCCAATAGTAACCCTCATGACTCTCTCTTCAGAGGTCAAATTTAGACTGCTTTAGGTCATTGGAATGATAACCTATCAAGCTTCAAAATGGGACCAGAATTGCATAAGTTAGAAACCGTTCGATATCTCAAAAGGACGTTGGAACTCTTTGATCATCATTTTTTAATATGGATAGTTAATCTTTCCAAATCGCGCCATCCAACGGGGATGCCAATAACTCCATCGTTTGATGTCGGATTGGGTCAATTTCTGGTCATCTGAAAGGTACTTTAGTGATATTTCATTCCTGACTGGAATCATTGTATTCCGAGACCAATTCGACAACTGTAAGTGGGATCGCAGTCGTCGATCTTGACTGTTCCTTCATCTCCTTGTCCAATAGTAACCCTTATTACTTTCTCTTCAGAGGTCAAATGTAGACTATTTCAGGTCATTGGAATGATAACTTGTCAAGCTTCAAAATGGAATCAAAATTGCATAATTTAGAAACCGTTCGGTATCCAAAAAGCACGTTGGAACTCTTCGATCGTCATTTTTCAATATGGATTGTTAATCTTTCCAAAGGATGCGATCCAATGGAGACGCCAATAACTTCATCGTTTGATGTGGGATTGGGTTGATTTTTGGTCATCTGAAAGGTACTTTAGTGCTCTTTTATTCCTGACTGGAATCGTCATATTCCAAGACCATTTGGGCATCCGTAAGTGGGATCATAGTCGTCGGTCCTGAATGTTTCCTTCATCACCTTGTCCAATAGTAACCCTTATAACTCTCTCTTCAGAGATCAAATTTAGACTATTCTGAGCTCATTGGAATGGTAACTTAACAAGATTTGAAATTGAATGAGAGTTTACTAATTCTGAGACCGTTCAATATCCTAAAAGCTCGTTGGAACTCTTCAATCGTCATTTTACAATATGGATTGTTAATCTTTCCAAATCGCGCGATCCAACGGAAACGCTCATAACTCCATCGTTTGATGTCAGATTGGGTCGATTTTTGGTCATGTGAAAGGTACTTAAGTGCTCTTTCTTTCCTGACTGGAATCATAGTATTCCGAGATCATTTAGGCATCCATAAGTTAGATCGCAGTCGTCGGTCCTGAATGTTTCCTTCATCACCGTGTCTAATAGTAACCCTCATAACTCTATCTTCAGAGGTCGAATTTAGAGTATTTCAGGTCATTGGAATGGTAACTTGTCAAGCTTCAAAATGGAATCAAAATTGAATAATTTAGAAACCGTTCGGTATCCCAAAAGTACGTTGGAACTCTTCAATCGTCATTTTTCAATATGGATTGTTAATATTTCTAAATTGCGCGATCCATCGGAGACGCCCATAACTCCATCGTTTGATGTGGGATTGGGTCAATTTTTGGTCATCTAAAAGGTACTTTAGTGCTCTTTCATTCCTGACTGGAATCGTTGTATTCCGAGACCATTTGGGCATCCGTAAGTGGGATCGCAGTCGTCAGTCCTAAATGTTTCCTTCATCACCTTGTCCAATAGTAACCCTCATAACTCTCTCTTCAGAGGTCAAATTTAGACTATTCTGAACTCATTGGAATGGTAACTTGACAAGATTTGAAATTGAATGAGAATTTGCTAATTCTGAGACTGTTCAATATCCTTTTGGGCTATTCTAAGCTCATTAGAATGGTAACTTGACAAGATTTCATTCCTGACTGGAATTGTCGTATTCCGAGACCATTTGGGCATTCGTAAGTGGGATTGCAGTCTTCGGACCTGAATGTTTCTTTCATCTCCTTGTCTAAGAGTAACCCTCACAACTCTCTCTTTAGAGGTCGAATTTAGACTATTTCATGTCATTGGAATGATAACCTGTCACGCTTCAAAATGGGACCAGAATTACATAAGTTAGAAACCGTACGATATCCCAAAAGGACGTTGGAACTCTTCGATCGTCATTTTTTAATATGGATAGTTAATCTTTCCAAATCGCGCCATCCAACGGAGACACCCATAACTCCATTGTTTGATGTTGGATTGGGCCAATTTTTGGTCGTCTGAAAGGTACTTTAGTGCTCTTTATTCCTGACTGTAATCATCGTATTCCAAGATCATTTCGACATCTGTAAATGGGATCGCAGTCGTCGGTCTTGAATGTTCCTTCATCTCCTTGTCCAATAGTAACCCTCATTACTCTCTCTTTAGAGGTCGAATGTAGACTATTTCAAGTCATTGGAATGGTAACTTGACAAGCTTCAAAATGGGACCAAAATTGCATAATTTAGAAACTGTTCGGAATCTCAAAAGCATGTTGGAACTCTTCGATCGTCATTTTTTAATATGGATTGTTAATCGTTCCAAATCACGCGATCCAACGGAGACGACCATAACTCCACCGTTTGGTGTCGGATTGGGTCAATTTTTGGTCATCTCAAAGGTACTTTAGTGCTCTTTCATTCCTGACTAGAATCCTCATATTCTGAGACCATTTGGGCATCCATAAGTGGGATCGCTGTCGTCGGTCCTGAATGTTTCCTTAATCTCCTTATTCGATGGTAACCCTCATAACTCTCTCTTCAGAGTTTGAATTTAAACTATTTCCAGCTCATTGGAATGGTAACTTGTCAAGCTTCCAAATGGGACTAGAATTGCCTAATTCAGAGACCATTCGATATCCCAAAAGCACGTTGGAACTCTTCGATCGTCATTTTTCAATATGGATTGTTAATCTTTCCAAATCGCTCGATCCAACGGAGACGCCCATAACTCCATTGTTTGATGTGGGATTGGGTCAATTTTTGGTCATCTGAAAGGTACTTTAGTGCTCCTTCATTCCTGACTAGTATCGTCGTATTCTGAGACCATTTTGGCATCTGTAAGTGGGTTCGCAGTCGTCAGTCCTGAATGTTTCCTTAATCTCCTTGTTCGATGGTAACCCTCATAATTCTCTCTTCAGAGTTTGAATTTAAACTATTTTTAGCTAATTGGAATGATAACTTATCGAGCTTCCAAATGGGACCAGAATTGGCTAATTCAAGGACAATTAGATATCCCAAAAGCACATTGGAACTCTTCGATCGTCATTTTTCAATATGGATTGTTAATCTTTCCAAATCATGCGATCCAACGGAGACTCCCATAACTCCAACATTTGATGCCGGATTGGGTCGATTTTTTATCATCTGAAAGGTACTTTAGTGCTCTTTCATTCCTGACTGCAATCATCGTATTCCTAGACCTATTCGGCATCTATAAGTGGGATCATAGTCGTCGGTCTTGAATGTTCCTTCATCTCCTTGTCCAATAGTAACCCTCATTCCTCTCTCTTCAGAGGTCGAATGTAGACTATTTCAAGTCATTAGAATGGTAACTTATCAAGCTTCAAAATGGGACCAAAATTGCATAATTTAGAAACCGTTCGGTATCACAAAAGCACGTTGGAACTCTTCGATCGTTATTTTTCAATATGGATTGTTAATCATTCCAAATCGCACGATCAAACGGAGAAGCCCCCTAACTCCATCGTTTGATGTCTGATTGGGTCAATTTTTGGTTATCTCAGAGGTACTTATTGCTCATTCATTCCTGGATGGAATCATCGTATTCCGAGACCATTTGGGCATCCATAATTGGATCGCAGTCGTCGGTCCTGAATGTTTCCTTCATCTCCTTGTTCGACGATAACCCTCACAACTCTCTCTTCAGAGTTTGAATTTAAATTATTTCCAGTTCATTGGAGTGGTAACCTGTCAAGCTTCCAAATGGGACCAGAATTACCTAATTTAGAGACTCTTCGATATCCCAAAGCACTTTGGAACTCTTCGATCGTCATTTTTCAATATGGATTGTTAATCTTTCCAAATCGTGCAATCCAACGGAGACGCCCATAACTCCATCATTTGATATGGGATTGGGTCGATTTTTGGTCATATGAAAGGTACTTTAGTGCTCTTTCATTCCTGACTGGAATTATCGTATTTCGAGACCATTTGGGCATCCGTAAATGGGATTACAGTCATCGGTCCTGAATGTTTCCTTCATCACCTTTTCCAATAATAACCCTCATAACTCTCTCTTCAGAGGTAGAATTTAGACTATTTTGAGCTCATTGGATGGGAATTGGCTAATTCAGAGACCATTCAATATCTTAAAAGCATGTTGGAACTCTTCGATCGTCATTTTCAATATGGATTGTTAATCTTTCCAAATCGTGCGATCCAACGGAGACACCCATAACACTATCATTTGATGTCAGATTGGTTTAATTTTTGGTAATCTGAAAGGTACTTTAGTACAATTTCATTCCTGACTGGAATCGTCGTATTCCAAGACCATTTGGACATCCGTAAGTGGGATCACAGTCGTCAGTCCTGAATGTTTCCTTCATCTCCTTGTCCAATAGTAACCCTCATAACTCTCCCTTTAGAGGTCGAATTTAGACTATTTCAGGTCATTGGAATGATAACTTGTCAAGCTTCAAAATCGCAATAGAATTGCATAATTTAGAAACCGTTCGATATCCCAAAAGTACATTGAAACTCTTCGATCCTCATTTTTTAATATGGATAGTTAATCTTTCCAAATTGCGTGATCCAATGGAGACACCCATAACACCATCGTTAGAGGTTGGATTGGGTCAATTTTTGGTCATCTGAATGGTACTTAAGTGGTCTTTCATTCCTGAATGCAATCGTCGTATTCCGAGACCATTTTGGCATCTGTAAGTGGGATCGCAGTCATCGGTCTTGAATGTTCCTTCATCTCCTTGTCCAATAGTAACCCTCATTACTCTCTCTTCAGAGGACGAATTTAGACTATTTCTAGCTCATTGGAATGGTAACTTGTCAAGCTTCCAAATGGGACCAGAATTGCCTAATTCAGAGACAATTCGATATCCCAAAAGCACGTTGGAACTCTTCAATCGTCATTTTTCAATATGGATTGTTAATCTTTCCAAATCGTGCGATCCAACGGAGACACCCATAACTCCATCGTTTGATGTCGGATTGGGTCAATTTTTGGTCATCTGAAAGGTACTTTAGTGCTCTTTCATACTTGCTTAGAATCGTCGTATTCCCAGACCATTTGGGCATCCGTGTTGAGGCATAAAATAAGCAAAGAAGTGAAGAAGAGAAAGATCAAGAAATCAGTTTGAAGATGACTTTGCGCTGGACCGCGCAAAGTGAATAGATTGTTTGAAGATGACTTTGCGTTGGACCGCGCAAAGTGAACAGATTGCGCTAGACCGCGCAAAGTAAACAGGTTGTGCGGGTTACTCAAGGAAGACAGATTGCGCAGGACTGTAGAAAGTATATAGATTGCGCGAGATCGTGCAAAGCATGTCGTTTGCGCGTATCCGCGTAAAGTGTATGATGGTGGTATAAAAATAGTTGGATGTTATTTTGTCTCACATCGACCAGAACAGAGTTTTACACCAGTAAAAATGTCTATAAATACCTTGTTCTTTCTCTCAAAAAGGGTTCGAAGATTTCAAAGTAAAAGAAAGACGAAGAAAAAAACAGAAGGTACGGACCCGCGCAAAGGAGCATTGGGCTCCTGTAGTTTGTGGGGACCCGCGCAAAGCATGTCGTTTGCGCGGACTACATAGAATGGATCGCTTGGCGATCTATAACAACAATGGTTCGTTATGTCATTTTGGAATAGCTAGAGTCTTCAAATCTTCAAGTTCTTCTTGTTCAGGAGAAAAGGAAGAATCATCGACGAAAAGGCGTATTCCTCCTAAATCTCAGGAGATGATCGGAATAGCACCGTTATGCTGTCGAAATCTCCGTTCTCTTGAAGACTGTTGGTCGATTCATCCATTCCTCCTAAATCTCAGGAGATGATCGGAATAGCACCGTTATGCTGCCGAAATCTCCGTTCTCTTGAAGACTGTTGGTCGATTCATCCATTCCTCCTAAGTTATAGGAGATGATTGGGGTCAGTGCTGTTATGCTGCCAAAATTTATATTTAATTATGATAATTGTAACTTGCAAAGAATTCTTTGTAAACTATCTTAGAATCAAGGGATATCAGAGGATGTAAATGAATTTGGAATCAATAAAGTGTGATGATTGTCTCTGTAACTATTCCATTGTTATGTTTGAATAAGATAATTCTCCCAAATCAAACACTTTTGTTTCCTTGTCGAAACAATCCGTAAGTGGGATCGCAGAAGTCGGTCCTAAATGTTTCCTTCATCTCCTTGTCCAATAGTAACCCTCATAACTCTCTCTTAAGAGGTCGAACTTAGACTATTTCAGGTTATTGGAATGGTAACTCGTCAAGCTTCAAAAAGGCAACAGAATTGCATAATTTAGAAACCGTTTGATATCCCAAAAGTACATTGGAACTCTTCGATCGTCATTTTATAAAATGGATAGTTAATCTTTCCAAATCTCATGATGCAACGGAGGCGCCCATAACTCCATTGTTTGATGTCGGATTGGATCGATTTTTGGTCATCTGAAAGGTACTTTAGTGCTCTTTCATTCCTGAATGGAATCGTCATATTTCGAGACCATTTTGGCATATATAAGTGGGATCGCAGTCGTCGGTCTTGAATGTTCCTTCATCTCCTTGTCCAATAGTAACCCTCATTACTCTCTCTTCAGAGGACGAATTTAGACTATTTCTAGCTCATTGGAATGGTAACTTGTCAAGCTTCCAAATGGGACCAGAATTGCCTAATTCAGAGATAATTCGATATCCCAAAAGCACGTTGGAACTCTTCGATCGTCATTTTTCAATATGGATTGTTAATCTTTCCAAATCGCGCGATCCAATGGAGATGCCCATAACTCAATCGTTTGATGTGGGATTGGGTCCATTTTTGGTCATCTGAAAGGTACATTAGTGCTCTTTCATTCCTGATTGGAATCGTCGTATTCTGAGACCATTTGGGCATCCGTAAGTGGGATCGCAATCGTCGGTCCTGAATGTTTCCTTTATCACCTTGTCCAAGAGTAACCCTCATAACCCTCTTTTCAGAGGTCGAATTTAAACTATTTTGAGTTCATTGGAATGGTAACTTGACAAGATTACAAATTGGACAAGAATTGGCTAATTAGAGACAATTCAATATCCTAAAAGCACGTTGGAACTCTTCGATCGTCATTTTGCAATATGGATTGTTAATCTTTCCAAATCGAGCAATCCAATGAATACTCCCATAACTTCATCGTTTGATGTTGGATTAGGTCGATTTTTGGTCAGCTGAAAGGTACTTTAGTGCTATTTCATTCTTAACTGGAATCGTTGTATTCCGAGATCATTTGGGCATCCGTAAGTGGGATCGTAGTTGTCAGTCTTGAATGTTTTCTTCATCTCCTTATCCAATAGTAACCCTCATAACTCTCTCTTCAGAGGTCAAATTTACACTATTTTAGGTCATTGGAATGGTAACTTGTCAAGCTTCAAAATGGCAATAGAATTGCATAATTTAGAAACCGTTTGATATCCCAAAAGTACATTGGAACTATTCAATCTTTATTTTTTAATATGGATAGTTAATATTTCTAAATCGAGCGATCCAACATAGATGCCCATAACTCCATCGTTTGATGTCGGATTGGGTCAATTTTTGATCATCTGAAAGGTACATTAGTGCTCTTTCATTCCTGATTGCAATCGTGGATTTCCGAGACCATTTTAGCATCTGTAAGTGATATCGCAGTCGTCGGCCTTGAATGTTCCTTCATCTCCTTGTCCAATAGTGGCCGTCATTACTCTCTCTTCAGAGGTCGAATTTAGCCTATTTTAGGTCATTAGAATGGTAACTTGTCAAGCTTCAAAATGGGAGCAAAAGTGCATAATTTAGAAACTGTTCGGTATCCCAAAACCACGTTGGAACTCTTTGATCGTCATTTTTCAATATGGATTGTTAATCTTTTCAAATCGCGTGATCCAAAGGAGACGCCCATAACTCCCTTGTTTGATGTGGGATTCGGTCGATTTTTAGTCATCTGAAAGTTACTTTGGTGCTTTTTCATTCTTGACTGGAATCGTCGTATTCCGAGACCATTTCCGCATCCGTAACTGGGATCGCAGTCGTCAGTCCTGAATGTTTCCTTCATCACCTTGTCCAATAGTAACCCTCATAACTCTCTCTTCAGAGGTCGAATTTAGACTATTTTGAGCTCATTGGAATGGTAACTTGACAAGATTACAAATTGGATGAGAATTGGCTAATTCAGAGACCGTTCAATATCCTAAAAGCACGTTGGAACTCTTCGATCGTCATTTTGCAAAATGGATTGTTAACTTTCCAAATTATGCGATCCCATGGAGACGCTCATAACTCCATCGTTTGATTTCGAATTACATCATTTTTTTGCCATCTGAAAGGTACTTTAGTGTTCTTTCATTCCTGACTAGAATCGTCGTATTTTGAAACCATTTGGGCATCCATAAGTCGGATCGCAGTCGTCGGTCCTGAATGTTTCCTTCATCTCCTTGTCCAATAGTAGCCCTCATAACTCTCTCTTCAGAGTTCGAAATTTGACTATTTCAGGTCATTGGAATGGTTACTTGTCAAGCTTCAAAACGGAAGCAAAATTGAATAATTTAGAAATCGTTCGGTATCCCAAAAGCACGTTGGAACTCTTCGATCGTCATTTTTCAATATGGATTGTTAATCTTTCCAAATCTCATGATCCAACAAAGACGCCCATAACTCCATCATTTGATGTCAGATTGGGTCGATTTTTGGTCATCTGAAAGGTACTTTAGTGCTCTTTCATTCCTAACTGGAATCGTCATATTCCGAGACCATTTAGGCATCCATAAGTTGGATCACAGTTGTTTCGACAAGGAAACAAATGTATTTAATTTGGGAGAACTATCTTATTCATTCATAACAATGGAATAGTTACAAAGACAATCATCACACTTTATTGATTCTGAATTCATTTACATCCTCTGGTATCCCTTGATTCTAAGATAGTTTACAAAGAATTCATTATAAGTGACAATTATTATGGCTAAATATAATTTTCGGCAGCATAACGGCAATGATCTTAATCATCTCTAATGACTTAGGAGGAATAGACAAGTTGATCAATAGTCTTCAAGAGAACGTAGATTTTGGCAGCATTTCGGTGCTATTTTGGTCATCTCCTGAAACTTAGGAGGAATACACTTCTTTGTCGATGATTCTTTCTTTTCTCCTAAACAAGAACTTGAAGATTTGAAGACTCTAGCCATTCCAACAAAGATAATGACCCATTCTTTGTTAAAAGCGCAAGCAAATAATGCGGTTTCTTGGGGTCCGCGCAAACTACATCAGCCCTATGCTACTTTGTGCGGATCGGCGCAAACTTTCAGGAGTCCAATACTCCTTTGCGCGCAGTTGCGCAAAGTGCAGGAGTCCAATACCCCGCACCTTCTGTCTTCTCTTTCGTCTTTCTTTCACTTCTGAAATCTTCCAACCCCTTTTGATAGAAAGAACGGGGTATTTATAGACATTTTCACCAGTGGAAATCTCTGTTCTGGTCGATGTGGGACAAAATAACATCCAACCATTTTTATTCCACCGTCATGTACTTTGCGCAGACACGCGCAAACGACATGCTTTGCGCGGTCTCGCGCAATCTATCAGTCCCGCACAGTTTGTCTTCCTTAGCAACCCGCGCAACCCTTTCACTTTGCGCGGTCCAGCGCAACCATTTCACTTTGCGCGGACCCGCGCAAAGTAGTCCTGAAACTAATTTCTTGTTCTTTCTCTTCTTCACTTCTTTGCTTATTTTATGCCTCAACCGATGCCCCCTTGATCCGTTCTTTATTTTTTTAGAAAATCAAAGAAAATGGATCAAACCATTCATTTTCTGTAGGGTTTGCGCGACCTCGCGCAAAGCTCCGGTCGAGTGCCGTACTCGGTCAGAAATACTATAAATAGTCCAAATACTTAGTCATTTTCACGAACTGCCTGTGCTGAAACTCTGCTCTGGCGATTTTCTTCCGCGCAAACCTCCCACTTTGCGCGACCCCGCGCAAAGCATTTCACTTTGCGCGAAGTCCTTTGAACTTGGAGATTTTCCGCGCAAACCATATACTTTGCGCGACCTCGCGCAAAGTACTCTGTACTTAGGCAATTTCTTTCGAACTTTTTCCAATACTTAACCATTTCTTCTTTCTTCCTTTCTTACTCTATCATCTATCTTCCTTCCTTTGTCTTTTTCATGGCTCGTATTAAACAAACAGCCCGTCTTGTAACTCCTTCTAACTCGCCTTCTTCTGATCAACCACCTGCTAAGCGGACAAAGACTACTTCCAGAAATCCCGCTTATTTTAAAGAACCTGTTCTTCCCACATTTGACTTCTCTGACCGTATTAGATCTTTGCCTTCCCCCATTCACAGATCTATATCTTTGGGAGATATCAAATGTCCGCCTAAGCATGGCAGAGAGTATGACTGGGACGAATGGTTGAAGACCACCGCTCATATTCTTACTGATAGTGAGAGACCACCTCTCCGTGAAGATACTCCCCTTGCTTCTTGTTTAAAGAAAACTCGCCGCAATAAGGCGAAAGAATTTGCAGAAAAGATTGAGGAACACAAGAAGAAACGGCTTCAAAACTCGTGGGACTCAGTACGAGTTGTTGAAGGTATCATGAAGTTTGACAACCCTCATGCGGAGGGCATGACAATTATTCCAATCAAGGTATATCGCCATCAGTCTATGCTAGACTGCGAGTCTAAAGACTACATTCATGGCGAGAGATTAATGTATACCAAATCATGGGCCTCAAGAGAGCCTCGGATTCTGGAGGGAATCATTCAAACTTCAAAGCCGCGATAAAGGATAGGAGAAGCTCATCCCATGATCTTCTTAGCTCCTTTCCACAGTCCTCATGATCTCTTTCCTTCTCATTTTTATGAGACAGTACGACAACGCTTCAAAGATCGAGAACAACTCTGGGGCCAAGCAGAATTCCGCATTAGAGGCCTGTTAACTGCTCGTCGCTATTACTCTGAATGGGCGGAGGCTATTTTGCTGAAGCATACAAGCACTCTTGAAAAGATTGGACTTTATGATGTAATAGAAGTGACCTCCAAATACTTCTATAGGGAACCCAATATTCTGAAAGGCTTCCTTGAATACTGGTCGCCCACAACCAATTCTTTCCATTTACCCTATGGCGAAATGAGCATATCACTCTGGGACCTTCATCGTATAGCCGGTCTCACGATAACAGGCAGATTTTATGATGAATTCATTCCTACAAACAGAGAATTGGCCTTTGTATCCTCTCCAGACCGCAAGCCTTCCATTTCTGAGACTACCATAGAATTATTCAAAGAGATGGGCAAATTTCCCAATTTCCACAAAATTCCCCCTCTACAATGGCTGGCTCATTTCTCTAGGGGTCTCAGGTATTTATCAATCCGACCATTATTTTCCTTTTATATTCTTACTATTTAGCCATTCCTGCATATTAACCTCCTTCATTTTTTCTTTGAAGGTTTCGTGACTGCCGCTCTAAAGAACTAACGAAGCTTCGAGATGCAGTAAGAGGAAAGCCAGAATATAGCTCTTTCGGAGAACTTGCAGCGTTCTTAGCTTATTGGCTAAGTTTGGTCGTATTGCCCAGCTCCAAGTGGGCAGATGCTGTTCGTCCAAGCGTCTTCGTTGTGGCCGGTGCTTTAGCGGAAGGCCATAAATATTCTCTTGCTCCTCCCGTATTATGTTTTATTTACAGAGCCCTTGGAGAAGTAGCTACTCACATGAAAGACCCTATTCTTGGAGCTTCATCTGCACATACGTCTTGGCATTATATTACAGGGTGGCTTGGAGTTTATTTTCCTTGGACTTTTGAGGCTTCGGAGCAAGCATATACTCATCCTTCTCACCTTCCACTCTGGTTCTTTCAGCAAAGAGCAATGGCGAAAAGAGCGTATGAGTGGGTTGCTAATAAAATTCGAGATGATGACCAGATAAACTTCTTTCAATTCCGCCTTTATCGCTACACCGAAGATACAGATATGGTGGACAATGAAACACTTACTGCAGCAGAGAGAGCTTTCTTCTTTTTCTATTCGCTCATGCAGTTTACCTCAGGGACGGAATTCTAGAGAGAACCTTACTACCCCAGTCGCTTTGCTCGTCAATTTGGTTATGATTAAACTGTGCCACAAGACTGCGGGCTGGTTACTAGAAAAATGCGTTGTTACGGAACTGGTCCTCTTAATGGGCCATGATATGGAAACAATTGCTGAATGGCTGCGTTGGCTCCCTCTTCATAATTCCAAGCTGTGATCGCATAGTCCGTACATCATTTAGCTGGATGCGATGGTGGGATCACCAATCATACTTGGTTGCTAAATGCCTGCCAGTGGATTCTTCTATCTTTCTCCATCCACCCAGGCTAAGGGGCAGAAATTTAGAGAGTGGAATCGGCTATATTCCGGAGAAGAGCCATGCATCCCATCCTGGAGAAATTTGTAGGAAGATATCTTTGGAAGACCCCATTCGTGAAATCAAGCCTATCAACACTTTGGATGGCTGGTTTGCCCACGGAGTTTTGAGAGAATTCGAAAAATCTCGTCGAGACTCTTCAAACCAAGCCGCAGACAATGCTGAAGGTACATCTTCCCCAATTCCTACAGAGACTGTAGCGGTTCCAGAAGGACCAGTTATTGGTACTTCCATATCTTCTCCACAACCCCTTGGTCCTAGTCCATCTTCCCCGATGACTAGATCAAAAACGCGTTTGCAAACATCATCCCCTATTCCTCCAGAAAGAACTCGACCAGCATCCGCTTCCCCTATAGTCCAAGAATCTGTACTGGAGAGCAGCCAACCCGTTTCTTACAAAGGGAAGCAAGTTATCATTGAAGAAGTTGTCGAAGAAACTTTGGAAGATGAAAGTTCAACTTCATCATCAGATACAACTGAATCTTCGCAATATGAAGACAGCGGAGATAGCGATAGTGGTGAAGATAAAGATGATGACTTTGAAGAAGGTGAAGTTGACATTGACGGAGATGAGGAAACAGCTGCGAAAGAAGTTGAGATGGAATCTTCCCCTGCACCTGCTAAGGCTTCTCCTAGCATTAATGTTCCTGTTAAATCTCCTGCAGCCGAGGAAGATGAAGAGGAGCCTTTAGATTATGGAGAATATGGGTATTCACCAGGTAAAGGAAATTTAATTTTCATATGCATATATTTTATATTTTAACAACTATTATTTATTTATTTAAAATTATCGTGTCTCCCTTTTTTAGGTGTCCAAGTTGCAGAAATAGGTGCTATCTCCTCAGTGAGCCCTCTTATGGTATCTTCACCAAGAGCACCCGTAGTTCCATTGGTAGTACAGAGAGTAGTGGCTCGTGAAATCATATTTCCAACAGAAACTACAGACTTGCCAACTCCGGCTACCAGAGATTCAAGTACGGAAGCTAGAGCACCATCTTTTGCTGATATGGTGGAACTTGGCCCTTCCATGACTCAGAGAGCTTCTCCTTCTGTTAGTCGTATTCCAATGATAGGTATATATACGCTGAATATCTTTACTCAAGACTATATATTTTATAATAATATATTGAATATCTTTCTTCTTTTGCTATAGGAATTCATTCTGTGCAGCGGTGCGGCTAGTTCTGATTCTCTGATTCGATTCTGTAGCCACTACTTGGTGAATTCTTTGTCATCCTTTGCGAAAATTCCTGTTCATAAAATGCTTATGGTGAAACATTCTTTGTTAGCAATAATCCATATCTTCAGAAATCCTGACCAATGGTTGGACTTGGATGTTGCTATAGAGATTTTGGAGAGCTCTGCCAAGATGGCCAGATCGAAAAATCTGCACAACTTTAAGGTAAAGAAATGATTGCTTCTTTGGAGAATAAGCTTGCTGGTGTTCCTGATCAGGCAAGACTTATTTTTGAAGAAAAATCTAAGCATGATGCAGCTCGGGCACAATTGCAAGAAGATTTGTGCAGATATTCAGAAGCAATAGGAATTACAGAAGATCTTTAAACATGTAATTTTGAACATGTAATCTTTGCTTTCGTGTTTCTTGGACATATAGTTCATTTGGCTTCACATATGTTTTTATGAAAGCATTTTTGAAATGTTTATAATAGCATTTTCTTATTGCATGTTGCATGTTGATGACATTTATGCTAATATTATCAAATTATATTTATACTTTATATAATCATTTCATTACATCCTTTACAATTTCTAAACCTTTTATGCTTTGTTAGTGCGGGATTCTCTATGTGAGTATTTAAATTGGCGGTACTAAGTTTCAATTTAATTAGCCACACACAGTTTATGCTCATGAGTAGTGGAGCGTGCGCACACACACAGTTTAAGCTCATGAGTAGTGGAGCATTTATGGGTCTTACGTGATGGCCACTGTAACTCTCTAGAGTTCACTTTTGGGCTTCTCACTGCCTTGAGCTCACGGCCAAGGTCCATCAGAGGGGCCCATTGACGCTACCGGGCGGTGAATTATTGGTTTTACGCACAGGGTTGGCCACGGTAACTCTCTAGAGTTCGCAGGCTCGCAAGGCTACCTTTGGGCACCAAATCTAGGGTCGCCAGTCCATCAATGAGTAGGTTTAAGCCCTTCCTCATGAGTTACTACTGAAATCAAACCCTAGACCTGGAGGGTCTTACGCACGGTTGGCATAAAGCTCGCACTGCGGCCCCTGTGTTCTTCGTCTGCAAGGTCGAGCCCATTCACAGGAGGGCATTTTCATCCGTTCCCGTAATGGCGCGCGGAAGCTATACAGACGGCATGGGAGTTACGGTGACTAGTCTTCGCGGATTTATGGCCTTTTAGGCTTTGAATCCTTGACTTCGTCAGCAGCCCGCATGGGTGCGCACGATGGTCTTCGCGGGCTTTTTAGGGCCACTGACTCCTCGCCGCTGCCCGAATGGCGATCTTCATAGGTCTTACGTATAGTTGGCCGGCTCTTTTAGAGCTTGATCCTTTGAGAGCATTTTTTTTTCGAGCTTGATCTTTTTTATTTGGCTCAATTTGGCTCTTTTAGGATTTGGCTTGGCTATACTGCCTCTTTGATTGATATTGATATATCCTTGCTTTTGATAGTATCTTTAGGAAGATCCATGCCTTGTAAGGTAATAATATTTATGATCATCACCATTGCCAGTATAGTAGATATTTTTCGAGCTTGATAATATCTTCAAGAAGATCCGTGCCTTATAAGGCAATAATATTTATGATCATCACCATTGCCAGTATAGTAGATATTTTCCGAGCTTGATAATATCTTCAAGAAGATTCGTGCCTTGTAAGGCAATATATCAATTTTATCAATATCTTCAAGAAAATCCGTGCCTTCAAGAAAATCCGTGCCTTGTAAGGCAATATAATTTTGTCAATATCTTGACTTTGTCAAACTTTATTTGGTGATGATGATGATCATATATATTTTCCAAATTTTGGTGATGATGATGATCATATATATTTTCCAAATTTTGGTGATGTTTGATAATTGGCATGCTTGTGAATTTCTTCTTTATAGCTTCTTTTGTTATCATATAGACATGATCTTATTCATCCTTGCCCCCTTTTGATACAGAATCATTATGTCGATAATATTCTGGGTCAAAATCTACATGTCTTTCTCTAGGGATAGTATCTTTTGATGAAACGGGAGTTGACAAGTACATTGATACCCTGTCCCTCTTGATTTGTGATTCGATATGCCCCATTGGAATATACTTCTTTTACCACATATGGACCGTCCCATTTAGGTTCGAACTTGCCCCTTGTCCGGCGAGTAATCACTATTGGTCTTTTCAACATTAACACCATATCTCCCCTTTTGAAAGAGCGGTATTTAACCTGTTTATCAAAGGTCATCGATACCTACGGCTCGATATGATCGCAATGCCTTTCTTGAGCTTCAAGACGTTTCTCATCGAGCAGATCTAATTCTTTCAACCTTATTTTTGCATTTTCATCATCTGTTATAAACTGATGTACTGCTATTCTGAGTGATGCCATCTGCATTTCAATTGGGATAACTGCCTCCATACCATAGATTAATGAATACAGTGTCGCCCCTGTTGCTGTACGATGGGTGGTTCTGTAGGCCCATAATGCTTCTTGTAACTTTTCATTCCAATCGCGCTTATTACCTGTCACCGTTTTTTTCATTATCTTAACAATCGTTTTGTTAAACGCCTCTACTAATCCATTGGCCGGAGGATAGTAAGGTGTTGAAAAAGAATGTTGGATGCCGAACTTCTGACATAACTTTTCCATACCTCTATTTTTAAAAGAGGTGCCATTATCAGTGAGGATCTTCTTTGGAATACCATGACGATATATTATAGCATGCCGGATGAAATTGAACACATCTTTCTCTTTAACATTACGCAAAGCGACTGCTTCGGTCCATTTGGAGAAATAGGCTGTTGCTGCCAGAATGTACTGTTTTCCTTTAGATGAAGGGGGATTTATAGGACCAATCACGTCTAATCCCCATGCTGAGAAAGGCCAAGAAGCAATAGACTGATGTAATTCTTCTGGAGGAACATGTATTACATCTCTGTGTATTTGACATTCATGACACCGCTTTGCATATTCTATCGCATCTTTAAACATAGTAGGCCAATAATAACCCATTCGATGCACTCTGTGGCATAAATTTCGGCCGGCTTGATGTGCTCCACATTCACCTGAATGTGCCTCCCGCAGCATCTGGTTTGCTTCTTGCTTGTCTAAGCACCTTAACAGCATTCCATTATAAGATTTTCTATATAATACTTCGCTGCATATGACAAATTTTCCTGATCGCTGCTTAATCTGCTGTCTTTGTGCATTATCTTCTGGCAAGATATCATATTTAAGATAATCAACAAAAGGCTGACGCCAATCATCTGTCATTACCTCCAGACAGGATATAGGAAATATTTCAACGGTTTCTTCGATAACCTCTGTAGATGGCAGGAATCTTCTTTCTTCTATAGTTACCTGAAGAGGACTTCGGCTTGTGCAGGATAAAGCCGCTGCCAAGCTGGCTAAAGCATCTGCTTTTGCATTCTCTGACCGCGGTATGTGTTTAATTTCCACATAACAAAACTGTTCAAGCAATTGTTGTGCCTTCCGATAATAAGGTAGGAGTTCTTCTTTCCTTACTTCAAATTCTGTTGTCAACTGATTTATAATCAATTTAGAATCTCCGAAGATATGCAATAATTTTATTTCCATTTGCTGGGCTATTTCCATTCCGATGATAAGAGCTCTGTATTCAGCTTCATTGTTTGTGCATGCGACACCCAACGTAAAGGAATATGGTAACAAGTCGCCTTGAGGAGTAATGAATATCACTCTGCCCGCTCCCGTTATTGAAAGCACCATCAAAATACATCTGCCAGAGATTTTGAGATTCAGCCAACATAACCTGTTCATCTGGGAATTCGTCATTGATTTCCTCATTTTCTGCTATAGGGTGTGCTGCTAGAAAATCTGCCATAGCTTGTCCTTTTTTGCTTTTCTTGGCTTATACGAAATAGTATATTCTGATAACAATAACATCCACTTGGCTAGTCTTCCCGATAACATTGGCCTGGTCATCAAGAATTTTATCGGATCTGCTCTTGAGATTAGAGTTATATCATGGGAGAGACAATAATGCCTCAACTTTTGCACTGCGAATACCAACGCCAAACATTCTTTTTCGATCAAGGAATAATTACATTCTGCCCCCATTAGTGTTCGGCTTAGATAATAAAGAGCAGTCTCTTTTCCGGCTTCATTTACCTGTGCCAACAAAGCACCCAAAGAATTTGTAGCTGCAGATGTATATAAGATAAGTGGCTTACCTTTCACTGGAGCTGTTAACACCGGTGGCTGTTTTAATAATTCCTTAATTAAATCAAATGCATTTTGACAGGCGTGATCCCATATGAATTCCGTATCTTTCTTCATTAACCGGGAAAATGGCTGACACCTTCCTGCAAGGTTCGAAATGAAGCGGCGAATGTATGCCAATTTTCCTTGTAAGCTTTTTAATTCTTTCAACGTTGTTGGTGGCGGCATATTTTGAATAGCTTTAACTTTTTCTGGATCAATTTCAATTCCTCTGTGTCGTACAACAAAGCCGAGGAATTTGCCAGAAGATACTCCAAACGCACATTTAGCAGGGTTCATCTTTAATTGCTTCTTTCTGAGCCGTCGGAAGACTGATGCTAAATGTTTGCGGTGTTCTTGATGATCTCCGGATCTGACCACCAAGTCATCAACATAGCATTCGACATGTTTATGCATCATATCTTGAAAGATATTTTTCATTGCCCTTTGATATGTTGCCCCAGCATTTTTGAGACTGAAAGGCATAACTTTATAACAATAAATTCCAAGCAGGGTTCTGAAGGCCGTCGCCTCTTCATCTTCGGGTGCCATCCTGATTTGATTATAGCCTGCGTATCTGTCCATAAAGGACATGACAGCATACTGAGTAGTGCTATCAATTAATAATTATATTATCGGAGAGGGAAATCATCCTTTGGACATGCTTCATTCAGATCTCTCTGAAGTCAATACATACTCTAATCGCCCATTCTTCTTTTTAGGAACAATGTTTGATATCCACTTGGGATATTTAACTTCTCTGATAAACCCAACCTTTATTAGTTTATTTACTTCTTTTTCAATTAATGGAATCAGATCTGGATGGAATCGCCTTTGTGCTTGCTTCACTGGTTTCTTTTCTTTGGAAATATTTAATCGATGCATTGCCACAGAAGGTTCCAGTCCCGGCATTTCTTCATATGTCCAAGCGAAGACGTCTTTATTTTCTTTGAGAAGTTGGCCATATTTCTCAGATTCCTGATCTGAAAGGCTGACGCTGATGAATGTGTTCCTTGGCTCTTCTGCTGTTCCTAAATTTATTTCTCGCAGGCCATCTATCGTCGGTTGCCCCCCGTCTTCTATTTGCCTTGGAGCGGTTTCAGGATACTCAACTACCTTAGTATCTTGTGCGGCTGTAGTCATGTTAACTGACACCGTGTTTACTGCTGATTCTGCTCCCAATCCTTGGAATTTTCTTCGCTTTTCCTGATTAACCCCGAGGGGGATTTGAATTCCTTTCCCATGATTCAAGCCGGTGGGTTTGTCACTATCAAAACCCATATTTCTCATGATTTTCTTACTTACTGCACTGTACTTTCTTAAATTCTGTGGCGTTAACTCTCCATGATATACATTGCTTGTATTTTCATCCTTTACTTCTGCTGCAGCGTGAAACTCTATTGGTTCAGGATATTTAGCACTGGCTTTGACTTGAAATGTTCCTGGAGCGGCTGCAAATGGCTTACATCTTTCGATATTGGGTAAGGGCATTGTATAATTGGACTGTAAGACTTTCAGCTGTTCTGTCGACAACAATGTTAACGGCGGTTGTCCAGGTTGTCTCAGGCGCTTTGGTACAAAATAGAACTTCTTTCTTGCTTCTGCAGTCCCGGAAGATTCCGCCCTTTCTCCTCTATCTTTATTCATTCGAACATTTTTGAAGACTCTCTTTCTGTCATCATTTCCCACTTCTTCGGAAAAACATTTATAATAGCTAGCATCCGCAAAGAAAGAATCGGCTTCTGTATAGGGTTTCGCATCGGCCATCACTTTACACTGCATTCCATCTTTACAGTATTTGAAGCATTGGTGTAGAGTAGAAGGTACAATATTGTACTGGTGTATCCACGGCCTTCCTAAGAGAAGGTTATATGTCGTCACAACATTTATAACGTGACATATAACAGTAGTGATTAATTCTCCCACTTCCAATGTTACTGTAATTTTACCGAGTGCGCGTTGTCCATCTTGATTAAACCCTTGTATCATCATCCCGCTGGGGTGCAAGTCTGAACAGCGAAAACCCAATTTAGTAATCATGGATAGTGGCAAAAGATTTATTGCGGACCCATTATCTATCATAATCCGTTTTATCTTCTTTTCGCAAATGTATCCTTCTATCATCAATGGCCTGTTATGTTCCATTTCGCCAATTAAATCGTCATCCGAGAAAGATATTACTGGTAGACAATTCATCTTTTCATTGTTTCTTTCATCCTTCATTTCTGTCAGCAACGTTTCTCTCACATTGTGATCAGACAGTGCTTGAATCAAACTCTGCCGAAATTCTTCTGACAACTTGAGCGCATCATAAATACTTAGACGTGCCGGTATACCGTTCAAGTGACTAACTACATCATAAGTCCCTTTTGTCGCTTTGTCTTCATTTCTACTTCTATCCTCAGTATTGTCTTTCAGTCACTTCTTTCCTGATAATTCCCACTTTTTGCTTTACCGGACTCGTTATCTGCTTTTCCGATCGCAACGTAATCATTGTCGCATTCCTTATTGACCTTCGATCTTCCTTCTCTTTTATTCCCCGAGTCTTTTCTTGAATTGATAATACATTTACTGTCGCCCTTGTATTCTTTCCTTTGCTTTCGTTGGTTATTATATCACCTTTATTTATCATTCGTTGTATGATGCATTTTAACGTGTAACAATTTTCAGTCGGATGTCCCACTAGGCGATGATAACGGCAAAAGTTTCTTTCTCGAGATCTTGTCACATCTTCAGGGCGTTTTGGTTCGGGTAATTCCAAGGTTCCTGCTTTTAACAATTGTTGCATCATAGGCACCACGTCCTCTTTATCAAACTCAAATCCTTCATGAGAATCAAGCATTCTGAGCTTTTTTTCCATTGTATCTGTCCCTTGATTGATTCCAGCCTTCTTTTCCTTCCGGCCTTTTGTCTCTTGAGCCCCTTACATCTTGATTTTTCTTATCTCGGTCAATGGTGTTGACAGTTGTCCTGCCAGGTATTCTCCTAACAGTTTCATGATGAAAAGCCGGCATCTTACGCGTCATCAATTCCAATGCATGGGCTTTGGTAGCCAAATCGCGAAAGGTTCCGATATCAGCGCTGGTGAGTCCGAACGCAATTCCTGTCTCCATAGAGTTCAGACACATTTTGACTTGTTCCTTTTCTTCCGGCAATTGCCTACACGATGCCCCCAGTGTCTTCCATCTGTCTATGAATTTTTCAACTGGTTCTCCTTCTCGCTGTCGTACTGAAGCTAATTCTGTGATGCTAACATCGCGCTCTGACGAGAAGAAGTTTGACATGAAAGCATCTTGCATTTCTTCCCATGTGCGTATAGATCCTGGTGCTAAATTTGAATACCACCTGAAAGCTTTACTCGTCAATGATGACCCAAATAATCGTAAGCAGTATTGAGGTATCGTGGAGAAATTTCCCATGCTAGTGATGAAATGCATCAGATGTTCTTCTGGTGATCCTTCCATTAAAACGGAAATCTGGGTGCTTAAAATTTTTGGAAACGGAACATCCTCTACCTCTCTTGGGTAGGGCGTTCGATATCGAAACGACCTTAGGTGTTCAGACGCTCCCTTTCTATTCTAACTGCTTCTTCGACGACTTGTCTTACGTCATCTTGTGTTATAGCTCTTGTTCTTGGGGCCCGACCCTCGCGATCCTATCCCCTGCGGACGGGAACCTTCGGGTTGGTTCTCTGTCCATTTGTTGCTCCCATCATGGGTGGAGCCACTATCTGGGCTACATTATGTGCCGAGTTGCCGAGCTTTCTCGAGGTTCCGGCACTCATCCATTAGCACTCTTTGTGCTTCGCCATTTGATCAACACGTTCTTGATAGTTGGTCTATTTCCTTGACCCGTTTCGCCATATATCATACCGCAGACCTCTTATTTGTTTGTCGGCTGTCTTTGGAGTAAAACGAAAGTATGTTGACGTAACAGGGCTTATAAAGAGGGGAGAAATTGGAGTCTCATTTGACTCTTTCGTACTTTCCGTGTTTTCAACCGATCGAGGTGATACAGTTATGGGCGAGCTGATCTGGGGTGATACAGGCATCGATGATCCTATCATCAGTGCTTTACCTTTCTGTGCTTCTGTCCATTTGGTCTTTGGGGGGACCAAAGATGGAAAATCGTGCGATGAGAACTGCTAAGCAGCTTGTTCAGGATAAATCGCCGGAGGAGCAAGTTCAGGTTTTCTTCTTGCTATGCTACGCGTGATTGGTCCTTCAGCTCTTTGTACAAGCAATTTCGCCTTGCGGTTCTTTAGGGTCTTCGCTTTTGTCTTTTTGGACAAGACCAAAGTCCAGTTCTCATCACTTTCTTGTGGTTGGGGTGAGACAGAAATAACTCCCGCTGTTACTCGAGTCACTTTGTGCTTGCTTGTAGTGCTTGCCTTTGTATGCTCAGGAGTTTGGCTTGGCACATATTCAATTACAAATCTAGTAGCAGTGAATCGGAAGTTCACTTTTCTCACAACGTTAGCCATTAGCAATGTTATGTGATTGAATTTGGGCACCTTCAATAATAAAACATACATGCAATTAGTATGTGAAAGATTAAGTAAACTATTTTAGAGATGAAGGGGAGGATGTTCCCACTGAGAGTCGCCATTTTGGCGTCTAATAGACGTCAAAAATAGTGATGAGAGGCTTGCAACTTTCCCAATATTAGTGTTAAATAAGATAAAGGTCCCCAGTAGAGTCGCCATTTTGTTTCGACAAGGAAACAAATGTATTTAATTTGGGAGAACTATCTTATTCATACATAACAATGGAATAGTTACAAAGACAATCATCACACTTTATTGATTCTGAATTCATTTACATCCTCTGGTATCCCTTGATTCTAAGATAGTTTACAAAGAATTCATTATAAGTGACAATTATTATGGCTAAATATAATTTTCGGCAGCATAACGACAATGATCTTAATCATCTCCAATGACTTAGGGGGAATACACAAGTTGATCAACAGTCTTCAAGAGAACGAAGATTTCGGCAGCATTTCGGTGCTATTTTGGTCATCTCCTGAAACTTAGGAGGAATACGTTTCTTTGTCGATGATTCTTTCTTTTCTCCTGAACAAGAAGAACTTGAAGATTTGAAGACTCTAGCCATTCCAACAGCATAACAGCCCATTGCTGTTAAAAACTGCCAAACAACCGGTTTGCGGGGGTCCGCGCAAACGATATGCTTTGTGTGGGTCCGCGCAAACTACATCAGCCCTATGCTACTTTGTGTGGATCGGCGCAAACTTTCAGGAGTCCAATACTTCTTTGCGAGCAGTTGCGCAAAGTGTAGGAGTCCAATACCCCGCACCTTCTATCTTCTCTTTCGTCTTTCTTTCACTTCTGAAATCTTCCAACCCCTTTTGATAAAAAGAACGGGGTATTTATAGACATTTTCACCAGTGGAAATCTCTATTCTGGTCGATGTGGGACAAAATAACATCCAACCATTTTTATTCCACCGTCATGTACTTTGCGCGGACACGCGCAAACGACATGCTTTGCGCGGTCTCGCACAATCTATCAGTCCCGCGCAGTCTGTCTTCCTTAGCAACTCGCGCAAACCCTTCACTTTGCGTGGTCCAGCGCAACCATTTCACTTTGCGCGGACCCGCGTAAAGTAGTCCTGAAACTGATTTCTTGATCTTCAAACTGATTTCTTGTTCTTTCTCTTCTTCACTTCTTTGCTTATTTTATGCCTCAACAACAGTCGTCGGTCTTGACTGTTTTCTTCATCTCATTGTCAAATACTAACCCTCATAACTCTCTCTCTCTTCAGAGGATGAATTTCAACTATTTCAGGTAATTGGAATGATAACCTGTCAATCTTCAAAATGGGACTAGAATTGCATAAGTTAGAAACCGTTTGATATCCCAGAAGGATGTTGGAACTCTTCGATCGTCATTTTTTAATATGGATAGTTAATCTTTCCAAATCGTGCCATCCAATGGAGATGCCCATAACTCCATCGTTTGATGTCGGATTGGGTCAATTTTTTGTCACCTCAAAGGTAATTTAGTGCTCTATCATTCCTAACTGGAACGTCGTATTCCAAGACCATTTGGGCATCCATAAGTGGGATCGCAATCGTCGGCCTTGAATGTTTCCTTAATCTCCTTGTTCGACGGTAACCCTCATAACTCTCTCTCCAGAGTTTGACTATTTTCAGCTCATTGGAATGGTAACTTGTCAAGATTCCAAATGGGACCAGAATTGCCTAATTCAGAGACCATTCAATATACCAAAAGCACGTTGGAACTCTTCAATCGTCATTTTTCAATATGGATTGTTAATCTTTCCAAATCACACGATCCAAAGGAGACGCCCATAACTCCATCGTTTGATGTGGGATTGGGTCAATTTTTGGTCATCTGAAAGGTACTTTAGTGCTCTTTCATTCCTAACTGGAATCGTCGTATTCCGAGTCCATTTTGGCATCTGTAAGTGGGATTGCAGTCGTTGGTCTTGAATGTTTCGTCATCTCCTTGTCCAATAGTAACCCTCTTTCCCCTCTCTTTAGAGGACGAATTTAGACTATTTCTAGCTCATTGGAATGGTAACTTGTCAAGCTTCTAAATGGGACCAGAATTGCCTAATTCAGAGATAATTAGATATCCCAAAAGCACGTTGGAACTATTCGATCATCATTTTTCAATAAGGATTGTTAATCCTTTCTAATCGCGCGATCCAATGGAGACGCTCATAACACCATCGTTTAATGTGGGATTGGGTCGATATTTTATCATTTGAAAAGTACTTTAGTGCTCTTTCATTCCTGTCTGGAATCGTCGTATTGCAAGACCATTTGGGCATCTGTAAGTGGGATTGCAGTCGTCGGTCCTGAATATTTCCTTAATCTCCTTGTTCGACAGTAACCCACATAACTCTCTCTTCAGAGTTTGAATTTAAACTATTTCCAGATCATTGGAATCGTAACTTGTCAAGCTTCCAAATGAGACTAGAATTGCCTAATTCAGAGACCATTCGATATCCCAAAAGCTCGTTGGAACTCTTCGATCGTATTTTTCAATATGGATTGTTAATCTTTCCAAATTGCTCGATCCAATGGAGACGCCCATAACTCCATCATTTGATGTCGGATTGGGTCGATTTTTGGTCATCCGAAAGCTAGTTTAGTACTCTTTTATTCTTAACTGGAATCGTCGTATTCCAAGACCAATTGGGCATCCATAAGTGGGATCGCAGACGTCGGTCCTGAATGTTTCCTTCATCTCCTTGTCCAATAGTCACCCTCATAACTCTCTCTTCAGAGGTCGAATTTAGACTATTTCAGGTCATTGGAATGGTAACTTGTCAAGCTTCAAAATGGCCACAGAATTGCGTAATTTATAACCCGTTCAATATCCCAAAAGAACATTGGAATTCTTCAATCGTCATTTTTTAATATGGATAGTTAATCTTTCCAAATCGCGCGATCCAACGAAGACGCTCGTAACTCCATTGTTTGATGTCGGATTGGGTCGATTTTGGTCATCTAAAAAGTACATTAGTGCTCTTTCATTACTGATTACAATCATGGTATTCCGAGAACATTTTAGCATCTGTATGTGGGATCACAGTCGTCCGTCTTGAATGCTCGTTCATCTCCTTGTCCAATAGTGACCATCATTACTCTCTCTTTAGAGGTCGAATTTAGACTATTTTCAGGTCATTGGAATGGGAACTTGTCAAGCTTCCAAATGGGAGCAAAAGTGCATAATTTAGAAACCATTCGGTATCCCAAAACCACATTGGAACTCTTCAATCGTCATTTTTCAATATAGATTGTTAATCTTTCCAAATCACGCGATCCAACGGAGACGCACATAACTCCCTCATTTGATGTGGGATTCGGTCAATTTTTGGTCATCTGAAAGTTACTTTAGTGCTATTTCATTCCTGATTGGAATTGTCGTATTCCGAGACCATTTGGGCATCCGTAAGTGAGATCGTAGTCATCGGTCCTGAAAGTTTCCTTCATCTCCTTGTCTAATATTAACCCCCATAACTCTCTCTTCAGAGGTCGAATTTAGACTATTTTGAGCTCATTAGAATGGTAACTTGACAAGATTACAAATTGGATGAGAATTGGCTAATTCAGAGACCGTTCAATATCCTAAAAGCATGTTGGAACTCTTCGATCGTCATTTTGCAATATGGATTGTTAATCTTTCCAAATCGCATGATCCAATGGAGATGCCCATAACTCCATCGTTTGATGTCGGATTGGGTCAATTTTTTGTCATCTGAAAGGTACATTAGTGCTCTTTCATTCTTGACTAAAATCATCATATTCCGAGACCATTTGGGCATCCTTAACTGGGATTGTAGTCGTCAATCCTGAATGTTTCCTTCATCTCCTTGTCCAATAGTAACGCTCATAACTCTCTCTTAAGAGGTCGAATTTAGACTATTTTAGGTCATTGGAATGGTTACTTGTCAGGCTTCAAAATGGAAGCAAAATTTTATAATTTAGAAACTGTTCGGTATCCCAAAAGCACGTTGGGACTCTTTCATCATTATTTTTATGGATTGTTAATCTTTCCAAATCGTATGATCCAACAGAGACTCCCATATCACCATCGTTTGATGTCAGATTGTGTCGATTTTTGGTCATCTAAAAGGTACTTTAATGCTCTTTCAATCCTGACTGGAGTCGTCATATTCCGAGACCATTTGGGCATCCGTAAGTGGGATTGCAGTCGTCGATCCTGAAAGTTTCCTTCATCTCCTTGTCCGGTAGTAACCCTCATAACTCTCTTCAGAGGTCAAATTTTGACTATTTCAGGTCATTGGAATGATAACCTATCAAGCTTCAAAATGGGTCCAAAATTGCATAAGTTAGAAACCGTTCGATATCGCAAAAGGACGTTGGAACTCTTCGATCGTCATTTTTTAATATGGATAGTTAATCTTTCCAAATCGCGTCATCCAATGGAGACACCCATAACTCCATCGTTTGATGTCGGATTGGGTCAATTTTTGGTCAACTCAAAGGAACTTTAGTGCTCTTTCATTCCTGACTGGAATCGTCGTATTCCAAGACCATTTGGGCATCCATAAGTGGGATGGCACTCGTCGGTCTTGAATGTTTCCTTAATCTCCTTGTTCGACGGTAACCCTCATAACTCACTCTTCAGAGTTTGAATTTAAACTATTTCCAGCTCATTAGAATGGTAACTTGTCAAGCTTCTAAATGGGACCAGAATTGCCTAATTCAGAGACCATTCAATATACCAAAAGCACGTTGGAACTCTTCAATCGTCATTTTTCAATATGGATTGTTAATCTTTCCAAATCGCACGATCCAACGGAGACGCCCATAACTCCATCATTTGATGTGGGATTGGGTCAATTTTTGGTCATCTGAAAGGTACTTTAGTGCTCTTTCATTCCTAACTGGAATCGTCGTATTCCGAGTCCATTTTGGCATCTGTAAGTGGGATCGCAGTCGTCGGTCTTGAATGTTCCTTCATCTCCTTGTCCAATAGTAACCCTCATTCCCCTCTATTTAGAGGATGAATTTAGACTATTTCTAGCTCATTGGACTGGTAACTTGTCAAGCTTCCAAATGGGACCAGAATTGCCAAATTTAGAGACAATTAGATATCCCAAAAGCACGTTGGAACTCTTCGATCGTCATTTTTCAATAAGGATTGTTAACCTTTCCAAATCGCGCGATCCAACGGAGACGCTCATAACGCCATCGTTTGATGTGGTATTGGGTCGATTTTTTATCATTTGAAAAGTACTTTGGTGTTCTTTCATTCCTGACTAAAATTATCATATTTCGAGACCATTTGGGCATCCGTAAGTGGGATCGCAGTCGTCGGTCCTGAATGTTTCCTTAATCTCCTTGTTCAACGGTAACCCTCATAACTCTCTCTTCAGAGTTTGAATTTTAACTATTTCCAGCTCATTGGAATGGTAACTTGTCAAGATTCCAAATGGGACCAGAATTGCCTAATTCAGAGACCATTCAATATCTAAAAAGCACGTTAGAACTCTTCGATCGTCATTTTTCAATATGGATTGTTAATCTTTCCAAATCGCACAATCCAACGGAGACGCCCATAACTCCATCGTTTGATGTTGGATTGGGTCAATTTTTGGTCATCTGAAAGGTACTTCAGTGCACTTTCATTCCTGACTGGAATTGTCGTATTCCGAGACCATTGTGGCATCTAAAAGTGGGATCGCAGTCGTCGGTCTTGAATGTTCCTTCATCTCCTTGTCCAATAGTAACCCTCATTACTCTCTCTTCAGAGGATGAATTTAGACTACTTCTAGCTAATTGGAATGGCAACTTGTCAAGCTTCCAAATGGGACCAGAATTGTTTAGTTCAGAGACAATTCGATATCCCAAAAGCACGTTGGAACTCTTCAATCGTCATCTTTCAATATGGATTGTTAATCTTTCCAAATCGTTCGATCTAACGGAGACGCCAATAACTGCATTGTTCGATGTGGGATTGGGTTGATTTTTGGTCATCTGAAAGATACTTTTGTGCTCTTTCATTCCTGACTGGAATCGTCGTATTCCGAGACCATTTGGGCATCCATAAGTAGGATCACAATTGTCGATCTTGAATGTTTCCTTCATCACCTTGTCCAATAGTTACCCTCATAACCCTCTCTTCAGAGGTCGAATTTTGACTATTTTGAGCTCAATGGAATGGTAACTTGACAAGATTACAAATTGGATGAGAATTGGCCAATTCAGAGACAGTTCAATATCCTAAAAGCACGTTAGAACTCTTCGATCGTCATTTTTTAATATGGATAGTTAATCATCCAATGGACATGCCCATAGCTCCATCGTTTGATGTCGGATTGGGTCAATTTTTGGTCATCTGAAAGGTACTTTAGTGCTCTTTCATTCCTGATTGCAATCGTCGTATTCCGAGACCATTTTGGCATCTGTAAGTGGGATCGCAGTCGTCGGTCTTGAAAGTTCATCTCCATGTCCAATAGTGACCGTCATTACTCTCTCTTCAGAGGTCGAATTTAGACTATTTCAGGTCATTTAAATGGTAACTTGTCAAGCTTCAAGATGGGAGCAAAATTGTATAATTTAGAAACCGTTCAGGATCCCAAAAGCACGTTGGAACTCTTCGAACTTCATTTTTCAATATGGATTTTTAATCTTTCCAAATTGCGCGATCCAACGGAGATGCCCATAACTCCATCATTTGATGTGGGATTACGTCGATTTTTGGTCATGTGAAAGGTATTTTAGTGCTCTTTCATTCCTATCTGGAATCGTCGTATTCCACGACCATTAGGGTATCCGTAAATGGTATCGCAATCGTCGGTCCTGAATGTTTCCTTCATCAACTTCTCCAATAGTAACTCTCATAACCCTCTCTTCAGAGGTCAAATTTAGACTATTTTGAGCTCATTGGAATGGTAACTTAACAAGATTACAAATTGGAAGATAATTGGTTAAGTCAGAGACAGTTCAATATCCGAAAAGCACATTGGAACTCTTCGATCGTCATTTTGCAATATGGATTGTTAATCTTTCCAAACCGCGCAATCCAACAGAGACGCCCATAACTCCATTGTTTGATGTCAGATTTGGTCGATTTCTGGTCATCTAAAAGGTACTCTACTGCTCTTTCATTCCTGACTGGAATCGTCATATTCCGAGACCAAATGGGAATCTGTAAGTGGGATTGCAGTTGTCGGTCCTGAATGTTTCCTTCATCTCCTTGTCCATTAGTAACCCTCATAACTCTCTCTTCAGAGGTCAAATTTAGACTATTTCAGGTCATTGGAATGATAACCTGTCAAGCTTCAAAATGGGACCAGAATTGCATAAGTTATTGTTTCGACAAGGAAACAAATGTATTTAATTTGGGAAAATAATCTTATTCAAACATAACAATAGAATAGTTATAAAGACAACCGTCATATTTATTAATTCTGAATTCATTTACATCCTCTGGTATCCCTTGATTCTAAGATAGTTTACAAAGAACTCATTATAAATGAAAATTATTATAGCTAAATATAATTTTCGGCAGCATAACAGCAATGATCTCAATCATCTCCAATGACTTAGGAGGAATAGACAAGTCGTTCAACAGTCTTCAAGAGAACAAAGATTCCAGCAGCATTTCGGTACTATTTTGGTCATCTCCTGAAACTTAGGAGGAATACGTCTCTTCGTCGATGATTCTTCCTTTCTCTTGATCAAGAAGAACTTGAAGCTTTGAGGACTCCAATCATTCCGACAACATTTCAGCCCATTGCTGTTAAAAAACTGCCAAGCAATAGGTTTGCGCGGGTCCGCGCAAACAATATGCTTTGCGCGGGTCCGCGCAAACTATAAGAGCCTTCTGTTGCTTTGCGCTGACCGGCGCAAACTTCCAGGAGTCCAATACTCCTTTGCGCGCGGTCGCGCAAAGTGCAGGAGTCCAATACTCCTTTGCGCGCGGTCGCGCAAAGTGCAGGAGTCCAATACTCCGCACCTTCTGTCTTCTCTTTCGTCTTTCCTTCACTTCTGAAATCTTCCAACCCCTTTTTTAGAGAAGGAACGGGGTATTTATAGACATTTCCACCAATGAAAATCTCAGATCTGGTCGATGTGGGACAAAATAACATCCAACCATTTTTATCCCATCATCATAGACTTTACGCGGACACGCGCAAACGATATACTTTGCGCGGTGTCGCGCAAACCCTCCATCCTGCGCAAACTGTCTTCATGTTCTCCGCGCAATCATTTCACTTTGCGCGGTCTTGTGTAACTATTTCACTTTGCGCGACCCCGCGCAAAGTGGTCTTGAAGCTGTTTTCTTTCATCTTCAAAGTGATTTCTTGATCTTTGTCGTTTTTCACTTCCTTGCTTATTTTATGCCTCAACAGATGCCCCCTTGATCCGTTCTTTGTTTGTTCAGAAAATCAAAGAAAAGGATCAAACCATTCTTTTTCTTCAGGGTTTGCGCGACCCCGCGCAAAGCTCCGGTCGAGTACCATACTCGGTCATAAAGCCTATAAATAGTCCAACGACTTAGTCATTTTCACGAACTGCCTGCTGTTAGAACTCTGCTCTGGCGATTTGCTTCCGCGCAAACCTTCCACTTTGCGCGACCCCGCGCAAACTGTTTAACTTTGCGCGACATCCTTTGGACTTAGAGATTTTCGCGCAAAACTACATACTTTGCGCGACCTACAAGCAAAGTACTCTGTACTTAACCAATTTTTTCAAAATTTTCCAACACTTAGCCACTTTTCTTCTTTCTTCTTTTCTTACTCTGTCACCTTTCTTTCTTCTTCTGTCCTTTTTCCATGGCTCGTATTAAACAAACAGCCCGTCTTGTGTCTCCTTCTGGTTCACCTTCTGATCAACCTCCTGCTAAGCGGACAAAGACAACTTCCAGGAATCCCGCTTATTTCAAAGAACCTGTTCTTCCCACCTTTGATTTTTCCGAGCGCATTAAGTCTTTACCCTCTCCCATTCACAGATCCATATCATTAGGAGATATTAAATGTCCTCCTAAGCATGGTAGAGAATATGACTGGGACGAATGGCTGAAAACCACAGCTCACATTCGTACCGACAGTGAAAGACCACCTCTCCGAGAAGATACTCCTCCCGCCTCTCGCTTGAAGAAAACTCGCCGCAATAAGGCGAAAGAGTTTGCAGAAAAAATCAAAGAACATAAGAAGAAACGTCTTCAAAACTCGTGGGACTCAGTACGAGTTGTTGAAGGAGTCATGAAGTTTGACAACCCTCATGCGGAGGGCATGACAATTATTCCAATCAAGGTATATCGCCATCAGTCTATGCTAGACTGTGAATCTAGAGATTGTGTTCATGGCGAAAGGCTGATGTATACCGAATCATGGGCTTCAAGAGAACCCCGAATCTTAGAAGGAACCATTCAAGCTCAGAAGCCGCGACAGAATATAGGAGAAGCTCGTCCCATGATCTTCTTGACTCCCTTCCACAGTCCTCATGATCTCTTTCCTTCTCATTTTTATGAGACAGTGAGACAGCGCTTCAGAGATCGAGAGCAACTCTGGGGCCAGACAGAATTTCGCATTAGGGGCTTGTTAACTGCTCGTCGCTACTATTCTGAATGGGCGGAAGCTATCTTACTGAAGCATACAAGCACTCTTGCAAAGATAGGCTTTTATGATGCAATAAAAGTAACCTCAAAATACTTCTATCGGGAACCCAATGTTCTAAAAGGCTTCCTTGAATACTGGTCGCCTACAACCAACTCCTTCCATCTTCCTTATGGCGAAATGAGCATATCTCTATGGGACCTTCATCGTATAGTTTGGTCTCACAATAACGAGCAAATTCTATGATGAGTTCATTCCAACAAACAGAGAATTGGCCTTTGTATCTTCTCCGGACCGTAAAGCCTTCCATCTCGAAACTACCATAGAGTTATTCAAAGAGATGGGCAAATTTCCAACTTCCACAAAATTCCCCCCTACAATGGTAGGCCATTTCTCTAGAGGTCTCAGTATTTATTTTAATAATTGAATTGATTTTCTTCTTTATATTCTTGCTATTTAGCCATTCCACATATTAACCTCCTTCCTTTTTTCTTTGAAGGTTTCGTGACTGCCGTTCGAAAGAATTAACTAAGCTTCGAGATGCAATAAGAGGAAAACCAGAATATAGCCCTTTCGGAGAACTTGCAGCATTCTTGGCTTACTGGCTAAGCTTGGTCGTATTGCCCAGCTCCAAGTGGGCAGATGCTGTTCGTCCCACTGTCTTTGTTGTAGCTGGTGCTTTAGCAGAGGGCCATAAATATTCTCTTGCTCCTCCTGTATTATGCTCTATCTACAGGGCCCTTGGAGAAATAGCTACTCATGTAAAAGACCCGACTCTGGGGGCTTCATCTGCACATACTTCTTGGCATTATTTTACGGGGTGGCTTGGAGTTTATTTCCCTTGGACTTTTGAAGTTTCGGAGCAAGCATATTCACATCCTTCTCATCTTCCACTCTGGTTCTTTCAGCAAAGAGCAATGGCTAGAAGAGCATATGAGTGGGTTGCAAATAAGATTCGAGATGATGATCAGATAAACTTCTTTCAGTTCCGCCTTTATCGCTATACCACAGACACAGACATGGTGGACAACGAGACTCTTACTGCAGCAGAGAGAGCTTTCTTCTTTTCTATTCGCTCATGCAGTTTACCTCTGCGGGAAGGGACAGACTGGAGAGAACCTTACTACCCCAGTCGTTTTGCTCGTCAATTTGGTTATGATCAAACTGTGCCACAAGACTGCGGGTTGGTTACCAGAAAAATGCGCTGTTATGGAACTGGTCCTCTTAACTGGGCCATGATATGGAAACAATTGCTGAATGGCTGCGTTGGCTCCTTCTTCATAATTCCAGGCTGTGATCGCATAGTCCGTACATCATATAGCTGGATGCGATGGTGGGATCACCAATCATACCTGGTCAATAAATGCTTGCCAGTAGATTCTTCTATCTTTCTTCATCCACCCAGGCTGAAGGGCAGAAATTTAGAGAGCGGAATTGGCTATATTCCGGAGAAGAGCCATGCATCTCATCCTGGAGAGATTTGCAGAAAGATATCATTGGAAGATCCCATCCGTGAAATCAAGCCCATCAACACTTTGGATGGCTGGTTTGCCCATGGAGATTTGAGAGAATTTGAGAAATCTCGTCGGGATTCTTCAAACCAGGCTGCAGATAATGCTGAAGGTACATCTTCTCCAATTCCTGCAGAGACTGCAGTGGTTCAAGAAGGACCGGCTATTGGTACTTCCACATCTCCTCCACAACCCCTTGGTCCTAGTCCATCTTCTCCGATGACTAGATCAAGAACGCGTTTGCAATCATCATCCCCTATCCCTCTGGAAAGAATTCGACCAGCCTCTGCTTCCCCTATAGTCCAAGAGCACATGCTTGGAGAGAGCACCAACCCGTTTCTTATAAAGGGAAGCAAGTTATCGTTGAAGAAGTTGACGAAGAAATTTTGGGAGATGAAAGTTCAACTTCATCATCAAGTACAACTGAATCTTCGCAGGATGAAGATAGCGGAGATAGTGATAATGGTGAAGATAAAGATGATGACTTTGAAGAAGGTGAAGTTGATATTGGCGAAGAAGAGGAAACAGCTGCGAAAGAAGTTGAGATAGAATCTTCTCCTGCAACTGCTAAGACTCCTTCTAGCATTAATGTTCCTGCTAAATCTCCTGCAGCTGAGGAAGATGAAGAGGAGCCTTTGGATTATGGAGAATATGGGTATTCACTAGGTAAAGGAAAATTTTCATATACATATCTTGATTTATATTATAACAACTATTATTTATTTAAAATCATTGCATCTCCCTTTTTTAGGTGCCCAAGTTGCAGAAGTAGGTGCTATCTCTTCAGCGAGCCCTCTTGTGGTATCTTCACCAAGAGCACCTGTAGTTCCGTTGGTAGTACAGAGAGTAGTGGCTCGTGAAATCATATTTTCTACAGAAACTACTGACTTGCCAACTCCGGCTACCAGAGATTCTAGTACGGAAGCTAGAGCACCATCTTTCGCTGATATGGTGGGACTTGGTCCTTCCATAGCTCAAAGAGCTTCTCCTTCTGTTAGTCGTGTTCCAGTGACAGGTATATATATGCACTGCTTATCATTACTCAAGACTATATATATTTCATAATAATATATTGAATATCCTTCTTCTTTTACTATAGGAACTTATCCCTGCAGCGGTGCGGCTAGTTCTGATTCTGTAACCACTACTTCTGAACTATCATCCTTTGCAAATATTCCTGCTCACAAAATGCTTATGGTGAAACATTCTCTGTTAGCAATAATCCATATCTTCAGAAACCCTGATCAATGGTTGGACTTGGATGTTGCTATAGAAATTTTGGAAAGCTCTGCTAAGATGGCCAGAATTAACATATCTCCTTTGCGGGATTCACTCCTCAAATTTCGTGATTCCGTAATTTCTTTGGCGTCGGTAGAGAATGTTACAATTGCTCCTGAGATTTTAGAGTGTAGAAGGCAGTTGGCTTCATCACAAGAACAAGCTCTTCTGACAGCTTCATCAATTTCTAAACTTGAACAAGAGCATATAATTCTTCAGGATCAATTAAAGATTCATGTTGATGAAAGCAAGACTATTCAAGACCGCATTGCAATTTTAAAGGAAGAAATCTTGCAGCTGGAGAGGAAGAATCATGAACAGGTTTTAAGCATTCAGGATATTGAAGAGAAGATACGGGTGAATGCTCAATCTATTGACGTTGAAAAATCCACACAACTTCAAGGTAAAGAAATGATCGCTTCTTTGGAGAATAAGCTTGCTGGCGTTCCTGATCATGCGAGACTTATTTTTGAAGAAAAATCTAGACATGATGCAGCTCAGGCGCAATTGAAAGAAGATTTGCTTAGATATTCAGAAGCAATGGGGATTACAGAGGATCTTTGAATCATGTAACATGTGATATTTGCTTTCGTGTTTCTTGGATGTAATTTATCATATATTTCATGATAGTATTTTGAGATGTTTTATGATGGTATTTTCTATCTTGCATATTTATGATACTTATACTAATATTATCAAATTATATTTATATGATAATTTTATTATATTTATATTTTTATTAATATTATCAAGTTTTATTTACTCTTTATATAATAATTTCATTACATCTTTTTTTACAATTTCTAAACCTTTTATGCTTTGTTAGTACGGGATTCTCTAGATGAGTATTTAAATTGGCGGTACTAAGTTTCAATTCAATTAGCCACACGCAGTTTATGCTCATGAGTAGTGGAGCGTGCGCACACACACAGTTTAAGCTCATGAGTAGTGGAGCATTTATGGGTCTTATGTGATGGCCACTGTAACTCTCTAGAGTTCGCTTTTGGGCTTCTCACTGCCTTGAGCTCACGGTCACGATCCATCAGAGGGGCCCATTAACGCTACCGGACGGTGAACTGTTGGATTTCGCGCAGGGTTGGGCATGGTAACTCTCTAGAGTTCGCAGGGCTCGCAAGGCTACCTTTGGGCACCAAATCTAGGGTCGCCAGTCCATCAATGAGTAGGTTTAAGCCCTTCCTCACGAGTTACTACTGAAATCAAACCCTAGACCTGGAGGGTCTTACGCACGGTTGGCATAAAGCTCGCACTGCGGCCCCTGTTTTCTTCGTCTGCAAGGTCGAGCCCATTCACAGGAGGGCATTTTCATCCATTCCCCGTGGCGCTGCCGGAAGCTATACAGACGGCATGGGAATTACGGTGACTAGTCTTCGCGGATTTATGGCCTTTTAGGCTTTGAATCCTTGACTTCGTCAGCTACCCGCATGGGTGCGCACGATGGTCTTCGCGGGCTTTTTAGGCCACTGACTCCTCATTCGCCGTCCGAATGGCGATCTTCATGGGTCTTACGTATAGTTGGCCGGCTCTTTTAGAGCTTGATCCTTTGAGAGCATTTTTTTTTTTTCGAGAGCTTGATCTTTTTTATTTTGCTCAATTTGGCTCTTTTAGGATTTTGGCTTGGCTATACTGCCTCTTTGATTGATATTGATATATCCTTGCTTTTGATAATATCTTCAAGAAAATCCATGCCTTGTAAGGCGATAATATATATATATAATCATCATCATTTGCAAATATAGTAGATATTTCCGAAATATCTTCAAGAAGATCCATGCCTTGTAAGGCAATATAATTCTCAGCTTAGATAATATCTTCAAGAGATGCCTTGTCAGGCAATATAACTTTGTCAATATCTTCAAGAGAATCTTTAAGAATTTAGTGCCTTGTAAGGTAATATAACTTTGTCAATCTTATTTGATGATGATGATCATATATATATTTTCCAGATTTTCGCTTTGATAATTGATATGCTTGTGAATTTCTTCTTTATAGCTTCTTTTGTTGGCATATAGACATGATCTTATTCATCTTTGCCCCTTTTGATACTAATCATTATGCCGATAATATTTCGGGTCAAAATCCACATCTCTATCTTTAGGGATAGTATTTTTGATGAAACGAGGCGTTGACAAGTACACGATACCGTCCTTCTTGATTTGTGATTCTATATGCCCCATTGGAGTATACTTCTTTCACCACATATGGACCGTCCCATTTAGGCTCGAACTTGCCCCTGTCCGGCGAGTGACCATTATAGGTCTTTTCAACATTAACACCATATCCCCTTTTTTGAAAGAACGGTATTTAACTTGTTTATCAAATGCAGCCGATATTCTGGCCTGATATGATTGCAACCGCTGCTAAGCTGCAAGACGTTTCTCATCGAGTAAGTCTAATTCTTTCAGCCTTATTTTTGCATTTTCATCATCATCCGTTATAGATCGATGCACCATCACACCCGAGTGATGCCACTTGTATTTCAATTGGGATAACTGCCTCCATACCATAGATTAATGAATATGGTGTCGCCCCTGTTGCTGTACGATGGGTGGTTCTGTAGGCCCATAATGCTTCTTGTAACTTTTCATCCCAATCGCGTTTATTGCCTGTCACCGTTTTTTTCATTATCTTGACAATCGTTTTGTTAAACGCCTCGCTAATCCATTGGTGGAGGATAATAAGGTGTTGAAAAAGAATGTTGGATGCCGAACTTCTGACATAACTTTTCCATGCCTCTATTTTTAAAAGGGGTGCCATTATCAGTGATGATCTTCTTCGGAATACCATGACGGTATATTATAGCATGACGGATGAAATTGACCACGTCTTTCTCTTTAACATTACGCAAGGCGACTGCTTGATCCATTTGGAGAAATAATCATTCTTTCGCTGAATATCTTGTTTTCCTTTAGATGAAGGGGGATTTATGGGACCAATTACATCGAGTCCCCAGCCGAGAAAGGCCAAGAAGCAACAGATTGATGTAATTCTTCGGAGGAACATGTATTATATCTCCGTGTATTTGACATTCATGACATCGCTTTGCATATTCTATCGCATCTTTAAACATAGTAGGCCAATAATAACCCATTCGATGCACTCTATGGCATAAATTCGCCCTGACTTGATGTGCTCCACATTCACTGAATGTACCTCCCGCAAAGATTTGGTTTGCTTCTTGCTTGTCCAAGCACCTTAACAAAGATTCCATTATAAGATTTTCTATATAATACTTCGCCGCATATGACAAATTTTCCCGATCGTTGCTTAATCATTGTCTTTGTGCATTATCTTCGGCAAGATATTATATTTGAGATAATCAACAAAGGTCGACGCTAATCATCCATTGTTATCTCCAAACAGATATAGGCAACATTTCAACGGTTTTTCGATAACCTCTGCAGATGGCAGAATCTTCTTTCTTCTATAGTTACCGAAGAGGACTTCGGTTTGTGCAGGATAAAGCCACTTCGCTAAATTGGCTAAAGCATCTGCTTTTGCATTTTCCGACCGCGGTATGTGTTTAATTTCCACATAATAAAACTGTTCAAGCAACTGTTGTGCCTTCCGATAATAAGGCAAAAGTTCTTCTTTCCTTACTTCAAATTCTGTTGTTAATTGATTTATAATCAATTTAGAATCTCCGAAGATATGCAATGATTTTATTTCCATTTGCTGTGCTATTTCCATTCCGATGATAAGAGCTCTGTATTCAGCTTCATTGTTTGTGCATGCGGTACCCAATGTGAAAGAGTATGGTAATAAATCGCCCTGAGGTGTAATGAATATCACTCCTGCCCCCGCTCCCGATACTCGAGCAGCACCATCAAAATACATCTGCCAAAGATTCTGAGATTCAGCCAACATAACCTGTTCATCTGGGAATTCATCATTGATTTCTTCATTTTCTGCTATAGGATGTGCTGCGAGAAAGTCTGCCATAGCTTGTCCTTTCACTGCTTTCGCAGGCTTATACGAAATAGTATATTCTGATAACAACAGCATCCACTTGGCTAGTCTTCCTGATAACATTGGCCTGGTCATCAAGAATTTTATCGGATCTGCTCTTGAGATCAGAGTTATATCATGGGAGAGACAATAATGCCTCAATTTTTGCATAGCGAATACCAATGCCAAACATTCTTTTTCAATCGGAGAATAATTGGATTCTGCCCCCATCAGTGTTCGGCTTAGATAATAAAGAGCGCTCTCTTTTCCGCTTCGTTTACTGTACAACAAAGCACCCAAAGAATTTGTAGCATAGGATGTATATAAGATAAGTGGCTTACCTTTTTCTTGAGTCTGTTAACACCGGCGGTATTTGTTTTAATAACTCTTTAATTGAATCAAAGGCATTTGGCAAGCATGATCCCATACAAATTCTCAGATCTTTCTTCATTAACCGAGAAAATGGTCGACACCTTCCTGCGCAAGGTTCGAAATGAAGCGACGAATATATGCCAATTTTCCTTGTAAGCTTTTTTAATTCCTTCAACGTCGTTGGTGGCGGCATATTTTGAATAGCTTTAACTTTTTCGGATCAATTTCGATTTCTCTGTGCCGTACACAAAGCCGAGGAATTTGCCTTGGGAAGACACTCCAAATGCACATTTAGCAGGATTCATCTTTAATTGCTTCTTTTCGAGTCGTTTAAGATCGATGCTAAATGTTCGCGGTGCTCTTGATGATCTCCGGACGACTACCAAGTCATCAACATAGCATTCGACATGTTTATGCATCATATCTTGAAAGATATTTTTCATTGCCCTTTGATATGTTGCCCCAAAGATTTTTGAGACCGAAAGGCATAACTTTATAACAAAAATTCCAAGCGGCGTTCAAGGCCGTCGCCTCTTCATCTTCAGGTGCCATCCTGATTTGATTATAGCCTGCATATCCGTCCATAAAGGACATGATAGCATACTGAGTAGTGCTATCAATTAGTAACTCTGTTATCGGGAGAGGGAAGTCGTCCTTTGGACATGCCTCATTCAGATCTCTGAAGTCAATACATACTCTAATCTGTCCATTCTTCTTTTTCACCGGAACAATGTTTGATATCCATTTGGGATATTTAACTTCTCTGATGAACCCAACCTTTATTAGTTTATTTACTTCTTTTTCGATTAATGGAATTAGGTCTGGGTGAAATCGCCTCTGTGCCTGCTTTACCGGTTTCTTTTCTTTAGAAATATTTAATCGATGCATTGCTACGGAAGGTTCCAGTCCAGGCATTTCTTCATATGTCCAGGCGAAAACGTCTTTATTTTCCTTGAGAAGTTGGCCATATTTCTCAGTTTCCTGATCTGAAAGGCTAACGCTGATGAATGTGTTCCTTGGCTCTTCTGTTGTTCCCAAATTTATTTCTCGCAGGCCATCTATCGTCGGTTGCCCCCCATCTTCTATTTGCCTTGGAGCGGTTTCAGGATATTCAATTACCTTAGTATCTGGTGTAGCTGAGGTCATGTTAACTGATACTATATTTACTGCTGATTCTGCTCCCAATCCTTGGAATTTTCTTCGCTTTTCTGATTACCCCGAGAGGGATTTGAATTCCTTTCCCATGATTCAAGCGGTGGGTTTGTCACAATCAAAACCCATATTTCTCATGATTTTCTTGCTTGCTTTCGTGACTGTATTTTTTAAATTTTGCGATGCTAACTCTCCATGATATATATTGCTTATATTTTCATCCTTCACTTCTGATGCAGCGTGAAACTCTATTGGTTCAGGATATTTAGCATTGGCTTTGACTTGAAATGTTCTTGGAGCGGCTGCAAATGGCTTACATCTTTCGATATTGGGTAATGGCACTGTGTAATTGGACTGTAAGACTTTCAGCTGTTCTGTCGACAATAGTGTCAACGGCGGTTGTCCCGGTTGTCTCAGGCGCTTTGGTACAAAATAGAATTTCTTTCTTTCTCGCAAACCTTAAGATTCCGCTCTTTCTTCTCTAACTTTATTTATCCTGGCATTTTTTACGATTCTATTCCCATCATCATTTCTCATTTCTTCAGAGAAACATTTATAATAACTAGCATCCGCAAAGAAAGACTCAGCTTCTGTATAGGGTTTTGCATCAGCCATTACTTTACACTGCATCCCATCTTTACAGTATTTGAAGCACTGGTGTAGAGTAGAAGGTATAATATTGTACTGATGTATCCACGGCCTTCCCAAGAGAAGGTTATATGTCGTCACAGCATTTATAACGTGACATACAACAGTAGTGATTAATTCTCCCACTTCTAATGTCACCGTAATTTTACCGAGTGCGCGTTGTCCATCTTGATTGAACCCTTGTATCATCATCCCACTAGGGCGCAAGTCTGAACGACGAAAACCCAATTTAGTAATCATTGAGAGTGGCAAAAGATTTACTGCGGACCCATTATCTATCATAATCCTTTTTATCTTCTTTTCACAAATGTATCCTTCTATCATCAATGGCCTGTTATGTTCCTTTTCACCAATTAAATCATCATCAGAGAAAGATATTACTGGTAGACAATTCATTTTTCATTATTTCTTTCATTCTTCATTTCTTTCACAATAAAGTTTCTCTCACATTGCGATCATACAGTGCTTGAATCAAACTCTGTCGAAATTCTTCTGACAACTTGAGCGCATCATAAATACTTAAGCGTGCCGGTATACCCTTCAAGTGACTAACTACATCATAAGCCACTTTTGTCACTGCATCTCCATTTCTTCTTTTGTCCTCAGTATTCTGTCTTTCAGTCACTTCTTTCCTTATGATTCCTGCTTTTTGCTTTACTGGGACTTGTTATTTGCTTCCCTGATCGCAACGTAATCATTGTTGCATTTCTTTGTCGATCTTTCCTTCCTTTTCATTCCCCGCGTGTTTTCTTGTATTGACAATACATTTATGTTGCCTCTTGCATTCTTTTCTTTGCTTCATTTGGTTATTATGTCACCTCTATTTATCATTCGTATAATGCATTTTAACGTATAACAATTTTCCGTCGGATGCCCTACTAGGCGATGATAACGGCAAAAGTTTCTTTCTCGAGTCCTCGTCACATCTTCGAGGCGTTTTGTTCGGTAATTCAAAAGGTACCCGCTTTAACAATTGTTGCATCATAGACACCACGTCTTCTTTATCAAACTCAAATCCTTCATGTGAATCGAGCATTCTGAGCTTTTTTCCACCGTATCTATCCCTTGATTGATTCCAGCCTTCTTTTCCTTCTGGCCTTTTATCTCTTGAACCTTTTGCATCTTGATTCTTCTTATCCCGATCGATGGTGTTGACAGTTGTCCTGCTAGGTATTCTTCTGACAGTTTCATGATGAAATGCCGGCATCTTGCGAGTCATCAGTTCCAATGCATGGGCTTTAGTAGCCAAATCACGAAAGGTTCCGATATCAGCGCTGGTGAGTCCAAATGCGATTCCTGTTTCCATAGAGTTTAGACACATTTTGACTTGTTCCTTTTCTTCCCAAGAATCGCCCGCATGATGCCCCCAGTGTCTTCCATCTGTCTATGAATTTTTCGACTGGTTCTCCTTCTCGCCGTACTGAAGCTAATTCTGTGATGCTAACATCGCGCTCTGACGAGAAGAAGTTTGACATGAAAGCATCTTGCATTTCTTCCCATGTGCGTATGGATCCTGGTGCCAAATTTGAATACCACCTGAAAGCTTTACTCGTCAATGATGACCCAAATAAGCGTAAACAGTATTGAGGTATCGTGGAAAAATTCCCCATGCTGGTGATGAAATGCATCAGGTGTTCTTCTGGTGATCCTTCCCCATTAAATTTCTGAAAATCTGGATGCTTAAAATTACTGGGAATGGAACATCCTCTACCTCTCTTGGGTAGGGTGTTCGGTATCTGAAACGACCAGTGTTTGCGCGCTCCCTTTCTATTCTGACTGCTTCTTCGACAACTTGTCTTACATCATCTTGTGTTATGTCTCTTGTCACCGGAACGGACCCTCGGGATCCTATCCCCTGCGGACGGGAACCTTCAGGTTGGTTCTCTTGTCCATTTGTTGCTCCCATCATGGGTGGAGCCACTATTTGGGCTACATTATGTGCCGAGTTGTCGAGCTTCTCCGAGTTCGAGCATTCATCCATTAGCACTCTTTTGTGCCTCCGCCATTTGATCAACACGTTCTTCAAGAGTTGGTCTATTTCCTTGACTGTTTCGCCATGTATACCGCGGCCTCTTGACTGTTCGTCGAAGCTGATTGGAGTAAAACGAGAGTATGTTGACGTAGCAGGACTTGTAAAGAGAGGAGAAATTGGAGTCTCATTTGATTCCTGTGTACTTCCCGTGCTTTTAACCGATTGAGGTGATACAGCTGTAGGCAAGCTTGTTTGAGGTGATATGGGCATCGGGGATCCTATCATCAGTGCTTTGCCTTTCTGTGCTTCTGTCCATTTGGTCTTTGGGCGACCAAAGCTGGAAAATCTTGTGACGAGAACTGCGTAGCAGCTTGTTCAGGATAAATCGCCGGAGGAGCGAGCTCGGGTTTTCTTCTTGCTATGCTCGTGTGATTGGTCCCTCAGCTCTTGGTGCAAACAATTTCGCTTTGCGGTTTTTAAGGTTTTTTTTGTCTTTCTAGACAAGACCAAAGTCCGATTTATCATCACTTCTTGTGGTTGAGGTGAAACGGAAATGACTCCCCATTGTTACTTGAGTCACTTTGCGCCGCTTGTAGTGCTTGCTTTCATATGCTCAGGAGTTCGGCTTGGCGCATATTCAATTACGAACCCGGTAGCGATGAATCGGAAGTTCACTTTTCTCGCAATATTAGCCATTAGTAGTGTTGTGTGATTGAATTTAGGTACCTTCAATAATAAAACATACCTGAAATTAGTACATAAAAGACTAAGTAAACTATCTTGGAGATGAAGGGGAGGATGTTCCCACTGAGAGTCGCCATTTTGGCGTCTAATAGACGCCAAAAATAATGACGAGAATCTTACAACTTTCCCAATGTTAATGTTAAATAAGACAATTTGTTCCCCAGCAGAGTCGCCATTTTGTTTCGACAAGGAAACAAATGTATTTGATTTGGGAAAATAATCTTATTCAAACATAACAATAGAATAGTTATAAAGACAACCGTCATATTTATTAATTCTGAATTCATTTACATCCTCTGGTATCCCTTGATTCTAAGATAGTTTACAAAGAACTCATTATAAATGAAAATTATTATAGCTAAATATAATTTTCGATCAACATAACAGCAATGATCTCAATCATCTCCAATGACTTAGGAGGAATAGACAAGTCGTTCAACAGTCTTCAAGAGAACAAAGATTCCAGCAGCATTTCGGTACTATTTTGGTCATCTCCTGAAACTTAGGAGGAATACGTCTCTTCGTCGATGATTCTTCCTTTCTCTTGATCAAGAAGAACTTGAAGCTTTGAGGACTCCAATCATTCCGACAAGATTTCAGCCCATTCATTGTTAAAAAAAGCCGCAAAAATAGGTTTGCGTGGTCCACAAACGATATGCTTTGCGCGGGTCCGCGCAAACTATAAGAGCCTTCTGTTGCTTTGCGCTGACCGGCGCAAACTTCCAGGAGTCCAATACTCCTTTGCGCGCGGTCGCGCAAAGTGCAGGAGTCCAATACTCCGCACCTTCTGTCTTCTCTTTCGTCTTTCCTTCACTTCTGAAATCTTCCAACCCCTTTTTTAGAGAAGGAACGGGGTATTTATAGACATTTCCACCAATGAAAATCTCAGATCTGGTCGATGTGGGACAAAATAACATCCAACCATTTTTATCCCATCATAGACTTTACGCGGACACGCGCGAAACGATATACTTTGCGCGGTGTCGCGCAAACCCTCCATCCTGCGCAAACTCTCTTCATGTTCTCTCCTCCGCGCAATCATTTCACTTTGCGCGGTCTTGTGTAACTATTTCACTTTGCGCGACCCCGCGCAAAGTGGTCTTGAAGCTGTTTTCTTTCATCTTCAAAGTGATTTCTTGATCTTTGTCGTTTTTCACTTCCTTGCTTATTTTATGCCTCAACAGATAGTAACCATTCGATATCCCAAAAAGACGTTGGAACTCTTCGATCATCATTTTTTTATATGGATAGTTAATCTTTCTAAATCACGCCATCCAATGGAGACGCCCAATACTCCATTGTTTGACACCGGATTAGGTCAATTTTTTGTCATCTGAAAGTTACTTTAGTGCTCTTTCATTCCTGACTGGAATCGTCGTATTTCGAGACCATTTCTGTATCTATAAGTAGGATCGCAGGCATCGGTCTTGAATGTTCTTTCATCTCCTTGTCCAATAGTAACCCTCATTACTCTCTCTTCAGAGGACGAATTTAGACTATTTCCAGCTCATTGGAATGGTAACTTGTCAAGATTCCAAATGGGACCAGAATTGCCAAATTCAGAGACAATTTGATATCCCAAAAGCACGTTGGAACTCTTCGATCGTCATTTTTCAATATGGATTTTTAATCTTTCCAAATCGCGCGATCCAACAGAGATGCCCATAACTCCATCATTTGATGTGGGATTACGTCGATTTTTGGTCATCTAAAAGGTATTTTAGTGCTCTTTCATTCCTATATGGAATCGTCGTATTCCACGACCATTAGGGTATCCATAAATGGTATCGCAATCGTCGGTCCTGAATGTTTCCTTCATCAACTTCTCCAATAGTAACTCTCATAACCCTCTCTTCAGAGGTCGAATTTAGACTATTTTGAGCTCATTGGAATGGTAACTTGACAAGATTACAAATTGGAAGATAATTGGTTAAGTCAGAGATAGTTCAATATCCTAAAAGCACATTGGAACTCTTCGATCGTCATTATGCAATATGGATTGTTAATCTTTCCAAATCGCGCTTTCCAACGGAGACACCCAAAACCCCAATGTTTGATATCGGATTGGGTCAATTTTTGGTCATCTAGAAGGTACTTTAGTGCTCTTTCATTCCTGACTGGAATCGTTGTATTCTGAGACCATTTGGGCATCCGTAAGTGGGATCGCAGTCGTCGGTCCTGAATGTTTCCTTCATCTCCTTGTCCAATGGTAACTCTCATAACTCTCTCTTCAGAGGTCAAATTTAGACTATTTCAAGACATTGGAGTGGTCACTTGTCAAGCTTCAAAATGGCAACAGAATTGCATAATTTAGAAACCGTTCGATATCCCAAAAGTACATTGGAACTCTTCGATCGTCATTTTTTAAAATGGATAGTTCATCTTTCCAAATTGGGCGATCCAACGAAGTCACCCATAACTCCATCGTTTGATATCGGATTGGATCAATTTTTGTTCATCTGAAAGGTACTTTAGTGCTCTTTCATTCCTGACAGCAATCGTCATATTCCGAGACCATTTTGGCATCTGTAAGTGGGATCGCCGTCATCGGTCTTGAATGTTCCTTCATCTCCTTGTCCTAGTAACCCTCATTCCTCTCTCTACAAAGGATGAATTTAGACTATTTCTAGGTCATTGGAATGGTAATTTGTCAAGCTTCCAAATGGGACTAGAATTGTCTAATTTAGAGACAATTAGATATCCCAAAAGCACGTTGGAACTCTTCGATCATCATTTTTCAATATGGATTGTTAATCTTTCTAGATCGCGCGATCCAACGAAAACTCCCATAACTCCATCGTTTGATGTGAGATTGGGTCGATTTTTGGTCATCTGAAAGGTACTTTAATGCTCTTTCATTCCTGACTGGAATCATTGTATTCTGAGACCATTTGGGCATCTGTAAGTGGGATCGTAATCGTTGTTCCTGAATGTTTCCTTCATCACCTTGTCCGATAGTAACCGTCATAACCCTCTCTTTAGAGGTCAAATTTAGACTATTTTGAGCTCAATGGAATGGTCACTTGACAAGATTACAAATTGGACGAGAATTGGCTAATTTAGAGACAGTTCAATATCCTCAAAGCACGTTGGAACTCTTCGATCGTAATTTTTTAATATGGATAGTTAATCTTTCCAAATCGCACGATCTAACCGAGACACCCATAGCTCCATCGTTTGATGTTGGATTGGGTCAATTTTTGGTAATCTGAAAGGTACTTTAGTGCTCTTTCATTCCTGATTGCAATCGTCGTATTCCGAGACCATTTTGGCATTTGTAAGTGGGATCGCAGTCGTCGGTCTTGATTGTTCCTTCACTCCTTGTCCAATAGTGACCATCATTACTCTCTCTTCAAAGGTCGAATTTAGACTATTTCCGGTCATTGGAATGTTAACTTGTCAAGCTTCAAAATGGCAACATAATTGCATAATTTAAAAACCGTTCGATATCCCAAAAGTACATTGGAACTCTTCAATTGTCAATTTTTAATATGGATTGTTAATCTTTCCAAATCGCACGATCCAAAGGAGACGCCCATACTCCATCGTTTGATGTCGGATTGGGTCAATTTTTGGTCATCTGAAAGGTACATTGGTGCTCTTTCATTCTTGATTGCAATCATCGTATTCCGAGACCATTTTAGCATCTGTAAGTGGGATCGCAGTCGTCGGTCTTAAATGTTCCTTCATCTCCTTATCCAATAGTGACCGTCCTTACTCTCTCTTCAGAGGTCGAATTTAGACAATTTCAGGTCATTGGAATGGTAACTTGTCAAGCTTCTAAGTAATTTAGAAACCGTTCGGTATCCCAAAACCATGTTGGAACTCTTCGATCCTCATTTTTCAATATGGATTGTTAATCTTTCCAAATCGCGCAATCCAATGGAGACGCCCATAACTCCCTCATTTGATGTGGGATTCGGTCGATTTATGGTCATCTGAAAGTTACTTTAGTGCTCTTTCATTCCTGACTGGAATCGTCGTATTCCGAGACCATTTCGGCATCCGTAATTGGGATCGCAGTCGTCGGTCCTGAATGTTTCATTCATCTCCTTATCTAATAGTAACCCTCATAAGTCTCCCTTCAGAGGTCGAATTTAGACTATTTTGAGCTCATTGGAATGGTAACTTGACAAGATTACAAATTGGACGAGAATTGGCTAATTCAGAGACCGTTCAATATCCTAAAAGCACGTTGGAACTCTTCGATCATCATTTTGCAATATGGATTGTTAATCTTTCCAAATCGTTTAATGTCAGATTGGGTCGATTTTTTGTCATCTGAAAGGTACTTTAGTGCTCTTTCATTCCTAACTAAAATCGTCGTATTCCGAGACCATTCAGGCATCTGTAAGTGGGATCGCAGTCGTCAGTCCTGAATGTTTCCTTCAACACCTTGTCCAATAGTAACCCTCATAACTCTCTTTAGAGGTCAAATTTCGACTATGTCAGGTCATTGGAATGGTAACTTGTCAAGCTTCAAAATTGAAGCAAAATTGTATAATTTAGAAACCGTTTGGTATCCCAAAAGCAGGTTGGAACTCTTCGATCGCCATTTTTCAATATGGATTGTTAATCTTTCCAAGTCGCACGATCCAATAGAGACTCCCATAACTCAATCATTTGATGTCAGATTGGGTCAATTTTTTATCATCTGAAAGGTACTTTAGTGCTCTTTCATTCCTGACTGGAATTGTTGTATTCCGAGACCATTTGGGCATCCGTAAGTGGGATCGCAGTCGTCAGTCCTGAATGTTTCCTTCATCTCCTTGTCCAATAGTAACCCTCATAACTCTCTCTTCAGACGTCGAATTTTGACTATTTCAGGTCATTGGAATGATAACCTGTCAAGCTTCAAAATGGAACTAGAATGCATAAGTTAGAAACTATTCGATATCCCAAAAGGACATTGGAACTCTTTGATCGTCATTTTTAAATTTGGATAGTTAATCTTTCCAAATCCCGCCATCCAACGGAGACGCCCATAACTCCCTCGTTTGATGTCAAATTCGGTCAATTTTTGGTCATCTCATAGGCACTTTAGTGCTCTTTCATTCCTAACCAGAATCGTCGTATTCTGAGACCATTTGGACATCCATAAGTGGGATTGCAGTCGTCGGTCTTGAATGTTTCCTTAATCTCCTTGTTCGACGGTAACCCTCATAACTCTCTCTTCAGAGTTTGAATTTAAACTATTTCCAGCTCATTAGAATGTTAACTTGTTAAGAATTGCCTAATTCAGAGACCATTCAATATCCCAAAAGCACGTTGGAACTCTTCGATCGTCACTTTTCTATATGGATTGTTAATCTTTCCAAATCGCGTTATCCAACGGAGACGCCCATAACTCCATCGTTTGATGTGGGATTGGGTCAATTTTTGGTCATCTGAAAGATACTTTAGTACTCTTTCATTCCTGACTAGAATCATCCTATTCCAAGACCATTTTCGCATCTGTAAGTGGTATAACAGTCGTCGGTCTTGAATGTTCCTTCATCTCCTTGTCTAATAGTAACCCTCATAACTCTCTCTTCAGAGGTTGAATTTAGACTATTTTGAGCTCATTGGAATGGTAACTTGACAAGATTACAAGTTGGATGAGAATTGGCTAATTCAAAGACCGTTCAATATCCTAAAAGCACTTTGGAACTCTTCGATCGTCATTTTGCAATATGGATTGTTAATCTTTCCAAATCACGCAATCCAATGGAGGCGCCTATAACTCCATTGTTTGATGTTGGATTGGGTCAATTTTTGGTCATCTGAAAGGTACTTTAGTGCTCTTTCATTCCTGACCGGAATCGTTATATTCCGAGACCATTTGGGCATCCGTAAGTGGGATCGCAGTCGTCGGTCCTAAATGTTTCCTTCATCTCTCCTTGTCCAATAGTAACCCTCATAACTCCCTCTTCAGAGGTCGAATTTAGACTATTTCAGGTCATTGGAATGATAACCTGTCAAGCTTCAAAATGGGACCAGAATTGCATAAGTTAGAAACCATTCGATATTCCAAAAGGATGTTGGAACTCTTTGATCGTCACTTTTGAATATGGATAGTTAATCTTTCCAAATTGTGCCATCCAACGGAGACGCCCATAACTCCATTGTTTGACGTCAGATTGGGTCGATTTCTCGTCATCTGAAAGGTACTTTAGTGCTCTTTCATTCCTGACTGGAATCGTCGTATTCCGAGACTATTTTAGCATCTGTAAGTGGGATCGCAATCGTCAGTCTTGAATGTTCCTTCATCTCCTTGTCCAATAGTAACCCTCATTACTCTCTCTTCAGAGGATGAATTTAAACTATTTCAAACTCATTGGAATGGTAACTTGTCAAGCTTCCAAATGGGACCACAATAGCCTAATTTAGAGACAATTCCTTATCGCAAAAGCACGTTGGAACTCTTCGATCGTCATTTTTCAATATGGATTGTTAATCTTTCCAAATCGCACGATCCAACGGAGATGCCAATAACTCCATCGTTTGATGTGGGATTGGGTCAATTTTTAGTCATCTGAAAGGTACTTTACTGCTCTTTTCTTCCTGACTGGAATCGTTGTATTCCGAGACCATTTGAGCATTCGTAAGTGGGATTGTAATCGTCGGTCCTGACTGTTTCCTTCATCAACTTTTCCAACAGTAACCCTCATAACCCTCGCTTCAGATGTCGAATTTAGACTATTTTGAGCTCATTGGAATGGTAACTTTCCAAGATTACAAATTGGATGAGAATTGGCTAATTCAGAGACAGTTCAATATCCTAAAAGCATGTTGGAACTCTTTGATCGTCATTTTGCAATATGGATTGTTAATCTATCCAAATCATACTATCCAACGGAGCCGCCCAAAACTCCATCGTTTGATGTCGGATTGGGTCGATTTTTGGTCATCTAGAAGGTACTTTAGTGCTCTTTCATTCCTGACTAGAATCGTTGTATTCCGAGACCATTTGGACATCCGTATGTGGGATCGCAGTCGTCGGTCCTAAATGTTTCCTTCATCTCCTTGTCCAATAGTAACCCACATAACTCTCTCTTCAGAGGTCGAATTTAGACTATTTCAAGTCATTAGAATGGTAACTTGTCAAGCTTCAAATTGGCAGCAGAATTGCATAATTTAGAAACTGTTCGATATTCCAAAAGTACATTAGAACTCTTTAATCGTCATTTTTTAATATGGATAGTTAATCTTCCCAAATAGCGCGATCCAACGGAGACACCCATAACTCCATCGTTTGATGTAGGATTGGGTCGATTTTTGGTCATCTGAAAGGTACTTTAGTGCTCTTTCATTCCTGATTGCAATTGTCGTATTCCGAGAACATTTTGGCATCTGTAAGTGGTATAGCAGTCGTCGGTCTTGAATGCACTTCATCTCCTTGTCCAATAGTTACCGTCATTATTCTCTCTTCCGAGGTCGAATTTAGACTATTTCAGGTCATTGAAATGGTAACTTGTCAATATTGAAAATGGGATCAAAATTGCATAATTTAGAAACCGTTCGGTATCCCAAAAGCATGTTGGAACTCTTCGATCGTCATTTTTCAATATGAATTGTTAATCTTTCCAAATCGCGCGATCCAACAGAGACGCCTAGAACTCCCTCGTTTGATGTGGGATTCGGTCAATTTTTCGTCATCTGAAAGGTACTTTAGTGCTCTTTTATTCCTAACTGGAATCATCATATTCCGAGACCATTTGGGCATCCGTAAGTGGGATTGCAGTCGTCGGTCCTGAATGTTTCCTTCGTAACCTTGTCCAATAGTAACCCTCATAACTCTCTTCAGAGGTCAAATTTAGACTATTTTGAGCTCATTGGAATGGTAACGTGACAAGATTATAAATTGGATGAGAATTGGGTAATTCAGAGACCGTTCAATATCCTAAAAGCATGTTGGAACTCTTCGATCATCATTTTGTAATATGGATTGTTAATCTTTCCAAATCATGCGATTCAACATAGACAACCATAACTCCATCTTTTGATGTCAAATTGGGTCAATTTTTAGCCATCTGAAAGGTTCTTTAGTGCTCTTTCATTCCTAACTGTAATCGTCGTATTCTGAGACCATTTGGACATCCGTAAGTGGGATCGCAGTCGTCGGTCCTGAATGTTTCCTTCATCTCCTTGTCCAATAATAACCCTCATAACTCTCTCTTCAGAGGTCGAATTTAGACTATTTCAGGTCATTGGAATGGTAACTTGTCAAGCTTCAAAATGGGAGTAAAATTGTATAATTTAGAAACCGTACAATATCCCAAAAGCACGTTAGAACTCTTCGATCGTTATTTTTCAATATGGATTGTTAATCTTTCCAAATCACGCGATCCAACAGAGACGTCCATGACCCCATCGTTTGATGTCAGATTGGGTTGATTTTTGGTCATCTGAAAGGTACTTTAGTGCTCTTTCATTCTCGACTGGAATCGTCATATTCCGAGACCATTTGGACATCCGTAGGTGGGATCGCAGTCGTCCGTCTTGAATGTTTCCTTCATCTCCTTGTCCAATACTAACCCTCATAAAACTCTCTTTAGAGGTCGAATTTAGACTATTTCAGGTCATTGGAATGATAACCTATCAAGCTTCAAAATGGGGCCAGAATTGCATAAGTTAAAAACCGTTCGATATCCCAAAAGGACGTTGGAACTCTTCGATTGTCATTTTTTAATATGGATTGTTAATCTTTCCAAATCGCTTGATCCAACGGAGATGCCCATAACTCCATCATTTGATGTCAGATAGGGTCGATTTTTGGTCATCTGAAAGGTACTTTAGTGCTCTTTCATTCCTGATGCAATCATCGTATTCCGAGACCATTTCGCCATCTGTAAGTGGGATCGCAGTCGTCGGTCTTGAATGTTCCTTCATCTCCTTATCCAATAGTAACCCTCATTACTCTCTCTTCAGAGGTCGAATGAAGACTATTTCAGGTCATTGGAATGGTAACTTGTCAAGCTGCAAAATGGGACCAAAATTGCATAATTTAGAAACCGTTCGGCATCCCAAAACCACGTTGGAACTCTTCGATGTCATTTTTTAGTATGAATTGTTAATCTTTCCAAATCACGCCATCCAACGGAGATGCCCATAACTCCATCATATGATGTTGGATTGGGTCAATTTTTGGTCATCTCAATGGTACTTTACTGCTCTTTCATTCCTGACTCGAATCGTCGTATTCTGAGACCATTTCAGCATCCATAAGTGGGATCGCAGTCGTCGGTCCTGAATGTTTCCTTCATCTCCTTGTTCGACGGTAACCCTCATAACTCTCTCTTCAGAGTTTGAATTTAAACTATTTCTAGCTCATTGGAATGGTAACTTGTCAAGCTTTCAAATGGGACCAGAATTGCCAAATTTAGAAACCATTCGATATCTCAAAAGCATGTTGGAACTCTTCGATCGTCATTTTTCAATATGGATTGTTAATCTTTCCAAATCGCGTGATCCAACGAAGACGCCAATAACTCCATCGTTTGATATGGGATTGGGTCAATTTTTGGTCATCTGAAAGTTACTTTAGTTGTCTTTCATTCCTGAATGGAATCGTTGTAATCCGAGACCATTTTGGCCTCTGTAAGTGGGATCGCTGTCGTCGGTCTTGAAAGTTCCTTCATCTCCCGGTCCAATAGTAACCCTCACTACTCTCTCTTATAAGGACGAATTTAGACTATTTCCAGCTCATTGGAATGGTAACTTGTCAAGCTTCCAAGTGGGACCAGAATTGCCTAATTTTATGATAATTCGATATCCCAAAAGCATGTTGGAACTCTTCAATCATCATTTTTCAATAAGTATTGTTAATCTTTCCTAATCACGCGATCCAACGGAGATGCTCATAACTCCATCGTTTGATCTGGGATTGGATCAATTTTTGATCATCTGAATAGTACTTTAGTGCTCTTTCATTCCTGACTTGAATCGTCATATTCAGAGATTATTTGGGCGTCCGTAAGTTAGATCGCAGTCGTCAGTCCTGAATGTTTCCTTAATCTCCTTGTTTGACGGTAACCCTCATAACTCTCTCTTCAAAGTTTGAATTTAAACTATTTCTAGCTCCTTCGAATGGTAACTTATCTAGCTTCCAAATGGGACCAGAATTGCCTAATGTAGAGACCACTGGATATCCCAAAAGCACGTTGGAACTCTTTGATCATCATTTTTCAATATGGACTATTAATCTTTCCAAATCGCGCGATCCAACGGAGACGCCCATAACTCCATCGTTTGACATCGAATTGGGTCAATTTTTGGTCATTTGAAAGGTACTTTAGTGCTCTTTCAATCCTGACTAGAATCGTCGTATTCCCAGACCATTTTAGCGTCTGTAAGTGGGATCGCAGTCGTCGGTCTTGAATGTTCCTTCATCTCCTTGTCTAATAGTAACCCTCATAACTCTCTCTTCAGAGGTTGAATTTAGACTATTTCATGTCGTTGGAATGGTAACTTGTGAAGCTTCAAAATTGAATCAAAATTGTATAATTTAGAAATCATTCCATATCCCAAAAGGACATTAGAACTCTTCGATCGTCATTTTTTAATATGGATAGTTAATCTTTCCAAATCGCGTGATCCATTGGAGATGCCCATAACTCCATCGTTTCATGCAAGATTGGGAGGATTTTTAGTCATCTGAAGGGTACTTTACTGCTCTTTCATTCGTGACTGGAATCGTTGTATTTCGAGACAAGTTCGTCATCTGTAAGTGGGATCGCAGTCGTCAGTCTTGAATGTTCCTTCATCTCCTTGTCCAACCCTCATAACTCTCTCTTTAGAGGTCGAATTTAGACTACTTCTGGTCATTGGAATGGTAACGTGTCAAGCTTCAAAATGGGAGCAAAATTACATAATTTAGAAACTGTTCGATATCCCAAAAGCACGTTGGAACTCTTTGATCATCATTTTTCAATATGGATTGTTAATCTTTCCAAATTGCACGATCCAACAGAGACGCCCATAACTCCATCGTTTGATGTTGGATTGGGTTGATTTTTTATCATCTGAAAGGTACTTTAGTGCTCTTTCATTCTTGACTGGAATCATCGTATTCTGAGACCATTTCGGCATCTGTAAGTGGGATCGTAGTCGTCGGTCTTGAATGTTCCTTCATCTCCTTATCCAATAGTAACCCGCACTTGTTGAGGCATAAAATAAGCAAAGAAGTGAAGAAGAGAAAGATCAAGAAATCAGTTTGAAGATCAAGAAATAAGTTTCAAGACTACTAAGTAGTTTCCTGCGTTGAGGCATAAAATAAGCAAAGAAGTGAAAGAGAAATTGTTTAAGAAAAGAAATGCAAAGTAAAAGGGTTGCGCAAAGTGGGTTGATCAAGGAAGTAAAAGATTTGCGCGGGACCAATAGATTGCGGCAATAGATTGCGCAGCGCGCAAAGCATGTCGTTTTGTGCGTGTCCATGCAAAGTACTTTATGGAGGTATAAAAATGGTTGGATGTTATTTTGTCCCACATCGACGTAATGTAGATTTACCCCAAGAAAATGTCTATAAATACCCCGTTCTTTCTCTCAAAAGGGGTTGAAGATTTTTGAGTGAAAGAAAGACGAAGAAGAAGAGAAGGTGCGGAGTATATGGACTCGAAGTTTGCGCGACTCGCAAAAAGGAGCATTGAGCTCGTAGTTTGCGCTGACGCACAAAGCAAAGCATGTTCGTTTCGTTTGCGTGACATATCAGAAACCGACCGACCGGCATTGGATGATCTATAACAAAGAATGAGCCTGATAGCGGAATGGCTAGAGTCTTCAAATCTTCAAGTTCTTCTTGTTCAGGAGAAAAGGAAGAATCATCGACAAAGAGGCGTATTCCTCCTAAGTTTCAGGAGATGACCGAAATAGCACCGAAATGCTGCCGGAATCTCCGTTCTCTTGAAGACTGTTGATCGACTTGTCTATTCCTCCTAAGTCATTGGAGATGATTGAGATCATTGCCGTTATGCTGCCGAAAATTATATTTAACTATAATAATTGTCACTTATAATGAATTCTTTGTAAACTATCTTAGAATCAAGGGATACCAGAGGATGTAAATGAATTCAGAATCAATAAAGTGTGATGATTGTCTTTGTAACTATTCCATTTTTATGTTTGAATAAGATAATTCTCCCAAATCAAATACATTTGTTTCCTTGTCGAAACAAAATGGCGACTCTGCTGGGGACTTTTATCTTATTTAACACTAACATTGGGAAAGTTGCGACTCTCATTACTATTTTTTGGCGTCTATTAGATCCCAAAATGGCGACTCTCAGTGGGAACATCATCCCCTTCATCTCTAAAATAGTTTACTTAATCTTTCGTATATTAATTTCATGTATGTTTTGTTATTGAAGGTACCCAAATTCAAGCACATAACATTGCTAATGGCTAACGTTGCAAGAAAAGTGAACTTCCGATTCACCGCTACTGGGTTTGTAATTGAATATGCGCCAAGCCAAACTCCTGAGCATACGAAAGCAAGCACTACAAGCAGGCGCAAAGTGACTCAAGTAACAGCGGGAGTCATTTCCGTCTCACCCCAACCACAAGAAAGTGATGAGAACTGGACTTTGGTCTTGTCCAAAAAGACAAAAGCAAAGACCTTAAAGAACCACAAGGTGAAATTGCTTGTACCAAGAGCTGAGGGACCAATTACGCGTAGCATAGCAAGAAGAAAACTTGAGCTTGCTCCTTCGGCGATTTATTCTGAACAAGCTGCTCCGCAGTTCTCGTCGCACGATTTTCCAGCTTTGGTCGCCCCGAAGACCAAATGGACAAAAGCACAAAAAGGTAAAGCACTGATGATAGGATCACCGATGCCCGTATCACCCCAAACCAGCTCGCCCATAACTGTATCACCTCAATGGCTAAAAGCACGGGAAGTACACAAGAGTCAAACAAGACTCCAATTTCTCCCCTCTTTATAAGCCCTGTTACGTCAACATACTTTCGTTTTACTCCAAAAACAGCTTCGACAAACAGTCAAGAGGCTGCAGTATATATATCAAAGACGGGTCAAGGAAATAGACCAACTACTGAAGAGCGTGTTGATCAAATGGCAGAGGCACAAAGAGTGCTAATGGATGAATGCCGGAACCTTAGAGAAGCTCTGGCAACTCTGGCACATAATGTAGCTCAGATAGTGGCTCCATCTATGATGGGAGCAACAAATGGACAGGAGAACCAACCTGAAGGTTCCCGTCCACAGGGGATAGGATCGCGAGGGTCAGTTCCAGTAACAAGGGCTATAACACAGGATGATGTAAGACAAGTTGTCGAAGAAGCAGTCAGAATAGAAAGAGAACGCGCAAATACTAGTCGTTTCAGATACCGGACACCCTACCCAAGAGAGGTAGAGGATGTTCCGTTTCCAGCCAATTTTAAGCATCCAGACTTCCAGAAGTTTAATGGGGAAGGATTACCAGAAGAACACCGATGCATTTCATTACCAAGATGGGAATTTCTCCACGATACCTCAATACTGTTTACGCTTATTTGGGTCATCATTGACAAGTAAAGCTTTCAGGTGGTATTCAAATTTAGCACCAAGATCTATACGCACATGGGAAGAAATGCAAGATGCTTTCATGTCAAACTTCTTCTCGTCAGGGCGCGATGTTAACATCACAGAATTAGCTTCAGTACAACAGAGAGAAGGAGAACCAGTTGAAAAATTCATAGACAGATGGAAGACACTGGGGGCATCGTGTAGGCAGTTACCAGAAGAAAAGGAACAAGTCAAAATGTGTCTAAACTCTATGGAGACAGGAATTGCGTTTGGACTCACCAGCGCTGATATCGAAACCTTTCACAATTTGGCTACCAAAGCCCATGCATTGGAATTGATGACTCGTAAGATGCCAGCATTTCATCATGAAACTTTTAGGAGAATACCTGGCAGGACAACCGTCAACACCATTGATCGGGATAAGAAAAATCAAGATGTGAGAGGCTTAAGAGACAAAAGGCCGGAAGGAAAAGAAGGCTGGAATCAATCAAGGGACAGATACGGTGGGAAAAAGCTCAGAATGCTCGATTCTCATGAAGGATTTGAGTTCGATAAAGAGGACGTGGTGCCTATGATGCAACAATTGTTAAAAGTGTGTACCTGGAATTACCGTAACAAAACGCTCAAGATGTGACAAGGACTCGAGAAAGAAACTTTTGCCGTTATCATCGCCTAGTGGGACATCCGACGGAAAATTGTTACACGTTAAAATGCATCATACAGCGAATGATAAATAGAGGTGATATAATAACCAGCGAAAGTAAAGAAAAGAATACAAGGGTGACAGTAAATGTATTGTCAATTCAAGAAAAGACTCAGGGAATAAAAGAGAAGGAAGATCGAAGGTCAATAAGAAATGCGACAATGATTACGTTACGATCGGGAAAGCAGATAACGAGTCCGGTAAAGCAAAAAGCATGAATTATCAGGAAAGAAGTGACTGAAAGACAGAATACTGAGGATAGAAGTAGAAATGAAGACGCAGCGACAAAAGTGGCTTATGATGTAGTTAACCATTTGAAGGGTATACCGGCACGTTTAAGTATTTATGATGCGCTCAAGTTATCAGAAGAATTTCGGCAGAGTTTAATTCAAGCACTGTCTGATCACGATGTGAAGAAAGCTTTATTAACAGAAATGAAGAATGAAAGAAACAATGAAAAGATGAATTGTTTACCAATAATATCTTTCTCTGATGACGATTTAATTGGTGAAAAGGAACATAACAGGTCATTGATGATAGAAGGATACATTTGCGAAAAGAAGATAAAACGGATTATGATAGATAATGGGTCCGCAAAGAAATCTTTTTGCCACTCTCCATGATTACTAAATTGGGTTTTCGCTGTTCGGACTTGCGCCCAAATGAATGATGATACAGGGTTTAATCAAGATGGACAACGCGCACTCGGTAAAATTACAATAACATTGGAAGTGGGAGAATTAATCACTACTGTTGTATGTCACGTTATAAATGCTGTGACGACATATAACCTTCTTTTGGGAAGGCCATGGATACATCAGTACAATATTGTACCTTCTACTCTACACCAATGTTTCAAATACTGTAAGGACAGAATGCAGTGTAAAGTGATGTCCGATGCGAAACCCTATACAAAAGCTGAGTCTTTCTTTGCGGATGCCAGCTATTATAAATGTTTCTCCGAAGAAGTAGAAAATGACGATGGAAAGAGAATCTTAAAAAATATCCGAATAAATGAAGTTAGAGAAGAAAGGGCAGAATCTTCTGGGACTGCAGAAGCAAGAAAGAAGTTCTATTTTGTACCAAAGCGCCTGAGACAACTCGACAACCGCCGTTAACATTGTTGTCGACGAAAAAGTAAAGTCTTACAAACCCAATTATGCAATGCCCTTACCCAATATCGAAAGATGTAAGCCATTTGCAGCCACTCCAGGAACATTTCAAGTCAGAGCCAGTGCTAAATATCCTGAAGCAATTAAGTTTCACGCTGCAGCAGAGGTGAAGAATGAAAATACAAGCAATGTATATCATGGAGAGTTAGCGCCGCAGAATTTGAGAACATACAGTGCAGTAAGCAAGAAAATCATGAGAAATATGGGTTTTGATTGTGACAAGCCTACTGGACTGAATCATGGGAAAGGAATTCAAATCCCTCTTGGGGTTAATCAAGAAAAATGGAGAAAATTCCAAGGATTAGGAGCAGAATCATCAATAAATATGGTATCAGTAAATATGACTCCAGCTGAACAAATATCAGAACAAGATACTAAGATTGTTGAGTATCTTGAAACCGCTCCGAGGCAAATAGAAGACGGGGGGCAGATGACAATAGATGGCCTGCGAGAAATAAATTTGGGAACAAAGAAGAGCCAAGGAACACATTCATCGTCGGCCTTTTCAGATCGAGAATTTGAGAAATATGGCCAACTTCTCAAAGAAAATAAAGACATCTTCGCTGGACATATGAAGAAATGCCGGACTGGAACCCTCTCAGTAGCAATGCATCGATTAAATATCTCCAAAGAAAAGAAACCAAGTGAAGCAAGCACAAAGGCGATTCCACCTGCAGACCTGATTCCATTAATCGAAAAAGAAGTAAATAAACTAATAAAGGTTGGGTTCATCAGAAGTTAAATATCCCAAGTGGATATCAAACATTGTTCCGGTAAAAAAGAAGAATGGGCAGATTAGGGTATGTATTGACTTCAGAGATCTGAATGAAGCATGTCCAAAGGATGATTTCCCTCTCCCGATAACGGAATTATTAATTGATAGCACTACTCAGTATGCTATCATGTCTTTTATGGACTGATATGTAGGTTATAATCAAATCAGGATGGCACCCGAAGATGAAGAGGCAACGGCCTTTAGAACGTCGCTTGGAATTTATTGTTATAAAGTTATGCCTTTCGGTCTCAAAAATGCCGGGGCAACATATCAAAGGGCAATGAAAAATATCTTTCAAGATATGATGCATAAACATGTTGAATGTTACGTTGATGACTTGGTGGTCAGATCAGGAGATCATCAAGAACACCGTGAACATTTAGCATCAATCTTCCGTCACTCAGAAAGAAGAAATTAAAGATGAACCCTGCTAAGTGTGCATTTGAGTCTCTTCTGGCAAATTCCTCGGCTTTGTTGTATGACACAGAGGGATTGAGATTGATCTAGAAAAAATTAAAGCTATTCAAAATATGCCGCCACCGATAACGCTGAAAGAATTAAAAAGTTTATAAGGAAAATTGGCATACATTCGCCGTTTCATTTCAAACCTTGCAGGAAGGTGTCAGCCATTTTCTCGGTTAATGAAGAAAGATACAGAATTTGTATGGGATCACACCTGTCAAAATGCATTTGACTCAATTAAGAAATTATTAAAAACAAATTACCGGTGTTAATGTACCAAAGTGAAAGGTAAGCCACTTATCCTATATACATCTGCAGCTACAAATTCTTTGGGTGCTTTGTTAGCACAGGTGAACGAAGCCGAAAAAGAGACTGCTCTTTATTATCTAAGCCGAACATTGATAGGGGTAGAATACAATTATTCCTCGATCGAAAAAGAATGTTTGGCGTTGATATTCGCTGTACAAAAGTTGAGGCATTATTGTCTCTCCCATGATATAATTTTGATCTCAAGAGCAGATCTGATAAAATTTTTGATGACCAAGCCAATGTTATCGGGAAGACTAGCCAAGTGGATGTTATTGTTATCAGAATATACTATTTCGTATAAGCCAGCGAAAGAAGTGAAAGGACAAGCTATGGCAGACTTCCTCGCAGCACATCCTATAGCAGAAAATGAGGAAATCAATGACGAATTTCCAGATGAACAGGTTATGTTGGCTGAAGCTCAGAATGTTTGGCAAATGTATTTTGATGGTGCTGCTCGAATAACGGGAGCAGGGGCAGGAGTGATATTCATCACTCCTCAAGGTGATATGTTACCATACTCCTTCACGTTGGGCACTGCATGCACAAATAATGAAGCTGAATACAGAGCTCTTATCATCGGAATGGAAATAGCCCAGCAAATGGAAATAAAATTATTGCATATCTTCGGAGATTCTAAATTGATCATAAATCAATTGACAACAAAATTTGAAGTAAGGAAAGAAGAACTCCTGCCCTATTATCTAAGGCACAACAGGTTGCTTGAACAGTTTTGTCATGGGAAATTAAACACATACGCAGTTGGAGAATGCAAAAGCAGATGCTTTAGCTTGCATTTAGCAGGCTTTATCCTGCACAAACCGAAGTCCTCTTCGTGAAACTATAGAAGAAAGAAGATTCCTGCCATCTGCAGAGGTTATCGAAGAAACCGTTGAAATGTTGCCTATATCCTGTCTGGAAGTAATGACAGATGATTGGTGTCAGCCTTTTGTTGATTATCTCAAATATAATATCTTGCCAGAAGATAATGTGCAAAGGCAGCAGATTAAGCAGCGAGCAGGCAAATTTGTCATATGCAGTGAAGTATTGTATAGAAAATCTTATAACGGAATGCTATTACGGTGCTTAGACAAGCAAGAAGCAAACCAAATACTGCGAGAGACACATTCAGGTGAATGTGGAGCACATCAAGCCGGCCGAAATTTATGCCATAGAGTGCATCGAATGGGTTATTATTGGCCTACTATGTTCAAAGATGCGATAGAATATGCAAAGCGGTGTCATGAATGCCAAGTACATGGAGATGCAATACATGTTCCCCCAGAAGACTTACATCAGTCTGTTGCTTCTTGGCCTTTCTCAGCCTGGGGACTCGATGTGATTGGTCCTATAAATCCCCCTTCATCTAAAGGAAAACAGTATATTCTAGCAGCAACAGACCATTTCTCCAAATGGACCGAAGTAATCGCCTTGCATAGTGTTAAGGAGAAAGACGTAGTCAATTTCATCCGGCATGCTATAATATACCGTCATGGTATTCCGAAAAAGATCTTCACTGATAATGGCACCCCTTTTAAAAATAAAGGCATGGAAAAGTTGTGTCAGAAGTTCAGCATCCAGCATTCTTTTTCAACACCTTATTATCCTCCGGCCAATGGACTAGCAGAGGCGTTTAACAAAACAATTGTCAAAATAATGAAAAAAATGGTGACAGGCAATAAGCGTGATTGGGATGAAAAGTTATAAGAAGCATTATGGGCCTACAGAACTACCCATCGTACAACAACAGGGGCGACACCGTATTCATTAATCTATAGTATGGAGACAGTTATCCCAATTGAAATGCAGGTGGCATCACTTCGAATAGCAGTACATCAGTCTATAACAGATGATGAAAATGCAAAAATAAGGCTGAAGAATTAGACTTACTCGATGAGAAACGTCTTGCAGCTCAGCAGAGGTTGCAGTCATATCAGGCCAGGATATCGGCAGCCTTTGATAAACAGGTTAAATACCGCTCTTTCAAAAAGGGGGATATGGTGTTAATGTTGAAAAGACCAATAGTGATTACTCGCCGGACAGGGGGCAAGTTCGAGCCTAAATGGGATGTCCATATGTGGTAAAAGAAGTATACTCCAATGGGGCATATAGAATCACAAATCAAGAGGGACAGGGTATCAGTATACTTGTCAACGCCCGTTTCATCAAAAGATACTATCCCTAAAGATAGACATGTAGATTTTGACCCAGAATATTATCGGCATAATGATTCTGTATCAAAAGGGGGCAAGGACGAATAAGATCATGTCTATATGACAACAAAAGAAGCTATAAAGAAGAAGTTATCAAGTATGTCAATTATCAAGCATCAAATCTGAAAAATATATATGATCATCATCATCACTAAATAAATTTGAAGATTCTCTTGAAGATATTGATAAAATTGATATATTACCTTACAAGGCATGGATCTTCTTGAAGATATTATCCCAGTTGGAAATATCTACTATACTGGCAATGGTGATGATCATAAATATTATTGCCTTACAAGGCATGGGTCTTCCTAAAGATATTATCAAAAGCAAGGATACATCAATCTTAGTTAAAGAGGCAGTATAGCCAAGCCAAATCCTAAAAGAGCCAAATTGAGCCAACTCAAAAAGATCAAGCTCGAAAAAAAAAATGCTCTCAAAGGATCAAGCTCTAAAAGAGCCGGCCAACTATACGTAAGACCTATGAAGATCACCATTCGGGCAGCGGCGAGGAGTCAGTGGCCCTAAAAAGCCCGCGAAGACCATCGTGCGCACCCATGCGGGCAGCTGACGAAGTCAAGGATTCAAAGCCTAAAAGGCCATAAATCCGTGAAGACTAGTCACCGTAACTCCCATGCCGTCTGTATAGCTTCCGGCAGCGCCATGGGGAATGGATGAAAATGCCCTCCCGTGAATGGGCTCGACCTTGCAGACAAAGAAAACAGGGGCCGCAGTGCGAGCTTTATGCCAACAGTGCATAAGACCCTCTAGATCTAGGGTTTGATTTTAGTAGTAACTCGTGAGGAATGGCTTAAACCTACTCATTGATGGACTGGCGACCCTAGATTTGGTGCCCAAAGGTAGCCTTGCGAGCCCTGCGAACTCTAGAGAGTTACCGTGGCCAACCCTGTGCGTAAAACCAACAATTCACCGCCCAGTAGCGTCAATGGGCCCCTCTGATGGACCTTGGCCGTGAGCTCAAGGCAGTGAAAAGCCCAAAAGTGAACTCTAGAGAGTTACAATGGCCATCACATAAGACCCATAAATGCTCCACTACTCATGAGCTTAAACTGTGTGTGTGCGCACGCTCCACTACTCATGAGCTTAAACTGTGTGTGGCTAATTAAATTGAAACTTAGTACCGCCAACCTAAATACTCACATAGAGAATCCCGCACTAACAAATCATAAAAGGTTTAGAAATTGTAAAGGATGTAATGAAATTATTATATAAAGTATAAATATAATTTGATAATATTAATATAAAGTCATAAATGTCATTATAAACATCTCAAAATGCTTTCATAAAAACATATGTGAAGCCAAATAAATTATGTCCAAAAAACATGAAAGCAAAGATCACATGTTCAAAATTACATGTTTAAAGGTCTTCTGTAATCCTCATTACTTCTGAGTATCTGCGCAAATCTTCTTTCAATTGTGCCTGAGCTGCATCATGTTTAGATTTTTCTTCAAAAATAAGTCTTGCCTGATCAGGAACGCCAGCAAGCTTATTCTCTAAAGAAGCAATCATTTCTTTACCTTGAAGTTGTGCGGATTTTTCAATATCAATGGATTGAACATTCACCCGTATCTTCTCTTCCACATCTTGAATGATTAAGGCTTGTTCATGATTCCTTCTCTCCAGTTAAGAGATTTCTTCCTTCAGAGCTGCAATACGATCTTGGATAGTCATACTTTCATCAACATGAATCTTTAATTGATCTTGAAGAATTGTACGCTCTTGTTCAAGTTTAGAAATTGATGAAGCTGTCAGAGAGGCTCGTTCTTGAGATGAAGCCAGCTGCTTTCTACACTCTAAAATCTCAGGGGCAATTGTAACATTCTCTACTGACGCCAAAGAAATTACTGAATCACGAAATTTGAGGAGTGAATCACACAAAGGAGATATGTTGATTCTAGCCATCTTGGCTGAGCTCTCTAGAATCTCTATAGCAACATCCAAGTCCAACCATTGGTCAGGATTTCTGAAGATATGGATTATTGCTAACAAGGAATGTTTCACCATAAGCATTTTATGAACAGGGATCTTCACAAAGGATGACAATTCAGAAGTAGTGGCTACAGAATCAGAACTAGCCGCACCGCTGCAAGAAGGAGTTCCTATAGCAAAAGAAGAAGGATATTCAAAATATTATTATGAAATATATAGTCCTAAGTAAAGATAAAGATATATATATATATATATATATATATATATATATATATATATATGTACCTGTCACCGGAATACGACTAATAGAAGGAGAAGCTCCCTGAGCTATGGAAGGACCAAGTTCCACCATATCAGCAAAAGATGGTGCTCTAGCTTCCGTGCTAGAATCTCTGGTAGCCGGAGTTGGCAAGTCCGTAGTTTCTGTTGGAAATGTGATTTCACGAGCCACTACTCTCTGTACTACCAATAGAACTACGGGTGCTCTTGGTGAAGTTATCACAAGAGGGCTCACTGAAGAGATAGCACCTATTTCTGCAACTTGGGCACCTAAAAAAGGGAGACACAATGATTTTAAATAAATAATAGTTGTTAAAATATAAATTAATATATGCATATGAAAATTAAATTTCCTTTACCTGGTGAATACCCATATTCGCCATAATCTAAAAGCTCCTCTTCATCCTCCTCAGCTGCAGGAGATTTAGTAAGAACATTTACACCAGGAAGAGCCTTAGCGGTTGCAGGGGAAGATTTCATCTCAACTTCTTTCGCAGCTATTTCCTCATCTCCGTCGATGTCAACTTCACCTTCTTTAAAATCATCATCTTTATCTTCACAACTGTCGCTATCTCCGCTGTCTTCATATTGTGAAGATTCAGTAGTATCTGATGATGAAGCTGAACTTTCATCTTCCAAAATTTCTTCGTCAACTTCTTCAATAATAACTTGCTTCCCTTTGTAAGAAACGGGTTGACTGCTCTCCGGTGCAGGCTCTTGGACTATAGGGGAAGCGGATACTTGGCAGTCCTTTCTAAAGGAATAGGGGATGATGTTTGCAAACGCGTTTTTGATCTAGTCATTGGGGAAGATGGACTAGGACTAAGGGGTTGTGGAGGAGATATGGAAGTACCAATAACTGGTCCTTCTTGAACCGTTGTAGCCTCTGCAGGAATTGGAGAAGATGTACCTATCGTCTGCAGCTTGGTTTGAAAAGTCTCGACGAGATTTCTCAAATTCTCTCAGATCTCCATGAGCAAACCAGCCATCCAAAGTGTTGATGGGCTTGATTTCATGGATGGGGTCTTCCAATGATATCTTCCTACAAATTTCTCCAGGATGGGATGCATGGCTCTTTTCTGGAATGTAGCCGATTCCACTCTCTAAATTTCTGCCGTTTAGCTTGGGCGGATGAAGAAAGACAGAAGAATCCACTGGCAAGCATTTAGTGACCAAGTATGATTGGTGATCCCACCATCGCATCCAGCTATATGATGTACGAACTATGCGATCGCAACTTGGAATTATGAAGAGAGATCCAACACAGCCATTCAGCAACTGTTTCCATATCATGGCCCAGTTAAGAGGACCAGTTCCATAACAACGCATTTTTCTAGTAACTAGCCCGCAGTCTTGTGGCACAGTTTGATCATAACCAAATTGACGAGCAAAGCGACTGGGGTAGTAAGGTTCTCTCCAAAATTTTGTTCCTTCCCGAAGAGGTAAACTGCATGAGCGAATAGAAAAGAAGAAAGCTCTCTCTGCTGCAGTAAGCGTTTCCTGGTCCACCATATCTGTATCTTTAGTGTAGCGATAAAGGCGGAACTGAAAGAAGTTTATCTGGTCATCATCTCGAATTTTATTGGCAACCCACTCATATGCTCTTTTAGCCATTGCTCTTTGCTGAAAGAACTAGAGTGGAAGGTGAGAATGATGAGTATATGCTTGCTCCGGAGCTTCAAAAGTCCAAGGAAAATAAACTCCAAGCCACCCCGTAATATAATGCCAAGAAGTATGTGCTGATGAAGCTCCAAGAATCGGGTCTTTACATGGGTAGCTACTCTCCAAGGGCTCAGTAAATAGAACATAATACCGGAGGAGCAAGAGAGTATTTATGGCCTTCCGCTAAAGCACCAGCCACAACAAAGACGCTTGACGAACAAGATCTGCCCACTTAGAGCTGGGCAATACGACCAAACTTAGCCAATAAGCTAAGAATGCTGCAAGTTCTCCAAAAGAGCTATATTCTGGTCTTCCTCTTATTGCATCTCGAAGCTTTGTAAGTTCTTTAGAATGGCAGTCGCGAAATCTTCAAAGAAAGAATAAAGATGAGAAGGTTAATATACAGGAATGGCTAAATAACAAGAATATGAAGACAAAAGTCGATTATCAGATTGATAAATACCTGAGACCCCTAGAGAAATGAGCCAGCCATTGCAGAGGGGAATTTTGTGGAAGTGGAAATTTGCCCATCTCTTTGAACAGTTTTATGGTAGTCTCAGAGATGGAAGGCTTGCGGTCTGGAGAAGATACAAAGGCCAATTCTCTGTTTGTAGGAATGAATTCATCATAGAATTTGCCTGTTATTGTGAGACCGGCTATACGATGGAGATCCCAAAGTGATATGCTCATTTCACCATAAGGTAAATGGAAGGAATTGGTTGTAGGCGACCAGTATTCAAGGAAGCCTTTCAGTATATTGGGTTCCCTATAGAAGTATTTAGAGGTCACTTCTATGGCATCATAAAGGCCGATCTTTGCCAGAGTGCTCGTATGCTTCAGCAATATAGCCTCCGCCCATTTAGAGTAATAGCGACGAGCAGTTAACATGCCTCTGATGTGGAATTCTGCCTGTCCCCAGAGTTGTTCTCGATCTCTAAAGCGCTATCGGACCGTCTCATAAAAATGAGAAGGAAAGAGATTATGAGGACTGTGGAAAGGAACTAAGAATATCATGGGATGAGCTTCCCCTATCCTTTGTCGTGGCTTTTGTGTCTGAATGATTACCTCAAGGATTCAGGGCTCTCTTGAGGCCCACGATTCAGTATACATTAGCCTCTCGCCATGGACGTAATCTTTAGACTCACAGTCGAGCATGGACTGATGGCGGTATACTTTGATAGGAATAATCGTCATGCCTTCCGCATGAGGATTGTCAAACTTCATGATACCTTCAACAACTCGTACTGAGTCCCACAAGTTTTGAAGCCTCTTCTTCTTATGCTCCTTGATCTTCTCTATAAATTCTTTCGCTTTATTGCGGCGAATTTTCTTTGGACGAGAAGTCGGAGGACTGTCTTCACGGGGAGGTGGTCTTTCACTATCAGTGCGAATATGAGCTGTAGACTTTAACCATTCGTCCCAGTCATATTCTCTGCCATGCTTAGGCGGACATTTGATATCTCCCAATGATATGGATCTATGAATGGGGGAAGGCAAAGATTTAATGCGGTCAGAAAAGTCGAAGGTGGGAAGAACAGGCTCTTTAAAATAAGCGGGATTTCTGGAAGTGGTCTTTGTTCGCTTGGCGGGAGGTTGATCAGAAGAAGGTTGATCGGAAGGAGGACGAGCTGTTTGTTTTATACGAGCCATGAAAATAAGTCAAGAAAGAAAGATAGATGACAGAGTAAGAAAGGAAGAAAGAAGAAAATGGCTAAGTGCTGGAAACAGTTCAAAAAAATTGGCTAAGTACAAAGTACTTTGCGCGGGTCCGTGCAAAGTAGATAGGTTGCGCGGAAAATCTCCAAGTTCAAAAGACGTCGCGCAAAGTGAAATAGTTTGCGCGGGTTCGCGCAAAGTAAAAGCTTTGCGCGGAAGAAAATCGCCAGAGAAGAGTTTCAGCAGAGTACAAGCAGTTCGTGAAAATGATGAAGTAGTTGGACTATTTATAGTATTTCTGGCCAAGTACGGTACTCGACCGAGCTTTGCGCGGGGTCGCGCAAACCCTACAGAAAATAAGTGGTTTGATCCTTTTTCTTTGATTTTCTGAAAAAACAAAGAACGGATCAAGGGGGCATCTGTTGAGGCATAAAATAAGCAAAGAAGTGAAGAAGAGAAAGATCAAGAAATCAGTTTGAAGATCAAGAAATCAGTTTCAAGACTACTTTGCGTGGGTTCGCGCAAAGTGAATGGGTTGCGCTGGACCGCGCAAAGTAAAAGGGTTGCGCGGGTTGATCAAGGAAGACAGTTTGCGCGAGACTAATAGATTGCGCTGGACCGCGCAAAGCATGTCGTTTGCGCGTGTCCGCGCAAAGTACTTTGTGGAGGTATAAAAATGGTTGGATGTTATTTTGTCTCACATCGACCAGAACAGAGATTTACCCCAGTAAAAATGTCTATAAATACCCTGTTCTTTCTCTCAAAAGGGGTTCCAAAATTTCAGAGTGTAAGAAAGACGAGGAAGAAGACAGAAGGTGCGGAGTATTGGACTCCTGAAGTTTGCGCGAACTCGCAAAAAGGAGCATTGGGCTCTTGTAGTTTGCGACGGACACAAGCAAACCGATCATTGACCGGACAAACCGATCATTGGGCCTATATAAAAGAATGAGTGATATGTTGAATGGCTAGAGTCTTCAAATCTTCAAGTTCTTCTTGTTCAGGAGAAAAGGAAGAATCATCGACAAAGAGGCGTATTCCTCCTAAGTTTCAGGAGATGACCGAAATAGCACCGAAATGCTGCCGGAATCTCCGTTCTCTTGAAGACTGTTGATTGACTTATCTATTCCTCCTAAGTCATTGGAGATGATTGAGATCATTGCCGTCATGCTGCCGAAAATTATATTTAACTATAATAATTGTCACTTATAATGAATTCTTTGTAAACTATCTTAGAATCAAGGGATACCAGAGGATGTAAATGAATTCAGAATTAATAAAGTGTGATGATTGTCTTTGTAACTATTCCATTTTTATGTTTGAATAAGATAATTCTCCCAAATCAAATACATTTGTTTCCTTGTCGAAACAGCACTACTCTCTCTTTAGAGGTTGAATGTAAACTATTTCAGGTCATTGGAATGGTAACTTGTCAAGCTTCAAAATGGGACAAAAATTGTAAAATTTAGAAACTGTTCGGTATCCCAAAAGCACGTTGGAACTCTTTGATCGTCATTTTTCAATATGGATTGTTAATCTTTCCAAATCGCGTGATCCAACGAAGATGCCCATAACTCCATCGTTTGATGTCGGATTGGGTCAATTTTTGGTCATCTAAAAGTTACTTTAATGCTCTTTCATTCTTGACTGCAAACATCATATTCTGAGACCATTTCGGCATCTGTAAGTGGGATCGCAGTCGTCGGTCTTGAATGTTCCTTCATCTCCTTGTCCAATAGTAACCCTCATTACTCTCTCTTCAGAGGTCGAATGTTAACTATTTCAGGTCATTGGAATGGTAACTTGTCAAGGTTCAAAATGGGACCAAAATTCCATAACTTAGAAACCGTTCGGTATCCCAAAAGCACGTTGGATCTCTTTGATCGTCACTTTCCAATATGCAAGGTTAATCTTTCCAAATCACACAATCCAACGAAGATGCCCATAACTCCATCATTTCATGTCAGATTAGGCCAATTTTTGGTCATCTCAAAGGTAATTTAGTGCTCTTTCATTCCTGACTGGAATCGTCGTATTCCGAGACCATTTGGGCATCCATAAGTTGGATTGCAGTCGTCGGTCCTGAATGTTTCCTTAATTTCCTTGTTCGACGGTAACCCTCATAACTCTCTCTTCAGAGTTTGAATTTAAAGTATTTCCAACTCATTGGAATGATAACTTGTCAAGCTTCTAAATGGGACCAGAATTGCCTAATTCAGAGACCATTCGATATCCCAAAAGCACGTTGGAACTCTTCAATCGTCATTTTTCAATATGAATTGTTAATCTTTCCAAATCGCGTGATCCAACGGAGACTCCCATAACACCATCGTTTGATGTAGGGTTAGGTCGATTTTACATCATCTGAAAGGTACTTTAATGCTCTTTCATTCCTGACTGGAATCGTCGTATTCTGAGACCATTTGGGCATCCGTAAGTGTGATCACAATCGCCGGTCCTGAATGTTTCCTTCATCACCTTATCCAATAGTAACCCTCATAACTCACTCTTCAGAGGTCGAATTTAGACTATTTTAAGCTAATTGGAATGGTAACTTGACAAGATTACAAATTGGATGATAATTGGCTAATTCAGAGACCGTACAATATCCTAAAAGCACGTTGGAACTCTTTGATCATCATTTTGCAATATGGTTGTTAACCTTTCCAAATCGCGTGATCCAAGGAGATGCCCATAACTCCATCGTTTGATGTCGGATTGGGTCAATTTTTGGTCATCTGAAAGGTACTTTAGTGTTCTTTCATTCCTGACTGGAATCGTCATATTCCGAGACTATTTGGGCATCCATAAGTGGGATCGCAGTCGTCGGTCCGGAATGTTTCCGTCATCTGCTTGTCCAATAGTAACCCTCATAGCTCTCTCTTTAGAGGTCGAATTTAGATTATTTCAGGTCAATGGAATGGTAACTCGTCAAGCTTCAAAATGGGAACTGAATTGCATAATTTAGAAACCGTTCGATATCCCAAAAGTACATTGGAACTCTTCAATCATCATTTTTTAATATGGATAGTTAATCTTTCCAAATCACGCGATCTAACGGAGATGCCCATAACTCCATCGTTTGAAGTCGGATTGGGTCTATTTTTGGTCATCCGAAAGGTACTTTAGTGCTCTTTCATTCCTGATTGCAATCATCGTATTCTGAGACCATTTTGGCATCTGTAAGTGGGATCGCAGTCATCGATCTTGAATGTTCCTTCATCTCCTTGTCCAATAGTAACCCTCATTCCACTCTCTTCAGAGGACGAATTTAGACTATTTCTACCTCATTGGAATGGTAACTTGTCAAGCTTCCATATGGGACCAGAATTTGCTTAATTCAGAGACAATTAGATATCCCAAAAGCACAATGGAACTCTTCGATCGTCATTTTTCAATCTAGATTGTTAATCTTTCCAAATCGCGCGATCCAACAGAGACGCCCATAACTCCATCGTTTAATGTCGGATTGGGTCAATTTTTGGTCATCTAAAAGGTACTTTAGTCTCTTTCATTCCTGACTGAAATCGTCGTATTCTGAGACCATTTGGCATCTATAAGTGGGATCACAGTCGTCATTTTTTAATGTTCCTCCATCTGCTTGTCCAATAGTAACCCTCATTACTCTCTCTTCAGAGGCCGAATGCAAACTATTTCAGGTCATTGGAATGGTAACTTGTCAAGCTTCAAAATGGGGGAAATTTTGCATAATTTAGAAATCGTTTGGTATCCCAAAACCACATTGGAACTCTTCGATCGTCATTTTTCAATATGGATTGTTAATCTTTCCAAATCACGTGATCCAATGGAGACGCCCATAACTCCCTCATTTCATGTGGGATTTGCTCGATTTTACACCATCTGAAAGGTACTTTAGTGCTCTTTTATTCCTGACTGGAATCGTCGTATTCCGAGACCATTTGGGCATCCGTAAGTGGGATCGCAGTCGCCGGTCCTGATTGTTTCCTTCATCACTTTGTCCAATAGTAACCCTCATAACTCACTCTTCAGAGGTCGAATTTAAACTATTTTGAGCTCATTGGAATGGTTACTTGACAAGATTACAAATTGGATGAGAATTGGCTAATTCAGAGACTGTTCAATATCCTAAAAGCATGTTGGAACTCTTCGATCGTCATTTTGTAATATGGATTATTAATCTTTCCAAATCGCACGATCCAATGGAAACGCCCATAACCCCATCATTTGATGTTGGATTGGGTCAATTTTTGGTCATCTGAAAGGTACTTTAGTGCTCTTTCCTGACTACAATCATTGTATTCTGCGAACATTTCGGCATCTGAAAGTGGGATCGCAGTCGTCGGTCGTGAATGTTTCCTTCATCTCCTTGTCCAATAGTAACCCTCATAACTCTCTCTTCAGAGGTCGAATTTAGACTATTTCAGGTCATTGGAATGATAACATGTTAAGCTTCAAAATGGGACCAAAATTGCATAAGTTAGATACCGTTCAATATCCCAAAAGGACAATGGAACTCCTCGATCGTCATTTTTTAATTTGGATGGTTAATCTTTCCAAATCGCGCCATCCAACGGAGGTGCTTATAACTCCATCGTTTGATGTCGGATTGGGTCGATTTTTCGTCATCTAAAAGGTACTTTAGTGGTCTATCATTCTGGACTGCAATCATCGTATTCCGAGACCATTTCGGCATCTGTAAGTGGGATCGCATTCGTCGGTCTTGAATGTTCCTTCATCTCCTTGTCTAATAGTAACCCTCATTACTCTCTCTTCAGAGGTCGAATGTAGACTATTTCAGGTCATTGGAATGGTAACTTGTCAAGCTCCAAAATGGGACTAAAATTGCATAATTTAGAAACCGTTTGGTATCCCAAAAGCACGTTGAAACTCTTCGATAGTCATTTTTCAATATGGATTGTTAATCTTTCCAAATCGCGCGATCCAACGAAGACGCCTATAACTCCATCGTTTGATGTCGGATTGGGTCAATTTTTGGTCATCTCAAAGGTACTTTAGTGCTCTTTCATTCCTGATTGGAATCGTCGTATTCTGAGACCATTTGGGCATCATAAGTGGGATCACAGTCGTCGTTCCTGAATGTTTCCTTAATCTCCTTGTTCGACGGTAACCATCATAACTTTCTCTTCGTTTGAATTTAAACTATTTCCAGCTCATTGGAATGGTAACTTGTCTAGCTTCCAAATGGGACCAGAATTGCCTAATTCAGAGACCATTCAATATTCCAAGAGCACGTTGGAACTCTTCGATTGTCATTTTTCAATATGGATTGTTAATCTTTCCAAATCACACGATCCAACAGAGACATCCATGACCCCATTGTTTGATGTCGGATTGGGTCGATTTTTGGTCATCTGAAAGGTACTTTAGTGCTCTTTCATTCCCGACTGGAATCGTCATATTCCAAGACCATTTGTGCATCCGTAAGTGGGATCATAGTCGTCGGTCCTGAATGTTTCCTTCATCTCCTTGTCCAATAGTAACCCTCATAACTCTCTCTTTAGAGGTCGAATTTAGAATATTTCAGGTCATTGGAATGATAACCTATCAAGGTTCAAAATGGGACCAGAATTGCGTAAGTTAGAAACCGTTCGCTATCCTAAAAGGACGTTGGAACTCTTCGATCGTCATTTTTTAATATGGATAGTTAATAATTCCAAATCTCGCCATTCAACAGAGACGCCCATAACTCCATCGTTTGATGTTGAATTGGGTCGATTTATAGTCATCTGAAAGTTACTTTAATGCTCTTTCATTCCTGACTGCAATCATCGTATTCCGAGACCATTTGGGCATCTGTAAGTGGGATCACAGTCGTCGGTCTTGAATGTTCCTTCATCTCCTTGTCCAATAGTAACCTTCATTACTCTCTCTTCAGAGATCGAATGGAGACTATTTCAGGTCATTGGAATGGTAACTTGTCAAGGTTCAAAATGGGACCAAAATTACAAAACTTAGAAACTGTTCGGTATTCCAAAAGTACGTTAGAACTCTTCAATCGTCATTTTTCAATATTGATTGTTAATCTTTCCAAATCACTCGATCCAACGAAGACGCTCATAACTCCATTGTTTGATGTCAGATTTGATCAATTTTTGGTTATCTTGAAGGTAATTTATTGCTCTTTCATTCTTGACTGGAATCGTCATATTCAGAGACCATTTGAGCATCCATAAGTGGGATTGTTGTCATCGGTCCTGAATATTTCCTTAATCTCCTTGTTCGACTGTAACCCTCATAACTCTATCTTCAGAGTCTGAATTTAAACTATTTCCAACTCATTGGAATGGTAACTTGTCAAGCTTCAAAATGGGACCAGAATTGCCTAATTCAGAGACCATTCGATATCCCAAAAGCACGTTGGAACTCTTCGATCGTCATTTTTCAATATGGATTGTTAATCTTTAAAAATCGGGCGATCCAACGGAGACTCCCAAAACTCCATCGTTTGATGTGGGATTGGGTCAATTTTTCATCATCTGAAAGGTACTATAGTGCTCTTTCATTCCTGACTGGAATCATCGTATTCTGAGACCATTTGGGTATCCGTAAGTGGGATCACAGTCGTCAGTCCTGAATGTTTCCTTCTTCACCTTGTCCAATAGTAACCCTCATTACACTCTCTTCAGAGGTCGAAGGTAGACTATTTCAAGTTATTGGAATGGTAACTTGTCAAGCTTAAAAATGGGACCAAAATTTCATAATTTAGAAACTGTTCGGTATCCCAAAACCATGTTGGAACTCTTCAATCGTCATTTTTCAATATGGATTGTTAATCTTTCCAAATCGCGCGATCCAGTGGAGACGCCCATAACTCCATCGTTTGATGTCGGAGTGCATCAATTTTTGGTCATCTAAAAGGTACTTTAGCGCTCATTCATTCTAGATTGGAATCGTCATATTCCGAGACCATTTTGTCATCTATAAGTGGGATCGCGGTAATCAGTCTTGAATGTTCCTTCATCTCCTTGTCCAATAGAAACCCTCATTACTCTCTCTTCAGAGGACGAATTTAGACTATTTCTAGCTCATTGGAATGATAACTTGTCAAGCTTCCAAATGGGACCAAAATTGCCTAATTCAGAGACAATTTGATATCCCAAAAGCACGTTGGAACTCTTCGATCGTCATTTTTCAATATAGATTGTTAATCTTTCCAAATCGCACGATCCAACGTAGACACCCATAACTCCATCGTTTGAAGTGGTACTGGGTTGATTTTTGGTCAACTGAAAGGTACTTTAGTGCTCTTTCATTCCTGACTGGAATCGTCGTATTCCGAGACCATTTGGGCATCCGTAAGTGGGATCGTTATCGTCTATCACGAACGTTTACTTCATCACCTTGTCCAATAGTAACCCTCATAACCCTCTCTTCAGAGGGCGAATTTAGACTATTTTAAGCTCATTGGAATGGTAACTTGACAAGATTACAACTTGGATCAGAATTAGCTAATTCAGAGACTGTTCAATATCCTAAAAGCACTTTGGAACTCTTCGATCGTCATTTTGCTATGGATTGTTAATCTTTCCAAATCGCTTGATCCAACGGAGACGCCCATAACTCCATCGTTTGATGTCGGATTAGGTCGATTTTTGGTCATCTGAAAGGTACTTTAGTGCTCTTTCATTCCTGACTGGAATCGTCGTATTCTGAGACCATTTTGTCATCTATATGTGGGATCGCAATCATAGGTCTTAAAAGTTCCTTCATCTCCTTGTCCAATAGTGACCTCGTTACTCTCTCTTCAGAGGTTAAATTTAGACTATTTCAGGTCATTGAAATGGTAACTTTTCAAGCTTCAAAATGGGAGCAAAATTGCATAATTTAGAAACCATTCGGTATCCCGAAAGTAGGTTGGAACTATTCAATTGTCATTTTGTAATATGGATTGTTAATCTTTCTAAATCACGCGATCCAACAGAGACGCCCATTACTCCCTCGTTTAATGTGGGATTGGGTCAATTTTTGGTCATCTGAAAGGTACTTTAGTGCTCTTTCATTCTTGACTGGAATCGTCGTATTCTGAGACCATTTGGGCATCCGTAAGTGGGATCGTAGTCATCAATCCTGAATGTTTCCGTCATCACCTTGTCCAATAGTAACCCTCATAACACACTCTTCAGAGGTCGAATTTAGAATATTTTAAGCTCATTAGAATGGTAACTTGTCAAGCTTCCAAAAGGGACTAGAATTACCTAATTCAGAGACAATTAGATATCCCAAAAGCACGTTGGAACTCCTCGATCGTCATTTTTCAATATGGATTGTTAATCTTTCCAAATCGTGCAACGGAGACGCCCATAACTCCATCGTTTGATGTGGGACTGGGTCAATTTTTGGTCATCTGAAAGGTACTTTAGTGTTCTTTCATTCCTGACTAGAATCGGTGTATTCCGAGACCATTTTGGCATCCGTATGTGGGATCGCCGTCATCGGTCCTGAATGTTTCCTTCATCCCCTTGTCCAATAGTAACCCTCATAAGTCTCCCTTCAGAGGTTGAATTTAGACTATTTTGAGCTCATTGGAATGGTAACTTGACAAGATTACAAATTGGATGAGAATTGGATAATTCAGATACCGTTCATTATCCTAAAAGCATGTTGGAACTCTTCGATCGTCATTTTGCAATATGGATTGTTAATCTTTCCAAATTGCGCGATCTAATGGATACGCCCATAACTCCATCGTTTGATGTCGGATTAGGTCATTTTTTGGTCATCTGAAAGGTACTTTAGTGCTCTTTCATTCCTGACTGGAATCGTCGTATTCTGAGACCATTTGGGCATCTGTAAGTGGGATCGCATTCGTCGGTCTTGAATGTTCCTTAATCTCCTTGTCCAATAGTAACTCTCATTACTCTCTCTTCAAATGATGAATTTAGACTGATTCCAACTAATTAGAATGGTAACTTGTCAAGCTTCCAAAAGGGACCAGAATTGCCTAATTCAGAGACAATTCAATATCTTAAAAGCAAGTTGGAACTCTTCGATCGTCATTTTTCAATATGGATTGTTAATCTTTCCAAATCGCGTGATCCAACATAGACGCCCATAACTCCATCGTTTGATGTGGGATTAGGTCAATTTTTGGTCATCTGAAAGGTACTTTAGTGCTCTTTCTTTCCTGACTAGAATCGTCATATTCCGAGACCATATTGGCATCCATAAGTGGGATCGCAGTCGTCGGTCCTGAATGTTTCCTTCATCTCCTTGTTCAATAGTAACCCTCATAACTCTCTCTCTTCAAAGGTCGAATTTAGACTATTTCAGGTCATTGGAATGATTACCTATCAAGCTTCAAAATGGGACTAGAATTGCATAACTTAGAAACCGTTCGATATCCCAAAAGGACGTTGGAACTCTTCGATCATCACTTTTTAATATGGATAGTTAATCTTTCCAAATCGCGCCATCCAACAGAGACGCCCATAACTACATTATTTGAAGTCGAATTGGGTCAATTTTTGGTCATCTGAAAGGTACTTTAGTACTCTTTCATACCTGACTACAATCATTGTATTCCGAGACCATTTCGGCATTTGTAAGTGGGATCGCAGTCGTTGGTCTTAAATGTTCCTTCATCTCCTTGTCCAATAGTAACACTCATTACTCTCTTTTCAGAGGTCGAATGTAGGCTATTTCAAGTCATTGGAATGGTAACTTGTCAAGCTTCAAAATGGGACCATAATTGTATAATTTATAAACCGTCCGGTATCCCAAAAGCACGTTGGAACTTTTCGATCATCATTTTTCAATATGGATTGTTAATCTTTCCAAATCGCGCGATCCAATGGAGACACCCATAACTCCATCGTTTGATGTCTGATTCGGTCAATTTTTGGTCAACTCAAAGGAACTTTAGTGCTCTTTCATTCCTAACTAAAATCGTCGTATTCCGAGACCATTTCGGCATCCGTAAGTGGGATCGCAGTCGTCGGTCCTAAATGTTCCCTTAATCTCCTTGTTCGACGGTAACCCTTATAACTCTCTCTTCGGAGTTTAAATTTAAACTATTTCCAGGTCATTGGATTGGTAACTTGGCAAGCTTTCAAATGAGACCAGAATTGCCTAATTCAGAGACCATTCGATATCCCAAAAGCACGTTGGAATTCTTTGAAAGTGTCCTCGTTTGTCAAGTTACATGAGCGTTGAGTCAGATTGTCTACAGAGCCTGATAGGAAGATCAATTCAAGTGTCTGTCTCAACCGGATGTGTGCAAGCTCGCCACAGGTAAACCTAAAGCCTCACATCTCATAACCCAAAACACCAGGTGAATAAAACCCTTAAAATAAGTCAGAAATTATAGGGTTTTAAGGTGAGAAAACTTTTTTTCAAAATAGAAAAATCTCTAAGTTTTTCTCGCCTTGTCGATTTTATCGGAACACCCTCGATATGATTAACCTGCTCTGTCGATGTCCTCGATACCTTAACGATATTATCGATGTGGGGACCAAAAGTGTCCAGCAACTAAATATGCATCTGGACGGATTTATCGATGTATCGATACACATATCGATATCATCAATATAAGAACTAAAAATGTCCAGCAACTTCACAACATATCTGGACGAATTATCGATGTATCGATACACCTATCGATATCATCGATATTCAAATCTCGAGTCCATTGAAAATGGCTGGATAAGATCGACAGATAGATTTTCGGTGCCCCCATTTTTTAATGAAAATCTCAAATTCCTTCGATATATCATACTCTTCCGATATGATCTGAAACCAAATATCGATAACATCGTAAGTCCATCGATGATATCGATCGAGGGCGCGCATTTCTTACAGTAAATATTTTAGGATGCTTTTAACTATGATCGGGGGCCCTTCGATAGAATCGATATTCAAATATCGATGATATCGGCACCAGGTCGATTACATCAAACAAGGTCATAAACCGTCTAGCAAGCTTAAAGACAAATCCCCTGAATTTATCGATGCCTCGACTCTGATCTCGATATCATCAACATTCAAATTTCGATGATCACGACGGTTCCCTGATCATTCCTGAAATCCTGAAATATTTCAAAGTCAAGTCTCTCTCATTTTTCAAGTGTTGATGGATCGAACCTGTCATCAATGGAATCGGAGTTCGAAATCCGATGACATCGACAATAGTTTCGATTCATCGACCAATTGGCAAAAGTTTCAAAAGCGTATGACATTGAGTTCGAGTCATCGAGCAGACCATCGATGCTATCGAGAGTATACGCTCGATGATATCGAACCTGCTCGATGATATCGAACTCTGTCATAAATGTGACCGTTTTATATCCGTTGGAACTTTTTGCCTATATATAGAGGACTTGTCTTTTGTTGCTGTGAGAGAAAGTAGAGAGAGCTTTTGTGTGTTTCAACTTATATCTTATATCCAAAGCCCTTTCTCTCAAGAGAGTTCATCCTTCAATCCACCCTCATCATTGACATTCAATATAGTGGATTGGGGAATGAACTTCCACATTCAAGGATCCTCCAGCAACTACCTTAATGGAAAATCATTAAGCTGGGATGCCTTGAATGCATAAGATTGGAACACTTTATCTTCCTAATAGGAAAATATTTTGAGAGTAAGATTTCATCTTCACCTTGACCCAACCCGAAGCCGAATATTGGTACATCATTTTGTGTTGCGGATCAAGAGAGTAGAAGACTCTTCGTCAACAAGGAGGAGGAGATCTTCGGCATTGTGCTAAACGGGACTCATCAGCTTATTTGTAAGTATCCAGAGTCCAAGAGGACATTTGTGATCATTCCTTTCTAGGATTGGATCTTAAGTGGTTCTCACCCTTTGAAGTCCTCTAGGAGGCCTCCGGCGGGAGTGTACATGGTGGGTGCGTTGTGTGAACCCTTGCTCTATAGAGAGCATAAATATCTGGTTTGGAGTGAACCAGTAAAACTCTGGGTTTTAGGTGAACTGGGTAAAACCTTAGGGTTTGAGGCCAACCGTGTAGAAACCTCCAATAGGGTCTTATGGAAGATCCTTGTCCAGTGTGCCTAAAAGTGGGTGCGTTGTGTTGACCCTTGCTCGTGAGAGCATAAATAGTCAGCCTCAGTGTAGGTCATAAAGGTTGAAGGTGAACCTGATTTAAAATCTTAGGTTAGAGGTGAACCATTGTGAAACCTCCTTAATGAAATCCAGTACACTCAAGGGTTGAGTGCGGTTATCGGGAGTGGAGTAGACTCATCGTCGAACCACTATAAAAATGTCTGTGTTTGAGATTGTTATTCTTATGATTGTGTGATTTGCTTAATACTTCCATATCTGAACATTTGATCACACCACACACACCTACACAGTCATATCCATCATAAGCTAGCTTGCATACTGCTTATTTCTAAAATAGTTTGTGATTGGATCCTCTACCAGGCTTGGAAGCCAGTTGAGTTACATTTGAGTAATCCTGATAATTGATGATCACAGGATTAGTGAAGTAGGATTTTTAAGTAAACCATAAAAACTTTAAAAAGTCCTATTCACCCCCCTCTAGGACATATTGCATATTCCTTCTTCAACTAGTGCGGTCTTTACCGCCATTTCAATTGGTATCAAAGCGGGTCTCTCTTTAAGGGCTTCACCTCCTAGAGAGTGATCTTGATTGAAGTTGGGAATATGGCCAAAGGAGAGGGCTCATCAGTCACTAGACTTCCAATATTTGACGGCTTAAACTATGCACACTGGAAGGCTAGGATGCACTACTTTCTGAGATCTTTGGATCATGACGTTTGAGACATAGTTGGAAGCGGATACGTGCCACCAACTGAAAAAATCATACTTGATAGTGGCACAACAATCACAAAGCCCAAATCCAAAGAAAAGTGGACAGCATTCAACAAAGAAAGGCAAACATCTGAAGCCAAGGCTATGAATACTATCTACTATGCCGTGTCCCAGGATATATTTAATCAGATAAGTATGTGTGAGACATCCAAGGAAGCATGGAATTTATTGGAAACAACCCATGAAGGCACAAGCACTATGAAGTGATCCAAACTTTAACTCCTGACTTCACAGTTCGAAAGTCTCAGAATGGAAGAGCATGAGACATTTATGGAGTTTTTCACAAAGTTAAATATAATTTGCAACACCATGTGTGGATTGGGAGAAAAAGTTTCGGTACCAAAAATTTGTAGGAAAATTCTAAGATCCCTACTGGAACGATTTAATCCCAAGGTTACAACAATTGAGAAGTGTAGGAACGTAGATGAAATGAAAGTAGAAGAACTGGTAGGTTCCCTACAAACCTTTGAACTACACTTCAAACAATCCCAAAAATCCAAAAACACTGTCCTAAAAACTTCAAAGAAAACAATTCATGAGGACAGTGAAAGTGAAAAGGAAGATGAAGATGAAGAAGTGGCCTTGTTGGCACAAAAATTCAGAAGATTCTTTCAAAAGAATCGCGACCATCCTTCTAAAGGGAGAAAGGTGAACTATAAACCTTCTGTAGGCAAATTTAGTAAAAGAACCAAAAAACCACAATGCTACGCCTGTCATGAGTATGGACGCCTGTCTACTGAATGCCCAAATAGAAAAACTAAGGGCAAGGCTATGGCTACCACATGGGATGATACTGAGGAGTCAAATTCAGAATCTAGTGACTCTGAAAGCGATGGAGATCAGAAATCATTGAAAATACTCATGGTCTCCACTGCTTCAATCATTCCCACAGAATCTGAAAACGAGAGAGAACAGCAAGCCACGGAATCATCCTCATCCGACAATGGAAGATAAGAAGAAGAAATCGAAAAGGATAAACTGTAAGATGCCTATAGTCAACTTTATATTCATAGCATCAATATCCTTAAAAGACTCGGAATAGTGGAGAACAAAAGTAAATTGCTGTAGAAAGATTTGGATAACACATTGAAAATCAACACACAATTGATAAATGATCTACAACAATATCATATGGATAATGATAGACTTGAACAAGTCAATACCCTTCTTAAAAATGAGTCTGAGAATCTAAACAAACAGGTTGAGCAATTAAAAGACAAAAATATGCTCCTTCATAATGAAAATCATACACTCCTATTTAATCTGGAAGAATCTAAGAAGATGGCCAAGATAAACTACAAGTTTTCCTAGAGTGGTGAAAAGCTATAAAAACTGTTGGGAATGGGAAGACCTGGAAAGGATAAAAGCGGCCTAGGATATGAGAAATTTAAGTCAAAGGCTAGAAATGCAGCACCTAGAACTGAAAAATTTGCTGCTTCTGGAAGCAAAACCAGAACAACTCCAGTATGTCATTTGTGTGGTGATTCAGGTCATTATAAGTTTGAATGCATAACACCTAGGAGGACTCAACCCAACTCTGGTTAGAATCATGTTAACAAATTAATAACCAGAGAAATACAAAACTTCAGAAGTCCTCTTAGGAATATGGATAAAAGAAATGCAATTACGTCACCACCCAAATCAATTAACAAAGTAAAATGGGTAAGGAAGAATTAGTTCAGATCATGTATCAGAATCTGAACCCGTGCTAAAATGAGGAAATATTTTTGCTGAGCTTCAAATGATATATCTGAGGTACTTCACCTCTATTTTTTTTGTATAAACATTCAAAATGTTTATAATTTTGTTGTGTACAGTGTGTGTACATAATTTTTGCTAATTATACTGTTGATAGAAATACGAAAAGTATACCTGAAGATCAGTCTGAATGCTGAAAACTGAAAATCGTCATCTTCAATATGACATTCTCGATTTATTGATACAAGGTCGATATAATCGATGCCTCTTTAGGATATGAATAGTCGGGTGGCCAAGAATGATATCGAAGACAGACTCAATAGAATCGATAAGCAACCTCTCGATATTATCGAAACAGTGGTCGATCATATCAACAGATGTCGCCTGATAAAAGTCAGCGAAACAAAAAAGGCGGTTATTTTCTCAAGGGTTTCACTGTCACCTTCTCTGCTCGATTCTCTCAACCAAATCAGTTGGAGCCACGTTGGACTACTCAAATCCTTCCACAAATCCGGTATTCCCGCTCCACATTTTCAATAAATGAAATGTCCGAAAAATGTATTTGGAATTTCATGAGTACAAGGAGAACCCTGAGGAAGAAATCCAGGCGAGTTGAAGGAGAAGGTGGTGATCCCATGGAAGGGACCGCAACGGCTGAAGAGGCACCTCCTGGACCCGATCCAGCTCCGTCCACGTCAACAGCCGGGTATGGCAAAAGGTTCAAGCTGGACAGGATTTGAGTGATTCAGAAGGACATCCACTTAGTTAAAGAAAGGCTTACAGTCCTGGAAAGGATGGTTCAAGGAGTGCAGAGCACGGTTCAACAATTGGTGGATCTGATGACGTGCCGACAGGACGACACGATGTCATCTCATTCTGCTCCGTGAGGCTGGTTCATGCATACTATCATACACACCTTACTCTTGTCTCGTATTTGAACATCAGTATCTTTTTGGATGTTCTACGCTATCATTGGTGTGTATGACAGCCTTCTAAACACGCATAGTTCTTTTTTTTTTTTGCTTGGTTGTCTATGCCCTCAATTAGGCTAATGTTGGATACTTTTGGGCCCCCATACATGGGCTTGATGTTTCTGTTTGGTGGTTGATAGTTTACTGCTGTGTGAGGCAGTATATATATTTTTTTGGTTGGTTTTGGGATATACTGTTTATTTACTGCTGTCTGTGGCAGTATAAAGTTGGATATTTTGATCCTCTTATGAATATGGCTAAATAGAATTCATATTATTAATGCCATGATTTTGTTTTCTGTTCCCCTGGTTTATCTAGTTTCTGATGTGGAATGCATGAGATGCCTTTGATGAATATTTTAACTACTATACAACTACTCTATCTTATCTAATATGCATTCGTGAATTCTGAAATTGATGTTTGATTGAATTGAGTTAACTATTATACATCAATGTTCTGCTTCTACCTGATTAGTTCTCCCGAGTAATTCACTCTTCAGTCAATATCACCTGCGATATCTTTGTCAATGACTGACAAAAAGGGGAAAGGAAAATTGTGTATCTGTTAAGATGTTGTTGCAAGTGTTAGGGGGAGCAACCGCAACAAGCAGGGGGGAGTTGGAGTTTACAAGTCAGGGAGAGCAGCTACTACTTGTGTATATGGGGTAGAAATTGTAAAATTGTGTAAAAGCATGTACACACAATTTAGGGTGTGTTTGTCTAGAAAGTTCTAGGGTGTTTTGTGGATTTTGTCACGTAATTGACAAAAGGGGAGATTGAAAGTACCCTGGTTTGTCAAGTTACATGAGCGTTGAATCAGATTGTCTACAGAGCTTAATAGGAAGATCAATTCAAGCGTCTGCCTCAACCGGATGTGTGCAAGCTCGTCACAGGTAAACCTAAAGCCTCACATCCCATAACCCAAAATACCAGGTGAATAAAACCCTTAAAAACAAGTCAGAAATCATAGGGTTTTAAGGTGAGAAAACTTTTTTCAAAATAGAAAAATCTCTAAGTTTTTCTTGCCTTGTCGATTTTATCGGAACACCCTCGATATGATCGAACTGCTCTGTCGATGTCCTCGATACCTTAACGATATTATCGATGTGGGGACCAAAAGTGTCCAGCAACTAAATATGCATCTAGACGGATTTATCGATGTATCAATACACATATGATATCATCGATATAAGAACTAAAAATGTCCAGCAACTTCACAACATATCTGGACGAATCATCGATGCATCGATACACCTATCGATATCATCGATATTTAAATCTCGAGTCCATTGAAAATGGCTCGATAAGATCGACAGGCAGATTTTCGGCGCCCCTGTTTTTTTAAAAAAATCTCAAATTCCTTTGATATATCGATGCTCTTCCGATATGTTCTGAAATCAAATATCGATAACATCGGAAGTCCATCGATGATATCGATCAAGTGCGCGCATTTCTTACAGCGGATATTTCAGGACGTTTTTAACTATGATCAGGGGCCCTTTGATAGAATCGATATTCAAATATCAATGATATCGGCACCAGGTCGATTGCATCAAACAAGGTCATAAACCGTCTAGCAAGCTTAAAGACAAATCCGCTGGATTTATCGATGCCTCGACTCTGATCTCGATATCATCGACATTCAAATTTCGATGATCACGACGGTTCCCCGATCATTCATGAAATCCTGAAATATTTCAAAGTCAAGTCTCTCTCATTTTTCAAGTGTCGATGGATCGAACCTGTCATCGATGGAATCGGACTTCAAAATCCGATGACATTAACAATAGTTTTGATTCATCAACCAATTGGCAAAAGTTTCAAAAGCGTATGACATTGAGTTCGAGTCATCGAGCAGGCCATCGATGCTATCGAGAGTATACGCTCGATGATATCAAACCTGCTCGATGATATCGAACTCTGTCATAAATGTGACCGTTTTATATCCGTTGGAGCTTTTTGCCTATATATAGAGGACTTGTCTTTTGTTGCTGTGAGAGAAAGCAGAGAGAGCTTTTATGTGTTTCAACTTATATCTTATATCCAAAGCCCTTTCTCTCAAGGGAGTTCATCCGCCAATCCACCCTCATCATTGACATTCAATAGTGTGGATTGGGGAATGAACTTCCGCATTCAAGGATCCTCCAGCTTCCCTTACGCGGTCCGTGCAACAGTGACCTTCGTTGCGCGGTTGGCACAACAACGACTTTGTTGCCCGGTCCACGCAACAACACCTCTCTCTCTCCTCACTTCTTCTTCATTTCCTGGCCCACCAACTGATCCAATCGATCCAACCCTTCAAATGAAGAGGGGAGGGGTATTTAAAGGCCCCACCACTCTTACAGAGTGGTGATCACCACCACTTATCCCTTCACATATGGACATCTTCTTTTCTTAAATCATGGTGTCCATCAAGCTCCCTTAAATGGTGGTGTACAGTCTCTTTCCATTAAAATAACACTTGTGCACCCCTTTTTACCAAAATACCCTTTTTAATGCCTTTTACTGAAATACCTAAACTACCCCTGGACTTGGATTTTTACCAAAATACCTAAACTACCCCTGGACATGGATTTTTACCAAAATACCTAAACTATCCCTGGACAGACCATTTACTCTCACCCCACTTTCGGAATGCGACGATTCGAGTAGAGTTTCAAAGAGCACTGACACACCTTTCCAATGAACCTAAAATCGATTCGACCTGATATATAACGAGGGAGTTACGAGCATTTTATTCTTATCACGCGATTTCGAAAGATTAACGATCAAGATTGATAAACGATGATTGAAGGCTTCTAGCATGCTTTTGGGGAATCAAACAGCCTCAAAATCAGGCAATTCTTCTTTCATTTTGAAAGCTCATCAAGTTACCTTTCCAAAGAGCTTAAAACCGTCCAAATTTGACCTCCGATGAGGGAGTATGAGGGTTTTCGTACGAATAGGGATGTTGCAAAAATCCTGGACCCTTTACTCTCACCCACTTTTGGAGGCCCAAACGATCATAGAATGCGACGATTCGAATGGAGATAAGAAGATCACTGACACACCTTTCCAATGATCCTAAAATAGACTCAATCCGATATATAACGAGAGAGTTACAATCATTTTATTCGCATCACATGATTTCAGAAGATTAACGATCGAGATTGAGAAACAATGATCGAAGGCTTCTAACATGCTTTTAGGGTAGCAAACGGCCTGGGAATTAGGCTATTCTTCTTTCTTTTTGAAAGCTCGTCAAGTTATCTTTCCAACGAGCTAAAAATCGTCTAAATCCAACCTTCGATGAGGGAGTTATGAGGGTTTTCGTGGGAACAGGGGATGTTGGAAAAATCCCAAACCATTTACTCTCACCCCACTTTTGGAGTCTCAAACGGTCTCCGAATGCGATGATTTGAGTGAAATTTTGAAGAGCACTGAGACACCTTTCCAATGAACCTAAAATCGACCCAATCTGATATATAACAAGGGAGTTACGAGCGTTTTATTCACATCACACCATTTCGAAAGATTAATGAACAAGATTGAGAAACAACAATCGAAGGATTCTAGCAACATTTTGGGGTATCAACAGCCTCAGAATCAGGTGATTCTTCTTCATTTTGAAAGCTCGTCAAGTTAACTTTCCAACGAGCTAAAAAATGTTCAAATCCGACCTCCGATGAGGGAGTTATTAAGGTTTTTGTGGGAATAGGGGATGTTGGAAAAATCGCAGACCATTTATTTTCACCTCATTTTTGGAGGCCCAAACGGTCTCAGAATGTGATGATTCGAGTGGGGTTTCGAAGTGCACTAACACACCTTTCCGATGAATCTAAAGTCAACCTAATCCGATATATAATGAGGGAGTTACGAGCGTTTTATTCGCATCACCCGATTTCGAAAGATTAATGATCAAGATTGATAACAACGATCGAAGGCTTCTAGCATACTTCTGGGGTATCAAATGGCCTCAGAATCAGGCGATTCTTCTTCATTTTGAAAGATCATCAAGTCACCTTTCTAGCGAGGTAAAAACCGTCCAAATCTGACCTACAATGAGGGAGTTATGAGGGTTTTCGTGGGAACAGTGGATGTTGGAAAAATCCCAGACCATTTACTCTCACCCCACTTTTGGAGGCCCAAATGGTTTCGGAATGCGACAATTCAATTGGGGTTTCGAAGAGCACTGACACACCTTTCCAATGAACCTAAAATCGACCCAATCCGATATATAACGAGGGAGTTATGAGCATTTTATTCACATCACGCGATTTCGAAAATCAATGTTCGAGATTGAGAAACGACGATAGAAGGCTTCTAGCATGCTTTTGGGGTATCAAATAGCCTCAGAATTAGGTGATTCTTCTTTCCCTTTGAAAGATAGTCAAGTTACCTTTCCATCGAGCTAAAAACTGTCCAAATCCGACATCTGATGAGGGAGTTATGAGGGTTTTCATGAGAATAGGGGATGTTGGAAAAATCCCAGACCATTTACTCTCACCCCACTTTTAGAGGCCTAAACGGTCTCAGAATGCGATGATTTAAGTGTGGTTTCGAAGAGCACTGACACACCTTTCTAATGAACCTAAAATTGACCCAATCCGATATATAACGAGGGAGTTATGAGCGTTTTATTCGCATCGCGCGATTTTGAAAGATTAACGATTGAGATTGAGAAACGACGATCGAAGGTTTCTAACGTGCTTTTGGGATATCAAACAGTCTCTCAATCAGGCAATTCTTTCTTCATTTGAAAGCTTGTCAAATTAGCTTTCCAACGAGCTAAAAATCGTCCAAATCCGACCTCCGATGAGGGGTTATAAGGGTTTTCGGGGGAAGAGGGGATGTGAGAAATTTCTGGACTATTTACTCTCACTCCACTTTTGGAGGCCCAAACGGTCTCGGAATACGACGATTCCAATGGGGTTTCAAATAGCACTGACTCACCTTTCCAATGAACCTAAAATAGACCTAATCCGAGATAAAACGAGGGAGTTACGAGTGTTTTATTCGTATTACGCGATTTCGAAAGATTAACAATTGAGATTGAGAAATGACAATCGATGCCTTCTAACGTGCTTTTGGGATATCAAACGGTCTCTGAGTCAAGTGATTGTTTCTTCATTTGAAAGCTTGTCAAGTTAGCTTTCCAACGAACTAAAAATCATCTAAATCTAACCTATGAGGGTTTTCGGGGGAAGAGGGGATTTTAGAAAATTTCTGGACCATTTACTCTCTCCCCACTTTTGGAGGCCCAAACAGTCTCGGAATACGACGATTCCAATGGGGTTTCGAAGAGCATTGACTCACCTTTCCAATAAACCTAAAATAGACCTAATCCAACATAAAACAAGGGAGTTATGAGTGTTTTATTCATATTACGCGATTTCGAAAGATTAATGATCGAGATTGAGCAACAACGATCGAAGCTTTCTAGCGTGCTTTTGGGATATCAAACGGTCTCCGAATCAGGCAATTTTTTTTTTCATTTGAAATCTTGTCAAGTTACCATTCCAATGAGCTAAAAATTGTCCAAATCCGACCTCTAATGAGGGAGTTATGAGGGTTCGTGGGAGCAGGGGATGTCGAAAAAATTCCAGACCATTTACTCTCATCCTACTTTTGGAGGCCCAGACAGTCTCAGAATGTGACGATTCTAGTGAGGATTGAAAAGCGCACTGACTCACCTTTCCAATGAACCTAAATTGACACAATTCGACATACAACGAGGGAGTTATGGGGATTTTATTCATGTCACATAATTTCAAAAGATTAATGATCGAGATTGGAACATGATGATTGAGGACTTCTACCGTGCTTTTTGGATATTAAACGGTCTCTGAATCAGGAAATTCTTTTTTATTTGAAATCTTGTCAAGTTACCTTTCAACGAGTTAAAAATCGTCCATATCCGACCTCCAATGAGGGAGTTATGAGGGTTTTCGTGTGAGCAAGGGATGTCGGAAAAATTCTAGACCATTTGCTCTCGCCCCACTTTTGGGGCCTAAACGATATCAGAATGCGACGATTCTAGTAGGGATTGAAAGATCACTAACTTACCTTTTTGATGAACCTAAAATCGACCCAAACTGACATATAATGAGGGAGTTATGAGTCAAGGGATTTAGTGAAACATTAGGTCTGTTGTCATTTTTGCGACAATAAATTGCGACGGACAAAGACCGTAGCTAATCGTCTCCAGTGAATCAACGATAACTGTCGTTTATTAGCGACGGACCATAACCGTCGCCAAATTATAGACAGTCGTTTATTAGCGACGAATGCGATACGTCGTTTCATTTTTGCGAGGGACAGTAGCCATCACCAAACTTTAGACAACCGTCGTTTCTTAGCGGCCGACCATACCCGTCGCCAAGGTTTTAACCATTGTCCTTTATTAGAGACAGACCATACCCGATGCCAAGGTTTTAACCACTGTCGTTTATTAGAGATGGACCATCGCCAATTTATAAACAACCGTCGTTCATTAGCGACAGATGCAATCCGCCGTTCATTTTTGCGACAGTTAACTGCGATGGTCTTGGACCGTCGCTAATTCTGTTTTGTGAGCTAAAAAAATATGATCTCTTTGAAATAATTACTACCCAAGCAACGTTTATTATGGGACTTATCAAAAAAGTTCGCACGTGTGAACTGGTGCATATTCGACATATACAGTCATGCTTACCTATGCACGTGCGCACCTTTGCACACGTTTCATGGGTGTCTAATCTGCAAATCATGATGCAGAAACCCATCAATCTTAAGGGAAAAAATTTCACCCTGATTTAAAATTTTGGTGGGCCCATAGCAAATAAAAATGCAAATCAATGGAGGAAATTATTTTCATTTTTCACTGCCTACCAAAGTTTTGGATCAAAGTAAAAATCGGTTCCAGGGGCTTTCATGAGGTGAACTATTTAGATTTTGGAGTCTCATCACATATTGTTCTAAAAAAAGTTCGCACGAGTTTCGTGCGAACTGATGCGCGGCAAAGCATTTGGCATATATAGTCATGCTCACATATGCATGTGTTCACCTGTGTAGACGTGTCATTGGCGTCTAATCTGAAACATCTGATGCGGAAACCCATGAAACCTTAAGGCAAAATTTTTCACCCTGATTTAAAATTTTGGTGGGTTATAGCGAAGGAATGAAGGTGTTTTCATGGCCTACCAAAGTTTTGGATCAAAATAAAAATTAGGCCTAGGGGGGTTTCATGAGGTGTTGCTTCATGTGGACCATTTAGATTTTGGAGTCACATCACATATGATGAGTTCTCAAAAAAGTTTGCATGTGCAAACTGGTGCGCAACTAAGCATTCGGCATATAAAGTCATGCTCACCTGCAAACCTACGGAACACGAGAAAACATTTTTGAAAACTCATCATACGTTATGTGACTCCAAAATCTGAATGGTCCACGTGAAGCAACACCTCATGAAACCCCAATGGCCCAATTTTTACTTTCATCCAAAACTTTGGTGGGCCATGAAAAATGAAAACAGTTTCCTCCCTTGATTTGCATTTCTCTTTGCTATTGCCCACCAAAATTTTATATCAGGGTGAAAAGTTTTCCCACGAGTTTTCATGGGATTCCGCATCACATGAACCATTCGAATTAGACGTCTATGACTCGTGTGCAAAGGTGCGCAAGTGAGCATGACTCTATATGCCGAATTCTCAACTGCGCACCAGTTCAAACAGAACTCCTGCGAACTTTTTGGAGAACTCATCATACGTGATGTAACCTCAAAATCTGAACAGTCCACATGAAGCAACACCTCATGAAACCCCCTTATCCCAATTTTTTTACTTTGATCCAAAACTTTGGTGGGCTATGAAAAATGAAAACAGTTTCCTCCCTTGTTTTGCATTTCTCTTTTCTATGGCCCACCAGAATTTTAGATTAGGGTGAAAATCTCTCTTTGGTTTCATAAGCTTCTGCATCACATGGACAGTAAGGATTAGACACCCACAACATGTGTGCAAAGGTGCATAGATGACACGACACTATATGCCGAATGCTTAGCTCCGCACCAATTCGCACAGAACTCATGCAAACTTTTTTGAGAACTCATCATATGTGATGTGACTCCAGATTTAGAACGGTCCTCGTGAAGCAGCATGTCATGAAACTCTCTGGCCCCAATTTTTACTTTGATCTAAAACTTTGGTGGGCCATGAAAATGAAAACACTTTCCTCCTGTGATTTCCATTTCTCTTTGCTATTGCTCACCTGACTTTTAGATTAGGTTGGAAATTTTTACCTTGGGGTTTAATGAGATTCGGCATCACATGGAACGTTCAAATTAGACGCTCATGATATGTGTGCAAAGGTGCGCGGGTGCGTAGGTGAGTAGGTGAGCATGACTCTATATGCGAAATGCTCAATTGCACACCAGATTCAGAACGGTCCTCGTGAAGCAGTTTCTCATGAAACTCCTTGGGCCCAATTTTTACTCTGATCCAAACTTTGGTAGGCCATGAAAAATGAAAACACTTTCCTCCCATGATTTGCATTTCTCTTTGCTACTGCTCACTTGACTTTTAGATTAGGGTGGAAATTTTTACCTTGTGGTTTAATGGGATTCGGCATCACATGGAACGTTCGAATTAGATGCCCATGACAAGTGTGCAAAGGTGTGCAGGTGCGTAGGTGAGTAGGTGAGCATGACTCTATATGCCAAATGCTCAGCTGCACACCAGTTCGCATGTGCGAACTTTTTTGAGAACTCATCATACGTGATGTGACTCGAAAATCTAAATGGTCCATGTGAAGAGCACCTCGTGAAACCCCCTAGGCCCAATTTTTACTTTGGTCCAAAACTCTAGTGGGCCATGAAAAATGTAAACAGTTTCATCCCTTGATTTGCATCTCTTTATTTAGATCAAGGTGAAATTTTTTCCCTTATTGTTTCATGAGATTCCTCATCACATGGATTGCTCGGATTAAAAGCCCATGACACGTGCAAAGGTGCACATGTGCGCAAGTGAGGATGACTATATATGCCGGGTGCTCAGCTTCACACCATTTCGAACGAAACTCAAGCAAACTTTTTTTGAGAACTCATCGTATGATGGGCTCAATTTTTACTTTGATTCAAAACTATGGTGGGCCAAGAAAAATGAAAATTGTTTCCTCGATTTGCATTTCTCTTTGCTATGGTCCACACAAATTTTAGATCGGGGTGGAAATTTTTACCTTGGGGTTTCATGGGATTCTGCATCACATGGACGGTTCGGTTTAGACGCCCATGACACGTGTGCAAAGGTGCACACATGCGTAGGTGCGTAAGTGAACATGACTCTATATGCTGAATGCTCAGTTGCGCACCAGTTCGCACAGAACTCATGCGAACAATTTTGAGAACTCAGCATACGTGATATGACTCCACGATTTGAACGGTCCACGTGAAGCAACACCTCATGAAACCCCCAGGGTCCAATTTTTACTTAGATCCAAAGCATTGGTGGGCCATGAAAAATGAAAACAGTTTCCTCTCTTGATTTGCATTTCACTTTGCTATGGCCCACCAGAATTTTATATCAGGGTGAAATTTTTTCCCATGGGTTTTCATGGGATTCCGCATTACATGGACCATTCGGATTAGATGCCCATGACGCGTGTGTAAAGGTGTGCACGTGCGTAGGTGACGTGACTCTATATGCTGAATGCTCAGATGTGCACCAGTTCGCACGAAGCTCGGGCGAACTTTTTTGAGAAAACATCATACGTGATGTGACTCTAGAATTTGAACAGTCCACGTGAAGCATCACCTCATGAAACCCCCTGGGCCCAATTTTTACTTTGATCATAAACTTCCTCCCTTGATTTGCATTTCTCTTTGCTATGGCCCACCAGAATTTTAAATCAGGGTGACAATTCTATCCTTGGGGATTAATGGGATTCCGCATCACATGGACTGTTCGGATTAGACGCCTATGACACGTGTGCAAAGGTGTGCACGTGCGTAGGTGAGCAACCTCATGGGAACTTCCCATGAGGTCGTGTTGTGTGGGCCCCACCGTGATGTGTGTCGAACATCTACCCCATCAGTCAGATGCACCACTCGAAGGTGGGCCATGGGTTTAAAAATCAAGTCAATCCATGACTTCAGTTTACCACACCACATACAACAACTGACAAGGTTACCCTCCCATTAAAAAAATCATAATCATTTATTAGCCTCACCTAGATGTGGTTCACAAATCTAGCCCATCTATTGTATGTGTCCCACTTGGATGAGGGGTCGAACCAAGTGTCAGCCGCATTGAAAACTCAGGTGGGCCCCACAAAGTGCTTTTATATGTTTTAAGCATGTCTTCACATGGTGTTAGATGGTATGGCCTACCTAAGTTCCTTTATACGGCTGAGTTTTTTAAAAAAATTATATATCTCATAACCTAAAGCGGACCCATGAAATGCACGGTATTGAGATAGGTTGGTTTGGGTCAGGTTGGGTCTAGGGACGCCTCATACCTAACCCATTTAAGAATTTAGTAAGAATCTAGAGTTTTGGACTTAAGACCCAACCCATTAAAATTCAAGACCGCTTTAGGTCATGCTGAAATCAAAATCAACCAACCCATTAATTTAATGGGTCAATATTAGCCCCCGATCCAAATCTAACCCATTTATCACAGGGGTCGCATTAAGGTCAGTAGGAATGTCAATGGGTACCCGAAGCCATAGGTACCATATGAACTCAACCCATGAACCCGACCCAATTTTAATGAGTTTAGGTTCAATACATTGGTCTCAAGAAATCATGTTGAGTTCAAGTCTAGATATTTTGTTTTGGCTTGAGAAAACTCGAGTCATCTAGCTCAACCCATTAATCAACTAACATATGCAAGCAAGGTTCAACACAAGCCTGACCCATTTACTTAAACGGACATATTTCTAGCTTGAACCTGACCCACTATCCAATTAGTTTAGTCAAAATCCACCTCAAAAGTAGGTTGTAGACTGACCCAACCTACGCTTAAGGCCACCCATTTTAAATTAGGGCTACGCCCGTGAGTGGGTCTATATTAGGCTCAAGTCTAACCCATTCAGGTTAGGTCTCGAACCCACAAGCCAATTGGCTTGTTTGTTGCCTACTGCAAAGTACAATTCTTGTAAGGTAAATAGGTAGCAGGAAAAGTTCAAAAGTGAGATGGTGTTCTCTTACCATGACCATCGAGTGATGAAAAGACCTATGAAGAAGAATGTCACATGTTGAGTTAATGCAACTGCTTGGACCTGTAATAAGATCAAGAGAACTACAAAGATGTAAAATCGATTATTAAATTCTTTCTATAAATTTATGTTGCATTAAAATAAATAAGTATGACTAAAGTTTATAGATATTATCTCTGAACAAAATAGTGATAAGAAAGGCCTTAGTGAGATTCAGGCTAGCCACACGTATTGGCTAATTTCAGCGCTTCCTTTAAAACGGGCTTTCCATGTCTTCTAAAATAGAACTTTGGTTCAGGCCTTTGCCAGGAATCTCACAATGAATACGATCCCCCACAAGTATGTCATCCTCTTCTGCTCTAGTAATAGATGCGGCTTGCTACCTCTTGAATTAAGGTGATTCTTTCTTGGGGGGGGGGGGGGAGGGGGTCAGGCTATGAGGGTTTGTTATCCTTGTTGTATTTATTGCCAACAATAGAAATCTTACCTGCATTAAAGAAGGACAAAGTAGGTCCTACCATGAATAGGCCATATCCCAAAATTCACACACCACCAAAATCCATATTTAGGAACAGTGGAAAACTTCCTAAACCATTTAGAAACGGTTTTCAACCGTGGTTAAATAGGGCGTCGCAAAAAATTAAGGACCGTCGCAAATTTTCAATTTAGGAAAAATATTTTTTCTTATTTAGGAACGGTTTTGAACCCTTATTTCGAAAGGTCGATAAAAGCCATGCAACTATTGGGAAAGGCAACTACTGGCTAATGATTCCTAAAATATTTATTGAAATATTTATCGAAATATTTATTGGAAATGTATTTTTTTTTCTTCCAAATGTGGGTATTGGAGAAATCAATTTGCCATCTGGTAGAAAATAATAGTTATTCTTAGTGAGACCAACAACAGAAAATAGAGTTAATTATTGAAGGTAATGCTTAAAATGCCATCAAAGTTAATTTCCCATATGTGCAATGCTTAAAATGCCATCAAAAAGTTAATTTATGTGCAATGCTTAAAATACCATCAAAAAGTTAATTTATGTGCAATGCTCAAAATGCCATCACAAGCTTCATAAATTGTAGTATGCTAAAACATAATCAAAGGATTGGGTAATGCTAGAACAAGAATTTCACCTAATCTTTTGTATGTTACTTTTATTAACTCCATCCTAGCACTGATGTTAGCGTTATTTGCTCATCTTGAAGACAAGCACAATGAACTAAAAGTATGTTTTATCATTGATGGTGTTATTTAATTTATAAGATCAAATTATCACGAAAAGAAAGACAAGAAAAAGAAGAAGAAGATGAAGAAGAAGCCGAGGAAAGAAAGAAAAAAATGATGATACTCAAATATCAATCCTACTAATGGTCATGTTTCTCTTTCTTTTCTTTTTTTTTTCAAGAAAAAAACAAGTATTTGTGGGTTGCACTATCGAACTGATAGTCATTTTCAACAATACAATTGACTATGGGTGCTACAATTCAATTAAACCTTTGATCCATTTTAAAACAATGGTCAATTATGGTGACATCCCATAAGGAAAAAAAAAAGTCAGTAGGTTCCCCTTTTACACTTGCACAAATGGTCTTAAAAAGCAGCCATTAAAATCACATTTATCATTATTGCTTCTCATATAAGAGATGATCTCCAAATTCACCAACAATTTAAGTACAAAAGTCGAATAAAGATTAAAAAATAAATAATCAAACATTGTTAAATTACTAGCTATTAGTCACATTAATGTGAACAGTCATAGCAAAAATCAGTTCTCCATCCCCATAGTATTATTTTATTTAGTATAATACTAAAATAATCAAACATTGTTAAATTACTAGCTATTATTTTATTTATAAGATCAAATTATCATGAAAAGAAAGACAAAAGAAAAAGAAGAAGAAGAAGATGATGAAGAAGAAGCCAAGGAAAGAAAAAGAAAATTGATGATACTCAAATATCAATCCTACTAGTGGTCATTTTTCTCTTTCTTTTCTTTTTTTCAAGAAAAAACAAGTATATGTGGGCTGCACTATCGAACTAATAGTCATTTCCAGCAATACGATTGACTATGGGTGCTACAAGTCAATTAAACCATTGATCCATTTTAAAACAAATGGTCAATTACGGTGACATCCCATCAGGAAAAAAAGGTCAGTAGGTTCCCCTTTTACACTGGCACAAATGGCCTTAAAAAGCAGCAATTAAAATCACATTTATCTTTTATTGCTTCTCATATAAGAGATGATGTCCAAATTTACCAACAGTTGAAGTACAAAAGTCGAATAAAGATTAAAAAAATAATAATCAAACATTGGTCAATTACTAGCTATTAGTCACATTAAAGTGAACAGTCATAGCAAGAATCAGTTCTGCATTCCAGACTAGGAACTTTAATTTATTTATTTTTTCCTTTTGCAAGAAGGTAAGAAACTGTTTCTTCTACTTAGCATCGGCAATTCACAACTATCAACTTTGCCCTTTAGGCTTTAACATAGTCCACCCAAACTATAAAAGTAAAAGTTTTTTTTTTTCTTGAAATTTCTAATTTTAATTTGTCATTTTTTTATTGAAGAAATAGGCACTCAACTAAATAAACAAAAATTTTGAAATATAATTAAAAAAATTAGTTATTAAGGTAGACAGTACTGACCAAATCCAATCACTTGTAAGGCCATCATTGCGAACTCAAAGAAATGATAGCACGTTCCATAATTACTGGGAAATGGATGTTCCTATGTTTTGTAACTCCCCTCTTAGCTGCTTTGATGGCTTTGGCCTCCATCCCCATAGGAACCTTGAATTAAAATATGTCGAAAGATTCACACAAGCAAGCAAGATTAAGTTTGCGGAGAAACATTAACATAGATACCTAAACAAAATATAAAACCAGCACATGCAATGAACGTAACAAATGTTGTGCAGAAACTTCTCACCTGTGTGTGCAGATGTCACTTGTCGAGGGTTCTCTGCATCAGATTGGTTCTTCTTCCCTTGCATCTGATGTCATGGCCATAGCCACTGGAAAACTGAAAAGTGAACTAGCTCAAATGCAAGTACAAGTACACTGTTATTGCCATTAAGGTCTGTCCAAAACAAAACAGCAAATGGCCAAAAGATGCATTCATTCTCTTCCAACAGGGATACATCAACGGTAACCAGAATGGAACGGACAACCAAGATTGAAGTGATATTAACAATGTAAAACCCAAACAGTAAACTCTTAATGAACTAATGTAATCCATATCAAACTCATTTTAAGGGAGAGACAGACCATGGTTAACAAATGGACAATTGTTCACATTTTTCTCTATCATCTTTGTTTCTACATTGACAACAGCGGAACCAATCAATTGATGTGAATCATGGGAATGTGAATTTCCAACACCGTTTTCCATCTCTTGAGGACTGGATGACCATTGCCTTTTCGCACTGCTTGACAATTGACCTATGCTTCTCTTTTGTGGTATCTCAAGTGTTTCAACAAAGGAGGCTGATGCGAATCTGACCAGCCCTCCAAGACAACCACTGCACTACACAAAAGGGAAATGAATGAATTTGAGCCCCTCACAAACTGAAACTAATTGTCAATACCATGTACAAAACACTGATTCACGTGTTCATTCAAAATTTTTACTGTTACGATTGAGACTAGGTTTCTCACTCAAAACTAAAAACCTTCTACAATACCTTCATCATTCTAAGGGAAAAGAAGAAGAAGAAGAAGAAGAAACACCTACCCCATACAAGCTAAAAAATGCCTTTGGTAAATCTAACCACCGAATATGGTCCAAACAACATTCTAAATGCACTTGCGGTGAAGAGATTTGAAGCACTTGTTTCAAACAATAGTGTGATTGTCTTAATCAGAGGACAGTCATGACAACACCACACAAGAACTAGAGAAACAAGGACATTCCATTTTATGAGAAATTGAAATTCATTGAATACCATTTACAGTGTGCTTCATGTGAAAGGAAGAAATTCAGATAGTGCGGAACATCTAAGGTGTACAGGATAATAATTACTAACCACACTACAACAAAACTAGTCTTTCCCGGCGGTCAAAACTGCCGGTAAAAGCCGCTCGGTAAAGGCTTTACCGGCGGTCAGCGTCTTTTACTGGTGGTTGTGCTGGGCGCCACTTAATGTAAGATTTATCGGCAGTTTATACACTTTTACCGGTACTTTTATGACGACCGCTGGTAAAGGTCTGTTGAAGCGCCCGTAAAGGTCCTTTTAAGCGCCAGTAAAAGTGCTTTTAAGTGTCGATTAAGATCTCAAGCGAGGGATGTTTAATGGATCTGAAAAATGCATTGCTACGTGGACATCTCCTACAAAATGCAGTGGCATGTCCTTATTTTTTTAATTGCTAAGATAATGGCTTCGGGCTTCTGTTGTTCCTTTGATGGAAGGCTCATGCATGTGCTACGGAACTTGAGAAGCAGGTTCGCTATGTGGACATCTCCTACAAAATGTAGTGGCAGGTCCTTATTTTTTTTAATTGTTAGTATAATGGCTTCAAGCTTCTGTCGTTCCATCCAGTGGACCACCAAAGAAAATAGAGCAATTTTCGTAGAACATGTTAGCTACAATGCTTACACATGTCACCCATATACCCCACCACAAGTGGATCTAGAAACCACACACGGCACGTGTCCATGTGTGGTACATCAGAACAAAAATACAAATGCCCAAGGAAAATAGATTACACATCAGTCAAAGGTACAAACAAGAAAGTAGAGTATTCACTGGCAAGAAAGTAACTTTTTTTTTTCTTTAGTATGCCTCATGCTCCCCCTGCAAAATCACAGGCATTAATCAATCTAAGAAAACCGATCAAAATCTCTGTTGAGTTGTGCAAGTTGGATACCAAGGCTTTACTGATTGGACATGAAATGCCCAGCATATGGGCACTTGTTTGTTGACACAACTTTCCAACTTGGAACGGACCTCCACAGACTCCCTGGTGATTTTGAAGCCCTGTCAAATGCATGCTTATATAATGAATTAGATGGAACCGGAATAGTGTGTAAGATATACATGGAGGTTTTTTCCTTTTAAAGTTATCTAATGTACATAACTCAAAATCAATCCATTTCAGAAACATTCAAACAATGCTAGAAAAGGGGGAAAATTGAAAAAGATTTACCATTCATTGAGTTATGTGCTTGTCATACGCTGAATACTAATGTTTTAAATCCTAAGACCAGACCTTTCTATCAGCAGTTTGGTCCATATCCAAACAGTGGTTTGTTCCAGTCCAACCATGACATGTTTAGACAAATAAAATGATAGGAACCGACTACAACTGGCTACCTGTAGCACAGTTGGTAGTGTTCGCTCTATAAAAAAATAAAATAAAATGGTACTCGAACACCACAACCCATTTTGAATTTTACCAATAAACAGTAGAATTGAAGCAGCAGACCAGCTGGACTGTTTAAATGATTTCTTGCCCAAAATGGGGTTCCAGGCAACTTGGCTTATTTCCATGGCTGGTTCTAACCCAGATTAATCAAACCATCCGGTCCAGCCCAGCTTAAAAACGCTGACAAATAGATGACATTTGTCATTATTACAATGACTTGTTCATTAATGAAAATATTGTTTGGGTCATATATCACTACAAAAACAAAACCCAAACCACTTAAATGGAGAGAAATGTCTCAGGTTGTTCACAAAGGGGGAAAATCAGTCAATATCTAACGCACCTTGTCTATAGAGGTATTTTGCTGGCAAATAATATTTGCAATTCCAATATCACCCCTGGTAGAGAACTTCACTCCTTCCTTTGTAACTGAAATTACAACTACAATCACCCCAAACCAAAACATAGATATTGTTAGTGAACTATAACTGTTGATATGAATGTTGGACATTAGTATGAAACAACCAACAAGAATCCCTACACATTCTATTCAAATTTCAACCAATGGATGGTGGGTGAATTCAGTACACAATATTATGTGTACGGAACTATCTCAATACTAAGTCATGCAATGATGATGATGATACCAGTATCTCCAATGCTGCTGAGGTCCTTGTAAATCCTTGAGAACTCAGCTGATGGCATCTTTACAATGGCATGATACTCTGCTTCTGGAATTCCAAGATGCTTGTTGTCAATATCTACGAGCTTCATCTTAAAATCAACAATCTTATCTTGACCTTCAAAAATGACAAAACCCAGATCAGTGATAAAATTCTAGGGAAAATGCAGAATTTCAAACATCCTTTTTTGGCAAGGCAGTAAAAAAGAGTTTACAAATAAACCATAATGAATAAAATAGATTACATACAAAATAAAAAAATCCAAAATGAACAGAAGAAATTTGCTAAAAGACCTAATTTATCCATCCATTTCTTCTCTTCTCAACAATACGCAGTCAGCATTTTCATTTCTTTCAGCATCCCTCGGACAAAGAATACAAATTCCCTTAACCAAAACAACCCAAAATAAATATGTAAACGACAATTGTGCTGAGAGTTAACAGATTAGTGTAATTAGGAATAACTACCAAGAAGAAGATAGAAATACAAAAAAGAAACACAATGATGACAGAGGACAATAGGTGATGGTTACCTGATTGAGAACCTCAAAGTCCGATGGCTGTTTAGCCATTGAGTAATACCCCTGCATTGATTGAAGCCCAATGCATATGAATATGGAAGACCAATATTCAAAGTTCAAACATGTTAAATGTACTTCCTCGTTGTCATACAGGTGCCAGAATTTTGACCCAAAATACCACTACAATGTCCTCGTTTAGATTCTTTTTAAATTAACTAGGAAACAAATTGTTAAAAGAACAAAACGATCTTCAACCATAAATGACATTGGTCAGGAGTATAAAAACATTGGTTGGGTAGAGTAGTACAAAAATATGCACCAACAATTAAAATCTATGTATCTAACAAGTGAGAAAATTTTATTCAACACAAAATTCATTCCATACTTCTAGTTTTCTAGTAATAAAAACACTCCAGATGATATCAAGAATTAAGGGTCAAATATGGATAGCACAGTAAAACATTTAAGGGATTAAATTCAGTAAGATATTGATGAAAGGAGTAGTCCATATTCAAAGCAAATGAGTTAAATGAGTAAACTGATTAAATATTCCGATATTTTCTTATCCATGATGAGGCCAATCATATGCCCCAAATCCAATAGTTTAAGTTCCCAATGGAAAACTATACAATTACTGTATGAATAAATGCATACATTCTGACATTTTAATCTCTGACCTGGAAATAGACAGGTTAAGAAGAGAAATACAACCACAATCCACATTCACCTAAAAATTTTCCTAAGAGAGGTGACTAGGATCTTCCAAACTAATAGATTTTTCGGGCATGGTTCATCCATAGCCATTGATACCTTTGATAGAGCAATCACCACAAAAAAAAAAAGATGCTTGATGTATATTTTCCATTATCCATAAAAAGGATGTATATTAACAATGATTTTGTATATATATAAAAAAAAAAATCAACAGGCCAATATGGATAATATCTTGCCTCATAACGGATTTGGCCCTTGGCCATTATAAACTATTACTGGACTAAAAACACTGGGAATTCTAGAATCAAGAAGCTGTAGAGTTAAAACAAACATGTTCAGACTGGTTATTCATTGAAAGGTGCAGTAATTTAAAAAAATGTGTGTGTGTGTGTGTTGTGTGTGTGTGTGTGTGTGTGTGTATAAAGATGGGGTAACCCATACCATTGTGATAAGAACTATGTGATTAGGGCGATGAGGCACTATCAAGAATGTAACTGAGTTAATAGGTTTGTCATCATGTGGCCTCAATGTTAAAAGTGGCAATGCCTTCCTGTCTTCCCAAATCTTTACCTGTTGCAAACCAATAAATCAAGATGATATTTGAAGGTTCCAAATCATATAGAATATTTCAAAAATGGCAAGATTAAAAAAACGTAACTTCCCAGCAAGATTAATATCTATCAACAATTCAAAAGAATTGAGTTTCTCGAACAACAATTCAAGAGATATACCTGGTTCGTTATAACCCAATTAATAAAGGGTAAGCGTAGCTCATGACACAACTCCAGCATGTTCCCTCCAGGAGTCAAAAGTTTGACAGCCTTCCTTCTCAATGTAAATGAAAACAATTAGACAATTCCAACAAGCAACAGACGTTGATCTGAATGAAATCGATTTTATGATAATCTCAAAATATGCAGTATAAGAAATAAACTGACTTGATCAATGAGGAGCTTCCAGTTTGATGAGCCTCAGCAATGACCGGTGTTTACTTACCTGGAATGGACCAGACTATCGGATTGGTTGGGATAAGAACTCATCATTGAAACAGGACGGGTTTTGGCTAGGACTGATAGGTATGCGGCATCAATTCAATAGCTTTTAACATGATTACCATTAAAAAGAGTAGACTAACAGATGCACACAAAATAAAGCCAACAGGACCCAGGGCATTGGACCTGAAGATATTGATGATAAATGGCAAATGGCGCTGAATTCGAAAGAAGTGGTAGAAGCTCTTGAACTATGCTCCAAGTATCCAGCTCTATAGAATCTTAGTATCACCACTGAATATTAACAACTTGCTAGCACTAAGCCATATGGTACATCCTTTTGTATATTTACCTAGTAAAACCATTTTCTTTCCACATCTTTATGGCTTCTGGTGATGCCCTTATTCCAGGTTTTGTTAATTTGCAAATCTTGGTAATTGTGTAAGTGTTGTCATCATGTATGCCATCTAAGTGGTTAGTAGAACAAGGAGATGTATCCATAGGATCCAAAGCTCCATTGCCAGAAGAAAGAGATGTATTAGTGGTGCTAACTGATGGCTGAGATGAGTAAAGAGCAGAATTGAGACACAAGTACCAAAACATTAGATGAGACACATTCAGTTGACAAGGCAGTTTTGGCAACAATTGACTGAATACTAGAGACCAAACCTTTTCATGAGATACGGATTGTTCAGTACTGTTGTTTTGATCAAAACAAAGTTTAGAGATAGGAGACTGCACAATCCTGCATTAAAACAAATCTATAAATATCCCAAACTCTCAGGAAAAAAAGAGAGTAAAAAATATAAATACAGGAGTGCCAAACTGATTTTAACTATGTCCAAGATGGTAGGACACGACACAACCCATACTCGACCCAATTTTGACCAGGCCAATTCTCCAAATGGTGGACCCAAACCTGGTCTGATTTCTAAATGAGTCTGGAAAATTGGATCTGGACGCATTAAGATCGAGTTGGGTCCATTGGGTACCTTTTGGACAAAATCCAAATCAAACAAGAGGTAAAGCAATCAAAAGCAGAACATCCATATTGGAGACTGCAATACCTGAAAATGAAGCATGGGCACCTAAAATTAAGCAAACAGATTTAAATGAGATGAAATTCATTTTTTAAGTGGCAACCAAACTGGCCCTTAGCAGCTCAACAGTCGGCTGTTAGAGGCTCACCTCTTTTCCAAGTTGGTGTTATGGTGGTGGTTGGTTGGGTCTTGTAGCTTTCAATTGCTTTATCTTGTCTCTCCAACATCCAACCACAAAATAATGAAGAAAGAAAAAGAAATATAAAAAAAAAAAAAGGGACAGAGAAATGGTCCACTGCTATTATAGTGGTACAAGCTGTAATAGTGCTCTTGGTTGTAAAACATTGCCTGCATCAGATTACTACCGAGGAAACAGAATCTTTTCATCAAGACTTGTCACCAAAGGTCCGAGGGTGGGCTCCATGCATGATCGATCAATTAGAGGTGCCCCATGCCAATCACTTATGGATCCCACATGGGCAACTGATGGGCCCGCATGATGGCAGGTTGCCTAGTGGACCCTACAGGGCCACAAGGTTGGAGGGACCAACTGTGGGGCCCAAAACAATCCTCTAGTCACATGATCGGACCATTTAACAGAAGGCAGTTCCTATTGCATAGTAGCAGTAAATTAGCAGTCTCCATATTCAGGTTGTAGTGTCCTTTTTCTACTTCAAGCCTGTTTGATCAATCTAGCAAGTTACCTACTTAGTATTGATTTGTAATTAGAATTGGAGTAGGAAATTGGAAACAAAACACTATATATACAGAGCCATATGTATGGAATATTTTGGGGTGGGCCAATTTGGCCCTGTATTGCATATCATATCCAGATGATATGGATACAATACATATTGGCTGATACAATACCTATAATCAAATTGATGGATGAAACAGTAAAATGACATGCATGTGACACACATCAAAGTTAATCATTATGTCAAATAACAAGAAGCAAAAAAAATTTGATTTTTTTTTTTTGTTTTTTGTTTTCCGGTTCCCTTAGATGGATTACTGGATTTTAATTAGGAATTGTTCAAATGAAATTGACATGAACAAAGAAATGACAAGATGAAAGTCAATCACATGCCCTGAATCTAGTTTCCCCCTAGCTCCTTCAGTTATAAATGAATGGGCGTTGGCTACCAACACATATAACATGACCAACAAGAAAGTTCATAAGTAAAGTCAATCTCATTCAGCATCATTTTCAAAAGTAAAATTTGCAACTCAATATTCAACAAGTACCTGAAGATGTGAAGCGATTCTTTGCAACTCTGAGTCACCTAGAAATAAAGCTTGCCTTCTTACCATTTCCATCTGCATGAACAGATAATTGTATTAAGATCTAAATCATCTGAATTAGAATCCATAGAGAGTGGACAGCTAAGATTTCTGCAAACCCAACTCAACCTAACCCTAAGAAATATACCCCATCTCAAAAAGAAGCTAGTATTTATCAGAAAATCTCTCCTGACACTAGCTAGTAATGCACATTAAAAGAAGAAAGAAAATGACAATATTTCACACTTCACAGAATCCCACTTCCAAACATCTTAACAACCAGTCCATTAGAAAGAATATTCCACCTCAATGTAACAAAAAAAAAAAAAAAAAACATCTATCTAATTCTTTCACCTAGCCATGGATGCTTTCGGGAGACTTCAACATTGTTTTTCACCCATGGAAAAGAAAACCAAGGGGGCATAGGAATTGATGGATGACAATGGAATCCTAGATATTGGCTTTCGTGGAAACACATTCACTTGGGATGATTGCCATCTGTCAAATCTAGGAAGTTTGCTAGAGGTTTATTGAGTTTTTTTTAGTCTTCTTGACTTTTTGTCAGTAATAATAATAATAAACTAGTTCAATTGAGTCGACTAGATGGCGCTGAGTTGAGTCAAGAGTTGAGCATCAACAGTGCATATACGTACAAGGTCACTATAACAATTCTAACAGTTGATTTAAGTAGAGGGAATCATAATCCCATCAGTCTACACAAGACAAAATGGTATGCTTAAGGCAAGAAATTACCAGAGATTTAAGTTGAGGGAATCATAATCCCATCAGTCTACACAAGACAAAATAGTTCTCATCTCACTCATGATTCTGGGTGGAAGAATCCAAAAAAAGAAGAAAAAAAACATAAACAAAAATGGATTAAATTAAATTCATACAGTAAGATGGCTGATGGCTCATCTAGAATACTGTCAGAAATTTACTATTATATCTAGAGACTTCAAATTTACAACACCAAAGTGATAATAGATTGAAACAGCTTAGAGATTGCTTTAAATCTTGGCAACAGCCAAAACTAATCCCTGTAGGTTTACCACAACATCGACAAATTATCATGGTAAAGAATCAAATAATGCAATGTGTGTGTAAGTTTTGTGCACAATACTTTGGTTTCAGGGATTTGCTATTTTTAGAACATAAAGTGGTTTTTTTCTTTCTTTCTAGGATGACTTGGTACTAGAAGTCAGCAAATCGAAGCAATCTCCTGTTCAAATCTCCACTGGCAATAACCAAATATTGACTAAATTCAACCTAAGTGAACAAGAGCTTTGCTAAGTTCGCTCTTGTTATTGCATGAAAATAAATATGTTCCATTCTAAGCATGAAAATAAATATGTTCCAGTGGGCGATGATTTTAGAAGCAGTTGGATGGGTAAAAAACTTCACCAAGTTATTAAAGTTTTTTAGTCATATATTGGTTTCATAAAGTGTGGCCCACGATGAGTGGACCAACTTGATTCTTGGGCAAGAGCATTTACATAGCAGTACCTCTCCAATGAATGGATTGGAATTTGGATCTCATACCAATTTGCCACGTGGCAGATGTGTGGCATGTGCATGAGCTGCCTTGTACATGTGTGTGGGCTTAGAAAGTTTCCTGAACAAAATGAGATTTTAACATAGTTTGGACTAGTTGTATAGGTCGTAAATTAACAACATAACCCTATGCCATGATTTGAAAAAAACTAAGTTCGCTCTCTCTCGAATTTTGAATATCCAAAGCACAAGAAAAACAACAAAAGAGGAAAATTTGTCAAGCTTAATCTAATAGATAACCTCATCTTATTCAATGCGATGGCTTTTTGTTGCCTTGCTCTTATTCAAAAGGATGGGGAGTGACAGGATGTTGCCGAGTAGAGCTAGATCTGGGTGGATGAAGCGGAAATGTACCTTGGGGTTTTGTGTGACCAGTGCATGCCTCGAAACTCGAGGAGAAATTTCTCTGTGACATCTATTCGACCAACTATGATGGGTCTTTGGGCAATGAGAGGACATCATAAGCAAAAACTGAGCATTGCAAAGATGAGGTTGTTAAGATGTATGTATGGGAAGGCTAGGAACGACATAGTTAAGAATGAGGTGTCGAGGCAACCCAGTAGCAGTCCCAATAGAAATAAAATGATGATGATCAGATTGAGAGGGTGTGGTCATGTGCAATGAAGACATGAGACGGCTCTTTTAAGGAGAGAAACATTGATTAGAGTTTGGGGGCTGAAATGAAATGAGAATGAGAGAAAAACCTAAAAGGGCATTGATTGAGGTGGTGAGAAGGGATATGAGGGCTTGTTCACTAACCTAGGGTAGGGACTTACATAAAGCGACCCCAAATAGTTGGGACAAGGCTATGATGATGATGAAGTTGTGATGCTAGTGATTCTATCGGCTAACAAGGAGCAAATCATACTTGTTTCTTTCTAGTGAATATACTCAAAGACAGTCGATGCGGTAATTTCAAAGATTACCATCCAATGCAACAAGTCAAGGAGTGCCCCCTGCTCACTCAAGTACAAATGCTTGAAGAAGACTACGTGCGGCATGTGCCGTCAGTGTTTCGAGATATTATAATCGCAGTCTCTATTGCTCGAGTGCGGGTTCAGTGATGGTAATTTTTGCACCGAAATCTGAAATTGCCTTGATTGGTCAATATCAAGGCATCAAGGAAACAAGTGCTTAAACAATCACAATCATCACAAGTCTTAAAACAGACCTGACGGATCTGTTTTAAACAGCCTCCATCCTCTCCATATATAGAAAGAACAATGGGGAACAACAACTTCTACAGTTGTACAAATTTACAGAAAACCCCCCAAAAAGAAAAAAGAAAAAAGAGGAGAAATGTCACCTCCTTCCATCCACAGGGAAATGCGAGAGGGGGACGAGCTCAGACAGAGGCGTCGACATGAGCGTTGGGAGGGGGAAGTGCGGCGAAGACGGGACATGAAGCATTCAAGCGTAGCCACACGCCAACGCAGCAGAGATGGAAGAAATGGCGGCAATTTGGCAACATCCTCAGCATCTCTCCATCCTTGTAACCACAGAGACAGATGGAACAGATAGAATCGTCGGCGTGATCCTTGGAGTTGCAGAAGGAGAATGTTGCAGAGAGAGAGAGAGAGAGAGGGAGAGGGAGGGAGAGAGAGAGAGAGAGAGAGAGAGAGAGAGAGAGAGAGAGTCGGGGGTGGGGAGAGGAGCGCAAATGAATTTAGGGCTGCGTTTTTTAGTTTTTATAGGGCCCCTTTGACGGCAGCCGGTTTTGTAACCCCAACCGTTGGATATGCCCATTTTTCTTGTAGTGCCAATACACGAAAATATAACTAGACTGTCTAAAGGGCTAAAATTTATCTTTTGGTGCCGATGTCAGTTACAAGTATATGATAAACACCCTGCTGACATCCACGGGGTGTGCCTTTTGCATGTATGCTCACCTACGCACATGCGCACCTTTGCACACATGTCATGGGCGTCTAATCCGAACGGTCCATGTGATGCGGTATCTGCTAAAACCCCAAGGGAAAAATTGTCACCCTGATCTTAAATTCTGGTGGGCCATAACAAATAGAAACGTAAATTAAGGGAGGAAACTGTTTTCATTTTTCATAGCGCACCATAGTTTTGTATCCAAGTAAAAATTAGGCCCCGAGAGTTTCATGAGGTGGTGCTTCACGTGGACTGTTCAAATTTTGGAGTCACATCACGTACGATGAGTTCTCAAAAATGCGTAGTTGAGCATTCGGCATATAGAGTCATGCTCACCTACGCACGTTCGCACCTTTTCACACGTATCATGGGCGTCTCATCCGAACCGTCCATGTGATGCGGAATCAGATGAAACCCCTAGGGAAAAATTTTCACCTTGATCTAAAATTCTGGTGGGCTATAGCAAAGAGATACAAATTAAGGGAGGAAACTGTTTTCATTTATCATTGCCCACCAAAGTTTTGGATCAAAGTATAAATTGAGCCAAGGGGGTTCCATGCGGTGCTTCTTCATGTGGACCGTATAGATTTTCGAGTCACATCACGTATGATGAGTTCGAAAAAAGTTTGCACGAGTTCTTCTAATTGGTACACAGCTGAGCATTTGGCATATAGAGTCATGCTCACGTGCGCACCTTTGCACACGTGGCATGGGCGTCTAATCCGAACCGTCCATGTGATGCGAAAACCCATGAAACCCCAAAGGAAAAAAATTCACCCCGATCTAATATTCGGTGGGCCATAGCAAAGAGAAATACAAATCGAGGAGGAAACTACTTTCATTTTTCATTGGCCACCAAAGTTTTGGATCAAAGTAAAATTGGGCTCATGGGGTTTCATGAGGTGTTGCTTCAAGTGGACCATTCAGATTTTGGAGTCACATCACGTATGATGAGTTTTCAAAAAAGTTCGCATGAATTCATGCGAACTGGTTCGCACTATGCATTCGGCAATATAGAGTATGCTCACCAACGCATGTGTTCACCTTTGCACATGTGTCATTAGCGTCCAATCCGAACGGTCCATGTGATGTGGTATCCCATGAAACCCCAAGGGAAAAATTTTCACCCTGATCTTAAATTATTGTGGGCCATAACAAAGAGAAATGCAAATCAAGTGAGGAATCTGTTTTCATTTTTCATGTCCCACCATAGTTTTGGATCAAAGTAAAAATTGGGCCCAGGGTGTTTCATGAGGTGCTGCTTCACGTGGACCGTTCAGATTTTTGAGTCACATAACCTATGATGAGTTCTCAATAAAGTTCGCATGTGCGAACTAGTGCGCAGCTGAGCAATCGACATATAGAGCCATGCTCACCTACGCACGTTCGTAGCTTTTCACACGTGTCATGGGCGTCTCATCCGAACCGTCCATGTGATGTGAAATCAGATGAAACCCAAAGGGAAAATTTTCCGCCTCGATCTAAAATTCTATTTGCCAAAGCAAAGAGAAATCCAAATCAAGGGAGGAAACTGTTTTCCTTTTTCATTGCCCACCAAAGTTTTGGATCAAAGTATAAATTGGGCTGAGAGGGTTTCATGTGGTGCTGCTTCACGTGGACAGTTCAGATTTTCGAGTCACATCACATATGACTAGTTCTCAAAAAAGTTCACACGAGTTCGTGCGGGAACTGGTGCACTGCTGAGCATTCGGCATATAGAGTCATGCTCACGCGCACCAACGCATGTGCGCACCTTTGCACACGTCATGGGTGTCTAATCCGAACCATCCATGTGATGCGGAAACCCATGAAACCCCAAGGAAAAATTTTCACCCTAATCTAATATTATGGTGGGCCATAGCAAAGAGAAATGCAAATAGAGGGAGGAAAGCTGTTTTCATTTTTCATTGCCCATGAAGTTTTGGATCAAAGTAAAAATTGAGCCCACGAGGTTTCATGAGGTGCTGCTTCACATGGACCATTCAGATTTTAGAGACACATCACGTATGATGAGGTCTCAAAAAAGTTTGCACGAATTTCGTGCGAACTAGTTCGCAGCTGAGCATTCGCCAATAGAGTCATGCTCACGTACGCACGTGCGCACCTTTGCACACGTGTCATGGGAGTCTAATCCAAACGGTCCATGTGATGCGGTATCCCATGAAACCCCAAGGGAAAAAATTTTAACCGGATCTTAAATTCTGGTGGGCCATAACAAAGAGAAATGTAAATCAAGGTAGGAAACTGTTTTCATTTTTCATGGTGCACCATAGTTTTGGATCAAAGTAAAAATTGGGCCAAGGGTGTTTCATGAGGTGGTGCTTCACGTGGACCGTTCGGTTTTTCTAGTACATCACGTATGATGAGTTCTCAAAATAGGTCACACATGCGAACTGGTGTGCGACTGAGCATTTGGCATATAGAGTCATGCTCACCTACACACCTACACACGTGCGCACCTTTTCACACATGTAATGGGAGTCTCATCGGAACTGTCCATGTGATGTGGAAACCCATGAAACCCTAAGGGAAAATTTTCCACCCTGATCTAAAATTCTGGTTGCCATAGCAAAGAGAAATGCAAAACAAGGGACGAAGCTGTTTTCATTTTCATTGCCCACGAAAGTTTTGGATCAAAGTAAAAATGCTCGGGGGGTCATGGGGTGCTTCTTCACGTGGACCGTTCAAATTTTGAAGTCACATCACGTATGATGAGTTCTCAAAAACGTTCACACGAGTTCCGTGCAAACTGGTGCGCAGCTGAGCATTCGGCATATAGAGTCACGCTCACTTACGCACATGTGCACCTTTGCACACGTGTCATGGGCATCTAATCCGAACGGTTCATGTGATGCGGATTCCCAAGAAAGTCAAAGGGAAAAATTTTCACCCTGATATAAAATTCTGGTGGGCCATAGCAAAGAGAAATGCAAATCAATGGGAGGAAACTATTTTCACTTTTCATGGCCCCCCAAAGTTTTGGATCAAAGTAAAATTTGGGCCCGGGGGTTTCATGAGGTGCTGCTTCAAGTGGACCGTTCTGATTTTGGAGTCACAACATGTATGATGAGTTCTCAAAAAAGTTTACATGAGTTTCGTAACGAATGAGTCATGGTCACTAGCGCACCTTTGCACACGTGTCATGGGCATCTAATCCGAACAGTCCATGTGATGCGAAATCCCATGAAACCTCAAGGGAAAAATTTTCACTGTGATTTAAAATTCTAGTGGGCCAGAGCAAAGAGAAATGGAAATCAAGGGAGTAAACTGTTTTCATTTTTCATTACCCAAAAAAGTCTTGGATCAAAGTAAAAATTTGGCCCATCGGGTTTCATGAGGTTTTGCTTCACATGGACCGTTCAGATTTTGGAGTCACATCACGTATGATGAGTTCTCAAAAAAGTTCGCACAAGTTCCATGCAAACTTCTTATGGTGAGCATTGACTATATGTCGAATGCTCACCTACGCACGTGCGCACCTTCGCACACGTGTCATGGGCGTCTAATCGGAACGACGCCCATGACACGTGTGCGAAACCACAAGGGAAAAAATTTCACCCTGATCTTAAATTCTGGTGGGCCATAACATAGAGAAATGTAAATTAAGGGAGGAAACTGTTTTCATTTTTCATGGCGCACCATAGTTTTGGATTAAAGTAAAAATTGGGCCTAGGGAGTTTCAAGAGGTGGTGCTTCACATGGACCGTTTAAATTTTGAAGTCACATAACTACGATGAGTTCTCAAAAAAGTTTGCACACGCGAACTGGTGTGCATTTGACATATAGAGTCATGCGCACTTACGCACGTTCGCACCTTTTCACACGTGTCATGGGCGTCTCATCTGAACCGTCCATGTGATGCGGAATCCCATGAAACCCCTAGGGAACAAATTTTCACCTTAATCTAAAATTTTGGTGGGCCATAGCAAAGAGAAATGTAAATCAAGGGAGGAAATTGTTTTTATTTAACATTGCCCACCAAAGTTTTGGATCAAAGTATAAATTGGGCCCAGGGGGTTTCATGCGGTGCTTCTTCATGTGGACCATACAGATTTTCGAGTCACATCACGTATGATGAGTTCTCAAAAAGTTCGTACGAGTTCGGTGTTAACTGGTGCCTAATTAATCATTCGGCATATAGAGTCATCCTCATGTGCGCACCTTTGCACACGTGGCATGGGTGTCTAATCCGAACCGTCCATGTGATGCAAAAACCCAAAAAACCCCAAAGGAAAATTTTTCACCCTGATCTAATATTGTAGTGGGCTATAGCAAAGAGAAATTCAAATCGAGGGAGGAAACTACTTTCATTTTTCATTGGCCACCAAAAGTTTTGGATCAAAGTAAAAATTGGGCTCATGGGGTTTAATGAGGTGCTGCTTCAAGTGAACCGTTCAAATTTTGGAGTCACATCACGTATGATGAGTTTTCAAAAAAGTTCGCACGAATTCCGTGCGCGAACTAGTTCGCAGCTGTTCATTCGGCATATAGTCCTGCTCACCAACGCACGTGTGCACCTTTGCGCACGTGTCATTAGAATCTAATCCGAATGGTCCATGTGATGCGGTATCCCATGAAACCCCAAGGGAAAAATTTTCACCCTAATCTTAAATTCTGGTGGGCCATAACAAAGAGAAATGTAAATCAAGTGAGGAATCTGTTTTCATTTTTCAAGTCCCACCATAGTTTAGGATCAAAGTAAAAATTGGGCCCATGGTGTTTCATGAGGTGCTGCTTCACGTGGACCGTTAGGATTTTTGAGTAACATCACCTATGATGAGTTCTCAATAAAGTTCGCATGTGTGAACTAGTATGCAGATGAGCAATCGACATATAGAGCCATGCTCACCTACGCATGTTCGCAGCTTTTCACACGTGTCATGAGCGTCTCATCCGAACCATCTATGTGATGCGAAATTTGATGAAACCCAAAGGGAAAATTTTCCACCCCAATCTAAAATTCTGGTTGTCAAAGCAAAGAGATGCAAATCAAGGGAGGAAACTGTTTTCCTTTTTCATTGCCCACCAAAGTTTTGGATCAAAGTATAAATTGGGCTCAGAGGGTTTCATGGGGTGCTGCTTCACGTGGACAGTTCAGATTTTCGAGTCACATCACATATGATTAGTTCTCAAAAAAAGTTCACACGAGTTCCATGCAAAATGGTGCACAGCTAAACATTCAGTCATAGAGTAATGCTCACCTACGCACCAACGCATGTGCGCGCCTTTGCACATGTGTCATGGGTGTCTGATCTGAACCATCTATGTGATGCGAAAACCCATGAAACCCCAGGGGAAAAATTTTCACCATAATCTAATATTCTAGTGGCCTAGCAAAGAGAAATGAAAATAGAGGGAGGAAACTGTTTTCATTTTTCATTGCCGATCGAAGTTTTGGATCAAAGTAAAAATTGGGCCCACGGGGTTTCATGAGGTGCTGCTTCACGTAGACCATTCAGATTTTGGAGACACATCACGTATGATGAGTTCTCGAAAATGTTCGCATGAATTCCGTGCGAACTGGTTCGTGGCTGAGCATTCGCCATATAGAGTCATGCTCACCTACGCACGTACACACCTTTGCACACGTGTTATGGGCGTCTAATCCGAACGGTCCATGTGACGTGGAATCCCATGAAACCCCAAGTGAAAAAATTTCACCCGGATCTTAAATTTCGGTGGGCCATAACAAAGAGAAATGCAAATCAAGGGAGGAAACTGTTTTCATTTTTCATGACGCACCATAGTTTTGGATCAAAGTAAAAATTGTGCTAAGGGGGCTAAGGGTATTTCATGAGGTGGTGAAACATGAGGACCGTTCAGATTTCTAGTCACATCAGGTATGATGAGTTCTCAAAAAGCTCACACATGCGAATTGGTGCGCAACTGAGCATTCGATATATAGAGTCATGCTCACCTACGCGCCTACACACGTGCGCACCTTTTCACACATGTAATGGGAGTCTCATCGGAACCGTCCATGTGATGCGGAAACCCATGAAATGCCAAGGAAAAATTTCCACCATGATCTAAAATTCTAGTTGCCATAACAAAGAGAAATGCAAATCAAGGGACGAAACTGTTTTCATTTTTCATTGCCCACGAAAGTTTTGGATCAAAGTAAATTGGGCCCGGGGGGTTTCATGGGGTGCTTCTTCACGTGGACCGTTCGAATTTTGGAACCACATCACGTATGATAAGTTCTCAAAAAAATTCGCACGAGTTCGTGCAAATTCTTTCTTGCAGCAATTGAGCATTCGACATATAGAGTCAGGCTCACCTACACACATGGGCATCTAATGCGAACGGTCCATGTGATGCGGAATCCCAAGAAAGCCAAAGGGAAAAATTTTCACCCTGATATAAAATTCTGGTGGGCCATAGCAAAGAGAAATGCAAATCAATAGGTGGAAACTATTTTCATTTTTCATGGCCCACCAAAGTTTTGGATCAAAGTAAAATTGGGGCCTGGGGGTTTCATGAGGTGCTGCTTCACGTGGACCGTTTTGATTTTGGAGTCACAACACGTACGATGAGTTCTCAAAAAAGTTTGCATGATGAGTTTCAGTGCGGATTGGTGCATGAGATGAGCATTCGGCATATTGAGTCATGCTCACCAAGCGCACCTACGCACGTGCGGACCTTTGTACACTTATGGGCGTCTAATCCGAACAGTCCATGTGATGCGAAATCCCATGAAAACTCAAGGAAAATTTTTCACCATTCTAAAATTCTAGTGGGCCATAGCAAAGAGAAATGGAAATCGAGGAGAAAGCTGTTTTCATTTTTTGCCCACCAAAGTTTTGAATCAAAGTAAAAATTTGGCCTATCGGGTTTCACGAGGTGCTGCTTCACGTGGATCATTCAAATTTTGGAGTCACATCACGTATGATGAGTTCTCAAAAAAGTTCGCATGAGTTTCGTGTGAACTTGTTCACAGCTAAGCATTCAGCATATAGAGTCATGCTCACCTACGCACGTGTGCACCTTTGCACACGTGTCATGGGCATCTAATCCTAACGGTCCATGCGATGCGGTATCCGCTGAAACCCCTAGGGAAAAATTTTCACCCTGATCTTAAATTCTGGTGGGCCATAACAAAGGAGGAAACAATTTTCACTTTTCATGGCGCACCATAGTTTTGGATCAAAGTAAAAATTGGGCCCAGGGAGTTTCATGAGGTGGTGCTTCACGTGGACCGTTCAGATTTTTGAGTCACATCATGTATAATGAGTTCTCAAAAAACTTCGCAAATGCGAACGGTGCGTAGCTGAGCATTTGGCATATAGAGTCATGCCCACCTACGCACATTCGCACCTTTTCACACGTGTCATGTGCATCTCATCCGAACCGTCCATGTGATGCGGAATCCCATGAAACCCCTAGGGAAGAATTTGCACCGCGATCTAAAATTCTGGTGGGCCATAGCAAAGAGAAATGTAAATCAAGAGAGGAAACTGTTTTCAATTATCATGAGGTGGTGCTTCACGTGGACCGTTCAAATTTTGCAGTCACATCACCTGCGATGAGTTCTCAAAAAAGTTCGCACATGCGAACTGGTGCCCAGCTAAGCTTTCAGCATATAGAGTAATGCTCACCTACGCACGTTCGCACCTTTTGTACGTGTCATGGGTTTCTCATCCGAACCGTCCATGTGATGCGAAATCCCATGAAACCCCTAGGGAAAAAATTTCCACCTTGATCTAAAATTCTAGTGGGCCATAGCTAAGAGAAATGCAAATCAAGGGAGGAAACTGTTTTCATTTATTATTGCCCACCAAAGTTTTGGATCAAAGTATAAATTGGGCTTAGGGGGTTTCATGTGGTGCTTCTTCATGTGGACCGTACAGATTTTTCGAGTCACATCACGTATGATGAGTTCTCCAAAAATTTCGCTCGAGTTTCGTGCTAACTGGTGCCTAGCTGAGCATTCAGCATATAGAGTCATCCTCACGTGCGCACCGTTGCAAACGTGGCATGGGCATCTAATCCGAACCGTCCATGTGATGCGAAAACCCAAAAAACACCAAAGGAAAAAATTTCACCTTGATCTAATATTCTAGTGAGCCATATCAAAGAAAAATGGAAATCAAGGGACGAAACTACTTTCATTTTTCATTGGCCACCAAAAGTTTTGGATCAAAGTAAAAATTAGGCTCACGGGGTTTCATGAGGTGCCGCTTCAAGTGGACCATTTAGATTTTGGAGTCACATCACGTATGATGAGTTTTCAAAAAAGTTTGCAGAATTCGATGCGAATGCGGTTCGGTTCGCAGTTGTGCATTCGGCATATAGAGTCATGCTCACCAACGCACGTGTGCACCTTTGCGCACGTGTCATTAGCGTCTAATCCGAACGGTCCATGTGATGCGGTATCCCATGAAACCCCAAGGGAAAATTTTTCACCCTGATCTTAAATTCTGGTGGGCCATAACAAAGAGAAATGCAAATCAAGTGAGGAATCTGTTTTCATTTATCATGTCCCACCATAGTTTTGGATCAAAGTAAAAATTGGGTCAGGGTGTTTCATGAGGTGTTGCTTCACGTGGACCGTTTAGATTTTTGAGTCACATCACCTATGATGAGTTCTCAATAAAGTTCGCATGTGTGAACTGGTGCGCAGCTGAGCAATCGACATATAGAGCCATGCTCACCAACGCACGTTCGCAGCTTTTCACACGTGTCATGGGCGTCTCATCTGAACCGTCCATGTGATGCGAAATCAGATGAAACCCAAAGGGAAAATTTTCCACCCCGATCTAAAATTCTAGTTGCCAAAGCAAAGAGAAATGCAAATCAAGAGAGGAAACTGTTTTCATTTTTCATTGCCCACCAAAGTTTTGGATCAAAGTATAAATTGGGCCCAGAGGGTTTCATGGGGAGGGTTGGTTCACGTTCACGTGGACAGTTCAGATTTTCGAGTCACATCACATATGATTAGTTCTCAAAAAAGTTCACACGAGTTCCGCGCGAACTGGTGCACAGCTAATCATTCGCCATATATAGTAATGCTCATCTGCGCACCAACGCATGTGCGCATCTTTGCACACGTGTCATGTGTGTCTAATCCAAACCGTCCATGTGATGCGAAATCAGATGAAACCCCAAAGGAAAAATTTTCACCCTAATCTAATATTCTGGTGGGCCATAGCAAAGAGAAATGCAAATAGAGGGAGGAAACTGTTTTCATTTTTCATTGCCCACCGAAGTTTTGGATTAAAGTAAAAATTGGGCCCACGGGGTTTCATGAGGTGCTGCTTCACGTGGACCGTTCAGATTTTGGGGACACATCACGTATGATGAGTTCTCAAAAAGTTCGCACGAATTCCGTGTGAACTGGTTCACAGCTGAGCATTCGCCATATAGAGTAATGCTCACCTATGCACGTGCGCACCTTTGCACACGTGTCATGGGTATCTGATCCGAACGGTCCATGTGATGCGGTATCCCATGAAACCCCAAATGGAAAATTTTCACCCGGATCTTAAATTCTGGTGGGCCATAACAAAGAGAAATGCAAATCAAGGGAGGAAATTGTTTTCATTTTTCATGGCGCACCATAGTTTTGGATCAAAGTAAAAATTGGGCCAAGGGTGTTTCATGAGGTGGTGCTTCACGTGGACCATTCAGATTTTCTATTCACATCAGGTATGATGAGTTCTCAAAAAAGCTCACACATGCGAACTGGTGCGCAACTGAGCATTTGGCATATAGAGTCATGCTCACCTACGCGCCTACACACGTGTGCACCTTTTCACACATGTAATGAGAGTCTCATCGGAACTGTCCATGTGATGCGGAAACCCATGAAACGCCAAGGGAAAATTTTCCACCTCGATCTAAAATTCTGGTTGCCATAGCAAAGATAAATGCAAATCAAGGGACAAAACTGTTTTCATTTTTCATTGCCTACGAAAGTTTTAGGCCCGAGGGGTTTCATGGGGTGCTTCTTCATGTGGACCGTTCAAATTTTAGAATCACATCACGTATAATAAGTTCTCAAAAAAATTCGCACGAGTTCCGTGCAAACTGGTCCGCAGCTGAGCATTTAACATATAGAGTCACACTCACCTACACGTGCACCTTTGCACATGTGTCATGGGCATGGAATCTAAATAGTCCATGTGATGCGGAATCCCAAGAAAGCCAAAGGAAAAAATTTTCACCCTGATATAAAATTTTGGTGGGCCATAGCAAAGAGAAATGCAAATCAACGGGAGGAAACTATTTTGATTTTTCATGGCCCACCAAAGTTTTGGATCAAAGTAAAATTTGGGCCTGGGGGTTGCATGAGGTGTTGCTTCACGTGGACCATTTTGATTTTGGAGTCACAACATGTACGATGAGTTCTCAAAAAAGTTTGCATGAGTTCCGTGCGGACTGGTGCATAGATGAGCATTCAGCATATTGAGTCATGCTCACCAGCACACCGACGCACGTGCGCACCTTTGTACACTTATCAGGGGTGTCTAATCCAAACAGTCCATGTGATGCGAAATCCCATGAAACCACAAGGAAAAATTTTTCACTGTGATCTAAAATTCTAGTGGGCCATAGCAAAGAGAAATGGAAATCGAGGGAGGAAACTGTTTTCATTTTTCATTGCCCACCAAAGTTTCGGATCAAAGTAAAAATTTGGCCCATCGAGTTTCATGAGGTGTTGCTTCACGTGGATCGTTCAAATTTTGGAGTCACATCACGTGAGATGAGTTCTCAAAAAAGTTTGCACGAGTTCCATGCGAACTTGTTCGCAGCTGAGCATTTGGCATATAGAGTCATGCTCACCTACGCATGTGCGCACCTTTGCACACATGTCATGGGCATCTAATCCGAATGGTCCATGCGATGCAGTATCCGCTGAAACCCTAAGGGAAAAATTTTGACCCAGATCTTAAATTCTGGTGGGCCATAACAAAGAGAAATGTAAATCAAGGGAGGAAACTGTTTTCATTTTTCATGGCGCACCATAGTTTTGGATCAAAGTAAAAATTCGACCCAGGGAGTTTCATGAGGTGGTGCTTCACGTGGACCGTTCATATTTTTGAGTCACATCGCGTATGATGAGTTCTCACAAAAGTTCACACATGTGAACTGGTACGCAAGCTGAGCATTCAACATATAAAGTAATGCTCACCTAGGCATGTTCGCACCTTTTCACACATGTCATGGGCGTCTCATCCGAACCATCCATGTGCTGCAAAATCCCACGAAACCCCTAGCAAAGAGAAATGCAAAATTTACACCGCAATCTAAAACTCTGGTGGGCCATAGCAAAGAGAAATGCAAATCAAGGGAGGAAACTATTTTCATTTTGCATTGCTTACCAGAGTTTTGGATGAAAGTAAAAATTTGGCCCATCGAGTTTCATGAGGTGTTGCTTCATGTGGACCGTTCGAATTTTGGAGACACATCACGTATGACGAGTTCTCAAAAAAGTTCGCACGAGTTCCGTGCGAACTTGTTCGCAGCTGAGCATTCGGCATATAGAGTCATGCTCACCTACGCATGTGCGCACCTTTGCACACGTGTCATGGGCATCTAATCCGAACGGTCCATGCGAGGCGGTATCCACTGAAACCCCAAGGGAAAAATTTTGACCCTGATCTTAAATTCTGGTGGGCCATAACAAAGAGAAATGTAAATCAAGGGAGGAAACTGTTTTCATTTTTCATGGCGCACCATAGTTTTGGATCAAAGTAAAAATTCGGCCCAGGGAGTTTCATGAGGTGGTGCTTCACGTGGACCGTTCAGATTTTTGAGTCACATCGCATATGATGAGTTCTCAAAAAAGTTCGCACATGCGAATTAGTGCGCAGCAATGAGCATTCAACATATAGAGTCATGCTCACCTACGCATGTTCGTAACTTTTCACACGTGTCATGGGCGTCTCATCTGAACCGTCCATGTGATGCGGAATGCCATGAAACCCCTAGGGAAAATTTTCCACCGCGATCTAAAATTCTGGTGGGCCATAGCAAAGAGAAATGTAAATCAAGGGAGGAAACTGTTTTCATTTATCATGGTGCACCATAGTTTTGGATCAAAGTAAAAATTGGGCCCAGGGAGTTCCATGAGGTGGTGCTTAACGTGGACCGTGCAAATTTTGGAGTCACATCACGTATGATGAGTTCTCAAAAAAGTTAGCACATGCGAACTGGTGCCCAACTACGCATTCGGCATAACACACGTTCGCACCTTTTTACGCGTGTCATGGGCGTCTCATCCGAACCGTCCATGTGATGCAGAATCCCATGAAACCCCTAGGGAAAATTTTCCACCTCGATCTAAAATTCTGGTGGGCCATAGCAAAGAGAAATTCAAATCAAGGGAGGAAACTGTTTTCAAGTTTCATGGCGCACCATAGTTTTGGATCAAAGTAAAAATTGGGCCTAGGGAGTTTCATGAGGTGGTGCTTCACGTGGACCGTTTAAATTTTGGAGTCACATCACGTATGATGAGTTCTCAAAAAAGTTCACACATACGAACTAGTGCGCATTCGGCATATAGAGTCATGCTCACCTACGCACGTTCGTACCTTTTCACATGTGTCATGGGCATCTCATCCGAACCGTCCATGTGATGCGGAATCCCATGAAACCCCTAGGGAAAAATTTCCACCTCGATCTAAAATTCTGGTGGGCCATAGCAAAGAGAAATGCAAATAAAGGGAGGAAACTGTTTTCATTTATCATTGCCCACCAAAGTTTTGGATCAAAGTATAAATTGGACCAAGGGGTTTCATGCAGTGCTTCTTCATGTGGACCGGACAGATTTTCGAGTCACATCACGTATGATGAGTTTTAAAAAAAGTTCGCACAAGTTCGGTGCGTAGCTGAGCATTCGGCATATAGAGTCATGCTCACATGCGCACCTTTGCACACGTGGTGGCATGGGCGTCTAATCCGAACTGTCCATGTGATGCGAAAACCCATGAAACCACAAGGGAAAAATTTTCACCCTGATCTAATATTCTGGTGGGCCATAGCAAAGAGAAATGCAAATCGAGGGAGGAAACTACTTTCATTTTTCATTGGCCACCAAAGTTTTTGATCAAAGTAAAAATTGGGCTTATGGGGTTTCATGAGATCCTGCTTCAAGTGGACCGTTCAGATTTTGGCATCACATCACGTATGATTGAGTTTTCAAAAAAGTTCGCACAAATTTCTTGTGAACTGGTTTGTAGTTGTGCATTCGACATATAAAGTCATGCTTACCAACGCACGTGCTCAAAGGTCATTAGCGTCTAATCCGAACAGTCCATGTGATGCGGTATCCCATGAAACGCCAAGGGAACATGTTTTACCCTAATCTTAAATTCTGGTGGGCTATATAACAAAGAGAAATGCAAATCAAGGGAAGAAACTATTTTCATTTTTCATGTCACACCATAGTTTTGGATCAAAGTAAAAATTGGGCTCAGGGTGTTTCATGAGGTGGTGCTTCACATGGACTGTTCAAATTTTTGAGTCACATCAAGTATGATGACTTCTCAAAAATGTTCGCAAGTGCGAACCGGTGCACAGCTGAGCATTCGACATTTAGAGTCATGCTCACTTGTGCACCTACGTACATGCGCGCACCTTTTCACATGTGTCATGGGCATCTCATCCGAACTGTCCATGTGATAAGGAATCCCACGAGACACCAAGGGAAAAATTTACACCTCGTTTTAAAATTTTAGTGGGCCATAGCAAAGAGAAATGCAAATCAAGGTAGGAAACTGTTTTCATTTATCATTGCCCACCAAAGTATTGGATTAAAGTATAAATTAGGCTCAGGGGGTTTCATGGGGTGCTGCCTCACGTGGACCGTTCAGATTTTTGAGTCACATCACGTATCATGAGTTCTCAAAAAAGTTCACACGAGTTCCGTGCGAACTGGTGCACAGCTGAGCATTCGGCATATAGAGTCACGCTCACTTACTCACATGCGCACCTTTGCACACGTGTCATGAGCATCTAATCCGAACAATCCATGTGATGCAGAATCCCAAGAAATCCAAAGGGAAAAATTTTCACCTTGATATAAAATTCTGGTGGGCATAGCAAAGAGAAATGCAAATCATGGGAGGAAACTGTTTTCATTTTTCATGACCCACCAAAGTTTTGGATCGAAGTAAAAATTGTGCCTAGGGGTTTCATGCAGTGCTGCTTAACGTGGACCGTTCAGATTTTCAAGTCACATCATGTATGATGAGTTCTCAAAAAAGTACACACGAGTTCCATGCAAACTGGTGCGCAGCTAAGCATTTGGCATATAGAGTCATGCTCACTCGCACACGTATGCACGTGCGAACCTTTACACGTGTCATGGGCGTGTAATCTGAACGGTCCATGTGATGTGGAAACCCATGAAACCCCAAAGGAAAGATTTTCACCCTGATTAAAAATTCTGGTGGGCCATAGCAAAGAGAAATGCAAATCAAGGGAGGAAATTGTTTTCATTTTTCATAGCCCACCAAATTTTTAGATTAAAGTAAAAATTGGGCCTAGGGGGTTTCATGAGGTGCTGCTTCACGTGCACCATTCAAATTTTAGTGTCACATCACGTATGATGAGATCTCTAAAAGGTTCGCACGAGTTCCATGCGAATTGGTTTGCAGCTGAGCATTGGGCATATAGAGTCATGCTCACCTACGCACGTGCGCACTTTTGCACACGTGTCGTGGGTGTTAAATTCGAACGGTTCATGTGATGCGGAAACCCATAAAACCCCAAGGGAAAAATTTTCACCCTGATGTAAAATTTTGGTGGGCCATAGAAAAGAGAAATGCAAATTAAGGAAGAAAATGTTTTCATTTTTCATGGCCCACCAAAGTTCTGGATCAATATAAAAATTGGGCCCAGGGTGTTTCATGCAGTGCTGCTTACGTGGACTTTTTAGATTTTGGAGTCACATCATGTATGATGACTTGTCAAAAAAGTTTGCAGGAGTTCCATGTGAACTAATGTACAGCTGAGCATTCAGCATATAGAGTCATGCTCACTTACACGTGTTCACCTTTGCACACGTGTCATGGGCGTCTAATCTGAATCGTCCATGTTATGCGGAATCCCGTGAAACCTTAAGGGAAAATTTTCACCCTAATCTAAAATTTTGGTGGGCCATAGCAAAGAGAAATGCAAATAAAGGGAGGAAATTGTTTTCATTTTTCATTGCCCACCAAAGTTTTGAATCAAAGTAAAAATTGGGCCCATAGGGTTTCATGTGGTGTTGCTTCACGTGGACCATTTAGATTTTGGAGTCACATCACGTATGATGAGTTCTTAAAAAAGTTTGCCCAAGTTCCGTGCGAACTGGTGCGCTGTTGAGCATTTGTCATATAGAGTCATGCTCACATATGCACGTGCGCACCTTTGCATACGTGTCATGGGCGTAGAATCTAAACCGTCCATGTGATTCGGAATCCCATAAAACCTTCAGAGAATTTTTCACCGTGATCTAAAATTCTGGTGGGCCATAGCAAAGAGAAATGCAAATCCAGGGATGAAATTGTTTTCATTTTTCATGGCCCACCAAAATTTTGGATCAAAGTAGAAATTGGGCCCAAGGGTTTCATGAGGTGCTGCTTTACGTGGACCGTTCAGATTTTGGAATCACATCACGTATGATGAGTTCTCAAAAAAGTTCGCACGTGCAAACTGGTGCGCAACTGAGTATTCGGCATATACAGTCATGCTTACCTATGCACCTACACACCTTTGTACACGTGTCATGGGCGTCTAATCTACACCGTCCATGTGATGCGGAAACCCATGAAACCTTGAGGGAAATTTTTTCACACTAATCCAAAATTTTGGTGGGCCATAACAAAGAGAAATGCAAATAGAGGGAGGAAACTGTTTTCATTTTTCATTGACCACCAAAGTTTTGGATCAAAGTAAAAATTGGGCCCATGGGGTTTCATGAGGTGCTGCTTCAGGTGGACCGTTTAGATTTTAGAGCCACATCACGTATGATGAGTTCTCAAAAAAGTTCGCGCGTTATGCACGTGTGCAAAGGTGCACACGTGTCATGGGCGTATAATCTGAACCGTCCATTTGATGCGGAAACTCATGAAACCCTTAGGGAAAATTTTTCACCCTGATCTAAAATGTTGGTGGGCTATAGCAAATAGAAATGCAAATCAAGGGAGGAAACTGTTTTCATTTTTCACGGCCTACCAAAGTTTTGGATCAAAGTAAAAATCGGTTCCAGGGTGTTTCATGAGGTGCTGCTTTACGTGAACCGTTTAGATTTTGGAGTCCCATCACGTAGGAGTTCTAAAAAAAGTTCGCACGAGTATCGTGGGAACTGATGCGCACCAGAGCATTCAGCATATATAGTCACGCTCACATATGCATGTGATCACCTTTGTACACGTGACATTGGCGTCTAATCCGAAACATCCATGGGATGCGAAAACCCATGAAACCCTAAGGCAAAAATTTTCACCCTGATATAAAATTCTAGTGGGATATAACGAAGGAACAAAAGTGTTTTCATTTTTCATGGCCCACCAAAGTTTTGGATCAAAATAAAAATTAGGCCCAGGTGGTTTCATGAGGTGCTGCTTCACATGGACCATTTGGATTTTGGAGTCACATTACGTATGATGAGTTCTCAAAAAAGTTCGCACGTGCGAACTACTGCGCAGCTGAGCATTCGACATATAGAGTCATGCTCACATGCACACCTACGGAACTCATGCGAACATTTTTGAGAACTTATCATACGCAATGAAACCCCAATGGCCCAATTTTTACTTTGATCCAAAACTTTGGTGGGCCATGAAAAATGAAAACAGTTTCCTCCTTTGATTTTCATTTCTCTTTGCTATGGCCCACCAAAATTTTATATCAGGGTGAAAAGTTTTCCAATGGGTTTTCATGGGATTCCGCATCACATGAACCATTCGAATTAGATGCCCATGACGCGTGTGCAAAGGTTCGCATGTGTGTAGGTGCGCAAGTGAGCATGACTCTATATGCCGAATTCTCAACTGCGCAGCACCTCATCAAACCCCCTGGGCCTAAACAGTTCCAACAAAACTCGTGCGAACTTTTTTGAGAACTCATCATACGTGATGTAACCTCAAAATCTGAACGGTCCACGTGAAGTAGCACCTCATGAAACCCCATGGTCCCAATTTTTTATTTTGATCCAAAACTTTGGTGGGCTATGAAAAATGAAAACGGTTTACTCCCTTGTTTTGCATTTCTCTTTGCTATGGCCCACCAGAATTTTAGATCAGGGTGAAAATCTTTCCCTTGGGGTTTCGTAGGCTTCTGCATCACATGGACCGTAAGGATTAGACGCCTATGACATGTGTGCAAAGGTGCGTAGGTGAGCATGACTCTATATGCCGAATGCTCAGCTATGCACCAGTTCGCATGGAACTCGTGCAAACTTTTTTGAGAACTCATCATACGTAAAGTGACTCCAGATTCAGAACAGTCCTCGTGAAGCAGCATCTCATGAAACTCCCTAGGCCCAATTTTTACTTTGTTTCAAAACTTTGGTGGGCCATGAAAAATGAAAACACTTTCCTCCATGATTAGCATCTCTTTGCTATTGCCCACCAGACTTTTAAATCAGGGTGTAAATTTTTACCTTGGGGTTTAATGGGATTCTGCATCACATGGAACGTTTGAATTAGACCCCCATGACATGTGTGCAAAGGTGTGCAAGTGCGTAGGTGAAGGTGAGCATGACTTTATATGATGAATGCTCAACTGCACACCAGTTCGCAAGTGCGTAGGTGAAGGTGAGCATGACTTTATATGCCGAATGCTCAGCTGCACACCAATTCGCACATGTGAACTTTTTTTAGAACTCATCATACATGATGTGACTTCAAAATCTGAATAGTCCATTTGAAGCAACACCTCATGAAACCCCCTAGGCCCAATTTTTACTTTGGTCCAAAACTCTAGTTAGCCATGAAAAATGTAAACAGTTACATCCCTTGATTTGCATTTCTCTTTGCTATGGCCCACTAGAAATTTAGATCAGGGTGAAAATTTTTCCCTTGTTGTTTCATGGGATTCCTCATCACATAGATCATTTGGATTAGATGCCCATGACACATGTGGAAAGGCGTATACGTGCGCAAGTGAGGATGACTACATATGCCGGATGCTCAGCTTCACACCATTTCGAATGAAACTCAAGCAAATTTTCTTGAGAACTCATCATATGTTGGGTCCAATTTTTTCTTTGATTCAAAACTATGGTGGGCCAAGAAAAATGAAAATTGTTTCCTCCCTTGATTTGCATTTCTATTTGCTATGGTCCAAACGAATTTTAGATCAGGGTGGAAATTTTTACTTTGGGGTTTCATGGGATTCCGCATCACATGGACGGTTCGGTTTAGACGCCCATGAAACGTGCAAAGGTGCGCACATGCGTAGGTGCGCAAGTGAGCATGACTATATATGCCGAATGCTCGAATTTCATTAGCGCAACGTTCGCTGGAACTCATGCAAACAATTTTGAGAACTCATTAGACGTGATATGACTCCACAATCTGAACGATCCACGTGAAGCAACAGCTCATGAAACCCCCAGGGCCCAATTTTTACTTAGATCCAAAACATTGGCCATGAAAAATGAAAACAGTTTCCTCTCTTGATTTGTATTTCACTTTGCTATGGCCCACCAGAATTTTATATCAGGGTGAAAATTTTTTCCATGGGTTTTTCATAGGTTTCCACATTACATGGACCGTTCGGATTATAAGCCCATGTGTGTGTGTAAAGGTGCGCACGTGCGTAGGTGCGCATGTGACATGACTCTCTATGCCGAATGCCGATGCTCATGAAACCATGATGTGCAGCCCATGAGGCGTGATGTTGTGACATGACTCTATATGCCGAATGCTCGGCGAACTCGGGCGAACTTTTTTAAGAAAACATCATACGTGATGTGACTCAGAATCCGAGCAGTCCATGTGAAGCATCACCTCATGATGAAACTAGGCCTAATTTTTACTTTTTGATCCAAAACAGTGGTCATGAAAAAATGAAAACAGTTTCCTCTCTTGATTTGTATTTCACTTTACTATGGCCCACCAGAAATTTATATAGGGTGAAAATTTTTCCCATGGGTTTTTCATAGGATTCCGCATTACATGGACCGTTCGGATTAGACGCCCATGACGAGTGTAAAGGTGCAAACGTGCGTAGGTGCGCAAGTGACATGACTCTATATGCCAAATGCTCAGATGTGCACCAGTTCGCACGGAACTCGGGCAAACTTTTTTGAGAAAACATCATACGTGATGTGACTCCAGAATCTGAACAGTCCATGTGAAGCATCACCTCATAAAACCAGTTGGGCCCAATTTTTACTTTGATCCAAAACTTTCATGGGCCACGAAAAATGAAAACAATTTCCTCTCTTGATTTGCATTTCTCTTTGCTATGGCCCACCAGAATTTTAGATCAGGGTGAAAAATTTTCCCTTGGGGATTCATGGGATTCCGCATCACATGGACCGTTCGAATTAGACGCCCATAACACATGTGCAAAGGTGCACTCGTGCGTAGGTGAGCATGACTCAATATGCCGAATGCTCAGCTGCGCACTAGTTGGCACGGAACTCGTGCAATCTTTTTTGAGAAAACATCATACGTGATGTGACTTTAATATCCGAATGGTCCTCGTGAAGTAGCGACTCATAAAACCCCCTGGGCCCAATTTTTACTTTGATTCAAAACTTTGGTGGGCCATGAAAAATGAAAACAGTTTCCTCCCCTAATTTGCATTTCTCTTTGCTATAGCCCACTAGAATTTTAGATCAAGGTGAAAATTTTTCCTTGGGAATTCATGGGATTCCGCATCACATGAAAAATAAAAAACACGTTTCCTCCGTGCGTTGATGACTCATATCTCTTTGCTTGCGCACCGGTTCCCGATGGAACTCGTGCGAAAACTTTTGAGAAAACATCATACGTGGTGTGACTCAGATCCGAATAGTTCCTCGTGAAGCAGCGACTCATAAAACCCCTTGGGCCCAATTTTTACTTTGATCCAAAACTTTGGTGGGCCATGATAAATGAAAACAGTTTCCTCCCCTGATTTGCACTCTTTGTTATGGTCCACTAGAATTTTAGATCAAGGTGAAAATTTTTCCCTTGGGGTTTCATGGGATTCCGCATCACATGGACCATTCGGATTAGATGCCCATGACACATGTACAAAGGTGTGCATGTGCGAAGGTGCGCAAGCGAGCATGACTCTATATGCCGAATGCTGTCACATGACTCACGTGACACTTTTTTGAACTCGTGCACTCATATGAACTCGTGCGAACACACGGAACTCGTGTGAACTTTTTAAGAACTCATCATCATACGTGATGTGACTCAAAATCGAATGGTACACATGAAGCAGGACCTCATGAAACCCCCCGGGCCCAATTTTTACTTTGATTCAAAACTCTGGTAAGCAATGCAAAATGAAAACAGTTTCCTCTCTTGATTTGCATCTCTTTGCTATGGCCCACCAGAATTTTATATCGAGGTGAAAATTTTTCCCTTTGGCTTTCTTGGACGTAAGGATTAGACACCCACAACACATGTGCAAAGGTGCGCAGGTGAGCATGACTCTATATGTCGAATCATTTCGGCCTACGCACTAGTTCGGACGGAACTTGTGCGAACTTTTTTGAAAACTCATTATACGTGATGTGACTCCAAAATTTGAACGGTCCACGTGAAGCAGCACCTGGCCCAATTTTTACTTTGAACCAAAACGTTGGCAGGCAATGAAAAATGAAAATAGTTTCCTCTCTTGATTTGCATTTCTCTTTGATATGGCTCACCAGAATTTTAGATAAGGGTGAAAATTTTTCCTTGGGGATTCAGGGGATTCCGCATCACATGGACCGTTCAGATTAGACGCCCATGACACGTGTGCAAAGGTGCGCTCGTGCGTAGGTGAGCATGACTCAATATGCCGAATGCCCAGCTGTGCACTAGTTCGCACGGAACTTGTGTGAACTTTTTAAACAAAACATCATACGTGATGTCACTCCAAAATCTGAATGGTCCTCGTGAAGCAACTACTCATGAAACCCCCTGGAGCCATTTTTACTTTGATCGAAAACTTTGGTGGGCCATGAAAAATGAAAACGGTTTCCTCCCTGATTTGCATTTCTCTTTGTTGTGGCCCACTAGAATTTTACATCAGGGTGAAAATTTTTCACTTGGGGTTTCATGGGATTCCGCATCACATGGACCGTTCAGATTAGACGCCCATGACATGTGTCCAAAGGTGCGCAAGTGCGTTGGTGCGCAGGTGAGCATGACTCTATATGCCGAATTCTCATTTGCTTGTGCAAAGACTCTCACGAAACCCCCTGGGCCTAAACAGTTCGAACAAAACTTGTGCGAACTTTTTTGAAAACTCATCATACATGATGTAACCTTAAAATCTGAACAGTCCACGTGAAGCAGCACCTCATGAAACCCCACCTCATGAAACCCCTGGCCCAATTTTTTATTTTGATCCAAATCTTTGGTGGGCTATGAAAAATGAAAACAGTTTCTTCCCTTGTTTTGCATTTCTCTTTGCTATGGCCCACCAGAATTTTAGATCAGGGTGAAAATCTTTCCATTGGGGTTTTGTAGGCTTCTGCATCACATGGACCGTAAGGATTAGACGCCCACAACACGTGCAAAGGTGCGCAAGTGAGCATGACTCTATATGTTAAATGCTCAGCTACGCACCAGTTCGGACGGATCTCATGCGAACAATTTTGAGAACTCATTATACGTGATATGACTCCACAATCTGAACAGTCCACGTGAAGTAACACCTCATGAAACCCCCAGGGTCCAATTTTTACTTAGATCTAAAACATTGGTGGGCCATGAAAAATGAAAACAGTTTCCTCTCTTGATTTGTATTTGACTTTGCTATGGCCCAGCAGAATTTTATATTAGGGTGAAAAAAATTTTCGATGGGCTTTTCATAGGATTCTGCATTACATGGACCATTCAGATTAGACGCCAATGACGCGTGTGTAAAGGTGCGTATGTGTGTAGGTGCGCAGGTGACATGACTCCATATGCCGAATGCTCAGATGTGCACCAGTTCGCACGAAAGTCAAGCGAACTTTTTTGAGAAAACATCATACGTGATGTGACTCCAGAATCTGAACAGTCCATGTGAAGCATCACCTCATGAAACTAGCAGGGCCCAATTTTTACTTTCATCCAAAACTTTCGCGGGCCATGAAAAATGAAAATAGTTTCCTCTCTTGATTTGCATTTCTCTTTGCTACAGCCCATCAGAATTTTAGATTAGGGTGAAAAAATTTCCCTTGAGGATTTAAGGGATTACGCATCACATGGACTGTTCGGATTAGATGCCCACGACATGTGTGCAAAGGTGCGGTCGTACGTAGGTGAGCATGACTCAACATGCCGAATGCTCAGCTGCGCACTAGTTGGCATGGAACTCGTGCAATCTTTTTTGAGCAAACATCATACGTGATGTGACTTTAGTATCTTAACGGTCCTCGTGAAGTAGTGACTCATAAAACCCCAGGGCCCAATTTTTACTTTGATTCAAAACTTTGGTGGGCCATGAAAAATGAAAACAGTTTCCTCCCCTAATTTGCATTTCTCTTTGCTATGGCCCACCAGAATTTTAGATCAAGGTAAAAATTTTTCCTTTGGGGATTCATGGGATTCCGCATTACATGGTCCGTTTGGATTAGACGCCCATGACACGTGTGCAAAGGTGCGCTCGTGCATAGGTGAGCATGACTCGATATGCCGAATGCTCAGTTACTCACCAGTTCAGACGGAACTCATGCGAACTTTTTTGAGAAAACATCATACGTGGTGTGACTCCAGAATCTGAATAGTCCTCGTGAAGCAGTGACTGATAAAACCCCTTGGGCCCAATTTTTACTCTGATCCAAAACTTTGGTGGGCCATGATAAATGAAAACAGTTTCCTCCCCCGATTTGCATTCTCTTTGTTATGGCTCACTAGAATTTTAGATCAGGGTGAAATTTTTTTCCCCAGGGGTTTCATGGGATTCCGCATCACATGGACCATTCGAATTAGGTGCCCATGACACGTGTACAAAGGTGCACAAGTGCGTAGGTGCGCAGGCAAACATGACTCTATATGCCGAATGCTCAGCTGCGCATTTTTAAGAACTCGTGCGAACTTTTTTAAGAACTCGTCATCATACGTGATGTGACTCCAAAATATGAATGGTCCACGTGAAGCAGCACCTCATGAAACCCCATAACGTGTACAAAGGTGCACAAGTGCGTAGGTGCGCAGGCGAACATGACTATATGCCGAATGCTCACATGCGCATTTTTAAGAACTTTTTTAAGAACTCGTGCGGACTTTTTTAAGAACTCATCATCATATGTGATGTGACTCCAAAATCTGAATGGTCGACGTGAAGCAGCACCTCATGAAACCTCCTGGGCCCAATTTTTACTTTGATCCAAAACTCTAGTAAGCAATATAAAATGAAAACAGTTTCCTCCCTTGATTTGCATTTCTCTTTGCTATGGCCCACCAGAATTTTAGATCATGGTGACAATTCTACCCTTAGGGATTAATGGGATTCTGCATCACATGGACAGTTCGGATTAGACACCCATGACACGTGTGCAAGGGTGCATACGTGTGTGCAGGTGAGCATGACTCTGAACATATCATCGAATGCTCATCTGGTCCATTGCGCACCGAAACCCCCAGGGCACGGAACTCTTGTGAACATTTTTGAGAACATGTGGTTCACAAGTCTAGCCCATCTATTGTATGTGTCCCACTTGGATGAGGGGTCAAACCAAGCGTCAGCCGCATTGAAAACTTAGGTGGGCCCCACAAAGTGCTTTTATATGTTTTAAGCATGTCTTCACATGGTTTTAAATGGTATGGCCCACCTAAGTTCCATTATACGGCTGATTTTTTTTATATATCCCATAACCTAAAGCGGACCCATGAAATGCACGGTATTGAGATAGGTTGGGTTGGGTCAGGTTGGTTCTAGGGGCGCCTCGTACCTGATCCATTTAAGAATTTAGTAAGAATCTAGTTAGAGTTTTAGACTTAAGACCCAACCCATTAAAATTCGTGACCACTTTAGGTCATGCTGAAATCAAAATCAACCAACCCATTAATTTAATGAGTCGATATTGGCCCCCTGATCCAAATCTAACCCATTTATCACATGGGTCGCATTAAGGTCAGTAGGAATGTCAATGGGTAACCGAAGCCATAGGTACCATATGAACTCGACCCATGTACCCGACCCAATTTTAATGAGTTTAGGTTCAATACATTAGACTCAAGAAATCGTGTTGAGTTCAAGTCTAGATATTTTGTTTTGGGTTGAGTAAACTCGAGTCATCTAGCTCAACCCATTAATCACCTAACCTATGCAAGCAGGTAAGGTTCAACACAAGCCTGACCCATTTACTTAAACGGACATATTTCTAGCTTGAACCTGACCCACTATCCAATTAGTTTAGTCGAAACCCACCTCAAAAGTAGGTTGAGTTAGCTAAACTATAGACTGACCCAACCTACGCTTAAGGCCACCCATTTTAAATTAGGGCTACGCCCGTGAGTGGGTCTATATTAGGCTCAAGTCCAACCCATTCAAGTCAGGTCTCGAACCCACAGGCCAATCTGGCCTGTTTGTTGCCTAATGCAAAGTACAATTCTTGTAAGGTAAATAGGTAGCAGGAAAAGGAAAAGTTCAAAAGTGAGATGGTGTTCTCTTACCATGACCATCGAGTGATGAAAAGACCTATTAAGAAGAATGTCACATGTTGATTTAATGCAACTGCTTGGACCTGTAATAAGATCAAGAGAACTACAAAGATGTAAAATCAATTATTAAATTCTTTCTATAAATTTATTTTGCATTAGAATAAAGAAGTATGACTAAAGTTTATAGGTATTAGCTCTGAACAAAATAGTGATGAGAAAGACCTTAGTGAGATTCAGGCTAGCCACACGTATTGGCTAATTTCAGCGCTTCCTTTAAAACAGCCTTTCCATGTCTTCTAAAATAGAACTTTGGTTCAGGCCTTTGCCAGGAACCTCATAATCAATACCATCCCCCACAAGTATGCCATCCTCTTCTGCTCTAGTAATAGGTGTGGCTTGCTTCCTCTTGAATTGAGGTGATTCTTTCTGCTTGATGTTTTGATATTCGACCATCAGGTTATGAGGGTTTGTTATCCTCATTATATTCATTGCCAACAACAGAAATCTTACCTGCATAAAAGAAGCAAGGACATTTTATATAAAAACTCACTTTTTGTACAAGTGGCAAATGTAAATGAGATCTATACCAACCATCAAGTAGGTCCTACCATGAATGGGCCATATTCCAAAATTCACTACACCAAAATCCATATTTAGGAACGGTCCACCGTTCCTAAACCATTTAGAAACGGTTTTCAACGTGGTTAAATAGAGCGTCGCAAAAAATTAGGGACCGTTGCAAATTTTCAATTTAGGAACATTATTGTTTCTTATTTAGGAATGGTTTTGAACCCTTATTTGGAAGGTCGATAAAAGCCATGCAACTATTGGGAAAGGCAACTACTGGGAAAGGCAACTACTGGGAAATGCAACTACTAGCTAATGATTCCTAAAGTACTTAGTGAAATATTTATTGGAAATGTTTTTTTTTTTTTTTTCTTCCAAATGTGGGTATTGGAGATATCAATTTGTCATCTAGTAGAAAATAATAGCTATTCTTAGTGAGACCAACAACAGAAAATAAAGTTAATTATTGAAGGTAATGCTTAAAATGCCATCAAAGTTAATTTCCCATACGTGCAATGCTTAAAATGCCATCAAAAAATTACTTTATGTGCAATGCTTAAAATACCATCCAAAAGTTAATTTATGTGCAATGCTCAAAATGCCATCACAAGCTTCATAAATTGTAGTGTTATAACTCTATCCTAGCACTGATGTTAGCATTATTTACTCATCATGAAGACGAGCACAATGAACTATAAGTATGTTTTATAATTGAAAGTGTTATTTTATTTATAAGATCAAATTATCACGAAAAGAAAGACAAAAGAAAAAGAAGAAGAAGAAGCCAAGGAAAGAAAGAAAAAAATGATGATACTCAAATATCAATCCTACTAGTGGTCGTTTTTCTCTTTCTTTTCTTTTTTTCAAGAAAAAACAAGTATATGTGGGCTGCACTGTCGAACTGATAGTCATTTTCAGCAATACAATTGACTATGGGTGCTACAAGTCAATTAAACCATTGATCCATTTTAAAACAAATGGTTCACCAACAGTTGGAAGTACAAAAGTCAAATAAAGATTAAAAAAATAATAATCAAACATTGGTCAATTACTAGCTATTACAAGTAGGTGGTTTAGTGTTGATGCTACTGAACATGGTCCAAATGTTATGGGTACACACGAGTACCTGCATTGCCACTGGGAAGTCATCAGCAAAATCTGGAGGGAAGAAAAGATCTGCTTGTTTCTTTGTGAAACCAGGTTTACCTGGTAAAGAATTCAAAAGGATTAGTACACAAAACATCAATATGACTAGAAGGCTGTGTCCAAACAACTCAACGAATGCATAAGATTTGAAATGTAAACTCCAAGCTGCATAGTAACAGCAATTATCTAGATGCCAACACAATTGCATTTATTTGCCTCCATTAATAAAATTGATGGCTGCCCTTGACACAGGAGCATTAAAAGGAAAAAGATAACCAATATCAATAACATAGAATAGAAAACCATCTGTGCCATTTGTAGTTTTAAAAGACACAGGAGCATTAAAAGGCAAAAGATAACCAATATCAATAAAATAGAATAGAAAACCATCTGTGCCATTTGTAGTTTTAAAAGAGAGAGACAGCCAATGGCATAAAATATATAGATGCGATCAATACAAGGAGCAAACCTGGCTGAGCACCAAGTTCAATCACATGTAACTTTGATGTAATCTGTCCTGCATTGGTGGTCTTTGAGGCAAAGGCAATAAGAATGGAAGGGTTTTCATTTCCAGCAACCTGTTTAAGCCATGAAGATCATCAAAAAAAGTATCAAACCAAGTCAAACAACAGCAAACTGAACAATATATGGGTAGGATATGTTGGTACACAAGATGATAAACAAAATGAAGGAAAGGCCCACACCTTTAGTGAAGCAAATGATGCAGCATGTGCTTCAAGAGCTTGACTACGCTGCTGATCCACAGAAAAAAGCTGCATATTCCCCTTCACCAGCTGTGGCCTCTACAAGCAAAATTGGAAGACAAAACAGAAGAATTAGAAACATAAAAAATTTCAAGGTTAACGTAAAGGGATAGAATTTATTTTCAACTGCTACTGAATTCAAATCTAATCACTTCCATGATTGAAGGAAAAAAAAAGATGTTGAGGAAGTAGGCCATCTGTTCCAGGGTAATATGAAGCAGAAAGCGGCATCACATGATAAGATCAAGCTCCTGGTAAACGAGCTCAGCACTCTAAGGTGCATGGAAACAAACACAAAAGAATCTCTCCAGCAATAAAACTATATGATCAATAAATTCATCGACTGTTATTTACAATGTTAAAATCAGCAATTAATTATTCATTGTTGATACTATTTCCAATAAAGAGTTGCATAAAATTATGAAATTACCTGCAAAGGGGTTAGTTCAAACTATGAACGGGCATTATTCTCTCCTCTTTGAGCACAAACACAAGAAAGGCCTCTTCCAAGCCATGCCGCTGATCTTGCCAAAACCTCAGCTGTAGCAATACAAGGTTCCTCAGATTTAGAACTTTTCGATAAGATCTTCACTGAAATCACATTTCCGAAGGTGTTATTTACAATCAACAAGTTTCCAAGGGCATGAAACTTTCTTTGAAACCAAAATTGACAAGAACTGCATGTAGAAAGAAAATACCCAGATATCGACGGGTATTCTCCGTAACCCTTTGTAGGAATTCCTCATCGATATCCTTGTACTGCAGAAAATCTAGAATTTCAATAGAAAACTCAAAGATGCAAAAGGAAAACAGCAAATAAGCAGAGATGGAGAGGGATTTACATTCACTGCTTCCCGCTCAGCTGCATAAACAGCACATAACATGAGTGGCTTATAACACCATATAGAGTACAGGACATGTTCCAGGAAGCTTGCAGAAGCCACAAGTTGAGAACTTAGAAGAGGTCTATTCAGTCCCAGTGAACTTCAGAAATGGAATGGTCGAAGGAAATACCACATGAAATATTTCAGAAGTAAACAAAGTCTGTTTAGCAATTTACAGCCTTCCTGACACGACTATGAAAGAAAGCCAACAAAAAGGTTTACACCCTTCAAAACATAACAGACTAAAATTTTCAGGATGGACTCAGAAATGCAAGCATCATCAACTGGAAGGTCAAGAATCAAGAGACAATCTTTATATGATCTTCGGACATGAAATCTAGGATAGACCATCATACCTTTCAAGTCAGGCTTCCTTTCGACTTTTGTCTTGTTCAACCTATTCACTATCTCATTCAGGCGCTTCTCTACTCTCACGGTGCGGACCTATACACAAGCATCACAACCAGTTAGAATTAGAAGGCCCTATCTCTTCACACAATGAATTTTTGCTCAGTATGCAGAAAGAAGCAAGCTGCACAATGCAAAATCATTCATGCTAATGGAATCTCAAAGGATTGATACGATAACTACTGATATGATCTAATTCACAAGTTTTTACATAATAGCTTATGTCAGATTACAGGTAGAGTCAGTAGGACCTGTTGAGAAAATTTTCAAGAAAATGAAGTGTTGATTAGACAATTCTGACTGTGAAAACAATTCCCTGCAGGAAATTTTCAGAACAAATCCAACAGTTAGAGAAATAACATAATGCTAAAGGTAAGATAAATTCCTACAGATAGAAAAATAACATTTTAATGCTAAAGTAATATTTAGACAATGTAGGAAACTTAAAAGAACCATGAATTCCAATGGTTTTAACAAACAAGCATCAACGAAACAGGGGCTAGGACTGCTCAACTAATCTGATTTTCGGACTGTAACTTAGCAACAATGGTTTCCACAACGTAAAACCATAAGCCCATTTCATCATTACCAGCCCAACAAGAGGCAAAACCCACAATAAAAACATCAACAAAAATAAAATTAGACAAAGGTAGAATGCAACAAAGATAGACACCATTGAGTTTCATCGGGTGCAAAGTGAAAAGCCTTTCTTGTACGTGTGGTTCATGTGTACAATGATCAGGACAATTGCTTTGTCGTCACCAGGTGGACTGCCATACCCAAAATGCAAGGCAATCCGAATGGGTGGCCATCCGGTCAGTGGCCTGAAAAGGTACAGTTAACTCAAAATACAAACATCCATCCACATTCAACAGGCGAAACTTGCCATAAATGGGTGGTTAGAGCAGTCCAATCTTTGTGCAGATGAGTAACGTAAGAGTGGCAGGCATCGAGGACCTCGAGGACCTGTGCGAAAACGAATGCGAAAGACAAGAGTTACGTCTTTCAACAAACAGAGTTATTTTCAAACTGAGCATACTTAAATGAGAGAGAATGAATTTTTAGAACTAAATTGAGAAATGACAAGATTTGATATGCTATATGAAGTTGCAGACACTTTCACATAGATGAATGCTCCAGAAACCGAAATTAGATAATTAGCTAGGAATGTTGTTTTACAATATGGAATTTTTACATAGAGAAATCTAGGATCCATAAATGCATCAAGAACCTGAATTGTTAACAGTCCAATCTAGGATCCAGGTCATCTACATAGACCGTGGATTATGGGAACTCTAGAAATCAGGAGAATAACAGTTAAGGAACCCAAAAGAAAAACCTCTACTCTTGAAGTTCTCCCCTAAAATTTCTAAAGTTAATATAGAATCAAATAATGTGGTTTCTAGTAGGAATTGCTAATTAGGCTAAGTACTAAATTAAAAGTTCCAGTGAAAAGAAAGCCACAACATGATATGATGCTACTTGCCCCAAGTACATTTACAACTAGGATGACAAAAATATGAGTGAGATAGTAAAATACCACATAAGCTTCCAAATCATTGCACTTCTTTACGTTGCTCTATTTTAGTAATTGGAATATGCCTCTTTGGACAAGGTATGTTGGGTTGTTCTTCAACATTATTAAACCTAAATGTAGGCAAGAATACCAAAATAAATTAGTTCAGTATGACAAGAACCTCAAAAAAGATAGAAATCGTAGATGAAGCCAAAAGATTATTGGGTGAAAATAAAAAAGAAGCAAATAGATACGATGTTAACAAATGTGTACAGTTGATATATAGTGAGCTCGAAAGTTGAATTCGTGCACTGATAGACTTCAAGATCTACCTAAATTTGTGAGCATGAAATTTATCTTTAGAGTTGCTTAACATGTTGCTCTACAATGGGATTCTCACATCCCAGTTCCCAATCCAGAATGATGCTCCCATGCACAAGCCTTAACCAAAAAGCATGCATACTCTCTTCAAGAAGTGTGACTCTCTCTCTCTCTCTCTCTCTCTCTCTCTCTCTCTCTCTCTCTCTCTCTCTCTCTCTCTCTCTCTCTCTCTCTCTATCTATCTATCTCTATCTATCTATCTATCTATCTATCTATCTATATATATATATATATATATATATATACTATGCTCTCGAGCGTCTCTCCATGAGGTCGGCCGGGGTGGGCCCCACCGTGATGCCGTTCGAACATCTACCCCCTCTCGGATGCACCATCTCGGACGGGCCCACACGGCTGAAAATCACGTCCATCCGAGACTTTTGTGGGCCACACCACGTCCAGAAGTGGAGAGGGGCCGTGCACCATTCAAACATTCAAAACCACTTGTGGCCCCCTTTCGAGACGTTTTTTGATGATCAAAACCGTCCATCATGTGTGTCCCACTTGGATTTAATTTTAGACCACTTTTCAGGTGGTATCCACATCTTAGGTGGGCCCCACCAAGTGATTTTACATGTTTTCACGAGTATACTTATGTTTTCAGAAGGTATGGCCCACGAGTTGAGTGACTGACGGTCGAGCCGTGTGGGTCCCACTTGGAGCGGTGCACAATGTGGATCTTCGAAAGGAATCACGGTGGGGCCCACCCCAATCCGACCTCATGACGGAGAACGCTTTATGAAAAAGTACCTTTTCCCTATATATATATATATATATAATATATATATATATATATATATATAAAATTGACGAGAACAATGCCTTTTATGAAAAAAAAATGCTAAAAATTCATTTTTCCCAAATTGTTTGGGGATTAGATTCCTAAGAGGACTTGGAAGTTGATTGGGAAAAAAAAAAAAGATGATTTGGGTGGGGAAATCGAGATTAGAGCGAATACCAACCAGAACCCAATCAGTGAGACATAAGTCGATCCTATGCAACTACTTGGACCTGTAACAAGATTGAGAGAAATAGAAAGAGGCAAAATCAACTATCAAATTCCATATTTATAATCAATTACGGGTCCGAGTCTTCAAGAACTAGACCCGGACCCAAAAGGACTCGGGAACTCATGAGATCCTACACAATTAACCAGGTATGGAACTGTAGGAACCAAACACATTTAATATTTAGAAGAAAAAAAAAAACATCTCCTAAGCCATATGGCATTGTCACGTATCTCAAGCAACTTGTTTAGGATGTTCTTCTCATACCTGTCTTGTTTTATGGTAACATAACCTGAATTTTAAATGGGTCCAATTTATTAGCCTTAATCTTGTTAAAATTAGGTCATATTCGTGGGTCGGATCCATCGAGTACCCCTAGCTTTGGATACCCATTGACAACCCTACTAGCCCTAGTGTGACCCGTTTGATAAACGGGTCAAATTTGGGTCAGGGGGCCAGTATTAATTCAATAAATTAATGGGTCAGTTGCTTTCGATTTTAACATGACTTAGACCAAACCCGATTTTTTTTTTTTTTGTGTGTGTGTTTAGTCTAAAACAACTTGTATTCTTAAATGGGTTGGGTACAGGGCACCCCTCGACCCAACCTAACCCAACCATTTGCACTCCCTATTTTACTAGATGACTATTGTTGTCTCACTTTACTAATTTGGAGGGCTCAAGAATATTTAAACCTATTTCAAAATAGCAAAAACAATAAAGCAAATTGATGTTTTGACTGTTAAAACCCTACCCGCCCACATAGATTATTAATTGGTTGGGCCAAATGTTCTGCATATGCCACCTTTTGCTTGCTATGACTTTCACTTTACTTCTTTCATAGTTTTAGAAATTGCTTCCAGTTTCACCACTCTTAAGAAGGACAACATCTATAGGTAGGTATATATAGGTGGCTACTATGTTTCGATTACTACTATTTGTTATGTTGTTTTTCGTTATATACATTTTGCATTTTTTTAGTTTTCATAATGGGTCTATTGTTATCTCAGGGTCGTTGTCTCTCATGGCTGCAAAATTGTTCCAACTCATCAACGAGTGCAAGATCTTGGCAACATGGTTCTTTTGGAGAGGTCCCAATGCCTTTTGAACTACTTGGTGAGCATCTTTATAAAATTATCGCTCAACATGCAACCATGACCTACTTAATGAGCCCATCAACTTACCTATTTGATCGACAACTTTATTCCACTAGTACTTAATGGTCCCATCAACTTACCTATTTGATGGACAACTTACATATTCGACTAGTCTGCACATCCAATGCCTTATAGACATCATGCCTTATACATGAGTGGGCTTCACATAACTCTTAGAGAACTTTGTTGAAAGGGTTGTTAACGGGTTGAGTTCGTGTTTCCTAGTGCCCTCGTACCTAGACCTAGCTAACCCAGATGGGTTCTTTCCGGGTTCAAGTCTAGTTTTAAACACCCAGAACCAAATCCAATCAAGTTTAGGCATCTCTTAGGGTACCTGTTAGAATATCCTAACAGTAAGACACACATGGGCTTTGCAAACCTTGGGTCCCAATTTGAGGGAAATGATCAAATCATGTAACCATAACCACTTTCTCCAGTCTAGATGATGTATTTCAATTGCATAAGTAGAAGCCATCGCTCTTTGCTCTTGCCTTATGCTCATTCCAAAAAACTTATCTTGCCTCAAGGATGTTTTGAAAAACATGTTGCTACTTTTTTACATACTTCATTTGGCTTTTGTGGAGAGAACTAGAAACATTTTATTTGGGGTTATCTTTATGAATAAAAGAGACAACATGCTTGGTAAATAACATCTAGATGGCATAGACTTTTTGCTTACCAAGAAGGGGCATATTGCCCTCTATTGGTTGCGGGTTTCTTCATACTCTCTAAAGTGATTCCTCTTCTTTAATGAAGTCTAATTATTCATAGTAACAAATAAATAGAAACTATCGAACACAAGGATATGAATGACAAGTCTTCATAAGTGATGGTGAGAAATTGCTACAAACCTCAAAAGCTTGACATAATGAGGCTACTAGCAAAGAGCATTGGCTTTGAAGTTCAAACCCAAGCATTAAAAATGAAAAAATAAAATAAAATAAATAAAAATTAGAAATAATAATAATAATAATAATCCATGAGTGCATTCACTTACAGTTGAAGTCCCTTGATCGATGACACCATGTTTGCAAGTTAGATCAAGAGGCCTTTCCAGCAATTGCAAAAACAAAAGAATGCATACGAAGAGATGGCATATAATGGTAAATACATAAAACCAAGCATCATAAGGGAGACGCCCGTATCCATAATAGCACAATGTTTTATACATTATTCATCCATTAAATCACAAACCTTGCATGTATAACTAGTATTTCTTACTCAATTTCTTTCTATAACTATGGATAGTTATCGTATGCCATTAAAACAAATGATACACGTCGTGTAATATGCAAATTCACATGATTCTTACCACACAAAAGAATCAACCGTGTAGTCTCCCAAGACATTTAACAAAGGCTTAAAATGCAACATATAGTATTTAAGCTGAAACACTTAGACGCCATCTAATGAGTGTCAAAATACTTTTTAACTAGCAAAACAAGCCCAATAAATGAAGGTATTCTCCAAATCTTGTACTGGGATCATAGTCATGCTCCTAATAACACAAGCAAGAGATAGAAGGGAGCATAGACAAGCAATTATTTTCAAATAATAGGAAGCCTAAATATCTAGAAAGAAAGAAATGGGAGCAATTACTTAATAGCAATAGCAGGAGCGTCGTCCCTAGGTAGAAAATTTCTATTAAAGGATCGCCCAAACAATCTATATCAATGATCAAACTTTTTCTATTAAAGGATCGCCCAAATCAAGTTTTTTTTAGAGGGTTGGGAAATGGAAGATTGGACCATATACGATAAAACCTTCTTCTGATGTTTAAAGATTGGACCATATACGATAAAACCTTCTTCTGATGTTTAAAGATATTCTAACTAGGTCAATCGCTACGATAAAGGAAGCACTGTCATACCACAGAGCCTGAAATGTGTATGCAAGTCCAACACAAGTGGTCTCTATTCCAAGGTATGCATTTTAATATTTTCATGCCTACTTGACCATATCCCACAAACGGGGTGTTTGTTAGTGGAGTTTCAGATACAACAATTCTTTCGTAGATTACTCTCAACGCTTGATAGGATACAGACACACGAACAAAAATGAATGGAATGCCTTTTGCTTAAGGACTTCTAATAGAGAAACTTCCAAAGGAGTACAAAAAAAGCAACCTTTTGGAACTAGACATCCGTATGGTTAATTGAATAATAAAAATAACAACATTTACGATGTGAAATAACCAAAACTCCATTCGAGTTCCATAGTTTCAAAAGTAAAGATACTCTCTCAACACTTAGGATAAAGATTCACGAACAAAATGAATGGAATGCCTTTTGCTTACGGACTTCTAATAGAGAAACTTCCAAAGGAGTATAGAAAAAGTAACCTTTTGGAACTAGACATCCTAATGGTTAATTGAATAATAAAAATAAAAACATTACGATGTGAAATAACCAAAACTCCATTCGAGTTCCATAGTTTCGAAAGTAAGATACTCTCTAAGCTATCTTGAGAGTAATGCTCTATGTAAACTATAACATTTGAAAACACTCCAGAAATGTTAAAGGCTCCAACAATGTTATTTCTTCTCTCAATTTGCCTCAAACAAGCAAAGACAATACAGATATCAATTGCTTAGGGATGAGTTATAGTAGGAGCAATTGTTGAAGATGCCATATGATCATGGATGGGTGATCGTAGTTGTGATGATAGTTTCACAGGCATTATGAGCACAAAAGGGCCCAGAAAAAATAATTCAACTGAAAAAGAAAATTACCCTAATTTAAAAAACAAGCTATTGCTTAAGAAGAGTGCCACCATTTGTATAAAAAGTTTATGCAACAAGGTGACAATATCAAAGTTGGATTGGTCATGGTCTTACTTTCAAATCCTCAACTTTACAAAGGAAATAAATTTCAAAGGAGTTCAGATTAGTACCCTTACTATTAGAACTAGACATCCCTCATGTTAATTGGTCAGACCAAAAAAAAAAAAAAGCATCATTATGATCTGAAAAAACCAACAAACTTTTGGATTCCATAGTTTCAGAAGTGAAATATTTTCTAAGCTCTCTTGAAAGTTAAGCTCTATGTAAAGTCCAGTATTTGAAAACACCACATAAGAATCAAAGGCTCCAACGACACTGGTTCTTCTCGATATTTGGGTCAAACAAACAAAACGTACACATGCATAAACGAAATAGAAACAATTTCTCAATCATACAAGTTGTAGGATATTAGTTGTTTTCACAAACATCAAAAGCATGAGTGCACGAAAAAAAAAAAAATTTAACGGAAGAGAAAACGACCTTAATTCAAAAAACAAACAATTGCTTAACAAGAGCAGGACTGCCACCATGTGCACATATAGTTTATGAAGCAAGGTGACACCATCAAAGTTAGATTGGTCACCGTCGTGATTTGACCTTGAAATTGAAAATATTTCTTGATGAGATTTTAACACACCATTAGTGAGGAGTTCAGAAAAGTACCCTTACTATATAGAAGCAATTACTAAGTGATACAAGTTGTAGGATGATTTTAGCGCACCATTAGTGAGGAGCAATGACGAAACGTCAAGATTTCGAGAGTCTTCAGCTAACAAGATAAACAACTTTCTGCGACACACTTAAGGTCACTACCAATGAGCCCTATGGACTTCTCAAAGAGAATAACTTTCAAAGAAGTTCAAAAAAGCACCCTTACTATTAGAACTAGACATCCTTCAAGTTAATTGGCAAAAAAAAAAAAAAAAAAAACATCATTATGATGTGAAATAACCAACAAACCATTGGATTCCTTAGTTTCAAAAGTAATATATTTTCTAAGCTCTCTTCAAAGTTAAGCTCTATGTAAAGTTCAGCATCCAAAAACTTCCCGTTACGCTCTCTTAATTTTCTAAGCTCCTTCAAGTATTTTCTTCTCTTTTTGGTACTCTTTCTTGCCGTTCTAATTTTTCTATAGCAACGATGACAAACACCACACTTGTAAATTTTGAATTTTCTTTTGTTTTATAACTACATGGTGTCCCCACCCCTTTAAGGCGAGACTATTCCCTGCAAATGCACACAATCACCTGCCAACCACGTGCATCGGGTAATCCACGGGAAGGGGAACAAAACCAAACTCGTGTTTTAGGGGAGCAAACCCACTATTCCCTGCGAATGCGCACAATCAACTGCCAACCACGTGCATCGGGTAATCCACAGGAAGGGGAACCGAACCGAACTCGTGTTTTAGGGAAGCAAACCCACAACCAAAGCCGTACTCCCAAACTCGTGACGGGTAATCCACAGGGAGAGGAATCAAACTTGGAATAAGCAATTTTTATACAAGGTAATACCGTCTACCCATATGAGGACTTCGATAATAGCAAGGTTTTAACTAATTTGATCTAAATTTGCTCATAGAATTCTAAAGTTTAACATTTGATCCATTTTATTATGAGTGACTTCCTAATCCAAGTAGTGTCCTTATCCAAGCGTAACTTCATCTTCGGGTAAGAGTCTGACTGTTCTTATTTGTCTTGATCCTAATTAAAGATCGACAGTTATTACTTTGATTCCACGGCTAATCAACCTTTGTGTAAAGTGGTGTGAGATTTTGCCAATTAAAGATAGTCCAATAAAAAGTAAGTCATGTGCACATTCATGGGACCTTACCCCAACGATTAGGACAAACCAAAACCTGAAAATGATCACGGGGAAGGAGTGAAGTGATAAGAGGCAAGGTAGGGTTTCTAATTTGAATAGGGATGTAAAGGACTTTTCGGTAGAGCGAACAACTTATAGGCAATCAGAGTCGGTCAACCAACACCCGATGATAAGCCCCTTCGAGGGTTCGGGCTAGCCTGGCCCCTGATAGATCCACTTTGAAGAAAAAAAAGATCTATATATTGAAGTTCAGACCGAAGGCTTTGACTGGAAACACTATGCCATTCATGTAATTTTGCTGGTCTAGGAGTAGCTCTCATGCTTCGGGAGTTGCCACCGTAAAATACGACGACCTAATCAAGAGAGTTAGAAGTCAAGCCCGCCCGGAGTGCGCTATAGTGAGCCTTACTAGATTGGGGCTCCGTTTTTCAGCAGATATGACATCCCCCTATTAGAGACAGCGTGCATCTGAACTCATTAATAGGAAATGAGAGAAACAAAGCAATGCCAACAATGGAGTCAATCCGTTATTCATCGACAAACGAAGCTCTCATTCAGTTGTTAAGTATCACTAGCTTAACCCTATAAGGGCGGGATGAAGTTTGAAAGCAATGGACGGGGGTAGGCTTAATAGTGAACGCAGAATTTAGGGTTTCAGGAGTCTCCAGATGTGAGGATTAAAAAAAAAAAAATCTCCTATTACACCACGTGCATCGAGTAATTCACGAGGAGGGGAATCGAACTCGTCTGTGGGGAGCAAACCCATGACCAAAGTCGTTCGCCCAAACTCATGATGGGTAATCCACGGGAAAGGGAATCGAACTTGTGTCTGTGGGGAGCAAACCCACGACCAAGGCCATTCTCCCGAACTTGTGTCTGTGGGGAGCAAACCCACGACCAAAGTCGTTCACCCAAACTCATGACTGGTAACCCACGAAGAGGGGAAACGAACTCATGTCTGTGGGGAGTAAACCCAAGACCAAAGCCATTCGCCTAAACTCGTGATGGGTTTTGGATTTTATTTTTTATTTTTTTTTTTCATCCCTTTAAGGTGAGACCATTCCCTACAGATGCACGCAATCACACGCCAACCACGTGCATCAGAAAATCCGACACACTTAAGGTCACTACCAATGACCCCTAAGGACTTCTCAAAGAGAATAACTTTCAAAGGAGTTTTAAAAAGCACCCTTACTATTAGAACTAGACATCCTTCAAGTTAATTGGCCAAAAAAAAAAAAAAAACATCATTACGATGTGAAATAACCAACAAACCATTGGATTCCTTAGTTTCAAAAGTAATATATTTTCTAAGCTCTATGTAAAGTTCAACATCTAAAAATTTCCCGTTGCGCTCTCTTCATTTTCTAAGCTCCTTCAAGTATTTTCTTCTCTTTTTTCTTCTTTCTTTCCGTTCTAATTTTGCTATAGCAACGTTGACAAACACCACACTTGTAAATTTTGAATTTTCTTTTGTTTTATAACTACATGGTGTCCCTGCCCCATTAAGGCGAGACTATTCCCTGCGAATGCACACAATCACCTGCCAACCACGTGCATCGGATAATCCACGGGAAGGGGAACAAAACCAAACTCATGTTTTAGGAGAGCAAACCCACTATTCCTTGCGAATGCACACAATCACCTGCCAACCACGTGCTTCAGGTAATCCACGGGAAGGGGAACCGAACCGAACTCGTGCTTTAGGGGAGCAAACCCACAACCAAAGCCGTACTCCCAAACTCATGACAGGTAATCCACAGGAAGGGGAATCAATCTTGGATTAAGCAATTTTTATACAAGGAAATACCGTCTACCCATATGAGGACTTCGATAATAGCAAGGTTTTAACTAATTTGATCTAAATTTGCTCATAGAATTCAAGAGTTTAACATTTGATCCACTATTGATAGATACTACAATCCTCTTACTCAAATTCTAAATTTTTTCCCCCAGCCGCTTTGATAATTGAAAGTATAAATTGAAATATAAGGATCAAAGGCTTTGATGTAATGATTTTATTTTAGCGTAGATCATCCTTTGGTAAACTTCTTATCAATTTAGTTCTTAATCACTAAATTTTTCCGAGTGTTTGATTCTTTTGACAATAAAAAGTATAGATTGGAATATAAGGATCAAAGGCTTTAATGTATTGATTTTATTTTAGCGTAGATCATCCTTTGGTAATCTTCTTGTCAATTTATTTCTTAATAACTAAAATTTACCTAGCGTTTGATTCTTTTGAAAATGATGCATAAAATGTGTCAATTTTAAATGATGCCCCAATATTTTCAGCTAAAAACACATTTTGTTATGAGTGACTTCCTAATCCAAGTAGTGTCCTTATCCAAGCCTAACTTCATCTTCGGGTAAGAGTCTGACTGTTCTTATTTGTCTTGATCCTAATTAAAGACCGACGGTTATTACTTTGATTCCACGGCTAATCAACCCTTGTGTAAAGTGGTGTGAGATTTTGCCTATTAAAGATAGTCCAATAAAAATTAGGTCATGTGCACATTCATGGGACCTTACCCCAACGATTAGGACAAACCAAAACCTGAAAATGATCACGGGGAAGGAGTGAAGTGATAAGAGGCAAGGTAGGGTTTCTAATTTGAATAGGGGATGTAGATGGACTTTTTGGTCGAGCGAACAACTTATAGGCAATCAGAATCGGTCAACCAACACCCGATGATAAGCTCCTTCAGGGGTTCGGCAAGCCTGGCCCCTGATAGATCCACTTTGAAGAAAAAAAAAGATCTATATATTGAAGTTCGGGCCGAACGCTTTGATTGGAAATGCCATGCCGTTCATGTAATTCTGTTGGTCTAGGAGTAGCTCCCATGCTTCGGGAGTTGCCACCACAAAATACAACGACCTAATCAAGAGAGCTAGAAGCCAAGCAAGCCCGAAGTGCGCTATAGTGCGCCTTACTAGATTGGGGCTCCATTTTTCAGCAAATATGACATCCCCCTACTAGTGAAAGCGTGCATCTGAACTTATTAATAGGAAAGGAGAGAAAAACATAGCAATGCCAACAATGGAGTCAATCCGTTATTCATCGACAGACGAAGCTCTCATTCAGTTGTTAAGCATCACTAGCTTACTCCTATAAGGGCAGGATAAGTTTGAAAGGAATGGACGGGCGTAGGCTTAATAGTGAACGTAGAATTGAGGGTTTCAGGAGTCTCCAGATGTGAAGATTAAAAAAATAAAAATAAAAAAATCCCCTATTACACCACGTGCATCGAGTAATCCACGAGGTGGGGAATCGAACTCCTGTCTATGGGGAGCAAACCCACGACCAAAGTCGTTTGCCCAAACTCATGACGGGTAATCCACGGGAAAGGGAATTGAACTTGTGTCCGTGGGGAGCAAACCCTCGACCAAAGCCATTCTACCGAACTAGTGTCTGTGGGGAGCAAACCCATGACCAAAGTCGTTCACCCAAACTCGCGACCGGTAACCCACGGAGAGGGGAAACAAACTCATGTCTGTGGGGAGCAAACCCAAGACCAAAGCCATTCGCCCAAACTCGTGATGAGCCATTCGCCCAAACTCGTGACGGGTTTGGGAATTTTTTTTTTTTTTTTTCGTCCCTTTAAGGTGAGACCATTCCCTACAGATGCACGCAATCACCCGCCAACCACGTGCATCAGAAAATCCAACACACTTAAGGTCACTACCAATGAGCCCTAAGGACTTCTCAAAGAGAATAACTTTCAAAGGAGTTCAAAAAAGCACCCTTACTATTAGAACTAGACATCCTTCAAGTTAATTGGCCAAAAAAAAAAACATCATTATGATGTGAAATAACCAACAAACCATTGGATTCCTTAGTTTCAAAAGTAATATATTTTCTAAGCTCTCTTCAAAGTTAAGCTCTATGTAAAGTTCAGCATCTAAAAACTTCCCGTTACGCTCTCTTCATTTTCTAAGCTACTTCAAGTATTATCTTCTCTTTTTTGTACTCTTTTTTGCCGTTCTAATTGTGCTATAGCAACGATGACAAACACCACACTTATAAATTTTGAATTTTCTTTTGTTTTATAACTACATGGTGTCCCCGCCCCTTTAAGGCGAGACTATTCCCTGCGAATGCACACAATCGCCTGTCAACCACGTGCATCGGGTAATCTACGAGAAGGGGAACAGAACCAAACCCGTGTTTTAGAGGAGTAAACTCACTATTCCCTGCGAATGCGCACAATCACCTGCCAACCACGTGCATCGGGTAATCCACGGGAAGGGGAACCGAACCGAACTCGTGCTTTAGGGGAGCAAGCCCACAACCAAAGCCGTACTCCCAAACTTGTGACGGGTAATCCACAGGGAGGGGAATCCATCCTGGAATAAGCAATTTTTATACAAGGTAATACCGTCTACCCATATGAGGACTTCGATAATAGCAAGGTTTTAACTAATTTGATCTAAATTTGCTCATAGAATTCTAGAGTTTAACATTTGATCCACTATTGATAGTTACCACAATCCTCTTACTCGAATTCTAAATTTTTTCCCCTAGCCGCTTTGACAATAGAAAGTGTAGATTGGAATATAAGGATCAAAGGCTTCGATGTATTGATTTTATTTTAGCATAGATCGTCCTTAGGTAATCTTCTTAACAATTTATTTCTTAATCACTAAAATTTTCCTAATGTTTGATTCTTTTGAAAATGATGCATAAAATGTGTCTATTTTAAATGATGCCCCAATATTTTCAACTAAAAATACATTTTGTTATGAGTGACTTCCTAATCCAAGTAGTGTCCTTATCCAAGCCTAACTTCATCTTCGGGTAAGAGTCTGACTGTTCTTATTTGTCTTGATCCTAATTAAAGACCGACAGTTATTACTTTGATTCCACGGCTAATCAACCCTTGTGTAAAGTGGTGTGAGATTTTGCCTATTAAAGATAGTCCAATAAAAAGTAAGTCATGTGCACATTCATGGGACCTTACCCCAACGATTAGGACAAACCAAAACCTGAAAATGATCACGGGGAAGGAGTGAAGTGATAAGAGGCAAGGTAGGGTTTCTAATTTGAATAGGGGATGTAGATGGACTTTTTGGTCGAGCGAACAACTTATAGGCAATCAGAATCGGTCAACCAACACCCGATGATAAGCTCCTTCAGGGGTTCGGGCTAGCCTGGCCCCTGATAGATCCACTTTGAAGAAAAAAGAGATCTATATATTGAAGTTCGGGCCGAACGCTTTGATTGGAAACGCCATGCCGTTCATGTAATTCTGTTGGTCTAGGAGTAGCTCCCATGCTTCGGGAGTTGCCACCGCAAAATACGACGACCTAATCAAGAGAGCTAGAAGCCAAGCTCGCCCGGAGTGCGCTATAGTGCGCCTTACTAGATTGAGGCTCCATTTTTTAGCAAATATAACATCCCCCCATTAGTAACAATGTGAATCTGAAGTTATTAATAGGAAAGGAGAGAAAAACAAAGCAATGCCAACAATGGATTCAATCCGTTATTCATCGACAGACGAAGCTCTCATTCAGTTGTTAAGCATCACTAGCTTACCCCTATAAGGGATAAGTTTGAAAGGAATGTACGGGCGTAGGCTTAATAGTGAACGCAGAATTGAGGGTTTCAGGAGTCTCCAGATGTGAGGATTAAAAAAATAAAAATAAAAAAAATCCCCTATTACACCACGTGCATTGAGTAATCCATGAGGTGGGGAATCGAACTCCTGTCTATGGGGAGCAAACCCATGACCAAAGTCGTTTGCCCAAACTCATGACGGGTAATCCACGGGAAAGGGAATCGAACTTGTGTCTGTGGGGAGCAAACCCACAACCAAAGCCATTCTACCGAACTAGTGTCTGTGGGGAGCAAACCCACGACCAAAGTCGTTCACCCAAACTCGCGACCGGTAACCCACGGAGAGGGGAAACAAACTCATGTCTGTGGGGAGCAAACCCAAGACCAAAGCCATTCGCCCAAACTCGTGACGGGTTTTGGGAAGTTTTTTCTTTCTTTTTTTTTCGTCCCTTTTAGGTGAGACCATTCCCTACAGATGCACGCAATCACCCGCCAACCACGTGCATCAGAAAATCCAACACACTTAAGGTCACTACCAATGAGCCCTAAGGACTTCTCAAAGAGAATAACTTTCAAAGGAGTTCAAAAAAGCACCCTTACTATTAGAACTAGACATCCTTCAAGTTAATTGGCCAAAAAAAAACATCATTATGATGTGAAATAACCAACAAACCATTGGATTCCTTAGTTTCAAAAGTAATATATTTTCTAAGCTCTCTTCAAAGTTAAGCTCTATGTAAAGTTCAGCATCTAAAAACTTCCCGTTACGCTCTCTTCATTTTCTAAGCTACTTCAAGTATTATCTTCTCTTTTTTGTACTCTTTTTTGCCGTTCTAATTGTGCTATAGCAACGATGATAAACACCACACTTATAAATTTTGAATTTTCTTTTGTTTTATAACTACATGGTGTCCCCGCCCCTTTAAGGCGAGACTATTCCCTGCGAATGCACACAATCGCCTGTCAACCACGTGCATCGGGTAATCTACGGGAAGGGGAACAGAACCAAACCCGTGTTTTAGGGGAGCAAACCCACTATTCCCTGCGAATGCGCACAATCACCTGCCAACCACGTGCATCGGGTAATCCACGGGAAGGGGAACCGAACCGAACTCGTGCTTTAGGGAGCAAGCCCACAACCAAAGCCGTACTCCCAAACTTGTGACGGGTAATCCCACAGGAGGGGAATCAATCTTAGAATAAGTAATTTTTTTACAAGGTAATATCATTTACCCATATGAGGACTTCGATAATAGCAAGGTTTTAACTAATTTGATCTAAATTTGCTCATAGAATTCTAGAGTTTAACATCTGATCCACTATTGATAGATACCACAATCCTCTTACTCGAATTCTAAATTTTTTCCCTAGCCGCTTTGATAATAGAATGTATAGATTGGAATATAAGGATTAAAGGCTTTGATGTATTGATTTTATTTTTGCATAGGTCGTCCGTTGGTAATCTTCATAACAATTTATTTCTTAATCACTAAAATTTTCCTAATGTTTGATTCTTTTGAAAATGATGCATAAAATGTGTCTATTTTAAATGATGCCCCAATATTTTCAGCTAAAAAAATATTTTGTTATGAGTGACTTCCTAATCCAAGTAGTGTCCTTATCCAAGCCTAACTTCATCTTCGGGTAAGAGTCTGACTGTTCTTATTTGTCTTGATCCTAATTAAAGACCGACAGTTATTACTTTGATTCCACGGCTAATCAACCCTTGTGTAAAGTGGTGTGAGATTTTGCCTATTAAAGATAGTCCAATAAAAAGTAAGTCATGTGCACATTCATGGGACCTTACCCCAACGATTAGGACAAACCAAAACCTAAAAATGATCACGGGGAAGGAGTGAAGTGATAAGAGGCAAGGTAGGGTTTCTAATTTGAATAGGGGATGTAGATGGACTTTTTGGTCGAGCGAACAACTTATAGGCAATCAGAATCGGTCAACCAACACCCGATGATAAGCTCCTTCAGGGGTTCGGGCTAGCCTGGCCCCTGATAGATCCACTTTGAAGAAAAAAGAGATCTATATATTGAAGTTCGGGCCGAACGCTTTGATTGGAAACGCCATGCCGTTCATGTAATTCTGCTAGTCTAGGAGTAGCTCCCATGCTTCGGGAGTTGCCACCGCAAAATACGACGACCTAATCAAGAGAGCTAGAAGCCAAGCCCGCCCGGAGTGCGCTATAGTGCGCCTTACTAGATTGGGGCTCCGTTTTTCAGCAAATATGACGTCCCCCTACTAGTGAGATAGTGCATCTAAACTTATTAATAGGAAAGGAGAGAAAAACAAAGCAATGCCAACAATGGAGTCAATCCGTTATTCATCGACAGACGAAGCTCTCATTTAGTTGTTAAGCATCACTAGCTTACCCCTATAAGGGCGGGATAAGTTTGAAAGGAATGGACGGGCGTAGGCTTAATAGTGAACGCAGAATTGAGGGTTTCAGGAGTCTCCAGATGTGAGGATTAAAAAAATAAAAATAAAAAAATCCCCTATTACACCACGTGCATCGAGTAATCCACGAGGTGGGGAATCGAACTCCTGTCTATGGGGAGCAAACCCACGACCAAAGTCGTTCGCCCAAACTCATGACGGGTAATCCACGGGAAAGGGAATCGAACTTGTGTCTGTGGGGAGCAAACCCACGACCAAAGCCATTCTCCCGAACTAGTGTCTGTGGGGAGCAAACCCACGACCAAAGCCATTCTCCCGAACTAGTGTCTGTGGGGAGCAAACCCACGACCAAAGTCGTTCACCCAAACTCGTGACTGGGGAACAAACCCACAAAGTCGTTCACCCAGACTCGTGGGAAACGGAGAGGGGAAACAAACTCATGTCTGTGGGGAGCAAACCCAAGACCAAAGCCATTAGCCCAAACTTGTGACGGGTTTTGGGAAGTTTTTTTTTTTCGTCCCTTTAAGGTGAGACCATTCCCTACAGATGCACGCAATCACTCGCCAACCACGTGCATCAGAAAATCTAACACACTTAAGGTCACTACCAATGAGCCCTAAGGACTTCTCAAAGAGAATAACTTTCAAAGGAGTTCAAAAAAGCACCCTTACTATTAGAACTAGACATCCTTCAAGTTAATTGGCCAAAAAAAAAAAAACATCATTATGATGTGAAATAACCAACAAACCATTGGATTCCTTAGTTTCAAAAGTAATATATTTTCTAAGCTCTCTTCAAAGTTAAGCTCTATGTAAAGTTCAGCATCTAAAAACTTCCCGTTACGCTCTCTTCATTTTCTAAGCTACTTCAAGTATTATCTTCTCTTTTTTGTACTCTTTTTTGCCGTTCTAATTGTGCTATAGCAACGATGACAAACACCACACTTATAAATTTTGAATTTTCTTTTGTTTTATAACTACATGGTGTCCCCGCCCCTTTAAGGCGAGACTATTCCCTGCGAATGCACACAATCGCCTGTCAACCACGTGCATCGGGTAATCCACGGGAAGGGGAACAGAACCAAACCCGTGTTTTAGGGGAGCAAACCCACTATTCCCTGCGAATGCGCACAATCACCTGCCAACCACGTGCATCGGGTAATCCACGGGAAGGGGAACCGAACCGAACTCGTGCTTTAGGGGAGCAAGCCCACAACCAAAGCCGTACTCCCAAACTTGTGACGGGTAATCCACAGGGAGGGGAATCAATCTTGGAATAAGCAATTTTTATACAAGGTAATACCGTCTACCCATATGAGGACTTCGATAATAGCAAGGTTTTAACTAATTTGATCTAAATTTGCTCATAGAATTCTAGAGTTTAACATTTGATCCACTATTGATAGATACCACAATCCTCTTACTCGAATTCTAAATTTTTTCCCCTAGCCGCTTTGACAATAGAAAGTATAGATTGGAATATAAGGATCAAAGGCTTTGATGTATTGATTTTATTTTAGCGTAGATCGTCCTTAGGTAATCTTCTTAACAATTTATTTCTTAATCACTAAAATTTTCCTAATGTTTGATTCTTTTGAAAATGATGCATAAAATGTGTCTATTTTAAATGATGCCCCAATATTTTCAGCTAAAAAAATATTTTGTTATGAGTGACTTCCTAATCCAAGTAGTGTCCTTATCCAAGCCTAACTTCATCTTCGGGTAAGAGTCTGACTGTTCTTATTTGTCTTGATCCTAATTAAAGACCGACAAGTTATTACTTTGATTCCACGGCTAATCAACCCTTGTGTAAAGTGGTGTGAGATTTTGCCTATTAAAGATAGTCAATAAAAAGTAAGTCATGTGCACATTCATGGGACCTTACCCCAACGATTAGGACAAACCAAAACCTGAAAATGATCACGGGAAGGAGTGAAGTGATAACAGGCAAGGTAGGGTTTCTAATTTGAATAGGGAATGTAGATGGACTTTTGGTCAAGCGAACAACTTATAGGCAATCAAAATCGGTCAACCAACACCCGATAATAAGCTCCTTCAGGGGTTCGGGCTAGCCTGGCCCCTGATAGATCCACTTTGAAGAAAAAAAGATCTATATATTGAAGTTCGGCCGAACGCTTTGATTGGAAACGCCATGCCGTTCATGTAATTTTGTTGGTCTAGGAGTAGCTCCCATGCTTCGGGAGTTGCCACCGCAAAATACGACGACCTAATCAAGAGAGCTAGAAGCCAAGCCCGCCTCTAGGAGTGCGCTATAGTGCGCCTTACTAGATTGGGGCTCCATTTTTCAGCAAATATGACGTCCCCCTACTAGTGACAGCATGCATCTGAACTTATTAATAGGAAAGGAGAGAAAAACAAAGCAAGGCCAACAATGGAGTCAATCCGTTATTCATCGACAGACGAAGCTCTCATTCAGTTGTTAAGCATCACTAGCTAACCCCTATAAGGGCGGGATAAATTTGAAAGGAATAGACGGGCATAGGCTTAATGTGACCTCAGGTATATTACCCAATCAGACATTAGCCTTAAACCAAGCCCATTCTTGACGGTGGGGAGTTTGGCTGATCTAATCGAATTGGAAACCTATTAATACATGAGTTAATGAAAAACGTTTGGATTGGTCATTTGTTGCACGTGACCAATGACCTTTTTTTTAATGTATATTTTGGGTCCCTATCATGTATATTGGTATATGTAGGTCATATGTTGATAGGTTATACGCACAATTGGTATATCCATTAAGCGTGTCAAAGCGCCTTACTAGATTTTTTTTATACCATAATATATCTACATTTAAAACTGATGCAACAAATGAGTAATCTAATTTTGTTTTTCTTCTGCTCACTTCCACAAAAATCCAGCCTAATCTGCTCTAATCTCACCAATTCTAACTTTGGGCACTTAAATATAGACAGAAAATAGATGGGGAGATTGGACATTGCGGCCTTAAAGATATCCTTCCCCATCTTGCAACTCATATATCTCAACTTCCTCATTTCAACTACACTCATCCTATGTATATTTTCTTTAATTGTCAAACATTGCAGCCTTTAAGACATCCTTCCCCATCTTGTCGGTGCAAATCTGCGAGTGATAAGAAATGGAAAAGTCTCCATGAGTCAGCGTATGAAACGCATTAAATCATTCACAATGGAGGTGACAAGGTTAGGGGAGGTGATGTCTGGTGATAGGCCAAAAGACTACATGGCATTGTTCGATGTTGTGGAAGAAAATGAAAGGCAAATAATTCAACAGGAGGTACAAGATCAGATTGCAGTTCAAGATACGCAAGAACAGAACAGCGGCAGTAACAGGGGTGCAGCGACTGGTAGCTGGAAATGAAAATAAGAAGCAGGTAGAAACAGGTCATACAGATGGAGGGGGAAAGGGATTAGAATATGTCCAATGACGATTATAAGCTGGAACGTCAGGGGTCTAGGATGCTCTCAAAAATAGAGCACATGTGAAGGATATGTGTAAAAGGTACAAGGTTCATATGGCAGCATTTCAAGAAACCAAATTACAGGTAATCAATCAGGATATTGTAAATTCAGTATGGTGGGGCAGACATAAAGAATGGAAAGCTTTAGACGGAGTTGGATCGGCGAGGGGAATTGTGGTAATATGGAACTCAAATATTTGGCACGAAGAGGAATGTTGGAAGGGCAAATTTTTCGTCTCTTTATTGCTGAAAGAAGTTTCCCTTTCAAAAAAAAGAGAGGGGGGGTTGCCCTCAATAAAATCAGTTGCCTTTCAAAAAAAAAAAAAAAAAAAAAAAAAAAGAGGATTGGGGCCCCACGATTTTTCTTCGAATTGGCTTGGTTAGAGATAGAGGGTTTCTCTGACAAAGTAGTAAACTGGTGGTCTTCATTCTCTATTCAGGGGGGAGCAGGTTTCGCATTATTTCAGAAATTAAAAATGCTAAAAAAAACTGCACTCCATGTTCTCTGTTTTAGTCTAGCTAATTTTAAATCCTCTAGATTCTAAAGCATCTTTCCATAAATCTAGCTTTGTGTTTATGCCCTCCCTTGTCTTGTCAATCAAAACATTTTTTTAAGAGAGAGAGATTGTCAATCAAAACTATGTTATTGGGAAATAACATCCGCCACGAGATCTCTTCTTGCAAATGCCTTGTTAACTAATCTATAACCAATGTGAAAAAGTACGAGCTCAATGTTGACCCTTGGTGTAAGACAACAGTAGTTGGGAACTTACTTATCTCTCCACTAGTGATCCTCACATTTTTTACCACTCCCTCATGCATACCCTTGATCATGTCAACATATACTCTTGAGATTCTTTCTTCCCAACATCCACCGGATTAACTCTCTAGGGACCCTATTATATGCTTTCTCTAAGTCAATAAAAACCAGATGGAGATCCTTCCTCCTCTCTATATTTCTCCATCAATTGTCTAAGTAGGAAAATAGCTTCAATGGTAATCCTTCCAGGCATTAAACAAAACTAATTTTCTGATACATTTGTTTCATGCCTTAGTCTTTGCTCGATCATTCACACCCAAAGTCTTATACTATGGCTCATAAGTTTAATCCCATGATAGTTAGTGCAACTAATAATAATAATTATTATTATTATTATTATTATTGTTGTTGTTAACAACAACTGAATAGTAGAAGCATTCATAACTGAATAATAAAAGCATTCATATCACATAAAGTTATTAACTGTTTATCATCACACAAAAACATCGGTATTATATGTAGAGATGATTAGAAATACTTGGGTCAAAAAGGTTGTACAGTACCATGTATGTTTTAAGTTGTGTATACGTGGGGTCCATGTTCCGATTACCAAACCATTGATATAAACTATAAAGTGCCTTGTAATGGACAGTCATGCACCAAAAGTCCCCTAGATTAGAAGATCCTAGCTGTACAATATTTGGCCTCTTCTTGGTTGAATGGGAACCTTTGCTGTATTTCGTGACTTTCATCTCTTCAAGCTTCTATTTGTTGACAACCCATTGAAAGGTTAGAATTCTTCCAGTCTAGGTGACTTTTGGTGCATAGACCATCCACAGTGGGGCTCGTAGATCGTAATATAGATGGTTTGGATCACTGAACCATGGATCCACTTGTCCAAACTAAAAAACTAAACATTGTTGCACAATTTTTTGGCCCAAGCGTTGTATGACGATATTATCCAAGCACAAGAAAAAATGAGCCATTAAAAATACAATTATATATCTAAATCTAAAATCAACATAGACATACTCTCTAGAAATTAAATATCATCCAGACATATATAGACAAAGAACGAGACATTAAATATCACTATCCAGTGTTTAAGTCGTAGCATACAGTGAAAACCAGACAAGGGATAAAAGATAAATTGTTTACATAGAACTTTGATTATTACCATTGAAAGTGCATTGCGAGCAGCATCTTCTGCTTCTTCTGCCAAAAAATAAATATAAAAATAAAAAATCAGCTCATGAAAACCAGTCATTTAAACAAAAGGAAAAGATTCCTCTGAACTATCTGTGAGATAATTTCTTTCTTTTGTTTTATAAAATATCTATAGGAACTATCTATAAACAAAAGAAAAGGATTACTCAGAACTACCTATGGGGTTTGTTTGAATAGTGAGAATACCTTGGAATCCTGTGGAAATGAAAACAGGGTTCCTTTTGATGGGAAGTTTTCTTCTGCTTGCAGAATGAGGGTGAGGAAAAAAGTTTTATATTCCACACAATTCTTCAAAAACTGCGACATTCAATTTCTTTTGAAAAAGTGGACCTTTGAGTTTTCTTCTTTCTAAGGGAAATCTTGTGACCATTGAGCTAGCATCATAAAGTTTACCTACTTGGAAAGTGACGTAATAACCCACGCCCATATACACCCTCTATCATAGAAACCACAATGGTCTTCCACATGAAGCTCAACCCTCTTCCCCAACAAGCCCTCTCAATGGAGGCCTGAAATCTGACTGCCGGATAGTTGGTCCGAACGTTGTGCCTGCAACCCTCATCCTTATCATTTTAGGTAAGAAGTCTTCCAGTTTAACATAAAATTGACAGGTACCATGACAGATTGTACATTTTTTTTTTATAGAGAGAAATGATAGATTGTACAAATGAGTGTGAAACCAAACCCTCTAAAATGAGTCTGAGTTTCTTGCATTTCGTTGCAATCACAAGTTTCAACAGGGAATCCCTTTTTTCACCTATTTTATGAATAAGTCTTGTGGCTGTCAATACGTATGAAGGTTGCTTGGGCTTTTGTCAATGGTCATTTGAATAGAGCTGTGAAGACCACATTAAATTGACGAGTTCATCTCCACAATTCGTTGTCATTCTGTCATACTGGCCCTGAACAGTAATGGTAACGAAAAACCTTATCAGACCTTCCACCTCCACTAGTGCAAGGTGCACACAATTTCATTACATCTCACATGACAGCTTGCTTGATTTTGGGGCGATTTTCTGAACATGAAAATGATGAGTAGCCATGAATGGGGAGGGAATGTTCACATGCATCCCACATGTAAGAAATCTGACATGCATTTCTGTATAATAAACCATTTTCACATGGGTTGAACATCTGAATGGTCCAAAAAAGTGGTCCCAAGTATGAGGCCCATTGGGCTCAATAATTCACCAGACCGCTTATTAGGGTCCACGTCAATGTGATTACCAATATGTGTGTGGCCTACATGTAGAGTTGTATCAGCCTGATTTTCATAATCCAATCATCTTCATAGTAGGGCACTTCTACAAATGCCAAGCATGATAACTTTGCTTCATTCACAATTGTGTTGTTCATCATTCATTGTGAAATCAAATCGCAAACAAGCAATGGACAGCCGAAATAGATCACTATCTCCCAGAGTTTATCAGCCAACAAAGAGAGAATGGCCAAAAAATGGAGAAAACGGTGATCATCATCATTGGTTGGAAATGAGGGACTTTATGATTCAACGCTTTAACAATCAACTTAACAAAAACCAACTAAAAAATCGTGCGAGGCCAATAAGACGACAATGGATGCCCATTAAGGAGATTTTTGTTGAACCTGGTTTCCAGTGAGTTCCAAAGATGTCGATGATAATTGCCAAGGAGTGTTTGGACTGCTCATATTCAGACAAACCCAACAGCAACAACTTATAGAGGATATATGTTCAACCAAAATGGGACACTCGCCATGCCATTTTTGCGTATCGCGAGTAAGAATGTGCAACTAATTTGCTGGTTGATTGTAATAACTAAAGTGATTTCAGGATTTATTTTTATTTATTTATTTGGGGGGGGGGGGGGGTTGGTTATAAATTGAATTTTTATGTAGCTTATATGAATATTTCATATTTTTAGAAAAATAAAAATAAAAATCCTGTACGACCCTACAAATCAAATTCCACTAATTTTAGCATCTAAACATGTCATTATATCAAATTCACCGTAGGTTTAGTCAATCAAACCTAGATCTAGCTTATGGACAGCGCACTTTTCAAATCAGATTGCCCAATCATGATTGTTTAAACTGAAATCCCTTCATCTGGCCACCTATCCGACGAACTAACCCGACCATTTCGTTCTACACCAAAAATTAACCACACATCAATTTGCAAGCCAATCTAACATTCCCTCATTAAGATATACAGCGCCCAAGTTATGAACGGCAGGTTAGGCCGTGAAATCCCAACATGCCCGGATAACCCCTAAATATCGATCATTTTGGAATTTCGACCATACGTTAGACTTGGCAACCACTTAGAGATGCCTAGAGACTTTGTCGCCACCCCCATATCATCATAATCCAACTGTTAAACCTCACATCCCATCCCCATATCCATCAATTAGGCCACCCCGAAACCAAATCGACAAAGAGAGTAAGAGACCTCAAGTAACCTTGATTTTTTTGAATGGTTTACCTTGTGAGGAATGTTGACCGTTATAGCACTTTGAGAGTGGCACCCTAGTGAGGGGGGTTTAGACTTTTTAAAGCATCCAGGGAATGTCCCGCATGTAAAAGAGAGGGGAAATGAGGAGCCCATTTGCTTATTTAAAGGGGAGAGGGGCTTAGGACAATGGGTTGCTAGTAGCTTGAGTTCTAGTGGTGTTGGGTTAGCCACGTTTGTGGATTGATCTAACGAGTTTAGCCAGCCTAAGTTGTGTCAGGTTAGCCACTATATGCCCGGACTTGCTAAGTCTAGCTAGTCCAGTCATGATAAGTTAGCCATGCAAGCATGCAGACTGGACCTTGTAGCCATGATATAGAGAGAAAGAGAGTGAGAGAACTAGAGAAGGACTGTGCTTGGCAAGCCATTAGATCGTGGCCATCAGATCTCAGTTGTCGGCTTCTTAGATTGAAGTGAGTGGTTCCCGATTCGTGTTTTACAAATTATTTATGCTTTGTAGAAAAGTAAGATCATACTTTTATGTACGTCAGATTGCTATTGATTGTTAATATATGATGATTATGTGTTGATTTCTTAAGATCTCTCTTAATCAATGTAAGTCTAATTGTGTTTCAATAGATCTAAGGCATTGGCACCTGGATCTGGAATCTTTAATACACGACCACACCGTTAGATCCAAATATGACTCATTTGAACCAAAGATTATCTAGACCATTATTATGTTAAATCCTGGACCTGCACTGCACCTCTTTGGTAAATCGGCCATATCTCCTTCATTAAGGGTTGGATGGGGACAATTTAATACCCATTGGAAAGGTAATTCAATGACCGGCGATCAAAACTTGGAATCATGTCAATCAAAGGTCATTTGGTCCACCGAATGTTGCCCACACAGTTAATCACAATCCTACCAATCAATACTTCAAGTGGCACAAAAGTAATAGAATAAACACAACTTAATCACAATTGTCATGAATGCACCATATCATGCTCATGCGTGTTTCACAAAGCTTCTCTTGAGGCAAGGGCTTCAATGTTTGTAGCATCAACCAAACTAGCAGGCCATAAAAAGGCATTAATGGACCCCTCTTGCACCGCATCTACCCTAATTTCCACAACAAGCACCAACAATGTGTGATGCAGAAATTTGATTTTACAAACTCCAGTGTCATTTGAATCAACAAAGAATCAAATGGGATCAATAATGAGGTGTATTGGTGTAATGTTTGATTTCTTAGGTTATATGGTTGATAACTACAAAGCTCGTGTCATTGCAACTCAAGGTGAAGTTCTTTAGCTTCTCAAAAACTTTTTTCTTTATGTCAAAAGTCAAAATTTATATCAAGCATCCCAACTGAATGACTGAAATTTGAGACTAACATAATGTGGATTCTTCAATAGCATTATATATTTTCTCCTTTCTAAGTTTTCATATTATCCTCAATGGCTAAAGAAACCTAACATATCTTGCAAATTGCAATGCAATTTTACAATACAATTTCATACAGCCTATCACAATTTCATAAGCTGATTCTGTTTTTATAACCACAATTCAAGTTGCCCATTGGTAATAATCATCCAACTCTGCACCTTGGGAACAACTCAAGTAATTCTGTGAAGCATACAGTTTAGGCAGACAAACTAAAATGTAAAAGGTGACTAAAATATGATAGAAAAATGAGTTGAGAGAATCAATAATTTGTCATCAAGATTTGGACTATTTGGGATTTTAACTTCACAAGAGAACCTTCTTGACGTTGTCTAATTGATGTCATCAATAAAATGACCTTCTTTATGGAAAAGTACCTGAAGCCTTTTTGGACGATGCCTCTAATCTTTCTTCCAGCACATTCTTTTTAGCCATGAGGGTGGAAGTACGGATTTGCTCCTCTGCTAGTTTTTGTTGGTCCTGTTGTCTTAACAAGGACTCTTGCTTTGGATCAGTAGACATTCACCATGGAAAATCCATCAACAAAGCGTTCATAAAGACCCATTAACATTGGAAAATGACAATAAACAAATTATACCTGTAACTCGGTCTTTAAATCAGATATTTCCTTCTCCATGGCTTGGAAGTTATCTAGTGAATTACCAATAGAGAGAATGCCAACAAATGGATTTTCCATTCCTTGTTACTGCAGAGAGTTCATTTCTGCTCTAAAAGCCGCTGCATCTTCTTTGGCCTAACACAATATTATCCATCAGCACAAAAACTTATTTTGCATTTTGGAAACTCAAGGCCAAAATATAAGATACATACTCTGTATTGTTCCTCTTCAGCCTCCTTTAAACGCTTCTTAACTGTTCTAAGTTGAGCCAAAAGATCCTCCTAAACTAAAGATCAAAGTGACTTAATGAACTAAATCAAAAGAATGTGCCAATCCTAGGTAATTCTAATAATGAAAAAGAAATAAATAAAAAGGAAAGAAAGAAAAAATAACATGTACCCGTGCAACGACTGCTGCACCCTTTTCCATTGAAACATCCCTGAGAGCTTTGCTCAGAGAAGGTATACTGTTCTCCTCCTTCAATTTATCATAGAAAATAAAAAATAAAGGAAACAAAAACATATTTCCATTAGCAAGTATTTGAAAACTTTTCATTCAAATGTTGTAACGCAAATCCAAGCCCACCCATTTACCAGATCAGCTAAGCGCTTTTGTAATGCATCATTCTCTACTTCTTTACCTCCAACTGAAAGAGTGAGACAGAGTTTTTAGAACCAAACAATCAGCACTTACAACTCCCGTCTGCATAATTATTGATAAAATTACTTCAAGTCCGATTGCATACCTTTGAAGATAATATTTGGTTCTCATTTTCCAATTTGACATTCTTCTTCTCAAGGTCTTTGAGTTGAGATAATAAACCATGAATCTCCTTCTGCCATTCAAAACATAAAGAATATCATTAATGGCTTATACATCCCCGAATTACAAGAAATATATTCTCTGGAAATTGGAATGATATTGAATTTTCTATTCCTGAATTCTGTCTCCCCTCACAAGGGCTAAACACTTTTCTGGCATTCTGTATATTCTGGTGCTGGGTAAAGGTTGGGTGTAGGGCTGGCAATGGATATCTGTTTAGCCAATTATCTGACCCTAGAAAACCAGATCCCACATGGGATTTTTACCCGATTTACCCAATTATACAATTACCAGACTACTAAGCAGATCGCATACTGATATAACCATATCCATATCTGCTTACTCGATTACTTGAGGGCATTCATAATTTACTCCACTAATAATATTTTTGAATAAAATATTAAATACTAATATATGATATTTAAATTCCTCAGTGTTGCCTAACGTTGACACAGATGATGAGGTTGATATGGTGCTTGTTGCTATTATTGACTTATCTTTTTCAAAGTAAGTTTTTTGTTTAGATGCTTTAGGATTTGGAGCTTGATATGATTATTACTATTATTGACTTATCATTTTCAAAGTAATTTTTTGTTTAGATGCTTTAGGATTTGGAGCTTGATATTAGCTAATTACGTTATGGAATTGTTTTCCTAATTTTTAGGTATTTTGTTATTTTTATTAAGTGTTTAACTTGTTTTTTAATTAAAGATTAATCGGATATTGGATTGCCCAACTATCCAACTTCTTTGGATAATATCCGTATCTGACTCATACCAGACTTTTTGGACAATATCCAAATATGTTTCTGTATCCGATGTCCAAGTCAGATATCAGATGTAGATATTGCAATGTCTGACCCATTTACAGCCCTAGTTGAGTGCAAGGTTTTAGGTAGGTTATCTGTTGACCTGATCATTACATAGTTCCCTGTTCCCAACTTTTATTTTAAACTAGGATAAAAAAGGTTGGAAACATATGAGTGTGGATCCCCTCAAAGTGGTTTGCAACTTTTATGAATCATTACACACACACACACACACACACAATGAGATTGACCCCACCTTGATGTGTATTGGACATCCACCCCATCAATCAGATGCACCCTTCCATGGTGGGCCACATGCCTAAAAATCAGGTCAATCCATGACTTAGGTGGGCCACACCATAGAAACAGTTGAGAGTGGATATCCACCCATTGAAATCTTCATGATCATTTATAGGGCCCACTGAGATGTAGTTTAGTAATCTAGCCCATCCATTGTGCGTTTGAGGGGAAACACCACGTTTCAGCCACATCCAAAACTCAGGTGGGACCTAACAAGTGCTTTTAGATGTTTTAGGCATGATTTCACACAATTTAAGATGGTGTGGTCTGCTTGAGTTCTAGATACAACTTATTTTTGGGATATCCCATAACCCAGAGGAGACCTACCAAATGCACAGTGTGGATGTCCGATGCACATCACAGTGGGGCACAGACAGCTCGATTCCCATGAGGTCGACCTCATAGTACCATTTGTGAAAGATACTGAATTTATTGAAGCTAAAGGCCAAAAAAAGCAACAGAAGAACGAAAGAAAAATAAAGATAAAATAGCCAAAAGGCAACCCATGCCCGAGAGGGAATGTCAACACAACCAATCCCTCATATGAGACCACACCCTACAAGAGAACCCAGACATAGAGTTGCTTCTATTTCTAAAACAGCGATCATTTCTTTCCACCCAAATGCTCCAAGGGAGGTCTATAAGCAACAGGTCCCATTTGGAATTCTTCTTGCTCTTGTGACCATTCGACCACCACAATCTGAATAAATCTTTGATCTCATCCGGCATAACCCAGAGAACGTTGAACGATTGCAAAACATTGGATAATAATTTATTCTAATCGTTCATCTTCTTTTTTTTCAAAGAACAAAGTGCATAATGGCTCACGCCCTCTTTAGCCAGCTCATTGATGATGAAAGGCTCTCTACCAACATGAGTACACGAATTGCTTATCCTAGAGGTGATCTACCTAATTTTGTTGAAAATATAACTAAAATCCCATGGTTCAAATCCTGCTTCTTTTGCCCACTAAATTACATTGGACAAGTCTCCTTTGAAAAAAAAATTGAAAAAGCTAGTGGTATGATAATAGACTGGTGGAAAGCAAACAAAAGGCTCAACGGTCTGACCAAGCAAACAATTAGTTTGAAATAGATAAAGGTAGCAAACTGTAGGTGGAGAGAACTGAAGCCTAATATAGCTCGGAATCTCCCTCCAGAAGGTGTATAAACCGAACTTTGATGGAAGTTTGTTCGGTAGCCCCAGCCAGCTGGTATTGAGCTAATCTTCAAGATCATAGGGTGGTGCCGATCTTAGAATTCTCTAGACCTACAGGCATTTGTAGTTCTGATGTTGCTGAAGCTTCAGCTATGCTCCAAGGGATCAAGCCGGTGTAAATAACCAACTTTCCCCTGTAATCATTGCAGGTGATTCAACTATTACTCTCAATTGGGTAGATCTGGTCACAGCGCTTGAGGTTGCAAACTGGATGGACAAAGTATATGATCACAGTGCAAATGTCAATATCCTTCAAAAAAAAAAAAACAGTGCGAATGTCAATGTCTCACTCCCCCACATCCCGAGGGAGGCTAACTTTGAAGCAGACGATTTAGCTAAATAGGCACTTTATTAAGATCTTACAATTTTGGTGCATTTGTATGATCATGTAAAAGTGTGTAGCTAGTACATTGTGTTAGGTGGGAGATACAATTCTGTTTGGTGTTTAGGAGTGTATTGTCCTTCTCTTGTTGTTGTTTTCTTGTTTTTATCTTTTATGTGAAAAAAAAAAGGAGAAGACAAAATTGAACTTACCAAAAAAATGCAGAGAGCATCTCTAAGCAACAAGGCTTCAGCCACATGAGTGATTCCATGGGGAATGGAACCTGAGTAAGCCGTGAGACTACTGCGATACTTAGTTGCACGAACCTTCTAATCAGGTTAGGGGTGTACACGAACCGGGCTAACCCGGTTAACTCGCTCGACCCGGCCCGAAAAAGCTCGACTCGGCCCGACCCGAAACTGAGTTCGGGTCAGGACGGGCCAGTTTCTTCAGCCCGAAACTGAGTTCAGGCCGAGTTTAAATAGGTCCAAGTTCGGCCCGACTCGGTCCGAAACCCAACTCGGCCCGACTCGCACTTTAGGGTATATATACCTTGTTTTTAAATAAATAAATAAATAAACCCTAATTGCTTTCCCTTTCCCCTTTTGAGAAAACGCCCGACCCCAGTGGCCCTAGCAAACCCTTTCCCTGCCCGACCCTAGCGGCACCACCAAATCTCTCTCTCTCTCTCTCTCTCTCTCTCTCTCTCTCTCTCTCTCTCTCTCTCTCTCGTCTCTCCTCGGCTCTCCACCTCTCTAATCTCTCTTTTATTTTTGTAGTTTAGTAATGCAGCACCTCAACTGCAAAATCTTGACTCCATCACCAAGTCAACTCGCCCCAAGTCGGTATCTTTCTGTGGGTGGAATTAAGAGTACATGCCTTGAGTTTTCCGATTTTGAGTCATACCTAGACAGGTAGTATTTTCTTCTTCTTCTTTAAAATAAAAAAAGATTTTATAATTTCCTGTTTCAGCTTTTCTACCCACTTACAAATACAAGAAGCTTTAGCTAATTCCACGTGCGGGTGTGGAGCCCTGCTAGTTGGAACACTGTAGAATCTGAGCTTTCCATCGCTTAGATCTTTTGCCTAACAAAATCAGGCTGTTCAATTTCACTCCTTGGGTGGGCCACAATGTACAAAGTGATGGTTTAAATAGTTCTTTTCTGGCCCTCCATTTGTTTTCCATGCTATCGCCCAGATGAGGTGTTAATGAAACAACCTTATTTTGTACAAGAAGATAGAAACAGTCTAGTGCACATGAATGGGCAAGGCTCCCACACACATTTGGAATCAACAAACTCCGAAATATAAAAACAAGTTAACATAAGGTGCTGCATTACTAAACTACAAAAATAAAAGGGAGAGGGTTTGCTAACTCAGGTTCGAAACTGGCCCGAACTCGCCCGATTGCTGCCGGGTTCGGGCTGGACATGCTGGCCCGGTGACCAGGCCGGGCTGGGTTGAGCCCAGTTCAACTCGGATCGACCCGTGTACACCCCTAAATCAGGTGCTACTCCTGCTTTGAAACGCGCTTCAGAATCACACACCCGCTCCCACGTCCTAGCTGTTTATACTTGCTAGCATTATGAAACCAACGCTTCCCCACCCTCACACCCGAATCTGTTGCCACTTTACTTTATGCTTCATTCAACTATAATGCGATCTTCTCGTCCCTGGGTAGAAGGGAATGACTTCGAGAAAGAAGTGGGGAACTAATGAGAGTCTTATTTAGCACAAGTGCGTGACTTCAAAAGACAACTCTTCGGAGAAATTGCTCAACAAGTTCCACTTCCATACTTTGGAGTCCTCTTCAATTTCTAATAGGTAGACAGGTTGCAACTTGACCTCTATTTAGCTGTGAGGTCCCTTCTAAAAAAGGCATTGTGGAGTCTTACTCCATACGCCATCTGTTGGGAATTTAGGAAAGAGAGGATCAATAGAATATTCAAGGTCGATCAGATTTCCACAGTTATGCTCATTGATAAAGGCGCCATTTTGAAATGGGCAATTCTGTCATCAGCTTTCAGCAGAGCAAGCCAGGGCACATTCTTTGGAAGAAGTGGTGTAGGTAGGGTTAGGATTATTTTTATTATTATTTGGAGCAAGCAAGTGATTTATATATATATATATATATTAAAAAAAAAGAAGGGAAGGAGACCTCAATAAAAAAAGGAAGAGCGCAATGCGCCCTCGCTTGCTAAATTAAAAGCTAGACTCCTTGCTAATAAAAGAAAATGGGATGTTTAAGCCCTCCATGTCACTAAAGGTTCAGATTTGGAGGCCAACCATTGCTGAATGAATGGCACATGACCTTCAATGATAAACAGGCCAAAATGGGCTACTCCCAAGGTGCAAAGTGCTTGCCTAATTACTAAGGCCTCCACTTGGTGGTTGCAGTGAAGGGCATAGGATAGCTGGTCCTAAGAATGAGAGAATTGACCTTCCCTCATAATCTTCAACAACCCCCAAATACCCGCTTTCGCCATAATCGCATTGGAGACTCCGCATGTATTGAATTTCTAGGCCGCCACAAGCAGCACAACCCATCCAGATGAAAGATTGAAATCACCCAGCGATAAAGAGCAGCCTAATAGCACATCTATTCGCCTCTTGGAAGAGAAAGCTTTGGAGATAGAAGTCCAATCAAACAAAGAACTTTTTAACAATGCTGATGAGATCTTCAACTGACAATTGAGAATAGTTAAAAATGCAATCATTCCTTATTAGGGAGGGTTAGGATCCAGCAGTGCTTTTGTGTTTCGATTAAACAAATCATTTTCCTAATGACTTCTCATCTAACCATTTATCCTCCCATAAGCACAGGTTGTCACCTTTATTTCCGTTGAATCTTGACCCTCTTTCAAAGTTCTTCCCCAAATATTAGAGGCATCTCATATATAATTTCCCTTTTATGCTTTCGAGCCATAAGCACGATTCGCTACACCTGGATCCTATACCTTATTGGGTGTTCTATGCATTTCACTTTTTTTTTTGAAAGACGATGCATATTATTAGGGCCAAAGGCTACAAAAAATAAAAACTATACAACAAACAGCAAAATGCCGAGGCAAAAAGGAAAATCTAAATTACAAGGGGAAAGACAACAGCTACAAAAAAGTTAAAAATACAAAGCACCAAATCCAAACACAAGTGAATCAATAAGTCCACTCATTCAAAGACTCCAAAACCTTATTGATGAACCCACCTAGAGAGCTGCAAGGATTCCGACAAATGCGGTTGTTCCTCTCCAACCACATAGACCAAAGAAATGCCAACAGGGCCGGCCTCCATTTCTGAGAAGTGAAGCTACCAACCGAATCATGGTGCTAAGAAAAAAAAAAAGGAGTCGATCGAAGCAGGCATAACCCAGGAGATTCCTATAGATCAAAGAATGCCTAACCAAACAATCTTAGAGAATGAATAGTGAATAAAAAGATGATTTATTGATTCCTCCATGTCAAGGCAAAGAATACAAGCATTAAGAAGCACCATGCCCCTCTTTTGAAGATCATCAACCATAAAAATCATCTTTCTGCCTACTAACCAAATGAAGGCAGCAACTTTTGACGAAGCACCAAGGGCCCAAACAAGAGGAGCAATAACTTTCACCAAGGGACCAAAAACTTCCCAATCGTCCAAACCAGTGAATCCTTAGCACCCGACAGGATAGATAAACCCTACAGGTAAGAAAGAAGGATTAGCAAGCTATCAAATTCAAAGTCGGGGAGAATCCTATGACAAGGAGGAGCCTAGAGTCTAGAGCTATTCTAAAAAAAGAAGCAATCCACAACAAAGATATTTATCAAGGGAGAGAGGGTTGCCAGGTTAGGGAAAACAGAACGGAGCTGGAAATCCTCCTAGAACCTGACCTTAAAACCATCCCTATTTGAAAACCTAACCTCATTAAAGACGTTAGGGGCAATCTAAGAAATTGCTTTCCAAACAAAAGAAGCACAGTTGAGAGAGGAATCTTTAATCCACCATCCCATTGGGGACAACCCATATTTAGAAGCAATAATGATACTCCATAGACTAGACTTTGCAATGCCAAATCTCCACACCCATATACCCAAAAGGGAAAAATTAACAAGATCAAGCCTTTTGATCCTAGCATCCCCTTCCTTAAATAGACGGCAGGCATCTCTTCTATGCATTTCGCTTTTTTTTTTCTTTTTTTTTGAAAGATAACTTGTATTAAAAGGGATTTAAAAAATTAAAAAAATAAATAAAAATATATATAAAAAAAAACCAAGAGGAAAGGAACTGTTGAGATAGCAGAACCGATTAAGCCTCAAGAAAGGCTAGATCAACATTAAACCCATCCATATGCGAAACCCATTCAGCAATCAAACACTTAACAAAAGAGAACACTAAGTGGGAGGGCTTCGATTCGTTCCGAAAACACCGGTTGTTCCTTTCGATCCAAACAGCCCACCAAGTCGCCAAAATCGCCATACGCCAAAACCGAGATATTGGTTTGCCTATAGAGTAGGGCAGACTGTGCCAACACTGGTTGTTCCTTTCGATCCAAACCATTTCTATGCATTTCACTTTTACCACTCTTTTCCATGAAGCTTGAATTTCCTTTCCAAGCCTTCACCACCATTTGTTTAAGAGACTTCAATTTCTCTCTCTAATCCACTCCAAACCAAGGCCCCCTTCCCTTTTTGTTTTTAGAACCCTGTCCCGCCTATTTAAGTGGAATGTTCACTTTTCACTTTTATCTTCCCATAGAAAATCCCCTTTGAATCTTCTTAAACTTTATAGTCACCAACATTGGATTCTCGAAGAGGGACAAGTAATACACTAGCAAGTTTGATAAGGCCACTTTTATAGGGGTTATGCGGTCTCCAAGAGATGGGAAGCTTTTTCATCATGCAATTCTCTTGTGAAAACCACTAGATCCCATATTATAATAGAAGTAACCAATGAAGGCCCTCTCAAGCTGGTCCTATATATGTACGTACACATACGTACATACCTACATACAAAATTGTGTATTGGGTTCTTTACATATCTGCATTCGATGTTAAAAAGATAAAAGAAATATATACTGATATCTAAACCTTGCATGCATATAGAGTAGGGTAGACTGCGCTCAACCCCCATCTCCTTAATGCCCCATGCTAATGGTGTGCATGTACAGAACTAAAGCTTGTCATCCTGGGCCCTGTTTCCAATGGAGGATATCCCAAAAATCACCCTGATCGAGTGGTTTTAAACATCTGATTTCAACTGTTGAATTTTAAGCTCCAACCAATTTATTTTACCATCCATTTGATGGTTGCAGATTGGATGGTTAGGATTGTTCAATCCATGTGATTTTCAGGATGCACCAACTATAGTGGGGCACGCCAGGATCAACATGTACACAGCATGTATGGCGGAGAGTAAATGGTGGCCGTGATAGTAAACTGTAGCCATAACCTTCAAGTATCAGAGTATTTATGCAAAAGATATAACTACTCATCAATTTATGGTCAATGCAAAAGAAAATCAATGTTTGAAGCCGTCCATTCACAGGCCACAGATCAGCTGGTTAGGATTGTCATATCAACTGATGTTTGGGACCCAAGCCAATCAATGGTAGAGCCCACCAGGCGGATGGTTCAGATCATGCTAAATGAGTAACGTCAGATTGCCAAGGACGGATTTAACAACAATTCAAAACCAAGGTCGGATTTAACAACAATTCAAAACCAGCAACGGCTCAGATCATGCTAGACTAGTAACAAAAGATAGCTAAAGACTGATTTAACAACAATTCAAAATGATTGAAAAGAAAATATACGGAAATCAACAATGGTGATCAATACCGTACCTCGGAAATTCAATTCCCACTATCCAATTTATGCATCCCTACTACAATTTTAAAAAGAAATGAAAAAAAAAGGAAATAAAATTCAAAATTACAAGAGAATTCAAATTTATATATATATATATAGAGAGAGAGAGAGAGAGAGAAAGCATACCGTGCGGACTCGGCATCGGAAGATCCGAGCCGGCAGAAGGTTTGCCTATCCTTTCTGCCGCTCTCTTTTGACAGATTTCTTCCAGCTGAGGATGTATTCATGTATGTGGGAGAAATAAGGAAAATTAGGATAATGGAAAAGTAAGCCCTAGATCGTACGGATTGGTGAGAGAGAGAGAAAGAGGGAATATATGAGGAGAGATCTGTACCGTTCGACAACCTAGAGATGCGTGATGCGCCTCCGTGACTAGAAAAAGAGGCCGGGGATATTTTCGCCTCCGAGAGAAGGAGAAGAGGCGTTTCCCCTGCGAGAGAGCGAGAGACGACGAATCTGAAACCAACGGCGCCGTTCGGTTAGGAATATGTTATGGCGGGTCCCGCATGAGGAACGCGGATTGCGTCCTAACCCCGCCCCGTCTCCAGCTGGGACCGGGCAGGAGCTCCGAGTGGCCACCGTGATGGATGCATTTTATCCACACCGTTCATCCATTTCTACGTGGAATTTTATAGAGCGGGACCAAAATTTAAGAAGATCCAAATATCAAGTGGACCACACCATAGGAAGCTGTGCTGATAAGGATGTTTACCGTTGAAACTCTCCTAGGGCCTACTGTGATGCTTATTTGCCATCCAAACTATTCATAATGTTACATAGAGCTGGATGAAGGGAAAACACAAATATCAGCTCGATCCATAACTTCTGTAGCCCCAAAGAAGTTTTCAACGGTAAAAGTTTAATTCTCACTTTGTGATCCACCGGTATCTTGAATCTGCCTCAGCTTTAAATTAAAATCCTGAAATGATATGGAAAAATGGATGAACGGTGTGGATAAAACCCGTACATCACGGTGGCCACTTGGAGCCACTGCTCGTTTCCAGCTGCAGACAGGCGGGAGTAGGACGCAGTCCGCGTCCCCGCATGAACCAATGTTAGGTCGCACGACTGCCAGCACTGGGGTACCGATCCTTTATCAGGATGGAGCTCTCTTTCCAGGCAATGTGTCATGTGTGCACCACAGGATCATGTGGCATCAAAATCAGGTCCATGGCTTATTTGGTGGGCCACACCTGTAGATTTAGTCATAGCATCGGCTGTCCTCCGTTGATTTTGACGTTGTGCACCGGTTGATACGCCACTCGTGAGGATTAGCGTTTCAATAAATCCCTTGTATGGAAGGGCATTAGGCCTGGATCCATTTGAGCTTTTTGATTTTATTTATTTTGATGCTTTTTATTCGCTTCCTAACTAAGGCCGTATTTTCTGTTATCAATTCTATGGGTGTCAGTTCAAGTTCCTGCGCTGGAAAATTAGGTGGGGTCACTGTCATGTTTATGTGAAATCCACTCCATCCATCTGTTTTGCAAGCTCATTTTAGAACATTTGACCAAAAATTAGCCGGATCCAAGACTCACGTGGGCCACTAAGAAGAAAAGTGGGAATTGAACGACCACCATTGAAACATTAGCAAGGCTATAAAATTTGTGTATCAAGCAAAGTTTTTTGTATTTTCAGTTCATTCCAGTAGAAATTACCTTTTATAAATGGTTGGGGAAAGAAATTCCTACCATTGAAATGCACTCTAAAAACATACGAACAAGATGGATTTCGCACAAACATTACATTGGGCCCCACGTAGAAGTTATTGAGATATCCATGTCACATTTTCCATAACATTTCTTATATAATTAGGAAATAAAAGTCTCTTTTTTTATTGTATTTTTCTATTTTTGTGTTTTTGTGGTCCCTTTATTTTGTTATTAATCTATTTAATTTTCATGAACTACTTCCCTACACTCATTTAAATATAATATCACAAGTAACAAAGGTGTCACTGGGACAATTTAAACTCCGAAACAATTCAATTATTGATTATATCACTAAAATCATGCCAATAAAACGATTCCAACCATCTAAACGCTGTATATTTAATGGACGGTTAAAAAGTATTTGCGAATCATATTGTTCGGGATATTTACATTTGTGGCCCACTTGAGGCTTGAAATGTCCTTAATTTCCATCGAAGTAATATATTTCAATGGGCTTACCACATCATTCTGTTAAATGTCACATACAAACATTAATTTAAGATATTAAAATTGATTTATTTGATCAAAATCAGATTTCTAATGTATTTTAATTATAATCTGCTAAACACAATTTTTGAATTACAGTGGATTCCTATTACAGCCGCCAAATACTACAGAGATTCCGAGTCACATCAATTATAATAATTGTGATTTAGATTTTAATTCATATTAAATACAAGCCATGAGATGAGGCTGTAATTTAATGCACGGAAGGTAAAAGATGTTTTACTTGATATCTCCATTCAGTGCTTGCGTAGGATAGAGGCCCGTGGTAGATTTTACTCATTTTTAGATATTGGATCTGCTAGATTCTCTGTGATTATACCAAGGCAGTGTGGCCCACTTTTTGGATGAAGTACTACCCCGCTGGTCACGAGCTCAACACATGTAGGGGATCTGAAAGGCCATCCTGATCTATAGGTTTATCTGCCATGTCATTTTAGGGTATAAGCCCACTACAGGAGGAAGCCATGAAAATGGTGCCCACCGTTGAAACCTTATTAGGGCCCACTGACATTTTATTTCCCATACAACCTATTCCTAAGGTCACATAGACCAGGATGAAGGGGAAACACAAATATCAGCTCGATCCAAAACTTCCTGGGCCACCAAGAAGTTTTCAATGATAGACATCTTAATTCCCCATGTGGTCCACTTGAGCATTTGTTCTGCCTCATTTTTGGGCTTATACGCAAAATGGATGGATGGTGTGGATAAAACCCATACATCACGGTGACCACTCAGAGCCCCTACCTATGGCAAGCTCGGGACAAGAATCGGCATCCTCGGACTCCATGGGGCTAGCTATGGAAGTCCAAATGCAGGAGCTGCATCGATCTTGTCCTTCTAATAAAATAAGTGTGCGAATGGACGGATGTCCAATTGCCAAGAATCCCGTGGGTTAAAGATCCATATCATCCATATACGTGTTGTAATCTGGACCATCTGTTTCGACAAGGAAACAAATGTATTTGATTTGGGAGAATAATCTTATTCAAACATAACAATGAAATAATTACAAAGACAATCATCACATTTTATTGATTCTGAATTCATTTACATCCCTTGATTCTAAGATAGCTTACAAAGAACTCATTACAAATGTTAATTATTATAGCTAAATATAATTTCGGCAGCATAACGGCAATGATGTCAATCATCTCCTATGACTTAGGAGGAATAGACAAGTCGTTCAACAGTCTTCAAGAGAATGGAAATTCCGGCAGCATTTCAGTACTATTTTGGTCATCTCCCAAAACTTAGGAGGAATACGTCCCTTCCGTGATGATTCTTAATTCCTGAACAAGAAGAACTTGAAGACCCAAAGACTCAAACCATTCCGAAATGACATTTCGGCCCATTCTTTGTCATCAAAGCGCAAACAATAGGTTTGCGCGGGTCCGTACAGAACGATATGCTTTTGCGTGGTCCGCGCAAACCATAAATGCCTTGTTGCTTTGCGCGGCCATCGCAAACTTCCAGGAGTCCAATACTCCTTTGCGCGGGATCGCGCAAAGTGCAGGAGTCCAATACTCCGCACCTTCTGTCTTCTCTTTCGTCCTTGCTTTACTTCTGAAATCTTCGAACCCCTTTTTTAAAGAAGGAATGGGGTATTTATAGACATTTTCACCAGTGGAAATCTCGGATCTGGTCGATGTGGGACAAAAATATCATCCAACTGTTTTTATCGCAGCATTATGGACTTTGCGCGGACACGCGCAAACAATATACTTTGCGCGGTCTCGCGCAAACCCTTCAATCTCGCGCAAACCCTCTTCTGTTCAATACGCGCAAACTCTTCACTTTGCGTGGTCTTGTGAAACTATTTCACTTTGCGCGACCTCGCGCAAAGTAGTCTTGAAGCTGTTTCTTTCATCTTCAAAGTGATTTCTTGATCTTTTTCTTCTTCTCTTCTTTGCTTATTTTATGCCTCAACAGATGCCCCCTTGATCCGTTCTTTGTTTGTTCAGAAATCAAAGAAAAGGATCAAACTATTCCTTTCTTACAAGGTTTGCGCGAGCTCACGCAAAGCCCTACCCGAGTACCGTACTCGGCCATAAAGCCTATAAATAGTCCAACGACTTAGTCATTTTCACTGGCTTGCTCTCTTAGGAATTGCACTCGACGATTTGCTTCCGCGCAAACCTCCACTTTGCGCGACCCCGCGCAAACCGTTTCAGCTTTGCGCGAATTTTCTGAACTTTGAGCTTTCTCGCGCAAACCATATACTTTGCGCGACCTCGCGCAAAGTACTCTGGACTTAGAAAATTTTCGAACTTTTTCCAACACTTAGCCATTTTCTGACTCTGTCATCTGTTCTTTCTTTATGGCTCGTATTAAACAAACTGCTCGCCTGGTGTCTCCTTCAAACTCGCCTTCTTCTGACCAACCACCTGCTAAAAGAATAAAAACAACTTCCAGAAATCCAGCTTACTTCAAAGAACCGGTCCTTCCTACTTTTGACTTTTTCGACCGTATCAAATCTTTACCCTCTCCTATTCACAGATCCATCTCCTTGGGAGATATTACATGCCCGCCAAAACATGGGAGAGAATACGATTGGGATGAGTGGCTCAAGACCACAGCCCATATTCGTACGATAGTGGGAGACCGCCTCTACGCGAAGATACTCCTCCTGCCTCCCGCCCGAAGAAGACTCGCCGCAATAAGGCGAAGGAATTTGCAGAAAAAATCAAGGAACATAAGAAGAAACGGCTTCAGAACTCGTGGGATTCAGTACGAGTCGTTGAAGGGGTCATGAAGTTTGACAACCCTCATGCGGAGGGCATGACAATCATTCCGATCAAGGTATATCGCCATCAGTCTATGCTGGGCTTGTGAACCTAGAGATTATGTTCATGGCGAAAGGCTGATGTACACTGAATCATGGGCCTCAAGAGAGCCCCGAATCTTAGAAGGCACTATTCAAGCTCAGAAGCCGCGACAAAATGTCGGAGAAGTTCGTCCCATGATCTTCTTGACTCCCTTCTACAGTCCTCATGATCTCTTTCCTTCTCATTTTTATGAGACTGTGAGACAGCGCTTCAGAGATCGGGATCAACTCTGGGGCCAAACAGAATTCCGCATCAGAGGTCTGCTAATTGCTCGTCGCTATTATTCGGAATGGGCGGAAGCTATTTTGCTGAAACATACGAGCACTCTTGCAAAAATAGGTCTTTATGACGCTATAGAAGTAACCTCAAAATACTTCTATCGGGAACCCAATGTTCTGAAGGGCTTCCTTGAGTATTGGTCACCCACAACCAACTCCTTTCATCTTCCTTACGGCGAAATGAGCATATCTCTTTGGGACCTTCATCGCATAGCTGGTCTCACAATAACGGGCAAATTCTACGATGAATTCATTCCTACCAACAGAGAATTGGCCTTTGTATCTTCTCCGGATCGCAAGCCCTCCATATCTGAAACTACCATAGAGCTATTCAAAGAGATGGGCAAATTCCCCAACTTCCATAAAATTCCCCCTCTTCAATGGCTGGCCCATTTTTCTAGGGGTCTCAGGTATTTATCAATCTGATAATCGATCTTCCTTTCTGTATTCTTAGTCATTCCTGCATATTAATCTCTTCATTTTTATTTCCTTTGAAGGTTTCGCGACTGCCATTCCAAAGAACTAACAAAGCTTCGGGATGCAGTAAGAGGAAAGCCGGAATATAGCTCTTTTGGAGAGCTTGCGGCATTCCTGGCTTATTGGCTAAGCTTAGTCGTTTTGCCCAGCTCTAAATGGGCAGATGCTGTTCGTCCGAGTGTCTTTGTTGTGGCTGGTGCCTTAGCAGAAGGACATAAATACTCTCTCGCTCCTCCAGTATTGTGTTCTATTTATCGGGCCCTTGGAGAAATAGCTACCCATGCAAAAGATCCAACTCTGGGAGCTTCATCTGCGCATACTTCTTGGCATTACTTTACAGGGTGGCTCGGAGTTTATTTCCCCTGGACCTTCGAAGTCTCTGAGCAAGCATATTCGCATCCTTCTCATCTTCCACTCTGGTTCTTTCAGCAAAGAGCAATGGCTAGAAGAGCATATGAGTGGGTTGCAAATAAAATTCGGGATGATGATCAGATAAACTTCTTTCAGTTCCGCCTTTATCGCTATCCTGCAGACACAGACATGGTGGACAACGAAACTCTTATTGTGGCAGAGAGAGCTTTCTTCTTTTCTATTCGCTCATGCGGTTGCCTCTGCGGGAAGGGGAGAATTTTGGAGAGAACCTTACTACCCCAGTCGTTTTGCTCGTCAATTTGGCTATGATCAAACCGTGCCACAAGACGTGGGTTGGTTACCAGACAAATGCGTAGTTATGGAACCGGTCCTCTTAACTGGGCCATGATATGGAAACAATTGCTGAATGGCTGTGTCAGCTCCTCCTTCATAATTCCAAGCTGTGATCGCATAGTCCGTACATCATATAGCTGGATGCGATGGTGGGATCATCAATCATACCTGGTCAATAAATGTACCGGTAGACTCTTCTATCTTTCTTCATCCACCCAGGCTGAAGGAGAAATTTAGAGAGCGGGATTGGCTATATTCCGGAGAGGAGCCATGCATCTCATCCAGGAGAGATTTGCAGAAAGATATCATTAGAAGATCCCATCCGTGAAATCAAGCCTATTAATACTTTGGATGGCTGGTTTGCCCACGGAGTTTTGAGAGAATTTGAGAAATCTTGTCGAGATTCTTCAAACCAGGCTGCAGATGATGCTGCAGGTACATCTTCTCCAATCCCTTGAGAGACCTGAATGATTCAAGAAGGACAGCTATTGGTACTTCCACATCTCCTCCATGACCCCTTGGTCCTAGTCCGTCTTCTCCGATGACTAGATCAAGAACGCGTTTACAATCATCATCCCCTATCCCTCCAGAAGGAACTCGTCCAGCCTCTGCTTCTCCTATAGTCCAAGAACTTGCACCGGAGAGCAGTCGACCCATTTCTTATAAAGGGAAGCAAGTTATCGTTGAAGAAGTTGACGAAGAAATTTTGGGAGATGAAAGTTCTACTTCATCATCAAGTACAACCGAATCTTCGCAGGATGAAGATAGCGGAGATAGTGATAATGGCGAAGATAAAGATGATGACTTTGAAGAAGGAGAAGTTGATATTGGTGAAGAAGAGGAAACAAATGCGAAAGAAGTTGAGATAGCATCTTTCCCTGCAACTGCTAAGACTCCCTCTAGCATTAATATCCCTGCTAAATCTCCTGCAGCTGAGGAAGATGAAGAGGAGCCTTTAGATTATGAAGAATATGGATATTCACCAGGTAAAGGAAAATTTTCATATAAATATTTTGATTTATATTTTAACAACTATTATTTATCCAAAATTATTGCATCTCCCTTTTTTAGGTGCCCAAGTTGCAGAAGTAGGTGCTATCTCTTCAGCGAGTCCTCTTGTGGTATCTTCACCAAGAGCATCTGTAGTTCCGTTAGTAGTACCGAGAGTAGTGGCTCGTGAAATCATATTTTCTACAGAAACTACTGACTTGCCAACTCCAGCCACAAGAGATTCTAGTACGGAGGCTAGAGCACCGTCTTTCGCTGATATGGTGGGACTTGGTCCTTTCATAGCTCCAAGAGCTTCTCCTTCTGTTAGTTGTGTCCCAGTGACAGGTATATATATATATATATGCGCTGCTTATCTTCATTCAAGACTATATATATTTCATAATAATAAATTGAATATTCTTCTTCTTTTGCTATAGGAACTTTTCCCCGTAGCGGTGCGGCTAGTTCTGATTCTGTAACTACTACTTCTGAACTATCATCCTTTGCAAAGATTCCTGCTCACAAAATGCTGATGGTGAAACATTCTCTATTAGCAATAATCCATATCTTCAGAAATCCTGATCAGTGGTCGGACTTGGATGTTGCTATAGAAATTTTGGAAAGCTCTGCTAAGATGGCCAGAATCGACATATCTCCCTTACGGGATTCACTCTTCAAGTTTCGTGATTCTGTAATTTCTTTAGCTTCAGTGGAAAATATCACCATTGCGCCTGAGATTTTAGAATATAGAAAGCTGCTGGCTCTTTCTCAAGAACAAGTCTCTTTAATAACTTCTTCAATTTCCAAATTTGAACAAGAACGTATGATTCTTCAAGATCAATTAAAGATTCATGTTGATGAAAGCATAACTATCCAAGATCGCATTGCGACTCTGAAGGAAGAAATCTCTCAATTTGGAGAGAAAGAATCATGAGCAAGCCTTAATCATTCAAGAGGTTGAAGAGAAGATGCGAGTGAATGCCAAGTCTATTGATATTGAAAAATCGCACAACTTGAATCAAGAAATGGTTGTTTCTTTGGAGAACAAGCTTCTTTGGCGTTCTGATCGACGAAACTTATTCTTGAAGAAAAATCTCGACATAATGCGGCTCAAGCACAATTAAAAGAAGATTTGCTCAGATATTCGAAGCAATGGGGATCACGAGAGAATCTTTGAATCATGTAATTTAAAACATGTGATATTTGCTTTTGTGTTTCTCAGATGTAATTTATTTTGCTTGACATCTATTTCATGAGATTATTTTGAGATGTTTATGATGGTATTTTCCACCTTGCATATTGATGATATTTGTACTAATATTATCGAACTATATTTATACTTAATATAATATTTTCATTACTAATTTTATCTAATTATATCTATATTTTATATAATATTTTCTATTTATATATTTTTTACACTTTCTAAGCATTTTATATTTTGTTAGTATGGGATTCTCTAGGTGAGTATTTAGATTGGCGGTACTAATTTTCAATTCAATTAGCCACACACAGTTTATGCTCATGAGTAGTGGAGCGTGCGCACACACACAGTTTAAGCTCGTGAGTAGTGGAGCATTTATGGGTCTTATGTGATGGCCACTGTAACTCTCTAGAGTTCGCTTTTGGGCTTCTCACTGCCTTGAGCTCACGGTCACGGTCCATCAGAGGGGCCCATTGACTCACCGGACGGTGAAGCTGTTGGATTTACGCGCGGGGTTGGCCACGGTAACTCTCACAGAGTTCGCAGGCTCGCAAGGCTACCTTTGGGCACCAAATCTAGGGTCGCCGGTCCATCAATGAGTAGGTTTAAGCCCTTCCTCACGAGTTACTACGAAATCAAACCCTAGACACGGAGGGTCTTACGCACGGTTGGCATAAAGCTCGCCTGCTGCGGCCCCTGTTTTCTTCGTCTGCAAGGTCGAGCCCATTCACAGGAGGGCATTTTCATCCGTTCCCCGTATGCCGCTAGGGAAGCTATACTGACGGCATGGGAATTACGGTGACTAGTCTTCGCGGATTTATGGCCTTTTAGGCTTTGAATCCTTGACTTCGTCACTACCCGCATGAGTGCGCACGATGGTCTTCGCGGGCTTTTTAGGGCCACTGACTCCTCGCCGCTGCCCGAATGGCGATCTTCATGGGTCTTACGTATAGTTGGCCGGCTCTTTTAGAGCTTGATCCTTTGAGAGGATTTTATTTTATTTTATTTTATTTTTTTTTTTTTTCGAGAGCTTGATCTTTTTGATTTTGCTCAATTTTGCTCTTTTGGGATTTTGGCTTGGCTATACTGCCTCTTTGATTGATATTGATATATCCTTGTAAGGTGATAATATCTTCAAGAAGCTCCATGCCTTGTAAGGCAATATAATTCTCAGCTTAGATAATATCTTCAAGAGAATCTTCAAGAATTTGTGCCTTGTAAGGCAATAATGTATATATATGATCATCATCATTTGCAAATATAGTAGATATTTCCGCAATATCTTCAAGAAGATCCAAATATAGTAGACATTTCCGAAATATCTTCAAGAAGATCCATGCCTTGTAAGGCAATAATATTCTTAACTTAGATAATATCTTCAGGAGAATTTTCAAGAATTTGTGCCTTGTAAGGCAATATAACTTTTGCCAATATCTTCTTTGATGATGATGATGATCATATATATATATTTTCAGATTTGCTGATTTGATAATTGTTATGCTTGTAAATCTCTTCTTTATAGCTTCTTTTGTTGGCATATAGACATGAATATAGACATGATTTTATTCATTTTTGCCCCCTTTTGATACAGAATCATTATGCTGATAATATTCTGGGTCAAAATCCATATCTCTATCTTTAGGGATAGTATTTTTTGATGAAACGGACGTTGACAAGTACACCGATACCCTGTCCTTCTGATTTACGATCCTATATGCCCCATTGGAGTATACTTCTTTCACCACATATGGGCCGTCCCATTTAGGCTCAAACTTGCCCCCTGTCCGGCGAGTGACCACTATAGGTCTTTTCAACATTAACACCATATCCCCTTTTTTGAAAGAACGATATTTGACCTGTTTATCAAAGGCAGCCGATATTCTGGCCTGATATGATTGCAACCGCCATTGTTGAGCCGCAAGACGTTTCTCATCAAGCAAATCTAATTCTTTCAGCCTTATTTTTGCATTTTCATCATCTGTTATAGACTGATGTACTGCTATTCGGAGTGATGCCATCTGCATTTCAATTGGGATAAGTGCCTCCATACCATAGACTAATGAATACGGTGTTGCCCCCCTGTTCTTTGTACGATGAGTGGTTCGTAGGCCCATAATGCTTCTTGTAACTTTTCATCCCAATCGCGCTTATTACTCATCCTTGTTTTCTTCATTATCTTGACAATTGTTTTGTTAAACGCCTCTGCTAATCCATTGGCCGGCGGATAGTAAGGTGTTGAAAAAGAATGTTGGATGCCGAACTTCTGACATAACTTTTCCATGCCCCTATTTTTAAAAGGGGTGCCATTATCAGTGATGATTTTCTTCGGAATACCATGACGGTATATTATAGCATGACGGATGAAATTGACCACGTCTTTCTCTTTAACATTACGCAAGCTACTGCTTGGTCCACTTGGAAAAATAATCCGTTGCTGCCAGAATATACTGTTTTCCTTTAGATGAAGGAGGATTTATCGGACCAATAACGTCGAGTCCCCAGGCTGAAAAGGGCCAAGAAGCAACAGACTGATGTAATTCTTCTGGAGGAATATGTATTATATCTCCATGTATTTGACATTCATGGCATCGCTTTGCATATTCTATTGCATCTTTAAACATAGTGGGCCAATAATAACCCATTCGATGCACTCTATGGCATAAATTCCGGCCGGCTTGATGTGCTCCACATTCACTGAATAAGCGTCAAAGACATTTGGTTTGCTTCTTACTGTCCAAGCACCTTATGACATTCCATTATAAGATTTTCTATATAATACTTATTTGCATATGACAAATTTTCTGATCATTGCCGCTTAATCTCTTTGTCTTTGTATATTGTCTTACGGTAAGATATTATATTTGAGATAATCGACAAAAGGTGACGCCAATCATCCATTGTTACTTCAGGACAGGATATAGGCAATATTTCAACATGATTTCTTCGATAATCTCTGCAGATGGCGGGAATCTTCTTTCTTCTATAGTTACCGAAGAGGACTTCGGTTTGTGCAGGATAAAGCATTGCTAAATCAAGCTAAAGCATCTGCTTTTGCATTCTCCGACCGCATGTATGTGTTTAATTTCCACATAATAGAACTGCATTCAAGCAAATGTTGTGCCTTAGATAATAAGGCAAAAGTTCCTCTTTCCTTACTTCAAACTCGTGGTTAAGTGATTTATAATCAATTTAGAATCTCGAAGATATGCAATGATTTTATTTCCATTTCTTTGTGCTATTTCCATTCCGATGATAAGAGCTTTATATTCGGCTTCATTATTTGTGCATGCGGTACCCAATGTGAAAGAATATGGTAATAAATCACCACGAGGTGTAATGAATATCACTCACCTTTGCTCCGATACTCGAAAAACACCATCAAAATACATCCGCCAAAGAGTTTGAGATTCGCCAACATAACTGTTCATCGGGAATTCATCATTGATTTCTTCATTTTCCGCTATAGGATGCGCCGGAAGTCTCGCCATAGCTTGCCCTTTTCTTGCTTTCGTCACGCTTATATGAAATAGTATATTCGATAATAATAGCATCCACTTGGCTAGTCTTCCGATAACATTGGCCTGGTCATCAAGAATTTTATCGGATCCGCTCTCGAGATCAAAGTTATATCATGAGAGAGACAATAATGCCTCAACTTACGCGCACAAGAAATACTAACGCCAAACATTTTTTTTTAATCGGAGAATAATTGGACTCGCCCCCATCGGTGTTCGGCTTAGATAATAAAGAGCGATCTCTTTTAAAAGCTTCATTTACTGTACAACAAAGCACCCAAAGAATTTGCAGCGGCAGATGTATATAAAATAAGTGGCTTACCTTTTACTGGAGCTGTTAACACCGGCGGCTGTTTTAATAATTCCTTAATTGAATCAAAGGCATTCTGGCAAGCGTGATCCCATATGAATTCTGTATCCTTCTTCATTAACCGGGAAAATGGCTGACACCTTCCTGCGAGGTTCGAAATAAAACGGCGAATGTATGCCAATTTTCCTTGTAAGCTTTTTAATTCCTTCAGCGTCGTTGGTGGCGGCATATTTTGAATAGCTTTAACTTTTTCTGGATCAATTTCGATTCCTCTGTGCCGTACAACAAAACCGAGGAATTTACCGGAAGACACTCCAAATGCACATTTAGCCGGATTCATCTTTAATTGCTTCTTTCTGAGTCGTCGGAAGACCGATGCCAGATGTTCGCGGTGTTCTTGATGATCCCGGGATCTGACTACCAAGTCATCAACATAGCATTCGACATGTTTATGCATCATATCTTGGAAAATATTTTTCATTGCCCTTTGATATGTTGCCCAAGCATTTTTGAGACCGAAAGGCATGACTTTGTAACAATAAATTCCAAGCGGCGTTCTGAAAGCCGTCGCCTCTTCATCTTCGGGTGCCATCTGATTTGATTATAACTGCATATCCGTCCATGAAGGACATGATAGCATATTGAGTAGTCTTGTCGATTAGTAATTTACGTGTTATCGGGAGAGGGAAATCGTCTTTTGGACATGCTTCATTCGGATCTCGAAATCAATGCATACTACGATCTGTCCGTTCTTCTTTTCATAGGAACAATGTTTGATATCCACTGGGATATTTAACTTCTCGATGAACCCAACTTTTATTAGCTTATCTACTTCTTTTTCGATTAATGGAATCGAGTAGGGTGAAATCGCCTTTGTGCTTGCTTTGGTTTCTTTTCTTTGGAGATATTTAACCGATGCATTGCTACGGAGGGTTCGATCCGGCATTTCTTCATAGGTCCACGCGAAGACATCTTTATTTTCTTTGAGAAGTTGACCATATTTCTCAAATTCTTGATCTGAAAAAGATCGATCTTTGATGAATGTATTCCTTGGCTCTTCTATTGTTCCCAAATTTATTTCTCGCAAGCCATCTATCGTCGGTTGCCCCCGTCTTCTATTTGCTTCGGAGCGATTTCGGGATATTCAACTATCTTAGTATCTTGCTTGTGGTGAAGTCATATTAGCGATATCATGTTTCTTCCTGATTCTACTCCCAATCCTTGGAATTTTCTTCGCTTTTCTTGATTAACCCCGAGTGGGATTTGAATCCCCTTCCCATTATTCAAGCCGGTGGGTTTGTCACAATCAAAACCCATGTTTCTCATAATCTTCTTGCTTATTGCACTGTACTTTCTTAAATTCTGCGGTGCTAATTCTCCATGATATTCATTGCTTGCATTTTCACTCTTCTCTTCTGATGCAGCATGGAATTCTATGGGTTCGAGATATTTATCACTGGCTTTGACTCGAAATGTTCTCGAAGCTGCTTGCAAATGGCTTACATCTTTCGATATTGGGTAATGGAAGCGTATGTAATTGGACTGTAAAACTTTCAACTGTTCTGTCGACAACAGTGTCAACGGCGGTTGTCCCGGTTGTCTCAGGCGCTTTGGTACAAAATAGAATTTCTTTCTTGCTTCTGCAGTCCCGGAAGATTCTGCTCTTTCTTCTTTATTTACCCTGACATCTTTTACGGTTCTTTTCCCATCATCATTTCTTATTTCTTCAGAGAAACACTTATAATAGCTAGCGTCCGCAAAGAAAGACTCAGCTTCTGTGTAGGGTTTTGCATCAGCCATTACTTTACACTGCATCCCATCTTTACAGTATTTGAAGCACTGGTGTAGAGTAGAAGGTATAATATTATACTGATGTATCCACGGCCTTCCCAAGAGAAGGTTATATGTAAATCACAAACATTTATAACATGACATACAAGTGATAGTAATTAATTCTCCCACCTCAATGTTCGTAATTTTCCCGAGCGCGCGTTGTCCATCTTGATTAAATCCTTGTATCATCATTCCGCTGGGGCGCAAGTCTGAACGACGAAAACCCAATTTAGTAACCATTGAGAGTGGCAAAAGATTTACTGCGGACCCATTATCTATCATAATTCTTTTTATCTTCTTCTCACAAATATATCCTTCTATCATCAATGACTGTTATGTTCCTTTTCACCAATTAAATCATCATCGAGAGAAAGATATTCTTGGTAGACAATTCATCTTTTCATTGTTCCTTTCATTCTTCATTTACGCGGTAAAGTTTCTCTCACATTGTGATCGACAGTGCTTGAATCAAACTCTGTCGAAATTCTTCGACAACTTGAGCGCATCGTAAATACTTAAGCGTCTTAGGTATACCCTTCAAGTGGCCGACTACATCATAGCTACTTTTGTCACGCAGACTCCATTTCTATTCTTGTCCTCGTATTCGTCTTTCAATCACTTCTTTCCTTATTATTTACGCTACGCTTTACTGGGACTTGTTATTTGCTTCCCGATCGCAAGCGTAATCATTGTTGCACTTCTTGTCAACTTTTCCTTTTTCAGTCCCCGCTTGTTTTCTTGTATTGACAGTACATTTACTGTTGCCTTTGCATTCTTTTCTTTGCTTCCACTGGTTATTATGTCACCTCTATTTATCATTCGCTGTATGATACATTTTAATGTATAACAATTTTCCGTCGGATGCCCCACTAGGCGATGATAACGGCAAAAGTTTCTTTCTCGAGTCCTTGTCGCATCTTCGGGGCGCTTTGGTTCAGTAATTCCAGAGTTCCTGCTTTTAACAATTGTTGCATCATGGGTACCACGTCCTCTTTATCAAACTCAAATCCTTCATGAGAATCAAGCATTCGAGCTTTTTTCCACCGTATCTGTCCCTTGCTTGGTTCCAAGCCTTCTTTTCCTTCTGGCCTTTTATCTCTTGAGCCCCTCGCATCCTCGATTCTTCTTATCCCGGTCGACGGTATTGACGGTTGTCCCGGTATTCTTCGACGGTTTCATGATGAAATGCCGGCATCTTGCGAAGTCATCGGTTCCAATGCATGGGCTTTGGTAGCCAAATCACGAAAGGTTCCGATATCGGCGCTAGTGAGTCCAAACGCAATTCTGTCTCATAGAGTTTAGACACATTTTCACTTGTTCTTTTCTTCCGGCAATTGCCTCGCATGATGCCCCCAGTGTCTTCCATCTGTCTATGAATTTCTCAACGGGTTCTCCTTCTCGCTGTCGAACTGAAGCCAGTTCTGTGATGCTAACGTCACGTTCTGACGAAAAGAAATTTGACATGAAAGCATCTTGCATTTCTTCCCATGTACGTATGGATCCCGGTGCCAAATTTGAATACCATCTGAAAGCTTTACTTGTTAATGATGATCCAAATAGGCGTAAACAATATTGAGGAGGTATCGTGGAGAAATTCCCCATCTTTGGTGATGAAATGCATCGGGTGTTCTTAGGTGATCCTTCCCCATTGAACTTTTGGAAATCCGGGTGTTTGAAGTTGGCTGGAAATGGAACATCCTCTACCTCTCTCGGGTAGGGTGTTCGGTATCTGAAACGACCAGTATTCGCACGCTCTCTTTCTATTCTGACTGCTTCTTCTACGACTTGTCTTACATCATCTTGTGTTATAGCTCTTGTTCTTTGGGCCGAACCTCGTGATCCTATCCCTCATGCGGACGGGAACCTTTTGGTTCTCTTGTCCATTTGTCGCTCCCATCATGGGTGGAGCCACTATTTGGGCTACATTATGTGCCGGGGTTGTCAAAGCTTCCCGAGATTAGGCATTCATCCATTAGCATTCTTTGTGCCTCCGCCATTTGATCAACACGTTCTTGATGAGTTGGTCTATTTCCTTGACTTGTTTTACGCCATATATCTGCGGCTCCTTATTTGTTTGTCGAAAGCGTTTTTGGAGTAGAACGAGAGTATCTTGATATAACGGGACTTATAAAGAGGGAGAAATTGGAGTCTCATTTGACTCTCGTGTGCTTTCGTGCTTTTAACCGATCGAGGTGATACTGATTATAAGCGAGCTTGTTTGCGGTGATACTTGCATCGGTGATTCTACCATCGAGTGCTTTACCCTTTTGTGCTTGTGTCCATTTGGTCTTTGGAGCGACCAAATTTGGAAAATCTGCATGACGAGAAGCGAAGCAACTTGTTCAGATAAATCGCACGGGGAGCGAGTTCAGGTTTTCTTCTTGCTATGCTCCGTGTAATTGGTCCCTCAGTTCTTGGTGCAAACAATTTTGCCTTGCGACTCTTTAAGGCCTTTGCTTTTGTCCTTTTGGATAAAACCAGAGTCCAGTTTTCATTGTTTTCTTGTAGTTGAGGTGAAACGGAAATAACTCCTGCTGTCACTTGAATCACATTGCACCCGCTTGAAGTGCTTGCTTTTGTATGCTCAGGAATTTCGCTTGGCGCATACTCAATTATAAACCCAGTAGCGATGAATCGGAAGTTCACCTTTCTCACAGTGTTAGCCATTAGCAGTGTTGTGTGATTGAATTTGAGTACCTTCAATAATAAAATATACCCGAAATTAGTACATGAAAGACTAAGTAAACTACCTTGGAGATGAAGGGGAGGATGTTCCCACTGAGAGTCGCCATTTTGGCGTCTAATAGACGCCAAAAAATAGTGACGAGAGTCTTGCAATTTTCCCAATGTTAGTGTTAAATAAGATAATTCCCCAGTGGAGTCGCCATTTTGTTTCGACAAGGAAACAAATGTATTTGATTTGGGAGAATAATCTTATTCAAACATAACAATGAAATAATTACAAAGACAATCATCACATTTTATTGATTCTGAATTCATTTACATCCTCTGGTATCCCTTGATTCTAAGATAGCTTACAAAGAACTCATTACAAATGTTAATTATTATAGCTAAATATAATTCAAGAAGACATAACGGCAATGATGTCAATCATCTCCTATGACTTAGGAGGAATAGACAAGTCGTTCAACAGTCTTCAAGAGAATGGAAATTAGAAGCATTTCAGTACTATTTTGGTCATCTCCCAAAACTTAGGAGGAATACGTCCCTTCCGTGATGATTCTTAATTCCTGAACAAGAAGAACTTGAAGACCCAAAGACTCAAACCATTCCGAAAAGACATTTTGACCCATTCTTGTCAAAAGCGCAAACAATAGGTTTGCGCGGGTCCGCATAAACGATATGCTTTCTTGGGGTCCGCGCAAACCATAAATGCCTTCTGTTGCTTTGCGCCGGCCGTCGCAAACTTCCAGGAGTCCAATACTCCTTTGCGCGGGATCGCGCAAAGTGCAGGAGTCCAATACTCCGCACCTTCTGTCTTCTCTTTCGTCCTTGCTTTACTTCTGAAATCTTCGAACCCCTTTTTTAAAGAAGGAATGGGGTATTTATAGACATTTCCACCAGTGGAAATCTCGGATCTGGTCGATGTGGGACAAAAATATCATCCAACTGTTTTTATCGCAGCATTATGGACTTTGCGCGGACACGCGCAAACAATATACTTTGCGCGGTCTCGCGCAAACCCTTCAATCTCGCGCAAACCCTCTTCTGTTCAATACGCGCAAACTCTTCACTTTGCGCGGTCTTGTGAAACTATTTCACTTTGCGGAACCTCGCGCAAAGTAGTCTTGAAGCTGTTTCTTTCATCTTCAAAGTGATTTCTTGATCTTTTTCTTCTTCTCTTCTTTGCTTATTTTATGCCTCAACACCATCAATTCTATCCAACCTTTGGATTGACCATCAGGATCTCTGGTCAATGGCAATTAGGCCGTTTGAACAAATTTGAATGGATGAACGTCATGGATCGCCTCGTGGCAGGGCAGAGGAACGCCTTTAGCAGCACACTGCTACACAGCCATCCTACTCTTCAAGTGACAAGTTGGGTTAACCTTGCCATATCCTTTCGTGCTTGACGGTGTCAAATACAAGCAGTTGATCTGGTGAGGCCCACCATCAATGCATGTTAGGCCACCCAAACATCATGCATGTTACGTTTTCTATGCCGAACGTGAACAACTAATCAATTCATTTTCAGCATCCGTTTTTATGCACGTGACAACCATGTTGACCATTGTTTCAAACACGTAGAGGATGGTAAGCGTGCTCACCACACACAGACGCCCTGCCCAAACGATCAGGGCATGCTGCAATGTTTCAGTTTCTAAACATTACAGCCCACCTCATGAGTGACTGGCTTGATTATTGGGCCAAGGTCAGTGTTCCCCCACCTAATGGACAGCATAGATGTTGCACCTATATCCCATGTTGGCATGCGTGGCAGCATGTGGAAGGCTTCCCTATATATGCATTGGACTAGTAAACTCTTAACCCAAATTCATATCTTGAATCAATTGCCTAAAAAAAAATGTAATACTACATAGGCCACATGGGAGTAAGCTTGGCAACAGTATATCTTGCTCTTCCCTGCTTGGCAATAGTATGTCTTGCTCTTCCTTGGATATGGGCCCACCAAAACTGACCACTGATAGCTCACACTGTTCGAATCTGAAAAACTCAAGAGGCTCAGATCTATGGCCTAATCACAACCTTCACTTCCTGATTAATCTGAATAAGTCCTCGACAAGGTGCAACGAACCAGTCACAAGAACCTAGTAAAGCATCAGATATAGATTGAACGTAAGTTATCCTGCCATGGAAATGAAAATTTAAGATTGACAGATAGAAGCAAAGTGTTTAGCCATGATTAAGTAAGATGACCAAGACAGAACAAACAGAACGAGTTTTGGAGTTGCAACAACTAAACATTGCATTGATGGGAGCCTTTCAGCTAGACCTGTCATGTCGACCACCGTCATCGGTTTTTATTTCTATCTGCAATCCATGGCCAAAATGTGGTTATTATGGGCAATGTCAAATGCTTTCCTTCCAGGAATTGCTTCAATGCATCTGGTGAAATAATCGATAGCAATGAGAATCCAAACATTTCCTTTCGATGACAGTGAATTAATTGCGCCAACTCTGAGCAAGCAAGATATGGAACTGATCTAACTGATCACAGATGGAAGGGCCAATGGTGAATCAATGCAATAGCAAAGGCACCTTTTACCTGAGCACGTCATGAGTCTTACCATTCAGATGACCAGACAAAAAAAAAAAAGAGGCTGGTCCACTCAGCTAGCGATGTACATTGAACGGTGTTGGCAAGTTCTTTTTAACCATCCATTGTTTTCATACATGTGGCGTACTGTATGAGCTGACCAGCCTAACTTTAGGGACAGGTCATCCATGCTATGGGCACATTTGGATGCACAAATGAATTGAGCTGCAATATTATTCTAACAAAATGGAAATAAACCAAATGCACATTTGAACTTCAATTATTTATTTTTTATATTCTAAAAGAATGTAACTGCAATATGAGTGCGAATACTACAGAACTTGGTAAACTTTGGCAATTTCCTTGAGACTAAATTAAATTTTCGCGATTCAATTCATTCATGCATCCAAACACAGCCCACGGCTGCCAGCTGATATACATGGGTCCAATGTCCTACACACATGCCAGATTAGCACGTGTCCTGGTTTCAGGTTTGTTTCGAGAGGGCACCTGAGGGGCTAGCAAACTTTCTAGGAAAGAGAGATGAAAGAAAGAACACAAATAACAAGGCAGTTACTACAGCTGTCAATGAGTACGTGGACCAGCTACCTGACTCGATTTTAACAGGTTCGGATCCCTTTTTTTGGACCCATAAAGAAATCGGGTCTGGTTCGGGTCTCACCTTTCGGACCCATTTAAAACCTGGCCTAATCAGGTCAGGTCCATGTGATGGGCCCAATTAAAGTCGGGGTAGAGTCCAGTTAGTTTAAATAGGACAAGTGTGTGGGGGTGTGTGTGTGTGTGTGTGTGTGTGTGTGCATGTGTGTTCAATATATAGTGATGATTTTAGCAACAAAATGAGGTTTCCTAAGCCACATGCCAAACATCAGCCTGTTTATGCAGCATGCACATGTCAAAGTAGCACATGTGTGAGATCTATCATCTAATCCATCATCCAGTGGGCCCAATAATTTAAATTCTCTTATTTGTCCTTATCCAAGTTGAAACCTGATCGGATCCGGGTCTGAGTCTTCAAGAACTAGACCTGTACCCGGCAAGACCCGAACTTGGTTAGCCTAGATATAGATACTATTGGACCCAACCAACCTGACCCGGACTGTCAACAACCCTAGCAGTTACTTTGGAAATGATGGGCAGTTTTTGGACACTCAAATGGTAGAGCATTTTAGGCCATTAAGAGCTTTTGGGTGGTACTAGGGTTATATCTAGATCATTTTGATTAGCAAGCTGAAAAAGTAAAATCACCTAATCAAATTAACCTTATTCAATGTGAGAAATTTCCTGGTTTTAATGCTTCAATTTGAAAGCTAGAATATACCTGAAGCAATTGATCGGTTCTCTTGAACACGTCACTGAGCCATTTAAAAGCTAGTGGAAGTGAAGGAAAAACAAGATCGCCATCACGGACCCTTGATATTAGAAGGCTGTGTATCTTTTCCACCTACTGATGCGAAACCTCGGTCTTCACATCGCTACCTCCTATAAAGAGAATGAATGCAAGGAATAACAAAAATGCATCAATAACAAGACCTAGTAAGGCTACTCATGAGAATCCTACACTTGCTGATGAATGCGAGATCCTGGAAGTTCATCAAGCCGGGTCCACTGTGTTTGTGCTGTGGCCAGACAGATAAGGCTCTTCTGTTATAGGGTGGGTGATATGGCCACACATGTATGTCAAATGTGGACCACTTGTCAATCTTCTATAGCCATATTGTCATACAAGAGCAGCACATCTGTCAGATTGGATTGGCCTGATTTTCATGCCATGGTAAACAAGTGGTGGTGCACACCTGATGAAAGTCTAGGATATAGCACACGTGCCACATCACATGCAAGTAGCTTGAACATTTCTACAAAAAAGAACTCCATCTGATTCTCAGAACAAGCATTTGAAATAGTGTACCCAATGATGTACCTTTGTCACCATGGACAATGTTTTCCTAAACTCTTTGAAGCGTCTGCTGCCATGAAATATCAACTTCCAGATCGCTTGATGGTAAAGCATGGGTGCCAACTTTGTTAAACACTGACTGGTTTGGAACAAAAAGGGCCTTGTGGAAATATCATCAAATGAACCTTCGATAAAGCCCATGACATGACCACCTTACAAAAGCAATTCATATAGGAAGAAACACTAAACATAAACTCATGGACTGCATATAGGACAGAAATTACCATGGTGAGCACAAGCATTTACTAGGCAAGGAAGAAGATGCTGAGGATCCCGGACTGGCATGCAATTGAACAGCAATATCTGAAGCATATTATCAAACAATGTTACCATTGTAGCTCATAGTGTAATAAGGAATATAAAAAATGAACTAATCGAAAATCAACATAAGTAAATTAGCGCATCTCCAAAGTGGAAAACATAATGATCTTACTTGCCTTGAGTTTCCTACTCCTCCGTGATGTAGTCCACATGCGCACAATTGGTATATGTTTAGACTGATGGGAAATGGATGAAGAGTAGTTTTATCAAAGGTTGGTGGAGATTGAATTGGTATGTTGTATTTAATATCCTAATACCAAATGGGGTTGGTGGTATGTTCGTTATGTTTGGAGGCTGGTGGTCAGTGCTCTTTGGCCCCACCATGGTGTACGTGACTGGTGGTCGTTGCTCTGTGGGTCCCATCTGGGAATAGTTTTAACTGTATTGGTTTGGTGTGGTTGGAAGAGGAGCAGGGGAAAGCTGTGGACAGGGCTTTCAGAGAGAGATGACGGTGTTCATACCATGGTTCTTAGAGAGTTTTAATTGTACTGATGATAGAATAGCGAATAGTTTTAACTGTACGACCCTGCTTCACGTGGACAAAGATGGTTCGGTTACAAATACTTACTGGTGGTCGTTACAAATTTTTCCTTTCCAATGATCCTAAAAGAATCACAGTCCCATCAATAAAATCAACAATCCACAACTTTCTCGCATCCATATAAAGAAACGAACTATCTCTGCACGTGGTATTGTTAAAATATCCAACAATAAAGCCATTTCAATCTCACATGCACAAATTTTTTACTTAACAAAAGAGTAGTTTCTTTAAACCTATTCCCAGTCTCACATCAATCTCCACAAAAAATGGCAACCGCCAATGCATAGACTAGATAAACGTTTCATAAGTGGTCATTCATAACCATTCCCTATTAGTTTATTAAGTAACATATCTAGCTTTTTTAGAAATGTTACATGATTTTTCTTTAATTTGATATTGATCACATACTGCCGTTGCTTCAGCTGTTGCATTATTTCCAAGCAAGCAAACCATGGGAATAGGTTTCTTCCAAGAGAAAAGTGCAGCAATGCAAGCCATCGGGGCAAATTGGAAATTGAGCGGGGCAAGCATGAAATTGAGCGGGGCAAACATGAAATTGAGCTGGCCAAACTGGAAATTCAGTGGGGCAAGCATGAAATTGGGCGGGGCAAACTGGAAATTGAGCAAGCCAAACTGAAAATTGAGCGGGACAAACTGAAAATTGAGCGGGACAAACTGGAAATTGAGCGGGCCAAACTGAAAATTGATCGTGAAGTGAAGGGAATTGATCGTGAAATGCATGAAATTGACCGTGAAGTGAAGGGAATTGATCGTGAAATGCATAGAATTCATCGTGAAGTGAAGGGAATTGACCGTGAAATGAATTGAGTTGACCGCGAACTGATTGAAATTGACCGTGAAGTGAATGAAATAGATTTTCGACCATCGACTTGATGAAAAACAGTAGAAAATAACTAGGTTGGTTGGCTAAAGTAGCTTCTCCTACCCCAAAATCATATGTGGCGAATCAACATGGAATCACCGGGAATGACCGTGAAATGCATGGAAATGGCCGTGAAGTGAAGGGAATTGACCCTGAAATGCGTGGAAATGACTGTGAATTAACACGGAATTGTCGGGAATGACCGTGAAGTGAAGCAAATTGACTGTGAAATGCGTGGAAATGACCGTGAATCAACACGAAATCACCGGGAATGACCGTGAAATGCATAGAAATGACCGTGTGCATATATAATATAATATATAGTGGGGTCCACAAAAAGTGAGGGATTTGAATATACCTGCCATTCGAAGTTTCTTAGATAGGGGGACCATTTTCATGGGGACCATTTTCGTCCTTTCTTGGGTTCACAAAAGTTGAAAATGATGTGCGTGGGGTCTGTATTCTCGACCGAATAAAGGGGAAATACAAAATGAAGAAAACACAGAAATTCAGCGGGCAAACATGAAATTCAGTGGGGGAAACTTGAATTAGAGTGGGACAAACATGAAATTCAGTAGGGGAAACTGAAAATTCAACGGGAAAATTTAAAAAATGAGCGGGGGAACATGAAATTCAGCGGGGGAAACATGAAATTCAGTGAGGCAAACTAGGAATTCAGCAGGGCAAACTAGAAAATCAGCGAGGCAAACTGGAAATTCAACGGGGCAAACATGAAATTCAGCGGGGGAAACTAGAAAATCAGCAGGGCAAAATAAAATTGACCAAGGCAAACATGAAATTGAGTGGGGCAAACTAGAAAATGAGCTGGGCAAACTAGGAAATCAGCGAGGCAAATATGAAATTGAGCAGGGGAAACATGAAATCCAGTGAGGCAAACTAGAAAATTAGCGGGGCAAACCTAACAAATAATTTCATGGCTTGAGCCCAAAAAACTAAACGTATCCAATGTTCAAATGGACCACACCACATGAAAATTTTGAATTGAACTTCTCATGTTTGTTAGAAGAAACCGGGCATCAATTTAGCATGGACTGGTCTAATTGTCTGTACGTATTCTTGAGGAACTAAGTATTCCTGCAAGAGAGACCAACAACCAGAAAAGAAAATTGAAGAATGTTGCACAGATTGAACAGTTAACCACATTAAACACACATTGAGCAGTTAACCACATTAAACATTTGTAGAAGATATGAAGTACACAGCTCAATAGAAGATCAGTTCATCAATTGTATGATTGCACTCATCACAAGAGGTGGGAAGTAGTGGAACATGTGACTTTCTACAACACTAAAGTTGAACTTGATGCTAGTTGAAAGTCTATCCATGGTTGAGTCTTACATGACATTTGTAAATTTGGGTCCATCTCCTTACTCAAAATTGGTGCCTACTTGTATCGCTGATACATCCTAAAAAATGTTCTTTGGGCAATTTGTTCTTTAAGAAAATATTTTTGACATCATCTATGATAAATTCCACTAATTACTAGTCCTTATAATTGCAACTGCATTGAATCACGGAGACAGAGATGATTTTCTTGCATTAAGAATGATTCTTTGTGGAATTCCTCTTGATGAACTGTATTTGAAAGTTCACTTGTCAATGCTAATGAGAGAAGAATTGAAAAGTCCCAAGGGAGGAAGACTTTATGCCAGTGAGTGCTACTATTTTATGGGAATTGCAGATCCGACTAGAATGCTAAAAGCTATTGAAGTTTGTGTTAATCTGTTTGTAATTTTTTTGCTATATTACTCTGTTTATGTGATTCCTCTAATTGTTTTAAACTAATGTGGTATGTTTGCATTTGTTGCATAGTTAACATTTCCATGCTTTATTTCTCACTAAAATACCGAGAGAATGGGATCTCGGGAAATATATTAGTATACAAGGCTCCTGGACTACACTTTGGAGATATCCATATTGTTACTGCGACTTATATCGGGGATTTGATAAATGTTGTTGGAAATTCTAAATATGCTATTTTCTTTCCAACCAAAGGGCCGCGATCATTAGCAGATGAGATGGCGAATAGAGATTTTGATGGGGACATATATTGGGTGTCAAGAAATCCAGAGGTTCGTAACCATTCCCTATTAGTTTATTAAGTAACATATGTTAACACAAGTCTTTCTCAATATCGTTCATTTTGACACTTGATTTTTTCATGTCAATTAATTGATGGACATGAACATGTTATTTCATTAACAAGTAAATGAGTTTCTCACTATATTAGTAAAATATTAAGTTTCCTCGTATGTCTTAGATAAAAAAATGCCCAATTGTATGTATCATACAAAGTATGAGGAGTTTTCCTCAAAGGTAAAGCATATGCATAATTTCTTCTTGATTGGTGATGACCAATTTTTTTAGATGGGTGGCTCAACCTATTCAGTTGCTTTTTTCGTAAATATTTCAATGTGGACTGTGACTCAAGTCATTACAGGAAACAGTGTTTAATGAACATCGACCATTAAAAACTTTTTAGGGGCCATAAAAGTATTGGGTCAAGATGATTTTTGTTTTTAGCCTTCATCTGGGTTTTTATCACCTAAAAAACAGATTGGATTTCAGACAAACAGTACAGTGGGCCTCAGGAGGATTTAAATGATGGATTTCCAATCACCATTGTCTTCCTCTAGTGTGGTACATCTAAGATTTATATCCCTCTTATTTTTATTCTTGTAATATTTTTTCTTTATGTAGGCATGGTTTATTTTCCCTTGTAAGAAATAGATTCTTTCACATGCATATTACTCCTTTTAGTTAGGGACTTATTAGATGTGTTGTTGAAAGCGAGATGAAATGCACTTGTTCATCCACTTGTTCTAGTTAATAACCTAAAAAATGTTCTTTGGGTAATTTATTCTTTAAAAAAAATATTTTTGACACCTTCTATAATAAATTCCACTAATTACTAGTCTTTACAATTGCAGCTGCATTGAATCACGGAGACATGGATGATTTTCTTGCGTTGAGAATGATTCTCTGTGGAATTCCTCTTGATGAACCATATTTGAAAGCTCACTTGTCAGTGTTAATGAGAGAAGAATTGAAAATTCTCAAGGGAGAAAGGCTTCATGCATAAGTCTTTGGAAAATGTTGTTGAAAATTCTAAATATGCACAAGTCTTTCTCAATATCATTGATTTTGGCACTTGATTTTTTCATGTCATTCAATTGGTGGACATGACATGTTATTTCATTAACAAGTACATGAGTTCCTCACTATATTAGTAAAATATTAAGTTTCCTCGTATATCTTAGCTAAAAAATGCCCAATTATTCTTTTCTCAAGTGTATTATTTAGGAATCTTTTTTCTTTGAAAGGATTTCCATAAGAATTGAGCGTGGCAAACCGAAAATTGAGCAGGGCAAGCATGAAATTGAGTGGGGTAAACTGGAAATTGAGCGGGGCAAGCATGAAATTGAGCGGGACAAACATGAAATTCAGCGAGGCAAACATGAAATTGAACGGGGCGAGCATGAAATTGAGGGGTGCAAACTGGAAATTGAGTGGGGCAAGCATGAAATTGAGTGGGGTAAACTAGAAATTGAGCGGGGGAAACTTATGCGTAGGTCTATGGTCATTACTCGAAATGAGTTATCGATACTATCTATCATGTCTCAATATTATCGATGACTTATGCTCAATTGAATCTTCTCTTAAAATAATAGGGAATAGTGCAACTCAATAACCATCGAGCCACCAAACCATCATGCGTGTGCAAAATACTCTCAAAGGCAAAGGGAAATATTGCACAATAATTAAGCGAACTAACTTAACTGAGTTTATGGGAATACACACACAATGACATGTGAAGGCAAAAGTGGAATACTACACAATAGGTGAGTGAACTACACCTTCAATAAATAATAAAGACCTAATAAAGGAAGAAGCGACCAACCGAGAAGGAAAACTCCACCTTCAACAAATAACAAAGACCACTTGAGTGTGTTGCATTTGTCGAGCAAACTAGAAATTTAGCGAGACAAATATGAAATTAAGCGGGGCAAACATGAAATTGAGCGGGGCAAACATGAAATTCAGCGGGGCAAGCTAGAAATTCAGCGGGGGAAGCATGAAATTCGGCGGGGGAAACATGAAATTGAGCGGGGCAAACATGAAATTGAGAGGGGAAAAATAGAAAATCAGCGGGGTAAGCATGAAATTGAGCGGGGCAAACTAGAAAATCAGTGGGGCAAACTGGAAATTGAGAGGGGCAAACTGAAAATTGAGTGCGGCAAACATGAAATTGAGCGGGGTAAACTAGAAATTAAGTGGGGCAAACTGAAAATTCATTGGGGCAAACATGAAATTGAGCTGGGCAAACTTGAATTTCAGTGGGGCAAACTAAATAATTGAGCGGGGTAAACTAGATATTCAGCGGGGGACACTAAAAAAACAGCGGGACAAACTGAAAATTGAGCGGGGCAAACATGAAATTCAGTGGGGCAAACTGAAAATTCATCGAGGCAAACATGATATTGAGCGGGGCAAACACGAAATTGAGCAGGGCAAATATGAATTTTAGCGGGAGAAACATGAAATTTAACGGGGCAAGCGTGAATTTGAGCGGGAGAAACATGAAATTCAACGGGGCAAACATGAATCTCAGTGGGGGCAAACTAGAAATTCAGCGGGGCATACTGCAAATTGAGCGGGGGAAACATGAAATTCAGCGAGGTAAACATGAAATTCAATGGGGCAAGCTTGAAATTTAGCGGGGCAAACCAGAAAATCAGCGGTGCAAATATGAAATTGAGAGGGGCAAACTAAAAAATCAGCAGGGCAAACTTAACTAATAATTTTATGACTTGAGCTCAAAAATCTAAACATATCCAATGTTCAAATGGACCACACCACATGATAATTTTGAATTGAACTTCTACTGTTGATCATTTCTTAGGGGCCACGGAAGTTTTGGATCAAGCTTATAATTGTGTTTTCTATTAATCCATGTCTGTATGATCTTATGAACGGTAACAAACAAACATCACTGTTGGGCCTTCTGTGGTTTCAATGGTGGAAATATTATCCACACTATTTCCTGTGGTATGATCCACTTTGATCTTTTCATATGCTTCAATTTGGGGCTCAACCCCTTAAATTAGATAGATAAATGGATGGACGACATGGATATACTACATACATTCAATGTGGGGCCAATAGAGTTTAAAATATACCTATGGTGCGTGCTTTCTTCACTGGACCCACCATTTTCGGAAGAGGGTGTGATTGCTGATGTGCAGGGAGGATGCACTCCAATGTTGTTAAGAAACCGGCAGTGAAAGCAGCAATGAAACCAATGGTGCAAAGGGGTGAAAGCAACAGAAGCCGCAGTGGAAAGGGGAGGAAAGGGGGTGAAAGCAATGGCAGTGAAAGCAGCAGTGGAAAAGGAGATGAAAAGAAAACAGTGGAAAGGGAGAGGAAAAGTGGACGGCAGTGAAAAGGAGGGGTATTTTCATCCTGAAATTCAGTCTCTGCACATGCAGGTCTAAGTTGCAAAACAAAGTTTGTCTTCTTTCATAAAAACAGCTAGATAAAAGGTGGGGTCCATAGTCCTAAATTTCTCACGAGAAATTTAGGACTGTGGACCCCACCTTTTAGGCAACTGTTTTTATGAAAGAAGACAAACCTTCTTTGACTTGACAGACTGCATCTTGATTACGCATTTCATTAATTTGAACAAGTTTCATATGAAATGGAGATAGAACTGGAACGAAAAATACCGAAAATTGTGCAAGCCAAACTACCAACGTAAGCAAGCATGAAATTGTGCGGGGCAAACATGAAATTGAACGGGGCAAACTAGGAAATGAGCGGGGCAAACATGAAATTGAGCGGGGCAAACTAGGAAATGGGCGGGGCAAACATGAAATTGAGCGGGGCAAACTAGGAAATGAGCGGGGCAAGTATAAAATTGAGCGGGGCAAACTAGGAAATGAGCGGGATAAACATGAAAATAAGTGGGGCAAATTAGGAAATGAGCGGGGCAAGCATGAAATTGAGCGGGATAAACTAGGAAATGAGCTGGGCAAGCATAAAATTGAGCAGGGCAAACTAGGAAATTGAGCGGGGCAACCATGAAATTGAGCTGGGCAACCATGAAATTCAGTGGGGGAAACATGAAATTCAGCAGGGCAAACACGAAAATGAGCGGGGTAAGCATGAAATTGAGCAGGGCAAACTAGGAAATGAGCTAGGCAAGCATGAAATTGAGCGGGGCAAACTAGGAAATGAGTGGGGCAACCATGAAATTGAGCGGGGCAAGCATGAAATTGAGCGGGGCAAACATGAAATTGAGTGGGAGAAACATGAAATTCAGCGGGGCAAACACGGAAATAAGCGGGGCAAGTATGAAAATTGAGCGGGGCAAACATGAAATTGAGCGGGACAAACTGGATAATCAGCAGGACACATGAAATTAAGCAGGGAAAACACGAAATCAGTGGGGAAAACATGAAATTGAGCGAGGAACATGAAATCAGAGGGGTAAACTAGAAAATCATTATGCCCAATGTTTCCCGTGGTATGATTTACTTGATATTTTGATATGATTCAATTTGGGGCTCACCTAGATGGACGGCGTGGATATACTACATACATTCAATGTGGGCCCATCTAAGTGTAGGTTATAGGTTTAGGTTACAAGTGTAGGTTATAGGTTTAGGTTTAAGTTAGGTTATGAGTTAAGGATTAGGGAACTGAGAATAGGTTAAGGTTTAGGTTTAGGAAATCGGGTTCGGGACCGGGTTTAGGTTTGAGTTTTCAAGTTTAGGTTTAGGTTAAGGAGTTGAGATTAGGATTATGTGTAGGTTTAGGTTTAGGGATTTGAGAAAACATTTAGGTTATAGGTTTAGGTTTAGGTTATAAGTGTCAGTTATAGGTTTAGGTTTAAGTTAGGTTATAGGTTAAGGGTTAGGGAACTGAGAATAGGTTAAGGTTTAGGTTTAGGAAATCGGGTTCGAGACCGGGTTTAGGTTTGGGTTTTCAAGTTTAGGCTTAGGTTAGGGAGTTGGGATTAGGATTAGGTGTAGGTTTAGGTTTAGGGTTTTGAGAGGTTAGGGAGTTGGGATTAGGATTAGGTGTAGGTTTAGGTTTAGGGTTTTGAGAATACTTTTAGGTTATAGGTTATAGGCTTAGGTTATAAGTGTCGGTTATAGGTTTAGGTTTAAGTTAGATTATAGGTTAAGGTTTAGGGAATTGAAAATAAGTTAAGGTTTAAGTTTAGGGATTTCAGAATACGTTTAGGTTTTAGGTTTAGGTTTTGAGCGGGGGCAAACATGAAATTGAGTGGGGGCAAACTAGAGAATTAGCTGGGCAAACATGAAATTGAGCGGGGGAAACATGAAATTGAGTGGGGCAAACAAGAAAATGAGCGGGGTAGGCATGAAATTAAGCGGGGCAAACATGAAATTGAACGGGGCAAACTAGGAAATGAGCGGGGCAAGCATGAAATTGAGCGGGGCAAACTAGAAAATGAGCGGGGCAAACATGAAATTGAGCGGGGCAAACTAGGAAATGAGGGGGCCAACCATGAAATTGAGCGGGGCAAGCATGAAATTGAGCGGGGTAAACTAGGAATTGAGCGGGGCAAACATGAAATTGAGCGAGGCAAACTAGGAAATGAGCGGGGCAAACATGAAATTGAGCGGGGCAAACTAGGAAATGAGCGGGGCAACCAAGAAATTGAGCAGGGTAACCATGAAATTGAGTGGGGCAAACATGAAATTGAGCAGGGCAAACACGAAAATGAGCGGGGCAAGCATGAAATTGAGCAGGGCAAACATGAAATTGAGCGGGATAAATTGAAAAATCAGTGGGGCAAACACGAATTGAGCGGGGGAAACACGAAATCATCGGGGCAAACTATAAAATCAGCAGGGCAAACATGAAATTGAGCGGGGAAACATGAAATTGAACAGGATAAACTGGAAAATCAGTGGAGCAAACATGAAATTGAGTGGGGGAAACATGAAATCAGCGGGGCAAACTATAAAATCAGCGGGGCAAACATGAAATTGAGCGGGAAAAACATGAAATCAGCAGAGCAAATTAGAAAATCATTATGCCCACTATTTCCCGTGGTATAATTCACTTGATATTTTGATACGCTTCAATTTGGGGCTCATGGAAAAATGGATGGATGACGTGGATATACTACAGGAAACGGATTGGCTACTCCCCCTGCCACCAGCTAATGGCTGGTGTTCGGTGTTCTGTGGGCCCCATCATCTATTTTTATAGATTATTTTATCATATTATACAAAAATTGAGGTATATCCTGATCTCAATTGGACCACATTACAGGAAATAGTGTTTAATGAACATCGACCATTAAAAACTTTTTTGAGGGCCATACAAGTATTGGGTCAAGATGAACTTTGCTTTTAGCCTTCATCTGGGTCTTTATCACCTAAAAAATAGATTGGATTTCAGACAAATAGTACAGTGGGCCTTAGGAGGATTTAAATGATGGATATCCAATCACCATTGTTTTCCTCTAGCGGGCCACCAGCCAAATTTCCATCTAATTTGGGGCTCAACCCCTTAAATTAGATGGAATTATTTATTTATTTATTTATTTATTTTGGGTTAGCTTGTTAGTACACACCCATGTCAGTGCACACACTCCATGTTAGCCACCCCCGCTAGGGATCGATACAAATTAGATGGAAATTGAGCGGACAAAATGGATGAACGGAATGGATGAAACACATACACTATGGTGGGGCCCACAGAGCACCGACCACCAGCCACGTACACCATGGTGGGACCCACAGAGCAACAACCACCAGTCACGTACACCATGGTGGGGCCAAAGAGCACCAACCACTAGCCACGTACACTATGGTGGGGCTTACAAAGCACCGACCACCAGCCACGTAGATATGGTGGGGCCTACAGAGCACCGGAGGAGTAGCCAATCCGTTTCCTATACTGATACATTCAATGTGGGCCCAATTGAGTTTAAAATATACCTGTGCTACGTGCTTTCTTCGCTGGACTGACCATTTTTAAAAGAAGACAAATGTTGATAAGGGGGCCCCACAAAAAGGGTTTTTTTTTGTCTTTCTAATCGGGGGCAGAAAAGGGGTGAAAGCAATGGCAGTGAAGTAGCAGTGGAAAGGGAAAGGAAAATGACACAGTTGAAAGGGAGAAGAAAAACAGCAGTAGTGAAAAGATAATGCAAAAAGGAGGGGTATTTTCATCCTGAAATTCGTAATCCGCACGTGCAGGTCTAAGTTGAAAAGAAGGTTTGTCTTCTTTCATAAAAACAGCTGGCTAAAAGGTGGGGTCCACAGTCCTAAATTTCTCCCGATTGGGTACTACTCCCCTCTTACGAGCTCGACGGACGAGATTTTCTCTTAAAGCTTAATGCGCGGGGACGCAAAGTGGGGCCCACCGTGATGTTTTTGATAAATCAACTCTATCCATCCGTTTTTAGATCTTACTTGAGTCTAATATAAGACTCAAATGTGCCACACGAGGAAACAATGGAGATTGAACAACCACAGTTAAAACATTCATATGACCCACAAGTTTTGTATCAAGCTAACTTTTTTCTGTATTTTCAGTTAATCTCAATGGAAATAACATTATAGATGACTTGGATGGCATATAAATATAGAGGAGGAGCCCACTGAGGTTTGAATGGTAGGCATTTCTTTCCCAATTTTAAATGGCATATAAATATCACATTGATCCAGGGCCCTCATTAGGTTTTAATTAGGCGCATTCAATCTCTACTATTTTTTTTTTCTTTTTTTAATGTTGTCCACTCAAGCTTTGAATCTTCCTCATTTTTAATCTCAAACTTTAAAATGATATGAGAATATGAATTAATTGCATGTATATAACATTATAAACCATGGTGGGGCCAGGGAGTTATGGCTTGGAAAGATATCCATTTTGTCATAAACTTCCACCTCTCCATACAGGTGTAAGCATAATTACAACTAATCAACCAAGTATAGTTTTTTCACTCTTCGCATCAGAAATAAGTCAGCTCCTAGGTTTCACCAATTACTAGCCAATGAACACGTGCATGATCACAGCTGTTCACCAGATGAACCCAGTTTTCAAGATGCCATGCCTAACCAGGCCTGATCATTGGGTGGGCCACACTTTCCCAAAATAAATGAAAATAGAAATTAACCAACGATCCAAATTATTTGTACGTGTGGCCCAGCTGATGACCGCATTTACCTGATTTTAGATGCATGGAATCCATACAATGAGGGTCACTTGATGGGCCAGTCCCATCTTATACACGTGTGGCCCAACTTAGTATTTATTAGCAAACAGTGTACAAACTGATTAACCTAATCAAAAGCAAGCAACCTTACATTAAAATTTAAGCCAGTCATTTAAAATCCTCTTTCTCTCATTTGTATGGATTCGATTAGATCATATAGTTTTCTGTGATGTTTTCATAGGTGTTATTTTGAGTTTGGGTTAATTACGCTCATTGGTGGACATGTTAATTATGAGGATGAGTATGATTTTGGCTAGGACAGGGTCTGTGAGAGAAATTGAGTAGGGCGCTTTTATGACATTATGGTGCGCTTGGGGTTGTAGTGGGAATATCCCCAACTCGTTGGTCATTTCATCGATAAAATGAAAGTATTTTAATTGTATTGGTTTGGTCCCTTAGCGCTTTTATGACAACTCAATCCTGTCACCGCCCCCTACGGGGAATAGTTTTATCGATGAACCAGTAAGTATTTGTAACCACATACCAAATGGGGTTGGTGGAGATTGATGTGAGAGACTGATCCATTCTATATAGCATGGCCGTTAATACCAATCACGGCCAGGGACCTTTCAACTCAGTCAATTCATCATTTTGGCTATCATTGGTGGAGATTAGATCATATAGATAACCCTAAGCCTAATTGGAAATCCTAAAAAATTTCTCTCATTTTTACTTTAATCTAAAACTTTCGTGGGCAATGTAACCAAAATACCCGATCATCTCAATAACAAACGGTCTCTTCAATAACATCATTTTTGCACACGTGTCATGGGCGTCTAATCCAAACGGTCCATGTGATGCGGCATCCCATGAAACCCCAAGGGAAAAATTTTACCCGGATCTTAAATTCTGGTGGGCCATAACAAAGAGAAATGCAAATCAAGGGAGGAAACTGTTTTCATTTTTCATGGCGCACCATAATTTTGGATCAAAGTAAAAATTGGGCCAAGGGTGTTTCATGAGGTGGTGCTTCACGTGGATCGTTCAGATTTTCTAATACATCATGTATGATGAGTTCTCAAAATAGGTCACACATGCGAACTGGTGTGCAACTGAGCATTCGATATATAGAGTCATGCTCACCTACACACCTACACACGTGCACACCTTTTCACACATGTAATGGGAGTCTCATCGGAACTGTCCATGTGATGCGGAAACCCATGAAACCCTAAGGGAAAATTTTCCACCCCCGATCTAAAATTCTGGTTGTCATAGCAAAGAGAAATGCGAAACAAGGGATGAAGTTGTTTTCATTTTCATTACCCATGAAAGTTTTGGATCAAAGAAAAAATGCTCAGGGGGTCATAGGGTGCTTCTTCACGTTGACCGTTCAAATTTTGAAGTCACATCACGTATGATGAGTCCTCAAAAACGTTCACACGAGTTCCGTGCATACTGGTGCGCAACTGAGCATTCGGCATATAGAGTCACGCTCACTTACGTACATGTGCACCTTTGTACACGTGTCATGGGCATCTAATCCGAACGGTTCATGTGATGCGGATTCCCAAGAAAGCCAAAGGGAAAAATTCTCACCCTGATATAAAATTATGGTGGGCCATAGCAAAGAGAAATGCAAATCAATGGGAGGAAACTATTTTCATTTTTCAATGCCCCCCGAAGTTTTGGATCAAAGTAAAATTTGGGCCCGGGGGTTTCATGAGGTGCTGCTTCACGTGGACCGTTCTAATTTTTGGAGTCACAACACGTATGATGAGTTCTCAAAAAAGTTTGCATGAGTTCCGTAACGAATAAGTCATGGTCACTAGTGCACCTTTGCACACGTGTCATGGGCGTCTAATCCGAATAGTCCATGTGATGCGAAATCCCATGAAACCTCAAGTGAAAAAATTTCATCGTGATCTAAAATTCTAGTGGGCCATAGCAAAGAGAAATGGAAACCAAGGGAGTAAACTGTTTTCATTTTTCATTACTCACCAAAGTCTTGGATCAAAGTAAAAATTTGGCCCATCGGGTTTCATGAGGTGCTGCTTCACATGGACCGTACAGATTTTGGAGTCACATCACGTATGATGAGTTCTCAAAAAAGTTCGCACGTGCGTAGGTGAGCATGACTATATGCCGAATGCTCAGCTGTTTCTACAGATACCGCATCGCATGGACCGTTCGGATTAGACGCCCATGACACATGTGCGAAACCAGAAGGGAAAAATTTTCACCTTGATCTCAAATTCTGGTGGGCCATAACATAGAGAAATGTAAATCAAGGGAGGAAACTGTTTTCATTTTTCATGGCACACCATAGTTTTGGATTAAAGTAAAAATTGGGCCTAGGGAGTTTCAAGAGGTGGTGCTTCACGTGGACCGTTTAAATTTTGGAGTCACATCACATATGATGAGTTCTCAAAAAAGTTCGCACATGCGAACTGGTGTGCATTCGGCATATAGAGTCATGCTCACTTACGCATGTTCGCACCTTTTCACACGTGTCATGGGCGTCTCATCCGAACTGTCCATGTGATGCGGAATCCCATGAAACCCCTAGGGAAAAAATTTCCACCTCAATCTAAAATTCTGGTGGGCCATAGCAAAGAGAAATGCAAATTAAGGGAGGAAACTATTTTCATTTATCATTGCCCACCAAAGTTTTGGATCAAAGTATAAATTGGGCCCAGGGGGTTTCATGCGATGCTTCTTCATGTGGACCGTACAGATTTTTGAGTCACATCATGTATGATGAGTTCTAAAAAAAGTTCTCATGAGTTCGATGTTAACTGGTGCCTAGTGGATCATTCGGCATATAGAGTCATCCTCATGTGCGCACCTTTGCACACGTGGCATGGGCGTCTAATCCGAACCGCCCATGTGATGCGAAAACCCAAAAAACCTCCAAGGAAAATTTTTCACCCTGATCTAATATTGTAGTGGGCTATAGCAAAGAGAAATTCAAATCGAGGGAGGAAACTACTTTCATTTTTCATTGGCCACCAAAAGCTTTGGATCAAAGTAAAAATTGGGCTCATGGGGTGTAATGAGGTGCTGCTTCAAGTGAACCGTTCAGATTTTGGAGTCACATCATGTATGATGAGTTTTAAAAAAAGTTCGCAAGAATTTCGTGCGAACTAGTTCGCAGCTGTGCATTCGGCATATAGAGTCCTACTCACCAACGCACGTGTGCACCTTTGCGCACGTGTCATTAGAATCTAATCCGAACGGTCCTTGTGATGCGGTATCCCATGAAACCCGAAGGGAAAAATTTTCACCCAGATCTTAAATTCTGGTGGGCCATAACAAAGAGAAATGCAAATCAAGTGAGGAATCTGTTTTCATTTTTCATGTCCCACCATAGTTTTGGATCAAAGTAAAAATTGGGCCCATGGTGTTTCATAAGGTGCTGCTTCACATGGACCGTTAAGATTTTTGAGTCACATCACCAATGATGAGTTCTCAATAAAGTTCGCATGTGCGAACTAGTGTGCAACTGAGCAATCGGCATATAGAGCCATGCTCACCTATGCACGTTCGCAGCTTTTCACACGTGTCATGGGCGTCTCATCCGAACCGTCTATGTGATGCGAAATCTGATGAAACCCAAAGGGAAAATTTTCCACCTCGATCTAAAATTCTGGTTGTCAAAGCAAAGTGAGATGCAAATCAAGGGAGGAAATTGTTTTCCTTTTTCATTGCCCACCAAAGTTTTGGATAAAAGTATAAATTGGGCCCAGAGGGTTTCATGGGGTGCTGCTTCACGTGGATAGTTCAGATTCTCGAGTCACATCACATATGATTAGTTCTAAAAAAAAGTTCACACGAGTTCCGTGCGAACTGGTGCACAGCTATAGAGTAATGCTCACCTACGCACCAACGCATGTGCGCACCTTTGCACATGTGTCATGGGTGTCTAATCTGAACCATCCATGTGATGCGGAAACCCATGAAACCCCAGGGGAAAAATTTTCACCCTAATCTAATATTCTGGTGGGCCATAGCAAAGAGAAATGAAAATAGAGGGAGGAAACTGTTTTCATTTTTCATTGCCGATTGAAGTTTTGAATCAAAGTAAAAATTGGGCCCACGGGGTTTCATGAGGTGCTGCTTCACGTGGACCATTCAGATTTTGGAGACACATCACGTATGATGAGTTCTTGAAAATGTTTGCATGAATTCCGTGCGAACTGGTTTGCGGCCAAGCATTCGCCATATAGAGTCATGCTCACCTACGCACGTACACACCTTTACACACGTGTCATGGGTGTCTAATCCAAATGGTCCATGTGATGTGGTATCCTATGAAACCCCAAGTGAAAAATTTTCACCTGGATCTTAAATTTCGGTGGGCCATAACAAAGAGAAATGCAAATTAAGGGAGGAAAATTTTCATTTTTCATGGCGCACCATAGTTTTGGATTAAAGTATAAATTGGGCTAAGGGGGCTAAGGGTGTTTCATGAGGTGGTGCTTCATGAGGACCGTTCAAATTTTCTAGTCACATCCGGTATGATAAGTTCTCAAAAATCTCACACATGCGAATTGGTGCGCAACTGAGCATTCGATATAAAGAGTTATGCTCACCTACGCGTCTACACACGTGTGCACCTTTTCACACATGTAATGGGAGTCTCAACGAAACCGTCCATGTGATGCGGAAACCCATGAAACGCCAAGGGAAAATTTTCCACCATGATCTAAAATTCTAGTTGCCATAACAAAGAGAAATGCAAATCAAGGGACGAAACTGTTTTCATATTTCATTGCCCATGAAAGTTTTGGATTAAAGTAAATTGGGCCCGGGGGGTTTTATGGGGTGCTTCTTCACGTGGACCGTTCAAATTTTGGAACCACATCACGTATGATAAGTTTTAAAAAAAATTCGCACGAGTTCCGTGCAAATTGCTGCGCAGCTGAGCATTCGACATATAGAGTCAAGCTCACCTACACACATGGGCATCTAATGCGAACGGTCCATGTGATGCGGAATCCCAAGAAAGCCAAAGGGAAAAATTTTCCCCCTAATATAAAATTATGGTGGGCCATAGCAAAGAGAAATGCAAATCAATAGGTGGAAACTATTTTCATTTTTCATGGCCCACCAATGTTTTGGATCAAAGTAAAATTGGGGCTTGGGGGTTTCATGAGGTGCTGCTTCACGTGGACCGTTTTGATTTTGGAGTCACAACGTGTACGATGAGTTCTCAAAAAAGTTTGCATGAGTTTCGTGCAGATTGGTGCACAGATGAGCATTCGGCATATTGAGTCATGCTCACCAACGCACCTACGCACATGCGGACCTTTGTACACTTATCATGGCTGTCTAATCCGAACAGTCTATGTGATGCGAAATCCCATGAAAACTCAAGGGAAAAATTTTCACCATTACCTAATATTCTAGTGGGCCATAGCAAAGAGATGGAAATCGAGGTAGGAAACTGTTTTCATTTTTTATTGCCTACCAAAGTTTTGAATCAAAGTAAAAATTTAGCCCAACGGGTTTCATGAGGTGCTGCTTCACGTGGATCATTCAAATTTTGGAGTCACATCACGTATGATGAGTTCTAAAAAAAGATCGCATGAGTTCCGTGCGAACTTGTTCGCAGCTGAGCATTCAGCATATAGAGTCATGCTCACCTACGCATGTGCGCACCTTTGCACACGTGTCATGGGCATCTAATCCTAACAGTCCATGCGATGCGGTATCCGCTGAAACCCCTAGGGAAAAATATTCACCCTGATCTTAAATTCTGGTGGGCCATAACAAAGGAGGAAACAGTTTTCACTTTTCATGGCGCACCATAGTTTTGGATCAAAGTAAAAATTGGGCCCCGGGAGTTTCATGAGGTGGTGCTTCATGTGGACCGTTCAGATTTTTGAGTCACATCACGTATAATGAGTTCTCAAAAAACTTCGCACATGCGAACTGGTGCATAGCTGAGCATTCGACATATAGAGTCATGCCCACCTACACACGTTCTCACCTTTTCACACTTGTCATGGGCGTCTCATCTGAACCGTCCATGTGATGCAGAATCCCATGAAACCACTAGGGAAAAATTTGCATCGCGATCTAAAATTCTGGTGGGCCATAGCAAAGAGAAATGTAAATCAAGGGAGGAAACTGTTATCATGAGGTGGTGCTTCACGTGGACCCTTCAATTTTGGAGTCACATCACCTGTGATGATTTCTCAAAAAAGTTTGCACATGCGAACTGGTGCCCAACTAAGCTATCAGCATATAGAGTAATGCTCACCTACGCACGTTCGCACCTTTTGCACGTGTCATGGGTTCTCATCCGAACCATCCATGTGATGCAGAATCCCATGAAGCCCCTAGGGAAAAAATTTCCACCTCGATCTAAAATTCTAGTGGGCCATAGCTAAGAGAAATGCAAATCAAGGGAGGAAACCGTTTTCATTTATTATTGCCCACCAAAGTTTTGGATCAAAGTATAAATTAGGCTTAGGGGGTTTCATGTGGTGCTTCATCATGTGGACCGTACAGATTTTTTGAGTCACATCACATATGATGAGTTCTCAAAAAAGTTCGCAATAGTTCCGTGCTAACTAGTACCTAGCTGAGCATTCGGCATATAGAGTCATCCCCACGTGTGCACAGTTGCAAACGTGGCATGGGCGTCTAATCCGAACCGTCCATGTGATGCGAAAACCCAAAAAACACTAAAGGAAAAAATTTCACCCTGATCTAATATTCTAGTGAGCCATATCAAAGAGAAATGGAAATCAAGGGACGAAACTACTTTCATTTTTCATTGGCCACCAAAAGTTTTGGATCAAAGTAAAAATTGGGCTCACGGGGTTTCATGAGGTGCCGCTTCAAGTGGACCATTTATATTTTGGAGTCATATCACGTATGATGAGTTTTCAAAAAAGTTTGCACGAATTCCGTGCCAACTGGTTCGCAGCTGTGAATTCGGCATATAGAGTCATGCTCACCAACGCACGTGTGCAACTTTGCGCATGTGTAATTAGCGTCTAATCCAAACAGTCCATGTGATGCGGTATCTCATGAACCCCAAGGGAAATTTTTTCACTCTGATCTTAAATTCTGGTGGGCCATAACAAAGAGAAATGCAAATTAAGTGAGGAATCTGTTTTCATTTTTCATGTCCCACCATAGTTTTGGATCAAAGTAAAAATTAGGCCAAGGTGTTTCATGAGATGCTGCTTCATGTGGACCATTTAGATTTTTGAGTCACATCACCTATGATGAGTTCTCAATAAAGTTCGCATGTCTTGGACCAGTGCTTGCAAATTGAGCAATCGGCATATAGAGCCATGCTCACCAACACACGTTTGCAGCTTTTCACACGTGTCATGGGCGTCTCATCCGACCCGTCCAAGTGATGCGAAATCAGATGAAACCTAAAGGGAAAATTTTTCACCCCGATCTAAAATTCTGGTTGCCAAAGCAAAGAGAAATGCAAATCAAGGGAGGAAACTGTTTTCATTTTTCATTGCCCACTAAAGTTTTGGATCAAAGTATAAATTGGGCCTAGAGGGTTTCATGGGGTGCTGGGTCTCGTGGACAGTTCAGATTTTCGAGTCACATCACATATGATTAGTTCTCAAAAAAGTTCACACGAGTTCCGCTCAAACTGGTGCACAACTGAGCATTCGGCATATAAAGTAATGCTCATCTACACACCAATGCATGTGCACATCTTTGCACATGTGTCATGTGTGTCTAATCCGAACCATCCATGTGACGAGGAAACCCATGAAACCCAAAGGGAAAAATTTTCACCCTAATCTAATATTCTGGTGGGCCATAGCAAAGAGAAATGCAAATAGAGTTTTGGATTAAAGTAAAAATTGGGCCCATGAGGTTTCATGAGGTGCTGCTTCACGTGGAACATTCAGATTTTGGAGACACATCACATATGATGAGTTCTCGAAAAAGTTCGCACGAATTTCGTGTGAACTGGTTTGCAGCTGAGCATTCGCCATATAGAGTAATGCTCACCTACGCACATGCGCACCTTTGTACACGTGTCATGGGCGTCTGATCCGAACAGTCCATGTGATGCGGTTTCCCATGAAACCCCAAATGGAAAATTTTCACCCGGATCTTAAATTCTGGTGGGCCATAACAAAGAGAAATGCAAATCAAGGGAGGAAACTGTTTTCATTTTTCATGGCGCACTATAGTTTTGGATCAAAGTAAAAATTGGGCCAAGGGTGTTTCATGAGGTGGTGCTTCACGTGGACTGTTCAGATTTTCTATTTGCATCAGGTACGATGAGTTCTCAAAAAAGCTCACACAGGCAAACTGGTGCGCAACTGAGCATTTGGCATATAGAGCCATGCTCACCTACGTGCCTACACACATGTGCACCTTTTCACACATGTAATGAGAGTCTCATCGGAACCATCCATGTGATGCGGAAACCCATGAAATGCCAAGGAAAAATTTTCCACCTCGATCTAAAATTCAGGTTGCCATAGTAAAGAGAAATGCAAATCAAGGGATGGAACTGTTTTCATTTTTCATTACCTACGAAAATTTTGGGCCCGAGGGGTTTCATGGGGTGCTTCTTCACGTGGACCGTTCAAATTTTGGAATCACATCACGTATAATAAGTTCTCAAAAAAATTCACACAAGTTCCGCAGCTGAGCATTCAACATATAGAGGCACGCTCACCTATACGTGCACCTTTGCACACGTGTCATGAGCATGGAATCTAAACAGTCCATGTGATGCGAAATCCCAAGAAAGTCAAGGGGAAAAATTTTCACCCTGATATAAAATTCTGGTGGGCCATAGCAAAGAGAAATGCAAATCAACGGGAGGAAACTATTTTGATTTTTCATGGCCCACCAAAGTTTTGGATCAAAGTAAAATTTGGACGTGGGGGTTTCATGAGGTGTTGGTTCATGTGGACCGTTTTGATTTTGGAGTCACAACATGTACGATGGTTCTAAAAAAAGTTTGCATGAGTTCCGTGCGGACTGGTGCATAGATGAGCATTCGGCATATTGAGTCATGCTCACCAGCACACCTACGCATGTGCGCACCTTTGTACACTTATCATGGGCGTTTAATCCAAATAGTCCGTGTGATGTGAAATCCCATGAAACCACAAGGGAAAAATTTTCACCGTGATCTAAAATTCTAGTGGGCCATAGCAAAGAGAAATGGAAATCGAGGGAGGAAACTGTTTTCATTTTTTATTGCCCACCAAAGTTTCAGATCAAAGCAAAAATTTGGCCCATCGAGTTTCATGAGGTGTTGCTTCACGTGGACCATTCAAATTTTGGAGTCACATCACGTGTGACGAGTTCTCAAAAAAGTTCGCACGAGTTCCATGCGAACTTATTCGCAGCTGAGCATGTAACGCCCTGAAAATTGAGGGTCGAGCAAAGCTCAGCTCCCGAGTTCCAACGCATCACTTATGCAACACAGATAATGATGATTATGATGAGAGCATTGAAACATGAATGGGATTATACCAAAACAACATATCATACTCCAGAGACAGTTAAATTGCAAGCGAAAGACTGTGATAGATATATAAAATATATCTAAACTGTGGTTAGTCTCCAGAGTGTGATAATGTTACCAGGTTAAATAATTATAAGTACAATTCCAAAATATACCAAATTGTGTAGTGTCATCTAGTCAACATCCCTGTAACCCCGTCGATCAAGACACAACTCACATGAAGCCACCAGAAAACAGCATATACGAGAAAACATCCTCGTCGTCACAAAAGTCCGGCTCCGCCTCAGGAGTAGCGTCGCCATCTGCAATCAAACAAAGTCTAGTGGGTGTTCGGAACACCGTCCCGTAACGTGGGAGTGAGTGATCAACTCAGTGGAACAGTAAAGCATAGGTTAACATGTTATCAAAACAGTCAAGCAGTAATGATAAAGCAGTATAATCAACAATCCTAAGTACTCTTGTTAGTGCAAGTATGAGATGCTGTCATGATGCATGCCCTCACCAACATACTCTCTCATGCGACACCATCTTACGTCCGTGACATGCATTCATCCCTCAGTGCTCCACATCTTCCAGGCACATGTAGTACAATGATGAGCATGATTACCGAGTTGTTATTAGTAATTTTCATACAGTAATATTGGGAAACTAAGGTACCTCCCTTATATCATTCCCAAACAATGATCCATTCTAGGGTCGTCAATCGTAGATAACTCATACGATGATGCGGTTCTAGGTCGCTGTAAGGGCTGTCAGGGTTGTTACACGGAATCGTTGTACCACTCCCCCATCACCTTATCAATACAGGCCTAGTTTATACTCTGTTTACTACGGGAAGGCTCGTCGCCTCTCCGCAGATTCAGAGTATGCTCGAGGTCACTACACCGGGTACGGTCAGGGCTGATAGGGCTGTTACATGGAATCATTACACCACTCCCCCATCACCCATCAAAACAGTGTAGGCCGACAGCTCGAATATAGTGTCCCATACCACCGTATTCAGCTCACGAGTCTGGGTTGCTCATTGGTCACTACGGGGAGGCACATCGCCCCAGCGTAGGCTGACAGCTCGACCACGGTGTCCCATACCACCATGCCTGGCTCATGAGTCTTAGCGGATCGAGGTACTAAGGTTAACGGGGTTGCACTGGTAAGTTCGGTACCTTAGGTTCAAGCAGTAGCGTCCAAACATGGTGAACATACATTAGACAGATCGGATTACTTGACGAGCTCAGCTAGCTCGAGCGCACGACAAGTTGAACGACATGAAGTGCATAAGCACTTCGCGTGGCCAACCACTATCGCCGACCAAAGTACGACTCGGGTTCGTTGAACACATCTCACGATGGCGAATGAATCTCAGCCACGAATTCAATCCCATTACCGATTACCTGGACTATACAATAGCCCCAATCATATTCAATTACGGAACAGTTAAAGCAGTCATGGATTAAGATTTTAAATTATACAATCAAATATCCAATATTGTCCGCTTAGGGCTGCCAGGGCTGTTGCACGGAATCGTTACACCACTCCCCCATCACCCTTCACGGCCTTTGTGGAATACAACTTAAACATGAACTTAAACATATGCATTACATAGATAAAATTGTACCATCAGTTGAGCATGTTATGAAGTACAACATAAGCATGAGTTTGTACATATTCAATTCCTAATCACACAGATATCTAAAGAAATCATACACATAGTTAAAGGAGTTGAGAATCATATCTCGACACCCTTATACATTATAATTGACTAACTACTTACTCATTCAGACATTTCATCAAATACTTTAGACTACATACATCAACATACATGATGTATGTTGATCACATAGGTATTAGGCCAAATCCTTTCACTAGGGAGTTGCCCCAATTATAACACGCGTGCACCCACGACGAATAGTCGTGGCAAGTAGGAATCCAAGTTCCATATTCATTCAGTCATTTCCATAAGCACTTGGGCTACACATTTTAACATATATAGCATATAGTGGCCGTGGCGTGATTTAGAGAAAATCCTTTCATCAAAGGGGTATCGCCTATACAACAATCATATATCCATGACAATTAGTCATGGCGAGCACGAATGCGAATTCTATACTCATTCCGTCATTTTCACAAACACTTAGAATACACTCTTTTAACATACATAGCGTATACTAGCAAAAACATGTATTAGGGCGAATCCTTTCGCCGAGTGAGTATTATACATATATAGCATGTTCATACAGTAATTAATCATGGCTAACATACTTTCAAAATTTGTACATATACTGTATTTTCTATAATTATATAGAATAAACAATATACCATAATTTGTATACGCAATCGAAACGCAAAACGAACATCGGTTTGTGCATGTACAATCACACTCAGATCATGAATCTATCATTATCTGATATTGAAAGCGTTGAAAACCATAACCTATACGCCTAAAGTCCACACCTTTTGTCGTAGAATCGTAACGAATACACTAGAATTTCTGAGCCTTCATCAACGATGATTAAGCAACCTGAATCATGAAATAGGTCAGCTATTACATCACCTAAACTCTTGGAGACTCTAAAACAGCTTAGGGTTAGGTTTTCTTACCTACGAACGAAGCCAGAATCGCTGGAAAAGCGGTTAGATCGTGATGATTAATCACGTAGGATATCAGGGTAGAGCATCAGGAAGATGCTCCCACTTCTCTCACATTTTCTTTCTCTTTTCTCTCTTCTCTCTCCTAGGTTTTTCTCAAATTCGTATGGGATGAGAGAGTGAGGGTTTAAGGTCCTTATATAGGCCCAAAACTCTCCGAAATAGACTCAGGATCAAGGTATACTTAGGTTATGTCCAAAGGGAGACTGTTTCGTCTCAACGAAGCACTTCTGGAAGCCCCCCTTGAGTTAAAAGTCGGACTTAAGCTCACTGACCTTGGATCTAGGTCGAGTTACGTTTTTGGTCCGATCAGATTTACAGATCGCCCGGGGCGGACCAGTTTCAGTTCAACGGTCACCGAAACCCGATCGGGGTTACAAGTACACGGATATGTGTATGAAATTTCTCCTGATCCGAGGGTGTATTTGGGTCAGATTCTGACGGTCTAATTTTTTATAACAGGCCTGCAAGTGACAAGTCTCAGATTACTTAAATGAGACCCAATTTCTAAAGAAATCTACGTTTCCTCACACTCTTCACTCCGGGCTCAAGCGAATAGCACTAGGTCACTATCTGGATTTGATTTCTGAGATGGTTGTCAAGCCCAGTAAGGCGGTCCTAACCGTTTAACTTCGCGTTAATCGGACTTTCGATGTGCGGTTGTTTCGACAAGGAAACAAATGTATTTGATTTGGGAAAATAATCTTATTCAAACATAACAATGAAATAGTTATAAAGACAACCGTCATATTTATTGATTCTGAGTTCATTTACATCCTCTGATATCCCTTGATTCTAAGATAGTTTACAAAGAACTTATTACAAATGTCAATTATTATAGCTAAATATAATTTTCGGCAGCATAACGGCAATGATCTCAATCATCTCCAATGACTTAGGAGGAAATAGACAAATCGATCAACAGTCTTCAAGAGAACGAAGATTCCGGCAGCATTTCGGTACTATTTTGGTCATCTCCTGAAACTTAGGAGGAATACGTCTCTTCGTCGATGATTCTTCCTTTCTCTTGATCAAGAAGAACTTGAAGCTTTTGAGGACTCCAATCATTCCGACAGCATTCCAACTCATTGCTGTTAAAAACTGCCAAGCAATAGGTTTGCGCGGGTCCGCGCAAACTATATGCTTTGCGCGGGTCCGCGCAAACTATGAAAGCCTTCTGTTGCTTTACGCTGACCGGCGCAAACTTCCAGGAGTCCAATACTCCTTTGTGCGTGTGTCGCAAGAAAGTGCGTGAGAGTCCAATACTCCGCACCTTCTGTCTTCTCTTTCGTCTTTGCTTCACTTCTGAAATCTTCCAACCCCTTTTTAGAGAAGCAATGGGGTATTTATAGACATTTTCACCAGTGGAAATCTTAGATCTGGTCGATGTGGGATAAAAATATCATCCATCCATTTTTATCGCATCATTATAGACTTTGCGCGGACACGCGCAAACGATATACTTTGCGCGGTGTCGCGCAAACCCTTCATCCTGCGCAAACTGTCTTCATGTTCTCCGCGCAATCATTTCACTTTGCGCAGTCTTGTGTAACTATTTCACTTTGCGCAACCCCGCGCAAAGTGGTCTTGAAGCTGTTTTTCTTTCATCTTCAAAGTGATTTCTTGATCTTTGTCGTTTTTCACTTCCTTGCTTATTTTATGCCTCAACAGATGCCCCCTTGATCTTTTCTTTGTTTGTTCAGAAAATCAAAGAAAGGATCAAACCATTCTTTTTCTTCAGGGTTTGCGTGACCCCGCGCAAAGCTCCGGTCGAGTACCATACTCGGTCATAAAGCCTATAAATAGTCCAACGACTTAGTCATTTTCACGAACTACCTGCTGCTAGAACTCTGCTCTGGCGATTTGCATCCGCGCAAACCTTCCACTTTGCACGACCCCGCGCAAACTGTTTAACTTTGCGCGACGTCCTTTGGATTTAGAGATTTCCCGCGCAAACTACATACTTTGCGCGACCTCGCGCAAAGTACTCTGTACTTAACCAATTTTTTTAAAATTTTCCAACACTTAGCCACTTTTCTTCTTTCTTCTTTTCTTACTCTGTCACTTTTCTTTCTTCTTCTGTCCTTTTTCTATGGCTCGTATTAAACAAACAGCCCGTCTTGTGTCTCCTTCTGGTTCACCTTCTGATCAACCTCCTGCTAAGCGGGTAAAGATAACTTCCAGGAATCCCGCTTATTTCAAAGAACCTGTTCTTCCCACCTTTAATTTTTCCGAGTGCATTAAGTCTTTACCCTCTCCCATTCACAGATCCATATCATTAGGAGATATTAAATGTCCTCCTAAGCATGGTAGAGAATATGACTGGGACGAATGGCTGAAAACCACAGCTCACATTCGTACCGACAGTGAAAGACCACCTCTTCGAGAAGATACTCCTCCCGCCTCTCGCTTGAAGAAAACTCGCCGCAATAAGGCGAAAGAGTTTACAGAAAAAATTAAAGAACATAAGAAGAAACGACTTCAAAACTCCTGGGACTCAGTACGAGTTGTCGAAGGAGTCATGAAATTTGACAACCCTCATGCGGAGGGCATGACAATTATTCCAATCAAGGTATATCGCCATCAGTCTATGCTAGACTGTGAATCTAGAGATTGTGTTCATGGCGAAAGGCTGATGTATACCGAATCATGGGCTTCAAGAGAACCCCGAATCTTAGAAGGAACTATTCAAGCTCAAAAGCCGCGACAGAATATTGGAGAAGCTCGTCCCATGATCTTCTTAACTCCCTTCCACAGTCCTCATGATCTCTTTCCTTCTCATTTCTATGAGACAGTGAGACAGCGCTTCAGAGATCCAGAGCAACTCTGGGGCCAGACAGAATTTCGCATTAGGGGCTTGTTAACTGCTCGTCGCTACTATTCTGAATGGGCGGAAGCTATCTTGCTGAAGCATACGAGCACTCTTGCAAAGATAAGCCTTTATGATGCAATAGAAGTAACCTCAAAATACTTCTATCGGGAACCCAATGTTCTAAAAGGCTTCCTTGAATACTGGTTGCCTACAACCAACTCCTTCCATCTTCCTTATGGCGAAATGAGCATATCTCTATGGGACCTTCATCGTATAGTGGTCTCACAATGTGCAAATTCTATGATGAGTTCATTCCGACAAACAGAGAATTGGCCTTCGTATCTTCTCCGGCACCGTAAACCTTCCATCTCCGAAACTACCATAGAGTCGTTTCAAAGAGATGGGAAAATTTCCCAACTCCCACAAAATTCCCCTCTACAATAGCTAGCACATTTCTCTAGAGGTCTCAGGTATTTTAACAATCTGATAATTGATCTTTATCTTCATATTCTTGCTACTTAGCCATTTCCACATATTAACCTCCTTCATTTTTCTTTGAAGGTTTCGTGACTGCCGCTCGAAAGAATTAACTAATCTTCGAGATGCAATAAGAGGAAAGCCAGAATATAGCCCTTTCGGAGAACTTGCAGCATTCTTGGCTTACTGGCTAAGCTTGGTCGTATTGCCCAGCTCCAAGTGGGCAGATGCTGTTCGTCCCACTGTCTTCGTTGTAGCTGGTGCTTTAGCAGAGGGCCATAAATATTCTCTTGCTCCTCCTGTATTATGTTCTATCTACAGGGCCCTTGGAGAAATAGCTACTCATGTAAAAGACCCGACTCTGGGGGCTTCATCTGCACATACTTCTTGGCATTATTTTACGGGGTGGCTTGGAGTTTATTTCCCTTGGACTTTAGAAGTTTTCGAGCAAGCATATTCGCATCCTTCTCATCTTCCACTCTGGTTCTTTCAGCAAAGAGCAATGGCTAGAAGAGCATATGAGTGGGTTGCAAATAAGATTCGAGATGATGATCAGATAAACTTCTTTCGTTCCGCCTTTATCGCTATACCACGAGACACGGACATGGTGGACAACGAGACTCTTTATCGCAGCAGAGAGAGCTTTCTTCTTTTCTATTCGCTCATGCAGTTTACCTCTGCGGGAAGGGACAGAATTCTGGAGAGAACCTTACTACCCCAGTCGTTTTGCTCGTCAATTTGGTTATGATCAAACTGTGCCCCAAGACTGCGGGTTGGTTACCAGAAAAATGCGCTGTTATGGAACTGGTCCTCTTAACTGGGCCATGATATGGAAACAATTGCTGAATGGCTGTGTTGGCTCCCTCTTCATAATTCCAGGCTGTGATCGCATAGTCCGTACATCATATAGCTGGATGCGATGGTGGGATCACCAATCATACCTAGTCAACAAATGCTTGCCAGTAGATTCTTCTATCTTTCTTCATCCTCCCAGGCTGAAGGGCAGAAATTTAGAGAGCGGAATTGGCTATATTCCGGAGAAGAGCCATGCATCTCATCCTGGAGAGATTTGCAGAAAAATATCATTGGAAGATCCCATCCGTGAAATCAAGCCCATTAACACTTTGGATGGCTGGTTTGCCCACGGAGATTTGAGAGAATTTGAGAAATCTCGTCGGGATTCTTCAAACCAGGCTGCAGATAATGTCTTAGGTACATCTTCTCCAATTCGCAGAGACTGCAGTGGTTCAAGAAGGACCGGCTATTGGTACTTCCACATCTCCTCCACAGCCCCTTGGTCCTAGTCCATCTTCTCCGATGACTAGATCAAGAACGCGTTTGCAATCATCATCCCCTATCCCTCCAGAAGGAACTCGACCAGCCTCTGCTTCTCCTATAGTCCAAGAGCTTGCACCGGAGAGCAGCCAACCTGTTTCTTATAAAGGGAAGCAAGTTATCGTTGAAGAAGAAATTTTGGGAGATGAAAGTACAACTGAATCTTCTCGAGATGAAGATAGCGGAGATAGTGATAATGGTGAAGATAAAGATGATGACTTTGAAGAAGGTGAAGTTGATATTGGCGAAGAAGAGGAAACAGCTGCGAAAGAAGTTGAGATAGAATCTTCCCCTGCAACTGCTAAGACTCCTTCTAGCATTAATGTTCCTGCTAAATCTCCTGCAGCTGAGGAAGATGAAGAGGAGCCTTTAGATTATGGAGAATATGGGTATTCACCAGGTAAAAGAAAATTTTCATATACATATCTTGATTTATATTATAACAACTATTATTTATTTAAAATCATTGCATCTCCCTTTTTAGGTGCCCAAGTTGCAGAAGTAGGTGCCATCTCTTCAGCGAGCCCTCTCGTGGTATCTTCACCAAGAGCACCTGTAGTTCCATTGGTAGTACAGAGAGTAGTGGCTCGTGAAATCATATTTTCTACAGAAACTACTGACTTGCCAACTCCGGCTACCAGAGATTCTAGTACGGAAGCTAGAGCACCATCTTTCGCTGATATGGTGGGACTTGGTCCTTCCATAGCTCAAAGAGCTTCTCCTTCTGTTAGTCGTGTTCCAGTGACAGGTATATATATGCACTGCTTATCATCACTCAAGACTATATATATTTCATAATAATATATTGAATATCCTTCTTCTTTTACTATAGGAACTTATCCCCGTAGCGGTGCGGCTAGTTCTGATTCTGTAACCACTACTTCTGAACTATCATCCTTTGCAAATATTCCTGCTCACAAAATGCTTATGGTGAAACATTCTCTGTTAGCAATAATCCATATCTTCAGAAACCCTGATCAATGGTTGGACTTGGATGTTGCTATAGAAATTTTGGAAAGTTCTGCTAAGATGGCCAGAATCAACATATCTCCTTTGCGGGATTCACTCCTCAAATTTCGTGATTCCGTAATTTCTTTGGCGTCGGTAGAGAATGTTACAATTGTTCGAGATTTTAGAGTGTAGAAGGCAATTGGCTTCATCACAAGAACAAGTTCTTCGACAACTTCATCAATTTCTAAACTTGAACAAGAGCATATAATTCTTCAGGATCAATTAAAGATTCACGTTGATGAAAGCAAGACTATTCAAGACCGCATTGCAATTTTAAAGGAAGAAATCTTGCAGCTGGAGAGGAAGAATCATGAACAGGTTTTAAGCATTCAGGATATTGAAGAGAAGATACAGGTGAATGCTCAATCTATTGACGTTGAAAAATCCACACAACTTCAAGGTAAAGAAATGATCGCTTCTTTGGAGAATAAGCTTGCTGGCGTTCCTGATCATGCGAGACTTATTTTTGAAGAAAAATCTAGACATGATGCAAACTCAAAGCAATTGAAAGAAGATTTGCTCAGATATTCAGAAGCAATGGGAATTACAGAGGATCTTTGAATCATGTAATTTTAAACATGTGATATTTGCTTTCGTGTTTCTTGGATGTAATTTATCATATATCTCATGATAGTATTTTGGGATGTTTTATGATGGTATTTTTTTTTATCTTACATATTGATGATACTTATACTAATATTATCAAATTATATTTATATGATAATTTTATTATATTTATATTTTTTATTAATATTATCAAGTTTTATTTATCTTTATATAATAATTTCATTACATTTTTTTTTTACAATTTCTAAACCTTTTATGCTTTGTTAGTACGAAATTCTCTAGGTGAGTATTTAAATTGGCGGTACTAAGTTTCAATCCAATTAGCCACACGCAATTTATGCTCATGAGTAGTGGAGCGTGCGCACACACACAGTTTAAGCTCATGAGTAGTGGAGCATTTATGGGTCTTATGTGATGGCCACTGTAACTCTCTAGAGTTCGCTTTTGGGCTTCTCACTGCCTTGAGCTCACGATCACGATCCATCAGAGGGGCCCATTGATGCTACCGGACGGTGAACTGTTGGATTTACGCGCAGGGTTGGCCACGGTAACTCTCTAGAGTTCGCAGGGCTCGCAAGGCTACCTTTGGGCACCAAATCTAGGGTCGCCAGTCCATCAATGAGTAGGTTTAAGCCCTTCCTCACGAGTTACTACTGAAATCAAACCCTAGACCTGGAGGGTCTTACGCACGGTTGGCATAAAGCTCGCACCGCGGCCCCCGTTTCTTCGTCTCGCAAGGTCGAGCCCATTCACGAGGAGGGCATTTTCATCCGTTCCCGCATGCCGCGGAAGCTATACAGACGGCATGGGAATTACGGTGACTAGTCTTTGCGGATTTATGGCCTTTTAGGCTTTGAATCCTTGACTTTGTCAGCTACCCGCATGGGTGCGCACGATGGTCTTCGCAGGCTTTTTAGGGCCACTGACTCCTCGCCGCTGCCCGAATGGCGATCTTCATGGGTCTTACGTATAGTTGGCCGGCTCTTTTAGAGCTTGATCCTTTGAGAGCATTTTTTTTTTCCCGAGCTTGATCTTTTTGATTTTGCTCAATTTTGGCTCTTTTAGGATTTTGGCTTGGCTATACTGCCTCTTTGATTGATATTGATATATCCTTGCTTTTGATAATATCTTCAAGAAAATCCATGCCTTGTAAGGCAATAATATATATATGATCATCATCATTTGCAAATATAGTAGATATTTCCGAAATATCTTCAAGAAGATCCGAAATATCTTCAAGAAGATCCATGCCTTGTAAGGCAATATAATTCTCAGCTTAGATAATATCTTCAAGAGAATCTTCAAGAATTTGTGCCTTGTAAGGCAATATAACTTTGTCAATCTTATTTAAGAGAATCTTCAAGAATTTATGCCTTGTAAGGCAATATAACTTTGTCAATCTTATTTGATGATGATGATCATATATATATTTTCCAGATTCTTTCGCTTTGATAATTGATATGCTTGTGAATTTCTTCTTCTGACTTCTTTTGTTGGCATATAGACATGATCTTATTCATCTTTGCCCCTTTTGATACGTAATCATTATGCCGATAATATTCGGGTCAAAATCCACATCTCTATCTTTAGGGATAGTATTTTTGATGAAACGGGCGTTGACAAGTACACCGATACCCCGTCCTTCTTGATTTGTGATTCTATATGCCCCATTGGAGTATACTTCTTTCACCACATATGGACCGTCCCATTTAGGCTCGAACTTGCCCCCTGTCCGGCGAGTGACTATTATAGGTCTTTTCAACATTAACACCATATCCCCTTTTTTGAAAGAACGGTATTTAACCTGTTTATCAAATGCAGCCGATGTTCTGGCCTGATATGATTGCAACCGTTACTGAGCTGCAAGACGTTTCTCATCGAGTAAGTCTAATTCTTTCAGCCTTATTTTTGCATTTTCATCATCTGTTATAGACTGATGGACTGCCACCCTGAGTGATGCCACTTGTATTTCAATTGGGATAACTGCCTCCATTCCATAGATTAATGAATATGGTGTCGCCCCTGTTGCTGTACGATGGGTGGTTCTGTAGGCCCATAACGCTTCTTGTAACTTTTCATCCCAATCGCGTTTATTGCCTGTCACCGTTTTTTTCATTATCTTGACAATCGTTTTGTTAAACGCCTCTGCTAATCCATTGGCTGGAGGATAATAAGGTGTTGAAAAAGAATGTTGGATGCCGAACTTCTGACATAACTTTTCCATGCCTCTATTTTTAAAAGGGGTGCCATTATCAGTGATGATCTTCTTCGGAATACCATGACGGTATATTATAGCATGACGGATGAAATTGACCACGTCTTTCTCTTTAACATTACGCAAGGCGACTGCTTCGGTCCATTTGGAGAAATAATCTGTCCGCTGAATATACTGTTTTCCTTTAGACGAAGGGGGATTTATGGGACCAATTACGTCGAGTCCCCAAGCTGAGAAAGGCCAAGAAGCAACAGACTGATGTAATTCTTCCGGAGGAACATGTATTATATCTCCGTGTATTTGACATTCATGACATCGCTTTGCATATTCTATCGCATCTTTAAACATAGTAGGCCAATAATAACCCATTCGATGCACTCTATGGCATAAATTCCGGCCAGCTTGATGTGCTCCACATTCACCCGAATGTACCTCTCGCAGCATTTGGTTTGCTTCTTGCTTGTCCAAGCACCTTAACAGCATTCCGTTATAAGATTTTCTATATAATACTTCGCTGCATATGACAAATTTTCCTGATCGCTGCTTAATCTGCTGTCTATGTGCATTATCTTCTGGCAAGATATTATATTTAAGATAGTCAACAAAAGGCTGACGCCAATCATTCATTGTTACCTCCAAACAAGATATAGGCAACATTTCAACGGTTTCTTCAATAACTTCTGCAGATGGCAGGAATCTTCTTTCTTCTATAGTTACCTGAAGAGGACTTCGGTTTATGCAGGATAAAGCATTTAAATCAGGCTAAAGCATCTGCTTTTGCATTCTCCGACCGCGGTATGTGTTTAATTTCCACATAATAGAACTGTTCAAGCAACTGTTGCGCCTTCCGATAATAAGGCAAAAGTTCCTCTTTCCTTACTTCAAATTCTGTTGTTAATTGATTTACAATCAATTTGGAATCTCCGAAGATATGCAATGATTTTACTTCCATTTGCTGTGCTATTTCCATTCCGATGATAAGAGCTCTGTATTCAGCTTCATTGTTTGTGCATGCGATACCCAATGTGAAAGAATATGGTAATAAATCGCCCTGAGGTGTAATGAATATCACTCCTGCCCCCGCTCCCGATACTCGAGCAGCACCATCAAAATACATCTGCCAAAGATTCTGAGATTCAGCCAACATAACCTGTTCATCTGGGAATTCATCATTGATTTCTTCATTTTCTGCTATAGGATGTGCTGCGAGAAAGTCTGTCATAGCTTGTCCTTTTACTGCTTTCGCAGGCTTATACGAAATAGTATATTCTGATAACAATAGCATCCACTTGGCTAGTCTTCCCGATAACATTGGCCTGGTCATCAAGAATTTTATCGGATCTGCTCTTGAGATCGAGTTATATCATGGGAGAGACAATAATGCCTCAACTTTTGCACAAAGAAATACCAATGCTAAACATTCTTTTTCAATCGGAGAATAATGGATTCTCGCCCCATCGTTGTTCGGCTTAGATAATAAAAGAGCGATCTCTTTTCCGGCCTTTTACACTGTGCCAACAAAGCACCCAAAGAATTTGTAGCGGCAGATGTATATAAGATAAGTGGCTTACCTTTTATCGAGTCGTTAACACCGTACTTTGTTTTAATAACTTTTAATTGAATCAAAGGCATTCTGGCAAGCCTGATCCCATACAAATTCTGTATCTTTCTTCATTAACCGAGAAAATGGCTGACACCTTCCTGCAAGGTTCGAAATGAAGCGACGAATATATGCCAATTTTCCTTGTAAGCTTTAACTTTTTCTGGATCAATTTCGATTCCTCTGTGCCGTACCACAAAGCCGAGGAATTTGCCGGAAGACACTCCAAATGCACATTTAGCCGGATTCATCTTTAATTGCTTCTTTCTGAGTCGTTGGAAGACTGATGCTAGATGTTCGCAGTGCTCTTGATGATCTCCGGATCTGACTACCAAGTCATCAACATAGCATTCGACATGTTTATGCATCATATCTTGAAAGATATTTTTCATTGCCCTTTGATATGTTGCCCCAGCATTTTTGAAACCGAAAGGCATAACTTTATAACAGTAAATTCCAAGCGGCGTTTTTCAAGGCCGTCGCCTCTTCATCTTCAGGCGCCATCCTGATTTGATTATAGCTGCATATCCGTCCATAAAGGACATGATAGCATACTGAGTAGTGCTATCAATTAGTAATTCTGTTATCGGGAGAGGGAAATCATCCTTTGGACATGCTTCATTCAGATCTCTGAAGTCAATACATACTCTAATCTGTCCATTCTTCTTTTTCACCGGAACAATGTTTGATATCCATTTGGGATACTTAACTTCTCTGATGAACCCAACCTTTATTAGTTTATTTACTTCCTTTTCGATTAATGGAATTAGGTCTGGGTGAAATCGCCTCTGTGCCTGCTTTACCGGTTTCTTTTCTTTAGAAATATTTAATCGATGCATTGCTATGGAAGGTTCTAGTCCAGGCATTTCTTCATATGTCCAGGCGAAAACGTCTTTATTTTCCTTGAGAAGTTGGCCATATTTCTCAGTTTCCTGATCTGAAAGGCTAACGCTGATGAATGTATTCCTTGGCTCTTCTGTTGTTCCCAAATTTATTTCTCGCAGGCCATCTATCGTCGGTTGCCCTCCGTCTTCTATTTGCCTTGGAGCGGTTTCAGGATATTCAATTATCTTAGTGTCTGGTGTAGCTGAGGTCGTGTTAACTGATACTATATTTACTGCTGATTCTGCTCCCAATCCTTGGAATTTTCTTCGCTTTTCCTGATTAACCCCGAGAGGGATCTGAATTCCTTTCCCATGATTCAAGCCGGTGGGTTTGTCACAATCAAAACCCATATTTCTCATGATTTTCTTGCTTGCTGCACTGTATTTCCTCAAATTTTGCGATGCTAACTCTCCATGATATATATTGCTTATATTTTCATCCTTCACTTCTGGTGCAGTGTGAAACTCTATTGGTTCAGGATATTTAGCACTGGCTTTGACTTGAAATGTTCTTGGAGCGGCTGCAAATGGCTTACATCTTTCGACATTGGGTAATGGCACTGTATAATTGGACTGTAAGACTTTCAGCTGTTCTGTCGACAATAGTGTCAACGGCGGTTGTCCCGGTTGTCTCAGGCGCTTTGGTACAAAATAGAATTTCTTTCTTGCCTCTGCAGACCCAGAAGATTCTGCTCTTTCTTCTTTAACTTTATTTATTCTGGCATCTTTTATGATTCTCTTCCCATCATCATTTCTCATTTCTTCAGAGAAACATTTATAATAGCTAGCATCCGCAAAGAAAGACTCAGCTTCTGTATAGGGTTTTGCATCAGCCATTACTTTACACTGCACCCCATCTTTACAGTATTTGAAGCACTGGTGTAGAGTAGAAGGTATAATATTGTACTGATGTATCCACGGCCTTCCCAAGAGAAGGTTATATGTCGTCACAGCATTTATAACGTGACATACAACAGTAGTGATTAATTCTCCCACTTCTAATGTCACCGTAATTTTACCGAGTGCGCGTTGTCCATCTTGATTGAACCCTTGTATCATCATCCCGCTAGGGCGCAAGTCTGAACGACGAAAACCCAACTTAGTAATCATTGAGAGTGGCAAAAGATTTACTGCGGACCCATTATCTATCATAATCCTTTTTATCTTCTTTTCACAAATGTATCCTTCTATCATCAATGGCCTGTTATGTTCCTTTTCGCCAATTAAATCATCATCAGAGAAAGATATTACTGGTAGACAATTCATCTTTTCACTGTTCCTTTCATTCTTCATTTCTGCCAGTAAAGTTTCTCTTACATCATGATCAGATAATGCTTGAATCAAACTTTGACGAAATTCTTCTGATAATTTGAGTGCATCATAAATACTTAATCGAGCCGGTATACCCTTTAAGTGGCTGACTACATCATAAGCCACTTTTGTCACTGCATCTCCATTTCTATTCTTGTCTTCAGTACTCTGTCTTTCAATCACTTCTTTCCTTATGATTCCTGCTTTTTGCTTTACCGGACTTGTTATTTGCTTCCCTGATCGCAACGTAATCATTGTTGCATTTCTTGTTGACCTTTCCTTTTTCATCCCCGCGTGTTTTCTTGTATTGATAATACATTTTTGTTGCTCTTGCATTCTTTTATTTGCTTCATTTGGTTATTATGTCGCTCTATTTATCATTCACGTATAATGCATTTTAACATATAATACTTTTCTCAGTCGGATGCCCCACTAGGCGATGATAACGGCAAAAGTTTCTTTCTCGAGTCCTCGTCATATCTTCAGGACGTTTTGGTTCTGGTAATTCCAAGGTACCTGCTTTTAACAATTGTTGCATCATAGGTACCACATCTTCTTTATCAAACTCAAATCCTTCATGTGAATCGAGCATTCTGAGCTTTTTTCCACCGTATCTATCTCTTGATTGATTCCAGCCTTCTTTTCCTTCTGGCCTTTTATCTCTTGAACCTTTTGCGTCTTGATTCTTCTTATCCCGATCGATGGTGTTGACAGTTGTCCTGCCAGGTATTCTTCTGACAGTTTCATGATGAAATGCGGGCATCTTGCGAGTCATCAGTTCCAATGCATGGGCTTTGGTAGCCAAATCACGAAAGGTTCCGATATCAGCGCTGGTGAGTCCAAACGCGATTCCTGTTTCCATAGAGTTCAGACACATTTTGACTTGTTCCTTTTCTTTTAAGAATCGCCGCATGATGCCCCCAAGTGTCTTCCATCCGTCATGAATTTTTCGATTTGGTTCTCCTTCGCCGCCGTCTTCGAAGCTAATTTCGTGATGCTAACATCGCGCTCGACGAAAAGAAGTTTGACATGAAAGCATCTTGCATTTCTTCCCATGTTCGTATGGACCCCGGTGCCAAATTTGAATACCACCGAAAGCTTTGCTTGTCAACGATGACCCAAATAAGCGTAAGCAATATTGAGGTATCGTGGAAAAATTCCCCATCTTTGGTGATGAAATGCATCGGTGTTCCTCGGTGATCCTTCCCCATTAAATTTTCGAAAACTGGATGCTTAAAATTGGTGGGAATGGACATCCTCTACCTCTCTTGGGTAGGGTGTTCGGTATCTGAAACGACCGGTATTTGCGCGCTCCCTTTCTATTCTAACCGCTTCTTCGACGACTTGTCTTACGTCATCTTGTGTTATAGCTCTTGTCGCCGGAACGGACCCTCGGGATCCTATCCCCTGCGGACGGGAACCTTCAGGTTGGTTCTCTTGTCCATTTGTTGCTCCCATCATGGGTGGAGCTACTATTTGGGCTACATTATGTGCCAGAGTTGTCAGAGCTTCTCTGAGATTCCGGCATTCATCCATTAGCACTCTTTGTGCCTCCGCCATTTGATCAACACGTTCTTCAGTAGTTGGTCTATTTCCTTGACCTGTCTCTGCCATGTATACCGCGGCCTCTTGACTGTTCGTCGAAGCTGTTATTGGAGTAAAACGAGAGTATGTTGACATAACAGGGCTTATAAAGAGGGGAGAAATTGGAGTCTTGTTTGATTCTTGTGTACTTCCCGTGCTTTTAATCGATTGAGGTGATACAGCTATAGGCGAGCTTGTTTGAGGTGAAGTAGGCATCGGGGATCCTATCATCAGTGCTTTGCCTTTCTGTGCTTCTGTCCATTTGGTCTTCGGGGCGACCAAAGCTGGAAAATCTTGTGACGAGAACTGCGTAGCAGTTTGTTCAGGATAAATCGCCGGAGGAGCGAGCTCGGGTTTTCTTCTTGCTATGCTCCGTGTGATTGGTCCCTCAGCTCTTGGTGCAAACAATTTCGCTTTGCGGTTTTTTAAGGTTTTTGCTTTCGTCTTTCTAGACAAGACCAAAGTCCAGTTATCATCACTTTCTTGTGGTGGAGGTGAAACGGAAATGACTCCTACTGTTACTTGAGTCAATTTGCGCCTGCTTGTAGTGCTTGCTTCCGTATGCTCAGGAGTTCGGCTTGGCGCATATTCAATTACGAACCCGGTAGCGGTGAATCGGAAGTTCACTTTTCTTGCAATATTAGCCATTAGTAGTATTGTGTGATTGAATTTAGGTACCTTCAATAATAAAACATACCTGCAATTAGTACATGAAAGACTAAGCAAACTATCTTGGAGATGAAGGGGAGGATGTTCCCACTGAGAGTCGCCATTTTGGCGTCTAATAGACGCCGAAAATAATGACGAGAATCTTACAACTTTTCCAATGTTAATGTTAAATAAGACAATTGTCCCCAGCAGAGTCGCCATTTTGTTTCGACAAGGAAACAAATGTATTTGATTTGGGAAAATAATCTTATTCAAACATAACAATGAAATAGTTATAAAGACAACCGTCATATTTATTGATTCTGAGTTCATTTACATCCTCTGATATCCCTTGATTCTAAGATAGTTTACAAAGAACTTATTACAAATGTCAATTATTATAGCTAAATATAATTTTCGGCAGCATAACGGCAATGATCTCAATCATCTCCAATGACTTAGGAGGAAATAGACAAATCGATCAACAGTCTTCAAGAGAACGAAGATTCCGGCAGCATTTCGGTACTATTTTGGTCATCTCCTGAAACTTAGGAGGAATACGTCTCTTCGTCGATGATTCTTCCTTTCTCTTGATCAAGAAGAACTTGAAGCTTTTGAGGACTCCAATCATTCCGACAAAGATTCCAACTCATTTCTGTTAAACTGCCAAGCAATAGGTTTGCGCGGGTCGCGCAAGAAACTATATGCTTTTTGCGTGGTCCGCGCAAACTATGAAAGCCTTCTGTTGCTTTACGCCGACCGGCACAAACTTCCAGAGTCCAATACTCTTTCTTTGCGCGGTCGCAGAAAGTGCAGGAGTCCAATACTCCGCACCTTCTGTCTTCTCTTTCGTCTTTGCTTCACTTCTGAAATCTTCCAACCCCTTTTTAGAGAAGGAATGGGAGTATTTATAGACATTTTCACCAGTGGAAATCTTAGATCTGGTCGATGTGGGACAAAAATATCATCCATCCATTTTTATCGCATCATTATAGACTTTGCGCGGACAGGCGCAAACGATATACTTTGCGCGGTGTCGCGCAAACCCTTCATCCTGCGCAAACTATCTTCATGTTCTCCGCGCAATCATTTCACTTTGCACAGTCTTGTGTAACTATTTCACTTTGCGCGACCCCGCACAAAGTGGTCTTGAAGCTGTTTTTCTTTCATCTTCAAAGTGATTTCTTGATCTTTGTCGTTTTTCACTTCCTTGCTTATTTTATACCTCAACAGCGGTCCAGATCTGATACGGTGTTTCGTGATGCTCCCGAGAGCAGCCGGGTAATGAGATTGATCCTAGATTTTAGGGTAACCTAATGTCAATGATTCTACAAGTTTTAGGTCTTGCAGATCGTATTTAAAGTGGATCAAGCGGATTTCGTAGCTAATCTAGTTTAGTACTTAGTTACTTTGTCTCATTTCTAAAGGATTTGATCCTGAGCGATTTCTGCCTGAGGTGGTACTCGGGTCTTTGTACAGATTTCTAAAGTATTGTTCTTCATCACCTAAACTTTAGGATTCATGCCTAATATGAACGTACTTAGAAACATTTAAAGAACACGGTGGTGAAAGGTGAAATGGGAGATTGTGAAGGAAATGGGTTAAAAAGCGATTTTAGACTTTGGGATTGAGTTCTGACAAGTTAATAAGTTGTTAGGATCGACCTATTGCCTAAGGACGTCTAATTCCAGGTTGACAAAAATCCGGGATGTTACAGAGCATTTGGCATATAGAGTCATGCTCACCTACGCATGTTCGTACCTTTTCACAGGTGTCATGGGTGTCTCATCCGAACCGTCCATGTGATGCGGAATGCCATGAAATCCCTAGGGAAAAATTTCCACTGCGATGTAAAATTCTGGTGGGCCATAGCAAAGAGAAATGTAAATTAAGGGAGGAAACTGTTTTCATTTATCATGGTGCACCATAGTTTTGGATCACAGTAAAAAATTGGGCCTAGGGAGTTCCATGAGGTGGTGCTTAACGTGGACCGTGCAAATTTTGGAGTCACATCACATATGATGAGTTCTCAAAAAAGTTAGCACATGCGAACTGGTGCCCAACTACGCATTCGACATAACACACGTTTGTACCTTTTCATACGTGTCATGGGCGTCTCATCTAAACCGTCCATGTGATGCAGAATCCCATGAAACCCCTAGGGAAAATTTTTCACCTCGATCTAAAATTCTGGTGGGCCATAGCAAAGAGAAATTCAAATCAAGGGAGGAAACTGTTTTCAAGTTTCATGGCACACCATAGTTTTGAATCAAAGTAAAAATTGGGCCTAGGGAGTTTCATGAGGTGGTGCTTCACGTGGACCGTTTAAATTTTGGAGTCACATCACGTATGATGAGTTCTAAAAAAAGTTCGCACATACGAACTAGTGCGCATTCAGCATATAGAGTCATGCTCACCTACGCACGTTCGTACCTTTTCACACGTGTCATGGGCGTCTCATCCAAACCGTCTATGTGATGCGGAATCCCATGAAACCCTTAGGGAAAAATTTTCACCTCGATCTAAAATTCTGGTGGGCTATATAGCAAAGAGAAATGCAAATTAAAGGGAGGAAACTGTTTTCATTTATCATTGCCCGCCAAAGTTTTGGATCAAAGTATAAATTGGACCCAAGGGGTTTCATGCAGTGCTTCTTCATGTAGACTGGACAGATTTTCAAGTCACATCACGTATGATGAGTTTTAAAAAAAGTTTGCACAAGTTCGGTGCGAATTAGTGCGTAGCTGAGCATTCGGCATATAGAGACATGCTCACATGCGCACCTTTGCACACGTGGTGGCATGGGCATCTAATCCAAACTGTCCATGTGATGCGAAAATCCATGAAACCACAAGGGAAAATTTTTCACCCTGATCTAATATTCTGGTGGGCCATAGCGAAGAGAAATGCAAATCGAGGGAGGAAACTACTTTCATTTTTCATTGGCCACCAAAGTTTTGGATCAAAGTAAAAATTGGGCTCATAGGGTTTCATGAGATCCTGCTTCAAGTGGACCGTTTAGATTTTGGCGTCACATCACGTATGATTGAGTTTTCAAAAAAGTTTGCACGAATTTCGTGTGAATTGGTTTGTAGTTGTGCATTCGGCATATAAAGTCATGCTCACCAACGCACATGCGCAAAGGTCATTAGCGTCTAATCCGAACAGTCCATGTAATGCGGTATCCCATGAAATGCCAAGGGAACATTTTTTACCCTAATCTTAAATTCCTGTGGGCTATAACAAAGAGAAATGCAAATCAAGGGAAGAAACTATTTTCATTTTTCATGTCACACCATAGTTTTGGATCAGAGTAAAAATTGGGCCCAGGGTGTTTCATGAGGTGGTGCTTCACATGGACTGTTCAGATTTTTGAGTCACATCAAGTATGATGACTTCTCAAAAATGTTCGCACGTGCGAACTGGTGTGCAGCTGAGCATTCGACATTTAGAGTCATGCTCACTTGTGCACCTACGTACATGCGCGCACCTTTTCACATGTGTCATAGGCGTCTCATCCGAACCGTCCATGTGATGCGGAATCCCATGAGACACCAAGGGAAAAATTTACACCTCGTTTTAAAATTTTAGTGGGCCATAGCAAAAAGAAATGCAAATCAAGGTAGGAAACTGTTTCCATTTATCATTGCCAACCAAAGTTTTGGATTAAAGTATAAATTAGGCCCAGGGGGTTTCATGGGGTGCTGCCTCACGTGGACCCTTCAGATTTTTGAGTCACATCACGTATCATGAGTTCTCAAAAAAGTTCACACGAGTTTCATGCGAACTGGTGCACCGCTGAGCATTCGGCATATAGAGTCACGCTCACTTACTCACATGCGCACCTTTGCACACATGTCATGAGCATTTAATCCGAACAATCCATGTGATGCAGAATCCCAAGAAATCCAAAGGGAAAAATTTTCACCTTGATATAAAATTCTGATGGGCATAGCAAAGAGAAATGCAAATCATGGGAGGAAACTGTTTTCATTTTTCATGACCCACCAAAGTTTTGGATCAAAGTAAAAATTATGCCTAGGGGTTTCATGCAGTGCTGCTTAACGTGGACCGTTCAGATTTTTGAGTCACATCATGTATGATGAGTTCAAAAAAAAGTACACACAAGTTCCGTGCGAACTGGTGCGCAGCTGAGCATTCGGCATATAGAGTTATGCTCACTCGCACACGTATGCACGTGCGAACCTTTATACGTGTCATGGGTGTAATCTGAATGGTCCATGTGATGTGGAAACCTATGAAACCCCAAGGGAAAGATTTTCACCCTGATTAAAAATTCTGGTGGGCCATAGCAAAGAGAAATGCAAATCAAGGGAGGAAATTGTTTTCATTTTTCATAGCCCACCAAAGTTTTAGATCAAAATAAAAATTGGGCCCAGGGGGTTTCATGAGGTGCTGCTTCACGTGCACCGTTCAGATTTTAGTGTCACATCACGTATGATGAGATCTCTAAAAGGTTCGCACGAGTTCCATGCGAATTGGTTTGCAGCTAAGCATTGGGCATATAGAGTCATGCTCACCTACGCACGTGCGCACTTTTGCACACATGTCGTGGGTGTTAAATTTGAACGGTTCATGTGATGCGGAAACCCATAAAACCCCAAGGGAAAAATTTTCACCCTGATGTAAAATTTTGGTGGGCCATAGAAAAGAGAAATGCAAATTAAGGAAGAAAATGTTTTCATTTTTCATGGCCCACCAAAGTTTTGGATCAATATAAAAATTGGGCTCAGGGTGTTTCATGCAGTGCTGCTTATGTGGACTTTTCAGATTTTGGAGTCACATCATGTATGATGACTTGTCAAAAAAGTTCGCAGGAGTTCCATGCAAACTAATGTATAGCTGAGCATTCAGCATATAGAGTCATGCTCACTTACACGTGTTCACCTTTGCACACGTGTCATGGGCGTCTAATCCGAACTATCCATGTTATGTGGAATCGCATGAAACCTTATGGGAAAAATTTCACCCTGATCTAAAATTTTGGTGGGCCATAGCAAAGAGAAATGTAAATAAAGGGAGGAAATTGTTTTCATTTTCATTGCCCACCAAAGTTTTGAATCAAAGTAAAAATTGGGCCCGTAGGGTTTCATGTGGTGTTACTTCACATGGACCGTTTAGATTTTGGAGTCACATCACGTATGATGAGTTCTTAAAAAAGTTTGCCCAAGTTTCGTGCGAACTGGTGCGCTGTTGAGCATTTGTCATATACAGTCATGCTTACATATGCACGTACGCACCTTTGCATATGTGTCATGGGCGTAGAATCTAAACCGTCCATGTGATTCGAAATCCCATAAAACCTTCAGAGAATTTTTCACCGTGATCTAAAATTCTGGTGGGCCATAGCAAAGAGAAATGCAAATCCAGGGATGAAATTGTTTTCATTTTTCATGGCCCACCAAAATTTTGGATCAAAGTAGAAATTGGGCCCAAGGGTTTCATGAGGTGCTGCTTTACATGGACCGTTCAGATTTTGGAATCACATCACGTATGATGAGTTCTCAAAAAAGTTCGTATGTGCAAACTGGTGCGCAACTGAGTATTCGGCATATACAGTCATGCTTACCCACGCACCTACACACCTTTGTACACATGTCATGGGCGTCTAATCTACATCGTCCATGTGATGCGGTAACCCATGAAACCTTGAGGGAAAAATTTTCACACTAAACCAAAATTTGGTGGGCCATAACAAAGAGAACTGCAAATAAAGGGAGGAACCTGTTTTCATTTTTCATTGACCACCAAAGTTTTGGATCAAAGTAAAAATTGGGCCCATGGGGTTTCATGAGGTGCTGCTTCGGGTGGATCGTTTAGATTTTAAAGCCACATCACGTATAATGAGTTCTCATAAAAGTTCGCGCATTATGCACGTGTGCACCTTTGCACACGTGTCATGGGCTTATAATCTGAATTGTCCATGTGATGCCGAAACCCATGAAACCCTTAAGGAAAAATTTTCACCCTGATCAAAAATGTTGGTGGGCCATATCAAATAGAAATGCAAATCAAGGGTGGAAACTGTTTTCATTTTTCATGGCCTACCAAAGTTTTGGATCAAAGTAAAAATCGGTTCTAGGGTGTTTCATGAGGTGCTACTTTACATGAACCGTTTAGATTTTGGAGTCCCATCATGTAGAAGTTCTAAAAAAAGTTCGTACGAGTATCGTGGGAACTGATGTGCACCAGAGCATTCAGCATATATAGTCACGCTCACATATGCATGTGATCACCTTTGTACATGTGACATTGGCGTCTAATCCGAAAATCCATGGGATGCGAAAGCCCATGAAACCCTAAGGCAAAAATTTTCATCTTGATATAAAATTCTAGTGGACTATAACGAAGGAACGAAAGTGTTTTCATTTTTCATGGCCCACCAAAGTTTTGGATCAAAATAAAAATTAGGCCCAGATGGTTTCATGAGGTGCTGCTTCACATGGACCATTTGGATTTTGGAGTCACATTACGTATGATGAGTTCTCAAAAAAGTTCGCACGTGCAGTGCTATGCTTATTGAGCATTTGACATATAGAGTCATGCTCACCTGCACACCTACGGAACTCATGCGAACATTTTTGAGAACTTATCATATGCAATGAAACCCCAATGGCCCAATTTTTACTTTGATCCAAAACTTTGATGGGCCATGAAAAATGAAAAAGTTTCCTCCTTTGATTTTCATTTCTCTTTGCTATGGCCCACCAAAATTTTATATCAGGGTGAAAAGTTTTCCAATGGGTTTTCATGGGATTCCGCATCACATGAACCATTTGAATTAGATGCCCATGACGCGTGTAGAAAGGTTCGCAGGTGTGTAGGCGCGCAGGTGAGCATGACTTTATATGCCGAATTCTTAATTGTGCAACACCTCATCAAACCCCCTGGGCCTAAACAGTTTCAACAAAACTCGTGCGAACTTTTTTGAGAACTCATCATACGTGATGTAACCTCAAAATCTGAACGGTCCACGTGAAGTAGCACCTCATGAAACCCCATGGTCCCAATTTTTTATTTTGATCCAAAACTTTGGTGGGCTATGAAAAATGAAAACGGTTTACTCCCTTGTTTTACATTTCTCTTTGTTATGACCCACCAGAATTTTAGATCAGGGTGAAAATCTTTCCCTTAGGGTTTCGTAGGCTTCTACATCACATGGACCATAAGGATTAGTCGCCTATAACATGTGTGCAAAGGTGCGTAGGTGAGCATGACTCTATATGCCGAATGCTTAGTTATGCACCAGTTCGCATGAAACTCGTGCAAACTTTTTTGAGAACTCATCATACGTAAAGTGACTCGAAATTCAGAACAGTCCTCGTGAAGCAGCATCTCATGAAACTCCCTGGGCCCAATTTTTACTATGATCCAAAAGTTTGGTGGGCCATGAAAAATGAAAACACTTTCCTCCATGATTAGCATTTCTCTTTGCTATTGCCCACCAGACTATTAAATCAGGGAGTAAATTTTTGCCTTGGGGTTTAATGGGATTCTGCATCACATGGAACGTTTGAATTAGACCCCCATGACATGTGTGCAAAGGTGCACAACTGTGTAGGTGAAGGTGAGCATGACTCTATATGCCGAATGCTCAACTGCACACCAGTTCACAAGTGTGTAATGAAGGTGAGCATGACTCTATATGCCGAATGCTCAGCTGCACTAATTCGCACATGCGAACTTTTTTTAGAACTCATCATACATGATGTGACTCCAAAATCTGAACGGTTCATTTGAAGTAGCACCTCATGAAACCCCTTAGGCCCAATTTTTACTTTGGTCCAAAACTCTAGTTAGCCATGAAAAATGTAAACAGTTACATCCCTTGATTTGCATTTCTCTTTGCAATGGCCCACTAGAAATTTAAATCAGGGTGAAAAATTTTCCCTTGTTGTTTCATGGGATTCCTCATCACATAGATCGTTTGGATTAGATGCCCATGACACATGTGGAAAGGCACATACGTGCATACGTGCGCAAGTGAGGATGACTACATATGCCGGATGCTCAGCTTCACTCCATTTCGAACGAAACTCAAGCAAATTTTCTTGAGAACTCATCATATGCTGGGTCCAATTTTTTCTTTGATTCAAAACTATGGTGGGCCAAGAAAGATGAAAATTGTTTCCTCCCTTGATTTGTATTTCTCTTTGCTATGGTCCAAACAAATTTTAGATCAGGGTGGAAATTTTTACTTTAGGGTTTCATGGGATTCTGCATCACATGGACGGTTCGGTTTAGTCGCCCATGACATGTGCAAAGGTGTGCACATGCGTAGGTGCGCAAGTGAGCATGACTATATATGCCGAATGTTTCGCTGCGCAACAGTTCACACAAAACTCGTGCAAACAATTTTGAGAACTCATTAGACGTGATATGACTCCACAATCTGAACGATCCACGTGAAGCAATAACTCATGAAACCCCCAGGGCGCAATTTTTACTTAGATCCAAAACATTGGCCATGAAAAATGAAAACAGTTTCCTCTTGATTTGTATTTCACTTTGCTATGGCCCACCAGAATTTTATATCAGGGTGAAAATTTTTTCCATGGGTTTTTCATAGGTTTCCACATTACATGGACCGTTCGGATTAGAAGCCCATGACGCGTGTGTAAAGGTGCGCACGTGCATAGCTGCGCATGTGACATGACTCTATATGCCGAATGCTCAGATGTGCACCAGTTCGCATGGAACTCGGGTGAACTTTTTTAAGAAAACATCATATGTGATGTGACTCCAGAATCTGAACAATCCATGTGAGGCATCACCTCATGAAACCATGACCGTTCGGATTAGATGGACTGTTTGGATTAAAAGCCCATGATGTGTGTGTAAAGGTGCGCACTTGCGTAGGTGCACTATTGATAGATGCGCACATTCAAATTAGATGGACTGTTCGGATTAGAAGTCCATGAGCAAACAATAAACCTACCCATATGAGGACTTCGATAATAGCAAGGTTTTAACTAATTTGATCTAAATTTGCTCATAGAATTCAAGAGTTTAACATTTGATCCATTATTGATAGATACTACAATCCAAAACCTGCACATTCATGGGACCTTACCCCAACGATTAGGACAAACCAAAACCTGAAAATGATCACGGGGAAGGAGTGAAGTGATAAGAGGCAAGGTAGGGTTTCTAATTTAAATAGGGGATGTAGATGGAATTTTTGGTCGAGCGAACAACTTATAGGCAATCAGAATCGGTCAACCAACACCCGATGATAAGCTCCTACAGGGGTTCGGGCTAGCCTGGCCCCTGATAGATCCACCTTGAAGAAAAAAGAGATTTATATATTGAAGTTCGGGCCGAACGCTTTGATTAGAAATGCCATGCCGTTCATGTAATTCTGTTGGTCTAGGAGTAGCTCCCATGCTTCGGGAGTTGCCACCGCAAAATCCAACGACCTAATTAAGAGAGCTAGAAGCCAAGCCCGCCCGGAGTGCGCTATAGTGCGCCTTACTAGATTGGGGCTCCGTTTTTCAACAAATATGACGTTCCCCTATTAGTGACAGCATGCATGTGAACTTATTAATAGGAAAGGAGAGAAAAATAAAGCAATGCCAACAATGGATTCAATCCGTTATTCATTGACAGATGAAGCTTTCATTCAGTTATTAAGCATCACTAGCTTACCCCTATAAGGGCGGGATAAGTTTGAAAGGAATGGACGGGCGTAGGCTTAATAGTGAACGTAGAATTGAGGGTTTCAGGAGTCTCCAGATGTGAGGATTAAAAAAATTAAAAAAAATCTCCTATTACACCACGTGCATCGAGTAATCCACGAGGTGGGGAATCAAACTCATGTCTATAGGGAGCAAACCCACGATCAAAATCGTTCGCCCAAACTCATGACGGGCAATCCATGGGAAAGGGAATCGAACTTGTGTCTGTGGGGAGCAAACCCACGACCAAAGCCATTCTCCCGAACTAGTTTCTGTGGGGAGCAAACCCACGACCAATGTCGTTCACCCAAACTCGTGACTGGTAACCCACGGAGAGGGGAAACAAACTCATGTCTGTGGGGAGCAAACCCAAGACCAACGCCATTCGCCCAAACTCGTGACGGGTTTTAGGAAGTTTTTTTTCTTTTTTTTTTCATCCCTTTAAGGTGAGACCATTCCCTACAGATGCACGCAATCACCCACCAACCACATGCATCAGAAAATCTGACACACTTAAGGTCACTACCAATGAGCCCTAAGGACTTCTCAAAGAGAATAACTTTCAAAAGAGTTCAAAAAAGCACCCTTACTATTAGAACTAGACATCCTTCAAGTTAATTGGCCAGAAAAAAACATCATTATGATGTGAAATAACCAACAAACCATTGGATTCCTTAGTTTCAAAAGTAATATATTTTCTAAGCTCTCTTCAAAGTTAAGCTCTATGTAAAGTTCAGCATCTAAAAGCTTCCCGTTACGCTCTCTTCATTTTCTAAGTTACTTCAAGTATTATCTTCTCTTTTTTGTACTTTTTTTTGTCGTTCTAATTGTGCTATAGCAATGATGACAAACACCACACTTATAAATTTTGAATTTTCTTTTATTTCATAATTACATGGTGTCCTCGCCCCTTTAAGGCGAGACTATTCCCTACGAATGCACACAATCGCCTGTCAACCACGTGCATCGGGTAATCTATGGGAAGGGGAACAGAACCAAACCCATGTTTTAGGGGAGCAAACCCACTATTCCTTGCGAATGCGCACAATCACCTGCCAACAACGTGCATCGGGTAATCCACAGGAAGGGGAACTGAATCGAACTCGTGCTTTAGGGGAGCAAACCCACAATCATAGCCGTACTCCCAAACTTGTGACGGGTAATCCACAGGGAGGGGAATCAATCTTGGAATAAGCAATTTTTATATAAAGTAATACCGTCTACCCATATGAGGACTTCGATAATAGCAAGGTTTTAACTAATTTGATCTAAATTTGCTCATAGAATTCTAGAGTTTAACATTTGATCTACTATTGATAGATACCACAATCCTCTTACTCGAATTCTAAATTTTTTCCCCTAGCCGCTTTGACAATTGAAAGTATAGATTGGAATATAAGGATCAAAGGCTTTGATGTATTGATTATATTTTAGCGTAGATTGTCCTTTAGTAATCTTCTTAACAATTTATTTCTTAATCACTAAAATTTTTCTAATGTTTGATTCTTTTGAAAATTATGCATAAAATGTGTCTATTTTAAATGATGCCCCAATATTTTCAGCTAAAAAAAATATTTTGTTATGAGTGACTTCCTAATCCAAGTAGTGTCCTTATCCAAGCCTAACTTCATCTTTGGGTAAGGGTCTGATTGTTCTTATTTGTCTTGATCCTAATTAAAGACAGATAGTTATTACTTTGATTCCACGGCTAATCAACCCTTGTGTAAAGTGGTGTGAGATTTTGCCTATTAAAGATAGTCCAATAAAAAGTAAGTCATGTGCACATTCATGGGACCTTACCCCAACGATTAGGACAAACCAAAACCTGAAAATGATCACGGGGAAGGAGTGAAGTGATAAGAGGCAAGGTAGGGTTTCTAATTTGAATAGGGGATGTAGATGGACTTTTTGGTCAAACGAACAACTTATAGGAAATCTGATTCGGTCAACCAACACCTGATAATAAGCTCCTTCAGGGGTTCGGGCTAGCTTGGCCCCTGATAGATCCACTTTGAAGAAAAAAGAGATCTATATATTGAAGTTCGGGCCGAACACTTTGATTGGAAACGCCATGCCGTTCATGTAATTCTGCTAGTCTAGGAGTAGCTCCCATGCTTTGGGAGTTGCCACCATAAAATACGATGACCTAATCAAGAGAGCTAAAAGCCAAGCACGCCCGGAGTGCGCTATAGTGCGCCTTACTAGATTGGGGCTCCATTTGTCAACAAACATGATGTCCCCCTATTAGTGACAGCGTGCATCTGAACTTATTAATAGGAAAGGAGAAAAAAACAAAGCCATGCCAACAATGGAGTCAATCCGTTATTCATCGATAGACGAAGCTCTCATTCAGTTGTTAAGCATCACTAGCTTACCCCTATAAGGGCAGGATAAGTTTGAAAGGAATGGACGGGCGTAGGTTTAATAGTGAACGCAGATTGAGGGTTTCAGGAGTCTCCAGATGTGAGGATAAAAAAAATAAAAATAAAAAAATCTCCTATTACACTACGTGCATCGAGTAATCCACGAGGTGGGGAATCGAACTCCTGTTTATGGGGAGCAAACCCACAAACAAAGTCGTTCGCCCAAACTCATGACGGGTAGTCCACGGGAAAGGGAATCGAACTTATGTCTGTGGGGAGCAAACCCACGACTAAAGCCATTCTTCCGAACTAGTGTTTGTGGGGAGCAAACCCACGACCAAGTCGTTCACCCAAACTCGTGACTGGTAACCAACGGGGAGGGGAAACAAACTCATGTCTATGGGGAGCAAACCCAAGACCAAAGCCATTCGTCTAAACTCGTCACGGGTTTTGGGTAGTTTTTTTTTCGTCCCTTTAAAGTGAGACCATTCCCTACAGATGCACGCAATCACCCACTAACCACGTGCATCAGAAAATCCGACACACTTAAGGTCACTACCGATGAGCCCTAAGGACTTTTCAAAGAGAATAACTTTCAAAGGAGTTCAAAAAAGCACCCTTACTATTAGAACTAGACATCCTTCAAGTTAATTCACCAAAAAAACATCATTATGATGTGAAATAACCAACAAACCATTGGATTCCTTAGTTTCAAAAGTAATATATTTTCTAAGCTCTCTTCAAAGTTAAGCTCTATGTAAAGTTCAGCATCTAAAAACTTCCCGTTACGCTCTCTTCATTTTCTAAGTTACTTCAAGTATTATCTTCTCTTTTTTGTACTCTTTTTTTGCCGTTCTAATTGTGCTATAGCAATGATGACAAACACCACACTTATAAATTTTGAATTTTCTTTTATTTTATAACTACATGGTATCCCTGCCCCTTTAAGGCAAGACTATTCCCTACGAATGCACACAATCGCCTGTCAACCACGTGCATCGAGTAATCTATGGGAAGGGGAACAAAACCAAACCGTGTTTTAGGGGAGCAAACCCACTATTCCCTGCGAATGCGCAAAATCACCTGCCAACCACGTGCATCGGGTAATCCATGGGAAGGGGAATTGAACCGAACTCGTGCTTTAGGGGAGCAAGCCCACAACCAAAGCCATACTCCCAAACTTGTGACAGGTAATCCACAGGGAGGGGAATCAATCTTGGAATAAGAAATTTTTATACAAGGTAATACCGTCTACCCATATGAGGACTTCGATAATAGCAAGGTTATAAGTAATTTGATTTAAATTTGCTCATAGAATTCCAGAGTTTAACATTTAATCCACTATTGATAGATACTACAATCCTCTTACTCGAATTCTAAATTTTTTCCCCTAGCTGCTTTGACAATTGAAAGTATAGATTGGAATATAAGGATCAAAGGCTTTGATGTATTGATTATATTTTAGCATAGATTGTCCTTTGGTAATCTTCTTAACAATTTATTTCTTAATCACTAAAATTTTCCTAATGTTTGATTCTTTTGAAAATGATGCATAAAATGTGTCTATTTTAAATGATGCCCCAATATTTTCAACTAAAAAAACATTTTGTTATGAGTGACTTCTTAATCCAAGTAGTGTCCTTATCCAAGCCTAACTTCATCTTCGGGTAAGATTCCGACTATTCTTATTTGTCTTGATCCTAATTAAAGACCTACAATTATTACTTTGATTCCACGACTAATCAACTCTTGTGTAAAGTGGTGTGAGATTTTGCCTATTAAAGATAGTCCAATAAAAAGTAAGTCATGTGCACATTCATGGGACCTTACCCCAACGATTAGGACAAACCAAAACCTGAAAATGATCACAGGGAAGGAGTAAAGTGATAAGAGGCAATGTAGGATTTCTAATTTGAATATGGGATGTAGATGGACTTTTTGGTCGAGCAAACAACTTATACACAATCAGAGTCGGTTAGCCAACACTCGATGATAAGCCCCTTCGGGGGTTCGGGCTAGCCTGGCCCCTAATAGATCCACTTTGAAGGAAAAAGAGATAATATGCATGGATCATTTCAATTGATCCAATCCATTCAAGTGGTTGGTTTGTAGTGATCTAAATCCTTAATATGATTGGGGCCATTTTCAGTTTATCCAAATGCTTCGTATGATTTAGGTTGTTTCTAGTGATCTTAACCAAATGATATAATAATACACGTTTTCAACAATCAAATCTCTGACTAGTCACATGATTGAGGTTGTTTTCAATGACGCGAGCCAATTTGATTTGCTAAGTTGATCAGTATCATTCACATGATTGACTATTTGTAAGCTTGTTCAAATGATTGTGCCAATTTTCAATGATCCAAACTATCCATACGATTGTTTCATTACCATAATTGTGTACATTTTCATGCGAACAACTTAAAGCCAATCAGAGTCAGTCGACCAACACCCAATGATAAGCCCCTTCGGCAGTTTGGGCTAGTCTGGCCCTTGATACATTCACTTTAAACAAAAAAGAGATCTATATATTAAAGTTCGGGCTGAAGGCTTTGACTGGAAATGCCATGCCATTCATGTAATTCTGTTGGTTCGGGAGTCGCCACGACAAAATACGATGACCTAATTAAGAGACCTAGAAGCTAGGGCTGCCTGGAGTGTGCTATAGTGCGTCCTACTAGAATTGAATATAACTTGGAATATATCATCAATTGAATTAGTAAACCCAAATATATCATCAATTGAAGTAGTGAACATTACCCTTCGAATATAACTTAGATTGAATCAACGAAATGGCCCGAAGCGTGGGTTTGGATCAGTAGAAATTGGCCAAATAATATATGATGGTTTGGTAGATCGAATAGGGCTCAATCATACGAAAGGTTTGGATCAATGAAAATTAGCCCATATATATACATATATATATTGATTGGTTTAGATCATTGACAATCTACCCAAATATATCAATAATATGATGGATCAGTACAAAGTGGATTGGTAATAAAGCAAGGTCAGATTAGGCTTCAAATATCACTTTGCTAAGATTGAAGATAACTACCCAAATCATAAGAATGCCTTGGAAGATCCAATAGGGCTCACTCAGACAAATGGTTTGGATCAATGAAAATCAGCCCAAATATATATGACTAGTTTCGTTCGGAGAAAATCAACCTAAATTTATCATCAATTGGATTATTAAACCATCAGCCTTCGAATATATCATGGATTGAATCAACGAAATGACCCAAAACATATGGAGTGTTTGGATCAATAAAAATATGCCAAACCATATGAATGACGTGGAAGATCGAATGGGCCTCAATCAAACAAATGGTTTGGATTGATAAAAATCAGCCCACCAATTAAAATCAACCCAAATATATCATCAATTGGATTAGTAAACATTACCCTTCGAATATAACTTCGATTGAATTAAGGAAATGGCCCAAAGCGTGGGTTTGAATCAGTAGAAATTGGCCAAATAATAGATGAATGGTTTGTAGATCGAATAGAGCTCAATCATACGAATGGTTTGGATCAATGAAAATCAACCCAAATATATATAATGATTGATTTAGATCATTGATAATCTACCCAAATATATTAATAAAATGATGGATTAGTACAAAGTGGATTGGTAACGAAGAAAGGTCAGACAGGCTTCGAATAGCACTTTGCTATGAACGAGGAAAACTACCCAAATCATAAGAATGCCTTGGAAGATCAAATAGGGCTCACTTAGACGAACGGTTTGGATCAATGAAAATCAGCCCAAATATATATGATTAGTTTCGATCAAAGAAAATCAGCCCAAATTTATCATCAATTGGATTACTAAACCATCAGCCTTCGAATATATCATGGATTGAATCAACTAAATGGCCCGAAACATATGGAAGTGTTTAGATCAATAAAAATATGCCAAACCATGTGAAAGCCGTGGAAGATCAAATACGCCTTAATCAAACGGATGGTTTGGATCAATAAAAATCAGCCCAAATAGATATATGATTAGTTTAAACCAATTAAAATCAATGGAAGATCAAATACGCCTCAATCAAACGGATGGTTTGGATCAATAAAAATCAGCCCAAATAGATATACGATTAGTTTAAACCAATTAAAATCAACGGAAGATCAAATACGCCTCAATCAAACAGATGGTTTGGATCAATAAAAATCTACCCAAATAGATATATGATTAGTTTAAACCAATTAAAATCAACCCAAATATATCATCAATTGGATTAGTAAACACTACCCTTTGGATTGAATCAACGAAATGGCCCGAAGCATGGGTTAAGATCAGTAGAAATTGGCCAAATAATATAAGACTTGTTTGTAGATCGAATAGGGGTCAATCATATGAATGGTTTGGATCAATGAAAATCAGCCCAGATATATATAATAATGGGTTTAGATCACTGATAATCTACCCAAATATATCAATAATATGATGGATCATTGTAAAGTGGATTGGTAACAAAGCAAGGTTAGATCAGGCTTTGAATATCACTTTGCTAAGATCAAAGAAAACTACCCAAATCATAAGAATGCCTTAGAAGATTGAATAGGGCTCACTTAGACGAATGGTTTGGATCAATGAAAATCAACCCAAATATATATGATTAGTTTCGATCAGAGAAAATCAACCCAAAGTTATCATCAATTGGATTACTAAACCATCAGCCTTTAAATATAGCATGGATTGAATCAACAAAATAACCCGAAACATATGGAGTGTTTGGATCAATAAAAATATGCCAAACCATATGAATGTCGTGGAAGATCGAATAGGCCTCAATCAAACGAATGGTTTGGATCAATAAAAATCAGCCCAAATAGATATATGATTAGTTTAAACCAATTAAAATCAACCCAAATATATCATCAATTGGATTAGTAAACATTACCCTTCGAATATAACTTGGATTGAATCAACGAAATGGCTCGAAGCGTATGAAGGGTTTGGATCAGTAGAAATTGGCCAAATCATATATGAATGGTTTGGATCAATGAAAATCAGCCCAGATATATATAATGATTTGTTTAATTCATTGAAAATCAACCCAAATATATCAATAATACGATAGATCCCTACAAAGTGGACTGCTAACAAAACAGGGTCAGATCGGCCTTCAAATATCACTTCGCTAGGATCGATGAAAACTACCCATATCATATGAATGCCTTTTAAGATCGAATAGGGCTCAATCAAACGAATGGTTTGGATCAATGAAAATTAGCCCAAATATATATGATTAGTTTAGATCATAGATAATGAACCCAAAGTTATCATCAATTGGATTACTAAACCATCAACCTTCGAATATAACATTGATTAAATCAACGAAATGGCCTGAAAGATATGATGTTTTCGGATCAATAAAAAAATGCCAAAACAAATGAATGACGTGGAAGATTGAATAGGCCTCAATCAAACGAATGGTTTGGAACAATGAAAATAAGCCCATATATATATATATATATATATATATATAGTTTAAACCAATTAAAATCAACCCAAATATATTGGATTAATAAACATTACACTTCGAATATAACTTGGATTGAATCAACAAAATGAGGCTAAGCATATGAAGGGTTTGGATCGGTAGAAATAGGCCAAATCATATATGAATGGTTTGGAAGATCAAATAGGGCTCATTTTGTATATATTTGATGGTTTGGAAAATCAAATAGGCCAAACCATTCATATATGATTTGGCTTGGAAGATCAAATAGATGGCCAGTTTGAATCTCATTTGGCGATTCAAACTCTTGGATCCAATAGATGGCCCAAGCATGTCAATGTTTTTTATCCATCGAAATGGCCCATGTCAAAGGTTTGGATCACTAGAAATGGGCCAAATCATATGAATTTGGATCCTTGTAAAAAGAAACCTGACTGTTTGAATTGTGTATAGAATTGAAGATGGTCCTACAAAATTAATGATGTGGATCACTAAAAACCAACTTCAAATATTATGAATAGATGGATCGACTTAACATACCCATTGGGATGGGTCATGGAAAGAGGCCTCAATCATATGATGAGTTTAGATCACTAACAGCAGCACGAATCATAAGATGTATTTGGATCGCTGAATGTGCTGAATCATATAAGAAGTTCAAATCCATTGAAAAGGCCAAAGCACGTCAAAGGTTTTGATCTATTGAAATGGCCCAAGCATGTCAAAGGTTTACATCACTATAAATGGGCCAAATCATATAAACTGTTTGAATAATTTGTAAAGCTGAAGATGGTCGGACAAAATTTAGGGCATGGATCAACTTAGCATATCCATTGCCATGGATCATGAATAGCAACTTCAATCATATGATGAGTTTGGATCATGAAAAGAGGCTTCAATCATATGATGAGTTTGGATCACTAACAGCGACATAAATCATATGATGTATTTGGATCGCTGAATGTGCTGAATCGTATAAGAAGTTCAAATCCGTTGAAATGGCCAAAGCATATCAAAGGTTTTGATCCATTGAAATGGCCCAAGCATGTGAAAGGTTTGGATCACTAGAAATGGGACAAATCATTTGAACAGCTTGAATCATTTGTAAAGCTGAAGATGGTCCTACAAAATTTAGGGCATAAATCATCTTAGCATATCCATTGCCATGGATCATGAATAACAACTTCAATCATATGATGAGTTTGAATCATGAAAAGCAGCTTCAATCATATGATGAGTTTGGATCGCCAAAAGAGCCGAATCATATGAACAATTTGGATCCAGTAGATGGCCCAAGCATGTTAATATTTTTTATCCATCGAAATGGCCCATGTCATAGGTTTGGATCACTAGAATGGGCCAAATCATATGAATTTGGTAAAAAGAAACCTAACTATTTGAATTGTGGATAAAATTGAAGATGGTCCTACAAAATTAACGATGTGGATCACTAAGAACCAACTTCAAATATTATGAATAGATGGATCGACTTAACATATCCATTGGGATGGGTCATGGAAATAGGCTACAATCATATGATGAGTTTAGATCACTAACAGCAACACGAATCATAAGATGCATTTGTATCGTTGAATGGGATGAATCATTTAAGAAGTTCAAATCCGCTGAAATGGCCCAAGCATGTCAAAGGTTTTGATCCATTGAAATGCCCAAGCATGTGAAATGATTGGATCACTAGAAATGGGCCAAATCATATGAACAGTTTGGATCATTTGTAAAGCTTAAGAGGGTCCTAAAAATTTTAGGGCATGGATCAACTTAACATATCCATTGCCATGGATCACGAAAAAGAACTTCAATCATATGATGAGTTTGGATCATGAACATCAGCTTCAATCATATGATGAGTTTGTATCATCGAATGATCTGAATAATATGAACAATTTGGATCCAGTGAATGACCCAAACATGTCAATGTTTTTATCCATCGAAATGGCCCATGTCAAAGGTTTAAATCAATAGAAATGGGCCAAATCATATAAATTTGTATCGTTGTAAAAAGAAACCTGACTGTTTGAATTGTAGATAGAACGGAAGCGGGTCCTATTAAAATTAACGATGTGGATCACTAAGAACCAACCTCAAATATTATGAATCGATGGATCAGCTTAACATATCCATTGGGATGGGTCATGTAAAGAGGCTTCAATAATATGATGAGTTTAGATCACTAACAGTAGCACGAATCATATGACGTATTTGGATCGCTGAATGTGCCGAATCGTATAAGAAGTTCAAATCCGCTGAGATGGCCAAAGCACATTAAAGGTTTTTAGCCATTGAAATGGCTCAAGCATGTCAAAGGTTTGGATTACTAAAAATGGGCCAAATCATATGAATAGTTTGGGTTATTTGTAAAGATGAAGAGGGTCCTACAAAATCATATGAGTGGTTCATATTATTGGAAACAAACTCTACCTTATTAATAATTTGAATCACTAAATACTGATGAATCATGTAACTAGTTTGGATTATTGAAAATGATCATAATTTTGAGATGAGATACATCCTCTCCTAACATTTTTCTATGCTTGTGCAATCCAACAAGGAGTATATAGCATTAAGTGATAAGATAGGTAAACAAAGGCCTGAATACATCAAACCGATCTAGATCCAATCAAATGAAGGGTTTAGATCACTGAAAACAACTCCAAAATATTAAGTGTTGTATTAATGAATAGAGGCCTAAGTATCAAAAGATGAACTTAATGGATTGGTGAAAAGAGGCATAAGTATACCAACTGGTTTGGATCACTAAAAAAGGCCTCACCTAATGAATGGTTTACATCACTGAAACAACTCTAATCATATGAAAAGTATGTATCACAAAAAAAAGACTAACCATATGAACGGTTGAGATCGCTTGAAATGGTTCAAGCACATCAAAGGTATGTGCCACTGAAAATGAGCCCAATCATTAGCAAAATTTGAATCACTAGTAACTTTTGGTTCATGTGACATTCACTGATTGATTTGTTAAGTGTATGCCTTAATTCGAATGGTGTGGATTACTAAAATAGCTTGAATTCTAAAATAGACCAACTATAGCTGACTCTTAAACCAAAGTCTCTGAATATGGAAAATTCATCACTGTACATCCCCCAATAGTTGAATCACCTCAACCAACTATATTGGATCTAATAAAATGAAGGATTGACGAAATCAGGCCCGATCATTTAAAATTGTTTGTAAAGTTAAAGAGGGCTCTACAACATTAACGGTATGGATCACTGAGAACTGATTTCTATAATATGTATAATATAGATTAACTAAACTAGAAGCAATAATGAAGGATCAGCAACAATAGGCCCGATCATTAAAATTGTTTGTAAAGTTCCCGATCATTAAAATTGTTTGTAAAGTTAAAGAGGGCTCTACAAAATTAGCAGTGTGGATCACTGAGAATTGATCTCAACAATATTAATGACATAGATTAACTTAACATATCATACGATGAGTTTGGATCACTTAAAAAGCTCAAATCATGCATTTGGATCACCAAATGAGCTAAATCATATGAACAGTTCAGATCCACATAAATGGCCCAATCATGTCAAAGTTTCCATCCATTGAAATAATCCCAATCAATATGTAATTACTGTAAAATTTTTGAATCCAAACAGAAACATCAGTCCATTTTTATGATGATTTGACATTCAGGTAATGTAAAAATGCCATCATTACAATTTACCACAGCAATCAGTGGTCAAATGTAGATGTAGTCAGACTTAGAAAGCAGGTAAACCAATTTGTAATTATTGCACATTTTCTTTACATTACCATGGTAATTGGTGAAGAAAACAGGCCCTTAAGTGTGCAGAAATTAGCACTCGTAGTTCTTAGTCTAAGTGTCTAACTATGCATGTCAAAGAATGCCAAAAGAACACCAATGCATAACTTCCATAGCAAAGTGAGTGAATCATATTGATGGAAGCAGTACACGAAATTATGACAATCGAATAAACATACCGTTCTTGTAGAAATATCCCCCTTAGATACCAAGGAACCAACTATAAATTCTAGAGCTGCTAGATCGCGATACTAGATTCTATAGCAAGGTTCAATAGATTTGTAGAAGTTTCTGTAGGGTTTCTCATCAAATAAATTGTGATGAATGCATCCTCAACAACTGTATAGATAGACTTGTCCTGGGAAAATACCTACAAAAATCCAATGCAAACACACCCTTAAATGCTTGCCAAGATTCCTTTGGAAGTCTAGAAGAATTGTAACACAAATCAAAGATGATGCTTACAAGTGGCAGCATTTTCCGAAGACAGGCCTCAGAGACACTGTGCATCAGGAATGGATGCTCCAATTCAATAATTAGGGGATTTCCAATTCAAATCCAAATTAGATAATTAGGGATTTTGGATTCCAATCCCCAAATCAAGATAATTAGGGTTTTGAAATTAATTCGAATTCCCAAATCAGGGAAATTAGGATTTTGTATTTCGAAACCTAATTGGGGATTTCAAATCCTAAACCCTAAATCAATTTGGGGATTTTAGATTCGAATCCCTAAATCTGGGAATTGAGATTTCTAAACCCATATCAGTAATTAGGGATTTCGATTCCCAAATCACGTATTGGGGATTTTAGATCTGAACCCTAAATCCAGGTACAACAGTTAGGGATTTCGAACACCAAATCTAGACGGCAATTAGGGCTTTCAAAAATCGAAATCAAATATTGGGAATTTTTGAATCCCTCAATCCTGTAATTAGGGATTTCAATTCCCAGAGAGAGAGAGAGAGAGAGAGAGAGAGAGAGAGAGAGAGAGAGAGAGATGATGGAAGGAAATGAGAGAGGCGAGATAAAGATTGATGAACTGCGCACCTACGGTACCCCTGCATCATTCTTCCAATGGCGATGACAGCGATGAAAAGGGGTTTCAGAGAGAGAGGGGGAACGAGGGAGAAGATTTTAGAGAGAGATAGAGAGAGAGACGTGAAAAGAGGGAGAGGTTTTCAGAGAAAGAGAGAGAGGCGGGAAAGGAGGGAGAGGTTTTGAGAGGAGAGGTTTTGAGAGGGGGAGAGAGAGGGACTGAAATCGTATAAAAATCATTGGACCGCTAAGGGTATCTTGGTCATTTAACAGAAATAGCCAGCTGTTTGACCGTTATACACACTTGGACATGGTTCTTTTTGGAATCATCGCTCACGCGTGTGGAGATCCATGCTGCTTGTACCTGTATTTTCTATGAAGATAACATGACTTAGACGAAAGGTGACATCTGTCTGATTGTTCGATGCCAGTTGTGTGGAAGCGGATGGAGACAGATTGGCTACTCCTCCTGACACTAGCCAGTGTCCAAAAAAGTCATACCCATCCATGATTCAAGTGGGCCCCACTAATGAAATAGTTTGGAGGGCGAGTGTTGCTCTGTACAATGTTTCTAATCATATGGTCCACTTGAATAAGAAATAGAGCCACAATTTTGTCCCTTGGCCTAACATAGGTGACACACTTAGCGGTTGGGATGGATTTTACATAAACATCACCCAAGCTATCATCCATTTATTGGAATCGGTGATATTGATAGAAGGTAGCTGAATGATAATTATATGGATTAATGATGTATCTTTTTAAAAACTTCTTAAAAATCAAATCAGAATGTAAATGGTCAGCGTTCAAATCAAATGCAACGAGAGTGATTATATCATAGTCGTAAAAAAGGAGAAACATGAGTACCCAATATAAAAATCTTTTCAACTGTCATGTAAATCTTCTTAAAGAAATAAAGCAATGCAAATGTAATCGCATGATAGTCATCATCCATGATATCTGAGAAGCTAATCTAATAGGACATATCAACATCAGCCATGCTCAATTTCTCCCCATTTGAATAACCTATTCCTCTAACAAAATGGCAATTAGCTGGACCTTATTTGGTGGTTATGGTCCACCCAATGGATAACTTCTAATTTATTAAGTGAATAGATCTCCTTAAATGCTAAACCAACGGTAAGCTTTTTATATATGAAAATCATACATATTCACTCATCAATGTCTATACACTGTTTTCCATGGTGATGGTCACTTTAGTGGATAGGTTGCCTCATGGTGGGGCAACTTATGGAGGATTGGGATTTCGCAAGCACTTAATTGGTAGGAGTTATCCACTTGGTGGACCTTAAACTATGGTCCAACTAGTTGGACTCAAAACATTCTCTTTTTTAATATACTAGCGTAGACCACTACGAGATGAACACCCACCCCTTGATTTCTTAAGGTTCGAGTTCAATCCAGCAAAAAAAAAATAAATAAATAAATAAATAAATAAATAAATAAAGGTTCGGTAGACCCAGGTGCAAGGGCTACCTTGTGGCTGCTTCTTGAGGCAAAGGCCCACCTTTGGATGAGTAAAATTGTTCATATAGTGAGGACCATGCAAGAGGGATCGAAGCCGATAAATGTCTACATTAGACTATCCTAACCACTAAATTGAGTCTAGTTAATTGGCATTTTGTTAGAGGAATAGGTTGTTCACATGGGGAGAAATTGGGCATGGTCGATGTGATGTCTTAATGGAATAGTGAACATTAATTTATGATAGTTTCCTTGGAGCATAAGCCACTGCTAGACTTCTCACAAACATAATAGTGGGCCCACCTAGGTTCCAACGCAGGGCCCACCCATTTTGTGAGCTCAATTTAGGACATAAAGCCAAAAATGAGTCGAATTCAATACTCAAGTGGGCCGAAATAGTGAGATTAATCGTCCACAGTTGAAATATTTGTGGAGCTTCAGAAGATTTAAATAAGTCTAATATTTGTGTTTTTAGTTCATCCTAGTAGGAATGACGTTATGAACATATGGATGGCATGTAAACATCATTGACGACCCAGGGAGTTTCAACGGTAGGAATTTCCCTACCCACCTTTTCCTTTAGTGCGGCCCACTTGAGTCTTGGATCCAATTCGATTTTGGTCTTAAGACCTAAAATGAGCTCACAAAACGGATGAATGGGGTGGATTTCCAACAAACATCGTGGTGGGCCCCACCTATGTTTCCAGCGCAGGAACTTCATGACTTTAGCCAAAAATCCGTGGAAGCGAATTGTGTCCTACCCTGCCCGGACCAAAATCCGTCGGGGCGGGGTTCTGTGGGCCCAAAGTGATGAAATGGTTTTATCCACGCCATCCATCCATATTTGGAGATAATTTTAAGGTATGAAACCAAAATTGAAGTGGAGCCAAGGCTTAAATGGACCACAAAGTGGGGAATGAATGTCCACCATTAAAAACTTCCTGGGGTCTGCAAAGTTTCGGATCAAGTTGATATTTTTTTTCACTTCATCCAGATCTACATGACCTTATGAGTATGTTGGATGGTAAAAAGACATCACGTTGGCCCTTAGAGATGTTTCAACAGTGAGTGTCATTATCATTGCTACTTCCTTTCGTGTGGTTCACTAGAGAATTCTACCTTCCTCAAATTTTGGATAATGTCATAAATTGATATGAGAAAAAAGATGAACGGCTTGGATAAAAATATTACATCTTGGCGGGCCCCACTGAGCCCTGCCTGGACGGATTATTGTCCGGGCGGGGTAGGACGTAATCCGCTTTCCAAATCCGTGTTTCGTAAATCTCCTTAAATTATGAAAATATCCTTAATGGTCATTTTTACTTTTGCTTGCCGAGTAAGCAACCTCTCTCTCTCTCTCTCTCTCTCTCTCTCTCTCTGAAAACCACTCCTTCCCTCTCTCCCTCTCTGAAAACCTCTCCCTCTCTCTCTCTCTCTCTCTCTCTCTCTCTCTCTGAGAACCGCTCCTCCCTTCTCCCCCCGCTCTCTCTGAAAATCTCTCTCTCTCTCTCTCTCTCTCTCCCTGCCACTGCTGGTAGCTTCGACGACGCAGGATGAATAGTAACCCTCATAACTCTCTCTTCAGAGGTTGAATTTAGAGTATTTTGAGCTCATTGGAATGGTAACTTGACAAGATTACAAATTGGACAAGAATTGGCTAATTCAGAGACCGTTCAATATCTTAAAAGCACGTTGGAACTCTTCGATCGTCATTTTACAATATGGATTGTTAATCTTTCCAAATCGTGCGATCCAACAGAGACGCCCATAACTCCATCGTTTGACGTCGGATTGGGTCAATTTTTGGTCATCTGAAAGGTACTTTAGTGCTCTTTCATTCCTGACTGGAATCGTCATATTCCTAGATCATTTGGGCACCGTAAGTGGGATCTCCTTGTCCAACGGTTACCCTCATAACTCTCTTTTTAGAGGTCGAATTTAGACTATTTTAGGTTATTGGAATGGTAACTTGTCAAGCTTCAAAATGGCACCAGAATTGTATAATTTAGAAACCGTTTGATATCCCAAAAGTACGTTGTAACTCTTTGATCGTCATTTTTTAATATGGATAGTTAATCTTTCCAAATCGAGTGATTCAACGGAGACGCGCATAACTCCATTGTTTGATGTCAGATTGGGTAAATTTTTGGTCATCTGAAAGGTACTTTAGTGCTCTTTCATTCCTGACTGGGATCATCGTATTCTGAGACCAATTTGGCATCTGTAAGTGGGATCGCAGCCATCGATCTTGAATGTTCCTTCATCTCCTTGTCCAATAGTAACCCTCATTACTCTCTCTTTAAAGGACGTATTTAGACTATTTCCAGCTCATTGGAATGGTAACTTGTCAAGCTTCCAAATGGGACCAAAATTGCCTAATTCAAAGACAATTCGATATCTCAAAAGCACGTTGGAACTCTTCGATCGTCATTTTTCAATATGGATTGTTAATCTTTCCAAATTGCGCAATCCAATGGAGACTCTCATAACTCCATCATTTGATGTGGGATTAGGTCAATTTTTTGTCATCTGAAAGGTATTTTAGTGCATTTTCATTCCTGACTAGAATCGTCGTATTCTGAGACCATTTGGGCATTCGTAAGTGGGATCGCAGTCGTCGGTCCTGAATGTTTCCTTCATCTCCTTGTCCAATAGTAACCCTCATAACTCTCTCTTCAGAGGTCGAATTTAGAATATTTCAGGTCATTCGAATGGTAACCTGTCAAGCTTCAAAACGGGACTAGAATTGCATACTTAGAAACCGTTTGATATCCCAAAAGGACATTGGAACTCTTCGATTGTCATTTTTTAATATGGATAGTTAATCTTTCCAATTCTCGCGATCTAAGTGGGACGCCCGATCTAACTCCTTCATCTTCTTGTCCAATAGTGATCCTCATAACACTCTCTTGGGTCAATTTTTATTTTGAGCTCATTGGAATCATTACTTAAAGGTACAGAGACCGTTCAATGTTAAAAGCACGTTGGAACTCTATTTTTCATCTTTCCAAATCAAGCGATCAACGGAGATGCCCATAACTACATCGTTTGATGTCAGATTTCGAGACCACTTTAGTGCTCTTTCATTCTTGATTTGGAATCGTCATCGTATTCGAACAATTGGGATGGGATCGCAGTCGTCGATCTTGAATGTTCCTTCATCTTCTTGTCCAATAGTGACCTTCATTACTCTCTCTTCAGATGTCGAATTTAGACTATTTCAGGTCATTGGAATGGTAACTTGTCAAGCTTCAAAATGGGATGAAAATTGCATAATTTAGAAACCGTTCGGTATCCCAAAAGCACGTTGGAACTCTTCGATCATCATTTTTCAATATGGATTGTTAATCTTTCCAAATCACGCGATCTAACAGAGACGCCCATAACACCATCGTTTGATGTGGGATTGGGTCGATTTTTGGTCATCTGAAAGGTACTTTAGTGCTCTTTCATTCCTGACTGGAATCATCGTATTCTGAGACCATTTGGGCATCCGTAACTGGGATCGCAGTTATCGATCATGAATGTTTCATTCATCCCCTTATCCAATAGTAACCCTCATAACTCTCTCTTCAGAGGTCAAATTTAGACTATTTTGAGGTCATTGGAATGGTAACTTGACAAGATTTCAAATTGGATGAGAATTGGCTAATCAGAGACTGTTCAATGTCCTAAAAGCATGTTGGAACTCTTCGATCGTCATTTCGCAGTATGGATGGTAATCTTTTAATCTTTCCATAACTCTATCATTTGATGTCGAATGGATCAATGGAAATGTACTTTAGTGTTGTTTCATTCTTGACTAGAATCAACTAGAGACGTTTGATGTCGCGATTGGGACGCCCATAACTACATCATTTGATGTTAGATTGGGTCGATTTTTGGTCATCTGAAAGGTACTTTAGTGCTCTTTCATTCCTGACTGGAATCGTCGTATTCTGAGACCATTTGGGCATCCATAAGTGGGATTGCAGTCGTCGGTCCAAAATGTTTCCTTAATCTCCTTGTTCCACAGTAACCCTCATAACTCTCTCTTCAAAGCTCGAATTTAAAATATTTCCACCTCATTGGAATGGTAACTTGTCAAGCTTCCAAATGGGACCAGAATTGCCTAATTCAGAGACCATTCGATATCCCAAAAGCACGTTGGAACTCTTCGATTGTCATTTTTCAATATGGATTGTTAATCTTTCCAAATCGAGCGATCCAATGGAGACGCCCATAAGTCCATCGTTTAATGTGGGATTGGGTCGATTTTTGGTCATCAGAAAGGTACTTTAGTGCTCTTTCATTCTAGAATGGAATCGTCGTATTCCGAGACCATTTGGGCATCCGTAAGTGGGATCGCAGTCGTCGGTCCTAAATGTTTCCTTCATCACCTTGTCCAATAGTAACCCTCATAACTCTCTCTTCAGAGGTCGAATTTAGACTATTTTGAGCTCATTGGAATGGTAACTTGACAAGATTACAAATTGGATGAGAATTGGCTAATTCAGAGACCGTTCAATATCCTAAAAGCACGTTGGAACTCTTCGATCGTCATTTTGCAATATGGATTGTTAATCTTTCCAAATCGTGTGATCCAACGGAGACGCCCATAACTCCATCGTTTGATGTCGGATTGGGTCGATTTTTGGTCATCTGAAATGTACTTTAGTGCTCTTTCATTCCTGACTAGAATCGTCATATTCTGAGACCATTTGGGCATCTGTAAGTGGGATCGCAGTCTTCGGTCCTGAAAGTTTCCGTCATCACCTTGTCCAATAGTAACCGTCATAACTCTCTCTTTAGAGGTCGAATTTAGACTATTTTGAGCGCATTGGAATGGTAACTTGACAAGATTACAAATTAGATGAGAATTGGCTATTTCAGAGACCGTTCAATATCCTAAAAGCACGTTGGAAATCTTGGATCATCATTTTGCAATATGGATTGTTAATCTTTCCAAATCGTGAGATCCAATGGAGACGCCCATAACTCCAACGTTTGATGTCAGATTGGGTCAATTTTTGGTCATCTGAAAGGTACTTTAGTGTTCTTTCATTCCTGACTGGAATTGTCGTATTCCGGGACCATTTTGGCATCTGTAAGTGGGATCGCAGTCATCGGTTTTGAATGCTCCTTCATCTCCTTGTCCGATAGTAACCCTCATTACTCTCTCTTCAAAGGACGAATTTAGACTATTTCTAGCTCATTGGAATGGTAACTTGTCAAGCTTCCAAATGGGACCATAATTGCCTAATTCAGAGACAATTCGATATCCCAAAAGCACGTTGGAACTCTTCGATCGTCATTTTTCAATATGGATTGTTAATCTTTCCAAATCGTGTGATCCAATGGAGACGCCCATAACTCCATCGTTTGATGTGGGATTAGGTCAATTTTTGGTCATCTAAAAGGTACTTTAGTGCTCTAAAATTCCTGACTGGAATCATTGTATTCCGAGACCATTTGGGCATCCGTAAGTGGGATCACAGTTGTCTTTCCTAAATGTTTCCTTTATCTCCTTCTCCAATAGTAACCCTCATAACTCTCTCTTCAGAGGTTGAATTTAGACTATTTCAGGTCATTGGAATGGTTACCTGTCAAGCTTCAAAATGGGACCAGAATTGCATACTTAGAAACCTTTTGATATCCCAGAAGCAAGTTGGAACTCTTCGATCGTTATTATTCAATATGGATTGTAAATCTTTTCAAATCACGCGATCCAATGAAAATGCCCATAACTCCATCGTTTGAGGTGGGATTGGATCAATTTTTGGTCATTTGAAAGGTACTTTAGTGCTCTTTCATTCCTGACTGGAATCGTCGTATTCCGAGACCATTTGGGCAACCATAAGTGGGTTCGCAGTCGTTGGTCCTTAATGTTTCCTTAATCTCCTTGTTTGATAGTAACCCTCATAACTCTCTCTTAAGAGGTCGAATTTAAACTATTTCTAGCTCATTGGAATGGTAACTTGTCAAGCTTCCAAATGGGACCAGAATTGCCTAATTCAGAGACCATTCGATATCCCAAAAGCACGTTGGAACTCTTCGATCGTCATTTTTCCATATGGATTGTTAATCTTTCCAAATCGCGCGATCCAATGGAGACGCCCATAACTCCATCGTTTGATGTGGGATTGGGTCGATTTTTGGTCATCTGAAAGGTACTTTAGTGCTCTTTCCTTCCTGACTGGAATCGTCATATTCTGAGACCATTTTGGCATTTGTAAGTGGGATTGCAGTCGTCGGTCTTGAATGTTCCTTCATCTCCTTGTCCAATAGTAACCCCATAACTCTCTCTTCGGAGGTCAAATTTAGATTATTTCAGGTCATTGGAATGGTAACTTGTCAAGCTTCAAAATGGCACCAAAATTGCATAATTTAGAAACCGTTCGATATCCCAAAAGTATGTTGGAACTCTTCGATCGTCATTTTTTAATATAGATAGTTAATCTTTACAAATTGCGCGATCCAACTGAGACGCCCATAACTCCATCGTTTGATGTCGGATTGGGTCGATTTTTGGTCATCTGAAAGGTACTTTAGTGCTCTTTCATTCCTGACTGGAATCGTCGTATTCTGAGACCATTTCAGCATCTGTAAGTGGGATCGTAGTCATCGGTCTTGAATGTTCCTTCATCTCCTTGTCCAATAGTAACCCTCATTACTCTCTCTTCAGAGGTCGAATGTAGATTATTTTAGGTCATTGGAATGGTAACTTGTCAAGCTTCAAAATGGGACCAAAATTGCATAATTAAGAAACTGTTCGGTATCCCAAAAGCACGTTGGAACTCTTCAATCATTACTTTTCAATATGATTGTTAATCTTTCCAAATTGCGCTATCCAACGGAGATGCCCATAACTCCATCGTTTAATGTCGGATTGGGTCAATTTTTGGTCATCTGGGTACTTTAGTGCTCTTTTATTTCTGACTGGAATTGTCGTATTCCATGACCATTTGGGCATCCAAAAGTTGGATCGTGGTCGTCGGTCCTGAATGTTTCCTTAATCTCCTTGTTCGACAGTAACCCTCATAACTCTCTCTTCAGAGTTCGAATTTAAACTATTTCTTGCTCATTGGAATGGTAATTTGTCAAGCTTTCAAATGGGACCAGAATTGCCTAATTTAGAGACCATTCGATATCCTAAAAGCACGTTGGAACTCTTCAATTGTCATTTTTCAATATAGATTGTTAATCTTTCCAAATCGCGCGATCCAACGGAGACGCCCATAACTCCATTGTTTGATGTCAGATTACATCGATTTTTGGTCATCTGAAAGGTACTTTAGTGCTCTTTCATTCCTCACTGGAATCGTCGTATTCCAAGACCATTTGGGCATCTGTAAGTGGGATGCAGTCGTCGGTCCTAAATGTTTCCTTCATCACCTTGTCAAATGTAACCCTCATAACTCTCTCTTCAGAGGTCAAATTTAGACTATTTTGAGCTCATTGGAATTGTAACTTCACAAGATTACAAATTGGATGAGAATTGGCTAATTCAAATGCCGTTCAATATCCTAAAAGCACATTGGAACTCTTCGCTCGTCATTTTTCAATATGGATTGTTAATCTTTCCAAATTGTGCGATCCTATGGAGACGCCCTTAACTCCAACATTTGATGTCGGATTGGGTCAATTTTTGGTCATCTGAAAGGTACTTTACTGCTCTTTCATTCCTGACTAGAATCGTCGTATTCCGAGACCATTTGGGCATCCGTAAGTGGAATCGCAGTCGTCAGTCCTGAATGTTTCCTTCGTTTCCTTGTCCAATAGTATCCCTCATAACTCTCTCTTCAGAGGTCGAATTTAGACTAATTCAGGTCATTGGAATGGTAACTTGTCAAGCTTCAAAATGGCGTCAGAATCGCATAATTCAGAAACTAGTCGATATCCCAAAAACACATTTAATTTCACGAATCAATCAAAGAAGGATCGAGGGGGCATCTGTTGAGGCATAAAAAATGGTGATGAAGAAAGGATTGAACAAGAGAAGATTAAGAGATAGAAAGAAAATTGGAAAAGAAGAAGAATGAAGTAGCTTAAGGGGGGTTTGCTCGGGACCGCGCAACAAATGTCCGTTACGCAGGATTGTTCAACTGACTTATAGGGTTTATTCTCTGAGAAGGATCCAAATTAGTAGAAGGTCATTTACACGGGTTTGCGTAACTAATGTCAGTTGCGCAGGACTACACAACCAAAATATCAATTACTTGGGTCCGTACAATGGAATTCAGGACTGGTTCTTTGTGAAAAGGTCCAAAGCATTGAAAGGTGGGTCCTATGGTACCAAAATCGAGGTGTCACACGTGCGAGGGCCTATAAACATCCCCTCCCCTCCTTCATTTGGACGGATTGAAGATTTCGGAGAGGAAACAGAGCAAAGAAGGGGATTGAAGGTAGGAGAAGAAGCTCCGGTCAATTGCGTGGGACCGTGCAACCGATATCTGTTACGCGGGTCTGCGCAACCAGACTCCCCTGCAGTCTGTGAAGTGAAGGAGTGGACATGCTGCTGAAATGGCTAAGTCTCTAGATTTCTTCTATTCAAGCTTCAAGGGGAGAAATCAGTAGAAGAGATCAATTCAACATTCCTCCTAAGTACCAGAAGATGACTGAAGCAACTGTCGGAATGCTGCCAAAATTTCTATCTCCTATCTCCTTGAAGATTAGTTGATCGATTCAACAATTCCTCCTAAGTAATAGGAGATGAATGAAACACGAAATTTCTATTTGGACTATCTTATCTGACTTTGATTGATTGTACTTTGTTTTCAGAATCAAGGGAATCCGAGGATGTAAATGAATTCAGAATAAATGTGATCAATGTTCTTTCTTTCTTTCTTTGTTATCATTGAATAAATCTCTCAAATTAAACGTATTTGTTTCCTTATCAAAACAGTCATTTTTTAATATAGATAGTTAATCTTTCCAAATTGCGCAATCCAACTGAGACGCCCATAACTCCATCGTTTGATGTCCGATTGGGTCGATTTTTGGTCATCTGAAAGGTACTTTAGTGCTCTTTCATTCCCGATTGGAATTATCGTATTTAGAGACCATTTTGGCATCTGTAAGTGGGATCACACTCGTCGGTCTTGAATGTTCCTTCATATCCTTGTCCAATAGTAACCCTCATTACTCTCTCTTCGGAGGACGAAATTAGACTATTTTCAGCTCATTGTAATGGTAACTTGTCAAGCTTCCAAATGGGACCAGAATTGGCTAATTTAGAGACAATTCGATATCCCAAAAGCACGTTGGAACTCTTCGATCATCATTTCTCAATATGGATTGTTAATATTTCCAAATCACGCAATCCAACGGAGACTCCCATAACTCCATCGTTAGATGTCGGAATGGGTCGATTTTTGGTTATCTAAAAGGTACTTTAGTGCTCTTTTATTCCAGACTAGAATTGTCGTATTCTGAGACCATTTGGGCATCTGTAAGTGGGATCATAGTCGTCGGTCCTGAATGTTTCCTTCATCTCCTTGTCTAATAGTAACGCTCATAACTCTCTCTTCAGAGGTCAAATTTTGACTATTTCAGGTAATTGGAATGGTAACTTGTCAAGCTTAAAAATGGGATAAGAATTTCATAAGTTAGAAACCGTTCAATATCCCAAAAGGACGTTGGAACTCTTCGATCGTCATTTTTTAATATGGATAGTTAATCTTTCCAAATCACAGGACCCAAAAGAGACACCCATAACTCCATCATTTGATGTTAGATTGGGGCGATTTTTGGTCATCTGAAAGGTACATTAGTGATCTTTCATTCCTGACTGGAATTGTCGTATTTCGAGACTATTTCGGCATCTGTAAGTGGGATCGCATTCGTCGGTCTTGAATGTTCCTTCATCTCCTTGTCCGATAGTAACCCTCATTACTCTCTCTTCAGAGGACGAATTTAGACTATTTCCAGCTCATTGGAATGGTAACTTGTCAAGCTTCCAAATGGGACCATAATTGCCTAATTCAGAGACAATTCGATATCTCAAAAGCACGTTGGAACTCTTCGATCGTCATTTTTCAATATGGATTGTTAATCTTTTCAAATCGGGCGATCCAACGGTGTTGGTGCATAAAAAATGATGATCATGAAGTGGAAAGATGGACATTCAGGGAAAATACTGGAGGAAGACAAGTTGTGCGGATCGTGTAACTAAGTGATGTAGTTACGCAGGTCGCGCAACTGACTGATGCAATTGCACGAATCCCATAGCTGAGGCAACAGTTGTGCGGTTCGCTGAACAAGGGCGACAGTTGCACGAATCCCATAACTAAGTATTGGGAGATGACTGAAATAGCGCTAAAGTGCTGCTGAAATTTATATTGAATCATAACAATTGCATTTAGAATAAGTCTTCAATCTTGAGTGATCTATCTTAGAATCAAGGGATATAGAGAGGATGTAAAATGAATTCAGAACCAATAAAGTGTGATAATTGTCTTTGTACTTTTCCATTGTTATGACTGAATAAGATAGTTTCCCCAAACTAAATACTTTTGTTTCCTTGTCGAAACAAAATGGCGACTCTGCTGGGGAAAATTGTAAGACTCTTATTTAACAGTAACGTTGGGAAAATTGTAAGACTCTTATCACTTTTTGACATCTTTTAGACGCCAAAATGGCGACTCTCAATGGGAACATCCTCCCCTTCATCTCTAAGATAGCTTACTTAATCTCTCGCATACTAACTTCATGTATGTTTCATTACTGAAGGTACCCAAATTCAATTACATAATACTACTGATGGCTAACATTGCAGGAAAAGTGAACTTCCGCTTCATCCCTACTGGGTTCATAGTCGAATACGCGCCCAGTCGAACTCCCGAGCATACGAATGCATGCACCACCAACAAGCGCAGAGTGACTCAAGTAACAGCGGGAGTCATTTCCGTCTCACCTCAACCACAAGAAAGTGACGAGAACTGGACTGTGGTCTTGTCTAGGAAGACAAAAGCAAAGAACTTAAAGAACCGCAAGGCAAACTTATCTGTACTAAGAGCTGAGGGACCAATCACGAGCAGTATAGTAAGAAGAAAACCCGAGCTCGCTCCTCCTGTGATATACCCCGAATAAGCAGCTCCATAGTTAGCGTCGCATGATTTTTCAGCTTTGATCCCCCTAAGGACTAAATGGACAGAAGCACGGAAAGGTAAAACGCTGATGATAGGATCACTGGTGGCTGTATCACCCCGGACAAGTTCGCCCATAACTGTATCACCACGATCGATCAACAACACAGGAAGCGCACAAAAATTGAACGAAACTCTAATCTCTCCTCTCTTTATAAGCCCTGTTACGTCAACATACTCTCGTCTTACTCCAACAACGACCTCGACAAGCAGTAAAGAAGCAGCCACAGTGTACATGGCGGGGACGGGTCAAGAAAACAGGCCAACTACCAAAGAACATGTTGACCAAATGGTAGAGGCGCAAAGAGCGCTAATGGACGAGTGCCGGAACCTCAGAGAAGCTCTGACAACTCTAGCGCATAACATAGCCAGATAGCTGCTCCACCTATGATGGGAGCAACGAATGGACAGGAGAGCCAACCTGAAGGTTCCCGTCTACAGGGGATAGGATTGCGAGGATCCGCTCCAGCAACGAGAGCTATAACACAGGATGATGTAAGGCAAGTCGTCGAAGAAGCAGCCAGAATAGAGAGAAAGCGCGCGAATACCGGCCGTTTCAGATACCGAACGCCGTACCCAAGAGAGGTAGAAGACGTCCCTTTCCCAGCTAATTTCAAGCATTCAGACTTTCAAAAGTTTAACGGAGAAGGGTCACCTGAAAAGCATTTAATGCACTTCATTACCAGCATGGGGAATTTTCCACGATACCTCAATACTGCTTACGATTATTCGGATCATCATTGACAAGTAAAGCTTTTCGATGGTATTCAAATTTAGATCCAGGATCTATACGCACATGAGAAGAAATGCAAGACGCTTTCATGTCAAACTTCTTATCGTCAGAGCGTGATGTTAGCATCACGGAATTGGCTTCAGTATGACAGCGAGAAGGAGAACCAGTTGAAAAGTTCATAGACAGATGGAAAACACTGGGGGCATCGTGCAGACAGTTGCCGGAAGAAAAGGAATAGGTCAAGATGTGTTTGAACTCTATGGAAACAAGAATCGCGTTCGGACTCACCAGTGCCGATATCGGAACCTTTCGCGATTTGGCTACCAAAGCCCATGCATTGGAATTAATGACTCGTAAGATGCCAGCATTTCATCATGAAACCGTCAGGAGGATACCTGGCTGAACGACCATCAATACCATCGATTGGGATAAGAAAAATTAAGATGCGAGGGGCTCAAGAGACAAAAGGTCGGAAGGAAAAGAAGGCTGGAATCAATCAAGGGATAGATACGGCGGAAAAAGGCTCAGAATGCTCGATTCTCACGAAGGATTTGAGTTCGATAAAGAAGACGTAGTTCGTATGATGCAGCAGTTATTGAAAGCTGGCACCCTAGAATTACCAGAACTCAAGTGCCCTGAAGATGTAATGAAGACCCGGGAAAGAAACTTTTGCCATTATCATCGCTTAGTGGAACATCCGACGGAGAATTGTTATACGTTGAAGTACATCATACAACGAATGATAAATAAGGGCAAAATAATAACCAGCGAAAGCAAAGAAAAGAGTATGAGGGCGACAGTAAACGTATTTTCAGTCCAGGAAAAAGCACGAGAAATAAAAGAGAAAGAAAATCAAAAGTCAATAAAGAATGCCGCAATGATTACGTTGCGATCAGGGAAGCAGGTAACGAGTCCAGTGAAGCAAAGAGCAGAAATTGCAAGGAAAGAAGTCACTAAAAGACAGAACAGCGAGAATGGAAGTAAAAACGGGAATGGAGCGATGAAAGTGGCTTATGACGTAGTTAGTCACTTGAAAGGCATCAAGACGCCTAAGCATCTATGATGCACTTAAGTTATCGAAGAGTTTGCAGAGATCGATTGTGTCGATCACGATGTGAGAGAAGCTTTATTGATAGAAATGAAACATGAAAGACACGATGAACGGGCAAATTGTCTACCAGTAATCTCGTTCTCTGATGATATTTAATTGGTGAAGCAGAACATAACAGACCATTAATGATAGAAGGGTATATTTATGAAAGGAAGATAAAACGGATTATGATAGACAATGGGTCTGCAGTGAATCTTTTGCCGCTCTGATTTGCGTCCCAGCGGAATGATGATACAGGGGTTCAATCAAGATGGACAACGCGCACTCGGTAAGATTACAGTGACATTAGAAGTAGGAGACTTAATTACTACCATTGTATGTCACGTTATAAATGCTGTGACAACGTATAACCTTCTCTTGGGAAGGTCGTGGATACATCAGTACAGTATTGTACCCTCTACTCTACACCAATGTTTCAAATACTGTAAGGACGGAATGCAATGTAAAGTGATGGCTGACGCGAAACCATATACAGAAGCTGAGTCTTTCTTCGCGAACGCTAGCTATTATAAAGGTTTCTCTGAAGAGGTGGAAAATGATGATGAAAAGAGAGTCTCGAAAGATGACCGAATAAATAATGTTAGAGAAGAAAGGGAGGAATCTTCTAGGACTGCAGAAGCAAGAAAGAAGTTCTATTTTGTGCCCAAGCGTTTGAGACAACCCGGGCAGCCGCTGTTGACATTGTTATCGATAGAATAGTTGGAAATTTTATAGTCTAATTATACGATGCCTTTATCTAAAATTGAAAGGTGTAAGCCATTTATAGTCGCTCCAGGAAGATTTGAAGTCAAGGCTAGTACTAAATACCCTGAGCCGATAGAATTCCACGCCGCAGCAAAAACAAAGGATGAGATCACAAGCAATGTATATCACGGAGAGCTAACACCGTAAAATTTGAAAAAATACAGTGCAGTAAGCAAGAAAATCATGAGAAATATGGGCTTTGATTGTAACAAACCCACCGGACTGAATCATGGAAAAGGAATTCAAATCCCTCTCGGGGTTGATCAGGAAAAGCGGAGAAAATTCCAGGGGCTAGGAGCAGAGTCATCAGTAAATATGGTAACAATAAATATGACTTCGGCTGCACAGATGCCAGAGCAAGACCCTAAAGTAGTTGAGTATCCTGAAACAACTCCAAAACAAATAGAAGACGGGGGGCAACCGACAATAGATGGCTTGCGAGAAATAAATTTAGGAACAGAAGAAGAACCGAGGAATACATTCATCAGCATCAGTCTTTCTGAGCAGGAATTCGAGAAATATGGACAACTTCTTAAAGAAAATAAAGACATCTTCGCCTGGACATATGAAGAAATGTTGGGACTGGAACCCTCCATAGCGATGCATCGATTAAACATCTCCAAAGAAAAGAAACCAATAAAGCACGCACAAAGGCGCTTCCACCCAGACCTGATTCCGTTAATCTAACAGGAGGTAAACAAACTAATAAAAGTTGGATTCATCAGGGAAGTTAAATATCCCAAGTGGATATCAAACATCGTTCTTGTGAAAAAGAAGAATGGGCAGATCAGAGTATGTATTGACTTCAGAGATCTGAACGAAGCATGTCCAAAGGACGACTTCCCTCTCCCGATAACAGAATTATTGATCGATAGTATTACTCAGTATGCTATTATGTCTTTTATGGACGGTTATATAGGTTATAATCAAATCAGGATGGCGCCCGAAGATGAAGAGGCGACGACATTCAGAACACCGCTCGGGATTTACTGTTACAAAGTTATGCCTTTTGGTCTTAAAAATGCCGGGGCAACATATCAGAGGGCAATGAAAAATATCTTTTAAGATATGATGCATAAGCATGTTGAATGCTATGTTGACAACCTGGTGGTCAGGTCAGGAGATCATCAAGAACACCGTGAACATTGGCAGCAGTCTTCCGTCGACTCAGAAAGAAACAATTGAAGATGAACCCAACTAAATGTGCGTTCGGGGTATCTTCTGACAAATTCCTCGGCTTCGTTGTACGGCATAGAGGCATCGAGATCGATCCAGGAAAAATTAAGGCTATTCAAAATATGCCGCCACTGACAACGCTGAAGGAATTAAAAAGTTTACAAGGAAAACTGGCGTACATTCGCCGTTTCATTTCAAACCTCGCAGGAAGGTGTCAGCCATTTTCTCGGCTAATGAAGAAAGATACAGAATTTGTATGGGATCATGCCTGTCAGAATGCATTTGATTCAATTAAGGAATTGCTGAAACAGCCACTGGTATTAACAGCTCCAGTGAGAGGTAAGCCACTTATCTTGTATACATCTGCAACTACAAATTCTTTGGGTGCTTTGTTGTCACAGGTAAATGAAACCGGAAAGGAGACTGCTCTTTATTATCTAAGCTGAACATTGATGGGGGCAGAATGCAATTATTCCTCGATCGAGAAAGAATGTTTGGCGTTGATATTCGCTGTACAAAAGTTAAGACATTATTGTCTCTCCCACGTTATAACTTTGATCTCAAGAGCAGATCCGATTAAATTCTTGATGACCAGGCCAATGTTATCGGGAAGATTTGCCAAATGGATGTTATTGTTATCAGAATATACTATTTCATATAAACCAGCGAAAGCAGTAAAAGGGCAGGCTATGGCAGATTTCCTCGCAGCACATCCTGTGGCAGAAAGTGAAGAAATTAATGATGACTTCCCAGACGAGCAGGTTATGTTAGCTGAATCCCAGAGCCCATGGCAAATGTATTTTGATGGTGCTGCTCAAACATCGGGAGCATGGGCAGGAGTGATATTCATTACTCCTCAAGGCGATCTGTTACCATACTCCTTCACACAGGGGACTACATGCACGAACAATGAGGCTGAATATAGAGCCCTCATTATTGGAATGAAAATAGCTCAGCAAATGGAAATAAAATTATTGCATATCTTCGGAGATTCTAAATTGATCATAAATCAGTTGACAACAGAATTCGAAGTAAGGAAACAAGAGCTCTTGCCTTATTGTTGGAAGGCACAACAGTTACTTGAATAGTTTTGTCATGTAGAAATCAAACATATACCGCAATCTGAAATGCAAAAGCAGATGCTTTAGCCAGTCTGGCAGCGGCTCTGTCCTGTACAAATCGAAGTCCTCTCCAGGTAACTATAGAAGAAAAAAGATTCCTGCCATCCGCAGAGGTTATCAAAGAAATCGTTGAAATGTTTCCTATATCCTATCTGGAAGTAACGACAGATGATTGGCGTCAGCCTTTCATCGATTATCTCAAATATAACATCCTGCCAGAAAATAATGCGCAAAGACAGTAGATTAAGCAGCGATCGGGCAAATTTTTCATGTGCAGTGAAGTATTGTATAGAAAATCTTATAATGGAATACTGTTACGGTGCTTAAATAAGCAAGAAGCAAATCAAATGCTGTGGGAAGCACATTCAGGAGAATGTGGAGCGCATCAAGCCGGCCGAAATTTATGCCATAGAGTGCATCGAATGGGTTATTACTGGCCTACCATGTTCAAAGATGCGATAGAATATGCGAAGCTGTGTCATGAATGTCAAATACATGGGAATATAATACACGTTCCCCCGGGGGACTTACATCAGTCCGTTGCTTCTTGGCCTTTCTCAGCTTGGGGACTCAACGTAATTGGTCTTATAAATCCACCTTCGTCTAAGGGAAAACAATATATTTTGGCAGTGACAGACTATTTTTTCAAGTGGACCGAAGCGGTCGCCTTGCGTAATGTTAAAGAAAAGGACGTGGTCAACTTCATCCAGCATGCCATAATATACCGTCATGGTATTCCAAAAAAGATCGTCTCTGATAATGGCACCCCTTTTAAAAATAGAGGCATGGAAAAGTTGTGTCAGAAGTTCAGCATCCAACATTCGTTTTCAACACCTTACTATCCCCCGGCCAATGGATTAGTAGAGGCGTTTAACAAAACGATTGTCAAAATAATAAAGAAAACGGTGACAGGCAATAAGCGCGATTGGGAAGAAAAGTTACAGGAAGTATTATGGGCCTATAGAACTACCCATCGAACAGCAACAGGGGTGACACCGTATTCATTAATCTATGGCATGGAGACAGTCATCCCAATTGAAATACAGGTGGCATCGCTCAGAATAGCGGACATCAGTCTGTAACAGATGATGAAAATGCAAAAATAAGGCTGAAAGAATTAGATCTACTCGATGAGAAACATCTAGCAGCTCAGCAGCAGTTGCAGTCATATCAGGCCAGGATATCAGTTGCCTTTGATAAACAAGTTAAATACCGTTCTTTCAAAAAAGGGGATATGGTGCTAATTCTGAAAAGACCTATAGTGGTCACCCGTCGGACAAGGGGCAAGTTCGAGCCTAAATGGGACGGTCCATATATGGTAAAAGAAGTATACTCCAATGGGGCATATAGAATCGCAAATCAAGAGGGACAGGGTATCAATATACTTGTCAATGCCCGCTTCATCAAAAGATATTACCCCTGAAGACAGACTTACTAAGTTTAACCCAAAATATTATTGGCATAATGATTCTGTATCAAAAGGGGGCAGGGAGGAATAAGATCATGTCTATATGTCAACAAAAGAAGCTACGAAGAAGAAATTCACGAGCATGTCAACTATGTTAGCAAGCATTAATTCTAAAAATATATAAATCATCGTCATCATCAAATAAGTTTGACAAAGTCAATATCATCTTGAAGATTCTCGTGAAGATATTGATTCTCTTAAAGATATTGACAAGATCAATATACAGCCTTACAAGGCACAGATCTTCTTGAAGATATTATCAAAAAACCGTCGGAAACGTCTATTATGTTGGCGATGACAATGCTCATAATTATTATTGCCTTACAAGGCACGGATCTTCTTAAAGATACTATCGAAAGCAAGGATATATCAAAGAGGCAGTCTAGCCAAGCCAAATCCTAAAAGAGACAAATCAAAAAGATCAAGCTCTAAAAAAAATTAAAAAAAAAAAAAGGATCAAATCCTCAAAGGATCAAGCTCTCAAAGGATCAAGCTCTAAAAGGGCCGGCCAACTATACGTAAGACCTATCAAGATCGCCATTCAGGCAGCGGCGAGGAGTTAGTGGCTCTAAAAAGCCCGCGAAGACCATCATGCGCACCCATGCGGGCAGCTGACAAAGTCAAGGATTCAGAGCCTAAAAGGCCATAAATCCGCGAAGACTAGTCACCATAACTCCCATGCCGTCTGTATAGCTTTCCGGCAGCGCCACGGGGAACGGATGGAAGTGCCCTCCCGTGAATGGGCTCGATCTTGCAGACGAAGAAAACAGGGGCCGCAGTATGAGCTTTTAGGCCAACCATGCGTAAGACCCTCAAGATCTAGGGTTTGATTTCAGTAGTAACTCGTGAGGAAGGGATTAAGCCTACTCATTGATGGACTGGTGACCCTAGATTTGGTGCCCAAAGGTAGCCTTGCGAGCCTTGCGAACTCTAGAGAGTTACCGTGGCCAACCCTGTGCATAAAACCAACAGTTCATCGCCCGGTAGCGTCAATGGGCCTCTCTGATGGACCGTGGCCGTGAGCTCAAGGCAGTGAAAAGTCCAAGAGAACTCTAGAGAGTTACAGAGACCATCACATAAGGCCAACAAGTGCTCCACTACTCAAGAGCTTAAACTGTGTGTGTGCGCGCGCTCCACTACTCATGAGCTTAAACTGTGTGTGACTAACTGAATTGAAATGTAATACCGCCAATTAAGAATAAAGATCATCTAGGAAATCCCCACTGACAAGGCATAAAAGGATATAAATAAATATACAATATGATAGTAAAATAAAATGAAAGAAACATAACCCGTCATAAATACATTGATAAGAGCATCACATAAAATAGACAATGTATCGTCATCTGAATGTCATAAGTCATTTACGATTCATCTCTGAAAGCATGAATAGTAACAAAATATTTATTAAGGTTTTATGCATTTTTATAGCTCTCCTGTGATGCCTAATGTTGCTAAATATTGCTACAAATTTTCTTGAAGACTAACTTGGGCAGCGACATGCTCTAATCGAGCATTCGAAATCAGTTGGGCATGATCCGGAACACCCGCTAGCTTTCCCTCTAAAGAAATGATCAGCTTTTCATTTTCCAATAATTCAGATCTCTCGGAATCCGCAGAATGACAGCTACATTCTATTTTCTCCTGGATTCTTTCAATATTTAGTTCTATCTCCGAACTCTGCCTTTCCAATTGCAAAATTTCTTGCTTCAGGGCTATAATATGATCTAAAACAGATGATTTCTTATTAACAAGAGTCTTCAACTGATCCTGTAAGGATGATTGTTCTTGATCGTGACGAGAGACAAAAGGGGCAAGCTGGGAAATTCTCTCTTTGAGATCTACAAGCTGTTTTCTGTATTCTAAAATCTCGGGAGGAACAGTCATGGTTGCAGTTGATGACATGGCTATTATTGAATTATGAAATCTCAAGAGAGCATCACGTAAGGAGGAGATATCAACTTTAGCCATGCGAGAAGCGCTGTTCAAGACATCCAAAGCAACAGCCAAGTCACACCATTGATCAGGATCTTTGAAGATTTCGACAATAGCCAGTATCGAATTTCTGATCAAAGCCAATTTATGCGCAGAGATCTTCTCAAAAGATGTCGCATTCAATGAAGTGCCAATAGAACCAGAACTAGCTGCACTACTTGGAGGTAAATTCCCTGTTAAGGAATGAAATAAATTGTTGATAAAGGTTTTATGCACAGGTGATAAGAAAAGTAGCAACAAGAAAAAGAAAAGAATATACCTTTTGCTGGTACCGAAACAATAAGAGGTTGCCCTCTTCCAGCCAGAAGAGGATCGGGTGCTATCATATCGGCAAAAGACGGAGCTATGTTTTCAGCACTTGTGGTGGCAGTAGCAGGGATGAGTGAGTCAGTGGGCTCCTCTGAAAAAGCGATTTCACGTGCCACCGAGCGTGGGGGAATGGAAGATCTCAGCGAGGTTGATGGTGCGACAGGGGGCAAGTTCAGAGGAGAAGCGTTACGTGCTTCTGCAGTTACAATATGATCACCTGAAATGAAATGGGTGAGATAAGAGAAAGGAAGAGCAAAAATGAAATGATGATAGCGAAACTATCTTACGTGGTGAATATCCGTATTCTCCATAATCAAGAGGTTCTTCTTCCTCCCTTGCTACAGGGGAGGGCTTTGCAAGAGTAGCTTCAGAAGTAGAAGGGACATGACTTTCGTCAGCAGGAATATTCTCTGCGATTGCCTCATCCTCGCCACTAATATTCACTTCTCCTTCTTCATAAGCATCATCAGGATTCTCCCTTTCTACCTCACTCTCATTAGAGGAAGTATCCTTAGACGAAGAAGTTAAAGAAGACGAATCTTCGTCAACAGTATCCTCTGTGCTTGAATCTTCGATGACAACTTGCTTGCCTCTAGAGGGAGGAGGTTGGGAACTTTCCAGTTGAATATCCACAATAATTTGAGCTGGGCCAGCAACAACAGTAGTCTCTCCCTGTGGAGAAGCCTGAGCGCGTGTGCGAGACCTTATCATTGGAGAAGAGGGTGGCTGCTCCGAAGGGCGAACAGTCTCTGAGGCAGGAGAAGAAACTGGTCGTTGTTGATGGAAAGTGGAAGAAGGTTGGTTAGGAGGGCCAACATTAATCTCGGGTTGAATAGGAGATTCTATTCCAACTTCTTCTCTGGGCGGTTGATAGAGGGGAATTTGCTCAAATTCACAAGTATCACCATATGCTATCCATCCTTCAAGAGTATTATCAGGTTTTATTTCACGAATGGGTTCATCCACTGAAATCATGACGCGAATACTACCTGAAGGAGCATGACTGGTTTCTGCAATGAAGCCAACGCCTGCCTCGAAAATGCAACCTTTGAGCCTGGGGGGAGGAAGCCAGACCGGTTGCGACACTGGAAGACTTTTTCGGACCAGGTATGATTGGTGCACCCACCATCTCATGTGATTGTATGATGCCCTTGGAGTACGATCGCATCCTGGGATAATGAAGGAAGAATTAGCTCGGCCTAAAAATTGTTTCCAGATCATTGCCCAATTATATGGATGTTTCGACAAGGAAACAAAAGTGTTTGATTTGGGGAATTATCTTATTCAAAAATAACAATGGAATAGTTACAGAAACAATCATCACATTTTATTGATTCTGAATTCATTTACATCCTCGGGTATCCCTTGATTCTAAGATAGTTTACAAAGAATTCATTGCAAGTTACAATTATCGTAGTTAAATATAAATTTCGGCAGCATAACGGCGCTGATCTCAATCATCTCCTATGACTTAGGAGGAATAAACAAATCGACCAATAGTCTTGAGAAACAGAGATTCAAAGTGACATTTCGGTGCTATTTCGGTCATCTCCTGAAACTTAGGAGGAATACGCCTTTTCGTCGATGATTCCTCCTTTTCTCCTGAACAAGAAGAACTTGAAGATTTGAAGACTCTTAGCCATTCTAGCAGTATAACGGCCCATTGTTATAGGCGCCAATCATCGGTTGCGTGGGTCCGCAGAACGACATGCTTCTTGGTCGCGCAAACTATATGAGCCCAGTGCTCCCTTGCGCGGGTTCGCACCTTCTGTCTCTTTCTTCGTCTTTCTTTTACTCTGAAATCTTCTAACCCCTTTTGAGAGAAAGAACGGGGTATTTATAGACATTTTTACAGGTGTAAAACTCTGTTCTGGTCGATGTGGGACAAAAATAACATCAAACCATTTTTATACCACAGTCATACACTTTGCGCGGATACGCACAAACGATATGCTTTGCGTGATCTCGCGCAATCTGTCAGACCCGCGCAATCTGTCTTCCTTGAGCAACCCGCGCAGACTGTTTACTTTGCGTGGTCTAGCGCAATCTGTTTCACTTTGTGCGATCCCGCGCAAAGTTATCTTCAAACTGATTTCTTGATCTTCAAACTGATTTCTTGATCTTTCTCTTCTTCATTTCTTTGCTTATTTTATGCCTCAACAGATGCCCCCTTGATCCGTTCTTTGTTTCTTCAGAAAATCAAAGAAAAAGGATCAAATCACTCATTTTGTATAGAGTTTGCGCGAACCCGCGCAAAGCTCGGTCGAGTACCGTACTCGGCCAGAAATACTATAAATAATGCAACAACTTCGTCATTTTCACGAACTGCTTGCACTCTGCCGAAACTCTGCCCTTGCGATTTTCTTCCGCGCAAACCTTTCACTTTGCGCGAACCCGTGCAAACCCTTTCAGTTTGCGCGAAGTCCTTCGAGGTTGCAATCTTTTCCACGCAAACCATATACTTTGCGCAGACCCGCGCAAAGTATTTTGTACTTAGCCAAATTTTGAACTTTTTCCAACACTTAGCCTTTTTCTCATTCTGACATTTATCTTCCTTCCTTGACTTATTTTTATGGCTCGCATTAAACAAACGGCTCGCCCTGTGACTCCTTCTTCTGATCCACCTTCTTCTGATCAACCTCCTGCTAAAAGAGTAAAGACAACTTCCAGAAATCCTGCTTATTTCAAAGAACCTGTTCTTCCTACTTTTGACTTCTCTGACCGCATCAAGTCTTTGCCATCCCCCATTCATAGATCTATATCTTTGGGAGATATTAAATGTCCACCTAAGCATGGCAGAGAGTATGACTGGGATGAATGGTTGAAGACTATGGCTCATATTCGTACCGATAGTGAAAGACCATCTCCTCGTGAAGACACTCCTCCGGCTTCTCGTTCGAAGAAAACTCGCCGCAATAAGGTGAAAGAATTTGCAGAGACAATCAAGGAACATAAGAAGAAGAGGCTTCAAAACTCATGGGACTCAGTACGAGTTGTTGAAGGTGTCATGAAGTTTGGCAATCCTCATGCGGAGGGCATGACAATTATTCCCATTAAAGTATATCGCCATCAGTCCATGCTTGACTGTGAATCTAAAGATTACGTCCATGGCGAAAGATTAATGTATACTGAATCATGGGCCTCAAGAGAGCCCCGAATCCTTGAGGGAGTCATTCAAACACAGAAGCCACGACAAAGGATAGGAGAAGCTCATCCCATGATATTCTTAGTTTCTTTCCACAGTCCTCATGATCTCTTTCCTTCTCATTTTTATGAGACAGTTCGACAGTGCTTTAGAGATCAAGAACAACTCTGGGGACAGGCAGAATTTCGCATCAGAGGCATGTTAACCGCTCGCCGCTATTATTCTAAATGGGCAGAGGCTATTTTACTGAAGCATACAAGCACTCTTGCAAAGATCGGCCTTTATGATGCCATAGAAGTGACCTCCAAATACTTCTATAGGGAACCCAACATACTGAAAGGCTTCCTTGAATACTGGTCGCCTACAACTAATTCCTTCCATTTTCCTTATGGTGAAATGAGCATATCACTTTGGGATCTTCATCGTATAGCCGGTCTCACAATAACAGGTAAATTCTATGATGAATTCATTTCAACAAATAGAGAGTTGGCCTTTGTATCTTCTCCAGATCACAAGCCTTCTATTTCTGAGACTACCATAAAGCTGTTTAAAGAGATGGGCAAATTTCCCAGCTTCCACAAAATTCCCCCTCTACAATGGCTGGCACGTTTTTCTAGAGGTCTCAGGTATTTATCAATCTGACAATTGACTTTCCTCTTTGTATTCTTGTTATTTAGCCATTCCTGCATATTAACCTCCTCTCCTTTATTTTCTTTGAAGATTTCGTGATTGTCATTCCAAAGAATTAACGAAGCTTCGAGATGCAATGAGGGGAAGACCAGAATATAGCTCTTTTGGAGAACTTGCAGCGTTCTTGGCTTATTGGCTAAGTTTGGTCGTATTGCCCAGTTCTAAATGGGCAGATACTGTTCGTCCAAGCGTCTTTGTTGTGGCTGGTGCTTTAGCGGAAGGCCATAAATACTCTCTTGCTCCTCCAGTATTATGTTCTATTTACAGAGCTCTTGGAGAGGTGGCTACCCATGTAAAAGACCCTATTCTTGGAGCTTCGTCTGCACATACTTCTTGGCATTATATTACGGGGTGGCTAGGAGTTTATTTTCCTTGGACTTTTGAGGCTCCAGAGCAAGCATATATTCATCCTTCTCACCTTCCACTCTGGTTCTTTCAGCAAAAGAGCAATGGTGAAAAGAGCGTATGAGTGGGTTGCCAATAAAATTCGAGATGATGACCAGATAAACTATTTTCAGTTCCGCCTTTATCGCTATACTGAAGATACAGATATGGTGGACTAGAAATGCTTACTGCAGCAGAGAGAGCTTTCTTCTTTTCTATTCGCTCGTGCAGTTTACCTCTTCGGGAAGGAACAAAATTTTGGAGAGAACCTTACTACCCCAGTCGTTTTACTCGTTAATTTGGTTATGACCAAACCATTCCACAAGACTGCGGGCTGGTTACATAGAAAAATGTGTTGTTATGGAACTGGTCCTCTTAACTGGGCCATGATATGGAAACAGCTGCTGAATGGCTGCGTTGGATCTCTTTTCATAATTCCAGGCTGTGATCGCATAGTCCATACATCATATAGCTGGATGCGATGGTGGGATCACCAATCACACTTGGTCACTAAATGCCTGCCAGTGGATTCTTCTATCTTTCTTCATCCGCCCAGGCTGAAGGGTAGAAATTTAGAGAGTGGAATCGGCTATATTCCAGAAAAGAGCCATGCCTCCCATCTGGGAGAAATTTACGGGAAGATATCATTGGAAGACCCCATTAGTGAAATCAAGCCTATCAACACTTTGGACGGCTGGTTTGCTCACGGAGTTTTGAGAGAATTTGAGAAATCTCGTAGAGACTTGTCAAATCAAGCTGCAGATGATGTTGAAGGTACATCTTCTCCAATTCCTACAGAAACTGCAGTGGTTCAAGAAGGACCAACTATTGATACCTCCATATCTCCTCCACAACCTCTTGGTCCTAGTCCATCTTCCCCGATGACTAGATTAAGAACGCATTTACAAACATCATCTCCAATTCTTCCGGAAAGGACTAGACAAGCATCCGCCTCCCCTACAGTCAAAGAGCCTGCACCGGAGAGCAGCCAGGCCGTTTCTTGCAAAGGGAAACAGATTGTCATTGAAGAAGTTGATGAAGAAATTTTGGAAGATGAGAGTTCAGCTTCATCATCGAAAACTACTGACTCTTCACAATATGAAGACAGTGAGGATAGTGACAGCTGTGAGGATAAAGATGATGACTTTGAAGAAGGCGAAGTTGACGTTGACGGAGATGAGGAAACAACTGCGAAAGAAGTTGAAATGGAATCTTCTCCTGCAATTGCTAAGACTCTTCCTAGTGTAAATGTTCCTGCTAAATCTCCTGCAGCTGAAGAAGATGAAGAGGAACTTTTAGATTATGGCGAGTATGGTTATTCACCAGGTAAAGGAGATTTAACTTTCATATAGATATATTTATCTATATTTTAACAACTATTATTTATTTAGAATTATTATGTCTCCCTTTTTAGGTGTTCAAGTTGCAGAAATAGGTGCCATCTCTTTAGTGAATCCTCTCGTGGTAACTTCACCAAGAGCACCCGTAGTTCCATTGGTAGTACAGAGAGTGGTGGCTCGTGAAATCATATTTCCAATAGAAACTACGGACTTGCCAACTCCGGCTACCAGAGATTCAAGCACAGAGGCTAGAGCACCATCTCTTGTTGATATGGTGACACTTGGTCTTTCTGCAACTCAGAGGGCTTCTCCTTCCATTAGTCATATTCCTATGGCAGGTACACATATATACACTGATTACTTTACTCAAAACTACATACTTCATAATAATATTTTGAATATCCTTCTTCTTTTGCTATAGGAACTTCTTCTCGCAGCGGTGCGGCCAGTTCTGATTCTATGGCCACTACTTCTGAACTGTCATCCTTTGCGAAGATTCCTATTCATAAAATGCTTATGGTGAAATATTCCTTATTAGCAATAGCCCATATCTTCAGAAATCTTGATCAGTGGTTGGATTTGGATGTTGCTATAGAGATTCTGGAGAGCTCTGCCAAGATGGCTAGAATCAACATATCTCCTTTGCGTGATTCACTCCTCAAATTTCGTGATTCAGTAATTTCTTTGGCGTCAGCAGAAAATGTTACAATTGCTCCTGAAATTTTAGAATACAGGAAGCAGCTGGCTTTAACTCAAGAACAAGCCTTTCTGACGGCTTCATCAATTTTTAAATTTGAGCAAGAGCATATGATTCTTCAAGATCAACTAAAGACTTATATTGATGAAAGAACGACTATCCAAGATCGTATTGCAATTCTGAAGGAAGAAATCTCTCAATTGGAGAAGAGGAATCATGAGCAAGCCTTAGTCATTCAAGATGTTGAAGAGAAGATACAGGCGAATGCTCAATCTATTGATATTGAAAAATCCGCACAACTTCAAGTAAAAGAAATAATTGCTTCTTTGGAGAATAAACTTGCTGGTGTTCCTGATCAAGCACGACTTATTCTTGAAGAAAAATCTAAACATGGTGCAGCTCAGACACAATTGAAAGAAGATTTGCACAAATATATGGAAGTAGTGGGGATTACAGAAGATCATTGAACATGTAATTTTGAACATGTAACCTTTGCTTTCATGTTTCCTGGACATATAATTTATTTGGCTTCACATATGTTTTTATGATAGCATTTTAAGATGTTTATAATGGCATTTTTCACATTACATGTTGACGACATTTATACTAACATTCTTAAATTATATTTATACTTTATATAAAAATTTCATTATATCCTTTATGATTTTCAAACCTTTTATGCTTTGTTAGTGCGGGATTCTCTATGTGAGTATTTAAATTGGTGGTACTAAGTTTCAATTTAATTAGCCACACACAGTTTAAGCTCATGAGTAGTGGAGCGTGCGCACACACACAGTTTAAGCTCATGAGTAGTGGAGCATTTATGGGTCTTATGTGATGGCCGCTGTAACTCTCTAGAGTTCGCTTTTGGGCTTTTCACTGCCTTGAGCTCACGGCCAAGGTCCATCAGAGGGGCCCATTGACGCTACCGGGCGGTGAACTGTTGGTTTTACGCACAAGGTTGGCCACGGTAACTCTCTAGAGTTCGCAGGGCTCGCAAGGCTACCTTTGGGCACCAAATCTAGGGTCACTAGTCCATCAATGAGTAGGTTTAAGCCCTTCCTCACGAATTACTACTGAAATCAAACCCTAGACCTGGAGGGTCTTATGCAAGGTTGGCATAAAGGTCGAGCCCATTCACGGGATGGCATTTTCATCCGTTCCCCGTGACGCTGCCGGAAGCTGTACAAATGGCATGGGAGTTACGGTGACTAGTTTTCGAGGATTTATGGCCTTTTTAGGCTTTTAATCCTTAACTTCTTCAGCTGCCCGCATGGGTGCGCATGATGGTCTTCGCGGACTTTTTAGGGCCACTGACTCCTCGCTGCTGCCCGAATGGCGATCTTCATAGGTCTTACGTATAGTTGGCTAGCTCTTTTAGAGCTTGATCCTTTGAGAGCGTTTTTTTTTTTTTTTTAGAGCTTGATCTTTTTTTGATATGGCTCAATTTGGCTCTTTTAGGATTTAGCTTGGCTATACTGCCTCTTTGTCTGATATTGATATATCCTTGCTTTTGATAGTATCTTCAAGAAGATCCGTGCCTTGTAAGGCAATAATATTTATGATCGTCATCATTGCCAGTATAATAGATATTTCTGAAATATCTTTAAGAAGACCCGTGCCTTGTAAGGCAATAATATTTATTTTGTTAATATCTTCAAAAGAATCTTCAAGATGTTATTGACTTTGTCAAACCTTTTTGGTGATGATGACGATCATATATATATTTTTAAAATGCTTGCTAACATAGTTGATATGCTCATGAACTTCTTCTTCATAGCCTCTTTTGTTGATATATAAACATGATCTTATTCATCCTTGCCCCCTTTTGATACAGAATCATTATGCCAATAATATTCTGGGTCAAAATCAGCATGTCTATCTTCAGGGGTAGTATCTTTTGATGAAGCGGGCGTTGATAGGTATACTGACACCCTGTCCCTCTTGATTTGCAATTCTATATGCCCCATTGGAGTATACTTCTTTTACTACATATGGACCGTCCCATTTAGGCTCGAACTTGCCCCCTGTCCGGCGAGTGATCACTATAGGTCTTTTCAACATTAGCACTATATCCCCTTTTTTGAAAGAGCGATATTTAACCTGTTTATCAAAGGCAGCCGATATTCTGGCCTGATATGACTGCAACCGTTGCTGAGCGCAAGACGTTTTTCATCGAGCAGATCCAATTCTTTCAGCCTTATTTTTGCATTTTCATCATCCGTTATAGACTGATGTACCGCTATTCTGAGCGATGCCAGCTGTATTTCGATTGGGACAACTGCCTCCGTACCGTAGATCAATGAATACGGTATTGTCCCCTTTGCTATATGATGAGTAGTTCTATAGGCCCATAATGCTTCTTGTAACTTTTCATCCCAATCGCGCTTATTGCCCTTCACCATTTTTTTCATTATTTTAACAATCGTTTTGTTAAACGCCTCTGATAATCCATTGGCCGGAGGATAGTAAGGCGTTGAAAACGAATGTTGGATGCTGAATTTCTGACACAATTTTTCCATGCCTCTATTTTTAAAGGGAGTGACATTATCAGTGATGATCTTTTTCGGAACTCCACGACGGTATATTATAGCATGCTGGATGAAATTGACCACGTCTTTCTCTTTAACACTATGCAAGGTGACTGCTTCGGTCCATTTGGAGAAATAGTCTGTTGCTGCCAAAATATACTGTTTTCCCTTAGATGAAGGTGGATTTATAGGACCAATCACGTCGAGTCCCCAAGTTGAGAAAGGCTAAGAAGCAACAGACTGATGTAAGTCTTCTGGGGGAACATGTATTACATCTCCGTGTATTTAACATTCATGACACCGCTTTGCGTATTCTATTGCATCTTTGAACATAGTAGGCCAATAATAACCCATTCGATGTACTCCATGGCATAAATTTTAGCCGGCTTGATGTGCTCCACATTCACCTGAATGTGCCTCTCGCAGCATTTGGTTTGCTTCTTGCTTGTCTAAGCATCTTAACAGCATTCCATTATAAGATTTTCTATACAATACTTCGCTGCATATGACAAATTTGTCCGATCACTGCTTAATCTGCTGTCTTTGTGCATTATCTTCTGGCAAGATATTATATTTGAGATAATCAACGAAAGGCTGACGCCAATCATCTGTCATTACTTCTAGACAAGATATAGGAAACATTTCAACAGTTTCTTCAATAACTCTGCAGATGGCAGGAATCTTCTTTCTTCTATAGTTACCTGAAGAGGACTTCGATTTATGTAGGATAGAGCTACTGCCAGACTGGCTAAAGCATCCACTTTTGCATTCTCAGACCGCGGTATGTGTTTAATTTCCACATGACAAAACTGTTCAAGTAACTATTGTGCCTTCTGATAATAGGGCAGAAGTTCTTCTTTCCTTACTTCGAATTCTGTTGTCAACTGATTTACAATCAATTTAGAATCTCCAAAGATATGCAATAATTTTATTTCCATTGGCCGGGCTATTTCCATTCCGATGATAAGAGCTTTGTATTCAGCTTCATTGTTTGTGCATGCGGTGCCCAGTATGAACGAGTATGGTAATAAATCGCCCTGAGGAGTAATGAATATCACTCCTGCCCCCGCTCCTGATATTCGAGCAGCACCATCAAAATACATTTGCCAAAGATTCTGAGATTCAGCCAACATAACCTGTTCATCTGGGAATTCGTCATTGATTTCCTCACTTTCTACTATAGGATGTGCTGCGAGGAAGTCTGCCATAGCTTACCCTTTTACTGCTTTTGCCGGCTTATACGAAATAGTATATTCTGATAACAATAACATCCACTTGGCTAATCTTCCTGACAACATTGGCCTGGTCATCAAAAATTTTATCGGATCTGCTCTTGAGATCAGAGTTATATCATGGGAGAGACAATAATGTCTTAACTTTTGTACGGCGAATACCAACGCCAAACATTCTTTTTCGATCGAGGAATAATTGCATTCTGCCCCTATCAGTGTTTGGCTTAGATAATAAAGAGCAGTCTCTTTTCCAGCTTCGTTTACTTGAGCCAACAAAGCACCCAAAGAATTTGTAGCTGCAGATGTGTATAAGATAAGTGACTTACCTTTCACTGGAGCTGTTAATACCGGCGGCTGTTTCAACAATTCCTTAATTGAGTCAAATGCATTTTGACAGGCGCGATCCCATACAAATTCTGTATCTTTCTTCATTAGCCGAGAAAATGGTTGACACCTTCCTACGAGGTTTGAAATGAAACGGTGAATGTATGCCAGTTTTCCTTGTAAGCTTTTCAATTCCTTTAGCGTTGTTGGTGGTGGCATATTTTGAATAGCCTTAATTTTTTCTGGATCAATGTCGATCCCTCTGTGTCGTACAACAAAGCCGAGAAATTTGCCAGAAGAGACTCCGAATGCACATTTAGCATGGTTCATCTTTAACTGCTTTTTGAGTCGACGGAAGACTGCTGCCAAATGTTTGCGGTGTTCTTGATGATCTCCTGACCTGACCACCAAGTCATCAATATAGCATTCAACATGTTTATGCATCATATCTTGAAAGATAATTTTCATTGCCCTCTGATATGTTGCCCCAGCATTTTTGAGACCGAAAGGCATAACTTTATAACAATAAATTCCAAGCGGCGTTCTGAAGGCTGTCGCCTCTTCATCTTCGGGTGCCATTCTGATTTGATTATAGCCAGCATATCCGTCCATAAAAGACATAATAGCATACCGAGTAGTGCTATCAATTAATAATTCTGTTATCGGGAGGGGGAAGTCATCCTTCGGACATGCTTCATTCAGATCTCTGAAGTCAATACATACTCTTATATGCCCATTCTTCTTCTTCACAGAACAATGTTTGATATCCACCTGGGATATTTAACTTCTCTGATAAACCCAACCTTTATTAGTTTATTTACTTCTTTTTCGATTAATGGAATCAGTGCAGGTGGAATCGCTTTTGCCTTTGTGCTTGCTTCACTTTGGTTTCTTTTCTTTGGAGATATTTAATCGATGCATTACTACGAGGGTTCAGTCGACATTTTTCATATGTTCGAGCGAAGACGTCTTTATTTTCTTTGAGAAGTTGGCCATATTTCTCAAATTCATTCGACAAATGACGATGATGAATGTATTCTTGGCTCTTTTCTTTGTTCCCAAATTTATTTCTCATAAGCTATCTATTGTGTTTGCCCCCGTCTTCCATTTGTCTCGGAGCGGTTTCAGGATACTCAACAATCTTAGTATCTTGTTCTGGTATTTGTTCGGCTGAAGTCATATTTACTGATACCATATTTACTGATGATTCTACTCCTAATCCTTGGAATTTTCTCCATTTTTTCGGATTAACCCCGAGAGGGATTTGAATTCCTTTCCCATGATTTAGTCCAGTGGGCTTGTCACAATCAAAACCCATATTTCTCATAATTTTCTTGCTTACTGCACTGTATTTTCTCAAATTCTGCGGTGCTAACTCTCCATGATATATATTGCTTGTGTTTTCATCCTTCACTTCTACTGCAGTGTGAAATTCTATTGGTTCAGGATATTTAGCATTGGCTCTGACTTGAAATGTTCCTGGAGCGGTTGCAAATGGCTTACATCTTTCGATATTGGGTAAGGGCATTGTGTAATTAGACTGTAAGACTTTCAGCTGTTCTGTCGACAATAATGTCAACGGCGGTTGTCCCGGTTGTCTTAGACGTTTGGGTACAAAATAGAACTTCTTTCTTGATTTTGTAGTCCCAGAAGATTCCGCCCTTTCTTCTCTAACTTTATTTGTTCGGTCGTCTTTTAACACTTTCTTTCCATTATTATTTCCCACTTCTTCAGAGAAACATTTATAATATCCGGTATCCGCGAAGAAAGACTCGGCTTCTGTGTAAGGTTTTGCATCAGCCATCACTTTACACTGCATTCCGTCCTTACAGTATTTGAAACATTGGTGTAGAGTGGAAGGTACAATATTGTACTGATGTATCCACGGCCTTCCCAAGAGAAGGTTATATGTTGTCACAGCATTTATAACGTGACATACAACAGTAGTAATTAATTCTCCCACTTCCAATGTTACTGTAATTTTCCCGAGTGCGCGTTGCCCATCTTGATTAAACCCCTGTATCATCATTCCGCTAGGGCGCAAATCTGAACGGCGATAACCCAATTTAGTAATCATGGAGAGTGGCAAAAGATTCACTGCTGACCCATTGTCTATCATAATCCGTTTTATCTTTTTTTCACAAATGTACCCTTCTATCATTAATGGCCTGTTGTGTTCTGTTTCACCAATTAAATCATCATCAGAGAAAGATATTACTGGTAGACAATCCACCTTTTCATTGCTTCTTCCATTCTTCATTTATGTTAATAAAACTTCTCTCACATCGTGATCAGATAGTGCTTGAATCAAACTCTGTCGAAACTCTTCTGATAACTTGAGCGCATCATAAATACTTAAACGTGCCGGTATACCTTTCAAGTGACTAACTACGTTGTAAGCCACTTTTGTCGCTGAGTCTCCATTTCTACTTTTATCCTCAATGTTCTTTCTTTCAGTCACTTCTTTCCTTATAATTCTTGCATTTTTCTTCACCGGACTCATTATCTGCTTTCTCGATCGCAACGTAATCATTGTCGCATTTCTTATCGGTCTTCGGTCTCCCTTCTCTTTTATTTCTCGAATCTTTTCTTGGATTGACAATACATTTACTGTCGCCCTTGTATTCTTTCCTTTGCTTTCGCTGGTTATTATATCACCTCTATTTATCATTCGCTGTATGATGCATTTTAACGTATAACAATTTTCCGTCGGATGTCCCACTAAGCGATGATAACAGCAAAAGTTTCTTTCTCGAGTCCTTGTCACATCTTCAGGGCGTTTGGGCTCTGGTAATTCTAAGGTACTTGCTTTAACAAATGTTGCATCATAGGCACCACGTCCTCTTTATCGAACTCAAATCCTTCGTGAGAATCGAGCATTTTGAGCCTTTTTCTGCTGTATCTGTCCCTTGATTGATTCCAGCCTTCTTTTCCTTCCGGCCTTTTGTCTTTTGAGCCCCTTGCATCTTGATTTTTCTTATCCCGATCGATGGTGTTCACTGTTGTTCTGCCAGGTATTCTTCTGACGATTTCACGATGAAATGCTGGCATTTTATGAGTCATTAACTCCAACGCATGGGCTTTGGTAGCCAAATCGCGAAAGGTTCCGATATAGGCGCTGGTGAGTCTGAATGCAATTCCTGTCTCCATAGAGTTCAGACACATTTTGACTTGTTCCTTTTCTTTAGGCAACTGTCTACATGATGCTCCCAGTGTCTTCTATCTGTCTATAAACTTTTCAACTGGTTCTCCTTCTCGCTGTCGTACTGAAGCTAATTCTGTAATGCTAACATCGCGTTCTGACGAGAAGAAGTTTGACATGAAAGCATCTTGCATTTCTTCCCATGTGCGTATAGGTCCTGGTGCCAAATTTGAATACCACTTGAAAGCTTTACTTGTCAATGACGTAAGCAGTATTGAGGTATTGTGGAGAAATTCCCCATGCTAGTAATGAAATGCATCAGGTGTTCTTCTGGTGATCCTTCCCCATTAAACTTCTGGAAGTCTGGATGCTTAAAATTTGCCGGAAACGGAACATCCTCTACCTTTCTCGGATAGGGTGTCTGATATCTGAAGCGACTGGTATTTGCGCGCTCTCTTTCTATTATGACTGCTTCTTCGACGACTTGTCTTACATCATCCTGTGTTATAGCCCTTGTCGCTGGAACTGACCCTTGCGATCCTGTCCCTTGCGGACGGGAACCTTAAGGTTGGTTCTCCTGTCCATTTGTCGCTCCCATCATAGGTGGGGCCACCATCTGGGCTACATTATGTGCCAGAGTTGCCAGAGCTTCTCTAAGATTTCGGCATTCATCCATTAGTGCTCTTTGTGCCTCTGCCATTTGATCAACCCGCTCTTCAGTAGTTGGTCTATTTTCTTGGCCTGTTCCTGCCATATACACTACTGCCCCTTGACTGTTTATAGAGGCTGTTTTTGGAGTAAAATGAGAGTATGTTGACGTAACAGGGCTTACAAAGAGGGGAGAAATTGGAGTCTCATTTGACTTTTGTGTACTTCCCGTGCTTTTAATCGATTGTGGTGATACAGTTTTAGCAAACTTGTTTGGGGTGATACAGGCATCTGTGATCCTATCATCAGTGCTTTACCTTTCTGTGCTTTTGTCCATTTGGTCCTTGGGGCAGCCAAAGCTGGAAAATCCTGCGACGAGAATTGCGGAGTGGCTTGTTCAGGATAGATCGCCGGAGGAGCGAGTTCGGGTTTTCTTCTTGCTAGACTACGCGTGATTGGTCCCTCAACTCTTGGTACAGATAATTTTGCCTTGTGGTCTTTTAAGGTCTTTGCTTTTGTCTTTCTAGACAAGACCAAAGTCCAATTTTCATCACTTTCCTGTGATTGGGGCGATACGGAAATGACTCCAGCTGTTACTTGAGTCATTTTGCGCCTGCTTGTAGTGCTTGCTTTCGTATGTTCAGGAGTTTGGTTTGGCGCATATTCAATTACAAACCCAGTAGCGGTGAATCGGAAGTTCACTTTTCTCGCAACGTTAGCCATTAGTAATGTTATGTGATTGAATTTGGGTACCTTCAATAATAAAACATACATGAAATTAGTATGTGAAAGACAAGTAAACTATCTTAGAGATGAAGGGGAGGATGTTCCCACTGAGAGTCGCAATTTTGACATCTAATAGACGCCAAAAACAGTGATGAGAGTCTCATAACTTTCCCCAATGTTAGTGTTAAATAAGATAAAGGTCCCCAGTAGAGTCGCAATTTTGTTTCGACAAGGAAACAAAAGTGTTCGATTTGGGGAATTATCTTATTCAAAAATAACAATGGAATAGTTACAGAAACAATCATCACATTTTATTGATTCTGAATTCATTTACATCCTCGGGTATCCCTTGATTCTAAGATAGTTTACAAAGAATTCATTACAAGTCACAATTATCATATTTAAATATAAATTTCGGCAGCATAACGGCGCTGATCTCAATCGTCTCCTATGACTTAGGAGGAATAAACAAATCGACCAATAGTCTTCAAGAGAACAGAGATTCCGGTAGCATTTCAGCGCTATTTCGATCATCTCCTGAAACTTAGGAGGAATACGCCTTTTCGTCGATGATTCCTCCTTTTCTCCTGAACAAGAAGAACTTGAAGATTTGAAGACTCTTAGCCATTCTAGCAGTATAACGGCCCATTGCTGTTATAGACTGCCAATCAGTCAGTTTGCGCGGGTCCGCACAAACCACATGCTTTGCGCGGGTCCGCGCAAACTATAGGAGCCCAGTGCTCCTTTGCGCGGGTTCGCACCTTCTGTCTCTTTCTTCGTCTTTCTTTTACTCTGAAATCTTCTAACCCCTTTTGAGAGAAAGAACATGGTATTTATAGACATTTTTACAGGTGTAAAACTCTGTTCTGGTCGATGTGGGACAAAAATAACATCCAACCATTTTTATACCACAGTCATACACTTTGCGCGGATACGCGCAAACGATATGCTTTGCGCGATCTCGCGCAATCTGTCTTCCTTGAGCAACCCGCGCAACCTGTTTACTTTGCGCGGTCCAGCACAATCTATTCACTTTGCGCGGTCCAGCGCAAAGTCATTTTCAAACTGATTTCTTGATCTTCAAACTGATTTCTTGATCTTTCTCTTCTTCATTTCTTTGCTTATTTTATGCCTCAACAATGGACCAGTCCTATAACTGCGCATTCTTCGAGTAACCAGTCCACAGTCTTCCGAAACTGCCTGGTCAAAACCGAATTGACATGCGAAGCGACTTGGATAATATGGCTCTCTCCAGAATTCGGTTCCTTCTCTCAAGGGTAGGCTGCATGATTTGATAGATATAAAAAATCTCCTTTCCGTTGGAGAGAGTGAGTTAGTGTCCGCCTTTTTAGTATCTACAATATAGCGGGGAAGGCTGAAATGGAAGTAATTTATCTTAGCATCAGAAGAAATGGCATCCTTAGCCCAGTCATAAGATCTTTTGGCCATGGACCTCTTTTGGAAAAAATAAAGAGGAACTTTGGAAGGGTGAATGTAGGCTTTTTTTGGAACTTCGAAAGTCCAGGGAAAGTAAACGCCAAGCCAACCAAGAAAGTAATGCCATGGCATGTAAGTTGAGGCCGAGCCGACAGAAGGACTTTTTATGTGGCAGGCTATTTCTCCAAAACCTCTGTAGATTGAACAAAGGACAGGGGGAGCAAGAGAAAACTTCATTCCTTCAGCCATAGCACCTGCAACTATGAATAAGGAAGGACGGATGGCATCTGCTGATTTGGAACTAGGAAAGACCACTATACTCAGCCAGTATGCGATGAAGGCTGCAAGTTCCCCATGAACAGAATATTCGGCACGACCTTTTATGCTTTTTTGAAGGCGTTTAAGCTCTCGTGAATGATTAAAGTTGAATCTGGAAGGGTAAATGAGTAAAATTAGAGTTATATATATATATATATGTGATCAAAAGAAAGCAAAGAAAAAGAAAATTACTTCAAAGCACGGCTGAAATGTGCCAGTCATTGCATGGGGTGGATTTTATGAATATTCGAAAATTTTGACATCTCCTTGAAAAGTTCAATGGTTGACTCTGAGATGAAGGGGAGGCGATCGGGAGATGAAACAAAAGCAAATTCTTCATTAGTGGGGACGAATTCATCAAAAAATTGGCCAGTAATTGGTAAACCTGCGATTCTGTCGATATACCATAATTTAATGCTCATTTCACCTTCAGGGAGATGGAAAGAATTGGTGGAAGGACACCAGTAATTGAGGAATGCCTTCAAGATAGAAGATTCTTTACAGAAAGGATGTGACGTCGCTTCTATTGCCAAAAAGATGCCAAGGTCCGACAAAATCTTATCATACTTTATTAAAACTGCCCCGGCCCATTCAGAGTAATAATTTCTGGGAGTCAAAAGGCCTCTGGTTCTGAATTCTTCTGGACTCCAGAGTTGGGGACGATAGCTGAAACGATGCTTGAGAGTTTTATAAAAATGAGATGGGTATAGGCTATGGACGTCATAAAAAGGGATGAGAAAAACTATAGAGTGAATATCGCCTATCTGTTGCCTCGGTCTTAGCGGCTGCAGAATTCCTTCCAATAATCTGGTTTCTTTAAAGGACCAAGATTTCACATAAGCTAACCTTTCCACAGACAAGTAATCTCTGGGTTCACAGCCTAGCATAGAATGATGGCGGTGCATGCTGAGCGGAAGAGAGATAACACCCCGTTTATAAGGGTTGTCGAATTTGATGGCACCCTGTATTTCACGCACAGATTCCCAAGAGTTGTTGAGTTTTTTTCGATTATGTTCCTTAATCTTTTCTTGGAATTCTTTGGCCCTATTCCGGCGATGCTTCTTAGACCTGGAAGGAGGAGGGGTATCTTCTCTGATAGGTGGCCTCTAACTACTTGTCTGATAATGAGCTGTGGTCTTCAACCACTCATCCCAATCATATTCGCGACCATGCTTTGGGAGGCATGGTCAAGTCGCCTGTGGCAATGGCTTTGTGAATGGGGGATGATAACGAATTGATCTGTGAAGTGAAGTCGAAAGTGGGAAGTACGGGCTCCTTTATGTAGGCGGGACGTCTGGCAGTTGTTTTGAAACGTTTGGAGGAAGGTTGAGCCGGAGGAGATGGTGATCCTGTTACCTGAGGAGTTGGAGTTGTGGTATGATAAGCTTCAGTATTTGGTAACTCTAGATGGGATGGTTGACTAGAAGAAGGGTTGATAATAGTAAAAGTCCTCTTGGTGCGAGCCATGAGGAATGGAATAATTTAAAGTTTGAGAAGATTTGATTAAAACGGCAGTTGCAGGAATCGAGCAGCAGAGTTGGGAGTTGCGCAGATCGCGCAACAGAATCGGGAGTTGCGCGGATCGCGCAACAAGAATGGTTGTTACGCGGACAGCGTAACGGCTTAAAAGCCTTGCGCGACGACAAGACGTTGCGCGGATCGCGCAACAGTGATCAGTTACGCGGGGAGCAAAAATTTCGCGAGAGCTTCGCTACAGAAATTTGAAGATAGAAGAAAGTGAGAAGTTTCACTATTTATAGACAACACAGCCGAGTACGGTCCTGGGGTGACAGTTGGGCTGGTCGCACAACCGGTTGAAAATTACAAAGGGAAAGTTAGTGTAAGCTGATCCTGATTCTTTGATTCAGTAAAATAAAGAACGGATCAAGGGGGCATCTGTTGGTGCATAAAAAATGATGATCATGAAGTGGAAAGATGGACATTCAGGGAAAATACTGGAGGAAGACAAGTTGCGCGGATCGCGTAACTAAGTGATGTAGTTGCGCGGGTCGTGCAATCGATTGATGCAATTGCACGAATCCCATAGCTGAGGCAACAGTTGTGCGGTTCGCTGAACAAGGGAGACAGTTGCGTGGGTCGTGGATCAAGGGTGACCGTTGCGCGGATCGCGGATCAAGGATGACCGTTGCGCGGATCGCGCAATCAAGAAGGCAGTTGCGTGGGTCGCGCAATCAACAAAGACAGTGACACGTGTGAAGGGCCTATAAATACCCCGTTCTCCTTCTCATTTAGGGATTGGAAAGATTTCAGAAACGGAAGCAGAGCAACTGAAGGTAGAAGGGAGGGGCAATGATTAGTTGCGCAGACCGCACAAGGTGCAATGTCAGTTGCGCGGACCGCACAACTAGAATAGCCTTTGTACGGACCACGCAACCAAATTACCAGTTGCGCGGGTCACGCAAAAGTCACTTAACTTACTTGGTGTAGGAGTTTTGCTGAGTCTTCAAATCTTCTTTGAAAGGAGAGATCAGTTGATCAATTCAACATTCCTCCTAAGTATTGGGAGATGACTGAAGAAGCTAACAAAGTGCTGCCGGAATTTCTATCTCCAAGAAGATTACTTGATCAATTTAGTAATTCCTCCTAAGTATTGGGAGATGACTGAAATAGCGCTAAAGTGCTGCTGAAATTTATATTGAATCATAACAATTGCATTTAGAATAAGTCTTCAATTTTGAGTGATCTATCTTAGAATCAAGGGATATAGAGAGGATGTAAAATGAATTCAGAACCAATAAAGTGTGATAATTGTCTTTGTACTTTTGCATTGTTATGACTGAATAAGATAGTTTCCCCAAACTAAATACTTTTGTTTCCTTGTCGAAACAAACGGAGACGCCCATAACTCCATCGTTTGATGTTAGATTGGGTCGACTTTTGGTCATCTGAAAGGTACTTTAGTGTTCTTTCATTCCTGACTAGAATCATCGTATTTCGAGACCACTTTGGCATCTGTAAGTGGGATCGTAGTCATTGGTCTTGAATGTTCCTTCATCTCCTTGTCCAATAGTAACCCTCATTACTCTCTCTTCAGAGGTCGAATGTTGACTATTTCAGGTCATTGGAATGGTAACTTGTCAAGCTTCAAAATGGGACTAAAATTGTATAATTTAGAAATTGTTCGGTATCCCAAATGCACGTTGGAACTCTTCGATCGTCATTTTTCAATATGGATTGTTAATCTTTCCAAATCGAGTGATCCAACGGAGACGCCCATAAATACATCGTTTGATGTCGGATTGGGTCAATTTTTGGTCATCTGAAAGGTACTTTAGTGCTCTCTCATTCCTTACTGGAATCGCCGCATTCGGAGACCATTTGGACATCCATAAGCGGGATTGCAGTTGTCGGTCCTAAATGTTTCCTTAATCTCCTTGTTTGACAGTAACCCTCATGACTCTCTCTTCAAAGTTCGAATTTAAACTATTTCCAGCTCATTGGAATGGGAACTTGTCAAGCTTCCAAATGAGACCTGAATTGCCTAATTCAGAGACCATCCGATATCCCAAAAGAACGTTAGAACTCTTCAATCATCATTTTTCAATATGGATTGTTATTCTTTCCAAATCACGCGATCCAACGGAGACGCCCATAACTCCATCGTTTGATGTGAGATTGGGTCGATTTTTGGTCATCTGAAAGGTATTTTAGTGCTCTTTCATTCCTGACTGGAATCATCGTATTTTGAGACCATTTGGGCATCCGTAAGTGGGATCGCAGTCGTCGATCCTGAATGTTGACTTCATCACCTTGTCCAATAGTAACCCTCATAACTCTCTCTTCAGAGGTCGAATTTAGTCTCTTTTGAGCTCATTGGAATGGTAACTTGATAAGATTACAAATCGGATGAGAATTGTCTAATTCAGAGATTGTTCAATATCCTAAAGCACATTGGAACTCTTCGATCGTCATTTTGTAATATGGATTGTTAATCTTTCAAAATTGTGCGATCCAACGAAGACGCCCATAACTCCATCATTTGATGTCAGATTGGGTCTAGTTTTGGTCATCTCAAAGATACTTTAGTGCTCTTTCATTCCTGACTGGAATCGTTGTAATCCGAGACCATTTGCTCATCCGTAAATGGGATCGCGGTCGTTGGTCCTTAATGTTTCCTTCATCTCCTTATCCAATAATAATCCTCGTAACTTTCGCTTCAGAGGTTGAATTTAGACTATTTCTGGTCATTGGAATGGTAACTTGTCAAGCTTCAAAATGGCACCAGAATTGTATAATTTAGAAACCGTTCGATATCCAAAAAGTAAGTTGGAACTCTTCGATCGTCATTTTTTAATACGGATAGTTAATCTTTCTAAATCGCGCGATCCAATGGAGACGCCCATAACTCCATCGTTTGATGTCAGATTGGGTCAATTTTTTGTCATTTGAAAGGTACTTTAGTGCTCTTTCATTCCTGACTAGAATCGTCGTATTCCGAGACCATTTTGGCATCTGTAAGTGGGATCGCAGTCGTTGGTCTTGAATGTTCCTTCATCTCCTTGTCCAAAAGTAACTCTCATTACTCGCTCTTCAGAGGACTAATTTAGACTATTTCTAGCTCATTGGAATGGTAACTTGTCAAGCTTCCAAATCAGACCAGAATTGCCTAATTCAGAGACAATTCGATATCCCAAAAGCATGTTGGAACTCTTCGATTGTCATTTTTTAATATGGATAGTTAAATTTTCCAAATCGCGCGAGCCAACGGAGACGCCATAACTCCATTGTTTGATGTCGGATTGGGTCAATTTTTGGTCATCTGAAAGGTACTTTAGTTCTCTTTCATTCCTAAAGGGAATCATCGTATTCCGAGACCATTTTGGCATCTGTAAGTGGGATCGCAATCGTCGATCTTAAATGTACCTACATCTCCTTGTCTAATAGTAACCCTCATTACTCTCTCTTCAGAGGTCGAATTTAGAATATTTCCAGCACATTGGAATGGTAACTTGTCAAGCTTCCAAATGGGACTAGAATTTCCTAATTCAGAGACCATTCGATATCTCAATAGCATGTTGGAACTCTTCGATCGTCATTTTTCATTATGGATTATTAATCTTTCCAAATCTCGTGATCCAACGCAGTCACCCATAACTCCACCGTTTGATGTTCAATTGGGTCGATTTTTGGTCATCACAAAGTTACTTTAGTGCTCTTTCATTCCTGAATGGAATCGTCGTATTCCAAGACCATTTGGGCATCCGTAAGTCAGATCGCAGTCGTCGATCCTCAATGTTTCCTTCATCTCCTTGTCCAATAGTAACCCTCATAACTCTCTCTTCAGAGGTCGAATTTAGACTATTTTGAGCTCATTGGAATGGTAACTTGACAAGATTAAAAATTGGACCAAAATTGGCTAATTCGGATACTGTTTGATATCCTAAAAGCACGTTGGAACTCTTTGATCGTCCTTTTTTAATATGGATTGTTAATCTTTCCAAATCGCGTGATCCGACGGAGACGCCCATAACTCCATCGTTTGATGTGGGTTTGGGTCGATTTTTGGTCATCTGAAAGGTACTTTAGTGCTCTTTCTTTCTTGACTGGAATCGTCATATTCCGAGACCATTTTGGCATCTGTAAGTGGGATCGCAGTCGTCGATCTTGAATGTTCCTTCGTCTCCTTTTCCAAAAGTAACCCTTATTACTCGCTCTTTAGAGGACGAATTTAGACTATTTCCAGCTCATTGGAATGGTAACTTGTCAAGCTTCCAAATGGGACTAGAATTGCCTAATTCAGAGACAATTTTATATCCCAAAAGCACATTGGAACTCTTTAATCGTCATTTTTTAATATAGATAGTTAATTTTTCAAAATCGCGCGAGCCAACGGAGACTCCCATGACTCCATTGTTTGATGTCGGATTGGGTTGATTTTAGGTCATCTGAAAGGTACTTTAGTATTCCGAGACCATTTGGGCATCCGTAAGTAGGACCGTAGTCGTCAATCCTGAATGTTTCCTTTATCTCCTTGTCCAATAGTAACTCACATAACTCTCTCTTCAGAGGTCGAATTTAGATTATTTTGAGCTCATTAGAATGGTAACTTGTCAAGCTTCCAAATAGGACCAGAATTGCCTAATTTAGAGACAATTCGATATCCCAAAAGCACGTTGGAATTCTTTGATTGTCATTTTTTAATATGAATAGTTAATTTTTCCAAATCGTGCGAGCCAACGGAGACGGCAATAACTTCATCGTTTGATGTTGGATTGGGTCGATTTTTGGTCGTCTCAAACGCACTTTAGTGCTCTTTCATTCCTGACTGGAATAGTTGTATTTTGTGACCATTTGGGCATCCGTAAGTCAGATCGCAGTCATCAGTCTTGAATGTACCAACATCTTCTTATCCAATAGTAACCCTCATTAATCTCTCTTTAGAGGTCGAATTTAGAATATTTCCAGCACCTTGGAATGGTAACTTGTCAAGCTTCCAAATGGGAACGGAATTGCCTAATTCAGAGACCATTCAATATCCCAAAGGCACGTTGGAACTCTTCGATCGTCATTATTTAATATGGATTGTTAATCTTTCCAAATGGCACGATCCAATGGAGACGCCCATAACTCCACCGTTTGAAGTCGAATTGGGTCGATTTTTGGTCATCTCAAAGGTACTTTAGTGCTCTTTCATTCTTGACTGGAATCATTGTATTCCGAGACCATTTGGGCATCTGTAAGTTGGATCGCAGTCGTCGATCCTGAATGTTTCCTTCATCTCCTTGTCCAATAGGAACACTCATAACTCTCTCTTCAGAGGTCAAATTTAGACTATTTTGAGCTCATTGGAATGGTAACTTGACAAGATTAAAAATTGGATGAAAATTGGCTAATTGGGAGACTGTTCGATATCCTAAAAGCACGTTGGAACTCTATGATCGTCATTTTTTAATACGGTTAGTTAATATGTCCAAATCGCGTGATCCAATGGAGACGCCCATAACTCCATCGTTTGATGTGGGTTTGAGTCGATTTTTGGTCATCTGAAAGGTACTTTGTGCTCTTTCTTTCCTGACTAGAATCGTCGTATTCTGAGACCATTTGGGCATCCATAAGTGGGAACACAGTCGTCGGTCCTGAATGTTTCCTTCATCGCCTTGTCCAATAGTAACCCTCGTAGCTCTCTCTTCAGAGGTCGAACTTAGACTATTTCCAGATCATTGTAATGGTAGCCTGTCAAGCTTCCAAATGGGACTAGAATTGATTGGTTCAGAGACAATTCGATATCCCAAAAGCACGTTAAACTATTTTGAGCTCATTGGAATGGTAACTTGACAAGATTAAAAATTGGATGAAAATTGGCTAATTGGGAGACTGTTCGATATCCTAAAAGCACGTTGGAACTCTATGATCATCATTTTTTAATACGGTTAGTTAATATGTCCAAATCGCGTGATCCAATGGAGACGCCCATAACTCCATCGTTTGATGTGGGTTTGGGTCAATTTTTGGTCATCTGAAAGGTACTTTGTGCTCTTTCTTTCCTGACTAGAATCATCGTATTCCGAGACCATTTAGGCATTCATAAGTGGGATCGCAGTTGTCGGTCCTAAATGTTTCCTTCATCGCCTTGTCCAATAGTAACCCTCATAACTCTCTCTTCAGAGGTCGAATTTAGACTATTTCGGGTCATTGGAATGGTAACTTGTCAAGCTTCAAAATGACACTAGAATTGCATAATTTAGAAACCGTTCGATATCCCAAAAGCACGTTGGAACTCTGCGATTGTCATTTTTCATTATGGATTATTAATATTTCCAAATCGTGCGATCCAATGGAGACGCCCATACCTCCATCGTTTGATGTCAGAATAGGTCAATTTTTGGTCATCTGAAAGGTACTTTAGTGCTCTTTCATTCCTGACAGGAATCGTCGTATTCTGAGACCATTTTGGCATCTGTAACTAGGATTGCAATCGTCGGTCTTGATTGTTCCTTCATCTCCTTGTCCAATAGTAACCCTCATTACTCTCTCTTCAAAGGACGAATTTAGGCTATTTCCAGATCATTGTAATGGTAGCTTGTCAAGCTTCCAAATGGGACTAGAATTGATTGGTTCAGAGACAATTCGATATCCCAAAAGCACGTTGGAACTCTTCGAACGACATTTTTCAATATGGATTGTTAATCTTTCCAAATCACGCGATCTAACGGAGATGCCCATAACTCCTGTTGAGGCATAAAATAAGCAAGGAAGTGAAAAACGACAAAGATCAAGAAATCACTTTGAAGATGAAAGAAAACAGCTTCAAAGACCACTTTGCGCGGGGTCGCGCAAAGTGAAATAGTTACACAAGACTGCGCAAAGTGAAATGATTGCGCGGAGAACATGAAGACAGTTTGCGCAGGATGAAGGGTTTGCACGACACCGCGCAAAGTATATCGTTTGCGTATCCGCGCAAAGTCTATAATGATGCGATAAAAATGGATGGATGATATTTTTGTCCCACATCGACCAGATCTGAGATTTTCACTGGTGAAAATGTCTATAAATACCCCATTCCTTCTCTAAAAAGGGGTTGGAAGATTTCAGAAGTGAAGCAAAGACAAAAGAGAAGACAGAAGGTGCGGAGTATTGGACTCCTGCACTTTGCGCGACCGCGCGCAAAGGAGTATTGGACTCCTGGAAGTTTGCGCCGGTCAGCGTAAAGCAACAGAAGGCTTTCATAGTTTGCGCGGACCCGCGCAAAGCATATAGTTTGCGCGGACCCGCGCAAACCTATTGCTTGGCAGTTTTTAACAGCAATGAGTTGGAATGCTGTCGGAATGATTGGAGTCCTCAAAAGCTTCAAGTTCTTCTTGATCAAGAGAAAGGAAGAATCATTGACGAAGAGACGTATTCCTCCTAAGTTTCAGGAGATGACCAAAATAGTACCGAAATGCTGCCGGAATCTTCGTTCTCTTGAAGACTGTTGATCGATTTGTCTATTTCCTCCTAAGTCATTGGAGATGATTGAGATCATTGCCGTTATGCTGCCGAAAATTATATTTAGCTATAATAATTGACATTTGTAATAAGTTCTTTGTAAACTATCTTAGAATCAAGGGATATCAGAGGATGTAAATGAACTTAGAATCAATAAATATGATGGTTGTCTTTATAACTATTTCATTATTATGTTTGAATAAGATTATTTTCCCAAATCAAATACATTTGTTTCCTTGTCAAAACAACTCCATCGTTTGATGTGGGATTAGGTCGATTTTTGGTCATCTGAAAGGTACTTTAGTGCTCTTTCATTCCAGACTGGAATCTTCATATTCCGAGACCATATGGGCATCCGTAACTGGGATTATAGTCGTCGGTCTTGAATGTTTTCTTCATCTCCTTGTCCAATAGTAACCGTCATAACTCACTCTTCCGAGGTCAAATTTAGACTATTTTAGGTCATTGGAATGGTAACTTGTCAAGCTTCAAAATGGGACCAGCATTGCATAATTTAGAAACCGTTCGATATCCCAAAAGCAAGTTGGAACTCTTCGATCATCATTTTTCAATATGGATTGTTAATCTTTCCAAATCGCTGGATCCAACAGACACTCCCATAACTCCATCGTTTGATGTCGAATTGGGTCAATTTTTGGTAATATGAAAGGTACCTTAGTGCTCTTTCATTGCTGACTAGAATCGTCATATTCCGAGACCATTCGGGCATCCATAAGTGGGATCGCAGTCGTCGGTCCTGAATGTTTCCTTCATCTCCTTGTCCGATAGTAACCCTCAGTACTTTCTCTTAAGAGTTTGAATTTAGACTCTTTCTAGCTCATTGGAAAGGTAACTTGTCAAGCTTCCCAATGGGATCAGAATTGCCTAATTTAGAGACCGTTCGATATCCCAAAAGGATGTTGGAACTCTTCGATCGTCATTTTTCAATTTGGATTGTTAAATTTTCCAAATCATGCGATCCAACGAAGATGCCCATAACTCCACCGTTTGATGTCGGATTAGGTCGATTTTTGGTCATCTCAAAGGTGCTTTAGTGCTATTTCATTTCTGACTGGAATCATCATATTCCAATACCATTTGGGCATCCATAAGTTGGACCATAGTCATCGATCCTGAATGTTTCCTTCATGTCCTTGTCCAAAAGTAACCCTCATAACTCTCTCTTCAGAGGTCGAATTTAAATTATTTTGAGCTCATTGGAATGGTAACTTGACAAGATTACAAATTAGACCAAAATTGGCTAATTCAGAGACCGTTCGGTATCCTAAAAACACGTTGGAACTCTTCGATCATCATTTTTTAATACGGATAGTTATCTGTCCAAATCGCGCGATCCAACAGAGACGCCCATAACTCTATCGTTCGATGTTGGATTGGGTCAATTTTTGGTCATCTGAAAGGTACTTTAGTGCTCTTTCATTTCGGACTGGAATCGTCGTATTCTGAGACCATTTGGAAATCCGTAAGTGGGATCGCAGTCGTTTGTCCTGTATGCTTCCTTCATCTCCTTGTCCAATAGTAACCCTCATAACTCTCTTCAGAGGTCGAATTTAGACTATTTCGGGCCATTGGAAAAGTAACTTGTCAAGCTTCCAAATGGGACCAAAATTACCTAATTCAGAGACCGTTCGATGTCCCCAAAGCACGTTGGAACTCTTCAATCGTCATTTCTTAATATGGGTTGTTAATCTTTCCAAATCGTACGATCCAATGGAGACGCCCATAACTCCATCGTTTGATGTCAGATTGGGTCGATTTTTGGTCATCTGAAAGGTACTTTAGTGCTCTTTCATTCCTGACTGGAATTGTCATATTCCCAGACCATTTAGGCATCCAAAAGTGGATCGCAGTTGTCAGTCTTGAATGTTTCCTTCATCACCTTGTCCAATAGAAAGCCTCATAACTATCTCTTTAGCGGTCGAATTTAGACTATTTTGAGCTCATTGGAATGGTAACTTGACAAAATTACAAATTGGCGCAGAATTGGCTAATTCGGAGACAGTTCAATATCCTAAAAGCACATTGGAACTCTTCGATCGTCATTTTTCAATATGTTTTGATAATCTTTCCAAATCACACGATCCAACGGAGACGCCGATAACACCATCATTCGATGTCGAATTGGATCACTTTTTGGTCATCGGAAAGGTACTTTAGTGCTCTTTCATTCCTGACTGGAATCGTCGTATTTCGAGACTATTTCGGCATTCGTAAGTGGGATCGCAGTCGTCGGTCTTGAATGTTCCTTCATCTCCTTGTCCAATAGTAACCCTCATTACTCTCTCATCAGAGGTCGAATTTAGACTATTTCAGGTCATTGGAATGGTAACTTGTCAAGCTTCAAAATGGAACCAAAATTACATAATTTAGAAACCGTTCGGTATCCCAAAAGTACGTTGGAACTCTTCGATCGTCATTTTTCAGTATGGATTGTTAATCTTTTCAAATCGTGCGATCCAACGGAGACGCCCATAACTCCATTGTTTGATGTTTGTTAGGTCGAATTTTGGTCATCTGAAAGGTACTTTAGTCCTCTTTCATTCTTGACCGGAATCGTCGTATTCCGAGACCATTTGGGCATCCGTAAGTGGGTTCGTAGTTGTCGGTCCTGAATGTTTCCTTCATCACCATGTCTAATAGTAACCCTCATAACTCCCTCTTCAGAGGCTAAACTTAGACTATTTTGAGATCAATGGAATGGTAACTTGACAAGATTACAAATTGGATGAGAATTGGCTAATTCAGAGACCGTTCAATATCCTAAAAGCACGTTAGAACTCTTCGATCGTCATTTTGCAATAGGGATTGTTAATCTTTTTAAATTGCACGATCCAATGGAGATGCCCATAACTCCATCGTTTGATGTTGGATTGGGTCGATTTTTGGTCATCAGAAAGGTACTTTAATATACTCTTTCATTCCTAACTGGAATTGTCGTACTCCGAGATCATTTTAGCATCTGTAAGTGGGATCGCTATCATCGGTCTTGAATGTTCCTACATCTCCTTGTCCAATATTAACCCTCATTACTCTCTCTTCGGAGGTCGAATTTAGACTATTTCCAGCACATTGGAATGGTAACTTGTCAAGCTTCCAAATGGGACCAGAATTGCCTAATTCCGAGACCATTCGTTATCCCAAAAAAACGTTGGAACTCTTCGATCATCATTTTTCAATATGGATTGTTAATCTTTCCAAATCGCGTGATCCAACGGAGACACCCATAACTCCATTGTTTGATGTGGGATTGGGTCAATTTTTGGTCATCTGAAAGGTACTTTCGTGCTCTTTCATTCCTGACTAGAATCGTCGTATTCCGAGATCATTTGGGCATCCGTAAGTCAGATCGCAGTCGTCAATCCTGTTTCGTCAAGGAAACAAAAGTGTTTGATTTGGATTTATCTTATTCAAACATAACAATGGAATAGTTACAGAAATAATCATCACACTTTATTGATTCTGAATTCATTTACATCCTCAGGTATCCCTTGATTCTACGATAGTTTACAAAGAATTTATTGCAAGTTACAATTATCATAGCTAAATGTAAATTTTGACAGCATAGCAGTGCTGATCTCAATCGTCTTCTATGACTTAGAAGGAATAGACAAATCGGCCAATAATCTTCAAAAGAACGGAGATTCCGGCAGCATTTCAGTGCTATTTCGGTCATCCCCTGAAACTTAAGAGGAATACGCCTTTTCATCGGTGATTTCCTCCTTTCCTCCTGAACAAGAAGCACTTGAAGACTTCTTGAAGATCTGAAGACTCTAACCATTCCAAAGAAGATAATGACCCATTCTTTGTTATAGATCATCAAAGATCGGTTTGCGTGGGTCGCACAAACGACATGCTTTTTTGTGAGTCGCGCAAACTATAGGAGCCCAGTGCTCCTTTGCGCAGATTCGCACCTTCTGTCTCTTTCTTCATCTTTCTTTTACTCTGAAATCTTCGAACCCCCCTTAAGAGAAAGAACGGGGTATTTATAGACATTTTTACAGGTGTAAAACTCTGTTCTGGTCGATGTGGGACAAAATAACACCCAACAATTTTTATACCTCAGTCATACACTTTGCGCGGATACGCGCAAACGACATTCTTTGCGCGATCTCGCGCAATCTATTAGTCCCGCGCAATCTGTCTTCCTTGAGTAACCCGCGCAGACTGTTTACTTTGCGCGGTCCAGCGCAACCTCTTCTCTTTGCGCGAACCCGTGCAAAGTCTCCTTCAAACTGATCTCTTGATCTTCAAACTGATTTGTTGATCTTTGTCTTCTTCATTTCTCTGTTTATTTTATGCCTCAACAGATGCCCCCTTGATCTGTTTCTTTGTTTCTTCAAAAATCAAAGAAAAAGGATCAAATCCTTGATTTTGTATAGAGTTTGCGCGACCCCGCGCAAAGCCCGGTCGAGTACCGTACTCGACCAGAAATACTATAAATAATGCAACAACTTGGTCATTTTCACAATCTGCTCACAATCTGTCTAAACTCTGCCCTTGCGATTTTCTTCCGCGCAAACCTTTAACTTTGCGCGAACCCGCGCAAACCTTATACTTTGCGGACTGACTACAAGTACTCGCAAAGTTTAGCCGATACCGATTTTCCTCTTTGAATTTTTTCCAACACTTAGTCTTTTTTCTTCTTTCTCCCTTTCTCATTCTGTCATCAATCTTCCTTCCTTAACTTATTTTCATGGCTCACATTAAACAAACGGCTCGTCCCGTGACTCCTTTTGATCTACCTTCTTCTGATCAACCTCCTGCTAAAAGGATAAAGACAACTTCCAGAAATCCAGCTTATTTTAAAGAACCCGTTCTTCCTACTTTTGACTTTTCTGACCTCATCAAGTCTTTGCCATCCCCCATTCACAGATCCATATCTTTGGGAGATATCAAATGTCTACCTAAGCATGGCAGAGAGTATGACTGGGATGAATGGTTAAAGACTACGGCTCATATTCGTACCGATAGTGAAAGGCCATCTCCTCGGGAAGACACTCCTCCGGCTTCTCGTTCAAAGAAAACTCGCCAAAATGAGACGAAAGAATTTGCAGAGAAAATCAAGGAACACAAGAAGAAGAGGCTTCAAAACTCATGGGACTCAGTACGAGTTGTTGAAGGTGTCATGAAGTTTGACAACCCTCATGCGGAGGGCATGACGATTATTCCCATTAAAGTATATCGTCATCAGTCCATGCTCGACTGCGAGTCTAAAGATTACGTCCATGGCGAAAGATTAATGTATACCAAATCATGGGCCTCAAGAGAGCCTTGAATCCTTGAGGGAGTCATCCAAACACAGAAGCCATGACAAAAGATAGGAGAAGCTCATCCTATGATATTCTTAGTTCCTTTCCACAGTCCTCATGATCTCTTTCCTTCTCATTTTTATGAGATAGTTCAACAACACTTTAGAGATCGAGAACAACTCTGGGGACAGGCAGAATTTTGCATCAGAGGCATGTTAACCGCTCGCCGCTATTATTCTGAATGGGCGGAGGCTATTTTACTGAAGCATACAAGCACTCTTGCAAAGATCGGCCTTTATGATGCCATAGAAGTGACCTCCAAATACTTCTATAGGGAACCCAATATACTGAAAGGCTTCCTTGAATATTGGTCGCCTACAACCAATTCCTTTCATTTACCTTATGGCAAAATGAGCATATCACTTTGGGATCTTCATCGTATCACCGGTCTCACAATAACAGGTAAATTCTATGATGAATTTATTTCGACAAACAGAGAATTGGCCTTTGTATCTTCTCCAGATCGCAAGCCTTCTATCTCTGAGACTACCATAGAGCTGTTTAAAGAGATGGGCAAATTTCTCAGCTTCCACAAAATTCCCCCTCTATAATGGCTGGCACATTTTTCTAGAGGTCTCAGGTATTTATCAATCTGACAATTGACTTTCCTCTTTGTATTCTTACTACTTAGCCATTTCTGCATATTAACCTCCTCTCCTTTATTTTCTTTGAAGATTTGGTGATTGTCATTCCAAAGAATTAATGAAACTTCGAGATGCAATGAGGGGAAGACCAGAATATAGCTCTTTTGGAGAACTTACAGCGTTCTTGGCTTATTGGCTAAGTTTGGTCGTATTGCCAGCTCTAAATGGGCAGATGTTGTTCGTCCAAGCGTCTTTGTTGTGGCTGGTGCTTTAGCGGAAGGCCATAAATACTCTCTTGCTCCTCCTATATTGTGTTATATTTACAGAGCTCTTGGAGAGGTGGCTACCCATGTAAAAGACCCTATTCTTGGAGCTTCGTCTGCACACACTTCTTGGCATTATATTACGGGGTGGCTAGGAGTTTATTTTCCTTGGACTTTTGAGGCTCCAGAGCAAGCATACATTCATCCTTCTCACCTTCCCTCTGGTTCTTTCAGCAAAGAGCAATGGCGAAAAGAGCGTATGAATGGGTTGCTAATAAAATTCGAGATGATGACCAGATAAACTATTTTCAGTTCCGCCTTTATCGCTACACTGAAGATACATATATGGTGGACTAACAAAACGCTTACTGCAGCAGAGAGAGCTTTCTTCTTTTCTTTTCGCTCGTGCAGTTAACCTCTTCGGGAAGGAACAGAATTTTGGAGAGAACCTTACTACCCGAGTCGTTTTGCTCGTCAATTTGGTTATGACCAAACTGTACCACAAGACTGCGGGCTGGCTATTAGAAAAATGCACTGTTATGGAACTGGCCCTCTTAACTGGGCCATGATATGGAAACAGCTGCTGAATGGCTGCGTCGGATCTCTTTTCATAATTCCAGGCTGTGATCGCATAGTCCGTACATCATATAGCTGGATGCGATGGTGGGATCACCAATCATACTTGGTCACTAAATGCCTGCCAGTGGATTCTTCTATTTTTCTTCATCCGCCCAGGCTGAAGGGAAGAAATTTAGAGAGTGGAATTAGCTATATTCCAGAAAAAAGTCATGCCTCCCATCCGGGAGAAATTTGTAGGAAGATATCATTGGAAGACCCCATCCGTGAAATCAAGCCTATTAACACTTTGGATGGCTGGTTTGCTCACGGAGTTCTGAGAGAATTTGAGAAATCTCTTCGAGACTTTTCAAACCAAGCTGCAGATGATGTTGAAGGTACATCTTCTCCAATTCCTACAGAAACTGCAGTGGTTCAAGAAGGGCCAGCTATTGATACCTCCATATCTCCTCCATAACCCCTTAGTCCTAGTCCATCTTCCCCGATGACTAGATCAATAACGCGTTTACAATCATCATCTCCAATTCTTCCAGAAAGGACCAGACAAGCATCCACCTCCCCTACAGTCAAAGAGCCTGCACCGGAGAGCAGCCAAGCCATTTCTTGCAAAGGGAAACAGATTGTCATTGAAGAAGTCGACGAAGAAAGTTTGGAGGATGAAAGTTCAGCTTCATCGTCAGAGACTACTGACTCTTCACAATATGAAGATAGTGAGGATAGCGACAGCTGTGAAGATAAAGATGATGACTTTGAAGAAGGTGAAGTTGATATTGACGGGGATGAGGAAACAACTGTAAAAGAAGTTGAAATGGAATCTTCTCCTGCGATTGCTAAGACTCTTCCTGGTGTAAATGTTCCTGCTAAATCTCCTGCAGTTGAAGAAGATGAAGAGGAACTTTTAGATTATGGCGAATATGGTTATTCACCAGGTAAAGGAGATTTTATTTTCATATAGATATATTTATCTATATTTTAACAACTATTATTTATTTATAATTATTATGTCTCCCTTTCTTAGGTGCTCAAGTTGCAGAAATAGGCGCTATCTCTTCAGTGAATCCTCTTGTGGTAACTTCACCAAGAGCACCCGTAGTTCCATTGGTAGTACAGAGAGTGGTGGCTCGTGAAATCATATTTCCAATAGAAACTACGAACTTGCCAACTCCGGCTACCAGAGATTCAAGCACGGAGGCTAGAGCACCATCTCTTGCTGATATGGTGGAACTTGGTCCTTCCACAATTCAGAGAGCTTCTCCTTCTGTTAGTCGTATTCCTGTGATAGGTACACACATATATACACTGATTATTTTACTCAAGACTACATATTTCATAATATTATTTTGAATATCCTTCTTCTTTTGCTATAGGAACACCTTGCAGCGGTGCGGCCAGTTCTGATTCTGTAGCCACTACTTCTGAACTGTCATCCTTTGCGAAAATTCCTGTTCATAAAATGCTTATGGTGAAACATTCCTTGTTAGCAATAGCCCATATCTTCAGAAATCCTGATCAGTGGTTGGATTTGGATGTTGCTATAGAGATTCTGGAGAGCTCTGCCAAGATGGCTAGAATCAACATATCTCCTTTTCGTGATTCACTCCTCAAATTTCGTGATTTGGTAATTTCTTTGGCGTCAGCAGAAATTGTTACAATTGCTCCTGAAATTTTAGAATACAGGAAGCAGCTGGCTTTATCTCAAGAACAAGCCTTTCTGACAGCTTCATCGATTTCTAAACTTGAGCAAGAGCATATGATTCTTCAAGATCAACTAAAGACTTATATTGATGAAAGAGCGACTATCCAAGATCGTATTGCAATTCTGAAGGAAGAAATCTCTCAATTGGAGAGGAAGAATCATGAGCAGAACTTGGTCATTCAGGATGTTGAAGAGAAGATACAGACGAATGCTCAATCTATTGATATTGAAAAATCTACACAACTTCAAGGAAAAGAAATGATTGCTTCTTTGGAGAATAAACTTGCTGGCGTTCCTGATCAAGCAAGACTTATTCTTGAAGAAAAATCTAAACATGATGCTGCTCAGACACAATTGAAAGAAGATTTGCGCAAATATATGGAGGTAGTGGGGATTACAGAAGATCTTTGAACATGTAATCTTGGCTTTCATGTTTCATGGACATATAATTTATTTGACTTCACATATGTTTCTATGATAACATTTTGAGATGTTTATAATGGCATTTTTCACATTGCATGTTGATGACATTTATGCTAATATTATTAGATTATATTTATATTTTATATAGTAATTTCATTACATCCTTTATGATTTTCAAACCTTTTATGCTTTGTTAGTGCAGGATTCTCTATGTGAGTATTTAAATTGGCGGTACTAAGTTTCAATTTAATTAGCCACACACAGTTTAAGCTCATGAGTAGTGGAGCGTGCGCACACACACAGTTTAAGCTCATGAGTAGTGGAGAATTTATGGGTCTTATGTGATGGCCACTGTAACTCTCTAGAGTTCGCTTTTGGGCTTTTCACTGCCTTGAGCTCACGACCAAGGTCCATCAGAGGGGCCCATTGACGCTACCGGGCGGTGAACTGTTGGTTTTACGCACAGGGTTGGCCACGGTAACTCTCTAGAGTTCGCAGGGCTCGCAAGGCTACCTTTGAGCACTAACTTTAGGGTCGCCAGTCCATCAATGAGTAGGTTTAAGCCCTTCCTCACGAGTTACTACTGAAATCAAACACTAGACCTGGAGGGTCTTATGCATGGTTGGCATAAAGCTCGCACTGCGGCCCCTGTTTTCTTCGTCTGCAAGGTCGAGCCCATTCACGGGAGGGCATTTTCATCCGTTCCTTGTGGCGCTGCCGGAAGCTGTACAGACGGCATGGGAGTTACGGTGACTAGTCTTCGCGGATTTATGGCCTTTTAGGCTTTTAATCCTTGACTTCGTCAGTTGCCCGCATGGGTACGCACGATGGTCTTCGCAGGCTTTTTAGGGCCACTGACTCCTCGCCGTTACCCGAATGGCAATCTTCATAGGTCTTACGTATAGTTGGCCGGCTCTTGAGCTTGATCCTTTGAGAGCTTTTTTTTTTTTGAGAGCTTGATCTTTTTTGATTTGGCTCAATTTGACTCTTTTAGGATTTGGCTTGGCTATACTGCCTCTTTGACTGATATTGATATATCCTTGCTTTTAATAGTATTTTTAAGAAGATCCGTGCCTTGTAAGGCAAAAATATTTATGATCATCATCATTGCCAGTATAGTAAATATTTCCGACTGAGATAATATCTTCAAGAAGATCCATGCCTTGTAAGGCAATATATCAATCTTGTCAATATCTTCAAGAGAACCTTCAAGATGATATTGATTTTGTCAGACCTTTTTGGTGATGATGACGATCATATATATATATATATTTTAAAAATGCTTGCTAACATAGTTGACATGCTCATGAACTTCTTCTTTATAGCCTCTTTTGCTGACTATAAACATGATCTTATTCATTCTTGCCCCCTTTTGATACAGAATCATTATGCCAATAATATTCTGAGTCAAAATCAACATGTCTATCTTCAGGGGTAGTATCGTTTGATGAAGCGGGCGTTGACAGGTATACTGACACCCTGTCCCTCTTGATTTGCAATTCTATATGCCCCATTGGAGTATACTTCTTTTACTACATATGGACCATCCCATTTAGGCTCGAACTTGCCCCCTGTCCGGCGAGTGATCACTATAGGTCTTTTCAACATTAGCACCAAATCCCCTTTTTTGAAAGAGCGATATTTAACCTGTTTATCAAAGGCAGCCGATATTCTGGCCTGATATGACTGCAACCGTTGCTGAGTCGCAAAACATTTTTCATCGAGCAGATCCAATTCTTTCAGCCTTATTTTTGCATTTTCATCATCCGTTATAGACTGATGTACCGCTATTCTGAGCGATGCTAGCTGTATTTCGATTAGGATAACTGCCTCCATACCATAGATTAATGAATATGGTGTCGCCCCTGTTGCTGTACAATGAGTAGTTCTGTAGGCCCATAATGCTTCTTATAACTTTTCATCCCAATCGCGCTTATTGCCCTTCACCGTTTTTTTCATTATTTTAATAATCATTTTGTTAAACGCCTCTGCTAATCCATTGGCTGGAGGATAATAAGGCGTTGAAAACGAATATTGGATGCCGAATTTCTGACACAAATTTTCCATGCCTCTATTTTTAAAAGGGGTGCCATTATCGGTGATGATCTTTTTTAGAATACCATGACGGTATATTATAGCATGCCGGATGAAATTGACCACGTCTTTCTCTTTAACACTACGCAAGGCGACTGCTTCGGTCCATTTGGAGAAATAGTCTGTTGCTGCAAAAATATACTATTTTTCCTTAGATGAAGGAGGATTTATAGGACCAATCACGTCGAGTCCCCAAGCTGAGAAAGGCCAAGAAGCAACAGACTGATGTAAGTCTTCTGGGGGAACATGTATTACATCTCCGTGTATTTGACATTCATGACACCGCTTTGCGTATTCTATTGCATCTTTGAACATAGTAGGCCAATAATAACCCATTCGATGCACTCTATGGCATAAATTTCGGCCGGCTTGATGTGCTCCACATTCACCTGAATGTGCTTCCCGCAGCATTTGATTTGCTTCTTGCTTGTCTAAGCACCATAACAGCATTCCTTTATAAGATTTTCTATACAATACTTCGCTGCATATGACAAATTTGCCTGATCGCTACTTAATCTGCTGTCTTTGTACATTATCTTCTGGCAAGATATTATATTTGAGATAATCAACGAAAGGCTGACGCCAATCATCTGTTATTACTTCCAGACAGGGTATAGGGAACATTTCAATAGTTTCTTCGATAACTTCTGCAGATGGCAGGAATCTTCTTTCTTCAATAGTTACTTGAAGAGGACTTCGGTTTGTGCAGGATAGAGCCGCTGCTAGACTGGCTAAAGCATCTGCTTTTGCATTCTCAGATCGAGGTATGTGTTTAATTTCCACATAACAGAACTGTTCAAGCAACTGTTGTGCCTTCCGATAATAGGGCAAGAGTTCTTCTTTCCTTACTTCGAATTTTGTTGTCAACTGATTTACAATCAATTTAGAATCTCCAAAGATATGCAATAATTTTATTTCCATTTGCTGAGCTATTTCCATTCCGATAATAAGAGCTCTGTATTCAGCTTCATTGTTTGTGCATGTGGTGCCCAGTGTGAAGGAATATGGTAATAAATCACCTTAAGGAGTAATGAATATCACTCCTGCCCCCGCTCCCGATATTAGAGCAGCACCATCAAAATACATTTGCCAAAGATTTTGAGATTCAGCCATCATAACTTGTTCATCTGGGAATTCGTCATTGATTTTCTCACTTTCTACTACAGGATGTGCTGCGAGGAAGTCTGCCATAGCTTGTCCTTTCACTGCTTTCGCCGGCTTATACGAAATAGTATATTTCGATAACAATAACATCCACTTGGCTAGTCTTCCTGACAACATTGGTCTGGTCATCAAAAATTTTATCGGATCTGCTCTTGAGATCAGAGTTATATCGTGGGAAAGACAATAATGCCTCAACTTTTGTACGGCGAATACCAACGCCAAACATTCTTTTTCGATCGAGGAATAATTGTATTCTGCCCCCATCAATGTTCGGCTTAGATAATAAAGAGCAGTCTCTTTTCCAGCTTCGTTTACCTGTGCCAACAAAGCACCCAAAGAATTTGTAGCTGCAGATGTGTATAAGATAAGTGGCTTACCTTTCACTGGAGCTGTTAACATCGGCGGCTGTTTCAACAATTCCTTAATTGAGTCAAATGCATTTTGACAGGCGTGATCCCATACAAATTTGTATCTTTCTTCATTAACCGAGAAAATGGCTGACACCTTCCTGCGAGGTTTGAAATGAAACAGCGAATGTATGCCAGTTTTTCTTGTAAGCTTTTCAATTCCTTTAGCGTTGTTGGTGGTGGCATATTTTGAATAGCCTTAATTTTTTCTGGATCAATCTCCATTCCTCTATGCCATACAACAAAGCCGAGGAATTTGCCAGAGGATACTCCGAATGCACATTTAGCGGGGTTCATCTTTAACTGCTTCTTTCTGAGTCGACAGAAGACTGCTGCCAAATGTTCGCGGTGTTCTTGATGATCTCCTGACCTGACCACCAAGTCATTAACGTAGCATTCAACATGTTTATGCATCGTATCTTGAAAAATATTTTTCATTGCCCTCTGGTATGTCGCCCCAGCATTTTTAAGACCGAAAGGCATAACTTTATAACAATAAATCCCAAGCGACGTTCTGAAAGCCGTTGCTTCTTCATCTTCGGGTGCCATCCTGATTTGATTATACCCAGAATATCCGTCCATAAAAGACATAATAGCATACCGAGTAGTGCTATCAATTAATAATTCTGTTATCGGGGGAAGTCATCCTTGGACATGCTTCATTCAGATCTCTCGAAGTCAATACATACTCTAATGCCCATTCTTCTTTTCACCAGAACAATGTTTGATATCCACTTGGGATATTTAACTTCTCTGATGAACCCAACCTTTATTAGTTTATTTACTTCTTTTTCGATTAATGGAATCAGTGCAGGTGGAACCGCCTTTGTGCTTGCTTCACTGGTTTCTTTTCTTTAGAGATATTTAATCGATGCATTGCTACAGAGGGTTCCAATCCTGGCATTTCTTCATATGTCCAGGCGAAGATGTCTTTATTTTCTTTGAGAAGTTGGCCATATTCTTCAAATTCCTGTTCTGAAAGACTGACGCTGATAAATGTATTCCTTGGCTCTTCTGTTGTTCTCAAATTTATTTCTCGCAAGCTATCTATTGTCGGCTGCCCCCCGTCTTCTATTTGTCTCGGAGCGGTTTCAGGATACTCAACAATCTTAGTATCTTGTTCTGGTATTTGTTCGGCTGAAGTCATATTTACTGATACCATATTTACTGATGATTCTGCTCCTAATCCTTGGAATTTTCTTCGTTTTTCTTGATTAACCCCGAGAGGGATTTGAATTCCTTTCCCATGATTCAATCCAGTGGGCTTGTCACAATTAAAACCCATATTTCTCATGATTTTCTTGCTTACTGCACTGTATTTTTTCAAATTCTGCGGTGCTAACTCTCCATGATATATATTGCTTATGTTTTCATCCTTCACTTCTGCTGCAGCGTGAAATTCTATTGGTTCAGGATATTTAGCACTGGCTCTGACTTGAAATGTTCCTGGAGCGGCTGCAAATGGCTTACATCGTTCGATATTAGGTAAGGGCATTGTATAATTAGACTGTAAGACTTTCAGCTGTTCTGTCGACAATAATGTCAACGGCGGTTGTCCCGGTTGTCTCAGACGTTTGGGTACGAAATAGAACTTCTTTCTTGCTCCTGTAGTCCCAGAAGATTCCGCCCTTTCTTCTCCAACTTTATTTGTTCGGTCATCCTTTAAGACTTTCTTTCCATCATCATTTCCCACTTTTTCAGAAAAACATTTATAATAGCCGGCATCTGCGAAGAAAGACTCAGCTTCTGTATAAGGTTTTGCATCAGCCATCACTTTACACTGCATTCCGTCCTTACAGTATTTGAAACATTGGTGTAGAGTGGAAGGTACAATATTATACTGATGTATCCACGGCCTTCCCAAGAGAAGGTTATATGTTGTCACAGCATTTATAACGTGACATACAACAGTAGTAATTAATTCTCCTACTTCCAATGTTACTGTAATTTTCCCGAGTGCACGCTGCCCATCTTGATTAAACCCCTGTATCATCATTCCGCTAGGGCACAAATCTGAACGGCGATAACCCAATTTAGTAATCATGGAGAGTGGCAAAAGATTCACTGCTGACCCATTGTCTATCATAATCCATTTTATCTTTTTTTCACAAATGTACCCTTCTATCATTAATGACCTGTTATGTTCTGTTTCTCCATTTAAATCATCATCAGAGAAAGATATTACTGGTAGACAATCCACCTTTTCATTGCTTCTTCCATTCTTCATTTCTGTCAATAAAACTTCTCTCACATCGTGATCAGATAGTGCTTGAATCAAACTCTGTCGAAACTCTTCTGATAACTTGAGCGCATCATAAATACTTAAACGTGCCGGTATACCTTTCAAGTGACTAACTACGTCGTAAGCCACTTTTGTCGCTGAGTCTCCATTTCTACTTTTATCCTCGATGTTCTTTCTTTCAGTCACTTCTTTCCTTATAATTCCTGCTTTTTGCTTCACCGGACTCGTTATCTGCTTTCCCGATCTCAACGTAATCATTGTCGCATTTCTTATCGGCCTTTGGTCTCCCTTCTCTTTTATTTCTCGAATCTTTTCTTGGATTGACAATACATTTACTGTCGCCCTTGTATTCTTTCCTTTACTTTCGCTAGTTATTATATCACCTCTATTTATCATTCGCTGTATGATGCATTTTAACGTATAACAATTTTTCGTCGGATGTCCCACTAAGCGATGATAACGGCAAAAGTTTCTTTCTCGAGTCCTTGTCACATCTTCAGGGCATTTGGGCTCTGGCAATTCTAGGGTACCTGCTTTTAACAATTGTTACATCATAGGCGCCACGTCCTCTTTATCGAACTCAAATCTTTTATGAGAATCGAGCATTTTGAGCCTTTTTCCGCTGTATCTGTCCCTTGATTGATTCCAGCCTTCTTTTCCTTCCGGCCTTTTGTCTCTTGAGCCCCTTGCATCTTGATTTTTCTTATCCCGATCGATGGTGTTCACTGTTGTTCTACCAAGTATTCTTCTGACGATTTCACGATGAAATGCTGGCATTTTGCGAGTCATTAACTCTAACGCATGGGCTTTGGTAGCCAAATCGCAAAAAGTTCCGATATCGGCGCTGGTGAGTCCGAATGCAATTCCTGTCTCCATAGAGTTCAGACACATTTTGACTTGTTCCTTTTCCTCAGGCAACTGTCTACAAGATGCTCCCAGTGTCTTCCATCTGTCTATAAACTTTTCAACTGGTTCTCCTTCTCGCTGTCGTACTGAAGCTAATTCTGTAATGCTAACATCGTGTTCTGATGAGAAGAAGTTTGACATGAAAGCATCTTGCATTTCTTCCCATGTGCGTATAGATCCTGGTGCCAAATTTGAATACCACTTAAAAGCTTTACTTGTCAATGATGACCCAAATAATCGTAAGCAGTATTGAGGTATTGTGGAGAAATTCCCCATGCTAGTAATGAAATGCATCAGGTGTTCTTCTGGTGATCCTTCCCCATTAAACTTCTGGAAGTCTGGATGCTTAAAATTTGCCAGAAACGGAACATCCTCTACTTCTCTCGGATAGGGTGTTCGATATCTGAAACGATCGGTATTTGCACACTCTCTTTCTATCCTGATTGCTTCTTCGACGACTTGTCTTACATCATCTTGTGTTATAGCCCTTGTCGCTGGAGCTGATCCTCGCGATCCTGTCCCTTGCGGACGGGAACCTTCAGGTTGGTTCTCCTGTCCATTTGTCTCTCCCATCATAGGTGGGGCCACCATCTGGGCTACATTATATGCCAGAGTTGCCAGAGCTTCTCTGAGGTTTCGGCATTCGTCCATTAGTGCTCTTTGTGCCTCTGTCATTTGATCAACTCGCTCTTCAGTAGTTGGTCTATTTTCTTGGCCTGTCCCTGCCATATACACTGCTGCCCCTTGACTGTTTGTCGAGGCTGTTTTTTGGAGTAAAATGAGAGTCTGTTGACGTAATAGGGCTTATAAAAAGGGGAGAAATTGGAGTCTCATTTGACTTTTGTGTACTTCCCATGCTTTTAACCGATCGAGGTGATACAGTTATAGGCAAACTTGTTTGGGGTGATACAGGCATCGATGATCCTATCATCAGTGCTTTACCTTTCTGTGCTTTTGTCCATTTGGTCCTTGGGGCAGCCAAAGCCAGAAAATCGTGCGACGAGAATTGCGGAGTAGCTTGTTCAGGATAAATTGCCGGTGGAGCGAGCTCGGGTTTTCTTCTTGCTAGACTATGCGTGATTGGTCCCTCAGCTCTTGGTACAGATAATTTCACCTTGTGGTCATTTAAGGTCTTTGCTTTTGTCTTTCTAGACAAGACCAAAGTCCAATTTTCATCACTTTCCTGTGATTGGGGTGATATGGAAATGACTCCAACTGTTACTTGAGTCATTTTGCGCCTGCTTGTAGTGCTTGCTTTCATATGTTCAGGAGTTTGGTTTGGCGCATATTCGATTACAAACCCAGTAGCGGTGAATCGGAAGTTCACTTTTCTCGCAACGTTAGCCATTAGTAATGTTATGTGATTGAATTTGAGTACCTTCAATAATAAAACATACATGAAATTAGTATGTGAAAGACTAAGTAAACTATCTTAGAGATGAAGGGGAGGATGTTCCCACAGAGAGTCACCATTTTGGCGTCTAATAGACGCCAAAAACAGTGATGAGAGTCTCATAACTTTCTCCAATGTTAGTGTTAAATAAGATACTCATCCCCAGCAGAGTCGCCATTTTGTTTCGACAAGGAAACAAAAATGTTTGATTTGGGTATTATCTTATTCAAACATAACAATGGAATAGTTACAGAAACAATCATCACACTTTATTGATTCTGAATTCATTTAGATCCTCAGGTATCCCTTGATTCTAAGATAGTTTACAAAGAATTCATTGCAAGTTACAATTATCATAGCTAAATGTAAATTTTGACAGCATAGCAGCGCTGATCTCAATCGTCTTCTATGACTTAGAAGGAATAGACAAATCGGCCAATAATCTTCAAAAGAACGGAGATTCCGGCAGCATTTCAGTGCTATTTCGGTCATCCCCTGAAACTTAGGAGGAATACGCCTTTTCGTCGATGATTTCCTCCTTTTCTCCTGAACAATAAGCACTTGAAGACTTCTTGAAGATTTAAAGACTCTAGCCATTCCAAAGAAGATAATGACCCATTCTTTGTTATAGATCGTCAACAGATCGGTTTGCACGGGTCCGCGCAAACGACATGCTTTGCGCGGGTCCGCGCAGGAGCCCAGTGCTCTGCGCGGATTCGCACCTTCTGTCTCTTTCTTCGTCTTTCTTTTACTCTGAAATCTTTGAACCCCCCTTAAGAGAAAGAACGGGGTATTTATAGACATTTTTACAGGTGTAAAACTCTGTTCTGGTTGATGTGGGATAAAATAACACCCAACAATTTTTATACCTCAGTCATACACTTTGCGCGGATACGCGCAAACGACATTCTTTGCGCGATCTCGCACAATCTGTCTTCCTTGAGTAACCCGTGCAGACTGTTTACTTTGTGCGGTCCAGCGCAACCTCTTCGCTTTGCGCGAACCCGCGCAAAGTCTCCTTCAAACTGATCTCTTGATCTTCAAACTGATTTGTTGATCTTTGTCTTCTTCATTTCTCTGTTTATTTTATGCCTCAACAGATCCTGAATGTTTCCTTCATCACCTTGTCCAATAGTAACCCCCATAACTCTCTCCTCAGAGGTCGAATTTAGACTTTTTTGAGCTCATTAGAATAGTAACTTGACGAGATTACAAATTGGACCAGAATTGACTAATTCGGAGACAGTTCAATATCCTAAAAGCACGTTGGAACTCTTCGATCGTCATTTTTCAATATGGATTGTTAATCTTTCCAAATCGCACGATCCAATGGAGACGCCCAAAACTCCATTGTTTGATGTGGGATTGGTTCAATTTTTGGTCATATGTAAGGTACTTTAGTGCTCTTTCATTCCTGACTGGAATCGTCCTATTCTGAGACCATTTGGGCATCCATTAGTGGGATCGAAGTCGTCGCTCCTGAATGTTTCCCTCATCTCCTTGTCCAATTGTAACCCTCATAACTCGCTCTTCAGAGGTCGAATTTAGACTATTTTAGGTCATTGGAATGGTAACTTGTCAAGCCTCAAAATGGGACCAGAATTGCATAATTTAGAAACTGTTTGATATCGTAATAGCACATTGAAACTCTTTGATCGTCATTTTTCAATATAGATTGTTAATCTTTCCAAATCGTTGGATGCAACAGAGATGCCCATAAGTCCATCGTTTGATGTTGGATTGGGTCGATTTTTGGTAATCTGAAAGGTACCTTAGTGCTCTTTCATTGCTGACTAGAATCATCGTATTCCATGACCATTCGGGCATCCATAAATGGGATTGCAGTCGTCGGTCCTGAATGTTTCGTTCATCTCCTTGTCCGATAGTAACCCTCATAACTCTCTCTTCAGAGTTTGATTTTAGACTATTTCCAGGTCTTTGGAATGTTAACTTGTCAAGCTTCCAAATAGGACCAGAATTGCCTAATTTAGAGATCGTTCAAAATCCCAAAAGTAAGTTGGAACTCTTCGATCGTCATTTTTTAATATGGATTGTCAAATTTTCCAAATCGCCCGATCCAACGAAGATGCCGATAACTCCACCGTTTGATGTTGGATTGGGTCTATTTTTCGTCGTCTCAAAGGTACTTTAGTGCTCTTTCATTCCTATCGTAGTCGTAGATCCTGAATGTTTCCTTCATCTCCTTGTCCAATAGTAACCCTCATAACTCTCTCTTCAGAGGTCGAATTTAGATTATTTTGAGCTCATTGGAATGGTAACTTGACAAGATGACAAATTAGGCTAAAAATGGCTAATTCGGAGACCGTTCGATATCCTAAAAGCACGTTGGAAATCTTCAATCAACATTTTTTAATACGGATAGTTAATTTATCCAAATCACGCGATCCAACGGAGACGCCCATAACACCATCATTCGATGTCGGATTGGGTCGTTTTTTGGTCATCTGAAAGGTACTTTAGTGCTCTTTCATTCCTGACTGGAATCATTGTAATCCGAGACCATTTGCGCATCCGTAAGTGGGATTGCGGTTGTCGATCCTGAATATTTCCTTCATCTCCTTGTCCAATAGTAACCCTCTTAACTCTCTCTTTAGAGGTCAAATTTAGACAATTTCCGATCATTGGAATGGTAACTTGTTAGGCTTCAAAATGGCACTAGAATTGCATAATTTAGAAACCGTTCGATATCCCAAAAGAAAGTTGGAACTCTTCGATCATCATTTTTTAATATGGATAGTTAATCTTTCCAAATCGCGCGATCTAATGGAGACGCCCATAACTCCATTGTTTGATGTTAGATTGGGTCATTTTTTGTCATCTGCAAGGTACTTTAGTGCTCTTTCATTCCTGACGGGAATCGTCATATTTCGAGACCATTTTGGCATCTGTAAGTGGGATCGCAGTCATCGGTCTTGAATGTTCCTTCATCTCCTTGTCCAAAAGTAACCCTCATTACTCGCTCTTCAGAGGACGAATTTAGACTATTTCCAACTCATTGGAATGATAACTTGTCAAGCTTCCAAATGGGACCAGAATTGCCTAATTCAAAACAATTCAATATCCCAAAAGCACGTTTAAACTCTTCGATCATCATTTTTTTAATATGTATTGTTAATTTTTCTAAATCGCACGAGCCAACGGAGATGCCCATAACTCCATCATTTGATGTCGAATTAGGTCAATTTTTGGTAATGTCAAATATACTTTAGTGCTCTTTCATTCCTGACTAGAATCATCGTATTCTGAGACCATTTGGGCATCTGTAAGTGGGATCGCAGTCATCAATCCTGAATGTTTCCTTCATCTCCTCGTCCAATAGTAACCCTCATAACTCTCTCTTCAGAGGTCGAATTTAGACTATTTTGAGCTCATTGGAATGGTAACTTGACAAGATTAAAAATTGGACCAAAATTGGCTAATTCGGAGACTATTCGATATCCTAAAAGCACGTTGGAACTCTTCGATCGTCATTTTTTAATACGGATACTTAATCTTTCCAAATTGCGCTATCCAACGGAGACACCTATAACTCCATCATTTGATGTGGGTTTGGGTCGATTTTTGGTCATCTAAAAGGTACTTCAGTGCTCTTTCATTCCTAACTGGAATCGTCGTATTCCGAGACCATTTTGGCATCTGTAAGTGGGATCGCTATCGTCGTTCTTCAATGTTCCTACATCTCCTTGTCCAATAGTAACCCTCATTACTCTATCTTCAGAGGTCGAATTTGGACTATTTCTAGTACATTGGAATGGTTACTTGTTAAGCTTCCAAATAGGACTAGAATTGCCTAATTCAGATATCATTCGATATCCTAAAACCACGTTGGAACTCTTCGATCGTCATTTTTCAATATGGATTGTTAATCTTTCCAAATCGCGAGATCCAATGGAGACTCCCATAACTCCATTGTTTGATGTGGGATTAGGTCAATTTTTGGTTATCTGAAAGGTACTTTAGTGCTCTTTCATTCCTGACTGGAATCGTCGTATTCCGAGACCATTTGGGCATTCGTAAGTGAGATCGCAGTCGTTGGTCCTAAATGTTTCCTTCATCACCTTGTCCAATAGTAACCCTCATAACTCTCTCTTCAGAGGTCGAATTTAGACTTTTTTGAGCTCATTGGAATGGTTACTTGATGAGATTACAAATTGGACCAGAATTGGCTAATTCGGAGACAGTTCAATATCCTAAAAGCACGTTGGAACTCTTCAATCGTCATTTTTCAATATGGATTGTTAATCTTTCCAAATCGTGCGATCCAACGGAAACTCCCATAACTCCATTGTTTGATGTGGGATTGGGTCAATTTTTGGTTATCTGAAAGGTACTTTAGTGCTCTTTCATTCCTGACAGGAATCATCATATTTCGAGACCATTTGGGTTCCGTAAGTGAGATCGCAGTCGTTGGTCCTAAATGTTTCCTTCATCACCTTGTCCAATAGTAACCCTCATAACTCTCTCTTCAGAGGTCAAATTTAGACTTTTTTGAGCTCATTGGAATGTTAACTTGATGAGATTACAAATTAGACCAGAATTGGATAATTCGGAGACCGTTCAATATCCTAAAAGCACGTTGGAACTCTTCGATCGTCATTTTTCAATATGGATTGTTAATCTTTCCAAATTGCGCGATCCAACGGAGACGCCCATAACTCCATCATTTGATGTGGGATTGGTTCAATTTTTAGTCATATGTAAGGTACTTTAGTGCTCTTTCATTCCTGACTGGAATCATCGTATTTCGAGACCATTTGGGTATCCATAAGTGGATCACAGTTGTCGGTCCTGAATGTTTCCTTCATCTCCTTGTCTGATAGTAACCCTCATAACTCCCTCTTCTGAGGTCGAATTTAGACTATTTTGAGATCATTGGAATGATAACTTGACAAGATTAGAAATTGGACCAAAATTGGCTAATTCGGAGACTGTTCGATATCCTAAAAGCACGTTGGAACTCTTCGATTATCATTTTTTAATACGGATAGTTAATCTTTCCAAATCGTGCGATCCAACAGAGAAGCCCAAAACTCCATCGTTTGATGCAGGTTTGGGTCAATTTTTGGTCATCTGAAAGGTACTTTAGTGCTCTTTCATTCCTGACTAGAATCGTCGTATTCTGAGACCATTTGGGCATCCATAAATGGGATCACAGTCATTGGTCCCAAATGTTTCCTTCATCACCTTGTCTAATAGTAACCCTCATAACTCTCTCTTCAGAGGTCGAATTTGGACTTTTTTGAGCTCATTGGAATTGTAACTTGACGAGATCACAAATTGGACCAGAATTGGCTAATTCGGAGACCGTTCAATATCCTAAAAACACGTTGGAACTCTTCGATCGTCATTTTTCAATATGGATTGTTAATCTTTCCAAATTGCACGATCCAATGGAGACGCTCATAACTCCATCGTTTGATGTTGGATTGGTTCGATTTTTTGTTTAAGGTACTTTAGTGCTCTTTCATTCCTGAATGGAATCATTGTATTCCGAGACCATTTGGGCATCCACAAGTGGGATCGCAGTCGTCGGTCCTAAATGTTTCCTTCATCTCCTTGTCCAATAGTAACCCTCATAACTCACTCTTCAGAGGTGGAATGGTAACTTGTTAAGCTTCCAAATGGGACCGGAATTGCCTTATTCAGAGACCATTCGATATCCCAAAAGAATGTTGGAACTCTTCGATCGTCATTTTTCAATATGGATTGTTAATCTTTCCAAATCGGGCGATCCAACGAAGACACCCATAACTCCACCGTTTGATGTTGAATTGGGTCGATTTTTGGTCATCTGAAAGGTACTTTAGCGATCATTCATTCCTGACTGTAATTGTCGTATTACGAGACTATTTAGGCATCCGTAAGGGGGATCGCATTCGTCGGTTCTGAATATTTCCTTCATCACCTTATCCAATAGTAACCCTCATAACTCTCTCTTCAGATGTCGAATTTAGACTATTTCAGGTCATTGGAATGGTAACTTGTCAAGCTTCAAAATGGCACTAGAATTGCATAATTTAGAAACAGTTCGATATCCCAAAAGCACATTGGAACTCTTCGATTGTCATTTTTTAATATGGATTATTAATCTTTTCAAATCACGTTATCCAACGGAGAAGCCATAACTCCATCGTTTGATATCGGTTTGGGTCAATTTTTGGTCATCTGAAAGGAACTTTAGTACTCTTTCATTCCTGAATGGAATCGTCGTATTCCGAGGTCATTTTGGCTTCCAAATGGGACCGGAATTGCCTAATTCAGAGACCATTCGATATCCCAAAAGCACGTTGGAACTCTTCGATCGTCATTTTTCAATATGGATTGTTAATCTTTCCAAATTGTGCGATCCAACGGAGATGCCCATAACTCCATTGTTTGATGTGGGATTGAGTCGATTTTTGGTCATCTAAAAGGTACTTTGGTGCTTTTTCATTCCTGACTGGAATCGTCGTATTTCGAGACCATTTGGGCATCCGTAAGTGGGATCGCAGTCGTCGGTCCTGAATGTTTCCTTCATCACCTTGTCCAATAGTAACCCCCATAACTCTCTCTTTAAAGGTCGAATTTAGACTTTTTTGAGCTCATTGGAATGGTAACTTGACGAGATTACAAATTGGTCCAGAATTGGCTAATTCGGAGATAGTTCAATATCTTAAAAGCACGTTGGAACTCTTCGATCGTCATTTTTCAATGTAGATTGTTAATCTTTTCAAATCGCGTGATCCAACGAAGACGCCCATAACTCCATCATTTTATGTGGGATTGGTTCGATTTTTGGTCATATGTAAGGTACTTTAGTGCTCATTCATTCCTGAATAGAATTGTCATATTCCGAGACCATTTGGGCATCCATAAGTGGGATCGCAGTCGTCGGTCCTGAATGTTTCTTTCATCTCCTTGCCCTCATAACTCGCTCTTCAGAGGTCGAATTTAGACTATTTCAGGTCATTGGAATGGTAACTTGTCAAGCTTCAAAATTGGACTAGAATTGCATAATTTAGAAACCGTTCGATATCCCAAAAGCACGTTGGAACTCTTCGATCGTCATTTTTCAATAGGGATTGTTAATCTTTCCAAATTGCTGGATCCAACGGAGACGCCCATAACTCCATCGTTTGATGTTGAATTGGGTCGATTTTTGGTAATCTGGAAGGTGCCATAGTGCTCCTTCACTGCTAACTAGAATCATCATATTCCAAGACCATTTGGGCATCCATAAGTGGAATCGCGGTCGTCAGTCCTGAATGTTTCCTTCATCTCCTTGTCCAATAGCAACACTCATAACTCTTTCTTTAGTGTTTGAATTTAGACTATTTCCAGCTCATTGGAATGGTAACTTGTCAAGCTTCCAAATGGGACCAAAATTGCCTAATTTAGATGCCGTTTGATATCCTAAAAGCACGTTGGAACTCTTCAATCGTCATTTTTCAATATGGATTGTTAAATTTTCCAAATTGCGCGATACAACGGAGATGCCCATAACTCCACAATTTGATGTTGGATTGGGTCGATTTTTGGTCATCTGAAAGATACTTTAGTACTCTTTCATTCCTAACTGGAATCGTCGTATTCTGAGACCATTTGGGCATCCGTAGGTCGGATCATAGTCGTCGATCCTGAATGTTTCTTTCATCTCCTTGTCCAATAGTAACCCTCATAACTCTCACTTCAGAGGTCGAATTTAGATTATTTTGAGCTCATTGGAATGGTAACTTGACAAGATTACAAATTAGACTAGAATTGGCTTATTCGGAGATCGTTCGATATCCTAAAAGCACGTTGGAACTCTTTGATCGTCATTTTAAAATATGGATAGTTAATCTATCTAAATCAGGCAATCCAACAGAGACGCCCATAACTCCATCGTTCGATGTCGGATTGGATCAATTTTTGCTCATCTGAAAGGTACTTCAGTGCTCTTTCATTCCTGACTAGAATCGTCATATTCTGAGACCATTTGGAAATTTGTAAGTGGGATCGCAGTCGTCTGTCCTGTACGCTTCCTTCATCTCGTTGTCCAATAATAACCTTATAACTCTCTTCAGAGGTCGAATTTAGACTATTTCAGGTCATTGGAATGGTAACTTGTCAAGCTTCCAAATGGGACCAGAATTGCCTAATTCAGAGACCGTTCGATGTCCCCAAAGCACGTTGGAACTCTTCGATCGTCATTTTTTATTTTGGATAATTAATCTTTTAAAATCGAGCGATCCAACGGAGACGCCCATAACTCTGTCATTTGATGTCGGATTGGGTCAACTTTTTGTCATATGAAAGGTAATTTAGTGCTCTTTCATTCCTGACTGGAATTGTCGTATTCCGAGACCATTTTGGCATCTGTAAGTGGGATCGCAGTCGTCGGTCCTGAATGTTCCTTCATTTCCTTGTCCAAAAGTAACCCTTATTACTCATTCTTTAAATGACGAATTTAGACTATTTCCAGCTCGTTGGAACGGTAACTTCTCAAGCTTCCAAATGGGACTAGAATTGCCTAATTAAGAGACAATTTGATATCCAAAAAGAATGTTGCAACTCTTCGATCATCATTTTTTAATATGGATAGTTAAATTTTCCAAATTGCGCGAGACGCCTAAAACTCCATCATTTGATGTCGAATTGGGTCGATTTTTGGTCATCTGAAAGGTACATTAGTACTCTTTCATTCCTGACTGGAATCGTCGTATTCTGAGACCATTTGGGCATCCGTATGTCGGATTGCAGTCGTCGATCTTGAATGTTTCCTTCATCTCCTTGTCCAATAGTAACTCTCATAACTCTCTCTTCAGAGGTTGAATTTAGATTATTTTGAGCTCATTGGAATGGTAACTTGTCAAGCTTCCAAATGGGACCAGAATTGCCTAATTTAGAGACAATTCGATATCCCAAAAGCACATTGGAACTATTCGATCGTCATTTTCTAATATGAATTGTTAATTTTTCCAAATCGCGCGAACCAATGGAGACGGCCATAAACCATCGTTTGATGTCGGATTGGGTTGATTTTTGGTCATCTGCAAGGTACTTTAGTGCTCTTTCATTCCTGACTGGAATCATTGTATTAAGAGACCATTTAGTCATCCGTAAGTGGGATCGCAGTCGTCGGTCTTGAATGTTTCCTTCATCACCATGTCCAATAGTAACCCTCATAACTCTCTCTTCAGAGGTCGAACTTACACTATTTTGAGCTCAATGGAATGGTAACTTGACAATATTACAAATTAGACGAGAATTGGCTAATTCAGAGACTGCTCAATATCCTAAAAGCATGTTAGAACTCTTCGATCGTCATTTTGCAATATGGATTGTTAATGTTTCCAAATCATACGATCCAACGGAGATGCCCATAACTCCATTGTTTAATGTTGGAATGGGTCAATTTTTGCTCATCTGAAAGGTTCTTTAGTGCTCTTTCATTCCTGACTGGAATTGTCGTATTCCGAGACCATTTGGGCATCCGTAAGTCGGATCGCAGTCATTGGTCTTGAATGTACCTACATCTTCTTGTCCAATAGTAACCCTTATTAATCTCTCTTCAAAGGTCGAATTTAGAATATTTCCAGCACATTGGAATGGTAACTTGTCAAGCTTCTAAATGGGACCGGAATTGCCTAATTCAGAGACCATTCGATATCCTAAAAGCACGTTGGAACTCTTCGATCGTCATTTTTCAATATAGATTGTTAATCTTTCCAAAACACGCGATCCAACAGAAACGCCCATAACTCTAACGTTTGATGTTGAATTGGGTTAATTTTTGGTCATCTTAAAGGTACTTTTGTGCTCTTTCATTCCTGATTGGAATTGTCGTATTCCGAGACCATTTAGGCATCCGTAAGTAGGATCACTGTCGTCAATCCTGAATGTTTCCTTTATCGCCTTGTCCAATAGGAACACTCATCACTCTCTCTTCAGAGGTCGAATTTAGACTATTTTGAGCTCATTGGAACTTGACAACATTAAAAATTGGATGAAAATTGGCTAATTCGGAGACTGTTCGATATCCTAAAAGCACGTTGGTGCTCTTCGATCGTCATTTTTTAAATATGGTTAGTTAATCTGTCCGAATCGCGCGATCCGACGGAGACGCCCATAACTCCATCGTTTGATGTCGGATTGGGTTAATTTTTGGTCATCTGCAAGGTACTTTAGTGCTCTTTCATTCCTGACTGGAATCATCTTATTAAGAGACCATTTGGGCATCCGTAAGTGGGATCGCAGTCGTTGGTCCTGAATGTTTCCTTCATCACCATGTCCAATAGTAACCCTCGTAACTCTCTCTTCAGAGGTCGAACTTAGACTATTTTGAGCTTAATGGAATGGTAACTTGACAAGATTACAAATTAGATGAGAATTGGCTAATTTAGAGACCGCTCAATATCCTACAAGCACATTGGAGCTCTTCGATCGTCATTTTGCAATATGGATTGTTAATGTTTCCAAATCGTACGATCCAACGGAGACGCCCATAACTCCATTGTTTGATGTTGGAATGGGTCGATTTTTGCTCATCTGAAAGTACTTTAGTACTCTGTCATTCCTAACTGGAATCGTCGTATTCCGAGACCAATTAGGCATCTGTAAGTGGGATCGCAGTCGTCGGTCCTGAATGTTTCCTTCATCACCTTGTCCAATAGTAACCCTCATAACTCTCTCTTTAGAGGTCGAATTTAGACTATTTCAGGTTATTGGAATGGTAACTTGTCAAGCTTCAAAATGGCAGTAAATTTGCATAATTTACAAACCGTTTGATATCCCAAAAGCACGTTGGAACTCTTCGATCATCATTTTTCAATAAGGATTGTTAATCTTTCCAAATTACGCAATCCAACGGAGACGCCCATAACTCCATCGTTTGTTGTCGGTTTGGGTCAATTTTTGGTCATCTGAAAGGTACTTTAGTACTCTTTCATTCCGGACTGGAATCGTCGTATTCCGAGATCATTTTGGCATCTATAAGTGGGATCGTAGTCGTTAGTCCTGAATGTTTCCTACATCACCTTATCCAATAGTAACCCTCATAACTCTCTCTTCAAAGGTCAAATTTAGACTTTCTTGAGCTCATTGGAATGGTAACTTGACGAGATTACAAATTGGACTAGAATTGGCTAATTCGGAGATAGTTCAATATCCTAAAAGCACGTTGGAACTCTTCGATCGTCATTTTTCAATATGGATTGTTAATCTTTCCAAATCGAGTGATCCAACGGAGACGCTCATAACTCCATCGTTTGATGTGGGATTGGTTTGATTTTTGGTCATATGTAAGGTACTTTAGTGCTCCTTCATTCCTGACTGGAATCGTCGTATTCCGAGACCATTAGGGCATCTATAAGTGGGATCGCAGTTGTCCATCCTGAATGTTTCCTTCATCTCCTTGTCCAATAGTAACCCTCATAACTCGCTCTTCAGAGGTCGAATTTAGACTCTTCAGAGGTCATTGGAATGGTAACTTGTCAAGCTTTAAAATGGGACCCAAATTGCATAATTTAGAAACCGTTTGATATACCAAAAACACGTTGGAACTCTTCGATCATCATTTTTCAATATGGATTGTTATTCTTTCCAAATTGCTGGATCCGACGGAGACGCCCATAACTCAATCGTTTGATGTCGGATTGGGTTAATTTTTGGTAATCTGAAAGGTACCTTATTGGTCTTTCATTGTTGACTAGAATCGTCGTATTCCGAGACCATTTGGGCATCCATAAGTGGGATCACAGTCGTCGGTCCTAAATGTTTCCTTCATCTCCTTGTCCAATTGTAACCCTCAAAACTCTCTCTTCAGAGTTTGAATTTGGACTATTTCTAACTCATTGGAATGGTAACTTGTCAAGCTTCCAAATGGGACCAGATTGCCTAATTTAGAGACTGTTCGATATCCCAAAAGCACGTTAGAAGTCTTCGATCGTCATTTTTCAATATGGATTGTTAAATTTTCTAAATTGCGCGATCCAACGGAGATGCCCTTAACTCCACCATTTGATGTCGGATTGGGTTGATTTTTAGTCATCTCAAAGGTACTTTAGTGCTCTTTCATTTCTGACTAGAATCGTCACATTCTGAGACCATTTGGGCATCCGTAAGTCGGATCGTAGTCGTCAATCTTGAATGTTTCCTTCATCTCCTTGTCCAATAGTAACCCTTATAACTCTCTCTTCAGAGGTCGAATTTAGATTATTTTGAGCACATTGGAATGGTAACTTGACAAGATTACAAAATAGACCAGAATTAGCTAATTCGGAGACCGTTCGATATCCTAAACGCACGTTGGAACTCTTCGATCGTCATTTTTTAATACAGATAGTTAATCTATCCAAATCGGGTGATCCAACAGAGACGCCATAACTTCATCGTTCAATGTCGAATTGGGTCAATTTTTGGTCATCTGAAAGGTACCTTAGTGCTCTTTCATTCCTGACTGGAATCGTCAAATTTTGAGACCATTTGGAAATGTGTAAGTGGGATCTTAGTCATTTGTCCTATATGCTTCCTTCATCTCCTTGTCCAATAATAACCCTCATAACTCTCTTCAGAGGTCGAATTTAGACTATTTCAGGTCATTGGAATGGTAACTTGTCAAGCTTCCAAATGGGACCAGAATTGCCTAATTCAGAGACCGTTCAATGTCCCCAAAGCACGTTGGAACTCTTCAACCGTCATTTTCAATATGGATTGTTAATCTTTCTAAATCGCTCGATCCAACAGAGACGACCATAAATCCATCGTTTGATGTCGGAATGGGTCAATTTTTGGTCATCTGAAAGGTACTTTAGTGCTCTCTCATTCCTGACTGGAATCGTCGTATTTCGAGACCATTTGGGCATCCATAGGTGGGATCGCAGTTGTCGGTCCTGAATGTTTCCTTAGTCTCCTTGTTCGATGGTAACCCTCATGACTTTCTCTTTAAAGTTCGAATTTAAACTACTTCCGACTCATTGGAATGGAACTTGTCAAGCTTCTAAATGGGACCAGAATTACCTAATTAAGAGATCATTCGATATCCCAAAAGAACGTTAGAACTCTTCGATCGTCATTTTTCAATATGGATTGTTAATCTTTCCAAATCACGCGATCCAACAGAGACGCCCATAACTCCATCGTTTGATGTGGGATTGGGTCAATTTTTGGTCATCTGAAAGGTACTTTAGTGCTCTTTCATTCCTGACTAGAATCATCGTATTCCGAGACCATTTGGGCATACGTAAGTGGGATCGCAGTCGTCGATCTTGAATGTTTCCTTCATCTCCTTGTCCAATAGTAACCCTCATAACTCTCTCTTCAGAGGTTGAATTTAGACTAATTCTGGTCATTGGAATGGTAACTTTTCAAGCTTCAAAATGGCACTAGAATTGTATAATTTAGAAACCGCTCGATATCCCAAAAGTAAGTTGGAACTCTTCGATCGTCATTTTTTAATATAGATAGTTAATCTTTCCAAATTGCGCGATCTAATGGAGACGCCCATAACTCCATCGTTTGATGTCGGATTGGGTCAATTTTTTGTCAGATGAAAGGTACTTTAGTGCTCTTTCATTCCTGACTAGAATCGTCGTATTCCGAGACATTTTGGCATTTGTAAGTGGGATCGCAGTCGTCGGTCTTTAATGTTCCTTCATCTCCTTGCCCAAAATTAACCCGCATTACTCGCTCTTTAAAGGATGAATTTAGACTATTTCCAGCTCATTGGAATGGTAACTTGTCAAGCTTCCAAATGGGACTAGAATTGCCTAATTCAGAGACAATTTGATATCCCGAAAGCACGTTGGAACTCTTCGACTGTCATTTTTAATATGGATAGTTAATTTTTCCAAATCGCGCAAGCCAACGGAGATGCCCATAACTCCATCATTTGATGTCGGATTGGGTTGATTTTTGGTTATCTGAAAGGTACTTTAGTACTCTTTCATTCCTGATTGGAATCGTCGTATTCCGAGACCATTTGGGCATCCGTAAGTCGGATCACAGTTGTCTATCCTGAATGTTTCCTTTATCTCTTTGTCCAATAGTAACTCCCATAACTCTCTCTTCAGAGGTTAAATTTAGATTATTTTGAGCTCATTGGAATGGTAACTTGACAAGATTACAAATTAGGCCAGAATTGACTAATTCGGAGATCGTTTGATATCCTAAAAGCACGTTGGAACTCTTCGATCGTCATTTTTTAATACGGATAGTTAATCTATCCAAATCGCGCAATCCAACAGAGACGCCCATAACTCCATCGTTCGATGTCGGATTGTGTTAATTTTTGGTCATCTGAAAAGTACTTCAGTGCTCTTTCATTCCTGACTGGAATCGTCTATCCTATATGCTTCCTTCATCTCCTTGTCCAGTAGTAACCCTCATAACTCTCTTTAGAGGTCAAATTTAGACTATGTCAGGTCATTGGAATGGTAACTTGTCAAGCTTCCAAATGGGACCAGAATTGCCTAATTCAGAGACCCTTCGATGTCCCCAAAGCACGTTGGAACTCTTCGATCGTCATTTTTCAATATGGATTGTTAATCTTTCTAAATTGCGCGATCCAACGGAGACGCCCATAACTCCATCGTTTGATGTCGGATTGGGTCGATTTTTGGTCATCTCAAAGGTACTTTAGTGCTCTTTCATTCCTGACTAGAATTGTCATATTCCGAGACCATTTGGGCATCTGCAAGTGAATCGCAGTCGTTAGTCTTGAATGTTTCCTTCTTCACCTTGTCCAATAGTAACCCACATAACTATCTCTTTAGAGGTCTAATTTAGACTATTTTTAGCTCATTGGAATGGTAACGTGACAAAATTACAAATTGGCCCTGAATTGGCTACTTCGGAGACCGTTCAATTTCCTAAAAGCACGTTGGAACTCTTCGATCGTCATTTTTCAATATGGATAGTTAATCTTTCCAAATCGCGTGATCCAATGGAGACACCCATAACTTCATTGTTCGATGTCAGATTGGGTCAATTTTTGGTCATCTGAAAGGTACTTTAGTGCTCTTTCATTCCGGACTGGAATCATCGTATTCCGAGACTATTTCGGCATCTGTAAGTGGGATCGTAGTCATTGGTCTTGAATGTTCCTTCATCTCCTTGTCCAATAGTAACCATCATTACTCTCTCTTCAGAGGTCGAATTTAGACTATTTCAGGCCATTGGAATGGTAACTTGTCAAGTTTCAAAATGGAATTAAAATTGCATAATTTAGAAACCGTTCGATATCCCATAAGCACGTTAGAACTCTTCGATCGTCATTTTCCAATATGGATTGTTAATCTTTTCAAATCGCACGACCTAACGGAGACGCCCATAACTCCATCGTCTGATGTCGGATTGGGTCGAGTTTTGGTCATCTGAAAGGTACTTTAGTGCTCTTTCATTCTTGACTAGAATCATCATATTCTGAGACCACTTTGGCATCTGTAAGTGGTATCGTAGTCGTCGGTCTTGAATGTTCCTTCATCTCCTTGTCCAATAGTAACCCTCATTACTCTCTCTCTTCAGAGGTCGAATGTAGACTTTTTCAGGTCATTGGAATGGTAACTTGTCAAGCTTCAAAATTAGAATAAATTGCATAATTTAGAAACTGTTCGGTATCCCAAAAGCACATTGGAACTCTTCGATCGTCATTTTTCAATATGGATTGTTAATCGTTCCAAATCGCACGATCCAACGGAGACTCCTATAAATCCATCGTTTGATGGTGGATTGGGTCAATTTTTGGTCATCTGAAAGGTACTTTAGTCTCTGTCATTCCTGATTGGAATCATCATAAACCGAGACCATTTGGGCATCCATAAGTGGGATCGCAGTCGTTGATCTTGAATGTTTCCTTAATCTCCATGTTTGACAGTAACCCTCATGACTCTCTCTTTAAAGTTTGAATTTAAACTACTTCCAGCTCATTGGAATGAGAACTTGTCAAGCTTCTAAATGGGACCAGAATTGCCTAATTCAGAGACCATTAGATATCCCAAAAGAACATTGGAACTCTTCGATCGTCAATTTTCAATATGGACTGTTAATCTTTCCAAATCACGCGATCCAACGGAGACGCCCATAACTCCATCGTTTGATGTGGGATTGGGTCGATTTTTGGTCATCTGAAAGGTACTTTAGTGCTCTTTCATTCCTGACTGGAATCGTCATATTCCGATCATCATATTCCGAGATCATTTGGGCACCGTAAGTGGGATCACAGTTGTCGATCCTGAATGTTTCCTTCATCACCTTGTCCAATAGTAACCCTTATAACTCTCTCTTCAGAGGTCGAATTTAGACTATTTTAAGCTCATTGGAATGATAACTTGACAAGATTACAAATTGGATGAGAATTAGCCAATTCAGAGACCGTTCAATATCTTAAAAGCACGTTGGAACTCTTCGATCGTCATTTTGCAATATGGACTGTTAATCTTTCCAAATCGTGCGATCCAACGGAGACGCCCATAACTCCATCATTTGATGTGGGATTGGGTCGATTTTTGGTCATCTGAAAGGTACTTTAGTGTTCTTTCATTCCTGACTGGAATCATCGCAATCCGAGACCATTTGGGCATCCGTAAGTGGGATCATAGTCGTCGATCCTAAATGTTTCCTTCATCTCCTTCTCCAATAGTAACCCTCATAACTCTCTCTTTAGAGGTCAAATTTAGACTATTTCTGGTCATCAGAATGGTAACTTTTCAAGCTTCAAAATGGCACCAATATTGCATAATTTAGAGACCGTCTGATATCCCAAAAGTAAGTTGGAACTCTTCGATCGTCATTTTTAAATCTGGATAGTTAATCTTTCCAAATCTTGTGATCCAATGGAGACGCTCATAACTCCATCGTTTGATGTCAGATTGAGTCGATTTTTTGTCATATGAAAGGTACTTTAGTGCTCTTTCATTCCTGAGTGGAATCGTCGTATTCTGAGACCATTTTGGCATCTGTAAGTGGGATCGCAGTCGTCGGTCTTGAATGTTCCTTCATCTCCTTGTCCAAAAGTAACCCTTATTACTTGCTCTTTAGAGGATGAATTTAGACTATTTCTAGCTCATTGAAATGGTAACTTGTCAAGCTTCCAAATGGGACTAGAATTGCCTAATTCAGAGACAATTCGATATACCAAAAGCACAATGGAACTCTTCGATCGTCATTTTTAAATATGGATAGTTAATTTTTCCAAATCATGCGAGCCAATGGAGACGCCCATAACTCCATCGTTTGATGTCGGATTGGGTCAATTTTTGGTCATCTGAAAGGTACTTTAGTGCTCTTTCATTCCTGACTAGAATCGTCGTATTCTGAGATCATTTCGGCATCCGTAAGTCGGATCGCTGTCGTCGATCATGAATGTTTTCTTCATCTCCTCGTCCAATATTAACTCTCATAACTCTCTCTTCATAGGTTGAATTTAGATTATTTTGAGCTCATTGGAATGGTAACTTGACAAGATTACAAGAATTGGCTAATTCGGAGACCGTTCGATGTCCCCAAAGCACGTTGGAACTCTTCGATCGTCATTTTTCAACATGGATTGTTAATCTTTCCAAATCGCGCGATCCAATAGAGACGACCATAAATCCATCATTTGATGTCAGATTAGGTCAATTTTTGGTCATCTGAAAGGTACTTTAGTGCTCTCGCATTCCTAATTGGAATCGTCATATTCCGAGACCATTTGGGCATCCATAAGTGGGATCGCAGTAGTCGATCTTGAATGTTTCCTTAGTCTCCTTGTTCAACAGTAACCCTCATGACTTTCTCTTCAAAGTTCGAATTTAAACAACTTCTAGCTCATTGGAATGGAACTTGTCAAGCTTCTAAATGGGACCAGAATTACCTAATTTAGAGACCATTCGATATCCCAAAAGAACGTTGGAACTCTTCGATTGTCATTTTTCAATGTGGATTGTTAATCTTTCCAAATCGTACGATCCAACGGAGACGTCCATAACTCCATCGTTTAATGTCGGATTAGGTCGATTTTTAGTAATCTGAAAGGTACTTTAGTGCTCTTTCATTCCTGACTAGAATTGTCATATTCGAGAGCATTTGGTCATCCGTACGTGGATCGCAGTCGTCGGTCTTGAATGTTTCCCTCATAACCTTGTCCAATAGTAACCCTCATAACTATCTCTTCAGAGGTCGAATTTAGACTATTTTGTGCTCATTGGAATGGTAACTTGACAAGATTACAAATTGGCTAATTCGGAGACCGTTCAATATCCTAAAAGCACGTTGGAACTCTTCAATCGTTTGATGTCAGATTGGATCAATTTTTGGTCATCTGAAAGGTACTTTAGTGCTTTTTCATTCCTAACTGGAATCATCATATTCTAAGACCATTTCGACATCTGTAAGTGTGATCGCAGTCGTCTGTCTTGAATGTTCCTTCATCTCCTTGTCTAATTGTAACCCTCATTACTCTCTCTTCAGAGGTCGAGTTTAGACTGTTTCATGTCATTGGAATGGTAACTTGTCAAGCTTCAAAATGGGCCTAAGATTGCATAATTTAGAAACCGTTCAAAATCCCAAAATCACGTTGGAGCTCTTTAATCGTCATTTTTTAATACGCATAGTTAATCTTTCCAAATTGCACGATCCAATGGAGACGCTCATAACTCCATCGTTTGATGTCGGATTGGGTCAAATTTTGGTCATCTCAATGGTACTTTAGTGCTCTTTCATTCCTGACTAGAATTGTCCTATTCCGAGACCATTTGGGCAACCGTAAGTAGGAACGCAGTCGTCGGTCCTGAATGTTTCCTTCATCTCCTTGTCCAATAGTAACCCTCATAACTCTCTTGTCGGAGGTTGAATTTAGACTATTTCAGGTCATTGGAATCGTAACTTGTCAAGCTTCAAAATGGGACCAGAATTGCCTAATTTAGAAACCGTTCGATATCCCAAAAGCACTTTGGAACTCTTCGATCGTCATTTTTTAATACAGATAGTTAATATTTCCAAATCGCGCGATCCAACGGAGATGCCTATAACTCTATCGTTTGATGTGGGATTGGGTTGATTTTTGGTCATCTGAAAGGTACTTTAGTGCTCTTTCATTCCTGATTGGAATAGTCATATTTCGAGACCATTTCGTCATCTGTAAGTGGTATCGCAGTCGTCGATCTTGAATGTTTCCTTAATCTCCATGTTTGACAGTAACCCTCATGACTCTCTCTTCAAAGTTCGAATTTAAACTACTTCTAGCTCATTGGAAAGGGAACTTGTCAAGCTTCTAAATGGGACCGGAATTGCCTAATTTAGATACCATTCAATATCCCAAAAGAACGTTGGAACTCTTCGATCGTCATTTTTCAATACGGATTGTTAATCTTTCCAAATCACGCGATCCAACGGAGACGCCCATAACTCCATCGTTTGATGTGGGATTGGGTCAATTTTTGGTCATCTGAAAGGTACTTTAGTGCTCTTTCATTCCTGACTGGAATCGTCGCATTCCGAGATCATTTGGGCATCCGTAAGTGGGATCGCAATTGTCGATGCTGAATGTTTCCTTCATCACCTTGTCCAATAGTAATCCTCATAACTCTCTCTTTAGAGGTCGAATTTAGACTATTTTGAGCACATTGGAATGGTAACTTGACAAGATTACAAATTGGATGAGAATTGGCCAATTCAGAGACCGTTCAATATCCTAAAAGCACGTTGGAACTCTTCGATCATCATTTTGCAATATGGATTGTTAATTTTCTCAAATCGTGCAATCTAACAGAGACACCCATAACTCCATCATTTCACGTTGGAAAGGTACTTTAGTGCTCTTTCATTCCTGACTAGAATCATCGTATTCCGAGACCATTTAGGCATCCATAAGTGGGATCGCAGTCGTCGGTCCTGAATGTTTCCTTCATCTCCTTGTCCAATAGTAACCCTCATAACTCTCTCGTTGGAGGTCAAATTTAGACTATTTCAGGTCATTGGAATGGTAACTTGTCAAGCTTCAAAATGGGATCAAAATTGCCTAATTTAGAAACTGTTCGATATCCCAAAAGCACGTTGGAACTCTTCGATCATCGTTTTTTATACAGATAGTTAATCTTTTCAAATCGTACGATCCCTATAATTCAATCATTTGATGTGGGATTGGGTCAATTTTTGGTTATTTGAAAGGTACTTTAGTGCTCTTTCATTCCTGATTGGAATCGTCATATTCCGAGACCATTTCGGCACCTGTAAGTGGGATCGCAGTCGTCGGTCTTGTATGTTCCTTCATCTCCTTGTCCAATTGTAACCCTCATTACTCTCTCTTCAGAGGTCGAGTTTAGACTATTTCAGGTCATTGGAATGGTAACTTGTCAAGCTTCAAATTGGCACCAGAATTGTATAATTTAGAAACCGTTCGATATCCCAAAATAACATTGGAACTCTTCGATCGTTAATTTTCAATATGGATTGTTAATCTTTCCAAATCACGCGATCCAACGGAGACGCTCATACTCCATTGTTCGATGTCGGATTGGGTCAATTTTTGGTCATGTGAAAGGTACTTTAGTGCTCTTCCATTCCTGACTTGAATCGTCGTATTCTGAGACCATTTGGGCATCCGTAAGTGGGATCGCAGTCATCGGTCCTGTATGCTTCCTTCATCTCCTTGTCCAATAGTAACCCTCATAACTTTCTTTAGAGGTCGAATTTATACTATTTCAGGTCATTGGAATGGTAACTTGTCAAGCTTCCAAATGGGACCAGAATTACCTAATTCAGAGACCGTTCGATGTCCCAAAAGCACGTTGGAACTCTTCGATCATCATTTTTCATTAAGGATTGTTAATCTTTCCAAAGCACGCGATTCAACGGAGACGCCCATAACTCCATTGTTTGATGTCGGATTGGGTCGATATTTTGTAATCTGAAAGGTACTTTGGTTCTCTTTCATTCCTGACCAGAATTGTCATATTCCGAAACCATTTGTGCATCCGTAAGTAGGATTACATTCGTCGGTCCTGAATGTTTCCATCATCACCTTGTCCAATAGTAACCCTCATAACTCTCTCTTCAGAGGTCGAATTTAGATTATTTTAAGCTCATTGGAATGGTAACTTGACAAGATTACAATTTGGACTAGAATTGGCAAAATCAGAGACCGTTCAATAACATAAAAGCATGTTGGAACTCTTCGATCTTCATTTTTCAATATGGATTGTTAATCTTTCCAAATCACTTGATCCACCTGAGACACCCATAAATCCATCGTTTAATGTCGGATTGGGTCGATTTTTGGTCATCTGAAAGGTACTTTAGTGCTTTTTCATTCCTGACTAAAATCGTCGTATTCCAAGACCATTTGGGCGTTCGTAAGTGGGATCGCAGTCGTCGGTCCTAAATGTTTCCTTCATTTCCTTGTAAAATAGTAACCCTCATAACTCTCTCTTCAGAGATCGAATTTAGACTATTTCATGTCATTGGAATGGTAACTTGTCAAGCTTCAAAATGGGACCAGAATTGTATAATTTAGAAACTGTTTGATATCCCAAAAGCAGGTTGGAACTCTTCGATCATCATATTTTAATACGGATAGTTAATCTTTTCAAATCGATCGATCCAAAGAAGACGCCCATTGTTGAGGCATAAAAAATATATCATTTACTGAAATGGCATCGAAATGCTGCTGGATCTTCAGGCCTTCTTCTCTGAAGAGAGAGAGACTAGCTGATCAATTCCGCAATTCCTCCTAAGTGTTGGGAGATGACCAAAGAAGCTGTCGGAATGCTGCCGAAATTCCTATCTCCTCAGAGACAATCTGATTAAATTGACTATCTTGTCTACTTTGATTGATTGTACTTTGTTTTCAGAATCAAGGGAATCAGAAGATGTAAATGAACTCAAAATAAATGTGATCAATGTTCTCTTGTTCTTTCTTTGTTATCATTGAATAAATCCCCCAAATCAAACACATTTTGTTTCCTTGTCGAAACACCCATAACTCTATCGTTTGATGTCGGATTAGGTCAATTTTTGGTCATCTGAATGGTACTTTAGTGTTCTTTCATTCCTGACTGGAATTGTCGTATTCCAAGACCATTTGGGCATCTGTAAGTGGCATTGCAGTCGTCAATCCTGAATGTTTCCTTCATCACCTTGTCCAATAGTAACCCTCATAACTCTTTTTAGAGGTCATATTTAGACTATTTTAAGATCATTGGAATGGTAACTTGACAAGATTAAAAATTGGAATAGAATTGGCAAATTTGGAGACCGTTCAATATCCTAAAAGCACGTTGGAACTCTTCGATCGTCGTTTTTCAATATGAATTGTTAAGCTTTCCAAATCGCGCGATCCAACGGAGATGCCCATAACTACATCGTTTGCTATTGGATTAGGTTGATTTTCGGTCATCTGAAAGGTACTTTAGTGCTCTTTCATTCCTGATAGAACTCGTCATATTCCTAGACCATTTCGGCATCTGTAAGTGGGATCGTAGTCGTTGGTCTTGAATGTTCCTTCGTCTCCTTGTCCAATAGTAACCCTCATTACTCTCTCTTCAAAGGTCGAATTTAGACTATTTCAGGTCATTACAATGGTAACTTGTCAAGCTTCAAAATGGGGCCAAATTTGCATAATTTAGAAACTGTTCGATATCCCAAAAGCATGTTGGAACTCTTCGATCGTAATTTTTTAATACGGATAGTTAATCTATCCAAATCGCGCGATCCAATGGAGACGCCTATAACTCCATTGTTTGATGTTAGATTGGGTCAATTTTTGGTCATCCAAAAGGTACTTTAGTACCCTTTCATTCCTGACTGGAATCGTCGTATTTCGAGACCATTTGGGCATCCATAAGTGGGATCACAGTCGTCGATCTTGTATGCTTCCTTCATCTCCTTGTCCAATAGTAACCCTTGTAACTCTCTTCAGAGGTCAAATTTACACTATTTCAGGTTATTGGAATGGTAACTTGTAAAGCTTCCAAATTGGACCAGAATTGCCTAATTTAGAGACCGTTCGATGTCCCAAAAGCACGTTGTAACTCTTCGATCGTCATTTTTCAATGTGGATTGTTAATCTTTCCAAATCGCGCGATCCAACGGAGACGCTATAACTCCATCGTTTGATGTTGGATTGGGTCAATTTTTGGTCATCTGAAAGGTACTTTAGTGCTCTTTCATTCCTAACTGAAATCATCATATTCGAAGACCATTTGGGCATCCGTAAGTTGGATCGCAGTCATCGGTCCTGAATGTTTCCTTCATTTCCTTGTCCAATAGTAACCCTCATAACTCTCTCTTCAGAGATCGAATTTAGACTATTTCAGGTCATTGTAATGGTAAGTTGTCACACTTTAAAATGGGACCAGAATTGCATAATTTAGAAACTGTTTGATATCCCAAAAGCACGTTGGAACTCTTCGATCATTATTTTTTAATACGAATAGTTAATCTTTCCAAATTGATCAATCCAACAAAGATGCCCTTAACTCCATCGTTTGATGTCGGATTTGGTCATCTGAAAGGTACTTTAGTGCTCTTTCATTCCTGACTGGAATCGTCGTATTCAGAGACCATTTCGACATCTATAAGTGGGATCGCCGTCGTCGGTCTTGAATGTTCCTTCATCTCCTTGTCCAACAATAACCCTCATAACTCTCTCTTCACAGGTCGAATTTAGACAATTTCAGGTCATTGGAATGGTAACTTGTCAAGCTTCTAATTGGGACCAGAATTGCCTAATTCAGAGACCGTTCAATGTCCCAAAAGCACATCGGAACTCTTCGAATGTCATTTTTCAATGTGGATTGTTAATCTTTCCAAATCGCGCGATCCAATGGAAATGCCCATAACTCCATCGTTTGATGTCGGATTGGGTCGATTTTTGGTCATCTGAAAGGTACTTTAGTGCTCATTCATTCCTGACTAGAATCGTCGTATTCCGAGACTATTTGGGCGTCTGTAAGTGTGATCACAGTTGTTAGTCCTGAATGTTTACATCATCACCTTATCCAATAGTAACCCTCATAACTCTCTTTTCAGAGGTCGAATTTAGACTATTTTGAGATCATTGGAATGGTAACTTGGCAAGATTACAAAGTGGACCAGAATTGGCTACTTCAGAGATCGTTCAATATCCTAAAAGCTCGTTGGAACTCTTCGATCTTCATTTTTCAATATGAATTGTTAATCTTTCCAAATCGCGCGATCCAACGGAGACGCCCATAACTCCATCGTTTGATGTTGGATTAGGTCGATTTTTGGTCATCTGAAAGGTACTTTAGTGCTCTTTCATTCCTAACAGGAATCATCATATTCCAAGACCATTAGGGCATCCGTAAGTGGGATTGTCGTCGTCGGTCCTGAATGTTTCCTTCATCTCCTTGTCCAATAGTAACCCTCATAACTCTCTCTTCAGAGGTCGAATTTAGACTATTTCAGGTCATTGGAATGATAACTTGTCAAGCTTCAAAATGGGACCAGAATTGTATAATTTAGAAACTGTTCGATATCCCAAAAGCATGTTGGAACTCTTTGGTCGTCATTTTTTAATATGGATAGTTAATCTTTTCAAATTGCATGAACCAATGGAGACACCCATAATTCCATCGTTTGATGTCGGATTGGGTCAATTTTTTATCATCTGAAAGGTACTTTAGCGCTCTTTCATTCCTAACTAGAATGGTCATATTCTGATACCATTTCGGCATCTGGAAGTGAGATCGTAGTCATTGGTCTTGAATGTTCCTTCATCTTCTTGTCCAATAGTAACCCTCATTACTCTCTCTTTAGAGGTCGAATTTAGACTATTTCAGGTCATTGGAATGGTAACTTGTCAAGCATCAAAATGGTACCAAATTTGCATAATTTAGAAACCGTTCGATATCCCAAACGCACATTGGAACTCTTCGATCGTAATTTTTTAATACGGTTTGTTAATCTCTCTAAATTGCGCGATCCAATGGAGACGCCCATAACTCCATTGTTTGATGTTGGATTGGGTCAATTTTTGGTCATTTGAAACGTACTTTAGTTTCCTTTCATTCTTGACTGGAATCGTCGTATTCTGAGACCATTTCAGCATCTGTAAGTGGGATCGCAGTCATTGGTCTTAAATGTTCCTTCATGTCCTTGTCCAATAGTAACCCTCATTACTCTCTCTTTAGAGGTCGAATTTAGACTATTTCAGGTCATTGGAATGGTAACTTGTCAAGCTTCAAAATGGGCCTAAGATTGCATAATCTAGAAACCATTCAAAATCCCAAAATCATGTTGGAACTCTTTAATCGTCATTTTTTAATATGCATAGTTAATCTTTCCAAATCGCACGATCCAACGGAGACGCTCATAACTCCATCGTTTGATGTCGGATTGGGTCAATTTTTGGTCATGTGAAAGGTACTTTAGTGCTCTTTCATTCCTGACTAGAATCGTCGTATTCCGAGACCATTTGGGCAACCGTAAGTAGGAACACAGTTGTCGGTCTTGAATATTTCCTTCATCTCCTTGTCCAATAGTAACCCTCATAACTCTCTTGTCGGAGGTTGAATTTAGACTATTTCAGGTCATTGGAATGGTAACTTGTCAAGCTTCAAAATGGGACTAAAATTCCATAATTTAGAAATTGTTCGATATCCCAAAAGCACGTTGGAACTCTTCGATCGTCATTTTTAAATACGGATAGTTAATCTTTCTAAATCGCGCGATCCAATGGATACACCCATAACTCCATCGTTTGATGTCAAATTGGGTCAATTTTTGGTCATTTGAAAGGTACTTTAGTACTCTTTCATTCCTAACTGGAGTCGTCGTATTCCGAGACCATTTGGGCATCCGTAAGTGGGATCACAGTCATCGGTCCTGTATGCTTCCGTCATCTCCTTGTCCAGTAGTAACCCTCATAACTCTCTTCAGAGGTCGAATTTAGACTTTTTCAGGTCATTGGAATGGTAACTTGTTATTTCAACAAGAAAACAAATGCATTTGATTTAGGGGATTTATTCAATGATAACAAAGAATCTAATGAGAGAACATTGATCACATATATTCTGAGTTCATTTACATCCTCGGAATCCCTTGATTCTGAAAATAAAGGACAATCAATCAAAGTCAGATAAGATAGTCCAATAGAAATTTCGGTAGCATTTCGATGCTTGTTTCAGTCATTTCCTAATACTTAGGAGGAATTGTTGAATTGATAACCAATCTCGAGCTTGAAATCAGTTCTGAGCATCCTTTCAGTCATTCTTCCTTGAATCCTCCTTGAAATGTGGAGCGGTCTTGTTAAACGAGCCTAAAAACTCATCCAGAATATAAGATTACAGGGTTACCACCATCCGATCGGCTCAAAAACTTATACGCATCCTTAAAACTACAAATTACTCCTGAATCCTTCTGAAAATGGCTAAACTGACAGATCAGCCACCGGAATCCTAATTTGTGGTTCACCTAATATTTCGATATGCTTCGAATTCGGTCTCAACGTATTAAATGAGTTGACAATGTGGATGCACGGAGCAGATTTCCCACGAACATCATGCTGGACCCACATGTAGATTGCATGTACATGAAGCATGAGTGCACTAGCCGTGCACGGAATTTCCTAAAATCGGTCAGCGTGCGCTAGCTGATTCCTTCTCCATTTCTTAAAACGCTACAACGTCTTCACTGTGCATTTACAATTTTCTTAGTGGGCCCCACTCCATATTCAAATCATCAATCTGTACCGTTCATTGTGTTTAGAAGAGAGGTTTAACCCTTGCCATGGTGGCATTTTGAAACCATGCAGGCTGTTGCAGAATCTTAACCGTTAAATGTAAGATGGACGGCGGAGTAAACAAACTCGTGGACTACACCAATTTCACTTCAGAAGAACTCCTTTCCGGATGGTTTTTCATCCTAAAATCAATGGACAGAGTGGATTTTCCACTGGACTTTAAAAAATGAACCATCAAACTTCACAGAGTCGACGTACGTCGACTCTGTTGCAAAACAGAAGCTCCGTTCATCTGTAGTGGGCCACCATCATGGAGCGAAAGGTGGATCTGAATCGTTCATCAGGTAGAGGGAGAAAAACCATTCAAAACCATGTTGATATTTGGTGACCATGCTCATTCAAATGATCATTACATCGATCGCAAGAAGACCGTTCAATTACCGTTGCAGCTTGATTATCTTGGTGGTCTACATCATCGGATGATCAGAATTCACCATTCACAGTCAAAATCTTGAGAGGAATCAGGTGAACAGTGTGGATCTCTCAAAAGATGGCTATATTGGACTTCACCAGCAGCACAGCAGAAGGAAAGTGGCTTTTTCCTCTGTTTACGCATGACCGCAAGTCTGGCAAGTTGCGCGCGCGGGTCCGCACGAGGGATATCTCCCATCGGACAGCATTTCGGATCACATGGTTTATGGGAATCTCTGTTTCTCATTGCGCCGTTCTGTGCAAGGCCTGTCTTGAGGACAGGTTTCCGCGTGAAGCAGTGCCCAAACCATTTTCATTGCGCGGTTCTGCGCAACGGACTCCTGTTGCGTGGTTTCGTGCAACGAGCTGCCGCAATGACTTCCCTCTCTCTCTCTCTCTCACTTTGCTTCTCTCTTATTTCCTAGCCCACCAATTTGATCCAATCCAATCCAACCCTTCAAATGAAGCAAGGGAGGAGTATTTATAGGCCCCACCACGCTTAAAGAGTGGTGATCACCATCACCTATCTCTTCATACATGTACATATTCTTCTCTTAAACCATGGTGTTCACCAAGCTCTCTTAAATAGTGGTGTACCACCTCTCTTCATTAAAATGACACTTGTGCACCCCTTTTTACCAAAATACCCTTTTTAGTGCCTTTAACTGAAATACCTAAACTACCCCTGGGCATTGATTTTTATCAAAATACCCTTGGACATGAATTTTTACCAAAATACCCTCGAAAGGATTTTTACCAAAATACCCCCAGATGGATTTTTACCAAAATAACCCCGGACATGGATTTTAACCAAAATACCCCCGGATGGATTTTTACCAAAATACCCCCAGATGGATTTTTACCAAAATAAGGAGTGAATGACCATGGAAAAGATCTGTATCATGGAATTCTCTGACCAATGCAATGAGATATTTTTTTATACCTTGACACTTGTCATGCTTCCAAATGGGACCAGAATTGCCTAATTCAGAGACCGTTTCGATGTCCTAAAAGCACGTTGAAATCTTCGATTGTCATTTTTCAATATGGATTGTTAATCTTTCCAAATTACGCCATCCAATGGAGACGCCCATAACTCCATCATTTAATGTGGGATGGGGTCAATTTTTGGTCATCTGAAAGGTACTTTAGTGCTCTTTCATTCCTGACTGAAATCGTCGTATTGCGAAACCATTTGGGCATCCGTAAGTGGGATCGCAGTCATCAGTCCTGAATGTTTCCTTCATCACCTTGTCCAAAAGTAACCCTCATAACTCTCTCTCTTCAGAGGTCGAATTTAGACTATTTTGAGCTCATTGGAATGGTAACTTGACAAGATTACAAATTAGACCAGAATTGGCTAATTCGGAGACCGTTTAATATCCTAAAAGCACGTTGGAACTCTTCGATCGTCATTTTTCAATATGGATTGTTAATCTTTCCAAATCAATCGATCCAACGGAGACGCCCATAACTCTATCATTTGATGTCGGATTGGATCGATTTTTGGTCATCTGAAAGGTATTTTAGTGCTCTTTCATTCCTGACTGGAATCGTCGTATTCCAAGACCATTTGGGCATCCGTAAGTGGGATTGTAATCGTCGGAACAAAATGTTTCCTTCATCACCTTGTCCAATAGTAACCCTCATAACTCTCTCTTCAGAGGTCAAATTTAGACTATTTTGAGCTCATTGGAATGGTAACTTGAGAAGATTGCAAATTGGACCAAAATTGGCTAATTCAGAGACCGTTTAATATCCTAAAAGCACATTGGAACTCTTCAATCGTCATTTTTCAATATAGATTGTTAATCTTTTCAAATCGCGTAATCCAATGGAGACGCCCATAACTCCATCGTTTGATGTCAGATTAGGTCGATTTTTGGTCATCTGAAAGGTACTTTAGTACTCTTTCATTCCAAATAGGAATGTCATATTCCAAGACCATTTGGGCATCCGTAAGTGGGATTGTCGCCATCGGTCCTGAATGTTTCCTTCATCTCCTTGTCCAATAGTAACCCTCATAACTCTCTCTTCAGAGGTCGAATTTAGACTATTTCAGGTCATTGGAATGGTAACTTGTCAAGCTTCAAAATGGGACTAGAATTACATAATTTAGAAACCGTTCGATGTCCCAAAACCACGTTGGAACTCTTCGATCGTCATTTTTTAATATGGATAGTTAATCTTTCCAAATTGCGCAATCTAACGGAGACGCCCATAACTCCATTGTTTGATGTCAGATTGGTCGATTTTTGGTCATCTGAAAGGTACTTTAGCGCTCTTTCATTGCTGACTGGAATCGTTGTAATCTAGACCATTTCGGCATCCGTAAGTCAGATCGCAGTCGTCGGTCTTGAATGTTCCTTCATCTCCTTATCTAATAGTAACCCTCATTACTCTCTCTTCAGAGGTTGAATTTAGACTATTTCAGGTCATTGGAATGGTAACTTGTCAAGCTTTAAAATGGGACCAAATTTGCATAATTTAGAAACTGTTCGATATCCCAAAAGCATGTTGGAAGTCTTTGATCATCATTTTTTAATACGGATAGTTAATCTCTCCAAATCGCGCGATCCAACAGAGACGCCCATAATTGCATTGTTTGATGTTGGAATGGGTTAATTTTTGGTCATCTGAAAGGTACTTTAGTGCCCTTTCATTCATGACCGAAATTGTCTTATTCCGAGACCATTTTGGCATCTGTAAGTGGGATCGCAGTCGTTAGTCTTGAATGTTCCTTCATCTCCTTGTCCAATAGTAACCCTCGTTACTCTCTCTTTCGAGGTCAAATTTAGACTATGTCTGGTCATTGGAATGGTAACTTGTTAAACTTCAAAATGGGACTAAAATTGCATAATTTAGACACCGTTCAATATCCCAAAACGCACGTTGGAACTCTTCGATCATCATTTTTTAATACGAATAGTTAATCTTTCCAAATCGCGCGATCCACTGGAGATGACGATAAATCCATCATTTGACGTCAGATTGGGTCAATTTTTGGTCATCTGAAAGGTACTTTAGTGCTCTTTCATTCCTGACTGGAATCGTCGTATTCTGAGACCATTTGGGCATCCTTAAGTGGGATCGCAGTCGTCGGTCTTGTATGCTTCCTTTATCTACTTGTCCAATAGTAACCCTCATAACTCTTTTCAGAGGTCGAATTTAGACTATTTGAGGTCATTGGAATGGTAACTTGTCAAGCTTCCAAATGAGACCAGAATTGCTTAATTCAGAGACTTTTTGATGTCCTAAAAGCACGTTGGAACTCTTCGGTCGTCATTTTTCAATATGGATTGTTAATCTTTCGAAATCGGGCGATCCAACGGAGTTGCCCATAACTTCATCGTTTGATATCGGATTGGGTCAATTTTTGGACATCTGAAAGGTACTGTAGTGCTCTTTCATTCCTGACTGGAATCGTCGTATTCCAAGACTATTTGGGCATCCATAAGGGGGATCGCAGTCGTCAGTCCTGAATGTTTCCTTCATTACCTCGTCCAATAGTAACCCTCATAACTCTCTCTTCAGAGGTCGAATTTAGAATATTTTGAGCTCATTGGAATGGTAACTTGATAAGATTACAAATTGAACCAGAATTGGCTAATTCGGAGACCATTCAATATCCTAAAAGCACGTTGGAACTCTTTGATCGTCATTTTTAAATATGGATTGTTAATCTTTCCAAATCGCGCGATCCAATGAAGACGCCCATATATCCACCGTTTGATGTTGTATTAGGTTAATTTTTGGTCATCTGAAGGAACTTTAGAGCTCTTTTATTCCTGACTGGGATCGCCGTATTCCAAGACCATTTGGGCATCCGTAAGTGGGATCGCCATCGTAGGTCCTGAATGTTTCCTTCATCTCCTTGTCCAATAGTAATCCTCATAACTCTCTCTTTAAAGGTCGAATTTAAACTATTTCAAGTCATTGGAGTGGTAACTTGTCAAGATTCAAAATGGGACCAAATTTGCATAATTTAGAAATCGTTCGATATCCCAAAAGCATGTTGAAACTCTTCGATCATCATTTTTTAATACAGATAGTTAATCTCTCCAAATCGCACGATCCAACGGAGACGCCCATAACTCCATTGTTTGATGTTGGATTGGGTTAATTTTTGGTCATCTGAAAGGTACTTTAGTGCTCTTTTATTCCTGATAGGAATCATCGTATTCTGAGACCATTTGGGCATCCGTAAGTGGGATCGCAGTCGTCGGTCCCGTATGCTTCCTTTATCTACTTGTCCAATAGTAACCCTCATAACTCTCTTCAGAGGTCGAATTTAGACTATTTCAGATCGTTGGAATGGTAACTTCTCAAGCTTCAAAATGGGACCAAAATTGCATAATTTAGACACCGTTCATATCCCAAAAGCACGTTGGAACTCTTCGATCATCATTTTTTAATACGAATAGTTAATCTTTCCAAATCGAGCGATCCAATGGAGACGACGATAAATCCATTGTTTGATGTCAGATTGGGTCAATTTTTGGTCATCTGAAAGGTACTTTAGTGCTCTTTCGTTCCTGACTGGAATCGTCGTATTCTGAGACCATTTGGGCATCCTTAAGTGGGATCGCAGTCGTCGGTCCTGTATGCTTCCTTTATCTACTTGTCCAATAGTAACCCTTATAACTCTCTTCAGAGGTCGAATTTAGACTATTTCAGGTCATTAGAATGGTAACTTGTCAAGCTTCCAAATGGGGCCAGAATTGCCTAATTCAGCGACCTTTCGATGTCCCAAAAGCACGTTCGAACTCTTCGATCGTCATTTTTCAATATGGATTGTTAATCTTTCCCAATCGCGCGATCCAACGGAGATGCCCATAAGTTCATCATTTGATATCGGATTGGGTCAATTTTTAGACATCTGAAAAGTACTTTAGTGCTCTTTCATTCCTGACTGGAATCGTCGTATTTCGAGACCATTTAGGCATCCATAAGTGGGATCGTAGTCGTGAGTCCTGAATGTTTCCTTCATCACCTTGTCCAATCGTAACCCTCATAACTCTCTTCAGAGGTCGAATTTAGACTATTTTGAGCTCATTGGAATGGTAACTTGACAAGATTATATATTGGACCAGAATTGGCTAATTCAGAGACCGTTCAACATTTTAAAAGCACGTTGGAACTCTTTAATCATCATTTATAAATATGAATTATTAATCTTTCTAAATCGCGTGATCAAACGGAGATGCCCATAAATCCATCGTTTGATGTCGGATTAGGTCAATTTTTGGTCATCTGAAAGATACTTTAGTGCTATTTTATTCCTGACTGGAATCGTCATATTCTGAGACCATTTGGGCATCCGTAAGTGGGATCGCAGTCGTCAGTCCTGTATGCTTCCTTTATCTACTTATCCAATAGTAACTCTCTTAACTCTCTTCAAAGGTCGAATTTAGACTATTTTAGGTCATTGGAATGGTAACTTCTCAAGCTTCAAAATGGGACCAAAATTGCATAATTTAGAAACCGTTCGATATCCCAAAAGCACATTGGAACTCTTCGATCGTCATTTTTTAGTACGAATATTTAATCTTTCCAAATCGCATGATGTAACAGAGACGCCCATAACTCCATGTTTGATGTCGAATTGGGTCAATTTTTGGTCATTTGAAAGGTAATTTAGTGCTCTTTCATTCCTGACTGGAATCGTCATATTCTGAGACCATTTGGGCATCCGTAAGTGGGATCGCATTCATCAGTCCTGTATGCTTCCTTTATCTACTTGTCCAATAGTAACCCTCATAACTCTCTTCAGTGGTCGAATTTAGACTATTTCAAGTCATTGGAATGGTAACTTGTCAAGCTTCCGAATAGGACGATAATTGCCTAATTTAGAGACCGTTCGATGTCCCAAAAGCACATTTGAACTCTTCAATCATTATTTTTCAATATAAATTGTTAATCTTTCCAAATCGCGTGATCCAACGGTGACACCCATAACTCCATTTAATGTCAGATTGGGTCAATTTTTGGTCATCTGAAAGGTACTTTAGTGCTCTTTCATTCCTAACCGGAATCGTCATATTTTGAGACCATTTGGGCATCCGTAAGTTGGATCGCAATTGGCGATCCTGAATGTTTCCTTCACTAGCTTGTCCAATAGTAACCCTCATAACTCTCTCTTCAGAGGTCGAATTTAGACTATTTTGATCTCATTGGAATGGTAACTTGACAAGATTACAAATTGGGCCAGAATTGGCTAATTCGGAGACCGTTCAATATCCTAAAAGCACGTTGGAACTCTTCGATCATCATTTTTCAATATGAATTGTTAATCTTTCCAAATCGTGCGATCCAATGGAGATGCCCATAACTCCATCGTTTGATGTTGGATTGGGTCACTTTTTGGTCATTTGAAAGGTACTTTAGTGCTCTTTCATTCCTAACTGGAATCGTCATTTTGGGCTTCCTTAAGTGGGATCGTAGTCGTCGGTCTTGTTTGCTTCCTTCATCTCCTTGTCCAATATTAACTGTAAGACCTCGTACTTTTCAGTACTCGGGTGTTACCATGAGGACCTAATTTAGGATCACAAACCCGATTTAGTGATTTTGTAAGCAACTGTAAACTGATTGGATTTTAGGAGCTTTGGTTTAAGTGTATCCAGAATTAGCCTAGGAATATTGGAGGACAAACATGATCTGACCAACCACCTGATGGGGGCCCACCTGAGTTATAGATCTATACTCAAAGTCAGATGGGTGGCCCATCTTAAGTTGACCCATAATAACTCAATCTAAATGTATAAATATATTATAATACAAAATGATTTTTAATCATTTGTAATAATATATATGTTACTTAAATTATACAAATTATGTGTACTACTTATTTTATATTATTTGAACTATACATAAAATAAATTGTAGGTCAACACATTATCATATAATTGATGTATATTGACTAATAGTTTCATTTTGTAATTTAAACTACATATTATTGTATTATACCATATATATAAAATATATATATACATTCACTTAGAATAGTTAGTATTTATATTATATATATATATATAAGGAAAATACGTAAATAAATAATATTTTAAATTAAATACATTATTAATTGATAAATAATTATTTATATAAAGTGTAAAATAAATACAATGTATTATACGTCATACTATAAATAATTTGTGTTACTTAATATATATATATATTTAAACTAATGAACAGTGTGGATCAGATCACAGACATCACTGTGGACCCCACAATTGTTGCGTGTGCACAGTAGGAACATGCACCCGCTGTGCACTAGACCTTGGAGAACGGTCAGAGCTGCTCTGACCGAAAAGTTTCTAAAGAAGGAAATTCCTTCTTTCCTTTTCCTGCGCCCAACGCATTTTGAACGGACGAAGGGTCGTCTTTTTGCTCCAATCGTGGCCCACCATCATGGCCTGTATAAGTGATCTGATCCATCCATCTAGTGCGTAGCAGGGATCTGACCAAAACCATGTTTGGATCGTGCCATGGGTCGCACTCATGAGACCACAAATGCCAGCGCAAGAGAGCCTCTTGTGTTTCTTTTCTTTCCAAAATCAGAAAATCCAGTTTTCCACCACGTTGGTGATCCATGTGAGGATTTTCTCCTCCAATCCAGACCGTTCGATACGAGCAATCCCAACCATCAATTTATCCCTGGTTTAGGGCTCCTTTATCAACCAAAAACTACGGGCGGTGCTGGTTTTCTACCCGTATTTGAAGGCTGTTACGAGCCAGCGCAATCCAAGCCATCCGTTTTTCATCCGACTGCTCCGAGAGAGCAAGAGTCTTCTATAAGGGAAATAATGCCTAGACAACAGGGCCGCATCTCCACTCCCTGTAGCTGCTCGAGAAGTCTCAGCCGTCATCTACAAGCTCTTAACCCACCACCAAAACTAACTCCAAACTTCTCTCCTTCCTTCCTCAAAGCTTCTTAGGGTCCCCCTGATCGATCCACATCTGTTAGGTCGAAGAAAACTCCGTCAGATGGCAATCTGCCATTGAAGCTTAAGCTTCTTCCCCGAGAGCAAACTCCACCCCGCTGCTGTCGCAAATCGAATTGAAGCAGGATCATTGCGTGATGCTACTGAGCATGGTCTAGAGAGAAAGAAGAAGAAGAAAGAAAGAAAGAAAGAAGAATGCGAGATTGGAGAGGTGCGTCGGCTGCTGAACTGCCGACTCAGTAACTAAGTTCGGGTTGGGTTGTTGTCAGCAACAACAAAGTTTTGTGGGTCCCCTTTGATGTCGTCTGTACTATGCATGTGGGGCCCACCTTAATGATACGTGTGGCCCACACTCATGAGTTCTCCAACCGTCCATTTGTGTAGATCCCACCTTGAAGATGTGTATGTCCACACCGTCCAGCAGCTGGTTAGACACTGCTGGATAGTGGAGACTAACATCCACGCCATCCATCTTTGTGGACCACACCAGGATTTTCCACCTGCACTCAAAACACCTTCAGATGGGCCATGAGTGGAGTGAAAACACCATAGGTGGGCTGCGCCTGAGATGTATCTCATGTGGGCCACACTTGGGTAGCGAACGGGTTGCCTTGCTAGGCCAAAAAAAAACTAGTCCTTTACAGCCAAAAATCTGGGCCATTTATGGCAGCAACATTAGGCCACAACTGGGCCCAGTTTGGACTGCAACTAGATTGCTAGATTGGGCCAAGGTCAGGTCAAGCTCAGGCCTTGATTGTTGGGCCAGGTCTTGAGAACACTAACTAATATAACTCTTGGGTTGGAAACAATTCTAGGTAATCAATCATACATATTGGGCCATTAGTTAAACAGCAGAAATCTGAATCGAGGAAGACATTCATCTAAGATGATGACTCACCCTTTGAGCTTCCCACTTAAATTCATTAATCTAATCGTAGATGTTGCATTAATATCTTCCCTTTAGTATCTCCTAAGTCACTTGATTGAACTGCTTAACTAGTTGTGTGAATATGTGAATATGTTGATATGTTGTGCACCTGATTCCTATGCTAAATAATGAATACATCTCTTTAATTATAGCAAGTATAAATGAGTGATGATAACATGCGATCTTTAGTCATGCATTGTTAATTAACTGTATGTTTGTCGTTCGTGATTGAGTGATGTAATGAATGAACCTGTCATGAACCCATACCTCTTGCGGTCCATATTTGACTTACGCGACTTGGATCGCATATATGCCTTACATGGCTTAGACTGCACATTTGCCCTATGAGGCTTGGACCACACATTTGCCCTATGAGGGGATCGTACATTTGCCCTCAATGGCTTTGATGGAACATTGACGCCATTTTGTGGCTTATTGGGTATGTTCGCATACCCTGTCATTTCCTAGCCATCATGCGGAGTTCAGTCGTACCATGATTTTTGGGTGGAGCTGAAGTTCGCTTATTGATTTTTTAGCCATCTTACAGTGTTCACGTACGATATAATTTCTGGGTGGTCTAGGGTTTGTATGTTTGTTTATTTCTTCATCTACGGTGTTCAGTCGTACCATGATTTTCGAGTGGAGCTGAAGTTCGCTTATCGATTTTCTAGCCATCTTGCGGAGTTCACGTACGGCATGATCTCCGGATGAAAAAGAGGTTTGAAGGTTGATTTTCTAGTTACCTCATGGATTTTACTTGTACCATGATTTTCGAGTGGAACTGAAGTTCGCTTATCAATTTCTTGGGGTGTTCACGTACAAATGCGATTCTCGGGTGTAATAGAAAGTTGAATGGTTGATTATTAGATTATTGGAACATATTTCCTTGCATTGATATTGCCATTATATTTTGCTTATGGTGTGATTCTGTCGAGTGGCTTGATTTTTGAGTATATGATCGTGATTTGAAATGCCTTATTTAATATATTCCTAACTTGCGATCTGTAATGGATTATGAATGATGAGTGCGCAATCTTAGAGGGTCCTCCTCACTGCGATAGCCATTGACGCTATTAAACCATAACAGTTAATGCAGGTGTAGGGCAAGCCGATGTTGTTCACTAGGTTGCTGGAGTAGATCGGGTAGCTAGGGAGCTAGGCGGGGTCCTTGCAGCCCACATTGATCTCCACTACTAGTTGATATACTCATGCTTTTACTTACCTGAACTTTGTTATTTGAGATTGTATAAGTCCTGTATGGGTGCTACATTTGGAATTTCATTATGGTTGGAATGTTCTTATTCAATGCATGGTTTATTCTAGCTTCATTGCTGTTAACTGTGATTAATGATAAGCGGTTTAAATTTACACTGGATTTTATAAGCTAACGCTCGGGTTTTTGGGAAATGGGTTATATACTTGGGTCCTGAAAACTCAGGGCGTTACAATAAACCTCGTAACTCTCTTTAGAGGTCGATTTTAGACTCTTTCAGGTCATTGGAATGGTAACTTGTCAAGCTTCCGAATGCAACCAGAATTGACTAATTCAGAGACCGTTCGATGTCCCAAAAGCATGTTGGAACTCTTCAATCGTCATTTTTCAATATGGATTGTTAATCTTTCCAAATCGCGTGATCCTATGAAGACGCCCATAACTCCATCGTTTGATGTCGGATTGGGTCAACTTTTTGTCATTTGAAAGGTACTTTAGTGCTCTTTCATTCCTGACTGGAATTGTCGTATTACGAGACCATTTGGGCATCCATAAGTGGGATCACAGTCGTCGGTCCAGAATGTTTCCTTCGTCACTGTTGAAGCATAAAAAGTGATAAAAGAATTGAAGTAAAAGAAGACCGGGAAGTGATGAAAGCGAAAGGAGAAAGAGAAATGTCCTTGAAGTTGTTTGCGTTGGACCGCGCAGACGATATCCGTTGCCTGGATCTGCGCAACCAAAGATCAGCGCAGCCTAAGATCAGTTGCGTGGGTCTGTGCAGTTGGTTTCAGGAGAAGATTTCCTTGAACGGTTAAGATTAAGGCAAAGTGGGTCCCACGACACCGAAATCGAGGTACCACACGTGCGAAGGCCTATAAATACCCCCTCCCCTACTTCATTTGGAAGGATTGAAGATTTTAGAGAGGAAGCAGAGCAAAGAGGAAGATCGAAGGTGAGAGAGAAGACGGAGATGGTTTGCGTGGGTCTGCACAACTAGATTGCTTTGCAGTCTGTGAAGGCAAAGGGCCGTTATGCTGCCGAAATGGCTGAAGTCTTCAAGTTCCTTCTGTTCAAGTCTAAAGCAGAATAATCAGCAGAAGAGCATATTCCTCCTAAGTCCTAAGAGATTACTGAAATCACTGACGAAATGCTGCCAAATTTGATATTTGACTATGACAATTGCACCTATAATATTTCCTTTATTCTAAATAATCTATCATAGAATCAAGGGATGCTAGAAGGATGTGAATGAACTCAGTATTAATAAAGTGTGATGATTGTTTTAAATACCCTTTCTCTATTATGTTTGAATAAAATAATCTTCCAAATCAAACACACTTGTTTCTTGTTCGAAATAAAATGGCGACTCTGCTGGAGACTTTATTTATCTTATTTAACATTAGTAGTGAAATCGTTATGAAACTGTTGAGGCATAAAAATAGCAAAGAAGTGAAGAAGAGAAAAGATCAAGAAATCAGTTTGAAGATGACTTTGCGCTGGACCGCGTAAAGTGAACAGATTGCACTAGACCGCGCAAAGTAAACAGGATTGCGCGGGTTGCTCAAGGAAGACAGATTGCGCGGGACCACCGAAAGTATATAGATTGCGCGAGATCGCGCAAAGCATGTCGTTTGCGCGTATCCGCGCAAAGTGAATACGGTGGTATAAAATGGTTAGATGTTATTTTGTCCCACATCGACCAGAACAGAGTTTTACACCAATAAAAATGTCTATAAATACCCTGTTCTTTCTCTTAAAAAGGGTTCGAAGATTTCAGAGTAAAAGAAAGACGAAGAAAAAGATAAAAGGTACGGACCCGCGCAAAGGAGCATTGGGCTCCTGTAGTTTGCGCGGACCCGTGCAAAGTATGTCGTTCTGTTGCAGACGCGCAACCGATGGCCCGTTTGTAGTCTATAACAAAGAATGGGTTATATTCTTTGGAATGGCTAGAGTCTTCAAATCTTCAAGTTCTTCTTGTTCAGGAGAAAAGGAAGAATCATCGATGAAAAGGTGTATTCCTCCTAAATCTCAGGAGATGATAGGAATAACACCGTTATGCTGCCAAAATCTCCGTTCTCTTGAAGACTGTTGGTCGATTCATCCAATCCTCCTAAGTTATAGGAGATGATTGGGATCAATGCCGTTATGCTGCCGAAATTTATATTTAATTGTGATAATTGTAACTTGCAAAGAATTCTTTGTAAACTATCTTAGAATCAAGGGATATCAGAGGATGTAAATGAATTCGGAATCAATAAAGTGTGATGATTGTCTCTGTAACTATTCCATTGTTATGTTTGAATAAGATAATTCTCCCAAATCAAGCACTTTTGTTTCCTTGTCGAAACAAAATGGCGACTCTGTTGGGGATATTTATCTTATTTAACACTAACATTGGGGAAAGTTGTGAGACTCTCATCATTGTTTTTGGCGTCTATTAGACGCCAAAATGGTGACTCTCAGTGGGAACATCCTCCCCTTCATCTCTAAGATAGTTTACTTAGTCTTTCACATACTAATTTCATGTATGTTTTATTATTGAAGGTACCCAAATTCAATCACATAACATTACTAATGGCTAACGTTGCGAGAAAAGTGAACTTCCGATTCACCGCTACTGGGTTTGTAATTGAATATGCGCCAAACCAAACTCCTGAACATACGAAAGCAAGCACTACAAGCAGGCGCAAAATGACTCAAGTAACAGCTGGAGTCATTTCCGTATCACCCCAATCACAGGAAAGTGATGAGAACTGGACTTTGGTCTTGTCTAGAAAGACAAAAGCAAAGACCTTAAAAGACCACAAGGCGAAATTATCTGTACCAAGAGTTGAGGGACCAATCACGCGTAGTCTAGCAAGAAGAAAACCCGAACTCGCTCCTCCGGCGATCTATCCTGAACAAGCCGTTCCGCAATTATCGTCGCACGATTTTTCGGCTTTGGTTGCCCCAAGGACCAAATGGACAGAAGCACAGAAAGGTAAAGCACTGATGATAGGATCACCGATGCCTGTATCACCCCAAGCAAGTTCGCCTATAACCTTATCACCTCGATCGGTTAAAAGCACGGGAAGTACACAAAAGTCAAATGAGACTCCAATTTCTCCCCTCTTTATAAGCCATGTTACGTCAACATACTCTCATTTTACTCCAAAAACCTCGACAAAAAAATCAAGGGCGGCGGTGTATATGGTGAGACGGAGCCAAGAAAATAGACCAACTACTGAAGAGCGGATTGATCAAATGGCAGAGGCACAAAGAGCACTAATGGACGAATGTCGGAACCTCAGAGAAGCTCTGGCAACTCTGGCACATAATGTAGCCCAGATGGTGGCCCCACCTATGATGGGAGCGACAAATGGACAGGAGAACCAACCTGAAGGTTCCCGTCCGCAGGGGACAGGATCGCGAGGGTCAGTTCCAGCGACAAGGGCTATAACACAGGATGATGTAAGACAAGTCGTCGAAGAAGCAGTTAGAATAGAAAGAGAGCGCGCAAATACCGGTCGTTTCAGATATCGGACACCCTATCCGAGAGAGGTAGAGGATGTTCCGTTTTCGGTAAATTTTAAACATCCAGACTTCCAGAAGTTTAATGGGGAAGGATCACCAGAAGAACACCAGATGCATTTCATTACTAGCATGGGGAATTTCTCCACGATACCTCAATACTGCTTACGATTATTTGGGTTTATCACTGACAAGTAAAGCTTTCAAATGGTATTCAAATTTGGCACCAGGATCTATACGCACATGGGAAGAAATGCAAGATGCTTTCATGTCAAACTTCTTCTCGTCAAAATGCGATGTTAGCATTGCAGAATTAGCTTCAGTACGACAGCGAGGAGAACCAGTTGAAAAGTTCATAGACAGATGGAAGACATTGGGGGCATCATGTAGACAGTTGCTGGAAGAAAAGGAACAAGTCAAAATGTGTCTGGACTCTATGGAGACAGGAATTGCATTCAGACTCACCAGCGCCGATATCGGAACCTTTCGCAATTTGGCTACCAAAGCCCATGCGTTGGAATTAATGACTCGTAAAATGCAAGCATTTCATCGTGAAATCGTCAGAAGAATACCCTGCAGTAGAACAGTGAACACCATCGATCGGGATAAGAAAAATCAAGATGCAAGGGGTTCAAGAGACAAAAGGCCGGAAGGAAAAGAAGGATGGAATCAATCAAGGGACAGATACAGCGGAAAAAGGCTCAAAATGCTCAATTCTCACGAAGGATTTGAGTTCGAAAAAGAGGATGTGGTGCCTATGATGCAACAATTGTTAAAAGCAGGTACCCTGGAATTACCAGAGCCCAAGCGCCCTGAAGATGTGACCAGGACTCGAGAGAGAAACTTTTGCCGTTATCATTGCCTAGTGGGACATCCGACGGAAAATTGTTACATGTTAAAATGCTTCATACAGCGAATGATAAATAGAGGTGATATAATAACCAGTGAAAGTAAAGAAAAGAATACAAGGGCGACAGTAAATGTATTGTCAATCCAGGAAAAGACTCGAGAAATAAAAAAGAAGGGGGATCGAAGGTCGATAAGAAATGCGACAATGATTACGTTGCGATCGGGAAAGCAGATAACGAGTCCGGTGAAGCAAAAAGCAGGAATTATAAGGAAAGAAGTGACTGAAAGACAGAACATCGAGGATAAAAGTAGAAATGGAGACGCAGCGACAAAAGTGGCTTACGACGTAGTTAGTCACTTGAAAGGTATACCGGCACGTTTAAGTATTTATGATGCGCTCAAGTTATCAGAAGAGTTTTGACAAAGTTTGATTCAAGCACTGTCTGATCACGATGTGAGAGAAGCTTTATTGACAGAAATGAAGAATGGAAGAAGCAATGAAAAGGTGAATTGTCTACCAGTAATATCTTTCTCTGATGATGATTTAATTGGTGAAACGGAACACAACAGGCCATTGATGATAGAAGGGTACATTTGTGAAAAAAAGATAAAACGGATTATGATAGACAATGGGTTAGCAGTGAATCTTTTGCCACTCTCCATGATTACTAAATTGGGTTATCGCCGTTCAAATTTGTGCCCCAGCGGAATGATGATACAGGGATTTAATCAAGATGGACAACGCGCACTCGGAAAAATTACAGTAACATTGGAAGTGGGAGAATTAATTACTATTGTCATATGTCACGTTATAAATGTTGTGACGACATATAACCTTCTCTTGGGAAGGCCGTGGATACATCAGTACAATATTGTACCTTCTACTCTACACCAATGTTTCAAATACTGTAAGGACGGAATGCAGTGTAAAGTGATAGCTGATGCAAAACCTTATACAGAAGCTGAGTCTTTCTTCGCGGATGCCGGCTATTATAAAGTTTTTCCGAAAAAGTGGGAAATGATGATGGAAAGAAAGTCTTAAAGGATGTCCGAATAAATAAAGTTAGAGAAGAAAGGGTGGAATCTTCTGGGACTATAAAAGCAAGAAAGAAGTTCTATTTTGTACCCAAACGTCTGAGACAACCGGGACAACCACCGTTGACATTATTGTCGACAGAGCAGCTGAAAGTCTTACAATCTAATTACACAATGCCCTTACCCAATATCGAAAGATGTAAGCCATTTGCAGCCGCTCTAGGAACATTTCAAGTCAGAGCCAGTGCTAAATATCACAACAATAGAATTTCATCTTTGTTGAAGTGAAGGATGAAAACACAAGCAATATATATCATGGAGAATTAGCACCGCAGAACTTAAGAAAATACAGTGCAGTAAGCAAGAAAATCATGAGAAATATGGGTTTTGATTGTGACAAGCCCACTGGACTAAATCATGGGAAAGGAATTCAAATCCCTCTCGGGTTAATCAGGAAAAGCGGAGAAAATTCCAAGGATTAAGAGCAGAGTCATCAGTAAACATGGTATCAGTAAATATGACTTCAACCGAACAAATATCAGAACAAGATATTAAGATTGTTAAGTATCCTGAAACTACTCCAAGACAAATAGAAGACGGGGGGCAGCCAACGATAGATGGTTTGCGAGAAATAAATTTGGGAACAGCAGAAGAGCCAAGGAATACATTCATCAGCGTCAGTCTTTCAGAACAGGAATTTGAGAAATATGGCCAACTTCTCAAAGAAAATAAAGACGTCTTCGCCTGGACATATGAAGAAATGCCAGGACTAGAACCCTCTGTAGCAATGCATTGATTAAATATCTCCAAAGAAAGGAAACCAGTGAAGCAAGCACAAAGGCGATTCCACCCAGACCTGATTCCATTAATCGAAAAAGAAGTAAATAAACTAATAAAGGTTGGGTTCATCAGAGAAGTTAAATATCCCAAGTGGATATCAAACATTGTTCCTGTGAAGAAGAAGAATGGGCAGATAAGAGTATGTATTGACTTCAGAGATCTGAACGAAGCATGTCCAAAGGATGACTTCCCTCTCCCGATAACAGAATTATTAATTGATAGCACTACTCGGTATGCTATTATGTCTTTTATGGATGGATATGCTGGCTATAATCAAATCAGGATGGCACCCGAAGATGAAGAGGCGACGGCCTTCAGAACGCCGCTTGGAATTTATTGTTATAAAGTTATGCCTTTCGATCTCAAAAATGCTGGGGCGACATACTAGAAGGCAATGAAAAATATCTTTCAAGATATGATGCATAAATATGTTGAATGCTATGTTGATGACTTGGTGGTCAGGTCAGGAGATCATCAAGAACACCGCGAACATTTGACAGCAGTCTTCCGTCGACTAAGAAAGAAGCAGTTAAAGATGAACCCTGTTAAATGTGCATTCGGAGTATCTTCTGGCAAATTCCTCGGCTTTGTCGTACGACATAGAGGAATCGAGATCGATCCAGAAAAAATTAAGGCTATTCAAAATATGCCGCCACCAACAACGCTAAAGGAATTGAAAAGTTTGCAAGGAAAACTGGCATACATTCGTCGTTTTATTTCAAACCTCGCAGGAAGGTGTCAGCCATTTTCTCGGCTAATGAAGAAAGATACAGAATTTGTATGGGATCATGCCTGTCAAAATGTATTTGACTTAATTAAGGAATTGTTGAAACAGCCGCCAGTGTTAACAGCTCCAGTGAAAGGTAAGCCACTTATCTTATATACATCTGCAGCTACAAATTCTTTGGGTGCTTTGTTGGCACAGGTAAACGAAGCTGGAAAGGAGACCGCTCTTTATTATCTAAGCCGAACATTAATGGGGGCAGAATGCAATTATTCCTTGATCGAAAAAGAATGTTTGGCATTGGTATTCGTTGTACAAAAATTAAGACATTATTGTCTCTCCCACGATATAACTCTGATCTCAAGAGCAGATCCGATAAAATTTTTGATGACCAGGCCAATGTTGTCGGGAAGACTAGCCAAGTGGATGTTATTGTTATCAGAATATACTATTCGTATAAGCCGGCGAAAGCAGTAAAAGGACAAGCTATGGCAGACTTCCTCGCAGTACATCCTGTAGCAGAAAGTGAGGAAATCAATGACGAATTCCCAGATGAACAGGTTATGTTGGCTGAATCTCAGAATCTTTGGCAAATATATTTTGATGGTGTTGCTCGAATATCGGGAGCGGGGGCAGGAGTGATATTAATTACTCCTCAGGGCGATTTATTACCATACTCCTTCACACTGGGCACCACATGCACAAACAATGAAGCTGAATACAGAGCTCTTATCATCGGAATGGAAATAGCCCAGCAAATGGAAATAAAATTATTACATATCTTCAGAGATTCTAAATTGATTATAAATCAATTGACAACAGAATTCGAAGTAAGGAAAGAAGAACTCCTGCCCTATTATCTAAGGCACAACAATTTGCTTGAACAGTTTTGTCATGTGGAAATTAAACACATACCACGGTCTGAGAATGCAAAAGCGGATGCTTTAGCCAGTCTGGCAGCGGCTCTATCCTGCACAAACCGAAGTCCTCTTCAGGTAACTATAGAAGAAGAAGATTCCTGCCATCCGCAGAGGTTATCGAAGAAATTGTTGAAATGTTTCCTATATCCTATCTGGAAGTAATAACAGATGATTGGCGTCAGCCTTTCGTCGATTATCTCAAATATAATATCTTGCCAGAAGAGAATGCACAAAGACAACATATTAAGCAGCGATCGGACAAATTTGTTGTATGCAGCGAAGTATTGTATAGAAAATCTTATAATGGAATGCTGTTAAGATGCTTAGACAAGCAAGAAGCAAACCAAATGCTGCAAGAGGCACATTCAGGTGAATGTGAAGGACATCAAGCTGGCCGAAATTTATACCATAGAGTGCATCGAATGGGTTATTATTGGCCTACTATGTTCAAAGATGCAATAGAATATGCAAAGCGATATTATGAATGTCAAATACACGGGGATGTAATACATGTTCCCCCAGAAGACTTACATCAGTCTATTGCTTCTTGGCCTTTCTCAGTTCGGGGACTCAACGTGATTGGTCCTATAAATCCACCTTCATCTAAAGGAAAACAGTATATTTTGGCAGCAACAGACTATTTCTCCAAATGGACCGAAGTTGTCGCCTTGCGTAGTGTTAAAGAGAAAGACGTGGTCAATTTCATCCAGCATGCTATAATATACCGTCATGGTATTCCGAAAAAGATCGTCACTGATAATGGCACCCCTTTTAAAAATAGAGGCATGGAAAAATTGTGTCAGAAATTTGGCATCCAACATTCGTTTTCAACACCTTACTATCCTCCGGCCAATGGATTAGCAGAGGCGTTTAACAAAACAATTGTTAAAATAATGAAAAAAACGGTGACGGGTAATAAGCGCGATTGGGATGAAAAGTTACAAGAAGCATTATGGGCCTACAGGACTACTCATCGTACAACAACAGGGGCGACACCGTATTCATTAATCTATGGTATGGAGGCAGTTATCCCAATCAAAATACAGCTGGCATCGCTCAGAATAGCGGTACATCAGTCTATAACAGATGATGAAAATGCAAAAATAAGGTTGAAAGAATTAGATCTTCTCGATGAAAAACGTCTTGCGGCTCAAAGGTTCTGAGTCATATCGAGGCCGAGGATATCTCACGCCTTTGATAAACAGAGTTAAATACCGCTCTTTCAAAAAAGGGGATTTGGTGCTAATGTTGAAAAGACCTATAGTGATCACTCACGGACAGGGGGCAAGTTCGAGCCTAAATGGGACGGTCCATATGTAGTAAAAGAAGTATACTCCAACGGGGCATATAGAATTGCAAATCAAGAGGGACAGGGTGTCAGTATACCTGTCAATGCCCGCTTCATCAAAAGATACTACCCCTGAAGATAGACATGCTGATTTTGACCCAGAATATTATTGGCATAATGATTCTGTATCAAAAGGGGGCAAGGATGAATAAGATCATGTCTATATGTCAACAAAAAAGATTAAGAGGCTATAAAGAAAAAGTTCACGAGCATGTCAACTATGTTAGCAAGCATTTTAAAAAATATGATCATGATCATCAAATAAGTTTGACAAAGTCAATATAATCTTCAATATAATATTGAAGATTCTCTTGAAGATATTGACAAGATTGATATATTGCCTTACAAGGCATAAATTCTCTTGAAGATATTGACAAGATTGATATATTGCCTTACAAGGCATGAATTTTCTTGAAGATATTATCTCAGTCGAAAATATCTATTATACTGGCAATGACAATGATCATAAATATTATTGCCTTACAAGGTGCGGGTCTTCTTAAAAATACTATCAAAAACAAGGAGAGGCAGTATGGCCAAGCCAAATCCTAAAAGAGCCAAATTGAGCCAAATCAAAAAAGATCAAGCTCTGTAAAAAAAAAAAAAAAAAAAAAAAAAGGGGCTCTCAAAGGATCAAGCTCTAAAAGAGCCGGCCAAGTATACGTAAGACTTATGAAGATCGCCATTCGGGCAGCGGCGAGGAGTCAGTGGCCCTAAAAAGCCTGCAAAGACCATCATGCGCACCTATGCAGGCAGCTGACGAAGTCAAGGATTCAAAGCCTAAAAGGCCATAAATCCGCGAATACTAGTCACCGTAACTCCCATGCCGTCTGTATAGCTTCTGGCAGCGCCACGGGGAACGGATGAAAATGTCCTCACGTGAATGGGCTCGACCTTGCAGACGAAGAAAATAGGGGCCACAATGCTAGCTTTATGCCAACCATGCGTAAGACCCTCCAGATTTAGGGTTTGATTTAGTAGTAACTCATGAGGAAGGGCTTAAACCTACTCATTGATGGACTGGCGACCCTAGATTTGGTGCCCAAAGGTAGCCTTGCGAGCCCTGCAAACTCTAGAGAGTTACCGTGGCCAACCCTGTGCGTAAAACCAACAGTTCACCGCCTGGTAGCGTCAATGGGCCCCTCTGATAGACCTTAGCCGTGAGCTCAAGGCAGTGAAAAGCCCAAAAGCGAACTCTAGAGAGTTACAGCGGCCATCACATAAGACCTATAAATGCTCCACTACTCATGAGCTTAAACTGTGTGCATGCGCACGCTCCACTACTCATGAGCTTAAACTGTGTGTGGCTAATTAAATTGAAACTTAGTACCGCCAATTTAAATACTCACATAGAGAACCCTGCACTAACAAAGCATAAAAGGTTTGGAAATTATAAAGGATGTAATGAAATTACTATATAAAATATAAATATAATATGATAATATTAGTATAAATGTCATCAACATGCAATGTGACAAATGCCATTATAAACATCTTAAAATGCTATCATAAAAACATATGTGAAGCCAAATAAATTATATGTCCAGGAAACATGAAAGCAAAGATTACATGTTCAAAATTACATGTTTAAAGATCTTCTGTAATCCCCACTGCTTCTATGTATCTGCGCAAATCTTCTTTCAATTGTGTCTGAGCTGCATCATGTTTAGATTTTTCTTCAAGAATAAGTCTTGCTTGATCAGGAACGCCAGCAAGTTTATTCTCCAAAGAAGCAATCATTTCTTTACCTTGAAGTTGTGCGGATTTTTCAATATCAATAGATTGAGCATTCGCCCGTATCTTCTCTTCAACATCTTGAATGACTAAGGCTTGCTCATGATTCCTTCTCTCCAGTTGAGAGATTTCTTCCTTCAGAATTGCAATACAATCTTGGATAGTCACTCTTTCATCAATATGAGTCTTTAGTTGATCTTGAAGAATCATATGCTCTTGTTCGAGTTTAGAAATCGATGAAGCTATCAGAAAGGCTTGTTCTTGAGATGAAGCCAGCTGCTTCCTATACTCTAAAATTTCAGGGGCAATTATAACATTTTCTGCTGACGCCAAAGAAATTATTGAGTCACGAAATTTGAGGAGTGAATCACGCAAAGGAGATATGTTGATTTTAGCCATCTTGGCAGAGCTCTCTAGAATCTCTATAGCAACATCTAAATCCAACCACTGATCAAGATTTCTGAAGATGTGGGCTATTGCTAACAAGGAATGTTTCACCATAAGTATTTTATGAACAGGAATCTTCGCAAAGGACGACAGTTCAAAAGTAGTGGCCACAGAATCAGAACTGGCCGCACCGCTACAAGAAGGAGTTCCTATAGCAAAAGAAGAAGGATATTCAAAATATTATTATGAAATATGTAGTCTTGAGTAAAATAATCAGTGCATATATGTGTACCTGTCACAGGAATACGACTAATAGAAGGAGAAGCCCTCTGAGTCGCGGAAGGACCAAGTTCCACCATATCAGTAAGAGATGGTGCTCTAGCTTCCGTGCTTAAATCTCTGGTAGCCGGAGTTGGCAAGTCCGTAGTTTCTATTGGAAATATGATTTCACGAGCCACCATTCTCTGTACTACCAATGGAACTACGGGTGCTCTTGGTGAAGTTACCACGAGAGGATTCACTGAAGAGATGGCACCTATTTCTGCAACTTGAGTACCTAAAAAAGGGAGATAATAGTTGTTAAAATATAGTTAAATATATCCATATGAAAATTAAATCTCCTTTACCTGGTGAATATCCATATTCACCATAATCTAAAAGTTCCTCTTCATCTTCTTCAGCTGAAGGAGATTTAGCAGGAACATTTACGCCAGGAAGAGTCTTAGCGATTGCAGGAGAAGATTCCATTTCAACTTCTTTCGCAATTGTTTCCTCATCTCCGTCAATGTCAACTTCGCCTTCTTCAAAGTCATCATCTTTATCTTCACAACTGTCACTATTTTCGCTGTCTTCATATTGTGAAGAGTCAGTAGTCTTTGATGATGAAGCTGAACTCTCATCTTCCAAAATTTCTTCGTCAACTTCTTCAACGACAATTTGCTTCCCTTTGCAAGAAACGGCCTGGCTGTTCTCCGGTGCAGGCTCTTTGACTGTAGGGGAGGCGGATGCTTGTCTGGTCCTTTCCGGAAGAATTGGAGATGATGTTTGTAAACGCGTTTTTGATCTAGTCATCGGGGAAGATGGACTAGGACCAAGGGGTTGTGGAGGAGATATGGAGGTATTAATAGTTGGTCCTTCTTAAACCACTGCAGTTTCTGCGGGAATTGGAGAAGATGTACCTTCAGCATCATCTGCAGCTTGGCTTGAAAACTCCCGACGAGATTTCTCAAATTCTCTCAAAACTCCGTGAGCAAACCAACCATCCAAAGTGTTGATAGGCTTGATTTCATGGATAGGGTCTTCCAATGATATCTTCCTACAAATTTCTCCCGGATGGGATGCATGGCTCTTTTCTGGAATATAGCCGATTCCACTCTCTAAATTTCTGCCCTTCAGCCTGGGCGGATGAAGAAAGATAGAAGAATCCACTGGCAAGCATTTAGTGACCAAGTACGATTGGTGATCCCACCATCGCATCCAGCTATATGATGTATGGACTATGCGATCACAGCCTGGAATTATGAAAAGAGATCCAACGCAGCCATTTAGCAGTTGTTTCCATATCATGGCCCAGTTAAGAGGACCAGTTCCATAACAACGCATTTTTCGAGTAACTAGCCCGCAGTCTTGTGGTACAGTTTGGTCATAACCAAATTGACGAGCAAAGCGACTGGGGTAGTAAGGTTCTCTCCAAAATTCTGTTCCTTCCCGAAGAGGTAAACTGCACGAGCGAATAGAAAAGAAGAAAGCTCTCTCTACTGCAGTAAGCGTTTCTTGGTCCACCATATCTGTATCTTCAGTGTAGCGATAAAGGTGGAACTGAAAATAGTTAATCTGAGCATCATCTCGAATTTTATTGGCAACCCACGCATACGCTCTTTTCGCCATTGCTCTTTATCGAAAGAACCAGAGTGGAAGGTGAGAAGGATGAATATATGCTTGCTCTGGAGCCTCAAAAGTCCAAGGAAAATAAACTCCTAGCCACCCCGTAATATAATGCCAAGAAGTATGTGCAGACGAAGCTCCAAGAATAGGGTCTTTTACATGGGTAGCTACCTCTCCAAGAGCTCTGTAAATAGAACATAATACTGGAGGAGCAAGAGAGTATTTATGGCCTTCCGCTAAAGCACCAGCTACAACAAAGACGCTTGGACGAATAGCATCTGCCCATTTAGAGCTGGGCAATATGACCAAACTTAGCCAATAAGCCAAGAATGCTGCAAGTTCTCCAAAAGAGCTATATTCTGGTCTTCCCCTCATTGCATCTCGAAGTTTCGTTAATTCTTTAGAGTGACAATCACGAAATCTTCAAAGAAAAATAAAGAAGAGGAGGTTAATATGCAGGAATGGCTAAATAGCAAGAATACAAAGAGGAAAGTCAACTGTCTAATTGATAAATATCTGAGACCTCTAGAAAAATGTGTCAGCGATTGTAGAGGGGGAATTTTGTGGAAGCTGGGAAATTTACCCATCTTCTTAAATAGTTCTATGGTAGTTTCAGAGATAGAAGGCTTGCGATCTGGAGAAGATACAAAGGCCAATTCTCAATTTGTCAGAATGAATTCATTATAGAATTTACCTGTTATTGTGAGACCGGCTATACGATGAAGATCCTAAAGTGATATGCTCATTTCACCATAAGGTAAATAGAAGGAATTGGTTGTAGGCGACCAGTATTCAAGGAAGCCTTTCAGTATATTGGGTTCCCTATAGAAGTATTTGGAGTTTACTTCTATGGCATCATAAAGGCTGATTTTTGCAAGAGTGCTCGTATACTTCAGTAAAATAGCCTCCGCCCATTCAGAATAATAGTGGCGAGCTGTTAACATGCCTCTGATGCGAAATTCTGCCTGTCCCCAGAGTTGTTCTCAATCTCTAAAACGTTGTCGAATTGTCTCATAAAAATGAGAAGGAAATAGATCATGAGGACTGTGGAAAGTGTTTCGATAAGGAAACAAATGTGTTTAATTTGGGAAATTTATTCAATGATAACAAAGAAAGAATAAGAGAACATTGATCACATTTATTCTGAGTTCATTTACATCCTCTGATTCCCTTGATTCTGAAAATAAAGTACAATCAATCAAAGTAGACAAGATAGTCTTATGGAAATTTCAGCAGCATTCCGACGCCTATTTCAGTCATCTCCTAGGACTTAGGAGGAATTGTTGATATGATCAACCAATCTTCAATGAGATAGAAATTTCGCCAGCATAACGGCGTTATTTCGGTCATCTCCCAATACTTGGGAGGAATTGCTGATTTGATCAGCCAGTCTTCAATGAGATGGAACATCCTTCCAATCATTCTTCCTTAAAATATAAAGAAGTCCGTTGAAGTGTAGCCAGGACCCACAAAAATTAGGCCGATCACATCAGACAGGCCTAAAAAGTCTCCCAGAATGTAAATCATGGGGTTGCCACCGTCCATTCTGCTCGAAACTTTATATGAAGCCTTAGAATCACAAATTAGCCGTACACGTCAAGTTTCAGCTTCTGAATCCTTGTAGAAATGACCAAACTGACAAATCAGCCCCTAAAATCATGATTTAGGGCCCGCCTGTTATCTGCATACGCTTTAGATTTGGTCTCAACGTGTTAAACGGGCTGACAATGTGGATGAACGGAGTAGATTCTCACAAGCATCATGCTAGAGCCTACATGTACGTCGCATGTACATATATAGTAAAAGTGCATAAGCCATGCACGTGATTTTCCAAAGTCACGTCTTCTTCCCAAACTCAAAAGAATGCACAGTGTCTTCGCTGACCATTTGCAATTTTCTCAATGTGGCCCGATCATCATTCAAATCGTTGATCTGGACTGTCCACTATGTTCAGAAGACAGATTTAACCATTGCCAAAGTGGCAATTTGAAACCATGCAGACTTTTGTAACATTATAACCGTTGAATATGAAATGGATAGTGAAGTAGAAAGGCCCATGTGCTGCACTGATTCCACTTCAAAAATAGTCCTTTCGTGATGGTTTTTCGTCATGAATTTAATGAACGGAGTAGTTTCTTCATCACCATCGATCTAAGGCCCACCAAAATTCACAGAGTCGACGTACGTCGACTCTGTTGAAAACAGAGCTTCCGTCCTTTTGTTGTGGGCCACCCTCATGCAGGGAATGACGAATCTGAGTCGTCCATCATGTAGAGGCAGAAAAACCCATCAAAACCATGCTAAGTTTTGGAAACCATGCTCATCCATATGATCGTTATGGCGATCATAAACGAACCGTTGAGCTTCCATTGCGGCTTGATTATCTTGGTGGGCCACATCACTAGATGACCAAGACTGGTCTTTCACGGTCAAAATCTCGAGAGGAAGACGGTGGACGGTGTGGATCTTCCAAAAAGTAGTCATAATGGGCCCTGCCAGCAACATAACAAACTTTTTCCTTTAAACTTCTCCATACCTTTGCGCGGAACCGCGCAAACCACTTTCATTGCGCGGAACCGCTCAAAGGAATTTCTTCTCCCAGACATGGCTTTGCGCAGATGGCGTACGGGACTTCTCCCATGCCTTTGCGCGGTTGCGCGGAACCACGCAAACGACTTTCATTGTGCGGGTTGGTGCAAAGGAATTTCTTCTCACCTTCTCCTGCCTTGCTTCTCTCTAATTCTCTGACCCAGCAACTGATCTCACCGATCCAACCCCTTCAAATGAAGCTGGGAGGGAGTATTTATAGGGCCCACCACTCTTACAGAGTGGTGATTACCACCACCTATCACTTCACATATGAACAACCTCTCTTCTTAAACCATGGTGACCACCAAGCTTCTTCTTAAATGGTGGTGTACCACCCATTTCCCTTAAAATGACATCTCTTGCACTCTTTTTACCAAACTACCCTTTTCAATACTTTTTACTGAAATACCTAAACTACCCCTTGATATGGATTTTTACTAAAATACCTAAACTACCCCTTGATATGGATTTTTACCGAAATACCTAAACTACCCCTTGATATGGATTTTTACCGAAATACCTAAACTACCCCTTGATATGGATTTTTACCGAAATACCTAAACTACCCCTTGATATGGATTTTTACCGAAATATCCCCTAGACATGAAAATTACCAAAATACCCCCGAACATGGAAATTACCGAAATACCCCTGGACATGGAAATTACCAAAATACCCCTGGACATGGAAATTACTGAAATACCCCGGACATGGAAATTACCGAAATATCCCCGGACATGGAAATTACCGAAATATCCCCTGGACATGGAAATTACCGAAATATCCCCCGGACATGGAAATTACCAAAATACCCCGGACATGGAAATTACCGAAATACCCTCGGACATGGAAATTACCAAAATACCCTAGACATGGAAATTACCAAAATACCCCAGACATGGAAATTACCGAAATACCCCGGACATGAAAATTACCAAAATACCCCTGGACATGGAAATTACCAAAATACCCTGGACATGGAAATTACGGAAATAGCCCTGGACATGGAAATTACTGAAATACCCCTGAACATAGAAATTACTGAAATAGCCCTGGACATGGAAATTACCGAAATACCCCCGGACATGGATATATTTTTTTTATGCCTCAACAGAAAGGAACTAAGAAGATCATGGGATGAGCTTCTCCTATCCTTTGTTGTGACTTCTGTGTTTGAATGACTCCCTCAAGGATCCGGGGCTCTCTTGAGGTCCACGATTCAGTATACATTAACCTTTCGCCATGGACGTAATCTTTAGATTCACAGTCAAGCATGGACTGATGGCGATTACTTTAATGGGAATAATCGTCATGCCCTCCGCATGAGGGTTGTCAAACTTCATGACACCTTCAACAACTCGTACTGAGTCCCAGGAGTTTTGAAGCCTCTTCTTCTTATGTTCCTTAATTTTCTCTGCAAATTCTTTCGCCTTATGGCGGCGAGTTTTCTTCGAACGAGAAGCTGGAGGAGTGTCTTCACGAGGAGATGGTCTTTCACTATCAGTATGAATATGAGCTGTAGTCTTTAACCATTCATCCCAGTCATACTCTCTGCCATGCTTAGGCGGACACTTGATATCTCCCAGAGATAGATCTATGAATGGGGGATGGCAAAGACTTGATGCGGTCAGAGAAGTCAAAGGTAGGAAGAACAGGTTCTTTGAAATAAGCAGGATTTCTAGAAGTTGTTTTTATTCTTTTAGCAGGAGGTTGATCAGAAGAAGGTGGGTCAGAAGGAGGAGTCACAGGACGAGCCGTTTGTTTAATACGAGCCATGAAAATAAGTCAAGGAAGATAGATGTCAGATTGAGAAAGGAAGAAAGAAGAAAAAGGCTAAGTGTTGGAAAAAGTTCAAAGAAAAATTGGTTAAGTACGAAATACTTTGCGCGGGTCCACGCAAAGTGTATGGTTTGCGCGGAAAAGTTTGCAACTTCAAAGGACTTCGCGCAAAGTGAATAGTTTGCGCGGAAGAAAATCGCAAAGACAGAGTTTCGGCAGAGTGCAAGCAGTTCGTGAAAATGACGAAGTTGTTGCATTATTTATAGTATTTCTGGCCAAGTATGGTACTCGACCGAGCTTTGCGCGGGTTCGCACAAACCTTATACAAAATGAGTGATTTGATCCTTTTACTTTGATTTTCTGAAAAAAACAAAGAACGGATCAAGGGGGCATCTGTTGAGGCATAAAAATAGCAAAGAAGTGAAGAAGAGAAAAGATCAAGAAATCAGTTTGAAGATGACTTTGCGCTGGATCGCACAAAGTGAACAGATTGGGCTAAACCGTGCAAAGTAAATAGGATTGCGCGGGTTGCTCAAGGAAGACAGATTGCGCGGGACCGCCGAAAGTATATAGATTGCGCGAGATAGCGCAAAGCATGTCGTTTGCGCGTATCCGCGCAAAGTGAATGACGGTGGTATAAAATGGTTGGATGTTATTTTATCCCACATCGACCAGAACAGAGTTTTACACCAGTAAAAATGTCTATAAATACCATGTTCTTTCTCTTAAAAAAGGTTCAAAGATTTCAGAGTAAAAGAAAGACGAAGAAAAAGACAGAAGGTACGGACCCGCGCAAAGGAACATTGGGCTCCTATAGTTTGCGGGGACCCGCGCAAAGCATGTCGTTTGCGCGGACCACAAGCAACCGGCCGCGATCTTTAACAAAGAATGGGTGTTATCTTCTTGGAATGGCTAGAGTCTTCAAATCTTCAAGTTCTTCTTGTTCAGGAGAAAAGGAAGAATCATCGACAAAAAGGCGTATTCCTCCTAAATCTCAGGAGATGATAGGAATAGCACCGTTATGCTGCCAAAATCTCCGTTCTCTTGAAGACTGTTGGTCGATTCATCCATTCCTCCTAAGTTATAGGAGATGATTGGGATCAGTGCCGTTATGCTGCCGAAATTTATATTTAATTATGATAATTGTAACTTGCAAAGAATTCTTTGTAAACTATCTTAGAATCAAGGGATATCAGAGGATGTAAATGAATTCAGAATCAATAAAGTGTGATGATTGTCTCTGTAACTATTCCATTGTTATGTTTGAATAAGATAATTCTCCCAAATCAAACACTTTTGTTTCCTTGTCGAAACAGAAACTTTCATCATAGTTTGGCGTCTGAAAGACGCCAAAATGGCGACTCTCAATGAAAACATCCTCCCCTTCATCTCTAAGATAGATTATTTGATTCTTCAACCACTAACTACAATCATGTTTCGTGTTTGAAGGTTTCTGCATCCGATTCCATCCTACTACTCATGGCAACTTCTGTAAGAAAGGTAAACTTCTGATTCACTCTGACCGGGTTCGTAATAGAATACACACCGAATCCAATTCCGAAGCATATGACTCAAATCTCTACGAGTGAAAACAACATGACTCAGGTAACAGCTGGGGTTGTATCTGCATCACCTCAACCATCGGGGGGTGATGAAGGTTGGACTATCGTAACGTCTCGTAGGACGAGAGCACGGAATGCAAGAAGTTCTACAATGAATCAGCCTTCGCTAAGAGTCAAAGGGCCGATAACACGTGATGCAATCAGAAGGAATCCCGAACTCTCTCCTCCGGTGATATACTTCGAACGAATAACTTCGCTATTGACAGCGCATGATTTCCCAATTCTGAGTGCCTCGAGAGTTAAATGGACGAGAGAGTAGAAAAGAAAAGCGCTAATAGTTAGGTCTCCAATGTCTACACCTCCCTAGGCAAGTTCACCAGTATCAGTATCACCCCAATCAATTAATGATGTTAGAAGCATAGAAAAGCTTAATGAAACCCCATCCTTCCCCCTCTTCGTAAGTCCCATTATGTTAGCATATTCTTGTTCTACTCCAACTACCGCTTCGTCAAAGAGTGGAGAAGCTGTAGTATATATAGCCGGGACGAATCCAGAATGTAGAGCGACTACGGAGGATCGTATTAATAAAATGGTAAAGGCCTAAAATGCATTGATGGAGGAATGTAGAAACCTCAGAGAGGCCCTAACAACCCTTGCACATAATATGGTCCGAATGGCGGTACCCTAGAGTACGATGAATGAACAGAAAAACCAGTCTGACGGCCTCTAACCACAAGGGGCAGGGTCACTGGGGTCCATTCCAACAGCAAGAACTGTGACACAGGATGAGGTGAGACAAGTGGTTGAAGAAACTGTCAGAGTAGAAAGAGAATGCGAAATACTAGTCGTTTCAGGTATCGAACGTCGTATCTAAGGGAGGTAGAAGATATCTCCTTTCTAGTGAATTATAAGCATCCGGATATCCAAAAGTTTAATGGGGAAGGATCTTCAGAGGAGATTTAATGCACTTTATCACTAACATGGAAAATTTTTCTACGATACCACAGTATTACTTACGATTGTTCGTATCGTCACTAACACACAAAGCATTTCGATGGTATTCCAATTTGGCACCAAGGTCGATACGTACTTGGGAACAAATGCAAAAGATTTTCATGTCAAATTTTTTCTCTTCAAAGCGCGATGTCAGTATTACGAAATTGGCTTTCGTATGACAAAGAGATCGGGAATCGGTAAAAAATTTTATAGACAGATGGAAAACATTGGGAGCCTCATGCAGACAGTTACCAGAAGAAAAAGAGCATGTCAAAATGTGTCTAAACTCTATGGAGACAGGAATCGCGTTTGGACTCACCAGCGTCGGTATCAGAACTTTTCGCGACCTGACTACTAAAGCTCACGCCTTGGAATTGATGACTCGTAAGATGCCAACATTCCACCATGAGACAGATAGGAGGGTATCCAGCAGGATGGTCATGAATGCTATCGATCGTGACAAAAGAGGCAAAGATACAAGGGACTTGAGGGAAAAGAGGCCGGACCGAAGGGAGGAGTAGAGCCAGTTAAGGAATAGATACAGTGGGAAAAGGCCCAGGATGCTCAATTCTCATGAGGAATTTGCGTTTGACAAAGAAGATGTCGTCCCTATGATGAACCAACTGTTAAAGGCCGGCACGATAGAGTTACCAGAGCCCAAATGCCCTGAAGATGTGACAAGAACCAAGGAAAGAGATTTTTGCCGCTATCACCGCTTGGTGGGGCATCCAACAAAGAATTGCTATACACTGAAATGCATAATACAGCGGATGATAGATAGGGGTGAAATAGTACTCGGTAAAGAAAAGGAAAGGGGTACCATGGCGACAGTAAATGTACTTACAATCCTAGGGAAAGCTCGAGATGCGAATGAGAAGGAAGAGTGTAAAACGCCAAAGAAGGTAGAAGTAATTATATTATGATCGAGTAATAAGATAACAAGTCCTGTAAAGCAAAAACCAGAAAATACTAGAAAAGAAGTCATTAAAAGGAAGAACAACAATGATGAGAAAGAAAAGAAGGGCGAAGTGGTGAAAGTGACTTATGATGTGGTAAGTCATTTAGAGGGTATACCGGCTCGATTAAGTGTTTATGATGCACTTAAGCTATCAGAAGAATTTTGACTGGGCTTAGTTCAAGCGTTGTCCGATCACGACATTAGAAAAACTTTACTGGCAGAATTAGAGCATGAAGAACATGATAAACAAGAAAATTGTCTACCCGTCGTTTCCTTCTCTGATGACGATTTAACCTGCGAAGCAGGGCATAACAGACCGCTGATGATAGAAGGTCATATCCGTGGGAAGAAAGTCAAGTGGATTATGATAGACAATGAGTCCGCGGTGAACCTCTTGCCACTCTCGAGGTTGAGTAAATTGAATTACCGTTGTTCAGATCTATGCCCTAGTGGAATGATGATACAGGGCTTTAATTGTAACGACTCGGAAAATTCCGTACGATGCCCGAGTATCACCTTAGGCAGAAATCACACAGGATCAAATCCTTTAGAAATTAGACAAAGTTAACTAAGTGCTAAATTAGATTAGCCATGAAATCTGCTAGAATCGTTTAAATACGATCTGCAAGACCTAAAACTTGTAGAATCATTGACGCTAGGTTACCCTAAAATCTAAGATCAAACTCATTACCCGACTGCTCTCGGGAGCACATTGAAACTCCGAATCAGATCTGGACCGCACATCGGAAGTCCGAATGATACGAGGTTATAGATTTAGGACCGCTTCGCTGGGCTTGACAACCATCTCGGAGATCAAATCCAGACAGTGTCCCACGGCTATTCGCTTGAGTCCAGAGCGAGGAGTGTGAGAAAACCTAGTTTTTTTTAGAAATGTAATGACATTTAAGTAATCTGAGACTTGGTATTTGCGGGCCGATTTTAAGCAATCAGACCGTCGGAATCTGACCCAAATACACCCTCGGATCAGAAAAAATTTCATATACATGGCAGTATACTTGAAATCCCCGATCGGGATTCGATGACCATTGAACTGAAACTGGTCTGCCACGCGTGATCTGAGAATTCGACTGGAACGAAAACTTAACTCCACCTAGATCCAAGGTTGGCGAGCTTAAGTCCGACCTTTGGTTCAAGGGGGGTGTTTCGACAAGGAAACAAAAGTGTTTGATTTGGGGAATTATCTTATTCAAACATAACAATGAAATAGTTACAGAAACCATCATCACACTTTATTGATTCTGAATTCATTTACATCCTCGGGTATCCCTTGATTCTAAGATAGTTTACAAAGAATTCATTACAAGTTGCAATTATTGTTGTTAAATATAAATTTTGGCAGCATAACAGTGCTGATCTCAATCGTCTCCTATGACTTAGGAGGAATAGACAAATCGACCAATAGTCTTCAAGAGAACGGAGATTCCAGCAGCATTTCAGCGCTATTTCGGTCAACTCCTGAAACTTAGGAGGAATACGCCTTTTCATCGATGATTCCTCCTTTTCTCCTAAACAAGAAGAACTTAAAGATTTGAAGACTCTAGCCATTCTAGCAGTATAATAGCCCATTGCTGTTATGGATTGCCAAACAGTCGGTTTGCGCGGGTCCGTGCAAACGACATGCTTTGTGCGGGTCTGCACAAACTATAGGAGCCCAGTGCTCCTTTGCGCGGGTTCGCACCTTCTGTCTTTTTCTTCGTCTTTCTTTTATTCTGAAATCTTTAAACCCCTTTTGAGAGAAAGAACGGGGTATTTATAGACATTTTTACAGGTGTAAAACTCTGTTCTGGTCAATGTGGGACAAAATAACATGCAACCATTTTTATACTACAGTCATACACTTTGCGCGGACACGCACAAACGACATGCTTTACGCGATCTCGTGCAATCTACCGGTCCCGCGCAATCTGTCTTCCTTAAGCAACCCGTGCAACCTGTTTACTTTGTGCGGTCCAACGCAATCTGTTCACTTTGCGCGAACCCGCGCAAAGTCATTTTTAAACTGATTTCTTGATCTTTCTCTTCTTCACTTTCTTGCTTATTTTATGCCTCAACAGATGCCCCCTTGATCCGTTCTTTGTTTCTTCAGAAAATCAAAGAAAAAGGATCAAATCACTCATTTTGTATAGAGTTTGCGCGAACCCGCGCAAAGCTCGGTCGAGTACCGTACTCGGCCAGAAATACTATAAATAATGCAACAACTTCGTCATTTTCACGAACTGCTCGCACTCTGCCGAAACTCTGCCCTTGCGATTTTCTTCCGCGCAAACCATTCACTTTACGCAAACCCACGCAAACCCTTTCAGTTTGCGCGAAGTCCTTTGAGGTTGCAAACTTGTCCGCGCAAACCATATACTTTGCACGGACCCGCGTAAAGTATTTTGTACTTGGCCGATTTTCCTTTTAATCTTTTCCAACACTTAGCCTTTTTCTTCTTTCTTTCTTTCTCATTCTGACATCTATCTTCCTTCCTTGACTTATTTTCATGGCTCGTATTAAACAAACGGCTCGTCCTGTGACTCCTTCTGATCCACCTTCTTCTGATCAACCTCCTGCTAAAAGAATAAAGACAACTTCCAGAAATCCTGCTTATTTCAAAGAACCTGTTCTTCCTACTTTTGACTTCTCTGACCGCATCAAATCTTTGCTATCCCCCATTCATAGATCAATATCTTTGGGAGATATCAAATGTCCACCTAAGCATGGCAGAGAGTATGACTGGGATGAATGGTTAAAAACTACAGCTCATATTCGTACTGATAGTGAAAGACCATCTCCTCGTGAAGACACTCCTCCGGCTTCTCGTTCGAAGAAAATTCACCGCAATAAGGTGAAAGAATTTGCAGAGAAAATCAAGGAACATAAGAAGAAGAGGCTTCAAAACTCATGGGACTCAGTACGAGTTGCTGAAGGTGTCATGAAGTTTGACAACCCTCATGCGGAGGGCATGACGATTATTCCCATTAAAGTATATCGTCATCAGTCCATGCTCGACTGTGAGTCTAAAGATTACGTCCATGGCGAAAGATTAATGTATACCGAATCGTGGGCCTCAAGAGAGCCTCGAATCCTTGAGGGAGTCATCCAAACACAGAAGCCACGACAAAAGATAGGAGAAGCTCATCCTATGATATTCTTAGTTCCTTTCCACAGACCTCATGATCTCTTTCCTTCTCATTTTTATGAGACAGTTTGACAACGCTTTAGAGATCGAGAACAACTCTGGGGACAGGCAGAATTTCGCATCAGAGGCATGTTAACCGCTCGCCGCTATTATTCTGAATGGGCGGAGGCTATTTTACTGAAGCATACGAGCACTCTTGCAAAGATTGGCCTTTATGATGCCATAGAAGTGACCTCCAAATACTTCTATAGGGAACCCAATATACTGAAAGGCTTCCTTGAATATTGGTCGCCTACAACCAATTCCTTTCATTTACCTTATGGTGAAATGAGCATATCACTTTGGGATCTTCATCGTATAGCCGGTCTCACAATAACAGGTAAATTCTATGATGAATTCATTCCGACAAATAGAGAATTGGCCTTTGTATTTTCTCCAGATCGCAAGCCTTCTATCTCTGAGACTACCATAGAACTGTTTAAAGAGATGGGCAAATTTCCCAACTTCCACAAAATTCCCCCTCTACAATGGCTGGCACATTTTTCTAGAGGTCTCAGGTATTTATCACTCCGAAAATTGACTTTCCTCTTTGTATTCTTGCTATTTAGCCATTCCTACATATTAACCTCCTCTTCTTTATTTTTCTTTGAAGATTTCGTGATTGTCATTCCAAAGAATTAACGAAGCTTCGAGATGTAATGAGGGGAAGACCAGAATATAGCTCTTTTGGAGAACTTGCAGCGTTCTTGGCTTATTGGCTAAGTTTGGTCGTATTGCCCAGCTCTAAATGGGCAGATGCTGTTCGTCCAAGTGTCTTTGTTGTGGCTGGTGCTTTAGCGGAAGGCCATAAATACTCTCTTGCTCCTCCAGTATTATGTTTTATTTACAGAGCCCTTGGAGAAGTAGCTACCCATGTAAAAGACCCTATTCTTGGAGCTTCGTCTGCACATACTTCTTGTTATTATATTACGGGGTGGCTAGGGGTTTGTTTTCCTTGGACTTTTGAAGCTCCGGAGCAAGCATATACTCATCCTTCTCACCTTCCACTCTGGTTCTTTCAACAAAGAGCAATGGCTAAAAGAGCGTATGAGTGGGTTGCCAATAAAATTCGAGATGATGACCAGATAAACTATTTTTAGTTCCGCCTTTATCGCTACACTGAAGATACAGATATGATGGACCAAGAAACGCTTACTGCAGCAGAGAGAGCTTTCTTCTTTTCTATTCGCTCGTGCAGTTTACCACTTCGGGAAGGAACAAAATTTTGGAGAGAACCTTACTACTCCAGTCATTTTGCTTGTCAATTTGGTTATGACCAAACCGTACCACAAGACTGCGGGCTGGTTACTAGAAAAATGCGTTGTTATGGAACTGGTCCTCTTAACTGGGCCATGATATGGAAACAACTGCTGAATGGCTGCGTTGGATCTCTTTTCATAATTCCAGGCTGTGATCGCATAGTCCGTACATCATATAGCTGGATGCGATGGTGGGATCACCAATCATACTTGGTCACTAAATGCTTGCCAGTGGATTCTTCTATCTTTCTTCATCCGCCCAGGCTGAAGGGCAGAAATTTAGAGAGTGGAATCAGCTATATTCCAGAAAAGAGCCATGCCTCCCATCCGGGAGAAATTTGTAGGAAGATATCATTGGAAGACCCCATCCGTGAAATCAAGCCTATCAACACTTTGGATGGCTGGTTTGCTCACGGAGTTCTGAGAGAATTTGAGAAATCTCATCGGGACTTTTCAAACCAAGCTGCAGATGATGCTGAAGGTACATCTTCTCCAATTCCTGCAGAAACTGCAGTGGTTCAAGAAGGACCAGCTATTGATACCTCCATATCTCCTCCACAACCCCTTGGTCCTAGTCCATCTTCCCCGATGACTAGATCAAAAACGCGTTTACAAACATCATCTCCAATTCTTCCAGAAAGGACCAGACAAGCATCCGCCTCCCCTACAGTCGAAGAGCCTGCACCTAAAAAGCAGCTAGGTCATTTCTTGCAACGGGAAGCAAGTTGTCATTAAAGAAGCTGATGAAGAAATTTTGGAAGATGAGAGTTCAGCTTCATTGTCGGAGACTACTGACTCTTCACAATATGAAGACAGTGATGATAGCGACAGCTGTGAGGATAAAGATGATGACTTTGAAGAAGGCGAAGTTGACATTGACGGAGATGAGGAAACAACTGCGAAAGAAGTTGAAATGGAATCTTCTCCTGCAATTGCTAAGACTCTTCCTGGTGTAAATGTTCCTGCTAAATCTCCTACAGCTAAAGAAGATGAAGAGGAACTTTTAGATTATGGCGAATATGGTTATTCACCAGGTAAAGGAGATTTTATTTTCATATAGATATATTTATCTATATTTTAACAACTATTATTTATTTGGAATTATTATGTCTCCCCCTTTTTTAGGTGCTCAAGTTGCAGAAATAGGTGCCATCTCTTCAGCGAATCCTCTCGTGGTAACTTCACCAAGAGCACCCGTAGTTCCATTGGTAGCACAGAGAGTGGTGGCTCGTGAAATCATATTTCCAATAGAAACTACGGACTTGCCAACTCCGGCTACCAGAGATTCAAGCACGGAAGCTAGAGCACCATCTCTTGCTGATATGGTGGAACTTGGTCCTTCCGCAACTCAGAGGGCTTCTCCTTCTGTTAGTCGTATTCCTGTGGCAGGTACACATATATGCACTGATTATTTTACTCAAGACTACATATTTCATAATAATATTTTGAATATCTTTCTTCTTTTGCTATAGGAACTCCTTGCAGCGGTGCGGCAAGTTCTGATTCTGTGGCCACTACTTCTGAACTGTCGTCCTTTGCGAAGATTCCTGTTCATAAAATGCTTATGGTGAAACATTCCTTGTTAGCAATAGCCCATATCTTCAGAAATCCTGATCAGTGGTTGGATTTGGATGTTGCTATAGAGATTCTGGAGAGCTCTGCCAAGATGGCTAGAATCAACATATCTCCTTTGCGTGATTCACTCCTCAAATTTCGTGATTCAGTAATTTCTTTGGCGTCAGCAGAAAATGTTACAATTGCTCCTGAAATTTTAGAGTATAGGAATCAGCTGGCTTTATCTCAAGAACAAGCCTTTCTGACAGCTTCATCGATTTCTAAACTTGAACAAGAGCATATGATTCTTCAAGATCAACTAAAGACTCATATTGATGAAAGAGCGACTATCCAAGATCGTATTGCAATTCTGAAGGAAGAAATCTCTCAACTGGAGAGAAGGAATCATGAGCAAGCCTTAGTCATTCAAGATGTTGAAGAGAAGATACGGGCGAATGCTCAATCTATTGATATTGAAAAATCTGCACAACTTCAAGGTAAAGAAATGATTGCTTCTTTGGAGAATAAACTTGCTGGCGTTCCTGATCAAGCAAGACTTATTCTTGAAGAAAAATCTAAACATGATGCAGCTCAGACACAATTGAAAGAAGATTTGCGCAGATACATAGAAGCAGTGGGGATTACAGAAGATCTTTAAACATGTAATTTTGAACATGTAATCTTTGCTTTCATGTTTCTTGGACATATAATTTATTTGGCTTCACATATGTTTTTATGATAGCATTTTGAGATGTTTATAATGGCATTTGTCACATTGCATGTTGATGACATTTATACTAACATTATCAAATTATATTTATACTTTATATAATAATTTCATTACATCCTTTCTGATTTCCAAACCTTTTATGCTTTGTTAGTGTGGGATTCTCTATGTGAGTATTTAAATTGGCAGTACTAAGTTTCAATTTAATTAGCCACACACAGTTTAAGCTCATGAGTAGTGGAGCGTGCGCACACACACAATTTAAGCTCATGAGTAGTGGAGCATTTATGGGTCTTATATGATGGCCGCTGTAACTCTCTAGAGTTCGCTTTTGGGCTTTTCATTACCTTGAGCTCATGGCCAAGGTCCATTAGAGGGGCCCATTGACACTACCGGGCGGTGAACTGTTGGTTTTACGCATAGGGTTGGCCATGGTAACTCTCTAGAGTTTGCAGGGCTCGCAAGGCTACCTTTGGGCACCAAATCTAGGGTTGCCAGTCCATCAATGAGTAGGTTTAAGCCCTTCCTCATGAGTTACTACTGAAATCAAACCCTAGATCTAGAGGGTCTTACACACGGTTGGTATAAAGCTCGCACTGCGGCCCTTGTTTTCTTCGTCTGCAAGGTCGAACCCATTCACGGGAGGGCATTTTCATCCGTTCCCCGTGGCGCTGCCGGAAGCTGTACAGACGGCATGGGAGTTACGGTGACTAGTCTTCTTGGATTTATGGCCTTTTAGGCTTTGAATCCTTGACTTCGTCAGCTACCCGCATGGGTGCACACGATAGTCTTCGCGGGCTTTTTAGGGCCACTGACTCCTCGCCGCTGCCCGAATGACGATCTTCATAGGTCTTACGTTGTTTCGACAAGGAAACAAAAGTGTTTGATTTGGGTATTATCTTATTCAAACATAACAATGGAATAGTTACAGAAACAATCATCACACTTTATTGATTCTGAATTCATTTACATCCTCAGGTATCCCTTGATTCTAAGATAGTTTACAAAGAATTCATTGCAAGTTATAATTATCATAGCTAAATGTAAATTTTGACAGCATAGCAGCGCTGATCTCAATCGTCTTCTATGACTTAGAAGGAATAGACAAATCGGCCAATAATCTTTAAAAGAATGGAGATTCCAGCAGCATTTCAGTGCTATTTCGGTCATCCCCTGAAACTTAGGAGGAATACGCCTTTTCGTCGATGATTTCCTCCTTTTCTCCTGAACAAGAAGCACTTGAAGACTTCTTGAAGATTTGAAGACTCTAGCCATTCCAAAGAGTATATAACCCATTCTTTGTTATAGTAGATCACAAACAACGATCGGTTTACGTGGGTCTGCGCAAACGACATGCTTTGCGCGGGTCCACGCAAACTATAGGAGCCCAGTGCTCCTTTGCGCGGATTCGCTCCTTCTGTCTCTTTCTTCGTCTTTCTTTTACTCTGAAATCTCCGAACCCCCCTTAAGAGAAAGAGCGGGGTATTTATAGACATTTTTACAGGTGTAAAACTCTGTTCTGGTCGATGTGGGACAAAATAACACCCAACAATTTTTATACCTTAGTCATACACTTTACGTAGATACGCACAAACGACATTCTTTGCGCGATCTCGTACAATCTATTAGTCCCGCGCAATCTGTCTTCCTTGAGTAACTACAGAAAAGCGTTTATTTTACATGGCCCAATAAGAATAACCTTCTTCTCTTTTGCGCGAACCCGCGCAAAGTCTCCTTCAAACTGATCTCTTGATCTTCAAACTGATTTGTTGATCTTTGTCTTCTTCGTTTCTCTGTTTATTTTATGCCTCAACAGATGCCCCCTTGATCCGTTTCTTTGTTTCTTCAAAAATTAAAGAAAAAGGATCAAATCCCTGATTTTGTATAGAGTTTGCACGACCCCGCGCAAAGCCCGGTCGAGTACCGTACTTGACCAGAAATACTATAAATAATGCAACAACTTGGTCATTTTCACAATCTGCTCACAATCTGTCTGAACTCTGCCCTTGCAATTTTCTTCCGTGCAAACCTTTAAATTTGCGCGAACCCGCGCAAACCTTTTTAGTTTGCGCGAAGTCCTTCGAGTTTGCAAACTTTCCCGCGCAAACCTTATACTTTGCGCGGACCCGCGCAAACTACTCCGTACTTAGCCGATTTTCCTCTTTGAATTTTTTCCAACACTTAGTCTTTTTTCTTCTTTCTCCCTTTCTCATTCTGTCATCAATCTTCCTTAACTTATTTTCATGGCTCGCATTAAACAAACGGCTCGTCCCGTGACTCCTTCTGATCCACCTTCTTCTGATCAACCTCCTGCTAAAAGGATAAAGACAACTTCCAGAAATCCATCTTATTTCAAAGAACCCGTTCTTCCTACTTTTGGCTTTTCTGACCGCATCAAGTCTTTGCCATCCCCCATTCATAGATCCATATCTTTGGGAGATATCAAATGTCCACCTAAGCATGGCAGAGAGTATGACTGGGATGAATGGTTAAAGACTACGGCTCATATTCGTACCGATAGTGAAAGGCCATCTCCTCGGGAAGACACTCCTCCGGCTTCTCGTTCAAAGAAAACTCGCTGAAATGAGACGAAAGAATTTGCAGAGAAAATCAAGGAACACAAGAAGAAGAGGCTTCAAAACTCATGGGACTCAGTACGAGTTATTGAAGGTGTCATGAAGTTTGACAACCCTCATGCGGAGGGCATGACGATTATTCCCATTAAAGTATATCGTCATCAGTCCATGCTCTGTGAGTCTAAAGATTACGTCCATGGCGAAAGATTAATGTATATCGAATCGTGGGCCTCAAGAGAGCCTCGAATCCTTGAGGGAGTCATCCAAATACAGAAGCCATGACAAAAGATAGGAGAAGCTCATCCTATGATATTCTTAGTTCCTTTCCACAGTCCTCATGATCTCTTTCCTTCTCATTTTTATAAGACAGTTCGACAACGCTTTAGAGATCGAGAACAACTCTGGGGACAGGCAGAATTTCACATCAGAGGCATGTTAACCGCTCGCCACTATTATTCTGAATGGGCGGAGGCTATTTTACTGAAGCATACAAGCACTCTTGCAAAGATCGGCCTTTATGATGCCATAGAAGTGACCTCTAAATACTTCTATAGGGAACCCAATATACTGAAAGGCTTCCTTGAATATTGGTCGCCTACAACCAATTCCTTTCATTTACCTTATGGCGAAATGAGCATATCACTTTGGGATCTTCATCGTATCGCCGGTCTCACAATAACAGGTAAATTCTATGATGAATTTATTCTGACAAACAGAGAATTGGCCTTTGTGTCTTCTCTGGATCACAAGCCTTCTATCTCTGAGACTACCATAGAGCTTTTTAAAGAGATGGGCAAATTTTCGAGCTTCCACAAAATTCCCCCTCTACAATGGCTGGCACATTTTTCTAGAGGTCTCAGGTATTTATCAATCTGACAATTGACTTTCCTCTTTGTATTCTTGCTACTTAGCCATTTCTGCATATTAACCTCCTCTCCTTTATTTTCTTTGAAGATTTCGTGATTGTCATTCCAAAGAATTAATGAAACTTCGAGATGCAATGAGGGGAAGACCAGAATATAGCTCTTTTGGAGAACTTGCAGCGTTCTTGGCTTATTGGCTAAGTTTAGTCGTATTGCCCAGCTCTAAATGGGCAGATGCTGTTCGTCCAAGCGTCTTTGTTGTGGCTGGTGCTTTAGCGGAAGGCCATAAATACTCTCTTGCTCCTCCTGTATTGTGTTTTATTTACAGAGCTCTTGGAGAGGTAGCTACCCATGTAAAAGACCCTATTCTCGGAGCTTCGTCTGCACACACTTCTTGGCATTACATTACGGGGTGGCTAGGAGTTTATTTTCCTTGGACTTTTGAGGCTCCAGAGCAAGCATACATTCATCCTTCTCACCTTCCACTCTGGTTCTTTCAGCAAAGAGCAATGGCGAAAAGAGCGTATGAATGGGTTGCTAATAAAATTCGAGATGATGACCAGATAAACTATTTTCAGTTCCGCCTTTATCGCTACACTGAAGATACAGATATGGTGGACCAAGAAACGCTTACTGCAGCAGAGAGAGCTTTCTTCTTTTCTATTCGCTCGTGCAGTTTACCTCTTCGGGAAGGAACAGAATTTTGGAGAGAACCTTACTACCCCAGTCGTTTTGCTCGTCAATTTGGTTATGACCAAACTGTACCACAAGACTGCGGGCTGGTTACTAGAAAAATGCGCTGTTATGGAACTGGTCCTCTTAACTGGGCCATGATATGGAAACAGTTGCTGAATGGCTGCGTCGGATCTCTTTTCATAATTCCAAGCTGTGATCGCATAGTCCGTACATCATATAGCTGGATGCGATGGAGGTTTTGGAGAGCTCTGCCAAGATGGCTAGAATCAACATATCTCCTTTGTGTGATTCACTCCTCAAATTTCGTGATTCGGTAATTTCTTTGGCGTCAGCAGAAAATGTTACAATTGCTCTTGAAATTTTAGAATACAGGAAGCAGCTGGCTTTATCTCAAGAACAAGCCTTTCTGACAGCTTCATCGATTTCTAAACTTGAGCAAGAGCATATGATTCTTCAAGATCAACTAAAGACTTATATTGATGAAAGAGCGACTATCCAAGATCGTATTGCAATTCTGAAGGAAGAAATCTCTCAATTGGAGAGGAAGAATCATGAGCAGAACTTGGTCATTCAGGATGTTGAAGAGAAGATACAGACGAATGCTCAATCTATTGATATTGAAAAATCCGCACAACTTCAAGGAAAAGAAATGATTGCTTCTTTGGAGAATAAACTTGCTGGCGTTCCTGATCAAGCAAGACTTATTCTTGAAGAAAAATCTAAACATGATGCTGCTCAGACACAATTGAAAGAAGATTTGCGCAAATATATGGAGGTAGTGGGGATTACAGAAGATCTTTGAATATGTAATTTTGAACTTGTAATCTTGGCTTTCATGTTTCCTGGACATATAATTTATTTGACTTCACATATGTTTCTATGATAACATTTTGAGATGTTTATAATGGCATTTTTCACAATGCATGTTGATGACATTTATGTTAATATTATCAGATTATATTTATATTTTATATAGTAATTTCATTACATCCTTTATGATTTTCAAACCTTTTATGCTTTGTTAGTGCGAGATTCTCTATGTGAGTATTTAAATTGGCAGTACTGAGTTTCAATTTAATTAGCCACACACAGTTTAAGCTCATGAGTAGTGGAGCGTGCGCACACACACAGTTTAAGCTCATGAGTAGTGGAGCATTTATGGGTCTTATGTGATGGCCACTGTAACTCTCTAGAGTTCACTTTTGGGCTTTTCACTGCCTTGAGCTCATGGCCAAGGTCCATCAGAGGGGCCCATTGACGCTACCGGGTGGTGAACTGTTGGTTTTACGCACAGGGTTGGCCACGGTAACTCTCTAGAGTTCGCAGGTCTCGCAAGGCTACCTTTGGGCACCAAATCTAGGGTCGCCAGTCCATCAATGAGTAGGTTTAAGCCCTTCCTCACGAGTTATTACTGAAATCAAACCCTAGACCTGGAGGGTCTTATGCATGGTTGGCATAAAGCTCGCACTGCGGCCCCTGTTTTCTTCATCTGCAAGGTCGAGCCCATTCACGGGAGGGCATTTTCATCCGTTCCCTGTGACGCTGCCGGAAACTGTACAGACGGCATGGGAGTTACGGTGACTAGTCTTCACGGATTTATGACCTTTTAGGCTTTTAATTCTTGACTCGTCAGCTACCCGCATGGGTGCGCACGATGGTCTTCGCGGGCTTTTTAGGGCCACTGACTCCTCGCCGCTGCCCGAATGGCGATCTTCATAGGTCTTACGTATAGTTGGCCGGCTCTTCTAGAGCTTGATCCTTTGAGAGCTTTTTTTTTTTTTTGAGAGCTTGATCTTTTTTGATTTGGCTCAATTTGGCTCTTTTAGGATTTGGCTTGGCTATACTGCCTCTTTGACTGATATTGATATATCCTTGCTTTTGATAGTATTTTTAAGAAGATCCGTGCCTTGTAAGGCAAAAATATTTATGATCATCGTCATTGCCAGTATAGTAGATATTTTCGACTGAGATAATATCTTCAAGAAGATCCATGCCTTATAAGGCAATATATCAATCTTGTCAATATCTTCAAGAGAACCTTCAAGATGATATTGATTTTGTCAGACCTTTTTGGTGATGATGACGATCATATATATATTTTAAAAATGCTTGCTAACATAGTTGACATGCTCATGAACTTCTTCATAGCCTCTTTAGCTAACATATAGACATGATCTTATTCATTCTTGCCCCCTTTTGATACAGAATCATTATGCCAATAATATTCTGAGTCAAAATCAACATGTCTATCTTCAGGGGTAGTATCGTTTGATGAAGCGGGCGTTGACAGGTATACTGACACCCTGTCCCTCTTGATTTGTAATTCTATATGCCCCATTGGAATATACTTCTTTTACTACATATGGACCATCCCATTTAGGCTCGAACTTGCCCCCTGTCCGGCCAGTGATCACTATAGGTCTTTTCAACATTAGCACCAAATCCCCTTTTTTGAAAGAGCGATATTTAACCTGTTTATCAAAGGCAGCCGATATTCTGGCCTAATATGACTGCAACCGTTGCTGAGCCACAAAACGTTTTTCATCGAGCAGATCCAATTCTTTCAGCCTTATTTTTATATTTTCATCATCCGTTATAGACTGATGTACCGCTATTCTGAGCGATGCCAGCTATATTTCGATTGGGATAACTGCCTCCATACCGTAGATTAATGAATACGGTGTCGCCCCTGTTACTGTACGATGAGTAGTTCCGTAGGCCTATAATGCTTCTTGTAACTTTTCATCCCAATCGCGCTTATTGCCCTTCACCATTTTTTTCATTATTTTAATAATCATTTTGTTAAACGCCTCTGCTAATCCATTGGCCGGAGGATAATAAGGCGTTGAAAATGAATGTTGGATGCCGAATTTCTGACACAATTTTTCCATGCCTCTATTTTTAAAAGGGGTACCATTATCGGTGATGATCTTTTTTGGAATACCATGACGGTATATTATAGCATGCCAGATGAAATTGACCACGTCTTTCTCTTTAACACTACGCAAGGCGACTGCTTCGGTCCATTTGGAGAAATAGTCTGTTGCTGCCAAAATATACTGTTTTTCCTTAGATGAAGGTGGATTTATAGGACCAATCACGTCGAGTCCCCAAGCTGAGAAAGGCCAAGAAGCAACAGACTGATGTAAGTCTTCTGGGGGAACATGTATTACATCTCCGTGTATTTGACATTCATGACACCACTTTGCGTATTCTATTGCATCTTTGAACATAGTAGGCCAATAATAACCCATTCGAGGCACTCTATGGCATAAATTTCGGCCGGCTTGATGTGCTCCACATTCACCTGAATGTGCTTCCCGCAGCATTTGATTTGCTTCTTGCTTGTCTAAGCACCGTAACAGCATTCTGTTATAAGATTTTCTATACAATACTTCGCTGCATATGACAAATTTGCCTGATCGCTGCTTAATTTGCTGTCATTGTACATTATCTTCCGGCAAGATATTATATTGAGATAATCAACGAAAGGCTGACGCCAATCATCTGTTATTACTTCTAGACAGGATATAGGGAACATTTCAATAGTTTCTTCGATAACTTCTACAGATGGCAGGAATCTTCTTTCTTCTATAGTTACCTGAAGAGGACTTCGGTTTGTGTAGGATAAAGCCGTTGCTAGACTGGCTAAAGCATCCGCTTTTGCATTCTCAGATCGAGGTATGTGTTTAATTTCCACATAACAGAACTGTTCAAGCAACTGTTGTGCCTTCCGATAATAGGGCAAGAGTTCTTCTTTCCTTACTTCGAATTCTGTTGTCAACTGATTTACAATCAATTTAGAATCTCCAAAGATATGCAATAATTTTATTTCCATTTGCCGGGCTATTTCCATTCCGATAATAAGAGCTCTGTATTCAGCTTCATTGTTTGTGCATGTGGTGCCCAGTGTGAAGGAATATGGTAATAAATCGCCCTGAGGAGTAATGAATATCACTCCTGCCCCCGCTCCCGATATTCGAGCAGCACCATCAAAATACATTTGCCAAAGATTTTGAGATTCAGCCATCATAACTTGTTCATCTGGGAATTCGTCATTGATTTTCTCACTTTCTGCTACAGGATGTGCTGCGAGGAAGTCTGCCATAGCTTGTCCTTTCACTGCTTTCGCCGGCTTATACGAAATAGTATATTCCGATAACAATAACATCCACTTGGCTAGTCTTCCTGACAACATTGGTCTGGTCATCAAAAATTTTATCGGATCTGCTCTTGAGATCAGAGTTATATCGTGGGAAAGACAATAATGCCTCAACTTTTGTACGGCGAATACCAACGCCAAACATTCTTTTTCGATCGAGGAATAATTGTATTCTGCCCCCATCAATGTTCGGCTTAGATAATAAAGAGCAGTCACTTTTCCAGCTTCGTTTACTTGTGCCAACAAAGCACCCAAAAAATTTGTAGCTGCAGATGTGTATAAGATAAGTGGCTTACCTTTCACTAGAGCTGTTAACACCGGCGGCTGTTTCAACAATTCCTTAATTGAGTCAAATGTATTTTGACAGGTGTGATCCCATACAAATTCTATATCTTTCTTCATTAACCGAGAAAATGGCTGACACCTTCCTGCGAGGTTTGAAATGAAACAGCGAATGTATGCCAGTTTTTCTTGTAAGCTTTTCAATTCCTTTAGCGTTGTTGGTGGTGGCATATTTTGAATAGCCTTAATTTTTTCTGGATCAATCTCCATTCCTCTATGCCATACAACAAAGCCGAGGAATTTGCCAGAGGATACTCCGAATGCACATTTAGCGGGGTTCATCTTTAACTGCTTCTTTCTGAGTCGACAGAAGACTGCTGCCAAATGTTCGCGGTGTTCTTGATGATCTCCTGACCTGACCACCAAGTCATTAACGTAGCATTCAACATGTTTATGCATCATATCTTGAAAAATATTTTTCATTGCCCTCTGGTATGTCGCCCCAGCATTTTTAAGACCGAAAGGCATAACTTTATAACAATAAATCCCAAGCGACGTTCTGAAAGCCGTTGCTTCTTCATCTTCGGGTGCCATCCTGATTTGATTATACCCAGAATATCCGTCCATAAAAGACATAATAGCATACCGAGCAGTGCTATCAATTAATAATTCTGTTATCGGGAGGGGGAAGTCATCCTTCGGACATGCTTCATTCAGATCTCTGAAGTCAATACATACTCTAATCTGCCCATTCTTCTTTTTCACCAGAACAATGTTTGATATCCACTTGGGATATTTAACTTTCCGATGAACCCAACCTTTATTAGTTTATTTACTTCTTTTTCGATTAATGGAATCAGTGCAGGTGGAACCGCCTTTGTGCTTGCTTTCCTTGGTTTCTTTTCTTTGGAGATATTTAATCGATGCATTGCTACTGAGAGGGTTCCAAATCCTGGCATTTCTTCATATGTCCAGCGAAGATGTCTTTATTTTCTTTGAGAAGTTGGCCATATTCTTCAAATTTCATTCGAAAGACTGACGCCGATAAATGTATTCCTTGGCTCTTGTTGTTCTCAAATTTATTTCTCATAAGCTATCTATTGTCATTTTGCCCCGTCTTCTATTTGTCTCGGGCGGTTTCAGGATACTCAACAATCTTAGTATCTTGTTCTGGTATTTGTTCGGCTGAAGTCATATTTACTGATACCATATTTACTGATGATTCTGCTCCTAATCCTTGGAATTTTCTTCGTTTTTCTTGATTAACCCCGAGAGGGATTTGAATTCCTTTCCCATGATTCAATCCAGTGGGCTTGTCACAATTAAAACCCATATTTCTCATGATTTTCTTGCTTACTGCACTGTATTTTTTCAAATTCTGCGGTGCTAACTCTCCATGATATATATTGCTTATGTTTTCATCCTTCACTTTTGCTGCGTGAAATTCTATTGGTTCAGGATATTTAGCACTGGCTCGACTTGAAATGTTCTAGAGCTACTGCAAATGGCTTACATCGTTCGATATTAGGTAAGGGCATTGTATAATTAGACTGTAAGACTTTCAGCTGTTCTGTCGACAATAATGTCAACGGCGGTTGTCCCGGTTGTCTCAGACGTTTGGGTACGAAATAGAACTTCTTTCTTGCTCCTGTAGTCCCAGAAGATTCTGCCCTTTCTTCTCCAACTTTATTTGTTCGGTCATCCTTTAAGACTTTCTTTCCATCATCATTTCCCACTTTTTTGGAAAAACATTTATAATAGCTAGCATCTGCGAAGAAAGACTCAGCTTCTGTATAAGGTTTTGCATCAGCCATCACTTTACACTGCATTCCGTCCTTACAGTATTTGAAACATTGGTGTAGAGTGGAAGGTACAATATTATACTGATGTATCCACGGCCTTCCCAAGAGAAGGTTATATGTTGTCATAGCATTTATAACGTGACATACAACAGTAGTAATTAATTCTCCTACTTCCAATGTTACTGTAATTTTCCCAAGTGCACGCTGCCCATCTTGATTAAACCCCTGTATCATCATTCCGCTAGGGCACAAAACTGAATGGCGATAACCCAATTTAGTAATCATGGAGAGTGGCAAAAGATTCACTGCTGACCCATTGTCTATCATAATCCGTTTTATCTTTTTTTCACAAATGTACCCTTCTATCATTAATGGCCTGTTATGTTCTGTTTCTCCAATTAAATTATCATCAGAGAAAGATATTACTGGTAGAGAATCCACCTTTTCATTGCTTCTTCCATTCTTCATTTCTGTCAATAAAACTTCTCTCACATCGTGATCAGATAGTGCTTGAATCAAACTCTGTCGAAACTCTTCTGATAACTTGAGCGCATCATAAATACCTAAACATGCCGGTATACCTTTCAAGTGACTAACTACGTCGTAAGCCACTTTTGTCGCCAAGTCTCCATTTCTACTTTTATCCTCGATGTTCTTTCTTTCAGTCACTTCTTTCCTTATAATTCCTGCTTTTTTCTTCACCAGACTCGTTATCTGCTTTCCCGATCTCAACGTAATCATTGTCGCATTTCTTATCAGCCTTCGGTCTCCCTTCTCTTTTATTTCTCGAATCTTTTCTTGGATTGACAATACATTTACTGTCGCCCTTATATTCTTTCCTTTGCTTTCGCTGGTTATTATATCACCTCTATTTATCATTCGCTGTATGATGCATTTTAACGTATAACAATTTTCCGTCGGATGTCCCACTAAGCGATGATAACGGAAAAAGTTTCTTTCTCGAATCCTTGTCACATCTTCAGGGCGTTTGGGCTCTGGCAATTCTAGGGTACCTACTTTTAACAATTGTTGCATCATAGGCACCACGTCCTCTTTATCGAACTCAAATCCTTCATGAGAATCGAGCATTTTGAGCCTTTTTCCGCTGTATCTGTCCCTTGATTGATTCCAGCCTTCTTTTCCTTCCAGCCTTTTGTCTCTTGAGCCCCTTGCATCTTGATTTTTCTTATCCCGATCGATGGTGTTCTTGTTGTTCGCAGGTATTCTTCGACGATTTCACGATGAAATGCTGGCATTTTGAAGTCATTAACTCTAACGCATGGGCTTTGGTAGCCAAATCGCGAAAGGTTCCGATATCGGCACTGGTGAGTCCGAATGCAATTCCTGTCTCCATAGAGTTCAGACACATTTTGACTTGTTCCTTTTCCTCAGGCAACTGTCTACAAGATGCTCCCAGTGTCTTCCATCTGTCTATAAACTTTTCAACTGGTTCTCCTTCTCACTGTCATACTGAAGTTAATTTTGTAATGCTAACATCGCGTTCTGACGAGAAGAAGTTTGACATGAAAGCATCTTGCATTTCTTCTCATGTGCGTATAGATCTTGGTGCCAAATTTGAATACCACTTGAACGCTTTACTTGTTAATGATGACCTAAATAATTGTAAGCAGTATTGAGGTATTGTGGAGAAATTCCCCATGCTAGTAATGAAATGCATCAGGTGTTCTTCTGGTGATCCTTCCCCATTAAACTTCTGGAAGTCTGGATGCTTAAAATTTGCCAGAAACGGAACATCCACTACTTCTCTCGAATAGGGTATTCGATATCTGAAATGACCGGTATTTACGCGCTCTCTTTCTATCCTGACTGCTTCTTCGACGACTTGTCTTACTTCATCTTGTGTTATAGCCCTGTCGCTAGAGTTGATCCTCGCGATCCTGTCCCTTGCGGATAGGAACCTTCAGGTTGGTTCTCCTGTCCATTTGTCGCTCCCATCATAGGTGAGGCCACCATCTGGGCTACATTATGTGCCAGAGTTGCCAGAGTTTCTCTAAGGTTTCGGCATTCGTCCATTAGTGCTCTTTGTGCCTCTGCCATTTGATCAACTCGCTCTTCAGTAGTTGGTCTATTTTCTTGGCCTGTCCCTGCCATATACACTGCCCCTTGACTGTTTGTCGAGGCTGTTTTTGGAGTAAAATGAGAGTCTGTTGACGTAATAGGGCTTATAAAAAGGGGAGAAATTGGAGTCTCATTTGACTTTTGTGTACTTCCCGTGCTTTTAACTGATCGAGGTGATACAGTTATAGGCGAACTTGTTTGGGGTGATACAGGCATCGGTGATCCTATCATCAATGCTTTACCTTTTTGTTCTTTTGTCCATTTGGTCCTTGGGGCAGCCAAAGCTGGAAAATCGTGTGACGAAAATTACAGAGCAGCTTGTTCAGGATAAATTGCCGGTGGAGCGAGCTCGGGTTTTCTTCTTGCTAGACTACGCGTGATTGGTCCCTCAGCTCTTGGTACAGATAATTTTGCCTTGTGGTCTTTTAAGATCTTTGCTTTTGTCTTTCTAGACAAGACCAAAGTCCAATTTTCATCACTTTCCTGTTACTTGAGTCATTTTGCGCCTACTTGTAGTGCTTGCTTTCGTATGTTCAGGAGTTTGGTTTGGCGCATATTCGATTACAAACCCAGTAACGGTGAATCGGAAGTTCACTTTTCTCACAACGTTAGCCATTAGTAATGTTATGTGATTGAATTTGAGTACCTTCAATAATAAAACATACATGAAATTAGTATGTGAAAGACTAAGTAAACTATCTTAGAGATGAAGGGGAGGATGTTCCCACTGAGAGTCGCCATTTCGGCGTCTAATAGACGCCAAAAACAGTGATGAGAGTCTCATAACTTTCTCCAATGTTAATGTTAAATAAGATACTCATCCCCAGCAGAGTCGCCATTTTGTTTCGACAAGGAAACAAAAGTGTTTGATTTGGGTATTATCTTATTCAAACATAACAATGGAATAGTTACAGAAACAATAATCACACTTTATTGATTCTGAATTCATTTACATCCTCAGGTATCCCTTGATTCTAAGATAGTTTACAAAGAATTCATTGTAAGTTACAATTATCATAGCTAAATGTAAATTTTGACAGCATAACAGCGCTGATCTCAATTGTCTTCTATAACTTAGAAGGAATAGACAAATCAGCCAATAATCTTCAAAAGAACGGAGATTCCGGCAGCATTTCAGTGCTATTTCGGTCATCCCCTGAAACTTAGGAGGAATACGCCTTTTCGTCGATAATTTCCTCCTTTTCTCCTGAACAAGAAGCACTTAAAGACTTCTTGAAGATTTGAAGACTCTAGCCATTCCAGCAGTATAACAGCCCATTGCTGTTATAGACTGTCAAACAGTCGGTTTACGTATGTTTGCGCAAACGACATGCTTTGCGCGGGTCCGCGCAAACTATAGGAGCCCAATGCTCCTTTGCGCGGATTCGTACCTTTTGTCTCTTTCTTCGTCTTTCTTTTACTCTGAAATCTTCGAACCCCCCTTAAGAGAAAGAATGGGGTATTTATAGACATTTTTACAGGTGTAAAACTCTGTTCAGTCGATGTGGGATAAAATAACACCCAACAATTTTTATACCTCAGTCATACACTTTGCGCGGATACGCGCAAACGACATTCTTTGCGCGATCTCGCGCAATCTATTAGTCCCGCACAATCTGTCTTCCTTGAGTAACCCGCGCAGACTGTTTACTTTGCGCGGTCCAGCGCAACCTCTTCTCTTTGCGCGAAGTCTCCTTCAAACTGATCTCTTGATCTTCAAACTGATTTGTTGATCTTTGTCTTCTTCATTTCTCTGTTTATTTTATGCCTCAACATACGTATAGTTGGCCGGCTCTTTTAGAGCTTGATCCTTTTTTTTTTTTTTTTTTTTGCTTTGGCTCAATTTGGGTCTTTTAGGATTTGGCTTGGCTATACTGCCTCTTTGACTGATATTGATATATCCTTGCTTTTGATAATATTTTTAAGAAGACCCGTGCCTTGTAAGGCAATAATATTTATGATCGTCATTGCCAGTTTAGTAGATATTTCCGAAATATCTTCAAGAAGACCCGAGCCTTATAAGGCAAAAATATTTATCTTGTCAATATCTTCAAGAAGACCCGTGCCTTGTAAGGCAAAAGGTAATAATATTTATCTTGTCAATATCTTCAAGAAGAGCCGTGCCTTGTAAGGCAAAAGGCAATAATATTTATCTTGTCAATATCTTCAAGAAGACCCGTGCCTTGTGAGGCAAAAGGCAATAATATTTATCTTGTCAATATCTTTTAAGAGAATCTTCAAGACAATATTGACTTTGCCAAACCTTTTTGGTGATGATGACGATCATATATATATATATATATATATATATATATATATATTGTTCACTCCCCAAGTATAGGGTTGTGATGTAGTAATAACTCGGTAAGATCGAGGTCGAATCCCACGAGGACTGGTCATCACAATTCAAATCTGTGATCCTCCTTAACTAATTCAACAAATAATGGAGCAAATTACTAACACAAATTTATGGAAAATAACTATTGAGGATAGGGAAGAAAATTCAATAAGAGAAAGAGCACTAGGACTTTCGAATCCACCCCTAATTATCCTAACCCTTGTTTTATCTGTTAATTCACTTTAATATAGATTGATCTAACTTATCTAGAGAAAGCACAATCTGTGTCCTTAATCGGGCATACAGATTGTCTAATTCCTTCAAGCAATGCCATGAATAACATATCCCATGTCCAAATCGGGCATATGGAATATGCAGTTCAGTAAAGCACCCTGTTTCTTCCTCTACAGGAACCTGTTCATGATCAGAGACAAGCACCTAGAATAAGCATCCAGACCACATCCATCCATAGACTCTGATCAAGTTCATAGATGGAGAAGTATAGAATTTAAAGCAATCAAGCACACTAGGGAAAGAAACAAACCAATCTAATTAAAATAAAATCAACATAGAAAAAAAAGTGTTCAAATTAGGGGTTTCATCTCAGCCCTAGATGAGAGATTAGTTACCCATAAAATCCATTAAACATATGGATAAATAAAAATTCATAAAAAAAACATCAAACCAATTTCTCTCTTTCTTCTTTCTTCTCTTTCTTCTCTCCTTTGCTCTAGATCTGGAATTCTCCACTTTTTCCAATGCCCTCCTCATGTTTTGCAACTCTTTTTTATAGCTGATGGAGTGGCTGGAGTGGTGAAATTCGGATTTGGGAAGCTGTCGCATGCGCAGCAAAATTCCTTTTCGCAGCCAAGTTCAGGACCTCAAAACACCATACTTTCCTCGTTCAAATTCCAACAAACACCGTCCCTTAGGACTTTCTTGGGTCCTCTACATGACGGACGGTTCAGATCTTCCATATGATCAAAGATGGTGGCCCACAACCGCCTGAAAAACTGGATTTTCAAATTGTACGAAACCTTTCTCACCCTTTCGCTGTCGTGATCGGTGGGCCCCATGGAAGTGTTTTCTGGGAAATTCACCCCGTCCATTGGATTCAGGACGAAATTTCGATCAAGAATAGGTAGTTTTGAACGTCCAATGATGCGGCCCAGAGAAGAAAATACAAAAAGATCGATTTGGACGTTGCAGAGCAACCCTTTTGTGGCCTCTGTACACGCACACGTGTGTACGCATGGGTATAAAGTAGAAACATGGTTTTGAAGTGCTCGCAGCTGTCTACACAGTGGACGGTACGGATTGGACGAATGGGACACGTGTGGGGCTCACAACCGGCATTTTGCAAAACGGACGGAATGGTCCGTCCGTTACGCAAAGAAATGACGGCCGAAAAGCGGAATGCGGACGCTGTCCGTACTGGTGGGGCCCATTATGATAGTTATTTGTAAAATTCAGCCCGTTCACCGAATTCCTCTCGAAATTTCGGTTGGAAATATATGATTTTCATCTATTGTTGATGAGGCCCACATGGTTTTCTGTTCCACCGTCCAACCGACGTTTAACCAGAGATCTCTATGTTTACCCACGCATGGGTCCAAAAGGACACCTAGGTGAGGGTCAAGCTCGACCTCTGAGTACAATGAACGGTCCAGATCATCTGAATGCTCAAAGGGTGGGGCCCATAACTGCCAACCGACGATCGGCTGGAAACTCCCTGTAATGGCAATTGCCATTTTTGAATTGAGAAGGCGCGGTTAGCGCTGCTGACCGCCCGACTCGGTTCGGTGCGGCTCCGGAGAATAGTGCACAATGCACATGCGCTTCTTATGGAGGGCCTGCTGTAATGTTTTCAAGAAATCCAAGCCGATCATCCTATTTCTCATATCTTTTAAACCGTCTAGGTAACTTTTGAAGAAGGTCCAGATATCAGGTGGGCCTGAAATCAATGGTTTGTGGGCTGATTTGTCAGTTGGAGCACTTTCCAAGACATCAAAAGGCTGAAATTTGAAATGTACGGTTAATTTATGTCCCTAATCCTATGTATAAAGTTTCGAGCCAATTGGATGGAGGGAACCATGTGATCTTTCATTCTGGACCAGTTTCGGGCCTCTTTAAACGTGAACGGCTTGATTTCCTCGGGTCCCTGGCATGTAAATTCTTCAGTATTGGTCCTCTGGAGTCCATCCCGTGTTCTAGTAATTCTGGAGAGTCAAATCCATGCTTTTAACATCATTTTTCAATACACGCTCCTAATTTCATCCTGTAATAAAAATATAATTAAAATATGGCATTAAACATTATCATGAACATAAAATTAGGTAATAAGCTGGGTCTGAGATGCAATATTCGACCCTCATCACAACCCCAACCAACATTTTGCTAGTCCCGAGCAAAACATGCGAAAAATAATTTCAGAAATAAAAGACAATTCTCTGTAAACTCAAATGATGTGTGAACAGATAGTTGAGATGTGAAAATTCTAAAATTCATGCATGGTGAGAGGAATTTTCTCCTGGAATGAAGTTCACTGTAAATTTCATAATCAAGTTCAAAATATTAAGACATGAATTAGAATAATCCTAAAACATTGAGTTTCATGAGTGTATAGTGTCATCTCAGCTTTCAACCATTAAGAGATTCAATTGTCAATTTCATGATATCATTGGTAATTAACAACGGAGCTCATGTCACCCAAAACTGGAACCAACACTTGCCTTACAGATTAACCTTTCATTCTACCATTTTTTTTTTTTTATTTTCTTTATGAATAGTATGCAAGGAGGAGAATCAAATCTGCACCTATAGGGAGCAAACCTATGGTGAAAACTTGTCGCCTAAATCTTTTCTTATGTCAACTATGAGGAATCGAATCTTCATCTATAGGGAGCAAACCTATGATGACGATTATGCGACTTATTCTTTCAATTTTTCTTTATAGACTGATGCTAAAAATTTTGTTTTTCAGGCTGGTTCCTTTCATGCTTAGTGATTACCATGTTATCAATTAATATCGAACTGAAAACTTAATGTGTAAATGAGATCTGATATGTGAAATCATGGCTCAATCAATGTTCACAACTTCTAATCATGGATTAACCATTCAAACTTCAGTGTGAAATCTGCCAGACAACCAAATCCAAGAGTCATAAATTTCTCACATTCTGAATCTTGTAATTTCAAAATCACAACTATCCTTCAAAATCACTTTGAATTCAATAGAAATTCTAAAAAAATTTTAAAAATTTCCACAATTTTTCGCTCAAGACCAAGAAAAATTTTCACAATTTTTCGCTTTTTCGCTCAAGACCAAGAAAAATTTTCACAATTTTTCGCTCAAGACCAAGAAAATACTGATTAGGTAACCTAATCTCCCACCCCCAACCTAAAATCTACATTGTCCTCAATGTAAAAGAAATAAGCATGCAATGCACATGAGACAACGAAAAGAAAAGAGGAGTAGGGAAAGATAGTACCTGGATGGAGAATCAAGAAGCTCTCAAAAATATCAGCGTAAAAGCGAGTCAGAACAAGAGAGAAATCAGTAAAATAAAAGATCCTACCTATACCACTTTCGCAGGTGCTCTCGATTGCATTTAGCGTATGCAACAAGCCTTTAAACCCCTAGGTTACCCCTAGTGGACGAGTTGTAGTCTCGTGAGGGTTTGCAGTAATGTTACCCACAAACATTGAACTAACTAACAAGGAAAAAGAAATCAAATGAAATGCTGGGTTGCCTCCCAGGAGCGCTAAGTTTAACGTCTTCAGCCAGACAAGAACGGACCATGAATTCATTAATCTGTAAGACCAAGGTCCGCCAAAGAACTTACCTCAACACGTGGTTAACCAATCCCAGACAAGTGATGCGAGTTCCCATAAACTGTGCTATCTGAAATGAGGTAATTGACACTATCATCAAACAATTTCAGGACTTCTGCTCGAACGACTTCTTCCATGTTAGGATCACGCTTCCTTTGCATTTCACGTGACATTCCTACAGCGTGATCCATACATACAGTGGGGCATACTCCCTGTATTTCCGCTATCTTCGTTCAATTCTTTGCTTTATATGCTCTAAGAACATTAAGCAACACCGCTCTCTTTGCCTTCTCAGAGTTAGAAACTGTGTTGTCAGGAAGAGTCTCAGAGGGATGAAGAGGTTCCACTTTCGCTCTCCATTTTTCAGTCTCCAATATAGGAGTAGAGTCGAGCATTGCATTGACTTCGTGGATGGGACTATCTATGTCGAAATCCATGCCCGATTGTGCTAAGCAGGTCTCAAGAGGATCTTTAAAAGATGTACGGAAGGAGTCCTGCACAAGGCTCTCGATCATGTCCACTTCAAAAATGTCGTCCAAATCCGCGGGTTGTTGTCCTGCATTAAAAACATTGAGTTTAATATTCATGTTACCAAAGGACAATTTCATAACTCCATTCCGGCAGTTTATAATAGCATTAGATGTAGCCAAAAATGGACGACCCAAGATGACTGGGATCTGACTATGAGGATTCTGGACAGGCTGAGTATCTATAACTATGAAATCCACTGGAAAATAGAATTTATCAACCTGGATTAGCACATCTTCAATAACACCCCGGGGCACCTTGACAGATCTATCAGCTAGTTGTAATGTTATTTTAGTCGGTTTCAACTCACCAAGTCCTAGCTGCTCATAAACCGAATATGGTAACAAATTGACTTCGCCCCTAAATCAAGCAATGCCTTCCGATCTTATGATCTCCTATGCCGCAAGAAATGGTGGGAGCTCTGGATCCCTAAATTTAGGAGGGGTGTTATGTTGAATCATGGAGCTGAGCTCACTCCCGCAAGGAAGACTTTCTTATGAACATTCTGCTTACGCTTTTGAGTGCATAAATCTTTAAGAAACTTAGCGTAAGGAGGGACTTGCTTGATAGCGTCAAGCAACGGAATGTTGACTTGCACTTTTTTAAACACATCTAGGATTTCATCAAAGTTGTTTCTTTTCTTCATTGGTGCCAGACGTTGAGGAAAAGGTGCTTTGGGCACGTAAGGTGGCACGTCAGCGGCTCTTGGAGAGTCAGAGAGTTTTTGGACTTTGGATGCATTGGTGTGTCTCTCTGCTTCATCTTGATCTTCCGCTTTAGAATTTGATTCATCCCTAGGCATCTCTATTCTGTTGTCAATCTGTTTGCCTGACCTAAGGGTAGTGATCGATTTGGCTTGCTCATGATATTGTCCTTGGTTAGAATTGGAGCCAATCTCATACTGTCCCTTTGGATTAGCCACAGGTTGACTAGGGAACTTGCCTTTCTCTCTCTCACTCAATGTGGCAGCTAGTTGACCCATTTGTACTTCCAGCTTGGCAATGGATTGCGCATTTGCATGTAAGCTTTGCTGGTTGGCTAGTAAGGTTTGTTGGGTGTCTTTTTAGAATTGGAGAGAACTCTACATAAAAAGATGGAGTGTATCCTCAAGAGATGGTTTCCGTGATTGTGAAGGGACTTGTTGATATTGCGAAAACTGTTGGAGTTGTTGATTGCCAGCTTGAGGGTAAGGTTGCATGGGAGGATTTCCAGATGGTCCTCCTTGTTGTGGTCCTTTCGCCCAAGAGAAATTTGGATGCCTAGCCCACCCTGGGTTGTACGTGTTTGAGTAAGGATCATTCCCAGGTTTCTGAAAGGTGTTCAAAGCATGGACTTGTTCGAGAGGAATTTGGAAATCTTTGTACCAGATGGGCAAGATTGCGTAGGATGGGTAGAACTAGAACATATGGCACAAGCCTCGGCTTGAGTTGTTTGTGGAGGTCCATTATGTAACATCAGAGCATCAACCTTCTTTGTCAGGCCATCAATCTTGGCATGGAGATCTGGTGTGACTCCTATCTCATATATGCCACCTCTCTTTTGTGGTTGGGAACTTCTTTCACCTCTATCTGAATAGTCCCATTGCTGCGAGTTTTCACACAAGGTTTCAAAGAATTTCCATGCTTCGGTATCGCTTTTGGTCATGAAGGACCCTCCACTGGTGGCATCAACCATGCGACGGTTCTGGGGTGTCAGACCGTCATAAAAGTATTGCACTTGTTGCCACTTCTCAAAACCGTGGTGTGGACATTTAAGAAGCAAGTCCTTCCATCTTTCCCAACATTCATGAAAGTGTTCTCCCTCTTTTTGTGTGAAATTAGTGATTTCTCTACGAAGAGCATTAGTTTTGTGAACAGGGAAGAACTTGTTTAAGAACTTTCTAGACAATTGGTCCCATGTAGTGATAGACCCAACTTCTAGAGAATTCAACCATGCTTTCGCCTTATCCTTCAAAGAAAAAGGAAACAGGCGTAGGCGGATCGAATCGTCTGAGAAGTTTTGAAATTTAAAGGTGGAGCAAATGTCTAGGAATTCTTTCACATGATGATATGGGTCCTCTTTGTCCAACCCATAAAAGGAAGGCAAGAATCGTATGACCCAGTCTTGAGTTCAAAGTGTTTGCCGTGGTGGTGGGCAACACTATGCATGAAGGCGCATTGAATTGGACAGAGTGAATAATCTCTAAGAGTTTTAGTTCCATTCTCTTCTGCCATTTCAACTGGGATGTCTTTCAATCTTCTATGGAATGTTCTTTCTATTTCAGGATCAAAAGGTGCTAGTTCTTTATCTAGAGATCTACGTCCTAGCATAAACTAAGTAACAACCTAAGAGAAAGAAAACTAGAACTAGAAATTATGCTATTAAAAAAAAACAAGTTAAAACTATGTGAATAAGAATGGGAAGAAAGAACCAGGAAAAGGAGATGATTGATGGCAGAAGATTTAAGAAGCTCCTCCTTCACTTAGTAGCTTCCTTCCTCAATTCCTGTAAATAAAAACAAAAACAAATCAAGTTTCCTAAAATAATGATAGAAAAATCCTAAGCAACGGTTAATTTCTAAGAAAGTTTCTAAAACTAGAAAATAGAAAGTTACCAAATCCAAAGTTAGAAAGTAGAAAATTCCTAAAAATTGAAAACCTAAATCTCAAAATAGAAAGTAGAGAGGACTGGAGAATTTAGAAAGATGTTACCAATTGGAGATCTATGTTAAAATCCTGCAAAAGAAAACAAAACAAGTTAGTTTCTAAAACAGAAAATCTTAAAATTAGAAATTTTCTAAAGAACTAAAAAAAAGAGTTAGTTTCTAAAAAGGGAAGAAATCCTAGAATTAGAAAGTTACTAAAAATAGAAAGCTAAGTTAGTTTCTAAAAAGGAAAAAAAAAATTTCTAAAACTAGAAAATAGAAAGTTACTTAAAAGAAGAATCTAAATCTAAAATTAGAAACTAAAAATTTCTAAAAAATAAAATCCTAATTCTAAAAATAGAAATTAGAAAAAGTAAGAAACTTAGAAGGGATTACCAAATTAGAAATTTATGTCAGGTCCCTACAAAATAGGAAATAGGTTAATTTCTAACAAAAACTCTAATCTAAAGTTAGTAAAATCCTATGCTATGAATTATGATAAGAGAGAATCTTAAATTCAATTTGGAGCAAGCTTGTCCCAAACATGGCGCTAAAAACTTGTTCACTCCCCAAGTATAGGGTTGTGATGTAGTAATAACTCGGTAAGATCGAGGTCGAATCCCACGAGGATTTGGTGTCGTCACAATTCAAATCTGTGATCCTCCTTAACTAATTCAACAAATAATGGAGCAAATTACTAACACAAATTTATGGAAAATAACTATTGAGGATAGGGAAGAAAATTCAATAAGAGAAAGAGCACTAGGACTTTCGAATCCACCCCTAATTATCCTAACCCTTGTTTTGTCTGTTAATTCACTTTAATATAGATTGATCTAACTTATCTAGAGAAAGCACAATCTGTGTCCTTAATCGGGCATACAGATTGTCTAATTCCTTCAAGCAATGCCATGAATAACATATCCCATGTCCAAATCGGGCATATGGAATATGCGATTCGAAGAAAGCACCACCTGTTTCTTCCTCTACAGGAACCTGTTCATGATCAGAGATAAGCACCTAGAATAAGCATCCAGACCACATCCATCCATAGACTCTGATCAAGTTCATAGATGGAGAAGTATAGAATTTAAAGCAATCAAGCACACTAGGGAAAGAAACAAACCAATCTAATTAAAATAAAATCAACATAGAAAAAAAAAGTGTTCAAATTAGGGGTTTCATCTCAGCCCTAGCTGAGAGATTAGTTACCCATAAAATCCATTAAACATATGGATAAATAAAAATTCATAAAAAAAACATCAAACCAATTTCTCTCTTTCTTCTTTCTTCTCTTTCTTCTCTCCTTTGCTCTAGATCTGGAATTCTCCACTTTTTCCAATGCCCCTCCTCATGTTTTGCAACTCTTTTTATAGCTGATGGAGTGGCTGGAGTGGTGAAATTCGGATTTGGGAAGCTGTCGCATGCGCAGCAAAATTCCTTTTCGCAGCCAAGTTCGGGACCTCAAAACACCATACTTTCCTCGTTCAAATTCCAACAAACACTTGTCCCTTAGGACTTTCTTGGGTCCTCTACATGATGGACGGTTCAGATCTGCCATATGATCAAAGATGGTGGCCCACAACCGCCGAAAAATCGGATTTTCAAATTGTGCGAAACCTTTCTCACCCTTTTTTGTCGTGATCGGTGGGCCCCATGGAAGTGTTTTCTGGGAAATCCACCCCGTCCATTGGATTGGGACGAAATTTCAGTCAAGAATAGGTAGTTTTGAATGTCCAATGATGCGGCCCAGAGAAGAAAATACAAAAAGATCAGATTTTGACGTTGCAGAGCAACCCTTTTGTGGCCTCTGTACCGCACACGTGTGTACGCATGGGTATAAAGTAGAAACATGGTTTTGAAGTGCTCGCAGCTGTCTACACGGTGGACGGTACGGATTGGACGAATGGGACACGTGTGGGGCTCACAACCGGCCGCAAAAACGGACAGCGGTCCGTCCGTTACGCAGCAGCGAAAACGGGAATGCGGACGCTATCCGTACTGGTGGGGCCCATTATGATAGTTATTTGTAAAATCCAGCCCGTTCACCGAATTCCTCTCGAAATTTCGGTTGGAAATATATGATTTTCATCTATTGTTGATGAGGCCCACATGGTTTTCTGTTCCACCGTCCAACCGACGTTTAACCAGAGATCTCTATGTTTACCCACGCATGGGTCCAAAAGGACACCTAGGTGAGGGTCAAGCCCGACCTCTGAGTACAATGAATGGTCCAGATCATCTGAATGCTCAAAGGGTGGGGCCCATAACTGCCAACCGACGATCGGCTGGAAACTCCCTGTAATGGCAATTGCCATTTTTGAATTGAGAAGGCGCGGTCAGCGCTGCTGACCGCCCGACTCGGTTCGGTGCGGCTCTCGGAGAATAGTGCACAATGCACATGCGCTTCTTATGGAGGGCCTGCTGTAATGTTTTCAAGAAATCCAAGCCGATCATCCTATTTCTCATATCTTTTAAACCGTCTAGGTAACTTTTGAAGAAGGTCCAGATATCAGGTGGGCCTGAAATCAACGGTTTATGGGCTGATTTATCAGTTGGAGCACTTTCCAAGACATCAAAAGGCTGAAATTTGAAATGTACGGTTAATTTATGTCCCTAATCCTATGTATAAAGTTTCGAGCCAATTGGATGGAGGGAACCATGTGATCTTTCATTCTGGACCAGTTTCGGGCCTCTTTAAACGTGAACGGCTTGATTTCCTCGGGTCCCTGGCATGTAAATTCTTCAGTATTGGTCCTCTGGAGTCCATCCCGTGTTCTAGTAATTCCGGAGAGTCAAATCCATGCTTTTAACATCATTTTTCAATACACGCTCCTAATTTCATCCTGTAATAAAAATATAATTAAAATATGGCATTAAACATTATCATGAACATAAAATTAGGTAATAACTGGGGTCTGAGATGCAATATTCGACCCTCATCATATATATATATTTTAAAATGCTTGCTAACATACTTGATATACTCATGAACTTCTTCTTCATAGCCTCTTTTGTTGACATATAGACATGATTTTATTCATCCTTGCCCCCTTTTGATACAGAATCATTATGCCAATAATATTCTGGGTCAAAATTAGCATGTTTATCTTCAGGGGTAGTATCTTTTGATGAAGCAGATGTTGACAGGTATACTGACACCTTGTCCCTCTTGATTTGCAATTCTATATGCCCCATTGGAGTATACTCCTTTTACTACATATGGACCGTCCCATTTAGGCTCAAACTTACCCCCTGTCCGCAAGTGATCACTATAGGTCTTTTCAACATTAGCACCAAATTCCCTTTTTTGAAAGAGCTGTATTTAACCTGTTTATCAAAGGCAGACGATAACCTAGCCTGATATGACTGCAACCGTTGCTAAGCCTTAAGTTGTTTTTCATCAAGCAGATCCAATTCTTTCAGCCTTATTTTTGCATTTTCATCATCCGTTATAAACTGATGTACCGTTATTCTGAGCGATGCCAGCTGTATTTTGATTGGGATAACTGCCTCCATACCGTAGATTAATGAATACGGTGTCACCCCTGTTCTGTACGATGAGTAGTTCTGTAGGCCCATAATGCTTCTTGTAACTTTTCATCCCAATCGCGTTTATTGCCCTTCACCATTTTTTTCATTATTTTAACAATCGTTTTGTTAAACGCCTCTGCTAATCCATTGGCCGGAGGATAGTAAGGCATTGAAAACGAATGTTGGATGCCGAATTTCTGACACAATTTTTCCATGCCTCTATTTTTAAAAGGGGTGCCATTATCAGTGACGATCTTTTTCGGAATACCATGACGGTATATTATAGCATGCCGGATGAAATTGACCACGTCTTTCTCTTTAACACCACGCAAGGCGACTGCTTCGGTCCATTTGGAGAAATAGTCTGTTGCTGCCAAAATATACTGTTTTCCCTTAGATGAAGGTGGATTTATAGGACCAATCACGTCGAGTCCCCAAGCTGAGAAAGGCCAAGAAGCAACAGACTGATGTAAGTCTTCTGGGGGAACATGTATTACATCTCCATATATTTGACATTCATGACACCGCTTTGCGTATTCTATTGCATCTTTGAACATAGTGAGCCAATAATAGCCCATTCGATGCACTCTATGGCATAAATTTCGGCCGGCTTGATGTGCTCCACATTCACCTGAATGTGCCTCTTGCAGCATTTGGTTTGCTTCTTGCTTGTCTAAACATCTTAATAGCATTCCATTATAAGATTTTCTATACAATAGTTCGCTGCATATGACAAATTTGCCCGATCGCTGCTTAATCTGCTATCTTTGTGCATTATCTTCTGGCAAGATATTATATTTAAGATAATCAACGAAAGGCTGACGCCAATCATCTGTCATTACTTCTAGTCAAGATATAGGAAAATTTTCAACGGTTTCTTCGATAACCTCTGCAGATGGCAGGAATCTTCTTTCTTCTATAGTTACCTGAAGAGGACTTCGATTTGTGCAGGATAGAGCTGCTGCTAGACTGGCTAAAGCATCCGCTTTTGCATTCTCAGACTGTGGTATGTGTTTAATTTCCACATGACAAAAATGTTCAAGCAATTGTTGTGCCTTCCGATAATAGGGTAAGAGTTCTTCTTTCCTTACTTTGAATTCTGTTGTCAACTGATTTACAATCAATTTAGAATCTCCAAAGATATGCAATAATTTTATTTCCATTTGCCGGGCTATTTCCACTCCGATCATAAGAGCTCTATATTCAGCTTCATTATTTGTGCATGTGGTGCCCAGTGTGAAGGAATATGGTAATAAATCGCCCTCAGGAGTAATGAATATCACTCCTGCCCCCGCTCCTGATATTCGAGCAGCACCATCAAAATACATTTGCCAAAGATTCTGAGATTCAGCCAACATAACTTGCTCATCTGGGAATTCGTCATTGATTTCCTCACTTTCTGCTACAGGATGTGTTGCGAGGAAGTCTGCCATAGCTTGTCCTTTCACTGCTTTCGCCGGCTTATACGAAATAGTATATTCTGATAACAATAACATCCACTTGGCTAATCTTCCTGACAACATTGGCCTGGTCATCAAAATTTTTATCGGATCTGCTCTTGAGATTAGAGTTATATTGTGGGAAAGACAATAATGCCTCAACTTTTGTACAGCGAATACCAATGCCAAACATTCTTTTTCGATCTAGGAATAATTGCATTCTGCCCCCATCAGTGTTCGGCTTAGATAACAAAGAGCAGTCTTTTTTCCAGCTTCGTTTACCTGTGCCAACAAAGCACCCAAAGAATTTGTAGCTGCAGATGTGTATAAGATAAGTGGCTTACCTTTCACTGGAGCTGTTAACACTGGCGGCTGTTTCAACAATTCCTTAATTGAGTCAAATGCATTTTGACAGGCGTGATCCCATACAAATTCTGTATCTTTCTTCATTAGCCGAGAAAATGGCTGACACCTTCCTGCGAGGTTTGAAATGAAACGGCGAATGTATGCCAGTTTTCCTTGTAAGCTTTTCAATTCCTTTAGCGTTGTTGGTGGTGGCATATTTTGAATAGCCTTAATTTTTCTGGATCAATCTCGATCCCTCTGTGTCGTACAACAAAGCGGAGGAATTTGCCAGAAGAGACTCCGAATGCACATTTAGCAGGGTTCATCTTTAACTGCTTCTTTCTGAGTCGACGGAAGACTGCTGCCAAATGTTCGCGGTGTTCTTGATGATCTCCTGACCTGACCACCAAGTCATCAACGTAGCATTCAACATGTTTATGCATCATATCTTGAAAGATATTTTTCATTGCCCTCTGGTATGTCGCCCCAGCATTTTTGAGACCGAAAGGCATAACTTTATAACAATAAATTCCAAGCGGCGTTCTGAAGGCCGTCGCCTCTTCATCTTCGGGTGCCATCCTGATTTGATTATAGCCAGCATATCCGTCTATAAAAGACATAATAGCATACCGAGTAGTGCTATCAATTAATAATTCTGTTATCGGGAGAGGGAAGTCATCCTTTGGACATGCTTCATTCAGATCTCTGAAGTCAATACATACTCTTATCTGCCCATTCTTCTTCTTCACAGGAACAATGTTTGATATCCACCTGGGATATTTAACTTCTCTGATGAACCCAACCTTTATTAGTTTATTTACTTCTTTTTCGATTAATGGAATCAAGTCTGGGTGGAATCGCCTTTGTGCTTGCTTCACTGGTTTCTTTTCTTTGGAGATATTTAATCGATGCATTGCTACAGAGGGTTCCAGTCCTGGCATTTCTTCATATGTCTAGGCGAAGACGTCTTTATTTTCTTTGAGAAGTTGGCCATATTTCTCAAATTCCTGTTCTGAAAGACTGACGCTGATGAATGTATTCCTTGGCTCTTCTGCTGTTCCCAAATTTATTTCTCGCAGGCCATCTATTGTCGGCTGCCCCCCGTCTTCTATTTGCCTCGGAGCGGTTTCAGGATACTCAACAATCTTAGTATCTTGTTCTGATATTTGTTCGGCTGAAGTCATATTTACTGATACCATATTTACTGATGATTCTGCTCCTAATCCTTGGAATTTTCTCCGTTTTTCCTGATTAACCCCGAGAGGGATTTGAATTCCTTTCCCATGATTCAGTCCAGTGAGCTTATTACAATCGAAACCCATATTTCTCATGATTTTCTTGCTTACTGCACTGTATTTTCTCAAATTCTGCGGTGCTAACTCTCCATGATATACATTGCTTATGTTTTCATCCTTCACCTCTGCTGCAGCATGAAATTCTATTGGTTCAGGATATTTAGCACTGGCTCTGACTTGAAATGTTCCTGGAGCGACTGTAAATGGCTTACATCTTTCGATATTGGGTAAGGACATTGTGTAATTAGACTGTAAGACTTTCAGCTGTTCTATCGACAATAATGTCAACGGCGGTTGTCCCGGTTGTCTCAGACGCTTGGGTACAAAATAGAACTTCTTTCTTAATTTTGTAGTCACAGAAGATTCCGCCCTTTCTTCTCTAACTTTATTTGTTCGGTCGTCTTTTAAAACTTTCTTTTCATTATTAGTTCCCACTTCTTCGGAGAAACATCTATAATAGCCGGCATCCGCGAAGAAAGACTCAGCTTCTGTGTAAGGTTTTGCATCAGCCATCACTTTACACTGCATTCCGTTCTTACAGTATTTGAAACATTGGTGTAGGGTAGAAGGTACAATATTGTACTGATGTATCCACGGCCTTCCCAAGAGAAGGTTATATGTTGTCACAACATTTATGACGTGACATAGAAAGTAGTGATTAATTCTCCCACTTCCAATGTCACCGTAATTTTACCGAGTGCGCGTTGCCCATCTTGATTAAACCCCTGTATCATCATTCCGCTAGGGCACAAATCTGAACGACGATAACCCAATTTAGTAATCATGGAGAGTGGCAAAAGATTCACTGCTGACCCATTGTCTATCATAATCCGTTTTATCTTTTTTTCACAAATGTACCCTTCTATCATTAATGGCCTGTTGTGTTCTGTTTCACCAATTAAATCATCATCAGAGAAAGATATTACTGATAGACAATCCACATTTTCATTGCTTCTTCCATTCTTCATTTATGTCAATAAAACTTCTCTCACATCGTGATCAGACAATGCCTGAATCAAACTCTGTCGAAACTCTTCTGATAACTTGAGCGCATCATAAATACTTAAACGTGCCGGTATACCTTTCAAGTGACTAACTACGTCGTAAGCCACTTTTGTCACTGCGTGTCCATTTCTACTTTTATCCTCGATGTTCTGTCTTTCAGTCATTTCTTTCCTTATAATCTTGCTTTTTGCTTCACCGGACTCGTTATCTGCTTTCCCGATCGCAACGTAATCATTGTCGCATTTCTTATCGGCCTTCGATCTCCCTTCTCTTTTATTTCTCGAATCTTCTCTTAGATTGACAATACATTTACTGTCGCCCTTGTATTCTTTCCTTTGCTTTCACAGGTTATTATGTCACCTCTATTTATCATTCGCTGTATGATACACTTTAACGTGTAACAATTTTCCGTCGGATGTCCCACTAGGCGATGATAATGGCAAAAGTTTCTTTCTCGAGTCCTTGTAACGTGCTTCTTCTTTTAACAATTGCTGCATCATAGGCACCACATCCTCTTTATCGAACTCAAATCCTTCGTGAGAATCGAGCATTTTGAGCTTTTTTCCGCTGTATCTGTCCCTTGATTGATTCCAGCTTTCTTTTCCTTCCGGCCTTTTGTCTCTTGAGCCCCTTGGATCTTGATTTTTCTTATCTCGCTCGATGGTGTTCACCGTTGTTCTGCCAGGTATTCTTCTGACGATTTCACGATGAAATGCTGGCATTTTACGAGTCATTAACTCCAACGCATGGGCTTTGGTAGCCAAATCGCGAAAGGTTCCGATATCGGCGCTGGTGAGTCCGAATGCAATTCCTGTCTCCATAGAGTTCAGACACATTTTGACTTGTTCCTTTTCTTCCGGCAACTATCTACATGATGCCCCCAGTGTCTTCCATCTGTCTATAAACTTTTCAACTGGTTCCCCTTCTCGTTGTTGTACTGAAGCTAATTCTGTAATGTTAACATCGCGTTTTGACGAGAAGAAGTTTGACATGAAAGCATCTTGCATTTCTTCCCATGTGCGTATAGATCCTGGTGCCAAATTTAAATACCACTTGAAAGCTTTACTTGTCAACGATGACCCAAATAATCGTAAGCAGTATTGAGGTATTGTGGAGAAATTCCCCATGCTAGTAATGAAATGCATCAGGTGTTCTTCTGGTGATCCTTCCCCATTAAACTTCTGGAAGTCTGGATGCTTAAAATTTGCCGAAAACGGAACATCCTCTACCTCTCTCGGATAGGGTGTTCGATATCTGAAACGACCGGTATTTGCGTGCTCTCTTTCTATTCTGACTGCTTCTTCGACGACTTGTCTTACATCATCCTGTATTATAGCCCTTGTCGTTGGAACTGACCCATAGCCCTTGTCGTTGGAACTGACCCTCGCGATCCTGTCCCCTGTGGACGGGAACCTTCAGGTTGGTTCTCCTGTCCATTTGTCGCTCCCATCATAGGTGGGGCCACCATCTGGGCTACATTATGTGCCAGAGTTGCCAGAGCTTCTCTGAGGTTCCGGCATTCGTCCATTAGTGCTCTTTGTGCCTCTGCCATTTGATCAACCCGCTCTTCAGTAGTTGGTCTATTTTCTTGGCCTGTTCCTGCCATATACACTGCTGCCCCTTAATTGTTTGTCGAGGTTGTTTTGGAGTAAAATGAGAGTATGTTAATGTAACAGGGCTTACAAAGAGGGGAGAAATTGGAGTCTCATTTGACTTTTGTGTACTTCCCGTGCTTTTAACCGATTGAGGTGATACAGTTATAGGCGAACTTGTTTGGGGTGATATAGGCATCGGTGATCCTATCATCAGTGCTTTACTTTTCTGCGCTTTTGTCCATTTGGTCCTTGGGGCAGCCAAAGCCGAAAAATCGTGCGACGAGATTTGCGGAGCGGCTTGTTCAGGATAGATCGCTGGAGGAGCGAGCACGGGTTTTCTTCTTGCTATACTACGCGTAATTGGTCCCTCAGCTCTTGGTACAAGTGATTTCGCCTTGCGGTTCTTTAAAGTCTTTGCTTTTGTCTTTTTAGACAAGACCAAAGTCCAATTTTCATCACTTTCCTGTGATTGGGGCGATATGGAAATGACTCCAGCTGTTACTTGAGCCATTTTGCGCCTGCTTGTAGTGCTTGCTTTCGTATGTTCAGGAGTTTGGTTTGTCGCATATTCAATTACAAACCCAGTAGCGGTGAATCGGAAGTTCACTTTTCTCGCAACGTTAGCCATTAGAAATGTTATGTGATTGAATTTGGGTACCTTCAATAATAAAACATACATGAAATTAGTATGTGAAAGACTAAGTAAACTATCTTAGAGATGAAGGGGAGGATGTTCTCACTGAGAGTCTTCATTTTGGCGTCTAATAGACGCCAAAAACAGTGATGAGAGTCTCAGAACTTCCCCCAATGTTAATTAAATAAGATAAAGATCCCCAGCAGAGTCACCATTTTGTTTCGACAAGGAAACAAAAGTGTTTAATTTGGGGAATTATCTTATTCAAACATAACAATGAAATATTTACAGAAACCATCATCACACTTTATTGATTCTGAATTCATTTACATCCTCGGGTATCCCTTGATTCTAAGATAGTTTACAAAGAATTCATTGCAAGTTGCAATTATTGTAGTTAAATATAAATTTCGGCAGCATAACGGTGCTGATCTCAATCGTCTCCTATGACTTAGGAGGAATAGACAAATCGACCAATAGTCTTCAAGAGAACGGAGATTCCGACAGCATTTCAGCGCTATTTCGGTCATCTCCTGAAACTTAGGAGGAATACGCCTTTTCGTCGATGATTCCTCCTTTTCTCCTGAACAAGAAGAACTTGAAGATTTGAAGACTCTAGCTATTCTAAAGATATAACTTGACCCATTCTTTGTTATGGATCACAAAAACAGTCAGTTTGCGCGGGTCCGCGCAAACGACATGCTTTGCGCGGGTCCGCGCAAACTATAGGAGCCCAGTGCTCCTTTGCGCGGGTTCGCACCTTCTGTCTTTTTCTTCATCCTTCTTTTACTCTGAAATCTTCGAACCCCTCTTGAGAGAAAGAACGGGGTATTTATAGACATTTTTGTGTGTAAAACTCTTTTCTAGTCGATGTGGGACAAAATAACATCCAACCATTTTTATACTACAGTCATACACTTTGCGCGAACACTCGCAAATGACATGCTTTGCGTGATCTTGTGCAATCTATCGGTCCCGCGCAATCTGTCTTCCTTGAGCAACCCGCGCAACCTGTTTACTTTGCCCGGTCCAGCGCAATCTGTTCATTTTGCGCGAACCCACGTAAAGTCATTTTTAAATTGATTTCTTGATCTTTCTCTTCTTCACTTTCTTGCTTATTTTATGCCTCAACAGGGGGCTGCCAGAGTCCTCCGTTAAGCTAAAACTGACCCACTTTGGATATAACCTAAGTATACCTTGACCTTAGGTCTATTTTGGTGTGATTTTAGGCTATATAAGGACCTTAAAACCCTCTCTCATTCAGCCATACGAATTTGAGAAAAACCCTAGGAGAGAGAAGTGAGAAAAGAGAGAGAAAGTGTGAGAGAAGTGGGAGAACCTCCCTGCTACTTTCCCCTCCCTCTCTACAAGCTTAGCCACTCCATTCTAATTGCTTTCCCGGTGATTCCGACATCATTTCTAGGTAAGAAACTCTAACCCTAACCTATTTTGGGGTTTTGATAGTTCTAAGTTATGAAACAACTAACCTAAAGCATGTTATAGGTTGCCACATCGCTGTATACCGAAGTTTAGCAAACCTATCGAATTCGTTACGATTTTACGATAAAAGGTGCGGACTTTAGATGTATGGGTTATGGTTTTCAACGCTTTCAATGTCAGATAATGATAGATTCATGATCTGCATGCAATTGCACATGTATAAAGTGCTGTCCATTTCAATTTTCGGTTATACAATAACTATGTTGAATACACTGTATTCCTAGTATTTGTAAAAAGTACCGTATACGTATAAATTTTGGAAATGTGTTTGCCATGATTATTTACTATATTCCTAGTACTTGTAGGCTATCCAGATTACGGGACTACAGGGTTCATGATCACAGTTGTACCATTTTGATATTTTGATTCAGGAACAAATACATGTATATGGTGACTTAGTTGGTATTCATACTCTTGAGATCGAGATTTTTTTGTTTTATATACATCTATATACATCTTTCAATCTTCCGCTTACGTTTATACATGGATCTGGAGTATGAATTACTGTTTTGGTATAATCTCACTCATGTTTATTGCACTAACACAGACAACATTCAATCATAAGCATTTGTGTTGCATAAGTGATGTTTTGGAACTCGGGTGTTGAGTTGCTACTCGACCCCCGATTTTCAGGGCGTTACAAGTTGGTATCAGAGCATGATTTGGATTAAACCGGACCTGAGTTATGGTCTCATGACGTACGCTGACGCATTTTGACTTAGGAGGGTGCGAGAACAATGTAGTAACAGTTTTAGGCACTCAGTTTCGCCTAACAGCAAAGTTCACTGAAAACGATCGCTGTAATCGAGTCTGTACTCAACCCTGGTCGTACTGGGTCGACCTTAAAACACTTCTAGACCATCAAACGATGGGTCTAGATCACAATCCACCCAATCCCAGCCATTGAAATTCGGTAAAATACTATTATATATCAGAATATACTCGAAAGGACCCGAAACGACTTGAAACGGAGTCGGGGGCCACACGATGCAATCCGGGGGGACCCACAGTGGACCTGAGGTGTCTTTGGCACCTTGGGAGGGGGGTGGCCACCGCCCTACCACGGCGGCACCGCGGACAGTCCAGAGGACCGTGGCGGTGCCGCACCTACTGCGGTCGACTGCGGTCCCCTTGGGCCGGGCCGGTGCGAGTCGGCGTCGGGCCGACCCCTAGTCACATGTGGGGCCAGCAAAATTTTCGTGAGGACCCTAGAAGTGGTCTGTTTGGCCCACGTTTTCAATTCCCACCCTTCCAAGCCCTCTTTCCTCTTTCAACTCACTGATTTCCCTCTCAAATCTCTCTCCCAATCGCCCAATCTACCATCTTCTACCACAACTCACTCCCTTCCAACATTTACAACACTCCCTACCTCCCTACCCACTTGTTTTTCTCTCATTTGAGCCATTACACCTCCCATTCGTGGCTCCAAATCGTGCAAGCCACTGACCCATCTCTTCTCTTCATTTCCCTTCCTTACTCCTTGTCTGTTGGGCCTTTACAACCTCGGTTGAGGCTCAAACTTGGGTCACGCTACTCGGTTGTGATGTTTAAGAAATGAAAATGTCATCTGGTTGTTGTTTTACTTGCAACCCAAGGAAATAATTTAATTCCTCAACCATGCTCATTTCGAATTTAGATTTCATCAAATCTGTAAACTCAATAGTCATTTTAGTACAAGTTGATCCATAAATAATATCGTCAACATAAATCTGAACCATTAAGATATCATCGCTATGTTTCTTAACAAAAAGCGTCTTATCGACACTACCCATTTGAAAATTATGACGTAGTAAAAACTTAGTCAATTTTTCGTATCATGCTCTAAGAGGTTGTTTTAGACCATATAGAGCTTTTTAAAGACGGTATACATGATCAGAAAACTTAGGGTCTTTAAACCCCGTAGGTTGTTCTACATACACTTCTTCATAGAGATCATCATTTAAGAAAGCAGTCTTTACATCCATTTGATAAATTTTAAAAATTTCAAAGCATGCAATGGATATAAAAAGTCTGATTGATTCAAGGTGAGCAATCGGGGCAAAGGTTTCATCGTAATCAATCAATGCCTTTTATTTGAGTGTACCCTTGTACAACTAGTCTTGCCTTGTTTCTAATTATATTACCAAGTTCATCAGACTTATTTTTGAAAATCCACTTAGTTCCTATAATGTGTTTATATTTAGGTCTAGGAACAAGACACCAGACATCATTTCGAACAAACTGATTAAGTTGTTCCTGCATAGCTACTATCCAGTTTTCGTCAGAAAGAGCTTCTTTTACATTTACCGGTTAAATCTGAGATGTAAAGCACATGTAATTACATATGTCCTCTAGTTGTCTACGAGTGCGCACACCAGTGAGAGGATTTCTAAGAATTTGAGCGGTTAGATGATCTTTAACAGTCCTTAATTCAGAATTATTTTGACTTGATAAGTATCGGGTTTGTCAATTAGAAGAACTTCATCATTATCTGAACTTGGGGCAGGTGTATTCAAATGATCGTCTATGACCACATTTATTGATTCTTGAATAACATCGGTCCTTTTGTTCAGTACACAATATGCGCAACTGTTTAAAAAGTATCCTAAAAAGATTCCTTCATCACTTTTTGTGTCAAACTTACCCAGATTTTCACGGTCATGCAAAATATAACACTTGCTACCAAAAACTCGAAAGTATTTGACAGTAGGCTTTTTATAGAACCACATTTCATAAGCGGTTTTATTATTAGATTTACATATATAAACCCGATTAATAACATAACAGGCAGTATTCACTGCTTCAGCCCAAAGATTTTTAGGGAGCTTCATACTATTTAACATTACATTTCTCATTTCTTGAAGCACTCTATTTTTCCTTTCTATAATTCCATTATGTTGAGGAGTTTTTGGTGCAGAGAATTCATGCGATATTCCCTGATCATTACAGAATTTCTCAAAACTGCTATTCTCGAACTCGGAACCATGATCACTACGGATTTTACAAACTTGAGAACCTTTTTCAGTTTGGATCCGTTTAAGAATCCTCTGAACTTCATCAAGGGTTTCAGATTTATCCCTTAAGAAGGCTACCCAAGTGAATCTAGAAAAATCATTCACGATTACCAAGATATATTTTTTGCCACCTCGACCTTCCATCCTGGTAGGTCCTATAAGATCCATATGGAGAAGCTCTAGTGGTCTTGATGTGGCATTGGAGTTCACCTTTTTGTGCGAACTCCTTGTTTGCTTGCCATACTGACATTCACCACATATCTTGTCTATATTTTGTAATTTAGGTAGACCTCTTATTAGTTCTCCCATGCTCAATTTGTATAAATTACGGTAGTGTACATGTCCAAGGCGTTTATGCCATAATTCTGTTTCATCGGTATGGACAATGTAACACAATTGATTAGATGAGCTACCATCGCTTATAATATAGCAATTTTCAGAAGTCCTACGACCAGTTAATATTACAGAACCCATTTTGTTTAAGATTTCACAACCTTTATTAGAAAATTTCACGCTATGATTATTATCACATATTTGAGATATGCTTAACAGGTTGTGTTTTAGCCCCTCAACATATAAAACATTCTTAAATAAGGGGAGGTTATAGAGTTGAACCGTACCTTGGCCAATAATCTTGCAGTTGCTACCATCACCAAATGTAACTGACCCATCAGTCGTGTCTTTAAGATCGGTGAATAAAGCCTTGTCGCCTGTCATATGCCTTGAACATCTACTGTCTAAGTACCACTTCAAATGACTTGAAGCTTTGAAAGCAGTGTGGGCAACCAAGCAAGTAACTTTAGGAACCCATTTCATTACTGTTTTGGGTTTAGGAGTATAGTTGGTCTTCTTGAATTTGTAATTGATGTACGAGTGACCCACTGAGTTAGATTTTAAGAGCTCCTTAAGCAAATCAACTATTTTTTCAGCTAAAGGGTTTTGGTTTTGAGGTTTATAGTTGACATATTTTCTTTTAGGTTTTTGAAAAGTTTTAGCATTTTTAGAAAAACTTTGATTAATACTTTTCCCTTTTGAGTTAGAGGTTTCTCCTCTCACAAACTTAGGAGTAATCTTTTGTTTAGAAGGTATATTCTTATCATAGCCCAACCCAGATCTGTCACCACATTTTCTAGATCCAGATAAAAGTTTTTCAAACTTCGGATCTCCTTGGGCATACCTCCATGTATCCCTTAAACTCAAAAGTGAAGAGTTTTCAAGCTTAAGTTTGTCATTTTCAAATTTAAGATTTTCAATCAGGGAGGTTTTGAATTCTAAATCACATTTAGTATTTTCAAAACAATCTGAAATAAGAGATTTTTCTAAAACAAGAGACTCAAAATTTTCTTTAAGTTTTAAAAACTTTTCCTTTTGAAGTTTTAGTTTAACGGCAATTTTACAACTTTCCTTGTATAAGGCATTGTAAGCATCTTGAAGATCTTCTTCATTTTCATTATCACTATTCATATTTTCTTCACTAGTTAAATCATCATGATCTGAAAAAGTGAACTTGGCTAGAGTCATAAGGGCTTTAACTTCATTGCCCGACTTCATTTCAGAATCTTCTAATTCAGAAGAGGCTTTAGATTCAGAGGATCCATCCCAAGTAGCCAACATACTATTCTTTTTGAATTTGTCCATTTTAGGACACTTGTTTGCTAAATGCCCATATTCTTGGCAGTTATAACATTGACTATCTTTCAAAGATTTTCAAGTTTTAGATTTAGGTTTAGATCTTTTCTTATCATTTAATTTTTGAAAATCAACCCTCTTTTTACTTTTGAAAATATTGTAAAACTTTTTTGCTAAATGTTGAGGCATAAATTAAACAGAGAAATGAAGAAGACAAAGATCAACAAATTAGTTTGAAGATCAAGAGATCAGTTTGAAGGAGACTTTGCGCGGGTTCGCGCAAAGAGAAGAGGTTGCGCTGGACCGCGCAAAGTAAACAGTCTGCGCGGGTTACTCAAGGAAGGCAGATTGCGCGGGACTAATAGATTGCGAGAGATCACGCAAAGAATGTCGTTTGCGGGTATCCGCGCAAAGTGTATGACTGAGGTATAAAAATTGTTGGGTGTTATTTTGTCCCACATCGACCAGAACAGAGTTTTACACCTGTAAAAATGTCTATAAATACCCCATTCTTTCTCTTAAGGGGGGTTCGAAGATTTCAGAGTAAAAGAAAGACGAAGAAAGAGACAGAAGGTGCGAATCTGTGCAAAGGAGCATTGGGCTCCTATAGTTTGCATGGACCCACGCAAAGCATGTCGTTTGCGCGGACTCGCGCAAACCGACTGTTTGACAGTCTATAACAGCAATGGGCTGTTATACTGCTGGAAAGGCTAGAGTCTTCAAATCTTTAAGAAGTCTTCAAGTGCTTCTTGTTCAGGAGAAAAGGAGGAAATCATCGACGAAAAGGCGTATTCCTCCTAAGTTTCAGGGGATGACCGAAATAGCACTGAAATGCTGCCGCTCCGTTCTTTTGAAGATTATTGGCCGATTTGTCTATTCCTTCTAAGTCATAGAAGACGATTGAGATCAGCGCTGCTATGCTGTCAAAATTTACATTTAGCTATGATAATTGTAACTTGCAATGAATTCTTTGTAAACTATCTTAGAATCAAGGGATACCTGAGGATGTAAATGAATTCAGAATCAATAAAGTGTGATGATTGTTTCTGTAACTATTCCATTGTTATGTTTGAATAAGATAATACCCAAATCAAACACTTTTGTTTCCTTGTCGAAACAAAATGGCGACTCTGCTGGGGATGAGTATCTTATTTAACATTAACATTGGAGAAAGTTATGAGACTCTCATCACTGTTTTTGGCGTCTATTAGACGCCGAAATGGCGACTCTCAGTGGGAACATCCTCCCCTTCATCTCTAAGATAGTTTACTTAGTCTTTCACATACTAATTTCATGTATGTTTTATTATTGAAGGTACTCAAATTCAATCACATAACATTACTAATGGCTAACGTTGTGAGAAAAGTGAACTTCCGATTCACCGCTACTGGGTTTGTAATCGAATATGCGCCAAACCAAACTCCTGAACGTACGAAAGCAAGCACTACAAGCAGGGGCAAAATGACTCAAGTAACAGTTGGAGTCATTTCCGTATCACCCCAATCACAGGAAAGTGATGAAAATTGGACTTTGGTCTTGTCTAGAAAGACAAAAGCAAAGACCTTAAAAGACCACAAGGCGAAATTATCTGTACCAAGAGCTGAGGGACCAATCACGCGTAGTCTAGCAAGAAGAAAACCCGAGCTCGCTCCACCGGCAATTTATCCTGAACAAGCTGCTCCGCAATTCTCGTCGCATGATTTTCCGACTTTGGCTGGCCCAAGGACCAAATGGACAAAAGTACAGAAAGGTAAAGCACTGATGATAGGATCACCGATGCCTGTATCACCCCAAACAAGTTCGCCTATAACTGTATCACCTCGATCGGTTAAAAGCACGGGAAGTACACAAAAGTCAAATGAGACTCCAATTTCTCCCCTTTTTATAAGCCCTATTACGTCAACAGACTCTCATTTTACTCCAAAAACAGCCTCGACAAACAGTCAAGGGGCAGCAGTGTATATGGCAGGGACAGGCCAAGAAAATAGACCAACTACTGAAGAGCGAGTTGATCAAATGGCAGAGGCACAAAGAGCACTAATGGACGAATGCCGAAACCTCAGAGAAGCTCTGGCAACTCTGGCACATAATGTAGCCCAGATGGTGGCCCCACCTATGATGGGAGCGACAAATGGACAGGAGAACCAACCTGAAGGTTCCCGTCCGCAAGGGACAGGATCGCGAGGATCAGCTCCAGCGACAAGGGCTATAACACAAGATGATGTAAGACAAGTCGTCGAAGAAGCAGTCAGGATAGAAAGAGAGCGCGCAAATACCGGTCGTTTCAGATATCGAACACCCTATCCGAGAGAAGTAGAGGATGTTCCGTTTCCGGCAAATTTTAAGCATCCAGACTTCCAGAAGTTTAATGGGGAAGGATCACCAGAAGAACACCTGATGCATTTCATTACTAGCATGGGAAATTTCTCCACAATACCTCAATACTGCTTACGATTATTTGGATCATCATTGATAAGTAAAGCTTTCAAGTGGTATTCAAATTTGGCACCAGGATCTATACGCACATGGGAAGAAATGCAAGATGCTTTCATGTCAAACTTCTTCTCGTCAGAACGCGATGTTAGCATTACAGAATTAGCTTCAGTACGACAGTGAGAAGGAGAACCAGTTGAAAAGTTTATAGACAGATAAAAGACACTGGGAGCATCTTGTAGACAGTTGTCTGAGGAAAAGGAATAAGTCAAAATGTGTCTGAACTCTATGGAGACAGGAATTGCATTTGGACTCACCAGCGCCGATATCGGAACTTTTCGCGATTTGGCTACCAAAGCCCATGCGTTAGAGTTAATGACTCGCAAAATGCCAGCATTTCATCGTGAAATCGTCAGAAGAATACCTGGCAGAACAACAGTGAACACCATCGATCGGGATAAGAAAAATCAAGATGCAAGGGGCTCAAGAGACAAAAGGCCGGAAGGAAAAGAAGGCTGGAATCAATCAAGGGACAGATACAGCGGAAAAAGGCTCAAAATGCTCGATTCTCACGAAGGATTTGAGTTCGATAAAGAGGACGTGGTGCCTATGATGCAACAATTGTTAAAAGCAGGTACCCTAGAATTGCCAGAGCCCAAACGCCCTGAAGATGTGACAAGGACTCGAGAAAGAAACTTTTGCCGTTATCATCGCTTAGTGGGACATCCGACGGAAAATTGTTATACGTTAAAATGCATCATACAGCGAATGATAAATAGAGGTGATATAATAACCAGCGAAAGCAAAGGAAAGAATACAAGGGCGACAGTAAATGTATTGTCAATCCAAGAAAAGATTCGAGAAATAAAAGAGAAGGGAGACCGAAGGCCGATAAGAAATGCGACAATGATTACGTTGAGATCGGGAAAGCAGATAACGAGTCCGGTGAAGCAAAAAGCAGGAATTATAAGGAAAGAAGTGACTGAAAGAAAGAACATCGAGGATAAAAGTAGAAATGGAGACTCAGCGACAAAAGTGGCTTACGACGTAGTTAGTCACTTAAAAGGTATACCGGCATGTTTAAGTATTTATGATGTGCTCAAGTTATCAGAAGAGTTTCGACAGAGTTTGATTCAAGCACTATCTGATCACGATGTGAGAGAAGTTTTATTGACAGAAATGAAGAATGGAAGAAGCAATGAAAAGGTGGATTGTCTACCAGTAATATCTTTCTCTGATGATGATTTAATTGGAGAAACAGAACATAACAGGCCATTAATGATAGAAGGGTACATTTGTGAAAAAAAGATAAAATGGATTATGATAGACAATGGGTCAGCAGTGAATCTTTTGCCACTCTCCATGATTACTAAATTGAGTTATCGCCGTTCAGATTTGTGCCCTAGCGGAATGATGATACAGGGGTTTAATCAAGATAGGCAGTGTGCACTCGGGAAAATTACAGTAACATTGGAAGTAGGAGAATTAATTACTACTGTTGTATATCACGTTATAAATGCTGTGACAACATATAACCTTCTCTTGGGAAGGCCGTGGATACATCAGTATAATATTGTACCTTCCACTCTACACCAATGTTTCAAATACTGTAAGGACGGAATGCAGTGTAAAGTGATGGCTGATGCAAAACCTTATACAGAAGCTGAGTCTTTCTTCGCAGATGCCCGCTATTATAAATGTTTTTCCAAAAAAGTGGGAAATGATGATGGAAAGAAAGTCTTAAAGGATGACCGAACAAATAAAGTTGGAGAAGAAAGGGCGGAATCTTCTGGGACTACAGGAGCAAGAAAGAAGTTCTATTTCGTACCCAAACGTCTGAGACAACCGGGACAACCGCCGTTGACATTATTGTCGATGCGACAGTGAAAGTCTTACAGTCTAATTATACAATGCCCTTACCTAATATCGAACGATGTAAGCCATTTGCAGCCGCTCCAGGAACATTTCAAGTCAGAGCCAGTGCTAAATATCCTGAACCAATAGAATTTCACACTGCAGCAGAAGTGAAGGATGAAAACATAAGCAATATATATCATGGAGAGTTAGCACCGCAGAATTTGAAAAAATACAGTGCAGTAAGCAAGAAAATCATGAGAAATATGGGTTTTAATTGTGACAAGCCCACTGGATTGAATCATGGGAAAGGAATTCAAATCCCTCTCGGGGTTAATCAAGAAAAACGAAGAAAATTCCAAGGATTAGGAGCAGAATCATCAGTAAATATGGTATCAGTAAATATGACTTCAGCCGAACAAATACCAGAACAAGATACTAAGATTGTTGAGTATCCTGAAACCGCTCCGAGACAAATAGAAGACGGGGGGCAGCCGACAATAGATGGCTTGCGAGAAATAAATTTGGGAACAACAGAAGAGCCAAGGAATACATTCATCAGCGTCAGTCTTTCAGAACAGGAATTTGAAGAATATGGCCAACTTCTCAAAGAAAATAAAGACGTCTTCGCCTGGACATATGAAGAAATGCCAGGATTGGAACCCTCTGTAGCAATGCATCGATTAAATATCTCCAAAGAAAAGAAACCAGTGAAGCAAGCACAAAGGCGGTTCCACCCAGACCTGATTCCATTAATCGAAAAAGAAGTAAATAAACTAATAAAGGTTGGGTTCATCAGAGAAGTTAAATATCCCAAGTGGATATCAAACATTGTTCCGGTGAAAAAGAAGAATGGGCGATTAAAGTATGTAATGACTTGAGAGATCTGAATGAAGCATGTCCGAAGGATGACTTCCCCCCCGATAACATAATTATTAATTGATAGCACTACTCGGTATGCTATTATGTCTTTTATGGACGGATATGCTGGGTATAATCAAATCAGGATGGCACCCGAAGATGAAGAAGCAACGGCTTTCAGAACGCTGCTTGGGATTTATTGTTATAAAGTTATGCCTTTCGGTCTTAAAAATGCTGGGGCGACATACCAGAGGGCAATGAAAAATATTTTTCAAGATATGATGCATAAACATGTTAAATGCTACGTTGATGACTTGGTGGTCAGGTCAGGAGATCATCCAGAACACCGCGAACATTTGGCAGCAGTCTTCCGTCGACTCAGAAGAAGCAGTTAAAGATGAACCCCGCTAAATGTGCATTCGGAGTATCCTCTGGCAAATTCCTCGGCTTTGTTGTACGGCATAGAGGAATCGAGATTGATCCAGAAAAAATTAAGGCTATTCAAAATATGCTGCCACCAACAACGCTAAAGGAATTGAAAAGCTTACAAGGAAAACTGGCATACATTCGCCGTTTCATTTCAAACCTCGCAGGAAGGTGTCAGCCATTTTCTCGGTTAATGAAGAAAGATACAGAATTTGTATGGGATCACGCCTGTCAAAATGCATTTGACTCAATTAAGGAATTGTTGAAACAGCCGCCGGTGTTAACAGCTCCAGTGAAAGGTAAGCCACTTATCTTATACACATCTGCAGCTACAAATTCTTTGGGTGCTTTGTTGGCACAGGTAAACGAAGCTGGAAAAGAGACTGCTCTTTATTATCTAAGCCGAACATTGATGGGGGCAGAATACAATTATTCCTCGATCGAAAAAGAATGTTTGGCGTTGGTATTCGCCGTACAAAAGTTGAGGCATTATTGTCTTTCCCACGATATAACTCTGATCTCAAGAGCAGATCCGATAAAATTTTTGATGACCAGACCAATGTTGTCAGGAAGACTAGCCAAGTGGATGTTATTGTTATCGGAATATACTATTTCGTATAAGCCGGCGAAAGCAGTGAAAGGACAAGCTATGGAAGACTTCCTCGCAGCACATCATGTAGTAGAAAGTGAGAAAATCACAGATGAACAAGTTATGATGGCTGAATCTCAAAATCTTTGGCAAATGTATTTTGATGGTGCTGCTCGAATATCGGGAGCGGGGGGCAGGAGTGATATTCATTACTCCTGAGGGCGATTTATTACCATATTCCTTCACACTGGGCACCACATGCACAAACAATAAAGCTGAATACAGAGCTCTTATTATCGGAATGGAAATAGCCCGGCAAATGGAAATAAAATTATTGCATATCTTTGGAGATTCTAAATTGATTGTAAATCAGTTGACAACAGAATTCGAAGTAAGGAAAGAAGAACTCTTGCCCTATTATCGAAAGGCACAACAGTTGCTTGAACAGTTCTGTTATGTGGAAATTAAACACATACCTCGATCTGAGAATGTAAAAGCGGATGCTTTAACCAGTCTAGCAGCGGCTCTATCCTGCACAAACCGAAGTCCTCTTCAGGTAACTATAGAAGAAAGAAGATTCCTGCCATCTGCAGAAGTTATCGAAGAAACTATTAAAATGTTCCCTATATCCTGTCTGGAAGTAATAACAGATGATTGGCGTTAGCCTTTCGTTGATTATCTCAAATATAATATCTTGCCAGAAGATAATGTACAAAGACAGCAGATTAAGCAGCGATCAGGCAAATTTGTCATATGCAGCGAAGTATTGTATAGAAAATCTTATAACGGAATGCTGTTACGGTGCTTAGACAAGCAAGAAGCAAATCAAATGCTGCGGGAAGCACATTCAGGTGAATGTGGAGCACATCAAGCCGGCCGAAATTTATGCCATAGAGTGCATCGAATGGGTTATTATTGGCCTACTATGTTCAAAGATGCAATAGAATACGCAAAGCGGTGTCATGAATGTCAAATACACGGAGATGTAATACATGTTCCCCCAGAAGACTTACATCAGTCTGTTGCTTCTTGGCCTTTCTCAGCTTGGGGACTCGACGTGATTGGTCCTATAAATCCACCTTCATCTAAGGGAAAACAGTATATTTTGGCAAAGAAGAAGACTATTTCTCCAAATAGACCGAAGCAGTCGCCTTGCATAGTGTTAAAGAGAAAGACGTGGTCAATTTCATCCGGCATGCTATAATATACCATCATGGTATTCCAAAAAAGATCATCACCGATAATGGCACCCCTTTTAAAAATAGAGGCATGGAAAAATTGTGTCAGAAATTCGGCATCCAACATTCATTTTCAACGCCTTATTATCCTCCGGCCAATGGATTAGTAGAGGCGTTTAACAAAATGATTATTAAAATAATGAAAAAAATGGTGAAGGGCAATAAGCACGATTGGGATGAAAAGTTACAAGAAGCATTATGGGCCTACAGAACTACTCATCGTACAGCAACAGGGACGACACCATATTCATTAATCTACGGTATGGAGGCAGTTATCCCAATCGAAATACAGCTGGCATCGCTCAGAATAGCGGTACATCAGTGTATAACGGATGATGAAAATGCAAAAATAAGGCTGAAAGAATTGGATCTGCTCGATGAAAAACGTTTTGCGGCTCAGCAACGGTTGCAGTCATATCAGGCCAGAATATCGGCTGCCTTTGATAAACAGGTTAAATATCGCTCTTTCAAAAAAGGGGATTTGGTGCTAATGTTGAAAAGACCTATAGTGATCACTCGCCGGACAGGGGGCAAGTTCGAGCCTAAATGGGACGGTCCATATGTAGTAAAAGAAGTATACTCCAATGAGGCATATAGAATTGCAAATCAAGAGGGACAGGGTGTCAGTATACCTGTCAACGGTCACTTCATCAAACGATACTACCCCTGAAGACAGACATGTTGATTTTGACTCAGAATATTATTGGCATAATGATTCTGTATCAAAAGGGGGCAAGAATGAATAAGATCATGTCTATATGTCAGCAAAAGAGGCTATGAAGAAGAAGTTCATGAGCATGTCAACTATGTTAGCAAGCATTTTTAAAATATATATATGATCGTCATCATCACCAAAAAGGTCTGACAAAATCAATATCATCTTGAAGGTTCTCTTGAAGATATTGACAAGATTGATATATTGCCTTACAAGGCATGGATCTTCTTGAAGATATTATCTCAGTCGGAAATATCTACTATACTGGCAATGACAATGATCATAAATATTTTTGCCTTACAAGGCACGGATCTTCTTAAAAATACTATCAAAAGCAAGGATATATCAATATCAGTCAAAGAGGTAGTATAGCCAAGTCAAATCCTAAAAGAGCCAAATTGAGCCAAATCAAAAAAGATCAAGCTCTCAAAAAAGAAAAAAAAAGCTTTAAAGGATCAAGCTCTAGAAGAGCCGGCCAACTATACGTAAGACCTATGAAGATCGCCATTCGGGCAGCGGCGAGGAGTCAGTGGCCCTAAAAAGCCCGCGAAGACCATCGTGCGCACCCATGCGGGCAGCTGACGAAGTCAAGGATTCAAAGCCTAAAAGGCCATAAATCCGCGAAGACTAGTCACCGTAACTCCCATGCCGTCTGTATAGCTTCCGGCAGCGCCACGGGGAACGGATGAAAATGCCCTCCCGTGAATGGGCTCGACCTTGCAGACGAAGAAAACAGGGGCCGCAGTGCGAGCTTTATGCCAACCATGCGTAAGACCCTCCAGGTCTAGGGTTTGATTTCAGTAGTAACTCATGAGGAAGGGCTTAAACCTACTCATTGATGGACTGGCGACCCTAGATTTGGTGCCCAAAGGTAGCCTTGCGAGCCCTGCGAACTCTAGAGAGTTACCGTGGCCAACCCTGTGCGTAAAACCAACCGTTCACCGCCCGGTAGCGTCAATGGGCCCCTCTGATGGACCTTAGCCATGAGCTTAAGGCAGTGAAAAGCCCAAAAGTGAACTCTAGAGAGTTACAGTGGCCATCACATAAGACCCATAAATGCTCCACTACTCATGAGCTTAAACTGTGTGTGTGTGCGCACGCTCCACTACTCATGAGCTTAAACTGTGTGTGGCTAATTAAATTGAAACTTAGTACCTCCAATTTAAATACTCACATAGAGTAACAAAGCATAAAAGGTTTGAAAATCATAAAGGATGTAATGAAATTACTATATAAAATATAAATATAATCTGATAATATTAGCATAAATGTCATCAACATGCAATGTGAAAAATGCCATTATAAACATCTCAAAATGTTATTATAGAAACATATGTGAAGTCAAATAAATTATATGTCCAAGAAACATGAAAGCCAAGATTGCATGTTCAAAATTACATGTTCAAAGATCTTATGTAATCCCCACTACCTCCATATATTTGCGCAAATCTTCTTTCAATTGTGTCTGAGCAGCATCATGTTTAGATTTTTCTTCAAGAATAAGTCTTGCTTGATCAGGAACGCCAGCAAGTTTATTCTCCAAAGAAGCAATCATTTCTTTTCCTTGAAGTTGTGCGAATTTTTCAATATCAATAGATTGAGCATTCGTCTGTATCTTCTCTTCAACATCCTGAATGAACAAGTTCTGCTCATGATTCTTCCTCTCCAATTGAGAGATTTCTTCCTTCAGAATTGCAATACGATCTTGGATAGTCGCTCTTTCATCAATATAAGTCTTTAGTTGATCTTGAAGAATCATATGCTCTTGCTCAAGTTTAGAAATCGATGAAGCTGTCAGAAAGGCTTGTTCTTGAGATAAAGCCAGCTGCTTCCTGTATTCTAAAATTTCAGGAGCAATTGTAACATTTTCTGCTGACACCAAAGAAATTACCGAATCATGAAATTTGAGGAGTGAATCACGCAAAGGAGATATATTGATTCTAGCCATCTTGGCAGAGCTCTCCAGAATCTCTATAGCAACATCCAAATCCAACCACTGATCAGGATTTCTGAAGATATGGGCTATTGCTAACAAGGAATGTTTCACCATAAGCATTTTATGAACAGGAATTTTCACAAAGGATGACAATTCAGAAGTAGTGGCCACAGAATCAGAACTGGCCGCACCACTGCAAGAAGGAGTTTTTATAGCAAAAGAAGAAGGATATTCAAAATAATATTATGAAATATGTAGTCTTGAGTAAAATAATCAGTGTATATATGTGTGTACCTGTCACAGGAATACGACTAACAGAAGGAGAAGCTCTCTGAGTCGCGGAAGGACCAAGTTCCACCATATCAGCAAGAGATGGTGCTCTAGCCTCCGTGCTTGAATCTCTGGTAGCCGGAGTTGGCAAGTCCGTAGTTTCTACTGGAAATATGATTTCACGAGCCACCACTCTCTGTACTACCAATGGGACTACGGGTGCTCTTGGTGAAGTTACCACGAGAGGATTCACTGAAGAGATAGCGCCTATTTCTGCAACTTGAGCACCTAAAAAAGGGAGACATAATAATTCTAAATAAATAATAGTTGTTAAAATATAGATAAATATATCTATATGAAAATAAAATCTCCTTTACCTGGTGAATAACCATATTCGCCATAATCTAAAAGTTCCTCTTCATCTTCTTCAACTGCAGGAGATTTAGCAGGAACATTTACACCAGGAAGAGTCTTAGCAATCGCAGGAGAAGATTCCATTTCAACTTCTTTTACAGTTGTTTCCTCATCCCCGTCAATATCAACTTCGCCTTCTTCAAAGTCATCATCTTTATCTTCACAGTTGTCGCTATCCTCACTATCTTCATATTGTGAAGAGTCAGTAGTCTCTGACGATGAAGCTGAACTTTCATCCTCCAAAATTTCTTCGTCGACTTCTTCAACGACAATCTGTTTCCCTTTGCAAGAAACGGCCTGTCTGCTCTCTGGTGCAGGCTCTTTGAGTGTAGGGGAGGTGGATGCTTGTCTGGTCCTTTCTGGAAGAATTGGAGATGATGATTGTAAACGCGTTTTTGATCTAGTCATCGGGGAAGATGGACTAGGACCAAGGGGTTGTGGAGGAGATATGGAGGTATCAATAGCTGGCCCTTCTTGAACCACTGCAGTTTCTATAGGAATTGGAGAAGATGTACCTTCAACATCATCTGTAGCTTGGTTTGAAAAGTCTCGACGAGATTTCTCAAATTCTCTCAGAACTCCGTGAGCAAACCAGCCATCCAAAGTGTTGATAGGCTTGATTTCACGGATGGGGTCTTCCAATGATATCTTCCTACAAATTTCTCCCAGAAGGGAGGCATGACTTTTTTCTGGAATATAGCCAATTCCACTCTCTAAATTTCTGCCCTTCAGCCTGGGCGGATGAAGAAAAATAGAAGAATCCACTGGCAGGCATTTAGTGACCAAGTATAATTGGTGATCCCACCATCGCATCCAGCTATATGATGTATGGACTATGCGATCACAGCTTGGAATTATGAAAAGAGATCCGACGCAGCCATTCAGCAGCTGTTTCCATATCATGGCCCAGTTAAGAGGACCAGTTCCATAATAGCGCATTTTTCTAGTAACCAACCCGCAGTCTTGTGGTACAGTTTGGTCATAACCAAATTGACGAGCAAAATGACTTGGGTAGTAAGGTTCTCTCCAAAATTTTGTTCCTTCCCGAAGAGGTAAACTGCACGAGTGAATAGAAAAGAAGAAAGCTCTCTCTGCTGCAGTAAGCGTTTCTTGGTCCACCATATTTGTATCTTTAGTGTAGCGATAAAGGCGGAACTGAAAATAGTTTATCTGGTCATCATCTCGAATTTTATTAGCAACCCATTCATACACTCTTTTCGCCATTGCTCTTTGCTGAAAGAACTAGAGTGGAAGGTGAGAAGGATGAATGTATGCTTGCTCTGGAGCCTCAAAAGTCCAAGGAAAATAAACTCCTAGCCACCCCGTAATATAATGCCAAGAAGTGTGTGCAGACGAAGCTCCAAGAATAGGGTCTTTTACATGGGTAGCCACCTCTCCAAGAGCTCTGTAAATAGAACACAATACAGGAGGAGCAAGAGAGTATTTATGGCCTTCCGCTAAAGCACCAGCCACAACAAAGATGCTTGGACGAACAGCATCTGCCCATTTAGAGCTGGGCAATACGACCAAACTTAGCCAATAAGCCAAGAACGCTGCAAGTTCTCCAAAAGAGCTATATTCTGGTCTTCCCCTCATTGCATCTCGAAGTTTCATTAATTCTTTGGAATGACAATCACGAAATCTTCAAAGAAAATAAAGGAGAGGAGGTTAATATGCAGAAATGGCTAAGTAGCAAGAATACAAAGAGGAAAGTCAATTGTCAGATTGATAAATACCTGAGACCTCTAGAAAAATGTGCCAGCCATTGTAGAGGGGAATTTTGTGGAAGCTGGGAAATTTGCCCATCTCTTTAAACAGCTCTATGGTAGTCTCAGAGATAGAAAGCTTGCGATCCGGAGAAGATACAAAGGTCAATTCTCTGTTTGTCGGAATAAATTCATCATAGAATTTACCTGTTATTGTGAGACCGGCGATACGATGAAGATCCCAAAGTGATATGCTCATTTCGCCATAAGGTAAATGAAAGGAATTGGTTGTAGGCAACCAATATTCAAGGAAGCCTTTCAGTATATTGGGTTCCTTATAGAAGTATTTGGAGGTCACTTCTATGGCATCATAAAGGCCGATCTTTGCAAGAGTGCTTGTATGCTTCAGTAAAATAGTCTCCGCCCATTCAGAATAATAGCGGTGAGCGGTTAACATGCCTCTGATGTGAAATTCTGCCTGTCCCCAGAGTTGTTCTCGATCTCTAAAGCGTTGTCAAACTGTCTCATAAAAATGAGAAGGAAAGAGATCATGAGGACTGTGGAAAGGAACTAAGAATATCATAGGATGAGCTTCTCCTATCTTTTGTCGTGGCTTCTGTGTTTGGATGACTCCCTCAAGGATTCGAGGCTCTCTTAAGGCCCACAATTTGGTATACATTAATCTTTCGCCATGGACGTAATCTTTAGACTCACAGTCGAGCATGGACTGATGACGATATACTTTAATGGGAATAATCGTCATGCCCTCCGCATGAGGGTTGTCAAACTTCATGACACCTTCAACAACTCTTACTGAGTCCCATGAGTTTTGAAGCCTCTTCTTCTTGTGTTCCTTGATTTTCTCTGCAAATTCTTTCGCCTCATTTCGGCGAGTTTTCTTTGAACGAGAAGCCGGAGGAGTGTCTTCCCGAGGAGATGGCCTTTCACTATCGGTACGAATATGAGCCGTAGTCTTTAACCATTCATCCCAGTCATACTCTCTGCCATGCTTAGGTGGACATTTGATATCTCCCAAAGATATGGATCTATGAATGGGGGATGGCAAAGACTTGATGCGATCAGAAAAGTCAAAAGTAGGAAGAACGGGTTCTTTGAAATAAGCTAAATTTCTGGAAGTTGTCTTTATCCTTTTAGCAGGAGGTTGATCAGAAGAAGGTAGATCAGAAGGAGTCACAGGACGAGCCGTTTGTTTAATGCGAGCCATGAAAATAAGTTAAGGAAGGAAGATTGATGACAGAATGAGAAAGGGAGAAAGAAGAAAAAAGACTTAAGTGTTGGAAAAAATTCAAAGAGGAAAATCGGCTAAGTACGGAGTACTTTGCGCGGGTCCGCGCAAAGTATAAGGTTTGCACGGGAGAGTTTGCAAACTCGAAGGACTTCGCGCAAACTAAAAAGGTTTACGCGGGTTCGCGCAAAGTTAAAGGTTTGCGCGGAAGAAAATCACAAGGGCAGAGTTCAGACAGATTGTGAGCAGATTGTGAAAATGACCAAGTTGTTGCATTATTTATAGTATTTCTGGTCGAGTACGGTACTCGACCGGGCTTTGCGTTGGGTCGCGCAAACTCTATACAAAATCAGGGATTTGATCCTTTTTCTTTGATTTTTGAAGAAACAAAGAAATGGATCAAGGGGGCATCTGTTGAGGCATTGTTGAGGCATAAAGATAAACAAAATAAAGACAAGAAAGATCAAGAAATAAGTTAGAAAGATCAAAAGAAATCAGTTTCAAGACCACTTTGCGCGGGATCGCGCAAAGGGAATTAATTCAGCAGACCGCGCAAAGTGAAGAGTTTGCGCAGAAAACAGTTTGCGTGGGATTGAGGGTTTGCGCGAGACCGCGCAAAGCATATCGTTTGCGCGTGTCCGCGCAAAGTCTATGATGATGCGATAAAAATCGTTGGATGATATTTTTGTCCCACATCGACCAGATTTGAGATTTTCACTGGTGAAAATGTCTATAAATACCCCGTTCCTTCTCTCAAAAGGGGTTGGAAGATTTCAGAAGTGAAGAAAAGACGAAAGAGAAGACAGAAGGTGCGGAGTATTGGACTCCTGCACTTTGCGCGACCATGCGCAAAGGAGTATTGGACTCCTGGAAGTTTGCGCCAGTCCGCGCAAGGCAGCAGGGTGTTCTTATGGTTTGCGCGGACCCGCGCAAAGCATATCGTTTGCGCGGACCCGCGCAAACCGACTGCTGGACAGTCTGTAGCAACAATGGGCTGTTATGCTGTCAGAATGGTTTGAGTCTTCAGATCTTCAAGTTCTTCTTATTCGGGAGAAAAGGAAGAGTTATGGACGAAGAGACGTATTCCTCCTAAGTTTCAGGAGATAACCGAAATAGCACCGAAATGCTGCCGGAATCTTTGTTCTCTTGAAGACTATTGATTGACTTGTCTATTCCTCCTAAGTCATTGGAGAGGACTAAGATCATGGCCGTTATACTGTCAAAATTCATATCTGATTATGATAGTCGTAACATACAATGAATTCTTTTGTAAACTATCTTAGAATCAAGGGATATCAGAGGATGTAAAATGAATTCAGAATCAATAAAGTGTGATGATTGTCTTTATAATTATCCAATTGTTATGTTTGAATAAGATAATTTTCCCAAATCAAATACTTTTGTTTCCTTGTCGAAACAAAATGGCGACTCTGCTGGGGACAATTATCTTATTTAACATTAACATTGGGAAAGTTGTAAGACTCTCGTCACTATTTTTGGCATCTATTTGACGCCAAAATGGCGACTCTCAGTGGGAACATCCTCCCCTTCATCTCCAAGATAGTTTACTTAGTCTTTCATGTACTAATTTCAAGTATGTTTTATTATTGAAGGTACCTGAATTCAATCACACAACACTACTAATGGCTAATATCGCGAGAAAAGTGAACTTCCGATTCATCGCCACCGGGTTCATAATTGAATATGCGCCAAACCAAACTCCTGAGCGTATAAAAGCAAGCACTACAAGTAGGCACAAAGTGATTCCAGTAACAGCGGGAGTCATTTCCGTTTCACCTCAACCACAAGAGAGTGATGAAAACTGGACTTTGGTCTCGTCCAAAAAGACAAAAGCAAAAACCTTAAAGAGTGGCAAGGCAAAATTGCTTGTACCAAGAACTGAGGGACCAATTACACGAAGCATAGCAAGAAGAAAACCCGAGCTTACTCCTCCGGCGATTTATCCTGAACAAGCTGCTCGCAGATTCTCGTCACAAGATTTTCCAGCCTTGGTCGCCCAGAAGACCAAATGGACAGAAGCACAGAAAGGCAAAGCACTGATGATAGGATCCCCGATGCCCATATCACCTCAAACAAGCTCGCCTATAACTGTATCACCTCAATCGGTTAAAAGCACGGGAAGTACACAAGAATCAAACGAGACTCCAATTTCTCCCCTCTTTACAAGCCCTGTTACGTCAACATACTCTCGTTTTACTCCAATAACAGCTTCGATGAACAGTCAAGAGGCCGCAGTATACATGGCAGAGACAGGTCAAGGAAATAGACCAACTACTGAAGAACGTGTTAATCAAATGGCGGAGGCACAAAGAGTGCTAATGGATGAATGCCGGAGCCTCAGAGAAGCTCTGGCAACTCTGGCACATAATGTAGCCCAAATAGTGGCTCCACCCATGATGGGAGCAACAAATGGACAAGAGAACCAACCTGAAGGTTCCCGTCCGCAGGGGATAGGATCCCGAGGGTCCGTTCCGGTGACAAGAGCTATAACACAAGATGACGTAAGACAAGTCGTCGAAGAAGCAGTCAGAATAGAAAGGGAGCGCACAAATACCGGTCGTTTCAGATACCGAACACCCTACCCAAGAGAGGTAGAGGATGTTCCATTTCCAGCCAATTTTAAGCATCCAGATTTTCAGAAATTTAATGGGGAAGGATCACCAGAGGAACACCTGATGCATTTCATCACCAGCATGGGGAATTTTTCCACGATACCTCAATATTGCTTACGCTTATTTGGGTCATCATTGACAAGCAAAGCTTTCAGGTGGTATTCAAATTTGGCACCAGGATCCATACGAACATGGGAAGAAATGCAAGATGCTTTCATGTCAAACTTCTTTTCGTCAGAACGCGATGTTAGCATAACAGAACTAGCTTCAGTACGACAACGAGAAGGAGAACCAGTCGAAAAATTCATAGACAGGTGGAAGACACTGGGGGCATCATGCAGGCAGTTGCCAGAAGAAAAGGAACAAGTCAAAATGTGTCTGAATTCTATGGAAACAGGAATCGCGTTTGGATTCACCAGCGCTGATATCGGAACATTTCATGATTTGGCTACTAAAGCCCATGCATTGGAACTGATGACTTGCAAGATGCCGGCATTTCATCATGAAACTGTCAGAAGAATACCTGGCAGAACAACTGTCAACACTATCGATCGGGATAAGAAGAATCAAGACGCAAAAGGCTCAAGAGATAAAAGGCCGGAAGGAAAAGAAGGTTGGAATCAATCGAGGGATAGATACGGTGGAAAAAAGCTCAGAATGCTCGATTCACATGAAGGATTTGAGTTTGATAAAGAAGACGTGGTGCCTATGATGCAACAATTGTTAAAGGCATACCTTAGAATTACCAGAACCAAAACGCCCTGAAGATGCGACGAGGACTCGAGAAAGAAACTTTTGCCGTTATCATCGCCTAGTGGGGCATCCGACGGAAAATTGTTATACATTAAAATGCATTATACAGCGAATGATAAATAGAGGTGACATAATAACCAAATGGAAGCAAAGAAAAGAATGCAAGGGTAACAGATAAATGTATTGTCAATACAAGAAAACACGCGGGAATGAAAAAGGAAAGGTCGACAAGAAATGCAACAATGATTACGTTGCGATCGGGAAGCAAATAACAAGTCGGTAAAAAGCAAAAAGCAAGAATCATAAGGAAAGAAGTGGTGAAAGACAGAATCGAGGACAAAAGTAGAAATGGAGATGCAAATAACAAAAGTGGCTTATGATGTAGTTAGTCACTTGAAGGGTATACCGAACACGATTAAGTATTTATGATGCACTCAAGTTGTCAGAAGAATTTTTGCAGAGTTTGATTCAAGCACTGTCTGATCACAATGTGAGAGAAACTTTACTGGCAGAAATGAAAGATGAAAGAAATAATAAAAAAATGAATTGTCTACCAGTAATATCTTTCTCTGATGATGATTTAATTGGTGAAAAGGAACATAACAGGCCATTGATGATAGAAGGATACATTTGTGAGAAGAAGATAAAAAGGATTATGATAGATAATGGGTCTGCAGTGAATCTTCTGCCACTCTCCATGATTACTAAATTGGGTTTTCACCGTTCAGACTTGCGCCCCAGCGGAATGATGATACAAGGATTTAATCAAGATGGACAACGCGCGCTCGGAAAAATTACAGTAACATTGGAGGTGGGAGAATTAATTACTACTGTTGTATGTCACGTTATAAATGCTGTGACGACATATAACCTTCTCTTGGGAAGGCCGTGGATACATCAGTACAATATTATACCTTCTACTCTACACCAGTGTTTCAAATACTGTAAAGATGAGATGCAGTGTAAAGTAATGGCTGATGCAAAACCCTATACAGAAGCTGAGTCTTTCTTTGCAGATGCTAGCTATTATAAATGTTTCTCTGAAGAAATGAGAAATGATGATGGGAAGAGAATCGTAAAAGATGCCGGGATAAATAAAGTTAAAGAAGAAAGAGCGAGAATCTTGGTCTGCAGAAGCAAGAAAGAAAAAGTTCTATTTTGTACCAAAGCGACCGAGACAACCGGGACAACCACCGTTGACACTATTGTCAATGTGAAAGCAGTGAAAGTCTTACTGATCCAATTACAGTGCCATTACCCAATATCGAAAGATGTAAGCCATTCAGTACCGCTCAAGAACATTTCAAGTCAAAGCCAATGCTAAATATCCTGAACCAATAGAGTTTCACGTTGCATCGAAGTGAAGGATGAAAATATAAGCAATATATATCATGGAGAGTTAGCATCGCAAAATTTGAAGAAATACAGTGCAGCAAGCAAGAAAATCATGAGAAATATGGGTTTTGATTGTGACAAACCCACCGGCTTGAATCATGGGAAAGGAATTCAGATCCCTCTCGGGGTTAATCAGGAAAAGCGAAGAAAATTCCAAGGATTGGGAGCAGAATCAACGATAAAATATAATATCGTTAACATGACTTCAGTTACACCAGATGCTAAGGTAGTTGAATATCCTGAAACCGCTCCAAGGCAAATAGAAGACGGGGGGCAACCGACGATAGATGGCCTGCGAGAAATAAATTTGGGAACAGCAGAAGAGCCAAGGAACACATTCATCAGCGTTAGCCTCTCAGATCAGGAAACTGAGAAATATGGCCAACTTCTCAAAGCAAATAAAGATGTTTTCGCCTGGACATATGAAGAAATGCCGGGACTAGAACCCTCCGTAGCAATGCATCGATTAAATATTTCCAAAGAAAAGAAACCAGTAAAGTAAGCACAAAGGCAATTTCACCCAGACCTAATTTCGTTAATCGAAAAGGAAGTAAATAAATTAATAAAGGTTGGGTTCATCAGAGAAGTTAAGTATCCCAAATGGATATCAAACATTGTTCCGGTGAAAAAGAAGAACGGACAGATTAGAGTATGTATTGACTTTAGAGATCTGAATGAGGCATGTCCAAAGGATGACTTCTCTCTCCCGATAACAGAATTACTAATTGATAGTACTACTCAGTATGCTATCATGTCCTTTATGGATGGATATGCAGGCTATAATCAAATCAGGATGGCGCCTGAAGACGAAGAGGCGACGGCCTTCAGAACGCCGCTTGGAATTTATTGTTATAAAGTTATGCCTTTCGGTCTTAAAAATGCTGGGGCAACATATCAAAGAGCAATGAAGAATATCTTTCAAGATATGATGCATAAACATGTTGAATGCTATGTTGATGATTTGGTGGTCAGATCTGAAGATCATCAAGAACACCGCGAACATTTAGCATCAGTCTTCCGAAGACTCAGAAAGAAGCAATTAAAGATGAACCCGGCTAAGTGTGCATTCGGAGTCTCTTCTGGCAAATTCCTCGGTTTTGTTGTACGACACAGAGGGATCGAGATTGATCCAGAAAAGATTAAGGCTATTCAGAATATGCCGCCACCAACGACGTTGAAGGAATTAAAAAGTTTACAAGGAAAATTGGCATACATTCGCCGTTTCATTTCGAACCTCGCAGGAAGGTGTCAGCCATTTTCTCGGTTAATGAAGAAAGATCTGAGAATTTGTATGGGATCAGGCTTGCCAGAATGCCTTTGATTCAATTAAAGAGTTATTAAAACAGCCACCGGTGTTAACAGCTCCAGTAAAAGGTAAGCCACTTATCTTATATACATCTGCCGCTACAAATTCTTTGGGTGCTTTGTTGGCACAGGTAAACGAAGCCGGAAAAGAAACTGCTCTTTATTATCTAAGCCGAACACTGATGGGGGCAGAATCCAATTATTCTCCGATTGAAAAAGAATGTTTGGCGTTGGTATTCACTGTGCAAAAGTTAAGGCATTATTGTCTCTCCCATGATATAACTCTGATCTCAAGAGCAGATCCGATAAAATTCTTGATGACCAGGCCAATGTTATCGGGAAGACTAGCCAAGTGGATGCTGTTGTTATCAGAATATACTATTTCATATAAGCCTGCGAAAGCAGTGAAAGGACAAGCTATGGCAGACTTTCTCACAAAGACATCCTATAGCGAGAAAATGAAGAAATCAATGATGAATTCCCAGATGAACAGTTATGTTGGCTGAATCTCAGAATCTTTGGCAGATGTATTTTGATGGTGTTTCGAGTATCGGGAGCGGGGGCAGGAGTGATATTCATTATGCCTCAGGACGATTTATTACCATACTCTTTCACGTTGGGTATCGCGTGCACGAACAATGAAGCTGAATACAGGGCTCTTATCATCGGAATGGAAATAGCACAGCAAATGGAAATAAAATCATTGCATATCTTCGGAGATTCTAAATTGATTGTAAATCAATTGACGGTAATTTGAGGTAAGGAAGAAGAACTTTTGCCTTATTATCGGAAGGCACAATGATTTGCTTGAACAATTATTATGTGGAAATTAAACACATACCACGGTCGGAGAATGCAAAGCAGATGCTTTAGCCAATTTAGCGGCTTTATCTGCACAAACCGAAGTCCTCTTCAGGTAACTATAGAAGAAAGAAGATTCCTGCCATCTGCAGAAGTTATCAAAGAAACCGTTGAAATGTTGCCTATATCCTGTCTGGAGGTAACAATGAATGATTGGCGTCAGCCTTTTGTTGATTATCTCAAATATAATATTTTGCCAGAAGATAATACACAAAGACAGCAGATTAAGCAGTGATCAGGAAAATTTATCATATGCAGCGCAGTATTATATAGAAAATCTTATAATGGAATGCTGTTAAGGTGCTTGGACAAGCAAGAAGCAAACCAAATGCTGCGGGAGGCACATTCAGGTGAATGTGGAGCACATCAAGCTGGCCGGAATTTATGCCATAAAGTGCATCGAATGGGTTATTATTGGCCTACTATGTTTAAAGATGCGATAGAATATGCAAAGCGGTGTCATGAATGTCAAATACACGGAGATATAATACATGTTCCTCCAGAAGAATTACATCGGTCTGTTGCTTCTTGGCCTTTCTCAGCCTGGGGACTCGATGTTATTGGTCCTATAAATCCTCCTTCATCCAAAGGAAAACAGTATATTCGCGCAATGATTATTTCTCCAAATGGACAAGAAGCGATCGCCTTGCGTAATGTTAAAGAGAAAGACGTGGTCAATTTCATCCGTCATGCTATAATATACCGTCATGGTATTCCGAAGAAAATCATCACTGATAATGGCACCCCTTTTAAAAATAGAGGCATGGAAAAGTTATGTCAGAAGTTCGATATCCAACATTCTTTTTCAACCCCTTACTATCCTCCAGCCAATGGACTAGCAGAGGCGTTTAACAAAACAATTGTCAAGATTATGAAGAAAACAGTGACAGGCAATAAGCGCGATTGGGATGAAAAGTTACAAGAAGCATTATGGGCCTACGAGAACCACTCATCGTCACAAAGAACAGGGGCGACACCGTATTCATTAATCTATGGTATGGAGGCAGTTATCCCGATTGAAATGCAGGTGGCATCACTCCGAATAGCAGTACATCAGTCTATAACAGATGATGAAAATGCAAAAATAAGGTTGAAAGAATTAGATCTGCTTGATGAGAAACATCTTGCAGCTCAGTAGCGGTTGCAGTCATATCAGGCCAGAATATCGGCTGCCTTTGATAAATAGGTTAAATACCGCTCTTTCAAAAAAGGGGATATGGTGTTAATGTTGAAAAGACCTATAATGGTCACTCACCGGACAGGGGGCAAGTTCGAGCCTAAATAGGACGGTCCATATGTGGTAAAAGAAGTATATTCCAATGGGGCATATAGAATCACAAATCAAGAAGGACAGGGTATCGGTATACTCGTCAACGCCCGTTTCATCAAAAGATACTATCCCTAAAATAGACGTATGGATTTTGATCCAGAATATTATCAGCATGATGATTCCGTATCAAAAGGGGGCAAAGATGAATAAAATCATGTCTATATGTCAAACAAAGGAGAGAGGAAATTCACAAGCATGTCAATTATCAAGCGTCAAAATCTGGAAAATATATATATGATCATCATCATCACCAATTAAGTATGATAAAGGCAATATCATTATCTTGAAGATTCTCTTGAAAATTGCCTTACAAGGCACGGATTTTCTTGCAAGGATATGACGAAAGCATTATTGCCTTACAAGACAAGGAATTTCTTTGAAGATACTATCAAAAGTATAAAAATTATTGCCGATCTTCTCGAAGATATTCCGGAAATATATACTATATTGGCAAATGATGATGATCATAAATATTATGGCCTTACAAGGCATAGGATCTTCTTGAAGATTGAAGATAAATATTATTGCCTTACAAGGCACGGACCTTCTTGAAGATATAATTAAGAGCAAGGATGTATCAATATCAATCAAAGAGGCAGTATAGCCAAGCCAAATCCTAAAAGAGCCAAATTGAGCCAAATCAAAAAGATCAAGCTCGGAAAAAAAAAATGCTCTCAAAGGATCAAGCTCTAAAAGAGCCGGCCAACTATACGTAAGACCCATGAAGATCGCCATTCGGGCAGCGGCGAGGAGTCAGTGGCCCTAAAAAGCCCGCGAAGACCATCGTGCGCACCCATGCGGGTAGCTGACGAAGTCAAGGATTCAAAGTCTAAAAGGCCATAAATCCGCGAAGACTAGTCACCGTAATTCCCATGCCGTCAGATATAGCTTCCAGCGGCATACGGGGAACGGATGAAAATACCCTCTGTGAATGGGCTCGACCTTGCGACGAAGAAAACGGGGGCGCGGTGCGAGCTTTATGCTAACCGTGCGTAAGACCCTCCAGTCTAGGGTTTGATTTCGAGTAGTAACTCATGAGGAAGGGCTTAAACCTACTCATTGATGGTGGCGACCCTAGATTTGGTGCCCAAAGGTAGCCTTGCGAGCCCCTGCGAACTCTGAGAGTTACCGTGGCCAACCCTGCGCGTAAATCCAATAGTTCACCGTCCGGTAGCGTCAATGGGCCCCTCTGATGGATCGTGACCATGAGCTCAAGGCAGTGAGAAGCCCAAAAGCGAACTCTAGAGAGTTACAGTGGCCATCACATAAGACCCATAAATGCTCCACTACTCATGAGCTTAAACTGTGTGTGTGCGCACGCTCCACTACTCATGAGCATAAACTGCGTGTGGCTAATTGAATTGAAACTTAGTACCGCCAATTTAAATACTCACCTAGAGAATCCCGTACTAACAAAGCATAAAAGGTTTAGAAATTGTAAAAAAAAATGTAATGAAATTATTATATAAAGAATAAATAAAACTTGATAATATTAATAAAAAATATAAATATAATAAAAAATATAAATATAATAAAATTATCATATAAATATAATTTGATAATATTAGTATAAGTATCATCAATATGTAAGATAAAAAAAATACCATCATGAAACATCCCAAAATACTATCATGAGATATATGATAAATTACATTCAAGAAACACGAAAGCAAATATCACATGTTTAAAATTACATGATTCAAAGATCCTCTGTAATTCCCATTGCTTCTGAATATCTGAGCAAATCTTCTTTCAATTGTGCCTGAGCTGCATCATGTCTAGATTTTTCTTCAAAAATAAGTCTCGCATGATCAGAGGCATGACAAGCTTATTCTCCAAAGAAGCGATCATTTCTTTACCTTGAAGTTGTGCGGATTTTTCGACATCAATAGATTGAGCATTCACCGTATCTTCTCTTCAACATCTGAATGATTAAAACTGTTCATGATTCTTCCTCTCCATTTGAGAGATTTCTTCCTTTAAAATTGCAATGCGGTCTTGAATAGTCTTGCTTTCATCAATATGAATCTTTAATTGATCTGAAGAATTATATGCTCTTGTTCAAGTTTAGAAATTGATGAAGTTTGTCAGAAGAGCTTGTTCTTGTGATGAAGCCAATGCCTTCTACACTCTAAAATCTCGGGAGCAATTGTAACATTCTCTACCGACGCCAAAGAAATTACGGAATCACGAAATTTGAGGAGTGAATCCCATGAAAGGAGATATGTTAATTCGGCCATCTTAGCGAGCTTTCCAAAATTTCTATAGCAACATCCAAGTCAACCATTGATCGGGGTTTCGAAGATATGGATTATTGCTAACAGAGAGAATGTTTTACCATAAGCATTTTGTGAGCGGGAATATTTTGCAAAGGATGATAGTTCGAAGTAGTGGTTCTGAGAATCGAACTAGCCGCACCGCTACGGGAATAAGTTCTATAGTAAAAGAAGAAGGATATTCAATATATTATTATGAAATATATATAGTCTTGAGTAACGATAAGCGGTGCATATATATACATCCTTTGGAACACGACTAACAGAAGGAGAAGCTCTTTGAGCTATGGAAGGACCAAGTCCCACCATATCAGCAAAAGATGGTGCTCTAGCTTCTGTACTAGAATCTCTGGTAGCCGGAGTTGGCAAGTCAGTAGTTTCTGTAGGAAATATAATTTCACGAGCCACTACTCTCTGTACTACCAATGGAACTACAGGTGCTCTTGGTGAAGATACCACAAGAGGGCTCACTGAAGAGATAGCACCTATTTCTGCAACTTGAGCACCTAAAAAGGGAGATGCAATGATTTTAAATAAATAATAGTTGTTATAATATAAATCAAGATATGTATATGAAAATTTTCTTTTACCTGGTGAATACCCATATTCTCCATAATCTAAAGGCTCCTCTTCATCTTCCTCAGCTGCAGGAGATTTAGCAGGAACATTAATGCTAGAAGGAGTCTTAGCAGTTGCAGGAGAGGATTCTATCTCAACTTCTTTCGCAGCTGTTTCCTCTTCTTCGCCAATATCAACTTCACCTTCTTCAAAGTCATCATCTTTATCATTATCGCTATCTCCGCTATCTTCATCTTGCGAAGATTCAGTTGTACTTGATGATGAAGTTGAACTTTCATCTCCCAAAATTTCTTCGTCAACTTCTTCAACGATAACTTGCTTCCCTTTATAAGAAACGGGTTGGCTGCTCTCCGGTACAGGCTCTTGGACTATAGGGGAAGCAGAGGCTGGTCGAATTCTTTCCGGAGGGATAGGGGATGATGATTGCAAACGCGTTCTTGATCTAGTCATCGGAGAAGATGGACTAGGACCAAGGGGCTGTGGAGGAGATGTGGAGGTATCAATAGCCGGTCCTTCTTGAACCACTGCAGTCTCTGCAGGAATTGGAGAAGATGTACCTTCAGCATTATCTGCAGCCTGGTTTGAAGAATCCCGACGAGATTTCTCAAATTCTCTTAAATCTCCGTGGGCAAACCAGCCATCCAAAGTGTTGATGGGCTTGATTTCACGGATGGGATCTTCCAATGATATCTTTCTGCAAATCTCTCCAGGATGAGATGCATGGCTCTTCTCCGGAATATAGCCAATTCCGCTCTCTAAATTTCTACCCTTCAGCCTGGGTGGATGAAGAAAGATAGAAGAATCTACTGGCAAACATTTATTAACCAGGTATGATTGGTGATCCCACCATCGCATCCAGCTATATGATGTACGGACTATGCGATCACAACCTGGAATTATGAAAAAAGAGCCAACGCAGCCATTCAGCAATTGTTTCCATATCGTGGCCCAGTTAAGAGGACCAGTTCCATAACAGCACATTTGTCTGGTAACCAACCCGCAGTCTTGTGGCACAGTTTGATCATAACCAAATTGACGAGCAAAACGATTGGGGTAGTAAGGTTCTCTCAGAATTCTGTCCCTTCCCATGAGAGGCAAAGCGCATGAGCGAATAGAAAAGAAGAAAGCTCTCTCTGCTGCAAAGTAAGAGTTTCGTTGTCCACCATGTACGTGTGCAACGGTATAGCGGTAAAAGCGCGGGCGAAAGAAGTTTATCTGATCATCATCTCGAATCTTATTTGCAACCCACTCATACGCCCTTCTAGCCATTGCTCTTTGTTGAAAGAACCAGAGAGGAAGATGAGAAGGATGAGAATATGCTTGCTCGAGACCTCAAAGGTCCAAGGAAATAAACTCCAAGCCACCACCTGTAAAATAATGCCAAGAAGTATGCTGTGAGATGAAGCTCCCAGTGGGGTCTTTTTCATGGGTAGCTATTTCTCCAAGGGCCCCGTAGATAGAACATAATACAGGAGGAGCAAGAGAATATTTATGACCCTCTGCTAAAGCGCCAGCTACAACAAAGACAGTAGGATGAACAATATCTGCCCACTTGGAGCTGGGCAATACAACCAAGATTAGCCAGTAAGCCAAGAATGCTGCAAGTTCTCCAAAAGGGCTATATTCTGGCTTTCCTCTTATTGTATCTCGGAGCTTAGTCAATTCTTTCGAGCGGCAGTCACGAAACCTTCAAAGAAAATGAAGGAGGTTAATATACGGGAATGGCGAAATAATAAGAATATAAAGAAGAAAATAATGATCAAATTGGTAAATACCTGAGACCTCTAGAGAAATGAGCCAGCCATTGTAGAGGGGGAATTTTGTGGAAGTTGGGAAATTTGCCCATTTCTTTGAATAGCTCTATGGTAGTCTCAGAGATGGAAGGCTTGCGGTCCGGGGAAGATACAAAGGCTAATTCTCTGTTGGTAGGAATGAATTCATCATAGAATTTGCCTGTTATTGTGAGACCAGCTATATGATGAAGGTCCCAAAGAGATAGGCTCATTTCGCCATAAGGAAAATGGAAGGAGTTGGTTGTAGGCGACCAATATTCAAGGAAGCCTTTTAGAACATTGGGTTCCCGATAGAAGTATTTTGAGGTTACTTCTATTGCATCGTAAAGGCCTATCTTTACAAGAGTGCTCGTATGCTTCAGCAAGATAGGTTCCGCCCATTCAGAATAATAGCGACGGGCAGTTAACAAGCCCCTAATGCGAAATTCTGCCTGGCCCCAGAGTTGCTCTCGATCTCTGAAGCGCTGTCGCACAGTCTCATAGAAATGAGAAGGAAAGAGATCATGAGGACTATGGAAGGGAGTCAAGAAGATCATGGGACGAGCTTCTCCTACGTTCTGTCGCGGCTTCTGAGCTTGAATAGTTCCTTCTAAGATTCGGGGCTCTCTTGAGGCCCATGATTCGGTATACATCAGCCTTTCGCCATGGACACAATCTCTAGATTCACAGTCTAGCATAGACTGATGGCGATATACCTTGATAGGAATGATTGTCATACCCTCTGCATGAGGGTTGTCAAACTTCATGACTCCTTCAACCACTCGTACTGAGTCCCACGAGTTCTGAAGTCGCTTTTTCTTGTGTTCCTTGATCTTTTCTGCAAACTCTTTCGCCTTATTGTGGCGTGTTTTCTTCGGACGAGAAGCAGGAGGAGTATCTTCTCGGAGAGGTGGTCTCTCACTATCGGTACGAATGTGAGCTGTGGATTTCAACCATTCGTCCCAGTCATATTCTCTACCATGTTTAGGAGGACATTTAATATCTCCTAATGATATGGATCTGTGGATGGGAGAGGGTAAAGACTTAATGCGGTCGGAAAAATCAAAGGTGGGAAGAACAGGTTCTTTAAAATAAGCGGGATTTCTGGAAGTTGTCTTTGTCCGCTTAGCAGGAGGTTGATCAGAGGGTGAATCAGAAGGAGACACAAGACGGGCTGTTTGTTTGATACGAGCCATGAGGAAAGATAGAGGAAGAAAGATAGGTGACAAAGTAGGAAATGAAGAAAGAAGAAAAATGACTAAGTGTTGAAAATTTTCTAAGTGCAGGGTACTTTGCGCGAGGTCGCGCAAAGTATAAGGGTTTGCGCGGAAAATCTCAAGTTCAGAGGAAGTCGCGCAAAGTGAGACGCTTTGCGCGAGGTCGCGCAAAGTCAGAAGTTTGCGCGGAATAAAATCGCCGGAGCAGAAAAACAGTTCGTGAAAATGACTAAGTGATTGGACTATTTATAGGCTTTATGACCGAGTATGGTACTCGACCATAGCTTTGCGCGGGGTCGCGCAAACCTTGTAAAAAGGAATGATTTGATCCTTTTCTTTGATTTTCTATAAAACAAAGAACGGATCAAGGGGGCATCTGTTGAGGCATAAAGATAAGCAAAATAAAGACAAGAAAGATCAAGAAATAAGTTAGAAATATCAAAAGAAATCAGTTTCAAGACCACTTTGCGTGGGATGCGCAAAGGAATTAATTCACAGAGCGCGCGCAAAGTGAAGAGTTTTGCGCGAAAAAGATTTGCGTGGGATTGAGGTTTGCTGCGAGACCGCGCAAAAAGCATATCATTCTTGCGCGTGTCATAGCAAAGTCTATGATGATGCGATAAAAATCGTTGGATGATATTTTTGTCCCACATCGACTAGATTTGAGATTTCCACTGGTGAAAATGTCTATAAATACCCCGTTCCTTCTCTCAAAAGGGGTTGGAAGATTTCAGAAGTGAAGAAAAGACGAAAGAGAAGAGAAGGTGCGGAGTATTGGACTCCGCACTTTGCGCGACCATGCGCAAAGGAGTATTGGACTCTGAAAGTTTTGCGTCTATCAAGCGGCAAAAGGTGTTCTTATGGTTTGCTTGCAGACCGCGCAAAGCATATCGTTCTTGCGGACCGCCGCAAACCGATCACTTGGACGATCTGTAGCAACAATGGGAACATTTGTTATCTTTGTCAGAATGGTTTGAGTCTTCAGATCTTCAAGTTCTTATTCGGGAGAAAAGGAAGAGTTATGGATGAAGAGACGTATTCCTCCTAAGTTTCAGGAGATAACCGAAATAGCACCGAAATGCTGCCGGAATCTTTGTTCTCTTGAAGACTATTGATTGACTTGTCTATTCCTCCTAAGTCATTGGAGAGGACTAAGATCATGGCCGTTATACTATCAAAATTCATATCTGATTATGATAGTCGTAACATACAATGAATTCTTTTGTAAACTATCTTAGAATCAAGGGATATCAGAGGATGTAAAATAAATTCAGAATCAATAAAGTGTGATGATTGTCTTTATAATTGTCCAATTGTTATGTTTGAATAAGATAATTTTCCCAAATCAAATACTTTTGTTTCCTTGTCGAAACAGGCATGAAATAAACAGAGAAATGAAGAAGACAAAGATCAACAAATCAGTTTGAAGATCAAGAGATCAGTTTGAAGGAGACTTTGTGCGGGTTCACACAAAGAGAAGAGGTTGCGCTGGACCGCGCAAAATAAACAGTCTGCGCGGGTTACTCAAGGAAGACAGATTGTGCGGGACTAATAGATTGTGCGAGATCGTGCAAAGAATGTCGTTTGCACGTATCCGCGCAAAGTGTATGACTGAGGTATAAAAATTGTTGGGTGTTATTTTGTCCCACATCGACCAGAACAGAGTTTTACACCTGTAAAAATGTCTATAAATACCCCGTTCTTTCTCTTAAGGGGGGTTCGAAGATTTCAGAGTAAAAGAAAGAGAAGAAAGAGACAGAAGGTGCGAATCCACGTAAAGGAGCATTGGGCTCCTATAGTTTCTTGCGGACTGCAAGAAAGCATGTCATTTGCGCGGACCCCATAAGCAAACCGATGTTGATGATCTATAACAAAGAATGGGTCATTATCTGGCTGGAATGGCTAGAGTCTTCAAATCTTCAAGAAGTCTTCAAGTGCTTCTTGTTCAGGAGAAAAGGAGGAAATCATCGATGAAAAGGCGTATTCCTCCTAAGTTTCAGGGGATGACCGAAATAGCACTGAAATGCTGCCGGAATCTCCGTTCTTTTGAAGATTATTGGCCGATTTGTCTATTCCTTCTAAGTCATAGAAGATGATTGAGATCAGCGCTGCTATGCTGTCAAAATTTAGATTTAGCTATGATAATTGTAACTTGCAATGAATTCTTTGTAAACTATCTTAGAATCAAGGGATACCTGAGGATGTAAATGAATTCAGAATCAATAAAGTGTGATGATTGTTTCTGTAACTATTCCATTGTTATGTTTGAATAAGATAATACCCAAATCAAACACTTTTGTTTCCTTGTCGAAACACTAAAAGAGCCATATCGTCTTCAGAATTTTCTAAATCGGAGTTTTCTTAAGAAATATGTTTAGAAGACTTAAGGGCAATAGATTTACCTTTAGGAGCTTTAAAAGTTAACTCGTAGGTTTGTAAAGACCCGACCAACTCTTCTACCCTGATATTGTCCATATCACGAAGTTCGTGGATCGCGGTTACCTTAGAGTTGAACCGTTCAGGAAGTGAGCGTAGTATCTTTGCACACACTTTACTTTCTGAGATTTTATCGTCAAGACCCCACATAGAGTTTACAATGTCATTTAATCTAGTGTAGAAGTCCATAAACATTTCATTTTCCTCCATATGAATTTCTTCAATTTTGGTTGTGAGGTGTTGGACTTTAGATTTTTTGACAATTGAAGGACTCTCGTTTGTCATTTCTAATATATCCCAAGCTTGCTTTGCAGTATCACAGGATATGATTCTTTTGAACTCATCCGGTGATAGTGCGCAATGATTGCATTTAGTGCTTTTGCATTGGCACTACTCTCATTTTTCTGAAGAGTAGTCCATGAGTAATATGGTGTTACTCTCATTGATTTTGAACGATCAATACCAGTCACTTCACTGGTAGGTGGGTTCCATTCAGTCACTGTGGCAAGCCACACGCTCTCATCCATTGATTTGAAGAAAATCCTCATCCTGGCTTTCCAATAAGCATAGTTGGAGGCATCAAAGGGTGGAGGCCTAGTGACTGAAAGGTTATAAAAATTTGACATCTTATATATAGCTTAGATTGTTAGCTCAGGAAATGAATCCAAAAATAAAGAATTAAAAACTAGCTATATGGCTTTAATACTACTTGAAAAGGCCAAGCTATATGTCCTAGAGGGGGTGAATAGGATTATGCCAAAATAAAATTTCACAGCGGAATTTAAATTAAAATATGATAGCCTTATAAACAGATAAATAAAGGACAGTACTTTAAATAGATCGATGAACGAAAATGTAAAACAATCTTAAATAAAGAGCTTAATACTAATGTTGTTCTAAGGACAACCTTTGCATCATAAAAACCAAGGGTTTATGGCAGGACAACCTTACTAAAACAAATTGAATATCAAAACTCAAACAAAAAAGAAATAAAGGAAATAGCAAGAAATAAATTCAAAACTATTACAACATTCCCTACTTTGCTTGAAATGTAAATATTACAACATTCATATCCACATATACATTCCACACATCTAAATGATTAAAGATATAGAAATTAAGAAAACATTCAAATCACAAAACACATCGATATATAATGGTTCGCCTGTGTGTTCACCAACTGTTAAACAACAGCCACACAGCTTGCTACTTCACTCTTAATATCCTCACATAGGGGATATTAGCATTCACTATCAAAATAGGTTTCACAGGTTCACCTAAAACCTTCACAATTGTGTCTTTTTATCTTGGGCTTACACAATCCAAAAACCCACACTTTCTGCATTTTCTAGCTCTCCTCAGATAACCAACACAATAAGATTTTTCTGGCGAATCTAAAAAAAACCAAAATAATGAAATTTACAATAAATGTAAAATACCAGGATTTCTCCTTTTGTAGCAGTCCGGTAAAACCAATCAGAGTAGAAGTTCGAATCAACGTTCAATGTCCAATACTCACTTAAGAAATGGTTATAGGTTCTAGTTGATTTTAAATTAAACCAAATTGGGCGTAGCTCTATTTGATTTTGATTCCAAGAAGAAGAAATACAATAATTCCTCTTTTTCAAATAAGATTGGAATATAGGAATAAAATTAAATATAAATAAGCTAACAAAAGAGAATATTAAATAAGCACAGAGAAGCTTAAAATGAACACTAACTTATCTCAGAGTGGAGGCTTGAATTTTCTCAATTTAATCAATGAAAAACTCTAAAATTCGTGCTCAATTTATAGTTGCAAAAATCGCGTCTATGACTGGTCATAGGACGAACTGCATTTTGAAATTGTAATCACGATCTGGAAAAACCGTTCCACGACTGGTCGAAGGTAGTCCACGACCGGTCGAGTGCACTCTACGACTAGTCGTGAACTACCCACGATTGGTTGTGAGACACAAAGAATAGTCGCTGGATTTTGAGTCGAAGAACTAGGACTTGTCGAAAGACGAGTTGTGACTATTCCTACGACTGGTCGAACAGTCTCCACGACTAGTCGTAGAATAATAAAAAAATCTCAAAAATCTTCAACAACTTAGGACTGGTCATGGAATTTCTTGGACTGGTCGAACCAGTGGTAGGACTAATTGAACAAGGTCCAAGACTAGTCTTAGAGCAGACCAAATTCATGTAAAAAAATTCATCTTGAATTATGTATATAAAATGACCTACCCTAAGGTCAAACTAAGGTCTATCATACCTGGGACATGAAGTATGAACATTGAACTTCATTCTTTCAGATGATGGTTAACCTTTGAACCTTATGAAGCTTGAGATCTCTACTTGATGTAACTTGATCTTGAGATCTTCAAAAGCTTGAAATTAAACTTTCAATACACTTTGAGTCTTGAAATGTACTCTTGAGTCTTGAAATGCACTTGAGTCTTGAAATGTACTCTTGAGTCTTGAAATGCACTTGAGTCTTGAAATGTACTCTACTTATTGATGTAACTCTAAACCTTGATGCTTACAGAAGAGGACAAATTACATAACCTTGCATTTCTTAAAGCAGAGCACCGTACATGTCTTGAACCATTGTGATGCAGTGTCTTTATCAAATATATATCAACATACAAACACAAGACACAAATAGAGGTTTTGGCACCACAAAATTTTACAATCAAAGGAGCATGAGACCATAGCATACAAACACTACTGATTTTGATCCAGAATATCATCAGAATAATGATTTTGAATCAAAAGGGGGCAAGAATAGATCATGGCTATGTATCATCTGATGAATGAATAAAAAAGAAGTTTGCAAGCATACCAAGATTATGTAATAGCAAACATTGCAAAAGGAAAGTGAACATCGCCATCATCAAGCGAGCCTCTACAAAATTCTATCTGAAATTGATACCGTCACCAAGCTGGTATATTATGAATAACACAGACGGGTATAATCGAAGATATTAGTAGAAATGGTGATGTGTCAATTTCAAACAGAGATGTCTATCATTCTCACAACAACTGACCATACTTATCATTGTCTTTTAAGACATTTTAAGGTAGCCTAATCAAGTCAATGGCCAATCACGCATAAGGCCTATCAAGATAGCCATTCGGGCAGCGGTGAGAAGCCAGTGGCCCTAAAAAGCCCGTGAAGGCCATTGTACACATACCCATGCGGGCAGCTGACGAAGCCAGTGACCAAAAGTCTAAAAGGCCAAAAGTCCTCAATGGCCAGTAATGTGTAACCCCTATGCCGTCTGTATAGTTTTTCGGCAGCGTCACGGGGAATGGAGGAAAATGCCCTCCCATGAATGGGCTTGACCATGCAGACGAAGAAAATGAGGGCCGCAGTGTGAGCTTTAGATTGGCCAACCGTGCGTAAGACCCCCCAGGTTTACGATTTGATTTCAGTACTAACTCATGAGGAAGGGCTTAAACCTACTCATTGACGGACTGGCAGCCCTAGACTTATACCCCAAAGGTCACCTTGTGAGCTCTGTGAACTCTAGAGAGTTACCATGGCCAACCCTGTGCATAATTCCAACCGAGTTCATGGCCCTGGTAGCTTCACTGGGCTCCTCTGATGGATTGCGGTTTGTGAACTCCCTAAGCAGTGAGAAGTCCAGTGAGACCCGACTCCACTGCTCAAGAGCTTAAACTGTGTGTAACTAACTGAATTAAAATCTAGCACTGCCAATGAAAATATATAAGTAAATAAAGTCACATAGGGAATCCCGCACTTACAAGCATAAAATACTGGTGTTTATATTAATCCATCAGTTAATGATTATGTTAAGATTAATGCATAGACAACATGTTCGGAATAATGTGTGATGTAGAAATGCATGAAAGAGATTACTGAAAATCATCACTGAAAATCAAAAGAGATTCTTTGTTCAAAAAAGCATATATACAAAAGAAATTACATGCTTAAAGTTCTTCTACAATTCCTGCTATCCCCATGTACTTTTGCAAGTCCTCCTTTAATTGCATTTGGGCTGCAACATGCTTTGACTTTTCTTCGAGAATGATCTTTGCTTGGTCAGGGATATCAGCTAGCTTATCTTCCAACGATTTGATCATCTCTTCGCTCTTGAGTAGTTCAGACTTCTCAGCATTAGCAGACTGAATATTGGCTTGTATCCTTACTTCGATCTCCTTCACGGATGATTCCTTTTTGCGACCCTTCAACTCTAGCTGCAATATCTCCTCTTTCAGAGCGGCGATGTGGTCTTGAATGACTACCCTGTCATCAGTATGAGTCCTCAGCTGTTTTTGAAGAACCAATTGTTCCTGATCAAATTCAGAAATAACGGAAGCAATAAGAGAAGCATTTTCCTTACACAGATTTAGCTACTTTCCATATTCCAAGATTTCAGGAGCAATTGTAATATTCTCCGCTGATGCCAAAGAGATTATTGAATCACGAAATTTGAGAAGAGAATCACGCGAAGCGGAGATGTTAATCTTCGCCATTCTTACAGAACTTTCTAGAATTTCAATAGCAATATCTAGGTCTGACCATTGTTCAGGGTCTTTGAAGATGTGGACTATTGCTGACAAAGAATTCTTCATTAAAAGCATCTTATGAAGGGGAACCTTCATAAAAGAGACAGTTCGGATACAGTGGCCACAAACTCAGAACTTGCAGCCTCGCTGCAAGGAGGGGTCCCTATAGTATAAAGAGGGAAAGAAGTTAGAAATGATGACTAAAAATTAGAAGATATATCGCTCTCGACAAAGCAATCAGTATATATATATATACCTGTAGCAGAAGTATGAATAGCGGGAAAAGGAATTTCTTGGGCCATAAGAGAGCCACCCCCTGCCATGTCAGCAAAGGAAGGCACCCTGGCCTCTGTACTTGAGTCTCTGGTGGTCGGGGTGGGCAAATCAGTGGTCTCTACTGGAAATATAATATCACGGGCTACCACTTTAGGTGCCGTTAGTGAAACCAGAGGAGCTCTCGGCAAAGCCGCTGGTGCAGTTGTAGAAGGATTTAAAGGAGGAGTGTCACCCATCTCAATATTAGCAACACAAGTGCCTGGAATAAAGACATGACAATGATAATGATACAATTATCACTAAATATGCATATAAATATACATGAAATTAAATTCCCTTACCAGATGAATATCCGTACCCTCCATAATCTAAAGGTTCTTCTTTCTCCTCTATTGTTGCAGGAGACTTTGTAGGGATATTGGCACTAGGAAGAGTTTCAGAAGTCACAGGAGGGTGTTCTTTTTCAACATTTTCCACAACTACATCCTCCTCTCCTTCTATATCAACTTCTCCTTCCTCAAAATCATCATCGTTATCCTCGCCGCTTTCGTCATCCTCATTATTGTCATATTTCATAGAAGCGGTGTTCTCTGATGAAGAAGCCAAACTTTCATCTCCTAAGCTTTCTTCGTCTACTTCTTCAATCACGACTTGCTTTCCTTTAGAAGAAGCTGCTTGGCTACTTTCTGGTTGGGGCTCTCTGTCAGCAGGGATTGAACGGGATAGAGATGCTTGTTTACCTCCTTCCTGAGGGGCAAGCGGCGACACTTACATGTGCGCTCAAGATCTAGTCATTGGAGACGACGAACTGGGAGGAGTAGGCTGTGAAGGGAGAGTTGGTTCATCCGAAGCTGGCTCATTCTAAAATACTGTAGTTTTTACCAGATGGGAGAAGATGTTCCTTCAACATCTTCTGTGGCCCGGCCACCAAAGTCGCGAGGGACTTGTTCAAATTTCGTCAAGACCCCATAAGAAAACTAGCCATTCAGGGTATTAATGGGCTTCTTCTCATGGATCGGCTCTTCTATTGATATTTTGCTGCAAATCTCACCATGGTGAGATGCACAGCTCTTCTCCGGAATAAAGCCAATTCCGCTCTCAAACTTTCTGCCCCTCAGCCTGGGCGGATGAAGAAAGATGGAGGAGTTCACTCGTAAACATTTATTGACCAAGTACGATTGATGATCCCACCACCACATCAAACTATATGAAGTGTGAACTATAAGGTCGTAATTGGGAATTATGAAGGAAGAATTAACGCGACCACCTAGTAATTGCTTCCATATCATGGCCCAATTAATAGGACCAGTTCCATAGCAACGCATCTTTTTGGTGACCAATCCGCAGTCCTCTGGCATGGCTTGGTCATAGCCAAATTGGCGGACAAAGCGGCTAGGGTAATAAGGCTCTCGCCAGAATTCTGTCCCTTCTCGGAGAGGTAAGCTGTAGGAGCGAATAGAGAGAAAGAAAGCTCTTTCTGCTACAGTGAATGTTCCCTGATCCACCATGTCAGTATCCTCAATGTAGCGATGGAGATAGAATTGGAAAAAGTCTATTTGATGATCATATTGAATTTTATTGTCACCCATTCATATGACCTTTTGGCCATAGCTCTTTGTTGAAAGAACCAGAGTGGGAGATGCATGGGATTAACGTACGCCTTCTCTAGTGCTTCAAAGGTCTACGGGAAGTAAACTCCCAAACAGCCGGTGAAATAGTACCATGCAGTATATGCTGAGGAAGATCCAATGGTGGGGTTCTTGATGTGTGTTGCTATTTCTCCAAAGGCCTTGTAGATAGAGTATAGCACTGGAGGTGCGAGGGAATACTTTTGCCTCTTGGCAGAGCACCGGCTGGTCTTCTCAAGGGGTAGTCTAGGTGTTTTGGTAAAGTTCCAGCTCAAGGGGTAATCTAGGTTTTGGTAAAGTTCTAACTCAAGGGGTAGTTTAGGTTTTGACAAAGTTCTGGCTCAAGGGGTAGTTTAGGTATTTTGGTAAAATTCCAGCACCAGGAGTGCCTGTTGAGGTATGGAGAATGATGAAAGAATTGAAGTAGAAGAAGAGCAATTGCGCGGACCGCTCAACAAAGTTCTTCATTGCGCGGGTCACGCAACAAAGTTCCCCGTTGTGCGGGTTGTGGAAGTCAAGTCATCCGTTGCACGGGTCACGTAAGTCAAGTCATCTGTTGCACGGGTCATGGAAGCAAGTTCTCCGTTGTGCTGGTCGCGCAACCAAGAAGTCCGTTGCACGGATCGTGCAATCAATTGACACAAGAATGGATGATTGGCACGTGCGTGGGGCCTATAAATACCCCGCTCCTCCTTTCATTTGGAGGTTGGGACGATTTTGGGAAACTGGGGTGGAGCAACTGAATGTAGAGAGCAGAGGGGAAGAGCAGTTGCGCGGACTGCACAATAAGAAGAGTAGTTGCGCGAAACGAGCAACAAGACGATCAGTTATGCGGACCGCACAACAAGGATAATCGTTGCACGGACCGCACAACCAAGAAGTCCGCTGCGCGGGTCGCAGAACTGGGTTGACTGACCAACTTCATATGAAGGTTGAAATGCTTTTGGATCTTCAGGCCTCCTCCTCTAGAGAGAGAGATCAGTTGATGAATTCAGCAATTCCTCCTAAGTGTTGGGAAATGACCAAAGAAGCTGCCGGAATGCTGCCGAAATTTCTATCTCCTTAGAGATTGGCTGATCGATTCAGCAATTCCTCTTACGTGTTGGGCGATAACCAAAGAAGCTGCCGGAATGCTGCCGAAATTTCTATCTCCTTAGAGATTAGCTAATCAATTCAGCAATTCCTCCTAAGTATCTAGGAGATGACTGAAATGGCGTCGGAATGCTGCCAAAATTTCTATATGGAAGACTATTGATTAATTGATTGATTGTACTTTATTTTCAGAATCAAGGGAATTCGAGAATGTAAATAAACTCAGATAAATGTGATCAGTGTTCTCTCATTCTTTCTTTGTTATCATTGAATAAATCCCCCAAATCAAACACATTTGTATTCTTGTCGAAAAACTGGCAACAACAAAGACTATGGGACGAATAACATCTGCCCATTTGGAACTTGGAAGTGCTATGATTCTTAGTCAATAAGCTAGACAAGCTGCAGTTCCCCAAAAGAACTATAATCTGCTCTCTCCTTCATGTCATCACGAAGTTCCATTAACTCCTTGCAACGGCAGTTACGGAATCTGTAGAGAAAGATAAAAGGTTGGTGCAAAGGAATGTGTGATAAGAAAGGGAAAGTTGATTTTTGGGTTTGGACATACTAAGCATTCTAGAGAAGTGCGCTAGCCATTGCAAAGGAGAAAGCTTTTGGAAATTTGAAAATTTTCCCATCTCTTTAAAAAGTTTAATGGTAGTTTCAGAAATAAAAGGTTTGCGATCAGGGGAAGATACAAATGCTAGTTCTCTGTTTAACGAAATGAATTCTTTATAGAGTTTTCCTGTTAAAGGAAGGCCTGCTATTTGATGCAGGTCCCAAAGTGTGATGCTCATTTCCCCAAATGGTAGATGGAAGAATTGGTCGTAGGTGACCAGTATTCAAGAAAGCCCTTGATCACGGTGGGCTCCTTATAGAAGTATTTAGATGTAACTTCTATAGCATCATATAGGCCAACCTTGGCAAGTGTACTTGCATGCTTCTTCAAGATAGCTTCTGCCCAAACAGAATAGTAGCGTCAAGAAGTCAACAGACCTCTTGTTCAGAAATCTTCTGGTCCCCAGAGTTAATCACGATCTCTGAAGCGCTGTCTGATGGTCTCATAAAAATACGTAGGAAAGAGGTTATGTGGACTATGAAAAGGGGTCAGAAAGATCATTGGGTAGACTTCCTCAATGATTTATCATGGCTTGTGTGCTTATAATCTCCCCTGGAGGATGCACGGTTCTCTCGTTGCCCACGAAGCAGTGTACATCAGCTTTTCTCCATTTATATAATCCCTCAGCTTGAAGTCAAGGATGGATTGATGGTGATGCACATTGATGGGAATCACCGTTATACCTTCCAAGTGAGGGTTGTCAAACTTCATAATACCCTCAATAACTTGAATCGATTCTCATGAATTCTGGAGCTTCTTCTTATTGTGCTCCTTGATTTTCTCTTCAAATTCCTTTGCCTTGTTTCGGCGAGCCTTCTTTTAGCATGAAGCAGGAGGAGTATCTTCTCGGGGAGGAGGCCTTTGACTATCTGTGCAGATGTGAGTAGTTGTTTTTAACCACTCATCCCAATCATATTCTCTACCATGCTTTGGAGGACATTTTAGGTCTCCCAGTGCAATTGCTCGATGAATGGGAGATAGTAGTGATTCAACGCGATTAGTGAAGTCAAAGGTTGGAAGTACGAGCTCTTTAAAGTATGCAGGATTATGGGCAGTGGTTTTGGTTCGTTTAGTTGGCGGTTGATCGGAAGAAGGGAAAGGGCGATAAGAAGATGGATCAGGCAAATCAGGGTGAGAAGGTTGCTCAAACGGTGGGTCCACTGGACAGAAAGTACGCTTAATACGAGCCATGAAGGATAAAGAGTAAAGAGTCTGAAAGTAATTGAAGAAAAGGTTTACAGACAAGTTGAGAAAATTGGTTAAATGCTGAAAAGAGACCAAGTTCAGAAAATTGGCCAAGTCTAGGTTGCGCGGAACCATGCAACCCAAGTCTGTTGCATGGAACGATGCAACTCCGTGAAACATTACTCGAACAACAAAGTCATTGCCTGAGACCGCGCAAGCAATATTAGTTGCATGGGAAAGAAATCGCAGGAGAGCAAGAGGTTCGCCACAACATGGGAATATGAAGAATAACTGAAGGATTGGAGTATTTATAGGGCAAGCGGTCGAGGACGGTATGCGGGTTTCCGTTGCACGGACCCGCGCAAACCCTGTTAGGGTGATTATTTTTTATCCTTTTCTTTGATTTTTTGGGAAAATAAAGAAAGGATCAAGGGGGCATCTATTGAAGCATAAAAAGTGATAAAAGAATTGAAGTAAAAGAAGACTGGGAAGTGAGGAAAGTGAAAGGAGAAAGAGAAATGTCCTTGAAGTTGTTTGCGTTGGACCACGCAGATGATATCCATTGCGCGGGTCCGCGCAACCAAAGATCAGTTGTGCAGGTTTGCGCAGTTAGTTTCAGGAGAAGATTTCCTTGAACGGTTAAGATTGATGCAAAGTGGGTCCCACGGCACCAAAATCGAGGTACCACACGTGCGAAGGCCTATAAATACCCCCTCCCCTCCTTCATTTGGATGGATTGAAGATTTTCGAGAGGAAGCGGAGCAAAGAGGAAGATCGAAGGTGAGAGAGAAGACGGAGATGGTTTGCGCAGCTCCGCACAACCAGTATCCGTTGCGTGGGTCTGCACAACCAGACTGCTCTGTAGTCTATGAAGGCAAAGGGCCGTTATGTTGTCGAAATGGCTGAAGTCTTCAAGTTCCTTCTATTCAAGTCTAAAGCAGAATAATCAGTAGAAGAGCATATTCCTCCTAAGTCCTAGGAGATGACAGAAATCACTAACGAAATGCTGCCGAATTTGATATTTAACTATGACAATTGCACCTATAATATTTCCTTTATTCTAAATAATCTATCTTAGAATCAAGGGATGCTAGAAGGTTGTAAATGAACTCAGTATTAATAAAGTGTGATGATTGTTTTAAATATCATTTCTCTGTTATGTTTGAATAAGATGATCTCCCAAATCAAACACATTTGTTTTTGGTTTGAAACAGTCACCTTGTCCAATAGTAACCCTTATAACTCTCTCTTCAGAGGTCGAATTTAGAGTAATTCGAGCTCATTGGAATGGTAACTTAACAAGATTACAAATTGGACTAGAATTGGCTAATTCGAAGATCGTTCAATATCCTAAAAGCACGTTGGAACTCTTCGATCATCATTTTTCAATATGGATTGTTAATCTTTCCAAATTGCGTAATCCAACGGAGACGGCCATAACTCCATCGTTTGATATCGGATTGGGTCAATTTTTGGTCATTTGAAATATACTTTAGTGCTCTTTCATTCCTGATTGGAATCGTCATATTCCGAGGCCATTGGGCATCCGTAAGTGGGATCACAGTTGTCGGTCCTAAATTTTTCCTTCATCACCTTGTCCAATAGTAACCCTCATAATTATCTCTTCAGAGGTCAAATTTAGACTATTTTGAGCTCATTGGAATGGTAACTTGACAAGATTACAAATTGGACCAGAATTGACTAATTCGGAGATCGTTCAATATCCTAAAAGCACGTTGGAACTCTTCAATCGTCATTTTTCAATACGGATAGTTAATCTTTCCAAATCGAGAGATCTAATGGAGACGCCCATAACTCCATCATTTGATGTCGGATTAGATTAATTTTTGGTCATCTGAAACGTACTTTAGTGCTCGTTCATTCCTGACTGGAATCATTGTATTCCAAGACCATTTCGACATTTGTAAGTGGGATCGCAGTCGTTGGACTTGAATGTTCCTTCATCTCCTTGTCGAAAAGTAACCCTCATTACTCTCTCTTGAGAGGTCCAATTTAGACTATTTCAGGTCATTGCAATGGTAACTTGTCAAGCTTCAAAATGGGACCACAATTGCATAATTTAGAAACCGTTCGATATCCCAAAAGCACGTTGGAACTCTTCGATCGTCATTTTTTAATACGAATAGTTAACCTTTCCAAATCACGCGATCCAATGGAGACACCCATAACTCCATCGTTTGATGTCGGATGTGCTCAATTTTTTGTCATCTGAAAGGTACTTTAGTACCCTTTCATTCCTGACTGGAATCGTCGTATTCTGAGACCATTTGGGCATCCGTAAGTGGGATCGCAGTCGTAGTTCCTGTATTCTTCCTTCATCTCCTTGTCCAATAGTAACCCTCATAACTCTCCCTTCAGAGGTCGAATTTACACTATTTCAGGTCATTAGAATGGTAACTTGTCAAGAGTCAAAATGGAACCAAAATTGAATAATTTAGAAACCATTCAATATCCCAAAAGCACTTTGGAACTCTTCGATCGTCGTTTTTTAATACTGATAGTTAATCTTTCCAAATCGCTATATCCAACGGAGATGCTCATAACTCCATCGTTCGATGTCAGATTGGGTCAATTTTCGATCATCTGAAAGGTACTTTAATGCTCTTTCATTTATGACTGGAATCGTCGTATTCTGAGACCATTTGGGCATCCGTAAGTGGGATCACAGTCGTCGGTCTTGTATGCTTCCTTCATCTCCTCGTCCAATAATAACCCTCATAACTCTCTCTTCAGAGGTCAAATTTAGACTATTTCAAGTCATTGGAATGGTAGCTTGTCAAGCTTCAAAATGGGACCAGAATTGCATAATTTAGAAACCGTTTGATATCCCAAAAGCACGTTGAACTCTTTGATCGTCATTTTTTAATATGGATAGTTAATCTTTCTAAATTGCGCGATCCAACGGAGAAGCCCATAACTCCATTTGATGTCAGATTGGGTCATTTTTTGGTCATTTGAAAGGTACTTTAGTGCTTTTTCATTCTTGACTAGAATCGTCGTATTCTGAGACCATTTCGCCATTTTTAAGTGGGATCGCAATCGTCGGACTTGAATGTTCCTTCATCTCCTTGTCCAAATGTAACCCTCATTACTCTCTCATGAGAGGTCGAATTTAGACTATTTCAGGTCATTGGAATGGTAACTTGTCAAGCTTCAAAATGGGACCACAATTGCATAATTTAGAAACCGTTCAATATCCCAAAAGCACGTTGGAACTCTTCGATTGTCATTTTTTAATACGGATAGTTAACCTTTCCAAATCGCGCGATCCAATGGAGACACCCATAAATCCATCGTTTGATGTTGGATGTGCTCAATTTTTGGTCATCTGAAAGGTACTTTAGTACTCTTTCATTCTTGACTGGAATCGTCATATTCTAAGACCATTTAGGCATCCGTAAGTGGGATCGCAGTTGTTTCGACAAGAAAACAAATGCATTCGATTTAGGGGATTTATTCAATGATAACAAAGAAAGAATGAGAGAACATTGATCACATTTATTCTGAGTTCATTTACATCCTCTGATTCCCTTGATTCTGAAAACAAAGTACAATCAATCAAAGTCTTCCATATAGAAATTTCGGTAGCGTTCCGATGTTATTTCAGTCATCTCCTAGATACTTAGGAGGAATTGCTGATTTGATCAAACAATCTCCAAAGAGATGGAAATTTCGGCAGCATTCCGACAGTTGCTTCAATCATCTCCTAGTACTTAGGAGGAACTTGAATACTTCAACCATTTCGACAGCATAACGGCCCTTAGTCTTTACAGACGACAAGGCAGTCTGGTTCGACAGCATAACGTCAAGGGTTTTAGTCATCTTCAGGACTTAGGAAGAAAATAGTCTGAATATCTCTTCTGCTCATTCCAATGATCTTGGTCACTTGACCATTTCAAGAAGATGATAGCCCTTTTGCACATTCTGCATGCAGAGCCATTATGTTTGCGCGGTCCCGCGGAAAGGATATAGGTTACGCGGTCCCGCGCAAAGCATATAGGTTGCGTGGGTCCACGCAACCTGCAGGAGCCCTTTGCTCCTACCTTCGGTCTTCTTCTTTGCTCTACTTTCGCTCTGAAATCTTTGATCCCCCCTTTAAACGAAGGAGGGGAGGGGGTATTTATAGGCCCTCGCACATGTGGTACCTCGATTTTGGTGCCGTGGGACCCACCTTGCATCAATCTTTACCGTTCAAGGAAATCTTCCCCTGAAACCGTCTGCGCAGACCCGCGCAACTGATCTTTAGGTTGCGCAAACCCGCGCAATGGACTTTTGAGTGCGCGGTCCCGCGCAACTGATATCATTTGCACGGTCCCACGCAAACGATCTCCTAGTCATTTCTTCTTCTTCTTACATTCTTCTGCTTCAATCCTTTCATAACTTTTTCATGCCTCAACAGATATCCCTGGAGCTGGAACTTTCCCAAAAATACCTAAGCTACCCTTGAGCTGGAACTTTACCAAAATACCTAAACTACCCCTTGAGCTGGAATTTTGCCAAAATACCTAAAATACTCCTTGAGCTGGAATTTTGCCAAAATACCTAAACTACCCTTTGATCTGGAACTTTCCCAAAATACCTAAACTACTCTTTGAGCTGGAACTTTCCCAAAATACCTAAACTAGCCTTTGAGCTAGAACATTCCCAAAATACCCTCGGACATGAAAATTACCGACCACTGCAATGAGATATTTTTTTGTGCCTCAATAGCAGTCGCCGTTCCTGTATGCTTCCTTCATCTCCTTGTCCAATAGTAACCCTCATAACTCTCCCTTCAGAGGTTGAATTTACACTATTTCAGATCATTAGAATGGTAACTTGTAAAGCGTCAAAATGGAACCAAAATTGTATAATTTAGAAATCGTTCAATATCCCAAAAGCACGTTGGAACTCTTCGATCGTCATTTTTTAATACGGATAGTTAGTCTTTCCAAATTGCGGTATCCAACAGAGATGCTCATAACTCCATCGTTCGATGTCAGATTGGGTCAATTTTCGATCATTTGAAAGGTACTTTAGTGCTCTTTCATTCTTGACTGGAATCGTCGTATTCTGAGACCATTTGGGCATCCATAAGTGGGATCACAGTTGTCGGTCCTGTATACTTCCTTCATCTCCTCGTCTAATAGTAACCCTCATAACTCTCTCTCTTCAGAGGTCAAATTTAGACTATTTCAAGTCATTGGAATGGTAACTTGTCAAGCTTCAAAATGGGAGTAGAATTGCATAATTTAGATATCATTCGATATCCCAAAAGCACATTGGAACTCTTCGATCGTCATTTTTTAATATGGATAGTTAATTTTTCCAAATCGCGCGATCCAATGGAGACGCCCATAACTCCATCGTTTGATGTCGGATTGGGTCAATTTTTGATCATCTGAAAGGTACTTTAGTGCTCTTTCATTCCTGACTGGAATCATTATATTCCGAGACCATTTTTACATCTGTAAGTGCGATCGCAGTTGTGGGTCTTGAATGTTCCTTCATCTCCTTGTCCAATAGTAACCCTCATTACTGTCACGCCCTGAAATTCGGGTACCTAAATAAGGTATTCAGGACCCAAATCCCAAGGTGTGACAGTTTGGTATCAGTGCCAGGTTAGATTAAAAATTGTGGACCTAGGGTTGTCTTTGGAATTAGTGAACTAAACATAAATCTCTTTGCTTTTATGATAGAAAAAAAGGTAGAAATAGAAATTTAGGGATCATTGTATTATGTTGACATCATGTATAATTTTATTTAAACTTGACATTGAACTTTAAAAAAAAAAAATCTGGACTTTAAAGAATTTTTAGGAATTTTAGCATAATACACTAAATTGGACAGCAATAGTAAGCAGAAAATACTTAACTTGCAAAAGTCATAACTAATTAATTAAAACTCCTTTTAAGTTGATTCAAAATCTCAGTCGTAGGCTAACAAGTGTAGTTTCAGTAAAAAAATAATTCAAAAATGTAAATATAGGTTTATCCTTTACCAATATTAAGTTATGTGTATACTAGTCAAAAATCATTTGTTTTTGGACAGACCTAATTATCCGAATTTTAGAAAAAAAATTTAGATTTCGTATTAGGCTAAAATTTTATAGAATTATATTAGACTCATATATGTATCCTCGTAAAAAATTTTAGATCAATCTAACACTTATAAGTATCAGAAACATTAGCAGAAATAGTATCCTAAGAATCTGAATTTTATGCACTACAACTTTGATACATGTCACTTCCTGAATTCTCTTAATCTTCATGTGTTATTCTTTTAGATCATCAAATATTCTTACAATCCAATAAATTCTTCATGCTCCTATAGACCTTAAATAGTATGCACTCTATTAATGATACTTAGAATTCAATTTAGTTATTACAACCTACCTTAATTGTTATACACTAAGCTTACATGTTTAAATTAATCATAGATTATGGTGGATCAAAACATAGACGTCGGAGCCACATCAGGAGCTCCTGGTCCCGATACTACTGAAAATGGGTCACTTATGGGTGGAATTCTTAAGGCCATAAATGATCTTATGGCTCTTGTGGGCTATCAGATAAGACAGACTCAAGCGGAAGGATAAACTCAAGCGCAAGGTCAAACCCAAACTGTTCACGTAGCTAACGGAGGGATAGGAACTTTATTGGAAAGGTTCAAAAGACAGAGGCCGCCTGTATTTAAGGGTGGGCCTGACCTATCTGAGGCCAAGGTATGGAAGAAACAGATTGATAAGATACTCACAGTTATGAAGTGTGATGAATACCAAAAAGCAGAATTAGCTATTTACTTGCTAGAAGGGGAGGCGGATCATTGGTGGGACTCAGTTGTTAGGATGAACCCGAGTGTTGAAGTCTGGACCTGGGACCAGTTTTGTGAGAAGTTTGATGATAAATACTTTCCCTTGTATGTGAAAAATCAAAAGGTAGGAGAATTTATGAAATTGGAGCAGGGTGATATGACGGTGCGCCAGTATGTTGCTAAGTTTATAGAGTTATCGCGATTTACAACTTTTCTAGTGTCTGATGAAACCCGTAAGGCACAAAAATTTGAGGAGGGTCTGAGAGCATCTATTCATAGCCGATTAGCCCCTTTCGTACAGAAGACCTATGCCGAAGTGTTGGAGCGTGCCCTAGCAGTGGAGAAAGACATCAACGAATATTGGAAGAATCGTGATCAGAGGAAGGACGTAAAGAGTGGTGCTAGAACTGCTACACATATATCTACGGTCCAGCATGATGCAGCTAAGAGACAGAGAACAACATCGACATCGATGGCCAGACCGACGACAACACTTCCGCACCACGATTTTCTGAATTTTGCTATAATTGTGGACTCGAGGGCCACACTTCTCGTTTTTGTTCCAGACCCCAGCGCACTCAATATCCACAAAGGTCAGGACCTTCACATCAGTCTTTCAAGCCTCCCCAGCAACAGGCGTCGTCGTCTATGTCACAACGACCTCCACTACATCCTTCCGCATCACAACCTTCCTCGAGACCACCTCAGCCATATCCACAGAGGCTGCTACAGTCATACTCGAGGCCACCACAGCAAGGACCTTCATCGGTATATCAGAGACCACCTCAGCAGCCGCCGCCACAGGTTAAACCTCAGCAATACCAACAGTCGAGGCAGGAAGTTCAGGCACCACAACCACAAGCTCAAGGCCGAGTCTACGCCCTAGTACAGTCAGGAGATGACACAGTGCAGCCGTACGAGAACTTGGCGCAACAATACGAAGGCTCAATTCAAAGTTATGATGTTTCAGCACAGTTTGAGGATGGAGCAACCCAGACTTATGATAATGTTGCACCCTTATATGAGGATCCAGCACCGCCAACAGATGACATTATTCAGCCTGACATTAAGGCTAGCGGCGATGTAGTCGAAGTTACCATCGTCATTTATTCATCCTTAGCTAGAGCGTTATTTAACTCTGGAGCATCGCATTCATTTATTTCTTACTGCCTTTTATGCTCGATTGGGTTATCTCCTACTCCCTTAGATAAAAAGTTAACAGTAGCAAACCCCCTTGGTAATTTAGTGGACCTAAGTCAGATTTGTAAATCCTGTCCGATCATGATCGAGAACGTAAATTTACCAGCTAATCTCATAGTTATTCCGATGTGAGAATACGATATTATACTGGGGATGGATTGGTTATCTTTATATCGGGCAAAAATCGATTGTTTTAAGAAGATGGTCATATTAAATATTGATGGGCGAGTACCGTTACAATTCCATTGGACGCGAAGGAAGGGAGCACCGATTAGTTTGTCAGCCATCTCGGAAGTTAAACCTCAAGGAGTGGAACAAATTTCGATTGTTAATGAATTTCCAGAAGTATTTCAAGATATCCCTGGATTACCGCTAAAGAGAGATGTAGATTTCACAATCAATTTGGTACCTGGGACTGCACCAATCTCCAGAGCACCATACCGTATGGCACCTGTTGAATTGAGAGAATTAAGGGAGCAACTTCAGCAGCTCGAAGACCAAGGCTTCATTAGGGCTAGTACGTCGTCGTGGGGTGCACCGGTATTATTTGTAAGAAAGAAGGATGGTTGTTTGAGGCTATGCATCGATTATCGTCAACTTAATAAGGCGACTATCAAGAACAAGTACCCGCTGCCGAGGATAAATGATTTATTCGATCAGTTGAAGGGAGCTAAATATTTTTCAAAGATAGACCTACGGTCCGGATATCATCAGTTAAGGATTAGAGATGAAGATGTATCCAAAACTGCCTTTAGGACTTGGTACGGCCATTATGAATTTCTAGTGATGCCCTTCGGACTAACGAATGCTCCAGCAGTATTTATGGATCTTATGAATAGGGTCTTTAAACCATTTTTGGACCGATTCGTGATAGTGTTCATAGATGATATTTTAATTTACTCCAAGACACAAGAAGATCATACTGAACACCTTCGAATAGTTCTTCAGACTCTAAAGGACAATCAGTTGTATGCCAAAACTTCAAAATGTGACTTTTGGAAGAATGAAGTAAAGTTTTTAGGGCACGTAGTATCAAAAAAAGGAGTGTCGGTAGATCCATCGAAAGTCGAAGCAGTGTTAAATTGGGAGCAGCCCACCAATGTGACATGTATGCTAGATTTTCTCGGATTAGCTGGTTATTATAGAAGGTTCATTGAGGGATTCTCTAAATTAGCAAGGCCGTTGACTAACTTGACCAAGAAGGGCACTTCTTTTAAATGGAATGAAATTTGTGAGCAGGCTTTCTCTGAATTGAAGAAGTGATTAACGGAAGCCCCAGTACTTTCTTTACCAGCAGAAAGGGAAAGATTTGTGGTGTATACTGATGCATCTTATCAAGGGTTGGGATGCGTGCTGATGCAAAGTGGTAAAGTAATAGCATTCGCGTTAAGGCAGTTGAAACCTCATGAGCAGAATTATCTCACTCACAACTTAGAGCTTGCAACTGTAGTGTTTACCTTAAAAATTTGGAGGCATTATCTTTATGGTGAGCAGTTTGAACTGTATTCGGATCACAAGAGCTTAAAGTATCTTTTTGATCAAAAGGACTTAAATATGCGGCAGAGGAGATGAATGGAATTCTTGAAGGATTATCATTTCGACATCTGCTATCATCCAGGTAAGGCGAACGTCGTAGCCGACGCATTAAGCAGGAAGACGCACAAGCTGGTGGCGAGCTTAATGATTAAAGAATGGGAGATGCTTGATATAGTTAAAGATTTTGAAGTTAGACTTCGTATCAATGAACCTCGGGCTTATATCAGTAATTTAGTGGTGCAACCCACTCTGGTAAGTAATTTCTTAATTATCCATTTAAATTATCCTTTAATTTGTATATTAGGCTGTAGTTATTAGGATTTTCTTTTCTAGGTGCGATGAATAATAGAAGCGCAGAAGAATGATGCATAGTTACAAGAGAAAATAACGGAAAAAGCGGGAAAGGACGACTCGGAGTGGCGAGTAAGCTCTGATGGTGGGGTCAGATTTCAAAGGAGGTTATGTGTTCCAGACATATCTGAATTGAAGCAAGAAGTCTTAAATGAGGCGCACCGCACAAAATTCACCATCCACCCAGGGGGAACCAAGATGTATCGTGATGTACGACGTCAATATTGGTGGAGTAATTTGAAGAGGGAGATAGCCAGCTACGTTGCAAGGTGTCTTACTTGTCAGCAGGTTAAAGTGAAGCATCAGAAGCCGTCGGGACTTTTACAACCGTTACAGGTCACAGAGTGGAAATGGGAGCATATATCGATGGATTTTATTGTCGGACTACCGAAAACAAGCCGTCATCATGATGCGATATGGGTGATCATTGATAGGTTAACAAAGTCAGCACACTTCCTTCCTATATGCATTTCTTCATCCCTAGATGACTTAAGCAAGCAGTATATCAAGGAGATCGTTAGACTTCACGGCATTCCTATGTCTATAGTATCCGATCGAGACCCCAGGTTTACATCACGCTTTTGGATGAGTCTTCAGAAGGCATTGGGAACGACGCTAAACTACAGCACAGCTTTTCATCCGTAGACTGACGGGTAAACGGAGCGGGTAAATCAAATCCTCGAAGACATGCTTCGCAGCTGCATTTTTGACTTCAAGGGAAATTAGGACGACCACCTCTATTTAATAGAATTCGCCTATAATAATAGTTTTCAGTCCAGTATTGGCATGGCGCCATTTGAAGCTTTATACGGAAGACCTTGCAGATCACCAAGTTGTTGGACTGAAGTGGGGGAAAGAACATTGTTGGGACCGGAACTAGTGCAAGAGACATCCAAGAAGATCGGCGTCATCAAAGAACGTCTACGTACCGCTCAGAGTCGCCAGAAGAGCTACGCCGACAATCGTCGAAAGAACTTGGAGTTCGCCATAGGAGATCATGTGTTCCTAAAGGTATCCCCGATGAAAGGAGTTATGCGCTTTGGAAAGAAAGGAAAATTAGCACCACGCTACATTGGACCATTCGAGATCTTGCAAAGAGTAAGCCTTGTAGCCTACAGACTAGCCTTACCTCCTCAACTTTTTGGCGTCCACGACGTATTTCATGTATCTATGCTTCGGAAGTACGAGAGAGATGCATCACATATCATTGATTGGGAGCCGCTAAAAATTCGGGAGGACGTTTCATACATAGAGCAACCGATCCGCATCCTCGACAGGAAGGAGCAAGTACTTCGAACAAGATCGATACCACTCGTGAAAGTTCAGTGGAGGCATCATGGAGAGGAAGAAGCTTCGTGGGAGCGAGAGAATAAAATTCGAGAGAAGTACCCTCATCTCTTCATATGATAGGTATGTTAAATTTCGGAGACGAAATTTTTATTAAGGGGGGTAGAATGTAACAACCCATTTTTTTAGGGGAACTAACTCCACCGTCCGCTTCTGTGTGGCCCACCTGAGTTTTGGATCAGCCTCATTTTTGGCCTTACATCTTCTCTTGGCTTGGCTGAGATGATGGACGGATTAGATTTATATTATCATTAGTGGGACCCACCATATTTTAAAAAATAAAATAAAATAAAAAATAACATTTTATATCTTCCGCAAGACTAAACCATTTTCCCCATTTTCCTTCCTTTTTGTGCGGTAATGGCCGTCGAAACCTCCCACGAAACAAAACTTTCCACGTTCCCCACTCTTCCACCTCGTTCCTCACATCCATTAAAAAGGAAGGAAAGATATTAGCAAAGTTTCAATCTTATCAAAGAGGGAGAGTGAGAACCCGGTAGATCAAGAGAGAGATTTGTGCGGGGCCGGATCATCAACTTTGAGGTAGGTGATCTTATCTCGAAATTTAATATTTTCAGTTAATTATTATTTTTATTATTCCAGCATTTTAATAGGAATATTATTGTAGTGATTATTATGTGGGTAATTCTCCTCCACTATGAATTTTCTGATTTTATATATTTCTGAAATTATTTATAATGACTTTAATAAATATTTTCAAATTCATTTATACATGATATCTGCTTTTTTGAATTTTTGTAATTACTGAATCTACTTAACTTGTAGATTAGATCATAATATCTTGTATTTTCGAAATTAAGTGTTAAGATTTATACCATAAATCTGAGTTAGAGTAATTAATCTAAATTAGTTGGTTAGAATAAATACTAATTAAATTTATTCTAAATTAAAAATATACATATTATATAAATATAATAAATAGATAAAAATAATTTTACTAAATTTGCATTCTGATTTAGAAGTTTTAAAATCCTTTTTGGTCAAATTAAATTGTTATAAGTCTAAATTTTAAGCATTTAAGGTTTTATATGATTTAATTTAGATGATTATTAAATTATTTAAATCAAAATCTTAACTCGATGTTAAATTAAACTTTCAATTCATACTAATTTAAACTCTGATATAAGTTTAAAAATAAATAAATAAATAAATAAACAATTTATCTAAATCTATAATTTAATTTATAAAAGTATTTGTGTTATCGTGTGCCACAATTACAATTTCTGAGTGCATGCGTGTCAATCGTCATACTCTACTAGAGTACCAAATAACTCCTCATGAGATGTCAGAGGATGCACCATGAGAACCTACTTTAATGGAGAAGGTTTCAAGTCCATCAAGTTGGACCACAAGTTACAGTCCACCCACCAATAGATTTATGACATACTAAGTTCATATAAAATCCAACTCTTCCAATACATCTAAACAACATGAAGATCACATATATGAAAAATTATTCCTACATACTAGTCAGGGTATCCTCAAAAATAGAAAATAACTTATAACTGTTGATAAATAGTATCATCCATTTAATGAGTGAATGTAAGTGTATTTTTTTGTAAGTGATCCTAATTGTTTAATAAACCTAATGAATGGGTTAGATTTTTCATATATATTAAAGGTTAGAAGTTATTTACTTGATGGACCGTAATGTTTCCAACCTAGGTGTATTGGAGATCTTTTTATTTTAATGGGACTCTGTTAGTACGAGATATGCCAGTATGACTACAATCTTACTCGTCTCTACATGCGGAACATAGCACACGTGTATAAGTCTGAGAAATCTACTATGTAATCCACATCTTTGACGTGCCCAAATAGTAAATATATATGTATATATATAATAATAATAAATAAAAAGAGCACAGTCTGTCTATTTTTCTTAGGCACACCATGATTGAATGAAGGCTAACAATGTTCCTTATTCAACTTACAAGTATGGTCCACTTAATTAGTTTAATGTTCAAATTTTCAGTTAAGGGAACATAGAAAACATGACCTCTCAGATGAACGGAATAGATATCACACACGTGGCTCATGTGACACGTAACACACGAGTAGGATTCAAATCCTACTTGCGCGAGTAGCTTTCCCATTTTTTTTATGAAGAAATGAATGGTGGGGCATTGGAGTTGCTGTATGAATTCTAGAAATGAACCAACAGCTTTGGATTGTGTAAAGGGTCATAACCCCTTAGGTTATGTAGTGTAAAGATTCACCATATACCTGCATTTTTAAATTATTATTTTGAGTGAAACCAATACTCAGTTTGTTGTATGGATTTATTTTCACACTCTGCCTCCTTATTAAATAACACTATCATGTGGTCTACTGTCATTCTTAATATGGTGGTGAGTCCTCAACCGTCTATCATGAAATGCTTGTACGGTAAATTTGATCATCCAAATTGATGAACCAACTTTTAATGGTGGACCACTAAAAATTTGAGCCGAGAATGTGAAATAACTATAAAATTTAGTAGGCCCCATCCACTCAATGTGAGATTTATTGCTCAAAGGTGGAGCTCATGTAGAATCTGATATTTTAACAAATTTATGCACCTTGTTCAGAACTTACATTATAGTTTAGAAATTGGATTGATTAAATTATTAATCATTATTTTGTCGATATCGAAATTGTTCATGTTATTCATGTTTATCTATTGATTATTAATTGTAAAAAAAATATGTATAAATTAGCAATAGGGCAATCGTGTCCCTTGAGTGAGAGACCCTAAAGCCAGCAAGTAGGGCAATTGTGTCCCTTGGGTGAAAGACCCTACAACTCACTGGATCCATTGGAGTCTCCTTTGTGTACGGCGTATGAGTACAATCGTGTGCGCGGACATATGTCAGAGGTACAACTGGAGCAGTAGTCTGACCAGCCAACGTACAAATGGGTCCATCACCTTGAAGTACCAGTGTGTGTGCGTTATTGCAACGTGACCATCCACTTGGGTACGGTGTTGTAAGAAATGATATAAATGTTATAAGTATTCATGGAAATATCACATGCATCGCATTTTTTTTACAATTCTATTGTCAAATTTCATTATCTGTATTTTATTTTTCCTTCATTGTTATAAAAGTAATATTACCTGAACATATTGAATTTTGGGTAAGAAATGACCCTACTGGGCTGTTATGCTCATCCTACTAAAATAAAATGTACAGGTGAAGAGCTGGAATACTACGAGCAGGCGGGCCTCTACTATTAATGTTATTTTCTAGAAAATTTGTTTAGTTTTAATTCAATTCAGTTTTCTTTTGTTAATTAGGTTTAGTTTATATTTAAATTTCGATGTAGAAATGAACAACTATCAAAGAGTTGAGTTTAATAAATATTCAGTTGTATTTCCTTTTAGATTATGTTGAATATTGGTTGAATCAGCTAGAATGTAATAAATGTCATCATATCATAATTCACACCTTGGGATTCGGGTCCTGAATACCTTATTTAGGTACCCAAATTTCGGGGCGTGACAATTACCCTCTCTTGACAGGTCGAATTTAGACTATTTCAGGTCACTGGAATGGTAACTTGTCAAGCTTTAAAATGGGACCAAAATTGCATAATTTAGAAACCATTCGATATCCCAAAAGCATGTTGGAACACTTTGACCATCATTTTTTAATACGGATAGTTAATCTCTCCAAATCGCACCATCCAACGGAGACACCCATAACTCCCTCGTTTGATTTTGGATTGGGTCAATTTTTGGTCATCTGAAAGTTACTTAGTGCCCTTTCATTCCTGAATGGAATCGTCGTATTCCGAGCCCATTTGGGCATCAGTAAGTGGGATCGTAGTCGTTGGTCCTGTGTGCTTCCTTTATCTACTTGTCCAATAGTAACCCTCATAACTGTCTTCAGAGGTCGAATTTAGACTACTTCAGGTCATTGGAATGGTAACTTCTCAAGCTTCAAAATGAGACCAAAATTGCATAATTTAGAAACCGTTTGATATCCCAAAAGCATGTTGGAACTCTTCAATAGTCATTTTCTAATATGGATAGTTAATCTTTCCAAATCGCGCGACCCAATGGAGACACCCATAACTCCATCGTTTGATGTTGGATTGGGTCAATTTTTGGTCATCTGAAAGGTACTTTAGTGCCCTTTCATTCCTGCCTAGAATTGTAGTATTCTGAGACCATTTGGGCATCCGTAAGTAGGATCACTGTTGTCGGTCTGGTATGCTTCCTTTATCTACTTGTCCAATAGTAACCCTCATAACTCTCTTCAAAGGTCGAATTTAGACTATTTCAGGTCATTGGAACGGTAACTTGTCAAGCCTCCAAATGGGACTAGAATTGCCTAATTTAGAGACCGTTCGATGTCCCAAAAGAACATTGGAACTCTTCGATCGTCATTTTTTGATATGGATTGTTAATCTTTCCAAATCATGTGATCCAACGGAGACACACATAACTCCATCGTTTGATGTCGGATTGGGTCGATTTTTGGTCATATGAAAGGTATGAAAGGTACTTTAGTGCTCTTTCATTCCTGACTGGAATCGTCGTATTTCGAGACCATTTGGGCATCCGTAAGTGGGATCGCAGTTGTCGGTCCTGAATGTTTCCTTCATCACCTTGTCCAATAGTAACCCTCATAACTGTCTCTTCAAAGGTCGAATTTAGACTATTTTGATCTCATTAAAATGGTAACTTGACAAGATTGGCTAATTCGGAGAACGTTCAATATCATAAAGCACGTTGGAACTCTTTGATCCTCATTTTTCAATATGGATTGTTAATCTTTCCAAATCGCCCGATCCAACGGAGACGCCCATAACTCCATCGTTTGATGTTGGATTGGGTCACTTTTAGGTCATCTGAAAGGAACTTTAGTGTGTTGAGGCATAAAAAAATATATATCATTGCAGTGGTCAAAGAATCCCATAGTGCTGACCTTCTCAAGGGGTAGTTTAGGTATTTTGGTAAAGTACCTTCTCAAGGGTAGTTTAGGTATTTTTGTAAAGTTCCTTCTCAAGGGGTAGTTTAGGTATTTTGGTAAAGTTCCTTCTCAATGGGTAGTTTAGGTATTTTGGTAAAGTTCCTTCTCAAGGGGTAGTTTAGGTATTTTGGTAAAGTTCCAGTTCCATGGGATCTTTTGAAGAAAAGAGAATGATGAAGGGATTGAAGCAGAAGAAGATTGGAAAGCAAAATATTAAAAAGAAGAAAGAGAGGTATCTTTGAGATAGTTTGCGCGTGTCCGTGCAAAGCAGATAGTTTGCGCGGGACCGCGCAAAGCATATCGTTTGCGCGTGTCCGCGCAAAGTATATCATTTGTGCGTGTCCGCGCAAAGCATGTGATTGCGAGTTATTTTGTCCCACATCGCCCAAGTCAGAGTTTTACACCTGCGAAATGTCTATAAATACCCCGCTCTCTCTCTAGAAGGGGGTTCGAAGATTTCGGAGTGAAGGAAGAGTGAAGAAGAAAATAGAAGGTAGGAGCATTGGGCTCCTGCAGTTTGCGCGGACCCGCGCAAGCGATAAGGTTTGCGTGGACCCGTGCAAATGATGGGGTTTGCGCGGGACCGCAAATGGTATGCTTCCTTCATCTTCTTGTCCAATAGTAACCCTCATAACTCTCCCTTTAGAGGTCGAATTTACACTATTTCAGGTCATTGGAATTGTAACTTGTCAAGTGTCAAAATGGAACCAAAATTGCATAATTTAGAGACCGTTCAATATCTCAAAAGCACGTTGGAACTCTTCGATCGTCATTTTTTAATACGGTTAGTTAATCTTTCCAAATCACGGTATCCAACGGAGATGCTCATAACTCCATCGTTCGATGTCAGATTGGGTCAATTTTCGATCATCTGAAAGGTACTTTAGTGCTCTTTCATTCCTGACTAGAATCGTCGTATTCTGAGACCATTTGGGCATCCATAAGTGAGATTGCAGTCGTCGGTCCTCTTTGCTTCCTTCATCTCCTTGTCCAATAGTAACCCTCATAACACTCTTCAGAGGTCGAATTTAGACTATTTCAGGTCATTGGAATGGTAACTTGTCAAGCTTCCAAATGGGACCATAATTGCCTAATTCCGAGACCGTTCGATGTCTCAAAAGCACTTTGGAACTCCTCGATCGTCATTTTTCAATATGGATTTATTAATCTTTCCAAATCGCGTGATCCAGCGGAGATGCCCACAACTCCATCGTTTGATGTCGGATTGGGTCAATTTTTGGTCATCTGAAAGGTACTTTAGTGTTCTTTCATTTCTGATTGGAATCGTCGTATTCCGAGACCATTTGGGCGTCAGTAAGTGGGATTGCAGTTGTCAGTCCTGAATGTTTCCTTCATCACCTTTTCCAATAGTAACCCTCATAACTCTCTCTTCAGAGGTTGAATTTATACTATTTTGTGCTCATTGGAATGGTAACTTGACAAGATTACAAATTGGACCAGAATTGGCTAATTCGGAGACCGTTCAATATCCTAAAAGCACGTTGGAACTCTTCGATCGTCATTTTTCAATATGGATTGTTAATCTTTCCAAATCGTGCAATCCAACGAAGTCTCCCATAAGTCCATCGTTTGATGTCGGATTAGATCGATTTTTGGTCATCTGAAAGGTATTTTTAGTTCTCTTTCATTCTTGACTGGAATTGTCGTATTTTGAGTGTTGGGACATAAAAAATGGTAAGGAAGAAAGGATTGAAGCAAGAGAAGATTGAGAGATAAAAAGAAAATTTGAAGACAAGAAGAATGAAAAAACTTTCGATGTCCATTGCGCAGGAACGTGCAACCAATTTCCATTGCACAGGACCGCACAACCGATGTCTATTGCACAGGACTGCGTAACTAAAGATCAGTTGTGCAGGTCTGCGCAGTTGGTTTTAGGAGAAGATTTCCTTGAACAGTTAAGATTGATGCAAAGTGGGTCCCATGACACCGAAATCGAGGTACCACACGTGCGAAGGCCTATTAATACCCCCTCCCCTCCTTCATTTGGACGGATTAAAGATTTTAGAGAAGAAGCAGAGCGAGGAAGAAGATTGAAGGTAGGATAGGAAGTCCAGGTGGGTTGCGCGGGTCCGCGCAACCAGACTGCTCTACAGTCTGTAAAGGCAAAGGGCCGTTATGCTGTTGGAATGGCTGAAGTCTTCAAGCTCCTTCTGTTCAAGTCTAAAGCAGAATGATCAGTAGAAGAATATATTCCTCCTAAGTTCTAAGAGATGACTGCAATCATTGACGAAATGCTGCCGAATTTGATATTTAACAATTACACTTATAATATTTCCTTTATTCTAAATAATCTATCTTAGAATCAAGGGATGTTAAAAGGATGTAAATGAACCCAGTATAAATAAATTGTATGATTGCTTTAGATACTCTTTCTCTGTTATGTTTGAAAAAGATAATTTTCCAAATCAAACACATTTGTTTCTTGTTCGAAACAAAATGGCGATTCTGCTAGGGACTTTATTATCTTATTTAACATTAGCAGTGAAATTGTTATGAAACCTTCATCATAGTTTAGCGTCTTTCAGACGCTAAAATGGCAACTCTCAGTGGGAACATCCTCCCCTTCAACTCTAAGATAGATTATTTAATTCTTCAACTGCTAACTACAAACATGATTTGTGATTGAAGATTCCTACATCCGATTCCAACCTACTACTCATGGCAACTTCTGCAAGAGAGGTGAACTTCCGATTCATTTCGACCGGGTTCATAATAGAATACACACCGAATCGAATTCCGAAGCACTTGACTCAAATCTCTATGAGTGGAAACAACATGACTCAGGGAACGGCTAGGGTGGTATCTGTTGAGGCATAAAAAAATATTTCATGTCCGGGAGTATTTTGTAATTTCCATGTCTGGGGCTATTTTGGTAATTTCCATGTTTGTGGGTATTTCGGTAATTTCCATGTCCGGGGGTATTTCGGTAATTTCCATGTCCGGGGGTATTTCGGTAATTTCCATGTCCAGGGGTATTTCGGTAATTTTCATGTCTGGGTATTTTGGTAATTTCCATGTCCAGGGGTATTTTGGTAAAATTTCAAGTCCAGGGGTAGTTTAGGTATTTTAATAAAATGCCAAGTCCAGGGGTAGTTTAGGTATTTTGATAAAATTCTAAGTCCAGGGGTAGTTTAGGTATGTTGGTGAAAAAAGCATTGGAAAGGGTAGCTTGGTAAAAAAGGTGCAAAGGTGTCCTTTGAAAGGAGAAAGGTGGTACACCACCATTTAAGAGGGAAGTTGGTGGTCACCATGGTTTAAGGAAAGGGAAGGTTCATATGTGAAGTGATAAGTGGTGGTGATCACCACTCTGTAAGAGTGGTGGGGCCTATAAATATCCCCTCCCAGCTTCATTTGAAGGGTTGGATCGGTGAGATCAGTTGCTAGATCAGAGAATGAGAGAGAAGCAAGGCTGGAGAAGGAGAGAAGAAAAACTTTGCGCGGACACGCGCAACCGAAGTGGTTTTCGCGGACCCGCGCAATCGAAGTTACTGACATGCAACCGCGCAAAGTAAAGAGAAATGGCTTTCACGCCACTTTTCAAGGGAGTTTGGAGAAGACGCGGAAGTGGAAAAATTCCCGTGAGGCTATATGCCCGGAAGTGCCGTCCGAAGGGAGATATCCCTTGCGCGGACCCGCGCAACAAGCCGCCTTGCGCGGTTCCGCGCAAACAGTGTAACGTGCTGTTTTGCATGACGAAGTAAGAAAGCCCTGGTTCTTCTGATGTGCTGCTGACAAAGTTCGCTGTAACTGTCTTTTGGAAAATCCACACCGTCTACACTCTTCCTCTCGAGATTTTGACCGTGAAAGACCGGTCTTGGTCATCTAGTGATATGGCGATATGTCAGCTCAACGGTTCGTTTGCAATCACCATAGTGGTCATATGAATAAGCGTTGCCGCCAAAGCTCAACATGGGCTCGATGGGTTTTGCCCCCTCTACATGATGGACGACTCAGATTCGTCATTCCCTGCATGAGGGTGGCCCACAATAAAAGGACAGAAGCTCTGTTTTCAACGGAGTCGACGTACGTCGACTTTGTGAATTTTGGTGGGCCCTAGATCGATGGTGATGAAGAAATCTACTCCGTTCATTAAATTCATGACGAAAAACCATCACGAAAGGACTGTTTTTGAAGTGGAATCAGTGCAGCACATGGGCCTTTCTACGTCACTATCCATTTCAAATTCAACGGTTATAATGTTACAAAATTCTGCATGGTTTCAAATTGCCACTTTGCCAATGGTTAAATCTATCTTCTAAACACAGTGGACGGTCCAGATCGATGATTTGATCAATAATCGGGCCACACTGACAAAATGGCAGATGGTCAGTGAAGACGCTGTGCATTCTTTTGAGTTTGGGAAGAAGACGTGACTTTGGGAAATCACGTGCATGGCTCATGCACTTGTACTCTATGTATATGCAACGTACGTGTAGGCTCTAGCATGATGCTTGTGAGAATCTACTCCGTTCATCCACATTGGCAGCCCGTTTAACACGTTGAGACCAAATCTAAAGCGTATCCAAATATCAGGCAGGTCGCAAATCATGATTTCAAGGGCTGATTTGTCAGTTTGGCCATTTCTACAAGGATTCAGGAGCTGAAATTTGACGTGTACGGCTAATTTGTGGTTCTAAGGCTTCATATAAAGTTTCGAGCAGAATGGATGGTGACAACCTCGTGATCTTACGTTTTGAGACTTTTTAGGCTCGTCTGATGTGATCGGCCTGATTTCTGTGGGTCCTGGCTACACTTCAACGGACTTCTTTATATTTCAAAGAAGAATGACTAGAAGGATGCTCTATATTCAAGGAATGATGAATGGAATGACGCTCAGAACCGATCTCAGCAGTCAAATCAGAGAATTTAAGCTTGCACAAATCTCCGTTTCATTGAAGACTGGTTGATCAGATCGACATTCCTCCTAAGTACCAGGAGATGACTGAAACCGGCGTCGGAATGCTACCGAAATTTTCATAAGACTATCTTGTCTACTTTGATTGATTGTACTTTGTTTTCAGAATCAAGGGAATCAGAGGATGTAAATGAACTCAAATAAATGTGATCAATGTTCTCTCATTCTTTCTTTCTTATCATTGAATAAATCCCCCCAAATCAAACACATTTGTTTTCTTGTCGAAACAAAATGGCGACTCTGCTGGGGATTATTATTCATGGTAATTTAGAAAATATTCAGAGAACATTTATCACTTTTTGACGTCTGTAAAGACGCCAAAATGGCGACTCTCAGTGGGAATATCCTCCCCTTCATCTCTAAAAGCAAAGTACAATTTTATTTAAATAAAATAACAAACATTCTGTTCTTAATGACAGATATACCGCAGCGATCTTTCTCCTGACTAATACAGTTGTTTACTTCACATCCAATAGACTTCCACCAAAAAAGTGTCAGAAAAGATCAAATCAGTTTTGATCAAAGTCAGACGATGCCAAGGACAATGTTGATTCGATCAAACTGATGACGACATCTGAGATTTGGTGAAAAGAATATTATCCTGCCAAGAACGGATAATAGTACATTAGAACGACTACAGTGAATAACAATGAACCCTGAGGAAAATCCTCAGATGAAAAGTTAGTTCGATTGAATCAAACGTTGCTCGTAAATAAGTAGATGAATCAGTTAGTGAATTAACGAATTCATCGGTTAATAGAGAACCCTGGGGGCATCGTCACCACTTGACAGAGTAAAGATCAAGTTAAAATTGCAATTTGCAAAAAGTCAAAGTGAAGCTGATCAAACTCTCATATGAATCAGCTGCTTTAAGGTTTTAAAAGAGTAGCAGTAGATACTGCCAAAGAAAGAAAGCAAAACGAAAGTAAAGAGTTGAGAGTCTGCTAAAGAGAGCATCGACGATTTTACAAATAAGAAAGTACAGAAAGGGTTCGGACAACTTGAAGACTAAATGAAATATACATTTGAAGAAGATGGCATACTCTTTATGATTGCTAGTTGCAGAGAAAGTCGAATTGTCACGGCTAAACAAAGAAGAAAAGAAGAATGGGCAAGAAGAAAACAATACAGCATTTTGACCAAGAAGAATCACAGCGTTTTGATTCAGAAGATTCACGACACAATTATTCAGGGGGCAAGATAAGCAGTCTCAGAATGCCAACAAAGTCTCAGAATGACAAAATCTTAGAATCCCAAGTGAGCATTGGCGATTGTCACCGACAATTCGAGGAACAAAAGGACTGTGAAAGACAAAATCAGGTATTCTCCCTTATGCGAATGAATTAAAGCACAAATTTTCAATTGACTTCGAATTCCAGGAGAAAATTAGGAAACACAATTGATGAGAAAAGAAAAGTGAATGGCTTGAAGAACAAGTTATAGAAGACGATTGATAAAGGCGAAATTATTAAGGTATACGACATAAAAGAAGAAATAAAAGTACACAAGCCTGATTAGTTCGAGACCGGGGGCAAAGTTAATCTTGAACAAAAGTATGAAATGATGCGGCGTCAGTATATTTATTAAAGGTCGCAACATCGTGATTTTGATTAGGAAGATTTTCAGAGCAATGCTTCCTAATCAAAAGGGGGCAAGACAGGTAAGTAAGAACTATGAATTATATTTCTCACCATAGAATGTATTTCTTTTGTGTATATGAATGAAATGTAAGCTTTCAAGCATATCAAGTCATCGCTAAAGTAAGACAGGCTTTCAAGCATGTCAAGTCATCACCAAAGCAAAACAGGTAAGTAAGAAACTGCGAAATATGTTTCTCACCATAGAATGTATTTCTTTTGTACATTTGAATGAAATGCGGGCTTTCAAGTATATTCAGTCATCGCCAAATGAAAAGCGTCAATGATTATCGCCAAGTAAGTAAGAAACTAAGAAATGTGTTTCTCACCATAGAATGTATTTCTTTTATATTTGAAGGAAATGCAGGCTTTCAAGCATATTCAATAATTGCCAAATGAAAAGCATCGATGATTATTGCAAAAATAAGACAAACAAGAAAGCGCCAAAGATAATCGCCAAATGAAAAGTGTCGATGATCATCAATTATCGCCAAAATTAGCACTTTCAAGTCATTTCCAAAACAAGACAGGCCTTCAAGCATATAGAGCTATCAAGTCGTCGCTAAATGGAAAGCGTTAATGATCGCTATCAAGCGTTGATGATCGCTATTAAGCATTAATGATCACTATCAAGCGTTAATGATCGCTATCAAGCGTTGATGATCGCTGCCAAGCGCCAATGACAATCGCCAAAGGAAAAGTCAATTGCCAAAATTAGCAACTATCGCTGTCATCATCAATCGCCAAAATTAATTCTCGGAATATTATCAGCAATGACGAAATATCAATTATGGATTTTCAGAATATTATCAGCAGCGGCGAAATATCAATTATTGATTCTCGGAACATTATCGGCAGCGGCGAAATATCAATTATTGATTCTCAAAACATTATCAGCAGCGGTGAAATATCAGTTATGGATTCACCATATATGGCAGCGAAATAAGCAGTGGAATAAGCCTAAATTGGCCAACCACACAAATCTTATGACAGCGATGGCAAATGATCATTTAAGGCAGCCTAGCCAAGCCTATATGGCCAACTACGCATAAGACCTACAAAGCCCTAAATTGGCCTGCCCGAAATTGGCGGTAAACTATAATTGCTCTTTGAGCCCATTGCCCGAAATTGGCGGTAAACTATAATTGCTCTTTGAGCCCATTGCCCGAAATTGGCGGTAAACTATCTTGCTCTTTGAGCCCAGTGTCAAGTCCAGTTCAGTCAAATCTGGTCATCCAGTTCAGCCTAGTCAGGTCTAGTCCAGTCAAGTCCCATTAAGTTCAGTCTTGTCCAAGTCAAAGTATGGTCAGTCAAAGTACACTAGCACCATTGCTCAAAACATCAAATATGCTCAAAAGCATCAATTATGTGTAGCATTCAAAATGCTGCAGATACATATTAAATATGCTCAAATATGCAATTGCCTGATGGAAATTTTAAATGTTGAATGAAATATATGCAAAATGCGTTTCTCTTGAATCAGGTTCAAATGGCAGCAACAACAAATGCCTTCAAGATATTGGCAATTATCTATTCAAAAAGTTTAACTCTTCAAGACCAACTAATATATTGACAAGAGCTGTAAAGTCCTTTTGTCTCTTTCCTTCTTAATGACAAAGAAATATTATTACACAAGATTTTCAAAGGTGGCAAAGAATGAATTAGCGAAGAATTATCATTTTATCTCGAACAATCTAAAGATTCAGATATATTCTTTGGATTCATTAAAAGGAGCAGCAAAATTATTTATCCTTCAAGAGTATCTGCAAGCTTTACTTCGGAAATATTATCTCTCGGAAATATTATCTCCTGAAGAAATCTTTATGCGACATTAACCAGGAAAGGGGGCAGGATCTATGTCTTCAAAAGTAATCTACGCCTTGGTCTTTCTGATGATTTCTTATATGCGGCGAAAGAATTCATATGCTGAGTATTATGAATAATGATATCGCAAGACTACAAGTACCAGATCTGATGGAGACAGAGAACAAACAGAATCATCATTAGTAACTTCTATAGCCTTTGAAAAGTTACTAAGTGAAAATTGAAAGAAGTCTTGTCTATTTTTCAGAATCAGTAAAGATCCTAGGAAAAGTCTATGAAGAAATGCCGAGTACAAGCTAGAAACAACTCAAGAGCACGATATAAAGAATACAAAGAATGCAATTGCGAAGCACGATGACAGAGCGAATATCACAATCAGCCTAAAAGAGAAGAGAAGTTTTCAATATAAATTTCAAAATTATCAATGCTTCATAAAGCTAAATTGAGAAAAAAAATAAATAAATTATAATGAAATAAGATACTAATTCTGATTAATTTGGCAGGAAAGATTATCATTCGAAAAAGCTTGAGTTATGCAGATCATGAATAAAGGAAACGATCGAAAAGTTGTTGCGGCAAGAGCAGCATTAAGGAACAACTCTTTGGACACAGAATTGAAGAAAAAGAGTTGCTGGAATTTATCAAAGAGACCGTTGCTGTTGAAAGAAGGTTCTCAAGTTGCTCAAAGACAAAGTCGTCACAGCTGTTATGGTTGCAAGTTTTGATGAAAAGAAAATTTTATCTTCTCTAAATAAAGCATCCGCTCTTCACTGTAAGCGGGGGGCAGTCAACTCCTCTGATCGAGCGCTCAAATCTTCCGTTCGAGCGCGAGTGTTCAAATCTTCTAGTCGAGCACAATCATCAAGTCTTCTGTTCAAACACCATCATTCAAATCTTCTGTTCAAGCACAATCAATCGGTCTTCTGTTTGAACGTGATCAATCAAGTCTTCCGTTCGAGCACAATCATCAAGTCTTCTGTTCGAGTGCAATCATCAAGTCTTCCATTTGAGCAGGGATCATTCAAATCTTCCATTCGAGCCCGAGCATTCGAATCTTCTGGTCAAATATGAGCATTCCAGTCTTCTAGTCAAATATGAGCATTCAAATCTTCCGGTCGAGCGCGAGCATTCCAGTCTTCTGATCGAACGCAATCATTTGATTTTATGGTCAAAGATGATCATCCAGTCTGCCATGCAAGTATGATTATCCAGTCATCCTTCAGTTGTAGTTCATTCAAGTTCTTCAAGCGGAGGAAGATCGATCCTCCATTTGATTTCAGGAATCAATCAAAGAAGGATCGAGGGGGCATCTGTTGAGGCATAAAAAATATTCCATGTCCGGGGGTATTTCGGTAATTTCCATGTCCGGGGGTATTTTAGTAATTTCCATGTCCGGGGGTATTTTGGTAATTTCCATGTCCGAGGTATTTTGGTAATTTCCATGTCCTGAGGTATTTCGGTAATTTCCATGTTCGGGGGTATTTTGGTAATTTCCATGTTCGAGGGTATTTTAGTAATTTTCATGTCCGGGGGTATTTTGGTAATTTTCATGTTCGGGGGTATTTTGGTAATTTTCATGTTCGGGGGTATTTTGGTAATTTTCATGTCCATGGGTATTTTAGTAATTTCCATGTCTGGGGTATTTTGGTAATTTCCATGTCCGGGGATATTTTGGTAAAATTCCAAGTCCAAGGGTAGTTTAGGTATTTTGGTAAAATTCCAAGTCCAGGGGTAGTTTAGGTATTTTGATAAAATGCCAAGTCCAGGGTTAGTTTAGGTATTTTGATAAAATTCTAAGTCCAGGGGTAGTTTAGGTATGTTGGTGAAAAAAGCATTGGAAAGGGTAGTTTGGTAAAAAAGGTGCAAAGGTGTCCTTTGAAAGGAGAAAGGTGGTACACCACCATTTAAGAGGGAAGTTGGTGGTCATCATGGTTTAAGGAAAGGGAAGGTTCATATGTGAAGTGATAGGTGGTGGTGATCACCACTCTGTAAGAGTGGTGGGGCCTATAAATATCCCCTCCCAACTTCATTTGAAGGGTTGGATCGGTGAGATCAGTTGCTAGATCAGAGAATGAGAGAGAAGCAAGGCAGGAAAAGGAGAGAAGAAAGACTTTGCGCGGACCCGTGCAACCAAAGTGGTTTGCACGGACCCGCGCAATCGAAGTTGCTGACATGCAACCTCACAAAGTAAAGAGAAATGGCTTTCACGCCACTTTTCAGGGGAGTTTGGAGAAGACACTTTGCGCGGCTCGGTGCAATGGAAGTAGAAAATTTTCCGTGAGGCCATATGCCCAGAAGTGCCGTCCGAAGGGAGATATCCCTTGCGCGGACCCGCGCAACAAGCCGCCTTGCGCGGTTCCGCGCAAACAGTGGAATGTGTTGTTTGGCATGATGAAGAAAGAAAGCCATGGTTATTCTAATGTGCTGCTGACAGAGTTCGTTGTAACTGTCTTTTGGAAAATCCACACCGTCCACCCTCTTCCTCTCGAGATTTTGACCGTGAAAGACCGGTCTTGGTCATCTAGTGATATGGCCCACCAAGATAATCAAGCTGAGATGTCAGCTCAACGGTCCGTTTGCAATCACCATAGTGGTCATATGAATAAGCATCGCCGCCAAAGCTCAACATGGGCTCGATGGGTTTTGCCCCCTCTACATGATGGACAACTCAGATTCGTCATTCCCTGCATGAGGGTGGCCCACAATAAAAGGACAGAAGCTCTGTTTTCAACAGAGTCGACGTACGTCGACTTTGTGAATTTTGGTGGGCCCTAGATCGATGGTGATGAAGAAATCTACTCCGTTCATTAAATTCATGACGAAAAACCATCACGAAAGGACTGTTTTTGAAGTGGAATCAGTGCAGCACATGGGCCTTTCTACGTCACTATCCATTTCAAATTCAACGGTTATAACGTTACAAAATTCTGCATGGTTTCAAATTGCCACTTTGCCAATGGTTAAATCTATCTTCTAAACACAGTGGACGGTCCAGATCGATGATTTGATCGATAATCGGGCCACACTGACAAAATGGCAGATGGTCAGTGAAGACGCTGTATATGTATATGCAATCACGTGCATGGCTCATGCACTTGTACTCTATGTATATGCAACGTACGTGTAGGCTCTAGCATGATGCTTGTGAGAATCTACTCCGTTCATCCACATTGGCAGCCCGTTTAACACGTTGAGACCAAATCTAAAGCGTATCCAAATACCAGGCGGGTCGCAAATCATGATTTCAAGGGCTGATTTGTCAGTTTGGCCATTTCTACAAGGATTCAGGAGCTGAAATTTGACGTGTACGGCTAATTTGTGGTTCTAAGGCTTCATATAAAGTTTCGAGCAGAATGGACAGTGACAACCTCGTGACCTTACGTTTTGAGAGACTTTTTAGGCCTGTCTGATGTGATCGGCCTGATTTCTGTGGGTCCTGGCTACACTTCAACGGACTTCTTCATATTTCAAAGAAGAATGACCAGAAGGATGCTCTATATTCAAGGAAAGATGAATGGAATGATGCTCAGAACCGATCTCAGCAGTCAAATCAGAGAATTTAAGCTTGCACAAATCTCCGTTTCATTGAAGACTGGTTGATCAGATCGACATTCCTCCTAAGTACCAGGAGATGACTGAAACCGGCGTCGGAATGCTGCCGAAATTTTCATAAGACTATCTTGTCTACTTTGATTGATTGTACTTTGTTTTCAGAATCAAGGGAATCAGAGGATGTAAATGAACTCAGATAAATGTGATCAATGTTCTCTCATTCTTTCTTTGTTATCATTGAATAAATCCCCCAAATCAAACACATTTGTTTTCTTATCGAAACAGTATCTGCATCACCTCAACCATCGGGGGATGATGAAGGTTGGACTGTTGTAACGTCTCATAGAATGAGAGCACAAAATGCAAGAAACTCTAAAATGAATCCGCCTTCACTAAGAATTAAAGGGCTGATAACACGTAATGCAGTCAGAAAGAATCTCGAACTCGCTCCCCCGACAATATACCCCGAACGAATGACCCCGTTGTTGACATCGCATGACTTCCCAGTTCTGAGTGCCTCGAGAGTCAAATGGACGAGAGAGCAGAAAGGAAAAGCGGTGGTAGTCAGATCGCCAATGTCCACGCCTCCCCAAGAAAGTTCATCAGTATCAGTGTTACCCCAATCGATCAATGATGTCGGGGGCATAGAAAAGCCCAATAAAACCCCGTCTTCCCCTTCTTCGTAAGTCCTATTATGTCAGCATATTCTTGTTCTACCCAGAATACCACCTCATTGAAGAGTGGGGAAGCTGCAGTACATATGGCTGGAACAAATCCAGAATGTAGAACGACTACACAAGATCATATTAATGAAATTGCAGAAGCCCAAAATGCATTGATGAAGGAATGCAAAAATCTTAGAGAGGCCCTGGCGACCCTTACATGTAATGTAGCTCGGATGGCAGTTCCCCAAAGTACAATGAATGGACAAGAAAACTAGTCGGACGGCCTCCAACCACAGGGAGCAGGGTCACTGGGGTCCATTCCAACATCAAGAACTGTGACACAAGATGAGGTGAGACAAGTGGTTGAAGAAGCTGTTAGAGTGGAAAGAAAACACGAGAATATTGGTCGTTTTAGATATCGAACGCTGTATCCAAGGGAGGTAGAAATATCCACTTTCCAGCCAATTTCAAACATCCGGATTTTTAAAACCTTAATGGGGAAGGATCTCCAGAGGAACATTTAATGCACTTCATCACTAGCATGAGAAATTTTTCTACGATACCACAATATTGCTTACAATTGTTCGGATCGTCATTAACACACAAAGCATTTCGATGGTATTCCAATTTGGCACCAGGGTCGATACATACTTGGGAACAAATGCAAGAGATTTTCGTGTCAAATTTTTTCTCTTTAGATCGCGATTTCAGTATTACAGAATTGGCTTTCGTACAACAGAGAGATAGGGAACTGGTAGAAAAGTTTATAGACAAATGGAAGGTACTGGGAACTTCATGTAAGCAGCTACCAGGGGAAAGCGAAAAAGTCAAGATGTGTTTAAACTCTATGAAGACAGAATTCATACTTGGACTTATCAATGCTAATATCAGAACTTTTCATGACTTGGCCACCAAGGCTTACGCTTTAAAATTGATAAATCAGATAGTGCCAGCATATCACTATGATACAGCTCAAGGGGCTTACAGTAGGATGATAGTAAACACTACTGATCATGACAAGCATTATAATAATGTAGGAGACCTAAAGAAAGAAAAACCAAAGCGCAAGGAAGAGTCAAATCAGATAAGAAGTTATAAAAAACCCAGGACGCTCGATTTGCATGAAGGGTTTGCATTCGATAAAGAAGATGTCATTTCAATGATGGGTCAGCTATTGAAAGCCGGCGCGATTAAATTGCCAGAACCCAAACGCCTTGAGGATGTGACAAAAATCAGGGAACAAAATTTTTGTCGCTATCATCGATTGGTGGGACATCCAACAGAGAATTGTCATACATTAAAAAGTCTAATTGTAACGACTCGAAAAATCCCGTACAAAGGCCCGAGTACCACGTCAGGCAGAAATCACTTAGGATCAAATCCTTTAGAAATTAGACAAAGTTAACTAAGTTCTAAATTAGATTAGCCATGAAATCCGTTTGAATCGCTTTAAATACGATTTGCAAGACCCAAAACTTGTAGAATCATTGACGCTAGATTACCCTAAAATCTAGGATCAAACTCATTACCCGACTGCTCTCGGGAGCACATTGAATCTCTGTATCAGATCTGGACCACACATCGAAAGTCCGAATGATACGAGCTTATAGAATTAGGACCGCCTTGCTAGGCTTGATAACCATCTCGGAAGTCGAAACCAGATTGTATTCCGAGGCTATTCGCTTGAGCCTGGAGCGAGGAGTGTGAGAAAACCTACTTTTCCTTAGAAATTAAATGAAATTTAAGTAATCTGAGACTTGATGTTCGCGGGCCAAATATAAGCAATCAGACCGTCAAAATCTGACTCAAATACACCCTCGGATCAGGAAACATTTTCCATATATGTCTGTGTACTTGTAACCCTGGTCGAGTTTCTGTGACTGTTGAACTGAAACTGGTCCGCCACGTGTGATCTGGAAACCCGATTGGAATGAAACCTTAACTCGACCTAGATCCATAGTCAGTGAGCTTAAGTCTGACCTTTGGCTCAAGGGGGGACTCCAGAAGTGCTCCGTTGAGCTAGAACAGGTCCGCTTTGGACATAACCTAAGTAAACTTTGATCCTGAGTCTATTTTGGTGATGTTTTAGACTATATAAGGACCTTAAACACTCTCTCATTCAGCCCATACGAATTTAAGAAAACCCTAGGAGAGAGAAGAGGGAAAAGAGAGAGAAAGTGTGAGAGTTGGGGGAGAACCTTCCTGATACTCTATCCTCTTCCTATACACGCTTAACCCTCGTGATCTAATCACTTTTTCGGCGATTCCAGCTTCGTTTCTAGGTAAGAAAACCCTAACCCTAACCTGTTTTAGGGTTTTAATTGATTCAATTAGCGAAATAGCTAACACTACTTGTGCTTTAGGTCGTTGTACTGTCGTGGAAGAAGCCTTAGCATTCCTACCAAATTCATTACGCTTCTACGGCATAAGGTGCGGACTTTAGGTGTATAGGTTATGATTTTCAAGGCTTTCAATGTCGGTTAATGATTTATAACTGACAAGGGTGCTATTTCACATGCAAAATGCGTCGTCTGTTTCATTATACGAGTTTACATGAAAGATGTAGGATATAGCCTAATATATGCATATGTTGAAATGTTTGAAAATGTTTGGAATTTGGATTGTGCTTAACATGTTTATTTGTCGTAAATTTATGCTTAGTACATGTGCAACAACTCCTTAGTGAAAGGACTTGCCCTAAATCACTCCACGGCAAAAATATGAAATATGTGTTAAAGTGTGTATCCTAAGTGTTTGTGAAAATGCTTCAATAAACATGGAACCTGTATTCATGCATGCCATGATCATCTGCCATGGGTACAAGCATGTGATATACGGGGCAACTCCCTAGTGGAAGGATTTGGTCTAGCTTATGTGTATTCATCATACGTCATGTATGATGAGGTATGTAGTCTATGTGTTTGTGAAAATGTCTGAATGTGCTAGCAATCACCTAGTACACCATGTATGAGGATCGAGAGATACATCTCGGTTACCTTAATAGTGTGAATGATTTCCTATAGGTACGCTCTAATGTATGGTCTGTTTTCACTTATGGAATGATTGTGTGCAAAATCATGTTTATGTTGTATTTCATTATATGCTTATGTGATTGTAAACTTCATGACTTATGAAATGCATTACTGTCTTGTTTGACTCACATGATTACTTGATGAGTGGATTGAGTTTGGGACTAAGAGTTAGTCCAGGCGATTGGTAACGGAATGGAATTCGTGACTGAGATTCATTCGTCACGTGAGATGTGTTCGATGAACCCGAGTTGTACTTCAGTTGATGATAGTGGCTGGCCACACGAAGTGCTTATGCGCTTCATATCGTTCAACTTGTTGTGCACTTGAGCTAGCTGAGCTCGTCAAGTAACCCGATCTGCTTATGTATGTTCACCTTGTTTGGACGCCTCTGTTTGAACCTAAGGTATTAACCTTACCAGTGGAATCCCGTTAACCGTGGTACCTCGATCCGCTAAGACTCATGAGCCGGGCATGGTGGTATGGGACACCGTGGTCGATCTGTTAGCCTACGCTGGGGCCACGAGCCTCCCCGTAGTGACCATTGAGCAACCAGACTCGTGAGCCGATTATGGTGGTATGGGACACTATATTTGAGCTGTCGGCCTACTCTGATAAGGTGATGGGGGAGTGGTGCAACGATTCCGTGTAACAGCCTTAGCAGCCCTTTGTGGTGACCTCGAGCATACTCTGAGTCTACGTGGAGGCGACGACCCTTCCGTAGCAACAAGAGTACAAAACTAGGCCTGTAACGATTCCGTGTAACAGCCCTAACAGCCTGTGCAGCGACCTAGAACCACACATCGTATGAGATTATCTAAGATTGATGACCCTAGAATGGATCTTTGTTTGGGAATGATACAAGGGAGGTACCTTAGTTTCCCAATCCTGCGGTTTAAAAGGTATTAATAATAACTCAGTAATCATGCTCATCATTGCACTGCATGTGCCTGGAAAATGCGGAGCACTGAGGGATGAACGCATGCCGCGGACATAAGATGGTGCCGTATGAGGGAGCATTGGTGAGGGGCATGCATCACGACTGCATTTCATACTTGCATTAACAAGAGTACTTAAGGTTGTTGATTGTACTGCTTTATCATTACTGCTTGACTGATTTGATTACATGTTAACCTATGCTTTATTGTTCCACTGAGTTAGCTACTCACTCCCACGTTACGGGACGGTGTTCTGGACACCCACCAGACTCTGTCTTAGATGCTGGTACCAATGATTCGCAGGAGATTGAGTCTGATTATTATGATGATCAGGATGAGTTTTCCTTCATGCAGTTCTCCCGCGGCTTTGCTTAGGCTATTCAGATTTGCGGGGCTACTGGGCTATCACGACAGTTAGATTATTCTTTTGACATTTTGGTTTGATTCAGTACATGTATATGATGACTCAGCGAAGTAATCATACTCTAGTGACAGATCGAAATCGTTTATCTTTATACACATCTATATACATTTTTTAGTCTTTCGCATGCGTTTTATACATCGATCTAGAGTATGGATTACTGTTTTGGTATAATCTCACTCATGTTTATTGCACTAACATAGACAAGATTCAATCATAAGCATTTATGTTGCATAAGTGATGTTTTGGAACTCGGGTGTTGAGTTGCTACTCGACCCCCGATTTTCAGGGCGTTACAAGTTGGTATCAGAGCATGATTTGGATTAAACTGGACTTAAGTTATGGTCCCACGACGTACGCTGACGCATTTCGACTTAGGTGGGTGCGAGAAAAATGTAGAAACAGCCATAAATTTCTCCAATTTCGCCATTTGGTGAAGTTCATCGAAATTGATCACTTTGATTGAGTCCGTACTCATTCGTGACCGCACGAAGCCACCCCAAACCACCTCTAGACCGTCACATGACAGGTCTAGACCACAATTCACCCCATCCCAACCGTTAAAAATTAGTAAATGCTGATATTTATCAGAAAGCACCCGAACTGACCCGAAACGGAGTGAAACGGAGTCGTGGGCCTACCCACACTAATCTAGGGGTACCCAGGGTGGGACCCACATGTTTTTGGGGCCTAGGGGGCAGGAGGGCCTAGCCAAAATGGCGAGCCCTCGCCGATTGGTCCAGGGAGAGGCGAGGCCCTCGCCAGGTCAGCGAGGCCTGGCCGGTTAGCGGGCCGGGCCTCCAAATCGTGTAAGCCACTGACCCATCCCTTCTCTTCATTTCCCTTCTTTACTCCTTGTCTATTGGGCCTCTACAACCCCTGTTGAGACCTAAGTCTGTGGAGAACCAACCCTCCAGCCCTTTTTCTTTCCTTTCCTTCACTTTCCATGGCTTTCTTTGCTATTGTTTTGGCCATTTTCTCCATCTCCACCATCCTTTCTCTTATTGAAAAGAGAAAGGTTGCTACGGATGAGGCTGGGCCTAGTCGTCCTACACGTTCAAGGCGGCGAGAGGCACTGCCGCTAGCACAAGCGTCACTCGGGAGTTTCGAACGAAGCGGGATCTTGATCCCCAGATTCCTGCTAAAAGAGCTCGGTTGGCGGCACTACCTCATGGAATTTATGAGGACCGTAGGGTTCTCTTTGAATCCCAGGTGGATGGGCGACTCGTCGGTGAATAATACTTATTCGAGCAATTGGAGGTGGTCTATTGGGGTCCGCTATTTGAGGCCAGAGGTCGCACCAATGCAGGTACTATCCGAGCCTTCTATGCCAACATTCACGAGCCTACACTGGAACCTTTACAGTTCTGGCTCTCTTGTGGAGTGGATCGGTTTGCCACAGTTGATGTTAGATTGATTTCGCGGCTTATGGATATGCCCCTTGGCGAAGTACATACTAGTGAGCAGAATCTGGGGAGTACACATGAAAAGGATTGTCGCACACATTTTCTTTGTGGTGGACGACTGGTTGAGTGGCAGCCGAACAAAAGCCTTCTAGCGTCTCATATGACAGACGACTTCCACCTACTACATCACATCTTCACATACAACCTCTACCCAGACACAGTAATCAAAGCGAGTGTACGTGACTCATGGTAGACTTTCTGTACCAAGTGGAGCAGAGGGCGAACTTGTGCGTACCTACATTTTTGTCGCACGACAGATAGTGAGTACTACATGCTCCACCAGAAGCTCTGATTCGCTTCTCTTCGGCTGACTCATATGCAAGATTACACGGGAGTTTGGTTACCATTTGGGGATGGAAAGGCCGACACCGATTCATCAAATCGATGAGAGTACTCTCCATCATATGGAACTCGGGGCACGGTGACGACGAGCCCGACATGAGGAGAGTGAGGATGAGGCGGAGAGCGAAGAAGAAGAGAGTGAAGAAGGGAGTGAAGCTGAAATAAAAGAAAAAGAAGAGGAACCAGAGGCTCAGGATACCGAGGAGAGCTCCCCTCCTATGCCACCAGAGCAGGACGTGGTTCAGGCTGCGAGGGATGTTGGTATGGTTCGCATTGAGGAGGGCCAAGCTACCCTGCAGTAAGAGATTGGGTAGGTTTGAGCCGAGCTTGGTGAGACCCGAGCTAAGCTTGAGTAGACCGAAACCTTCATGAAATGGAATTTTAAGAAGGTGTTTCACACATTGAGGACTATCCTGTGCTGTGTACAGGAAAAGGATGCCCCTCCTCCATCGCCTGACTCGGATGCCTAGTCATTCATGCTGTTGTTTGTAGTTTGTTTTGCTTACCGCTTTAGGCGGTTTATATTTTCATGTTGATGGATGTAGTAGTTAGTAGTATGTTTTTAGTATTTGAAGCTTGGTTGTAATTATCTCACATGCATCTTCTGTCATGATTCATGTAACCCTATTATCCATGTATTATGACAATTTTGTTAGATGAAATGCATGCAGCCTCTTTTGCTATGAAGTATGTGGAATGCTTAAGTGGTTGTGTATTGTATTGCTATGCTTCATCTTACATGCGTTGTACCCTATGCTATATAGGGCATGCCACGGAAGTATACGAGGAGCACGGCACCCCTCTTGCTCACTGATTCGATGGACCAGACTCCTTCCCGCAGAGGTGGTCCTACGGACCTGGGTTCAGGCTCAGATCAGCCTTCTGCTGGTCCTACTGGTGGACTGCCACCTTTTACACCACCGGTTCGCGAGCAGAACTGGGCATCCTCTTCGACACAGTATGAGCCACAGGCTGCTCCACCTACTGATAGGTTTGAGCAGATGATGATGCTGATGCAGCAGCAGCACCAGCAGCTCTTGGCGGTCTTATCTCAGGGTGGGAGTGCGACTCCACCTCTATCATCTACACGTCTTACCAAGACTACAGAGCCTCCTGCTCAGGCTGAGGATGTACCTCCACCTGCACCTGCTGCCTACACTGCGGGAGACGTGGGTACTCACGGTCTTCTCAAATAATTCCAACACTTGAGGCCTCCTACTTTTTCGGGTTCTCACAGACCCGAGGAGGCTATATACTGGTTAGACCGCATCTCTAAGATACTGAAGATGTACTGAGGGAGAGCAGGTCGAGTTAGCCACCTTTATGTTCGAGAAGGAGGCTAGCTTGTGGTGGGACAGTATACTGCGGACCGTCACAGTAGGATATGTATGGACGTGGGTTGCCTTTGAGTTCCGCTTCCACGAGAAATACTATCCTCAGGCCTATCGACACGAGAGGGAGAACGAGTTCCTACACCTCAGACAGGGAGGCATGACAGTTACCGAGTATGAACATCGCTTTACTGAGTTGGGCCGCTTTGTTCCGACTATCCTTGCTAATGAGCATATGCGGATTAGGCATTTTTCTGAGGGCTTGCGACCTGACATTCGGTCGAAGATGTGTTATATCCGTATATCATCTTATGTGGAGTTGATTCATATGTCTATTCGGGCGGAGCAAGATGTAACAGTTTGACACGCTCTCGTGGCCCTATGGTGCCTAGGCCAAGACCGGATACGCAGAGCAGGCCTTTCCTTGGCCAGAGGCCTCGTACTGATTCGCCTCCCAGGATCGCAACACCAGTGGTTTCGATGAGGTGCCCTGGTGTGACTTGTACTTACTGTGGGAGGCCAGGACATCCTGCTGAGAGCTGTTTTGCGCGAATGAGAGACAGCGGCTTTTCACCGCCTCAGAGGATAGATCATCCTCGCCCACAGGCTATATCGGCTCTATCGCTACGGACAGCACCTGCTCACCCATCTTTCAGACCTCCTGCACCACACTTCAGGCCGCATCAACGGCCCATGGTACCTCAGCCCAACTGATCTCAGCAGGCGCGTGTTCATGCGCTTACAGCAGAGGAGCCAGAGACCGCACCTTCATCACCTATGGCCTTCAAGGTCACTGCACGTGTCCAAGGTACTCCTGTCTTCTTATTGGTGGACACTGGATCCACTACCTTTATGATATCATGCATGGTAGTCAAGCGACTGGGTTTGGACACTGCTCCTATGAAGGGAGTAAGGGTCATCACCGCCATGGGGACCTTCTCTGATGTTACTATGATATGTGAGAGCTGCCCAATAGATTTAGGGGGTAGGACAGTACTAATTGATCTGATTGTCTATTGGAGCATAAAAAATGATAAACATGAAAAAGGAAATATTGGCATTCGGGGGAGAAATACTGAAGGAAGACAAGATTGCGCGGGTCGCGCAACCGAGAAGTCGCTTGCACGGATCGCGCAACCAAGTGATGTAGTTGCGCGGTCGCGCAACTAACTGATACGATTGTGCAAGTCCCACAGCCGAGATAACAGTTGCACGGGTCGTAGAACAAGAGTGACAGTTACGTGGGTCGCGGTATAAGAGTGACAGTTGCGCGGGTCGCGGTACAAGGGTGACAGTTACATGGATCGCGCAAACAAGAAGTAAGTTGCACTAATCGCGCAATCAATGAAGACCACTGACACGTGTAGAGGGCCTATAAATACCCCACTCTCCCTCTCATTTGAGGGATTGAAATAATTCAGAAACTGAAGCAGAGCAACTGAAGGTAGAAGAGAGAGAGAGAGAGACAATGATCAGTTGCGCGGACCGCGCAAAGTGCGATATCAGTTACACGGACCATGCAACCAGAATATCCTTTGCGTGAACCGCGCAAACACATTACCAATTGCGCAGGTCGCTCAAAATGTCACTTAACTAGCTTGGTGCAGGAGTTTTGCTGAGTCTTCAAATCTTCTTTGAAAGGAGAGATCAGTTGATTAATTCAACATTCCTCCTAAGTATTGGGAGATGACTAAAGAAGCTAACGGAGTGCTGCCGAAATTTCTATCTCCAAGAAGATTAACTGATCAATTCAGTAATTCCTCCTAAGTATTGGGAGATGACCGAAATAGCGCCGAAGTGCTACTGAAATTTATATTGAATCATAACAATTGCACTTAGAATAAATCTTCAATCTTGAGTGATCTATCTTAGAATCAAGGGATATAGAGAGGATGTAAATGAATTCAGTATCAGTAAAGATATGATGATTGTCTTTATAATTTTCCATTGTTATGTCCGAATAAGATAGTTTCCCTAAATCAAATACTGTTGTTTCCTTGTCGAAACAAAATGGTGACTCTGTTGGGGACAACTTTATCTTATTTAACATTAACATTGCAGAAAGTTGTAAGACTCTTATCACTTTTTGGCGTCTCTTAGACGCCAAAATGGTGACTCTCAGTGGGAACATCCTCCCCTTCATCTCTAAGATAGTTTACTTAATCCCTCGCATACTAACATCATGTATGTTTCATTACTGAAAGTACCCGAATTCAATTACATAATACTACTGATGGCTAACGTTGCGAGAAAAGTGAACTTCTAGTTCATCCCCACTGGGTTTGTAGTCGAATACGCGCCAAGCCGAACTCACAAGCGTACGAATGCATGCACCACAAGCAGATGCAAAGTGACTCACGTAACAGCGGGAGTCATTTCCATCTCACCTCAACCACAGGAAAGTGACGGGGATGTCTAGGAAGACAAAAGCAAAGAACTTAAAGAGCCGCAAGGCAAACTTATCTTTACCAAGAGCTGAGGGACCAATCACGCGCAGTATAGCAAGAAGAAAACCTGAACTCGCTCCTCCTGCGATATACCCCAAGCGAACAGTTCTACAGTCGCGCGATTTTTCGGCTCTGGTCACCCCGAGGACCAAATGGACAGAAGCACAGAAAGGTAAAATGCTGATGATAAGATCACCAATGCCTGTATCACCCCCGACAAGCTCGCCCATAATTGTATCGCCCCGATCGATCAACAGCACGGGAAGCGCGCAAAAGTCAAACGAGACTCCGATCTCTCCTCTCTTTATAAGCCCTGTTATGTCAACATACTCTCATCTTACTCCAACAACGGCCTCGACAAACAGTAAAGAAGCCACAGTGTACATGGCAGGGACGGGTCAAGAAAACAGGCCAACTATTGAAGAACGTGTTGACCAAATGGCAGAGGCGCAAAGAGCACTAATGGACGAGTGCCGGAACCTCAGAGAAGCTCTGACAACTCTGGCACATAACGTAGCCCAGATAGCTGCTCCACCTATGATGGGAGCAACAAATGGACAGGAGAGCCAACCTGAAGGTTCCCGTCCATAGGGGATAGGATCGTGAGGATCCGTTCTAATAACAAGAGCTATAACATAGGATGACGTAAGGCAAGTCGTCGAAGAAGCAGTCAGAATAGAGAGAGAGCGCGCGAATACCGGCCGTTTCAGATACTGAACGCCGTACTCAAGAGAAGTAGAAGACAACCCTTTTTCGGCTAATTTCAAGCATCCAGACTTTCAAAAGTTTAATGGAGAAGGGTCACTTGAAGAGCACTTGATGCATTTCATTACCAGCATGGGGAATTTCTCCACGATACCTCAATACTGCCTATGATTATTCGGGTCATCATTGACAAGTAAAGCTTTCCGATGGTATTCAAATTTAGCCCCAGGATCTATACGCACATGGGAGGAAATGCAAGACGCTTTTATGTCAAACTTCTTCTCGTTAGAGCGCGATGTTAGCATCACGGAATTAGCTTCAGTACGACAGCGATAGACAGATGGAAGACACTGGGGGCATCGTGTAGACAGTTGTCGGAAGAAAAGAAACAGGTCAAGATGTGTTTGAACTCTATGGAAACAGGAATCGCGTTCGGACTCACCAGCGCCGATGTCAGAACCTTTCGCGATTTGGCTACCAAAGCCCATGCGTTGGAATTAATGACTCGTAAGATGCCAGTATTTCATCATGAAACTGTCAAGAGGATACCCGGCAGAACGGCCGTCAATACCATCGATCGTGATAAGAAAAATCAAGATGTGAGGGGCTCAAGAGACAAAAGATCGGAAGGAAAAGAAAGCTGGAATCAATCAAGGGATAGATACGGCAGAAAAAGGCTCAGAATGCTCGATTCCCATGAAGGATTTGAATTTGATAAAGAAGACGTAGTTCCTATAATGCAGCAGTTGTTAAAAGCTGGTACCTTGGAATTACCAGAGCCCAAGCACCCTAAAGATGTGATGAAGACCCGGGAAAGAAACTTTTGCCGTTATCATCGCCTAGTGGGACATCCGACAGAGAATTACTATACGTTGAAGCGCATCATACAACGAATGATAAATAGGGGCGAAATAATAACCATCGGAAGCAAAGGAAAGAGTATGAGGGCGACAGTAAACGTGTTTTCAGTCTAAGAAAAAGCCTGAGAAATAAAAGAGAAAGAAAATCGAAAGTCAATAAAGAATGCAGCAATGATTACGTTGCGATCGGGGAAGCAAGTAACGAGTCCGGTGAAGCAAAAAGTAGGAATTACGAGGAAAGAAGTCACCGAAAGACAACAGCGAGGATAGAAGTAAAAACGGGAACGGAACGACGAAAGTGGCTTACGACGTAGTTAGCCACTTGAAGGGCATACCGGCACGTCTAAGCATCTATGATGTACTCAAGTTATCAGAAGAGTTTCGACAGAGTTTGATCCAAGCGCTGTCTGATCACAATGTGAGAGAAGCTTTATTGACAGAAATGAAACATGAAAAACACAATGAACGGGCGAATTGTCTACCAGTAATCTCTTTCTCTGATGATGATTTGATTGGTGAAGCAAAACATAATAGACCACTAATGATAGAAGGGTATATTTGTGAAAAGAAGATAAAACGGATCATGATAGACAATGGGTCCGCAGTGAATCTTTTGCCACTCTCCATGATAAACAAATTGGGCTATCGCCATTCTGATTTGCGCCCCAGCGGAATGATGATACAGGGGTTCAATCAAGATGGACAACGCGCACTCGGTAAGATTACAGTGACATTGGAAGTGGGAGAATTAATTACTACTGTTGTATGTCACGTTATAAATGTTGTGACAACATATAACCTTCTCTTGGGAAGGCCATGGATACATCAGTACAGTATTGTACCCTCTACTCTACACCAATGTTTCAAATACTGCAAGGACGGAATGCAGTGCAAGGTGATGGCTGACGCGAAACCATATACGGAAGCTGAGTCTTTCTTCGCGGATGCCAGCTATTATAAAGGTTTCTCCGAAGAGGTGGGAAATAATGATGAAAAGAAAGTTGTAAAAGATGTCCGAATAAACAATGTTAGAGAGGAAAGGGCGGAATCTTCCGGGACTGCAGAAGCGAGAAAGAAGTTCTATTTTGTACCCAAGCATCTGAGACAATCGGGGCAGCCGCCGTTGACATTGTTATCAACAGAACAGTTGAAAATCTTACAGTCTAATTATATGATGCCCTTACCCAATATTGAAAGGTGTAAGCCATTTACAACTGCTCCAGGAAGATTTCAAGTCAGGGCTAGCACTAAATACCCTGAGTCGATAGAATTCCATGCCGCCGCGAAAGCAAAGGATGAGATCACAAGTAATGTATATCACGGAGAATTAACACCGCAAAATTTGAAAAAATACAGTCCAGTAAGCAAGAAAATCATGAGAAATATGGGTTTTGATTGTAACAAACCCACTGGACTAAATCATGGGAAAGGAATTCAAATCCCTCTCGGGGTTGATCAGGAAAAGCGGAGAAAATTCTAGGGACTAGGAGTAGAGTCATCAGTGAATATGGTATGAATAAATATGACTTCGGCCGCACAAATACCAGAACAAGATCTTAAAGTACTCGAGTGTCCTGAAATAACTCCAAAATAAATAGAGGACGAGGGGCAACCGACAATAGATGGCTTGCGAGAAATAAATTTAGGAACAGAGGAAGAGCTGAGAAATACATTCATCAGCGTCAGCCTTTCTGAACAGGAATTCGAGAAATATGGCCAACTTCTCAAAGAAAATAAAGACGTCTTCGCCTGGACATATGAAGAGATGCCGGGACTGGAACCCTCTGTAACGATGCATCGATTAAACATCTCCAAAGAAAAGAAACCAGTAAAGCAAGCGCAAAGGCGATTCCACCCAGACCTGATTCCGTTAATCGAAGAGGAAGTAAACAACTGATAAAGGTTGGGTTCATCAGGGAAGTTAAGTATCCCAAGTGGATATCAAACGTCATTCCTGTGAAGAAGAAGAATGGGCAGATCAGAGTATGTATTGACTTCAGAGATCTGAACGAAGCATGTCCAAAGGACGACTTCCCACTCCCAATAACAGAGTTATTGATCGATAGTACTACTCAGTATGCTATTATGTCTTTTATGGATGGTTATGCAGGTTATAATCAAATCAGGATGGCACCCGAAGATGAAGAGGCAACGGCATTCAGAACACCGCTCGGGATTTATTGTTACAAAGTTATGCCTTTCGATCTTAAAAATGCCGGGGCAACATATCAAAGGGCGATGAAAAATATCTTTCAAGATATGATGCATAAACATGTTGAATGCTACGATGACGACTTGGTGGTCAGGTTAGGCGATCATCAAGAACACCGTGAACACTTGGTAGCAGTCTTTCGTCGACTCAGAAAGAACAATTAAAGATGAACCCAGCTAAATGTGCGTTCGGGGTATCTTCGGGCAAATTTCTCGGCTTCGTTGTACAACATAGAGGCATCGAGATTGATCCGGGAAAAATTAAAGCTATTCAAAATATGCCGCCACCGACAACGCTAAAGGAATTGAAAAGCTTACAAGGAAAACTGGCGTACATTCGCCGTTTCCTTTCAAATCTCGCAGGAAGGTGTCAGCCATTTTCTCGACTAATGAAGAAAGATGCAGAATTTATATGGGATCACGCCTGTCAGAATGCATTTGATTCAATTAAGGAATTGTTGAAACAGCCGCCGGTGTTAATAGCTCCAGTGAGAGGTAAGCCGCTTATCTTGTATACATCTGCAGCTATAAATTCTTTGGGTGCTTTGTTGGCACAGGTAAATGAAACTGGAAAGGAGACTGCTTTTTATTATCTAAGCCGAACATTGATGGGGGCAGAATGAATTATTCTTCAATCGAGAAAGAATGTTTGGCATTGATATTCGCTATACAAAAGTTAAGACATTATTGTCTCTCCCACGATATAACTTTGATCTCAAGAGCAGATCCGATAAAATTCTTGATGACCAGGCCAATGTTGTCGGGAAGATTAGCCAAATGGATGTTATTGTTATCAGAATATACTATTTCATATAGGCCGGCGAAAGCAGTAAAAGGGCAGGCCATGGCAGATTTCCTCGTAGCACATCCTGTGGCAGAAAGTAAATAAATTAATGATGACTTCCCGGACGAGCAGGTTATGGCAGATTTCCTCGCAGCACATCCAAGGCAAATGTATTTTGATGGTGCTGCTCGAACATCGAGAGTGGGGGCAGGAGTGATATTCATTACTCCTCAAGGCAATTTGTTACCATACTCCTTCACACTGGACACTACATGCACGAACAATGAGGTCGAATACAGAGCCCTCATTATCAGAATGGAAATAGCTCAGCAAATGGAAATAAAATTATTGCACATCTTCGAAAATTCTAAATTGATTATAAATCAATTGACAACAGAATTCGAAGTAAGGAAACAAGAACTCTTGCCTTATTGTCAAAAAACACAACAGTTACTTGAACAGTTTTGTCATGTGGAAATCAAAATATACCACAATCTGAGAATGCAAAAGCAGATGCTTTAGCCAGTCTGGCAGCGGCTCTGTCCTCTCCAGGTAACTATAGAAGAAAGAAGATTCCTGTCATCCGCAGAGGTTATCGAAGAAATCGTTGAAATGTTTCCTATATTCTGTCTGGAAGTAATGACAGATGATTGGCGTCAGCCTTTCGTCGATTATCTCAAATATAACATCCTGCCAGAAGATAATGCGCAAAGACAGCAGATTAAGCAACGAGCGAGCAAATTTGTCATATGCAGTGAAGTATTGTATAGAAAATCTTATAATGGAATGCTGTTACGGTGCTTAGACAAGCAAGAAGCAAATCAAATGTTGCGGGAAGTACATTCAGGTGAATGTGGAGCGCATCAAGCCGGCCGAAATTTATGCCATAAAATGCATCGAATGGGTTATTACTGGCCTACCATGCTCAAAGATGCGATAGAATATGCAAAGCGATGTCATGAATGTCAAATACATGGGGATATAATACATATTCCCCCAGAAGACTTACATCAATCCGTTGCTTCTTGGCCTTTCTCAGCCTGGGGACTCGACGTGATCGGCCCTATAAATCCACCTTTGTCTAAAGGAAAACAATATATTTTGGCAGCGACAGACTATTTCTCCAAGTGGATTGAAGCAGTCGCTTTGCATAGTGTTAAAGAAAAGGACGTGGTCAATTTCATCCGGCATGCCATAATATACCGTCATGGTATTCTGAAAAAGATCGTCTCTGATAATGGCACCCCTTTTAAAAATAGAGGCATGGAAAAGTTGTGCCAGAAGTTCGGCATCCAACATTCGTTTTCAACACCTTACTATCGTCCGGCCAATGGATTAGCAGAAGCGTTTAACAAAACAATCGTCAAAATAATAAAGAAAACGGTGACAGGCAATAGGCGCAATTGGGATGAAAAATTACAGGAAGCATTATGGGCCTACAGAACTACCCATCATACGGCAACAGGGGCGACACCGTATTCATTAATCTATGGCATGGAGGCAGTCATCCCAATCGAAATACGGGTAGCATCACTCAAAATAGCGGTACATTAGTCTGTAACAGATGATGAAAATGTAAAAATAAGGTTGAAAGAATTAGATCTGCTCGATGAGAAACGTCTAGCAGCTCAGCAGCGCTTGCAATCATATCAGGCCAGGATATCGGCTGCCTTTGATAAACAAGTTAAATACCATTCTTTAAAAAAAGGGGATATGGTGTTAATGCTGAAAAGACCTATAGTGGTCACCAGCCGGACAGGGGGCAAGTTCGAACCTAAATGGGACGGTCCATATGTGGTAAAAGAAGTATACTCCAATGGGGCATATAGAATCACAAATCAAGAGGGGCAGGGTATCAGTATACCTGTCAACGCCCGCTTCATCAAAAGATACTACCCCTGAAGAGAAACATGCTGATTTTGACCCAAAATATTATCGGCATAATGATTCTGTATCAAAAGGGGGCAGGGAGGAATAAGATCATGTCTATATGTCAACAAAAGAATCTATGAAGAAGAAATTCACAAGCATGTCAACTATGTTAGCAAGCATTAATTTTTTTAAAAATATATATATATATTGATCATTGTCGTCACCAAATAAGTTTGACAAAGTCAATATCATCTTGAAGATTCTCGTGAAGATATTGATTCTCTTGAAGATATTGACAAGATTGATATATTGCCTTACAAGGCACGGATCCTCTTGAAGATATTACAAGATTGATATATTGCCTTACAAGGCACGGATCCTCTTGAAGAATTTATCAAAAACAAAGACGTATCAATCTCAGTCGGAAACGTTTATTATGCTGGCAATGACAATGATCACAATTATTATTGCCTTACAAGGCACAGATCTTCTTAAAGATACTATCAAAAGCAAGGATATATCAATTTCAGTCAAAGAGGCAGTCTAGCCAAGCCAAATCCTAAAAGAGCCAAATCCTAAAAGAGCCAAATCCTAAAAGAGCCAAATAAAAAAGATCAAGCTCTAAGAAAGAGCTAAAAGCTCTAAAAAAAAAAAGGATCAAGCTCTAAAAGGATCAAATCCTTAAAGGATCAAGCTCTAAAAGGGCCGGCCAGCTACACATAAGACCTATCAAGATCGCCATTCAAGCAGCGGCGAGAAGTCAGTGGCCCTAAAAAGCTCGCGAAGACCATCATGCGCACCCATGTGGGAAGCTGAAGAAGTCAAGGATTCAAAGCCTAAAAGGACATAAATCCACAAAGACTAGTCACCGTAACTCCCATGCCGTCTGTATAGCTTTCCGGCAGCGCCACGGGGAACAGATGGAAGTGCCCTCCCGTGAATGGGCTCGACCTTGCAAACAAAGAAAACAGGGGCCGCAGTGTGAGCTTTTAGGCCAACCATGCGTAAGACCCTCCAGATCTAGGGTTTGATTTCAGTAGTAACTCGTGAGGAAGGGATTAAGCCTACTCATTGATGGACTGGTGACCCTAGATTTGGTGCCCAAAGGTAGCCTTACGAGCCCTGCGAACTTTAGAGAGTTACCGTGGCCAACCCTGTGCGTAAAACCAATAGTTCACCGCCCGGTAGCGTCACTGGGCCTCTCTGATGGACCATGCTATGAACTCAAGGCAGTGAAAAGTCCAAGAGAACTCTAGAGAGTTACAGAGACCATCATATAAGACCAACAAGTGCTCCACTACTCAAGAGCTTAAACTATGTGTGTGCGCGCGCTCCACTACTCATGAGCTTAAACTGTGTGACTAACTGAATTGAAACGTAATACCGCTAATTAAGAATAAGGATCATCTAGGAAATCATCACTGACGAGGCATAAAAGGATATAAATAAATATACAAATAATAGTAAAATAAAATGAAAGGAACATAACGCATCATAAATACATTGATTAGAACATCACATAAATTAGACAATGTATCATCATCTGAATGTCATAAGTCACCTACGATTCTTTTCTGAAAGCATGAACAGTAGCAAAATATTTATTAAAGATATGCATTTTACAGCTCTCCTGTGATGCCTAATGTTGCTAAGTATTGCTGCAAATTTTCTTGAAGACTAACTTGAGCGGCGACATGCTCCAATCGAGCATTCGAAATCATTTGGGCATGATCCGGAATACTCGTTAGCTTTCCCTCTAAAGAAATGATCAGCTTTTCATTCTCCAATAATTCGGATCTCTCGGAATCCACAGAATGACAGCTGCATTCTATCTTCTCCTGGATTCTTTCAATATTTAGCTCTATCTCCGAATTCTGCCTCTCCAATTGCAAAATTTCTTGCTTCAGGGCTGTAATATGATCTAGAACAGATGATTTCTCATTAACAAGAGTCTTCAATTAATCCTGTAAGGATGATTGTTCTTGATCGTGACGAGAGACAAGAGGGGCAAGCTGGGAAATTCTCTCTTTGAGATCTACAAGCTATTTTCTGTATTCTAAAATCTCGGGAGGAACAGTCATGGTTACAGTTGATGACATGGCTATTATTGAATTATGAAATCTCAAGAGAGCATTGCGTAAGGGGCGATATCAACTTTAGCCATGCGAGAAGCGCTATTCAAGACATCCAAAGCAATAGCCAAGTCACACCATTGATCAGGATCTTTGAAGATTTCGACAATAGCCAATATCGAATTTCTGATCAAAGCCAATTTATGCACAGAGATCTTCTCAAAGGATGTCGCATTCAATGAAGTGCCAATAGAACCAGAACTGGCTACACTACTTGGAGGTAAATTCCCTGTCAAGGAATGAAATAAATTTTGATAAAGGTTTTATGCACAGGTGACAAGAAAAGTAGCAATAAGAAAAGGAAAAAAGAATATACCTTCTGTTGGTACCGAAACAACAAGTGGTTTCCCTCTTTTAGCAAGAAGAGGATCAGGTGCTATTATGTCAGCAAAAGACGGAGCTATGTTTTTAACACTTGTAGTGGCAGTAGTAGGGATGAGCGAGTCAGCAGGCTCCTTTGAAAAAGCAATTTCGCGTGCCACCGAGTGCGGGGGTATGGAAGATCTCGGTGAGGCTGATGGTGCGACAGGGGGCAAGTTCAGAGGAGAAGCGTTACATGCTTCTGCAGTTACAGTATGATCACCTGAAATGAAATGGGTGAGATAAAAGAAAGGAAGAACAAAAGTGAAATGATGATAGCGAAACTATCTTACGCGGCGAATATCTGTATTCTCCATAATCAAGAGGTTCTTCTTCCTCCCTCACTATAGGGGAGGGCTTTGCAAGAGTAGCCTCAGAAGTGGAAGGGACATGTCTTTCGTCAGCAGGAATATTTTCTGCGATTGCCTCATCTTTGCCACTAATATTCACTTCTCCTTCTTCATAAGCATCATCAAGATTCTCCCTTTCTACCTCACTCTCATTAGAGGAAGTATCCTCAGACGAAGAAGTTGAAGAAGACGAATCTTCGCCAACAGTATCCTCTGTGCTTGAATCTTCGATGACAACTTGCTTGCCTTTAGAGGGAGGAGGTTGGGAACTTTCCAGTTGAATATCCGCAGTAATTTGAGCTGGGCCAGTAACGACAGTAGTCTCTCCCTGTGGAGAAGCCTGAGCGTGTGTGCGAGATCTTATCATTGGAGAAGAGGGTGGCTGCTCCGAAAGGCGAACAGTCTCTGAGGCAGGAGAAGGAACCGGTTGTTGTTGATGGAAAGTGGAAGAAGAAGGTTGGTTAGGAGGGCCAGCATTAATCTCGGGTTGAATAGGAGATTCTGTTCCAACTTCTTCTCTGGGCGGTTGATAAAGGGGAATTTGCTCAAATTCGCAAGTATCACCATATGCTATCCATCCTTCAAGAGTATTATCAGGTTTTATTTCACGAATGGGTTCATCCATTGAGATCATGACGCGAATACTACCTGAAGGAGCATGGCTGGTTTCTGCAATGAAACCAACGCCTGCCTAGCCTGGGGGGAGGAAGCCAGACCGGTTGCGACATTGGAAGACTTTTCCGGACCAGGTATGATTGGTGCACCCACCATCTCATGTGATTGTATGATGCCCTTAGAGTACGATCGCATCTTGGGATAATGAAGGAAGAATTAGCTCGGCCCAACAATTATTTCCAGATCATTGCCCAATTATATGGACCAGTCCCGTAACTGTGCATTCTTCGAGTAGCCAGTCCACAGTCTTCCGGTACTGCCTGGTCAAAACCGAATTGACGTGCGAAGCAACTTGGATAATATGGTTCTCTCCAAAATTCGGTCCCTTCTCTCAAGGGCAGGCTACATGATCTAATAGATATAAAAAATCTCCTTTTTGCTGGAGAGAGTGAGTCAGTGTCCGCCTTTTCAGTATCTACAATATAGCGGGGAAGGCTGAAATGGAAGTAATTTATCTTAGCATCAGAAGAAATGGCATCCTTGGCCTAGTCATAAGATCTTTTGGCCATGGACCTCTTTTGGAAAAAATAAAGAGGAACTTTGGAAGGGTGAATGTAGGCTTTTTCTGAAACTTCGAAAGTCCAGGGAAAGTAAACGCCAAGCCAACCCAGAAAGTAATGCCATGGCATGTAAGTTGAGGCCGAGCCGACAGAAGGACTTTTGATGTGGCAGGCTATTTCCCCAAAACCTCTGTAGATTGAACAAAGGACAGGTGGAGCAAGAGAAAACTTCATTCCTTCAGCTATGACACCCGCGACTACGAATAATGAAGGATGTATGGCATCTGCTGATTTGGAACTGGGAAAGACCACTATACTCAGCCAGTATGTGATGAAGGCTGCAAGTTCCCCATGAATAGAATATTCGGCACGACCTTTTATCCTTTCCTAAGGCATTCGAGCTCTCGCGAATGATTACCGTTGAATCTGGAAGGGTAAATGAATAAGATTAAAGTTTTTATATATATATATATAAAGCTATGATAAAGAGAAAGCAAAGAAAAAGAAAATTACTTCAGAGCACGGCTGAAATGCGCCGACCATTGCATGGGGTGGATCTTATGAATATTCGAAAATTTTGACATCTCCTTGAAGAGTTCAATGGTTGACTCTGAGATGAAAGGGAGGCGATCAGGAGATGAAACAAAAGCAAATTCTTCATTAGTGGGGACGAATTCATCAAAGAATTGGCCAGTAATTGGTAAACCTGCGATTCTGTGGATATCCCATAATGTAATGCTCATTTCACCTTCAGGGAGATGGAAAGAATTGGTGGAAGGACACCAGTAATTGAGGAATGCCTTCAAGATAGAAGATTCTTTACAGAAAGGATGTGATGTCGCTTCTATTGCCAAAAAGATGCTAAGGTCCGACAAAATCTTATCATACTTTGTCAAGACTGCTCCGGCCCATACAGAATAATAATTTTTGGGAGTCAAAAGGCCTCTGGTTCTGAATTCTTCTGGACTCCAGAGTTGGGGACGATAGCTAAAGCGCTGTTTGAGGGTTTCATAAAAATGAGACGGGTATAGGCTATGGACGTCGTAAGAAGGGATGAGAAAAATCATAGAGTGAATATCGCCTATTTGTTGCCTCGGTCTTGGTGGCTGCAGAATTCCTTCCAATAATCTGGTTTCTTTAAAAGACCAAGATTTCACATAAGATAACCTTTCAAATTGCTACATGACGGGTTATCTCTAGGTTCAAATGACCAAAGATAGAATGATGGCGGTGCATGCTGAGTGGAAGAGAGACAACACCCCGTTTATAAGGGTTGTCAAAGTTGATGGCACCCTGTACTTCGCGCACAGATTCCCAAGAGTTGTTGAGTTTTTTTCGATTATGTTCCTTAATCTTCTCTTGAAATACTTTGGCCTTATTTCGGCAATGCTTCTTAAGCCTGGAAGGAGGAGGGGTATCTTCTCTTTTAGGTGGCCTCTAACTACCTGTCTGATAATGAGCGGTGGTCTTCAACCACTCATCCCAATCATATTCGCGACAGTGCTTTGGAGGCATGGTCAGGTCACCTGTGGCAATGGCTCTATGAATGGGGGATGATAACGATTTGATCCGTGAAGTGAAGTCAAAAGAGGGAAGTACGGGCTCCTTTAGGTAAGCAAGACGTCTAGCAGTTGTCTTGAAACGTTTGGATGAAGGTTGAGCTGGAGGAGATGGCGATCTTGTTACCTGAGGAGTTGTATGATAAGCTTCAGTATTCGGTAACTCTTGATGGGATGGTTGATTGGAAGGAGGGTTGATAACAGTAAAAGTCCTCTTGGCACGAGCCATGAGGAATGAAATGAGCTAAATTTGGGAAGATTGGCTAACATGACGGTTGTGCGGATAGCGCAGCAGAATTGGGAGTTGCGCGGATCGCGCAGCAGAGTCGGGAGTTGCGTGGATCGCGTAACAAGATTGGTCATTGCGCGGATAGCGTAACGGCTTAAAAGCCTTACTCGTTGCGCGGGTACGCAACAGTGATTAGTTGCGCAGGTAGCGAAAATTTTTGCAAGGGCTTCGCTGTAGAAATTTGAAGATAGAAGAAAATGAGAAGTTTTACTATTTATAGACAACACGGCCGAGTATGGTCCTCAGGTGTTGGTTACGCGAGTCGCGCAACCGGTTGAAAATTACAAAGGAAATTCAGTGTAAGTTGATCCTGATTCTTTGATCCAATAAAACAAAGAACGGATCAAGGGGGCATCTGTTGGAGTATAAAAAATGATAAACATGAAAAAGGAAAGATTGGCATTCGGGGGAGAAATACTGAAGGAAGACAAGATTGCGCGGGTTGCGCAACCGAGAAGTCACTTACGCGGATCGTGCAACCAAGTGATGTAGTTGCGCGGATCACACAACTAACTGATACGATTGCGCAAGTCCCATAGCCGAGACAACAGTTGCATGGGTCGTAGAACAAGAGTGACAGTTCCGCAGGTCGTGGTACAAGAGTGACAGTTGCGCGGGTCGCGGTACAAGGGTGACAGTTGCTCGGATCGCACAAACAAGAAGTAAGTTGCGCTGATCACGCAATCAACGAAGACCACTGACACGTGTAGAGGGCCATAAATACCCCACTCTCCCTCTCATTTGAGGGATTGAAATAATTCAGAAACTGAAGTAGAGCAACTGAAGGTAGAAGGGAGAGAGAGAGACAACGATCAGTTGCGCGGACCGCGTAAAGTGAGATATCAATTGCGCGGACCACGCAACCAGAATATCCTTTGCGTGAACTGCGCAACCACATTACCAGTTGCGCGGGTCGCGCAAAATGTCACTAAACTAGCTTGGTGTAGGAGTTTTGCTGAGTCTTCAAATCTTCTTTGAAAGGAGAGATCAGTTGATTAATTTAACATTCCTCCTAAGTATTGGGAGATGACTGAAGAAGTTAACGAAGTGCTGCCGGAATTTCTACCTCCAAGAAGATTAACTGATCAATTCAGTAATTCCTCCTAAGTATTGGGAGATGACCGAAATAGCGCCGAAGTGCTGCTGAAATTTATATTGAATCATAACAATTGCACTTAGAATAAATCTTCAATCTTGAGTGATCTATCTTAGAATCAAGGGATATAGAGAGGATGTAAATGAATTCAGTATCAGTAAAGATATGATGATTGTCTTTATACTTTTCTATCGTTATGTCCGAATAAGATAGTTTCCCTAAATCAAATACTGTTGATTCCTTGTTGAAACATTATCGTGCCCCTATTTCATTACGACGTCATCTTCGGGATGGACTAGCTCACTGAGATGCGAGCAGAGATCGACTGCGAGACTAGGGTGGTGATAGCCTATGGACTTGATGGCACGACTTTACTTTTCCTGTTCAAGTCAATCACGCTACTCGGTTGAGATGTTACGCTTCTTCACTGAAGGATATTGATGGTCCGGTGCTTGTAGAGACACCTGTAGTCCAGGATTTTATGGATGTCTTTGAGACGATCCCTGGTTTGCCACCTCAGCGCGAGATCGACTTCACCATTGATCTTACACCTGGTGCGACACGTATCTCATTGTCGACTTATCGTATGCCTCCATGTGAGATGGAGGAGCTGAGGAATCAAATTGATGGATTGCTAGAGAAGGGTTTCATTCGACCTAGTGTGTCCGCTTGGGGTGCACCCGTGTTATTTGTGAGAAAGAAGGATGGTTCTCAGCGATTGTGTATTGATTACCGCAGATTGAACCAAGTCACGGTGAAGAACAAGTACCCTTTGCCTAGGATTGATGATCTGTTTGATCAGTTGAGGGGGGCGAAGTATTTTTCGAAGATTGATCTGCAGTCAGGTATCATCAGTTGCGCGTCAGGGATGAGGACGTGCAGAAGACGGCTTTCAGGACTTGCTTTGAGCACTATGAGTTCCTTGTGATGTCGTTCGGTCTTACGAACGCACCGGCCGTGTTTATGGACTTGATGAACAGGGTATTTCGGCCATTCTTATATCGATTCGTCATCGTATTCATTGATGACATCATGATATATTCCACGTGTCAGGAAGAGCACAAGGAGCACCTGAGAGCGGTGTTGGATACTTTTAAGAAGAACCAGTTGTTCGCGCAGTATAAGAAGTGCGACTTCTGGCAGGAGGAAGTTAAGTTCCTGGGACATGTGGTGTCCAAGGATGGGATAACTGTGGACCTTGCTAAGGTAGCCGCGGTTCAAGATTGGAAGCAGCCTGGCTCAGTTACTGAGGTGAGAAGTTTTCTTGGCCTGGCAGGGTACTATCGACGCTTCATTTGGGACTTCTCGAAGATAGCCAGGCCGTTGTCACAGTTGACGCATAAGGATCTGAAGTTCACCTAGAATGAGAAGGCAGAAGCAGCTTTTCAGGAGCTGAAGGATAGACTGAAGTCTGCTCCTGTGCTAGTATTGCCAGAGCAAGGGGTTAAGTACACGATATACACTGACGCATCTCGCGTTGGCTTGGGTTACGTCTTTATGTAGAAGGACAGGGTGATTGCGTATGCCTCGAGACAATTAAGGAAACATGAGGAGAATTACCCTACGCACGACCTGGAGTTAGCAGCGGTCATATTCGCATTGAAGCTCTGGAGACATTACCTCTACAGAGAGAAGTTCGAGCTTTTCTGCGACCACAAGAGCCTTAAATATATATTCATTCAGCGGGACTTGAATATGAGGCAGCGCCGATGGATGGAGACTTTGAAGGACTTCAAGTTCGAGGTTTCCTACCATCCTGGCAAGGCCAACCTTATGGCAGATGCGTTGAGCCGCAAGAAGGCTATATAGCATTTTACGGCTCCACTGATGATAGCAGAGTAGGATATGTTGGAGTTCGTGCGGGACTTCGAGCAGAAACTCACCATGGAGGAGCCATTTGAGAGTGTCGTGTACGTTCGGGGTGCGGCCACTTATTGATGATAGGATTATCGAGGCCTAGAAGGGCGATGAGCGGTTGTCTGAGCTTCGAGAGCAAGCTAGCGACACCGAGGACTCTGAGTGGAGAGTTGGCACTGATGGAGGTCTACGATACCGTGGCCACCTATGCGTTCCAGATATTTATGACTTGAGATAAGAGCTTCTCGAGACTGCCCACAAATCGAAGCTTACGATGCATCCTGGTAGCACGAAGATGTACCAGGACATGAGGTGATCGTATTGGTGGGACAATATGAAGGTTCATATCCGAGTATGTTTCCCGTTGTCTAACGTGCCAGCAGGTCGAGGCAGAACATCGCCGACCTCCTGGACTCCTTCAGCCCATGCCCATAGCTAAATGGAAGTGGGACTTCATCTCTATGGACTTCATCTAGGGGCTGCCGAAGACGAGCAAGGGTTATGACTCTATTTGGGTAATCGTGGATCGATTAACCAAATCGGCTCATTTTCTCCCTATCAGAGTGACGAATTCTGCAGACAACTTGGCTAGGTTGTACATCAAAGAAATAGTGCATCTACATGGAGTTCCCTTGGAGATTGTGTCGGACAGAGACACGCAATTCACATATATTTTCTAGACTCGTATCCCGAAAGTGATGGGTATGAAGTTGAAGTTCAGCACCGCGTTTCACCCTCAGACCGACGGGCAGATAGAGCGGGTGAATAGGATTTTAGAAGATATGTTGCGGGCTTGTGTTTTGGACTTCAAGGACAGTTGGGATGACTGTCTCCCGTACATAGAGTTCACCTACAACAACAGCTTTCAGGTAAGTATTGACATGGCTCCTTACAAGGCCTTGTATGGCCCCCTTACAGAGCACCACATTGCTGGGCAGAAGTTGGTGAGAAGAGCTTGATTGGCCTAGAGTTGGTTCAGACGACCTCTGAGAAGATCGACATTATCAGGTGTTGACTTCTTACAGCACAGAGTAGACAGAAGAGTTACGCCAATACGAGGCGGCGACCACTTGAGTTTGAGGTTGGAGATCACGTATTCCTCAGAGTTTTCCCTATGAAGGGAGTCCTTCGGTTTGGGAAGAAGGGGAAGCTTACGCCACTGTTTATCGGGCCGTTTCAGATACTTGATCGAGTGGGTGCGGTGGCATATCGTCTCACTTTGCCTACACCACTCGAGGGCATGCACAACGTATTTCATGTATCTATGCTGAAGAAATACGTCCCTGATCCTTCACACATCATCCATTGGGAGCAGGTGCAGTTGAGCGATGATGCTACATATGTACTGCATTCGACGTATATCCTAGACAGGAAAGAGCAGGTGTTGCGCAGTAAAGTGATTCCACTCGTAAAGGTACTTTGGACGCATCATACAGAGGAGGAAGCTACTTGGGAGACTGAAGCTGAGATCCGAAAGAACTACCTTAGCTTCTCGAGGAGTACGAAAAGGTATTAATTTCGAGGACAAAATTTTTAATGAAGGGGGTAGATTGTAACGACTCAGAAAATCCTGTACAAAGGCCCAAGTACCACCTCAGGCAGAAATCACTTAGGATTAAATCCTTTAGAAATTAGACAAAGTTAACTAAGTGCTAAATTAGATTGGCCATGAAATCCGTTTGAATCGCTTTAAATATGATATGCAAGACCCAAAACTTGTAGAATCATTAACGCTAGGTTACCCTAAAATCTAGGATCAAACTCATTACCTGACTGCTCTTGGGAGCACATTGAATCTCTGTATCAGATCTGGACCACACATTGAAAGTTCGAATGATAAGAGCTTATAGAATTAGGACTGCCTTGCTGGGCTTGATAACTATCTCGGAAGTCAAAACCAGATTGTATTCCGGGGCTATTCGCTTGAGCCCGGAGCGAGGAGTGTGAGAAAACCTACTTTTCTTTAGAAATTAAATGAAATTTAAGTAATCTGAGACTTGATGTTTGTGGGCCAAATATAAGCAATCAGACCGTCGAAATCTGACTCAAATACACCCTCAGATCCGGAAACAATTCCCATCTATGTCTGTGTACATGTAACCCTGATCGAGTTTCTGTGACCGTTGAACTAAAACTGGTCTACCACATGTGATCTGGAAACTCGATTGGAATGAAACCTTAACTCGACCTAGATCCATAGTCAATGAGCTTAAGTCCGACCTTTGGCTCAAGGGGGAACTCCAGAAGTGCTCCGTTGAGCTAGAACAGGTCCGCTTTGGACATAACCTAAGTAAACTTTGATCCTAAGTCTATTTTGGTGATGTTTTAGGCTATATAAGGACCTTAAACACTCTCTCATTCAGCCCATACGAATTTGAGAAAACCCTAGGAGAGAGAAGAGGGAAAAGAGAGAGAAAGTGTGAGAGTTGGGAGAGAACCTTCCTGATACTCTATCCTCTTCCTATACACGCTTAACCCTCGTGATCTAATCGCTTTTCCGGCGATTCCAGCTTCGTTTCTAGGTAAGAAAACCCTAACCCTAACCTGTTTTAGGGTTTCAATTGATTCAATTAGCGAAATAGCTAACACTACTTGTGCTTTAGGCCGTTGTACTGTCGTGGAAGAAGCCTTAGCATTCCTACCAAATTTATTACGCTTCTACGGCATAAGGTGCAGACTTTAGGTGTATAGGTTATGGTTTTCAAGGCTTTCAATGTCGGTTAATGATTTATAACTAACAAGGGTGCTATTTCACATGCAAAATGTGTCGTCTGTTTCATTATACGAGTTTATATGAAAGATGTAGGATATAGCCTAATCTATGCATATGTTGAAATGTTTGAAAATGTTTGGAATTTGGATTTATGCTTAACATATTTGTTTGTCGTAAATATATGCTTAGTACATGTGCAACAACTCCTTAGTGAAAGGACTTGCCCTAAATCACTCCATGGCAAAAATATGAAATATGTGTTAAAGTGTGTATCCTAAGTGTTTGTGAAAATGCTTCAATAAACATGGAACCTGTATCCATGCATGCCATGATCATCTGCCATGGGTACAACACGTGATATACAGGGCAACTCCCTAGTGGAAGGATTTGGTCTAGCTTATGTGTATTCATCATACGTCATGTATGATGAGGTATGTAGTCTATGTGTTTGTGAAAATGTCTGAATGTGCTAGCAATCACCTAGTACACCATGTATGAGGATCGAGAGATACATCTCGGTTACCTTAATAGTGTGAAGATTTCCTATAAGTACGCTCTAATGTATGGTCTGTTTTCACTTATGGAATGATTGTGTGCAAAATCATGTTTATGTTGTATTTTATTATATGCTTATGTGATTGTAAACTTCATGACTTATGAAATGCATTACTGTCTTTTTGACTCACATGATTACTTGATGAGTGGATTGAGTTTGGGACTAAGAGTTAGTCCAGGCGATCGGTAACGGAATGGAATTTATGACTGAGATTCATTCGTCACGTGAGATGTGTTCGACGAACCTGAGTTGTACTTCAGTTGACGATAGTGGTTGGCCACACGAAGTGCTTATGCGCTTCATATCGTTTAACTTGTTGTGCACTCGAGCTAGTTGAGCTCGTCAAGTAACCCGATCTGTCTTATGTATGTTCACCATGTTTAGACGCCTCTGTTTGAACCTAAGGTACTAACCTTACTAGTGGAATCCCGTTAACCGTGGTACCTCGATCCGCTACGACTCATGAGCCGGGCATGGTGGTATGGGACACCATGGTCAAGCTGTCAGCCTACGCTGGGGCCACGAGCCTCCCCGTAGTGACCATTGAGCAACCAGACTCGTGAGTCGATTATGGTGGTATGGGACACTATATTCGAGCTGTCGGCCTACTCTGATAAGGTGATGGGGGAGTGGTATAACGATTCCATTTAATAGCCCTGACAGCCCTTTGTAGTGACCTCGAGCGTACTCTGAGTCTACATGGAAGCGACGACTCTTCTGTAGCAACAAGAGTACAAAACTAGGCCAGTATTGATAAGGTGATGGGGGAGTGGTGCAACGATTCCGTGTAATAGCCCTGACAGCCCGTGCAGCGACCTAGAACCACACATCGTATGAGATTATCTAGGATTGACGACCCTAGAAAGGATCTTTGTTTGGGAATGATACAAGGGAGGTACCTTAGTTTCCCAATCCTGTTGTTTGAAAGGTATTAATAATAACTCGGTAATCATGCTCAGCATCGCATTGCATGTGCCTGGAAGATGTGGAGCACTGAGGGATGAACGCATGCCGCAGACGTAAGATGGTGTCGTATAAGGGAGCATTGGTGAGGGGCATGCATCACGGCTGCATTTCATACTTGCATTCACAAGAGTACTTAAGGCTGTTGATTGTACTACCTTATCATTACTACTTGACTGATTTGATTACATTTTAACCTATGCTTTATTGTTCCATTGAGTTAGCTACTCACTCTCACGTTACAGGACGGTGTTCTGGACACCCACCAGACTCTGTCTTGGATGCAGTACCGACGATTCGCAGGAGACTGAGCTTGATTATTATGATGATCAGGATGAGCTTTCCTTCATGCAGTTCTCCAGCGGCTTTGCTTAGGCTATCCGAATTTGTGGGGCTACTGGGCTATCACAACAGTTGGACTATTCTTTTGACATTTTGGTTTGATTCAGTACATGTATATGATGACTCAGCGATGTAATCATACTCTAGTGACAGATCGAAATCATTTGTCTTTATACACATATATATATATATATTTTTCAGTCTTCCGCTTGCGTTTTATACATTGATCTGGAGTATGGATTACTGTTTTGGTATAATCTCACTCATGTTTATTGCACTAACACAGACAACATTCAATCATAAGCATTTATGTTGCACAAGTGATGTTTTGGAACTCAGGTGTTGAGTTGCTACTCAACCCTCGATTTTCATGGCGTTACACTAATCCAACGAATGATAGATAGAAATGAGATAATAATTGAAGAGACAACAAGCAAGAGAGTCATGAAAAGTATGGGTTTTGGTTGAAAGGAATATACCGGCTTAGATCACAAGAAAGGAACTCGAACTCATATTGGGGTCAACCAGGAGAGGCAACGAAAATTTCAAGACATAGGGGTAAAATCGTCAGTAAATATGGTTACAATTGAGCGGTCTGCAAAAGAAAATCCTAAGATAGTTGACATCCTGAGGTGGCTCCGAAGCAGATAGAAGATGGGAGGCAACCAACGACAGACAGTTTGCAAGAGGTAAACTTGGGTACGAAAGAGGAGCCACAGAACACGTTCATCAGTGGTGGCCTTTCGGAACAAGAATCAGCAAAATACATTCCGCTTCTTAGAGAAAATAAAGATGTATTCGCATGGACATATGCAAAGATGCTTGGCTTAAAGCCTTCCGTAGCATTATACCGATTAAATATTTCTAAAGAGATAAGGCTGGTTAAACAAGCACAAAGGCGATTTCACCTGAACCTGGTTCCTCTAATTGAAGAAGAAGTCAATAAACTGATAAAAGTTGGATTTATTAGAGAGGTCAAATATCCTAAGTGGATATCAAATATTATCTCGGTGAAGAAGAAAAATAAACAAGTTAGGGTGTGCGTCGACTTTAGAGACCTGAACGAAGCTTGTCCAAAAGATATTTTTCACTCCCGATAATTGAATTATTGATTGATAGTACACTCAGTATACTGTCATTGTTGAGACATAAAATAAGCAAAGAAGTGAAGAAGAGAAAGATCAAGAAATCAGATTTAAGACTAAGAAATTAGTTTCAAGACTACTTTGCACGGGTTCGCACAAAGTGAATAAATTGCGTTGGACGGCGCAAAGTAAATGGGTTGCACGGGTTGATTAAGGAAGACAGATTGTGCGGGACTGATAGATTGCGCTGGACCGCGCAAAGCATGTCGTTTGCGCGTGTCCGTGTAAAGTATTTTACGATGGTATAAAAATGGTTGGATATTATTTTGTCCCACATCGACTGCAAGAGATTTACCCCAGTGAAAATGTCTATAAATACCCCGTTCTTTCTCTCAAAAGGGGTTCGAAGATTTCAGAGTGGAAGAAAGACGAAGAAGAAGACAGAAGGTGCAAAGGAGTATTGGACTCCTGAAGTTTACGCGGACTCGTAAAATAGAGCATTGGGCTCCTGTAGTTTGCGCGGACCCGTGCAAATCGACTGTTGAACAGTCTATAATAGCAATGAGCTGATATGCTGTTGGAATGACTGGAGTCTTCAAATCTTCAAGTTCTTCTTGTTCAAGAGAAAAGGAAGAATCATCGACAAAGAGGCATATTCCTCCTAAGTTTCAGGAGATGACCAAAATAGCACCGAAATGCTGTCGAAATCTCCGTTCTCTTGAAGACTGTTGATCAACTTGTCTATTCCTCCTAAGTCATTGGAGATGATTGAGATCATTACCGTTATGCTGCCGAAAATTATATTTAACTATAATAATTGTCACTTATAATGAATTCTTTGTAAACTATCTTAGAATCAAGGGATATCAGAGGATGTAAATGAATTCAGAATCAATAAAATGTGACGATTGTCTTTGTAACTGTTCCATTTTTATGTTTGAATAAGATAATTTGCCCAAATCAAATACTTTTATTTCCTTGTCGAAACAAAATGGCGACTCTGCTGGGGACCATTTATCTTATTTAACACTAACATTGGGAAAGTTGCGAGATTCTCATTACTGTTTTTGGCGTCTATTAGATGCCAAAATGGCGACTCTCAGTGGGAACATCCTCCCCTTCATCTCTAAAATAGTTTACTTAATCTTTCGCATACTAATTTCATGTATGTTTCGTTATTGAAGGTACCCAAATTCAATCACATAACATTGCTAATGGCTAACGTTGCAAGAAAAGTGAACTCTCGATTCACCGCTACAGGGTTTGTAATTGAATATGCGCCAAGCCAAACTCCTGAGCATACGAAAGCAAGCACTACAAGCAGGCGCAAAGTGACTCAAGCAACAGCGGGAGTCATTTCCATCTCACCCCGACCACAAGAAAGTGATGAGAACTGGACTGTGGTCTTATCCAAAAAGACAAAAGCAAAGACCTTAAAGAACCACAAGGCGAAATTGCTTGTACCAAGAGCTGAGGGACCAATCACGCGTAGCATAGCAAGAAGAAAACCTGAGCTTGCTCCTTCGGCGATTTATCCTGAACAAGCTGCTCCGCAGTTCTCGTCGCACGATTTTCCAGCTTTGGTCGCCCCAAAGATCAAATGGACAAAAGCACAAAAAGGTAAAGCACTGATGATAGGATCACCGATGCCCGTATCACCCCAAACCAGCTCGCCCATAACTGTATCACCTCAATCGGCTAAAAGCACGAGAAGTACACAAGAGTCAAACGAGACTCCAATTTCTCCCCTCTTTATAAGCCCCGTTACGTCAACATACTCTCGTTTTACTCTAAAAACAGCTTCGACAAACAGTCAAGAGGCTGCAGTATATATGGCAGAGACGGGTCAAGAAAATAGACCAACTACTGAAGAGCGTGTTGATCAAATGGCAGAGGCACAAAGAGTGCAAATAGATGAATGCCGGAACCTTAGAGAAGCTCTAGCAACTCTGGCACATAATGTAGCTCAGATAGTGGCTCCACCTATGATGGGAGCAACAAATGGACAGGAGAACCAACCTGAAGGTTCCCGTCCACAGGGGATAGGATCGCGAGGGTCAGTCCCAGTAACAAGGGCTATAACACAGGATGATGTAAGACAAGTTGTCGAAGAAGCAGTCAGAATAGAAAGAGAACGCGCAAATACTGGTCGTTTCAGATACCGGACACCCTACCCGAGAGAGGTAGAGGATGTTCCGTTTCCAGCCAATTTTAAGCACCCAGATTTTCAAAAGTTTAATGGGGAAGGATCACCAGAAGAACACCTGATGCATTTCATTACCAGTATGGGGAATTTCTCTACGATACCTCAATACTGCTTACGATTATTTGGGTCATCATTGACAAGTAAAGCTTTCAGGTGGTATTCAAATTTAGCACCAGGATCTATACGAACATGGGAAGAAATGCAAGATGCTTTCATGTCAAACTTCTTTTCGTCAGAGCGCGATGTTAGCATCACAGAATTAGCTTCAGTTCGACAGCGAGAAGGAGAACCAGTTGAAAAATTCATAGACAGATGGAAGACACTGGGGGCATCGTGTAGGCAGTTGCCAGAAGAAAAGGAACAAGTCAAAATGTGTCTAAACTCTATGGAGACAGGAATTGCATTCGGACTCACCAGCGCTGATATCGGAACCTTTCGCGATTTGGCTACCAAAGCCCATGCATTGGAATTGATGACTGGTAAGATGCCGGCATTTCATCATGAAACTGTTAGGAGAATACCTGGTAGGACAATCGTCAACACCATTGATTGAGATAAGAAAAATCAAGATGTGAGAGGCTCAAGAGACAAAAGGCCGGAAGGAAAAGAAGGTTGGAATCAATCAAGGGACAGATACGGTGGAAAAAAGCTCAGAATGCTCGATTCTCATGAAGGATTTGAGTTCGATAAAGAGGACGTGGTGCCTATGATGCAACAATTGTTAAAAGCAGGTACCCTGGAATTACCAGAGCCAAAACGCCCTGAAGATATGACAAGGACTCGAGAAAGAAACTTTTGCCGTTATCATCACCTAGTGGGACATCCAACGGAAAATTGTTACACGTTAAAATGCATCATACAGCGAATGATAAATAGAGGTGATATAATAACCAGCGAAAACAAAGAAAAGAATACAAGGGTGACAGTAAATGTATTGTCAATCCAGGAAAAGAGTCGAGAAATAAAAGAAAAGGGAGATCGAAGGTCAATAAGAAATGCGACAATGATTACGTTGCGATCGGGAAAGCAGATAACGAGTCCAGTAAAGCAAAAAGCTGGAATTATCGGAAAGAAGTGACTGAAAGACGAATCGAGGATAGAAGTAGAAATGAAGACGCAGCGACAAAAGTGGCTTATGATGTAGTTAGCCATTTGAAGGGTATACCGGCACGTTTAAGTATTTATGATGCGCTCAAGTTGTCAGAAGAATTTCGGCAGAGTTTGATTCAAGCACTGTCTGATCACGATGTGAGAAAAGCTTTACTGACAGAAATGAAGAACGAAAGAAACAATGAAAAGATGAATTGTTTACCAATAATATCTTTCTCTGATGACGATTTAATTAGTGAAAAGGAACATAACAGGCCATTGATGATAGAAGGATACATTTGCCAAAAGAAGATAAAACGGATTATGATAGATAATGGATCCGCAGTGAATCTTTTGCCACTCTCAATGATTACTAAATTGGGTTTTCGCCGTTCAGATTTGTGTCCCAGCGGAATGATGATACAGGGGTTTAATCAAGATGGACAACGCACACTCGGTAAAATTACAGTAACATTGGAAGTGGGAGAATTAATCACTACTGTTGTATGTCACGTTATAAATGTTGTGACGACATATAACCTTCTCCTGGGAAGGCCATGGATACACCAATACAATATTGTACCTTCTACTCTACACCAATGTTTCAAATACTGTAAGGACGGAATGCAGTGTAAAGTGATGGCCGATGCGAAACCCTATACAGAAGCTGAGTCTTTCTTTGCGGATGCCAGCTATTATAAATGTTTCTCCGAAGAAGTAGGAAATGACGATGGAAAGAGAATCTTAAAAAATGTCCGAATAAATAAAGTTAGAGAAGAAAGGGCGGAATCTTCTGGGACTGCAGAAGCAAGAAAGAAGTTCTATTTTGTACCAAAGCGCCTGAGACAACCTGGACAACCGCCGTTAACATTGTTATCGACAGAACAGCTGAAAGTCTTACAGTCCAATTACACAATGCCCTTACCCAATATCGAAAGATGTAAGCCATTTGCAGCCGCTCCAGGAACATTTCAAGTCAGAGCCAGTGCTAAATATCCTGAAGCAATCGAGTTTCACGCTGCAGCAGAAGTGAAGGATGAAAATACAAGCAATGTATATCATGAAGAGTTAGCACCACAGAATTTGAGAACATACAGTGCAGTAAGCAAGAAAATCATGAGAAATATGGGTTTTGATTGTGACAAGCCCACTGGACTGAATCATGGGAAAGGAATTCAAATCCCTCTTGGGGTTAATCAGGAAAAACGGAGAAAATTCCAAGGATTAGAAGCAGAATCATCAGTAAATATGGTATCAGAAAATATGACTCCAGTCGAACAAATATCAGAACAAGATACTAAGATTGTTGAGTATCCTGAAACCGCTCCGAGGCAAATAGAAGACGGGGGGCAGCCGACAATAGATGGCCTGCGAGAAATAAATTTGGGAACAGCAGAAGAGCCAAGGAACACATTCATCAGTGTCAGCCTTTCAGATCAGGAATTTGAGAAATATGGCCAACTTCTCAAAGAAAATAAAGACATCTTCGCCTGGACATATGAAGAAATGCCGGGATTGGAACCCTCTGTAGCAATGCATCGATTAAATATTTCCAAAGAAAAGAAACCAGTAAAGCAAGCACAAAGGCGATTCCACCCAGACCTGATTCCATTAATCGAAAAAGAAGTAAATAAACTAATAAAGGTTGGATTCATCAGAGAAGTTAAATATCCCAAGTGGATATCAAACATTGTTCCGGTGAAAAAGAAGAATGGGCAGATTAGAGTATGTATTGACTTCAGAGATCTGAATGAAGCATGTCCAAAGGATGATTTTCCTCTCCCGATAACAGAATTATTAATTGATAGCACTACTCAGTATGCTATTATGTCCTTTATGGACGGATACGCAGGTTATAATCAAATCAGGATGGCACCCGAAGATGAAGAGGCAACGGCTTTCAGAACGCCGCTTGGAATTTATTGTTATAAAGTTATGCCTTTCGGTCTCAAAAATGCTGGGGCAACATATCAAAGGGCGATGAAAAATATTTTTCAAGATATGATGCATAAATATGTTGAATGCTATGTTGATGACTTGGTGGTCAGGTCGGGAAATCATCAAGAACACCGCGAACATTTAGCATCAGTCTTCCGTCGGCTCAGAAAGAAGCAATTAAAGATGAACCCTGTTAAGTGTGCATTCGGAGTCTCTTCTGGTAAATTCCTCGGCTTTGTTGTACGACATAGAGGGATTAAGATTGATCCAGAAAAAATTAAAGCTATTTAAAATATGCCGCCACCGACAACGCTGAAAGAATTAAAAAGTTTACAAGGAAAACTAACGTATATTCGCCGTTTCATTTCAAACCTCGCAGGAAGATGTCAGCCATTTTCTCGGTTAATGAAGAAAGATACAGAATTTGTATGGGATCACGCCTGTCAAAATGCATTTGACTCAATTAAGGAATTATTAAAATAGCCGCCGGTGTTAACAGCTCCAGTGAAAGGTAAGCCACTTATCTTATATACATCTGCAGCTACAAATTCTTTGGGTGCTTTGTTGGCACAGGTAAACGAAGCTGGAAAAGAGACTGCTCTTTATTATCTAAGCCGAACATTGATGGGGGTAGAATGCAATTATTCCTTGATCGAAAAAGAATGTTTGGCGCTGATATTCGCTGTACAAAAGTTGAGGCATTATTGTCTCTCCCATGATATAACTTTGATCTCAAGAGCAGATCCGATAAAATTTTTGATGACCAGGCCAATGTTATCGGGAAGACTAGCCAAGTGGATGTTATTGTTATCAGAATATACTATTTCGTATAAGCCGGCGAAAGCAGTGAAAGGACAAGCTATGGCAGACTTCCTCGCAGCACATCCTATAGCAGAAAATGAGGAAATCAATGACGAATTTCCAGATGAACAGGTTATGTTGGCTGAATCTCAGAATGTTTGGCAAATGTATTTTGATGGTGCTGCTCGAATAACGGGAGTGGGGGCAGGAGTGATATTCATTACTCAAGGCGATTTGTTACCATACTCCTTTACGTTGGGCACCGCATGCACAAATAACGAAGCTGAATACCGAGCTCTTATCATCAGAATGGAAATGGCCAAGCAAATGGAAATAAAATTATTGCATATCTTCGGAGATTCTAAATTGATTATAAATCAATTGACAACAGAATTTGAAGTAAGGAAAGAAGAACTCCTGCCCTATTATCGGAAGGCACAACAGTTGCTTGAACAGTTTTGTCATGTGGAAATTAAACACATACCGCGGTCGGAGAATACAAAAGCAGATGCTTTAGCCAGTTTGGCAGCGGCTCTATCCTGCACAAACCGAAGTCCTCTTCAGGTAACTATAGAAGAAAGAAGATTCCTGCCATCTACAGAGGTTATCGAAGAAACCGTTGAAATGTTTCCTATATCCTGTCTGGAGGTAATGACAGATGATTGGCGTCAGCCTTTTGTTGATTATCTCAAATATAATATCTTGCCAGAAGATAATGCACAAAGACAGCAGATTAAGCAGCGATCGGGCAAATTTGTCATATGCAGCGAAGTATTGTATAGAAAATCTTATAATGGAATGCTGTTAAGGTGCTTAGACAAGCAAGAAGCAAACCAAATGCTGCGGGAGGCACATTCAGGTGAATGTGGAGCACATCAAGCCGGCCGAAATTTATGCCATAGAGTGCATCGAATGGGTTATTATTGGCCTACTATGTTCAAAGATGCGATAGAATATGCAAAGCGGTGTCATGAATGCCAAATACACGGAGATGCAATACATGTTCCCCCAGAAGACGTACATCAGTCTGTTGCTTCTTGGCCTTTCTCAGCATGGGGACTCGATGTGATTGGTCCTATAAATCCCCCTTCATCTAAAGGAAAACAGTATATTCTGGCAGCAACAGACTATTTCTCCAAATGGACCGAAGCAATCGCCTTGCGTAGTGTTAAGGAGAAAGACGTAGTCAATTTCATCCGGCATTGAATATCAAAACTCAAACAGAAAGGAAATAAAGGAAATAGCAAGAAATAAATTCTAAACTATTACAACATTCCCCACTTTGCTTGAAATGAAAATATTATAACATTCACATCCACATATACATTCTACAAATCTGAATGATTAAAGATATAGAAATTAAAAGAGCATTCAAATCACAAAACACACCAATATATAGTGGTTCGCCTGTGTGTTCACCAACTGTTAAACAACAGCCACACAGCTTGCTACTCCACTTCTAATATCCTCACACAGGGGATATTAGCGTTCACTATCAAACAGGTTTTTATAGGTTCACCTAAAACCTTCACAATTGTGTCTTTTTTAACTTGGGCTTACACAATCCAAAAACACAAACTTTCTGAGTTTCTGGCTCTCCTCAGATAACCAACACAATGAGATTTTTCTGGCGAATCTCAAACAAAACCAAAATAATGAATTTACAATAAATGTAAAATACCTGAATTTCTTCTTTTGTAGTAGCCCGGTAGAACCAATCAGAGTAGAAGTTCGAATCAATGTTCAATGTCCAATGCTCACTTAAGAAATGGTTTTAGGTTCTAATTGATTTTAAATTAAACCAAATTGGGCGTAGCTTTATTTGATTTTGATTCCAAGAAGAAGGAATACAGCAATTCCTCTTTTCAAATAAGATTGGAATATATAAATAAAATCAAATAAGAAAAGCTAACAAAAAGAATATTAAATATGCACAGCGTAGCTTAAAATGAACACAACTTATCTTAGAGTGGAGGCTTGAATTTTCTCAAATTAATAAATGATAAACTCTGAAATTCGTGTTCAATTTACAGAAGTAATGATCGGGTCTACGACTGGTCTTAGGAACCCTTCGACTAGTCGTAGCAATAACGGCATTTTAAAATTTTAAGCGCGATCTTAAAAATTCGTTCTACGACTAGTCTTAGGATTCTACGATTGGTCTTAGACCACCTACGACTGGTCGTAGCTGACCTAGGACTGGTCGTAGATAATTAGAATTGGTTGCTGGAGTTTGAGTCGTAGGTCTACGACAGGTCGAAGAAGTAGTCGACACTGTTCCTACGACTAGTCGAACAAACCCCAGGACTGGTTGAAGCTTAACAAAAAATTTTGAATTTTTACAACAAACTTATGATTGGTCCAAGCAATTCTAGGACAGGTCGAAGCAGTGCTAGGACTAGTCGAACAAAGTCCAGTACTAGTCTTAGAACAAACCATACTCACTTATATAAAACATATGAATTATGTATCCAAAATGGCCCACTCTAAAGGTCAACCTAAAGTTAGTCATACCTCAACAGTGAAGTAAGGACATTAAAACTTAGTTGAATGACCTTGAGCAATGAAGCTTGAGATCTTGGTATAGCTTGAACTTGAAAGCTTCTTGAGATCTTGAATTATACTTGTCTTAAATTAAGTCGAACATTCTCACATTCTTGAGTCTTCTTGACTTGTGAACATAGCTTGTTTATCGAAGCTGATCTTGTGAGACTTTTGTCTTGACTTGACATAACATGTGTAGAGCTTTGTTCTTCACATATGCAAGCTTCATAACAAGATACATACAGTGTCTTTGGCACCACAAATTTAACAATATAGTGAAGCTATCAACTATAGCACTTACACTCCTCAACCTTCATAATATCAGTATCCTTTAATTCTTGTATAGCAGTAACCATAGAATTGAACCTATCAGGAAGAGATCACAGTATTTTTGAGCAAACCTTGCTTTTAGGGATTCCATCTCCTAAACCCCACATGGAATTTACTATGTCATTCAGTTTAGTATAGAAGTCCATGAAAGATTCATTTTCTTCCATACGTATCTCCTCAAATCTAGTTGTGAGGATTTATATTTTTGATTTCTTAACAATAGTTGTTCCTTTTGTGTCATTTCGAGAAGTCTCATGCTTTCTTAGCTGTATCGCATAAAATAATTCTTTTGAATTCATCAGGCGATAGAGTGCAAGTATTGCATTTAAGGATTTAGCATAAGCACTGCTTTCACTTTTCTGACTAGCAGTCCATAAATAAAAATGTAGTTTCTCTCATAAATTTGGTTCCATCCTTGGCTACTACTTCAGTCAAAGGAGGTTTCCATTTAGTCACAATGGCTTGCTACACACTTTTATCTAAGGATTTGAGAAAATTCCTCATTCTGGCTTTCCAGTATGAATAATTAGAGCCATCAAAAGGAGGTGACCAGGTAATAGACAAACTGTCAAAATTTGACATAATAAAGCTCTGGATCTTAACTCAAGGAGGTTAATCCAAAAAAAATAGAGCAACCCTGTAAGACCCTATCCAAGACTGTGCATTTCGTTCCTCTAGGTCTCACGGTCCTACTGGTCGAATCCTGGTGACCCGCGACCTACAGATAGTGTTTGCAGTCATCCCAAGTCCGGTCACGTAGACCCGACTTGGATCGACCCGAATTTAGTGCCATAGCGACCACATCGACTCCGCAGTTCCAATGCCGCGTCTCGTGCGGCAATCCGAATTATAGATCATGAGTGTGGGCCGTGCATAATTTAGGCCGTTGATCGTGATTGTGGGACTTACCTAGGATTGGGTACAAACCCCTAAGCATAGATTTCACGCCCTAGCCATCATTAGGGTAGGTAGCTTAAACTAGGCTGCTAGCCCCTACCTAGCTAGCTAGTGATGATGAGTCCTCTTATCAAGAGAGCTCCTTTTTCTCTACCTCATGCAAAAGTGCCTTTTCACTCTTCCCCAATCTGAATTTTTTTGAAATTTCTCTTCTCTAGGGAGAGAGAGAGAGATACCATCATATCCCTCTTTTCTAGCAAATGTAATCATCACTTTGAATAAAACTTCCTTTCTTGCTAGCAAATGCATCTCATTCCTCTCTCTTCCTCTCTTCTCCTCATCTCTCCCTCTCCCTCTCTACCCTTGGACGTCCCACCTTACTCCCCATTTTCTAGCCCCTTTTCCCTCTAAAATCCCCTCATCAAACCATCCACCTTCAGTCTCAACCTTAGATCTTGGAAGCTTGAAGCATAGGGAGTCCATTGGTAGAAGTTTGGTGAAGATCCTTGAGGTGGGTGTTCTTTAGCTTAGGATTCCTTTCTTCATTTCTTAGACATCTTCATTTCCTCTTTGAGAAACTTGTGGGGCCCACCAAATGATGGTGGAGGTCCCCAAGTCTCCATGGATGAGGCTGATGGCCCATCTTCCTTACACGCATGATTCTATGGATGGGGTCATTCTCCATGGACCCCATCATGGCTTTTTCTTTTAATCCATATCCTTGTGAGGACATCTAGACCATAGACCCTGGTGGGGATGGCATCTCCACCTTAAATTTGAATTTTTATTGCATGCATGCCTATGATGTACCTTGTAAATGAATATAGTGGAAGATGTAAATGTTGTGATGAAGGGAGGGCCTCAATGGTGGCGGAGACCCTCTCTTGTGGCCAGATCTTGATTTATTTCTTTAATTTTCTTCTTTTCCCTATCCTCATTATCTGATTTCTGAGGTGCGTGGCCCACTTAGAGGCCTTGCAACATCCAGACCATCCAAACATAATGGACGTCCATTGCAGTCCACACTAGGGACGTCGGTGCCCTTTTTGCCCCACATATGATGTATGCAATGGATTTTTGGGGTGGGGATATGGGCTGGATATTTGTGGGGCCCACTAAGGTGGACCATAGCACCAATTTTATGGGGTAATTTCCTTTTAATTTGTCTTATATACTTAATTTATTCCATGTATATGTTGCTGTCCAGAAATCCTCTGGATAGTTTCTAGTTATTTTTGGACTAGATTTTGGGACTGATTGGGGGACCTTTCCTACCCCTCAAATATACTTTCTTGAAGGTGGGGACCCCACCTAGATGTCCCCCAAATTTCAGCTCCATCTGACCTTGATTGAGGTCCTAAAGGAGTGGCCCAAGTGGGATGGACAGTCCAGATTTTCTGGACTGTCCAGCAACATTTCAGTTTGGAAATCTTAAAATATAAAATAGTTTTTATATTGTTGAGCCACTTTCGTGGACCCTACCTTGTAGTATACATATGTGGGGAAGTTAAGATTAATTTTTCCCAATTTTTGGAGACCTTGGGCCCACCCCATTGGGTGCTCAAAGCAGGGACAGCCAGAATTCTGCTATAACCAGATTTCTGGATAGATAGTTTTCTATTAAATCATAAAAATAGTTTCCAAGCTCGAAAAAAATCTAAGATTTTACCTGGAGGTGGCCCACCCATGCTGGGACCCACCTACTAATTTTCAGGCCTAACGGGCCATTGTGCAATTTATGGTGAGGGCTGGACCAACCCGCATGGCTGGACGCCCATGGTTGGGACGTCCAGCATGGGCTGGCCATCCACCCCAACCTGTGGCCCACCATGATGTGTGTTTTATCTCCATAGCCATCCATTGTGTGGCCCACTTGAGTATGTCCCACCTTACCATGGGGTACCTAAGGTGGGGACCACCTTTTAGCTAGTGCATGGGTTGGGCATCTAACCCATTAGGATGCCCAGGCCCATGTGGGACACCCCATATGGACTGCCTGCTGGACTTTCGTCCAGCAGTGTGGCCCACCTATTTCCCTGAGTAATGTGATGTGATCCTATGTGGTGGGACCCTCTGACTTGATGGCTGGACCATTTAGACTAATGTCCTAATCAAATGGACCATTTTCTGGTCTCCAACAGGCCCATAAACTTGTTGGGTTAAAAAAATCCAGCAATATGTTATAATAATGCTTGGCCATTGGGATAAAATTTTGAGGAGTGGGGCCCACCACATTGTGAGTACTTAGAAGGAATAAATCATGCTTTAAATCCCCTAATTCTTGGGCTTAGTTAGTGCATCTTTCAGGCCCACCATAGTTGGAGTTTTTAATGGGTCCATAAATGTAACTAGTTTTGGACTCCTTGGGCCCAAAAGGGCTGGAACTTTATAGGTAGGCCCTTTGGACCCTTGGGCCATTTTTATCATATTATTGTGTTGGGTTTATGGGCCAGATTTCACAAGTGGTTGGGCCATTGGTCGCCCACCAAATCAACTTTATACTTGGGCCGGGTTATAGACCCAACTCACTTGACTTACACATGAGAATTGCACATGTGGTTTGAGTAATGGGCTACCCACAAGGCCGACCACAATATGTGGACTAATGACCCTTATGTTTGGGCCCAAACCTTATATATAGGCCCATGATATTGCTTATGGGTTGGGCTATGTGTGTTGCTCACTAGACCCATGTATTGGAATAGGCCTTGGGCCTTGATCCGCGATTGATTAAAGATGGACCACCTCTTGGGGACCAGTTGTGGTTGGATGTCCACATTAGTGGCCCTAAGGTAGGCGCATGGGTTTCTATGGGTGGTTAAAGGCCCATCATAGACCCTTGCTAGGACTGTTCATCTATTTAGGCCCATGTTATTGTTCTCCTTAGCCTTGTGGGATACCCCAAACTATTGGGCCCCCACTAGAGGATGACTCCTTAGAGAATTTGTCTAAGTACCTAGACTTAGTCCCTCCTTCGAAAAGAGGCGTATACTATGACATCATCACTGTATGTCGCACCTAGTTCATCCTCATGACCCATGTGCATCATTGCGTGATTTGATTGCATTGTGTGTGGTCATTGGGCAGATGTGATAGTTCCCAGAGGGATGGAGTTTCCCCTCTTATACACGTTGAGTGTTGGAGCTGATGCATAATTGGTATGCGTGACTCATGCATCCGGCTTTTCATTTCATGGATATTATTTTTCCTTGCTTCATCAGGGCCGATGTCTCCATTGATATATCATGGGTGGCCATTTGTGGATACCAGAAATACTATTCGAGCATTTGGAGTGCATAGGATGCCCCTGGGTGAAAGCCCCTAAACCTTTAAGGTAACGAGAAGACGCCTCAACTCCGTGACCGGTTGAAAAACATGAGCGCTCGAGTGCCTTACACCATTAGGCCGCTTCTCCCACTGTCGTGTAGTCGGTTAAGATGGGATGTGGCCTTATCTGCCTGAGTGAGGGGGCATTGCTAAGCTGAGTCTGACCAGCTCGTGAATGGATCTGCTACCGTTGAGCCTTGCTGGTGATTGGCTGTCCACAGGCGGGTAGCGTGGTCTCTTACGGTCGTTTAACTATGTGGTCTTGGAGAGCAACAGTCATCCTGCAGAACATTAGACCCCGGTGATATTCCTTATGATAGAACTGTATTGGATATGTGGACTAGATATGAGCACTGGCATTACTTCGCATTTGCATTGGCATCGGTTGTTTAAGCCTTATTGCATTGCATAGCCTTGGTACGACTCCTTGCACTATAGCTTAGCCTCGGTAAGGCTAGCGGCATTAGTATTGATCATGTTTCCCTTCTGCATTCCCTATTTTCTCCTGTGAACTATTGTCACACACCTTCACCGCCCTCTAAGCTTTCTATAAGCTTATGCACGATTGATGCGTGCAGGAGATCCTAGGTTAGTGCCGTAGCGGAGGAGTTTTGGACTGGAGCACAAGCTGAGGACCCCTTGTTGCAGACCTTTCCTTTCCCCTTTGATATCATATATTTCCTTCTGAGTCTTGTACCTGCAAAAGTTTTCAATTCTTAGTGGATTTTGCAGTGTGTTCCTTGATTTATTTCTCAGATTTACTTGCTATGATCTTGGGTATGCTCGATTTGGGTTGGATTTGTGTGATGAAAATCCTCCTTGTAGGATCCCAGGACCGGAACCTGTCTCAGGAGTAGAGAATGGGGTACTACGGAGGCTGTTGCAGTCGAAACTGGCTATCGGGTTCCTTGAGAGTCCGGTCACCGAGTCCGAGGCGTGACAAACCCTATATGATACCACTTAAAAAGGAGAGCTTAAGAAGTCCTAAAGGAGGGGTGAATAGGATAATGCCAAATAATCAAATAAAGTTCTGAATAATAAATAAATCAAATATCTCAATTGCCTAAGTATTGAGACGTTAATTCCAAATGATTCGTAAGACAACATTCACCTAAAAGTTTAGGCAAGACAACCTTATTTCACGAATTCCTTTAAAATTAAAATCTCAAACTTTGCAAGAGTAAATAAAAATAAATATTACAATCATTCACCACTTGAACTAAAATATAAATATAACCATTCACCACATAAAAGATAAAAACACTCACCACATAACTCAGAGAATTATAGTAGTTAAACAGCCACACCTACTCCACTCCCAAAATTACTCTCCACATAATCTTGGCTTTCACTATGAAAAAGGTTTTCTCAAGTTCACCTTAAAACCTAATATAGTTCTTCTGATTTTACCGGGCTATCACAATCAAACCCCTCACTGAGATTTTCACGCTATCTTAGACAAAACCTACATTGAGATTTTTTGGCTATCCCAGAAAAACCAAATAAAGAATTGAAGGTATACTTATTTTGACCATAGAAGACGTATCAGAAGTTGTAGCCAAATAACCGCTTTTCTTGAATGTTGATTGTTCAATGTTTAGTCAGATAGAAAAGGTCTAGAGTTTTATTGATTTTAATTGAGTTCAAACCAATAGCTACTTGAGTTAATGCTCTTAATTCTCAAAAGAAGAGTAGTATACACTCTCTTTAGAATCAGAATGAAAGGATCTGATATTAAGGGAATTAAATAAAAGCTATAAATAAAATTTATAAATATCGTTCAATAGCTTTCTAATAACTGGAGCTTCTCTCTTTCTCTTGCAAAAGAATTTTGATAATAATAATTGATATTTCGGATTAAGAGAGAACCTCAATTTATAGGCAAAGAAGTTGAATCTTCGACTAGCCCGAGGCAGTCTTCGACTAGCCCGAACAGACCGGATTTTATTCAACGGATTTCGGATCGCGCGGGATAAGATTTATCTAAACTTCAACTAACCCGAGGACCAGTTCGACTAGTCGAATTTAGTCTTCAACTGGTCGAAGATTCGAAAATATGAAAAGATGTTGTTGCTGGACTTCGAGCTGAATTTTCTCGGGCTGATTGAAGGTCAAGCTTCGACTAGTCGAACCAAAAATTTGACTAGTCAAGTTTGTAACCAAAATTCAGTTTTGCTTCGACTTAAACTTGGACTGTCGAAGAAGACTTAGACTAGTAGAACCAAACCTTAGGCTGGTCAAATTCCAAGCAAACACAAGTATAAAAATCCCATTTTAAATAATTTTTAAAAGATTCTAATCCTATGGTCATTCTAGGGTTTTATACTACCTAAGATATGTGAAATATCTGAACTTCTTTGTCTTGAACTTGATCATTGACTTCATCTTAACTTTTGAGCTTGATCTTACACTTGAATATCAGTTGATCATTAGCTTGATCTTCTCCTCAGAATGTACCAGACTTGAGCTTGATCTTCTCTTGATCTTAAGCTTGATCTTTTCTTGATCTTAGACTGGTCTTGAAGATCTCTTGTCAGGTTGTTTTAACTATACAAAATTTGATAACTAAAGTGTGCTTTTAGCACTTACAACAATCTTTTGGAATTCATGAGAATTCGGTCAGCCAAATTTGACCTCGGGCCAGCAGAATTTTGGATAAATCTTATCCCACGCGATCTGAAATCCGTTGAACAGAATCCGATGAACTCGGGCTAGTCGAAGCCTATCTTAGGCTAGCCAGAGTTTTAACTTCTTTGTCTATAATTGAGTTTTTCTCTCATTCCAAATTACAATGAAAATTACTATAATTCTTTTGCAAGAAAGAGAAAAGTTTAAGTCCTCCACAAACTATTTGTTGGTATTTATAAATTTATTTCATTAGCTTATTCAAGTCCCTTTTTCTCAGGATCATTTTAGACTTAATTTAATAGGGAAAAATTTACTCTTCTTTGAGATCTGAGAGAATTGAATCAAGTAGCATTTGGGTTTTTCATTTATAAAATCTATAGAACCCTAGACTCTTTTTGTCTGATTGAACATTTCGCCATCTACATTCAAGAAAGAAGTCCTTCTGCTACGACTTCTACATTTGAAGATAAGTATATTTTTTGAAATTGTTTTTAGGTTTTTATGAGATACCCTTCGAAAATCTCAGTAAGGTTTTGTCTGAGATAACCTGTGAAAATCTCAGTTGAGTTTTTATTGTGATAGCCCGTGAAAATCACAAGGAACTGTATCAGGTTGTTAAGGTGACCCTGTGAAAAACTTTTTATAGTGAAAGCCAAAATTACAAGGATAGTAATTTTGAGAGTGGAGTAAGTGTAGTTGTTTTAAGCATCGAACCACTATAACTCCTTATGCCATGTGGCGAATGTTTTATTCTTTTTAGTGATTAAATGTTATTTATTATTTCATTCTTGTGGTGAATGTTGTAATCCTTTTATATACTCTTGCTAGTTTGAAAGATTGATTTTAAAGAATTCATGAAATAAGGTTGTCCTGCCTAATATTTTAGGTGAAGGTTGTCATACGAATTATTTGGAATCAAGTTCCTATTCATTCCCCCCCCCCCCCCCCCCCCCCCACACACACACACACACTAGGACATCGCTAGCTGTCCATTTCAGAGTTATCAGACCTCCATTTTGCATTAAATCCACATAGCACCCGAGTATTGTTAGTTCTTTATAAAGTGTACATATCTTTAAAAAGAGGTGCGATAGGTAACCCGTCATCCGTCATCTCAATGTCTATAAGGGATAATATGATGGAGGGTGTTATGGTGATAGTTTCTTCTAGAAATTGAATATTACATAATAAATTTTTGGTAGAAACTTCATATATGGATGTGTATATCCCCTGTGCAATGGACCGGTAAGTCACCCCGCCCCATTTATAAATCTTCTCCCAACCTACCTTGGAGAGTAATTCAACAAGACCATATTGAGTGATGTGATCGATATTAACTGATCGTTCAATAATAATGCTCCAAGAATGAAAATCTCATACATTCTCCGAATCATCCTCTGGTGCGTGTATGGACCACATAACCCGAGAAACGGAGCGAGATGAGGAACCAAAATGCGATCTCTAAACAGTACATTTAATCCGATGTTCCATGGAAGAAAATGAACAAGGAATAGCAAAGAGGATGATGGGTTTGAGTAGATCAGATTTTTAAAGAAAAACCATCAAAATAAGGGTTCTAGATTCAAAGAAAATGCAAGATTCACAAATAAAACACAACAATAATCTTAAATCTAGAAGAAAAAAGCAAATAAACTACTTACAAGAAGACTAGGAAGATGGAATAGCCGAAGGAAGCACCGGCAAGCCGAAGAAGTGGAAATGAGAAATTTGGAGTTTTTCCCCCTTTTTGTTCAATCCGCGCCCAATTCGGCTAGCCCGAGTAGGTTCTTGACTTGCCGAACCAGTCAGTCAGCTATGGGTTGGCTGAAAAAATCCTCAAAAATTAATTTTTTTATATTATTCTTTTTATGCAAATATATATAAGAAAGCTGAAAAAGAAAAATAATAAACAAATTACAATCAAGTAATACAACATAATCCAATATCATTTTTTAAATTGGAGAATCTGACACTGTCTAGCAGTTTTGTAAGAATGTCTGCAAGTTGTTTCTTAGTATTAATGTATTCTAGCACGATAGTCTTGTTTTCAACTATTTCTCGAATATAATGATATCGTATGTCGTTGTGTTTCGTGCGAGAATGTTGAATAGGATTTTTAGATATGTTTATAACACTAGTATTGTCACAGTATGGATTCATTGTAACGCCCTGAAAATCGGGGGTCGAGCAAAGCTCAGCTCCCGAGTTCCAACGCATCACTTATGCAACACAGATAATGATGATTATGATGAGAGCATTGAAACATGAATGGTATTATACCAAAACAGCATATCGTACTTCAGAGACAAGTGAGATAGCAAGCAGAAGACTGTGATAGAGATATAAACTATATAAACTGTGGTGAGTCTCCAGAGTGTGATAATGTTACCAGGTTAACTATTTACAAGTACAATTCCAAAATATACCAAATTGAGGAAGTGTAATGTCTTCTATCCCAAATACCATAGCCCCGTCAATGCAATGCCAGGTCTTCATAGACCCGTCAGAGAGTTACATGTAGGAGAACTCCTCTTCAACGTCATAGTAGTAGTCCGGCTCTGCTTCATAAGCATCACCATCACCTGCAGCTAAGATAGTCTGGTTGGTGTTGCAAGCACCGTCCTGTAACGTGGGAGTGAGTGATCAACTCAGTGGAACAATAAAGCATAGGTTAACATCACCATCACCTACAGCTAAGACAGTCGAGTTGGTGTTGCAAGCACCGTCCCGTAACGTGGGAATGAGTGATCAACTCAGTGGAACAATAAAGCATAGGTTAACATGTTATCAAAATAGTCAAGCAGTAATGATAAAGCAGTACAGTCAACAATCCTAAGTACTCTTGTTAATGCAAGTATGAAAGCTGTCATAATGCATGCCCTTACCGACATACTCCCTCATGCGACATCATCTTACGTCTGCGGCATGCGTTCATTCCTCAGTGCTCCACATCTTCCAGGCACATGCAGTGCGATGATGAGCATGATTGTCGAGTTATTATTAGTCTATTTCAAACAGTAGGATTGGGAAACTAAGGTACCTCCCTTGTATCATTCCTAAACATGATCCATTATAGGGTTGTCAAACCTAGATAATCTCATACGATAGTGTGGTTCTAGGGCGCTGCAAAGGCTATCAGGGCTGTTACACGTAATCGTTACACCACTCCCCCATCACCTTTTTAACGGTTCATCACTAAATTGATACAGGCCTAGTTCATACTCTATTCACCGCGGCAAAACTCGTCACCTCACCGCAAATTCAGAGTATGCTCGAGGTCACTACAAAGGGCTGTCAGGGCTGTTACACGCAATTGTTGCACCACTCCCCCATCACCTTATCAATGTAGGCCGACAGCACGAATATAGTGTCTCATACCACCATAATCGGCTCACGAGTTTGGTTGCTCAATGGACACTACGGGGAGGCTCGGGCTGACACACTTGCAACACCACGAAACTCCAGCGTAGGCCGACAGCTCGACCACGGTGTCCCATACCACCATGCCCAGCTCATGAGTCTTAGCGGATCGAGGTACCATGGTTAACGGGAATTCATTGGTAAGTTTGTTACCCTAGGTTCAAGTAGAGGCGTTCAAACATGGTAAACATACATTAGACAGATTGGGTTACTTGACGAGCTCGGCTAGCTCGAGCGCACGACAAGTTGAACGACATGAAGTGCATAAGCACTTCGCGTGGCCAACCACTATCGTCAACTGAAGTACGACTCGGGTTTGTCGAACACATCTCACGTGGCGAATGAATCTCAGCCACGCATTCATTTTCATTTTCGATTGCCTAGACTATAATTATAGCCCCAAACACAATCAATCCTTTATTCAGAAGCATGTAGAGTAAAGCAAATAAACAAAGTAATTCAAGCATGTTAACAAACATGTCATAAAGCATGTTACAAGCACAATATAAACAAGAAATACAAACACATATATTTCATAGTAAGCAATTAACTGAAATAACCAACATGGAGGAAATCATATATGTTTCTAAGGTAGTTGAGAATCCTATCTCAACACCACTATTAAATTTAGTTCGTCACACAATTTCTCACACAGGCATTTTATCAAACACTTAAACTACACCACTCCAACATACATAACGTATGTTGATTTCAACATAGAATAAGATAAATCCTTATAGCAAGAAGTTGTCGCATACACATCAATCATGTTCTTACATTCAATACATATGGCAGGCATAAATCATAAATTCATATTTATTTAGTCATTTCAACAAACACTTAGACTACACACATTAGCCTACATAAGCTATGTTGGCCAAAAAGTGTAGTAGGGCGAATCCTTTCGCCAAACAGGTTATACATCCATAACTAGCATATATACACAGCAATTACTCATGGCAATCATATCAGTGAAATTTATATGGATACGGTATTTTCTACAAATACCTAGAATACACAAAATTTCATATTCTTCGTATTTAACCGAAACGGAAAACAGACAGCACTTTGTACATGTGCAATTGCATGCAGATCATGAATCTATCATTATCTGACATTGAAAGCGTTGAAAACCATAACCTATACATCTAAAGTCCGTACCTTTTGTCGTAAAATCGTAACGAATTCAATAGGTTTGCTAAGCTTCAATATACAGCGATGTGGCAACCTATAACATGTTTTAAGTTAGTTATTTCATAACTTACAACTATCAAAACCCCAAAACAGTTTAGGTTTAGGGTTTCTTACCTAGAAACAATGTCAGAATCGCCGGAAAAATGATTAGAATGGAGTGGTTAAACTTACAGAGTGGCAGGATCAGGTGGCAGGGAGATGCCCCCACAACTCCCACACTTTCTCTCTCTTTTCTCTCTTATCTCTCCTAGGTTTTTCTCAAATTCGTATGGGATGAGAGGGTGAGGGTTTAAGGTCTTTATATAGGCCCAAAACTCTCTAAAATAGACTCCAGGTCAAGGTATACTTAGGTTATAGCCAAAGTGAGGTTGTTCCGTCTCAACGGAGCACTTCTGGTGGCCCCCCTTGAGCCAAAGGTTGGACTTAAGCTCACAGACCTTGGATCTAGGTTTAGTTAAGTTTTCGTTTTAGTCGAATTTCCAGATCGCACATGGCGGACCAGTTTCAGTTCAACGGTCAGCGAATCTCGATCGGGGATTTCAAGTACATGGATATTTTGGGCAAATATCCCTGATCCGAGGGTGTAATCTGGCCTGATTCTGACGGTCAGGTTGCTCAATACTGAACTGCAAGCGTCACATGCCAGATTTCATAAATCCTTATTTATTTTGGAATTATTTTCATGTTTCTCACACTCTTTGCTCCGGGCTCAAGTGAATAGCGCTGGGACATTATCTGGATTTGATTTCCGAGATGGTCGTCAAGCCCAGTAAGGCGGTCCTAATTCTATAACTTCGCGTTAATCGGACTTTCAATGTGCGGTCCAAATCTGATACGGAGTTTCAATGTGCTCCCGAGAGCAACTGGGTAATGAGATTGATCCTAGATTTTAGGGTAACCTAGTGTTAATGATTCTACAAGTTTTGGGTCTTGCAGATCGTATTTAAAGTGATTCAAGTGGATATCGTAACTAATCTAGTTTAGTACTTAGTTACTTTGTGAAGGATAAGGTAGTGAAAGGTGAGATTTGTGAAGGAAAGGTGAGGTTTTCAAGAGAATGGTTTGAAGAAGGGATTTAAGACCCTTGAATTGAGTGTTTGAGAAGTTAAACAGGAGTTAGGATTATCCCATCGCCTAAAGACGTCTAATTCTAGGTTGGCAAAAATCCGGGATGTTCCATTCATGGTATCTTGATCAATACCATAATCTGCTAACATACATTTCATCCACATCAATTACGTGCATGCATTCCCTACCACAATATATTCAACTTCTGTGGTGGAGAATAATACTGAGTTTTACTTCTTTCTCATCTAAGAAACTACACAATTTCTAATGAAAAAGCATCAACCACTTGTGGACTTTTTGTCATCATTACTTACCCAATCTGTACCAGCATATGTAGCAATTTGTAATGATCTATCATGAGAATACCATAAGCCTAAGTTAACCGTGCTAACAACATATTTAATTATTCTTTTAACCACAAACAAATGAGATTCTTTACGATTAGATTGATATCTAGCACATAAGCCTACGCTAAAGTAAATATCAAGTCTTCTGGCAGTTAAATACAATAGGCTACCAATCATGTTACGGTAAAGACGAAGATCAACACTTTTATCTTTAAATAGTTTGAGTGTTGTACTCATGGGTGTCTGAAAGTTTTTACCATTCTCAAAACCAAATCTTTTTACTAGATTCATAGCATATTTGGTTTGAGAGATAAATATCTCATCTTTGAGCTGTTTCACTTAAAGACCAAGGAAATAATTTAGCTCACCAACCATACTCATTTTGAATTCTGACATCATTAAATCTGCAAACTTAGATGAGAGGTCAGTACAAGTTGATCCATAAATAATATCATCTACATATATCTGAATAATTAACATGTCTTCATTACATTTTTGATAAATAGAGTTTTATCAACACTCCCCATTTTAAAATTTTAACTAAGTAGAAATTTGGTCAGTTTTTCATACCATGCTCTTGGGGCTTGTTTTAAACCATACAGAGCCTTTTTAAGACGGTATACATTATTAGGAAGTTTGGGATCTTTAAAGATAGGTAGATTTGGAAGTTTCACATTACCTCTTCCGATGATCTTGCAGTTGTTACCATCTCCGAATGTAACTGAGCCGCCATCGATTTGATTGATGTTTGATAGAATCACATTATCACATGTCATGTGTCTAGAACATCCACTATCCAGGTACCATCTTGAATAGCTACAAGCTTTGAAAGCTGTGTAAATAATAAGACACTTATCTTTTAGAACCCATTTCATTATGGTTTTGGGTTTAGGAGGGTCTCTTAGTATTCGTTGTGTTTGGGAGGATTTTCTTGTTTCTACTTACTCTGTTATTTCCAGAGTTAGATTTCAAGAGCTCTTTAAGCAAGTCCACTATCTTATCTGCTAGAGGAGGATTATTATTTCTCCATTGATTTTTATAGTAGTTAGCATTAGTTTTTGAGTTAAAAGATTTTTAAAAGGATTTTTCATTCTTTTTTTATTTTATAGTTTATCCTTTAGACTTTGAAGATTCTCCTTTTACAAATATGGGCACAAACTTTTTAGATTTTTCTATGCAACTTTTGATAAATTCCAAACCAGATTTGTCACTACTTCGGAGAGATGTAGTTAATAATTTTTCAAGTTTCTGGTTTCCCTGGGTGTATATCCAATCATCTTTTGAATTCTTAAGGGAAGTAACTTCTAATTTTAAAATCTTATTTTCCATTTTCATATTTTGAATTTTTTAAAAAATTAAACTTAAATCTAGTTTGGTTTTCTCAAAACAGTAAGAAAAATGAGATTTTTCCAAAACTCATTTGTCAAGTTCTAATTGAAGTTTAGCAAAGTTTTCTTTTTGAATTTTCAGTTTAGTCGCAATGTCACAACTTTCTTTAAATACGGCATTATAAGTAATTTGAAGATCATCTTCATTTTCAGAATCACTTCCAGGAGTTTCATAGTCAGAAGTTTCACATTCATATAAGGAAGTGATTCTAGCTATCGTCATGAAGGCATTTTGATCTTTCTCAGTTTCTTGGTTAGATTCGTCAGTTTCTGAATTGGATTCAGATTCTTATGACTCATCCCAAGTGGCAATCATGCCTCTTCTTCTAAATTTATCTTTCTTAGAACATTTTGAAGTTAAATGTCCAAATTCAAAACAGTTGAAGCATTGGGTGTCATTAGATTTTGATTTCCAAACATTTGAATTTCCTTTTTCTTTTGTCAAAAGGCTTTTGAAAATCTAATCTGTTTTTATTTTTAAAAAGTCTATAAAAATTTTTAGCCAACATAGCTATATCATCCTCATTCTCATCATTTTCAGAATCAGTCTTTGGATTTTGATTTTGATTTAAATGATTTAAGAGCTATGGACTTGTTTTTAGGAGCTTTGAAATTCAGCTCATAAGTTTGTAGAGATCCAACTAATTCTCAAACTTCATAGCATTGATATCCCTTAATTCCTAAATAGCAGTAACTTTATAATTGAACCTGTCAAGAAGTGATTGTAGTATTTTTGCGCAAACCTTGCTTTCAGAGACTTTTTCTCCCAGACCCCACATAGAATTAACAATGTCATTTAATTTCGTATAGAAGTCCATGAATGACCGACTTTCTTCCATAAGAATTTCCTTAAATATAATTAAGAGGATTTGAATTTTAGAGTTTTTGATAATGGTAGTTCCTTCATGTGTCATTTCAAGAATATCCCATGTTTGTTTTGTTGTATCACAAGAAATGATTCCTTTGAATTCATCCAGTGATAGAGCACATGTAATAGCATTAAGGCCTTCTACATTTGCACTACTTTCACTTTTCTAAGTTGTTGTCCAAAAGATATAGGTGATTTCTTTCATGCATGTGGTTCTATTTTCAGCTATTACTTCCATCATAGGAGAGATCCATTAGGTCATGGTGGCTTGCCACGCACTTTCATCAATGGACTTGAGGAAAATCCTCATCCTTACTTTCCAATAAGAGTAGTTTGAGTCATCAAAGGGAGGTGGCCTAGAAATGGATAGACTATCGAAATTTAACATTCCAATAGCTTTAGATCTAGCTCTAGATGTTAATCCCAAAAAGAGCAACCCACTCTGATACCACTTGAAAGGACAGTTATTGATGTCTTGGAGGGGGACGAATAGGATAATACAAAATATTTCAATATAATGCGGAATAATAAAACAAATATACTCAATTGCTTAGAGTATTGAAACACTGATTTCAAATAGTTCGTAAGACAACCTTCACCTAAAATATTTAGGCAGGACAACCTTATTTCACGATGTCTTTGAGATCAAAATATCAAACTTCGCAAGAGACAATCAATCACAAGGAAAAATATAAAGAATAAAACAATCACCACAATGCATAAGGAGTTATAATGGTTCGGTGCATAAACTCCACACCTAATTCACTTTTAAAATTAATACTCTTGTGATTTTGGCTTTCACTTTTTAAGGTTTTCACAGGTTCACCTTAACAACCTTATGCAATCTTTGTGATTTTCACGGGCTATCACAACAAAACCCGTTGAGTAATTTTCACGGGCTCACCACAATAAAACCCACTTTGTGATTTTCACAGGCTTACCACAAAACAACCCTATTGAGATTTCCAGGCTATCTCAGAAAAACCCAAACTGAAATGAAAGTAAAACAGTACTGTTGCTTGAATGCATCGATATTCTTTCTTGGAATATAGATGAAGTCGTATATGTGTTCAACCTAAAAAGAAGGTAGGGATCGAATATATTTTCAATGTAATAAACAATACTCTAATGCTGCAAATTCGATTCTCTAATTCTCAAGTAGAGTATGGATTACTCTATTAAAATATATTAAACTAACTTGAGAAAAAGAATAGAATTAGCTAAATCAAATATAAGAATTACTGCACAAATAGCTTGAGGAGGCTTAGACTTTCACTCTTTTCTAGAGAAGATGGATTTGTATTTTTTGCATATTGAATGAGTGAGAGAAAGCCTCTATATATAGCCAAAGATATTGGAAATTCACGCCCCAAACTCAGAAAACGGGCTCACAAAATTCTCGATCACCGAATCCGGTGCCAACAGCCTCCGTAGTGTCCCATTCTCAGCTTCCGGCACCCATATGCTAGATTTTGATCCTGGGATCCTATAAGGAGGATTTTCAGTATGAATTTTTTTTGTAATGGAGCATAACCACAAGCATAACCAAGTGACAAAATAACGTCACCACATATCCACTATATCAAAAACTTTAAGTACAATGCGAAAAGAGAAATACAAGGTGACCAAAAAACTCCAAAATAATCTGATACGCACTCCTGCCTCAGCACTGCTGCGATCCAACGACACCTGTACACAACAGTCGTGCATAAGCTTACAAAAGCTTAAAGGGTGGTGTAAGTGTGTGCGTAAGGCAAGTATCAAGTATACAATATCAAAGTAATGCAGAAATATGCGGGTAAATCCGTGAATACAATTAGCCATATTAAGGCTATGTGATACAAGGCAAGAATGCTATCGGTCATACCAAGACCATGTGATGTGAGGCTTATGTAGTCAAATGTCATATGCGAGATGCAAAGCAAGCATATCAGTCCTCATCAAGTATACATATCAGTACAGTTTCTCTTTAGGATATCATCGGGGTCTAATACACTTCACACTGACTGCGGTCACCCTAGCCGCATAGCCCAGTAAGTGGAATAGACCACACTATTTGCCTGACCAGTAGTCTACCAATACCTATCAGCTCGTCGATAGCGGACTCATTTACGAGCTGGTCAAACTTAGCCTACCTTACAACCCCCTCTGTAATGCCCTGAAAATCGAGGGTCGAGTAGCAACTCAACTCCTGAGTTCCAAAACATCACTTATGCAACATATATGCTTATGATTGAATGTTGTCCGTGTTAGTGCGTTAATCATGAGTGGGATTATACCAAAACAGTAATTCATACTCCAGATCAATTAATATAACGCAAGCAGAAGACTAAAAGATGTATATATATATATACATGTATGAGCCAAAAGTTCACGATCGGTCTCTAGAGTATGAATACATCACTAAGTCACCATATACATGTAATAGTTCAAAAATCAAAATGTTAAGGAAATAGTTCAACTACAATGATAAGCCCTGTAGCCCCGACGATCCGGACGGCCTAAGCGAAACCGCCGGAGAACTGCATATACGAGAACTCGTCCTGGTCGTCATAGTAATCAGGCTCCACCTCCTAAGTCACATCGTCATCTGCAACTAAGACAGGGTCTAGTGGGTGTTCAGAACACCGTCCCAGAACATGGGAGTGAGTGATCAACATAGTGGAATCATAGAACAAAGATTAACATGTTATCAATTCAGTCAAGCAGTAATGATAAAGCAGACATATCAGACATTCCTATATACTCTTATTAATGCAAGGATGAAATGTATTTATCATGCATGCCCTTGCCTACACTCCCTCGTGTGACACCATCTTACGGTCGCGGCATGCTTTCTTTCCTCTGTGCTCTTCAACCCGGGGCACATGCAATGCGATGTTATGAGCGTGATTACCGAGTTATTATTAGTTCCTTTCATATAGCAGGATTGGGAAATAAAGTACCTCCCTTATATCATTCCCAAACAAGGATCCATTCTAGGGTCGTCAGTATTAGTAAATCTCATAAGATGTTGCAATTCTAGGTCGCTGTAATGGGCTCGTCGCCTAATCAATGTAGGCCTAGTTTATACTCTTGTTGCTACGAAAGGGTCATCACCTACACTTAGACTCAGAGTACGCTCGAGGTCACTACAAAGGGCTCATCACCTGATCAGTGTAGGCCGACAGCTCGAGTGCAATGTCCCATACCACCGTATTCGGCTCACGAGTCTGTGTTGCTCACTAGTCACTATGGGAGGCTCATCGCCCCAGCGTTGGCCGACAGCTCTACTACGGTGTCCCATACTACCATGTCTGGCTCATGAGTCTTAGCGGATCAAGGTACCAAGGTTAAACGGGATTTCACTGGTGAGTTTAGTACCTTAGGTTCAGGCAGTGGCGTCCATACATGGTGAACATACATCGGGTCAATCGGGTTACTTAATGAGGGAGCGTACGACAAGTTGAACGACATGAAGTGCGTAAGCACTCCGCGTGGCCAAACCACTGTCGCCAACTGAAGTACAGCCCAAATTCGCTAAGCACGTCTCATGTGGTGAAACAATCTCAACCACCTAATCAGGGTCGATTACCGATTGCCTGGACTATATCAGTCCCAAACTCATCCAATTTCAGCAAGTAATCATATGAGACAACAAAGCAGTAATGAACAAATAATTCAATTCTTACAATTACATGGGCATGTTGTGAAGTACAACCCAAACATGATTTCACACACATTCATTCTGTAAACAAAACAGACATCATAATGTAAACATACATGGAGGAAATCATACACATAATTAAGGTAACCGAAAAGCATATCTCTATCCTCATACAAGGTATTCCTTAGTAACAACTAGCTTACTCAGACATTTCTACAATCACTTAGACTACACACATCTTCATACATGTTGTATGTTGGTTATACACGCATTAAGCCAAATCCTTTTACTAGGGAGTTGCCTCGTATACCACACGCATATACCCAAGGCAGATAATCATGGCATGTACGAATCCGGGTTCCATACTCATTTAATCATTTCCACAATCACGTGGGCTACACACTTTAACATATATCATGTATATTGGCCGTGGCGTGATTTAGGGTGAGTCCTTTCGCTAGGGAGTTGTCGCATATATAACAAGCATATAATTGCGACAAATAATCATGTTAGGCACAAATCCAAATTCCACACGTATTCAAACATTTCAATATATACATAGAATACACTATATTCATCATAGCTCATATATAACTGTAAAGTAAAACAAATGACACCTTTTGCATGTGAAATAGCACCTACGTCAAGAATAAATCATTAACCAACATTGAAAGCCCTGAAAACTATAATTTATACATCTATGGTCCGCACCTTACGCCGCAGAAGCGTAACGAATTCGACAGAGATTCTAAGTCTTCGTCAACGATGGAATGACAACCTATAGCACGAGTTGAGTCAGATATTTCGCAACTTGCGACAATTAAAACCCTAGAACAGATTAGGGTTAGGTTTTCTTACCTAAGAATAAAGTCAGAATTGCTGGAATAGTGATTTGGTATTGATGGATAGGCACATAGAATAGCAGGGATCGAATCCCAGGTGTGACTCCAACTTCTCTCTCACTTTCTCTCTCTTTACTCACTTCTCTCTCCTAGGGTTTTTCCCAAATTCGTATGGAGTGAATGAAAGAGGGTTTAAGGTCCTTATATAGGCCTAAAACTGATGGAAATGGCCCCATAGCCAAGGTATACTTAGGTTATAGCCAAAGGACGTCTGTTTCAGCTCAACGGAGCACTTCCGGAGCCCCCCTTTGAGCTTAAGGTCGGACTTAAGCTCCCTTATGTTGGATCTAGGTCAAGCTGAGTTTTCGGTCTGATCGGGTTTACAGATCGCCCTTGGCGGACCAGTTTCATTTAAACGGTCCACGATCACCGATCAGGGCCACAAGTACACTGGCCTGTGTATGAAATTTTCCCTGATCTGAGGGTGTATTTGGGTCAGATTCTGACGGTCTGAATCCTTATTTTCAGCCCGTAAGTGACAAGTCTTAGATCATGTAAATTTAATTTTTATTTCTAAGATATCTACGTTTCTCACACACTTCACTCCGGGCTCAAGCGAATAGCTTCGGGATACTATCTAGACTTGATTTCTGAGGTGGTGGTCAAGTCCAGCAAAGCAGTCTTAATTATATAATTTCATAGTAATTGGACTTTCGACGTGCAGTCCAGGTCCGATACAAAGTTTCAATGTGCTCCCGAGAGCAACTAGGTAATGGATTGATTCTAGATTTCAGGGTAACCTAACGTCAATGATTTTACAAGTTTTGGGTCTTGCAGATCGTATTTAAAGTGATTCAATCGAATTTCACAGCTACTCTAGTTTAGCACTTAGTTAATTTTGTCTAATTCCTAAAGGATTTGATCCTGAGTGATTTCTGCCTGAGGTGGTACTCGGGTCTTTGTACGAAATTTTTCGAGACGTTACACCCTCACTCGAGCGGATAAGGCCACATTCCCTTCCAACCGACCACGACACAGTGGGACACATAGCCTATTGGTATTTGGCACTCCTGCACTCATATACATACTCGATCTAGACGTTGGAGCATCTCCTGGTACCAAAAAGGTTTTAGGACTTTCACCCAAGGCTTCCTAAGTGCCCACAGTGCTAGAACCAAGTATTTCTGATATCCGATACAGCCATCCACGATGTGCCTATGAAGGCCACGGCCCTGATGTTGCTAGGGCATACAATGATCACGACACACAAATGCGAGATGCATGAATCACGCTATCAAGTCATGCAGCAATTTTACGAGTACCACGCGCTCATATGGATAACTCCTATCAGTGAGTCCCATAAATAATCTACCCAATGGCATATGCTATGATCAGTCACTACTCATATCAAGCATACATATGATGCGTATGGCATGAGTCATGAAATTATACTAAGCACGTTATAAAGTGATGAACTATCCTTACAACGAAGATGGGCCTAGACGGCCTACACACAAGTATGGGCCTATCAATGGGCCCTAAGGAGAGTTACAATGCGGACATTTAACTAACATTTTACTTACAATGTGGGCGTCAAACCATCATTGCTCCCAAGGCATAGCCCGCCATAAACATCGTTACATAAACCATGGTGGAATCACACATTGCAATGGACCTTGTGTACATCCCATTGGGCCTCGACCCATGGGCCTTAGATATATCAAATGGGCCGCATCATATGGGCCTCATACATATTAAGGTGAGCCTCAATGGACGGGCCACAAATACATCAATATGGGCCTCATCACATGGGCCTTATATATATCAAGGTGGACCTCAACAAACGGCCATAAATAAAACAAAATGGGCCTCATACATCCCCAAAAAGAATCATATTAAAGGATCATTTGGACCATACCACAAATAGCAACGGAGATAATAATTTTCACATTTAAATAAACCACAAGACCCACTATACAGTTTATTTTCCAACCAATCTAATCATAAGGTCATAAAGACCTGGATTAAGAGGGAAAAAATTCCCTATTAATCCAGAACTTCTGTGACCCAAATGGGTTTCGATGATAGACGTTCAATCCTCCACTATTTCTACGATGTGGTCCACCTAATCAATGGATGATCACGTCACGGTGTGGGCCACCGTAATGTATTTGAGATCCAACCAATTCATAAGTTAACATAGTGATAGATGAAGTGAAAACAAATATCGGCTTTATTGGAAACTACTACTATGGCCCTAGAAGTTTGAACGGTGGATGTCACTGTCCACATTGATGGTGGGTCCACCTGATCTTAGATCTGTCTTATTTTTAGTCTCAAGCCTTAAAATGAACTTTCAAAGTGGTTGGACGGTTTGGATGCAACACATGCATCATGGTGGGTCCCATAGATGGACGGCGTGGATGAAACAGGTGGGACCCAAGGAACTTGATGACACCACTACAGCAGCTATGTAGCTAGAGTGAGGTACACCAGCCGTCCCACCTCCACATGCATGGACGGTGTGGGTAAAACACTTACATCAGTGGGTCCCACATGGGGCCCACCATAACATTTATTTTCCATCCAATCTATTAATAAGGTCACATAGACTTGGATAAAGAGGAAAAATAAATTTCATAATGATCCAAAACTTTTGTGACAACCCAAAAGGGTTTCAACAAACGCTCAATCCCACTGTTTCCTGCCGTGTAGGCCACCTAAGTTCCACATACGGCTGATTTTTGGGGTGGCCCGTTGCCCTAAGGGGGCCTACCAAATGCACGATGTTGATGTCCAATACACCTCACGGTGGGGCCCACGGTTGGGACCCAACGGTCCCTGCCTCTCCAACACGCAGCAGCAGAACGCTGTTGCACGTCCTCTGACGTCAGCGGCAGCGCCTGCTGCTTGCATTTTTTTTATTTTTTTGAGGTTTTTCATAGGTGGGGTTCTGCATCAGTAAAATCCAACCCAACCATTGGTTTCTATGGCCCAAGACAGACCCATCAAGCCTAATATTCGACATGTTTTGGTGTACAGAAACATCAAGGTAGATTTCAACGATAAAAACATTATTTTTCTATGATATGGCCCGCCAGATAGTCGTATTGGCTTCATTTTTCGGCTCAACATCTAAAATGATCTGGGGAACGGGATGGATGGTGTGGATTGGACCCATACATTAAGATGGGGCCTGCATGAGTGGTCCACCCAAGGCTTGTTGAATCAAGCTAATATTTATATTATATATTTTTTGTTTGTTGTCAGTACACCACAGCGCCAATTCACACTTCACTGTGTAACCACGTCCAGCGTCCCTGGACGCTCGACGATTTGGGTAACACATATATAAGGTGGGCCCCACCCACAAACGTGCTACCATGGTGGGCCACCAAATGGCTGGATGGTGTGGATAAAACATACATCAAGGTGGGGTACATCCGGGTGGGCCACACAGCCACATCATCACACAAAATGAAAAGAGAGAGAGAGAGAGACGTGTGATGGAGGGCTCCGCCACTTGAGCCCTCCCTTTCCATGCCTCCAATCATACATCAAGTGGGTCCCAATACATGTGAGCCCACCAAAATAAAGATTAATGGTGGAGATTCCTTCTCCACCAAAATGGAAGGTCTAGATAACCCCTTTCAAAATAGAAAGTAAACATCATGATGGGGTCCATGGAGAATGGCCCCATCATGGAATGATCATGAGAACCATAGTGGGCCGTCGGCCACATCTAGGGTCTAAAGTGGGATCCATACCATCAACCGGTAGGCCCCACTTGGCCCATCAACAAAAGAATGAAATCTAAGCTTATAGAAACACCATCTGATGGTTGACACATATAAAGTGTTCCGATCTTCGAACAATGTAAGCTTTAAAGGCTCGAGATGTTAAGTCTTCTTTAAGATGTTGATCGAGTCTTTATGAGTTCTTCATGAGTTATTGAAGCGTATCTTCATGAGTGCTTGTGCTCCTTTCAAGACACGAAATTTGACAATCCTAGTTGTGCTTAAGTATAAGCACTTACGCTTTCTTAAACTGCATTAATCTAGTCATTCCATTTTTACCCAAAACATCGTCGATTTTCGTCGAATTGATATTATCGTCGATTATCACATAATTGATGTTATCACCAATCATTGCTGAGCTGATCATGTCATTGATCCTCCCTATATTATGCAAGGTAGCAGTGAGAGCCAATGGTTGAAGGCCAACCACGTATAAGACCTATACTATATTGCTAAATAGCCAAACATTATGCGAGCAGTGGTGAAAGCTAGTGGCCTTAAAAACCCCACGAATGAATCATATGCTTAGACTAGTGTGGACAACGGAGAGAGCCAGTGGCTTAAAATCCCACAAAGGCCAACCATGCGTGAGACCGATACTGCCCATAACGCTCTTTGATAGCGTCATGGGGATGGGTGAGAGAAAATGACCCCTCATGAATGGATACGTGTTATACAGGTGAAGAAAAAGAGGGTCGCATTGTGAGCTCTTTGGTTCATCCATAGATAGGCCAACCATGCATAAGACCCCTCAGGTTCTTGGCTTGATTTCAGTAAAAACTCATAGGGAAGTGTCAACCTCTAAGTGAGCTCTTCCTTCATATATGGACTGGCGACCTTGGATCCGATACCCAGACAAGTAGCCTTGTGAGTCCCGTGAACTCTAGAGAGTTACTGAGGCCAACCCTATACGTTAATTTTACTGAGTTCACCGACCCGATAGCTTCAATGAGCCCCTCTGATGGACCGCGGTTTGTGAATTCCTTAGGCTACGATGGTTCAGCGAACTCATGAGAGTTACAGAGGCCATTCACGTAAGTCTTACTCGCTTTAAATACTCGATAGCTTAAACTGTGGTCGCTCTAAACACTCAAGAGCCTAAACTGTGAATGACTCCTTAGAAATGTTAACTAAACCCTAAGATAGTTCCGCCCATTAAAAAAAAAAAAAAAAACATCGTGAAATGCATACTTACAAATGAAGAATCATATTTGTTATGCTTCTAAGTTAAGAAATTATATTAAACATGCAATTGAAGTAAGAACTAATATGTAGAAAATTCATCATTCATGAACATATGCTTATCATATTATATCCCTCACTTGTTGAAGCATGCAATAAAATATAAATATATGCGGCTATATGTCATTCATACTTAGAAATAAGCTCTGAAAACAAATACCAAAATTGCATATGAAAGTGCCGTGGTTTGTCAATTAGCGTGAGAGTTGAGTCGGTAAGACAAGTGGGCCCCATATGAAGATCATCAAGCATTTGCCTTAACTAGATGTGTGCTCCGAACTCATCAAAGGTAAACTTAGCCTCACATCCCATGTCCCAAAACACCCAGGTATATAAACCCTTAAAATGAGTAGAACAACATAGGTGTTTTAGTATGAAAACTTATTTTGCAAAACAGGAAAATTTCTAAGTTTTCAGCCTTTCTCGATATCTCGATATCACATCGATGTGATCGAACACCTATTATCGATGTCCTCGAAAAGTACTCGATATCATCGAATTGAGGACCTCTTGTGTCCAACAACCAACTTGATCTTTGAACAAAATTCACGATGAATCAAAGGAAGATTCGATATCATCGGAATTCAAATTCCGAAAACCTCGAGACAACTCGATATAATCAAATTCTGGCTAGTTTGTGTCCAGTGTGATGTTAAGGAAAATCTCATATTTATCAATGACTTGAAGCGAGCCTCGATGCCATCGGAACTCAAATTCTGATGATATCGAGGGAGCTTCGATGTTATCGAATTCGGACTAAACTAGTCCAGCAAGCTCAATAGGAAAATCTCTGGAGACGACTGAGGAATCGATGATGTCTCGATATGATCGTAATTCAAATATCGATGAAATCGATATATGTTCGATATCATCAAAGTGGATCAAAGATTGTCCAGCAAGCTCTTTTGAAAATCATGTGGAAATGATCGATGTATCGAACAAATTGTCGATGAAATCGGAATTCAAACTCTGATTACATCGACGCACGCTCGATGGCATCGATCCTCAGGAAAAAAGTTTCAGGTATATACTTTAGTGGAGTTCGTATCATCGAACCTTGCTTCAATGGCATCGAAAATATACGTTCGATGACATCGAAGCAGGCCCGATGATATCGAATTCAGTCAGAATCTGACATCTTTATTACTGTTGGAACTTTTTGTCTATTTGAAGAGAGCTTGTTCTTGGTTGCAGGATTGAGAAAAAGAGAGAGAGCTTTGAGAGAGTAACTACATATCATCTACCCTAAGCCCTTTTCCTCATGGGAGTTCATCCTTCAATTCACCCTCATTATTGATATTCAATATAGTGGATTGGGGAATGAACTTCCACACTCAAGGATCATCCAGCTACCACCTTAATGGCAAATCTTTGAGTTAGGATCCCTTGAATGCCTAAGACCTTGGAATCTCTGCATTGCTTTAATAGGTAATATTTATTAGAGTAGATTCCAAGATAACCTTGACCCAACCCGTCACCTTTATCGGTACATCATCAAGTGTTGCGGATCAAGTGAGCTAAAGAATCTTCGTCATCAAGGAGGAGATCTTCATCAACGTGTTTAATGGGGCTCACCTACTTATTTGTAAGTCATTAGAGTCCAGAGACCCTATTGATCATTCCTTTTGTAGGTTTGGGTCAAAGGTGCTTCTCACCCCTTTCAAGTCCTCATAGGAGGCCTCCGACGGGAGAGTACGTGTGAGTGTTGTGTGTTGACCCTTGCTCTTGTGTAGGGCATAAACTTAGGTCCTTAGTGTAGGTCTTTGGCCTATGTGGCCTAAAAGTTAGGTTCCTTGTGTGGATCCTTTGCTCTTGTATAGGGCATAAAACTTAGGTTCTGTGTGTTGACCTTTGCTCTTGTGTAGGGCATAAACTCTAGGGTCCTTGTGTGGATCCTTGGCCTATGTGGCCTAAAACCCTAGGTTCCTTATGTGGATCCTTTGCTCTTGTGTAGGGCATAAAACCTGGGTGTTGTGTGTTGATACTAGCTCCTGTGTGATGCATAAACTTGTGTCTTGTGAGACATGTTAGGTACCGTGAGTAGGTCCTAGAGTCGGCCTTGTGTAGGTTGTACTGGTTTGAGGTAAACCTGATTTGAAACCTCCGTTAGTGAAATCCGATACACTCAAGGGTTAAGTGCGTCCGCCGGGAGTGGAGTAGGCATATAGCCGAACCACTATAAAATGACTGTGTTTGAGATTTTTATTTACATATTCTCTTATTATGTTTGAATGATCACATGATGCATGATTGTTTAGAACTGATAAGTATCACATCTCACTCACAGTTACTCAGTGCATCCATCATAGACTAAATTTATATACTATTTAGATATTGAATAGTCTTAAGATTAGATCCTCTATTTGGCATAGAAGCCATTAGAGTTAGGTTGAAGATATCTTGATAAATTGTTATATTAGATTAAGATAATGGTAATAGGATTTTAAATAGCTAAAAAATTTTATAAAGTCCTATTCACCCCCCTCTAGGACACTTTGACCTATTCCTACTTCTACTAGAGTGGTCATTACCACAATTTCAGCATATGTACATGAGAATAATTCTTGATACGGGAAAGTTATCAAGCCATTACGATCATTCAGAAATACCCAAAGCCAACATATACTTCTGCAAGTCATGTTTGAATTGAATTTGAGCTGATGCAATATTGAGTTTGGCATTAATAATGAGCTTGGCTTAGTCAGGCATGCCAGCCAACTCCTGTTCAATGGAAACAGCATATGATTTATTTCTGGAAAGTTCTAAGTTTTTAATATCATATATGATGATGATCTCCGCAATGTCATTTTTTATCTTACTTATCTTCAGCTCTTCCTTCTGTTTCTAAGCTTTAAGATTAGTTATTTTCTCGTCGATGGCCACTACAGCTTGTTCAGAAGCCTTCAACTGCTCTTAAAGGGCATCATGCTCCCTATCACAACTAGAAATGATGGTCAAAATTCTGGAAATTTTATCTTTGAGAAGTAGTATTCCTTTTGACGATTAAGGATGTCTGGTGCAATAGCCATAGTGCGAACTGATTTGAGCTATCGCAAAGAAGCACAGAAATGAATCAAAGAATCCTAAAGTGTCGTAATATTAATCTTGGCCAATCTTGCGGAATTATCTAAAACCGCTAAGTGTCACTGAGAAAAGGGCATTGCTCTTGATCCTGAAACATACGGGCTATAGTTGATAGGGCATTCTTAACTATGGTCAGTTTATATAAAAGAATTTTCCCAGCGAAAGCATATTCGATACTGTAACCATTATATCAAAGCTTGCCGCGTCACTCAAAGATGGGACAATTGCAAAATAAAAAATAAAAAATAATAATAAGAACATAAAAGAGATTGCGTTATTTGCAAGAGTAATGTTACACAAATGTTTAAAAGGAAAATATACCTACCACAGGAATGGAGGATGTAGGAATTAACATGGAGCTCTCGTCTCAGAAGGAATAGATGAAGGAGTAGCTATTTCTATAGCAATAACATTAACATTGAGTGACGATACCCTATCTTCGACGTTGGAATCAACTGTTACAGGAGTCTCTACATTGGCAGTTTGATTCTCTCCATCAATATTCACATCTCCCTCCTCTTCTAAATGCACAACTTTGGAAGGGCCATCTTCCTTTGAATTCTTTGTCATCGCTCTCCCCAGAAGATTTCTCTTCAACAAACTCTTTGTCATCGCTCTCCCCCGAGCACATCTAGGGGTTGTTGTTGAAGGGTGGGGCCTGTCCCCAATATTTAATGTGGTCTTTGCAGTTGGAGTATAAAGAGCATAACCCTATCTGGTGGGTTTGAATTTTTAGATACAGCTAGATTTTCTCTTGATTTCTGCAATTCTTCCAAAGGAGTGTCGAATGCGATCCACCCCTCAAGGGTGTTGGCAGGTTTTATCTCACGAACGGGTTCCTCTAGAGAAATCTTCAGGTAGACCTGACCTGGAATGGGGGCATGATCTTCTTCCACAATATAGCCTATCCCTCGATCTAGCCAATAATTCTTCACCCGTGGTGGAAGAATCCATATGGAGCAGTTTATTGAATGACAATTGCATACTAAAAAATACTGATGGGACCACCAACGCATCCAACAGTATAAATCATGAACTGGGTAATTGTAGCCTGGAATGGTCAAACATGAGCCCGTGCATATAGTTAGAAGTTGTTGCCATATTAGTACCCAGTTGTCTGGTCCAATGTCATAGCTCCTCATGATCCTTGTAACAATACCACAGTATTTTGGGATAGTTTGGTCGAAACTGAATTGGCAAGCAAACCTTCTTGGATAATACAGCTCGCATTAGAATTCACTACTTTCTCTCAATGGAAAGGTGTTGGACCTGATGCAAATGAAAAATGTATGTTCGCTATAAGATAAAGAATTGTCATCAACAACCTCTTTGTCTTCTAGAACATCAAAGAGTGGGAATTGAATACAATTAATAGAGTCAATACTTTCTATCTTCTCCATGACCCAAGCATATGGTTTCTGAATCATTCTCCACCTTTAATAATGCCAAAGAGGAAGGTGGTCTGGGTTTACATAGGCTTTTTTTGGTTCATTAAACATCCATGAAAAGTAGACTCCTAACTAGCCTCTAAAAAAGTGTCAAGGAGTATGCACCAAAGAAACTCCAACAGTCGAGTTTTTATGGTGAGTAACGATATCTCTAAAAGCGCGATACAATGAACAGAGGACCGGAGGTGCCCATGAGTATTTTCTGCCTTCCACCATCGCGCCTGTGACTATGAAGAGTGTTGGCCTCACAACATTCACCCACTTCGAGTTTGGGAATACTATAAAGCTTAACCAATAAGCCAGGAAAGTAGCTAATTCACGTGAGATGTTGTATTCAAGAAGACCTTTGATCTTTCGTCTAAGAACATCAAGTTCTTAAGAATCCTGGCTCACAAAGCTGAGAAGGTATTAGATGGAAACATAATTAATAAATGAAAAGTAAAATTATATGGCAGATAAAGGAGAGGTATGAAGTATACCACAAATCATGAGAGAAATGAGCTAGCCAATCAAGAGGGGAGATCCTATCGATATTTGAAAACTTAGCCATCTCATTGAAAAGATCTATAGCAGTCTCTGAGATCTTGGGTAGATGGTTTATGGGGGAGAAGTCTGCAAACTCCTCATTTGTAGGCACATATTCATCAAAGAAGTTGCCTATAATGGGAATGCCTGCCATCCGGTGAAGATCACATTAAGTGATACTGATTTCACCCAAAGGAAGATGGAATGAATTGGTTGTCGGACACCAATGTTTGAAAAAAACCCTTGAAGATGGTCGTACCTTTGAAGAAGTACTCTAATGTGGCTTCAATCGCATTTAAGAGATCGATCTGTATTAAAATATCAGAATGCTTCTTCACAATGGCTTGGGCCCACGCGGTGTAATAATTGCGCGAAGATAAGAGGCCTTTAGTTTTAAATTCCTCTATTCCCCACAATGAGTTTCTGGTGCAGAAGCGCTGCTAAACGATCTCAAAGTAATGAGTAGGGTAGAGGTGATGAGGATTGTGAGATGGTAATGAGAATCACATCAGACAGATTATGTCAGTTTTTTGGCGAGACCCTTTCTCTATAAGACATCCTTCCAAAATCTGAGACTCTATTATAGTCCAATGACTTGTGAATATAAGTTTGTTTTGAATTATTTGATCAGTTGATTCACTGTGAGGAATTGACCGATAGCGACATAAGTTTAAGGGGATAATGATCATTTCATCCCTGAATGGGTTGCAGAATTTGATCATGTCTTGATAAATTTTCACACAATCCCAAGTGTTTTAAAGTCTTCACCTGATCTTTTCTTAGGGTTGTCGTCTCTTATTCTTCAGTTACTCTGTCTCCAAGATGGAAAGAAGTGGAGCTATTTTTCTATCAATGATGATAGGAGATGGTTCTTTGAAGAACGGAGGGTTTTTAGCGGTGATCTTTGATCTTTTCACAGGTTGGTCTTCAGATTGAATAAGCCAAGAGTATTCGGGGACAGACTAACAAGGAATAGGGTGCTCTTAAGAAGCACTAGGTGTTTTCTTACTCTTACTCCTACCCATTTGATTACAAGCAAGACGAAGAGAAAATTGGTAGAGTTTTAGGTACTTGGACAAATTTTCTGCCAAAGTAGACTGTTGCACGGACGCTCTGTTGCACGCACACATTATTGTGTGGACGGTGAAGCTGTGTTGCGCGGTAAAATGAGGGAGAGAAGTGGTTTGAATGGTTTGAAAAAATGAACCCCTGCTTATATAGCCAGCTGGACCCAATTGCCATTGCGTGGACCTGATAGTGCAATAACAAGTGTGCGATCACGCAATGGGTTGAAAAAGGAAATTTTAGTGATAAAGGTCGATCATCAATTGATCTCATGGAAAATCAAAAGTCCCTTTGTTGTGTGACCACACAACACACATATTTATATGTGTATTCGAGTATATTAAGGCAATATTTCAAGATTTCCTACAAATAAGTCCTTTTCACTTATACTTCAAATATATTAAGACAAAGCTGGACTTCAAATGTGGATTCGAACCTTTGGAAACTCTTTTGTCATTGCAATGGACATTTTCTGAACCGGAATACTACCAGAATTGTTGAATCAAATTGTTTTCCTTTACTTCATAGTATCTGTTAAATATATTTTATTTTGGAATCAAGAGAAATGTGAGGTTGTAATTGAAACCCCGAATTAATAAAAATTAACAATGATGATTGTTCTTCCATTGTCCTTCATTGTTATTGAATATAGACATTCCAACCAATCGCAATACTTCATTTCTTATCGAAACAATTATAAAAATGCTAGGTTAGAAAAATTCAAAAAATAAGAAAAATCTAACCTAAAACAAAAAATCAAACCTAGAAAACCTAAACATAATAATGTTCAATCCCACTCCCTGGAAACAATGCCAAAAACTTGTTCAGACAATCCCAAATATAGGGCTGCGAAGTAGTAATAACTCAGTGAAACTGAGGTTGAATTCACAAAGAATGGGGAACACAGTCTAAAACTAAGCTAAGTCAAATTATTTGTCTAGGTTTTTAATCCAGCGATTTAGGAAGAGTTTTAAAATAAATAAATAAAAGACTAAGGATCTCAAAATCCACTCATAGTAATCACAATATTAACTTATTGATTCAATGTATGTCATAATTGGAATCAAAGTTCTAATATATCCAATCAGAAGATAATTTAGTTAAACCATTATTCATGTATTAAAACAGATTTGAACATCAATTGAATTGGTTCCCTCATAAATTACTAAAGCGTTGATCACAGAGAATTCAAAGCATCTACTATGCTCGGAGTCAATGATAGATCAATGGATTCTACAGATCAATCCATTGCAAAAGAAATAAGAAACTATTCTTAGCTTTCCTAAGCATCCAATGTGCCCAGAGTCGACAATGGATCAAAATAAACTAGGAATAAATCTTCATTCAAACCAAATATCAACGAATTGTTCAACATTCAAATCAAATAACTAGAATCAAAGTAAACTAAACATTAAGAAGAACTACAAGCTTCACCCTGTAGCTTTAGTTAAGAGATTAACCTAACAAGACTAACATCTTAAAAGAAAAATTAAAAGATCAACTAGAACCTGTGAAGAAATCGAAGCAGAAGAACATTATCGGTACTCTACATAAGCCTTCTCTGCAGTTCCAAACCCTAGAAGATGATTTGGAACGTTCTAGGGACTCCAATTTATAGTTGTGGAACTCCAACTTTCACACTGCCATCGAAACATCGCAAACTGACTTTAAATTTTCACCGCTATTGCAGCTTCGATGGCACCTTTGATGGCATCGAAGTCCCCTTGATAGCACCTTCGATGGCATTGAACACTCTTTAAATAGCATCGAAGGGTGCATGAATATCTCCAGCAAGAAAAGTGATTTTTCCTAGATTTTTGCGATGGGATCGAAGTGGCTTCGATGGGATTGAAATTAGCTTCAATGGCATCGAAGTTGTCCTCGATGACATCGAAGGTTTATTTCTGCAATTTTTCAAGGTATTTTTCCGGGCCCCAGAATTTCAGAATATGATTTTTTAGGCCTTGAATCTTTAAGATATGATTTTTCTTACCCTGAATTTTCAGGATTCCTTTCTCTTAGTTTCTTCCCTTCAAATCTTTGATTTACTTCATTCCTCATTTGGTTACCTTAGATCTTTGATATTTGAATTCTTCAATATAGTCCTCCATAGATCCAATTCTTCATTATCTTCTTTTGAGCTATAAATCCATCCTTTTAAGCACATGTTCATCATAGGTTTCCAAATCACCTCGCATGACAAAAACGTATATAATTAAATCGAATTAACACTTAAGTGTCAAGAAAACAAATGTAATTGAAAGGTTAAATATACAATATTTGAGTCTCAACATAGCCATATGATGACTGCAATAAGCGCAAGTCGCGAACAACCCTAATAAGGCAAACCATGTATCTTCCATGTATTATCATGCACCTCCCTTCTTTGACAAAGCCCACGATGAATGATTATAAAGGAACAAGCTTACAAGCATACCTCCCCTAGAGCTCTAAAGCCTACTATTTTCAAGAAAATATAATTTGTTTAGTCTTATATTATCAAGAGAGATGCAATTACTAATTATGTGACCCTAAAAAGAGATAATCGCCAGTCTTCTAGGATAATAATCAGCAATAAGATGATAATCAGAAATCGGCCGGAATATTATTATGGCAGCCAATAAACTTATTCTTGTAATCTACTGAGAAAAGTTATTATTATTATGGTCTCAAATATTACCGCCGATTATTGTGGAATTAATACTGTCGTCGAATTAATATTATCGTTGATTATCGCCGAATTGATATTACCGTCGATTATTGCCGAATTAATATTAGCACCGATTATTGCCGAATTGATATTACCACTGATTATCACCGAATTGATATCATTGCCGATTATCTCCGAATTGATATTACTGTCGATTATCACAGAATTGATATCATCACCGATTACCGTCGAATTGATATTATCTCCGATTATCGCCGAATTGATATTACCATTGATTATCACCAAATTGATATTACTGCCTGTTTTGAGAAGAAGCAAAGTATCATGAATTGGAATATATATATATATATTCAATAATAACGAAGGATAATGGAAGAACAAATATCATCACTCATTTTATTAATTATGAATTCATATTACATCCCTCATATTTCCCTTGATTCTAAAACAAAGTACATTTTAATTAATGTAATAAAAGAAAGGAAAGCAATTTAATGGCGATTCCAGTAGCATTCCAGCATACGAAGCGTCCGTTGCAATGATGAAAGAGTTGCATGGGTTCAAGACCCCTTGTTCCACCTGTATGCTTGGAATACAAGTGCAAAAGACTGACTCGAGGAGAATTCCAGATCTCGCGGAATAATACCATCGAATCTCCAATATTCATACAAATATGCCTATTGCGTAGCCGCATAATAGGTCTCTGCTCTGTTCTGAAGACTTCATTTTCTTCTTTTATGCTCCTCCCATATTGTGGCGTGAGATACCTGAAGAGGCTCTCAAAGAATTTTTAGCTTTTCTTTGGAACACCTCACTTGTGAATGAATCAAATGAGGGGTAGGGGATATTTATAAACTTCCACATGTGTGAGATGAAACTCGGCACAATAGAACTTAGTTGCGCAGGCGCGCAACACCCCTTTGTTGCATGGTTGCGCAACAACCACTTTATGCACATATGGGCAATCTCCTCCTAAAAACACTATCCTGGTGGTGTTCTTTATGTTACACGGCTGCACAACTCATCCCCTTTGTGCGATCGCACAATAAGACCACTTTTTTACAAAGTTCTTTAAATTTTGTGCTCCAACAGATGCCCCCTCAATTCTCCTTTGATCATCTCACAAAATCAAATAGAGAATCAAACTCTTCTTTGTCCCGAAATCTTTTCTTCTAAATTTCCTTTTGCACAATCACATAAGTTATGTTGCGCTATCGGGTCCGCACAATAGTTGTCAGATCCTACTCACCTATAAAAATAGGACCTCCCAAATCTGAATCACTTCTGCATTTACCCTCTCTAGACTCTGTCTCTCCTTTGAGCTATTGCGCAACATATCTGTAATGCGTGATCGTGCAATAAACATCCTTCGCGCGTTGTGAAACACTCTGCCTTGGCAAAAACTTTTCCCAAGTATCCAAGCTATGCTAAATTTTTTGAAACTTTTCAAATGAGACTTCAAGTGCTTCCCAAGAGCATACAACCCCTCCTCGGCTGCCTACTCCCGCAAACCACTGATCTTCCCAAGGCAAGGACTATCCCAAAAAAAACTGAAATAAACAACCAGAAATCCATCACTTTTCAAAGAACCCAATCTCCCAGCCATAGACTTCTCTGATCGCATAGCCCTTCTAGTTAGCCCGATTAGCAAGGCTATCATTATAGGCGATATTAAGAGACCTCCCCGGAGTGATCAAGAGATAGAGTGGGAGAACTGGCTGAAGGCCACTTCTAATATAAGAACCGATAGCTCTCGTCCATCTGATAGGGAAGCGACCCTGCCCCGTCTTTCTCGAAGAAAAAGCAGTAGAAAAGTAAGAGTCGACAACTTTAAGAGAAGATTAAGGAATTTAATAAGAAGAGACTTCAAAACACTTGGGACAGTGTAAAAATACATCGGGAAATAATCAAATTCAACCATCCATTCAAAGATGAAATGGTCATTATCTCCATGAATCTCCACTGCCATCTGTCAATTCTTCAAAGTGAACCCACCAATCACATGACGCACAATAAGATCTTATATACCACTAATTGGACGATGAAGGAGCGACAGATCTCAGAAGGCTTTTTTTAAAAAGAAGGGTTCAAAACAGAGAACCAAGAGAATTTCCACTATGAGATTCCTTAAACCATGCCAGCAAAGAAAAATTCTTTGATGAATACATGCCCACTAATGAAAATTTTACGCATTTCTCTCCATCCCTCTGTCAACCAAAGGTTTCACAGACAACCATTATACTTTTCAGAGAGATGTCCAAACTCCCTGATATTCATAAAATCCCACACCTCATGTTAGACCCTATCCTAGCCCGTACCATTCTGTAGGCTTCCGCAGTCCTCCCGGTCAAATTCTGGCGACCCGCGATCTGTTATCGGCTGTTGCGGGCAACCTTGAATCGTGTCCCGTATTCCAGAGTCGGCTCAACCCGAGACTTGTACCCTAGCGACCACGCCGTCGCCGGGGTTCCGATGTCACGACTCGCTCGTCGATCCGATACCCGGACCAGGAGATGTGGACCCGGGTTCAGTTCGAGGAAAACACCGCGCATGTGAATTTTGAGAGAATCTCTACAACATGTCACTCAATCAATCAATCAATCAATCACCTCAACCAAGTACACATCACATCACACCCCATTGCAAGTAACCCCATAAGTCAACAATCCCTTACACAATCTATACCCCTCTTACACAAACTACCCCAAAAGTCAACAAAGCTCTTACACACCCATCACTCACCTCACCCATCACTCCATCACCCATCCCTCTCTCTCTCTCTCCTTATAACCCTCTCTCTCTCATTTCTCAAACCCATTCCCAAGCAAACCAAGCTCCAATGTATGAGCTTCCCAAGCTCTCATGGAGAAGCTCTAATGTGGCTCACTTCCTACCCTCTCATCTCCCATCTCAACCATCAAAACTTCATCATCTTCCGTTGAAATCAAAGTCAAGGCGATTACCTTTCCAAGGAGCCAAGAAGAAGTGGACGGTGGGTGATCTTGGACCCACATTTTCATCCTTTCTGTATTTTTCTTTTGTGATTAAAGGGCCCACATATGGTGGGACCCACCTTGACATATGCTTGTATCCAAGAGGGGCCTATAGTGGCGGGGCCCCTCCGTCATCGCTGATCTCTCTCCTTTCCTCTTTCTCTCCCTCTCTTTCTTTCTCTATGATTAGTGGCCCACTGTGTGGGACCACCATGATATATGAGCATCATCCAGCACGTATATATATTTTATTATAATATATGCATATATGTAGTATGTATATATATTTTAATATTATATTATATTATAATATGATGTAATAAATATTATATATATACTAGGCATGTATATATGCATCTATGCATGTGGACCCCATGTGGGACCCACCCGTTTGAACCGATTAGCTGATGTGCCTTTGCTTGTAGGGTACTAACGCCACCAGCACTAAGGGCCCCACCATGGCATGTGTTTCATCCCACCGTCCATCTGGATGGTGGGGTCGTTATAGCTGGGAGCTGTCGTGGATAGCAGCAAATTTCGAGGCCCACCGTGACGTATATGTTACATCCTAACCGTTCGTCCATTTGAGAACGGTGGGTCCCCACCATGATATGTGTCTTTCCACTATCGTGAACCCCTCCCTTTTTTGCAATGGCAGTAGCAACTGCTGCTGCTGATGTCAGTGGGCAAGTGAGGCCCACCTTATAGGGTACGTGGGTTAAATCCAAACCGTCCCTCTATTGGTGGCCCACGTGTGGGGTCACATTGAGATGCATTGTCCAGGCCGTCCAGGGCCTGGACGTTAATGATTTATTAATTTAATATTAAATTATATATATATATTATAAATATAGTGGTGTGGTGGGCCCCATGTGGGACCCACCTCTGCCCTCCATCTGCAGCTAGGCTGCACGTACAGCAGTTATATAGCTGCTCTTCTGGTGTCAGCAAGGTATGTGGGACCTGCTGCACGTGTGGATACAATCCACACCATCCAACTCTGTGAGTCCCGCTGTTGTTCGACGTCAGCTAGTTCCGTAGGCCCCACAATGATGTATGTGTTTTATCTACACGATCCGCTGTTTGGGTGGTGGAGCCCACCATGATGCATGTGTTGTATCCATACTGTCCAACCATTTGTAAGATCATTTTACGGCATGGGAATAATGAGTGAGCCAAATCCAAAGTTCTAGTGGACCCCCACCATTTAAATAGTGGACAGTGACATCCACCGTTCAAACCTCTAAGGGCCACAGTAGTTTCTAATTAAGCTGATATTTATTTTCACTTCATTTATCTCTATGTTAACTTATGAATAGGTCGGATCTCAAAAGAACATAAGGGTGGGCCCAATTTGATATACATGAGGCCCATCAGTGCGGCCTATTTGATATACATGAAGCACATTGATGCGGCCCAAATAATGCGGCCCATAGATGTGGCCCACTTGACATATGAAGCCCAGTGATAAGGCCCATGGGCGAGGCCCATTGTGATGTATTCGAGGTCCATTGTGATGTATTCAAGGCCCATTGTGATGTATTTGAGGCCCATGAGCGTGGCCCAATGTGATGCATATGTGGCCCATGAGTGAGGCCCATGGCGATGTATGTTAGGACCTTGTGTGGGGCAATGGGCCCACTATACATATGGCCCTATGTGAACCACTCCTTAGGAGCGATGTCAATTAAATGTCCACATTGATGGGCAATGATGGTTGAATGTCCTCATTGTGACCTTCCTTTAGGCCTTGTTAGGCCATTCTCATCATTCTCTTAGTGGGTTAACCCAAATAAGTGGGCCCCATTCACCATAGACGGATGGCTCCATGCTATCGGATTTGATATAACCATGGCCGAGGGCCGATCTTTATATTATGGTTGATTGGCTATCCATCTATGGACCTCATCTTGTTTATATATGCTGATTGTCGATGCCGATTATCAATGCTGATCGTCGGTGTCAATTATCGATGTTGATTATCGGTGCCGATTGTCGATACTGAGCATTGGTGCCGATTGTCGAGGTCGATTACCGAGGCTGATTTCGATTGTTAAGGCTGATTATTGAGGCCAATTCTAATTTCGATTGTCGAGGACGATTGTTGAGGCCGATTTTGATTCCGATTGTCGAGGCCGATTGTTGAGGCCGATTTTGATTCCGACTGTGGACGTCGATTTCGATTATCGAGGCCAATTGTTGAGGCCGATTCCGATTCCGATTATCAAGGTCGATTGTTCAAGCCGATTTTGATTCCAATTGTCGAGGCCGATTTTGATTCCGATTGTTGAGGTCGGTTCCGATTGTCGGGCTGATTGTTAAGGCCGATTTCGATTCTGATTGTTGAGGCCGATTCTGATTCCGATTATCGAGGCCGATTTCGATTGTCAAGGCCAATTGTTGAGGCTAATTCCGATTTAGATTATCAATTCTGATTTTGATTGTTGAGGCCAATTGTTGAGGCCGATTCCGATTTTGATTGTCGAGGTCGATTGTTGAGGCCGATTCCAATTCCGATTGTCGAGGCTATTATTGAGGCTGATTCCGATTCTGATTGTTGAGGTCGTTTCCAATTCAGATTATCGAGGTCGATTCTGATTCCAATTATCGAGGTCGATTCCGATTGTCAAGGCCAATTATTGAGGCCGATTCTGATTGTCAAGGCTGATTCCAATTCCGATTGTCAAGGCCGATTCCGATTATCGAGGTCGATTGTTGAGGCCGATTCCGATTCCGATTATCGAGGCCAATTCCGATTGTCCAGGCCGATTGTTGAAGCTGATTCCGATTATCGACGTTGATTTCGATTGTTGAGGCCGATTCTGATTCCGATTGTCGATGGCCGATTGTTGAGGCTGATTCTAATTCTGATTGTAGAGGCTGATTGTCGAGGCCGGATATCGAGGTCGATTGTCGAGGCCCAATGTGATATATATATATGCGGCCCGTATTTGAGGCCCATTGTGATGTGCATTCAGCCCATGTTTAAGGCCAAATATGATGTATATGCGGTCCGTATTTGAGGCCCGTTGTTATAACGCCCTGAATTTCGGGGGTCGAACAAAACTCTACTCCCGAGATCCAACGCATCACTTATGCAACATGGATATGCAACATGGATAATGATGTTTAGATGTTGTCCATATCAATGCATTAAACATGAGTGGGATTATACTAAAACAACATATCATACTCCAGAGATAATGTAATTAAGCAAGCGAAAGACTGGAATGTATATATTGAAATAAGTAAGTGGTTATCTGTCTCCAGAGTATGATAATGTAACAGGGTTGAATATATACATGTATTAATTCAAAATTTACAAAATAAAAAATTATAAAGTGTCCAACTAATCCATATGTCCCTATAATCTCGTCGATTCAGCACGAGGTCTACATAGACCCGCCTGAGAGCTGAACGTAGGAGAATTCCTCCTCCTTATCCATATAGTCTTGCTCCATAGTATAAACTTCATTGTCACCTGCATCTAAACCAGAGTCTGGTTGGTGTTTTAAAATACTATCCCAGGTGGGAATGAGTAGCTAATTCAATGGAACTATAACGCAAAGGTTAACATGTTATCAATTCAGTCAAGCAGTAATGATAAGGCAATACATCAAACATCTCTAACTACTCTTATTAATGTAAGGATGATATGCGGAAATGATGCGTGCCCTCGCCTGCACTCCCTCAGTGACTTCATCTCACGATCGCACATGGCAAACTCCCTAAACATGCGCTTCCTCACCAAAGCATATGCAATGTGGTGCATGATCGTGTTAGCCAAGTAATTAATTAGGCTTATTCACACAGCAGATTCGGGAAGCTAAGGTACCTCCCTCTTTATCATTTACCCAAGCAAGGATCCAACTAGGGTCGTCAATCCTAGTTAATCACATACGATAGGCAAGTTATAGGGCATCACCCCTGATGAAAACAGTGGATAGGCAAGTTCAAGAGTTTACACTCGAGGTCGCTAAAGGAAGCTCGTCACCTCAGCGTAGGCCTAATTTATACTTGAGGTCACTACAAGTGGCTCGTCACCTGCTCGTAGGCTGACAGCTAGAATACGGTGTCCCATACCACCGTATTCGACTCATGAGTTTGGGTTGCTCACTGGACACTACGGGGAGGCTCGTCACCCCAGTGTAAGCCGACAGCTAGACCACGGTGTCCCATACCACCATGCCCGACTCATGAGTCTTAGCGGATCGTGGTACTAAGGTTTAAATGGATTTTACATTGGTAAGTGGTACCTTAGATTCAAGCAATAGCGTCCATACATGGTAAACACACATTAGGCCAATCGGGTTATTTGACAACTTTAATTGGTACGAGCGCACGCTAAATTAATCGACATGGAGTGCATAAACACTCCACGTGGCCTAACCATTGTCGACAATCACCGTACGACTCAGGTCCTTCGAACGTATCTACTATAACGAGACTAGTTTAACCACTCGATCGGAAACCGTTACCGATTGCCTAGACTACATTGTAGTCATAATCATATTCAATTGCAGCACGTGAATACATGTGATAATCATAACAGTATTTAACAGACGATTCAAACATAATTCTTATTTGAGCATTTCAATAAACATATTGAGCATATTATCATACATATGCATTTCATCCATAATTCACGTAGTAATAATATAGATTACATGAAGGAAACTATACGTATAGATAAGTTAGTTGAGAATCCTATCTCAACACCCTTATTAAATGACATTCATCAAATAATTTCTCATTCAAACATTTTATTAAACACTTAGGCTACCCTTTTACCCAATATCTAGACTAGGTTAGTTACAACACTTATCTTAGCAAATCCTTACACAGAGAGGTCAGCATGCATAAGACAATAATGAATCATAGTTTAATAGTCATAGCAAACACAAATCATATTTACATATTCCTACAAACATTTCAACAAACACATGAGATGCGTATTTTGTATTACATAATTCACACATGTATATTATACCAACAATGGCGTATCTAAGATTATGGCAGCAATCAAGTCAGACATAAATCATTACAAATATTGAAAGCTTGAAAACCATAACTTAAACATTTATAGTCCGCACCTTTCGTCAGAATACCCGATTTGAACTCGGTTCCAACACAACGTTCCCGAAAACAGAACGACGGTACCTATATGATGAAATAGGTTAGCTATTTCATAGATTATTCTATTTGGATTTCTAAACCAAGATTAGGGTTAGGATTTCTTACCCAAATCGTAACCGAAGATGATCGTGTAGCGAGGTGGGAAGGTGAATCGAGTCATGGAGATGTGGGAGAGAATCCCAGTAACGATCTCGCACTCTTTCTCTTCCCTCCTCACACTTTTCTCTCTTATCTCTCCTAGGGTTAGGGAATTTCGTATGGAATGGGAATGGGGTTGTTTAAGGGCATTATATAGGCCCAAAACTAATGTTAATGGCCCCAGGGCCATGGTATACTTAGGTTATAGCCAAAGGGTGTCCGTTTCGGGCAAACGAGACTCATCTGGAGGTCCATTACTCACCTACGGCGTAGGGTAAGTTCTCTGACGATGGATCTAAGAAAGGTTATGTTTTTGGTACGATCGGATTAGCGGATCGACCGTGGAGGACCTATATCAGTTCAATGGTCGTTATCACTCGATCAGGGCCACAAGTATATGGATATGTGCAGGAAAATTTTCCTGATCCATTGGTGAAGTTTAACCAAAAGCTGATGTCTGAAGTCTTCAATTTCGCCCGTAAGCAAATGGTCCAATTCACTTAAGTTTCAATACTTTTTCTAAAGATATTCGCGTTTCTAACACACTTTACTCAGGGCTCAAGTTATCCGGTTATAGATACTATTTGGGATCAATTCCCGCAATGGTTGTCAAGCCCAATAAGACGGACATAATCCTATAGTTTCACGGTCATTGGACTTTCGACGTGTGGTCTAGGTCCAATACGGAGTTTCAATGTGCTCCCGAGAGCAACTGGCTTTTGGAATTTCTCCTAAGTTTTTAAGTAGTATCGAGTTAGTGATTTTGATAGTTTTGGGTCTTGTCCTTTGTATAAATAGTGGTTCAACCTAATATTTGGTTTAGTACTTAACTAAATTTCGCCCTAATTACGACAGAATAAGGTCCTAGGGTAGTTCTATGTCCCTTTTTGGCACTTTTAGTTAGTATATTATTTTAATTATTCTTTCCAGTAGTTCATCATCAAGTCTACTTTATCTCCACTTTCATTAACTTTCCTGTTCTAAAAAATTTCTAAAAAATCTAGAAGTAGCATCTGTCCAAACTAATAATTTTTAAATAGTTATCACATTAACCTAGATTTAACTATATTAAAATTTTTATTTTATTTTTTACTTATTTTTATATGAAACTAGATTTATCAAGCTTCAATTTGGCTTTTAAATTACCTAAATCGGAGTTATATTGAGGAAGATATGATTTTTTAAAATCGGTTGAAAAGTGTAGAAAATTTCAACGAGGGTCCACCGAATTTCGGTGCACCAGCGGCGCGCCGCGGTCCGGGCGGTGGCGCCACGCCCATCTGTTGTGTCTGGTAGTGATTTTGCCACTCGATATTTGAAATGGGTGTACTTTGCCAACCGGAATGAGTTATTCGACGTGCAATATATGATTTTGGGTAGGAGAAGCTGCTCTATCCAAATAACCTATTTATTTTGTGAGATTCCATAAGGTTAATGGTCAAAAACCCATTTTATTTATTTATTTACTATTTATAATAAATTTTAGTTTAAGTATTGCTCTTCATCATTTAAACTTTAAGATTAGTGTATAATATGAAAGTACTTAGAAAATTTTGAAGAATAAGGTGGTGAAAGGTGAGATTTTTTAAGAAAATGGGTTGAAAAGGGGATTTAAGACTTTGGGATTGAGTTCTGAGAAGTCAACAAGGTGTTATGATCGACCCATTGCCTAAGGACGTCTAACTCCAAGTTGGGAAAAATTCGGGACGTTACAGTTGTGATGTGTATTCAGCCCGTGTTTAAGGCCAAATGTGATGTATATGAGGCCTATGTGATGAGGCCCATTGTGATACATTTGAGGGCCAGGCGATAGAGCCCATTGTGATGTATGTTAGGCCCATGTGAAAGGCTCATTGTGATGTGTATTAAGCTCTTGAGTGAGGCCTATGGTATTGTATATTTGGCCCTTGTGTGAGGCCATGGGTCCACTGTATGTTAGGCTCTATATGGGTCATTCCTTGGGGGCAATGTTGGTTAAATGTGTACATTATCGAGGTTAATTATGGATGTCAGTTATGGATACCGATTAGGAATATGTGACAGCATAGCATCATGATATATGCCCATATGCATCATCTGCATGTTTGTTATAAGATATGATTGACCATTGCATATATCATAGTGTTGGTTGTTATGAGACCCCCTGATAGGCGGAGATTGTCTCACATGAGCACACGGTATGCGCAGGATTGATGCATGACTGGATTGTATAATTCATGCATCTTGCATTGTGTGCTGTGATTACTATACACCCTAGCGACATCAGAGTCGTAGCCTCCACAGGCATATCATGGATGGCCAGATGGGACACCAAAAATCTGTTCTATATGGGGTGCATAGATATCCCTAAGTGAAAGTCTGTAAACCCTCTTGGTTCTAAAGGTTTCTCTAACTTCTAGACCGAGTGGATGCATGAGTGCATGAGGGTCGTATACCGTTAGGTCACTTCTCCCACTATGTCGTGGTCGGTTGGAAGGGGGTACAGCCTTACCTGCCTGAGAGGAGGGGGCAATGCTAGGCTGAGTCTGACCAGCTCGAGGAATGGGTCCGCTATCGACAAGTCGGACCCGATATTGGCAGGCGGATAGTGAGGTCTCTTCCACTCACCTTGTTGCGCCCGATGGGGAGGCAATCTGGTTTGGAGTTAATAGACCCTGGTGATTTCCCAGACAGGAACCGTACTGATATATGGACTTATTGAGCAGGAATTGCATACTCATTCATTCATTCATTCACTATCCACTCGGGTTAGTGGTGCGTAACTATTTGTTACGTGTACCTTCGCATGGCCAAGATTTTGATTGGGCGCACCACTAACCTGAGATCAGGAGTTTACCACATTGAGTCTGACTATCCAAATTTAGGTATGAGACTGGTTTGGATAGAAGTCCCTTGTGGTGGACCCCGTAGCCTGCGATACTATGTACTATCAACCCGACCTCATACTCCAGCTTGGTCATTTCATTCGCATCGCATATTGCATCCACAAGCATATGGCATTTTGGGTTGTTATGTTTTCTGTACTTATATGGCCTAGACAGACTTAGCAGGATTTACATATTGCATTGTGCCCTCGGCATCTGATATTTGGCTCTCTATGACTCCTCATTTGCATAGCTGATCTGTATTGGGTACTCTGATATTGTATGACTCATGGACTTATCAGTATTTCCGCTTACTCTGTTATCGTATGATTCATGATCTTGCCAATACTTCCGACATTGTATGATTATGGCATTGCATTGAATACTTGGCACTTATCTTGTGCACACACTTAGACCACCCTCTAAGCTTTCTATAAGCTTATGCACGATAGATGCGTGCAGGTGATGTTAGGTCGCAGCAGCATTGAGCTTGGAGCATGCAGCGGACTTCTGGAGCTTTGATTTTAGACATATGTATTTCCTTTTCAGTATTGTATTCAAATATTTATATTAGTGGATATGTGATGATGATGTTGCCTTTGTGATTTGGGTCTACTTGTGGTTATGCTTCTTATGAGACAAATGTACGTTGAAAATCCTCCTTGTAGGATCGTAGGATCAGAATCTGGCGTATGGTGCTGGAAGCCGAGAATGGGGTACTACGGAGGCTGTCAGCACCAGATTCGGCGATCGATAATTTTGTGGGCCCGGTTTCCGAGTTTAGGGAGTGACACCTCACCTGGCTCGCGCACTTCACCGGGGATTTACGATACGTATATTGCTCCTTGCCACATTGTCTATGCTTGTACGTATATACATTTTTATTAATTTTCATTCCGGCTACTAATTACACTACCTTCTGATTACGCAACTTTACGGGGAATCATTCACAGGAACTCGAAAGTCTTCACCAAAAGATCAAAGGACTTGCTAAATACAGTGCTTCCGGTGAGCTTGCCACTTTCTTAGCTTATTGGTTAAACCTGATAGTACTTTCAAGCTCCAAGTGGGTTGATGTTGTCCGTCCCTCCTTGACAAAAGGAAGAAAGTATTCGCTGGCTCCTCTAGTCCTCTACTCCTTATACCGCGCCTTCGGCGAAGTTGACATGCATTGCAAGAGCCCAGCTGTTGGAGCATCATCAACTTACCCACCATGGCACTATTTCATTGGTTGGCTCAGAGTATACTTTCCACGAACATATGATGAGCCAGAGAAAGCCTATGTGAATATGGATCGCCTCCCATTGTGGCACTATTAAGGATGGGAGATGATCAAGAAACCCTACAATAAGATTGAGAACACTGACTTTATCGACCTTTTCCAATTCCCTTTCTCCAATTTAACCAAAGACAAAGATGTTGTGGATGATAACTCCATATCCCCGAGCGAACAGGTTTTTTTAATCTACATTCAGTCAAGCACTCTTCCTCTGAGGGAAGGGAGTGAAATTTGGCACGAGCCCTATTATCCTAGTAGGTTCGCTCGCCAATTTGGCTACGATCTACTAGAAGATTGCAGAGCAGTGACCCACATTATGAGAAACTTTGGGGAGGGCCCATAAAATTAATCATTAATATGGAAGCAATTACTGATTGTGAGCACCAAATCTCATTTTATTCTTCCAGGTTATAATCACTCTGTTCGTGCCTCTTACTGCTGAATGCGTTGGTGGGCGCACCAGTCTTTCCTTGTTCGTCATTGTCACTCCGTGAATTACTTTGTCTAGGTTCCTCCCCCAAGATTGAGGAATTACAGACTGGAACAAGGGATTGGATACATAGTGGAGAGGGACCATGCCCCCTCACTCCTGACCAGGCCTGCCTGAAGATTTCATTGGAGGAGCTCATCCGTCAGATAAAGCAGGCTAACACTCTGGAGGGCCGGATTGCTTATGGGATTCCCTTGGACATTTTAAGGATGTCAGGAGGACAGCCTGTCATGACCAGGACCTCAATCCCATCAGAAAGGGGCAATGAGCCAGCCCCATCAGTGTCGACAACTGCTCTTTATACTTCTACAAGGGAAGTAACAGGACAAGCAGAGAATAAAGTCGCATCTTTGGCCGCATCACCTTTGCTGCAGTCAGCCCGTTAAAGCTTTTCCTCACCAATGACCCAATCTCAGACATGATCTTGCACTCCCCAAACACATCAAAGTTAGGAGGACATTTCTCCCACCCCTGTGACTACGAAGAGACGGGTACAGACTGACGAGGCTGGTTCTTTTGGGAAAGGCAAGCAAGTACTTCTTGAAAAGTTGACTTCCTCGACTTCATCATCAAACAATAATGATAAGGATTTATCCTCTGGTAGTAGCTCTGATACTAGAGATGGACCTCCTGAAGATAACAACTTAAATGAAGAAGGTGAAATAGACATTGGGGATAGCGAGGATGCCATTGTTGAAGCCGCCATGACTGATCAAGGAAAGGCACATAATGTATCTACTCCTCCCATGGCAGTTGCTACTCCTATAGAGGAGGAGCCTCTGGACTACGAAGAATTTAGTTATTCATTGGTGGCTAACGTCTTTATATCATTCAGTGCCAATTATTCACCTCTTCCGCATGACACACCGCCTATCCCGCCAATCAGCATCCCATTGCACATCCCTCATATTCTCCCTGGCATCATGGAAGTATCTTCATCAATGGAGGCAGGAGTTTCAGTGCTGATGATGTAGACAACAACGAAGGCGTTGATTTCTCCTCATACATAGAAGTGGACCAGGATACAGAATCGTGAAGTAATTTTTAGTTGGGTGTCCAAGCATAAGGTGATAGTGGCAATAATTCTTCCCTTTCATCTTCCTTACTTCTTCTGGGTGCTTTGATTGGGGCAATTCGATCGTCTCGGCAGCTAGTAACTGGTTCATCATGGGAAGCACGTCTTCTTTTTCAAACATGTACCCTTATGATTATCATATTTTCTGGGCCGTTTTTCGGTCATTTGACCCATGTAACAATCTTTGTCTTCTCTCCTGTCACTTCTTTGTCGGTCTTGGGGGTCTTCCCTTTTTATTTCTCGGTCTGTGACATTTTCCGCTACCCAATTTGGACCTCAACGTGTCATTTCAGTCTGGAAAGTAGGCATTTTCTTGGTCATGGCTTCGAGTGCGTGAGCTTTTGTGGCGAGGTCGTGGAAAATCCGTATATTGGCGCTTGTCAACCTAAATGCGACTCCCGTTTCCATAGAGTTCAGACACATTTTCATCCGTTCCTTTTCCTTGAGGAGCTGTCAGCACGATGCCCCCAGAGTCTTCCATCAGTCGATGAATTTCTCTACTGGTTCACCTTCTCGTAACCATAGGAAGCCAGCTCAGTGAGACTAACATCTCTGTTAGACAAGAAGAATTTTGTCGTAAAGGTATCCTGCATTTGATCCCAGGTACGTATAGACTCTGGTGCCAAGCTAGAATACCATCTAAAGGCCTTTCCTGTCAACGATGATCCGAACGGTCGTAAGCAGTACTGTGAAACCGTAGAGAAGTTGCCCATAGTCACGATGAAATGCATCAGGTACTCTTGCAGTGATCCATCTCAATAAACTTCTGAAAGTCTGGATACTTAAATTTTGCTAGAAACGGTACGTGTTTGACTTCGCGAGGGTATGATGTTCGGAAACAGAATTTTCCCAGGTGTACCCTTTTCCTTTTCATTTTGACGACTTCAACCACTACTTGCCTTATTTCATCTTATATTATCGTGCGAGCCGCGGGCGCCGTTCAGTGCGATCCTGCCCTAGGAGGTGAACCTTCCACCTTGCGCCCGTCTTACATCTCCTTCTTTTTCCTCCTCGCCTCTTCTATATTGCGCCACAGAATTCCTAAAGAAGTCTTTGAAGAATTCTTGGAATCTCTCTGACTTCTCTAGAGCTCCTCACTTGTGAATGAATAAAATGAGATGGGGAGTGGGGTATTTATAGGCCTCCGCATGTGTGAAGAGTTGAATCCACGCAACCCGACACTATTGTGCGGTCACGCAACATGACCTCTGCATGTTCTAGGTGATTTCATCTGAAGTCAGCCACTCTGTCAACCACTCCGTGTTCCACAGGCACACAACTCATTTTCATTGTGCAGCATGCAATACAATACTTTTATATGAGTTTTATTGACCACTATTTCCTGTGGTGGGGTCCACCTGAGATTTGTATTTGAGCCAGAAAATGAGCTGGAAAAATGGATGGACGGTGTAAATATGCAACACATGTAATAAGGTGGGCCCCACGGTCAGGGTAAAATGAGGATCACGAGTTCCGGGGCACCGGCTGTGTAATGCCCCAGATTTTACCAACCTGGAGTTAGATGTCCTTAGGCAAGAGGTAGATCTTAACCCCTTCTGAACCTCTTAAACCTCAAATCCTTTAGAAAGTGGACAAGTTTAACTAAGTGCTAAACTAGATTAGCTGTGAAATCCGCTTGAATCACTTTAAATATGATCTGCAAGATCCAAAACTTATATAATCATTGACGCTAGGATACCCTAAAATCTAGGATCAATCTCACTACCCAGTTGCTCTTGGGAGCACATTGAAACTCCATATCAGATCTGGACCGCACGTCGAAAGTTTGCTAGCCACGAGACTATGTGCTTAGGACCGCCTTGCTGGGCTTAACAACCATCTCGAAAATCAAGTCCAGATAATGTCCCGAAGTAATTCGCTTGAGCCTGGAGTGAAGTGTGTGAGAAAATGTGGTTTCTTTTAGAAATTAAATCAATCTGAGACTTGTCGCTTGCGGGCCCGATATAAGCAATCAGACCATCAGAATCTGACCTAAATACACCCTCGAATCAAGAGAAATTTCATACACATGGCAGTGTAATTGTAATCCTGATCGAGTTCCGGAGACCGTTGAACTTAAACTGATCCGCCACGGGCAATCTATAAATCTGATTGGACTGAAAACTTAACTTGAGCTAGATCCAAGGTCAATGAGCCTAAGTCCGACCTTTGGCTCAAGGCGGGGCTCCGGAAGTGCTCCGTTGAGCTGAAACAGATGGGTTTTGGACATAACCTAAGTATACTTTGGCGCTGGGGACATTCCCATCAGTTTTGGGCCTATATAAGGGCCTTAAGCCCTCACTCTCTCATCCCATACGAATTTGGGAAACCCTAGGAGAGAGAAGAAAGAAAAGAGAGAGAAAGAGAGAGATAGATGTGGGGATTCTTCCTGAGATTCTTCCCTGCTAATCCACCTGCTGAAACACCACTCCCGTGTAGTTCTTCCGGTGTTTCCAATGCCGTATTTGGGTAAAAAATCCTAACCCTAACCTGTTGTAGAGATTCAAATAGAACAGATGGTGGAATAGCTAACATATTCCCTGCTGTAGGTTATTGTGGTGTCGTTGACAAAGACTGAGTGTCTAAACTGATTTCGTTTCGCGTATACGACATAAGGTGCGGACTGTAGATGTTTAGGTTATGGTTTTAATGCTTTCAATGTCAGATAATGATAGATTCATGATCTGGATGCTATTGCATATGTACAAAGTGCTGTCCGTTTCGTTTTCCAGTTATACGTTAACTATGTTGAATATACTGTATTCCATGTATTTGTAGAAAATACCATATACGTATAAAATTTAAAATTGTGTTGGTCATAATTAACTGCTATATATGTATACTAGACTTACTAGTATTAACTTCTGGGTGAACAGATTTGCCCTAATGCATGTTATATCAACATATGTTGTGTATGTTATATTGTGTAACCTATGTGTTTGTAAAAATGACTGAATGAGTATAAAATTCGTATTCGTGCTCGCCATGACCAACAGTCATAGATATATGATGGTTGTATAGGCGATAACCCTTAGTAAAAGGATTTGCCCTAAACCACGCCACGACTAATGCACGTATATGTGTCTAAGTGTGTAGCCCACGTGTTTGTGGAAATGATTGAATGAGTATGGAACCCGGATTCATGCATGCCATGATTATCCGTCGTGGGCATATGTGTGTGGTATACGGGGCAACTCCCTAGTGAAAGGATTTGACCTACTACCTGTGTGATCAACATACGTCATGTATGTTGATGTATGTGTAGTCTAAGTGTTTGTTAAAATGATTGAATGAGTAAGTGGTTAGTAAATTATAATTTATATGGGTGTTGAGCTATGATTCCCAACTCCCTTAACTATGTGTATGATTTCCTCCATGTACCATATATTATAGCGTCTGTTTTAACTATGGAATGCGTATGTGTAGATTTATATTTAAGTTGAAATGCAGAAACAAATCCGTGAAGGGTTATGGGGGAGTGGTGTAACGATTCTGTGCAACAGCCCTAAAGCAGACATTATCGAACCTTTGATTATATGATTTGCAATCTTGATTCATAACTACTTTAACTATATTCTAGGATATTTTGTTGTAATTGAATGTGATTGGGACTATTGTATAGTCCAGGCAATCGGTAACAGGCCTTGATTTTGTGGCTGAGGTCATTTCACCACAAAGGACACGTTCGATAAATCTAAGTTGTACGATGGTTGTCAACAGTGGTACATTGTCGGTTACTTCAGCGTATGCTCGTACCAGTCGAACTTGTCTGATAAACCGATGGGCCTATTGTGTGTTCACCATGTTTGGACGCTACTGCTTGAACCTAAGGTACCAAACTCACCAGTGAAAACCCCGCTAACCTCGGTACCTCGATCCGCTAAGACTCATGAGCCGGGCATGGTGGTATGGGACACCGTGGTCGAGCTATCGGCCTACACTGGGGCGACGAGCCTCCCCGTAGTGACCAGTGAGCAACCTAGACTCGTGAGCCGAATACGGTGGTATGGGACACTGTATTCGAGCTGTCGGCCTACACTGATTAGTGACGAGCCCTTTCTAGTGACCTCGAGCATACTTTAAATCTACGGTGAGGCGACGAGTCTTCCCATAGTAAACAGAGTATAAACTAGGCTTGTATTGATAAGGTGATGGGGGAGCAGTGCAACGAGTGCGTGCAACAGCCCTAGCAAGCCCTTTACAGCGACCTAGAACCAGATCATCGTATGAGATTATCTAGGACTGACAACCCTAGAATGAATCATTTTTTGGGAATGATATAAGGGTGGTACCTTAGTTTCCTAATCCTGCTGTATGAAAAGGACTAATAAGAACTTGGTAATCATATGCATGTACCACATTATGCATGCGTTCAGGGGTTGCAGGTCAAGCACTGAGGCAATGTTGTCATGTGCGAACATGAGATGAAGTTGCTGAGGGAGCGTAGGCGAGGGTATGCATCATATCATTCATATCATTCTTGCATTAACAAGAGTACTTAGGACCTGATTGTTGTATTGCTTTATCATTACTACGTGATCGAATTAATAACATGTTAACCTCTACTTTATTGTTCCACTGAGTTGATCACTCACTCCCATGTTACGGGACGGTGTTATACACACCAACCAGACCCTTTTTGAGTTGTAGATGATGGCGATGCTTGCGAAGTGGAGCCAAATTTTTATGATGATGAGGAGGGTTTCTCCTTATACAGCTATCAGGCAGGTCTACGTAGACCATCTTCTGATCAACGAGGTTACAGGGTTGTTGATTAGATGCCATTACACTTTAATTTGCTCTTTTTGGACCACCCATGTATATTCGTTTTATTCATTTTTGGAGTATACATTGATATATTTAACCTGGTAACATGTTCACACTCTGGAGACTTACAACAGTTTATATTTGTTATATATCTATCACAGTCTTCCGCTGGCACAATTTAACTGTCTCTGGAGTATGATATGCTGTTTTGGTCTAATCCCATTCATGTTTCAATGCACTCATCATAATCATCATTATCTATGTTGCATAAGTGATGCGTTGGAACTCAGGAGCTGAGTTTCGCTCGACCCCCAATTTTTGAGGCGTTACAAGATGGTATCAGAGCATGATTTGGATTAAACCGGACCTGGTTTATGGTCTCACGACGTACGCTGATGCATTTTGACTTAGGTGGGTGCGAGAAAATGTAGAAACAGTCGTAGGTTGTCCCGATTTCGCCAATTGGCTAAGTTCACCGAAAACGATCGCTGAGATCGAGTCCGTACACCTCTGTGATCGCATGAGGTGACCCTGGATCACTCCTAGACCGTCAAACGACGGATCTAGACCACAAATGACCCCATCCCAGCCTTTAAAAATCGCTGAATGTGAATATACATCAGCTAGTACCCAAAAGGCCCCGAAACGACTCGAATCAGAGTCGGGGGGCCAAAACGATCAATTCGATGGGACCAGGGTGGGCCCACACATTTTTGGACCAAAGGGGAGGGGAGGACCTTGCCCAGGGGGCGAGCCCTCACTGAACACTCCAGGGAGTGGCGAGGGCCTCGCCGGTCAACGGGCTCGACCGGGCGGGCCGCCCGGGCCGATGCTGTTTGGGGGCTAGGGTGACCCCCTGATATAGGGTCTGTCACTTAAAACCCTTTCAAACCCCCCTCTCCTTCACAAACCACACCCCCAAGCTCTCTTTTCTCTTCCACATTTCCGATTTTGGCAAAAATCGTCCCACCAATCGTCCCCTCTTTCATTTTCGTGCACTGCGCCCACCACCCTGCTGTACACCCATCTCCATTGCTGCCTATCCTCTCCATTCTCTCTCATTTGAGCTCTTGAATCCTCCATTTGAGGCTCAAATTCGTGTGCACCCACTACCCATCCTCTTTCTTCATTTTTTCTCTTCATTCCCTTCCATTTGAGCCTTTACAACCTCCTCTAAGGCTCAAATCCGTGGAGACCCAAAGATCTCATCCCTTTCCTTCCTTTCCTTCACTTTTCCATGGCTCTATTCGAGCCTATTACATCCATTTTCACGATTTCCTCCATTCTTTCTCTCATGGGAAAGAAAAAGGATGCCCCTCCTCCGTCGCCTGGCCTCACCATGTCACCCCATATGAGCACAAGACCCAACTTTTGTGTCTCATAACTTTTCAAACCCACAAATCTCATCTCACACTTTTCAACACAAGACTCATTTTCTAAAGCCTAAAAAATTTATTTTCAACCCATCCCACCCTCCATCCAAACATGTCATTCCCAATCCCGAAGTGGGATTAGCAATGCAGTCCCATTTAATACAACTTCATACCACTGCCTAAACAGTCCCTTAGAGTTTTAGACCTAGAGCTGTACTCCTAGATTTTGTAAATAAATCTAGCAATATAGGAAGTCCAACAAATTAATAATGTGAACCCTAGGACCTTCTTAGCTAGTATAAGCATGTGCGTAGTGCTCGAGTATAGTTAAATTCAAGTTCAGGCAACTCAATTCCAATCAAACAACGTTTGACCCTAAGCAATAAACAATTTCTTGTATTAGAAGGGGTATGAAATCATCTAGTGTATAAGCATAGACCTTGGATTACAACGATTGGTTGGTTATACTAAGGAATGTAAAACACTGATTATGCTACGACAATTGAAAGATAGACTTAGTTAGTTGGCTTGATTAGGTTGGAGTGAGATCTCATTCCTTCGTTGAATCTCCCTAATACTTATAGGCTTATTTAATAACTCTTAGAAAAGTTGTTTTAACTTAGAAAGTATTCACGCTCAGAGAAAAGTTGTATATCCCTCTGATTGAACGTTAGACTAAAACAGCACACCCCCTAGGATTGTCTTCTTAAGGGCTTATTACAATCGGGAACACGGAGTAGAGAACTATATATAAGTGAGGTATTCGCGGTTTGAATTGAATTCTCAATCCTAGTAGTTACCAATGAACTCAATGCTCTGATCAAGCAAAAGGTCGGGATTAACTAGGATTAAGAACTGATACGACAATTTTCTGTCCTCGCGAGGCAGAAGGTCTATGTATCCGGCTCGGACCCACTACATAACTTTCCTTCCGTGTTGGCCGAACCACTTACAACCAAAAGTTTGTTACTTCGCTTTTGAGAAGTGTTAAGAACACATAGCCAATAGGGATACCTTGCTCGGGCCTAAGAAATTTCTCAAATGGAAAACAGAGAGTGGTCCTAAATGGACCATGGTAAAGATCTTTCCCTGGTATAGTTAGGCACCTTACCACAAACTCACGCTCGTCCCTGAAACCAACCACAACACCCATCATTTTATCTCCTTTATATAACCATAGGTACTAATGTCATAGCACACATCACTGATAGAAGGAAGACTGATGTATTGAGGGATCGTTTCCCATTTCCTGCCAAGAATAGGTCTAAATTACACCTCGTTCTGACGTACGGAGCGAGAAGGTTACTAAAAGGAAAGGGCCTAACAATGAGTACGAGTGTAACTACTACCATGGGCATAACTCCTAGACCAAGACCCAATGGGCAACCTTATGACTAGAAAATTTGACCCTTTCATTGATGAACATTCCCTAAGTTTTTAGAGTGATCGAACTACAGAGTTACTAAAATATACAACTGCGAAGCATTCGCGGCTTAACCAAATTCTCAATCCTGGGCAACTACCAATGGACTCATTGCTTGACCGAGTAGAAGACCAGGATCTACCAGGACTAGGAAGGGATACGATGAGCCTTCTACCCTGGTCAGGTAAATGATCGATGTATCGGGATCAAGCCCATTACAACTGTCTCTCCGTGTTGGTCGATTATTGAAAAAAAAATATCTTACTCTCAATAGATGGGAATCACCGTCAAGACTCCAAATAGATGAAGAAATAACTTGTAGCAAACCGTTAGGGTATAAGCAAGAGATAAAGAAATAAATTTTTAAGGGGGGTAGACTACAATGAACCAGAATAACATAGACAGTATGTGCTCAACTACGCATATAAACTTGAAATCAATAAAACATAGACAAAAGAAATAATAAAATCTTTACTTCTTACACTTAGCCAATTTCGGGGACGAAATTATTTTTAAGGAGGGTAGATTGTAACGCCCCAGATTTTTGCCAACCTGGAGTTAGATGTCCTTAGGCAAGGGGTAGATCCTAACCCCTTTTGAACCTCCTAAACCTCAAATCCTTTAGAAAGTGGACAAGTTTAACTAAGTGCTAAACTAGATTAGCTGTGAAATCCACTTGAATCACTTTAAATACGATCTGCAAGACCCAAAACTTGTAGAATCATTGACGCTAGAATACCCTAAAATCTAGGATCAATCTCATTACCCAGTTGCTCTTGGGAGCACATTGAAACTCCGTATCGAATCTGGACCGCACGTCGAAAGTCCACTGGCCACGAGATTAAGTGCTTAGGACCGCCTTGCTGGGCTTGACAACCATCTCGGAAATTAAGTCCAGATAGTGTCCCGAAGTAATTCGCTTGAGCCCGGAGTGAAGTGTGTAAGAAAACGTGGTTTCTTTTAGAAATTAAATCAATCTGAGACTTGTCGCTTGCGGGCCCGATATAAGTAATCAGACCATCAGAATCTGACCCAAATACACCCTCGAATCAGGAGAAATTTCATACACATGGCAGTGTACTTGTAATCCTTATCTAGTTCCGGTGACCGTTGAACTGAAACTGGTCCACCACGGGTGATCTGTAAATCTGATCGGACTGAAAACTTAACTTAGATAGATCCAAGGTCAGTGAGCCTAAGTCTGACCTTTGGCTTAAGGGGGGCTCCGGAAGTGCTCCGTTGAGCCGAAACAGATGGGTTTTGGATATAACCTAAGTATACTTTAGCCCTTGGGCCATTCCCATCAGTTTTGGGCCTATATAAGGGCCTTAAGCCCTCACTCTCTCATCCCATACGAATTTGGGAAACCCTAGGAGAGAGAAGAAAGAAAAGAGAGAGAAAGAGAGAGAGAGAGATGTGGGGATTCTTCCCTGCTGAAACACCACTCCCGTGTAGTTCTTCTGGTGTTTCCAACGCCGTATTTGGGTAAGAAATCCTAACCCTAACCTGTTGTAGAGATTCAAATAGAACAGATGGTGGAATAGCTAACCTATTCCCTGTTGTAGGTTGTTGTGGTGTCGTTGACAAAGACTGAATGTCGAAACTGATTTCGTTTCGTGTCTACGACATAAGGTGGGGACTGTAGATGCTTAGGTTATGGTTTTCAATGCTTTAAATGTCAGATAATGATAGATTCATGATTTGAATTCTATTGCACATGTAAAAAGTGTTGTCCGTTTCATTTTCCAGTTATACGTTAACTATGTTGAATATACTGTATTCCATGTATTTGTAGAAAATACCATATACATATAAAATTTGAAATTGTGTTGGCCATCATTAACTGCTGTATATGTATGCTAGACTTACTAGTATTAACTTCTGGGTGAACGGATTTGCCCTAATGCATGTTATATCAACATACGTTGTGTATGTTATATTGTGTAAGCTATGTGTTTGTAAAAATGACTGAATGAGTATAGAATTCGTATTCGTGCTCGCCATGACCAACAGTCATAGATATATGATGGTTGTATAGGCGATAACCCTTAGCGAAAGGATTTTCCCTAAAGCACGCCACGGCTAATGCACGTATATATGTCTAAGTGTGTAGTCCACGTGTTTGTAGAAATGATTGAATGAGTATGGAACCCAGATTCATGCATGCCATGATTATCCGTCATGGGTATATGCGTGTGGTATACGGGGCAACTCCCTAGTGAAAGGATTTGGCCTACTACCTGTGTGATCAACATACGTCATGTATGTTGATGTATGTGTAGTCTAAGTGTTTGTTAAAATGATTGAATGAGTAAGTGGTTAGTAAATTATAATTTATATGGGTGTTGAGCTATGATTCCTAACTCCCTTAACTATGTGTATAATTTCCTCCATGTACCGTATATTATAGCGTCTGTTTTATCTATGGAATGCATATTTGTGGATTTATGTTTAAGTTGAAATGCAGAAACAAATCCATGAAGGGTGATGGGGGAGTGGTGTAACGATTCCGTGCAATAGCCCTGGCAGCCTTAAAGTGGACATTATCGGACCTTTGATTATATGATTTACAATCTTGATTCATAACTGCTTTAACTATCTTTTAGGATATTTTGTTGTAATTGAATGTGATTGGGGTTATTGTATAGTCCAGGCAATTAGTAAAAGGCCTTCATTTTGTGGCTGAGGTCATTTCACCACAAAGGACACGTTCGATAAATCTGAGTCATACGATGATTGTCGACAGTGGTACTTGTCGGTTACTTCAGCGTATGCTCATACCAGTCGAACTTGTCTAATAAATCGATGGGCCTATTGTGTGTTCACCATGTTTGAACGCTACTGCTTGAACCTAAGGTACCAAACTAACTAGTGAAAACCTCGTTAACCTTGGTACCTCGATCCGCTAAGACTCATGAGCCGGGCATGGTGGTATGGGACACCGTGGTCGAGCTATCGGCCTACGCTAGGGCGACGAGCCTCCCCGTAGTGACCAGTGAGCAACCCAGACTTGTGAGCCGAATACGGTGGTATGGGACACTGTATTCGAGCTGTCGGCTTACACTAATTGGTGACGAGCCCTTTGCAGTGACCTCGAGCATACTTTAAATCTGCAGTAAGGCGACGAGTCTTTCCATAGTAAACAGAGTATAAACTAGGCCTGTATTGATAAAGTGATGGGGGAGCAGTGCAACGAGTGCATGCAACAGCCCTAGCAGCCCTTTACAGCGACCTAAAACTGTATCATCGTATGAGATTATCTAGGACTGACGACCCTAGAATGGATCATTGTTTGAGATTGATATAAGAGCGGTACCTTAGTTTTCCAATCCTGCTGTATGAAAAGGACTAATAAGAACTTGGTAATCATATGCATGCACCACATTACGAGTGCGTTCAGGGGTTGCAGGTCAAGCACTGAGGCAGTGTTGTCATGCCCGAACATAAGATGAAGACGTTGAGGGAGCGTAGGCGAGGGCATGTATCATATCATTCATATCATTCTTGCATTAACAAGAGTACGTAGGACCTGATTATTGTATTGCTTTATCATTATTGAGTGATCGAATTGATAACATGTTAACCTCTGCTTTATTGTTCCACTGAGTTGATCACTCACTCCCACTTTACGGGACGATGTTGTACACACCAACCAAATCCTGTTTGAGTTGCAGGTGATGGCGATGCTTGCGAAGCGAAGCCGAATTTTTATGATGATGAGGAGGGTTTCTCCTTATACAGCTATCAGGCAGGTCTACGTAGACCATCTTCTGATCGACGGGGTTACAGGGTTGTTGATTAGATGCATTACACTTTAGTTTGCTCTTTTTGGAACACCCATGTATATTCATTTTATTCATTTTTGGAGTATACATTGATATATTTAACCTGGTAACATGTTCACACTCTGGAGACTTACAACAGTTTATATATGTTATATATCTATCACAGTCTTCCGCTGGCATAATTTAACTATCTCTGGAGTATAATATGATGTTTTGGTCTAATCTCATTCATGTTTCAATGCACTCATCATAATCATCATTATCTATGTTGCATAAGTGATGCGTTGGAACTCGGGAGCTGAGCTTCGCTCGACCCCCGATTTTCAGGGCGTTACAGGCTGAGTCGCTCCTTGAAAAGGCCGAGCTATATGTCCTAGAGGGGGGGTGAATAGGATTATGCCAAATTAAAATGCTTGTAGCGGAATTTAAACAATTAAAGGAAAGATAGCACTTTAAACAAACCACAATAAGGAAATGTAAAGCAACCTCAAAATTCTAGTATTGAGAAGTTGATACAAATGTTATTCTAAGGACAACCTTGCACTATAAAAACCAAGGGTTTATGGCAGGACAACCTCACTAGAACGGTTTGTGTATCAAGAACTCAAACTGAAGAGGAATAAAAATGAAATAGCTAGAAAGGAAATCTAAACTATTACAACATTTCCCACAATGCTTACAACATTCACATCCACATATACATCCTACAATATTGAATGATAAAAGATATAGAAAATAAACCACACATTCAAATCACAAGACAAAGAATTATAGTGGTTCGCCTGTGTGTACACCAACTGTTAAACAACAGCCACACAGCTACTCCACTCCTAATATCCTCACACAATAGATATTAGCGTTCACTATGAAAATAGGTTTTTCCAGGTTCACCTAAAACCCTCACAATTGTGTCTTTCAAGTGAGCTTACACAATTCAAAAACCCCACACTCTGAGTTTTCTGGATCACCTCAGATAAACCAAAATAATGAGATTTTTCTGGCTCAATCTCAAAAGAAACCAAAAACAGAAGATTTACACAAATGTAAAATACCTGAATTTCTCCTTTTGTTGCAGCCTGGAAGAACCAAGTCGGAGTAGAAGTTCGAATAGAAGTTCAATGTCCAATACTCACTTATGAAATGGTTCTAGATTCTAAATTGATTTTAAATTAAATCTAGTTGGGCTAGCTCTATTTGATTTTGATTCCAAGAAGTGGGAATTCTTCAATCCCTCTTTCAAATCAGATTGGAATGCAGAATACAAAATCAAATATAAAAAGTTAATAAAAGAGAATATTAAATATTTACCTTATAGCTTAAAATAATGACTAACTTATCTCTCAGAGTATCGAATTAATTTAGCTTGAATTGAATGAAAAACTCTGAAATTCGTCATCTATTTATAGGTGAAGAAATCACGTTTATGACTGGTCCTGTGGACACTACGACTGGTCGTAGGACCAACAGCTTTTTGAAATTTTGAGCGCGATCAGATAAACTGTTCCACAACTGGTCATAGGCCTTGCACGACTGGTCGTGAGACCTCCACGACTGGTCATAACCTATCCACGACTGGTCGCGAGGAACCAGATTTAGTCGCTGGAGTTTGAGTCGTAGCTGCAAGACTGGTCGTGAACGAGTCGTGCACTATTCATATGACTGGTCGAGCAGTCTCCAGGACTGGTCGTGGCTTAAGCAAAAAATTTTAAAATTTTGCAACAACTTAGGACTGGTCGTAGAATTTCTTGGATTGGTCGTAGAATTTCTTGGACTAGTCGAACAGAGTCCAGGACTAGTCGAAGAATAGACCAAACATTTATAAAATGATTCAATATGAATTATGTATTCAAAATGATCTACCCTAAGGTCAATCTAAGGTCTTCCATACCTTGGACATGATGTATGAACATTGAACCTTCTTTTCTTCAAATGATAGATGGTCTTTGAAGTTCATGAAGCTTGAGATCTCGACACATAATGGAGCTTGAACTTGAGATCTTTTGAATCTTGAATTTGTAGTACTTGAGTTGTACTTCACCTTGAGTCTTGAGTATGAACAGTTGACTTGTCTTTCAATGTCGCTTTAAAACATTGAACTTTGAAGCTTAAAGGAATGAACAACGTACTTGATCTTACATTTCTTGAAGTAGATCTTTATTCTTGACTTGAAGCATTGTCCTTGTACATGTGATGCATTGTCTTGAACAATATATATCAATGTGCTATACAAGACATAAATTGTGGTTTTGGCACTAAAAAATTTGACAACCAAAGGAGCAAGAAACCATAGCACTTACAATCTCCCCTTTTGTCAAATTTGTGACAAAACACTCTTCATTAAAAATAAGAGAAGCATTACATGTTCAATAAAGAATCATGCACCAGTTATAATAACCAGAATCATTACTTACTCCCCCTGAGTAGCACTATCCATATCCATATCAACATTTACTTACTCCCCTTGATTAGCACAATCCATATCCATATCCATATCCATATCCATATTAGCATATTAGCATAACAAAATATCTCCCCCTTTTTGTCACAATTAGACAAAGGAAGCAATTAAGATACGGAAGAGGAAAGGTAACAAGAGAGGCATAAGGGAGCAAACTAGTCAAGATATGAAAGATATAAGTAAATAATGTTCATCCAACATAAATCATCATAAACCAAGAACATATAAGTAACCAACAAACACCAAGTTCATCCAAAGTCAGTCCCACAAACTAAAAGAAAGCAAAGAATCATAAGAGTTATTACAGGCCATATGAGAAAAACACTTAATCAGATCTAGAAAAGGGAGCAGGAATAGATGGATCAATTTGGTGTAAACCCTTGTTAATGCACCTCATATATTTGCGCATATAAACAAATTGAGAATCATGGGTTACACGTATCTGAGCCACCTATTCCTCAAGAGTATGCAACCTCTCAGCAAAATCAGTAGGCTGATAATCAGGGTCAGCCTCAGAATCCGATTTAATCTCATTAAAGATATCATCCATGTTTATATCATCTGGAGGTAAATCGCCACCTTCTTCTTCATTTACTTCTTCAGCACCACCACCACCACCCACATTCACTTGACTAGGAGTCAATCCTAATTTCATCTTGTTTATATTTGAGTTGTTGAAAATAAGGTGATGAATAGGAGCCTCTCCAACAGGCATAGCTACTAACATATGAGAGGCTAACACAGTCATAAGATATGCAAAAGGAATATCACTGTGTCCAGGATGGAGACGAAATTGAATGATGGAATGACAGATTAAAGAAGGAAGACAGACATTTATGCCAGAGATGATGGAATGCAAAATCCGAACCATAAAAGAGGTCAGTTTGGTTTTGTTACCTAAACGTGGATACAGATTTGAAATAAATATCCTATGAAGAACCCTGTATCTGGGTAACAAGTACTTTGAAGCAAGTGCATTCCCATTTTGAGTCCATTGAGCATCTATGTTACATAATGCTCTAGTTAGCATACATTTTTCTGATTCAGACAGTTTGTCAACTAGAGTGTGAGTAGGAATACCCTCGTCATTAACAGGTATGTCCATTAGAGTAGAGATTAGATGACGGTCTATTTCAAATGGACCTTCTCTAGTTGTTATTATAAATGTTAAATTCTCAGTTGAAAAATTAGAAATATATGCAAACATAGCCTGCGCAATAGACTGCCCCAATGTAGAATGTTATCCCATCTTACAGCTTGGAGAAGAGAAAAGATCTCAAATGGACCAATATGTTCAAGATGCACAGGTCATTCAACTGTCACATTACACAACCGTAAATCCTGTACATAGGAGGGATCATCTTCGAGTGACCAAAGGTGGCACCTTGTGATAGGTGTCGATCTAGATGAGGAAGTACCACAAGAAGTTTTCTTTTTACCTCTAGCATCCATTTGCAACTAAGAAATGAAGGAATCAAGAGGTTGTAAAAGTTGTAGAGTGGGTTTATTTAAAATCAGATTTTTGAGAAGAAACCCCAAAATCTTTAAGGAAATATGAAATAAATCAACCCAAGTAAGAAAATGAAGTGATATACACTTGAATCTACAAGAAAAACTGAAATAACGCACTAACTTTGAAGAATCAAGAAGTTGGGTACGACCGGTCGAGCTTAGACTCGTTGAAGAGGAAAAAGCAAAAGAGGAAGAAAAGGATTTTTCCCCCCAAATTAAAGCACCAGCACGCTACACGACTGGTCGAGTACGTCCTCGACCAGTTGTGCTACGACTGGTCGAGTACGACCTCGACAGGTCGTGCACAGCCAAAAATATACATTTTCCACATTATTTTGAAATTTAAAATTATAATTTAACAAATATATACACTATGATACATATAAGCATGAATAATCAATTCAATTGTACATACCAAGATCAAATTTCAATTTATTAAACCTGCTTTTGTCGAGCGATTTAGTGAAAATGTCAGCAATTTAAGGCTCAGTCGGAATGTATTCCAATGAAATTGTCTTTTCTTCCACTAATTCATGAATGTAGTGATATCTAATGTCAATGTGCTTGGTTCGTGAATGCTGGATTGGGTTTTAGATATATTTATTGCATTGGAATTATCACAATATAAAACCATTGAATCCTGTGCAATTTCATAATTGCTTAACATTCTATTCATCCATACAAGTTGAGTACATGCATTTCCAGTGGCGATGTATTCAGCCTCAGTAGTTGAGAGCGATACAGAACTTTGTTTCTTGCTGAACCATGAAACTAAATAGTTTCCAATATAGAAACAACCACCACTGGTTGATTTCCTATCATCGATATTACCAGCCCAATCAGCATCTGTGTAACCAGCCAATTGGACACTAGTATCATGTGAATACCAAAGACCCAAATTTGTTGTACTTGTGACATATCGCATAATCGGCTTAACAACAGTTAAATGTGACTCTTTAGGGTCAGATTGATATCTAGCATAAATTCCAACGCTAAAAACAATATCAGGTCTACTTGCAGTTAAATAAAGTAAACTGCCAATCATACTACGATATAATTTAGGATCCACGCTTTTACCTGTAGAGTCCTTTGAGAGTCTTAATGTTGTACTCATAGGAGTATCAAAATTTTTCCTATTCTCAAATCTGAACTTTTTAACTAAGTTCAGAGCATATTTCGTTTGAGAAATAAAGATACCATCATGTTGCTGTTTAACTTGCAACCCTAAGAAATAATTCAACTCCCCAACCATGCTCATTTTGAACTTAGATTTTATAAGATCTGCAAACTCAACAGTCATGTTAGTAAAGGTAGATCCATAAATAATATCATCAACATAGATCTACACTATCAAGATATGATCGTTATGTTTCTTAATAAAAAGAGTCTTATCAACACTTCCCATTTAAAAATTATGACTTAGTAGAAATTTAGTCAATTTTTCATATCATGCCCTGGGAGCTTGTTTCAAACCATAAAGAGCCTTTTTTAAGCTATAAACATGATCAGTATTCTTAGGGTCTTCAAAACCCGTTGGTTGTTCAACATATACTTTTTCATGTAAATCGTTATTTAAAAAAGCACTCTTTACATCCATTTGATAAATTTTAAATTTTTTAAAGCAAGTAATAGATATAAATAGTCTGATTGATTCAAGATGAGTTACTGGGGCAAAGGTTTCATCATAATCGATTCCTTCAATTTGAGTGTACCCTTGTACAACCAGTCTAGCCTTGTTTCGAATTATATTACCAAGTTCATCAGACTTATTTTTGAAAATCCACTTAATTCCGATAATATGTTTATCTTTAGGTCTAGGAACAAGATACCAAGCATCATTTCTAACAAATTGATTAAGCTCTTCTTGCATCGCTACTATCCAGTTTTCGTCAGTAAGAGGTTCTTTTACATTAGCCGGTTCTATCTGAGATGTAAAGCACACGTAATTACATACATCTTCTAGTTGTCTACGAGTGCGCACACTAGTGAGAGGGTTTCCAAGAATCTGAGTATTTGGATGATCTTTAACAGTCCTCAGTTCAAAGTTATTTTGACTTGATGAAGTATCAGGTTTGTCAATAAAAAGAACTTCATCATTATCTGAACTTGAGGTAGGTGTATTCAAGTGATAGTCAATGACCACATTAATGGACTCTTGAATTACACTGGTCCTCTTATTCAATACTTGATACACTCGACTGTTTAAGGCATATCCTAAAAAGATCCCTTTATCACTTTTGGTGTCAAACTTACCCAGATTTTCACGGTCACGTAAAATATAGCACTTACTGCCAAAAACTCGAAAGTATTTGATAGTAGGTTTCTTATCAAACCACATTTCATAAGTCGTTTTATTATTTGACTTACTAGTGTAAACACGGTTAATTATATAGCAGGCAGTATTTACTGCTTCAGCCCAAAGATTTTTAGAGAGCTTCATACTATTCAACATTACATTTGTCATTTCTTAAAGCACTCTACTTTTTCTTTCAACAATTCCATTTTGTTGTGGTGTTTTGGGCGCAGAGAATTCATGTGATATTCCCTGATCGCAACAGAATTTCTCAAAACTGTTATTCTCAAATTCTGATTCATGATCACTACGGATCTTACAAACTTGAGAACCTTTTTCCGTTTAGATCCGTTTGAGAACTCGTTTTACTTCATCAAGGGTTTTTTATTTATCCCTTAAGAAGGCTATGTAAGGGTTATGATCTCATACTCCTTTGGTTGTCAAATTTTGATGTGTCAAAACATCTATCTGTGTCTTGTGCTGGTATGATGATTATTTTATTCAAGACACTGCCTAAGTACTTCAAGATGCTACAAGTTGAAGCACAAGATGTTAAAGTTCGAAAAGCCATAAAAAGCGACAAGATGTTGAAGCTCAAGATCTCAAGACTTCAAGCCTGATATTGGTCAAGACTTCAAACCTGATATTATTCAAGACTTCAAGCCTGATATTGGTTCAAACAATCTACATTCGTTGAATGGTTGAAGTTCAATATCCATACGACATGTTTTCAGTTTAAATGACCTTAGGTTGACACTTTAAGTAGGTCATTTTGGATACATAAATCAAATCTTTATTTAACATAAAGTTGGTCTATTCCAAGACAGCCCTAGCTCTTGTTCGACCTGGGCCCTAGCATTGGTTCGACTAGTCCAAGAAATCCCACGATCACCCTAAGTTGTTGAAGTTTTTTTCGGATTTTTTGGAACGCCCACGACTGCGTCCCGGAAGTCCTTCGACCGGTCGTAGGTTGGCTTCGACGACCGTCCACGATCCGTCGTGGAGCTACGACCGAAAGACCAAGAATCGATTTCATGGTCCTACGACTGGGTCAGAGGTATCACGACTGGGCCGTAGGTGACCCACGACCGGTCGTAGGGTTCACACGACCGTAGAACGGCTTTCAAAGATCGCGCTCAATTTTTCAAAAATTGTTAGAGCTACGACACGTCCTAGGTTTCTAAGACCAACTGTAGTAGGAACGATTTTTTCGTCTATAAATTGAACACGAATTTCGAGTTTTGACATTCGTAACTCCATTCCATTCAAGAATTTTCAAGTTATCACTCGAGATAAGTCGTGTTTATTTTAAGCTTAATTGTGCTTATTTAATATTCCTTTTTGCTAGCTTATTTTATTTGATTTTGTTTCTCTATTCCAATCTTATTTGAAAAGAGGAATTATATTATTCCTTCTTCTTGGAATCAAAATCAAATATAGCTACGCCCAACAAGTTAAATCTAAAATCTATTAGAATTTAGAACCTATGAATGTGAGTATTGGAAATTGAACTTTGATATTCAATCATCTACTCCGATTGGTTCTACTGGCTGCTAAAGGAGAAATCCAGGTATTTTACAATTCTGTAAAATTCATTTGTTATTGGTTTTGTTTGAGGTTGAGCCAGAAAAATCTCATTGTATTGGTTTTGTTTGAGGTTGAGCCAGAAAAATCTCATTGTATTGGTTTTGTTTGAGGTTGAGCCAGAAAAATCTCATTATTTTGGTTGTCTGAGGAAAACCAGAAAACTCAGAAAAAGGGGTTTTTGAATTGTGTAAGCCCAAGTGAAAAAAGACACAATTGTAAAGGTTTTTGGTGAACCTGTAAAACCTATTTGATAGTGAACGCTAATATCCCCTGTGTGAGGATATTAGAGTGGAGTAGCATTCTGTGTGGTCATTGTAAAACAAGCTTGGTGTACACACAAAGTAACCACTATAACTCTTTGTCTTGTGGATTGAATGCTTGATTAATTTTCATATCTTTTATCATTCAATTGTGTGGAATGTACAAGTGGATGTGAATGTTGTAACTATTTACATTTTCAAGCAAGTGTGGGGATTGTTGTAATAATTTAGATCTTTACTTCTGCATTTAGTTTCAATTCCTTGCTATTTCATTTAATTATATTAACATTGAGTTCTTGATTCAAAAGAGGTTCTAGAAATAAGGTTGTCCTACCATAAGCCCTTGTTTATTATGGTGTAAGGTTGTCCTTAGAACTGAATTTGTATCAATCTCTCAATAATTATTTATCAAGGTGATTTATATTTAGCATTGTAAATTGATTCATTATTGGAAGAGTATTGATTTACTTTCGTTCCGCTGATTTATTTTTTAAATTTGGCATAGTCCTATTCACCCCCCCTCTAGGACATATAGCTTGGCCTTTTCAAGTGGTATCAAAGCCTAATAGCTCATTACTTGTTATTTTTTATTTGGATTTATTTCCTGAGCTAACGATCTAAGCTATTTAAAAAGATGTCAAATTTTGATAGCCTTTCAGTTACTAGGCCTCCACCTTTTGATGGCTCCAACTATGCCTATTGGAAAGCCAGAATGAGAATCTTCCTCAGATCAATGGATGAAAGTGTGTGGCTAGCCACAGTGACTGAATGGAATCCTCCTACCATGGAAGTAACTGGTGTTGATGGTTCAAAATCTATGAAAATTACACCATTTTTCCAATGGACCACACTTCAGAAAAATGAGAGTAGTGCTAATGCTAAAGCACTAAATGCAATCACTTGCGCACTATCACCGGATGAGTTCAAAAGAATCATATCCTGTGATACTGCAAAGCAAGCCTGGGATATTTTAGAAATGACACACGAAGGTACTACAATTGTCAAGAAATCTAAAGTCCAACTCCTCACAACTAAATTTGAAGAAATTCATATGGAGGAAAATGAAATGTTTATGGACTTTACACTAGATTGAATGACATTGTAAACTCTATGTGGGGTCTTGGTGAAAAGATCTCGTAAAGTAAAGTGTGTGCAAAAATACTACGCTCTCTTCCCGAACGGTTCAATTCAAAGGTAACCGCAATCCAGAACTTCGTGATACGGACAATATGAAGGTAGAAGAGTTAGTTGGTTCTTTGCAAACCTATGAATTAAGTTTTAAAGCTCCTAAAAGTAAGTCTATTGCTTTGAAGTCATCTAAAAGTATTACTCAAGAAAATTCAGATTCAGAAAAGTCTCAAGATGATATGGCCCTTTAGCGAAAAAAGTTTTATAAGATTTTCAAAAGTAAGAAAAGAGTTGACTTTCAAAAGGCAAATGAAAAGAAACGTTCTAAACCTAAGTCTAAAACTTGGAAATCATTGAAAGATAGTCAATGTTATAACTCACAAGAATATGGGCATTTAGCAAACAAATGTCCTAAAAAGGACAGATCCAAAAGGAAGGGTATGTTGGCTACTTGGGATGAATCGTCTCGATTTCAAGCCTCTTCGAATCGAAAATTAGAAACCGAGTCTCGGGCAAAGGAACTTAAGGCCCTTATGACTCTAGCCAAGTTTACCTTTTCAGATCACGATGATTCAACAAGTGAAGAAAATATGGATAGTGATCATGAAAATGATGAAGATCTTCAAGATGCTTATAATGCCTTATATAAGGAAAGTTGTAAAATTGTCACAAACATAAACTTCAAAAAGAAAAGTTTTTTAAACTTAAAGAATGTTTTGAAACCCTTGTTTTAGAAAAATCTCAAATTTCAGATTGTTTTGAAAAATCAAAGTGTGATTTAGAATTTAAAACCTCCCTAATTGAAAATTTGAAATCAAAATGAGAAACTTAAAAATGAAGTATCCTCTCTTCGAGTTTGAAGGACACATGGAGATATGCCCAAGGTGATCCAAAATTAGAAAATTATTATCCTGATCAAGAAAATGTGGTGATCGATCCGGTTGGGGTTTGATAAAAACACATCTCCTAAACAAGAATGCTCCTTCCATTTTTGTGAAAGGAGAGACTTCTAACTCAAAAGGAAAAGGTACTAATCAAGTGTTTCTAAAAATACAAAACCTTTCAAAAACACAAAAGCAAACTATACAAATTTCAAAAATCGATTCGAAACCCGCTAGTTGAAAAAATTATTGATTTACTTAAGGAGCCGTTAAAATCTAACTCAAGAGGTCACTCTTATAACTATAAACAAAAGAAGACCAATTATTCTCCTAAACCCAAAACAAGACAGTAAATGGGTTCCCAAGGTTACTTGTTTGGTTGCTCACACTCGCTTTCAAAGCTACAAGCCATTCAAAATGGTACCTAGACAAAGTGGATGCTCCGGACATATGACAAAGCATAAAGCTCTATTCACTGATCTTAAAGATATGATTGATGGGTCACCACATTTGGTGATGGTAGCAATCGCAAGATAATTGGCAAAGGTACGGTCCAACTCTATAACCTTCCTTATTTAAAAATGTGTTATATGTTGAAGGTTTAAAACACAACTCGTTGAGCATATCTCAAATATGCGATAACAACCATAATGTTAAATTTTCTAATCAAGGTTGTGAAATTACAAATGAAAAGGGTTCTCAGTAATATTAACTGGTCGCAGAACTTCAAAACTGCTATATAGTAAGCAACGGTAGCTCATCTAATCAAACGTGCTACATGGTCCATACCGATGAGATAGATTTATGGCATAAACGCCTTGGACATGTACACTACCGAAATTTATACAGATTGAGCAAAAGTGAACTAATAAAAGGTCTACCTAAAATGCAAAAGTAGACAAGATTTGTGGTGAATGCCAAGATGGTAAACAAACTAGGAGCTCTCACAAAAGGTGAACTCCAATATCACCACAAGACCACTCGAGCTTCTCCATATGGATCTTATAGACCAACAAGAACGGAAAGTCGAGGTGGCAAAAAGTACATCTTAGTTATTGTAGATGATTACACAAGATATACTTGGGTTTCATTCTTGAAAGATAAATCGAAACCCTTGATGAAGTGAAAAAGATTATAAAACGGATTCAAACCGAAAAATGTTCTCAAGTCAAGAAGATCCGTAGTGATCATGGATCCGAATTTGAAAATAGCGGTTTTGAGAAATTTTGTAGCGATCGTGAATATCGCATGAATTCTCTCGCACCTAAAACTCCTCAACAAAATGGAATTGTCGAAAGGAAGAATAGAGTGCTTCAAGAAATGGGAAATGTTATGTTAAATAGCATGAAGCTACCTAGAATCTCTGGGTCAAGCAAGTGAATACAACTGCTACATTATTAACCGTGTTTATATTTGTAAATCTAATAATAAAACGGCTTATGAAATGTGGTTTGAGAAAAAGCCTTCACAAATATTTTCAATTTTTGGCAAAGAAGTGCTATATTTTGCGTGACCGTGAAAATTTGGGAAAATTCGACACTAAAAGTGATGATGGGATCTTTTAGGTTATTCTTTAAACGGTCGTGCTTATCGTGTTCTCAACAACAGATCGGTGTAATTCAAGAGTCAATAAATGTTGTGATTGATGATCTTTTGAAAACACTGCTGTTCTAGTTTAGATAATGATGAAGTTCTTATACTTGAAAAACAAGAAACTTCATCAAATGAAACTAATCTCGAATTAAGGACTGTTAAAGATCATCCAACCTCTCAAATACTTGGAAATCCTCTCACCGGTGTGCGCACTCAGACAATTAGAGGACATATGTAACTACGTATGTTTTACATCCCAGCATTGAACCGGTAACGTAAAAGAAGCACTTTCTCGATGAAAATTGGATTCTTGCGATGCAAGAAGAACTTAATCGCTTTTGTCGAAATGATGTCCGCAACTTGTTCCTAGACCTAAAGATAAACATATTATTGGAACAAAATGGATTTTCAAAAACAAACCGATGAGCTTGGAAATATTATTCGAAATAAAGCAAGACTAGTTGTACAGGATATACTCAAATCGAAGGTATTGACTATAATGAAACATTTGCCCTCGTAGCTCGTCTTGAATCTATCGACTTTTTATCTCCATTGCATGTTTTAAGAAAATTAAAATTTATCAAATGGATGTTAAGAGTGCCTTTCGAATGGTGATTTACATGAAGAGGTATATGTTGAACAACCTACATGTGGTTTGAAGATCCTAAATTTACTGATCATGTGTATCGTCTTAAGAAAGCTCTCTATGGTCTGAAACAAGCTCCCAGAGCATGGTACGAAGAATTGACTAAGTTTTTACTGAGTCATAACTTTCAGATGGGGTGTGTTGATAAGACACTCTTTGTTAAAAAATATAACGATGATATTCTAATGGTTCAAATATATGTTGACGATATTATTTATGGATCAACCTGTACTAACATGACTGTTGAGTTTGCAGATTTGATGAAGTCTAAATTCGAAATGAGCATGGTTGGAGAATTAAACTATTTCCTAGGATTGCAAGTAAAACAACAACCTGATGGAATATTTATTTCACAAACCAAATATGCTCAGAGTTTAATTAAAAAATTTGGATTCGAGAAAGGTAAAAATTTTGATACTCCAATGAGTACAACTGTAAGACTCTCAAAAGATTCTACAGGTAATGATGTGGATCCTAAATTGTATCGTAGTTTGATTGGTAGCTTACTTTATCTAACTGCTAGTAGACCGATATTGCTTTGAGTGTTGGTATTTGTGCTCGTTATCAATCAAATCCTAAAGAATCTCACTTAATCGGCGTTAAGCGGATTATACGTTATGTCGCAAGTTCTACTAAATTGGGTCTCTGGTATCCACATGAGACTAATGTTCAATTAGCCTGTACGCAGATGTCGATCTGGCCGGAAACATTGATGATAGGAAATCAACCAGTGGTGGTTGTTTCTACATTGGAAATTGTCTTGTTTCTTGGTTTAGCAAGAAGCAAAGTTCTATATCGCTATCAATCACAAGTCGAATACATTGTCATTGAAATGCATGTACTCAACTTGTTTGGATGAAACGAATGTTAAGCGATTATGGAATTACTCAAGATTCTATGATTTTATTTTGTGATAATTCCAAAGGTAATAAATATCTCTAAAAATCCAGTCAAAGATTCACGCATTTCTAAGCATATTGACATTAGATTTCATTACATTCGTGAATTAGTGGAAGAAAAATTAATAAATTTGGATTACATTCCAACCGAAATTCAACTTGCGGACATTTTCACTAAACCGCCGACAAAAACCGGTTTAATAAATTAAAATTTGATCTCGGTATGTGCAATTTAAATTGAGTTTGCATGATTTTGTGTATCATAAGTTTGATGTTTTATTTGCTTAAACTTGAAATTATTTAAAAAAATAGAAAAAAATTGCAAATTTTTTGTCATACTCGACCTGTCGTGAGAATACACGATCGTAGGTCGTGTTACTAACCGGGTCGAACACATACTCGAATTCGTCAGAAAGCACGGGATTTCACTTAAAATTGGGGATTTTAGTCTTCTTCTTCATTTCTTCATTTCTTTCCAACCGCCCCTAGCTACTACGCCCAACCCATCTTCATTGTTCTTCAAGGTTAGTGATTCTTTTACATTTTCCTTGTAGATTCTTACTATTAATGCTTCAAAACTCATGTTTGTGGAATCTATTTGCTCATTGATTGCAGGATTTGGGGTTTTTCTCTAAAAAAAAAATTTTCTATCTAAATCTCATTCCTTCTATCTTGCATCTATTTGTTCCCTTGAAATCTTTCTTTGAAAATGGATCCTAGAGGTAAAAGAAAACTACTCGAGGTCCATCCTCGTCTAGATCAACTTCTATTGTTCAACGTCATCTTCGTTCTCCCGAAAATGATCCTACCGATGCTCGAGATTTACGTATGCGTAATGTAATTGTTGAACGTCATGTTATCGTCAATCACATTGCTTCTTTTGGTATTCCTTCTTTGTTGGAATGTGGGATGGGATAACATCCTACATTGGGGTGGAGCCGCATACCGGTCCATTGCCCAATCCATGTTTGCATGTATCGTGATTTTCTCTTGAGAATTTAATTTTTAAAGTTGATACTCAAGAAGGTTTGTTTGTTGTAGATCGTCATTTGATTGCGATATTATGGAAATACCTATCAATGATGAAAGCATTCCAATTAATATTTTACATGATAGTCTCTCTAATCCGAACGACGAATGCTTACTAGAGATTTATGTAATATGGATGTTCATTGGACTCATAAAGGTCATACACTTCCTCAAGGTATTTGTTACCTGCATTACACGTAGTACTACATAAGATATTCATTTCAAATCTTTATCCACGTTCGTAATAAAACCGAACTCACTTCTTTTATGGTTCGTGTTTTGCATTCTGTTGTCTCGGTGTTAATATATGCCTCCCTTCTTTAATTTGTCATTCCATTATTCTCACGTCACCATCCAGACATAGTGATATACCCTTTGGTTATTTAATCGACTAGGTTAGCAAATCATATGCTCATAGCCATGCCTACTAGAGAAAAACCCATCCACCATCTTCCCTTTAATAATTCCAATCTTAATAAGATGACTTTAGATTTGGGTAGAGAACAAGTGGATGTGGTAGAAGAAGTGGTGGTGCAAACAGTAATGCCGAAGCTAGTGATCTTCCGAGGATGTGAATATGGATGACTTATTTGAAGAACTTGAGTCGACTCGGCCGATGATCCCGATTTTCACTGTCCGATTTTGATGAAAGGTTGATTTCTCTTCAAGAGCAGTGTGGCTCAAATTCGTGTTACTCAAGACACACAATTTTCTTATATGCGAAAATATATGAGGCGAATTGCTAAAGGATTACACAAAATTGATCCATCTAATCCTCGCGCCTCTTCTTTCTCGACATTTGGAATTTTTTTTGGTCTGTAATATTTACTAATATTTGCTTGCCTCTCAAAACTTTTTGTTGACATTTTTCTCTTGCTACTTCTACTATCTTATTACTGTTCTTCTTCCTTTGTCCTTTTGTGACAAAAAGGGGGAGAAGTTTGGTGAAATTACGTCATTAAAGTTTGGAGAAATTACGTCATGTTGCTTAACTTATAACTTATTTCTGTGCTTAGTTCTATTACTCAGGGGGAGTTAAACTGCTTAGTTCTATTACTCAGGGGGAGTTAAACTTCTCAAGAGTTATGGGAATATGATTATTGCTTATCATGTCTATACATCTGTGCATCTGTGCTTGCTTTGTACTTCTCTTATGTCTATTGGAAGAATTATTATTTGGTGTGGTGTTTTGTCACAAATTTGACAAAGGGGGAGATTGTAAGGGTTATGATCTCATACTCCTTTGGTTGTCAAATTTTGATGTGTCAAAACATCTATCTGTGTCTTGTGCTGGTATGATGATTATTTTATTCAAGACACTGCCTAAGTACTTCAAGATGCTACAAGTTGAAGCACAAGATGTTAAAGTTCAAAAGCCATAAAAAGCGACAAGATGTTGAAGCTCAAGATCTCAAGACTTCAAGCCCGATATTGGTCAAGACTTCAAACCCGATATTATTCAAGACTTCAAGCCTCGATATTGGTTCAAACAATCTACATTCGTTGAATGGTTGAAGTTCAATATCCATACGACATGTTTTCAGTTTAAATGACCTTAGGTTGACACTTTAAGTAGGTCATTTTGGATACATAAATCAAATCTTTATTTAACATAAAGTTGGTCTATTCCAAGACCAGCCCTAGCTCTTGTTCGACCAGTCCTAGCATTGGTTCGACTAGTCCAAGAAATCCCACGATCAGTCCTAAGTTGTTGAAGTTTTTTTCGGATTTTTTGGAACGCCCACGACCTGTCCTGGAAGTCCTTCGACCGGTCGTAGGTTGGCTTCGACCCGTCCACGATCAGTCGTGGAGCTACGACTGAAAGACCAGCAACTGATTTCATGGTCCTACGACTGGGTCGTAGAGTATCTACGACTGGGTCGTAGGTGACCCACGACCGGTCGTAGGGTTCACACGACCGGGCCGTAGAACGGCTTTCAAAGATCGCGCTCAATTTTTCAAAAATTGTTAGAGCTACGACCGTCCTAGGTTTCTAAGACCCGGTCGTAGAACGATTTTTTTCGTCTATAAATTGAACACGAATTTCGAGTTTTGACATTCGTAACTCCATTCCATTCAAGAATTTTCAAGTTATCACTCCGAGATAAGTCGTGTTTATTTTAAGCTTAATTGTGCTTATTTAATATTCCTTTTTGCTAGCTTATTTTATTTGATTTTGTTTCTCTATTCCAATCTTATTTGAAAAGAGGAATTATATTATTCCTTCTTCTTGGAATCAAAATCAAATATAGCTACGCCCAACAAGTTAAATCTAAAATCTATTAGAATTTAGAACCTATGAATGTGAGTATTGGAAATTGAACTTTGATATTCAATCATCTACTCCGATTGGTTCTACCGGGCTGCTAAAGGAGAAATCCAGGTATTTTACAATTTCAGTAAAATTCATTTGTTATTGGTTTTGTTTGAGGTTGAGCAGAAAAATCTCATTGTATTGGTTTTGTTTGAGGTTGTTTTAAAAATCTCATTGTATTGGTTTTGTTTGAGGTTGAGGAAAAATCTCATTATTTTGGTTGTCTGAGGAAAACCAGAAAACTCAGAAAAAGGGGTTTTTGAATTGTGTAAGCCCAAGTGAAAAAAGACACAATTGTAAAGGTTTTTGGTGAACCTGTAAAACCTATTTGATAGTGAACGCTAATATCCCCTGTGTGAGGATATTAGAGTGGAGTAGCATTCGTGTGGCTGTTGTAAAACAGCTTGGTGTACACACAAAGCGAACCACTATAACTCTTTGTCTTGTGGATTGAATGCTTGATTAATTTTCATATCTTTTATCATTCAATTGTGTGGAATGTACAAGTGGATGTGAATGTTGTAACTATTTACATTTTCAAGCAAGTGTGGGGATTGTTGTAATAATTTAGATCTTTACTTCTGCATTTAGTTTCAATTCCTTGCTATTTCATTTAATTATATTAACATTGAGTTCTTGATTCAAAAGAGGTTCTAGAAATAAGGTTGTCCTACCATAAGCCCTTGTTTATTATGGTGTAAGGTTGTCCTTAGAACTGAATTTGTATCAATCTCTCAATAATTATTTATCAAGGTGATTTATATTTAGCATTGTAAATTGATTCATTATTGGAAGAGTATTGATTTACTTTCGTTCATTGATTTATTTTTAAATTTGGCATAGTCCTATTCACCCCCCCCCCCTCTAGGACATATAGCTTGGCCTTTTCAGGCTACCCAAGTGAATCTAGTAAAATCATCCACGATTACCAATATCTATTTTTCGCCACCTCGACTCTCCGTCCTGGTTGGTCCTATAAGATCCATGTGGAGAAGTTCGAGCGGTTTGGATATGGCATTTGTAACGTTCCAGAAAAACCCGTACTAAGACCCGAGTACCACCTCAGGCAGAAATTAAATAGGACCGAATCCTTTAGAAACTAAATGAGAATTAACTAAGGGTTAAACTAAATTAGCTGTGAAGTTCGCTTGAATCACTTTAAATATAATCTGCAAGACCCAAAACTTGTAAAATCATTCACGCTACGTTACCCAAAAATCTAGGATAAATCTCATTACCCAGTTGCTCTCGGGAGCACATTGAAACTCCGTATCGGATCTGGACCGCACGTCGAAAGTCTGAATAATACGAAGTGATATAATTAGAACCGCCTGGCTGGGCTTGACAACCATCTCGGAAATCAAATCTAGATAGTATCCCGGGCTATTCGCTTGAGCCAGGAGTGAAGTGTGTGAGAAAACGTGATTTTCTTTAGAAATTAAATCTAATTTAAGTAAACTGAGACTTGTCACTTGCAGGCCCAATATAATCAATCAGATCATCAGAATCTGACCCAAATACACCCTCGGGTCAGGAGAAATTTCATACACATGTCCGTGTATTTGTAACCCTGATCGAGTTCCGGTGACCGTTGAACTGAAACTGGTCCGCCACGTGTGATCTGGAAACCCGACTGGAATGAAAACTTAACTCGACCTAGATCCAAGGTCAGTGAACTTAAGTCCGATCTTTGGCTCAAGGGGGGCTCCGGAAGTGCTCCGTTGAGCTGAAACAGATGCTCTTTGGACATAACTTTAGTATACCTTGGCCCTGGGGCCATTTCCATCAGTTTTAGGCCTATATAAGGACCTTAAACCCTCTCTCATTCACTCCATACGAATTTGAGCAAACCCTAGGAGAGAGAAGAGAGTAAAGTGAGAGAAAGTGAGAGTGAAGTTGGAGTTATTCCTGAGAATCGATCCCTGCTATCCTATGTGCCTATCCATCACTACCGTATCGCTTTTCCGGTGATTCTAATTTCATTTTCGGGTAAGAAATCCTAACCTTAATCAGTTCAAGAGATTCAACTAGTGTAAGTGATGAAATAGTTAACCTATTTCATGCTATAGGTTGTCGTTCTATCATTAATAAAGACTTGGTAATTAAACTGAGTCCGTTACTCGTTTCTATGGCATAAGGTGCGGACTTTAAACGTATAGGTTATGGTTTTCAAGGCTTTCAATGTCAGTTAATGATATATTACTGACGTGGATGCTATTACACATGTACAAAGTACTGTCTGTTTCGTTGTTCAGATATACGTTAACTATGTTGAATATACTGTATTCCTCGTATTTGTAGAAAATACCGTATACGTATGAAATACGGATTTATGCTTGCCATAATTAATTGTTGTCTATGTATGCTAGTTGCATGTGTATCAATTTCTGGGCGAAAGGATTAGCCCTAATACATGTTATATCAACATACGTTGTGTATGTTACTATGTGTAGCTTAAGTGTTTGTGAAAATGACTGAATGAGTATAGAATTTGCATTCGTGCTCACCATGACTAACGGTCATGGATATATGATTGTCGTATAGACGACAACCCTTTGACGAAAGGAATTGCCCTAATATGTATGATAACTAATATATCTATGTATGATAGAGGGTGTAGTCTAAGTGTTTGTTGAAATGACTACATGAATATGAAATAATGATTTGTGCCTACCGTGGCTATGGGATGCTAGTACATGATGATTTTGTATGTGACAACTCCTTGTCGGAAGGATTTGTCCAAGTACATGTTAAAAATTGACATATGCCATGTAGGTTCATAGGTGTAGTATAAGTGTTTGATAACAATGTTTGTATGAGTAAGTACTTAGGAGATAGTGCTTTAGCTAGGTGTTGAGATAGGATTCTCAAATACCTTAGCGATGTATATGATTTCCTCCATGCAAGTTGTTTAGTTTATTCGCTTACTTATGAAATGTATGTGTTTGTATTTCCTGCTTACATTGTGCTTTCTAACATGCTTGTTAACATGTTTGAATTACTTTATTAATTCTTCTTTGACTACTCCACATGTTTTCTAGTTAAGGATTAAATGTGATTAGGGCTATGTTATAGTCCAGGCAATCGGTAACAGGCTCGAAGTCGTGGCTGAGATTCCTTCACCACGTAGGACGTGTTTGACAAACCCGAGTCGTGTGTTGGTCGTCGGCAGTGGTTAGGCCACACGAAGTGCTTATGCACTTCATGTCGATCGATACAATGTACGCTCATACTAGTCGAGCTTATCAAGTAACCCGATGTGCCATTGTATGTTCACCATGTTTGAACGCTACTGCTTGAACCTAAGGTACCAAACTTACCAGTGAAAACCCCGTAAACCTTGGTACCTCGATCCGCTAAGACTCATGAGCCGGACATGGTGGTATGGGACACCGTGGTCGAGCTGTCGGCCTATGCTAGGGCGACGAGCTTCCCCGTAGTGACCAGTGAGCAACCCAGACTCGTAAGCCGAATACGGTGTATGGGACACTGTATTCGAGCTGTCGGCCTACAATGTTTTGGTGACGAAGCCGTGATGGGTGATGGACGAGTGGTGTAACGATTCCGTGCAACAGCCCTGGCAGCCCTAGACGTGCCCTTTGTAGTGACCTCGAGCATACTCTCAGTCTACGTTAAGGCGACAAGCCTTCCGTAGCAACTACAGTATAAACTAGGCCTACCCCATCGCAGCTTGACTGTGGTCCCCAGTCGGGTCGGTGACATGCCTTCGAAAATAGACTGCCAATTGGTAGGGCATTGGTGGTAGTGACCTAAAACCGCAACTTCATATGAGATTTACTAGGATTAACGACTCTAGAATGGATCATTGTTTGGGTAATGATATAAGGGAGGTACCTTAGTTTCCCAATCCTGTTGTATGAAAAGGACTAATAAGAACTTGGTAATCATATTCATGCACTGCATTATGCGTGCGTTCAGGTTTAGCAGGTCAAGTACTGAGGCAGTGTTGTCATGCGCGAATGTGAGATGAAGTCGCTGAGGGAGCGTAGGTGAGGGCATGCATCATACATTCATACCATTCTTGCATTAATAAGAGTACTTAGGGTTGCGTGATTTCCTGCTTTATCATTATTGCTTGACTGAATTGATAACATGCTAACCTATGCTTTATTGTTCCACTGAGTTGATCACTCACTCCCACGTTACGGGACGGTGTTGTACACACCAACCAGACCCTGTCTTAATTGCAGGTGATGCGACGCTCAGGAAGCAGGCCGAACTTCTATGACGATCAGGAGGAGTACTCTTATATGCAGTTCTCCAATGGCTTCGCTTGGGCTCTCCTAGTCGGCGGGGCTACAGGGATTATCATTGTAATTGTACTATTTTGACATTTTGATTTTTGAGACTATTATATGTATATGGTGACTCAGTGATGTATTCATACTCTGGAGACCGATCGTGATCTTTGACTTATATACGTGTATTTATGTCTGCCAGTCTTCCGCTTACATTTTACAACTTGATCTGGAGTATGAATTACTGTTTTAGTATAATCCCACTCATGATTAATGCACTAACACATACAACATTGAATCATAAGCATGTATATTGCATAACCGATGTTTTGGAACTCAGGGGTTGAGTTGCTACTCGACCCCCCAATTTTCAGGGCGTTACAAGTTGGTATCAGAGCATGATTTGGATTAAACCGGACCTGGGTTATAGTCACATGATGTACGCTGACGCATTTTTCCACTTAAGAGGTGTGAGAATATGTAGAAACAAGTGTAGGTTTCCCAGTTTCACCAATTGGCGAAATTCACCGAAAACGATCGCTGAGATCGGGTTTATACACCTCCGTGATCACTTGAGGTGATCCTGGGTCACTTTTAGATGGTCTGTTGACGAGTTTCGATGACAAGTGACCCATTCCAACATCAAGTAACCTGAAAAACATGAATGTATAGTAGTTTGGACCTGAAACGACTCGAATCGGAGTCGGGGGCTAAGCGGTGCAATCTGGGGGGACCCACGGTGGACCCGGGGTATCATTGGCACCCTAAGAGGGGGGTGGCCACCGCCCTACCTCGACGGCACCGCGGTCTGTCCAGAGGACCGCGGTGGTGCCGCGCCTATCGCGGTGCACCGCAGTCCACTCTGTTTGGGCCTGTCGGGCCGACGCGGGCCGGCGTCGGGCCGACCCCTAGACACGTGTGGAGCCCACAAAATCTCATGGGGACCCCTATTTCCTTTTACTCCCCTCTTTCATTTTCTACCCCTCCAATTCTTTCTCCCTCTCAAAAACCCCAAATTTCTCTTTCAAATCTTCCCTTCATTCTTCCATTTCTCCATTTACCTTCACATCACACACCCCTCCACCGTTTTCAGCAAACCCCCTCTTCTATCTCATTCGTTTTCTACGATTTGAGTGCACCAAATCCTATTTTTGTGGCTCAACCTCTCACAACTCAATAATCTACCTTAATCCAATGCTTTATTCCACTCCAATGGCCCTTTTCGAACTCGTGGCAGTCATCTTCTCCATTTCCACCATTCTTTCCCTCATGGGAAAGAGAAAAGGCACCATGGAAGAAGCCGGGCCTAGTCGCCCAACCCGTCCAAGGAGGAGGGCGAGCGCAGAAGCTAGCACAAGCACCGCCCATGAGCACGGGTCGAAGCGAGACCTCGATCCCCAAATCTCGATAGAGAGAGCGCTACCGATAAGCTTTGAATACGAACGGTTTCGTGACCGCAGGATTGTACTTGAAGCTCACGTAGATGAGAGGCTGTTTGGGCTACACCTGATTATGGACCATTTGGTGGACGTTGAGTGGGGTCCCATGTTCGAAGCTAAGTCTCCCGCATGTGAGAATACGGTTCGTGCTTTCTACGCCCATATCCGAAACCCATCGCTAGAACCTCTACAGTTTATTATTTCCCTCGCAGGGCGGGATTACACAGTCAACGTGGATGTGGTGTCTCGGGTGATGGGAATCTCACGTGGTGAAGTACATGCCAATGAGGATTATTTCAAGAGTGTGCGAGAAAGAGACCGTCGTACGCGATACCTTTGTGACTGACTGGTTCCCTAGACCAGAGGCAACTGCCTCCCATCGATGAAATTGACAGATGATTTCCGTTTACTTCACTACATTTTCACGTATAATGTGTATCCACGGTGGGGCAACTGCACTGAATGCACCCGTTTGATGGTAGACTTCCTGTACATGGTTGGACATGGAGATAAGTTGTGCCTGCCCACGTTCGCCTTACTCTAGATAATCCAGACCACTCGGTCTGTCAGAAATGACGTCTCACTCCCATTCGGCTGTCTGGTATGTAAGATTGCTCGAGAGGTCGGCTATAGACTTAACATGGAGGATATTGTGCCGATCCGGATCATAAGCGATACTACGCTTAACAACATGAGGATCGGCCCTCGAATACACCAAGCCCGACTCGACGAGTATGGGGAGGAGTCCGATAGTGAGGGGGAGGAAAGTATTGATCTATATGAAGAGAGTGAGGAAAGAAGTGGTGATGGGATAGAGGAAGAACAGGAAGAAGGGGAGGAGGCTCGGGACACTGATGAGAGCTCCCCTCCTATGCCACCAAGGCAGGACACTGATCGGGCTGATAGGGAAGCTCGCATAGCTCGACTGGAGGAGGATCATGCTGCCCTACGACAGGGTTAGGCGGTCCTACGACAGGATATTATGGATCTTCAGGGCCTTGTAAAACACAAGTTCAAGAAAGTGACTCGTACGCTGAAGACGATCCTGTACTGTTTGCAGGCTAAGGGTGCCCCTCCTCCTTCGCCAGACTCGGATGTCTGGTCATCCCTGCCATTGTCTTTCAACTTGTTTTGGTTCCTGCTTTAAGTTATGTTTGTGTTCATGTTGATGGACCTAGTAGGGTAGTAGTTAGTAGGAAGTTTTCATGTTGGAAGCTTGGTTTGTATGAGCTCACATGCATCTTCTGTCATGATTTATGTAACTCTGTAATCCATGTATTATGACAAATTTTGGTTAATGAAATGCATGAAATTGCCTTAATTTTTGTATGAATGCTGCGTAATAAGTTTGTGTGTATGCTGAATTTGACCTGGGTTGCACCTATGTCATATAGGGCATGCCATGGAAGGTCATGGGGAGCACGGCACGCCTTGCACTTACTGATACAATGGATCTGGCACCTCCCAAGAGGGATGGTTATACGGACCCCAAATTGGGCCCTGTTCGTGAGACGATACCTGAGTCTCAGCCATCTACTGGTCCTACCATTAGGCCTCCACCATACACACCACGGTTCGTGAACAGAACCGTGCGTCATCTTCGACGCAGCATGTGCCTAAGTCTGCCCCACCTGCTGATAGGTTAGAGCAGTTGATGATGATGATGCAACAGCAGCACCAGTAGCTCTTGACTACTATTGCAGGGGCCCTAGCCCAGGGTGGAAGTGCTGCTCCACCTTCACCATCTGTACACCCTGCCGAGACTGTAGGGCCTTCTGATCAGGATGAGGGTGTGCCTCCCCTTGCACTTGCTGCATACCCTACGGGGAATCTGGGTACGTGTGGTCTACTCGAGCGATTCCAGCGCTTGAGGCCTCCTACCTTTACAGGTTCTCACAGACCCGAGGAGGCTGAATATTGGCTCGACCGTATCTCCAAGATGCTGAGGATGCTACATTGTACCGAGCAGGAATAGGTCGAGTTGGCCACCTTCATGTTTGAAAAGGAGGCTAGCTTGTGGTGGGATAGTGTATTGTGGACAGTTGCGGTTGGCTATATATGGACCTGGGCAGATTTTGAGTTCCACTTTGATGAGAAGTACTATCCCCAGACGTACCGACATGAGAAGGAGATTGAGTTTTTGGGCCTCAGATAGGGAGGCATGACAGTGGCAGAGTACAAGAACATGTTCACTGAGCTAGCCAGATACGCTCCTTTGATACTAGCAGATGAACCGATGAAAATGCGGCATTTTTCAGATGGGTTGCGGCCCGATATCCGTACTAAGACGTGTTGTGCTAGCATTCTCAATTATGTCGAGCTAGTCAACACGTCTCTGCGAGCCAAACGAGATGGAGACAGAGTTTCTCAGACATGTATACCAATGGGCCTGACGCCTCAGCATGTAACATCCCAGATTTTTGTCAATCTAGAATTAGACGTCCTTAGGCAATGGGTCGCTCCTGACACCTTATTAACCTGTCAGAACTCAATTCCACAGTCTAAAATCGCTTCTTAACCCATTTCCTTCACAAATCCCACCCTTCACTACCTTGTTCTTTCAATTATTCCAAGTACTTTCACCCTAGACACTATCTTAAACTAGCTAAGTATTATAACTTGGATCACCTTATATACAAACTACAAAGACCCTAGTGCCGCCTCAGATAGAAATTGCTCAGGACTAAATCCTTTAGAAATTTGACAAAGTTAACTAAGTGTTAAACTAGATTAGCCATGAAATCCATTTGATCTACTTTAAATACGATCTGTAAGACCCAAAACTTGTAGAATCATTGACGCTAGGTTACCCTAAAATCTCGAATCAATCTCATTACCTGGCTGCTCTCGGGAGCATCTTGAAACTCCGTATCAGATCTGGACCGCACGTCGAAAGTCCGAATCATACAAAGTTAAGGAATTAGGACCGCTACGCTGGGCTTGACAACCATCTCGGAAATCAAATCTAGACAGTGTCCCACGGCTGTTCGCTTGAATCCGGAGCGTAAGAGGGTGAGAACACTTATTTTCTTTACAAAATAAATATCTCAAATAGTAATCTGAGACTTGTTACTTGCGGGTCAGTATTAAGCAACCTAACCGTCAGAATCTGACCCACATACACCCTCGGATCAGGAAAAATTTCATGAACATATCCATGTACTTGGAATTCCGGATCGAGATCCGCTGACCGTTAAACTGAAACTGGTCCGCCACGCGTGATCTGGGAATCCGACTGAAATGAAAACTTAACTCCACCTAGATCCAAGGTTGGTGAGCTTAAGTCTGACCTTTGGCTTAAGGGGGGCCGCCAGAAGTCCTCCGTTGAGGTGAAAAATGCTCACTTTGGTTATAACCTAAGTATACCTCGACCTTAGGTCTATTTCGGTGAAGTTTTAGGCTATATAAGGACCTTAGAACCCTCTCTCTCACAGTCATACGAATTTGAGAGAAACCCTAGAGAGAGAGGTGAGAAAAGAGAGAGAAAGTGTGGGAGATGTGGGAGAATCTCCCTGCTACTTTACCCTGCCAATCTACCAGCTCCACCACTCCGTTCTAATCACTTTCTCGGCGATTCCGGCGTCATTTCTAGGTAAGAAACCCTAACCCTAATCTGATTTTGGGTGTTGATAGTTGTAGGTTATGAAATAGCTAACCTATTTCATTCTATAGGTTGTCAAACTGCCGAATGCGGAAGCTTAGCAAACCTGTCGACTCCGTTACGATTCTACGACAAAAGGTGCGGACTTTAGGTGTATAGGTTATGGTTTTCAACCCTTTCAATGTTAGATAATGATAGATTCATGATCTGTATGCAATTGCACATGTACAAAGTGCTGTCTGTTTTCCGTTTCGATTAAAGATGAAGAATATAGAATTTTACATATTCTAGGTATTTGTAGAAAGTACCATATACGTATAAATTTTGAAAATGTGTTTGCCATGATTATTTGTTATATGAATATATTATATATGTGTAAAATACTTGTTTGGCGAAAGGACTCACCCTAATACATGTTTTGCTAATATACACTATGTATGTTAAAATAGTGTATTCTAAGTGTTTGTGAAAATGACCGAATGAGTATTGAATTCACATTCGTGCTCGCCATGACTAATTGTCATGGATATTATGATCGTTGTGTAGGCGATCCCCCTTTGACGAAAGGATTTGCTCTAAATCACGCCACGGCCAATATACACTAATATGCTAAAACGTGTAGCCCAAGTGTTTGTGGAAATGACTGAATGAACATGGAACTTGGATTCCTACTTACCATGACTATCCGTCGTGGGTGCACGTGTGTTATAATTAGGGCAACTCCCTAGTGAAAGGATTTGGCCTTATAACTATGTGATCAACATACGTCATGTATGTTGATGTGTGTAGTCTAAGTGTTTACTGAAATGACTAAGTAATTATGGATTTATGATTTATGTCTGCCATATGTATTGAATGTAAGAACATGATTGATGTGTATGCGACAACTCCTTGCTATAAGGATTTGTCCTAATCTATGTTGAAATCAACATACATCATGTATGTTGGAGTGGTGTAGTTTAAGTGTTTGATAAAATGCTTGTGTGAGAAATTGTGTGACGAACTAAAATTAATAGGGTGTTGAGATGGGATTCTCAACTACCTTAAAGACGTGTATGATTTCCTTCATGTAAGTCATTTAGTTTAATCGCTTACTGTTTTATGAAATGTATGTGTTTGGATTTCCTGTTTGCATTGTGTTTTATAACATGCTTGTTAATATGTTTGAATTACTTGTTTATTTAATTCTTCTCTGATTACTTCACCTGTTTAAGTTGTATTCCATAAATCCATGAAGGGTGATGGGGGAGTGGTGCAACGTTTCCAAGCAACAGCCCTGGCAGCCCTAAGCAGACAATATTAGATATTTGATTGTATGATTTGAAATCTTGATCCATTACTGCTTTAACTGTTCTGTAATTGATTGTGTTTGGGGCTATGATTATAGTCCAGGCAATCGATAATGGGATCAAATTCGTGGCTGAGATTCATTCGCCACGTAGGACGTGTTTGACGAACCCGAGTCGTGCGTTGCTTGTCAGCAGTGGTTAGGCCACACGAAGTGCTTATGCACTTCATGTTGTATAACTCAACGGGCGCTCGTACTAGTCGAGCTCTTCAAGTAACTCGATCTGTCTAATGTATGTTCACCATGTTTGGACGTTATTGCTTGAACCTAAGGTACCAAACTTACCTGTGAAATCCCGTTAACCATGGTACCTCGATCCGCTAAGACTCATGAGCTGGGCATGGTGGTATGCGACACCGTGGTCGAGCTGTCGACCTACGTTGGGGCCACGTGCCTCCCCGTAGTGACCAGTGAGCAACCAGACTCGTGAGCCGATCATGGTGGTATGGGACACTATATTCGTGCTGTCGGCCTACATTGATAAGGTGATGGGGGAGTGGTGCAACCTTTGTGCGTAACAGCCCTGGCAACCCTTTGTAGTGACATCGAGCATACTCTGAATTTGTGGTGAGGCGACGAGTTTTGTCGCGGTGTATAGAGTATGAACTAGGCCTGTATCTGTATAGTGATGAATCATTAAAGAGGTGATGGGGGAGTGGTGTAACCTTTGTGCGTAACAGCCCTGGCAGCCTCTGCAACGACCTAGAAACACATTATCGTGTGAGATTAACTAGGACTGACGACCCTAGAATGGATCATGTTTAGGAATGATACAAGGGAGGTACCTTAGTTTCCCAATCCTGCTGTTTGAAATGGACTAATAATAACTCGGTAATCATGCTCATCATGCATTGCATGTGCCTGGAAGATGTGGAGCACTGAGGAATGCAAGCATGCTGCGAACGTAAGATGGTGTCGCATGAGAGAGTGTGTGGTGAGGGCATCCATCATGACTGCATTCATACTTGCATTAATAAGAGTAGTTAGGAGTGTTTGATTATACTGCTTTATCATTACTGCTTGACTAATTGATAACATGTTAACTTATGCTTTATTGTTCCACTGAGTTAACTACTCACTCCCATGTTACGGGACGGAGTTCCGAACACCCACCAGACATTGTCTTATTGCAGATGGCGACGCTACTTTTAGGGCGGAGCCGAACTTTTGTGACGACGAGGATGCCTTCTCGTGTATGCTATTTTCTGGCGGCTTCATGTGAGTCATGTCTTAATCGACGGGATTACAGAGATGTCTAGATGACACTACACCTTTGGTATATTTTGAAACTATACTTGTAATTCATTAACCTGGTAACCTTATCATACTCTAGAAACTTACTATAATTTATATATTTTATCAGTCTTTCGCTTACAATTTAACTGTCTCTGGAGTATGATATGTTGTTTTGGCTTAATCTTACTCATGTTTAATGCACTAATACAGACAACATTCAATCATCATTCATTTTGTTGCATAAGTGATGCGTTGGAACTCAGGAGTTGAGTTTATGCTCGACCCCCGATTTTCAGGGCGTTACGTAGCCCAAATCACAGGACCGGCTAGTCCTAGGTAAGAGGTCACGTGTAGACTTGCCTCCCAGGCCCATAGCTCCGCCGACCCAGCAAAGGCGAGCGAAACGTCGGTGTATATATTGCGATAAAGGCGGACACACTGACCCCTTCTGTTTCACCAAGATGAAAGATAACGGTGTCACGCCACCTCAGAAGATCGACCATCGGCCACCACGTGATATAGCGACTCCACCTCTACAATATACATCACCAGCGCAGCCATTTTACCGACCACCTGTACCTTAGAATAGGCCGCCTCAAAGACCTATGACAGTGCAACCAAACCATCCTCAACAAGCCCCTGTGGATGCACTTGCAGTTGAAGCACCTGAGTCAACAACTGCAGCACCTTTGACCTTTGGGGTCTCTGCCCGCAGTCAAGGTACGCCTGTATTCCTATTGGTAGTCATTGGGTCCACTATTTTAATAATGTCATACTCCACAGTCAAGCGTTTGGGATTGCACACTACCCCTATGGATGTGTTGAGTATCCTTATCGTGACAAGGACCTTTTCTGATACTACCAAACTTAGTAAGGATTGCCCAATAGACTTAGGAAGCAGAATGGTGTGTATTAACTTGATAGTCTACCCGCTCATAGGTGCGACGGATGCTGGTGGACTAAAAGCCCACCGGCCCATGGTCGAAAGAAATTGATCCCGGTTATACGTAAGGTTAGGTCACTAAATAGGAACTGGATCTTCCTTAGAAGGTCAGTAATGAAGTCATCGACGGAAGGAAAGTAGGGTGCAAGTATTAAACCAATTTTTATGAAAGAATAACAATGGATTACTATAAGGATTATAAAAATAACATGGTAACTAAAGTTGACAAATATGTTGTAAATAATAAAAGGGTCGAAACGGGAAATTTCTTCAACTTTGAGTTGTCAATAGGCTGGTCATACCTTTTCATATTAAAGTTTAGTATGTGGTGTCTATTTAGGAATTATTTATAATCATACTAAGAATTATTCTGCGTAAAGATATATATATATTTTTAGTTGTTTTTGTACAATTAAACTAGAACCCTCGGGTAGGATTGAGTTTTATAGTTTAATACTCAGTAAGCTCATGTTAGAGGCGAACTACAGTAAAAACCAGAGTGCAAATCTGCTCATAACCCCCTAGTCGTACAATTGAAATGGTGACATACAACTATAATATTAGGAGATCGAAAACCCTTCTAGTATAGTCTTTTGACTATGAGCACCAGGGAAGAACTTATTATCCACCAAGTTAAACATAGGTTGAACAAGAACTCTCGTTGAACAAGATCCAAAGGACAACCTTCTAAACATGAGGCTTGAACCTCCTAATGAACTAGAATACTCCTTAAATACTTAGGATGATCAGGTTTCGGAATTTCAGAACCATATTCGTACGAAGCATTCGCGGCTCAACTCAATTCTCAATCCTGGGTGATTACCAAGGGACTCACTGCTTTGACCGAGCAGAAGACTAGGATCCATCAGGATTAGGAAGGGATACAATGGGTTGTCTGCCATGGTCAGGCGGGCAATCGACGTATCAGGTTCGAGCCTACCACAACTGACTTTTCGTATTAACCCAATCATAAATGGTAGAACATACCACCCTTAGGTAAACTTTCACATTAGACACTTGGCACGATAATAATGACTTGGACATTTATCTTCAAACCTCAAAGGTAAAAACTTTTAAGGGGGGTAGACCAATATGAGTTATGCTAGTGTAGCTATTATATACCCTAACACGTATATAAACCTGAAACCAACAGAACTAACCTATAAACTTTTACTTATTACCCTTAGACAATTTCAGGGATGAAATTTTTCTTTAAGGGGGGTAGATTGTAACGTCCCAAAAAAATCCGTACTAAGACCCGAGTACCACCTCAGGCAGAAATCAAATAGGACCAAATCCTTTATAAACTAAACGAGATTAATTAAGGGCTAAACTAGATTAGCTCTGAAATCAGCTTGAATCACTTTAAGTACGATCTGCAAGACCCAAAACTTGTAGAATCATTGACGCTAGGTTACCCTAAAATCTAGGATAAATCTCATTACCCAGTTGCTCTCAGGAGCACATTGAAACTACGTATCGGATCTGGACCGCACGTCGAAAGTCTAAATAATACGAAGTTATATAATTAGGACTGCCTTGCAAGGCTTAACAACCATCTCGAAAATCAAATCCAGATAGTGTCCGACCGGAGTGAAGTGTGTGAGGAAACATGGTTTTCTTTAGAAATTAAATCTAATTTAAGTAATCTGAGACTTGTCGCTTCCGGGCCCGATATAATCAATCAGATCATCAGAATCTGACCCAAATACACCCTCGGGTCAGGGGAAATTTCATACACATGTCCGTATATTTGTAACCCTGATCAAGTTCTAGTGACCGTTGAACTAAACTGGTCCGCCACGTGTGATCTGGAAACCTGACTGGAATGAAAACTTAACTCGACCTAGATCCAAGGTTAGTGAACTTAAGTCCGACCTTTGGCTCAAGGGAGGGCTCCAGAAGTGCTCCGCTGAGCTCAAACAGATGCTCTTTGGACATAACTTTAGTATACCTTGGCTCTGGGGCCATTTCCATCAGTTTTAGGCTTATATAAGGACCTTAAACCCTCTCTCATTCATTCCATGCAAATTTGAGCAAACCCTAGAAGAGAGAAGAGAGTAAAGTGAGAGAGTGAGAGTGAAGCTGGAGTTATTTCTGAGAATCGATCCCTGCTATCCTACGTGCCTATCCATCACTACCATATCACTTTTCAGGCAATTCTGATTTCATTTTCAGGTAAGAAATCCTAACCCTAATCAGTTCAAGAGATTCAAATAGTGTAAGTGATGAAATAGCTAACCTATTTCATGCCATAGGTTGTCGTTCTATCATTAATAAAGACTTGGTGATTAAACTGAGTCCGTTAATCATTTCTACGGCATAAGATGCGGACTTTAAACGTATAGGTTATAATTTTCAAGGCTTTCAATGTCAGTTAATGATATATTACTGACGTGGATGCTATTACAAATGTACAAAGTACTGTCCGTTTCATTTTTCAGATATACGTTAACTATGTTGAATATACTGTATTCCTCGTATTTGTAGAAAATACCGTATACATATGAAATACGGATTTGTGCTTGTCATGATTAATTGTTGTCTATGTATGCTAGTTGCATGTGTATCAACTTTTGGGCAAAAGATTAGCCCTAATACATGTTATATCAACATACGTTGTGTATGTTACTATGTGTAGCTTAAGTGTTTGTGAAAATGACTGAATGAACTATTTCCTTTTGAGTTTGAAGACTCTCCTTTCACAAACTTAGGAGGAGTATTCTTTTGTTTAGGAGGAATATTTCTGTTGTAGCCCAACCCGAATCGGTCGCCACATTTTCTTGATCCAGACAAAAGTTTTTCTAACTTTGGATCACCTTGGGCATACCTCCATGTATCTTTTAAACTCAAAAGTGAAGAGACTTCAAGTTTAAGTTTTTCATTTTCAGATTTTAGATTTTCAATCAGGAGGTTTTGAAATCTAAATCACATTTCAATTTTTCAAAATAATCTGAAATGTGGGATTTTTCTAAAATAAGAGAATTAAAATTTTCTTTAAGCTTTAAAAACTTTTCTTTTTGAAGTTTTAATTTAATAGCAATTTTACAACTTTCCTTATAAAGGGCATTATAAGCATCTTGAAGATCATCTTTATTTTCATGATCACTATTCAGATTTTTTTCGCTAGTTGAATCATCATTATCTGAAAAAGTGAACTTGGCTAGAGTCATAAGGGCCTTAACTTCATTGCCCGACTCTAATTCAGAATCTTCTGATTCAGAAGAGGCTTCAGTGCCAGAAAATTCATCCCAAGTAGCCAACATACCCTTCTTTTTGGGTTTGTCCTTTCTAGGACACTTGTTTGTTAAATGCCCATAGTCATGGTAGTTGTAACATTGACTGTCTTTTAAAGATTCCCAAGTTTTAGATTTGGACCTTTTCTTATAATTTGATTTTTGAAAATAAACCCTCTTTTTACTATTGAAAATTTTGTAAAACTTTTTTGCTAAAAGGGCCATATCATCTTCAGAATTTTCTTGAGAAATACATTTAGAAGATTTAAGAGCGATAAATTTACCTTTAGGAGCTTTAAAAGTTAACTCATAAGTCTGTAAAGAGCCAACTAATTCTTCTACCCTAATATTATCTGTATCACGAAGTTCCTGGATCGTAGTTACCTTAGAATTGAACTGTTTAGGAAGTGAGCGTAGTATCTTTGCACAGACTTTACTTTCTAGGATTTTATCACCAAGACCCCACATAGAGTTCACAATGTCATTTAATCTTGTATAGAAGTCCATGAACATTTCATTTTCTTCCATATGTATTTCCTCAAATTTGGTTGTGAGGATTTGGACTTTAGATTTCTTAACAATTGATATTCCCTCGTGTGTCATTTCTAAAATATCTCAGGCTTGCTTTGCAGAATCACAGGATATAATTCTTTTAAATTCATCCGGTGATAGTGCACAAGTGATTGCATTTAGTGCTTTTGCATTGACACTATCACTTTTCTGAAGTGTGGTCCAAGAAAAATAAGGTGTTATTCTCATAGATTTCGATCCATCGATACCAGTTACTTTAGTGGTAGGAGAGGTCTATTCAGTCACTGAGGCTAGCCACACACTCTCATCCATGGATTTTAAGAAAATCCTCATTCTAGCTTTCCAATAAGCATAATTGGTGCCATCAAATGGTGAAGGCCTAGTGACTGAAAGGCTATCAAAATTTGACATCTTAAATAGCTCAGATCGATTAGCTTAGGAAATAAATCCTAATAGAATAATTAAAAACGAGCTATTAAGCTTTGATACCACTTGAAAAGGCCGAGCTATATGTCTTAGCGGGGGGGTGAATAGGACTATGCCAAATTCAAATGCTAACAGCGGAATTTAAATAATTAAAAGAAAGATAGCACTTTAAACAAACCACAATAAGGAAATGTAAAGCAACCTCAAAATTCTAATACTGAGAGGTTGATACAAATGTTGTTCTAAGGACAATCTTGCACCATAAAAACCAAGGGTTTATGGCAGGACAACCTTACTAGAACGGTTTGTGTATCAAGAACTCAAACTGAAGAGGAATAAAAAGGAAAGAGCTAGAAAGGAAATCTAAACTATTACAACATTCCCCACAATGCTTATAATATTCACATCCACATATACATCCCACAATATTGAATGATAAAAGATATAGAAAATAAACCACACATTCGAGTCACAAGACAAAGAATTATAGTGGTTCGCTTGTATGTACACCAACTGTTAAAAAACAGCCACACAGTTACTCCACCCCTAATATCCTCACACAGTGGATATTAGCGTTCACTATGAAAATAGGTTTTTCCAGGTTCACCTAAAACCCTCACAATTGTGTCTTTCAAGTGGGCTTACGCAATTCGAAAACCCCACACTCTAAGTTTTTTGGTTCACCTCAGATAAACCAAAACAATGAGATTTTTCTGGCTCAATCTCAAAAGAAACTAAAAATAGAAGATTTACACAAATGTAAAATACCTGGATTTCTCCTTTTATTGCAGCCCGGAAGAACCAAGTTGGAGTAAAAATTCGAATAGAAGTTCAATGTCCAATATCACTTATGAAATGGTTCTAGATTCTAAATTGATTTTAAATTAAATCCAGTTGGGCTAGCTCTATTTGATTTTGATTCCAAGAAGTGGGAATTCTTCAATCCCTCTTTCAAATCAGATTGGAATGTAGAATACAAAATCAAATATAAAAAGTTAATAAAAGAGAATATTAAATATGCACAATATAGCTTAAAATAATGACTAACTTATCTCTAAGAGTATCGAATTGATTTAGCTTGAATTGAATGAAAAACTCTGAAATTCATCATCTATTTATAGGTGAAGCAATCACATTCATGACTGGTCCTGTGAACACTACGGCTGGTCGTAGGACCAACAACTTTTTAAAATTTTGAGCGCGATCAAATAAAACCATTCCACGACCGGTCGTAGGCCTTGCACGACCGGTCGTGAGAACTCCACGACTGGTCGTGACCTATCCACGACTGGTCGTGAGGAACCAGATTTAGTCACTGGAGTTTGAGTCGTAGCTGCAGGACTGGTCGTGAATGAGTCGTGCACTGTTCACACAACCGGTCGAGTAGTCTCCAGGACTGATCGTGGCTTAACCAAAAAATTCTGAAAATTTACGACAACTTAAGACTGGTCGTGGAATTTCTTGGACTAGTCGAGCCAGTGCTAGGATTAGTCAAACAGAGTCCAGGACTAGTCGAAGAACAGACCAAACATTTATAAAATGATTCAATATGAATTATGTATTCAAAATGACCTACCCTAAGGTCAATCTAAGGTCTTCCATACCTTGGACATGATGTATGAACATTGAACCTTCTTTTCTTCAAATGATAGACGGTCTTTGAAGTTCATGAAGCTTGAGATCTCAACACATAATGGAGCTTGAACTTGAGATCTTTTGAATCTTGAATTTGTAGTACTTGAGTTGTACTTCACCTTGAGTCTTGAGTATGAACAGTTGACTTGTCTTTCAATGTCGCTTTAAAACATTGAACTTTGAAGCTTAAAGGAGTGAACAATGTACTTGATCTTACATTTCTTGAAGTAGATCTTTGTTCTTGACTTGAAGCATTGTCCTTGTACATGTGATGCATTATCTTGAACAATATATATCAATGTGCTATACAAGACACGGATTGTGGTTTTGGCACTACAAAATTTCACAACCAAAGGAGCAAGAAACCATAGCACTTACACGCCCGCCCACCAATAGGATGTGAATTGCATCCTACCCTTGCCCATCTTTAGCCACAAACAGCCAATTCTATGGGCAGGGCCACCATGATGTATCATTTATTCATGTTGTCCATCCCTTCTCTCATATCATTTGAATGTATGAGCACAAAATTAAGGCCGGTCCAACACTTAACTACACCACATATCACTCTTGCATTTAATGCAACCCAAGCTTATTATCTGGTGTGAAGCATATTATTTGGTGTGGTCCATTTAAATGTTGGATTTACCTCATTTTTATGTACATACATTAAAATGATCTGATATAAGGGATGGACTGTGTGAATAAACATATGCATCGTAGTGGCCTACCCACAGAACTACCCATTCGTGGCTAGATATGGGTTGGCTAGGATGCAATCTGCGTCCCCACCAATAAGAAGTAGATTGGCAGGTGTACCACACACCATCGACTTGGTTGGTGTGGGAACGTGTCATGGGCGATGCTCTTGGAGCTTTGAGTTGTACGAACGGTTCAAAGGAGATCAAATTTACATGGCCCCACAATGATATATTTGTTATATTTATACCATTCATCCATTTGGCGAAATCATTTTAGAGCATGAGCTCAAAAATTAGTCATATGTAGAGCTCAAGTGGATCATACTACAAATAACAGTGAGGACAATGATTCTCACCATTAAAATATTTTTAATGCCCATCATAACATTTATTTTATATCCGATTTGTACATAAGATAACATGGACCTAGATAAAGAAGTAAAACATATATCATATTATCCAAAACTTCCGTGACCCCAAAAGCGTTTTAATGGTAGACGTTCAATCCCCTAGGCTTTTTGTAATGTGGTCCACTTGATCTTTGGATATATATTATTTTTCGGCTAAGCCTTACAATGAGGTGGCTATGTGGACAGACGGTTTGGATATAATCATATAAAACATACCTAATGATGGAACCAAAGAACTTACGATGTCAATATACCTGCCAGGCGGGTGACTAGTGGACGCAGATTAGCTACTGACACGTCGAGCAGCGAGACTCACTGTAGAAGTGACGTCACGCAGTTCTGTGGGCCCCACCATGATGTATGTTTTATATCCACACCGTCCATCCATTTGGAGATATCATATTAGGGCATAGTCCAAAGAATTAGTCAAGTCCAAAGTTCGAGTGGACCTACCATAGAAAACAGTGGGGAGAGTGACGCCCACCATTAAAAACTTTTAAGGGCCGCAAAAGTTTTCGATCAAGCTAATATTTGTGTTTTCTATTATTTCATTTATGCGTTAACACATGAATAGGTTGGATATCAAATAAACATCATGGTGGACCTTAGGAAGGTTTCAACAGTGGATGTCACTCTCCCTACTGTTTTCTATGGTGGGGTCCACTAGAGCTTTAGATTCACCTCATTCTTTGGATCATATCCTAAAATGATCTCTCTAAATGGATGGATGGTGTGGATACAACACATACATCATAGTGGGGCCCACAGAATGTGGTGACGTCACTTAAGTAGCCGGACTCAACTTGTTAGTAGCTAACCGTGTTCGTGGCCGGTGTACCACACGCCACCGACCTGGGTAGTGTGGGTACGTGTGGGATGCGGTTTGGCTAGTGACAGTACCAGCAGCCAATAGGCTAGTGGTCGGTGTTATATACACAGGAAATGGATTGACTACTCCCCCTGCCACCAGCGAATGGCTGGTGGTCGGTGCTTTATGGAACCCACCATGATGTATGTGTTTCATCCATGCCGTCCATCTATTTTTCTAGATCATTTTATGGTATGAGACCAGAAAAGAGGTATATCCCAATCCCAAGTGGACCACATTATAGGAAACTATGTTGAATGAATGTCGATTGTTAAAAAAATTTTGGGGGCCATAAAAGTTTTAAATCAAGTTAATCTTTGTTTTTTTCCCTTCATCTGGGTCTGTATGACCTGATCAATAGATTGGATATCAAATAAACAGTACAGTGGGCCTTAAGAGGATTTAAATGGCGGATATCCAATCACTATTGTTTTCTTGTGGTGTGGTCCACCTGAGATTTATATCCCCCTAATTTTGGGATAAAGCCCTAAAATGATCTGTAAAAATGGATGAATGGAATGGATGAAACATATACATTATGGTGGGGCCCATAGAGCATCGACCATCAGCCACAAGGTTGGTGGCAGGGGGAGTAGCCAATCCATTTCCATATAGACCCATGATGTATGTGTTTTATCCACACGGTCCATCCATTTTGAAAGATAATTTTAGGGCTTGATTTCAAAAATGAGTTAGATCTGAATCTGAATGGATCACTATGGGAAAACTGTTGTGATTGAATGTCCACCATTAAAAACAACTTAGGGCCCATGTAATGGTTATTTGACATTTGACCTGTTTGATTAGGTCATACAGACTTCGATGAAGGGAAAAGATATATATGAGCTTTATCCAAAAATTTTATGGCCCCTAATAAATTTTTTATGGTGGGCGTTCAATCAATACCGTGCAGTCGACTTGAGATTTGGATCAACCTTATTTTTAGGCTTATACCATAAAATAACCTAGAAGAATGGGTGGATAGCATGGATGAAACACATGCATCATGGTGGGGCCCAAAGAGTGTGAGTAGCCGTGTTTCCGTACGCTCAATCCCCACTGCTTTTTGGAAGCGGATTGGCTGGTGTACCTCACACCAGCTATATAGCTGCTGTATTGACATCAGCAAGTTCTGTGGGTCCATCATGAGGTATGTGTTATATCCAAACCGTCCATCCATTTGGCGAGCTCGCCTTAAGGTTTGAGATGAAAAATAAGACATATCTAACTATCAGGTAGAGCACACTGCAAAAAGCAGTGGGAGATTGAACGTATACCATTGAAACCCTTTTTGGGGTCACAGAAGTTTTGGATCAATATGAAATTTATTTTTCCTCTTCATTCAGATCTTTTTGACCTTATGAATAGATTAAATGGAAAATAAATGTTATGGTGGGCCCTACGAATCTTTTAACAGTGAAAATCATTATCTCAGCTGCTATTTGTGGTGTGGTCCACATGATCTTTGTATATGATTCATTTTTTGGATAATCCTCTAAAATGATCTCTAAAACTAGATGAAGGGTGTAGATATAATAAATACATAACTGTGGGGCCCATGTAACTTTGATCTCCTTTGAATCGTTCGTACAACTCGGAGCTCGAGGAGCAACAGTGCTCGTCTTCGCACGACATGTACCTACAACAACTATATAGCTGGTGTGTGGTACACCAACCAATCCGCTTCCCTGCTTTTTACAGCGTGGTCAACTTAATATTTGCATATAACACCCACATCCATAGCTCAAGTGGTAGACTGAGTGAAAGATACCTCGTTTCAACACTGAGGTCTTAGTATCGATTCCCTAGTGGGGGTGGCTAACAGTGAAGTGTGATCTGACAGTGGGAGTACTAACAAGCTAAAAAAATAAAAAATAATAAAATTGATATTTGTATATATTTTATTTTGAGACTCAAGCCTTACGATGCGCTCGCCAAATGGACGTACGGTTTGGATATAATGGGAACGGATTGGCTACTCCCCCTGCCACCAGCCCTGTGTAGCTGATGGTCAGTGCTCTGTGGGCCCTACCATGATGTATGTGATTCATTGTTACGCCCCAAAATTTGGTACCCGAGTTGGCCAGGCCTAAACCCGAATTTCAGGACTGTGAGTTGTACTTAAACAAATTATACATCGCAACCCACATTATTTTCATGCATTTTCAAGGCAATCAGAATAACTAAAAGGATAATAATCATTGCCATTAAATAATGTTCACTAATCAATCCTTGAAATTTTACTCATATTAATATTAAAAAATAATTAATAATAAAATGCATTAAATTTTAATTAATATTCAAATAAATAAAAGGAAAAGTCTTCAATCTCGCCCAATTAGCTCTCCATACATAGACCCTACAAAACAATCTATAAGTGTGTGAGCGCGACGGCTCGTAGGGTCACATCATTCCCAAAATTGAAAATTCTACGTTAACACCAATATAACTCAATAAAATAAATAGGATCAATTACGTGTATTGAATCAGCATTTACATGACAACAATAACAATTTGTTTTTTATAATAACAAAATAAGATAATTCAGTCATCTAAAATCCTTTCTGGTTCAACCCATGGCAGAGCACCCATGTGTGTTGATCCTTTTAGGGAATGACCCTCGGCAGAGCACCGGTGTTGATCCTTTTAGGGAATGACCCTCGGCAGAGCACCTGGTGAATAAACTTTTAGGGTAAATACCTATGACAGAGCACCTGTGTGTGTTGATCGTTTTAAGGAATCGCTTAGGGCAGATCACCTGTGCCGATCCTTTTGGGAATGACGCTGGGCAAAGCACCCGTACCATACTGATCCTTTCGAGAATGACCCTAGACAAAGCACCCGTATCAAAATAATATAATGGTCCTTTCAGGGCAGAGTATCCATAATATAATTAAAAGCATTTAACAATAATCAAATGAATTTATTCCACATATTAGAAATCAAATAAATGCATTCTACATCATGTAAAACTAAAATTAAATGTCTTAAATCAACAATACGAAATAAATAATTAATGAAATGAAAGTATATAATAATGTAGTATTTTCAATTAGGAAAATTACCTACCTGATTAGTGTGACTGATCCCATGTATGATGGCTGGAAATTACGTGTAGACAGTCTGACTCGGTTCTAGTTATACGAAGTTCAACATACTTCTACAAGAGGCGACTCGATGTATCCGTTGATGTCTTCCAATATTAAGATGTAGGTTGAATCTGAGGCTATGAAACGGTGGAGATCAAAAGCCATTATAGAGAGAAGGAAGGTTGTGCCTGCGAAAATGGAACGAGTTTCCGCTTTGAACAGAACTTGCGTTGGATGCTCAAGTTTTCAGTTTTGATGGCTAGGCTAAGTAGGGTCCACTAGTGATGGTTAGAGAGATCTAAGTTGTTCATCAGTTTTGCAAGATAAGGATAAATTGTGAACTTAAAAACGAAGAAGATCTGAATCTTTAGTGGGCCGCATCAAAGCTGTTTAGGCAAAAGATTTCAAGGGCTAGGGTTACTCGAGGGTTCAGATCTATTGGGCGATTTAGATTGAGGAGTGGGTCCCACCATGATAATTGCATGCATGGTGGATGGGTTCATGTGCTCAACTATACGGTGAAGAAGGAAAGAAAGAGAGAGAGAATCGTGGAGAAGAAGAGGTTTAGTTGTAGGGTGACGTGCGTCGGCACGTCACTTGTTGTTTTGGTTTTTTTTATATGCACGGTGGGCCCCACAGGGATGACATGACAAATCCACTCCATCCATTTATTTTTTCAGATCAAGTTAGGGCATTAGCCCAAAAATGAGGCTGATCCAAGGTTCAAGTAGGCTACATCATAGGGAACAGTGGAACCCACCGTTTAAAAAAACGAAGTGTTACATTCTACCCCCTTAACAAAATTTTGTCTCCGAAATTTACTAGACTAATGTTTGTCATCGAATCTCGTGAAGTGTATGCAATTGGCGGTGCTTGCGTTGGTGTTTCCTCTAGTTTTGTAATTCTCTTAAATGGTGGCTGACATACCCTAGTGTTGAAATTTGCTCCTCTTTTGGTGGTGTGGTAATGTATCCTTGGGCTGATGTGAGCATCGTGAAGACCTATGATGTTGCCACTGTTGTCATTGTTGATGTAGTTGTTGAGATCATCGACGTGGTAATGTATCCTTGTAAAGCTGAATTATATTGTTTGAAAGTGGTGTCGTGGCTAGGTGTATACATAGGTTTGAGGTCGTGGCGCATGGCTCCTTGGACATGTCTGTCGATGCTAGGTAGTCTAACTTGTTGATGTGGCTGCTGAGGTGGTCTTAGAATATCCTGTGGATGACCCTTGCTATTGTAACCACGATGGAGGTCGTTGATGTAATTGTCGTAATTGTTGTGGCAATCCTTATGGATACGACGGAGATGAGCTTGAGGAATGGTTGTGCTGAAGAGTAAAGTGGAGATTGTCGGTGCATGGATGGTGGCACATGCTATGGAGGTGGCCGGTAGACTTGCTGAGGTGTGGGTTCTTGACTCAGTGGTTAATGGAGACGAGATGATTGTTGACGTTGAGGCACAAATGCTCCTTCAGTCCCTAAATATAGCAGTTATCGGGGTAAAAATGAAAATCATACTGGTACTGGAGTTAAGACGCTTGACATAGATGTGAAATGTGATCTTCATATCCTTAGTTGTAGTAGGCTAACGTGTGATCTCGGTCAGGTCTAACTCTTTTACTAACTCTGTCATACCTAATAATCTACCATGGCTTAAGGATCTCTTAAGGCTTACCTAGTTACTCTTATCTACTTACTCGCAATTAATTTGTTCCTAAGGGCATCGGGTATAGGTGTTTATGATGGAGTGTTGTGACTCGTATCGCTTAGATATAATCTACCATTGATTGGACAAGGATTTTTGTTTTATATAATGATAAGTACGTTAAAGATTTTATAAGATTGTAAGGAAGATTAGATGGTCTAAAAGACTTACACATGAAGATCAAGAGAATAAGAGCTGTGATATGTACTAAGGTTGTAGTGCAAAAAAATTCAGATTATGAGGATATTGTTCATGCTAATGTTTCTGATATTTGCAAGTATTGGATTGGTCTAAAACTTTTTAAAATGATGTATCTATTAGTCTATTATATCTCTATAAAATTTTAGTTGAATCCAAAGTTTATAAAAAATCCTAAAATTTGGATAATTGGGTCTGCCCAGAAGTAAATGATTTCTAACTAGTATACATATAAATTAAAATCAATATAGGATAAACCTAGATTTATATTTTTATATTATTTTTCTATAAAACTACACTTGTTAATCTACGATTGAGATTTTGAATCGCCTTAAATGGAGTTATAATTAATTAGTTATGATTTTTATAATTCAAGTGTTTTATACTACTATTGTTGTCCAACTCACCGTACTAGGCTAAAAATTCTTAAAATTTTCTTAGGGTCCAGTTTTGGGCTATTAGTTCAATGTCAAGCCTAATTAATATCATATTTGATTTCATACAGATACATAGGACTTTTTAAGTTCATATTTTATTTATTTTTTATTTTTTTTATTTTTTTTATCACAAAGCAAAAAATCTAATATTTAGATCTTTAATTCAATCACTATCATAGGTCCTCAAATTGATTCCAGCTTAGGCTTAATCTAACCATTAGTGTAACATATATTAAAGGTCCTCATGAGAATCTAAAACCTAAGCTTTGATACCAATCTGTCACACTCTGAAATTCAGTACCCGAGTTGGCCAGGCTTGAACCCGAATTCCAGGACTGTGAGTTATACTTAAACAAATTATACATCGCAACCCACATTATTTTCATGCATTTTCAAGGCAATCAGAACAACTAAAAGGATAATAATCATTGTCATTAAATAATGTTCACTAATCAATCCTTGAAAATTTACTCACATTAATATTTAAAAAATAATTAATAATAAAATGCATTAAATTTTAATCAATATTCAAATAAATAAAAGGAAAAGTCTTCAATCTCGCCCAATTAGCTCTCCATATACAGACCCTGCAAAACAATCTATAAGGGTGTGAGCACGACGACTCGTAGGCTTACATCATTCCCAAAATTAAAAATTATACATTGACACCAATACAACTCAATAAAATAAATAGGATCAATTACGAGTATTGAATCAGTATTTTACATGACAACAATAACAATTTATTTTTCATAATAATAAAATAAGATAATACAATCATCTAAAATCCTTTCTGGTTCAACCCAGGGCAGAGCACCCGTGTGTGTTGATCCTTTTAGGGAATGACTCTTGGGAAAGCACCGGTATTGATCCTTTTAGGGAATGACCCTCGACAGAGCACCAGGTGAATAAACTTTTAGGGTAAATACTCAGGGCAGAGCACCCGTGTGTGTTGATCGTTTTAGGGAATTGCCTAGGGCAGAGCACCCGTGCTAATCCTTTTAGGAATGACCCTGGGCAGAGCACCCGTATCAAAATAACATAATGGTCATTTCACGGTAGAGCACCCATAATATAATTAAAAGCATTTAACAATAATCAAATGAATTTATTCCACATATTATAAATCAAATAAATGCATTCTACATCATGTAAAACCAAAATTAAATGTCTTAAATTAACAATACGAATAAATAATTAATGAAATGAAAGTATATAATAATGTAGTCTTTTTAATAGGGAAAATCACCTACCTGATTTAGTGTGACAAATCCTATGTATGATAGCCGAAAATTACGTGTAGACAGTCTGACTCGGTTCTAGTTATACGAAGTTCAACATACTTCTACAAGAGGCGACTCGGTGTATCCGTTGATGTCTTCTAATACTAAGATGTAGGTTGAATCTGAGGCTATGAAACAGTGGAGATCAAAAGCCATTATGGAGAAGGAAGGTTGTGCCTGCGAAAACGGAACGAGTTTACGCTTCGAACGGAACTTGCGTTGGATGCTCAAGTTTTCAGTTTTGATGGCTAGGATAGGCAGGGTCCACTAGTGATGGTTAGAGAGATCTAAGTTGTTCATCAATTTTGTAAGATAAGGATAGATTGTGAACTTAAAAACGAAGAAGATCCGAATATTTAGTGGGCCGCATCAAAGGTTTTTAGGCAAAAGATTTCAAGGGCTAGGGTTACTCGAGGGTCTGGAACTATTGGGCAGTTTAGATTGAAGAGTGGGTCCCACCATGATGATGGCATGCATGGTGGATGGGTTCATGTGCGCAACTGTATGACGAAGAAGAAGGAAAGAGAGAGAGAGAGAGAGAGAGAGAGAGAGAGAGAGAGAGAGAGAGTCATGGAGAAGAGGTTTGGTTGTGGGGTGACGTGTGTTAACACATTACTTGTTGTTTTGGTTTTTTTTTTTTTAAAATAATTTATATGCACGGTGAGCCCCACAGGGATGACATGATGAATCCACTCCGTCCATTTATTTTTCTAGATCAAGTTAGGGCATTAGCCCACAATGAGGCTGATCCAAGGTTCAAGTGGGCCACATCATAGGGAATAGTGGAACCCACCGTTTAAAAAAAAACAGAGTGTTACATTCATCCATTCCATTCATCCATTTTTACAGATCATTTTAGGGATTTATACCAAAAATTATAGGAATATAAATCTCAAGTGGACCACACCATAGGAAAATAATAGTGATTGGATATCCACCTTAAAATCCTCCTAAAGATATTTGACATCCAATCTGTTGATTAGGTCATATAGGCCCAGATGAAGGGAAAAAACAAAGATAAGCTTGATCCAAAACTTTTATGGCCCCCAAAAAGTTTTTAATGGTTGAAGTTCATTCAACATTGTTTCCTGTAATGTGGTCTACATAAGACTGGTATATACCTCAGTTTTGGTCTCATACTATAAAATGATGTAGAAAAATATATGGATGGCATGGATGAAACACATTCATCATGTTGGGGCCCACAGAGCACCGACCACCAGCTATTGGCTGGTGGCAGGGGGAGTAGCCAATCTGTTTCCGATATAACACATACCTTGTGGGATCCACATAACTTGGTGGCGTCAACACACTAGCCAGGTCGGGGGTGTGTGGTACAACACCCAACCCGCTTTCACCACCAATAATACCAGTACGGAAACGGATTGGCTACTCCCCCGCCATCAGCGAGCACGAATTAGGTACTACCCCCGCCTGTTCCGATCTCGGGATAGGCATTGGCTCCGAGGACCACTGAGGGGCCACTGCGATGTATGAACTTTATCCACACCGTCTATTCATTTTCACGTATCATTTTAGATAATGAAGACAGAAATAACGAATGTCAAATGCCCAAATGGACCACACAGTGAGAATTAAATTTTCTCAGGTACCACAAAAGTTTTGGATCAAGACTATATTTGTCTTTTTTTTTTCTTCATCCAACTATATATGACTATGTCAACAGGTTGGATGGAAAATAATTGACACAGTGGACCTAAGAAGGTTTCAATGGTGAGTGTCCTTAATACCGCTGCTTCCTGTGGTGTGGTTCATTTGAGACTTAGATTTGCTTTATTTTTAGTTTAGCAATCCAAAATGATATGAAATCTATGGATGGACCGTGTGGATAAAACTCATAAATCACGGTAGCCCCTCAGTGGCTCTCAGAGCCTCTGCCTGTCCTGAGCTCAAAACAGGCGGGGTAGTACCTAATCCACGCCCGCCACTGGCCAATGACTGGTGGTAGGTGATCTGTGGGCCCCCATCATGGTGTAAGTATTTCATCCATGCCGTCCATATATTTTTCCATATCATTGTATGGTATGAGACCAAAATGAGATATATTCATTCTAATGTCCATATATTTTTCCGTATCATTGTATGATATGAGACCCAAAATGAGATATACTCCAATCTCAAGTAGACCACGTTATAAGAAATGGTGTTGAATGAACGTCGACCATTAAAAACATTTTAGGGGCTATAAAAGTTTTGGATCAAGCTGATCTTTGTTTTTCCCTTCATCTGGGCCTTTATGACCTAATCAACCGATTGGATGTCAAATAAGCAGTATGTTGGGCCTTAGGAGGATTTTAACGGGGATATCCAATCATTATTATTTTCCTGTAGTGTGGTCCACCTGATTTATATCCCTCTTATTTTTGGTATAAAGCCCTTAAATGATCCCTATAAATGGATGAAACACATACATCATGGTGGGCCCACAGGACCAGCAGCCACAGGGCTGGTGGCAGTGGGAGTAGCCAATCGTTTCCTACCAGTACATCATTGACTGACAACTGATGGAGACGGTACTGACCGGGGGTAATTTGGTAATTCAAAGCAGAAATACATTTCTCTTTATCGCACTCGTCTCCTCAGTCCTTTTGGTGAGTGAGAATGGGAAGTAGCAAATAGAAGACTTAAATTGCTTCATCTACTGGCGGAGAAAATGGAGAATGGCGAAGGCTACGTCTATCTTGCGCTGAGGGATGCAATGTCTTCTATTGGTCAGAAGGTGAATCTGTTGGCTGTAGTTGTCGAGCATGGGGCTCCAAAGAAGACCAAGGGAACTGGTAACTTTTCATTACACTTCTCTTTTCGTTCTCATCTCTGTTTTTTTTTTTTTTTTTGAAGTCATTTCTAATGTCTGAGTTTTATTTTGTTCTAATGATTTTTCTATAGTAATTAACTGTTACTAATATGAAATTGGTAGCCATACTAGCCCTCGTTGTATTAAAAGTAGAAAGGGTTGGTTCATATATCAATCAAAGGGTTCTAAATAGTTGCTTCCTGCCTCCGAATTATCATTTATTGTTGTTGTTTTTATTATTGTTATTGGAGGCCGGTTCCTCTACAAGTCCTTGTACAATAAGCTTATTCTACACTACGCATGGGTCCCGCCGTGATGCGTGTACAGCATCCAATCTGTCCAGTAGGGTTGCCTCACATGAAAGTTGGACACTCCAAAATCAGGCCGTTCAACTCTTATCTGGGGCACCACGTGAATTTAGTGGTTTTTGGTTGGTGTCCATCGTTTTCTATGTTGGGCCCACCTAATGATTGGATTGGCCTATTTTTGGGGCATCACATTATCATGGTGGGGCTCACGCAATGCGCGGGTGGGATGGCTTACGCACAACATGGTGGGCCCCATGGGTAGTGTCCATCGTTTTCTGTGGTGTGGCCCACCTAGTGATTGGATAAAACACAATTTTGGGGCATCCCATCATCATGGTGGGGGTCACGCAATGCGTGTGTGGGATGGCATATGCACAACACGGTGGGCCCCACACAGGCAATGGTGTGCATGCAGGTGACCTAACTTTTACATGCAAGTGAATCACTGGTAGAATAAGCTTATACTACAAGGACTTGTAGAGGAACTATCCCTTATTATTGATATCATTACTCTTTTTTGAGACCCACAATCCATTGGCCTGCTTATCACTCTTCTTTAACCCCTCAGATGGGTTCTTATGAATAACCAATGTGTTCTTGTGTATGATCATACAAGGAGGGGCATTAATATGGGTTGCCACAAAATCATATAAGATGGGTAGGGATTGGGGTGATTGAAGGATGATGGTAAAATCAGGGGAACCTGGTTCGGAGTCAGAAGATGTTAGGAATCCAGATAAGAGTAATGGTACAAAGTGTTAAGTATATCCACCTCCCAATAACAACACAAGTCACAACAAAGGAGGCCCTTGTTTAGAAGAGGCCATTGGCTGGAAGTTTTGGGGATGGTGAGGACTGTTTTATAGGTTACTGATTGCATAGAACACATTTTTGGGGCATCCCATCATCATGGTGGTGGTCACGCAATGCGTGTGTGGGATGGTATATGCACAACACGGTGGGCCCCACACAGGCAATGGTGTGCATGCAGGTGACCTAACTTTTACATGCAAGTGAATCACTGGTAGAATAAGCTTAAACTACAAGGACTTGTAGAGGAACTATCCCTTATTATTGATATCATTACTCTTTTTTGAGACCCACAATCCATTGGCCTGCTTATCACTCTTCTTTAACCCCTCAGATGGGTTCTTATGAATAACCAATGTGTTCTTGTGTATGATCATACAAGGAGGGGCATTAATATGGATTGCCACAAAATCATATAAGATGGGTACAGATTGGGGTGATTGAAGGATGATGGTAAAATCAGGGGAACCTGGTTCGGATTCAGAAGATGTTAGGAATCCAGATAAGAGTAATGGTACAAAGTGTTAAGTATATCCACCTCCCAATAACAACACAAGTCACAACAAAGAAGGCCCTTGTTTAGAAGAGGCCATTGGCTGAAAGTTTTGGGGATGGTGAAGACTGTTTTATAGGTTAGAAGTGGATATGAATTGGGACAGGTATGGGGTGGATTTATTTTGACTGTGGTCAGATTAGGGGTGCTGTGTTTAGTGCTGAAAGGAGACAGATTGTAGAAATGTTGGGAACAATTAGAGGCTGAATTTGGGGTCAGATTGTAGGTTAGGCTTATAGGTGGGCAATAGGCTGGTTTCAATGGGACTATTTTAGGAGAGATTGTGCCTAAAGAGGGACTGGTTTTACTGGAATTAGATGTTTATATATAGTATTAGGACTGCAGATGAGATTGAAAAGTTTCAGAGTTTAGGATAAGGGCTGCTTATAGGTATGGTGTGGCAACACTTTGATCATCCTTGGAGGGATATAAATGATATATTGTGGCCTTAGTTTTGGGGTGGCAACATATTGATCATCCTTGGGTATAAATGATCAATGGTGGCCGCATGTTTTGGGTAGCAATCCATTGATCATCCATCTGGAGGGATATGAACAATTAATCGTGACCGTTAACTTTATTTCATAATTTTTTGATTACAAGAATGCCACTAGGGGCTGAAGTTTGTGAAGTAGTGAAAACTGGGTTTAGGATGGACTCTGGGCTGAAAAAAGTCTGGAAAGATGATTGTTGTGGAACTTCTTGGAGGTAATGGAACTTTTAAAGTTTTAGAGTCCATTTGTTTAGAAACCATTTACATGCATAAATTCTTTACATGGTAAATTATCTCACTAGGAATCCATTTACATTTGTAAATGCTTTATCATGTAAGCAGTTTACCGTGTTTATGTTTTTGGTCCAATTTTCTTATGTAAGTCACTTTCCAATGTTTGTTTGGCTACTAAAAGAATGTGCAAATGTGAATATGCCCAACCCGTGACTTGCAAATGGAGAATTGGTGACTGATGGACCCATTTGAGGGATGGGACTTGGTGTGAAGGATACAAGAAGGAGCTTACCAGCTTTTTTGGTTTTCTTTTTTCCTACATAAAGAAGAGATGGAAGTGATAGGGTTTCAACAAGCTTGTTCGTATATTTCTTTCTCCTTATTGCATGCATTGGCAATAGTTGAAAGCTCAACAAAGCCAAGGCAATATCACCAAATTGCCTAGATCTCTTACAACTGAGAATAATTCTTTCTTGCTTCGGACATGAGTGAGATGGGAGTTTTGAGTTTGTAGCATTGGTCGAATGCTTAAGAGAGCTATAAGGCAATATCACCAAAGAACCTCAACTCTTGCCATAAGAAGATTGTTTCTTTTTTTCCTTTGGTTTGGTTAGATATGGTAACTTTGGGTGTTTTCTTTCTTTTCATGGGTCAAGTAAAGACCACTGACGAAAATATAAAGAAAGCTTGTGTTGACTACCTTCACATCTTGCAATTCATGCGGGGAGATATGTAGTAGATAGATGGTGGGGTTTTGAATATTTGTGTTGCACTCCTATCTAACTAGAGAAGATCACAACATGTGTTATGAAGGGAGGGGAGGGGTAATGATGTTTTGATTCATTTCTTCATCTCCCCGCTTATTGCCTAAGGAACACTTGCACAGCCTACCACTTGACCCTTTTGATGGGCCAAGTGTTGTTTTAATTGGGTTATGCCCTATTCTAATGTAGGGGCATTTTCACACTGGGCTCGAGTGGGGTCGCCTGTTGGATGCAGGGGCACACTTGGGGTGGGTGATCCATGCGATTTGGGGCCCACGGGGGAGGTCTCGTGTTCAAGACTCCTTACCAGGGGTGAGTAATGCGCATTTCACACCGGGCTCGAGTGGGGTAGCCCATGGGATGCGGGGATACACTCGGGGTGGACGACCCATGTGATTTGGGGCCCACGAAGGGGGTTCGGCCGAGGTCCTAACCCATGAGATGTGGGGCCTGGGCTATGAGATAAAAGGATTAATTCGCATACTCTAATAGTTCGAGCTTTTAGAGCAAGTGGTTAATTGTCCTGCATCATATTCACACTCCTACAACAAAACCTGCACATTATTTCTTGCCCACTCCCACCTATCCTTACCCCATTCTTCCACCTTACATCTCCATTCTCATTTTCCCCAACAAATACTACAATAGTCAATATACAATAGCAAATAAGACAATGTCTTTGCAGTCTGCATAAATCCACAAACACCACAATAAATAGAATGTGTTATAAATTTGCATAATCAACTAAGAAAGTAAAAATATAATTTAAGACAATAATTTTTATTATGCATCATTAGTTAATTACAAATTGCATTCGAAACAAGAAAAATAAAATAAAAAACCAAATAAATTTTCTATTTTCCCCAAATCGGGTACCCAACTTTGATTTCCCCAACAACACCCAAATCAATAATCAGATCTAGTGTAAATTTGATGGAAATACTTCCCCCCTAGGCCCTATTTCAACATATTTGAAAAAAAAATTGACAACAATTTTTTTTTTTTTTTTGAAATTCCAGAAAAATGAAATAATATTAAAAAAACTACAAAACACCTCCAATTTGGTGTAGATCTGATAAAAACTAGCCCCCAAAGCATTAGATTTGAAAAAAAAAAAGTAAAAAAATTCTGGAATTTTCATAAATTTCGACAGATTTCCCAATTTTTTTTTTACCCGATCACAAGATGCATTCCTATGCAAGATATGTGCTCAGATTCAATAGAAAAAAGGGATTTCTATAAAATACCAAACAATCAGTCGTAAATACAAAAAAAAAACCCGCAAAAATCAACGAATCAATTACGAAGTCAAGTATTGTTTGGTAGATCTAGGCATACAATGTTGATTTCTGTGGATTTGAACAAGCATAAAAAAGTATTTTTTAAAAAACTTTTTTACAAGTTTTTCAAAATCGGCTCCAACACCTTTCGATCCTTGAAGTCCATTGACTGTTTTGATGCTCCGAATTGCTGTAAATAGCGCCGAAAATTGCTTTAATATGGTCTATTGAAGTTGTTTCAAGCAAAGGAGAAGAGATGAGGGAGAGAGAGATCGAAAAGGGGGAAACAGCGTCGGTTTTGGGGCTTTTTATACCCGTATCGGTCTGACCAATACAGTTACCAGATATTGGTATTGATACGGCCTAATACGAACCTATATGAGGTTGTTTTTTTGCATCGAGTTGATACGACCTTGTATCGCGTATCGTATCGAGCCAATACGGATATGATATGCCTGTATTGGCCGATACGATACTGATTTTCAAATCATTGAGAACGTTTGATTGTAATCAACCTATGCAATAGTTTATTACACCGCACTTGTGGTAGTTTACCGCTCTCATTTCCAGTCCCAAGCGCTGATAAAGGAGGGCTGTGTCAGGTTGGCAGTTAGTGTCAAACTTATTCCATAACTTCCATCATGAATATGAACGATATGACATTCCACACTCATGCTAGGGCATTCTTGTGAGCAATTCATTGCATCAGAAACTAGGTGCAATGAGAAATGACAAGGTATCCAGGGCGTTCTCTCGAAGTGACGTGCTGTAACAACCCTCGGTTGTTGCGGAAGTAGGCAAGGGTTCCCTTGCTATTAGAAAACTAGTTTGGTTTCATTCCAAGAAGGTCTACTGCTAAAGCTATTTTCTAACTAAGACAATTAATGGAGAAATGTAGGGAATGGAGGATCTCCACATGGTCTTTATTGGCTTAGAGAAAGCTTAAGATAGGTCCTTAGAGAGTTAATCTAGTGGGAATTAGCAAAGAAATGTGTTTCAAGAGGATTTATTTGACATGATTAAGGATATGCATGAAGGAGTAGTAGCAAATATGAGGACCACTTGCGGAGGGACAAGTGAGTTCCCAATTACTGTAGGCTTGTACTAGGGTTGGTATTGAGCTTGTACCTTTTCGCATTGATTATGGATGAGTTTAGCAGGGCTTGTACCTTTTCGCATTGATTATGGATGAGTTTAACAGGGCATTTGTAGGAAGTGATCCCATGGTGTATGTTGTTTGAAGATGACATAGTTTTGATTATGGATGTGTTTAACGGGGCATTTGTAGGAAGTGATCCCATGGTGTATGTTGTTTGAAGATGACATAGTTTTGATTGAAAAGACAACGGATCTAAATTTATGGAAGGGTGCTTTATAATCTAAAGGATTTAAAATTAATCAGACTAAAACAGTATATGGAGTACAATTTTAGTAACAATAATAGTGGAAAAGAGGAATTAGTTAAGAGACTAACAAAGTTTCCCAAAATGACCACTTTCGAGAATTCATGAGAGTAGAGAGATTGAGAAGGATGTTGCCCAAGAATTCAAGCTGGGTGGAACAAATGAAGATGTACCTTTGGAGTTCTCTGTGATCATCATGTACCGGTCAAACTGAAAGGAAATTTTGTAGGGTAGCTATAAGACCAGCTATGCTTTATGGGACAGAATCTTGGGCAGTTAAGGAACGACATATTTATTCATAGGATGAATGTAGTTGAAGTGAGGATGTTGAGATGGATGAGTGGCATGGCGAGGAAGGATCGAATTAAAAATAAATGCCTTCGAGGGAACTTAGAAATAACACCAATAGTTAATAAGTGAAATTGCGTGGATTGTCTACCACGACACGCAGAAGCTTAGCAGAGCTTAGAATTATGGCTAAGTCCTAGAAAAGGGGGAGGGGGGTTAGGACCACTTAAAATATGCACCAATTAAAAGCAATTAACACTTGGGCTTCCAAGCTAAGTGGGTCCAAGTACATAGATTACAATAGATTCAACTAATTGAGCAACTAGTTTATAGAAAGAGATGTGAAATATCAATTGTGCTATAAATTAAGTGCTTAGCATACAATCTATTTCATGCATTCATATAAGTAAATCATCCACAAGCATAAATAGAATTGCAACTACATGACAATCACAAACACAATGATGTATGATGGCTTGGTTAAATACCTACTCCACTCCCAGCGGACACACTCTCCTCGAGTGTACCAGATTTCACTATCTTAAGAGTTTTTAATAGGTTCACCCATAACTTTTACAAGCATATACTCCCGTTGGAGGCCTATACAAGGTCTTACAAACGTGCACTCCTGTTGGAGGCCTACACAAGGACTCAACAAACACACACTTTCGTCGGAGGCCTACACTAGGACTTAACACATGTACATTCCTGTCGGAGGCCTACACAAGGATTCGATCGAGTTTGGGTCACAAACTCTATACTTTATCCTACACAAGGAAAGAGTATATGGACTCTAAATTGAAAACTTGTTAGATTGAGCCTCGTTGATGCGCCTTCCTCGAGATGTGTCTTCACTTCTTGAATCCTCTTCACTTGTGCTCCCCTGATCTTTGAAGTTGATCTTCTTTCACTTCCTTGGATCGGTTACCTTGCACTTGATACTCCAATGAGGCTACCGAGGTAAATGGGAGGAGGGTGGAATCTCATACAACTATTGGATAGTTGGTTTCCAAATGGGGATTCACATAGATGGATACTCTAGAAATTGATAGACATTAGGATTTACCTATGGGATTGATGTCTAAATTCTAGAGAAGGCTTGAGATCATGTTCTTCTTGTAGTGGAGCTTGGAATGCTCATTAGAGTGAAGAATTACTAGGAAGAGAGCATGAATCTCTTCGGGATAGAGCCTAGGAGTTATGGTAGAACTTGGAATAGACTAGGGCCTCTAAAACTCCAAAGTCCATCATTTACACAGATCTGGTTGCAGAATTTATAAAAAACGGCTCCAACGGATCTATAACGGCTAGCTTCGATCGATCGAGTGACCCCTTCGATCGATCGATCGAACTTAATTCAATAAAAAAGGCAGAAAGCTTGCTGGACACTTTTGCGCACTTTTGATTGATCGAACTCAATATGTCGATCAATCAAGGTTTCTATGAAATCAGGGCAAAAAGCTTGTTGGGCGTTTTTGGTCATCTTCGATCAATCAAGTGAAGTGCCTTCGATCGATCAAGACCGATCGAGGGTTCGCTCAATTGATCGACGATCAATTGAACTCGTGCATGTTGATTTCCTTTCTTTTGCACATGATCTAGTCGGCACAAACCTGATGACTAAGGGTTTTTCTATATGGATCAAATCATCTAAGGTAGGTTGTTTTGGACTTGAAGGGGTCTAGGGCTAGGATTACCATGGCACCTCATATTTTACTTGTTATCTCTGGCCTTGATGCTTCATGTCTTCGAGTATTTGGTCTTCAAAGTCTTCCTATGGAGGCTCAACTTACTCAAGACATCCTACCTTACGTCATTGACAGAACCGAGGCACCGACAATCTCCCCCTTTGTCAATTACGTGACAACAACTAACCTAGACCTTGTCATGGTACACACCAATGACATACCAAAACAACTCGAAATATTACTAGTCATATATTACAAGATTTACAACATAAATACAGGTCTCGACAAGTAGACACTTGCGATGCTCCCCCTCAAATGCTCCCCTTAACTCCAACTCCATGTAACAACAAACATAACTTGCATGACAGAATTCAACTTGTTTTGTTGGGACTTGATCTTTTTCTCCCTTTTTGTTAGTATTTTACAAAGAGTTAATTCTATAGATATACTAATAAAATTAGAAATATGGAAGGCTCTATATAAGTTATGATTTTATCTTTATGCACAACTGAGAGGGGAATATAGGGTGCATATACATATTTAAAAATATGGAGCATGCATAATATGATCATTCATAAGATATACCTATTAAGCATCATGACCAATTATAGTTTAGCAACAACATATAATAAGAATGAAGCAACTTGTGCTAAACTATAAAAGGGATAATAAGGCTAAAATCCTCAGATTTACCTATAAGCACACATCGATCTCTATGAATCACCTATCCTTCATCACAACCCACTTGGGTATGAATTTTCTAGGACCATGATTGTTCATGGGAGGGGAATTCTCTATCCTAGATTCATCTCCCTTAGGTGGATCCCTAGTTGGAGATCTATTTTCGTTAGGGGATTTTCTTATGTTGTTCCTACCTTGGTTTTGCCCCTCAACTAAGCATTTTCTTAGTTTTCTTATTTAGGAGGGCAACTTGTTTTAACAACTCGTATAATTGGTCATTTTTGGAGGGGTTGGAAATTTCTTCTTTTTCGGTGATCCTCTAAGAGTGCTTCCCATTTCTTTGTCATGATATATTTACCTATTCAGTTTGGGACTGAGGTGGATTGGGGTCTTTTAGAAATCAAGTATTCAAATTTTAAATGCCGTACATCTCCACAAGAATGACACACAGGAGAGGCTCTCGATATACTTCATGAAGCAGACGAGTCCTTCTGGATTACAGGAGGGATAGAGGTTGTAATATTAGTTTTCCTACTTGGTTCAAAACCTCCCTTATCCCCTAAAGGCTTGCCCATACTAATAGATTTTCTTGTTTGGTCTGGTTGGGTAACCTTAGCCTTGGTATTGGCAAGAAGAGATTTAAGTTGGCTAACCTCTTGTCTTAGGCCTATCTACAGATTTAATTGTTTCAAGCTCATATTCAAGGCCTGCATATCTCCCCAAAGCCTCATCTAAATCAGTCTTGAGATTTTCCTTTTCTTGCACAAGGGAGACATTCAAATTTTACTTTTTCTGGATCATTAGCCAATTGATTCTTTTCTGCCTTTGCCTGACCCGGCTGTTTGAAAATCTTCATGCATTTAGCATAAAGCTGGTCGTAGGCCTCTTGCAAGTCCTCATCTTCTTCATTGGAGGACTTTTCTTCTTTTTCCGAGCTATTATGGTCGGAATTTCCTCCCAAATCTCTATGGAGGGAAGTAGTGGTGGAGGCCATCAAAACTCTAAAAGAGCTGAGGTCTTCGTCTCTACGGGAGTCTTCACAATCAGACTTGGACTCCTCAGTAATATCCCATGTGGCTGCCATAGCCTTGCCTTTTGATCTTACTTTGCTAGTGCATTCGGCGGCAACATGTTCATAACCCTCATTGTTGTGACATCGAATTTCTTTTGTTTTCTTAAAAGGTTTACCTATACGCTTAGGTTCAAGAGATTTCCCCTTTTTGTCACAATCCTTTCCTCTACTTATCTTCATCTTCCACAACATTGTCATCTTTGGATTCGATTTTCCTATTTTTGTGCTTATGAGAAGTTTTCAAGATAGTGTTTTTTTTTTTTTTTTCTAGAGGGAATTTCTCTAAATTGTAGTTCAAATGTACATCCGTAGGGAACCTATAAGTTCTTCTACTTTCATCCATTGTGTTTAAACTTCTATTGAGGTTACTTTAGAGGTGAACCTATTCAGAAGGGATCTAAATATTTTCCTACATATACGTCCATTTGGAATTCTCTCTTAAACCCCACATGGAGTTGTAAATATCGTTCAATTTTAAATAAAACTCTATGAAAGTTTCTTGCTATTCTTTTTTAATGTTCTCAAATTGTGTGGTTAAGAACTGAAGCTTGGAGCGTTTTACTATGCTAGTTCCCTCGTGGGTGGTTTCTAATATGTCCTACGCTTTCTTTCCCGTTTCACATGTATAAATGCGTTTAAATTAATTGGGGGAAACCGCACAGTATATCGCATTGTGAGCTTTGGCATCATAGGCATACCTAGCTCTCTCATCAACACTGCAATTTGATTTGTCTTTGGGAGTGTTGATGGTTCTACCGTTAACTTCATGTTCTATGTGCGTAGTCCATCTTTGTTCAACAATAGCCCATACCATCGGGCCAATGGATCTAAAAAATACCCTCATCCTGGCCTTTCAATAGGCATAGTTAGACCCATCAAAATAAGGCGGTCGTGAGACGTCACTTCCCTCATGGGTAAACATCATTCTAAAGCTCCTGAAGGATCTTACTTTAGACGGTTAAGTCCTTGAAGAGCAACCCGCTTTGATACCAATTGAAATTGCGTGGATTGTCTACCACGGCACACGGAAGCTTAGTAGAGCTTAGAATTATGGCTGAGTCTTAGAAATGAGCGGGGGGTGAAATATGCGCCAATTAAAAGCAATTAATACTTAGGCTTTCAAGCCAAGTGGGTCCAAGCATATAGATTCAACTAATTGAGCAACTAGTCTATGAAAAGAGATATGAAATATCAATTGTATGTTTGCTACAAATTAAGTGCCTAGCATATAATCTATTTCATGCATTCATATAAGTAAATCATCCATAAGCATAAATAGAATTGCAATCACATGATAATCACAAACACAACGATGTATAGTGGTTCAATTAAATACTTACTCCACTCCCGGCGGACTATCTCTCCTCGAGTGTACCGAATTTCACTATCTTAGGAGTTTTCAATAGGTTCACCCTTAACTTTTACAAGCGTACACTCCTGTCGGAGGCCTACACAAGGTCTTACAAACGTACACTCCCGTCGGAGGCGTACATAAGGACTCAACAGACGCACACTTATGTCGGAGGCTACACAAGGACTTAACACATGTACACTCCTGTTGGATGCCTACACAAGGACTTGATCGAGTATGGGTCACAAACTCTATACTCAATCCTACGCAAGGAAAGAGTATATGGACTTTAAATTGACAAACTTATAGGACTGAGCTCTGTTGATGCGCCTTGCTTGAGATGCGTCTTCACTTCTTGAATTCGCTTATCTTGTTCTCCCCCGATCATGTTCTTCTTGTAATGGAGCTTGGAATGCTTATTAGAGTGAAGAATCACTAATAAGAGAGCATGAATCTCTTTGGGATAGAGCCCAAGAGGTATGGTAGAGCTTGGGATACAGTAGGGTCTCTAAAACTCCAAAATCCTTCATTTACACAAAGATCCGGTTGCTAAATTTATAGAGAAAGGGCTCCAATGGATCTATAACGGTTGCCTTCGATCGATCAAGCGAACCCTTCGATCAATTAAACTTAATTCGATAAATATCAAAAAGCTCGTTAGACACTTTTGTACACTTTTGATCGATCAAACTTGATATGTCGATCGATCGAGGTTTCTATGAAATTAGGGCAGAAAGCTTGTTGGACGTTTTCAGCCATCTTCGATCGATCGAGCGAAGGGCCTTGATCGATTGAGACCGATTGAAGGTTCGCTCAATTGATCAATGATCAATCGAACTTGTGTATGTTGATTTCCTTTCTTTTGCACATGATCTAGGCTCTGCATATACTTGATGACTAGGGTTTTCTTATATGGATCAAGTCATCTAAGGTCGGTTGTTTTGGACCTAAATGGGTCTAAGGCTAGGATTACCAAGGCACCTCATGTTTGTCTTGTTATCGTCGGCCTTGATGCTTCAAGTCTTTGACTCTTCAGTCTTCGAAGTCTTCCTAGCGAGGCTCAACTGACTCAAGACATCCCAGCTCACGTCATTGAGAAAACTGAGGCACTAACGATAAGATTAGGGAAAGTAGACTTAGATTGTTTGGTTGTGTGCCAATAGGCACTAGGAATTGCACCGGCTAGCAGTGAGATGGTACAAGTTGAAGGCTCTAAAAGGGCGAGGGGAAATCCTAAACATCGTGGGTGGAGAGGTAATAAGAAAAGATGATGACTTTTGGTTTAACTGAAGTTATGGCCCTTGATAGAGTGAAGGGTGGAATAGGATTCATGTGGTGATACTAAAGCGAATGATATTAAAACACTTCTTTTGTATATTAAAAAAATCATTAGAAAACTACTAAACTCATTAAGAAACTACAAATCAGCCCCTTTTCTTGGGCTTCGAAATTGGTGCATTACACGCATTAGGCCCACTTGGTGGACAGACAGTGATCAAATATATTTGTGGCCCAATTGGGCTGCATCATGAATCTAGGTTGGCCTCATTCCACCCCATTCCCTTTAGGGGTGTACGTCCAAACAGGCCCTAAGCCTTTCTTGAGTCTCTTACGTAACTTTTTAGGTTATTATTGGATGCACTTTCACTTCAAGGGAATAAAAGACCACATGAATTGAATGAATGTTGTTTATTCACTAGTTTAGCATCGAAAATATTTTTTAACTTCTCTAATTTTTTTTAGCGAACCAGTTTTTGTTAAATATGTTAGTAAGAAATGCTTTTATCTAATGATCAATTTTCTAGTGTTGATAGATCAAGGCCCTTCTTTGCAGATTATGTCCTCACGCTGAAGATAATTGATGCGTCTTATCGGGATCATGAATTTTCTGTGAATTTTTTTATTGATAAAATTGACAATATGCCCATTATCAAGTCAGATGGAGATATAATCTATCTACGTCGTGTTGTGGTAGTTACTAATCTCAAAGCCTTCTCAATTGCAGTATTCCCTAGCACCATTCTTCATATATTGTTTGTCATGGGTTAAATGCCATTGATAACTCCAGTATTTTGTCATTTTATTTAAATTTCTTTATGTTGGTGATTTATTGTTCACTATAGTTGTATTGTAATTGTCATATTATGTATTTAGCCACTGTAATGATGCATTTATTTTCCATTTTCTTTTATGGTTATATTAGTGAAATATGTTTGTTTGATAAACAAAAACATATGTTCACACATTTTTATTGTAAAAAAAAAATCGTTGGTGAAAATGACAAATGATAATTGCAAGTGTTGCCGATTGAGGATGAAACTATGGAAAGCTCACATACGACCAGAGGTTTATTACCAGTAGTCATCATTATCATCATCTAAGCCTTATCTCAATTAATTAGGGTTGGCTAGATTTATGACTAGTACTGCTCATCTAATAATTGCTAAAATCCACCATTCCTGCAAAGAGATGATAGTTTGATTATTATTATTATTTTTCAATAATTTTATTTAATTTACTCTTTGGGTTCCCCTTTCTTGACAATGCGTTAATTTTATAATTTTGTATTGTTAGGTTGATTGAAACTTGATTTCTTACAATAAGATATATTGGGACTATATCCATTGGATCTAGGGCCATGTCTTACCTTTCAAAAAAGAAAAAAGAAAAAAGATGAGATGACGACGTATGATCTCCTTTTGGGATGACTGTGGATGCAATAGTATGGTATTGTACCATCCACTTTGCACCAATGCTTCAAATACTGCAGGAATGGTCTCCAGTATAAAGTGATGACTGACACGAAACCATATATAGTGGCATAATCATTCTTCGTAGACGTAAGCTATCACGATAAAGTTGCGATAGAAAAGGACGAAACAGTAAGTAAAGAAGAGTCGTCGTCAAAAGGGTGATGAAGCACAGGTAATAGAAAAGAAAGTCGCACAAGTAAAGCTGTCTAAGAAAATTGGCAGCGGGTAGCCTCAAAATCAAGAGTTGATCACAACGACTAGCAAGAAAAAGAAATTCTACTTCGTCCCAAAGCATCTGAGGCAACCGGGACAGCTTCCTCTGATGCTGTTATCGTTAGAACAGATGAAGATTCTGCAATCGAATTATATAATGCCAACACCTCGAATAGAAAGAAGTAAACCATTCCTTGTTACACCAAAGAAATTCTGCGTGCAGCCCAATTTCGCTCATTTAAAGCCGATAGTGTTTTGTGCATCATTAGAAAAAGAAACAGAAGAAGTAGGTGAATTGGCAATCTGCGATAAACTCCTGCCAGAAGATCTGAAAAGATAGTCCAATTAGTAGAAAGATTATGCAAAGTATGGGATTCGACTTTGATGAACCGACATGGCTGAATAATGGCAAAGGCATCCAAGTCTTGATCGGTGCACACGAAAGAAAACGAGAGAAGTTTCATAGGTTGGGGGTAGCCTTCACACATGCGCAAGTGAATGTAGCTCACATGGGCCAAGTCGTCAATTAAGGAATGAGTACTGAAACAGTAGAAAGTAACAATGAAGAAGTATCCCGAAACAACGCCCAAGTAAAAAGAAGACGGGGGGCAACCGACTGTTGATGCGTTGCGAGAAGTAAACCTGAGAACAAAGGAACCTTGAAACACATATCTAAGTGCCTGCGTGTCAAAACAAGAAGCGGATCAATATATCGAGTTGTTGAAGAGAAATAAAGATGTGTTCACTTGGACGTATGCAGAGATGCCGGGCTTGGAATCGACATTGGTAATGCATCGTCTTAATATTTCCAAAGACAAAAAGCCGGTTAAGCAGGCACAGAGACGCTTCCATCCTGACTTAATGCCTTTGATAGAAGAAGAGGTAAACAAGCTAATCAAAGTTGGTTTCATAAGGGAAGTTAAGTATCCCAATTGGATCTCTAACATTGTTCTGGTGAAGAAAAAGAGTGGGCAAATCCGAGTTTGCATTGATTTCAGAGATTTGAACGAAGCATGCCCGAGGACTACTTCCCGCTATCCATAACGGAGTTATTGATCGACAACACGACAAGGTATGCGGTTGGTTATGTCCTTCATGGATGGGTATGCCGGGTACAATCATATATGTATGGTACCTGAAGATGAAGAGGCTACGACGTTCAAAACATCTCTGGGAATATTACTGTTACAAGTTTATGCCGTTTGGACTAAAGAATGCCGGAGCTACGTATTAGAGAGCCATCCAGAGTATTTTTCAGGACATGATGCACAAACATGTCGAATACTATATCGACGATCTGGTGGTCCGGTCTTGTGACCGTGAAGAACATCGTGAGCATCTGTCATCAATCTATTTAAGAAATGCCGCCCCCGAAAACGTTAAAAGAACTCAAAAATTTGTAAGGAAAACTGGCTTATTTCCTTTGCTTTATCTCGAACCTAGTAGGGAGATGTCATCCATTCTCTCACCTTATGAAAAGGGGAATAGAGTTCGTATAGGATCAAGCATGTCAGAATGCATTCGATTCCATCAAAGATATATTGGAACAATCCCCAGTGTTGGCGGCACCGGTGAAAGGCAAATCCCTGATTTTATACATCGCCGCGGGTGAAAACTCTTTGGGGGCCCTGCTGGCTCAATGCAATGAACTGGGGAAAGAAAGCGCCCTTTACAGGACTCAAATAGGAGCGAAATGCAGTTGTTCGCCGATCGAGAAAATATGCTTGGCCCTTGTTTTCGTAGTACAGAAATTGCGACATTACTATCTCTTTGACGAGATAACACTAATCTTAAGGACGGATTCGATAAAATACCCGATGACGAGACCGGTGCTGTCGGAAAGGCTAGCAAAGTGGATGCTACTTCTCTCCGAGTTTACAATCACTTATGAACCGTCAAAAGCAAGAAAAAGGTAGGCTGTCGTGGACTGCCTAGCAGCCCACCCAGCCCCATATAATGAGGAGATTTGTGATGAATTGCTAGACGAACAGGTGTTGCTAGTTGAATCGCCCAGTTCTTGGCAGATGTACTTCAACGGTGCCTCTCGGATGTCAGGAGCGGGTACCGGAGTAATATTTATCAGTCCTCAAGGTGATCTGTTGCCATACTCCTTCACACTGGGTACAACATGTACAAACAACGACGCTAAATATAATGCCCTCATTATAGAAATCGCTCACGAGATGAAAATACAAGTTCTGCAGATTTTTGGGGATTCCAAGCTGGCCATAAATCAACTGACGACATACTTTGAAATTAGGAAGCAATAATTGTTACCCTATTGTTGACGAGCACCGACGAGCACAACAATTGTTGGAGGGGTTTCATAATGTTGAAATTAAACATATACCACAATATGAGAACGCGAGTGTAGATGCATTGGCCAGTTTGGCCACGACTCTTTCCTATCATGATAGGAGCCCTCTCCAGATAACAATTGAAGATCGAAGATTTTTGCCATCGTTGGATCTCTTGAGCGAGATCGCCAAAGCACAACTGGTATCTTGCCCAGAAGTCACTATTGATGATTGGCGGTAGCCCTTTGTTGACTATCTTAAGTATGGAATTCTGCCAGAAGAACATCATTAAAACTACAAATCAAACAGAGGTTGAAAAGATTCATTATACATAATGAAGTGTTATACAGAAAGTCCTATAATGAAATGTTGCTGCGATGTCTGGACATAGAAGAGGCCGATTATGTGTTGTGAGAAACCCACTCGGGAGAATGCAGAGCCCATCAGGCTGGTCAAAATTTATTCCACCGCATACATCGCATGGGTATTACTGGCCCTTTATGTTTAAAGATGCGATAGCCTACGCAAAACGATGCCATAAATGTCAGGTGCATGGTGATATTATACATATGCCGCTCGAAGATCTGCATCAGTCGATGACTTCATGGCCCTTCGCGGCTTGGGGGTTGGATGTCATCGGCCCTATTAATCCGCCATCCTCGAGGACGTTGGTATATTCTAGCAGCGACGGACTATTTCTCCAAGTGAACAGAAGTGATTGCTTTACGCAGTGTTAAAGAGAAAGATGTTGCCAATTTTATTTGTCATGCAATTATATACTGGCATGGATTCCCGAAAAGAATTATTACTGATAATGACACTCCCTTCAAAAACAGAAACATGGAAAAGCTGTGCCAAAAATTCAGTATTCAGCATTCTTTCTCGACGCCCTATTATCCGCCAACCAATGGATTAGTAGAAGCTTTCAATAAGATGGTAGTCAGAATTTTGAAGAAAATCGTCTCAGGCAACAAGCGTGATTGGGATGAAAAGTTGCAAGAAACCTTATGGGCCTATCGGATGACTCACCGAACGACGATAAAAGCCACCCCTTATTCATTGGTTTATGGGGTCGAAGCTGTCTTACTGATCGAAATGCAAGTCATGTCTCTCAGGGTGGTGATACATGAGTCAATAACAAAAGATGAAAATGCCAAGATAAGGCTAATGGAGTTAGATACTCTGGACAAGAAACAGCTAGTGGCACATCAATGTTTAGAGCTGTATAAAGCGCAAATATCTGCTGCTTTTGATAAGAAAGTCAAGCATCGCTCCTTCAAGAAAGGTGACATAGTGCTAATGTTGAAAAGACCCATTGTGGTTACTCATAGAAGCGGGGCCAAGTTTGATCCTAAATGGGATGGCCCATATATTATAAAAGAAGTTTATGCCAAAGGAGCCTATCGGGTCGTAAACTAGAATGGACAGGGCATCAAAATACCCGTTAACGCCCGATTTATCAAAACATACTATCCATTAAGAGTTAAAAGTTTTGATTGTGAAGATCATTCAGGAAAAATCTCACTCAATCAAAAGGGGGCAGAATAGTCACAACCATATGATAATTGCAATGAAGCATGTATCTTCCATGTATTATTATGAACTTCCCTTACTTGATAGAGCAAGGACGAGGAACGATTATAAATCCTACCGAATTCATCGCTCCAATAGCTTCAATGGGCCCCTTTGACTGACCGCAGTGTGTGGAGTCCCGAGGCTGTGGTGGTTCAACGAACTCATGAGAGTTGCAAAGGCTACTTGTATAAGCCCTATTTTGCTCCAAATACGGTTGCTCCAAATACTCGAGAGCCTAAACTGTGTATGGCGCATTAAAAACCACAAATTCGAGAGAGACTTAAAAAATGGTCTGATTTGGACAATTTTCTGGAAAATACTATAAAATATATTAAAAAATATTAATCTTCTTAAAAAAATTCTAAGAAAATTGTTATAAATCCACTTACATGATTCCACACCAGGTGATAGAGATTTTGGAGAAAACTGATCTGTACAAATGGTGGATTGCTAATGTCAGCCGTACGGACGCTGACGTCAGCATGTGGCTCCCTCGATTTATGTGTAGAACTTCCCTTTTTTACCTAGATTTGATGTCTTAACGAGGAGGATCTGATGTATGTTGGTCTTGCACAGGTTGGATTAATCAAAGTTCTGATACCATGAAGAATGAAAGAACCATAGAGAAGAAATGTGAGAGAGAGGGTTTGGAGAAAGAGAGAGAACGTGGGATCTCTCTATTATCTTATTCAATATATATGTAGGTTTTTTTGTTTTTTTTTTTTTTTTCCCTTTATTACATCATGACAACCCACTTTATACAATATTTGCAAATAAACCAACTAATATCATATTTATAGAAATGACCCTTCTAACTTAATATTTTAACAAAGGTCATGGTGAAGTTGATTTGTCCAATGCTTGCCGATCATCATCCAGTAATCTACATAATTTTTACAACAACGACGAATAACAAGGTTCACTTTATCCATGGCATCATAGAAGAAGCCCATTCTTGGTATCTCATTGGATTTTACAAGCCAAAGGACTCTCATCAGTGGTTTCATCACCTCGAGGATGTTTGACTTTCGTCTAATATTTGTTGTCCCTAATGGTCTACATAACCTCAACTAGTGTATTCTTTTGTGCATTTTTTTTTGTGTTAAACCGCTCACAAGAAGCAAACATCTTGCTTAACTTGCCTCGATACTCGTGCAAATTCTCAATGATAATAAAGTTTGTTGCAAATTGAGTCCCTGCAGGCATGAGTAGCTCTTCCCTTTAAGAACTGTTTCATTATGGCAACTTCTTGGTTATTATTGTAGATGAATGTTATCATGTTCTTTCCCTTTAAAACCAATTTTGCGACATTCTTCCTTTTTTCAATATCTTTTAATATTAGGTCGATGTAGTGTGCAGCATGTGATGACTGGAATATTTTTTTTTCTCCATCAACAATTTGCCCATTGACTTGCATGTTTTTTTTTGTTGTCGGTCACATTTTGCTCTTCAATCTCATCCACCATCTCATCTATAAGGGCGAAAATGTAATCTACATTTTGCCTTTGATGCATCAATTGATTTATGGAACACTGTTCCCAAGTGGCAATACATTATAGAATTGATCATATTACGTTTTGTTGGGAAAGTCCAACCATTGCACATGATAATGCATCTTCTGGTTTGCCATATGGGGGTAAAGGTGGCCATATGCATCCTCACTTCTCTGCACTCTACATATTGTCCATTTCTCTCTAATTTGATGAGCTGTGGGTGTCTTCACTTCTTTGCGTGCTCTGCCACAACATCGATCACTACTTCTCAGTAGAGGGAGTTGGCAACATTTGGAGCTATGTTGCCATGTATGAATAGCTTGGTTACAACCTTGCCAAGTTTCTCAACTGCATTTTTACCCCACATTTGTTTTAACCTCCTTTGCTTGGCCATCTCCTTTCTAAACAGAATCGGACGCATGAGGGTTTGTCAGGCTTTATCACGTCCACATCATCAACCGTGGGGGGAGCACATGAAGTCTATCGTTGGCTGAAGGCATGCTGTAAATCACCACACATATCTTGACTCCCACTCCCTCACCAACACCCACTTTCACTTGCAATCCTAGCCCCACTCGCACTCGCACTCCCACTCCCACTCCCACTCCCACTCCCACTCCCACTTGCTCCCCATGTCACGCATGAACCCCTTCCCCCCAAACATGCGTTGACGCTCCTCATCTTCATGAGCGGTGCAAACACTCTCCTTGCCATCATCACCTCTTGATATGAGTCCTCATAGGACTCATCATTCTCATCATCACCAGGCCTCATATAATCAGGACCAAACACCTCTTATGGGGCCACATCACAAGCATCCTACGTTTTCTTTTACATTACCTCTCTTGGCATACTTGGGCACCCAGCGACTTGCTCCTTTTGATTTACCAAATGTTGTTCGACTTGCATGATTCCTCCAATCATTATTATGCCTTAGTCGTTGCATTTCATGGAGTGTCTATTCCCACCCACTCTCACAATGCTACCATCTAATATTCTCACTTCCTGGTTTGGCTGCCATTTTTTTTCTTGCTCACAACATAAGTTAGCACTAGTCCACACCTCACAAGTCACCACAACCTAGACTAGTCTAAAGGAAACATACTCACCTGCCAAAATATAAACATATAAACAAATACAATCATAAAAATAAGAGATTTCAAAGTTGCCATCCACCCACACTCAAAACAAAAGAAAAAAAAAAGAATTTTGCTGAATTTTATGAACTAACACTATTCATCTAGAAATTAGACGAAAATAAAAATTATATAAAAAATAGGAAATGAGATGAAATAAATCTGATCCCATGCATGTGTAAATACCCCACCGCTCCTTCATTTGGGGACACGCGAGATCAGAGCTCCCGAAGGAAGATTTCTGATGCCTTTACAAGGTATTGGAAGAAAGAGAAGGAAGAAGAATCAAAGACGACCAATAGCCTATTGCGTTGGATCGTGCAACGGAGTCATGTTGCGCCGGCCCGCACAGTGAGGTTTTGTTGTGCGCTAATGGTTACATGTGGACTACATGCTGCCGAATTTCTTGAACTCTTTATATTCTTTATGGAATTCAATCATTCCTTTACCAAAGTTATCATTCCAAATAAGCGAAGGAGATGACGGAAGACGTTCGGATTTGCACAACACTTCTCTCATGGAGATGAATATATCATCAGCCAGAAGGCTGCCGAAATTACTATTTGAATTATAACTATTCCCATGATCTGTACTTAATATTTTATACTTTATAGTTGGAATCAAGGGAGATATGAGGGTGTAAACGAATTCATAATGAATAAAATACTTTGTGATGATTGTTCTTTCCTTCTTTCTTTGTTATTATTGAATAAGATAATCCCTCAAATCAAATACATTCGTTTCTTGTCGAAACAAAATGGTGACTCTGCTGGGGAACATCTTTCTTATTCAATGTAAACTTAGAAATTAATGAGACTTTTATCACTGTTTAGCGTCATACCGACTCCAAAATGGTGACTCTCAACGGGAACATCCTCCGACCAAAAGCGATATATCGCAAGCTATTGCTGGAGTGATATCTGTATCGCCATTAGCACAAGACAATGTCGAAGAATGGGTGGTCGTGTCCCATCGGAGGTTGAAAGCACGAACCTATTCGGCTATCAAACCAGCCTCACCGTAAATGATCAGGGGACCAGTAACGCGAAATGCTGCAAAACGAAACCCATCACTTGCTTTGTTGTCATTATACCCTGGAAAGTCCCCTTGCTCCTTCACTTCGCAAGACTTCCCAGCCCTTCCTGTTGCAAATGTTCGATGGACTAGGAAGCAAAAAGGCAAATCACTAGTAGAAGACTAATCATTCTTTGCGAAATTCACCGCGCCTTCACAAACAACGCCCCCACAAACTATGTCAAGATCGTCTAAATCCTATGGAAGTGTTAAAGGATCCAGCGGGTGTCCTCTCTCGTCAAGTCCTCTCATGCCAGCATATTCTTGTCCCACTCTAGCAACAACTCAATCGGGAAGTGGAGAGGCCGCTGTATGTATGGCAGGAACAGATCAGAACCCATTGCCGACTACGGACGAACGTATGGCTGAAATGGTGCAGGCGCAGAGAACCTTAATGGAGGAATGTAGAAGTCTCTGAGAAGCGTTGGCCACCCTTGCTCACAAAGTGGCTCAGATTGTGGCCCCTCTTGTGATGGCTACCATGAATGGCCATGAATAGCATCCTAAAGGCTTGCAACCGCCAAGAGCAGGGTCACACGGATCGGTTCCCGTAGCGAGAGTGATAACGCAGGATGAAACGCAGCAAGTAATAACAGAGGTCCTCAGGACCGAAAGGGAACACTAGTATTCGGGAAGATTCCGATATAGAATGCCGTACCCTAGAGATGTTGAAGACGTGCCATTCCCCACCAACTTCAAGCACCCAGACTTTTAAAAATTCAATGGAGATGGATCTCCAGAGGAACATCTCATGCATTTCATTACGACTATGGGTAATTTTTCTACAATCCAGCAGTATTGTTTACGATTATCTGGCTCTTCTTTGATAGGAAAGGCGTTTCGATGGTATACGAGCCTGGCCCCTGAATCTATACGGACTTGGGAGCAGATGTAAGACGTTTTCATGTCTAATTTCTTCTCGTCCGATTGGGATGTCAGCATCACTGAGTTGGCTTTTGTGTGGCAGAGGGAGAATGAGCTAGTGGAAAAATTTGTCGATCGAGGGAAAACCCTGGGGGCATCATGCAAACAATTGCCGGAAGAAAAAGAACAGGTGAAAATATGTCTGAATTCTATGGAAACAAGGATTACGTTTGGTTTCACAAGCGCCGACATAAGAACCTTCTGCAATCTCGCTATAAAGGCGCATGCACTGGAATTGATGACCAAGAAAATGTCGGCATTGCAAAGCGAGACAGGTAGAAGAGGACAAAATAGATTGATGGAAAATGTCGTTGATCAAGAAAAGAAAAGTAACGTTCCTCGCGACAGACGAAGAGCGGAAGGAAGAGAAGATACGGACCGCTACAGAGGACGCGCTAGTGATAAAAGACCCAAACCATTTGATTCTCATGAAGGGCACGCATTTGAAAGGGAAGATGTTGTTCCCATGATGAATCGATTGCTGATCGTCGGAATGATAGAATTGCCTCCCTCTAAACGTCCTGAAGAGGCTGAGAAAACAAAATAAAAGAACTATTGTCACTATCATCGCCTGCTAGGACATCCTACAGAAAACTGTTTCACATTGAAGAATATACTATAGAGGATGATAAACAGAGGTGAAATTGTGATGGGGAAAGAGAGAAAGAAACAAAAAAGCAACAGTGAATGTACTGTCTGCCCGAGAGACCGCATCTGAAAAGACAGGATCTAAAAAGGAAGAAAGCTGTAACACGAACACCACCAAATCTTTAGATGATGCATGCAAAGCGGCAGTAACGTTACGTTCAGGAAAAAGGGTAACAAGTCTCCTCTGGATGTAGAGATTCGAAATAGTACAAGGAGAAATATCTGGAACACATTTCGATAATGGAAAAGAAGAAAGAAATAAAGATGAAAGAGTAACTTATGATGTAGTGAATTACTTGAAAAGCATCCTAGCCCGACTAAGCGTATATGATGTACTGCGATTATCAGGAGATGTTAGACAGACCTTAATTCAAGCTCTGTCCGATAATAACATTAGAAAAGCACTGCTTGTCGAGATGGAAAGCACAAAGCCAGAAGAGCAAAATGATTGTATGTCTATTGTCACGTTCTCTGACGACGATCTGGCTTGTGACAGAGCGCATAATAGACCATTAATGATTGTTGGTCACATTAGCGATAAACAAGTCAACCGAATAATGTTGGACAATGGGTCTGCAGTGAACTTGTTGCCGCTGACAATACCGAATGAGCTTGGATATATCGCTGCTCTCACTTATGCCTTAGCGGAATGATGATATATGGCTTTAATCAAGATGGACAGCGGGCACTGGGGAAGATCACATTGATGCTGGAAATAGGAGAACTGACTACGAACGTTGTATGTCATGTCATCAATGCGGTAACGACGTATAACCTTCCCTTAGGAAGACCCTGGATGCATCAATATGGTATTATACCGTCTACTCTACATCAGTGCATCAAATATTGTAGGAATGGGATCCAGCATAAAGTGCTGGCTGATGCAAGACCGTATACAGAGGCGGAATCCTTCTTCGCAGATGCAAGCTACTATGATGGGATTGTAGCCGTAGACAAGAAAAAAGATGATAGAAACATGGCTATAAAAGATAGCCAGACAAAGGCAATAGAAAACAAAGTTGCGAGAATAGAACTGTCTGGGAAAGTGAACATGAAAAAGAAATTTTATTTTGTGCCGAAACACTTAGACAACCTGGGCAACCTCCTCTGACATTACTAATCCTGAACAATTAGAAACTCTGCAGTCAAACTATATAGTGCCATTACCATACGTTGAAAGAAATAAACCATTTCCGGCTATGCCTAAAAGATTTCATGTCAAGTCCAATTTGAAGAATCCTGAGCCCATTGAGTTTTATGCCCCATCAGAGACAGACAGAAGAAAGGGCTGGCAATAAAGTGAGTTGCGGAAGATTGACATCTGAAGATTTAGAGAGAGACAGTCCCGTAAGCAAAAAGATTATGTAGAGTATGGGTTTTGATTGCGAAGAACTGACCGGATTGAATAATGGCAGAGGTATATAGGTCCCGATCGGTGTGAATGAAGAAGCACGAGAGAAATTTCGCGGATTAGGAGCGTCATCTTCTCATGCACAAGCAAATGTGATCGTAGCAGGTTTAGCGGTCGCGTAAGAAGTAGATTCTGAAATAATCAAGCATCCGGAGATAGCTTCGAAGCAAATAGAAGATGGGGCAACCGATAGTCGATGCTTTGCGAGAAATAAATCTGGAAGCAGAAGAAGAACTGTGACTGATGCAGGACAATTAACCACTTGCTCTAAAAGCTCGAACTGTTAGAATATTGTGAATTAATCCCTTTATCTCATAGCTCAGACCCCACATCTCATGGGTTAGGACCTCGGCTGAAATCCCCTCGTGGGCTCGTGGACCCCAAATCACATAGGCCGCCCACCCCCGAGTGTGTCCCTGCATCCCACGGGCTACCCCACTCGAGCTCGGTGTGAAATGCGTATTAATCACCTTCGGTGAGGAGTCTCGAACACGAGACTTCCCTCGTGGGCCCCAAATCACATGGGTCACCCACCCCGAGTGTGTCTCCACATCCCATGGGCTACCCCACTCAAGCCCGGTGTGAAAATGCCCCTGCATTAATCACCCCCGATGAGGTGTCTCGAACATGAGACCTCCCGCTCTGATACCAATTTGATGTAGGACAATTAACCACTTGCTCTAAAAGCTCGAACCGTTAGAGTATGAGTGTGTCCCCGCATCCTACGGGCTACCCCACTCAAGCCCGGTGTGAAAATGCCCGTGCATTAGCGACATACATTTATAAATGCCAGTCTATCCGAACAGGAAGCTGATCGGTACATTAAATTGTTAAAAGAAAATAAAGATGTGTTCGCTTGGACATATGCATAAATGCCAGGCTTGGAACCGTCAATGGCGATACATCGGTTAAATATCTCTAAAGATGAAAAACCAATTAAACAATCGCAGAGGCGATTTCATCCAAATCTAACCCCTCTAATAAAGGAAGAGGTGAACAAGTTGATCAAAGTTGGATTTATAAGAGAAGTCAAATATCCTAAATGGATATCAAATATTGTCTCGGTGAAAAAGAAAAACGGACAAATTAGAGTGTGCGTCGATTTCAGAGATTTAAATGAAGCATGTCCAAAAGACGACTTCCCATTGCCCATAACAGAATTGTTGATCGACAACATGATGAAATATGCTGTCATGTTGTTTATGGACGGATATGTTGGGTACAATCAGATACAGATGGGTCCTGAATATGAAGAAGCGACTGCATTCAGGACTTCTCTTGGAATCTATTGTTATAAAGTCGTGCCTTTTGGTGCTAAGAATGCCGGCGCAACATATGAGAGATCAATGCAGAATATATTTCAAGAAATGATGTACAAACACGTGGAATGTTATGTCGACGATTTGGTTGTCAGATCGAATAGTTATGAAGAACATTGTGAGCATTTGTCTTCAGTATTTCGTCGACTCAGAAAGAAACAGCTAAAGATGAATCTGACAAAATGCGCTTTTGGTGTCTCATCAGGAAAATTCCTTGGCTTCGTCATCAGGCAAGGAGGAATTGAAATTGATATAGGAAAAATTAGGGCTATTCAGGAAATGCCCCCACCAAAAACACTGAAAGAATTGAAAAGCTTGTAAGGAAAACTGGCATATATTCGACGTTTTATCTCTAATCTGGCCATAAGGTGTCAACCGTTTGCTCATCTAATGAAGAAAGGAACAGAATTTGTATGGGATCAGGCGTGCCAAAACGCATTCGACTCTATCAAAGAGTTGCTAAAACATCCCTTGGTATTAGCAGCTACTGTGAAAGACAAACCTCTCATCTTGTATATCCCTGCAGCCGAAAACTCCTTGGGAGCTTTATTGGCTCAAGCAAATGAACAAGGAAGAGAAACCACACTCTATTATCTGAGTTGAACGCTAATAGGTGCGTAATGCAATTATTCGCCAATTAAGAAAGTATGTCTGGCATTGGTGTTTGCAGTGCAAAAATTAAGAAATTACTCTCCCATGAAATAATTTTGATCTCGCGAGTTGATCCTATAAAGTTCTTGATGACAAGGTCGATGTTGTCAGGAAGATTGGTTAAATGGATGTTATTGCTTTTAGAATATACGATCACTTATGAACCGACAAGGGCAGTAAAGGGACAAGCAGTGGCAAATTTTTTAGCGGCTCATCCTGTGTCAGGCAGCGAAGTAATCACAGACAATTTCCCAGATGAACAAGTAATGTTGATTGAATCGCCTAATTCATGGCAAACGTATTTCGACGGCGCTTCTCGAACTTCAGGAACGGGTGCTGGAGTAATATTTATCAACCCTCAAGGTGATCTGCTACCATATTCCTTCACGTTGGGTAAATCATGTACCAACAATGAGGCCAAGTATGAAGCTCTCATTATCAGAATGGAAATAGCACAAGAAATGAAGATAAAGACTTTGCAAATATTTGGGGACTCTAAACTAGTGATAAATCAGTTAACAACAGAGTTCGAAATTAGAAAACAAAAGCTCTTACCATTGCCGACGGGCGTAACAATTATTGGAACAATTCCATAATGTCGAAATCAAGCATATACCTCGATGCGAGAACACAAAGGCAGACGCTTTAGCCAGCCTAGTTGCGGTTTTATCTTCCCCTGACCGCAGACCTCTCCAAGTAACGATTGAAGAACGAAGATTCTTACCAACGCCAGAGCTCAACAATGAAAATGTTGAAGCACTTCTTGTATCGTGTTTAAAGATCACCACAGACGACTAGTTCCAACCTTTTATTGATTATCTCAAATATGATATCCTTCCAGAAGATCAATCGCAAAAGCTACAAATTAAGCAAAGGTTGAAAAGATTCATCCTATGCAATGAAGTGCTATACAGAAGATCCTATAATGAAATGTTGCTACGATGCCTGGATACAGAAGAAGTAAGTTGGATATTACAAGAAGCTCATTCAGGTGAATGCGGAGCTCATCAAGCTGGTCGAAAATTGTTCCATCGGGTGCATCGAATGGGGTATTACTGGCCCACAATGTTCGAAGATGCGATAGCTTATGCAAAGTGGTGTCATGAATGCCAAGTACATGACGACATTGTACATGTACCCCTTGAAGATCTTCATCAATTGGTAGCCTCTTGGCCCTTTGCTACATGGGGACTAGATGTTATCGGTCCCATCAATCCGCCTTCTGTTAGCAATAGATTATTTCTCCAAATGGACTGAAGCAATCACGCTGCGAAACGTCAAAGAAAAAGATGTCGTAAATTTCATTCGACATGCAATCATATATCGCCATGACATTCTAAAAAAGATCACCGATAATGGCACTCCTTTCAAGAACAGGGGCATGGAAAAATTATGTCAGAAATTTGGCATCTAGCATTCATTCTCGACGCCTTATTATCCTCCAGCAAACGGATTGGCAGAAGCCTTTAACAAGACGATAGTCAAGATCTTAAAGAAAATCGTCACAGGGAATAAATGTGATTGGGATGAAAGATTACAAGAAGCTTTATGGGCTTACTGAACTACTCATCGCACCGCAACAAAAGCTACGCCGTATTCACTGGTTTATGGCGTCGAAGCTGTCATTCCTATCGAAACACAAGTCGCGTTACTCAGGGTCGTAGTACATGAATCGATTACAGATGATGAAAATGCCAAGATAAGGCTAACTGAGTTGGATATGCTCGATGAAAAGTGGCTAGCAGCCCAACAACGATTAGAACTATATCGGCAAGAATATCCACTGCCTTTGATAAGAAAGTCAAATATCGCTCCTTCAAGAAAGGTGATATGGTGCTAATGTTGAAAAGACCTATAGTGATCACTCGCAGAACATGGGGCAAGTTTGACCCTAAACGGGACGGTCTGTATGTAATAACTGAAGTATACTCGAATGGAGCTTATCGAGTTGTAAATCAAAACGGACAAGGCATCGGTATACTCGTTAATGCCCGTTTCATCAAAAAATATTATCCCTAAAGATCAAAGAAGTTTTGATTATGAAGATTATCAGGATAATCTGTCCCAATCAAAAGGGGGCAAGACAAGCAGAATGATGAAAAAGCCTCAATAGGCAATGCCATGTATTCTTCTCCATATGTGAATGAAAAGACAAATTCGCAAGTATATCAAAGCTCTCTACATCAAGCTTATTATCGCCAATCATCGCTTATCATCGCCAAACTTATATCGCCAAATTGATACTATCGCCAAGTTGATATATTACGACAATCACAAATACTATCAAAACATTACCACGATTTATCATTTATGGTAGTGAAGTGCGCCTATACGGCTAACCACGCGTAAGCCCTATATTATCAGTGGTGGCGATTTATCATTTACTGCAGCAGAGAGCGCCTATACGACCAACCACGCATAAGACCTATCATATAGCTAATTCGCCGAACATTATGCGGGTAGATGCGGGCAACAGTGAAAAGGCAGTGACCCTAAAAAGCCCACAAAGGCAATCGCATGCTTAGACTCATGCGGGCAGCGAAGAGCGCCTATACGGCCAACCACTCGTAAGACCAATGCCGTCTGTGTAGTTTTTGACAGCGTCATGGGGGATGGTAAGAGAAAATGCCCTCTCATGAATGGGTTAGACCTCATAGGCGAAGAAAAAGCGGGCTGTAGTATGCGCTTTTCGGGTTGTCCATAGAGAGGCCAACCATGTATAAGACCCCCTAGATTCCTGGCTTGATTTCAGTAGAAACTTATGGGGAAGGGTCCTCTAAATGAGCTGTCACCTCATCAATGGACTGATGGCTTTGGATTTGGTACCCCTTAAGGTAGCCTTGTGAGCCCTGTGAACTCTCTAGAGAGTTACTGCGGTCAACCCTGTGCGTAAAACCTACTGAGTTCACCGCCCCGGTAGCTTCACTTGGCCCATCTGATGGATCACGGTTTGTGAACTCCCCTACTACGGTGGTTCAGTGAACTCATAAGAGTTACAGAGGCCATTTGCATAAGACCCTTGGCTCCAACTACTTGAGAGTCTAAAAAAAAACTGTGATTGCTCCAACTACTCAAGAGCTTAAACTATGTGTGATGCGCGCGTTAAAATATTAACTTGAACTCCAAAAATAGCTCTGCCAATTGAAGACAAACATCATGTAGAGCACACTAACAGAACATGCTATACTGTTATATTGCATATCCAAGATTTAGTATAGATTGAAGCTTGATGCTCAAATATAACATGAGAAATATCATATGTATAAGATATATGCTTTTGCTAAGATCATGATTATTAAAATTTGAAAATTATCAAACCCTATCAATATATTTGATATCATAAAGAGGACCCATACTTGGAAAATGCCATGAAAAGACTATCAGAAAATTTCATGTGTATAGACCAGTACATGTTTACTGCAAAAAAAAAGAAAAAAAAGAAAAAAAGAAAAAAAAAAGAAGCCACATTACAAGTGCTCAGAAATGCCTAGCGCATTCATGTATTTTTGTAAATTTTGCTTGAATTGTACCTGAGCAGCTGCGGTATCTAGTTCAGCATCAACAACATGCTTGGCTCGATTAGGAGCATCGACCAATTCCTATTCCAAAGAAACTATAACTGCCTCACTTTTCGATAGCTCTGACTTTTCAAGATCAGTTATTCGAATATTATCCTCAATATCCGCTTCGATCTTGCTAAATCCTAGCTCCTCTTCTTGCTTTCGAACTTCGAGATCAAGTATTTGCTGCTTGAGATTAGCTATCTGCTCATCAATAGCCATTGAAGATTGCTTTGAAATCTTAAATTGCTCCTAAAGAGAATCGTATTCTTTGTTATAGCTGGAAATCATCGCTACAGCTTTTGAAGTTTTATCTTTAAGCAATGATAACTCTTTCTGACGAGCTAATATTTTCGGAGCAATGACTACATTTCGGGCAACTTCTAATTGGCGAAGAGAGGCACAAAAATGAGTTAGAGAATCACGCAGAGGAGAAAGGTTAATATTGGCCATCTTCGCAGTTTGATCCAAAACCCCTAAGGCAGTGTCTAAGGTGGGTCATAACGCTGGATCCCTGAACATAGCAATGGCTTCTGATAAAACACCTTTAACCAAAAGGAGCATGTAAGGAGGAATCCTCTCTAATGACAATACATTTGAAACGGTGGCAATAGAATTCGAACTCCCAGAGCCACTACAAGATGGGTTGACTACATATAAAAGAAAGAAAAGAGTAAAGAAAATGAAAGGAAAGAATAACTCCTAACATTCAAGACTAATAGAACAAGTTTTTGAAAAGAAATATACCTGAAGCCAGTATAGAGGTAGCAGGAGCAGGCATCGTTGGAGAGTGGAGACTGTATTCTCGCAGCGATAGACGTGGGACCAGGGGCAGTCATTAGCATATCAGCAAAAGATGGTGCCCTCGCCTCAGTACTGGAATCAACAGTGGCAGGTGTAGTCACATTGGCCAGTTTAGTCAGGAAGATTATCTTGCGAGCTACGATACTCGGACGAGTTAAGGGTGCTAGAGGGGTCTTAGCTGCTCGACTTGACTTTGCCTCTGCAGAAGGAATATCTACTGGATCTTGGCCTGTCTTATCAGTAGTAGCGGGAGCACCTGAAGCAGAAGAAGTATTGGCCATTGGAGCAGAAATATCTCATGGGAAAGAGGAGAATAATTAGAATTGAACGATATACAAACGTTCTCACCAGGTGAATAAGACTTCAGTTAAAAAGGGAAAATTACAAAAATACCCTTACACCAATAAACATAAATAAGCATGCTACCATAGACTCAAAAGCTCATGTATACTCAACCCATGCACAAAGACCGGACCCAAACATGATGGTCACACGTGTGATCATGTCACACTTGTGGACACGTAACATGTGTCCACACGTGTGACCATTCTAACAATATTGTTTCCATATCCCTGGCTAGCAAAACTTGTAGTGATACCCAATACTTCGAAAACTGGGCACATTAAGACTAAGCTTTTCAATTCACATTATAAGTGATCTTGAATTTCCTCACTATTGTCTTCTTATGGATCTCTACAATTTAGTTTTCTAACAGTTTCATCCTATAGCTAAATAGCAGGTAGAAGTCCTTGCATTGTCATTATTCAAAGAAAGATGGGAGCATTGAATTGGATAATTCAATTTTTCCTCGACATGGGGCAACCAAAGTTTTAAAGTTGAACCTTATCATCTTTTTTTGGCTCTCCGCTTGTTGACGTGTGCCTTTACAAAATGAACTGATTTTTATTCCTTATAACATTAATCCATACTAGCCATTGTTTCTAATTGCTTTCATTTTTCATTTGTTTCCTTAGTTTTGAGCCTTCCAATTCTGTAGCTTCTCCTTAGAAAAGCCTTGCAGCAAGATCTGGCGCAATTAACCTTAATTGGTCTTAGAAATGTAGGTGTGCAAATGAATGGTTTGAGGAGTTAGCTGACCTTTCATGAGTAATCATGTATTGGTGCGTCTCTCCTATTCTTTTGCAGTAACTATGCGTGTGGGTGCTTTGTGCTTAATGGTTTTCCTTGAAACTGCCCCTTCATGGCCTACTTTGCTTGGCCTTCCTTTGGGATGTGCATGTGATAGTTGGGCCTTGGGTTCAATACTGGATGAGACCATAGTAGAGAATGATTTGGTGATAATAATAGAGGAGAATATTGACAGAGAAGAAGAAGAAGGAGAGCTTGGGAGAGATGTTGTGTTAGGCTTGCTTGCCCTAACACATAATATTTTATTATAATAAAGCATACAGTACACCGCAGGAGAAGAGGGAAGTGTACACATGCACTTACACTAAAAGGGGCCACTAACCACATACACAATACACTAACATTCTCTATACTCCCCCTCAAGTTGGAGCATAGATGTTGATCATGCCCAACTTGTCACGAACACGATGAAGCCATCTCGACTCAAGGACTTTATAAGAACATCAACAAGTTGATCCCCAGATCGAACAAAAGGAGTGACGATTTTCTTAGAAGCTACTTTCTCCCGAATAAAGCGACAGTCAACCTCAATATGCTTGGTTCGCTCGTGGAAAACTGGGTTATGAGCAATGTGGATGGCCGCTTGGTTGTCACAGTGAAGAGGAACAGGATTCGAAGGAGGATAGCCAAGTTCTTCAAGAAGATTGTGAAGCCACACGAGTTCACACGTCGCATGAGCCATAGCACGATATTCTGCTTCAGCCGAGGACCGGGCAACAACTAGCTGCTTTTTGCTCTTCCAGGTTATAAGATTTCCACCTAGGAAGGTATAGAAGCCGGATGTAGAGCGGCGATCAAAAGTACTACCTGTACAATCAGCATCGGAATAGCCAGAAAGATGAAGATGACCATGCAACTGAAAGCGGAGGCCAAGACCTGGGGCTGATTTTAAATACGGAAGTATGCGGTGGACAGCTGTGAGATGGGAAGTACGGGGAGCTTGCATGAATTGGCTAACAACTCCCACTGCAAATGAGAGATCTGGGTGAGTAATAGTCAGGTAAATAAGCCGGCCTACAAGTCGTCGATACATCTCGGGATCAGTAAGGGGAGCACCATCATTTGGTCGAAGCTTCTATGAAGTATCCATGGGAGTGGGAGTAGGCTTGCACCCTAACATGCTGGCCTCCATGAGAAGATCGAGCGCATATTTTCGTTGTGACAAGACCAATCTGGATGATGAGCGAGCAACTTCAATTTTGAGGAAGTAGCGAAGAGGACTAAGATCCTTGATCTCAAACTTGGTCTTCAAAAATTTTTTGACCTCATTCCAGCAGAATCACTACCAGACAGAACAATATCATCCACATAGACAATGAGAACCATGATGCCCGTCGATCGACGATATATAAAGAGAGAATGATCGGCATGACTACGAACAAAGCCAAACTCCAAGAGAGCCTGACTAAAATTTTCGAACCATGCACGTGGAGATTGTTTGAGTCCATAAAGAGCCTTCTTCAACCGGCATACAAGTGCAGGGTTATGAGAAGCAACAAAGCCAGGAGGTTGATGCATGTAAACTTCTTCTGCAAGATCCCCATGGAGAAATGCATTCTTAACATCAAGCTGAAACAAGGGCCATGATAAATTAACGGCCAAGGAGAGCACAACGCGAATCGAATTAAGCTTAGCCACTGGAGAGAATGTCTCGAAGTAATCCACACCATGAGTCTGTGTGTAACCCTTAGCAACAAGACGGGCTTTATAGCGATCAATTGAGCCGTCTGGAAGAAACTTGATCTTATAAACCCATCGACAGCCAACAGGTTTATGGCCTAAAGGAAGTGGCACAAGGTCCCAAGTATGATTCTTCTCAAGAGCAGACATTTCTTCTATCATCGCCTTCGTCCAATCAGGACTCTGATGAGCATGTGAGAGATCTAGGAATATTCTGTGATGAAAGGGAAGCTGTAAACGACTGAAAAGACGGTGAAAGATGATCATATGAAACAAAATTACTAATGGGGTGTTGAGTACAAGATCGTGACCCTTTGCGTAAGGCAATGAGAAGATCTAAACTTGAGGTAGGAGAGTCACCTGAGCCAACATCCAAAGTGAGTGGAAGGGTGGATGGCTGAGCGTGTGAAGATTTATCTCGACGATGATACACCTGCAGAGGCTTAGGCTCACCCATATCACCAACAGGATGCTGAATAGAGGGGAGAAGAGTTTTCCCATGATCACTAGTGGAAAGAGGATAAGAGTTATACTCTCCCTGACTCGCAAGAGGATCACAGAAGGATCGGCCTAGAGCAGAGAAAAAAGAAATATCCTCAAAGAAAGTTACATCGGCAAAGACATTTCTTGCGAGTCAATGGGTCAAAGCATTTATACCCTTTTTGACTCCAAGGATACTCGAGAAAGACACATTTAATTGCCCGGGGGCTAAGTTTATCATTACTCCCATCCAAAATTTGAACAAAGCATGTACAACCAAAAACTTTAGGTGGTAGAGGAAATGGATTATCATGAGGATACAATATAGTAATGAAGATTTGGAAGACATGATACGTGAGGGTATACGATTAATAAGAAAAGTAGCAGTTAGAAGAGCATCACCCCAAAAATGTTTAGGTAGATGCATATCAAGCAGAAGGGTGCGAGCAACTTCAAGAAGATGACGATTTTTGTGTTCTACAATACCATTTTGTTGAGGTGTGCGAGCACATGACGTCCTAGATAAAATACCACGTTCTTGCAAGAAGGACAGAAAGGCAGTAGACATGTATTTCCCCCCATTATCAGAATGGATGTATTTGATGGAACAATGAAATTGAGTGCACATTTCATGATAAAACACTTTAAACGCATCAAACACTTCGCTTTTAGATTTCAAAAGATAAATTCAAGTCATGCGTGAATAATCATTAATAAATGTAACAAAATATTTAAATCCAAAAGTGGAGGTAACCGAAGCTGGTCCCCAGACATCCCTGAGTGAACCAGAAGAAAAGGTTGAGATTTCCTCCCAGAAGAGATAGGAGGAAACGTAGCACGATGATGTTTAGACAATTCGCAAATATCACAGCATAATGGTTTAGTGACAGATAAGGAGGGAAACAAAAGTCTCAATCTAGCTATGGATGGGTGGCCTAAGCGGCAATGCCACCGAGTCATGGACTCTCGATCTAGAGAAAGAGTACTAGAAGCGGCAACGGGTGTATCATCGAGAAGATAAACGCCTCTTTGCTCATGCCCCCCACCAATCACTCTCTTCGTCTGTAGGTCCTGAAACAAATAATAAGGGTAGAAGGTAATAGAACAATTGAATGATTTAGTAAGAGAGCTAACAGACAATAAGTTTAATGGAAAGCGAGGCACATGCAAGACTGAGGACAAAGACAAGGAAGAAGAAAGAGGGATGGAACTAATCCCGGAGATGGGAGATTGGGTTCCATCTGCGACTGTGACATACTGAGCGTGAGGAGAAGGAAAATAAGAAGAAAAGAATTGAAACTTACCAGTCATATGGGAGGAAGCTCCAAGTCGATGACCCAGGAGGTAGGAGATGATGACGCAAGAAGGACAGTACTTGACTGGGCCGAAGCTGCGTGAAAAGGCTCAGGAATATCACAAATGTGAAGCTGCATAAGGGCATCATATGCAGCCTGAGAAATGATAAGAGAGACCCTTGAAGTAGATTGCTCAGTTGTCGGGGTGGATGACTGTCTTAGAAGCAACTGTGGATGCAACAGAAGCAGCGGCATACCTAGGACGACCATATATTTGCTAGCAATAATCAACAGTGTGATTAGTTCCACCGCAATGTGAATAAATGCGGAAACCATCCCGTCCTTGTCCACGTCCACCACGACCACGAAGACTACGGCCGCCACGACTGCGATCTCCCTCGCGGCCTCTATCACGACCACTAAAACCAGAAATGCGCCCTGAACTCAAGGATGGTACCCGAAGACCAAGAGACGACTGATTGTCAGCAAGATGTGCCAAACGCTCGGGTGGCACAAACGAATGAGAAGGAAGAGTAGAGACAGTAGCACGCTGACACATGACATAGACTGTTGTCAATGGGGGAAGATCCTGCATAACAACCTGATCTCGAACATGAAGATAATCAGAATTCAACCCAGGTAGGAACTGCATGATACGAGTATTATCCCGCTGCTTATGAGCATGTTCATGATCCTCTTTACATTTGGAAGGAAGAGGCTGATACATATCCAACTCATCCCACATACCCCGTAGCGTTGAATAGTAATCTTTTAAGGATCTGGAGTTTTGTTGGAACCGACAAATTTCTTGAGTAAGCTGGAATACCCGTGAAAAATTCTGAGATTTCGAGAACATATCATGAAGCGTATCCCAAATGCCTTTACCCGAGGATAAAAACATCACTGAGTGGCTAATCGAGGAATCCATACTATTCAACAACCATGCAATAACTTGATAATTCTCCTTTGTCCAAGACTTGTACGTAACATCGGTAGAGCTTGAGGGATCATCTAAAATATACGACAACTTGTCACGGGCTCCTAAAAATACTTTTACAGATTGTGCCCATTGAAGATAGTTGTCACCATTCAACTTAGTGGAGGTAATCTGAAAGGGGTTGGATTCAAGAGACCCTATGGCAAGAGATGAGGGCCCTTTGTCAGCCATAGGAGAGTCCTAAAGAGATAAACCTATGCCAAGAGAGGCCCTACGCCAAGAAGGATTGATTCAAACAACTCTATCTCACTCAGTCCTTCAAGATAATAAGAGATAAACCTCAAACAAATATCAATCATCCAAAATACCATGAAACGCGGTTAAAAAAGGCCTAACTGAGTGAATAACGACCCAGTCGCACGTCCGTTTGAGGTTAAAAACCTCTCAAACATTGATCTTAAGTAAAAAATCCTCCATGGGTAGCTTGGGAGGAAGATTTTGGTCCATCTTGAGCAAAGAAACCAAAGAAAAGCTTACCGATTTGAGGTAGATCGAAGAAAAACGGAAGATGCGCCCGATTTTCGAATTTCTCTATTTCGCCTAAAATACTATGAAAGAAGGTCTAATAAATTCTGAAAAAATCATGACAAATCTTCTAAAATCAAGATCTATCAAACCCCTAAACTTTTAGCTCAAACGGAGTCCATGTGTCCGTACAACGCTGACGTCAGCAAGGTGACATATCGCCTCTTAATTTGTTGGATGCGGAATGCCTGGATCTAGGCTCTGATACCAAGTAGAGAATGATTTGGTGATAATAATAGAGGAGAATATTGAGAGAGAAGAAGAAGGAGAGCTTGGAAGAGATGTTGTGTTAGGCTTGCTTGCCCTAACACATAATATTTTATTATAATAAAGCATATAGTACACCGCAGGAGAAGAGGGAAGTGTACACATGCACTTACACTAAAAGGGGCCACTAACCACATACACAATACACTAACATTCTCTATAACCATGTTGGCATGTGATTGGTGTCAATGTGAGCCTCTGCGATAGATGGTTCCAGGAGCTTCGGTAGAAGAGCTTGGTGTTTGGACGAGTGGATCATAAACCTTTTGCAACCTATTACCAACCTCCCATTAGAGAAATCAGATCCCAAAATTCTGGGAAAAACACTAAGATGATGATGATGAATTGGTCTTAGACATGTATAATGCTAGTCTTGTAAATTGGACTTGTTCACTTGTATTTTCTGTTCTCTTAATTCCTATAAATTCTTTGACTAATATTAGGGCATTCCAAACCTTTTAATACTTCAGAATACTTGGTGGAATTCCTAAAAACTTTAAGAGGTCTGGCTTGTCTAGATGAAAATCTACGATGGCGTGGTGTATGCTCTTTTCAACAAGAAATTCTCTACTTTTGCCTTATTTGAAGGGAAATATGGTGAAGGCTTCAAACCGTATCAGGTATCTTCGAAAATTCAAATTACCAATCACGACAAGGAGTATATAACACAACTAAGAACATGGTTGGTTGATTATCAATTGGATGCAGGTATGTTCTAGTTCATGCACTTAACTGCTAATATTTAATTTATTATGCTGATTTCATATTTGTCAATTGTTAGGACACGGATTTTTTTCCTTTTTCTTTTTTTGATTGGAAGGATCTAATTAGTGGAAGTAGAGAAGAAATATGATATCCTTCAACTTAATGGATGTGCAGAGCCCATACAAAGATGTGCCTATCTACTCTATCCTTAGAAAGAGAATTGGCTAAACCATTTGCTTCTCAAGGACTACAGCTGAACATACACCTTAGCGAAGTTCATTACCAATTAAAGAAAGCTTCCAAGGTTTCTCACATTTCTAGTAGTAGCCAAGCTATTGAGCTTTTAGAATCCTATTTCATTGATTGGAGTACCAATTACTAGGAAACTTGTTTCTGCTTGGAAATACCAACGGTTATCGCTTCCCATTTCTTGCACTTGTTTGGCTATTTATGATACCAACTTTTATAAAATGACACATTTCATGCACACATTTCTCTAATTGTTTCGAGCGTCCCTTTCCTGGGTAATTATGGACCTGACAAAAAAATAATTTGAGTGAAATACTTCAATCCTATAAAAGGTCTTTAACCTACCAAAAACATCCCTGTTGGACAAGTTGGATGCCATACACAAAACAGTGGTCCCACTTGTAGCTAGTTGCACAAAGTTTGTATTTAAAATATATAAATGAGTAAATAAATGTATGCATATTTATATGTATATATATGTTGGGGTTTCAATCAGTTAACACCGTGCAAATGCATGTACCTCTTAAGGGGAAGAAGATACGGGAGAGCAGGGAACGCGTCAAGCCACAACCCTTGTGAAGAGCTCTAGCCTCCAAGTTCATTTGGCCCCATGCCGTTGTCATCCAACTCTTGGGTAACAAACCCTTTCACACTCTTAAAACCATAGAAGAGAGAGGGAGAGGTAGAAAAGAGAGAATGGGGGGCTTCCACTTTTTTTGGGCATGAATCCCTTGGCATATTTATAGAATTCTCATGGGCTTTAAGCTCCCGGGCCTCGTATTTCACAAGCATGTGCGCTATCTCCAACCTCTTGCATATAAGAGGTATTCAGACATGAACTCAAACCCTTGGCACTTCATCTCTCTACATATCCTTCAACATCATCATCACTCTACCATCATGTGGGCACAAGCCCCAAAAATGGAGCCCACTTGATCTTGAAGATTTACCATTGGATTAGTGACAGGACACTACCAAAAGAAAACCGACTTGAACCCATAAAATCATATATTTACTTTTGTAAAAACATTTTTAATGAAATCTTTAGGACAAAAAAAATTGCATCTGCACATAATTGGCCTATCAATTAAGTGATCTTCTTTGGAGAAATAGTCTCCAATGAGACTTACATTTTGGATTCTTTTTATTAGACTCACATAGGAGTTAGAACTACATGTTGTTCATCCCCATTATCGCCGTTCCATTTGAAAACCAATCAAGGGAGTTACGTGTGATCTGTACGGATCCGCATGGTGTATTCAAAGATATGCGGATATGTACATAGAAGATTTCTCGATAATAGAAACTGGAGTGTATCAAACGGTGCTGTGTCATTGTTTGAGCGACCGATGAAAAAGCAATCGTGTGAAACGGTTATAGAACAGATGGCAAGAGAGGAACAAAGGAAGTCAAGTAGTGATGAACGGTTATGGTAACCATCAGGACGTGGGAAAGATCTGGATGGCCAGATCAAGGCTATAAATAACAAAGGAATTCAGCAAGAGTCGTCTCATACCAACCCAAACAAACCAAATCTATCTTTCAAATTATCCTTTCAAATATCGGTCAATTTACATTCCATAGTGTAATCCTTTACTTTTCTTGCTAAGTAAATTACATTTCTTAGTGTAATATTTTACTTTTAGTATGCTATTTACATTCCAGAGTGTAATCAGTGGTGTTAACCAAGTAGCTGGTAATCTTTAGTTGTAATTTGAGTCTACGCTCACACGCTGGATTCAGTTCTTCACTCGGAAAGGTGTTATGCGGCCGTTCTTCACAACCGACTGTAAGAATCCTTTTCTCATTTTCATTTATCTATATTGAAAAGTCCTTTCGTACGAAAGGCAAAGGTGCAACCCATCATCAGAGGACAAACTCCACCCTCTGAATATCGCCTGATCCTGACCGATCTCATCAGATCTCAGTCATACACTACTTGTCTTCCTATCTTGGCGCTTGGGGTCATAGTTGTTCGGTTTGAATTGAAGCCGCAATTTCAATTCTGGCACGTCCACACACGTACAACTGAAAACAACAACAACAAGTTTTTGGCACACACAGTGGGACCCTAACTACTAGGTGGTCAAAAATATTCACTGTGCACCGACCGTACCAAAGAGCAACAAGTTTTTTGCATGCTCGGTGGGACCCTAACTACTAGGCGGTCAGAAATATTCACTACCGGCCGAACCAAACAACAATAAGTTTTTGGCACGCCCGGTGGGACCCTGTCTCTAACTTACTGGTATAATATTGCCAATTATGAATAGAAGAAGTGCTCGTATTGCTGGGGTTGATCCCTCTATGCCAACCGCACCACCCCCAGTAGGGGACGTGCTAGTTCCAACAATCCTTAAGGCGTTGAATTTAAACAATAGTCCAATGCTTGCTACTAGGGATTAGGGAGGAGCATTGACTTCTCGGACTGTCCTTCCAGACGAGGTAGTTGTCGTGCTCCGAAATGTACAAATGAGCATTCAACTTGTGCTGGAATATGGAAAGGCCCAAGGAGAGCAATTCCGTATTCAAGCTGAGAATACCAATTGATATATGGCTAGCCAGACTGAAGCCATGCATCGATTGTTAGCTATGATGGCCGAACGAACGCCATCGGTAACGCAATACAATGCCGAGGGAAGTTCTATTGGCAATGCAACTCTGCTGCTATCCATGCCGCCTCCACAACGGAATCCACCACCGGTCTATGGAAGCTTCGTGACTGGAGCGAGAGGCTAGGAACTTTATACTCGAGAATCAGAATCGGGGATTGCTAAGAGGATTCAATCCCCAACAATTCCCTAGATTCCAAGACAATTTGAGCTGATTTGGCCCTGACTCACTGCCAGTCTTTGAACTTCAGCGGATAGATCGCGATCATATTGTGCAAATTGTCCAAGAAGTTGCTGGTCAAGCACTCGGCTGCAACACTATCTCGGTATATCACAAACCTTACCCCGAATGGATAAATCGGCAACACCCATTGCCAAGGAGTTATGGACCGGATTTTGCCTTATTTTTAGGCGAGCCCGGTCAATCGACCATCTAACATGTGTGCCGATTTACAATGCAATGTGGAGAATTGGCCAACAATGATTATCATCAGTTATTTGGTCATTCACTAACAACAATGGCCTTCACCTAGTATTCGAACCTATTGCCAGATTCAATACACACTTGGCAAGAGATGGAAGAAAAGTTCCACGCTCAATTCTTCTCTAAGAACAGAGAAATCACTATGGCCGATCTTTCCCATTTTCAACAGTAGCCTTGAGAGACGTGAGATCTATATCACACGGTTTAAGCGGGCAAAAAGCCGCTGTAAGGTTGTCATGATCGAAGCTGAATTTGTACAACTTGCACAAGATGGGCTTGAATACAAACTTCGCAAGAAGTTCATAGGCTCAGAGTTCATAGATTTATACGACCTGATAAAAACATCTCTCCGTATGAAAAACTCTTGCATGAAGGAACCAGGTAAAATAACTCGTCATTAGGGACATATTACAACGACACAAATTACGAGATCACAATTGCCGATATGGTGGCTAAAAAGCCATTAGTATGTTCTGCACTGGTCAAAGCGGAATCGACCGCTTTGACCGCACTTAAGGCTCAAAAGGTTTACACCTTTGACATCACTAGAGCTGAGGAAATATTTGACATCTTGTTGGTCGGGAAATTTATTAAAATACCTATGAATCATAAGATAACTATGGTCGACGAGTTATAAAAGACCGAATACTTCAAATGGCACGGAACTCGGTCTCATTTAACTAAAAATGCGTTGTGTTCAGGAACGTTATCTAGGATCACATTGATCACAGATTACTGAAGTTTCCTGAGAAAGGTAAGGAAGCCATGCTGATCGATACAGACTCGTTCCCATCCAATCTCAAGGTCAACATGGTCACGGCTAATCTGAGGAATCATCCGCGGTTGAAGGTCGATCTCGGCCCGAGCAATCAAGGAGAAGTATCACGTCGACCAGTACGAGGGTATTGCTGGCCCTATCATTCAAACGATAATTGGTCGAATGCTGTTAGAAGGGCTAGTCATGGCTCTCGGCTATGCGACCGGTGTGCTCAAAGAACTATTTCTGGATGGGGGTCCAAAGTCAAAATGGAGAGGTCATTATGTGGCCCCTCGGCCAGTTAGAAGTAACAATCGTCATCGACCGTAATAGATGGCTCCCACTTACCGCCAACAAATGGAACCATCGAGCCAAAGAATGGTCAAACCCCCTACAACGTAAGAAGGAATATGGAAGTTCTGCCTTGAGATCCTGCAGGTTGTTCAAAAGAGAAGGCGACTCAGCTACAACAACATCTCTAGCAAGAGCCTTCTCGAACGAAGAAATGACATCTTCGTACGAAGGGACATCTTCATCAGAAGTAGCAAGAGTCGAAGCATCATCCACCATTGCTGGTATTGGAGCTGGTGACAAATGAAAGTCCGACTTCGTGACTTCTACCGTTATAGCTTCCTTGGCCGCATCAACAGTTCCTTCATGAACTGAGGACTCTTTGACCGTTGGAGGAACTATTGGCTGGGAAGATGGTTTCTCAGCTGAACGATGAAGGAGTGATGCTTCATGTTCTCCCTGATCGACCGCAGCAGGAGGACTCAGGGGTATGACGTTCATGTATTCAAAATCAGAGGGGAGAGTTGTAACTTCAGTTGGACTATGAGAAGGGAGGGCCCCGACACTGACCGTGTTTTCAGAATCGACGATCTGAACTTAAGTGATCTCTAGAATGTTAGTTGCAGGTGGGTGCCGTTGCAACGATTGCGCCACAATGATTTGTTTGTCAGTGGCCGTTAATTCCTTAGTGACTACAAGAGAAAAAAGGATAGTCAGTCAACATGAAAGTCAAAATAATTTAGGGTAATTATATATAAGTAAGTAATTTCCACCTAAGTCAAAACGGACGGCGTAAGCGATGGACCGTTTATCCACAGCCTGAGGATTTTTTATTTTCGTCGCCAACGCTCTCCTTAAAATAGGGAATAGTGGCGGATTGGGATGATAAGTGTAAGATGCTTTCCATCGAAAGGGAGATCAAGGTCATTTAATCTTTTCCTATCCTGCCACTATTTATTCCAGCATTTGTTATAGTGAGCTTCTTTATGACGTTTCTAGCCTTCATCGATTTCTTTTCAGTAATCGGCCAGTACTTGGTTTTAAAATACTTTTAAAAAGAAGATATGACCTCGGTTGAGGAAGTACCTTATTCTCGTTGAGGCTCTGATGAAGCCAACAATGGTCGATCCGCAGTTGTTGGTGGGAAAGGAGGATCGATGCGTCTGAGAATCAAGAGTCAAGACATGAGGCTTTGAAGGTGGACCAAGCGGAGCTCCTAAGTCTAGAATTCTCTTCGGAGCTAGTGGAGATTGTTGAATTGGTGGGGGTGTAGGAGCGGAAAAAATCCTCGTCACGACCTTCTGGCATGTTGAAGCAGCAACAACCTTGATCGATGGAGTGTGAGAAGGGGATGTCGAGGCCGATCTTGTCTTCGGCTTGCTTGTTTTTGGCTCGGTGTACTGGCCAATGAGGGCGCTACCCTTTTCTTTCCTTTAGGCTCAAGCTTTGAAGAACGATGAGCTATAATCTTTTTTGGAGATTTCTTCAACAACCTCTGATAATGGTTCTCCCACCAAGCAATGAAAGTATCCATTGCCCGTGATCGATTTGTATAACAAGGGAGGTCAAGAGCCCGACTAGCTTCTCGAAAAGAGGAAAGCAGCGATCGGTAGAGCTCAACGTTTGTCGGAGCACAAAAATTAGAAAATTTCACAAAAGACTGTCTTGTTGTGCGACCGCGCAAAGGAGATGTGTAGAATGCAGCTAGGGTATTATTTCTGGGGCAGATCGCCCATATCAGTTGGGGACCCTGTTGCGTGCTCGCGCAAAAGAGGTACATTGGGCGATCGCGTAGCAGCACTCCGTTGTGCGGATTTGATGGTTCATACGTGCGAAGGCCTATTACCCCCCCCCCCCCAATTTGCATCATCAGAGAAGTTCGAGAAGCATTCGGGAGCTCTCGGAGTCAGAGTCGCAGCGTTTGGGTATCTCATGGGAAGCAACCTGGGAGAAAGGACGGAAGAAGATTCGAGCATCGCAAGATGCTAGCCTGTTGTGTGACCGCACAACAGGGTTTGTTTGCGCAACCACGCAATAGCCCCAACAACCCATATGTTATGCAATTGTTGCAGATTCAGTCGCAGTTTGCCCTCATGTGCATATATTCTTTGTATATCAGAGTAAAGCAAGGGTTTTAGTTCCGCACAACTCTTCTGTCATTGCAATGGATGCCATACATGCCGGGATGTTGCCGAAATCACTATTGGACTTTTTTTTTTTCCATTACATTGATTCAATGTACTTTCTTTTGGAATCAAGGGAAACGCCAGGGATGTGAAAAAGAATTCAAAATTAATAAAATAAGTGGTGATGTTTGTTCTTCAGTTTTCCTTTGTTATTATTGAATGTGGTATTCCAACCCGCGATACTTTGTTTCTGGTCGAAACAAAATGGCGACTCTGCTGGGGTTCAAACCTAGAATCGTTGGTTGGAATATGTATATTTCATATTGACAACAAGATAATCTATAGAACATTTATCATCAATTGGCGCCGCCATGGCGCCAAAATGGCGACTCTCAATGGTAACATCCCCCCTTTCATCTTTAAAACAAGGTACAATTCGACTTAATCGGAATAACTAATAGTCTGTTTTGGATTATAGGTACTTTGTTCTTACAAAATCACAATGGCCTTCCCTCCGATCAACGTAGTTGTATATTTCACGCCCAATGGATTCACTATGGATTATATATCGGCAATGTACGATCGCCATCAAAGAAGGTACCGGGGAAAGCTGAGTCAGTTGCGACTAGAAACAGGTGACATCGGGTGATGTCTGGTATGATCTCCGCTTCACCAATGGTGCAACAGGATAATGAAGAATGGACAATAGTAATGTCTAGAAGACGGAAGGCTCGGTCCCCTTCCGCGAGAAGCACGCTCCCGCCAAGCGTGATAAGAGGACCGATCGCGCGAAATACCGAAAGGCGTAACCTCGCCTCAGCTCTGCATTCATTTACTCGGGAAGGATCGAAATGCAGTCACCCCGCAAAGTGTTTCCGCACTACCAACTATGATGGTAAAGACATCCACTGTTGATTCATTAAGAGTCCAGAAGGATAAAGGGAAGCCATCGCGACAAGCAAACTTTCGCTTGTGATACTCCCTGCAATGAATTCAACGCGAGCTTCTACATCAAGAATACTGCGATTCGAGTAAGCTAGTTCCTCGGGACGAAAGTGTGCTAGTTTTGAGTCAAGCAGCGGTTCATTCTCCTCAATATCACCAATGATGCGGCATTCATTCCCCCCTTCAATATTAGACCAATTGAAGAGTAAAGAAGCAGATGTCTTTACGGTAGGCACTAATCAGATTGAGTTGCTTTCTCCAGATGAGCGCATAGCCGAGAAGGTCTATACTCCAATAACAGCTGCCGTGAACAATAATGAACAACAAGCGGAAGGGGAGCAACCATGAATGACTAGATTTCACGGGTCTACACCTGCTATTGCTCAAACCGTAATACAGGAAGAAATTCAACAAGTGGTCGTTGAAACCATTCGTCTAGAAAAGGAACGAGAATAGAAGGTACCGATTCCAGACACCATATTCCCGCGAAATAGAGGAGATGCCGTGTTCCACTAATTTCAAATACCTGGATTTTTAGAAGTTTAATGGAGACAGATCGCCGGAGGAACATTTGATACATTTCATAACAATGATGGGAAATTTCTCCACAATTCCTCAGCATTGCCTACGACTATTTATGTCATCTTTGATGGGAAATGTCTTTAGGTAGTTTTCGGCTTTGGCTATAGAATTTATTCATACTTGGGAACAAATGCAAGATGCTTTTATGGTGAACTTTTTCTCTTTTGGCAGAGAAGTTAGCTTGACTGAATTGGCTTCCATCCACCAAAAAGAGAATAAACCGGTTAAAAGATTCATCGATCGGTGGAAAACCCTGAGGGCATCATGTTGACAACTTCCAGAAGAATTAGAGCAGGTTAAACTATGTTTGGACAGTATGAAACCAGATGTGGCGTTTGGCTTGATTAGTGCTGATATACGGACTTATTGCGATCTCGCTACAAAGGCCCATGCTCTTGTAATGATTGCTAAGAAAGTGTCCGCTTCTCGTACGAAGCCGCTGCGCCAGAACTTTAATGGAACATCAGCCAATGCCGCTGGTAAAGAAGAGAAAAGGGAAGACTATCAAAGTATACAGAAACTACGATGGAGAAAATATGAACGGTTATACCATCAAGATGACAGATAAAAGGGCCAAACAATATAAGGACTATAAGAAATGTGCATTCGCAAAGGAAGACATACTTCCCATGATGAATTAATTATTGGTTATGGGGAGGATCGAGTTACCTCGGTTAAAATGCCCTGGAGAAATGGAGAAGACAAGAGAAAAGGATTCTTGTCATTATCATCATATGCTTAGGCATCAGATTGAATGTTGCCATGCCATTAGAAATATTAATGCAGGACAATTAACCACTTGCTCTAAAAGCTAGAACTGTTAGAGTATGGTGAATTAATCCCTTTATCTCATAGCCCAGGCCCCACATCTCATGGGTTAGGACCTCGACCGAACCCCCCTCGTGGGCCCCAAATCACATGGGTACCGCCTCACATGGGCCGCCCACCCCGAGTGTGTCTCCACATCCCACAGGCTACCCTACTTGAGCCCAGTGTGAAATGCGCATTAATCACCCCCGGTGAAGAGTCTCGAACATGAGACCTCCCCCGTAGGCCCCGCCCACCCCGAGTGTGCCCCTGCATCCCGCAGGCGACCCCACTCGAGCCTGGTGTGAAAATGCCCCTGCATTAATCACCCCCGGTGAGGAGTCTCGAACACGAGATCTCCCGCTCTGATACCAATTTGATGCAGGACAATTAACCACTTGCTCTAAAAGCTCAAACTATTAGAGTATGACGAATTAATCCCTTTATCTCATAAGCCCATGCCCCACATCTCATGGGTTAGGACCTCGGCTGAACCTCTCTCGTGGGCCCCAAATCACATGGGTACCGCCTCACACGAGCCGCCCACCCCAAGTGTGTCCCCTCATCTCACAGGCTACCCCACTCGAGCCCGGTGTGAAATGCGCATCAATCACCCCTGGTGAGGAGTCTCGAACACGAGACCTCCCCTGTGGTCCCTGCCCACCCCGAGTGTGCCCCTGCATCGCACAGGCGACCCCACTCGAGCACGGTGTGAAAATGCCCCTGCATTAAATATGCTTCAAAAGATGATTGATAAAGGTGAAATCATTATGAAAAAATACGATGAAGGGAAGAAAGCGGCAATCAACGCAATCTTTAGTAAAGGAATGTGATCCTTCAAGAAAGGAGGTATGATTCTAGTGTTGGCACGACCCATCATACTTATGCACAAGATTGAGGGCGGATATGACCCGAAATGAGATGGTCCTTCTCGTTCTTTGAAGAAAAGAACGAGAGAAATTTTGATTGCGAAGATTATCCAAGAAAATTCTACCCAATCAAAAGGGGGCAGTATGGCTATATAACAACATAATGAGACGAATAGTCTTGTAATTGCGCGATCTCCAGTCATGTATCTTCATGAACCTTCATTCTCTGATGAAGTGAGGATAAAAAATAATTAATAAAAAGAAAAGTCAAAGAGACGCAATTTCCAAATATTCCTTTGAACATATTCCTCCTAGTAGTAGATGGGACCATTGATCTCTTGATCCCTGAAGAGGTAATTGTTGATTTTCTGAGATAATAATACCGATAATAATTTTGCAGGATGGCTCCTTGGTCGGAATTATTATCGCGGTCGAATTATTATTGTGACCTCTATTAGGTCTTCAAAAATCATGTATATGTCGACGCCTGGGCCGGAATTATTATCGTAGTCGAATTATTATTGTGACCTCCTTAAGGTCTTCAAAAATCATGTATATGTCGACGCCGGGGCCGGAATTATTATCGCAGGTGAATTATTGCTGCGACCATCAAAAGGGTCTTTAAAAATTATATATATGCCCTGAAAAGGCTATCGCTAAATATTTTCAGATTATCTTCAATTATTTGCAGGCTATCGCCAATTATTTCCGAACCATCGCCGATTATCTGCGAGATTATTGAGTGCCAATTATTTCCGGACATTGCCGATTATCTGCAAGATTATCGAGCGTCGATTATTTCCGAACCATCGCCGATTATCTGCGAGATTATAGAGGTCCAATTATTTCTGAACCATCTCCGATTATCTACGAGATTATCAAGCGCCAATTATTTCCGAACCATCGCCAATTATCTGCGAGATTATTGAGCACGAATTATTTCCAAACCATCGCCGATTATCTGCGAGATTATCGAGTGCCAATTATTTTCGGACTATCGTCGATTATCTGTGAGATTATTGAACGCCAATTATATGCGAGACTATTGCCGATTATTCCTGTATTTCTAAATATTAGAGACTCCAACAACTTACGAGTATAAACTATGAAGACTCCAATAACTTACAAGTATAAACTGTAAAGACTCTTAATACTCGAGAGCCTAAACTGTGTTTGCTCCAAATACTCAAGAGCTCAAACCGTGTTCGCTCCAAATACTCAAGAGCCTAAACTGTGTTCGCTCCAATCACTCGAGAGCCTAAATTGTGTTTGCTCCAATCACTTATGAGCTTAAAATGTGTTGGCTTCAAATTACTCATGAGCTTGTGTTCACTCCAATCACTTATGAGCTTAAACTGTGTTCACTTTAATTACTCATGAGCTTAAATCGTGTTCACTCCAATTACTTATGAGCTTAAACTCTGTTCGCTCCAATTACTTAAGAGCTTAAACCGTGTTCCCCCTAACTAATCGCGAGCTTACATTGTATATGACGCCCTAATTTTATTAACTAAATGCAACGCAAAGCACGCTGACAAGCAAAGATTAGAATCACTAAATTATTGTCATATTACATATCTCAAGTTAGAGAGAAATGTGCGATTGAAATACGTATTGATTTATGATTATTTTGGAATTATCAATACATTATGCTTTTTTCAGAATTTTCAATACATTACAATTATTTCGAAATTGTCAATACTTAGCGATTATTTTGAAATTGTCAATACATCACGGAAATGGATTAAAGAATTAAGAAGCCCTGAAATGCTAATAATCTTGGCTAACTTGGCAGGAGAGACCATTGCTCAAGGTCCTAGAGTATGCGAGCTATGGTTGAGAGGGCATTCTCGATTAAGGGACATTTGATTGCTTAGGACTACCACAGCAGGAGCAGCATTAAAAGTTGATTCCCTGACCATGGTGCTGAAAGCGGGAGTTGCTGGAGTTGTTGCAGGGACAACCATGACAGGAGCAACATTAAAAGACGGTTCTCTGACCATGATGCTCAAAGCTGGAGTCGCTAGAGCTGTCACAACAACAGGTCCCAACAGAAAATGAATTGCAAGCAGTCGTAATTGAGTCTGTGCAAGATGCAATTGTGGCCTTGTTCATCGAAACACGTTCTACGTTGATATTTACTTCCAGAGGTTGCTGGAAAGACTATCATGTGCTAATCAATTTCCACGTTGCGTGGGGGAAACAAAGATCTGTCCTAAGAAAGCAGCATCACCACTACTCTACTGCCTATGCCATCGGCATAGAAAGTTTCATTTCCCTCAACATCTAGCAAGGAAGATGGGAACGGAGCGTTCGCTTGGCCGGTTAGTGTAAATACATCTTGTGAGGCCTTTGGACCAATCTTAGAGACTTCGTCTGCGGTGTCATCCTCCTCGTCAATATTTATTACTCCACCCGCTACCCTTCTTCCGTGGATTCGAAGTTGTAGTTGTAGCAGGTTGCTCTCTTAGTTTCCTTTGTTCATTTATAAGAATGCCATATGCAATCCAGCCCTCCGAAATGTTGACATGATTTACTTGGGGGTTAGGTTCCTCTAAAGAAATTTTCAGACACACTTGACCGGGGGCAGGGGGGCATGATTCTTCATTATGTAGCCGGTTCCCCATCTGAGTATGATCTTTCTCCACCATGTAGATAGTTCCCTATCTGGGCCCGATCTTTCTCCACCATGTAGCCAGTTCCCCATTCGGGTGTGACTTATCTCCATTATGTAACCAATCCCCCTGCTCGGGTTCGTAATTCCTCATCCTTGGTGGAGCAATCCTAATTCAGTAGTTCACCAAGTGGTGATGACGTATTAGAAAAAGACTGATATGCTCACCATCGCACCCCGAAGTAAAAGGCTGGAATTGAATGAGGATGACCCGAAAGTAGCAAGGTAGGTTGGCACATATAGGACAACAGGACCCAACTTTGTTGCGTGGACCAGATCATGCAAATGAATACTGAGAACGGATTTTTCTGTGCGGAAAAGCCTCAATCCCCAATTTGATTCACACTGAAATCAAAGGAGGATCGAGGGGGGCATTTGTTGGAGCACAAAAATTAGAGAATTTCACAAAAGACTGTCTTGTTGCATGACCGTGCAAAGGAGAGGCGTTGTGCGGCTGCCCAACACTTAAAATGCAGCCAGGGTGTTATTTCGGGGGCAGATCGCCCAGATCAGATGGGGACCCTGTTGCGTGCCCGTGCAAAAAGGGTACATTGCCCGACCGCGCAACATCACTCCGTTGTGCGGATTTGATGGTTCACACGTGCAGAGGCCTATAAATACCCCCCTCTCATTTGCATCATCAGAGAAGTTCGAGAAGCATTCGGGAGCTCTCGGAGTTAGTGTCACAACATTCAGGTATCTTGCAGGAAGGAGCCAGGGAGAAAGGAAGGAAGAAGATTCGAGCAACGCAGGATGCTACCCTGTTGTGCGGCCGTGCAACAAGGTTTGTTTGTGCGATCGTGCAACAACCCCAACAACCCATATGTTATGCGATTGTTGCAGATTCAGCTGTGACTCGCTCTCCTGTGCATATATTCTTTGTATATCGAAGTAAATCAAGGGTTTTAGGCTCGCACAATTCTTCTGTCGTTGTGATGGACGCCATACATGCCGCAATGCTGTCGAAATCACTATTGGACTATTTTTTTCCATTACATTGATTCAATGTACTTTCTTTTGGAATCAAGGGAAAGGCGAGGGATGTAAAAAGAATTCAGAATTAATAAAATAAGTGATGATGTTTGTTCTTCTATTTTCCTTTGTTATTATTAAACGTGGTATTCCAACTTGCGATACTTTGTTTCTGGTCGAAACAATGTTGTTCGCAATCTGCCGACTGAAGGGTGGTTGGTTGGAAGTCTTCTGAGTAAGGGGATAAGGGATGCACTGAACGAGACTGAGCTGCCGATCAAGCAAGTTTGGGTAATATTGTTCGATCTCGGCCTTGACATTCTTGTTAGACTCGATCGAACCTCCTTAGGGAAGGTCTCGGCTGATGAGGTAGCTCTCTCAGGCCAGGAGCGTTAGGGATTCCACATCGTCATCTTCTTGTGCATATCGGCCGATAAGCCAACCGGGAGCATACTCTCCCTCGTGGAATGGAGTGAATGATCGATTCCACTTACCCGTCTAAAGTGAAGAACAATGTATCCATATACATTGAAAATGGTTGAGTTTCTTGGGGAGAGTGGATGACGCACTCGCCATAGGAAGTATAGATGGCTTTGGAATGGATGGAGTGATGTACAAAAGAAGGGCGGAAGTACACATAAATTCACATCTGAAGAAGCCATAACGGTCCTCCTTCAAATTACAAACTTTTGCTGGTAAGTTCGTAAGTTCCCCTGTACAGATGGCCGAGCACGAAAGTTGCCAAAGCAAGCTTTTGACCATGGGTAAGGGCCTCGGCCAGTGAGACGTATTCGGTAGTGATTTGCAGGGCATTCACGCAGAGCAGATGTTGATGTTCGAAATATAGGTATTGTGTAATGTATCGCACCCTTGGGATACAGATACGTATCGGTTATCGCACGGGATATATTGTTTGTATCGGCTCATTTATCGCACTTTTTGGGAAACATAGGGAAACATTGGGAAAATGTTTGAATTTTTCAATGAAACTTCAGAGATGATTAAAAATGACCTTAATACACACTTTTAAATCATAAAATCTCAAAAAAAATTGCACATAATAGGTTTCCTTTGTATAGTATCCTAAGTTATGCACTGTTTGATTGAACTAAAACAACTATATTCAAATATGTTGCATAACATTTATAAATGCATCAAGACGTGTATCCACACCGTCCACCTATTTTGCCACCTTAATTTACGACACCATACCAAAAATGAAGCATATCCAATTATCAAGTGGACCATGCCATTGGAAACAATATTGATTGAAGGCCCTACCATTAAAACCTTCTTAGGGCTTACCTTAATGTTTTCGTAGTGTTTATTTACCGTCCAATTTGTTGATAAGTTCACATAAGCCTGGATGAAAGGAAACAAAATAAATATCAGATTGATCTAGAACTTTTGTGGCCCATTAATAGTCAATCACAACTTTTTCCTTTGGTATGGTCCACTTGATAATTGGATGTGCTTCGTTTTTTGCATAATACACTAAAGTGATTTGGAAAAATGGATGAATGACATGGATACAGAATACATACATTAAGGTGGGCCCCCCATTAAGGGCTGCACCGTCTTGGGTGAGTATTGGCTCTTACCTAATCCACTCTCTAATTCCTAACGTTGATATCTTACTTTTTGATAGGTCTTGGCTCAAAAAATGAAGCGGATTGTGTGGGCCCCATGCATTGTATCCATGTCGTCCATTCATTTTTTTGAATCATTTTAAAGCTTGAGAAAAAAATGGGGCAGATCCGAAGATCAAATGGACCACATCAGAGGATGTACGTAATATGGTGGGACCATGACTGTGGGGCCACCTCGACGTAATAGTGTATATACACCGTCAATTCATTTTGGCATATTATTTTAGGGAATGTGCCAAAAAATGAGGCAAATCCAAAAAATGAGGCAAATCCAAAAAATGAGGTGGACCGCACCACACAAAAAAGTGGTCATTGAATGGCCACCATTAAAAATTTTTTAGGGGCTACGAAAGTTTTGGATCAAGCTATATTTATGTTTTCCCTTCATCTAGGTTTGTCAGACCTTATGAACAGATTGGATGGCAAATAAAATTCACAATGGGCCCTAGGAAAGCTTCAACGGTGGATATCATTGCCACTACAACTTCCTGTCATGTGGTCCACTTGAACCTTACATTTAACTACATTTTAGGCTTATACCCTAAAATGACCTATCAAAATGGATGGACGGTGTGGATAAAACACATATCATGGTGGGCCCTACATAGCCTCTGACTGGACCGTTCGTCTTCGAGGCTTTCAATCTGCACTGGACGCGGATTTCCTGCAAAAGGCCTTTGTAGGAAGTTCCTAAGCTTGGATGCTAGGTGGGGCCCACTGTGATGTTTGTGAGAAATCCACCCCGTCCATCCATTTTACGAGCTCATTTTAGGAGATGTGACCGAAAATAAGGTGGATCCAAAACTCAAGCAGGCCATACGAGAGGGAATATTGGGGAAAGAGTTTCCTACTGTTGAAACTTTCCTGGGTTCCACCTTGATGTTTATATGCCATCCAAACTCTTTATGAGGTCATTCTCACTGGGATGAAGTGAAAACATTAAAAACTTATCCTGATACGAAACTTCTGGGGCCATAAAAATGTTTCAACGATGGTCACCAAATCCCTACTGTTTCCTCTCGTGCAGCCCACCTGAGTTTTGGATCCACCTCATTTTCGGCCGCATGTCCTAAAATGAGCTCGTAAAACAGATGGACGTGGCGGATTTCTCACAAACATCACAATGGGCCCCACCTAGCATCCCAACGCAAGTACTTCATGCACGAAAGTCTTTCGCATGAAATCCGCGTCCGATCGCTCAATAGAAAAGGCTCGGAAGCCCTATTTCGCAGCAGAGAGGGTTTCGGCCCCTTAGAACCCTAATTTCTCTCCCAAATCTCCGGATTTCTCTGGATTTTTTTCACATTATCTTCCGAAATCAATTCCCTACAAACTTCCAAAATCAATTCCCTATGACTTTGATTCGAATGGTCCACTAAATGAGCTTCTGATTAGCGCAAACTCTTCTGTAGGTACAAAAATCCACATTGTTGAAGGTTTCTCTTTTTTATTTTATTTTTTCCCGATTTTTTCGGATATTTACATACAATAAAAAAATTTCTTGGTATCTTTTGACGACTAGACTGCGATACCGATAATATCGGCCGATAGTATCGATATGGTGAACACTGCTCTTCATAATTGACCGGTCCACTGTAATTACGCTAGGCTATCATGAAGTGAGAATAGGCCTTGCCAGCTTTGTTAATGAAGTGTTCGGCCTCTTTCTGTGCAAAGCCTTGATAAATGGCTTCACCAAATGGGAGTAGTTGGGTTAGAGCCGAGACATCGAATATGGTTGGACTCATGGGACCACAACCAAAGAAGAAGGTGTTGGTCGATGAACTCCAAAATGTTGAAGTTGCGACGAGAAGGGATGGAGTTGGTGGATAGTCGTAGACAGAGAGTTTAATGCACTCATAGATGCTTGATGCTCTCCATGATGCCTCATGTTGAGAGGAAACACAAGCGAACTAAGCCTCCCATTCCGGGAGTGGTTTCGGCCATGACCAAGGATTCTTTAAGGCATTTGTGGCATCGGGTACAAAATCAGATTGGATCAGCAGTCTCGCTGGGGCAAAGAGGAAACAGAGGATCCATCATGCTAACTTCATTGATCTCTGTTGATGGAGCGAACGCCAGACCTAAGCAGTAGTAATCACCAATGGGCGATTGAAATACTGTCTTATCGATGCACTTATCAGCAAGTGCATTCATTACTGTGATTAGATCATTTTGATGGAACGATGGGGTGGAAGATGAAGAGGCAACCATTGCTCAAGAAGAAAGTCGGAAGTCGAAGTTGCTTAGAAGAAGAGCAAGGAATGAAGGCGTAAGAGTGAAAAGAATTTGAAACGGGGCTTATATCGGCTGAGGGGAAGAAGCATTTATGAGGGCATCATTGTGATTTTGTTGTAAATGATATAATAACACGTGTCGACACGTGATTTATCCCTTGCTTCGATAAAGTGCAGCTGTCGCTGACATGTTACGGTGAATCGGCCGAAGTCGGTTGTCGACTTGCTGACACGGGTAGGCAATATATGCTACATTTATGAGGGGTTGCATGTCGCTGCTTTCACCTTTTCCCAAAGGTGAAGCGACGTGGGGGGCAATCTTCATCCCCATCATCTCCATTCCCTTCGAAAACCAATCAGGGGGAGTTACGTGTGATCTGTACGGATCTGCGTGGTATATTCAAAGATCTGTAGATATGTACAGAGAAGATTTCTTGATAATAGTAACTGGGGCATATCAAACGGTGCCGTGTCATTGTTTGAGCGACCGATGAAAAAGCAATCGTGTGAAACAATTACAGAACAGATGGCAAGGAGAGGAACAAAGGAAGTCAAGTAGTGCTGAACGGTTATGATAACCGTTTGGATGTGGGAAGGATCTAGATAGCCAGATCAAGGCTATAAATAGCAAATGAATTCAACAGGAAGAATCGTCTCATACTAACTCAAACAAACCAAATCTATCTTTCAAATTATCTTTTCAAATACCAGTCAATTTACATTCCATAGTGTAATCCATTACTTTTCTTGCTATGTAAATTACATTTCTTAGTGTAATCTTTTACTTTCATCTTGCTATTTACGTTCCATGTGTAATCAGTAGTGTTAACCAAGTAGCTGGTAATATTTAGCTGTAATTTGAGTCTACACTTGTATGCTGGATTCAATTCTTCACTCGGAAAGGTGTTTTGCAGCTGTTCTTCATGATCGACTGTAAAAATCTTTTCATTTATCTGTATTGAAAAGTCCTTTTGTACGGAAGGCAAACCCATCATCAGAGGACGAACCCCACCCTCTGAATATCGCCTGATCATGTTTACACATTGAGCGAGTGGCTGAATAGCGACCGATCTCACCAGATCTTGGTCATACATTACTTGTCTGCCTATCTTGGTGCTTGGGGTAATAGTTGTTCGGTTTGAATTGAAGCTGCAATTTTTATTCTGGCACGCCCGCATACATACAGCCGAAAACAACAACAACACATGTTTCCCCTTAAAGTGACCCAATCCCATGTGTGTGTCATTCCGGATCTCGAGACTCACAGCAAATGTGAAAGCCACTAGCTCTCAGGTCAAAGGATGTATGGATAGGGTGTATGAAAGTGTATGCTCCCATAATGTACCTAGGAGCATTCATTCATAGTGATCCCTTGTTCGATGTGTCAATTATCAGTATTGTGTATACTCATTTAGATTTGGTCATTTATTTTCAGTATGTGGAATGGAAGTTGCAAGGGATCAAAAAGAAAATTTCTTTAGTGCTTAGGTTTTCTTGCTGGGCTTGGTTGATTTGGGGAATGCAATAATAGGACATTTTGCAACAAATTGGGCACCCAGGTAGATGTGCTCTTAAAGCTAAATGCAGGGGATATCAATATCTTGGGAAAAGTCTTCTCTTGTATTTTCTGATTCCTCTTTGTAGTTGTTCGAGGCATGTTGGGGGAGAGGGTTCTCCATTGTATCATTCCAATGACCTCTCATCACCTCCCGTAGGCCTTCTCTTTCTGTTTCCGTTTTTGTGCTCTTTTTAATAAGGTTATAGTTACCATTCAAATATAAACCAGGGAGTGTTTGATTTTTCAAATTCTTTTGTTAATACCTGTAAAAAGATGATGATTATTTGCATTTGTAATTCCAGCAACCTTCCCAAGGTGACATTGACAAGCACACTGTTTGAACCTATTCCGTCTCTAAACCCGAGGCGGAAAACGTAAAAACTGTGGGGCCCACCGTGATGTTTGTGACTAATTCACGCCATCCATTTCTTCTGCAAACTCATTTTAGGGCATGAGCAAAATGAAAAAAAGAAAAAAAAAAGAGGCAGATCCAAAGCTCAAGTGGACCACACCACAGGAAACAGTGGATTTGAACCGCTGCCATTGAAAACTTCTTAGAGGCCCCAGAAGTTTTGGATCAAGCTGATATTTCTATTTTCCCTTTATCCATGCCTCTGTGACCTTATGAACATGTTAGATGACAAACAAACATCAATGAGGGCCCTAGGTAGGAAACAACTTTCAGTGGTGGATGTCTTTAGGACTACTCTTTCCTGTGGTGTGGTCCACTTGAGCTTTGGATCTGCCTTCTGTTTTGGCTTATGCCCTAAAATGTTCAAGTAAAATGGATGGATGGTGTGGATAAGTCATATACATCACGGTGGGGCCCACAAATTTAAGTCAGCCCTTTTCGGACTAATTTTTGAGGAGGAAATACTCATTGATTTCCATATCTTGGCAAACATACGTAAAAAGTGATAATGACTTATTTATGCGTATTTACATAGGGATTTGACACCCCCTAAGGATTTTTCACAAACCCTAAACCAAAACATCCTAGACCCATGGAAGCACTAATAGTGTGAAACCCAAGATTGGAAATGGAAGAACCTTTCCCAAGATGGTATCTTCTCTGTTTTGTTTTCTTCTACTTCGCACTTTTTTTTTTTTTTTTTTTTTTCCTTTTCTTTTCTTTTCTTCTGTTTTTTTTTTTTTTTTTTTTTTTTTTTTTTTTGTTTTTGTTTTTGTTTTTGTTTTTGTTTTTTGTTATTTATTTATTTTACAAAGGTAAACACTACTAGGGATTTAACCCTGGATCACTTTTTTCTTTTTCCTCTATTCCTCTTCTTTATATACCTTTTTCCTCCTCTTCCTAATCTTTCTTTCTTTCCTTTTTTTTTTTTTTTTTCTATTAAAATTTCATATTTCTATCTTTTACCTGATTATTTTCTTTTATATGTATATTAAATAATTATTAATTATTGTCTCTTGATTTTCGAGGTCGAGCTTTCAGCCGAGTCTTTGAGTTGACTCAATCTGATGGACCTTTTTTTTGTGAGTTTTTGGGTTTTCAAACCATGTGTCATAAAGATTTTCTCGGACTTCAAACTATCATATATGGTCCAACAAAGCTTATAAATAATTTTACGTAGACCAAGTCTCGTCATCTTCTTTTACTTTTCTTTTCTAAATGCGTTACTTGTGTGTTCTGATTTTGTATGATTATTTGTTGATGTCAACATGTGAATGAGTACAAAATGATTTGTTGGAGGCCATGTGCACTGTCTTTTCTTCTAGCATTAGTCCAAGCAATACCATCAATTCAAGGACTCTGAATTGCAGTAAATTTTATGTGGTCTGATGTGTCAAATTTTAACATAGTTCATCTTGTTTAGGTGTGAATTCATACTTATTGCAGATCAGAGAGATCAAGGTAGGTGGGTTCTTTGATTTAATATGCAAGGTAATCTGCATATCCCACTATCTTCTTGTGTGCTTAAGATCCTCATGTAGGCTTTTGTTGAAAAGGAATTCTAATGCATTTTTATTCAAAGGAATAAAGAGACTAAGTCATTATTCTTCTGGTTTTGGTAAAAAGATTCTACATGTAAGTGAAGATCTTGAAGGCAATTGGGTGCTTTTTGTTTGGGATGGAACAGATGCTCCACCTATGAGTTTCCAAACAAAGTAAGTATTTGTTGATATATATATATATATATATATATATATATATATATATATATATTGCAATTTTATTTTCTGTAATCGTTTTATTGTTAATTGAAAGCTAACCTACTATTATCAAGTTTGCTATGCGCCTATGTGATCGACCATAAGTTAAATGTAGAGCAAATATAAAAAAGATGAAAGAGTACAAATTATGTATTTTTATACTTTGCACTCGGGCATTTTTGTGGTGTTCTGGAGTGCTGGAGTGCTGGAGTGAGGTCCTTCACATTTTGACAATTATGTTACGTGTGTGTATAGAATTTTGAAGAATTGCATGATACATCCATGTGCACTAGTTGTAAAAGTAGTTGTGGCTACTCCTGGTTCTTCATTCTTTTACGTTTTTATGATATCTGCATAAGGCCAACTACAACTATTCTTGGTTCATTCTTTTATGTTATAAGGATCTCTCTCTCTCTCTCTCTCTCTCTCTCTCTCTCTCTCTCTCTCTCTCTCCAACCATATATAGACATATATACATGATCCATACTCACGCATGCAGACCATATAGTTGACTATGTGTGGGCTGCACCGTGAAGTCTATCAGCCATCTAAACTGTGCATCAGAGCTGGCTGACCATGGAAATGGGATGCCCCAAAAATTAGCGGGATACGAAACTCAAAGTGGGTAGACCATCTAGAACAGTGTAAAAAATGCATAAAACCTCTAAAATTGTGTGGCGGGATCCATTATGGAATGGCCTGATGTTTGGTATGCTCCCTCATTCAGGTGGCATGGGACACACAATGCATGGGTTGGATGGCATAAAAACATTATTATGGCCCCACAGGCAAACCAATAGTGGGGTGTGCTCTCTTCATTGTTTCCTGTGATGGGGCACATTTGAGTTATCGATTGGGCTGAGTTGTGGGGCCTGGGCCTTACATGACGGGACACAATTGATGAACAACTTGGATTTGTGCAACACAACACAGTGGGGCCTACAGAGGTAGACAACAAGATAACTTACCATGTTGTCCCCTGTATGTTATCATAGCTTGTGTGTGGTTATGTCCCGGTCTCCTGTGAGTGAGCTTGTCGGAGACCGGATGTATGAGCAAAGTTGGGCCTAGGCTCGAGTGGGCCCCACCGTGATGTGTATGTGAAACCCACGTTGATCGTCAGATGCGCCTGCTCACACTAGGCCCGAGGCCCAAAAATCAGTCACATCCATGATTTAGGTGGACGGTGGACCACATGAGTGGAAATAGTGTGCAGAGGGATGCCTCCCTGCCCTCCAAACTGTTTTACTTGGTGTGGCCCACATACATCACAGATGGGCCTAATTTTTGGACCCTATGTATAACATTTCATGAGGCGACTGATGGTTGGAGTGGATTTCACATAATCATCATGGTGGGCCCTCTAAAAAATCAACAGTGGATGTCCTCGCAACTATTGGTGTCCCACCTAAATCATGGGTCAACCGAACTTTTGGGCCATGGACATAACGATGGATGATACAACTAATGGTTGGAGTGGATAGTGCATAAACATCCCGGTGGGCCCCATAAAAGCCAAGTGAACCCCTCCTAATTGTTTCTCTTATTGTGGCCCACTCGAATCACGAATCTGCCTAGTTTTACAGCCCTAGGCCTAAAATGTGATCGTGCACCTTATGGTCAGAATGGATTTTGGAAACACATCAAAATGGGGCCCACCTGAGCTGCAAACCCATTTTTTTCGCATGTAATGCATTTACAGTCTGGTTTGCCGGAGACCATTGTTATATATGTAGATATGTATTTATGTATTGGAAAAGATCCAATAGTGTTGACACTATCGTACACACGAGTGGGCATGGGGCCCATAGATGTGTGTGGCATCTGAATTGTGCATAAGATGCCCAAAAAATTATCCAGATCCAAGTCTCAGGTGGCCACAAAGAGAACAATGCTAAATCATGCATCAACCTCTAAAATCATGTGGTGGGGCACGCTTAAGTTTTGGAGTAGCATGATTTTTGGTCTATCCCTTCATCCATGTGGGACTCACAATGAAATGGTATATAAACAACATGTTGGGCTCTATAATCAATTGTTCGGCCTTTTCACAAAGGCTACTTGTCATCAGCTCAAGGATATCATAAGCAAGCTGAGCATGTATGATATTTGTGCTCAGGCTTGAGGGTGGGTGTTAGAAATAATACATGTTGTACATAGACTTCAGTTCCACAACATACCATATGTTTTATTTATTTATTATTATTTTTTAATGTTTAGTTTGGGTTAATGTTATAGATAAGATGGTAATAGAGAGAGGAGGTTAAGCTCTCGTTTATCCTTCTCCATTTTCTTTCTTATTCCTTTTATTTTCTAATGCCATTAACTTAAATAGGTACCAAGTTTTTATTTATTTTCTAATGCCATTAACTAGGTATCAAGTTTTTATTTATTTTCTAATGCCATTAACTAGGTATCAAGTTTTTATTTATTTTCTAATGCCATTAACTTAAATAGGTATCAAGTTTTTATTATTATTGAGAATTAGTTTGGATGTTGTAAAATTATGTAAAATTGAAGGTACTTCTTAAGATTCTCAATTCTTTTATTATCACTTCTTGTAACCACAATGTCATCTACTGATACTACTAATACAATAAGATCGGAGGCTTCCTTTGTATAAAGATGGATTGATTAGCATGGCTTCAAACAGAACCATAGGCCAACACAATCGTACTGAATTTATCATACCATGCACGCGGTGACGTTTCAACCCATAAAACACCTTTCTCAATTTGCAAACCTTATCTAACTCTTCCTGAACAACAAAACCAGGTGGTTGTTCCATATAGGCCTTTGTGAGATCACCATGAAGAAATGTATTTTTAACATTGAGTTGAAAGATGGGTCATCCACGATTAACAACAACAAAAAGAATGACGTAAATGGAATTAAGCTTGGCAATTGGAGAGAAGGTTTCAGTATGGATCGATGCCGAGAGTCTGAGTGAATCATTTAACAACTCAGCAAGCCTTCAATCGTCCAATTGTGCTAATAGGTCAAAATTTAATAGTATAAACCCACTAACAACCAACAATACCTTTAGTAGTGGGCGAAGTGCAACTATTTCTTCTTCCATAGCCTACTAACTACAAATATTCTCCATAGAAGGAACATGATCCTTCTGAGTATCTGTTTGCTTTGCTATCGAGCAGAGGAAACGCTGGACCATATCTTCATCCATTGTACTTTTGCAAGAGTAGTTTGGGAGAGCTTCCATTTGTTTGGGGTGCTGGGTATTGCCAAATTCAATCGATAACTTTCTTTTCTAATGGCACGGTGGGGAATCGGGAAAATCAAGTAGGAGAATTTGGCGTTTAAGCATGCTAGCTAGTCTCTGGGCTTTGTGGTCACAAAGGAACAATCACTTTTTTAGGAACCTAAACGAGTCAGCTTCAATTGTGTTTAGAAGGGCAAAAAATCATGTAATGGAATGGGCAAGGGCTATTAAATTCATAGATCAATTCCCGGATTGTTGGCAGTTTTTGTAGTTATGTGATGTATATTTGTATATGGTGGCTTCGGCCTTTTAAAATAAAATTGTTTATGTTCAAAAGAAAAGAAAAGAAAAGAAAGAAACAAATTTGGAGATAGGGTCGATGGTGCATGTACGCTTACATTTCCTCAGAGCAATAAGGATATTATATGAATTGAGAAATATAGGTGGAGTGATTGGATCAATAGGCTTGGAAGAAGATATGGTCGATGACATATCATGGTTAGCGGCAATATCTCCCTGTTTTCGTCTGGAGTAAACTTTGAGTGTAGGCACAATAGCAGGATAGGATGAACCAGTGGAAAGCAGTGATTAGATGGTGTCTTCGTCAATAGGAATATGTATAGGCATTGGTGGTGAAGCTTTTAAGTCAGGAGATCTATCTTAATTTGGGAAGAATGGAGTGGACTCAAAGAAGGTAACGTCAGAACAAATAAATAATTTTTGAAAATGAGGACTATAACACCTATAATCCTTTGTGTTCTAGAAAACCTAGGAAAAATATATTTAATTGCTCTAGGATCTAATTTATCATGATGTGATTCCAACTTATGAATGAAGCGTACACACTCAAAAACCTTGGGGTGCAAAGAGAACAATGGAACACCTAGAAACAAAACTCCATGAGAATGTTGACATATTAAGATAGTAGAGGGCATTCGGTCGATAAGCTAGCATTCTGTCAAAACTGCATCACTTTAAAAACTTTTTTGGAACATTCATATGCATCAACAAGGCATGTGTTACCTCAAACAAATGACGGGTTTTCCATTCTACGATACTATTTTGTTTTGGAATGTGAGCACATTATGTTTGGTGCAAAATATCATTTTCAGATAAATACAAATTAAAAGAATTGAATATATATACTCAGCATTATCTGCACAAGACACACTTTGGAGTAAAATTGATTATGTACCTTTATATGAAAGATTTTAAAATTAGAGAACAATTCAAATCTATCTTTTATTAAATAAAGCTGAGCCATTCTTGAAAAATCATCAACAAAAGTAACAAAATACTTCCTACTCTGACAACTAGAGACTCGAATAGATCCCCAAAAAACATATGAATGAACGAAAGCAAATGGAACTAGACTATGCTTTGCAAAACATGTGGAAAAGTGACCAAGTCATTAATTGATGTGAACAAATTCATTGAGTCATTTTAGCTAAGTCAAACAAAGATTGATTGGACTGAGTTTTATCTTCTAATTTTTCTTTCTTTCTTTCTTCTTCTTTTTCTTCTTTATTTATTTATTTATTATTTTTAAATCACAATGTCTTTGGCAAGTTATCTCATAGTGCTCTGAGTTTGACTTATTCAAGTTCTTGAGTTCTTGACTTATGTTTTTAAGTTTTGCTTTAACTATTATTCTTCTGTCAAGTTGACTAAAACTAGGTTTTAGGGGAAAGTGCATGTCTACTTGGCTGTTTTAAAATATGATATTATATAAACAAGTTCTTAATTCATACTCAAACAAAAAATTATTGGCATGCGTCTCTAGTTTTTAATCATATGTAGTTTTCCTATCTTTTTTTTTTTTTTCTTTATTTTTTGGAACTTAGCTTTTAATTGGCATTTACTCATTTGATATGAAAAACTAAAGTATATCTCTATGCTAAAAGGGAAAAATATATTGATACAATTTCATGAATCATAGCCTGGATGCTGAAGCGCAGAATCCACTTCCTTTACACTTGGAACCATCACCTCTATCAAGAGATGTTTTATGCACATTTCCTTGTGTGGGAACTGTCTTGAGGATATTTGCTAATAACCCCTGTGAAGAACTTGGCCTACAATCACTAGGTATTGGCCAATGGGTGAAATTCTGTAAGATGATGTTTCAATCGCAATCCGGGCTTTGGCATGGTCTATTGACACCTTCGAGTAGACTTTCTGCTTTGTCTGATGAGGACAACACAGTTGTACATTGCGAAAGGTAATTGCTCTTTTGCTTTTAAACGGGAAGGTAATACTTTTGACATATGCATGAATCCAATTCTATGGTTTGTCTGTCTATGTGAACTAGGTATTACAATGAACGGCTATCATCTAATCTGAATCACTTGCCCTTGTCAAGTTTTCCATGGCCCTCTCTCATTACAGGTATTTTGTTCATTCTTAAGTTGGGGACTGTTTGTAAGAACTTTGAATGCAATGCATTTTGTGGATATTTACATATTTGATGAAGTATTTTGGGATATATTACTGTCTGTCTATCACAAAATGGGATTAAGCAAACATATTCACATATTTACATAATTTCGACATCCACATAATTTACAGAGGATCTTGGGGGGCTCAAGGCCGAAATATAATTTTGACGTATCTTATTGCTGTCTAAATTTATTGCGTTATCTGAAATTATCAACCTTATATGATATTTGGGGAGGAATCTGTCGATGGTGATTCAAATACTTTGCTTGCATCGGAGTGCACAGATGGTACAAATGATACTTTTCGATATGCTGTTAAAAAAATGTTATTTGGCTCGGATCGCCAGGTGAATTTATTGTGATACACTCACTGTACACATTTCGAAAGTTTGACTAGTGTTTTAAATCACTTACTATGTATAACCTTCACACTACCTAACGCATGAAATCTGGATCCCATTGGGGTCCCGCTAGTTCCTGTTTTCACAAGTTGTATGTAGTGTATGTGATGAGGACATCATGCTACACACTATGTACTGTAGCCTATGCTACACACTAGGTACTGTAGCCTGTGCTACTAGCTACATAGCTTACAAGTTATACATCACATGCTATTTTCACTAAATAGTAAAATCAATTAATGTTTTCAATGATTTGTTATGTTTCCTATTTTCACTAAAAGTTAATGTTTTTCAATGATTTTAATTAAATAATACGAACAATGGTGATTAATCAATTTTGTTGCTAATTTTTATGCTTATACTCTTTGCCCTCTTTTTCCTATTATTTTGCTTAAAAATCTGAAATAGTGGGTAGTTTACAGACACGCTACAGTGTATGCCTCATGCTTCAGAGGTGTGAATGCTATGCTACATGCTATTCACTATTTAAAACAACATTTTGAACCTTCTATAGGATTATGTACATGTTCATTTGGTTATGGTATGTGTATGTGGCTAGAACCTAAATGTGTACTGTGTTAGCCACTGATATAGTTGTTTGATATGGAAATTATAAAAAAGTTTGGCAAGATGCAAATACATGTGACGTATGCATGATTAGGAAGGAGAATCATGACTTTGAGATGGGACTGACTCATTCACAATAAACCTAAATGGCTTAAAGTTCTAAAACATGCACACAAAGACATAGGACTAAGATAAAGATTGTAATGTCATCTGGCCACAAACTGTATAACAAATAAACATAAGTAATAATGAATATCCTCCTAGCAGTGAATAGAATAGCAATTGAACGTTTACAACACATTGAACCATACTAACGTTAATGCTTTTGCCCAAAATGGAAAATGGATATCCATAATGCTCCATTCTCTGGGGCAATAAAGATTACTTCCCTTTCCATTGATCTTTTTGAAGTGTTGATGTACTGTGTGCTTGATTTATCTTCAGAAAATCAGTTTAAATGAAATGGGACAATAGCTTGGTTGGAGTACCTCCAAGGTTTAAAAATTGGTTTCCAAGTGCTGTATCAGTCACTGCCTAAACTGGGTTGTATCACTCGTATCAGCCATTACGTGCTGATACGGGGCTCATACACCCAATTTTGGCTGCATTATATCCAAGTCAGTAGTTAGGATTTTTAGGTCAGTATGAACTTAAGTATATGCTCCATCCACAGTATGTCCCACAATTTAGGCAGTTCATATGGCGTATTTAAGTGCCACATATGACAAGGATAAGTCACCACTGTGTTCCAATCACCCTGCTTCTGCGAACTAGTGTCCATGAGGTTAGGATTGTTCAACCAGTTTGATTTTAGGACTGTGACTCAGAAACAGTGGGTTCCCCAATTTAATCGGTTTAATTTGAGTAAATGTATGTCATGCATGCAATTCTGAGTGCATGTGTACCAAGCATCATACTTTACTACGTCATAACAGTGCCAGCTGTGAGAAGGAACATGGGAAATGAAACACCCCCTCGCTAGCTCCTGTATAGCTGTCACTGAAACTGCATCTCATGCACATACACAGCCACCACACAAGTGATTTGTGGGCCATCTTGAAAAGGTTTTCCGATAATTGGTATTTAGATTTCTTATTTTGCATGATGTAACATGAGACGATACATTCTGTTCCTCGCTTAAAAACCAACCCTTGTATACCAACCACACCTCCAAAGAGTGGTAAATTGAATTTGGCAATTCAAAGTGAACCATAACATTTGGAAATGGGATGATTAATTTTCATCAAGAATAAGCTTTTGAAATTTGTACAGGATGAAGAATTTCAACCACATCTATAGTGGCGCTCAACTTGAATAAGGTTTTGTGAGAAGTAAAATTCATATTTACTTGCACGGTAACATGATGTTTTTCTCAAAAGAAATAATAACTCAATAGTTTCAATGAAAGTGGACTGTGCAATGAGGACATGGTAGGATGTCATGTTTAACATCTTAATTCTTTAAAGGAGAATAAAACACTGATGCGATCTCATTGTTGGAGGCAGTGTTTTAAGTATCGACGAGATCGGCTGATATATCCCACGATATATCTTGTATCCCACATGTGCGATATGAAACACACAAGTAATGGGATATATCCTGCATGTTCGGTCTGGTGAGCATTTTCGATCCTTTTTTTTTTTCCGTAAATCATGTTAAATCAGTGTCAAATTGTTACAAATCCATGATTTTTTATGTTTTGCATTTAAAATCATATATTGAGAGCTTCGATTTCGAGATTTGGAGATGGGCCGAGTTGTGGAAAATTGAAAAAAAATAAAAAAATTCTCAATTTCTCGCAACTCGGTTGCAATCTGTGTCCAAACATAAAAAATCAAACATGTATGTAACCTAATCTAGTGATTCTTCTTTTGCTTTTGAATGTATTGTTTGTGCTTCCACACGTCTTCTTACATTTATACATTATATGAATAGACTTTGAATATATTTGCATCAATTCAGTTAGACAACGCATAGATTAAGGGCCCCATACAAAGAAAGCCTATTATGTGCAATTGTTTTTTGTAATGTTTTGATTTATAAGTGTGTATTGATGCCTTTTTTTAACAATCATTGAAGTTTCATTGAAAAATTCGACCAATTTCCCAATGTTTCACCATGTTTCCAACAACGACGATACATTACATGATATAACTGATATATCCCATGTGATAACCGATATGTATCCGTATCCCAAGGGTGCGATACGTAACATGATACCAATATTTCAAACATTGGTTGGAGGATGTATAACAATCTCTTGCATGTCTTTTTAAGATAAAAATCGTTGATTGTAATCAACCTATGTAATAGAATATTAGATAGCCCTTGATTGTAATCAACCTATGTAATAGTCTATTACATTGTGCATATGGGAGTTCCATGATCTCATCTCATTGCTGGTCCCCAACTGGGATAAAGGATGAAGGTTGCACTAGGTTGGCAGCTGGCATCAAACTTAGGTCGTAGCTTCCAATATGAATCTGTACAATATGACATTCTAGGGCATTCCCTGTAAGTGACATACTGCATCAGAACCTAGGTGCGATGAGAAATGGGCAAGGGTTGGATAGGGCATCCCTCAGAAGTGACGCACTGCAACAATACCTAGTTGTTGTGAGAAGTAGGCAAGGGTTCCCGTGCCATTCTAGACGTGTGGGTAAAGAAGCTAGTCTAGGGGAATAAGATTCGTCTTGCCATGTGGAATATAGGAACATTGACATGTAAGAGTATGGAGTTAATAGATACAATGAAACGAAGGAGAGCTACAATAGCTTGCGTTTAGGAGAACAAGTGGAATTGTGCCAAAACTAGAGAAATTGATGGATATAAGCTCTAGTACATAGGAAAGGACAATAATAAACATAGGGTAGGGGTAATGGTAGATAAAGATTTAAAGAATAAAGTTGTAGATATTAAGAGAGTAACTGATGGTATTTTATTATTATAACTTGTGTTATTAACAGTGTTCGCAATGACGGTATCAATGCATGTATTGTAAGGTATGCACAAACGGTTACGTAATGGCCGTTATGTAATGGTAACAGTGGCTACTATTACGCGTTATGGCGCTGTTGCGGCTATTACGGAAAAATGCCCATAACTACCCGTTATGGGCAGACATATGTTTTATCTTTTAAAAAGAAAAAAAGGCCATAATGGCCATCACGACCTGAATCGTAATGGTGACAACGGTGGCCGTTATGACCACTGTTACCATTATTGAATACATTATGTATCACACCCTTGGGATACAGAAACATATCAGTATTGCAAGGCTATATGTTGCATGTATTAGGGAATGTGTCGTTGTTTGAGGGAAACATTGGGCAAATGATAGAATTTTTCAATGAAACTTCAAGAAATGTTAAAAGAGAAATGATTACACACTTAGAACTCATAATATTACAAGAAACAAAAGAGTTGTGTCCAATGGTTTTTGTTTGTTAGGGAATGAAAATTTGTAGGTTAGTGATCCATGCGAGAGATGAGAGTGAGAAGATGCAGAGAAACATATTAGAGAGAGATACTAGAGTAAATCGCCTCTATCGACTCGAGTTGTTGAATCGCGGAGACAAAAGAAACTGAAGCTATGAAGAGAAAATAAAAGAAACAAGGGTAAGTGTCGAAGGAGAAACCCATCCTCATCATCGACATCCTACGCTTCCATCGACAATGATCTCGCTTTGAAGCAAACAATTCAGTTCAATAGGACATCCCAAAGTGATCATTGGCTGGACATGGAAAACAAGCTCAGGTCAAAAGAGGTCATCTATCCTAATATCCCCCCCTCAATGTCTGGTTGTGATGATGTTAAATCGAATGGGTGACAAGCGTGGTATGTGGAAGATGGAATTCCTGGATAATCATAATGCTAGGAGAGGAAATTAAAGCCTCTTAGATCATTGTCGATCCCTCTCCACCTTGTGTAGAATACAGAGACTTATCTCAAGTAAAGACAGACTTGATCAATCTCGATCGAGGACACCAAGGTATCGTGGGCAGAGCTCCCACTGCCCATCGGAGCAAGCATGTCATGGCAGAGGAAGGTTGGACCACAGTTCGGAAGAAGAAACCTAAGGGCCGTGCTAACTCGGGCCTAATCTCCCCTCTCGCTAACTATTCCACCTTGTTCGTGTTGGGATAAATATACTGCCTAAGGTGTTTCTCAAGGTGGGTGAGGTTAAAGAGGTGGTGCTTCTGAGGAAGAAAGGCTCATGTTAGCCCAGAGGATTCACGTTCGTTAGGATGGGGTCATTGGAGGATGCCTCCATTTCCATTTCTGCTCTGAATGGTGTGGGATTTAATGGCCACAAGATCTTCTTCAACAAGGTGAAATACAACCCTAAAATGGCAAACCCTTCTCCTAAGGCTGTCGGCTACCCTTCCCTCAATCCAAGACGGCGAGACTGCCCATGCAAGAGAAGACTGCCTCCTCAAGCAAATCCTCACTCCTTTAAAGAGGCCCTCACTGGTCCTAGCCCCACCTCCAATCCCCCACGAATTCAGACAATTCATCCCACTTCAGGTCCAAAACTAGTGGTCAATGTTTTCATCGTCTCGAAAGCAACAAAGACTTGTGTTCTCAGCCTCGTCATCTCCTGCAACGTAGGAATTTCCCTGCTAGACATTAAGGCTTGGCTACTTTGTCGATGCCTTCTCTCAGAGGGGAGTTACAACCTAAGATCCTTGGGAGAAAAGGATCTCCTCAACCTCAAACTAGGATCAAATCTTAACTCTATCCTCTCAGTAGGGAAACTCCACAATGATAGCTTTGTGTCCTTGATCTGCAGATGGGAGCTATTCTCTTCCTTTGGCTTGATCCATACATGGTATCAATTTGATGGCGTTCCTATCGAACTCTAAAATTTGGAGTTTCTCCTTGCTCCAGGCTCTTGTGTGGGTGAGGTGCTGCAGTTCGATCCAGTGATGTAGTTTGGTTGGGAGCTCTACTTTGCCTGCATTCTCATACGTAAAAAGCTCTCTCTTCTTCAACAACATCTATCCCAGTCACAGTGGGAGAAATCTGCTTCTTCGTTTGTGTTTGGGCAGAAATTTCGCGATCAGACCTTGCTAGAATCAACGAGGTTGAGGTGGCTACGACAGATGAGGGTGAACGTGTTCAAAAGTCAACGTGCTCTAGCTGCCACCGTTTCATCCATCTCTCAGCAGGGGCGAACACGTGTCTCCTCACCTTTCCTTGGTGGAGATCCAAGCTGGTGATCTGATGAGTGGACTGAACGGCCACGATCATCCCCCCCCCCCCCAAACAACGGTCCTCTTTATGCAAATGATGTCAGGAAGGTCTTATGTGTGCAGATCTCCTTAGCTCTTTTTGGGCCAAAGGAGTCTCGAGCCATATCGTCGTCAGTAGTGACGTCAGCTCTTGGGGCAACGGATCTCATCATCATTAACGTCGCCTTTGCTCCCTTTGGATGGAAGACATGTGGCCTGGGGAGAGAGATCTTTGCCACCCAGTCTGAACATGACGCCAACACCAATGCTAGGGAGGGATACATGTCCGTATCTTATGGTTCCTCCTCATCGAGAGAGATAGGTGGTGCATCCAGTAGAGAATGATTTGATGATAATAATGTGAAGAAAAGCGGAGAAGATTGAGAGAGGAGGCGAGTTTGGGAAGGATGTTGTGTTAGGCTTGCTTGCTCTAACATAATATTTTATTATAATAGAGCATATAGTACACCGCAGGAGGAGGAAAGTGTGCACATGTACTTACACTAAAATGGCCACTCCTAACCACATACACAATACATTAACATTCTCTATACTCCCCCTCAAGTTGGAGCATAGATGTTGTTCATACCTAACTTGTCACGAACACAATGAAGAGCATCTTGACTCAGGGACTTTGTAACAACATCAACAAGTTGATCCCCAGATTGAACAAAAGGAGTGACGATTTTCTTAGAAGCTACTTTCTCCCGAATAAAGTGACAGTCGACCTCAATATGCTTGGGTCGCTTGTGAAAAACCGGGTTACGAGCAATATGGATGTCCGCTTGGTTGTCACAGTGAAGAGGAACAAGATCCGAAGAAGGATAGCCAAGTTCTTCAAGAAGGTTGCGAAGCCACACAAGTTCACACGTCGCATGAGCCATAGCACGATATTCTGCTTCAGCCGAGGACCGGGCAACAACTGGTTGCTTTTTGCTCTTCCATGTTATAAGATTGCCACCTAGGAAGGTATAAAAGCCGGATGTAGAGCGGCAATCATAAGTACTACCTGCACAATCAACATCGAAATAGCCAGAAGATGACCATGCAACTGAAAGCGGAGGCCAAGACCTGGGGCTGATTTTAAATATCGAAGTATGCGGTAGACAGCCGTGAGATGGGAAGTACGGGGAGCTTGCATGAATTGGCTAACAATGCCCACCGCAAATGAGAGATCTGAGTGAGTAATAGTTAGGTAAATAAGTCGGCCTACAAGTCGTCGATACATCCCGAGATTAGTAAGGAGAGCACTATCATCTGGTCAAAGCTTCTGCGAAATATCCATGGGGGTGGTAGTAGGCTTGCACCCTAACATGCCGGTCTCCATGAGAAGATTGAGCGCATATTTTCGTTGTGACAAGACCAATCTGGATGATGAGCGACCAACTTCAATTCCGAGGAAGTAGTGAAGAGGACCAAGATCCTTGATCTCAAACTTGGTCTTCAAAAACTCTTTGACCTCCCTCATTCCAACAGAATCACTACTGGACAACAATATCATCCACATAGACAATGAGAACCATGATGCCCGTCGATCGATGACATATAAAGAGAGAATGATCGGAATGACTACGAACAAAGCCGAAATCCAAGAGAGTCTGACTGAATTTTTTGAACCATGCACATGGGGATTGTTTGAGTCCATAAAGAGCCTTCTTCAACTGACATACAAGCGCAGGGTTGCGAGAAGCAACAAAGCCAGGAGGTTGATGCATGTAAACTTCTTCTGCAAGGTCCCCATGGAGAAATGCATTCTTAACATCAAGTTGAAACAAGGGCCACGATAAATTAATGGCTAAGGAGATCATAACGCGAATCGAATTAAGCTTAGCCACCAGAGAGAATGTCTCGAAGTAATCCACACTATGAGTCTGTGTGTAACCCTTAACAACAAGATGGGCTTTATAGCGATCAATGGAGCCGTTTGGAAGAAATTTGATCGTATAAACCCATTGACATGCAACTGGTTTATGACCTAAAGGAAGTGGCACAAGGTCCCAAGTATGATTTTTCTCAAGAGCAGACATTTCTTTTATCATCACCTTCGTCCAGTCAGGACTTTGAAGAGCATGTGAGAGTGACCGATGAATAGTCTATGATGAAAGGGAAGCTGCAAACGACTGAAAAGACGGTGAAAGTTGATTATATAAAATGAAATTAATAATGGGGTGTTGAGTACAAGATCGTGACCCTTTGCGCAAGGCAATAGGGAGATCTAAACTCGAGGTAGGAGAGTTACCTAAGCCAACATCCAAAGTGAGTGGAAGGGTGGATGGTTGAGCGTGTGAAGATTTATCTCGACGATGATATACCCGTAGAGGGTTAGGCTCACCCAAATCACCAATAAGATGCTGAATGGAGGGGAGAGGAGTTTCCCCATGATCACTAGTGGAAAGAGGAAGAGGATAAGAGTCATACTCCCCCTGACTCGCAAGAGAATCACAGAGGGATCGGCCTGAAGCTGAGAAAAAAGAAATATCCTCAAAGAAGGTTACATCAGTAGAGACATATTTCTTGCGAGTCAATCGGTCAAAACATTTATACCGTTTCCGACTCCGAGTATACCCTAGAAAGACGCATTTAATTGCCTTGGGGCTAAGTTTATCATTAATTCCATCCAAAATTTGAACAATATAGTTGGTAGAGGAAATGAAGATTTGTAAGATATATAGTAAATGATAAACTTAGCCCCAACTATATTGTAAGATTTGTAAGATTTGTAAGATAGGATACGTGAGGGTATACGATTAATAAGAAAAGTAGCAGTTAGAAGAGCATCACCCCAAAAATGTTTAGGTAGATGCATACCAAGCAGAAGGGTGCGAGCAACTTTAAGAAAATGACGATTCTTTCGTTTTGCAATACCATTTTGTTGAGTTGTGCGAGCACACGACGTCCTAGACAAAATACCATGTTCTTGCAAGAAGGACAGAAAGGCAGTAGACATGTATTTCCCCCCATTATCAGAATGGAGGGTTTTGATGGAACATTGAAATCGAGTGCACACTTCATAATAAAACACTTTAAACACATCAAACACTTCACTTTTAGATTTCAAAAGATGAATCCAAGTCATGCGTGAATAATCATCAATAAAGGTAATAAAATATCTAAATCCAAAAGTGGAGGTAACTGGAGTTGGTCCCCAGGCATCCCGAGTGAACCAGAACAAAAGGTTGAGATTTCCTCCCAGATGAGCTAGGAGGAAACGTAGCACGATGATGTTTAGACAATTCACAAATATCACAGTATAACAGTTTAGTGACAGATAAGGAGGAAAACAATTCTCAATCTAGCTATTGATGGGTGGCCTAAGCGGTAGTGCCACCGAGTCATGGACTCTCGATCCAGAGAAAGGATACTCGAAGCGGCAACGAGTGTATCATCAAGAAGATAAACGTCTCCTTGCTCATGCCCCCCCACCAATCACTCTCTTCGTCTGTAGGTCCTGAAACAAACAATAAGAAGGGAAGAAGGTAATGAAACAATTTAATGATTTAGTAAGAGAGCTAACAAACAATAAGTTTAATAGAAAACGAGGCACATGCAAGACTGAGGGCAGAGACAAGGAAAAAGAAAGAGGGATGAAACCAATCCCAGAGATGGGAGTTTGGGTTCCATCTGCGACTGTGACATACTGAGTGTGAGGAGAAGGAGAATAAGAGGAAAAGAATTGAGACTTACCAGTCATATGGGAGGAAGTTCCAGAGTCTCTGACCCAGGAGGTAGGAGTGGATGACGCAAGAAGAGCAGTACCTGATTGGGCCGAAGCTACGTGAGATGGTCAGTAATATCACGAATGTGAAGCCGCATAAGGGCATCATATGCAGCTCAAGAAATGATAAGACTCCCCTGAAGTAGACTGCTCAGCTGTCGGGGTGGAAGACGGTCTCAGGAGCAACTGTGGATGCGACAGAAGCAGCGACATACGTAGGACGACCATGTATCTGCTAGCAATAATCAACAGTGTGATTAGTTCCACCGCAATGTGAACAAATGCGGGAACCATCACGTCCTTGTCCACGTCCACCACGACCACTAAGAATACGGCCGCCACGACTGCGATCTCCCTCGTGGCCTCTACCGCAACCACCAAAATAAAAAATGCTCCTTGAACTCAAGGATGGTACCCAAAAGCCAAGAGAGGACCGATCGCTAGCAAGATGTGCTGAACGCTCGGGTGGCACAAATGAATGAGAAGGAAGAGTAGAGACAGTGGCACGCTGACACATGGCATAGACTGTCGTCAATGGGGGAAGATCCTGCATAACAACCTGATCTCGAACATGAAGATAATCGGAATTCAACCCAGATAGGAATTACATGATACGAGTATTATTCCGCTGCTTATGGGCATGTTCATGATCCTCTTTACATTTGGAAGGAAGAGGCTGATACATATCCAACTCATCCCACATACCCCGAAGTGTCGAATAGTAATCTTTTAATTATCTGGAGTTTTGTTGGAACCGACCAATTTCTTGAATAAGCTAGAATACTCGTGAAAAATTCTGAGATTCTGAAAACATATCATGGAGCGTATCTCAAATGCCTTTAGTTGAGGATAAAAACATCACTGAGTGGCTACTCGAGGAATCCATACTATTCAACAACTATGCAATAACTTGATAATTCTCCTTTGTCCAAGACTTGTAGGTAACATCTGTAGAGCTTGAGGGATCATCCAAAATATACGACTTCTCACGGGCTCTTAAGAACACTTTTACAGATTGTGCCCATTGAAGATAGTTGTCACCATTCAACTTAGTGGAGGTAATCTGTAAGGGGTTGGATTCAATAGACCCTATGCCAAGAGATGAGGGCCCTTTGTCAGCCATAGGTGAGTCTAAGAGAGATAAACCTATGCCAAGAGAGGCCCTACGCCAAGAAAGATTGATTTAAACAACTCTATCTCACTCAATCATCCAAAATAACATGAAACACGGTAAAAAACGGCCCAACCGAGTGAAAAAGGGCACAGCCGCATGTCCGTTTGAGGTTAAAAACCTCTCAAACATTGATCTTAAGTAAAAAAATCCTCAGGTAGCTTGGGAGGAAGATTTCGCTCCATGTTGAGCAAATAAACCAAAGAAAAGTTTACCGATTTGAGGTAGATCGAAGAAAAATGGAAGATGGGCCCGATTTTCAAATTTCTCTATTTTGCCCAAAATACCATGAAAGGAGCTCCAAAAAAGTCCAAAAAAATCATAACAAATCTTCTAAAATCAAGATCTATCAAACCCATAAACTTTTGGCTCAAACGGAGTCCATGTGTCCGTACAACACTGACTTCAACCGTACGGCTGCTGACGTCAGCAAGGTGACATGTCGACTCTCAATCTATTGGATGCGAAATGCTTGGATCTATGCTCTGATACCAAGTAGAGAATGATTTGATGATAATAATGTGAAGAAAAGAGGAGAAGATTGGGAGAGGAGGAGAGTTTGGGAAGGATGTTGTGTCAGGCTTGCTTGCCCTAACACAATATTTTATTATAATAGAGCATATAGTACACCGCAAGAGAAGAGGAAAGTGTGCACATGCACTTACAATAAAAGGGCCACTACTAACCACATACACAATACACTAGCATTCTTTATACATCCATTCTCTCCCCCTCAGATACTGAGATCTCATCTCATCAATCTCTTTTTGCCCACTCAACACCTAGATGCATCGAGACCACTACATCCCTCAGTGATTCCATCCTGAACCAAGGCCTGATGCATACCCTCTTCGACCAAGGAAAAATCACCTCCTCTCCAAACTTTCCTCTTCCTTTTCCCACGCCCCTCTTTCGGTGGCAATGCCCTCGCGCTGCTAATTTCAGTGATGTCTCTCATATTCACCCCGGGTTTGGGTGTCTGTGTGCAACCTTTTCCCATTTTCCTACCTTACATAATCCTAAGCCTTTCTTCGAAGTCCATGCGAGGACTTCCATTCCCCCCGCCCAGTTCGATATTCAACGTTAGGCCTTAGTTCCTGTGGCTCCCTCAACAATCCCCCCCTCCCCCTCCCTTCGCCCAACCTCAACCCTCGGCGGATAACCTCTCCATACCCCCACCACCCTCTACTTCAAAATCTTTTTCTAATAACTCCGACCCTTCCATTATGGAGATTTCTCCTACTCAAGTCTGCCCGACAGATAGACCTACGACTGATATGCCTGAGAGCTCTACTCTTGTGCTTTCAAGGGGCTCCAAATCAATACTTTCTCGTTGCAAAGATCCCTAATGAGTTCAGGGAGCTCTTATGGATTTTTGGTCCTACGTAGGTCTGTCCTTCGCAGACATGGAAGACTGTCGTGTTGTTTCAGTTCATCGAAGAACGTGGGATCTAGGTAGCTTTGGCGGATAAAAAAATAGACCAAATTGAGGTTGGTGAGAGCTGGCCAATCTCTCTTCTTCGGTCAACTACAATTCGAGCTCCACTTCACGTTCTGCCTTCAAAGGGCGTAGGGGTAAGTCTTTGGCTCCATGAAGATCATGTCTTAGAATGTCTTAGGCCTGGGTAGCAAACGGAAAAGAGCCTAGGTAAAAGCTTTCCTTCGTTGATATAAGGTTAATATTCTTTGCCTCCAAGAATCTAAGCTACAATCGGTAAGTCGCTCATACCTCGATGATATATGTAGTAATAGGCACAAGGATTGGATTTCTCTTGATGTGGTGGGGAACATCAGGTGGTTCCTCATTGCCTGGGACTCTAGGTCTTGGTTCAAAGAGGACTCCTTCACTGGAACTTTCTCCGTTTTGGTAGTTTTGAAAAGTCGATCTTTTGATTTTAGATGGATTTTTTCCTCTACGGTCCCTACTCTTCTTCGTTTAGACCCATTCTAATGTGGGGTCATTTTCACCCCGGGCTCGAGTGGGGTGGCCCGTGGGATGCATGGGCACACGTGGTATGGGCGGCCTGTAGAACCCATGGATTTAGGGCCCGTGTGAGGCGGAACCCATGGATTTGGGGCCCATGAGGGGGCAGAACCCATGAATTTGGGCCTCATGAGGAGGGTTTGGCCGAGGACCTAACCCATGGATTTTGGGCCTGGGCTATGAGATAAAGGAATTAATTTGCCATGCTCTATCAGTTTGAGCTTTTGGAGCAAGTGGTTAATGGTCCTGCATTAAATCGGTATCAGAGCGGGAGGTCTCGTGTTTGAGACTCCTCATCGGGGGTGATTAATGCGGGGATATTTTCACATCGGGCTCGAGTGGGGTGGCTTGTGAGATGCAGGGGCACACTTGTGGTGGCCGGCTTGCGGAACCCATGGATTTAGGGCCCATGTGAGGCGGGTGGCTCGTGTGAGGCAAAACCCATGGATTTGGGGCCCACGAGGGGGCGAAACCCATGGATTTTGGGCCTGGGCTATGAGATAAAGGGATTAATTCGCCATGCTCTATCAGTTCAAGCTTTTAGAGCAAGTGGTTAATTGTTCTGCATGACACACATTCTCTAGAACAATCTAAATGTGATTAGTCTCAAATGGCATCTCTCGTAGTATGAAAGCGTTCTCTGATTGGGTAGGGGGCAATGACCTGATAGATCTTCCTCTTTGGATGTCAAATACACGTGGAGCAATGATCAATCCCCCTACCCTTTCTAGGTTTGACTGCTTCCTTGTCTCCCTAGATTGGCAGGAATCCTTTCCTCTAGTTCGTCAATGAGGCCTCCGTAGACCTGTCTTTGACCACCACCCAATCATGTTGGATGTGGTGGAAGAAAGCTGGGGTCCTAAGCTGTTTTGTTTTGAGCTTTCCTGGATTCAAGTTGAAGGTTTTAATGAGTTAGTCACTTCTTCGTGGTCTTCCTTTGTAGTTTCAAGTAGGCCAAGCTTCGTTGAGTCGGAGGCTTAATCTGCTAAAAGTTAAGCTTGTTAATTGGAGGAAAGAGACTCAAGAGAATCTAGATGCTTCAACGTCTCTCCTCCTTTTGTCCTTCCAGGCTCTGGATAAACAGGAGGAAGCTACTCCTCTCATGGAATAGATCGAGCTAGAAGGGAAACCATGAGAGAATCTTACTCGAGTTTGATTATTTAGCAAGAAATAAAATGGAGACACAAATCTAGGGCCCTCTGGCTGAAATTAGGTGACAAAAACACCACTTTCTTTCATGCTATTGCTAGTGCAAGATCTTGTTTTAATAGGATTTCCAGTATCTCTTCTGATGACACTAAGATTGGAGGTATGCATCAGGTCTCAAATCACATCGTCTCCTTTTGTTCTTCCCTTCTCTCTTTTGAACCTTGGTTGAGCCCTAGGTTGGACAATTTAGATTTCCTGCAAATTTCCTTCGTAGAAATAAGATCTCCAGAAGCTCCTTCTTTCAAGGAAGAAGTCAAGAATGCAGTTCTCTCTCTGGGGAGTGATAAAACCCCAAGGTCTAATGGTTTCCCTCTAGCCTTTTTTTCAAATATTTTGGGGTTGCCCCAAATCAGATGTCATTGCTTTCATTCATGAATTCCACTCCTCTAGCTTCATTTCTAGATCTATGGGTGTGTCTTTCATTGCTCTCGTTTCAAAAATCGAAGGGGTTGCCGATCTGAATGACTTTGGCTTATCAGTCTTTTAGGAGATCCCTACAAAATCCTCGCAAAATTGATGGCTTTTAGATTTCGGTCCGTTCATTCAAACATTTGTTTGGAAGCTCAAGGGGCCTTCCTGGCTAACAGGCAAATTCTGGATTTTGCTCTAATAACCCATGAATGAATTAACTCTTAGTTTAGATATGGTTAGTGGGGTTTTGCTCACGTGGGTTGGGGCTTCATTCTATACATGCTTAGTAGGTTTGGTTTCAGAGACAAATGGTGTAATTGGATCTCTTCTTGCCTCTCCTCCACCTAATGGCTTGCCTAAAGGCTTTTTGTTTTTTTGTTTTCTTCTTCCGGAGGTCTTAGGCAAGGAGATCTCCTATCTCCTTTTCTTTTTGTGTTGGTGGATGATGGGTCCAGGAGGTGATCCGTATCTGTTATGATATGCCTATAAAGGTCGATTCGTATAGGTAACGACCATGATCGTTATGCGATACGAGGGTGAAATGGGGTAGTTGGTTTTTTGGGACCGTCTCGGCCGTTCGGTGGCTATAAAGGTCGTTACGAGGCATAACGACCTCTTCCCTCGTAACGGTCGAAAAGTAATAAATTTTTTCTCTATTTAAATCCATTTCTCCTTTTTTTTTTTTTCATTATAAAAACTCTTCATAGATCATTTTATAACAGATTTCGACCACTTCTACGATAGTTTTTAAGATTAAAACTATATATTGAAGTGATATAATACATATATATCAGTCTAGCTCCTCATGGCGACTTGACCTTTCCAAGGATCGCCCAACAATTGGCAAGAGTTTTGCTAAAGGTCATGTCAATCCCTATGCAAGCGATAGCAACAATAACATAAAGATAAGCTACATCAACAAGAGGGCGTGCTTGGTCCCTCCAAGGATGGGTTGCCGTCGCCATCATCATTCTCATCATCCAAAACATTCAAAATATAGTGCATGGCCTAAACAACTCCCGCATAAGCAAGCCAAAGGTAAGCTATAGTAAGTTTGGTCATCGTTGATAAGCACCTCTAGGCTGCTGGTGTTTTGGCACACTTGAAGTAAGAAGGCATGGATATTAGCTACAGAGCTCATGAATCAAGCAACATGCTGGAAAGGACTCTATGATTGATGACGTGACATCCATAACATGCACGTACAAGCATGGTTACATTCTGGCCCTTGTGTTGGTCCTTAGTCCTGCTTGTGATTTAAAAGAGTTGAGTTATTGCTATGGATATTTTCGTGGACATAAGCCCTTAGGCAGCAGTATTCTAGTGAACCCAAGTGGTTTTACTCTCCTTTTAGGTGGACCCTGTAAGTTGGTACCGATGGGTTTCCCTACGGGGTGTCATGAGTCACGACCCTCTTTCACACTGTCTGGACCAGAAAGGCAGAAGGTGTTACGAGCTTACCTACTAGTCTGATCGAGTGAGAGCAATTGGTCGGAGATGGTGGCCTCACTGGACGGGGTCAGGTATGGTAAAACAAATTCTTGCCTCATGGTCAGGTTGGGTGGCCATGTCCACTATTAAGGGCGACATGGGAAAGGGGGTGTTGCGAGCCTTAAGATGACCTCATTGATAAATTCGCCGATTCCTACATAGTTCGGGTGAGGGCCAGTCCCTATCCGAGGTGTAATAGATCTCATGGGCCATTGTGATGGAATGGCGCCAGATGTTAAAAGATATTAGGTTACGACATGCTTGGCATGGTCTAGTCTATTCAGATGCGGTACGATGAAGGTTCTGGTCTAGGTTTGATGATGCGGCTTCGATTGATAGACAGGTATTGCATTCATGCATTTCATGCATCTCGAGTTATGGATGTGTAAATACAAGGTGGGTGCCACATGATCGTGGGCCACAATCCCCAATAGGTATGGGACTATTCGGGATTAGGAATGTATCATCCTGAGACTACCTCACGTGGTAGGTATGGGACTAACGTGTATTGTAGCTCTTAATGCGGGGCCCCTACCGGCCTGCGCTACTGCGTACTGTGACTCAATCATTCGTATTGCAACACTCTTGCTGAAGATAACATGCTTGTGATAATATGCTTATAATTTATGACAACATGCTTAGGTTGATATACCTAGGACAATGAAACTGTGATAAATGCCTAGATAACATGCTCAATTACTTGTATACTCTTGCAATGTATGACCTGTGGAAGGATCTTGGTATGTCATGACTCATGCCTACCTTCTGGCATGCATTATTGGAAGGTTATTGACAAGTCATGCTCCCTTCCAGCATGTCGTTTGATCCACGAGCTCCATATCTCACATCCATGCCTTCTTGCTTCATGTGTTCCGGAACACCAGCAGCTTAGGGGTGCTTATCGACGATGATCGGACTTATTATGACTTACCTTTTACTTGCTTATGCGGGAGTTGTTTTGGCTATGCACTATATTTTGGATGTTTTGGACGATGGCGATGACAATGGTGACACGCGACCCATCCTCGGAGGGACTGGGCACGCCCTCCTCTTGATGTAGTTTATTTTTATATTGATGCTACTATTGCTTGCATAGAGATTGATACGACTGACAAACTCTTGCAATTGTTGGGTGATCCTTGGAAGTGTCGGGCCGCCGTGGGGAGCTGGACCAATGTGTGTGTGTGTGTGTGTGTGTGTGAGATGAAGGTTTTTGGTTTCAATCATGACTTGGATAATTTATATGGCTGCAGTTGTTTAGTAAATAACATGCCTAATAAATAATAATAAATCCTTCAGTCACAAGCCAGGCTTGGTGTTCGAGAATTTGGTGAGCCTGTTCTCCATGCTTTGGCAAGTGGCGAGGTAGCTAGAGCTACTTGGGATTAGCGCTCGGGAGTGGGGAGCCCGATTGCCGATTTTGGGGCACGACACCACTAGTAGAGAGAAGTGAATTCCTAATTAGTGTAGGCTTGCAACAGTGGTCAGCATTGAGCCCATACCTTTTCCCATTGGTTATAGACATGTTAATAATGCATTTGCAAGAAGAGATTCCACAATGTATGTTGTTCGTGGATGACATAGTTTTGATTGACAAGATGAGGGATGGTGTAAACAAAAAGCTAGATTTATGAATGGGTGATAATTTAAAATTAGTCGGACTAAAATAGGGTATATGGAGTGCAATTTTTAGTAACAATAGGAGTGGGAATGAGGATTATTTACGATTGTTTTCCAAGAAGTTTCCAAAATGACCAATTTCGATATCTTGGGTCAATAATTCACGAGTGGAGAGATTGAGAAGCATGCCCATATAATTCAAGCATGGTCGAGCCAAAAGGGAAGAACCGCCGGAGGCGGACGGTAGAGTATAGCCAAGAGGCTTTCTTGTCCGTAGAGGACCTAACAGAAGACCGTGCTCCGAAGCTATTGCACTGAGAGTTTTGTTTTAAGAACACTTTACCCTTCTATTGAGCCATGTCTAGGTGGAATCGGCAAGATTGAACCGGGGCCCGCCCGGCCACCGCCGGGGGGACAACCAGACCAACCAAACCTGTAGGCTTTCTTTCCGAAGTTTCCTCCCGGGGCCCTTAATCATTGAATTAATAGGGGCGTCCCGGGCAGTGGTCCAATGAAAGAAAGGAGGGCGGGCGGATTGGATTCGTCGTGGTCGGGCGAATTCATTCTGGGAAAAAAAAAAGGAACGGAGTCACCTGAGCTACGCGAAGGGAAGGAAGTCGTGGGCGGAGCCGGAGGTCACTTTTCCCGATCCATCCCGAAGGTTTCATTCCCTCTCTCGCCCATCATCGTACCCAGCCCAACTATCGGAACCTTGATTTCAGATCTTGATATGGTAGATGACATTACATAGATGTCTAATCTTAAGATTCTTTGTAATAACATCTTCATCCGCAATTGACTTGGATATACCCCCACCTTCGAGGGCGGGTTACCAGCTCGGTTCACCTCTGGGATACTGGAAAGCTAATAGCTTTACATGCATATGCGCATGTGCGAGGCTACAACTTTAGTTGGACAGACAAAAATGTAGGAAAGCGGAGCGTTGGGCTTCCTCGAGAATTCAAATAAATAATTGTTTGGAATTCACAGTATTCTTTCTTCACCAAGCAATAGTTACGGTGAATCACAAGGTAAAAACAAACTTCATTTCACAAGGGGGAGAAGCAGATAAACATTGATGGGGACATCATGCGCACACGCGCACTCATGTCGCCCCCCTACACGTACGCCAGAAGGAGGACCCCACCGTCGATCTGGATCGATGATGACGTCCAGGGAGGGCCTCCTAGTTAGAAGGCAGAGTTTTGGTTCAAGAGAGTGGGCCCGATAGCCAAGAAAAGCCCATCATGGGATCTCATGATCATGGCCCACTAGTCGAATTGATTTCATATTTTATGTTTTGCTTATTTATGTTATTTAGAACATCGTGAACGCTTTAGATTTCTTTGATTGATTTTTATTTTAGTTTACTTCATCGCCAAGTAATAGGTTGCGCACATGGCGCGAGTTTTGGGGTATAGGGTTTTCCCTATAAATAGGCACTCCTTGTAGTTCTTTTGATTAATTGAAGATTAATAAAAATTCTGTGTTTTCCTGCTCTCTGAGTTGTGAAGCCTAATTGGGTGCAAAGTCCTCCCTTCATCGAAGGGCTACCTACCGTGGTACGAAACCACATCTATCTCGATCTGCCCCTATCTTCTATCATCCATGCTTCCCACCTTTTTCCATCCATATTTCTATTCTCCTACAATCATCTACGCTTCAAATCCATATTCTATTTCAGCCGTTTTTCTCTTCATAACAAATTTGCAGAATTTGGCCCTGCAGGAAGGTTGAAACTTCGGCGGAGCACCACACACAAACCGTACATCGGATCGAGCTGAGATTTTGGGATTTTGGAGTCTATCCCTGGCCGACCAGGGCCAAGGTGGCCTTTTCTGAATGGTGGGTCCCACACACGTGCGGCCGGGATCACACACACGTGCGTCTGAGCCATTGTTGTTGTCCACGCGTGCGGTACTTCTCTGATTCGTCTCTCTCCTCTCTTTCACTCTGCTTTCACCCAAAATCCCTAAACCTAACTCTAAATTACTCAAATCTCCAATTTTATGCTCCTTTTCTTACTGTAGGGTTCCCCGAATTGGAATTTCTGAATCCCTTGGATTAGGGACTGATTACTATGCATGTGTGGATGATTATTTCTTATCTTTGAGTATCGTTTGGTTCATAATTTTTATTGATCTAGCCCTATCATGTGTAGGCCTGGACCCGCATAGATTCCCCTTAATTGAATGTTTGGACTTTCATGTGGGATATGGGATTTGTGTAATTGTTTCTGAACTAACGTGATCTTAAGCCTGAAATCTCGCATATCATATTTAATTTTCATGTCCTGCATCAAACATCCTCCTGCAATGCAACATAAATGCAAGGTTTAGGATGAAATGTAATCAAAGATCACCAAGAGTCCATCTTTGCCAGAAGTTTGCAATTCAGACACATTAATATCTGCAATCAGTGAATCGACAACTATCTGTAGCTTATAATTCATTGCTTACTGCACCAGTTCCTCACAGTCCCACACAGCAATGCAGCTGCTATACACTATCCTCTATCTATTCCAAACAGCTTCATTCCCGACATTCATCCACATCACATACTGTTAGCAATGTGCAGTCTCATAATGTGAATACATGATTGTAACCCATTTGCATATACCTAAAACCATGATTGTTGACAATAATCAGAATCACTTTTGATAGAATTGCTCACTAGTTATAAAGAGTGAATGTAGATAAAAATATAAAAAAAGATGCCGTTGTAAAAAAAAAAAGGAAGAGGAAAATCCTTTGTGAAAAGAGAATGTAGTTAAAAATGAATATTTGTTGTAAATCTCAATATGTTACAAACAGGGTGTGGTATTTATCTACAAACAACGGTTTGTTTTCATTAAAATAGAAAGATAAACCTCAGAGTGAATAAAAATGTAGGAAGAAGAAGAAGAAGAACATTTATGGCAAATCTCAAAAGAAGGCATGACTTGCCAACACCTGAATCTCCAATAAGCAGAAGCTTGAAAAGATAGTCACTGCAAAATAGATATTAGTTAGAACTCCCACTTTATATGTTTGAGGTTCATAGTGAATGAAATACTAATGAACTTTCTGACAGAAAACCTGTAAGTGTTTCTGATGTAGTAGGGCCACATACAGCCATCAAAACGGGAACAGACTGAACCCCACGCAGCCAACAAGAATGAGAGAATCGGCCACCAATTCTGTCCAATGTCGTGGTCGACAGTTCTGATTAGTTTTGGTTGCATTTTGGGTCCCATATTTGCAATTGGAAGGCCTGAACATTGTTTAGATCACTGTTGGTGCCACATGCGAACCCATACATGAGGTAGAATAGAAGATATGAACCACATGCTTGTTAGTGCCATACATTTGATAGCTGCTTTCTTGACGTGTCCTTGTCTTGCAGGTTATCCCTAAGAGATTGATCTTTAGGGGTCTGTAATCGATTCATTCTCACACTTGCACCGGGGCACACTGAACCTAATCGAACTAGAAAGGCTGGTTGTTGACCTGTTCCATATTTTTGTGGAGGTTGGCTCCGAAGCTCCTGCTAGTCACGGCACCCTGCTCACACTGTTGATGGACTTTTTGCTCTTTACGGGCCATTTGTCCAAGAGGTGTATAGGCAGGCGTACCAGTTGAAGTTGGAGACCCCGTTTTAATCGTTCCATAGGACTAGGAGACCTGAAGAAGTGACCTCGAACCAACTAGAGGTCTATTCATCGAAAGGTTTTCTTCCCTCCAGTTTACGATGAATCCGTAAGAGCAAGAGTTTGCACAAGACCCTAAAAAGCAGTATCCCGAGATGATGATGTCCCGAAGGGTCAACCAGAGAAGGATGAGCTCATTCGAATGCGAGAAGAAATGGCTTGTTTGAGGCTGTAGAATGAGTACTTGGCTAACATGTGTGCGTAGGAGCAATCGGAGGTGGGACCCTGTTGTCCCCCTCCACCACCCTCTATCCCAGGCACCCAGAACACCCCTCTGCTTATCTTATGCCGGAGTCGGTCAATTTGAAGGGCAAGCACCCCGATCATGCAGAGCAGTCATGGGTCCCTCCTACCTATTCCCATGCCTCTCGACTCACTCGGGTCAACTATGACCAGGAACCCCCGGAAGCAACCCCTCCACCTTCAATCTTGTATAACTTCATTTTGAGGCAAATTCGGGAGTTAAACGAGCATGTTGTCGAGCTAAAAGGTGCTAAGAAGGGTTTTTGTCGACTTTTTTCATCATCCTTCCGCCCTCTTCCCGACAGGATATGTGCCGCCTACCTTTTTCAAGTTCAATGGAAAAGGAAATCCCTGTAGCCATGTAGTCTTCTTTTGCAACGATTGTCCTGAAGCAAATAAGACGCCCTGCTTCCCTAGGGGTCTTTCCGGCGATGCCCTTGACTAGTTCACTAGCATAACGTTGGGCACCTTTAAGACATTCGACAACTTGGCTCAATGGTTCGTTAGTGAAATTGATTACAACATCGAGCTAGAATCGAGTCTAGTGATCTGCCTGCCACTATGCATAAATCTGATGAGACCTTCACGCAGTTTATTAATAGATAGAGGGCCTTAGCAGGTATGGTGTCCTTCCCTATTCTAGAGCATGAGGGCCATTCGTGAATTCTTCAATAGGGGAAGAGCATAGGACAACCCAGTCACCCCCCGAACCCCCCCCCAGAATTCGAAGAGGGGCAATGCCAATAATGAAGAATGATCAAATGCGCAAGTCAACATCCTACATGCCACTCTCCAACTAGAATTGGCTGCCACTTAGAATCCTCAACCTCCGCGCGAGTAGAAAGGGCAACACTACCCCAACAACCAAAACCAGTAGGGCCAAGTGGCACCAGTTTAACTAGCTCGGGCTCATCTAGGGCAGAACTGACGGTATCAAGCCGTTCCCCCAGGAACCATAAAAACTGGAGGGAATTTTCAATATTCCTTGATCTCAAGGAGACATTATCAATCATGGAAAAAATCGGACAAATAGAGAAAAGCCGGCTATCGGAATCGAACCGATGACCATCGCATTACAAATGCGATGCTCTAACCTCTGAGCTAAGCGGGCTCACATAACAGAAATAGTGCATAGGAATTCGGTAAACTACCGGAATCTTAACTATATAATAATTAATATTAATAGAATGAAGAATCGAATTCTATTCCATTAAAAATGATTAATTAATATTATAAGAATATTCTTATATATTAGAATATAACTATAACTATATAGAATTTTTATTGAAAATTCGAGTGATTTATATTATCATTCTATTAATTCTTATTATATTTTATATTATTATTAGATTAGAAATTTCTCAATGGATCGTGTTGAAGTTCTCGGAAGAAGGAAAACGGGCTTGAACTTGAAAGATACTAACCATAGAAAGGTAATTTCCTTCTTTCTGGTGGTACTTCAATTTCAAGTAATGCTTCTAAAAATTGACTAGTTTTCAGTCTATGTGAGCGATATTGGTTTTGTTGAGAAGAAGTTCAAATATATCTAATGGTTTGTGGTTGATAGATTCTATTTTGTCTAATTGTCTGAATGATGCTAATATCTCAAGGCCCACTAATTGTGTAGATTTACGTCAAGCAAATTGCGTAAAGTGATCATAGAGCACAGACAATCAGATGGATGGATGGTTGGATGGAATATATATATATATATATATATATATATATATATATATATATATATAGGTGTGTATGCACGCATGCATGGATGGATGGATCATGATTCATGAATGTGTGTTTGTACGTATGTGCATTTAGGATTGATGCATCCATCATTTTCCCCATTTTCCCCAATGTTTCCTTGAGTCAATGATACATGCTTTTAGGTCCCATTAAAGGGAAATTTATTATTTGATTCCTAAATATGTAAATAATGTGTCTTTTTCACTATTATTTGGTTCTTAAATATGAGAATGTGTATTTCAGCATCTTCCGTAATGTCATTGAAAATTCCTACCATTTTCCCTACGTTTCTCTAATGTTTCCTTGAGTCATCATTACATGCATTTAGACTCCCATTAAAGAGAAACTTATTATGTATGCGTCTTTTTTGCTATTATTCTATTCCTAAATATGCAAATATGTATATTTTAGTATCTTCTGAAGTTTCATTGAGAAATTCCACCATTTCCTCTTGTTTCCCCAATGTTTCTCTCAGTTAGCAATACATTTTCGGGCGTCAGGCAACATGTTTCCATATCCCCAGCCAATGATACATGTAACGATACTGATATTACAAACAGTGATTGGTGTTGCACCAAAAACAGTAACAAATAATCCTCAACGCTGGAATAAAGATGAACCTTTCATTCATTTAAAATAATCATCTTAACATGTTGGTATGTTTCACTCTAAAAGCCTTTTATATAGACTTACAAAGAAATCTAAAAGGTTTTGGCAATCTTTGTTCCTTTCAGACCTATGGCATATTACAAAATTGCAATAAAATCGAAGATTGACAAATGGACTTCAAAACCTAAATGAAACTAGACAAATATTAAAGAATCATAAATTCACAAACATTGTTTTATCAAAGAATCCAAATCTCACAAACTTTCTTTTATATGCTCTGTGCATGACTTGGAAAGACAACTGTACAGATTTGTGGTGCTCACAGTCAAATGGAGTGATGCACATGAGGTTTTTGAACCCCATCTGATTGGTGTGGTGAACCCCACAGCCAAATCAGGTCATTGAATCGGGACCAGATATCTGTCCAGGCCCTTGATCTGGTCCAGATCCTTATCAAACCTATCTGGATTCTTGTTGTGGTCTGTGTCAGCATTATTTGGACGTTGAATGATCCAGATCTGTGGTTTGGAGAGTTGTATCTGCCAGATCTCTTTGATGAGTAACTAGGATGGGTCTGATCTTGGATTGGCCAGATTGTGGGGGATATCTAGGACCCATCGGGTGGATGTCTGACCGAGATGCATCACTTAGGCTTGAAATTACTGACTTGGATTTCCACATTGAGCAAGGAAGTGTTCAACACACATATCTAGTTAATGATAGGGGTGCAACTCAGGCAGGTTGGGTTGGGTTGAGGGTCAGCCCGCGTTGAACCTGATCCAACGTGATCCAATTCCATCCCAGGGTTCCCAACCTGAAGTACTCTTTACTGGACCCAACCCAAAGTACCCTATACTTGACCCAACCCGACCTGACCTAACCTGACCCAAAAACATGTGGGTTATTCCTAACTGACCTACCCTGACCAAAATTTGTGCCGCCTGAACCCAACCCAAATTCAAACCGGGTTGGCATGTTTTGACTTGAACCCAACTGAGGACCTGACATCCCGACCCAACCCAACCCGAGCCTGGGTTGACTTAAACCCAAGTTCCAGCCCTTACTGACGTGGATCAGTTCTTCAAAATGCATGTGACAACTTCCAAAATGTGTTTTGAGCAGCCTTTTAGAAAACTCTTGATTTGCTACTGGCATGTTGTTGTCTTGACTCATGTTTGATGAAAGGTTTGCTGGTATTTGTTGAGGGTATTTCCTCATCTTTACAGTAGGTAAAGGAATGAAAAGTTGTATTAATGCCTGGTCAGCAATTGGAAGGGAGCAGGAAGGACGGCATTGCTTTCTTTTGATGCAAAAGGGTAGTACTGTAATTATTAGTTCAGCTACTTAGTAAATTGCATTCAACTTCAAAGTCCTCTTTAAGGAATGAATTATGTAGAATTTATTTTTGTGTCTAATGATATATCATAAATCTTGTTCATGAAAATATTATCTGCATATCTATGCTATTCTTTGTCCCGAAAATTTCAAAACATTGAGTAGGTTCAAACCATTTTGGTTAAGCTTACCTTCATTGCTTTTTTTTTTTTTTCCAGAGACAGATCATGATCATGTCGCATTCTCAACATTAATGGATGTCCTGACGTACTCAAAGGTTTGGCTTACCTTTGAAACCCACCCCCCCCCCTCTCTCTCTCTTTCTACGCCTTCTCCCGGTAGTGCTGTACCAACAAAAGTGTTGGTGGCTCTGGGCTGTTGTGTAACCCATGCAGTGTTTGTATGACATCCAAAAGGTACACCCTATCATGCAGTGCACCTGGATAAAAATCAGCTCAATCCAATCATCAGGTTGGCCACAACATAGAAAATGATGTATACCCATTGAAAAACCTTCAAATTCAAGTGGTAGCATCCATGCATTATGTGTAACGCATCCAACCCATCCAAAAGGCGTGCCCCACTGTTGATATGGTGCCGTAAAAATCAAACTAATGCACTCATCTGGTGGGCTTGGGTGTCATACCCAATGTTTTAAATATTGACGATATTGACCGATATATCCCACGATCTATCTTGTATCCCACCTGTGTGATATGAAATGCACAGGTAGTGCCGAGATATCCCACATTCGATCCAGTGAGCATTTTCAATTTTCAATCCTTTTTTTTTTTTTTTTGTTGAAATTATGTTAAATCGGTGTCAAATGGTTATAAATTCATTGGTTCTTCATGTTTTGCATGAAGAATCATGGAGCGGAAGCTTTGATTTCAACACCCATTGGTTCTTCATGTTCTCCATTTTTTTTTTTTTTTTTTCAAAATTTTCCTTCAACCAACTGTCAATTAAGACTAGTGTTTTAAATATCGACGATATCGGCCGATATATCCCACGATATATCTTGTATCCCACCCACCTATGCGATACGAGACATACAAGTAGTGGGATATATCCCACATGTTCTATCCGGTGAGCATTTTTTTTTTTTCGATCTTTTTTTTTTTTTTTTTTTGTTAAATCATGTTAAATCAGTGTCAAATTGTTACAAATCCATGATTTTTCATGCAAAACATGAAAAATCATATTAGGAGCTTCGATTTCAAGATTTAGAGGAGGACTGAGTTTTGAATTTTTTTTTTTTTTTTTAAATCCAATTTCTCGCAAATGGGTTGCAATCTTTGTGTCCAAACATAAAATCAAACATGTATCTAACCTAATCTAGTAATTCTTCTTTTGCTTTTGAAAGTATTTCTTGTGTCTCCACACGTCTTCTTACATTTATAAATTACATGAATATACTTGCATCAATTCAGTTAAACAACGCATAGGACCCCATACAAATAAAACCTATTATGTGCACTTGTTTTTTGTAATGTTTTGATTTGTAAGTGCGTATTGATGTCTTTTTTAACAATCATTGAAATTTCATTGAAAAAATCAACAAATTTCCAATGTTCCCCATGTTTCCAATAACAGCGATACATTACGCGATACAACCGATATATCCCATATGATAACCGATACATACCTGTATCCCAAGGGTGCAATACATAACACGTTACTGATATTTCGAACATTGGTCATACCCACAACATGTGGTCTTATAACTGCCCAGTACCACTGTTACTTATCGTCATGTTGTACCATCGGAGGCTTGGAGCACATTCCATATATTTATAAATGCATCCATGCATCTATGTTATGTGTCTGTATGTATTTATGGTGAATGATCACATAAAGTCAGCTGCTTGGTAATTACCATGCAGTCTAGCTGTGCCGGGCATATTGTAATATGTGTGTATGTCATCCAATCCATCTGATAGGTAGCTCTAGTCATCAAATGGGGTGCCCCAAAAATTAGTTTGATTAAATAATCAGGTGGGTAACACCATAGGGAACAATGCAAATTTAGTTGGGGCCCACCTTGATGTTGTATGATATCCAACATATCATTTATGTATAATATCCAACCCGTCAAATAGGGTAGGCCCACTTTGGTAATTCCCTTGGACAAAAACAGAGCAATTAACTCCACTGCTCCACATTTGTACAGTGGAACAGATTGATGGTTGTCCATTGTTTTCTTTCGTGTGGCCCACAAGATGAGTGGATTGTTCTGATTTTTGCATCAGATGGTCTTCATGGAGTCAGTCTTCACTTTGACCATCTTGCACAGCATCCCATATTTAGCCATGGGCCCAAAAATCATACCAAACCATGACTCAAGTGGGCCACACAGGCACAGTGTTTTAAATAGCATATTGCATGTAGCATAGCGTTCACCCCTCTAAAGCCTGAGGCGTAAGCTACATAGCTTGTAGCATAAGCTATATATGCTACTTCTAGTTTTTTTTATTTTTATTTTTTATGGTTGAGCTTAGTTGCATCAAATGTTATGATATTTTATGATATTTTTGCTCCAAATTGTTAATAATGAAATTTCATGATATTTGGTGCAGCAAATACAGCCACAACCTAAAATAATAGGAAAAATAAGGTAAAGAGTACATATATAAGACAAAGAAAGAGCAACTAAATTGATTTAATACTGCTACTTATATTATTTTACTAAAATCAATAAATCATTGAAAAGATTTTATTTTATTGAAAATAGAAAATGTAACAAATCATTGAAAGTATTAACTGATTTTAATGTTTAAGTGAAATAAGTTTTAATGTAAGCTACGTAGTGTATGCAAATTAGTGTGAAGTGTAGGCTACACGTGACTTGAGCTATTTCCATGAGCTACATAGCGTTAAGGCTAAGTTAAGCTATGTAGCGTAACCTACATGCTACATAGTATAAGCTATTTAAAATACTGCATGGGCAAGAATAGTTGGAGGGGATCCCACCATTGATTTTCGTTGGGCCCACCAACTTTGGCCTAATATTTGAGTTGTGTCATTATTCGGGCAGATGATTCATATCGTTTGGTTAGATGACATATACACAACACGGTGGGCCCTTTATGAGAATCAAGGGAGAGCGTCCCTCCCCTCTCTACTCTTCCTTCTCATGTGGCCCACCTGAGTCATGGATTGGCCTAATTTTGTGCCCATGGCTAAACATGGGATGCGCCGGATAATTTCCCAGTGTGTGTGTGTACACACACACACACGTACACACACACACACACACACACACACATATATATATGCTTGTTTGTGTGTGATGTTTGTCGAACATCCAAAGTGCATTTTGGTGGGTCTTCTTTAAGTAATGGGCAAAGGTATTCCATATCAATAATGGTGGCCATAATGATCATCACTATTTTACCAATACGGGTATCGGCCGATATGGTAGCGTAATGAATATTACGACCTGTGTAATAATTGTTAAAAAAATTGGTCGAAAAATATTCAGAAAATCCAGAATAATGTAAATATTTCAAATATATGTTCATTTTTTTAAAACATGCCTATGCTGGCGTAATGGTCTACTCTTTGGTGAGTGTTATATTGGGTTGTCTGGTGAATTTATGAACACGGTCATGAATCTAATATTTACACATCATAAATACCAATTTTTTCATTTTTTTGAAAAAATGGCCCTCGAAGCTTTTATTCGCTCAAATTATTTCAATCTATGGTTTTAATTCAAAAAACTATAGTAAGAGTGGTCAAACTCTGCTGTAGAATGATCTAGAAGAGTTTCGGAATCATAAAAGTGAAAAAATAAGGAGAAAATTGATTTTTATTTATTTATTTATTTTTAATTTTTAAAGTTGGTCAATATTTATTTATTTATTTTTTATTATTTTTTTACGGTTGCAAGGGTAATAGTCTTTATGCCCCATAACGGCCGTTATGGCTCTCGTAATGGCCGATACGGTTAAAAAAAAAAAAAAACTAATTGCCCCGTTTCACCCCTGTATCGCGTAATGGTCGCAGCAGTTACATATACGTATTGGCCTTTACAACATATACAAAACACCTTGGTCATGGGATGTCCCAAAACTCGGCCATTTCCAGAACTCAAGTGGGAAACATCATATGAAACCATGTGAAATATGCCTAAAACATCTAAAATCACTTTGGTGGGTCCCACCTGAGTTTTGGAATGGCCTAAAATTTGTTATGGCCCCTCATTCGAGTGGGACGCATACAATAGATGGGCTAGATGTCTGAACCTCATCTTGGTGGACCTTATAAACAATCAAGGAGGTTTCAATGGATGGGCATCCACTCTCAACTGTTGCCTGTGGTTTTGTCGACCTAAGTAATGGATTGTCCTGACGTTTAACTCCATGGCCTACTATGGAAGTGTGCATTTGATTGATGGCATGGATGTCTAACACACATTATAGTGGGGCCCACAGAGCTCAACCTCCTCTTTCTTTCTTGCCTTTTGAAGCTAAGGCCTTTGCATTCCTAACCCGGTAGGGCCGAATGGCATTGTTTGCCCTAGCTTGGCATATTGCATTCCCGCAGGATAACATTGTTTGTGTGCATGTTACTGTTCTTGCTCTGTGTTTGCAATGTTCTTGCTCTGTGTTTGCAATGGCTGGGAAGCTAGTCATAGAAGTGAAGCCTATCGCTGTGCCGACCATCAAATATGAGATTGGGCCCCTTAAAGATTTGATGGAATGACCCAACCCGATAAAAGAATAGTATGCGATGCATTCCATTTGTAGGAATCATAAACATACATGACTGGACGTATAGCCACTTACGAGCTGGCAAACTGTGTCTTGTGATGTTGATGCATGACAATTAACCACTTATTCTAAAAGCTCGAACCGATAGAGCATGGAGAATCAATCCCTTTATCTCATAGCCCAGGCTCCACATCCCATGGGTTAAGACGTCGGCCGAACCCTCCTCGTGGGCCCCACTTCACACGGACCCGCCTCACACAGGCCACCCACCTAGAGTGTGTCCCTGCATCCCACAAGCTACCCCACTCAAGCCCAGTGTGAAAATGCCCTTGCATTAATAATTTGATGTAGGACCGGTGCATGAACCAAATATCATGTGATATCAAGTAGCAAAATTAAGATAATTAATAAAAAAACCACAAACCTTGCCATAATAATCACAAATACCACGAAAAAGAAAATAACATCATCCATAATCCTAGCCTACATTACCAACATTGTCACACAAGATCATTAAATAAAAGGAAACTAGGATCTAATAGATGTAGAGACATCTAGTTAGCATAGGGTGGAGTGTGTTTCAAAATAGAAGACTTAATACAACCTAGGGTAAAATTAGGGTTAGGGGAATTGGGGAAATATAGGAATTAGGGTTTTATATAGAAGGGGTGTAAGGATTTTGGGTGAATTGAAGAATAGGAAAAGTTAGAGTTTGGTAATTTGGGAAAGTAAGAAAGTTAGGGATTTTACGTTTACGGTTATGGTTTTGAGAATGGAAGAAAATGGTTTTGATTTAAGGGTGATGGGAAAGTTAGGTTTAGGAGAAAATGAAGATTTGGGATGGGAGAATCGAAGAACTTTGAAGAAAATACCTTGATGGATGGAAAATGGATGATGATGTGGGGATAGATGGAGACATCGCACCTCTGTTGATGAAGATTAGTCTCATATCAATATCCCTTCTAAATCACATGCAAGTATCTTCAAATCTCATGAAGTTGAAAGAAACAGAAGAAAATGTGCAAAGCTTCTATGTTTTTTTTTTTTTTTTTTCCACATAATCCAATGAAGGAGAGAGACACACACTCGCACTCTTTTATAGCTCCAAGAAGTTTCAATACTTACAATAACCACCCTATCTTGTGAACTTTAACGAAAATAGCTATAGTCTAAATAAAATGAACAAAAAACACTCATAATGATGTATAAACATAATATAAACAAAACTAAATCCTATATGTTGATAAAGTCTAAGAAAAAACGTGTGGATGATCCACGATGAATGGCCCGATCATGTGATCTAACGGCCCGATCATCACATCACTCTAATTCAACGGTCTAGATCATGCCATAAAGTAGCCCATGTGCATCTTCCCAATGTGTAGTCTTACAAATGCTCACACATGCACTGGGGTCTTCAACAATATCATGGGTGCTCGCCTAGTCACATGGAAGTCAGTGCGGCCTGCTTCCTCTGATATGGGCACAAAGGTGTACGTGATGTCCTCATCAACTCTCCTTGACTGAGAAGAGTTCACCTCTTGCAGACTAAAATACTTGTAGTGCTCCAAAATGTTTGGATCTAAATGTTGTAGCTCATCCTCTGTAATCCACGTGCTATCTGAAATCGGCCCGTGCTTCCACTTGACGAGGAATTTCTGAAATCTCCCATGTCGAGTGGAAACTGCTTGTGCATACAATATGTTTTCAATTTGTTCACTCTGAGCATGCAAGGAGGGTAATGATGGTGATGCGGACCTCACACCACCACTCCGTACATATCGGATATGTAGGCATCGACAGGCTACATCGGCACTTTCACTTTGGCTAGGTGACTAATGGTGATCACCAGTGATCATTGGCGAGCATTAGAAAAGCATGGATGACATGGATCATATTTGGAAATCATCACCATTGATCATTGTCTACATGATTGTCCATCCATTGGATCGTCTTGTGTCCCATCATGGGGCCATCCGATGGTTGGATTATGTTGGACCCTTTTGTCAGTTCGTTCTTTTATATTACTTGATGATTTAGACATTTTAGTTTATGATTGGACAGTGAACATTTATTTGCTACATAAGATATTTTTTGGGAGGGTAAATTAGACTTTTTACCTTTTATGATATAATGGGTATTTTGCTTTTGTTACTAACGGGGTAGAATTGTCATTTAATCAAATTTTTGCTATAAAATAAAGCAAGAGGGAAGGGGACGTCCAATCCTATTGTGAATTTGGAGAATATTCTGAGGAAGCCTTGTGAGAGTTCCTTTCTTCTTCCTTCATCATTGTGAAGGCTAGATATTTGGATAAAAGCCTAGAGAGTGTGAAGTCACTTTATCCTTCATCTCTAAGATTCTTCTTCTTCGACTACATGATTGATGGATCGTAGGTGGTTGATCCCTTTGAATCTTCATATCTAAAGGTAAGAATTTATCTTTCATTGTCCTCACTTGGATTTTATTTTACTTGATACTAAGGGCTACGTCAACCACCTTCCATTATTATCGGACCCAACTCATGCGTGGATCTAAAACATTCACCTATTGAACCCGGATGATTCCTTTGCTAGTTGGAAGATCTTTATTTTCCTTGTGTCCTATTTTCTGAGTGTTTTGTTTGGTCAAAGGGCCAATGGCTGTGATTTGGCTTCAAATCATACTCGTCATCTCTTGGGCTTCACATTGTTTGCATGTGCATCACACTTTAGCTTAGTGATTTTTATATATTCCTTTGATTTTAAATTAAATCTCAGTCACATAGCTGGATTTGCATTATTCTACATCAGATGGTAAAGGCTCGGATGATTGGTCAAGTAGGGGTCATGGGTTTGAGACTAGGTCATGGTTTGTGGGAGGGTCTGTGGATGGATCAACAGACGAAGTAGCAAGACCCTTGTACTGTACTAGATCTTCTACATTAAAAGTAGAACTAATTCTCATGGTAGGTGGAAGGTCTACTACATACGCATTAAGACCCAATTTCTACATTATTTTATATGGTCTTGCGCTACGCGCTTGTAACTTTTTAACGGTCCCATGTCGGAACCATTCAGGCCTCATTCGAACCATGACATGATCTCCTACTTAGAATTCATGAAATTTGTGATAAAAATCAACAAACACTTTGTATTTTTCATTACTTCCATAAATTCGCTTCCTGATCTCACTATACAACTCATGTATGTGACGTGCAAACTCATGTGTGGACTCAGATGGCCTGTGGGACACAGATAGAGGTATCAGATCTACAGGTTTCCTAGGTTTGTAGGCACGCACAACCTCAAATGGACTCATGCCTATGGACATATTAATGGAACTATTATATGCTAAGTCAGCTATAGGCAAAATGGTCTCCCAAGTTCGGACGTGATTACCTACAAGGCATCTAAGCAGATTTCCAAGACTCTTATTGACAACCTCAGTCTGACCGCCTGGTGATGGGCAGATGAGAATTGAAGCCTTGTCCCCATCATGTGCCATAATGTATTCTAAAAATATCTCATAAAACGTACATCATGATCAGATACTATGGTCTTAGGTAGACCATGTAAACACACTACCTTCCCAACAAAAAGCTTAGCCACATTGGAGGCATCTGATATTTTCGAGCACAGAATGAAATGGGCCATTTTGGAAAAACGGTCCACAACCACAAATACAAAATCATGTTTCTTGATAGTTTTTGGTAAGCCCAACACGAAATCCATACTAATGTCCTGTCACGTAACATGGGGTACTGGTAAAGGCGTATACAATCCTATGTTTTGTTAGTTAACAAGTCCCGCACTGCCCTACAATCTTGGCTACATCTCGCTTGAGACCGGGCCAATAAAATTTATCCTCCACAAGGGCAATGGTCTTTTCCCTCCCCAAATGATCGGCTACTCCTCCTGCATGAAGTTCCCAAACTAGGAAATCACGGAGGGAGGTACGGGGAACGCAGAGTTTGTCACCTTTAAATCTAAACTCATCAATGATGATAAACCTGCAACTGTCGTTCGACTGATCATCTTGCAGTGACGTGTACAAATCAAGTTTGGGCAAGTTGGATACTCTGTCAGTCGATCAAACCCAATCACTTCCACTCTCATACTTTGGATTAGCGCCACACGACAACTAAGGGCATCAACATGTTTGCTCTCAACCCCAGCCTTATGTTTCAAAATGAAAGAATATTCCTAAAGAAACTGGACCCATTTGGCAAGCCTAGGGTTTAGTTTTTGGGAACTGAGATAGCATAAGGCCTCATGGTTAGAGAACATGACATTCTTATGGTAATAAGTAATGTCGCCAATGGCGCAAAGACTAGACAACTGCATAGAATTCTTTGTCATAGGTGGAATATTGTTGCTTTGCTTCATTCAACTTTTCACTAAAATAAGCAACGGGGTGCCCCTCCTGACTAAGCGCGCCACTTATACTTACCCCAAATGGATCACACGCGACCTCAAAGACTTTAGAGAAGTCTGGAACGCGCATTACAGGGGCTTCGCTCATCTTGCCCTTAATCTCCTTAAAAGCTTTAGAGGCAACTTTAGTCCATATAAACTCTCCTTTCTTGATGCAATCTGTGATGTGAGTCATAATAGAGCTAAATCCTCTGATGAACCGCCTATAAAAAGTTGTTAAGACATGAAAGCTTCTCACCTCATGAATATTGCGTGGTTTAAGCCATTCAACTATGGCCCGGACTTTCTCAGGGTCTGCCCTCATGCCCTCAGATGATATGATAAACCTTAAGAAGATAATGCTGCTTGACAAATGTGTACTTCTTAAAGGTTGGAATATATCTTTTCAGTTCTGGGGAACCCGTAAACTTGCGTCAGATGGTGGAGATGTTGTTCCTTTGATCTGCTATAGATAAGAATGTTATCAAAATATACCACAAGGAACTTACCCATAAAGGGTCTTAACACCTAGGTCATCACTCTCATAAATGTGCTCAGGGCGTTAGTCAAGTCAAAAGGAGTGATTAGTCACTCGTAAAGCCCATCCTTTGTCTTAAAGGCTGTCTTCCACCCGTTTCTTGGGCCTATACGTATTTAGTGATACTCGCTCTTGAGGTCAATCTTTGAAAAGATTATGACACTTGTCATCATATTTAACGTATCATCGAGACGTGGTATGGGAAATCGGTACTTGACCGTGATTTTGTTGATGGCTCTACTGCCCACACACATGCTCCACGTGTCATCTTTCTTGGGTGTGAGAAACGCTGGCATAACACATGGACTCATATTCTCTCGAATGAAACCCTTCTTGAGGAGCTCATCTACTTACCTCTTCAACTCTACATGCTTTGTAGGGTTCATTCGATAATGAGGAAGGTTTGGTAGAGTCGACTCAGGGACTAGATCAATGGCATGCTGGATGTCCCTCATGGGTGGAAGCTCATCTGGTAAGTCCTCTGGAAATACATCGTGAAACTCATTCATAATCGGCTTCACCTCAAGGGGTCCCTCTACACTATCCTCGGGTGTAACTTCTCTCGCCACTAAGGCATACACCATTGAATCCACCGTAGTCTCTCTCTCAAACTCATTGGCGTTGATAACATGGAGAGGCTTAGGTTGGGATTTCCTCGTATCCCTTAGGTTATCCGACTTCCCCTCAATTTTCTTCTCCGCATTGCTTTTTGGTGGGAAAGGAACGAGAGATCTTTTTTCCTTGATGCATGAATGAAGATACATTTGAGCAGCTCTATATCGTCACATCTCGGTCAAATAGCCAAGGCCGTCCCAAAATGATGTGTCCAACATCTATAGGTAAGATGCCCCACCACAGCGAATCTGAATAAGATCCAAAATTAACGGGTACAAGACATCGTTGGGTAACAGGCATGGAAGATGTATCCACCCATGACACTCTATGGGGTTGAGGGTGCGGTTTATGCTTCAAATCCAAACGAGATAAAGTGCTAGTAGAGACCACATTAGTACAACTACCACTATCGACGATCACCATGCAATTCTTCTCTCCACATTTTGCATGTGTAAAATATCGTAATCCGACGCCAATCATCATTCTCCTTGGCATTTGTCAAGGCGCACCTGACTACTACAAGTGGTGTGGTCTCTTCTTCTTCTACTTCCTCATCACTAGCACCATTGATGTTGGGCTGATAAACTTCTCCTTCAAAATCGCCCTGTTTATCTCCTCCTTCCTCATCATCATCAATCACCAGGGCTTTGTTCCTCCCTTTCGAGGGATATCGATGCACAAAGTGACCAACTCCATGACAATTGAAGCATCTTGTTTGCTCACTTCTCCTAGAGCTAGTACTTGCTTCCCCTTTTCTTTTAACATCTTTAGGGTTGGGCTGGGACCCAATGTGGGGTCTAGACTGACTCCCCATGTTAGGCTTAGCCCATTGAGAATAAGTCTTGACACTTTGGATCCCGAGAGTTATAACGCTTACCAACTGGTGCCTTGAGGTAGCGTTCAATGTCTTGCACCACTTGGCAAATGTTCTCCAATGTGCTAATATCACAAGAATAAAGTTCTCGTTGGATCTCAAATCGGAGGCCCATCCTGAATCTAGACAATGTAATCATCAGGTCCTCATCAATATCACATGGCATCATGTACTTCTCGAACCTAGTGATGTAATCTGGCAGGGTCATGGATCCCTGGCGCAAAGACTACCACTAGTCTATGAGCCTCTGGTGATAAGAAAGAGGGAGATACTATTCTTTAAGGATCTCTTTCACATCGGCCCAGTGCGCAAATGGGGGTTCTCCTTTCTTTCAATTTTACGCTCCATGTTGGTCAAAAAAAGTTTGGCGTGGCCCACCAACTTCATCTTTGCAAATCTCACTCGACGAGCATTAGACATATAAAATATAATACCACTCAAAATAGTGGTCAATATCTGCCAACCAATTAAGGAATGCTTTGGGGTCCAAGCGATCATCAAAACTTGGGGCCTCAACTTTCACACTTTTCATGACTTGTGCATCTGGATTATGACGATCATAATGTTCCTCATGTGGTGGTGGCACTTGTGCTCGACCACGACCTCACTCTCGCCTATCAACTTGATCTACAACCCAAGATTGAATGTCTTCCGTAGTGTCGGGGTTTTCCTGTAAGGAGGCCTCAAGTTGATTGACGCGCGCATTGGTCGCGGTTAATTGAGTGGTAGTGGTTCTATTGTGCCCTGCAATGATTGTCAGATGGTTATTGATAGCATTAAGGGCCTCGGCAATCTGCTCTAGATTCATTATGGGTTGTAGACCAAAATCACGTCCCGAACGAGTAGGCATACACAAGGAAACTCTAAAAGGAAACCCTAGGTCCTAGGACAATGATAAAACTAACATAGAGATGACATTGGACACACTAACCAGAAAATTCAGCAAGTCGATATCCTTAAATCTTATGTTGAAAATTCAGCTGGGTAGTAATCAGAGGGTGTCAAACTAAAAATTCAACAAGGGTGTAATCTGAATATCACTAACTGAAAATTCAGCAACGTGACAACCTGAAATTACTATATTGAAATTTCAGCAATCGTATAAGTGGAGACGCAAACTGAAAATTCAGCACTAGGATATTCTAGAAAATTTCAGCAATATGATCTTATATGCAATGCATGCTCTACTAACCCTAGATGTGACTCTAACCTAGATGTAATACAAAATTCCTATGCTAAACCTATGGGCTCTGATACCAAATTTGATGAAGGACCGGTGCATGAACCAAATATCATTTGATATCAAGTAGAAAAATTAAGATAATTAACAAAAAAACACAAACCGTGCCATAATCATCACAAATACCATGAAAACCGAAAGAACATCATGCATAATCCTAACCTAGGTTACCAACATTGTCACACAAGATCATTAAATAAAAGGAATCTAAGATCTAATGGATGTAGGGACATCCAATTAGCATATGGTAAAGTCTATTTTAAAATAAAAGACTTAATACAACCTTGGGTAAAATTAGAGTTAGGGGAATTAGAGAAATATATGAATTATGGTTTACGGAATCAAATTGGGTGAGGGGATTAAAGGGTTTATAGGTTAGGATGTGGGAATTAGGGTTTTGGATAGAAGGGGTGTAAGTATTTTGGGTAAATTGAAGAATGGGAAAAGTTAGGGTTTAGTAATTTGGGAAAGTAAGAAAGGGATTTTTAAGTTTAGGGTTAGTGTTTTGAAAATGGAAGAAGAGGGTTTTGATCTTAAGGTGATGGGAAAGTTAGGTTTAGGAGAAGATGAAGATTTGGGGTGAGAGAATCGAAGAACTTTGAATAAAATACCTTGATAAAGGGGAAATGGATAATGATGTGAGGATAAATGGAGACCTCGCGCTTCCGTTGATGAAGATTAGTCTCACACCAATCTCCCTTCTAAATCACATGCAAGTATCTTCAAATCTCATGAAGATGGAAGAAGAAGAAGAAAATGTGCAAAGATTCTGATGCAAGACATGAAATTTTAAATATGATATGCGAGATTCCGGGCTTTAGATCATACTAGTTCAAAACAATCACACAAAATTCCACATCCCACAGAGTCAAGCACTCAATCAAGGGGGTCCAGGCCTACACATGCTAGGGCTGAATCAATTAAAATTATAGACCAAACAATACTCAAAGGAGAGTAGATTCAGCCACACATGCACAAGAATAATTTCCCCAATCCAAGGGATTCACAAGTTTCAATTCAGGAAACTCTAGGGTTGGAAAAAGGGCAAAGAAATTGGGAGTTTAAGACAATCTAGGGTTAGGGTTAAAGAAATTAGAGAGGAGTGAAAGAGAGGAGAGAGTGAACCTGAAGACCAGCTGCGTGTGTGGACAACAGGCCACACCTGACACGTGCGGTGAGGGCAGTCCGCACGTGTGTGTGGCCCACGAACCCAAAAAACCCATCCTTGGGGCTGGTCGGCTAGGGTTGGACTACAAACTCCCCAAGTTTCGGTCCGATCCGACGTACTGTCCGCGCGTGGTGCTCCGCCGAAGTTTCAGCTCTCATGTAGAGCCAGATTCCAGAAATCTGCTGTAGAGAAGGAACGACTGCAAAATAACGATGGATTTGCAGGTGAAATGACTGTAGGAGGAATATGGATGGTAGAAGGTGGGAGCGAATCGGGATGGGTGTGGCTTCGCACCACGGTAGTTAGCCCTTCGAATAAGAGAGGGTTTCGCACCCGATTGGATTTTCACAACTCGGAGAGTAGGAAAACGCAAAAATTTTATTCAATCATCAATGAGAAAAAAGACTACAAGGGTTGTCTATTTATAATAAAATCCTATACCTCAAAACTCGCGCTATGTGCGCACCCCATTACTTGGAGACGAAGTAATAAAAAATAACAACTAATCAAAGCAATCTAAACCGTCCATGATATTGCTAATAAACAATAATAAGCAAAACCCAAAATACTAAATCATCTCGAATAGTGGGCCACAATCATGAGATCCCATGGTGGGATTCACACAACGATCGGGTCCACTCCAAGGAACCAAAACACAGTCCCCTAGCTAGGGGGTCCCCCTTGGACGTCGTCATCGATCCAGATCGATGGTGGGGCCCTCACATACATGCGTAGGGGGCGCGCGTATGTGCGTGATGTCCCCATCAACTCTCCTCGGCTGCGAAGGTTTCGCCACTGACAAAACAAAACTCATGAATCACTCCAAGATGTCAGGATCAAGTCTCTGAAGCTCCTCAGTGAGATACGTACTGTCTGAAGCTGGGCGTGACTTCCACTTAACTAGGTACTTCTGAAACCCGCCGTCCGACGTTGATACTATCTGATGGTCCAGAATATCCTATCTCCTCTATGGGTGTGGGAAGGGTAGATATGAGAGGTAGAGGCTGAGAAGAAGGGTCAGGAAGAGGCCATGGATCAAGGGACAGGTCTAGGGAATCAGGATGGTTGGGCGAAAGGTCGGACAATGTATCAGTAGTCTCCTGAAAAGCAACTAGATCCTCTACATTGAATGTGAAACTAATTCCCATGGAAGGTGGAAGATCTACCACATATGCATTGAGACTATTTCGTTTTATAATTTTGAATGGTCCAGCGCTATGCGCGTATAATTTACGAATGGCTCCCTGAGGGTACCGCTCGGGCCTGATGCGGACCATCACAGAGTCCCCTACATTGAATTCCTTGAAACGTTTATGCTGGTCTGCAGAAAATTTGTAATGTTCATTACTAGTAGTGATCTTTCACCTGATTTCTTGATGCAATGAATGAATGTGATGCGCAAAGGACTCTACAGACTCTAATGGCCTATGGGACAGTGACATAGGGGCAAGATTAATAGGTTTCCTAGGTTTATACGTCCCAAATTGAATAGGAGCAACATCACACCAAAATGTGTCTTTATATGATCCAAACTGAATAGGAACAAGACAATGGTGCGAGACTGGAATGGAAGTTTCATCAACCTAAGACACTCTATAGGGTTGAGGATGGACTTCAAGTTTCAAGACCAGACAGCTCACAGTGCCAGTTGATGCCACATTGGCATAACTATCGCTATCCATGATCATCTCGCAGCTCTTATCACCACATTTTATTTTAGTATCAGAGATTATATTGCAGCGTCAATCGTCGGTATTCTTTACTTGTGTAAAGGCGCAACGCATAATCGCAAGGGTCGCAGACTCTTGCGCTCCCTCTTCCTTATTACTAGGGGTTTCTGCTGGCTCATATTCTTCCTCACCGTTACTTTCTGGGGGCATTACTTCTACCTGCCCCTTAATAAGGAACACCTTGGTGCCCTCTTTTGTGCCACACTGGTGGGCCAAGTGACCAAACCCCCAACACCTAAAACACCTAGTCGCCTCGCTTCTGCACGAGCCAGATCTGACAACTTCTTTACCCTTATCATCCTTGAGCTTAGATTGAGAGCTACTGGAAGGTTTATACTGATATTTAGTGTCAGGTTTATCCCCAGAAGGGTTGGCCTTAACGCCAAAATCACGAGACTCAAACCGCATTCCCACAGATGCTTTGAGGTATTGCTCGACCTCCAACACTACTTGATACATTTGTTCAAGAGTGTCTATGTCCTTGACGAGCAATTCTCTCCTAATGTCGGAATGGAGGCCTGTCTTAAATCGAGCAAGGGTGAGTACGGAGTCCTCATCAACTTCACAACAAGTCAAGTACTCTTCGAACTTTTCAATGTATTCAGTAACACTCATGGAACCCCGTCGAAGAGACTGCCATTCCTCAACCAACCTCAAGTGGTAAGAAAAAGGGAGGTATTTTTCCTTAAGAGTTTCTTTCATTGCTCCCCAATGGACTATTGGGAGCTCCCTCGCCCTTTCTTTCTTTCGCTCTATAATAGTCCAAAACCTCTTTGCTTGGCCCACAAGCTTCATCTTGGCGAATTGGACTCGACGAGCATCCGGCATGTCTTACCACTCAAAATAGTGGTCCATATCCGTCAACTAAGATAGAAAAGCTTTAGGGTCTAAGTGGCCATCAAACGTAGGAGCTTCTACTCTAACTCCCTTGAGAAGTTGCGCATCTGGGTCATAATGATCATGATGCCCCTCGCAGTGTGGGTGCATGGATAAGTGCCCATGACTAATTCCTTGGCCACCTCCATTTCATGACCTATCCTCATGACCACCTGCCTGAGACTGGGCATCTTCCCCAATGGTGGGGTTTACCCGGTCTGAGGTCTCTAATTGGGTAACACGCACAGTAAGCTGATCCAAGCATAGTAAGCTGATCCAAGCATTGGTCAATATGTTGTTCTAGGTGCTTACCCAAAGAATTAAACTGCTAGGTTAGTTTGTTCATTGACTCTTGCAATTGCTCCATATTTAGTGTAGGGTGCAAGCCAAAACCACGACCCGTACGTGTGGGCATACAACTACTAACTCAACTCAAAACCCTCTACATAACTATATGCGTCTAAATGAGACTAAATGATCCTATAGGACTCTATATGAGGGAAACTATGCAACGCTCCTAAAATTCCAGCAACATAATTGTCCAAACAGTTTGTTAACAGAAAATTCAGCAATGATAATTGGGGAATTTCTGACAATAGAAAATTCAGCAGTCTATGTTGTGAATGATGGGTCCTAAACAGTCCTATATGATGAAATTTAATGCAAAATAAACGCGAGTAGACTAAACCCTAAATATGCAATGCATTCCCCTATAAGAACCTTAAGCTCTGATACCAAATTTGATGTAGGACATGAAATTTTAAACATGATATACGAGATTCCAGGCTTTACATCATACTAGTTCAAAACAATCACACAAAATTCCACATCCCACATAAAGTCAAACACTCAATCAAGGGGAATCTATGTGGGTCCAGGCCTACACGTGCTAGGGCTGGATCAATTAAAATTATAGACCAAACAATACTCAAAGGAGAGTAGATTCAGCCACACATGCACAAGAATAATTTCCCCAATCCAAGGGATTCACAAGTTTCAATTTGGGAAACCCTAGGGTTGGAAAAGGGCAAAGCAATTGGGAGTTTAAGACAATCTAGGGTTAGGGTTAGAGAAATCAGGTAAGAGAGGAGTGAAAGAGAGGAGAGAGTGAACCTGAAGCCGCCCACATGTGTGGACAGCAGGCCACGCCTGACGCACATGCGCTGAGGGCAGTCCACATGTGCGTGGGGCCCACGAACCCAAAAACCCCCTCCTTGGGGCTGGTCAGCTAGGGTTGGACTACAAATCCCCCAAGTTTCGGTCCAATTCGACGTACGGTCCATGTGTAGTGCTTCGTCAAAGTTTCAGCCCTCATGCAGAGCTAGATTCCAGAAATCTGCTGTAGAGAAGGAACGACTGCAAAATAACAATGGATTTGCAGGTGGAATGACTGTAGGAGGAGGAATATGGATGGTAGAAGGTGAGGGCGAATCGGGATGGGTGTGGCTTCACACCACGGTAGGTAGCCCTTCGAAGAAGGGAGGGTTTCGCACCCAATTGGATTTTCACAACTTGGAGAGGAGTAGGAAAATGCAGAAATTTTATTCAATCATCAATGAGAAAAAAGATTACAAGGGGTGTCTATTTATAATAAAATTCTATACCTCAAAACTCGCGCCATGTGCGCACCCTATTACTTGGAAACAAGTAATAAAAAATAACAACTAATCAAAGCAATCTAAACCGTCCATGATATTCCTAATAATAATAATAAGCAAAACCCAAAGTATTAGATCATCTCGAATAGTGGGCCGCGATCATGAGATCCTATGGTGGGATTCATATGACGATCGGGTCCACTCCAAGGATCCAAAACAGTCCCCTAGCTAGGGGGTCCCCTTTGGACGTCGTCATCGATCCAGATCGATGGTAGGGCCCTCCTCCTCCTTGCGTATTGTTGAGGCACAAAAAATATTCTATCTTTCTTTCTCTGGAAATCTCATTACATGTCCATTGCATTAGTAGGGGAATTCCATTGTGCAGATCCTTCCCAGGGTTGTGCGCCTATAGCAGTATAGAAGCCTTGTTGTGCGCCATTCCCTATGGAGGCTCTGTTGTGCGACACTCCTTGTAGAAGCCTTGTGAAGCGCCGCTCCATGTTAGAAGGAGGTTGTGCGCTACTCTGTCTTAAGAGAGATTGTACGCTCCATGTTAAAAGAGGTTGTGTGCTCCATATTTTGAATGGAGAAGTGGATGTGCGCCACTTTAAATGGAAGAGTGGTTGTGTGCCACTATTTGAGGAGTCCCTGACGTTTTGTCTGAAGGGAGAGTGGTTGTGCGCCACTATTTAAGGAGTATTGTGCGTCTCCACTTTTGAAGGAGAGAGTGTTGTGCGACCCCACTTCGTGAGGAGCCTTGTGCGCACTTGTCTGAAGAGAAGGGTTGTGCACCACTTTGTAAGAATGTTTGTGAGCTGGTTGTTGTCTGAATGGAGAAGGAAGGTTGTGCGTTGGTTGTTGTCTTAAGGGAGGAATGGTTGTGTGCTGGTTGCTATCTGATGAGTGGTTGTGCGCTCCATGCTTCCCCTGTCTGAAGAGTGGTTGTGCGCTCCATGCTTCCTCTGTCTGAAGAGTGGTTGTGCGCAAATACCTCCCACACCCAGAGCACCCAAGCTTGTGTGTCATCTTTTGAAGATGTTTGTGCGCTCCAAGATTGTGCATCATCTTTTGAAGAAATGGTTGTGCGCTCCAGGCCTGGGAGCCACTTTTGAAGGAGCTTTGTGTGTTCTCTATCTTAAGGAGAAGTTTTGGCGCCACTTTTGAAGGAGAAGGCTTTGTGCGCCATTTTATATGGGCTCTTGTCCTGAGGGAAGGCTTCTGCGCCACTTTGTGTGCTCCCTTGTCTGAAGACCAAGCCTCTGCGCCACTTTGTGTGCTCCCTTGTCTAAAGATAAGGCTTCTGCGCCACTATTTGAGGAAGCCCTGTTGTGCCCCCAGAGCAATGCACTTTGTTACGCGCTACCCCTGAAATAGCTTTTGTTGTGCGCCACCCCCTGAAGAGAGCTCTATTGTGTGCTCTAGGCTAGACCTTGTTGTGTGCCCTCCAGATAGGAGATGGGTTGTGCGCCCTCCATCTGAAGATGAGTTGTGCGCTACTTTATTGAAGAAGGGTTGTGCGCCCTCCTATTGAAGAAGGGTCCTGCGCCACCTTGACTGGAGAAGTGTTGTGTGCTCCTGGTCGTGCAGAAATGGCCCCCACACGTGGAAGATCTATAAATACCCCTCCCATCTTCATTTGGACAGACAGAAGTTGGTGAGTCTCAAGGAGCTCCCAGAGGAGAGAGGAAAGTGGAGCATGATGGAAGATCCGCACAATGGAATTATGGCACAACGAGAAAAGTGGCACAACGGAATTATGACACAACCCAAGTTTGAGAAGTCCCCGACGTTTCCTCAATTGTGCACCCGCACAACCCAAGTTCGTGAAGTTTTCAACTCCTAGATTGTGCATCAGTATTCTTGCCCAAAATGCCTCTTCCTTGATCAAGTGCGCCAGTTGCCGGATTCATAAAAGGAAAGTAAGGGAGATGTGAAGCATAGAGAGAGAGAGCTCCAAGAGCACAACCCATTTACCTTTGCAATGAACATCAAAAGCGTCGAAATGCTGCTAAAATTGCCATTAAATTACTTTCTCTTTCATTCATTGTGTTAATTCATTGTACTCTGTTTTCAGAATCAAGGGAAATGTGAGGATGTAAATGAACTCAGAATAAATAGAATACTTACGTGATCATTGTTCTCTCATTCTTTCTTTGTTATCATTGAATGAATTCCCCCAAATCGAATGCATTTGTTTTTTGTCGAAACACGTACATGCGTAGGGGGGCGTGCGTGTGTGCGTGATGTCCCCATTAGCTTGTTTTTTTTTTTTTTTTTTTTTTTTTCACAAAATCAAATGAGGAAGAGAGTCACACACTCACCCACTCTTATAGCTCTAAGAAGTTTTAATAAGTACAATAACTACCCTATCTTATGAACTTTAATGAAAATAGCCCTAGTCTAAATAAAATAAACTTAAAACACTCATAATGTTGTTTAAACATAACATAAACAAAACTAAATCCTATATGTTGATAAAGTCTAAGAAAAAACGAGTGTGGATGATCCACGATGAATGGCCCAATCGTCACATCACTCTAATCCAACGGTCTGGATCACTCTATAAAGCAGCCCATGTGCATCTTCCCAGTGTGTGGTCTTTCAGATGCTCGCACATGCACACGGGGTCTTCAGTACGATCACGGGTACTCACCTAGCCATAGGGAAATCGGTGTGGCCCGCCTTCTCATCTGATACGTACGCAAAGGTGTACGTGAAGTGATGTCCTCATCAGATGTGTTGTAGAAATCCAAGCCATCCATCAGGTGTGTCTTGTGTTTTTAAGCCAGGCCCCAAAATTCAGCCTAATCCATGACTCAGGTGAGCCCAACCACAGGAAATAATGCAAAGGGGGCACCCACTATTGGTTTAACGATGGGGCCCACGATGATTTTAAATGCCTTTTGCAACTCATTCACTGTGTGCATCTCACCTAGATTAGCGAACATACTAAAAATTGTGCCATTCCATGACTTGTTGGGCCCCACCATATGATTTTATAGGTTTATGCATGTTTTTACACTCCAGATGGTGTGGCCCACTAAAATTCCTAGATGCAGTTGATTTTCTATGCATCCCATTTTTTGTGCGCGTGATGTGCTTGCATGTGAGTGCCCATGCGCGATGAGTGGATGGTTCTGATCATCATAAAAAAATGTCATATCAGTTGCATGAACTATGGAAAATGAAATTTCTGTCCTCCCAACTAATTGGATCTCCTCCATAATTATATATGGACACACATCATACATGAGACAAAAAAGGTTTCCATGCATCAAAGAGGAAATGATATTTGCTAGGAAGGCCCCAAGTGATGATCTAGACTATTCATCTATGAGCTTCTATACTATATGATCAACATGGAAAAATTCTTAACAGATCTTCACTTGCCTGGATTATAAAATCTCTAATTGAGTAAGATTGTTTTCCATATCTAAGTGGGGGCTTCTAGATTAATAGTCAAGATTGTTTTCCATATCTAAGTGGGGGCTTCTAGATTAATAGTCAAGATTGTTTTCCATATCTAAGTGGGAGCTTCTAGATTAATAGTCTAGATTATCGCCTGTTGGGGCAAAGGGGTGAGAATATTGTGTGAGCCTTGCCAGCAAACTTGGAAGAAATATATGCAGACACATCTTTCTCAATCATTTAAAGCAGCAGATTTCCATTTCAATTGAGTTGGAGTGCAATAGTTATGTTGTCTCTTTTCTTTTTTTCGGATGAGGCGAGAAATTAACAATCATCTTTCGCCTTTTGTTTTATTAGTATCTAAGATACTCGTATCTGTTAAAATATGTTGCAGGTAACACAAAAATTCAAGTGCGTTGTTCGTGTAGTAGCATTACTACCCTGGCGAGCTGAGGACTTCCGTTCTCCAGAAGGGACACGTGTTTATAGGATCAGATTGACGCTAGAGGATCCAACTGCAAGAATCCATGCTTATGTGTTTGCTGAAGACGGGGTATGATATTATGTGTTTAAGTACGCATGCGCATTCATACAAGCATTCACATTGACATACAGACGTATCCACATGCATGTGCATAGTTGCTCCATGTCCAACTAGTTGGATGATAAGTTACTCTCCAACCAGCTGATAAGTTCCAACCGGTCATGTGTGTGTGACATCTATCCCGTCTAGTAGGTTGGCTTTGTCATCTGGATCATGTAGTAAAAGATCAGCCCTGTCCACTCATTAAGTGGGGCCAAACCATAGAAACAATGCACAGCCATTGATAAAATAAAAAACTACAGTTTTGGCCCTACAAATGGGTTGATCAAGCTGATTTCTGCAAACGGTCATCCTCATGGTGGGACCACCCTTTTGGATGGTTTGGATGTCACACCCACATATATGACAGGATGGAAATTGTTAGCTGGTTGAATACTAAATTAGCCGTCCAAATGGTTGGGCATGAGCATTTGTAATATGTATGTATGTACATATGCATGCATGCATGTACATATGTATGTACCGTCATCATTTAAGCATTATCCCTACTAATTGGGGTTGTCTACACGAATCTTGTTCTGCCATTCCTCTCTTTCAAGGACTACATCCTTAGCTGAACCATAGGTTCTCAAATCTTTTCATTACCTTCACCTGTCCTTTTGGGCATTTCCTTCACCCTTTTTATAGCCTTCAATTTGAACCAACTTACTCCTAGTCAGTGTATTTCTCTCTCACCCACACATGTTGGTGAGTGGGTGGGGGCACGCACACACGCACACCTATCATCATATAAGCCTTATCGGAACTAATTGGGGTCTGTGCACACATGAAAATGTTCCTACAAGGTGGACTTTCGGTAGCTTATGGTAAAGGTCGGGCTCTGTTGGCCCCACCATGATGGATCGGGCATCCAGCCCATCCATCAGATTCGCCCTTCTCCATTAGGCCTAAAGCCCAAAATCCAGCCTCATCTATGACATAGGTAGACAAAATGGAAGGAAACAATTGAGAGTGGATGCCCACCCATTAAAACATTCCTGATTATGTGGGGCCCATCAAGATGTAGTTCAGACATCCTACCTGTCCATTATGTGCGTCCCACCTAGATGAGGGGTCACACCAAATTTCAGTCCATTCTAAAACTTAGGTCAGCCCCACAAAAGTGATTTTAGAAGTTTTAGGCATGATTTTGCATTGTTCTAGATGGTGTGGTGCACTTGAATTCCAAATACGTCTGAATTTTGCGACGTCCCTCAACTGGTGGGGACTCACTAGTTGCGCAGTTCAGATGTCCATCACACATCATGGTGGGGCACACAAAGCTCGTCACAAAGCTTGTTTGTACTGTAAGCTACAGTAAGGTTGACCTTATAAAAACAATTCCCTGTAAAATGCTATAAAATCATCCAATTATCAAGTCAAATTCTGGGAGTTTCTTCATTAACTTTATACAAGAGACAATGCAAATGTTTCAGCGTAGTTGTGTTGGTAACATTTTGAAGTGGGCTCCACATGATGCATGTGAGACACACTCGCAGGAGCACATGTATAGTATGTATACCATATGTCTATCCTTACACACAAACTTTTCCCTAGGAACTGCTATAAAATGCTATAAAATCCAATTATCAGAGACTCAAATTCTGGGAGTTTCTTCATTAACTTTATGTGAGAAATGATTCAATGCAAATGTTTCACCGTAATTGTGGTGGTAACATTTTGAAGTGGGCTCCACACAATGAATGTGGGAGCCCACTATATATATATATATATATATATATATATATATATATATATATATATCAATCTTTATACACAACCCCCCCAAAAAAAAAAAAAAAAAATGTACATGGCATGTACACGCACAAACATGTACATATATATATATATATATATATATATATATATATATATATATATATATATGTATATGTATGTATGTATGTGTGTGTGTGTGTGTGTGTGTATTTAACATATATAGTATATATACATATACTATATATCCATTTTTATACACACATTTCCATAGAAACTGATGCGCAAGTAGCTTCTGATGAGAACTTTTCCCATGTGATGTGTGCAGGACATCGAACATGTCCGTCAAATGCATCGCCTTATGAAACCAGGGCTCATAAATCAGATCGATCCAAAACTTAAGTGGGCCACATCAAAGGGGACAGGATAAGAGGGGACGCCGACCCTTGATTTTGACCAAGGCCCACCTGTGTTGAAAAACAACTTATTTTTTGCCATGCCCTTCATCCAAGCTAAATGATGGTCTATAAAGCTTGGATTGCATGTAGCTCCCCACCCCACCCCCCCGCGGTCCATGTAAATTAAGGGCAAGCGTCCCCCTCCCAACTGTTTCCTTTTTGTGTGGCTCACTTGAATCAAGGTTGGGCCTGATTTTTTAGCCTTAGGCCTAACATGATGCTACACAATTGGCAGTTGGAGTGGATGCTACATGAACATCATGGTGGGGGCCACCCCAATCATAATGGGCTGGTTTTATGGAAGCTATTTGCACAACTGTTCCTAGGAGAAAATTTCTCCGTATACATATACATATACATATGTATATGTATACATACATGCATACACACACATACGTATGTATGGGCTTTGCTAACATTTAGCAACATCTTCAAACCTTTTGAATGATATATGGGACATCCATCGTTAATTTGAACCATCCATTCTTTCATACAACCAAAGAAAAGCCATGGTGCAAAAATCATGCCAATCAGACGATCCTAAGCATCTAATTAATAACATGGAAAATGGATAGTTAAGATTGAGCGAATAAACGAAATATGTCCATTCATCATCTTGAACTAATATATATATATATATATATATATATATAGAGAGAGAGAGAGAGAGAGAGAGAGAGAGAGAGAGAGAGAGAGAGAGAGAGAGAGTCATGCTCCCCTGCGCACCTATGCACGTGCGCACCTTTGCACACGTGCCATGGGTGTGTAATCTAAATGGTCCATGTGATGCGGAATCCCATGAAACCTTGTGCCAAATTTTCACCCTGATCTAAAATTCTGGTGGGCCACAACAAAGAGAAATGCAAATCAAGGGAGGAAACTGTTTTCATTTTTCATTGCCCATCAAAGTTTTAGATCAATGTAAAACTTGAGCCCGGGGGGTTTCACGAGGTGCTGCTTCACATGAATGGTTCAGAGTTTGGATCCAAATCACGTATGGTGGGTTCTTAAAAACGTTCGTACATATTACGTATGAACTGGTTCGCAGGTGAGCGTTTCTGTGTGTGTGTGTGTGTATATATATATATATATATATATATATATATATATATATATATATATAGGGAAAAGGTACAATGCGCTTGAGTTGATTTTAATGCCCCATGAGGTCGAGTTGTGTGGGCCCCACCGTGATGCGTTTCGAACATCTACCCCATCAGTCAAATGCACCATTCCATCATGGGCCTAGGTCTCAAAAATCAAGTCAATCCGTGACTTGTGTGGGCCACACCACATACAGAAGTGGAGAGGGGCCGTGCACCATTAAAACATTCATAACCATTTTTGAGGGCCCACCGAGATGTGGTTTGCAAATCCAGCCCATCCATTATGTGTGTCCCACTTGAATGAGGGTTTAGACCAAGTTTCAGGCGCATGCAAAACTCAGGTGGGCCCCACCAAGTGATTTTATATGTTTTAATGGTGCCTTCACATAATTTTAGATGGTATGGCCCCACGAGTTCAGTATACTGATTTTGGGATATCCCATAATTTAAAGGGTACCCATCAAATGCCACGGTGTTGATGGTCGAAACACATCACGGTGGGGCCCACACAAACTCGACCTCACGGGAGCTTATCGTCGGCTCGAAGCGCATTGTACCTTTTCCCATATATATATATATATATATATATATATATATATATATATATATATATATATATATATATATATATATATATATATAGTGTTCGAAATATCGGTATCGTGTTACGTATTGCATCCTTGGGATACAGATGCGTATTGGTTTTCGCACGGGATATATCATTTGTATCGGGTAATTTATCGCACTTTTTTGGAAATATGGGGAAACATTGAAAAGATAGTTGAATTTTTCAATGAAACCTTAGGGATTGTTAAAAAAAAAAAAAAAAAAAAAAAAAAACTTAAAACACATTTACATCATAACATCTCAAAAAAGAAGTGCACATAATAGGTTTCCTTTATATAAGGTACTAAGCTAAGCGTTGTCTGACTAAACTAATGCAACTATATTCAAATTGAATGCTTAACATTTAGAGTGTGCAATGATCATTACATCTAACACTCATAAATACTTCGAAATTAGTCTCAATTGACAGCTGGTTGAAGGGAAATTTCTATAAAAAAAATAAATTATTTTAATAATTTTTAATTTAAAAATGATTTTTATTTTTCGAAAAATGACAAGCCCTTGACAAATCAGCATATCAGCCCTCATACATGCTTGATTTTATGCTTGGAGTGCAACATTACAAGCAATTTGGGAGAAATTGAGGAAATTTTGAAATTTTCCCAACGTTCATTGGACCACCTACTCTCAAAATTTGAAATTAGAGTGTATGTCATGATCATTTCATCAAATACTCCTAAATAATTCGAAATTAGTCTCAATTGACAGCTAGTTGAAGGAAATTTAAAAAAAAAAAAAAAAAAAAAAAAAAAAAAAAAACATGCAGAACATGAAGAACCAATGGATATTGAAATCAAGCATGATTTTTCATGCAAAACATGAAGAACCAATGGATTTATAACCATTTGACATTGATTTAACATAATTTCAACAACAAAAAAAAAGGGATAAAAAAAATGTAAATGCTCACTGGATCGAACATGTGGGATTTATCGGCGTTTCGTATCGCAAAGGTGGGATACAAGATATATTGTGGGATATATTGGCCAATATCGTTGATATTTAAAACATTGTGTGTGTGTAGAGAGAGAGAGAGAGAGAGAGAGAGAGAGAGAGAGAGAGGCATGCTCACTTGCGCACCTTTGCACACGTGTCATGGCCCTCTAATCCGAACGGTCCATGTGATGCTTCATCCCATGAAAACCCCAGGGACCAATTTTCACATCGATCTAAAACTCTAGTGGGCCATAGCAAAGAGAGATGCAAATGGTAACTGTTTTCTTTTTCCATGGCCCACCAAAGTTTTGGATCCAAGTAAACGTTGGGACTTGGGGGTTTCATGGGGTGTTGCATCACGTGGACCATTCAGATTTTGGACTCACATCACGTATCATGAGTTCTCAAAACGTTCTCATGAGAACTTGTAAGAACTGGTGCGTAGTTGAGTATTTGGCTATATGTGTGCGTGTGTGTGTGTGTATAGGGTCCCACCTTGATGTGTGATGGACATCCACGCGGTTCATTTGGTAGGTCCCCTCTAGGTTATGGGATGTGCCAAAAATTAGTTGTATTGGGAACTCGGGTGGGTCACATCATCTAAAACCATGGGAAATCATGCCCAAAACATCTAAAAGCATTTGGTGGGGCCCACTTGAGTTTTGGAATGGCCTGAAATTTGGTGTCCCCTCATCCAAGTGGGACACACAATAGATGCATTGAATGTCCGAACCTCATCTCAGTGGGCCTTATAAACAATCAGGAAGGTTTCAATGGGTGGGTATCCACTCAATTGTTTTCTATGGTGTTGTCCACCTAAGTCATGGATTGTCCTGACATTTAGCTCTATGGCCCACCATGGAAGTGTGCATGTGATTGATGGCATGGATGTCCAGCACACATTACAGTGGGGTCCATAGGACTCTGTGGACCCCACCATGATATGTATTGGACATCCACTGTGCATTTGGTTGGTCCCCTCTAGGTTATGGGATGTAACAAAAATCAGCCCTATCCGAAACTCAAGTGGGCCACACAATCTAAAACCATGTAAAAGCAAGCCTAAAACATCTAAAAGCACTTCATGGGGCCCACCTGAGTTTTGGAATGGCTTGAAATTTGGTGTGATCCCTCATCCAAGTGGGACACACACAATGGATGGGTTAGATGTTTGAACCACATCTTAGTGGGCCCTATAAACAAACAAGAAGGTTGCAACGGGTGGACATCCACTCTTAACTATTGTCTATGGTGTGGCCCACCCAAGTCATGGATTTGCCTAATTTTTAGGCTCATGGTCCACCATGGATGGGTGCATCTGATTGATGGGGTGGATGCCCGATACACATCACGATGGGGCCCACAAAACTCAATACACATCACGGTGGGACCCACAAAGCTCGACCTCCATGTCTCAAACTCACAAAACCTTTTTTCATATATGCGTGGCGCATGCACGTGTGTGCATGTGTGAGGGAGAGAGAGTACAGCTAGTTGGACTTATGATCCAGGTAGCCAATAACTTCCAACCTTTCATAAATATCTACTCATCGAGTACCACACTTCTTTTTTGCTATTTATTGATGCCCAAATTATTATTTTTATATGGTGTGGCCCCACCCAATAAGTAGATGAGGATGATTTTTGCATTAGATGAGCCTCATTGGTGCACCCAACCTATTGAAAGGGTTGGATGTCACATGCACTTAATAGGTTGGATGTTATCCGCTGATTAGACTGTACTTTGTGGTCCAACCAGTTGGATGTTATCCGCTGATTGGACTGTACTTTGTGGTCCAACCCGTTTGACTTGAGACCTACTATGTACTTATGTATGTAGGTAGGTAGATAGGTACGTATGTATGTATGCATGTATGAACCAATTGGAAGTTATTACAGAATGCATAGGTCATTAGGAGTTCTAATAAGCAAATACAAATATTATACCACCGAACCACCTTATTTCCTCTATGAGACCAATTGGAAATGATAATAGAATGCATAGGTTGTTAGGAGTTCTAATAAGTAGATCTTAATAGTATACCACCGAACCACCTCATTTCCTCTAAAGAGGGATAAAGAAAATTGATGAATTCACGGATATCTGCAAAACAAAAATTATTGTTAACCAAGGAAAATAACTTGTGCATATGTATGTATGTTTGTTTGTATGTATGCATGAATGCATGTAGAACCAATTGGAAATGATAACAAGATGCATAGGTCGTTAGGAATTCTAATAAGTAGATACAAATATTATACCACCAAACCATCTATTTCCTCTACGAGGGATAAAGAATATTGACAACCCCATAGATATCGGCAAAACCACAATTATTGTTAACTAAGGAAAATAGCTCGTGCTAAAGACAAGATAAACCACAATAAGTAGATGCAATTTGCTTCGCATTACATACTATCCCAAGGTATCATTTCCAATACATCTGTGGGGCGGGCTCCTACATATTGAGTACGGACCTCCAAATTGTTTCCCTTGGTTGTGGTCTCTTGTGACCTAGATTGTAAATTGGCTAACATGCGAGCAAAATGGTGGGTTTCCACTATGCACCCTATCGTGATGTGTTTCCATAATCTACTCAAACCATCAAATGTGTGACCCAATTTTAGGCATAAGGTTCAGCTCCATCCGTGACTCAGGTGGACCACATGATTGCAAAGTGTACAGGGCCACATCCACCCTTCAAACTATTTCTTTTGGTGTGGCCCACCTAAATCACAGAGGGGCCTGAATTTTGGGCCCCAACACTAAATTTTTGTTTTGCATCTAATGGTTCGAGTGGATATCACATAATCATCATTGCGGGCTCTGTTAAAAATCAATGTGGACATCTTTCTCTCAGCTTTCGTTTGGTGTTTCTCACCTAAATCAAGAGAAAATGATTTTTGGGACTTTGGGCCTAAAAATGTATGGCACAACTAATAGTTGTAGTGGATTATACATATACATCACGGTGGGACCCGTAAAAAATCAAGGTTGGGTGCTCCCCTACCAACTGTTTGGAGTGGTTTGACCCAATTGAATCATGGAAATGATTTTTTGGTATTGGGGCCTAACGTGGGCTGATGCATGTGATGGTTTCAGAAACACATTATGGTGGAGCCCACCCGAGCCAACCACCCCTTTGCTCTCATGCAAGGACCTTTACGGTCTGGTTCGCATGAGACCACAAGTACACATACGCACGTGCGCGCACACACGTATATATACTTATGATTCCAAAGTAGCACTTGATGATTGGGCTTTCCACATGTCAATAAAAAGCTTTGGGGATGCAGAGTTAGCAAAACCATGTATATAAAAATAATATTCCACGCACATGCGCACACACACGCATATACATACAATGTCTGAGTGTGCGTACACACACACATACATATATAGAGAGAGGGGTATATATATATATATCTACACACACACACACACGCACACACACACGTGTGTGTGTGTGTGTGTGTAGGAAATGATTCATTGTAAACGTTTCATCGAAATTATTGTGAAATGTTGTGCAAGGCCCACCGTGATGACATTCTACCCATCCATTAGATGTGCCTTGGCTTATTTGCCCAGGGGTCTAAAAATCAGTCCAATCCAAAAGTTAGGTGGGCTGTATAATCGGAAACAGTTCAGGGGGGACACCCACCATTGATCTCCAGTTGGACCCATCTGAACGTCAAAACAGCCTGATGCCCACGCAATCCCTACATCTGGGGTAGATGCTTCAAGTGAATGGGTTGGATGGCATAGACACAACACGATAGGCTCTCCACAAAAGCATGGGTGGGCAAACCCCCCTCAATTGTTTCCTTGTCGTGTGGCCCACCTAAGTCATAGATTGGCGTGATATTTGGGCTCATGCGCAGAAGAGGGGCATCGCTTCAAATGGTCAGAGTGGGTGTCATCAACACATCATGGTGGACCCATAAAACCATAATTTCAGAATGTTTGCATTAAATCATTTCCCTACAATGATAAAGTTAATGAGGAAACTCCCACAATTTCACTCTCCGATAATGCATTGGTTTATGTAATATCCCAGGTGCACTTGTAATAGTGTCTTGTGTCCGAGAAACATAACTTCTTCTTCTTCTTTTTTGTTGGTGGTTGAACTTTTAAAGCTGTTATGATCTTGAACTTTTAATCATTATTCAGTCAGGTGCCAAATTGGTTTGATTGGATTTGGTACTCTTGGATTGATTCGTATCAGATGAACAATTGTCCCTTGGCTGACATGTAACCTCTTCAGAAGGAAAATAAGAGAACCAAAATTCATTATATCATAACTGCTATTGCTGGAGTTTATTATTTAATTTATTTATAATTGATCTCTATCAATGGTAGGTGAAGTTCTTCGAGGGTTATCCGCCGCCTGATACATTGACACGCAAGATGAACAAACTGCTTGGTTTAACTGAAAGTGGTAGCAGTGAGGATAGTGACAATGTTTCCAGGAATCCTCCATGGGTGCAGTGCTGCATCAAGTCTTATTACTTGGTAAAGAGAAATCCTTGGGAAACTAGGCGCTACAGGATCTTTGGCACGAAGCTAGTCCAGTGAAGATTGAAGGTTGCTTTGGATCGGAATTTTGTAAATACTAAAAAAATTGCTCACTTGTTCCAATATTTCCTGTACAGTACTTTTGAGCTTTTGAATTGTCTTGAACTTTTGATAGTTTGATTTCTTGTGTTAGTTTTGGTTGCTCATCTAACTTCAATATGCTAATCATCAAATGACATAAGGCATATTTACCGGCAACTCATATGAAGCATGATATGTCCTCTCTTGTTCTACAACTTGGCCTGTTCTTGGACTTGAGGATCTGAACTTGACCATAATCTCAGTTTTTTTTTTTTTTTTTTTTTTCTTTTTCAAACACACCCACACCCACACATAGCACAATGGGTATTAAAACCCATGACCTGTGTTGAAACTCTTGTGAGTCTACCACACACCACTATAATCTCAGTTGAGTACTGAGTTTTTAGATTAAAAATACTGCACATCGGGTTTCTAAACTGCCATATGATTAGATTTTTGAGGCCTTTAATTTGTAGTTATTTTCCTTGCTAGAATAGCTTGTGTATACATTAACGGATCGATTAGCAGGTCTTTTAGGCCTCATGACTATTCTTTTGTTGGACTATTGTGGAACTGAGTTCGACTCCAAAGTCGAGCAGTTACTGAGTGTTTTTTGTTTTGGGTGTGTGCTCCCGTGCATGTGGAGGGATTGAGTAGTGTTGACCATAGCCAAATGTGCCAGGTGTACCAACTGTGCAGATCATTTGGCTAAAACAATTTGTTTTCGCAAGCAAGGAAGCTTTTTTTTTTTTTTTTTTCCATCGTCTATATTTTGTTATATTTTGACCTGCTTGACAGTGGAAAATCCCATTTCTGGTGTAAATAATCTGTTATGGTGGGTCCTAACAGATACACAGGTTCGATATCCTACATGTCCAGTTGGCACATTGCAGCATGTGAAGGGTGCTCATGAAGGGGGACTTTGGTGCTTGCAATCCCCCACTCGGTGGATGACCTGGAACGTACTCATATGCTAACGTCCGCATTGATGCAGAGATGTTAGCATTTCTAGCATTACCAATGAGGTCTCAATTGCAATCAGTTGGACATCAAGGGTGCGTTTGGGAATGCATTGAGAGCTTATTTGCTTATTTCTATAATAAAAAATGTCCGAAAAAACATATATTGTTTAATGATGGTTTAATTTTACATACACAAAATTTAGAAATAAGAGATTTATCTGTCAATTCTTTAGGTAAGGAAATTTTGCTCTGGTTTTTAAAGGATTTATTGTGCTAAAGCTCTAACCTGGGCTCTTCTCTTCTCTTGCAATCTCTCTCAATTGGACCCATATGATGAACAACACACATTGAAGGTGAGGCCCATGTGATGAATGATCTACATTAAGTTGGGGTCACTTGCTATACAGTTAACATTAAAGGTGGGTCTCATATGATGGACGGTCTACATCAAAAGTGTGGACCTGCATGATGGAAAATCCACATCAAGTGGGCTCCAACAAGTCAATGGTCTACATCAAAGATGGGATACTGAGGTGATTGGTTGGATTTATCTATAAAATAGAAAGGCCAAATAAAGTCCACGACCACGCTTTTCTGCCAAATTAGATAGATTTTTTCAAAATAAAACTGTTTACGAAAAAACCTCCAAAAACCGTTGTAATAAATCCTCATCTCAAAAATACAAAACACACGTGGTGTCCAAGGCATTAGAAATCTTCCATACTTTTGGCTAGATATCGGTGCAACATTCAAAATTCGTTTTAGGCTTTTCCGAGCTTTTAATATATATATATATTTTTAATTCATAAGCGGAATACAAACTTGCCCGTCTTGAATTACCAACGTCAATCTAATTGCCTTAAAATGCTGGCTTATGTCCTTCCTGGTTAAGGCAACCATTTTCATGCCATAGAAAAGTTTATTATGACCACCAAAGTTTCGGAGTCAAAAAGTCAAGTGGCAAAAGAGCAACCCTGGTGTCTCTAGTCAAGGGGGCGGTCCAGCCTAACCGATTACGGTTCGGTAGTTATATTCTCATAAGGTGTGATGCACCGGTTTTCAAAACCCGAGTATAGGATTCGTTTTCTGAAAATACAAATGTTAAGCTTTGAAGATAGCTAAATTTCAGGTATTTTTATTTTCCTTTTATTTTATCAGAATTGACAGTTTAGTGGAATAGAACAAATTAAGTATAAAGGGGAATCCCAATACATAAATCCAATTATTCCAATGGATGTCCGAAGGCTTATACAAACCAATGTCTCATTAATTACATTAAAAAAAAAATAATTTAATATATTGAACAAAATAAATTGCAATTGGTCTTGAACTGCAAGATCATGTAGCAGCTCTTGAGCAAACTTTGTACCCTGCCTCTATCCACCTGATCATGATTATCATTTAAATTACATGCACTATGTATACAATTATATATTCGATGAATGAATGGTTAGCACAGTGTAAATTTCTCTCAAGATTATACACTGTCACATTAGTTAAGCATAGCTTAAATAAGAAAACATACAAAACAAACCATGATGTGATCTTGTTTAAGTGCATGGATGCGTGAATGCACATCAACTGGGGATGCACATTCAGTTGGCCAAATGAATGGACCTTTCAAACAATTAGTCCATTCATGCAAGAGAATGAGCCTTTCAAACAGTCAGCTCATTCAACTCGCAAGGGGAGCGAGTCTTTCAAATAGTCGACCCGCTCATGTAAAGTAGTGAGCCTTTCAAACAGTCGGCTCAGTTAAGTATAAAATGGGCCTTTCAAACAGTCGGCTCAGTTAAGCATAAAATGGGCCTTTCAAACAGTCAGCTCATTCATGCATGGGGATGGGCCTTTCAAACAGTCAACTCATTCCTAATAAGAGAATGAGCCTTTCAAATAGTCAGTCCATTTAGGCAAGAGAATGGGTTTTTCAAACAGTCGACTCATTCAACCTGTAAAGGAACGGGTCTTTCAAACAATCGACCCGCTCAAGTAAGATAGTAGGTCTTTCAAACAGTCGGCTCACTTAAGCATGCATGGGCCTTTCGAACAGTCAGCTCATTCATGTATAGGGATGGGCCTTTCAAACAGTTGGCTCATCCCTAATAAGAGAATGGACTTTTCAAATAGTCAGTCCATTCAGAATGCAAGTGCCATGAATCTATTATTATTCCAATTTGCAAACAGCCGAATTAGGAAAGCTTAAAAGGTCACTATGGGGGGCTCGTCACCCAGCATAGGCTGACAACTCAGGCATAGTGTCCCATTCCACCATCCTTGGCTCATGAGACTCCATCATTAGGATGTTCAATGACATCCTACTCAACCAGTGACCAATCACAGTCTAATAACTGAGACTTGTCATCGCATGGTCACATAAAATAATCCATCAAGACACCTACGGAAAATATGCAATAATTAGGGCCACAAGGGGCAAATATCAATCAGAAAAAGCCACATGGGTACAACAATCCATGGATGGTAAGCCCACATTAATGTTTCATTTAATTCATCGATCAAAGTAGCCACTAGGTGAGGGTCCATTATAATCACAATTAGTGAAGTTACATCCTAAGTCTGGATGTACATATATAAGTGAGGTTTTCCACCGATAGATATATCAATTCAATTTCCACAAGCAATCCACAAGCATGGAAAGATATACAAGTACAACATATAAATGTTCATTCGAGATAAAGGTTAAGCATATAATTTTGATAATCATAATCAATAACTAACACAAGTAATCAAGAATTAGAGATAATTATTAGCTGAAATAAAAGTTGAATTATTACTTAAGCTAACATGGAAGAGGAAAGCTCAAGGTGAAAGATTCATCACCTCACAAGTTGAATCACCAACTAATGTTGCTAAGAAGTGTGTGTGTCCTTATGATTAAATCCTTTTATCAAGAATAATTGCAATGCGTCGAAGAATGGGTGGACTTAGTAGTGGAACGATCGACTTAGCGGTATATAAGAATACTCGATGCGAGGGGCTAAATCCGACCAGGAATCAAACCAAGATTGTTCCTACCGTTTGGAGACGAACATGAGACAGCCACAAGCTTCGAAGCACTCCCACAACTCAAACTCGGGTCAGGTCGACTTAACAAAGGAAAACCAAATACTCCTTCTCTGTCTTCTTCTTCCTTCCTTCCTTCTTTCTCTTTCTTTCTTCCTACCCTTCAACACAAAGTAACCAAATAGGGCCAGCAAGCTACTGGACGCCCAGAGATAGTTGACTCAACGAGTTGCCTCGCTGATCAACCCGGAAGAAGACGAAGGAGAGCAGCGTCTTTCACTTCACTTATCTGGACATCCAGAGATCTCTGGACGTGGTTGAGACTTGGACTAGCCCTGAAAATGACTCAGGTATGGGCTAAGTCTCACAACGAGTCACGAACTCGATGGCAAGCCCAACAGTGATGGAGGGGCTGATCTCTCTCTCTCTCTCTCTCTCTGTAAGTGCTATGTTTTCTAGCTCCCATGATTGTCAAATTTTGTAGTGCCAAAACCTCTTGGATTTTCTATCTTGTGTAGCTCATCTTCATGTCAAATACAATTCTTGTACAAGCTCAAGATGATCCATTACAAGGTGTTCCGTTTTGAAATTCAAGCATCACAAGTATCAGAATTCAAGTACAACATCAACCGATAGTTCAAGCTTTCAAAGCTCTATCTAAGTCAATAGTCATTACTTTGGTACTCAAAGCTCAAGGTGAAATACAACTCAAGTACCTCAAGCTCAAGCTTCAAGATATTTCAAGTTCAAGCTTCTTAAGGTTACAAATTCAAGTTTCAAAGTACTTTAAGTTGAAGCTTCAACATGTTTCAAATTCAAGCTTCATGTTCGTCAAGATAACGAGCTTCATGTTTGTCAAGATCAACAATCAACCGAAGCAAAAGATGTTTCAATGTTCAAACATCGCTTATAAGGTATGAATGACCCTAGATTGACCATAGGATAGGTCATTTTGAATACATAATTTAATTGGGTCACTTTATAAGTGCGTAGTTTGTTTTTCAACTAGTCTTAGACTATGTTCGACTAGTCCTAGCACTGACTTGACCAGTCTAAGAAATTCCTCGACCAGTCCTAAGTTTGTTAATAATTTTTAAAATTTTTTGTTAAAGCATCGACCAGTCCTGGAGACTGCTCAACCGGTCAAGTGAACAATGCTTGACTATGCTCAACCAGTCCAGCAGGCTCGACTCAAAGTCCAGCAACTAAAATGAGTCCCACATGGCCAGTCGTGGACAGGACTTGACCGGTCGTGGAGGCCACTTGACCGGTCGAGCAGGTCCTTCGACCAGTCGTGGAACGGCCTGATCTTATCGCGCTTAAAATTTCAAATGTCTGTTGGTCCTTCGACTAGTGGAGCCGACCTCTAGGCTAGTCGAGTGAACGATTTCTGCACTTATAAATAGAGCACAATTTTCAGAGTTTTGTATCCAATTCAAGCAAAATCAAGACACCACTCTGAGAGATAAGTCTGTGTTATTCTTTAGCTATTTAATGCTCATTTAATATTCTCTTAATTAGCTTTTTGCATTTGATTTTGTATTCTATATTCCAATCTTATTTGAAGAAGGGATTGAAAATTTTCCATTTCTTGGAATCAAAATCAAATCAAGCTAGCCCAAGGTGATTTAATCTAAAATTCATTCTGAACTTAGAACCATTTCATAAGTGAGTGTGAACATTGAACATCTATGATTAAACTTCTACTCCGAATTGGTTCTACCAGGCTGCAACAAAGGAGAATATCCAGATAAGTATTTTACTGTTTTGTAAATCTTATTCTTTTGGTTTATATGAGATTGTGCTAGAAAAATCTCTTTCTTTTGGTTTGTCTGAGGTGATCCAGAAAACTCAGAGTGTGGGGTTTTTGAATTGTGTAAGCCCACTTGAAAGACACAATTGTGAGGGTTTTAGGTGAACCTTGAAAAACTTATTTCATAGTGAATGCTAATATCCACTGTGTGAGGATATTAGGAGTGGAGTAGTTGTGTGGCTGTTGTTTAACAGTTGGTGTACACATAAGCAAACCACTATAATTCTTTGTGTTTGGTGGATGTGTGGTTTATTTCTTTATCTTTTATGATTTAAGATTGTGGGATGTATTTGTGGATGTGAATGTTGTAATCTTTACATTTCAGCATTGTGTGGTGAATGTTGTAATAGATTAGTTTCTATTTCTTTCATATCCTCTTCAGTTTGAGTTTTTAATACTCACCCACGTTTTACTAAGGTTGTCCTGCCATAAACCATTGGTTTTTGGTGTTAGGTTATTTGCAATTCATTTGGCTATCTTATTGTTTATATTCTGCTTATTAATTTTTATTTGACATAGTCCTATTCACCCCCCTCCCCCCTCTAGGACTTTAGCTTGGCCTTTTCACTCTCTCACTTTCTTCTTCTTCCCTTATTTCTCTCTTCTTCTCTACTTCTTTTTCCTTTGGTCGTCTAACAATGTTTGGGCTTGGACAAGACTCGCCCAACTCGATGTCCTGCGAGTCGATTCCACTCGACCCAGCAGCAGTTCTGACCCACCAATGGTTCAACAATACTGTGTTATTACCCGACAAATCAAGTCTTGAAACATAGGTACCTACCTGACATTTTTGAGAGAGCATGATTCAGGGCAAATTGGTGTGTGATGGGTGGACTCGGCATAAGTTGCGCTAGCTATGGCTGGATCAGTCAAGGATGGACCTCGATTACTGAATCGTGGTCAACATGAGCACCAGAGAAAACTCTGTCAAGAGTTAGGGAGTGGCTGAGTTTAGGCCCGAAATCGACGAACAATGGCCGCCTGACTAGGTTGGAAATCGGTAGTTACAAGTGGCTGGCAAGAAAATCCAACTTCACTTGGATGGTGGAGGCCGAAACTCAGCTCTCTCTCTCTCTCTCTCTCTCTCTCTCTCTCTCTCTCTCTCTCTTTCCTTCACTTTACCCTTTGGTTTATCAAGCTTCAGGTTCGACCAGGTGACTCGGAGAAAGCTTTGACTCGAGCCCGAGTCATTGTCGCGACTCGACCAGTCCTGGCGCGGTGTGAACCCAGACCCTCCTACTTCTCTCTTTCCCTGCTCTTTTTAGGGTTCTTTCCTAACATGGAAAAAGGGTTGCACCTATATAGCCATCCCAACTTGCGTCTAAAAGTTTCGAGTTTACAACCTTTTTTTCTCTAAACCGAGGAGAGTTTAAGATAATCTAACCAAGTTAGGGCTGCATGGCCACAATCTTTGATTACTGATCTTCTTTTGACATCAGGGTCCATCGAACACCTCCGATCACTGGATAGGGCTCATTTTAAGATGTTGAGTTCTCTGATCAAACGGAGAAGATGAGGTGGCCGCTCATGGCAGTTTTTGAACTTCAACCTCATCCAATGATCGAAACCCTTTGGATGGACTGGATAGGTCCACTGATCATTGCGGGGGCCCACCATTCGTCATTACATTCCCACTCGTTTGATGGTTCTTGATAATTTGGCTGCGGCAACTTCTCGTTTTTAAAGGGGATTTCTCGCGAAACGGCTCGTCTCAATGGGTAAAGCTGCTGCTCACCCTAAGATGGATGCGCGAGATGCCTTCAAGAGAGTTTCTGGAAGCCTGCAAGTGGATGGGATTGCATTTTTGTGAAAACGGAAAGATTCTTTCCAATGCCCAAAAGTTTATGCTGGAATTTCTAAAACAGTTCTTTATTTGAATGAAAGGTGAAGATTTTTGCACAAGATGAATGGTTTGGATTCCCGCGGGCGTGGATTGCCACGTAGCACAATGGTAGCAAATCCAGTTTTCTTGTTCGTTGCATGCGTGACTCTATCGCCTGAAGATTGAGTGCGTGCCGACGTTTTTCGGTTGTCGGAACTAGGTGGGGCCCAGTCGGAATTCCAAGTGCCATCATTTGGACGGTTTAGATCACCCGCATGCATATCCATTGTGGCCCACTCATCCGAGGCACGGACGTTGCTGGCGGAAAAGAGGAAGAGGACCCCTCCTTCCATGGGAATTCACGAGTCAAACCTGGTTTAACCGAATTCTCGATCAGGTGCACAGCAAGTGCACACACATTTTGTGCACACACAACTAGGGTGGGGTCCACAGTGATGTTTGGATGAAATCCACTCTGACCATTCGATTCTACTTGCATAAATAAGACACCAATCCATAGATAGACAATTCCCATGCTTAGGTGGGCCCGCATCAATTGGATAATGGTCATAAGTGTTGATTTCCATTGATCTGACTATTAGATTGACCCCGAATTTGATTTCGAGTTGTTTTTAGGGCTCTTAGTTTATCCCGGTTGAAATTGTACAGTTAATTTTGTAATTAGATAATTTAATTTACGATTTTCAGGGATGGATCACCCAAATATCAACTGTGAGTCTAAGGAACGGTGGATTAAGTGACGTTTTTTCGCAGCTTAGTCAGCCTAACAGGATGCTGTCTGATATTCAAATTCTTTCCAAATCTAGTCATCAACACATATATGGGTGGGGATTGCTATCAATTGTCGGATTTAAATTAGAATGAACGTGAATGTTCACTTAAGCTAGGTTTGTATTTATACTAAGTCAGGTTACACGGTAACGCCTGAGTACTGGAAAATACAGGGTGTTACATAAGGCCACAAAAAGTGCAGGACAACTACTCATTTCCTCGACTGGACTTACAGGAGATCCTAGGAGATCATGTAGCATCAAGAATCACCCATTTGGTCCAAAGTGAAATAATCGAGATCCATGTAAGGCTGCCAAGTGTAAGGTCAATATTAATTTCATCGAAAACTAGATTCACAAACAAACCCCCCCGATCATGATGTGAAGGAGTTTTAATTGGTTACTCATAATGCTGCAAAAAGCACATGGATAATCACAATGTTTTCTCACTCTTTGGGCACACCTGGGTTCTTTTTTCGTTAGACAAACTTTCAACAATGATACAAAGATGGTGGGTCATCCACTCGCTTTGGCATTTTGTTGCTCACAACCTTTGCTAAAGAGGGGGATCTATAGACACCCCACCCAAGATGAGAGAGACTACTTCATAAGAATTGGATCGAACTTCAAAATTTGGCTCTGATTAACCTAAGAAATCATTGTAAAACTTGAAAGTGCCCTTGTTTGTCAACATACTGGAGTGTTGAGTTGGTCAGTTCAAGTGAACTCTTAGAAGAAGACATCAAGACCAAGCCTCAACAAAAGATGAAGACCATGTTTAAGATCAAACCTGCCAGCCATGGCCTTATCATTCCACAACAAACCCTAGCAGGTATATGACCCCACATAATCCCAACTTATCCTTAAAATGAATTAAAAGATCTTCTGGTAGAGTTGGTATATAATGCACCAAGAGTATAAAGGGAAGAAAGAAATAAAACCTGAAAAATCACAAGTCTTGGTCGAGTGCATCGAACCGGAATCGAGGGAGTCTTCGACCCATCAAACATCACTCGATAGTATCGAACGATCGTCGATTCTGTCCAGTAATAAAATGAAAGATATGCTGTAGATCTTGATAGTATCGATTGATATTTGATATCATTGAAGTCCATATTTCGATGACATCGAATGACCGTCAATTACTTAGACCTTGAAATTCTTCCAAGAAACAGAAAATACTCTAAGTGTTCCTCGATGACATCGAAGCCTTCTCGATATTATCGAGAGTAAGTTTTTGATAGCATCGAAGTCTATTTGATAAAATCGAAACTTATTCAGTTTTGTCCAGCAAGTTTTTTAAAGAAAATCTATTTTGTTCGAGTTCATCGAAGACCATTCAATTTCATCGAAATTCAAACTTTGATAGATCGAAGGGCTCCTCGATAGAATCAAACATGAGACAAAGCTGTCTAGCAACCTTTGTGTATAACAAAAGAAAATCTCGATGGAATCGAGTGTCCCTCGATGAATTAAAGTACGCGTCGATATCATCGAAAGATACTCGATTAAAAACAGTCAGAATCTATTTTACTCTCAAATGAATATATTGAGTAGAGAGTCAATGTAATCGAAGGTACTTCAATGGTTTTGAAATTCAAATTTCAATAACATCGAACCCCCTTCGTTGACATCGACGATTTTAAAATTCTACCCATTTTTTTACCATTGGGATTTTACTATATAAATACACAAGTGTTGCTCTTGATAAAATGAGCTAGAATCCAAGAGAGTTTGAGCCTGTTATTCTAATATCTACTTACCCTCTTACTCACTCTCTCTTTCCCATTAGAGTTCATCATTCAATCATTTGCTTAAGCATTAACTCATATCATATATTCTTAGATTGAACTATGAATTCTAGCATTCATGAAATTTTCAACCAATCATACTATCTTTGAAACTTTTGAATGCCTAGCTTATGGGAACCTTCTCTATTCATTTAAATCCTATCATTTAAATAGAGAAGATAAAAAATGAAAAGGCTGAGCTAAGAGTCCTTGGGGGGGGGGGGGGGGGGTGAATAAGAAAGAAATCAACAATGATATCACTTAACAATTCAAATAGCATAAATGAATAGCAACCTCAAATGCATAAGTATTGAGAGGTTGATAAAGATGTTGTTCTAAGGATAACCTTACACCAAAAACCAATGGCTTATGGTAGGACAACCTGATTGCTAGAACGGTCTGTGTATCAAAATCTCAAACCGATACAGAGGAATAAAGAATAAAACAAATAAAATTGTACTGTTATTACAACATTCACCACATGTACTGAAAGTAAATTACAATCATTTACCACAAATGGTGGAAAAATAAATTACAACATTCACACACTTAGGGACATTCAACCATTCACAACTCCAACAATTATAGTGGTCGCTTGTGTGTACACCAACTGTTAAAAAAAAGCCACACAACTACTCCACTCCCAATATCCTCACACAGTGGATATTGGCTTTCATTATAAAATAGGTTTTTCAAGGTTCACTTAAAACCTTCACAATTGTGTCTTCCTAGTGGGCTTACATAGTTCAAAAACCCCATACTCTGAGATTTTCTGGATCACCTCAAACAAACTAAAAAAAAGAGAGATTTTTCTAGCACAACCTCAAAAAAACTAAAAAGAGATTTACAAAAATATAAATATACATATCTGGATATTCTCCTTTGATGAAGTCCGATAGAACCAATTCGGTGTAGATGTTCAATGTCCACACTTACTTATGAAAGGGTTCTAAGTTCTAAATGATTTTTAGATTAAATCACCTTGGGCTAGCTTGATTTGATTTTGATCTCAAGAAAGGGGAAAACTTAAATACCTTCTTCAATTAAGATTGAAATAGAGAATTCAAAATCAAATACAAAAAGCTAAATTAAAAAGAATATTAAATGAACACAATATAGCTTAAGAATATCACAAGCTTATCTCTCAGAGTGGTGTCTTGATTATCTAGGAATTGAATGAAAAACTCTGAAAATTGTCCTCAATTTATAGCCAAATTACTGATCACTCAACTGGCCCAGTGGTCAGTTCTTGTAACGTCCTGAAAAAATCTGTACAAAGACCTGAGTACCACCATAGACAGAAATCACTCAGGACCAAATCCTTTAGAATTAGATGAAAATAACTAAGTGTTAAACTAGATTAGCTATGAAATTAGCTTGAACCACTTTAAATATGAACTGCAAGAACCAAAACTTATAGAATCATTAACGCTACATTACCCTGAAACTGAGGATCAATCTCAAAACCTAGTTGCTCTCGGGAGCACATTGAAACTTCATATCAGACCTGGACCGCGCATCGAAAGTATGATTACTGTGAAACCAAACAATTAGGACCGCCTTACTAGGCTTGATAACAATCTCGGAAATCAAATCCAGAGTGTCCAAAAATGCACGACTTGGACCTGGAGCGAAGTGTGTGAGAAACGCTTCACCTTTAAAAATTGAACTCAGATTTAAGTAAACTGAGTCGTTCGCTTGTAGGCCAATTTTAAGATTTTAGACCATCAGAATTTGACCCAAATACACCATCGGATCAAGAAAAGTTTCATAGTCAGTGTACTTGTGGCCCTGATCAGGTGGCGGTGACCGTTGAACTAAAACTGGTCCGCCACGATCGATCTACAAATCTGATCAAACTGAAAACTTAACTTGACTTAGATATAACATCAGGAAACTTAAGTCCGACCGCATGCAGAAAGGGATCCTCCAGAAGTGCTCCGTTGGATCGAAACAGACCCTATTTGGCTATAACCTAAGTATACCATGACCTTGGGGCTATTCCCATCAGTTCTGGGCCTATTTACGGGCCTTAAACCCTCTCTCTCTCATGCCATACGAATTTTTAACCCTAGGAGAGAGAAGAGAGAAGAAAGAGAAGGAAAGAGAGAGAGAGAGAGTGAGAGATTGAGAGAGTTGGAGTTTGCTTGTAGGATTCTTCCCTGCCATTCCACGTGCTTAACTACCACTGCCGTAATGCTATTCCGGTGTTTCTGATTCCATTCTTGGTTAAGAAATCCTTACCCTAACCAGTTTTAGAGATTCTAATAGAGTTGGTGGCGGGATAGCTAACTGATTCCCTGTTATAGGTTGTTGTGGTGTCGTAGACAAAAATTTAGTATTTAAAATGAGTCTGTTACGAGTCTACCAGCGAAAGGTGCAGACTATAAATGTTTAGGTTATGGTTTTCAAGGCTTTCAATGCTGGTTAATGATTTATAACTGATGTGGGTGCCATTTCATAAGCTAAATGCGATGCCTGTTTCACTTTACAAATATAATGAACTATGTTGAATATAGTGTATTCCATGTGTTTGTTGATATGACTAAATGATTACGGAATTTAGATTCATGCTTACCATGATTAATCATTGTGAATATATGGCCATTATGCGTGTGACAACTCCTTGGTGAAAGGATTTATCCTAATTCCTATTATCACTAACATACGTTACGTATGTTGTAGTATGTAGTCTAAGTGCTTATAAAAATGTCTGAATGAATATGGAATTTGGATCTGTGCTTGCCATGATTATTAACTATGAATATATGCTTGTTGTGTATGTGGCAACTCCTTTGTAAAGGGGCTTGCCAGGATATATGTTCTAACTAGTCTAATACAGGTATGTTGAAATGTGTAGTCTAAGTGTTTGATAAAATGCCTGTATGAGTAATTGTTTGATGCTTTGTATTTACGAGGGTTGTTGAGATAGGACTCTCAACTACCTTAGCCATATGTATACTTTTCTTCATGTTAGCTTTAATTTCAATGGTATGTTTTGTGTAGCCAATGTATATGTTGAATATCATGTTATATATGTTGACTAATATGCTCAAATAATATGCATGTTGGAATTGGTTGTTAAATGCCGTAGGATTATCATGTATGCTTAGTTCTTGCATTTGACTGTGATTGGGACAACGACGTAGTCTAGGTAATCGGTAACAATTCCTGTTTGAGTGGCCGAGCTAGTCTCACCACATTGGACACGTTCGATGAATCTGAGGTGTACAATGATCGTCGACAGTGGTACCTTGTCGGTTAATCCAGCGTATGCTCATACCAGTCGAACTTGTATAATAAACCGATTAGCCTATTGTGTGTTTACCATGTATGGACGCTCCTGCTTGAATCTAAGGTATCAACTTACCAGTGAAAAGCCCATTTAACCATGGTACCACGATCTGCTAAGACTCATGAGCCGGACATGGTAGTATGGGACACTGTGGTCAGGCTGTCGGCCTACGCTGGGGCGACGAGCCTTCCCGTTGTGACCAGTGAGCAACCCAGACTCATGAACCAAATAAGGTGGTATGGGACACTGTATTCAAGCTGTCGGCCTCCATTGGGGTAGCATAGTTTTGGTCCCCAGTTGGGTTGGTGATGAGCCTTAAAAAATAGACTGCCAGTTGGTAGGGCATTGGTGGAGTGACCTCGAGTATGAAATTGGCCTACCTCATGCAGCCTGGTTGTGGTCCCCAGTCGTGTTGGTGACGAGCCTTCGAAAATAAACTGCCAGTTGGTAAGGCATTGATAGTAGTGACCTGAACTTGCTTATCATATGTGATTAACTAGGATTGACGACCCTAGATGGATCATTGTTTGGGTTAATGACATAAAGGGCGGTACCTTAGCTTCCCAATCCTGCTGTATGAAAAGATCTAATAAGAACTTGAAAATCACGCTCATGCACCGCATTGTTTATGCCGTTTGGCGTTGAGTAGAGCACTAAGGAAGTGACTGACATAAGGTGACCGTGAGATAAAGATCGCAGAGGGAGTGCAGCTGAGAGCATGCATCATTATTACATACCATTCTTGCATTAATCAAAGTACTTAGGGATGTTTGAGTGTTTTGCTTTATCATTATTGCTTGACTGAATTGATAACATGTTAACCTTTACTTTATAGTTTTACTGAGTTGATCACTCACTCCCACGTTACGGGACGGTGTTGTACACACCAACCAGACTCTGTCTTAGTTGCAGGTGGTGGCGATGCCGACGAGGCGGAGCCAGACTTCGAGGATGACGAGGAGGCATTCTCCTACATGCAGTTTTTAAGCGGGTTCATGTCAGTCGTGTCCTGATCGATGGGGATTTCTGGGATGTTGAGTAGATGACATTACACCTTTTATATATTTTAAAATTATACATGTAATTATTTAACCTGGTAACTTGTTCACACTATGGAGACTTACGACAGCTTATATATTTTATATATCTATCACAGTCTTTTGCTTGCATAATTTAATTGTCTCTGGAGTATGATATGCTGTTTTGGTATAATCTCACTCATGTTTAATGCACTAATACGGATAACATTTAATCATCATTATCTATGTTGCATAAGTGATGCGTTGGAACTCGGGAGCTGAGCTTCTGCTCGACCCTCGATTTTCAGGGCGTTACAAGTTGGTATTAGAGCATGATTTGGATTAAACTGGACCTGGGTTATGGTCACATGACATACACTGATGCATTTTGACGTAGGAGGGTACAAGAAAACGTAGAAACAGGCATAGGATTCCCAGTTTCGCCAATCGGCGAAATTAACCGATATTGATCGCCGAGATCGGGTCCGTACCCCTCCGTGATCGCTTGAGACGACCCCGAAGCACCCCTAGACCATCAATCAACGGGTTTAGAACACAATTTACCCATCCCAGTGTTTAATAAATCAATAAATGCAAATATACATCAGCAAGGAACCCGAAATGACTTAAAAGGGAGTCGGGGGCCAAACGGGGCATCTTCAGGGGGACCCAGAATAGGACCCACATGTTTTTAAGACCCAGGGGGCAGGAGGACCTCGCCCCACCGGTGACCCCTCTCCAGAAAGTCCAGAGGTCGGCGAGGACCTCGCCGGTTTTGCGGGCCTGGCGGGCCTGACCAGTGCAGGCCCTGCGGGCCGACGCCCCTAGGGTGTTGTGTGGCCCACTGTTTTGTGTTGGGATGTTTTAAAACACCCCCATGGCTGCCCCTCTTCGTATCCCACCCCTCCTAGCTCTCCTTTTCTCAAGAAAACCTAAAAATCTTCACTCAAATCGCCCCTCCAAGTGCTTCTCCTTCCATTTTCGTGCACCACTCATGCCACCCTTTCAAACCTCTCTCTCATAGCTGATCATCTTCTTCATTTCCTTTCATTTGAGCATCCAAACCCCACTTTGTGTCTCAAATCCGGGGGAACCCAATAAACCATTTCATTTCCCTATTTCCTTCCCTATTTCCTTGGCCTTATTCGAGCTTGTTACGACCATATTCTCGATTCCCACCATTATTTCTATCATGGGAAAGAAAATGGCTCCTGTGGATGAAGCCGGGCCTAGTCGCCCTACTCGTTCAAGGAGACAGAGGGCCGCCATCGCAAGTTCAAGTGTCGATCAGGAGATAAGGACCAAGCGGGAGCTTGATCCCCAGGCTCCCCTCGAAAGGATTCTTCTGATGGATGTCTTATGGGAGATTTCATGGTCGCAGGGTCCTTTTTGAAGCGCACAGGGATGAGTGGCTCTTTGGGGAGCATCTGTTGATGGACCACCTGGTGGAGGTCACGTGGGGTTCGATATTTGAGGGCAAGTACCGTGCAAATGTGGGCTTTGTCTGAGCCTTTTACGCCCACATACAAGATCCATGCTGGAGCCACTGCAGTTCTCTTTTCCTGTGTGAAGGCGGGAAGTCATTATCAACGTAGACTTAATAGCCCGAGTCATGGGAATTCCGCGTAGTGAGGTACATGCTAGGGAGAGAAATCTCGGGAGCATGCGTGAAAGAGATCGCTGCACGTGATTTCTTTGTGGCTGACTGGTCTGATGGAATCGAGCCAATTATCTCCTGACGTCTAGGATGACTCCTGACTTCCGCCTGCTCCACCACACCTTCGCATACAAGGTGTATCCCAGGTGGAGGAATTACAGCAACTGCACACGTCTGATGGGAGACTTCCTATATAGGGCTAGGCAGGGTGATAAGTTGTGCCTGCCTATGTATGTACTACAGAGTGTTCAGACTGCACGTTCGGTTAGGACAAATATTTCACTCCCCTTCGGCCGACTGATATACAAGATTGCTCGTGAGTTCGGCTACAGGCTACTGACGAGCTTGCACTGATTCACTTTATTAATGAATCTACACTCAATAACATGGGTATTGGGCCACGACCACGCCAAACCCGTGGTGATGAATATGGTGACGAGATAGAGGAAGAAAGTAAAGAGGAAGAGGGGAGCGAAGATGAGAAAGGTGAGGAAAGAAGCGATGAAGAAGGAAGTGAGCAGGAAGAGGTAGAAGAGGAGGCCCAAGACTCCGATGAGGGCTCTCCTCCTATTATGCATGAGCACCATCATGATTAGGCTGCTTTAGAAGTCTGCTTGGCTCAGATCGAGGAGGGCCAAGTTACCCTGAGACAGGAGGTCAGAGAGACCCGAGCCAAGTTTGAAGAGAGTTAGGCCTACGCGAAACAAAAAGTTCAAGAAGGTGTCTCGCACCTTGAAGGCCCTCCTATGCTGCATGCAGACAAGGGTGCTCCTCCACCATCACCAGATTCAGACGACTAGTCCTATATTCAGCCGTCTTTAGGTCTTCTTTGCTTTCTTGTTTTCTATGCTATAACCTTGATAGGCTTAGTAGTATGGTAGAGTGGTTAGTATGTTTTAGTGTTCAAGAGCTTTGTTAGGTTAGCTCACATGCATCTTCTGTCATGATCCATATAAGGCTACATCCCATGCATTGCGACGATTTGGGTTAAATGAAATGCATGAAGCTCCTTTTGTTATAGAATGTGCAGAATGCTTGACAAGTTGAGTAATGCTATGCTAAATTTTACGTATGTTGCACCCTATGTTGTATATAGGGAATACCTCCGAAAACCCCTTGGAGTGCGACTCATATTGCACTTGACGGATTGATTGACGGGGCATCTCCCCTGAACGGTAGCCATACGGACCCTAGCTTGGGCCCAGACTTTGAGACGATGCCGGATTCACAACCGGCCACTGGCCCCGCCAATGGACCAACACCTTATATACCACCAGTTCCCGAACAGAACCGTGCGTCCACATCGACGCCGCATGTGCCTCAGTCGACCCCTCCTACTGATAGGTTGGAGTAGATGATGCTCTTGATGCAGCAGCAGCAACAGTTTTTCACCACCATAGCAGGGGCCCTTGCCCAGAATATGGGTGTGGCTCTACCTGCACCACCAGTGCTAGTGGCCTTTTCGAGCAATTCCAGTGCTTGCGACCCCCTATCTTTGCGGGTACTCACAGACCCGAGGAGGCTGATTACTGGCTAGATCGCATCTCTAAGATGTTGAAGCCACTACACTGCATTGAGGTAGAATAGGTTGAGCTGGTCACCTTCATGTTTGAGAAGGAGGCTAGTTTATGGTGGGACAGCATCCTACGAACAGCTCCCACAGGACACGTGTGGACCTGGGAGGCCTTTGAGACGCGTTTCCATGAGAAATATTTCCTCCTCACGTACCGCCATGAGAAGGAGGGAGAGTTCCTTCGCTCCTTTGATACTAACTGATGAACTGATGAAAATGCGGCATTTTTCAGATGGGTTGTAGCCCGACATCCACACTAAGACGTGTTGCACTAGCATTCCCAATTATGCTGAGCTAGTCAACGCGTCTCTGCGAGTCGAACAAGATGGAGATAGAGTTTCTCAGACATTATACCAACGGGCCCGACGCCTCAGCCCGAATCACAGCACCGGCCAGTCCTACGTAAGAGGCCACATGTAGACTGGCCTCCCAGGTTCGTGGCTTCACCGACACAGCAAAGGCGAGTGAAACATTGGTGTACATATTGCGACAAAGGCGGACACACTGACCCCTTTTGTTTCACCAAGATGAAAGACAACGGTGTCATGCCACCTTAGAAGATTGACCGTCAGCCACCACATGGTATAACGACTCCACCCCTACGATTTGCACCAGTAGTGCAGCCATCTTACCGATTGCCTGTACCTCAGAATAGGCTACCCCAACGACCTATGGCAACACAACCAAACCATCCTCAAAAAGCTCATGTGCATGCACTTGCAACTGAAGCACCTGAGTCAACAACTACAGCACCTTTAACCTTTGAGGTCACTGTCCACATTCAAGGTACACCTGTATTCCTGTTGGTAGACACTGGGTCTATTAAACCAAGTCATATGAAAGAATAGGCCTAACAAAGGAGTACTATACACATTATAAAAAATAATATGGTAATTAGAGGTGACAAATATGTTGTAAATAATAGAAGGGTCAAAACGGAGAATTTCTACAATTTCGAGTTGCCAATAAATTAGTGATATCCTTTCATATAAAAGATTAGTATGTGGTGTCTATTTAGGAATTATTTATAATCATACTAGGAATTATCCTATGATTAAATTTGATTATACATAAAGATATATATATATATATATATATATATATTTGTTTTTGTATAATTAAATTAGAACCCTCGGGTAGGATCGAGTCTCATAGTTTAATACACCGTAAGCTCATTTAGAGGCGGACTACAGTAAACTGTTATAAGTTTCTTATTCCCTCGTAAATTCAAGATTTATACCGCGTCAAGGAGATGTCCCTTCTCTTTCCTTTCCCACGGCTTTCTGCTGCCAACATTCCAAACCTTTGAAATGCTTTAGAACTCTCGACTCTTCCTTCCCTCCCGAAGTTAATGAAACTGAAGTGCAATCTGCCCATGTAACGCCCTGAAATTGGGGGTCGAGTATAACTCAACTCCCATGTTCCAACGCATCACTTATGCAACATAAATAATGCTGATTAAATGTTGTCTGTGTTAGAGCAATAAACATGAGTGAGATTATACCAAAACAATAATTCATACTCCAGATCAATTATATAAAGGCAAGCGGAAGACTGAACTGTATATATATGTATGTAAAGAAACAAAATCATTTTATTCTCCAGAGTATGAACCCATCTGAGTCACCATATACATATGTCTGTTTTATGAACAAAATGTCAAAAATTAAACTAAGGAGCAATCCCTACAAGACCCGTCGATCCTGGCAGCCTAGTTGAAGCTGCCAGAGTACTGCATATATGAGAACTCATCCTGGTCCTCATCGTAGTCAGGCTCCGCCTCCTGAGTCGTCGGCTCATCTAAACCTGAGACAGAGTCTGGTTGGTGTGCGCAACACCGTCCCGTAACGTGGGAGTGAGTAGCTAACTCAGTGAAACAATAAAGCATAGGTTAACATGTTATCAATACAGTCAAGCAGTAATGATAAAGCAGTAAAATCACACACTCCTAACTACTATTATTAATGCAAGTATGTATGCAGTCATGATGGATGCCCTCACCACACCCTCCCTCGTGCGACACCATCTCACGTTCCTGGCATGCTTTCATCCCTCAGTGCTCCACATATTCCAGGCACATGCAATGCATGATGAGCATGATTACCGAGTTTTTATTAGTCCATTTGAAATAGCAGGATTGGAAAACTAAGGTACCTCCCTTGTATCATTCCCAAACATGATCCATTCTAGGGTCATCAGTCCTAGTTAATATCAGACACTGGTGTGTTTTCTAGGTCATTGCAAAGGCTGCCAGGGCTGTTACGCACAAAGGTTACACCACTCCCCCATCACCTCTTTAACGATTCATCACTATACAGAAACAAGCCTAGTTCATACTCTATATACCACGGCAAAACTCTAAGGTTCACCGCGATTTCAGAGTATGCTCGAGGTCACTACAAAGGGCTGTCAGAGCTGTTACGCATAAAGGTTACACCGCTCCCCCATCACCTTATCAATGTAGGCCGACAACATGAATATAGTGTCCCATACTACCATAATCGGCTCACGAGTCTGGTTGCTCACTGGTCACTACGGAGAGGCGCGTGGCCCCAGCGTAGGCCGACAGCTCGACCACGGTGTCTCATACCACCATGCCCGGCTCATGAGTCTTAGTGGATCGAGGTACCATAGTTAACGGGATTCCACTAGTAAGTTTGGTACCTTAGGTTCAAGCAGTAGCGACCAAACATGGTGAATATACATTAGACATATCGGGTTACTTGACGAGCCTGACTAGCTTGAGCGCACAATCAAATTGGATGACATGAAGTGCATAAGCACTTCGCGTGACCTAACCACTGTCGCCAACTGACGTACGACTCGGGTTCGTCAAACACATCTTATGTGGTGACATGAAACTCAACCACGATCTTAAGTCTAGTACCGACTGTTTGGACTATAGACATAGTCCCAAACTCAATCAAACCTTATACGTAGCATGTGGAGTAAAGCATGGTAAACAAAGTAACTCGAGCATGTTAGTAAGCATGTCATCAGGCATGTTATAAAGCATGTTGTAAAGCACTACATAAGTAGGAATACAAACACATATATTGCACAAATAAGCGGTTTAAGTAAACAACCTCATGGAGGTAATCATACATGTCTCTAAGGTAGTTAAGAATCCCATCTCAACACCCTCCTAAAGCATCAACAACCAAACACTTACTCACACAAGCATTTTCACAAACACTTAACATACACTATTTCAACATACTTAGTGTTTGTTAATAAACATGTATTAGGGCGAGTCCTTTCGCCAAGCAAGTATTTTACACATACATAATATATTTATACAACAATTAATCATGGCAAACACATATCTAAAATATACATGTATACGGTACTTTCTACAATACAGTATTTCTACATACATAGTGTATATTAGTAAAACATGTATTTGGGCGAATCCTTTCGCCAAATTAGTATTTTATCCATATATCGTATATTCATGCAACAAATAATCATGTCAAACACATTTCAAAAAAATATACGTATACGGTATTTTCTACGAATACCTAGAATATGTAAAATTCCATATTCTACAACTTTAATCGAAACAGAAAACGGAAAGCACTTTGTACATGTGCAATTGCATGCAGATCACGAATCTATCATTATCTGACATTGAAAGCGTTGAAAACCGTAACCTATACACCTAAAGTCCTCACCTTACACCATGGAATCGCAACGGATCAGCTAGGTTTGCTAGGCTTCCGTATTCGGCAGTTTGGTGGCCTAAAGAATGAAATAGGTTAGCTATTTCATAACCTACACCCTTCATACCCCCAAACAGATCTAGGGTTAGGGTTTCTTACCTCAAAATGAAGTCGGTATCGCCGGGAAAGCAGCAAGATCAGAGTGGTGGAGCTAGGGTAGGGATAGGAAACAACAACAGGGAGATTCTCCCACTTCTCTCACTCTTTCTCTCTCTTTTCTCACTTCTCTCTCTAGGGTTTTCCTCAAATTCATATGGCTGTGAGAGAGGGTGTTCTAAGGCCCTTATATAGCATAAAAAGTCTCCAAAGTAGACTTAAGGTCAAGGTATACTTGGGTTATAACCAAAGCGGCGTTAATTCAGCTCAAAGGAGAGTTTCTGGCGGGCCTCCTTGAGCCAAAGGTCGGACTTAAGCTATCTAACCTTCGATCTACGTGGAGTTAAGTTTTCGTCTCAGTCGGATTCCCAGATCACGCGTGGCGGACCAGTTTCAGTTCAACGGTTAGCGGGCCTCGATCCGAAATTCCAAGTACATGTAAATGTTCCTGAAATTTTTCCTGATCCGAGGGTGTATTTGGGTCAGATTCTGATGGTCTGGTTGCTTACAAATTAACCACAAGTATCAAGTCTCAGATCACTATTCCAGATATTTATTTTGTAAAGTAACATGAGTTTTCACACTCCTTCGCTCCGGACTCAAGCGAATAGCCATGGGACACTGTCTGGGTCTGATTTCCGAGATGGTTGTCAAGCCCAGCAAGGCGGTCCTAAGTCCTTAACCTTGTATTATTCGGACTCCCCACGCACGGTCCATACCTGATACAGAGTTTCAATGTGATCCCAAGAGCAGACGGGTAATGAGTTTGATCCTAGATTTTAGGGTAACCTTGCGTCAATGATTCTACAAGTTTTGGGTCTTGCAGATCGTATTTAAAGCGATTCTAGTAGATTTCACGACTAATCTAGTTTAACTCTTAGTTAACTTTGTCAAATTTCTAAAGGATTTAATCCTAAGTGATTTCTGGTCGAGGTGGTACTCGAGCCATTGTATGGGAATTTACGAGTCGTTACAGCCCATAACCCCCTAGCCTTATGATCGATATGGTGACATACAAATGTAATTTTATGAGATTGAAAACCCTTCTAGTATAGTCTTTTGACTATGAGCACCATGGAAGAACTTATTATCCACCAAGTTAAACATAGTCTAAAGAAGAACTCTCGTTGAATGAGACCCAAATGACGACCTTATAAACATGAGGCTTGAACCTCCTAATGAATTATAATACTCCTTAAATACTTAGGAAGATCAGATTTCAGAATTTTAGAACCATATCCCTACGAGACATTCGTGGCTTAACTCAATTCTCAATCCTGGGTGATTATCAAAGGACTCACTACTTTGACTGAGCAGAAGACCAGGATCCATCAGGATTAGGAAGGGATACAACAAGTTGTCTGCCCTAGTCAGGCGGGCAATCGACATATCGGGTTTGAGCCTACCACAACTGACTTTCCGTATTAGTCCAATCATAAAGGGCAGAACATACCACCCTTAGGTAAACTTTATCATTAAACACTTAGCACGAGAATAATGATTTGGATATTTGTTTTCAAACCTCAAAGGTAGAAACTTTTATGGGGGGTAGACCATGAGTTAGGCTAGTGTAGTTATTATATACCCTAACACGTATATAAACTTGAAACCAACAGAACTAACCTGAAAACCTTTACTTATTACCCTAAGGCAATTTCGGGGACAAAATTTTTCTTCAAGGGGGGTAGATTGTAACGTCGTGGAAAAATCCATACAAAGACCTGAGTACCACCTCAGGCAGAAATCACTCAGGACCAAATCCTTTAGAATTAGACTAAAATAACTAAGTGCTAAACTAGACTAGCTGTGAAATTAGCTTGAACCATTTTAAATACGAACTGCAAGACCCAAAACTTGTAGAATCATTAACTCTACATTACCCTGAAACTTAGGATCAATCTCAAAACCCAGTTGCTCTCGGGAGCACATTGAAACTTCGTATCGGATCTGGACCGCGCGTCGAAAGTCCGATTACTGCGAAACCAAATAGTTAGGACCGCCTTACTGGGCTTGACAACCATCTCGGAAATCAAATCCAGATAGTGTCTAAAAACGCACGACTTGGGCCTGGAGCGAAGTGTGTGAGAAACGCTTCACCTTTAGAAATTGAACTCAGATTTAAGTAAACTAAGTCGTTCACTTGTGGGCCAATTTTAAGGTTCCAAACTGTCAGAATCTGACCCAAATACACCCTCGGATCAAGGAAAATTTCATACACATGTCAGTGTACTTGTGGCCCTGATCGAGTGGCGGTGACCGTTGAACTGAAACTAGTCCACCATGGTCGATCTACAAATCCGATAGAACCGAAAGCTTAACTCGACTTAGATCCAACATTAGGAAGCTTAAGTCCGACCGCACGCAGAAAGGGGGCCTCTAGAAGTGCTCCGTTGGATCGAAACAACCCCTATTTGGCTATAACCTAAGTATACTATGACCCTGGGGCTATTCCCATCAGTTCTGGGCCTATATAAGGGCCTTAAACCCTCTCTCTCTTTCATGCTATACGAATTTTTAACCCTAGGAGAGAAGAGAGAAGAAAGAGAAAGAAAGAGAGAGAGAGTGAGAGAGAGAGTTGGAGTTTGCTTGTGGGATTCTTCCCTGCCATTCCACGTGCTTAACTACCACTGCTGTAACGCTATTCCGGCATTTCTGATTCCATTCTTGGGTAAGAAATCCTAACCATAACTGGTTTTAGAGATTCTAATAAAGCAGATGGTGGGATAGCTAATCAATTTCCTGTTATAGGTTGTTGTGGTATCGTAGACAAAGATTTAGTGTTTAAAATGAGTCCGTTATGAGTCTACCAGCGAAAGGTGCAGATTATAAACGTTTAGGTTATGGTTTTTAAGGCTTTCAATGCCATTTAATGATTTATAACTGATGTGGGTGCCATTTCACATGCTAAATGCGATGCCTGTTTCACTTTACAAATATATATGAGCTATGTTGAATATAGTGTATTCTATGTGTTTGTTGATATGACTGAATGAGTACGAAATTTGGATTCGTGCTTGCCATGATTAATCATCATGAATATATGGCTGTTATGCGTGTGACAACTCTTTGGTGAAAGGATTTGTCCTAATTCCTATTATCACCAACATACGTTACGTATGTTGTAGTGTGTAATCCAAGTGCTTGTAAAAATGTCTGAATGAATATGAAATTTGGATCTGTGCTTGCCATGATTATTAACTATAAATATATGCTTGTTGTGTATGTGGCAACTCTTTTGTAAAGGGGCTTGCCAAGATATATGTTTTAACTAGTCTAATAAAGGTATGTTGAAATGTGTAGTGTAAGTGTTTGATAAAATGCCTGTATGAGTAATTGTTTAATGCTTTGTATTTACGAGGGTTGTTGAGATAGGACTCTCAACTACCTTAGCCTTATGTATACTTTTCTTCATGTTAGCTTTAATTTCAATGGTAAGTTTTGTGTAGCCAATGTATATGTAGAATATCATGTTATATATGTTGAATAATATGCTCAAATGATATGCATGCTGGAATTGGTTGTTAAATGCCGTAGGATTATCATGTATGCTTACTTCTTGCATTTGACTATGATTGGGACTACAACGTAGTCCAGGCAATCCGTAACAATTCCTGTTTGAGTGGCCGAGCTTTTCTCACCACATGGGACACGTTCAATGAATCCGAGGCATATAATGATCGTCGACAGTGGTACCTTGTCGGCTAATTCAGCGTACACTCGTACCAATCGAACTTGTCTAATAAACTGATTAACCTATTATGTGTTTACCATGTATGGAGGCTCTTGCTTGAATCTAAGGTACCAACTTACAGTGAAAACCCCATTTAACCATGGTACCACGATCCGATAAAACTCATGAGCTGGGCGTGGTGGTATGGAATACCATGGTCGAGCTGTCGGCCTACATTGGGGCGACGAGCCTCTCCATAGTGACCAGTGAGCAACCCAGACTCGTGAGCCGAATACGGTGGTATGGGACACTATATTCGAGCTGTCGACCTCCATTAGCGCAATCTGGTTGTGGTCCTCAGTCGGGTCGATGATGAGCCTTCGAAAATAGACTGCCAGTTGGTAGGGCATTGGTGGAGTGACCTCGAATATGAAATAGGCCTACCCCGGTGCAGCCTGGTTGTGGTTCCCAGTCGGGTTGGTGATGAGCCTTCGAAAATAGACTGTCAGTTGGTAGGGCATTTGGTAGTAGTGAGCTAAACTTACCTATCGTATGTGATTAACTAGGATTGATGACCCTAGATGGATCATTGTTTGGGTTAATGATGTAAAGGGCGGTACCTTTGCTCCCAATCCTGCTGTATGAAAAGATCTAATAAGAACTTGGAAATCACGCTCACGCACCGCATTGCATGTGCTGTTTGGCGTTGGGTAGAGCACTGAGGAAGTGACTGACATGCCATGACCGTGAGATGAAGATCACAGAGGGAGTGCAGGCGAGGGCATGCATCATTATTACATACCATTCTTACATTAATCAAAGTACTTAAGAATATTTGTTTGTATTGTTTTATCATTACTGCTTGACTGAATTGATAATATGTTAACCTTTGCTTTATAGTTCCACTGAGTTGATCACTCACTCCCACGTTATGGGACAGTGTTGTACACACCAACTAAACTGTCTTAGTTGCAGGTGGTGGCGATGCCTACGAGGTGGAGCCGAACTTCGAGGATGACGAGGAGGCATTCTCCTATATGCAGTTTTCAGGCGGGTTCATGTGAGCCGTGTCCTGATCGACAGGGATTTCTGGGATGTTGACTAGATGACATTACACCTTTTGTATATTTTGGAATTATACATGTAATTATTTAACCTGGTAACATGTTCACACTCTGGAGACTTACGACAGCTTATATATTTTATATATCTATCACAGTCTTTCGCTTGCGTAATTTAATTGTCTCTGGAGTATGATATGCTGTTTTGGTATAATCTCACTCATGTTTAATGCACTAATACGGACAACATTTAATCATCATTATCTATGTTGCATAAGTAATGCATTGGAACTCAGGAGCTGAGCTTCTGCTCGACCCCCGATTTTCAGGGCGTTAGAGTTCTACTGGTCGAAGGACCAACAAGAATTCAAAATTTCGGCCGCGATAAGATAAGACCGTTCTATGACTGGTCCAGTGGCTTGCTCGATTGGTCAAGTGGCTTGCTCGATTGGTCGAGTGAGACTTAAAATGGTTGCTAGACTTTGAGTCGAGCTTGCTCGACTTGTCGAGCACTGTTCACTTGACTGGTCGAGCAGTCACCAGGACTGGTCGAGGGTCCAACAAAAAATCCCGAAAATTAGTAACAAACCTTGGACTGGTCGAGAAAATTCTTGGACTGGTCGAGACAGTACTAGGACTAGTCGAACATAGGCTAAGACTAGTCGAGAAAAAACTTATAAAATTATATAATGACCCAAATAAAGTATGCAATCCATATGACCTAACCTATGGTCAATCTAGGGTCATTCATACCTTATATGTGAGATTTGAACATTGAAACATCATTCTCTTTGGTTGATAGTTGATCTTGAAGTACATGAAGCTTGACATCTTGAAGTACTTTGAAGCTTGAACTTGAAGTACTTGTGACTTGTGTTTCAACTTGAGTATATGAGCTTAAGCTTGAGAAGATTACTTTAGCTTGAATTCTTGAAGTAATGCACACTATCTTGATATAGTTGAAGCTTGAAAACTTGATCTAGTACTTGAACTTGTACAAGAATCTCTTGTTCTTATACTTGTGCTGCTTGAATCTTGAATTGGAACATCTTGAACTTGTACTTGAATTGCTTGATCTTGAATATGAAGATGTGCTACACAAGATACAAATTTCAAGAGGTTTTGGCACTACAAAATTTGACAATCATAGGAGCTAGATAGAATAACATTTACAATCTCTCCCTTTGTCAAATTTGTGACAAAACAAAATAAATAAAAATATTATACATGCACAATGGGGAATCATGCACCAGTTAGATCAAAAAAGAATCATGCACTAGTGAAAGACTGCAAATCAATACTCCCCCTTAATACCTTACTGCATAGAATCCAAGAGGAGAATTGAAGAAAAAATTGCCACCTACCTATCACCTAACCACATTCTCCACATTTCCACATTCATTCTCCACATTTATCATAATGGAATAGGCATGTCAGGATTAATTCTCCCCCTTTTTGTCACAATATGACAAAGGAAAGAACGTATAAATGATGATGGAAACACAAGAGCAAGAGGTAAGGTTAAGATAACATAGTGACAAGAAAACCATTAAAAAAATATGTCCAAGCATAAGAAGAAATTCAAGTATTAAAAGTTATTACATATCAGATATTCAAAACTAATCCGAACCAGAAGGACCAGGGATGAAAGGATCAATTTGATGAAGTCCCTTGTTAATGCGCCAAAGATATTTGCGCATATATTTAAATTGCATTTCATGGGACACATGCATACTGTAACACCCCGTACTTTTCTGTACTCGGGTGTTACCATGAGAACCTGACTTAGTGTAAATACAATCCCGATTTAGGTGAACATTCACACTCTGGCCTATCTTAAGTTAAGCATAGGTTAACATGTTATCAATTTAGTCAAGCAGTAATGATAAAGCAGTACAATCAACATTCCTAAGTACTGTAATTAATGCAAGGATGAGATGCGATTATGATGCATGCCCTCGCCAACATACTCCCTCGTGCGACACCATCTTACGTCCGCGGTATGCTGTCACCCTCAGTGCTCTACATCTTCCAGGCACATGCAATGCGATGATGAACATGATTACCGAGTTGTTATTAGTCCGTTTCAAACAGCAGTATTGGGAAACTAAGGTACCTTCCTTATATCATTCCCGAATAATGATCCATTCTAGGGTCGTCAGTCCTAGACAATCTCATACGATGGTGTGTTTCTAGGTTATAGCAAGGGCTATCAGGGCTGTTACACGGAATCGTTACACCACTCTCCCATCACCTTATCAATACAGGCCTAGTTTATACTCTGTTATTATGGGAAGGCTCGTCGCCTCACCACAAATTTAGAGTATGCTCGAGGTCACTACACCGGGTACGGTCAAGGCTGCTAGGGCTGTTACACAGAATCGTTGCACCACTCCCCCATCACCCATCAAAGCAGTGTAGGCCGACAGCTAGAATATGGTGTCCCATACCACTATAATCGGCTCATGAGTCTGGTTGCTCAATGGTCACTACGGGGAGGCTCGTGGCCCTAGAGTAGGCCGACAGCTCGACCACGGTGTCCCATACCACCATGCCCGGCTCATGAGTCTTAGCGGATCGAGGTACCACGGTTAACGGGATTCCACTGGTAAGGTTAGTACCTCAGGTTCAAACAGAGGCGTCTAAACATGGTGAACATACATAAGACAGATCGGGTTACTTGACGAGCTCGGCTAGCTCGAGTGCACAACAAGTTGAACGATATGAAGCACATAAGCACTTTGTGTGGCCAGCCACTATCGTCAATCGAAGTACAACTCAGGTTCGTCAAACACATCTCGCATGGCGAATGAATCTCAGCCACACATTCATTTTCATTTCTGATTGCCTGAACTATAATCATAGCCCCAAACACAATCAATCCTTTATTCAGAAGCATGTAGAGTAAAGAAGAATAAACAAAGTAATTCAAGCATGTTATAAAGCATGTTATAAAGCACAATATAAACAGGAAATACATACACATATATTTCATAAGTAAGCGGTTAAATTAAACAAACAACATGGAGGAAATCATATACATCTTTAAGGTAGCTGAGAATCCTATTTCAACACCACTATTAAATTTAGTTCGTCACACAATTTCTCACACAGGCATTTTATCAAACACTTAAACTACACCACTCCAACATACATGACGTGTGTTGATTTCAACATAGAATAGGACAAATCCTCATATCAAGGAGTTGTCTCATGAACATAAATCATGTTCTTACATTCAATACATATGGTAGGCATAAATCATAAATCCATATTAATTTAGACATTTCAACAAACACTTAGACTGCACACATTAGCCTACATAAACAATGTTGGCCCAAAAGTGTATTAGGGCGAATCCTTTCGCCAAACAGGTCACACATCCATAACTAGCACATATACATGGAAAATACTCATGGCAATCATATCAGCGAAATTTATACGAATACAATATTTTCTATAAATACCTAGAATACACAAAATTCCATATTCTTCGTATTTAACCGAAACGGAAAACAGACAACACGTTGTACATGTGCAATTGCATGCAGATCATGAATCTATCATTATCTGACATTGAAAGCATTGAAAACCATAACCTATACACCTAAAGTCTGCACCTTTTGTCGTAGAATCGTAACGAAGTCGATAGAATCTCTAGGTCTTCGTCTACGGCAGTATATCAACCTATAGCACGGGATATGTTAGCTATTTCGTTACTTAAATCAATCCAAACCCTAAAATAGGTTAGGGTTAGGGTTTTCTTACCTAGAAATGGAGTCGGAATCACCGGGAAAGCGATTAGAGTGAGGTGGTAAAGCACGGATAGCAGCAGAGTAGAGTATCAGGGAGATCCTCCGACATCTCCCACACTTTCTTTCTCTTTTCTCTCTTCTCTCTCCTAAGTTTTCTCAAATTCGTATGGGCTGGATATGAGAGAGTTTAGGGTCCTTAGATAGCCTAAAATAACACCGAAATAGACCTAAGGTCAAGGTATACTTAGGTTATATCCAAAATGGACCTGTTTCAGATCAACGGAGGACTTCTGGCGGCCCCCCTTGAGCCAAAGGTCGGACTTAAGCTCACAGACTATGGATCTAGGTGGAGTTAAGTTCTCGTTCCAGTCGGATTCCCAGATCACACGTGGCGGACCAGTTTCAGTTCAACGGTCTTTGAATCTCGATCAGGGATTTCAAGTACACTGCCATGTATATGAAATTTTTCCTGATCCGAGGGTGTATTTGGGTCAGATTTCGACGGTCTAGTTGCTTATATTTGGCCCGCAAACACCAAGTCTCAGATTACTTAAAGTTCATTTAATTTCTAAAGAAAACTAGGTTTTCTCACACTCCTCGCTCCGAGCTCAAGCGAATAGTCATGAGACACTATCTGGATTTGATTTCTGAGATGGTTGTCAAGCCCTGCAAGGCGGTCCTAAGTCTATAACTTCGTATCATTCGGACTTTCGATGTGTGGTCCAGATCTGATACGGAGTTTCAATGTGCTCCCGAGAGCAGTCGGGTAATGAGTTTGATCTTATATTTTAGGGTAACCTAACGTCGATGATTCTACTAGTTTTGGGTCTTGCAGATTGTATTTAAAGTGATTAGTGCGAATTTCGTAGCTAATCCAGTTTGGCACATAGTTAACTTTGTTTAATTCCTAAAGGATTTGAGGTTTGAGAGGTTCATAAGGAGTTGGGATCTACCCCTTGCCTAAGGACATCTGATTCCAGGTTGGCAAAAATTTGGGATGTTACAATCTACCCCCCTTAAAACAAAATTTCGTCTCCAAAATTGCCTAAGGGTAATAAGGAAAGATTTAATTATTTCTTTTGCCTAAGTTTTATTGATTTCGAGTTTCTACGCGTGGTAAGGTATATACTAGCCTGGTTCATTTTAGTCTACCCCCCTTAAAACTTATTTCTTTATCCATTTCTCATACCCTGATGGTTTGATACAATCTATTTCTTTACCTATTTGGAGTCTTGACGACAATTCTCAATTATTTAGAGTAAGATAGCTGTTTTCATTGTTTGACAAACACGGAGAGACGGTTGTAGTGGGCTTGATCCCAATACATCAATCATCTACCTGACTAGGGTAGAAGGCTCATCGTATCCCTTCCTAGTCCTGGTGGCTCCTGGTCTTCTGCTCGGTCAAGCAGTGAGTCCATTGGTAGTCGCCCAGGATTGAGAATTGGGTCAAGCCGCGAATGTTTCGCAGTTGTATATTTCGGTAACTCCATAATCTGATCACTTTAAAAATGTAGGGAATGTCCATCATTGAGAGGCTCAAATCTCCTATTTCTCGGGTTGCCCTTATTTGGTTCGTATTCAATGAGCACAGTTGTAGATACGTTGACCTTGGCTATTGTAATTCGGTTCGTACCCATTGTTAGGCCTATTCTGTAATATAAAATTGTTTAACACTTGATCCCTAATTGCTTTACATTCTAAGGAAGATTCAGATCCTAGTTAGTGACCTATCTTTATGTACAGTCTGGATTAATTTCATTTGATCCTGGGCCAGTGGGGCAAGGGTCCACCACGCTTTCGCTGCGCCACTTTGATCCAACGGATGTATTAGCGGACCTAACATTACATCGAGGGATATATAAGTTTTCTCTGAGCGTGACTAGTGACTAATCAAATAACCTTCTTAGGAGTTATTAAAGAAGCCTATGAGTATTAAGGGGATTCAACGAAGGAATGGGGTCTCGCTCCAACTTACTCAAGCCGTCTAACTAAGTCTATCATTCAATTGGCTTAGCATAACTAATTAGTCCTTTACCTCCCTTAGTCTATCCAGTAGCCTAGTCGCAACGTATGAGTAGCGGTAATCCACTAGTTGTAATCCAAAATCTATGCTTATACAATAGATGATTTTATATCATTCTAATACAGGAAGTTATTTTATCGCTTAGGGTCAAAAGTTATCTGATTGGAATAGAGTTGCCCGAACTTGAATTTAACTACACTCGAGCACAACACACATGCTCATACTATCTAAGGAGGTCATAGGGTTCGCATTATTAGTTTATGGGATTTCCTATATTGTCAAATTCTTTGAAATCTAAAGGTACCAGCTTTGAGTCCAAAACTCTAAGGGCCTATTGTATTAAATGGGACTGCATTGCTAATCCCACCTCGGGATTTGGAGTGGCATGTTTGGTAGGAGGGTGGGAGGGGATTAAAATTAATGGTATAGGCCTTGGAAAATGAGCCTTATGTTGAAAAGTGTGAGATGGGATTTTCATATTCCATGATGAGGAATTTTTAAGTGTAATTTGAAAGGAAATCTCAGAATTTACTTTGAATTGCATACATTCCAAACATAGTGTCGGAAACCATGGGATACACCCAATCTAAGGACCATACCTTACACATACGTTTATTATTACTTTTACAATTCCATCTACCTAATCTCACTTAATGTAGTTGGCCAAACGGCCCTAAACGTCCTCAAACATCTAAAACATTCTACCAACTACTACACCCATCAACATGAAAACATAAACATCCAAAGGCAGTAACCAAGGCAAACTACAAGACAACAGTATGGATTACTAGACATCCGAGAAAATGACCGTACTAAGCTCAGGTAGAGCCATGGAAAAGTGAAGAAAAAGGGGAATAGGGCTGGTTTCTTTGGTTCTCTATGAATTTGAGCCTCCAAGGGGTGTGCCATGGCTCAAATGACAATAGTTAAAGGAGGAAAATGGAGAGGTAAGATGGGTTGGAGAGCTTACATGATTTTGAGCCACCAATACGAGATGTATGGGCTCAAATGAGAGAGAATGGAGAGGTTGGAAGTTGGCTATTGCAGAAAACAGTGATGGTGTGCGTGTTTGGCCAGGGAATGATGAAATGGGTGGACGGAAAGGAGATTTGAGAGAGGAAACAAGAACTTGGAAGAGAAAAGAGAGCTTGGAGGGACATTTTGTGAAGGAAGTAGGGGTTTGAAATGATTGCAAAGGACGGGACCTACCTCAGGGGGGTTCTTAAACCCCCAAACTCGATCGGCCCGGCCGGGCCCGAAATCCGGCGAGGCCTCGCCACCCCCTGGACAGGTGGACGAGGCCCTCATGACCCCTAGGCCCTAAAAATGTGTGGGTCCCACCCTGGGTCCCCCTGCAAGTATTCCGTTTGGCCCCCGACTCCATTTGAGGCATTTTCGGGGCTAATTTGTAAACCAGAATGAGTTCATATGATGTGTAGCATATTATTTTGGGGTAGGAGGCTCTAATCTATCCAACTAAACCATTTATTTCATGAGATTCCATAATTTGAATGGTAAAAAGTCCAACTTATACATAATTTACTATTTATAGTAAATTTTTGTTTAAGTATTATTCTTCATCATTTATACATTAGGATTTATGTCTAGTATGAAAGGACTTAGAAAAAATTGAAGAATGAAGTGATGAAAGGAGAGATTTTGAAGGAATTGGGTTGGACTTTAGGATTGAGTTCTGTGCAGTTGTTTTCAATATCTTGGTTGATAATTCATGAGAGTGGTAAGATTGATGAGGGATGTTGCTTGTAGAGTAAGAGCTGGATGGATGAAGTGGAGATGTGCTTTTGGAGTGTTATGTGATAGCCACATACCAAATCAACTAATGGGGGGGATCTTCTAGGATAGCTATAAGACCATTCATGCTTTATGGACCAAAATCTTAGGCTGTCAACTGACAACATGTTCATAGGATGTGTAGTTGAAATGGGGGTGTTGAGATGGATAGGTGTCAAGATGAGGAATGACAGATATAGAAATGAATGCATTCGAGGGAACTTTGGGGTATTATAAGATAAGAGAAAGTAGGCATTGATGCTTTGGCCATGTGAGATGGAGACCAAGAACAACACCGGTTGGGGGTGAGTTGTGATCTAAACCCGTTGTTTGACGGTCTAGAAGTGATTCGGAATCGTTTCGCATGATTATGGGTGTGTACGGGCCCAATCTTAACAGTCGATTTTGGTCGGTTTCGCCGTTCGGCAAATTTGGAAAATCCTTAGTCAGTTCCTACGTTCCATCGCTCCATCCTAAGTCAGAGTGTATCAGAGTGCGTCGTGTGACCATAACCCAAGTCCGGTTTAATCCAAATCATGCTCTGATACCATCTGTAATGCCCTGAAAATTGGGGGTCGAGCAAAGCTCAGCTCCCGAGTTCCAACGCATCACTTATGCAACATAGATAATGATGATTATGATTAGAGCATTGAAACATAAATGAGATTATACCAAAACAACATATCATACTCCAGAGACAGTTAAATTGCAAGCAAAAGACTGTGATAGATATATATATAATGTATATATATATATATTTATAAGTCTCCAGAGTTGAACATGTTACCAGGTTAAATATAAACATGTATACTCCAAAATTGAACAAAATGAATATACATGAGTGTTTCAAAAGTGAAAAATAATAAGTGCAATGGCGTCTAATCAACCTCCCTGTAACCCCATCGATCAGAACATGGTCTACATAAACCTTCCTGATAGCTGCATATAGAAGAAACACGCTACATCATCAAAAAGTCCACCTCCGCTTCACAAGTAGCACCATCATCTGAAACTTAAAACGGGGACTGGTTGGTGTGTACAACACCGTCCCGTAACGTGGGAGTGAGTGATCAACTCAGTGGAACAATAAAGCATAGGTTAACATGTTATCAATTTAGTCAAGCAGTAATGATAAAGCAGTACAATCAACATTCCTAAGTACTGTAATTAATGCAAGGATGAGATGCAGTTATGATGCATGCCCTCGCCAACATACTCCCTCGTGCGGCACCATCTTACGTTCGCGGCATGCTGTCACCCTCAGTGCTCCACATCTTCCAGGCACATGTAATGCGATGATGAACATGATTACCGAGTTATTATTAGTCCATTTCAAACAGCAGTATTGAGAAACTAAGGTACCTTCCTTATATCATTCTCGAACAATGATCAATTCTAGGGTCATCAGTCCTAGACAATCTCATATGATAGTGTGTTTCTAGGTCACTGCAAGGGCTTTCAGGGCTGTTACACGGAATCGTTACACCACTCCCCCATCACCTTATCAATACAGGCCTAGTTTATACTCTGTTACTACGGGAAGGCTCGTTGCCTCACCACAGATTTAGAGTATGCTCGAGGTCACTACACCGGGTACGGTCAGGGCTGCCAGGGTTGTTACACGGAATCATTGCACCACTCCCCTATCACCCATCAAAGCAGTGTAGGCCGATAGCTCGAATATAGTGTCCCATACCACCATAATCGGCTCATGAGTTTGGTTGCTCAATGGTCACTACGGGGAGGCTCGTGGCCCCAGCATAGGCCGACAGCTCGACCACCGTGTCCCATACCACCATGCCCGGGTCATGAGTCTTAGCGGATCGAGGTACCACGGTTAACGGGATTCCACTAGTAAGGTTAGTACCTCAGGTTCAAACAGAGGCATCCAAACATGGTGAACATACATAAGACAGATCGGGTTACTTGACGAGCTCGGCTAGCTCGAGTGCACAACAAGTTGAACGATATGAAGCTCATAAGCACTTCGTGTGGCTAGCCACTATCGTCAACCGAAGTACAACTCGGGTTCGTTGAACACATCTCGCATGGCGAATGAATCTCAGCCACGCATTCATTTTCGTTTCCGATTGCTTGAACTATAATCATAGCCCCAAACACAATCAATCCTTTATTCAGAAGCACGTAGAGTAAAGCAGAATAAACAAAGTAATTCAAGCATGTTATAAAGCACAATATAAACAGGAAATACAAACACATATTTCATAAGTAAGCGGTTAAATTAAACAAACAACATGGAGGAAATCATATACATCTTTAAGGTAGCTGAGAATGCTATCTCAACACCACTATTAAATTTAGTTCGTCACACAATTTCTCACACAGGCATTTTATCAAACACTTAAACTACACCACTCCAACATACATGACGTATGTTGATTTCAACATAGAATAGGACAAATCTTCATATCAAGGAGTTGTCTCATACACATTAATCATGTTCTTACATTCAATACATATGGTAGGCATAAATCATAAATCCATATTAATTTAGACATTTCAACAAACACTTAGACTGCACACATTAGCCTACATAAACAATGTTGGCCCAAAAGTGTATTAGGGCGAATAGGTCATACATCCATAACTAGCATATATACATGACAAATACTCATGGCAATCATATCAGCGAAATTTATACGAAGATGGTATTTTCTACAAATACCTAGAATACACAAAATTCCATATTCTTCGTATTTAACCGAAACGGAAAACAGACAACACTTTGTACATGTGCAATTGCATGCAGATCATGAATCTATCATTATCTGACATTTAAAGCATTGAAAACCATAATCTATACACCTAAAATTCGCACCTTTTGTCATAAAATCGTAACGAAGTCGATAGAATCTCTAGGTCTTCATCTACGGCAGTATATCAACCTATAGCACGAGTTACGTTAGGTATTTCGCTACTTGAATCAATCCAAACCCTAAAACAGGTTAGGGTTAGGGTTTTCTTACCTAGAAATGGAGTTGGAATCACCGGGAAAGCGATTAGAGTGAGGTGGTTAATCACGGATAGCAGTAGGGTAGAGTATCAGGGAGATCCTCCCTAATCTCCCACACTTTCTCTCTCTTTTCTCTCTTCTCTCTCCTAAGTTTTCTCAAATTCGTATGGGCTAGATATGAGAGAATTTAAGGTCCTTATATAGCCTAAAATAACACCGAAATAGACCTAAGGTCAAGGTATACTTAGGTTATATCCAAAGTGGACCTGTTTCAGCTCAACGGAGAACTTATGGCGGCCCCCCTTGAGCCAAAGGTCGGACTTAAGCTCACAAACTATGGATCTAGGTGGCGTTAAGTTCTCATTCCAGTCTGATTCCCAGATCACACGTAGCGGACCAGTTTCAGTTCAACGGTCTTTGAATCTCGATCAAGGATTTCAAGTACACTGCCATGTATATGAAATTTTTCTTGATTCGAGGGTGTATTTGGGTCAGATTTCAACGGTCTGGTTGCTTATATTTGGCCCGCAAACACCAAGTCTCAGATTACTTAAAGTTCATTTAATTTCTAAAGAAAACTAGGTTTTCTCACACTCCTCGCTCCGAGCTCAAGCGAATAGTCATGGGACACTATCTGGATTTAATTTTCGGGATGGTTATCAAGCCCAACAAGACGGTCCTAAGTTTATAACTTCGTATCATTCGGACTTTCGATGTGCGGTCCAGATCTGATACGGAGTTTCAATGTGCTCCCGAGAGCAGTTGGGTAATGAGTTTGATCCTAGATTTTAGTGTAATCTAGCGTCAATGATTTTACAAGTTTTGGGTCTTGCAGATCGTATTTAAAGTGATTAGTGCGGATTTCTTTGCTAATCCAGTTTAGCACTTAGTTAACTTTGTCTAATTCCTAAAGGATTTGAGGTTTGAGAGGTTTATAAGGGGTTGGGATCTACCCCTTGCCTAAGGACATCTGATTCCAGGTTGGCAATAATTTAGGATGTTACAATATACTATTACCAATTAAACTTTATTGATTAATAAATGATTATTAATATAAAATATACTATGTTAGAAATTATATTAAATATAAAATAATGCAATATATATGTATATATACTGATACATATTCATATGAAAGATGATACTTACATAAAGGGGTTGTGGACCTGATTGGCCCACTAGTTAAGTGAATGGTCCTGATCCAGGAGTGAACCTCAGGTCACCGTAAACCGAGGGTTAACACTTAATGACAGTAATTCAGTTGATATGGCCCACCTAAGTCATGGATCTGTTTCATCCTTCGAGATGGACCCCATTTTGGGCTGACAAAGCAAATGAGCGGTGCAGATCGGACCACAAACTATTTTAGACCCCACTTTTGTGTGGCCTGTGTACATCACACGCCAACACCTGCGGTACTCCAAGATAGTCACGTGGTCAAACCATGTTTGACACGAAACATCCCAAAATAGAGGATTTCCCTCTCTGTTTCCCACTCGACGATTTTGAACGGGCAACATCCGTTTACAACCATTGCGGCCCACCATCTTAGACCCCACGTCTGATCCAAACCATCCATATTATAGAGGACCAACAACCCTATAATCCATAACTGGTTTTAACCGTTGGATCCCACCCACGCGATCACAAACGCCAGTGGAAGAAGATTGTTTGTGCTTTTTCTCTTTCCAAAAATGGAAAGCCCGATTTCTCTCTAAGCTGGCAAATCCGTGTGCCTATCCGTCCGTCCATCCTAGCCTTTCATTTAAGCTAATCTCAGCTGTTCATTTTTGCTCACCTAGATCAGGTTTTCTCTAGAAAACCGGCGCCAATGCCCACCGTTTTGCTAGCTGTTTCAAGCTGCCTGACAGTGGTATTAGATCCTGGCCATGCGTCCTCCATCCGACGGTGCTGGGAGATTTATGGCATCAAACAAAGAGCTTATATTGCAAAGGGTGCGCTATCCTATCCCTTATAGCCGCACTAGTAAGACATACACCATTTTCTTCCATCTTCAAACCCATTGAGAAGAACTCGTTGAAGCTTCAATCCTTCAAACCCTCAAGCTTCGTAAGGTCCCTCTGATCAATCCACAATGACTGGATTGAAGAAGACTCCATCGGGTGGCGATCTGCCATTGAAGCCGGAGCTTCTTCCCTGAGAGCAAACTCGGCCCCGCTGCTGTCGCAACTTGAATCGAAGAAGGATCATTACGTCACGCTGCTGAGCATGGTCTAAAGAGAAAGAAGGAGAAGAAGAAGAAAGAAAGAAAGAAGAATGTGAGATTGGAGAGGTGCGTCTGTTGCTGAATCACTGACTCAGCAACTGAGTTCAGGTCAGGCTGCCGTCAGCAACAGCAAGTTCTGTGGGTCCCCTTTGATGTCGTCCGTGCTATGCATGTGGGGCCCACCTTGACGATACGTGTGGCCCACACCCATGAGTTCTCCAACCGTCCATCTGTGGAGATCCCACCTTGACGATGTGTATATCCACACCGTCTAGCAGCAGGTCAGACGCTGCTGGACAGTGGAGACTAATATCCACCCTTGAAACTTTCCCTGGCTGCTGGGCTGTTCATGGGAGGCCCATGGCCAGGCCCACTACCTATGTGGGGCCCACCATCATATGTGTTGTATCCATATCATCCAGCCATTTACAGAAATCATTTTATGGCATTACAATCGGAATGAACAGATCTAAATTTCAAGTGGGTCTCACCTCTGATGTATTTCATATCCACACCATCCATCTATGTGGACCACACCAGGATTTTCCACCTGGGCTTAAAACACCTTCAGATGGGCCACGAGTGGAGTGAAAACACCACAGGTGGGCTGCACCTGAGATGTATCTCATGTGGGCAGCACTCGAGTAGCGAGCCGGTTGCCGTGCTAGGCCAAAAACTAGTCCTGTCCAGCCTAAAATCTGGGCCATTTATGGCAGCAACATTGGGCCACAACTGGGCCCAGTTTGGACTACAATTAGGTTGCCAGATCGGGCCAAGGTCAGGTCCAAATCTGGCCTTGATTGTTGGGCCAGGTCTAACCCAAAGTCACATGTAGGTGGGCCCTTATTAGCTTACTTGCCAACTTACATATTGGTAGTCTTGAGAACACTAACTGATACAACTCTTGGGTTGGAAACAATTCTAGGTAATCAATCATACGTATTGGGCCGTTAGTGAATAACGAAAATCTGAATCAAGGAAGACATTTATCTAAGGTGAGGACTCACCCTTTGAGCTTCCCCACTTAAATTCATTAATCTAATCGTAGATGTTGCTGTAACCTCTTCCCTTTAGTATCTCCTAAGTCACTTGATTGAACTGCTTAACTAGTTGTGTGAATATGTGAATATGTTGATATGTTGTGCACTTGATTCCTATGCTAGATAATGAATACATCTCTTTAATTATAGCAAGTACAAATGAGTGGTGATAACATGCGATCTTTAGTCATGCATTGTTAATTAACTATATGTTTGTTGTTCGTGATTGAGTGAAGTAATGAATGGAACTTGTCATGAACCCATTATCTTGCGGTCTATATTTGACTGACGCAACTTGGATCACATATATGCCTTACATGACTTGGACTGCACATTTGCCCCATGAGGCTTGGATCTTATGTTTGCCCTCCGTGGCTTTGATGGATCATTGACGCCATTTTGTGGCTTGTTGGGTATGTTCGCATACCTTGTTATTTCCTAGCCATCATGCAGAGTTCAGTCGTACCATGATTTTTGGGTGGAGCTGAAGTTCATTTATCGATTTTCTAGCCATCTTGGGGTGTTCACGTATGATATGATTTCTTGGGGGTCTAGAGTTATATGTTTGTTTTTCCTAGCCATCTTGTGGTGTTCAGTTGTACCATGATTTTCGGGTGGAGCTGAAGTTCGCTTATCGATTTTCTAGCCATCTTGAGGTATTCACGTACGACATGATTTTCGGGTGGTCTAGGGTTTGTATGTTGTTTGTACCTTCATCTGTGGTGTCAGTCGTACCATAGTTTTCGGGTAGAGCTGAAGTTCACTTATCGATTTTCTAGCCATCTTATGTAGTTCACGTACGACATGATCTCCGGATGAAGAAAAGGTTTGAAGGTTGATTTTCTATTCACCTTTTTCACTTGTACCATGATTTCTGGGTGGAGCTGAAGTTCGCTTATCATTTTTCTAACCATCTTGCAGAGTTCACGTACAATGGATTTTGGCTGCAATAGAAGGTCGTATGATTGAGTGTTTGACTTTCTAGATGTATTCCTTTATATTGAATTCCTATTATATTCTGCTTATGATGAGATTCTGTTGATTTGCTAAGTTTTTGAGTATATGTTCATGATTATGAAGTACCCTGTTTAATATATCCATTTTCATGACTTGCGATCTATATGGGATTATGAATGATGAGTGTGCAATCTTAGAGGGTGCTCCTCACTGCGATAGCCATTGACGCTATCAAACCATAATAGTTGATGCAGGTATAGGGTGAGCCAATGTTGTTCACTAGGTTGCTGGAGCAGATTGAGTAGCTAGGGAGTTAGGCGGGGTCCTTGCGGCCTGCATTGATCTCCACTACTAGTTGATATACTCATATTTTTACTTACCTGAACTTTGTTATTTGAGATTATATAAGTCCTGTATGGGCGCCACATTTAGAATTTTGTAATGATCAAAATGCTTTTATACAATACATGGTTTAATCTAGCTTTATAGCTGTTAATTGTGATTAATGACAAACGGTTCAAATTTACATTGGATTTTATAAGCTAACACTCGGGTTTTTAAGAAATGGGTTATATACTCGGATCCTGAAAACATGGGGCGTTACACATACTTTAACCTTCTCCTCAAGTGAGCTCAAACGTGTATTAAAATCAGATGGCTGATAATCAGGATCAGTAGCAGAATCAGATTCAATTTCATCAAAGAGGTCATCCATATTGTCATCATCTGGAGGTAAAGCACCCTCCTCTTCATTTGCTTCAGCAGCTCCACTAGCACTTTCATCAACTTGGCCTGGGGCCAACTTCAAATTCATTTTGTTAATATTAGAGTTGTTGAAGGGTAGATGGTGAATGGGAGCTTCTCCAACAGGCTTAACCACTAGACTATGGGTGGCTAATACAGTCATAAGATAATCAAAAGGTATATCACTGTGACCTGGGTGGAGATGGAACTGAATCATGATATAACAAATAAGAGAAGGAAAATACATAGAGACTCTAGAAATGATAGAATGAAGATTACGAACCATGAATGTAGTAAGCTCGGTTTTATTACCAGATCTAGGGTAGACATTTGAAATGAAAATCCTATGAAGAACCCTGTATCTGGGTAACATAAACTTAGAAGCGAGCGCATTCCCAGTACTCCATTTCGCATCCATATTACATAAAACTCTAGGGAGCATTCGCTTCTCAGATTCAGAAGGTTTTGCTACAAGAGAACTAATGGGAACACCGTCATCACTAACTGGAAGGTCCATTAATCTATAAATGAGGTGACGGTCCACATCAATTGGACCTTCTCTAGTAGAAATTGTAAATGTAAGATTTTCAGTAGAGAAGTTAGTAATACAAGCATACATGGCTTGCACAATAGAGCGAAAGGCAGGACCACCCCAATGTAAAATGTTATCCCATCCTACAGATTAAAGAAGAGGAAGGATACCAAAGGGTGTTAAATGATCAATGTTAACAGTCCGTTCTACTATCACGTTACGTAAGCGAATATCCCGCACATACTCAGAATCGTCCTCGGGTGACCGAAGACCACCGTGATAGGAGGTGAATGAGAAGACGAGGGACCACGAGATCCTTTCTTCCTGTTTCTACCTTTCATTGCAACAAAGAAAATAAGGAATACAAAGATTGCAAAAGTGGCAAGAAGGGTTTCAAGTAAAAAAGGATTTATAGCTAGAAAACCCACCAAACAACCATGAACCTTGAAATAAACAACACAAATAAGGAAATGGAAGATCAAATAACTTAAATCTACAAGGAAATTAAAAATAATGCACTAACCAAAGAGGAATCGAAGATGGGTTCGACTGGTTGTGGTAGGGCTTGTTGGAGAAGAAGAACAAAGTGAAGAAAATTGCATTTTTCCCCAAATAAAAAGCAAAACCTGAGTTTCACGACTGGTCGTGTACATACTCGACCGGTTGAGCTATGACTGGTCGAGTGTGTACTCGACTGGTCGTGCAGCACTGAAAATTTACAAATTTTCATTAATTTGAATTTTAAAATAATAAATATATACATTATGATACAGAAAGACATAGATCATCAGTTCATACTGCACATACCAAGATCAAATTTTAATTTTGCAAACCTATTTTTGTCGAGCGGTTCTGTGAATATGTCTACAAGTTGATTCTCGGTTGGAATATATTCCAATGAAATTATATTGTCTTCCACTAGTTCACGAATATAATGATATCTAATGTCAATATGCTTGGTTCGTGAATGCTTAATTGGATTTTTAGAGATATTAATAATGCTTGAATTATCATAATATAAAAACATGGATTCTTGCGTAATTTCATAATCGCTTAGCATTCTTTTCATCCACACAAGCTGAGTACATGCATTAGCAGCAGCAATATATTCAGCCTCAGCTATGGAGAGCGATACAGAACTTTGTTTCTTACTTAGCCAAGAAACTAAACAGTTCCCGACATAGAAACAACCACCGCTGGTTGATTTACGATCTTCAATGTTACCAGCCCAATCAACATCCATGTAACCAGCTAATAGTACACTAGTATCATGTGGATACTAGAGACTAAGATTAGATGAACTAGTGACATATCGCAAAATCTGCTTAATAGCAATCAGATGTGACTCTTTAGGGTCAGACTGATATCTAGCACAATTTCCTACGTTAAAAGCAATATTAGGTCGGCTCGCAGTTAAATAAAGTAACTACCATCATACTGCAATACAACTTAGGATCCACACTCTTACCTGTTGAATACTTAGAGAGTTTTAGAGTAGTACTCATTAAAGTATCAAAATTTTTCCCACTCTCAAATCTGAACTTTTTAACTAAGTTCAGGGCATATTTGGTTTGAGAGATAAAGAAACCATCATGGAGTTGTTTGACTTGCAACCCTAGGAAATAGTTTAGTTCTCCAACCATGCTCATTTCAAATTTAGACTTCATAAGATCTACAAACTCAACAGTCATGTTAACATAGGTAGATTCATAGATAATATCATCAACATAGATTTACGTATGTGATCATTATGTTTCTTTACAAACAATGTCTTATCAACACTTCACATTATAAAGTTATGACTTAGTAGAAACTTAGTCAACTTTTCGTACCATGCCCTGGGAGCTTGTTTCAAACTATAGAGTGCCTTTTTCAGGTGGTAGACATGATTAGCATGCTTAGGGTCTTCAAAACCCGTTGGTTGTTCAACATACACTTCTTCATGCAAATTGCTATTTAATAACGTACTCTTTACATCCATTTGGTATATTTTAAATTTTCTAAAGTACGCAATGGATATAAATAGTCTGATTGATTCAAGATGAGCTACTGGGGCAAAGGTCTCATCATATTCAATGCCTTCTATTTGAGTATACCCTTGTACAACCAACCTAGCCTTGTTTCTAATAATATTACCAAGTTCATCAGAGTTATTTTTGAAAATCCATTTTGTTCTGATAATGTGTTTATCTTTTGGTCTTGCACTAAGTACCAAACATCATTTCTTATAAACTGATTGAGCTCTTCTTGCATTGCTACAATCCAGTTTTGTCAGTAAGAGCTTCTTTTACGTTAGCCGGTTTTATATGAGATGTAAAAGACACGTAGTTACACATATATTCAAGTTGTTTATGAGTGCGCACACTAGTGAGAGGGTTTTCAAGGATTTGATTAGATGGATGGTCTTTAACTATCCTCAATTCAGTGTTATTTTGACTTGATGAAGAGTCTGGTTTATCAATTAAAAGAACGTCATCATTTTCTGAACTTGAGACAGGTATATTCAAGTGATCATCTATAACTACATTAATGGACTCTTGAATTACACCAGTCCTCTTGTTAAGAACCTAATACGCTCGACTATTCAGAGCATACCCTAAAAATATCTCTTCATCATTTTTGGTGTCAAATTTACCCAGATTTTCTCGGTCATGTAAGATGTAGCACTTGCTGCTGAAAACTAGAAAGTATTTGACAGTAGGCTTCTTATCAAACCACATTTCATAAGCCATTTTACTATTTAATTTTCTAGTATAAACGCGGTTAATTATATAACAAGCAGAATTTACGGCTTCAGCCCAAAGATTTTTAGGAAGTTTCATACTATTTAGCATTACATTTGCCATTTCTTGAAGCACTCTATTTTTCCTTTCCACTGCCCCATTTTGTTGTGGTGTCTTGGGCGTAGAATATTCATGTGATATTCCTTGATCACTGCAAAATTTCTCAAAACTGCTATTATCAAACTCAGAACCATGATCACTACAGATCTTAGTGACTTATGATTCTTTCTCAGTTAGGATACGTTTAAGTACCCTTTTTACTTCATCGAGAGTTTCTGATTTCTCTTAAGAAGACTACCCAAGTATACCTAGTAAAGTCATCTACAATCACCAGAATATACTTCTTGCCACCTCGACTCTCTATTCTAGTTGGTCCAATGAGATCTATGTGGAGGTGCTCGAGTGGTTTAGATGTGGCATTTGAGTTCACCTTTTTGTGAGCACTCCTGGTTTGTTTACCAATCTGGCACTCGCCACGTATTTTATCCACTTTCTGTATTTTGGGTAGACCTCTTATCAATTCTCTTTTGCTCAATTTATACAAGTTACAGTAGTGTACATGTCCTAGGCGCTTATGCCATAATTCAGTCTCAACGGTATAGACCATGTAACACGATAGATTAGATGAGCTTAAATCACAAACAATGTAACTGTTTTTTGAAGTTCTGCGACCAGTTAATATTACAGAACCATTTTTGTTTAAAATTTCACACCTTTGTTAGTAAATTTTACACTATAATTATTATCGCATATGTGAGAGATGCTTAATAAATTATGTTTTAACCCTTCTACATATAAAACATTCTTAAATAGAGGGAGGTTAAAGAGCTGAACCGTACCTTGGCCAATAATTCTGCAGTTGCTACCATCACCGAATGTGACTGAACCATCAGTCATGTTTTTAAGATTGGTGAACAAACCTTTATCACCTGTCATATGTCTGGAGCAACCACTATCTAGGTTCCTCTTTGAATGACTTGAAGCTTTGAAAGCGGTATGGGCAACCAAACAAGCAACCTTAGTGACCCATTTCATTACAGTTTTGGGTTTAGGAGTATAGATGGTCTTCTTATGTTTATAATTGTTATAAGTCCGACCCACTGAGTTAGATTTTAAGAGCTCCTTAAGTAAATCAACAATTTCCTCAGCTAAAGGATTATGATTCTAATTTTTATAGTTGATATGGTTGCTTTTAGGTTTTAAGGTCTGAAAAGTCTTACCATTTTTAGAATTATATTGATTCAGACTTTTCCCTTTTGAGTTAGAAGACTCTCATTTAACAAATCTAGATGGAGTATTCTTATATATGGGAGAAATACTTTTATCATAGCCTAATCCAGATCGATTGCCATATTTCTGGATTCGGATAAAAGTTTTTCTAATTTAGGATCACCTTGGGCATACCTATATGTGTCTTTCAAACTCAAAAGCGAAGAGACTTCTAGTTTTAGCTTTTCATTTTTAGATTTTAAGTTTTCAACTTGGGAGGTTTTGAAATCTAAGTCGCACTTAGTTTTTTCAAAGTAATCTGAAATGTGTGATTTTTCTAAGACTAGATTATCAAAATTCTCTTGTAGTTTTGAAAACTTTTCTTTCTGAAGTTTTAGCATTACAGCAATTTTATAACTTTCCTTGTATAGGGCATCATAAGCATATTGAAGATCTTCTTCATTTTCCTGGTCACTATTTAGATTTTCTTCACTGGTTGAATCATCATTATCTGAAAAAGTGAACTTGGATAGAGTCATTAGGGCTTTAACATCATTAGCTGACTCGATTTCAAAATCTTCTGACTCAGAAGAGACTTCAGAGCAGGAAGATTCATCCCATGTATCCAACATACTTTTCTTTCTAGACTTATCCTTCTTAGGACATTTATTTGCTAGATGCCCATATTCATGGCAGTTATAGCATTAGTTGTCTTTTAAAGATTTCCAAGTTTTAGATCTAGATCTTTTCTTTTCAATAGGTTTTTACAAATCAACCCTCTTTTTACTTTTGAAAATCTTGTAAAACTTTTTAGCTAAAAGTGCCATATCATCTTCAGAAGTTTCTAAATCAGAATTATTACTATTTTCTTGAGAAATAATTTTAGAATACTTAAGGGCGATGGATTTACCTTTAGGAGCTTTAAAGTTTAACTCGTAGGTTTGTAAAGAACCAACCAGTTCTTCTACCCTCATATTATCCGTATCACGAAGTTCCTGGATCGCGGTCAATTTTGAATTGAACCGTTTAGGCAATGAGCGTGGTATCTTTGTACAGACTTTATTTTTTGGGATCCTATCACTAAAACCCCACATAGAGTTGATAACGTCATTCAATCTTGTATAGAAGTCCATGAACATTTCACCTTCTTTCATACGTATTTCCTCAAATTTGGTTGTAAGGAATTCAACTTTAGATTTCTTGACAATTGTTAGACCCTCGTGTATCATTTCCAAGATATCTTAGGCTTGTTTTACACTATCACAGGATATAATTCTCTTGAATTCATCCGGTGATAGTGCGTAAGTAATTACATTTAAAGCCTTTGCATTGGTATTACTCTCACTTTTCTGAAGAGCAGTCCAAGAAAAGTAAGGTGTGACTTTTACAGTTTTAGATCCATTAGTACTAATCACTTCAGTGGTAGGAGGGGTCCAATTGGTTACTGTGGCTTGCCACATGCTCTCATCCATGGATTTTTAAAAAATCCTCATTATGGATTTCTAATAGGCATAATTGGAGCCATCAAAAGGTGGAGGCCTAGTGACTGAAAGGTCATTAAAATTTGACATCTTAAAAAGCTCAGATCGATTAGCTCAGGAAATTAATCCAAAAATTAAAGCGAGTTATTAGGCTCTGATACCACTTGAAAAGGCCGAGCTAAGAGTCCTAGAGGGGGGGGTGAATAAGACTATGCCAAATTAAAAATTTAAATGCGGAATAAGAAAGAAATCAACAATGATAGCACTTAACAATTCAAATATCAGAAATGAATAGCAACCTCAAATGCATGAGTATTGAGAGGTTAATACAGATGTTGTTCTAAGGACAACCTTACACCAAAAACCAATAGCTTATGGGAGGACAACCTGATTCCTAGAACGGTCTGTGTATCAAAATCTCAAACTGATACAGAGGAATAAAGAATAAAATAGAAATAAAATTTTACTGCTATTACAACATTCACCACATGTACTGAAAGTAAATTACAATCATTCACCACAAATGCCGGATAAATAAATTACAACATTCACACACTTAGGCACATTCAATCATTCATAACTCCAACAATTATAGTGGTTCACTTGTGTGTAAACCAACTGTTAAAAAAACAGCCACACAACTACTCCACTCCTAATATCCTCACACAGTGGATGTTGGCTTTCACTATAAAATAGGTTTTTCAAGGTTCACCTAAAACCTTCACAATTGTGTATTTTCAGTGGGCTTACACAATTCAAAAACCCCACACTTTGAGATTTTCTGGATTACCTCAGACAAACCAAAAGAGAAAGAGAGATTTTTCTGGTACAACCTCAAAAAAACCAAAAAGAGATTTGCAAAAATGTAAATATACTTATCTGGATATTCTCCTTTGATGAAGCCCGGTAGAACCAATTCGGTGTAGATGTTCAACGTAGATGTTTAATGTCCACACTCACTTATGAAAGGGTTCTAAGTTCTAAATGATTTTTAGATTAAATCACCTTGGGCTAACTTGATTTAATTTTGATCTCAAGAAAGGGGAAAACTTAAATCCCTTCTTCAATTAAGATTGGAATAGAGAATTCAAAATTAAATGCAAAAAGCTAAATTAAAAAGAATATTAAATGAACACAATATAGGTTAAGAATATCACAAGCTTATCTCTCAGATTGGTGTCTTGATTATCTTGGATTTGAATGAAAAACTCTAAAAATCGTCCTCAATTTATAGGCAAAATTACTGTTCACTTGACTGGCCCAGTGATCAGTTCTGAAAAGGCCAAGGTATATGTCCTAGAGGGGGGGGGGGGGGGGTGTGAATAGGACAATGCCAAATTAAAATAAAATCAGCGGAATAAAATAAATCAATAGCCTTACAATTATAAATCAATTCACAATGCTGAAATCAAATCACCTTAATAAATAAGTATTGAGAGATTGATACAAATTCAGTTCTAAGGACAACCTTACACCATAATAAACAAGGGCTTATGCTAGGACAACCTTATTTCTAGAACATCTTTTGGATTAAGAACTCAATTTTAATAGAAATAAATGAATAACAAAGAATTGAAATTAAATACAGAAATATAGATCTAATTTATTACAACAATCCCCACACTTGCTTGAAATGTAAATTGTTACAACATTCACATCCACATGTACATTCCACACAATTGAATGATAAAAGATATGAAAATTACGCAAGCAGTCAATCCACAAGATAAAGAGTTATAGTGGTTCGCCTGTGTGAACACCAATTGTCTTTCAACAGCCACACAGAATGCTACTCCACTCCTAATATCCTCACACAGGGGATATTAGCGTTCACTATCAAATAGGTTTTCACGGGTTCACCCAAAACCTTTACAATTGTGTCTTTAACTTGGGCTTACACAATTCAAAAACCCACACTTCTGAGTTTTCTGGCTCTCCTCAGATAACCACACAAATTGAGATTTTTTTGGCGAATCCCAAAAAAAAACCAAAATAGAATGGAATTTACAGAATTGTAAAATACCTGGATTTCTCCTCTTGTAGCTACTCGGAAGAACCAATTGGAGTAGACATTCGAATATAGAGGTTCAATGTCCACTACTCACTTTAATATGGTTCTAAGTTCTAATTGATTTTAAATTTAAACTAGTTGGGCGTAGCTATATTTGATTTTGATTCCAAGAAGAAGGAATAAGTCAATTCCTCTTTTCAAATCAGATTGGAATACAGAAACAAAATCAAATTAAATAAACTATCAAAAAGAGAAAGAAATTATGCACAAAATAGCTTAAAAATAAATACAGACTTATCTCAGAGTGGAGCCTTGAATTCACTTAATTTTTCCAATGAAAAACTCTGAAATTCATATGCAATTTATAGCTGAAGAAGTTCGTCTTCGACTGGTCCTAGGGTCACCACGACTGGTCTTGGAATAAACTGATTTTTGAATTTTTGAGCGCGATCGCATCAGACCATTGTACGACTGGTCGTAGGCAGTCCACAACTGGTCGAAAGCTGTCCACGACTGGTCGAGACCCCTCTATGACTGGTCGTGCAACAATTGATTTAGTTGCTGGAGTTTGAGTCGAAGCCTTACGATTGGTCGAAGGTCGAGTCGAGACCATCTCACGACCGGTCGAGTAGACTCCAGGACTGGTCGTAGGCGAACCAAAAAATTCGATAAATTGCAACCATTTTAGGACTGGTCTTGGAACTTCTTAGACTGGTCGAGACAGTGCTAGGACTGGTCGAACAGGGTCTAGGACTGGTCTTAGAGTAGACCAAAATCATGTAATAGCATTCATTTGAATTATGTATCCAAAGTGACCTACCCTAAGGTCAATCTAATGGTCTATCAAACCTGGAACATGAAGTATGGACATTGAACACTTCATTTGCTTAAACTTTGATCTTTACGAAGCTTGATTTCTTCTCGATGTACCTTGACTACTTCAGAAGCTTCAATGTTACTTTAAGTTGTACTTGAGTCCCGCATTTAGATTTGAATCTTGAACTTCGACTTGCACTTGAACTTGAGTCTTGACCCTGAGTTCTCTCTTAATATTGTAGCTTGAACTATCATGAAGCTTAAAGAATTCTTTGAGCTAGACTTCAAGTGTTGACGAGGTGTCTCGAACAAATTTATCAAGATATAAACACATGACATATGAAGAAGTTTTGACACACAAAATTTGACAATCAAAGAGGAATCAAATCATAGCACTTACAATCTCCCCCTTTGTCAAATTTGTGACAAAACACTTCTCATACTTCAATAAGATAAGCATCACATTATATAATAACGAATCATGTACCAGTTGTCATAAAATAAGCAACTGAGACAACTCAACTCCCCCTGAGTTAATACACCTCAACTCCCTCTGAGTAGGTATACATCATATTAGTATACATCATATTAATCATACCTCAACTCCCTCTGAGTAGGTATACATCATATGAATCATATTATATAAATAGAATGCACACATTCTCCCCCTTTTTGTCAAAATATGACAAAGGAAGAAACAAAGAGAGGACATGAAAGATAGAAATAGAGATAACAACTCAGAAAGATAGAATGATAAAAAGTGCAGAGTGAAGAACAAATCAAAAGAAGTAAGCAAGGTGAGTAGAGTACATATTAAAAGAGTTAACAAGTGATGTTTTAAAACAGTAATCCACACAACCAAGGAAAGAAACCTAGTAAACTTATTACAGACCAAAGATTAAACATTCTCAATCGGAACCAGAAGATGGAGCAGGAATGTTAGGATCACTTTGATGAAGGCTCTTCTGTAAGCGCCTAAAATATTTGCGCATATTTTTAAATTGTTGATTGTGGCCAACATTCATCTGTTCTACCTTTTCCTCTAATGCACTAAGACGTGCATTGAAATCAGATGGTTCAAAGTCTAGATCATTTCCAGAATCAGAATCAATTTCATTAAAAATATCATCCATGTCAATATCATCGGCCGACAACTCATCACCTTTGACACCCATCTCAGCTTCAGCAGCAGCATCACCGCATCAACATCAACTTGACCAGGAGCCAAACCCGACTTCATTTTATTCAGGTTGGAATTGTTAAATATGAGGTGTTGGATAGGAGCTTCACTGACGGGCATAGCGACTAACATGTGAGTGGCTAATACATTTAATAGATATCCAAATGGAATATCACCATGACCAGGATGACTACGAATTTGAATGATAGACGAACAAATTAAGGAAGGCAAACAGATATTAGCACTAGTAACGATAGAGTACAAAATACGAACCATAAACAGAGTCAACTCAGTCTTATTTCCAGAGCGGGGATACATATTAGAAGTGAAGATATGATGTAAAACTCTGTATTTGGGTAACAAGTATCTGGTTTTAAGGGCATTTCCATTGTAGTCCATGGTGCATTCATGTTACACAATGCTCTAGTAAAAATACGTTTTACCGATTCTAACACTTTCTCAACAAGTGCACTAGGATGAACACCATCATCATTTACTTGAATATCCATAAGGTTAAAAATTAAGTGTCGATCAACATGAAACTACCCTTCTCTAGTATCAATAGTAAAAGTCAGTTGCTCCGTAGAAAAGTCAGATATGCATGCAACCATGGCCTGTGCAATGGACTGGTATGCCGACCCGCCCAAGCGTAAAATGTTTTCTTATCCTACAGATTGAAGGAGAGGAAGGAGACCGTAAGTGTAACATCCCAAATTTTTGCCAACCTGAGATTAGACGTCCTTAAGCAATGGGTCGCTCCTGACACCTTAGTAACTTGTCAGAACTCAATCCCATAGTTTAAAATCGCTTGTGAACCCATTTCCTTCACAAATCCCACCCTTCACCACCTCGATCTTTCAATTTTTCTAAGTACTTTCACCCTAGACACTATCTTAAACTAGCTAAGTAGTATAACTTGGATCACTTTATATACAAACTACAAAGGACTAAGTACCACCTCAGACAGAAATCTTATAGGACTAAATCTTTTTAAAATGAGACAAAGTAACTAAGTGCTTAACTAGATTAGCTACGAAATCCGCTTGATCCACTTTAAATTCGATCTACAAGACCCAAAACTTGTAGAATCATTGCCGCTAGGTTACCCTAAAATCTAGGATCAATCTCATTACCCGGCTGCACTCGGGAGCATCCCGAAACTCCGTATCAGATCTGGACCGCACGTCGGAAGTCCGAATAACATGAAATTAAGGAATTAGGACCACCTCGCTGGGCTTGACAACCATCTCGGAAATTAAATCTAGACAGTGTCCTACGGCTGTTCGCTTGAGTCCGGAGCGAGGAGTGTGAAAATACTTGATTTTCTTTAAAAATAAATATCTTAAATAGTAATCTGAGACTTGTCGCTTGCGGGTTAGTATTAAGCAACCTGACCGTCAGAATCTGACCCAAATACACCCTCGAATCAGGAAAAATTTCATAAATATATCCATGTACTTAGAATCTCCAATCAAGATCCACTGACCGTCGAACTGAAACGGGTTCGCCACGCGTGATCTGGAAATCCGACTGAAACGAAAATGTAGCCATACCTAGATCCAATGTTGGTGAGTTTAAGTCCGACCTTTGGCTTGAGGAGGCCCGCCTGAAATCTTCCGTTGAGCTGGAAAAGTGCTGCTTTGGTTATAACCTAAGTATACCTTGTCCACAAGTCTATTTCAGAGAGTTTTTAGGCTATAAAAGGACCATAGAACCCTCTCTCTCACAGCCATACAAATTTGAGAGAAACCCTAGAGAGAGAAGAGAGAAAGAGAGAGAAAGTGTGAGAGCTGTGGGAGATCCTTCCTACCCTTTTCCCTGCCGTTCTACAAGCCGATTCTCATCACTTTCCCTGCGATTCTGACTTCATTTTTAGGTAAGAAACCCTAACCCTAATCTGATTTGGGGTTTTGATAGTTGTAGGTTATGAAATACCTGACCTATTTCAATCTATAGGTTACCAAACTGCTGTATATAGAAGCTTAGCAAACCTATCGGATCCGTTACGATTCTACGACAAAAGGTGCGGACTTTAGGTGTATTGGTTATGGTTTTCAACACTTTCAATGTCAGATAATGATAGATTCATGATTTGCATGCAATTGCATATGTACAAAGTGCTATCTGTTTTCCGTTTCGATTAAAGATGTAGAATATGGAATTCTACATATTCTAGGTATTTGTAGAAAGTACCGTATACGTATAAATTTTGGAAATATGTTTTCCATGATTATTTGTTGTATGAATATATCACAGTGGATAAAATACTTGTTTGGTGAAAGGGCTCGCCCTAATTCATGTTTTGCTAATATACACTATGCATGTTGAAATTGTGTATGTTAGAAAGTACCGTATACGTATAAATTTTGGATATGTGTTTGCCATGATTATTTTCTATATGAATATACTATATAGGGATAAAATACTTATTTGGCGAAAGGACTCGCCTTAATACCTGTTTCGGTAATATACACTATGTATGTCGAAATTGTGTATTCTAAGTGTTTGTAAAAATGCTTGTGAGAGTAAGTGTTTGGATGATGGTGCCTTAGGTAGGTGTTGAGATGGGATTCTTAACTATCTTAGAGATGTGTATGATTTCCTCCATGTTGGTTGTTTACTTTAACCGCTTACTTATGAAATATATGTGTTTGTATCCTTGTTTATATAGTGCTTTGTAACATGCTTTATAACATGCTTTATGACATGCTTGTTAACATGCTTGAATTACTTTATTTATTATGCTTTACTCCACATGTTATGAGTAAGGATTGATTGAGTTTGGGACTATGTTTATATTTCAGACAATCGGTACCAGACTTGAGATCGTGGTTGAGATTCATGTTGCCACGTAAGATGTGTTTGAAGAACCCGAGTCATACTTAGGTTGGCGACAGTGGTTAGGCCACACGAAGTGCTTATGCACTTCATGTCATTCAGTTGATCGTGCGCTCGAGCTAGTCAGGCTTGTCAAGTAACCCGATGTGTCTAATGTATGTTCACCATGTTTGGATGCTACTGCTTGAACCTAGGGTACCAAACTTACCAGTGAAACCCCGTTAACCATGGTACCTCGATCCGCTAAGACTCAAGAGCCGGGCATGGTGGTATGGGATACCGTGGTCGAGCTGTCGGCCTACGCTGGGGCCACGTGCCTCCCTGTAGTGACCAGTGAGCAACCAGACTCGTGAATCGATTATGGTGGTATGGGATACTATATTCGTGCTGTCAGCCTACATTGATAAGGTGATGGGGGAGTGGTGTAACCTTTGTGCGTAACAGCCCTGACAGCCCTTTGTAGTGACCTCGAGCATACTCTGAATTTGTGGTGAGGCGACGAGTTTTGCCGCAGTGTATAGAGTATGAACTAGGCCTGTATCTGTATAGTGATGAATCATTAAAAAGGTGATGAGGGAGTGGTGTAACCTTTGTGCGTAATAGCCCTGGCAGCCTTTGCAACGACCTAGAAAACACACCATCGTCTGAGATTATCTAGGACTGACGACCCTAGAATGGATCATGTTTGGAAATGATACAAGGGTGGTACCTTAGTTTCCCAATACTGCTGTTTGAAATGGACAAATAACTACTCGGTAATCATGCTCATCATCGCACTACATGTGCCAAGTAGATGTGGAGCACTGAGGGATGAACACATTCGTGAACGTAAGATGGTGTCGCATGAGGGTGGTTTGGCAAGGGCATTCATTATGTCATTTCATACTTGCATTAATAAGAGTACTTAGGATTGTTTGATTGTACTGCTTTATCATTACTACTTGACTGAATTGATAACATGTTAACCTATGCTCTATTGTTCCACTAAGTTAGCTACTCACTCCCACGTTACGGGACGGTGTTCCGAACACCCACCAGACTTTGTCTGATTGCAGATGGCAACGCTATTCCTGAGGCAGAGCTGGAATTTTGTGACGACGAGGGTGCTTTCTCGTATATGTTGTTTATGGCGGCTTCATTTGAGCCGTGTCTTGATCGATGGGATTACAGGGATGTTGACTAGATGACACTACACCTTAGGTACATTTTGAAATGTACCTGTAATTATTTAACCTGGTAACCTTATCACACTCTGGAGACTCACCACAGTTTATATATTTTATCTATCTATCACAGTCTTCCACTTGCAATTTAACTGTCTTTGGAGTATGATATGTTATTTTGGCTTAATCTCACTCATGTTCAATGCACGAATACAGGCAACATTCAATCATCATTCATTTTATTGCATAAGCGATGCGTTGGAACTCGAGAGTTGAGTTTATGCTCGACCCCTGATTTTCAGGGCATTACATCGACGCCCTTGGCCAGACCTGGATTGGCCATGCATACTGCACACCCAACCGACCAGAAACCCAAGACTTCAAAACCCTCGTCATATCGACTGTCCCGTCACCGCGGTTGCGAAGGTACCACCTGTGCATCTGTACGATGCTCCATTAGTGAGATACGCCGTGAACAATCATTGGTGTATCATGTGCGCATGGCACTATATATTTCATTCCACACATGTGCACAACACATGCTATACACACATGCACCATACCACACATGGGTGAGAGAATCTCTACCCATGTGTGTGATGTCACACACCCATACTACCCCTCTCATGTGTATCCAAAGTCAACCCTTCTCCATACAACACCTTATGCATGATGTCATCATACCATGCCACCCCATGTCTCATTTAATCCACCATTAAGTCTTAATTATACATTACTTGCTATAATCCATGCCTAAGCTAATCATAACCACATTAATCTAACTTACCACAATTTTAGCAAATTCTCTACAAATACCCCTTCAATCCTCACATTTTCACCATTTTCCTACTGTAGAGAGAGAGAGAGGAGTGATCTTGGTGGGCCATCAATCCCATCCCTTCCATTCATCTCAACCATCCATCTAATCCATCAAGGTGAGTACACCCCCTTCACTTATGTTATTGATTTGTTTCCTATTTGAAATTGATGATGATTATGATATAGGACCCACTGATAGTAAGCTCCATTGTGATGATGTTTGCCATCTAACCCATTGGCTATAGCCCCATCATGATGATCAACAGTCATCCAACCTCTCCTTGAGGTCACAAAGACTTGGATGAGGAGAAAACATAGATATTAGCTTGATCAGTAGACCATGGCCCTACCATGGGCCCATTGTAGTGTTTGTATGCCATCCAAACCGTCCAAGTGTGGCCCATTGGGCTGGCCAAACTCACACACACACACACACATGCACACACGTGCACATAACACCATAAATAAAAAATAAAAAAATAAAAAGAGAAGGGGAGTGGACGTTGATTGCTACTAGTGTCAGAGGACGCTGTAGCAAGCAGCGTCCCTGCTGCTTGAGAGAGAAGGGAGGTACTGTGGGACCACAACGCACCCTCCCAACCCCCCCCCAATGATGTGTGTATTTGATCTGTATCGTCCATCTAATTTCCCAACTCATTTCAGGCCTTGAGCCGAAAAATGAAGCCAATCCAAATCTCTGGTAGGCCACACCATTGAAAATATTTTTTGATAGTGATATTTACTATCTAAACATATTGAATATTATGCTCATTGGACCTGTCATGTGGGCCCCACCTATGAAAAACCATTAAAAAAATAAAAAAATAAATTTAGGCCAAACGCTACTGCCAGCCTCAGCGTCCAGCTGATTGGAAATGGCAGGGGTCCGTGGGACCTAACAGCAAGCCCCACCATGATGTATGTTGAACATTAGCACCGTGCATTTGATGGGTCCCCTTTAGAAAATGGGTTTCCCCAAAAATCAGCCGTACACGGGATTTAGGTGGCCCACACCATTTAAAATCATGTGAAGACTTGATTAAAACATATCAAAGCACTTGCTGGGGCTCACCTGAAATTTGGATGCATTTGAAACTTGGTCTGACCCCTTACCCAAGTGGGACACTGTAAATGCTATGGTTTTAGCCCCTATAATTGTTAAATTTTGTAGTGCCAAAACCTCTTGGAATCTGTGTCTTGTGCAGCACATCGATATATTTAAGATAATGCAAATCATGTACAAGGACAATGGTCTTTACTTCAAGAACTTCTAATGCAAGATCAAGTACATAGTTCACTCCTTCAAAGTCTCAAAGTTCGAGGTTTCAAAGTTACCTCTAAAGGCAAGACAATAGTTAGTACTTTGGGACTCAAGATTCAAGGTGAAGATCAACTCAAGCTCAAGCTTCAATGTAACTACAAATTCAAGCTTCAAAAGTTCTCAAGTTCAAGTCTCTATATATGTAAAGACCTCAAGCTTTGTGAACTTCAAAGATCATCTATCAACCAAAGGAAAAGAAGTTTCAATGTTCATACATCATGGATAAGGTATGAATGACCTTAGATTGACCTTAGGGTAGGTCATTTTGAATACATAATTCATTTAGATCATTTTATAAGTGAAAAGTCTATTTTTTGACTAGTCCTAGCACTGGCTCGACCAATCCAAGAAATTCCACGACCAGTCCTAAGGTTGTTGCAAATTTTTGAAATTTTTTGGTTAAGCCACGACCAGTCCTGGAGACTACTCGATCGGTTGTGTGAACAATGCACGACTCGTTCTCGACTAGTCCTGCAGCTATGACTCAAACTACAGCGACTAAATTAGGCTTCACACGACCAGCCGTGGACAAGTCACGACTAGTCATGGAGGTCCCTCGACCGGTCGTACAAGGCTTACGACCAGTCGTGGAACTACTTTATCTGATCGCGCTCAAAATTTTAAAAATCTGTTAGTCCTACGACTAGTCGTAGTGTCCACAAGACCAGTCGTGAATGCGATTTATTCATCTATAAATAGAACACGAATTTCAAAGTATTTCATTCAATTCAAGCTAATTCAATTCGTCACTCTGAGAGATAAGTTAATGTTCTTTTTAAGCTATATTGTGCTCATTTAATATTCTCTTAATTTAGCTTTTTTTTTTAATATTTGATTTTGTATTCTTTATTCCAATCATATTTGAAGAAGGGATTGAGACTGCCCTTTTCTTGGAATCAAAATCAAATAAAGCTAGCCCAACTTGATTTAATTTAAAATTAATTTAGAACCTAGAACCATTTCATAAGTGAGTTTGGACATTGAACTTCTACGTTGAAATTTTACTCCGAATTGGTTCTTCCGGGCTGAGTCAAAAGGAGAATATCCAAGTATTTTACAGTTTTTGTAAATTCTTTTGTTTTAGTTTTTGAGATTGTGCCAGAAAAATCTCTGTTGTGCTTTGTCTGAGGTGATCCAGAAAACTCAGAGCGTGGGGTTTTTTGAATTGTGTAAGCCCACTTGAAAGACACAATTGTGATGGTTTTAAGTGAACCTGGAAAAACCTATTTGCATAGTGAATGCTAATATCCACTGTGAGAGGATATTAGGAGTGAAGTAGTTATGTGGCTGTTTTTCTAAACAGTTGGTGTACACACAAGCGAACCACTATAATTTCTTATCTTGTGGTTTGATTGTTTATTTATTTGTGTGGATGATTATAATTTCCCTTTTTATATTATGGAGAATGTTGTAATTTCTTTTATGTAAATGTGGAGAATGTTGTAATAGCTTAGATTTCCCTTCTTGCTATTTATTTCTTTATTCCTCTATAACAGTTTGAGTTTTTGATACACAAACTATTTTAGTAAGGTTGCCCTGCCATAAACCCTTGGTTTTTATGGTGCAAGGTTGTCCTTAGAATAACATTTGTATCAACCTCTCAATACTCGTTCTTTTGAGGTTGTCTTTAAATTCCGCATTGTGGGATTGTCTTTTGCTATCTATGTTTAATTTATTTAAATTCCGCTGTTAATTTTTTAATTTGGCATTGTCCTATTCACCCCCCCCCCTCTAGGACATATAGCTCGGCCTTTTCAAGTGGTATCAAAGCCTAATAACTTACTTTTAATTATTTTTTTAGATTTATTTCCTAACCTAATCGATCTGAGCTATTTGAAATGTCAAATTTTGATAGCCTTTCAGTCACTAGGCCTCCACCATTTGATGGCTCCAATTATGCCTATTAGAAAGCCAGAATGAGGATTTTCCTAAAATCCATGGATGAGAGCGTGTGGCAAGCCACAGTGACTGAATGGACCCCTCCTACCATTGAAGTAACTAGTACCGACGGATCCAAATCTATGAAAATCTCACCTTATTTTTCTCAGACACACTTCAGAAAAGTGAGAGTATTGCCAATGTAAAAGAACTAAATGCAATCACTTGCGCAGTATCACCGGATGAATTTAAAAGCATTATATCCTGTGATACTGCAAAGCAAGCTGGGATATTTTAGAAATGACACACGAGGGAAAAATAATTGTCAAGAAATCTAAAGTCCAAATCCTCACAGTCAAATTCACGAAAATACGTATGGAGGAAGTGAAACTTTCATGGACTTTTATATAAGATTAAATTACATTGTTAACTCTATGTGGGGTCTCAGTGATAAATCCTAGAAAGTAAAGTCCATGCAAAGATACTTCGCTCACTACCTGATCGGTTCAATTCAAAGGTGACCACGATCTAAGAACTTTGTGATATGGACAATATGAGGGTAAAAGAATTGGTTGGGTCTTTATAAACTTATGAATTGGTAGTAATTCTGATTTAGAAAATTCTGAAGATGATATGGCCCTTTTAGCTAAAAAGTTTTACAAAATTTTCAAAAGTAAAAAGAGGGTTGACTTTCAAAAATCTAATGATAAGAAAAAATCTAAATCTAAAACTTGGAAATCATTAAAAGATAGCCAATGTTACAACTGCTATGATTATGGGCATTTAGCAAGCAAGTGTCCTAAAAAGGACAAACCTAAAAAGAAAGGTATGTTAGCTACTTGGGATGAATCTTCTGGCTCTGAAGCCTCTTCTGAATCAAAAGATTCTGAAACCGAGTCGGGTAATGAAGTCAAAGCCCTTATGACTCTAGCCAAGTTCACTTTTTCAGATCATGATGATTCAACTAGTGAAGAAAATCTGGATAGTGATCATGAAAATGAAGAAGATCTTCAAGATGCTTACAATGCCTTATACAAGGAAAGTTGTAAAATTGCGGTAAAACTAAAACTTCAGAAAGAAAAGTTTTTAAAACTTAAAGAAAATTTTGATACTCTTGTTTTAGAAAAATTCCACATTTCAGATTATTTTGAAAAAACTAAATGCGATTTAGATTTCAAAACTTCCCTGATTGAAAATCTAAAATCTAAAAATGAAAAACTAAAACTTGAAGTCTCTTCACTTTTGAGTTTAAAGGATACATGGAGGTATGCCTAAGGTGATCCTAAGTTAGAAAAACTATTATCTGGATCCAGAAAATGTGGCGACCAATCCGGTTTGGGCTACAATAAAAGTACTCCTCCTAAACACAAGAAAACTCCTCCTAAGTTTGTGAAAGGAGTCTTCAAACTCAATAGGGAAAAGTTCAAATTAAAATTTTTCTAAAAATACTAAAACTTTTCAAACTTTAAAACCTAGAAGTAACCATATCAACTACAAAAATTAGAATCATAATCCTTTAGCTGAGAAAATTGTTGATTTACTTAAGGAGCTCTTAAAATCTAACTCAATGGGTCGATCTTATATCAACTACAAACACAAAAAGACCAAGTATACTCCTAAACCCAAAACAGTAATGAAATGGGTTTCTAAGGTTACTTGCTTGGTTGCCCACACGACTTTCAAAGCTTCAAGCCATTCAAAGTGGTACCTAGACAGTAGATGCTCCAAACACATGACTGGTGACAAAGGTTTGTTCACCAATCTTAAAGACATGACTGATGGTTCAGTGACATTTGGTGATGGTAGCAATTGCAGGATTATTGGCCAAGGTACGGTTCAACTTTCTAACCTCCCTTTATTTAAGAATGTTTTATATGTAGAATGTTTAAAACATAACTTATTAAGCATTTATCAAATATGCGATAAAAACCATAGCGTAAAATTTTCTAACCTAGGGTGTGAAATTTTAAATAAAGATGGTTCAGTAATATTAACTGGTCGTAGAACTTCTGAAAACTGCTACATTGTAAGTGAGTCAAGCTCGTCTAATCTATCATGCTACATGGTCCATACCGATGAGACCGAGTTATGGCATAAACACCTTGGACATGTACACTACCGTAACTTGTATAGACTTAGCAAAAGAGAGTTAATAAGAGGCTTACCCAAAATATAAAAAATAGATAAAATATGTGGTGAATGCCAGATTGGTAAGCAAACTAGGAGCTCTCACAAAAAGGTGGACTCCATGCCACATCTAAACTGCTCGAACTTCTCCATATGGATCTAATTGGACCAACAAGAATGGAGAGTCGAGGTGGTAAAAAGTATATTCTGATAATCGTTGATGACTTTACCAGATATACTTGAGTAGTCTTCTTAAGAGACAAATCATAAACTCTCGATGAAGTTAAAAGGGTACTTAGACGTATCCAAACTGAAAAAGAGACTCAAGTCTATAAGATCCGTAGCGACCATGGATCAGAATTTGAAAATAGCGGTTTTGAGAAGTTTTGCAGCGATCAGGGAATATCACATGAATTCTCTGCATCCAAAACACCATAATAAAATGGTATAGTAGAAAGAAAAAATAGAGTGCTTCAAGAAATGACTAATGTAATGTTAAACAGTATGAAGCTCCCTAAAAACCTTTGGGCCAAAGCCGTAAATATTGCATGTTAGATAATTAACTGCGTTTATATAAAACGGCTTATGAAATGTGGTTTGACAAGAAGCCTATTGTCAAATACTTTCAAGTTTTTGGCAGCAAGTGCTATTTTACATGACCGTGAAAATCTGGGTAAATTCGACACCAAAAGTGATGAAGGGATATTTTTAGGGTACACTCTGAATAGTCGTGCATATCGGGTTCTTAATAAGAGGACAGGTGTGATTTAAGAGTCAAATAATGTGGTTATTGATGATCACTTGAATACACCTGTCTCAAGTTCAAATAACGATGAAGTACTTCTAATTGATAAACTAGATTCTTTATTAAGTCAAAATAATTCTGAACTAAGGACTGCTAAGGACTATTCAACTAATCAAATTCTTGGAAACGCTCTCACTGATGTATGCACTCGTAGATTACTAGAAGATGTGTGTAACTACGTATGCTTTACATCCCAGATAGAACCGGCTAACGTAAAAAAGCTCTTACTGATGAAAACTGGATAGTTGTGATGTAAGAAGAGCTTAATCAATTTGTCAGAAATGATGTTTGATACTTAATTCTTAGACCAAAAGATAAACATATTATCAGAACTAAGTGAATTTTCAAAAATAAGTCTGATGAACTTGGTAATATAATCAGAAACAAGGCTAGACTGGTTGTACAAGGGTGCACTCAAATTGAAGGCATCGATTATGATGAAACCTTTGCCCCAGTAGCTCGTCTTGAATCAATCAGACTATTTATATCCATTGTCTGTTTTAAAAAGTTCAAAATATATCAAATGGATTTAAAGAGTGCTTTCTTAAATGGCGAGTTGCATGAAGAAGTGTATGTTGAACAATCAACGGGTTTTGAAAACCCTAAGAATACTGATCATGTTTATGGCCTAAAAAGGCTCTCTATGGTTTAAAATAAGGTCCCAGGGCATGGTATGAAAAATTGACTAAGTTTTTACTAAGTTATAACTTTATAATGAGAAGTGTTGATAAAACTCTGTTTGTAAAGAAACATAATGATCACATTTTAAGAGTACAAATTTTTGTTGATGATATTATTTATGGATCTACCTGTGCTAACATGACTATTGAGTTTCCAGATCTTATGAAATCTAAGTTCGAAATGAGCATGGTTGGGGAATTGAATTATTTTCTTGGTTTGCAAGTTAAACAACAATCTAATGGTTTCTTTATTTCTCAAACCAAATATGCTCTGAACTTAGTTAAAAAGTTCAGATTTAAGAATGGGAAGAATTTTGATACTCCTATGAGTACGACTTTAAAACTCTCAAAAAACTCTACAGGTAAGAAAGTAGATCTTAAATTATATCGTAGTATGATAGGTAGTTTGTTGCATTTAACTGTGAGCCGACCTGATATTCATTTAGCGTAAGTATTTGCGCTAGATATCAATCTGACCCTAAAGAGTCACATTTAACTGCTGTTAAGCGGATTATGCGATATGTCGCAAGTTCAACTAATCTGGGTCTTTGGTATCCACATGATACTAGTGTGCAATTAGCTGGTTACACTGATACTGATTGGGCTAGTAACATTGATGATAGAAAATCAACCAGTGGTAGTTGTTTCTATGTTGGAAACTGTTTAGTTTCTAAGCAAAGTAAGAAACAAAGTTCTGTATCACTCTCTACCACTGAGGCTGAATACATTGCAGCAGGAAATGCATGTACTCAGCTTGTATGGATAAAAAGAATGTTAAGCAATTATGAAATTGCACAGGATTCTATAGTTTTAATTGTGATAATTCCAGTGCAATTAATATATCCAAAAATCCAATCCAGCATTCACTATAACGCCCTGAAAATCGGGGGTCGAGTATAACTCAACTCCTGAGTTCCAATGCATCACTTATGCAACATAAATAATGCTGATTAAATGTTGTCTGTGTTAGAGCAATAAACATGAGTGAGATTATACCAAAACAGTAATTCATACTCCAGATCATTTGTATAAAGGCAAGTGGAAGACTGAACTGTATATATATGTATGTAAAGAAACAAAATCATTTCATTCTCCAGAGTATGAACCCATCTGAGTCACCATATACATATGTTTATTTTACGAACACAATGTCAAAAATTAAACTAAGTAACAATCCCTGCAAAACCCGTCGATCCTGGCAGCCTAGTCGAAGCCGCCAGAGTACTGCATATAGGAGAACTCCTCCTAGTCCTCATCATAATCAGGCTCCGCCTCCTGAATCGTCGGCTCACCTAAACCTGAGACAGAGTCTGGTTGGTGTGCGCAACATCGTATTCCGTAACGTGGGAGTGAGTAGCTAACTCAGTGGAACAATAAAGCATAGGGTAACATGTTATCAATACAGTCAAGCAGTAATGATAAAGCAGTAAAATCAAACACTCCTAACTACTCTTATTAATGCAAGTATGGATGCAGGTATGATGGATGCCCTCACCACACCCTCCCTCGTGCGACACCATCTCACGTTCGCAGCATGCTTTCATCCCTCAGTGCTCCACATCTTCCAGGCACATGCAATGCATGATGAGCATGATTACCGAGTTTTTAGTTAGTCCATTTCAAACAGCAGAATTGGGAAACTAAGGTACCTCCCTTGTATCATTCCCAAACATGATCCATTCTAGGGTCGTCAGTCCTAGTTAATATCAGATGATGATGTGTTTTCTAGGTCACTACAAAGGCTGCCAGGGCTGTTACGCACAAAGGTTACACCACTCCCCCATCACCTCTTACACGATTCATCACTATACAGAAACAGCCTAGTTCATACTCTATATACCGCGGCATAACTCTAAGGTTCACCTCGATTTCAGAGTATGCTCGCGGTCACTACAAAGGGTCTCCAGGGCTGTTGCTCGCATTCGTTGCACCACTCCCCCATCACCTTATCAATGTAGGCCAACAGCACGAATATAGTGTCCCATACCACCATAATCGGCTCACTAGTCTGGTTGCTCACTGGTCACTACGGGGAGGCACGTGGCCCCAGCGTAGGCCGATAGCTCGACCACGGTGTCCCATACCACCATGCCCGGCTCATGAGTCTTAGCAGATCGAGGTACCATGGTTTAAAAGGGATTTCACTGGTAAGTTTGGTACCCTAGGTTCAAGCAGTAGCGACCAAACATGGTGAACATACATTAGACACATCGGGTTACTTGACGGGCCTGACTAGCTCGAGCGCACAATCAATTGAATGACATGAAGTGCATAAGCACTTCGTGTGGCTTAACCACTGTCGCCAACTGACGTACGACTCGGGTTCGTCAAACACATCCCACGTGGCGACATGAACCTCAGCCACGATCTCAAAATAGTACCGATATCTGGACTATAGACATAGTCCCAAACTCAATCAATTCTCATCCATAACATGTGGAGTAAAGCATGATAAACAAAGTAATCCAAGCATGCTAGTAGGCATGTTATAAGGCATGTTATAAAGCATGATATAAAGTATGTTGCAAAGCACTACATCAGTAGGAATACAAACACATATATTGCAAGTAAGCGGTTTAAGTAAACAACCTCATGTTTGTAATCATACATGTCTCTAGGGTAGTTGAGAATCCCATCTCAACACCCTCCTAAAGCATTTCCACAAACACATGACATACACTATTTCAACATACTTAGTGTATGTTAGCAAACATATATTAGGGCGAATCCTTTCGCCAAGCAAATATTTGATGCACACATAATATATTTATACAAAAATTAATCATGGCAAACACATCTCTAAATTATATATGTATACGGTATTTCTTACAATACAGTATTTCTACATACATAGTGTATATTAGTAAAACATGTATTTAGGCGAATCCTTTCACCAAATAAGTATTTTATCCATATATCGTATATCCATACAACAAATAATCATGTCAAACACATTTCCAAAAAATATACGTATACGGTACTTTCTACGAATACCTAGAATATGTAAAATTCCATATTCTACAACTTTAATCGAAACAGAAATTGGAAAGCACTTTGAATATGTGCAATTGCATGCAGATCATGAATCTATCATTATCTGACATTGAAAGAGTTGAAAACCATAACCTATATACCTAAAGTCCTCACCTTGCACCTTGGAATCTCAACGGATCAGCAAAGTTTGATGGGCTTCTGTATTCGGGAGTTTTATAGCCTAAAGAGTGAAATTGGTTAGCTATTTCATAACCTATAACCTTCATACCCCAAAACAGATCTAGGGTTAGGGTTTCTTACCTTAAAATGGAGTCGGTATCGCCGGGAAAGTGACAAGAAAGGGGTGGTGCAGCCCGCGTGGTGATTGGAAACAGTAGGAGGGAGATTCTCCCACAACCCTCTAGCTTTCTCTCTCTTTTTCTCTCTTCTTACTTAGGATTTTTTCCAATTTCATATGGCTGTGAGAGAGGGTGCTCTAAGGTCCTTATATAGCCTAAAAAGTCTTTGAAATAGACTTAAGTTCAAGGTATACTTGGGTTATATCCAAATCAGCTTTAATTCAGCTCAAAAGAGGGTTTCTGGCGGCCCTCCTTGAGCCAAAAGTCGGACTTAAGCTCACTAACCTTGGATCTACGTGGAGTTATGTTTTTGTCTCAGTCGGATTCCCAGATCACGCGTGGCAGACCAGTTTCAGTTCAGTGGTCAGTGGGCCTTGATCCGAAATTCCAAGTACATGTAAATGTTCCTGAAATTTTTCCTAATCCGAGGGTGTATTTGGGTCAGATTCTGATGGTCTGATTTCTTATAAATTGACCGTAAGTTTCAAGTCTCAGATCACTATTTCAGATATTTATTTTGTAAAGGAAACATGTGTTTTCACACTCCTTCACTCCGGGCTCAAGCGAACAGTCGTGGGACACTGTCTGGGGCTGATTTCTGAGATGGTTGTCAAGCCCAGCGAGGCGGTCCTAAGTCCTTAACCTTGTATTATTCGGACTCCCGATGTGCGGTCCGGACTTGATACGGAGTTTCAAGGTGTTCCCGAGAGTAGTCGGGTAATGAGTTTGATCCTAGATTTTAGGGTAACCTAGCATCAAGGATTCTACAACTTTTGGGTCTTGTAGATCGTATTTAAAGCGATCCAAATGGATTTCATGGCTAATCTAGTTAGCACTTAATTAACTTTGTCAAATTTCTAAAGGATTTAATCCTAAGTGATTTTTGGTCGAGGTGATACTCGAGCCATTGTACGAAAATTTACGAGTCGTTACATTCACGAACCAAGCACATTGACATTAGATATCACTACATTCGTGAATTAGTGGAAGAAAAGATAATTTCTTTGGAATACATTCCGACCGAGACTCAACTTGCTGACATTTTCACTAAACCGCTCGACAAAAGCAAGTTTTCTAAATTGAAATTTTATCTTGGTATGTGCAATTTGAATTGATCATTTATGCATTTCTGTATCATATTGTATATATTTGTTATTTTAAATGATTAGAATTTTAAATTATGTGAAAAATGCATAATTTTTGCTGTGCACAACTAGTTGAGTACTTCCTCGACCAGTCATGGCACGACCGGTCGAGCATGTCCTCGACCAGTTGTGTATCGCGGGTTTGACCTTTATTTGGGGGAAAATTCCATTTTTCTTCTATTTGAGGCTATTTCTTCAACGAGTCTTAGCTTGACCGGTCGTACCCTTCTTTCTTGATCTTCAAGGTTAGTTCATTATTTCCATTTTCCTTCTAGATTCAAGTTTATTTCACTTCTTTTTCATCTTTCGAGTGATTTATTTCTTGTTTCCTTGAGGTTTTTGGGGTTTTCTTCTCCAAAATCTGATTTTGAAGAAACCCACTCTACATATTTTTCAACCTCTTGATTCCTTCATTTCTTAGCTGCAAATGGATGCTAGAGGTAAAAAGAAAACTTCTCGTGGTGCTTCCTCATCTAGATCGACACCTATCAAAAGGCGCCACCTTCGGTCACCTGAAGATGATCCCTCTTATGTACTGGATTTACGGTTGTGCAATGTGATAGTTGAACAACCTGTGCATATTGAACAGATTGCTCCATTTGAGATCTTTCCTCTTCTCCAAGCTGTAGGATGGGATAACATTCTACATTGGGGTGGTCCGGCATACCGGTTTATTGCGCAAGCTATGTTTGCATGTATTTCTAATTTCTCAACTGAAAATTTAATTTTTATTATAGCAACTAGAGAATGTCCATTTGAAGTAGACCGATATCTAATTTCTGGCCTAATGGACATACTTGTCAATGATGAAGGTATTCCAATTAGCTCTCTAGTTCCTAAACCTTCTGAATCAGAAAAACGTAAGCTTACTAGAGCATTATGCAATATAGATGCGCAATGGAGTCAAAATGGGAATGCGCTAGCTTCAAAGTACTTGTTACCCAGATACAGGGTCCTTCACAGGATATTTATTTCAATTCTTTATCCTTGTTCTGGTAACAAAACCAAATTCACATCTTTCATGGTTTGGATTCTGCATTCCATCATCTCTAGTACATCTATTTGTTTTCCTTCTTTGATCTGTCATTTCATCATACAATTTCGTCTCCATCCTAGACACAATAATATCTCTTCTGCATATCTTATGACTGTGTTGGCCACCCATATGTTAGTGGCTATGTCAGTTGGAGAGGCTCCTATTCAACACCTTATTTTTAACAACTCAAGTATAAATAAAATGAATTTGAGGTTGGCTGCTGGTCAAGTCAATGTGGGTGTTGGTGGAGCTGAAGTTGTTAATGAAGAAGACGGCGAATTACCTGCCGATGACATTAATATGGATGATATCTTTAATGAGATTGGCTCAGATTCTGAGGCTGATCCTGATTATCAGCCTTCTGATTTCGTTAAGAGGTTGCATTCTCTTGAGGAATAGGTGGCTCAAATTCGTGTAACCTAGGATTCACAATTTTCTTATATGCGTAAATATACGAGGCACATTAATAAGGGTTTACATTAGATTGATCGATCTATTCCTGCTCCCTCTTCAAGATCTGATTAGTATTTTCTAATTTTGGATTGTAATAACTCTTATGATACTTTGCTTCCTCTTGGTTTGTGGGATTGACTTTGGTTGAACTTGGATGATGTTGATTGATAATACTTGATCTTTACTTGCTTATGTATTTTCATATCTTGCTCCTTTATTCTTCCTTGTTTATCTTCATCCTATTTCCTGTATAAGGTTCTTCCTTTGTCATATTGTGACAAAAAGAGGGAGAATTTTGTCATGCATGATGCTTATGTTTATAATTTAAGGCATGTGGATTGCAGATGGAGGGGGAGTAGTAGCAAAATGCTTACTTTCTTTTATATAACTGGTGTATGATTCTTTAACCAGGTTGACTGGTTTATTTTGATAACTGGTGCATGATTCTTTGTGCGTATAATGCTTATGTTTGTTTGGAGTGTGTTTTGTTACATATTTGACAAAGGGGGAGATTGTAAGTGTTATGGTTTTTAGCCCCTATAATTGTCAAATTTTGTAGTGCCAAAACCTCTTGGAATCTGTCTTGTGTAGCGCATCGATATATTCAAGACAATGCAAATCATGTACAAGGAAAATGGTCTTTACTTTAAGAACTTCTAATGCAAGATCAAATACATAGTTCACTCCTTTAAAGTCTCAAAGTTCAAGGTTTCAAAGCTATCTCTAAAGGCAAGACAATAGTCTCTACTTTGGGACTCAAGATTCAAGGTGAAGATCAACTCAAGCTCAAGCTTCAATGTAACTACAAATTCAAGTTTCAAAAGTTCTCAAGTTCAAGCCTCTATATGTGTCAAGACCTCAAGCTTTGTGAACTTTGAAGATCATCTATCAACCAAAGGAAAAGAAGTTTCAATGTTCATACATCATGGATAAGGTATGAATGACCTTAGATTGACCTTAGGGTAGGTCATTTTGAATACATAATTCATTTAGATCATTTTATAAGTGAAAAGTCTGTTTTTTGACTAGTCTTGGACTCTGTTCGACTAGTCCTAGCACTGGCTCGACCAGTTCAAGAAATTTCACGACCAATCCTAATGCTGCTGCAAAATTTTGAAATTTTTTGGTTAAGCCATGACCAGTTCTGGAGACTGCTCGACCGGTTGTGTGAACAGTGCAAGACTCGTTCTTGACCAGTCCTGTAGCTACGACTCAAACTCCAACGACTAAATCAGGCTCCACACGACCAGTCGTGGAGGTCCCTCGACCGGTCGTACAAGGCTTACGACCAGTCGTGGAACGACTTTATCCAATCACGCTCAAAATTTTAAAAATCTGTTGGTCCTACGACCACTCGTAGTGTCCACAGGACCAGTCGTGAACACGATTTGTTCATCTATAAATAGAACACAAATTTCAGAGTATTTCATTGAATTCAAGCTAATTCAATTCGTCACTTTGAGAGATATGTTAGTGTTCTTTTTAAGCTATATTGTGCTCATTTAATACTCTTAATTTAGCTTTTTTTTTATATTTGATTTTGTATTCTTTATTCTAATCATATTTAAAGAAGGGATTGAGACTGCCCTTTTCTTGGAATCAAAATCAAATAGAGCTAGCCCAACTTGATTTAATTTAAAATTAATTTAGAACCTAGAACCATTTCATAAGTGAGTTAGGATATTGAACTTCTACTTTAAAATTCTACTTCAAATTGGTTCTTCCGGGCTGCGTCAAAAGGAGAATATCCAGATATTTTACAGTTTTTGTAAATTCCTTTGTTTTGGTTTTTGAGATTGTGCCAGAAAAATCTCTGTTGTGGTTTGTCTGAGGTGATCCAGAAAACTCAAAGCGTGGGGTTTTTTAAATTGTGTAAGCCCACTTGAAAGACACAATTGTGAGGATTTTAGGTGAACCTGGAAAAACCTATTTTCATAGTGAACGCTAATATCCACTATGAGACGATATTAGGAGTGAAGTAGTTATGTGGCTATTTTTCTAAACAGTTGGTGTACACACAAGCGAACCACTATAATTTCTTGTTTTACAGTTTGATTATTTATTTATTTGTGTGGATGATTGTAATTTCCCTTTTTGCATTGTGGAGAATGTTGTAATTTCTTTTATACAAATGTGGAGAATGTTGTAATAACTTAGATTTCCCTTCTTGCTATTTATTTCTTTATTCCTCTATAACAGTTTGAGTTTTTAATACACAAACTGTTCTAGTAAGGTTGCCCTACCATAAACCCTTGGTTTTTATGGTGCAAGGTTATCCTTTGAATAACATTTGTATTAACCTCTCAATACTCGTTCTTTTGAGGTTATCTTTAAATTCAGCCTTGTGGGATTATCTTTTGTTATTTATATTTAATTTATTTAAATTTCACTGTTGATTTTTTAATTTGGCATTGTCCTATTCACCCCCCCCCTTTAGGACATATAGCTCGGCATTTTCAGACACACATAATGGATGGGCTGGATTTGTGAACCACGCCGCGGTGGCCCAACAAATGATTATGAATGTTTTAATGGAGGGTAATCCTCTTAACTTTTGTGTGTGGTGTGGCCCACACGAGTGACAGATTGACTTGATTTTAAGCCCTAGACCCACCATGGATTGGTGCATCTGATTGATGGTGTTGAGGGTCGACACGCATCACGGTGGGTCGGGAAATCCCCATGAGCTCGACCACATAGAACCGTTTTCCATATATATATAATAGTGTTAATTAAATTTTGGGCCTCTCAATAACTATATGATCATGCGAAGCTTAGGTGACCGCTAAAAATAAAATAAAATATTGGGACTTGTAATGTATGTGTGGTCCCTAAATATATGATCACGTGATGTTGGGTGGCCTATACACCATGTGAACTATGAAGTATCTGCTGCCTTAAACCTTGTGAAATTGGGCAGCATGTGCAGTTCACCACCACAGGACCATGTTATATAAGATCGGCCTTAAATCATGCATGGCTGAGTTGTGGCCTTTAGTCAAGTAATTATACGGTGTATGGACAACCCTTGACCTTAAAAAGATTATGTAGAATATGTGGCCCGCCCATCAAGTGAGCCTGTGGTGTAGGAACAACTCCAAAATAATGGAAATTGTGTTGATTATGTAACTGATATCAAGAGGTTGTATGATGTGTGGTTGGCCCTTGACCATGTGGAATCCTATTTGGCGTGTGGCCCTAAGTCATAGATTTGTGTTTAGCCTTTGGAACATTTTCGATTATAACTTGTGTGAGAACAATGCTTGTGTGAGGGTGTGATGGAGTGGTTGGGTATGAACAGTGCGATGTAGTGAGTTGGGCCTGACCCCTTGATCATGAGGTCATGTAGCGTAAGTATGGCCACCTAATCATGTACAAAGGTGGTGAATATGTAGCCATCTAATAGTACGATTGTGAAATACGCACAAGGCCACCTAACCATATGAAATCAAGTGGCATTGGTGGCCATTCAACAGCATTGGTTTATGCTTATCGACATAGACACCGCCACTTGAATCATGTATGACCAAGTTGTACATTAGACCGAGTATGATGTAGGGTTATGTTACCTAAGCTAATATATCAAAGTCTTGAATTCTATGTGATGTGATCTATAAACCATAAATGGTATGATGAAATGTAGCTCTTGACCCTTAACCATATGACACCGAATATGAGTCATTAACTATGTGACATGTGAAGTGATTGTAGTATAAGACTTAGCGTAATGTAGTGTAGCCATGGATGGTGGGTATGATTGTGATTGTTCAATTATGTTTGGATATTTTGAAATGTGGACACTAGATCATGATAGTAATCGTATATATACTAATCTATGTGAAATTGTGGTACTGGGTGCCTGATCATAAGAAAGTTTAATAAAGTGGTTGCCCCATTATGCGAGCCATGGTGTAGTAAAAATAAGTAATCTTCTGACCTTAAATCCTTTATTGTGGCAAGTAGAGTGACATTTGTTTGGCCACTCAACCATATGGACTTCTGATAATGGAGTGGCCACAGGACCATGTGGGCATATGAGAATTGTGTGGTCACTCCAGACTCGTGGACTATGCTAATGATGTAACCTCTTGGGTATGTGAACTTAGGATGTGTGTCAAATTGATTGTTGGACCCATCTTATTAATAGTATTAGGCTTGATTTGTGGACTCCACTAATATGTTCACAATGGCGTTAGAGTGGTGGCCCTATTAGCCTTAAAGCCCACCTTGAGTAGACACCTTGTGGGCCCATTAACAGTAAACCTATTGGGCCTATAGCTTACTTCCTCTTACTAAGAATGTAAGACTCCATGAGAACTGCATATTAGGCCTATGTTTGGGCTTCTTAGTAAGTGCATGAGACTCCTTGTGATGTATGTATGCTAAGTCCCATTTGGGCCTTGTGAATGAGTTATGATTGAGTCCTTGAATGAACCGTCTGTGGTAATCAAATGGACCACCCAACAAGCCAAAAGATTAGGATGTAGCGACCCACTAACAACCCATTCAAGTGTGGTAATGAACTGGGACTTAGTCCACTTGAAATGATAGCTAGACATGTTGAGGCGTTGGATTGAAATCTAATTATGCATATGGTGATGGCACATGTGCGGTGATTGTGTAATGTGATACTTGTGGTGATGATGATGCCTGTATGGTTAGATGAGATGATTGTATTGTATGGCAATGATAATTTATGTTTATATGTTTGGATGGTGTTCAATTGGACATAAGGACTAAGCGGACCACCATATGTATTACCTCGAGTCATAAATAGTGCACCTAGTGTCATATAATGACGTGACACTTATGCACCCACTTCCTACGGAACTGATGAGGTGAACCACTTAACTCTTAACCGTGAATGAGTATGTTGGTGATATGAACTAGCTTTCGAATAGCTATGGATCTTTACATGTGGAATTGAGACATGTTATGGTATGCGTGCATCACTTGCATGTGTTTGATATACAACTTGTTCTAGGGCCACTATATGAGGTTTTGGCCATGCGATTGGTGTCAAGTGATAAATTGATCTTAGTTGTGCTATTATGTGGTTGGTGCACACTTATGACATGGAAGTGTGGACACTTACATAGCCCCATGATCATGAGGGAGAGTGCACATTATACCATTGTTTTGCCATGTTGGTACTGTGATAATTTTTGACTGGTCTTATGGTATTTGTGCATATTGCATCTACATGCACATATACATGTACATGCATCATGGATGAGGAGTGCCTGGTGTGCATAGTTTGATCATGCGAAGATCATATGCATGTGGTAGAGGATGTTGGTGCGGGGTGCACATGATGGAGTATGTGGTAGAGGATGTTGGTACGGGGTGCACATGATGGAGTATGTGGTAGTGGATGTTGGTGTGAGGTGCACATGATGGAGTATGTGCGGATGTTATCTGGTCCGAGAGACTGCGGGCTTAGTCCCTGGGTTGAAGTCCCTAAGCGAATATATCGGGCACGGTCTCTGGGTTGAAGTCCCTAAAGCTCACTTGATGCTACATTGTAATTTATGTTTATGTCGATGTTGATATTACATGTATATCCTTTCCACGATGAGCGTGGATTGTAGATTGGATGTGGTTGGCAGAGGAGCCCGATTAGTATTAGGGTTGCCTCGTATGCATATGTGGCTTACATGCATAGCATTGCTTGAGTGCAATTATACTGTATAGCATGCTTATGGATTATCATTAAATTTTGCATAGCATCCTCGTGAGACGGATTGAACACCACAGCAACATCGTGGTTATATTGATGAGACCACCACAGTGGCATCGTGGTTGGTATATGTGGACACCAAAAATTTGGGTTTCTTATACTGGGTCCCAGACCCCTGGGTGAAACTCCCTAAACCTCGAGTGGTACCCTCAAGCCTCATCATCTAGACCAGGCGGATGCCATGAGTCACCTGGTGCCGAAGACCATAGTAGGCCTGACTCCCGTCGACATGGTCGAGTGACAAGAGGTTCGACCACGCCTAGCTGAAGAGTTGGAGTGAATGTGGTTGGGTTTGACCAGCCCCTAAAATGGGTCCACTTATAAGGCGGGTATACGAATCCTCTATTCAGCAAGTTTCGGATTTGCTCTGGATACTAGGCCCCAGTGATTCCCAGTGATAAAAACTATATTGTGATGTCTACTATTAGAGGAGGATTTGCATGTCTGCATATACCCGACATACTTTTGCATATCATCTCTTGCATTGCATTATGCCCTCTTGGCTTTATGTAGCATTACTTGGTCACTATGCTTTAGCTTGTGTACTCTGATATTTGATTGTTACCGTATGCTTGTACACTATGCACACACGAGTGTACTCACTAGGCTTTTAGCCTAAGCTTCCTATTTCCCATTTTTTTCAGGGCAGAAGTTGCTTGGAGGACATAGCTTTCTAGATGCATTGTATTTATTTTGTGATTTGGCAATATCTGCGTTGTACCTTTTGAAAGTCATTATACTTATAGTCGTCTGGATGTATAATGGAGACTGTTGCTTGGCATTGTGATCATAGACCATCATGCTCTAGTATTATTATAAAAAATATTTAGTAAAAAATCTTCCTTGTTGTGCGCCGAACTCGGGACTTGGTGTATGGAAGTCGAGTGCTGGATTTAGGGCATTACGGAAGCTGTCCGTTCCTGAATTTGGGGCGTGACAAAAACCAAGTGGATTTATTTTGTAACTTAGTCAAGCTAAGTTAAATGAGCAAGGATTGGGTTCCTTCACATCCCATGGATGTGCTCTTCTCCGCTGTAGCTAGCTAGTTATTTCACTTTTTTGTTTTGTGTTGTCACTACAATGTCTTTGAACTATTGGAACCTAAAACAATTTTAGTTCCTTGTTTGATCACCAACCAATGTTTTAAATATCGACGATATCCACTGATGTATCGCACAATGTATCTTATAACCCACCTATGCAATACGAAATGCATAGGTAGTACCGATATATCCCACATGTTCAATTCGATGAGCATTTTCAATTTCCAATCCTTTTTTTTTTGTTGAAATTATTTTAAATTAGTGTCAAATGGTTACAAATCCATTGTTTCTTCATGTTTTCTAAGTTTTTTTTGAAAATTTTCTTCAACCAACTATCAATTGAGACTAATTTTAAAGTATTTTGAAGTATTTTATGAAATGATCATCACATACACTCTAATTTCAAATTTTGATATAGGTGGTCCAATTCGGGGAAAACTCAAATTTTCACCAATTTCTCTCAAATCACTTGCAATGTTGCACTCCAAACATGAAATCAAGCATTTATGAGGACTAAAGTCCTTGTCAATTTTTGAAAAATAAAAATCATTTTTTAATTAAAATATAATAAAATATTTTTTAAAAAAATTTCCCTTCAAACAATTGTCAATTTAGAATAATTTCGAAGTATTTAAGAGTGTTTAATGAAATGATCATCATATATACTCTCAATGTTTTCCATTCAATTTGAATATAGTTGCATTAATTCAATCAGACACAACATAGCTTAGGACCCTATACAAAGGAAACTTATTATGTACACTTCTTTTTTAAGATGTTATTATCTAAAAGTGTTTATTAAGGTCTTTTTTAACAATCCCTGAAGTTTCATTGAAAATTCAACCAATTTTCCAATGTTTTCCCATGTTTCCCAATAAGTATAATAAATTACCCGATGCAAACGATGTATCCCGTGCGATAAATTGGCAATGTCGACTTTGATCTTTCTCACCTTCAGCTCCTCGACTTGCTTATGAACTTTAATATTTGATATCTGCTCATTAATGGCTACCAAAGTCTCCGTACAAATCTTCAATTGTTTCTGAAGAGAATTATACTCTCTGTCATATCCATAAATGATAGCGGAACTCCTGGATATTTTTAACTTTGAGAAGTAATAAATCTCTCTATTGATGAAGTATCTTTGGAGCGATAATTATGTTGCAAGCTGGTTCTAGTTGTCGAAATGAAGCATAGAAGTGGATCAAAGAATTATGCAGTGATGAAGCGTTGATCTTAGCCAGCCTTGCAAAGTTATCTAGAATTGTCAAGGCATCGTTGAGAAAAGGCCTTTACTCTTGATCCTGGAACATGCATGCCATAGTAGAAAGGGCATGTTTGACTAATATAAGCTTGTACGCCTACGTAAGGCTACACGTCCTACACAAGGACACAACGTATTCTCCCGTCAGAGGCCAACTAGGACTTGGCCAGGTTCTGAATCCCAATCATACATAAGGAAAGGGCTTCAAACACTTTAGACTCTAAATACTTACGAAGTAAGTTGGTGAGTCCCGTTCTCGCACAGTGTGAAGATCTTCGATGAAGACGAAGAAAGTTTAACTCCCTTGAACCGTAACCTACTGATGATGCTTTCGAGAAGTCTCTAAGGTTATGAGGTTTAGGGTTTTTTGTAAATGCTATTTTATCTAGTTCCTATGATTATCAAATTTTGTAGTGCCAAAACCTCTTGGAATCTGTATCTTGTGTAGCTCATCTCCATATTCAAGATCAAGCAATTCAAGTACAAGTTCAAGATGTTCCAATTCAATATTCAAGCAACACAAGTATAAGAATAAGTGATTCTTGTACAAGTTCAAGTACTAGATCAAGTTTTTAAGCTTCAACTATATCAAGACAGTGTGTATTACTTTAAGAATTCAAGCTAAAGTAATCTTCTCAAGCTTAACCTCATATACTCAAGTCAAAACACAAGTCACAAGTATTTCAAGTTCAAGCTTCAAAGTACTTCAAGATGTCAAGCTTCATGTACTTCAAGATTAACTATTAACCGAAGCGAATGATGTTTCAATGTTCAAATCTCACATATAAAGTATGAATGACCCTAGATTGACTATAGGTTAGGTCATATGGATTGCATACTTAATTTGGGTCATTATATAATTTTATAGGCTTTTTCTCGACTAGTCTTAGCATATGTTCGACTAGTCCTAGTACTGGCTCGACCAGTCTAAGAATTTTCTCAACCAGTCCAATGTTTGTTACTAATTTTTGGGATTTTTTGTTGGACCCTCAACTAGTCCTGGAGACTGCTCAACCAATCGAGTGAACAGTGCTTGACTAGTCGAGCAGACTTGACTCAAAGTCCAGCAACCATTTTAGGTCACACTCGACCAGTCGAGCAGGCCACTCGACCAGTTGAGCAAGCCACTCGATCAGTCATGGAATGGTCTTATCTTATCCCGCCTGAAATTTTGAATTCTTGTTGGTCCTTCGACCAGTCGAACCAGTAAGTGCTATAATTTGATTCCTCTTTGATTGTTAAATTTTATGTGTAAAAACTTCTTCATATGTCATGTGTTTATATCTTGATAAATTTGTTCGAGACACCTCGTCAACACTTGAAGTCTAGCTCAAAGAATTCTTCATGTTTCATGATAGTTCAAGCTACAATATTAAGAGAGAACTCAGGGTCAAGACTCAAGTTCAAGTGCAAGTCAAAACTCAAGATTCAAATCTAAATGCGGGACTCAAGTACAACTTAAAGTAACATTGAAGCTTCTGAAGTAGTCAAGCTACATTGAGAAGAAATCAAGCTTCGTAAAGATCAAAGTCTAAGCAAATGAAGTGTTCAATGTCCATACTTCATGTTCTAGGTTTGATAGACCATTAGATTGACCTTAGGGTAGGTCACTTTGGATACATAATTCAAATGAATACTATTACATGATTTTGGTCTACTCTAAGACCAGTCCTAGACCCTGTTCGACCAGTCCTAGCACTGTCTCGACCAGTCTAAGAAGTTCCAAGACCGGTCCTAAAATGGTTACACAACTAAATCAATTGTTGCACGACCAGTCGTAGAGGGGTCTCGACTAGTCGTGGACTGCCTATGACCGGTCGTACAACGGTCTGATGCGATCGTGCTAAAAAATTCAAAAATCAGTTTATTCCATGACCAGTCGTGGTGACCCTAGGACCAGTCAAAGACGAACTTCTTCAGCTATAAATTGCACATGAATTTTAGAGTTTTCCATTGGAAAAATTAAGTGAATTCAAGGCTCCACTCTGAGATAAGTTTGCGTTTATTTTTAAGCTATTTTGTGCATAATTTCTTTCTCTTTTTGATAGCTTATTTAATTTGATTTTGTTTCTGTATTCCAATTTGATTTGAAAAGAGGAATTGACTTATTCCTTCTTCTTGGAATCAAAATCAAATATAGCTACGCCCAACTGGTTTAAATCTAAAATCAATTAGAACTTAGAACCATATTAAAGTGAGTAGTGGACATTGAACCTCTATATTCGAATGTCTACTCCAATTGGTTCTTCCGGGCAACTACAAGAGGAGAAATCCAGATATTTTACAATTCTGTAAATTCCATTCTATTTTGATTTTTTTTCTTAGGATTCGCCAGAAAAATTTCAATTTGTGTGGTTATCTGAGGACAGCCAGAAAACTCAGAAGTGTGGGTTTTTGAATTGTGTAAGCCCAAGTTAAAGACACAATTGTAAAGGTTTTGGGTGAACCTGTGAAAACATATTTGATAGTGAACGCTAATATCCCCTGTGTGAGGATATTAGGAGTGGAGTAGCATTCTGTGTGGCTGTTGAAAGACAGTTGGTGTTCACACAGGCGAACCACTATAACTCTTTGTCTTGTGGATTGAATGCTTGCTTAATTTTCATATCTTTTATCATTCAATTGTGTGGAATGTACATGTGGATGTGAATGTTGTAACAGTTTACATTTCAAGCAAGTGTGGGGATTGTTGTAATAAATTAATCTATATTTCTGCATTTAATTTCAATTCTTTGCTATTCATTTATTTCTATTAAAATTGAGTTCTTAATCCAAAAGATGTTCTAGAAATAAGGTTGTCCTACCATAAGCCCTTGTTTATTATGGTGTAAGGTTGTCCTTACAACTGAATTTGTATCAATATCTTATTACTTATTTATTAAGGTAATTTGATTTCAGCATTGTGAATTGATTTATAATTGTAAAGCTATTGATTTATTTTATTCTGTTGATTTTATTTTAATTTGGAATTGTCCTATTCACCCCCCCCCCTCTAGGACATATAGCTTGGCTTTTTCAAGTGGTATCAGAGCCTAATAGCTCGTTCTTATTATTATTATTTTTTGGATTTATTTCCTGAGCTAACGATCTAAGCTATATTAATAAGATGTCAAATTTTGATAGCCTATCAGTCACTAGGCCTCCACCCTTTGATGGCTCCAACTATGCCTATTGGAAAGCTAGAATGAGGATCTTCCTCAAATCAATGGATGAGAGTGTGTGGCAAGCCACAGTGACTGAATGGAACTCTCATACCATTGAAGTAACTGAATCTGACGGTTCAAAAATTGTGTCTGTACCTGCTTATTATTTATGGACCACCCTTCAGAAAAGTGAGTATAGTGCCAATGCTAAAGCACTAGATGCAATCACTTACGCACTATCACCGGATGAGTTCAAAAGAATTATATCCTGTGATACTGCAAAGCAAGCCTGGGATATACTGGAAATGACACACGAGGGTACATCAATTGTAAAAAAGTCTAAAGTTCAACTCCTCACAACCAAATTTGAAGAAATTCATATGGAGGAAAATGAAATGTTTATGGACTTTTACACTAGACTAAATGACATTGTAAACTCTATGTGGGGTCGTGGCGATAAAATTCCAGAAAGTAAAGTGTGTGCAAAGATACTACGCTCACTTCCTGAATGGTTCAATTCTAAAGTAACCGCGATTCAGAAACTTCGTGATACGGATAATATGAGGGTAGAAGAACTAGTTGGTTCTTTACAAACCTATGAATTAAATTTTAAAGCTCCTAAAGGTAAATTTATAGCTTTGAAATCTTCTAAAGGTATTTCTCAAGAAAACTCAGATTTAGAAAATTTTGAAGATGATATGGCTCTTTTGGCGAAAAAGTTTTATAAAATTTTCAAAAGCAAGAAAAGGGTCAACTTTCGAAAGGCAAATGAAAAGAAATGATCTAAACCTAAGTAAAAAACTTGGAAGTCTTTGAAAGATAGTTAGTGTTACAACTGCCAAGAGTATGGGCATTTAGCAAACAAATGTCCTAAAAAGGATAGACCTAGAAGGAAGGGTATGTTGGCTACTTGGGATGAATCGTCTGATTCTGAAGCATCTTCGGAATCAGAAAATTCTGAAACCGAGTCGGGTAGTGAAGTTAAAGCCCTTATGACTCTTGCCAAGTTTACTTTTTCAGATCACGATGATTCAACAAGTGAAGAAAATTTGAATAGTGATTATGAAAATGAAGAAGATCTTCAAGATGCTTATAATACCTTACATAAGGAAAGTTGTAAAATTCCTGTCAAACTTAAGCTTCAAAAAGAAAAGTTTTCTAAACTCAAAGAATGTTTTGAAACTCTTGTTTTAGAAAAATTGCATATTTCAGATTGTTTTGAAAAATCAAAATGTGATTTGGAATTCAAAACTTCCTTGATTGATGATTTGAAATTTGAGAAACTTAAAAATGAAGTATCTTCTCTTCTGAGTTTGAAGGATACATGGAGATATGCCCAGGGTGATCCAAAGTTAGAAAAATTATTATCCGGATCAAGAAAATGTGGCGATAGATCCGGGTTGGGCTATGAGAAAAATACATCTCCTAAACAAAAGTATACCTCTCCCAATTTTGTGAAAGGAGAAACTTCTAACTCAAAAGGAAAAGGTACTAGTCAAGTTTTTTCTAAAAATACAAAAACTTTTCATAAACCTAAAAGCAGCTATATAAATTTTAAAAATCAAAACAGAAATCCTCTTGCTGAAAAAATAATTGATTTACTTAAGGAGCTCTTAAAATCTAACTCAGTAGGTCATTCTAACAACATCAGACAAAAGAAGACCAACTATGTTCCTAAACCCAAAACAGTTATGAAATGGGTTCCTAAAGTTGCCTGCTTGGTTGCCCACATTGCGTTCAAAGCAACAAGCCATTCAAAATGGTACCTAAACAGTGGATGTTCTAGGCACATGACAGGTGACAAGGCTTTATTCACCGATCTAAAAGATATGACTAATGGATCAGTCACATTTGGTGATGGTAGCAACTGAAAGATTATTAGCGAATGTACGGTTCAAATTTATAATCTTCCCTTATTTAAGAATGTTTTATATGTTGAGGGATTAAAACACAACCTGTTAAGCATATCTCAAATATGTGACAACAACCATAGTGTTAAATTTTCTAATTGGGGTTGTGAGATTATAGATAAAAAGGGTTCTGTAATATTAACTGGTCTAAGAACTTCTGAAAACTGCTATATAGTATGCAATGGAAGCTCATTTAATCAAATGTGTTACATGGTCCATACTGATGAGACAGAATTATGGCATAAACGCCTTGGACATGTACACTACCGAAATTTGTACAGATTGAGCAAAGGAGAACTAATTAGGGGTCTACCTAAAGTGCAAAAAGTAGACAAAATATGTGGTGAATGCCAGTATGGTAAACAAACAAGGAGCTCTCACAAAAAGGTAAACTCCAATACCACATCTAGACCACTCGAGCTTCTCCATATGGATGTTATAGGACCAACCAGAACGGAAAGTCGAGGTGGCAAAAAATACATCTTGGTTATCGTAGATGATTATACAAGATACACTTGGGTTTCATTCTTGAGGGACAAATCAGAAACCCTTGATGAAGTGAAAAAGATTATAAAATGGATCCAAACTGAAAAATGTTCTCAAGTTAGTAAGATCCGTAGTGATCATGGATCCGAGTTTGAAAATAGCGGTTTTGAGAAACTCTATAGCGATCAGGGAATATCACATGAATTCTCTGGGCCCAAAACTCCACAACAAAATGGTATTGTGGAAAGAAAAAATAGAGTGCTTCAAGAAATGGGAAATGTTATGTTAAATAGCATGAAGCTCCCTAAAAATTTATGGGCTGAAGCAGTGAATACCGCCTGCTACATTATCAACCGTGTTTATATTTGCAAATCTAATAATAAAACAGCTTATGAAATATGGTTTGAGAAAAAGCCTACTGTCAAATATTTTTGAATTTTTAGCAGCAAGTGCTATATTTTACGTGACCGTGAAAATCTAGGAAAGTTCGACACTAAAAGTGATGAAGGGATCTTTTTAGGATACTCTTTAAATAGTCGTGCATATCGTGTTCTGAATAACAGGACGGGTGTGATTCAAGAGTCAATAAATGTAGTAATTGACGATTACTTGAATACACCTACCCCTAGTTCAAATAATGATGAAGCTCTTATATATGAAAAACCAGATACTTCATCAAGTAAAACTAATTCTGAATTAAGAACTGTTAAAGATCATCCAACTGATCAAATTCTTGGAAACCCTCTCACTGGTGTGTGCACTCGTAGACAACTAGAAGACATGTAATTACATGTGTTTTACATCTCAGATTGAACCTGTAAACATAAAAGAAGCTCTTTCTGATAAAAACTGGATAATAGCTATGCAGGAAGAACTTAATCAGTTTGTTAGAAATGATGTCTGGTATCTAGTTCCTAGACCTAAAGATAAACACATTATTGGAACAAAATGGATTTTTAAAAATAAGTCTGATGAATTGGGAAATATCATTCGAAACAAGGCAAGACTGGTTGTGCAAGGGTACACGCAAATTGAAGGGATTGATTATGATGAAACGTTTGCCCCAGTCGCTCGCCTTAAATCGATCAGACTTTTCATATCTATTGCATGTCTTAGAAAGTTTAGAATTTTTCAAATGGATGTAAAGAGCGCCTTTTTGAATGGCGACTTACATGAAGAGGTATATGTTCAACAACCGACTGGGTTTGAAGACCCTAAGCTTACAAATCATGTATACCGCCTTAAAAAGGCTCTCTATGGTCTGAAATAAGCTCCTAGAGCATGGTATGAAAAATTGACTAAGTTCTTACTAAGTCACAAGTTTTAGATGGGTAGTGTCGATAAGACGCTCTTTGTTAAGAAACATAACGATGATATCTTAATGGTTTAAATCTATGTTGATGATATAATTTATGGATCAACTTGTACTAACATGACTATTGAGTTTGCAGATCTAATAAAATCTGAATTCGAAATGAGCATGGTTGGTGAATTAAATTATTTCCTAGGGTTGTAAGTAGAAACTACGTATGCATTAAACTTGATTAAGAGATTCGGATTTGAAAATGGTAAGAACTTTGATATTCCTATGAGTACAACTTTAAGACTCTCAAAAGACTCTACAGGTAAGGATGTAGATCTTAAATTGTATCGTAGTATGATAGGTAGCTTACTTTACCTAACTGCAAGTAGACCTGATATTGCTTTAAGTGTTGGAATTTGTGCTAGATATCAGTCTAATCCTAAAGAATCTCACTTAACTGCTGTTAAACGAATTATTAGATATATCGCAAGTTCAGTTAATCTGGGTCTTTGGTATTCGGATGCTGATTGGGCAGGAAATATAGATGACAGAAAATCAACCAGCGGTGGTTGTTTTTACATTGGAAACTGTCTGGTTTCTTGGTTTAGCAAGAAGCAAAGTTCCATATCACTCTCAACTGCTGAGGCCGAATATATTGCAATAGGAAATGCATGTACTCAGTTAGTTTAGATGAAACGTATGCTGAGTGATTATGAAATCGTACAAGACTCTATGGTTTTATACTTGTAAGTGTTATGGTCTCATAATTTTGATGTGTCAAAACATCTATCTGTGTCCTGCGCTTTTATGATGATTTATATGAATTCAAGACACTGCATAAATACTTCAAGAAGCTACAAGTTGAACTTTTCAAGAAGCTACATGTTGAAGTCTCAAGAAGCTACTATGTTGATGTTCAAGTCTTAAGAAACAACTCATGATTTCAAAACTAATAAGCAATGCATGAAGTAGTTGTTATGCTGATGAAGATCTCAAGTTTGAAGCTACAACAAGTTCAAGATCTCAAGCCTGATATGGTTCAAACAATCTACATTCGTTGAATGGTTGAAGTTCAATGTCCATACGACATGATTCAGGTTTGAATGACCTTAGGTTGACCCTTTAAGTAGGTCATTTTGGATACATAAATCAAATATTTATTTTACATAAGTTTGGTCTATTCTACGACCAGTCCTAGCTCTTGCTCAACCAGTCCTGGCATTGGTTCGACTAGTCCAAGAAATTCCACGACCAGTCCTAAGTAGTTGAAGAATTTTTTAGAATTTTTGGTACACCCACGACCAGTCCTGGAGGTCCTTCGACCGGTCGTAGGTGTGGCTTCGACTCGTCCACGACCAGTCGTGGATCTACGACTCAAAGTCCAGCAATGTTATCCTTGGTCCTACGACCAGTCGTAAGGATCTACGACCAGTCGTAGGTGACCCACGACCAGTCGTAGGGTACTCACGACCAGTCGTGGAACGACTTTCAAAGATCGCGCTCAATATTTCAAAAATCTGTTAGAGCTACGACCAGTCCAAGGTTTCTAAGACCAGTCATAGGAACGATTTTTGCTTCTATAAATTGAACATGAAATTCAGAGTTTTCACAGTTCAATTCTATTCTATTCAAGAATTTTTAAGTGATCACTCTGAGATAAGTCTGTGTTTATTTTAAGCTACATTGTGCTTATTTAATATTCCTTTTTGCTAGCTTATTTAATTTGATTTTGTTTCTATATTCCAATCTTATTTGAAAAGAGGAATTATCTTATTCCTTCTTCTTGGAATCAAAATCAAATATAGCTACGCCTAACAAGTTAAATCTAAAATCTATTAGAATTTAGAACCTTATGAATGTGAGTATTGGAAATTGAACTTTGACATTCAATCATCTACTCCGATTGGTTCTACCGGGCTGCTAAGAAAAGGAGAAATCCAGGTATTTTACAATTCTGTAAAATTTATTTACTTTTGGTTTTGTTTGAGGTTAAGCCAGAAAAATCTCATTGTACTGGTTTTGTGTGAGGTTGAGCCAGAAAAATCTCATTGTATTGGTTGTCTGAGGAAAACCAGAAAACTCAGAAAAGAGGGATTTTTGAATTGTGTAAGCCCAAGTGAAAAAGACACAATTGTAAAGGTTTTTGGTGAACCTGTGAAAACCGATTTGATAGTGAACGCTAATATCCCCTGTGTGAGGATATTAGGAGTGGAGTAGCTTTTTGTGTGGCTGTTGAAAGACAGTTGGTGTACACACAGGCGAACCACTATAACTCTTTGTCTTGTGGATTGAATGCTTGCTTAATTTTCATATCTTTTATCATTCGATTGTGTGGAATGTACAAGTGGATGTGAATGTTGTAACTATTTACATTTCAAGCAAGTGTGGGGATTGTTGTAATAATTTAGATCTATACTTCTGCATTTAATTTCAATTCCTTGCTATTTCATTTACTTATATTAAAATTGAGTCCTTGATCCAAAAGAGGTTCTAGAAATAAGGTTGTCCTACCATAAGCCCTTGTTTATTATGGTGTAAGGTTGTCCTTAGAACTGAATTTGTATCAATCTCTCAATACTCATTTATCAAGGTGATTTAAAATTTAGCATTGTGAATTGATTCATATTGTAAGGCTATTGGTTTACTTTTTCGCTGATTTTATTTTAAATTTGGCATAGTCTTATTCAACCCCCCCCCCCCCCCTCTAGGACATATAGCTTGGCCTTTTCAAGTAGTATCAGAGCCTAATAGCTCATTTTTGTTGCTTTTTATTTGGATTTATTTCCTGAGCTAACGATCTAAGCTATATAAAAAGATGTCAAATTTTGATAGCCTTTCGATTACTAGGCCTCCACCCTTTGATGGTTCCAACTATGCCTATTGGAAAGCCGAATGAGGATCTTCCTCAAATCAATGGATGAAAGTGTGTGGCAAGCCACGATGGATCGAATGGAATCCTCCTATCATGGAAGTAATGCTGGTGTTGATGGTTCAAAATCTATGAAAATTACAACGTATTACCAATGGACCACACTTCAGAAAAATGAGAGTAGTGCTAATGCTAAAGCACTAAATGCAATCACTTGCGCACTATCACCGGATGAGTTCAAAAGAATCATATCCTGTGATACTGCAAAGCAAGCCTGGGATATTTTAGAAATGACACACGAAGGTACATCAATTGTCAAGAAATCTAAAGTCCAACTCCTCACAACTAAATTTGAAGAAATTCATATGGAGGAAAATGAAATGTTTATGGACTTTTATACTTGATTGAATGACATTGTAAACTCAATGTGGGGTCTTGGTGATAAGATTCCAGAAAGTAAAGTGTGTGCAAAAATACTACGCTCTCTTCCTGAACGGTTCAATTCTAAGGTAACCGCAATCCAGGAACTTCGTGATACGGATAATATGAAGGTAGAAGAATTAGTTGGTTCTTTACAAACCTATGAATTAAGTTTTAAAGCTCCTAAAGGTAAATCTATTGCTTTGAAGTCATCTAAAAGTATTACTCAAGAAAATTGATTCAGAAAAGTCTGAAGATGATATGGCCCTTTTGGCAAAAAAGTTTTATAAGATTTTCAAAAGTAAGAAAAGAGTCGACTTTCAAAAGGCAAATGAAAAGAAACGTTCTAAACCTAAGTCTAAAACTTGGAAGTCATTGAAAGATAGTCAATGTTACAACTGTCAAGAATATGGGCATTTAACAAACAAATGTCCTAAAAAGGACAGATCCAAAAGGAAGGGTATGTTGGCTACTTGGGATGAATCGTCTGATTCTAAAGCCTCTTCTGAATCAGAAAATTTGTAAACCGAAGTCGTGCTTGATGAACTTAAGGCCCTTATGACTCTAGCCAAGTTTACTTTTTCAGATCACGATGATTCAACAAGTGAAGAAAATTTGGATAGTGATCATGAAGATGATGAAGATCTTCAAGATGCTTACAATGCCTTATATAAGGAAAGTTGTAAAAATTTGTCAAACTTAAACTTCAAAAAGAAAAGTTTTTTAAACTTAAAGAATGTTTTGAAACCCTTGTTTTAGAAAAATCTCAAATTTCAGATTGTTTTGAAAAATCAAAGTGTGATCTAGAATTCAAAACCTCCCTAATTGAAAATTTGAAATCTGAAAATGAGAAACTTAAAAATGAAGTATCTTCTCTTCTGAGTTTGAAGGACACATGGAGATATGCCCAAGGTGATCCAAAATTAGAAAAATTATTATCCGGATCAAAAAAATGTGGCGATCGATCCGGGTTGGGCTATGATAAAAACACATCTCCTAAACAGAAGAATACTCGTTCCAATTTTGTGAAGGGAGAGTCTTCTAACTCAAAAGGAAAAGGTACTAGTCAAGTTTTTTCTAAAAATACAAAAACTTTTCAAAAACACAAAAGCAGCTATATAAATTTCAAAAATCAGATTCGAAACCCACTAGCTGAAAAAATTGTTGATTTACTTAAGGAGCTATTAAAATCTAACTCAGTAGGTCACTCTTACAACTATAAACAAAAGAAGACCAATTATTCTCCTAAACCCAAAACAGTACTGAAATGGGTTCCTAAGGTTGCCTGTTTGGTTGCTCACACTGCTTTCAAAGCTACAAGCCATTCGAAATGGTACCTAGACAGTGGATGCTCCAGACATATGACAGGCGACAAAGCACTATTCACCGATCTTAAAGATATGACTGATGGGTCAGTCACATTTGGTGATGGTAGCAACTGTAAGATAATTGGCAAAGGTACGGTCCAACTCTATAACCTTCCCTTATTTAAAAATGTTTTATATGTTGAGGGTTTAAAACACAACCTGTTGAGCATATCTCAAATATGCGATAACAACCATAATGTTAAATTTTCTAATCAAGGTTGTGAAATTATAAATGAAAAGGGTTCTGTAATATTAACTGGTCGCAGAACTTTTGAAAACTGCTATATAGTAAGCAATGGTAGCTCATCTGAACAAACGTGCTACATGGTCCATACCGATGAGACAGAATTATGGCATAAACGCCTTGGACATGTTCACTACCGAAATTTATATAGATTGAGCAAAAGTGAACTAATTAGAGGTCTACCTAAGATGCAAAAAGTAGACAAGATTTGTGGTGAATGCCAGTATGGTAAACAAACTAGGAGCTCTCACAAAAAGGTGAACTCCAATATCACCACAAGACCACTCGAGCTTCTCCACATGGATCTTATAGGACCAACAAGAACGGAAAGTCGAGGTGGCAAAAAGTACATCTTAGTTATTGTAGATGATTACACAAGATACACTTGGGTTTCATTCTTGAGAGATAAATCAGAAACCCTTGATGAAGTGAAAAAGATTATAAAACGGATTCAAACTGAAAAATGTTCTCAAGTCAAAGCAAGATCCGTAGTGATCATGGATCCGAATTCGAAAATAGCGGTTTGAGAAATTTGTAGCGATCGGGAATATCGCATGAATTCTCTCGCACTTAAAACTCCTCAAAAAATGGAATTGTCGAGAGGAAGAATAGAGTGCTTCAAGAAATGGGAAATGTTATGTTAAATAGCATGAAGCTCCCTAGGAATCTCTGAGCTGAAGCAGTGAATACAGCCTGCTACATTATTAACCGTGTTTATATTTGTAAATCTAATAATAAAACGTCTTATGAAATGTGGTTTGAGAAAAAGCCTTCTCAAATACTTTCGAGTTTTTGGCGCAAGTGCTATATTTTGCGTGGACCGTGAAAATTTGGGAAAGTTCGACACTAAAAGTGATGAAGGGATCTTTTAGGATATTCTTTAAAGATCGTGCATATCGTGTTCTGAACAACGGGACCGGTGTGATTCAAGAGTCAATAAATGTTGTGATTGACGATCTTTTGAATACACTGTCCCTAGTTCGAATAATGATGAAGTTCTTATACTTGGAAAACAAGAAATTTCATCAAGTGAAACTAATCCGAATTAAGGATCTGTTAAAGATCATCCAACTTCTCAAATACTTGAAAACCCTCTCTTTGGTGTGCGCACTCGTAGACAATTAGAGGACATATGTAACTACGTATGCTTTACATCCCAGATTGAACCGGTTAACGTAAAAAGAAGCACTTTCGGATGAAAAGCGGATTCTTGCGATGCAAGAAGAACTTAATCGGATTTGTCGAAATGATGTCGACACCTTGTTCCTAGACCTAAAGATAAACATATTATTGGAACAAAATGAATTTTCAAAACAAATCGATGAACTTGGAAATATTATTCGAAATAAAGCAAGACTAGTTGTACATGGGGTATACACAAATTGAAGGTATTGACTATAATGAAACATTTGCTCCTGTAGCTCGTCTTGAATCAATCAGACTTTTTATCTCCATTGCATGTTTTAGGAAGATTAAAATTTACCAAATGGATGTAAAGAGTGCCTTTCGAATGGTGATTTACATAAAGAGGTATATGTTGAACAACCTACGGGGTTTGAAGATCCTAAATTCTTGATCATGTGTATCGTCTTAAGAAGGCTCTCTATGGTCTCGAAACAAGCCCCGAGCATGGTACGAAAAACTGACTAAGTTTTTACTTGAGTCATAATTTTCAGATGGGATGTGTTGATAAGACGCTCTTTGTTAAGAAACATAACGATGATATTCTAATGGTTCAAATATATGTTGACGATATTATTTATGGATCAACCTGTACTAACATGACTGTTGAGTTTACAGATTTGATGAAGTCTAAATTCGAAATGAGCATGGTTGGAGAATTAAACTATTTCCTAGGGTTGCAAGTAAAACAACAACCTGATGGAATTTTTATCTCTCAAACCAAATATGCTCAGAGTTTAATTAAGAAATTTGGATTTGAGAAAGGTAAAAATTTTGATACTCCTATGAGTACAACTTTGAGACTCTCAAAAGACTCTACAGGTAATGATGTGAATCCTAAATTGTATCATAGTTTGATTGGTAGTTTGCTTTATCTGACTGCTAGTAGACCAGATATTGCTTTGAGTGTTGGTATTTGTGCTCGTTATCAATCAAATCCTAAAGAATCTCACTTAACTGCTGTTAAGCGGATTATACGATATGTCGCAAGTTCTACTAAACTGGGTCTCTGGTATCCACATGAGACTAATGTTCAATTAATCTGCACGCAGATCTTGTCGATTTGGAAACATTGATGATATGAAATCAACCAGTGGTGGTTGTTTCTACATTGGAAATTGTCTTGTTTCTTGGTTTAGCAAGAAGCAAAGTTCTATATCGCTATCAATAGCTGAGGCTGAATACATTGCTGCTGGAAATGCATGTACTTAACTTGTTTAGATGAAACGAATGTTAAGCGATTATGGAATTACTCAGGATTCTATGATTTTATTTTGTGATAATTCCAAGGCAATAAATATCTCTAAAAATCGATTCAAAGCATTCACGTACTAAGCATATTGACATTAGATTTCATTACATTCGTGAATTAGTGGAAGAAAAATTAATATATTTAGATTACATTCCAACCGAGACTCAACTTGCTGACATTTTCACTAAACCGCTCGACAAAAGCAGGTTTAATAAATTAAAGTTTGATCTCGGTATGTGCAATTTAAATTGAATTTGCGTGATTTGGTGTATCATAATGTACATAAGTTTGATGTTTTATTTGCTTGAATTTGAAAATTATTTTAAAAAATTATAAATTTTAAGTCGTACTCGACCAGTCGTGAGTGTACACGACGATCCGGTCGTGCCACGACTATCGAACACTTACACGACGGTCGTGAAACTCGGGATTTCACTTTAATTTGGAGATTTTGACTCTTCTTCTTCATTTCTTTTTACTCTCCAACGCTTTTAGCTACGACCATTTCGAACCCATCTTCATAGTACTTCAAGGTTAGTGGTTCTTTTACATTTTTTTTTGTAGATTCTTGCTATTAGTGTTTCAAATCTCATTCTTGTGGAATCTATTTGGTCGTTCATTGCAAGTTTGGGGTTTTATCTTGAAAAATCTGTTCTATCTAAACCTCATTTCTTCTATCTTGCATCTTGTTGTTTCCTTGAAATCCTTCTTTGAAAATAGATGCTAGAGGTAAAAAGAAAACTACTCGAGGTCCCTCTTCATCTAGATCAGCTTCTATTGTACAACGTCATCTTCGCTCTCCCGAAAATGATCCTTCTGATGCTCGGGATTTGCGTATGCGCAATGTTATTGTTGAGCGTCATGTTAATATTAATCACATTGCTTCATTTGGTATCTCTCCTCTGTTGGAATCTGTGGGATGGGATAACATCTTACATTGGGGTGGAGCTGCATACCAGTCCATTGCCCAATCCATGTTTGCATGTATTTGTGATTTTTCTCTTGAGGATTTTACTTTTAAAGTTGATACTCAAGAAGGATTGTTTTTAGTGGATCGACATTTGATTGCTGACATTATGGAAATACCTGTCAATGATGAGAGCATTCTAATTCATATTTTACATGACACTCTCGAGAACTGAACGAAAAATGCTTACTAGAGATTTATGTAATTTGGATGTTCATTGGACTCATAAAGGTCATGTACTTCCCTCAAGGTATTTGTTACCCGCATACATGAGTACTTCATAGGATATTCATCTCAAATCTTTATCCACGTTCGGTAATAAACCGAACTCACCGCTTTCATGGTTCGTGTTTTGCATTCTGTAGTCTCTGGTGCAAAAATATGTCTACCTTCTTTAATTTGTCATTCCATTATCTTGTCTCGTCACCATCCTGGACATAGTGATATACCCTTTGGTTATTTATTGACTATGCTGGCAAATCATATGCTCGTAGCTATGCCTACTAGAGAAAAACCCATCCATCATCTCCCTTTTAATAATTTCAATCTTAACAAGATGAATTTAGAATTGGCTGATGGCCAAGTGGATGCTGGTAGCAGTGGTGCTGAAGCAGGAAATGCTGAAGCTAGTGATCTTCCTGAAGACGTGAATATGGATGATTTATTTGAAGAACTTGAATCTGACTCGGCTGATGATCCTGATTTTCAGCCTTCTGATTTTGATGAGAGATTGAATTCCCTTCAAGAGCAGGTGGCTCAAATTCGTGTTACCCAAGACACACAATTTTCATATTTACACAAATATATGAGGCGGATTGCTAAAGGTTTACACAAAATTGATCCATCTAATCCTGCACCCTCTTCTGGTTCTGACTGATTTTTTTTTGGGTCTGTAATATTTTTTTTACTGAACTTTTCATGCTTACTGACTTTTTGAATTATGCACTATGCTCTCTTGAATCAACTCCTATTTTCTTTATTATTGATGCTCTTCTTCCTTTGTCATTTTGTGTCAAAAAGGGGGAGAAGTTTTGGAGGCTTTTGATTTATTTGTGATTTATTTGATGTAGCTCCTATTACTCAGGCTATTAATGTAGCTATTACTCAGGGGGAGTTAAGCTTCTCAGGGGTAGTTATGGGAGATTGATGCTAGTTATTACTTATCATATCTATATAACTGTGCATGCTTCTCTATTGTGAACCTGTTGTGTTTGTACTTCTCTTATGTCTATTGGAAGTATTATTACTTGGGTGTTTTGTCACAAATTTGACAAAGGGGGAGATTGTAAGTGTTATGGTCTCATACTCCTTTGGTTGTCAAATTTTGATGTGTCAAAACATCTATCTGTGTCCTGCGCTTTTATGATGATTTATATGAATTCAAGACACTGCATAAATACTTCAAGAAGCTACAAGTTGAACTTTTCAAGAAGCTACATGTTGAAGTCTCAAGAAGCTACTATGTTGATGTTCAAGTCTTAAGAAACAACTCATGATTTCAAGACTAATAAGCAATGCATGAAGTAGTTGTTATGCTGATGAAGATCGCAAGTTTGAAGCTACAACAAGTTCAAGATCTCAAGCCTGATATGGTTCAAACAATCTACATTCGTTGAATGGTTGAAGTTCAATGTCCATACGACATGATTCAGGTTTGAATGACCTTAGGTTAACCCTTTAAGTAGGTCATTTTGGATACATAAATCAAATATTTATTTTACATAAGTTTGGTCTATTCTACGACCAGTCCTAGCTCTTGCTCAACCAGTCCTGGCATTGGCTCGACTAGTCCAAGAAATTCCACGACCAGTCCTAAGTAGTTGAAGAATTTTTCGGAATTTTTGGTACGCCCACGACTAGTCCTGGAGGTCCTTCGACCGGTCGTAGGTGTGGCTTCGACTCGTCCACGACCAGTCGTGGATCTACGACTCAAAGTCCAGCAATGTTATCCTTGGTCCTACGACCAGTCGTAAGGATCTACGACCAGTCGTAGGTGACCCACGACCAGTCGTAGGGTACTCACGACCAGTCGTGGAATGACTTTCAAAGATCGCACTCAATATTTCAAAAATCTGTTAGAGCTACGACCAGTCCAAGGTTTCTAAGACCAGTCGTAGGAACGATTTTTGCTTCTATAAATTGAACACGAAATTCAGAGTTTTCACAGTTCAACTCTGTTCTATTCAAGAATTTTCAAGTGATCACTCTGAGATAAGTCTGTGTTTATTTTAAGCTACATTGTGCTTATTTAATATTCCTTTTTGCTAGCTTATTTAATTTAATTTTGTTTCTATATTCCAATCTTATTTGAAAAGAGGAATTATCTTATTCCTTCTTCTTGGAATCAAAATCAAATATAGCTACGCCCAACAAGTTAAATCTAAAATCTATTAGAATTTAGAACCTTATGATGTGAGTATTGGAAATTGAACTTTGACATTCAATCATCTACTCCGATTAGTTCTACCGGGCTGCTAAGAAAAGGAGAAATCCAGGTATTTTACAATTCTGTAAAATTTATTTACTTTTGGTTTTGTTTGAGGTTAAGCCAGAAAAATCTCATTGTACTGGTTTTGTGTGAGGTTGAGCCAGAAAAATCTCATTGTATTGGTTGTCTGAGGAAAACCAGAAAACTCAGAAAAGAGGGGTTTTTGAATTGTGTAAGCCCAAGTGAAAAAGACACAATTGTAAAGGTTTTTGGTGAACCTGTGAAAACCGATTTGATAGTGAACGCTAATATCCCCTGTGTGAGGATATTAGGAGTGGAGTAGCTTTTTGTGTGGCTGTTGAAAGACAGTTGGTGTACACACAGGCGAACCACTATAACTCTTTGTCTTGTGGATTGAATGCTTGCTTAATTTTCATATCTTTTATCATTCGATTGTGTGGAATGTACAAGTGGATGTGAATGTTGTAACTATTTACATTTCAAGCAAGTGTGGGAATTATTGTAATAATTTAGATCTATACTTCTGCATTTAATTTCAATTCCTTGCTATTTCATTTACTTATATTAAAATTGAGTCCTTGATCCAAAAGAGGTTCTAGAAATAAGGTTGTCCTACCATAAGCCCTTGTTTATTATGGTGTAAGGTTGTCCTTAGAACTGAATTTGTATCAATCTCTCAATACTCATTTATCAAGGTGATTTAAAATTTAGCATTGTGAATTGATTCATATTGTAAGGCTATTGGTTTACTTTTCCGCTGATTTTATTTTAAATTTGGCATAGTCCTATTCACCCCCCCCTCTAGGACATATAGCTTGGCCTTTTCAATACTGTGATAATTCCAGTGCGATAAACATTTCAAAAAACCCAATCTAGCATTCACGTACTAAGCACATTGACATTCGATTTCATTATATTTGTGAATTAATGGAAGAAAAAATAATATCTTTAGAATATATTCCTACCGAAACTCAGCTTGCTGACATTTTCACTAAACTGCTCAACAAAAGCAGGTTTAACAAATTGAAATTTGATCTTGGTATGTGCAAATTTAAATGATTGATCATGCATTTTTGTATCACATTGTATATAATGTTAATATGTTATTAATTTAAATTTCAAAATTTTGTGGAAATTGCATTTTTTTTTTTGGTCTAAGACCGGTCGAGGATGTTCTCGACCAGTCTTGATACGACCGGTCGAGTATGTCCCAAGACCGGTTGTGCGCGCGGTGATCCTTTTAATTTGGGGAAAACTTGTTTCTTCTTCATTCTAACCCTCCTCACCAACGAGCGGAGCTTCGACTAGTCGAACCCTTGTGTTTGATTCCTCCAGGTTAGAGTGATTTTTCTTATTTTCTTAAAGAATCTTAATCTTTACTCTTAATTTTCTTGATCATTGTTGTCTATTTCATATAAATCTTCAACTTTTTGGGTTCTTTCTTTTTGTTGAATCTAGAGAAACCCATCTCTTTCATTTCTTCAAGAATATGAAATCTAGAGGTAAAAAGAAAATTCATAGAGGTGCTTCTTCTTCTCGTACAAATGCTATCACTAGACGTCATCTTAGAGATCCTGAAGATGATCCACCACATGTTCGAGACTTGCGTATGCGCAATATTATTGTTAAAAAAGTTGTTAGTTTAAATCATATTGCTCCTTACTGTAACGCCCTGAAAATCAGGGATCGAGCATAAACTCAACTCCTGAGTTTCAATGCATCACTTATGCAACAAAATGAATGATGATTGAATGTTGTCTGTATTCGTGCATTGAACATGAGTGAGATTAAGCCAAAATAGCATATCATACTCCATAGACAGTTAAATTGCAAGCGGAAGACTGTGATAGATAGATAAAATATATAAACTGTGGTGAGTCTCCAGAGTGTGATAAGGTTACCCGGTTAAATAATTACAGGTACATTTCAAAATGTACCTAAGGTGTAGTGTCATCTAGTCAACATCCCTGTAATCCCATCGATCAAGACACGGCTCAAATAAAGCTGGCATAAACAACATATACGAGAAAGCACCCTCGTTGTCACAAAGGTCCGGCTCCGCCTCAGGAATAGCGTCGCCATCTGCAATCAGACAAAGTCTGGTGAGTGTTCAGAACACCGTCCCATAATGTGGGAGTGAGTAGCTAACTTAGTGGAACAATAGAGCATAGGTTAACATGTTATCAATTCAGTCAAGCAGTAATGATAAAGCAGTACAATCAAATAATCCCAACTACTCTTATTAATGCAAGTATGAAATGACATGATGAATGCCCTTGCCAAACCACCCTCATGCGACATCATCTTACGTTCGCGAATGCGTTCATCCCTCAGTGCTCCACATCTACCAGGCACATGCAGTGCGATGATGAGCATGATTACCGAGTAGTTATTAGTCCATTTCAAATAGCAGTATTGGGAAACTAAGGTACCTCCCTTGTATCATTCCCAAACATGATCCATTCTAGGGTCGTCAGTCCTAGATAATCTCAGACGATAGTGTGTTTTCTAGGTCACTGCAAAGGCTATCAGGGCTGTTACGGACAAGGGTTACACCACTCCCCCATCACCTTTTTAACGATTCATCACTATACGGATACGGGCCTAGTTCATACTCTATACACTATGGCAATACTCGTCGCCTCACCACAAATTTAGAGTATTCTCGAGGTCACTATAAAGGGCTTCCAGGGCTGTTACTCACAAAGGTTACAGCACTCCCCCATCACCTTATAAATGTAGGCCGACAGCACGAATATAGTGTCCCATACCACCATAATCGGCTCACGAGTCTAGTTGCTCACTGGTCACTATGGGGAGGCACGTGGCCCCAGCGTAGGCTGACAGCTCGACCACGGTGTCTCATACCACCATGCCCGGCTCATGAGTCTTAGCGGATCGAGGTACCATGGTTAACGGGGTTTCACTGGTAAGTTTGGTACCCTAGGTTCAAGCAGTAGCGTCCAAACATGGTGAACATACATTAGACATATCGGGTTACTTGACGAGCCTGACTAGATCGAGCGCACGATCAACTGAACGACATGAAGTGCATAAGCACTTCGTGTGGCCTAACACTGTCGCCAACCTAAGTATGACTCGGGTTCGTCAAACACATCTTACGTTGCGACATGAATCTCAACCACGATCTCAAGTCTGGTACCGATTGTCTGGACTATAAACATAGTCTCAAACTCAATCAATCTTTATTCATAGCATATGGAGTAAAGCATAATAAATGAAGTAATTCAAGCATGTTAACAAGCATGTCATAAAGCATGTCATAAAGCATGTTATAAAGCATGTTACAAAGCACTATATAAACAAGGATACAAACACATATATTTCATAAGTAAGCGGTTAAAGTAAACAACCAACATGGAGGAAATCATACACGTCTCTAAGGTAGTTGAGAATCCCATCTCAACACCTACCTAAGGCACCATCATCTAAACACTTACTCTCACAAGCATTTTCACAAACACTTAGAATACACAATTTCGACATACATAGTGTATATTAGCGAAACAGGTATTAGGGCGAGTCCTTTCACCAAATAAGTATTTTATCCCTATATAGTATATTCATATAGCAAATAATCATGGCAAACACATATCCAAAATTTATACGTATACGGTACTTTCTAATATACACAATTTCAACATACACAGTGTATATTAGCAAAACATGAATTAGGGCTAGCCCTTTCGCCAAACAAGTATTTTATCTACATGTGATATATTCATACAACAAATAATCATGGAAAATGTATTTCCAAAATTTATACGTATACGGTACTTTTTACAAATACCTAGAATATGTAGAATTCCATATTCTACGTCTTTAATCAAAATGGAAAACAGACAGCACTTTGTACATGTACAATTGCATGTAGATCATGAATCTATCATTATCTGACATTGAAAGCATTGAAAACCATAACCTATACACCTAAAGTCCGCACCTTTTGTCTTAGAATCGTAACGGATCCGATAGGTTTGCTAAGCTTCTGTATACGGCAGTTTGGTAACCTATAAATTGAAATAGGTCAGCTATTTCATAACCTACAACTATCGAAACCCCAAATCAGATTAGGGTTAGGGTTTCTTACCTAGAAACGAAGTCCGAATTGCCGAGAAAGCGATGAGAATCGGCTTGTAGAATGGCAGGGAAAAGGGTAGGAAGGATCTCCCACAACTCTCACTCTTTCTCTTTTTTCTCTCTTCTCTCTCTAGGGTTTCTCTCAAATTCATATGGCTATGAGAGAGAGGGTTCTAAGATCCTTTTATAGCCTAAAAATTCTCTGAAATAGACTTGTGGACAAGGTATACTTAGGTTATAACTAAAGCGGCACTTTTCTAGCTCAACGGAGGATTTCAGGTGGGCCTCCTCGAGCCAAAGGTCGGACTTAAGCTCACCAACACTGGATCTAGGTATGGCTACATTTTCGTTTCAGTTGGATTCCCAGTTCACGCGTGGCGGACCAGTTTCAGTTCGACAGTCAGTGGTTCTCGATCGGAGATTCCGAGTACATGGATATGTTTATGAAATTTTTCCTGATCCGAGGGTGTATTTGGATCAGATTCTAACGGTCAGGTTGCTTAATACTGACCCGTAAGCGACAAGTCTCAGATTACTATTTGAGATATTTATTTTTAAAGAAAATCAAGTATTTTCACACACCTCGCTCCGGACTCAAGTGAACAGCCATAGGACACTGTCTGGATTTGATTTCTGAGATGGTTGTCAAGCCTAGCGAAGCGGTCCTAATTCCTTAACTTCGTGTTATTTGCCCTTCCGACGTGCGATCCAGATCTGATATGGAGTTTCGGGATGCTCCTGAGAGTAGCCGGGTAATGAGATTGATCCTAGATTTTAGGGTAACCTAGCTTCAATGATTCTACAAGTTTTGAGTCTTGCAGATCGAATTTAAAGTGGATCAACCGGATTTCGTAGCTAATCTAGTTTAGCACTTAGTTACTTTGTCTCATTTCTAAAGGATTTAGTCTTATAAGATTTCTGTCTAAGGTGGTACTTAGTCCTTTGTAGTTTGTATATAAAGTGATCTAAGTTATATTACTTAGCTAGTTTAAGATAGTGTCTAGGGTGAAAGTATTTAGAAAAATTGAAAGATTAAGGTGGTGAAGGGTGGGATTTGTGAAGGAAATGGGTTCACAAGCAATTTTAGACTGTGGGATTGAGTTCTGACAAGTACTAAGGTGTCAGGAGTGACCCATTGCCTAAGGACGTCTAATCTCAGGTTGGTAAAAATCCGAGATGTTACAATCTACCCCCCTTAAAACAAAATTTCGTCCCCAAAATTGCCTAAGGGTAATAAGGAAAGATTTCTATTATGTCATTTGCCTAAGACTTATTGATTTCAAGTTTCTACGCATGGTAGGGTATATACTAGCCTTGTTCATTTTAGTCTACCCCCCTTAAAACTTATTTCTTTATCCATGTCTCATACCCTGATGGTTTGCTACAATTTATTTCTTTACTTATTTGGAGTCTTGACGACAATTCCCAACAATTTGGAGTAAGATAGTTGTTTTCATTGTTTGACCAACACAGAGAGACGGTTATAGTGAGCTTGATCCCGATACATCAATCATCTACCGGTCCAGGGTAGAAAGCTCATCGTATCCCTTCTGAATCCTTGTGGATCCTGGTCTTCTGCTCGGCCAAGCAGTGAGTCCATTGGTAGTCGCCCAGGATTGAGAATTAGGTCAAGCCACGAATGTTTCGCCGTTGTATATTTTGGTAACCCCGTAGTCCGATCACTCTAAAAACGTAGGGAATGTCCATCATTGAAAGGCTCAAATTGTCTATTTCTAAGGTTGCCCTTTAGGTCTCAGTCTAAAAAGAGTCCTCGTTATTATTTATGTCCAAGAAAATAGTGAATCAAATCTTACTAGATCATCCTAAAACGGTTTCTCATAGTAGAACTTGCTACGGCTTCTATAATGATTATATTCAACGAGCACAATTTCGATCCTGGGCCAGTGGGGTAGGGTCCATCATGCTTCCGCTGCGCCTATGAGTGGGTAGACGTGTATACCTACTTAACTCAACTGGGTTCATGACTTGTCTACCCCCCTTAAAATTGTTTCTATTTTCAGGGCTCAAGAATTTGTACAACGATCTGTATGTCAGAATGAGTTGAAATTTGAAACCTACCTTTGGTATGACATGGAAAACGATTTAGCAATACATTGGTCTTCTTTTCATCGATGATGCGTCTTGTGGTTGATTTCAGGGGCAGATGTGAGTTTGAGGCAAGATGCCTAATTCTATCAAGGAGTTTTGTCACGATCCAGACTTATCCTATTTAATCATGTCTAACTTAATAGGCAAGCTATCTTTCTACATTCATATGCACAATATGTATGCCGACATGGCATGTAATTTAGGACCTAATTCCTAACTATCTGTTGCCCATTTGGGCAATTCCTTAGGCCTAAAAGACAAAGTCTCTATCGGCTATATACTCCTAATACTTCTCAAAGACGAAGTTATAAACTTTTAGTTGTAAGTGGTCGGGCCAACACGGAAGGAAAGTTGTGTAGTGGGTCTGAGTCGGTTAAGCCAAATAACTAAGTCTATTATTCAATTGGCTTAGCATAATTAATTAGTCCTTTACCTTCTTTAGCCTAACCAGTAGTCTAGGCTTAATTTAGGAGTAGTGGTAATTCACTGGTTGTAATCCAAAGTCTATGCGTATACACTAGATGATTTTATACCCTTTCTAATATAAGAAATTGTTTTATCACTTAGGATCAAAGTTGTCTAATTGGAACTGAGTTGTCTGTACTTGACGCTCGAGCATTTCACATGTGCTCATTCCAACTAAGAGGGTCCTAAGGTTCACATTATTAATTTGGTGGATTTCCTATACTGCCAGATGTGTTTACAACATCTAGGAGTACCAACTCTAGGTTCAACACTCTAAAGGCCTATCTAGCCAGTGGTCTTAAGTTGTAGTAAATGGGACTGCATTGCTAATCTCATTTCGGGATTGGAAATGGCATGTTTGGTAGGAGGGTGGGTGGGGATTAAAATCAATGGTATAGGCTTTGGAAAATGAGCCTGGTGTTGAAAAAGTGTGAGATGGGATTTCCAAATCCCATGATAATGAATTTCTAAGTGTAATTTGAAAGAAAAATACGGGATATACTTTTCATTGCATACATTCCAAACATGGCATTGGAAAATATGGGATACACCCAATCTAAGGACCATACCTTACACATACATTTATTGTTACCTTTACAATTCTATCCACCTTAAACTCACCTAATGCAATTTGGCCGAACGAGCCCTAAACGTCCCCAAACATCTAAAACATTCTACCAACTACTACACCCATCAACATGAAAACAAAAACATCCCAAAAACGGTAACCCATGCAAACCACAAGACATCGGTATGGATGATTAGGCCTCCAAGAAAATGACCGTACAAGCTTGGATAGAGCCATGGAAAAGTGAAGATAAGGGGAAGTAGGGGCTGGAGTTTTTGGTTCTCCATGAGTTTGAACTTCAACAAGGATTGTAAAGGCCCAAATGACAATGATTGAAGATGAAAAATGGAAAGGTAGGATGGGTTAGGGAGCTTACACGAATTTGAGCTTCAAATGGGGGGTGTGGGAGCTCAAATGAGGAAAAACGGAAAAGATAGAGGGTAGGTGTTGATATGAACGATGGAGGGGTGTGGGTTTTAATAGAAAACAGTGAAATGAGTGATTGGAGGGGTGATTTTTGCCAAAAATCAGAAGTTTCAAAGAGAAAAGAGAGCTTGGAAGGGTGGTTTGTGAAGGAAGTATGCCATAGGGGGTTTTCGATGGACGAGACATACATCAGGGGGGTCCCGCAACCCCCAAACACCATCGGCCTGAGCCGCGGGCTCGGCCTAGCCTAAAATCCGGCGAGGCCTCGCCGACCGGGCAAGGGCCTCGTCAACCAATGGTCTAGATTTCGAGGGCTCGCCCCATGGGCAAGACCCGCCTACCCCATAGGCCCCAAAAAACCCTGGGTCCCCCTGGAATGGTGTGGATAGGTCCCTGACTCCGTTTCGAGTCATTCCGGGTCAAATCGGATGTATCTTGCAATCTGAAATGAGTTATCTGACGTAAAATATATGATTTTAGGGTAGAACGAGCTAATGAAGTCAACCAACCCACTATGTCAGGTTGCGCAGCCCGGAATTGCAAAAAAAACCCTCGATCGATGGTCGTTTCCCTATTTCAATTTCGTCTTTACTATAAATAGTAGTTTTAGTTAGATTACTCTTCCTCCGTCGGGCTTTAGGAGTTGCGCCCAACGCGAAAAGAGCCTAGAATAATTAGGAGAACGGTTTGGTGAAGCCAAATAGGACACTTACTATTTTTGGCCGAAAACCTTGCGCACTAGAAGACATCACGACCTTATAGTAAGTCGCGAATTCTAGGAGTTTTAGTTGTAGTTTCTTTCTGATTTCTTTCCCATTACTTGGTATCCCTATTTAAAGGGTTATGAACTCTTTTTTTGTTTTTAGTCATTCGTTAATCAATTTCAAATTTATTAGAATTTATTTCTATTTTATGCTTTCTTTTCTCGTAGATTCAAGAAGTCTCAATGAGGAGTCCAGAGAAGCTCTGAGGATTCGGAGTAGTTATCCTCATCATGTTTATCCCGTATTCTACTGATTTTCAACGGTCGGGATGAGGTGGATTGTGATCTAGACTCATCAATAGATGACCTAAAGAATGATTCGGGATTGTTTCGGGTGATCATGGGTGTGTACAGGCCCAATCTCAGCGGTCGATTTCGGTCGGTTTTGCCGTTCGGCGAATTTGAAAAATCCTAAGTCAGTTTCTACATTTCGTCGCTACCTCCTAAGCTAGAGTGCATCAGAGTGCATCATGTGACCATAACCCAGGTTCGGTTTAATCCAAATCATGCTCTGATACCATCTTGTAACGCCCTGAAAATTGAGGGTCGAGCATAAACTCAACTCCTGAGTTCCAACGCTTCACTTATGCAACAAAACGAATGATGATTGAATGTTGCCAGTATTCATGCATTGAACATGAGTGAGATTAAGCCAAAACAGCATATCATACTCCAGAGACAGTTAAATTGTAAGCGGAAGACTGTGATAGATAGATAAAATATATAAACTGTGGTGAGTCTCCAGAGTGTGATAAGGTTACCAGGTTAAATAATTACAAGTACATTTCAAAATGTACCTAAGGTGTAGTGTCATCTAGTCAACATCCCTGTAATCTCATCGATCAAGACACTACTCAAATGAAGCTGCCATAAACAACATATACTAGAAAGCACCCTTGTCGTCACAAAAGTTCGGCTCCGCCTCAGGAATAGCGTCGCCATCTGCAATCAGACAAAGTCTGGTGGGTGTTCGGAACACCGTCCCGTAACGTGGGAGTAAGTAGCCAACTCAGAGGAACAATAGAGCATAGGTTAATATGTTATCAATTCAGTCAAGTAGTAATGATAAAGCAGTACAATCAAACAATCCTAACTACTCTTATTAATGCAAGTATGAAATGACATGATGAATGCCCTTGCCAAACCACCCTCATGCGACACCATCTTACGTTCGCGAATGCGTTCATCCCTCATGCTCCACATCTACCAGGCACATGCAGTGCGATGATGAGCATGATTACCGAGTAGTTATTAGTCCATTTCAAACAGCAGTATTGAAAAACTAAGGTACCCCCCTTGTATCATTCCCAAACATGATCCATTCTAGGGTCGTCAGTCTTAGATAATCTCAGACGATGGTGTGTTTTCTAGGTCACTGCAAAGGCTGCTAGGGCTGTTACGCACAAAGGTTACACCACTCCCCCATCACCTTTTTAACGATTTATCACTATACAGATATAGCCCTAGTTCATACTCTATACACTGCGGCAAAACTCGTCGCCTCACTGTAAATTTAGAGTATGCTCGAGGTCACTACAAAGGACTGTCAGGGCTGTTACACACAAAGGTTACACCACTCCCCCATCACCTTATCAATGTAGGCCGACAGCACGAATATAGTGTCCCATACCACCATAATCGGCTCACGAGTCTGGTTGCTCACTGGTCACTACGGGGAGGCACGTGGCCCTAGCGTAGGCCGACAGCTCGACCATGGTGTCCCATACCACCATGCCCGGCTCATGAGTCTTAGCAGATCGAGGTACCATGGTTAACGGGATTTCACTGGTAAGTTTGGTACCCTAGGTTCAAGTAGTAGCGTCCAAACATGGTGAACATACATTAGACATATCGGGTTACTTGACGAGCCTGACTAGCTCGAGCGCACGATCAACTGAACGACATGAAGTGTATAAACACTTCGTGTGGCCTAACCACTGTCGCCAACCTAAGTACGACTCGGGTTCGTCAAACACATCTTATGTGGCGACATGAATCTCAACCACAATCTCAAGTCTGGTACCGATTGTCTGGACTATAAACATAGTCCCAAATTTAATCAATCCTTATTCATAGCATGTGGAGTAAAGCATAATAAACGAAGTAATTCAAGCATGTCATAAAGCATCTCATAAAGCATGTTATAAAGCATGTTATAAAGCACTATATAAACAAGGATACAAATACATATATTTCATAAGTAAGCGGTTAAAGTAAACAACCAACATGGAGGAAATCATACACGTCTCTAAGGTAGTTGAGAATCCCATCTCAACACCTACCTAAGGCACCATCATCCAAACACTTACTCTCACAAGCATTTTCACAAACACTTAGAATACACAATTTCGACATACATAGTGTATATTAGCGAAACAGGTATTAGGGCGAGTCCTTTCGCCAAATAAGTATTTTATCCCTATATAGTATATTCATATAGCAAATAATCATGGCAAACACATATCCAAAATTTATACGTATACGGTACTTTCTAACATACACAATTTTAACATACACAGTGTATATTAGCAAAACATGAATTAGGGCGAGCCCTTTCACCAAACAAGTATTTTATCCACATGTGATATATTCATATAACAAATAATCATGGAAAACGTACTTATGTATGTTCACCATGTTTGGACACTACTACTTGAACCTAGGGTACCAAACTTACCAGTGAAATCCCGTTAACCATGGTACCTCGATCCGCTAAGACTCATGAGTCGGGCATGGTGGTATGGGAAACCGTGGTCGAGTTCTCAGCCTACGCTGGGGCCACGTGCCTCCTCGTAGTGACCAGTGAGCAACCAGACTCGTGAGCTGATTATGGTGGTATGGGACACTATATTCGTGTTGTCGGCCTACACTGATAAGGTGATGGGGGAGTGGTGTAACCTTTGTGCGTAACAGCCCTGGCAGTCCTTTGTAGTGACCTCGAGCATACTCTGAATTTGCGGTGAGGCGACGAGTTTTGCCGCAGTGTATAGAGTATGAACTAGGCATGTATCAGCTTAGTGATGAACCGTTAAAAAGGTGATGGGGGAGTGGTGTAACCATTATGTGTAACAGCCCTGGAAGCCTTTGCAGCGACCTAGAAACATACCATCATATGAGATCAACTAGGACTGACGACCCTAGAATGGATCATGTTTGGGAATGATACAAGGGAGGAACCTTAGTTTTCTAATACTGCTGTTTGAAATGGACTAATAACTACTCGGTAATCATGCTCATCATCGCACTGCATGTGCCTAGTAGATGTGTAGCACTAAGGGATGAACGCATGTCACGAACGTAAGATGGTGTCGCATGAGGGTGGTTTGACAAGGTCATTCATCATGTCATTTCATACTTGCATTAAATAAGAGTAGTTAGGATTGTTTGATTGTACTGCTTTATCATTACTACTTGACTGAGTTGATAACATGTTAACCTATGCTTTATTGTTCCACTGAGTTGATCACTTACTCCCACGTTTCGGGATAGTGTTGTACACACAAACCAAACTTGTTTGAGTTTCAGATGATGGCGATGCTGCGAAGCGGAGCCAGACTTTTATGAGAATGAGGAGGATTCCTTCTTTATGCAATTTCAGGCGGTTTCATGTGAGCCGTGTCTTGATCGACGGGGTTATAGGGATGTTGACTCGAGGACCTTACACATTTGGTATATTTTAGAATTTTACTTGTAATTATTTAACTTGGTAACATTATCACACTCTGGAGACTCACCATAGTTTATATATTTTATATATCTATCACAGTCTTCCGCTTGCAATCTCACTTGTCTCTGGAGTATGATATGCTGTTTTGGCTTAATCTCACTCATGTTCAATGCACTAATACAGACAACATTCAATCATTATTCATTTTTTTTGTATAAGTGATACATTGGAACTCGGGAGTTGAGTTTATGCTCGACCCCTGATTTTCAGGGTGTTACAAGATGGTATCAGAGCATGATTTGGATTAAACCGGACCTGGGTTATGGTCACACGACACACTATGTCATACTCTGACTTAGGAGGGAGTGACAGAACGTATAAACCGACTAGGATTTTCCAAATTCGCCGAACGGTGAAACCGACCCAAATCAACCGCTGAGATTGGGCCCGTATGCACCCATGATCACGCGAAATGATCCCGAACCACTTCTAGGCTGTCAGTCGACGGGTTTGAGTCATCCCTAGAAATGAATGTCCTTAGGTTGTGGGTCAACCACAACACCTTACACTTCATCTCAAAGCCTAGAACCCTTTTTTTTCTGATTCCTTCAAAATCTCTCCTTGCACCACTTCATTCTTTAATTTTTTTCTAAATCCTTTCATACCAGATATAAATTCTAACGTATAAATGATGAAGAATAATACTTAAATAAAAAGTTACTATAAATAGTAAATAAATGTATAAATTGAACTTTTGACCATTCAAACTATGGAATCTAACCAAATAAATGGATTAATTGGATTGATTAACTCCTCCTACCCCAAAATCATAAGCCACACATCACATAAACTCATTCCGGTTTGTAAATTGGCCCAAAAAATGCCTCAAATGGAGTTGGGGGTCACACTATGCAATCCAGTGGGATCCGGGACAGACCCGGGGTACCATTGGCCCCTTGGGAGGGTGGTGAACACTGCCCTTCCACAGGGGCACCGCGGTTGGTCCGGTGGACCGCGGTTTCAGCGCGGTCGACCACGGTTAGGTTGGGCTAGTGCTAGTCATAGTCAGCTCGACCCCTAGGCATGTGTGGTGCCTACCAAATTTTGTGGGGACCCCTGTTTGTGCTTTGTTTTGCCCCCTCTGTCTCAAAACACCCTCCAAGTGCTCCATTTTCTTCCAAAATCTGATTTTATCTCTGAAACCTCTCTTCCAATCGCCCATTCCGCTGTTTTCTATTAAATCTTTCACCCCTCTATTGTTCACAGCAACACCTACTCCCCTACTCTCTCCATTCTCATTCATTTGAGCTCCTACACTCTCCATTTGAAGCTTAAAATCATGTAAGCACTCAACCCAGTCCATCTCTTCACTTCCTTTCTTTAAACCCTGTCTATTGGGCCTCTACAACGTCTGTTGAGGCTCCAATCCGTGGAGAACCAAAACAAAAACTCTATCCCCCGTTTCCCCTTATCCTCATTTTCCATGGCTCTATCCGAGCTTGTACGACCATTTTCTTGGAGGCCTAATCATCCATACTGTTGTCTTGTAGTTTGCATGGGTTACCGCCTTTGGATGTTTTTGTTTTCATGTTGATGAGTGTAGTAGTTGGTAGAATGTTTTTGATGTTTGAGGACGTTTAGAGCCCGTTCGGCCAAATTGCATTAGGTGAGTTTAAGGTGGATAGAATTATAAAGGTAACAATAAATGTATGTGTAAGGTATGGTCCCTAGATTAGGTGTATCCCATGGTTTTCGATACTATGTTTGGAATGTATGCAGTTAAATGTAAATCCCATATTTTCCTTTCAAATTACACTTAGAAATTCATTATCCTGGGATTTGGAACTCCCATCTCACGCTTTCTCACACAAGATTCATTTTCCAAAGCTTATAAAATTAATTTTTATCCCACCCACCCTCCTACCAAACATCCCACTCCCAATCCCGAAGTGGGATTAGTAATGCAGTCCCATTTAAGACAATAGGCCTTAGAGTTTTGGACTTAGAGCAGTACTCCTAGATTTCGACAGACCTGACCATATAGGAAATCCAACAGGTAATAATGTGAACCTTAGGACCTTCTTAGCTAGTATGAACATGTGTGTGATGCTCGAGCGTAGTTAAATTCATGTGCAGGCAACTCAATTCCAATAAGACAACGTTTGACCCTAGGTGATAAACAATTTCTTATATTAGACATGGTATGAAATCACCTAGCGTATGAGCATGGACTTTGGACTACACCTATGGCTTTCCACTACTCCTAAATTAAGACTAGACTACCGGTTACATTAGAGAATGCGAGAGACTGATAGATGTAGCTAGGTTAAATCAATACACCTCTTTGATCTGGGTGGCGCAGCGAAAGCGTGGTGGACCCTACCCCACTGGCCTAGGATCGAAACTGTGCTCGTTGAATACGAACATAATAGAAGCCCTAGCACGTTCTACTATGAGAAACCGTTTTAGTATGATCTAGTAAGATTTGATTCACCATTTCCTTGGACATAGATAATAACAAGGACTCTCTTAGACCAATGAGCAACCTTAGAAATAGACAAGTTGAGCCTTTTAATGATGGACATTCCCTACATTTTTAGAGTGATCAGACTACGGAGTTACTAAAATATACAATTGCGAAACATTCGCGGCTTGACCCAATTCTCAATCCTGGGCGACTACCAATGGACTCACTGCTGACGAGCAGAAGACCAGGATCCACCAGGATTCGGAAGGGATACGATGAGCTTTCTACCCTGGCCTAGTAGATGATCGATGTATCGAGATCATGCCCACTATAACCGTCTCTCCAAGCTGGTCAAATATTGAAAACAGCTACCTTACTCTAACTTGTTAGGAATCGAAGCCAAGACTCCAAATAGGGAAAGAAATCCATTGTAGCAAACCATCAGGATATAAGCAAGGGATAAAGAAAAAAGTTTTAAGAGGGGTAGATTAAAATGAACCAGGCTAGTATATACACTACCACGCGTAGAAACTTGAAATCAATAAAATTTAGGCAAAAGAAATAGTTAAATCTTTCCTTATTACCCTTAGGCAATTTCAGGGACGAAATTTTATTTTAAGGGGGGTAGATTGTAACATCCTGAATATTTGCCAACCTGGAATTAGACGTCCTTAGGCAATGGGTCGCTCCTGACACCTTATTAACTTGTCAGAACTCAATCCCGTAGTCTAAAATCGCTTCTTAACCCATTTCCTTCACAAATCTCACCTTTCACCACCTCGTTCTTTAAATCCTTCTAAGTACTTTCACATTAAACACTATCTTAAAGTTTAGGTGATGATGAACAAAACTTAAACCAAACAAAACTACAAAGGCCCAAGTACCACCTCAGACAGAAATCTTACAGGACTAAATCCTTTAGAAATTTGACAAAGTTAACTAAGTGCTAAACTAGATTAGCTACGAAATCCACTTGATCCACTTTAAATACGATCTACAAGACCCAAAACTTGTAGAATCATTGATGCTAGGTTACCCTAAAATCTAGGATCAATCTCATTACCCGGCTGCTCTCGGGAGCATCTTAAAACTCCATATCAGATCTGGACCGCACATCGGAAGTTCGAAAAATACCAAGTTAAGGAATTATGAACGCCTTGCTAGGCTTGACAACTATCTCGGAAATCAAATCCAGATAGTGTCCCACGGCTATTCACTTGAGCTCGAAGCGGAGAGTGTGAGAAATGTGAAATTAATTAAAAATAAAATACAAATTTATGAAATATGAGACTTGTCGCTTGCGGGTCAGTATTAAGCAACCTGACCGTCAGAATCAGGCCAAATTACACCCTCGGATTCAAGATATTTCTCCAAACATATCCATGTACTTAGAATTTCAGTTCGTGATCCGCTGACCGTTGAACTGAAACTGGTCCGCCGCGTGTGATCTAGGAATCCGACTGAAACGAAAACTTAACTCCACCTAGATCCAGAGTCTGTGAGCTTAAGTCCGACCTTTGGCTCAAGGGAGGCCGCCAGAAGTCCTCCGTTGAGCTGAAAAAGGGTCACTTTGGTTATAACCTAAGTATACCTTGACCATAAGTTTATTTTAGTGAGTTTTTATGCTATATAAGGACCTTAGAACCCTCTTTCTCACAGTTATACGAATTTGAGAGAAACCCTAGAGAGAGAATAGAGAAAAGAGAGAGAAGGTGTGGGAGTTGTGGGAGCATCTCCCTATCATGCTTCCCTGCCGTTACACGAGCTTAACCGCTTCCTTCTAATTGTTTTTCCGGTGATTCTGACTTCGTTTCTAGGTAAGAAACCCTAACCCTAATCTGTTTTGGGGTTGTATAAGTTGTAGGTTATGAAATAGCTAACCTATTTCATTCTATAGGTTACCAAACTGTCGAATACGGAAGCTTAGCAAACCTATCAGATTCGTTACGATTCTACGACAAAAGGTGCGGACTTTAGATGTATAGGTTATGGTTTTCAATGCTTTCAATGTCAGATAATGATAGATTCATGATCTGCATGCAATTGCACATGTACAAAGTGCTGTCTATTTTCCGTTTCGATTAAAGATGAAGAATATGGAATTTTACATACTCTAGGTATTTGTAGAAAGTACCATATACGTATAAATTTTGGAAATGTGTTTGCCATGATTATTTGCTGTATGAACATATTATATATGCGTAAAATACTTGTTTGGCGAAAGGACTCGCCTTAATATATATTTTGATAATATACACTATGTATGTGAAAATAGTGTATTCTAAGTGTTTGTGAAAATGACTGAATGAGTATAGAATTCTCATTCATGCTCGCCATGACTAATTGTTATGGATATATGATTGTTGTATTGGCGATACCCCCTTTGACGAAAGGATTTGCCCTAAATCACGCCACGGCCAATATACACTATATATGTTATAATATGTGGCCCAAGTATTCGTAGAAATGACTGAATGAATATGGAACTTGGATTCATGCTTGCCATGATTATCCGTTGTGGGTGCACGCATGTTATAATTGGGGTAACTCCCTAGTGAAAGGATTTGGCCTAATGCCTATGTGATCAACATATGTCATGTATATTGATGTATGTAGTTTAAAGTGTCTGTTGAAATGTCTGAATGAGTAGTAGTTAGTAAATTGTAATGTATAAGGGTGTTGAGATATGATTCTTAACTTCTTTAACTATGTGTATGATTTCTTTAGATATCTGTGTGATTATGAATTGAATATGTACAAACTCATGCTTATGTTGTACTTCATAACATGCTCAACTGATTGTATGATTTTATCTGTGTAATGCATATGTTTAAATTCATGTTTATGTTGTATTCCATAAGTGTTGTGAAGGGTGATGGGGGAGTGGTGTAACGAGTGTGTGCAACAGCCCTGACAGTCCTAAAAGGATGTTATCAAACTTTGATTGTATGATTTGAATCTTGATCCATTACTCCTTTACCTATCTGCAATTGATGTGATTGGGGCTATTGTATAGTCTAGGCAGTCGGTAATGGGATCGAATTGGTGGCTGTGATTCATTCACCACGTAGGATGTGTTTGACGAACCCGAGTCGTGCGTTGCTTGTCGGCAGTGGTTAGGCCACACGAAGTGCTTATGCACTTCATGTCGTACAACTCAACGGGTGCTCGTGCTAGTCAAGCTTGTCAAGTAACCCGATCTGTCTTAGGTATGTTCGCTATGTTTGGATGCTACTGCTTGAACCTAGGGTACCAAACTTACCAGTGCAATCCCGTTAACCATGGTACCTCGATCCGCTAAGAGTCTTGAGCCGGGCATGGTAGTATGGGACACCGTGGTCGAGTTGTCGGCCTACGCTGGGGCCACGTGCCTCCCCGTAGTGACCAGTGAGCAACTAGACTCGTGAGCTGATTATGGTGATATGGGACACTATATTCGTGCTGTCGGCCTACACTGATAAGGTGATGGGGGAGTGGTGTAACCTTTGTGCGTAACAGCCCTGACAGCCCTTTGTAGTGACCTCAAGCGTACTCTGAATTTACGGTGAGGCGACAAGTTTTTCTGCAGTGTATAGAGTATGAACTAGGCCTGTATCAGCTTAGTGATGAACTGTTAAAAAGGTGATGGGGGAGTGGTGTAACCATTGTGTGTAACAGCCCTAGAAGCCTTTGCAGCGACCTAGAAACACACCATCGTATGAGATCAACTAGGACTGACGACCCTAGAATGGATCATGTTTGGGAATGATACAAGGGAGGTACCTTAGTTTCTCAATACTGCTGTTTGAAATGGACTAATAACTACTCGGTAATCATGCTCATCATCGCACTGCATGTGCCTGGTAGATGTGGAGCACTGAGGGATAAACGCATGTCACGAACGTAAGATGGTGTCGCATGAGGGTGGTTTGGCAAGGGTGTTCATCATGTCATTTCATACTTGCATTAAATAAGAGTAGTTAGGATTGTTTGATTGTACTGCTTTATCATTACTGCTTGACTGAGTTGATAACATGCTAACCTATGCTTTATTGTTCCACTGAGTTGATCACTCACTCCCACGTTACGGGACGGTGTTGTTGAAAAGGCCTAGCTATATGTCCTAGAGGGGGGTGAATAGGACTATGCCAAATAAAACTTATAACAGGTGAATTAAAAAAAATATGATAGCCAAAATAAATCACAATGCAAGAAAGTAAAATAACCTCAAAATTCAGATCTTGAGAGGTTGATACAAATATTGTTCTAAGGACAACCTTACACCAAAAACCAGAGTTTATGGTAGGACAACCTTATTTCTAGAAAGATCTTTGTATCAAATCTCAAACCAAAGAGGAATACAGAAATAAACTCAAACTGAACTGAAATAAATTGTAATCACAAATGTATTGTTCTAGGGACAGCCATACACCATAAAAATGGCAGGGCAACCTTGCTGGAACAACTTTAAATGAAATTGAATATTAAGCTGATAAAGGAATAGCAGAAAATAAATTCTAAACTATTACAAAATTCTCACAATGCTTAAATTAAATGATTACAACATTCACCACCATACATACATCCCACAAATAAATAATTAAATATTAGAAATATAAATCATTCAACCACAACACAAGAGATTATAGTGGTTCGCTTTTGTGTTCACCAACTGTTAAACAACAGCCACACAGAATGCTACTCCACTCCTAATATCCTCACACAGGGGATATTAGTGTTCACTAACAAAATAGGTTTTCACAGGTTCACCCAAAACCTTTACAATTGTTTCTTTGTCTGTGGGCTTACACAATAAAAAAAACCCCACTTCTGAGTTTTCCTGGCTCTCCTCAGATAACCAATACAACAAAATTTTTCTGGCGAATCTTGAAAGAAACTAAAACAGAAAGGAATTTACAATTAAATGTTAAATACCTGATTATCTCCTTCGTTGTAGCAGCCCGGTAGAACCAAGTCAGAGTAAATGATTGAATGTCCAAGTTCAATGTCCAGTACTCAATTACAATGGTTCTAGTTCTAATAGATTTTAAATTAAATCAAATAGGGCTTGCCTTAATTAATTTTGATTCCAAAGAAAGGGAATAACAATTCCTCTTATCAAATTAGATTGGAATAGCAGAAACAAAATCAATTAAATAAAGCTAAAGAAAGAGAATATTAAATAAGCACACTTAGCTTAGATGGAGCACATAATTATCTCTCAGAAGTTTGACGAAGATTGGCTTGAATGGATTAATTAATTCACTGAATTCTTCTGAGATTCGTGGTTTATTTATAGGTGAGCAGATCTCGTCTTCGACTGGTCTAGAGAGATCTTCGACTAGTCGAAGAATTAACAGATTTGAAAAAAATCGGGCGCGATAAGCTTTGACCGTTCTACGACTGGTCGAAGGTCTCCTTCGACTGGTCGAAGACCCTGTATTTAATCGCTGGACTTTGAGTCGAAGACTTTCGACTGGTCGAAGATGCAGTCGACACTGTTCCTTCGACTGGTCAAACAGATTCCTGGACTAGTCGAAGGCTAACAGAAAATATCCGAATTTTATAACAAACTCACGACTAATCGAGGAATTTCTTAGACTGGTCGAAGCAAAGCTAAGACTAGTTAAAGAAAGCCTAAGACAAGTCTTAGAACTGCCCAAACTCATGTAACTTAAACATATGACTTATGTATCCAAAATGGCCTACTCCTAAGGTCAACCTAAGGTCAATCAAACCCCAATCGTGAAGTAAGGACATTGAAACATTAGGAACAAGTGACCTTGAAGTTTAAGCCTTGAAGTCTTGATGTAGCTCAACCTTGAAAGTGTCTTGAGTTCTTTACGAACGGCCTTGTACGCTTCTTGAAGTCTTGCATTCTTGAGACTTGTCTTGTGAGCAATACTTGCAGTCAAGGTTGATCTTTGAGTGAATCTTTGTACTTGTGAGCTTTGCTTGTTGTGAGCTTTGCTTGTTCATGAATGTTGATCTTTGAGAGAGCTTCACTTATGCAAGTTATATAACAGTGATTTTGGCACCACAAATTTGACAACCGACAGGGATATAAACTATAGCACTTATAGTTATACACACCAACCAGACTTGTTTGAGTTTCAGATGATGGCGATGCTGCGAAGCGGAGCCGGACTTTTATGAGAATGAGGAGGATTCCTCCTTTATGCAGTTTCAGGCGGCTTCATGTGAGTCGTGTCTTGATTAACGGGGTTATAGGGATGTTGACTAGAGGACCTTACACATTTGGTATATTTTAGAATTGTACTTGTAATTATTTAACCTGATAACGTTATCACACTCTGGAGACTCACCACAGTTTATATATTTTATATATTTATCATAGTCTTCCGCTTGCAATCTCACTTGTCTCTGGAGTATGATATGTTGTTTTGGCTTAATCTCACTCATGTTCAATGCACTAATACAGAAAACATTCAATCATCATTCATTTTGTTGTATAAGTGATGCGTTGGAACTCGGGAGTTGAGTTTATGCTCGACCCCCGATTTTTAGGGCGTTACAAGATGGTATCAGAGCATGATTTGGATTAAACCGGACTTAGGTTATGGTCATACGACGCACTCTGACTCACTCTGACTTATGAGGGAGTGACGGAACATAGAAATCGACTTAGAATTTTTCAAATTCGCCGAACGGTGAAACCGACTGAAATCGCCCGCTGAGATTGGGCCCGTATGCACCCATGATCACGCGAAACAATCCCGAACCACTTCTAGTCCGTCAGTCGACGGGTTTGAGTCATTCTCTAGAAATGAATGCCCTTAGGTTATGGGTCAACAACAATACCTTACACTTCATCTCAAAACCTAGAACCCCTTTTTTTTCCGATTTCTTCAAAATTTCTCCTTACACCACTTCATTCTTTAATTTTTTTCTAAATCCTTTCATACCGGATATAAATTCTAACGTATAAATGATGAAGAATAATACTTAAACAAAAATTTACAATAAATAGTAAATATATGTATAAATTAGACTTTTGACCATTCAAACTTTGGAATCTAACTAGATAAATGGGTTAGTTGGATTGATTAGCTCCTTCTACCCCAAAATCATATGTCACATGTCATATAAAATCATTCCGATTTGTAAATTGGCCCCAAAAATGTCTCAAATGGAGTTGGGGGCCACACTATGCAATCCAGTGAGATCCGGGACAGACCCGGGGTACCATTGGCCCCTTGGGAGGGTGGTGAACACCGCCCTTCCATAGCAGCACCACGGTTGATCCGGTGGACCGCGGTCAGGTTGGGCCGGTGCTGGTCATGGTCGGTCTGACCCCTAGACACGTGTGATGCCTACCAAATTTTGTGGGGACCCCTGTTTTTGCTCTGTTTTACCCCCCCTCTCTCTCAAAACACCCTCTAAATGCTCCCTTTCCTTCCAAAATCTAATTTTCTCTCTCAAACCTCTCTTCCAATCGCCCCTTCCATTATTTTTTGTTAAATCTCGCACCCCTCTAATGTTCACAGCAACACCTACTCCCCTACTCTCTCCATTCTCGTTCATTTGAGCTCCTACACTCTCCATTTGAAGCTCAAAATCGTGTAAGCACTTAACCCAGCCCATCTCTTCACTTCCTTTCTTTAAACCCTGTCTATTGGGCCTCTACAACGTCTGTTGAGGCTTCAATCCGTGGAGAACCAAAACAAAAACTCTAGCCCCTGTTTCCCCTTATCCTTATTTTTCATGGTTCTATCCGAGCTTGTACGGCCATTTTCTTGGAGGCCTAATCATCCATACTGTTGTCTTGTAGTTTGCATGGGTTACCGTCTTTGGATGTTTTTGTTTTCATGTTGATGGGTGTAGTAGTTGTTAGAATGTTTTTGATGTTTGAGGATGTTTAGAGCCCGTTCGGCCAAATTGCATTAGGTGAGTTTAAGGTGGATAGAATTGTAAAGGTAACAATAAATGTATGTGTAAGGTATGGTCCCTAGATTAGGTGTACCCCATGGTTTTCGATACTATGTTTGGAATGTATGGAGTTAAATGTAAATCCCATATTTTCCTTTCAAATTACACTTAGAAATTCATTATCCTGGGATTTGGAACTCCCATCTCACGCTTTCTCACACAAGATTCATTTTCCAAAGCCTATAAAATTAATTTTTATCCCACCTACCCTCCTACCAAATATGCCACTCCCAATCCCGAAGTGGGATTAGCAATGCAGTCCCATTTAAGACAATAAGCCTTAGAGTTTTGGACTTAGAGCGGTGCTCTTAGATTTCGACAGACCTGACCGTATAAGAAATCCAACAAGTAATAATGTGAACCTTAGGACCTTCTTAGCTAGTATGAACATGTGTGTGATGCTCGAGCGTAGTTAAATTCAAGTGCAGGTAACTCAATTTTAATTAGACAACATTTGACCCTAGGTGATAAATAATTTCTTGTATTAGACATGGTATGAAATCACCTAGCGTATGAGTGTGGACTTTGGACTACATCTATGGCTTTCCACTACTCCTAAATTAAGATAAGACTACCGGTTACATTAGAGAATGTCAGAGACCGATAGATGTAGTTAGGTCAAATCAATACACCTCTTTGATCTGGGTGGCGCAGCGTAAGCGTGGTAGACCCTACCCCACTGGCCCAAGATCGAAACTGTGCTCGTTGAATACGAACATAATAGAAGCCCTAGCAAGTTCTACTATGAGAAACCATTTTAGGATGATCTAGTAAGATTTGATTCACCATTTCCTTGGGCATAGAGAATAACAAGGACTCTCTTAGACCAATGGGCAACCTTAGAAATAGACAAGTTGAGCCTTTCAATGATGGACATTCCCTACGTTTTTAGAGTGATCGGAAAATGGAGTTACTGAAATATACAACTGCGAAACATTCACGGCTTGACCCAATTCTCAATCCTAGGCGACTACCAATGGACTCACTACTGAACAGTAGAAGACCAGGATCCACCAGGATTCGGAAGGGATACGATGAGCTTTCTACCCTGGCCCGGTAGATGATCAATGTATCGAGATCAAGCCCACTATAACCCTCTCCCCGTGCTGGTCAAACATTGAAAACAGCTACCTTACTCTAACTTGTTGGGAATCGAAGCCAAGACTCCAAATAGGGAAAGAAATCCATTGTAGCAAACCATCAGAATATAAGCAAGGGATAAAGAAATAAGTTTTAAGGGGGGTAGACTAAAATGAACCAGGCTAGTATATACCCTACCACGCGTAGAAACTCGAAATCAATAAAATTTAGGCAAAAGAAAAAGTTAAATATTTCCTTATTACCCTTAGGCAATTTCGGGGACGAAATTTTATTTTCGGGGGGATAGATTGTAACATCCCGAATTTTTGCCAACCTGGAATTAGACGTCCTTAGGCAATGGGTCGTTCCTGACACCTTATTAACTTGTCAGAACTCAATCCCATAGTCTAAAATCGCTTCTTAACCCATTTCCTTCACAAATCTCACCATTCACCACCTCGTTCTTTAAATCCTTCTAAGTACTTTCACATTAAATACTATCTTAAAGTTTAGGTGATGAAGAACAATACTTAAACCAAACATAACTACAAAGGCCCAAGTACCAGCTCAGACAGAAATCTTACAGGACTAAATCCTTTAGAAATTTGACAAAGTTAACTAAGTGCTAAACTAGATTAGCTATGAAATCTACTTGATCCACTTTAAATATGATCCGCAAGACCCAAAACTTGTAGAATCATTGACGCTAGGTTACCCTAAAATCTAGGATCAATCTCATTACCCGGCTGCTCTCAGGAGCATCTTGAAACTCCGTATCAGATCTGGACTGCACGTCGGAAGTCCGAATAATACCAAGTTAAGGAATTAGGACCGCATTGCTGGGCTTGACAACCATCTCGAAAATCAAATCCAGATAATGTCCCACGGCTATTCGCTTGAGCTCGGAGCGGAGAGTGTGAGAAATGTGAAATTAATTAAAAATAAAATACAAATTTATGAAATCTGAGACTTGTCGCTTGCGGGTCAGTATTAAGCAACCTGACCGTCAGAATCAGGCCAAATTACACCCTCGGATCAGGGATATTTCCCCAAACATATCCATGTACTTGGAATTTCAGATCGTGATCTGCTGGCCGTTGAACTGAAACTGGTCCGCCGCGCGTGATCTGGAAATCCAACTGAAGCGAAAACTTAACTCCACCTAGATCCAGAGTCTATGAGCTCAAGTCCGACCTTTGGCTCAAGGGGGGCTGTCAGAAGTCCTCCGATAAGCTGGAAAAGGGTCACTGTGGTTATAACCTAAGTATACCTTGACCATAAGTCTATTTTAGTGAGTTTTTAGGCTATATAAGGACCTTAGAACTCTCTCTCACAACCATACGAATTTGAGAGAAACCCTAGAGAGAGAAGAGAGAAAAGAGAGAGAAGGTGTGGGAGTTGTGGGAGCATCTCTCTGTCATGCTTCCCTGCCGTTACATGAGTTTAACCGCTTCCTTCTAATCGCTTTCCCGGTGATTCAGACTTCGTTTCTAGGTAAGAAACCCTAACCCTAATCTGTTTTGGGGTTGTGTAAGTTGTAGGTTATGAAATAGCTAACCTATTTCATTCTATAGGTTACCAAACTGCCGAATACGGAAGCTTAGTAAACCCATCAGATTCGTTACGATTCTACGACAAAATGTGCGGACTTTAGATGTTCAGGTTATGGTTTTCAATGCTTTCAATGTCAGATAATGATAGATTCATGATCTGCATGCAATTACACATATACAAAATGTTGTCTGTTTTCCGTTTCGATTAAAGATGAAGAATATGGAATTTTACATACTCTAGGTATTTGTAGAAAGTACCGTATACGTATAAATTTTGGAAATGTGTTTACCATGATTATTTGCTGTATGAACATATTATATATGCGTAAAATACTTGTTTGACGAAAGGACTCACCTTAATATATGTTTTGCTAATATACACTATGTATGTGAAAATAGTGTATTCTAAGTGTTTGTGAAAATGACTGAATGAGTATAGAATTCTCATTCGTGCTCGCCATGACTAATTGTCATGGATATATGATTGTTGTATTGGCGATACCCCCTTTGACGAAAGGATTTGCCCTAAATCACACCACGGCCAATATACACTATATATGTTACAATGTGTGGCCCAAGTATTTGTGGAAATGACTGAATGAATATGGAACTTGGATTCATGCTTGCCATGATTATTCGTTGTGGGTGCACGCGTGTTATAATTGAGGCAACTCCCCAGTGAAAGGATTTGGCCTAATGCCTATGTGATCAACATATGTCATGTATATTGATGTATGTAGTTTAAAGTGTTTGTTGAAATGTCTGAATGAGTAGTAGTTAGTAAATTGTAATGTATAAGGGTGTTGAGATAAGATTCTCAACTTCTTTAACTATGTGTATGATTTCTTTAGATATCTGTGTGATTAGGAATTGAATATATACAAACTCATGCTTATGTTGTACTTCATAACATGCTCAACTGATTGTATGATTTTATCTGTGTAATGCATATGTTTAAATTCATATTTATGTTGTACTCCATAAGTGCCGTGAAGGGTGATGGGGGAGTGGTGTAATGAGTGCGTGCAACTGCCCTGACAGCCCTAAGCGGATATTATCAGACATTGATTGTATGATTTGAATCTTGATCCATTACTACTTTACCAATGTGCAATTAAATGTGATTGGGGCTATTGTATAGTCTAGGTAGTCGGTAATGGGATCGAATTCGTGGCTGAGATTCATTCGCCACGTAGGACGTGTTTGACCAACTCGAGTCGTGCGTTGCTTGTCGGCAGTGGTTAGGCCACACGAAGTGCTTATGCACTTTATGTCGTACAACTCCACGGGCGCTCGTGCTAGTCGAGCTCGTCAAGTAATCCGATCTGTCTTATGTATGTTCACCATGTTTGGACGCTACTGCTTGAACCTAGGGTACCAAACTTACCAGTGAAATCCCGTTAACCATGGTACTTCAATTCGCTAAGACTCATAAGCCGGGCATGGTGGTATGGGACACCGTGGTCGAGCTATCGGCCTACGCTAGGGCCACGTGCCTCCCCGTAATGACCAGTGAGCAACCAGACTCGTGAGCCGATTATGGTGGTATGGGACACTATATTCGTGTTGTCGGCCTACATTGATAAGGTGATGGGGGAGTGGTGTAACCTTTGTGCGTAACAGCCCTGGCAGCCCTTTATAGTGACCTCGAGCATACTCTGAATTTGCGGTGACGCGATTAGTTTTGCCACAGTGTATAAAGTATGAACTAGGCCTGTATCAGCTTAGTGATGAACCGTTAAAAAGGTGATGGGGGAGTGGTGTAACCATTGTGTGTAACAGCCCTGACAGCCTTTGCAGCGACCTAAAAACACACTATCGTATAAGATCAACTAGGACTGATGACCTTAGAATGGATCATGTTTGGGAATGATACAAGGGAGGTACCTTAGTTTCCCAATACTGCTATTTGAAATGGACTAATAACTACTCGGTAATCATGCTCATCATCACATTGCATGTGCCTTGTAGATGTGGAGCACTGAGGGATGAACGCATGTCGCGAACGTAAGATGGCGTCGCATGAGGGTGGTTTGGCAAGGTCATTCATCATGTCATTTCATACTTGCATTAAATAAGAGTAGTTAGGATTGTTTGATTGTACTGCTTTATCAGTACTGCTTGACTGAGTTGATAACATGTTAACCTATGCTTTATTGTTCCACTGAGTTGATCACTCACTCCCACGTTACAGGACGGTGTTGTACACACCAACCAGACTTGTTTGAGTTTCAGATGATGGCGATGCTGCGAAGCGGAGCCGGACTTTTATGAGAATGAGGAGGATTCCTCCTTTATGCAGTTTCAGGCGGCTTCATGTGAGCCGTGTCTTGGTCGATGGGGTTATAGGGATGTTGACTAGAAGACCTTATACATTTAGTATATTTTAGAATTGTACTTGTAATTATTTAACCTGGTAACATTATCACACTCTGGAGACTCACCACAGTTTATATATTTTATATATCTATCACAGTCTTTCGCTTGCAATCTCACTTGTCTTTGGAGTTTAATATGCTGTTTTGGCTTAATCTCACTCATGTTCAATGCACTAATACAGACAACATTCAATCATCATTCATTTTGTTGCATAAGTGATGCGTTGGAACTCGGGAGTTGAGTTTATGCTCGACCCCCGATTTTCTGGGCGTTACAATTTCTAATACAAGAAATTGTTTTATCGCTAGGGTCAAAGTTGTCTGATTGGAATTGAGTTGCCCGAACTTGAATTTAACTACGCTCGAGCACTTAACACATGACCATACTAGCTAAGGAGGGCTTAAGCTTCACATTATTAATTTATTAGATTTCCCATATTGTCAGATCTTTCGAAATCTAGGAGTACCAATTCTATGTCCAAAACTCTAAATGTCCCAACATTTGATGGTCATTGTTTATGGACTAAACTACAGTGTTTGGTCTCGCCCGTCGGTAGAGACCTTTCTATCGGGATTCGAGGGTCGAGGTCCCATTTCGATCATTGCTCGGCGCTTGCACTTGTCTCGACACTCATCTGCTTCCTAGATCGGGTTGGATGGCTAGGCCTGGTCTCATCCTGGGCCGCTCTCTTCTTTCCCACAAGGGAAAGGAGTGTGGAGAGGGAGAAGATAGCGGTGACTAGCTCAAAAAGAGCTATTAAGTTGACAAAGCTTGAAGGGTGAGATGGGTTTGTGAGTTTGGAAGGATATGATATACCAAACAGTGCTTTTGTACTCAAATAGGTTGAAATAGCGAAGATGGAGAGATGAAAATGAGGAATAGTGAGGTAAGGATGAATAAGATTGAAGATTTGAAGGTTGGAAATGTATGGAAGAAAAGATTTGAGAGGGAAAGGAAACTTTGGAGTGTTTGAGAGTGAAAATGGAGTTGAAAGGGGGGATGAAATGGGACAAAGCAACCCAAAAAGGGTTTAAAGGGGTGGCGGGGTGGTTCCACACATGTGATAGGGCCCACCTGGCTGGGCGGTGGGCGGCGCGCCATCGATCGGGCTGTGCCGCTGCTCGGGCGCCGTGAAACCAGGTGGTGCACCGCCGACCAGGCGGTGCCATCGCCCGGACTCTGGTCCATCCGCGGTGGCTTCGCTTGGGGCGGTGTCCACCCCTCCCCGGGGTGCCGGAAATGTGCAGGGGACCCCATGGGTCCCTCGGGATTTTGTGGTTTGGGTCCCTAGGCCCGCACGATCCGTTCTACTAACTGTACGCGAACATATTCGTACCTTTTTGGGTCTGTTTTAAGTTTAGAGTTCGTCGACTAATGATCTAAACTTGTCAACTAACGACCTAAGGTGACTGAGATCAATTTACATGATCAAGGACGCATACGGATTAAGCTACTGTAGTCCATCTTGCCCGTTGGTGAAACTTTGGGATCATAAGATCGTTTCTAAATTCAATCGCCCCCTTTGTATGTGTCATGCCTCAAACTCAGAAATCGGATTCACAGGAATCCTGATCACCGAATCCGGTGCCGACAGCCTCCGTAGTACCCCATTCTCAGCCCCTAGCGTCTATACGTCAGATTCCAATCCTGAGATCCTAGAAGGAGGATTTTTTTTGTACAGTTAACTTGTAATAAGCATGACCACAAGATTACCTAATTCACAAAGGTAACATCATTATCACATATCCACTAATATAATCATTTGAGTACAATGCTGAAAGGGAAATACATAAATTGAAAATAAGCTCCAGAAGACTGTTGCACGCTCCAAGCTCAACACTGTTGCAACCTAACATTACCTGCACGCATCTATCGTGCATAAGCTTATAGAAAGCTTAGAGGGTGGTGTAAGTGTGTGCACAAGGTAAGTGCCAAGTATTCAACGCAATGTCATAATCATACAATGTTGAAATAGGTGCAAGGTCATGAATCATACGTTATTAGAGTAAGCGAAAATACTGACAAGTCCATGAGTCAAGCGATATCAGAATACGCAATACAGATTAACTATACAAATGAGGAGTCATAAAGAGTCAAATATCATATGTTGTATCTAAACCATATAAATGTAGAAATACAAGTAACCCAAAATGCCATATGCTGCGAATGTAAAGCGATATGCGGTGCGAATGGAATGACCATGTTGGAGTATGAAGTTGGGATGATAGTACATAGTATTGCAGGCTATGGGGTCCATCACAAAGGACTTCTATCCAAACCAGTCCCATACCTAAATTTGGATAGTCAGACTTAATGTGGTAAACTCCTGATCTCAGATTAGTCGTGAGCCCTAACCGAAATCCTGGCCGTTGTGAAGGTACACGTAACAAATAGTTGCGCACCACCGGCCCGAGTGGATAGTGAATGAATAAATGAATGAGTATGCAACTCCTGCTCAATAAGTCCACATATCAGTACAGTTCCTCTTTGGGATCATCACCGGGGTCTATTACACTCAACGCCAGCTTGCAGCCCCTATCCGAGCTCACAACTGGGTAACTGGAAGAGACCTCACTATCAGCCTGCCAATATCGGGCCCGGCTCGTCGATAGCGAACCCATTCCTCAAGCTGGTCAAACTCAACCTAGACATTGCCCCCTCACTCAGGTAAGTAAGGTCACACCCCCTTCCAACCAACCACGACACAGTGGGACACATGGCCTACTGGTATATGGCCCTCATGTGCTCATATATACCAACTCGGTCTCGATGTTAGGGCGTCTCTTGGCCACGAAAGTTTAGGGATTTTCACCTAGGGACATCTATGGCGCCCATATGCTAGAACTAAACATTTTTGGTGTCCCATCCGGCCATCCACGATATGCCTGTGGAGGCTACGGCCCTGATGTCGCTAGGGCGTACAGTAGTCATATCATAAAATACATGATGCATGAGTCATACAATCCAATCATACATCAATCCTGCGCATACCATGGACTCATGTGAGACAGTCTCCGCTTATCAGGGAGTCTTATAACAACCGGCACTATGCATATGCAATGGTCAATCATACCTCATAACAAACATGCAGATGATGCGATGGGCATGTATCATGATGCTATGTTGTAACATACTTATAATCGATATCAATAACTAGCATCAACAATCGACCTCTTCAGTGTGGACATTTAACCAACATTGCCCCCAAGGAATGGCCCACATAGAGCCTAACATATAGTAGACCCATGGCCTCACACAAGGGCCAAATATACAACATCATGGGCCTCACTCAAGAGTTTAATACACATCACGATGGGCCTTTCTCATGGGCCTAACATACATCACGATGGGCTCCATCGCCTGGCCCTCAAATGCATCACAATGGGCCTCATCACATAGGCCTCATATATATCACATTAGGCCTTAAACACAGGCTGAATACACATCACAACGGGCCTCAAATACGGGCCACGTTTACATCACATTGGGCCTCGACAATCGGAATCGGCAATCGGCCACAACAATCGGAATCAGCAATCAGCCATGTCAATTGGAATCGGCAATCGGCCACGTCAATCGACAATCGGCCATGGTAATTGGCCTCGAACGATAATCGGTCAATCGGCTACGACAATCAAGATCGGCAATCGGCCATGATAAGTGGCCTCTATCGATAATCGGTCAATCGACCACGACAATCAGAATCGGCAATCGGCCACGTCAATTGACAATCAGCCACGATATTTGGCCTCGATCGATAATTGGTCAATCGGCCACGATAATCAGAATTAGCAATCGGCCATGATAATCGGCCTCGATCAATAATCGGTTAATCGGCCACGACAATCAGAATCGACAATCGGCCATGATAATCGGCCTCGATCGATAATCGGTCAATCGGCCACGACAATCAGAATCGGCAATCGGCCATGATAATCGGCCTCGATCGATAATCGGTCAATCGGCCATGACAATCATAATTGGCAATCGGCCATGATAATCGGCCTCGATCGATAATCGGTCAATCGGCCACGACAATCAGAATCGGCAATCGGTCATGATAATCAGCCTCGATCGATAATCGGCCTATTAAGGCCTAAGGGAAGGTCACAATGTGGACATCTAACCGTCATTGTCCATTAATGTGGACATTCAACCAACATTACTCCCAAGGAGTGGCCCACAAAGGGCCGAACATACAGTGGGCCCGTGGCCTCACATAAAGGCCTAATATATATCGCAATGGGCCTCATACAAGGGCTACATATGAATCACATTGGGCCACGTCTTAGGGCCTCATATACACAACAGGTGGGCCCTGCTCATGGGCCTCAAATACATGACATGTGGGCCCCTCACATGGGTCTTGAATACATCAACTGGGTCATGCATCATAGGCCTAATACATATCACAATGGGCCTTGGCCATAGGCCATGAATACATCACATTGGGCCTTGACCATGGGCCTCAAATACCTTGGAATGAGCCACGACATATAGGCCGAAAATACATCTCAATGGGCTGCAACACATGGACCTCATATACATCAAATGGGCCGCACTATATGGACCTAGAATACAACTCAATGGGTCATGCCAAAAAGGGCCACAAATACATAACATGCGGACCCGCATATAGGCCTAATATATGTAACATGTGGGCTCTGTACCTGGGCCTCATCATATCAAGTTGGGCCATGTTAATGGGCCTCATGTACAACAAGTGGGCCGTATCATTGGGCCGTACTAATGAGCCCCCTAAATATATCAAGGTAGGCCACACCGATGGGTCACAAGTATATCAAGGTGGGCACCTCGAATAGACCACAAAATACATCAAAGTGGGCTTAACGGATGGGCCACAAAGTACATCAAAGTGGGCTCGACAAATGGGCCACAAAATACATCAAAGCGGGCTTGACAAATGGGCCACAAAATACATCAAAGTGGGCCTGACAAATGGGCCACAAAATACATCAAGGTGGGCCTCATCACATGGGTCGCACCAAAATCATTTTAATAGTTATAGGTGTAACATGTGTATCATTGCACACTATCATTCCATGGGGCACATGGCCCACTAACGATGATCAGCACTGTCCAAACTTTACTCAGGTAAATTAGCACCATCCAAATATTATTCATGTAAATCAGCACCGCCCAAATGTTGTCCATGCAAATCAGCACATCCAAACATTAGACAACACCATCCAAACATTGTCCAACACCATCCAGATATGTGGACAGTGTGGATTACAAAACACACATCACGGTGGGTCTTTTAACAGATGGACGGCGTAGGTGGCTTAGACAAAACACTTTCATCATGGTGGATTTCCACGTGGTGGGCCATCCCACTGGTGCATGTGCTGACAGTGTGGATGAAATAGAGCTCACATGGGTCCCACTATCACACGGTCACATGTGTGTACAACACATAACACAAGGTGGGGTCTACTTGAACTATAGATCTGTCTTATTTTTAGTCTCAAGCCTTAAGACGTGCTTTCAAAATGGTTGAACGGCTTAGATGCAACACATGCATCATGGTGGGTCCCATGGACGGCGTGATTTATACATACATCATGGTGGGTCCCATAGCAAGCGGGGCCCATAGCAGATGCAGCGTCAGCCGCTGCTGAAGATTTGAGTACAGGTGGGTCCCACGTAGGGCCCACCACCATATATATCTTATAGTATATATATGCATATATATATAATAGGGAAAAGGTACAATGCGCTCGAGCTGACGATAAGCTCTCGTGAGGTCAAGCTGTGTGGGCCCCACCGTGATGTGTTTCGACCATCAACACCATGCATTTGATGGGTACCCTTTAAATTATGGGATATCCCAAAAATTAGCCGTATACAGAACTTAGGTGGGCCATACCATCTAAAATTATGTGAAGACACCGTTAAAACATATAAAAGCACTTGGTGGGGCCCACCTGAGTTTTGCATGCGCCTGAAACTTGGTCTGAACCCTCATTCAAGTGGGACACACATAATGGATGGGCTGGATTTGCAAACCACATCTCGGTGGGCCCTCAAAAATGGTTATGAATGTTTTAATGGTGACAGCCCCTCCCCACTTCTGTATGTGGTGTGGCCCATACAAGTCACGGATTGACTTGATTTTTGAGACCTAGGCCCACGATGGAATGGTGCATCTGACTAATGGGGTAGATGTTTGAAACACATCACGGTGGGGCCCACACAGCTCGACCTCATGGGGCATTTAGCTCAAGCGCATTGTACCTTTTCCCTATATAATGTTACATTATATTATATTTATATAATATAATATATCATATTGGAGCTAAAAAAAAAGGCCATCGTCTAGACCGTTGGAAGCTCTGGACAGTGCCGATCTTTGACATAGATCATGTGGGTCCCACACGTGTTGCCAAGGTGGGCTCCACATAACCTGCCACATCACATCAGCCAATGGCTAGTGTGTGGCACACCTGCCAATCCAATCCCATCAAAGGTGGGTCCCACGTGGGGCCCACCATAAAATTTATTTCCCATCCAAACCGTGGATAAGGTCACACAGACCCAATAAAATAAATAAATAAATTTTATATTGATCTAAAACCTCTGGGACCAGAGGGTTTCAATGGTACACGTTCAATCATCACTGTTTGCAGTGTGATCCACTTGGTTTCCGCATACGGCTGATTTAAGGGGGCCCACCAAATGCACAGTGTTGAGGATGACACACATCACGGTGGGGTCCACAACAAGGACCCACGACCCCTGGTCCGTGCACGTCCAACATAGCAGGACGGGCTACGCGTCCTCTAGTCGGTCAGAGGCAGCAACGCCTGCTGCTGCCCTCTCTATTTTTTTTTTTTGTTATCTTGGGGATTTTTGTATGTGGGGTCCGTATTAGGTGGATCCGACCTAGCCCTTGGATTCCATGGCTCGGGACAGACCCATCAAGCCCAATATACAACGTGTTTTGGCGGATAAAAACATCAAGGCGGGTTTTAACGAATAACCCTACTATTTCCTATGGTATGGTCTGCTTGATTATCAAATTGGTCTCAAATTTTGGCTCAACGCCTAAAATGGGTTAAGCAACAGAATGGACGACGTGGATTATCTACATACATCAAGGTGGGGCCTGCATGAGCAGCCCAACTCAAACTTTTAAATTTTTTTTGTTAGCTTGTCAGTACACACCCATGTCAGTACACGCACTCCATATTAGCCTCCTTCACGTCCAGTGTCCAGGGACGCTGGACGGCATGGATATAACACAAGCATTGTGGTGGGTCACACATACACGTGTGGCCCACCATGCATATATATATTAATATATGAATATAATATATTATATGTCATTAAGTTCAGTGTGTGGAACTTCCCACTGTCCCTAGAGTGGATGGTGTGGATCTCCCTGAAATGTGGTGGGCCACACCATTTAATGGATGGAGTAGATTTAACATACCTGTGGGGTCCACTTCATTCTAAGGGGGAGAGAGAGAGAGAGAGAGAGAGAGAGAGAGAGAGAGAGAGAAGCACCCACCTCTAGATTAACTCCTTCCGCCAATGCAATCTAAAACTCCAAGGGGACAATTTCGACGGTTGAGATGATGATCCAAGGGTTGGATTGGGTGGAGAAAGGTGGGCCACATCAAGCTCTCATGGGGGGTGAGACGTGGGTTGCTAGTTTTTTTTTTTGGAGAATGAGGGAGATGAGAGAGAGAGGTGTAAGAGAGAGAGAGAGATGGGTGTGATGGGTGTGATGTGTACTTGTGTAAGAGAGAGTTGACTTTAGGGGAGGGGTGGTTGTACTTGGGGATGGGTGAGTGATGGAGTGTGATATGTACTTTGATTGATGGGATTGATGAGATATTTCGTAGAGATTCTCTCGGAATTGCGACACATTATTTTCCTCGAATCGAACCGAATGCGGGCCCACATCCTTAGCATGCGAGACGCGACGTCGAAACCATGGAGAAGGCAAGGTCACTAGGATACAAGTCTCGGGTCGAGCCGTCTTTGATATATGGGACACGACTCAGGATCGCGTACAAGTACCGACAATAGATCGCAGGTCACCGGAATTCGACCGAGAGGACCGCGAAGGCCTACGGAACGGTACAATATAGGATACGGGCCTCACACTATGTCAGAGTGTGTCATGTTACCATAACCCAGATCAATTTAATCCAAATCATGCTCTGATACCATCTTGTAACGTTTGAAAAATTGGGGGTCGAGTAAAGCTCAACTCCCGAGTTCCAACGCATCACTTATGCAACATAGATAATGATGATTAAATGTTGTCCATATTAGTATATTTAAACATGAGTGAGATTATACCAAATCAACATATTATACTCCAGAGATGGTTAAATTACGCAAGCGGAAGACTGTGATAGATATATAAAGCATAAAAGTGGTTGTAAGTCTCCAGAGTGTGAACATGACACTACAAGAAATCCCACCTTTACCAATGAAAGTTTTCGTCACTAAAATTCAAATTTTTGTAGTTAAAACGTTTTAGCGATGAAAATTTTCGTCTCTAAATTCGTCGCCAAAAGACCGACGGAAAAGGTTTTTATCGACGAAAATTTTGAATCATCGGCAAGGCAAGCTTTTTAGCAACGAATTTTTTCATCACTAAAAAAACTTTTACCGACGAATTGTTTCATCGCTAAAAAACTTCTACCGACAAAAAAGTATTCGTAGGTAAAAATATTTACACAACTTTTACCGACAAATATTTTCGTCAGTAAAAAATAAATTTTGAACTTTTAGCGACACTAGTTTTCGTCGCTAAAAATTATTACAAAACTTTTAGCGACGAATATTTTTGTCGATGAAAAAAAATGTTAAACTTTTAGCGACGATAGTTTTCGTCGCTAAAAATAATTACAAAACTTTTAGCGACGAACATTTTCGTCGCTAAAAAATACGTAAAAAACTTTTTTACCGACGAAACTTTTTGTAGGTAAAAATAATTACAAAACTTTTAGCGACAAATATTTTCGTGGGTAAAAAAAAATTGAACTTTTAGCGACGATAGTTTTCGTCGCTAAAAATTATTAAAAAACTTTTAGCGACGAATATTTTCGTCGGTAAAAAATAAATGTTAAACTTTTAGCAACGATAGTTTTTGTTACTAAAAATAATTACAAAATGTTTAGCAACGAACATTTTCGTCGCTAAAAACTACGTAAAAAACTTTTACCGATGAAAATTTTCATAGGTAAAAATATTTATAAAACTTTTACCTATGAAAATTTTCGTCGGTAAAAGTCTCTTTAAAAAAATAATATATTCCAGCACAAAATTCCTGATATACACCATCACAATATATTTTTCATCTATTCATCCTGATATACACCTGTTATATAATATATTTGATCATATTCACATTTACATCCATCTAAACCCAAACTACGTAAATCCATCCAAACATAAACTACATTCATCCAAACACAAATAATCTTATTCACATCACATTCATTTGCGCATAAATACATATAAGTTTAATATCATAAACAAAAATACAAAAAATCACAAAGATGAAGGCGGAGGTGGTGGGGCATCGGTGGGTAAGCATGCAGCGAGAGCCTGAAACATCTCCGTGATCCGTCGCTCATGTTCCACCTGCATCTCCTCCATCCTCCTCTCCTGCTCCTCCCTCTGCCTCACCAGCTGCTCCCTCTACCTCTCCAGCTGCTCTCTGATGTCATGGACGACAATCTGTAGCTGCTGAACCTCTCTCTCTCTCTGCGATATCAGCTCAGCATACGATGCTCTCGCCAACGACGATGGATCAGGTTATAGGTTTAGGTTTAGGTTTAGGTTAGGTTATAAGTTTATAGGCTAAGTTTATAAGTTCATATAACCTTAACTTATAAGTGTAGGTTATAAGTTTAGGTTATAGGTTAAGGTTATAAGTTAAGGTTTAGGTTATATGTTAAGGTTAAGGTTAAGGTTTAGGTTTAGGTTTAGGTTTAGGTTTAGGTTTAGGTTTAGGTTATAGGTTTTGGGATTTGAGAATAGGTTTAGGTTAAGGTTATAAGTTTAGGTTTAGGAAATTGGGTTCGGGTTTGGGATCGGGTTTGGGTTTGGGTTTAGGTTTAGGTTAGGGAGTTGAGATTAGGATTAGGTGTAGGTTTAGGTTTAGGGATTTAAGAATACGTTAAGGTTTAGGTTTAGGAAATCGAGTTAGGGTTCGAGATCGGGTTTACGTTTGGGTTTTATGTTTAGGTTTAGGTTATAGGTTATAAGTGTAGGTTTAGGTTTAGGTTTTAGGTTTATGTTTAGGTTTAGGTTTAGGTTATAGGTTTTGGGATTTAAGAATAGGTTTAGGTTATAAGTATAGGTTTTATGTTTAGGTTAAGGTTATAAGTTTAGGTTATAAGTGTAGGTTATAGGTTTAGGTTTAGGTTAGGTTATAGGTTAAGGTTTAGGGAATTGATTTAGGTTATAGGTTTAGGTTATAAGTTAAGGTTATAGGTTTAGGTTTAGGTTATAGGTTTTGGGATTTGAGAATAGGTTTAGGTTAAGGTTATAAGTTTAGGTTTAGGAAATAAGGTTCGGGTTCGGGATCGGGTTTAGGTTTGGGTTTTCAAGTTTAGTTTTAGGTTTAGGTTAGGGAGTTGAGATTAGGATTAAGTGTAGGTTTAGGTTTAGGGATTTGAGAATACGTTAAGGTTTAGGTTTAGAAATCGGGTTCGGGTTCAAGATCGGGTTTACGTTTGGGTTTTAGGTTTAAGATTATGATATAGGTTTAGGTTATAAGTTATAAGTGTAGGTTTAGGTTTAGGTTATAGGTTAAGGTTTAGGTTTAGGTTATAGGTTTTGGGATTTGAGAATAGGTTTGGATTATAAGAATAGGTTTAGGTTTAGGTTTTATGTTTAGGTTAAGGTTATAGGTTTAGGTTTAGGTTATAAGTGTAGGTTATAGGTTTAGGTTTAGGTTAGGTTATAGGTTAAGGTTTAGGAATTAAGTTTAGGTTATAGGTTAACGTTTAGGTTTAGGATAAGGTTTAGGTTTAGGTTTTGGGATTTGAGAATAGGTTTAGGTTAAGGTTATAAGTTTAGGTTTAGGAAATCGGGTTCAGGATCGGGTTTAGGTTTAGGTTTAGATTAGGGAGTTGAGATTAGGATTAGATGTAGGTTTAGGTTTAGGGATTTGAGAATACATTTAGGTTTTAGTTTAGGTTAGGGAGTTGAGATTAGGATTAGGTGTAGGTTTATGTTTAGGGATTTGAGAATATGTTAAGGTTTAGGTTTACAAATTGGGTTCGGGTTCGAGATCAGGTTTACATTTGGGGTTTTAGGTTTAGGCTATGGGTTTAGGTTATAGGTTATAAGTGTATGTTTAGGTTTAGGTTTTAGGTTTAGGTTTAGGTTATAGGTTTTGGGATTTGAGAATAGGTTTAGGTTATAAGTATTGGTCTAGGTTATACGAATAGGTTTAGGTTGTAAGTCTAGGTTTAGGTTTAGGTTTTATGTTTAGGTTAAGGTTATAGGTTTAGGTTTAGGTTATAAGTATAGGGTATAGGTTTAGGTTTAGGTTAGGTTATAGGTTAAGGTTTAGGGAATTGAGTTTAGGTTATAGGCTTAGGTTATAGATTAAGGTTTAGGTTTAGGATAAGGTTTAAGTTTAGGTTTTGGGATTTGAGAATAGGTTTAGGTTAAAGTTATAAGTTTAGGTTTAGGAAATTGGGTTCAGGTTCGGGATCGAGGTTTGGTTTTTCAAGTTTAGGTTTAGGTTTAGGTTAGGGATTTGAGATTAGGATTAGGTGTAGGTTTAGGTTTAGGTTTAGGAATTTGAGAATACATTTAGGTTTTAGGTTTAGGTTAGGGAGTTGAGATTAGGATTAGGTGTAGGTTTAGGTTTAGGGATTTGAGAATACGTTAAGGTTTAGGTTTACAAATCGGGTTCGGGTTCGAGATCGGGTTTACGTTTGGGTTTTAGGTTTAGGTTTAGGCTATGGGTTTAGGTTATAGGTTATAAGTGTAGGTTTAGGTTTAGGCTTTAGGTTTAGGTTATATGTTATAGGTTTAGGTTCGAGTTAAGGTTTAGGTTTAGGTTATAGGTTTTGGGATTTGAGAATAGGTTTAGGTTATAAGTATTGGTTTATGTTATAAGAATAGGTTTAGGTTATAAGTATAGGTTTAGGTTTAGGTTTTATATTTAAGTTAAGCTTATAGGTTTAGGTTTAGGTTATAAGTGTAGGTTATAGGTTTAGGTTTATGTTAGGTTATAGATTAAGGTTTAGGGAATTGAGTTTAGGTTATAGGTTAAAGTTTAGGTTTATGATAAGGTTTAGGTTTAGGTTTTGGGATTTGAGAATAGGTTTAGGTTAAGGTTATAAGTTTAGGTTTAGGAAGTCGGGTGCGGGTTCGGGTTCGGGATCGGGTTTAGTTTGGGTTTTCAAGTTTAGGTTTAGGTTTAGGTTAGGGAGTTGAGATTAGGATTAGGTGAAGGTTTAGGTTTAGGGATTTGAGAATACATTTAGGTTTTACATTTAGGTTAGGGAGTTGAAATTACGATTAGGTGTAGGTTTAGGTTTAGGGACTTGAGAATACATTTAGATTTTAGGTTTAGGTTTAGGTTTTAGGTTTATGTTTAGGTTTTAGGTTTAGGTTTAGGTTAGGTTATAGGTTAAGGTTTAGGAATTAAGTTTAGGTTATAGGTTATAGGTTTAGGTTATGGGTTATACGTTATAGGTTAAGGTTTAGGTTATGGGTTAAGGTTTAGGTTTAGGTTAAGGTTTAGGTTATAAGTTTTGGGATTTGAGAATCGGTTTAGGTTATAAGTATAGGTTTAGGTTAATGTTGTTGGTTATAGGTTTAGGTTATAAGTTTATGTTAATGTTGTATATTATAGGTTTAGGTTTAGGTTATAAGTGTAGGTTATAGGTTCAGGTTTAGGTTAGGTTATAGGTTAAGGTTTAGGGAATTGAGTTTAGGTTATAAGTTAAGGTTATAGGTTAAGGTTTAGGTTTTGGTTTAGGTTATAGGTTTTGGGATTTGAGAATAGGTTTAGGTTAAGGTTATAATTTAGGAAATCGGGTTCGGGTTCGGGATCGGGTTTAGGTTTAGGTTTTCAAGTTTAGGTTTAGGTTTAGGTTAGGGAGTTGAGATTAGGATTAGGTGTAGGTTTCGGTCTAGGGATTTGAGAATATATTAAGGTTTAGGTTTTGGAAATCGGGTTTGGGTTCAAGATCGGGTTTACGTTTGTGTTTTAGGTTTAGGTTTAAGTTATAGGTTTAGGTTATAAGTTATAGGTTATAAGTGTAGGTTTAGGTTTAGGTTATAGGTTTAGGTTATAGGTTTTGGGATTTGAGAATAGGTTTAGGTTATAAGAATAGGTTTAGGTTATAAGTATAGGTTTAGGTTTAGGTTGTATGTTTAGGTTAAGGTTATAGGTTTAGGTTTAGGTTATAAGTGTATGTTATAGGTTTAGGTTTAGGTTAGGTTATAGGTTAAGGTTTAAGGAATTGAGTTTAGGTTATAGGTTTAACTTATAAGTTAAGGTTATAGGTTAAGGTTTTGGTTAATGTTGTAGGTTATAGGTTAAGGTTTAGGTTTAGGTTTTGGAATTTGAGAATAGGTTAAGGTTATGAGTTTAGGTTTAGGAAATCAGCTTCGGGTTCGGGATCAGGTTTAGGTTTGGGTTTTCAAGTTTAAGTTAAGGTTTAGGTTGGGGAGTTGAGATTAGGATTAGGTGTAGGTTTAGGTTTAGGCATTTGAGAATACGTTAAGGTTTAGGTTTAGGAAATCGGGTTTGGGTTCGAAATCGGCTTTCCGTTTGGGTTTTTGGTTTAGGTTTAGGTTATAGGTTATAAGTGTTGGTTTAGGTTTAGGTTATAGGTATAGGTTATAAGTTATAGGTTTAGGTTTAGGTTTAGGTTATAGGTTTTGGGATTTGAGAATAGGTTTAGGTTTAGGTTAAGGTTATAGGTTTAGGTTATAGGTTTAGATTTAGGTTATAAGTGTAAGTTATATGTTTAAGTTTAGGTTAGGTTATAGGTTAAGGTTTAGGAATTGAGTTTAGGTTATAGGTTAAGGTTTAGGTTAATGTTGTAGGTTATAGGTTAGGGTTTAGGTTTAGGTTTTGGGATTGGAGAATAGGTTAAGGTTATAAGTTTAGGTTTAGAAAATCGGGTTCGGGTTCGGGATCTAGTTTAGGTTTGGGTTTTCAAGTTTAAGTTTAGGTTTAGGTTAGGGAGTTGAGATTAGGATTATGTGTAGGTTTAGGCTTAGGGATTTGAGAATACGTTAAGGTTTAGGTTTAGGAAATCGGGTTCGGGTTCGAGATCGGGTTTACATTTAGGTTTTAGGTTTAGGTTTAGGTTATATGTTATAAGTGTAGGTTTACATTTACGTTATAGGTTTAGGTTTAGGTTTAGGTTTAGGTTTAGGTTATAGGTTTTGGGATTTGAGAATAGGTTTAGGTTATAAGAATAGGTTTAGGTTATAAGTATAGGTTTAGGTTTAGGTTAAGGTTATAGGTTTAGGTTTAGGTTATAAGTGTAGGTTATAGGTTTAGGTTTAGGTTAGGTTATAAGTTAAGGTTTAGGGAATTGAGTTTAGGTTATAGGTTAAGGTTTAGGTTTAGGTTTTATGATTTGAGAATAGGTTAAGGTTATAAGTTTAGGTTTAGGAAATCGGGTTCGAGATCGGAGTTTAGGTTTGAGTTTTCAATTTTAGGTTTAGGTTTAGGTTAGGGAGTTGAGATTAGGATTAGGTGTAGGTTTAGGTTTAGGGATTTGAGAATACATTTAGGTTTTAGGTTTAGGTTATAGGTTTAGGTTTAGGTTATAGCGTAGGTTGTAGGTTTAGGTTTAGGTTAGGTTATAGGTTAAAGTTTAGGGAATTGAGTTTAGGTTATAGGTTATAGGTTATAGGTTAAGGTTTATGTTATAGGTTAAGGTTTAGGTTATAGGTTTAGGTTTATGTTAAGGTTTAGGTTTAGGTTATAGGTTTTGGGATTTGAGAATAGGTTTAGGTTATAAGTATAGGTTTTGGTTAATGTTGTAGGTTATAAGTTTATGTTAATGTTGTAGATTATAGGTTTAGGTTTAGGTTTAGGGATTTGAGAATACATTTACATTTTAGGTTTAGGTTTAGGGATTTGAGAATACATTTACGTTTTAGGTTTAGGTTTAGGTTTTACGTTTAGGTTAAGGTTACGTGTTTAGGTTTAGGTTTAGGTTATAAGTGTAAGTTATAGGTTTAGGTTTAGGTTAGGTTATAGGTTAAGGTTTAGGGAATTGAGTTTAAGTTATAGGTTATAGATTTAGGTTATAGGTTAAGGTTTAGGTTTAGATTATAGGTTTTGGAATTTGAGAATAGGTTTAAGTTATAAGTATAGGTTTAGGTTAATGTTGTAGGTTATAGGTTTAGGTTATAAGTTTATGTTAATGTTGTAGGTTATAGGTTTAGGTTTAGGTTTAGGTTTAGGTTTAGGGATTTGAGAATACATTTAGGTTTTAGGTTTAGGTTTAGGTTAAGGTTACAGGTTTAGGTTATAGGTTTAGGTTTAGGTTATAAGTGTAGGTTATAGGTTTAGGTTTAGGTTAGGTTATAGGTCAAGGTTTAGGGAATTGAGAATAGGTTAAGGTTTAGGTTTAGGAAATCAGATTCGAGTTTAGGTTTTGGTTTTTAAGTTTAAGTTTAGGTTAAGGAGTTGAGATTAAGATTAGGTGTAGGTTTAGGTTTAGCGATTTGAGAATACATTTAGGTTTTAGGTTTAGGTTTAAGTTTTAGGTTTAAGTTTAGGTTTAGGTTTAGGTTTAGGTTATTGGTTATAACTTTATGGAATTGAGAATAGGTTAAGGTTTTGGTTTAGGAAAACGGGTTCGGGTTTAGGTTTGGGTTTTAGTTATAGGTTATAGGTTATAGGTTTAGGTTATAGGTTAAGGATTAGGTTTAGTTTTAGGTTAAGGTCGGGGTTTTCAAGTTTAGGTTTAAGTTTAGCTTAAGGAGTTGAGATTAGGATTAGGTGTAGGTTTAGGTTAGGTTAAGGGATTTGAGATTAGAATTAGGTGTAGGTTTCGGTTTAGGGATTTGAGAATATGTTAAGGTTTAGGTTTAGGAAATTGGGTTCGGGTTTACGGTCGGGTTTACATTAAGGTGTAGGTTTAGGTTATAGGTTTAGGTTATAGGTTTAGGTCATAGGTTTAGGTTTAGGCTATAGGTTTAAGGTTTAGGGCAACTATGTATATTTTAGTATCTTCTGAAGTTTCATTGAGAAATCTCACCATTTCCTCTTGTTTCCCCGATGTTTCTCTCAGTTAGCAATACATTTTCGGGCGTCAGGCAATATTGATACATGTTTCCATATCCCCGGCCAATGATACATATAACAATACTGATACTACAAACAGTGGCTGGTGTTGCACCAAAAAGAATAACAAATAATCCTCATCGCTAGAATAAAGATGAACCTTTCATTCATTTCAAATAATCATCATAACATGTCCATATGTTTCGCTCTAAAAAGCCTTTTATATAGACTTACAAAGAAATCTAAAAGGTATTGGCAATCTTTGTTCCTTTCAGACCTATGGCATATTACAAACTTGCAATAAAATTGAAGATTGACAAATGGACTTCAAAACCTAAATGAAACTAGACAAATATTAAAGAATCATAAATTCACAAACATTGTCTTATCAAAGAATCCAAATCTCACAAACTCTTTTATATGCTCAGTGCATGACTTGGACAGACAACTGTACGGATTTGTGGTGCTCACAGTCAAATGGAGTGATGCACATAAGGTTTTTGAACCCCATTTGTTAGGGCTGAAAGTCGGGCGTGTTCAACCCAATTGACCTGCACAACACCAAAATCATTTAGGAATGGTTTTAAACCATTCCTAAACCATTTAGGAATGGTTTTCAACCGTAGTTAAATAGGGCGCCGCAAAAATTAGGAACGGTTCTTAACCGTTCCTAAAATAGGGTGTCATAAAAAATTAAGGACGGTTGAAAATAGTCGCAAAATTTTAATTTCTAGCCCAATTCTGAATCCTTAATTTTTGGGAATGGAATTTTAACCCAAAAATCATTTTTTTAAAAAAAATTAGTAACTCTAATTTTTTAAAGCTTGCCCCAATAATCATTTCAATATATGGAAGAAGTAACCAAACATACAAGAATTGTGGATGTCCTGTTACATATGTTATGCAATGAGCAACTAGTTGGTACACCCATCTTTTATATTAGTTCCTAAAACAACATATGAGCCAGTTGGATATAATATTTAACTTGAATGTAGCTTAGGTTTTATGGCAAAGATCTAGAAGTTAAAATCTGAAATTGCAATAACTAATATTTGGTAGCATACAAAACAATAATAATTTTTGGTCAAAATTGCACATTGCATCCAACTATAAGCAAGTAGATAGTTTATGAAAGCCATGAAACGGACATCGCAACTCAACGGTCCATTCAAATCTTATTGTTCTAGGGGATTTCCCTGATTTTGTTGACCTACATGGGGACATTTAAGGTTAACTGCATCACTAAAAGAACTAAGAGACCTTAATTCAGTGAGGAAGAAGAATGGTTATGCCAGGCCAAAAAATGCGATATTAATTTTAGATGCAGATGGAATCACCAATTATATAAAATTTGCTAATTGACAAACCAATTAACACACACTCATGCAAACATGTGCACAAATTTTGGGCTCATTAATCTGACATAATTTAGTGAGAAGTACTAAACCAAAAAAAAAATGTTATATTAACTTCAGATGCAGCTGGACAATCGCCAATTCTATAAAATTTGCCGAGTGACAAACTAATACGTGCGGGCATGTGACCACATGCGCACCACATGTCGATCATCAAAATCAAATAAAAGCTTAATTAGGATCAGTGCAACCCATCGTAGCCCCCAAACCTCCATTCAGATTCAGCACAACAAGCTTGTCAAAAAGTTTCTTAGTAAAGGAAAGATCTGCATTTTCATCGATTGTAGCAACATTTCTCAAAATACTTTTACCAAACAAAAAGATACTAGTGATGGATTTTCAATAGTGGATTTTTTAATCTAAGTCGTGTTTGGCACCCTGGATGTGAGGGACTTCAAATCCATGTAAGGATTGAAAATTCTTAAAGGGGCTCTTCTTCATGCAAAATTCAAGGATTTTCAATTCCCTCCAACTGTCATAACTATTGTCTCATCCCTGCACAAAGTGGCCTTTTTGATGTGATGGGTCCCCTTAAGTCAATCTGAGGAAAATTGTTAAGTAGGAATTGTTAGCAGATTTTCATGTGATGGGTCCCAGATCACTAAACCATGGCCCCACCAGCGTGCATTAAGACACTATAATGCCCTTACGCATCCAAAGTCGATGAATCTATTTCATTTGTGTGATGACAATGGGATGCCTCTGCAGGTTTTAGCACACCTAACAAACACACGAGGGAGTACCTTCTGTAGCTATTTAAAGCCTTCTTCCACTGAAGCTGCAACATTCTGTATATTGTAGTCAATTCGATCAACGATGGTGCCCTACTCATGAAAATGCATAGAGTTAGGTACTTGTGCGAGTCAAGAAGTTGAACTCATAAAGAGGTGAACCGTCTAACCTGGTCTATGACAATGACTAAGAGATCCTTCATGATTTGAGCAAGTTCATTTACAGATTCCATAACCTAAGGACAAAATTTAGATTAGAAGACATGATGAGTCCACATTATTGACCAAAAACCAGCAAACAATGGATGCTTGACCTGTGTGATCTCTCTTTGCCTTTCAGCAGTGAAAGCATCACTCTTTTTAGCCTGGACATTTGATACTCGTTAAAACCCTGAAAGGATGAAGCGCTCAGTTAGACTGAAACTGTGAAGATACTACTATACATCAAGAATTGGAATTTGGTAAAAAGAAAATATAAAACTCTCAATCAACCTTTTGTTCAGCTTGACAAACTATACATATTAGACCACCTTCTGATGATCCAATGTAACGACTCGAAAAATTCCATACAAAGACCCGAGTACCACCTCAAGCAGAAATCACTCGGGATAAAATCCTTTAGGAATTAGGCAAAATTAGTTAAGTGCTAAACTAGATTAGCTACGAAATCCACTTGATCCACTTTAAATACGATCTTCAAGACCCAAAACTTGTAGAATCATTGACACTAGGTTACCATGAAGTCTAGGATCAATCTCATTACCCAATTGCTCTCGGGAGCACATTGAAACTCCGTATCGGATCTGGACTGCACGTCGAAAGTCCGATTACTACGAAATTATATAATTAGGACCGCCTTGCTGGACTTGACAACCATCTCGGAAATCAACTCCAGATAGTGTCCCGAGGCTATTCACTTGAACCCGGAGCGAAGAGTGTGAGAAAACGTGGTTTTCTTTAGAAATTAAATCTAATTTAAGTAATTTGAGACTTGTCGCTTGCGGGTCAGATATAAGCAATCAGACTGACAAAATTTGACCCAAATACACCCTTGGATCAGGAGAAATTTCATACACAGGTCAATGTACTTGTGACCTTGATCGAGTTTCGGTGACCGTTGAACTGAAACTGGTCCGCCACATGCGATCTGGAAATTTGATTGGAACGAAAACTTAACTCGAGCTAGATCCATGGTCAGGGAGCTTAAGTCTGACCTTTGGCTCAAGGGGGGGCTCCGGAAGTGCTCCGTTGAGCTGAAACAAATGTCATTTGGCTATAACCTAAGTATACCTTGGTCCTGGGTCATTTCCATCAGTTTTAAGGACCTTAAACCCTCTCTCATTCACTCTATACGAATTTGAGAAAACCTTAGGAGAGAGAAGAGAGTAAAGAGAGAGAAAGTGTGAGAGAAGTGGGAGGAGATTCCTATTGCTCTATCCTGCCATTCCACGTGCCTGACCATCACTATCACATCGCTATTCCAACAATTCTGACTTTGTTCTTAGGTAAGAAAACCTAACCCTAACCTGTTCTAGGGTTTCCAATTGTCGCTAGTTGTGAAATAGCTGACTCAACTCGTGCTATAGGTTGTCATTCCATTGTTGACGAAGACTTGGAGTCTCTGTCGAATTCGTTACGCTTCTACGGCGTAAGGTGTGGACTATAGATGTATAGGTTATAGTTTTCAAAGCTTTCAATGTCAGAGAATGATAGATTCCTGATGTGGGTGTTATTTCACACGCAAAATGCAATGTTCATTTTGTGATTCAGTTATGTATTCAATTTATGGCGTTTAGTATATTTTGTATATTTGTAGAAAATACTGTATACATACAAAATATGAAAGTGTGTTTGTCATGATTAATTACTGTGTATATATGCTAGATATATGTGTAATAACTACTCGGCGAAAGGATTCGCCTTAATACATGTTTTAGCCAACATACGTTATGTATGTTAACAAGTGTACTCTAAGTGTTTGTGAAAATGCTTGTATGAGTAAGTGTTTAGATGATAGTACTTTAGGTGGGTGTTGAGATAGGATTCTCAACTACCTTAGAGATGTTTATGACTTCCTTCATGTAAGTTGTTTAATTTAATCGTTTACGTATGAAATGTATGTGTTTATGTTTCCTGCTTACATTGTGCTTTATAACATGCTTGTTAACATATTTGAATTACTTTATTAATTCTGCTTTGACTACTTCACATGTTTTCTGGTTAAGGATTGACTGTGATTGGGGCTATGTTATAGTCCAGGCAATCGGTAACAGGCTTGAAGTCGTGGCTGAGATTCATTCGCCACGTAGGACGTGTTTGACGAACCCGAGTCGTACTAAAGTTGTCGGCAGTGGTTAGGCCATACGGAGGGCTTATGCATTTCACGTCGATCAACTTTGGGTGTGCTCGTGCTAGTCAAGCTCGTCAAGTAATCCGATGTGCCGATGTATGTTCACTATGTATGGACACTACTGCTTGAACCTAAGGTACCAAACTCACCAGTGGAATCCCGTTTAACCTTGGTACCTCGATCCGCTAAGACTCATGAGCCGGACATGGTGGTATGGGACACCGTGGTCGAGCTGTCGGCCTATGCTGGGGCGACGAGCCTCCCCATAGTGACCAGTGAGCAACCCAGACTCGTGAGCCGAATACGGTGGTATGGGACACTGTATTCGAGCTGTCGGCCTACACTGTTTGGTGACGAGCCCTTTGTAGTGACCTCGAGCATACACTAAGTCTACGTATAGGCGACGAGCCTTCCGTAGCATTTAGAGTATAAACTAGGTCTGCACTGATTTGGTGACGAGACCTTTGCAGCGACCTAGAGCCGCAACATCCTATGAGATTTACTAGGACTGACGACCCTAGAATGGATCATTGTTTGGGAAGTGAAATAAGGGAGGTACCTTAGTTTCCCAATCCTGCTGTATGAAATGGACTAATAAAAACCCGGTAATCACATTCATAACATCGCATTGCATGTGCCCCGGGTTGAAGAGCACGGAGGGAAGAAAGCATGTCACGACCGTAAGATGGTGTCGCACGAGGGAGTGTAGGCGAAGGCATGCATCATAACTACATTTCATCCTTGTATTAATAAGAGTATCTAGGATTGTTTGATTGTACTGCTTTATAATTACTGCTTGACTGAATTGATAACATGTTAACCTTTGCTCTATGATTCCACTGAGTTGATCACTCACTCCCACATTTTGGGACAGTGTTCTGAACACCCACCAGACTCTGTCTTAGATGCAGATGAGGATGCGTCTCAGGTGGCGGAGCCCGACTACTACGATGATCAGAATGAGTTCTCTTATATGCAGTTCTTCGGCGACTTCGCTTAGGCCATCCGGATCGACGGGGCTACAGGAACTATCTTTGTAGTTGTACTATTTGACATTTTAATTTTGAGACTATTACATGTATATGGTGACTTAGTGATGTATTCATACTCTGGAGACCGATCGTGATCTTTTGACTTATTTACGTTTGTTTGTCTTTCAGTCTTCCGCTTGCATTTTACCACTTGATCTGGAGTATGAATTACTATTTTGGTATAATCCCACTCATGATTAATGCACTAACACAGAAAACATTTAATCATAAGCATATATGTTGCATAAGTGATGTTTTGAAACTCGGGAGTTGAGTTGCTACTCGACCCCCGATTTTCAAGGCGTTACAAGTTGGTATCAAAGCATGATTTGGATTAAACCAGACCTGGGTTATGGTCACATGATGTACATTGATGCATATCAACTTAAGAGGGTGCGAGACAAACATAGAAACAGGCTTAGGTTTCCCCGACTTCGCCAAGTGGCGAAGTTCACCAAAATGGATCGCCGAGATTGAGTCCGTATGCATCCGTGATCACATGAGATGACCCCAGATCACTTCTAGACCATCTATTGATGGGTTTAAATCACAAATGACCCCATCCCAACCTTTAGAAATTGTTAAATGTGAATGTACATCAGATAGTATTCGAACTAGCCCTAATGGACTCAAAACGGGTGTGGGGCCCAAATCGGACACTTCCGGGGGGACCCAGGATGGAACACGCATGAATTTGGGGCTAGGGGGGCAGGAGGATCTCTCCTAAATGGCTAGCCCTCGCCAGTTTCTCCAGGGACTGGCCAGGCCTCGCCGACCAGCAGGCTCGGCCGGGCAGGCCGCTCGGGCCGACCGTGTTTAGGGTGTAGTGTGGCCCCCTAATGCTTGGGTTTTTGATTAAAACCCCTCCTAGGTCACCCCTCCTTCACAAAGTATCCCCAAGCTCTCCTTTCTCTCCCAAACTTCTGATTTTTCACAGAAATCGCCCCTCCAACCTCTTCTTCCTTCATTTTCGTGCACCACCTTCACCACACATTCGAAATCTCTCTACCACAGCTGCATACCCTCTCCATTCTCTCCCATTTGAGCTCTTAAACCCCCCCCCCCCATTTGAGTCTCAAATTCGTGTACACCCACTAACTCATCCTCTTTCGTCATCTTCCCTCTTTATTCCCTTTCATTTGAGCCTTTACACACCCCTTGGAGGCTCAAATCCGTGGAGAACCAAAGAACCCATCCCTTTTTCTTCCCTTTTCTCCACTTTTCCATGGCCCTATTCGAGTTCATTATGGCCATTTTTTAACTTTCCAACATTCTTCCTCATGGGAAAGAGAAAGGGTGTCGTGGATAAAGTCGGGCCTAGTCGCCCCACTCGTTCAAGGAGACCGAGAGGTGCCACCGCAAGCACGGGCGTTGAACGTGAGCTACGGACTAAGCAGGACCTCGATCCCCAGGCTCCTCTCCCAAGAGCTCTACTGGCGGAGTTGTCCCATGGAAGATACGCGGACCGTAGGGTCCTTTTTGAAGCCCAGGTGGATGGGCGGCTCTTTAGGGAGTATCTATTATTGGAGCACCTGGGTGAAGCCGGGTGGGGCCCTGTGTTTGAGGGTACCTATCGTGCGAATGTGGGTACTGTCTAAGCTTTATATGCCCACATTCAAGAGCATAAATTGGAGCCTTTGCAATTTAAGATTCCTGTGGGAAGAGTTCGGGAGGCTACAATTGACGCTGGCCTGATAGCTCGACTCATGGGAATACCGCTTGGCCAAGTTCATGCGAGCGAGAAGAATCTGAACAGCGCACGAGAAAGGGATCGTCGTACACGTTCCCTTTACGGTTGACTGGTGCAATGACAACCAAATAATAGCCTCCTGACGTCAAACATGACGGATGATTTCCGCCTACTACACCATATCTGCAAGTTTAACGTGTACCCCAGGTGGGGCAATCGCAGTGAGTGCACGCGTCTGATGGTAGATTTTCTATACCAAGCGGGGTAGGGAGTGAAGCTGTGCGTGCCTACATATGTTTTACGACAGATAGTTCTTACCGCACGCTCCAATAGAATGACTGATTCGCTCCCATTCGGTCGGCTTATATGCAAGATTGCACGCGAGTTCGGCTACAGTCTTGGCGCGGAACTCCCAGTGCCGCAACATTTCATTGACGAAACTACTCTCGATCAAATGAAAATTGGGCCACGGCAGCGGCAAACCCGACTTTATGAGAGTGAGGATGAGACGACTAGTGAGGAGTATGAAAGTGAGGAAGAAGGTGGAGCTGAGATAGAAGAGGAAGAGAGCGAGGAAGAAGAGGAGGCCCAGGACACGGAGGAGAGCTCCCCTCCTACGGCACCGGAGCAGGACGCTGATCAAGAAGCTAAGGATGCCCGTTTAGCTTGACTTGAGGAGGGATAGGTTGTCCTACGACAGGATCTAATGGATCTTCGAGGCCTCGTGAAGTATAAGTTCAAGAAGGTGACTCGCACTTTGAAGACTATCCTGTGCTGTCTGCAGGATAAGGACACCCCTCCTCCGTCGCCAGACTCGGATGCCTAGTCATCCATGGCGTTGTCTTGCAGTTTGTTTTGGTTACTGCTTTAGGTTATGTTTGTGTTCTTGTTAATAGGCCTAGTCGTGTAGTAGTTAGTAAAATGTTTACAATGTTTAAAGCTTTGGTTGTATTAGCTTACATGTATCTTCTGTCATGATTCATGTAACTCTGTATTCCATGTATTATGACAAATTTTGGTGAATGAAATATATGCAGTCCCTTTTGCTATGAAGTGTGTAGAATGCTTAAAGGATTGTGTATTGTTATGCTACATCTCACACAAGTTGCACCCTATGTCATATAGGGAATGCCACCTAAGGTCACGCGGAGCACGGCACGCCTTGCACTTACTGGTTCGATGGATCAAGCACCTCCCCAGAGTGATGGTTGTACCGACCCTGGTTTGGGCCCTGTTCGTGAGACTATGTGTAACGCCCCGAATCTTCAAGACCCGAGTACACGACCCGTTTCTTAAAAACCCGAGTGTTAACCCTAAAGGATGGTCAAATTCAAGTACACATTTTTTTCCATTTGTTCAGAGTAAGTAGATGAGCGTAGAATGGACAAATTATGCGTAATGGAAAATTTTATTTACATTTGGAATATACAAGAAGCTGCGCATAATGACTTATACAAACCAATGCCCTCATTCTCACAATTACAAAATGAAATAATGTTACATTGAAATAAAGTAAATTACAACACTCCTGGGATGTGAAATCCTGTAGCAACCCTATGAACAACATCAGCTTGCTCTACACCTGCATCAACTGTTACGGTTTGATAGCGCCAATAACTATTGCAGTGAGGAACACTCTCCAAGATTGCACACTTATCATTCATAATCAATATAGAACGCCAATCATAAATTTAGATATATTAAACAGAGCAATTTATAATCATGAGCATGCCTATAAAAATTAAGTTAACCAACACAATCTCATCATAAGCAAGATATAATAGCAGTCACAATGCAAGGAAACATATTCAGATAACCAAATAATCAAACATATGATTTTCTATTGCGACCGAAATCACATTGTACGTGAACTCCGCAAGATGGCTAGAAAATCGAGAAGTGAACTTTGGCTCCACCCGGAAATCATGGTACAAGTGGAATTCGCAAGGTGAATAGAAAATCTCCCTTTTAAACCCCCACTTCATCCGGAGATCATGTCGTACGTGAACTCCACAAAATGGTTAGAAAATCGCTAAGCGAACTTCGGCTCCACTCGGAAATCAAGGTACGACTGACACCGCAGATGAAGAGACAATCAACATACAAACTCTAGACCACCCGAAAATCATGTCGTACGTGAACTCCGCAAGATGGCTAGAAAATCGCTAAGCGAACTTCGGCTCCACCCGGAAATCAAGGTACGACTGACACCGTAGATGAAGAGACAATCAACTTACAAACTCTAGACCAACCGAAAATCATGTCGTACATGAACTCCGCAAGATGGCTAGAAAATCGCTAAGCGAACTTCAGCTCCACCCAAAAATCATGGTACGACTGAACTCCGCAAGATAACTAGGAAACAACGGATGTGTAAATGTAACCAATAAGCCACCAAGGGCACCAATGACACATCCAAGCCACAAGGGTAAATGTGGATCGCAAGATCATAATTCCAAGGTAAGTTCCATTCAGTTCATCATTCAAGCACAAGTGGTAGCATATAAATAAATTAATACATATACGATAAATAATAACATGTTATCATCGAGCCATCCATGCATATTGCGATTTAAAAGAAACGTTTATCATCCAATACATGAATTAACTATACCACGAGTTAGCATATTCTATAGTAAAGTAAGAAACTCGGTTAAGGGAATCATGCCATCATCCATATCTAGATTAATGAAATTAAGTGGGAAGCTCAAAGGGTGAGTCCTCACCTTGGTGTGAATTAGCTTGAATCAATTTAACCCATGTTAGAAAATTTCTCAATATACAATAAAAATACTAACAAATTATTTAATGATAATTTCTAATCTAAGTAGTTATCTTAAACTCACCTGGTTCGATCGATCCGATCTAGTCTCGATTGCTCATCTTAACTTGAACCAACTCAACCCGAGTCGACTTGATAGGTGCGACAACCACCCATCCTTCTTCACTCTCACCCCATGCTGGAGCGTCCAGCAAGGCCTAGACCAGCCCCAAGCCCACTTGACTTGGCTGGACTTAGTTTTAACCGAGTCAACTCGGCAGCTACCAAAAAACCCAACTCCTTTTCTTCTTCCTTTCTCTCTTTTTTTTTTTTACACTATTGCTGGAACGCCCAGCCAGAATATGGATCGAGTCAACTTGGACGCAACTCATCAGCGAGTTGACTCGACTCGCAACTCTCTCTCTCTTCTCTCGTTTCTTTCTCTTCTTCTTCCTTTCATTCCCTCATCCTCATCTTTCATTTTCCTTCTTCCTGCAACCCATATCGCTGGAACGTCCAGCAAAATGAGGACCAACCAGCGACTGAGTTGTGCATGATTCAGTCAGTTGGGTTGGTGCAATAACAACAACCGCCCATGTTCTCTCTCCTCTCTGCCTTCTTCCTCTACCTTTCTCTTTTTCTTTCTTTCTTGCTATCTTCTTTTCTTTTGCTACAAGGATCAGCAGCCCCGCTCTACAACTTGACCGAGTCGAACTACCGCATCAATCGGTCAGCTGCAAGAAGAAAACGGCGCCCCTCTCTCATTTTCTCCATCTTCCTCTCCCAGTTCACTTTCCTCTCTCTTTTCTTCCTTTTTTTTTCCTTTCTTTTGGGGCAAGGGAGGAGCCCCGACTGGTATAGCCGTTCGAGCTGGTGTGGGGCGGCGAGTGCGGCAACTCTCCCTCACTCTGTCGATCTCTTTCTTTTCTGTTTTCTCATTTTCTTTCTTTCCTTTTTCGTTTTTGACGAGTTGCCCTAACAGCAGTCATTTTATAGAACTTAAGAAAATCCAGAGGAGTCGACTAGTAACCTTCGGTTTAGACGCAAACCTTGCTTAGAGAATCAGTTTTAGTAGCCGATTGTATATGAACTCGAGTGCGGGGAAACAATCCACATATACCAGTGTATTTATGAGGCCCAGGCCTACTAAATGAACAACTTAGATCAACAGCTAGGACCCACGTACAGGTAGCGAGCTTTTCCAGCTAGCGGAGAAGATGACCTAGCTGTTAATGGCGGGTCATCGGCGGACGGCTGATCTAATGATCAGAAACGTATGGACGATTTGGATAGGTCCCATGGTCATTGTGGGACTCTCCAGATGGACGGTGATTAGGGCTCTTCTTAAATGTTTGGGTTTGAGTTGCGGCAACGGCGGGTGTGACAAGCTCAAGCATAACCACGTGAAAGCCCTAGCATGGAGGGCGAGGATGGCTCCACATGGAGGGACGAGATGTGGGAGGAGCCATTTCACACAGATCGCCAGCGTGGAAGGCAATGGATTCTTTCTATTTTCGGCAAAAATGAGTGCACACCATGCTCCTTGTGCCAACGATTGCGGTCACACGTGTGTGATACAATGGGTGAAACTGGGTAGGGATTTACCCTTTCTATGTCCTCTACAAGATGGATGGATCGGATTATCCCAATGAATGGGCGTGGTGGGCCACAACTCGATCAAAGAGGAGGAAGGAAAAACAAGTTGTTGCATAGTTACAGCGAAAAGAAAGAAGGAAGCCTCCCTTTTTCGGACGGGCATGGGTCAGCGCCCGTCTGAACGTGCCAGAGATTTGGTGGGCTGCGATGCACGCTCATGGCGTACACACGCCACGAAAAGGTGGGGCCCACAATGGTTTACAACCCAATCTGATCCGTCCATCTGTTTTGTCAGCCCAAAATAGGGTCCAACCCAAAGTATGAGGCAAATCCAAGTCTTAGGTGGGCCATACACACCAAATTTGTGCCTGACTAGCGGTTTACGTTGCCCATGGTGACGTTAAGTGAAATCTGGCTAGTCCATTAGTTTCAACATTAGTATAAAGATAATATATAATGTGATGCTAATTACATTAATATATAATATAGTATATATTATAAATATATACACAACTTAAAATACATTGTATTTATTTTACATTTTATATTAATAATTAGTTATCAATCAATAAAGTATTTAATTTGAAATATTATATGTATGTGTATATATGCATTTTTCTTTTCCAAATCGGTTCTTGAGTTAGTGGGGTCCACTGATGGTAGGGATCATCCCATATAGAGTGGTGAGATCTGTTAATGCTAATCCTACTTGCGACGTGCTTGTTTTAGGAGGAAGAAACGGAGGTAGTTTGTTTTGAATTTGAATACAGACTTATTACGGAAGGGTTGCTAGCTTGGAGAGTCATGACTTACTGTAGCATTAAGTGGGGTCCACTTGTGATGAGCTATTGGGAAATCTATTCCCTGCATCGGTTTCATAGGGTCACGTTAGGGCATAGTTGTGAATATAGAGATGATCGGAAGCTCATCTTGAAAGTTCTCCTAACGGACACCAATATGGACTTGATCTTAATTGACGGTCTACGTTCAATGATTGGGGCCCAATTTTGGGGAAAATGTGTAGTCAAGATAGGTGAATGGCTGGACGAAACTTGGTGGTTGATTGATGGTGGGAAAATGCTAGATCTGAAATATCACCTTTTGCATCAAAAGGAAGGAACTGGCTTCAGCGTTCAATGGTATAGGATCATAGATCGGGGTCCAAACATTGTATGAGGTCGTAGTCATGTGAGGCCAAGGTGTGGTCAAATTTTAAGATTCGATGGACGGCAGGAAATGGCTAGATCTGAAGATCTAGATTTATAGGGAGTTGATAAGCTCGAAAGGATAAGTTCTCGCCCAAGAAAAGGCCTACCAAGGTGGGGTCCTCATACTTCACCCTTGGTCCATGATGGGCAATCCAAGTCGTTCTTACGAAGGGAAATATCTAACTACAACTAGCCATAAGGTTCCTTCACTTAATGGACACCAAAATCAACGGTTAAGGGGTTGATCTGTCAATTAGGTCACTTTTACAATGATCGAAAGGCTGAAACTCGACATGTATGGTTAATTTCTGATACATATGCATGGTACAAATTTTCACATTAAACGGATAATGGGAACCATGTGATATAGGATTCAAGGGTCTAGGTCAGTGGCATTTTCGTAATTATTGTTGATCTAAGAGTTTCATGAAATCTAATGGTTCTACTTGATTCTATGTCCATTTCTAAATAATTCTTACAAAAGAACTTGCATATAAATCATTATGGTTAAAGAGTTATTCACTGATTTAGTCAATGGAATGTACGTATATCAGACCACATGATCAACGGTCGGATGACTTGATTTATGGATGCAGATCATTCTTAATTGGTCTAATTCATATTGGAGGATGAATGTAGGATTAGGTTAGCTACATAGGTACCTTATATGTGTACATAATAGGTTAAATTCAATGTAACACTCGAGTACTGAAAGTGCAGAGTGTTACACTATGCCTGAGTCTCAACCATCTACTGGTCCTGCAGTTGGGCTGCCGCCGTACACACCATCGGTTCGTGAGCAGAACCGTGCATCTTCTTCGACGCAGCATGTGCCCCAGTCAGCTCCACCTGTGGATAGGTTGGAGCAGTTGATGACGATGATGCACCGGCAGCACCAACAGCTCTTAGCTGGCTCTAGCTCAGGGTGAAAGTGCTGCTCCACCTTCACCATCTGTACACCCTACTGAAACTGTAGAGCCTTCTGCTCAGGATAAGGATGTGCTTCCCCCTGTACTTGTTGCATACCCTACGGGGAATCAGGGTACGAGTGGTCTCCTCGAGCGATTCCAGCGCTTGAGGCCTCCTACCTTTACTAGTTCTCACAGACCCAAGGAGGTCGAATATTGGCTCGACCGCATCTCCAAGATGCTGAGGATGCTACATTGTACGGAGCAAGAACAAGTCGAGTTGGCCACCTTTATGTTTGAAAAGGAGGCTAGCTTGTGGTGGGATAGTGTTCTGCGGACAGTTGCAATTGAGTATATATGGACATGGGCAGCTTTTAAGTTCCGCTTTCATGAGAAGTACTATCCCCAGACGTACTAACACAAGAAGGAGAATGAGTTCTTGCGCCTCAGATAGGGAAGCATGACAATGACGGAGTACGGGCACCGGTTTACAGAGTTGGGCAGATACGTCCCTACTATACTTGCTGACGCGCAGATGCAGATGCAGCGTTTCTTCGAGGGTCTGCGACTTGATATCCAGTCGAAGATGTGTTGTGCTAGTATACCCTCCTATGCTGAGCTAGTATACATGTTTATGTGGGCAGAGCAGGACGAAGATCGATTGACACGCTCTCGTGGGGCTATGGTTACTAGACCACGACCAGATATGCCGAACAGGCCTTTCTTCGGTAAGAGGCCCCGTACCGACTCTCCTCCCAGGATCGCGGTGCCACTAGTTCCAATGAGGCGACCTGGTGTGACATGTACTTACTGTGGGAGACTAGGTCACGCTGCAGAGAGTTGCTTTGCTCGTATGAGAGACAGCGGGTTCTCACTGCCGCAGAGGATCAACCGCCAAGTTCCCCAGGCCATGTCAGCACCACCCTTATGGACAGCACCTGCACATCCATCCTTCAGGCTCCCTGCACCTCGATTTAGGCCACCTCAGTGACCTATGGTGCCTCAGCCCAACCGACCTCAACAGGCACGCGTTCATACACTTACAGCGGAAGAGCCAGAGACAACACCTTCAGCACCTATGGCCTTCGAGGTCACTGCATATGTCCAAGGTGCTCCTGTCTTCTTATTAGGGGACACTGGGTCTGCTACCTCTATCATTTCTTGTGCGGCAGTTAAGCGTCTAGCTTTACATACTACTCCCACGAAGGAAGTGAGACTCACTAGTACTACAGGAACTTTTTCGGATGTCACACGGACGTGTGAGGGTTGTTCTGTAGACTTAGGTAGCAGGACAGTATTCGTTGACCTCATTGTCGCCCCACTATGGCACTACGACATTATCTTCGGTATGGACTGGCTTACCGAGATGAAGGCAGATATTGATTGAGATAAGTAGGTCGTGACAGCCAACGGACTTGACGGCACGGCCTTTACTTTTCCAGTGCAGGTTAGTTGGTCATGTCATGTTAGATGTTACGCTGCTTTATTAAAGCATGTTGATGGGCCGACGTTAGGGAACATGCCAGTAGTTCGGGAATTTGAGGATGTGTTCGGGACGATCCCTGAATTTCCTCCTCGGCGCGAGATCGATTTTACTATTGATCTTGTGCCCGGTGCGACCCCCATTTCATTACCTATGTATCGGATGCCTCAATGTGAGATGGAGGAACTGAGGAAGCAGATTGATGAGCTGGTAGATAAGGGCTTCATACAACCCAGTGTTCTCATTGGGGAGCACTTGTATTGTTCATCAAGAAAAAGGATTGGTCGCTACGATTATGTATTGATTACCGTAGGTTAAACCAATTGACTATGAAGAACAAGTATCCTTTGCCCAGGATAGAAGATCTGTTTGATCAGTTGAAAGGGGCGCGATACTTCTCGAAGATTGACCTACAGTCAGGGTATCATCAGTTGTGCGTCAGGAATGAGGACGTGCAGAAGACGGCCTTTAGGACCAGTTTTGGGCATTATGAGTTCCTCGTGATGTCGTTCGGTCTCACGAACGCGTCGGCCGTGTTCATATATTTGATGAATTGGGTATTTCGGCCATTTCTATACCGATTTGTCATCGTGTTTATCGATGACATCCTAATATACTCTGCAAGTCGGAAAGAGCACGAGGAACACCTACAAGCCATCTTAGATACACTGAAGAAGAACTAGTTGTTCGCACAGTACAAGAAATGCGACTTCTGGAAAGAGGAAGTCAAGTTCCTGGGACATGCGGTGGACCTTGCTAAGGTAGCCACGGTTCGGGACTGGAACCAGCCTGGTTCGGTTACTGAGGTGAGGAGTTTTCTTGGTCTGGCAGGCTATTACCAACGCTTCATTCGGGACTTCTCGAAGATAGCCAGACCGTTGTCTCAGTTGACACGGAAGGATCTGAAGTTTGCCTGGAATGCGAAGGCGGAAGCAGCTTTCCAGGAGCTGAAGGACAGACTGATGTCCGCCCCTGTGCTAGTATTGTCAGAGCAAGGGGTCAAGTATACGATATACACCGACGTGTCTCGGGCTGGTTTGGGCTGTGTCCTCATACAGAAGGACAAGGTGATCGCATATGCCTCGAGACAGTTAAGAAAACACGAGGAGAATTACCCTACACACGACTTGGAACTGGCAGCCGTCATCTTTGCACTGAAGCTCTGGAAACATTACCTCTACGGAGAGGAGTTCGAGCTTTTCTGCGATCACAAGAGTCTTCGCTATATATTCACTCAGCGGGACTTGAATATGAGGCAACGCCGATGGATAGAAACGTTGAAGGACTTCAAATTCGAGGTCTCCTACCATCCTGGCAAGGCTAACCTTTTGGCTGCGTTGAGCCACAAGAAGGCTATAACATTTGTGGCTCCGCTAATGATATAAGAGTGGGATATGGTTGAGTTCGTGCGGGACTTCGAACAGAAACTCACCATGGAGGAGCCATTTGAGTGTCCCCCACATTTGGGTGCGGTCACTTATTGATGACAGGATTATCGAGGCCCTGAAGAGCGATGCATGATTGTCTGAGCTTCGAGAGCAAGCTAGCGATGATGAGGACTCCGAGTGGAGAGTTGGCACAGATGGGGCCTACGATACCATGGCCGCCTATACGTCCCAGACATTCATGACATGAGACAGGAGATTCTCGAGGCTACCCACAGATCGAAGCTTGCGATGCATCCTGGTAGCACAAAGATGTATCAGGACATGAAGATGTCGTATTGGTGAGACAATGTGAAGGCTCATAAAGCAGAATATGTCTCCCGTTGTCTCATGTGCCAGCAGGTCAAGGCTATCGCCGACCTCCTGGACTGCTTCAGCCCATGCCCATAGCTGAATGGAAGTGAGACTTCATCTCTATGGATTTCATATTGGGGCTGCCGAAGACAAGGAAGGGTTATAACTCTATTTGGGTGATTGTGGACCGGCTAACGAAATCAGCCCATTTCCTCCTTATCAGAGTTTCAAACTCAGTAGACGACTTGGCCAGATTGTACATCAAAGAAATAGTGCGTCTACATGGAGTTCCCTTGGAGATCGTATCAGACTGAGACACGCGATTCACATCTATCTTCTGGACTTGTATCCAGGAAGCGATGGGTGTGAAGTTGAAGTTCAGTACCGCATTCCACCCACAGACCGATGAGCAGATGAAGCGGTTGAATCAGATTTTGGAGGATATGTTACGGGCCTGTGTTTTGGACTTCAAGGATAGTTGGGATGACTGTCTCCTATATGCAGAGTTCGCCTACAACAACAGCTTCCAGGCGAGTATTGGCATGGCTCCTTACGAGGCCTTGTATGGACGCCCCTGTCAAGCACCGCATTGCTGGGCAAAGGTTGACGAGCGCAGTTTGATTGGCCCAGAGTTAGGACAAGCGACCTCAGAGAATATCGAAATTATCAGGCGTCGACTTCTTACAGCGCAGAGCAGACAGAAGAGTTATGCCGATACGAGGCGGCGACCGCTTGAGTTTGAGGTTGGAGACCATGTATTTCTCCGAGTTTTCCCCATGAAGGGAGTCATTCGGTTTGACAAGAAGGAAAAACTTACGCCGCGGTTCATTGGCCCATTCCAGATATTAGACCGAGTGGGTGTGGTGGCATACCGTCTTGCTTTGCCCACACCACTTGCGGGAGAGCACAACGTATTTCATGTATCTATGCTAAAGAAATATGTTCCTGATCATTCCCACATTATCAGATGGGAGCAGGTGTAGTTGAGCGAGGATGCTATCTATGTACTGCGTCCGACGGTATTCTGACAGGAAGGAGCAGGTGTTGAGTAGCAAGGTCATCCCACTCGTGAAAGTATTGTGGACGCATCACACTGAGGAAGAGGCTACTTGGGAGACAGAGGCCGAGGTCAGAAAGAACTACCCTCAGATTCTCGAGGAGTAAGAAAAGGTACTAATTTCGAGGGCAAAATCTTTCTTTAAGGGGGGTAGATTGTAACGACTCGGAAAATTTCATACAAAGACCCGAGTACCACCTCAGGCAGAAATAACTCAGGATCAAATCCTTTAGGAATTAGGCAAAATTATATAAGTGCTAAACTAGATTAGCTACGAAATCCTCTTGATCCACTTTAAATACGATCTGCAAGACCTAAAACTTGTATAATCATTGACACTAGCTTACCCTGAAATCGATGATCAATCTCATTACCCAGTTGCTCTCGGAAGCACATTGAAACTCCGTATCGAATCTGGACCGCACGTCGAAAGTCCGATTATTACGAAATAATATAATTAGGACCGCCTTGCTGGGCTTGACAACCATGTCGGAAATCAACTTCAGATAGTGTCCCGATGCTATTCGCTTGAACCCGGAGCGAAGAGTGTAAGAAAATGTGGTTTTCTTTATAAATTAAATCTAATTTAAGTAATCTGAAACTTGTCGCTTACGGGCCAGATATAAGCAATCAGACCGTCAGAATCTGACCCAAATACAACCTCAGATCAGGAGAAATTTCATACACAGGTCAATGTACTTGTGACCTTGATCGAGTTTCGGTGACCATTGAACTGAAACTGGTCCGCCACATGCGATCTGGAAATTCGATTGGAACGAAAACTTAACTCGAGCTAGATCCATGGTCAGGGAGCTTAAGTCCGACCTTTGGCTCAAGGGGGGCTTCAGAAGTGCTCCGTTGAGCGGAAACAAATGTCATTTGGCTATAACCTAAGTATACCTTGGCCCTGGGGTCATTCCCATCAGTTTTAAGCCTATATAAGGACCTTAAACCCTCTCTCATTCACTCCATACGAATTTGAGAAAACCCTAGGAGAGAGAAGAGAGTAAAGAGAGAGAAAGTGTGAGAGAAGTGGGAGGAGATTCCTGTTGCTCTATCCTGCCATTCCACGTGCATGACCATTACTATCACATCACTATTACGATGATTCTGACTTCGTTCTTAGGTAAGAAAACATAACCCTAACCTATTCTAGGGTTTTCAATTGTCGCTAGTTGCGAAATGCTGACTCAACTCGTGCTATAGGTTGTCATTCCATCGTTGACGAAGACTTAGAGTCTCTGTCGAATTCGTTACGCTTCTACGGCATAAGGTGCGGACTATAGACGTATAGGTTATGGTTTTCAAAGCTTTCAATGTCAGTGAATGATAGATTCCTGATGTGGGTGTTATTTCACATGCAAAATGTGATGTTCATTTTGCGATTCAGTTATGTATGCAATTTATGGCGTTTAGTGTATTCTGTATATTTGTAGAAAATACTGTATACGTACAAAATATGAAAGTGTGTTTGTCATGATTAATTACTGTGTATATATGCTAGATATATGTGTAATAACTACTCGGCGAAAGGATTCACCCTAATACATGTTTTAGCCAACATGCATTATGTATGTTAACAAGTGTACTCTAAGTGTTTGTGAAAATGCTTATATGAGTAAGTATTTAGATGATAGTACTTTAGGTGGGTGTTGAGATAGGATTCTCAACTACCTTAGAGATGTGTATGACTTCCTTCATGCAAGTTGTTTAATTTAATCGTTTACTTATGAAATGTATGTGTTTGTGTTTCCTGCTTACATTATGCTTTATAACATGCTTGTTAACATGTTTGAATTACTTTATTAATTCTGCTTTGACTACTTCACATGTTTTCTGGTTAAGGATTGATCGTGATTGGGGCTATGTTATAGTTCAGGCAATCGATAACAGGCTTGAAGTCGTGGCTGAGATTCATTCCCCATGTAGGACGTGTTTGACGAACCCGAGTCATACTAAAGTTGTTGGCAGTGGTTAGGCCACACGGAGAGCTTATGCACTTCATGTCGATCAACTTTGGGTGCGCTTGTGCTAGTTGAGCCCCGTCAAGTAACCCAATGTGCCGATGTATGTTCACCATGTATGGACACTACTGCTTGAACCTAAGGTACCAAACTCACTAGTGGAATCCTGTTTAACTTTGGTACCTCGATCCGCTAAGACTCATGAGCTGAACATTGTGGTATGGGACACCGTGGTCGAGCTGTCGGCCTACGCTGGGGCGACGAGCCTCCTCGTAGTGACCAGTGAGCAATGCAGACTCGTGAGCCGAATACAGTGGTATGGGATATTGTATTCGAGCTGTCGGCCTATACTGTTTAGTGATGAGCCCTTTGTAGTGACCTCGAGCATATTCTGAGTCTACGTATAGGCGACGAGCCTTCCGTAGCATCTAGAATATAAACTAGGCCTGCATTGATTTGGTGACAAGCCCTTTGCAGCGACCTAGAACCGCAACATCGTATGAGATTTACTAGGACTGACGACCTTAGAATGGATCATTGTTTGGGAAGTGAAATAAGTGAGGTAGCTTAGTTTCCTAATCCTGCAGTATGAAATGGACTAATAAAAACCCGGTAATCACGTTCATAACATCGCACTGCATGTGCCCTGGGTTGAAGAGCACAGAGGGAAGAAAGCATGCCACGACCGTAAGATGGTATCGCACGAGGGAGTGTAGGCGAGGGCATGCATCATGACTACATTTCATCCTTGCATTAATAAGAGTATCTAAGATTGTTTGATTGTACTGTTTGACTGAATTATAACATGTTAACCTTTGCTCCATGATTCCACTGAGTTGATCACTCACTCTCATGTTCTGGGACAGTGTTCTGAACACCCACCAGACTCCGTCTTAGATGCAGATGAGGATGCATCTCAGGAGGCGGAGTCCGACTACTACGATGATCAGGACGAGTTCTCTTATATGCAGTTCTCTGGCGGCTTCGCTTAGGCCATCCAGATCGACGGGGCTACAGGGACTATCTTTGTAGTTGTACTGTTTGACATTTTGATTTTGAGACTATTACATGTATATGGTGACTCAGTGATGTATTCATACTCTGGAGACCGATCGTGATCTTTTGACTTATATATGTTTGTTTATGTCTTTCAGTCTTCCGCTTGCATTTTACCACTTGATCTGGAGTATGAATTACTGTTTTAGTATAATCCCACCCATGATTAATGCACTAACACAGACAACATTTAATCATAAGCATATATGTTGCATAAGTGATGTTTTGGAACTCGGGAGTTGAGTTGCTACTCGACCCCCAATTTTCAGGGCGTTACATTCAAATTGTTTGTATGGTAGAACTCATGGTGGAGGGGACATATCCCCATCAGGCAATACAAAGTGTCTGATCGTGTCCCTGTTACACGTGCACACTTGCCCATTTTAACTGGACGATTAGACCATTTGATGTCATAGTCCATCCTCTGATGGGGCCCAGCTAGGGCCGGCAATGAGCCAGGAAAAATCAATATTTTGGATAGGCCCGTCACAACTAGTTCAAAATCCAAGCTAGAATCAACCCTAGGTCTATCCATTTTGTAGCCCTAAGCCTAGCCGATCAACCGTTTAGATTAAAGTTGTGGGTCCAACAAGTATGATGTTCAGTTGAACAGAAGATGGTGTTTCTCTGGATTGAGCTTCATATAGAACCACTTTGGTAAATGAGGCAGTTACAAAATATCAGGATTTTGGGCACATGGGCATGCACATTCATAAATAGGACATATACAGTGCAGGAAGAATCATGCCGCTTATATTAAACATTACAAGCACACTAACAACATATCACATCACCAAAATTATCATCTTCCAGTTTTGATTTACTTCCATTTAAATTCATCTCCGAGTCTACCCCGTCTTGACCCTCCTACACAGAAATAATTAATCAGATATCAGAAGCACAATAAAACAAGTTAAAGAGTAGTTATTGGACACGACACCAAATCTGGCAACTTTCAAAAATGTTCAGAAAGACAAAAACTAAAGTTATATATATAAAAAAGTATAATAATAGAAAGTCGACCGCCACCTCTTTTTGCCGTCATAGGCGCTTCAAATAAGTAGATCGTTTTTTTTCGAAGCTCCATTGAAAGGTTCTGAAGGTCTGTTGCAAGAGATCGCTATAGGAGAAGCATTCAGAGGGCATCAGTCTTCACAAGAAGGCTACCAACTAAGATAACAGAAGCTCTAATCAATACATCCCACAACTCTTAAAACAATCAGTTCATATTGGCAAAAGTCCCATATAGCCTGTCCACACAAGTAAGAGGATGAACTTTTTGGTGTGGAACCAAACACGGCTATTTCCAAAAGAATCAACTTGAGGTCCAATGCTATAGGAGCAAACAGACATCTAAACCCAAACCCATCTCATTGTCCATAGACCTGATTCTTGGGATTTTTGCATTTTCTGTGGCAAGAAAATTAGGCTGGTTCCTGAACATGTATGTGAAATGTGGACTGTTGGTCCATTTCTTTTAACTGTGCATTTTCTTTATAGACATGTGGCTGGACAGACCTGATTTTTACAAGGTGAGGCCACTAAATGAACTCGGATCTTGCACAAAAGTGTAGAATCTGTGGACAATATCTGGTATCCTCTTTCACTTTCCACTAGCTCAAGATATCTTGGATCCCTACAAGGGTCAAGGTTGATTACACACCCTTCAAAAACCCCAGTCACTACAAGAAAACTGGCCTTTACCGGTGGTTAAACCGCCGGTAAAGGCCCAAAAAACTGCCAGTAAAGAGTTTACCGGCGGTCAGGTAACTACCGGTAAAAGTGGCATCGGTAAAGACTTTACTAGCGGTGAGGGACCTTTACCCGCGGTTCTGCTGGACGTCCTTAAGTCGCCAGTTTTTCAGAAAATGCTCAAAGGCTACGGTTTAAATCTGTAGCCATAGAACTAAAGGCTTCCAAAAACGCATAACCATGGAGCAAATCTTTCTCATAAATAATAATAATAATAAAACAACCGATGCAAGAACGATCTGGATTCCCAGAAATCCGCCAATTGATGTAATACAGGAATGATATATTCGTGACATCATTGCCTTTGAAGAATTTCAGTAACTGTTTAGATTACCAGAAACATCCAGAAAACAGTTTAGATTACCAGAAAAGTTCTGAACAAGCAAGTGACAGAACACACCCTCGAGGTCTGAAATTCAGTAACTGCCAAGGAGCCTCACCAAAACAGTCTACAATCATAGTCTGTGTGGAACTGCACCACGTGTCAAAAGAATCATCATCATTAGAAGCAGTGTTGCCTTGTCCCGGCTAGTTGGGATGAGCTTCACAAATATTGTTTCACCAACCATTTCAAAACCGGAATTCTCATCATTGCCTTTGAAGAATTTCGATAACCAGCTGCCTATCAGACATCAATCCTCCATTACCTAGTCTGTCTACTGGCTGGTGCATTGCCTTGAGCTCATTACACGTAGAAGAATCTCTCTTCTAATTTTTCCAGTTGCAGGTAAAATAAAAATGAAATCAAAGAAAACTTAGTTTTTTTAAACAATCTGGACATAATATGGCATCTGCAAAGGGGTTTGTATATTTCCCCAATCTTCTGAAAGAAGGCCTATAATATCAAACAAATGCCCCCAAGTTTCCCAAATTAAATGCTATTTCCTAAATTAAAACACAACAAACAATAGCTCAAGGACACTTGAACTTCTAAACACTTTTCACTTTCAAAGTAAACAAAACTTTCAATATGGAATGAACACCATCAAATCTGACTCTACCAAAATACATGTCACACGTGCTCCACATATACCTCTCAAAATTAATCACATGAAACCCATGCATGTGGACCCACATATGCCTACAACAGGCTTCTTTAGAAGCCTTTAACATTGCCAAGCAACCCCTGCTAAATGAGTGCACCTTTTTTTTTTTTTTGAAAGACCTCAATGGTAGGCATTAAAGCTTCATGAAATAAACCCCAAAAATATCCCCCAAGGTCCATCATCCCACTCGGCATGCATTAGGTACTACGAACAAAAGGCCCCTTCTAGTTCAGCACACAGAAAGGCAACACCTCTTCAACCATGTGTTATTTTTTCTACATCTTTGTATGTATTTTAAACTTTCTAAGTGAAAATAAAAAATAAAAAATGGAGTTAACAAGCTACTCATAAATTTTGAGATCAAGGAGAGGAAACACCATTTTTAAAGTAGGGAAATTATCCTGTAAGGAACTCCAATTGCAAATGGCTATGGGAACATGAAACAAAACTACTGTGTTTTGCAAAGGATCATTTCCCACAACACTATTGGTATCAGAGAAATAACCTCTTAATAGTACCCAACTACTTAGTGAAGCTGGTTATACTCATTGCAAGCATGATGGGCGCTCAGGTCTCCTTGATGTAGTGATGAGGTGAGGCAAAGGGAACAGAGTAACTAATTTAAATTGCTTTATACCACATTCTGCCTTGTCTTAAACACTATGACCCATTTTTGAGATACGGTGATAATTAACTCAACCAAGCCACTGGAGAGCATTGTATAGGAAACTGTTGGAAAATAATACTCACAAACCTTTTGAATACTAAGAGCAGGCAATGACTGATGCTCTAGTCACTCTGTCTTTAGGAAGAGTTTTGGCTACTTCATATGCCTCCTGGAAAATCAAATCCTCAAATTCCACATTAAATGAGGTGATTAAAATAAGTAAATCACTAAAATAAAAATTGAAAAAGTTCAAACTGAAATAAGACAGACTCGTGTGTAATGTGAGCACAAAAGAAAGCAATAAACCTTACTTGCCGGATTAGCTCTGGTACACAGTATTTACAACACATTTTAACAACCTTGATAGATGCATCGAGAGATATGTGATGTCCAATCGATATGAATATTGGTTTTGAAGAACCTTGAGTACATTGCATTGCCTGCACAAAATTTTGTAATTCAAAACAAAACCATATGATGTAGAGTTAACTAGCCTAAGTTGAATTCTCTTACCGCTCCCCATATGCGCCCAGAGTTCCCAATCAAAGTGATCAGATCCTTGGCACAATTTTCTCACTTTCCACATATTTCAATCAATATTGGATGATGACAACCAATCACTAACTTTAAATTACCCTAGAAAGTTTGTTTTTTTAAAAAAAAAAATAAATTATTTTTAAGAACGGACATTTCTCCTTTTTTTCCTTTTTTCTGAAAAATGAGTACGGTTCAGTTTTCACAGGAAATACATCAACTGAAAATACAAAGAAATTGAAAAGACCCTAAATGTGTCTAGTGAGTACCAAATGATAAAGGTTTGTATTGAATCCCTTGAAGCCTAGCAAATCTGCCTGACCTACAGCCCACAAAATGAGAGAAGACCATAAATGAAAGGACTAAGAAAGGTAAATGGAAATCAATCAGTATATTGAAATGAACAATCATACAGCTTAATAGAGTTTAAAGAATTAAACATTCAACATATAAATCCATGTTTCTAAAGTTACTTAATCAAGCCTACATTTACAAGATGATAAGAGAACAAATCAAACAAATTTACAATTCAATCAACACATAAGAATGAACTTTGAACCCATTTGAACTACCTCAAGTTGCTTGCGAACATGCAAAAGCATAACATCATCTCTGCCAGCAAATGCTCAACACATTCAGGCACAAGCATGAAGAACGTAAGTAAATAGAAAACAAACTATTTCACACTCACCCAACAGAGGATGCATCCAGCTCCCTGGACAAAGTTATCTTGATCACTGACACGTGCCTTGTGGTTTCAAGGCTAAAAGGAATGAGAATGTAGGCAACAACATGAGTTGATAATGAATACAGGTGGTCTTTCCCATCTTTACTACTTGGAACTGAACTTCTAAAAACCAAAAAAAAAAAAAAAAAAAAAGGAAACACAGAATATTGATATAAGATACTCCACCTTAATCAACTCCACCATCATAACAATTTTATTTATAGCTCTTCCCATCGCCTTGAAGACAATTTCATCTGAGCCCTTTTCCTATGCAAAGAGTAAATACAATGTTATCAGCAGGAGTCAAAAAAAATAAATAAATAAAAAATAAAAAATAAAATAACACCTTGCTCACAAAAAATACAATACTTTTTTTCTCCCCAGAAAAGTGGAAGCACGCCACTTGTAACTTTATTGATAATTCAAACGAGATGTACAACCATTTTATAGAACTAAGATTGGAATTTCTAAAACTTGTTACCTGAAAATTACTAAAAAAGAGAACATAAATTAATGATAAGAAATTATGTTTTTTAGATCACAAAAACAGTGTCTCAGAACAAAATCTGGTAATCTTTGTTTCAATGGAGAAGTGCATCGATTGCAAGTCCACATCAATAGGTAAGGATTTATGTAAGTGTATAGGTTCCAAATTGATGAGAATACCTGCTTAATTGGTACTTCAATTTTTTCCTACTGAAGACTTTTTGAGACAGCAGCCTGTGTCATATGAGGAGATTTGACATTCCATCCCCATTATGGAATCCTCCCTGAATAGTTTGCACCATCTCCTTCACCTCCATCCTTGCAGCTACTAAGATTGGCCACTCCTGTGTAACTATCAAATTTTCGTAGGTAATGAACCTACAATAACATAAGGAAGCTATGAAAATTACAAAATTTTGTCTATAAAAGAAACAATCTATATGACTGATTATATCCATCTAATGTTGTTCTCATCATAGTTAATAGCCAAGAAGAAACAATTCATAAACAGATTCCTTTTGATACCAAAACAATGTCTGTCTTTATGGCTCTAACACAAAAGTAATAGTGAAAGCACAATCCCAAAAGGCATTCCCAACACTGGAACAAAAAAAAAAAAAAAACACAAATACCCAAAACCCCATTCCCCTCTTTTTACATGCTTTTTATCGACAACATGCAACATAAGTGCATCAAATCACAACTAGTACCACCTCCTCCCCACATTGCTCTCAGCCTTTTTAAAGACATTGGAAGCATCCCATGCTTCCCAACCAAGGTGTGCCGTATCGGTATCGGTTGGCGTAACGGTGACCTCCAAAACCGATACGTATACGGGGGCGTAACGGCGATACGGGGGCGTAACGACCTGTAACGGCGCAAAAAAAAAAAAAATTCCAAAAAAATATGAAAAAATATAGATTAAATCTGCAATATTCTAAGCATTCCAAATATGCATTCATTTATAAATTGGAACATGTTTATGGTGGTGTAACGGTCCACTCTTTGGTGAGAAGTTGTATCAGACTGTCTGATGAATTTATGAACCAGATAACCTGAATTTGACTACAAAATTCATATATTTAATTTTCTAAATATTTAATTTATATACGTAATAACTTGATATCATTTCTCTCAATAGTTCTTTAAAAAAATGAAATTAAATTCAAGTAAGATGGCGTTGCCAATTTGGGGCTGACTTGGAGGACCAATCTCAAATCAACCTCAAATTCATGCAATTTATCGTCATTATCCCACTTATGAATTGGTGGACATTTATTGGATAGTGAATCATGAAAAAAAAAAAAAATCAAAAGGCCCTATTTTAAAAAATAAAGGGTCAAAATTCATGCGTAAATAGAAAAAAATATAAAATGGCACCCCAAATCTGTAAAATGTACATTAACATGTTCTACTATGATTAACACATCATATGGCATGATTAAAACAGCAAAACAACCATTAAAAATTGATTTTTTGAATTTTGAAAAAAGGGTTAAAATTCATGCGTAAATAGAAAAAAATATTTAAAAAATATTAAATGGCACCCCAAATCTGTAAAATGCACATTAATATGTTCTACTATGATTAACACATCATATGGCATGATTAAAACAGCAAAACAACCATTAAAAATTGATTTTTCGAATTTAAAAAAAAAAAAAAGGTCAAATACATGCGTAAATAGAAAAAAATATTAAATGGCACCCCAAATCTGAAAAATGCACATTAACATGTTCTACTATGATTAACACATCATATGACATGATTAAAATAGCAAAACATATTTTTTTTAAAAAAAGTATAAATACTTATTTTTGACGAATTCAGAATTTCTGAAAAATGGACCACTGAGCTTCGATTCAACAAAATCCATAATATAATACGTTTTTATCTCAAATACCCAGCCAAGGTTGGTCGAAATTGGTAGTAGAAGGAGTGAGAAACAGTTTGGAAGCAAGAAATTTGAAAAAAAAAAAAAAGTGCAAAAAACGAGCTTAAAATGAAAAAAAAATTGTTACTATTTTTCGACCGTTATGGGCGGGCCGTTACACCCGTAACGGACGTTACGCCCGTAATGGCCCGATACGGGCACAAAAAATTATAACGGCCGATACGACCCCGAAACGTGTATCGACCCAAACCGTTACCATTACGATACGGCCGATACGTAACCGTTTTGGCACACCTTATTCCTAACCCCCACCAAAGGAGTGTCTGTAAGGCAGATATTTAAACAATGCATAGAAAAAAAAAAGACTCACACCACTGATTTTCTTCACTCTTTCTCTCTCTGTGTTTTTTTTTTTTTTGGGTCCCTCCCAAAATTCTACAAACAACTAAAGAAATACAAATAAAATGAATATTTGGGTAAGGTTTTCATGAATGACAATGGCTATGAACCATTAGATTTACAAGCACAAAATTAAATATATCTCCATCCCTACAGAAGCCAATTCAGGGAAAAATCACATATCAAAATCTTGAAAACAACTAAAGAAAAAAAAAGTGGATGCTTCACAATTATTTTTAATTATGAAAACAACATAACTTTGAAACATTCAAAGTGAGTGCAATGGTAACATACTGACTGAGGGTAGCAAGCATCTACTATTATAGCATACTGGTTCTCCTGCCATTTTAAATGCATTCAAATTGTCATTAATGGAAATGGAAAAAAAATGGACTAGAGTCAATTCCATTCACATCATACTATAGTTAATTGCATTCAGGGTGCATTGTTATACACTCATGTGCAGAACAGAAACAATCCCAAGTGCAAAACCAAAAGGCAGAATGAAAGAAAAATGAAGCAATAGAAGCATTTGAAATAAGGAAAATAAATGAATGTTGGTGAAAAATAGGGTATTGTAAACTATAAGATAAACATATGAAACTGAAGGCAACACATTTATGTCTGCAATTCAGTTAAAAAAATTGCTGACCTAATTGTAGATGAAGCATAACGAAAAAAAATGCAATGAGAAAATAACATTTGATTTTCATTTTTAAGTTGGACCACTTACTATCTTACTTCTGGCCGGTTGCTAGGTAGCCGTAATTAGATAGTTAGGATTGTTTGATTCATGTGATTATATGCTCTGTCCACAATTGACATGCCAAGACTATATTACCTTCCTTTTGTCGCTGGCCTGAAAATAGAAAACTTTATAATCAACATTCCACATTTAATCTGTCTTACTGGATAGAATCATCCACCACGGGGCCTGCTGCATGAGTGATTTTAGCAGGATCTTCCATCCATTCATCTAGTGTCCCACCATGAAGCATGCCTATAGCTCAAAAGTCACAATTTCGAATTGCTGCGCTGCATTTTTCTGAAAAAATGGGCCAAATTTACATCAATCAGCATACCTAAGGACCATTCAATCACTGATCCTTTGGACTGCGACGAAAGCTTGTATGGGACTATGGGTAACATATCATATATGCCAATGTACCAAAAAAAAAAAAAGAAGAAGTGGAGGCAGAAGTCTTGGGTTCTGGTCAATAACGAAGCTAACCAAAACAATACCTGTAAACATACCAAAAAATAAAAATAAAAATAAAATTTTAAAAAATTAGTGTCACTCATCCTAATATGCATCAGCTCTGTAGACTGCATGTAAGAAAGAAACTACTTTATTCATTGTGTTCATTTACCATCTTGCTGCTATCCATCTCAACTCATCCTTATTTCAGTCACACTCTTTTCCTATGTATCAATGTCATGCGAAATTCTTAGGTGAGGCGTAAGAACAAAATGAATTGTAATATTGTAATGGACAGATGCTACCTTTAGGTTTTTGCATAAGTTTTATAGAATTTGAATTGCTATGACTAATGATTTCAATGGCAATTATGTTTTAACTGTAAAATTTATACAGTCTAATGACCCCGACAAAATGTAGAGCATAAACTTCCATGATTACATTAAGGTAACTTTAAGTTTTCAGTAGCATGCTTTATTAAAGAAAACAAAGACTACAACAGAACGACATAAGAAGAAGAAGAAGATTTTAAAAAATAATTAAAAAAACCAAAAAAAAAAAACAAAAACAAAAACAAAAACAAAACAAAGGTTTTGCTAGTTATTGTCAAAATCGATAGATTCAGTGTTACATCATATAGCCCACACAAGCAGCATATCAGTGGGAAAATAAGCAAGATAGGGTGCCATCACCTATTTTGGGTTGGCTTTGCCAGAAGAATGATAGGGCCTGACACCTACAAATTGAGTTTTCACAACAAACATACAATAAATTCAATATATTTGACTAACTAAATCATACAAACATTCAGCTCAAAAGATGTCCATCAAAGTAAATGGATTACATAACCAAAGAAGAAGAAGAAGTTTTTATTGAAAAAATGCACTCCAGAACTATTCCAATCACATAAGATCTTAATAGGCTATGAGCAATACCTTTCTCTTGCCACCCCCTTGATCAACATAACGGGCAGTATCATTAAACACCCGTAACATTGGGACAATGCCATTGGAGGTCCCATTTGTACCAGGAATGTAACTGCTTGTCGCACGAATATTATGAATGGAAACACCAATGCCTCCTGCCGATTTGCTAATGACAACACATTCCTTCAGAGTATCATATATTCCTTTAACGCTATCATCTTTCATGCAAAAAAGGAAACAACTACTCATCTGAAAAAAAAGAGCTCATTAAGAAACAAATCAAAAACCAATATATTAGAACAAAAACAAAACTCAACAAATGGTACCTAAGGCCTCGGAGTCCCAACATTAAAAAGAGTAGGGAAAGCATGTGTGAACCAACGTTGTGACATCAAATGGTATGTTCTGAGGGTAGAGTCAATATCATCCTTATGAATTCCAACAGCAACCCTCATTAGCATATGCTGTGGCCTTTCTACAACCCTACCCGAATCCTTGAATAGGTAGGATCTCTCAAGAGTTTTGAAACCAAAGTAGTCAAAGTCGAAGTCTCTGTCATAAATTATTTCACGATCCAGAAGGCCAGCATTCTAGAACCAATAGAATCAGAAAAGGATGTCAGAACCCCAGCATTGGAAGAATTCAAAAGAGCAGTATAACCTATCTGTTGATTCTCTAAACCATTATGTGCAAAAGGAGAATGGCCCAACATGAAATCTTTCACGTATATACTCTCAAAAGGGGAATTCAAAAGAGCACCATAACCTATCTGTTGATTCTCTAAACCATTATGAGCAAAAGGGGAATGACCCAACGTGAAGTATTTCATGTATATGCTCTCAATTTATATCACAACTCAAATGCTTTGAAGAACATAAGCAGACCTGCCCTTGAAGAACAGTGACTGTTGGATGGTGAATGCCACCTGGATTGTATTAAGCCTAAAATTCACCACAAGCAAATGATCCACATCACATAATCAAGAGCATGGAAACAGATGGCCAGACCAAACCCAATCTAGCCCATTTTGCAAGATCTTACTCATAGGATCAGGATCAACTAATCTGGCTGAAAAATAGGCTAATTCAACATAAAGTGGGTCCCTCCTACCCAGCAGTGTACAACATTCTGAGGTGGGGCCCACTATCCAATGCCAAATGATGCACTGGGCAATTCTTCTGAGTTTGATACAGTGAGGAGTTACAATCATTAAAAAGTGAAACCTCTAAATTTTCAATTCTAACAACATGCAGTCTTGCATATTCAAGTTATCCCACTTTATTATCAAGTGTTCAAAATAGCTATCTACCAGTAGAAGAAATCATAGTAAATATTCACAATCGAAAAAAAATAATCAGAATCCCAACATTTTTATGCAGAACAGGGGAGATTACCTTCATGATTATCTCATAAACATCATTTGCAACTAACGGAGCCTTCTGCCCTGATTTTCATTAAAATGGTAATACATCTCTTTGATTCTGCATAAATCATCCAATTCCGGTTTTAAAAAAATAAAAATAAAAAATTTCAAGCAAAAACAACAAAAGAAAAGTTAAGTCAACAAACACTCACGTATCAGAAAATGATTTCTTCGTGCTCTTATGCAGATTTGAAACAATAATTCTTGCCGAACTGCAGGTATAGAGAGAGAAGGCCGATTACCATTGAGAGGGCTGTACTGCAGCAGACGGCTAAGGAGATAGAGAGACAGAGGACTAGGGTTTTGAGAGAGAGAGAGAGAGAGAGAGAGAGAGAGAGAGAGAGAGAGGGAGGGAGAGGGAGAGGGAGAGGGAGAGGGAGAGCGAGAGCGAGCGGAGAGGGAGAGCTTGAGGGAGTGGAGAGGGAGAGGGAGAGGGAGAGGGATAGAGAGAGAGAGAGTCGTTCGGTGGAGAGCCGAAATGAACTTAGGGCTACGCCTCTTTTTATTTTTATTGGGACCCTTTGCTTGCGGCCGTTAAAATTGGCCGTGGGCAAAGGGTAGCCCATGCGTCGGTTTTGCCTCTTTTTCTTGTAGTGAGTGAAAAGTCCTTCCGGGCTCTGCCCCTACAAAAGATAATGGGTGGTGACATTTTAAAGGAACAATGTTATCAAAAGCATTATCATATTGAAAATCATATTTTGGGTTGAATCAAATCAAATCACAAATCATTTGGTACATCAGAAGTTTTTTTTTTTTTTTTTCATTTCTTAAAACACACACACACACATATATATATATGGGAAAAGGTACAATGCGCTCGAGTTGATTTTAATGCCCCATGAGGTCGAGCTATGTGGGCCCCACCGTGATGCGTTTCGAACATCTACCCCATCAGTCAGATGCACGATTCCATCGTAGGCCTAGGTCTCAAAAATCAAGTTAATCCATGACTTATGTGGGCCACACCACATACAGAAGTGGGGAGGGGCCGTGCAGCATTAAAACATTCATAACCATTTTTAAGGGCCCACCGAGATGTAGTTTGCAAATCCAACCCATCCATTCTGTGTGTCCCACTTGAATGAGGGTTCAAACCAAGTTTCAGGCACATGCAAAACTCAGTTGGGCCCCACCAAGTGCTTTTATATGTTTTAACGGTGTCTTCACATAATTTTAGAATGTATGGCCCACCTGAGTTCCGTATACGGCTGATTTTTGGGATATCCCATAATTTAAAGGGTACCCATCAAATTCAAGGTGTTGATGGTCGAAAAACATCATGGTGGGGCCCACACAGCTCGACCTCACGGGAGCTTATCGTCAGCTCAAGCGCAATGTACCTTTTCCCTATATATGTGTGTGTGTGTGTGTGTGTGTGTGTGTGTATGTATGTATATATGAAAATTACAATAAATCAGGAAAAAAAAAAAGGAGAAATAAAAGTAGAGTAAAAAAAGGAGAAATATGTTATAGAACAATGAAGGATATTGAATTTCTCTTTTCTTTCCTTTTCTTTTTACCATGAAACACTAGAATAATACCCGAAGAAAGGCCTCTCAAATGAAGTGGTCTGGTTAATAAATTCTATTGAACCTCCAATGTCACAAGTTATATAAGTGATGTAGGACATGAAAATAAGATATGATGTGCAAGATTTCAAGCTTTAGATCATAATAATTTAGAGACAATCACAATAATTCCACATCCCACATAAAGTCAAGCATTAAACAAGGGAAATCTACGAGGGTCCAAGCCTACACATGTTAAGGCTGAATCAATTAAAAATTATAGACCAAACAATGCTCAAAGGATAATAGATTCATCCACACATGCAAAGGATTATTTCCCAATCTAGGGGATTCTCATGTTTCAATTCGGAAAAACCTAGGGTTTCAAAAGTGGAATTGAACTTGGGGATTTGAGATGATCTAGGGTTAGGGTTATCGAAATAAGGTGAAAGAGGAGTGAAATAGAGATGAGAAGGAACCTGTGATCAGCCTGCACGTGTGGACAGCAAACCGGCCTGACGCACGTGCGTGGATGGCGCTCGCAAGTGTGTGGGGCCCACGAATATGGAATTAGCTAGTTAGGGCCTAATCTTCCAGGGATTGGCCATCTTCCCTCCAAATTTTAGGTCAAACGAATGTTCGGTTTGAACAAGTGCTCCACCGAAGTTTCAGCCCTCCGCAGGACCATATTCTGGAAATCTGCTATAGGGGAAAAATTAGTTGCAAATGTGGGTAGATTTGATAAGGAGTTAGCTGTAGGAGATGAGAAATATGGAGGGTGGGAAATGGGGGCAATTTGGGATGGGTGTGGCTTTGCACCACTATAGTTAGCCTTTCAAAGAAGGGAGGGTTTCATACCTAATTAGGTTTCTGCAATTCAGAGAATTAGAGAAGCAGGAAAATGCCAAAACCCTACAAAGGGTTACTTATTTATAAGAAAAACCTATACCCCAAAAGCCATGCCATGTGTGCACCCTATTACTTAGAGATGAAGTAACAAAAATAACAACTAATCAAAGCAATCTAAACCGTCCATGATATTCCTAATAACAATAATAAGAAAAACTCAAAGTACTAGATCATCTAGAGTAATGGGTCACGGTCATGAGATCCAATGGTGAGATTGACATGACGATCGGGTCCACTCCAAGGAACCAAAACACAGTCCTCTAACTAGGAGGCCCTTCATGGATGTCGTCATCGATCCAGATCGAAGGTTGAAAAGGCTAAACTATATGTCCTAGAGGGGGTGAATAAGACTATGCCAAATTAAAACTTTTAACAGCGGAATTCAAATGAATAAAAGAAAGATAGCACTTTAAACAAATCACAGTACAGAAATGTAAAGCAACCTCAAAATTCTAGTCTTGAGAGGTTGATACAAATGTTGTTCTAAGGACAACCTTTGTAACGCCCTAAAAATCGGGGGTCGAGCATAAACTCAACTTCCGAGTTCCAGAACATCACTTATGCAACAAAATGAATGATGATTGAATGTTGACAGTATTCGTTCATTGAACATGAGTGAGATTAAGCCAAAACAGCACATCATACTCCAGAGACAGTTAAATTTGCAAGCGGAAGACTGTGATAGATAGATAAAATATATAACTTATGATGAGTCTCCAGAGTGTGATAACATTACCAGAGTTAAATAAATACAAGTGCGGTTCTAAAATGTACCAAATGTGAGGAAGTGTAATGCCTCCTATCCCATGTACCATAGCCCGTCAATACAATATCGGTCTTCATTGACTGCCAGAGAGATACTGAGATAGGAGAATTCCTCTTATCATCATAGAAGTAGTCCGGCTCGCTTCACAAGCATCGCCACACACGAAACTCAACAAATCTGGTTGGTGTGTACAACACCGTCCCGTAACGTGGGAGTGAGTGATCAACTCAGTGGAACAGTAAAGCATAGGTTAACATGTTATCAATTCAGTCAAGCAGTAATGATAAAGCAGTACAAATCAAACATTTCTAACTACTCTTGTTAAGTGCAAAAATGAAATGACATGATGCTGTATGCCCTTGCCAAACCACCCTCAAGCGACATCATCTTACGTTCACGAATGCTTACTCCCTCAGTGCGCCACATCTACAAAGCACATGCGGTGCGATGATGCTCATAATTACCAAGTTTTTATTAATTCATTTCAACCAGCAGTATTGGAAAACTAAGGTACCTCCCTTGTATCATTCCCAAACATGATCCATTCTAGGGTCGTCAATCCTAGTTAATCTCATACGATGTTATGGTTTGAGAAGCATAGTGAAGGCATCGCAAAGGGCTCGTCACCCGTCAGCACGGATACAGATCTCACCGTATGCGGCTCAATTGCTGGCCGTCAGCTCAAGTACATATCTCACCATACTTGGCTCAATCACTAGCCGTCAGCTCAAGTACAGGTCTCACCGTACTCGGCTCAACTCATACTCTAGTTACTGTGAAAGACTCGTCGCCAATCACAGACACTTGGAGTACACTCGAAGATACTACGGAGGACTCGTCGTCGCCGTCAAAGACGAGCAATGTGTCTCACCATACTCGGCTCTCGTAGTAAGTATCGACAACTCGAATATAGTGTCCCATACCACCATAATCGGCTCACGAGGTTGGTTGCGCAATGGTCACTACGGGAGGCACATGACCCCGGCAGTGGGACAACGGCTCGACCACGGTGTCCCATACCACCATGCCCGGCTCATGGGTCTTAGCGGATCGAGGTACCACGGTTAAAAGGGATTTCACTGGTAAGTTTGGTACCCTAGGTTCAAGCAGAGGCGACCAAACATGGTGAACATACATTAGACAAATCGGGTTACTTGACGAGCTCGGCTAGCTCGAGCGCACAACAAGTTGAACGACATGAAATGCATAAGCACTTCGCGTGGCCGACCACTATCGCCAACCGAAGTACGACTCGGGTTCGTCGAACACATCTCACGTGGCAAATGAATCGCAACCACGAATTCACTGCAGTACCGATTGTCCGGACTATAATCATAGCCCCAAACACAATCAAGTGCGAGATAGATAAAGCAATAGTGAATCAAGATTTCCACTCATACAATCAAGGTATGGTATTTTCCGTTTAGGTCGCTGTGGTACATTGCAGACGCACTCGTTGCTCCGCTCCCCATCACCCATGACGGATCATACAACGTAAATATAAATTTAAGCATATGCATTACATAGTTAAAATCATAAAGCAGTTGAGCATGTTATGAATCACAACACAAGCATGAGTTTATACATGTTCAATTCCTAATTACACAACAATCCGAGGAGATCATACACATAATTAAAAGAGGTTGAGAATCATATCTCATCACCCTTATACATTACACTTTGCTAACTACTACTCATTCAGACATTTCAAGAAACACTTAAGCAAACATACATCGACATACATGACGTATGTCGATCACATAGGCATTAGGCCAAATCCTTTCACTAGGGAGTTGCCCCAATCATAACACGTGTACACCCACGACGGATAGTCATGGCAAGCAGGAATCCAAGTTCCATATTCATTCAATCATTCCCACAAACACTTGGGCCACACATTTTAGCATATATGGTGTATATTGGCCGTGGCGTGATTTAGGGAAAATCCTTTCGTCAAAGGGTATCGCCAATACAACAATCATGAATCCATGACAATTAGTCATGGCGAGCACGAATGAGAATTCTATACTCATTCAGTCATTTTCACAAACACTTAGAATACACTATTACAACATACATGGTGTATGTTAGCAAAACATATATTAGGGCTATCCTTTAGCCAAGTGAGTATTTTACTCGTGTATAATATATTACTACAACAAATAATCATGATAAATGCATCTCCAAAATTTATACGTATACAGTATTTTCTAGAATACGCATTTTCAACATACATAGTGTATACAAGCAAACATGTATTACGGCGATTCCCTTCGCCAAGTAAATATTTTATACGCACATAATATATTTATACGACAATTAATCATGACAAACACATCGCTAAAATATACATGTATACGGTACATTACAATACCGTATTTCTACATACATAGTGTTTGTTAGCAAACATGTATTTAGGTAATCCTTTTCGCCAAGCTAGTATTTTATTCATATATTGTATAATCATATATTAAATAAGTATGTCAAACATTATTCCAAAAGAAATACGTATACGGTATTTCTAACATACACAATTTCAACATACGTCGCATTTACAAGTGAACATGTATTTTGGCGATTCCTTTCGCCAAACTAGTATTTTATTCATATATTATATAATCATACATTAAATAAACATGTCAAACATTTATCCAAAAAAAAATACGTATACGGCATTTCTACGTATACCTAGAATATGTGAAATTCCAATTTCTACAACGTTAATCGAAACAGGAAACGGAAAGCACTTTGTACATGTGCAATTGCAAGCAGATCATGAATCTACCATTATCTGACATTGAAAGCGTTGAAAACCGTAACTTATGCACTTAAAGTCCTCACCTTTGCCTTTGGAAACGAAACGAATCAGCAAGGGTAGAAGAACTTCCGTATACGGGAGATTTCTAGCCTAAAGAGCGGAATCGGTTAGTCGTTACACATCCTACATCGATCCCACCTCAAATCAGACCTAGGGTTAGGGTTTCTTACCTTCAAACGAGACGGAAACCGCCGGAAAAACACCTGGAATGAAGCGGTGTAGGCCGTGTAACAGTCCCAAGCAATAGGAGGAAGATCGCAGCAAACTCCAAGCCTTTCTCTCTCTTTTCTCTCTCTTTTCTCTCTCCCAAAACTCAAATTCGTATGGCTGTGAGAGAGGGTGCTCTAAGGCCCTTTTATAGCCAAAAACATTCTGAAAATAGACTCAGGTTCAAGGGTTACTGCTAATATAGGATATTCGTCACTTTTCCAGCTCAAAAGAGAGGTTCTGGTAGCCCTCCTTGAGCCAAACGTCAGACTTAATCTCACCATCGACGGATCTACGTGGGATTACGTTTTTGACTCGATTGGATTCCCAGATCGCACGTGGCGGACCACTTTCAGTTCGACGGTCAGTGGGCCACGATCAGAAATTCCAAGTACATGTAAATGTTCCTGAAATTTTTCTTAATCCGAGGGTGTAATTTGGTCTGATTCTGACGGTCAGGTTGCTTAATACTGACGTGTCAACGAACGATGCCAGATCACTATTCCAGATATTTATTTTGGCATGTGAATAGTGTTTTTCACACTACCTCGCTCCGATTCGAAACGAATGGCCGTGGAACATCGGATGGGGCTGATTTTTGAGATAATTGTTAAGCCCAGTGGGGCGGTCCTAGTTCCTTAGCTTCGGGTTAATCGGACTCCCGGTGTGCGATCTAGACCTAATACGAAGTTTCGTTTCATTCCCGAGAGCAGGCGGGAAATGAGTTTGGTTCTAAACTTTAGGGTAACCTAGCGTCAATGATTCTGCAAGTTTTGGGTCTTGCAGATCGTATTTAAAGCGATTCAAATGGATTTCATGGCTAATCTAGTTTAACACCTAGTTCACTTTGTCAAATTTTTAAAGGATTTAATCCTAAGTGATTTTAAATCGAGGTGGAACTTAGTCCATTGTAGTTTGTATATAAAGTGATCCAAGTTATACTACTTAGCTAGTTTAAGATAGTGTCTAGGGCGAAGGTGCTTTGAAAAATTGAAAGCACAAGGTAGTGAAGGGTGGAATTTGTGAAGGAAATGGGTTAAGGAGCGATTTTAGACTATGGGATTGAGTTTTGACAAGTTGGTAAGGTCTTAGGATCGACCCATTGCCTAAGGACGTCTAATCCCAGGTTGGCAAAAAATCCGGGGCGTTACAACCTTGCACCATAAAAACCAAGGGTTTATGGGAGGACAACCTTACTAGAACGATTTAAGTATCAATATATCAAACTGAAGAGGAATAAAAAGTAAAATAGCAAGAATGGAAGTATAAACTATTACAACATTCCCCACAATGCTTGAAATGTAAATATTACAACATTCACATCCACATATACATCCCACAACTTTAAATGATAAAAGATATAGAAAAATAAACAAGCATTCAAATCACAAGACACAAAGAATTATAGTGGTTCGCCTGTGTGTCCACCAACTGTTAAACAACAGCCACACAGCTTGCTACTCCACTCTTAATATCTTCACATAGGGGATATTAGCGTTCACTATGAAAATAAGTTTTTCATAGGTTCTCCTAAAACCCTCACAATTGTGTCTTTCAAGCGGGCTTACATAATTCAAAAAACCCCCACACTCTGAGTTTTCTGGCTCTTCTCAGATAACCAACACTTAGAGATTTTTCTAGCTTAATCTCAAAGAAACCAAAAATATAAAAGATTTACACAAATGTAAAATACGTGGATTTCTCTTTTTGTTGCAGCCTGGAAGAACCAAATCGGAGTAGAAGTTTGAATAGAAGTTCAATATCCAATACTCACTTAAGAATTGGTTTTAGATTCTAAATTGATTTTAAATTAAATCAAGTTGGACTAGCTCTATTTGATTTTGATTCCAAGAAGTGGAATATCACAATTCCTCTTTTAAATCAGATTGGAATGCAGAAACAAAATCAAATATAAAAAGCTAACAAAAGAGAATATTAAATATGCATAATCTAGCTTAAAAAGTTTACAAGCTTATCTCTCAGAGTGATCCTTGATTTTTCTTGAATTGAGTTATCAAACTCTGAAAATCGTGCTCTATTTATACTTGCAGAAATCACGTCTATGACTAGTCGTGAGGACACTACGACTGGTAATAAGACGAACTACATTTTGAAATTTTAAGCGCGATTGGATAAAACCGTTCCATGACTGGTCATAGGCACTTCACGACCGGTCGAGGGACCTCCACGACTGGTCGTGAGGAACTAGGAATGGTTTCTGGAGTTTGAGTCGTAGCTGTTGGACTGGTCGTGAACGAGTTGACACTGTTCATACGACCGGTTGAGAAGACTCCAGGATTGGTCGTCGCTTAACCAAAAAATTCTGAAAAATTGTAACAACTTTAGACTGGTCGTGGAATTTCTTGGACTGGTCGAGCCATTGCCAGGACTAGTCGAACAGAGTCTAGGACTAGTCGTTGAACAGACCAAACAACTATAAAGTAATTTAATTTGAATTATATATTCAAAATGACCTACCCTAAGGTCAAACTAAGGTCTTTCATACCTGAGACATTAAGTATGGACATCGAACACTCTTTTCTTTAGATGATTAGTAATCTTTGAAGTTCATGAAGCTTGAGATCTTGACACAGGTTGAAGCTTGAACTTGAGATCTTTGAAACCTTGAACTTATAGTTCTTAAATTGTACTACACCTTGAGTCTTGAACAAGATCTCGTCTTTCAACATAGTTCTAAAAACTATGAAGCTTATAGAAGAGAACAATGTACTTGATCTTGCAATTCTTGAAGTAGATCATTATACTTGACTTGAAGCATTGTCCTACTTGAAGCATTGTCCTTGTGCATGAGATGCATTTCCTTGAACATATATAACATCATGCTACACAAGACACAGATTAAAGTTCTTGGCACTACAAAATTTGACAATCCAATCAAAGGAGCATGAAACCATAACATTTACAAAGGTGGGGCCCTCCTCCTTGCGTACGTGCGTAAGGGGGGCGTGCGTATGTGCGAGATGTTCGCATCAACTCTACTCAGTTGTGAATATTTCGCCACTGGCGAAACAAAACTCCTAAATCGCTTCAAGATGTTAAGATCAAGTCTCTGAAGCTCCTTAGTGAGCCATGTACTGTCTGAAGCTGGGAGTGACTTCCACTTGACCAGGAACTTTTGAAATCCACCTTCTAACATCGATTTTATCTGATGGTCTAGAATATCCTCTATCTTCTCTTTGGGTGTGGGAAGAGTAGGTATGGGAGGTAGATGCTGGGAAGATGGGTCGGGAGGGGGCCATAAATAAAGGGAAAGGTATGGGAATCAGGATGGTTAGGTGAGAGGCTGGACAATGTATTAATGGTCCCCTGAAATTCTCATCGAAGGTGGAAGATCTACCACATACGCATTAAGACTATTTCGTTTTATAATTTTGAATGGTCCGGCACTACATGCATGTAATTTACGAATGACTCCCTGAGGGTACCGCTCTGACCTGATGCGGATCATTACAGAGTCCCCTATATTAAATTCCTTAAATCGTATATGTTGGTCAGCAGAAATTTTATAATGTTCATTGCTAGTATTGATCTTTTACCTGATTTCTTGATGCAATGAATGAACGTGACATGCAAAGGACTCTGCAGACTCTGATGGCCTATGCGACAGGGACATAGGGACAAGATCAATAGGCTTCCTAGGTTTATAACCAGTAACGACTTTAAAAGGACTTAAACTTGTGGATCTATTAATAGAACTATTAAATGCAAACTCGGCAATAGGTAGTGCAGTGTTCCACGTCCTGGTGTGCTCTCCCACTAAACACCTGAGTAAATTTTCCAGACTCCTATTGACCACCTCAAACAGGTTTGGTAAAGTCGCCCTAGGGACTAAATCAATGGCGTGCTGTATATTCCTCATAGGGGAAAGCTCATCTGATAGATCATCGGGAAAGATATTACGAAACTCATCCACTACCAGAATGGCGTCAGCGGGTAACTCTGCACTAGCCTCTAGTGCACTTTCCCTAGCCACAAGGGCGTACACCATTAAGTCCGACTCAGTCTCTTACTCTAAGTCTTTGGTATTTAGAATATGGAGAGGCTTATACTTGGACTTTGATTCCTCAACCAACCTCAAGTGATAAGAGAAATGGAGGTATTTTAACTTAAGAGTTTCTTTCATTTCTCCCCAATGGACTATTAGGGGTTCCCTCAACCTCTTTTTCTTTTGCTCCACAGTAGCTTAAAACCTCTTTGCTTGGCCCACAAGCTTCATCTTGGTAAATTGAACTTGACGAGCATCCGACATGTCGTACCACTCAAAATAGTGGTCCATATCTGCCAACCAATCTAGAAAAACTTTAGAGCTCAAGTGGCCATTAAACATAGGGGCCTCTACTCTAACTCCCTTGAGGGGTTGTCCATCTGGGTCATAATGATCATGATGCCCCTCGCAGGGCGTGCGCCCATGTCTGTTTCTTTGGTCACCCCCATTCCCTTGTCTATCCTCCTGACCACCTTCCTGAGATTGGGCATCTTCCCTAATGGCGGGGTTTGCCCAGGTGGAGGTCTCTAGTTGGGTAACGTGCACATTAAGCTAATCCTAGCGTTGGTCAATACGTTGTTCCAAGCGCCTACCTAAAGACTCAAACTGCCGGCTTATGTTGTCCATTGACTCTTATAATTGCTACATGTTTAGTGCAGGGTGCAACCCAAAACTGCGACCAGTACGTCTGAGCATAAAACTACCCACTCAACTCAAAGGTCATCTAATGCAACTATATGCGTCTAAATGGGACTAAATTCTCCTATAGGACTCTATATGAGGGAAACTACGTAACACTACTAAAATTCCTGCAACATAACTGTCCAAATAGTTTGTTAATAAAAAATTCAACAATGAAAATTGGGGAATTTCTGACAATAGAAGATTTAGCGGTCTATGTTATGAGTGTGGGTCATAAATAGCCCTATATGATAAAATTTAATGCAAAATAAATGCGAGTAGACTAAACCCTAAACATGCAATGCAATCCCTTATGAAAAACCTAGGCTCTGATACCAAATTTGATGCAGAACATGAAAATTAGATATGATGTGCAAGATTTCAGGCTTTAGATCATAATAATTTAGAGACAATCACAATAATTCCACATCCCACATAAAGTTAAGCATTCAACAAGGGAAATCTACGAGGGTCCAAGCCTACACATGTTAGGGCTGAATCAATTAAAAATTATAGACCAAACAATGCTCAAAGGATAATAGATTCATCCACACATGCAAAGGATTATTTCCCAATCCGAGGGATTATCACATTTCAATTTGGGAAAACCTAGGGTTTCAAAAGTGGAATAGAACTTGGGGATTTGAGATGATCTAGGGTTAAGGTTATTGAAACAAGGCGAAAGGGGAGTGAAATAGAGACGAGAAGGAACCTGTGATCAGCTTGCACGTATGGACAACAAACCGGCCTAACGCACATGCGTGGATGGCGGCCCGCATGTGTGTGGGGCCTACGAATATGGAATCGGATAAATAAGGCCTAGTCAGCCAGGCATGGGCCACCTTCCCTCCAAATTTCAGGCTAAACAGATGTTCAGTTTGAACACAGTGCTCCGTCGAAGTTTTAGCCCTCCGCAGGGCTAGATTATGGAAATCTGCTATAGGGGAGGGCTAGATAATGGAAATCTGCTGTAGGGGAAAGATTAGTTGCAAACGTAGGTGAATTTGATGAGGGCATAACTGTAGGAGATGAGAAATATGGATGGTAGGAGATAGGGGTGATTTGAGATGGGTGTGGCTTCGTACTACAGTAGTTAGCCCTTTAAAGAAGGGAGGGTTTCGCACCCAATTAGGTTTCCACATATAGAGAATTAGAGAAGAAGAAAAATGTAAAATTTTATTAATCATCTTTAATGAAAAAAACCCCTACAAGGGATTGCCTATTTATAAGAAAAACCTATATCCTAAAAGTCGTGCCATGTGCACACTCTATTACTTAGAGACGAAGTAACAAAAATAACAGCTAATCAAAGCAATCTAAACCATCCATAATATTCCTAATAATAATTAAAAAAAAGCAAAGTACTAGATCATCTAGAGTAGTGGGCCAGGATCATGAGATTCAATAGTGGGATTCACATGACGATCGGGTCCACTCCATACCACCCACAAACAGGTGGGTAAGCTGAGATTTCTGATAGGGAAATTAAACATATTTTGGAAAAAAACTGTAAACCCTGACTATAAGGATTGGTTAATCCAATTGACCGATACTTTATGGGCTTACCGTACTGCATTCAAGACCCCTATTAGAATGTCTCCCTTTAGACCTATCTATGGGAAAGCTTACCACTTACCTGTGGAGTTGGAACATAAGACCTACTGGGCAATTAAAAATCTAAACTTCAATTTAGACAATGCTGGCTCGCTGTTGATTGCTTGCCTCCAAGTGAAGAGGTTCATAAGTAATATCCCGTGAATATAGGGTCGATCCCACGGGGAGATGAATTGCGAAACAAACTAAGTAATAAAAAATAATCTGATGATTTGATTTTGGAATTTTTAAAGGGATGTAATTCAGCTAAATTAAAACAATACCCAAGCTTCAAAGTTCCACACATAGGTTAATGTTCCAAAATCATGATGACTTGGATAACACAACTAGGATCTGAGCACTATGGTCAGCCTAATCAGAAAATAAAACAGTTTAAATATTTTAAATAAATGATATAAAAGATTAGAAAATCATGAATTTGTGCCATTGATATATATTCTCAAGTGCCAGTGATTTTAAAAATTCAATATCAATGAGATAATGAAAATCAAAGAAATATAACAGGTTAAGAACCTCTCCTATCTAGGAAATCTGATTGATCTACGGTAAGCCTATCCACCAATGTGGATCTTCTATGATGGAAACATATGGATCTCACAAGTGGATAAAAAAATAAAACCTAAACAATAGATAACATGCATACACCATTTTTCTTATCATTAAAACAATCAATCATCATAACTTAAAGAATTATTAAACTCATGTGCTTCACTTCTAGCTTGTGCTAGAGAGAACTTAGAAAAACATAACTAGAATAGAAAAAGAAAGCAACAAGAAAGAAATAAATGCAAATAGAAAAGATCTAAAAGGAAAAAACAACTTATAAAATTGAAAACCCTTTAAAAATCCTAAATATTGCTCTTGAATGCTTTTAATGATGCTTAGGAATGCCCTAAGAAGCCCTATTTATAAGTGGGGAACTCCAATTTTTGTACAAAGTTGGAAAACTCTAGAAACTGCCTCAAATTTACGCAGTTTCCAAAAATAGATTTCTCACTGTACAGTTTATTTAAAATAGATTTTCCGCTGCATAGTTTCCAAAAAGAGACTTCAGAGCTTCATAATGCACTTTTTCAGGACGATTTCAGGATTCTTCACTTCAAATCTTCGATTCTTTTTCATTCCTCACTCGGTTTTCTTGGATCTTTGGCATGTGAATTCTTCAATCTTGGTCTCCTAAGATCCATCCCTTGCCTTAGTGATTCTTGAGTATCAAATTCATACTTTTAATACCTTTTTCAATCCAAGTACTTAAATTCACCTTGCACACATACATGAGTAAAATAGAATATTAAGTTGATTCATGTTCATAAAACCAAGATATAAATGAGGAAAATTATGCAATATTTGAGTCTCCACAGCTGCGCAAACTATAATTGAATGAACTCGAGGAGATCCAGAATGACGCATACGAGAACTTGAGAATTTACAAGGACAGGATGAAGGTATTCCATGATAGGAACATCCTTTGAAAATCATTTTTAGTTGGTCAAAAAGTCTTTTTGTATAATTCTCGGTTACATCTCTTTCCAAGAAAACTCCGATCCCGTTGGACCGAACCTTTCATTGTTACTAATGTTTATCCTCATGGGGTCGTCAAGATTCGGAATCCAAACAATGACAATTAGTTCAAAGTTAATGGACATCGTTTAAAGCTATTTGTTGAAAATTTTGATTTAGAGGACATGTCCTTACCCCTGATTGATCTTGTTTACTAGGATTGACCTCCTAGTCTGACGAATGTGTAATTAGGTTTACTGCTTTTTGCTGTTTAGGATAGTTTGCTTTCCACTATTTTAGGATAATTTGTTTATCGTCTGTTTGAGTCTCTTGTGCTAACCCACCTTCACCTAAGATCCTTTGGAAAAAGCCTCAAAATTCCTTCATCAGGTACTATCTTTCCATCACTTCTCCTTCAATTATGTTGTCACTTTTGCAAATCATGCTTATTTCTTTTACATTGAGGGTAATGTAGATTTTAGGTTAGGAATGAGAGATTAGGTAAAATAATCAGTATTTTCTTAGTTTTGAGCAAAATTTACAAAATTTTTGAAATTTTTTTTTAATGTTTATCTGTTTAGAAGCGATAAATTGTGTATTTAACAATGTTTTGAGTATGATGATAAGATAGATATTAAATTTTGAATTGTTAGGAGTTTGATCATCTAAGTAATATCAATTATAGTTCTTACTCTCAATTGATTAAGAGGAAGTTTGAATAACATGTTTATTTAAGTTACAAGACATGTTCAATTTACTTTCTATGAATAATACTAGATTTTTTTATTGTTAGTATGATGATCATTGAAAGATATTGAGACCCGAGTCTAAAGAATTTTATCCACCTTAAAAGAAGAAAAGAACCAGTTAAAAAAATAAGAGATCGACAAAAAGGGTCATGTATGGTGAAAAGATTGAAGAAGGCTGAAAAAGAATGAAAAATCTGAAAGAAAAGAGAAAAGATGAAAAGACTGAATGAATACAAATGACCATCGATATAAAATAAAAAACTAGAAAAAGAAGAAAAAGGGGATAAGTTCGGAATCAGTACTTGAGTTTTCAACTAATCTCGAAGTGATGAGCATGACTAACATTATGAAAAGATAGCATTTTTATGAGAAGTAAGTTGATTTTCACTGAGCACGTTGAAAAACTTGATATGCGAACTATGCTTTGACTTAATCGATAAAGAACTTATTTGATTGATTGCTTATGTGATTCGGTTCTATGTTTTCAAAATCTCACTTTCTCATCTTGAGTCTACTTATTCATACTTGATTACACAAAAGATTGTTTTTTTGAAAAAGGTTTGAACATTGCGCATTGAAGTTCATTTTTTGTATATTATTACGTATTATCCCCCATTTATTACTTGGTTTTATGAACATGATAATGCTTAATGTTCTATTTTAATCATGTTTATGTTGCAAGGTGAATTTAAGAGCTTGGATTGAAAAGGATGCTAAAAGCATGGATTTAATGCTCAAGAATCACCAAAGCCAAGGATGGATCTTATGAGACCAAGAATGAAGAATTCAAATGACAAAGATGTAAGAAAACCAAGTGAGGAATGAAGAGCATTGAAGACTTGAAGTGAAGAAAAGGAACCCTAAAAATCTGCCTCCTTCGACTAGTTTAAGCCCATTTTCGACCAGTCGAAGGCTCCTGCTCGACTAGTCGAAGATTCCTCGACTCAAACTCCAGCAAAAAAATCCTCTAAATTCCCGTCATCCTCAACCAGTTGAAGGAGATCCTCGACCAGTCGAAGGTTGTCCTCGACCAATCTAAGGTTACGCAGATTTTGCGTGAACTGTGTAAATTTAAGACGGTTTCCAGATTTTTCCAAATCGGTGCAAAAGGTGGTGCTGCAAAACTATAAATAGGAGTCCCTAGGACATTTCTAGGTATCTTATAGAGTTTGAGGAGTGGAGCAAAAGCATGGAGAAGTCGTTGCCAAGAGTTTTTCTTCCTCTTCCTTAGTCATTTTTATGCTTTTCTTAAGAGATTTTAGTTTAATCATGTCTATGGTTGGCTAAACCTCTTAGCTAGGGCTAAGAGGTGAATCTTGTAGCATGATGGGATGTTTCTTTTACTTTGATTCATATTTATTTTGAACCTTCTTTGATTTTAGTTTGATTTTAAAGGAATACTTTCAGTTCTTAATGGTTTATTGTGACTCAAATTACAGTAGATCTACAATAGCTTTGAGTATCTTGTTTTCTTAATTTTGAGATTATGGGATTGGTAAATCCTGTTGTTAGCCATTGTCTCATGGGCATGGTTTGGTGATGGAATCTCTTCCAATTATCACAATTCTCCCCCATTAAGAATTTGGTCAAGGAAAGTTCAGATTGATCTTAATTGTATATCTTTCAATTGGATAGGATAAGACTCTAATTCCAATCGTGTGACTTGAATCAAGTAAGAGGGCTCCCTAATCTCTACAAGTAGATCCTTGGAAACCCTAGTTACCATCTTTGAATTTGTTAGTTTTAATCACTTTAATCATAATTACTCTCTCAATTAATTCAAATTTAGATTCACATCTTCTTCTAGTTCTAGAACAAGTTATTTTCAGAATACACACGAGATTAGTCCCTGTGGATTTGACCTCGGTCTCACTGAGATTATTACTACATTGCGACCCTACACTTGGGGTTATGAGTAGATGTCCTCGCTGCTCAGGTCTTAACTCAAGTTGCATCATGTTGATATTGGCATTACCAAATGGGAGCTAAACTCCAGTGCTTTAGTTGCAGGAATTTGAACATTATATCGTAATGCAATACAAGTCATGAGATATGCAAAAGGAATAGAGCCATGATGAGGATGAAGACAGTAATCGATAATATGAAAAGTAATTAAAGATGGAAGATAGATACAAATACCAGAAACGACCGAATGAAGAATACGCATTATATAGGGAGTATGATCTATCTTATTCCTACCATGAGGATAAACATTCGAAGTGAAAATACGATGCAGGATATGGTAATTGGGAAGAAGATTGTAGGTGGGGAGCGAGTTATGGTTACGCCAGGTTGTATTAGAACTGCATAACTGCCTAGTGAGAGATTCTCTTTCCGTTTGGTACGTATCTTCAAAGATCGGTGGAATAGAGATTCCCTCTTCCGCCATATCCATACCTATGATTGATGATATGATGGAGGGGTTAAAAGAAATTGTGTCTTCTACAAAATGAATGGAAAATGATAATTGTTCTAAAAATGCAGTATTTATAGATGCATACAAACCTCTTGCGATAGACTGATAGGTCGCACTACGGAATGCAAAATCTTATCCCATCATACCGCAGATAGAATTTCTATAAGACCGAATTGGGCAATATGATTTGTATCAATGGTATGCTCAATGACAATGTTACGGGTACAAAAATCCCACACTTTTTCTGGATCATTTTCAGTTAAATGGATAAAGTGCATAACCTGATTAGCGGATCGAGATGAAGAACCAGTTTGAGGGCCTCGCATAGTATGCTTAGAACGAGATGCCATGATAGAAAATGATTATATTTGTAAAAGAAATACCAACAAATGAAATGAAAAGATCTAGATCAGATTTATATCAAAAACCCAACAAAATAGAGTTCTAGATTCAAGAAAAATGATGAAATCTATAATAATGCACAATTAGGAACTTAAATCTAGAAAGAAACTAAAAAGTATTCACTTACAAGAACACTAGAGTGATGGGTTGGCTGAAGGAATCCATGGGCTGATCGAAGAAGATGAGAATGGACTGAGGATTTTGAAAAAAAAATACCCAATACAACCCATTTACGCCTGGTTCGGCTAGCTCAAGCACATCCTCGGCTGGCCAAACCAGGCGGTCAACTCAGGGTTGGCCAAAAATATATAAAAAATATTTTATATAATTTTTTTAAATGACATGAATGCACATTATTCTATTAAAGCAATAACATGCAAGACCTGACCCAAGTTCTTGTGTGTGCATGTGTGTATGTAGATATGCATTTCATTTCTCTTGGTTCCCGCGGTCTTACTGGTCAAATCCTAGCAACCAGTGACTCTGGATAGTGTTTGTGATCATCCTTAAGTCTGGTCATGTTTCCCTACCTCGGATCGGCTCGAGACCTATGCCATATTGTTCACATCGTTGTTGCGGTTCCGACGATGCATCTTGTGCGTCTATCTGATATATAGATCAAAAGTTATGAACATTTCATTGAATGACCCTTAATCATGTGGCCCACTTAGGTGTAATGCATGTGGACCCCTGCCCTTGACACAAGTTCCAATGTAACACTACACACACCACCAATAATTTTCATAACTCACACTATCCACTCCACACACTACCAAAGCCTACCCTATTCTAAAACTTTGTTTTCTCCTCCCATAAGCAATCATTGCCTTTTCTTATAAAAAAATCATTACACACACACACACACACTCAGTCTCTCTCTCTCTCTCTCTCTCTCTCTCTCTCTCTTTATCTCTCTCCTTCCTTCTCATTTTCTCTCCATGCTAGCAAACCCCTCTCCCAATGTCCCATATTCCCCTATTTCTTCAGCCCTCAAAGCTCCAAAATCCCTCCAATCCCACCATTAAAAACTCATCTCAACCATCAAATCTTCTTCATTGATGCAAAATCTACATGGTGTGGAAGTTTGAGAGCTTGGTTTGTATGTGGGTGACTATATCTTGCTGATTTCTTTTTCATCTCTTAATCTTCTTATTTCTTCATGAATGGAACATATGGGACCCACCAATCCATGGTGGGGATCCCATTTGATCCCATGGATGTGGCCCTTGGCCCATCCTACATGCATGCAATGTTCCATGATGGGGCCATTCTCCATGGACCCCATCATGATGTATCTCATGATCTACACCATTCTAAGGTCATTTAGACCTTAACATCATGTTGAGATGGCATCCCAACCATCCATTGTAAATATAGACCATCCATGTGTTAGTTGTATGTTGTATGTATAAATCAATGTAGATCTATGGGCGTGATTGTTCTTGGGAGGGCCCATTAGTGATGGGGTCCTACCCCCATGGAAGGATTGTCCTTCCTTCTCTCTTTTCTCTTATTTTAGATGATGATATGTGTGACCCACTTGGTGGGCCTGGGACGTCCCAAAAATCCAGCAATGGTGGGATGCCCCTATCACCTATTTTATAATTTTTGGGCACCTTATTTGATGCATGCAAGTGTCCTGACTTAAGTTCTTGATCTGGACATATGTGGGGCCCACTAAGGGAGGCCACACCTCTTTTTATTTGTTGTATATATTTAGTTATGGGCTGGTATGTCTAGCCATATATAGTTATCCAAAAATCTGGACTGTTTGCATGGACTGCTGTAGTTGATGTTTGGCATGGGATTGGTCCATGATTTCCACTATTTATCTTCTTGTAGTGGGGTGTATTTTGAAGAAGTGGACCCCACCTTGAAGTGTGATGGATCACACCTCAGATTGTCCATGCAATAACACCCAAAAAGGGAGGCCCATAAGGGTGGGCGGTCCACCTTGCTGGACCGTCCAGCGCAAATGAATGGAGGGAAAACACAAATTTCAGCTTGATTTTCTGAGGGATGGGCCACTTTTGTGGACCCCACCTTGCTGTATTTTATGGGAAAAATACTAACCATTCATCCCTCCCATCCTAGATGAAGTTCGGGCCCACCTTATTGGATAAACATTGTATGGACAACAACATTTTTACCCAACAGAATTTTAATTCATACCTTGCTGTCCATGAAGTTCTTCCATGATTTACTTGGGTTTATGACCCTCCTAATAGCCCATCCTGTGGCCCATTATATTGGGACCCATCTTGGGGGTGTGGGCCACCACTTTCACCTCAGAAAAACGGAGTATGGCTGTTGGAATGGCGGCCCATAGCTAGATATTCCAGCAGGGCTAGGGTCCAGCCATAGGCTGACCTTCCACCCTCCTAAGGCCCACTATGATGAATGTTTTATCCATGTCATCTTCTCCATTGTGGATCACATATGTGTGGCCCATCTCCCATGTGGAATGTCCACATGTGGGACCCACTTTGATGTGTTTAGGGGGGGGGGGCAGCCCATTAGACCGTCCACCATGGGATGCCCAACCCATTGGGCTGCTGCTGGACATCCAGTCCAGCAGCATGGCCCACCTAATTTATGTGTTTTATCCACTCCTTTCATCTAGTGGGACCCTCTGTGACATGTGTGAGTCACCAGGGATTAAAAGAATTGTATAAATGAATTATTATTGAATTTTCAGCAAGCCCAGATAGTGGGTGGACTGAAATTTCAACAATAGGCCTAAAGTCGTTGCCCATAAATATATGTTTTGGGGCAGCATGGCCCACCAGATTTGGAGATATTCTTATACATATCTTACCCTATTTTTAATCAGATTTTTGGCATAATTAGTGCATTCTTAAGGCCCACTTCAATTGGGTTTTATTGGACCAATATTCATAGTTGTTTGTTGGGTTTCCTAGGCCCATTGTCTTGTAACTTTCTCGATAGGTCAATAGGCCCCTGACCTTTGGGCCAATATTTACCATATTATTGTGATGGGTTTTATGGGCCAAAATACTCAAGTAATTGGACCCTTGTTTGCCCGTTAAATTAACCCCATACTTGGGCCAAGATGTGAGGCCCAACTCACTTGTTTGAAACATAAGAATTGCTCATATGGTTGGAATAACGGGCTACCCATTAGGCCCACCACAATGAGCGGGCTCACAATCTTTATGATTGGGCCCAAAACTTGCTTGAGGGCCCACCATGTTACCTATGTGTTGGGCTTGGTGTGTAGCCCACCAGGCCATGGATTGCTTAGGCCTTGGGCCTTGCTTTATATACGTGTAGGTAGCGGGCTACCTTTTAGGACCCAGTTGAGGTTGGATGTCCTCCTTGGTGGTCCTAAGGTAGGCCCATAGGGTTCTTATAGGTGGTTGAAGGCCCACCTTGGACCCTTGTTAGGACTGCTTCTTCCTTAGGCTTTTGTGACCCTCTTAGCTTGTGGGCTCTCCAAAGTATTGGGCCCCCACTAAAGGACTTCTCCTTAGAATACATGTCTATGTATTTAGACCTTGTGCCTCCTTGGGAAGGAGGAATATGTTTCACGTCATCATCGCTGAGTAGCGCACTTACACCATTATGACCCATATGCATCATTTGCATGAATGAATTGTATTGTGTATGGTCATTGGGTTGATATGATAGAGGGATGGAGTTTCTCCCCTTGTACACATCGTTTGCTTGAAGCTAGTGCATGATCTGTATGCGTGACTCATCCATTGGCATCACATTTCATGATGATACCGCCCTTGCTTCATTAGGGCCTTGCCTCCATAGGAACATTCGTGGATGACCATATTTGTGGACACCGAAAATGTTACTTGAGCATATAGGGTATATAGGATGACCGTGGGTGAAATTCCAAAAACTTCCATGGTACCAAGTATCTGCTCCAACGCCATGACCTAGTGAAAACTATGAGCGCACGAGGGCCTTATACCATTAGGCAGCGACTCCCACTATCGTGTAGTCGGTTGGGTAGGGGTGTGGCCTAACTCGCCTGGTGTAAGAAGGCATTGCTAGGCTGTGTCTGACCAGCTCTTAAATGGGTCCGCTGCCGTCGAGCCTTGTTGGTGATTGGATGTCCACAAGTGGGTACCGAGGTCTCTTATTCTCGTTTGACCTCGCGGGTCTGGAGAGCGGCAGTCATCCAGCAGTGTAATTGACCCTGGTGATTTTCTTATGATGGAAATGTACTTGATATGTGGATTTAGATATGAGCACTGACATCACTTCGCATTGCATTCGCATCGACTATATAAGTCCCTTCATGCATCGCCTTGGTATGATGCCCAGTACTCATTGCATTGTATTCATGATAAGCCTCGGTAAGGCTAGCAATATTGCCATTGATCATGTTTTCCTTCCTGCATCTCCTGTTATTCTTTTGTGCACCATTATCACCCACCTTCACCACCCTCTAAGCTTCTATAAGCTTATGCATGATTGATGCGTGCAGGAGATCCTAGGTCAGCATCGTAGCAGCAGAGCTTGGATTAGAGTTGACCCAAGGACCTCCTGTGTTGCAGATCTTCTTCCTACTTCTTTCGTTATCAGATGTATTTCTTTTTAGCTATGTACTTGTAAAAGTTCAAATTTATAGTGGATTTTGTAATGTGTCCTTTTGTTATTTCAAGATTTACATGCTATGATATGGAGTATTCTCGTATTGGAAATGGTTATGCGGTTATGGAAATCTTCCTTGTGGGATCCCAGGATCGGAACCTGCCTCAAGAGCCAAGAATGGGGTACTACGGAGGCTGTCGCGGCCAGGATCGGCTATCGGATTCCTTGTGAGTCCGGTTACCAAGTCTGGGGCGTGATATAACATAAAACAACAAATTGCAATATAGAATAATTAATTAAGAAACACTGCATAAACCAATATCATTTTTTAAATTAAAAAAATATGACACTATTAAGAGGTTTTGTCAGAATATTTGCAAGCTGTTTTTCAGTATTAATATATTCAAGCATAACAGACTTGCTTTCAACTAATTCTCTGATATAGTGATATCGAATATCAATGTGCTTAGTGCGAGAATGTTAAATAGGATTTTTGGATATATTTATTGCACTGGTATTATCACAGTATAAATGCATTGTTTCTTGATCAATACCATAGTCTGCTAACATCCTTTTCATCCACATTAATTGTGTGCATGCATTTCCTGCCGCAATATATTAAACTTCAGCAGTGGAAAAAGATACTAAGTTTTGCTTCTTGCTCATCCAAGAGACAAGACAATTTTCGATGTAAAAACATCCACCACTTGTGGATTTTCTATCATCCACATTACCTGCCTAATCAGCATCAGTATATCCAACATTTGTAGAGATGTATCATGAAGATATCATAAACCCAAATTAACAGTACTAGCACATATGCCTACGCTGAAAGAGATATCAGGCCCGCTAGCTGTTAAATATAAGAGATTACCAATCATATTATGGTAAAGAAGAGGATCAATACTTTTACCTGTGTCATCTTTAGATAATTTAAGGTTGTAGCCATAGGAGTAGCAAAGTTTTTACCATTCTCAAACCTAAATTTCTTAACTAAGTTTATCGCATACTTGGTTTGAGATATGAAAATTCCATCTTCAAGTTGTTTCACTTGAAGTCCAAGAAAATAGTTCAGCTCTACCACCATGCTCATCTGAAATTCTGATTTCATAGTTTTAGCAAACTTAGAAGAAAGGTTTCATTGATACATAAATAATATTATCTATATATATTTGAACAATTAACAACTCTTCATTAATTCTCTTGATGAATAGAGTTTTATCAATACTACCAATTTTAAAATTTTGACTGAGAAGAAATTTTGTTAATTTTTCATACCAGGCTCTAGGAGTTTGTTTTAATCCATACAAAGCCTTTTTAAGACAGTATACATTGATAGGAAGTTTAGGATCTTTGAAACCATTAGGTTGTTCTACATAAACTTCTTCATTTAGATCACCGTTTAAGAAAGCACTTTTAACATCCATTTGATGAATTTTAAAGTTTTTATGACATGCAATGGAGATAAATAGTCTGATGGATTCAAGACGAGTGACTGGAGCAAAAGTTTCATCATAGTTGACTCCTTCAATTTCGGTGTACTCTTGTACAACTAATCTCGCTTTATTTCTTAAGATATTCCCAAATTCATCAGATTTATTTTTAAATATCCATTTAGTTCCAATCACATGTTTGTCAGATGGTCTAGGCACTAGATACCAAACATCATTCCTGACAAATTGATTTAATTCATCTTACATAGCTAAAATCCAATTTTCATCAGCCAAGGCTTCATTTATATTTGATGGTTCTATCTGGGAAGTGAAGCATACATGATTACAAATGTTTTCAACTTGTCTTCTGGTTTGAACACCAGTATGAGGGTTACTAAGAATTTGATTAGTTGGATGGTCTTTGACTAGTTTATTCTCAGTTAAATCTGATTTTGATAAATGTTTTGATTAATTATATATAATAACCTTATCATCGCGTTTATCAGTTGGAGTGATTGTTTGACCATCAATTACAACATTTATGGATTCTTGTATCACTCTAGTCCTTTTATTTAGGACACGATACGCTCTACTGTTTAGAGCATACCCTAGAAAAATACCTTCATCACTCTTTGCTTCAAAATTTTCCAAATATTCCCTATCATGTAAAATGAAACATTTGCTTTCGAAAGTAAGGAAATATTTCACTAATGGTTTTTTGTTTGACTAGAGTTCATAAGCCGTTTTATTTAAACTTTCTCTTACATATACTCGATTAAAAATATAACAAGCAGTGTTGAAAGCTTCAGCCCATTAATTTTTTGCTAATTTTTTACTATTAAGCATAACAGTCCCCATTTCTTGTAGAACTATATTTTTCCTTTCAGCTATACCATTTTGTTAAGGAGTTTTAGGAGCAGAAATTTCATGTAATATTCCATGGTCATCATAAAACTTCTCAAAATTGCTATTTTGAAATTATGTTCCATGATCACTTCTTATCTTTTTCACAGGCAGTTCTTTTTCTATCTGGATGCGTTTAAATAACTTTTTGACTTTGTCAAAAGCATCTGACTTTTCTCTTAAGACACCCATGAATATCTAGTGTAGTCATCAACTACAACTAGAAAATATTTTTACCTCCTCTACTCTCTATTTGGGTTGGCCCAACAAGGTCCATATGGAGTAATTCGAGGGGTCTAGATGTGGCTAAGGAATTCATCTTTTTGTGACTACTCTTGATTTGTTTGCCTATTTGATAGGGCATCACATACTTTCTTTTCCAACTTTTTTAACTTGGGTAAGCCTCGAAGATGATCTCTCTTGCTAAGTTTGTATAGATCTCTAAAGTTCACATATGTAAGATGTTGATGCCGCAATTCAGTTTCGTCTGTTTGGACCATATAGCAAGAGTGACTTGTGGAACATGATTCATCAATGATAGAGCAATTTTCAGAGGTTCTTTGACCATTTAATATTATATGACCTTGATTATTTAGTATTTCACATCCGTGATCAAAAAATTTAACACTATGATTATTATCACAGATTTGAGATATGCTTAGCAGATTGTGTTTCAAACCTTCAACATATAAAACATCTTTAAAAACAGGAAGATTGAGAAGTTTTACATTACCTCTTCCGCTAATTTTACAATTATTGTCATCTCCAAATGTTACTGAGCCTCCATCAATGTGATTGATGTCTGAAAGTGTCGCCTTATCACCTGTCATATGTCTAGAGCATCCACTCTCTAGATACCATCTTGAATGGCTAGTAGCTTTGAAAGCTGTGTGGATAACAAGACACTTATTTTTTGGAATCCATTTCAATATGGTTTTGGGTTTAGGAGGATCTCTGATCATATAATTAGTTTGAGAGCAATAAAATTTTTTTTTCTCACTTACTCACATAATTTTAGAGTTGGATTTTTAAAGCTCCTAAATTAAGTCCACTATCTTATCTGCAAGAGAAGGATTATAACTTTTCTTTTGATAATTAAACTTAGTTTTTAGATAAAAAGGTTTTTGACAAGGTTTTTTCTTTATTTCCTTTATAGTTTCTTCTTTAGATTTTGAAGATTCACCTTTAACAAATATAGGAACAGTATTTTTAGATTTTTTTGAACGACTCTTGATATAATCCAAACCGGATTTGTTGTTACTTCGACAAGATGTAGATAGTAACTTTTGAAGTCTTGGGTCCCCATGGGTATATATTCAAGTTTCCATAGAATTTTTTAGAGAAGTAATTTCTAATAATAAATTTTTATTTTCAATTTTGAGATCTTCAATTTCAGAATTTTTTTATATTGAGTTCAAATTTGGTTTTCTCAGAACAATCAGAAAAATGTGATTTCTCCAAAATAGAATTTTCAAGTTCTAATTTTAAATATGCAAATTTATCCTTTTGAATTTTTTATTTTGTTACAATCTTACAACTATCTTTATATAAGGCATCATAAGCTACTTGAGGATCTTCTTCATTTTCAACATCACTTCCTGGCATTTCATAATTAGATGTTTCATCTCCATTTGAGGAAGTAAGTCTAGCTAGCATCATAAACGCCTTTTGATCATTTTCAGTTTCATGATCAGATCCGTTAGTTTCTGAATCGAATTCAGATTCAGACGATTCATCCCATGTGGCGATCATGCCTCTTCTTTTAGATTTATCCTTCTTAGGACATTTTGCAGCTAAATGCCCATATTTAGAACAATTGAAACATTGAGAGTCTTTAGATTTATATTTTTAATTTCCTTTTCTTTTGTCAATCAGTTTTTGAAAATCAGATCTATTTTTATTTTTAAAAATCCTATAAAACTTTTTAGTAACATAGCCATGTCAGCCTCATTTTCTTTATTATCTGAATCTTTTGATTTAGATTTTGAGGATTTTAAGGATACGGATTTACTTTTGGAAATTTTGAAATTTAACTCATAGGTTTGTAGAGATCTTACTAATTCCTCTACCTTCATTGTATCAGTGTCCCTCAATTCTTATATAGCAGTGACTTTAGAATTAAACCTGTCAGGAAGAGATCGTAAGATTGCAACACACTTTGCTTTTAGGGACTTGTTCTCTAAGACCCCACATGGAATTAATAATGTCATTTAGTTTGGTGAAGAAATCCATGAATGATTCATTTTCTTCCATATGGATTTCTTTAAACCTTATTGTAAGGATTTGAATTTTAGATTTCTTGATAATGTTAGTTCCTTCATGTGTCATTTCAAGTATATCCAACTCTTGTTTTGCTGTATCACATGAGTTGATTCTTTTGAACTCGTCTAGTGATAAAGCACAAGTGATAGCATTAAGTGCTTTTGAATTAGCACTACTTTAGCTTTTCTGACCCAAAGTCCAAAGATTATAAACTTGCATTTTCATGGACTTAGTTCCATCTGCACCCACTACTTCCAACATTGGAGGGACCCATTGGGTCATGGCAGCTTGCCACATACTTTCATTAATGGATTTGAGGAAGATCCTTATTCTAGCTTTCTAGTAGGAATAGTTTGAGCCATCAAAGGGCGGTGGCTTGGAAACGGATAAACTATCGAAATATGACATTCCGATAGCTCTGGATCTTGCTCTAAGAAGTTAATAATAATAAAAAAAGAAGAGTAACCTTGCTTTGATACCACTTGAAAGGATGAGCTATAGATGTCCTAGAGGGGGGAGGGGGTGAATAGGACAATGTCAAATAATTCGATACAATACAAAATAATGAATCAATTAAATATAATATTGCAAAGTATTAAATCCTTGTTATCAAATAGTGCGCAGGACAACCTTTCACCTAAAAGATTTAGGTAGGACAACTTTAATTCATGACGTCTTTGAAATCAAAGTATCAAACTAATTGCAAAGAGTGACAAAAGCACAATAGCACAATTAATAATATCCAATCACCACAATGCACAAAAGAATTGTAGTGGTTCAGTGCCTTAATGCAACCTACTCCACTCCCAAAATTACTACCCTCGCAATTTTGGTTTTCACTATTTCAAGGTTTTCCAAGATCACCTTAACAACCTTATACAGTTATTGCAATTTTCATGGGTTATCACAATCAAACCCACTTTGTGATTTTACGGGGTCACCACAAACAAACCTGCTGAGATTTCTAGGTTATCTTAGAAAAATCCAAACTGAAGTAATTAAAACAAAAGGTATTGTATGAGTTCAACCCAAAAAGATTTCTGAGATTTCTAGGTTATCTTCGATTTGGCGAGTCGAAGTCGTAGTTGTAGCTTGAGTGTAGCAATCTTCTTCTTGGGATATTGATGACGCCGATGTATGAGTTCAACCCAAAAAGATGCAAAGGGATCTAATAGATTTTCAATGGAATGAATGAAATCCTATTGCCGCAGATTCGATTCTTGTTCTTTTCAAAGTAGAGTACTCTTAGCAAAACGATTTAATCTAACTTTGAAAAGGAGAATAGAATAAGCTAATAATACGATATGAATTACAACACAAATAGCTTAAAGAGGCTTGAAGGATCTTTCTCTACAATGCAATAAAAGAATATGAATTTTCGTGATTTAGAATGTAAGAGAAAGCCTCTATTTATAGCCAAGGATCTGTGTAGTTCAGCTGGCCCAAGATTCAGTTTGGCTGGCCGAAGCTCAAGTTCGGCTGGCCTAAGCACAGGTTCGACTAGCCTAAGCTCAAGTTCGGCTGGCCTGATTGGCCTGGATTCTGAAATCGTTCCATTGCTGGAAACTTGACCAAACCCTCTTGGCTGGCCGAACCTACCGCAAAATAAGATCTTATATGATCTGAATTTTGTCTACGTTTTGCATGGTTGATCCAAGTAGTTAGGTTGGCCGAACCGGATGTCGGGCTGGCCTAACAAGTATGTATTTAACATCAAATGTGGTTCTAGATATGCATGAGTAACATACACCTAACCTATGGTCCAACTAGGTTTATACCACCTGTAGGTTGACTCATACGAAGTGTGTTGAACTTCGAATCATGAATGATCTTGCATTGAGATGTTGAATCTTCTTTCCAGGTACTTGATCGAGTTGGTAGCTTGTCTTCAGTTGAGCTTGTGATCGTAACCGAACTACGAAATTTGATAAACTAATATGTGCTTTAAGTATAAGCACTTACACCACCCCTTACACGAATTTCTGAATGTATTACAACTTAGTGGGGCCCACTGGTATACCTGATCACATTATCCAACCCTTAGGATAATTTAGACTATTGATCAATAAGGCTCACCTTATAAAATTCTTACATTCTCCCACTTGGGCCACATTGATCAATGTCAATGATTAATCTTTTAAAAACATTTTGAAAAACATATTTTGATTTGAAGAAACATCCAAATGGTAAACCAATGCAATTGTTGGATAATACGGGTAATGCTATTATAATCTGGTCCATCAAGACTGGCAGTATCAGATCGCGGCAGTCATCACAACATTTAATCTAGGTGAAGTGGTACTAAGTGTGATCACAATACTGTTGGAGCAGAAAAAAAAAAGATGAAAGAAAATTGAAGGAATAAAAGATTTGAGGAGAAATGAAGAATGATAAAGAAAGAAGAAAATTGAGTATCATAGTAAGTGGTTGCGTGGACCACGCAATTAATAGTTGGTTGCACGGGTCGCACAAACAACTTCATGTGTTGCGCAGGTCGCGCAACCTAGATAAAAAACAGTCTGTTGTGGATGGTTGGATTTGATACAAGGTGGGCCCCATGGCATAAAGATCGAGGGTTCGCATGTGTGGAGGCCTATAAATACCCCACTTCCTCTCTCATTAGGGGATCGGAAGAATTTTGGAAGAAGGTCAGAGCTCTAGAGGAAGTTGAAGGTAGGAGAAGGGAGAAGTTGGTTGTGTGGACCATTCAACCAAGAAGGGAAAGAAGTTGGTTGTGCAAGCTGCGCAACTAGGCTGTTATACAGCTAATGATGAAAAGGCCTGAAAAGCTACCGAAATCGTCAAGTTCAATCTTCATCACTTCAAGCTGTCCTTTACATAAGGGATAAGCTCAAAAGGGCAAGATCAAATGATCAAACCCGCACAACATTCCTCCTAGAGAGATGACCAAAGCACAAGTCAAAATGCTGCTGAATTTGATATTCAGATTCAACATTTGAACTTTGTTAATTCCTGTATTTTAAATGATCTATCTTAGAAAGATGATGTAAATGAATTCACTATTAATAATACAAGGATTGTTCTTCATACACATTCTCTATTATGTTCAAATAAGATAATTCCCCAAATCGAATGCATTTGTTTCTTGTTTGAAATAAAATGGCGACTCTGCTGGGGACTATCTTATTTGATATTAACATTGAAAAGTGTTATAGAACATTTGTTGCAGTTTGGCATCCTTTTAACGTCAAAATGACGCCTCTCAGTGGGAACATCCTCCCCTTCATCTTTTAGATAGATTACGTTATCCTTCAAATATTAATTATAATTTAATTCTATGTTTTATATTGAAGGTGAAAGATCAAACAACAAACAAAACTACAAACTGCAAACTGCAAACTACAATCGATGACAATCTCTATGAGAAAGGTGAATTTCTATTTCACTACAACTGGTTTCATCGTGGAATACATACCGGACCAGTCTCCGAGGCATCAGATCCAGTTTCCTGCAAATAAAAATGACTTAACTCGAATAATGGTTGGAGTTGTGTCTGCTTCGCCTCAAACACCGAAAGGTGATAAGGACTAGACTTGTAATGACTCGAAGGACGAGAGCTCGAAATGCAAGAAGCTTCAGAACGAGCTTACCTTCACCAAGGGTTAGGGGACCGATAACGCGTAACATTGCTAAGAAGAACCCTGAACTCTCCCCTCCTGCGATATATCCCGGGTGAACAACTCCATAGTTAACGATGCATGACTTCCCAGCCTTGGTCGCCCCAAGAGTCAGTGGACAAAAGAGCAGAAAGGTAAGGTACTACTTGTACGTTAACCGATTTCTGTATCATCCCGATCGATCAGTGGCAGTGGAAGTACAAGAAAATCGAATGAGACTCCCCTCTTCGTAAGTCCTATCACATCAACATATTCTCGTCCTACTATGACTACAGGTTCATCAAGAAGTGGAGATGCCGCGGTACATATGGCCGGAACAAATCAGGAAACCGTGCCAACTACAGAAGACCGTATGAATGAAATGGCACAAGCATAGAGAACATTGATGGAAGAAGGCAGAAATCTCAAAGAAGCTTTAGCGACTCTCGCACACAATGTAGCTCAGAGGCGGCTCCCCCAATGATGGGCACCATAAATGGACAAGAACACCAAACTGAAGGCTTCCAACTACTGGGGGCAAGATTGTTCGGATTTGTTTCAACAGTGAGAACCGTAACACAAGAGGAAGTACGACAAGTTGTCGAGGAAGCTGTCAGAATAGAAAAGGAGCGTGAGAATGTTGGCCAGTTCAGATATCGAACGCCATACCCACGAGAGGTAGAAGATGTCCCGTTCCCAGTTAATTTCAAGCACCCAGATTTTCAGAAGTTTAATGGAGAGGGGTCGCCAGAGGATCACTTAATGCATTTTATTACCAACATGGGGAATTTCTCTATCATATAACAATATTGCCTGCGATTATTTGGATCATCTCTAACAAGTAAAGCATTTCGATGGTATTCTAGTTTGGCTCCAGGATCGATATGTACTTGGGAGCAAATGCAAGACACTTTCATGTTGAATTTCTTCTCTTCAGAGCGCGATGTCAACATCACGGAATTAGCTCCTATACGGCTGAGAGAAGGGGAAACAGTGGAGAAGTTTATAGATAGATGGAAGACATTAGGAGCCTCGTGTAGGCAGCTGCTGAAAGGGAAAGAATAGGTCAAGATGTGCCTAAATTCCATGGAAACAGGAATCGCATTTGGGCTCACTAGTCCCGATATTAAGACTTTCTATGACTTAGCCACTAAGGCCCATGCCTTAGAGTTAATGACTCGGAAGATGCCAGCGTTTCAATATGAGACAGCTAGGAGGGGACCTAGCAGGATGATTGCAAATACTATAGATCATGAGAAGAGAAGTCAAGAGACGAGTGATTCAGGAGGAAAAAGGTTGGAACGAAAGGAAGACTTAAATCGGCCTAGAAGCAGATTCAGTGGAAAAAGGCCTAAGTCGCTCAATTCTCACGAAGGGTTTGCGTTCGATAGGGAAGATGTTGTCCCTATGATGAACCAACTATTGAAAGTCGGTACGATAGAATTACCTGCACCTAAGTGCCCTGAAGATGCGACAAGTGCAAGAGAAAGAGATTTCTGCCACATCATCGCCTGGTGGGACATCTGACAAAAAAATTGTTATATGTTGAAATGCATAATACAAAGGATGATAGATAGAGGCGAAATAGTGATAGGAAAAGAAAAGGAAACAGATGCAAAGGCAGCAGTGCATATGCTGACAATCCGAGAAAAGGCTCAAGAAATAACAGGGAAAGAAGATTGTAAGACAACAAGAAAGGTAACATTGATTATGCTACGGTCTGGAAAAAGGACAGTAAGCCCCGCGAAGCAGAAAACAAGGGTTACAAGAAAAGAAATCGTCGAAGGTCAGCACGATGGTGATGAGAGAGAAGAGAAGAGTGAGATAATGAAGGTAACTTCTGATGTGGTAAGTCACTTGAAAGGCATACCGGCTCGATTGAACGTTTATGCTGTGTTTAAGTTGTCGGAGGAATTTCAGCAAAGTTTGGTTCGAGCGCTATCCGATCATGATGTCAGAGAAACATTGATTGCAGAAATGGAAAGCAAAGAATGTAAAGAGCAAGAAGACTGCATGTCAGTCGTCTCCTTCTCTGATGACGATTTAGTTTGTGATAAAGGACACAATAGGCCATTGATGATAGAAGGCCACATTCGTGGTAAGAAAGTTAAATAGATTATGCTTGACAATGGGTCTGCAATGAATCTGCTACCACTAACGATGTTGAGTAAACTGGGTTATCGTCGTTCTGATCTGCACCCCAGTGGAATGATGATACAGGGCTTCAATTAAGACGGGCAACATGCACTCAGTAAAATTACAGTAACATTGGAAATAGGAAAGTTAACTGCTGATATCGTTTGTCACATCATAAATGTCATGACGACATACAATCTTCTCTTGGGAAGGCCGTGGATACATCAGTATGGCATTATGCCCTCTATGCTGCATCAATGTTTCAAGTACTGTAAAGACGGGATACAGTATAAAGTAGTGGCTGACGTAAGACCTTATACAGAAGCCAAAGCCTTCTTTGTGAATGCCAGTTATTACAAAGGATTTGCTAAAGAAGAAGAGATAAAGAATGATGAAAGCAAATCTCAGAGGAATATTCAAGCGAAGGTGATGAAAGAGGAAGCAGAAAAGGCAGAATCGTCTGAAATTGTGGAAACAAAGAAGAGATTCTATTTTGTGCCGAAACATTTGAGACAGCTAGGGCAGTCGCCGCTAACATTATTGTCCCCCGAACAATTGAAAATCTTACAGTGCAATTATACAGTGTCGTTACCATATGCTGAAAGGAACAAGCCATTCTCGGCTGTTTTGAAAAGATTTTGAGTCAGGGCCAGCACAAAATATCCGAAACCAATCGAGTTTTACGCTCCCGCGGAAGCAAAGAAAGAGGAAGAGGTCGAAAATAATGTATATAGCAGGAAGCTAACACCACAAGATCTTAAGAAATATAGCCCAACAAGCAAGAAGATCATGAAAAGCATGAGTTTTGGTTACGAAGAACCCACCGGCCTAAATCATGAGAAAGGGATTTAGATTCCTATTGGAGTTGGTCAGAAAAGGCGAGGAAAATTTCAAGGATTGATGGCAGAATCATCGGTGAACATGGTCACAGTTGAACAATTATCAGAGACAGATCCTAAAATAGTTGAGCATCCTGAAATGGCTCCCAAGCAAATGGAAGACCACAGGCAGCCAACGATAGAGAGTTTGCAGGAAATAAATTTAGGTATAGAAGAAGAGCCAAGGAATACATTCATCAGCGCCGGTCTTCCTGAGCAAGAGGCCAAGAAATATGTTGAACTTCTCAAAGAAAATAAAGACATATTTGCTTGGACATATGCAGAGATGCCACGTCTGGAACCATCAGTAACAATGCACCGGTTGAATATTTCTAAGGAGAAAAGTCCGGTTAAATAAGTGCAAAGGTGATTTCACCTGGATTTGATTCCTTTGATAGAAAAAGAAGTAAACAAGCTGATAAAAGTTGGGTTTATCAGCGAGGTCAAATATCCCAAGTGGATATTGAATATTGTCCCAGTAAAGAAGAAAAATGGACAAATCAAGGTGTGCGTTGATTTCAGAGATCAGAATGAAGCTTGCCCGAAAGATGATTTTCCTCTCCCGATAACTGAATTGCTGATTGATAGTACGACTCAATATGCTTTCATGTCCTTCATGGACGGTTATGCTGGTTACAATCAAATAAGGATGGCCCCTAAAGACAAAGAAGCAATAGCGTTCAGGACTTCGTTTGGAATTTACTGCTATAAAGTTATGCCATTTGGTCTCAAGAATATGGGGCGACGTATCATAGGGCAATGCAGAATATCTTTCAAGACCTGATGCACAAGCATGTTGAATGTTATGTGGACGATTTGGTGGTTAGGTCAAGTAATCATCAGGAACACCGCAAACATCTGGCATCAGTCTTCCGTCGGCTAAAAAAGAAGCAACTAAAGATGAATCCAGCTAAATGTGCTTTCGGGGTGTCATCAGAAAAATTCTTGAATTTTGTTATCAGGCAGAGGGGTATAGAGATCGATCCAGGGAAAGTTAAAGCCATTCAAGATATGTCACCTCCAAAGACATTGAAGGAATTGAAAAGTTTGCAAGGAAAGTTGGCGTTCATTCATCGTTTCATTTCAAATCTGGCAGGGAGATGTCAGTCGTTTTCTCATTTAATGATGAAAGGAATAGAGTTTGTATAGGATAAAGCCTGTCAGAATGCGTTCGATTCGATAAAGGAATTGCTTAAATAGCCGCTGGTATTGACAGCCCCTATAAAAGGGAAGCTGCTCATTTTATACGTATCTGCGGCCGAGAATTCGTTAGAAGCCTTGTTGGCATAGGTGAATGAATATGGGAAAAAGACCGCTCTTTATTATCTGAGCAGAACGCTGATGGGCAGAATGCAATTATTCCCTGTAAGACCCGTATCATAGTCCGTACCCTTCTGTAGATTCCCGCGATCCTCCTTGTCGAATTCTGGCAACCCGCGACCTGTAACCGGCATTTGCATGCGATCCTGAGTCACACGTTGTTGACCCTGAAAAGGCCTAGCTATATGTCTTAGAGGGGGGGGGGGAATAGGATTATGCCAAATTAAAACTTTAACAACGGAATTTAAATGAATAAGATAGCCTTATAAATAATTGAATGAAAGATAGAACTTTTAAACAAATCATAGTACTGAAATGTAAAACACTAAAATAGAAAGGTTGATATCAATATTGTTCTAAGGACAACCTTGCACCATAAAAACTAAGGGTTTATGGCAGGACAACCTTACTAGAATAATTTGAATATCAAAACTCAAACTGAAAGGAAATAAAGGAAATAACAAGAAATTAAATTCTAAACTATTACAACATTCCCCACAATGCTTGAAAAGTAAAAGATTACAACATTCACATCCACATATACATTCCATAGATTTGAATGATAAAAGATAGAAATTAAATAAACATTCAAACCACAAGATAGAGAATTACAGTGGTTTGCCTGTGTGTTCACCAACTGTTAAACAACATCCACACAGATTGCTACTCCACTCCCAATATCCTCACACAGGGGATATCAGTGTTCACTATGATAGTAGGTTTCACAGGTTCACCTAAAACCTTCACGATTGTGTCTTTCAAATGGGCTTACACAATTCAAAAACCTCACTTTCTGAGTTTTCTGGCTCTCCTCAGATAACCACAAGATTGAGATTTTTTTGGCTTAAACTCAAACAAAAACCAAAAGCATAAAAGAGTTACACAAATGTAAAATACCTGGATTTTTCCTTTTGTAGCAGCCCGAAAGAACCAATCGGAGTAGAAGTTTGAATATAGAAGTTCAATGGTCCAACACTCACTTTGATATGGTTTTAAGTTCTAATTGATTTTAAGTTAAACCAGATGGGTTAACTATATTTGATTTTGATTCCAAGAAGAAGGAATACAACAATTCCTCTTTTCAATTTAGATTGGAATGCAAAAATAAAATTAAATGAATAAAGCTAACAAAAGAGAATATTAAATCTGCACAGCGTAGCTTAAATAACACAAACTTATCTCAGAGTGATGCCTTGAATTTACTTGAATTGAATTCTTGAAAAACTCTAAAATTCATGTTCTATTTATAGTTGCAGAAATCACATCTTCGACTAGTCATGTGGCCACCACGACTAGTCGTAGGTCGAACTGCATTTTGAAATTTTAAGCGCGATCGGATAAAACCGTTCTACGACTGGTCTTAAGATGTCCACGACTGGTCGTGAGGCCTCCATGACTGGTCGTAACCATCCCACGACTGGTTGTGAGAAACCAGGAATGGTTACTGGAGTTTGAGTCGAAGCTGAAAGACTGGTCATGAATGAGTCGGCATTGTTCTTACGACCGGTCGAGTAGACTCAAGGACTGGTCGAAGCTCAACTAAAAAATTTTAAAAATTTACAACAACTTAGGACTGGTCTTGGAATTTCTTGGACTGGTCGAGCCAGTTCTAGGACTAGTCGAATAGAGTTTAAGACTGGTCTTAGAACAGACCAAACACTTATAAAAATATTCTATATGAATTATGTATTCAAAATGACCTACCCTAAGGTCAAACTAAGGTCATGCAAACCTTAAATGTGAAGTATGGATATTGAGTCTTTACTTCTTATAAAGATAGTTGACCTTTGAAGATTGTGAAGCTTGAGATCTCTGATGTAGCTTGAACTTGAGATCTTCTTAAGCTTATACTTCATCTTGTACTCTTGTCTTGAGTTGTACTCGAGACTTGAATAAGAACATGCCTTTTGATGTAGCTCTTGTGGAACTTGCAGAAGTAGTTAAAGAACTTGAACTTGAATTTCTTGAAGTAGATCTTCATTCTCAACTTCAAAGCATTGTGATGCAATGCCTTAAACATACAAAATAACATGCTACACAAGACATAGATTGTGTTTTTGGCACCACAATAGATTGTGTTTTTGGCACCATAAAATTTACAACCAAAGGGGCAAATAACAATTACACTTACAAACCCGAGTTGACTCAATCCGAGACTTGTACCCTAGTGACCGCGCCGTTGCCATGGTTCCGATGCCACGTCTCGCGCGCCGAGGCAATACCTAGGCTAGGAGATGTGGGCCTGCGTTCAGTTTGAGAAAACACCACGCGTTTGCAATCCCAAGAGAATCTCTACAACATGTCCCATCAATCAAGTGCACATCAATCGCCTACAAGAGTAACCCCAAAGTCAACTCTCTCTCATACACAACCATAATGTCAAGTACATACCCATCACTCACTCCCCATCACTCCATCACTCCATCCCATCTCCTCTCTCTCTTATTTCTCCCTTCTCTTCCAAGCAACCCAAGCTCCAACATATGAACCTCCCAAGTTCTCATGGAGAAGCTCTAGTGTGGCCCACTTCCTTCCCTCTCATCTCCCATCCCAACCATCAAAATTTCATCATCTTCCATTAAAGAAGAAGCCAAGAAGCCAAGGAAGCCAAGGGAGCAAGAAGAAGACGGTGGGTGATCTTGGACCCACATTTTTTTAAAACCTTTTTTTGTGATTTAAGGACTTACTTGTTGTGGGACCCACTTGATGGATGTATTGTTCAAGGGAGGGCCCAATAGTGGCAGGGTCCCTCCCCTGCACGTTCCCTCTCCTCTCTCTCTCTCTCTCTCTCTCTCTCCTTTTTTTGTATGTGATGGCTTGTGGCCCACCTTGATGCATGACCTTATCCACGCCATCCATTGATGTGGACCCCACTGTTTGCATGGGTGGTACGTGCACCGTCCAGCAGCAGTCGCTGCTAGACATGGGTAAAACACAAATATCAGCTTCCTCCGAGGCTTATGGGTCCACACATGTGGACCTACCTCAGATGAATGACGTCCATACACATGGAACCCACCTTCCATCCTAGCCGTCCATTCGTTTGAACCGTGGGTCCCCACCCTGATGTGGGCTTCATCCAGGCCGTGCATCCCTTGCAGCAGCGGCAGCTGCTGCACATGACGTCAGTGGATGGGTGGGGCCCACCAGATGTATGCTTCATATCCAGTCGTTCGTCCAGATCTACTGGGACGGTGGGCCAGTAGCCTATGTATTTTATTCAGTCATCTATCTGGACACTGGATGTTTCAATTCCATTTTTAAAAATAAAAATAATAATAATAATAATATATATATATTATATGTAATATATATATTATAATACATATATATATATAATATGTGGTGGGCCCCACGTGGGGACCCACTTGATTGGGAAAGGGATTGGCTGGTGTATCAGATGTTAGCAAGTTCTGTGGATCCCACGCTGTATGGGTTTATCTACACCGTCCACTGCATGGACCCCATCACGATGCATGCATTTTATCCTGTCCATCCATCATCAGGACGTGGACCCCACCATGGTAGCGTTGGGGCCCACCTTGACTTGATGTGTTTCATCCACACCATCCAACCATTTGGCAAGCCCATTTTAAGGCTTAAGACTACTGAGGCAGATTCAAATCTTTGGTGGGCCACCACGTGGACACCACCATGATGTATTATTTCATCCACACCGCCCAAATTATACTGGATGGTGTTAGACAATGTTTGGACGGTGCTGTCCAATGTTTGGACATGCTGCCCAATGTTTGGATGGTGCAGATTTACATAGACAATGTTTGGACAGTGCTGATCATCATTAGTGGGCCATGTGCCCCATGGAATAATAGGGTACGGTGGTATACATGTTACACCTACAACTATTGAAATGATTTTGGTGTGGTCCAAGCCCACTTGAGGCCCATCATGATGTATTTTGGCCCATGTGAAGGGCCCACCTATTTGTATTGTTAGGCCCGTGAAGTGTGGCCCATATGATATATTTGAGGCCCAGATACGTGGCCCATTTGATGCATATGAGGCCCAAGCAGTGCGGCCCACTTATTGTATATAAGGCCCACGTATGAGGCCCATGGTGATTCATTTATGGCCCATTTGATGAGGCCCATTGCGATAGCTTGGAGGCCCATGGGACGTGGCATATTGTGATATATCCGAAGCCCATGGGCGCGGCCCATTGAGATGCATTTATGGCACATGGGCAATGCCCAATATGATGTATTCAAGGCCCATGGCCAAGGCCCATTGTGATGTATTCGAGGTCCATGGGCATAGCCCATTGGGATACATTCGAGGCCCTTATATGAAGGCCAACACGATATGTGAGAGGCCCATGAACGAGACCCAATGTGATGTATATGTGGCCGTTACGTTGTGTATGAATCCCTTATGTGGGCCACTCCTTGGGAGCAATGTTGGTTAGACGTCCAGATTGATGGGCAATGATGGTTAGATGTCCACATTGTGACCTTCCCTTAGGCCCTTTTTGGTTAGGCTGATTCTGATTATTTAGGCCGATTCCGATTATCGAGGCTGATTCCGATTGTCGAGGCCGATTGTTGAGGCCGATTGTTGAGGCCAATTCTGATTATAGGGCCAATTCCATTTATTGAGGCCGATTTCGATTATCGAGGTAGATTCTAATTGTCGAGGCTGATTCTGATTATCGAGGCCGATTCTGATTGTTGAGGCCGATTCCGATTGTCGAGGCTGATTCCGATTGTCGAGGTCGATTGTATAGGCTGATTATTGAGGCGATTCTGATTGTCGAGGCCGATTCTGATTATTGAGGCCGATTCCAATTATCAAGGCCGATTCCGATTGTCGAGGCCGATTTCGATTGTTAAGGCCGATTCTGATTGTCGAGGCCGATTTCGATTGTCGAGGCCGATTCCGACTGTCGAGGCCGACCACCGAGGCCGATTCTGATTAACGAGGCCGATTGACGAGACCCAATGTGATATATATGCGGCCTATATTTGAGGCCCATTGTGATGTGTATTCAGCTTATGTTGAAGGCCCATTGTGATGTGTATTCAGCCTGTATTGAAGGCCCATTGTGATGTATATTACACCTATGTGATGAGGCCCATTGCAATGCATTTGAGGGCCAAGTGATGAAGTCCACTGTGATGTATATTAGACCCATGAGAGAGGCCCATCGTGATGTGTATGAAGCACTTGAGTGAGGCCCATGGTGTTGTATATTAGGCCCTTGTGTAAGACCATAGGTCTGTTATACGTTGGCTCTATGTGGGTCATTCCTTGAGGGCAATGTTGGTTAAACGTCCACATTGTCGAGGCCGATTATCGAGGCCGACTATCGATGTTGATTATTGGTGCCAGTTATTGATACCGATTATGAGTATGTAACAGCATAGCATCACGATACATGCCCATACGCATCATGTGCATGTTTGTTATGAGATGTGATTGACCATTACATATGCCATCGTATAGACGGTTTATGGGACTCCCTAATAGGTAGAGCTATCCCATATGAGCGCACGATATGCGCAGGATTGATGCATGATTGGACTGTGTGATTCATGCATCTCGCATTGTGTGATAATGATTTTCGTATGCCCTAGCGACATTAGGGCTGAAGCCTCCACATGTATATCGTGGATGACTAGATGGGACACCAGAAATCTGTTACTAGCATCAGGCCGCTATAGATGGCCCTGGGTGAAATTCTCTAAACCCTCTTGATACCAGAGGACGCCCCTAACGTCGAGACTGAGTAGATATATATCAGCACATGTGGGCCATATACCAGTAAGTCGGATCTCCCATTGTGTCGTGGTCGGTTGGGAGGGGGTGTGGCCTTACCCGCCTGAGGGATTAGGCATAGCTAGGCTGAGTCTGACCAACTCCTAAATGGGTCTGCTATCGACGAGCCGAGCCGATATTGGTAGGCGGGTGTCTCTTCCACTTACCCAGTTGTATTGTGCGCTTGATGGGGTGGCAAGTTGGCGTAGAGTGTACTAGACCCCGGTGATGATCCCAAAGATGTACAGTATTGTTATGTGGACTTATTGAGCAGGAGTTGCATACTCATTCATTCATTCACTATCCACTCGGGTTGGTGGGGCACAACTATTTGTTACGTGTACTTTTGTAATAGCCAGGATTTTGGTTGGGGCGCGTGACTAACCTGAGATCAGGAGTTTACCACATTGAGTCTAACTATCCAAATTAGGTATGAGACTAGTTTGGAGAGAAGTACCTTGTGATGGACCCCATAGCCTGCGATAATACGTACTATCATCCCAACTTCACACTCTAGCTTGGTCATTTCATTCGCATCGCATATTGCATTACATTCGCAGGCATATAATATTTTGGGTTACTATGTTTCTGCACTTTTAGGGCTTAGACGGACTAACATGATTTACATATTGCATTATACCCTTGACATCTGATATTTGGCTCTCTATAATTCCTCATTTGCATAGCTAATCTGTATTACGTACTCTGATATTGTATGATTTATAGACTTGCAGTATTTTCACTTACTCTGATATCATATGATTCATGATCTTGCCAGTAATTCCGATATTATATGATTAAGGTATTGTATTGAATACTTGACACTTATCTTATACACACACTTACACCACCCTCTAAGCTTTCTATAAGCTTATGCATGATAGATGCGTGCAGGTAGAATTAGGTTACAGCAGCGTCGAGCTTGGAGCGTGCAGTTGACTTCTGGAGCTTTGATTTTTGATATATGTATTTCCCTTTCAGCATTCTATTCAAATGTTTATATTAATGGATATGTGATGATGATGTTGCCTTTATGATTTAGGTAAACTTGTGGTTATGCTTCTTATGAGACAAATGTATGTCGAAAAATCCTCCTTGTAGGATGGAATTTGGCGTGTGTGCACTGGGAGCCGAGAATGGGGTACTATGAAGGCTAACGACACCAGATTCAACTATCAGAAATTTTGTGAGCCCAGTTTCCGAGTTTGGGGGGTGACATTCCCCAATTGAAAATGAACTGATATTTGCGGTGCAGAAGTTGAGGCATTATTGTCTCTCTCATGACATAACTTTAATTTCAAGAGCATATTCGATAAAGTGTTTAATGACAAGACCAATGCTATCAGGAAGACTGGCCAAATTGATGTTGTTACTTTCAGAATATATGATCACGTATGAGCTGACAAAAGCGGTAAAGGGGCAAGCAGTGGCGGATTTCTTGGCAGCGCACCTCGCAGCAGAGAGCGAGACCATTAGTGATGATTTTCCTGATGAACAGGTTATGTTGGCTGAGTCGCAAAGCCCATGGCAAATGTATTTTGACGGTGCTTTTCGAGCATTAGGGGCAGGTGCCGGGGTGATATTCATTACTCCTCAAGGTGACTTGTTACCTTACTCATTCACGTTGGGTGCCACGTGCACAAACAACAAAGCCGAGTATAAAGCCCTCATCATCGGAATGGAAATTGCTCAAGAAATTAAGATAAAAATGCTACAAATCTTTGGGGATTGTAAATTGATCATAAATCAATTGACGACTGAATTTGAGATAAGAAACCAAGAGTTCTTGTCATATTGTCGGAAAGCACAACATTTATTGGAGCAGTTCTGCCATGTCGAAATCAAGCATGTATCGCGGGCTGAAAGCGAAAAAGTAGATGCTTTGGCCAGCTTGACAGTAGCTCTGTCCTGTCCAAATCGAAGTCCTCTCCAGGTGACTATAGAAGAAAGGAGATTTTTTCCCTCTTTAGAGGTCATTGATGAAATTGTTGAAGTACTTTCTATATCGTGTTTGGAGGTGATGACAGATGATTGGCGTCAGCCTTTCGTAGATTACCTCAAATATGATATCTTACCAGAAGACCCAGCATAGAGACAGCAAATCAGGCAAAGATTGGGCAGATTTATCATATATAGCTAAGTGTTGTACAGAAAATCCTACAATGGGATGCTGCTATGTTGCCTAGATGAACAAGAAGCAGGTCAGATGTTGCGAGAAGCACACTCTGGAGAATGTGGGGCACATCACACTGGCTGAAACATATTTCATCAGATACATTGAATGTGGTACTATTGACCTACAATGTTCAAAGATGCAATAGATTATTGAAAAGGCCGAGCTATATGTCCTAGAGAGGGGGGGGGGGGGGGGACAAATTAAATAAAGATAGCACATAAACAATCTCACAATGCTGAAATTAAATACAACCTCAAATGTACGAGTATTGAGAGATTGATACAGATGTTGTTCTAAGGACAACCTTACACCAAAAACCAAGGTTTATGGTAGGACAACCTGATTCCTAGAAAGGTCTATGTATCAAAAACTCAAACTGATACAGAGGAATAAAAAATGAATAGTAAGAAAAGAAATCTAAGCTATTACAACATTCTCACACTTGTATAAAAGAAATTACAACATTCTCTACAAATGCAAAAAGGGAAATTACAATCATCCACAAAAGAAATAAACAATCAATCCACAAGACCAGAAATTATAATGGTTCGCTTGTGTGTACACCAACTATTTAGAAAAAACAGCCACACAACTACTCCACTCCTAATATCCTCACACAGTGGATATTAGCATTCACTAAGAAAATAGGTTTTTCCAGGTTCACATAAAACCCTCACAATTGTGTCTTTCAAGTGGGCTTACACAATTCATAAAACCCCACACTCTGAGTCTTCTGGATCACCTTAGACAAACCAAACAGAGAGATTTTTCTGGCACAATCTCAATGAAACAAAAAAAGGAATTTACAATAATGTAAAATACCCGGTGTAACGCCCTGAAAATCGGGGGTCGAGCATAACTCAACTCCCGAGTTCCAATGCATCACTTATGTAACATAGATAATGATGATTAAATGTTGTCTGTGTTAGAGTAATAAACATGAGTGAGATTATACTAAAACAGTAATTCATACTCCAGATCAATTGTATAAAGGTAAGCGGAAGACTGAACTGTATATATATGTATGTAAAAGAAACAAAATCATTTCATTCTCCAGAGTATGAACCCATCTGAGTCACCATATACATATATCTATTTTATGTTCAAAAAGTCAAAAATACAACTAGGGAAGTAATCCCAGCAAGTCCCGTCGATCTGGCAGTCTAGTCGAAGCTACCAGAATACTGCATAAATGAGAACTCGTCCTGGTCCTCGTCATAGTCCGGCTCAGCCTCTTGAGTCGTCATCTCATCTACACCTGAGACAGAGTCTGGTTGGTGTGTACAACACCGTCCCATAACGTGGGAGTGAGTAGCTAACTCAGTGGAATAATTAAGTATAGGTTAACATGTTATCGACTCAGTCAAGCAGTAATGATAAAGCAGTATAATCAAACACTCCTAACTACTCTTATTAATGCAGGTATGAATGCAGTCATGATGTATGCTCTCACCACACACTCCCTCGTGCGACACCATCTTACGTTCGTGGCATGCTTGCATTCCTCAGTGCTCCACATCTTCCAGGCACATGCAATGCATGATGAGCATGATTACCGAGTTGTTATTAATCCATTTCAAACAGCAGTATTGGGAAACTAAGGTACCTCCCTTGTATAATTCCCAAACATGATCCATTCTAGGGTTGTCAGTCCTAGTTAATCTCATACGGTAATGTGTTTCTAGGGCTGCAGAGGCTGCTAGGGCTGTCACGCATAAAGGTTACACCACTCCCCCATCACCTCTTTAACGATTCATCACTATACAGATACAGGCCTAATTCATACTCTATACACCACGGCAAAACTCGTCGCCTCACCGCGAATTCAGAGTATACTCGAGGTCACTACAAAGGGCTCGTCACCAATCAGTGTAGGCCGACAACTTGAATATAGTGTCCCATACTAGCATAATTGGCTCACGAGTCTGGTTACTCACTGGTCACTATGGGGAGGCACGTGGCCCCAGCGTAGGCCGAGAGCTCGACCCCGGTGTCCCATAGCACCATGCCCGACTTATGAGTCTTAATGGATCAAGGTACCATGGTTAACGAGATTCCACTTGTAAGTTTGGTACCCTAGGTTCAAGCAGTAGCGACCAAACATGGTGAACATACATTAGATATATCGGGTTACTTGACGAGCCTGACTAGCTTGAGCGCACAATCAACTGAACGACATGAAGTGCATAAGCACTTCGTGTGGCCTAACCACTGTCACCAACTAAAGTACGACTCGGGTTCGTCAAACATATCATACGTGGCGAAATGAATCTCAACCACGATCTCAAGTCTGGTACCGATTGTCTAGACTATAAACATAGTCCCAAACTCAATCAATCCTTATTCATAACATGTTGAGTAAAGCATATTAAACAAAGTAATTTAAGTAAGTTAACTAGCATGCCATAAAGCATGTTGTAAAGCATGTTATAAAGCACTATATAAACAGGCAACACAAACACATATATTTCATAAGTAAGCGGTTAAAGTAATCAACCACATGGAGGAAATCATACAGGTCTCTAAGGTAGTTGAGAATCCCATCTCAACACCTACCTAAGGCACCATCATCCAAACACTTACTCTCACAAGCATTTGCACAAACACTTAGAATACACAATTTCAACATACATAGTGTATGTTAGCAAAACATGTATTAGGGCGAGTCCTTTCGCCAAGCAAGTATTTTATGCACATATGATATATTCATACAACAAATAATCATGGCAAACACATCTCCGAAATATATATGTATACGGTACTTTCTACAATACACTATTTCTACATACATAGTGTATATTAGCAAAACATGTATTAGGGAGAATCCTTTCGCCAAATAAGTATTTTATCCATATATTATATATTCATACAATAAATAATCATGGCAAACACATCTCCAAAATATATACGTATACGGTACTTTTTACAATATACTATTTCTACATACATAGTGTATATTAACAAAACATGTATTAGGGCGAATCCTTTCGCCAAATAAGTATTTTATCCATATATCATATATTCATGCAACAAATAATCATGTCAAACACTTTTCCAAAATATATACGTATACGGTATTTTCTACGAATACCTAGAATATGTAAAATTCCATATTCTACATTTTTAATCGAAATGGAAAACAGACGACACTTTGTACATGTGCAATTACATGCAGATCATGAATCTATAATTATCTAACATTGAAAGCGTTGAAAACCGTAACCTATACATCTAAAGTCCTCACCTTTCGTCGTGGAATCGTAACGAATACGATAGGTTTGTTCGGCTTCCGTATTTGGTAGTTTGGTAACCTATAGAATGAAATAGGTTAGCTATTTCATAACCTACAACCTTCACACCCCAAAACAGATTAGGGTTAGGGTTTCTTACCTAGAAATGAAGTCGGAATCGCTGGGAAAGCGATGAGAATCGGGTGGTGCAGCTTGTGTAGTGACAGGGAATGGTAGTAGGGAGATTCTCCCACTTATCACTCTTTCTCTCTCTTTTCTCTCTTCTCTCTCTAGGGTTTCTCTCAAATTCGTATGACTATGAGAGAGAGGGTTCTAAGGTCCTTATATAGCCTAAAAACTCTCTGAAATAGACTTGTGGACAAGGTATACTTAGGTTATAACCAAAGTGATCCTTTTCCAGCTCAACGGAAGACTTCTGGTGGGCCTCCTTGAGCCAAAAGTCAGACTTAAGCTCACTGACTATGGATCTAGGTGGAGTTACGTTTTCGTTTCAGTCGGTTTCCAGATCACGCGTGGCAGACCAGTTTCAGTTTAACGGTCAATGGATCTCGATCAGAGATTCTAAGTACATGGATATGTTTATAAAAGTTTTCCTGATCTGAGGGTGTAATTTGGCCTGATTCTGACGGTCAGGTTACTTAATACTGACCCGCAAGCGACAAGTCTCAGATTACTATTTGAGATATTTATTTGTAAAGAAAAATAAGGGTTTTCGCTCTCCTTGCTCCGGACTCAAGCGAACAGCCGTGGGACACTGCCTGGATTTGATTTCTGAGATGGTTGTCAAGCCCAGCGTAGCAGTCATAATTCCTTAACTTTGTATTATTCAGACTTTCGACGTGCGGTCCAGATCTGATACGGAGTTTCAACGTGCTCCCGAAAGCAGTCGGGTAATGAGTTTGATCTGAGATTTTAGGGTAACCTAACGTCAATGATTCTACAAGTTTTGGGTCTTGCAGATTGTATTTAAAGTGATTCAAATGGATTTAATGGCTAATCTAGTTTAGCACTTAGTTAACTTTGTCAAATTTCTAAAGGATTTAATCCTAAGTGATTTCTGGTCGAGGTGGTACTCGGGCCATTGTACGGAAATTTTCGAGTCGTTACACCTGGATATTCTCTTTTTGATGCAGCCCGGAAGAACCAAATCAGAGTAGAAGTTCAATGTCTACACTCACTTATGAAATGGTTCTAAATTGATTTTAAATTAAATCAAGTTGGGCTAGCTCTATTTGATTTTGATTCTAAGAAAAGGGAAATCTCAATCCTTTCTTCAAAATATAAATGGAATATAGAATACAAAATCAAATATAACAAAGATAAATTAAGAGAATATTAAATGAGCACAATATAGCTTAAAAAGATGACTAACTTATCTCTCAGAGTGGTGTATTGATTTAGCTTGAATTGAATATTAAACTCTGAAATTCGTGCTTTATTTATAAGTGAAGAAATTGCATCTTCGACTGGTCCTCAGGTCTCCACGACTGGTCGTAGGATCAACAAACTTTCAAAATTTGGGCACGATAAGATAAAGTTGTTCCATGACTGGTCATAGGACCTTCACAACCACTCGAGAGACCTCCACGATAGGTCATGACTTGTCCACGACTGGTCATGTGGAGCCTGATTTAGTTGCTGGACTTTGAGTCGAGGCTGCTGGATTAGTCGAGCAAGAGTCGAGCACTATTCATAAACCGGTCGAGCAGTCTCTAGGACTGGTCGAGGCTTAACAAAAAATTCCAAAATTTTGAAACAAACTTAGGACTAGTCGAGGAATTTCTTGGACTGGTCGAGCCAGTGCTAAGACTAGTCGAACATAGTCCAAGACTAGTCAAAAAATAGTCTAAACACTTATAAAATGATCTAAATGAATTACGCATTCAAAATGACCTACCTTATGGTCAATCTAGGGTCATTTATACCGTGTTAGTGATGTATGAACATTGAGACTTCTTTTTCTTCAGTTGATAGTCGTTCTTTGAAGTTCATGAAGCTTGAGATCTTATCATATGATGAAGCTTGAACTTGAAACTTCTGAAGCTTGAAATTGACTAACATTGAAGCTTGAACTTGAGATTCAAAGTCTAGGAACTTTGTCTTGATTTGTACGAAGCTTTGAAAATCTTGAACTCTTGAAGCTTGAAAGCTTGAATTCACACTTGATGTTGTACTTGAACATGAACAAGTATACTTGCCTTTAAAGTTCTTGAACTAAAGACCATAGTTCTTGAGAGATGCACAGTCTTCATTATGTAGATGAGCTACACAAGATACAGATTCCAAGAGGTTTTGACAATACAAAATTTGACAATATAGGTGCTAGAAACCATAACACTTACAATATCCCCCTTTGTCAAATTTGTGATAAAGCACACTTCATAATAACATAAGCATTATAGGCACAAAGAATCATACACCAGTTATCAATATAAACCAGTTACAACCTGGTTAAAGAATCATGCACTAGTTATAAACAGGTCAAAACAAAGCATCAATTCGCATAAATTCCTCCAACAATACTCCCCCTAAATTACTCCTCCCCCTTACACAAAGAAGGCTACATATCCACAATCCATCCACAATCCACATGCCATATACGACATATCCACATATCAAGCATGACAATTTGTCACAATATTGCAAAGGAAGAAACCAATACATGGATCAGGACATAGATAAACAAGGAAGAATAAAAAGAGTAGTGAGGAATAAATGATCAAGATAGTCAAAATAAGCAAGTCATGTTCAAACATAATTAACCAAGTTCAACTAATTAAGTCAAGTATAATTTCGTAAGACAAAAGAAATCCAAGTATCATTAAAGTTATTACAAACCAAGATTAGAAAATACTAATCAGATCCTGAAGAGGGAGCAGGAATAGATGGATCAATTTGATGTAAACCCTTATTAATGCGCCTCATATATTTACGTATATAAGCAAATTGAGAATCCTGGGTTACACGAATCTGAGCCACCTGTTCCTCAAGAGTATGCAGCCTCTCAGTGAAATCAGAAGGCCGATAATCAGGGTCAGCCTCAGAATTTAATTCGATCTCATCAAAGATATCGTCCATGTTAATGTCATCTGGAGGTAAATTACCTTCTTCTTCATTCACTGTTTCAGCTCCACCAACATCCACATTGACTTGGCTTGCGGCTAACCTCAGATTCATTTTGTTTATATTGGAGTTGTTGAAAATAAGGTGTTGAATGGGAGCCTCTCCAACAGGCATAGAAACTAAAATATGGCTGGCTAACACAGTCATAAGGTACGCGAAAGGGATATCGCTGTGTCTAGGATGGAGACAAAATTGGATGATGCACTAACAGATTAAAGAAGGAAGACATACAATGGTTCTAGAAACAATGGAATGAAGAATCCGAATCATGAAAGAAGTGAGTTTGGTTTTGTTACCAGAACAGGGATAAACATTAGAAATAAATATCATGTGAAGTACTCTATATCTGGGTAACAAATACTTTGAAGCAAGAGCATTACCATTAGTACTCCAGTGCGCATCTATATTGCACAAGTCTCTAGTAAGCATACATTTCTCAGATTCAGATGGTTTATCTACTAGAGTGCTAATTAGAATACCTTCATCATTAACAGGTATGTCCATTAGACCAGAGATCAGATGTTGGTCTATTTCAACTGGACCTTCTCTAGTATCAATAATAAATGTAAGTTTTTCAGTAGAAAAATCTGAGATACATGCACACATAGCTTGCGCAATGGACCGGTATGTCGGCCGACCCCAATGTAGAACGTTATCCATCCTACAGATTGGAGAAGATGAAGGATTTTCAAATGGAGCAAGATGTTCAACATGAACAGGTCGTTCAACTATAACATTGCGTAACCTTATATCCCGCACATAAGAGGGATCATCTTCTGGTGACCAAAGGTGGCGCCTTGTTATAGGTGTCAATGGAGAAGTTGAACGACCACGAGAACTTTTCTTTTTGCCTCTACCTTCCATTTGCAACTAGGAAATCAAGAAAATAAGTGGTTGCAAAAGAAGTAGAGTGGGTTTTCTCAAGATCAGATTTAAGAGAAGAAAACTCTAAAAACCTCAATGAAACAAGAAATAAATCACTCCAAAGATGAAAAAGAAGTAAAATGAACTTGAATCTATAAGGAAAATGGAAATAAAGGACTAACCTTGAAGAACAAGGGAGATAGGTTCGATCGGTCAACCTAGGACCCGTTGGAGAAGAAACCCAAATGAAGAAAAAAAAGGAGTTTTTCCCCCAAACAAACATCAAACCCGCGCTACACGACTGGTCATGTACATGCTCAACCGGTCATGCCACGACTAGTCGAGTATGTACTCGATTGGTCGTGAATAGTCCAAAATATGCAATTTTCATTAAAATTTAAGATTTAAACATTCAAACTAACAAGTATATAAATTATAATACAGAAATGCATGAATAATCAATTTATATTGCACATACCATGATCAAATTTCAATTTAGAAAACCTGTTTTTATCTAGCGGTTTTGTGAATATGTCAACAAGTTAAGTCTCGGTCGGAATGTATTCCAAATAAATTATCTTGTCTTCCACTAGTTCACTAATGTAGTGATATTTAATGTCAACGTGCTTGGTTCGTGAATGCTGAATTAGATTTTTAGATATATTAGTAGCACTGGAATTATCACAATATAAAACTATAGAATCCTGTGCAATTTCGTAATCAATTAACAATCTTTTCATCCATACAAGCTGAGTACATGCATTACATGCTGCAATGTATTTAGCCTTAGCAGTTGAGAGCGATACAGAACCTTGTTTCTTACTTTGCCAAGAAACAAGACAGTTCCCAACATAGAAACAACCACCACTAGTTGATTTCCTATCATCAACATTACCAGCCTAATCAACATCAGTGTAACCAGCCAATTGAACACTAGTATCATGTGGATACCAAAGACCCAGATTAGCTGAACTTACGACATATCGCATAATCCACTTAACAGCAGTCAAATGTGACTGTTTAGGGTCAGATTGATATCTAGCGCAAATTCCTATGCTAAATGCAATATCAGGTTGACTCACAGTTAAATACAACAAACTACCTATCTTATTGTGATACAATTTAGGATCAACTCTCTTACCTGTAGAGTCCTTTGAGAGTTTTAGAGTCGTACTCATAGGAATATCAAATTTTTTCCCATTCTCAAATCCGAACTTTTTAACTAAGTTCAGAGCATATTTGGTATGAGAAATAAGGAAACCATCAGGTTGCTGTCTAACTCGCAACCCTAGGAAATAATTAATTCCCCAACCATGCTCATTTTGAACTTAGATTCCATAAGATCTGTAAACTCAATAGTCATGTTAGCACAGGTAGATCCATAAATAATATCATTAACATAAATTTGTACTATTAAAATGTGATCATTATGTTTCTTTATAAACAGAGACGTATCAACACTTCTCATTATAAAATTATGACTTAGTAAAAACTTAGTCAATTTTTCATACCATGCCCTGGGAGCTTGTTTTAAACTGTAGAGAGTCTTTTTTAGGCGATAGACATGATCAACATTCTTTGGGTCTTCAAAACCCGTTGGTTGTTCAACATACACTTCTTCATGCAAATCACCATTTAAGAAAGCACGCTTTACATCCATTTGGTATATTTTGAACTTTCTAAAGCATGCAATGGATATAAATAGTCTAATTAATTCAAGATGAGCTACTGGGGCAAAGGTTTCATTATAATCGATTCCTTCAATTTGAGTGTACCCTTGTACAACCAGTCTAGCCTTGTTTCTAATTATATTACCAAGTTTATCAGACTTATTTATGAAAATTCACTTAGTTCCGATATTATGTTTATCTTTCGGTCTAGGAATTAAGTACTAAATATCATTTCTAACAAATTGATTAAGCTCTTCTTACATTGCAACTATCCATTTTTCGTCAGTAAGAGCTTCTTTTACGTTAGCCGGTTCTATCTGAGAAGTAAAGCACACGTAATTACACATATCTTCTAGTTGTTTACGAGTGCGCACACCAGTGTGAGGGTTTCCAAGAATCTGATTAGTTGGATGATCTTTAATAGTCCTCAGTTCAGAGTTATTTTGACTTGATGAAGAATCTGGTTTATCAATTAGAAGTGCTTCATCATTATCTGAACTTGAGACAAGTGTATTCAAGTGATAGTCAATAACCACATTAATAGACTCTTGAATTACACCATTCCTTTTATTAAGTACCCAATATGCTCGACTATTCAGAGCATACCCTAAAAATACCCCTTCATCACTTTTGGTATCAAATTTTCCCATATTTTCTCGGTCACGTAAAATATAGCACTTACTGCTAAAAACTTGAAAGTATTTGACAGTAAGCTTCTTATCAAACCATATTTCGTAAGCCGTTTTACAATTTGATTTTCTAATATAAACGCTGTTAATTATATAACACGCAGTATTTACAGCTTCTGCCCAAAGATTTTTAGGGAGCTTCATACAATTTAACATTACATTTGCCATTTCTTGAAACACTCTATTTTTTCTTTTTACTATACCATTTTTTTTCGTGTTTTGGGTACAGAAAATTCATGTGATATTCCTTAATCACTGTAAAACTTCTCAAAACCGCTATTCTCAAATTCTGATCCATGATCGCTATGGATCTTTCAGACTTGAGTCTCTTTTTCAGTTTGGATACATCTAAGTATCATTTTAACTTCATCGAGAGTTTCTGATTTGTCTCTTAAGAAGACTACCCAAGTATATTTGGTAAAGTCATCAACGATTACCAGAATATACTTTTTGCCACCTCGACTCTCTGTCCTAGTTGGTCCAATTAGATCCATATGGAGGAGTTCGAGCGGTTTCGATGTGACATTGGAGTCCTGCTTTTTGTGAGAGCTCCTAGTTTGCTCGTCAATCTGGCATTTGCCACATATTTTATCTATTTTTTGTATTTTGGGTAAGCCTCTTACTAACTCTCTTTTGCTCAACTATATAAGTTGCAGTAGTGTACATTCCAAGGTGTTTATGTCATAATTCAGTCTCATCGGTATGGAGCATTGTAACGACTCGAAAAATTCCATACAAAGACCCGAGTACCACCTCAGGCAGAAATCACTTAGGATCAAATCCTTTAAGAATTAGGCAAAAGTAACTAAGTGCTAAACTAGATTAGCTACGAATTCGCTTGATCCACTTTAAATACAATCTGCAAGACCAAACTTGTAAAATCAGTGACGCTAAGTTACCCTGAAATCTAGGATCAATCTCATTACCCAGTTGCTCTCGAGAGTACATTGAAACTCCGTATCGGATCTGAACCGTACGTCGAAAGTCCGAATAATACGAAGTTATATAATTAGGACCGCCTTACTGGGCTTGATAACCATCTTGGAAATCAAATCCAGATAGTGTCCCGGGGCTATTCGCTTGAGCCCGGAGTGAAGTGTGTGAGAAAACGAGGATTTTTTAAAAAATTAAATCTAATTTAAGTAATTTGAGACCTGTCGCTTGCGGGCCTGATATAAGCAATCAGACCGTCAGAATCTGACCCAAATAAACCCTCGGGTCATGAGAAATTTCATTCACATGACAGTGTACTTGTAATCCGACGAGTTCCGGTGACCGTTGAACTGAAACTGGTCCGCCATATGCGATCTGGAAACCCGATTGGAATGAAAACTTAACTCGACCTATATCCATAGTCAGGGGGCTTAAGTCCAACCTTTGGCTCAAGGGAGGGCTCCAGAAATGCTCCGTTGAGTCGAAACAGGCTGGTTTTGGTTATAACCTAAGTATACCTTGGCCCTAGGCCTATTTCTGGCAATTTTAGGCTTATATAAGGACCTTAAACCCTCTCTCATTCACTCTATACGAATTTGAGAAAACCCTAGGAGAGAGAAGAGAGTAAAGAGAGAGAGTGTGAGAGAAGTGGGAGGAGATTCCTATTGCTCTATCCTGCTATTCTACGTACCCATCCATCACTACCGTATCGCTTTTTCAGAGATTCTAGTTCCATTTTTGGGTAAAAAATCCTAACCCTAATCAGTTCTAGAGATTCGACTAATGAAAGTGATGAAATAGCTAACCTATTTCATGCCATAGGTTGCCGTTCTACCGTTGATAAAGACTTGGTGTTTAAATTGAGTTCGTTACTCACTTCTACGGCATAAGGTGCGGACTATAGACACTTAGGTTATGGTTTTCAATGCTTTCAATGTCAGATAATGATAGATTCATGATCTGGGTGTTATTTGACATGCAAAATGTGATGCTCGTTTTGCGATTCAGTTATGTATGCAAATCGTGATGTTTAACGTATTCGTTATAGTTGTAGAAAGTACCGTATACGTACAAAATATGAAAGTGTGTTTGCCATGATTAATTACTGTGTATATATGTTAGGTATATGTGTAATACTTATTCGGCGAAAGAATTCGCCCTAATACATGTTTTGGCCAATATGCGTTATGTATGTTAATAGGTGTATTCTAAGTGTTTGTGAAAATGCTTGTATGAGTAGGTACTTAGATGATAGTGCTTAGGGTAGGTGTTGAGATAGGATTCTCAACTACCTTAGAGATGTGTATGATTTCCTCCATGCAAGTTGTTTAATTTAATCGCTTACTTATGAAATGTATGTGTTTATATTTCCTGCTTACACTGTGCTTTATAACATGCTTGTTAACATGTTTGAATTACTTTGTTAATTCTGATTTGACTACTCCACATGTTTTCTGGTTAAGGATTGAATGTTATTGGGGCTATGTTATAGTCCAGGCAATCGGTAACAGGCTTGAAGTCATGGCTGAGATTCATTCGCCATGTAGGATGTGTTTGACGAACCCGAGTCGTACTAAAGTTGTTGGCAGTGGTTAGGCCACACGGAGTGCTTATGCACTTCATGTCGATCAACTTTGGGAGCACTCGTGTAGTCGAGCTCGTCAAGTAACCCGATTAGCCCTATGTATGTTTACCATGTTTAGACGCTATTGCTTGAACCTAAGGTACCAAACTCACCAGTGGAAACCCCGTTAACCTTGGTACCTCAATCTGCTAAGACTCATGAGCCAGACATGGTGGTGTGGGACACCGTGGTCGATCTGTTGGCCTATGCAGGGGCAACGAGCCTCCCCGTAGTGGCTAGTGAGCAACCCAGACTCGTGAGCTGAATAACTCGTGAGCTGAATACGGTGGTATGAGACACTGTACTTGAGCTATCGGCCTACACTGTTTTGGTGACGAAGTCGTGATGGGTGATGGGGGAGTGGTGTAACGATTTCGTGCAACAGCCCTGACAGCCCTAGACGTGCCCTTTGTAGTGACCTCGAACATACTCTGAACCTGCGTAGAGGCGACGACCCTTTCCGTAGTAAGCAGAGTATACACTAGGCTTGTACTGCTTTGGCGACGAGCCCTTTACAGCGACCTAGAACCACAACATCGTATGAGATTTACTAGGACTGACGACCCTAGAATGGATCATTGTTTGAGAAATGAAATAAGGGAGGTACCTTAGTTTCCTAACCCTGCCGTATGAAAATAACTAATAAGAACTTGGTAATCATATGCATGCACTGCATTACGTGTATGTTCAAGCATAGCAGGTCAAGCACTGAGGCAGTGTTGTTCATGCGCGAATGTGAGATGAAGTCGCTGAGAGAGTGTAGGCGAGGGCAAGCATCATACATTCATACCATTCTTGCATTACCAAGAGTACTTGGGGATGTGTGATTTACTCTTTTATCATTACTGCTTGATTGAGTTGATAACATGTTAACCTTTACTTTATTGTTCCACTGAGTTGATCACTCACTCCTACATTACGGGACGGTGTTTTAAACACCAACCAGACTCTGTCTTGATTGCAGATGCGGCGTGATTCCTGAGGTGGAGCCTGACTACTACGATGTTCAGGACGAGTTTTCTTATATGTAGTTCTCTGGTGGCTTCGCTTAGGCTATCCGGATTGACGGGAGTACAGGGATTATCATTATAGTTGTACTATTTTGACATTTTAATTTTTAAGACTATTACAGGTATATGGTGACTCAATGATATATTCATACTCTAAAGACCGATCGTGATCTTTGACTTATATACATGTACTTATGTCTTTCAGTCTTCCGCTTGCGTTTTACAACTTGATCTGGAGTATGAATTACTGTTTTGGTATAATCCCACTCATGATAATGCACTAACACAGACAACATTGAGTCATAAGCATATATGTTGCATAAGTGATGTTTTGGAACTTGGGAGTTGAGTTGCTACTCGACCCCCAATTTTTAGGGCGTTACAAGTTGGTATTAGAGCATGATTTGGATTAAACGGGACCTGGGTTATGGTCACATGACATACGCTGATGCAGATTCAACATAGGAGGGTGCAAGGAAATGTAGAGACAGACTTAGGATTTTCCATTTCGCCAAACAACGAAATTTACCGAAGTAGACGGTATAGCTTGGACCCATAGGTTGCAGAGATCATGTGAAATGATCCCGGATCACTTCTAGACCGTCAGTCAATGGGATTAGACGAAGAATCGACCCATTCCAACCTCAAATGATTCGAAAAATGCAAAGATGCAAGAGTTGGGGCTCGAAATGACTCGTAACGGAGTCGGGGGCCAAGCGGTGCAATCCAGGGGGACCCACAATGGACTCAGGGCCTTATTGGCACCCTGGGAGGGGGGTGGCCACCGCCCTACCCTGACGGCACTGCGCCCAGTCCAGAGGACCGCGGCAGCGCCGTTGCTTCCACGCTGCATCGCGGCCCAGTCTGTCCAAGCCTGTCGGCCGACACGGGCCGACGTCGGGTCGGCCTCCCAAATAGTGTGGGGCCCACCAAATCACGAGGGGACCCCCATTTATTTCCCTTTTGCCCCTCTCTTTCATTTTCTACACCTCCAAGTCTTTCTCCCTCTAAAAAATCCCAAATTTCTCTCTCAAATCTCCCCTTCATTCTTCCATTTCTCCATTTATCTTCACATTACACACCCCTTCACCGATTTCAGCAAACCCCCTCCTCTATCTCACTCGTTTTCTATGATTTGAGTGCACCAAATCCTAATTTTTGTGACTCAACCTCTCGCAACTCAACAATCTACCTTAATCCAACACTTTATTCCACTCCAATGACCCTTTTCGAACTCGTGGTAGCCATCTTCTCCATTTCCACCTTTCTTTCTCTCATGGGAAAGAAGCGGGCTCCTACGGAGGAAGCCGAGCCTAGTCGCCCAACCCGTCCAAGGAGGAGGACGAGTGCCGAAGCTAGCACAAGCGCCGCCCATGAGCACAAGTCGAAGCGGGAACTCGATCCCCAAATCCCAATAGAGAGCGCTACCGATAGGCTTTGAATACGGTCGGTTTCTCGACCGCAGGGTTGTACTTGAAGCTCACATAGATGAGATGCTGTTTGGGCTACACCCGATTATGGACTGCTTGGTGGACGTTGAGTGGGGTCCCATGTTCGAAGCTAAGTCTCACGCATGTGAGAATACGGTTCGTGCTTTCTACGCCCATATCCAAGACCCATCGCCAGAACCTCTACAGTTTACTGTTTCCCTCGAAAGGCGAGATTACACAATCAACGTGGACGTAGTGTCCCGGGTGATGGAAATTTCACGTGGTGAAGTACATGCCAATGAGAATTATTTCAAGAGTGTGCGAGAAAGAGACCATCGTAGGTGATACCTTTGTGGCCGACTAGCTCCCTAGACCAGAGGCAACTGCCTCCCATCAACTAGATTGACAGATGATTTTCATTTTTTTCACTACATTTTCACGTATAATGTGTATCCACGGTGGGGCAACCACACTGAATGCACTCGTTTAATGGTAGACTTCCTGTATAGGGTTGGACATGGGAATAAGTTGTGCCTGCCCACGTTTGCCTTACTCCAGATAATCCAGACCGCTTGATCTGTTAGAAATGACGTCTCACTCCCGTTTAGCCGTTCGGTATATAAGATTGCTCGAGAGGTCGGATATAAACTTAACATGGATGATATTGCGCCGATCTGGATCATAAGCGATGCTACGCTTAACAACATGGGGATCAGCCCTCGACAACGCCAAGCCTGACTTGACGAGTATGTGGAGGAGTCCGATAGTGAGGGGGAGAAAAGTATTGATATAGATGAAGGGAGCGAGGAAAGAAGTGGTGATGAGGTAGAGGAAGAACAAGAAGAAGAGGAGGAGGCTCAGACACTGATGAGAGCTCTCCTCCTACCACCCAGGAGCGTGGCGGTAAATGGGTTGCTACGGAAGCCCGATTAGCTCAACTTGAGGAGGGTCAAGCTGCCTTGAGGCAGGAGATCCAGGAGGCCCGAACCGAAGCAAGATAAAAGCTTGAGGCAAATGAGGCCTTCATGAAACAGAAATTCAGTAAAGTGTCCCGCACCTTGAGGGCCATCCTATGTTGCTTGCAGGATAAGGGCGCTCCTCCTCCTTCGCCAGACTTAGATGCCTAGTCATCCTTGCCATTGTCTTGCAGCTTGTTTTGGTTACTACTTTAGGTTATGTTTGTGTTCTTGTTGATGGGCCTAGTCATGTACTAGCTGGTGAAATGTTTTCAGTGTGTAATGCCTTGGTTGTATTAGCTTATATGCATTTTCTGTCATGATTCATGTAACTCTGTATTTCATGTATTACGACAAATTTTGGTGAACGAAATGCATGCATTCCCTTTTACTATGAAGTGTGTAGAATGCTTTCAGGATTGTGTATTGTTATGTTACATCTTACACAAATTGCACCCTATGTCATATAGGGTATGCTACGGAAGGTCACACTGAGCATGGCACACCTCGCACTTATTGATTCGATGGATCAGGCACCTCCCCAGAGTGATGGTCGTACCGACCCTGGTTTAGTCCCAGTTCGTGCAACTATACCTGAGTCTCAGCTTTCTATTGGTCCTGCAGTTGGACCGCCACCGTACACACCACCGGTTCGTGAGCAGAATCGTGCGTCTTCTTCGACGCAGCATGTGCCACAGTCAGCCCCACCCATGGATAGATTAGAGCAGTTATTGATGATGATGCACTAGCAGCAGGTGCAGCATCAGCAATAGCTTTTGACCACTATTGCATGGCCCTTAGCTCAGGGTGGGAGTGCGACTCCACCTTCACCATCCATACGCCCTGCTAAGACTATATGGCCTTCTGTTCAGGATGAGGATGTGCCTCCCCCTACTCCTGCTGCATACCCTATGGGGAATCTGGGTACAAGTGGTCTCCTCGAGCGATTCCAGCGCTTGAGGCCTCCTACCTTTACGGGTTCTCACAGACTCAAGGAGGCCGAATATTGGCTCGACAGCGTCTCCAAGATGCTGAGGAGCTATATTGTATCAAGCAAGAGCAGGTCGAGTTGGCCACCTTTCTATTTGAAAAGGAGGTTAGCTTGTGGTGGGATAGTGTTCTGCGGACAGTTGCAGTTGACTATATATGGACATGGGCAGATTTTGAGTTCCTCTTTCATGAGAAGTACTATCCCCAGTTGTACCAGCATGAGAAGGAAAATGAATTCTTGCGCCTCAGACAGGGAGGTATGATAGTGACAGAGTATGAGCATCGGTTCACGGAGTTAGGCCGATATGTTGCTATGATACTTGCTAATGCACAGATGCGGATGCGGTGCTTTTCCGAGGGCTTGCGCCCAGATATTCGCTCGAAGATGTGTTGTACTAGCATACCCTCCTATGTTGAGCTAGTACACATGTCTATGCGGGCAGAGCAGGACGAGGATCGGTTGACACGTTCTCGTGGGGCTATAGTTACTAGACCATGACCAGATATGCTGAGCAGGCCTTTCTTCAGCAAGAGGCCCCATATCGACTCTCATCCCAAGATTGCGGTGCCATTAGTTTCGATGAGGCACTTGGGTGTGACATGTACTTATTATGGGAGGGCAGGCCACCCAGCGGAGAGCTGTTTCTCATGCATGAGAGACAGTGGGTTCTTACTGCCACAGATGATCAACCGCACTCGCCCTCAGACTATATCGGCTCCTGTCATGCCCCAAACCCAGAAATCGGATTCACAGGAATCCAAATCGCCAAATTCGGTGCCGACAGCCTCCGTAGTACCCCATTCTCGACACCTAGCGTCCATATGCCAGATTCCAATCCTGGGATCCTACAAGGAGGATTTTTTTGTACATTTAACTCGCAATAAGCATAACCACAAGATTACCCATTTCACAAAGGCAACATCATCATCACATATCCACTAATATAATCATTTGAGTACAATGCTTAAAGGAAAATACATAAATCGAAAATCAAGCTCTAGAAGACCGTTGTACGCTCCAAGCTCAACAATGCTGCAACCTAACATCACCTGCATGCATCTATCGTGCATAAGCTTATAGAAAGCTTAGAGGGTGGTGTAAGTGTGTGCACAAGGTAAGTGCCAAGTAAGCAATATCAGAGTAATCAGAGTAAGCGGGAACACTAGCAAGCCCATAAATCATATAATATCAGAAATAAGCAGAAATATTGACAATAGCATGAATTATCCGAGTAAATAACATTATTAACAAGGTCATAAATCATACGATAACAGAGTAAGCAAAAATACAGACAAGTCCATAAGTCAATCAATATCAGAATACGCATTATAAAACATCTATGCAAATGAAGAGTCGTAAAGAGTCAAACATCAGATGCCAAGGATGCGATGCAGTATGCAATTCCTAATGAGTGCACGAATATCGTCAGTCGTATGTAGACCGTATAAACGTATAAACATAGTAACCCGGAATGCCACATGCAGTAGATGTAATGCGCTGTGCGGTGCAAATGGAATGACCATGCTGGAGTGTGAAGTCGGGATGATAGTACGTAGTATCGCAGGCTATGGGGTCCATTACAAGGGCCTTCTATCCAAACCAGTCCCATACCTAAATTTGGATAGTCAGACTCAATGTAGTAAACTCCTGATCTCAGGTTAGTCGCGCGCCCAACCGAAATCCTAGCCATGCGAAGGTACACGTAATAAATAGTTGCGCACCACCAGCCCGAGTGAATAGTGAATGAATGAATGAATGAGTATGCAACTCCTGCTCAATAAATCCACAATCAGTACAGTTCATCTCTAGGATCATCACCGGGGTCTATTACACTCTACACCAGCTTGTCGCCCCTATCCGAGGGCACAACTGGGTAAGTGAAGGAGACCTCACTATCCGCCTGCCAATATCGGGCCCAACTCATCGATAGCGGACCCATTCCTCAAGCTGGTCAAACTCAACCTAGATATTGCCCCCTCACTCAGGCAGGTAAGGTCACACCCCCTTCCAACCGACCACGACACAGTGGGAGACGCGGCCTCCTGGTATTCGGCTCTCGTGCGCTCATATATCCACTTGGTCTCGACGTTGGAGTCATCTCCTGGCCACGGAGGTTTATGGATTTTCACCCAGGGACATCTATGGTGCCCGTATGATAGAACCAAACATTTTCGGTGTCCCATCTGGCCATCCACGATATGCCTGTGGAGGCTACGGCCCTGATGTTGCTAGGGCGTACAGTAATCATAATGCAAGATGCATGAGTCATACAATCCAGTCATGCATCACTCCTGCGCATACCGTGCGCTCATGTGAGGTAACCTCCGCCTATCAGGGAGTCTCATAACAACATGCTCAATGACATATGTAATGATCAACCACATCTCATAACAAACATGCGGTGATGCGTATGGGCATGTATCATGATGCTATGCTATCACATGCTAGTAATCAGTATCAATAACCGGCATCAACAATCTACCTCGATCGGTAATCGGTCAATCGGCCACGACAAGCAGAATCGGCAATCGGACACGTCAATCGATAATCAGCCATGATTGGTAATCGGTCACGATAATCGGCCTCGATCGGTAATCGGTCAATCAGTCACGACAAGCAGGATCGGCAATCGGCCACGTCAATTGATAATCGGCCATAATCAGTAATCGGTCACGATAATCGGCCTCGATCGGTAATCGGTCAATCAGTCACGACAAGCAGGATCGGCAATCGGCTACGTCAATCAATAATCGGCCACGATCGGTAATCGGTCACGATAATCGGCCTCGATCGGTAATCGGTCAATCGGCCAAGACAAGCAGGATTGGCAATCGACCACGTCAATCGATAATCGGCCACGATCGGTAATCGGTCACGATAATCATCACCGACGATCAACATATATAAACAAGGCGGGGTCCATAGATGAACAGCCAATCAACCATAATATAAAGATCGACTCTCGGTCGTGGTTATATCAAATCCAATAGGATGGAGCCATCCGTCTATGGTGAATGGGGCCCACTTATTTGGGTTAACCCACTAAGAGAATGATGAGAATGAATCTAACAAGGCCTAAGGGAAGGTCACAATGTGGACATCCAACCATCATTGCCCATTAACATGGCCATTTAACCAACATTGCTCCCAAGGAGTGGCCCTCATAGGGCCAAACATATAGTGTGCCCATGGCATCACACATTGGCTCAATATACATCGCAATGGGCCTCATGCAAGGGCTACATCAATGAGCCTTAATTACATCACAATGGGCCACATCATATGGGTCGTAAACACACCACATTAGGCCTTGCCCATGGGCCTCGAACACATCACAATGGGCCACAACTCATGGGCCTTAATACACAACAGGTGGGCCCTGCACATGAGCCTCATGTACATCACATTGGGCCCCTGACAAAGGCTTAATATACGTCGCAAAGGGGCCACATCCCATGGGCCTCAAATGTATCACAATGGGCCTCTACCCATGGGCTTCAAATACATAATAGGTGGGCCCACACGTGGGCCTAAATACATCACATGTGGGCCCTGCACATGGGCCTCAAATATACATCATGATGGGCCTCATGGATGGGCCTCAAGTCGAGTTGGACCACAAAAAAATCATTTCAATAATTGTAGGGGTAACATGTGCATCACGGTACACTGTCAATCCATGGGGCTCATGGCCCATCAATGAGGACCAGCACTGCCCAAGCATTGTCCATATAAATCAGCATCATCCAAACTATTTCCAAGTGCATCAGCACCTTCCAAACATTCCCCAAGTAAATCAGCACCATCCAAACCTATTCATACGGTCACAAAGACCTAGTTAGGAGGAAAAAAAAACAAATATCATTTGATCTAAAGTTACTGTGGTCCTTAAAAAGGATTTCAATGGTGGACATTCAATCTCTACTGATCTGCAGTGTGGTCCACCTGATAGGCAGTTGGATGTAACATATACATCATGGTGGTGTCCACCGTCCAGCCATCTGGACGGTGGAATAAACACATACATCACGGTATGCACCACCATCCAGTTATCTGGACGGTGGATGCAAAACAGATGGACGACATTGCTAAACACATGCCGTGGAATCCACATGTGCGTGGGTCCCACAACTGCTTTGCATCAGGGATGAATCACATATATCATGAGTGGGGTCCACAGGACCTACTACTGCAACACAGCAGCCTATAAGCTAGTGTGAGATTTCCTAGCCAAACCACATCCACCGTCCAGAAGATCGACGGTGTGGGTTAAATGAATACATCACGGTGGGTCCCTGTCCAGCGTGGACATACAACATACATCATAGTGGCCCACAGCACACCGTCCAGATGGATGGTGTGAACAAATACATCACGGCGGTCCCTTGGCACCGCCCAGAGGGATGGTGAAGCTCTTGGCGTGGCTCATGGATCAAGGTGGGTCCCACATGGGGCCCACCATAATGTTTATATTCCATCCAATCCGTTAATAAGGTCACGCAAGGACCTGAGTACAGAGGAAAATAAATTTCATTTCGATCCAAAACTTCTGGGACACCTAAAAGTGGTTTCGATGGCAGACGTTCAATCTCACAGTTTCCTGTGATGTGGGCCACCTGAGTCGCATATGTGGCTAATTTTTGGGTGGGCCGTAGCCAGGAGGGTGGCCCATAAAACGCATGGTGTTGATGCTCGAAACGCATCGCGATGGGGACCCACAGCTGGGGACGTGAGGCCCAGCCGTCTGACCGTCCGCCCGTGACAGCCATAGCGAAGCAGCTAGCTATCGCCGCTTTCGTCTTTTTTTTTTTTGAAAAAGATAAAACAGGTGGTTTTTGGCAGGTAGGGCCCATCTTAAACAAATCCAACCTAGCCATTGGATCTTATGGCTCAATACAAACAGATAGAGCCTAATATTTGATGGGTTTTGGCTCACCAAAAAAAAATCAGGGAGTATTTCAATGGTGGAGACACTATTTGCTAAACTATGGTCCACCCGATGATCAGATTACCCTCATTTTTCAGCCCAACGCCTAAAATGGACTGTTTAACGGAATGGACGGTGTGGATTATATACATACATTGAGGTGAGCCTGCATGAGTGGCTCACCCGGAAAAGGCTAAAACCCCTTTTATTTTTGTTAGCCATTACTACATACCCAGTACATACACTTCACGTTAGCCACCAGCGTTGGGCGCTGGACAGCATGAATTAAACAGTGGGTCTCACACGGAAGTGGCTCGCATTTCATCAAGGTGGGTCCCGCATGAATGTGCCCACCTGATTAAAATCAATCTGATACTTATGTGTTTCCACCATCATAAGGTAGGGTCCAAAAGACTTGGATGGTTTGGATATAACATACATCAAGGTGGGGTCCATCTAAGTGAGCCACACATCACGTAAAAGTGAAAAAGAGAGAGAGAGAGAAGCACCCACCTCAAGATCTCTTCGTCCGTCTTCCGCCAACATGATCTAGAGCTCCAAAGGGACAATTTCAACGGTTGAGATGTTCTTAGGATGGTGGAGATAGGAGGTGGGAAGTGGGCCACACATGGCTTCTCATGGGGAGGCTTGGACGATTCTTGCTTGGAGAATGAGAGAGAGAGAGAGAATGAAAGAGAAGTGATGGGAGAGGGTGGGTGAAAGGTGATGGGTGTACTTGTAGTAAGGGAAAGTTGACTTTGGAGAGGAGTGGTGGTACTTAGGGATGGTTGTTGTACTTGACTTGAATTGATTGATTGATTTGATGTTTCGTAAAGATTCTTTCGTAATTGTAACGTACGGCATTTCCTCGAACTAAACGCAGGCCTACATCTTCTACCCTGGGTATCGGTTTGGTGTGTGAGTCGCGGCGTTGGAACTGCGGCGACGGCGTGGTCGCCAAGGTACAAGTTTCAGATCGAGCCGCCTTCGGTAGGCAGGACTCGGCTTAAGATCGCGCGCAACATTAGACACGAGTCAAGAATTGCCAAAATTCGACCGTAAGGACCGCGAGAGTCGACGGAACAGTAGAAACTAGGATACGGGTCTTACAGCTCCGCCCCTGCATACTATCCCTGTACATCCATCATTCCGACCCCCTGCACCTCTATTTATGCCGCCTCAACGGCTTATGGTACCTCAGCCGAACCGTTCATAGTAGGCTCGGGTGCACTCACTGGTAGCTGAGGCACCCGAGGTATCAGACGTAGCACCGATGGCTTTTGAGGTTACGACACAGATCCAAGGTATTCTAGTTTTCCTATTGGTGGACACTGGGTCCACTGTCTCTATTGTATCATACACCGCAGTCAAGCGACTAGGGTTGGAAACTAGTCCTATGGTTGGGCTAAGACTCCTTACAGCCATAGGAACCTTCTCAGACTTGACTAAGATATGTAGGGGTTGTTCGATAGACCTAGGGAGCCGGACAGTGTTCGTTGACCTGATGGTCGCACCATTATGTCACTATGATGTGATACTTGACATGGACTGACTTACGGAGACGAAGGCAGAGATCGACTGCGATGCTAGGGTAGTGATAGCCCATACACCCGAGGGCACGACCTTTACATTTCCATAAACTAGATTAGCTACGAAATCCTCTTGATCCACTTTAAATATGATCTGCAAGACCCAAAACTTGTAAAATCAGTGACGCTAGGTTATCTTAGAATCTAGGATCAATCTCATTACCTAGTTGCTCTCGGGAGCACATTGAAACTCTGTATCGGATTTGGAATGCACGTTGAAAGTCTGAATAATATGAAGTTATATAATTAGGACCGCCTTACTGGGCTTGCCAACCATCTCAGAAATCAAATCCAGATAGTGTCCCGGGGCTATTCGCTTGAGCCCGGAGTGAAGTGTGTGAGAAAACGAGGATTTCTTTAGAACTTAAATCTAATTTAAGTAATCTGAGACCTCTTGCTTGTGGGCCTGATATAAGCAATTAGACCATCAAAATCTGACCCAAATACACCCTCGGGTCAGGAGAAATTTCATACACAAGGCAGTGTACTTGTATTCGTGATTGAGTTCCGGTGACCGATGAACTGAAACTGGTCCGCCACATGCGATCTAGAAACCTGATTGGAATGAAAACTTAACTCAACCTAATCCATAGTCAGGGAGCTTAAGTCCGACCTTTGGCTCAAGGGGGGGCTCCAAAAATTCTCCGTTGAGTCGAAACAGGCTAGTTTTGCATATAACCTAAGTATACCTTGGCCCTGGGCCTATTTCCGACAATTTTAGGCCAATATAAGGACCTTAAACCCTCTCTCATTCACTTCATACGAATTTGAGAAAACCCTAGGAGAGAGAAGAGAGTAAAGAGAGAGAGTGTGAGAGAAGTGGGAGGAGATTCCTGTTGCTTTATCCTGCTATTCTACGTACGCATCCATCATACCGTATCGCTTTTTCGGCGATTCTGATTCCATTTTTGGGTAAGAAATCCTAACCCTAATCAGTTCTAGAGATTCGACTAGTGAAAGTGATGAAATAGCTAACCTATTTCATGCCATAGGTTGTCGTTCTACCGTTGATAAAGACTTGGTGTTTAAACTGAGTCCATTACTCGCTTATACGGCATAAGGTGCGGACTATAGACACTTAGGTTATGGTTTTCAATGCTTTCAATGTCAGATAATGTGAAGCTCGTTTTGCGATTCAGTTATGTATGAAAATTATGGTGTTTAGCGTATTCGTTATAGTTGTAGAAAATACCATATATGTACAAAATATGAAAGTGTGTTTGCCATGATTAATTACTATGTGTATATGCTGGGTATATGTGTAATACTTATTCGACGAAAGAATTCACCCTAATACATGTTTTGGTCAATATGCATTATGTATGTTAATAGGTGTATTCTAAGTGTTTGTGAAAATGCTTGTATGAGTAGGTACTTAGATGATAGTGCTTAGGGTAGGTGTCGAGATAGGATTCTCAACTACCTTAGAGATGTGCATGATTTCCTCCATGCAGGTTGTTTAATTTAATCGCTTACTTATGAAATGTATGTGTTTGTATTTCCTGCTTACACTGTGCTTTATAACATGCTTGTTAACATGTTTGAATTACTTTGTTAAATCTGCTTTGACTACTCCACATGTTTTCTGGTTAAGGATTGAATGTGATTGGGGCTATGTTATAGTCCAGGTAATCAGTAACAGGCTTGAAGTCGTGGCTGATTCATTCGCCACGTAGGACGTGTTTGACGAACCCGAGTCGTACTAAAGTTGTCGGCAGTGGTTAGGCCACACGGAGAGCTTATGCACTTCATGTCGATCAACTTTGGGTGCGCTCGTGCTAGTCAAGCTCGTCAAGTAACCCAATTGGCCCTATGTATATTCACCATGTTTGGATGCTATTTCTTGAATCTAAGGTACCAAACTCACCAGTGGAAACCCCGTTAACCTTGGTACCTTAATCCGCTAAGACTCATGAGACGGACATGGTGGTATGGAACACTGTGATCAAGCTGTTGGCCTATGCTGGGGCGATGAGCCTCCCCGTAGTGGCCAGTAAATAACCCAGATTCGTGAGCTGAATACGGTGTTATGGGACACTATACTTGAGCTATCGGCCTACACTATTTTGGTGACAAATCCGTGATGGGTGATGGGGGAGTGGTGTAACGATTCCATGCAACAGCCCTGGTAGCCCTAGACGTGCCCTTTGTAGGGTCCTCGAGCATACACTGAACCTGCGTAAAGGCGACGAGCCTTTCCGTAGTAAGCAGGGTATACACTAGGCCTGTACTGATTTGGCGACAAGCCCTTTACAGGGTCCTGGAACCGTAACATCATATGAGATTTACTAGGACTGACGACCCTAGAATGGATCATTGTTTGGGAAATGAAATAAGGGAGGTAACTTAGTTTCCCAACCCTGCTGTATGAAAAAGACTAATAAGAACTTGGTAATCATATACATGCACTGCATTACGCATGTGTTCAGGTGTAGTAGGTCAAGCACTAAGGCAGTGTTGTTCATGCGCGAATGTGAGATGAAGCCGCTGAGAGAGCGTAGGTGAGGGCATGCATCATACATTCATACCATTCTTGGATTAACAAGAGTACTTAGGGATGTGTGATTTACTACTTTATCATTACTGCTTGATTGAGTTGATAACGTGTTAACCTTTGCTTTATTGTTCCACTGAGTTGATCACTCACTCCCACGTTATGGGACGGTGTTTTAAACACCAACTAGACTCTGTCTTGATTGTAGATGACGGCGTGACTCCTGAGGCGGAGCCTGACTACTACGATGATCAGGACGAGTTTTTTTATATACAGTTCTCCAGTGGCTTCGCTTAGGCTATCCGGATTGACGGGACTACAGGGATTATCATTATAGTTGTACTATTTTGACATTTTAATTTTTGAGACTATTACATGTATATGGTGACTCAGTGATGTATTCATACTCTGGAGACCGATCGTGATCTTTGACTTATATATGTGTACTTATGTCTTTCAGTCTTCCGCTTGCATTTTACAACTTGATCTGGAGTATGAATCACTGTTTTGGTATAATCCCACTCATGATAATGCACTAACATAGACAACATTGAATCATAAGCATATATGTTGCATAAGTGATGTTTTGGAACTCGGGAGTTGAGTTACTACTCGACCCCCGATTTTTAGGGCGTTACAAGTTGGTATCAGAGCATGATTTGGATTAAACTAGACCTGGGTTATGGTCACACGACGTACGTTGACGCAGATTCAATGTAGGAGGGTGCGAGGAAATGTAGAGACAGACTTATGATTTCCCATTTCGCTAAAAGACGAAATTTACTAAAGCAGACGGTATAGCTTGGACCCATAGGCTGCAAAGATCATGTGAAATGATCTCGGATCACTTCTAGACCGTCAGTCGACGGGATTAGACGAAGAATCGACCCATTCTAACCTTAAATGATTCGAAAAATGCAAAGATGCAAGAGTTGGGGCCTGAAATGACTCGAAACAGAGTCGGGGACCAAGCGGTGCAATCCAGGGGGACCCACAGTGGACCCAGGGTCTCATTGACACCCTGGGAGGGGGTGGCCATTGCCCTACCCTAGTGGCACTGTGCCCAGTCCAGAGGACCACGGCAGCACTGCGCCTTCCGCGGTGCACTGCGGTCCGGTCTGTCTGGGCCTGTCGGGCCGGCGTTGGGCCTGCCTCCCAAATAGTGTGAGGACCACCAAATCACGAGGGGACCCCCATTTATTTCCCTTCTACCCCCCTCTTTTATTTCCTACCCCTCCAAGTCTTTCTCCCTCTCAAAAATCCTAAATTTCTCTCTCAAATCTCCCCTCCATTCTTCCATTTCTCCATTTATCTTCACATCACACACCCTTCCACCGATTTCAGCAAACCCCCTCCTTTATCTCACTCGTTTTCTATGATTTGAGTGCACCAAATCCTAATTTTTGTGACTCAACCTCTGATAACTCAACAATCTACCTTAATCCAACACTTTATTCCACTCCAATGGCCCTTTTCGAACTCGTGGCAGCCATCTTCTCCGTTTCCACCTTTCTTTCTCTCATGGGAAAGAAGCGGGCTCCTACGGAGGAAGCCGGGCCTAGTCGCCCAACCCATCCATGGAGGAGGGCGAGCGCCGAAGCTAGCACAAGCGCCGCCCATAGCACAGGTCGAAGCGGGACCTCGATCCCCAAATCCCAATTGAGAGAGCGCTACTGATAGGCTTTGAATACAGTCGGTTTCGTGACCGCAGGGTTGTACTTGAAGCTCACGTAGATGAGAGGCTGTTTGGGCTACACCCGATTATGGATCGCTTGGTGGACGTTGAGTGGGGTCCCATGTTCAAAGCTAAGTCTCACGCATGTGAGAATACGATTCGTGCTTTCTACGCCCATATCCAAGACCCATCGCTAGAACCTCTGCAGTTTACTGTTTCCCTCGCAAGGCGGGACTACACAATCAACGTGGACGTAGTGTCCCGGGTGATGGGAATTCCACGTGGTGAAGTACATGCCAATGAGGATTATTTCAAGAGTGTATGAGAAGGAGAACGTCGTATGTGATACCTTTGTAGCCGACTGACTCCCTAGACCAGAGGCAACTGCCTCCCATCAACGAGATTGACAGATGATTTTCGTTTGTTCACTACATTTCACGTACAATGTGTATCCACGTGGGACAACCGCCCTGAATGCACTCGTTTGATAGTAGACTTCCTGTACAGGGTTGGACATGGGGATAAGTTGTGCCTGCCCACGTTCACCGTACTCCAGATAATCCAGACCGGTCGATCTGTCAGAAATGACGTCTCACTCCCGTTTGGCCGTCTGGTATGTAAGCTTGCTTGAGAGGTCGACAATAAAGTTAACATGGATGATATTGCACTGATCCGGATCATAAACGATACTACGCTTAACAACATGGGGATCGGCCCTCAACAACGCTAAGCCCAACTCGATGAGTATGGGGTGGAGTCTGTTAGTGAGGGGGAGGAAAGTATTGATATAAATGAAGAGAGCGAGGAAAGAAGTGATGATGAGGTAGAGGAAGAACAGGAAGAAGAGGAGGAGGCTCAGGACACTGATGACAGCTCTCCTCCTACCACCAAGGAGCGTGGCGGTAAACAGGCTGCTACGGAAGCCTGATTGGCTCAACTTGAGGAGGGTCAAGCTGCCTTGAGACAGGAGATCCAGGATGCTCGAGCCGAAGCAAGACAAAAGCTTGAGGAGAATGAGGCCTTCATGAAACAGAAATTCAGTAAAGTGTCCCGCACCTTGAGGGCCATCCTATGTTACCTGCAAGATAAGGGCGCTCCTCCTCCTTCGCCAGACTCGGATGCCTAGTCATCCCTGCCGTTGTCTTGCAACTTATTTTGGTTACTGCTTTAGGTTATGTTTGTGTTCTTGTTGATGGGCCTAGTCATGTAGTAGTTGGTGAAATGTTTTCACTGTGTAAAGCCTTGGTTGTATTAGCTTACATGTATTTTCTGTCATGATTCATGTAACTCTGTATTCTATGTATTACGACAAATTTTGGTGAATGAAATGCATGCAGTCCCTTTTACTATGAAGTGTGTAGAATACTTTCAGGATTGTGTATTGTTATGTTACATCTTACACAAATTTCACCCTATGTCATATTGTGTATGCCACAGAAGGTCACGCTGAGCATGGCACGCCTCGCACTTATTGATTTGATGGATCAGGCACCTCCCCAGAGTGATGGTCGTACCAACCCTAGTTTAGGCCCAGTTCGTGTGACTATACCTGAGTCTCAGCCTTCTATTGGTCCTGCAGTTGGACCGCCACCATGCACACCACCGGTTCATGAGCAGAACCGTGCATCTTCTTCGACGCAGCATGTGCCACAGTCAGCCCCACCCATGGATAGGTTAGAGCAGTTATTAATAATGATGCACCAGTAGCAGGTGCAGCATCAGTAGCAGCTTTTGACCATTATTGCGGGGGCCTTAGCTCAGAGTGGGAGTGCGACTCCACCTTCACCATCCGTACGCCTTGCTAAGACTGTAGGGCCTTCTGCTCAGGATGAGGGTGTGCCTCCCCCTACTCCTGCTACATACCCTATGGGGAATCTTGGTACTAGTGGTCTCCTCGAGCGATTCCAGTGCTTGAGGCCTCCAACCTTTACGGGTTCTCACAGACCTGAAGAGGCCGAATATTGGCTCGACCGCATCTCCAAGATGCTGATGATGCTACATTGTACCGAGCAGGAGTAGGTCGAGTTGGCCACCTTTCTGTTTGAAAAGGAGGCTAGCTTATGGTGAGATAGTGTTCTGCGGACAGTTGCAGTTGACTGTATATGGACATGGGCAGATTTTGAGTTCCACTTTCATGAGAAGTACTATCCCTAGATGTACCAGCACGAGAAGGAGAACGAATTCTTGCACCTCAGATAGGGAGGCATGACAGTGACAGAGTATGAGCATCAGTTCACGGAGTTAGGCCGATATGTTGCTACGATACTTGCCGACGCACAGATGCGGATGCGGTGCTTTTCTGAGGGCCTGCGCCCAGATATTTGCTCGAAGATGTGCTGTGCTATCATACCCTCCTATGCTGAGCTAGTACACATGACTATGCGGGTAGAGCAGGACAGGGATCGGTTGGCACGTTCTCGTGGGGCTATGGTTACTAGACCACGACCAGATATGCTGAGCAGGCCTTTCTTCTGCAAGAGGCCCCATATTGACTCTCCTCCCAGGATTGCGGTGCCATTAGTTCCGATGAGGCGCCTGGGTGTGACATGCACTTATTGTGGGAGGACAGGCCACCCAGCAGAGAGCTGTTTCACACGTATGAGAGACAGTGGGTTCTCACCGCCGCAGAGGATCGATCGCACTCGCCCTCAGACTATATCGGCTCCACCCCTGCGTACTGTCCCTGCACATCCATCATTCCGACCCCTTGCACCTTGTTTTATGCTGCCTCAACGGCCTATGGTACCTCAACCGAACCATTCACAGCATGCTCGGGTGCACTCACTGGAAGCTGAGCCACCCGAGGTATCAGACGTAGCACCGATGACTTTTGAGGTTACGGCACAGATCCAAGGTATTCCAGTTTTCCTATTGGTGGACACAAGGTCCACTGTCTCTATTGTATCATATGCCGCAGTCAAGCGACTAGGGTTGGAAACTAGTCCTATGGTTGGGCTGAGACTCCTTACCGCCACAGGAACCTTCTCAGACTCAACCAAGATGTGTAGGGGTTGTTCGATAGACCTAGGGAGCCGGACAGTATTCGTTGACGTGATGGTCGCTCCATTATGTCACTATGATGTGATACTTGACATGGACCAGCTTACGGAGACGAAGGCAGAGATCGACTGCGATGCTAGGGTAGTGACAGCCCATACACCCGAGGGCACGACCTTTACATTTCCATAAACTAGATTAGCTACGAAATCCGCTTGATCCACTTTAAATACGATATGGAAGACCCAAAACTTGTAAAATCAGTGACGCTAGGTTACCCTGAAATCTAGGATCAATCCCATTACCCAGTTGCTCTTGGGAGCAGATTGAAACTCCGTATCAGATCTGGACCGCACATCAAAAGTCTAAATAATACGAAGTTATATAATTAGAATCGCCTTGCTGGGCTTGACAACTATCTCGGAAATCAAATCCAAATATTGTCCCGGGGCTATTCGCTTGAGCCTGGAGTGAAGTGTGTGAGAAAACGAGGATTTCTTTAGAAATTAAATCTAATTTAAGTAATCTGAGACCTCTTGCTTGTGGGCCTGATATAAGCAACCAGACTGTCAGAATCTGACCCAAATACACCCTCGGGTTAGGAGAAATTTCATACACATGGCAGTGTACTTGTATTCCTGATCGAGTTTCGGTAACCGGTGAACTGAAACTGGTCCGTCACATGCGATCTGGAAACCTGATTGGAATAAAAACTTAACTTGACCTAGATCCATAGTCAGGGAGCTTAAGTCCGACCTTTGGCTCAAGGGGGGGCTCCAAAAATGCTCCGTTGAGTCGAAACAGGCTGGTTTTGGTTATAACTATTTCTGGCAATTTTAGGACTATATAAGGACCTTAAACCCTCTCTCATTAACTCCATACGAATTTGAGAAAACCCTAGGAGAGAAGAGAGTAAAGAGAGAGAAAGTGTGAGAGAAGTGGGAGGAGATTCCTGTGAGAGAAGTGGGAGGAGATTCCTGTCACCCTATCCTTCTATTTTACGTATGCATCCATCACTACCGTATCGCTTTTCCGACGATTCTGATTCCATTTTCGAGTAAGAAATCCTAACCTAATCAGTTCTAGAGATTCGACTAGTGAAAGTGATGAAATAGCTAACCTATTTCATGCCATAGGTTGCCGTTCTACCGTTGATAGACTTGGTGTTTAAACTGAGTCTGTTACTCACTTCTATGGCATAAGGTGCAGACTATAGACACTTAGGTTATGGTTTTCAATGCTTTCAATGTTAGATAATGATAGATTCATGATCTGTGTGTTATTTCACATGCAAAATGTGATGCTCGTTTTGCGATTCAGTTGTGTATGCAAATTGTGGTGTTTAGCGTATTCATTATAGTTGTAGAAAATACCGTATACGTATAAAATATGAAAGTGTGTTTGCTATGATTAATTACTATGTGTATATGCTAGGTATATGTGTAATACTTATTCGACGAAAGAATTCGCCCTAATACATGTTTTGGCCAATATGCGTTATGATGTTAATAGGTGTATTATAAGTATTTGTGAAAATGTTTGTATGAGTAGGTACTTAGATGATAGTGCTTAGGGTAGGTGTTGAGATAGGATTCTCAACTACCTTAGAGATGTGCATGATTTCCTCCATGCGAGTTATTTAATTTAATCGCTTACTTATGAAATGTATGTATTTGTATTTCCTGCTTACACTGTGCTTTATAACATACTTGTTAACATGTTTGAATTACTTTGTTAATTCTGCTTTGACTACTCTAAATGTTTTCTAGTTAAGGATTGAATGTGATTGGGGCTATGTTATAGTCCAGGTAATCGGTAACAGGCTTGAAGTCGTGGCTGAGATTCATTCGCCACGTAGGACGTGTTTGACGAACCCGAGTCATACTAAAGTTGTCGGCAGTGGTTAGGTCACACGGAGAGCTTATGCACTTCATGCCGATCAACTTTGGGTGTGCTCGTGCTAGTCGAGCTCATCAAGTAACCAGATTGGCCCTATGTATGTTCACCATGTTTGGACGTTATTGCTTGAACCTAAGGTACCAAATTCACCAGTGGAAACTTCGTTAACCTTGGTACCTCGATCTGCTAAGAATCATGAGCTGGACATGGTGGTATGGGATACCGTGGTCGAGCTGTCCGCCTATGCTGAGGCGATGAGCCTCCCTGTAGTGGCCAGTGAGCAACCAGACTCGTGAGCCAAATATGATGGTATGGGACACTGTACTTGAACGGCTTACACTGTTTTGGTGATGAAGCCTTGATGGGTGATGGGGGAGTGGTGTAACGATTCCGTGCAACAGCCCTGACAGCCCTAGACGTGCCCTTTATAGTGACCTCGAGCATACTCTAAACCTACGTAGAGGCGACGAGCCTTTCCGTAGTAAGCAGAATATACATTAGGCCTGTACTGATTTGGCAACGAGCCCTTTGCAGTGACCTAGAACCGCAACATCGTATGAGATTTACTAGGACTGATGACCCTAGAATGGATCATTGTTTGGGAAATGAAATAAGGGAGGTACTTTAGTTTCCCAACCCTGTTGTATGAAAAGGACTAATAAGAACTTGGTAATCATATGCATGCACTGCATTATGCGTATGTTCAGGCGTAGCAGGTCAAGCACTGAGGTAGTGTTGTTCATGTGCAAATGTGAGATAAGTCGCTGAGGGAGCATAGGCGAGGGCATACATCCTACATTCATACCATTCTTGCATTAACAAGAGTAATTAGGGACGTGTGATTTACTGCTTTATCATTACTACTTGATTGAGTTGATAACATGTTAACCTTTGCTTTATTGTTCCACTGAGTTGATCACTCACTTCCACGTTACGGGACGGTGTTTTAAACACCAACCGGACTCTGTCTTGATTGCAAATGACGACATGACTCCTGAGGCGGAGCCTAACTGCTATGATGATCAGGATGAGTTTTCTTATATGCAGTTCTCTGGTGGCTTCGCTTAGGCTATCCGGATTGACGAGACTACAGGGATTATCATTATAGTTGTACCATTTTGACATTTTGATTTTTGAGACTGTTACATGTATATGGTGACTCAGTGATGTATTCATACTCTGGAGACCGATCGTGATCTTTGACTTATATACGTGTACTTATGTCTTTCAGTCTTCCGCTTGTGTTTTACAACTTGATCTGGAATATGAATTACTATTTTGGTATAATCCTACTCATGATAATGCACTAACACAGACAACATTGAATCATAAGCATATATGTTGCATAAGTGATGTTTTGGAACTTGGGAGTTGAGTTGCTACTCGATCCCCTATTTTCAGGGTGTTACAACCATGTACCATGTTAGATTAGATGAGCTTGAATCACTTTTAATATTGCAGTTTTTAGAAGTTCTGCAACTAGTTAATATTACAGAACCATTTTTATTTAAAATTTCACACCCTAGGTTAGTAAATTTTATGCTATGATTTTTATCGCATATTTGAGTAATGCTTAATAAGTTGTGTTTTAAACCTTTTACATATAAAACATTCTTAAATAAAGGGAGGTTAAAAAGTTGAACCATACCTTGGCCAATAATCTTGTAGTTACTACCATCACCGAATGTGACTGAACCATCAGTCATATCTTTAAGATTAGTGAACAGAACATTATTACCTGTCATATGTCTAGAGCAACCACTGTCTAGGTACCACTTTGAATGGCTTGAGGCTTTGAAAGCAGTGTGGGCAACCAAGCAAGTAACCTTAGGAACCCATTTCATAACCGTTTTGGGTTTAGGAGTATAGTTGGTCTTCTTATGTTTTTAGTTGATATAAGACCAATTGAGTTAGATTTTAAGAGCTTCTAAGTAAATCAACAATTTTCTCAACTAAAGGATTATGATTCTGATTCTCATAGTTGATATTGTTGCTTTCAGGTTTTAAGGATTGAAAAGTTTTAGCATTTTTAGGAAAATTTTGATTTAAACTTGTTCCTTTTGAGTTTGAAGACTCTCTTTTCACAAACTTAGGAGGAGTATTCTTATATTTGGAGGAATATTTTTGTCGTATCCCAAACCGGATCGGTCGCCACATTTTCTGGATCCGAATAATAGTTTTTCTAACTTAGGATCACCTTGGACATACCTCCATGTGTCCTTTAAACTCAAAAGTGAAGAGACTACAAGTTTTAGTTTTTCATTTTAAGATTTTAGATTTTCAATAAGGGAGGTTTTGAAATCTAAATCGCATTTATTTTTTTGAAAACAATCTGAAATGTGGGATTTTTCTAAAATAAGAGTATCAAAATTTTCTTTAAGTTTTGAAAACTTTTCTTTCTGAAGTTTTAGTTTTACAACAATTTTACAACTTTCCTTGTATAGGGCATTATAAGCATCTTGAAGATCTTCTTCATTTTCATAATCACTATTCAAATTTTCTTCACTGGTTGAATCATCATTATATGAAAAAGTGAACTTGGCTAGAGTCATAAGGGCTTTAACTTCATTACCCGACTCTGTTTCAGAATCTTCTTACTCAGAAGAGGCTTCAGAGCAAGAAGAATCATCCCAAGTAGCCAACATACCCTTCTTTTTGGGTTTGTCCTTTTTAGGACACTTGTTTGCTAAATGCCCATATTCATGGCAATTGTAACATTAACTATCTTTTAATGATTTCCAAGTTTTAGATTTAGATATTTTCTTATTATTAGATTTTTTAAAATTAACCCTCTTTTTACTTTTGAAAATTTTGTAAAATGTTTTAGCTAAAAGGGCCATATCATCTTCAGAATTTTCTAAATCAGAATTACTACAATTTTCTTGAGAAAAATATTTAGAAGATTTAAGGGCGATGGATTTACCTTTAGGAGCTTTAAAAGTTAACTCATAAGTCTGTAATGAGCTAACTAATTCTTCTACCCTCATATTATCCGTATCACGAAGTTCTTGGATCGCAGTTACCTTTAAATTGAACCGTTCAGGTAGTGAGCGTAGTATCTTTGCACAGACTTTACTTTCTGAGATTTTATCACCGAGACCTCACATAGAGTTGACAATGTCATTCAATCTAGTATAAAAGTCCATGAAAGTTTCACTTTCCTCCATACGTATTTCCTCAAATTTGGTTGTGAGGATTTGGACTTTAGATTTCTTGATACTGTTGTTCCCTCGTGTGTCATTTTTAAAATATCCCAGGCTTGCTTTGCAGTATCACAGGATATAATTCTTTTGAATTCATTCGGCGATAGTGCACAAGTGATTGCATTTAGTGCTTTTGCATTGGCACTACTCTCACTTTTCTGAAGAGTGGTCCAGGAGAAATAAGGTGTAATTCTCATAGTTTTGGATCCATTGATACCAGTTACTTTAGTGGTAGGAGGGGTCCAATCAGTCACTGTGGCTTGACATACGCTCTCATCCATGGATTTTAAGAAAATTCTCATCCTGGCTTTCAAATAGGCATAATTGGAGTCATCAAATGGTGGAGGCCTAGTGACTTATAGGCTATCAAAATTTGACATCTCAAATAGCTTAGATCGATTAGCTCAGGAAATTAATCCAAAATGTAATAACAATTTAAAGCGAGCTATTAGGCTCTGATACCACTTGAAAATTAAATAAACAGTGAAATTTAAACAAATTAAATAAAGATAGCACATAAACAATCTCACAATGCTGAAATTAAATACAACCTCAAATGTACGAGTATTGAGAGATTGATACAGATGTTGTTCTAAGGACAACCTTACACCAAAAACCAAGGTTTATGGTAGGACAACCTGATTCTTAGAAAGGTTTGTGTATCAAAAACTCAAACTGATACAAAAGAATAAAGAAATGAATAGTAAGAAAAGAAATTTGAGCTATTACAACATTCCCACACTTGCATAAAAGAAATTACAACATTCTCCACAAATGCAAAAAGGGAAATTACAATCATCCACAAAAGAAATAAACAATCAATCCACAAGACCAGAAATTATAGTGGTTCGCTTATGTGTACACCAACTATTTAGAAAAAATAGCCACACAACTACTCCACTCCTAATATCCTCACACAGTGGATATTAACGTTCACTAAGAAAATAGGTTTTTCCAGGTTCACCTAAAACCCTCACAATTATGTCTTTCAAGTGGGCTTACACAATTCAAAAAACCCCACACTCTGAGTTTTCTGGATCACCTCAAACAAACCAAAACAGAGAGATTTTTCTGGCACAATCTTAATGAAACCAAAAGAAAGGAATCTACAATAATGTAAAATACCTGGATATTTCCTTTTTGATGCAGCCCGGAAGAACCAAATCGGAGTAGAAGTTTAATGTCCACACTCACATATGAAATGGTTCTAGGTTCTAAATTGATTTTAAATTAAATCAAGTTGAGCTAGCTTTATTTTATTTTGATTCAAAGAAAAGGCCAATCTCAATCCCTTCTTCAAAATATGAATGGAATATAGAATACAAAATCAAATATAATAAAGCTAAATTAAGAGAATATTAAATGAGCACAATATAGCTTAAAAAGATGACTAACTTATCTCTCAGAGTGGTGTATTGATTTAACTTGAATTGAATATTAAACTCTGAAATTCGTGCTCTATTTATAAGTGAAGAAATCGCATCTTCGACTAGTCCTGAGGTCTTCACTACTGGTTGTAGGATGAACAAACTTTTAAAATTTAGGCGCGATAAGATAAAGTCGTTCCACGACTGGTCGTAGGACCTTCATCACCGGTCGAGGGACCTCCATGACTGGTCGTGTGGCGCCTGATTTAGTTGCTGGACTTTAAGTCGAGGTTGCAGGACTGGTCGAGCACGAGTCGAGCACTATTCATACGACCAGTCGAGTAGTCTCCAGGACTGGTCGAGGCTTAACAAAAAATTTCAAAATTTTGAAACAAACTTAGGACTGGTCGAGCCAGTGCTAGGACTAGTCGAACATAGTCCAAGACTAGTCGAAAAACAGTCTAAACACCTATAAAATGATCTAAATGAATTATGTATTCAAAATGACCTACCCTATGGTCAATCTAGGGTCATTTATACCTTGTTAGTGATGTATGAACATTGAGTCTTCTTTTTCTTCAGTTGATAGTCGTTCTTTGAAGTTTACGAAACTTGAGATCTTATCATATGATGATGCTTGAACTTGAAACTTCTCAAGCTTGAAATTGACTAACATTGAAGCTTGAACTTGAGATTTAAAGTCTAGGAACTTTGTCTTGACTTGTACAAAGCTTTGAAAATCTTGAACTCTTGAAGCTTGAAAGCTTGAATTCACACTTGATGTTGTACTTGAACATGAACAAGTACACTTGCCTTTGAAGTTCTTGAATTAAAGACCATAGTTCTTGAGAGATGCATAGTCTTCATTATGTAGATGAGCTACACAAGACACAGATTCCAAGAGGTTTTGGCACTACAAAATTTGACAATATAGGAGCTAGAAATCATAGCACTTACAAGTATACGAAGTGGTGTCACGAATGTCAGATTCAAGGAGATGTTATACACATTCCTCCAGAAGACTTGCACCAATCAGTCACCTCTTGGCCCTTTTCTGCTTGGGGACTTGATGTTATTGGTCCCATAAATTCACTTTCGTCCAAAGGAAAACAATATATTCTAGCAGCGATAGATTACTTCTCCAATTGGACAGAAGCAATTGCATTACGCAGCGTTAAGGAGAAAGATGTGGTCAATTTCATTTGACACATAATAATATACTGCCATGGTATACCGAAGAAAATGGTCACTGATGATGACACTCCTTTTAAAAACAGAGGCATGGAAAAGTTGTGTCAAAAATTCAGCATTCACCATTCGTTTTCAACACTTTATTATACACCTGTTAATGGATTAGCAGAGGCATTCAATAAAATGATAGTGAAAATACTGAAGAAGACAGTGATAGGAAACAAGCGTGACTGGGATGAAAAATTACAAGAAGCATTATGGGCTTACAGAACTACCATCGGATGGCAGCAAGAGCAACACCGTATTCATTGGTTTATGGTGTAGAGCGGTCATCCCGATAGAAACACAAGTTGCGTCACTTAGAGTGGCAGTACATTAGTCAATTACGGATGATAAAAATGCAAAAATAAGGCTAGAGGAACTGGACTTGCTCGATGAGAAACACCTGGCAGCCCAGCAATGATTGCAATCGTATCAGATAAGGATATCGGTCGCCTTTGATAAACGAGTTAAGTATCGCTCTTTTAAAAAAGGGGATATGGTGCTAATGTTGAAAAGATCGACAGTGGTCACCCATAGGACGAGGAAAATTCGAACCCAAATGCGACGGGCCGTACATAATAAAAGAAGTATATTTCAATGGGGCGTACAGAGTTGTTGATCAAGAAGGATAAGGTATAAGTATAGAGGTCAATGCTTGCTTCATCAAAAGATATCGTCCTTGAAGGAACATCCGATTTTGATCCAGCATATTATCAGAATAATATGCCTGCATAAAAAGGGGGCAAGAATAAGCAAGGCCATGGCCATGTATTGTCAGATGCATGAATAAAGTAGAAATTTGTGAGCACACCAAGATTACATATCAACGATTGTTATGAAAAGAAAGTGACCATCACTATCATCATTAAACGAGCTTTACAAAATTTTGCTGAAATTGGTATCATCACCAAGCTGATATATTATGAACAACACATATGAATATCGTTGAAGATATTAGCAGAAGTGGTGATGTATCAATCTCAATCAGAGATATCTATCATTCTCGCGACAATGATAGCTACCTACTATTATCTTTTAAGACAGCCTAGCCAAGCCCTAAAAATGGCCAGCTACGCATAAGACCTATCATTTTCGCCATTCGAGTGGCAGTGAGAAGCCAATGGCCTTAAAAAGCCTGTGAAGGCCATCATATGCATACCCATGCGGGTTGCGGATGAAGCTAGCAACTGAAAGCACTAAAAGGGCCAAAAGTCCTCAACGGCTAGTCACACGTAACACCCATGCCTTCTGTATAGCTTTTTGACAGCGTCGCTAGGAACGGATGAAACTTCCCTCCAGTGAATGGGTCCGACTTTGCAGGCAAAGAAAACGTGGGATGCAGTGTGAGCTCTTTAGCCAAATCTATAGATAGGCCAGCCATGCATAAGACCCCCTGATCTCTAGCTTGATTTCAGTAGTAACTCATGAGGAAGGGCCTAAACCTACTCATGGATGGACTGTCGGCCCTAGATTTGGTACCCAAAGGTCGCCTTGTGTGCCCTGTGAACTCTAGAGAGTTACTGTGGCTAACCCTGTGCGTAAATCTAACCAAGTTCATGGCCTCGGTAGCTTCACTGGCCCCTCTGATGGATCACGGTTTATGAACTCACCAGGCTGTGAGAAGTCCAACAAACTCATAAGAGTTACAGAGACCATCACGTGAGACCCGACTCCACTACTTAAGAGTCTAAAAAACTACGTGGCTCCACTACTCAAGAGCATAAACTGTGTGTGATTATCTAACTAAACTATAACTTACTGCCGCCAACCAGGATGAGAATCATGTAGGAAATCCCTTACTAACAGTCATAAGAGATGCTTAAATAAAAGTACAATTCATCAATCAAAATATCATATAAACACATATGCATAAGTATAAAAAGAAAATGGAAAAGTGACAATCATTTTCAAGAACATCACAAAATACTTGTATAGCTTGCAATTCAAAGAGTGAGTACTTGTAATAACAAAAGAAAATACAACAAAGTTTCGTCTCTCATAACTCTCCTACTATGCCTAATGCTGCTAAGTATTGTTACAAATTTTCCTGAAGATGAACTTGAGCAGCTACATGTCTTTTATGCTGCAACCACGCTCATCGTGGAAAGGATATACATGTAATATCAGCATCATCATAAACATAAATTACAATGTAGGATCAAATGAGCTTTAGGGACTTCAACCTATGGACCTTGCCCGATATATTCGCTTAGGGACTAAGCCTGCAGTCTCTCGGACCAGATAACATCCGCACATACTCCATCATGTGCACCCCGTACCAACATCCTCTACCACATACTCCATCATGTGCACCCCTCACCAACATCCACTACCACATACTCTATCATGTGCACCCCGCACTAACATCCTCTACACATGCATATGATCTTCGCATGATCAAACTATGCACACTATGCACTCCTCATCCATGATGCATGTACACGTATGTATGCATGTAGATGCAATATGCACAAATATCATCAGACCAATCAAAATGATCACAGTACCAACATGGCAAAATAGTATTCTAATGTGCACTCTCCCTCATGATCATGGGGCTACGCGAGTGTCCACACTTCCACGTCACAAGTGTGCACCAACCACAAATTAACACAACTAGGATCAATCCATCACTCGGCACCAATAGCATAGCCAAAATCTCATACCGTATCACCACAATAGATTGTATATCAAACATGTGCAAGGAATACGCACATACCATAACATGTATCAAATCCACATATAAAGATCCAAGCATTTGAACATAAGCTAGCATTATAACACACAATCATTGCATTAAGCTACATGTATCACATCACACAATCACCGCACACATGTCATCACCACATTCATAATTTGATTTCTGTAAAGCCCTGAAAATCGGGGGTCGAGTAGCAACTCAACTCCCGAGTTCCAAAACATCACTTATGCAATATATGCTTATGATTAAATGTTGTCTGTGTTACTGCATTAATCATGAGTGGGATTATACCAAAACAATAATTCATACTCCAGATCAAGTTGTAAAACGCAAGCAGAAGACTGAAAAACATAAATAAACATATAAGTCAAAAGATCATGATCGGTCTCTAGAGTATGAATACATCACTAAGTCACCATATACATGTGATAGTCCAAAAATCAAAATGTCAAACAGTATAACTACAACGATAATCCCTGTAGCCCCATCAATCCGGATAGCCTAAGCGAAGTCACCGGAGAACTGCATATATGAGAACTCATCCTGATCATCGTAGTAGCCAGGCTCCGCCTTAGGGGTCACGCCATCATCTGAAATCAAGATAGAGTCTAGTTGGTGTTTAAAACACCGTCCCATAACGTGGGAGTGAGTGATTAACTCAATGGAACAATAAAGCATAAGTTAGCATGTTATCAATTCAATCAAGTAGTAATGATAAAGCAGTAAATCACACATCCCTAAGTACTCTTGTTAATGCAAGAATGGTATGAATGTATGATGCATGCCCTCGCCTATGCTCCTTTAGCGACTTCATCTCACGTTTGCACATGAACAACACTGCCTCAGTGCTTGACCTGCTTCGCCTGAACGCATGTGTAATGCGGTGCATGCATATGATTACCAAGTTCTTATTAGTCCTTTTCATACAGCAAGATTGAGAAACTAAGGTACCTCCTTTATATCATTCCTAAACAAGGATCCATTCTAGGGTCTTCAGTCCTAGTAAATCTTATACGATGTTGCGGTTCTAGGTCGCTGCAAAGGGCTCGTCGCCAAATCAGTACAGGCCTAGTGTATACTCTGCTTACTACGGAAAGGCTCGTCGCCTCTACGCAGGTTCAGAGTATGCTCGAGGTCACTACAAAGGGTACGTCTAGGGCTGTCAGGGCTGTTGCACAGAATCGTTACACCACTCCCCCATCACCCATCACGGCTTTGTCACAAAAACAGTGTAGGCCGACAGCTTGAATATAGTGTTCCATACCACCATATTCGGCTCACGAGTCTGGGTTGCTCACTAGTCACTACGGGGAGGCTCGTCGCTCTAGCCTAGGCTGACAGCTTGACCACGGTGTCCCATACCACCATGCCCTGCTCATGAGTCTTAGCGGATTGAGGTACCAAGGTTAACGGGGTTTCCACTAGTGAGTTTGGTACCTTAGGTTCAAGCAGTAGCGTCCAAACATGGTGAACATACATAGGGCCAATCGGGTTACTTGACGAGCTCGACTAGCACAAGCACACCCAAAGTTGATCGACATGAAGTGCATAAGCTCTCTGTGTTGCCTAACCACTGCCGACAACTTTAGTACGACTTGGGTTCATTAAACACGTCCTATGTAGTGAAGGAATCTCAGCCACGACTTCAAGCCTGTTACCGATTGCCTGGACTATAACATAGCCCAAATCACATTCAATCCTTAATCAAGAACATGTGGAGTAGTCAAAGCAGAATTAACAAAGTAATTCAAACACGTTATCAAGCATGTTATAAAGCATAATGTAAGCAGGAAATACAAACACATACATTTCATAAGTAAGCGATTAAATTAAACAACTTGTATGGAGGAAATCATACACATCTCTAAGGTAGTTGAGAATCCTATCTCAACACCTACCTTAAGTACTATCATCTAAGTACTTACTCATACAAGCATTTTCACAAACACTTAGAATACACTTATTAACATACATAACGCATATTGGCCAAAACATATATTAGGGTGAATTCTTTCACCAAGTATTACACATATACCTAGCATATACACAGTAATTAATCATGACAAACATACTTTCATAATTTGTACATATACGGTATTTTCTACAACTATAAAGAATACGCTAAACACCACAATTTGCATACATAACTGAATCGCAAAATGAGCATCACATTTTGCATGTGAAATAACACCCAGATCATGAATCTATCATTATCTGACATTGATAGCATTGAAAACTATAACCTAAGCGTCTATCCGTAGAAGCGAGTAACGGACTTAGTTAAACACCAAGTCTTTATTAACGGTAGAACGGTAACCTATGGCATGAAATAGGTTAGCTATTTCATCACTTTCACTAGTCGAATCTCTAGAACTAATTAGGGTTAGGATTTCTTACCCGAAAATGAAATCATAATCGTCGAAAAATCGATATGGTAGTGATGGATAGGTACGTAGAATAGTAGGATAGAGCAACAAGAATCTCCTCCCACTTCTCTCACACTTTCTCTCTCTTTACTCTCTTCTCTCTCCTAGGGTTTTCTCAAATTCGTATGGAGTGAATGAGAGAGGGTTTAAGGTCCTTATATAGGCCTAAAATTGCCAGAAATAGGCCCAGGCCAAGGTATACTTAGGTTATGTCCAAAGAGCATCTGTTTCAGCTCAACGGAGCTCTTCCGGAGCCCCCCTTGAGCCAAAGTTCGGACTTAATCTCACTGACCTTGGATCTAGGTTGAGTTAAGTTTTCGTTCCAATCGGGTTTCCAGATCGCATGTGGCGGACCAGTTTCAGTTCAACGGTCACCGGAACTTGATCAGGATTACAAGTACACTGCCACGTGTATGAAATTTCTCCTGATCTGAGGGTGTATTTGGGTTAGATTCTGACGGTCTGATTGCTTATATCAGGCCTGTAAGCGACAGGTCTCAGATTACTTAAATTATATTTAATTTCTAAAGAAATCCTCATTTTCTCACACACTCCACTCTGGGCTCAAGCGAATAACCCCGGGACACTATTTAGATTTAATTTCTGAGATGGTTGTAAATTCCAGCAAGGCGGTCGTAATTATATAACTTCGTATTATTCGGACTTTTGACGTGCGGTCCAGATCCAATACGGAGTTTTAATGTGCTCCTGAGAGCAACTGGGTAATGAGATTGATCCTAGATTTCAGGGTAACCTAGTGTCAATGATTCTACAAGTTTTAGGTCTTGCAAATCGTATTTAAAGTGGATCAAGTGGATTTCGTAGATAATCTAGTTTAGCACTTAGTTACCTTTGTCTAATTCCTAAAGAATTTGATCCTGAGTGATTTCTGCCTGAGGTGGTACTTGGGTCTTTGTATGGAATTTTTCGAGTCGTTACAACTTTAATCCAACATCTCAACAAGTCTAACTATCATCTTGAGTGGACTAAGGCCCAGTTCATTACCACACTTGAATGGGTTGGTTAGTGGGTCGCTACATCCTAATCTTATGGCTTGTTGGGTGGTCCATTTGATTACTACAAATGGTTCATTCGAGGACTCAATCATAACTCATTCACAAGGCCCAAATGGGACTTGGCATACATACATCACAAGGAGTCTCATGCACTTACCAAGAAGCCTGAACATAGGCCCAATATGCACTTCTCATGAAGTCTTACGTTCTCAGTAAGAGGAAGTAACCTATGGGCCCGATAGGTTTACCACTAATGGGCCCACAAGGCATCCACCCAAGGTGGGCTTTAAGGCTAATAGGCCCACCACTCTAACATAATTGTGAACATATTAGTGGAGTCCACAAATCTAGCCCAATACTATTAATAAGATGGGTCCAACAATTAATTTAACACACGTCCTAAGTTCACATACCCAAGAGATTACATCATTGGCATAATCCATTAGTCTGGAGTGACCACACAATTCTCATTTGCCCATATGGTCCTATGGTCACTCCATTATCAGAAGTCCATATGGTTGAGTGGCCACACAAATTTCACTCTGCTTGTCACAATAAAGGATTTAAGGTCAGATGGTTACTTATTTTTACTACATCATAGCTCGCATAATGGGACAATCACTTTATTAAACTTTCTCATGGTCAGGCGGCTAGTACCACAACTTCACATAGGTTAGTATATATACGATTATTATCATGATCTAGCGTCCATATTTTAAAATATCCAAACATAATTGAACAATCATAATCCTACACACGAATACAAGGCTACACTAATTATGCTAAGTCTTAGGCAACAACTGCCTCACACTTCACATGGCTAATAATCCTAGTTTAGTGTCACATGATGAATGGACTAAGGGCCACATTTAATGACATCACATATAGTTTAGCTGTGGGATCCCGGTCTTTTGCAATATCGCTTGTGTGCACACGTGTTCTAACTCGCACCATTGATAGACCATACACTGCACCTAGAAAACTCACCCAAGTAATTTGTTTCAAATGATCTCAAGACTTCTATCATGTGGACTGCGTCGTCGTTGCGATCACAATGGTGAAAACCGTGCATCAATCTGACACTCCATTGTGAGATATGACTCATCGAATGTAATACCCAAATTATGTATCCAGTAACACAAGCAACATTTATTAGCTAGGCCCATTGGACTTGAGCCCATGTGGGCCTAAAGCCCACTTTTAGAACATGGAAATTACCAACAAATAGGACAATTGCTATGTGACAAAATAAGAAGCTAGGACATATAAGATAAGCACTATAAGACAAAATTGGATTATATCCCAAAACTCATCATTAGCTCTCTCCCCATGCCTTAAAAACTAATCATGGCTCATGTCCACCTCATCCTATACATGCATCCAATGCATGTCTTGATTTTGCCACATCACTTCAAACAACCAATTACAACACTTCACTTCATCATCCACCATGCATCACCTACAACCCATAACCCTTATCTATCCATTAGCCATTGCATGTCTAGATATCTTCCACCTTGGCCAATGTATACTTGGCACCATCTACCTCATCCATCCACTACCCATACCATACATCACATTCCACCTCATTTTTAGCACCAATAAGATCCCATAAACTTGTCACATCATCTTACTACCTCATTCTTTTCCTATACTTAGAAAAATTCTGAGATTTTTAGAGAGAGTGAGAGAGAGTGGGGCCAAGGTGTGGTCCACCATTGATTAAGAGGGAGTGGACCATGCATCATCATCCAACCATCCATCCATTGAGGTGAGTCTACACCCCTCCTCCCATCCTCCTCATCCTCCTCTTTCTTCCTCCTTTTATTTTCTTGATATGTGTGGACCCCACTAGTGTGGAGTTCTTGTGTGCATGTATTTATGGCAATATTGGCCAGTAAAGTGGCCCATGTCAGTATGGACCATCATGATGAACATTATATCCATACCCTTCACATGTAATCCCTTTTTTGTATCTAGACAACAACTTGTAAAATTCATATAAAATTAATTATACTAAGATCAGAGTTGCAACTTGGAAATAATATTAACCACAATATGAACTAACTTTGGACCAAATTTCGTAGCCATCCAACGGTCCCATTATCCGTAACATCAAGTTTACTTGGTTGTTGTCTAGCAACACATGCAGGATTCCGATTTACTTAAAACGGACCCATTTTTATTTCCTTTAATAAATGTATTAAAAATATATGTTCTATTAGATTCGTAGAAAATTGAATTACCTTTCCAACGGTATATAATAAGCCTCAATCGGAGTTAGGACGGCTAAGATCTTGGCCTTATACGAAAGATGTATTTGGGGGCTGGTTATGACTATTCTTGTGTGGTCGATATCCGTGATTCCAACGGTTAGATGCATTTTATATTTGTTCTTAACTTACTTGAGATAGTTATTGATCATATGTATAGTCCCTATGATCATATTCCTTCATGATAAAATTTAGGAAATTATGAATTGACGGATACTTCCGTAAGGATAAATCTTAAATTGTTTTGTATGGTCCAGATGGATCCAAGGCTCTGTATGGTTGGAAACCTATACGGCCTAAATGATGTATTCCTAAACCATCCATTGGATCATATTTTCCAATAGAGAATTTGATTATAGAGATTTAATTAATATATTTCATATGCTACTAGATGTATATATTGGATATATGTTGTACATAACATTCATCCTCTTATTGACCCACTTGGGTGTGGGATCAGTTTTGATTTATACATTTTAAAATGGACACCCATGTACATTGTTATGTGTTCCTTATCTATACTTCGCTAGTGTGTGGACCCCACTTGCCATTGGATCTATTTCATTTCCTTTGCACTTTCTGTTTGTTGAAATTTTCTAAGTACTTGACTGTATTGCAAGTAGGCCTCTTTGACACCTTGTAGTGGGCACCACACTCTGTAGTTAAGGGTCCCACTATGGGGATGTTTAATCCTTATATAAGTGAGCTGGGATGTCCCACCTTTTTGTCACGAATGATTCCCTACTTGTTTGGAAATTGGGCCTTAAGTTGTGACAGACCCCATTTCTAAAATTGTCTGATTATTTATGTTTTGTACCAACTTTGGGCCTCTGCAGTTGATCACACGCTGGAGATATGAGTAAACCACCACTTAAAAGCTTTAACCTATACCAATGAATAGATAAATAATATTTTACTTGGGCCAAATCAAACTTCACATGATCGGGGATCCCAAATGTGGTTAGGCATGGTTGTGCAGAAAATCAAAGTACCTATGTTTGGCCCTATACCAAATATTATGTGTGCACAACCAGTTGGTCCCAACTTATAGTTTTTGAAGTACATATATAGTACGACCAAGAGCACCTAATGAGACACTAAAAGGTGGTCCCCTGTGATCATGGGACGTACTCAAGATTGGGCCAAAACAAATTATGCACTATATTTCCTGCACAGTTTCTCAAAGTACCCATGTTTAGGCGCTCACCGTAAATCGTACTCACCTAACCAATGAGGCCTTCTTTATGATTTGTAAAGCCCACACATAGATTTACCAGTGGTTATTTTCTTTCACCATATGTAGGCCCCACGTGATCATAAATCTAACTCTAAAATGACCCAGAACCAACCCTGCATCAGAAGTTTATTTTACATAGAATTTATGTTGGGCCACGTCGGTGGGGTCCACCACCTTCCCAAAGCATTTAATGCAGCATCTGAACTCTAAAAAATAACTCTCAGATATTGTTGGGCTTAAACCTTAAGTAGGCCATTTAGTATGGGCTATCTTGTATGGGCCTTACCTTTCATGTAATGAGGTCCACCTGACATGTTTTATAAATAGGTGTTGATAACTTGTAAAATATTTAGTAGACAGATCTTGCTGTCCAAATGTTCTCTTAAGACAGAGGTGGCCTTGGGCCCATCTAAATGATGCAACCCTAATGCCCAAGTGGGCCCAACACTAAGAGAAATCTTTGGGGAATAAGAAACCCATAATGGTAACCTTCTTTGAGCCTATTGGGCAGGTCCATTGCCTATTGGAGTAGCGTGCCTTTCATACTACCTCTAGTCAAGTGGACCATGCTTAGAGCAACATATTTTACAATGCATAAACTGGATAATTAGGCTTTTCTTGGTTTGTTGTGTATGTGGCTAGTGGGCCCAATATGATATATGACATGAAAGATTTAGCATGTTATCCTTTATGTTTGAGATTGTGCATTGTTTCTAGTTGATGGAATGTGTGGCGCCCACTTAGTTATGGAACTAGATCCACACCATTAAAAGCATTGTGGTTGGACATTTATGCCCTTGGGTTGGCCTATTGGTTCACCAAGTGGGACTCACACTTAACCTATACGACCCCATGCCTTGCATGTAGTTTAAGTCCAGTGTGGAAGTCACACTAGGTAGGATGCTGTTTCGACAAGTAACGAATGTGTTTGGTTTGAGGGATTTATTCAATTATAACAAAGAAAGTATGAGAGAACAATGATCATAAAGTTTTCATTCTGAGTTCATTTACATCCTCGGATATCCCTTGATTATGAAAACAGAGTACAATCAATCAACGCAATGAATGAAAGATAAGACAGTTTGATGGCGATTTTGGCAGCATTTCGACACTTTTGATGTTCATCGCCAAGGCGGATGGGTTGTACGGACTTGAAACCCTTGATCTAGTTGTGTAATAGGTTCTGATCATCCTTCCAGTTGTACTGACGGATTCCTCCTTTCCTTCTATGAGCTTCTTGGACAAACTCTTCTTTCCCTCTATGAGCTTCTTGAGTCCCTCCATCATAAGTGGGGCGCACAAACTTTATCCAAGGTGGAGTGCACAAGTCTTACTTCAGGACATTCTTCCATGCAAAGTGGTACAGAAGGCTTGCATTAAGACAAGAGAGCATTGAAAATGGTGCAAGAGGCAGTCTTCAGGACATTCTTCCATGCAAAGTGGTGTAGAAGGCTTGCATTAAGACAAATCTCCTTTCAAAGTGGCACAAGAGCCAGGCTTTAAGACATAGCTCCACTAGAAGTGGCGCATGGAGGAGAGCTTTAAGACAACAAAAGCCTGCCTTCAGGACAAAAGGGAGAGAGAAGTGGTGCATGAAGTTTCCATTAAGATAAGAAAAGCTTGGCTTTAGGACAAAAGGGAGAGAGAAGTGGCGCATGGAGATTTCTCTTGGACATGCCTCCACACAAAGTGGCGCAGAGGATTTTTTACAAAAATGGTTGTGCGGCTCACGTAAAGGGTTCTTTGCAAAGTGGTTGTTCGGCTCGCGCAAAGGGTTTTTCTTGCAAAAGTCTTCCTGAGGAAGGCTTTAAGACACTATTCCTTAGGAAGTGAAGCACCAAGCAATCTTCAGGACAACATTCCACATGAAGTGGCACATGGAGGAGTCTTCAGGACAAACCTCCTCTTGAAGTGGTGCATGAGGAATTCCTTAGGACAAAGTCCCATTGGAAGTGGCGCATAAGCCTTGTGTCTAGACAAAATTCCAAGAGAAGTGGTGCATGGAGTTTCTCTCCAGTTTCCATTGCACGGGTCGAGCAAAAGCTTTCCTGTTGCACGGGTTGCGCAACAACTTCTCCAGTTGCGTGGGTTGCGCAACAACTTCTCTCTCTCCCTCTCTTGCCTTCCTTCTTTCTTGTCTTCTCTCCTTCTTGTCTTCTCTTCTTCTTATCTTCTAACCCCTCAAATGAGGCATGGGGAGGTGTATTTATAGGCATCCCAGGCCCCTCACTCTTTAAATAGTGGTGATTACCACCACTTCTTTCTTCACACAACATCTAACCTTCTTCCTTAAATAATGGTGTTCACCAATCTCTCCCTTAAATAGTGGTGTACAACCACTTCTTCCTCCATATAAGGCAACACCCATTCACTCCTTTTTACCAAAATACCCCGATTCACTCCTTTTTACCAAAATACCCCCATTCACTTCTTTTTACCAAAATAAGGAGTGAACAACCCTGGAAAGGATCCGCACCATGGAATTCTCTGACCAATGCAATGGACATGTAATGAGATGGAATATTTTTTGTACCTCAACAGATGCCCCCTTGATCCTTCTTTGATTGATTCATGAAATCAAATGGAGGATCGATCTTCTTCCGACCAAAGAACTAAATAAACTGCAACTGAAGGATGACTGGATGATCATGCTTGCATGGAAGACTAAATGATCATACTTGACCAGAAGATCAAATGATTGCGCTCGAACAGAAGACTTGTATGATCGCGTTCGAATGGAAGACTGAATAATCGCGCTCGAATGGAATACTTAAATGATCGCGTTTGAACGGAATACTGAATGATCGCGCTCAATGGAAGACTTAAATGATCGCGTTCGAACGGAAGAATTGAATGATCGCGTTCAAACGGAAGACTTGAATGATCGCGCTAGAACGGAAAACTTGAATGATCGCTTTCAAATGGAAGACTCAAATGATCGCACTTGAACGGAAAACTTGAATGCCCCCAGCCAGCAGTGTCGAGTGGATGTTTCACTAGAGAGGATAAAATTCTCTTTTCATCAAAACCTGTCACTGTAACAGCTATGATGACTTCGTCTCTAAGTATCTTGGTCAGAGAACTATCTTTTAATGCTGCTGGTACTGCAACGGTTTCTTTGATTAACTCCGACAACTCTTCCTTTGAACTCTCTATCTAGGGAGTTGTTATTTAATGCTGCTCCTACTGCAACAACTCTTTCAATTGTCTCCTTAATTCATGATCTGGATAACTCAAGCTTTCGAATGATAGTCTTTCCTGCCAAATTAACCAGAATTAGTATCTTAAGACATTATAATTTTTCAATTTAGTTTTATGAAGTATTTATAATTTTGAAATATGTTGAAAACTTCTCCTCTTTTTTAGGCTAATTGTGATATTCGCAATATGATAATGATTTAATCATTTCATCTTTGTGCTTGTCATCGTGCTTCGCATTGCATTCTTTACTCATTATATCGTGCTTTTGGAAATGTCATCTCCAGCTCAAAAGGTTCAACCACCGAGTCTTTTTGCGAGTCTTTTCTAGTTTGTGCTCCTTGGCATATACTTTTCCTTAGATCTTTGTTGATTCTGAAAAATATATAAGACTTTTTTTCAATTTTCATTTAATAACTTTCTGAAGGCCATAAAAGTTACTGATGATAATTCCGTTTGTTCTTTGTCTCCATCAGATCTAGTACTTGGAGTTTTGTGAAATCATTACTAGAGCAATGAGAAGTTACGACATCGGGCCATATAATTAGGTCATGTTATAGAAGTAACTTTTGAATGTTCACACTGGATCATGCTTCATAATTCTCGACATATGAATTCCTCCACCGCACATAAGAAATTATCAGAAAGACCAAGGCATATATTACTTTGAAGACATAGATCATGCCCCCTTTCCAGGTCAACTTCACATAAAGATTTCTTCAGAAGATAATGAAAAGGCCAAACTAGGAGTCCTAGAGGGGGGGGGGGTGAATAGGACTAATGCCAAATTAAAAATTTAATTACAGAATAAGAAAGAAATAAATAAATATAGTACTTATCAATTCAAATAGCAGAAATGAATAGCAACCTCAAATGCACAAGTATTGAGAGGTTGATATAAATGTTGTTCTAAGGACAACCTTACACCAAAAACCAATGGCTTATGGTAGGACCACCTGATTTCTAGAACAGTGTGTATCAAAATCCCAAACAAATATAGAGGAATAAAGAATAAAATAGAAATAAATTTCTACTGCTATTACAACATTCACCACATGTGTAGAAAATAAGTTACAATCATTCTCCACAAAGGCATAAAGAGAAATTATAACATTCACACAAAGCCACAGTCAACCATCCATCAGAACACCAAAAATTATAGTGGTTCATTTGTGTGTACACCAACTGTTAAAAAACAGCCACACAACTACTCCACTCCCAATATCCTCACCCTCGGGATATTGGCTTTCACTATAAAATAGGTTTTTCAAGGTTCACCTAAAATCTTCACAATTGTGTCTTTCAAGAGGGCTTACACAATTCAAAAACCCCACACTCTGAGATTTTCTGGAACACCTTAGACAAACCAAAAAGGAAAGAGAGATTTTTCTAGCACAACCTCAAAAACTAAAAAGAGATTTACAAAAACGTAAATATACTTATCTGGATATTCTCCTTTAATGAAGCCTGGTAGAACCAATTAGGAGTAGATGTTCAATGTCCACACTCACTTTTTTTTTTTTAATGAAAAGGTGGGAACGCACCACCTGAGATCATTGATCAAAATAGCCAAAACAAAAGGGGGGGGGGGGCACCACAAGAACGAGCCTCACCACAAACTATCCGAAAACTAAAAGGAACAAAACAGAGGAATGAGAAACTCTTCAGATGGGGCCAGCCCAAAAAACAGAGGCCCCATCTATCATATGCTATACAGTTGTACTTCTACTCTTCCTAATGGATCCAATCCCAACTCTGTCCAGAAACAAACTTCCTCTTACTAGCCAAGGAAGACTCGTTGGATTTCTGACTAAGTTATGACTTTGCTTTGAACTGCCTTCCTTCGCCAGGCAATCAGTCAGCCCATTGGCCTCTCACGAGATGTGGGAAAAATTAAAATTACCTCGGCTGGCAAGCACCTTGATCCTCTCCAGCCAATGTCTCCAAATCCAAGCTGGTGTGGAGTTTCCTAATATGCAATCAATTAGCCATTTTGAGTCTGATTCGACAGACACCTTGTCAATTTCGAGATTGATGCATAACTCCATCCCCTCGTACATGGCCTGAATCTTGGCCATATTGTTGGAAGCAATCCCGAAGCCAGAATAGAAGGCGAAGATCACTTTGTTGTTGTTGTCCCTGTAAACTCCTCCTCCCCCTGCCAGTCCTGGGTTGGCCAGCGTCGATCCATCAACATTCAGCTTGAATGTCCCCTCGACAGGCCTGATCCATTTCACAACTAGATCAGAAGAAGGGGACTTGATAAGGCTGGGCGACCGCCCCGTCGCTGCTCTGGGTGGGCTCCAAGCGGGACTGTGGAACTGGGACCCTATCCACCACTTTGCCCTCTGAAGGATGGTATGAAAATGAACAGGGAGGTTGTCGAATCTAGCCTCGTTCGTAACCTTCCAGATTTACTAAAGAAAGAAGACCGAGGCGAGTCTGAATAGGGTGGAATTGACGTTAGGGGGAAGGGGTCTATTCCACCACCAGTGAAGCCAGATCTGGATGGACTGGTGGGTGAAAAGAGGAATACTAAAATACTCAAATAGATACTTCCATACCCTATCTTTCAGGATACCATCCATAAACAAGTTGACAATGATTCGATGGATGGGTCTTGAGATGAAAGTAGCTGACAGCACGCACATTGGGACGCTAAAGGAACACCCTTAGCTTGAATGCTTACATCAACTGGGATCGCCCCCAGCAATAACCAGCACATAAAAGTGGACATCTTCAGTGGAACCTTAGGATGCCACACCGATCTCGACCAGGGCTTCTTTTGCCTAACCCCCCTCATCACCCTCCAAGAAGACTTCACTGAGAAACAACTCGAAGGATCAAAGGGCCAAATTTGACGATCATCACCAACTGAACAGCAGAAACCACCATGAAGAATATAAGCCTTAATCTAGTCAGGCAGCTCGAATGGGGGCTCCGAAATAAGGTCACCTTCGTCCAAAAAAATCTACCACTTTGAGACCTATGTAATTATTGGGGATAAGAAGGAGGGGATATCTATTAGATGCCCAAAACCCGACCAGTTATGGTTCCACATATTACACTCCCCTTGATGGATGTCAACTCGAACATTACTATTCAGCACGTTAAACAGCCTCACCAGCCGCTTCCATAAGGGAGAAGAATCGGCAGAGAGCGAAGATAGTGGCGTTCTAATCTGGTTGATGATATTTGGACTTAATAAATTCTGCCCAAAGGCTCCTTTTGGACTCGTACCGAATATTTCAGGCCATCTTTAAATGGTGCGCCTTCATAACCTCTTTCAACTTACGAACACCAAAGCCTCCCTCCTCCTTAGGCTTCGTGACCAAGCTACAAGAGACCCAATGAAGTTTTCTTTTGCCATCGCTCCAACCCTAGAAAAAATTGGAGAAGGACCGCTCCATCTGCCCAATCACCTTCGCAGGGAGAATAATAGCCGCCAAAGAGTGAATCGGGATACTACTCAGGATGTGGGAGATGAGCGTGAGCCGGCCTGCCTGAGACAGCAACCTCGCATTTCAGCCTTGCACTCTAGCAGAGATCCTGTCTAACAGCGGGTTAAAGGTGGTACTAGACATCCTACCTTTAATGATAGGGACTCCCAGATAGGAAAAAACCCCAGCGGCTCTACGAAAACCAAGCGATCTTTCAATTGATCTCACTGTGCCGGGTGGAACCTTGGACGAGATGAAGAAAGCACTTTTTCTGGGATTAACCTTCTACCCGAAAACTGCCTAGTAATTGTTGATGAACTACCGCATCTTTGAAAGATAGGAGGATGCCTCGTTAAGAAAGAGGATAGTGTCATCAACATAGAGGAGGTGAGAAATTTGGGTGCAACCCCGTTTGAGCTTGAACGGAGTGACAGAACCCGCTGCCACCAGCTTGGAAATGCCGCGGCTAAATACTTCCGCACAGAGAATGAAAAGACTGGGAGAAAGCAGATCTCCTTGTCTCAACCCTCTCGAAGATTTGAAAAAACTGCAACTCTCACCATTCAGAAGGACCGAGAACTAATTATTATTACAGTAATGCTCCACCATTTGCACCTAGGCGTGGTTTAAGGAGAACTTGAGTCATGAAACCCCATTCTACTCTGTCATAGGCTTTTTCCATATCAAGTTTGAGGACCAAATTGCAGCAACAGACTTTCCTACCAATATCCCTAAAAATCTCTTGCCTGAGGGCAATGTTCTCGGCCATGGAGCGACCCTTGACAAATGCACCCTGCTCTAGGGAAATCAACTTTGGAAGATAGGAATTGAGTCTCACAGTAATAACCTTGGCAAAAATCTTGTAAATCACGTTGCACAAACTGATAGGACAAAAATCGGCAAAACTTTTGGCCCCGGGGGATTTGGGAATCAGGCAAACTAGTGTAGATGTGAAGGACCTAGGGAGGAGGCCCCATTGGAAGAAACAACCACAACTCTATGAATATTTGGGCCCACAGTAGACCAACAGGCCAAATAGAATTAGCCGACATTCCATCAGGGCCAGGAGCACCGTCCTTGGGGAGAGAAAGAGCAATCACTTTAACCTCGTTCATGGAGGGAGGGGACATCAGCAACTCGTTATTAGCATTCGAGATGGCGGAGGGGATACAGTCCAACAAATCCCTAGCTTCCACTGTAGCTGAGGAGGAGAGAAGGGATTGGAGGAATTTGACCGCTTCATCCTTAATCGCCCGTGGGTCCGTAAGCAATTCGCCTAACTCCAATTTGATGCTATAAATTCCTTATTTACGAATCTTATCCGAGGTAGAGAGGTGGAAAACTTCGTATTTTTATCACCTTCCACGAGCCAATTATTGTGGTCCTTCTACTTTCAGAAGATTTCCTCAGCAATTTCCAATTGATTTAGCCTATCCTTAGCTGCCGTAATGTTGGAGGAAATATTTGGATCAGGGGAGGAGTGAGCACTGGCCTCTAGTTAAGAGAGGTCCCGCACCATGACTTTCAAGTTTTGGAAAATATTCCCAAACACATCTCTATTCCAGACTTTTAACGCAATATTCACCTGCCTGATTTTCATCATAAGGTTCAGCATGAGATTGTCATTGAGATCATTACACCACGCTTGCTGCACAATCTACTGGAAGGAATCATCAAGTAACCACATTCTCTGAAACTGAAAAGGTCTCGGAGAGGACGAGGGAGGCTTAGGGAATGAAACAATCAGTGGCGCGTGGTCCGAGTTGACTCTAGGCAAGTCATTGATGGGGAGACCTGGAAATAGCCAGAGCCATTCACCATTACAAAAGCACCCTGTCGAGCCTAGCCCAAACTCGAGAAGCATCGGCGTGGTTGTTACACCAAGTAAATCGATTCCCAATGAAGCCCGCATCCAGCAAACTCGCTTTGTCGATGGCAGTCTTAAATTCAGCCGAGCTCTCTATATCCTCGATTAGACTGCCCCTTCTTTCTGAGCTGTCCAGGACAACGTTGAAATCGCCTCCAACAGCCCAAGGCCCTGAAGTGGAGGCAACCAAAGTTTCTAAAGAAGACTAAAGGAATCTCCTGCTGTACTTAGAACACTTGGCATAAATAATGGATAGGCGGAATCTGGCTGGGTGGGCCTGCGAGGAGACGTCTAAAGAAACAAGCTGATTAGTCATACCCAAAACAGATATAGAGAGAGAGAGAGCTCCTATGGAAAATCTAGATTTTACCTCCTGAATCTCCGTTCGAGATGGACCAATGGAAGCTGAGTTTAAACATATACTGACTTGCTAACTGTCTTTAGCCATAGGCTCAAGGAAAGCCACAATAGAAGGATTGTACTCCCTAATAAGCCTTGATGAAGTCCAGATGGTAGCAAAATTGGCCATGCCCCGGGCATTCTAAATGAGAATGCTATCCATCAGACACATTACCCGAATTTACCGGCCTCCTCTTCAACTTTCTACCTTTGATATGCCCTGCTACTGCCGAGGAATTGATGTTCGCTGCATCTAACCTTAGATGGGCCACCGAGACTTCTCGGATATTTTGATGAGTCTCCCTTCCCTTGTACCCTGGGCTGATATGGGGCTGAGCAGGACCTTCTAGATCTTGGGGAAGAATTCTAGAATTGGAAAGATTAACCACCTCATGGGACTGAGGTGTGAGGGATATCTGGAGATGGGAGTTCCTTCCTGAGGGGGGCTTATCTGAGTGATCTCCAATTCCACTCTTGGGAAGATGATATGTAGAAAAATCCATAGAAAGATCCAGCTACCTATAGACTGAGATGCAGCCATCGGTCAGACTCTTAAGAGGCATTATGGCTTCCCCTGCTAAACATAGAGGGAATGGGGTATAAGAGAAATCTTCTTCAGGAGAGTGGACTGAAGGCCCGCAGTCGAGGTGGCCCTTACCTCGAGAACTATCTACAGATCTAGTAGAGAGGTGGTTAGCAGTTGCTCCAGGAACAAAATGTAAATTCATACCTGGCTGATGGAAAGTAGCGAGAGGCGAGGCTGGCACCTGAAGAGAATCGGAGTTGTAACTAAGCTGGTCCCTGAAAGTGTCTATGCTAACGTTCTGCTCTGCCACATCTTATTGGTTATCCTCAACAGCTGGGGTAATAAGTACTATGCTCGAGGGAATAATGGCTAACGTTCCCCCTGTTGGGGCAATGCAGGGGTTGAGATGACTGACCTTAGGTGGGGGCCATGGGTTCTCATTAACCTTCTTACAAACATGAGAACAACATGGTCTCTGAGGGCTCTGGAAGGTATTGCTACCTCTAACTGTATTTTACTGACCTTCTACATTGATGGGTCTGCCTTTAAAGCATCTCATAACCCACTCTCTTGTGGCTTCTCGACCTAAAACTCCGGTCTCTGCTGCTCCATGAAATGAGTCAGGATGATGAAGAGCAGGATTTGTCTCCCTCATCGCCCAGATCGGGAAAGATTTCCCAGCTACCAGCAGCTCAATGGGGGTGCTGAAGTCCAGATTTTGCATCATTCGAACCTTGACTCTGGCAAATATCTAGAATAAACCGTATTTGGCATTTGTATCAATTTGAATAACATGCCCAAAAAGGTTTCCCAAGCCTATAACCACTGATTCAACCCACACGTGAGAGGGGATTCCAAAGAGGCGAATCCATCCTTCATCATAAGCTAGATGAGCTTCAGGAGACCAGCATGCTAACTCCACCAATCCCAAACTCTGCCATAACGGGTGGTCCTCAACAAATTTTGAAAGATCTGCCTTAGATTTGAACGTGAAAAGAAAAGAGGACAAAGATATTCGCAACACCTCGATGGCCGATACTCTGAATCTGGACGCCCTCACGCTGTCAATCAGAGTTAGAACAGAAGTGAGCTTCTCCCCTGAGGACCGCATAAGACCCAGATGTAATTCCTTCAGCTTACGACCAACTGTAGAAGAGTCAGCGATGAAGGACCTATGACCCAAAGCAGATGGATGAGGGTGTAGGTTGGGGACTTCCCATCCTCTATGATTGGGCAGATCTGCTACAGGGAAGGAGGGCAAGAAATTAGGCTTTTAGGGGAAATCGGGTTGAGGGACAACATCCTTCTTGCCTTTCCTAGGTCTGGCATCCTCGACAGTCACCTTCCTCCCATCTATGCGTTCCCTGTTGAGAACTCCTTTGGCCGCACGAGTGTCATCTCCATACATAAACTTGATGAAAGTAAAACCTCGAGATTTACCGGTACCAAGAAACAGTGGAAGGAAAACCTTAAATAATCTACTATACCTCTAGAAGATCTTCATCAGATCTTCTGTGGAGCAGGAGAAAGGGAGATTCCCCACAAAAAGGCATTTAGGGCCTTCAAATGCCCTCTATCAATCGATTACATTCTGAAAGGGACTCCGATTCTTAGATCGGGAGATTTTGGGGCGGTACTGAGACCGTCCTCTCATCGGGGGATGAGGAAGGAAACCTCAAATCTCGTGGCAGTGATGACCCTCAGAAACCCTCAAATGCTCTCAGAAACCCTACAATGTATACCAATGCATCATGTCCACACTCACTTATGAAAGAGTTCTAAGTTCTAAATGATTTTTAGATTAAATCACCTCGGGCAAGCTTGATTTGATTTTGATCTCAAGAAAGGGGAAAACTTAAATCCCTTCTTCAATTAAGATTGGAATAGAGAATTCAAAATCAAATGCGAAAAGCTAAATTAAAGAGAATATTAAATGAACACAATATAGCTTAAGAATATCACAAACTTATCTCTTAGAGTGGTGTCTTGATCTTACTTGAATGACTTACCAAAGTCTGAAATTCATGCTCAATTTATAGGCACAAATACTATTCACTCGACTGGCCCAGTGGTTAGTTCGACTGGTTGAAGGACCAATAAAATTTTAAATATTTCGGGCGCGATAAGATAAAACTATTCTTCGACTGGTCCAGTGGCCTGCTCGACTGGTTGAGCCCTGCACTCGACTGGTCGAGTGGGACCAAGAATGTTTGTTGGACTTTGAGTCGAGCCTGCTCGACTGGTCGAGCACTGTTCACTCGACTGGTCGAGCAGTCTCTAGGACTGGTCGAGGGTTTAACAGAAAATCCTGAAAATTAGTAACAAACCTTGGACTGGTCGAGCCAGTGCTTGGACTAGTCAAACATAAACTTGGACTAGCCGAGAAAAAGCCTATAAAATTACATAATGACCCACTTTAAGTATGCAATCAATATGACTTAACCTATGGTCAATCTAGGGTCATTCATACCTTATCGGTGAATATTGAACATTGAAACATCGTTCGCTTCTGTTGATAGTTTATTTTGAAGTACTTTGAAGCTTGTCACCTTGAAGTACTTTGAAGCTTGTCATCTTGAAGTACTTTGAAACTTGTCATCTTGAAGTACTTTGAAGTTAAGCATGTATTCTTAAGTAATACACACTGTCTTGACATAGTTGAAGCTTGAAAACTTGAAGCTTAAAAACTTGAAGTAGTACTTGATGTTGTGCTTGAATCACTTATTTATTGTATTTGAACTTCTTAAACTTGAATTTGAGATGCTTGATGTTGAATTTGAACTTCTTGAATGTAGGCAAAGATGATATAAAGTTGAACTACACAAGATACAGATTCTAAGAGGTTTTGGCACTACAAAATTTGACAAATCTAAGATAACATTTACGGATAATACTTCCGAAGTGAAGCCTGTTGACACCCTTAAAGGATAGATAATCTTTGCTGCCCCTTTAACGAATCGAAAGAATATATCTGAATCTTTAAATTGTCTGAGAGAGAATGATGATTCTTCGCTAGTTTATTCTCTGCCGCCTTTGAGAATCTTGTACGATTATATTTCTCTATCATCAAGAAGGCAAGAGATAAAAAGACCCCACGGCTCTTGTCAATATATTAATTAATCTTGATGATTTGAACTTTTGAGTAGATAATTGCCAATATTTTTGAGGCATTTGTTGTTGCTGTAATTTGAACCTGATTCAAAAGAAACACATTTTTGCATGTTATGTACTCAATATTTAAAATTTTCATTAGGCAATTGCATATTTGAGCATATCTAAAGTGAAATATATATCTGCAGCATTTCGAAGGCTACACATAGTTTGTGCTTTTGAGCAGTGGAGCTAGTGTACTTTCAACTGACCATACATTGACTGGACAAGACTGAACTTGTCCTAATTTGATTGGACTTGACTTGACTAGACTAGACTTGACTGGACTGACACTTACACACATAGTTTAGGCTCTTGAGTAGTGGAGCAACACACAGTTTAAGCTCTTGAGTAGTTGAGCAACACAGTTTTTAGACTCTTGAGTAGTGGAGTCGGGTCTCACGTGATGGTCTTTGAGTTCACTGGACTTCTCACAGCCTGGTGAGTTTACAAATCGCGATCCATCAGAGGGGCCCAGTGAAGCTACCGGGGCTGTGAACTCATTTGGATTTATGCATGGTGTTGGCCACAGTAACTCTCTAAAGTTCACGAGGCTCAAAAGGCTACCTTTGGAGTACTAAATCCAAGGCCGCCAATCCATCAATGACTAGGTTTAGGCCCTTTGTCATGAGTTACTACTGAATTCAAACCAGAGATCTGGGGGGTCTTATGCATGGTTGGCCTATCTATGGACATGGCTAAAGAGAGCACACTGTTGCTCACTTTTTCTTCGTCTACAAGGTCGGACCCATTCACGGGAGGGCAATTTCATCCGTTCCCTGTGACGCTGTCAGAAAGCTATACAGACGGCATTGGTGTTACGCGTGACTGGTCGTTGAGGACTTTTTAGCCTTTTAGGGCTTTTAGTCACTGGCTCCATCCGCTGCCCGCATCGGTATGCATATGATGGCCTTCACTGGCTTTTTAAGGCCACTGGCTTCTCACTGCTGCCTGAATGGCGATGGTAATAGGCCTTATACGTAGTTGGCCATATAGGGCTTGGCTAGGCTGCCTTGAATGATAAACTGTTGTCACTGACGTGATAGTTGATTGTACAGGCTTTGCTGAAGATAACAAATTGATAGTTGAAGATAATAGGTCAATGATTGATATATCGCCCCTGCTACTGTTGATGATATTATAAGATTTGGTCTGAATGGAGCTTCAGCTTGGTAATAATATCAATTCCAATAAACTTCGATAATAGAATAATCTTCACGTCAGCAATTTGGCAATGGTAATGGTAGTTTTGCTAATCTAATCCAGCAATCATCGTTGGTGCATGACAATAATAATATATTTCAACTTGGTATGCTTGGGAATCTGCCTTTTATTCATGTATAACATCGGCATTCTAAGACGTTGGCATTCTGAGACTTTGCATTCCTGAGACTTTGGTTATCTGAAACTTTGGATTCTAAGACTTTGGTTAGCTAAAACTTACATTCTGAGACTTTGCTTATCTTGCCCTCTTTTGATTTGGGAGTATTATGCTAATAATCTTCGAAATCAAAACTGTAATTTATCTTCATAGATAACGTATTTTATATGCTTTTATCTACCCCCTGAATAATTATGCCATGAATCTTCTGAGTCAATACGCAGTGAACTTCTGAGTCAAAATGCCGTGAATCTTCTGAGTCAAAACGCTGTGAATCTTCTTAGTATTTAGGGATGATATATTTTGCTGAACTGGCAGGTATATTGATGAAAATTTGCCCCCATGATGAATATACTTGTCTTGCTTTCTTCTTGTCTGTTCTTCTATAGAGCAAATATTTTCAAACTTTCTCGCTTATTCCATATATCTTCTTTATGACAATTTCTACTATCATCGATCATATTTGTTAGAATACCTTTTTCTTCTTTGCTTCATTTCCTTTGATTTTCTCTGCAGTAAGCCATTGATTCCTCATAGGAAGTATATCATCTTCTTCAACTGTATGTTTCCCGTAGTCCTTGAATTGTCCAAACCCTTTCTTTACTTTCTTAATTGTAGAATCACCCATGTTTTCTTTATCGAATGATTCGATTCTTTACTTTTAACGATCCTTCTTTTTCTTTTCTTTCTTGGGCAATATCTATTATTGTTCTCTTAAGACTTTGAAATAGCCGATTCATATGAGAGTTGAGTAGCTTCACTTTGATTCTTTTCAAATTGACTTGCTTTTCTACTCTGGCAAGTTATGAACACGATGCCCCAGAGTTCTCTATTGACTGATGAATTCATTAATTAATTTGTCTACTCGTTGGCAAGCAGTGCCTAATTCAGTCAAACTAACTTCTCATCTGAGGGATTTCCTTAGGGAGAAATGTTGTTCACGACAATCACTGTTTGGAAGATTAGGGACTTCTTCAACAACATGTTCATCTGATGAAGGCTAATTAACATTTGCTAGCAAAATTTTGTTTCTTTACACTTTGAAGGTACTGATATCGTAGAGAAAGTGGAAACTGCATTGCCTTCATCTTTTGGATGTACCATCATCCGTTCTTCATCATCTTACCACACTACCGGTGAAGTAGAAACCATTCTGAACATTACCTGGCATTGTCTGTGCTTGATCACAACTGATTTGACCTTTTCTGATACTTTATGTACTAGCAATCATGTATTATCGATGTAATTTACTGGGAATCCGTTAGCTGCGAAGTATGCAACATTGTTAGTCGAGAGAAAAGCTGTTGCAGTATACCTGTCATTCGGAATTGAGTGTTAGTTATTTTATTTAAATAAAATTGTACTTTATTTTTAGAGATGAAGGGGAGGATGTTCCCACTGAGAGTCACCATTTTGACATCTATACAGATGCCAAAAAGTGATAAATGTTCTTTGAATATTTTCTAAGTAATCATTGAAAAGAATCTCCAGCAGAGTCGCCATTTTGTTTCGACAAGAAATGAATGCATTTGATTTGGGGGATTTATTCAATGATAACAAAGAAGGTATGAGAGAACAATGATCATGAAGTTTTCATTATGAGTTCATTTACATCCTCAGATATCCCTTGATTCTGAAAATAGAGTACAATCAATCAACACAATGAATGAAAGATAAGACAGTTTGATGGCGATTTTGTAGCATTTCGACACTTTTGATGTTCGACACTTTCGATGTTCATTGCCAAGGCGGATGGATTGTGCGGACTTGAAACCCTTAATCTGGCCATGAGATAGGTTTTGATCATCCTTCCAGTCGTACTGACGGATTCCTCCTTTCCCTCCATGAGCTTCTTGGACAAACTCTTCTTTCCCTCTATGAGATTCTTGAGTCCCTCCATCTTAAGTGGGGCACACAAACTTTATCCAAGGTGGAGTGCACAAGTCTTACTTTAGGAGATTCTTCCATGCAAAGTGGTGAAGAAGGCTGACATTAAGACAAGAGAGCATGGAAAATGGTGCAAGAGGCAGTCTTCAGGACATTCTTCCATGCGAAGTGGTGCAGAAGGCTTGTATTAAGACAAATCTCCTTTCAAAGTGGCACAAGACCTAGGCTTTAAGACATAGCTCCACTAGAAGTGGCGCATGGAGGAGAGCTTCAAGACAACAAACGCTTGCCTTCAGGATAAAAGGGAGTGAGAAGTGGTGCATGAAGTTTCCATTAAGACAAGAAAAGCCTGGCTTTAGGACAAAGGGGAGAGAGAAGTGGCGCATGGAGATTTCTCTTGGACAAGCCTCGACACAAAGTGGCGCATAGGCTTCTTTTTTTTTTGCAGAAATGGTAGCATGGCTTGCGCAAAGGGTTCTTTGCAAAAGTGGTTATGCGGGCTCGCACAAAGGGTTTTTCTTGCAAAAGTCTTCCTCAAAGAGTGGTGCATGGAGGAAGGCTTTAATACACTCTTCCTTAGGAAGTGGCGCACCAAGCAATCTTTAGGACAACATTCCACATGAAGTGGTGCATGGAGGACTCTTCAGGACAAACCTCCTCTTGAAGTGGTGCATGGGGAATTCCTTAGGACAAAGTCCCATTGGAAGTGGTGCATAAGCCTTGTGTCTGGACAAAATTCTATGGGAAGCGCATAAGCCTTTTGTCTGGACAAAATTCCAAGAGAAGTGGCGCATGGAGTTTCTCTCCAATTTCCATTGCGAGGGTTGCACAACAACTTCTCTAGTTGTGCGGGTTATGCAACAACTTCTCTCTTACGCTCACTTGGACTGCGTGCCTAAGGGAGGGGCAGTGCCATTTGGAGCGTACTAGACCTCGGTGATTGTCGAGAGAGGAACTGTACTGATATGTGAATCTTGATGAGGACTGACATGCTAGTATTGCATCTTACATATGCCATTAGTCACGTAGGCCTTGCACAATATAGCCTTAGTATGGTTGACAACATTGTACTAAACCCCGGTGACATCCTAGAGATGTACAGTACTAATATTGTGACTCCCCGTCACTGTTGCACACATGGTGTAACGCCTCAGATTTCAAGGGTCGAGCAATGCCCAACTCCTGAGATCCAACGCATCACTTATGCAACATAGATAATGATGTTTAAATGTTGTCCATATTAGTGCATTAAACATGAGTGAGATTACACTAAAATAGCATATCATACTCCAGAGGTAATTTGATTAAGCAAGCGGAAGACTATAACATGCATATTTGAACAAGTAAGCGATTTACAACCTCCAGAGTATAAGTATGTAACTGGGCTGAATGTTTACATGTATTGTTTCCAAAATTTACCAAATAGCAAAACATAAAGTGTCTAACTATCCCATAGCACTGTAATACCGGTGACGCAGCACGAGGTCTACATAGACCTGCTAAAGACCTGAACATAGGAGAACTCTTTCTCCTCATCTACGAAGTCCAACTCCGCTGCATGTACATCCTCACCACCTGCATCTATAACAGAGTTTGGTTGGTGTTTTAAAACATTGTCCTAGAGTGGGAGTGAGTGATCAACTCAGTGGTACTATAAGGTAAAGGTTAACATGTTATCAAATCAGTCAAGCAGTAATGATAAAGCAGTACAACAATCATATCCTAAGTACTCTTGTTAATGTAGGAATGGTATGCCGTAATGATGCATGCCCTTGCCTGCACTCCCTTAACGACTTCATCAACCATTTGCTCATGACAAACTCCCTAAACGTGTACTTTCTCGTCAAAGTACATGCAATGCGGTATATGATTGTGTTAGCCAAGTTCTTAATTAGGCTTATTCATACAGCAGATTCGGGAAGATAAGGTACCTCCCTTTATATCATTTACCCAAGCGGGGATCCATCTAGGGTCGTCAATCCTAGTTAATCACGTACGATAGGCAAGTTGTAGGGCATCACCCCTAATGAAAACAGTGGATAGGTAAATTCAAGCGTTTATACTCGAGGTCACTACGGGAGGCTCGCCACCTGAACGTAGGCCGACAGCTTGAATATAGTGTCCCATATTACCGTATTCGACTCATGAGTTTGGGTTGGTCACAGGTCACTACGGGGAGGCTCGTCATTCCAGCGTAGGCCGACAACTCGATCACGGTGTCCCATACCACCATGCTCGGCTCATGAGTCTTAGCGGATCATGGTACCATGGTTGAAACGGGCTTTACATTGGTAAGTGGTACCTTAGATTCAAGCAGGAGTGTCCATACATGGTAAACACACCATAGGCCAATCGGTTTATTAGACAAATTTGATTGGTACAAGCACACGCTGAATTAATCGACATAGAGAGCGTAAGCACTCCACGTGGCCTAACCACTGTCGACAATCACCGTATGCTCGGATTCATCGAACGTATCCAATGTGGCGAGACTAGTTCGGCCACTCAATCGGAACCATTACCGATTGCCTAGACTACGTAGTAGTCCCAATCATACTCAAATGCAATGTGTAGTCACATGTGATAATCATAACATCATTTAGCAAACAATTTAAATATAAATCCCATTTGAGCATTTATCAAACACATTGAACATGTTACCGAATGTTTACATTTCATCTATAAATTGCGTAGTTGAAACTAAGATTACATGAAGAAAATTATACGTATGATAAGGTAATTGAGAATCCTATCTCAACACCCTTATTAAATGCCATTCTTCAAACAATTTCTCATTCAGACATTTTATCAAACACATGGGCTACACCTTACTACATTCATGAACTAAATTAGTTATAGCATATATTAGGGCAAATCCTTTCACAAATGAGTTGTCGTACATGCAACAAACTTGTATTCTAGATTAATAATCATGGCAAGCACAAATCATAATTGCAATTTCATTCAAACATTTCAACAAACACATGGAATGCATTATATATTCACATAGTTCACACACATGTATAACTTATCAAATACATCATAACTAAGATCATATAGCAGCAATCAATCAGACATAAATCATTGCTGACATTGAAAGCATTGAAAACCATAACCTAAACGTTTATAGTCCTCACCTTTCGTCGGTATACTCGTATCGAACTTGGTTCGAATCCTACGTTCCCAGATACGGAACAAAGGGTACCTAAATCACGAAACAGGTTATCTCTTTCATCGTTTACTCTATTTGAATCCCTAAATCGAGATTAAGGTTAGGATTTCTTACCCAAATTGAAGTTGGAATGGTTTGTGTATCGATGGTGGGGAGGAGATTTGGTGTGTGGAGTAGTGGGAGTAAATCCTATTTTCTCTCTTCACTCTCCTAGGGCTAGATAAATTCGTATGGAATGGGAGTGAGGTGGTTTAAGGGCGTTATATATGCTCAAAACTGATGTAAATGGTCCCAGGGCCATGGTATACTCAGGTTATAGCCAAAGGGTGCCTGTTTCTAACGAATGGGGCACACCTGAAGGTCCATTACTCATCTACGGTATGGAGCAAATTCCTTGACCATGGATCTAGGCCAAGATGAGATTTCAGTGCGTTTGGATAGGCCCATCAGCCGTGACAGACCTGTATCAGATCAACGGTCATTGTCACTCGATCAGGGCCACAAGTACACAGATATTAGCAGGGAAATTTCCCTGATCATTGGTGAAGTTTGGTCAGAATCTGACGGTCTGAAGTCTTCAATTTCGCTCATAAGCGAATGGTCCAATTCACTTAAGTTTCAGTACTTTTTCTAAGGATATTCATGTTTCTCACACACGTCGCTCAAGGCTCAATTTGTGCATTGCGTTTCTAGATACTATTGGGCTCAATTCTCGTGTTGGCTGTCAAGCCCAATAAGACGGTCATAACCATATAGTTTCGTAGTCATTGGACTTTCGACGCACGGTCTAGGTCCGATACGGAGTTTCAATGTGCTCCCGAGAGCAACTGGGTTTTGAGATTTCTCTTAGGTTTTTAGGTAGTGTTGAGTCAGTGATTTTAATGGTTTTGGGTCTTACCATTCGTATAGATAGTGGTTCGAGCTAATTCCATGAATTATTTAGTTTAGTACTTAATTAATTCTCATCTAATTCCCACAGAATATGGTCTTTGGTGATTTCTGCCTGAGGTGGTACTCAGGTCTTTGTACGGATTTTTCTGAGGAGTTACAATCTACCCCCTTAAAGAATAATTTCATCCCCAAAATTAGTACCTTTTCGTACACCCCTAGGTTCTGAGGGTAGTTCTTACGGACCTCGGCTTCTGTTTCACAAGTATCCTCTTCCTCAGTGTGGTCAGTCCATAATACTTTCACGAGCTGGATAACCTTACTCCGTAGCACTTGTTCCTTCCTATCAAGAATACGTGTTGGTCGCAGTACATAGGTAGCATCTTCATTCAACTGTACCTGCTCCCACTTGATAATGTGAGTTGGATCGGGAACGTATTTCTTTAGCATCGATACGTGAAAAACATTGTGCACGCCTGCGAGTGGTGTGGGTAAAGCAAGGCAGTATGCTACCACACCCATTCGGTCTAGAATCTGGAATGGGCCAATGAATCTCACTGTGAGCTTCCCCTTCTTGCCAAAATGAAGGACTCCCTTCATTAAGGAAACTTTAAGAAACACATGGTCCCCAACTTCGAATTCCAATTGCCGCCGTCGTGTATCGGCGTAACTCTTCTGTTTGCTCTAGGTTGCAAGAAGTCAATGCCTGATAATATCAATCTTCTCTGAGGTCACCTAAACTAAATCTGGGCCAATCAAACTCTTCTCACCAACTTTTGCCCAACAATGTGGTGCTCGACATGGGCGCCCATACAAGGCTTCATAAGGAGTCATGCTAATGCTTGCTTGGAAGCTTTTATTATAAGCAAACTCGGCATAGAGGAGATAATCATCCCAACTGTCCTTAAAGTCAAGCACACATGCTCGTAACATATCTTCTAATACCTGATTTACCCGTTCTGTCTGCCCATCGGTCTATGGGTGGAACGTGGTATTGAACTTCAGTTGCACTCCCATTGCTTCCTGGATTCAAGTCCAGAAAATAGATGTGAATCGTGTGTCTCAATTTGACACAATCTCCATAGGCACTCTATGCAGAGGTACTATATCTTTGATGTATAGCTTGACTAAATCATCTACTGAGTTTGAAACTCTGATCGGGAGGAAATGAGCTAATTTCGTCAATCAGTCCACAATCACCCAAATGGAGTCATGTCCCTTCCTCGTCTTCATTAACCCAGAAATGAAATCCATAGATATGAAACCCATTTCTATTCAGCTATGAGCATGGGCTGAAGTAAACTAGGAGGTCGGCGATGCTCAGCCTTGACCTGCTGGCACGTGAGACAACGGGACATGAAGTCTTCTATCTGGGCCTTCATGTTGTCCCACCAGTATGAACGCTTCATGTCTTTATACATCTTCGTACTACCCGGATGCATTGCCATCCTTGAATTGTGAGCGGCTTCTATGACTTCCCTTCTCAAGTCATGGACATTCGGGATGCATAGACGGCCACGATATCTTAAACCTCCATCTAAGCCAATCCTCAGTTTATATTCTTCGCTGTCACTTGCTCGTTCTTTCATTTTCACCAACAGCTCATCTTCTTTCTGTGCCGCAATGATTCGGTCATCAATAAGTGGCTGCATGCGGAGGTGTGCAATGCTTTCGAATAGCTCCTCCACTGTAAGCTTCTGTTTGAAGTCTCGTACGAACTTTACCATATTCCACTCTTTGATCATCAGCGGAGCTGTAAATTCTAACGTCTTCTTGCAGCTCAACGCATCGGCCACAAGGTTTGCCTTGACAGGATAGTAAGAGACCTCAAACTTGAAGTCTTTCAAGGTTTCCATCTAACATTGTTGCCTCATATTCAGGTCTCTCTTCGTGAAAATGTATTTGAGGCTCTTGTGGTAGCAAAAGAGCTCGAACTCCTCTCTGTAGAGGTAATGTCTCCAGATCTTTAATACGAAGATAACTGCTGCCAATTCCAGGTCGTGCATAGGGTAGTTTTCTTCATGTTTCCTCAACTGTTGTGATGCATAGGAAATCACCCTGTCCTTCTACATAAGGACACAACCCAAACCAAGACAAGACACGTCGGTGTATATAGCATATATGACCCCTTTCTCTGGCAATACTAACACGGGTGCGGACGCTTGCTTGTCCTTTAATTTCAGAAAGGTTGCTTCTGCCTTCTCATTCCAAGCAAACTTAAGATCTTTTTGAGTGAGTTGAGACAACAGTTGAGCTATCTTGAAAAAATCTTTAATGAATCGGCGATAGTAGCTGGCAAGTCCGAGGAAGCTCCTCACTTCTGTAACTGAACTGGGCTGCTCCCAGTCCTGTACTGCTGTAACCTTAGCAAGGTCCACGACTACCTTCCTTGGACACCACGTGTCCCAGAAACTTGAGCTCTTCCTTCTAGAAGTAGCATTTTCGATATTGAGCAAAAAACTAATTCTTCCTAAGAGTATTAAAGACTGCTCGTAGGTGTTCTTCATGATCCTTTTAGCTCTTAGAGTATATCAAAATGTCATTTATAAATATGATGATGAACCAGTACAGATACGGCCAAAATACCCAGTTCATGAGGTCCATGAACATGACTGGTGCATTTGTAAGTCCGAACGACATCACAAGGAATTCATAGTGCCCAAAACTGGTTCTGAATGCCATTTTCTTCACATCTTCAGCCCTGGTGTGCAACTGATGATACCTGGATTGCAGGTCAATTTTTGAGAAATATTGTGCCCCTTTTAACTGATCGAATAGATCATCTATCCTGGGCGAAGGATACTTGTTCTTCACTGTCACTTGGTTCAACCTGCGATAATCAATACACAATCGAGTGATCCATCTTTCTTCTTTGCAAATAATATAAGTGCTCCCCAAGGAGATACGCTAGGTCGTATAAAACCGAAATCCAACAAATCATTGATCTATCTCCTCAATTCCTCTATTTCACATGGAGGCATGAGATACGTCAGTAGAGAAATGGGTGTCGCACCAGGCACAAGGTCGATAGTAAAGTCGATCTCGCACCGAGGAGGTAGTTCAGGTATCGTTCTGAACACGTCTGTGAAATCTTGGACTACAGGCATGTCCCCAAGTGTCAGACCATCAACATTCTCCAATAAGGAAGCGTAACAACTTATGCAGTAGGGCCAACTGACTTGAACTTGAAAAGTGAAGGTTGTGCCCTCGGGCCCATGTGCGGTCACCAATTTGGTATCGCCGTCAATCTCGGCATTCATTTCGGTGAGCTAGTCCATGCCGAGGATGACGTTGTAACGACACAGTGGGTTAACAATCAGGTTAATGTGCACTGTTCTGCTTCCTAAGTCTATCAAGCAATCCTTACAAAGCTTGGTAGTGTCGGAGAAGGTCCCTGTCGCGGTAAAGACTCACCACACCTATAGGGGTAGTGTTCAACCCCAAACGCTTGACTGTAGAGCATGACACTATCGAAATAGTGGACCCGATGTCCATCAATAGGAATACAGGTGTACCTTGAATGTGAGCAATGACTTCAAAGGCTAAAGGCACCGCAGTTTCTATCTTAGATGCTCCAGCTACTAGTGCATACACATAAGCTTGTTGAGAATGATTTGGCTACGTTGTCATAGGTCATTGAGGCAGCCTGATTCTCTTAGATCTGAGTCATGCGGGCTTCTAAGGTGGCCCGATCATGGCGGTCCTCACGGGTAGTTGTAGGAGGTCCCCTATCTGAATCCTAAGCCTCCTCTTCCTCATCACTTCCTTCTTCCTCACCGCTTTCCTCTTCACTGCCTTCTTCGTCATTTTCTTCCTCTTCACTTTCTTCTTCAATTTCATCCCCAGACTCATCCAGCCTTACTTGTCGCTGCCTGGGGCCTATGCCCATATTGTTGAGTGTCGTGTCATTGATGATATGGATCGGGGCATGATTATCCATATGGAGTCAAAAACCAAAGTTTCAGGCGATCTTACAAACAAGTCAACCGAATGGAAGTGAGGCATCACCTCATGTAGATCATGCAGTACCCACAATTTGAGACGGGACGAATGTAGGTAGGCATAGCTTGTCTCCCTGACCAGCTCTGTATAAGAAATCCACCATGAGTCGAGTACATTCCGTGCGGTTACTCTACCTGGGATATACATTATACGTGAATATGTGGTGGAGCATGCGGACATCATTGGTCATTTTGGTCAATGGCAAGCTATTTCCTCACCTCCACCGCTCAAGCTAGCCGCAAATGAAATGTGTCCAGCAATTACTTTCTAATTCACTAGTAAGGTTTGTCTCACTAGCATGTATAAGTCCACGTTCAATACCCATGATATGAGCCACCACATCTACATTGACTATGGCCTCCTCTCTCCCCAAAGGGATAGTAAATTGAAGTGACTCCAATAGTGGGTTCTATAATGAGCGTAGAAGGCTCGTACGGTGTTTTCATTCGCATGAGTATTTCCCTCAAATACAAGACCCCATCCATTTTCCAAAAGCATGTCCATCACTAGGTATAACCTGAAAAGCCTTTCATCAACGTGTGCCTCAAAAATTTTTTTTGCAGTCATAGAACTTACCAAGTCTGGTGCCCAGTGGTAAAGATCTCCCAATCGGGATCCGAGGATTAAGATTCCATTTTGATCTTCGTTCTCGCTCGACACTTGTGCTTGCTTCGGTGCCTGTCTTCTTCCTTGAACGGGTTGGGCGGCTAGGCTCAGCTTCATTCGTAGACACCCTCTTCTTTCCCATAAGGAAAAAGAGCGTTGAGAGCGAGAATATGGTGGTAACTAGCTCGAAAAGAGGCATGGAGTTGGAAAAGCTTGAGAATAAGGTGGATTTGGGAAGTTCGAGAGTTATGAGACACAAAGGTGTAGGCTTTGTACTCAAATAGGTAGAAATGAGGGAGGTTGAGAGTTGTAAGAGGTGGGTTTGAGGAAAATGGTGGAAGTGGGTGTGAAATGTAGAAGAAGAAGAAGCTTCGTGTATAGAAGGGAGATTTGAGAGAGAAAAATGTTATTTTGGAGGGGTTTAGAGGGTTAGGAGGGGTGAAATGAATAAAGGAGACCAAAGGGGGACTAAAAGGAGGGACCTACACGTGAAACAGGGCCCACACGTGCATGCGAGGGGCGGTGCGCCACCGAAACTATGGGCCCGCCGCGACCCGTTGGAGGTGCGGACGGCACGCCGCGGACCGGGCGGTGGCGCCGATCCTCTCTGGAGGTGTCGGCGGTGCCTCCGCCTAGGGGCGGTGGTCACCCCCTCCCGAGGTATTGGAAACATGCGGGGGACCCCCTAGGTCCCACCGAAAATTTAGCTTCGTTCACCTACGCCCGTGTGAGTTGTTCTTGGTGTCCAACAAGTGTGTATTCATGCGTTTTGGCGTATTTCAAGTTTGGAATTTGCTGACTAATAGTTTAAACCCGTCAACTGACGGTCTAAAAAGGAATTAAGATCATTTCACGTGATCTCAGACATGTAGGGGTTACATTTCAACGGTCAATCTCGCCCGTAGGTGAAAATTCGGGATCCTACAATCGTTTCTACATTTTATCACCCCCTTCTAAGTCAAAGTACATCAGTGTGCATCATGTCACCATAACCCAAGTCTAGTTTAATCCAAATCATGCTCTGATACCAACTTGTAATGCCCCAGATTTCGAGGGTCGAGCAAAGCCCAACTCCCGAGATCCAATGCATCACTTATGCAATATAGATAATGATGTTTAAATGTTGTCCATATTAGTGCATTAAACATGAGTGGGATTACAATAAAATAGCATATCATACTCTAGAGGTAATTTGATTAAGCAAGTGGAAGACTATAACATGCATATTTGAACAAGTAAGCGATTTACAACCTCCAGAGTATAAGTATGTAACTTGGCTGAATGTTTACATGTATTGTTTCCAAAATTTATAAAATAGAAAAACAGAAAGTGTCCAACTATCCCATAGCCCCGTAATCTCGTCGACGCAGCACGAGGTCTACATAGACCTGCCAAAGAGATGAACATAGGAGAACTCTTCCTCCTCATATACGAAGTCTAACTCCGTTGCATATACGTCCTCACCACCTACATCTATAATAGAGTCTGGTTGGTGTTTTAAATCATCGTCCCAAAGTGAGAGTGAGTGATCAACTCAGTGGTACTATAAGGTAAAGGTTAACATGTTATCAATTCAATTAAGCAGTAATGATAAAGCAGTACAACAATCATATCCTAAGTACTCTTGTTAATGTAAGAATGGTATGCTGTAATGATGCATGCCATCGCTTACACTCCCTCAGCGACTTCATCAACCATTCGTGCATGGCAAACTCCCTAGATATGCGCTTCTTTGTTAAAGTACATGCAATGCGGTGTATGGTCGTGTTAGCCAAGTTCTTAATTAGGCTTATTCATATATTAGATTCGAGAAGCTAAGGTACCTCCCTTTATATCATTTACCCAAGCGGGGATCCACCTAGGGTCGTCAAGCCTAGCTAATCACATACGATAGGCAAGTTGTAGGGCATCACCCCTAATGAAAACAGTGGATAGGTAAATTCAAGTGTTTATACTCGAGGTCACTACGGGAGGCTCGTCACCTGAACGTAGGCCGACAGCTCGAATAAAGTGTCCCATACCACCGTATTCGGTTCACAAGTTTAGGTTGTTCACTAGTCACTACGGGGAGGCTCGTCACCCCAGCGTAGGCCAACAACTCAACCACAGTGTCCCATACCACCATGCCCGGCTCATGAGTCTTAGTGGATCATGGTACCATGATTGAAACAGGCTTTACATTGGTAAGTGGTACCTTAGATTCAAGTAGGAGTGTCCATACATGTTAAACACACAATAGGCCAATCAGTTTATTAGACAAGTTCGATTGGTACGAGCGCAAGTTAAATTAATCGACATGGAGTGTGTAAGTACTCCACGTGGCCTAACCATTGTTGACAATCACCGTACGACTCGGATTCATCGAACGTATCCAATGTGGCGAGACTAGTTTGACCACTCAATCGGAACCGTTACCGATTTCCTGGACTACGTAGTAGTCCCAATCTACTCAAATGCAATAGGTAGTCACATGTGATAATCATAACAACATTTAGTAAACAATTCAAATATAAATCCCATTTGAGCATTTATCAAACACATTGAACATGTTACCGAATGTTTACATTTCATCCATAAATTGCGTAGTTGAAACTAAGATTACATGGAGGAAATTATCCGTATAGATAAGGTAATTGAGAATCCTATCTCAACACCCTTATTAAATGCCATTCTCCAAACAATTTCTCATTCATACATTTTATCAAACACATAGGCTACACCTTACTACATATATGAACTAAATTAGTTATAACATATATTATGGCAAATCCTTTCACAAAGGAGTTATCATACATATAACAAACTTGTATTCTAGATTAATAGTTATGGCAAACACAAATCATAATTGCAATTTCATTCAAACATTTCAACAAACACATGGAATGCATTATATATTCACATAGTTCACACACATGTATAATTTATCGAATACATCGTAACTAAGATTATATGGTAGTAATCAAGTCAAACATAAATCATTACTGACATTGAAAGCTTTGAAAATCATAACCTAAATGTTTATAGTCCTCACCTTTCGTCTGTATACTCGTATCGAACTCGATTCGAATCTTACATTCCCAAATACAGAACAACGGGTACTTAAATCATGAAATAGGTTAGCTCTTTCATCATTTACTCTATTTGAATCCCTAAATCGAGATTAGGGTTAGGATTTTTTACCCAAATCAAAGTTGGAATGGTTCATGTAGCGATTGTGGGGAGACGATTTGGTGTGTGGTGTAGTGGGAGTGAATCTCAGCAACGATCTACCAAACTCACTCTCTTCTCTTCACTCTTTTCTCTCTTCTCTCTCCTAGGGTTAGATAAATTCATATGGAATGAGAGTGAGGTGTTTTAAGGGCCTTATATAAGCTCAAAACTGATGTAAATGGCCTAGGGCCATTGTACACTCAGGTTATAGCCAAAGGGTGCCTGTTTCTGACGAATGGGGCACACCTGGAGGTCCATTACTCACCTACGGCACAAAGAAAGTTCCCTGACCGTGGATATAGGCCAGGATGCGATTTCAGTGCGTTTGGATAGGCCGATCAGCTGTGACGGACCTGTATCAGATCAATGGTCGTTGTCACTCGATCAGGGCCACAAGTACACAGATATGTGCAGGAAAATTTTCCTAATCCATTGGTGAAGTTTGGTCAGAATCTGATGGTCTGAAGTCTTCAATTTCCTCATAAGCGAATGGTCCAATTCACTTAAGTTTCAGTACTTTTTCTAAGGATATTCACATTTTTCACACACTTCGCTCAAGGCTCAACTTGCGCGTTACGTTTCTGGATACTATTTGGGCTTGATTCTCACGATGGTTGTCAAGCCCAATAAGACGGTCATAACCCTATAGTTTCGCGATCATCAGACTTTCGACGCGTGGTCCAGGTCTGATTCGGAGTTTCAATGTGCTCCCGAGAGCAACTGGGTTTTGAGATTTCTCCTAAGTTTTTAAGTAGTATTGAGTCAGTGATTTTAATGGTTTTAAGTCTTGCCATTCGTATAGATAGTGGTTCGAGCTCATTCCATCGATTATTTAGTTTAATGCTTAATTAATTCTCGTCTAATTCCAACAGAATACGGTCTTTGGTGATTTATGCCTGAGGTGGTACTCGGGTCTTTGTACAAATTTTTTCAAGATGTTACACATGGGTAGGTACATGTGGGCCGACGCTGATGTGGGCGGGGCCTAAGGGTCTGGGCGAGCTACCAGTGGTTGGAAGGCTAATGTGATGGCAGGCTACTGTGCATATAGTGGGGCAGAACCTTGTCCCACATCTAAAGTGTTGTGGTGGCTATGTATGGACTTACTGAGTAGGAGTTGCGTACTCAACATCTGACTCATTCATTCAGTCATTCACTATCCACTCAGGCTGGTGGTGTGCAACTAAATCATTTTGTGTACCTTTGCAATGGCCATGATTTTAGTTGGGTACGTGACCAACCTGAGATTAGGAGTTCACTACATTGAGTCTAGCTATCCAAATTTAGGTATGGGCTTGGTTTGGATAGAAGTCCCTTGTGATGAACCCCATAGCTTGCGATACTACATACTATCATCCCGACTACACACGCTAGCTCTGTCATTGCCCTTCCATCATATGTTATATAGTAGAAAGTGGAATTTGATTATCTTGTTCATGATGATTGGCTATTTTAATGATTCATTGTCGCTTATTGAGTGACACGCCTATTATTGATGTCATCTTCATGATAACCTGTGTAGTTGTATGACATGATTGATTGATAGTCTACTCACTTATGATAACATGATTGGTTGATAACATGCCTATGGTTATTTTGGATGTCTTTACGGGAGCGCCCTGATAAGACGTGTTTTACTCCCTGCATGCAGTAGACTCACGAGCTGTGGTTTGCTCATACGTATGACTTACACTTTTTCATGATGCATACAAGAGCTATTGGAGTTTGCTATTGTTTCCTTTATTACTGTTGAGATGGTGCACCATATTATGTGTGACATGTCGAACAGGTTCGTCTCTTCGATATGCGTTGATACCATGTATAAAATGTGTAACCGCCTAAACAGATTAATCGTTCAAAAACAAAATTCACACTGAAAATTCTCCTTGTAGGACCCCAGGATCGGAATCTGGCATATGGGTGTCGGGAACCGAGAATGGGATACTACGGAGGCTATCAGCGCCAGATTCGGCGATCAAAAATTTTGCGAGCTCAGTTTTTGCGTTTGGGGCATGACATTAGTGGTCCTTACTTCCATCTTATTAATGAGCATAATATAAGGTCTATAATTATGTCACGCTATACCAAATTGAGGTCCACTTTATCATCAAGTTGTACATCATAATTCACATGACTTAGAAAATCCACACCTACAATTTCATTGCACATGATTTGAGTGGCCATGCCAATGCTCATAAGCATGTGGTTGAGTCATTGGATGGCCATCAATGCTACTTGATTTCATATGGTTAGGTGGTCTTGTGTGCATTTCACATTCATATAGTTAGATCATATGGTTAGGTGGTCTTGTGTGCATTTCACATTCATATAGTTAGATGACTACATATACTTCACCATTGCCTATGATTAGGTGGCCATACATATATCAAATACCCACATGATTAATGGGCCAAATAGGTATATCACACCCTCACACCACAAGTCACATGATCCTATTACTTGGGGCCACACTCCAACCAAAGTGCCAAGTGGTCAAGGGTTGTCCACTCATTACATAATTATCTAATCTAGGATAGTAACCCAATCCCACACGATTTAGGGTAGATAGCACATCACATGATCATGTGGTGGTAGACCACTCATGCCGCACAATTTCAAGTGGTTTAAGACATCATATACATTACAAGTTCATATGGCTTAGAGGTTGCTCGAGCATCACTGGATTTCTTGGTTAGGGACTATAAGTTCACATGTTAGTGATCACCTAAGCACCACATAATCATAGGATTTGGGCTATGCATTCATCATAGTTATATCAATTTCAGGCTGTCCACGCACTACATAGTCACATATTTGTACACCGTCAATATATAGTAATTTTAACAAAGATCCGGACCATTCACATATCACATTTATAAACAATCTAATTTGCATAATTAATGGGCTACTAATCCATCACGCCTACACATGGACACATCATGTAGGGTGGATTCTATGCCAACGAGTAACATGGATAAGATGTATATACCGAGATGGATCTCGCTATGCACTAGAATGGTGCATTCTCATGGTAAGGTGGCCCAAGAATTTGGGTGGTAAAATATATAACAGTGGGTCTTGTACCACCTAATCTATCGAGATAAACATTGTGGTTAAATATGTATGTCAAGTGGGTCACACGGTCTAGTGGGTCCACCACTTAGGTAGGATATCAAATCAACATCATGATGAGCAGTAAGAAGGCTTTAACAGTGGGTGCAACCCACTCTTGCAACAGTGGGGCCCACCAAGATGGATGGATGGTGGATGGATCCCATACTCACATTGGGTCTCTAGATCTTGGGATCCATGCTAAATTGGTATGGAGAAATGAATGAATGGTTAGGATGGAACATATATATTATGGTAGAGCTCATGGAGACCTCCCATGAAGTCAAGTTGTGTGGGGCCCACCATGATGCGTGTCGACCCTCAACACCATCAGTCAGATCACCAATCCATGGTGGGCCTAGGGCTTGAAATCATGTCAATCTGTGACTTGTGTGGGCCACACCACACACAAAAGTTAAGAGGGTTACCCTCCATTAAAACATCCATATTCATTTATTGGGCCCACCAAGACGTGGTTCATGAATCCAGCCCATCCATTTTGTGTTCCACTTGGTTGAGGGGTTAGACCAAGTTTCAGATGAATCCAAATTTCAGGTGGACCCCAGCAAGTATTTTTATATCCTTGAGCTCCAAGTTGTACGAACGGTTCAAGGAGCTCCGAGTTATATCTACATCGTTCATCTATTTCTAGAGATCATTTTAGAGCATTATCCAAAAAAATGAATCATATCCAAAGATTATCTGGACCACACCACAAATAGCAGTGGAGATAATGATTTCACCGTTAAACAATTTAAAGGGCCCACCATAACGTTTATTTTCCATCCAATCTGTTCACAAGGTCACAAAGACCTGAATTAAGAGGAAAAATAAATTTCATATTGGTCCAAAACTTCTGTGACTCCTAAAAGGGTTTCAATGGTAGACGTTCAATCCCCCGCTGCTTTTTATAGTGTGGACCACTTGATAGTTAGATCTGTCTTATTTTTCTTCTCAAGGCTTAAGATGAGCTCACCAAATGGATGGACGGTTTGGATATAAGGCATACCTCATGATCAGACCCACAAAACATGCTGATTTATTCAGTCTCTAAATGATTTTAGATGGTGTGGGCCACTTGAGTTTTGTGTATGGCTGATTTTTGGGATATCCCATAATCTAAAGGGAACCCATCAAATGCACAGTGTTGATGTTTGACATACATCATAATGAAGCTTGTGGTGGGATCCAACGTCCAGCCTTATTCCAAGCAGTAGGACACTGACAGCAACAACGTCCAGCATCTATTGTTTTTTGTTTTTGTGGTTTTTCATGTGGGGCTCACATCAGGACGATCCAGTCCATCTATTAGGTTCTATAGCTCGTGATAGGTCCAATGAGCCTAATTTTTAGTATTTTTAGGCGTACAGAAACATCACAGCAGGCCCTAACAGTTTGATAGTAAATACCACTATTAAAATGATTCTTTTAATGGTGTGGCCTAACAGAGATTTGGATTGGCTTCATTTTTCGGTTCAACGCCTAAAATGAGCTGGGAAATGAGATGGACGGTGTGGATCAAATACATACATCATGGGAGGGGGGCGTTGTGGTCCCACAACCCCTCCCCTACTCAAGCAGCAGCAGGGACACTGCTTGTTGCCGCGTCCTCTGGACGTTAACAGCAATAGCGTCCACCCCTTTTTTTATTTGTTTATTTATTTATTTATTTTATATACACTACATATATAGGTGTAGTGTGATGTGTGTGGGTTTCGCCAGCCCAATGGGCCTCACTTGGACGGTTTGGATGGCATACAAATGTTACAATGGGCCCACAGTAGGGCCATGGTTAATGAGTCCATATTCCATCATCATTATCATTATCATCACATCATCACCACAATTAATCATCCAAATAATCAAGAAAGAAAACAAACCATAAGAGTGGAGGGGGTGTACTCACCTTGATGGACTAGATGGATGGTTAAGATGGATGAAAGGGATGGGATTGATGGCCCACCAAGATCACTCCTCTCTCTCTCTATAGTAGGAAAAATGGTGAGAATGTTGAGGATTGAAGGAGGTATTTATAGAGAATTTGATAAAATTGTGGTAGGTTAGATTAATGTGGTTATGTTTAGCTTAGGTAAGGATCATGACAAGTAATGCATGATTAGGACTTAATGGTGGATTAATGAGACATGGGGTGGTATGACATGATGACATCATGCATAAGGTGTTATATGGAGAAGGGTTGACTTTGGATACACATGAGAGAGGGGTGATATGGGTGTGTGACATCACACACATGGGTACAGATTCTCTTACCCATGTGTGGTATGGTGCATGTGTGCATAACATGTGTTGTGCACATATGTGGGATGGAATATATGGCACCATGCGCACATGATACACCAATGATTCTTCGTGGCTATCTTACTAACGGAGCATCGTACAGAAGCACGAGTGGTACCTCTGCGACCGTGGCGATGGGGCGGTTGATATAGAGAGGGTTTCGAAGTCTTTGGGTTCCAATTAGTTAGGTGTGCACTATACATGGCTAGTCCAGGTCTCGCCAAGGGTGTCCATCATCGTGCACATAGACATAGAAAATGGTACGGAATGGACGTGATCTTACAATTCTACTTACTCAAAATAGATTACGCATACTTAGAGACAAGAAGAATTTACTTTATATCAGAATCATTAAATAACTTTATTAAATAAGATCTCATTAATGTCTGTGAAAATAAAACATGCTCAACTCCCACTAACTGAAAACATCTATGGGATTAATGACTCTCATGGATATTACATGCTCCTGAAATGACGTGGTAGGGAGCCTGTTGGAACATTAAAAAAAAAAAAGAGAGAAGAAGAAAGATTGAAAGAAAGAAGATTTGAAGAAAAATGTGGAAATGAGGAAGAAAGGAGGAGATGGAATATCATGTTAGCGATTTGTGTGGACTACGCAATCAAATGTTAGTTGCATGGGTCGCGCAAACAGTTTAATCTGTTGCATGGGCCGCGTAAAGGAGTTCAGGGATAATTTGTAATGAATGATTGGATTTGATGCAAGGTGGGCCCCATGACACAAAAATTAAGGGTTTGCACGTGTGGAGGCCTATAAATACCCCACTTCCCCTCTCATTTGGAGATTGGAAGAATTTTGGAAGAAGGTCAGAGATCCAGAAGAAGCTGAAGGTAGGAGAAGGGAAATTACAAAGGGTTTACGTGACCCACGTAAACCATCTTGGTTGCGCGGGTCGTGCAACCAATCTATTATACAACCATTGAAGATAGGGGCCGAAATGCTACCGAACTTATCGAGCTTGGTCTTCACCATCTCAAGTTCTCCTTTTTGCACAAGGATAAGCTCAAGAGGGGGAGATCAGATAATCAAACCTGCACAATATTCCTCCTAGAGAGATGATTGGATCACAAGTCGAAATGCTGCCGAATTTGATATTCAGATTCGACATTCGAACTTTTTTAATTTCTGTATTTTTAAATAATCTATCTTAAAATCAAGGGATATTTGAGGATGTAAATGAACCCAATAATTGATAATATAATGATTGTTCTTCATACATTCTCTTTGTTATAATCGAATAAGACAATTCCCCCAAATCGAATGCATTTGTTTTTTGTTCGAAACAAAATGGTGACTCTATTGGGGAGTTTATCTTATTTAAATGTTAGCATTGAGAAGGTTATAGGACTTTCATTGTAGTTTGGCGTCTTTTGATGCCAAAATGGGGACTCTCAATGGGAACATCCTCCCCTTCATCTCTCAGATAGATTACATTACTATTCAAATGATAATCACAATTTCGTGTTTTATTTGAAGGTAAGAAGATAAAATAGCAACTTACAATCAATGACAAGTTCAGCGAAGAAAGTAAATTTCTATTTCACTGTGACCGGGTTCGTAATGGAATATGCAACAAGTCAATCATCAGCTCATAGAGTCCAATCTCCTGCAAGTAAGGGTGACAAACCTCCATTGATAATTGGAGTTATTTATGCTTCACCTCGAGCATTGGAAGGTGATGAGGGCTGGATTGTTGTGACATCTCGAAAGATGAGAGCCCAAAACACAAGAAGTCCTAGAACGGGCTTACCTCTACCAAGAATCGGGGACCTATGATGTGGAATGCTGCTAAGAAGAATCCCGAACTTGCCCCTCTTATGATATATCCTGAGCAAATAGTTCTGCAGTTAGCATCACATGACTTCCCGACGCTGATTTCCTCAAAAGCTTGATGGACAAAAGAACAAAAGGGTAAGGCACTACTCGTGGGATCACCTACTTCTATATCACCTTAATCAATTAATTGCAGTGAAAGTACAGGAAAATTGAATGAGACTCCCCTCTTTGTAAGCCCCATCACGTCAATATATTCCCATCCTACTCTGACTATAGCTTCATCAAGAAGTGGGGAAACTACAGTGCACATGGTAGGAACAAATCAGGAAATCATGTCGACTACAGAAGACTGTATGAATGAAATGGCACAAGCACAGAGAACACTGATGGAAGAGTGTAGAAAGCTCAGGGAGGCTTTGGCAACTCTCGCGCACAACATGGCCCAAATGGTGGCTCATCCAATGATGGGCATGATGAACGAACAAGAACACCAACATGAAGTCTTTCATCCACCGAGGGTAGGATCACTCGGATCTGCTCTAACAGTGAGAACCATAACTCAAGAGGAAGTACGACAAATTGTTGAGGAAGTTGTCAGAACAGAAAGGGAGTGTGAGAATGTCGGACAATTCAGATTTAGAACACGCAAGGGAAGTAGAAGACATCCCTTTTTTAGTTAACTTCAAGCATCCAGACATTCAGAAGTTTAACAGGGATAGATCGCTAGAAGAACATTTGATGCATTTCATCACCAACATGAGAAATTTGTCTACAATACCACATTATTGCCTATGATTGTTTGGATCTTCTCTGACAAGTAAGGCATTCTGATGGTATTCTAGTTTGGCCCCAGGATCGATATGCACTTGGGAACAAATGCAGGATGCTTTTACGTCAAACTTCTTCTCATCGGAATGCGATGTTAGCATTACGGAGTTAGCTTCTGTACGACAGAGAGAATGGGAACCCGTGGAGAAATTCATAGATAGATGGAAAACATTAGGAGCCTCCTGTAGACAATTGTCGAAAGAAAAAGAGTAGGTCAAGATGTGCTTGAACTCTATGGAAATGGGAATCGCGTTTGGGCTTACCCGCGCCGATATCAAGACTTTCCATGATCTAGCCACTAAAGCCCACGCCTTAGAGTTGATGACCCAAAAAATGCCAGCATTTCATTATAAAACGGCCAGAAGAAGACTTAGTAGGTTGATCATAAATACTGTGGACCATGAGAAAAGAAGTTAAGAAACAAGAGATTTAGGAGAAAAAAGGATAGAAAGAAGGAAGAATTAAGCCGTCCTAGAAATAGGTTTAGTGGAAAAAGACCCAGATCACATAATTCTCACGAAGGGTTCGCGTTCGACAGAGAAGATGTTGTTCCCATGATGAACCAACTATTGAAAGCCAGTACGATAGAATTACCTGCATCCAAACTCCTCTGAAGATGCAACAAGAATAAGAGAAAGGGATTTCTGCTGCTATCATCGTCTAATAGGGCATCCGACAGAAAATTGCTACACGTTAAAATACATAATACAAAGAATGGTAAACGGGGGCAAAATAGTGATTGGAAAAGAAAAAGAAAGGGATGCAAAGGCGATGGTGAATGTACTGACTGTTTAGGAAAGTACTCATGAAGGAGTAGGGAAAGAAAATTGTAAGTTGACAGGGAAGGCCGCAGTAATCATGCTACGGTCGGTGGCAAGTCCCCCAAGGCAGAAAGTCAGAACCATAAGAACAGAGATCATCAAGGATTAGTATGACAGTGACAAGAAAGAAGAAAAGAATGAGGCATCAAAGGTGACTTATGATGTAGTAAGTCACTTGAAAGGCATATCGGCTCGGTTAAATGTTTATGACGCATTAAAGTTATCAAAGGACTTTAGGAAGAGTTTGATTCAAGCGCTATCTGACCACAATGTCAGAGAAACATTGCTTATGGAAATGGAAACTGAAGAATGCAAAGAATGAGAGGACTGCATGCCAGTAGTTTCCTTCTCTGATGATGATCTAGCCTATGATACATGACATAATAGGCCACTAATGATAGTAGGCCACATTTGCGGCAAGGAAGTGAAAAGGATTATGCTCGACAATGGGTCTGCGGTGAACCTGTTACCACTAACGATATGGAATAAATTGGGCTACCGTCATTCTGATCTGCGCTCTAGTGGAATGATGATACAAGGCTTTAATCAAGATGGGCAGCGCACACTCGATAAAATTATAATGACACTGGAAATAGGAGAATTAACTATTGTTGTAGTTTGTCATGTAATTAATGCAGTTACGACATACATTCTTCTCTTGGGGAGACCATGGATACATTAGTACAGTATTATACCCTCTACCCTCCATTATGTTTTAAGTACTGTAAGAATGGAATACAATATAAAGTGATGGCCGATGCGAAGCCATATACAGAAGCCAAAGCCTTCTTTACAGACGTCAGTTATTATGATGGATTTGCCAGAGAAGAAGAGAGGGAGAGTGGTGAAAACAAAGCCTTGGAAAATGTTCATGCGAAAGTAATGAAAGAGGAATCTAAAAGGGCAGGATCGTCTGGAACTTTGGAAGCAAAGAAGAAGTTCTATTTTGTGCCGAAACATCTGAGGCAGCCAGGACAACCGCCATTAACGTTATTATCGCCTGAACAGTTGAAAATTTTACAGTACCATTGTCATATGCTGAAAGAAACAAGTCATTCCTGGCTGTTCCGGAAAGGTTTCATGTCAAAGCCAGTATGAAGTATCCAGAGCCGATTGAATTTTATGCCCCTTCAGAAGTAAAGATAGAAGAAAGAGCTAAGAATAATGTATATCATGGAAAGCAGGAATCTCGCGATCTTAAGAAATACGGTCTAGCGAGCAAGAAAATTATGAAAAGCATGGGTTTTGATTACGAAGAATCAACTGGTTTAAATCATGGAAAAGGAATTCAGGTCCCTATCGGAGTTGGTCAGAAGAGACAAGAAAAATTTCAAGGATTGGGGGGAGAATCTTCGGTCAATATGGTCATAATTGAGCAACTATCAGAGACAGATTATGAAATAGTCAAACATCCTAAGAAGGCTCCAAAGCAAATGGAAGACGGGGGGCAGCCGATGATCGATAGTTTTCGAGAAGTAAATCTAGGCACAAAAGAAGAGACGAGAAATACATTTATAAGCGCTGGTCTTCTTGAGCAAGAAGCTGAAAAATATGTCCAATTGTTGAAATAAAATAAAGATGTCTTCGCCTGGACATTTGCGGAAATGCCAGGTTTGGAACCCTCAGAGGCAATGTATCGATTAAATATTTCTAAGGATAAAAGGCTGATTAAGTAAGCGCAAAGGCGATTTCACCCGGACTTGGTCCCTCTAATAGAAGAAGAAGTGAACAAGCTGATAAAAGTTGGGTTTATCAGAGAGGTCAAATATCCTAAGTGGATATTGAACATTGTCCTGGTAAAAAAGAAAAATGGACAGATCAGGGTGTGCATAGATTTCAGGGACCTGAACGAGGCTTACCCGAAGGACGACTTTCCTCTCCCAATAACGGAACTGCTGATTGACAGTTTGACACAATATGTTGTCATGTCCTTCATGGATGGCTATGCTGGTTATAATCAAATTAGAATGGCTCCGGAAGACGAAGAAGCAGCAGCGTTCAGAACTTCGTTAGGAATTTACTACTACAAGGTCATGTCGTTCGGTCTCAAGAATATTGAGGCAACATACCAAAGGGCAATTCAAAGTATCTTTCAAGACATGATGCATAAGCATGTTAAATGTTATGTAGATGACTTGGTGGTTAGGTCAGGTAATCATCAGGAACATCGCGAGCATGTGACATCAGTCTTCCGTCGGCTCAGAAAGAAGCAGCTAAAGATGAACCCAGCTAAATGTGCTTTCAGAGTGTGGTCAGGAAAATTTCTCAGCTTTTTTTATCAGGCACAGTGGTATCGAGATTGATCCAGGGAAAGTCAAGGCCATCTAAGATATGCTGCCTCTGAAAACATTGAAGGAATTGTAGAGCTTGCAAGGAAAACTAGCGTATATTTGCCGTTTTATTTCAATTTGGGGGGGGGGGAGATGTCAGCCATTTTCTCATCTGATGAAAAAGGGAACAGAGTTCGTATGGGAAAAAGCCTGTCAGAATGTGTTCGATTCAATAAAAGAACTGCTGAGACAACCTCTGGTATTGACAGCTCCTATAAAGGGTAAACCACTTATCTTGTACATATCTATAGTTGAAAATTTGTTAGGAGCCTTGTTAGTGTAGGTGAATGAAGATGGAAAAGAAACAACTCTTTATTATCTGAGTCAAACTCTGATAGGCGGAGAATGCAATTACTCCCCAATCGAGAAAGAATGTCTGGCGCTGATATTTACAGTAAGAAATGGAGACATTATTGCCTCTCTCGTAATATAAATTTGATCTCAAGGGCAGATCCAATAAAGTTTTTAATGACGAGGCTGATGTTATCGGGAAGATTGGCTAAATGGATGCTATTACTTTCGGACTATACAATTACCTATGAGCCGGCGGAAGCAGTGAAGGGACAAGCAGTGGCAGATTTCTTGGCAGCACATCCCGTAACGAAAAGTGAGACCATTAGTGATGAATTTTCCGATGAACAGGTTATGATGGCTGAGCTGTAAAACCCATCGTAGATGTATTTTGATGGTGCTTCTCGAGCATCAGGAGTGGGCACAGGAGTAATATTTATTACTCCTCAGGGTAATTTATTACTCTATTCTTTCACATTGGGTACCACGTGCATGAACAATGAAGCTGAATATCGAGCCCTCGTCATCAGAATGGAAATTGCCCAAGAAATGAAGATAACAATGCTGCAGATTTACGGAGATTCCAAGTTGATTATAAATCAACTAACAACTGAGTCTGAAATAAGAAAGCAGGAACTCTTGTCATATTGTCGAAAAGCACAGTAGTTACTAGAGCAATTCTACCACATCGAAATCAAGCATGTACCGCGGTCTGAAAATGCAAAGGCGGACGCTTTGGCTAGTCCGGCAGTAGCCCTGTCCTACCTGAACTGAAGTCCACTCTAAGTAACTATAGAAGAAAGGAGATTCTTACCCTCTTCAGAATTTATCGATGAAGTCATTGAGGCGCACCTCATATCATGCTTGGAAGTGACAACAAATGATTGGCGCCAGTCTTTTGTAGATTATCTCAAATATGATATCTTGCCAGAAGATCTAGCACAAAGACAACAAATTAAGCAAAGAGCAAGCAAATTTATCATATGTAGCGAGGTGTTGTATAGGAAATATTACAATAGGATGTTGTTGCGTTCTCTTGATGAACAAGAAGCAGGTTGAATGTTACGAGAAGCTCACTCTGGAGAGTGTGGGGCACATCAAGTTAGCCGAAATTTATTTAATCGAATACATCGAATGGGGTATTACTGGCATATAATGTTCAAAGATGCAGTAGATTATGCGAAGCAGTGCCACAAGTGTCAGATCCATGGAGATGTCATACATATTCCCCATGAAGGTCTTCATCAAACAGTCGCTTCTTAGCCTTTCGCCGCTTGGGGACTTGATGTTATGTAACGCCCTGAAAATCGGAGGTCGAGTGTAACTCAACTCCCGAGTTCCAACGCATCACTTATGCAACATAATTAATGATGTTTAAATGTTGTCTGTGTTAGAGCAATAAACATGAATGAGATTATACCAAAACAGTAATTCATACTCCAGATCAATTGTATAAAAGCAAGCGGAAGACTGAACTATATATATATATGTAAAGAAACAAAATAAACGTTTCATTCTCCAGAGTATGAATCCATCTGAGTCACCATATATATGTCTGTTTTATAAATAAAACGTCAAAAATAAAACTAAGTACAATCCCTGTGAAAAACACGTCGGTCCTGGTAGCCTAGTCGAAGCCTCCAGAGAACTGCATATACGAGAACTACTCCTGGTCCTCGTCATAATCAGGCTCCACCTCCAGAGTCGTCGGCTCGCCTAAACCTGAGACAGAGTCTGGTTGATGTGCGCAACACCGTCCCGTAATGTGGGAGTGAGTAGCTAACTCAGTGGAACAATAAGGCATAGGTTATCATATTATCAATGCAGTCAAGCAGTAATGATAAAGCAGGAAGTCCAGCACTCCTAGTTACTCTTATTAATGCAAGTATATATGCAGGTATGATGGATGCCCTCACCGACATACTCCCTCATGCGACACCATCTCACGCTCGCGGCATGCTTACATCCCACAGTGCTCCACATCTTCCAGGCACATGCGATGCATGATGAGCATGATTACCGAGTTTTTAATTAATCCATTTCAAACAGCAGGATTGGGAAACTAAGGTACCTCCCTTGTATCATTCCCAAACATGATCCATTCTAGGGTCGTCAGTCCTAGTTAATATCAGACGATGGTGTGTTTTCTAGGTCACTGCAGAGGCTGCTAGGGCTGTTACACACAAAGGTTGCACCGCTCCCCCATCACCCCTTAAACGATTCATCACAATACAGAAACAGGCTTAGTTCATACTCTATATATTGCAGCGAACCCTAAGGCGCACTGCGACTTCAGAATATGCTCGCGGTCACTACAAAGGGCTGCTAGGGCTGTCACGTACAAAGGATGCACCACTTCCCCATCACTTTATCAATGTAGGCCGACAGCGCGAATATAGTGTCCCATACCACCATAATCGGCTCACGAGTTAAGTTGCTCACTGGTCACTACGGGGAGGCACGTAGCCCCAGCGTAGGCCGACAGCTCGACCACGGTGTCCCATACCACCATGCCTGGCTCATGAGTCTTAGCGGATCGAGGTACCATGGTTAATGGAATTTTCACTGGTAAGTTTGGTACCCTAGGTTCAAACATTAGAGACCAAACATGGTGGACATATATAAGACATACGGGTTACTTGACGTGTTCGGCTGGCTCGAGCGCACAACAAGTTGGGCGATATGAAGTGCAGAAGCACCTCGTGTGGCCAACCACTAAAGCCAACCGAAGTATGACACGGGTTCGCCAACACATCATGTGAAACGAATCTCAACCACAACTCCAAGTCTGATACCAGATGCCTGGACTATGGACATAGTCCCAAGCTCAATCAATTCCTAACCATAGCATGTGAAGTACCACATGATAACATGGTAATTCAAGAACACTAGCAATCATGTTATAAAGCATGTCATAAAGCATGTTAATAAACAAGTTACAAAGCATATTCAAAAGCATGTTGTAAAGCACTATACAAATAGGGATACAAATACATATATTTCGTAAGTGAGTGGTCAGAGTAAACAACCACATGGAGGGTATCATACATGACTCTAAGGTAGTTGAGAACCCCATCTCAGCACCTACCTAAGGAACTAACACTTAAGCACTTACACTCACAAGCAATTTCACCAACACTTGGAATGCACTATTTCAACATACATGACATATGTTAGAGGAAAGTGCACTAGGGTTGTCCCTTTACCAAACTAGTATTTTATACCTATATATCATATTCATACAGTAAATAATCATGATAATTGCATTAGCAAAATTTATACGCATGGGGTATTTTCTAGGATACCCAATTTCGACATACATAGTATTTACAAGGGAACTTGTATTACGGCGATTCCTTTCGCCAAGCAATTATTTTATGCGAACATAATATATTTATACAACAATTAATCATGACAAACACCTCGCTAAAATATACATGTATACGGTACTTCTTACAATACTGTATTTCTACATACATAGTGTTTATTAGTAAACATGTATTTAGGCGAATCCTTTCGCCAAATAAGTATTTTATCCATACGTCATATATCCATACGACAAATAAACATGTCAAACACATTTCCATAAAAAATACGTATACGGTATTTTATACGAATACCTAGAGTATGTGAAATTCCAAATTCTACAATTTTAATCGAAAACGTAAAACGGAAAGCACTTTGTACATGTGCAATTGCATGCAGATCATGAATCTACCATTATCTGACATTGAAAGCGTTGAAAACCGCAACCTATACACCTAAAGTCCTCACCTTGCCTCTTGGAATCTCAACGGATCAGCAGGGTTTGATGGGCTTCCGTATTCGGGAGTTTTCTAGCCTAAAGAGGGAAATCGGTTAGCTATTTCATAACCTGCAGCCTACACTCCTCAAAACAGGTCTAGGGTTAGGATTTATTACCTTAAAACAGAGTCGGTGTCACCGGGAAAACGTCAAGGAAGGGGTGGTGCAGCCCGTGGAGTGATTTGCAACAGTAGGAGGAAGATTCTCCCACTTCTCCTAAGCTTTCTCTCTCTCTCTCTCTCTCTCTCTCTCTCTCTAGGGTTTTATCCCAAATTCGTATGGCTATGAGAGGGGCTATTCTAAGGCCCTTATATAGCCTAAAACCTCCTCGGAACAGACTCCGGTTCAAGAGGTACGACTATTATAAGCAATTTGGCGCTTTTCCAGCACAAAAGAGTGTTTCTGGCGGCCTCCCTTGAGCCAAACGTCAGACTTAAGCTCACAACTCATGGACCTACGTGGGATTACGTTTTCGACTCGATCAGATTCCTAGATCAGACGGAGCAGACCACTTTCAGTTCGATGGTCAGTGGGCCACGATTCGAAATTCCAAGTACATGTAAATGTACCTGAAATTTTTTCTGATCCGAGGGTGTAATTTGGTCTGATTCTGACAGTCTGGTTGCTTAATACTGATCCGCAAACAAATGGTGCCAGATCACTATTCAAGATATTTATTTTGTAAAGGAAATGGTGGTTTTCACACTCCCTCGCTCCGGACGCGATCGAATGGCCGTGGGACATTGTCTGGACTTGATTTCCAAGATGGTTGTCGAGCCCAGTGAGGTGGTCCTAGTTCCTTAACTTCGTGTTAATTGGACTTCCGATGTACGGTCTAGACCTAATACGAAGTTCCAAGTCATTCCCGAGAATAGCCGGGTAATGAGTTTGATCCTAAACTTTAGGGTAACCTAGCGTCAATGATTCTATAAGTTTTGGGTCTTGCAGATCGTATTTAAAGCGATTCTAACGGATTTCATGGCTAATCTAGTTTAGCACTTAGTTAACTTTGTTAAATTTCTAAAGGATTTAATCCTAAGTGATTTCTGGTCGAGATGATACTCGAACCCTTGTACGGAAATTTACGGGTCGTTACAATCTACCCCCCTTAAACAAAAATTTCGTCCTCAAAATTTGTACCTTTTCATATTCCTCGAGAATCTGAGGGTAGTTCTTCCTGACCTCGGCCTCAGTCTCCCAAGTAGCTTCCTCCTCTGAATGATGTGTCCATAGTACCTTTACGAGTGGAATGACCTTGCTACGCAGTACCTGCTCCTTTCTGTCGAGGATACGCGTCGGGCGCAACTCATACGTAGCATCCTCGCTCAGCTGTACCTGCTCCCATCTGATGATATACGAAGGATCAGGAACGTACTTCTTCAGCATAGATACATGAAATACATTGTGTACAGATGCAAGTGGTGTGGGCAAAGCGAGACGATACACCACATCACCCACGCGATCCAGTATCTGAAATGGACCAATAAACCTCGGCGTGAGCTTCCCCTTCTTCCTAAACCGAAGGACTCCCTTCATAGGGGAAACTCGGAGGAATACATGATCCCCGACCTCGAACTCAAGCGGTCGCCGCCTCGTATCGGCGTAACTCTTTTGCCTACTATGTGCTGTAAGTAGTCGACGCCTGATGATGTCGACCTTTTCTGTAGTCGCCTGAACCAACTCCGGGCCAATCAGACTATGCTCGCCAACCTCAGCCCAACAATGCGGTGCCCTGCAAGGACGACCATATAGGGCCTCATATGGCGCCATACCAATAGTCGCCTGAAAACTGTTGTTGTAGGCGAACTCTGCGTAAGGGAGACAGTCATCCCAGCTGTCCTTGAAGTCCAACACACATGCCCGCAACATATCCTGTAGAATCTGATTCACTTGCTCTGTTTGCCCATCAGTCTGAGGATGAAATGCCATACTGAACTTCAACTTCACCCCCATCGCCTCCTGGATACGAGTCCAGAAGATAGATGTGAACCGAGTGTCTCTGTCCGACATGATCTCTAAAGGAACTCCATGCAGACGGACGATCTCCCTGACGTACAACCTAGCCAGCTCGTCTGCAGAGTTCGTAACTCTGATAGGGAGAAAATGGGCCGATTTGGTCAACCGGTCCACAATCACCCAAATAGAATTATGTCCCTTCCTCGTCTTCGGCAGCCCAGATATGAAGTCCATGGAGATGAAGTCCCACTTCCACTCTGCTATGGGCATGGACTGAAGCAGTCCAGGAGGTCGGCGATGTTCAGCCTTGACCTGCTGGCACGTCAGACATCGAGACACAAACTCAGCGATGTGGCCTTCATATTATCCCACCAATACGTCCGTCTCAAATCCCGGTACATCTTCATGCTACCAGGATGCATCGCAAGCTTCGAGTTATGGGCAGACTCGAGAAGCTCGCGTCTCAAGTTAGGCATATCAGGAACGCATAGGCAGCCAAGGAATCGTAGACCCCCATTAGAACCAACTCTCCACTCGGAGTCCTCGGCGTCGCTAGCTTGCTCTCGAAGCTCAGACAGCCGCACATCGCCCTTTTGGGCCTCAATAACTCTGTCGTCAATAAGTGGTCGCACCCGAACGTGCGCAACACACTCAAATGGCTCCTCCACAGTGAGTCTCTGCTCAAAGTCCCGCACGAACTCAACCATGTCCCACTCAGCTATCATCAACGGTGCCGCAAATGCTATAGCCTTCCTGCGGCTCAACGCGTCTGCCACAAGGTTCACCTTGCCAGGATAGTAGGAAACCTCGAACTTGAAGTCCTTCAAGGTCTCCATCCATCGACGTTGTCTCATATTCAAATCTCGCTGTGTGAATATGTACTTAAGGCTCTTGTGGTCACAGAAAAGCTCGAACTCCTCTCCATAGAGGTAATGTCTCCAGAGCTTCAATGCAAAGATGATAGCTGCTAACTCTGTGTCGTGTGTAGGGTAATTCTCCTCGTGCTTCCTTAATTGTCTCGAGGCACACGAAATTACCCTGTCCTTCTGCATCAGGACACAACCTAAACCAACGCGAGACGCGTCAGTATATATCGTGTATTTCTCCCCTTGCTCTGGCAATACTAGCACAGGGGCGGACGTCAACTTGTTCTTCAGCTCCTTGAAAGCTGCTTCCGCCTTCTCATTCCAGGTGAACTTCAGGTCCTTCCGGGTCAACTGAGACAACGGCCTGGCAATCTTTGAGAAATCACGAATGAAGCACCTGTAATACCCTGTCAGGCCAAGAAAACTCCTTACTTCGGTAACCGAGCCAGGCTGCTGCCAATCCTGAACCGCGGCTACCTTAGCAAGGTCCACTGCTATCCCATCCTTGGACACTACATGTCCGAGGAACTTGACTTCCTCCTGCCAGAAGTCGCACTTCTTGTACTGTGCGAACAACTGGTTCTTCTTCAGTGTACCCAACACCACCCTCAGGTGTTCCTCGTGCTCCTCCCGACTAGTAGAGTATATCAAAATGTCATCAATAAAGACGATGACGAATCGGTACAGGAAGGGCTGAAATACCCGGTTCATCAGATCCATGAACACGGCTGGTGCGTTCGTAAGGCTGAACGACATCACAAGGAACTCATAGTGCCCAAAGCACGTCATAAAGGCTGTCTTCTGCACGTCCTCATCTCTCACGCGCAACTGGTGGTATCCCGACTGTAGATCAGTCTTCGAAAAATACTTCGCCCCCCTCAACTGATCAAACAGATCATCTATCCTGGGCAAAGGATACTTGTTCTTCACCGTGACCTGGTTCAACCTACAATAGTCAATACATAACCGTAGTGACCCGTCCTTCTTCTTCACAAATAGCACAGGTGCTCCCCAAGGAGACACACTAGGTCGTATAAAACCCTTCTCTACAAGCTCATCAATCTGTTTCCGCAGCTCCTCCATCTCACATGGAGGCATACGATAAGTCGGCAATGAGATAGGTGTCGCACCAGGCGTAAGATCAATTGTAAAATCGATCTCACGCCGAGGAGGTAAACCAGGAATAGTCTCAAACACCCCTACAAATTCTCGAACCACCGGCGTATTTCTCAACGTCGGACCATCAACCGGCCCTAATAAAGTAGTATAACAGTCAACACGGCAACGCTAACTGACCTGTACTGGAAACGTGAAAGCTGCGCCGTCTGATCCATAGGCCGTCACGACTCGAGTATCGCAATCTATCTTTGCTCTCATCTTCGAGAGCCAGTCCATACCGAGAATAACATCGTAGTACCACAGCGGAGCAACAATGAGGTCGACGAGCACGGTGCGGCTACCCAAATCCACAGAGCAACCCTCACATAACCGTGCGATATCAGAAAAATTCCCAGTGGCCGTAGTAAGTCTCAGTCCCTTAGTGGGAATAGTACGCAAAGATAGACGTTTAACTGCCCCATAAGAAATAATAGTAGTGGACCCAGTGTCCACCAACAAGGAAACAGAAGTACCGAGAATGTGAGCCGTACCCTCAAAAGTTGTCAGGGCCGCAAGTGACGTCTCAGGTGCCTCAGCCACAAGCGTATGAACGCGCGCCTGCTGCTGACGGTTCGGCTGAGGGGCCAAGGGCAGTTGCGGCGGCCTGAACTGTGATGCAGGAGGTCGAAAGGAAGGATGTGCAGGTACAGTCTGTAAAGGTGTAGTCGATAAGGCCTACGGGCGAGAACGACCCAACATATGTGGCAGAGAGAAACCATTATCCTTCATCCGCGCGAAATAACTCCTAATAAGATGACCCTACTTCCCGCAGTACGTGCAGGTCACAATAGTGCGCCTCACCGGAGCCACTGGTGCTGCGATCCTGGGAGGCGAGTCAGCACGAGGCCTCTTTCCTAGGATAGGCCTGCTCTGTATCTCCTGTCGTGGCCTCGCAACCATAGCACCACGAGATCGGGCCAACCGGTCCACATCCTGCTCTGTCGTCATAGACATGTGAACCAGTGCTGCATAGGTAGGTATACTGAGGCAGCATATCTTCGACTGTATCTCCGGTCGCAAACTCAAGGAAAAACGGCGCATTCACATCTGCTCATTCACCAGTATAGTCGGGACAAACCGGCCCAACTCTGTGAAGCAGTGCTCGTACTCCGTAATTGTCATGCCTCCCCGCCTGAGGTGCAGAAACTCATCCTCCCGCTCATGTCGATACATCTGCGGGTAGTATTTCTCATGGAACCGGAATTCGAAAGCCTCCCAAGTCCACACGTAGTCTGCTACGACAGACCGCAGCACACTATCCCACCATAAACTGGCCTCCCTCTCAAACATGAAAGCGGCCAGCTCAACTTGCTCTGCCTCCGAACAGTGCAACATCCGAAGCATCTTGGAGATGCGGTCAAGCCAAAACTCTGCCTCCTCGGGTCTATGAGTGCCCATGAATGAAGGAGGTCTCAAGCGCTGAAATCGCTCGAGTAAACTGCGGGTACTGACATCTCCAGTAGGAGGCGCAACGGGTGAGGGCAGAGGCACATCCTCACACTGAGCAGGGGGCTCCGAGTGCTCAGCAGGACGAGCAGATGTCGTAAGTGGAGTCGCACTACCACCCTAGGATAAGGCCTCAGCAATAGTGGCCATAAGCTGCTGGTGCTACTGCTGCTGTATCTGCTGCTGCTGCATCTGCTGCTGGTGCATCATCAACATCAACTGCTCGATCCTATCAGTAGGTGGAGCAGCCTGTGAATCATGCTGCACAGATGATGATGCCCGGTACTGCTCACGAACCGGGGGCATGTAAGGTGGCAGTCCATCGGTAGGACCAGCAGGAGGCTGATCAGAACCCAACCCACGGTCCGCAAGACCGCCACTACTAGAAGGAGTCTGGTCCATAGAATCAGTAAGGCGGAGGTGTGCCATACTCTGCGTATATTGTCGCGGCATGCCCTATACAACATGGGGTATAACATTGGTGAGATAAAGCATAGCACGCATCATATAAGCACCTTAAGCATTCCACACATCATCATAACAAAAGAGGCTACATGCTTTTCATTTACCCAAAATTGTCACAATACATGGAATACAGAGTTACATGAATCATGACAGAAATAACATGTAAGGCGATACGTCTACAACATCAAACACTTAAAACATACTACTATCTACTAGATCTTCTACATGAAAACATAAACCGCCTAACGCGGTAACCCAAAGAAACAACCACACACAACAACGTAGAAGACTAGGCATCCGAATCAGGCGATGGAGGAGGAGAATTCTTATCCTGTAGACAACACAGGATGGCCTTCAAGGTGCGAGACACCTTGCTTAGCTTGGTTTGGACCCGCCCAACTTCCTGTCGCAGGGCGGCTTGGCCCTCCTCGAGACGTGTTAAACGCGCATCTATGGAAGCCCGATCGGTGCCTTGCTCCTGGGCCGCAGGAGGTGAACTCTCCTCAGTATCCTGGGCTGCAGGTTCCTCTTTCTGAATCTCATCACCGCCACCATCTTCGCTACTAGCCTCGAGGTCAATACTCTCCTCACCGGCACTATCCGACTCATCGCCAGACTCGTCGAGTCGGGCTTGCCGCTGGTGAGGGCCGATCTTCATGTTGTTAAGTGTAGCCTTATTTATGACTCGGACTGGTGCAAGGTCTTCCATGTTGAGCCTATAGCCGACATCACGAGCATCCTACATATCAGGCGGCCAAATGGGAGCGAAAGGTCGTTCCTGGTAGATCGAACAACCTGAACTATCTGAAATAGGATGAATGTGGGCAGGCATATGTTGTCCCCGTGTCCCATCTTGTACAGAAAGTCCACCATCAACCGAGTACACTCCGTGCGGTTACCCCACCATGGGTATACATTGTATGTGAAAATGTGATGGAGTAAACGGAAGTTTTCGGCCATCTTTGTCGCCGTAATACAATTTCCTCGCGTCCAAGTAACTCGGCGACCACAAAGGTATCGCGTACGGCGATCCCTTTCTCGCGCACTCCTGAAGAAGTCGTCGTTCGGAAGCACTTCACCACGCGAGATGTTCAGGAGTCGTGCCACCTCAGCCACAGTAATTGTACGCTTTATGCCCCTCACAGAGATAGTGAACTGAAGGGGCTCCAACGATGGGTCTATGATATGAGCGTAGAAGGCGCGAACCGTGTTCTCACATGTGGGAGACTCGCCTTCAAATATAGGACCCCATCTGACGACATCCACCAAATGGTCCATCATCGGGTGTGTTCCAAACATCCCTTCATCCATGTGGGATTCAAACACGACCTTATGGTTAGCAAAACGACCGTATTCGAAATCGATCGGTAGTGCATCCCTGAGCGACAGTTGGGGATCCAGGTCTCGCTTCGATCTATACTCCCGAAAGGTGCTAAAGCCGGCCCCATCATCAGCCCTTCTTCTGGAATGAGTAGGGCGACTCGGCCCAGCTTCAGCATCATTAGTTTTCCTCTTTCCCATGAGAGAGAGGATGGAAGACAAGGAACATATGGCCGTGACCAACTCAAAAAGAACCATGGAGATGGAGGAAAGGGAGAGAAGGGCTGACCTCTTTGGTTCTCCACAACCAATAGTCCCAACAGGTGTTGGAAAGACACAAATGACAAGAAATGAAGAAGGAACAAGGGAGAAACGGGATGGGTTTGAAGGTTGCACGAATTTGAGCTCCAAATGGGGGATATGAGAGCTCAAACGTGAAAGGGAAGGGTAGGGTAGGTGGCTAGGGCTATTGTGATCAATGAGAGTGGGTAAGTTATGGATGAAAATGGGGGATTGAGTGATTTAGGGGAATGGGTTGAGAGAAAAATCAGAAATGGAGGGGATGGGCGTTTGGAAGGGAAGATGTGAGAGGGAGGGGGGTTCCAGCCCTAAAAATCTTAAACCCCAGCCTAAACCGCACGCATCACACGATTGGGGAGGTCAGGCCGACCGTTCCCAGGCCCGGCCCCACACCAGATGGCCCACCTGACCGCGGCGCGCCACGGTGACCGCGGTTCCACCGCTATCCGACTTGGCCAGCGCCGCGCCGCCGCGGTGGGGCCGTGTTCTCCATGGTCCCAAGGTGCTAAATGCACCTTGGTTCGACCCTGGGTCCCATTGGATTTAAGTGGGGAGGCCCCCGACTCCATTTGGTTCCAGATCGGGTGTTTCCGAGAAATTTTAGATCTGGACTGATCTTTTCTGATTTTTAACGACTGGATTTGGGTGGATAGCGAACTAGACACGTCCATAGACGGTCTAGAAGTGATTTGGAGTAGACTCGCACAATCAAGATCGAGCACGGACTCGATCAAAACGCACGTATTCGACGAACTTCGACGAATGGCGGAATCGGAAATCCTAGGACTGTTTCTAAAAATTTTCTCGCACCCTCCTAGGTTGTAATGCGTCAGCGTACGTCGTGAGAACATAACTCAGGTCCGGTTTAATCAAAATCATGCTCTGATACCAACTTGTAACGCCTTGAAAATCGGGGGTCGAGTGTAAGTCAACTCCCGAGTTCCAACGCATCACTTATGCAACATAATTAATGATGTTTAAATGTTGTCTGTGTTAGAGCAATAAACATGAATGAGATTATACCAAAACAGTAATTCATACTCCAGATCAATTGTATAAAAGCAAGCGGAAGACTGAACTATATATATATGTATGTAAAGAAACAAAATAAACGTTTCATTCTCCAGAGTATGAATCCATCTGAGTCACCATATACATGTCTGTTTTATAAATAAAACGTCAAAAATAAAACTAAGTACAATCCCTGTGAAAAACCCGTCGGTCCTGGCAGCCTAGTCGAAGCCGCATAAGAACTGCATATACGAGAACTCCTCCTGGTCCTCGTTATAATCAGGCTCCGCCTCCAGAGTCGTCGGCTCACCTAAACCTGAGACAGAGTCTGGTTGGTGTGCGCAACACCGTCCCGTAACGTGGGAGTGAGTAGCTAACTCAGTGGAACAATAAGGCATAAGTTATCATATTATCAATGCAGTCAAGCAGTAATGATAAAGCAGGAAGTCAAATACTCCTAGTTACTATTAATGCAAGTATGTATGCAGGTATGATGGATGCCCTCACCGACATACTCCCTCATGCGACACCATCTCACGCTCATGGCATGCTTACATCACAAAGTGCTCCACATCTTCCAGGCACATGCGATGCATGATGAGCATGATTGCCGAGTTTTTAATTAATCCATTTCAAACAGCAGGATTGGGAAATTAAGGTACCTCCCTTGTATCAATCCCAAACATGATCCATTCTAGGGTCGTCAGTCCTAGTTAATATCAGACGATGGTGTGCTTTCTAAGTCACTGCAGAGGCTGCCAGGGCTGTTACACACAAAGGTTGCACCGATCCCCCATCACCCCTTAAACGATTCATCACCATACAGAAACAGGCCTAGTTCATACTCTATATATCGCGGCGAACCCTAAGGCGCACTGTGACTTCAGAATATGCTCGCGGTCACTACAAAGGGCTGCCAGGGCTATCACGCACAAAGGTTGCACCACTCCCCCATCACCTTATCAATGTAGGCCGACAGCGCGAATATAGTGTCCCATACCACCATAATCGGCTCACGAGTTAAGTTGCTCACTGGTCACTACGGGGAGGCATGTAGCCCCAGCGTAGGCCGACATCTCGACCACGGTGTCCCATACCACCATGCCCGGCTCATGAGTCTTAGCGGATCGAGGTACCATGGTTAACGGGATTTTCACTGGTAAGTTTGGTACCCTAGGTTCAAACATTAGCGACCAAACATGGTGGACATACATAAGACACATGGGTTACTTGACGTGTTCGGCTGGCTTGAGCGCACAACAAGTTGGGCGATATAAAGCACAGAAGCACCTCGTGTGGACAACCACTATCGCCAACCGAAGTACCACACAGGTTCTTCAACACATCATGTGTGGCGAAACGAATCTCAACCACAACTCCAAGTCTGATACCGGATGCCCGGACTATGGACATAGTCCCAAGCTCAATCAATTCCTAACCATAGCATGTGAAGTACTGCATGGTAACATGGTAATTCAAGAACACTAGCAATCATGTTATAAAGCATGTCATAAAGCATGTTAATAAACAAGTTACAAAGCATATTCAAAAGCATGTTGTAAAACACTATACAAATAGGGATACAAATACATATATTTCATAAGTGAGTGGTCAGAGTAAACAACCACATGGAGGGTATCATACATGACTCTAAGGTAGTTGAAAACCCCATCTCAGCACCTACCTAAGGCACTAACACTTAAGCACTTACACTCACAAGCAATTTCACCAACACTTGGAATGCACTATTTCAACATGCATGACGTATGTTAGAGGAAAGTGCACTAGGGTTGTCCCTTTACCAAACTAGTATTTTATACGTATATATCATATTCATACAGTAAATAATCATGATAATTGCATCAGCAAAATTTATACGCATGGGGTATTTTCTAGGATACCCAATTTCGACATACATAGTATTTACAAGCGAACTTGTATTACGGCGATTCCTTTCGCCAAGCAATTATTTTATGCGCACATAATATATTTATACAACAATTAATCATGACAAACACCTCACTAAAATATACATGTATACGATACTTCTTACAATACCGTATTTCTATATACATAGTGTTTATTAGTAAACATGTATTTAGGCGAATCCTTTCGCCAAATAAGTATTTTATCGATACGTCATATATCCATACGACAAATAAATATGTCAAGCACATTTCCATAAAAAATATGTATACGGTATTTTATACAAATACCTAGAGTATGTGAAATTCCAAATTCTACAATTTTAATCGAAACAGAAAGTGAAAAGCACTTTGTACATGTGCAATTGCATGCAGATCATGAATCTACCATTATTTGACATTGAAAGCATTGAAAACTGCAACCTATACACCTAAAGTCCTCACCTTGACTCTTAGAATTTCAACGGATCAGCAAGGTTTGATGGGCTTCCGTATTCAGGAGTTTTCTAACCTAAATAGGGAAATCGGTTAGCTATTTCATAACCTACAGCCTACACTCCTCAAAACAGGTCTAGGGTTAGGATTTATTACCTTAAAACGGAGTCGGTGTCACCGGAAAAATGTCAAGGAAGGGGTGGTGCAGCCCGTGGAGTGATTTCTGTGATGTAGGAGGAAGATTCTCCCACTTCTCCTAAGCTTTCTCTCTTTTTCTCTCTCTCTCTCTAGGGTTTTATCCCAAATTCGTATGGCTATGAGAGGGGCTATTCTAAGGCCCTTATATAGCCTAAAACCTCCCCGGAATAGACTTCGGTTCAAGAGGTACAACTATTATAAGCAATTCGGTGCTTTTCCAGCTCAAAAGAGTGTTTCTGGCGGCCCTCCCTTGAGCCAAACGTCAGACTTAAGCTCACAACTCATGGATCTATGTGTGATTACGTTTTCGACTTGATCGGATTCCCAGATCAGACGGAGCGGACCACTTTCAGTTTGACGGTCAGTGGGCCACGATCCGAAATTCCAAGTACATGTAAATGTACCCGAAATTTTTCCTGATCCGAGGGTGTAATTTGGTCTGATTCTGATGATCTGGTTGCTTAATACTGATCCGCAAACAAATGGTGCCAGATCACTATTCAAGATATTTTTTTTGTAAAGGAAATGGTGGTTTTCACACTCCCTCGCTCCGGGCGCGATCGAATAGCCGTGGGACATTGTCTGGACTTGGTTTCCGAGATGGTTGTCGAGCCCAGTGAGGTGGTCCTAGTTCCTTAACTTCGTGTTAATCAAACTTCCGATGTGCGGTCTAGACCTAATACGAAGTTCCAAGTCATTCCCGAGAATAGCCGAGTAATGAGTTTGATCCTAAACTTTAGGGTAACCTAGCGTCAATGATTCTATAAGTTTTGGGTCTTGCAGATCGTATTTAAAGTGATTCTAATGGATTTCATGGCTAATCTAGTTTAGCACTTAGTTAACTTTGTTAAATTTCTAAAGGATTTAATCCTAAGTGATTTCTGGTCGAGGTGATACTCGAACCCTTGTACGGAAATTTATGAGCCGTTACATGTTATTGGGCCCATAAATCCACCTTCATCCAAAGGAAAATAATATATTCTGGCAGCAACGGACTACTTCTCTAACTGGACAGAAGCGATCGCGTTGCGCAATGTCAAAGAGAAAGATATGGTCAATTTCATCCGACACACGATAATATATCACCATGGCATCCCGAAGAAAATCGTTACTGATAATGGTACCCGTTTTAAGAATAGAGGCATGGAAAAACTGTGTCAAAAGTTCGGTATCCACCATTCGTTTTCAATACCTTACTATCCACCGGCCAATGGATTAGCAGAGGCATTTAATAAAATGATTGTGAAAATGCTAAAGAAGACGGTGACTAGAAACAAGCATGACTGGGATGAAAGGTTGCAAGAAGCATTATGGCGTACAGGACTACCCACCGAACAACAACAAGAGTAACACCATGTTCATTGGTTTACAACATAGAGGTGGTCATCCCGATTGAAACACAGGTCACCTCACTCAGAGTAACAGTGCATCAGTCAATTACAGATGATGAAAATGCAAAGATAAGGTTGAAAGAACTGGACCTACTCGATGAGAAGTGCTTGGTAGCTCAGCAGTGATTACAAGTATCAGGAAAGAATATCGGTTGCCTTTGATAAATGAGTCAAATATCTCTCTTTCAAGAAAGGGGATATGGTGCTAATGTTGAAAAGACCAGTAGTGGTGACCCGGAGAACATGGGGGGAAATTTGAGCCTAAATGGGATGGGCCATATATCATAAAAGAAGTATATTTTAATGGAGCATACAAAGTGGTGGATCAAGATGGACAGGGTATCAGTATACTAGTCAACGCACGCTTCATCAAGAAGTATCGTTCCTAAAGATAGTCACAATTTTGATCCAAAAGATTATCGGCATAATGCTTCTATATTGAAAGGGGGCAACGACAAGTGAAGTCATGTTAATATATTCTTTTTCTGATAATTGAATAAAGGAGGAATTCCAAGTATATTGTCAAAGATTACATATCAGTGATTTCTTTAAAAGAGAGTAACTATCGTTGTCGTTATCGAACAAGCTTTGTCAAACCTTATTGAAATTGGTGTTATCACTTGGCCGATATAGTATTACAAGCATAGTGCAAATATTGTTAAAAGATATAATCAACAGTGGTGATATATCAATCAAGACGCCTATTATTATCGCGACAACGATGACAACTTATCATCATTTAAGGCAGCCTAGCCAAACCTATATGACCAACTACACATAATGCCTATCGCCATTCGAGCAGCAGTGAGAAGCCAGTGGCCTTAAAAAGCCCGTGAAGGCCAACATATGCATACCCATGCGGGTAGCGGATGGAGCTAGCGACTGAAAGCCCTAAGAGGCCAGAAAGTCCTCAACGGTCAGTCATGTGTAACACCAATGCTGTCTGTATAGCTTTCCGACAGCGTCACGGGGAACGGATGAAATTGCCCTCTTGTGAATGGGTTCGACCTTGTAGACAAAGAAAATGTGGGCTGCAGTGTGCGCTCTTTGGCCATTGTCCATAGATAGGCCAACCATGCATAAGATCCCCCAAATCCTTGCCTTGATTTCAATAGTAACTCATGAGGAAGGGCCTAAACCTACTCATCGATGAACTGGCGGCCCTGGATTTAGTACCCCAAAGGTCGCCTTGTGTGCCTCGTGAACTCTAAAGAGTTACTGCGGCTAACCCTGTGCATAAATCCAACTGAGTTCACAGCCTTGGTAGCTTCACTGGGCCCCTCTGATGGATCGCAGTTTGTGAACTCACCAAGCTGTGAGAAGTTCAGCGAACTCATAAGAGTTACAGAGACTATCACGTGAGACCTGACTCCACTACTCAAGAGTCTAAAAATCTGCGTTGCTCAACTACTCAAGAGCTTAAACTGTGTGTGATCATCTAACTAAATTGAAATCTAGTGCCGCCTATCAAAACAAAAAATCTTATAGGAAATCCCACACTAACAATCATAATATGTTGATATTTTTATCTCAAATCTTCATTAAATATCATGTTAAGATGATTGCATAAATGAACATGCTTGAAATGATCCATGATTTAAAATTTTATGAAGAAGCAAACTATCTCTAGATATCATTATGTCTTTATTAATATATGTTGAAAATCAAAAGCAGTAGCATGTTCTAAAAAATAAAAAATAAAAAAAAATTCTTTACAGCTCATCTGTAATTCCTAATATTCCCAGATATTTTTGCAAATCTTCCTTCAACTGAATTTGAGTTGCGACGTGCTTTGACTTTTCTTCGCGAATGATTTTTGCCTGATCAAGAATTCCAGCTCACTTGCTCTCCAAGGATGAGATTATCTCTTCATTTCTAATTAATTTAAATTTCTTAGCATCGATAGATTGAATACTGATTTGCATCTTCTCTTCGATCTCCTTCATGGTTGATTCTTCCGTATGATCTTTCAACTCCAGTTGCAAAATTTCTTCCTTCAAGAGAGCTATGCAATTCTGAATAATCATCCTATTGTCAACACAAGCCTTTAACTATTCCTGAAAAGTTAATTGCTATTGACTGAACTCAGAAATAGTAGAAGTAATGAGGAAAGCCTTCTCTTTGGAAAGAGCTAGTTGTTTTCCATATTCCAATATCTCAGGAGCAATGGTAACATTTTCTATTGATGCTAGAGAAGATATTGAATCATGAAATCTGAGAAGAGAGTCACATAGGATGGAAATATTAATCTTTGCCATCCTTACAGCACTTTCCAGGATTTCAATGGCAATATCCAGATCCGACCACTGCTCAGGATGTTTAAAAATGTGAACTATCACTGACATAGAATTCCTCATCAAAAGCAGTTTATGTGTAGGAATCTTCTCAAAAGATAATAGATCAGACGTGGTAGCTATGGATTTAGAGTTTGTTGCATCGCTACGAGGAGTTAGGATAATGATAACAAGGCTAGAGGATGTTGAAATTCCAATGAAGTAAATGATATACATACCTATTGCAGAAGTATGGGTAACAAGAGGTTGAATTTCCTAAACAGAACAAGGGCCAGCTCCTAACATATCTGCAAAGGAAGGCGCTCTGACCTCTGTGCTCGAATCTCTAGTAGTTGGAGTTGGTAGATCAGTGGTCTCTACTTGAAAAACGATTTCACAAGCTACCACCTTTAGTGCTACCAAAGGAGCTAGAGAGACCCTCAGTGAAACCACTGGTGCAGTGGGAGGAAGACCCACTGGGGGAGTATCATCCGTCCTAGTATTGACGATATGGGCACCTGAAATAAAAATATAACAATAATAATGAGATAACTATTATAGGATGTGTGTGTGTGTCTATATATATATATAATTTTATATTTATATACATATATAAGAGAAAGAAAATTCCTCGGTGAATATCCATATTCTTTGTAATCTAGAGGCTCATCTTCTTCCTCCTCTATCACTGCAGGAGTCTTTGCAGGAATAGTAGTACTGGGAAGAGCTTAAAAGGTTGGTGGAAGATGTTTTTCATCAGTAAAAGTACCTTCTGCAACGACATCTTCCTCGCCATTGATATCAACCTCGCCCTCCTCAAAGTTATCATTTTCATCTTCTTCAACATCTTCATACTCAGTAGAATTGGTGCCTTCAGATGAAGAGGCTAAACCTGTTTCCTCTTAGTCTTCTGCATCTATTTCTTCAATCATAACCTGTTTCTCTTTAGAGGGAGAGGCCCGGCTACCTTCTGGTTAAGAATCTTTATTAAATGGGACCGAAGAAGATGGAGAGGCTCGACCACCCCCTTCTTGAGGAGAAAGAGGAGAAGCTTGAGAGCATGTTGAGACCTTATCATCGGAGGAGATGGACTAGCATGAGCAGTTCGAGGAGTAGGAGAAGGAGTTGGTTGATCTTGAGTTTCAACAACGTTTTCTTGAGCAGGAGAAGCTTCTTTTTACCTCTTCAATCACTCTCCCAGAATGATCCCGTGGGACTTTCTCAAAGTCCCTAATGACCCCATAAGCTATCCACTCTTCTAAGGTGTTATCGCGTTTTCGTTCGCGAATGGGATCATCCATAGATATCTTGATGCAAAGATGTCAAGGAAAAGAGGCATGACTCGTCTCAGGAATGAAGCCTATTCCTTCTTCAAACTTACCGCCTCTAAGCTTTGGAGGTGAAACCCAAACAAGTCCAGTCATAGATAGGCATTTATTCACTAGATATGATTGATGAACCCACCATCTCATATGACTATATGAGGAACGAGGGATGTGATTACAGCCTGGGATAATGAAAGAAGATTTTACTTGACCGCCCAGGAGTTGTTTCCATATCATTGCCCAATTATATGAACCTGTCCCGTAACTTCGCATTCGCTGGGTCACTAACCCGCAATCTTCTGAAACAGTTTGGTCCAAACCAAAACGGCTCAGGTAGTATGGTTCTGTAACATCTCGAAAAATTTCGTACAAAGACCCGAGTACCACCTCAGGCAGAAATCACTCAGGATCAAATCCTTTAGGAATTGACAAAGTTAACTAAGTGCTAATCTAGATTAGTTGTGGAATCCTCTTGAAGCACTTTAAATACGATCTGCAAGACCCAAAACTTATAGAATCATTGATGCTAGGTTACCCTGAAATCTAGGATCAATCTCATTACCTAGTTGCTCTCGGGAGCACATTGAAACTCTGTATCGGATCTGGACCGCATGTCGAAAGTCCAATGACCACGAGATTAAGCGTTTAGGATCGCCTTGCTGGGCTTGACAACCATCTCAGAAATCAAATCCAGATTGTGTCCCGGGGCTATTCGCTTGAGCCCGGAGTGAAGTGTGTGAGAAAACGTGGATTTCTTTAGAAATTAAATCTAATTTAAGTAATCTGATACCTGTCGCTTGCGGGCCTGATATAAGCAATCAGACCGTCAGAATCTGACCCAAATACACCCTCGGATCAGGGGAAATTTTAGACACATGTCCGTGTACTTGTAATCCTGATCGAGTTTCGGTGACCGTTGAACTAAAACTGGTCCGCCACGTGTGATCTGGAGACCCGACTGGAATAAAACTTAACTCAACCTTGATCCAAGGCCAGTGAGCTTAAGTCCAACCTTTGGCTCAAGGGGGGGCTCCAGAAGTGCTTCATTGAGCTGAAACAGATGTCGTTTGGCTATAACTTAAGTATACCTTGGCCCTGGGGCCATTTTCATTAGTTTTAGGCCTATATAAGGACCTTAAACCCTCTCTTATTCACTCCATACGAATTTGAGAAAACCCTAGGAGAGAGAAGAGAGTAAAGTGTGAGAAAGTGAGAGTGAAGTTGGAATCGTTCCTGGGAATCGATCCCTGCTATTCTCCGTGCCTATCCATCACTACTGTATCGCTTTTCTGGCGATTCTGATTCCATTTTCGGGTAAGAAATCCTAACCCTAATCAGTTTTAGAGAGTCAACTAGTGTAAGTGATGAAATAGCTAACCTATTTCGTCCCATAGGTTACCGTTCTACTGTTGATAAAAACTTGGTGATTAAACTGAGTCCGTTACTCATTTCTACGGCGTAAGGTGCGGACTATTGATGCTTAGGTTATGGTTTTCAAAACTTTCAATGTCAGATAATGATAGATTCATGATATGGGTGTTATTTCACATGCAAAATGCGGTGTTCGTTTTGCGATTCAGTTACGTATGCAAATTATGGCGTTTAGTGTATTCTGTATATTTATAGAAAACACCGTATACGTACAAAATATGAAAATGTGTTTTCCATGATTAATTACTATATGTAGGTATGTGTGTAATACTTGGCGAAATAATTCACCCTAATACATGTTTTGGCCAGTATACGTTATGTATTTTAATAAGTGTATTCTAAGTGTTTGTGAAAATACTTGTATGAATAAGTACTTAGATGATAGTGCTTAGGGTAGGGGTTGAGATAGGATTCTCAACTACCTTAGAAATGTGTATGATTTCCTCCATGCAAGTTGTTTAATTTAATCGCTTACTCATGAAATGTATGTGTTTGTATTTCCTGCTTACATTGTGCTTTATAACATGCTTGTTAACATGTTGAATTACTTTGTTAATTCTTCTTTGACTACTCCACATGTTTTTCTGGTTAAGGATTAAATGTGATTGAGGCTATGTTATAGTCCAGGCAATCGGTAACAGGATTAAAGTTGTGGCTGAGATTCATTCGCCATGTAGGATGTGTTTGACGAACCCGAGTCGTACTAAAGTTGTCGGCAGTGGTTAGGCCACACAGAGATCTTATGCACTTCATGTTGATCAACTTTGGGTGCGCTTGTGCTAGTCGAGCCCGTCAAGTAACCCGATGTACCGATATATGTTCACCATGTATGGACGCTGCTGCTTGAACCTAAGGTACCAAACTCACCAGTGAAATCCCGTTTAACCTTGGTACCTCAATCCGCTAAGACTCATGAGCTAGACATGGTGGTATGGGACACCATGGTCGAGCTGTCGGCCTACGCTAGGGCGACGAGCCTCCCCGTAGTGACCAGTGTGCAACCCAGACTTGTGAGCCGAATACGGTGGTATGGGACACTGTATTCGAGCTGTCGGCCTATAATGTTTTGATGACAAAGCCGTGATGGGTGATGGGGGAGTGGTGTAACGATTCCGTGCAACAACCTTGACAGCCCTAGACGTGCCCTCTGTAGTGACCTTGAGCATACTCTGAGTCTGCGTAGAGGCGACGAGCTTTTCGGTAGCGTCTAGAGTATAAACTAGGTCTGTAATGATTTGGTGACGAGCCCATTGCAGTGACCTAGAACCGCAACATCGTATGAGATTTACTAGGACTGACGACCCTAGAATGGATCATTATTTAGGAAATGAAATAAGGGAGGTACTTTAGTTTCCCAACCCTGCTATATGAAAAGGACTAATAAGAACTTAGTAATCATATGCATGCATTGCATTACGCGTGCATTTAGGCGTAGCAGGTCAAGCACTGAGGCAGTGTTGTTCATGCCCGAACGTGAGATGAAGTCATTGAGGGAGCGTAGGCGAGGGCATGCATCATACATTCATACCATTCTTGCATTAACAAGAGTACTTAGGGATGTATGATTTACTGCTTTATCATTACTGCTTGACTGAATTAATAACATGCTAACCTATGTTTTATTATTCCACTGAGTTGATCACTCACTCCCACGTTACGGGACGATGTTTTAAACACCAACCAGACTCTGTCTTGATTTCAGATTATGGCATGACTCCTGAGGCGGAGCATGATTATTATGACGATCAGGACGAGTACTCTTTCATGCTATTCTCCGATGGCTTCGCTTAGGCTATCCGGATCGACGGGGCTACACGGTTTTATTACAGTTGAACCATTTTTTGAGACTTTTGACTTTTGTAATATGACATGTAATATTTCATGTATACAGTGACTTAGTGTCATATTCATACTCTGGAGACCAATAGTGATCATTGACTTATATACGTGTATTTATGTCTTTCAGTCTTTCGCTTGTGTTTTACAACCTGATCTGGAGTATAAATTACTGTTTTGGTATAATCCCACTCATGTTTAATGCACTAACACAGACAACATTGAATCATAAGCATATATGTTGCATAAGTGATGTTTTGGAACTCGAGGGTTGAGTTGCTACTCGACCCCCGATTTTCAGGGCATTACAGGTTCCCTCCAAAACTCTACCCCCTCTCTCAATGGGAGATTGCAGGATCGGATCGATAGGTAAAATGCCCTCTCCCCTAGGGTAAGTGATCTATTGTCTATTTTATCTGTATCCTCTGTGCAGCGATACAGGCAGAAATGGAAGTAGTTGATGTTATCATTGGAAGGAATTACATCAATGACCCAATCATAAGATCTCTTCCCCATAGCTCTCTTCTGGAAAATCCAGAGTGGAATATGGGTGAGATGAATATAAGCCTTCTCAGAAACTTCAAAAGTCCATGGAAAATATACACCTAGCAAACTAGTGAAGTAATGTCATGGAGCGTAGGTAGAGGCAAAGCCAACCGAAGGAGTTTTCACGTGCGAAGCAATCTCTCCAAAAGCCCTATAAATCGAGCATAGAACCGGAGGAGCGAGGGAATATTTGAATCCTTCAGCCATCACGCCAGCAACCACAAATACCGTAGGACGAATGACATCCGCCCACTTCGAGCTGGGCAAGACTACTATACTCAACCAATACACAAGAAATGCCACAAGTTCCCCGTAAAGAGTATACTCTGGACGTTCTTTTATATTTTTGTGGAGGTCCTCCAATTCTCGCGAATGGTTGCCATTAAACCTGAGGAGAGGAGAAAAGGTGAATAATAAGAAATATGTATTTGGATATAATAAGAAGTTGATAGTTTGCAAGAAAGAAAATTACCAAAGAGCTCTGTTGAAGTGCGCAAGCCATTGTAAAGGGGAGATCTTGTGAATGTTTAGGAATTTGGACATCTCCTTAAAAAGTTCGACGGTCGTTTCTGAGATAGAAGCAACGTGGCCTGGTGAGGAGATATAAGCCAGTTCTTCATTTGTCGAACAAACTCATCATAGAATTTCCTGGTTATTGGAAGACCTGCGATTCGATGAAGATCCCAGAGCGTGATACTCATCTCGCCCGTGGGAAGATGGAAGGAATTAGTTGAGGGACACCAATAATTTAGGAAGCCTTTTAGAATAGTGAGCTCCTTATATAAATGTTGCGATGTAGCTTTTATCGCATTGTAGAGATCAATCTTCACTAAGATTTTTGAGTGCTTGGATAAGATCACTACTGCCCATCTAGGATAGTAGTCGTGAGAAGTCAGGAGGCCTCTCGTCCCGAATTCTTCCGGACTCCATATCAATTGATGCTCTCTAAAATGTTGTTGAAGCGTCTCGTAAAAATGAGTCGGGAATAGGTTGTACGGATTATGAGAAGGGGTGAGGAAGATCATCTGGTGAACATCACCAATCTGTTGCCTTGGCTTCTTCGGTAGCAAGATGCCTTCCATAATCCTGGGTTCTCTCGATGACCAGGATTTTGTGAGGGGCAGTTTCTCTCCTTCCATTTGATTTGTAGGCTCAAAGTTGAGGATAGACTGTGGCGGTGAAGGCTCAATGGGATCACTACCATGCCTTGCTTATAAGGGTTATTAAATTTCATAATACCCTCAATGACTCTGATCCCTTCCTAGGGATTCTGGAGCTTCTTTTTCTTGTGTTCTTTGATTTTCTCCTAGAACTCCTCAGCTTTGTTGCGGCTGGTTTTCTTCGACTTGGATGGTGGAGGAGTGTCTTCTCTCATTGGTAGCTTCTGACTCATGGTCGGAAAATGAGTCGCTGTCTTTAGCCACTCATCCCAGTTGTAATCTCAACCATGTCTTGGTGGTCGTTCGATCTCGCCCATAGAGATTACCCTATGAATAGGAGAAGGCATTGTGGCTATCCGATCAGCAAAATCAAAGGTAGGGAGCACAAGTTCCTTTATATAGGTCAGGCGCTTGCTAGTGGTTTTGAAATGTTTGCATGATGGTTGGGGAGGAGACGAGGATGGTTCGGTAGCTTGGGAAGACGAAGGATTGGGTAATTCTTGATGAGAAGGTTGAGCGGTTGAAGGTTCGATGAGACGGAAGGTCCTTTTAGTGCGGGCTATGATGAAAAGTTCAAGTTCCAGGAAATAAGTTGAGAAAAAAAGGCTAAGTCAGGGAAAATTTGCAAAGGGTTCGTTGCGCAGATCGTGCAAATGGAATCAGCAACGCGGGCTTGTGCAAAGTACTAGTGATTGCAAGGATGGAATGTCCGTTGCGCAGGTCATGCAAACAATATTGATTGCGCGGGGAAATGACGGATGGATGGAGCTTCGCTACAAGAAATGGAAAGTGAAGGAATGAAGGGAATTCTGGTATTTATAGAGAATGAGGCCCAAGTATGGAACTCGAGCACTCGTTGTGTGGGTCGCACAAACACTTGTACAATTATAGAAGAGAGGGTAGGTTGATCCTGATCCTTTGATTCAAATGAACAAAGGAAGGATCAAGGGGGCATCTATTGGAACATAAAAAAGGAGAAGAGGAAAGATTGAAAGAAAGAAGATTTAAAGAAAAATATGGAAATGAGGAAGAAAGGAGGAGATGGAATATCATGTTAGGGATTTGCACGGACCGCGCAATCAAATGTTGGTTGCGCGGGTCATGTAAATAGTTTAATTTGTTGCGCAGGCCGCGTAAAGGAGTTCAGGGATAATTTGTCATGAATGATTGGATTTGATGCGTGGTGGGCCCCATGACAAAAAAAATGAGGGTTCGCACTTGTGGAGGCCTATAAATACCCCACTTCCCCTCTCATTTAGGGATTGGAAGAATTTTGGAAGAAGGTCAGAGCTCTAGAAGAAGCTGAAGGTAGGAGAAGGGAAATTACAAAGGGTTTGTGCGCCCACGCAAACCATCTTAGTTGCGCGAGTCGCGCAACCAGACTATTATATAGCCATTGAAGATAGGGGCCGAAATGCTGTCAGAATTATCAGGGTTGGTCTTCACCATCTCAAGTTCTCCTTTTTGCACAAGGATAAGCTCAAGAGGGGGAGATCAGATAATCAAACCTACACAGTATTCCTCCTAGAGAGATGATCGGATCACAAGTCGAAATGCTGTCGAATTTGATATTCAGATTCGACATTCGAACTTTGTCAATTTCTGTATTTTTAAATAATCTATCTTAGAATCAAGGGATATTCGAGGATGTAAATGAACCCAATAATTGACAATACAATGATTGTTCTTTATACATTCTCTCTGTTATATTTGAATAAGACAATTCTCCCAAATTGAATGCATTTGTTTCTTGTTCGAAACAGAGCCTTTTAGTGAGTGGATCCACAATCATATGCTTAGTGCTGATGAACTCCATAGACACTTGACGATTCAAAACTCTTTCTTTTACAACAACATACTTGATGTCGATGTGCCTCTACCTTGATGAATGCTTGTTATTACTAAAGAAAGAAATCGCAGCTGAATTGTCACAAAATATTCTCAATGGTTTCGGGATATGCTCTAGTACCCGCAAACCCGAGAAAAAACGTTGTAACCACAATGCCTGATTAGATGCCTCATGATAAGCAACGAATTCAGCTTCCATGGTGAATGAGGTTGTGGTTGACTATTTCACACTTTTTCAAGACATGGCTCCACCAACCATTATGAAGATGTAGCCAGAGGTGGACTTCTTAATATCAATGCAGTTAACATAATCTGCATCTGAGTATCTAACCAACACCAAATGGTCAGATTTTCTGTATGTGAGTCTAAAGTCCTTTATTCTTTGCAAGTAGTATAATACTTTCTTTGTAGTTATTTAATTCTACATTATTAGATTAGATAGATACCTGTCCAACATTCCAACACCAAAGGCAATATCCGGTCGAGTGCAGACTTGAGCATACATGATGCTCCCTACTACTGATGTGTAAGGAAATTCCTTCATTTGATTCTTTTCTAAAACATTCTTAGGACATTAGAATTGTCCGAATTTATCACCTTTAACAATAGGTGATTATTTAGGAGCACAATTTTGCATGTCATACCTTTCGAGTATCCTAGTAATATAGGCCCTCTGTTACAGGCTAAGTAGTTCATGTGATCTATCACGGCGAATCTCAATGCTGATGACATAAGAGGCGTCACTAAGGTATTTCATTTCAAATATTTAAGATAAGAATTTTTTGGTGTCGCTCAACATCTTTATGTCACTACTAGCCAATAGAATGACATCAACATACAAAATAACAAACTTACTCCCACTGATTTTAATATAGATATATTCATCCGCGGTGTTTTCTACAAAACCATATGAGGAAATCAGTTCATGAAACTTTAGGTACCATTGTCGTGATGCCTATTTTAACCCATTGATGAATTTTGACAGTTTAAAAACTAGATGTTCTGAGCCATCGGCTACAAAACCTTCAGGTTGTAACGTATATATGTTCTCATTTAGATTCCCATTGAGAAACACAATCTTTACATCCATCTGATGCAGCTCTAAACCATATGATCCACAAGAGCCATTATGATCCTGAATGAGTCTTTCTTAGATACTGGTGAGAATGTCTCCTTAAAGTCAATGCATTCATACTAGTTAAAACCCTTGGTAAAAAGTATGGCTTTATATCTTTCAACCTGACCCTTGGAGTCCCGGTTGGTTATAAATATCCATTTACAACCAATCAACTTTATTCCTGAAGGCAATTCTATAAGATCCCACACTTTATTATCCTTCATAGATTTCAACTAATCTTTCATGGCATCAATCCAACAAGAAGGGTCAGCACTCTATTTGACTTGAGCAAAGGATTCAGGATCATTTTCCACCCCTATGTTAAACTTGTGCTCCTGTAAGTATACGATGTAGTCATTGATTTACAAGCATTCTCTCTCTTTCAGATCTTCTCAATGACTCTGTCTCTTGAGTGTGATTTTGATTTTCCTCATTAGTGAGTTATACAAGATGTTCATAGTAGTGCTCTGCAATGATTTTAGACTCGGCTGCAATATTAATTCCACATGATCTGGAGTGACTGTGACCGGAGTTATAGTCTTTTCTTCCTCGAATACAAAGTTCATAATGTTTAAGCTCCCACTATTTTTAGTGTCCTCAATGAATATGGTATTCCCAGTCTTAATAATCTTGATAGAGTGGAAAGGACAGCAGAATCGATAACCTTTTGACCTTTTCGGGTATCCTATAAAGAAACAACTTATGGTTCTGGGATTGAGCTTTTTTCATGCAAGTTATAAACTTTGGCCTCAGCAAGATATCCCCAAACATGCAGATATCGGAGACTTGGCTTTCTCCCATTCCACAACTCAAAGGGGTTTTACTTACAGCCTTGTTGGGAACCCTGTTAAGGATATTAACTACAGTTTTGATCGTGTCATCCCACAAAGATTCTAGAAATGTTGAATTGCTTATCATGCTTCGCACCATGTCCATAAGGATGCAATTAGGCCTTTCAGCCACACCATTCTGTTCTAAAGGTCCAGGCATTGTGTACTAGGCAACATTGCCATAATCTTGTAGGTATCTAGAGAATGACCATAAATTGCGACCTGATTCATCATATTTACCATAGTATTCACCACAACGGTCTGATCTGACGACTTTAATCTTCTTATCGAGTTAATTTTCAACTTCAGCCTTATAGATTTTAAAAGCATCCAGGGCATCTGATTTTTCACTGATAAAATAGAGGTACCCAAAACAAGAGTAGTCATTTACGAAAGTGATAAATATTTGTGTCCACTCTAGGATGCTATAGGGGTCCACAAATGTCTATATTATGTATTACCTCTAAGAGTCCTATACTTCTTGTTGCACCTTTCTTTTGGTTCTGGTCTGTTTTCCTTTAATGCAATCAATACACACTTTATAGTCGAAGAAATCTAGAGAATGAAGAATCCCTTCTCGCACAAGCCTATCTAATCTCTTATGAGATATATGACATAATCACCTATGCCACAACATGGAGGAATTCTCATAGTCTAGTCTTCACTTAGATCCTACTTTATTTCCATGCAGGTCATTTATATTATAGACGTGTGAGGCATTCAAGTCCATTTGGTATAAGTTGTTCACCATAGAGACAGTGCCAACTTTAATTGAATCAAAGTATATACTCAATCTTTTATTCTTAAATTGGAAAGAATAACCTGATTTATCCAACCAAGAAATAGATATCAAATTACGCCTTATAAAAGGCACACAAAATATCTAGTATATCAAATAAATGACCTGATCTTAACTTAAGCCTACGGACTCTGACTGCCTCCACATCAACTTTAACGTCATTGCCTATATATACTGAGCATTCCATATTAGTTGGTGGCCTGCTCTGTAACAGTTCTCGCACAGAAGTACATATGTGAATAGTTGTTTCTGAATCTACCGACACATCAGTCAGATTGGATTCAAAACAAACTAGTATTGTATTAATGCCCTTTCATATGAGCCACTGCTTGTACTTTACGAGGTCTTTCTTCAGATGACCTGGCTTCATGCAAAAGAAGCAATTTTCCTTTTTAGCCTACATATGTCTTAATTGAATCCCAGGTTGATTGTCAACTGGAGAACCAGGATGACCGTGAGTACCTAAGGATCCCTCATTATAACTATATTTCCTTTTTCTGTTTCCATTATAGCTAGGTACATGTCCCGAGGTTACAAGATTAATATTCTGACTGTTTTCAAATGATTTTGAACGTTCAGATTTTTCTGGAGTAATGTCCAAATGTAAGCATCCCAGGACTATCCTTATAGACTCTATCCATTGAAAATAAATAGACTCGGTTAGGATGGGAACTGGATGCGTTTGAGTTGGAATTATAACTAGTTGCAAAATATACTCACATTAGCAGATTGTTTACATAAAATAATTTATGAATGAAATTGAATATCAGACAAAATTTATTGCAAGTTTAATTGATTTGGGGCCTTTAATTAAATTATCCAGGATGAAGATGGGCCCAACCATCCAATCTTGGTGAGAATCAGTTACATCATCATCACTCCTCTTGTGGAAGGTAATCATAACATGTAAGTGACTCCTGAACATGAAGTTAAGCGATGCCAATTATGTAAATCTAAGACACTCAACACCTATGAGTATGATGAGACTTTTAGCTTTACATTACCAGCACCATTTACTCCATCCCGTTCATGCCCCTACCAAATGGTAATCGTTTGTGTTTTTGAAAAGGAGAGCTTAAGATGTCCTAGAGGGAGACGGGGGGGGGGGGGTGAATAAGATAATGCCAAATAATCGAATTAAGTGCTGAATATGTAAATAAAGTAAAGATCTCAATTGCTTAAGTATTAAAATGTTAATTCTAAATAATTCATAGGACAACCTTCACCTAAAGTTTTAGGCAAGACAACCTTATTTCACGCATGTCATTAAAATCAAAATCACAAACTTGCAAGAGTAATAAAAATATTACAACATTCACCACTCAACTGAAATTAAATACAATCATTCACCATAAATAAAATAAAGGCATTCACCACATCACACAAATGATTATAGTGGTTCGGTGTTTTAAAAATATCCACACTTACTCCACTCCCAAAATTACTTCCCTCATAATTTTGGCTTTTACTATGAAAAGGTTTTCTCAGGTTCACCTTAATAACCTTATACAATTCTTGTAATTTTCATGAGCTATCACATATAAACCCCTCACTGAGATTTTCAGGCTATCTCAGACAAAACCTAAACTGAGATTTTAATTGGCTATCTCAGAAAAACCAAACAGAGTTTAGAAGGTATACTTATCTTCATCGTAGAAGATGTATCAGAAGCTTGTAGCCGAAGAGCCGCTTTCTTGAATGTAGTTGTTCCTTGTTCAATCAGATAGAAAGGGTCTAGGTTTCTATTGATTTTAATTAAGTTAAACCCAATAAGCTACTTGAATTAATTCTCTTAAATCTCAAAAGAATAGTATAGTTTTCTCTCTTTAGAATTAAACTTAAAAGTTCTGAGATTATGAGAATTGAAAGAAAAAACTATAAATTAAATTATAAATACTATTCAATAGCTTTCTAATAACCTAAGCTTCTCTCTTTCTTATAGAAGGATTTTGATAATTAACTTGTGTAATTCAGAATGAGAGAGGAACTCAATTTATAGGCAAAGAAGTTGAATATTCGGCTAGCCCGAGATAGTCTTCTACTAGACCAAGTGGACGGGATTCAGTTCAACGTGCTTCAGATTACGCAGGATAAGTGTAACGACTCAAAAAATTCTGTACAAAGACCCGAGTAGCACCTCAGGCAGAAATCACTCAGGATCAAATCCTTTAGGAATTAGACGAGGACTAACTAGTGTTAAAGAAATCACTCAGGATCAAATCCTTTAGGAATTAGACGAGGACTAACTAGTGTTAAACTAGATTACATACGAAATCAGCACTAATCACTTTAAATATGATCTGTAAGACCCAAAACTTATAGAATCATTGACACTAGGTTACCCTAAAATCTAGGATCAAACTATATTCTCGGTTGCTCTTGGAAGCACATTGAAACTTCGTATCGGATCTGGACCGCACTTCGAAAGTCTGATGACCACTAGACTAAGCGCTTAGGACCGCTTTACTGGGCTTGACAACCATCTCAGAAATCACATCCAGATAGTATCCAGAAACGGACAACTTAAGCCCAGAGCGGAGTGTGTGAGAAATGTGAATATATTTAGAAATGAAATCCAAATTTAAGTAATCTGAGTCGTGTCACTTGCGGACCAAATATAATAATTCAGACTGTCAGAATTTGACCCAAATACACCCTCGAATCAGGGAAAATTTCATACACAGGTCAGTGAACTTATGACCCTGATTGGTGATCGTGGACAGTTGAATTGAAACTGGTCTGCCACGGGCGATCTGTAAACTCGATCGGACCGAAAACTCAGCTTGACTTAGATCCAACATAAGGGAGCTTAAGTTCGACCTTAGGCTCAAGGGGGGCTTCGGAAGTGCTCCGTTGAGCTGAAACAGATGCTCTTTGGACATAACCTAAGTATACCAAGGCCTTAGCGCTATTTTCATTAGTTCTGGGCCTATATAAGGACCTTAAACCCCCTCTCTCTCATCCCATACGAATTTGAGAAAACCTAGAGGGAGAAGAAAGAAGAAAGAGAAGGAAAGAGAGAGAGGTTGAGTGAGCGACTAGGAGTTTATTCCTAGGATCCTATTCCGCTATTCTACGTGCCTATCCATCACTACCAAATCACTATTCCGGCGATTCTGACTTCGTTCTTAGGTAAAAGAACCTAACCTTAATCTGTTCTAGGGTTTCAATTGTCGCTAGTAGCAAAATAGCTGACTCAACTCGTGCTATAGGTTGTCATTCCATCATTGACAAAGACTTAGAGTCTTTATCGAATTCGTTACGCTTCTACGGCGTAAGGTGCGGACTATAGATGTATAGGTTATGGTTTTCAAGGCTTTCAATGTCGGTTAATTATTTATTCTTGACATGGGTGTTATTTCACATGCAAAATGTGTCGTTTGTTTTGCTTTACGATTATATATGAGCTATGTTGAATATATTGTATTCTATGTACGTATTGAAATGTTTGAATACGTATGGAATTTGAATTTGTGTCTAACATGATTATTTGCCGTGACTATATGCTTGTTATGTATGCGACAACTCCCTAGAGAAAGGACTTGCCCTAAATCACGCCACGGCTAATATACGCTATATACGTTAAAGTGTGTAGCCCACGTGTTTGTAGAAATGATTAAATGAGTATAGAATCTGGATTCGTGCATGCCATGATTATCCACCTTGGGTAAATGCGTGTGGTATACGGGGCAACTCCCTAGTAAAAAGATTTGGCCTAATACATGTATAACCAACTGTAACATCTCGAAAATTGGGGGTCGAGCATAAACTCAACTCCCGAGTTCCAGAACATCACTGATGCAACAAAATGAATGATGATTGAATGTTGACTGTGATCGAGCATTGAACATGAGTGAGATTAAGCCAAAAGAGCATATCATACTCCAGAGACAGTTAAATTGCAAGCGAAAGACTGTGATAGATAAATAACATATATAAACTATGGTGGGTCTCCAGAGTGTGATGATGTTACCAGGTTAATTAATTATAAGTACAATTCTAAAATATACCTAATGTGAGGAAGTGTAATGTCTTCTATCCCAAGTACCATAGTCCCGTCAATACAATACCAGGTCTTCATAGACCTGCCTGAGAGATATAGATAGGAGAACTCCTCCTCAACATCATAGTAGTAGTCCGGCTCTGCTTCGTAAGCATCGCCATCACCTGAAACTCAACAAATCTGGTTGGTGTTGCAAACACCGTCCCGTAACGTGGGAGTGAGTGATCAACTCAGTGGAACAATAAGGCATAGGTTAACATGTCATCAATTCAGTCAAGTAGTAATGATAAAGCAGTAAAATTAAACACTCCTAACTACTCTTATTAATGCAAGTATGAATGCAGTCATGATGTATGCCCTCACCGACATACTCCTTCATGCGACACCATCTTCGTTCGTGACATGCTTTCTTTCCTCAGTGCTCCACATCTTCCAGGCACATGCAATGCATGCTGAGCATGATTATCGAGTTTGTTATTAGTCCATTTCAAACAACAGGATTGGAAAACTAAGGTACCTCTCTTGTATCATTCCCAAACATGATCCATTCTAGGGTCGTCAGTCCTAGACAATCTCATACGATGGTGTGTTTCTAGGTGACTGCAAGGGCTGCTACGCGGAATTGTTGCACCACTCCTCCATCACCTTATCAATACAGGCCTAGTTTATACTCTGTTACTACGGGAAGGCTCATCGCCTCACCGTAGGTTTGGAGTATGCTCGAGTTCACTACACCGGTACGGTCAGGGCTGCCAGGGCTGTTACACGGAATCGTTGCACCACTCCCCCATCACCCATCAAGTAGTGTAGGCCGACAGCTCGAATATAGTGTCCCATACCACCATAATCGGCTCACGAGTCTGGTTGCTCACTGGTCACTATGGGGAGGCACGTGGCCCTAACGTAGGCCGACAGCTCGACCACGGTGTCCCATACCACTATGCCCGGCTCATGTGTCTTAGCGGATCAAGGTACCATGGTTAACGGGATTTCCACTGGTAAGTTTTGTACCCTAGGTTCAAGCAGTAGCTACCAAACATGGTAAACATACATTAAACACATCGGGTTACTTGACGAGCCTGACTAGCTCGAGCGCACAATCAATTAGACGACATGAAGTGCATAAGCACTTCGCGTGGCCTAACCACTGTTACCAACTGACGTACGACTCGGGTTCGTCAAACACATCCCACGTGGCGACATGAACTCAGCCACGATATCAAATTTGGTACCGACTGTCTGGACTATAGACATAGTCCCAAACTCAATCAATTCTCATCCATAGCATGTGGAGTAAAGCATGATAAACAAAGTAATTCAAGCATGCTAGTAGGCACGTTATAAAGCATGATATAAAGCATAATATAAAGCATGTTATGAAGCACTATATAAATAGGAATACAAACACATATATCTCATAAGTAAGTGGTTAAAGTGAACAACCACTTGGAGGAAATCATGCATGTCTCTAAGGTAGTTGAGAATCCCATCTCAACACCTACCTAAGGCACCAACATCCAAACACTTACACAAGCATTTTCACAAACACTTTACATACACTATTTTAACATACTTAGTGTATGTTAGCAAACATGTATTAGGGCGAGTCCTTTCGCCAAGCAAGTATTTTACGCACATATAATATATTTATACAACAAATAATCATGGCAATCACATCTCTAAAATATATATGTATACAGTACTTTCTACAATACAATATTTCTACATACATAGTGTATATTAGTAAAACATGTATTTGGGCGAATCCATTCGCCAAATAAGTATTTTATCCATATATCGTATATTCATACAACAATTAATCATGTCAAACACATTTTTAAAAAATATACATATACGGTATTTTCTACGAATACCTAGAATATGTAAAATTCAATAATCTACATCCTTAATCGAAACAGGAAACAGAAAACACTTTGTACATGTGCAATTGCATGCCGATCATGAATCTATCATTATCTGACATTGAAAGCGTTGAAAACCATAACCTATACACCTAAAGTCCGCACCTTACTCCTTCGAATTGCAACGAATCAGCTAGTTTCGTTAGGCTTCCGTGTTTGGCAGTTTTATAGCCTAAAGAGTGAAACCGGTTAGCTATTTCATAACCTATAACCTTCACACCTAAAAACAGATCTAGGGTTAGCGTTTCTTACCTTAAAACGGAGTCGGTATCGACGGAAAACGAAAAGAAAGGGGCGGTGCAGCCCGTGTGGTGATTGGAAACAGTAGGAGGGAGATTCTCCCACAACTCTCTAGCTTTCTCTCTCTTTTTCTCTCTTCTTACTTAGGGCTTTTCCCAAATTCGTATGGCTGTGAGAGAGGATGCTCTAAGGTCCTTATATAGCCTAAAAAGTCTCTGAAATAGACTTAGGTTCAAGGTATACTTGGGTTATATCCAAATCGGCTTTGTTTCAGCTCAAAAGAGGGTTTCTGGCAGGCCTCCTTAAGCCAAAAGTCGGACTTAAGCTCACTAACCTTGGATCTACATGGAGTTATGTTTTCGTCTCAGTCGGATTCCCAGATCACGCGTGGCGGACCAATTTCAGTTCAGTGGTCAGCGGGCCTTAATCCGAAATTCCAAGTACATGTAAATGTTCCTGAAATTTTTCCTGATCCGAGGGTGTATTTGGGTCAGATTCTGATGGTCTAGTTTCTTATAAATTGACCGCAAGTTTCAAGTCTCATATCACTATTCTAGATATTTATTTTGTAAAGGGATTTTATGTTTTCACTCTCCGCTCTGGACTCAAGCGAACAGCCGTGGGACACTGTTTGGGGCTGATTTCCAAGATGGTTGTCAAGCCCAGCAAGGCGGTCCTAAGTCCTTAACCTCGTGTTATTCAGAGTCCCGATATGCGGTCCAGACCTGATACGGAGTTTCAATGTGTTCCCGAGGGTAGTCGGGTAATGAGTTTGATCCTAGATTTTAGGGTAACCTAGCGTCAATGATTCTACAAGTTTTGGGTCTTGCAGATCGTATTTAAAGCAATTCAAACGGATTTCGTAGCTAATCTAGTTTAGCACTTAGTTACTTTGTCTCATTTCTAAAGGATTTAATCCTAAGTAATTTCTGTCTGAGGTGGTACTTAGTCCTTTGCAGTTTGTATATAAAGTGATCCAAGTTATACTACTTGGCTAGTTTAAGATAGTCTCTAGGGTGAAAGTACTTAGGAAAATTGAAAGAACAAGGTGGTGAAGGGTGGGATTTGTGAAGGAAATGGGTTCAAAGGTGATTGTAGACTTTGGGATTGAGTTCTGACAGGTTAATAAGGAGTTAGGATCGACCCATTGCCTAAGGACGTTTAATCTCAGGTTGGCAAAAATCTGGGATGTTACACCAACATACAACATTTATGAAGATGTGTGTAGTCTAAGTGATTGTAGAAATGTCTGAGTAAGCTAGTTGTTACTAAGGAATATCTTGTATGAGGATTGATATATGCTTCTTGGTTGCCATAATTATCTGTATGATTTCCTCCATGTATGTTTACATTATGATATCTGTTTTATTTATGGAATGAATGTGGATGAAATCATGTTGTGTCGCACTTCACAACATGCTCATATGATTGTAAGAATAGAATTATTCGTTCATTACTGCTGTGACTGTGTCATATGATTACCTATTGAAATGGAATGAGGTTAGGACTATGATATAGTCTAGGCAATTGATAACCGACCCTGATTAGGTGGTTGAGGTTATTTCACCACACGAGACGTGCTTAGCGAATTTCGGGCCGTACTTCGGTTGGCGACAGTGGTTAGGCTACGCGGAGTGCTTACGCACTTCATGTCATTCAACTTGTCGTGCGCTCGGGCTAGTCGAGCTCGTTAAGTAACCCAATTAACCCAATATATGTTCACCATGTATGGACGCCACTGCCTAAACCTAAGGTACCAAACTCACCAATGAAATCTAGTTTAACCTTGGTACCTCGATCCGCTAAGACTTATGAGTCGGACATGGTGGTATGAGACACCGTGGTCGAGCTGTCGGCCTACGCTGGGGCGATGAGCCTCCCTGTAGTGACCAATGAGCAACCCAGACTCGTGACCCTAATACGGTGGTATGGGACACTGTACTCAAGTTGTCGGCCTACACTATCAGGTGACGACCCCTTTATAGTGACCTCGAGCGTACTCTGAGTCTACGTGTAGGCGACGACCCTTTCATAGCAACAAGAGTATAAACTAGGCTTGCACTGATCAGGTGACGAGCCTATTGCAGTGACCTAGAACCGTAACATCGTATGAGATTTACTAGGACTGACGACCCTAGAATGGATCCTTGTTTGGGAATGATATAAGGGAGGTACCTTAGATTCCCAATCCTGCTGTATGAAAGGAACTAATAATAACTCGGTAATCACGATCATAACATCGCACTGCATGTGCCCCGGGTTGAAGAGCACAGGGGAAAGAAAGCATGTCGCGACCATAAGATATTGTCGTACGAGGGAGTGTAGGCGAGGGCATGCATCATAAATGCGTTTCATCCTTGCATTAATAAGAGTATCTAGGAGTATCTGATATGTCTGCTTTATCATTACTGCTTGACTGAATTGATAACATGTTAATCTTTGCTTTATGATTCCACTGAGTTGATCACTCACTCCCATGTTCTGGGATGGTGTTTTGAACACCCACTAGACCCTGTCTTAGTTGCAGATGACAATGTGACTCAGGAGACAGAGCCTGATTACTATGACCATCAGGACGAGTTCTCGTATATGCAGTTCTCAGGTAGTTTTGCTTAGGCCGTCCGGATCAATGGGGCTACAGGGCTTATCATTGTAGTTGAACTATTTTTTTGACATTTTGATTTTTGAACTATTACATGTATATGGTGACTCAGTGATGTATTCATACTCTGGAGATCGATCGTGAACTTTTGGCTCATACACGTATATATATACATCTTTTAGTCTTCTGCTTGCGTTATATTAATTGATCTGGAGTATAAATTACTGTTTTGGTATAATCCCACTCATGATTAACGCACTAACATGGACAACATTCAATTAAAAGCATATATGTTGCATAAGTGATGTTTTGGAACTCGGGAGTTGAGTTTCTACTCGACCCCCAATTTTTAAGGCGTTACAATAAGACTTATCTAAAATTTGGATGGCCGAATTTTTCCGAATTCCAAAGAATGAGGTTGCTGGAATTTGACCCGAAGATTCTTGGGCTAGCCGAATTTCAAGATCCGATTAGCTGAACCAAAATTTAGGCTAGCCGAATTTGCAACAGAAATTAGTTTTACTTCGAGCTTGAACTTGGGCTAGCCGAGAAACCTTGGACTAGCTGAACCAAAAGTTAGGCTGGCCGAATTCCAAGCAAAATAAGTGTAAAAACCCAATTTTAAACATTTTTTAAAGCACCTAGTCCTAAGGTCTTTCTAGGATTTTATACCACCTGAGATATATCAGATATCTGTACTTCTTTGATTAGAACGAAGTCTCAGATTTCATCCTGACTTTAAGCTTGATCCTTTCTTGAACTTGTGCTTAATTTTCTCTTGATCTTGAGCTTGATCTTTTCTTGATTCTCTTGATCTTGAGCTTAATCTTCTCTTAATTGAGCTCTTGTCAAGTTATTTTGGCTATACGAAATTTGACAAATAAAGTGTACTTAAAACAATTTAGCACTTACAATCTCCCTCTTTGTCAATTTTGTGACAAAACAAATATCATAACAAATATGATAACAAAAATTTGATCACTGAAGTCTTGCAAAGAATCTGATGAAGTTCAACAAGTTAGACAAGCACTCCCCCTATGAAATAGACATATAACATACATAGTAATCCATATATATAGCATTCATGCCATTGCATTCATGTCATTCATACACAATACACAATACATTCATTCTCTCTCCCATAATATACCAATAACACATTAATAACATTATTATAGCACCATTAGAATAACATAGCATTGGTAGTATTGGTATTTAAATTCTATAACACATTAATCACACACAACCACTCTCCCCCTTTTTGTCACAAGTTGACAAAGGAAGAATAGGATAATGAGTATTAAGCAAATGAAATAATCGATACCAAAGATCATGTAGAAGGAGAAATAAGTACTAAGCATATGAAATCATTAAGGAAAGCATATGAAATAGTTTAGAGTTTTAGAGGTAGCAAGTGTTAATGTAATCATCCAAGCACCAAGACAGAAAATAGAGTTAAGTTAAAATCCCATGAAAAGTTTGAAAAAGGCAAGAAAATCTGACTCAATTCGACCTAGAGGAAGAAGGAGCAGGCATCGATGGATCATTCTGGCACAAACTCCTGGTGATGCGATGGAAGTACTTTTTCATGTACTTCATTATAGACTTCTGGATTTGTGCCAATGAATCCTACGACACATGCAAAACTTCAACTTTCTCTTCCAGTGTTATAAGTCTCTCATCAAACTGAGAGGGCTGGAAGTTGGAATCAACCTAATCATCTTACTCATCCAACTCATTGAAAATATCATTCATGGTAATGTCTGCAACTGGCTGTGTTCCCTCCTCTTCTTCTTGTATAGGAAGATTTTTAAGGTTCATCATATTTAGATTAGAATTGTTAAATGGGAGTTCGGATTTCGGTGTCTCAAACGATGGAATTTGAACATTATAATGAAAAGCGAGGCAAGTTATAAGATAAGCAAATTGAATCAGACCGTGCTTGGGATGGAAGCGAAATTGAATGATGTTGTAGCAAATTAAGGATGATAAACAGACATGTAGGCCAGGCACAATAGAATGAAAAACTCTAACCATGAAGGAAGTAAGATCAGTCTTATTATCGGCTCGAGGATAGACATTGGACGTGAAAATCCGATGCAACACATGAAATTTGGGGAGCATTTGGTTTGTAGGGAGGGCATTACCTGACCGCCATTCTGCACTGAAGCGACATAATTTGCGGGTGATCACTTGTTTTTCAGAATTGGAAATTTTTCCTGATAATGTGGCAATGGGTATGCCATCATCCGCACAAACTATGTCCATTAAAGCAGAGATAATTTGCGGTGTAATGTGGAATGTCCCTTCAATGAATTTAACAAAAAATGATAGATCATCAAGGGAAACATCACAAATTGATGCATACATTCCTTTCACAATGGAGTGGTAAGCCGAACCACCCCATCCTAAAATGTTCTCCCAACCGACTTTAGTTAAAATAGGAACAAGATGGAATTGAGCAATATGGTCTAAATTGATCGATTTCTCAATGATTATGCTCTAGTATGTAAATCCTTAACATAATTTGAATCATCATCCGGTGTCCTTGGGGTATGCACACCAATCGGAGTTGATCTAGAAGATGAACTAGCACGATTTTTGCGTGTCGTTCTCTTGGATTTATGCTCCATAACAGATTGCACAAGAAAAATATCAAAGATATGATATGAAAAAGAGTAGATTAGTTTTTGAACAAAACCCACCTCAAATAGGGTTTCAAATGATGAAAAAATTACTCAAATGTGATTTGCTAGCATTAAACCACTAAATAGTAGAAGAAATTTGAAGAAAAGCCATTTACTAACAAGATCGGAGGATGGGTTGGTCGAGTGAGGCACCGACTAGCTAAGGAAGAAGATATGAAATAAAGTGGATTTGAGATTTTTCCCCCTTTTAGGTGAAATCCGCACGTTCATCGGCTAGCCTGAGTATGTACTCGGCTAGTCGAAAAATCACAAAATTTTGATTTTTAGACTAATTTATTTTATATTTAATTTTAATATCATTTTATGCATTAAAAAAATAAACATAAAAAAATGCATAAAAAGAAATAAGATAATTATTTAACAATGCACAAACTAATATCATGCTTTAAGTTGGAAAATCTAGTTCTGCCAAGTGGCTTAGTTAGTATATCTGCAAGCTACTTCTCAGTTTGAATGTATTCAAGCATGATAGACTTGTCTTCAACCAATTATCGAATATAATGGTATTGTATGTCGATATGCTTCATATGAGAATGTTGGATTGGATTTTTGGAGATATTAATTGCGCTTGAATTATCGCAATACAAAGTCATTGTATCTTGTGAAATTCCATAATCGGCAAGCATTCTTTTCATCAAAACTAGCTGAGTACAAGCATTTCCTACTACAATGTATTCAGCTTCAGGTGTAGAGAGAGATATTGAATTTTATTTCTTGCTGAGCCAAGATACTGAGCAGTTTCCTACATAGAAACATCTACCACTGGTAGATTTAGTATCATCAACATTTCCTGCACAGTTTGCATCAGTATATTCGGCAATTTGTACAGACATATCATGCGGATACCATAGTCCTAAGTTCGTAGAACTTGCGACATATCTGATTATCCATTTAACAGCAGTTAAATGCGATTCTTTTGGATTAGATTGATATCTAACACATATTCCAACACTAAAAGCAATATCAGGTCTACTAGCAGTTAAGTACAAAAGACTACCAATCATACTTCGATATAAATGGGAGTTTACACTTTTACCTAATTCATCTTTTAAGTGTTTAAGTGTCGTACTCATTGGAGTATCGAAATTTTTACCATTCTCAAAACCAAACCTTTTTGCAAAGTTCAATGCATATTTGTTCTGGAAGATGAACATTTCATCTTCAAGTTATTTCACTTGTAATCTAAGAAAATAGTTTAGTTCACCGACCATACTCATTTCAAACTTAGATTTCATTATATCTACAAACTCAATAGATAAGTTAGTGAATGTAGATCCATAAATGATATCGTCAACATAAATATGAACTATCATAATGCGATCATTATGTTTCTTAACGAATAAGGTTTTATCAACACTACCCATGATAAAATTATGACTGAGTAAAAATTTAGTCAATTTTTCATACCATACTCTGGGAGCTTGTTTCAAACCGTAAAGAGCCTTTTTAAGATGGTAGACATGATTCAAAAATTTGGGATATTCAAAACCTTTAGTTGTTCAACATATACTTCCTCATTCAAATCACCATTTAAATATGCACTTTTAACATCCATTTAATAAATTTTGAACTTTTTATGGCATGCAATCGAAATAAATAATCTTATAGATTCAAGGCATGCAACTGGTGCAAAGGTTTCATCGTAATTAATACCTTCTATTTGAGTATACCCTTATACAACCAGTCGTGCCTTATTTTTAATAATATTTCGCATTTCATCAGTTTTATTCTTAAAAATTCACTTGGCTGTAACATCCCGAAAATCGGAGGTCGAGCATAAACTCAACTCCCGAGTTTCAGAACATCACTTATGCAACAAAATGAATGATGATTGAATGTTAACTATATTTGTGCATTGAACATGAGTGAGATTAAGCCAAAACAGCATATCATACTCCAGAGACAGTTAAATTGCAAGCGGAAGACTTTGATAGATAAATAACATATATAAACTATGGTGCGTCTCCAGAGTGTGATGATGTTACCAGGTTAATTAATTATAGTGCAATTCTAAAATATACCTAATGTGAGGAAGTGTAATGTCTTCTATCCCAAGTACCATAGCCCCGTCAATACAATACCAGGTCTTCATAGACTGAGAGAGATCTAGATAGGAGAACTCCTCATCATCATAGAAGTAGTCCGGCTCTGCTTCATAAGCATCGCCATCACCTAAAACTCAATAAATCTGGTTGGTGTGTATAACACCGTCCCGTAACGTGGGAGTGAGTGATCAACTTAGTGGAACAGTAAAGCATAGGTTAACATGTTATCAACTCAGTCAAGCAGTAATGATAAAGTAGTAAAATCAAACACTCCTAACTACTCTTATTAATGCAAGTATGAATGCAGTCATGATGTATGCCCTCACCGACATACTCCTTCATGCATACCATCTTCGTTGGCGGCATGCTTTCTTCCCTCAGTGCTCCACATCTTCCAGGCACATGCAATGCATGATGAGCATGATTATCGAGTTATTATTAGTCCATTTCAAACAGCAGGATTGGGAAACTAAGGTACCTCCCTTGTATCATTCCCAAACATGATCCATTCTAGGGTCGTCAGTCCTAGACAATGTCATACGATGGTGTGTTTCTAGGTGACTGCAAGGGCTGTCAGGGCTGTTACACGGAATCGTTGCACCACTCCCCCATCACCTTATCAATACAGGCCTAGTTTATACTCTGTTACTATGGGAAGGCTTGGCGCCTCACCGTAGGTTTAGAGTATGCTTGAGGTCACTACACCGGATACGGTCAGGGCTGTCAGGGCTGTTATACGGAATCGTTGCACCACTCCCCCATCACCCATCAAGTAGTGTAGGCCGACAACTCAAATATAGTGTCCCATACCACCATAATCGGCTCATGAGTCTGGTTGCTCACTGGTCACTACGGGAAGGCACGTGGCCCTAGCGTAGGCCGACAGCTCGACCACGGTGTCCCATATCACCATGCCTGGCTCATGAGTCTTAGCGGATCGACGTACCATGGTTAACGGGATTTCCACTAGTAAGTTTGGTACCCTAGGTTCAAGCAGTAGCGACCAAACACGGTGAACATACATTAGACACATCGGGTTACTTGACGAGCTTGACTAGCTCGAGTGCACAATCAATTAGACGACATGAAGTGCATAAGAACTTCGTGTGGCCTAACCACTGTCGCCAACTGACGTACGACTCGGGTTCGTCAAACACATCTTACGTGGCAACATGAAACTTAACCACAATCTCAAGTATAGTATCGACTGTCTGGACTATAGACATAGTCCCAAACTCAATCAAACCTTATTCGTAGCATGTGGAATAAAGCATGATAAACTAAGTAATTCAAGCATGTAAGTAAGCATGTCATAAAGCATGTTATAAAGCATGTTGTAGAGCATGTTATAAAGCACTACTTAAATAGGAATACAAACACATATATTTCACAAGTAAGCGATTTAAGTAAACAACCTCATGGAGTAAATCATACATGTCTCTAAGGTAGTTGAGAATCCCATCTCAACACCCTCCTAAGGCATCAACATCCAAACACTTACTCACTCAAGCATTTCCACAAACACTTAACATACACTATTTCAACATACATAGTGTATGTTAACAAACATGTATTAGGGCGAGTCCTTTCACTAAGCAAGTATTTTACGCATACATAATATATTTATACAATAATTAATCATGGCAAACACACCTCTAAAATATACATGTATACGGTACTTTCTACAATACAGTATTTCTATATACATAGTGTATATTAATAAAACATGTATTTGGGCGAATCCTTTTGCCAAATAAGTATTTTATCCATATATCATATATTCATACAACAAATAATCATGTCAAACACATTTCTAAAAAATATACGTATACGGTATTTTCTACGAATACCTAGAATATGTAAAATTTCATAATCTACATCTTTAATCGAAACAGAAATCGGAAAGTACTTTGTACATGTGCAATTGCATGCAGATCATGAATCTATCATTATCTGACATTGAAAACATTGAAAACCATAACCTATACACCTAAAGTCCGCACCTTGTATCGTAGAATCGTAACGGAGTCAATAGGTTTGCTAAGCTTCCGTATACGGCAGTTTGACAACCTATAGAATGAAATAGATTAGCTATTTCATAACCTACAACTGTCTAAACCACAAAACAGATTAGGGTTAGGGTTTCTTACCTAGAAATGACGCCGGAATCGTTGGAAAAATGATAAGATTGGAGTGGTTTAAGCTTGGATACGGCAGGGAAGAACGGCAGGAAGAAGCTCCCACTTCTCCCTCACTTTCTCTCTTTTCTCTCTTCTCAATCTCAAATTCGGATGGCTAAAATGAGAGAGGTTTTAAGGTCCTTACATAGCCTAAAACTTCACCGAAATAGACCTAAGGTCATAAGAGACCTAAGGTCAAGGTATACTTATGTTATAACCAAAGTGACCCAGTTTCAGCTCAACGGAGGACTTCTGGCGGGCCTCCTTGAGCCAAAGGTCATACTTAAGCTCACAAACACCGGATCTACATTCCATTAAGTTTTCGTTCCAGTAGGGTTCTCAGATCACGTGTGGCGGACCAGTTTCAGTTCAACGGTCAGTGGATCTCGATCGGAGATTCCGAGTACATGTAAATATGTATGAAATTTTCCTGATCTGAGGGTGTATTCGGGTCAGATTCTGACAGTCTGGTTGCTTAATACTGATCCGCAAGCGACGAGTCTCAGATTACTATTCAAGATATTTATTTTGTAAAGAAACAAGTGTTCTCACACTCTCTCGCTCCGGACTCAAGCGAACAGCCGTGGGACACTATCTGGATTTGATTTCTGTGATGGTTGTCAAGCCTAGTAAGGTGGTCCTAAGTCCTTAACCTCGTATTAATCGGACTTCCGACGTGCGGTCCAGATCAGATACGGAGTTTCGGGATGCTCCCGAGAGCAGTCGGGTAATGAGTTTGATCTTTAGATTTTAGGGTAACCTAGCGTCAATGATTCTACAAGTTTTGGGTCTTGCAGATCGTATTTAAAGCGATTCAAATGGATTTCGTGGCTAATCTAGTTTAGTACTTGGTTAACTTTATCAAAATTCTAAACGATTTAATCCTAAGTGATTTCTGGTCGAGGTGGTACTCAGTCCTTTGTAGTAATGTTTAGTTTAAGTATTGTTCTTCATCACCTAAACTTTAAGATAGGGTCTAATGTGAAAGTACTTAGAAGGATTTAAAGAACGAGGTGGTGAAGGGTGGGATTTGTGAAGGAAGTGGGTTCAACAGCAGTTTTAGGCTTTGGGATTGAGTTCTGACAGGTTAATAAGGTGTTAGGAGCGACCCATTGCCTAAGGACGTTTAATCCCAGGTTGGCAAAAATTTGAGATGTTACAGTTCCAATCACATGTTTATCAGTACATTTGGAAATCAAATACAATACATCATTTCTAACAAATCAATTTAATTCTTCTTGCATGGCATTAATCCAACTTTCATCAGTAAGTACTTTATTTACATTGCTTGGTTCAATTTTAGAAGTAAAGCAGACATGGTTACATATATTTTCTAGTTGTCTTCTAGTCTAAACGCTAGTGTGAGGGTTATCAAGTATTTGATTAGTCGGATGGTCTTTGACTAACCTTAACTCAGCATTATCTGATTTAGATGAAGAATCAGGTATATTAATCAAATTGATATCATCATCATCATCTTTTTTAAGATTGGGTGCGATCTGTTGATCATCTATTACAACATTTATAGATTCTTGTATCACCCAAGTTCTTTTGTTAAGAACGCGGTATGCTTGACTATTTAGAGCATAACTAAGAAATATTCCCTCATCACTCTTAGCTTCGAATTTCCCCAACTTTTCTCGGTCTCATAGTATAAAACACTTACTTTCAAAAGTTCTATAATATTTAACTGTGGGCTTTTATTAAACCATACTTCATAAGCTGTTTTGTTTTTAGCTTTTCTAATATAAACACGATTTATTATACAACATGCAGTACTAATAGCTTCAGCCCATAATTTTTTTAGTAGATTCATGCTATTTAGTGTTACACTAACCATTTCTTGTAGAATTCTATTTTTTCTTTCAACAATTCCATTTTGTTAAGGTGTTTTTGGAGTAGAGAATTCATGCGATATATTATGATCATTGCATTATTTCTCAAAATTGCTATTTTTAAATTCGGTACCATGATCACTTCTTATTTTGACCATAGATAACTCTTTTTCAGTCTGGATACATTTAAAAAAAATTTCTCACTTCATCAAGAGTATCTAATTTTTCTCTTAGAAATGCTACCCATGCATATCTAGTGTAGTCATCAACTACAACCAAAAAATATTTCTTTCCACCTCTATTCCCTTTCTAGTTGGTCCGACTAAATCCATATGGAGAAGTTCAAGAGGTCTGGCCGTGGCTAAGGAGTTCACTTTCTTGTGATTACTCCTAATTTGTATGCCAATTTGACATGCACGACAAAAATTTTCTATCTTTTTCAATTTGGGTAGGATACGTAAGTGATCTCTTTTGTTCAATTTATATAGATCTTGTTGAGGCATAAAAAAAAGAATAAAGATTGAATATTGAAAAGATAGGTATCAAAGAGAAAAGAGAACAACAATGAAGGAAAAGTGTTATTTCTAGGGTTTATGCGGGTCCGCGCAAACTATATCGGTTGTGCGGGATCGCACAAACAGTTATGCCGATTGTGCAGGTCCATGCAATGGATTTCAGGAGGAGTTGTTCATGAATGGTTGGATCTAGTGAAAGGCGGGTCCCATGGCACGAAGATCGAGGGTTCACACATGTGAAGGCCTATAAATACCCCTCTCCCCCTCTCATTTATGGTGATTGAAGAATTTGGAAGAAGAGCAGAGCTACAAAAGAGGCTAAAGGTAAAAATAAAAGAGAAAGAAAGGGTTTGCGCGGGTTCTCGCAAACCATATTGATTGTATGGAGCCGCGCAACCAGACTGTTATATAGTCAATAATGATAGGGGTTGAAATGCTGACGGAATGATCAGGCTCCTGTTCTCCTTTTGTACAAGCTTCAGAAAGAGAAATCAGACAATTCTCCTTTTGTACAAGCTTCAAAAAGAGAAATCAGGTGATCAAATCTGCACAGTATTCCTCTTAAAGAGATGATCAAATCATAAGTCGAAGTGCTGCTGTCATGCCTCAGACTCGGTAACCAGACTCACAAGGAACCTGATGGTCGGTTCTGGCCATAACAGCCTCCGTAGTACCCCATTCTCAGCTCCTGAGACAGGTTCTGATCCTAGGATCCTACAATGAGGATTTCCATAACAATATAATCATTCCAATACGAGCATACCCAAGATTACAATAAGTATATCTGGGAATAATAAGGCACACATCACAAAATCTACTAAGAATTTGAACTTTTACATGCTTTCACAAGGTCTAAAAGGACATACATAAGATAATAGAAAAGAAGAGAAAAGTCAGCAACACTAGAGTCCTCAAGCTCAGCTCTACTCCAAGCTCTGCCGCTACAACACCCGCCTAGAGTCTCCTGCACGCATCAATCATGCATAAGCTTATAAAATCTTAGAGGGTGGTGAAAGTGTGTGATATCAGTGCACAAAAGAATAGTAGGAGACGCAAGAAGGGAAACATGCTCAATGAGGATATCACTAGCCTTACCAAGGCTTATCATGAATATGATGCAATGAGTACTGAATGTCATACCAAGGCAATGCATGAAGGGGCTTACACAGCCAATGCTAATGCGATGCAAGTAATGCCAGTGCTCATATCCGAGCCACATATTAAGTACATTTTCAATCATAAGGAAATCACTGGGGTCTATTACACTGCTGAATGACTGCCACTCTACAGACCCTGCACAGTCAAATGAGCGTAAGAGACCTCACTACCCGCCTGTAGATAGTCAATCACTAACAAGGCCTGAAGGTAGCAGACCCATTTATGAGCTGGTTAGACTCAGCCTAGCAATGCCTCCTCACACCAAGTAGGTAAGGCTACACCCCTATCCAAATGACTACACTACAGTGGGAGTCACAGCCTAATGGTATAAGGCCCTCGTGTGCTCATATTTCCACTCGGTCACGGCGTTGGAGCAGATCTTTAGTACCATGGAAGTTTTAAGAATTTCATCCATGCGCATCCTATGCACCCGGTATGCTCAAGTAATATTTCTGGTGTCCACACATACGACCATCCACAAATGTCCCTATGGAGGCAAGGCCCTGATGAAGCAAGGGCGGTATCATCATAAAATGTAATGCCAATGCATGAGTCACATATACAGATCATGCACAAGCTTCAAGCACTCAACATGCATAAGGGGAGAAACTCCATCCCTCAATAACCACCATACAATGCAATCAATTCATACAGATGATGCATATGGGTCACAATGATGTAAGTGTGCCACCTGTAAAATGTATTCCTCCTTCCCAAGGAGGGACAAGGACAGGATCTATGGACAAGTACTCTAAGGAGAAATGAAGTTCTTATAGTGGGGGCCCAATAATTTGGGATGACCCATAAGCTAGGGGAGTCCTAAGGCCTTAAAAAGGAAACGGGCCTAACAAGGTCCAAGGTGGGCCTTCAACCACCTATAAGGGCCTTAGGGGCTTACCTTAGGGCCACCAAAGAGGACATCTAACCTCAATTGGGTCCCAAAAGGGTAGCCTACTATATATGTAAGGAAAAGTCCAAGGCTCAATCAATCCATGGCCTAGTGGGCCATACACTAAGCCCAATACATAGGCAACCTGGTAAGCCCTTAAGCAAGGTTAGGGCCCAACTATAAGGGTCATGGGTTCACTCATTATGGTGGGCCTAATGGGTAGCCCATTATCCCAACATATGGGGAATCCTTATATTTAGCATAAGTAAGTTGGGCCTCACATCTCAGCCTAAATATGGATTTATTATAGTGGGCAAGCAAGGGCCCAACTACTTGAGTATTTGGCCCATAAGACCCTTCACAATGGCGTAGTAAATATAGGACCCAAGGGTCCAACGGGCCTATCAAAAGTTTCAGCCCAACCAAGGATATAAGGCCCATTAATTAACTAGAAGACTAGCCCAAGAAGAATCAAATTGGAATGGGGCTTTAATCATGCACTAATTAAGCCCAAAAATAAAATTAAAAATGGTAAGATAACTGACTTAAATCCTCCTCAAATCTAATGGGCCATACTACCCTGAAACAACATCTATAGGCAACAATTATTAGACTCATTACCAAATTTCAGCCCACCCATTTTTTTCTGGGTTGGTTGGAATCCAACAATTTTTTTCTTTTTATAGTAAATGAAATTCCTAATGGCCCATATGCATAACAGTGGGTCCCACCAGATGAGAAGGGAATATACAACACACATTAGAAGTGGGCCATGCTGCTAGAATACAGGCCCGGCAATAGCCCAAGGTAGGGGCGTCCCATGGTGGGTAGTCTTACAGGCCTGGGTATTTGGCCCAAAACTGATCTAAATTGTAGGCCACACCACGGTCGGTACAGGGGCCCGATGGTCCTAAAAATTTGTAGAGTGGTCCTTCCATGGGTGGGCCACACCTTCATAAAATTTCACGATTTTTGAATAACTAGAAGTATTTTAATTTATTTTTAGAAAACAGTCTGTTTAGAAAATTGGACTGACTTGGATGTCCCAACGTGGTGGACCAGTCTGTCCATTTCCACGTTGTGTACAAGGGTCCATTGGCTCTAAAATTTGGTAGGTGGTTCCTAATATGGGTGGGTCACCACCCTGTAAATTAGCATAATTTTTGGATACCCAAAACTATTTTAATTAAATTCAGAATTACAAACTGTCCAAAAATTCTGCTAAGTGCAGAATTTTGGATAGACCATGATTGAGCACCCAATGGGGTGGGCCTTGGGTGTCCAAAAATTGGAAAATTTATTTTAAACATGAAATAGTGGTGAAGACCGCTTGAGTTGAAGTCAAAATATGCCAATGTCTTAGAGGGGGGTGAATAGGATTTTTAAAGATTTATAAGTTACTTAGAAATCCTATCACACTAATCCTATCATGTATGCAATTTTTCAGGATTACTCAAATGTAACTCTACTAGCTTCCAAGCCAGGTAAAGGATCCAATCACAAACTAATCAAGATATAACAATATGCAACTTAGTTTATGTTGGATGTAACTGTGTATGTGTGTGAGATGTGATCAGATATATGAATATGAATGCATTGTCATGAATCACACATATAGAAAAGCAATCACAAACACAGTCATTTTATAGTGGTTCGACGATAAGTCTACTCCACTCCCGGCTGCCGCACTCAACCCTTGAGTGTACTGGAATTCACTAAGGAGGTTTCCCAGGGTTCAACTCAAACCTAAGGTTTTAAATCAGGTTCACTTTCAACCTTTACATGGAGGTTTCTACTCGGTTCACCTCTAACCCTAGAGTTTTACTGGTTAACTCCTCTAACCAGATGTTTATGCTCTCCATAGAGCAAGGGTCTACACAACGCACCCAGAGGTTTCTACTCGGTTCACCTCTAACCCTGGAGTTTCACTGGTTCACTCCTAACCAGATGTTTATGCTCTCCACAGAGCAAGGGTCCACACAAAGTACCCACAGCGTACACTCCTGCCAGAGGCCTCCTACGAGGGCTTCAAAGGGTGAGAACCACTTAAGACCCAATCCTAGAAAGGAATGATGACAAGTGTCCTCTTGGACTCTAGATACTTACAGATAAGTTGATGAGTCCCGTTAAGCACAACGCCGAAGACCTCCTCATCCTTGTTGACGAAGATTCTTCTGCTCCCTTGATCCGCAACACAAAAGATATACCAAGACTAGGCTTAGGGTTGGGTCAAGGTTAAGATGAAATCCTACTCTCTAAAGGTTTACCTATAAGGAAGGTAGAGTAGTTCCAATCTTATGCATTCAAGGCATCCCAGCATAATGATTTGTCATTAAGGTAGTAGCTGGAGGATCCTTGGATGTGGAAGTTCATTCTCCAATCCACTCTATTGAATATCAATGGTGAGGGTGGATTGAATGATGAACTCCCTTGAGAGAAAGGGCTTTAGATATAGGATATGAGTTAAAACACACAAAAGCTCTCTCTTCTTTCTCTCACAGCAACAAAAGACAAGTCCTCTATAAATAAGCAAAAAGTTCCAACAGATATAAAACGGTCACATTTATGACAGAGTTCGATATCATCGAGCAGGTTCGATATTATCGAGCGTATACTCTTGATAACATCGATGGTCCACTCGATGACTCGGACTCGATGTCATACGCTTTTGAAAATCTTTGCTAATTAGTCGATGAATTGAAGATATTGTCGATGTCATCGGATTTCGAACTCGGATTCCATCGATGACAGGTTCGATCCATCGACACTTAAAAATGAGAGAGACTTGACTTTGAGATATTTCCGGTTTTCATGAATGATCGGGGAAACCGTCGAGGTCATCGGAATTTGAATGTCAATGATATCGAGATCAGAGTCAAGGCATCGATAAATCCAGCTGATTTATCTTTGATCTTGTTGGACAGTTTATGGCTTTGTTCGATGCAGTCGATCTGGTGTCGATATCATTGATATTTGAATATCGATTAAATCGAAGGGCCCCCGATCATAATTAAAAACAACCTAAGATATTTGCTGTAAGAAATGCGCGCCCACTATCGATATCATCGATGGATCTCCGATCCTATCGGTATTTGAATTCAGATCATATCGAAAGAGCATCGATGCTATCAAAGAATTTTATGATTTTCTTTAAAAAATAGGGGCGCTAGAAATCTGCCTGTCAATCTTATCGAGCCACTCTTGATGGTCTCGAAATTTGAATATCGATGATATCGGTATGTGTATCGATACATCGATAATTCGTCCAGATATATTGTGAAGTTGTTGGACATATTTAGTGCTTTTATTGATGATATCGATAGGTGTATTGATACATCGATAAATCCGTCTAGATCAATATTTAGTTGCTAGATATTTTGGTCCTCTTATCAATAATATCGTTAAGGTATCGAGGATATCGACAGTGCAGGTCGATCATATCGAGGGTGGTTCGATAAAATCGACAAGGCGAGAAAAACTCAGAGATTTTCCTATTTTGCAAAAAGTTTTCTCACCTTAAGAACCATAAGATGTCTATCTTGTTTTAAGGGTTTTAATCACCTGGTGTTTTGGGACAAGGGATGTGAGAATATGATTTACCTATTGCGAGCTTCCACACATTCAGTTGAGGCAGACGCTTGAGATAATCTTCCTATCGAGTTCTGCAGCCAGTCTGACTCACCACACACGTAACTTGACAAACCAGGGCACTAGCAGGTCACTTTCAATCTCCCCCTTTGTCAATTACGTGACAAAATACCTGAAACACCCTATAACACTTCTAGACACACCCAAAATTGTGTGTACATGCATTTACACAATTTTACAATTTTCTAACCCATGTACACATTCTATAAGTATTTGCTCCCCCTTACTTCAAAACTCCCCCTTTCTTGCAGTTGCTCCCCCTAACACCTGCAACAACATAGATAGATACACAATTTTTCGCTTGGGGCGTTTTGAATTGTTCTCCCCCCTTTTGTCAGTCATTGACAAAGGTATAGCAAGTGATACTGACTGAAGAATGGATTGCATGGGAGAACCATTAGGCATAAGTAGATGAATTTGATGTATAAGAGTTAGTGCATTTTAGTCAAACATCAATTTCAGAATGAATGCATATTAGATAAGATATAGCAGTTTTCAATCATATGCAAACCATAACTTGATAAACTAGGGGGGGAACCTAAAGACTTAATTATGGCATTAAAAATGTGAGTTCTGTTCAGCCATATCCAAAATGAAACTAAAATATCCACACATACTGCCACAGACAGCAGTAATAAAAAAAAAACATTCAGTCCAGCAAAAAAAAATTATATTGTCCCACCCAGTAGTTACCAAAACACATATCAAGCTCATATATGGGCACATAAAAAAGAAAAAAAAACTTACACAGTCAGCTCCTATCGTCTTCGAGACTCACCATATGTGGGCACGTCCACCAGTTACTGATTCGTTTACTGGAGAGCATCGACTTTTTCTTCGATCACGGTGAGACATCTCTCACAGTTGTGAAGTCGCTCCTCCATACTTACCATACCATTTAGTAGGTGGCGTTCGAGGTGATGGGTTTGACGATTTATTATAGACTTCAGACTCAGCAATGACATTCGATTGGATCCCCATGGATATAACGGAGGAGCATATGGAGCAGCTGACTGTAAGGGAGCACTGTTCTCATGGGGAACTGAAGGAAGACAGAGTTGTTGTGCCACCTGAGTTGCGTCACTGTCAAACCACTTCTCTAGATAGACTCTATCAAATGAGGTAGGTATACCAACATGATGAGCTAATTTACAGATGAGTACAGGAAAAGCTAGTGTATCCTGATAATTTCCTTGAAGGATCCGAATTAGCTGTTTAAGAAGAAGTGTTAGAAGGCACACTTGAACTTCCTGATATACATCATACAACACATTCAGCACAAAGGGAGACAGATGATTACCATTCACATCACAAGGATAGACATTAGACCTAATAATAATGTGGAGAATTTTAAAAGTGGGTCCAAGATGATTAATGTGAAGAGAATTATCATCGTTCAGAGAAATAGTAGTCCCCTGACACATGCACGTGTTATCTCGCCCTAGACACCAAGACCATTTAGATTTCGATTCATAACAGGAATGCGAGTGACTTGGATATCTAAGAGGTTGCTCAAGGTGATGGGAGTGATGTGCTTGGAGTAATGCAGTAATTCTACTTGAATGAAAGGTGGATCGTCACAAATAACATGACATTTGCTGAGGAAGTCATGAATTACTCCAATTTGATAAGTACCACCAAGATTCAAAATATTTTGGCATCCAATGACTTCTAAAAGTAGATCGATACCAAATAACTCGATGACGCTTTTGAGAACCAGACGTTTAACGACAATGTCTGGATGTCTCATTGATGAAGTGAGTTGATGCATACTAGGTTGTTTTGCTTTTCCTCTTGAAGACTAAGAAAGGGACTTACCTTTCCCTTTGTTCATGATTTTTCAATGTAAGAGGCGAGTAGAGGTTAGGAAGGTCAACCAAGAGAATGGAAAATACCCAACCAAATGTGAGATTAGACTTTGGAGTTGAATGAATGAATGGAAGGATAATACCCATTTCTGTTGATGCTTCTAGGACCCATTGATGATCTTCTGGCAGAGGATTCGAGCAGAGAGAAAACTAGAAAAAATTTTCAGAGAAATAAAATTCTTTCACTCGATCACCTTTTATCGACCAGGAGTCTTTGATTTTATCGAACTTACTTTCGATTGTATCGATAATCAATATCCGAAGTTATCGGTAACTGCTTCGATAGTAGTCCTGATCCGTGACTTTCCACATTCTGAAGAGACGTTGATGATATCGACCCATGATCGATTAATCGGAAATGACAGATCGATAGGAATGAAGAAGAATATTGTGTAAGTGGTATGGTCTCATGCTCCTTTAGTTGTCAAATTTTGATGTGTCAAAACATCTATCTGTGTCTTGTGTTTGTATGGTGATTTATACGTGTTCAAGACACTGCATCAACACTTCATGACATTGGATGTCTTCAAGAAATACAAAGTATACTTCATCATCCTATCTATGTTCAAAGCTACAATGTTGAAGTTCAAGACTCAAGAAACAACTTCAAGACTCAAGAGCAACGCATGAAGTAGTTTTCAAGCTGATGAAGATTTTAAGATTAAAGCTACAACAAGTTCAAGATCTCAAGCTTGATAAGGTTCAAATGTCTACATTCGTTGAATGGTTGAAGTTCAATGTCCATACGACATGTTTTAGGTTTGAATGACCATTAGGTTGACCTTAGAGTAGGTCATTTCAGATACATAACTCAATTATATCTTTAATAGGTTTTTGGTCTATTCTAAGACCAGTCCTAGCCCCTATTCGACCAATCTTGGCATTGACTCGACCAGTCTAAGAAATTCCACGACCAGTCCTAAGTTGTTGAGAATTTTCAAAAAAATTTGGTACACCTACGACCAGTCCTGGTGGTCCTTCGACCGATCATAGGAGTGACTTCGACTCGATCTCGACCAGTCGTAAGTCTACGACTTAAAGTCCAGCAAGCAATTCTATGGTCCTACGACCAGTCGTAGAGAGCTACGACCATTCGTAGGTGACCCACGACCGGTCGTAGGTTCCCTAACACCAGTCGTGGAATGACTTTCAAAAATCGTGCTCCTTATTTCAAATATCCGTTAGAGCTATGACCAGTCGAAGGTTCCTAAGACCAGTCGTAGATGCGATTTCTGCTTCTATAAATTGAACATGAATTTCAGAGTTTTTCATTCAATTCATAATATTTTCAAGGCTCCACTCTGAGATAAGTTTGTGTTTTTAAGCTATTTTGTGCATAATTTCTTTCTCTTTTTACTAGCTTATGTAATTTGATTTTTCTTCTATATTCCAATCTTATTTGAAAACAGGAATTACCTTATTCCTTCTTCTTGGAATCAAAATCAAATATAGCTATGCCCAACTGGTTAAAATCTAAAATATATTAGAACTTAGAACCATGTTAAAGTGAGTATTGAAAATTGAACTTTGACATTCAATCATCTACTCCGATTGGTTCTACTGGGCTGCTACGAAAAGGAGAAATCCAAGTATTTTAACAATTCTGTAAAATTTCATTTCTTTTGGTTTTGTTTGAGGTTAAGCCAGAAAAATCTCATTGTATTGGTTATCTGAGGAGAGCCAGAAAACTCAGAAAAGAGGGGTTTTTGAATTGTGTAAGTCCAAGTGAAAAAGACACAATTGTAACGGTTTTGGGTGAACCTGTGAAAACCTATTTGATAGTGAACGCTAATATCCCCTATGTGAGAATATTAGGAATGGAGTAGCATTCTGTGTGGCTGTTGAAAGACAGTTGGTGTACACACAGGTGAACCACTATAACTCTTTGTCTTGTAGATTGAATGCTTGCTTAATTTTCATATCTTTTATCATTCAATTGTGTGGAATGTACATGTGGATGTGAATGTTATAACAATTTACATTTCAAGCAAGTGTGGGGATTGTTGTAATAAATTGGATCTATATTTCTGCATTTAATTTCAATTCTTTGCTATTCATTTATTTCTATTAAAATTGAGTTCTTAATCCAAAAGACGTTCTAGAAATAAGGTTGTCCTACCATGAGCCCTTGTTTATTATGGTGTAAGGTTGTCCTTAGAACTGAATTTGTATCAATCTCTCAATACTTATTTATTAAGGTGATTTGATTTCAGCATTGTGAATTGATTTATAATTGTAAGGCTATTGATTTATTTTATTCCGCTGATTTTATTTTAATTTGGCATAGTCCTATTCACACCCCCCCCCTCCCCCTCTAGGACATATAGCTTGGCCTTTTCAAGTGGTATCAAAGTCTAATAGCTCGTTCTTATTGCTTTTTATTTGGATTTATTTCCTGAGCTAACGATCTAAGTTATATAAAAAGATGTCAAATTTTAATAGCCTTTCAGTCACTAGGCCTCCACCATTTGATGGCTCCAACTATGCCTATTGGAAAGCCAGAATGAGGATCTTCCTCAAATCAATGGATGAGAGTGTGTGGCGAGCCACAGTGACCGAATGGAACCCTCCTACCATTGAAGTGACTGAATCGACGGTTTAAAAACTGTGTCTGTACTGCTTATTATTTATGGACTACCCTTCAGAAAAGTGAGTATAGTGCCAATGCTAAAGTACTAAATGCAATCACTTGCGCACTATCACCGGATGAGTTCAAAAGAATTATATCCTGTGATACTGTAAAGCAAGCCTGGGATATACTAGAAATGACACATGAGGGTACATCAATTGTCAAAAAGTCTAAAGTTCAACTCCTCACAACCAAATTTGAAGAAATTCATATGGAGGAAAATGAAATGTTTATGGACTTTAACACTAGACTAAATGACATTGTAAACTCAATGTGGGGTCTTGGCGATAAAATTCTTGAAAGTAAAGTGTGTACAAAGATAATACGCTCACTTCTTGAACGGTTCAATTCTAAAGTAACCGCGATCCAAGAACTTCATGATACGGATAATATGAGGGTAGAAGAACTAGTTGGTTCTTTACAAACCTATGAATTAAATTTTAAAGCTCCTAAAGGTAAATTTATAGCTTTGAAATCATCAAAAGGTATTTCTCAAGAAAACTCAGATTTAGAAAATTCTGAAGATGATATGGTTCTTTTGGCGAAAAGGTTTTATAAAAATTTCAAAAGCAAGAAAAGGGTTGACTTTTAAAAGGCAAATGAAAAGAAACGATCTAAACTTAAGTCCAAAACTTGGAAGTTTTTTAAAGATAGTCAATGTTACAACTACCAAGAATATGGGCATTTAGCAAACAAATGTCCTAAAAAGGACAAACCTAGAAGGAAGGGTATGTTGGCTACTTGGGATGAATCGTCTGATTCTGAAGCATCTTCTGATTCAGAAAATTCTGAAACTGAGTCGGGCAGTGAAGTTAAAGCCCTTATGACTCTATCCAAGTTTACTTTTTCAGATCACGATGATTCAACAAGTGAAGAAAATTTAGATAGTGATCATGAAAATGAAGAAGATCTTCAAGATGTTTATAATGCCTTATATAAAGAAAGTTGTAAAATTGCTGTCAAACTTAAACTTCAAAAAGAAAAGTTTTTTAAACTCAAAGAATGTTTTGAAACTCTTGTTTTAGAAAAATTCTAAATTTCAGATTGTTTTGAAAAATCAAAGTATGATTTGGAATTCAAAGCCTCCCTGATTGAAGATTTGAAATCTGAAAATGAGAAATATCTTCTCTTCTGAGTTTGAAGGACATATGGAGATATGCCCAAGGTGATCCAAAATTAGAAAAATTATTATTCGGATCAAGAAAATGTGGTGATCAATCTAGGTTGGGCTATGATACATCTCCTAAACAGAAGAATACTCCTCCCAACTTTGTGAAAGGAGAGACTTCTAACTCAAAAGGAAAAGGTACTAGTCAAATTTTTTCTAAAAATACAAAAACTTTTCAAAAACCTAAAAGCAACTATATAAATTTTAAAAATCAGATCAGAAACCCACTAGCTGAAAAGATAATTGATACACTAAAGGAGCTCTTAAAATCTAACTCAGTAAGTCACTCTTACAACTATAAACAAAAGAAGATCAACTATACTCCTAAGCCCAAAACAATTCTGAAATGGGTTCCTAAGGTTGCCTGTTTGGTTGCTCACACTGCTTTCAAAGCTTCAAGCCATTCAAAATGGTACCTAGATAGTGGATGCTCCAGACATATGACAGGCGACAAGGCTCTATTCACCGATCTTAAAGATATGACTGATGGGTCAGCCACATTTGGTGATGGTAGCAACTGCAAGATAATTGGCAAAGGTACGGTTCAACTCTATAACCTTCCCTTATTTAAAGATGTTTTATATGTTGAGGGTTTAAAACACAACCTGTTAAGCATATCTCAAATATGCGATAACAACCATAGTGTTAAATTTTCTAATCAAGGTTGTGAAATTATAAACAAAAAGGGTTATGTAATATTAATTGGTCGCAGAACTTCTGAAAGCTGCTATATAGTAAGCGATGGTAGCTCATCTAACCAAACGTGCTACATGGTCCATACCAATGAGACAAAATTATGGCATAAACGCCTCGGACATGTACACTACTGAAATTTATACAGATTGAGCAAAGGAGAACTAATTAGAGGTCTACCTAAGATGCAAAAAGTAGACAAGATTTGTGGCGAATGCCAGTATGGTAAACAAACTAGGAGCTCTCACAAAAAGGTGAACTCCAATACAACCACAAGACCACTCGAGCTTCTCCACATGGAGCTTATAGGACCAATGAGAACAGAAAGTCGAGGTGGTAAAAAATACATCTTGGTTATCGTAGATGATTATACAAGATACACTTGGGTTTCATTCTTGAGGGATAAATCAGAAACCCTTAATGAAGTGAAAAAGATTATAAAACAGATCCAAACTGAAAAATGTTCTCGAGTTAGTAAGATCCGTAGTGATCATGGATTCGAGTTTGAAAATAGTATTTTTGAGAAATTCTGTAGCGATCAGGGAATATCGCATGAATTCTCTGCACCTAAGACTCCTCAACAAAATGGAATTGTCGAGAGAAAAAATAGAGTGCTTCAAGAAATGAGAAATGTTATGTTAAATAGCATGAAGCTTCCCAGGAATCTCTGGGCTGAAGTAGTGAATACCGCCTGCTACATTATTAACCGTGTTTATATTTGCAAATCTAATAATAAAACGGCTTATGAAATGTGGTTTGAGAAAAAGCCTTTTGTCAAATACTTTCAAGTTTTTGGCAGCAAGTGCTATATTTTATGTGACCGTGAAAATTTAGGAAAGTTTGACACTAAAAGTGATGAAGGGATCTTTTTAGGATATTCTTTAAACAGTCGTGCATATCATGTTCTGAACAACAGGACCGGTGTGATTCAAGAGTCAATAAATGTTATAATTGACGATCATTTGAATACACCTGCCCCTAGTTCAAATAATGATGAAGTTCTTATACTTGAAAAATAAGAAACTTCATTAAGTGAAACTAATTCTGAATTAAGGACTGTTAAAGATCATCCAACTTCTCAAATACTTGGAAACCCTCTCACTGGTGTGCGCACTCGTAGACAATTAGAGGACATATGTAACTACGTATGCTTTACATCCCAGATAGAACCAGTTAACGTGAAAGAAGCACTTTCTGATGAAAACTGGACAGTTGCGATGCAGGAAGAACTTAATCAGTTTGTTAGAAATGATGTCTGGTACCTTGTTCCTAGACCTAAAGATAAACATATTATTGGAACAAAATGGATTTTCAAAAATAAGTCTGATGAACTTGGAAATATTATTCGAAATAAAGCAAGGCTAGTTGTACAGGGGTACACACAAATTGAAGGTATTGACTATGATGAAACCTTTGCCCCTGTAGCTCGTCTTGAATCAATCAGACTTTTTGTTTCCATTACTTGCTTTAGAAAAATTAAAATTTACCAAATGGATGTAAAGAGTGCCTTTTTGAATGGTGATTTACATGAAGATGTATATGTTGAACAACCTACAGGGTTTGAAGACCCTAAGTTTACTGATCATGTGTATCATCTTAAAAAGGCTCTCTATGGTCTGAAACAAGCTCTTAGAGCATGGTACGAAAAACTAACTAAGTTTTTACTCAGTCATAATTTTCAGATGGGAAGTGTTGATAAGACGCTCTTTGTTAAGAAAATAACGATGATATTCTAATAGTTCAAATATATGTTGATGATATTATTTATGGATCAACCTGTACTAACATGACTGTTAAGTTTGTAGATTTAATGAAATCTAAGTTCGAAATGAGCATGGTTGGGGAATTAAATTATTTCCTAGGGTTGTAAGTGAAACAACAACCTGATGGAATTTTTATCTCTCAAACTAAATATGCTCTGAACTTAATTAAGAAGTTTAGATTTGAGAATGGTAAAAATTTTGATACTCCTATGAGTACAACTTTGAGACTCTCAAAAAACTCTACAGGTAAAGATGTGGATCCTAAATTGTATTGTTGTTTGATTGGTAGTTTGCTTTACTTGACTGCAAGTAGACCAGATATCACTTTGAGTGTTGGTATTTGTGCTCGTTATCAGTCAAATCCTAAAGAATCTCACTTAACTGTTGTTAAGCGGATTATGCGATATGTCGCAAGTTCTGCTAAACTGGGTCTCTGGTATCCTCATGAGACTAGTGTTCAATTAGTCGGGTACTCAGATGCTGACTGTGCTGGAAACATTGATGATAGAAAATCAACCAGTGGTGGTTGTTTCTACATCAAAAATTGTCTTGTTTCTTGGTTTAGCAAGAAGCAAAGTTCTATATCGCTATCAACAGTTGAGGCTGAATACATTGTAGCTGGAAATGCATGTACTCAGCTTGTTTGGATGAAACGCATGTTAAACGATTATGGAATTACACGGGATTCTATGATTTTGTATTGTGATAATTCCGGTGCAATAAATATCTCAAAAAATCTAGTTCAGCATTCACGTACTAAGCATATTGACATTAGATTTCATTTCATTCATGAATTAGTAGAAGAAAAATTAATATCTTTGGAATACATTCCAACCGAGACTCAACTTGCAGACATTTTCACTAAACCGCTCGACAAGAGCAGGTTTAATAAATTAAAGTTTGATCTTGGTATACGTGATTTAAATTGAATTTGCATGCTTTGGTGTATCATAATGTACATATATTTGATGGCTTATTTGCTTAAATTTTGAAATCATTTAAAAAATTACAAATTTTGGTCAGTACTCGAGTAGTTGTGAGTTTACACGACCGGTCTTTCTTCGACCGGTCGAGCACATCAACGAATTGTCGTGAAACTCATGAATTCACTTTATTTTGGGGTTTTGGCTCTTCTTCTTCATTTCCTTTTGTCTCACCAACGAGCCTAGCCTCGACCGGTCGAACCCACCTTCATGATACTTCAAGGTTAGTGGTTCTTTTACAATTTCCTTGTAGATTCTTGTTATTGGTGCTTCAAATTTCACTCTTGTAGAATCTATTTGCTCTTTCATTGCAAGTTTGGGGTTTTCTCTTAAAAATCTGTTCTATCAAAACCCCACTTCTTCTTTCTTGAATCTTATAGTTTCCTTGATTCCTCCTTTGAAAATGGATGCTAGGGGTAAAAAGAAAACTACCCGTGGTCCCTCTTCATCTCGATCAGCATCTATTACGCAACGTCATCTTTGATCTCCCGAAAATGATCCATCAAATGCTCGGGATTTGCGTATGCGCAATGTTATAGTTGAGCATCCTGTTAATGTTAATCACATTGCTTCATTTGGTATCCTTCCTCTGTTGCAATCTGTGGGATGGGATAACATCTTACATTAGGGTGGAGCTGTATACCAGTCCATTGCCCAATCCATGGTTGCATGTATCTGTGATTTTTCTCTTGAGAATTTAACTTTTAAAATTGATACTCAATAAGGCTTATTTACTGTGGATCACCATTTGATAGCTCACCTTATGGAAATCCCTATCAATGATGAGGGCATTCCGATTCATATATTATCTGATAAAATCTCAGAATCTGAAAGACAAATGCTTACTTGGGATTTATGTAATTTGGATGTTCACTGGACTCATAAAGGTAATGCACTTCCTTTAAGGTATTTGTTACCCAGACATAGAGTGCTTCACAGGATTTTCATCTTAAATCTATATCCGCGTTCTGGTAATAAAACCGAACTCACTGCATTCATGGTTCGTGTTTTACATTCCGTCATCTCTGGTGCGAAAATCTATCTGCCTTCGTTAATTTATCACTCCATTATTCAGTTTCATCTCCATCCAGGTCATAGGGATATTCCCTTTGGTTATCTCATGACTATGTTAGTCAATCATATGCTCGTGGCTATGCCTGTTAGAGAGAAACCCATCCATCATCTCCCTTTTAATAATTCTAATATTAACAAGATGAATTTAGAATTGGCTCATGGCTAAGTGGATGTTGGTAGCAGTGGTGCTGAAGCAGGGAATGCAGATGAAGCTGGTGATCTTCCTGCAGACATAAATATGGATGATATATTTGAAGACCTTGAGTCAAACTCGGCTGATGATCCTGACTTTCAACCTTCTGATTTTGATGAGAGGTTAAATTCTCTTCAGGAACAGGTGGCTCAAATTCATGTTACCCAAGACACTCAATTTTCCTATTTATGCAAATATATGAGGCGTGTTGCTAGGGGTTTACACAAAAGTGATCCATCTAATCTTGCTCCCTCTTTTGGTTCTGACTGACAATTTTACGTTTGATCTATAATAACTGGTATTTTATTTTGCTCTATGGCTGCACTATGTTTGCTTGACTGACTTTTGTTGAATTATGCACTATACACTTCGAACTTTTTATCTCTTGCATCTATATTCCATCTCCTACTTTCCTTAACCTTAGCTTGCCCTTATTTTTTCTTCCTTTGTCATTTTGTGTCAAAAGGGGGGAGAAGTTTGGTGAAGTTTTGGCTGGATTTAATGATGATGATTATGGGATTGTAGAGTAGTTTGGATGTGTTGTTACTCAGGGGGAGTAAGCTGGATGTCGCTTATGATGTCTATATGACTGGTGCATGATTCACTATTGAACTTGTTGTACTTGTATCTCTCTTATTCTTATTGGAAGTATTATTCTTTGGGTGTTTTGTCACAAATTTGACAAAGGGGGAGATTGTAAGTGTTATGGTCTCATGCTCCTTTGGTTGTCAAATTTTGATGTGTCAAAACATCTATCTGTGTCTTGTGTTTATATGGTGATTTATATGTGTTCAAGACACTGCATCAACACTTCATGACATTGGATGTCTTCAAGAAATACAAAGTGTACTTAATCATCCTATCAATGTTCAAAGCTACAATGTTGAAGTTCAAGACTCAAGAAACAACTTCAAGACTCAAGAGTAATGCACGAAGTAGTTTTCAAGCTGATGAAGATTTTAAGATTAAAGCTACAACAAGTTCAAGATCTCAAGCTTGATAAGGTTCAAATGTCTACATTCGTTGAATGGTTCAAGTTCAATGTCCATACGACATGTTTTAGGTTTAAATGACCATTAGGTTGACCTTAGAGTAGGTCATTTCGGATACATAACTCAATTATATCTTTAATAGATTTTTGGTCTGTTCTAAGACTAGTCCTAGCCCCTGTTCGACCAGTCCTGGCATTGACTCGACCAGTTCAAGAAATTCCACTACCAGTCCTAAGTTGTTGAGAATTTTCAGAATTTTTTGGTACACCTATGACCAGTCCTAGTGGTCCTTCGATCGGTTGTAGGAGTGACTTCGACTTGATCTCGACTAGTCGTAAGTCTACGACTTAAAGTCCAGCAAGCAATTCTATGGTCCTACGACCAGTCGTAGAGAGCTAGGACCAGTCGTAGGTGACCCACGACCGGTCGTAGGTTCCCTAAGACCAGTCGTGGATCGACTTTCAAAAATTGTGCTCCTTATTTCAATTATTCGTTAGAGCTACGACCAGTCGAAGGTTCTTAAGACCAGTCGTAAATGCGATTTCTGCTTCTATAAATTGAACACGAATTTCAAAATTTTTCATTTAATTCATAATATTTTTAAGGCTCCACTCTGAGATAAGTTTGTGTTTGTTTTTAAGCTATTTTGTCCATAATTGCTTTCTCTTTTTGCTAGCTTATTTAATTTGATTTTGTTTCTATATTCTAATCTTATTTGAAAAGAGGAATTACTTTATTCATTCTTCTTGGAATCAAAATTAAATATAGCTACGCCCAACTGGTTAAAATCTAAAATCTATTAGAACTTAGAACCATATTAAAGTGAGTATTGGAAATTGAACTTTGACATTCAATCATCTACTCCGATTGGTTCTACCGGGCTGCTACGAAAAGGAGAAATCCAGGTATTTTACAATTCTGTAAAATTTCATTTCTTTTGGTTTTGTTTGAGGTTAAGCCAGAAAAATCTCATTGTATTGGTTATCTGAGGAGAGCCAGAAAACTCAGAAAAGAGGGGTTTTTGAATTGTGTAAGCCCAAGTGAAAAAGACACAATTGTAAAGGTTTTGGGTGAACCTGTGAAAACCTATTTGATAGTGAACGCTAATATCCCCTGTGTGAGGATATTAGGAGTGGAGTAGCATTCTGTGTGGCTGTTGAAAGACAGTTGGTATACACACAGGCGAACCACTATAACTCTTTGTCTTATGGATTGAATGCTTGCTTAATTTTCATATCTTTTATCATTCAATTGTGTGGAATGTACATGTGGATGTGAATGTTGTAACAATTTACATTTCAAGCAAGTGTGGGGATTGTTGTAATAAATTAGATCTATATTTCTGCATTTAATTTCAATTCTTTGTTATTCATTTATTTCTATTAAAATTGAGTTCTTGATCCAAAAGACGTTCTAGAAATAAGGTTGTCCTACCATATGCCCTTGTTTATTATGGTGTAAGGTTGTCCTTAGAACTAAATTTATATCAATCTCTCAATACTTATTTATTAAGGTGATTTGATTTCAGCATTGTGAATTGATTTATAATTGTAAGGCTATTGATTTATTTTATTCCGCTGATTTTATTTTAATTTAGCATAGTCCTATTCCCCCCCCCCCCCCCCTCCCCCCTCTAGGACATATAGCTTGGCCTTTTCATATTGTTCTTTTTCGACCCTTCAAGTATATCAATATCATACTCAGCAAAATTATGTACAATTATTGTACATCAAAAATTATAAACATTTGCATGTTTATTTACAAAAGATTGAGGTGAGAAACCTCAGATATATCATTTTACGCTCAACAGAATTGTATCATTTTAGCAAAATATCCAGATCTAGATGCATGATTTGGACTTGTTTTTCTATGTTCAGTATTTCTAGGCATCAGCCCTTTCTATACCTTTGATGATGTAACAGTGGTTATTTGTGCGATGACCCTTAATTACTGATTTTCCTGATTGATCTAGGATATCGTATTCTTCTTTATTGAATTTGACCACATGCCCATTATCATAAATTTGAGAGATGCTTAACAGATTATGTGCTAGTCCTTTTATGCAAAAAACATTCTCATTTTTAAGCAAGTCAATTCCTCTTATCATTCCTTATCCAATTACATTGGCAGTGGCTCCATCTCCGTAGGTGACTATCCCTTTATGAAGATTTTTATAGTTGGAGAGAAGGGATTTGTCACCTGTGACATGTCTTGAGCAACCACTGTCAAGGTACCATTTGACCTTATTGCCTGGTAGATGATCTAAATGTGTAACAATTTGGCTTTTCCTTAATCATCCACTTTATGACAGGAGTTTTACTTGTGGTAGATTTGTTCATCTTATCTGATTTATCCACATGACTTAATGACTCTTTCATCCTGTCAACTAGCACAAGTGGTGATGATTGCATATTTCTTTTGTTCAACTCATAAACTGTCTTACCATTTTTGTGATGAGCTGGGATAGGTTTGATATTACTACTAGAGGCAACAGATTTTCCAAAAGGTTGTGCATTATATTCAGTTTTTGTTCTAGCTTTTCTATAACCTAATCCCTTTTTGTCCTCTCCACATTTTCCCATGCCAAAAAGTTTTTCTAACTTCTCACCACTCTGGGAAAACATACAGTTTTTCTTGGCAATTTTTCAGGAATCTTCTAGATTAAACAGGAGTGTGTGATTTTCATTTTGAAGGAGCAAATTCTTGTCTTTTAATTGCTCAACCTATTTGCTTAGCTTTTCAATTTCAATTTTAAGGAATGTGTTAATTCTCTCAAGTCTATCATTTTTTGAGTGATGTTGGTGTAAGTCATTGATCAGATGTGTATTAGTTTCTATAGTTTTGTCCAAATTTGTTTGCAACATTTGGTTTTTACTTTCAGATATTCCCAATCTTTTTTAGCCACTTTGATGCTATGGATATAAAGCTGATTGTAAGCATCTTGTAGCTTGTTTTGTTCTTCTTCTTCTGTTTCTTCATTATCAGATGGAGATGATTCTGTGGCTTGCTGTTCTTTCTCATTCTCAGATTCAGTGGGAATGATCGAACCAGTGGAAACCATGAGAATTTTTAATGATTTATGGTCTTCATTTCTTTCTGAGTCACTAGATTCTAAATTTGACTCATTGTATCATCCCACGTGGTAGCCATTGCCTTACCCTTAGTATTTCTATTTGGGCATTCGGTTGATAGGTGTCCATACTCCTGACAGGCATAACATTGTGGTTCTTTGATTCTTCTACCAAATTTACCTATAGGAAGTTTGTTGTTCACCTTTCTCTCTCTAGAGGGACGACCGCGATTCTTCTGAAAGAATCTTCTAAATCTTTGTGCCAGCAAAGCCACTTCCTCATCTTCATCTTCCTTTTTACTTCCACTGTCCTCATGTATTATTTTCTTTGAAGTTTCCAGGACAGTTGTTTTGGATTTAGGGGCTTGAGTGAAATGTAGTTCAAAAGTTTGTAGGGAACATACTAGTTCTTTTACTTTCATTTCATCTATATTTCTACACTCCTCAATTGTGGTTACTTTGGGATTAAATAGTTCCGGTAGGGATCTTAGAATTTTTCTACAAATTTTTGGTACTGGAACTTTCTCTCCTAATCCACCCATGGAGTTGCAAATGATGTTTAGCTTTGTAAAGAACTCCATAAATGTCTCATGCTCTTCCATTCTGAGACTTTCGAACTGTGAAGTCAATAGTTGAAGTTTAGACCTCTTCACAGTACTTGTGCCTTCATGGGTTGTTTCCAGTAAATCTCACGCTTCTTTTAATGTCTCACACATGCTTATTTGATTGAAAATATCTTGGGACACGGCACAGTAGATGACGTTCATAGCTTTTGCTTCCGCAGTCTATTTATCTTTGTCGAACGCGGTCCACATCTCTTTGGATTTGAGTTTTGTGATAGTTGTGCCACTATCTAGTACAACTTGATCTGTTGGCGGCACATATCCATTCTCAACTATATCCCAAACATTGTGATCCAAAGATCTCAGAAAGTAGTGCATCTGAGCCTTCCAATATGCATAATTTGAGCCGTCAAATACTGGAGGCCTGGTGATTGATGAGTCCTCTCCTTTGGCCATATCCCCAACTTCAGTCAAGATCACTATCTAGGCGGTGAAGCCCTTGAAGAGAGACCCGCTCTGATACCAATTGAAATAGTGGTGAAGACTGCTTGAGTTGAAGTCGGAATATGCCAATATGTCCTAGAGGGGGGTGAATAGGATTTTTAAAGATTTATAGGTTATTTAGAAATCATATCACACTAATCCTATCATGTATGTAATTTTTCAAGATTACTCAAATGTAACTCTACTAGCTTCCAAGCCAGGTAGAGGATCCAATCACAAACTAATCAAGATATAACAATATGCAACTTAGTCTATGTTTGATGTGACTGTGTATGTATGTGAAATGTGATCAGATATATGAATATAAATGCATTACCATGAATCACACATATAGAAAAGCAATCACAAACACAGTCATTTTATAGTGGTTCGACGATAAGTCTATTCCACTCCCGGCTGCCCCACTCAACCCTTGAGTGTACCGGAATTCACTAAGGAGGTTTTCCAGGGTTCACCTCAAACTTAAGGTTTTAAATCAGGTTCACCTTCAACCTTTACATGGAGGTTTCTACTCGGTTCACCTCTAACCCTGGAGTTTTACTGGTTCACTCCTAACCAGATGTTTATGCTCTCCATAGAGTAAGGGTCCACACAACGTACCTAGAGGTTTCTACTCATTTCACCTCGAACCCTGGAGTTTCATTGGTTCACTCTTAACCAGATGTTTATGCTCTCCACAGAGCAAGGGTCCACACAACGCACCCACAACTTACACTCTCGCCGAAGGCCTCCTACGAGGGCTTTAAAGGGTGAGAACCACTTAAGACCTAATCCTAGAAAGGAATGATGACAAGTTTCCTCTTGGACTCTAGATACTTACAGATAAGTTGATGAGTCCCGTTAAGCACAATGCCAAAGACCTCCTCCTCCTTGTTGATGAAGTGTCTTCGATCCCTTGATCCCAACACAAAAGATATACCAAGACTAGGCTTAGGGTTGGGTTAAGGTTAAGATGGAATCCTACTCTCTAAAGGTTTACCTATAAGGAAGGTAGAGTAGTTCCAATCTTATGCATTCAAGGCATCCCAGCATAATGACTTGTCATTAAGGTAGTAACTGGAGGATCCTTGGATGCGGAAGTTCATTCTCCAATCCACTCTATTGAATATCAATGGTGAGGGTGGATTGGAGGATGAACTCCCTTGAGAAAAAGGGCTTTAGATATAGGATATGAGTTGAAACACACAAAAGCTCTCTCTTCTTTCTCTCACAGCAACAAAAGATAAGTCCTCTATAAATAGGCAAAAAGTTCCAACGGATATAAAACGGTCACATTTATGACAGAGTTCGATATCATCGAGCGTATACTCTCGATAGCATCGATGGTCCGCTCGATGACTTAGACTCGATGTCTTATGCTTTTGAAACTCTTTGCCAATTAGTTGATGAATCAAAGATATTGTCGATGTAATCGGATTTCAAACTCGGATTTCATCGATGACAGGTTCGATCCATCCACACTTAAAATGAGAGAGACTTGACTTTGAGATATTTCAGGTTTTCATGAATGATTGGGAGAACCGTCGGGGTCATCGGAATTTGAATGTCGATGATATCGAGATCAGAGTCGAGGCATCGATAAATCCAGCTGATTTATCTTTGAACTTGCTGGACAGTTTATGGCTTTGTTCGATGCAATCGATCTGGTGTCGATATCATCAATATTTGAATATCGATTAAATCGAAGGGCCCCGATCATAGTTAAAAACAACCTGAAATATCTGATGTAAGAAATGCACGCCCACTATCGATATCATCGATGGATCTCCGATCTTATCGGTATTTGAATTTAGATCATATCGGAAGAGCATCGATGCTATCGAAGAATTTTGTGATTTTCTTTAAAAAATAGGGGTGCTAGAAATATGCCTGTCGATCTTATCGAGCCACTATCGATGGTCTCGAGATTTGAATATCGATGATATCGATATGTGTATCGATACATTGATAATTCATCCAGATATATTGTGAAGTTGCTAGACATATTTAGTGCTTTTATCGATGATATCGATAGGTGTATCGATACATCAGTAAATTCGTCCAGATGAATATTTAGTTGCTGGACATTTTGGTCCTCTTATCGATAATATCGTTAAAGTATCGAGGACATCGACAGTGCAGGTCGATCATATCGAGAGTGGTTCGATAAAATCGACAAGGCAAGAAAAACTCAGAGATTTTTCTATTTTGCAAAAAGTTTTCTCACCTTAAGAACCCTAAGGTGTCTATCTTGTTTTAAGGGTTTTAATCACCTGGTTTTTTGGGACACGGGATGTGAGGCTATGATTTACCTATTGCGTGTTTCCACACATCCGGTTGAGGCAGACGCTTGAGATAGTCTTCTTATCGAGTTCTGCAGCCAGTCCGACTCACCGCACACGTAACTTAACAAACCAGAGCACTAGTAGGTGCACTTTCAATCTCCCCCTTTGTCAATTACATGACAAAATACCTAAAACACTTCTAGACACACCCTAAATTGTGTGTACATGCATTTACAGAATTTTACAATTTTCTAACCCATGTACACATTCTATAAGTATCTGCTCCCCCTTACTTTAAAACTCCCCCTTTCTTGCAGCTGCTCCTCCTAACACCTGCAACAACATAGATAAATACACAATTTTTCGCTCGGGGCGTTTTGAATTGTTCTCCCCCTTTTTGTCAGTCATTGGCAAAGGTATAGTAAGCGATATTGACTGAAGAATGAATTGCATGGGAGAACCATTAGGCATAAGTAGATGAATTTGATGTATAAGAGTTAGTGCATTTTAGTCAAACATCAATTTCAGAATAAATGCATATTAGATAAGATATAGTAGTTTTCAATCATATGCAAACCATAACTTGATAAACTAGGGGGGGAACCTAAAGACTTAATTATGGCATTAAAAATGTGAGTTCTGTTCAGCCATATCAAAAATGAAACTAAAATATCCACACATACTACCACAGACAGCAGTAATAAAAAAAAACATTCAGTCTAGCAAAAAAAATTATACTGCCCCACCCAGTAGTTACCAAAACACATATCAAGCTCATATATGGGCACATAAAAAAGAAAAAAACTTGCACAGTCAACTCCTATCGTCTTCGAGACTCACCATATGTGAGCAAGTCCACCAGTTACTGATTCCTTTACTGGAGAGCATCGACTTTTTCTTCGATCACGGTAAGACGTCTCTCACAGTTGTGAAGTCGCTCCTCCATACTTGCCATACCATTCAGTAGGTGGCGTTCGAGGTGATGGGTTTGACGATTTGTTATAGACTCCGGACTCAGCAATGACATTCGATTGGATCCCCATGGATATGACGGAGGAGCATATGAAGCAGCTGACTGTAAGGGAGCATTGTTCTCATGGGGAACTGAAGGAAGACAGGGGTGTTGTGCCACCTGAGCTGCGTCACTGTCAAACCACTTCTCTAGATAGACTCTATCAGATGAGGCAGGTATACCAACATGATAAGCTAATTTACAGATGAGTACAGGAAAAGCTAGTGTATCCTGATAATTTCCTTTAAGGATCTGAATTAGCTGTTTAAGAAGAAGTGTTAGAAGGCACACCTGAACTTCCTGATATACATCATACAGCACATTTAGCACAAAGGGAGACAGATGATTACCATTCACATCACAAGGATAGACATTGGACCCAAAAATACTGTGGAGAATTTTAAAAGTGGGTCCAAGATGATTAATGTGAAGAGAATTATCATCGTTCCAAGAAATAGTAGTCCCCTGACATAGTGCACGTGTTATCTCGCCCCAGACACCAAGACTATTTAGATTCCGATTCGTAACAGGATGCGAGTGACTTGGATATCTAAGAGGTTGCTCAAGGTGATGGGAGTGATGTGCTTGGAGTAATGCAGTAACTCTACTTGAATGAAAGGTGGATCGTCACAAATAACATGACATTTGATGAGGAAGTCATGAATTACTCCAATTTGATAAGTACCACCAAGATTCAAAATATTTTGCCATCCAATGACTTCTAGAAGTAGATCGATACTAAATAACTCAATGGCGCTGTTGAGAACTAGACGTTCAACGACAGTGTTTGGATGTCTCACTGATGAAGTGAGTTGATGCATAGTAGGTTGTTTTGCTTTCCCTCTTGCAGACTGAGAAAGGGACTTACCTTTCCCTTTTTTCATGATTTTTCGGTGTAAGAGGCGAGTAAAAGTTAGGAAGGTCAACCAAGAGAATGGAAAGTACCTAACCAAATGTGAGATTAGACTCTGGAGTGGAATGAATGAATGGAAGGATAATACCCATTTCTTTTGATGCTTCTGGGGCCCGTTGATGATCTTCTGGCCGAGGATTCGAGCAGAGAGCAAACCAGAAATTTTTTTTAGAGAAATAAAATTCTTTCACTCGATCGTCTTTTATCGGCCAGGAGTTTTCGATTTTATCAAACTTACTTTCGATTGTATCGATAATCCATATTCGAAGTTATCGGTAACTGCTTCGATAGTACTCCTAATCCGTGACTTTCCACATTTTGAAGAGACGTCGATGATATCGACCCATGATCGATTAATCGAAAATGACAGATCGATAAGAATGAAGAAGAATATTGTTCTTTTTCCACCCTTCAAGTATATCAATATCATACTCAGCAAAATTACGTACAATTACTGTACATAAAAAATTATAAACATTTGCATGTTTATTTATAAAAGATTGAGGTGAGAAACCTCAGATATATCACTTTAAGCTCAAAAGAATTGCATCAATTCAGCAAATATCCAGATCTAGATGCATGATCTGGACTTGTTTTTCTCTTTTTAGTATTTCTAGGCATCAGTCCTTTCTATGCCTTTGATGATGTAGCAGTGGTTGTTTGTGCGACGACCCTTAATTACTGATTTTCCTGATTGATCTAGGATATCGCATTCTTCTTTGTTGAATTTGACCACATGCCCATTATCATAGATTTGAGAGATGCTTAACAGATTATGTGCTAGTCCTTTTATGCAAAAAGCATTCTCATTTTTAAGCAAGTCAATTCCTCTTATCATTCCTTATCCAATTACATTGGCAGTGGCTCCATCTCCGTAGGTGACTATCCCTTTATGAAGATTTTTATAGTTGGAGAGAAGGGATTTGTCACCTGTGACATGTCTTGAGCAACCACTGTCAAGGTACCATTTGACCTTATTGCCTGGTAGATGATCTAAATGTGTAACAATTTGGCTTTTCCTTAATCATCCACTTTATGACAGGAGTTTTACTTGTGGTAGATTTGTTCATCTTATCTGATTTATCCACATGACTTAATGACTCTTTCATCCTGTCAACTAGCACAAGTGGTGATGATTGCATATTTCTTTTGTTCAACTCATAAACTGTCTTACCATTTTTGTGATGAGCTGGGATAGGTTTGATATTACTACTAGAGGCAACAGATTTTCCAAAAGGTTGTGCATTATATTCAGTTTTTGTTCTAGCTTTTCTATAACCTAATCCCTTTTTGTCCTCTCCACATTTTCCCATGCCAAAAAGTTTTTCTAACTTCTCACCACTCTGGGAAAACATACAGTTTTTCTTGGCAATTTTTCAGGAATCTTCTAGATTAAACAGGAGTGTGTGATTTTCATTTTGAAGGAGCAAATTCTTGTCTTTTAATTGCTCAACCTATTTGCTTAGCTTTTCAATTTCAATTTTAAGGAATGTGTTAATTCTCTCAAGTCTATCATTTTTTGAGTGATGTTGGTGTAAGTCATTGATCAGATGTGTATTAGTTTCTATAGTTTTGTCCAAATTTGTTTGCAACATTTGGTTTTTACTTTCAGATATTCCCAATCTTTTTTAGCCACTTTGATGCTATGGATATAAAGCTGATTGTAAGCATCTTGTAGCTTGTTTTGTTCTTCTTCTTCTGTTTCTTCATTATCAGATGGAGATGATTCTGTGGCTTGCTGTTCTTTCTCATTCTCAGATTCAGTGGGAATGATCGAACCAGTGGAAACCATGAGAATTTTTAATGATTTATGGTCTTCATTTCTTTCTGAGTCACTAGATTCTAAATTTGACTCATTGTATCATCCCACGTGGTAGCCATTGCCTTACCCTTAGTATTTCTATTTGGGCATTCGGTTGATAGGTGTCCATACTCCTGACAGGCATAACATTGTGGTTCTTTGATTCTTCTACCAAATTTACCTATAGGAAGTTTGTTGTTCACCTTTCTCTCTCTAGAGGGACGACCGCGATTCTTCTGAAAGAATCTTCTAAATCTTTGTGCCAGCAAAGCCACTTCCTCATCTTCATCTTCCTTTTTACTTCCACTGTCCTCATGTATTATTTTCTTTGAAGTTTCCAGGACAGTTGTTTTGGATTTAGGGGCTTGAGTGAAATGTAGTTCAAAAGTTTGTAGGGAACATACTAGTTCTTTTACTTTCATTTCATCTATATTTCTACACTCCTCAATTGTGGTTACTTTGGGATTAAATAGTTCCGGTAGGGATCTTAGAATTTTTCTACAAATTTTTGGTACTGGAACTTTCTCTCCTAATCCACCCATGGAGTTGCAAATGATGTTTAGCTTTGTAAAGAACTCCATAAATGTCTCATGCTCTTCCATTCTGAGACTTTCGAACTGTGAAGTCAATAGTTGAAGTTTAGACCTCTTCACAGTACTTGTGCCTTCATGGGTTGTTTCCAGTAAATCTCACGCTTCTTTTAATGTCTCACACATGCTTATTTGATTGAAAATATCTTGGGACACGGCACAGTAGATGACGTTCATAGCTTTTGCTTCCGCAGTCTATTTATCTTTGTCGAACGCGGTCCACATCTCTTTGGATTTGAGTTTTGTGATAGTTGTGCCACTATCTAGTACAACTTGATCTGTTGGCGGCACATATCCATTCTCAACTATATCCCAAACATTGTGATCCAAAGATCTCAGAAAGTAGTGCATCTGAGCCTTCCAATATGCATAATTTGAGCCGTCAAATACTGGAGGCCTGGTGATTGATGAGTCCTCTCCTTTGGCCATATCCCCAACTTCAGTCAAGATCACTATCTAGGCGGTGAAGCCCTTGAAGAGAGACCCGCTCTGATACCAATTGAAATAGTGGTGAAGACTGCTTGAGTTGAAGTCGGAATATGCCAATATGTCCTAGAGGGGGGTGAATAGGATTTTTAAAGATTTATAGGTTATTTAGAAATCATATCACACTAATCCTATCATGTATGTAATTTTTCAAGATTACTCAAATGTAACTCTACTAGCTTCCAAGCCAGGTAGAGGATCCAATCACAAACTAATCAAGATATAACAATATGCAACTTAGTCTATGTTTGATGTGACTGTGTATGTATGTGAAATGTGATCAGATATATGAATATAAATGCATTACCATGAATCACACATATAGAAAAGCAATCACAAACACAGTCATTTTATAGTGGTTCGACGATAAGTCTATTCCACTCCATTTGCCCCCACTCAACCCTTGAGTGTACTAGGAATTCACTAAGGAGGTTTTCCAGGGTTCACCTCAAACTTAAGGTTTTAAATCAGGTTCACCTTCAACCTTTACATGGAGGTTTCTACTCGGTTCACCTCTAACCCTGGAGTTTTACTGGTTCACTCCTAACCAGATGTTTATGCTCTCCATAGAGTAAGGGTCCACACAACGTACCTAGAGGTTTCTACTCATTTCACCTCGAACCCTGGAGTTTCATTGGTTCACTCTTAACCAGATGTTTATGCTCTCCACAGAGCAAGGGTCCACACAACGCACCCACAACTTACACTCTCGCCGAAGGCCTCCTACGAGGGCTTTAAAGGGTGAGAACCACTTAAGACCTAATCCTAGAAAGGAATGATGACAAGTTTCCTCTTGGACTCTAGATACTTACAGATAAGTTGATGAGTCCCGTTAAGCACAATGCCAAAGACCTCCTCCTCCTTGTTGACGAAGTGTCTTCTGATCCCTTGATCCGCAACACAAAAGATATACCAAGACTAGGCTTAGGGTTGGGTTAAGGTTAAGATGGAATCCTACTCTCTAAAGGTTTACCTATAAGGAAGGTAGAGTAGTTCCAATCTTATGCATTCAAGGCATCCCAGCATAATGACTTGTCATTAAGGTAGTAACTGGAGGATCCTTGGATGCGGAAGTTCATTCTCCAATCCACTCTATTGAATATCAATGGTGAGGGTGGATTGGAGGATGAACTCCCTTGAGAAAAAGGGCTTTAGATATAGGATATGAGTTGAAACACACAAAAGCTCTCTCTTCTTTCTCTCACAGCAACAAAAGATAAGTCCTCTATAAATAGGCAAAAAGTTCCAACGGATATAAAACGGTCACATTTATGACAGAGTTCGATATCATCGAGCGTATACTCTCGATAGCATCGATGGTCCGCTCGATGACTTAGACTCGATGTCTTATGCTTTTGAAACTCTTTGCCAATTAGTTGATGAATCAAAGATATTGTCGATGTAATCGGATTTCAAACTCGGATTTCATCGATGACAGGTTCGATCCATCCACACTTAAAATGAGAGAGACTTGACTTTGAGATATTTCAGGTTTTCATGAATGATTGGGAGAACCGTCGGGGTCATCGGAATTTGAATGTCGATGATATCGAGATCGAGTCGAGGCATCGATAAATCCGGTGATTTATCTTTGAACTTCTTCGAGACGATTTATGGCTTTGTTCGATGCAATCGATCTGGTGTCGATATCATCAATATTTGAATATCGATTAAATCGAAGGGCCCCGATCATAGTTAAAAACAACCTGAAATATCTGATGTAAGAAATGCACGCCCACTATCGATATCATCGATGGATCTCCGATCTTATCGGTATTTGAATTTAGATCATATCGGAAGAGCATCGATGCTATCGAAGAATTTTGTGATTTTCTTTAAAAAATAGGGGTGCTAGAAATATGCCTGTCGATCTTATCGAGCCACTATCGATGGTCTCGAGATTTGAATATCGATGATATCGATATGTGTATCGATACATTGATAATTCATCCAGATATATTGTGAAGTTGGTAGACATATTTAGTGCTTTTATCGATGATATCGATAGGTGTATCGATACATCAGTAAATTCGTCCAGATGAATATTTAGTTGCTGGACATTTTGGTCCTCTTATCGATAATATCGTTAAAGTATCGAGGACATCGACAGTGCAGGTCGATCATATCGAGAGTGGTTCGATAAAATCGACAAGGCAAGAAAAACTCAGAGATTTTTCTATTTTGCAAAAAGTTTTCTCACCTTAAGAACCCTAAGGTGTCTATCTTGTTTTAAGGGTTTTAATCACCTGGTTTTTTGGGACACGGGATGTGAGGCTATGATTTACCTATTGCGAGCTTCCACACATCCGGTTGAGGCAGACGCTTGAGATAGTCTTCTTATCGAGTTCTGCAGCCAGTCCGACTCACCGCACACGTAACTTAACAAACCAGAGCACTAGTAGGTGCACTTTCAATCTCCCCCTTTGTCAATTACATGACAAAATACCTAAAACACTTCTAGACACACCCTAAATTGTGTGTACATGCATTTACAGAATTTTACAATTTTCTAACCCATGTACACATTCTATAAGTATCTGCTCCCCCTTACTTTAAAACTCCCCCTTTCTTGCAGCTGCTCCTCCTAACACCTGCAACAACATAGATAAATACACAATTTTTCGCTCGGGGCGTTTTGAATTGTTCTCCCCCTTTTTGTCAGTCATTGGCAAAGGTATAGTAAGCGATATTGACTGAAGAATGAATTGCATGGGAGAACCATTAGGCATAAGTAGATGAATTTGATGTATAAGAGTTAGTGCATTTTAGTCAAACATCAATTTCAGAATAAATGCATATTAGATAAGATATAGTAGTTTTCAATCATATGCAAACCATAACTTGATAAACTAGGGGGGGAACCTAAAGACTTAATTATGGCATTAAAAATGTGAGTTCTGTTCAGCCATATCAAAAATGAAACTAAAATATCCACACATACTACCACAGACAGCAGTAATAAAAAAAAACATTCAGTCTAGCAAAAAAAATTATACTGCCCCACCCAGTAGTTACCAAAACACATATCAAGCTCATATATGGGCACATAAAAAAGAAAAAAACTTGCACAGTCAACTCCTATCGTCTTCGAGACTCACCATATGTGAGCAAGTCCACCAGTTACTGATTCCTTTACTGGAGAGCATCGACTTTTTCTTCGATCACGGTAAGACGTCTCTCACAGTTGTGAAGTCGCTCCTCCATACTTGCCATACCATTCAGTAGGTGGCGTTCGAGGTGATGGGTTTGACGATTTGTTATAGACTCCGGACTCAGCAATGACATTCGATTGGATCCCCATGGATATGATGGAGGAGCATATGAAGCAGCTGACTGTAAGGGAGCATTGTTCTCATGGGGAACTGAAGGAAGACAGGGGTGTTGTGCCACCTGAGCTGCGTCACTGTCAAACCACTTCTCTAGATAGACTCTATCAGATGAGGCAGGTATACCAACATGATAAGCTAATTTACAGATGAGTACAGGAAAAGCTAGTGTATCCTGATAATTTCCTTTAAGGATCTGAATTAGCTGTTTAAGAAGAAGTGTTAGAAGGCACACCTGAACTTCCTGATATACATCATACAGCACATTTAGCACAAAGGGAGACAGATGATTACCATTCACATCACAAGGATAGACATTGGACCCAAAAATACTGTGGAGAATTTTAAAAGTGGGTCCAAGATGATTAATGTGAAGAGAATTATCATCGTTCCAAGAAATAGTAGTCCCCTGACATAGTGCACGTGTTATCTCGCCCTGACACCAAGACTATTTAGATTCCGATTCGTAACGAGGATGCGAGTGACTTGGATATCTAAGAGGTTGCTCAAGGTGATGGGAGTGATGTGCTTGGAGTAATGCAGTAACTCTACTTGAATGAAAGGTGGATCGTCACAAATAACATGACATTTGATGAGGAAGTCATGAATTACTCCAATTTGATAAGTACCACCAAGATTCAAAATATTTTGCCATCCAATGACTTCTAGAAGTAGATCGATACTAAATAACTCAATGGCGCTGTTGAGAACTAGACGTTCAACGACAGTGTTTGGATGTCTCACTGATGAAGTGAGTTGATGCATAGTAGGTTGTTTTGCTTTCCCTCTTGCAGACTGAGAAAGGGACTTACCTTTCCCTTTTTTCATGATTTTTCGGTGTAAGAGGCGAGTAAAAGTTAGGAAGGTCAACCAAGAGAATGGAAAGTACCTAACCAAATGTGAGATTAGACTCTGGAGTGGAATGAATGAATGGAAGGATAATACCCATTTCTTTTGATGCTTCTGGGGCCCGTTGATGATCTTCTGGCCGAGGATTCGAGCAGAGAGCAAACCAGAAATTTTTTTTAGAGAAATAAAATTCTTTCACTCGATCGTCTTTTATCGGCCAGGAGTTTTCGATTTTATCAAACTTACTTTCGATTGTATCGATAATCCATATTCGAAGTTATCGGTAACTGCTTCGATAGTACTCCTAATCCGTGACTTTCCACATTTTGAAGAGACGTCGATGATATCGACCCATGATCGATTAATCGAAAATGACAGATCGATAAGAATGAAGAAGAATATTGTTCTTTTTCCACCCTTCAAGTATATCAATATCATACTCAGCAAAATTACGTACAATTACTGTACATAAAAAATTATAAACATTTGCATGTTTATTTATAAAAGATTGAGGTGAGAAACCTCAGATATATCACTTTAAGCTCAAAAGAATTGCATCAATTCAGCAAATATCCAGATCTAGATGCATGATCTGGACTTGTTTTTTCTTTTTAGTATTTCTAGGCATCAGTCCTTTCTATGCCTTTGATGATGTAGCAGTGGTTGTTTGTGCGACGACCCTTAATTACTGATTTTCCTGATTGATCTAGGATATCGCATTCTTCTTTGTTGAATTTGACCACATGCCCATTATCATAGATTTGAGAGATGCTTAACAGATTATGTGCTAGTCCTTTTATGCAAAAAGCATTCTCATTTTTAAGCAAGTCAATTCCTCTTATCATTCCTTATCCAATTACATTGGCAGTGGCTCCATCTCCGTAGGTGACTATCCCTTTATGAAGATTTTTATAGTTGGAGAGAAGGGATTTGTCACCTGTGACATGTCTTGAGCAACCACTGTCAAGGTACCATTTGACCTTATTGCCTGGTAGGCAATCTAAATGTGTAATAAGGCAATTTGGCTTTTCCTTAATCATCCACTTTGTGACAGGAGTTTTACTTGTGGTAGATTTGTTCATCTTATCCGATTTATCCACATGACTTAATGACTCCTTCATCCTGTCAACTAGCACAAGTGGTGATGATTGCATATTTCTTTTATTCAGCTCATAAACTGTCTTACCATTTTTGTGACGAGCTGGGATAGGTCTGATATTACTACTAGAGGCAACAGATTTTCCAAAAGGTTATGTATTATATTCAGTTTTTGTTCTAGCTTTTCCATAACCTAATCCCTTTTTGTCCTCTCCACATTTTCCCATGCCTAAAAGTTTTTCTAACTTCTCACCACTCTGGCAAAACATACAATTTTTCTGGAATCTTCTAGATTAAACAGGAGTGTGTGATTTTCATTTTGAAGGAGCAAATTCTTGTCTTTTAATTGCTCAACCTGTTTGCTTAGTTTTTCAGTTTCAGTTTTAAGGAAGGTGTTAATTCTCTCAAGTCTATAATTTTTTGAGTGATGTTGCTGTAAGTCATTGATCAGATGTGTATTAGTTTCTACAGTTTTGTCCAAATTTGTTTGCAACATTTGGTTTTTACTTTTAGATATTCCCATTCTTTTAGCCACTTTGATGCTATGGATATAAAGCTGATTGTAAGCATCTTGTAGCTTGTTTTGTTCTTCTTCTTCTCTTTCTTCATTATCTGATGGAGATGATTCCGTGGCTTGCTGTTCTTTCTCGTTCTCAGATTCAGTGGGAATGATCGAACTAGTGGAGACCATGAGAATTTTCAATGATTTCTGGTCTTCATTGCTTTCTGAGTCACTAGATTTTGAATTTGACTCATTGTATCATCCCACATGGCGGCCATTGCCTTGCCCTTGGTTTTTCTATTTGGGCATTCGGTGGATAAGTGTCCATACTCCCGATAGGCATAACATTGTGGTTCTTTGGTTCTTCTACCAAATTTGCCTGCAAGAAGTTTGTTATTCACCTTTCTCTCTTTAGAGGGATGATTGCGATTCTTCTGAAAGAATCTTCTCAATCTTTGTGCCAGCAAAGCCACTTCCTCATCTTCATCTTCCTTTTCACTTCCACTGTCCTCATGTATTATTTTCTTTGAAGTTTTCAGGACAGTTGTTTTGGATTTAGGGGCTTGAGTGAAATGTAGTTCAAACGTTTGTAGGGAACCTACTAGTTCTTCTACTTTCATTTCATCTATATTTCTATACTCCTCAATTGTTGTTACTTTCGGATTAAACCGTTCTGGTAGGGTTCTTAGAATTTTCCTACAAATTTTTGGTACCTGAACTTTCTCTCCTAATCCACCCATGGAGTTGCCCATGGAGTTGCAAATGATGTTTAGCTTTGTAAAGAACTCCATAAATGTCTCATCCTCTTTCATTCTGAGACTTTCGAACTGTGATGTCGATAGTTGAAGTTTGGACCTCTTCACAGTACTTGTGCCTTCATGGGTTGTTTCCAGTAAATCCCATGCTTCTTTTGATATCCCACACATGCTTATTTGATTGAAAATATCTTGGGACACGGCACAGTAGATGGCGTTCATAGCTTTTGCTTCCACAGTCTGTTTATCTTTGTCGAACGTCGTCCACATCTCTTTGGATTTGGGTTTTGTGATAGTTATGCCACTATCTAGTACAACTTGATCTGTTGGCGGCACATATCCATTCTCAACTATATCCCAAACATTGTGATCCAAAGATCTTAGAAAGTAGTGCATCCGAGCCTTCCAATATGCATAATTTGAGCCGTCAAATACTGGAGGCCTGGTGACTGATGAGCCCTCTCCTTTGGCCATATCCCCAACTTCAGTCAAGATCACTATCTAGGCGGTGAAGCCCTTGAAGAGAGACCCGCTCTGATACCAATTGAAATAGCGGTGAAGACCACTTGAGTTGAAGTCGGAATATGCCAATATGTCCTAGAGGGGGGTGAATAGGATTTTTAAAGATTTATAGGTTATTTAGAAATCCCATCACGCTAATCCTATCATGTATGCAATTTTTTAGGATTACTCAAATGTAACTCTACTAGCTTCCAAGCCAGGTAGAGGATCCAATCACAAACTAATCAAGATATAACAATATGCAACTTAGTCTATGCTGGATGTAACTGTGTATGTGTGTGAGATGTGATCAGATATATGAATAAGAATGCATTGTCATGAATTACACATATAGAAAAGCAATCACAAACACATGCATTTTATAGTGGTTCGACAATAAGTCTACTCCACTCCAGGCTGCCGCACTCAACCCTTGAGTGTACCAGAATTCATTAAGGAGGTTTCCCAGGGTTCACCTCAAACCTAAGGTTTTAAATCAGGTTCACCTTCAACCTTTACATGAAGGTTTCTACTCGGTTCACCTCTAACCCTGGAGTTTTACTGGTTCACTCATAACCAGATGTTTATGCTCTCCATAGAGCAAGGGTCCACACAACGCACCTAGATGTTTCTACTCGGTTCACCTCTAACCCTGGAGTTTCACTGGTTCACTCCTAACTAGATGTTTATGCTCTCCACAGAGCAAGGGTCCACACAATGCACCCACAGCATACACTCCTACTGGAGGCCTCCTACGAGGGCTTCAAAGGGTGAGAACTACTTAAGACCCAATCCTAGAAAGGAATGATGACAAGTGTCCTCTTAGACTATAGATACTTACAGATAAGTTGATGAGTCTCATTAAGCACAATGTCGAAGACCTCCTACTCCTTGTTGACGAAGAGTCTTCTGCTCCCTTGATCCGTAACACAAAAGATATACTAAGACTAGGCTTAGGGTTGGGTCAAGGTTAAGATGGAATCTTACTCTCTAAAGGTTTACCTATAAGGAAGGTAGAGTAGTTCCAATCTTATGCATTCAAGGCATCCCAGCATAATGATTTATCATTAAGGTAGTAGCTGGAGGATCCTTGGATGCGGAAGTTCATTCTCCAATCCACTTTATTGCATATCAATGGTGAGGGTGGATTGGAGGATGAACTCCCTTGAGAGAAAGGGCTTTAGATATTGGATATGAGTTGAAACACACAAAATCTCTCTCTTCTTTCTCTCACAGCAACAAAAGACAAGTCCTCTATAAATAGGCAAAAACTTCCAACGGATATAAAACGGTCACATTTATGACATAGTTCGATATCATTGTGCAGGTTCGATATCATCAAGCGTCTACTCCCGATAGCATCGATGGTCCGCTCGATGACTCGGACTCGATGTCATACGCTTTTAAAACTCTTTGCCAATTGGTCGATGAATCGAAGATATTGTCGATGTCATCGGATTTCGAAATTGGATTCCATCGATGACAGGTTCGATCCATTGATACTTAAAAAATGAGAGAGACTAGACTGAGATATTTCAGGTTTTCATGAATGATCGGGGGAACCGTCGAGGTCATCGGAATTTGAATGTCGATGATATCGAGATCAGAGTCGAGGCATCGATAAATCTAGCTGATTTATCTTTGAACTTGCTGGACAGTTTATGGCTTTATTCGATGCAATCGATCTGGTGTCGATATCATCGATATTTGAATATCGATTAAATCGAAGGGCCCCCGATCATAGTTAAAAACAACCTGAAATATCTAATGTAAGAAATGCGCGCCCACTATCGATATCATCAATGGATCTCCGATCTTATCAGTATTTGAATTTAGATCATATCGGAAGAGCATCGATGCTATCGAAGAATTTTGTGATTTTCTTTAAAAAACAGGAGAGATGGAAATCTGCCTGTCGATCTTATCGAGCCACTCTCAATGGTCTCGAGATTTGAATATCGATGATATTGATATGTGTATCGATACATCGATAATTCGTTCAGATATATTGTGAAGTTGCTGGACATATTTAGTGCTTTTATCGATGATATCGATAGGTGTATCGATACATCAGTAAATTCGTCCAGATGAATATTTAGTTGCTGGACATTTTGGTCCTCTTATTGATAATATCGTTAAGGTATCGAAGACATTGATAGTGCAGGTCGATCATATCAAGGGTGCTTTGATAAAATCAATAAGGCAAGGAAAACTCAAAGATTTTCCTATTTTACAAAAAGTTTTCTCACCTTAAGAACCCTAAGATGTCTATCTTGTTTTAAGGGTTTTAATCACCTGGTGTTTTAGGACATGGGATGTGAGGCTATGATTTACCTATTGTGAGCTTCCACACACCCAGTTGAGGCAGACGCTTGAGATAATCTTCCTATCGAGTTTTGCAACTAGTATGACTTACCACACACGTAACTTGACAAACCAGGATACTAGCAGGTGCACTTTCAAAACCTTCTCTGATATATGTAGTACAAGGTGGGGTCCACTAAAGTGGACCGCCTGATCATAAACTATTTTATAATTTTACATTTCCAAATTGCAACCTTGCTAGAATTACTGTAGAAATTTTAGCAAGTACCCATATTGGCCCACCCTTTTGGGGACCCAAATGTTGTCAATTGGGACTAAAATTTGGCATGCTTATAGGTGGGATACCCATCTTCAAAAATCATATTTCGCTTGATCTACAATTCCCCACCAAAAGACCCAAATCCTAGCGCCAAGTTAGCCTCAAATATGTTCAGACAGATTTGGACAGCAACCTATAGTTTAAAGAAATTGAATATAAACATCATATAAGAAGAGATTTAACCCTCAAAAATCATGTTGTGGACCACCCCAGTGGGCCCCACAAATATCCAGACCTTCCTCATCATCAAAAACCCCTTGTATGTGCCCCATTTAGGTGGATTTGGGGCCACATGTCTAAGGATGGACCTCCATGGACGTCCAACCTCCATGGATGGTTTGGATTTTTGGTGAGTCCACAAGGTAGGCCACACATGCATGATCAGAATGCTAACATAAAAAAAATGAAGGATCTTCCATGGGGGTAAGGCCCCACCACTAATGGGCCCTCCAAAGATTCAATCACACCCATACAACTACCTTAATTACACATGTAACCATAAAACTATCACATGCATGGTTTATAACTACAATAGATGGTTGAAATGCCATCCCAACATGATCTCTCAAGTTTAGATGACCTTGAGATTGAGATGATCTTGAAATACATCATGATGGGGTCCATAGAGAATGGCCCCATCATGTATCATGACATGCATGTAGGATGCGGCCCAAGGGCCACATCCATGGGGTTAAATGGGATCCCCACCATTGATTGGTGGGTCCCATATGATCCACATAAGAAGAAATATGAAGATTAAAAGTGGAAAATAAATCAGCAAGATTAATAGTCACCCACTTAGATCAACCTTGAAACTTACATCACCATCATCTAAAGGCTCCAAGCAACATGGATCAATGGCTAAGATCAAGTGAGAAGGGGTAGATGAGGAGGTATTTTAGGGAGAAGGGGCTAGAAGGGAGGGAAGAAGGAGCTAAAGGTTTTGTAAATGGAAGAGAAAATGAGAGAGAGAGAGAGAGAGGATGTGTAGGGAGGTAATGATTATGTTGTAAGAAAGCAAATGATGGCCTATGGTAATAATAACAAAGTTGTTATACTTAGACTAGGTTTGGGTGGTATCTAGAATGGGTGGTGTCAATTCCATGCAATTGTGTAGTGTGTGTGGGTGGTGTGCATGGGAAGTTGTGTCATGGAAGTGGTTCATATGTTTTTTTGTATAAAAAGTGGGCTACATGATGAATGCTCATAAGTTTTTATCTATAAGTCGGATGAACGCACAAGACGCGTCATTGGAATCTCAACGACGATACGAATGAGATGGCATAAGTCTAGGGTCGATCCAAGTTGGGTCTACGTGACCGGACCCAAGGATGACCGCAAATACAATCCGAGGGTCGCGGGTCACTGGAATTTGACCGGTAGAACCATGGGACCAAAATGAACGAGACGCGTACTCACACACACACATGCACACATGAGAACTAGGGTCAGGTCTCACAGCTGCCGGATCTGATATACAGATCCACTATTTAAATTCTGTTAATTTGTTATATTTTAAATAATCTATCTCAGAATCAAGGGATGTTCAAGGATGTAAATGAACTCAATATTAATAATACAATGATTGTTCTTGATACACTCTCTCTGTTATGTTTGAATAAAATAATCTCCTAAATCAAATGCATTTCTTTCTTATTCGAAATAAAACGACAACTCCGTTAGGGATGCTATCTTATTTAATGTTAACATTGAGAAGGTTACATGACTTTCGTTGTAGTTTGGCATCTTTTTTATGCCAAAATGGTGACTCTCAGTGGGAACATCCTCCCCTTCATCTCTCAGATAGATTACGTTACTATTCAAATAAAAATTACAATTTTGTGTTCTATTTTGAAGGTAAAAAGATAAAATTGTGAACTACGATCAATGGAAAACTCAATGAGAAAGGTGAACTTTTATTTTACTACAACTGGATTCATAGTGGAATATACACCGGATCTGCCTCCAAGGCGCGAAACCCAGTCTCCCGTAAGCAAAAATGACTTAACTCGAACAACAGTTGAAGTTGTGTCTGCTTCACCTCAAGCACTGGAAGGTGATGAGGATTGAATTGTCATGACATCTCGAAGGACGAGAGCTAAAAATGCAAGAAGCTTCAGAACAGGTCTACTTTCACCAAGAGCCCAGGGACCAATAACACGGAACGCTCCTAAAAAGAATCCTCAGTTAGCCCCTCTTGCAATATATCCTGGGCAAATGGTTTTACAATTAACATCAAGTGACTTCCTGGCTCTGATTGCTCCAAGAGTCCGATGGACAAAAGAACAAAAAGGAAAGGCACTACTCGTAGGATCACCTACTTCTGTATCAGCTCGATCAATCAGTTGCAGCGGAAGTATAGGAAAATCGAATGAGACCCCTCTCTTTGTAAGCCCCATCACATTAATATATTCCCATCCTACTCCGACTACAACTTCGTCAGGAAGTGAGGAAGCTACAGTACACATAGCTGGAAAGAATCAAGAAACTATGCTGACTACAGAAAACTGTATCAATGAAATGGCACAAGCACAGAGAACACTGATGGAAGAGTGTAGAAATCTCAGAGAGGCCTTGGTAACTCTCGCACACAACATGGCCCATATGGCAGCTCCTCCAATGATGGCCACGATGAACGGACAAGAACATCAACCTGAAGGCTTTTAGCCACTAGGGGCAGGATCACTCAGATCTGCTCCGGCAGTGAGAACCATAACTCAAGAGGAAGTACGACAAGTTGTTGAGGAAGCTGTCAGAACAGAAAGGGAATGCGAGAATGTCGACCAATTCAGATATCGAACACCATATCTAAGGGAGGTGGAAGATGTCCCCTTTCCGGTTAACTTCAAGCATCCAGACTTTCAGAAGTTTAACGGGGATGGATTGCCAGAGGAACATTTGATGCTTTTCATCACCAGCATAGGAAATTTCTCTACAATACCATAATATTGCCTACGATTGTTCAGATTTTCTTTGACAAGTAAGGCATTCCAATGGTATTCTAGTTTGGCTCCAAGATCGATACACACTTGGGAACAAATGTAGGATGCTTTTATGTTGAATTTCTTCTCATCAGAACGCGACGTTAGCATTACGAAGTTAGCTTCTGTACAACAGAGAGAAGGGGAACCTGTGGAGAAATTCATAGACAAATGAAAAACATTGGGAGCCTCTTGTAGATAGTAGCCAGAAGAAAAAAAGTAGGTCAAGATGTGCTTGAATTTCATGCAGACGGGAATTACATTTGGGCTTACCAGCGCCGATATCAAGACTTTCCATGACTTGGCCACCAAAGCCCACGCATTAGAGCTGATGACCCGAAAAATGCCAGTGTTTCACTATAAAGCGGCCAGGAGAGGACCCAGTAGGTTGATCGCGAACACTGTGGATCATGAGAAAAGAAGTCAGGAGACAAGAGATTCAGGAGAAAAAAGAACAAAACGGAAAGAAGAATTAAGCCGTCCTAGGATCAGATTCAGTGAAAAGAGGCTCAAATCACTTAATTCTCACGAAGGGTTCGCGTTCGATATGAAAGATGTCGTTCCCATGATGAACCAACTGTTAAAGACCGGTACGATAGAATTACCTGCATCCAAGCATCCCGAAGATGCAACAAGAACGAGAGAAAGGGATTTCTGCCACTATCATCGTCTGGTGGGGCACCTGACAGAAAATTGCTACACGTTGAAATGCATAATACAAAGAATGATAAACAGGGGGGAGATAGTGATTGGAAAAGAGAAAGAAAGAGATGCAAAGGTGACAGTGAATGTACTAACAGTTCGGGAAGGTATTCATGAAAGAATAGGGAAAGAGAATCGTAAGACGACAGGAAAGGCCGCGGTAATCACACTATGGTCAGGGAGAAGAATAGCAAGTCCCCTAAGGAAGAAACTTGGAGCTATAAGAACAGAGGCCATTAAGGATCAACATGATGGTGATAAAAAGGAAGAGAAGAATGAGGCAACGAAAGTGACTTATGATGTAGTAAGTCACTTGAAAGGCATACCGGCTTGGTTAAGGGTTTATGATGCACTAAAGTTATCAGAAGACTTTCGGCAAAGTCTGATTCAAGCACTATCCGACCACGATGTCAGAGAAATATTACTTATGGAATGGAAAATGAAGAACGCAAAGAAAAAGAAGACTGCATGCCAGTAGTTTCCTTCTCTGACGATGATCTAGCCTGTAATACAGGGCATAATAGACCGCTAATAATAGTGGGCCACATCCGCGGCAGGGAGGTTAAGCGGATTATGCTCGACAACAGATCTGGGGTGAATCTGCTACCGTTGATGATGTTAAATAAATTGGGCTATCATCGTTTTGATTTGTGCCCTAGTGGAATGATGATACAGGGATTTAATCAAGACAGACGGCGCGCGCTCGGTAAAATTACAATGACATTAGAAATAGGAGAATTAACTATTGATGTAGTTTGCCATGTAATTAATGCAGTTACGACATACAATCTTCTCTTGGGGAGACCATGAATGCATCAGTACGATATTATACCTTCTACCCTATATCGAAGTTTCAAGTATTGTAAGAATGGAATACATTATAAAGTAATGGTTGATGCGGGGCCATATACAGAAGCCGAAGCCTTTTTCGCAGATGCTAGTAATTATGACAGATTTGCTAGAGAAAAAGAGAAAAAGAACTATGAAAACAAAGCCCTAGAAAATGTTTATGTGAAAGTGATGAAAGAGGAATCTGAAAGAACTTTAGAAGCAAAGAAGAAGTTCTATTTTGTTACGAGACATTTGAGACAGCCAAGACAGTCGCCACTAACATTATTATCGTCTGAAAGGTTGAAAATCCTATAGTCAAATTATACCGTACCATTGCCATATGCTGAAAGAAGTAAGACATTCCCACTATTCCGGAAAGGTTTCATGTCAAAGCCAGTGAGAAGTATCCAGAGCCGATTGAATTTTACGCCCTTTCGGAAGTAAAGATAGAAGAAAGAGCTGAGAATAATGTATATCACGGAAAGCGGACATCTCGCGATCTTAAGAAATGCAGTCTGGCAAGTAAGAAAATTATGAAAAGCATGGGTTTTGATTACGAAGAACTAACTAGTTTAAATCATGGAAAAGGAATCCTGATCCCTATCGGAGTCGGTTAGAAGAGACGAGAAAAATTTCAAGGATTGGGAGCAGACTCTTCGGTGAATATGATCACAATCAATCAGCTATCAGAAATAGATCCTGAAATAGTCAAGCATCCTGAGACAGCTCCAAAGCAAATGGAAGATGGGGGGCAACCGACGATCAATAGTTTGTGAGAAGTAAATCTGGGCACAGAAGAAGAGCCGAGAAATACGTTCATAAGCGCTGATCTTCTTGAGCAAGAAACCGAAAAATATGTCCAACTGCTGAAAGAAAATAAAGATGCCTTCGCCTGAACATACGCAGAAATGTCGGGTTTGGAACCCGTAGTGGTAATGCATCGATTAAATATTTCCAAGGACAAAAGGCCGATTAAGCAAGCGCAAAGGCGATTTCACCAAGACCTGGTTCCTCTAATAGAAGAATAAGTGAACAAGCTAATAAAAGTCGGGTTTATTAGAGAGGTCAAATATCCTAAGTGGATATCGAATATCATCCCAGTAAAGATGAAAAACGGACAGATCAGGGTGTGCGTTGATTTTAAGGACCTGAACGAAGCTTACCTGAAGGACGACTTTCCTCTCCCAATAACAAAACTGTTGATTGACAGTACGACACAATATGTTGTCATGTCCTTCATGGATGGTTATGCTGGTTATAATCAAATTAGAATGGCTCCTGAAGATGAAGAAGCAACAACGTTCAGAACTTCGTTAGGAATTTACTGCTACAAGGTCATGCCATTCAGTCTCAAGAATGCTGGGGCGACGTACCAAAGGGCAATGCAAAATATCTTTCAAGACATGATGCATAAGTAAGTTGAATGTTATGTAGATGATCTGGTAGTCAGGTCAGGTGATCATCAGGAACAACGTGAGCATCTGACATTAGTCTTTAGTCGGCTCAGAAAGAAGCAACTAAAGATGAACCCAGCTAAATGTGCTTTCGGAGTGTTGTCAGGAAAATTTCTCAGTTTTTTCATCAGGCACAGGGGTATTGAGATCGATCCAGGGAAAGTTAAGGCCATTCAAGAAATGCCGCCTCCAAAAACATTGAAGGAATTGAAAAGCTTGCAAGGAAAACTAGCATATATTCGTCATTTTATTTCAAATCTGGTAGGGAGATGTCAGTCATTTTCTCATCTGATGAAGAAAGGAACAGAGTTCGTATGGGACCAAGCCTGTCAGAACGCGTTTGATTTAATAAAGGAACTGTTAAGACACCCTCTAGTATTAACAACTCCTATAAAGGGTAAGCCACTTGTCTTGTACACATCCGGGGCTGAGAATTCGTTGGGAGCCTTATTAGCGTGGGTAAATGAAGAAGGAAAAGAAACAACTTTTTATTATCTGAGTCGAACTTTGATAGGTGTATAATGCAATTATTCTTCGATTGAGAAAGAATGCCTGGCATTGATATTTGCGGTGCAAATTTGAGACATTATTGCCTCTCATGATATAATTTTAATCTCAAGGGTAGATTCGATAAAATTTCTAATGACAAGGCCGATGTTATCGGGAAGATTGGCCAAATGGATGTTATTGCTTTCAGAATATACGATTACTTATGAGCTGGAGAAAGCAGTAAAGGGACAAGCAATGGCGGATTTCTTGGCAGCACATCCCATAACGGAAAGTGAGATCATCAGTGATGATTTTCCCGATGAGCAGGTTATGATGGTGGAGTCGCAAAATCCATGGCAGATGTATTTTGATGGTGCTTCTCAAGCATTAGGAGCGAGGACAGGAGTAATATTCATCACTCCTCAGGGTGATCTATTACCCTACTCTTTCACGTTGGGTACTGCATGCATAAACAATGAAGCTAAATATCGAGCTCTCATCATCGGAATGGAAATTGCCCAAAAATGAAGATAAAGACACTGTAGATTTATGGAGATTCCAATTGGATTATAAATCAACTAACGACTGAGTTTGAAATAAAAAAGCAAGAACTCTTGCTGTATTGTCGAAAAGCATAGCAGTTACTGGAGCAATTCTACTACATTGAAATCAAGCATGTACCGCGGTCTGAAAATGCAAAGGCGGATGCTCTGGCTAGTCTAGTAACAACCCTGTCCTGCCCAAACCGAAGTCCTCCCTAAGTAACTATAAAAGAAAGGAGGTTCTTGCCCTCTTCAAAAGTTATTGATGAAGTCATCGAGGCGCTCCCCATATCATGTTTGGAAGTGACAGCAAATGATCGGCACTAGCCTTTCATAGATTATCTCAAATATGATATCTTACCGGAAGATCCAACGCAAAGGTAGCAAATCAAGCAGAGAGTAAGCAGATTTATCATATCTAACAAAGTGTTGTGTAGAAAATCTTACAATGGGATTCTGCTGCGTTGTCTTGGTGGACAAGAAGCAGGTCAGATGTTACGAGAAGCTCACTCTGGGGAATGCGGGGCACATCAAGCTGGCCAAAATTTATTTCATCGAATATATCGAATGGGGTACTATTGGCCTACAATGTTCAAAGATGCAATAGATTACATGAAGCGACACCATGAGTGTCAGATCCACGGAGATGTCATACATATTCCCCATAAGGATCTCCATCAGACAGCTGCTTCTTGGCCTTTTGATGATTGGGGACTCGATGTTATTGGGCCCATATATCCGCCTTCATCTAAAGGAAAATAATATATTCTGGCAGCAACAGACTACTTCTCCAAGTGGATAGAAGAGATTGCATTGCGCAATGTCAAAGAGAAAGATGTGGTCAATTTCATCCGACACACGATAATATATCGCCACGACATCCCGAAGAAAATCGTTATCGATAATGGTACCCCTTTTAAAAATAGAGGCATGGAAAAGCTGTGTCAGAAATTCACTATTCACCAATAATTTTCAACACCTTACTATACATCGACCAATGGATTAGCAGAGGCATTCAATAAAATGATAGTGAAGATACTGAAGAAGACAGTGATGGGAAACAAGCGTGATTGGAACAAAAAGTTACAAGAAGCATTATGGGCATACAAGACTACCCATCAAATAGCAACACGAGCAATGCCATATTCATTGGTTTACGGCGTAGAGGCGGTTATCCCGATTGAAACACAGGTCGCATCACTCAGAGTGGCAGTGCATCACTCAATTACAGATGATAAAAATGCAAAGATAAGGTTGAATGAACTGGACCTGCTCGATGAGAAGCGCTTGGCAGCTCAGTAGCTACTACAGTTGTATCAGGTAAGAATATTGGCTGCCTTTGATAAACGAGTAAAATATCACTCTTTCAAGAAAGGGGACATGGTGCTAATATTGAAAAGACCAATAGTAGTGACCAGCAGAACAGGGGGCAAATTTGAGCTTAAATGGGATGGGCCATACATCATAAAAAAAGTATATTCTAATGGAGCATATAGAGTGGTCGATCAAGATGGACAAGGTATCAGTATACCAGTCAGCGCATGCTTCATCAAGAAGTATCATCCCTAAAGATAGTCAAAATTTTGATCCAGAAGATTATCGACATAATGCTTCTATATCAAAAGGGGGCAAGGACAAGTGAAGTCATGTTCATATATATATTTTTTACATACTTGAATAAAGGAGGAATTCCAAGTATATAGTCAAAGATTACATATCAGTGATTTCTTAAAAAGAGAGTAACCATCGTTGTCGTCATCAAACAAGCTTTGCTAAAACTCATCGAAATTGGTATCATCACCAAGCCGATATATTATTATGAGCATAGTGCGAATATCGTCAAAGACATTATCAGCAGTGTTGATATATTAATCAAGCGCAGTGCGAATATCGTCAAAGACATTATCAGTAGTGGTGATATATAAATCAAGACACCTATTACTATCATGACAATGATGGCAGCTTATCATCATTTAAGGCAGCCTAGCCAAGCCTATATGCCAACTACGTATAAACGCCTATCGCCATTCGGGTAGCAGTGAGAAGCCGGTGGCCCTAAAAAGCCCGTGAAGGTCATCATATGTATACACATGCGGGCAGCGGATGGAGCCAGCGACTGAAAGCCCTAAAAGGCCAAAAGTCCTCAACGATCAGTCACGCGTAACACCAATGCCGTCTGTATAACTTTCCGACAGCATCAAGGGGTACGGATGAAATTGACATCCTGTGAATGGGTCTGACCTTGCAGACGAAGAAAATGTGGGCTACAGTGTGCGCTCTTTGGCCATTGTCCATAGATAGGCCAACCATGCATAAGACCCCCCAGATCCTTGGCTTGATTTCAGCAGTAACTCATAACGAAGGTTCAAACCTACTCAACGATGGACTAGCGGCCCTGGATTTGGTACCCGAAAGGTCGCCTTATCCGCCCCGTGAATTCTAGAGAATTACTGCGGCCAACCTTGTGCGTAAATCCAACTGAGTTCACGGCCCCAATAGCTTCACTAGGCCCCTCTGATGGATCGCGGTTTGTGAGCTCACCAGGCTGTGAGAAGTCCAACGAACTCATAAGAGTTACAAAGACTATCACGTGAGACATGACTCTACTACTCAAGAGTCTAAAAAACTGCGTTACTCCACTAATCAAGAGCTTAAACTATGTGTGATCATCTAACTAAATTGAAATCCAGTGTCGCCTATCAAAACAAAATCATATAGGAAATCCCATACTAACAGTCATAATATATTGACATTTTTATCTCAACTCTTCATTAAATAACATGTTAGATGATTATATAAATGAACATGCTTGAAATGATCCACGATTTAGAAATTTATGAAGAGGCAAACTATCTCAAGATATTATTGTCTTCATTGATATATGTTAAAAATCAAAAGAGGTTGCATGTTCTAAAAATAAATAAATAAATAAATAACGAGCAAAAAACAAAACAAATAAAACGAATTCTTTACAGCTCATCTGTAATTCCTAATATTCCCAGATATTTTTGCAAATCTTCCTTCAACTAAATTTGAGCTGCGACATGCTTTGACTTTTCTTCGAGAATGATTTTTGCCTGATTAAGAATTCCAGCTAGCTTTCTCTCTAAGGATGCGATTATCTCTTCATTTTTTTATTAATTCAAGTTTCTCAGCATTGAAAAATTGAAACTGATTTGCATCTGCTCTTCGATCTCCTTCATAGTTGATTCTTCCGTATGGTCTTTCAACTCCAGTTGCAAAATTTCCTCCTTCAGGAGAGCTATGCGATTCTGAATAATCGTCATGTTGTCAGCACAAGCCTTCAACTGTTCCTGAAGAGTTGATTGCTCTTGATTAAACTCAGAAATAATGGAAGTGATGAGGGAAGCCTTCTCTTTGGAAAGAGCTAGTTGTTTTCCATATTCCAATATCTCAGGAGCGATGGTGATACTTTCCGCTGATGCTAGAGAAATTATTGAATCACAAAATTTAAGAAGAGAGTCACATAGGACGGAAATATTAATTTTCGTCATCCTTGTGGTGCTTTCCAGGATTTCAATGGCAATATCCAAATCCGACCACTGCTTAGGATCTTTGAAAATGTGAACTATCGCTGACATAGAATTCCTCATCAAAAACAATTTATGTGCAGGAACCTTCTCAAAAGATAATAGATCAGACACAGTAGCTACAAAGTCAGAACTTGATGTACCACTGCGAGGAGGAGTTCCTATAATATAAAGATGAAGAGAGATTAGAATAATGATAACAGGACTAGAGGATGTGAAAATTCTGACAAAGAAAATGATATACATACCTACTGCAGAAATATGAGTAACAGGAGGTTGAATTTCCTGAACAAAAGAAGGGCTGGGTCTCAGCATATTAGCAAAGGAAGGCGCTCTCGCCTCCATGCTCGAATCCTTAGTAGTTGGAGTTGGAAGATCAGTGGCATCTACTGGAAAAACGATTCCACGAGCTACCATCTTTGGTGCTGTCAAAGGAGCCAAATGGACTCTCGGTGAAACCACTGGTGCAACTGGAGGAAGATTTGCAGGGGAGATATTATCTGTCCCACTATTGACAATATGAGCACCTGAAATAAAAAATATAACAATAATAATGAGATAAATTATCATAAAAGAATATATGCATAAGATTGCAAAATTCCTTACTTGGCGAATATCCATATTCCCCATAATCCAAAGGCTCATCCTCTTCCTCCTCTATGGTGGCTGAGATCTTCTTGGGGATATTGGCATTAGGAAGAGCTTCAGAGGTTGATGAAGGATGTTCTTCATCAATAAAAGTATTATCCACAACAACATCTTCCTCACCATCGATGTCAACCTCTCCCTCCTCGAAGTCATCATCGAAGTTATCATTTCCATCATCCTCATCATCTTCATTCTTGGCAGAAGCGGTGCCTTTAGATGAAGAGGCTGAATTTTCATCCTCTAAGTCTTTTTCATCAACTTCTTCAATACTGACATGTTTTCCCTTGGAGGGAGGAGTCCAACTACCGCTTGGTTAAGAATCTCTATTAACTGGGGTCGGAGAAACTTAAGCAACAACCCTTCTTGAGGAGAGGGAGGAGAAGCTTAAGAGCGTGACCAAGACCTTGTCATCGGTGAAAATGGATTAGAACGGGCAGTTTTTGGGGCAGGAGAAGGAGCTGGCTAATCTTAGGGTTCAGCAACATTTTCTTGAACCGGAGAAGGAGCTTCTGTCACCTCCTCAGTCACTCTCTCTGTCACACCCCAAACCCAGAGATCGGACTCACGGGAATTCCGATCGCCGAATCCGGTGTCGATAGCCTCCGTAGTACCCCATTATCGGGTCCCAGTGTCTATACACTAGATACCGATCTTGGGATCCTAGGAGGATTTTTCAACGTACATTTTTCTCGTAAGAAGCATAACCACAAGTTTATCCAAATCACAAAGGCAACATCATCATCACATATCCACTAATATAGTTATTTGAATATAATGCTAAAAGGGAAATACATATATCAAAAATTAAAGCTCCAAAGGTTTGCTGCACGCACCAAGCTCAACGTTGCTGCAACCTAACGCCACCTGCACGCATCTATCGTGCATAAGCTTATAGAAAGCTTAGTGGGTGGTGAAAGTGTGTGCACAAGGTAAGTGCAAAGTAAGCAATATCAGAGTAATCAAAGTAAGCGGAAATACTGACAAGTCTATAAACCATACAACATCAGAGTACATAATACAGATCAGCTATGCAAATGAGGAGTCATAGAGAACCAAATATTAAATGCTGAGGATATAATGCAATATGTAAATCCTGCTGAGTTTGTCTAGGCCATATAAGTGCAGAAACGTAACAACCCAAAATGCCATATGCTTGGGGATGTAATGCAATGTACGATATGAATGACCATGTAGGAGTGTGAAGTCGGGATGATAGTACGTAGTATCGCAGGCTACAGGGCTACCATAAGGGACTTCTATCCAAACCAGTCTCATACCTAAATTTGGATAGTCAGACTCAATGTGGGAAACTCCTGATCTCAGGATAGTCGTGCACCCCAACTAAAATCTTGGCCATTGCGAAGGTACACGTAATAAATAATTGTGCACCACCAGCCCGAATGGATAGTGAATGAAGGAATGAGTATGCAACTCCTGTTCATAAGTCCACATATCAGTACTGTTCATCTTTGGGATCATCATCGGGGTCTAGTACACTCTACATACAAATCGCTGCCCATTGACGCTCGACCATGCAAGTGGAAGAGACCTCACTATCCGACTGACTAGTAGTCAGCCAATATCTACCTGGCACGTCGATAGCAGACCCATTCATGAGCTGGTCAAACTCAGCCTAGCTATGCCCCCTACGCTCGAGCGGGTAAGGTCACACCCCCTCCCAACCGACCACGACACAGTGTGAGACACGACCTCCTAGTATTCGGCACTCGGGTGCTCACGTATCCACTCGATCTCGACGTTGGGGCGTCTCTTGGCCTCGGAGGTTTAGGGACTTTCACCCACGGACATCCAAAGTGCCCAAATGATCGAACCAAATATTTTCGGTGTCTCATCTGGCCATCTACAACATGCCTGTGGAGGTCACAGTCCTAATGTCGCTAAGGCGTACAGTAATCACAATCACACAATGCAAGATGCATGAGTCATGTAGTCCAATCATGCAACAATCCTGTGCATACCATGCGGTCATGTGGGATAACTCCACCTATCAGGGAGTCTCATAAACCATCTGTACTATGGCATATGCAAAGGTCAATCACATCTCACAATAAACATGCAGATGATGCGTATGGGCATGTATCATGATGCTATGTTGTCACATACTCATAATCAGTATCAATAACCGGCATCAACAATCGGCCTCGACAATGTGGACATTTAACCAACATTACCCCTAAGGAATGGCCCACATAGAACTAAACATATAATGGGCCCACGACCTCACACAAAGGCATAATATACAACACAATGGGCCTTACTCAAGGGCCACATATACACAAGTGGGCCTTGCTCATGGGTCTCAAATACATGACATGTGGGCCCTACACATGGGTCTCGAATGCATCAAATGGGGCATGCATTATGAGCATAATACATATCAAAATGGGCCTTGCCTATAGGCCACGAATACATCATAATGGGCCTTGCCCAAGGGCCTCAAATACATCACAATGGGCCTTAACTACGAGTCGCATAAACATCATATAGGTCTCGACAATCGGCCTTGGCAAACGAAATCGGCCTCGACAATCGAAATCGGCCTCGACAATCGGAATCAACACTCGTAATCAGCCTCGATACTCGGCCTCGACAATCGGAATCGGCCTATACAATCGGCCTCGACAAAACGGAATCGGCCTCGACAATCGAAATTAGCCTTGATACTCAGCCTCGACAATCGAAATCAGCCTCGACAAATCAGAATTGGCCTCGATACTCAGCTTCGACAATCGGAATCGGCTTATACAATCGGCCTTAACAAATCGGAATTGGCCTTGATACTTGGCCTCAACAATCGGAATCGACCTATACAATCGGCCTCGACAAATCGGAATCGGCCTCGACAAATCAAAATCGACCTTGATACTCGGCCTCGACCTCGACAAATCAGAATCAGTCTCGATACTCGGCCTCGACGATCGGAATTGGCCTATACAATCAGCCTCAACAAATCAGAATCGGCCTCAATACTCAGCCTCAACGATCGAAATCGGCCTATACAATCGGCCTCGATAAATCAGAATCGACATCGATACTCAGCCTCAACAATCGAAATCAGCCTATATAATCGGCCTCGACAAATCGGAATTGGCCTCGACAATCAGAATTGACCTATACAATCAGCCTCGACAAATTGGAATCGGCCTCGATACTTGGCCTCGACAATCGGAATCGGCCTATACAATCGGCCTCGACAAATCGGAATCGGCCTCGATACTTGGCCTCGACAATCGGAATCGGCCTATACAATCGGCCTCGACAAATCGGAATCGGCCTCGATACTCGGCCTCGACAATTAGAATCGGCCTATACAATCGGCCTCGACAAATCAGAATCGACCTCGATACTCGGCCTCGACAATCGGAATCGGCCTATACAATCGGCCTCGACAAATCGGAATCGGCCTCGACAATCAGAATCAACCTCTACACAAGGTGGGATCCATAGATGGATAGCCAATGATGGACCATGCAATATCGATGGGGCCAGTCGTTTGAGGTAACCTACTAGAGAATGATAAGAATGGGCCTAACCAGGACTAAGGGAAGGTCACAATGTGAACGTTTAACCATCACTGCCCATCAATGTGGACATTCAACCAACATTGTTCCCAAGGAGTGGCCCTCATGGGGCCAAACATATAGTGGGCCCAAGGCCTCACACAAGGGCCTAATATACATCACCATGGGCCATAATTACATCACATCGGGCAACTCCCATGGGCCTTAAATACATAACAGGTGGGCCCTGTACACGGGCGATTAATACATCTTAATGGGCCACGGCCCATGAGCCTCATTACATCAGAATGGGCCTCAACCCATAACTTTCAAATACACCATAGGTGGGCCCTACACATACCTAGCATGGGCTAGCTGGATATCCCATTGACAGATGTCCTAGATTAAACATACCATGGTCGACCCACTGCGCCACTGGTTGGCATGGATGAAACACATCACGGTGGGCTTACTGCCATCGGTAATGTGGATAAAACATATCACGGTAGACCTGCTACCGCCGGGCAGTGAATACAACACATACATCTAGGTAGGCCTCATGATTTGGACCGGCTAGGTGAAACACTTACATTAAGGCGGGGTCCACATCCAACGCCATACAGCAGGGATAAAACACATCCATCAAGGTGGTCCTACGTCCAGCTGGACGGGACGACGTGGGGACCACACGTACAGGTGGGCTCCACCGTCTAGAAATTCTGGACGGTGTGGATATAACAAATACATAAAGGTGGGCACACGAAACTTGCTGCCATACAAACAGTAGCTACATGGCTGCTTGATCCCCACCGTCCAGATGGACGGTTGGGATATAACATATATCTCATGATGGGCCATGGAACTTTGCTGACATCAGTCAGTAATGGGACCCACCGTCTCAACTCCAACGGACAGTGTGGATCCAAAATACATACTTCCAAGGTGGACCTCACCCACCGCCAAGGAAAAATAATGGACGGTGAGAATATACATCATCCAAGTACGGACGATGCTTATATAACACGTGTGGCCCCATAGGATTACTGACGTTAACCCAGCAGCCACCTGCTACTGGATGGACGGCAGGGATAAACACATACATCAGGGCAGGGCTCCACCAGTAAAATCGATGGACGGTCAGGATGTGAAATGGAGGGACAGTTTGGATATAGCACATACATCACTAGGGCCCACAAATGGACGGTTGGATGAAACGCATGCAGCATGGGGTCCATGCACCGTATTTGGACAGAGTGGATATATCACTCACATCACGGTGGATCCCACCGTCCTTGCTGAACGGTGAGGATTTCACACGTGCAGGAGGTATGCCCTATGAATGGACGGCCCGGGTGAACACATACCTCGGGGCGGGACCCACCGTCCTAACAGATTGGAGGGTGAGGATGGGACTCACGCAGTACAGTAGGGCCCCACCGTCCATGGTCTGGATGGTGTGGCAAAACACATGCATCAGGGTGGTGACAACACGTGGTGGCCCACCTAACCAAGCTGATATTTATTTCTTCATCCAGGCCCGTCCAGGAGGGATGGCCAGGATGTACAACGTGTCAAGATGGTGGGTCCCATGTAGGTGGCCCACCCTGCATGGGATCAAAGCTGATATTTGTGTTATGCCTATGTCCAGCTGCGCCTGCTGCTGGATAGTGTACATACAACACATAAATGGTGGGGTCTCCATAAGTGGATGTCATGGATGAAATACATACATCATAGTAGGGTCCACGTGGTGGTCTAGATGTGCTGTACACATCAGGTGGGCCCCACACCATTATTATATAAAAGAAAAGGAGAGAGAGATAGACGGTGTAGTTAAGGGACCCTGCCACTATGGGCCCCTCTTAGATCATAACGCATACATCAAGATGGGTCCCACCACAAGTGGGCCCTCAAATCATCAAATCATACCGATCAAACCTTAGGAAACACCCACCGTTCTTGCTTCTTCTTGGGCACCTCCTCATCTTAGCTCCAATGGGACATGATTCAACGATTGAGATCGATTATGAAAGGTGCGATCGGGTGGTAAGAAGTGGGCCACACTAGCTTCTCGCCATGGCAGGCTCTCTTGCTTAGACGGTTCTTACTTGGAGAATGAGAGAGGGAGGGAATGAGAGAGAAAGAGAGAGGTGATGGGAGAGAGGGATGGTGGAGTGACATGAGAGGTAAGGTACTTGTTGATTTATGATACTTGTGTAAGAGAGAGGTAAGGGTAAGGTAGGGTTGCTTGTACTTGACTTTGATTGATGGATTGATGTGACATTTGATTGCTTGATAGGACATTCTCTTGGGAGTAGCAACGCGCGGTGTTTTCCTCAAACTGAACGCGAGTCCACATCTCCTGGCCTAGGTATCGCCTTGGCGCGCGAGACGTGGCGATGGTGCTGTCGCAAGGATATAAGTCTTGGGTCGAGCTGACTTTGATATACGGGACATAACTCAGGATCGCGCGTAAACGCTAATAACGGATTGTGGGTCACCTAAATTCGACAGGGATGATCGCGGAGGCATACAGAACGGTATGGGATAGGATATGGGTTTCACACTCTCAGAACGATCTTGGGGAACCTTTTCAAAGTCCATGATAACCCCATAGATGATCCACCCTTCTAAAGTATTGTCAAGTTTCGTTCGTAAATGGAGTCGTCCATGGATATCTTAACGCAAAGATGACCAGGAAAGGGGGCATGACTTGTCTCCGGTATAAAACCTACCCCTTCTTCAATTACACGACCCCTGAGTCTTGGTGGCAGAATCTAGATGGGTTTATTTATAGGTAAGCATCTATTAACTAAATATGACTGATGAGCCCACCATCTCATATGACTGTACGAAGTACGAGGAATGCGGTTGCAGCTTGGGATAATAAAAGTGGATCTAACACGACCACCCAAAAGTTGCTTCCATATCATCGCCTAATTAAAAGGGCCAGTCCCATAGCTCCGCATTCTCCTGGTCACCAACCCGCAGTCCTCTGGGACGGTTTGGTCGAAACCAAATTGATGAATAAAGCAGCTAGGATAATATGGCTCCCTTCAAAATTTCATTCCCTCTCTCAACGGGAGACTACAGGATCGGATTAATAGGTAAAACGCCCTTTCCCCTGAGGTAAGTGATCCGGTATCTGTTTTATCTATATCCTCTATGTAGCGATAGAGGCAAAAATGAAAAGAGTTGATATTATCAGCAGAACGAATTACGTCAGCAACCCATTCGTATGATCTTTTCGCCATCGTTCTCCTCTAAAAGAACCAAAGCGGAATCTAGGTGGGATGGATATAGGCCTTCTTTGAAACTTCAAAAGTCCATGGGAAATATACACCGAGCTAGCCGGTGATGTAATGCCATGAGGTATAAGAGGAGGAAGAGTTGACTGAATGACTTTTGATATGCGAGGCGATCTCTCGAAGAGCCCTATAGATTGAGTATAGGACTAGAGGGGCGAGAGAAAACTTGAACCCTTCTGCCATTGCACCGACAACGATAAATACGGTAGGACGGATAGCGTCTGCCCACTTCGAGTTGGGGAGGACTCCCATGCTTAACCAATACGCCAGAAACGCCGCAAGTTCCCCATCAAGACTATACTCAGGGCACTCTTTTATATTATTGCGGAGAGTTGTCAATTCTCGCGAATGAGAGCCGCTGAATCTGGAAAAGAAAGAAAAGATAGATGATGAGAAGTGTGAATTAAGATATAATAAGATCGTTCAGCTCATAAGAAAGAGAAATTACTGAAGGGCTCTGCTGAAATGTGCAAGCCATTATGCAGATGAAATCTTGTGAATCCTCAGAAATTTGGCCATCTCTCTAAAGAGTTCGGTGGTCATCTCTGAATCGAAGCCACGCGGCCTGGAGAAGTGATGTAGGCCAATTCTTCATTCGTCGGCACGAATTCATCATAGAATTTCCTAGTTATCGAAAGACCGGCAATGCGGTGCAAATCCCAAAGCATGATGCTCATCTCACCCGCGGAAAGATGGAAGGAATTGGTCGTAGGGCACCAATAATTAAGGAAACCTTTCAGGATAGTAGACTCCTTGTAGAAATGTTGCGATGTAGCTTCTATCGCATTGTAGAGATTGATCTTGATCAAAATCTTTGAACGTTTGGCCAGGATCGCCGCTGCCCATTTAGGATAATATTCCCAAGAAGTCAAGAGACCTCTTGTCCTGAACTCTTTTGGGCTCCGGAGAGATGCACGTTCTGCATGTTCTCTAAAACGCTGCTGAAGCGTCTCGTAAAAATGGGTTGGAAATAAAGTATGAGGGTTGTGAGAAGGGGTGAGGAAGATCATCAGATGAATACCGTTGATCTGTTGTCGTGGTTTCTTCACCAATAAGATACCTTCGAGAATCTCGAGTTCCCTCGATGACCAAGATTCCATATAGCCTAGCTTCTCTCTGTCCATCTGGTTTGATGGCTCGCAGTTGAGGATGGACTGATGGCGGTGAAGGTTCAGTGCAATTACCGTCATACGCTGTCGGTGGGGGTTATTGAACTTCATTATTCCCTCGATCACTCGAATTGACTCCTAGGAATTCTAGAGTTTCTTCTTGTTATGCTCTTTAATTTTCTCCTGGAATTCCTTGGCCTTGTTACGGCGAGTCTTCTTCAACCTAAACGGTGGGGGAGTATCTTCTCTCATCGGCAGCTTTTGACTCATCGTCGGTAGATGAGTCGTCATCTTCAGCCATTCCTCCTAGTCATAATCACAACCATGTCTTAGAGGTCGTTCAATGTCGCCCATTGAAATCGCTCGATGGCTGGGAGACGACAGTGAGAAGATACGATCAGAGAAATTGAAAGTCGGGAGCACATGCTCCTTAATATAAACAGGGTGTTGAGCGGTGGTCTTCATGCATTTTGGTTAGGGCTGATTAGGAGTCGGAGAAGGGTTTGCGGTGTGAAAGGAAGACGGGCTTGGATGATCTTGGTGAGAAGGTTGTGTGGTAGGGGGGTCAACAACACGATATGTTCGCTTAGTGCAGGCCATGATGACAAAGGTTAAAGTTCTGAAAAGGTTTTGAAAAAGTCTAAGTATGGAAAAATTTCGTAAGAGGTCTTTTACACGAGGTCGCTCAAACAAAAGCAGTTGCGCGGAGCATCACAACACCCAAATGACTTGCACGAATAGAAAATTTGTTGCACGGGGTCGCTCAAACGAAATTGATTACGTAGGGAAATAGTGAAGGCACAGAGCTTCGCTAGAGGAAGATGAAAAAGTGGGAAATGAGTAAGGGTTGCTGGTATTTATAGGGAGCGTGGCTCAAGTGTGGTACACGAGCGCTTGTTGTGCTGGACCGCGCAAAATGATTGCAAGGTGAAAAAGTGAATGGTTGATCCTGATTCTTTGATTCCAAAGAACAAAGAAAGGATCAATGGGGCATCTGTTGAGGCATAAAAAAAAGAAGAATAAAGATTGAAGATTGAAAAGATAGGTATCAAAGAGAAAAGAGAACAAAAATGAAGGAAAGTGTTATTTCTAGGGTTTGCGCGGGTCCGCGTAAACCATATCGGTTGCGCAATGCGCAGGTCCGCGCAATGGATTTCAGGAGTTGTTCATGAACGGTTGGACCTAGTGAAAGGCGGGTCCCAAGGCATGAAGATCAAGGTTTGCACCTGTGTAGACCTATAAATACCCCCTCCCCCTCTCATTTGTAGTGATTAAAGAATTTGGAAGAAGAGCAGAGCTACAAAGGAGACTAAAGGTAGAAACAGAAGAGAAAGAAAGGGTTTGCGTGGGTTTGCACAAACCATATCGGTTGCGCGAACCCACGCAACCAGACTGTTATACAGTCAATAATGATAGGGGTTGAAATGCTGCCGAAATGATCAGGCTCCAGTTCTCCTTTTGTACAAGCTTCATAAAGAGAAATCAGACAGTTCTCCTTTTGTATAAGCTTCAGAAAGAGAAATCAAACAATCGAATCTGCACAATATTCCTCTTAAAGAGATGATCAAATTATAAGTCGAAGTGCTGTTGGATTTGATATTCAGATCCACTATTCGAATTCTGTTAATTTTTTTATATTCTAAATAATCTATCTCAGAATCAAGGGATGTCTTAGGATGTAAATGAACTCAATATTAATAATGCAACGATTATTCTTGATACACTCTCTCTGTTATTTTTGAATAAGATAATCTCCCAAATCGAATGCATTTGTTTCTTATTTGAAACTGATCTTTATAGTTAACATGTCTAAGACGTTTATGCCATAGTTCAGTCTCGTCTGTTTGGACCATATAACATAAATGGTTTTCAGAGCAAGAATTATCAATTATATAGCAATTTTCACATGTCGTACGACCATTTAATATTACACTACCTTTCTCATTTATAATCTAACATCTGTGATCAGAAAATTTCACACTGAGCTTATTATCACAGATCTCAGATTGTCCAAAAGATTATGTTTTAATCCTTCAACATAAAACATATTTTCAAAGAGAGGCAAGTTAAGAAGTTGTACATTACCTTGGCCAATTATTTTACAGTTGCTTCCATCTTTGAAAGTGACTGAGCCGCCATTTACTTTGTTGATATTTGTGAATATCGCCTTGTCACCTGTCATGTGTCTCGAACATCCACTATCCAGGTACCATCTTCAGTGGATAATGGCTTTGAGAGCTGTGTGGGCAACAAGACACTTAACCTTTGGAACCCATTTTATTACGGTTCTAGTGTTAGCAGGATCTCTTGTTTTTTGTTGTATTTGGGAGTTAGAGGATTTCTCCTTTTTTCCATAAACTTCAGTCTTACCTGAGTTGTATTTCAGAAGCTCTTTAAGCAAGTCCACGATACCTGTTAGAGCCCCTGGTGGACAAGAGAGCAGAAAGGGAAGACTTTACTAACAGGCCCACCGGGATCCACATCACTGATCTCTATGTCTCCCCGATCAGCCGGCTACTCTAAAAATACACAAAGTTCGTGTGAGTCTCCCCTTTCTGCAACTGCTATAATGTCAATACACTCCCATTCAACCTCGACTACTACCTCGTCAGGGGATAGAGAGGTTGCTGTTCACATGGCCGTAATGAACCAAGGATCTTCCCCAACTACAGAAGATCGCATCATTGAAATGGCGAAAGCGCAAAAAGCATTAATGGAGGAATGTAGGAGCCTCAGGGAAGCTTTGGGAACTCTGACACATAACGTGGCACAAATGGCAGTACCCCTAATGACCGATAACATAAACGAATGAGAACAACATCCTGAAGGGTCACAGCCGCCGCGGACTGGGTCACACGGGTCTACCCCCATGACGAGATCATTGACACAAGAAGAGGTACGACAGGTCGTCGAAGAAGCAGTCAGATCAGAAAAGGAACGTGAGAGTACATGAAGATTCAGGTATCAGACACCATATCCAAAAGAAGTCGAGGATATCCCATTCCCGAATAATTTCAAGCATCCAGATTTTTAAAAGTTCAACGGAGACTGGTCGTCGGAGGAACGTCTGATGCATTTTATTACCAGCATGGGGAATTTTTCCACAATACCACAGTACTGTCTATGTCTGTTCGGATCATCGCTGACAAGTAAAGCATTCCGATGGTATTCTAATCTAGCCCCAGGATCGTTACGCACATGGGAGCAGATGTAGGATGCCTTTATGTCAAACTTCTTCTCTTCAGAATGCGATGTCAGCATTACAGAGTTGGCTTCAGTATGGCAGAGAGTAAGGGAACCAATGGAGAAGTTTATAAACAGATGAAAGACATTGGGAGCCTCGTGCGGACAGCTACCGGAAGAAAAAGAATAGGTCAAGATGTGCCTAAATTCTATGAAAACGGGAATTGCGTTCAGTCTCACTAGCGCCAATTTTAAGACTTTCCGTGACTTGGCCACCAAAGCCCATGCCCTAGAGCTGATGACCCAAAAAATGCCAGCGTTTCATTATGAAACCGCCAGAAAGGGACCCAGTAGGTTAATTGCAAATACTGTAGACCAAGAAAAAAGGAGTCAGGAAACAAGGGATCCAGGAGAAAAGAGAATAGAGCGGAAGGAAGAATCAAGCCGTCCTAAAAGTAGGTTCCCTGGAAAAGGACCCAGTTCACTCAATTCTCATGAAGGGTTTGCATTCGACAGAGAAGACGTTATCCCTATGATGAACCAGTTGTTGAAAGCCGGTACGATAGAATTACCCGCGTCCAAGCACCCTGAAGATGCAAGAAGGTCAAGAGAAAGAGATTTTTGTCGCTATCATCGTTTAGTAGGGCATCCGATAGAAAATTGCTACACATTAAAATGCATAATGCAAAGAATGACAAACAGGGGTGAAATAGTGATCGAAAAAGAAAAAGAAAGGGATGCAAAGGCGACGGTGAACGTATTGATGGCTCGGGAAAATGTACATGAAAAAGCAAAGAAAGAAAGTTGCGAGATGACAAGGAAAGACGCGGTAAATACGTTACGGTCAGGAAAAAGAATGGCAAGTCCCCTTGTAACGCCCTGAAAATCGGGGGTCGAGTGTAACTCAACTCCCGAGTTCCAATGCATCACTTATGCAACATGTTTAATGATATTTGAATGTTGTCTGTGTTAGAGCAGTAAACATGAATGAGATTATACCAAAGCAGTAATTCATACTCCAGATCAGTTGTATAAAAGCAAGCGGAAGACTGAACTGTATATATATGTATGTAAAGAAACAAAATAAACGATTCATTATCCAGAGTATGAATCCTTCTGAGTCACAATATACATGTCTGTTTATATAAACAAAATGTCAAAATAAACTAGTTACAATCCCTGTAAATCCCATCAGTCCCTGCAGCCTAGTCGAAGCCGCCAGCGAACTGCATATACGACAACTCCTCCTGGTCCTCGTCATAATCGGGCTCCGCATCCAGAATAGTCGGATCGCCTAAACCTGAGGCAGAGTCTGGTTGGTGTGCGCAACACCGTCCCGTAACGTGGGAGTGAGTAGCTAACTCAGTGGAACGATAAGACATAAGTTATCATGTTATCAATACGATCAGCGGTAATGATAAAGCAGTAAATCAAACACTCCTAGTTACTCTGATTAATGCAAGTATGAATGCAGGTATGATGGATGCCCTCGCCGACATACTCCCTCATGCGACACCATCTCACGTTCGCGGCATGCTTACATCCCACAGTGCTCCACATCTTCCAGGCACATGCGATGCATGATGAGCATGATTACCGAGTTTTTAATTAGTTTGTTTCAAACAATGAGGATTGGGAAACTAAGGTACCTCCCTTGTATCATATCCAAACATGATCCAATCTAGGGTCGTCGATCCTAGTTAATATCGAGACGATGGTGTGTTTTCTAGGTCCTTGCAGAGGCCCGGGGAACATTACGCACAAAGGTTGCACCACTCCCCATCACCCCTTAAACGATTCATCACTATACTGCCTATACTGAGAAACAGGCCTAGTTCATACTCTATATATCGCGGCGAACCCTAAGGCACTTGTTGCAACTCTGAGAATATGCTCGCGGTCACTACAAAAGGTACGCTGTGGTACATTACGCACAAAGGTTGCACCACTCCCCATCACCTTATCAATGTAGGCCGACAGCGCGAATATAGTGTCCCATACCACCATAATCGGCTCACGAGTTAAGTTGCTCACTGGTCACTACGGGGAGGCACGTAGCCCCAGCGTAGGCCGACAGCTCGACCACGGTGTCCCATACCACCATGCCGGCTCATGAGTCTTAGCGGATCGAGGTACCATGGTTAACGGGATTTTCCTTTGGTAAGTTTGGTACCCTAGGTTCAAGCATTAGCGACCAAACATGGTGAACATACATAAGACACACGGTTTACTTGACGTGTTCGGCTGGCTCGAGCGCACAACAAGTTGGGCGATATGAAGCGCAAAAGCACCTCGTGTGGCCAACCACTATCGCCAACCGAAGTACGACACGGGTTCGCCAACACATCATGCGTGGCGGAGCGAATCCCAACCACATCTTCAAGTCTGATCCCGGATGCTGGACTATGAACATAGTCCCAAGCTCAGTCAAATCCTAACCATAGCATGTGAAACACGGCATGATAACATGGTAATTCAAGAACACTAGCAATCATATTATAAAGCATAACATGAAGCATGTTAATAAACAAGTCACAAAGCATGTTCAAAAGCATGTTATAAAGCATTATGTAAATAGGGATACAAATACTTAAATTTCGTAGGCGAGTGGTTAGAGTGAACAACCACATGGAGAGTGTCATATGTGACTCTAAGGTAGCCGAGAATCCCATCTCAGCACCTACCTAAGATTCTAACACTTAAGCACTTACACTCACAAGTGATTTCACCAACACTTGGAATGCAATATTTCAACATACATGACGTATGCTAGAGAAAGGTGTACTAGGATTGTCCCTTTACCAAACTAGTATTTTATACATATACATCATATTCATACAGCAATTAAACATGGCAATCACGTCAGCAAATTTTATACGTATAGGGTACTTCCTCGTATACCCAATTTCGACATACATAGTGTTTACAAAGGAACATAGATTACGGCGATTCCTTTCGCCAAACTAGTATTTTAATCATGTATTGTATAATCATACATCAAATAAATATGTCAAACATTATTCCAAAAGAAATATTATACGGTATTTCTAAAATACGTAATTTCAACATACGTCGCATTTACAAGTGAACATATATTTTGGCGGTTCCTTTCGCAAAACTAGTATTTTATTCATATATTATATAATCATACATTAAATAAACATGTCAAACATTTATCCAAAAAAAAAATACGTATACGGTATTTCTACGTATACCTAGAATATGTGAAATTCCATATTTCACACCGTTAATCAAAACAGAAACGGAAAGCACTTTGTACATGTGCAATTGCAAGCGAGATCATGAATCTACCATTATACGACATTGAAAGCGTTGAAAACCGTAACTTATACACTTAAAGTCCTCACCTTTGCCTTTGGAAACGAAACGAATCAGCAAGGGTAATGGAACTTCCGTCTACGGGAAATTTCTAGCCTAAAGAGCGGAATCGGTTAGTCGATACACATCCTACATCGATCCCACCTCAAATCAGACCTAGGGTTAGGGTTTCTTACCTTCAAATGAGATGGATACCGCCGGGAAAGCGTCTAGAATAGGGCGGTGTAGGCCGTGTAACAAGCCAAAGCAGGAGGAGGAAGATCGGCAACAATCTCCAAGTCTTTCTCTCTCTTTTCTCTCTATCCCTCTGGGGTTTTCTTCAAAATTCGTATGGCTGTGAGAGGGGCTGTTCTAAGCTCCTTTTATAGCCACAAACATTACGAATTTAGACTCGGGTTCAAGAGGTACTTGCTAATATAGGATTTTCGTCGCTTTTCCGGCTCAAAGGAAGTTCGGTGGCCCTCCTTGAACCAAACGTCGGACTTAAGCTCACCATCGATGGATCTACGTGGGATTACGTTTTTGACTCGATCGGATACCCGGATCGCACGTGGCGGACCACTTTCGGTTCGACGGTCGGTGGGCCACGATCGAAATTCCAAGTACATGTAAATGTTCTGAAAATTTTCTTAATCCGAGGGTGTAATTTGGTTACGATTCGACGGTCGGGTTGCTTAATCTTGACGCGTCAATGAATGATGCGGATCACTATTCCGGATATTTATTTTTGGATGGGAATAGTGTTTTGCACACTCCTCGCTCGAATCGAAACGAATGGCCATGGAACATCGGATGGAGCTGATTTTGAGATGTTTGTTAAGCCCGGTGGGCGGTCCTAGTTCCTTAGCCGTGATAATCGGACTCCGATGTGCGATCTAGACCTAATACTGAAGTTTCGTTTCATTCCCGAGAGCAGTCGGAAATGAGTTTGGTTCTAAACTTTAGGGTAACCTAGCGTCACTTGTTCTGCAAGTTTTGGGTCTTGCAGATCGTATTTAAAGCGATCCTAACGGATTTCACGACAAATCGAGTTTAGTACTTAGTTAACTTTGTTAAATTTCTAAAGAATTTAATCCTACGTGATTTCTGGTCGAGGTGGTACTCGACCCAATGTACGGAAATTTTCAGGTCGTTACAATCTACCCCCCTTAAACAAAAAATTTCATCCTCGAAATTTATACCTTTTCGTAATCCTCAAGAATCTGAGGGTAGTTCTTCCTGACCTCGGCCTCAGTCTCCCAGGTAGCTTCTTCTTCGGAATGATGTGTCCAAAGTACCTTCACAAGCGGGATGACCTTGCTACTATGATACACTGCTCCTTCCTGTCAAGGATGCGCGTCGGGCGCAACTCATATGTAGCATCCTCGCTCAACTGTACCTGCTCCCATCTGATGATATGCGAAGGATCAGGAACGTACTTCTTCAGCATAGATACATGAAATACGTTGTGTACGGAAGCAAGTGGTGTAGGCAAGGCGAGACGATACGCCACATCACCCACTCGATCCAGTATCTGAAATGGACCAATAAACCTCGGTGTGAGCTTCCCCTTCTTCCCAAACCGAAGGACTCCCTTCATAGGGGAAACCCGAAGGAACACATGATCACCGACCTCGAACTCCAGCGGTCGCCGCCTTGTATCGGCGTAACTCTTCTCGCACTGCTCTGTGCCGTGAGTAATCGACGCCGATAATGTCTACCTCTCTGTGTAGTCGCTGAACCAACTCCGGGCCAATCGGGCTACGCTCTCCAACCTACGCCCAACGGTGCGGTGCCCTACAAGGTCGACCATATAGAGCCTCATATGGCGCCATGCCAATAGTCGCCGAAAGCCTGTTGTTGTAGGCGAACTCTGCGTACGGAAGGCAGTCATCCCAAGCGTCCTTGAAGTCCAACACACATGCTCGCAACATATCCTCCAGAATCGATTCACCCGCTCTGTCGCCCATCGGTCGAGGATGAAGCAGTATCTTGAACTTCAACTTCACACCCATCGCCTCCACGGATACGAGTCCGGAAGATAGATGTGAACCGCGTGTCTCTGTCCGACACGATCTCCAAAGGAACCCGTGCGGACGGACGATCTCCCTGATGTACAATCTAGCTAGCTCGTCTGCGGAGTTCGTAACTCTGATAGGGAGGAAATGGGCCGATTTGGTCAACCGGTCCACAATCACCCAAATGGAATCGTGCCCCTTCCTCGTCTTCGGCAACCCTGATATGAAGTCCATGGAGATGAAGTCCCACTTCCACTCCGCTATAGGCATGGGTGAAAGCGGTCCAGAGGTCGGCGATGTTCTGCCTTGACCTGCTGGCACGTCAGACATCGAGACACATACTCAGCAATGTGGGCCTTCATGTTATCCCACCAATACGTCCGTCTCATATCCTAGTACATCTTCGTGCTACCAGGATGCATCGCAAACTTCGAGTTATGGGCAGACTCGAGAAGCTCGCGTCTCAAGTCAGGCACATCTGGAACACATAGGCGGCCACGAAATCGTAAACCCCCATCAGAACCAACTCTCCACTCGGAGTCCACGGCGTCGCTAGCCTGCTCTCGAAGCTCAGACAGCCGTATATCGCCTTCTTGGGCCTCAACAATCCTGTCGTCAATAAGTGGCCGCACCCGAACGTGTGCAACACACTCAAATGGCTCCTCGACAGTGAGTCTCTGCTCGAAGTTCCGCACAAACTCCACCATGTCCCACTCGGCTATCATCAGCGGTGCCGCAAATGCTATCGCCTTCTTGCGGCTCAACGCGCGTCGCCTGAGGTTCGCCTTGCCAGGATGGTAGGAAACCTCGAACTTGAAGTCCTTCAAGGTCTCCATCCATCGGCGCTGTCTCATATTCAAATCTCGCTGCGTGAATATGTATTTAAGGCTCTTGTGGTCGCAGAAAAGCTCGTCCTCACCGTAGAGGTAATGTCTCCAGAGCTTCAATGCAAAGATGACAGCCGCCAACTCCAGGTCATGTGTAGGGTAATTCTCCTCGTGCTTCCTTAATTGTCTCGAGGCATACGATATCACCCTATCTTTCTGCATCAACACACAACCCAAACCAACGCGAGACGCGTCAGTATACACCGTGTATTTCACCCCTTGCTCTGGCAATACTAGCACAGGGGCGGACGTCAACTTGTCCTTCAGCTCCTTAAAAGCTGCCTCCGCCTTCTCATTCCAGGCGAACTTCAGGTCCTTCCGAGTCAGCTGAGACAATGGCCTGGCGATCTTCGAGAAATCCCGAATGAAACGTCTGTAGTACCCAGCCAGGCCAAGGAAACTCCTCACCTCAGTAACCGATTCAGGCTGCTGCCAATCCTGAACCGCAGCTACCTTAGCAAGGTCCACTGCTATCCCATCCTTGGACACTACATGTCCCAGGAACTTGACTTCCTCCTGCCAGAAGTCGCACTTCTTGTATTGCGCAAACAACTGGTTCTTCTTCAGTGTATCCAATACCGCTCGCAAGTGCTCCTCGTGCTCCTCCCGACTCGTGGAGTATATCAAGATGTCATCGATAAAGACGATGACGAATCGGTAGAGGAAAGGCCGAAATACCCGGTTCATCAGATCCATGAACACGGCTGGTGCGTTCGTCAGACCGAACGACATCACCAAGAACTCATAGTGGCCAAAGCACGTCCTGAAGGCTGTCTTCGCACGTCCTCCTCTCTCACGCGCAAGCTGGTGGTACCACGGCGAAGATCAATCTTCGAGAAATACTTCGCCCCCCCTCAGCGGTCGAACGGATCATCAATCTGGGCAAGGGATACTTGTTCTTCACCGTGACTGGTTCAACCTACGGTAATCAATACACAACCGTAGCGACCCGTCCTTCTTCTTCACGAACAACACGGGTGCTCCCCAAGGAGACACACTAGGCCGAATAAAACCTTTCTCTACAAGTCCATCAATCTGTTTCGCAGCTCCTCCATCTCACATGGAGGCATACGATAGGTCAAAGCAACGAGATGGGTGTCGCACAGTGTAAGGTCAATCGTGAAATCAATCTCACGCCGAGGAGGTAAACCGGGGATAGTCTCAAACACGCCGCAAAGTCTTGAACCACGCGGCGTACTATCTCTTGTCGGACCATCAATCGGCACAAGCAAAGCGACATAACAATCAACTCGACGGGGCCAGCCCGGCACTGCAGGGAACGTGAAAGCTGCACCGTCAGGTCCATAGGCCGTCACGATCCGAGTATCGCAATCTACCTCCGCCCTCATCCTGGTGAGCCAATCCATACCAAGGATAACGTCGTAGTGCCATAGTGGAGCAACAATGAGGTCGACGAGCACTGTGCTGCTACCCAAAACTACCGAGCAACCCTCGCATAATCGTGTGACATCCGAACAGGTCCCGGTAGCCGTAGTGAGTCTCATTCCCTTAGTGGGAATCGTATGCAAAGATAGGCGTTTCACCGCCCCACAAGAAACAATAGAAGTGGTGGACCCAGTGTCTACCAACAAAGAAACAGGAATGCCATGAATAAAAGCCGTACCCTCGAAAGCCGTCGGAGCTGAAACCGACGTCTCAGGTGCCTCAGCCACAAGAGTATGAACGCGAGCCTGCTGCTGGCGGTTCGGCTGAGGAGCCAAGGGTCGCTGTGGCGGCCTGAAGCGCGGCACAGGAGGTCGGAAGGAAGGATGTGCAGGAGCCGTCTGTAGCGGTGGAGCTGATATGGCCTGTGGGCGAGAACGGCCCAACATCTGTGGCGGAGAGAAACCACTGTCCTTCATCCGTGCAAAACAACTCCCAATAAGATGACCCTGTTTCCCGCAGTACGTGCAGGTCACAACAGGGCGCCTCACCTGAGCCCCTGGCGTTGCGATCCTAGGAGGCGAGTCAACACGAGGCCTCTTGCCTAGGATAGGCCTGCTCTGTATCTCCTGTCGTGGCCTCGCAACCATAGTGCCACGTGATCGGGCCAACCGGTCCACATCCTGCTCTGCCGTCATAGACATGTGAACCAGTGCTGCATATGTAGGTATACTGAGGCAGCATATCTTCGACCGTATCTCCGGTCGCAAGCCCAAAGAAAATCGACGCATCCGCATCTGCTCGTCCACTAGTATAGTCGGGACAAAGCGGCCCAACTCTGTGAAGCGGTGCTCGTACTCTGTAATCGTCATGCCTCCCTGCCTGAGGCGTAGAAACTCATCCTCCCGCTCATGTCGATAAGTCGGCGGGTAGTATTTCTCATGGAACCGGAACTCGAAAGCCTCCCAGGTCCATACGTAGTCTGCTGCGACAGACCGCAACACACTGTCCCACCATAAAGTGGCCTCCCTCTCAAACATGAAGGCGGCCAGCTCTACTGCTGCGCCTCGAGCAATGCAACATCGAAGCATCTTAGAGATGCGGTCAAGCCAAAACTCGCCTCCTCGGGCCTATGAGTGCCCATGAATGAAGGAGGCCTCAAGCGCTGAAATCGCTCGAGTAGACCGCGTGTGCCGACATCTCCAGTAGGAGGCACCACGGGTGAAGGCAGAGGCACATCCTCACACTGAGCAGGAGGCTCAGGGTGCCCGGCAGGACAAGCAGAAGTCGTAGGTGGAGTCGCACTACCACCATGGGACAAGGCCTCAGCGATAGTGGCCATAAGCTGCTGGTGCTGCTGCTGCTGCTGTATCTGCTGCTGATGCATCATCACCATCAGCTGCTCAAATCTATCAGTCGGCGGAGCAGCCTGGGAGTCATGCTGCGCAGAAGATGACGGCCGAAACTGCTCACGGACCGGGGGCGTGTATGGTGGCAACCCACCGGCAGGACCAACAGGGGGCTGGTCAGAACCTAACCCACGGTCCGCAGGACCGCTACTACCAGAAGGAGTCTGGTCCATAGAGCCAGTCAGACGGAGATGTGCGGTGCTCCGCGTATACTGTCGCGGCATGCCCTATACAACACAGGGTACAGCATTGGTGAGATACAGCATAACACACATCATAAAGCACTTTAAGCATTCCACACATAATCAAAACAAAAGGGGCTACATGCCTTTCATTCACCCAAAATTAGTCATAATACATGGATTACAGAGTTTACATGAATCATGACGGAAATCACATGATAGCCAATACATCCACACATTAAACACTGAGAACACGCTACTACCTAATACAACATCCGTACGAAAACACAAACTGCCTATCGCGGCAACTAAAGCAAACACAACATACAATAACATGGATGACTAAGCATCCGAAGTAGGCGGTGGAGGAGGAGCATTCTTATCCTGCGCACAGCACAGGATGGACTTCAACGTACGGGACATCTTCTTGAAACTCTTCTTCATGTAGGCTTTATTCTCTTCAAGTTTGGTTCGAACGTGACCAATCTCAGCCCGAACTTGTCCAACCTCTTGCTGCAAGGCGGCTTGCCTCTCCTCAAGACGGGCCAATTGTGCATCAAAAGCATCTCGACCCACACCCTGCTCCTGAGCCGTAGGGGGTGAACTCTCCTCGGTGTCCTGAGCCTCAGGTTCTTCCTCCTGTATGTCATCACTGCGCTCCTCATCACTCTCAGCCTGGAGGTCAACACTCTCCTCACCGGCGCTATCCGACTCATCTCCAGACTCGTCGAGTCGGGCTTGCCGCTGTTGGGGCCGATCTTCATATTCCTGAGTGTCGCTTCACTTATGACTCGGACTGGTGCAAGATCCTCCATATTTAATCTGTAGCCTACATCACGAGCCATCCTGCAGATCAGTCGGCCAAATGGGAGCGAAAGATCGTTCCTGGCAGAACGAACAACATTAACTATCTGGGATAGGATGAATGTGGGCAGGCATATGTTGTCCCAAAGCATCCCATCTTGTACTGAGAAAGTCCACCATCACCCTAGTACATTCCGTGCGGTTACCCCACCGTGGGTATACATTGTATGTGAAGATGTGATGGAGCAAATGGAAGTCTTCGGACATCTTTGTCGCCGCAATACAATTTCCTCGCTTCCAAGTAACCCGGCGACCACAGAGAAATCGCGTGCAGCGATCCCTTTCCCGCTCACTTCTAGAGAAGTCATCACTAGGATGCACTTGACCAAGCAAAATCTTCGTGATTCGAGCCACCTCATCCACAGTGATTGTGCGCCTTATGCCCCTCACACAGAGACGAGATGGCGAAGAGGCTCTACTGATGAGTCCACAATGTGAGCGTAGAAAGCGCGGACCGTGTTCTCACATGCGGGAGACTCGCCTTCAAAAATATAATTCCACCCGATATCTACCAAGTGGTCCATCATCGGGTGTAGCCCGAACATCCTTTCATCCACATGAGCTTCAAACACAACCTTACGACCCGCGAAGCGCCCATATTCCATGCCTATCGGATAAGCATTTCTGGCGGGGTGGTCAGGATCCAGGTCTCGCTTCGACCTAAACTCCCGCACGGTGCTTGTGCCGGCCCCAACATTGGATCTTCTTCGGGTATGGGCTGGCCTACTTGGGCCAGCGTCATCGGCCGCGGTTTTCCTCTTTCCCATGAAAGATAGGATGGAGGAAATGGAGAAAATGGTAGCCACCACACCAAGGAGGGCCATGAAAAATTTCTAAAATGGGAAATAAAGGGGCTGATTTCTTTTATCTTCCACAATCAACAATCCAACAGGTGTGGAAGGAGCTCTAGAGGTAGGAAATGAAGAAGAAACAAGAAGAAAATGGAATGGGTTAGTAGATTACCCGATTTTGAGCTTCAAGGAGGGGTATGAGAGCTCCAACTTGTGAAAATGGGGAAAGGAGGAAGCTAGGGCTGTTGTGGAAGGTAGGGGTGTGTGAGTTATGGAAGGAAATGGAAGGATTGAAGGTTTGGAGGGATGGGTTTTCAGCAAAATCGGAAATGGAGGTGAAGGTGCTTGAAAAGAGGGGAAATGAGAGAAAGGGGTGTTCCAGCCCCTTAAAACCTAACCTATTGCCAAAATGGCACGTGCCATGGGGTAGAGGGGGCTGGGCCGACCAGCCCCACGCTTGAAAACTCGCCGGAAAGCTGACCGGACCGCGGTCCGCCGCCGGTGCCGCGGTCGGACTTGGCCGGAACCGCGCCGCCATAGTGGGGCCCTGTTTGTCATGTGTCCAGGGTGCCAAATGCACCCTGGTTCGATCGGAACCCTTAATAGATTAACGTGGGGGGCCCACGGGCTCAGTTCGGCTCTAGAACGGTTAGTTCCGGTAACTTTCTGATCCAATCTGATTTTTTTTTTTATTTTTAACAACTAATATTTGGTGGATTGTGACCTAGACACGTCAATAGACGGTCTAGGAGTAACTTGGGGTCCATAAGTGCTGTCGGGATCGAGTACGCACTCGATCAAACTGTCCATTTGCAATGAACTTCGCCAAACGGCGAAATCGGGAAACCCTAAGACTGTTGCTAGGTTTTGCGCACCCTCCTAAGTGAAATGCGTCAGCGTACGTAGTGGGGACATAACTCAGGTCCGGTTTAATCAAAATCATGCTCTGATACCAACTTGTAACGCCCTGAAAATCGGGGGTCGAGTGTAACTCAACTCCCGAGTTCCAACGCATCACTTATGCAACATGTTTAATGATATTTGAATGTTGTCGTGTTAGAAGAGATAAACATGAATGAGATTCTACCAAAGCGAGTAATTCATACTCCCGGATCAGTTGTATAAAAGCAAGCGGAAAGATTGAATTGTATATATATGTATGTAAAGAAACAAAATAAACGATTCATTATCAGTATGAATCCTTCTGAGTCACAATATACATGTCTGTTTATATAAACAAAATGTCAAAATAAACTAGGTACAATCCCTGTAAATCCCATCGATCTGGCACCTAGTCGAAGCGCCAATTGGCCGAAGCGCATATACGAGAACTCCTCCTGGTCCTCGTCATAATCGGGCTCCGCCTCCAGAATAGTCGGATCGCCTAAACCTGAGACAGAGTCTGGTTGGTGTGCGCAACACCGTCCCGTAACGTGGGAGTGAGTAGCTAACTCAGTGGAACGATAAGACATAAGTTATCATGTTATCAATACAGTCAAGCAGTAATGATAAAGCAGTAAATCAAACACTCCTAGTTACTCTGATTAATGCAAGTATGAATGCAGGTATGATGGATGCCCTCGCCGACATACTCCCTCATGCGACACCATCTCACGTTCGCGGCATGCTTACATCCCACAGTGCTCCACATCTTCCAGGCACATGCGATGCATGATGAGCATGATTACCGAGTTTTTAATTAGTTTGTTTCAAACAGCAGGATTGGGAAACTAAGGTACCTCCCTTGTATCATTTCCAAACATGATCCAATCTAGGGTCGTCAGTCCTAGTTAATATCAGACGATGGTGTGTTTTCTAGGTCACTGCGAGAGGTCGCCAGGTCTATTACGCACAAAGGTTGCACCACTCCCCATCACCCCTTAAACGATTCATCACTATACTGACTATACGAGAAACAGGCCTAGTTCATACTCTATATATCGCGGCGAACCCTAAGGCACGGCGCAACTTCAGAATATGCTCGCGGTCACTACAAAAGGGCTGTGGAACATTACGCACAAAGGTTGCACCACTCCCCCATCACCTTATCAATGTAGGCCGACAGCGCGAATATAGTGTCCCATACCACCATAATCGGCTCACGAGTTAAGTTGCTCCTTTGGTCACTACGGGAGGCACGTTGCCCAGCGCGAGGCCGACGGCTCGACCACGGTGTCCCATACCACCATGCCCGCTCATGAGTCTTAGCGGATCGAGGTACCATGGTTAACGGGATTTTCACTGGTAAGTTTGGTACCCTAGGTTCAAGCATTAGCGACCAAACATGGTGAACATACATAAGACACACGGTTTACTTGACGTGTTCGGCTAGCTCGAGCGCACAACAAGTTGGGCGATATGAAGCGCAAAAGCACCTCGTGTGGCCAACCACTATCGCCAACCGAAGTACGACACGGGTTCGCCAACACATCATGCGTGGCGGAACGAATCCCAACCACATCTTCAAGTCTGATACCGGATGCCTGGACTATGAACATAGTCCCAAGCTCAGTCAAATCCTAACCATAGCATGTGAAACACGGCATGATAACATGGTAATTCAAGAACACTAGCAATCATATTATAAAGCATAACATGAAGCATGTTAATAAACAAGTCACAAAGCATGTTCAAAAGCATGTTATAAAGCATTATGTAAATAGGGATACAAATACTTAAATTTCGTAGGCGAGTGGTTAGAGTGAACAACCACATGGAGAGTGTCATATGTGACTCTAAGGTAGCCGAGAATCCCATCTCAGCACCTACCTAAGATTCTAACACTTAAGCACTTACACTCACAAGTGATTTCACCAACACTTGGAATGCAATATTTCGACATACATGACGTATGCTAGAGAAAGGTGTACTAGGATTGTCCCTTTACCAAACTAGTATTTTATGCATATACATCATATTCATACAGCAATTAAACATGGCAATCACGTCAGCAAATTTTATACGTATAGGGTACTTCCTCGTATACCCAATTTCGACATACATAGTGTTTACAAAGGAACATAGATTACGGCGACTCCTTTCGCCAAACTAGTATTTTAATCATGTATTGTATAATCATACATTAAATAAATATGTCAAACATTATTCCAAAAGAAATACGTATACGGTATTTCTAAAATACGTAATTTCAACATACGTCGCATTTACAAGTGAACATATATTTTGGCGGTTCCTTTCGCCAAACTAGTATTTTATTCATATATTATATAATCATACATTAAATAAACATGTCAAACATTTATCCAAAAAAAATACGTATACGGTATTTCTACGTATACCTAGAATATGTGAAATTCCATATTTCACAGTTAATCAAAACAGAAACGGAAAGCACTTTGTACATGTGCGATTGCAAGCAGATCATGAATCTACCATTATCGACATTGAAAGCGTTGAAAACCGTAACTTATACACTTAAAGTCCTCACCTTTGCCTTTGGAAACGAAACGAATCAGCAAGGGTAATGGAACTTCCGTCTACGGGAGATTTCTAGCCTGAAGAGCGGAATCGGTTAGTCGATACACATCCTACATCGATCCCACCTCAAATCAGACCTAGGGTTAGGGTTTCTTACCTTCAAATGAGATGGATACCGCCGGGAAAGCGTCTAGAATAGGGCGGTGTAGGCCGTGTAACAAGCCAAAGCAGGAGGAGGAAGATCGGCAACAATCTCCAAGTCTTTCTCTCTCTTTTCTCTCTCTCCCTCTAGGGTTTTCTTCAAAATTCGTATGGCTGTGAGAGGGGCTGTTCTAAGCTCCTTTTATAGCCACAAAAATTATGAATTTAGACTCAGGTTCATGGGGTACTGCTAATATAGGATTTTCGTCGCTTTTCCAGCTCAAAAGGGAAGTTCTGGTGGCCCTCCTTGAACCAAACGTCAGACTTAAGCTCACCATCGATGGATCTATGTGGGATTACGTTTTTGACTCGATCGGATACCCAGATCGCACGTGACGGACCACTTTCAGTTCGACGGTCAGTGGGCCACGATCAGAAATTCCAAGTACATGTAAATGTTCTGAAATTTTTCTTAATCCGAGGGTGTAATTTGGTCGATTCGACGGTCGGGTTGCTTATCTTGGACGCGTCAACGAATGATGCCAGATCACTATTCCAGATATTTATTTTTGGATGGGAATAGTGTTTTACACACTCCCTCGCTCCGAATCGAAACGAATGGCCATGGAACATCGGATGGAGCTGATTTTTGAGATGTTTGTTAAGCCCAGTGGGGCGGTCCTAGTTCCTTAGCTTCGTGATAATCGGACTCCCGATGTGCAATCTAGACCTAATACGAAGTTTCGTTTCATTCAGAGAGCAGACGGGAAATGAGTTTGGTTCTAAACTTTAGGGTAACCTAGCGTCACTTGTTCTGCAAGTTTTGGGTCTTGCAGATCGTATTTAAAGCGATCCTAACGGATTTCACGACAAATCGAGTTTAGTACTTAGTTAACTTTGTTAAATTTCTAAAGAATTTAATCCTACGTGATTTCTGGTCGAGGTGGTACTCGACCCAATGTACGGAAATTTTCAGGTCGTTACACCCCTAAAGCAGAAAGTCAGAATGACAAAGACTGAGGTCATCAAGGACCAGCGCGATAGTGATAAGAAAGAAGAGAAGAATGAAGCAGTAAAAGTGACTTAAGATGTCGTGAATCATTTAAAGGGTATACCCGCTCGGTAAAGCGTTTACGACACGTTAAAACTATCAGAAGATTTCAGGCAAAGTCTAATTCAAGCGTTATCTGACCACAATGTCAGAGAAACATTGTTAGTGGAAATGGAATATGAAGAACGCAAAGAGTGGGAAGACTGTATGCCAGTAGTCTCTTTCTCTGATGATGATTTAGCTTGTGATACAGGGCATAATAGGCCATTGATGATAGCAGGCCATATTCGCGGGAAAGAAGTAAAAAGGATTATGCTCGACAATAGATCTGTGGTAAACTTGTTACCATTGACAATGTTGAATAAATTGGGTTACCGCCGTTTTGATCTGCACCTTAGTGGAATGATGATATTGGGCTTTAATCAAGATGGGCAGCGTGCACTTGGAAAAAATTAACGATGACATTAGAAATAGGAGACTTAACTATTGATGTTGTTTGTCATGTGATCAGTGCCATCATGACATATAATCTTCTCTTGGGAAGACCGTGGATACATCAATGTGGTATTATATCTTCTACCCTTCATCAATGCTTCAAATACTATATGGATGTAATACAGTATAAAGTAACGGTTGATGCAAGACCATACACAGAAGCTTAAGTCTTCTTTGCAGATGCCACCTATTATAAAAGATTTGCCAAAGGAATGGAGAAAAAGAATGATGAAAATAAAGCTCTAAAAAATGATCATGTGAGAACAATGAAAGGGGGGTTCGAGAAGATAGGGTCGTTCGAAACTTCAGGAGCAAAGAAGTTCTATTTTGTGCCGAAACATCTGAGACAGCCAGGACAACTGCCCCTAACATTATTGTCGCCTGAACAGTTAAAAATCCTATAGTCAAATTATGTAGTACCATTGCCATATGCAGAAAGAGAAGAGTCATCCCAGCCATTCCAGGAAAATTCTATGTTGAAGCCAATGCAAAATATCCAGAGCCAATTGAATTTTATGCCCCTTCGGAAGTGAAGATATAAGTAAGAGCTAAGAACAATGTGTACTGTGAAAAGCTGACATCTCGCGATCTCAAGAAATACAGTCTGGCGAGTAGAAAAATGATGAAACGGATGGGTTTTAATGATGAAGAACCGACTGGTTTAAATCATGGAAAAGGAATTTAGGTCCCTATCGGAGTAGTGCAGAAGTGGAGAGAAAATTTTCAAGGATTGAGGGCAGAATCTTCCGCGAATATGGTCACAGTTGATCGGCTATCAGAGACAGATCCTGAAATAGTCAAACATCCTGAGATAGCTCCGAAGCAGATAGAAGACGGGGGGCAGCCGACAATAGATAGTTTGCAAGAGGTAAATTTGGGCACAGAAGAAGAACCGAGAAATACATTCATAGGTGCTGGTCTTCCTGAACAAGAAGCCGAAGAATGTATCCAACCGCTGAAAGAAAATAAAGATGTTTTCACCTGGACATATGCTGAAATGCCGAGTTTGGAACCTCGGTGGCAGTACATTGATTAAATATTTCTAACGACGAAAGACCGATTAAGCAAGCCCAAAGGCAATTTCATCCATATTTGGTCCCTCTGATAGAGGAAGAAGTGAACAAGCTGATCAAAGTCAGATTTATCAGAGAGGTCAAATATCCCAAGTGGATATTAAATATTGTCCTAGTAAAAAAGAAAAGCGGACAAATCAAGGTGTGCGTAGATTTCAGGAACCTGAATGAGGCTTGCCCAAAGGATGACTTTCCCCTCCCAACAATGGAACTATTGATTGACAGTATGACGCAATATGCCATCATGTATTTCATGGATAGTTATGCTAGTTATAACTAGATTATAATGGCACCTGAAGACGAAGAAGTAGCAACATTTAGAACTTCGCTGGAAATTTACTGCTACAAAGTTATGCCGTTTGGTCTTAAGAATGCTGGGGAAATATACCAAAGAGCAATGCAGAATATCTTTCAGGATATGATGCACAAACATGTTAAATGTTATGTTGACGATCTGGTGGTTAGATCAAGTAATCATTAGGAACATCGCGAGCATTTAGTATTAGTCTTTCATCGGCTTAGAAAGAAGCAGCTAAAGATGAACCTAGCCAAATGTGCTTTTGGAGTACTATCAGGAAAGTTTCTCAGCTTCGTCATCAGGCACAGGGGTATCGAAATTGACCCAAGAAAAGTTAAGGCCATCTAAGATATGCCACCTCCAAAAACATTGAAGGAACTAAAGAGCTTGCAAGGGAAACTGGTGTATATTCGCCATTTTATTTCAAATCTGGCAGGGAGATGTTAGTCGTTTTCTCATTTGATGAAGAAAGGAACAGAATTCGTGTGGGACAAAGCCTGTCAGAATGCATTCGATTCAATAAAAGAATTGTTGAGACAACCTCCGGTATTAACAACTCCTATAAAAGGTAAACCACTATTCTTGTACATATCTGTAGCGGAAAACTTATTGGGAGCCTTGTTAGAACAGGTAAATGAAGATGGGAAAGAAACTGCTCTTTATTATCTGAGTCGAACTCTGATAGGCGCGGAATATAACTACTCTCCGATCGAGAAAGAATGTCTAGCACTGATATTTGTAGTACAGAAATTGAGACACTATTGCCTATCTCATGATATAACTTTGATTTCAAGAGAAGATCCGATAAAATTTTTAATGACAAGGCCTATGTTATCAGGAAGATTGGCCAAATGGATGTTGTTACTTTTGGAATACACAATTACCTATAAGCCAGTAAAAGCAGTGAAAGGACAAGCTGTGGCAGATTTCTTGGCAGCACATCTTATAACGGAAAGTGAAACAATTAGTGACGATTTTCTCGATGAGCAGGTAATGATGATTAAGTCACAAGGATAATGGCAAATGTATTTCGACGGTGCTTCTCGAGAGTCAAGAGCGGGGGCAGGAGTCATTTTCATCGCTCCGCAGAGTGATCTATTACCCTATTCTTTCACATTGGGTCCCGCTAGCACGAATAATGAAGCCGAATATCGAACCCTCCTCATCGGAATGGAAATTGCCCAAGAAATTAAAATAAAGACGTTACAGATTTTTGGGGATTCAAAGCTGATTATAAATCAGCTAGCGACTGAGTTTGAAATAAGAAAGCAAGAACTCTTGTCATACTGTCGAAAAGCTCAGCAGTTACTGGAGCAATTCTGCCATGTTGAAATCAAGCACATACCTCAATCTGAAAATGCAAAGGCAGGCCCTGGCTACTCTGGCAACAGCCTTATCCTGTTCAAACTGAAGTCCGCTCCAAGTGGCTATAGAAGAAAGAAGATTCATGCCTTCTCTCGAAATTGTTAATGAAGTCATTGAAGCGCTTCTTAGATCATGTTTAGAAGTTTAGAAGTGACAACAGATGATTGGAGACAGCCATTCATAGATTATCTCAAATATGATATCTTGCCGGAAGATCCAATACAAAGGCACCAAATCAAGCAGAGATTGAGCAAGTTCATCATTTGCAGTGAAGTGCTCTACAGAAAATCTTACAACGGGGTGCTACTACGTTGTCTTGGTGAACAAGAAGCAGATCAGGTGCTATGGGAAGCTCATTCTGGGAAATGCAGGGCACACCTAGCTGGACGAAATTTATTTCATCGGATACATCGAATGGGGTATTACTGGCCCACAATGTTCAAAGATGTAATAGAATATGCAAAAAGGTGCCACGAATGTCAGATCCACGGAGATGTCGTGCATGTTCCCCCTGAAGACCTCCATCAAACGGTCACTTCTTGGCCTTTCGCCGCCCGGGGACTCGATGTTATTGGGCCCATAAATCCACCTTTATCCAAAGGAAAATAATATATTCTGGCAGCAACAGACTACTTCTCTAAGTGGATAAAGGCGATTGCATTGCACAATGTCAAAGAGAAAGATGTGGTCAATTTCATTCAACATGCGATAATATATCGCCAAAGCATTCTAAAAAGGATTATTACTGATAATGGTACCCCTTTTAAGAATAGAGGCATGGAGAAGCTGTGTTAAAAGTTCGGTATCCACCATTCATTTTCAACACCTTACTATTCACCGACAAATGGATTAGCAGAGGCATTTAACAAAACGATTGTGAAAATATTGAAGAAGACGGTGACTAGAAATAAGCGCGATTGGGATGAAAGGTTACAAGAGGCATTATGTATGTACAGGACTACCCACCGAACAACAACAAGCGTAACACCGTATTCATTGGTTTACAGCGCAGAAGTGGTCGTTCCGATAGAAACACAGATCGCATCGCTCAGAATAGCAGTGCATCAGTCGATTACAAATGATGAAATGCAAAGATAAGGTTGAAAGAACTAGACCTACTCTATGAGAAATGCCTGGCAGCCCAACAACGATTGCAATTGTATCAGGCAAGGATATCGGCTGCCTTTGATAAACGAGTCAAGTATTGCTCTTTTAAAAAAGGGGATATGGTGCTGATGTTAAAAAGACCAATAGTGGTGACCCGCAGAATATGGGGCAAGTTTGAGCCTAAATGGGATGGGCCATACGTTGTAAGATAGTTTATTCAAATGGAGCATATAGAGTGGTTGATCAAAATGGACAGGGTATCAGTATACCAGTCAATGCACGCTTCATCAAGAAGAATCATCCCTTAAGATGGTTCTGATTTTGATCCAGAAGATTATCGCCATAATGCTTCTATCTCAAAAGGGGGCAAAGACCAGTGAAATCATGTTCATATGTTCTTTGTCAAATGATTGAATAAAGGAGGAATTCCAAATATATCGTCAAAGATTACATATCAGTGATTTCTTAAAAGAGAGTAACCATCGTTGTCGTCATCGAATAAGCTTCGATAAAACTCATCAAAATTGGTATCATCACTAGGCCGATATATTATTATGAGTATAGTGCGAATGTTGTCAACATTATTAGCAGTGGTGATATATTGATCAAGACACCTATTATTATTACGACAACAATGATAGCTTATCATTTAAGGTAGCCTAGCCAAGCAAATACGACCAACTACGCATAAAGCCTATCTCCATCGCCATTCGGGTAGCGATGAGAAGCCAATGGCCCTAAAAATCCTATGAAGGCCATCGTACATATACCTATGCGAGCAGCGGATGGAGCCAGTGACTGAAAGTCCTAAAGGGCCAAAAAGTCCTCGACGGCCAATCACGCATAACACCCATGCTGTTTGTATAGCTTTCCGACAGCGTCACGGGGTACAAATGAAACTGCCCTACCGTGAATTGGTCTGACCTTGTAGACGAAGAAAATGTGGGCTGCAATGTGCGCTCTTTGGCCATTGTCCATACATAGGCCAACCATGCATAAGACCCCCAGATCCTTGGCTTGATTTCAGTAGTATTTCATGAGGAAAGGCTTAAACCTACTCATTGATGGACTGGCGACCCTTGATTTGGTACCGCAAAGGTCGCCTTATGTGCCCTGTGAACTTTAGAGAGTTACTGCAGCCAACCCTGTACGTAAATCCAACCGAGTTCACGGCCCCGGTAGCTTCACTGGCCCCTCTGAAGGATCGTAGTTTCTGAACTCACTAGGTTGTGAGAAGTTCAGTGAACTCATGAGAGTTACAGAGACTATCACATGAGACCTGACTCCAACTACTTATGAGTCTAAAAAAAAAAACTATGATTGCTCCACCACTCAAGAGCTTAAGCTGTATGCAAAGCTAATTAACTAACTTTAAAATAAAATAGTTCCGCCCATTGAAATAAAATATCACATAGAGTCGCCATACAATGCATAAATATAAATAGTAGAAATAACAAAGCATAAGTATGAAAGTGTTGCATCAACATGTATCCCAAAATCGATGGTTGTATTATCAAGAATGTATTTTGATCTGAATAAAACACCACAAGTTGTTTATGTATCACAACACAAAAAGGAATTTACATACAACGCCTACAGATCTTCAGCTATGTTTAATACTGCCAAGTAATGTTGCAATTCTTCTTTTAATTGAAATTGTGCTGCAGTAGTCGTGCGTTCAGCCTTAAGAATTATTCTGGCTTGATCAGGAACGCCAACCAATTCTGATTTCAAAGAAGCAACAACTTCCCTATTCTTTGTTTGTTCAACTTGTTCAGTATCAATTACTTTGCTAGGCTAAACTCCGTAGCCAGGGCTAAGATGAAGCCCCTAATTTGAATAATTCTTGTTATTTGTTGAATTCATCTGGGTTTAAATAATTTATTTCTTTCTCTATTATTCTTAAATGAAAACTCAGTACTTCTCCATTCTATGAGCTTAACCAAAGTCTAGATATGGATGTTGTTTGGAATCTTATTTTAGGTGCTTGTGTCTGACCATGAACAGGTTTCCTATAGAGAAAGAAATAGGAATTACATCTCTTCATGCCTAACCATGGATGGAAAGATGTGATCCTTATGCTTTAAGGGATTATACATTCTGTGTGCCCGACCAAGGACATAGAGTGTGCTTTATTCATTAAATTTATATCAATTTGAATTAGGGTGAATCAACAGGTAGAACAAAGGTTAGGATAATTAGGGGCGGATTCAAAAGTCCTAGTGTTCTTCTTGAGTGAATTTCAAGCTCCTCATTGATTTGACGAATAGTTAAATCTTCTGCTTCTTTCCGACTCTTGAGTAATAAAATCTCTCTCTCTCTCTTAAGTATAGTTATTTGATCGTCAATGATTGCTTTATTTCTATCAGAAACTTTTAATTTCTCATGAAGAGATTGACTAATAGCATTGCAATTAGGAAGGACATCATCTGAATGAGAGAGTTTCTCCTTAAGTAGTGTCAATTCCTTCTGACGACTTAGAATTTCGGGAGCAATGACTATACCTCGTGCTACTTCTAAGTTTTTGGTGGAATCATAAAACTGTGACAAGGAGTCGTGAAGAGGCTGAACATTGATGTGTGTCAGACGAATGGGTGAGGATTGCTAGGGCACTATCCAAAAAAAGCCACTAGGCTGGATCTTTAAAAGTGTTGATAATAACAAAAATTGCATTCTTGAAGAGTCCCAGCATAAGAGGAGACACCTTTTCTAATGAGAGTTTATCAAAAACTGTGCCTACCGAGTTAAACCCTTCAAACCACTTGGAGTTAGCACGACCAAATCTAAAAGAGAAAGAAGAAGAGAGTATAAGTTCAAAAGAAGATACATATGAATATAATGATATAAAATAAGAAAAGAAAATATGTACCTGGTCTGGGGTAACAGTAGAAGTAGCTTGAACAGAATGGGTTGTGGGTGCTGCAGAGCTGGGGGCTTCCGTGGTCACAACAACATTGAAAGAAAGCTCCTGAGCCCCTACAGTACTCGATTTAAGAGTAGTCGGCGTTGGAATGTCAATCGGATCAGAAAAAATTCTAAACTTCGAGCCACTGGATGGATAGGAGAAGGATGCATAGTAGGGGACTTATCAGTCTGAACGGGGGCATCAGATGTTGTGGGAACTATCGATAAGGTTTCTTTTATGCTGTGAAGAAGAAGTACATTTCCCATTATTGCATGAATTTCAGATGATTGAGCCTCTGTATCCCTTAATGTTGATGTTTCGCGAGCAACCACATAGGCAATTTCCACAATACATGGAGAATATGAGGCATCAAGGGAAAGAAAGATATTTGCACCGGGAGAATAACCAGATTCTCTATAATTGAGTTGCTCCTCGTCAAAGGAAGTCACCGGAATCGGATGAGAGGCATCCGGACAAGTGATTGGAGCATCAGGAAGTGGAGACTCGACTCTAACATCGCCATTGCCTTCTTCTCTAATATCCACCTCAGCATCAGTGTCTTCATTTAATAAAGCATCTCTCTCATCGATTAAACTCATAGGAGAAGATGTATCATCACTTGCAATGTTCGCCGAATATTTTGATGAGATGTCTGCCTCCGATATAATTTGTTTTCCCTTATAAGTAGTCTTCATGGGAAGAAAAAGTATACTTTGAGTAGGAGAAGGGACCTGTTGTGCTAACACTTCAAGAGATAATGATTTAGCACGTGAACGAGTCATAGGAGTTGTAGTAATAACAATCCAACGCACGACATGAGAAGTTATGGCTGTAGCACAACTTGCTGTGGTTGCTCCAAGGTCCATGATAGGGATAACTGCGATGGTTGTATGTTCAATAGTAGGAGAAATTGTAGAAGTGATGAGCTCTGTAGTAGGAGGAATGATGGGAGCAGGGTGTGTAGGCTGATCTCCTCCTTCAGGAGTAGGGGAAGGCAGAATACCGCCTGCAGTTTCAAATTCATTATGAGAAGTGGCCTATCTTTCTCCCTATTTTATTAAATCCAAAGGAGAACCAAAAGCAATCCATCCCTCCAGAGTATTTGGAGGCTTTATTTCTCTAATGGGATCTTCTACTGAAATTTTACGACGAAGTTGTCCCGAAATGGCGGCCTGATCTTTCTTGTTAAAATATCCAATCCCTTGCTCCGGCCTATAATTCCTCAAGCGTGGAGGAGGAACCCAGATAGGCTGATCCACTAAAAAAATAGTTACACACCAAGTAGTAATGATGCGCCCACCACCGCATCCAAGAATATGAAGCTGTCACTTGATGATTATACCCTGGAAGAAGAAACCGAGAGCCAAAATTTCTTGTTAAGAGCTGCTTTCATATTAAAGCCCAATTGTAGGGACCAACTCCATAATTTCTCATTGTCCGTGTGACCTCCTCACCCGCCTGGGGCATATCTTGATCATACCCAAATTGTCTGGCAAACCGACTTGGATAGTATGGTTCTCACCAGAATTCTACTCCTTGCATGGGAAGACTGCAAGAACAAATACAAAGAAAGAAGGTTCTCTCAACAGGTTCCAAGTTATTCTTATCCTCAACATCTCTATCTTCAGTCTGGTAGTCCAAATAAAAAGGGAAGAAGTCAATAGATTCCATGTTGTCAATTTTATCCACTATCCATTCATACCCCTTCTTTATCATCTTTCACTTCAAGAAGTGCCACAGGGGCAGATGATCGGGATGGACATAAGCCTTCTCTGGGTCATTGTAAGTCTAGGGGAAATAAATGCCAAGCCATCCGGAGAAATAGTATCATGAAGTAAAAGAAGATGTAACTCCTAGTGCCGGGCTTGAACAGTGCGCCGCAGCATGACTGAAAGCTCTATATAACGAGCATAAGACAGGAGGGGCCAGAGAATGTCTTTTTCTACCTTCCGCCATTGTGCCTACCGCCACAAATAAAGTTGGTCGAATAGAGTCTGAGCTTTTCGAGCTAGGAAGCACGACTAAGCTCAGTCAATAAGCCAAGAAAGCAGCTAATTCAGTTTCGATGGTGAATTCGGCCAGGCCCCTTATCTTTTTGCGATTGGCTTCTAGCTCGTCACAATGGCTGCCAGGGAACCTAAAAAAAGAGAAGAAGGGAGCAATTTATATATCTATAGGCAAGTGTTGTCTGAAAGGTTTTTTTTTTTAAAGTTAGAACACTTACACTAAGTATCGGGAAAAATGTGCAAGCCATTGAAGAGGGGATATCTTATGAATGTCACAAAATAAGACGTTTCGCGAAAAAGTTTGATTGTTGATGGTGTAATCTTGGGTGTTCTGTTAGGAGCAATATAGGCAAATTCCTCGTTCGTAGGAATGTATTCATCAAGGAAAGATCCAGAGATAGGCATGCTAGCCATCTTATATAGATCCCACAAGGTGATGCTTACTTCTCCGAACGGAAGATGGAAAGAATTTGTAGTGGAAGACCAGTACTTCAGAAAGCCCTTATAAATCATTGTCTTTTTGAAAAAACTCTGAGGTGGCTTTTATAGCATGGTATATCTTTGATGCGATAAGGACATTTTCATACTTCTTCAAGATCGCTTTGGTCTATGCGCTGTAATACGAACGATCAGTCCAAAGATGCGTCCTAAACTCTTCCTTACCCCACAGGGAGTCATGATTACGAAAACGCTGCTAAATCTTTTCGAAGAAATGAGTGAAGTATAAGGAATGGGGATTGTAATATGGTGTGAGGAAGCGCATATATTTTATCTGTCCGGTCTTTTGGATTAAGCCTTTCTCTGTGAGATAGCCTTCAAGGATTTACGGCTCTTTGATCACCCAATTTGACACATATAGGAACCTGTTCTGTGTCATATAATCGGTCGACTCCTTTGAATTATGGACCGGTGGCGTTGAAGATGCAAAGGGATAGTAATAGTTTTATCTTTATAAGGGGTTGCGAAATTTGATCGCCTCGACACTTAACTTAATTGAATCCCAGGCATTTTGGAAACGCCTTTGATTGTGTTCACGAATCTTTTCTTGAAACGCTTCATCTTTACTCTTTTCTCTTGTTCGCTTCGAAATCGTCGGAGCAGGAGAAGCTTCAGTAGCAGAAGGATGAGTGTCGTCTGTGTAAAAATTGGCTGTAGATTTCAACCAATTTTCCCAATTGGATTCTTGTCCTGTAGTAGGGGATCCCTCTATCTCCTTCATCAGTACATCCATACGGATGTGTTCAGACAGGCATTGGATATGATCAGCGAAGTTGATAATGACAGGAGCTGGCTCTTTGAAAAAGGAAGAGTAGCCTTCAATAGATCTGGGTCTTTTCTGACTACGGGTCTCAGCTAATTGCAAGTCAGAGGGCCCAATAGTACTTGGGGAGGCGAGAGGTCTTTTTGAGCTAGCCATCCGAAATCTATACAGGAGTTGGTAAACAAATTAAAATCAAGAAGAGAAGTTCATTAAGATAAAGAAGAAGTATGAAGGATTGCTGAGAAAAAAGGGGCGAATAAATTTGAAGTCCAAGACTACATTTTAAGCCCAAGTGTAACGCCCTGAAAATCGGGGGTCGAGTATGAACTCAACTCCCGAGTTCCAACGCATCACTTATGCAACATACACAATGATGGTTAAATGTTGTCTGAGTTAGAGCAATAAACATGAATGAGATTATACCAAAATAGTAAATCATACTCTAGTTCAATTGTATAAAGGCAAGCGGAAGACTGAAATTTTATATTCAAAGTATGTAAAGTAACAAAATTTTGTGAACTCCAGAGTATGAATACTAACTGAGTACCAATATACATGTATTGTTTCTAAGTCAAAAATCAAAATACAATTTCGTAGATAAGCCCTGGAATCCCCGTGATGCAGTCGGCCTAAGCATATCCGTCAGAGTACTGCATAAAGGAGAACTCATCCTGATCCTCCTCGAAGTCAGGCTCCGGCTCCTGAACTGAGGCACCATCTATACCTGCGACAGAGTCTGGTGGGTGTTGCAAACACCGTCCCGTAACGTGGGAGTGAGTAGCTAACTCAGTGGAACAATAAAGCATAGGTTAACATGTTATCAATTCAATCAAACAGTAATGATAAAGCAGTACAAATCAAACGATTCTAACTACTCTTATTAAGTGCGAAAATGAAATGACATGATGCTGTATGCCCTTGCCAAACCACCCTCAAGCGACATCATCTTACGTCGCGAATGCTTAACTCCCTTAGTGCGCCACATCTACTAAGCACATGCGGTGTGATGATGATCATGATTACCGAGTTATTATTAGTCCATTTCAAACAGCAGTATTGGGAAACTAAGGTACCTCCCTTGTATCATTCCCAAACATGATCCATTCTAGGGTCGTCAATCCTAACTAATCTCATACGATATTATGGTTTGAGAAGCGTAGTGAAGGCATCGCAAAGGGCTCGTCACCCGTCAGCGCAGATACAGATCTCACCGTATGTGGCTCAATTGCTGGCCGTCAGCTCAAGTACAGGTCTCACCGTACTTGGCTCAATCACTAGCCGTCAGCTCGAGTACAGGTCTCACCGTACTCAGCTCAACTCATACTCTAGTTGCTGTGAAAGACTCGTCGCCAATCACAGACACTTGGAGTATACTCGAAGATACTACGGAGGACTCGTCGCCCGTCAGCACGAGCACAGGTCTCACCGTACTCGGCTCTCGCCGTAAGTATCGGCAGCTCGAATACAGTGTCCCATACCACCGTATTCGGCTCACGAGTTTGGTTGCGCAATGGTCACTACGGGGAGGCACATGGCCCCAGCGTAGGCCGACAGCTCGACCACGGTGTCCCATACCACCATGCATGGCTCATGCGTCTTAGCGGATCGAGGTACCATGGTTAACGGGATCGCCACTGGTAAGTTTGGTACCCTAGGTTCAAGCAGTAGCGACCAAACATGGTGAACACACATACACATATCGGTTTACTTGACGAGCCTGACTAGCTCGAGCGCACCACAAGTTGGGCGATATGGAGCACAAAAGCACTCCGTGTGGCCAACCACTATCGCTAACCGAAGTACGACTCGGGTTCGACAGACACATCCTTTGTGGCGACATGAGTCTCAACCACAATCTCAAGTCTGGTACCGAATGTTTGAACTATAGACTTAGTCCCAAACTCAAACAGATCTCATCAATAGCATGTGGAGTAAAGCATGATAATGAAGTAATACAAGCATGTTAGCAGGCATATTATAAAGCATGAAATAAAGCATGAAGTAAAGCATGTTGTAAAGCATGTTATAAAGCACTATACAAGTAGGGATACAATTACATACACATCACAAGTGAGTGGTTATAGCGAACCACCACATGGAGGGGATCCTACATGTCTCTAAGGTAGTCGGGAATTCCATATCAGCGCCTATCTAAGGCACTAACACTCAAGCTTTTTCACACACAAGCATTTACACAAACACTTAGAGTGCACTATTCCAACATACATGACGTATGTTAACAAATGCGTATTAGGGCTATTCTTTCGCCAAGCGGTTATTTTATCCGCGTATACCATATTCATACAACAAATAATCATGACAATTACACTTCCAAAATTTACACATATGCGGTATTTCTAGAATACACAATTTCAACATACATAGTGTTTACAAGCGAACATATATTACAGCGGATTCTTTTCCCCAAACTGGTATTTTATCCATATATTGTATAATCATACATTAAATAAACATGTCAAACATTTTTCCAAAAAAAAATACGTATACGGTATTTCTAGAATACACAATTTCAACATACGTAGCATTTACAAGTGAACATGTATTTCAGCGATTCCTTTCGCCAAATTAGTATTTTATCCATATATTATATAACCATACATTAAATAAACATGTCAAACATTTTTCCAAAAAAAATACGTATACGGTATTTCTACGTATATCTAGAGTATGTGAAATTCCATATTCTACAACGTTAATCGAAACAGGAAACGGAAAGCACTTTGTACATGTGCAATTGCATGCAGATCATGAATCTACCATTATCTGACATTGAAAGCGTTGAAAACCGTAACTTATACACTTAAAGTCCTCACCTTTGCCCTTAGAATCACAACGAATCAGCAAGGGTTGTTGAGCTTCCGTATACGGGAGTTTTCTAGCCTAAAGAGCGGAATCGGTTAGTCTTTACACAACCTACAACCTTCGTACTTCAAACAGAGTATGAACCGTGTGATGAATGAAAGCAGTAGGAGGAAGATCTCCCACAAATCCCAAGCTCTTCTCTCTTTTCTCTCTCTCTCTCTAGGGTTTTATCCCAAATTCGTATGGCTGTGAGAGGGGCTGTTCTAAGCTCCTTTTATAGCCAAAACCCTTCCCAAAATAGGCTCAGGTTCAAGGGTTATTGCTTATATAGGTATTTCGTCACTTTTCCAGCTCAAATGAGTGTTTCTGGTGGCCCCCCTTAAGCCAAACGTCAGACTTAAGCTCACCACACATGGATCTACGTGGGTTTACGGTTTCGACTCGATCGGATTCCCAGATCACACGTGGCGGACCACTTTCAGTTCAACGGTCAGTGGGCCACGATCCGAAATTCCAAGTACATGTAAATGTTCCTGAAATTTTTCTTAATCCGAGGGTGTAATTTGGTCTGATTCTGATGGTCAGGTTGCTTAATACTGACGTGTAAACGAATGGTGCCAGATCACTATTCCTGATATTTATTTTTGAATGGGAATAGTGTTTTTCACACACCCTCGCTCCGAATCGAAATGAATGGCCGTGGGACATCGGCTGGACCTGATTTTAGAGATGATTGTCAAGCCCAGTGAGGCGGTCCTAATTCCTTAGCTTTGTGTTAATCGGACTTCCGATGTGCAATCTAGACCTAATACGAAGTTTCGTTTCATTCGAGAGCGTAGGAAATGAGTTTGGTTCTAAACTTTAGGGTAACCTAGAGTCACTTGTTTTGCAAGTTTTGGGTCTTGCAGATCGTATTTAAAGCGATCCCAACGGATTTCATGGCTAATCGAGTTTAGTACTTAGTTAACTTTGTTAAATTTCTAAAGGATTTAATCCTAATTGATTTCTGGTCGAGGTGGTACTCGAGCCAACGTACAGAAATTTACGGGTCGTTACAATCTACCCCCCTTAAATAAAAAAATTTCATCCTCGAAATTAATACCTTTTCGTAATCCTCGAGAATCTGAGGGTAGTTCTTCCTGACCTCGGCCTCAGTCTCCCAGGTAGCTTCCGCCTCGGAATGATGTATCTAAAGTACCTTCACAAGTGGGATGACCTTGCTACGTAGTACCTGCTCCTTCCTGTCAAGGATGCGCGTCGGGCGTAACTCATACGTAGCATCCTCGCTCAACTATACCTGCTCCCATCTGATGATATGCGAAGGATCAGGAACATACTTCTTCAGCATAGATACATGAAATACGTTGTGTACAGAGGCAAGTGGTGTGGGCAAAACGAGACGATATGCCACATCACCCACTCGATCCAGTATCTGAAATAGACCGATAAACCTCGGTGTGAGCTTCCCCTTCTTTCCAAACCGAAGGACTCCCTTCATAGGGGAAACTCAAAGGAACACATGATCCCCGACCTCGAACTCCAGCGGTCGCCGCCTCGTATCGGCGTAACTCTTCTGCCTGCTCTGCGCTGTAAGTAATCGACGCCTGATAATGTCGACCTTCTCTGTAGTCGCCTGTACCAACTCCGGGCCAATCAGACTACGCTTGCTAACCTTTGCCCAACAGTGCGGTGCCCTACAAGGTTGACCATATAGAGCCTCATATGGCGCAATGCCAATAGTCGCCTGGAAGCTGTTGTTGTAGGCGAACTCTGCGTACGGAAGACAGTCATCCCAGCTGTCCTTGAAGTCCAACACACATGCTCGCAACATATCCTCCAGGATCTGATTCACCCGCTCTGTCTGCCCATCAGTCTAAGGATGAAACGCCGTACTGAATTTCAACTTCACGCCCATCGCCTCCTGGATACGAGTCCAGAAGATAGATGTGAACCGTGTGTCTCTGTCCGACACGATCTCTAAAGGAACCCCGTGCAGACGGACGATCTCTCTGATGTACAACCTAGCCAGCTCGTCTGCAGAGTTTGTAACTCTGATAGGGAGGAAATGGGCCGATTTGGTCAACCGGTCCACAATCACCCAAATGGAATCGTGTCCCTTCCTCGTCTTCGGCAGCCCTGATATGAAATCCATGGAGATGAAGTCCCACTTCCACTCTGCTATAGGCATGGGTGAAGCGGATCCCAGAGGTCGGCGATGTTCTGCCTTGACCTGCTGGCACGTCAGACATCGAGACACATACTCAGCGATGTGGGCCTTCATATTATCCCACCAATACGTCCGTCTCAAATCCTGGTACATCTTCGTGCTACCAGGATGCATCGCAAGCTTCGAGTTATGGGCAGACTCGAGAAGCTCGCGTCTCAAGTCAGGCACATCCGGAACGCATAGGCGGCCACGGAATCGTAAACCCCCATCGGAATCAACTCTCCATTCGGAGTTCTCGGCGTCGCTAGCCTGCTCTCGAAGCTCAGACAGCCGTATATTGCCCTCCTGGGCCTCAACAATCCTGTCGTCAATAAGTGACCGCACCCGAACGTGCGCAACACACTCAAATGGCTCCTCGACAGTGAGTCTCTGCTCGAAGTCCCGCACAAACTCCACCATGTCCCACTCGGCTATCATCAGCGGTGCCACAAATGAAATCGTCTTCTTGCGGCTCAACGCGTCTGCCACAAGGTTCGCCTTGCCAAGATGGTAGGAAACCTCGAACTTAAAGTCCTTCAAGGTCTCCATCCATCGGCGTTGTCTCATATTCAAGTCTCGCTGTGTGAATATGTACTTAAGGCTCTTGTGGTCGTAGAAAAGCTCGAACTCCTCTCTATAGAGGTAATGTCTCCAGAGCTTCAATGCAAAGATGACAGCTGCCAACTCCAGGTCATGTGTAGGGTAATTCTCCTCGTGCTTCCTTAATTGTCTCGAGGCATACGAAATCACCCTATCCTCCTGCATCAGAACACAACCCAAACCAACGCGAGACGCGTCAGCATATATCGTGTATTTCTCCCCTTGCTTTGACAATACTAGCACAGGGGCGGACGTCAACTTGTCCTTCAGCTCCTTAAAAGCTGCCTCCGCCTTCTCGTTCCAAGCGAACTTCAGGTCTTTCCGAGTCAACTGAGACAATGGCCTGGCAATCTTCGAGAAGTCTCGAATGAAGCGTCTGTAATACCCAGCCAGACCAAGGAAACTCCTCACCTCAGTAACCGATTCAGGCTGCTGCCAATCCTGAACTGCGGCTACCTTAGCAAGGTCCACTGCTATTCCATCCTTGGACACTACATGTCCCAGGAACTTGACTTCCTCCTACCGGAAGTCGCACTTCTTGTATTGTGCGAACAACTGGTTCTTCTCCAGTGTACCCAACACCGCTCTCAAGTGCTCCTCGTGCTCCTCCCGACTCGTAGAGTATATCAAGATGTCGTCAATAAAGACGATGACGAATCGGTATAGGAAGGGCCGAAATACCCGGTTCATCAGATCCATGAACACGGCTGGTGCGTTCGTCAGGCCGAACGACATCACCAAGAACTCATAGTGCCCAAAGCACGTCCTGAAGGCTGTCTTCTGCACGTCCTCATCTCTCACACGCAACTGGTGGTACCCTGACTGAAGATCAATCTTCGAGAAATACTTCGCCCCCCTTAACTGATCAAACAGGTCATCTATCCTGGGCAAAGTATACTTGTTCTTCACTGTGACCTGGTTCAACCTACGGTAGTCAATACATAACCGTAGCGACCCGTCCTTCTTCTTCACAAATAGCACAGGTGCTCCCCAAGGAGACACACTAGGTCGTATAAAACTCTTGTCTACCAGATCGTCAATCTGTTTCTGCAGCTCCTCCATCTCACATGGAGGCATACGATAAGTCGGCAGTGAGATGGGTGTCGCACCAGGCGTAAGATCAATCGTAAAATCAATTTCGCGCTGAGGAGGTAAACCAGGGATAGTCTTAAACACACCAACAAATTCCCGAACCACCGGCGTACCTTCCAATGTCGGGCCATCAATCGGCACAAGTAAAGCAGCATAACAATCAACACGGCAGGGCCAACTAACCTGCACTGAAAACGTAAAAGCTGTGCCGTTAGGTCCATAGGCCGTCACGATCCGAGTATCGCAATCTATCTCCGCCCTCATCTTGGCGAGCCAATCCATACCAAGGATAACGTCGTAGTGCCATAGTGGAGCAACCATAAGGTTGACGAGCACTGTGCTGCTACCCAAAACTATCGAGCAACCCTCGCATAACCGTGTGACATCTGAAAAGGTCCCGGTGGCCGTAGTGAGTCTCATTCCCTTTGTGGGAATCGTAGGCAAAGATAGACGTTTAACCGCCCCACAAGAAATAATAAAAGTAGTGGACCCAGTGTCCACCAATAAAGAAACGGGAGTACCATGAATATAAGTCGTACCCTCAAAAGCCGTTGGAGCCGAGATCGACGTCTCAGGTGCCTCAGCCACAAGCGTATGAACGAGCGCCTGCTGTTGACGGTTCGGCTGAGGAGCCAAGGGTCACTGTGGCGGCTTGAAGTGCGACACAGGAGGTCAGAAGGAAGGATGTGCAGGAGCAGTCTGTAGCGGTGGAGCTGATATGGCCTGTGGATAAGGGCGATCCAATCTCTACGGTGGTGCAAATCCACTAGCCCTCATACGCGAGAAGCAACTCTCAGCAGGGTGTCCTGGTTTCCTGCAATACGTGCAGGTCACCAACGGACGTCTCACAGGAACAACTGGTGCTGCGGCCCTGGGGGGCGAATCAGCACGAGGCCTCTTGCCTAAGATAGGCCTGCTCTGTAAATCCTGGCGTGGCCTCGCAACCATAGCACCACGCGATCTGGCCAATCGGTCCACATCCTGCTCGGCCGTCATAGACATGTGGACCAGTGCTGCGTAGGTAGGTATACTGAGGCAGCATATCTTCGACCGTATCTCCGGTCGCAAACCCAAGGAAAAACGATGCATCTGCATCTGCTCATCCACCAGTATAGTTGGGACAAAGCGGTCCAACTCTGTGAAGCGGTGTTCGTACTCCGTCACCGTCATGCCTCCCTGCCTGAGGTGCAGAAACTCATCCTCCCGCTCATGCCGATACGTCAGCGGGTAGTACTTCTCGTGGAACCGAGACTCGAAAGTCTCCCAGGTCCACACGAAATCTACTGCGACCGTGCGCAGCACACTGTCCCACCATAAGCTGGCCTCCCTCTCAAACATGAAGGAAGCCAGTTCGACCTGCTCTGCCTCTGAACAGTGAAGCATCCGTAGCATCTTGAAGATGCAGTCTAGCCAGAACTCTGCCTCTTCGGGTCTGTGAGAACCCATGAATGAGGGAGGCCTCAAGCACTGAAATCACTCGAGTAAACCACGTGTACCTACATCTCTAGTAGGAGGTGCGACGGATGTGGGCAGAGGCACATCCTCAAACCGAGCAGGAGGCTCAGAAGGCTCATTAGGATGTGCAGATGTCGTAGGTGGAGTCGCACTACCACCATGGGACAAGGCCTCAGCGATAGTGGCCATAAGCTACTGGTGCTTGCTTCTTGTGTCTGACTGCTCTGCTGCTTCTTTGCATCTCTGTGATGCATCATCAGCATCAACTGCTCAAACCTATCAGTCGGCGGAGCGACACGGGAGTCATCTTTGTGCGCAGAAGAAGACGGCCGATCGCTCACGGACCGGGGCGTGTAAGGTGGCGATCCACACCAGTAGGACCAGCAGGAGGCGATCGAACCCAACCCTCGGTCCGCAGGACTGCTACTACCAGAAGGAGTCTGGTCCATAGAGCCAGTCAGACGGAGATGTGCCATGCTCCGCGTATACTGTCGCGGCATGCCCTCTACAACATAGGGTACAACATTTATGAGATACAACATAACACACATCATAAAGCACTTTAAGCATTCCACACATCATCAAAACAAAAGAGGCTACATGCCTTTCATTTACCCAAAATTGTCATAATACATGGAATACAGAGTTACATGAATCATGATAGAAATCACATGATAGCCAATATATCCACAACATCAAACACTTAAAACATGCTACTATCTACTACATCATCTTTATAAAAACATAAACCGCCTATCGCAGTAACCAAAGCAAACAACAACACACAACAACGTGGATGACTAAGCATCCGAAGCAGGCGGTGGAGGAGGAGCATTCTTATCCTGCGCACAGCACAGAATGGCCTTCAACGTACGAGACATCTTCTTAAAACTCTTCTTCATGTAGGCTTCATTCTCTTCAAGCTTGGCTCGAACTTGACCAATCTCTTGCTGCAGGGCGGCTTGACCCTCCTCGAGACGGGCCAAACGTGCATCCAAAGCATCCCGATTCACACCCTGTTCCTGAGCCGCAGGAGGTGAACTCTCCTCAGTGTCCTGAGCCTCAGGTTCTTCTTCCTGTATGTCATCACCGCGCTCCTCATCACTCTCAGCCTGGAGGTCAACACTCTCCTCACCGGCGCTATCCGACTCATCTCCAGACTCGTCGAGTCGTGCTTGCCGCTGTTGAGGGCCGATCTTCATATTCTTGAGTGTCGCCTCGCTTATGACTTGGACTGGTGCAAGGTCTTCCATGTTGAGTCTATAGCCGACATCACGAGCCATCCTACATATCAGGCGGCCAAATGGGAGCGAAAGATCGTTCCTGGCAGAACGAACAACCTGAACTATCTGGGATAGGATGAATGTGGGTAGGCATATGTTGTCCCCATGTCCCATCTTATACAAAAAGTCCATCAACCGAGTACACTCTGTGCGGTTACCCCACCATGGGTATACATTGTATGTGAAAATGTGATGGAGTAAACGGAAGTCTTCGGTCATCTTTGTCGCCGCAATACAATTCCTTGCTTCCAAGTAACTCGGCGACCATAAATGTATCGCGTGCAGCGATCCCTTTCTCGCGCACTCCTGGAGAAGTAGTCACTAGGAAGCACTTAACCAAGTGGAATCTTCGTGATTCGAACCACCTCATCCACAGTGATTGTGCGTCTTATGCTCCTCACAGAGACAATAAACTGAAGAGGCTCCAATGATGAATCTATGATATGAGCATAGAAGGCGCGAACCGTGTTCTCACATGCGGGAGACTTGCCTTCAAATATAGAATTTCATCCGATATCCACCAAGTGGTCCATCATCGGTTGTAGGCCAAACATTCTTTCATCCACATGAGCTTCAAACATAACCTTGCGGCCCGCGAAGTGCCCGTATTCGATGCCTATCGGATAAGCATTTCTGACGGGATGGTCAGGATCCAGGTCTTGCTTCGACCTAAACTCCCGAACGGTGCTAGTGCCGGCCCCAACGTCGGATCTTCTTCGGGAATGGGCTGGCCTACTTGGGCCGGCGTCATCGGCCGCGGTTTTCCTCTTTCCCATGAAAGATAGGATGGAGGAAACGGAAAAAATAGTCGTCACCACACCAAGAAGGGCCATGGAAAATTGCCAAAATGGGGGAAAAAGGGGCTGATCTCTTTGATACACCACAAGCAACAATCCAATAGGTGTGGAAGGGGCACTAGAGGTAGGAAATGGAGGAGAAACAAGAAGAAAATGGAATGGGTTAGGAGATTACCCGATTTTGAGCTCCAATGAGGGGTATGAGAGCTCTAACTCGAGAAAATGGGGAAAGGAGGAGGCTAGGGCTGTTGTGGAAGGTTGAGGTGTGTGGGTTATGGAAGAAAATGGAAGATTGCAAGGTTTGGAGGGATGAGTTTAGAGAAAAATCGAAAATGGGGTTTGGAGGTGCTTGGAAAGGAAGAAATGAGGGAGAAGGGTGCTCCAGCCCCTTAAAACCTAAACCTATGGCAATTTCGCACGTGCCAGGGGGTAGAGGAGGTCGGGCCGACCAACTCCAGCCCTGGCCCCACTCGAGATGGCCCACCGGACCGCGGTCCGCCGCGGGAGCCGTGGCTCCACCGCGGTCGGACTTGGCCGGAACCGTGCCGCCGCGGTGGGGACCTATTTACCACGTGCCCAGGGTGCCAAATGCACCTGGTTCGATCTTAGGTCTTAGTGTATTAATGTGGAGGGGTCCCTGACTCAGTTTATCTCCCAAACGGTTGGTTCCGAGAAATTTCTGAACTAAACCGATTTTTCCTGATTTTTAACGACTGGTTTTGGGTGGATAGTGACCTGGACATGTCAATAGACGGTCTAGGAGTGATTTAGAATCTGTACGTGCGGTCAAGATCGAGTACAAACTTGATCAACGCGTCCGTTTTTAATGAATTTCGCCGAACGGTGAAATCGGGAGACCCTAAGACTGTTTCTATATTTTTGTGCACCCTCCTAGGTTGTAACACATCAGCGTACGTAGTGGGGACATAACTCAGGTCCAGTTTAATCAAAATCATGCTCTGATACCAACTTGTAACGCCCTAAAAATCGGGGGTCGAGTATGAACTCAACTCCCGAGTTCCAACGCATCACTTATGCAACATACACAATGATGGTTAAATGTTGTCTGAGTTAGAGCAATAAACATGAATGAGATTATACCAAAACAGTAAATCATACTCCAGTTCAATTGTATAAAGGCAAGCGGAAGACTGAAATTTTATATTCAAAGTATGTAAAGTAACAAAATTTTGTGAACTCCAGAGTATGAGTACTAACTGAGTACCAATATACATGTATTGTTTCTAAGTCAAAAATCAAAATACAATTTCGTAGATAAGCCCTGAAATCCCCGCGATGTAGTCGGCCTAAGCATATCCGTCAGAGTACTGCATAAAGGAGAACTCATCCTGATCCTCCTCGAAGTCGGGCTCCGGCTCCTGAACCGAGGAACCATCTATACGTGCAACAGAGTCAGGTGGGTGTTGCAAACACCGTCCTGTAACGTGGGAGTGAGTAGCTAACTCAGTGGAACAATAAAGCATAGGTTAACATGTTATCAATTCAATCAAGCAGAGTAATGATAAAGCAGTACAAATCAAACGATTCTAACTACTCTTATTAAGTGCGAAAATGAAATGACATGATGCTATATGCCCTTGCCAAACCACCCTCAGGCGACATCATCTTACGTTCCCAAATGCTTAACTCCCTCAGTGCGCCACATCTACTAAGCACATGCGGTGTGATGATGATCATGATTACCGAGTTATTATTAGTCCATTTCAAACAGCAGTATTGGGAAACTAAGGTACCTCCCTTGTATCATTCCCAAACATGATCTATTCTAGGGTCGTCAATCCTAGCTAATCTCATACGATATTATGGTTTGAGAAGCGTAGTGAAGGCATCGCAAAGGGCTCGTCACCCGTCAGCGCGGATATAGATCTCACCGTATGCGGCTCAATTGATGGCCGTCAGCTCAAGTACAGGTCTCACCGTACTTGGCTCAATCACTAGCCGTCAGCTCGAGTACAGGTCTCACCGTACTCGGCCCAACTCATACTCTAGTTGCTGTGAAAGACTCGTCGCCAATCACAGACACTTGGAGTATACTCGAAGATACTACGGAGGACTCGTCGCTCGTCAGCACGAGCACAGGTCTCACCGTACTCGGCTCTCGCCGTAAGTATCGACAGCTCGAATACAGTGTCCCATACCACCATATTCGGCTCACGAGTTTGGTTGCGCAATGGTCACTACGGGGAGGCACATGGCCCCAGCGTAGGCCGACAGCTCGACCACGGTGAACCATACCACCATGCCCGGCCCATGCGTCTTAGCGGATCGAGGTACCATGGTTAACGGGATCGCCACTGGTAAGTTTGGTACCCTAGGTTCAAGCAGTAGTGACCAAACATGGTGAACACACATACACATATCGGTTTACTTGACGAGCCTGACTAGCTCGAGCGCACCACAAGTTGGGTGATATGGAGCGCAAAAGCACTCCGTGTGGCCAACTACTATCGCTAACCGAAGTACGACTCGGGTTCGCCAGACACATCCTTTGTGGCGACATGAGTCTCAGCCACAATCTCAAGTCTGGTACCGAATGTTTGGACTATAGACTTAGTCCCAAACTCAAACAGATCTCATCAATAGCATGTGGAGTAAAGCATGATAACGAAGTAATACAAGCATGTTAGTAGGCATGTTATAAAGCATGAAATAAAGCATGAAGTAAAGCATGTTGTAAAGCATGTTATAAAGCACTATACAAGTAGGGATACAATTACATACACATCACAAGTGAGTGGTTATAGCGAACCACCACATGGAGGGGATCCTACATGTCTCTAAGGTAGTCGGGAATTCCATATCAGCGCCAATCTAAGGCACTAACACTCAAGCTTTTTCACACACAAGCATTTACACAAACACTTAGAGTGCGCTATTCCAACATACATGACGTATGTTAGCAAATGTGTATTAAGGCTATTCTTTCGCCAAGCAGTTATTTTATCCGCGTATACCATATTCATACAACAAATAATCATGACAATTATACTTCCAAAATTTACACATATGCGGTATTTCTAGAATACACAATTTCAACATACATAGTGTTTACAAGCGAACATATATTACGGCGATTCCTTTCGTCAAACTAGTATTTTATCCATATATTGTATAATCATACATTAAATAAACATGTCAAACATTTTCCCAAAAAAAACACGTATACGGTATTTCTACGTATAACTAGAGTATGTGAAATTCCATATTCTACAACGTTAATCGAAACAGGAAACGGAAAGCACTTTGTACATGTGCAATTGCATGCAGATCATGAATCTACCATTATCTGACATTGAAAGCATTGAAAACCGTAACTTATATACTTAAAGTCCTCACCTTTGCCCTTGGAATCACAATGAATCAGCAAGGGTTGTTGAGCTTCCGTATACGGGAGTTTTCTAGCCTAAAGAGCGGAATCGGTTAGTCTTTACACAAACTACAACCTTCCTACTTCAAATCAGACCTAGGGTTAGGGTTTCTCACCTTCAAACGGTGTGGATACCGCCGGAAAAACGCCTGAAAGGAAGCGGTGTAGGCCGTGTGATGAATGAAAGTAGTAGGAGGAAAATCTCCCACAAATCCCAAGCCCTTCTCTCTCTTTTCTCTCTCTCTCTCTAGGGTTTTATCCCAAATTCGTATGGCTGTGAGAGGGGCTGTTCTAAGCTCCTTTTATAGCCACAACCCTTCCCAAAATAGGCTCAGGTTCAAGGGTTATTGCTTATATAGGTATTTTGTCACTTTTCCAGCTCAAATGAGTGTTTCTGGTGGCCCCCCTTGAGCCAAACGTCAGACTTAAGCTCACCACACATGGATCTACGTGGGATTACGTTTTCGACTCGATCAGATTCCCAGATCGCACGTGGCGGACCACTTTCAGTTCAACGGTCAGTGGGCCACGATCCGAAATTCCAAGTACATGTAAATGTTCCTGAAATTTTTCTTAATCCGAGGGTGTAATTTGGTCTGATTCTGACGGTCAGGTTGCTTAATACTGACGCGTAAACGAATGGTGCCAGATCACTATTCCTGATATTTATTTTGGAATGGGAATAGTGTTTTTCACACACCATCGCTCCGAATCGAAACGAATGGCCGTGGGACATCAATTTGGACTCGATTTTAGAGATGATCCAAGCCCGGTGAGGCGGTCCTAGTTCCTTAGCTTCGTGTTAATCGGACTTCCGATGTGCGATCTAGACCTAATACGAAGTTTCGTTTCATTCCCGAGAGCAGCCGGGAAATGAGTTTGGTTCTAAACTTTAGGGTAACCTAGAGTCACTTATTTTGCAAGTTTTGGGTCTTGTAGATCGTATTTAAAGCGATCCCAATGAATTTCATGGCTAATCGAGTTTAGTACTTAGTTAACTTTGTTAAATTTCTAAAGGATTTAATCCTAATTGATTTCTGGTCGAGGTGGTACTCGAGCAAACGTACGGAAATTTACGGGTCGTTAAACCAAGTCATTGTGCGCAAAATGTTGTGCGCAAGATGTTGTGGCTACCTGTCCTTGCACACTGAATTCTGATTGAGCGCAGTGAAGTGTTGCGTGCTAAATCCTGTTGTGCGGGAAAGGTGTTGTGCAACGCACAACACTATTGGCGCACAACGATGTTAGCGTGAAGAATGGCTTGATGCGAAAAAAAGTGTGAAGTAGGTGGAAAATGAAGTGGAAGAAAAAAGTAGAAGTCCTGTATTTATAGGTAAGCTCTTGCTCGTTGTGCGGAAGACATTGTGCCAGAGACGTTGTGGGAGAGATGTTGTGCGGTAGACGTTGTGCAGAAAATGTTGTGCGCAACTCGATGAGCGAACAATAAAGAAAATGATTGTGCGCCAAAAAATTTAATGAAGCACACAACAAAGAAAAGTAAAGAAAAATTGGTTAGAATAAATTGAAATATTGATCCTAAATTATTTATTTTGTTGATAAAAAATAAAAATGCAGGATCAAGGGGGCATCTCTGAAGGCATAAAAAAGAAAAAGAGAGAAAGATAACAAAAATCCATCATACGCAGACAACTATTGAGCAGGCAGCCATTGTGCGTAGAGAGGTATTGTGCACATATCATCATTTTGTGCAAATGATAATTGTGCACAGAGGAACACTGTGAGCCGAAAGGAGTTAGTCCGCACAATGAAGTCTGCACAAAGGAATCCGTACAAAGAATTCTGCATAAGGAAGTCTGCACAAGGAGCTCCGCACATTGGAGTCTGCACAAGGAAGCTGCACAAGGAGTTCGCACAAAGGAATTCGCACAATGAAGTCCTCACAAAAGAGACCACACCGAGGGGAGTAGGTGCACAAAGGATATCGGGCAATGTCAACGTGGCATGTTCATACGTGTGAAAGGGCTATAAATACCCCCTGACCCCTCAGAAGGAGGTCATTAACACCCAATCACGGAAGAGGAAAGGACTGCAAAAGAAGAGAGAGGTAGAGACCGCATTCATTATGCAGAACAGGTGTTGTGTGGGGCACAATACTGTTGGCGCACAACAGGAGATAGCGTACAATAAGATGGAGAGCACAATCTTTGTTGGCGCCAATAGAGACAGTCTGTAACACTTGCAAATGGCCGAGACAGTGTGCAACACACCGGCAAGACAAGACCTGCCAGTGCACAACAATGCTTAGCACACAGCAGTGCTCAGCGCGTAAAGGCTTCCAGCACAAAATGGCCTCCAGCATAATGTTTTATATTACAATTCATAAACATTCTATTTTAGAATCAAAGGAGAAAAGGATGTAAAAGAACTTGGAATGAATAAATGATGTGATTATCTTCTTTATCTTCTTTTGTTGATATTATAATCTCCCAAACCAAATGCATTTGTTTCTTGTTCAAAACAAGTACCAACATGGCAAAATAGTGGTATAGTGTGCACTCTCCCTCATTATTATGGGGCTATGTGAGTGTCCACACTTCCACATCACAAGTGTGCACCAACCACATGATAGCACAACTAGGATTAATCCATCACTCGACACTAATCACATGGCTGAAACCTCATACAGTGTCACCACAACAGACTGTATATCAAACATGTGCAAGGAATTAGCACATACCATAACATATATCAAATCTACATATAAAGATCCATAGCTATTTGAAACCTAGCATTGTAACATACAATCATTGCATCAAACTACATGTATCATATCACACAATCATCGCACATATGTCATCACCACATTCATAATTCGATTTCAATCCAACACTCAACAAGTCTAGCTATCATCTCAAGTGGACTAAGGCCCAGTTCATTGCCACACTTAAATGGGCCGGTTAGTGGGTCGCTACATCCTAATCTTCTGGCTTGTTGGGTAGTCCATTTGATTACCACAAACAGTTCATTCAAAGACTCAATCATAATTCATTCACAACGCCCAAATGGGACTTGGTATACATACATCACAAGGAGTCTCATGCACTCACCAAGAAGCCCGAACATAGGCCCAATATGCACTTCTCATGGAGTCTTACGTTCTTAGTAAGAGGAAGTAACCTATGGGCCTAATAGGTTTACCGCTAATGGGCCCACAAGGTGTCCACTTAAGGTAGGCTTTAAGGCTAATAGGCCCACCATTCTAATGTCATTGTGAACATATTAGTGGAGTCCACAAATCAAGCCCAATATTATTAACAAGATGGGTCCAACAATCAATTTGACACACGTCCTAAGTTCACATATCTAAGGGATTACATCATGGCATAGTCCATGAGTCTGGAGTAACCACACAATTCTCATATGCCCACATGGTCTTATGGCCACTCCATTATCAGAAGTCCATATGGTTGAGAGGCTACACAATTGTCACTCTACTTGTCATAATGAAGGACTTAAGGTTAGATGGTTACATACTTTCATTACATCATAGCTCACATAATGGGGCAACCGCTTTACTAAAATTTCACATGGTTAGGCAGTAAGTACCACAATTTCACATAGTTTAGTATGTATATGATTACTATCGTGATTTAGTGTCCACATTTCAAAATATCCAAACATAATTAAATAATCATAATCCTACACACGAATACAAGGCTACACTAATTATGCTAAGTCTTAGGTAACAATTACCCCATACTTCACATGGCTAATAATCCAGGTTTAGTGTCACATGATGAACGGACCAAAGGCCACATTTAATCACATCACATATACTATAACGGTCCTTACTTCCACTTTACTAATAAGTTGAATGTAGGGATCATATTCGTGTTACATAATACTAAGTTGAGGACCACTCTTTTATCAAGTTGTATAATCCAACCTATATCATAATTCTCATGACTAAGAATATCTGCACGTACAACCCAATTGTTCATGGTTTAGGGGACCATGACTATGCTCATAAGCACGTGGTCGTATCATTGGGTGGTCACCAATGCCTCCTAATTTCATGTAGTTGGTTGGCCTTGTGTGCATTTTGCAATCATATGGCTAGACGACTACATATACTCCACAATTGCATATGATTAGGTGGCCATACATACGTCACATGCCCACATGATTATGTAACGCCCTGAAAATCGAGGGTCGAGCAAAGCTCAACTCCCGAGTTCCAACGCATCACTTATGCAACATAGATAATGATGATTATGATGAGAGCATTGAAACATGAATGAGATTATACAAAAACAGCATATCTTACTCCAGAGACAGTGAAATTGTAAGTGGAAGACTGTGATAGATGTATAATATATATAAACTATGGTAAGTCTCCAGAGTGTGATAATGTTACCAGGTTAATGAATTATAAGTACAATTTCAAAATATACCAAAGGTGTAGTGTCATCTAGTTAACATCCCTGTAACCCCGTCGATCAAGGCATGACTCACATGAAGCCGCCAGAAAACAACATATACGAGGAAGCATTCTCGTCGCCACAAAAGTTCGGCTCCACCTCAGGAGTAGCGTCGCCATCTGTAATTAGACAAAGTCTGGTGAGTGTCCGAAACACCGTCCCGTAATGTGGGAGTGAGTGATCAACTCAGTGGAACAGTAAAGCATAGGTTAATATGTTATCAAAACAGTCAAGTAGTAATGATAAAGCAGTACAATCAACAATCCTAAGTACTCTTATTAATGCAAGTATGAAATATTGTCATGATGCATGCCCTCGCCAACATACTCCCTCATGCGACACCATCTTACGTCCGCAGCATGCTTTCATCCCTCAGTGCTCCACATCTTCTAGGCACATGCACTGCGATATGAACATGATTACCGAGTTGTTATTGGTCCTTTTCATACAGCAGTATTAGGAAACTAAGGTGCCTCCCTTATATCATTCCTAAACAATGATCCATTCTAGGGTCGTCAGTCCTAGATACTCTCATACGATGATATGGTTCTAGGTCGCTGTAAAGGGCTGCCAGGGCTGTTACAAGCACTCGTTACACCGCTCCTCCATCAACTTATCAATATAGACCTAGTTTATACTCTATTTACTATGGGAAGGCTCGTCGCCTCGCTGTAGATTCAGAGTATGCTCGAGGTCACTACATCAGGTACGGTCAGGGCTGCTACATGGAATCGTTACACCACTCCCCCATCACCTATCAAAATAGTGTAGGCCGACAGCTCGAATACAGTGTCCCAAACCACTGTATTCGGCTCATGAGTCTGGGTTGCTCACTGGTCACTACGGGGAGGCACATCGCCCCAGTGTAGGCCGACAGCTTGGCCACGACATCTCATACCACCATGCCCGTCTCATGAGTCTTAGCGGATCGAGGTACCAAGGTTAACGGGGTTGCACTGGTAAGTTCGATACCTTAGGTTCAAGCAGTAGCGTCCAAACATGGTGAACATATATTAGATAGATCGGGTTACTTGACGAGCTCGGCTAGCTCGAGCGCACGACAAGTTGAACGACATGAAGTGCATAAGCACTTCGCGTGGCCATCCACTATCGTCAACTGAAGTACGACTTGGGTTCATCGAACACATCCCACATGGCGAATGAATCTCAGCCACGAATTCAATCCCGTTACCGATTGCCTGGACTATACAATAGCCCCAATCACATTCAATTACACAATAGTTAAAGCAGTAATGGATCAAGATTTCAAATCATACAATCAAATATCCAATATTGTCCACTTAGGGCTGTCAGGGCTGTTGCATGGAATCGTTACACCACTCCCCCATCACCCATCATGGATTTTATGGAATACAACTTAAACATGTGAAGTAGTTAGAGCAAAATTAAATAAACAAGTAATTCAAACATATTAACAAGCATGTTATAAAACACAATGCAAACAGGAAATCTAAACACATACGTTTCATAAACCAGTACGTGATTAAACTGAACAACTTACATGAAGGAAATCATACACATCACTAAGGTAGTTGAGAATCCTATCTCAACACCCTTATACATTACAATTTACTAACTACTACTCATTCATACATTCCAACAAACATTTTAGATTACATACATCAACATACCTGACGTATGTTGATCACATAGGTATTAGGCCAAATCCTTTCACTAGGGAGCTGCCCCATGGATAACACGCATGCACCCACGATGGATATTCATGGCAAGCATGAATCCAAGTTCCGTATTCATTTGAACATTTTCACAAACAATTGGGCTACACAATTTAACATATATAGCGTATATTGGCCGTAGCATGATTTAGGGCAAATCCTTTCGTCAAAGGGGCATCGCCTATATAACAAACATATATCCATGACAATTAGTCATGGCGAGCATGAATACGAATTCAATACTCATTCGGTCATTTTCACAAACACTTAGAATACACACTTTTAACATACATAGCGTATACTAGCAAAAACATGTATTGGGGCGAATCCTTTCGCCGAGTAAGTATTATACATATATATAGCATGTTCATACAGTAATTAATCATGGATAACATACTTTCAAAATTTATATGTATACGGTATTTTCTATAATTATACATAATACACAATATACCATAATTTGTATACGCAATCGAAACGCAAAACGAACATCGGTTTGTGCATGTACAATCACACTCAGATCATGAATCTATCATTATCTAACATTGAAAACGTTAAAAACCATAACCTATACGTCTAAAGTCCACACCTTTTGTCGGTAAACTTGTACCGAAACCAGTTTGAACCCAACGCCTTTGTTTACGGCATAAGGACAACCTGAATCATGAAACAGGTCAGCTATTCCATCACCTACACTCTTGGAAATCCTAAAACAGCTTAGGGTTAGGTTTTCTTACCTACGAACGAAGCCGGAATCGCTGGAAAAGTGATTAGATAGCGATGGTTAAATACATATAGCAGGGGGATGGAGTATCAGGAAGATGCTCCCACTTCTCTCACACTTTCTCTCTCTTTTCTCTCTTCTCTCTCCTAGGTTTTTTTCAAATTCGTATGGGATGAGAGAGTGAGGGCTTAAGGTTATTATATAGGCCTAAAACTCACCAAATTAGACTCAGGGCCAAGGTATACTTAGGTTATGTCCAAATACGGAGAGTTCCATCTTAACGAAGCACTTCTGGAAGCCCCCCTTGAGTCAAAGGTCAGACTTAAGCTCACTGACTATGGATCTAGGTCAAGTTAAGTTTTCATCCCAATCGGGTTCCAAGATCACACGTGGCGGACCAGTTTCAGTTCAACGGTCACTGAAACTTAATCAGGATTACAAGTACACTGACCTGTGTATGAAATTTCCCCTGATCCGATGGTGTATTTGGGTCAGATTCTGACGGTCTGATTGCTTATATTTGGCCCGCAAGCAACAAGTCTTAGATTCCTTAAATTTAGATATTTATTTCTAAAATATCCACTTTTCTCACACACTTCACTCTGGGCTCAAGCGAATAGCACTGGGACACTATCTGAATTTGATTTCCGAGATGGTTGTCAAGCCCAGCAAGGCGGTCCTAACCGTTTCACTTCGCGTTAATCGGACTTTTGACGTGCGGTCCAGATCTGATACGTAGTTTCGTGATGTTCCCGAGAGCAATTGGGTAATGAGATTAATCCTAGATTTTAGGGTAACCTAGCGTCATTGATTCTACAAGTTTTGGATCTTGCAGATCGGATTTAAAGTGATTAGTGCGGATTTCATATGTGATATAGTGTAGCACTTAGTTAACTTTGTCTAATTTCTAAAGGATTTAGTCCTCTATGATTTCTGTCTAAGGTGGTACTTGGGCCTTTGTAGTTTGTATATAAAGTGATCCAGGTTATTAATACTTAACTAAAACACGCCCTAATTACAACAGAAGAAGGTCCTAGGGCAGGAGAGGCTGATGTTCCAAATAACCTATTCGTTTTGTGAGATTCCATAAGGGTAATGGTTAAAAGCCCATTTTATTTATGTATTTACTATTTACAGTAATGTTTAGTTTAAGTATTGTTCTTCATCACCTAAACTTTTAAGATAGTGTCTAATGTGAAAGTACTTTGAAAAAAAATTTTAAAGAACAAGGTGGTGAAAGGTGAGATTTGTGAAGGAAATGGGTTCAAAAGCGATTTTAGACTTTAGGATTGAGTTCTGACAAGTTAATAAGGTGTTAGGATTGACCCATTGCCTAAGGACGTCTAATTCCAGGTTGGCAAAAATTCGGGATGTTACAGATTAAGGGGCCAAACACGTATATCACACCCTCAAACCACTAGAGTCTACACATTTGTTATAATTGAACATGTTTATGGGTTTAAACACATGTCACATGATCCTATTATTTAGGGCTGGACTCTAACCAAAGTGCCAAGTGGTCAAGGGTTGTCTACACATTAGATAACTACTTAAGGGTTGAAACTCCATGATGCACAATTTATAGCAACAACACAACACATGTTCTCATGGTGGTGGACCTCACAGGTCACACAATTTCACACAGTATAAGGTGCCTGAGTATCACACAATCACATGATTTGCGGCCACCAATATGTCAAAATTACCGCTTAGCTTGGTAGGCTTCATAACACCACAAGTACAGACCACCTAATGGACCACTTGAAGTCACAAATTTGCACTGCTAGGTGGTCCCACAAAAAGATGGATTCACTAGATTTAGATGGGCCACCTGAAATCAAAATCTTTAGTAGCTGGGTGGGCCCATCGTCTAACAAACAACATGAAATTCAAAACAACAACAAGGTGGGCACGTCGCCTCATAGACAGTGTGCCCATATGAAGAGTGGGCTACACATGTTTGAATTAGGCTAATATTTTTGTGGCTTCAGGTTGTTAACCGGAATTCATGAACGGCATGAACAAAAATAATATAAACATATTCCTCATTCGTGAGGCACGAATTGGTGGCGAATAAACATTTTAGTGGGGCCTAGATTGCCAAGTCCTATAGAGTCTCAACTATAAGTCCCCAATGCTGTTGCCAGTGGTAGAGTCCACCTACTATTTGAATCTGTCTCATTTACGTCATATGCTATAACTAAGCTGTTAAGACAGATGAGTGGTTTAAATGAAACACGTGAATTATAGTGGCTCCACCCACTTAGTGTGAAACAGGATGCAAGACACATACATCATAGTGGGTCCTACCCACTGGATGGCATGGAAATAATATATGCACCATGGTAGGACCCACACTAGATGAGCAACTTGGACAAAACATGTTCCATGGAGTAGACCTTAGGAAAGATCAATGGGGGATGTTTAACATATATTGCAGCATTAAGGTGGGCCTGAAGCTTAAAATGAAGTCAATTTGTGGCTCTTGTGGGCCACACCACACACGAAAGTTGAGAGGATTACCCTCCATTAAAACATTCATAATTATTTGTTGGGCCCACTAAGATGTGGTTCATAAATCCAGCCCATCCTGTTGAGGCATAAAATAAAGAGAAGAGGTGGAAAATGAAAGAAAAGTGTCATTGTGTGGAAAGAGGAATGCTATTTTGCAGAAAACACAATCATTGTGCGGAAAAGACTATCGTGCGAAGTAATTGGGGCACATAGTGATTTCCGCACAAACAGTTGGTGCATAATGATTTCAGCACAGCAGTGAGCGCACAGCGGAGGAGTGCACAACAAGTTCGGCATATCGGAGGAGTGCACAGCAAGTTTTGCACAACGGAGGAGTGCGCAGTAAGTTCCACACAATGGGGAGTGCGAGGAACCTATGTGACACACTCACACATGTGAGAGGCTATAAATACCCCTCGACCCCTCCAGTGGGGTCGTTAACGGCTAATCATAATGAGAGAGAGAAGAGAGATTGCAGAGGAAGAAAGGTAAAGCCCGCATGCATTGTGCGGAAGGAGCATTGTGCGGCGCACAACACCTTTAGCGCACAAAGGATTCTGGCGCACAACAGAAGCAAGTGCACAATGGGTTCCAGCGTACAATATAGCTAGCGTACAAAGGGTTCTAGCGCACTGCAGCTTCTGTCTGCATACAACTCCAATGCACAACAGCTCCTGCCTGCGCACAATGGCTCCTACCTGTGCATAATGATTTCTAACAGGGCATAATGACTTCTACCAGTGCACAATGGCTTCTGAGATAGTGTTCAATATTATGTCTAATGATTTTCTCTACTTATACACAATATGAAGGCTTACATTATGCTAATATTCATGCATATTCTATTTGGAATCAGAGGAGAAAGGGATGTAAAGAACTTAGAATGAATAAATAAAGTAATTATCTTCATTATTTTTTCCTTTGTTAATTTATTCAAATGAATGAAAGTTCCCTATTTAAAATACATTCGTTTCTTGTCGAAACAAAATGGCAACTCCACTAGGGATTTTCATTTTCGTTATCATTTGAATATTAACTTAGGAATTACATAAAAGATAATCACAACTGTTTGGCGTCATTAAGACGCCAAAATGGCGACTTTCAGTGGGAACATCCTACCTTTCATCTCCAAAGTAGAGTATAGTTTAATATAAGTACTAATCTGTTATATTCTTTAAGGAATATACAAAATAAGTGAAGAAGAATAATACAATTAACTCAGCAAATGGCAATTACTCAAAGGAGCACCGTTTTTTACTTCACTACGATAGGGTTTGTTGTGGAGTATGCTGATAAACCAATTGAACATCGTGAAGACAAAGAGACAGTAAATAAGCAAATGGAATCGCAAACAGCCACTATGGTCATGACTGCTTCACCAATAGCACAAGGAGAAAAAGATGAATGGATCATCGTCACTCGCAGGAGGACTAGGGCTCAGAATATAGCAGCAACAAGAATAGCTTCACCACCAAGCAGAGTCAAAGGTCCAGTAACCCGAAATGCCGCTAGGAAGAATCCCGAATTTGCCCCTCCTTCGATCTACCCTAAGCGGATAGTTCCACAGCTAACGTCATATGATTTCCTTGCATTGAGAACCCCGAAAGTCAGGTGGACAAGAGCACAAAAGGGTAAAGCATTATTAGCAAACTCATCGGCGTCCACTTCGACCCGATCGGACAGTGGTAAAGGAGGTACAGAGAAGTTGAAGCAAACTCCATCTTCTCCTCCTTTCGTAAGCCCTCTTTCGTCAACCTACTCTTATCCTACTCCTACTATGGTTTCATCAAAGAGTGGAGAAGCAACGATACACATGGCAGGAACCAGTCAGGAAAATACGCCAACCACAGAAGACCGTGTGAATGCAATGGCAGAAGCACAAAGAATATTAATGGAAGAATGCAGGAATCTCAAAGAAGCTTTAACAATGCTTGCACATAATGTTGCCCGAATGGCAGCACCCCCAGTGACTGATAATACGAATGAAAGAGAACAACCTCTTGAGGGGTTGCAATAGCCAAGAACGAGGTTGCATGTATCTGTTCCCACTATAGGTATAGTAACACAGGAAGAAGAACGGCAAGTCATCGAAGAAGCGGTCATATCAGAAAGAGAACGTGAAGGAATCAGGAGATTCAGATACCGAATGCCATATATGAGAGAAGTGGAAGATATACCATTCCCTAACAATTTTAAACACCTAGACTTTCAAAAGTTCAATGGGGATGGATCACCAGAAGAACATTTGATGCATTTCATCACCAACATGGGGAATTTCACCACAGTACCTCAGTACTGTCTTCGATTATTTGGGTCTTCTTTGACAAATAAAGCATTCAGATGATATGCTAGTTTAACACCTGGATCGATAAGAACATGGGAACAAATGCTTATGTCAAATTTCTTCTCGTCAGAGCATGATGTTAGCATCTCAGAGTTAGCTTCGGTGCGACAGAGAGAAGGAGAGCTAGTGGAAAAATTCATAAACAGGTGGAAGACTTTGGGAGCTTCTTGTAGGCAATTGCTAGAAGAGAAAGAATAGGTGAAATGTGTTTGAATTCTTTGGAGACTGGGATAGCATTCGGCCTTACCAGTGCTAACATTTGGACCTTCTGCGACTTGGCTACAAAGGCACATGCTCTAGAATTAATGACTCAGAGAATGCCAACATTCAAGTATGACATAGTCAGAAAGGGATCTCAGAGATTGATCACGAACATGGTTGAACATGACAAAAGGAACCAGGAAGTAAGAGAAGCAAAGGGTAAAAGAACAAAAAGGAGAGAGGAGTCGAGTTGTCTTAGAGGAAAGTTTTATGACAAAAAGTTTCGATCATTAAATGCTCATGAGGGCTTCGCATTCGAAAAAGAGGATGTACTCCCCATGTTGAACCAGTTGCTAAAAGCTGGGACGATTAAATTGCCACTGTTAAAGCATCTCGAGGAAGCATTTAAAATAAAGGAAAGGGACTTCTGTCACTACCACCGTTTAGTAGGGCACTCGACAAAATATTGTTATACACTGAAGTGTATTATATAGAAAATGATAAATAATGGCGAGATAATAGTTGGAAAAGAGAAGGAAAGAGACAGGAGAGCAACAGTAAATGTACTTACTATGTGAGAAGATTATCAAATAAAGAGGAGGACAGATGATCCGAAGACAACAAGAAAAGTTGTTGTAACTATTTTGTGATCAGGAAGGAAGAAGGGTAGTCCGTCAAGGTCAAAGAGTGAAAAATGAAGGTAGAAGCAGTTGTGGGTCATGCAGGCAACAATGACAGCAATGGGAAAGGAAAAGGAAAAGAGGTAGGAACAGTATCGTATGATATCATAAGTCACTTGAAAAGCATTCCAGCCCGATTAAGCATTATGACGCTCTGAAGTTGTTAGAGGACTCCCAACGAAGCTTGGTTAGAGCTTTATCAAATGAAAGAATAAGGGAAGTGTTGATGGCTGAATTACAAAATGAGAAATGAAGAGACTGTCTGTCGGTAATCTCTTTCTCTGATGAAGATCTGGTCTGTGATGGCGAACATAATAGGCCATTGATGATAATGGGATATATTCAGGGTAAACAAGTGAAAAGAACAATGCTGGATAATGGGTCCATTATAAACCTGTTGCCGTTAACGACGCTTGCACCTGCGCCCTAGTAGAATAATGACACAGGGCTTCAATCAAGATGGGCAGTGCGCGCTTGAAAAGATTACAATAACATTGGAGATAGGAGAACTAACTACGCATGTCGTCTGCCATGTTATAGATGCAGTGACTACGTACAATCTTCTTCTGGGAAGAACGTGGATGCATCAGAATGACATCATACCTTCTACCCAGCATCAGTGTTTTAAATACTGCAAAGATGGGGTACAACATAAAGTGATAGCCGATGCAAACTGCATACGAAAGCCGAAGCTTTTTTTGCAGATGTTAGTTATTATGATGCATTTGCCGGCAGGGGAGAGAAAGAGAATCATGAAAACAAAATCCAAGAAAATGCTTGCAGGAAAATAGTGAGAAAAGAAGGGATGAAATCATCTGCAAAAGAGAAAGTTAAGAAGAAATTTTATTTCATCCCAAAGCATTTACGACAGCCAAGACAACTGCCATTAACACTACTATCTTCTGGACAGTTCGAAATCCTGTAGATAAATTATACAGTACCACTCCCATTTACTGAAAGAAGTCGGCCATTTCCCCACATTCCAAATAGGTTTTGTATATAACCTAATGAAAGAAATCCAGAGCCAATTGAGTTTTATACTCCACCAGAAATCAAACATGACGAGGCAAACAACATTGGGATGAAAAATGAAAGCTTAATGCCTAAAGAATTGGAGAGATATAGCTGGACAAGTCAGAAGATTATGAAGAAAATGTTTTTTGACTATGAAGAGCCTGTCGGCTTAAATGGTGGAAAAGGAATTCAGGTTCCAATTGGGTTTAATCAGAAGAAACGGGAAAAATTCCCCAGACTGGGGGCAGAATCTTCAGTAAATATGGTGACAGCCGATCATATAGGAAAGACGGACCTTGATATGATCAGCAAGCCTGAGACAGTTCTGAAACAAATGGAGGATGGGGGTCAACCGACGATTGACAGCCTGAAGGAGATAAATTTAGGGACAGAGGAAGAACCGTGGAATACTTTCATAAGTATCAATTTACCATAAGAAGAAGTCGATCGGTATATCAGTCTGTTGAAAGAGAATAGAGATGTCTTTGCTTTGACATATGCGGAAATGCTAGGTTTAGAGCTAGCAGTGGCAACACATCGACTAAATATCTCTAAAGATAAGAGACCCATTAAACAGACGCAGAGGCGAATTCACCCAGACCTGGTTCCCAAAATAGAAGAAGAAATAAGCAAACTGATAAAGGTCAGATTCATTAGAGAAGTTAAATATCCCAAGTGGATATCAAATATAGTCGCTGTGAAGAAAAAGAATGGACAGATAAGGGTTTGCATCGATTTTAGGGATTTAAATGATGTGTGTTAAAAAGATGATTTTCCGTTGTCTATAACTGAAATGTTAATTAATAGCACCACGCAGTATGTTATCATGTCTTTTATGGATGGATACGCTAGTTACAATCAGATACAGATGGCGCCTGAAGATGAGGAGGCGACAACTTTTAGAACTCCGTTAGGGATATACTATTATAAGGTTATGCCTTTCGGTCCCAAGAATGTTGGGGCAACGTATCAACGAGCAATGCAGAATATCTTCCAAGACATGATGCACAAACATGTTGAGTGCTATGTTGATGATTTAGTGGTCAAGTTGGGAAATCATTAGGAGCATCGTGAACATTTGGCATCAGTCTTTTGCCGAATTAGAAAGAAGCATTTGAAGATGAACTCGACTAAATGCACATTTGGGGTATCGTCGGGCAAATTTCTAGGCTTCGTAGTGAGATACAGAGGTATTGAAATAGATCCAAAAAAAGTGCGAGCTATTCAAGATATGCCCCCTCCGAAAACGTTGAAAGAGCTAAAGAGTTTCAAGGCAAGTTAACCTATATCCGCTGTTTCATCTCAAACCTAGCAGGAAGATGCCAGTGATTCTCTCATCTGATGAAGAAAGGAACAAAATTCGTATGGGATAATTCCTGCCAGAATGCCTTCGATGCAATAAAGGAATTATTAAAACAACCTCCAGTGCTGACAGCTCCCGTAAAAGGAAAGCCCCTCATTTTGTATATATCAGCAGCTGAGAATTCGCTAGGAGCTTTGTTAGCAGAAGTGAATGATAGTGGGAAAGAGGCGACGCTTTATTATTTAAGTCGAACGTTAATCGGTGTGGAATGCAATTATACGCCTATCGAAAAGATGTGTCTGGCGTTGGTTTTTGCAGTTCAAAAATTAAGACATTATTGTTTGTCCCACGACATAACTCTGATATCTCGAGCAGATCCTATCAAGTTTTTTATGACAAGGCCAATGCTGTCAGGAAGGTTAGCGAAATGGATGTCACTGTTATCAGAGTATACGATCACATATGAATCAGCCAAAGTAGTGAAAGGGCAAGCGGTGGCAGACTTTTTAGTAGCTCATCCCGTAACAAATTACGAAACCATTTTTGATGAATTTCCAGATGAACAAGTTATGATGACGAAATTGCCTAAAGCATGGCAGATGTTTTTTGATGGGGTAGCCCAGACAACCGGAACAGGTGCCGGAGTAATATTCATTACCCCGCAGGGTGACTTGTTGCCTTATTCCTTCACGTTAGGAGTGGCGTGTACGAACAATGAAGCCGAATATAATGCCCTTATCATTGGGATGGAGATAGCCAGCGAATTAAAAATAAAAGATCTATAGATTTATGGGGATTCTAAGCAGGTTATAAATCAGGTAGTGACAGAGTTTGAGACAAGGAAACCAGAAATTTTTCTGTACTGTCGAAGGGCACACTGTTTATTGGAGAGGTTTTTGAATGTCGAAATTAAACATGTACCCCGAAGCGAGAACACAAGAGCAGATGCTTTGGCCGGTTTAGCAGTAGTGTTGTCTTGTCCAGATAGATGTCTTTTGTAGATAACAATCGAAGAAAGGAGATTCTTGCCATTTGTAGAGGTGAATAATGAGACAATGGAAGTCCTACCCGTGTCGTGCTTGGAAGTGATGATAAATGATTGGCATCAACCTTTCATTGATTATCTCAAGTATGATATCTTATCAAAAAATTCAGAAGCAAAGTTGCGGATCAAGCAAAAATGAAGAGATTCATCTTGTATAATGAGGAATTGTATAAAAAATCTTATAATGAAATATTGTTGCGATGTCTCGATGAAGATGAGGGAAGCCAAGTCCTGCGGGAAGCTCATTCTAGAGAATGCAAGGGACATCAAGCTGGGAGAAATTTGTTCCATCGAGTGCATCGGATGGGATACTACTGGCCGACAATGTTTAAAGATGTGATCGATTATGCAAAGCGATGTCATAAGTGCCAGATCCATGGGGATATTGTACATATTCCTCCTGAAGATCTTCATCAATCGGTTACTTCTTGGCCTTTTACTGCATGGGGGCTCGATGTCATCGGACCTATAAATCCATCATCGTCTAGAGGAAAGCAGTACATATTAGTGACAACAGATTATTTTTCTAAATGGATAGAAGCGGTTGTGTTGCGAAGTGTTAAGGAGAAAGATGTTGTCAATTTCATTCAGCATGCGATAATATATTGCCATGGTATCCCAGAGAGAATCATTACAGACAACGATACTCCTTTCAAAAGAACAGGGGAGTAGAGAAGTTGTGCCAGAAATTCAGTATTCATCAATCTTTCTTGACTCCCTATTATCCACCAGCCAATGGTCTGGCCGAAGCGTTTAATAAGACGATTGTAAAAATTTTGAAGAAGACAGTGAGTGAGAATAAGTATGACTGGGATGAGAAATTGCAAGAAGCTCTATGGGCTTACAGAACAACGCACCATGCAGCGACACAAGCCACCCCGTATTTGTTAGTCTATGGTGTGGAGGCAGTTATACCAATCGAGGTATAAGTAGCTTCACTAAGAGTGGCAGTGCATCAATCAATCACGGATGATGAAAATGCGAAGATACGACTCAAGGAGTTGGATATGCTTGACGAGAAGAGACTGGCAGCTCAACAGCGATTACGGTTATATCAAGCTAGAGTTTCTGATGCCTTTGATAAGAAGGTTAAGCACAGATCTTTCAAGAAAGGGGATTTGGTTTTGATGTTGAAAAGGCCGATAGTGATTACTCGAAGAGCAGGGGGCAAGTTTGATCCTAAATGGGATGGTTCGTATGTAATAACTGAGGTTTACTCCAATGGGGCATATAGGGTAACAAATCAAGACGGTCGAGGCATCAGTATACCGGTCAATGCTCACTTCCTCAAGAAGTATTATTCCTTACAATGAAGGGACTTTTGATTTAGAAGATTATCAGGATAATTCTTCTATATCAAAAGGGGGCAATCGTAGATGAAAGGATAAAATGATGAAATAGCCTTTACAAGCATAGCCTTATATTCTATCTTCGTGAACAAAAGAACTCTGAAAGACAAAGTTATGTACTCTCCCTCATATGAAAGAATGAAAGGTGCAAGTTCTCAAAGTAAAATTGTTCAAGTACATATATATCAGAAGCATTGATGATTACCACTGTTGATGATTACCCCAAGCATTGATGATCGCCACCGATATCGACGATTATTGATAATCATCATCGTCAAAGATTAGCGACTATCGCTGTCATCACTAAATACTCGTCAACATGAAATACTGCTTATTGTTATCAAGATTGCTATCATCACCAAGCCGATCCACTATTTAAAACAAAATATGGATGTTCTTAGAACATTTGCAGTGATGGCAAAATATCAATTTTTGATTCATCAATTTAGGCAGTAAGGCGGACTATATAGTCAACCACATAAAAGATGATGACAGCGGTGGCATCTTATTTCTTAAAGACAGCCTAGCCAGAATATTATTCTCGCCATTCGGGCAGCAGTGAGACCAGTGGCCCTAAAAAGCCCGTGAAAGGCCATCATACATAAGACAAAGACCATGAAAGACCATCATACACAAGACAAAGCCTGCGAAAGACCCATGCGGGCAGTGGAAAAAGCCAACGATTATAAAATAAAAATTGCAACGTGGCTAGTCATACATAAGACCAATGTCGTCTGTGAGCTCTCTAACAGCGTCATGAATGAGGAAGAAAATACCCTCTCAGTAATGAGTCCGAACTCACAAACAAAGGAAATCCAGATCCTCGGTTGAATTTTGGTATTAACTCATGAGGAAGGATATAAAAACCTACTCATTGATGGATCGGCAACCTTAGAATTGGTACTTAAGGTAGCCTGGTAAAGCCCTGCGAACTCTAGAGAGTTACTATGGCCATCCCAGTGCGTAAATCCCATTCACGGTCGTGATTGCTCCAACTACTTAAGAGCTTAAACTGTGTGTTACTATCCAACTAAACTGAAATATAGCACCGCCTATCAAAGCAAAATCATATAGGAAAATCCCATACTGACAATCATAATATGAAATAAAATGTCATGTTGAAATTGTTAAACAAATGAACATATTTAAGATAATTTACGATGAAGATCTTTATTGATAAAATTGTCCAAGATTATTATATATCATAATATCAAAAGAATATTTACATGTAATGTTTACAAATCTTCAGTTATGTTCAAAATTTTCAAGTATGGTTGCAATTCTTCTTTTAACTGAGATTGTAATACAACAGTTGCATGTTCGGCTTCAAGAATCAAGCTAGCTTGATCAGGGACGCCGATTAATTCAGATGCCAAAGAAGTAGCAGCCTCTTCATCTCTTAATCGGTCAGCTTGTATGGTATTGATTAATTGAGTATTTATCTCAAGTTCTGCTTGGATATGACAGGCAGTTGAATTTTTCGCTTCCCATTGACTCTTGAGTAATAAAATTTCTTTTTCAAGTAGAGCAATCTAATCATTGATGTTTGCCTTGTTTCTCTCTGAAACCTTCAATTTCTCCTGAAGAGATTGACTAACAGTATTATGATCAGCAAGGGTACCCTCCGCTTTCAAGAGCTTCTCTCTAAGAAGCGCCAATTCCTGCTGGTGACTTAGAATTTCAGGAGCCACGACTATATTCCGTGCCGCTTCCAAAGTCTTCGTGGAGTCGTAAAATTGTGAGAAAGAGGTATAAAGACCCTAAACATCGACACGTGCCAAATGAGCTACGGGAGCAAGAACTGCTAGAGCACCATCCAAAAAGGGCCACTGACTCGGATCTTTAAAAGTACTGGCAATAACTGAAATTGCATGCTTAAAAAGTCCCAACATGAGAGGGGGCACTTTTTCCAGAGAAAGTTTGTCAAAAGCCGCAGCCACAAAATTAGATCCTTTAGATCCGCTGGGTGTTGGAGTGACTGAAACTAAAAGATAGACAAAGAAGTATAAGTTTAAAATGAAAGTCTTTAGCCATTGCGATGACTAACAAAAAAAATGAAAATATATATACCAGGAGTAGCTGAAAGAGTAACTAAAGTCGAATGAGTTACGGGAGCTGTAGAGCTGGGAGCCTCATTAGTTACGATGGCATTAAAAGAAAGTTCTTGAGCTCCCGCGGTGCTCAAGTTCAAAGTACTTGGCGTTGGAACGTCAGTTGGGTTGAGAAGAAATTCCAAGCTTCGAGCTATTGGTTGAATAAAAGAAAGACGCATGATAGGGGAGTTGCTAGCCCGAACGGGAGCATCGAATGAGTGAGGGATTGATGGTCTAGACTCTTCTAGACTAGGAAGAAGAAGTATATTCCCCATTATCACTTAAGTTTCTGAGAACCAAACTTCTACATCTTTTAAAGTTAACATTGCCTGGGCGGCCGCATCAATAGTTTCCATAATGCGAGGAGAATACGAAGCATCGAAAGAAAGGAAAATATTTCTGCCCGGAGTACCGCCATATTCTCCGTAATCAAGTTGCTCCTTGTTATCTAGCAAAGTCTCCAGAAAAGCTTTAGAGGTATCAGGTTGAGTGGCTGGAATCTCAAGGAGAGGGGACCTGACTCCAGTATCACTATCTCCTCCAACATATAGTTCATCATCAGTATCTGCATTAAGTAAAGCATTCACTTTATCAGTCAGACTGGTGGGTGTGGATGTATCTTCACTCACTGTATTAGCCGAATATTCTGATGAGCTAGAGCTATCTTCATCAGATATGGTCTGCTTCCCTTTATAGATAGTCTTCATAGGAAGAAGACGTGTACCTTGAGGAGAAGAAGGGGTTGGTTACACTAGAACTTAGGGAGATAGCAACTTGGTATGGGAACGAGCATAGGAGATGTGGTAATAATGATTCAGTGCACAGTTGGAGGGGTTGTTACTGTGGTAGGATGAGTAGCGGCCTCTGTAAGCCTACAATAGGGGTAACCGAAGCATTTGTACGATCAACAAGATGAGAGATTGTGGAAGGATCTGCAATAGGAGGTATGGCAGGAGTAGAATGTGTAGGATGATCTTTCCCTTCTGGAGTAGAGAAGGCAGAATATTGCCTGCTGTTTTGCATTCATTTGTGGAAGTTGCCGATCTTGCTTCTTGATTTAATAAGTAAAGAGGAGAACCGAAAGCAATCCAACCCTCTAAAGTGTTTAAGGATTTCAATTCTCTAATGGGTTCTTCAATAGAAATTTTGTAGCAAAATTGTCCCGGAGTGGCGGCATGATCCCTCTCGTAGAAGTATCTAATTCCTTGTTCTGGTTTGTAATTCTTCAAACGAGGAGGAATCCAGATAGGCCAATCCATTGGAAAATAATTGCTTACTAGATGATACTGATGACTCTACCATCGCATCCAAAAGTATGAAGCTGTTACTCTATGATTGTATCCAGGAAGCACGAACTGAGAACCGAAATTTCTAGCCAGGAGTTGTTTCCATATCAAAGACCAGTTATAAGGACCAACTCCATAACTCCTCATAGTACGAGTGACTTCACCGCTTGCTTGGGGTACGGTTTGATCATAGTCGAATTGTCTAGCGAATCGATTTGGATAATATGGTTCTCGCCAGAATTCTAGTCCCTCTCTCAGTGGAAGATTACAAGAGCGAATGCAGAGAAAGAAAGTTCTTTCAAGTGGCTTCAAGTCATTGGTGGCTTGATAGTCTAAATAAAAAGGGAAGAAATCAATAGACTCTATGCTGTCTATTTTGTTAGTTATCCATTTATAACTTTTTTTTTATCATTTTCCTCTTCAAAAAGTACCACAAAGGTAGATGATTTGGGTGAACATAAGCCTTCTCTGGGTCATTATACGTCCAAGGAAAATAAATGCCGATCCATCCAGAAAAATAATGCCACGGAGAAAAAGCAGATGTAACTCTTATTGCCGGGCTTGAACAATGCGTCGCAACATGACCAAAAGACTTGTATAGTAGCATAAGGCGTGAGGGGCTAAGGAATATTTCTTTCTACCTTCTGCCATTGCCCCTGCTGCCACAAACATGGTCAGTCGAATTGAATCTGAACATTTCAAACTGGGGAGCACAACCAAGCTCAACCAGTAGGTCAGGAAGGCAGCTAGTTCAGTGTCAGTAGTGAAATCAGCTGGGCCTTTTATTTTCTTACGATTGGCTTCTAATTCAGCACAGTGATTACCAGAGAACCTGAAAGGAAAGAAAAAATTAGTGAGCAAGTTTTGACTTATAAATAAGTATTTTTTGAGAATAAAAGGAAAAGTTAAAATACTTACACCAAATAGCGAGAAAAATGTGCCAGCCACTAAAGAGCAGAGATCTTGTGGACATCAACAAAGTAAGATGTCTCGCGGACAAGCCCGATAGTCGATGCTGTAATTTTGGGCACTCATCAGATCTAACATAAGCAAACTCCATATTTGAAGGAACATATTCGTCGAGGAAGGATCCTGAGATAGGCAGGTCGGCCATTCTGTTAAGATCCCATAATGTGATGCTCACTTCTCCTATATGGAGATGGAAAGAGTTTGTAACTGAGGACCAGTACTTCAAGAAGCCTTAATAAATCATCATGTCTTTATAAAAGAATTCAGAAGTGGCTTCTATATCATCATAAATATGGGCAATACGTAAACCATCCTCATACTTTGTTAGAATTGCTTTGGTCTAGGCACTGTAGTAGGGACGGGTTGTCCAGAGGCCCCGTGTTTTGAATTCATCCTTGCCCCATAAAGAGTTGCGGCGGCGGAAGCGCTATTGAATTGTTTCAAAAAAAATGGGTAGGATACAAAGAATGGGGATCATGGCATGGTATGAGAAAACGCATGTATCTCACTTGTCCGGTCTTTTGAGTTAAACCTTTATCTGTAAAGTAACCCTCAAGGATATGTGGTTCTTTGATAACCCAAATGGATATATATAAAAGCCTGTTCTGAGTCATGAAATCTCGAGGTTCACTTTCAAGGATCAAACGGTGACGCTGAAGTTGTAGAGGGAGAGCAATGGTCTCATCTTTATACGGATTGCCAAACTTGATTGCCTCGATAGTCAACTTTACCGAATCCCAGGCATTCTGAAAATGTCTTCGGTTGTGTTCTCGAACTTTCTCCTAGAAAACTTCGTCTGGGTGCCTCGCTCTAATTCGTTATGGAATAGTTGGGGGAGGAGAAGCTTCTACATCAATGAGACGAGTAATATCCGTGCGATAATTGGTTGTACATTTCAGCCAATTTTCCCAGTCAGATTCTTATCCCGAAAGGGGAAGTCCCTCTATTTCTTTCATAATGATAGCCATGTGGATATCCTCGAATAAGCATTGAATGCGATCGGCAAAGTTCACCAGGACAGGGGGAGGTTCCTTAAAGAAAGAGCTGTAATTTTCACCAGAACGAGGCCTTTTGGGGTTAGGAGTTTCATCGGATCACTGGTCAGTTGGATCAGCTGCACTTGAGGAGGCAATTGGTCTTTTGGAGCTTGCCATTTAAGAATCTGAACAAAGAGTTAGCAAAGAAAGTTAGAGTTAGGAAAAAAGATTGTCGGGGAAAGGAGATAGATAAATGGAAGGGCAGAAAATATATGTAGGATCAGAGTCCTGCGTAAAATTGTTGTACAACTAAATACTGTACGTAGGTTTTTGTGCGCAGACTATCATGCGAAGGTTATAGTGCACAGATTACTGTGCGCAAAGTGAATGTGCACTGGCTTTTGTGTGAGGGCTATTGTGATCCAAAATGTTTTGCGCAAAGTATCAAGTGTGTGGAATCCTAGCTAAGTGTTGTGCGCTACCTATTATGCGCTGAATTCTAAGTTTGTTTGTGCGGAGTGGGCGTTGTGCGGCGCACAATAAGGTCAATGCACAAAGGCAGTTGATCTGATGAAGAAATAAGTATGGGGCGGCAGAGGGAGATGGTGAAAATAAGAGCGAAGTTCTAAATTTATAGGCAAAGTCTAAGGTGTGGTGCGCCACCCATTGTGCATAAATCATTGTGCGTAACCCATTGCGCGCAACTCATTGTGCAAATTTGATTCTGCGCAATCTTTGTGCACAACAAAGAGAATATGCGCACAATGCTATAGATCTAAAATAAGTTTACGAATTTCTTGGTATTGATCCTACATATTTATTTTATGAGTGTCAAAACAAAAATGCAGGATCAAGGGGGCATCTGTTGAGGCATAAAATAAAGAGAAGAGGCGGAAAATGAAAGAAAAGTGTCATTGTGCCGAAAGTGGAATGCTATTTTGTGAAAAACATAATCATTGTGTGGAAAAGACTATCGTGCAAAGTAATTGGGACGCACAGTGATTTTTGCATAGCAGTGAGCGCATAGCAAGTTCCGCACAGCGGAGGAGTGCACAGCAAGTTCCGCACATCGGAGGAGTGCACAATAAGTTCCGCACAACGGAGGAGTGTGCAACAAGTTTCGCACAATGGGGAGCGCGAGGAACCTACATGGCAAACACACGTGTGAGAGGGCTATAAATACCCCCCGACTCCTCCAGTGGGGTCATTAGCAACTAATCATAGCGAGAGAGAGAAGAGAGATTGAAGAGGAAGAAAGGTAAAGCCCGCATGCATTGTGCAGCGCACAACACCATTGGCACACAAAGGATTCTGGTGCACAACAGAAGCTAGTGCACAATGGGTTCCAGTGCATAATACAGCTAGTGCACAAAGGGTTCTAGCGCACTGCAGCTTCTGTCTGCACACAACTCCAATGCACAACAGCTCCTGCCTGCACACAATGACTCCTGCCTGTGCACAATGATTTCTAACAAGGCACAATGACTTCTAATAGTGCACAATGGCTTCTGAGATAGTGTTCAATATTATGTCTAATGTTTTTCTCTACTTGTACACAAATGAAGGCTTACATTATGCTAATATTCATGCATATTCTATTTGGAATCAAAGGAGAAAGGAATGTAAAGAACTTAGAATGAATAAATAAAGTAATTATCGTCAATGTTTTTTCCTTTGTTAATTTGTTCAAATGAATGAAAGTTCCCTATTCGAAGTACATTCGTTTCTTGTTGAAACACATCCATTATGTGTGTCCCACTTGGTTGAGGGGTCAGTCCAAGTTTCAGATGCATCTAAATTTCAGGTGGACCCCAACAAGTGCTTTTATATGTTATAGCAATGTCTTCACATGATTTTAGATGGTGTGGGCCACCTGAGTTCCGTCTACGACTGATTTTTGGGGATATCCCATTTTCAAAGGGGACCCATCAAATGCACGATGTAGATGTTCAACCTACATTAAGGTGGGACCAGTGGTGGGACCCACCGTCCCTGCCTATCTAAGCAGCAGGATGCTGCTTGCTGCAGCATCCTCTGGACACTAAGAGCAGCAACATCTAGCCTCCTGTTGTTTAGTATTATTATTATTATTTGTTTGTTTGTGGTTTTTCATAGGTGGGGCCCACATCATGACGATCCAGGCCCTATAGATTTCCAATAGTTAAAATCATTAATATACTGTTTTCTATATTGTGACCCACCGGAGATTCAAATTGGCATCATTTTTCGGCTTAATGCCCTAAATGAGTTGGGAAATTGAATGGACGGTGTGGATTAAACACATATATCATGGGGGGGGGGGGGGGGGAGGATTCTGACCCCTCCCTTCTATTTTCATACAGCTAGGATGCTGCTTGCTGTAGCGTCCTCAAGACGCTGGCAATAACCAGCGTACAGCATTCCTCCTTTTTAAAAAAAAAAATATTTGTTTATTTATTTATTTTATATACTCTACATATATAGGTGGAGTGTGGTGTGTGTGGATTTGGACAACCCAATGGGCCTTACTTGGGGGTTTGGATGGGATACAAACATTCTGGTGGGCCCACTATCAATGGGTCCCACATGAAGTCTATAATAATTTTTTTTTATGTCTTCTCCTATGCATCGACACCATTAATCACATCATTATCATCAACATCATCTCCACCATACATAAACCCAATGAAAACAAAATAAGAATGAGTGGGGTGGGTGTATTCACCTTGATGGACTAGATAGATGTTGAGATGGATGGAAGGGATGGGATTGATGGCCCACCAAGATCAGATCTCTCTCTCTCTCTCTCTCTCTCTCTCTCTCTCCTTAAGGGATGGAGGAGTATTTGTAGAGAAATGGATAAAAATGTGGTTAGTTTAAGTTAATGTGATTATGGTTAGCTTGGGCTAGGATTATGGGAATCTGTGCATGATTAGGACTTAATGGTGTATTAAAGGGACATGGGGTGGCATGGCATGGTGACATCATGCATAAGGTGTTGCATGGAGAAGGGTTGACTTTGGACACACATGAGAGAGGGGTGGTATGGGTGTGTGACATCACACACATGGGTAGAGATTCTCTCACCCATGTGTGGCATGGTGCATGTGTGCATAGCATGTGTTGTGCACATGTGTGGAATGGAGTATATGGTGTCATATGCACATGATATACCAATGATTCTTCATGGAGTATCTCACTAATGGAGTGTCGTACAGATGCACGGGTAGTACCTTCACGATCCCGACGATGGGGCGGTCGATATGAAATAGGTTTCGAGGTCTTAGGGTTCCGGTCAGTCGGGTGTGCACTATGCACAACTAGTTCAAGTTTGCCAAGGGCGTCAATCATGGTGCACATAAGCAGAGAAAATGTACAGAGTGGACGGGATCTTATAATCTACCCTCCTAATAAAAATTTAATCCTCAAAATTTCTAGTCCCAAATACATTATCAAACTCATAACATGGAAAGCCAAACATACATATCACCATATATACCAAATAATCATCCATCAAGCACTAAAGGGTATTGCTCGCGGCTATCTACCTCATGCCTGGGTGCTAAGTATAGTCTCATGATTCTCAACTAGGGAATCCTAGATTCATGTCTCTAGATTCATACAAATCAGGAGTACTAATAGCATCTAGGTTCTCCATCAATGACGGTGGGAGACCTAGTTTGAGTTATTCTATGTTTTCCAGCTACTGACTTTGTTCGTAAGTGATCCCAAATCTTATGCTCTGATACCACCTTCTGTCATGCCCCAAATCTGTGAACGGCCAACTTCTGTAATGCCCCCAATCCGGCACTCACACCACAAACAAGATTTTTGACTATTTTTTTAAATGGTTTTTCATAGGTGGGGCCCACATCATGATGATCCATTCCATCTGCTGAGTTCTCTAGCTCAAGATGGGTCCAATAAGCTAATATTCGATATGTTTAGGCGTATAGAAACATCATAGCAGGCCCTAACAGATTTCCAATAGTCAAAATCATTAATATCATTGTTTTCTATAATGTGGCCCACTAGAGATTCGGATTAGCTTCATTTTTCAGCTCAATGCCCTAAATGAGTTGGGAAATTGAATGGACAGTGTGGATCAAACACATATGTCATTGGGGGGGGGGGGGGTTGTGATCCCACAGCCCCTCCCTTCTATTTCCATACAGCTAGGATGCTGCTTGTTGTAGTATCCTTTGAACACTGGCAGCAATCAGCGTCCAGCCTTCCTCTCTTTTTTTAAAAAAAAATTATTTATTTATTTATTTTATATACTCTACATATATAGGTGGAGTGTGGTGTGTGTGGATTTGGCCAGCCCAATGGGCCTTACTTGGAGGGTTTGGATGGGATATAAACATTCTGGTGGGCCCACTATCGTGGGTCCCACATGAAGTCTATAACAATTTTTTTAATGTCTTCTCCTATGCATCAACACCATTAATCACATCATTATCATCAACATCATCTTCACCATACATAAACACAATGAAAACAAAATAAGAATGAGTGGCCTAGTTCAGGTTTGCCAAGGGCGTCGATCATCGTGCACATAGGCATAGAAAATGTACGGAATGGATGGGGTCTTACAAATGGTGAAAAATGTTAATTAAAACTTATGAATTTAAAGGTGGGAATATAACGCCCTGAAAATCGGGGGTCGAGTAGAAATCCAACTCCCGAGTTCCAAAACATCACTTATGCAACATAGATAATGATGATTGAATGTTGTCTATATTAGGGCATTAAACATGATTGGAACTATACCAAAAATAGCATATCATGCTCCCAAGGCATCTAAATTGTGCAAGCGGAAGACTGTAATAAGTATATAAACGATATAAAAGTGATAGTAAGCCCTCAGAGTATGAATATCACTAGGTTAACAATTACAAGTTTGATTTTAAAATATACAAAATGAGAAGGTGTAATGTCTTCTATCTCAAATACCATAGCCCCGTCAATGCAATTCCAGGTCTACATAGACCTGCCAGAGAGTTACATGTAGGAGAACTCCTCCTCAACATCATAGTAGTAGTCCGGCTCTGCTTCATAAGCATTGCCATCACTATGGCTAAGATAGTCTGGTTGGTGTTGCAAGCACTGTCCCGTAACATGGGAGTGAGTAGCTAACTCAGTGGAATCATAGAGCAAATATTAACATGTTATCAAATTAATCAAGCGATAATGATAAAGCAAGCAAATCAAACATTTCAAAGTACTGCAATAATGCAAGAATGAGATGCAATAATGAAGCATGCCCTCACCAACATACTCCCTCGTGCGACACCATCTTACGTCCGCGGCATGCTTTCATCCCTCAGTGCTTCACATCTTCCAGGCACATGCAGTGCAAAATGAACATGATTACTGAGTTATTATTAGTCCTTTTCAAATAGCAGTATTGGAAAACTAAGGTACCTCCCTTATATCATTCCCAAATAAGGATCCTGCCTAGGGTCATCACTCCTAGTAAATCTCATACGATGTTGTGGTTCTAGGTCGCTGCAAGGGCTGCCAGGGCTATTACACGCACTCGTTGCACTGCTCCCCCATCACCTTATGTAAGTGTTATAGTCTATATCCCTGTCGGTTGTCAAATTTGTGATGCCAAAATCATTGTTATATAACTTGCATAAGTGAAGCTCTCTCAAAGATCAACATTCATGAACAAGCAAAGCTCACAACAAGCAAAGATCACAAGTACAAAGATCAACCTTGACTACAAGTATTGCTCACAAGACAAGACTCAAGAATGCAAGACTTCAAGAAGAGTACAAGGTAGTTCGTAAAGAACTCAAGACACTTTCAAGGTTAAGCTACATTAAGATCTCAAGATTGAGCTACATCAAGACTTCAAGGCTTAAACTTCAAGGTCACTTGTTCCTAATGTTTCAATGTCCTTACTTCATGATTAGGGTTTGATTGACCGTAGGTTGACCTTAGGAGTAGGCCATTTTGGATACATAAGTTATATGTATATGTCACATGAGTTTGGGTAGTTCGAAGACTTGTCCTAGGCTTTCTTCGACTAGTCTTAGTTTTGCTTCGACCAGTCTAAGAAATTCCTCGATCAATCATGAGTTTGTTACAAAATTTAGATATTTTCTGTTAGGCTTCGACTAGTCCAGGAATCTGTTTGACCAGTCGAAGGAACAGTGTCGACTGCATCTTCGACTAGTTGAAAATCTTCAACTCAAAGTCCAGCGATTATTTACAGGGTCTTCGACCAGTCAAAGGTGTCCTACGACCAGTCGAAGGTGACCTTCAACTAGTAGTAGAATGGTCAAAGCTTATCGCGCCCGATTTTTTTCAAATCTGTTACTTCTTCGACTAGTTGAAGAGCTCCCTAGACCAGTCGAAGACGCGATCTTCTCACCTATAAATAGAGCACGATTCTCAGAAGAATTAAAGGAATTAATTAATCTATTCAATCCAATCTTCGTCAAACTTCTGAGTGATAATTTTGTGCTCCATCTAAGCTAAGTGTGCTTATTTAATACTCTCTTTCTTTAACTTTATTTAATTGATTTTGTTTCTGCTATTCCAATCGAATTTGATAAGAGGAACTGTTATTCCCTTTATTTGGAATCAAAATCAATTAAGGCAAGCCCTATTTGGTTTAATTTAAAATCTATTAGAACTAGAACCATTGTAAGTGAGTACTAGACATTGAACTTGGACGTTCAATCATTTACTCTGACTTGGTTCTACCGGGCTGCTACAACGAAGGAGATAATCATGTATTTTACATTTAATTGTAAATTCCTTTCTGTTTTGGTTTCTTTCAAGATTTGCCAGAAAAATCTTGTTGTATTGGTTATCTGAGGAGAGCCAGGAAAACTCAGAAGTGGGGTTTTTTTAATTGTGTAAGCCCACAGACAAAGACACAATTGTAAAGGTTTTGGGTGAACCTGTGAAAACCTATTTTGTTAGTGAACACTAATATCCCCTGTGTAAGGATATTATGAGTGGAGTAGCATTCTGTGTGGCTGTTGTTTAACAGTTGGTGAACACACAGGTGAACCACTATAATCCCTTGTGTTGTGGTTGAATGATTTATATTTCTAATCTTTAATTATTTATTTGTGGGATGTATGTATGGTGGTGAATGTTGTAATCATTAAATTCAAGCATTGTGAGAATTTTGTAATAGTTTAGAATTTATTTTCTGCTATTCCTTTATCAGCTTGAAATTCAATTTCCTTTAAAGTTGTTCCAGCAAGGTTGCCCTGCCATTTTTATGGTGTATGGCTGTCCCTAGAACAACACATTTGTGATTACAATTATTTCAATTCAGTTTATATTTATTTCTGTATTCCTCTTTGGTTTGAGATTTGATACAAAGATCTTTCTAGAAATAAGGTTGTCCTACCATAAACTTTGGTTTTTGGTGTAAGGTTGTCTTTAGAACAACATTTGTATCAACCTCTCAAGATCTAAATTTTGAGGTTGTTTTACTTTCCTACATTGTGATTTATTTTGGCTATCATATTTATTTTTCCGCTGTTATAAGTTTTCTCTAGGACCTATAGCTAGGCCTTTTCAAGTGGTATCAGAGCCTAATAGCTCGTTCTTATTGCTTTTTATTTGGATTTATTTCCTGAGCTAACGATCTAAGCTATATAAAAAGATGTCAAATTTTAATAGCCTTTCAGTCACTAGGCCTCCACCATTTGATGGCTCCAACTATGCCTATTGGAAGCCAGAATGAGGATCTTCCTAAAATCAATGGATAAGAGTGTGTGGTGAGCCACAGTGATCGAATGGAAAACTCTTACCATTGAAGTAATTGAATCCGACGGTTCAAAAACTATGTCTGTACCTGCTTATTATTTATGGACCACCCTTCAGAAAAGTGAGTATAGTGCCAATGCTAAAGCACTAAATGCAATCACTTACGCACTATCACCGGATGAGTTCAAAAGAATCATATCCTGTGATACTACAAAGCAAGCCTGGGATATACTAGAAATGACACACAAGGGTATATCAATTGTAAAAAAGTCTAAAGTCCAACTCCTCACAACCAAATTTGAAGAAATTCATATGGAGGAAAATGAAATGTTTATGGACTTTTACACTAGACTAAATGATATTGTAAACTCAATGTGGGGTCTTGGCGATAAAATCCCAGAAAGTAAAGTGTGTGCAAAGATATTACTCTCACTTCCTGAACGGTTCAATTCTAAAGTAACCGCGATCCAGGAACTTCGTGATACGGATAATATGCGGGTAGAAGAACTAGTTGGTTCTTTACAAACCTACGAGTTAAACTTTAAAGCTCCTAAAGGTAAATCGATCGCTCTAAAATCCTCTAAACGTAATTCAGAAGAAAATACTGATTCAGAAGATGATATGGCTCTTTTAGCTAAGAAATTTTACAAGATTTTCAAAAGCAAGAAAAGGGTTGATTTTCAAAAATCGAATGATAAAAAGAAGTTTAGACCCAAAACTCAAAAATCTTTGAAAGATAGTCAATGTTACAATTGTCAAGAATATGGCACTTAGCAAATAGATGTCCTAAAAAGGACAAACCCAAGAAGAAGGGTATGTTGGCTACATGGGATGAATCATCTGATTCTGAAGCTTCTTCTGAATCAGAAGATTTTGAAACTGAGTCGGGCAATGAAGTTAAAGCTCTTATGACTCTAACCAAATTCACATTTTCAGATAATGACTCAACAAGTGAAGAAAATCTGAGTAGTGAATGTGAAAATGAAGATGATCTTCAAGACGCTTACAATGCTCTATATAAGGAAAGTTGTAAAATTGCGGTCAAACTTAAACTTCAAAAAGAAAAGTTTTCTAAATTCAAAGAATGTTTTGAATCACTTGTCCTAGAAAAATCACAAAATTCAGATTATTTTGAAAAATCAAAATGCGATTTGGAATTTAAAAACTCTCTAATTGTTGATTTGAAATCTGAAATTGAGAAACAAAAAAATGAAGTATCTTCTCTTCTGAGTCTAAAGGACACATGAAAATATGCCCAAGGTGATCCAAAGTTAGAAACACTTTTATCCAGATCAAGAAAATGTGGCGATCTATCCGGGTTGGGCTATGATAAAAATTTATCTCCTAAACAAAAGTATACTCCTCCTATGTTTGTGAAAGGAGAGTCCTCAAACTCAAAAGGGAAAAGTACTTATCAAGGTTTTTCTAGAAATTCAAAAACTCTTCAAAAACCTAGAAGCAACCATGTCAACTTTAATCAGAAACGAAATTCACTTGCTGAAAAGATAGTAGATTTACTCAAGGAGCTCCTAAAATCTAACTCTATAGGTTATTCTTACAACTATAAACAAAAGAAGACCAACTATGTTCCTAAACCCAAAACAGTTATGAAATGGGTTCCTAAAGTTGCCTGCTTGGTTGCTCACACTGCTTTCAAAGCAACAAGTCATTCAAAGTGGTACCTAGACAGTGGATGCTCCAGGCATATGACAGGTGATAAAGCTTTATTCACGGATCTAAAAGATATGACTGATGGTTCAGTCACATTTGGTGATGGTAGTAATTGCAAGATTATAGGCCAAGGTACGGTTTAACTTTTTAATCTTCCTGTGTTTAAAAACGTTTTATATGTTGAAGGCTTAAAACATAACTTGCTTAGCATATCTCAAATATGTGATAATAACCATAGTGTTCGGTTCTCTAATCAAAGCTGTGAGATACTAAACAATAAGGGTTCTGTAATATTAACTGGACGTAGAACGTTTGAAAATTGCTATATTATTAGCGAATCCGGCTCATCTAATCAAACATGTTACATGGTCTATACAGACGAGATTGATTTATGGCACAAACGTCTTGGACATGTATATTATCGAAATTTATACAGATTGAGCAAACGAGAACTTATAAGAGGTTTACCCAAACTTCAGAAATTAGATAAAATATGCGGTGAGTGCGAGATAGGCAAACAAACAAGGAACTCACACAGAAAGGTGAATTCAAATACCACATCAAGACCACTCGAACTCCTCCACATGGATCTAATAGGACCTACCAGAATGGAAAGTCGTGGTGGGAAAAAGTATATCCTAGTAATAGTTGATGACTTTACCAGATTCACATGGGTAGTCTTCTTAAGGGATAAATCTGAAACCCTTGAAGAAGTAAGAAAAGTTCTCAAAATGATTCAAACTAAAAAATCTTCTCAAATCAGTAAGATTCGTAGTGATCATGGATTTGAATTTGAGAATAACAATTTTGAGAAGTTCTGTACCGACCAAGGAATATTACATGAATTCTCAGCTCTCAAAACTCCATAACAAAATGGAATTATGGAAAGAAAGAATAGGGTACTTCAAGAAATGGCTAATGTCATGTTGAATAGCATGAAGCTCTCTAAAAATCTTTGGGCTGAAGCTGTCAACACAGCTTGCTATATTATTAACCGAGTCTACACTAGCAAATATAATAATAAAATAACTTATGAATTGTGGTTCAATAAAAAGCCTACTGTCAAATACTTTCGAGTTTTTGGTAGTAAGTGCTATATTTTACGAGATCGTGAAAATTTGGGAAAATTCGATACAAAGAGTGATGAAGGAATTTTTCTAGGATATTCCTTAAACAGTCCAGCTTATAGGGTTCTAAACAAAAGAACTAGTGTGATTCAAGAGTCCATCAATGTTATCATTGATGATCACTTAAATACGTCAATCCCTAATTCAGATAATGATGAAATTCTAATCATTGATAAACTCGATACTTCATCGAATCAGACTGACTCTGAGTTGAGGACTGTTAAAGATCATCCAACCACACAAATTCTTGAAAACCCTCTCACTGGTGTTCGTACCCGTAAACAACTTGAGGATGTATGTAATTATGTATGTTTTACATCCCAAATAGAACTATCTAATGTAAAAGAAGCTCTTGCTGACGAAAACTGGATTGTTGCGATGCAAGAAGAACTTAACCAATTCGTAAGAAATGATGTTTGGTTTCTTGTACCAAGACCTAAAGATAAACACATCATTGGAACAAAATGGATTTTCAAAAATAAGTCTGACGAGCATGGAAATATAATTAGAAATAAGGATAGACTAGTGGTACAAGGTTATACTCAAATTGAAGGAATTGATTTTGATGAAACTTTTGTACCAGTAGCACGTCTTGAATCTATCAGACTATTTATATCCATTGCATGTTTTAGAAAGATAAAGATCTATCAAATGGATGTGAAAAGTGCTTTTCTAAATGGCGATTTACATGAAGAAGTCTATGTTGAACAGCCAATGGGTTTTGAAGATCCTAAAAATACTGATCATGTGTATCGACTTAAAAAGACACTTTATGGATTAAAACAAGCACCTAGGGCATGGTATGAGAAATTAACAAAATTTCTTTAAAGTCATAATTTTCAAATGGGATCTGTTGATAAAACTCTGTTTATTAAAAAACATAATGATCATATCTTAATGGTACAGATTTATGTTGATGATATCATTTATGGATCAACTTGTACTGACTTGACTACTGAGTTTGCAGATTTGATGAAATCACAGTTCGAAATGAGCATGGTTGGGGAATTGACTTATTTCCTTAGATTGCAAGTAAAGCAACAACTTGAAGGAATATTCATTTCTCAATCTAAGTATTCTTTGAATCTAATCAAGAGATTTGGATTTGAGAATGGAAAAAATTTCTATACTCCCATGAGTACTACCCTGAAACTCTCAAAAGACTCTAATGGTAAAAATATTGATTCAAAACTTTATCGGAGTATGATTGGTAGTTTGTTATATTTAACTGCTAGTAGACCTGATATTTCTCTAAGTATTGGTATTTGCGCAAGATTTCAATCTGATCCAAAAGAATCTCTCTTGATTGTTGTCAAGGGGATTATTAGATATGTCACAAGTACTGTAAATCTCGGCCTCTGGTATCCTCATGAGACTAGTATCCAATTAGCTGGGTACTCGAATGTTGACTGGGCTGGTAATCTAAATGATAGAAAATCAACCAGTGGTGGTTGCTTTTACATTGGAAATTGTCTAGTTTCCTGGTTCAGTAAGAAACAAAATTCTATATCACTTTCAATAGCTGAAGCTGAGTATATCGCAGCTGGTAATGCATGTACACAGCTTGTTTGGATGCAACGAATGCTAAGTGATTATGGAATTAAACAGGATTCTATGTTATTACATTATGATAATTCCAGTGCGATAAATATTTCAAAAAATCCTATTCAGCATTCTCGTACTAAGCACATTGATATTAGATTTCATTATATTCAGGAATTGGTAGAAGAAAAAGTTATATCTCTGGAATATATTCCTACCGAAGATCAACGAGCTGATATTTTCACAAAACCTCTTGATAAAATCAGGTTTAAAAAGATGAAATTTGATCTTGGAATGTGCTTTTTAAAATGATTATTTATGCCTACTTGTATCATAGTGTATATATTTGATAGGTTGAATTCTAATTTTTTTAATTTGCAGGAAAAATGAATTTTTGGACATTCGTCGACCAGTCGTGAGTATACTCGACCAGTCGACCTTCGACCGGTCATAGATACCCACGACCAGTCAAAGATCTCGGGAATTACTTAAAAATTAGGGATTTTACTTTTTTCCTCATTCCGTTTTTCTTTTCTAAGGAGCCGAGCTTCGACTTGTCGAACCCACTATTCTTGTTCTTCAAGGTTAGTATTTCATTTGCGTTTTTCTTATAGATCTGTGTCTAGATTATTTCCTTTTCTAGCTTGAAGCTTTTTATTTTGGATTTCATTGAGATTTGAGGTTTGGATTAAGAAAAATCTATTTTGAGTAAACCCACTTCTCAATCCTTTGCAACTTCTTATTTCTTTGTTATTATTGTTGCAAATGGTTACTAGAGGTAGAAAAATTACTTCTCGTGGTCCTTCTTCTTCCTCCAGATCGACCAAGCGTCATCTTCTTATTCCCAATGATGACCCATCTTATGTTACGGACATTAGATCACGTAATGTTATTGTTGAACATCCTGTTGATATTAATCATATTGCACCTTTTGACATCCTTCTTATGCTTGAAGCTGTAGGTTGGGTTAACTTATTACATTGGGGTGGGCCTGCATACCGGTCCATTGCCCAATCCATGTTTACACGTATTAGTGACTTCTCACAGGATAATTTAACTTTTAAAATATCTACAAGTGAAGGGCCTTTTGATATTGATCGTCATTTAGTTTCAGCCCTTATGGACATTCCTGTGAATGATGAGGGTATTCCTATTCATAATTTGACTGATAAACCCTCAGTTTCTGAAAAACGTATGCTCACTAGAGACTTATGCAACATGGATGTTCATTGGACAAAAAAAGAAAATGCGCTTCCCGCAAGGTATTTGTTACCCAAATACAGAGTTCTCCACAAAATCTTTGTGTCTAATCTGTATCCTCGTTCGGGTAATAAAACTGACTTGACCTCGTTTATGGTTCGTGTTATCCATGCTATTGCTAGTGGTACTCAGATTTATTTACCATCCTTAATCTGTCATTTCATTCTTCAGTTTAGACTCCATCCTGGTCATAGTGACATTCCTTTTGCCTATTTAATGACTGTATTAGCTACACATATATTAGTCGATATGCCGGTTAATGACGCACCTATCCATCATCTGATTTTCAACAATTCTAATCTCAATAAGATGAAGCTGGAATTACTTTCTGAACAAGGTGGTGATGGTGGTGGTGGTCATGAAGAAGCTGGTAGTGACATTAATATGGATGACATCTTTGAGGAACTGGATTCTGATTCAACAAATGATCCTGATTTTGAACCATCTGATATTGATGCACGTCTGAGTGCATTGGAAGATAAAGTTGATAATATAAATGTAAAGATGAAAAATATGTCGGCTGCTCATGATTTACAATTCAAGTACATGCGCAAATATCTTAGGCGATTGAACAAAGGCATGCACCAGCTTGATCCCTCTATTCCTGCTCCGTCATCTGGTTCTAGTTCTGATTAGTTATATGGGATTTTCTGGTCTGTAATAACTTTATAACTTAACACTAGGTTAACTGATTTGGAGTTGGATACTATCTTTGTTTTATGTTGGGTATTTGTTCTATGTGAAACTATGTTGAGTATCTCTATCTCTGGTTTTTTCTATTATCTCATAACTCCTCATGTTTACTCTCATATATCCCTTTATTTAGTTCTCCTTTATTGTTATTTCGTTTGTCATATTGTGACAAAAAGGGAAAGAATGGCTTGTTCTTAACAATGTGATTGTGAGAGATGTAGCATTGGTTATGTTACTCAGGGGGAGTATGTTTGAACTAGTTGAATGTTGAATATTGAATATTAATTTGCAGGTAAGCCAGTTGATATTAACTAGTTCATGTTTCTTTAACCAGTTGTTCTACTTTATGTTTATCGTGGTTATGTGTTTTTGTCACTAATTTGACAAAGGGGGAGATTGTAAGTGCTATAGTCTATATCCCTGTCGGTTGTCAAAATTGTGATGCCAAAATCACTGTTATATAACTTGCATAAGTGAAGCTCTCTCAAAGATCAACATTCATGAACAAGCAAAGATCACAAGTACAAAGATCAACCTTGACTGCAAGTATTGCTTACAAGACAAGACTCAAGAATGCAAGACTTCAAGAAGAATACAAGGCAGTTCGTAAAGAACTCAAGACACTTTCAAGGTTGAGCTACATCAAGATCTCAAGATTGAGCTACATCAAGACTTCAAGGCTTAAACTTCAAGGTCACTTGTTCCTAATGTTTCAATGTCCTTACTTCATGATTAGGGTTTGATTGACCGTAGGTTGACCTTAGGAGTAGGCCATTTTGGATACATAAGTCATATGTATATGTCACATGAGTTTGGGCAGTTCGAAGACTTGTCTTAGGCTTTCTTTGACTAGTCTTAGCTTTGCTTCGACCAGTCTAAGAAATTCCTCGATCAGTCGTGAGTTTGTTACAAAATTCAAATATTTTCTATTAGGCTTCGACTAGTCCAGGAATCTGTTCGACCAGTCGAAGGAACAGTGTCAACTGCATCTTCGACCAGTCGAAAATCTTCAACTCAAAGTCTAGTGATTATTTACAGGGTCTTCGACCAGTCGAAGGAGACCTTCGACCAGTCGAAGGTGTCCTACGACCAGTCGAAGGTGACCTTCAACCAGTCGTAAAGCGGTCAAAGCTTATCACGCCCATTTTTTTTCAAATCTGTTACTTCTTCGACTAGTCGAAGAGCTCCCTAGACCAGTCGAAGACGTGATCTGCTCAACTACAAATAGAGCATGATTTTCAGAAGAATTAAAGGAATTAATTAATCTATTCAAGCCAATCTTCGTCTAACTTCTGAGTGATAATTCTGTGCTCCATCTAAGCTAAGTGTGCTTATTTAATACTCTCTTTCTTTAGCTTTATTTAATTGATTTTGTTTTTGCTATTCCAATCGAATTTGATAAGAGGAACTGTTATTCCCTTTCTTTGGAATCAAAATCAATTAAGGCAAGCCCTATTTGGTTTAATTTAAAATCGATTAGAACTAGAACCATTGTAATTGAGTACTGGACATTGAACTTGGACATTCAATCATTTACTCTGACTTGGTGCTACCGGACTGCTACAACGAAGGAGATAATCAGGTATTTTACATTTAATTGTAAATTCCTTTCTGTTTTGGTTTCTTTCAAGATTTGCCAGAAAAATCTTATTGTATTGGTTATCTGAGGAGAGCCAGGAAAACTCAGAAGTGGGGTTTTTTTAATTATGTAAGCCCACAGACAAAGACACAATTGTAAAGGTTTTGGGTGAACCTGTGAAAACCTATTTTGTTAGTGAACGCTAATATCCCCTGTGTGAGGATATTAGGAGTAGAGTAGCATTCTGTGTGGTTGTTGTTTAATAGTTGGTGAACACACAGGTGAACCACTATAATCCCTTATGTTATGGTTGAATGATTTATATTTCTAATCTTTAATTATTTATTTGTGGGATGTATGTATGGTGGTGAATGTTGTAATCATTTAATTCGAGCATTGTGAGAATTTTGTAATAGTTTAGAATTTATTTTTTGTTATTCCTTTATTAGCTTGAAATTTAATTTCCTTTAAAGTTGTTCCAGCAAGGTTGCCCTGCCATTTTTATGGTGTATGGTTGTCCCTAGAACAACACATTTGTGATTACAATTTATTTCAATTCAGTTTATATTTATTTCTGTATTCCTCTTTGGTTTGAGATTTGATACAAAGATCTTTCTAGAAATAAGGTTGTCCTACCATAAACTCTGGTTTTTGGTGTAAGGTTGTCCTTAGAACAACATTTGTAAGAACAACATTTGTATCAACCTCTCAAGATCTGAATTTTGAGGTTGTTTTACTTTCTTGCATTGTGATTTATTTTGGCTATCATATTTATTTTTCCGTTGTTATAAGTTTTTATTTGGCATTGTCCTATTCACCCCCCCTCTCGGACATATAGCTAGGCCTTTTCAACTTATCAATACAGGCCTAGTTTATACTCTATTTACTATGGGAAGGCTCGTCGCCTCTCCGCAGATTCAGAGTATGCTTGATGTCACTACAAAGGGCTCGTCACCAATCAGTGTAGGCCGACAGCTGAAATATAGTGTCCCATACCACCATAATCGGCTCATGTGACAGGTTGCTCACTGGTCACTACGGGGAGGCACGTGGCCCCAGTGTAGGCCGACAACTTGACCACGGTGTCCCATACCACCATGCCCGGCTCATGAGTCTTAGCAGATCGAGGTACCAAGGTTGATAGGGTTTCACAATGGTAAGTTTGGTACTTTAGGTTCAAGCAGTTATGATAATTACAAGGTGAACATACGACGGTCAATCGGGTTACTTGACGAGTCGACTAGTACGAGCATTCGTTGAGTTGTACGATATGAAGTGCATAATCACTTCGTGTGGCCTAACCACTGTTGACAAGCAACGCACGACTCGGGTTCGTCAAACACGTCTTGCGTGGCGAATAGAGCTCAACCACGAGCTCAAATCTGTTACCGATTGCTTGGACTATAATATAGCCCCAAATACATTCCATATTAACAAGTAAACATGTACAGTAGCTAGAACAGAAATAACCAAATAATTCAAGCATATTTCCCAACATGTTGTAAGACGCAACATGAACAAGAATCCATGTGCATACATTTCAAAGTAAAGCGGCTAAGTTAAACAACTTGCATGGAGGAAATCAAAAACATCATTAAGGTAGTTGAGAATCCTATCTCAACACCCAAGTAAAGCATTATTTACTATGTATATATTCTTACAAGCATTTATACAAACACTTAGACTACATATATTAGCCTACACATCATATGTTGGCTAAAACCTGTATTAGGGCGAATCCTTTCGTCAAACAAATACTGCATTCATAACTCGCAAACAAATACTGCATCCATAACTCGCATGTATATATGACAAATACTCATGGCAATCACATTTAAAAAATTTATACATATATGGTATTTTCTATAAATACCTAAAATACATAAAATTCCATATACTTCGTATGTATTTGAAAAGGAAAACGGACAGCATGTTCTACATGTGAAATAGCATCCTCGTCAATAATCTACCATTAGCCGACATTGAAAGCTTTGAAAAATGACAACCTAAGTGTCTAAAATCCACACCTTATGCCATAGAAGCGTAACGAACTCAACAAAGACTCTAAGTCTTCATATACGTGGAATATTAACCTGTAATACAAGCTAGGTTAGCTATCTAACTACTAGCATCAACGAAAACCCTAAAACAAGTTAGGGTTATGTAACGACCTGTAAATTTCCGTACGTTGACTCGAGTACCACCTCGACCAGAAATTAATTAGGATTAAATCCTTTAGAAATTTAACAAAGTTAACTAAGTACTAAACTCGATTAGCCATGAAATCCGTTAGGATCGCTTTAAATACGATCTGCAAGACCCAAAAGTTGCAGAATCATTGACGCTAGGTTACCCTAAAGATTAGGATCAAACTCATTTCCCGGCTGCTCTCGGGAATGAAACGAAACTTCGTATTAGGTCTAGACCATACATCGGAAGTCCGATTAACACAAAGTTAAGGAACTAGGACCGCCTCACTGGACTTGACAATCATTTCAAAAATCAGGTTCATCCGATGTCCCACGACCATTCGTTTTGATTCGGAGTGAGAGTGTGTGAAAAACACTATTCCCATCCTAATAAAAATATCAGGAATAGTGATCTGGCATCGTTCGGTTGCACGTCAGTATTAAGCAACCTGACCGTCAGAATCAGACCAAATTACACCCTCGGATTAAGAAAAATTTCAGGAACATTTACATGTACTTAGAATTTCTGATCGTGGCCCACTGACCGTTGAACTGAAAGTGGTCCGCCACGTGCGATCTGGGAATCCGATCGAGTCGAAAACGTAATCCCACATAGATCCATAGGTGGTGAGCTTAAGTCTGACGTTTGGCTCAAGGAGGGCCACCAGAACCTCCCTTTTGAGCTGGAAAAGTGGCGAAATGCCTATATAAGCAGTCACCCTTGAACCTGAGTCTATTTTGGGAATGTTTTTGGCTATAAAAGGGGCTTAGAACAGCCCCTCTCACAGCCATACGAATTTGGGAGAAAAACCCTAGAGAGAGAGAGAGAAAAGAGAGAGAAAAGCTTGGAATTTGTTGCTGATCTTCCTCCTACTGCTTTGGGTTGTCGCACGGCCTACACCGCCCCGTTCTAGGTGTTTTTCCAGCGGTATCATCCCATTTGAAGGTAAGAAACCCTAACCCTAGGTCTGATTTAAGGTAGGATCGTTGTGGGTTATGTAAAGGCTAACCGATTCCGCTCTTTAGGCTAGAAAACTCCCGTATACGGAAGCTCTACTAACCTTGCTGATTCGTTGGAATTCCAAGGGCAAAGGTGAGGACTTTAAGTGTATAAGTTACGTTTTTCAACGCTTTCAATGTCAGATAATGATAGATTCATGATCTGTATGTAAATGCACATGTACAAAGTGCTTTCCGTTTCTTGTTTCGATTAGCGTTGTAGAATATAGAATTTCACATATTCTTGGTATACGTAGAAATACCGTACACGTATTTTTTTTGGGAAAATGTTTGACATGTTTATTTAATGTATGATTATATGATATATGGATAAAATACTAATTTGGCGAAAGGAATCGCTGAAATACATGTTCATGTGTAAATGCTACGTATGTTGAAATAGTGTATTCTAGAAATACCGTATACGTAATTTTTTTGGGAAAATGTATGACATGTTTATTTAATGTATGATTATACAATATATGTATAAAATACTAGTTCGGCGAAAGGAATCACTGAAATACATGTTCGCTTGTAAATGCCTAGTATGTTGAAATTGTGTATTCTAGAAATACCGCATATGTGTGAATTTTGAAAATACAATTGTAATGATTATTTGCTGTATGATTATGATATACATGGGTAAAATACTCACGTGGTGAAGGGACAACCCTAACACGCATTTTGCTAACATACATCATGTATGTTGGAATAGTGTATTCTAAGTGTTTGTGTAGATGCTTGTGTGTGTAAATGCTTGAGTGTTAGTGCCTTAGAGAGGTACTGATATGGGATTCTCGACTCCCTTAGAGACATGTAGGATCCCCTCCATGCGGTGGTTCGCTATAACCACTCACTTGTGATGTGTATGTAATTGTATCCCTGTGTATATTGCTTTACTACATGCTTCACAACATGCTTTACAACATGCTTTACATCATGTTTTACTTTATGCTTTATAACATACCTGCTAACATGCTTGTATTGCTTGTTTATCATGCTTTACTCCATATGCTATTGATGAAAACTGTTTGAGTTTGGGACTGTGTCTATAGTTCAAACATTCGGTACTAGACTTGCGGTTGTGGCTGAGATTCATATCGCCATAACGGACGTGTCTAGCAAACCCGAGTCGTACTTCGGTTGGCGATAGTGGTTGGCCACACGGAGTGCTTTTGCACTCCATATCGCTCAACTTGTGGTGCGCTCGAACTAGTCAGGCTCGTCAAGTAAACCGAAATGTATTGTGTGTTCACCATGTTTGGTCGCTACTGCTTAAACCTAGGGTACCAAACTTACCAGTGGCGATCCCGTTTAACCATGGTACCTCGATCCGCTAAGTCGCATGAGCCGGGCATGGTGGTATGGGACATCGTGGTCGAGCTGTCGGCCTATGCTGGGGCCATGTGCCTCCCCGTAGTGACCATTGCGCAACCAAAACTCGTGAGCCGAATACGGTGGTATGGGACACTGTATTCGAGTTGTCGATACTTACGGCGAGAGCCGAGTACAGTGAGACCTGTGCTCCTGCTGACGGGCGACGAGTCCTCCGTAGTATCATCGAGTGTACTCCAAGTGTCTGTGATTGGCGACGAGTCTTTCACAGCAACTAGAGTATGAGTTGAGCCGAGTACGGTGAGACCTGTACTCGAGCTGACGGCTAGTGATTGAGCTGAGTACGGTGAGACCTGTACTCGAGCTGACGGCCAGCAATTGAGCCGCATACGGTGAGATCTGTATCTGCGCTGATGGGTGACGAGCCCTTTGCGATGCCTTCACTATGTTTCTCAAACCATAATATCGTATGAGATTAACTAGGATTGACGACCCTAGAATGGATCATGTTTGGAAATGATACAAGGGAGGTACCTTAGTTTCCCAATACTGCTGGTTGAAATGGACTAATAAAAACTTGGTAATCATGAGCATCATCGCACCTCATGTGGTTTGTAGATGTGGCGCACTGAGGGAGTTAAGCATTTGGGAACGTAAGATGATGTCGCTTGAGGGTGGTTTGGTAAGGGCATACAGCATCATGTCATATCATTTTTGCACTTAACAAGAGTAGTTAGAAATGTTTGATTTGTACTGCTTTATCATTACTGCTTGATTGATTTGATAACATGTTAACCTATGCTTTATTGTTCCACTGAGTTAGCTACTCACTCCCACGTTACGGGACGGTGTTTGCAACACCCACCAGACTCTGTCACAGGTGTAGATGGCACCTTGGTTCAGGAGTCGGAGTCTGACTTTGATGTGGATCAGGAGGAGTTCTCCTTCATGCAATATTCTGACGGCTTTGCTTAGGCCGGCTGCATCGCGGGATTTTCAGGGCCTCTCTTGAGGATTGTATTTTGATTTTTGACTTAGAAATAATACATGTATATTGGTACTCAGTTAGTACTCATACTCCGGAGTTCATAAAATTTTGTTACTTTACATACTTTGAATATAAAATTTTAGTCTTCCGCTTGCCTTTATACAATTGAACTGGAGTATGATTTACTATTTTGGTATAATCTCATTCATGTTTATTGCTCTAACTCAGACAACATTTAACCATCATTGTGTATGTTGCATAAGTGATGCGTTGGAATTCGGGAGTTGAGTTCATACTCGACCCCCGAATTTCAGGGCGTTACAAGTTGGTATCAGAGCATGATTTTGATTAAACCGGACCTGAGTTATGTTCCCACTACGTACGCTGACGTGTTACAACCTAGGAGGGTGCGCAAAAATGTAGAAATAGTCTTAGGGTCTCCCGATTTCACCGTTCGGCGAAATTCATTAAAAACAAACGTGTTGATCGAGTCTGTACTCGATCCTGACCGCACATACGGACTCTAAATCACTCCTAGACCGTCTATTGACGTGTCCAGGTCACTATCCACCCAAAATCAGTCTTCAAAAATCAGGAAAAATCAGATCAGTTCAGAAAATTTTCGGAACTAACCGTTCTGGAGCTGAACTGAGTTCGGGGGCCCCCCACGTTAATCCATTAAGGTTCCCGATCGAACCAGGGTGCATTTGGCACCCTGGACACATGGCAAACAGGGCCCCACCGCGGCGGCGCGGTTCCGGCCAAGTCCGACCGCGGCGGCGCCGCGGCACCGGCGGCGGACCGCGGTCCGGTCGATTTTCTGAGGTGGGTCCAAGCATGAGATTGGTCGGCCTGACCCCCTCTACCCCCTGGCACGTGCCAAATTGCAAGTTGGTTAGGTTTTAAGGGGCTGGAGCACCCCTCTTCCTCATTTCACCCATTTTCCAACACCTCCACACCCATTTTCAATTTTTCTCAAAAACCCATCCTCCAAGCCTTCAAATCTTCCATTTTCTTCCATAACTCACACACCCCAACCTTCCACAACAGCCCTAGCTTCCTCCTTTCCCCATTTTCTCAAGTTGGAGCTCTCATACCCCTCCTTGGAGCTCAAAAATCGGGTAATCTACTAACCCATTCCATTCTTTTCTTGTTTCTCCTTCATTTCCTACCTCTAGTGCTCCTTCCACACCCATTGGATTGTTGTTTGTGGAGGATCAAAGAGATCAGCCCTTTGTTCCCCCATTTTGGCAATTTTCCATGGCCCTCCTTGGTGTGGTGGCTACCATTTTTTCCATTTCCTCCATCCTATCTCTCATGGGAAAGAGGAAAACCGCGGCCGATGACGCCGGCCCAAGTAGGCCAGCCCATTCCTAAAGAAGATCCGATGTTGGGGTCGGCACAAGCACCGTGTGGGAGTTTAGGTCGAAACGAGACCTGGATCCTGACCATCCCGCCAGAAATGCTTATCCGATAGGCATCGAATACGGGCGCTTCGCGGGCCGCAAGGTTGTGTTTGAAGCTCATGTGGATGAAAGAATGTTTGGCCTACACCCGATGATGGACCACTTAGTGGATATCGGATGAAATTCTATTTTTGAAGGCGAGTCTCCTGCATGTGAGCACACGGTTCGCGCTTTCTACGCTCACATCGTGGACTCATCAGTAGAGCCTCTTCAGTTTACTATCTCTATGAGGGGCATAAGGCGCACAATCACTGTGGATGAGGTGGTTCGAATCACGAAGATCCCACTTGGTCAAGTGCTTCCTAGTGATGACTTCTCTAGAAGTGCACGGGAAAGGGATCGTCGCACGCGATATCTCTGTGGTCGCCGGGTTACTTGGAAACGAGGAAATTGTATTGCGGCGACAAAGATGGCTGAAGACTTCCGTTTACTCCATCACATTTTCACATACAATGTATACCCACGGTGGGGTAACCTCACGGAGTGTACTCGGGTGATGGTGGACTTTTTGTATAAGATGGGACGCGGGGACAACATATGCCTACCACATTCATCCTATCCCAGATAGTTCATGTTGTTCGTTCTGCCAGGAACGATCTTTCGCTCCCATTTGGCCGTCTGATCTGCAGGATGGCTCGTGATGTCGGCTATAGACTCAACATGGAGGATCTTGCACCAGTCCGAGTCATAAGTGAAGCCACACTCAAGAATACGAAGATCGGCCCTCAACAGCGGCAAGCCCGACTCGACGAGTCTGGAGATGAGTCGGATAGCGCTGGCGAGGAGAGTGTTGACCTCCAGGCAGAGAGTGATGAGGAGCGGGGTGATGACATACAGGAAGAAGAATCTGAGGCTCAGGACGCCGAGGAGAGTTCACCCCCTACGGCTCAGGAACAGAGTGTGAATCGGGATGCTTTTGATGCACGTTTGGCCCGTCTCGAGGAGGGTCAAGCCGCCCTGCAGCAAGAGGTTGGACAAGTTCGGGCTGAGCTTGGTGAGACCCGAGCCAAGCTTGAAGAGACCGAAGCCTACATGAAGAGGAGCTTTAAGAAGGTGTCTCGTATGTTAAAGGCCATTCTATGCTGTGTGCAGGACAAGAACGCTCCTCCTCCACTGCCTACTTCGGATGCTTAGTCATCCATGTTGTTGTATGTTGTGTTTGCTTTGGTTACCACGATAGGCGGTTTATGTTTTCATGTAGATGAAGTAGTAGATAGTAACATGTTTTAGGTGTTTGATGTAGTGGATGTAATGGCTATAATGTGAATTCTGTCGTGATTCATGTAACTATGTATTCCATGTATTATGACAATTTTGGGTAAATGAAAAGCATATAGCCTCTTTTGTTTTGATGATGTGTGGAATGCTTAAGTGCTTTATGGAGTGTATTGTGCCTTATCTCATAAATGATTCTACCCTATGTTGTATAGGGCATGCCGCGACAGTATACGCGGAGCACGGCACATCTTCTTCTGACCGGCTCTATGGACCAGAATCCTTCTGGTAGTAGCGGTCCTACGGACCGAGAGTTGGGATCTGATCAGCCTCCTGCTGGTCCTATCGGTGGACAGCCACCTTATACGCCCCCGGTCCGTGAGCAGTATCGGCCGTCTTCTTCTGTGTAGCATGACTCTCAGGCTGCTCCGTCGACTGATAGGTTTGAGCAGCTGATGATGATGATGCATCAGCAGACGATGCAGACAAGGAAGAGATGCAGGCGGCACGGCGAAGAAGCAAAGAAATAAACAGCAGCCCAGCCCGGCTTATGGCCACTATCGCTGAGGCCTTATCCCGTGGTGGTAGTGCGACTCCACCTACGACATCTGCACATCCTGATGAGCATTCTGAGCCTCCTGCTCAGGTTGAGGATGTGCCTCTGCCCCCATCCGTCGCACATCCTACTGGAGAGGTCAGTACTCGTGGTTTACTCGAGCGATTTCAGCGCTTGAGGCCTCCCTCATTTATGGGTTCTCACAGACCTGAGGAGGTAGAGTTCTGGCTTGACCGCATCTCTAAGATGCTTCAGATGCTACATTGCTCAGAGGCAGAGCAGGTGGAGCTGGCCGCTTTCATGTTTGAGAGGGAGGCCAGTTTATGGTGGGACAGCGTGCTGCGCACGGCCGCAGTAGATTTCGTGTGGACCTGGGAGGCTTTCGAGTCTCGGTTCCAAGAGAAGTACTACCCGCAGACGTATCAGCATGAGTGGGAGGATGAGTTTCTGCGCCTCAGGCAGGGAGGCATGACGATCACGGAGTACAAGCACCGCTTCACAGAGTTGGGCCGTTTTGTCCCGACTATACTGGTGGATGAGCAGATGCGGATGCGTCATTTTTCCTTGGGTTTGCGACCGGAGATACGATCGAGGATTTGCTGCCTCAGTATCCCCACCTACGCGGCATTGGTCCACATGTCTATGACGGCTGAGCAGGATGTGGACCGATTGGCCAGATCCCGTGGTGCTATGGTTGCGAGGCCACGCCAGGATTTGCAGAGCAGGCCTATCTTAGGCAAGAGGCCATGTGCTGATTCGCCCCCCAAGGCCGCAGCACCTGTTGTTCTTGTGAGACGCCCATTGGTGACCTGCACGTATTGCTGAAAACCAGGACACCCTGCTGAGAGCTGTTTCTCGCGCATGAGGGCTAGCGAATTTGTGCCACTGCAGAGATTGGATCGCCCTTATCCACAGGTCATATCAGCTCCATTGCTACAGACTGCTCCTGCACATCCTTCCTTCCGACCTCCTGTGTCGCGCTTCAGGCCGCCACAGTGACCCTTGGTTCCTCAGCCGAACCGCCAGCAGCAGGCTCGCGTGCACACGCTTGTTGCTGAGGCACCAGAGACGTCGATTTCGGCACCGACGGCTTTTGAGGGTACGGCTCATGTTCATGGTACTCCCGTTTCTTTATTGGTGGACACTGGGTCCACTACTTCTATTATTTCTTGTGGGGCGGTGAAACATCTATCTTTGCATACGATTCCCACTAAGGGAATGAGACTCACTACGGCTACCGGGACCTGTTCGGATGTCACACGATTCTGCGAGGGTTGCTCGATAGTTCTGGTAGCAGCACAGTGCTCGTCGACCTTATTGTTGCTCCACTATGGCACTACGATGTTATACTTGGCATGGATTGGCTCGCCAAGATGAGGGCGGAGATAGATTGCGATACTCGGATCGTGACTGCCTATGGACCTGATGGCATAGCTTTCACGTTTCCAGTGCAGGTCAGTTGGCCCTGCCGTGTTGATTGTTACGCTGCTTTACTTGTGCCGATTGATGGTCCGACAGTAGAGGGTACGCCGGTGGTTCGAGAATTTGCAGGCGTGTTTGAGACTATTCCTGGTTTACCTCCTCGACGCGAGATCGATTTTACAATTGATCTCACGCCGGGTGCGACACCCATCTCACTGCCGACTTATCGTATGCCTCCATGTGAGATGGAGGAGCTGCAGAAACAGATTGACGATCTAGTAGACAAGGGTTTTATACGACCTAGTGTGTCTCCTTGGGGAGCACCTGTGTTGTTCGTGAAGAAGAAGGACGGGTCGCTACGGTTGTGTATTGATTACCGTAGGTTGAACCAGGTCACGGTGAAGAACAAGTATCCTTTGCCTAGGATTGATGATCTGTTCGATCAGTTGAGGGGAGCGAAGTATTTCTCGAAGATTGACCTTCAGTCAGGGTACCACCAGTTATGCGTGAGAGAGGAGGACGTACAGAAGACAGCCTTCAGGACGTGCTTCGGGCACTATGAGTTTTTGGTGATGTCGTTCGGTCTGACGAACACACCAGCCGTGTTCATGGATCTGATGAACCGGGTATTTCGGCCCTTCCTTTACCGATTCGTCATCGTCTTTATCAATGACATCTTGATATACTCCACGAGTCGGGAGGAGCACGAGGAGCACCTGCGAGCAGTATTGGGTACGTTGGAGAAGAACCAGTTGTTTGCACAATACAAGAAGTGCGACTTCTGGCAGGAGGAAGTCAAGTTCCTGGGACATGTAGTGTCCAAGGATGGGATAGCAGTGGACCTTGCTAAGGTAGCGCCGCTGTTCGGGATTAGCGGCGGCTGAGTCGATTCTTGAGGTGAGGAGTTTCCTTGGTCATTTGGGTATTACGGACATTTCATTCGGGATTTCTCGAAGATCGCGTGCCATTGTCTCAGTTGACTCGGAAGGACCTGAAGTTCGCCTGGAATGAGAAGGCGGAGGCAGCTTTTAAGGAGCTGAAGGACAAGTTGACGTCCACCCCTGTGCTAGTATTGCTAGAGTAAGGGGTGAAATACACGGTGTATACTGACGCGTCTCGCGTTGGTTTGGGTTGTGTGCTGATGCAGAAGGATAGGGTGATTTCGTATGCCTCGAGACAATTAAGGAAGCACGAGGAGAATTACCCTACACATGACCTGGAGTTGGCAGCTGTCATCTTTGCATTGAAGCTCTGGAGACATTACCTCTACGGTGAGGAGTTCGAGCTTTTCTGCGACCACAAGAGCCTTAAATACATATTCACACAGCGGGATTTGAATATGAGACAGCGCCGATGGATGGAGACCTTGAAGGACTTCAAGTTCGAGGTTTCCTACCATCTGCCGGCAAGGCGAACCTTGTGGCGGACGGCATTTGAGCCGCAAGAAGGCGATTGCATTTGCGGCACCGCTGATGATAGCCGAGTGGGACATGATGGAGTTTGTGCGGGACTTCGAGCAGAGACTCACTGTCGAGGAGCCTTTTGAGTGTGTTGCGCACGTTCGGGTGCGGCCACTTATTGACGACAGGATTGTTGAGGCCCAAGAGGGCGATATACGGCTGTCTGAGCTTCGAGAGCAGGCTAGCGACGCCGTGGACTCCGAGTGGAGAGTTGGTTCTGATGGGGGTTTACGATTCCGTGGCCGCCTATGTGTTCTTGATGTGGCTGACTTGAGACGCGAGCTTCTCGAGTCCGCCCATAACTCGAAGTTTGCGATGCATCTTGGTAGCACGAAGATGTACCAGGATATGAGACAGACGTATTGGTGGGATAACATGAAGGCCCACATTGCTGAGTATGTGTCTCGATGTCTGACGTGCCAGCAGGTCAAGGCAGAACATCGCCGACCTCCTGGACTACTTCAGCCCATGCCTATAGCGGAGTGGAAGTGGGACTTCATCTCCATGGACTTCATATCAGGGTTGCCGAAGACGAGGAAGGGGCACAATTCCATTTGGGTGATTGTGGACCGGTTGACCAAATCGGCCCATTTCCTCCCTATCAGAGTTACGAACTCTGCAGACGAGCTGGCCAGATTGTACATCAGGGAGATCGTCCGTCTGCACGGGGTTCCTTTGGAGATCGTGTCGGACAAAGACACGCGGTTCACATCTATCTTCTGGACTCGTATCCAGGAGGCGATCGGTGTGAAGTTGAAGTTCAGTACAGCGTTTCATCCTCAGACTGATGGGCAGACAGAGCGGGTGAATCAGATTCTGGAGGATATGTTGCGAGCATGTGTGTTGGACTTCAAGGACAGCTAGGATGACTGTCTTCCGTACGCAGAGTTCGCCTACAACAACAGCTTCCAGGCGACTATTGGCATGGCCCCATATGAGGCTCTATATGGTCGACCTTGTAGGGCACCGCACTGTTGGGCAGAGGTTGGCGAGCGTAGTCTGATTGGCCCAGAGTTGGTACAGGCGACTATAGAGAAGGTAGACATTATCAGGCGTCGATTACTCACAGCGCAGAGCAGGCAGAAGAGTTACGCCGATACGAGGCGGCGACCGCTGGAGTTCGAGGTTGGGGATCATGTGTTCCTTCGGGTTTCCCCTATGAAGGGAGTCCTTCGGTTCGGGAAGAAGGGGAAGCTCACACCGAGGTTTATCGGTCCATTTCAAATACTGGATCGAGTGGGTGATGTGGCGTATCGTCTCGCCTTGCCTACACCACTTGCTTCCGTACACAACGTATTTCATGTATCTATGCTGAAGAAGTACGTTCCTGATCATTCGCATATCATCAGATGGGAGCAGGTACAGTTGAGTGAGGATGCTACGTACGAGCTGCGCCCGACGCGTATCCTTGATAGGAAGGAGCAGGTACTACGTTGCAAGGTCACCCACTTGTGAAGGTGCTTTGGACACATCATTTCAAGGAGGAAGCTACCTGGGAGACTGAGGCCGAGGTCAGAAAGAACTACCCTCAGATTCTCGAGGACTACGAAAATGTATAAATTTCGAGGACGAAATTTTTTGTTTAAGGGGGGTAGATTGTAACGACCTGTAAATTTCCGTACGTTGGCTCGAGTACCACCTCGACCAGAAATTAATTAGGATTAAATCCTTTAGAAATTTAACAAAGTTAACTAAGTACTAAACTCGATTAGCCATGAAATCCGTTAAGATCGCTTTAAATACGATCTGCAAGACCCAAAAGTTGCAGAATCATTAACGCTAGGTTACCCTAAAGATTAGGATCAAACTCATTTCCCGGCTGCTCTTGGGAATGAAACGAAACTTCGTATCAGGTCTAGACCGCACATCGGAAGTCCGATTAACACAAAGTTAAGGAACTAGGACCGCCTCACTGGACTTGACAATCATCTCAAAAATCAGGTCCATCCGATGTCCCACGGCCATTCGTTTCGATTCGGAGCGAGGGTGTGTGAAAAACACTATTCCCATCCTAATAAAAATATCAGGAATAGTGATCTGGCATCGTTCGGTTGCACGTCAGTATTAAGCAACCTGACCGTCAGAATCAGACCAAATTACACCCTCGGATTAAGAAAAATTTCAGGAACATTTACATGTACTTAGAATTTCTGATCGTGGCCCACTGACCGTTGAACTGAAAGTGGTCCGCCACGTGCGATCTGGGAATCCGATCGAGTCGAAAACGTAATCCCACATAGATCCATAGGTGGTGAGCTTAAGTCTGACGTTTGGCTCAAGGAGGGCCACCAGAACCTCCCTTTTGAGCTAGAAAAGTGGCGAAATGCCTATATAAGCAGTCACCCTTGAACCTGAGTCTATTTTGGGAATGTTTTTGGCTATAAAAGGGGCTTAGAACAGCCCCTCTCATAGCTATACGAACTTAGGAGAAAAACCCTAGAGAGAGAGAGAGAAAAGAGAGAGAAAAGCTTGGAATTTGTTGCTGATCTTCCTCCTACTGCTTTGGGTTGTCGCACGGCCTACACCGCCCTGTTCTAGGTGTTTTCCCGGCGGTATCCATCCCATTTGAAGGTAAGAAACCCTAACCCTAGGTCTGATTTAAGGTAGGATCGTTGTGGGTTATGTAAAGGCTAACCGATTCCGCTCTTTAGGCTAGAAAACTCCCGTATACGGAAGCTCTACTACCCTTGCTGATTCGTTGGAATTCCAAGGGCAAAGGTGAGGACTTTAAGTGTATAAGTTACGTTTTTCAACGCTTTCAATGTCAGATAATGATAGATTCATGATCTGTATGTAAATGCACATGTACAAAGTGCTTTATGTTTCCTGTTTGGATTAGCGTTGTAGAATATGGAATTTCACATATTCTTGGTATACGTAGAAATACCGTACACGTATTTTTTTGGGAAAATGTTTGACATGTTTATTTAATGTATAATTATATGATATATGGGTAAAATACTAATTTGGCGAAAGGAATCGCTGAAATACATGTTCATGTGTAAATGCTACGTATGTTGAAATAGTGTATTCTAGAAATACCGTATACGTAATTTTTTTGGGAAAATGTATGACATGTTTATTTAATGTATGATTATACAATATATGTATAAAATACTAGTTCAGCGAAAGGAATCACTGAAATACATGTTCGCTTGTAAATGCCTAGTATGTTGAAATTGTGTATTCTAGAAATACCGCATAGGTGTGAATTTTGAAAATACAATTGTAATGATTATTTGCTGTATGATTATGATATACATGGGTAAAATACTCACGTGGCGAAGGGACAGCCCTAACACGTATTTTGCTAACATACATCATGTATGTTGGAATAGTGTATTCTAAGTGTTTGTGTAGATGCTTGTGTGTGTAAATGCTTGAGTGTTAGTGCCTTAGAGAGGTACTAATATGGGATTCCCGACTCCCTTAGAGACATGTAGGATCCCCTCCATGCGGTGGTTCGCTATAACCACTCACTTGTGATGTGTATGTAATTGTATCCCTATGTGTATAGTGCTTTACTACATGCTTCACAACATGCTTTACAACATGCTTTACATCATGTTTTACTTTATGCTTTATAACATGCCTGCTAACATGCTTGTATTGCTTGTTTATCATGCTTTACTCCACATGCTATTGATGAAAACTGTTTGAGTTTGGGACTGTGTCTATAGTCCAAACATTCGGTACCAGACTTGCGGTTGTGGCTGAGATTCATATCGCCACAACGGACGTGTCTGGCGAACCCGAGTCGTACTTCGGTTGGCGATAGTGGTTGGCCACACGGAGTGCTTTTGCACTCCATATCGCTCAACTTGTGGTGCGTTCGAGCTAGTCAGGCTCGTCAAGTAAACTGAAATGTATTGTGTGTTCACCATATTTGGTCGCTATTGCTTGAACCTAGGGTACCAAACTTACCAGTGGCGATCCGTTTAACCATGGTACCTCGATCCGCTAAGTCGCATGAGTCGGGCATGGTGGTATGGGACACCGTGGTCGAGCTGTCGGCCTACGCTGGGGCCATGTGCCTCCCCGTAGTGACCATTGCGCAACCAAAACTCGTGAGCCGAATACGGTGGTATGGGACACTGTATTCGAGCTGTCGATACTTACGGCGAGAGCCGAGTACGGTGAGACCTGTGCTCGTGATGACGGGCGACGAGTCCTCCATAGTATCATCAAGTGTACTCCAAGTGTCTGTGATTGGCGACGAGTCTTTCACAGCAACTAGAGTATGAGTTGAGCCGAGTACGGTGAGACCTGTACTCGAGCTGACGGCTAGTGATTGAGCCGAGTATGGTGAGACCTGTACTCGAGCTGACGGCCAGCAATTGAGCCGCATACGGTGAGATCTGTATCCGCGCTGACGGGTGACGAGCCCTTTGCGATGCCTTCACTATGTTTCTCAAACCATAATATCGTATGAGATTAACTAGGATTGACGACCCTAGAATGGATCATGTTTGGGAATGATACAAGGGAGGTACCTTAGTTTCCCAATACTGCTGGTTGAAATGGACTAATAAAAACTTGGTAATCATGAGCATCATCACACCTCATGTGCTTTGTAGATGTGGCGCACTGAGGGAGTAAGCATTCGCGAACGTAAGATGATGTCGCTTGAGGGTGGTTTGGCAAGGGCATACAGCATCATGTCATATCATTTTTGCACTTAACAAGAGTAGTTAGAAATGTTTAATTTGTACTGCTTTATCATTACTGCTTGATTGATTTGATAAAATGTTAACCTATGCTTTATTGTTCCACTGAGTTAGCTACTCACTCCCACGTTACAGGACGGTGTTTGCAACACCCACCAGACTCTGTCACAGGTGTAGATGGCGCCTTGGTTCAGGAGCCGGAGCCCGACTTTGATATGGATCAGGAGGAGTTCTCCTTTATGCAGTATTCTGACGGCTTTGCTTAGGCCGGCTGCATCGCGGGATTTTCAAGGCCTCTCTCGAGGATTGTATTTTGATTTTTGACTTAGAAACAATACATGTATATTGGTTCTCAGTTAGTACTCATACTCTGGAGTTCATAAAATTTTGTTACTTTACATACTTTGAATATAAAATTTCAGTCTTCCGCTTGCCTTTATACAATTGAACTGGAGTATAATTTACTGTTTTGGTATAATCTCATTTATATTTATTGCTCTAACTCAGACAACATTTAACCATCATTGTGTATGTTGCATAAGTGATGCGTTGGAACTTGGGAGTTGAGTTCATACTCGACCCCCGAATTTCAGGGCGTTACAGGTTAGGTCTTTCTTACCTAAGAACGAAGTTAGAATTATTGGAATGATGATTTGATAGCAGGAAAGAAGCACGTGGATTAGCAGAACGAGTGCTAAGAAGAACCTCTCACTCTTCTCTCACTTTCTCTCTCTTTCTTCTTCTCTTTCTCTTCTCTTTTGCTAGGGTTTCTCTCAAATTCGTAGGTGAGGGAGAGAGAGGGTTTAAAGGCCTTATATGGGAGAGAGAGGGTTTAAAGGCCTTATATAGGCTCTGTTTTGAGCTCAATAGCCCCAGAACCTAAAGTATACTTATTTTATAGCCAAAGTGTACCTGTTTCAGCTCAACGGAGGACTTCCGGAGCCCCCCTTGAGCCAAAGGTCGGACTTAAGCTCACTGACTATGGATCTAGGTTGAGTTAAGTTTTCATTCCAATCAGGTTCCCAGATCACACGTGGTGGACCAGTTTCAGTTCAACGGTCACCGAAACCCGATCAGGGTTACAAATACATTGACCTTTGTATGAAATTTCCCCTGATCCGAGGGTGTAATTGGGTCAGATTCTGCTGGTCTGATTGCTTATATCAGGCCCGCAAGTGACAGGTCTCAGATTACTTAAATTAGATTACATTTCTAAAGAAATCTTCTTTTTCTCACACTCCTCGCTCTGTGCTCAAGCGAATAGCCTTGGGACACTATCTGGGTTTGACTTCCGAGATGGTTGTCAAGCCCAGTAAGGCGGTCCTAATTCGATAACCTCATATTATTCAGACTTTTGATGGGCGGTCCAGATTTGACACGGAGTTTCGTGATGCTCCCGAGAGCAACCGGGTAATAAGATTGATCTTAGATTTTAGGGTATTGTAGCAGTAAGGAATCTACATATTTTGGGTCTTATAGATCATATTTAAAGTGATTACTGCAAATTGCACAGGTAATCTAGTTTAACACTAGCTAACTCTCGTCTAATTTCTAAAGGATTTTGGTCTTGAGTGATTTTTGCCTAAGGTGGTAATTGGGTCTTTGTAGTTTGTATAAAAAGTGATTCAAGTTATTAATACTTAACTAAATTATGCCCTAATAGTGATAAAATAAGGTCCTACGGCAGTTCTACGTCTAAGGACGTACATTGCTATGTTTAGGAAAATTCAAGGTGTTACAGGGAACTTGGGTGCCAAGGATCTACTTGTAGCTATCAAGATGCTACCTTACTTGATTCAAGGAACACAATTGGAATTGGAGTCCTATCCTATCCAATTGGAAGATAAAGTGATTTAAATCAAATCTGAACTTTTCATTGAACTAATTCTCAATGGAGGAGAATTGTGATGATTGGAAGGGATTCCATCACCCTACCATGCCCAGGAGATGATGGTGAACAATAGGATTTACCAATCTCACAATATCAAAATAGGAAAAGAAAATATCCAAAGCTATCATAGTGTCTATTGTAATTTGAGTCACAATAAATCATAGAAAACTGAAAATATTCCTTTAATATCAAATTAGAAATCAATGAGGTTCAATAAGAACAAGAATCAAAGCAAGATAATCATTCAAACACGCTACAAGCTTCACATCTTAGCCCTAACTAAGAGGTTTAGCCAATCATAGACATGATTGAAACCAAATATTTTAAACAAAGCATGAAAAATAAACTAAGGAAAAAGAAAAACTCTTTGGCGGCTGCTCTACCTTTGTGTATGCTCCTTGAGACTTTTTCAAACCTTAGAAGATGCTTTGGAGCATCTTAGGGATTCCTATTTATAGTTGTGGAACTCCAACTTTCGCACCGAGTTGGAAAAATCTAGAAACTGCCTCAAATCTACACACTCTGCACAGTTTCCCAAAATAAACTTTCAGAACTTTTCTTTTTAGATTCAGAGTTTTAGAATATGTTTTTTTCAGGACAATTTTCAGGAATATGTTTTTTTAGGACAATTTTGAGGATTCCTTTTCTTTTTCTTCACTTCAAATCTTCGATTATCTTCATTCCTCACTTGGTTTCCTTGGATCTTTGGCATGTGAATTCTTCATTAATGACTTTTAAATCTTCAAATCTTTATTTAATAATCTTTTGAGCATAAATCTTCCTTTTGACATCAATTTCACCTTAAGCTCTCAAAATCACCTCGCAAATGAAAACATACATAATTAGATCGATTAAAAACTATCATGTTTATAAAACCAGTGTATAAATAGGTGAAAATATACAATATTTAACACTCAACACACCCCCAACCCACATTTTTCTAGTCCTGAGCAAAACATTCATGAAGAAATCCTCAATTCTCAATGTTTAAATCACATTCAGAAAATAATCTTTTTGCAATCAAGTATGAATGAGTATAATCCAGAGAAGCGAGAGTGAAATTTCAAAAACCTAGAGCCGAATCACACGAGCAATCAATCAAATAGGTTCTTTATCAAACATTTAAGAGGATAAGTTCATATATCAAGGTTTTCCAATGTGCTTAGTAAATTCTATTTACTTTCCATAACATACTACAATTTCATAATGTTAGTCATGCTCATCACCTCAAGTTTTATTGAATGCTTAAGTACCGATTCCGAACTTATCACCTTTTTCTTCTTTTTCCAGTTTTTTATTTTATATCAATGGTCCCTTTTATTTATTCATTTTTTTCAGACTTTTCATTCCTTTCCAGTATTTTCATTATAGATGACCTTTTTGTCGATCTCTCTGTTTTTTAACTGGTTCTTTTCATCTTTTTAAGGTGGATAAAATTCTCTAGACCTAATTCTCAATATCTTTCAATGATATACATACTAATAATGAGAAATTCTAGTACAATTCATAGAAAGCAATTTGAATGTGGTTTGTGACTTAGATTAATATGATATTCAAACTTCCTCATAATTAATTTAATGCAAGAATTTAGACGATAGTCTACTCGGTTGATCAAACTCCAACAATTCAAAGTTCAATCTCCTATCTTATCATCATACTCAAAGCATTCTTAATTCCACAAACTATTATCTTCTAAACATGTTTTTACCTTGAAAAATTGAAATTTTTCACAATTTATGCTCAAAATTAAGAAAACACTGATCAGTTTACCTAATCCACACCCCTGACCTAAAACCTACATTATCCTCGATGTAAAAGATATGAGCATGCAATGCACATGAGACAGCGAAAAGAAATGGGGAATGATGGGAAGATAATACTTGAAGAAGGAGAATTGAAGTTTTTCCAAAGTTCTTAACATGTAAATGGGTTAGCATGAAGACTAAACAAACTAAAATCAAACTATCCTAATCTAAAATCCTATGAAAGCAATAAACTTAACTACACCTCCGTTAGACTAGGAGGTCAATCCTGATACGTAGGATCAGTCAGAGGCATGGACATGTCCTCTGAATCAAACTTCTCAACAAATGGCTTGAGACGATCTCCGTTCACTTTGAAAACATTGTCATTCGTCGAATTCTTTATCTCGACTATCCCATGAGGATAGACAATAGTAACAATGAAGGGATAGGTCCAACAAGATCGAAGTTTATTCGGAAAAAGATGTAACCGAGAATTGTACAGAAGGACTTTTTTAATCGGTTATGAATGTTTTACGAAACATATTCATGTCATGGAATACCTTTATCCAATCCTTGTAAATTCTCGAGTTCTCATAAGCGTCATTCTGGATTTCTTCAAGTTCATTCAAGTGAAGTTTGCACAGTGAGCCAGTATTGTCCAAATTAAAGTTCAAATTTTTGATAGCCCAGTAGGCTTTATGCTCCAGCTCCACAGGTAGGTGGCAAGCTTTCCCATAGACGAGTCCAAAGGAGACATTCCAATAGGGGTCTTAAAAGCTGTACGGTAAGCCTAGAAGGCATCAATCAAGCGAATTGACCAATCCTTACGGTCAGGGTTAATAATTTTTTTTCAAAATTTGTTTAATTTCTCTGTTAGAAATCTCAGCTTGCCCGTTGTCTGCAGGTAGTATAGAGTGCTCATTTTATGAGAGATGTCATATTTCTTCATTAAGTTCTCAAATGACCTATTACAAAAGTGTAAACCTCCATCACTAATGATGGCTCGAGGCATTCCGAACTGGGAAATGATATTTTCTTTTAAGAATCGAATGACCATTTTATGATCATTATTTTGACATGGGATCGCTTCGACCCACTTAGTACATAGTCTACTGCTAACAAAATGTAAATATTCCTAAAGGATTAGGGGAATAGTCCCATGAAATCGATGCCCCAACAATCAAATCCTTCAATGATAAGAATGACATTCAGAGGCATTATATTTCGTTGGGACAACCCTCCCAATTTCTGACAACACTTACAAGCTTTGCAAAACTCATGAGTATCTTTGAACATCATGGGCCAGTGAAAGACGCACTGCAGAATTTTGGCCATGGTCTTTTTAACAGAAAAGTGACAACCATAGGCCTGAGAATGAAAAAAGGAGATGACTCTCTGATGTTCATTGTCTGGCACACATCTCCTTAGAATTTGATCAGGGCAATATTTAAACAAGGATCATCCCAGAAAAACTTACATACCTCGGCGAAGAATTTTTTCTTTTCTTGCGCAGTCCAATGTGTCGGCGTGAAACCTATGGCAAGATAATTCGTAATCTTAGCAAACCAAGGTAGTTGAGAGACTTTAAACAATTGTTCATCAGGGAACATGTCATTTATCAATTTCAGATCAAGGGAATCGGGGAGATCAAGTCTTAAGAGGTGGTTAGCCACTACGTTCTCTACTCCCTTTTTGTCTCCTATTTCTATGTCAAATTCCTAGAGTAGGAGGATCCATCTTATCAGGAGAGGCTTGGCATCATTTTTAGAGAGAAGGTACTTTAGCGCTGCATGATCAATGTAAATGATGATCTTGGATCCGATCAAGTAGGACCTAAATTTGTTCAAAGTGAACACTATGGCTAAGAGTTCCTTCTCCGTAGTAGAATAGTTCACTTGGGTAGAATTTAGAGTTCTACTATCATAGTGAATCACATAGGGCTTCTTCTCTTTTCTTTAGCCTAACACTGCCCCAATAGCATAGTCAGACGCATCACACATAATCTCAAAAGTTATGCTCCAATCGGGTGACTGCATGATAGGAGTGGTAGTCAACATGTCCTTGAGATTAGTGAAAGCTTCATGGTATTGTTCAGTCCACTCATGTGGTGCATCCTTTGAAGTAGATTACATAAAGGATGAGCGACATGGTTAAAGTCCTTTATGAATCTCTATAAAATCAGGCGTGTCCTAGGAATGATTTCATGTCACGTACACTCTTGGGTGGAGGTAGGTTAGAGATTAGATCAATTTTAGCCTTGTCTACCTCAATTCCCTTGGACGAAATTATGTGTCTAAGCACAATTCCCTTGGGAACCATGAAATAACATTTCTCTTAATTCAGAACCAAATTCTTTTCCTCACATCGTTTCAGCATACATTTAATATTTTTCAAACACTCGCTGAAGGATGGACCAAAGACAGAGAAGTTGTCCATGAAGACCTTTAAATATTGCCCCACCATGTTAAAAAAATACTCAACATGCATCATTGAAAAAGTGGAGGGGGCAATACACAATCCGAATGGCATCCTTCGGTAAGCAAAGGTGTCATAGGGGCATGTGTACGTTGTCTTCTCTTGATCTTCAAGGGCTATCTCAATTTGGTTGTAGCTCGAATAGCCGTCAAGGAAGAAATAATAAGAGTAACCAGTTAGCTTTTCCAAAATTTGATCAATAAAGGGCAAAGGAAAGTTGTCCTTCCTTATGACGGTATTCAATTTTCTGTAGTCAATGGACATTCTCCAACCAGTAGTAACTCTAGTTGGTATGAGTTCATTGTCGGCATTGGCAACAATGATGATTCTAGACTTCTTAAGAACCACCTGAGTTGGACTCACCCATTGACTGTCGGATATAGGGTATATGATACCCACATCCAACAACTTAAGTACCTTAGCCATAACCACCTCCTTTATGTTTAGATTTAATTGAAGTTATGGTTGTCTGGAAGTTTTTGCATTATCCTCAAGATGAGTGTGGTGAGTATAAATCAAAGGGTCAATTCCCTCGAGGTCCGTAATCGACCATCCAAGGGCTCTTTTATGCTCAATAAGAGTGGAAATGTAACGCCCTGGATTTCGGTGGCCGAGTAGATACTCGACTCCCAATATCCCGAGTGCCACTTATGCTTTGCAGAAGTAGAATTCTATAGTTCATTTCACCTGACATTTGAGCAATTTATGGAATTAAATTAGACTATGCAATGTACTCTGGAATAAACATAAATTTTAACGCAAGTAAAATAACGAAGAAGTAAAATATATTTATCCAGAGTAAGGGACTACAACTGAGCAATATATACAGTTTTAAAAATAGAAAATGTATGAACTTAAAAATCTCATTGATGTCCTGAAAGTGTCCTACATTGGCCCATTAACAACTGGAAGTATGAGTACTCCTCTAACTCTGTGTGAGCCTCCTCCAACGCAATAGATTCCTAGTACCTACATCTACGAAAGTGTCTGGTTGGTGTTTTAAAATATCGTCCCATAGTGGGAGTGAGTGATCAACTCAGTGGTTCCATTAGCATCAAGTTACACAAGTTATCAATTCCACAGGTGCAAATAATGAGAAGTAACTAAGCACACAATTCCTAAATACTCTTGTTAATGTATATGCATGGTATTATGATATGATGCATGCCCTCACCAACCAACACTCCCTCAAGCGACACCATCTATACGTTCGTATATGACCAACACTCCCTCAACGCGACCTCGACTGCCAAGTCGCCAACCTATGCTAATGCAATGCTATGGATATTCATGTTAGCTGAGTATTTAATTAAGTCCGTTCATCCAGTAAGATTGGGGAAGATGAAACACCTCCATTTAATCAATGGCTTTATCTAAATCACTTGGCCCAGGGTGGTCGTAGCATCTATGAGCTTACGATCCATGATCCAAATTTAGGCATCATCCATTTATCTCATAAATCAATAATTCCAAAGGTAAGGCATGATACCCAAAGGTATGAGGATCAACTAGGTATCGGTCATCACCCAAACACTGAATATGATCACTTAGTTCTGAGGTGAGGGCTTAAACATAACCAAATCACCACAAGGGCTCGTTACCCAATTCCATTCATGCTCAGGCGTTCGAATGATATTTTGGCACAGAACCATTGTAACAGCCTGAAAATCGGGGGGTCGAGTAGCAACTCAACTCCCGAGTTCTAAAACATCATTTATGCAATACAGATGCTTATGATTCAATGTTGTCTATGTTAGTGCATTAATCATGAGTGAGATTATACCAAAACTATAATTCATACTCCAGATCAAGTTGTAAAATGCAAGCAGAAGACTGAAAGACATAAATACACGTATATAAGTCAAAGATCACGATCGGTCTCTAGAGTATGAATACATCACTGAGTCACCATATACATGTAATAGTCTCAAAAATCAAAATGCCAAAATAGTACAACTACAATGATAATCCCTGTATCCCCGTCAATCCAGATAACCTAAGAGAAGCCACCGGAGAACTGCATATAAGAGAAATCGTCCTGGTCATCGTAGTAGTCAGGCTCCACCTCAGGGGTCACGCCGTCATCTGAAATCAAGACAGAGTCTGGTTAGTATTTAAAACACCGTCCCGTAATGTGGGAGTGAGTGATCAACTCAGTGGAACAATAAAGTAAAGGTTAGCATGTTATCAATTTAATAAGCAGTAATGATAAAGCAGTAAATCACACATCCCTAAGTACTCTTGTTAATGCAAGAATGGTATGAATGTATGATGCATGCCCTCGCCTACGCTCCCTCAGCGACTTCATCTCACGTTCGCGCATGACAACACTGCCTCAGTACGTGACCTGTTATGCCTGAACGCACACGTAATGCAGTGCATGCATATGATTACCAAGTTCTTATTAGTCCTTTTCATACAACAGGATTGGAAAACTAAGGTACCTCCCTTATATCATTATCCAAACAATGATCCATTCTAGGGTTGTCAATCCTAGTAAATCTCATACGAAGTTACGGTTCTAGGTCACTACCACCAACGCCCTACCAACTGACAGTCTATTTTCGAAGGCACGTCACCGACCCAGCTAGGGACTACAGCCAGGCTGCATTTGGATAGGCCTAGCTTATACTCTCGTTGCTACGGTAGGCTCGTCGCCTCAGCGTAGACTCAGAGTATGCTCAAGGTCATTACAAAGGTCATAACTAGGGTTGCCAGGGCTGTTGCATGGAATCATTACACCACTCCCCCATCACCCATCACGGTTTTATCATCAAAACATTATAGGCCGATAGCTCGAATACAGTGTCTCATATCACCATATTCGGCCCATGAGTCTGGGTTGCTCACTGGTCACTACGGGGAGGCTAGTCACCCCAGCGTAGGCCGACAGCTCGACCATGGTGTCCCATACCACCATGTCTGGCTCATAAGTCTTAGCGGTTCGAGGTACCAAGGTTAATGGGGTTTCCACTAGTGAGTTTGGTACCTTAGGTTCAAGCAATAGCGTCCAAACATGGTGAACATACATAGGGCCAATCGGGTTACTTGGCGAGCTCGACTAGCATGAGCACACATCGAGTTGATCGACATGAAGTGCGTAAGCACTCCGTGTGAGCTAACCACTGCCGACAACTTTAGTACAACTCAGGTTCGTCAAACATGTCCTACATGGCGAAGGAATCTCAGCCACGACTTCAAGCCTGTTACCGATTGCCGGGACTATAACATAGCCCCAATCACATTCAATCCTTAACTAGAAAACATGTGGAGTAGTCAAAGCAGAATTAACAAAGTAATTCAAACATGTTAACAAGCATGTTATAAAGCACAATGTAAGCAGGAAATACAAACACATACATTTCATAAGTAAGCGAATAAACTAAACAACTCGCATGGAGGAAATCATATACATCACTAAGGTATTTGAGAATCCTATCTCAACACTTACCTAAATCATATACATAGCCAAAGGGAATCTGTTTCAGCTCAACGGAGCACTTCTGGAGCCCCCCTTGAGCCAAATGTCGGACTTAAGCTCCCTGACCACGGATCTAGGTCGAGTTAATTTTTCGTTCCAATCGGGTTCCCAGATCACACGTGGCAGACCAGTTTCAGTTTAACGGTCACCGGAACTCGATCAGGACTACAAGTACACTACCTTGTGTATGAAATTTCTCCTGATCCGAGGATGTATTTAGGTCAGATTCTGACGATTTGATTGATTATATGGGCCTGCAAGCGACAAGTCTCAGATTACTTAAATTAGATTTAATTTCTAAAGAAAACCACGTTTTCTCACACACTTCACTCCGGGCTCAAGCGAATAGCCCCGGGACACTATCTGGATTTGATTTCCGAGATTGTTGTCAAGCCCAGCAAGGCGATCCTAATTATATAACTTCGTATTATTTAGACTTTCAACATGCGGTCTAGATCCGATATGGAGTTTCAATGTGCTCCCGAGAGCAACTGGGTAATGAGATTTATCCAAGATTTTAGGGTAACCTAACATTAATGATTCTATAAGTTTTGGGTCTTGCTGATTGTATTTAGAGTGATTCAAGCGAATTTCACAGCTAATCTAGTTTATCCCTTCGTTAATTCTCGTTTAGTTTCTAAAGGATTTGGTCCTATTTGATTTCTGCCTGAGGTGGTACTCGGGTCTTAGTACGGATTTTTCTGGGACGTTAAAATCTACTCCCCTTAAAGAAAAATTTTATCCCCGAAATTGTCTAAGGGTAATAAGTAAAGGTTTATAGGTTAGTTCTATTGGTTTCAGGTTTATATACGTGTTAGGGTATATAATAGCTACACTAGCATAGCTCATATCGGTCTACCACCCTTAAAAGTTTCTACCTTTAAGGTTTGAAGATAAATGTCCAAGTCATTATTATTGCGTTAAGTGTCTGATGTGAAAGTTTACCTAAGGGTGGTATGTTCTACCATTTATGATTGGGTTAATACGGAAAGTCAGTTGTGGTAGGCTCGAACCTGATACGTAGATTGCCCGCCTGACTAGGGCAGACAACCCATTGTATCCCTTTCTAATCCTGATGGATCCTAGTCTTCTACTCGATCAAAGCAGTGAGTCCTTTGGTAATCACCTAGGATTGAGAATTGAGTTAAGCCGCGAATGCTTTATACGGATATGGTTCTAAAATTCCGAAACCTTATCATCCTAAGTATGTAAGGAGTATTCTAGTTCATTAGGAGGTTCAAGCCTCATGTTTAGAAGGTTGTCCTTTAGATCTTGTTCAACGAGAGTTCTTGTTTAACCTATGTTTAACTTGGTGGATAATAAGTTCTTCCCTGGTGCTCATAGTCAAAAGACTATACTATAAGGGTTTTCGATCTCCTAATATTATATTTGTATGTCACCATTTCAATGGTACGGTTAGGGGGTTATGAGCAGATTTACACTCTAGTTTTTACTGTAGTTCGCCTCTAACATGAGCTTACTAAGTATTAAACTATGAAACTCAATCCTACCCGAGGGTTCTAGTTTAATTACAAAAATAACTAAAAATATATATCTTTACGCAGAATAATTCTTAGTATGATTATAAATAGTTCCTAAATAGACACCACATACTAAACTTTAATATGAAAAGGTATGACCAGCCTATTAACAACTCAAAGTTGTAGAAATTTTTCGTTTCGACCCTTCTATTATTTACAACATATTTGTCATTTCTAGTTACCATGTTATTTTTATAATCCTTACAGTAATCCATTGTTATTCTTTCATAAAAATCGGTTTAATGCTTGCACCCTACTTTCTTTCCTTCGACGACTTCATTACTGACCTTATAAGGAAGATCTAGCTCCTATTTAGTGACCTAACCTTACGTATAACCTGGATCAATTTCCTTCGACCATGGGCCAGTGGGCTATTAGTCCACCAGCATCCGTCACGCCTATGAGAGGGTAGACTATCAAGTTAATACACACCGTTCTGCTTCCTAAGTCTATCAGGCAATCCTTACTAAGTTTGGTAGTACCAGAAAAGGTCCTTGTTGCGATAAGGGCACTCAACACATCCATAGGGGTAGTGTGCAATCCCAAACGCTTGACTGTGGAGCATGACACTATTAAAATAGTGGACCCAATGACTACCAATAGGAATACATGCGTACCTTGACTGCGGGCAGAGACCCCAAAGGTCAAAGGCGCTGCAGTTGTTGACTCAGGTGCTTCAACTGCAAGTGCATGCACACGGGCTTGTTGAGGATGGTTTGGTTGCACTGTCATAGGTCTTTGAGGCGGCCTATTTTGAGGTACAGGTGGTCGGTAAAATGACTGCGTTAGTGATGCAAATCGTAGAGGTGGAGTCTCTATATCTCGTGGCGGCCGACGGTCGATCTTCTGCGGTGACGTGACACCGTTATCTTTCATCTTGGTGAAACAGAAGGGGTCAGTGTGTCCCCCTTTATCACAATATGTACATTGACGTTTCGCTCGCCTTTGCTGGGTCGGCGGAGCCATGGGCCTGGGAGGTAAGTCTACATGTGACCTCTTACCTAGGACTGGCCGGTCCTGTGATTCGGGCTGAGGCGTTAGGCCCATTGGTATACGTGTCTGAGAAACTCTGTCTCCATCTCATTCGGCTCGCAGAGACGTGTTGACTAGCTCGACATAATTGGGAATGCTAGCACAACACGTCTTAGTGCGGATATTGGGCCGCAACCCATCTGAAAAATGCCGCATTTTCATCGGTTCATCTACTAGTATCAAAGGAGCGTATCTGGCTAGCTCCATGAACCTGTTCTCGTACTCTGCCACTGTCATGCCTCCCTGTCTGACGCGTAAAAACTCATTCTCCTTCTCGTGTTGGTACGTCTGGGGATAGTACTTCTCATGAAAGCGGAACTCAAAATCTGCCCAGGTCTATATATAGCCAACCTCAACTGTCCGCAATACACTATCCCATAACAGGCTAGCCTCCTTTTCAAACACAAAGGTGGCCAACTCGACCTGTTCCTGCTCGGTATAATGTAGCATCCTTAGCATCTTGGAGATGCGGTCGAGCCAATATTCAGCCTCCTCGGGTCTGTGAGAACCCGTAAAGGTAGGAGGTCTCAAGAGCTGGAATAGCTCGAGTAGACCATACATACCCAGATTCCCCCGTAGGGTATGCTGCAGGTGCAAGGTGAGGCACACCCTCATCCTGATCAGAAGGCCCTACAGTCTCGGAAGGGTGTATAGATGGTGAAGGTGGAGCAGCACTTCCACCTTGGGCTAGGGCCCCTACAATAGTAGCCAGGAGCTGCTGGTGCTGTTGCTGCATTATCATCATCAACTACTCCAACCTATCAGTAGGTGGGGCAGACTCAATCACATGCTGCGTCGAAGATGATGCATGGTTCTATTCACGAACCGGTGGTGTGTACGATGGCGGCCCAACAGCAGGACCAGTAGATGGCTGAGACTCAGGTATCGTCTCACGAACAGGGCCCAATCTGGAGTCCGTATAACCATCCCTCTGGGGAGGTGCTTGATCCATCGTATCAGTAAGTGCGAGGTGTGCCGTGCTCCGTGTGACCTTCCATGACATGCCCTATATGACATAGGGTGCAACCCAGGTCATATTCAACATACACACAAACTTATTACACAACATTCATACACAAATTAAGACAATTTCATGCATTTCATTAACCAAAATTTGTCATAATACATGGATTACAGAGTTACATGAATCATGACAGAAGATGCATGTGAGCTCATACAACCCAAGCTTCAAACACTGAAAACTTCCTACTAACTACTACCCTATTAGGTCCATCAACATGAACAGAAACATAACTTAAAGCAGGAACCAAAATAAGTTACAAGACAACGGCAAGGATGACTAGACATCCAAGTCTGGCGAAGGAGGAGGGGCACCCTTATCCTGCAGACAACACAGGATCGTCTTCAGCATATGAGTCACTTTCTTGAACTTGTGTTTCACAAGGCCCCGAAGATCCATAATATCCTGTCGTAGGACCGCCTGACCCTGTCATATGGCAGCATGATCCTCCTTTAGTCGAGCTATACGAGCTTCCCTATCGGCCCGATCAGTGTCCTACCTCGGTGGCGTAGGAGGGGAGCTCTCATCAGTGTCCTGAGCCTCCTCCCCTTCTTCATGTTCTTCCTCTATCCCATCACCACTTCTTTCCTCACTCTCCTCATCTAGATCAATACTTTCCTCCTCCTCACTATCAAACTTCTCCCCATACTCGTCAAGTCGGGCTTGGCGTTGTCGAGGGTCGATCCTCATGTTGTTAAGTGTAGCATTGCTTATGATCTGGATCGGCACAATATCCTCCATGTTAAGTCTATAGCCGACCTCTCGAGAAATCTTACATACCAGACGGTCGAACGGGAGAGAGACATCATTTCTGACAAACCGAACGGTATGGATTATCTGGAGTAAGGCGAACGTGGGCAGGCACAACTTATCTCCATGTCCAACCCTGTACAGGAAGTCTACCATCAAACGGGTGCATTCAGTGCAGTTGCCCCACCGTGGATACACATTGTACTTAAAAATGTAGTGAAACAAACGGAAATCATTTGTCAATTTCATCGATGGGAGGTAGTTGCCTCTGGTCCAGGGAACCAGTCGGCCACAAAGGTATCGCGTACGACAGTCTCTTTCTCACACACTCTTGAAATAATCCTCATTAGCATGTACTTTACCACGTGAGATTCCCATCACCCGGGACACCACATCCACGTTGACTGTGTAATCCCGCCTTACGAGGGAAATAATAAACTATAGAGGTTCTAGCGATGGGTCTCAAATATGGGCGTAGAAAGCACGAACCGTATTCTCACATGCGGGAGACTTAGCTTCGAACATGGGATCCCACTCAACGTCCACCAAACAGTCCATAATTGGGTGTAGCCCAAACAACCTCTCATCTACGTGAGCTTCAAGTACAACTCTGCAGTCACAAAAACGTCCATATTCAAAGCCTATCGGTAGCGCTCTCTCTATCGGGATTTCAGGATCGAGGTCCCGCTTTGACCTGTGCTCATGGGCGGCGCTTGTGCTAGCTTCGGCGCGCGCCCTCCTCCTTGGACTGGTTGGGCGACTAGGCCCGGCTTCATTCGTAGGAGCCCGCTTCTTTCCCATGGGAGAAAGAAAGGTGGAAATGGAGAAGATGGCTGCCACGAGTTCGAAAAGGGCCATTGGAGCGGAATAAAGCATTGGATTAAGGTAGATTGTTGAGTTGTGAGAGGTTGAGCCACAAAAATAGGATTTGGTACACTCAAATCATAGAAAATGAGTGAGATAGAAGAGGGGGTTTGCTGAAAATGGTGGAGGGGTGTGTGATGTGAAGGTAAATGGAGAAATAGAAGAATGGAGGGAAGATTTGAAAGAGAAATTTGGAGTTTTTGAGAGGGAGAAAGACTTGGAGGGGTAGGAAATGAAGAAGGGGAGCAAAAGGGAAAAAAATAGGGTCCCCATAAGATTTTGTGGGCCCCACATGTGTCTAGGGGTCGGCCCGACATTGGCCCGCGTCGGCACGACAGGCCCGGACAGACCGGACCGCGGTGCATCGCGGTAGGCGCGGCGCTGCCGCGGTCCTCTGGACTGACCGCGGTGATGCAGGGGTAGGGCAGTGGCCACCCCATCCCAGGGTGCCAATGATACCCCGAGTCCACCGTGGGTCCTCCCGAATTGCATCCTTTGGCCCTCGATTCCGTTTCGAGTCGTTTCAGGTCCATTCGGGTAGTTTTTTATGTATACTCTTGTTTACCAACTGTTGACGGCTGGGATGGGGTAATTTGTGATCTAGACCCATCGTTTGACGGTCTAGGAGTGATCCGGGGTCGCCTCATGCGATCACGGAGGTGTGCGAACTCAATCTTGGTGATTGTTTTCAGTGAACTTCACCAATTGGCGAAACCGGGACTCCTACGACTGTTTTTACATTTTCTCGCACCCACCTAAGTTGAATTTGTGTCAGCGTAAGGTGTGTGACGATAACCCAGGTCTGGTTTAATCCAAATCATACTTTGATACCAACTTGTAACACCGTGAAAATCGAGGGGTCGAGTAGCAACTCAACTCTCGAGTTCCAAAACATCACTTATGCAACATAGATGCTTATGATTCAATGTTGTCAGTGTTAGTGCATTAATCATGAGTGAGATTATACCAAAATAATAATTCATACTCTAGATCAAGTTATAAAATGCAAGCGAAAGACTAAAAGACATAAATACATATATATAAGTCAAAGATCACGATCGGTCTCCAGAGTATGAATACATCACTGAGTCACTATATACATGTAATAGTCTCAAAAATCAAAACGTCAAAATAGTACAACTACAATGATAATCCCTGTAGCCCCGTCAATCCGGATAGCCTAAGCGAAGCCACCAGAGAATTGCATATAAGAGAACTCATCCTGGTCATCGTAATAGTCAAGCTCCGCCTCAGGGATCACGCCGTCATCTGAAATCAAGACAGAGTCTGGTTAGTGTTTAAAACACCGTCCCGTAACGTGGGAGTGAGTGATCAACTCAGTGGAACAATAAAGCAAAGGTTAACATGTTATCAATTCAATCGAGCAGTAATGATAAAGTAGTAAATCACACATCCCTTAAGTACTCTTGTTAATGCAAGAATGGTATGAATGTATGATGCATGCCCTTGCCTACGCTCCCTCAGTGACTTCATCTCACGTTCTCGCATGACAACATTGCCTCAGTGCTTGACCTGCTACGCCTGAACGCACGCGTAATGCAGTGCATGCATATGATTACCAAGTTCTTATTAGTCCTTTTCATACAGCAGGATTGGGAAACTAAGGTACCTCCCTTATATCATTACCCAAACAATGATCCATTCTAGGGTCATCAATTCTAGTAAATCTCATACGAAGTTACGGTTCTAGGTCACTACCACTAACGCCCTACCAACTAGGAGTCTATTTTGAAGGCACGTCACCAACCCGACTGGGGACCACAGCCAGGCTGCGTTGGGGTAGGCCTAGCTTATACTCTCGTTGCTATGGAAGGCTCGTCGCCTCAATGTAGACTCAGAGTATGCTCGAGGTCACTATAAAGGTCACGTCTAGGGCTGTCAGGGCTGTTGCACGGAATCGTTACATCACTCCCCCATTACCCATCACGGCTTCATCACCAAAACATTATAGGCCGACAGCTCGAATACAGTGTCTCATATCACCGTATTCGGCCCACGAGTCTAGGTTGTTCACTAGTCACTACGGAGAGGCTCGTCGCCCCAGCGTAGGCCGACAGCTCGACCACGGTGTCCCATACCACCATGTCCGGCTCATGAGTCTTAGCGGTTCGAGGTACCAAGGTTAATGGAGTTTTCACTAGTGCGTTTGGTACCTTAGGTTCAAGCAATAACGTCCAAACATGGTGAACATATATAGGGCTAATAGGGTTACTTGACGAGCTCGGCTAGCATGAGCGCACATTGAGTTGATCGACATGAAGTGCGTAAGCACTCCGTGTGGCCTAACCACTACTGACAACTTTAGTACAACTCGGGTTAGTCAAACACGTCCTACGTGGTGAAGGAATCTCAGCCACGACTTCGAGCCTATTACCGATTGCCTAGACTATAACATAGCCCCAATCACATTCAATCTTTGACTAGAAAACATTTGTAGTAGTCAAAGCTGAATTAACAAAGTAATTCAAACATGTTAACAAGCATGTTATAAAGCACAATGTAAGCAGGAAATACAAACACATACATTTCATAAGTAAGCGAATAAGCTAAACAACTTGCATGGAGGAAATCATATATATCGCTAAGGTATTTGAGAATATTATCTCAACACCTACCTAAAGCACTCTCCTAAGTACCGACTCATACAAACATTGTTATCAAACACTTATACTACACCTATCAGCCTACATAACATATGTCGATTTTTAACATGTACTTGGACAAATCCTTTCGATAAGGAGTTGTCACATACACAATCATCATGTACTAGCATCCCATAGACACGGTAGGCACAAATCATGATTTCATATTCATGTAGTCATTTCGACAAACACTTAGACTACACCCTCCATCATACATAGTATATATTAGTTATCATACATATTAGGGAAAATCCTTTTGTCAAAGGGTTGTCGTCTATACGAAAATCATATATCCATGACCGTTAGTCATGGCGAGCACAAATGCAAATTCCATACTCATTCAGTCATCTTCACAAACACTTAAGCTACACATAGTAACATACACAACGTATGTTGATATAACATGTATTAGGGCTAATCCTTTCGCCCAGAAGTTGATACACATGCAACTAGCATACATAGATAGCAATTAATCATGGCAAGCACAAATCCATACTTCATACGTATACGGTATTTTCTACAAATACGAGGAATACAATGTATTCAACATAGTTAACATATATCTGAAAAATGAAATGGACAGTACTTTGTACATGTGTAATAGCATCCACGTCAGTAATATATCATTAACTGACATTGAAAGCCTTGAAAACCATAAACTATATGTTTAAAGTCCGCACCTTACGCCGGTAAACGCGTAACGGAGTCATTTTAAACGCGTAGTTGTTGTCATCGGCAGAGTGACTACCTATAACATGAACTAGGTTAGCTATTTCATCACTTATACTCTTTGAAACCCTAAAACAAATTAGGGGTTGGATTTCTTACCTAAGAATGGGATCGGTAGCACCGGTAGAGCGGTACGAAAGTGATGGTAATGCACGTAGAGTGATGGGATTGAATCCCAGGGGTGGACTCTAACTCTCTCTCTCTTTCTCTCTCTTTACTGTCCTCTCTCTCCTAGGGTTTCCTAAATTTGTATGGGATGAGCGAGTGAGGACTTAAGGCCCTTATATAAGCCTAAAACTGGTGGAAATGGCCCCAGGGCCAAGGTATACTTAGGTTATAGCCAAAGAGAGTCTGTTTCAACTCAACGAAGCACTTCCGGAGCCCCCCTTGAGCCCAAGCTCGAACTTAAGCTCCCTGACCACAGATCTACGTCGAGTTAGGTTTTCATTCCAATCGGGTTCCCAGATCACAGGTGGCGGACCAGTTTCAGTTCAACGGTCACCGGAACTCGATCAGGACTACAAGTACACTGCCATGTATATGAAATTTCTCCTGATCCGAGGGTGTATTTGGGTCAGATTCTGATGATCTGATTGATTATATCAGGCCCGCAAGCGACAAGTCTCAGATTACTTAAATTAGATTTAATTTCTAAAGAAAATCATGTTTTCTCATACACTTCACTTCGGGCTCAACGAATAGCCCCGGGACACTATCTGGATTTGATTTCTGAGATGGTTGTTAAGCCCAGTAAGGCGGTCCTAATTATATAACTTCGTATTATTCAGACTTTCGACGTGCGGTCCAGATCCGATACGGAGTTTCAATGTGCTCCCGAGAGCAACTGGGTAATGAGATTTATCCTAGATTTTAGGGTAACCTATCATCAATGATTCTACAAGTTTTGGGTCTTGCAGATCATATTTAAAGTGATTCAAGCGGATTTCACAGCTAATCTAGTTTAGCCCTTAGTTAATTCCCGTTTAGTTTCTAAAGGATTTGGTCCTATTTGATTTCTGCCTGAGGTGGTACTCGGGTCTTAGTGCAGATTTTTCTGGGACGTTATAACCATCGACCAAGTAATTTGATGGGGGTCGTTCAAAGAAGGACCTATCACCTCCAGTGCTCACTGGTCACTACGGGGAGGCTCGTCACCCTAGCGTAGGCTGACAACACAGACATAGTGTCCCATACCACTATGTCTGGCTCCCGAGACTTGGGGATCATATAACTAACGGTTAATAGTAGGCCCCTCAAAGGTATGATGTGCTTTAGATTCATGCAAGCGTAACCATATAGGGTGAACATACATGGTTGGCCAGCTGGTGGACTAATTCAACTGACTCAGGTGAAGTATGGCGCAACCGGCACTGGGCGCAAGCATCTCTCGTAGTCCAACTATTATCGGTTGTCCGTCTTCAGCCTGAATCGGTCAGATTAGACTAGGGCAGCCGATCCAATAGGGCTGCCCTTGCGAATCTTTCTGATTTTGCTGGACAACCCAATTACGTTAGGCTAAAATTCTATAGCATGCCACAAACAATTCTACTCAAGAATAAGCAACCAAATTCATCAGTACCTCAGGATATTTTAGCTAATATGGGCAAATAAAGGTAAGCAAGTGCATTTTTTAATCATCGCACAATTTACAACAATTAGATAATTACCCACAAGTATTAAGGGGAGAATGTGGAGCATATGGGCATGAAAATTTCAGCAAAATAGTTTATTCTAGCATACAATCAAGGATCAACTATTTTAGGAAAAATTCACAATTCATGAAGGGTATTACACCTAAGAATTTCTCAATGTTTAGCATGCAAATTTCAAATTTTACTACATAATCACTAATTGCGACATAAGTTCGATAATCTGCAACCTAAAGGTAATGGTGTAACGCCTCAAATTTTTACGGTCAGAGTTTATATCGTGCTTGAGTAAACTGGGTGTTAATAATGTATAAATTGGATGCTTTAAAAATTGTGCCTTATTTTTTTTGTTTGAAGCATTTAAATCGCATCCAGATACATTCATGAAGGTACACATTCACAAGAATAAAATCGACTAGATTTATTATTTCATCAGAGTAAAGAAATTTAAGAAATAATCAAATGTCTTCTCAATGGAAGCTTATTACATTAATTGAGTTCATAGCGGAAGTATAAAACTGAATAATAAAACTATCTTCGTATTCTTTTAGCATGGTCTTCTATAGGGAGATGATCCTCTAGGTCTTCAAGCTGTACATCTCCTGCATCATCTATATGGTTGGGAGAGGGTTAATGCCCTACTCCTAGTGATGGTTATCCTCTAAGATTAACAGTAATTCAAGAGATTCATAAAATCAATGTAAAGATTCTGATTCGTCCCGTACTCCACAACTAAAAGAGGTATCAATGCACAAACAATTTATATGAGTTGCATGCCTAGTAAACTATATGTAGTTTATCACACTTAGTGATCGTCACAATGTAGAATATGATTAGAGTTATCTGACTCGCCTCTCATCCCATACTATGGAGATTTACCGGCGTGTCCCACATTTAACATGAATTTATGCGATTATCCCAAGACGAACACAACACATGACCAGGTGAATCATGCAACCCATATTGGAGCGCCTAATTACGACATCCAACCCCCAAAAAAAAGACTGGATTGGAGTGACTAAATACGACATCCAACCCCTAAAAAGAAAAAGAATCGATGTTACACGTATAACGATTTACATGCACCAATTTATGCACCATCACCCATAAAACATAGAATTACGTCTCCCCAGGGCCGCAACCAAAAACGCATTACATTCACAATATTTATTTGACCGCTAGAAGAGGGATACCCAACATAGTACTTGCACCAAAAAGGAAAATCTATTGAATCATGGGAGTTTAGGAATATCAAGACACATACCCAAGCCTTAAAGATAAATAACGCAAGGTCAATATAATAAGGAGAAGAGAGGTAATGATCAACTCAGCAAAGATAAAAGTAGCAATGGCCAATTGTAACGACTCGTAAATTTCCATACAATGGCTTGAGTACCATCTCGACCAAAAATCATTTAGGATTAAATCCTTTAGAAATTTGACAAAGTTAACTAAGTGCTAAACTAGATTAGCCATGAATCCGTTTGGATCTCTTTAAATACGATCTATAAGACCCAAAACTTGTAGAATCCTTGACGCTAGGTTACCCTAAAATCTAGGATCAAACTCATTACCCAACTGCTCTTGGGAACACCTTGAAACTCTGTATCAGGTCTGGACCGCACATCGGGACTCCGAATAATACGAGGTTAAGGACTTAGGACCTCCTCGCTGGGCTTGACAACCATCTTGGAAATCAGCCCCAGACAGTGTCCCACGGTTGTTCGCTTGAGTCCGGAGCGAAGGAGGGTGAAAACATAAAATTCCTTTTTAAAATAAATATCTGGAATAGTGATCTGAGACTTGAAACTTGCGGTTAATTTATAAGCAACCAGACCGTCAGAATCTGACCCAAATACACCCTTGGATCAGAAAAAATTTCAGGAACATTTACATGTACTTGGAATTTCGGATCAAGGCCCACTGACCATTGCCCGGCGGTCCGCCAGGCGTGATCTGGGAATCCGACTGAGACGAAAACATAACTCCACATAGATCCAAGGTTAGTGAGCTTAAGTCTGACTTTTGGCTCAAGGAGGGCCGCCAGAAACCCTCTTTTGAGCTGAATTAAAGCCGATTTGGATACAACCCAAGTATACCTTGAACTTAAGTCTATTTCAGAGACTTTTTAGGCTATATAAGGACCTTAGAGCATCCTCTCTCACAGCCATACGAATTTGGGAAAAGCCCTAAGTAAGAAGAGAGAAAAAGAGAGAGAAAGCTAGAGAGTTGTGGGAGAATCTCCCTCCTACTGTTTCCAATCACCACACGGGCTGCACCACCCCTTTCTTCTCGCTTTCCCATCGATACCGACTCCGTTTTAAGGTAAGAAACCCTAACCCTAGATCTGTTTTGGGGTGTGAAGGTTATAGGTTATGAAATAGCTAACCGGTTTCACTCTTTAGGCTATAAAACTGCCGAATACGGAAGCCTAACGAACCTAGCTGATTCGTTGCAATTCCAAGGAGTAAGGTGAGGACTTTAGGTGTATAGGTTATGGTTTTCAACGCTTTCAATGTCAGATAATGATAGATTCATGATCTACATGCAATTGCACATGTACAAAGTGCTTTCCGATTTCTGTTTCGATTAAAGTTGTAGAATATCGAATTTTATATATTTTAGGTATTCGTAGAAAATACCGTATACGTATATTTTTTGGAAATGTGTTTGACATGATTATTTGTTGTATGGATATACGATATATGGATAAAATACTTATTTGGCGAAATGATTCGCCTAAATACATGTTTTACTAATATACACTATGTATGTAGAAATACTGTATTGTAAGAAATACCGTATACATGTATAATTTAGAGATGTGTTTGTCATGATTAATTGTTGTATAAATATGTTATGTGTGTATAAAATATTTGCTTGGCGAAAGGAGTCGCCCTAATACATGTTTGCTAACATACACTAAGTATGTTGAAATAATGTATGTTATGTGTTTGTGGAAATGCTTGTGTGAGCAAGTGTTTGGATGTTGATGCCTTAGGAGGGTGTTGAGATGGGATTCTCAACTACCCTAGAGACATGTATGATTACCTCCATGAGGTTGTCTACTTAAACCACTTACTTGCAATATATGTGTTTGTATTCCTACTGATGTAGTGCTTTACAACATGCTTTATATCATGCTTTATATCATGCTATATAACATGCCTACTAGCATGCTTGAATTACTTTGTTTATCATGCTTTACTCCACATTCTATGGATGAGAATTGATTGAGTTTGGGACTATGTCTATAGTCCAGACAGTCGGTACCAGATTTGAGATCGTGGCTGAGGTTCATGTCACCACATGGGATGTGTTTGACGAACCCGAGTCGTACGTTAGTTGGCGACAGTAGTTAGGCCACGCGAAGTGCTTATGCACTTCATGTCGTCTAATTGATTGTGCACTCGAGCTAGTCAAGCTTGTCAAGTAACCTGATGTGTCTAATGTATGTTCACCATGTTTGGTCGCTACTGCTTGAACCTAGGGTACCAATCTTACCAGTGAAATCCCCTTTAATCATGGTACCTCGATCTGTTAAGACTCATGAACCGAGCATGGTGGTATGGGACACCGTGGTCGAGCTGTCGGCCTACGCTGGGGCCACGTGCCTCCCCGTAGTGACCAGTGAGTAACCAGACTCGTGAGCCGATTATGGTGGTATGGGACACTATATTCGAGCTGTCGGCCTACACTACTTGATGGGTGATGGGGGAGTGGTGCAGCAATTCCGTGTAATAGCCTTGGCAGCCCTGACCGTATCCGGTGTAGTGACCTCGAGCATACTCTAAATCTACGGTGAGGCAACGAGCCTTCCCATAGTAACAAAGTATAAGCTAGGCCTGTATTGATAAGGTGATGGGGGAGCGGTGCAACGATTCCACGTAATAGCCCTAGCAGCCCTTGCAGTGACCTAGAAAACACACCGTCGTCTGAGATTAACTAGGACTGATGACCCTAGAATGGATCATGTTTTGGAATGATACAAGGGAGGTACCTTAGTTTTCTAATCATGCTGTTTGAAATGGACTAATAACAACTCGGTAATCATGCTCAGCATACATTGCATGTGCCTGGAAGATGTGGAGCACTGAGGGATGAAAGCATGCCGCGAACGAAGAGGGTGTCACATGAGGGAGTATGTCAGTGAGGGCATCCATCATACCTGCATCCATACTTGCATTAATAAGAGTAGTTAGGAGTGTTTGATTTTACTGCTTTATCATTACTGCTTGACTGTATTGGTAATATGCTAACCTATGCTTTATTGTTCCACTGAGTTAGCTACTCACTCCCACATTATGGGACGGTGTTGCGCACACCAACCAGACTCTGTCTTAGGTTTATGTGAGCCAATGACTCAGGAGGCGGAGCCTGATTATGATGAGGAACAGGAGGAGTTCTCCTATATGCAGTACTCTGGCGGCTTCGACTAGGCTGCCAGGATCGACGGGTTTTTACAGGGATTGTTACTTAGTTTAATTTTTGACATTTTGTTTATAGAACAGACATATGTATATGGTAACTCAGATGGGTTCATACTCTGGAGAATGAAATGATTTTTGTTTCTTTACATACATGTATATACAGTTCAGTCTTCCGCTTGCCTTTATACAAATGATCTGGAGTATGAATTACTGTTTTGGTATAATCTCACTCATGTTTATTGTTCTAACACAGACAACATTTAATCATCATTAATTATGTTGCATAAGTGATGCGTTGGAACTCGGGAGTTGAGTAATACTCGACCCCTGATTTTCAGGGCGTTACACCAATGTAATAAGAGGAGAGTGACAATGGTCAACTAAATAAAAGAAGAGTAGCAATGGCTAAATCAACAAATAGACAAGTGGCAATGGCCAACTCAAATATAAGGAGAGTGGTAATAACCAACTCAGTAAAGAGGAGAGTGACAAAGACCAACTCAATAAATTGATAAAGGCAAGGGCAAGGCTTGTATCCATCGCCCCACATAAATTCATAAAGATCATTCGAAATCAACATTACACTATAATCCCAAAGGGCAAATAATTGATGGTAAAACATATAATTGCAGGGAGGATTCATAGTAACATGAAGACATGCAAAAAGCAAGATAAATATAACAACTTAAATTAATGTAAGCTTGAAGGATAAAACCCTCACATTTGGTTGCCTGATTGCTTATTACAAAGTTAAATGTCCAGATACACACCATAAGATCCGATCATGTCCTAGTTCATATGATTAAAAATAAAGTAGATTCTGTTGTTGTACTGGGTAAGATTGATTTCAAAGGAAGATCTTGGCTAAGGCCTGATTTAGACATGATATATGATACGGGAACTAGATGATTTTTAATATCCATGTCTAAGGACTTCGATATGTTCTTTTACCGAGTTGACTCGGTTCGACTAGGTGAAGTAATTTCATGTCTTGCTGTGGGAGAAGAAAAGAAGGAAATCTGGAAAAGAGAGGAGGATAGGAGGAATGATACATGATCTTACCAAGATGGGGATTAATTCTTCTTAGAATTTTGAATCTGAAGTCCTCGACTGGATCTTTCTCTTGCTAGAAGAACCAGTGGTGCTCCCTTGCTTCTTCATTTTCTTCTTCCTCCTCTCGCATGTTTCTTTCTCTCTTTCTCTTTCTCTTCCTCTTTCTTTCTTTCTTTCTTTCTTTCTTTTTTCTCTTTTCTTTCTCTTTCCCTTTCTTGTTGATTGGACAAAGGGTCTGGATGGACCAGACTCTCATCCGAAGCTCTCTCTCTCTCTCTCTTGCGGAATGACAACTTTCTTTTTATAGTCAGTCCGATTCTGGGAGTTTCTTATGCAGATATGCTTACGCAGCAAGGAACCCATAGGGCTTCCTTATGCAATAGGGATTTAAGTAACCGAGAATGGACAAAAAATTGGTGTTTTATCCTCCATTCTATCTATGTGGAAGGAGTCGAGACAGTTTCTAGCTTCCTTGAATAGGATCGGATTCCCTTATAGTGGAAATTCGATGGTCTAGATCCATCTTGGATTGGAGTTTAATGGCGTAACTTAGATAGTTACGCAGTCCCCTGGCTTTCGGCCATTAAAATGTGGTAGGATAGCTTCTGTTTTAATGGCAGATTTGGCCATAGTCGTGTTATTCCTGATCAGATCCTCTGGATGGCTTGGATTCATCGTCAAAAGCTTCTTAGCCCATGAGATGGGTGGCCCGGATGAAGTTTACAACACGAGTTTATGCGAAAGCATCTCCGTGTGTTACGGTCTTTCTTCGTGGAGAATGGAGAATGTAAATCTTTCTCCTTCTTTCCTTTCTCTCCTACCAACATGGGATTGGTCGAAAATCCCCTCTTAAGAAAATGGACAATTTGGATTAGAGGACGGTGTGCGGTGGAGGTCTCTCTCACTTTCGCGATCCTGATTTTATTGCCCGCTGTTATAGCGGCTGGAGTGAGTTGGTTTACATAATTCAGTGGTGTCCACTGTTTTGGGTTTCTAGGGAATCAAGTCCTTTATTCAAAACCTCCATAATGCGTTACCCCGAGGGCCAAAATATGAAGCAGATTCGAGTTCTGGGTGGGCTACACTGCTAGTTGACGTGGTGATGTAATCGTTGTCGCTATGAATACGCTTGTGTGCATGAACGAACATGGGTGACATGGTTTTCTTCGGACCAAGCCCCCCGACATGATGGACGGTTCAGATCACCCATGCGGGTGATGATGGTGACCCACACTCATCACAGCCAACGATCATCTGTCGTTGGCAGGAGAGAGGAAGGAAATGATTTCCTTCTTTGGATATGTATCGGGTCAAACCTAGTTTGACCCGATTTCTAGTATAGTGCACTGCCGGTGCACATGCACCGTGTGAAAAGGCCGAGCTAAATGTCTTAAAGGGGGAGGGGGGTGAATAGGACAATGCCAAATTAAAAAATAAAGTGCGGAGTTAAAGACTTAATAAGCAGTTGATAGCACAATAGAAAGCAACCTCTAAAATCAAGTATTGAGAGGTTGATACAAACTTGGTTCTAAGGACAACTGACACCAAAAACCTATGGTTTATGGCAGGACAACCTTACTAGAACGTGGGTGAGTATCAAAAACTCAAAATCAGATGGAAATGAAAGAAATAAGAACTAATCTATTACAACATTCACCACATAAAGCTTAAAAAACAAAGATTACACCATTCACATCCAAAAATACATCCCACGATCTTAAACCACAAAATGATAAAGAAATAAATCAAACATCCACCAAACACCTGAGAAATATAGTGGTTCGTGTGTGTTCACCAACTGTCTGAAAATAGCCACACAACTACTCCACTCCTAATATCCACTCCCTCAGGATATTAGCATTCATTAATCAAATAGGTTTTCCAAGGTTCACCTAAAACGTTCACAATTGTATTTTAAATGGGCTCACACAATCACAACCCCACACTCCGAGATTTTTTGGTTGATCTCAGAAAAAACCAAATGAGATTTTCTAGCTTAACTCATAAACCAAACAAAATGAAATTACCAAAAAGGAAACACTTATCTGTATGAAGATTCTAAAGTAGCCTGGTAGAACCAACTTGAAGACGACGTAGATATTCAACGTTCAGTCCCACAAGTGTATAGGGTTCTAGGTCTAGATGATTTTTAATTTAAATCAACCTAGGCTAGCTTGATTTGATTTCTATCTGAAGAAAGGATAAATCAAATGTCCCTTTTAAAAATCAGAATGGAATAGAGATCTAAAATCAAATAACAAGAGTTACTTATAAAGAATCTAAAATGTGCACAAAATAGCTTAGAATGAACACTAAATTATCTCAGAGTGATTGCTTAAAAATAATTAGAATTTTTAACTTTGAAATTCGAGTGTTATTTATACGTGAAAATTTGTTCACTCGATTGGCCTTAGGTTCGCTTCAACTGGCCTTACGTCCAACAGATTTTCAAAAATTTTGGCACGATAAGATTTGACAAGTGCTTGACTGGCCTTGTGGGTCCCACGACTGGTCGAGTGGCCTGCTTGACTGGTCGTGGACTACACATGACTAGTTGAGTGGGGTCAGAATGCTTACTGTAATTTCAGTCAAGCCCTGCACGACCGGTCGAGCACTGTTCACTCGACTGGTCAAGCAGTTTTCAGGACTGGTAGAGGACCAACAGAAAAATTCCAAAAAATTGTAACAATCCTGGACTGGTAGAGAAAATTCTAGGACTGGTCAAGCCAGTGCTAGGGCTAGTCAAACGAACAACCTATTAACCTATAAAATGACTGATACCAAGTATGAAATGAACGTAACATGCCGTAAGGTCAATTTAGGTCACTCATACCTTACTTGTGAGATAGAACGTGTGAACCATCAAACTATCAATCACATCAGCAACTTTAATTCTTGTGATATTCGAAGCTTGAACTGAATGTATCGAACTTAGTCTTTAATTAGGACTTGAGTTCTTGGACTTTTCTGGTTACAGAATTTGAACTGCAATATTGTGATTGGGTTCTTGAAAGTTGAGTCTTCAACCAACACTTGAAACTCATACACTTTCTTCAGCTTGAAGACCTCGGCAAGTTCGTCGTAGATGTTAGCAAGATTGATTCATCACGATCGTCGAAGATTCAAAGCAAATCAAAGCACAAGCTTGATACATAAAACACATAAGCATGACACAAACTCAAGTTAGTTTGGCACACCAAAATTTAACTAAACTTAGGGTTTCCAACATAGCAATTTCAATCTCCCCCTTTGTCAAATTTGTACCAAAACAAAAATACGAGTCATGCAATAGATATTCAATAAGAATGCATGCTCAATAAAGAATCATGCACCATTTAGTCAACAAATGATCAATAACATATGATCAATAAAGAATCATGCACCATCTATGCATACCATGCAACTCTCTCCCTTAATCCATTACTCCCTTTAATACATATGCAATTAAACTCCACATTCACATCATCATATCAAATTAAGCTTATTCCACAATATTCTCCCCCTTTTTATCACAACATGACAAAGGAAAGAAATAGATAATAAATGACAAATGTAGATAATAAGAGAGTAAAGAAGATAGAAAAGAACATGATAAAAAGATTAATATTAGATAACCATCAAGTATCATGTCACAAGAGGTAAGCAGTTCAAGTAGTTATCATCCAAACTCACAGACGGTAAAGAGAGTTAAAAGAAATTAATACAGAACCAAAGCAAATAGAACAACTAGTCAGATCTTGATGAAGGAGCAGGAATAGATGGATCATTCTTATGCAAACCCCTATTGATGTGCCTCACATATTTGCGCATATATTTGAAATGCGATTGTTAGGTTATTTCATGAATCTGAGCCACCTATTCCTCGAGACAATGCAATCTCTCATTAAAATCAGAAGGCTGATAATCAGAATCAGCCAAAGAATCTGAATCTAGCTCATTAAACAAATCATCCATGTTTACATCTTCTTGTAGCAAAGCATCACCTTCTTCAACTTCTTCACCTCCTCCAATATCCCCATCCGGTCTAGGTTCATCTTGTCGATATTTGATTTGTTGAAGGGATGAAGATTAATGGAACCTTCTCCAATAGGCATAACTACCAAAGCATGAGTAGCTAAGGCAGTCATAAGATAAGCAAAAGGAATATCGCTAAGACCGGGATGGAGATGAAACTGAATGATAAGATGACAGATAAGAGAAGGAAGACATATATGGATACCAGACACAACAGAATGCATAATACGAGCCATGAAAGCAGTTAACTCAGTCTTGTTACCTGAGCAAGGATACACATTTGAAATGAAAATGCGATGAAGGACCCTATATCTGGGTACATAAATTTGGAACTGAGCACAATACCGTTGTTCTACTCCGCATCCATGTTGTAAAGAACTCTTGTAATCAAACGTTTTGCATTCTCAGAAGGTCTAGAGGTTAAAGTAGATATGGGAACTCCGTCATCAACAACAGGTATATTCATGATATAAGAAATCAAATGACGATCTACTTCGATCGGACCTTCTCTAGTTGACACAATAAATGTCAAATTCTCTTGAGAAAAGTCTGTAATACAAGCATACATAGCCTGCGCAATGGACCGGTATGCCGAACCACCCCAAGATAATATATTCTTCCATCCTACAACTTGAAGGAGGGGGACGATGTTGAAGCGTTCAATATGATCAACATTAACAACACGCTCAACAATGACATTCCTATATCGAATATCCCACACATACTCGGGGTCCTCTTTAGGTGACCGAAGACGACATACTGAAATGGGTGCGGAATGAGATGAAGAGAGACCATGAACGTTTCTCTTCCTATTTCACCCTTTCATAGCAATAACAACTCAAGCACAAATTCCAACGCTAAAAGCAATATCAGGTTGGCTCGCAATTAAATAAAGTAAACTACCTATCATACTGCGATACAACTTTAGATCCACACTCTTACCTGTTGAATCCTTAGAGAGTTTTAGAGTAGTACTGTAAGACCCGTATCTTAGCTCGTACCGTTCTGTAGGCTTCCACGGGCTCGCGACATATAATCGGCAGTTGCTTGCGACTCTAAGTCGTATCCCGTATTCTTAAGTCGACTCGACCCAAGACCTGTAGCAGTGCGACCGTGCCGTCGCCGCGATTCCGATACTACGTCTCGTGCTCTGAGGTGATACCTAGGCCAGGTGATGTAGGCCCGCGTTCAGTTCAAGGAAAATGCAGCGCGTTGCAATCCTAAGAGAATCCATCACGTTAATCCCATCAATCTCATCAATCAAAGTACACATCACCAATTAATGTCAAGTGCAACCACCCCTCCCCTAAGTCAACTCTCTCTTACAACAAGTACACACCTATCACCCATCACCTATCACACCCATCTCTCTCTCTCTCATACACCTCTCTCTCTCATCTCTCTTCCTCATTCTCCAAACAACCCACGTCCAAGCTCCATGAGAGAGCTTGGTGTGGCCCACCCTCATACCTTCCATCTCCACCATCCAAGTCCAATCTCGACCATTGAAGTCTAACCATTGGAGCTCTAGATCGCATCGGTGGAAGGGAGAGTCCGAGATCTAATGGTGGGTGCTTCTCTCTCTATCTCTCTTTCTCTCCTCTCTTTTCATTTTTTTTGTGATATGAGGTGGCTATGTGGCCCACCCGGATGTACCCCACCTTGATGTATATCTTATCCAACCGTCTAAACCATATGGGCCTACCCATGGTGATGGGAAAACACAAGTATTAGATTGATCCCAATCAAGTGAGCCCCCCTTCAAAATTCGGCCACATCCATGGCTCAGGTGGCTCAGGTCACATGAAACAGTGGGATTTAACGCCTACCATGGAAATCCCTTTCTGGGCTACAGAAGTTTCAGATCCATATGAAATTTATTTTTCTAGTTCATCCAGGTCCGTGTGACCTTATCAACGGTCTGGATGGAAAATAAATCATTCTGGTGGGCCCCACGTTGGATTCAAGGATGTATGTATTATATACCACACCATCCACAGACGGTGGAACCCACGGTGTATGTGTTTTATCATCACCGTCTAGTAATGGATGATGGAATCTACACCATATATATGTTTTATCTGTGTCATCCATCTGTGCAGGACCCCACCATTATGAGGTATATGTTATATTCTACCGTCCTTCCATTTGCAGGTAGGGTCCACCATGATGTAGTGTTGTAGCCGCACCGTCTAGCCTACTGGACTGTGGGCCCCAGCAGCATATGACTGGTGTGATGGAAGTCAGTAAGTTCCATGGACACCAACTGAATAGCTGCTGTGTGTGTGTATATATATACATATATATATATATATATGTAATTATAAATAGTATTGTATGGTGGGCCCTACGTAGAACCCACCTATGTGGGATACAATTGGCTGGTCTTCACACACTAGCAAAATAGTTGTCTTGATGTTACAAGCTTTGTGGGTCCTCCATGATGTATACGATGATCCACATTGTCCATGTGATGGGAACCACCTTAGTGTATGTACATTCACACAATCCACCTTTGGACGGTGCCTTGTGGGGGCCTACAATTGATGCATGTATTGTATATCTATACTGTTCACTGGTGTGACCCACTTTGATATATATGAGGCCCATGTTATGAGGCTCAATGTGATGTATTCGAGGCCCATGGGCGAGGCCCAATGTGACGTATTCGAGGCCCATGGGCAAGGCCCATTGTGATGTATTCAAAGGCCCGTTGTTGAGGCCCACCCTGATGTGTATGAGGCATGTTATTGAGGCCCACCGTGATGTGTATGAGGACCATATGATGAGGCCCATCATGATGAATTTTTATCCCATGTGATGGGACCCACCTATTTTGTATTCAAAGCCCATTAGTGCGGCCCATTGATGTAGCCCACTTGTTGTATATCCGACCCATGTGTAGTGCCCACCTATTGTGTATTTAAGGCCTATGGGTCGTAGCCCATTGTGATGTATATTTGAGGCCCAGATATGAGGCCTATTGCGATGTAATTGTGACCCATATGATGAGGCCCACCTTGATATATTTACGACTCATCCATGAGGCCCATCATGATGTATAATTGAGGACCATCTGCAGGGCCCACCTGCCTTGTATTTAAGGCCCATATGATGGGGCCCACCTACTTGAATCTGAGGCCCGTGGGCAAGGCCCATTGCGATGTATTTGTGGCTCATGGTGATGTATATTGGGCCATTGTGTGAGGCCATGGGCCCACCATATGTTTGGCTCTATATAGGCCACTCCTTGGGAGCAATGTTGGTTTAATGGCCACATTGTTAGGCAGTGATGGTTTAATGTCCACATTGTGACCTTCCCTTCGACCATGTTCGGCCGATTTTGATGGTTGATTTCGACTCCGTTATCGATCAATTTTGATTGTCATGGCCGATTGTCGATTAGCGATCGAGGCCGATTATCATGATCGATTGTCGATTGGCGATCGAAGCCAATTATTATGACCGATTGTTGATTCCAATTGACGTGACCAATTTATCGATTTTGATTATCGATCGATCCCGATTGTCGTGGCCGATTGCCGATTCTGATTAACGTGACCGATTTACTGATTTTGATTATCGATCGATCTCGATTGTCATGGCTGATTGCCGATTCCGATTGACGTGACTGATTTGCCGATTCTGATTATTGATCGATCCCAATTGTCATGGTTAATTGCCAATTTCGATTGACATGACCGATTTACCGATTCTGATTATTAATTGATCCTAATTGTCATGGTCGATTACTGATTCCGATTGACGTGACTAGTTTGCCGATTCTAATTGTCGATCGATTCCGATTATCGAGGCCGATTGTATAGGCCGATTCCGATTGTCGAGGCCGATTGTATAGGCTACTCGAGACTTATATGATGTATATGCAACCCGTAGTTGAGGCCCATTGTGGTGTGTATTCGGCCTGTGTGATGTATATATGGCCCGTATTTGAGGCCCATTGCGATGTGTATTTAGCCCGTGTGTAAGGCCCAATGTGATGAATATGAGGCCTATGTGATGAGGCTTATTGTGATGCATTTGAGGGTTAGGCAATGGAGCTCAGTAGGATATATATTAGGTACATGTGAGAGGCCCATCGTGATGTGTAGTAAGCTCTTGAGAGAGGCCCATGGTATTGTATAATTGGCCCTTGTGTGAGGTCATGGGTTCACTATATGTTAGGATCCATGAGGGCCATTCCTTGGGGAGCAATGTTGGTTAAATGTCCACATTGTCGAGGTCGATTGTCGATGCTGGTTATTGATACCGATTATGAGTATGTGATAGCATAACATCATGATACATGCCCATATGCATCATCTGCATGTTTGTTATGAGACGTGGTTAATCATTGCATATATCATTGAGCGTATTGTTATGAGACTCCCTAATAGGCGGAGGTTATCTCACATGAGTGCATGGTATGCGCAGGATTGATGCATGACTGGATTGTATGACTCATGCATCTTGCATTGTGTGCTATGATTACTATATGCCCTAGCGACATCAGGGCTGTAGCCTCCACAAGCATATCGTGGATGGCCAGAGGGGACACTGAAAATGTTTGGTTCTAGCATACCGGTGTCATAGATGTCCCTGAGTGAAAATCCCTAAACCTCCGTGGCCACGAGACGCCCCAACGTCGAGACCGAATGGATATATATGAGAGCGTGAGGGCCGTATACTAGTAGGCTGCGTCTCCCACTGTGTCGTGGTCAGTTGGGAGGGGGTGTGACCTTACTCGCCTGAGTGAGGGGGCAATATCTAGGTTGAGTTTGACCAGCTTGAGGAATGGATCCGCTATCGATAAGTCAGGCCCGATATTGGCAAACAGATAGTGAGGTCTCTTCCACTTACCCAGTTGTGTGCTCGGATAGGGGCGACAAGCTGGCGTAGAGTGTAATAGACCCTGGTGATGATCTCATAGATGAACTGTACTGATATGTGGACTTATTGAGCAGGAGTGTACCTTCGCATGGCTAGGATTTCGGTTGGGCGCGCGACTAACTTGAGATTAGGAGTTTACCACATTGAGTCTTACTATCCAAATTTAGGTATGAGACTGGTTTGGATAGATGCCCCTTGTGATGGACCCCATAGCCAGCGATACTACGTACTATCATCCCGACTTCACACTCCAGCATGGTCATTCCATTCGCACCACATATTGCATTACATCTATGACATATGGTATTTTGGGTTACCGTGTTTCTGCATTTATATGGTCTAGATATGATTGACGCTATTCGTGGACTCATCAGGAATTACATACTGCATTGCATCCTCAGCATTTGATATTTGACTCTTTATGACTCCTCATTTGCATAGTTGTTTTATACTGTGTATTCTGATATTGATTGACTCATGGACTTGTCCGTATTTCCGCTTACTCTGTTATTGTATAATTTATGATCTTGTAAGTATTTCTATTTACTCTGATAATTCATGCTCTTGTCAGTATTTCTGCTTGCTCTAGTAATTCATGATCTTGTTAGTAATTCTGCTTATTCCGATATTGTACGATTTATGGATTATCAGTATTTTCGGTACTGTATGATGATGACATTGTATTGAATACTTGGCACTTACCTTGTGCACAAACTTACACCACCCTCTAAGCTTTCTAAAAGCTTATTCACGATAGATGCGTGCAGTGATGTTAGGTTGCAGCAGTGTTGAGCCTCGAGCATGCAGCGGTCTTCTGAAGCTTGATTTTCGATTTATGTATTTCCCTTCAGTATTGTAATCAAATGGTTATACTAGTGGATATGTGATGATGATGTTACCTTTGTGATTTGGGTATACTTGTGGTTATGCTTATTACGAGTTAAATGTACAAAAAAAAATCCTTCTTATAGGATCCCAGTTTCAGAATCTAGCGTATGGACGCCAGGAGCCGAGAATGGGTACTACGGAGGCTGTTGGTACTGGATTTGGCAATCGGGATTCCTGTGAATCTAATTTCTAGGTTTGAGGCGTGACAAGTACTCATTGGAGTATCAAAAATTTTCATGCTCTCAAATCCAAACTTTTTAACTAAGTTCAAAGCATATTTGGTTCGAGAGATAAAGAATCTATTAGGGAGCTGTTTGACTTGCAACCCTAGAAAATAGTTTAATTCTCCAACCATGCTCATTTCAAATTTAGATTTCATAAGATCTGTAAACTCAACAGTCATGCTAGCACAGGTAGATTCATAGATAAGTCATCAACATAGATTTGTATTATTAGTATATGATCATTATGTTTCTTAACAAATAATGTTTTATCTACACTCTCCATAGCAAAGTAATAACTTAACAAGAATTTAGTCAATTTCTCATACCATGCCCTAGGAGCCTGTTTCAAACCATAGAGTGCCTTTTTTAGGTGATAGACATGATTAGCATGCTTAGGGTCTTCAAAACCTGTTGGTTGTTCAACCTACACTTCTTCATGCAAATCGTCGTTTAAGAACGAACTCTTTACACTCATTTGATATATTTTAAATTTTTTAAAGCACGTAATGGATATAAATAGTTTGATCGATTCAAGATGAGCTACCAGGGCAAAGGTCTCATCATAATCAATGCCTTCAATTTGAGTGTACCCTTGTACAACCAGCCTAGCCTTGTTTCTAATAATATTACCAAGTTCATCAGACTTATTTTTGAAAACCCATTTTGTTCCGATAATGTGTTTATCTTTTGTTCTTGGAACTAAGTACCAAACATCATTTCTAACAAATTGATTGAGCTCTTCTTGCATTGCTACAATCTAGTTTTCGTCAGTAAGGGCTTCTTTTACGTTAGCCAATTCTATCTGAGATGTAAAACACATGTAGTTGCACATATCTTCTAGTTGTTTATAAGTGCACACACGTGTGAGAGGGTTTCCAAGGATTTGATCAGATGGATGGTCTTTAACTGTCCGCAGTTCAGTGTTATTTTGACTAGACGAAGATTCTAGTTTATCAAATAAAAGGACTTCATCATTTTCTGAACTTGAGACAGGTGTATTCGAGTGATCATCTATAACCACATTAATGGACTCTTGAATTACACCAATCCTCTTGTTAAGAACCCGATACACTCAACTATTCAGAGCATACCCTAAAAATATCCCTTCATCACTTTTGGTTTCAAATTTACCCAGATGTTCTTGGTCATACAAGATGTAACACTTGCTGTCGAAAACTTAAAAGTATTTGATAGTAGGCTTCTTATCAAACCACATTTCATAAGCCGTTTTACTATTTAATTTTCTAGTATAAACGCGGTTAATTATATAACAAGCAGTATTTACGGCTTCAGCCCAAAGATTTTTAGGAAGCTTCATACTATTTAGCATTACATTTGCCATTTCTTGAAGCATTCTATTTTTTCTTTCCACTACTCCATTTTGTTATGGTGTTTTGGGCACAAAATATTCATGTGATATTCCCTGGTCACTGCAAAATTTCTCAAAACTGCTATTTTTAAACTCAGAACTATGATTACTACGGATCTTAGTGACTTGTGATTCTTTTTCAGTTTGGATACGTTTAAGTACCCTTTTTATTTCGTCAAGAGTTTCTAATTTCACTTTTAAGAAGACTACCCAAGTATACCTAGTAAAGTCATCTACAATGACCAGAATATACTTCTTGCCACATCGACTATCTGTTCTAGTTGGTCCAATGAGATCCATGTGGAGAAGTTCGAGTAGTTTAAATGTGGCATTGGAGTTCACTTTTTTGTGAGCACTCCTGGTTTGTTTACTAATCTGGCACTCGCTACTTATTTTATCCACTTTCTTTATTTTGGGTAGACCTCTTACCAATTCACTTTTGCTCAATCTATACAAGTTGCGGTAGTGTACATGTCTTAGGTGCTTATGCCATAATTCGGTCTCATCGGTTTGGACCATGTAATACGATAGCTTAGATGAGCTTGAGTCACTAACTATGTAGCAGTTCTTAGAAGTTCTGCGGCCAGTTAATATTACAGAACCATTCTTATTTAAAATTTCACACCCTTGGTTGGTAAATTTTACACTATGATTATTATCGCATATTTGAGAGATGCTTAATAGATTATGTTTTAAACCTTCTACATATAAAACATTCTCAAATAGAGGGAGGTTAAAGAGTTGAACCATACCTTGGCCAACAATTCTGTAGTTGCTACCATCATTGAATGTGACTGAACCATCAGTCATGTCTTTAAGACTGGTGAACAGACCTTTGTCACCTGTCATATGTCTGGAGAAACTACTATCTAGGTACCACCTTGAATGGCTCGAAGCCTTGAAAGTAGTGTGGGCAACCAAATAAGCAACCTTAGGGACCCATTTCATTATAGTTTTGGGTTTAGGAGCATATTAGTCTTCTTATGTTTATAGTTGTTATAAGTTCGACCCATCGAGTTAGATTTTAAGAGCTCCTTAAGCAAGTCTACAATTTTTTCAGCTAAAGGATAACGATTTTGATTTTTATAGTTGATATGGTTGCTTTTAGGTTTTAAAGTCTGAAAAGTTTTAGTATTTTTAAAATTATTTTGATTCAGACTTTTCCCTTTTGAGTTAGAAGACTCCCCTTTAACAAATTTAGGTGGAGTATTCTTATATTTAAGAGGAATACTTTTATTATAGTCCAATCCAGATCGATCGCCACATTTTCTAGATCTAGATAAAAGTTTTTCTAATTTAGGATCACCTTGGGCATACCTCCATGTGTCCTTCAAACTCAAAAGCGAAGAGACTTTTAGTTTTCGCTTATCATTTTCAGATTTTAAGTTTTCAACTTGGGACATTTTGAAATCTAAGTCGCACTTTATTTTTTCAAAGCAATCTGAAAAGTGTGATTTTTCTAAGACTAGATTATCAAAATTCTCTTTTAGTTTTGAAAACTTTTCTTTCTGAAGTTTTAACTTTATAGCTATTTTGCAACTTTCCCTATATAGGACATCATAAGCATCTTGAAGGTCTTTTTCATTTTCATGGTCACTACCTAGATTTTCTTCACTAGTTGAATCATCATTATCTGAGAAAGTGAACTTGGCTAGAGTCATTAGGGCTTTAACATCATTAGCCGACTCGGTTTCTTTTTAGATTTGTCCTTCTTAGGACATTTGTTTGCTAGATGCCCATATTCATGGCAGTTGTAGCATTAACTGTCTTTTAGAGATTTCTAATTTTTAGACCTAGATCTTTTCTTTTCAATAGGTTTTTGCAAATCAACCCTCTTTTTAGTTTTGAAAATCTTGTAAAACTTTTTGGCTAAAAGAGCCATATCATCTTTAGAAGTTTCTAAATCAGAATTATTCATATTTTCATGAGAAATAATTTTAGAAGACTTGAGGGCGATTGACTTACCTTTGAGGGCCTTAAAATTTAACTCATAACTAACTCTGAAAATTTTAGAAACCCAACTAACTCTTCTACCCTCATATTATCCGTTTTATGAGGTTCCTGGATCGCGATCACTTTTGAATTAAACAGATCAGGCAACGAGCGTAGTATCTTTGCACAGAATTTACCTTCTGGGATCCTATTACCAAGACCCCACATAGAGTTGACGATGTCATTTAATCTTGTATAGAAGTCCATGAAAGTTTCACTTTCTTCCATACGATTTCCTCAAATTTAGTTGTGAGGATTTGAACTTTAGATTTATTGACAATTGTAGTACCCTTGTGTGTCATTTCCAAAATATCCCAGGCTTGCTTGGCAGTATCACAAGATGTAATTCTCTTGAATTCATCCGGTTGTAGTACGCAAGTAATAACATTTAAAGCCTTTGCATTGGCACTACTCACACTTTTTTGAAGAGTGGTCCAAGAAAAATAAGGTGTAACTTTTACAGTTTTAGATCCATCAATACCAGTCACTTCAATGGTAGGAGGGGTCAATTGGTCACTGTGGCTTGCCACATGCTCTTATCCATGGATTTTAAAAATATCCTCATTCTGGCTTTTCAATCGGCATAATTAAAGCCATCAAATGGTGGAGGCCTAGTGTAATGCCCGTATCCTAGTCCGTACTGTTCCATCAACTCCCGCGATCCTTCCCGACGAATTCCGACAACCTGCGACCTATAATCAATGTTTACGGGCGATCCTAAGTCATATCCTATAGATTTGAGTCTGCTTAATCTCAGACTTATACCATTGTGACCGCACCATTGCTGCGATTCCAACGCCACGTCTTGCACACTGATTCGATACCCTGGCTAGGAGATGTGGGCCCGGGTTTATTTCAAAGAAACGCCATGCATTTACGAACCCAAGAGAATCTCTACAACACATCCCATCAATCAATCAATCAATCAATCAAAGTACATAACCCATGCTTTCTTTCTCCTCAAGTCAAGCAACCACCCTAAGTCAACTCTCATGTCAAGTACATCTATCACTCACATCCATCATTGACACCCATCACCTCTCTCTTACAACTACCCTTTCTCTCTCTCTCTCTATCTCTCTCTCTCTCTCTCTTTCTCAACACAAATTTTAAGCAAAAAAGTGGTGGACGTCAAAGCAATTTCAAGAGAGAAAAGTGTGTTATGTGGCCCACTTCCTATCCCAAGATCAATCATCCTAGCCCTTCATTTCTCATCATCTTCCATCAAAGTGAGACACAAGAAGATTGAATTGTGGGTGTTTTATAAGCATAGAGTTCATGTTTTAATGATGGGCCAAGTGGGTCCTACTGATTAATGGTATGGATCTCACTTTGGACCCTAGATGTGGTCGATGGTCCACCTTGATTCTCTTGATCATTCCATGATGGGGCCATTCTCCATGGACCCCATCATGATGTTTATTTTCCTTGCATAAATAGGGTCATCTAGACCTTGCATTTTGGTGGAGAAAGGATCTCCACCGTTGATTTTGATCGGTGGGCCCACATGTAATGGGACCCACTTGATGTATGATGTGATGTGTGGAAGGGAGGGCCCATAATGTCGGGGTCCCTCCATCACTCTCTCTCTCTCTCTTTTCCCTTGTTGTTGGGCCCATGATGTATGTAATTTATCCAAGTCATCCACCTTCATGGGACCCACTTGATGGACGTGTTAGATCTACACCGTCCAAGACATGTGGGCCCTACCTTAATGATGATGGGAAAACACGAATATCAGATTGATCCAAATCACGTGGGCCACGTCCATGTGAGACCCACTGTGATGAAATGTATATTCACACTGTCCGTCCAGCGTCCCTAGACGCTGGACGTGTAGTGAAGTGTGAACAGGTAGTGGGATGCACTACAGCGTCTGGACGAGCTTTGTAATATATATATATATATATATATATATATATATATATATCACCTTGATTCAAAATTTTGGGTGGGCCGATCATGCAGGCCCCACGTTGATGTATAAATCTAATCCACGCCATTCATCCCATTCCCCAAATCATTTTAGGCGTTGAACTGAAAAATGAAGCTAATCCGATTTTCTGGCGGGCCATAACATAGAAAACGGTGATTTCTACCATTTAAATCTATTAGGGCCCACCTTGATGTTTTCACACACCAAAACATGTTAAATATTGGGCTTGATTGGTCTGTCTTGAGCCATGAAATCCAGTGGATGGGGGTGGATTCTCCTGATGTTGGCCCCACCTAGGAAAAACCATGAAAAAATTATTTTAAAAAAAATAAAATAAGATGCAGTAGGTGCTGCTGCTAATGTCTAGAGGACGTGCAACAGCCTTATGCGCTGTTGTGGCGTGAACGGGCAGGGACCGTGGGTCCCAACTGTTGGCCCCACCATGAAGTATGTGTTTCATCTACGCCTGCCCCCTTGCACACGTGTGTTGCATCCGTGCAGCGTGGTACCCACATGATGTATTTGTTTAATCTATATCATCCACTGTTTGGGCGGTGGGGCCCACCATGATGCATTGCATTGTATCCATGCTGTCCAACCATTCTGAGATATCATTTCATGGTATGAGGCAATGAATGAGTCAGATCTAAAGTTAAAGTGGACCCCACCATTTAAATAGTGGACAGTGATGTCCACCGTTCAAACTTCTAAGGGCCACAGTAGTTTCCAATTAAGCTTATATTTTTGTTTTCACTTCATCTATCTCTATGTTAACTTATGAATTGGGTGGATCTAAAGCACATCACGGCGAGCCACTCCATGATGTGTCCAACCATTAATCAGGTGGACCATACTGCAGAAAATAGTGAGATTTGAATGTCTATCATTGAAACCCATTTGAGTCACGGAAGTTCTGGATCAATGGGGAATTTATTGAATTTATTTTCCTTCTTAATCCATGTCTTTATGACCTTATGATTAGATTGGTTAGAAAATAAACTTTATAGTGGGCCCTGTGAATGGTGTAACAGTGAAAATCATCTCCACTGTTAATTGTGGTATGGTCCAGATGATCTTTCGATACCAATTGTTCCTTTAGAAATGCTCTAGAATGATCTCTACATTAGTTATGGTCCATTGCAATGTACGTAAGTCCCATTGATGTGGCTCACCTTGATTTATATGAGGCCCATGTGATACAACCCATTTGATGTATTGGAGGCCCATGGGTCGAGGTCCAATGGGATGTACATAAGGTCCATTGCAAATGTGTGATTCCACCATGGTTTATGTAATGATGTTTATGGAGGTCTATGCCTTGGGAGCAATGATGGTTTGATGCCCGCATTGTAAAAATAATGTTGGTTAAATGTCCGCATTGTAACTCTCCTTAGGGCCCATTGATAGACCCATACTTGTTGTGTGTAGGCCGTCTAGGCCCATCTTCATTGTGAGGATAGTTCATCACCATAAACATGCTTAGTATAATTCCATGATTCATACCCATTCACTTCATATGTATGCTTGATATGAGGAGTGACTAATCATAATATATGCCATTGAACAGATTATTTATGGGACTCACTGATAAGAGTTACCCATATGAGTGCATGGTACACGCAAGATTGCCGCATGACTAGATAGTATGACTCATGCATCTCGCATATGTTTGACACGATCATGGTACGCGCAGGATTTCCCTAGCGACATCAAGGTTGTGGCCTCTATAGGCACATCGTGGATGGCCATATCAGATACCGAAAATACTTGGTTCTAGCACTATGGACACTTAGGATGTCTTTGGGTGAAAGTCCGAGAACCTTTTTGGTACCAGGAGATGCTCCAACGTCTAGACTGAGTGGATACATGAGCGCAGGAGTGCCAAATACTAGTAGGCCTCGTCTCCTACTGTGTCGTGGTTGGTTGAAAGGGGGTGTTGCCTTATCCACCCGAGTGAGGGGGTTGTAATCTAGGCTGAGTTTGACCAGCTTATAAATGAGTCTGCTATCGATGAGCCGGGTAGGTATTGGCAGACTACTGGTCGGGCAGATAGTGTGGCCTATTCCACTTACTAGGTTGTGTGGCTAGGGAGGCAGCAGTCAGTGTGAAGTATATTAGACCCCGGTGATATCCCAAAGAGAAACTGTACTGATATGTGTACTTAATGAGGATTGGCATACTTGCTTTGCATCTCGTATATGACATTTGGCTACGTAGGCCTCACATCGCATGGCCTTGGTACGGCCGATAGCATTTATGCCTTGCATCACATAGCTTTAGTACACCTGATAGCATTCATGGACTCACCCGCATACTTCCATATTACTCTGATACTGCATACTTGGCACTCACCTTGCGCACACACTTACACCACCCTCTAAGCTTTTGTAAGCGTATGCACGACCATTACGTGCAGGTGACATTGGATTGTAGTGGCGCTGAGGCAGGAGCGCGCATTAGTTTGTTTTGGAGCCTTTTCATCACCTTGTATTTCCCTTTCCGCTTTGTACCTAAAGTTTTTTTAATATAGTGGATATGTGGTGATGTTGTTTTGTGATTTGGTTATGCTCCATTACATTAAAAAAAATCATACTGGAAATCCTCGTAAGATCCCAGGATCAGAATCTATCATATGGGTGCTGGAAACCGAGAATGGGGCATTACGGAGGTTGTCGGCGCCGGATTCGGCAATCGTGAATTTTGTGAACTCATTTTTCGAGTTTGGGGCATGACACCTAGTGATCGAGAAGCTATCAAAATTTGACATGTTAAAAATCTCAGATCGATTAGCTCAGGAATTTAATCCAAATAACAAAAATAAAACGAGCTATTAGGCTCTGATACCACTTGAAAAGGTCGAGCTAAATGTCCTAGAGGGGGGGGGTGTGAATAAGACAATGCCAAATTAAAAAATAAAGCACAAAATTAAAGACTTAATAAGCAGTTGATAGCACAATAGAAATCAACCTCTAAAATCAAGTATTGTGAGGTTGATACAAACTTGGTTTTAAGGACAACCTGACACCAAAAACCTACAGTTTATGGCAGGACAACCTGTAACCACTCGTAAATTTCCGTACAATGGCTTGAGTACCACCTGGACCAAAAATCACTTAGGATTAAAACCTTTAAAAATTTGACAAAGTTAACTAAGTGCTAAACTAGAGTAGCCATGAAATCTATTTGAATCGATTTAAATACGATCTACAAGACCCAAAACTTGTAGAATCATTGACACTAGGTTACCCTAAAATCTAGGATCAAACTCATTACCCGTCTGCACTCGTGAGCACATTGAAACTCTGTATCAGGTCTGGATTGCACATCGGGAGTCCGAATAATACGAGGTTAAAGACTTAGGACCGCCTCGCTGGGCTTGACAACCATCTCGGAAATCAGACCCAGATAGTGTCCCACAGCTGTTCGCTTGAGTCCGTAGCAAGGGAGTGTGAAAACACTTGTTTTCTTTCCAAAATAAATATCTGGAATAGTGATCTGAGACTTGTTACATGCGGTCAATTTGTAAGCAACTAGACCGTCAGAATCTGACCCAAATACACCCTCGGATCAGAAAAAATTTCATAAACATTTACATGTACTTGGAATTTCGGATCGAGACCCACTGACCATTGAACTGAAACTGGTCCGCCACGCGTGATCTGGGAATCCGACTAAAACAAAAACTTAACACCACGATGATCCAGGGTTAGTGAGCTTAAGTCTGACTTTTGGCTCAAGGAGGCCTGTCAGAAATCCTCCGTTGACCAGAAATAACGCTGCTTTGGTTATAACCTAAGTATACCTTGTCCTCAAGTCTAGTTTGGAGAGATTTTAAGCTATATAAGGACCTTAGAACACCCTCTCTCACAGCCATACGAATTTGAGGAAAACCCTAGAGAGAGAAGTGAGAAAAGAGAGAGAAAGAGTGAGAGAAGTGGGAGAATCTCCCTGTTACTGTTTCCTGCCCCTACCCTAGCTCCACCACTCCTTTCTTGCTACTTTCCCCGCAATACCGACTTCATTTTGAGATAAGAAACCCTAACCCTAAATCTGTTTTGGGGTATGTTGGTTGTAGGTTATGAAATAGCTAACCTATTTCATTCTTTAGGCTACTAAACTACCGAATACGGAAGCTTGGCAAACCTAGTTGATCCGTTACGATTCTACGGTATAAGGTGAGGACTTTAGGTGTATAGGTTATGGTTTTCAACGCTTTCAATGTCAGATAATGATAGATTCATGATCTGCATGCAATTGCATATGTACAAAGTGCTTTCTGTTTTCTGTTTCGATTAAAGATGTAGATTATGGAATTTTACATATTCTAGGTATTCGTAGAAAATACCGTATACGTATAAATTTCGAAAATGTGTTTGACATGATTATTTGTTGTATGAATATACGATATAAGGATAAAATACTTATTTGGCGAAAGGATTCGTCCAAATACGTGTTTCACTAATATACACTATGTATGTAGAAATACTGTATTATAGAAAGTACTGTATACATATATATTTTAGAGATGTGTTTGCCATGATTATTTGTTGTATAAATATATTATATATGCATAAAATACTCGCTTGGCGAAAGGACTCGCCCTAATACATGTTTGCTAACATAGACTAAGTATGTTGAAATAGTGTATGTTAAGTGTTTGTGGAAATGCTTGTGTGAGTAAGTGTTTGGATGTTGATGCCTTAGGAGGGTGTTGAGATGGAATTCTCAACTACCTTAGAGACATGTATGATTTCCTCCATGAGGTTGTTTACTTAAACCGCTTACTTGTGCAATTTATGTGTTTGTATTCCTATTTATGTAGTGCTTTATAACATGCTTTATAATATGCTTTATAACATGCTTTATGACATGCTTACTAACATGCTTGAATTACTTTGCTTATTATGCTTTACTCCACATGCTATGAATTAAGATTGATTGAGTTTGGGACTATGTCTATAGTCCAGACAATCGGTACCAGACTTGAGATCGTGGTTGAGATTCATGTCGCCACGTAAGATGTGTTTGACGATCCCGAGTCGTACGTCAGTTGGCGACAGTGGTTAGGCCACGCTAAGTGCTTATGCACTTCATGTCGTCCAATTGATTGTGCGCTCGAGCTAGTCAGGCTCGTCAAGTAACCCAATATGTCTAATGCATGTTCACCATGTTTGGTCGCTACTGCTTGAACCTAGGGTACCAAACTTACTAGTGGAATCCCGTTAAACATGGTACCTCGATTTGCTAAGACTCATGAGCCGGGCATGGTGGTATGGGACACCGTGGTCGAGCTGTCGGCCTACGCTGGAGCCACGTGCCTCCCCATAGTGACCAGTGAGCAACCAAACTCGTGAGCCGATTATGGTGGTTGGGACACTATATTCGTGCTGTCGGCCTACATTGATAAGGTAATGGGAGAGTGGTGCAACTATTCCGTGCAACAGCCCTGACAGCCCTTTGTAGTGACCTCGAGCATACTCTGAATTTATGATGAGGCGACGAGTTTTGCCGCAGTGTATAGAGTATGAGCTAGGCCTGTATCTATATAGTGAGGAATCGTTAAAGAGGTGATGGGGGAGTGGTGCAACGATTCCGTGTAACAGCCCTGGCAGCCTCTGTAGCGACCTAGAAACACATTGTCGTATGAGATTAACTAGGATTGACGACCCTAGAATGGATCATGTTTGGAAATGATACAAGGGAGGTACCTTAGTTTCCCAATACTACTGTTTGAAATGGACTAATAACTACTCGGTAAGCATGCTCATCATCGCATCGCATGTGCCTGGTAGATGTGGAGCATTGAGGGAGGTATGCATCCGCAAACGTAAGATAATATCGCATGAGGGTAGTTTGGCAAGGGCATTCATTATGTCATTTCATACTTGCATTTAATAAGAGTAGTTAGGATTGTTTGATTGTACTGCTTTATCATTACTACTTAACTGAATTGAGAACCTGTTAACCTATGCTTTATCATTCCACTGAGTTAGCTACTCACTCCCATGTTACAAGACGGTGTTGTACACACCAACCAGACTCTATCGCAGGTATAGAGGATACGTCGATTCAGGAGGCAGAGCCAGAATACGATGAGGACCAGGACGAGTTCTCATACATGCAGTACTCTGACGGCTATGCTTAGGCTGACTGAATCGTGGGGATTTCAGGATCTATCTTTTAGTTGTATTTTTACCTTTTGATTCAGATACAATATATGTATATGGATACTCAGTTAGTGTTCATACTCTGGAGATCATGATGGTTTTGTTTCCTTATATACCTTATATATACAGTTTCAGTCTTCCGCTTGCCTTTGTACAATTGATCTGGAGTATGAATTACTGTTTTGGTATAATCTCACTCATGTTTATTGCTCTAACACAAACAACATTTAATCATCATTATTTATGTTATATAAGTGATGCGTTAGAACTTGGGTGTTGAGTTATACTCGACCCCCGATTTTCTGGGCGTTACAAGTTGGTATCAGAACATGATTTTGATTAAACTAGACCTGAGTTATGTTCCCACGACGTACGCTGACGCATTACAACTTAGGAGGGTGCGAGAAAATATAGAAACAGTCCTAGGTTTTCCCGATTCTCTATTTGGCAAAGTTTATCTAAAATGAGCGTTTTGATCGAGTCTGTGCTCGATCCTGATCGCACGAGTCTATTCCAAATTACTTCTAGACCGTCTATTGACATGTCTAGATCACAATACACCTCATCCTAGCAGTCAAAAATCTGTAAATACTAGTATGTATCCGAAACTACTCGAAATTGAGCGAATCGGGGTCGGGGGCCTACCCACATTGATCTAAGGGTACCCAGGGTGGGACCCAGTGTTTTTTTGGGGCCTAGGGCACTGGAGGACCACGCCCATGGGGCCCCCCTTTGAAAACTGTGAAGTTTGTCGGCGAGGCCTCGCCAGTTTCTGGGCTGGGTCGGGCCCGCGGCTCGGGTCGATCCCTTTTGGGGGTCTAATATACCCTCTGACCTTGCTCCCATCCCATTTTCATCTCCTAAAACCCCACCTCCTTCACAAACCTCCCCTCCAAGACGTTTTTCCCTCTTGCATTGCTGCCGTCTCTCGCAAATCGCCTTTCCAATCATCCTCCCTGTTGATTTCGACCACAACCTACCCATTCCCATCATCCACAGCAGTCCTCTCCTCCATTTCATCTCTGTTTCTCTCATTTGGACTCCTACACGCCCCCTTTGAAGCTTTAAAATCATGCAAGCTCCCTAAGCCATCCTACTTCTCCATTTTCCTTCTCCATTCGCTGTCTTTGGGGCCTTTACAATACCTGTCGAGCCTCCTATCTGTGGAGAACCCACATTTCCAGCACATTCTCTCATTTTCCTTCATTTTCCATGGCCCTTTTTGAAGTCATTACGGCCATTTTCTCCATCTCCACCATCCTCTCTCTGATGGGCAAGAGAAAGAGTGCCGCTGATGAGGCTGGGCCTAGTCACCCTACACGATCAAGGCGGCCGAGAGACACTGCCATTAGCTCGAGCTTTGCCTGGGAATTTTGAACGAAGCGAGACCTTGATCCCCGAATTCCTGCCGAACGAGCTCAGTTGGCGGCGCTACCTCATGGAGTTTATGAGGATCGCAGGGTTCTCTTTGAAGCCCAGGTGAATGGACGGCTCTTCAGGGAATACTACTTGTTTGAGCAAGTAGAGGCGGCCCACTGGGGTCCACTATTTGAGGCCAGAGGTCGCGCCAATCCTGGTACTATCAGAGCCTTCTACGCCAACATTCGTGAACTTACACTGGAACCTTTGCAGTTCCGGCTCTTAGTTGGGGTGGATCTGTTTGTCACTGTTGATGTGAGAGTGATTGCGCGGCTTATGAATATGCCTCTTGGTGACGTACATGCTAGTGAGCAGAATCTGAGGACTGTTTGTGAAAAGGATCGCCGCACACGTTACCTTTGTGGTGGCCGACTGGCTGAGTGGCAGCCGAACAAAAGCCTGCTAGCGTCTCACATGTCAGACGACTTCCACCTACTACATCATATCTTCACTTACAACCTCTACCCCAGGCACTGTAATCGCAGCGAGTGCACGCGACTCATGGTGGACTTTCTATACCAAGTGGGGCAGGGAGCGAACTTGTGCGTGCCTACATTTGTGTTGCGACAGATCGTGAATATTGCATGCTCCACCAGGAGCTTTGATTCGCTTCCCTTCGGCCGACTCATATGCAGGATTGCACAGGAGTTTGGCTACAATCTGGGGGTGGAAAGGCCAGTACTGATCCACTAAATCGACGTAAGTACTTTCCATCAGATGGAACTTGGGGCATGGCGACGACGGGCCCGACATGAGGAGAGTGAGGATGAAATAGAGAGTGAAGAAGAAGAGACCGGGGATGGTAGTGGCGATGAAATAGAAGAAGAGGAACCTGAGGCCAAGGATGCAGAGGAGAGTTCACCTCCTGTGGCTCAGGAGAGAGGCACCGATTGGGCTACCATGGATGCGCGTTTAGCCCATCTCGAGGAGGGCCAAGCCACCCTGCGACAGGAAGTCAGGCGGGTCCAAACCAAGCTCAGCAAGATGTCTCACAACTTGAAGGACATCCTGTGTTTTCTACAGGATAAGAATGCTTCTCCTCCATCGCCTGATTCAGATGCCTAGTCATCCTTTGTGGTTATTTTGGTTACCGCATTAGGTGGTTCATGCTTTCATGTTGATGATGTAGTAGTTAGTAATATGTTTTAAGTGTTTGATGTTGTGGATGTAATTGGCTCGTATGTAAATTTCGTCATGATTCTTGTAACTCTGTATTCCATGTATTATAACAATTTTGGGTAAATGAAAGGCATGCAGCCTCTTTTGCTATGAGATGTGTGGAATGCTTAAAGTGCTTATATAATGTGTTGTTATGCTTTATCTCATATACGTTGCACCCTATATTGTATAGGGCATGCTGCGACAGTATACACGGAGCACAACACACCTCCTTCTCACTGACTCGATGGACTAAACTCCTTCTGGTAGAGGCGGTCCTATGGACCGAAGGTTAGATTCTGATCAGCCTCCTGCTGGTCCTATTGGTGGACTGCCACCTTATACACCCCCAGTTCGCGAGCAGCACCGGGCATCCTCATCTACACAGCATGACTCACAGGCTGCTCCACCTCCTGACAGGTTTGAGCAGATGATGATGCTGATGCAGCAGCAGCATCAGCAGCTTCTTGTGGCCTTATCGGTTCAGGGTGGCAATGCGGCTCCACCTTCACCATCTACACGGCCGGAGACCGCAGATCCTCCTGCTCGGGCTGAGGCTATACCTTCCCCTACGCCTGCTGTACCCCCTACTGGAGATGTTGGTACTCGTGACCTACTCGAGCAATTCCATCGCTTGAGGCCTCCCTCATTCATGGGTTCTCACAGACCTGAGGAGGCTGAGTTTTAGTTAGACCGCATCTCCAAGATGCTACGGATGCTGCACTGTACTGAGGCAGAGCAGGTCGAGTTGGCCACTTTCATGTTAGAGAGGGAGGCCAGCCTGTGGTGGGATAGTGTGTTGCGGTCTATCGCAGTGGACTATGTGTGGACTTGGGCAGCATTCGAGTTCCTCTTCCATGAGAAGTATTACCCGCAGACCTATAGACACGAGCGGGAGGATGAGTTTCTACGCCTCAGGCAGGGAGACATGACTGTTACGGAGTATGAGCATCGCTTTACCGAGTTAGGCCGCTTTGTCCCGAGCATCCTAGTTGATGAGCATATGCGGATGCACCGATTTTCTGGGGGTTTGTGACCTGATATACGGTCGAAGATGTGTTGCATCAGTATACCTTCTTATGCGGAGCTGGTTCACATGTCCATGATGGCCGAGCAGGATGTTGATCGGCTGGCACATTCTCGTGGTACTATGGTTACGAGACCACGACCAGAGATGCAGAGCAGGCCTTTCTTAGGCAAGAGGCCTCGTATCGACTCTTCCCCCAGGGCCGCGGTGCCAGTAGTTCCGATGCGGCGCCCAGGTGTGACCTGTTCTTTCTGCAGGAAGCTGGGTCATCCTGCAGAGAGTTGTTTTTCATGTATGATGGCTAGCGGGTTCTCACCACCGTAGAGGCTGGATCGCCCTCGCCCTCAGGCTATATCAGCTCCACCTCTACAGACTGCCCCTGCTCATCATTCCTTCCGACCTCCTGTATCACGCTTCAGGCTGCCTCAACGGTCCTTGGCTCCACACCTAAACTGTCAACAGCAGGCTCGAGTACATACGCTTATCGCCGAGGCACCTGAGACGTCGATTTTGGCCCCGACGGCTTTTGAGGGTATGGCCCACATTCACGGTACTTTCATCTCCTTGTTGGTGGACACTAGGTCCACTACTTCTATTATTTCATATGGGCAGTTAAGCGTCTAGCTTTACGTACTACTCCCACTAAGGGAATGCGACTCACTACGACCACTGGGACTTTTTCGGATGTCGCACGGATATGTGAGGGTTGCTCCATGGATTTGGGTAGTAGAACAGTGCTCGTCGACCTCATTGCTACTCTACTATGGCATTACGACATTATTCTCGATATGGACTGGCTCTCGAAGATGAGGGCAGAGATAGATTGCATTACTCAGGTGGTGACAGCCTATGGATCTGACAGCGCAGCTTTTACGTTTCCAGTGTAGGTCAGTTGGCCCTGTCGTGTTGACTGTTATACTGCTTTATTAGCGCCGATCGATAGTCCGACATTAGAAGATACGCTGGTGGTTTGGGAGTTTACAAATGTGTTTAAGACGATTCCTGGTTTGCCTCCTCGGCGCGAGATCGATTTCACCATTGATCTTAGGCCTGGTGCGACACCTATCTCATTGCTAACTTATCGTATGCCTCCATGTGAGATGGAGGAGCTGCAGAGATAGATTGACGAGCTAGTAGAGAAGGGTTTCATACGACCTAGTGTGTCTCCTTGGGGAGCACCTGTCCTATTTGTGAAGAAGAAGGACGGGACACTACGGTTATGTATTGATTACCGTAGGTTGAACCAAGTCACAGTGAAGAACAAGTATCCTTTGCCTAGGATAGATGATCTATTTTATCAGTTGAAAGGGGGGAAGTATTTTTTGAAGATTGATCTGCAGTGAGGGTATCATCATCTGCGCGTCAGAGATGAGGACGTGCAGAAGACGGCTTTCAGGACATGCTTTGGGCACTACGAGTTTCTAGTGATGTCGTTTGGTCTTAAGAACGCACCAGCCATGTTCATGGACCTGACGAACTGAGTACTTTAACCATTCCTATACCGATACGTCATCGTCTTTATTGACGACATTCTGATATACTCTACGAGTCGGGAGGAGCACGAGGAGCACCTGAGAGCGGTGTTGGATATGTTGAAGAAGAATTAATTATTCGCGCAGTATAAGAAGTGCGACTTCTGGCAGGAGGAAGTCAAGTTCCTCAGACATGTGGTGTCCAAGGATGGGATAGCAGTGGACCTTGCTAAGGTAGCTATGGTTTAGGATTGGTAGCAGCCTGGCTCGGTTACCGAGGTGAGGAGTTTCCTTGGTCTAGCAGGGTATTATAGGCGCTTCATTCGGGATTTCTCGAAGATTGCCAGGCCGTTGTCTCAGTTGACACGGAAGGATCTGAAGTTCGCCTGGAATGAGAAGACGGAAGCAGCTTTCAAGGAGCTGAAGGACAGGTTGACGTCCACCCCTGTGCTAGTATTGCCAGAGCAAGGGGTGCAGTACATGATATACACTGATGCGTCTCGCGTTGGTTTGGGTTGTGTCCTTATGCAGAAGGATAGGGTGATTGCATATGCCTCGAGACAATTAAGGAAGCACGGGGAGAATTACCCTACACAAGACCTTGAGTTGGCAGCTGTCATCTTTTCATTGAAGCTCTGGAGACATTACCTCTACGGAGAAGAGTTCGAGCTTTTCTGCGACCACAAGAGCCTTAAGTACATATTCATGCAGCGAGACTTGAATATGAGACAACGCCAATGGATGGAGACCTTGAAGGACTTCAAGTTCAAGGTTTCCTACCATCCGGGCAAGGCGAACCTTGTGGTAGACGCGTTGAGCCACAAGAAGGCTATAGCATTTGCGGCTCCATTGATGATAGCAGAGTGGGACATGGTTGAGTTCGTGCGGGACTTTTTAGTAGAGATTCACCGTGGAGGAACCATTTGAGTGTGTTGCGTACGTTCGGGTTCGACCACTTGTTAATGACAGGATCGTTAAGGCCCAAAAGGGCGATGTGCGGTTGTCTGAGCTTCGAGAGCAAGCTAGCGATGCCGAGGACTCTGAGAGGAGAGTTAGTTCTGATGGGGGTCTATGATTCTGTGGCCGCCTATGCGTTCCTGACATACCTGACTTGAGACATGAGCTTCTTGAGTCTGCCCATAACTCGAAGCTTATGATGCATCCTGGTAGCACGAAGATGTACCAAGATATGAGGCGGTCATATTGGTGGGATAACATGAAAGCTCGCATCACTGAGTTTGTTTCTCATTGTCTGACGTGCCAGCAGGTCAAGGCAAAACACCGCCGACCTCCTGGACTGCTTCAACCCATGCCCATAGCAGAATGGAAGTGAGAATTCATCTCTATGGACTTCATATCAGGGTTTTCGAAGATGAGGAAGGGACAAGATTCCATTTAGGTGATTATGGACCGATTGACCAAATCGGCCCATTTCCTCCCTATCAGAGTTATGAACTCTGCAGACGAGCTGGCTAGATTGTACATCAGGGAGATCGTCCGTCTGCATGGAGTTCATTTAGAGATCGTGCCGGACAGAGACACTCGGTTCACATCTATCTTCTGGACTCGTATCCAGGAAGCGATGGGTGTGAAATTGAAGTTCAGTACGACGTTTCATCCTCCGACTGACGGGCAGAGAGAGCGGGTGAATCAGATTATGGATGATATGTTGCGAGCATGTGTGTTGGACATCAAGGACAGTTGGGATGATTGTCTTCCTTATGCAGAGTTCGCCTACAACAACAGCTTCCAGGCGAGTATTGGTATGGCGCCATATGAGGCCCTGTATGGTCGTCCTTATAGAGCACCGCATTGTTGGGCTGAGGTCAGCGAGCGTAGTCTGATTGGCCCAGAGTTGGTACAGGTGACCACAGAGAAGATCGACATTATCAGGCGTCGACTTCCTACAGCGCAGAGCAAACAGAAGAGCTACGCCGATACGAGGCGACGACCGCTTGAGTTCGAGGTCGGAGATCACGTATTCCTCCGAGTTTTCCCTATGAAGGGAGTCCTTCAGTTTGGGAAGAAGAGGAAGCTCACACCGAGGTTTATCAGTCCATTTCAGATCCTTGATCGAGTGGGTGCTGTGGCATATCGTCTCGCTCTGCCCACACCACTTGCGGCTGTATACAACGTATTTCATGTATCTATGTTGAAGAAGTACGTTCCTAATTCTTCACATATCATCAGATGGGAGTAGGTATAGCTGAGTGAGGATGCTACATATGAGCTACGTCCGACGCGTATACTTGACAGGAAGGAGCAGGTACTGCGTAGCAAGGTTATTCCACTTGTGAAGGTACTATGGATGCATCATTCAGAGGAGGAAGCTACTTAGGAGACTGAGGCCGAGGTCAGAAAGAACTACCCTCAGATTCTCGAGGAATACAAAAATGTATAAATTTCGAGGACGAAATTTCTGTTTAAGGGGGATAGATTGTAACGACTCGTAAATTTCCGTACAATGGCTCGAGTACCACCTCGACCAGAAATCACTTAGGATCAAAACCTTTAGAAATTTGACAAAGTTAACTAAGTGCTAAACTAGAGTAGCCATGAAATCTATTTGAATTGCTTTAAATACGATCTACAAGACCCAAAACTTGTAGAATCATTGATGCTAGGTTACCCTAAAATCTAGTATCAAACTCATTACCCGTCTACACTCGGGAGCATATTGAAACTCCGTATCAGGTCTGGACCGCACATCGGGAGTCCAAATAATACAAGGTTAAGGACTTAGGACCGCCTCGCTGGGCTTGACAACCATCTCGGAAATCAGACCCAGACAGTGTCCCACGGCTGTTCGCTTGAGTCTGGAGCAAGGGAGTGTGAAAACACTTGTTTTCTTTCCAAGATAAATATCTAGAATAGTGATCTGAGACTTGTTACTTGTGGTCAATTTGTAAGCAACCAGACCGTCAGAATCTGACCCAAATACACCCTCGGATTAGGAAAAATTTCATAAATATTTACATGTACTTGGAATTTCGGATCGAGACCCACTGACCGTTAAACTGAAACTGGTCTGTCATGCGTGATCTGGGAATCTGACTGAAACGAAAACTTAACTCCACGATGATCCAGGGTTAGTGAGCTTAGGTCCGACTTTTGGCTCAGGGAGGCCCGCCAGAAATCCTCCGTTGAGCTGAAATAACGTTGCTTTGGTTATAACCTAAGTATACCTTGTCCGCAAGTCTAGTTTGGAGAGATTTTAGGCTATATAAGGACCTTAAAACACCCTCTCTCACAGCCATACGAATTTGAGGAAAACCCTAGAGAGAGAAGTGAGAAAAGAGAGGGAAAGAGTGAGAGAAGTGGGAGAATCTCCCTGTTACTGTTTCCTGCCCCTACCTTAGCTCCACCACTCCGTTCTTGCCGCTTTCCTGGTGATACCGACTTCATTTTGAGGTAAGAAACCCTAACCCTAAATCTGTTTTGGGGTGTGTTGGTTGTAAGTTATGAAATAGCTAACCTATTTCATTCTTTAGGCTACCAAACACCGAATACGGAAGCTTGGCAAACCTAGCTAATCCGTTACGATTCTATGGTATAAGGTGAGGACTTTAGGTGTATAGGTTATGGTTTTCAACGCTTTCAATGTCAGATAATGATAGATTCATGATCTGCATGCAATTGCACATGTACAAAGTGCTTTCTGTTTTCTGTTTCGATTAAAGATGTAGATTATGGAATTTTACATATTCTAGGTATTCGTAGAAAATACCGCATAGGTATAAATTTTAGAAATGTGTTTGACATGATTATTTGTTGTATGAATATACGATATAAGGATAAAATACTTATTTGGTGAAAGGATTCGCCCAAATACATGTTTTACTAATATACACTATGTATGTAGAAATACTGTATTGTAGAAAGTCCCGTATACATATATTTTAGAGATGTGTTTGCCATGATTATTTGTTGTATAAGTATATTATATATGCGTAAAATACTTGCTTGGCGAAAGGACTTGCCCTAATACATGTTTGCTAACATACACTATGTTGAAATAGTGTATGTTAAGTGTTTGTGAAAATGCTTGTGTGAGTAAGTGTTTGGATGTTGATGCCTTAGGAGGGTGTTGAGATGGGTTTCTCAACTACCTTAGAGACATGTATGATTTCCTCCATGAGGTTGTTTACTTAAACCACTTACTTGTGCAATTTATGTGTTTGTATTCCTATTTATGTAGTGCTTTATAACATGCTTTATGACATGCTTACTAACATGCTTGAATTACTTTGCTTATTATGCTTTACTCCACATGCTATGAATTAGGATTGATTGAGTTTGGGACTATGTCTATAGTCCAGACAATCGGTACCAGACTTAAGATCGTGGTTGAGATTCATGTCGCCACGTAAGATGTGTTTGATGATCCCGAGTCGTACGTTAGTTGGCGACAGTGGTTAGGCCACGCGAAGTGCTTATACACTTCATGTCATCCAATTGATTGTGCGCTCGAGCTAGTCAGGCTCGTCAAGTAACCCGATATGTCTAATGTATGTTCACCATGTTTGGTCACTACCGCTTGAACCTAAGGTACCAAACTTACTAGTGAAATCCCGTTAAACATGGTACCTCGATCCGCTAAGACTCATGAGCCGGGCATGGTGGTATGGGACACTGTGGTCGAGCTATCGACCTACGCTGGGGCCACGTGCCTCCCCGTAGTGACCAGTGAGCAACTAGACTCGTGAGCCGATTATGGTGGTTGGGACACTTTATTCGTGCTGTCGGCCTACATTGATAAGGTGATGGGGGAGTGGTGCAACTATTCCGTGCAACAGCCCTGACAGCCCTTTGTAGTGACCTCGAGCATACTCTAAATTTACGGTGAGGCGACGAGTTTTGCCGCAGTGTATAGAGTATGAGCTAGGCCTGTATCTGTATAGTGATGAATAGTTAAAGAGGTGATGGGGGAGTAGTGCAATGATTCCGTGTAACAGCCCTGGCAGCCTCTGCAGCGACCTAGAAACACATTGTTGTATGAGATTAACTAGGATTGATGACCCTAGAATGGACCATGTTTGGAAATGATACAAGGGAGGTACCTTAGTTTCCCAATACTGCTGTTTGAAATGGACTAATAACTACTTGGTAATCATGCTCATCATCGCACCGCATGTGCCTCGTAGATGTCGAGCATTGAGAGAGGTATGCATCCGCGAACGTAAGATGATGTCGCATGAGGGTAGTTTGGCAAGGGCATTCATCATGTCATTTCATACTTGCATTTAATAAGAGTAGTTAGGATTGTTTGATTGTACTGCTTTATCATTATTGCTTGACTGAATTGAGAACCTGTTAACCTATGCTTTATCGTTCCACTGAGTTAGCTACTCACTCCCACGTTACGGGACGGTGTTGTACACACCAACCCGACTCTGTCACAGGTATAGAGGATACGTCGATTCAGGAGGCAGAGCCAGAATACGATGAGGGCCAGGACGAGTTCTCATACATGCAGTACTCTGACGGCTATGCTTAGGCCGACTGGATCGCGGAGATTTCAGGATCTATCTTTTAGTTGTATTTTTACCTTTTGATTTAGAAACAATATATGTATATGGATACTCGGTTAGTGTTCATACTTTGGAGATCATGATGGTTTTATTTCCTTATATACCTTATATATACAGTTTCAGTCTTCCGCTTGCCTTTATACAATTGATCTGGAGTATGAATTACTGTTTTGGTATAATCTCACTCATGTTTATTGCTCTAACACAAACAACATTTAATCATCATTATTTATGTTGCATAAGTGATGCGTTGGAACTCGGGTGTTGAGTTATACTCGACCCCCAATTTTCAGGGCGTTACGCAATCTTACTAGAACATGGGTGAGTATAAAAAACTCAAACTCAAATGGAGATGAAAGAAATAAGAACTAATCTATTATAACATTCACCACACAATTCTTAAAAAATAAAGATTACAACATTCACATCCACAAATACATCCCATGATCTTAAACCACAAAATGATAAAAAAAAAAATCAAACATCCACCAAACACCTGATAAATATAGTGGTTCGTGTGTATTCACCAACTGTCTGAAAACAGCCACACAACTACTCCACTCCTAATATCCACTCCCTCGGGATATTAGTGTTCACTAATCAAATAGGTTTTCCCAGGTTCACCTAAAACCTTCACAATGTATTTTAAATGGGCTCACACAATCACAACCCCACACTCCGAGATTTTCTAGTTGTTCTCAGAAAAAACCAAATGAGATTTTCTGGCTTAACTCATAAACCAAACAAAATGAAATTACAAAAAAGGAAACACTTATCTGTATGAAGATTCTAAAGTAGCTCGGTAGAACTCACTTAAAGACGACGTAAATGTTCAACGTTTAGTCCCACAAGTGTATAGGGTTCTAGGTCTAGATGATTTTTAATTTAAATCAACCTAAGCTAGCTTCATTTGATTTCTATCTCAAGAAAGGATAAATTAAATGTCCCTTTTAAAAATCAGAATGGAATAGAGATCTAAAATCAAATAACAAGAGCTACTTATAAAGAATCTAAAATATGCACAAAATAGCTTAGAATGAATACTAAATTATCTCAGAGTGATTGCTTAAAAATAATTAGAATTGAATAGAAAACTCTGAAATTCGAGTGCTATTTATAGGTGAAAAATCTATTCAATCAACTGACCTTAAATTCTCTTCGACTGGCCTTAGGTCCAACAGATTTTCAAAAATTCTGGCGCGATAAGATTTGGCAAGTGCTCGATTGGCCTTGTGGGTCCCACGATTGGTCTAGTGGCCTACTCGACTAGTCATGGACTACACATGACTGGTCGAGTGGGGCCAGAATGCTTATTGTAATTTGAGTCGAGCCCTGCACGACCGGTCGAGCACTGTTCACTCTACTGGTCGAGCAGTTTCCAGGACTAGTCGAGGACCAACAGAAAAATTCTGAAAAATTGTAACAAATCCTGGACTGGTCGAGAAAATTCTAGGACTGGTCGAGCCAGTGGTAGGACTAGTCGAACAAACAACCTATTAACTTATAAAATGACCGATACCAAATATGAAATGAACGTAACATGCCCTAAGGTAAATCTAGGTCATTCATACCTTACTTGTGAGATAGAATGTGTGAACCATCAAACTATCGATCACATAAACAACCTTAATTCTTGCGATATTCGAAGCTTGAACTCAACGTATCGAACTTAGTCTTCAATTACGACTTGAGTTCTTGGACATTTTCGGTTACAGAACTTGAACTGCAATATTGTGATTGGGTTCTTGAAAGTTGAGTCTTCAACCAACACTTAAAACTCATACACTTTCTTCAACTTGAAGATCTCGGTAAGTTCGTCATAGATGTCGGCAAGATTGATTCGGCACGATCGTCAAAGATTCAAAGTAAAATAAAGCACAAGCTTGATACATAAAACACATAACCATGATACAAACTCGAATTGGTTTGGCACACCAAAAATTAACTAAACATAAGGTTTCTAACATAGCAATTTCACCATACACACTCGAGGTCAGCTGTGGGGTCCATAATGATGTTTTTGAGCAATTTGCTCTGTTCACATGAAGGGAAATGTCCTTCTACGACTACCCATGAGATTTCTTCACTCGATGGACACCAAAATCAACAGTTGTGAGCTAATTTGTCAATTGGGCCAATTTTACAATGATCTAATAGCTTAAATTTAACGTGTATGGTTAATTTATGATAACTAAGGATGATATAAAATTTTACATGAATCGAATTATGAAAACTATGTGTTTTGGAATTCAAGAGTCTAGGTTAGTGGCATTTCGTAATTATTGATAATCTAAGAGTTTTGGGAAATCTAATGGTTGTATGTGGTTGTAGGCACATTTGTAAGTAATTCTTATGAAAGAAATCATACCTAAATCACTATGGATGAGGGGTAACTTGTTGACCTAGTTAGGGGAATGTACATCTATCATGCCTCGTAATTGACGGTCAGATGACTTGATTTATGGATGAGATTTGTTCTCAATGTAGGTTAAATTTTATGGTAACACTCGAGAACTTTCAATACTCGGGTATTGAAAAGTTTGGGGTGTTATAAATAGTCCGACGATTCGTGGAGCCGCTCCCAAGGTTTTGGTTCCAAGGGTTGGTGTATCGGAGCCCTGCGCTAATAGAATTTGCATGTTAGAGTGCATGCAAGGGGCCTAAGATGCTGAAATTTAGAAAAGGACTGGATTAATTACCTCTCTATTGTCGGTGAGCAGCTTCTACGACGGCGGAGTCGTGGGTTCCGATGTGGGCTGTGGTAGAGGGGAAATTTCCCCCAAGTCCAGTTCCTTGGTTGCTCTCTTCCTCTACTCTCTCCACTCTCTCTCTCTCTCTCTCTCTCTCTCTCTCTCTCTCTCTCTCCCTTACAACAGAAAAATTTGTATGGGAGTGAGGGAGTGTGATTTTTGGAGTTATATAGTCTGAAATTTGTATATAAATGGCCCTATGAGTTCTTTTTCTAACATGCACGCCCCTAGTGAGTTGGATCTTGGCCCATAAGGCTATTCTAAGGGCCTACTTACTCATCTATGCAATGGGACAAGTGCCCCATCACTGGATGAGTGATTGGTTTGAATTTGGAGGCAATCAGATGTCTCGATTGACCACAAGGACCCTACTTGTGATGAACGGTCGTCGGCGATCGATCGGGGACATGACTATATGGATACGAGCGGAGAAATATTCTTGACCCGTACCTCGAGTTTGGTCATAATATAATGGTCAGAAAGTTGCAATTTCGTGGATGAGTGGAGGGGCCTTCTTCACTTAAGTTTCAGATTCATGATTATGAGAGTTTAGGGTTTCAAGCACTTCCTTCCCAGCCCAATTTGAGCAGTTCTAGGCACTTTCTTGATTCGTCACATGCGTTAGATGTCAAGCCCATTGAGATGAACATTACTTTATAATTTCAGAACTAGAACCCACCAATGAGCGATCTAAAGCTTGTTCAGAGATTCGGGGCATTTTTCGAATGAATTGGATAGGGAGATTTCTGGGGCACAGTTGTTAGGGTCTAGATTGACTAAGTTCATAATGTGGCCTATTCGAAATTTGTCACGCTCCAAACTAGGAAACCGGGCTCACAAAATTCCCGATCGCCGAATCCGGCGTCGACAGCCTCCGTAGTACCCCATTCTCGGCTCCTGGTACCCATTTACCAGGTTTCGATCTTGAGATCCTACAAGGAGGATTTTCAACATCAGTTTAATTCGTAATAAGCATAACCAAAGGCATAACCCACAAACAACAAACAAAAACTTCATCACATTTCTATTATGATAAAAAACTTGTAAGTACAGTGAGCATAAAGGGAAATACAATGATAATGGATAAAAATCTCCAAGATGATCTTCTATACGCTCCTGCCTTTGCGCTGCTGCAGTCCAACGTTACCTGCACGTAACGGTCGTGCATAAGCTTATGGAAAGCTTAGAGGATGGTGAAAGTGTGTGCGCAAGGTAGTAATACAATTATGTAGTATGAGAGTAATGTGGAGTATGTTGATGAATTTGTGAATACTATTAACTGTACCAAGGCTATGCGATGCAAGACATGAATGATGTCCACCATACCAAGGCCATGTGATGCGACATGTAACTCAAGCATATGAATCCTCATTTAAGTTCATATATCAATACCGTTTAACTCTGGAATATCATCGGGGTCTAATATACTCCAACAAGATTGCCACCCCATTGCGCATAACAAGGTGAGTGGAAAAGACCTTATTATCCGCCTGCCAATATCAGACTTGGCTCGTCGATAGCGGACCCATTCCTCGAGCTGGTCAAACTCAGACTAGCTTTGCCCCCTCCTCTCGGGTGGGTAAGGATGCACCCCCTTCTAACCGACCACGACACAATGAAAAAGCGTGGCCTCCTGGTATCGGCACTCGGCACTCATGCATCCACGTGGTGTAGACATTGGAGCAACCTCCTGGTACCATAAGGGTTTAGGGACTTTCACCCAGGGACATCTATAGCACCCCATATAGAACAAGATTTCCAATATCCAATCCTGCCAACCACGATATGCCTGTGGAGGCTATGGCCTTGATGTCGCTAGGGCGTACAGTAACCATGTCACACAATGCGGAATGCATGAATCACACTATTCAGTCATGTAGCAATCCTACGAGTATCACGCGCTCATGTAGGCAACTCCCCTCACCACGGAGTCCTATAATAATTTGCCCAATGGCGGTGCTATGATCAATCACTTAGCTCTTCACAAGCATGCACATGATGCGTATGAATATGTATCATGATGTTATGTTGTCCCATACTCCTAATCGAAATCGATAATCGGAGTCGATAATCAGAATTAAAAATCACATACGGCGAATGGGGCCCACTTATTTAGGCTAACCCACGTAAAGAATGGGCCTAACAAGGCCTAAGGGAAGGTCACAATGAGGACATCTAACCATCATTGCCCATCAATGTGGACATCTAACCAACATTGCTCCCAAGGAGTGGCCTACATAAGGATTTCATACACAATGTAACGGCCACATACACATCACATTCTGCCTCGCTCATGGGCCTCACATACATCACATCGGGCCGATCAAATGGGTTGATCAACTGGGCCAGGTCGAATGGGCCGATTCAAATGGGCCGACTCAAATGGGCCGATTAAACGGGCCGATTCAAATGGGCTGACCAAATGGGCCGAATCAAATGGATTAACATGGGCCGCACATGTGGGCTTTATATATACAACAAATGGGTCACGCTACTTGGGCCTCGTATGCACCAAATGGGCCATGAAGCTGGGCCTAACAATACAAACAGGTGGGCCCCGCCCATGGGCCAAAATGCATCATGATGGGCCTCATGGATGAGCCGTACCAATGGTCCTCAAGTGGCTTGGACCATACTAAAATCATTTCAATAATTGTAGGTGTAACCTGTGTATCATAGTACACTATAAATCCATGGGGCTCATGGCCCATCAATGAGGACCAGCACTACCCAAACATTGTCCATATAAATCAGCACCTTCCAAACTTGTCTAGGTGCATCAACATCACCCAAACATTACCTAGGTGCATCAGCACCATCCAAACATTGTCCAGGTGCGTCAGCACCATCCAAACACTATCTAGGTTCGTCAGCACCATCCAAACACAGTCCGACAATGGGTCCCACCATCAGGACGGTTGGGATGTAGATATACATCACGTGGGACCCATAGAACTTGCTGACGTTAATCACCAGGTGGGTCTCACCATATGGATAGCTTGGATGCACAAATACAACACGTGGGTACCCCAGAACTTGCTGACGTTAATCAGCAGGTGGGGCCCGTGCCCCTGGCAGGTGGATAGTTTGGCTTGAAACTGATAGACAGCATGTATGTAACACACACACACACATCACCATCAGACCCACCGTCCCAGCCCATGGACGGTGGGGATATACGACATATGCCAAGCTGAGTCCCACGTTGCTAGGCAACGTCAATACCGTAGCTACACGACTGCTGTACATGTACACCAGCCCACGCCATTTTATAAAACAGGTGGGTCCCACATGGGGCCCACTAACAAATATGCATCTGTATGCATATACATATATGTCTTATATATATATATGTGTGTGTGTGTGTGTGTGTGTGTGTGTATAGTATAATATCATACTTATTATATATTTATAATATAATATAATATTGTAATATATACGTACCCCACATATATATTGTAACGCCTTGAAAATCGGGGGTCGAGCATAAACTCAACTCTCGAGTTCCAACGCATCACTTATGCAACAAAATGAATGATGATTGAATGTGATCGGTATTAGTGCAATGAACATGAGTGAGATTAAGCCAAAACAGCATATCATACTCCAGAGACAGTTAAATTTGCAAGCGGAAGACTATGATAGATAGATAAAATATATAAACTGTGGTGGGTCTCCAGAGTGTGATAAAGTTACCAGGTTAAATAATTACAAGTATGATTTTAAATTATACCAAGTTGTGTAGTGTGATCTAGTCAACATCCCTGTAGCCCCGACAATCAAGGCACGGCTCTCACGAAGCCACCAGAAAACAGCATATACGAGGAAGCATTCTCGTCGTCATAGAAGTCCGGCTCCGCCTCAGAAGTAGCGTCGCCATCTGCAATCAGATAAAGTCTGGTGGGTGTTCGGAACACCGTCCCGTATCGTGGGAGTGAGTGATCAACTCAGTGGAACAATAAAGCATAGGTTAACATGTTATCAATTCAGTCAAGCAGTAATGATAAAGCAGTACAATCAAACAATTTTAACTACTCTTATTTAATGCAAGTATGAAATGACATGATGTATGCCCTTGCCAAACCACCCTCATGCGACATCATCTTACGTTCGTGAATGCGTCCATCCCTCAGTGCTCCACATCTACCAGGCACATGCAGTGCAATGATGAGCATGATTACCGAGTAATTATTAGTTCATTTCAAACAGCAGTATTGGGAAACTAAGGTACCTCCCTTGTATCATTCCCAAACATGATCCATTCTAGGGTCGTCAGTCCTAGTTAATCTCATACGATATTATGGTTTGAGAGGCGTAGCGAAGGCATCACAAAGGGCTCGTCACCCGTCAACACGGATACAGATCTCACCGTATGCGGCTCAATTGCTGACCGTCAGCTCGAGTACAGGTCTCACCGTACTCGGCTCAATCACTAGCCATCAGCTCGAATACAGGTCTCACCGTACTCGGCTCAACTCATACGCTAGTTGTTGTGAAAGACTCGTCGCCAATCACAGACCTTGGAGTATACTCGAAGATACTACAGAGGACTCGTCGCCCGTCAGCACGAGTACAGTTCTCACCGTACTCGACTCTCGCCGTAAGTATCGACAGCTCGAATACAGTGTCCCATGCCACCGTATTCGGCTCACGAGTTCGGGTTGCTCAATGGTCACTATGAGGAGGCACATGGCCCCAGCATAGGCCGACAGCTCGACCACGGTGTCCCATACCACCATGTCCGGCTCATGAGTCTTAACAGATCGAGGTACCATGGTTAACGGGATTGCCACTGGTAAGTTTGGTACCCTAGGTTCAAACAGTAATGACCAGACATGGTGAACACACATTCGACATATCGGGTTAATTGAGGAGCCTGACTAGCTCGAGGGCACAACAAGTTGGGCGATGTGAAGCGCAAAAGCACTCCGTGTGGCCAACCACTATTACTAACCGAAGTACGACTCGGGTTCGTCAGACACATCCATTGTGGCGACATGAATCTCAGCCACAATCTCAAGTCTGGTACCGAATGTTTGGACTATAGACATAGTCCCAAACTCAAACAATTCTCATCAATAGCATGTGGAGTTAAGCATGATAAATAAAGTAACACAAGCATGCTAGGAGGCATGTCATAAAGCATGTTATAAAGCATGATATAAAGCATGTTATAAAGCATGATATAAAGCATGTTATAAAGCATGTAATAGAGCACTATACAGATAGGGATACAAATACATATACATCATATGTGAGTGGTTGTAGTAAACAACCACATGGAGGAAATCCTACATGTCTCTAATGTAGTCAAGAATTCCATCTCAGCACCGACCTATGGTGCAAACATCCAAGCATTTACTCTCACAAGCATTTACACAAACACTTGGAGTACGCTATTTCAACATACATGACGTATATTAGTAAAACATGTATTAGGGCTATTCTTTAGCTAAGCTAGCATTTTATCCGCGTATATCATAATCATACAGCAAATAATCATGATAATTGCGTTTCCAAAATTTACACGTATACGGTATTTTTAGAATACACAATTTCAACATACGTAGTATTTACAAGCGAACATGTATTACGGCGATTCTTTTCGCCAAGAAATTAATTTATACGCACATAATATATTTATACAACAATTAATCATGACAAACACATCGCTAAAATATACACGATACGGTACTTCTTACAATACCGTATTTCTACATAAATGGTGTATATTAGTAAACATGTATTTAGGCGAACCCTTTCGCCAAATCAGTATTTTATCCATACATCATATATCCATACGACAAATAAACATGTCAAATACATTTCCATAAAAAATACGTATACGGTATTTTATACGAATACCTAGAGTATGTGAAATTCCAAATTCTACAATTCTAATTGAAACAGAAAACGGAAAGCACTTTGTACATGTGCAATTGCATACAGATCATGAATCTACCATTATCGGACATTGAAAGCATTGAAAACCGCAACCTATACACCTAAAGTCCTCACCTTTTGTCGTAGAATCGTAACGGAGTCGATAGGTTCACTAAGCTTCCGTATACGGGAGTTTGGCAACCTAGAGAACGAAACAGGTTAGCTATTTCATAACCTACAACCTATACAACCATAAAATAGGTTAGGGTTAGGGTTTCTTACCAAGAAACGACGCCGGAATCGCCAGGAAAGCGATAAGAATCAGGCGGTGGAGCCCGAATAGCGGCAGGGAACAGTAGCAGGGAGTTCCTCCCACATCTCCCACACTTTCTCTCTCTTTTCTCTCTCTCAAATCCAAATTAGTATGGCTGAAATGGGAGAGGGTTTAAGGTCCTTATATAGTCTAAAACTTCACCAAAATAGACTTCTAGACAAGGTTCACCTAGGTTATAACCAAAGCGGAACTTTTTCGGCTCAACGAAGGACTTCTGGCGAGCCTCCTTGAGCCAAAGGTCGAACTTAAGCTCACCGACACCGGATCTACATTTTATTAAGTTTTCGTTTCAGTCGGATTTACAGATCACGCGTGGCGGACCAGCTTCAATTCAACGGTCAATGGATCTTGATCGGAGATTCCGAGTACATGTAAATGTTTATGAAATTTTTCCTTATTCGAGGGTATAATTTGTTCAGATTCTGACGGTCTGGTTGCTTAAAACTAATCCGCAAGCGACGAGTCTCGGATTACTATTCAAGATATTTATTTTGGAAAGAAAAAAGTGTTTTCACACTCTCTCGCTCCGGAGTCCAGCGAACAGCCGTGGGACACTATCTGGATTTGATTTCTGAGATGGTTGTCAAGCCCAGTGAGGCGGTCCTAATTCCTTAACTTCGTATTATTCGGACTCCCGACGTGCGGTCCAGATCCGATACGGAGTTTCGAGATGCTCCCGAGAGCAGCTGGGTAATGAGATTGATCCTAGATTTCAGGGTAACCTAGCGTCAATGATTTTACAAGTTTTGGGTCTTGCAGATCGTATTTAAAGCGATTCAAATGTATTTCATAGCTAATCTAGTTTAGCACTTAGTTAACTTTGTCAAATTTCTAAAGGATTTAATCCTAAGTGATTTCCGTCTGAGGTAGTATTTAGTCCTTTGCAGTTTGTATCTAAAGTGATCCAAGTTATACTACTTAGCTAGTTTAAGATAGTGTCTAGGGCAAAAGTGCTTTGAAAAATTGAAAGAAGAAGGTAGTGAAGGGTGAGATTTGTGAAGGAAATGGGTTAAGGAGCGATTTTAGACTGTGGGATTCAATTCTGACAAGTTAATAAAGTGTTAGGATCGACCCATTGCCTAAGGACGTCTAATCCCAGGTTGGCAAAAATCCGGGGTGTTACAATCTACCCCCCTTAAAACAAAATTTCGTCCCCGAAATTGGCTAAGGGTAATAAGGGAAGATTTCTAATATTTTAGTTACCTAAGACTTATTGGTTCCAAGTTTCTACACGTGGTAGGGTATGTACTAGCTGGTTCATTTTAGTCTACCCCCCTTAAAACTTATTTCTTTATCCATTTCTCATACCCTGATGGTTTGCTACAATTTATTTCTTTACCTATTTAGAGTCTTGATGATAATTCTCACCAATTTAAAGTAAGATAGCTGTTTTCATTATTTGACCAACACGGAGAGACAGTAATAGTGGGCTCGATACCGATACATCGATCATCTACCGGGCCAGGGTAGGAAGCTCATCGTATCACTTCCGAATCCTAGTCTTCTGCTCGGCTAAGCAGTGAGTCCATTGGTAGTCACCCAGGATTGAGAATTGGGTCAAGCCGCGAATGTTTCGCAGTTGTATATTTCAGTAACTCCGTAGTCCGATCACTCTAGAAACGTAGGGAATGTCCATCATTGAAAGGTTCAAATTGTTTATTCTAAGGTTGCCCTTTAGGTCTTAGTCTAAGAGAGTCCTCGTTATTATCTATGTCAAAGGAAATGGTGAATCAAATCTTTCTAGATCATGCTAAATCGGTTTCTCATATTAGAACTTGCTAGGGCTTCTATAATGTGCGTATGTTAACGAACACCGTTTCGATCCTGGGCCAGTGGAGTAGGGTCCACCATGCTTCCGCTGCGCCAACCAGATCAAAGAGATGTAATAGGTGACCTAACCAGATTGGGCTCATAATGTTCTACCCCCCTTAAAATTTTATTTTTACCCTCAAGGCTTAATATTTATGTCCTGCTCCGTACATCGGAACAAGGTGTAATTTATAACCTATCCTTGACATGAAATGAGATGCGGTCTCCCACTACATCAGTCTTGGTACCTAGGATTATAGAAAGGGTCTATCACGGATGGGTGTGAGTTTGAGGCAAGATGCCTAATTCTACCAAGGAATTTTTTTTTTTTTTTTATCGCGGTCCAGACTTATCCTATTTAATCATGTCTAGCTTAATAGGTAGGTTATCTTTTTACGTTCATAAGCACAATATGTATGCCGACATGGCATGTGATTTGGGACCTAATTCCTAACTGTCTGTTGCCCATTTGGGCAATTCCTTATGCCTAAAAGATAAAGTCTCTATCAGCGATATACTCCTAACACTTTTCAAGGACAAAATTATAAACTTTTAGTTGTAAATGGTCTGGCCAACATGGAAAGAAAATTGCGTAGTAGGTCTGAGTCGGTTAAGCCGAATAACTAAGTCTATTATTCAATTGGCTTAGCATAATTAATTAGTCTTTTACTTTCCTTAGCCTAATCAGTAGTCTAGTCTTAATTTAGGAGTAGCGGAAAACCATAGGTGTAGTCCAAAGTCTATGCTCATACGCTAGATGATTTCACATAATTTCTAATACAAGGAAGAGTTTTATCACTTAGGGTCAAAGTTGTCCAATTGGAATTGAGTTGCCTGCACTTGACGCTCGAGCATTCCACACATGTTCATACTCGCTAAGAAGATCCTGGGGTTCACATTATTAATTTGTTAGATTTCCTATACGGTTAGGTCTATCGAATTCTAGGAGCACCGCTCTAGGTTCAAATCTCTAGGGTCTATTTGTCAAATAACCATTTACTCTAAAAGCTTAAACTGTCAGAGTGTGGTGGGTTAATGTATATCAAGGGACTTTATCACTTCAACACTATTTGGCCAGTGGTCTTAAGTTGTATTAAATGGAACTGTATTACTAATCCTTCCTCAGGATTGGGAATGACATGTTTGGTAGGAGGGTGGGTGAGGATTAAAATTAATATCATAGGCTTTGGAAAATGAGTCTTGTGTGGGAAAGCGTGAGGTGAGAGTTCCAAATCCCAGGATGAGGAATTTCTAAGTGTAATAGGAAAACCCGGGATGTACTTCTAATTGCATACATTCCAAACATGGCGTTGGAAACATGGGATACACCAATCTAGGGACCATACCCTACACATACATTTATTATTACTTTTACAATTCTATCTACCATAAACTCACCTAATGCAATTTGGCCGAACGGGCCCTAAACGTTCTCAAACATCTAAAACATTTTACCAACTACTACACCTATTAACATGAAAACATAACCAACCTGAGACAGTAGCCCATGCAAACTACAAGACAACATTTGGATGAGCTCGGATAGAGCCATGGAAAATGAGAATAAGGGGAAACGGGGGCTGGAGTTTTTGGTTCTCCGTGGACTTGAGCCTCATCAGGGATTGTAAAGGCCAAAAAGGCAGGGAATGAAGAAGGTAAAAGGGAGAAATGAGATAGGTTAGATGGCTACATGATTTTGAGTCACAAATGGGGCATGTAAAAGCCCAAATGAGAGAGAATGGAGAGGGTAGGGGGTAGGTTATGTTGTAAACGTTGGAGGAGAATGATTTGGGAAGGAAATGATGAAATGAGCGATTAGAGGGAAGGTTTGAGAGGGAAAACAGCAAGTTGAAAAGAGAAAAGGGGCTTGGAGGGGCATTTGAGAGAGAGAAGGGCAAAACGATGCAAAATGGGGGTCCCCTCACAATTTCGCATGCACCACACAAGCCCAGGGGTCGGGCCGACCATGACCAGACCCGACCGGATCAGCCTGACCGCGGTTCCGCCGAGGTCCGCCTTGCCCGGTGCCGCGCCACCACAGCGGGGTTGTGTCCACCACCATCCCAAGGTGCCAAATGCACCCTGGGTCCACTTGTTTCCCCCCCTCCCCCCGGATTGACGCGTGTGGCCCCCGACTCCGTTTCGAGTCGTTTCGGGTCAAATCGGACGTATCTTGCAATCTGGAATGAGTTATCTGATGTAAAATATATGAATTTGGGATAGAACAAGCTAATGAAGCTAACCAACCGGCCATGCCGGGTTGCGAAGCCCGAAATTGTGAAAAAAGCCTCCGATTGACAGTCATTTCCCTGTTTTAATTTCGTTTTACTAAAATAGTAATTTTTGTTTGATTACTCTTCATCTGTTGGGCTTTAGGAGTTGCGCTCACCACGTAAAGAGCTTAGAATAATTAGGAGAATGGTTTGGTGAAGTCAAATAGGACACTTACTATTTTTGGCTGAAAGCCTTGCGCACTAGTAGACATCACAACCTAGGAGTTTTAGTTGTAGTTTGTTTCTGATTTCCTTCCCATTACTTGGTATTCCCATTTAAAGGGTTGTAAATTCATTTTTTTTGTCATTCATTAATCAATTTTGAATTTATTAGAATTTATTTCTATTTTCTGCTTTTCTTTCCTCATGGATTCGAGAAGTCTCTGTGAGGAGTCCAGAGAAGCTCCGGGGATTCGGAGTAGTTATCCTCATCACGTTCATCCCTTATTCTACCGATGGTCAACGGTTAGGGTGAAGTGGATTGTAATCTAGACTCATTAATAGACGGCCTAGGAATGTTTTAAGGTCGACCCGTGCGACCATGGTTGAATACAGACTCGATTTTGCGTTCGTTTTCAGTGAACTAGCCGTTAGACGGAACAGGGATGTCTAAGACTGTTTCTACATTCCGTCGCTCCCTCCTAAGTCAGAGTGCGTCAGTGTGCGTCGTGTGACCATAACCCAGGTCCGGTTTAATCCAAATCATGCTCTGATACCATCTTGTAACGCCCTGAAAATCGGGGGTCGAGCATAAACTCAACTCTCGAGTTCCAACGCATCACTTATGCAACAAAATGAATGATGATTGAATGTGATCGGTATTAGTGCAATGAACATGAGTGAGATTAAGCCAAAACAGCATATCATACTCCAGAGACAGTTAAATTTGCAAGCGGAAGACTATGATAGATAGATAAAATATATAAACTGTGATGGGTCTCCAGAGTGTGATAAAGTTACCAGGTTAAATAATTACAAGTATGATTTTAAATTATACCAAGTTGTGTAGTGTGATCTAGTCAACATCCCTGTAGCCCCGACAATCAAGGCACGGCTCTCACGAAGCCGCCAGAAAACAGCATATATGAGGAAGCATTCTCGTCGTCATAGAAGTCCGGCTCCGCCTCCGAAGTAACGTCGCCATCTGCAATCAGACAAAGTCTGGTGGGTGTTCGGAACACCATCCCATATCATGGGAGTGAGTGATCAACTCAGTGGAACAATAAAGCATAGGTTAACATGTTATCAATTCAGTCAATCAGTAATGATAAAGCAGTACAATCAAACAATTTTAACTACTCTTATTTAATGCAAGTATGAAATGACATGATGTATGCCCTTGCCAAACCACCCTCATGCGACATCATCTTACGTTCGCGAATGCGTCCATCCCTCAGTGCTCCACATCTACCAGGCACATGCACTGCAATGATGAGCATGATTACCGAGTAATTATTAGTTCATTTCAAATAGCAGTATTGGGAAACTAAGGTACCTCCCTTGTATCATTCCCAAACATGATCCATTATAGGGTCGTCAGTCCTAGTTAATCTCATATGATATTATGGTTTGAGAGGCGTAGCGAAGGCATCACAAAGGGCTCGTCACCCGTCAGCACGGATATAGATCTCACCATATGCGGCTCAATTGTTGACCGTCAGCTCGAGTACAGGTCTCACCGTACTCAGCTTAATCACTAGCCGTCAGCTCGAATACAGGTCTCACCGTACTCGGCTCAACTCATACTCTATTTGCTGTGAAAGACTCGTCGCCAATCATAGACCTTGAAGTATACTCGAAGATACTATAGAGGACTCGTCGTCCATTAGCACGAGTACAGGTCTCACCATACTTGGCTCTCGCCGTAAGTATCGACAGCTCAAATTCAGTGTCCCATACCACTGTATTCAGCTCACGAGTTTGGGTTGCTCAATGGTCACTACGGGGAGGCACATGGCCCTAGCATAGGCCGACAGCTCGGCCACGGTGTCCCATACCACCATGTCTGGCTCATGAGTCTTAGCGGATCGAGGTACCATGGTTAACGGGATTGCTACTGGTAAGTTTGGTACCCTAAGTTCAAACAGTAATGAACAGACATGGTGAACACACATTCGACATATCGGGTTAATCGACGAGCCTGACTAGCTCGAGCGCACAACAAGTTGGGCGATGTGAAGCACAAAAGCACTCCGTGTGGCCAACCACTATCGCCAACCGAAGTACGACTCGGGTTCGTCGAGACACATCCATTGTGGCGACATGAATCTCGACCACAATCTCAAGTCGGTACCGAATGTTTGGACTATAGACATAGTCCCAAACTCAACAGTGATTCTCATCAATAGCATGTGGAGTTAAGCATGATAAACAAAGTAACACAAACATGCTAGGAGGCATGTCATAAAGCATGTTATAAAGCATGATATAAAGCATGTTATAAAGCATGATATAAAGCATGTTATAAAGCATGTAATAGAGCACTATACATATAGGGATACAAATACATATACATCATATGTGAGTGGTTATAGTAAACAACCACATGGAGGAAATCCTACATGTCTCTAAGGTAGTCGAGAATTCCATCTCAGCACCGACCTACGGTCTGAAACATCCAAGCATTTACTCTCACAAGCATTTACACAAACACTTGGAGTACGCTATTTCAACATACATGACGTATATTAGTAAAACATGTATTAGGGCTATTCTTTCGCTAAGCTAGCATTTTATCCGCGTATATCGTAATCATACAGCAAATAATCATGACAATTGCGTTTCCAAAATTTACACGTATACGGTATTTCTAGAATACACAATTTCAACATACGTAGTATTTACAAGCGAACATGTATTACGGCGATTCTTTTCGCCAAGAAATTAATTTATACGCACATAATATATTTATACAACAATTAATCATGACAAATACATCACTAAAATATACACGTATACGGTACTTCTTACAATATCGTATTTCTACAACATGGTGTATATTAGTAAACATGTATTTAGGCAAACCCTTTCGCCAAATGAGTATTTTATCCATACATCATATATCCATACGACAAATAAACATGTCAAATACATTTCCATAAAAAATACGTATACGGTATTTTATATGAATACCTAGAGTATGTGAAATTCCAAATTCTACAATTCTAATCGAAACAGAAAACGGAAAGCACTTTGTACATGTGCAATTGCATACAGATCATGAACCTACCATTATCGGACATTGAAAGCATTGAAAACCACAACCTATACACCTAAAGTCCTCACCTTTTGTCGTAGAATCGTAACGGAGTCGATATGTTCGCTAAGCTTCCGTATACGGGAGTTTGGCAACCTAGAGAACGAAACAGGTTAGCTATTTCATAACCTACAACCTATACCACCCTAAAACAGGTTAGGGTTAGGGTTTCTTACCTAGAAACGACGCCGGAATCACTGGGAAAGCGATAAGAATCAGGCGGTGGAGCCCGAATAGCGGCAGGGAACAAGATGCAGGGAGTTCCTCCCACATCTCTCACACTTTCTCTCTCTTTTCTCTCTCTCAAACCAAATTCGTATGGCTGAAATGGGAGAGGGTTTAAGGTCCTTATATAGTCTAAAACTTCACCAAAATAGACTTCTAGACAAGGTTCACCTTGGTTATAACCAAAGCGAAACTTTTTCAGCTCAACGAAGGACTTCTGGCGGGCCTCCTTGAGCCAAAGGTCGGACTTAAGCTCACCGACACTGGATCTGCGTTCTATTAAGTTTTCGTTTCAGTCGGATTTACAGATCACGCGTGGCGGACCAGTTTCAGTTCAACAGATAGTGGATCTCGATCGGAGATTCCGAGTACATGTAAATGTTTATGAAATTTTTCCTGATCTGAGGGTGTAATTTGGTCTGATTCTGATGGTCAGTTGCTTAAAACTGATCCACAAGCGACGAGTCTCATATTACTATTCAAGATATTTATTTTGGAAAGAAAAAAGTGTTTTCACACTCTCTCGCTCCAGACTCCAGCGAACAGCCGTGGGACACTATCTGGATTTGATTTCCGAGATGGTTGTCAAGCCCAGTGAGGCGGTCCTAATTCCTTAACTTCGTATTATTCGGACTCCCGACGTGCGGTCCAGATCCGATACGGAGTTTCGAGATGCTCCCGAGAGCAGCCAGGTAATGAGATTGATCCTAGATTTCAGGGTAACCTAGCGTCAATGATTTTACAAGTTTTGGGTCTTACAGATCGTATTTAAAGCGACTCAAATGTATTTCATAGCTAATCTAGTTTAGCACTTAGTTAACTTTGTCAAATTTCGAAAGGATTTAATCCTAAGTGATTTCCGTCTGAGGTAGTATTTAGTCCTTTGCAGTTTGTATCTAAAGTGATCCAAGTTATACTACTTAGCTAGTTTAAGATAGTGCGAAAGTGCTTTGAAAAATTGAAAGAAAGTGCTTTGAAAAATTGAAAGAACAAGGTAGTGAAGGGTGGGATTTGTGAAGGAAATGGGTTAAGGAGCGATTTTAGACTGTGGGATTCAGTTCTGACAAGTTAATAAAGTGTTAGGATCGACCCATTGCCTAAGGACGTCTAATCCTAGGTTGGCAAAAATCCGGGGTGTTACATATATATACATATATTTACATAATACATATCGAGCATCCAGCCACTGTCCAACAAGCTGGACGATGCTGGATGATGCACATACATCAAGGTCGTCCCACATAGTGGGCCACTAGATTTGGATCAAACTGATATTTATTTTTCCCATTCATTTGGGCTTATGCAACCATCCGATCATGCGGACCTCGAATCGGGATCAAGTGGCCCACTAGTTGGTCGGCATGGATAAAATACACACATCATAGGTGGGCCATTCATCATAGAGAGAGAGAGAGAAAGAGAGAAAGAGAGAGAGAGAGGAGAGGGATCAGTGATGATGGAGGGGCCCTGCCACTATGGGCCCCTCTTGTATACAAGCGTACATCAAAGTGGGTCCCACCATATGTAGGCCCTTAGATCACAAAGACAAATACAAAAGAATAAAAATGTGGGTCTAAGATCACCCACCATCCACTTCTTCTTGCTCCCTTGACTTCCTTTGCTCCTTAGCTTTGATCCTAATAGAATAGATGGAGTTTGAATGGTTGAGATGGGAGATGAGAGGGTAGGAAGTGGGCCACACACAAAGCTCTCTTGGAGGTTGAAAGAGCTTGGACATGTGATTTTTCTCTTGCTTGGGAAAGTAGTTTGAGAATGAGAGAGAGAGAGGGTTGTAAAGAGAGAGAGAGAGAGAGAGAGAGAGAGAGAGAGAGAGATGGGTGATGGATGTGGTGAGTGATGGGTGTGTAAGAGCTTTTTGACTTTAGGGTGGATGGTGTAAGAAAGGTATGGGGTGTGTAAGAACTTTTTAACTTTTGGGGTTGCTTGGGGATGGGTGTGAGGTGATGTGTACTTGACATGTACTTGGCCCTTGATGGGATTGATTGATTGATGGATGTGACATTCGGTAGAGATTCTCTTGGGTTTTACAACGTGCAGTGTTTTCCTCGAACTAAACCCGCGCCCAAATCTCCTTGCCTGGGTATCGCCTTAGCGCGCGAGACACGGCATCGGAACCACTGTGACGGCGCGATCGCTAGGGTACAAGTCTCAAGTTAATTTGCAGGACTTGGCTTAGGATCGTGTACAAACTTCGGATAAAGGTCAAAGGTTGTCATAATTTGACAGGGATGATCGTGGGAACCTACGAAATGGTACGGACTAAGATACGGGTCTTACAGCTCTCCCCTCCTAATAAAAATTTTGTCCTTAAAATTTACACAATCATCCCAACTAGGTATAACTTATGAGGAAGAAGAAACATAACATCATCATTTAAAATCAGGGATAACATACAAAATACAATACATAATCAATCATCAAAGAGATGGGAATAACGCTCTCAAATCTCGGCCTCACGCTCCTAAGAAGCCTCCTCAACAGAATGGTGACCCCACTGAACCTTCACCAATGGAATGACCTTGGTCCGAAGGACCTGCTCCTTTCGATCAAGGATGCGAACAGGCTGCTCAATATTGGAAGCATCCTCACGAACTTCTAACGACTGTCAATCAATAACAGGAACAATGTCTAACTCACACTTCCTCAACATAGAGACATGAAAAACATTGTGGACACCAAACAACTGAGATGGCAAGGTAAGCCGATAGGCCAAGCGCCAACGCCCCCAGTGATCTCAAAAGGTCCTATGGATCTCGGGGCAAGCTTGCCCTTCACTCCAAATTGAACTACGCCCTTCATGTACGAGACCTTGAGATAGACATGGTCCCCTAAAGCAAACTCTAAGGGACGACATCGGCGATCAGCAAAACTCTTCTGTCGACTCTGAGCCGGGCACATCCTCTGCCTAATGATATCGATAACCTTTGACGTCTGCTACACAAGCTCTGGACCTAAGAGACGACGCTCTCCAACCTCGGTCCAACAACTCAGTGATTTGTATATTCTGCCATATAGTACCTCAAAAGGATCGATGCCGATGGTTGCCTGATAGTTGTTATTGTACGTGAGCTTAGCCAATCGTAGATGCTCATCCCAGCTACCCCCGAAATTAATCGAGCAAGCCCGAAGCATATTCTCAAGGATCTGGTTAACCATCTCGGTCTGGTCATCGATCTACGGATTATATGCAGTGCTTAGCTGCAAATTAGTCATCATCGCTCTCTGAAAGCTCCCCCAAAACTGAGACGTGAACCTCGGGTCTCGGTCAGAAACGATCGAGATTAAAACACCATGCAGTCTCACAATCTCCTCGATAAATAACCTCACAAGTCGGTCCATAAACCAAGTCGCACGAATCGCAAGAAAATGTGCCGACTTCGTCAAATGATCAATGACAACCCAGATGGCGTCATGACTGCGTTGAGTCCTCGGCATGCCTATAATGAAATCTGTCGACACATGCTCTCACTTTCACATCGGGATACTCAAAGGCTACAATAGACCAGGGGGTCTCTGATGATCTGCCTTGACACACTAACACGTGTCACAGTTGGCCACAAAACTAGAGATCTGGCGCTTCATCCCTACCTAAAAATATTGTCGCCTCATATCACGGTACATCTTCGTCGAGCCAGGTTGGATAGAAAAATGCGATCGATGTGCCTCGGTCATAAGATCTCTGTGTAACTCAAGAATATCTGGGACACGTAATCGACCTCTGAAGTGAAGTCCACCATCCGAACAAATTTGCCAACCTGCTTGACTCTCAGATGCCGCCTTAGCCATATAACTCTACAACGACTCATCAGCCTATTAAGCCTCGATCACCCTTGTGACAAGAGAGGGTTGAATCGACAGGCTCGATAACTGCACGATAGAAGACTACAGACCGAACTCAAAATCATACTCTACTATATCCTCGAGCATCCTCCACTCCTGGATCATCATATGCGCCACCAAGCCGTATGGCTGATGGCTGAGGGTTTCTGCCACCACATTTGCCTTACCTGGGTGGTACTGAAGATCGAAGTCATTGTCCTTCAGGAGCTCCATCTAGCACCTCTACCTCATGTTCAGCTCAGACTGAGAGAACAGGTACTTCAAGCTCTTGTTGTCAGAAAAGAGCTCGAACCTAACCCCATAGAGATAGTGCCTCTACACCTTCAGTGCGAAGACAACTGCAATCATCTCCAAATCATGCGTGGGGTAGTTCAGCTTATAGACCTTGAGTTGGCGAGATGCAAAGGCTACTGGCCTATCGTGCTATATCAGGACAGCACCTAAACCAATATGTGAGGCATCAGTAAATACAACGAATCCATCACTCCCAGAGGGAAGAGTGAGGACAGGGGCGGACGTCAGATGGTCCTTCAGCTCTGCAAATGCCTGCTCACATGCCTTGCCCCAAATAAACTCTGTGCCCTTCCGAGTCAACCTGGTCAACGGGGCTGCGATACGGGAGAAGCCGTCAATGAAAAGCTGGTACTAGCCAGCCAAACCAAGGAAACTGCGGATCTCGGATGCAGTCATGGGCTGGTCCCACTGATGCACTGCCTCGACCTTCGAGGGGTCCACTGTAACACCCTCCTTCGTTACCACTTGAGTGAGAAACTTCACTTCTTCCTACCAAAACTCGCACTTCTCCGGCTTCGCATATAGCTGGTGTGCGTGAAGGGTCTGCAATGCAATCTCCAAATGCTACTCGTGCTCCTCACAGGTCCTCAAATAGATCAGAATGTCCTCGATGAAGACTACAACAAACTGATCGAGATACGGACGGAAGACCTTGTTCATCAACTGCATGAAGACTGCGAGTGCATTGGTCAGTCCAAAGGACATGACCTAAAACTCAAAATGACCATAACGCATCGTGAAGGCCGTCTTCGAGATGTCCTCCTCTCGAACCCGAATCTGATGATAAATGGAACGCAGGTCAATCTTCAAAAAGAACTGTGCACCCTGCAGTTGGTCGAATAAATCATTGATCCTTGAGAGCGAATACTTATTCTTAATCATGACTTTGTTGAGCTCGTGGCAATCCACGTAAAGCCTCAACGAGTCATCCTTCTTTTTCACGTTGAGTACCGGTGCTCCCCATGGCGAACTACTCGGACAGATAATGCCCAACTCACGCAACTCGTTTAACTACTTCTGCAGTTCCCGTAACTCTAACGGTGCCATATGATATGGGGCTTTCGAAATAGGCGCGGTACCGGGCACGAGATCTATCTGAAACTCGGTATGTCGGCGAGGCGAAAATCCTAGAATCTCCTAGAACACATCGAAAAAATTGTAAACAATCGGCAACTGATCAATACAAGCGGCAACAGGCTCCTCAACGGCGCATGACATCAAGTAAGCCAATGGCTCTCCCTAGGGCTCTGCAACGAACCGAAACTGCGGCAAGCCTTGTATATAGAACATGAGTGTCCTCACGGAGCAGTCCAAGATAGCGTGGTACTTGGCAAGCCAATCCATACCCAAGATAATGTTGAAATATGACATCAGCAGCACATATAAGTCGGCATGCAAGAAAATCTCTCTCACTAATACAGTGCAAGAAGAACAGAAACGGCTTAATACTGTAGTCTTCCCCAAGGATGTTGATACGGTCAACCCTTCTCGACAAGACTCTGTCGGCAATCCAGTCGAACGATAGAATCCCTCAGACATAAACGAGTGCGAAGCACCGGAATCAAATAAAACTCAAGCGATGCATGCAGAGACTGGAAGTATACCCTCAACGACTCCTCCAGATGACTGCAAATCTTGCCAAGCCGCATAGAACCTAGCCTGAGCTGGCTAGAGAAGTGTCTGTCCCCTCTGAGCATGTTGCTGTTGTCACTAAGGCGGTCGAAACCGCTGCCTCTGTTGCTGAGGCCTTGAAGGCTGGTGCTGATGCTACTGCTGAGGTGGCTTCGGTGGTGGGGGCCGCTGTCACTACTGTTGTGGGGGTCTCTGCTGTTGCAGTGAAGGCTACTGTGAACCTCTCGGCTGTTACTGCTGGGGGTGGGGACACTCCCAAATACAGTACCCCATAGCAACGTACCCAAAACAGGTGCTAGTGAACTGCCTCGGAGGTGGTGCTGGAGGTGCTGTTGGCACTCGAAAGGCCGGGCGACCTGTGTGCCTCTGCTGCTATGGTCGACGCTGCTGGGAGTCACTAGAAGGAGCCTGCCTCTTCTGATCTCTCCTCTGACCGTGATCAGACCGAGAACCGGCCCACTTAGCCTAAAAAACCTGGGCCTTCTTTATGACCCCCTCGAAAGTCGAGAGCTCATGTCCAATAACACGGCCTTAAAGACCATAACGCAAACCATCCTCGAAACGGCAGGCTCTCTGCCCCTCATTATCTACCAGGTACGACGTAAATCTAGATAGTGCTACAAAATGAGTTACGTACTAAGCCACTGTCATATTACCCTGCACCAGGGCCTCAAACTTCAACGCTTGTTGTCGTCGGATGTGAACAGGAAAATACTGTCGGTCAAACCGATCAACAAAGTCCTCCTAGGTCCACTCAAAATCGGCGCCTGCTGCTCGGGAGACTGATGTCCACCAGTGCTCAGCCTCACCCTGGAGATGGAACACAACTAATCGGACTCGCTGCTGGGTCATACATCTCATTGTATTAAATATCTTCTCCACATCGAAGAGTCATCTCTCAGCTACTGTCAGGTCTGGGTCGCCCTAGAAACGCGGGGAATTGAGCCGTCAAAACTCTTGAAGAAGGGTGCTTGCGCGATCTTGCTCTGCCTGGGCTGGTGAAACAACGGGGTGCCTGCCCTACTACTGAAGGGCTGTCGTCACAGCCTGCAATATCTGCTGCAACTGGGAGGCACTCACGGGTATGGTCAGGTCCGCACTTGTCTCTGGTAGAGGAGTTGTATCCTCAGACTGGCCTGTAGGAATCTCTGGTGATGGAGTGGGGATCGTAGGTGGTAGGGCAGGAGTCGCAGGTGGTAGAGCGAGAGTCTCATGTGGTGGAGTGGGAGTTGATTGGGTCACTCTCCTGGGTGGCATGTCCTACAGGAAAGAGCAAAGACACCTATCAACTTGAAAACTCTCGAAGGCAAGGACGTTACGGGGCTGTAACAAAATATCACTAAGTTATCCAAACTCGGAACCTAATTATTCTAAACTTGTAGTAGACATGTAATGTTGTTCTTGGTTCTTCCCGAGTTATGCTCTGATACTAACTTCTGTCACATCCCAAACTCGAAAACCGAGCTCACAAAATTTCCGATCACCAAATTCGGCACCGATAGCCTCCCTAATACCCCATTCTCAGCTTCTGGTACCCATTTACCAGGTTCCGATCCTGGGATCCTACAAGGAGGATTTTCAACATCATTTGATTCGTAATAAGCTTAACTAAAGGCATAACCCACAAACAACAACTAAAAACTCCATCACATTTCCACTATGATAAAAAACTAATAAGTATAATGAGTATAAAGGAAAATACAATGATAATGGATAAAAAGCTCCAAGATGATCTGCTATGCACTCCTGCCTCAGCACTGCTGCAGTTCAACGTCACCTGCACACAACGGTCGTACATAAGCATATGGAAAGCTTAGAGGGTGGTGAAAGTGTGTATCCAAGGTATTAATATAATTATTCAGTATCAGAGTAATACGGAATATGCTGATGAATCCATGAATACTATTAGTTGTACCAAGGTTATGTGATGCAAGGCATGAATGATGTCGCTATACCAAGGCCATGCGATGCGGATGCAAGTCAAGCATATGAATCCTCATCTAAGTCCATATATCAATATAGTTCAACTCTAGAATATCACCAGGGTCTAGTATACTCCAACCAAATTGCCGCCCAATTACGCGGAACAAGGTGAGTGGAAAAGACCTCACTATCTGCCTGCTAATATCGAACTCAGATCGTCAATAGCGGACCTATTCCTTGAGCTGGTCAAACTCAGCCTAGCTTTGTCCCCTCCTCTCTGGTGGGTAAGGCTGCACCCTCTTCCAACTGACCATGACACAGTGAAAAAGCGCGGCCTCCAGGTATTCGGCACTCGGCGCTCATGCATCCACTCGGTCTAGACGTTGGAGCAACCTCCTGGTACCATAAGGGTTTAGGGACTTTTACTCAGGGACATCTATAGCACCCCATGTCGAACAAGATTTTCGGCATCCAATCCTGCCAACCACGATATGCCTGTGGAGGCTATGACCCTGATGTCGCTAGGGCATACAGTAACCATGTCAAACAATGTGAAATGCATGAATCACATTATTCAGTCATGCAGCAATCCTGCGCATATCGCGCGCTCATGTAGGCAACTCCCCTCACCACGGAGTCCTATAACAATTTGCCCAATGGCGGTGCTATGATCAATCACTCAGCTCATCATAAGCATGTACATGATGTGTATGAATATGTATCATGATGTTATGTTGTCCCATACTCCTAATCGGAATCGATAATCGGAGTCGATAATCAGAATTAAAAATCACATACGGCGAATGGGGCCCACTTATTTGGGCTAACCCACACAAAGAATGGGCCTAACAAGGCCTAAGGGAAGGTGACAATGAGGACATCTAACCATCATTGCCCATCAATGTGGACATCTAACTAACATTGCTCCCAAGGAGTGGCTTACATAAGAATTTCATATACAATGTAACGGTCACACTACATCACATTGGGCCTTGCTCATGGGCCTCACCTACATCGATCGGGCTGATCGAATGGGCCACCGTCAGCAAGCTGGAAGGTGCTGGATGATGCACATACATTAAGGTGGTCCCATGTAGTGGGCCACTAGATTTGGATTAAACTGATATTTATTTTTCCCATTCATCCAGGCCTGTGTGACCATCTGATCATGCGGAGCTTGAATCGGGATCAAGTGGCCCACTAGTTGGTCGGCATGGATAAAATACACACATCATAGGTGGGCTATTCATCATAGAGAGAGAAAGAGAAAAAAGAGAGAGAGGAGAGGGATCGGCGATAACGGAGGGGCCCCACCACTATGGTCCCCTCTTGTATACAAGCGTACATCAAAGTGGGTCCCACCATATGTGGACCCTTAGATCACAAAGACAAATATAAAAGAATAAAATTGTGGGTCCAAGATCACCCATCATCCACTTCTTCTTACTCCCTTGGCTTCCTTTGCTCCTTAGCTTCGATCCTAACGAAAGAGATGGAGTTTGGATGGTTGAGATGAGAGATGAGAGGGTAGGAAGTGGGCCACACACAAAGCTCTCTTGGAGGTTGAAAGAGCTTGGACGTGTGATTTTTCTCTTGCTTGGTAAAGTGGTTTGAGAATGAGAGAGAGAGGGTTGTAAAGAGAGAGAGAGAGAGAGAGAGAGAGGTGATGGATGTGGTGAGTGATGGGTGTGTAAGAGCTTTCTGACTTTAGGGGTAGATGGTGTAAGAAATGTATGGGGTGTGTAAGAACTTTTTGACCTTTAGGGTTGCTTGGGGATGGGTGTGAGGTGATGTATACTTGACATGTACTTGACACTTGATGGGATTGATTGATTGATGGATGTGACATTCGGTAGAGATTCTCTTAGGTTTTGCAATGCGTGGTGTTTTCCTCGAACTGAACGCGGGCCCACATCTCCTTGCCTGGGTATCGCTTCGGCGCACGAGATGCGACATCAGAACTGCAGCGACGGCGCAGTCGCTAGGGTACAAGTCTTGGGTTGGGTCGACTCTGGTTTGTAGGACTCGACTTAGGATCACGCACAAATGTTGGATAAGGGTCGATAGGGAGGATCGTGGGAATCTAAGGAATGGTACAGACTAAGATACAGGTCTTACAAAAATAGTGAAAATGGTGATTCAGTCATGATCACTCTAGATCATTGTTTCTTAGGCTAAATGAGTAACCGGGTTGATTTGGTATATTAATCAAGATCTGACCCATAGTTGTCTCAACTTTAGGTAGGTCTCTATTTGGTTATGGTTATCTCGATTGGTTAGTGATAAGTTGGCTATATTTAGGCCCTATATGAACAAATCATGTAGCTAAACTTAGTGTTTAAGTGATCTGTCAGATTCGTTGGCTTTCTACGATTAATTAATCTTATTTGTGCAGTTCTTTATTAGTACCACCTACGTATAGGCTCACTTCGAGTATCAAAGGTCAATAAGTGCTGACGTAGGCTATTTTTTTTAAAAGGATTTTTTTCCATCCAAAATAGCAAAATTCAAGGCATTATAATCTACCCCCCTTAAAAATAATTTCATCCTTGAAATTGTCTAATGTAAATAGGTAAAGATATTCTAATTTCATACGCCTAAGTTTCATTGATTTCACATTCATATGCATGGTAGGGTGCATATTAACTATGCTAGTCTGGCTTATTGTAATCTACCCCCCTTAAAACTTTTTCGCTTTGATGGTTTACTACAAATTTTCAAAAGATTTGAATTCTTGACAACGGCTCCCCTCTATCTTGAGTAAAAATATATGTTTTCAGTGTTCGACCAACACGAAGAGACGTTTGTAGTGGGCTTGAATCCAATACATCGATCTTCTACCTGACCAGGGTAAAAGGCTCATTGTATCCCTTCCTAGTCCTTGTTTCGACCAGAAACGAAAGGTATTTAATTTGGAGATTATCTCACTTAATAATAATAAAGAAAAGAGATGAAGAGAAAAATCATCACATTTATTCATTCTGAATTCGTTTACATCCTTTCTATCCTTTGATTCCAAGATAAAGTCTTTATGATTAAAAGTATAAATATTAAATGGATTTAAATGTAAATTTGGCAGCATTTCGGCTCATATCATTTAAGTCTCCATAAGAGAAGAGTTGTGTGGGTCTTCTTTCACATATATGTCATCATGAATAATATGACGAAATATTGAAATATTCCGAAAAAAAACTCCTCAAAATGACAGACAAATGCATCACTGTTAACTCATCCACACAACTTCTTGTTGAGTTGAGTGGGCCGAGGAATTGCACGAGCCCGTGCAACTCAATGAGAGTTGCACGGTTTTGCCTTGCTATCTCTCTCTCTTCCTTCTTCAATACCTATCAAGGTATCAGTCTTCTAAGAGAAATCGGATCCCTCAAATGAAGGGGGAAGGGTATTTATAGGCTATCGCACGTGTGAACCCTCAAACCTCATGCGATGGGGCCCACTTCACATCATTCATGCACTTCAATACAGGAATTTCAAATAATGAGTTACACGGGTTCGCACAACTTGATTCATCGCACAACTCTGCTCTCTCCGCAACTCCACTTTCCGCGCAACTCTACTTTTCTTCAAATTCTTCTTTAATTTCTTTCTTCCTTCCTTCTTTTCTTAATCAAATTTCATGCTCCAACAGATGCCCCCTTGATCCGATGTTTGATTGATTATCAAATCAAATGAAAGATCAATATTTCCTTGTCTGAAATTTGAGTTGCGCTGTCCTACGCAACTCTTCTAATCGGGTCCCGTGCAACTCCCTGTCGGGTCCCAAATTGCCTATAAATACTATGCCTTTTCATTCATTCCAAAAATTTCCCAAACTAGAGCTCTTTGTCATGTAATCTTGGCACCCCGTGCAACTTACTGTCCACACAACTCCATTACCACGCAACTCTCTATCGATGCAACTCTCTGCCCGCACAACTCTCTTGTACTTGGTACATTTTCTCCATTTTTTGAAACTTTGTCCAATTTTCTTCAAGTTCTGTATTTTCTTTTACTCCTTGAATTCTTCCTTCATTTCCCAAAACTTTACATTTGATCTGATAATCTTCATTCCACAGATATGAAGTGCTCGAAGGCTTTATCTTCAAGAAGGAAGAATCATTCATCCTCTTCAAAATCTAAATAGATTTTCTGAAGTTCTTGGGATTGCATAGAGATTAATGAAGAACTCTTGAAATTTCCTAATGTTCACTACCCCAAGTGTAGGGTCGCAATGTAGTAATAATCTCGGTAAGACCAAGGTCGAATCCACAGGGACTAATCTCATGTGTATTCTGAAAGTAACTAGAAGTAGAACTAGAAGAGGAAGTGAATCTAAATATGAAATTAAAGGGAATAATTGTGAGGGATTTAATTAGAAACTTAAGAATTCAAAGGTGGGAACTAGGGTTTCCAAGGATTCACTTGTAACATGGTGATCTATGCTTGGTTCAAGGACACAACTGGAATCGGAGTCTTGTCTTGTCCAGTTGGAAGATATAGCAATTAAGATCAAATCTGAACTTCCATTGACCTAATTCTCAATGGATGAGAGTCGTGAGAACTGGAAGTGATTCCATCACCTAGCCATGCCTAAGAGACAATGGCAAACAACATGATATACCAATTCCACAATTAAACATATGAGAATTGTGAATATTAGAAGGGATTCCATCATCCAACCATGCCCAAGGGACGATGGTGAACAACAAGATTTCCTAATTTCACAATCTCAATGCATGAAAAGAAAATATTCAAAGCTACCGTAGATCTATTGTAATTTGAGTCACAACAAACCATTAAAAATTGAAAGTATTCCTTAAATATTAAACTATAATCAAAGAGAGTTCAACATAAACATGAATCAAAGTAATAAAAACATCCCATTACGCTACAAGCTTCACCTCTTAGCCCTGGCTAAGAGGTTTAGTCAACCATAGTTATGACTGGAACTAAAACCCTAGAAGAAATCAAGAAAAACTAAGGAAGAAAGAATGAAAACACTTGGCGACGACTCTCCACCCTTGTGTTTCACTCCTCCAAACCCTAGATAGATGCCCAAGGAGTGACTCCTATTTATAGTTGTGCAACACCTCCTTTCGCAATAACTTGAAAAAATCCAGAAACTACCTCAAATTTATGAACTCCGCGTAACTCTGCGTAACTCTGCACAAATTGTTCGATGTCATCGAACCTCCTTTAATGTCATTGAAGGTGCCTTTTATATGTGCTTTTTCACGCTATTGTAACTTCATCTAGACTGTGTAACCTTCTATGTCATTGAACCTACCTTCGATGTCATCAAGCATTGTTCAAGGAATCGATAATGTGTCCAAAATAATCCAACGATTTTTCTGAAAATCCACAGAAAATTTGATGGCATCGAACTGGCTTCGATGCCATCGAGCAAAGCTTCGAGTAATCGAACAAGTCCTCGAGTCATCAAAAAACCTCTTCAATTTGTCCAGCGACGAACTCGTTTTCATTCATAAATTCAATGTCATTGATCCATGTTTGATGCTATCGAATGGTAGCTTCAATGTCATCGAACGGTGCTCGATGACACGGTCAATGTAAATTTTGCACTTGTTCTATCGACTTCTTTCCTTCTCCACTTGGTTTTTCTTTAATCTTGGGACCTTTAAATCTTCAATCTTTATCTCTTAAGATCCATTCTTTGCCTTGGTGATCTTTGAGCGTCAAATCCATGCTTTTAGCACCTTTTCCAATCTAAGCTCTTAAATTCACCTTGCAACACAAATATGAGTAAAATATGACATTAAGCAGTATCATGTTCATAAAACCGAGATATAAATGGGGGATAATATGCAATATTTGACCCTTAACACAATCCCCATCCAACATTTTGCTAGTCCCGAGCAAAGTATGCGTGAAATAAATCTTAATACTTAATGTTCAATCCTCTTTAGGATAACAATCTTTTGTTCACTCAAGTATAAATGGCAAGAGATAAGATATGAAAACGAGATTTTGAAAACCTAAATCCGAATAACATAAGAAACCAATCAAATAAGTTCTTTATCTATTAAATCAAAGAATAGTTTGCATATCAAGTTTTTTAATGTGCTCGGTGAAAATCAACTTACTTCCTATACGAATACTGTCAATTCATCATGTTAGCCATGCTCATCACTTCAAGATTAGTTTGAAACTCAACTACCATTTCTGAATTTATCCCCTTCTCCTTCTTTTTCTAGTTTTTGATTTTATATCGATGGTCAATTTTCATTCTTTATTTTTTCATTCTTTTCTAGTCTTTTCATTCTTTTTATTCTTTTTCATAATACATGACCTTTTTGTCAATCTCCTATTTTTTAACTAGTTCTTTTCTTCTATTAAGGTGGAGAAAATTCTTTAGACTTGATTCTCACCATCTATCAATGATTCACATACTAACAATCAGAACTCTAGCGTGTCTTGCAGAAGACAAATTGAATGTGCCTTATAATTTATATTAGCATGATATTCAAACTTCCTCTTAATCAATAGAGTACAAGAACTTAGGTGATAGATTACTTAGAAGATCAAACTCCAACAATTCAAATTTCAATCTCTATCTTATCATACTCAAAGAATTCTTAAGTACACAATTCATCACTTCCCAAAAAGATTTTACTTGAGACATTGAAAATTTTAAAAAATTTTGCTCAAACATGAGAAAACACTGATTAGTTTACCTAATCCCCCATCCCCAACCTAAGAATCTACATTATCCTCAACGTAAAAGAAATAAGCATGTAATACAAAAGATGCAATGAAAAGAAAAGGTAAATGATAGAAAGGTAATACCTGAAGAAGGAATTCTGAAGCTTTTCTAATGATCTCAATGTGAAGATGGGTTAGCACAAGAATTAAACCAACAAAAAGTAAACTATCTTAAACGGCGAAAAGTAAACTATCCTAAAAAGTGGAAAAGAAACTATCATAATCTAAACATATATGAAAGTAATAAATGTAAGGCCCATATCCTAGTCCATACCGTTCCGTAGACTCCCGTGATCCTCACTGTTAAATTCTGGCAACCCACGACCTGTAATCGGTATTTGTGTGCGACCTCGAGTCGCACCCATAGATCGGAGTCAGCCTGACTCGAAACTTGTACCATCGCGACCGCACCGTCACCATAGTTCCAACTCCACTTCTTGCGCACCGATGCGATACCCAGGCCAGGAGTCATGGGCCCACGTATATTTTGAAGAAACGCTGTGCATTGTGAATTATGAGAGAATCTCTACAACCCATCACATCAATCAATCAAGTACTAGTTAAGTACACATGCCACTCCCATCCCTTTCTTACCAACAAAGACAAGCAACCCATACCCCATGCCACCTCACCCCCCATAAGTCAACTCTCTCTTACACACACCCATCCCTCTCTTACACTACCCATTCCTCTCATCCCATCCTTCTTACACAACCCCACTCCTCTCTCATTTCACTCCATTCTCTACCATTTTCCAAGCAACCATGAGAGAAGAATCCTAAGGAGAGAAAATAAGCTAAGTGTGTGGCCCACTTCCTACCCTAAGATCCCTCATCCTAGCCCTTCAATCCTCGCCATCTTCTATCAAAGAGAGGGAGCTAAGGAGTTTGGCATTCCATAGAACCAAGAAGATCCAATGGCGGGTATTTTGTAGGATTAGATTTCATTTTTTATGATGGACCAAGTGAGGCCCACCGATTGATGGTATGGATCCTATTTGGGACCCATCTTGATGTATGTATTGTAATCTTAGAAGAGCCCATAGTGGCGGGGTCCCTCCATCTCACCATTCTCTCTCTCTCTCTCTCTTGATGTGTGGCCCACCTTAATGAATTGAGTAGATCCACACCATCCATCAGTGGCAGCCACCTTGTTGACCACCTGCTGGACGATTTTGGGCAAGCCCTAATGAAGGGAAAGACATAAATATCAGCTGATCCAAACTGTGTGGGCCACACACATGGGGCCCACACGTGATGCATGTGTCTTGTATCCACCACCATCCAGCAGATGGATGATGGGGCCCTGAATTGTTGTATGTATTTAGATCTAGGCCGTCTAGGGCCTGGACGTTGAAATGTAAAAAATAATAATAATAACATATATATTATATTACATGGTGGGCCCTACATGGGACCCACCTGTTGGAAGTAGATTAGCTGGTGTACGCCTACACCAGCTGCATAGCTACTGTATTGAGGTCAGCAAGTTTTGTGGGACCCGTCGTGGATATATAGGTCTTATCCACACCGTCCAGACCTTGGACGGTGGGACCCACCATGTTGGATGTGTTGTATCTGCACCGTCCATTGTCTGGACGGTGGGAAGCTGACTGGCTGGAGTACCTCACACCAACTATTTAGCTGTTGTATGATGTCAACAACTTCTGTGGGTCCCACCAGCTAAATGACTAGTGAGTTGAGGACGTCAGTAAGTTCTATGGGTCACATGATGTACGTATTTCATTCATGACTGTCCATCCATTTTTCATCTAGACCATCCATTTATGTGGGCCATACCAGCTGAATAGCTGCTGCAACTGACGTCAACAAATTCTGTGGGCCACCATGATGTGAAATAGCGGTGAAGACCGCTTGAGTTGAAGTATGTCCTAGAGGGGGGTGAATAGGACTTTTTAAGGTTTTATGTTTATTAAAAATCCTATTAATCCAATCCTGAGTAGATAGACATGAAAAGCATCAGGATATCATCAGAGTAACTCAAATGGCTTCTAAGCCAAATTGAGGATCCAATCACAAAACTATTTAAATGATAAACATGAAATGATTTATAGTTAATGATGGATGTGACTGTGTGTGAAGTGTGAGCAGTTATGAAGACAGTTAATGAAATCACACAAGTAATCAAACATAATGAACAATCACAAACACAGTCATTTTTATAGTGGTTCGACTACTTGTTTACTCCACTCCCAGCAGACGCACTCAACCCTTGAGTGTGCCGGATTTCACTAAGGAGGTTTCACAGTGGTTCACCTCAAACTTAAGGTTTTAAATCAGGCTCACCTTCAACCTTACAACCTACACCTAGGCTAACTGTTTATGCTCCCCAAACAATGGTCAACACATAGCACCCAGTTTTTGACACACTAGCCAAGGATCAACATAAGGAACCTCACTGTTTATGCTCTCATGAGCAAGGGTCAACACAACGCACCCACTTTTAGGCACACTGGCCAAGGATCTTCCACAAGACCCTAACTGTTTATGCTCTCCACAGAGCAAGGGTCAACACAACGCACCCACCATGTACACTCCCGCCGGAGGCCTCCTACGAGGGCTTGCAAGGGTGAGAAACACCTTAGACCCAATCCTAAGAAGGAATGATCACAAGTGTCCTCTAAACTCTAGTTACTTACACATAAGTGGATGAGTCCCATTTAGGTCGTTGTCAAAGATCTCCTCCTTTGTTGATGAAGAGTCTTCTCCTTCCTTGATCTGCAACACATGTGTACCAATACAAGGCTTCGGGTTAGGTCAAGGTGAAGACGGAATCCCACTCTATAAAATGTTTTTCTATAAGGAAGATAGAGTGATTTCGATCATCTATGCATTCAAGGCATCCCAGCTTAATGATTTGCCATTAAGATAGTAGCTGGAGGATCTTTGAATGCAAAAGTTCATTCCCCAATCTACTCTATTGAATATCAATGATGAGGGTGGATTGGAGGATGAACTTCCCTGAGAGAAAGGGCTTTGAGTATATGATCTAAGGTAAAACACTCAAAAGCACTCTCTTGTTTCTCTACCAGCAATAATAAACAAGTCCTCTTTATATAGGCAATAGGTTCTAACGGATTTCGAACTCCGATTTCATCGATGTGAGGTTCGATTCCTCGACATTTGAAAATGAGAGAGACTTGCATTGAAATATTTCAGGTTTACAAGAATGATCAAGGGACCTTCGATATCATCAAAATTTGAATGTCGATGATATCGATAGTTGTATCGAGGCATCGATAAATCCAAGGGATTTTCGTTTAAGCTTGCTGGACAGTTTCTGTCCCTGTTCGTTGCCATCAAAACTATACTGATATCATCGATATTTGAATATCGATTCTACCGAGTAACCCTCGATCATAAATAAACTATCCTGAAATATTTTGCTGGAAATCTACGTGCCCATGACCGATATCATTGAGAGCCTTCTGATGTCATCGAGATTTGAACTTCGATAGTATCAAGAAGGTCTTTGATATATCGATGCACATATGATATTCTTAAGTGAAAACAGGGGCACCGTAGATCTGTCTGTCGATATGTAACACCCTAAAAATCGAGGGTAGAGTGGGAGCCCAACTCCCGAGTTCCAACACATCACTTATGCAACATAGATAACGATGATTAAATGTTGTCCGTATTAGTGCATTAAACATGAGTGGGATTATACCAAAACAGCATATTATACTCCAGAGACAATTGAATTACACAAGTGAAAGACTGTGATAAGTATATAAAGCATATAAGTGATTGTAAGTCTCCTGAATATGATCATGTTACCTATTCAATTTATTACATGTAAAGTTTTCAAAATATACAAAATGTGTAATGTCATCTAGTCATCATCCTAGCAATCCCCGTCGATCAGAACATGAGTTACATAGACCCACCTGATAGCTGCAGATAGGAGAACTCCTCATCATCATAAAAGTCTGGCTCCTCTATGTAAGCATCGTCATCATCTGTAACTACAACAGGGTCTGGTTGGTGTTTAAAGCACCGTCCCAGAACGTGAGAGTGAATGATCAACTCAGTGGAGCTACAAAGCAAAGGTTAACATATTATTAATTCAGTCAAGCAGTAATGATAAAGCAGTATAACACTCATGTCCTAAATACTCTTGTTAATGCAAGGATGATATGCGATAATGATGTATGCCCTCACCTGCACTTCCTCTTGTGACAACATCTCACAATCGCGGCATGCAACACTTTCGCTGTGCTCAACTCCAATGCCAAAGGCACATGCAATGCGGTGCATGTGCGTGATTAGCCAAGTTCTTAATTTAGTATATTCATACAGCAGGTTGGGAAGCTAAGGTACCTCCCTTATATCATTTTCCAAACAATGATCCATCTAGGGTCATCAATCCTAGCTAATCTCATACGATAGCAGTTCTAGGTCACTACAGAGAGGCTTGTCACCATCAGCGCAGGCCTAGCTTATACTCGAAGCAACTACGAAAAGGTTCATCGTCTTAGCGTAGTCCTAGTGTATACTCGAGGTCACTACGGGCTCATCACCTGATTGTAGGCCGACAGCTCGAATACAGTGTCCCATACCACTATATTTGGCTCACGAGTTTGTTTGCTCATTAGACACTACGGGGAGGCTCATTGCCCCAGCGTAGGCTGACAGCATTAACACAGTATCCCATACCACAATGCCTGACTCATGAGTCTTAGCGGATCGAGGTACCAAGGTTAAACGGGCATTTCACTGGTAAGTTTGGGACCTTAGATTCAAGCAGTAGCGTCCATACATGGTGAACATACATTAGGCTAATCGAGTTACTTGACAAGCTCGACTAGTACGAGCGTATGTTGACTTAATTGACATGGAGGGCATAAGCATTCCGCGTGGCCTAACCACTATCGTCAAACTACGTATGACTCAGATTCGTCGAACGCATCCATCGTGGATAAAATAGTTCAGCCACCGATCGTAAACCATTACCGATTGCCTGGACTACAACATAGCCCCAAGCACATTCTAGAACAATAGCATAGCAATCAATTTAAATATAAATTTCATAGCAGCATTTTAACGAGCACATAGAGTACATATTAACATACATAAGTATTTTACTCATAAATCACTTAGTAGTAAGATAGATTACATGAAGGAAACTGTAACCCTGGATAAGGGGATTGAGAATCCTATCTCAATGCCCTCATCAAATACATTACATCAAGCATTTTCTCACTCAAGCATTTTATCAAACACTTAGACTACACATATTACATACATGTAATAAGTTAGTTAAAACACATATAGTAGCGAATCCTTTCACAAAGGAGTTGTCACGTGTCCCACGATCATGCATTAGCAATTATAATCATGGCAAGCATAAATCATAATTCCATATTTATTCAAACATTATAACAAACACTTGGAATGCATTATAATCAACATAGTTTATATACATATGTAATATACGGGAAACATCGAATATAAGCATATGTGATAGCAATCAAGTTAGTTATAAATTATTAACTGACATTGAAAGCCTTAAAAACCATAACCTAAACATTTATAGTCCACACCTTTCACTGATAAACAAGTATTGAACTCAATATGTATGTCAAGTCTTTATCTACAGCACAACGACCACCAATAGCAGGAATAGGTTAGTTATTTCATCACTTACACTATTTAAAACCCTAAAACAGATTAAGGTTAGGTTTTCTTACCTAAGAACATAATTGGAATCACCCGTATAGTGATACAAGAATGATGGTTAAGCACGTGGAGCGTCAGGGAAGGATCCCAACAACTACCTCTCACACTCTCTCTCTTCTCCTCTTTTCTCTCTTCTGTCTCTCTTAGGGTTTGCAAAATTCGTATGACATGGGAGAGAGAGGGTTTAAGGGGCTTATATAGGCCCAGAACTGATGGGAATGGCCTCAGGGCCATGGTATACTTAGGTTATACCCAAATAGTGGTTATTTCGATCCAATAGAGCACATCTGGAGGCCCCTTTTCTGCCTACGGTCAGGGGGAAGTTTCCTGACATTAGATCTATAGTAGGCTAAGTTTTCAGCCCGATCAAATTTGTGGATCAACTGTGGCAGACCAGTTTTAGTTTAACGGTCGTCGGCATTCGATCAGGGCCACGAGTACACTGACTTGTGTAGGGAATTTTCCCTAATCCGAGGGTGTAATTGGGTCAGATTCTGACGGTCTGAAACGTTAGATTTGACCCACAAGTGAACGGCCCAAGTTACTTAAATTTGAGTTCATGTTCAAAGGATATTCGCATTTCTCACACACTACGCTCCGGCCTCAAGTTGCGCATTTTTGGATACTATTTAGATTTGACTTTCGAGATGGTTGTCAAACCCAGTAAGGCAGTCATAAGCATATAGTTTTGTGGTCATCGGACTTTTGACGGGTGGTCCAGGTCTGATACGAAGTTTCAATGTGCTCCCGAGAGCAACTGGATTTAGAGATTGATCCTAGATTTTAAGGTAATGTAGCGTTAATGATTCTGCTAGTTTTGGGTCTTGTAGTTCATTTTTAAAGTGGTTCAAGCTAATTTCACAGCTAATCTAGTTTAACACTTAGTTAATTTCGTCTAATTTTCTAAAGGATTTGGTCCTAAGCGATTTCTGCCTGAAGTGGTAATCGGGTCTTTGTACGGATTTTTTCGAGACGTTACAATCTATCCCCCTTAAAGAAAAATTTCATCCTCAAAATTAGTACCTTTTCGTACTCCTCGAGAATCTGAGGGTAGTTCTTACGAACATCGACTTCTGTTTCCCAAGTAGCCTCTTCCTCATTGTGGTGTGTCCATAGAACTTCACAAGTGGAATCACCTTACTGTGCAACACCTACTCCTTCCTATCTAGGATACGCGTCTGTTAAGGCATAAAAAAAATCTCATTGTAGTGTTCAGAGAATTCCATGGTACGAATCTTTTTCAGGGTTATGTACTCAGTATTTTGGTAAAATTCCATGTCTGGAGGTATTTTAGGTATTTTGGTAAAATTTCATGTCCAGGGGTATTTTAGGTATTTTGGTAAAATTCCATGTCTGGGGATATTTTAGGTATTTTGGTAAAATTCCATGTCCATGGGTAGTTTAGGTATTTTGGTAAAATTCCAAGTCCAGGGGTAGTTTAGGTATTTTGATAAAATTCTAAGTCCAGGGGTAGTTTAGGTATTTTGGTAAAATTCCAAGTCCAAGGCTAGTTTGGTAAAAAAGGGTGCATAGGTGTCATTTTAAGGGAAAGAGGTTGTACACCACCACTTAAGGGGGAGTTTGGTGGATACCATGGTTTAAGAAAAGAAGATGTTCATATGGGAAGGGATAAGTGGTAGTGATCACCACTTTGTAGAGTGGTGGGGCCTATAAATACCCCACTCTTATTCCATTTGAAGGGTTGATCATTTTGGTGGGCTAGGAAATGAAGGAGGAAAAGAGTGAGAGATGCGCAACAGAGAGAGCGTTGCGCGGATGGTGCAACAAGAGAGAGCGTTGTGGGGGTAGCGTAACAGAGAGAAAGAGTTGTGCGGTTGGCGCAATAGGAAGATGTGTTGCGCGGATGGCGCAGCAGAGATAGAGAGTTGCGCGGGTGGCACAGCAAGAAGATGTGTTACGCGGGTGGTGCAATAGAAAGAAAGGAAAAATAGCTTACGCGGACCGAACAACCGGGCGGATTCTCAGTTTCCTTCCATTGCATAAACAGAGGAGGAAAACTAGTTTTCTTCCATTATGATGCCCATTGGAGCTGTCTTTTGAGAGATCCACACCGTCCACCGTCTTCCTCTAGGGATTTTGACCGTGAATAACAGGCTTTGGTCATCTGATGATGTGGCCCATCAAGATAATCAAGCTGTGATGGTAGCTGAACGGTCCTCTTTCGATCGATGTCATGATCATAGTCACCAAAGATCAGAATCACCTCGAATGGTTTTTCTCCCTTTATCTGATGGACAACTCGGATCAACCCTTCACTGCACGGTGGTGGCCCAAAAGATCCGTCTGCATGCTCTGTTCGCGAATAGAGTCGACGCACGTCACACTGTGATGGTCGGTGGGCCCTAGATCGACAGTGATGAAGAAATCTACTCCGTCCATTAAATTCACAACGAAAAACCATCTGGAAAGGACTATTTCTGAAGTAAAATCGGTGTAGCCCATGAGCCTATCCACTTCACCGTCCACTTCGCCGTCCATTTCATGTTCGATGGTTAGGATGGTGTAACAGCCTGCATGGTTTCAAATTGCCACTTTGTCAAGGGTTAAATATATCTTCTGAACATAATGGACAGTACAGATCGATGATTTGAGTACAAAGTGGACCACACTAAGAAAATTGCAAAGTCACAGTGTTTACACTGTTTGCATTAAGAAATCGGTCAGTGCCTACTGACCGATTTTGAGAAATTCCATGCATGGCTTGTGCACTCGTGCACTATGTACATGCGAAGTACATATGGGCTTCAACAAGATGCTCACAGGAAATCTGCTCTGTCCATCTGCTTTGCTAGTATGTTTAACTTGTTGAGACCGAGTTTGAAGCATATCCAAATATCAAGTGGGCCCCGAATCAGGATTTCAGGGGCTGATCTGTCAGTTTGGCCATTTTCAGAAGGATCCAGGAGCTGAAATTTGATGTGTACAGATAATTCGTGGTCTCAAGGCTGCATGTAAAGTTTTGAGCTGATCGGATGGTGGAAACTCCGCAATCTTACATTCTGGGCGAGTTCTTAGGCCCGTTTAGAGGGATCGCTCCACATTTCAAGGAAGCCTCAAGGAAGAATGACTGGGAGGATGCTCAGAGCTGATTTCAAGCTCGAGATTGACTGATCGAATTAGCAATTCCTCCTAAGTATTAGGAGATGACCGAAATAGAGCCATTATGCTGCCGAAATTTCTATCTCCTTGGAGATTAGCTGATCGATTCAGCAATTCCTCCTAAGTACCTAGGAGATGACCAAAATAGCATCAGAATGATGCCGAAATTTCTATTGGACTGTCTTATCTACTTTGATTAATTGTATTTCATTTTCAAAATCAAGGGAAATTCGAGGATGTAAATGAACTCAGAATAAACATTATTAATGTTCTCTCATTCTTTCTTTGTTATCATGGAATAAATCCCCCAAATCGAATGCATTTGTTTCTTGTCGAAACAAAATGGCGACTCTGCTTGGGATTATTATTCGATGGTAACTTAGAGAATATTCTGAGAACATTTATCACTTTTTGGCATCTGTAAAGAGGCCAAAATGGCGCCTCTCAATGGGAACATTCTCCCCTTCATCTCTGAAAATAAAATATGATTTTATTTAAATAAATTAACTAACACTCTGTTCTGAACGACAGATATACTACAGCGATCTTTCTCCCGACTAATACAGTTATTTACTTCACATCCAATAGACTTCCACCAAAACAGTGTCAGAAAAGATCAAATTAGTTTCAATCGAAGACAAATAATGCTAGAACGATGACAGTTTTTGGAGAGAGTTAGCTTCTTGTATGGTAGCAATTTAAACATCAGTTAGTCAGCACATGTCTAAGGAAGAGGAACAGATAATGCCAAATCCACGCAAAAGGTATAGGGTGTTGCACACAGGGACAATGGTGATTCGATCAAGCTGGCAGAGACGGTTGACGTTTGGTGAAAGGAATATCATCTTGCCGAGTACGGATGACGGTACATTCGAAGTGTGTAGAAAATAGAAAATTCGTCAGCAGATATTAATCAGCCTTCACCTAATGAATGTGTTACTGAAGTCCCTAATTTTCAAACAGTGACCACCGTAAACAACAGTAAACCTTGAGAAAAACTTCAGATAAAAAGTTAGTTCGATTGAGTCAGATGTTGCTCACCAATAAGCAGATGAATCAGTTCACGAATTAACGAATTCATCAGTTATTAGAGAACCCTAGGGGCATTGTCACAACTTACCAAAGTAGAAGAGCAAGTCCAATTTGCAATTTAAAAAAGGGATAAAGTGAAGCTGCTCAACTCTCATATGAATCAGCTATCTGAAAATCTTAAGAGAGTAATAGCAGCTACTACTGAAGAAAGAAAAGAAAAAAGAAGGATCATCAAAAGTTGAAGAAGATGATATACTGCTGATGAGGAATCAATCGCTAGCTGCAGAGGCAATCAAACTGTCACGATTACAGTATTCAAAGGAAATGAAGCAAAGAAGAAAATAATATTCTACAAGAGATGATTGGCAATAGTAAAATTGTCATAAAAGAAGACATAAAATAAAGGAGAAAGTAATGACATATGATCCCGATGGAAAAATAGTCACTCGATAGAAGAATTAGTGTTTTGACCAAGAAGGATTATGGTGTTTTGACCCAAGAAGAATTATAGCATGTTGGCTCAAAAGATCCACAATGTGTTGATCCAAAAGATTCATAGCACAATTATTCAGGGGGCAGACAAATCAAAACGCAAATATGTTATCTCAGAATCTTTGAAGATAGACTACAGCTTTGATGCTTTCAAATCAAAGGGGAGCGAGATAAGCAAAGTCTCAGAATAACAAAATCTCAGAATCCCAAGAGAGGTAATCGTTGATTCCCTAAGATGATAGTTGTTAATGATAATTGTCTATATCAATTTTTGCAGGTCAAAGTTGGGGCAAAAGCAAACACTAATGCTAGCAAGCATTGACGATTGCTATCAAGCATTAATGCAAAAGACAAGGTCATGTACTCTACCTTATGTGAATGAATAAAAGCATAAATTTTCAATTGACTTCGAATTTCAAGAGAAAGACAAGGAGATGCAGTTGAAGAAGAAAGAAAGGTGAATGGCATAAAGAACAAGTTGTAGAAGACGATTGATAAAGGCCCGGTTAGTTCGAGACTGGGGGCAAAGCTAAGGTTGAGCAAAAAGTCACTATGTGAAAAATGGAAATAATTGACAGATTTAGAGATGGTTTTGGACCGTCTCTAAATTTGCTTGGTTTAAAGACGCTTTAGAGACAGCCGTAAACCGTCTTTAAAATTAGGGACGGCTCTTGTTCGTCCCTAATATTGTCTTTAAATGTTTTGCGTCCGCAAACAATATAAGACGGTCTCTGACCATCTTATATACGTCATCTGAGACGGTCAAAGACTGTCCGTATTAGAGAGGGTCTTCAACCATCCTATATGCGGTCATCTGAGACGATCATTGGCCGTCCGTATTAGAGATGGTCATTGACTGTCTTTTACTTGTAATCTGAGATTGTCTAAGACCGTCTCTATTAGAGACGGTCCTTAGCCGTCTTATTGCCATGTCAAAAACCGTCTCTATTAGAGACTGTCAAATACCGTCTCTATTAGAGACTCTCAATGACTGTCTCTATTAGAGACTGTTACTGATCATCTCTATTAGAGATGGTCCTTAGCCGTCTTCTAAGACCGTGGAAGACCGTCTGTATTAGAGATGGTCCTTAACCGTCTCTAATGCTCAGGTACGTCCTGCACTAGAAAATAGTTGATAACTTCTATGATGTTTTTTTTTTTTTAAAAAAAACAGTGATTTTATAAAATTCTACATTTTGAAAAAAAAAAAATTTAAGAACTTTGAATAATATTAATAACTTTGAAAAAAAAAAGATTTCAATAAAAAAATGATATTTTGAAAAAGAAAATATAAAAAATTAAACAAAATTGTGAAAGAATTGACAAATTGTAAAAAAAATATATATTTTTTAAAAAAGAAAAGTAGATTTTGTATTTTGACAAAAAAAAGTTATATAACAAGATTTCGATAAAAAAATGATATTTTGAAAAAGAAAATTTAAAAAATTAAACAAAATTGTGAAAATTTTAACAAATTGAAAAAAAAAATTATTTAAAAAAGAAAACTAGATTTTGCATTTTGACAAGAAAAATTGAAAAGTTATATAACAAAAGTGATATTAAAAAAATGATATTTTGAAAAAGAAAATTTAAGAAATTAAACAGAATTGTGAAAAAATTGACAAATTGTAAAAAAATATATTTTAAAAAAGAAAACTAGATTTCGTATTTTGACAAAAAAAATTAAAAAGTTATATAACAAGATTTCGATAAAAAAATGATATTTTGAAAAAGAAAATTTTAAAAATTAAACAAAATTGTGAAAGTTTTGAGAAATTGGAAAAAATATATTTTAAAAAAAGAAAACTAGATTTTGCATTTTGACAAGAAAAATTGAAAAGTTATATAACAAAAGTGATATTTTGAAAAAGAAAATTTAAGAAATTAAACAATATATGTTGATTTATTTGTGTCTCCATTAGTTGAGATTTTCATTACTTATTCAGTTAAGAAACGAAAAAAAAAAAAGGCAGAAAAGTTAATCACAGATGTATGGATTTATCAATAGGGAATCCTGTACATGGCAAGACCAATCACATCAACAGACATAGTATAGATTTATCAGGAGATTTAGGACATTAATCACATATGCATTAGAACATATTCCTTGACATTGAAGCAACTTTAAAAGAGCATAAGAAAACAACATCTTAGAAAGGATTTGCATCGTTTGGTGATATAAATGAAAAAAAAAAAGAGTACTAGTTATCGGTTACCCCTTTGATACCTGGCCATAGCATATGTTTGATGTTGTGTATGCCCCTTCTCTCACAGTTTGTGGTCTTTGATTATTTTCTGCAAACATCATAAGAAAGAAAGTGCCGCTTGATTAATGAGTTAGACTTGAAATATTGACCTGAAAAGTTTGGAGGTTGTATGGCAAATAAACATTCGGGTGAGATTGAGAGAGATTGAGAGAGAGAGAGAGAGCAGAGAGAGAGAGGAGAGAGAGAGAGAGAGAGAGAGAGAGAGTGAGAGAGAGAGAGAGAAATACCTCAATGTTACTGGAGATTTGGGGATTTGAGGGGAAGATGGAGAAATGCACTCTCTCTCCGTCTGCAACGGCCGCCCTCCCTCTCTGCAATCTCTCTCCATCTGCAACGACTGCCCTCCTTCTCTGCAATCTCTCTCCATCTGCAACGACCGCCCTCCCTCTCTGCCTGCAACGACTGCCCTCCCTCTCTACTCCTCCCCAAGACAGTAGGGTTTGATCGCAATGTCTCCTTTTCTTTTCTGTTTTGAAAACGGGAGTGGATTAGGTGTTACTCGTACGCATACTCACCTGTGCACGTGCGCACGTGTGATCCTTTCCACACGTGTCATGGGATTCTAATCCGAACGATTCATGTGATGAAACATCCCATTAAACCCCGTGGACTAATTTTCACTATGATCTAAAACTCCGGTGGTATGAAAATCAAAGGATAAAACTGTTTTCTTTTGACATGGCCTAGAAAGTTTTCGATCAATGTATGTTGTGCCCACCATGAATTTATGTAGTCTATCCATGCCATTCATCCGGGTTTTTAAATAATTTAAGGGGTTGAACCCAAAATTGAAGCATATCAAAAGATCAAGTGGATCATACAACAGGAAACAGTGGGAATAATGATTTCCACCGTTGAAACCTTACTAGGCCCCCCAATGATGTTTATTTGTCATCCAACATGTTCATAAGATCGTATGGACATGGATGAATGGAAAACATAAAAATAAGCTTGATCCAAAACTTATGTGGCCCCCAAGATTTTTTCAACCGTAAATTCACACTTGTTTTTTGTCGTGTGTTCCATTTTAGTGTTGGATGTGCTTAATTTTTGGGTTATAAAGTCCTAAACTTATCTGATAAAATGGATGGACGAAGTGGATCAAATACATAAATCATGGTCTACCTCATGGAGTTTATTCAGTACACTGAAATTTGGATGTGCTCTGTGAGCCGACAAAATGGATGAATGGTATGGATACACAAATATCATCTTGATATAAAAGTTTTGGAGCATTTAGATATATACACAAATAAATCATATCCAAAGATTACATGGACTGCATCCATGTTAAGGCATGTGAAGTAGTTCTGTTTTAGGCTGCAGATGGGTCATATGCTACACAAATTAATAGTGATTTGAAAGTGTGTGTATATATATATATATATATATATATATATATATATATATATATATATATATATATATATATTTTTGGGGGGGGGGGGGGGGGGGGTCATAAGTAATCTTTTAAAACTGTTCTGGTTAGTTTTAGGTTGTAATTCTGCTTCATTTGAGATCCACACAAAATAGAGAATTAGCATAACCTAGTGGTTACACTGTTTTGTTTTTTTTTTTTTTCGAAGTACAAGCAATGGCCCGCATTGGTGGTCAATTTCAGGTCAGGTTGGTCCCAACGTGCATTCTGGATTATGTTTAAAACATTGCATATTTATGCAAGTGGATAATAATATTCAATAAATATTTTGAGATATTTTTAAATTTATCATACCAGCATAAATACATTGGGTCACATATATTAGAGTTAAAGTTAGTGGTTGATAGGATATGATGTCTGATATTTGATGAATCAAGACATTTGACATAAGGCTATTATAGTAAGTAGTAGAGCTGGGCACGAGATGACTCGACTAACTCGACTCATTCGGACCCAACTCGATTAAAGTTTTGGATGAAGCTGATATTTGTTTTTTCTCTTCATCGGGGTCTGTATGACCTAATCAATAGATTTGATGTCAAATAAACAGTACAGTGCGCCATAGGAGGATTTTAATGATTGATATCCAATCACTATTGTTTTCATGTGTTGGGATCCACATGAGATTTGTATCCCTCTCATTTTTAGGATCAAGCAATAAAATGATCTTTAAAAATGGATGAACGGAATAGATGAAACACATACATCATAGTGGGGCCCACAAAGCACTGACCATCAGGGTGGGGCCGCATTTCATCTCAAGTGGGCGCCCACATTTCGTTCCAGCGCCCCCTTTTCGCGCCCTATTTTCATTGCAGTGCCCCTCCAAAGAGCTCTCTCGCTCGTTTTTCTCTATCTTCTCCGCACCTCTCTCTCTCTCTCTCTCTCTCTCTCTCTCTCTCTCTCCAGGTCAACTCCCCATCTCTCTCAATCCCTCTTCATCTCGACTCCTGACCAAAACAATCCCATCCTCGACTCCCCATCTATCTCCCTGCCGATCTTCGTTTGGCCGAGCGGTGGTCCAAGGCCCTCCCTATTCACGAACGCGAGGTATCTCTCTCGCTCTCTCTCTCTCTCTCTCTCTCTCTCTCTCTCTCCCCCTCTCTCTCCCCCTCTTAATCTCTCTCAAGCTAATGTTGATTTATGAATTTGGGGATTTAGAAATTTGTGGATTTCCAATTCGAATGTGGACCCTCATTTAGGGATTTGGGGATTTTAGGGCTTACAGATTTTCGTAGCAACCATTAACAAGAAACATCCAATTCGAATGTTGTTTATATTGCCAATGTATCAATATCACCAAGTTTGATGGTGGGTCCACTACAAAGGGTGTTATTGTGTTGAAACAAAGATAGTATTGAAGCAACTAAATCCTCGAAGAAGGCTTAAATCAGATGATTTGAATTTGTCACTCTTTTTTATTTGGTGTATATTTGCTAAATCGAATATAATGGGAAGATTGATCTTGCACCTGTATACAAGGAAGCTCTTTACTGTTGCCGTACTTGTCTTTTTGCCTATCAGTTCGGCTCATCTTGCTAGGGCATATAATTCTTAATCTAAAAATTTTAATGTTTTGGGGAAAAAAATGTAAGTCCTTAAGCGAAACAATACAGCAGTTGCATTCTTGACAAAAGGGTTCTAGGGATGCCTTACACAGATCTGTTGCGAACTAGTCTTAACAAGCGATGGCTGAAGTCAGTAGCATTTTTCTTTGGGGGTTTTGGGGTGGTTGTTGTGGTTGTATTTTTGTTTTTCTTTTTGTTTTGAATGGCTAGATAGCAGTCTAACGAGAGGGCCACATGTTCTCTGTCTTTTTCCCTTTTTTTGTATGTGTTTTTTTATATAAAGCCGTAAACTTTCTTATTCAGACCCATGGCCCACTATAGAGTCCAACATGTGCTGATTTTGAACTGTTTATTTATACATTTGGGCCCTAAATATCAAGAGCAACAATTTACAATTTGTGGGGGATATGGAAGGAAATGATGGATCATGTGGGGCTGATATAATTTAGTGATTTTGCTGCTGATTTTGAACTGTTTATATATAAAAAATGAGGCAGGTCCAAATCTCAGGTGGACTGTATCACATGAAAACAGTGGTGATTAAACACCCAGCACCATTAAATATTATAGTGGCCCCTAGAAGTTTTAAGTGGTGGGCATTCAATCATCTAGTTGAAGGACATTACTGATCTGTGGGCCATACTTAAATGTCTGGCCACTGATTCCAACATTAGAAAGGGTCCCACCAATGCTGAGATAGAAATAATCAGTCCATGATCTTGGAGCCAGGCCATGTTTCAGGCTCTCCTTCAAGAGTTCAACCCAAAGGGTCCCACCACTTACATCTGCATAAGAAAAACCAGGCTCTCCATCTCTTTTTCTGTGGATTTCTATGGAAGGAGGTAGAGAATCCATTTTAATGACAATGCCATTGACTGCTTGGGCCTAGCCCTGGATGGAGTGCCCAGCTCCTCTTGATGCAACAGTAACCTTGCTGAAGGAGGGAGCAGAGAGGAAGCTGAGGAGCTGAAGGATCTCTTTCGAGGATTAGGGTTGGAGAACTGCAGAAGGAGAATTGAAGAAGATCCTCCCAAAGTCAAGAGATGTTGTGGTTATTTTTGGAGGAAGTTCAAAGGACCAAAATCCATTGGACATTGAATGAATGTGCAGGGTGAGGAGAGGGCCAAAAGGAGAACCAGGACATTAACTCTAGTGCAAACCATGGTGAACTCCATGGAAGGAGGGAGGGAGGGAGAGAGAGAGAGAGAGAGAGAGAGAGAGAGAGAGAGAGAGAGAGATATATATATATATAAATTTTGCTGATTTTCTGTAAATTTTGAAAATACTGAGATTCTGAAAAACCAAATTGCTGATTTTCTTCTCTCTCCCACTCTCTTCAAACTTAGTTTATGTGGTTGATGCACAGATACATTTCAAATTAGAGAAATAAATGTAATTCATTAATCAAGGTTGCATTAGAGTGGCAGAAACAGGACTAAAAACAGGCAACTGAAAAATACTAGAATTCCAAAAGTTAAAAAAAAAAAAGGCGGCAGATGACAAGAAAAAATTATTTTCTCGTTGAGGAAATCATTGGGAAGGGAATGCAGTGAGAAGAAAAGCAGATAATAGGTTCTTAAAACACATCAAAATGAAGGCGATTGAATGTTTATATAAACATCAACCAATCGAATCTGATGTATGTTTATTGCAAGTTGCTGTATGGTTTTATGATAAAACACTTGTTTGTATGTATGTATGCATGGTTTATAAGTTGTTGTATTTGAAATTTATAAGTTGCTATATTGTTTATTGCAAGTTGTTGTATTTTGAAATTTATAAGTTCTTGTATTGTTTATAAGTTGCTGTATTGTTTATTGCAAGTTGCTGTATTGTTTATAAGTTGCTGTATTTTGAAATTTTTAAGTTGCTGTATTGTTTATTGCAAGTTGCTATATTGTTTATAAGTTGTTGTATTTTGAAATTACCTAAACTTGTTTATAAGTTGCTGTATTTTGAAATTTATAAGTTGTTGTATTGTTTATAAGTTTACTAATTAGATCTACACCATGAGATGTACATTTTGTATTTATAAGTTGGCCTTAGAGATCTACACCATGGATAATTCACAAGTTGTTGTATTGTTTATTGCATTTTGTTGCTCTTGTTTCCTAAATAACTTCTGAATTATTACTTCTACACCACATGTGTGGCATGTTTTGATAGTTTATGAAAAGCCTCTTTTTTATTGTATCTCACTTTTTATATGCTGCATACACGTGATATCAGAAATGGATTTGACGCCCCCGAGCAAGAATTGGATGACAAAAGAAATATTGAGTGATGAATACATTAAAGGCATTGAATCGTTTATTATTTTTACGAAAAGGAATTCGAGTGGTGTTAATTGGTATAGTTGTCTTTATGCTAGATGTCGTAATGTGCGTGAGAAGAAAATACTAAGTATAGTTTCTGAGCATTTGATTATGAATGGTATAGATCAGACATACACAACTTGGTTTTTTCATGGAGAACAACTTCCCAATATGGGTGTCAATGCCAAGGCTCTTAGTACATCCGCGACTAATTGTAATGAAGAGTTATTGCCCAGAATGGTTGATTTGGTTAATGATACTTTTGGTCGTGTTCAACCCGATGACTTAGATGCATGTATGAATGAGGTCAATGAGGAACATGGTAGTCAGCCTCAAGATGACATAGACAATGATACTCAGTACAATAAACTAAGGGAGGATGCGGTACAACCCCTATATCCATCGTGTAAACGTGAGTATACAAAGTTGTCAGTGACAGTTGAGTTGATGAGCATGAAGGCTAAATATCAGTAGTCAAATAATAGCTTTACGAGTTTGTTGCAACTGCTCAAGAAGATTTTGCCAAGCGAGAACTCTTTGCCAGATAGTACCTATAATGCAAAGAGATTGATCAGTTCGTTGGATATGAACTATGAGGTGATACATGCATGCCGTAATGATTGTATTTTGTACTGTAAGGAGCATGCTAATAGGGAAAGTTGTCCTACATGTAAAGCAAGCAGATGGAAAGTGAATAGTGTTGTAAGATCAAGAGTCTCACATGTACCATGGAAGGTGCTAAGATACTTCCCATTAACACCAAGGTTACAAAGACTTTATAGCATATCATGGATTGCAGAGAATATGTTGTGGCATTCATAGGGGGCTAAAAATGACTCGTACATGCATCATCCTGTGGATTCTTCTATGTGGAAGTTTGTAGATAGAAAATTTAGTGATTTTTCTGTAGAACCACGTAACGTTCGGTTGGGACTTGCAACAGACGGATTCAACCCCTTTGGGCATATGAGCATCTCATATCGTTGCTGGCCTGTTATGGTTGTTCCATACAATCTTCCACCTCATTTATGCATATGGAAGGAATTTATTCTATTAACACTTTTAATTCCTGGAAAAAATGGTCCAGGGTATGACATCGACATATATTTACAACCATTAATTGAAGAATTAAATGAATTGTGGAAAGGGTCGATAACATATGACTCGTTCGGGAAGAACAGGTTTACAATGAAGGCGATTTTATTATGGGCAATACATGATTTTCCAGCCTATGGACATCTTTCTGGGTGTAGGACAAGAGGAAAGTATGCATGTCCTGTTTGTAGTGAGGAGACTGACTCTGTTTGGCTAAAACATGGAAAGAAGTTTGCTTATATGGGGCACAAAAGATTCCTCCCAAGAGCTCATATCTTTAGGAGCCAAAGATCTTGATTCAATGGGAATGATGAAAATTGACAGGCTCCAAAGCATTTGTCTGGAGAATATACAAACCAAGTTCAGAAAGTATATAGGAAATAAGAGGAAGAAGACCACGGGTGAGGAGTCTAACCTTACTGCTTGGCCGAAGAGATCAATCTTCTTTACATTGCCGTATTGGGACATATGCCCATTTGTCATAATTTGGATGTGATGCATGTTGAGAAAAATGTTACTAAGAACCTTATTACAACAATCATGGACATAAAGGACAAGTCTAAGGATGGTTTACAAGCCCGTCAAGATCTTATGGCTATGAAGATAAGATCAAAATATTGGCCAGAGGAAAAAAATGGTAAGTTGTCATTGCCTAAGGTTCCTTTCACATTATCTAGATCTGAAACAGAACTCATTTGTCGAACCTTGAGTGATTTGAAAGTTCCGAGAGGGTATAGTGCAAACTAGAAACATCATATCAGTATGGATGACTATCACCTCAAGGGCCTTAAGTCACATGATTATCACATTCTAATGCAGCAGTTACTACCTGTATTATTGATGCATTCACTCAAGAAAGAAAAGTCATTGTGCGCCGCCATTATACAATTGTCAAGATTCTTTAACGTCATATGTTCTAAAGAAATTCATCGTATGGAGCTTCAAGAAATGAAAATAAAATAGTGGAAACATTATGTGTTTTTGAAAAGTATTTTCCACCATCGTTTTTCGTTTCTATGACATACCTTGTTGTGCACTTGGTAGAGGAGGCACAAGTTTGCAGACCTGTCAGATATCGATGGATATATCCTTTTGAGAGGTAACTTTAACTGTTTTAATTTATTAACTTTTTCAAAATAGCTTATATTTTTTCATCAATACCTGATTTTAATATTTAACAGGATGATGAGAACATACAAGAAGTATGTGATGAATCAAGCTTACCCAGAGGGCTGTATTGCGGAACGCTTCATTATAGAGGAATCTATGATGTACTGTATGGAATACTATCCTAATAATACAATAGGAGGTCATAAGCAAGGACTAAAAATATTCAATGATGATGAAAATACTGGTGATTACCAGAATGATAAGAAAGGAAAAGTTTATGATCTTACTACAGTGCAATACCAACAAGCACGTAGATGGGTTTTACAACATCACATTGAAAATCATCATATTTTTAAATGGCTTATGGTAATAAACATTGTTATATATATATAATTAATAAACATTGTTATATATATGTTTGTAGGAAGTACCAAACATACATCCAGGGCCAAACACGTACGGGACAAAATCGAAAGGGTAATCTGTCAGCAGGCAAAATAATGGAATACATTCCTTGGTTAAGACATCAACTACATAATCAAGAAATGACTCAATTTAAGAGAATTGCCGATGGTCCTGACTTCAAATGCATATCATATAATACTTACTCGGTAAATGGATATGTTTTTAGCACTGTGAATTCTGAAATGAATAGAACAACACAAAAGAGTGGAGTCTCAATGAAAGCGCTAACTAGCTTCAGGGCAAGTGCTAAGGATAGGAATCCTATAGAAGAAGAAGTCACTTATTATGGCATCACTAGACAAATTCTCGAATTGAAATACTTCGACTTCAAAGTAGTACTCTTCTATTGTGATTGGGTACATATTGAAGATAAAGTGAATGGATGTTTCATAGATCCCGAAACAAATTTGATATTTGTTAATCTAGGAAGGTTTAGATGGAACTTAAAGGAAGACGATGAGCCGTTTATTCTTGCATCTCAGGCAGCTCAAGTCTTCTACTGTAAGGATCTAACTAGAGATGACTGGCATGTTGTACTGGATGCTCCTATGAGATTGATGAAAGATGCATATGCATTTGAAGATCCACTTGAGTTTGAGGCCAGAAGGAATGTAGGTTCTTTAGCACTTTCATTAATTGATGATTTAAATGATGAAGATGAAGATGTACAGGAAAAATCATGGGTAGAGAGTGAGACGAGTACCTCACGTCATAGGAAACAGAAAAGAAACTAATAAGATTCAAATCAGTTTGAAAGTGAGTTGAATTCTATTTAGTAATGATTGTTACAATCTTTTAGCTATCAAAATATTAATAGAATGCCAATTACATAATAATGAGATATTGTTTTGTTTTATAAAATTGCAGGAATTATGTCAGATTTGGGTGGTTCATCAGCTTTAGCCCAAGGAAGCAATACAGGGAAGAGACTTGAATTAAATGAATATAAAAAACCAGTCGGAGAAACATCAGTGCCTTTCAGCACATTTTTAGGGCAACTTGGCAGGACACACTGTCCAATTTCATTTGCTGATTGGCACAAAGTGCCTGGTACAATTAAAGATAATATCTGGTCTATGGTTTTGGTGAGCATGTTTGTTCTTGATTTTATTTTTAATTCTTACTCAATAAGATTGTTTGATTATAAATTTAATGAAATAGGCCACGTACGACATCGATGATGATTTGAAAGAATATGCATTTTCGAAAGTAAGCAAAGCTTGGAAGGTATGGAAATACAATCTGCAAAAGGAATATGATAAAGTTGATAATGATGTAGAAAGAAGAATAAATTGTCCCATTGGTGTAAAGCAAGAGGATTGGGACATTTTCATTAATTTACAATCCACAGAATTATTAATCAATCTTCGTAAGAAGGGGAAGACTTCCAGAGCACAGGTGAAATGCCCTCACACGTCTGGAAGACGAGGTGCTGCTAGGACATTAGAGAAAATGGTAATTTGTACTACATTTTTTGACAATTTAATTGATGAATATAAATTCTTGTTAACTAATTTACTTATATAATACAGCAAAAGGAAAATCCAAATACTATTATCACCAGGACCGACTTGTTTGTTGCCACTCATAACAGACCTGATGGGTCTTACCCAACACAAACACATCTTGAAACAACGGTGAGAATAATTTTTCAGTTTTTAATCATTTTTTTATTTAAGTACAATGAAGGATTTATTGTAACAATTATCTTCTAACAGGAAAGAATATTATCGATAGCTAGCAGTGATCCTTCCAGTAAGCACAAGGATTTAGACCACGACCCAGTTTCACAGGTTTTCCATCAATTCTACTTACTTTACATACATTGTCATTAGTTTTTTTTTTTTAATAATAATATACTCACATCACTAAACTTAAAAATTATTGTTTAGGTTTGTGGTCGTGATAGCAGAGGCCGGGTTAGGGGCATGGGTTTGGGTATTTTTAAGACTACTATGAAGGTTGTCACCCCCTACATTATAGAAGCTCGGTCAGAGAGGAATGCACGTATATCTATTGAAGCTAAATTTGAAGCATCAATGACTCAATTTACTGAACTTAGGAAAGAATTTGCTGAACTTAGGTAACAAATTACTCAAAGCCAACTACTTCACCGCTCTCCTGATACAGCTGCATCTCAGGTATTACATTTATCTCGACCAAATGATATAATTATTATTTTTAAAGATAAAAGTAGCATTTTTATTTACATGAAACCATTATTTTAGGCCCACCGTCGATCTGATGGGCGAGTATTCGAGAAGACTCTGCAACAACTCCATCGATGGAATAAATTTTCCAATTGAGAGATTTCTGTGGTCGGACTGTTACTAATGGGCAGATGATGTTCGATAATACTGGCATCCCTCCAGAATGCAACAGAGTTGTAATAGATGATATCAACGTTCGCACAGCAGAGTTGTTTAATGATGATAGGACATTTGAAGATATTCAATTGGGTGAAATGGTTGTTTGGCCCAAATTCCTGATAAGAATTTGAATATTCAGTAGTTTTGATTAACTTTTTGAACTTTAGGACATTTTGTATGACGAAAACTTGATTATTCAATGAAATACTTTTTTGATTAAGTTGCCTTTTTTATTTATTTAATCTTTATCATCCGTTTTATTAATTATGGCTTGTTGTCATTTGTTTTTTATTAGCCAAGTCACTAAAGGATTTCAATTTCAAATGTAATAGAAGTATTGACAGAACATTGTCACTTGTTGCAGTATGAGATGTAACAAGAATATACATTGATTGTGCACCAATTTATTTTTTTAAATGCACCAACCAGAAACGATTTGAGACGACGTTCAATGATACTTTGTTAAATATGAATTTATGACCTTTAGTAACTTGGTTAATTAAAAAGAACTACGTAGTGGCTTGATCCCAATCTGATTTTTTGGGTATGTAGGCAGCCGTTCGTAATGTACTAGAATATCGGTGCCGCCACAAATCTTTTTTCTCCTTTAAATTGTAACAGACTGTATCGGTTGCATTTTTCTCTGTCATACAGGTTGTGGCTATCAAAGATATAATATCACCTCCTTATAGGGAAACATTTAATGATGTGTACAGGTAAATTCATTTTTTCTTATTCCTTATATTGTTTCCCAATTATATTTGTGTTGGTTTCAGAGTACAGGTAATATGTAGGTTAGCAGTAATTCTTATTTCCATCCATGGTTTGGTTTTATTTTCAATTTTCCTAGGCAATATGCAAGTAACTAATTCCTCAACCATCTCATGGCCAACATCAATTTGAGTCAGCATAAACCTTTGGATCCTCTTTTTGAAAGGTATATTCACTCTAATCCAACTCCCAAGCCTGCAAATAAATTTAGCCCACAAATGTATTTCTTGCAATATTTCAAAATCTGAATGATATTTGTTACATTGCTAACAGTAATATTATTTTCTAATATGTGCACCAAAAAATTGGATATAGGCTACCTTGTGGTTCTATTTGTCATTGAATTGTTTTTACTCCATGTTTTATATTTACTTGATATGGATTTATTAATAGTTTTCGGCAATGATTATTGTATTTTTCAAAATGGAGGTAGTAATTCCCTACTTTGAAGTGTTAGGATTACCTTCACTCAAGCCATCCAGCAGTATAGCATGGCAATAGGGCTTAAGGCATTATATTGATTTAGTTGAGTTAACTTCAATTGTTTCTTGAATTTCAGGAAGCTATCAATTTAATGTTTAGATTTTGATAAAACACATGTATGTATAAAACAAATTATTTGTTCCAAACAGGACATTTATGATAAAATAAATTATTTATTCCAAACAGGACATTTATCAAAGGAGCATTATCAGGTGATATTTAAGATTTTCATTATAAATAGATTAAGAGCCAATGATAATTATATGTAGACTTGTAGCAAAAAATAAAGAATTTAATTTTTTTCAAAACATGGAAAGACTAATCAGTCCTACTTCTTGTAACTTCAGCCACTACTTTAAATGGAAGGACTGCACAAAGATTTGGTTAGGGAGACTACTGATGGTGAACTAGCAGCTGCAACAAATATGAAAGCTACAAAGGTGAAAAGAAACATAAGGCGGTCGGTAAGATAAGATAGATTGACAATACTTGTTTCAATTTTCTTGGATGGATGATGAATGTATTTGAGAATGTAAATGAAAATAAAAAAACTTATAATATATATATATATATGTTATCAATAGAGGATACCTTGTTTAGGGGGACATGAAATTCTTAGCTTATGGTATGGTGCCCCAATATTGGTTGTATGTTACTAGTATGTAGTAGATAATACTAGGTTCAATAGTAAACAATACTAGAGAATCCCTAGACCTAAACTTGAAAACCCAAACCTAAACCCGATCCCGAACTCGAATCTGAATCCCAAAACGCTTAACCTAAACATAAAACAAAAATGTAAACCCGATCTCGAACTAAACCCAATTTCCTATACCTAAACCTTAACATATTCTCAAATCCCTAAACCTAAACCTACACCTAATCCTAATCTCAACTCCCTAACCTAAACCTAAACCTAAACTTGAAAACCCAAAACTAAACCCGAACCCGAACTCGATCCATTTTCTAAACCTAAACCTAAACCTAAACCTAAACCTATAACCTATAACCTATAACCTATAACCTATAACCTATAACCTAAACCTAAACCTAAACCTAAAACCTAAATGTATTCTCAAATCCCTAAACCTAAACCTACACCTAATCCTAATCTCAATTCCCTAACCTAAACCTAAACCTAAACTTGAAAACCCAAACCTAAACCCGATCCAGAACCCGAACCCGATTTCTAAACCTAAACCTTAACCGATTCTCAATTTCCTAAACCTTAACCTATAACCTAACCTAAACCTAAACCTAAACCTATAGCTTATAACCTTAACCTAAATCTAAACCTAAACCTTAACCTAAACCTATAACCATAACCTAAACCAAATCCTATGACCTAAAACCTAAATGTATTCTCAAATCTCTAAACCTAAACCTACACCTAATCCTAATCTCAACTCCCTAACCTAAACCTAAACTTAAACCCTATCCCGAACCCGAACCCGATTTCCTAAACCTAAACCTTAACCTATTCTCAATTTCCTAAACCTTAACCTATAACCTAACCTAAACCTAAACCTAAACCCATAACCTACACTTATAACCTAAACCTAAACCTATAACCTAAACCTAAGCCTAAAACCTAAACCTATGACCTAAAACCTAAATGTATTCTCAAATCCTCGAACCTAAACCTACACCTAATAATAATCTCAACTCCCTAACCTAAACCTAAACGTAAACTTGAAAACCCAAACCTAAACCCGATCCTGAACCCGAACCCGAACCCGATTTCCTAAACTTAAACCTTAACCTATTCTCAATTCCCTAAACCTATAGCTTATAACCTTAACATAAACTTAAACCTAAACCTAAATCTATAACCTATAACTTATAACCTAAACCTAAACCTAAAACCTAAATGTATTCTCAAATCCAGTAAACCTAAACCTACACCTAATCGTAATCTCAACTCCCTAACCTAAACCTAAACCTAAACCCGATCCCGAACCCGAACCCAATTTCTAAACCTAAACCTTAACCTATTCTCAATTTCCTAAACCTTAACCTATAACCTAACGTGAACCTAAACCTAAACCTATAACCTACACTTATAACCTAAACCTAAACCTATAACCTAAACCTAAGCCTAAAACCTAAACCTATGACCTAAAACCTAAATGTATTCTCAAATCCCTAAACCTTAACTTACACCTAATCCTAATCTTAACTCCCTAACCTAAACCTAAACTTAAACTTGAAAACCCAAACCTAAACCCGATCTCGAACCCGAACCCGATTTCCTAAACCTAAACCTTAACCTATTCTCAATTCCCTAAACCTATAGCTTATAACCTAAACCTAAACCTTAACCTAAATCTAAACCTAAACCTATAACCTTAACCTAAACCAAATCCTATGACCTAAAACCTAAATGTATTCTCAAATCTCTTAACTTAAACCTACACCTAATCCTAATATCATCCCCCTAACCTAAACCTAAACCAAAACCCAATCCCGAACTCGAACCCAATTTCCTATACGTACCTTAACTTATTTTCAATTCCCTAAACCTATAGCTTATAACCTAAACCTTAACCTAAACCTAAACCTTACCCTAAACCTATAACCTTAACCCAAACCAAATCACATGACCTAAATGTATTCTCAAATCCCTAAACCTAAACCTAAACGTAATCCTAATCTCAACTCCCTAACCTAAACCTAAACCTAAACTTGAAAACCCAAACCTAAACAAGATCTCGAACCCGAACCAGATTTTCTAAACCTATACCTTAACCTATTCTCAATTCCCTAAACCTATAGCTTATAACCTAAACCTAAACCTAAACCTTAACCTTAACCTATAACCTTAACCTAAACCAAATCCTATGACCTAATACGTACATGTATTCTCAAATCCCTAAACCTAAACCTAATCCTAATCTCAACTCCCTAACGTAAACCTAAACCTAAACTTGAAAACCTATACCTAAACCCGATCCCGAACCCGAACCCGATTTAGAAACCTAAACCTTAACCTATTCTCAATTTCCTAAACCCGAACCTATAACCTAACCTAAACCTAAACCTAAACCTATAACCTAAACCTAAGCCTAAAACCTAAACCTATGACCTAAAACCTAAATGTATTCTCAAATCCCTAAACCTAAACCTACACCTAATCCTTATCTCAAACTCCCTAACCTAAACCTAAACCTAAACTTGAAAGCACAAACCTAAACTCGATCCCGAACCCGAACCCGATTTCCTAAACCTAAACCTTAACCTATTCTAAATTCCCTAAACCTATAGCTTATAACCTTAACCTAAACCTATAACCTTAACCTAAACCAAATCCTATGACCTAAAACATAAATGTATTCTTAAATCTCTAAACCTAAACCTACACCTAATCCTAATCTAAACTCCCTAACCTAAACCTAAACTTAAACCCAATCCCAACCCGAACCCGAACCCGATTTCCTAAACCTAAACCATAACCTATTCTCAATTTCCTAAACCTTAACCTATAACCTAACCTAAACCTATAGCTAAACCTATAACCTACACTTATAACCTAAACCTAAACCTATAACCTAAACCTAAGCCTAAAACCTAAACCTATGACCTAAAACCTAAATGTATTCTCAAATCCCTAAACCTAAACCTACTCCCAATCCTAATCTCAACTTCCTAACCTAAACCTAAACCTAAACTTGAAAACCCAAACCTCAACCCGATCCCGAACTCGAACCCAAACCCGAACCCGATTTCCTAAACCTATACCTTACCCTAAACACTAAACCCTAAACCTTAACCTATAACCTAACCTAAGCCTAAACCTAAACCTATAACCTACCCTTATAACCTAAACCTAAACCTATAACCTAAACCTAAGCCTAAAAACTAAACCTATGACCTAAAACCTAAATGTATTCTCAAATCCCTAAACCTAAACCTACACCTAATAATAATCTCAACTCCCTAACCTAAACCTAAACCTAAACCTAAACTTGAAAACCCAAACCACAACCCGATCCCGAACCCGAACCCGATTTCCTAAACCTAAACCTTAACCTATTCTCAATTCCCTAAACGTATAGCTTATAACCTTAACCTAAACCTAAACCTAAACCTAAACCTATAACCTATAACTTATAACCTAAACCTAAACCTAAAAGCTAAATGTATTCCTAAATCCCTAAAACTAAACCTACACCTAATCCTAATCTCAATTCCCTAACCTAAACCTAAACTTAAACTTGAAAACCTAAACATAAACCAGATCCCGAACACGAACCCAATTTCCTAAACCTAAACCTTAACCTATTCTCAACTTCCTAAACCTTAACCTATAACCTAACCTAAACTTAAACCTATAACCTAAACCTAAGCCTAAAACCTAATCCTATGACCTAATACCTAAATGTACTCTCAAATCCCTAAACCTAAACCTACACCTAATCCTAATCTCAACTCCCTAACCTAAACCTAAACCTAAACTTGAAAATGCAAAACTAAACCCAAACCCGAACACGATCCCGATTTCCTAAACCTAAACTTATGACTTAACCAAAACCTAAACCTAAACCTAAACCTATAACCTATAACCTATAACCTATAACCTAAACCTAAACCTATAACCTAAATGTAATCTCAAATCCCTAAACCTAAACCTACACCTAATCCTAATCTCAATTCCCTAACCTATACCTAAACTTAAACTTGAAAAAAAAAACCTAAACCCGATCCCGAACCCGAACCCGATTTCCTAAACCTAAACCTTAACTTGTTCTCAATTTCTAAACCTTAACCTAGAACCTAACCTAAACCTAAACCTAAACCTATAGCTTATAACCTTAACCCAAATCTAAACCTAAACCGTAACCTAAACCTATAACCATAGCCTAAACCAAATCCTATGACTTAAAACCTAAATGTAATCTCAAATCTCTAAACTTAAACCTACACCTAATCCTAATCTCAACTCCCTAACCTAAACCTAAACCTAAAACCGATTCCGAACTCGAACCCGATTTCCTAAACCTAAACCTTAACCTATTCTCAATTCCCTAAACTTATAGCTTATAACCTTAACCTTAACCTTAACCTAAACCTAAACCTATAACCTATAACTTATAACCTAAACCTAAACCTGAAAACCTAAATGTATTCTCAAATCCTTAAACCTAAACCTACACCTAATCCTAATCTCAATTCCCTAACCTAAACCTAAACCTAAACCCGATCTCGAACCCGAACCCAATTTCCTAAACCTAAACCTTAACCAGTTCTCAATTTCCTAAACTTTAACCTATAACCTAACGTAAACCTAAACCTAAACCTATAACCCACACTTATAACCTAAACCTAAACCTAAGCCTAAAACCTAAACCTATGACCTAAAACCTAAATGTATTCTCAAATCCCTAAACCTAAACCTACACCTAATCCTAATCTCAACTCCCTAACCTAAACCTAAACCTAAACTTGAAAATACAAAACTAAACCCGAACCCGAACCTGATCCCGATTTCCTAAACCTAAACTTATGACTTAACCTAAACCTAAACCTAAACCTAAACCTATAACGTATAACCTATAACCTATAACCTAAACCTAAACCTATAACCTAAATGTAATCTCAAATCCCTAAACCTAAACCTACACCTAATCCTAATCTCAATTCCCTAACCTATACCTAAACTTAAACTTGAAAAATAAAACCTAAACCCGATCCCGAACCCGAACCCAATTTCCTAAACCTAAACCTTAACTTGTTCTCAATTTCCTAAACCTTAACCTAGAACCTAACCTAAACCTAAACCTAAACCTATAGCTTATAACCTTAACCCAAATCTAAACCTAAACCGTAACCTAAACATATAACCATAACCTAAACCAAATCCTATGACTTAAAACCTAAATGTAATCTCAAATCTCTAAACCTAAACCTACACCTAATCTTAATCTTAACTCCCTAACCTAAACCTAAACCTAAACCTGATTCCGAACTCGAACCCGATTTCCTAAACCTAAACCTTAACCTATTCTCAATTCCCTAAACCTATAGCTTATAACCTTAACCTTAACCTAAACCTAAACCTAAACCTATAACCTATAACTTATAACCTAAACCTAAACCTGAAAACCTAAATGTATTCTCAAATCCCTAAACCTAAACCTACACCTAATCCTAATCTCAATTCCCTAACCTAAACCTGAACTTAAACTTGAAAACCTAAACCTAAACTAGATCCCGAACCTGAACCCAATTTCCTAAACCTAAACCTTAACCTATTCTCAACTTCCTAAACCTTAACCTATAACCTAACCTAAACCTAAACCTATAACCTAAACCTAAGCCTAAAACCTAATCCTATGACCTAATACCTAAATGTACTCTCAAATCCCTAAACCTAAACTTACACCTAATCCTAATCTCAACTCCCTAACCTAAACCTAGACCTAAACTTGAAAATGCAAAACTAAACCCGAACCCGAACACGATCCCGATTTCCTAAACCTAAACTTATGACTTAACCTAAACCTATACCTAAACCTAAACCTAAACCTATAACCTATAACCTATAACCTATAACCTAAACCTAAACATATAACCTAAATGTAATCTCAAATCCCTAAACCTAAACCTATACCTAATCCTAATCTCAATTCCCTAACCTATACCTAAACTTAAACTTGAAAAACAAAACCTAAACCCGATCCCGAACCCGAACCCGATTTCCTAAACCTAAACCTTAACCTGTTCTCAATTTCCTAAACCTTAACCTAGAACCTAGCCTAAACCTAAACCTAAACCTATAGCTTATAACCTTAACCCAAATCTAAACCTAAACCGTAACCTAAACCTATAACCATAACCTAAACCAAATCCTATGACTTAAAACCTAAATGTAATCTCAAATCTCTAAACCTAAACCTACACCTAATCCTAATCTCAACTCCCTAACCTAAACCTAAACCTAAACCCGATTCCGAACTCGAACTCGATTCCTAAACCTAAACCTTAACCTATTCTCAATTCCCTAAACCTATAGCTTATAACCTTAACCTTAACCTAAACCTAAACCTAAACCTATAACCTATAACTTATAACCTAAACCTAAACCTAAAAACCTAAACGTATTATCAAATCCCTAAACCTAAACCTACACCTAATCCTAATCTCGATTCCCTAACCTAAACCTAAACCTAAACTTGAAAACCTAAACCTAAACCCAATCTCGAACCCGAACCCAATTTCCTAAACTTAAACCTTAACCAATTCTCAATTTCCTAAACTTTAACCTATAACCTAACGTAAACCTAAACTTAAACCTATAACCCACACTTATAACCTAAACCTAAACCTAAGCCTAAAACCTAAACCTATGACCTAAAACCTAAATGTATTCTCAAATCCCTAAACCTAAACCTACACCTAATCCTAATCTCAACTCCCTAACCTAAACCTAAACCTAAACTTGAAAACCCAAACCTAAACCTGATCCCGAACCCGAACCCGATTGCCTAAACCTAAACTTTAACCAATTCTCAATTCCCTAAACCGATAGCTTATAACCTAAACCTATAGCTTATAACTTAAACCTAAACCTTAACCTTAACCTAAACCTATAGCCTTAACCTAAACCAAATCCTATGACCTAAAACCTAAATGTATTCTCAAATCTCTAAATCTAAACATACACCTAATCCTAATCTCAACTCCCTAACCTAAACCAAAACTTAAACCCAATCCCGAACCCAAACCTGATTTCCTAAACCTGTACCTTAACTTATTCTCAATTCCCTAAACCTATAGCTTATAACTTAAACCTTAACCTAAACCTAAACCTAAGCCTAAACCTTAACCTAAACCTATAACCGTAACCTAAACCAAATCCTATGACCTAATACCTAAATGTATTCTCAAATCCCTAAACCTAAACCTACACGTAATCCTAATCTCAACTCCCTAACCTAAACCTAAACCTAAACTTGAAAACCCAAACCTAAACAAGATCCCGAACCCGAACTCCGATTTCCAAAACCTATACCTTAACCTATTCTCAATTCCCTAAACCTATAGCTTAAAACTTAAACCTAAACCTAAACCTTAAGCTAAACCTATAACCTTAACCTAAACCAAATCCTATGACATAATACCGAAATGTATTCTCAAATCCCTAAACCTAAACCTACACCTAATCCTAATCTCAACTCCCTAACGTAAACCTAAACCTAAACTTGAAAACCCATACCTAAACCCGATCCCGAACCCGACCCCGATTTCCTAAACCTAAACCTTAACCTATTCTCAATTTCCTAAATGTTAACCTATAACCTAACCTAAACCTAAACCTAAACCTAAACCTATAACCTAAACCTAAGCCTAAAACCTAAACCTATGACCTAAAACCTAAAAGTATTCTTAAATCCCTAAACCTAAACCTACACCTAATCCAAATATCAACTCCCTAACCTAAACCTAAACCTAAACTTGCAAACCCAAACCTAAACCCGATCCGGAACCCAAACCCGAACCCGATTTCCTAAACCTATACCTTACCCTAAACCCTAAACCCTATACCTTAACCTATAACCTAACCTAAACCTAAACCTAAACCTATAACCTACACTTATAACCTAAACATAAACCTAAGCCTAAAACCTAAACCTATGACCTAAAACCTAAATATATTCTCAAATCCCTAAACCTAAACCTACACCTAATAATATTCTCAACTCCCTAACCTAAACCTAAACCTAAACTTGAAAACGTAAACCTAAAGCTGATGCCGAACCCGAACCCAATTTCCTAAACCTAAACCTTAACCTATTCTCAATTTCCTAAACCTTAACCTATAACCTAACGTAAACCTAAACCAAAACCTATAACCTACACTTACAACCTAAACCTAAACCTATAAGCTAAACCTAAGCCTAAAATCTTAACCTATGACGTGAAACCTAAATGTATTCTCAAATCCCCTAACCTAAACCTACACATAATCCTAATCTCAACTCCCTAACCTAAACCTAAACCTAAACTTGAAAACCCAAACCTAAACCTGATCCCGAACCCGAACCCGATTTCCTAAACCTAAACCTTAACCTATTCTCAATTCCCTAAACCTATATCTTATAACCTAAACCTAAACCTTAACCTAAATCTAAACCTAAACCTTAACCTAAATCTATAAGCTTAACCTAAACCAAATCCTATCACCTAAAACCTAAATGTATTCTCAAATCTCTAAACTTAAACCTACACCTAATCCTAATCTCAACTCCCTAACCTAAAACTAAACCTAAACCCGATCCCGAACCGGAACCCGATTTCCTAAACCTAAACCTTAACCTATTCTCAATTTCCTAAACCTTAACCTATAACCTAATCTAAACCTAAACCTAAACCTATAACCTACACTTATAACCTAAACCTAAACCTATAACCCAAACCTAAGCTTAAAACCTAAAACTATGACCTAAAACCTAAATGTATTCTCAAATCCCTAAACCTAAACCTACACCTAATCATAATCTCAACTCCCTAACCTAAACCTAAACCTAAACTTGAAAACCCAAACCCAAACCCGATCCCGATCCGATCCCGATCCCGAACCGAACCCGATTTCCTAAACATATACCTTACCCTCAACCCTAAACCAAAACCTTAACCTATAACCTAACCTAAACCTAAACCTAATCCTATAACCTCCACTTATAACCTAAACCTAAACCTATAACCTAAACCTAAGCCTAAAACCTAAACCTATGACCTAAAACCTAAATGTATTCTCAAATCCCTAAACCTAAATCAACACCTAATAATACTCTCAACTCCCGAACATAAACCTAAACCTAAACTTGAAAACCCAAACCAAAACCCGATCCCGAACCCGAACCCGATTTCCTAAACCTAAACCTTAACCTATTCTCAATTCCCTAAACCTGTAGCTTATAACCTTAACCTAAACCTAAATCTAAACCTAAACCTATAACCTATAACTTATAACCTAAACCTAAACCTAAAAGCTAAATGTATTCCTAAATCCCTAATCCTAAACCTACACCTAATCCTAATCTCAATCCCTAACCTAAACCAAAACCTAAACTTGAAAACCTAATCCTAAACCCGATCCTGAACCCGAACCCAATTTCTAAACCTAAACCTTAACCTATTCTCAATTTCCTAAACCATAACCTATAACCTAACCTAAACCTAAACCTAAACCTAAACCTATAACCTAAACCAAAGCCTTAAGCCTAATCCTATGACCTAATACCAAAATGTACTCTCAAATCCCTAAACCTAAACCTACACCTATCCTAATCTCAACTCCCTAACCAAAACCTAAACCTAAACTTGAAAACCCAAACCTAAACACGATCCCGAACCCGAACCCGATTTCCTAAACCTATACCTTAACCTATTCTCAATTCCCTAAACCTATAGCTTATAACTTAAACCTTAACCGTAACCTAAACCTAAACCTATAACCGTAACCTAAACCAATACCTATGACCTAAAACCTAAATGTATTATCAACTCTTTAAAGCTAAACCTACACCTAATCCTAATATCAACTCCCTAACGTAAACCTAAACTTAAACTTCAAAACCCATACCTAAACCCGATCCCGAACCCGAACCCGATTTCCTAAACCTAAACCTAAACCTTAGCCTATTCTCAATTTCCTAAACCTTAACCTATAACCTAACTTAAACCAAAACCTAAACCTAAACCTATAACCTAAACCTAAGGCTAAAACCTGAACCTATTACCTAAAACCTAAATGTATTCTCAAATCCTAAACCTAAACCTACACCTAATCCTAATCTCAACTCCCTAACCTAAACCTAAACTCGAAAACCCAAACCTAAACCCGATCCCGAACCCGAACCCGATTTCCTAAGCCTAAACCTTAACCTATTCTCAATTCCCTAAACCTATAGCTTATAACCTTAACCTAAACCTTAACCTAAATCTAAACCTAAACCTTAACCTAAACCTATAACCTTAACCTAAACCAAATCCTATGACCTAAAACCTACATGTATTCTCAAATCACGCAAACCTAAACCTACACCTAATCCTAATCTCAACTCCCTAACCTAAACCTAAACGTAAACGTGAAAACCCAAACATAAACCCGAACCCGATTTCCTAAACCTATACCCAAAACCTATAGCTTATAACCTAAACCTAAACCTTAACCTAAACCTATAACCTTAACCTAAACTAAATCCTATGACCTAATACCTAAATGTACTCTCAAATCCCTAAACCTAAACCTATACCTAATCCTAATCTCAACTCCCTAACCTAAACCTAAACTTGAAAACCAAAACCTAAACGAGATGCCGAACCCGAACCCGATTTCCTAAACCTATACCTTAACCTATTCTCAATTCCCTAAACCTATAGCTTATAACCCAAACCTAAACCTTAACCTAAGCCTAAACCTATAACCTTAACCTAAACCAAAACCTATGACCTAAAACCTAAATGTATTCTCAAATTCCTAAACCCATACCTACACCTAATCTTAATCTCAACTCCCTAGCCTAAACCTAAACCTAAACTTGAAAACTCAAACTTAAACCCGATCCCGAACCCGAACCGATTTCTAAACCTAAATCTTAACCTATTCTCAATTCCCTAAACTTATAGCTTATAACCTAAACCTTAACCTAAACCTAAACCTATACCTTAACCTATTCTCAAATTCCTAAACCTACACCTACACCTAATCTTAATCTCAACTCCCTAACCTAAACCTAAACCCGATCCGAACCCGAACCCGATTTCCTAAACCTAAACCTTAACTTATCTTAAATCCCTAAACCTAAACCTACACCTAATCCTAATCTAAACTCCCTAACCTAAACCTAAACCTAAACTTGAAAACCCAAACCTAAACCCGATCCCGAACCCAAACCCGATTTCCTAAACCTAAACCTAAACCTAAACTTGAAAACCCAAACCTAAAACGATCCCGAACTCGAACTCGATTCCTAAACCTAAACCCTAACCTATTCTCAATTCCCTAAACCTATAGCATATAACCTAAACCTAAACCTAAACGTAAACCTTAACCTAAACCTATAACCTTAACCTAAACCAAAACCTATGACCTAAAACCTAAATGTATTCTCAAATCTCTAAACCTAAACCTACACCTAATCCTAATCTCAACTCCCTAACCTAAACCTAAACCTAAACTTGAAAACCCAAACCTAAAACCCTATCCCAAACACGAACCCGATTTCCAAAACCTAAACCTTAACCTATTCTCAAATCCCTAAACCTAAACCTACACCTAATCCTAATATAAACTCCCTAACCTAAACCTAAACCTAAACTTGAAAACCTAAACCTAATCCCGTACCCGAACCTGAATTCTTAAACCTAAACCTTCACCTATTTTCAAATCCCTAAACCTAAACCTAAACCTACACCTAATCCTAATCTCAACTCCCTAACCTAAACTTAAACCTAAACTTGAAAACCCAAACCTAAACTCGAACCCGATTTCCTAAACCTAAAGCTTAACCTATTCTCAATTCCCTAAACCTATGGCTTATAACCTAAACCTAAACCTTAACCTAAACCTAAACCTAAACCTTAACCTATAACCTATAACCTAAATATATTCTCAAATCGCTAAACGTACACCTACACCTAATCCTAATCTCAATTCCCTAACCTAAACCTAAACCTAAACTTGAAAACCCAAACCTAAACTTGATCCTGAACCCGAACCCGATTTCCTAAACCTAAACCTTAACCTATTCTCAAATCTCTAAACCTAAACCTAATCCTAATCTAAACTCCCTAACCTAAACCTAAACCTAAACCTTAACTTGAAAACCCAAACCTAAACCCAATCCCGAACCCGAAGCCGAATTCTTAAACCTAAACCTTAACCTATTCTCAAATCCCTAAGCCTACACCTACACCTAATCCTAATCTCAACTCCCTAACCTAAACCTAAACCTAAACCTAAACTTGAAAACCCAAACTTGAACCCGATCCCGAACTCGAGCTCGATTTCCTAAACCTAAACCTATTCTCAATTCCGTAAACCTATAGCTTATAACCTAACCTAAACCTAAACTTATTTATATGTATTATGCGTGGATGAATGTAATGTGAATAAGATTGTTTGTGTTTGGATGGATGTAGTTTATGTTTTGATGGATTTACATAGTTTGGGTTTAGATAGATGTGAATGTGATGAAATGTGGATAAGATTGTTTTTTTACTTATGAAGTTAAACTTATATGTATTATGCGTGGATGAATGTAATGTGGATAAGATTGTGTTTGGATGGATTTACGTAGTTTGGGTTTAGATGGATGTGAATGTGAATGTAATGAAATATATTGTATAACAGGTGTATATCAGGAAGATTGTGTGTTTGGATGAATTTACGTAGTTTGGGTTTAGATGGATGTGAATGTGAATGTGAATGTGATGAAATATATTGTATAACAGGTGTATATCAGGAAGATTGTGTGTGGATGGATTTACGTAGTTTGGGTTTAGATGGATGTGAATATGAATGTGATGAAATATATTGTATAACAGATGTATATCAGGAAGATTGTGTGTTTGGATGGATTTACGTAGTTTGGGTTTAGATGGATGTGAATGTGAATGTGATGAAATATATTGTATAATAGGTGTATATCAGAAAGAAGACTGTAATAGGTCAAATTTAAAAGTCCTTTAAGGGTCATAAGAGATAGCCCATAGCAGTCCTTTTAAAGAACAGTCCATGACCGTCCTTTTAAAGGACGGTCTATAACCGTCCTTTGAAGGCTCATACGAGACGGTCCATGACAGTCCTTTTAAAGGACGGTCCATGACCGTCCGTTTAAAGGACGATCTATCGCCGTCCTTTGAAGGCCCATAAGAGACGGTTCATGACAGTCTTTTTTAAGGACAGTCCATGACAGTCCTTTTAAAGGACGGTTCATGGCCGTCCTTTTTGGGCTCGTAAGATACGGTCTATGACAGTCCATTTTAAGGACGGTTCATGACCGTCTTTTTTTCGTCAATAAGAATGACAGTTTTTAACCGTCCTTTAAGTAATAGGACACGTCAAAATTTGACTGCCTATGCAACGGTCCATGACCGTCCTTTTTGGTCATTGAGACAGTTTTGGACCGTCCTTTTTTAGCTATTTTGGCATAGTGAGTATGAGATGATGCAGTGTCAGTATATTTATTAAAGGTCACAACATTGTGATTTTGATTACGAAGATTCCTAGAGCAATGCTTCCTAATCAAAAGAAGGCAAGACATGTAAGTAGAAACTGTGAAATATATTTCTCACCATAGAATGTATTTCTTTTATGTATATAAATGGAATGCAGGCTTTTAAGCATATCAAGCTATCATCAAATGAAAGCTACTAAGCGTTGAATGAAAGCTACTAAGAGTTAATGAAAGCTACCAAGCGTTGAATGAAAACTATCAAGCATTGATGATCACTGTCAAGCACTGACGATCGCGGCCAAGCATGGATGATTGCTGTCAAGCATTGATGACTGTCGCCGACGCCAAAGATTTTTGTCGGTAAGTACTGATGATTATCATAAAAAATTAGCAACTATCGTTGTCACCATCAATCGTTTATCAAAATTGCTATCATCGCCAAGCTGATACACTATTTTAAACATGATATGAATATTCTCAAAGTATTATTAGCAGTGGCGAAATATCAATTATTGATCCACCATCTTTTGGCAGTGGAATAAATTATATAGCCAACCACATATAAAGTTGACGACTGCAATGGTTGCTCATCATTTAAGGTAGCCTAGGCAAGCCTATATGGCCAACTAGGCATAAGGCCTATTAAGATCGCCAATCAGGCAGCGGTGAGAAGCCAGTGGCCCTAAAAAGTCTGTGAAGGCCACGTACGCATACCCATGCGGGTTGTGGATGAAGCCAGCGACCAAAAGCCTAAAAGGCCAAAAAGTCCTCAATGGCTAGTCTCGCGTAACCCCCATGCTGCTTGTATAGCTTCCGACAATGTCACAAGGAAAGGAGGAAAATGCCCTCCCGTGAATGGGCTCGACCTTCCAGGCGAAGAAAAAGCAGGCCATCGTGTGAGCTTTAGATAGGCCAACCATGCGTAAGACCCCGAGATCTATGGTTTAATTTTAGTACTAACTCATGAGGAAGGGCTTAAACCTACTCATTGACGGACTGGCGGCCCTAGATTTGGTACCTCAAAGGTAGCCTTGTGCGCCCCATGAATTCTAGAGAGTTACTGCGGCCAACCCTGTGCGTAAATCCAACCAAGTTCACGGCCTTGGTAGCTTCACTGGGCCCCTCTGATGGATCGCGGTTTGTGAACTCCCCAGGTGGTGAGAAGTCCAGTGAACTCCTAAGAGTTACAGAGACTATCACGTGAGACCCGACTCCTGCAAGAGCTAAGAAACTGCTTGCTCCAACTACTTATGAGATTAAACTGTGTATTGCTCCCACTACTCAAGAGCCTAAACTGTGTGTGTAGGTGTCAATCCAGTGGTGTCAGTCCAGTTAAGTCTAGTAAGTGTCAAGTCCAGTTCAGTCAAGTCTGGTCAAGTCAAGTCAAGTCAAGTTTAGTCTTGTCCGATTAAGGTATGGTCAGTTAAGAGTATATTATCTCCATTGCTCCAAAGTATAAACTATGTCATAGCATTCAAAATGCTGCAGATATATATTTCATTTTAGAGATGCTCAAATATGCAAAGCATAAACTACGTCCTTTGAAGGCCCATAAGAGACGGTTCATGACAGTCTTTTTTAAGGACAGTCCATGACAGTCCTTTTAAAGGATGGTCCATGGCCGTCCTTTTTGGGCTCGTAAGAGACGGTCTATGACAGTCCATTTTAAGGATGGTCCATGACCGTCTTTTTTTCGTGAATGACAGTTTTCAACCGTAAGACACTTCAAAATTTGACTACCTATGCGACGGTCCATGATCGTCCTTTTTGGTCATTTGAGACGGTTTTGGACCATCCTTTTTTCACTGTTTTGGCGTAGTGAGTATGAGATGATGCGATGTCAGTATATTTGTTAAAGGTCGCAACATTGTGATTTTGATTACGAAGATTCCTAGAGCAATGCTTCCTAATCAAAAGGAGGCAAGCCAGGTAAGTAGAAACTATGAAACATATTTCTCACCATAGAATGTATTTCTTTTGTGTATATAAATGAAATGCAGGCTTTTAAGCATATCAAGCTATCATCAAATGAAAGCTACCAAGCATTGAATGAAAGCTACCAAGAGTTAATGAAAGCTACCAAGCGTTGAATGAAAGCTATCAAGCATTGATGATTGTTGTTAAGCACTGACGATCGCGGCCAAGCATGGATGATTGCTATCAAGCATTGATGACTGTCGCCAACGCCAAAGATTTTCGTCGGTAAGTACTGATGATTATCACAAAAAAATTAGCAACTATCATTGTCGCCATCGATCGTTTATCAAAATTGCTATCATCGCCAAGCTGATGCACTATTTTAAACATGATATGAATATTCTCAAAGTATTATTAGCAGTGGCGAAATATCAATTATTGATCCACCATCTTTTGGCAGTGGAATAAACTATATAGCCAACCACATATAAAGTTGACGACATCAATGGTTGCTCATCATTTAAGGTAGCCTAGGCAAGCCTATATGGCCAACTACGCATAAGGCCTATCAAGATCGCCAATCAGGTAGCGGTGAGAAGCCAGTGGCCCTAAAAAGCCCGTGAAGGCCACGTACGCATACCCATGCAGGCTGTGAATGAAGCCAGCGACTAAAAGCCTAAAAGGCCAAAAAGTCCTCAACGGCTAGTCTCGCGTAACCCCCATGCTGCTTGTATAGCTTCCAGGAGTGTCACGGGGAAAGGAGGAAAATGCCCTCCCCTGAATGGGCTCAACCTTCCAGTCAAAGAAAAAGCAGGCCGCAGTGTGTGCTTTAGATAGGCCAACCATGTGTAAGACCCCCAAATCTATGGTTTGATTTCAGTACTAACTCATGAGGAAGGGCTTAAACCTACTCATTGACAGACTGGCGGCCCTAGATTTGGTACCCCAAAGGTAGCCTTGTGCGCCCCATGAACTCTAGAGAGTTACTGCGGCCAACCTTGTGCATAAATCCAACCGAGTTCACAGCCTTGGTAACTTCACTAGGCCCCTCTGATGGATCGCGGTTTGTGAACTCCCCAGGCGGTGAGAAGTCCAGTGAACTCCTAAGAGTTATAGAGACCATCACATGAGACCCAACTCCTGCAAGAGTCTAAGAAACTGCTTGCTCCTACTAATGACTTAAACTGTGTATTGCTCCAACTACTCAAGAGCCAAAACTGTGTGTGTAGGTGTCAATCCAGTGGTGTCAGTCTAGTTAAGTATAGTAAGTGTCAAGTCTAGTTCAGTCAAGTCTGGTCAAGTCAAGTCAAGTCAAGTTTAGTCTTGTCCGATTAAGGTATGGTCAGTTAAGAGTATATTATCTCCATTGCTCCAAAGTATAAACTATGCCATAGCATTCAAAATGCTGCAGATATATATTTCATTTTAGAGATGCTCAAATATGCAAAGCATAAACTACGTGTAACATTTAAAATGCTCAAATATGCAAAGCATAAACTATGCAATATTCAAAATGCGACAAATATATATTTCAATTTAGATATGCTCAAATATGCAATTGCCACTTGAAAAATTTAAATATTGAGTAAACAATATGCAAAAAAAAAAAAAATTGTGTTTATCTTGAATCAGGTTCAAATTACAGAGACAGCGAATGCCTTCAAGATATTGGCAATTATCTACTCGAAAGTTCAAGTCTTCAAGGTCAATTAATATATTGACAAAAGTCGTAAGGTCTTTTCGTTTCTCGCCTTCTTGGTGAATAGAGAAATATTATCGCACAAGATTCTCAAAAGGGGGGCAAAGAATAAACTATTGAAGAATTATCATTCTTTCCCGGACTATACAAGTATTTAGATATATTCTTTGGATTCGTTAAAAGAGCAGCAAAGATTATTCATCCTTCAAGGAGTGAAGAAGTATCAGCAGGCTTTACTTCGGAAATATTATCTTCTGAAGAAATCTTTATGGGACATTGACCGGGAAAGGGGGCAGGATCTATGTATTCAAAGTAATCTATGCCTTAGTCTTTCTGATGTACGTGGCAAAGGAATTTATATGCCAAGAACTATGAATGATGATATCGCAAGACTCCAAGTACCAGACTAATGAAGATAAAGAGCAAATGGAATTATCATTAGTAATTTCTATGGCCTTCAAAAAGTTATTAAATGGAAATTGAAAGAAGTTTTATTTATTTTTCAGAATCAGCAAAGATCTAAGGAAAAAATTTATGCTAAAGAGCACAAGCTAGAAACAACTCAGTAAAAAGACTCAGTGATTGAATCTTTGGAGCTGAAGATGACATTCCTAAAAGCATTGTATAATGAATAAAGGATGCAACAAAGAATGTAATGCGAAGCACGATGACGAGCGCAAAGATGAAATGATTAAATCATTATCATATTGCAAATATCACAATCAGCCTAAAAGAGAGAAGAAGCTTTAAATATATTTCAAAATTATCAATGCTTCATAAAGTTAAATTGAAATTTTTATAATGTCTTGAGATACTAATTCTGATTAATTTGGTAGGAAAGATCATCATTTGAAAGCTTGAGTTATGCAGATCATGAATAAAGGAAACAATCGAAAAAGTTGTTGCAATAGGAGCAGCATTAAAGAACAACCCTGTAGATATAAATTGAAGAAAAGAGTCACCAGGGTTGATCAAAGAAACCGTTGTTGTTGAAAGATAGTTCTCTGATCAAGTTGCTCAAAGACAAAGTCATCACAGCTATTACGGTGGTAAGTTTCGATGAAAAGAGAATTTCATCTTCTCTAGTGAAGCATCCGCTCAACACTGTTAGCAGGGGGCATTCAAGTGTCCCATTTGAGTGCAAGCATTCAAATCTTTCGTTCGACCGCGATCATTCAAATTTTCTGTTCGGGCACGAGCATTCCAGTCTTCTGGTCAAATATAAGCATTCCAGTCTTCTGGTCAAATATGAGCTTTCTAGTCTTCCATGCAAGCATGATCATCCAGTCATCCTTCAGTTACAGTCCATTCAAGTTCTTCAGGTGGAGGAAGATCGATCCTCCATTTGATTTCATGAATCAATCAAAGAAGGATCGAGGGGGCATCTATTAAGGCATAAAAAAATATCGCATTGCAGTGTTTAGAGAATTCCATGGTGCGGATCTTTTTCAGGGTTGTACACTCCGTATTTTGGTAAAATTCCATGTCCGGGGGTATTTTAGGTATTTTGGTAAAATTTCATGTCTGGAGGTATTTTAGGTATTTTGGTAAAATCCCATGTCCAGGGGTAGTTTAGGTATTTTGGTAAAATTCCAAGTCCAGGGGTAGTTTAGGTATTTTAGTAAAATTCTAAGTCCAAGGGTAGTTTAGGATTTTGGTAAAATTCCATGTCCAAAGGTAGTTTGGTAAAAAAAGGGTGCATAGGTGTCATTTTAAGGGAAAGAGGTTGTACACCACCACTTAAGAGGGAGCTTGGTGGACACCGTGGTTTAAGAAAAGAAGATGTTCATATGTGAAGGGATAAGTGGTGGTGATCACCACTTTGTAGAGTGGTGGGGCCTATAAATACCCCACTCCTATTCCATTTAAAGGGTTGGATCATTTTAGTAGGTCAGGAAATGGAGGAGGAGAGGGAGAGATGCGCAACAGAGATAGAGCGTTGCGCGGATGGCGCAATACAAAGAGAAAGAGTTGCGCGGTTGGCGCAATAGGAAGATGTGTTACGTGGATGGCGCAACAGAGATAGGTAGTTGCACGGGTAGTGCAACAGAGAAAGAGTTGCACAGTTGGCGCAACAGGAAGATGTGTTGCGCAGGTGGTGCAATAGAAAGAAAGGAAAAATAGCTTGCGCGGACCGCGCAACCGGGCGGATTCTCAGTTTTCTTCCATTGTGTAAACAGAGGAAGAAAACCAGTTTTCTTCCATTATGATGCCCATTGGAGCTATCTTTTGAGAGATCCACACCGTCCACCATCTTCATCTCAGGATTTTGACCATGAATGACAGGCTTTGGTCATCCGATGATGTGGCCCATCAAGATAATCAAGCTGCGACGGTAGCTGAACGGTCCTCTTTCGATCAGTGTCATGATAATGTGAATGATCATAATCACCAAAGATCAACATCACCTCGAATGGTTTTTCTCCCTTTATCTGATGGACAACTCAGATTAGCCCTTCACTGCACGGTGGTGGCCCACAAGATCTGTCTGCATGGTCTGTTCGCAAACAGAGTCGACGCATGTCACACTGTGATGGTCGGTGGGCCCCAGATCAACAGTGATGAAGAAATCTACTCTATCCATTAAATTCACAACGAAAAACCATCCAGAAAGGACTATTTCTGAAGTAAAATCGGTGCAGCCCATGAGCCTGTCCACTTTGCCGTCCATTTCATGTTCGATGGTTAGGATGGTGCAACAGCCTGCATGGTTTCAAATTGCCACTTTTTCAAGGGTTAAATATATCTTTTGAACATAATGGACGGTACAGATTGATGATTTAAGTACGGAGTGGGCCACACTAAGAAAATTGCAAAGTCACAGTGTTTACACTGTTTGCATTTTTGAAATGAAGAAGAAGAAATCGGTCAGCGCCTACTAACCGATTTTGAGAAATTCCATGCACGGCTTGTGCACTCGTGCACTATGTACATGCGATGTACATATGGGCTTCAACAAGATGCTCACGGGAAATCTGCTCCGTCCATCCACTTTGCCATTTTGTTTAATGCGTTGAGACCGAGTTTGAAGCATATCTAGATATCAAGCGGGCCCCAAATCAGGATTTCAAGGGCTGATTTTTCAGTTTGGCCATTTCTAAAAGGATCTAGGAGTTGAAATTTGACGTGTATGGCTAATTCGTGGTCCCAATGCTGCATGTAAAGTTTCGAGCTAATCGGATGGTGGAAACCCCGTAATCTTACATTCTGGGTGAGTTCTTAGGCCCGTTTAGCGGGATCGCTCCACATTTCAAGAAAGCCTCAAGGAAGAATGACTGGGAGGATACTCAGAGTTGATTTCAAGCTCGAGATGGGATGATCAAATCAGCAATTCCTCCCAAGTATTGGGAGATGACCGAAATAACATCGTTATGCTGCCGAAATTTCTATCTCCTTGGAGATTAGCTGATCGATTCAGCAATTCCTCCTAAGTACCTAGAAGATGACCAAAATAGCATTGGAATGCTGCCGAAATTTCTATTGGACTGTCTTATCTACTTTGATTAATTGTATTTCGTTCTCAGAATCAAGGGGAATTCGAGGATGTAAATGAACTCAGAATAAACGTGATTAATGTTCTCTCATTCTTTCTTTGTTATCATCGAATAAATCCCCCAAATAGAATGCATTTGTTTCTTGTCAAAACAGCGTCGGTCGCAGTACATAAGTAGCATCCTCGCTCAACTGTACCTGCTCCCATTTGATAATGTGGGAATGGTCAGGAACATATTTCTTCAGCATATATATATGAAATACGTTGTGTACGCATACGAGTGGTGTGGGAAAAGCAAGGCGGTAGGCCACCACACCCACTTGGTCCAGCATCTGAAATCGGCCAATAAATCTCAGCGTGAGCTTCCCCTTCTTTCCAAACCGAAGGACTCCCTTCATGGGGGAAACTTTCGAAAACACGTGGTCCCCAACCTCGAACTCTAGTTGTCGCCGTCTCGTATTGGCGTAGCTCTTCTGTCTGCTTTGTGCTGTAAGAAGTCGAAGCCTGATAATGTTGATCTTCTCTAAGGTCACCTGTACCAACTCGGGGCCAATCAAACTTCTTTCGCTAACCTCTGCCCAGCAATGCAGTGCTCGACAGGGGCGCCCATATAAGGCCTCGTAAGGAGCCATGCTAATACTCGCCTGGAAGCTATTGTTATAGGCATATTCGGCATAAGGAAGACAGTCATTCCAAATGTCCTTAAAATCGAGCACACAAGCTCGTAGCATATCTTCCAACACCTGATTCACCCGTTCCGTTTGCCTATCAGTCTATGGGTGAAACGCGGTACGAAACTTTAACTTCACACCCATTGCTTCCTGGATATGAGTCCAGAAGATAGATATGAATCGCGTGTCTCGGTTCGACACGATCTCCATAAGAACTCCATGCAGATGCACTATCTCCCTGATGTACAATCTCGCTAAGTCATTTGCCGAGTTCGAAACTCTTATAGGGAGGAAATGGTCTGATTTCGTCAATCGGTCCACGATCACCCAAATGGAATCATGTCCCTTCCTCATCTTCGGTAGCCCTGAGATGAAATTCATAGAAATGAAATCTCATTTCCATTCTTCCATGGGCATGGGCTAAAGCAATCTAGGGGGTCGGCGATGCTCTGCCTTGACCTGCTAGCATGTGAGACAACATGACACAAAGTTAGATATGTGGACCTTCATGTTGTCCCATCAGTATGAACGCTTCATGTCTCGATACATCTTCATACTACCAGGATGCGTTTCCATCTCCTAATTGTGAGCAGCCTCGAGTACTTCTCTCCTCAAGTCATGGAGATTCGGGACGCACAAGTGGCCACGATACCGCAAACCTCCATCTAAGCCAACCCTCCATTCGGAGTCTTCACTGTCGCTCACCTGCTCTCTCATCTCAGCCAAGTGCTCATCATCCTTCTGAGCAGCTATAATCCTATCATCAATAAGTGGCCGCACCCAAACGTGTGTGACGCTCTCAAATGACTCCTCCACCATGAGCTTCTGTTCAAAATCTCGCACAAACTCTAGCATATCCCACTCAACTATCATCAGCGGAGCCGCAAATGCTATGGCCTTCTTGCGGTTCAACGCGTCTGCCACAAGGTTAGCCTTGCCAGGATGGTAGGAGACCTCGAACTTGAAGTCTTACAAGGTTTCCATCCATCGTCGCTGCCTCATATTCAAGTCCCTCTGCGTGAATATGTACCTAAGGTTCTTGTGGTCACAGAAGAGCTCGAACTCCTCTCTATAGAGGTAATGTCTCCATAGCTTCAATGCAAAAATGATGGCCGCTAACTCTAAGTCGTGCGTAGGATAATTTTCCTCATGTTTCCTCAATTGCCGCGATGCATAGGCAATCACCCTGTCCTTCTGCATAAGGACGCAACCCAAACCAACATGAGATACGTTGGTATATATCGTATACTTGACCCCTTGCTCTGGCAATACTAGCACAGGGGCGGACGTCAACCTATCCTTCAGCTCCTTAAAAGCTGCTTCTGCCTTCTTATTCCAGGCGAACTTGAGATCCTTCCGAGTTAGCTGAGACAACGGTCTGCCTATCTTGGAAAAATTCTTAATGAAGCGTCGATAGTAAACCGCCAAGCCAAGAAAGCTCCTCACTTTAGTAACCTAACCAGGCTGCTCCAAGTCCTGAACTGCGGCTATCTTAACAAGGTCCACAGTTATCCCTTCCTTGGACACCACATGTCCTAGAAACTTGACTTCTTCCTTCCAGAAGTCGCACTTCTTGTACTGTACAAATAGCTGGTTTTTCCTAAGAGTATCAAAGACTACTCGCACGTGCTCCTCGTGATCTTCCTGACTCTTGGAGTATATCAGGATGTCATCTATAAACACGATGACGAATTGGAATAGATACAGCTGAAACACCCGGTTCATCAAGTCCATGAACACGGCTGGTGCGTTTGTGAGTCTAAACGACATCACAAGGAACTCGTAGTGCCCAAAACTGTTCCTGAAAGCTGTCTTCTGCAGACCCCCATCCCTGACGCGCAACTGGTGATACCTTGACTATAAGTCAATCTTCGTGAAATACTGCGCCCCCTTATACTGATTGAACAGATCATTTATCCTAGGTAAAGGGTACTTGTTCTTCACCGTCGCTTGGTTCAATCTGCGATGATCAATACACAACCGTAGAGATCCATCCTTCTTCATCACAAACAGCATAGGTGCTCCCCATGGAGACATGCTAGGCTGTATAAAGCCTGCATCCAACAGATCATCGATCTGTTTCCTCAATTCCTTCATCTCACATGGAGGCATGCGATATGTCAGTAATGAAATGAGTGTCGCACCGGGCACAAGATCAGTGGTAAAATCGATCTCGCGCTGAGGAGGTAATCCAGGAATCGATCTGAACACGTCCACGAAATCCTAAACTATGGGCGTGTTGCCCAATGTCGGTCCATTAACATGCTCAACAAGGTAGCGTAACAACTGATGGGGTAGTACTAACTGACATGCATTAGGAATGTAAAGGTCGTGCCCTCTGGTCCATGGTCTGTCACCACCCTAGCATCACAATTGATCTCTGCCCTAATCTCGGTGAGCCAATCCATACCGAGGATCAAATCGTAATGACATAGCGGGGCAATAATTAGGTCGAATAGTATTGTTCTGCTCCCTAAGTCTATCGGACAACCCTTACACATCTTGGTAGTAGCTGAGAAGGTCCCTGTGGCGGTAAGGAGTCTCAACCCAACCATCATTCACATTCCAAACCAAAAGGAATTTCATGCAATTCATTTACCAAAATTTTCACAATACATGAGATATAGTCTTACGTTGATTATGACAGAAGATGCATGTGAGCTAATTTAAGCAAGCTTAAACAACTAAGCATACTATCAACCAAACAAGTCTACTAAGGCTAGTACAAAGGAAGACTAACAAGCAAGTAAACTAAATGACGACTACACATGTGACTAGTCATCCTAATCTGGTGATGGAGAAGGTGCACCCTTATCCTACAGACAACACAGAATAGCCCTCAAGGTGTGAGACACTTTGCTAAATTTTTGCTTTACGAAGGCCTGATGCTCTTCTAACTTGGCTCAGATCTCTCCAAGTTCGGCCCAGACCTATCCGACCTCTTGTCGCAGGGCAGCTTGGCCCTCCTCCATTTAAGCCCAGTGGGCTTCTGAATTAGCTCGATCACTGTTACGCCCCTGTGCGGTAGGAGGAGAGTCTTCCTCGGTGCCTTGGGCCTCCTCTTCATCCTCTTCCTTCTTCTTCGCCTTCTTCCTCTGACTCATCACTGCTTTTATCCTCACTCTCTTCCTCTATATCAATACTTTCCTCCTCCTCACTTTCTGACTCCTCCCATACTCGTCAAGTCGGGCTTGACGTTGTTGAGGGCCGATCCTCATGTTGTTAAGCATAGTATCATTTATGAAGTGGATCGGCGCAACATCATCCATGTTAAGTCTACAGCCGAACTCTCGAGCGATCTTGCATACCAATCGACTAAATGGAAGTGAGACATCATTCCTAATAGAACATACGGTCTGAATTATCTGTAATAGGGCAAAAATGGGCAAACACAGCTTATCCTCTTGCCCAACTCTATACAGGAAGTTTACCATCAACCGAGTGCATTCAGTACGGTTGTCCCACTGTCGATACACATTATATGTGAAAATATAGTGAAGCAAGCGGAAATCGTCTGTCAATTTTGTCAATGGGAGGCAATTACCTCGGGTCTAGGGAACCAATCGCCATAAAGATAACACGTACGACGATCTCTTTCTCGCACACTCTTGAAATAATTCTCACTGGCGTGTACCTCACCACGTGAAATTCCCATAATCCGGGATGCCAAGTCTACATTGATTGTGTATTTCCGCCTTCTGACAGAAACAGTGAACTGTAGGTGCTTCAGCGATGGGTCTCGTATATGGGTGTAGAAGGGCCGAATAGTGTTCTCACATGCGTGAGACTTGCCCTCGAACATGGGGCCCCATCCGGCATCCACCAGGAGGTCTATTATCGGATGTAGCCCAAACAACCTCTCATCTATATGAGCTTCAAGTACGACCCTACGACCACTAAACCGACCGTGTTCGATGCCTGTTGGTAGTGCTCTTTCGATTGAAATTCAGGGATCTAAGTCCCGCTTCGACCTATGCTCTTAGGCAGCGCTTGTACTAGCTTCGTCACCCGCCTTCTTCCTTGTACGGGTAGGGCGGCTAGGCCCAACTTTATCGGTAGGAGCCCTCTTCTTCCCCATGAGGGAAAGAAGCCTGAAAAGCGAAAAGATGGCCCCCACAAGCTCAAAAAGAGCCATGAAGTGAAATAAAATGGAAGGATAGAATGAGTTGTTGAACTTTGACATTTTTGAGACACAAAATAGGGTTTATGTGCTCAAATGGAAAGGAAATGTGGGAGAAGGGAGATGAGTTTGAGGGTTAAGGTGGAGAATGGGTATGTGGTGAAGAAGATGAAGGAGATGTGTGAATGAAGGGAGGATTTGAGAGGGGAAAAGGGACTTTTAGAGAAAAAGGGAAGCTTGGAGGGGTGTGTGAGGGGAGAGGGGATCAAATGGGAAAGAAAAGGGGGTCCCCACGTGATTTGGTGGGCCCCATAGTTGTTTACAAGAGCCAGCCTGACCGGCTCGTACCGACCCGACAAGCAGTGCGCCGCGGTAGGCGCGACGCCGCCGTGGTCCTCTGGACTCAACACGGCGCCGCCGTGGTGAGGCGGTGGTCACCCCCCTCCCAGGGTGCCGATGATGTACGGGAGCCCCCTGGGTCCCCCCATTTTGTAGGATTCGGGCCCCCTCGGCAGTTTGAAGAGGATTTGGGTCCCATTACGAGAATATTCATGCCTTTCGGGTTGTTTGTATGTGGAATGGGTTGAATTTTGGTCTAAACCCATCGATTGACGTCTAGGAAGGTGTTGGGAACATTTTATATGATTATAGAGTCTTACGGGTCCTATTTATACCGCTATTTTCGGTCTATTTCGTCGATGGTCAAAACTTGGAATCCTAGGACTATTTCTACGTTTTATCGCCCCCTCCTAAGTCAAGTATGTCAGCGTGCATCGTGTGACCATAACACAGGTCCATTTTAATCTAAATCATGCTCTGATACCAACTTGTAACGCCCTAAAAATCAGGAGTCGAGCAGGAGCCCAACTCCCGAGTTCCAACACATCACTTATGCAACATAGATAATAATGATTAAATGTTGTCTGTATTAGTGCATTAAACATGAGTAGGATTATACCAAAACAACATATCATACTCCAGAGACAATTGAATTATGCAAGCCGAAGACTATGATAAGTATATAAAGTATATATGTGATTGTATGTCTCCTGAGTATGATCATGTTACCAGGTCAATTAATGTAACAGCCCGGATTTCTTCCAACCTGAAATTAGACGTCCTTAGGCAATGGGTCAAACCTAACACCGGTTTAACTTCTCAAACACTCAATTAAAGCCTCAAATTCCTTTTCAAACAATTTTCTTCACAAATCTCACCTTTCACTACCTCATTCTTTAAATCCTTCTAAGTACTTTCACCCTAGACACTATCTTAAACTAGCTGAGTATTATAACTTGGATCACCTTATATACAAACTACAAAGGCCTAGGTGCCACCTCGACCAAAAATCACTTAGGATTAAATCCTTTAGAAATTTGACAAAGTTAACTAAGTGCGAAACTAGAGTAACCATGAAATCCATTTGAATCGCTTTAAATACGATCTGCAAGACCCAAAACTTGTAGAATCATTGACGCTAGGTTACCCTAAAATCTAGGATCAATCTCATTACCCGACTGCTCTCGGGAGCACGTTGAAACACCGTATCAGGTTTGGACTACATGTCGAAAGTCTGAAAAATACAAAGTTAAGGAATTAGGACCGCCTCGCTGGGCTTGACAACCATCTCGGAAATCAAATCCAGATAGTGTCCCACGGCTGTTCGCTTGAGTCCGGAGTGTGAGAGGGTGAGAACACTTGTTTTCTTTACAAAATAAATATCTTAAATAGTAATTTGAGACTCGTTACTTGCTGGTCAGTATTAAGCAACCTGACCATCAGAATCTAACCGAAATACACCCTCGGATCAGGAAAAATTTCATAAACATATCCATGTACTCGGAATCTCCGATCGAGATCCACTGACCGTCGAACTGAAACTGGTCCGCCACGTATGATCTGGGAATCCAACTGAAAAGAAAACTTAACTCCACGTAGATCCAATGTCTGTGAGCTTAAGTCTGACTTTTGGCTCAACGGGGGCCGCTAGAAGTCCTCCGTTGAGCTGAAACTGGCTCACTTTGGTTATAACCTAAGTATACCTTGACCTGAAGTTTATTTTGGAATATTTTTAGGCTATATAAGGACCTTAGAACCCCCTCTCTCACAGCCATACGAATTTGAGAAACCCTAGAGCGAGAAGAGAGAAAATAAAGAGAATGCGTGGGAGCAGTGGGAGAATCTCCCTGCCACTCTTCCCTGCTACTATAAGTGTTCAACCACTCCGATCTAATCACTTTCCCGGTGATTCCGGCGTCATTTCTAGGTAAGAAACCCTAACCCTAATCTAATTTGGGGTGTTGATAGTTGTAGGTTATGAAATAGCTAACTTATTTCATTCTATAGGCTACCAAACTGCCGAATACGGAAGCTTAGCAAACCTATCGACTCCGTTACGATTCTCTGACAAAAGGTGTGGACTTTAGGTGTATAGGTTATGGTTTTCAGTGCTTTCAATGTTAGATAATGATAGATTCATGATCTGCATGCAATTGCACATGTACAAAGTGCTTTCTGTTTTCTGTTTCGATTAAAGACGTAGAATATGGAATTTTACATATTCTAGGTATTCGTAGAAAATACCGTATACGTATATATTTTAGAAATATGTTTGATATGATTATTTGTTATATGAGTATATGATATATGGATAAAATACTTATTTGGCGAAAGGATTCGCCCTAATGCATGTTATGCTAATATACACTATGTATGTAGAAATAGTGTATTGTAGAAAATACCGTATATGTATATATTTTGGAAATGTGTTTTCCATGATTATTTGCTATATGAATATATTATATATGCGTAAAATACTTGCTTGGCGAAAGGACTCGCCCTAATACATGTTTTGCTACTATACACTATGTATGTTGTAATAGTGTATTCTAAGTGTTTGTGAAAATGCTTGTGAGAGTAAGTGTTTGGATGATGGTGCCTTAGGTAGGTGTTGAGATGGGATTCTCAACTACCTTAGAGACGTGTATGATTTCCTCCACGTGGTTGTTTACTTTAACCACTTACTTATGAAATATATGTGTTTGTATTCTTGTTTATATAGTGCTTTATAACATGCTTTATAACATGCTTGTTAATATTTTTGAATTACTTGTTTATTTAATTTTGCTCTGGCTACTTTACATGTTTTAGTTGTATTCCATAAATCTGTGAAGGGTGATGGGGGAGTGGAGCAACGAGTGCGTGCAACAGCCCTGGCAGCCCTAAGCGGATAGTATCAGACTTGGATTGTATGATTTGAATCTTGATCCATTACTGCTTTAACTATCTGCAATTGAATGTGATTGGGGCTATTGTATGGTCCAGGCAATCGGCAACTAAAATAAATTCGTGGTTGATATTCATTCGCCACGAGAGATGTGTTTGACGAACCCGAGTTGTGCGTTGCTTGTCGGTAGTGGTTAGGCCACACGAAGTGCTTATGCACTTCATGTCGTACAACTCAACTGGTGCTCGTGCTGGTCAAGCTCGTCAAGTAACCCGATATGTCTAATGTATGTTCACCATGTTTGGACACTACTGCTTGAACCTAGGGTACCAAACTTACTAGTGAAATCCCGTTAACCATGGTACCTCGATCCGTTAAGACTCATGAGCCGGGCATGGTGGTATGGGACACCGTGGTTGAGCTGTCGGCCTACGCTGGGGCCACGTGCCTCCCCGTAGTGACCAGTGAGCAACCAGACTTGTGAGCCAATTATGGTGGTATGGGACACTATATTCATGTTGTCGGCCTACATTGATAAGGTGATGGGGGAGCGGTGTAACCTTTGTGCGTAACAGCCTTGACAGCCCTTTATAGTGACCTCGAGCATACTCTGAATTTACAGTGAGGCGGCGAGTTTTGTCGTAGTGTATAGAGTATGAACTAGGCCTGTATATGTATAGTGGTGAACCGTTAAAAAGGTGATGGGAGAGTGATGTAACCTTTGTGCATAACAGCCCTGGCAGCCTTTGGAGCAACCTAGAAACACACCATCGTATGAGATTAACTAGGATTGACGACCCTAGAATGGATCATGTTTAGGAATGATACAAGGGAGGTACCTTAGTTTCCTAATACTGCTGTTTGAAATGGACTAATAACTACTCGGTAATCATGATTATCATCGCACTGCATGTGCCTGGTAGATGTGGAGCACTAAGGGATGAACGTATTCGCGAACGTAAGATGGTGTCGCATGAGGGTGGTTTGGCAAGGGCATACATCATGTCATTTCATACTTGCATTAAATAAGAGTAGTTAGAATTGTTTGATTATACTGCTTTATCATTACTACTTGACTGAATTGATAACATGTTAACTTATGCCTTATTGTTCCACTAAGTTGGCCACTCATTCCTACGTGACGGGACGGTGTTTTAAAACACCCGCCAGACCCTGTATCAGATGCAGGTATCACTGGAGTACAAGAGACTGAGCTCGACTTCTATGACGATCAGGAGGAGTTCTCTTACATGCAGTATGCTGGAGGCTTCGCATAGGCTGTCCAGTGCTACGGGGCTACAGGGTTGATAATTTTAGTTGTACTATTTTGACATTTTGATTCAGAACCAACATGTATATATACGGTGACTCAGTTACTGTTCATACTCTAGAGATTGAGAATGTTTTATTTTATATATATCTATATACACATTTCAGTCTTCCGCTTACGTTTTATACATGGATCTGGAGTATGAATTACTGTTTTTGTAGAATCTCACTCATGTTTATTGTACTAACACAAACAACATTTAATCATCATTATCTATGTTGCATAAGTGATGTTCTGGAACTCGAGAGTTAAGTTACTACTCGACCCTCGATTTTTCGAGATGTTACAATTAATTACATGTAAAGTTTCCAAAATATACTAAATGTGTAATGTCATCTAGTCATCATCCCAGTAATCCCCGTCGATCAGAATATGACCTACATAGAGCCGCCTGATAACTGCAGATAGGAGAACTCCTCCTCATCATCATAAAAGTCCAGCTCCACTTTATTAGCATCACCATCATCTGGAACTACAACAGGGTCTAGTTGGTGTTTAAAGCACCATCCCAGAACGTGGGAGTGAGTGATCAAATCAGTGGAGCTATAAAGCAAAGCTTGACGTATTATCAATTCAGTCAAGCAGTAATGATAAAGTAGTACAACACTCATGTCCTAAATACTCTTGTTAATGTAAGGATGATATGCGATACTGATGTATGCCCTCGCCTGCACTCTCTCTTGCAACAACATCTCATGATCACAGCATGTAACACTCCTGTTGTACTCAACTCCACGCCAAAGGCACATGTAATGTGGTGCATGTGCGTGATTAGCTAAGTTCTTAATTTAGCATATTCATACAGCAGGTTGGGAAGCTAAGGTACCTCCCTTATATCATTTTTCAAATAATGATCCATCTAGGGTTGTCAATCCTAGCTAATCTCATACGATAGTAGTTATAGGTCACTACAGAGAGGCTTGTCACCCTCAGCGCAGACCTAACTTATACTCAAAGTAACTACGGAAACGCTCGTCGCCTTAGCATAGTCCTAGTGTATACTCGAGGTCACTACGGGCTCGTCACCTGATCGTAGGCCGACAGCTCGAATATAGTGTCCCATACCACTGTATTCGGCTCATGAATTTGTTTGCTCACTGGACACTACGGGGAGGCTCGTCACCCCAGCATAGGCCGATAGCTTGAGCATGGTGTCCCATACCACCATGCCTGGCTCATGAGTCTTAGCAGATCGAGGTATCAAGGTTAAACGAGTATTCCACTGGTAAGTTTAGTACCTTAGATTCAAGCAGTAGCGTCCATACATGGTGAACATAAATTGGGCCAATCGGGTTACTTGACATGCTCAATTAGTACGAGCATATGTTGACTTAATCGACATGGAGTGCATAAGCATTCCGCATGGCCTAACCACTGTCATTAAACGACGTACGACTCGAATTCATCGAACGCATCCGTCGTGGCTACAATAGTTCAGCCACCGATCGTAAACTATTACCGATTGCCTGGACTACGACGTAGCCCCAAGCACACTCCAGAACAATAGCATTCGCATGTAATGGCTAAGACAACACGTAACAATCAATTTAAATATAAATCTCATAGCAGCATTTTAACGAGCACATAGAGTACATATTAACATACATGAGCATTTTACTCATAAATCACTTAGTAGTAAGATAGATTACATGAAGGAAACTGTAACCCTAGACAAGGGGATTGAGAATCCTATCTCAATGCCCTTGTCGAATACATTACATCAAGCATTTTCTCACTTAAGCATTTTATCAAACACTTAGACTACACATATTATATACATATAATAAGTTAGTTAAAACACATATAGTAGCGAATCCTTTCACAAAGGAGTTGTCAGGTGTCCCACAATCATGCATTATCAACTAATAATCATGGCAAGCATAAATCATAATTCCATATTCATTCAAACATTATAACAAACACTTGGAATGCATTATAATCAATATAGTTTATATACATATGTAATATACAGGAAACATCGAATCTAAGCATATGTGATAGCAATCAAGTCAGTCATAAATCATTAATTGACATTGAAGGCCTTGAAAACCATAACGTAAACATTTATAGTCCGCACCTTTCATCGATAAACAAGTATCGAACTCAGTTTGTGTGTCAAGTCTTTATCTACGGCACAACAGCCACCTATAACATGAAATAGGTTAGCTATTTCATCACTTACACTATTTGAAACCCTAAAACAGATTAGGGTTAGGTTTTCTTACCTAAGAATGGAATCGAAATCGTGCGAATAGCGATATAGGAATGATGGTTAAGCATGTGGAGCATCAGGGAAGGATCCCAACAACTACCTCTCACTCTCTCTCTCTCTCTCTTCTCCTCTTTTCTCTCTTCTCTCTCTTAGGGTTTGCAAAATTCGTATGGCATTGGAGAAAGAGGGTTTAATGGGCTTATATAGGCCTATAATTGATGGGAATGGCCCTAGGGCCATGGTATACTTAGGTTATAGCCAAATAGTGGCTGTTTCGATCCAACAGAGTATATCTGAAGGCCCCTTTTCTGCCTACAGTCAGGGAGAAGTTCCCTGACATTGGATTTATGCCAGGCTAAGTTTTTAGCCCGATCAGATTTATGGATCGACCGTGGCGGACCAGTTTCAGTTAAACGGTCGTCAACACTTAATCAGGGCCACGAGTACACTGACCTGTGTAAGGAATTTTCCTTGATCCGAGGGTGTAAGTGGGACATATTCTGACGGTCTGAAACCTTAGATTTAGCCAGTAAGAAAATGACCCAAGTTACTTAAATCTGAGTTCATGTTCAAAGGATATTCACGTTTCTCACACACTTCGCTCTGGCCTCAAGTTACGTGTTTTTGGATACTATCTGGATTTGACTTCTGAGATGGTTGTCAAGCCCAGTAAGGTGGTCATAAGCGTATAGTTTCGTGGTCATTGGACTTTCGACATGCAGTCTAGGTCCGATACGAAGTTTTAATGTGCTCCCGAGAGTAACTGGGTTTAGAGATTCATCCTAGATTTCAGGGTAATGTAGCACTAATGATTCTGCTAATTTTGGGTCTTGCAGTTCATATTTAAAGTGGTTCAAGCTAATTTCACAGCTAATCTAGTTTAACACTTAGTTAATTTCGTCTAATTTTTTAAAGGATTTGGTCCTAAGTGATTTCTACTTAAGGTGGTACTCGGGTCTTTGTATGGATTTTTTCGAGATGTTACACGATATTATCAAGTCACCTTCGATGGACTTGAGATTCAAATATCGACGATATCGATAGATATATCGACAAATCCGTTCAAAGATATATGTGGTTGCTGGACACTTTTGTCCTCATTCCGATGGAATCGATTTGTCATCAAGGACATCGATAGCGCAGATCGATCATATCGATAAAATCAGTAAAGCAAGAAAACTTAGAGATTTTCTGATTTTGAAAAAAGCTTTCTTAACTTAAAAACCCTATGATCTTCTAACTTGTTTTAAGGGTTTAAATACCTGGTGTTTAGGGACATGGGATGTGAGGCTTAGATTAACTTGTGGTGAGCTTGCACACATCTGGTTGAGGCAGATGGTTGATTAATCTTTCTATGGAGCTTCTTTGTCTAGCCGACTCAACACTCTCACTAATTGACAAACCAGGGCACTTTCAATCTCCCCCTTTGTCAATTACGTGATAAAATACCAAAACACCCTAGAACAACTTCTATACTGACATCATAAATTGTGTGTACATGTTCTTTACACAATTGTACAATGCTAACAATGTCATATACACAACACATTCAGAAGCTGCTCCCCTTGACTGCAAACTCCCCCTATCTTAGTGCAGCTGCTCCCCCCTATGACCTGCAACACCATACACATGCAAATACACAATTACAGTCAGGGTGTTTGAACTGTTCTCCCCCTTTTTGTCAGTCATTGGCAAAGGTACAGTAGTTGATATTGACCGAAGTTAAAGTAATAAAGGAGAACCAAAATTCAGAGAGCATACATATATAAAAGATAGATGCATAATGATGAAAATAGTGAATTAGACATCTCATATTTGGATCCAATGTATGCAGAGCAGACCAAGTAAGGTAGTGAGATAAACACAACATCAAACGCATCACATGCCATTTGCAAAGATCATGAGATAAAACAGGGCAATCAAGATGTGAGAATTATAATTAGTCATGGCCCACATTATCTTAAAAAAAAACATATACTGCCCAAGTTTGGTAGTAGTATAACATTAAAATTAAAAGAGAACAAGTCCCCATCATGGGCAACAACACAAAAAAAAAAAAAAAAAAAAAACTGTCAGATTTGTCAGTTGAATAGCCATCTCATACACACGTAAAAACGTAGGGCAATCAGAAAGATATCCATGCTCAACGTTGCGCTGAGAATCAAAGTGTTGAGATGGCATGAAGACCATTGATACTACAGGGTTGATGATGATGGTGCTGCATCATCTCTGCAATAGGTAAACAAGTCTATCAATTGATGGACTGACTGTTGGACGCTAGACATCATCTTTTCAAGTGCGAAAAATCTTACATCATGTCCTCGTAACTTGTCTTCTATCCGAGCTAAACCACGCTACATCGCACCAACTTTGTCTTAGTGGAACTTGACACGCTGAGTTGGAGCCGAACCACTTGGTTCAAGAGCATACTGTGGCTTTACCGAATCTATACCAGTTGGAGTAGTGCCTTCCCCCATTTCTTCATCTTCATGAATAGCCTCCTCAGAATCCTCATTCTTATACTCATGAAACTTAAGGTCCGATTTTCGTATATTGACCTTGTTAAAATGTTGAAGAGGACGTACATGATCACTTGTTTGAGGGATACCAATTTTATCATAGATTTCATGGATGATGTGAGGAAAGGGTAAGTATACTGCTCTGGACTGATGGATGACGCTTGCTATTTGGTGGAGTATCAAGGTAGACAGATAAAGTTTGACTCCAGTGGGGACACAATATATGATCATGGTCATGAATCCGGTAAGATCGGAGTGATTTGGTCCACGAGGATAAGCATTTGAACAAAATATCTTATGCAAGACACGGTATCAAGGGTGCAAATATTTTTCTTTTAGGGCATTTCCCTGATACCATGGGATTTCTCGACCTTGACACAGGAATTTAGTAATTGAAGACCGAGTGATAGGATTTTCGAGATTAAGATCAGACAATCCAATTGGGGACAAGGTTAAGTCAAGAATGCAAGCAATGGATTCTACAGTAATCTCAACACTATCATATCTAACTATGATAGTAAATGATGGAGAGTGACAATATGTAAAGAACCGATAAGTCCGCTCATTGTGGTATGCTCCCCAAAATCAAGAAGAGGAAGCCAGTTGATTGGCTCCAACAGAGCTTCTATATTGTAGGGCTTTATACAATTCCTGTCAACCCTACGCTCACACACCAGACGCCCCCTAGAATATTTCTCAAGAATGTGTGGAGGAGGATTTACAATAGTATCTGGAGATGTTGGCGTTGCAGCCAGAGTTTCTCTATGTGACGACTGTGTCCTGCCCTTTCCTCTTGAAGCCACATTTTTCTTTCTACTAGTCTGAGATGATTCACCGATGATTGGGGCCTTTCCTTTTTCCATACTCATTAAGATAGTTCGGAAGAAGGTGTTGAAGGAGAGAGGTTTCTGAGAATCTTGTCAACCGACCAAAAAATTTCCCAAAAAGGCAGGATCTCAACATAACAAGGTATACTTTGAGGAATCAAGAATATGTGTTAGAGATTTCCTGAGTTCGAACACTTTAGATAGCATGCGGTTGACCTACGATGAGAGCCGTGGAAGAGAACCCCAGAGAAAATCGACCTGGAAGGACAAGAAATGATTTTTCCTGCTCGTCGGCCTATTATCGGGCGGTGAGGTTCGATATCATCGATCATTATTTCGATGACATCGATATGCCTTATTCAATTTTATCGAAGATGTTTTCGATAACATTTTCGATTATGTGACTTTTAAAATTCTAAAGAGATGTCGATGATATTGTCCTTGATCGATTTAATTGTGACCTATCGACGGACATATCGAAGGTATATATTTTTCAATTTTTCAGCATTTTGACAAACTTTCCTGTATAATGAAATATATCTTTGAATCGATCAGTATACATAGCAAAATTTTTACAAGTTTTATACAACCCAAAATTATAAACATCACAATGTTTATGTACAAAAGGATTGAGGTGAGGGACCTCAGATATAACATTTTGGAGCTCAACAAAATTGCATCATTTCAGTGAATATCCAGATCTTGATGCATGATCTGGACTAGTTCTTCCCTTTTACTACCCATTTCATGGCAGAGTTTTTAACTGTGATGGATTTAGTTTTCTTGTTTAATTTATCCATTTGATTAAATAACTCCTTCATTCTATTAGTCATTTTGGGTGGTGATGAATGTGCATTATAGCTATCCTTATTCCTAGGTGGACTCTTGACATTCTGCATTTCTCTGGTTGGTTTGAAATTACCAATATGATTCTGACTAGAGGTATGTTGAGTCCTCCTAGGTATCATGCATTCGAACTTGTAATGACCAAAATCACCACACAAATGACACACTGGAGTAGTTCTTGTGTTACTTACCGAAGCAGCAGATTTTTCAGTTATTGGTGTTGCATTTCCAGATTTTGATTTAAATTTATCATATCCTAAGCCGCTCTTGTCTTTTCCAGGTCTTCCCATACCTAAAAGTTTTTTCTAGCTTTTTACCACTCCGGGAAAACTTTTAGTTTAGCTTAGTGATTTTTTTGGATTCCTCTAAATCAAATAAGAGTGAGTGATTTTCATTTTGGAGGAGCATGTTTTTATCTTTTAATTGCTCAACCTGTTTGTTTAGTTTTCCAGACTCGGTTTTAAGGAAGGTGTTGATTCTTTCAAGTCTATCCTTATCTGAATGATATTGCTGTAAATCATTGATTAGATGTGTATTATTTCCAAGGTTTTGTCCAGATCTCTTTGTAGCAATTCCTTTTTACTTTCAGACATTCCAAGTCTTTTAAGGATGTGGATGCTATGAATATAGAGTTGATTGTAAGCATCCTGTAGTTTATCCTGTTCTTCTTCCTTTTCAGATTCCTCATTATCAGATGGAAATGATTCAGTGGCTTGTGGTTCCTTCTCATTTTCAGTTTCACTGGGAATGATTGGAGTGGTGGAGACCATAAGAATTTTCAAGGATTTCTGGTCACTATCGTTCTCTGAGTCACTAGATTCTGAGTTTGACTCTTCTGTATCATCCCATGTGGCAGCCATTGCCTTGCCCTTAGTTTTTCTGTTTGGGCATTCAGTAGATAAGTGTCCATACTTCTGACAGGCATAGCATTGTGGTTCCTTGGCCTTTTTACTGAATTTACCCACGGAAGGTTTATTGTCCACCCACCTTCCTCTGGAAGGACGACCACGATTTCTCTGAAAGAACTTCCTGAATCGTTGTGCGAGCAAAGAAACTTCCTCATCTTCATCTTCCTTTTCACTTCCACTGTCCTCATTCGTTGTTTTCTTTGACGTTTTTAGGACAATTGTTTTGAATTTTTGGGTTTGTTTGAAGTGTAGTTCAAAAGTTTGTAGGGAACCTACCAGTTCTTCTACTTTCATTTCATCAATATTCCTACACTCTTCAATAGTTGTTACTTTGGGATCAAACCGTTTCGGCAGTGATCTAAGTATTTTCCTACAAATTTTCGGAACCGGAACTTTTTCTCCCAATCCACCCATGGAGTTGTAAATGATATTCAACTTTGTGAAGAACTCCATGAAGGTATCACGCTCTTCCATTCCGAGACTTTCGAACTGTGAGGTCAGTAGTTGTAGTTTGGACCTATTCACAGTGCTTGTGCCTTCATGGGTTGTTTCTAATAGATCCCATGCTTCTTTGGATGTCCCACACATACTTATTTGATTGAAAATATCTTGGGACACAGCACAGTAGATGGTGTTCATAGCTTTAGCTTTAGCAGTCTGCTTTTCTTTATCGAACATCATCCACTTTTCTTTGGGTTTGGGTTTTGTGATGGTTGTGCCATTATCAAGTACAATTTGTTCAGATGCTGGCACATATCCACTTTCAACTATATCCTAAACATCATGATCCAAAGATCTCAGAAAGTAGTGCATTCTAGCCTTCCAGTATACATAATTTGAGCCATCAAATACTGGAGGTCTAGTGACCGATAAGCCCTCTCCTTTGGCCATATTCCCAACTTCAGTCAAGATTACTCTCTAGGCGGTGAAGCCCTTAAAGAGAGACCTGCTCTGATACCAATTGAAATAGCGGTGAAGACTGCTTAAGTTGAAGTAGGAATATACCAATATGTCCTAGAGGGGAGTGAATAGGACTTTTTAAGGTTTTATGTTTGTTAAAAATCCTATTAATCTAATCCTGAGTAGATAGGCATGAAAAGCATCAGGATATCATCAAAGTAACTCAAATGGCTTCCAAGCCAAATTGAGGATCCAATCACAAAACTATTTAAATGATAATCATGAAATGATTTATAGTTAATGATGGATGTGACTGTGTGTGAAGTGCGATCAGTTATGAAGACAGTTAATGAAATCACACAAGTAATCAAAGATAATGAACAATCACAAACATAGTCATTTTTATAGTGGTTCAACTACTTGTTTACTCCACTCCTAGCAGACGCACTCAACCGTTGAGTGTGCCGGATTTCACTAAGGAGGTTTCACAGCGGTTCACCTCAAACCTAAGGTTTTAAATGAACTTCACCTTCAACCTTTACAACCTACACCTAGGCTGACTGTTTATGCTCCCCGAGCAAGGGTCAACACATAGCACCCGATTTTAGGCACACTGGCAATGGATCCACACAAGGAACCTCACTGTTTATGCTCTCACGAGCAAGGGTCAACACAGCGCACCCACTTTTAGGCACAATGGCCAAGGATCTTCTGCAAGACCCTAACTGTTTATGCTCTCCACAGAGCAAGGGTCAACACAATGTACCTACCACGTACACTCCTACCGGAGGCCTCATACGAGGGCTTGCAAGGGTGAGAAACGCCTTAGACCCAATCCTAAGAAGGAATGATCACAAGTGTCCTCTGGACTCTAATTACTTACAGATAAGTGGAAGAGTCTCATTTAGCTCGTTGTCGAAGATCTCCTCCTTTCTTGATGAAGAGTCTTCTGCTTCCTTGATCCGCAACACAAATAATGTACCAATATAAGACTTCGGGTTGGGTCAAGGTGAAGACGGAATCCCACTCTACAAAATGTTTTCTTATAAGGAAGATAGAGTGATTCCGATCATCTATGCATTCAAGGCATCCCAGCTTAATGATTTGCCATTAAGATGGTAGCTGGAGGATCCTTGAATGTAAAAGTCCATTCCCCAATCTACTCTATTGAATATCAATGATGAGGGTGGATTGGAGGATGAACTTCCCTTTGAGAAAGGACTTTGGGTATATGATCTAAGGTAAAGCACTCAAAAGCACTCTCTTGTTTCTCTACCAGCAATAATAGACAAGTCCTCTTTATACAGGCAAAAGGTTCCAATGAATATAAAACGGTAGCATTTATGACAGGTTTGATATCATCGAGCGGGATTGATATCATCGAGCGTATACTCTCGATAGCATCGACGGTCCACTCAATGACACAAACTCAAATGTTATACGAGAGAATCGAAAGTAAATGGTTTAAAAAATGATCGAGGGAATCGAAACACGTGTCGATGTCATCGGGTTTTGAACTCCGATTTCATCGATGTGAGGTTCGATTCCTCGACATTTGAAAATGAGAGAGACTCGCATTGAAATATTTTAGGTTTACAAGAATGATCGAGGGACCTTCGATATCATCGAAATTTGAATGTCGATGATATCGATAGCTGTGTCGAGGCATCGATAAATCTAAGGGATTTTCGTTTAAGCTTGCTGGACAATTTCTGTCCCTGTTCGATGCCATTAAAACTGTACCGATATCATCGATATTTGAATATTGATTCTACCGAGTGACCCTCGATCATAGATAAACTATCCTGAAATATTTTGTTGGAAATCTACGTGCCCATGACTGATATTATCGAGAGCCTTCTGATGTCATCGAGATTTGAACTTTGATGGTATCGAGAAGGGCTTCAATATATCGATGCACATATGATATTCTTAAGTGAAAATAGGGGCATCGGAGATCTGCCTGTTGATATTATCGAGTCACCTTCGATGAACTCGAGATTCAAATATCGATGATATCGATAGATATATCGATACATCGATAAATTCATCCAGAGATATATGTGGTTGCTGGACACTTTTGTCCTCATTCCGATGGAATTGATTTGTCATCGAGGACATCGACAGCACAGATCGATCATATCGATCTGTATATCAATAAAATCGGCAAAGCAAGAAACTTAAAGATTTTCTGATTTTGAAAAAAAGTTTTCTTAACTTGAAAACCCTATGATCTTCTAACTTGTTTTAAGGATTTAAATACCTGGTATTTTGGGACATGGGATGTGAGGCTTAGATTTACCTGTGGCGAGCTTGCACACATCCGGTTGAGGCAGACGGTTGATTGATCTTCCTATGGAGCTTCTCTGTCTAACCGACTCAACACTCATGCTAAAAGACCTGGATTAAGAGGAAAAGCAATTTCATATTGATCCAGAACTTCTGTGACCCTAACAGATTAAATGGCAGACGTTCAATCCCTATTGATTTCTGCAGTGTGGTCCACCTGATATGCAGATCTACCTTATTTTTCTTCTCAAGTCTTGAGACGAGCACGCAGGGTGGATGGACGGTTTGGATATAACACACCTTATGATCAGATCCACAGAACTCACTGTCATAGATACAGCAGCTATGCTACTCATCCAACAGATGGATGGATGTATTAAAACTAATACATCATGGTGTGTGCCACACAACACACCGTCCAGATGGACGGTGTGGAGAAACACGTACATCATGAAAGTACTCCAGTTTGTCATTTATGTGGTGATTTAGGCCATTATAAGTTTGAGTGCTTGACACCTAGAAGGACTCCACATTACTCTGGTCAAAATCATATTAGTATCAGAGCGGGTCTCTCTTTAAGGGCTTCACCGCCTAGAGAGTGATCTTGACTGAAGTTGGGAATATGGCCAAAGGAGAGGGCTCATGTAACACCCCAGATTTTTGCCAACCTGGAGTTAGACGTCCTTGGGCAATGAGTCGATCATAATACTTTAAATGACTTCTTAGAACTCAATCCTAAAGCCTCAAATCCCCTTTTGTCATGCCTCGAAAAAATCCGTACAAAGACCCGAGTACCACCACAGGCAGAAATCACTTAGGACCGAATCCTTTAGAAATTAGACGAAATTAACTAAGTGTTAAACTAGATTAGTTATGAAATCCATTTGAATCACTTTAAATACGATCTACAAGACCTAAAACTTGTAGAATCATTGACGCTAGGTTACCCTGAAATCTAGGATCAATCTCATTACCCAGTTGCTCTCGGGAGCACATTGAAACTCCGTATAGGATCTGGACCGCACGTCGAAAGTCTAATTTTTACAAAATAATATAATTAAGACCGCCTTGCTGGGCTTGACAACCATCTCGGAAATCAAATCCAGATAGTGTGAGAAACGTGGATATTTTAGAAATAAAAATCTAAATTTATGTAATCTGAGACTTGTCGTTTGTGGGCCGAATATAAGGATTCAGACCGTCAGAATCTGACCCAAATACACCCTCGGATCAGGAGAAATTTCATACACAGGTCAGTGTACTTGTGGCCCTGATCGGTGCTCGTGGACTGTTGAATTGAAACTGGTCCGCCACGGGCGATTTGTAAATCTGATCGGACTGAAAACTTAACTCAACCTAGATCCATAGTCAGGGAGCTTAAGTCTAACCTTTGGCTCAAGGGGAGGAGGGGGGAGGCTTCGAAAGTGCTCCGTTAAGCCGGAACAGTCTCTCTTTGGACATAACCTAAGTATACCATGGCCCTGGGGCTATTTCCGTTAATTCTGGGCCTATATAAGGACCTTAAACCCTCACTCTCTCATGTCATACGAATTTCCTAAACCTAGGAGAGAGAAGAGAAAAGAAAGAGAAGGAAAGAGAGAGAAAAGGTGAGGGAAGTTAGGGCTTTTCTACAGGGACTCCTCCCTTTTGTTCTACGTATCAAATCACCGCTACCGTATCGCTAGTTCAGCGATTCTAATTTCATTCTTAGGTAAGAAAACCTAACCCTAATATATTTTAGGGTTTCAGGTAGTGTAGGTTATGAAATAACTAACCTAATTCATGCTATAGATTGCCAATCTGCCGTTGACAAAGACCACGTGTTTAAAACGAATTCATTACGCTTCTACGACATAAGGTGCAAACTATAGACGTATAGGTTATGGTTTTCAAGGCTTTCAATGTCGGTTAATGATTTATAACTGACATGGGTGCTATTTCACATGCAAAATGCGTCGTCTGTTTCGCTTTACAGTTATACATGAACTATGTGGAATATAGTGTATTCTATACATATGTTGAGATGTTTGAATACGTATGGAATTTGGATTTGTGCCTAACATGATTATCTGTCGTGAATATATGCTTGTTACATGTGCGACAATTCCTTAGCGAAAGGACTTGCCCTAAATCACGTCATGACAAATATACGTTATATGTGATACAGTGTGTAGCCCAAGTGTTTGTGGAAATGAATGAATGAATATGGAACTTGGATTCATGCTTGCCATGACTATCCATCGTGGGTGCACGTATGTTATAAATGGGGCAACTCCCTAGTGAAAGGATTTGGCCTAATACCTATGTGATCAACATACGTCATGTATGTTGATGTAAGTAGTCTAAAGTATTTGCTAAAATGTCTGAATGAGTAAGTAGTTAGTAAACTGTAATGTATAAGGGCGTTGAGATATGATTCTCAACTCCTTTAACTATGTGTATGTTTTCCTCCATGTACCATATATTATAGTGTCTGTTTATCTATGTAATGTATATGTATAAATCCATGTTTAAGTACTTAGTAAACTGTAATGTATAAGGGCGTTGAGATATGATTCTTAACTCCTTTAACTATGTGTATGTTTTCCTCCATGTACCGTATATTATAGTGTCTGTTTATCTATGTAATGCATATGTATAAATCCATGTTTAAGTAGTTAGTAAACTGTAATGTAGAAGGGCGTTAAGATATGATTCTCAACTCCTTTAACTATGTATATATTTTCCTCCATGTACCGTATATTATGATGTCTGTTTATCTATGTAATCATATGTATAAATCCATGTTTAGGTCATATTCCATATAATGCAAAAACAAAGCCGTGAAGGGTGATGGGGGATTAGTGTAACGATTCCGTGTAATAGTCCTAACAGCCCTAAAGCGAACAATATCGGACCTTTAATTGTATGATTTAAAATCTTGATCCATTACTGCTTTAACTATCTTCTAGGATATTTTGTTGTTATTGAATGTGATTAGGGCTATTGTATAGTCCAGGCAATCGGTAACAGATCCTAGATTGGTGGATGATGTTGTTTCGCCACACAGGATGTGTTCTACGAATTCAAGTCGTACTTCTGTTGTCAATAGTGGTTAGGCCACATAGAGTGCCTACGCACTTCATGACGATCCACTTGATGTGCGCTCGTGTTAGTCGCGCTCGTCAAGTAACCCGATTGACCTGATGTATGTTCACCATGTTTGGACGCTACTGCTTGAACCCAAGGTATCAAACTCACCGGTGGACACCCCGTTAACCTTGGTACCTCGATCCGCTAAAACTCATGAGCCGGGCATGGTGGTATAGGACACCGTGGTCGAGCTGTCAGCCTACGCTGGGGCGATGAGCCTCCCCGTAGTGACCAGTGAGTAACCCAGAATCATGAGCCGAATACGGTAGTATGGGACACTGTATTCGAGCTGTCGGCCTACACTGATTTGGTGACGAGCCCTTTGTAGTGACCTCAAGCGTACTCTGAGTCTACGTGGAGGCGACGACCCTTTCATAGCAATAAGAGTATAAAATAGGCCTACCTCGGCACAGCCTGGCTGTGGTCCCCAGTCAGGTTGGCAACAAGCCTTCGAAAATAGACTGCTAGTTGGTAGGGTGTTGGTGGTAGTGACCTGAACTTGCCTATCGTATATGATTAACTAGGATTGAAGACCCTAGATGGATCATTGTTTGGGAATTGATATAAGGGAGGTACCTTAGTTTCCCAATCCTGCTGTATGAAAAGGACTAATAAAAACTTGGTAATCACACTCATAACATTGTACTGCATGTGCCCCGGGTTGAAGAGCATAGAGGGAAGAAAGCATGCCGCGACCGTAAGATGGTATCGCATGAGAGAGTGTAGGCGAGGGTATGCATCATTATTCATATCATTCTTGCATTAATAAGAGTATTCAAGGATGTTTGATTTTACTGCTTTATCATTACTGCTTGACTGAATTGATAACATGTTAACCTTTACTTTATTGTTCCACTGAGTTAATCACTCACTCCCACGTTATGGGACAGTGTTGTACACACCAACTAGACTCTGTCTTAGCTGCAGGTGATGGCGATACTTATGAGGCAGAGCCAGACTTTTACGAATACGAGGAGGAGCTCTCCTATATGCAACTCTCTGGCGTGCCTATGTAGACCTGGAGTTACACTGATGGGGCTATGGGGTTTTGGATAGAGAACATTACACTTTCTCATTTTGTACATTGTGGAACTACACTTGTAATTCTTTAACCTGGTAACATAGTCACACTCTGGAGACTTACACCAGTTTACATATATTTTATATATCTATCACAGTCTTCCGCTTGCGTAATTTAACTGTCTCTAGAGTATGATATGCTGTTTTGGCTTAATCCCATTCATCTTTAATGCACTAACACGGACAACATTAAATCATCCTTATTTATATTGCATAAGTGATGCGTTGGAACTCAGGAGTTGAGCTTATGCTCGACCCCCAATTTTCAGGGTATTACAACTCATCGGTCACTAGATCTCCAGTATTTGATGGCTCAAATTGCGTATACTGGAAGGCTAGAATGCACTACTTTCTGAGATCTTTGAATCATGATGCTTGGGATATAGTTGAAAGTGGATATGTGCCACCATCAGAACAAATTGTACTTGATAATGGCACAACCATCACAAAACCCAAACCCAAAGAAAAGTGGATGACGTTCGATAAAGAAAAACAGACTGCTAAAGCTAAAGCTATGAATGTCATCTACTGTGCTGTGTCCCAAGATATATTCAATCAAATAAGCACTATGAAGAGTTGGACCATGCCTTGCACCACATAGCCTTGGTATAGCCAATAGCGATCATGCCTTGCATCACATAGCCTTGGTATGGCTGATAGCATTTATAAACTTGTCAGTATATTACGCATTATTCTGATATCGCATACTTGACACTTGCCTTTCGTACACACTTACACCACCATCTAAGATTTTTATAAGCCTATGCACGACCATTGTGTGCAGGTGACGTCGGATTGCAGCAGCGTTGAGGCAGGAGCGCGTGGTAGATTATTTTGAAGATTTTGATCACCTTGTGTTTCCCTTTTCGCATTGTACTCAAATGATTTATTATACTGGATATGTAATGATGTTATTTTATGACTTGGTTATGCTTGTGGTTATGCTCCATTACAAAAAAAAATTCACACTGAAAATCCTCCTTGTAGGATCTCAGGATCGGAATCTGGCATATGGGTGCTGGGAGCTGAGAATGGGGCACTTCGGAGGTTGTCAACACTGGATTCGGCGATCGGGAATTCCGTGAGCCAGGTTTTCGAGTTTGGGGCGTGACAATAAACCTAACTATACCTCTGTCAGACTAGGAGGTCAATCCTGGTAACCAGGATCAATCAGAGGTATGGAAATATCCTCTGAATCAAATTTCTCAACAAATGGCTTTAATTAATGTCCATTCACTTTGAAAATATTGTCATTGTTCGAATTCTGAATCTCAATGACCCCATGAGGATAGACATTAGTTATAGTGAAAGGGCCAGTCCAACGCAATCGGAGCTTACCCGGAAAAAGATATAACCGAGAATTGTACAAAAGGACCTTCTAACTGGGTCTGAATGATTTTAAAAGAATGTGTTGGTCATAAAACACCTTCATCATATCCTTGTAAATTCTCAAGTTCTCATATGCATCATTTCAAATCTCTTTAAGTTCATTCAACCGAAGTTTGCGTAGCAAGCCAACATTGTCCAAATTGAAATTCAGATTTTTAATAGCCCAATAGGCCCTATGTTCCAACTCCACAGGTAAGTGGCAAGCCTTTCCATAGACAAGTCTAAAGGGAGACATTCCAATAGGGGTCATAAATGCAGTACGGTAAGCATAAAGCATCAGTCAAGCGGATTGACTAATCCTTACGGTCAGGGTTAACCGTTTTCTCCAAAATATGTTTAATTTTCCTATAGGAAATCTCAGATTGCTCACTTGTTTGTGGGTGGTATAGAGTGCTCACTTTGTGAGAGACATCATATTTCTTCATTAGGTTCGCAAATGGCCTATTACAAAAATGTAAACCTTTATCACTAATGATGGCTTGAGATGTTCTAACCGGGAAAGGATGTTCTCTTTTAAGAATTTAATGACCATCTGATGATCATTGTTTCAGCATGAGATTGCTTTAACCCATTTAGTGACACAGTCTACTACGAGCAATATATATATAAATTTTCAAAAGATTCGGAGAATGTTCTCATGAAATCGATGCCCCAACAATCAAATGCTTCAATGATTGGAATGGGGTTCAAGGGCATCATATTTCGACAGGACAATGCTCCAAATTTCTGACAACGCTCACAAGCTTTGTAAAACTCATGAGTGTCCTTAAACATAGTGGGCCAATAAAAGCCACACTGCAGAATTTTGGCCGTGGTCTTTGTAGCAGAAAAGTGACCACCACAGGCCTGAGAATGACAGAAGGAGATGACACTTTGGTGTTCATTGCCTGACATACATCTCCTTAGAATCTAGTTTGGGTAATATTTAAATAAGTACGGATCATCCCAGAAGAATTTACGTACTTCGACGAAGAATTTCTTCTTATCTTGCATAGTCTAATGTGTCGGCATGAAACCTGTGGCAAGATAATTAGCAATATCCGCAAACCAAGGTGAGTGGGAGACCTTAAACAATTGTTCATCAGGGAACATCTTATTTATATGTGTCACCTTAAGGGAATTAGAGAGATCGAGGCGGGAAAGATGGTCAGCAACTTCGTTCTCTACTCCCTTTTTACCAAATCAAATTCTTAGAGTAGGAGGATCCATCTTAGTAGGGCTTAGCATCAATCTTAGAAAGAAGATACTTGAGCGCTGTATGATCTATGTAGATGATGATCTTGGATCTGATCAAGTAGAACCTAAATTTGTCCAAAGCGAATACTACAGCTAAGAGTTCCTTTTTCGTAGTAGAATAATTCACTTGGGTAAAATTTAGAGTTTTACTTGCACAATAAATAACGTAGGGCTTCTTTTCTTTTTCTCTGGCCTAAAGCTGTCCCAAGAGCATAGTCAGACACATCACACATAATTTCAAATGGAAGGTTCAAGTCGGGTGGCCACATGATAGGTGCAGTAGTTAACATGCTTTTGAGCTTAGAAAAAGCTTCCTGACACTGCTTTGTCCACTCGTATGGTACATCATTTTGAAGTAGATTGCATAAAGGATGAGAGAGGTGACTAAAGTCCTTTATGAATCTTTTGTAAAATCCAGCATGTCCTAGGAAGGATTGTGCGTCTCGTATATTTGTTTCGACAAGAAACAAAAGCATTTGATTTTGGGAGGATTACTCAATAATTAACAAAGGAAGAATGAAGAAAACAATCACGGTATTTTATTTATACTGAATTTGTTTACATCCTTTGTCTCCTTTGATTCCAAAGTAAAGTATTTACATAATCACGAATAACAAATATTTTAATGTTAATTTCTGCAGCATTTCATATTGCATCATGATCTTCAGTTATGGAAACATTGTTGCGCCAGAATGTCATTTGTTCTGACTATTCCCAAGCTTCTGATAAGATACAATGATCTTTCAACTCATATCAGATCTTGAACTGGTCATCTATACAATGGACCTTTCATACGGCCAAGTCAATTGTGTAGCTACATAAGTTGTGCGTCCACATTAGTTGTGTGCCCCATCAGTTGTGCGCTGCACAACTGATATCTCTAATACCTGATTCTAGCTGAAGTATGGATCTTTCTCTCTCTACTATAATGTTGTTCTCTCTTCATCTAAGGGTTAGTGGGGTATTTATAACCTCCCGCACGTGTGAGCTTCTCTTCAATCAAACCCTTTGTGCACACATACCTTTCGTGTTGTTAGATCTGTTGTCCGCTCATAGCAATTGTGCGTTGCACAATGACAACCCTTGATGTGCTTCTGGTATGCGCCGCACAACCTCTCTTTTTGAATAGCCTCCACTGTGCGAAGCACACTCATCATTTTGTCATTGACTTCAGTTGTGCACCGCACAAACCTTCTTCCATAGTGGCTTCTATTGTGTGCCACACAACCCATCTTCCACATCTCCATTGTGCTCCGCACAACCCAAAAAATGTAACGTTCATATGTTTTCTTCAAAAACTTTCTTTCCAACTCTTGATCGATTTTTATTCCGTAACCGATGCCCCCTTGATCTTGCATTTTTATCTTTTCTCTCCAAAGTGAAAATGTGGGATCAAAACTTGTGGTTATGCTTATTACGAGACAAATGTACGTTGAAAAATCCTCCTTGTAGGATCCCGGGATCGAAATCTAGCGTATGCACGCTGGGAGCCGAGAATAGGGCACTATGGAGGCTGTCGGCACCGGATTCGGCGATCGAGAATTTTGTGAGCCTGATTTTTGGGTTTGGGGCGTGACAAAAAATGGTATCAGAGCATAACTTAGGAATACCTGAAGATAACATCATATATCTACTGATAGTTACCATGCACTTTATAATTGTTGAGAACTTTGAATGGTTAGATCCCTGAGTTCGAATAAATTAGAGATTTTCTGATATAGCTCCTTCCGTTGAGATTATGAGGCTGCATAGTATTCCAGTTTCGATCATTTTCGATCTAGGATCCGAGGTTCAGTGGGATCATCATAGTGCTGATAAGGCATTTTGGGAGCAAGAGGCTGAGGTTTGTGGGCGTTGTCCCCATCTCTTAGGTGTTTGATGATTATATCTATAGTAATAGGATATCCCTCCCTTAATGAGCTCTGTATTGGTTGGTTGTGGTTTAAATTTCGAGGACAATTTTTATTAGGAGGGGAGAGTTGTAAGACCCGTATCCTAGCCTGTACTGTTCCGTAGGCTTTCCGGTCCTCCCGTTCGAATTTCGGTGACCTGTGACCTATAATCAATGTTTGCGTGTAACCCTGAGTCATGTACCATATTTCAGAGTTGGCTCGACCCTCGACCCAAGACTTGTACCCTAGCAACCGCGCCGTCACCGTAGTTTCGATGCCGCGTCTCGCACCCTAAGGCGATACTCATGCCTGGAGATGTGGGCCCGCGTTAGTTCGAGAAAACACCACGCGTTTGCAATCCTAAGAGAATCTCTACATCATGTCTCATCAATCAATCAATCAACCAATCACCTCATGTCAAGTACAAGAGCAACCCCAAAGTCAACTCTCTCCCTCTCTCTCTCTTACACACCCATACATGTCAAGTACACCTATCAACTCACATCCATCACTCACACCCATCACCTCTCTTACATCACTCACTCTCTCTCTCTCTCTCTCTCTCTCTCTCTTTCTCTTCACATTTTCCAAACAACCAAGGAGGTGCATGTCTAAGAACTTTCAAGAGAGAAGAGAGTGTGTTGTGTGGCCCACTTTCCACCCCAAAATCCATCATCCTAGCCCTTTAATTCTCACCACCTTCCATCAAAGTGAGACACAAGGAGATCGACGTTCTATCGGACCAAGAAGATCAAACGGTGGGTGCTTCTATAGGCTTAGATTTCATTCTTTTGATGATAGGCCAAGTGAGGCCTACCGATTGATGGCATGGATCTCACTTTGGACCCTAGATGTGGCCAATGGCCCACCTTGATCCTCATGATCATTTCATGATGGGGCCATTCTCCATGGACCCCATCATGATATTTATTTTCCTTGCATAAATAGGGGTCATCTAGACCTTTCATTTTGGTAGAGAAGGAATCTCCACCTTTGATCTTTGATTTGGTGGGCCCACATGTATTGGGACCCACTTGATGTACGATTGAATGCATGTAAAGGGAGGGCCCATAGTACCGGGGTCCCTCCATCACTCGATCTTCCTTGTTTCTCACTCTTTCTCTTCCTCTCTTTTCCATTTTTTCTTTGTGTAATGATGTGGTCGTGTGACCCACTCGGATGGACCCCACCTTGGTGTATGTCTTATCCACACCATCCGTACATATGGTGGCCCACCTAGACAGCATGTCTGAAGGTGGGACCCACCTTAATATGTGTTGTATCCAAAACTGTCTAGCGTCCCTAAACTGTGGATGTCAATGAAGTGTGAACTAATGGTGTGGTGTATCGTCTAGTGAAACAAAAATATCAGTTTGATTCCAAGACTTGGGTGGACCGCTCATGCAAGCCCTACCTTGATGTATGAATTTAATCCACACCGTCCATCCTATTTTCCAAGTCATTTTAGGCGTTAAGCCGAAAAATGAAGCCAATCCAATTATCTGGCAGGTTATAACATAGAAAACAGTGGTTTTTACCGTTAAAATCCACTTTGACGTTTCGATACACAAAACATACTGGATATTGGGCTCTTTTGGACTGTCTTGAGCCATAAAGTCCAATGGGTGGAGTGGATCCACCTGATGCGGGCCTCACCTAGGAAAAGCCTCAAAAAAATTCAAAAAAAATAAATATAAGGCAGCAGGCTCTGTTGCGTTTGACACTAGAGGCAGGGGGTCCCAACCGTGGGCCCCACCATGATGTATGAGAACATCAACATCGTGCATTTGGTGGGTCCCCTTCTCTTACAGTGGGGCACCCCAAAAATTTACCTACGTGGCAGCTCAGGTGGCCCACGTCATAGGAAATAGTGATGATTGAACGTCTACCATTGGGACTTCCTTGGTCCAGCAGTTTTGGATCAATTGATATTTATTTTTTTTAATTGGGTTTGTGTGACCTTATCAACAGGTTAGATGGGAAATAAACATCATAATGGGCCCTATGTGGGACCCATCCCTACTGTTTGAAGCAGCAACCACTGCCAGTTGCTACTGCACGTGATGCATGTGCCACCTACTGTGTAAATGTACACCGTCCTTTTAGTTGGTGGGCCACGTGTGTGGACCCTACCATGATGCATGTGTTGTATTCACACCTTCCAACCATTTTGAGAGATTATTTTATGGCATGAGAAAAGAATGAGTCAGATCGATAGTTCACACGGACCCCACCATTGGAAATAGTGGGGACAGTGACATCCACTGTTCAAAAATTCTAAGGGCCACAGTAGTTTCCAATTAAGCTGATATTTATTTTCACTTCATCTATCTTATGTTAATTTATGAATAGGTTGGATCTCAAAATACATCACGGTGGGCTACACCATGCAATCTAACTATGGTATGGTCTAGATGATCTTTCAACTTGATATATTTGAGGGTCATGTGCAGGGCCCACTTGTTATGTATTTGTGGCCCATTTGATAAGACCCATTGTGATATATTCCCAGCCCATTTGAGACCCACCTGTAATTTATATTTGAGGCCCACCTGTAATGTATATTTGAGGCCCATATGATGGGGCCCACCTGATTGAATCGGAGGCCTATGGACAAGGCCCATTGTGATATGTATTAGGCCCATTAGTGTGGCCCATTGGTGCAGCCCAATCGATGTATATGAAGCCCATTAGCACAACCCATTGATGCAGCCCAATCGATGTATATGAAGCTCATTGGCGTGGCCCATGGACGCAGTCCACTTAATGTATATGAGGCCCACTGGTGTGACCCATGTGATATGGCTGACTTGATATATATGAGGCCCATTGGTGCGGCCCGTGGATGCGATCCATTTGATGTATTTGATGGCCCACGGGTTGAGGCCCAATGGGATGTACATAAGGCCCATTGCAATGTGTGATTCCACCATAGTTTGTGTAATGATATTTATGGCAGGCCGTGCCTTGGGAGCAATGAAGGTTTGACGTCTACATTATAAGAATAATGTTGGTTAAATGTCCGCATTATAACTCTCCTTAGGGCCCATTGATAGGCCCATACTTGATGTTGTAGGCCATCTAGGCCCATCTTTGTTGTGAGGATAGTTCATCACCTTATAACATGCTTAGTGTAACTCCATGACTCATGCCCATACGCATCATATGTATGCTTGATATGAGTAGTGACTGGTCATTGTATATGCCATTGGGCAGATTATTTATGGGACTCATTGATAGGAGTTAACCACATGAGCGTGTGGTACGCGCGGGATTGTTGCATGACTGTATGGTGTGACTCGTGCATCTCGCATATGCATAACATGATCATTGTATGCCCTAGTGACATCAGGGTCGTGGCCTCCACAGGCACATCGTGGATGGCCAGATGAGACACCAGAAAACTTGGTTCTAGCACTATGGGCACTTAGGATGTCTGTAACGCCCTGAAAATTGGGGTTCGAGCATAAACTCAGCTCCCGAGTTCCAACGCATCACTTATGCAACAAAATGAATGATGATTGAATGTTGTCTGCTTTCATATAATAAACATGAGTGAGATTAAGCCAAAACAACATATCATACTCTAGAAACAGTTAAATTGCAAGCAGAAGACTGTGATAGCTATATGTAATATATAAACTGTGGTGAGTCTCCAGAGTGTGATAACAATACCAAGTTAAATAATTACAAGTACATTTCAAAATATACCTAAGGTGTAGTGTCATCTAGCCAACATCCCTGTAATCCCATCGATCAAGACACGGCTCAAATGAAGCCGCCATAAATAACATATACGAGAAAACACCCTCATCGTCATAAAAGTCCGGCTCCACCTCAGGAATAGCATCGCCATCTGCAATCAGACAAAGTCTGGTGGGTGTTCGGAACATCGTCCCGTAACATGGGAGTGAGTAGCTAACTTAGTGGAACAATAAAGCATAGGTTAACATGTTATCGACTCAGTTAAGCAGTAATGATAAAGTAGTACAATCAAATACTCCTAACTACTCTTATTAATGCAAGTATGAATGCAGTCATGATGTATGCCCTCACTACCACTCCCTCGTGCGACACCATCTTACGTTCGCGGCATGCTTGCATTCCTCAGTGCTCCACATTTCCAGGCACATACAATGCATGATGAGCATGATTACCGAGTTGTTATTAGTCCATTTCAAACAGCAGGATTGGGAAACTAAGGTGCCTTCTTTATATCATTCCCAAACAATGATCCATTCCAGGGTCATCAGTCCTAGAGAATCTCATACGATGGTGTGTTTCTAAGTCGCTGCAAGGGCTGTCAGGGCTGTTACATGGAATCGTTACACTACTCCCCCATCACCTTATCAATACAGGCCTAGTTTATATTGTGTTACTACGGGAAGGCTCGTCACCTCACCGCAGATTTAGAGTATGATCGAGGTCACTACACCAGGTACGGTCAGGGCTGCCAGGGCTATTACACGGAATCGTTACACCACTCCCCCATCACCCATCAAAGCAGTGTAGGCCGACAGCTCAAATATAGTGTCCCATACCACCATAATTGGCTCACGAGTCTGGTTGCTCAATGGTCACTATGGGGAGGCTCGAGGCCCCAGCGTAGACCGACAGCTCGACCATGGTGTCCCATACCACCATGCCCGGCTCATGAGTCTTAGCGGATCGAGGTACCATGGTTAACGGGATTCCACTGGTAAGTTTGGTACCCTAGGTTTAAGCAGTAGCGACCAAACATGGTGAACATACATTAGACATATTGGGTTACTTGACGAGCCTGACTAGCTCGAGCACACGATCAACTGAACGACATGAAGTGCATAAGAACTTCGCGTGGTCTAACCACTGTCGCCAACTGAAGTACGACTCGGGTTCGTCAAACACATCCTACGTGGCGAAATAAATCTCAACCACAATCTCAAGTCTGGTACCGACTGTCTGGACTATAATCATAGTCCCAAATGCACTCAATCCTTTCAAAGCATGTGGAGTAAAGCATAATAAATAAAATAATTCAAGCAAGGTAACAAGTATATCATAAAGCATGTTATAAAGCACGTTATAAAGCACTATATAAATAAGAATACAAACACATATATTTCATAAGTAAGCAGTTAAAGTAAATAACCACATGGAGGAAATCATACATGTCTCTAAGGTAGTTGAGAATCTCATCTGAACACCTACCTAAGGCACCATCATCCAAACACTTACTCTCACAAGCATTTTCACAAACACTTAGAATACACTATTACAACATACATAGTGTATATTAGCAAAACATGTATTAGGGCAAGTCCTTTTGCCAAGAAAGTATTTTACGCATATATAATGTATTCAAACGACAAATAATCATGGCAAACACATCTCCAAAATTTATACATATACGGTACTTTCTAGAATACACTATTTCTACATACATAATGTATATTAGCAAATCATGTATTATGGCGAGTCCTTTCGCCAACTAAGTATTTTATCCATATATATTATATTCATACAACAAATAATCATGGCAAACACATTTTCAAAATTTCTACGTATACGGTATTTTCTACGAATTCCTAGAATATGCAAAATTCCATATTCTTCATCTTTAATCGAAACGGAAAACAGACAGCACTTTGTACATGTACAATTGCATGCAGATCATGAATATATCATTATCTGACATTGAAAGCATTGAAAACTATAACCTATACATCTAAAGTCCGCACATTTTGTCGTAGAATCGTAACGAATCCGATAGTTTTACTAAGCTTCCGTATTCAGCAGTTTGACAACCTATAGAATGAAATAGGTTAGCTATTTCATAACCTACAACTATCAACACCCCAAATTAGATTAGGGTCAGGGTTTCTTACCTAGAAATGACGTCGGAATTGCCGGGAAAGCAATTAGAACGGAGTGATGGAGCTAGTAGAGTGGCGGGGTAAAGTAGCACGGAGATTCTCCCACATCTCCCACACTTTCTCTCTCTTTTCTCACCTCTCTCTCTAGGGTTTCTCTCAAATTAGTATGCCTATGAGAGAGAGTTCTAAGGTCCTTATATGGCCTAAAAATTCACCGAAATAGACTTCAGGTCAAGGTATACTTAGGTTATAACTAAAGCGACTCTGTTTCAGCTCAACGGAGGACTTATGGCTGGCCTCCTTAAGCCAAAGGTCAGACTTAAGCTTACTAACTATGGATCTAGGTGGAGTTACGTTTTCGTTTCAGTCGGATTCCTAGATCACGCGTGGCGGACCAGTTTCAGTTCAACGGTCAGCGGATCTCGATCTGAAATTTCAAGTATACGGATATGTTTATGAAATTTTCCCTGATCCGAGGGTGTATTTGGGTTAGAGTCCGACGGTCTGGTTGCTTACAAAATGTCCGCAAGTAACAAGTCTCAGATTACTATTTAAGATATTTATTTTGTAAAGAAAACAAGTGTTCTCACACTCCCTCGCTCCGGACTCAAGCGAATAGCCGTGGGACACTGCCTGGATTTGATTTCCGAGATGGTTGTCAAGCCCAGTAAGGCGGTCCTAATTCTTTAACTTCGTGTTAATCAGACTTTCGATGTGCGGTCCAGATCTGATACGGAGTTTCAATGTGCTCCCGAGAGCAGCCGGGTAATGAGATTGATCTGAGATTTTAGGGTAACCTAGCGTCAATGATTCTACAAGTTTTGAGTCTTGCAGATCGTATTTAAAGTGGATCAAATGGATTTCGTAGCTAATCTAGTTTAGTACCTAGTTACTTTGTCTCATTTCTAAAGGATTTAGTCCTATAAGATTTCTGTCTAAGGTGGTACTTGGGCCTTTGTAGTTTGTATATAAGGTGATCCAAGTTATAATACTTAGCTAGTTTAAGATAGCGTCTAGGGCGAAAGTACTTAGAAAAATTGAAAGAACAAGGTAGTGAAAGGTGAGATTTGTGAAGGAAATGGGTTAACAAGCGGCTTTAGACTTTGGGATTGAGTTCTGACAGGTTAATAAGTTGTTAGGATTGACCCATTGCCTAAGGATGTCTAATTCCAGGTTGGCAAAAATCTGGGATGTTACAATGTCCTTGGGTGAAAGTCTCAGAACCTCCGAGGCCAGGAGACGCCCCAACGTCTAAACCGAGTGGATACATGAGCGCCCAAGTGCCAAATACCAGTAGACCTCATCTCCCACTGTGTTGTAGTCGGTTGAGAGGGGGTGTGGCCTTATCCTCCCAAGTGAGGGTGCTGTAAGCTAGGCTGAGTATGACTAGCTCATAAATGGGTCCGCTATCGACAAGCCAGGTAGGTATTGATAGACTGCTGGCTAGACGGATAGTGAGGTCTTTTCCACTCACTGGTTATGCGACTAAGGAGGCGGCAGCCATTGTGGAGTATACTAGACCCCGGTGATGATCCCAGAGAGGAACCGTACTGATATGTGGACTTATTGAGTAGGAATTGCGTACCCATTCATTCACTATCCACTCGGGCTGGTGATGCGCAACTATTTATTACTTGTACCTTCGCATGGTCAGGATTTCGGATGGGCACATGACTAACCTGAGATCATGAGTTTATCACATTGAGTCTGACTATCCAAATTTAGGTATGAAACTGGTTTGGATAGAAGTCCCTTGTGATGGACCCCATAGCCTGTGATGCTATGTACTATCATCCTGACTTCACACTCTAGCTTGGTCATTTCATTCGCATCGCATATTGCATCCGCAGGCATATGACATTTTGGGTTGTTATGTTTTCTGTACTTATTTGTCCTATACATACTTAGCAGGATTTACATATTGCATTATACCCTTGGCATCTGATATTTGGCTCTATATGACTCATTTGCATAGTTGATCTGTATTGCGTACTCTGATATTATATGACTCATGGACTTGTCAGTACTTTCGCTTACTATGTTATCGCATGATTCATGATCTTGCCAATATTTTTGACATTGTATTGATTGAATACTTGGCACTTCTCTTGTGCATCCTTTAAAAAAAAAAACCATTTTCTTGAGGTTTTTCACGTGTGGGGCCCTCTTCAGCCAAATCCACCTCGTCAACTGGTTTCCATGATCCAAGGCCAGTCCATCAAGACCAATATTGGACATTTTTCAGCGTGTAGAAAGATTAAGATGAGTTTCAACGATAAAAATCACTATTTCCAAAGGTATAGTCCGTCTGAGAGTCGGATTGACCTCAATTTTTCGGCTCAACGCCTAAAATGATACGGGGAAAAGGATGGACGGCGTGGATTGAAGACATACATCAAGATGGGGCCTATACAAGTGGCCCCCTTTCCAAAGCTTTGAGATAAGCTAATATTTGTGTTTTCAAAAAAACGTCCAGGGAGCGTTCCAGCGTCCATGGACGGGTTCACGAGGTGGGCCCTACTCAAGTGGCCCATCAGATGGCGGATGGTGTGGGTTCAACACATATAAAAGTGGGCCCCACCTATAATCGGCTTGGATCTAAAACATACTTCATGGTGGGGTCCATCCAAGTGGGCCACATGGCCATATCATCACATCAAAATAATGAAAAAGAAATGAAGAGAAGGAGAGATGGAAGACCGAGTGATGGAGGGACCCCGGTACTATGGGCCCTCCCTTTCATGATCTACAACATACATCAAGTGGGTCCCATTATATGTGGGCCCATCAAACCGAAAATCAACGGTGGAGATCCTTTCTCCACCAAATGTAAGGTCTAGATGACCCTATCCATACATGAAAAAAAATGTCATGATGGGGTCCATGGAGAATGGCCCTATCATGGAATGATCATGAGAATCAAGATGGGTCATCGGCCACATCTTAGGGTCCAAAGTGAGATCCACACCATTGATCGGTAGGCCTCACTTGGCCCATCATAAAGGAATGTGAAAACTAGCCTATGGGAGCACCCACCATCGATCTTCTTGGTCCGTCGGAAAGCCAATCTCTTAGTGTCTCACTTTGATGGTGGAAGATGGGGTTTGAATGGTTAGGATGATGGTTAAAGGGATGGGAAAGGTGGGCCACCAAAATCACTCTTTTCTCTCCATGGGAAAGCTTGGACGAGAGCCTCTCCTCTTGCTTGGGAAAAGTGATGAGAAATGAGGGAGAGAGGGTGTAGTAAAGAGAGGGAGAGAGTAGCTTAGGTAGGCCATGATTATTTGTAAGAGAGGGTGGCTTGCCATAAATGATTGTAAGAGGGCTAAGGGTAGGGTGGCTAGTCATAAGTACTTGTAAGAAGGCTAGGGGGTAGGGTGGCTATAGCTTAGACTAGGGTGGCTATAGCTAGGCTAGGGTGGCTATAGCTAGGGTGATGTCATCCATTACCCTCATAATTACCTAGGGATTTGTTCCACATGGGATGGGTGGGTCCCGCAATGTGTGGTCCACGGTTATTATAATGTATGGTCTACATCTTATGATCTAAGCGTCGGATTGGCACATGAGACGCAGCATTGGAATCGAGGCGACGGCACGGTCACAATGGTACGGGTCTCGGATTAAGCCGACTCGAATCTAAAGGATACGACTTACGGTCATGCGCAATGTCGATTATCAGTCGCGGATTGCCGGACTTCGACGGAAAGGATTGCAGGATTCGTCGGAAGAGTACGAACTAGGATACGGGTCTTACAAATTCCATTGTCAAACGCTCAGGTAAAAGCGGACAGGCATCACCAATATCATGGCCATCATCCAACACTAGCATCATAATGCCCTAAGCATTAGGCGTCTATTATGCATGATATTTTCCTTACGTTCAAAAGCATCATTTATTTATCATCATTTGGGCATAAAGTAAAACATAGTTATCTTATGCATGAGATAATATGATCATCAACGTGTGCATTATTGTCACTTGGATATCAATATCATCTCCAATGTAACCAATATCAAGCAAAGCATAGTGATTATACACACATCATCGTCATGTGCATCAATACGTGCATGATTATCAACTAAAATATCAACCTTATCATCCAATGTAACGATCATTAAGTAAAGCATGGTGATCAACTAGCATATTTTGTCATCATATACATGTAAATACTATCATCATCATTAGCATGAATGTCACTTCCACTTCATGATTAACATAGGCAATGTCACAACTACCACAAACAACTACTCATTAATCATCAATACATATGCCATCAATTCACCATCTATTATATCATCACCATAATCAATATTAACACTACCATAATCACCATCAATTAGATCTACCTGTCATAAAAACCAATAATTCACCATCATCTCAATCACTAATAGGTGCGCCCCAAATAGTGTGACCCCCACATTGAACTTGCACTACGCATAAGGTACACGATCATATAGGTCATCCAACTATCGGCTCTTTAATGATGTGGACCCAGTCCCATGGCTAAGTGGTCCCCACTACCTGATGGTTCAAGTTCAACACATGATTATGCCCCACATTTTACCACAAGTATGGTTAATAGGCTTTTTATTGATTTAACATTCTTGTGGTATGGCCCACTGTTCACAACCCCAAGTGTAGGGTCACGATGTAGTAATAATCTCAGTGAGACCGAGGTCGAATCCATATGGACTAATTGAAAGGGCCAAGCTATATGCCCTAGAGGGGGGGTGAATAGGGCAATGCCAAATAAAACTTAAAACAACGGAATAATAAAAGATATAAATAACAATGCTGAAATAATAACAATCTCAAAGCATATGAAATATGAGAATGATACTAAATCAGTTCTAAGGACAACCTTACACCAAAAACCAATGGCTTATGGTAGGACAACCTTATTTTTAGAACGATCTAGAAAACACAAATGTTATGGAAAAAAAATCAAGAATAACTTAAAGAAATAAATCCTAAGTTATTACACCATTCAACCACACTTGCTTGAAATGAAAATTACAACATTCATCCACAAATGCAATTCACAATACTGAAGGAATAAATGAATAAAGAAATCAAGCACATCCACAACATAACGATATATAGTGGTTCGCCTGTGTGTTCACCAACTGTTAGCCAACAGCCACACAGATTGCTACTCCACTCCTAATATCCTCCCACAGGGGATATTAGCATGCACTATCAAAATAGGTTTTCACAGGTTCACCCAAAACCTTCACAATTGTGTCTTTTTATCTCAGGCTTACACAATCCAAAAACCCCCACAATCTGAGTTTTCTGGCTCTCCTCAGACAACCAAAATAATGAGATTTTTTCCTGATAAATCTCAAACAAAACCAGAGAAAGTAAATTACAAAGTAAAATACCTGGATCTCATTTTGAAGTAGCCCAGTAGAACCAATCGGAGTAGATGAACGATACGTCGTTCAATGTCCAATACTCACATTGTAACGCCCCGGATTTTTGCCAACCTGGGATTAGATGTCCTTAGGCAATGGGTCGATCCTAATACCTCATTAACTTGTCAGAACTGAATCCCAAAGTCTAAAGCCGCCTTTGAACTCATTTCCTTCACAAACCTCACCCATTCATCACCTTGATCTTCCAATTTTTCTAAGAACTTTCACCCTAGACACTATCTTAAACTAGCTAAGTAATATAACTTGGATCACTTTATATACAAACTACAAAGGCCTGAGTACCACCTCGACCAGAAATCACTTAGGACTAAATCCTTTAGAAATGAGACAAAGTAACTAGGTGTGAAACCAGATTAGCTACGAAATCCGTTCGAATCGCTTTAAATACGTTCTGCAAGACCCAAAACTTGCAGAATCATTGACGCTAGGATTATCCTAAAATCTAGGATCAATCTCATTACACGGCTGCTCTCGAGAGCACAACGAAACTTCGTATTAGGTCTAGATCGCACATCGGGAGTCCGATTAACCCGAAGCTAAGGAACTAGGACCGCTCTACTGGGCTTAACAATCATCTCAAAAATCAGCTCCATCCGATGTTCCATGGCCATTCGTTTCAATTCAGAGCGAGGGAGTGTGGAAAACACTATTCCCATCCAAAATAAATATCTGGAATAGTGATCTGGCATCATTCGTTGACGCGTCAGTATTAAGCAACCTGACCGTCAGAATCAGACCAAATTACACCCTCGGATTAAGAAAAATTTCAGGAACATTTACATGTACTTGGAATTTCTGATCGTGGCCCCACTGACCGTCGAACTGAAAGTGGTCCGCCACGTGTGATCTGGGAATTCGATCGAGTTAAAAACGTAATCCCACGTAGATCCATAGATGGTGAGCTTAAGTCTGACGTTTGGTTCAAGGAGGGCCACCAGAACTTCCCTTTTGAGCTGGAAAAGCGACGAATATCCTATATTAGCAGTACCCCTTGAACCTGAGTCTAATTTCGGAATGTTTTTGGCTATAAAAGGAGCTTAGAACAGCCCCTCTCATAGCCATACGAATTTTGGAGAAAAACCCTAGAGGGAGAGAGAAAAGAGAGAGAAGAGCTTGGGTTTTGTGGGAGATCTTCCTCCTCGCTTTGGGATGTTACACGGCCTACACCGCTTCATTCAGTGTGCTTTCCGGTGGTTTCCATCCCATTTGAAGGTAAGAAACCCTAACCCTAGGTCTGATTTGAAGTGGGATCGATGTGGGTTGTGTAACGACTAACCGATTCCGCTCTTTAGGCTAGAAATCTCCCGTATACGGAAGTTCTACTACCCTTGCTGATTCGTTTCGTTTCCAAAGGCAAAGGTGAGGACTTTAAGTGTATAAGTTACGGTTTTCAACGCTTTCAATGTCGATAATTGTAGATTCATGATCTCGCTTGCAATTGCACATGTACAAAGTGCTTTCCGTTTCCTGTTTCGATTAACGTTGTGAAATATGGAATTTCACATATTCTAGGTATACGTAGAAATACCGTATACGTATTTTTTTTGGATAAATGCTTGACATGTTTATTTAATGTATGATTATATAATATATGAATAAACTACTAGTTTGGCGAAAGGAACCGCCAAAATATATGTTCACTTGTAAATGTGACGTATGTTGAAATTACGTATTTTAGAAATACCGTATACGTATTTCTTTTGGAATAATGTTTGACATATTTATTTAATATATGATTATACAATACATGATTAAAATACTAGTTTGGCGAAAGGAATCGCCGCAATCTATGTTCCTTTGTAAACACTATGTATGTCGAAATTTGGTATACGAGGAAGTACCCTATACGTATAAAATTTGCTGATGTGATTGCCATGCTTAATTGCTGTATGAATATGATGTATATGTATAAAATACTAGTTTGGTAAAGGGACAACCCTAGTACACATTTCTCTAGCATACGTCATGTATGTTGAAATAGTGCATTCCAAGTGTTGGTGAAATCACTTGTGAGTGTAAGTGCTTAAGTGTTAGAACCTTAAGTAGGTGCTGAGATGGGATTCTCCGCTACCTTAGAGTCACATATGACACTCTCCATGTGGTTGTTCACTCTAACCACTCACCTATGAAATCTAAGTATTTGTATCCCTATTTGCATAAATGCTTTATAATATGCTTTTGAACATGCTTTGTAATTTATTTATTACCATGTTTCATGCTATGCTTTGTAACATGATTACTAGTGTCCTTGAATTACCATGTATCATGCCGTTTTTCATATGCTATGGTTAGGATTTGACTGAGCTTGGGACTATGTTCATAGTCCAGGCATCCGGTATCAGACTTGAAGATGTGGTTGGGATTCGCCCGCCACGCATGATGTGTTGGCGAACCCGTATCGTACTTCGGTTGGCGATAGTGGTTGGCCACACGAGGTGCTTCTGCGCTTCATATCGCCCAACTTGTTGTGCGCTCGAGCTAGCCGAATACGTCAAGTAAACCGTGTGTCTTATGTATGTTCACCATGTTTGGTCGCTAATGCTTGAACCTAGGGTACCAAACTTACCAGTGATAATCCCGTTAACCATGGTACCTCGATCCGCTAAGACTCATGAGCCGGGCATGGTGGTATGGGACACCGTGGTCGAAATTGCCTTACTTCTGTTGGGGCTACGTGCCTCCCCGTAGTGACCAGTGAGCAACTTAACTCGTGAGCCGATTATGGTGGTATGGGACACTATATTCGCGCTGTCGGCCTACATTGATAAGGTGATGGGGGAGTGGTGCAACCTTTGTGCGTAATGCCCGACCGACTTTGTAGTGACCGCGAGCATATTCGAAGTTGCAGCGTGCCTTAGGGTTCGCCGCGATATATAGAGTATGAACTAGGCTGTTTTCGTATAGTGATGAATCGTTTAAGGGGTGATGGGAGAGTGGTGCAACCTTTGTGCGTAATGCCCTGGCGACCTCTGCGGTGACCTAGAAAACACACCATCGTCGATATTAACTAGGACCGACGACCCTAGAATGGATCATGTTTGGGAATGATACAAGGGAGGTACCTTAGTTTCCCAATCCGCTTTGTTTGAAATGGACTAATTAAAAACTCGGTAATCATGCTCATCATGCATCGCATGTGCCCGGGAAGATGTGGAGCCTTTGTGGGATGTAAGCATGCGCGAACGTGAGATGGTGTCGCCCGAGGGAGTATGTCGGTGAGGGCATCCATCATAACCGCATTCATACTTGCATTAATCGAGTAACTAGGAGTGTTTGATTTTCGCTTTATCATTACCGCTTAATCGTATTGATAACATGATAACTCATGCCTTATCGTTCCACCGAGTTAGCTACTCACTCCCACGTTACGGGACGGTGTTGCGCACACCAACCCGGACTCATCTCGTGTTTAGGCGATCCGACTATTGCGGGAGGCGGAGCTCGATTATGACGAGGACCAGGAGGAGTTCTCGTATATGCGATTCATTTGGCCGGGCGCTTCGACTAGGTCACGGGACCGATGGGATTTACAGGGATTGTACCTAGTTTATTTTGACATTTTGTTTATAAACAGACATGTATATTGTGACTCAGAAGGATTCATACTCTGGAGAATGAAACATTTATTTTGTTTCTTTACATACACATATATACAGTTCAGTCTTTCGCTTGCTTTTATACAATTGATCTGGAGTATGAATTACTGCTTTGGTATAATCTCATTCATGTTTACTGCTCTAACACAGACAACATTCAAATATCATTAAACATGTTGCATAAGTGATGCGTTGGAACTCGGGAGTTGAGTTACACTCGACCCCCGATTTTCAGGGCGTTACAAGTTGGTATCAAAGCATGATTTTGATTAAACCGGACCTGAGTTATGTCCCCACTATGTACGCTGACGCATTATACTTAGGAGGGTGCGCAAAATCTAGCAACAGTCTTAGGGTCTCCCGATTCCGCCGTTCGGCGAAGTTCATTGCACATGGACAGTTTGATCGAGTGCGTACTCGATCCCGACCACACTTATGGACCCCAAGTCACTCCTAGACCGTCTATTGACGTGTCCAGGTCACAATCTACCAAAAATGAGTCGTTAAAAATCAGGAAAAATCAGATTAGATCAGAACTTTGCCGGAACTAACCGTTTTGGCACTAAACTGAGTCGGGGGCCCCTCCACGTTAATCCACTAACTTTTCAGACTGAACCAGGGTGCATTTGGCACCCTGGGAATGTGGCAAACAGGGTCCCACCACGGCGGCGCAGTTTCGGCCAAGCCCGACCGAGGCGGCGCCGCGGCACCGGCGGCGGACCGCGGTCCGGTTACTTTTTCGGCGAGTTTCCAAGCTTGGGGTTGGTCGGCCCAGCCCCCTCTAACCCCTGGCACGTGCCAAATCGTAAATGGGTTGGGATTTAAGGGGCTGGAGCACCCTTTTCTCTCATTTCACCCTCTTTTCAAGCACCTCCACTCCCATTCCGATTTTTCTCAAAAACCCATCCCTCCAAACCTTCAATCCTTCCATTTCCTTCCATAACTCACACACCCCTACCTTCCACAACAGCCCTAGCTTCCTCCTTTCCCCATTTTCACAAGTTGGAGCTCTCATACCCCTCCTTGGAGCTCAAAATCGGGTAATCTACTAACCCATTCCATTTTCTTCTTGTTTCTTCTTCATTCCCTACCTTTTGGCCTTTACAATCCCTGTTGAGGCTCAAGTCCATGGAGAACCAAAAACTCCAGCCCCCCATTTCCCTTATCCTCATTTTCCATGGCTCTATCCGAGCTCATCCATATGTTGTCTTGTAGTTTGCATGGGCTACTATCTTAGGGTGGTTATGTTTTCCTGTTGATAGGTGTAGTAGTTGGTAGAATGTTTTAAGTATTTGAGAACGTTTAGGGTCTGTTCGGCCAAATTACATTAGATAAGTTTAAGGTGGATAGAATTGTAAAAGTAATAATAAATGTATATGTAGGGTATGGCCCCTAGATTGGGTGTATCCTATGTCTTCCGACACCATGTTTATAATGTACACAATTAAGAGTAAATTCCGAGAATTCCTTTCCAATAACACTTAGAAATTTTCCCATCGTGGGGTATGGAAAATCCCATCTCACGTTTTTCCAACACCAGGCTCATTTTTCCAAGGCCTATAAAATTTAATCCCCTCCCACCCTCCTACCAACCATGTCACACCCAATTTCAAGGTAGGATTAGTAATGCGGACCCATTTAATACAACTTAAGGCCACTGGCCAAATTGTGTTGAAGTGATAAAGTCCCTTGATATACATTAACCCACCGCACTCTGATAGCTTAAGCTTTTGGAGTAAATGGTTGTTTGATAGATAGGCCCATAGAGTTTGGACCTAGAGCGATACTCCTAGTCTTGACAAACCTGACCATATAGGAAATCCAAAAAATTAATAATACAAACTCCAGGATCTTCTTAGCTGGTGTGAGCATGTGTGAAAGGCTCGAGCGTCAAGTACAGACAACTCAATTTCACTTAGACAACGTTTGACCCTACACGATGAATAATTTCTTGTATTAGAAATGATCTAAAATCATCTAGTGTGTAAGCATAGACTAATAGATTACCACTATTCATAAATTGAGACTAGGCTACTGGTTCTACTATGGAACGTAAAAGACTGATTATGCTAAGATAATTGCAAGATAGTTGAAAGATGGACTTAGTTAATAGGCTGGGTTAGGTTGGAGTGAGACCTCACTCCTTCGTCGGACCCCTTAATACTCATAGGCTCCTTTAATAACTCATGGGAAGGTTGTATGACATAGAAACTATTCACGCTCATAGAAAACTTATATATCCTTTGGATTTAATGTTAGATCAAATCAATACACCCTCAGAATTGCCTTCTCAAGGACTTAGTACAATCAGGGACACGGGCGGAGAAACTACACATTAGCGAGGTATTCGCGGTTTGAATCGAATTCTCAATCCCTGGTAGTGACCAATGAACCCTATGCTCTGATCAAGCGAAGGTCGCGATCGGCCTAGGATTAAGGACCGATACGATGATTTTCTGTCTTCGCGAGGCGAAGGTCTATGTATCCGCTCAGACCCACTACGTAACTTTCTTCCGTGTTGGCTTGACCACTTACAACCAAAAGTTTATAACTTTGTCTTTGAGAAGTGTGAGAATATATAGCCAATAGAAATATTTCCTTTTAGGCCTAAGGAATTTCCCAAGTGAGCAACAGACAGTTAAGAATCAGGTCCTAAATCACATGCCATGTCGGCATACATATTGTGCTTATGAACGCAAAAAGATAGCCTGCATATTAAACTAGACATGATTAAATAGGATAAGTCTGGACCGCGACAAAATTTCTTGGTAGAATTAGGCATCTCGCTACAAACTCACACCTGACCCCGAATCAACCACAATACCCTTCATCTTTAGCTCCTTTCTATGACCATAGGTATCAATGCCATAATACACGACATTGATGAAAAGAAGACCAATGTAGTGGGAGATCGCATCCCATTTCATGTCAAGGATAGATCCTAAACTACACCTTGTTCCGATATACGGAGCAGTACATAAATCTTGAGCTTTGAGGGCGAAAATAAATTTTAAGGGGGGTAGAACATGATGAACCCGCTCTAGTTAGGTCACCTAATACACCTCTTTGACCTGGGTGGCGCAGCAGAAACGTGGTGGACCCTACCCCACTGCCCGGGATCGAAACGGTGCTCGATAAATACGAACATTATAGAAGCCCTAGTAAGTTCTACTATGAGAAACCGTTTTAAGATGATTTAGTAAGACTTGATTCACCCTTTCCTTGGACATAGATAATATCGAGGACTCTCTTAGACTAAGACCTAAAGGGCAACCTTAGAATAAACAATTTGAGCCTTTCAATGATGGACATTCCCTACTCTTAGAGAGTGATCGGACTACGGAGTTACCGACATCTACAATCGCGAAGTTTTCGCGGCTTGACCCAATTCCCAATCTGGGTGACTACGATGGATGGACTCTCTGGCGACGAGCGGACGACCAGATCCACCAGGATTCGGAAGGGATACGATGAGCTTCCTCCTACCCTGGCCCGGTGGATGATCGATGTATCGGGATCGAGCCCACTATTACCGTCTCTCTGTGTTGGTCAAACAATGAAAACAACTATCTTACTCTAAATTGTGGGAATTGTCGTCGAGACTCCAAATAGATAAAGAAATAAATGGTAGCAAACCATCAGGGTATGAGAAATGGATGAAGAATTAAGTTTTAAGGGGGGTAGACTAAAAGGAACCAGACTAGTATATACCCTACCACGCGTAGGAACTCGAAATCAATAAGTCTTAGGCAAATGAAATAATAGAAATCTTTCCTTATTACCCTTAGGTAATTTCGGGGACGAAATTTTATTTTAAGGGGGGTAGATTGAAACGCCCCGGATTTTTGCCAACCTGGGATTAGATGTCCTTAGGCAATGGGTCGATCCTAATACCTCATTAACTTGTCAGAACTGAATCCCAAAGTCTAAAGCCGCCTTTGAACTCATTTCCTTCACAAACCTCACCCATTCATCACCTTGATCTTCCAATTTTTCTAAGAACTTTCACCCTAGACACTATCTTAAACTAGCTAAGTAATATAACTTGGATCACTTTATATACAAACTACAAAGGCCTGAGTACCACCTCGACTCGACGAGAAATCACTTAGGACTAAATCCTTTAGAAATGAGACAAAGTAACTAGGTGTGAAACAGATTAGCTACGAAATCCGTTCGAATCGCTTTAAATACGTTCGCAAGACCCAAAACTTGAGAATCATTGACGCTAGGATTATCCTAAAATCTAGGATCAATCTCATTACCCTATTTGCTCTCGAGAGCACAACGAAACTTCAGTATTAGGTCTAGATCGCACATCGGGAGTCCGATTAACCCGAAGCTAAGGAACTAGGACCGCCCCACTGGGCTTAACAATCATCTCAAAAATCAGCTCCATCCGATGTTCCATGGCCATTCGTTTCAATTCGGAGTGAGGGAGTGTGAAAAATACTATTCCCATCCAAAATAAATATCTGGAATAGTGATCTGGCATCATTCGTTCATGCGTCAGTATTAAGCAACCTGACCGTCAGAATCAGACCAAATTACACCCTCGGATTAAGAAAAATTTCAGGAACATTTACATGTACTTGGAATTTCGATCGCGCCCACTGACCGTCGAACTGAAAGTGGTCCGCCACGTGTGATCTGGGAATCCGATCGAGTCAAAAACGTAATCCCACGTAGATCCATAGATGGTGAGCTTAAGTCTGACGTTTGGTTCAAGGAGGGCCACCAGAACTTCCCTTTTGAGCTGGAAAAGCGACGAATATCCTATATTAGCAGTACCCCTTGAACCTGAGTCTAATTTCGGAATGTTTTTGGCTATAAAAAGAGCTTAGAACAGCCCCTCTCATAGCCATATGAATTTTGGAGAAAAACCCTAGAGGGAGAGAGAGAAAAGAGAGAGAAGAGCTTGGGTTTTGTGGGAGATCTTCCTCCTACTGCTTTGGACTGTTACACGGCCTACACCGCTTCATTCCAGGTGGTTTCCCGGCGGTTTCCATCCTATTCGAAGGTAAGAAACCCTAACCCTAGGTCTGATTTGAAGTGGGATCGATGTGGGTTGTGTAACGACTAACCGATTCCGCTCTTTAGGCTAGAAATCTCCCGTATACGGAAGTTCTACTACCCTTGCTGATTCGTTTCGTTTCCAAAGGCAAAGGTGAGGACTTTAAGTGTATAAGTTACGGTTTTCAACGCTTTCAATGTCAGATAATGGTAGATTCATGATCTGCTTGCAATTGCACATGTACAAAGTGCTTTCCGTTTCCTGTTTCGATTAACGTTGTGAAATATGGAATTTCACATATTCTAGGTATACGTAGAAATACCGTATACGTATTTTTTTTGGATAAATGCTTGACATGTTTATTTAATGTATGATTATATAATATATGAATAAACTACTAGTTTGGCGAAAGGAACCGCCAAAATATATGTTCACTTGTAAATGCGACGTATGTTGAAATTACGTATTTTAGAAATACCGTATACGTATTTCTTCTGGAATAATGTTTGACATATTTATTTAATATATGATTATACAATACATGATTAAAATACTAGTTTGGCGAAAGGAATCGCCGCAATCTATGTTCCTTTGTAAACACTATGTATGTCGAAATTTGGTATACGAGGAAGTACCCTATACGTATAAAATTTGCTGATGTGATTGGCATGCTTAATTGCTGTATGAATATGATGTATATGTATAAAATACTAGTTTGGTAAAGGGACAACCCTAGTACACATTTCTCTAGCATACGTCATGTATGTTGAAATAGTGCATTCCAAGTGTTGGTGAAATCACTTGTGAGTGTAAGTGCTTAAGTGTTAGAACCTTAAGTAGGTGCTGAGATGGGATTCTCCGCTACCTTAGAGTCACATATGACACTCTCCATGTGGTTGTTCAATCTAACCACTCACCTATGAAATCTAAGTATTTGTATCCCTATTTGCATAAATGCTTTATAATATGCTTTTGAACATGCTTTGTAATTTATTTATTACCATGTTTCATGCTATGCTTTGTAACATGATTACTAGTGTCCTTGAATTACCATGTATCATGCCGTTTTTCATATGCTATGGTTAGGATTTGACTGAGCTTGGGACTATGTTCATAGTCCAGGCATCCGGTATCAGACTTGAAGATGTGGTTGGGATTCGTTCCGCCACGCATGATGTGTTGGCGAACCCGTGTCGTACTTCGGTTGGCGATAGTGGTTGGCCACACGAGGTGCTTCTGCGCTTCATATCGCCCAACTTGTTGTGCGCTCGAGCTAGCCGAATACGTCAAGTAAACCGTGTGTCTTATGTATGTTCACCATGTTTGGTCGCTAATGCTTGAACCTAGGGTACCAAACTTACCAGTGATAATCCCGTTAACCATGGTACCTCGATCCGCTAAGACTCATGAGCCGGGCATGGTGGTATGGGACACCGTGGTCGAGCTGTCAGCCTACGCTGGGGCTACGTGCCTCCCCGTAGTGACCAGTGAGCAACTTAACTCGTGAGCCGATTATGGTGGTATGGGACACTATATTGGCGCTGTCGGCCTACATTGATAAGGTGATGGGGGAGTGGTGCAACCTTTGTGCGTAACAGCCCTGGCAGCCCTTTGTAGTGACCGCGAGCATATTCTGAAGTTGCAGCGTGCCTTAGGGTTCGCCGCGATATATAGAGTATGAACTAGGCCTGTTTCTGTATAGTGATGAATCGTTTAAGGGGTGATGAGGGAGTGGTGCAACCTTTATACGTAATAGCCCTGGCAGCCTCTGCAGTGACCTAGAAAACACACCATCGTCTGATATTAACTAGGATTGACGACCCTAGAATGGATCATGTTTGGGAATGATACAAGGGAGGTACCTTAGTTTCCCAATCCTGCTGTTTGAAATGGACTAATTAAAAACTTGGTAATCATGCTCATCATGCATCGCATGTGCCTGGAAGATGTGGAGCAACTGTGGGATGTAAGCATGCGCGAACGTGAGATGGTGTCGCCGAGGAGTATGTCGGTGAGGGCATCCATCATAACCGCATTCATACTTGCATTAATCGAGTAACTAGGAGTGTTTGATTTACTGCTTTATCATTACTGCTTGACTGTATTGATAACATGATAACTCATGCCTTATCGTTCCACTGAGTTAGCTACTCACTCCCACGTTACGGGACGGTGTTGCGCACACCAACTAGACTCTGTCTCAGGTTTAGGCGATCCGACTATTCTGGAGGCGGAGCCCGATTATGACGAGGACCAGGAGGAGTTCTCGTATATGCGATTCGTTAGCGGCCGACTAGGTCACGGGACCGATGAGATTTACAGGGATTGTACCTAGTTTATTTTGACATTTTGTTTATAAACAAACATGTATATTGTGACTCAGAAGGATTCATACTCTGGAGAATGAAACGTTTATTTTGTTTCTTTACATACACATATATACAGTTCAGTCTTCCGCTTGCTTTTATACAATTGATCTGGAGTATGAATTACTGCTTTGGTATAATCTCATTCATGTTTACTGCTCTAACACAGACAACATTCAAATATCATTAAACATGTTGCATAAGTGATGCGTTGGAACTCGGGAGTTGAGTTACACTCGACCCCCGATTTTCAGGGCGTTACACACATAAAGAATGGTTCTATGTCTAATTGATTTTAAATTAAATTAAGAAGAGCAAGGTCTTATTTGATTTTGATCTCAGAAGAAGGAATATCACAAATTCCTCTTTTCTAAATAAGATTGGAATATGGATCAAAATCATAATAGAAAAATGCTAACAAAAGGAATATTAAATATGCACAATAGCTTAAAAAAATAATCACTACTTATCTCAGAGTATAGCCTTAAATCGCTTGAATTGAATGAAATGGAATGAATAAACTCTGAAATTCGTGTATTATTTATAGCCTCAAAAATCTCATCTTCAACTGGTCTTAGAATCTTAGGACTGGTTGTAGCGTCAAAGATTTTGAAAGATTTTCACGGGATTAGATTTACTATTCTCACGACTGGTCTTAGGTAGCCTACGACCGATCGTGGACCACCTACGACTGGTCATGAGACACCTACGACTAGTCGTGGGACTCGAGATAAGTCTTTGGAGTTCGAGTCGTAGAACTACGACTGGTTGAAGGATGAGTCGTAGGACTTTCCAAGACTGGTTGAAGAATGTTCAGGACTAGTCGAAAGACAACCAGGAAAATCTAAAAATCTGTAACAACCTAGGACTGGTCTGAGAAACCTAAGACTGGTCGAAGCAAAGCTAGGACTGGTCTTAAGATTTCTAGGACTGGTCTTAGAACAGTCACACCAAGTAAATTAAAATATTCGGATTATGACCTATCATATACACCAACCTATGGTCAATCTAAGGTTAAACAAACCTTTAAGTGAGATGGACATTGAAGTCTTGAAGGTCTGTATTCTCAGATGATCTTGAAGTAGAAGCTTGAGTCGAGTTGATGGTCTTTCTCGAGCTTGGTACATTCTTGACTTGTCTTGATGAAGTCTTCTAATCTTGAACTTGATAGAAGCAAACTTGGAGTCTTCTATTCTTGTAGACTTCATTCATGACATGTCTTGCAAGCATTCTTCATTTATGATATTGTCTTGAAAGCATTCTTCATTCATGATCTTGTCTTGAAAACATTCTTCATTCATGATCTTGTCTTGAAGCAGTGTGTAGTCACAAACAAGAAACACAAAAAGTACAAGACATATAGGTTTTGACACTATAAAATTTGACAACCAAAGGGATATGAAATCATAGCACTAACAATCTCCCCCTTTGTCAAATTTGTGACAAAACACATTTATAAATATAAGAGTAAAATGAAGAAAGAATCATGAGCCATCAGAGTGAGAAAAAAATACTCTACTCCCCCTAAGTGAGTAGAAACAATCAACCATTTTCAAGTAATCACTTTCTCCCTTTCTCCCATTCTCCCCCTTTACATACTATTCCAAACTACTCCCCCTTTTTGTCACAAAATGAAAAGGGAAGGCCAAAGGAGAGAAGAGAACACCATATGAAGTGTCAAGATTTAATTATCAAATTAGTACAACACTTCAATGTCATCAATCCAAACCATACAACCAAAGTCATCAAACGTAATAATAATACAAAATCCATCATATTCAAACCAAAAAAAATAATCCACCTAATCAGATCCAGATGAAGGAGCAAGGATGGTTGGATCAATCTGATGTAAACCCCTATTAATGCGACAAAGATATTTTCATATATATTTAAATTGCATATCATGGGCTACACTCAGGTTATCAACCTTCTCCTCCAATGCACTTAGACGTGCATCATAACCAGAAGATGGATCGTAATCAGAATCATTTTGGGAGTCAGTTTCAATTTCTTCAAATATATCATCCATATTTATATCAGCCTGTGAAGGAAGATCAGCAGCTTCTCCTTCATTTCCTGCTTCAACACCTTCATCACCACCTTCATAGAATTGACCAGGAAGCAAATCCAACTTCATCTTATTTAAATTAGTATTATTGAATAAAAGATGATGAATTGGTGCCTCATTCTCAGGTAAAGCAATGAGCATATTTATGGCTAAACAAGTCATAAGATAACCAAATGGAATATCACTATGACCCGGATGAAGACAAAACTGAATGATAAAATGACATATCAAAGAAGGTAAACAGACAACAATGCTGGACACAATAGAGTGCAATACCCGAACCATGAAGGAAGTTAACTCGGTTTTATTGCCTGACCGAGGATACACGTTTGAAGTGAAGATCCGGTGCAAAACTCTGTATCTGGGTAATAAAAATTTTGAAGGGAGCACATTTCCTTTGTGCGTCCAATGCACTTCCATATTGCATAAATCTCTTGTCAACATTTATTTTTCCGATTCTGATGGTTTGTCATATAATGTATGAATCGGAATACCTTCATCTTTGACAGGTATATCCATAATACCTGATATCAAATGTCGATCTATCAAAAATTTCCCTTCTCTAGTAGCAATTGAGAACGTTAAATTATCAAGGGAAAAATCAGAGATACATGCAACCATAGATTGTGCAATGGTGGTATGCGTGCCCACCCCCAAAAAAAAAAAATATTAGTCCACCAATGATTCAAGGAGAGGTGTAATCTCAAATTGTTCAATGTGACTGAGACTTACAGGACACTCAACGATAACTTTACAGTTACGTAACTCCTGTACATCATTGGGATCATCTTCAGGTGACCGAAGGTGCCGTCTTGTTATAGATGTAGATCTAGATGAAGATGGACCACGGGATGTTTTCTTTTTCCCTCTAACATCCATTTTCAACAAGATTTACCAAGGACCAAGCACAAAGAACACTAGAAGTGGTGGGTTTCTCTAGATCAGATTTTTAGTGAGGAAACCTTAAACAATCAACAAAAGATGAGATCTAGCTTATGAAATAAACAAATCAAAGCATAGAAAGTATAAATCTTCAATAAAAATGAAGAAAAACGACTTATCTTGAAGAAAATCACGAACCCTCAAGACTGGTCGAGCCACGACTCGTCGAAGGAAGAAGAGGAAATGAAGAACAAAGAGATTTTCTCCAAATTATATGATGCTCACGATCTCTACGACCGGTTGAGTGCAGTCCACGACTGGTCGAGTCAGGACCGGTCGTGTATGTGAAAGGCCGGTCGAGCATCGACAAAAATAAATATTTTTATGCAGAAATTGAAATTTATTCACATAAAAATTTAAAATATAGTACACTATGATACATGCAGACAAGTATATTCAATTTAAAATGCACATACCAAGATCAAATTTCATTTTAGTAAACCTGCTTTTGTCGAGCGGTTTAGTAAATATATCAGCAAGTTGGACATTAGTTGGAATATATTCCAAAGAGATAGTTTTTTCTTCAACTAATTCACGAATGTAATGATACCTAATGTTAATATGCTTAGTACGCGAATGCTGAATTAGATTTTTGAAAATATTGATAGCACTGGAATTATCACAATGTAATATCATTGAATCCTGATTAATTCCATAATCGCTTAACATGTGTTTCATCCATACGAGTTGTGTACATGAATATCCTGCTGCGATATACTCAGCCTCAGCAGTGGAAAGCGATATTGAACTTTGCTTCTTGCTAAACCAAGAAACCAAACAACTTCCAATGTAAAAACAACCACCACTGGTTGATTTTCTATCATCAATATTACCAGCCCAATCAGCATCAGAATACCCAGCTAATTTAACATTAGTATCAAAAGGATACCAAAGACCCAAATTAGTTGTACTTGCTACATATCTAATAATCCGTTTGACAGTAGTAAGATGTGAATCTTTAGGATTAGACTGATATCTCGCACAAATACCAACGCTAAAAGCGATATCAGGTCTACTAGCAGTTAGATATAATAAACTACCAATCATACTACGATATAGCTTAGGATCTACATCTTTACATGTAGAGTCTTTTGAGAGTCTCAAGGTTGTACTCATAGGAGTATCAAATTTTTTACCATTTTCAAATCCAAACCTTTTAACCAAGTTTGTAGCATACTTGGTTTGAGAAATGAAGATTCCATCAGGTTGTTGTTTTACTTGTAACCCTAGGAAGTAATTTAGTTCACCAATCATGCTCATTTCGAATCTTGATTTCATCAACTCTACAAACTCAATAGACATGTTAGAACAAGTTGATCCATAAATAATATCGTCTACATAGATTTGAACCATTAAAATCTCAATATTATGTTTCTTAACAAATAGCGTCTTATCGACACTTCCCACTTGAAAACTATGACTCAGTAAGAATTTAGTCAATTTTTCATACCATGCCCTGGGCGCTTGTTTCAGACCATAGAGAGCCTTTTTGAGATGAAATACATGATCAGAAAGCTTGGGGTCTTCAAACCCTGAGGGTTGTTCTACATAAACTTTTTCATGTAAATCGCCATTTAAGAAGGCACTCTTTACATCCATCTGATAAATTTTAAACTTTCTAAAGCAAGTGATAGAAATAAAAAGTCTGATAGATTCAAGGTGAGCGACTGTAGCAAAGGTTTCATCGTAATCGATGCCTTCAATCTGAGTGTACCCTTGTACAACCAGTCTAGCCTTGTTTCGTATAACATTTCCAAGTTCATCAGACTTATTTTTAAAGATCCATTTTGTTCCAATAATGTGTTTATCTTTAGGTCTAGGAACAAGATACCAGACATCATTACGAACAAATTGATTAAGTTCATCCTGCATAGCTACTATCCAATTTTCATCAGAAAGAGCTTCTTTTACATTGACCGGTTCTATTTGGGATGTAAAACAAACATAATTGCATATGTTTTCAAGTTGTTTGCATGTACGAACTCCAGTGAGAGGATTTCTAAGGATTTGATTAGTTAGATGATCTTTGACAGTCCTAGGTTCAGATTGAGATGAAGAGGTATCTTGATTTTCAATTTAAGAATTTCATCATCATTTGAACTCGGAGCAGGTGTATTCAAATGATCATGACCACATTGATGGACTCTTGAATCACACCTGTTCTTTTATTTAGAACCCTATAGGCTCGACTGCTTAAGGAATATCCAAGGAAAATACCTTCATCACTCTTCGTATCAAATTTTCCCAAATTTTCACGATCTCGTAAAATGTAACACTTACTGCAAAAAATTTGAAAGTATTTGACAGTAGGTTTCTTTTCGAACAATAACTCATAAGCAGTCTTATTTTTAGATTTACTAGTATAAACACGATTAATAATGTAGCAAGCAGTATTAATTGCTTCAGCCTAAAGATTTTTGAAGAGCTTCATACTATTTAACATGACATTATCTATATCCTGAAGCACTCTATTTTTTCTCTCAACTATACCATTTTGTTGAGGAGTTTTGGGCACAGAGAATTCATGTGATATTCCCTGATCACTACAGAATTTCTCAAAGCGCTATTTTGAATTCAGAACCATGATCACTACGGATCTTATAAACTTGAGAACCTTTTTCATTTTGGATTCGTTTGATGATCTTCTTTACCTCATCTAGGGTTTCAGATTTGTCTTTTAAGAACGATACCCAAGTGAATCTAGTAAAGTCATCTACGATAACCAAGATGTATTTTTTGCCACCTCGACTCTCCGTTCTAGCTGGTCCAATGAGATCCATGTGGAGAAGCTCGAGAGGTCTGGATGTGGTATTGGAGTTCACTTTCTTGTGAGAGCTCCTAATTTGTTTGCCCAACTGGCATTCACCACATATTTTGTCTACTTTTTGTAATTTGGGTAGACCTCTTATAAGTTCTCTTTTACTCAATCTAAATAAGTTCCGGTAGTGTACATGTCCAAGGCGTTTATGTCATAATTCAATCTCATCAGTATGGACCATGTAACACGATTGAGTAGATGAGCTTGCATTACTAACGATGTAGCGATTTTGAAGTTCTGCGACAGTTAATATAACAGAACCCTCTTTATTAACAATCTCACAACCTTGATTAGAAAACTTTACATTATGATTGTTGTCGCATATCTGAGATATACTCAGTCGGTTGTGTTTCAAGCCCTCGACATATAATACATTTTTAAATAAGGGAAGGTTATAAAGCTGAACCGTACCTTGGCCAATGATTTTGCAATTGCTTCCATCACCAAAAGTGACTGACCCATCAGTCCTGTCTTCAAGATCGGTGAATAAAGCTTTGTCGCCTGTCATATGTCTGGAGCATCCACTGTTAAGGTACCACTTTGAATGACTTGTAGCTTTGAAAGCAGTGTGGGCAACCAAGCAGTCAACTTTAGGAACCCATTTCAGTACTATTTTGGGTTTAGGAGTGTAGTTGGACTTTTTCTGTCTATTGTTATATGAATGACCTAAAGAGTTAAATTTTAATAGCTCCTTGAGAAGATCAATAATTTTTTCAACCAAGGGACTTTGGTTTTGATGATTGAAGTTGGCATGGCTATTTTTAGATTTTTGAAAGGTCCTTGAATTTTTAGAAAAACCTTGATAAGTATACTTTACTTTTGAGTTCGAAGACTCTCCTTTCACAAATTTAGGAGCAATATTCTTTTGTTTAGGAGTAGTATTCTTATCATAGCCCAACCCGGATCTATCGCCACATTTTCTCGATCTGGATAACAATTTTTCTAATTTAGGATCTCCTTGGGCATATCTCCAAATGTCTTTTAAACTCAAAAGAGAAGCTACTTCATTTTTGAGTTTCTCGTTCTCGGTTTTCAAATCATCAACTTGGGAGGTTTTGATTTTTAAATCACATTTGGTCTTTTCAAAAAAATTAGAAATATGAGATTTTTCTAAGACAAGAGACTCATAATCTTCTTTACGTTTAGAAAAATTTTCCTTTTGTAATTTAAGCTTGACAGCAATTTTACAACTCTCCTTATAAAGGGCATTGTATGCATCCTGAAGATCATCTTCATTGTCATAATCACTATTCAGATTCTCTTCACTAGTTACTTCATCATAATCTGAAAAAGTGACTTTGGCTAGAGTCATAAGGGCTTTAACATCATCTCCCGACTCGTTTTAGAATCTTCGATTTGAAGAGGATTCCGAATCAGATGATTCATCCCAAGTAGCCAACATACTCTTCCTTTTTTATTTGTCCTTTTTAGGACATTTGTTAGCCAAGTGCCCATACTCTTGACATTGTAACATTAACTATCTTTCAAAGATTTTCGAGCTCTAGGTTTAGATTGTCTCTTATCGTTTGATTTTTGAAAATCTCCTCTTTTCTTATTTTTCAAAATTTTATAAAACCTTTTTACGAAAAGTGCCATATCATCTTCAGAATTTTCAAAGTCTGAAGTGCTCTCTTGTGGAATATTTTTAGATGACTTGAGAGCAATTGATTTTCCTTTTGGAGCTTTAAAGTTCAATTCGTAGGTTTGTAAAGAACCAACTAGTTCCTCAACCCTCATGTTATCCGTATCACGAAGTTCCTGAATCGCGGTTACTTTTGAATTGAACCATTTAGGAAGTGAGCGTAGTATCTTTGCACATACTTTACTTTCTGGGATTCTATCACCAAGACCCCACATTGAGTTTACAATGTCATTCAATCTAGTGTAGAAGTCCATAAACATTTCATTCTCCTCCATATGAATTTCTTCAAATTTAGTTGTGAGGAGTTGGACTTTAGATTTCTTGACAATTGATGTACCCTTGTGTGTCATTTCTAAAAGATCCCATGCTTGTTTAGCATTTTCACATGAGATGATTCTTTTGAATTCATCTGGTGACAATGCACAAGTAATTGCATTTAGTGCTTTTGCATTGGCACTACTCTCGCTTTTCTGAAGTGTGGTCCAAAGAGCATAAGATATTACTTTCATTGATTTTGAACCATCTTCATCAGTTACTTCAGTGATAGGTAGTTTCCATCCATTCACTGTGGCCAACCACACACTTTCATCCATGGATTTGAGAAAGATTCTCATCCTTGCTTTCCAATAGGCATAGTTTGTGCCATTAAAGGGTGGTGGCCTAGTGACAAATCGGCTTTCAAAATTTGACATCTTAATATAGCTTAGATCGTTAGCTCAGGAAATAAATCCAATAAGTAAGCAATAAGCACGAGCTATTAGGCTCTGATACCACTTGAAAGGGCCAAGCTATATGCCCTAGAGGGGGGGTGAATAGGGCAATGCCAAATAAAACTTAAAACAACGGAATAATAAAATATATAAATAACAATGCTGAAATAATAACAATCTCAAAGCATATGAAATATGAGAATGATACTAAATCAGTTCTAAGGACAACCTTACACCAAAAACCAATGGCTTATGGTAGGACAACCTTATTTCTAGAACGATCTAGAAAACACAAATGATATGGAAAATAAATCAAGAATAACTTAAAGAAATAAATCCTAAGTTATTACACCATTCAACCACACTTGCTTGAAATGAAAATTACAACATTCATCCATAAAAGCAATTCACAATACTGAAGGAATAAATGAATAAAGAAATCAAGCACATCCACAACATAACGATATATAGTGGTTCGCCTGTGTGTTCACCAACTGTTAGCCAACAGCCACACAGATTGCTACTCCACTCCTAATATCTTCACACAGGGAATATTAGCATGCACTATCAAAATAGGTTTTCACAGGTTCACCCAAAACCTTTACAATTGTGTCTTTTTATCTCGGGCTTACACAATCCAAAAACCCCCGCAATCTGAGTTTTCTGGCTCTCCTCAGATAACCAAAACAATGAGATTTTTTTCTGGCAAATCTCAAACAAAACCAGAGAAAGTAAATTACAAAGTAAAATACCTGGATCTCCTTTTGAAAGAGTAGAAGAATGATACGTCGTTCAATGTCCAATACTCACATAAAGAATGGTTCTATATCTAATTGATTTTAGATTAAATCAAGAAGAGCAAGGTCTTATTTGATTTTGATCCCAGAAGAAGGAATATCACAAATTCCTCTTTTCTAAATAAGATTGGAATATGGATCAAAATCACAATAGAAAAATGCTAACAAAAGGAATATTAAATATGCACAATAACTTAAAAAAATAATCACTACTTATCTCAGAGTATAGCCTTAAATCGCTTGAATTGAATGGAATGGAATGAATAAACTCTGAAATTCGTGCATTATTTATAGCCTCAAAAATCCCATCTTCAACTGGTCTTAGAATCCTAGGACTGGTCGTAGCGTCAAAGATTTTGAAAGATTTCCACGGGATTAGATTTGTTATTCTCACGACTGGTCTTAGGTAGCCTACGACCGATCGTGGACCACCTACGACTGGTCGTGAGACACCTACGACTGGTCGTGGGACTCGAGATAAGTCTTTGGAGTTCGAGTCGTAGGACTATGACTGGTCGAAGGATGAGTCGTAGGACTTCCCAGGACTGGTTGAAGAATGTTCAGAACTAGTCGAAGGACAACTAGGAAAATTTGAAAATCTGTAACAACCTAGGACTGGTCTGAGAAACCTAAGACTGGTCGAAGCAAAGCTAGGACTGGTCTTAAGATTTCTAGGACTGGTCTTAGAATAGTCACACCAAGTAAATTAAAATATTCGGATTATGACCTATCATATAGACCAACCTAAGGTCAATCTAAGGTCAAACAAACCTTGAAGTGAGATGGACATTGAAGTCTTGAAGGTCTATATTCTCAGATGATCTTGAAGTAGAAGCTTGAGTTGAGTTGATGGTCTTCCTCGAGCTTGGTACATTCTTGACTTGTCTTGATGAAGTCTTCTAATCTTGAACTTGATAGAAGCAAACTTGGAGTCTTCTATTCTTGTAGACTTCATTCATGACATGTCTTGCAAGCATTCTTCATTTATGATCTTGTCTTGAAAGCATTCTTCATTCATGATCTTGTCTTGAAAACATTCTTCATTCATGATCTTGTCTTGAAGCAGTGTGTAGTCACAAACAAGAAACACAAAAAGTATAAGACATATAGGTTTTGGCACTACGAAATTTGACAACCAAAGGGATATGAAATCATAGCACTAACATTAATCTCGTGTGTCTTCTGAAAGCAATTAGAAGTAGAACTAGAAAAAGTGCAAATCTAAATATGTAAATAAGGGAGTAATTGTGATGTATGTAATTAGAAACTTAAGAAATTAAAGGTGAGAACTAGGGTTTCTAAGGATCCACTTGTAGAGATCAAGGAGATCTATGCTTGATTCAAGGACACAACTGGAATTAGAGTCCTATCTTATCCAGTTGGAAGAATCTCAGTAAAACCAAATTTGAACTTCCATTGACCTAATTATCAATGGATGAGACTTACGAGAACTGGAGGAGATTCCATCACAAAACCATGCCTATGAGACGATGGCTCACAACAGGATATACTGATTCACAATCAACCTAGAAGAATTGTGAAGATTAAAGGGATTCCATCACCTAGCCATGCCCAAGCGATGATCGTGAACAATAGGATTTACTAACTTCACAATCTCAATACATGAAAAGAACATACTCAAACCTATTGCAGATCTACTGTAATTTGAGTCACAATAAACCATTAAAAATTGAAAGTATTCCTTAAATATCAAATAGAATCAAAGAGAATTCAACATAAACATGAATCAAAGCAATAAAAAATGTCCCATCACGCTACAAGCTTCACCTCTTAGCCCTAGCTAAAAGGTTTAGCCAACCATAGACATGATTGGATCTAAAACCCTAGGATAAAACATGAAAAACTAAGGAAGGAAGAAGAAGAACGCTTGGTGATGACTCTCCATGCTTTTGCTTCACTCCTTAAACCCTAGATGATGCACGGAGATGCCCTAGAGACTCTTATTTATAGTTGTGCAACACCTCATTTCGAACCTCTTTGGAAAAATCCAAAAACTGCCTCAAATTTACGCACTTTACGTAACTCTGCATAACTTCATGCAATCCGTTTGATGACATCGAACAGCCTTCGATGTCATTGAAGGTGTCTTTTGTATGTACTTTTTCTGCGCTTTTGTAGCTTCATCCGGACGTTGCTACCTTTTATGTCATCGAACCTACCTTTGATGTCATCGAGCATTGTTCAAGGAATTGATAATTTGTCCAAAACAGTCCAGAGAATTAATCCAATTTCTTCAATAAATTCAATGTTATTAAAGAAACCTTCGACGTTATCGAACAGATCTTTGATGTCATCGAGGAGTGCTTAGAGTAATAAAAAATGGTGCCTAATATGTCTAGCGAGTTTTGTCGAAATTCCATAGAAAATTCGATGTCATCGAATAGGTCTTCGATGTCATCGAGCAAAGCTTCGAGCCATCGAACAAGTTCTCGAGTCATCAAAAACGTCTTCAATTTGTCCAGCGACCAACTTGATTTTCCTTCATAAATTCGATGTCATCGACCTGTGTTCGATATCATCAAACAGTGCTCGATGACACAGTCAATGTATATTCTGCACTTGTTCTTTCGGCTTCATTCCTTCTCCACTTGGTTTTCTTGAATCTTGGGACCTTAAAATCTTTAATATTTATCTCCTAAGATCCATTCTTTACCTTAGTGATCTTTGAGCGTCAAATCCATGCTTTTAACACCTTTTCCAATCCAAGCTCTTAAATTCACCTTGCAACACAAACATGAGTAAAATAGGACATTAAGCAGTATTATGTTCATAAAACCAAGATATAAATGGGGTCCAATATGCAATATTTGACCCTTAACACAATTCATGACCAGCATTTTACTAGTCCCAAGCAAAGTATGCATAAAATAAATCTCAATGCTTAATATCAAAAATTTCTTTCAGAAAACAATCTTTTGTGCACTTAAGTATGAGTGGGTAGAAATAAGATATGAAAGTGAGATTTTGAAAACCTAGAACCAAATCACATAAGCAACTAATCAAATAAATTCTTTGTCCATTAAATCAAAATTTAAATATCAAGTTTTTCAATGTGTTTAGTGAAAATCAACTTACTTCCCGTACGAATACTATCAATTCATCATATTTCCATGCTCATCGCTTTAAGATCAGTTTGAAACTCAAGTACTGATTTCGAACTTATCCCCTTTTCCTTCTTTTTCCAATTTTTAATTTTATATCGACGGTCAATTTTTATTCATTCTTTTTTATTTTTGCATTCTATTTCTATTTTTTTCATGACCTCTTTGTCGATCTCCTGTTTTTTAACTGGTTCTGTCTCTCTTTTTTGAAGGTGGATAAAATTTTCTAGGCTCGCTTCTCACCATCTATCAATGATTCACATACTAACAATCAGAACTTCTAATATATCTTACAGAAGGCAGATTGAGAATGTTTGTGATTTATATTAACATGATATTCAAACTTTCTCTTAATCAATTGAGCACAAGAACTTAAGTGATAAATTACTTAGATGATTAACTCTAATAATCTAAAATTTAATCTCTATCTTATCGTACCCAAAGCATTCTTAAGTATACAATTCATCGCTTCCTAAACATATTTCAACTTGAATCATTAAAATTTTCAAAATTTGTACTCAAAACTTAAAAAATACTGATTAGGCTACCTTATCCCCCATCCTCAATCGAAAAATCTACATTATCCTCAATGTAAAAGAATTAAGCATGTAATGCAAAAGAGGCAATGAAAAGAAGAGGGAAGTAATGGAAAGGTAATATCTGAAGAAGGAATTCCGAGTCTTTTCTAATGATCTCAGTGTAAAGATGGGTTAACACAAAACAAAACTCAACAGAATATAAGCAAACTATCCTAAAATGGTAGAACTAAACTACCCTAGTCCTATAAAAGCGATAAACCTACCTATACCTCCATCAGACTAGGAGATCAATCCTGGTATAAAGGATTAGTAGGAGGTATGAACATTTCTTTTGAATCAAATTTCTCAACAAATGGCTTTAATCGATGTTCATTCACTTTAAATTCATTATCATTGTTTGGATTCCGAATCTCGACAGCCCCATGAGGATAAACATTAGTAATAGTGAAGGGGCCAGTCCAACGAGATTGGTGCTTACCTGGAAAGAGATGTAACTAAGAATTGTACAAGAGGACTTTCTGACCTGGTGTGAATGATTTCTGAAGAATATGTTGGTCATGAAACACCTTCATCCTGTCCTTGTAAATTCTTGAGTTCTCATACGCATCATTCCAGATTTCTTCAAGTTCATTCAACTGAAGTTTGCATAGCAAGCCAACGTTGTTAAAGTTCAGATTTTTAATAGCCCAGTAGGCTCTATATTCTAACTCCACAAGAAAGTGGTAGGCCTTCCCATAGACATGTCTAAATGGCGACATTCCAATAAGGGTTTTGAATGGAGTACGGTAAGCCCCATAAGGCATCAGTCGATCGGATTGACCTATCCTTACGGTCTCGGTTAACCAATTTTTCCAAGATGTGTTTAATTTCCCTATAGAAAATCTCAGCTTGCCCACTTGTTTGTGGGTGGTATGGAGTGCTCACTTTATGGGAGATGCCATATTTCTTCATTAAGTTCGTAAATGACCTACTACAAAGATGTGAACCTCCATCACTAATGATGGCTCGAGGCATTCCGAACCAGGAAAGGATTTTCTCTTTTAAGAATTTAATGACTGTTTAATGATCATTGTTCCGGCATGGAATTGCTTCGACCCATTTAATGACATAGTCTATGGCAAGCAAAATATATAAATTCTAAAAAAATTAGGGGAATGGTCCCATAAAATCGATGCCCTAGCAATCAAATGCTTCAATGATCAGAATGAGGTTTAAGAGCATCATATTTCGATGGGACAATGCTTACAATTTCTGACAACGCTCACAAGCTTCGCAAAACTTATGAGTGTCCTTGAACATAGTGGGTCAATAAAAGCCGCACTGCAGAATTTTGGTCGTGGTCTTTTTAGCAAAAAAGTGACTACAATAGGACTGAGAATGATAGAAGGAATTGACACTTCGGTGTTCATTGTCTGGCACATATCTCCTTAAGATTTAGTCTGGGCAATATTTAAACAAATAGGGATCCTCCCAAAAGAATTTACGTACCTCGGTGAAGAATTTTTTCTTATCTTCTGCAATCCAATGTGTCGGCGTGGAACCTATACCAAGATAATTAGCAATAACCGCAAACCAAGGTGAGTGAGAGACTTTGAATAATTGTTCATTAGGGAATATGTCATTTATATGTGTCGTCTCAAGGGAATCAAAGAGATCAAAGCAGGAAAGATGGTCAGCCACTACATTCTCTACTCCCTTTTTATCTTTTATTTTTAAATCAAATTCTTAGAGTAGGAGGATCCATCTTATCAAGTGGGGCTTAACATCATTTTTAGAAAGGTGATACTGGAGCGCCGCATGATCTGTGTAAATGACGATCTTAGATTCGATCAAGTAGGACCTAAATTTGTCCAAAACGAACACCACGACTAAGAGTTCCTTTTCCATAGTAGAGTAATTCACTTGGACAAGATTTAGAGTTCTACTTGCATAATGAATAACGTAGGGCTTCTTTTCTTTTCTCTGTCTTAAAACTGTCCTAAGATCAAAGTCAGACGTGTTGCACATAAGTTCAAAAGGAAAGCTCCAGTCGGGTGGCTACATGATAAGTGCAGTGGTTAACATGCCCTTCGGCTTAGTAAAAGCTTCTTGACGTTGCTCAGTCCACTCTAATGGTGCATCCTTTTGAAGTAGATTGCATAAAGGATGAGAGAGGTGACTAAAGTCCTTTATAAATCTCCTGTAAAAATCGTCGTGTCCTAAGAAGGATCGTACGTCTCGTATGTTCTTGGGTGGAGGTAAGTTAGAGATAAGACCAATCTTAGCCTTATCTACCTCAATTCCCTTGGACAAGATGATGTGTCCAAGGACAATTCCCTTACGAACCATGAAATGACACTTCTTCCAATTTAGTACCAAATTCTTTTCCTCAAATCGCTTCAACACACATTTAAGATTTTTCAAACAAACGCTAAAGGATGGACCAAAGACAGGGAAGTCATCCATGAAGACCTCTAAATATTGTCACACCATGTCAGAAAAAAAATACTCATCATGCATCACTGAAAAGTGGCTGGGGCATTACATAGTCCGTATAACATCATTCAATAAGCAGAGGTGTCAAAGGGACATGTGAATGTGGTCTTTTCCTGATCTTCAGGGCCTATCTCTATCTGGTTGTAGCCTAAATACCCGTCAGGGAAATAATAGTACGAGTGACCAGCTAGCCTTTCCAAGATTTGATCAATGAAGGGCAAATGGAAGTGGTCCTTCCTCAGGATGGTATTTAACTTCTTGTAGTCAATGCACATTCTCCAATCAGTAGTAACTCTAGTTAGCACGAGTTCATTATTGGCATTGGCTACGATGGTGATTCCAGACTTCTTAGGAACCACCTGAGTTGGACTCACCCATTGACTATCGGATATCGGCTTTATGATACCCACATCTAATAGCTTAAGAACCTCGGCTTTAACCACTTCCTTCATGTTTGGATTTAATCTGTACTGTGGTTGTCAGGAGGTATTCGCATTATCCTCTAGATAAATGCTGTAAGTACAAATCGAAGGGTCAATTCCTTTGAGGTCTGCAATCGACCATACAATGGCTCCCTTATGCTCAATAAGAGTAGAGATGAGCATACTCTCCTGTTCCTGCTCAAGCTGGGAAGAAATCACCACCGGGTATGTCTCATCTTGACCTAAATAGACATATTTCAATTCAAAGAGCAAAGGTTACGGTAAAGACATTACATCAGTTTGGGGCAATTCTTCAAATTGTGGCCTCCACTGGTTAACTTCAAGTACCGACACAGTATCCAACATGGTCCCCATCTCCCTAATCATATCATCATCAAAATCATGGGAGTGGGCTAGTCACGTCTCTAGAGGGTCATAGGATAAGGTCATCAAAGTTTTATCCTCCACGAAAGAATCAATCAAGTTAACATCGTGGGCATCGTCATCATCCTCTAACCGTTTGCTCGTATTGAAAAAGATATTCAACTCCAATGTCATATTTCCAAAAGACAAGCTCATGACTCCATTCCTGCAATTAATGATTACATTTGATGTGGCAAGGAATGGGCGACCAAGAATGACTGGAATTTGAGTGCTCATGTCCATGATGGGTTGAGTATACAGGACGATAAAATCTACCGGGTAGTAGAATTTTAAAACCTGGACCAACACATCCTCAATTATCCCTCTCGGTACACGAACTGAGCGATCAGCCAGTTGTAATGTGGTTCGGGTGGGTTTCAATTCACCCAACCCTAGCTCTTCATAGACCGAGTAAGGAATCGGATTTACACTCGCTCCTAAATCAAGAAGTGCGTGCTCAATGCGGTAATTCGCAATTACACAAGTAATAGTTGGGCTACCGACATCTTTGTATTTTTGTGACACATTTTGCTTTAGGATGACACTCACTTTTTCAGTTAAAAAGATTTTCTTTTGAATATTTTACTGTCTTTTAGTCATACATAAGTCTTTTAGAAATTTGGCATATGAAAGTATTTGTTTAACTACATCTAGTAAAGGGACCTTCACTTATTTTAACACCTCTAGAATGTCCTGAGAGTTAGAGAGAGATTTTGGTGCAATCAACCGTTGGGGGAATGGTGCAATTGGCTTACTTTAGAGTTCCGATTCTAACTCTTGTGGAGTGTTGCTAGGTCTATCAGTTTCATCTACTTTCAGGTCCTTAGACTTTTCAGCCCTTATCGGAATAGATTTGTCAATTATCTTCTCACTCCTAAGAGTGGTGATAGACCTAGCTTGCTACATTTGATTTGAAGAGCTTGGATCACTTATTTCGTATTGCGGTTTAGGATTGGGGAAAGGTTGGGCTGGAAGAATCCCTTTTTTCCCAATTGAATGTTTTGTCTCACGCCCTTATATGGCCTCTGAAAGGTCTTAAAGGGTTTGCAATATACTATGAGTGATAAGCTCTTAGTTTTGAATACATTTCCAGACTGGATCCTCTTGAGGTTTCCCTTAATTCAAGAATTGGTTAGGGATTCCGCAAGGAGTAGAAGTTTGTCCATTCCTTTAACTAAAGTTCGGATGATTTCTCCAACTAGGAATGTATATGTTAGAGATGGGTCCATTGAAAGGTCTTTAGTAGTTGTTTACAGCATTCGATTGCTCGTTCAGTGCCTCTTGAAAAGTAGGTATCATTGGGCAATTATTAGTTGTATGTATGTTGAAGTACAGATACTGCAAACAACTTCCTTAGCCTTATCCTTCTTAAGTTCCATGGCCTCGACCTTCCTTACGAGACTGACCACTTTATCATTTATATCATCATCCTCTTTCAGCAAATATATCCCACCTCTCTCCCTTGCTTGAGCAAGCTTAACCACACCTCATCAACATTCTTGTTCATGAATTCTCCATTACACATCATCTCGATGAATTAGTGCATGGAAGATGTCAGTTCATCGTGGAAGAAAGTTGTTATACACCATGTTTCAAAACCATGTTGTGGGCATGAACTGACGAGATCCTTTAACCACTCTCAACATTGGAAGAATGTTTCATCTTCCCTTTGGGCGAAGTTCATGATTGACTTCTTGATGGTGTTCGTCTTATGGTATGGAAAGATTTTTTTTATGAATTCCTTCATCATGTCATTCCATGTGCCAATAGATTGCGGACGTAGTGAGTGCAACCATGTCTTAGTTTTTTCTTTCAAGGAGAAAGGAAAGAGTTTCATCCTGATCGTGTCCTCAGACACGTTAGGAAAGTATAAAGTGGCTATAACCTCGTCAAATTCTTGCAAGTGTAGGTATAGACTTTTAGATTCAAGTCCTAGGAACTTTGGAAGGAGTTGGATCACTCCAGGTTTGATATCCATATTTCATGTGTTTCCTGGAAAAACTATACAAGAAGGGGTGCTCACCCCCTGTTGGTTGTAAGTAATCTCGTAAAGTACGAGGAGGGGTGCTTAATGCACCTCATTCTCATCCTGGACTTCCACAACTCGAGGTTACAGCTTATTCACTGATTGATTTACAGGTTGATTTGCAGCACAACCTCAATTAACTCTGAGGATCTCGAGTGGTGTCTAATCCGGTGATGGATAGATAACCCCTCAACTAATCCTCCTTCACTCAAAAGACGTCGAGTGTTGTCACGGATCCACTTAGGCATGAAACACTCTCAGCAGTCTATTTCAGATTCTAACTTAAACCTAAAGGAAAGTAGAAGTTACCAAATTAGAAGGTTTTATGTTCGGATCCGACAAAAGAAAAAAAGGAAAGTGAGTTAGTTTCTAAAAAGGAAATAAGGAAAGCAACCTAGTTTCTAAAAACAGAAAATAGAAAGTTTTAAAATTTTTTTTTTTAAGTTAGTTTCTAAAAAAAAGAAAGTTTCTAAAAATAGAAAAGGAAAGTTTTTAAACTTATAATTAGAAAGCAAAGTTAGTTTCTAAAAAAATTCAGAAAACCGTAATCCTGAAAATAGAAAATCGAAAAACCCTAATCTTAAACTAATTCTAAAACTAGTTAATCTCAGAAAAATGCAATTGTTAATCTATGGCAACGGCACCAAAAACTTGTTCACATCCCTAAGTGTAGGGTCACATGCAGTAATAATCTCGCTAAGATCAAGGTCGAATGCACATGGACTAATCTCGTGTGTCTTTTAAAAGCAACTAGAAGTAGAACTAGAAAAAGATGCAAATCTAAATTTGGAAATAAATGGAGTAATTGTGATGTATGTAATTAGAAACTTAAGAAATTAAAGGTTGAAACTAGGGTATCCAAGGATCCCTTGGTAGAGATCAGGGAGATCTATGCTTGATTCAAGGACACAACTGGAATCAGAGTCTTATCTTATCCAGTTGGAAGATATCTCAGTAAAACCAAATCTGAACTTCTATTGACCTAATTCTCAATGGATGAGAGTTGCGAGAACTGGAGGTGATTCTATCATAAAACCATGCCTATGAGATGATGGCTCATAACAAGATATACCAATTCACAACTAACATAGAAGAATTGTGAAGATTAGAAGGGATTCCATCACCTAACCATGTGTGGCGCCCCGAACTCGGAAACCGGGCTTACAAAATTCTCGATCGCCGAATCCGGTGCCGACAGCCTCCGTAGTACCCCATTCTAGGCTCCCGGTACCTATATACCGGATTCCGATCATGGGATCCTACATGGAGGATTTTCAATATGAAATCTTTGTAAGAAGCAAAACTATAAGCATAACCCAGACATAAACAATAACATCACCACATGTCCACTATAATAAAAAACTTTAGAGTACAATACATAAAGGGGAAATTAAAGATAGATATCAAAACTCCAAAAGCTCAGCTGCATGCTCCTGCCTCAATGTTGCTGCGTCCTAACGTCACTTGCATGCAACGGTCATGCATAAGCTTATAGAAAGCTTAGAGGGTGGTGTAAGTGTGTGCGTAGTACATGTGTTATGCATACAATATCAGAGTAATACGAAAAATGCTAGGAAGTTCATGAATACTATCAGTCGTACTGAGGCTATGCGATGCAAGGCATGAATGCTATCGGCCATACCAAGCTATGCGATGCAAGACATGAATGATGTCAGCCATACTAAGCTATGCGATGTAAGGCCTACATGGCCAAATGTCATATGCAAGACGCAACGCAAGCATACCAGTCCTCAACTGGATCTACATATCAGTATAGTTCATCTTTGAAATATCATTGGGGTCTAATGCACTCCACATTGACTACCCCTCCCCAGGCGCATAGACAAGTGAGTGTAAGAGACCTCACTATCCACCTAGCCAATAGTTAGCCAATATATACACGGCTCGTCGGTAGTGGACCCATTCCTCGAGCTGGTCAAACTCAACCTAGCTGTGCCCCCTTCACCCGGGCGGGTAAGGTCACACCCCCTTTCAACCAACCACGACACAGTAAAAGACACCGCCTACTGGTATTCGACACTCGGGCGCTCATGCATCGACTTGGTCTAGACGTTGGAGCAACCTCCTAGTACTATAAGGGTTTTAGGACTTTCACCCAAGGACATCTATAGCGCCCCACTGCTAGAACCAAATATTTTTGGTATCCAATCTTGCCATCCACGATATGCCCGTGGAGGCCATAGCCCTAATGTCGCTAGGGCGTACAATGATCATGTCACATAAATGCGAGATATATGAGTCATACTATCCAGTCATGCATCAATCCTGTGCATACCGCGCGCTCATGTGGGGCAACTTCGTCTCTCGGGGAGTCCCAAAAATAACCTGCCCAATGGCATATGTTATGATCAATCACTCCTCATAATAAGTATGCAAATGATGCACATGGGCATGTATCATGATGTTATGCTAGCATATCCAACGATGATGATGTACTCTCCTACAATCAATAGATGGTCTAGATGGCATACGCATATCAAGAATGGGCCTTAGGGTAAGTCTAACGTATATAACAAGGGGAGTCAAGAGGATGGACCTAAGTACAAAGATTGGGCTTCCTCACCCTCTCCATCACATAGTAAACTGGGCTTCCTATGGGACCCAATAAGCACAAGATGGCTTTATGGGTTGGACAAATCTACAAGACACGGTGGAAGCATAATCAATAATGGGGGCCCAATGGTTTTAGTTAGCCCACTAAGAGAAGATGAGAACTGGCCTAATAATGGGCCCTAAGGAGGTTTACAACGTGGACATTTAACCACCATCGCCTCCTAGAATGCGACCCGCTATAGAAACTATCTCACAATGGATCACATGGCCCTTAAACTAGCTAGAAAATGAATGGGCAGCATACATATTATCTCATTCATCATGATAGACTCACACATCACAATTCGGCCTCACATATACAATGGGCCTCATGCATAGAATGACCTCACACATGTACCGGGCCTTACACATCACAATGGGCCTCACACAAGGGCCTCATACATCATAATGGGTCTCATCACATGGGCCTCATATACATCACAATGGGCCTTATCACATGGGTCTCATATACATTACAATGGGCCTTATCACATGGGTCTCATATACATCACAATGGGCCTCATAAAACAACCCATGGCCTGGGAACAATTGGTGGATAGTGTGTGTGTAACACATACATCATAGTGGGCCTTTCAAGTCAGCCCATAATCCAGTAAAACGGATGGGCAACGTGTATATACCACAATGTGGGCTCAATGGTCGGACGTCAAGAAATCTGGATGGCCTAGTTCTCATTCAAACAGATGGAATGTGGGCCTTACAAGGTTCTGATGGGGCCCATGACCCTGAAAATGGCCTGACAGTGTGTATGGAACATATACATCAAGGTGGGCCTCTGCACAATGTAAATGGGCAGCATGGATATAGAATATACAACAGGTGGGGCCCTGTACAAATAGCAAGTGGGCCTTGCATATACATAACAGGTGAGCCTACACCTAATAGATGGGCCCCACCAATGGACAACATGGATATACAACGCATACCTCATGGCGGGGTCCGTAGCCACTAGACAGGGTGGATAAATTATCATGGTGGGTCCCACCATCCCATGCTGGATGGTGTGGACAACACATACATCATGGTAGGCCTCACACCTCACAATAGGTGGACGGTGAGGATAAGACACATATATCACGGTGGATCCCACCGTCCCTGTTGGACGGTGTGGATGAAACACATACATTACGTGAGATCCCACCGTCCATTGCTAGACAGCGCGGATGCCATACATACATCAATGGTGCGGCCACGTGCTGGATACAACACATACATCAGCTGGATCCCCACTGTCCATTGCTGGATGGTGATGGACTCCATACATTCATCAGATGACTCCACATCCCACGTCCAAATGCTAGACGGCATGGATGAAACACGTACATCTAGTGGGGTCCACATCTAGGCACTGGACGACGTGGGTTTAATACATTCATCTGGTGGGTCCACGTGTGCGTGGCCCACCAGAGTTTGGATTAAGCTGATATTTGTATTTTCCCTTCATCAGGGCCTGTCCCAAAATGGTTTGCTGCTGGACGTCAGCAAGGTGGGCCCACAAATGGGACAGCGTGGCTACAACACATAAATCATGGTGGTGTCCATGTGGTGGGCCACACAGCCGCACACCAAGCTGATATTTGTGTTGTCCCTCCATCCAGGCCGGCCCAAAAATGGGCAGCAAGGGCTGCTGGATGGTAGGCAGCAAGGTGGGCCGGTCCCACTTTTTAGATAGCCATGTGGTCCACCATTTGGACAGCATGGATGTAATGACTCAAAAATTTCTGTACAATGGCCTGAGTACCACCTCGACTAGAATTCACTTAGGATTAAATCCTTTAGAAATTTGACAAAGTTAACTAAGTGTTAAACTAGATTAGCCATGAAATCCATTTGAATCACTTTAAATAGGATCTGCAAGACCCAAAACTTGTAGAATCATTGACGCTAGGTTACCCTAAAGTCTAGGATCAAACTCATTACCCGACTGCTCTCAGGAGCACATTGAAACACCGTATCAAGTCTGGACTGCACAGCGTGGGTCCGAATAATACAAGGTTAAGGACTTAGGACCGCCTCGCTGGGCTTGACAACCATCTCGGAAATCAAATCCAGCCAGTGTCCCATGGCTGTTCGCTTGAGTCCGGAGCGAGAGAGTGTGAAAACACTTATTTTCTTTACAAAATAAATTTCTTGAATAGTAATCTGAGACTTGTTACTTGCAGTCAATTTGTAAGCAACCAGACTGTCAGAATCTGACCCAAATACACCCTTGGATCAGGAAAAATTTAATAAACATATCCATGTACTTGGAATTTCAGATCGAGATCCGCTGACCGTTGAACTAAAACTAGTCCACCACGCGTGATCTGGGAATCCGACAGAAATGAAAACTTAACTCCACCTGTATCCAAGATTGGTGAGCTTAAGTTCGACCTTCGGCTCAAGGAGGCCCGCCAGAAGTCCTCCATTGAGCTGGAAAAGTGCCGCTTTGGTTATAACCTAAGTATACCTTGTCCATAAGTCTATTTCAGAGAGTTTTTAGGCTATATAAGGACCTTAGAACTCTCTCTCTCACAGCCATACGAATTTGAGAGAAACCCTAGAGAGAGAAGTGAGAAAAGAGAGAGAAAGAGTGAGACAAGTGGGAGAAACTCCCTGCCACTGTTTCCTGCCACTACCTAAGCTCCACCACTCTATTCTTGTCGCTTTCCCGGCGATACCGACTTCATTTCTAGGTAAGAAACCCTAACCCTAATCTGTTTTGGGGTGTGAAGGTTGTAGGTTATGAAATAGCTAACCTATTTCATTCTTTAGGCTACCAAACTGCCAAATACAAAAGCTTAGCAAACCTAGCTGATTCGTTGCGATTCTAAGACAAAAGGTGAGAACTTTAGGTGTATAGGTTATGGTTTTCAACGCTTTTAATGTCAGATAATGATAGATTCATGATCTGCATGCAATTGCACATGTACAAAGTGCTTTCTATTCTCTGTTTCGATTAAAGACGTAGAATATGGAATTTTACATATTCTAGGTATTCGTAGAAAATACCGTATACGTATATATTTTGGAAATATGTTTTCCATGATTATTTGTTGTATGAATATATGATATATGGATAAAATACTTGTTTGGCGAAAGGATTCGCCCTAATACATGTTTTGCTAATATACATTATGTATGTAGGAATGTGTATTGTAGAAAAAACCGTATACGTATATATTTTGAAAATGTGTTTGCCATGATTATTTGCTATATGAATATATCATATGTGCATAAAATACATGCTTGGTGAAAGGACTCGCCCTAATACATGTTTTGCTAACATACACTATGTATGTTGAAATAGTGTATGCTACGTGTTTGTGAAAATGCTTGTGAGAGTAAGTGTTTGGATGATGATGCATTGGGTAGGTGTTGAGATGGGATTCCCAACTACCTTAGAGACCTATATGATTTCCTCCATGTGGTTGATTACTTTAACCGCTTACTTATGATATATATGTGTTTGTGTTGCTTGTTTATAACATGCTTTATAATATGCTTTATGACATGCTTGTCAACTTGCTTGAATTACTTTGTTTAATATGATTTACTCCACATGTTATGAATAAGGATTGATTGAGTTTGAGACTATGTTTATAGTCCAGACAATCGATACCAGACTTGAGATTCATTTCACCACGTAGGATGTGTTTGACGAACCCGAGTCGTACTTCAGTTGGCGACAGTGGTTAGGCCACGCAAAGTGCTTATGCACTTCATGTCGTTCAATTGATTATGTGCTCGAGCTAGTCAGGCCCGTCAAGTAACCCGATATGTCTAATGTATGTTCACCATGTTTGGTCACTATTGCTTGAACTTAGGGTACCAAACTTACCAATGGAATCCCGTTAACTATGGTATTTCAATCCGCTAAGACTTATGAGCCGGGCATGGTGGTATGGGACACCGTGGTCGAGCTGTCGGCCTACGCTGGGGCCTCGCGCCTCCCCGTAGTGACCATTGAGCAACCAGACTCGTGAACCGATTATGGTGGTATGGGACACTATATTCGAGCTGTCGGCCTACATTGCTTAATGGGTGATGGGGGAGTGGTGCAACGATTCCGTGTAACAGCCCTGACAGCCCTAACTGTACCCGGTGTAGTGACCTCAAGCATACTCTAAATCTGTGGTGAGGCGATGAGCCTTCCCATAGTAACAAAGTATAAACTAGGCTTGTATTGATAAGGTGATGGGGGAGTGATGTAACGATTCCGTGTAACAGCCTGGCAGCCCTTGCAGTGACCTAGAAACATACCATCGTATGAGATTGTCTAAGACTGACGACCCTAGAATGGATCATGTTTGGAAATGATATAAGGGAGGTACCTTAGTTTTCCAATCCTACTGTTTGAAATGGACTAATAACAACTCGGTAATCATGCTCATCATGCATTGCATGTGCCTGGAAGATGTGGAGCACTGAGAAATGTAAGCATGCCGCGAACGTAAGATGGTGTCGCATGAGGGAGTATGTCGGTGAGGGCATCTATCATGACTGCATTCATACTTGCATTAATAAGAGTAGTTAGGAGTGTTTGATTATACTGCTTAACTGAGTCGATAACATGTTAACCTATGCTTTATTATTCCACTAAGTTAGCTACTCACTCCCACGTTACGGGACGGTGTTGTACACACCAACCAGACTCTGTCTCAGGTTTAGATGAGCTGGCGACTCAGGAGGCTGAGCCGGACTATGGTGAGGACCAGGACGAGTTCTCATTTATGCAGTATTCTGGCAGCTTCAACTAGACTGCCGGATCGATGGAATTTACTGGGATTACTTCCTTAGTTGTATTTTTTACTTTTTGAACATAAAATAAATATATGTATATGGTGACTCAGATGGGTTCATACTCTGGAGAATGAAATGATTTTGTTTCTTTTACATACATATATATACAGTTCAGTCTTCTGCTTGCCTTTATATAATTGATCTGGAGTATGAATTACTGTTTTGGTCTTATCTCACTCATGTTTATTGCTCTAACACAAACAACATTTAATCATCATTAGCTATGTTGCATAAGTGATGTGTTGGAACTCGGGAGTTGAGTTATACTCGACCCCCGATTTTCAGGGCGTTAAAGTGGATAACACTCATTCATCATCAGGTGGGCCATCATACAAGGGAAAAGGGAAAGAGAGAGAGAGAGAGAGAGAGAGAGAGAGAGAGGAGAGGGAGAAATGACTAGTGGAGGGGCTTCGCCACTACGAGCCCCTCAAGATGATCAAACATACATCAAGATGAGTCTCATTCATGTGTGGGCCCTTAAATCAGCAATCAAAGGTGGGCCATTGGCCACACCTAGGGACCAAGATGAGATCCCTACCATTGATTGGTGGGTCCCACTTGCCCCATGTAAGAAAAATGAAAAGATCTACCTAAGAAGCACCCACCTTTCCTCCTTTTTCCTCCCTTGAACTCTTAAGATCCTAAGGGTGCTTCTCAATGGTGGAGATGGGATTTTAATGGTTGGATGGGGTGGGATTTAGCTAGGAAGAGGGCTAGTTGGGATGGGTTTTCTCTCCTCTAGCTTGGACATCCTTGGCCTCTCTAGGTTTCAAATGAGGAAGAAAGGGAGGGAGAGAGAGATGTAGGAAGGAAATGATGAGTTTGTAAGGTAATGGCTTGTGTGATGATGGCATGTAAGAGATGTAAGAGGCATGGGGCTAGTCATCATGGCTAGCAAGGCATGGGTGGCTAGGGTAATGTCATCATAGCCTAGGTAGTCTAGGTTCAAGCAGTAGCGTCCAAACATGGTGAATATACATTAGACAGATCAGGTTACTTGATGAGCTCGACTAGCACGAGCGCACAACTAACTGAACGACATGAAGTGCATAAGCACTTCGCGTGGCCTAACCACTGTCGCCAACTGAAGAATGACTCGGGTTCGTCAAACACATCCTACATGGCGAAGGAATCTCAACCACGAACTCAAGTCTGTTACCGATCTCCTGGACTATAACATAGCCCCAATCACATTCAAGTCGTAACCAGAAAGCATGAATAATAGTCAAAGCAGAATTAACAAAGTAATTCAAACATGTCAACAAGCATGTTATAAAGCACAATATAAATAGGAAATACAACACATACATTTCATAAGTAAACGATTAACTTAAACAACTTACATGAAGGAAATCATACACATCACTAAGGTAGTTGAGAATCCTATCTCAACACCTACCTAAAGCACAATCATTTAAGTACTTACTCATACAAGCATTTTCACAAACACTTAGAATACACTTATTAACATACATAACGTATATTAGCCAAAACAAGTATTAGGGCGAATTCTTTCACCGAGTGAGTATTACACTTATATATAGCATGTTCATACAGTAATTTATCATGGCAACCACACTTTCAAAATTTGTACGTATACTTATTTTCTACAAATATACAGAATACACAATATGCCATAATTTGCATACGCAATCGAAACGCAAAACGAACATCGTATTATGCATGTACAATAACACCCAGATCACGAATATATCATTATCTGACATTGAAAGCATTGAAAACCATAACCTATACGTCTAAAGTCCGCACCTTATGCCATAGAAGCGAGTAACGGACTCAGTTAAACACCAAGCCTTAATCACTGGTAGAACGACAACCTAAGACATGAAATAGGTTAGCTATTTCATCACTTGCAACAATAATAACCCTAGAACGGATTAGGGTTAAGATTTTTTACCTAAGAACGAAGACGGAATCGCCGGAATAGCGATTGGAAAGTGATGGTTAAGCACGTAGATCGACAGGGTAGAATAACAGGAAGATTCTCCCACTTCTCTCACACTTTCACTCTCTTTTTTCTCTCTCTCTCTCTCTCCTAGGGTTTTCTCAAATTCGTATGAGATGAGAGAGTGAGGGTTTAAGGTCCTTATATAGGCCTAGAACTGCCAGAAATAGGTCCACGACCATGGTATACTTAGGTTATGTCCAAATACGGACTGTTTCATCTCAACGGAGCACTTCTGGAGCCCCCTTGAGCCAAAGGTCGGACTTAAGCTCACTAACTATGGATCTAGGTCGAGTTAAGCTTTCATTCCAGTCGGGTTCCCAGATCACACGTGGCGGACCATTTTCAGTTCAACGGTCACTAAAACTCGATCAGGGTTACAAGTACACAGATATGTATAGGAAATGTTTCTTGATCCGAGGGTGTATTTGGGTCAGATTTTGACGGTCTGATTACTTATATTTGGCCCACAAGCGACAAGTCTCAGATTACTTAAATTTGATTTAATTTCTAAATAAAACCATGTTTTCTCACACTCCTCGTTCCGGGCTCAAGCGAATAGCCTTGGGATACTATCTGGATTTGACTTTCGAGATAGTTGTCAAGCCCAGCAAGGCGGTCCTAATTCTATAACCTCGTATTATTCAGACTTTTGATGTACGGTCCAGATCTGATACGGAGTTTCGTGATGCTCCCGAGAGCAGCCGGGTAATGAGATTGATCCTAGATTTTAGGGTAACTTAGAGTCACTGATTCTACAAGTTTTGGGTCTTGCAGATCGGATTTAAAGTGATTAGTGTGGATTTCGTATGTGATCTAGTTTAGCACTTAATTAACTTTGTCTAATTTCTAAAGGATTTAGTTCTATAAGATTTCTGTCTGAGGTGGTACTTGGGCCTTTGTAGTTTCTATAAAAAGTGATTTAAGTAATTAATACTTAACTAAATCACGCCCTAATTACAATAGAAGAAGGTCCTATGGCAGGAGAGGCTGATGTTTCTAAATAACCTATTCGTCGATGATTTCATAAGGTTAATGGTCAAAAGCCCATTTTATTTATGTTTACAGTAATTTTGAGTTTGAGTATTGTTCTTCATCAGCTAAACTTTAAGATCTGTGTCTAACGTGAAAGTACTTAGAAAGATTTAAAGAACGAGGTGGTGCGAGGTGAGATTTGTGAAGCAAAAGGGTTAAAAAGCGATTTTAGACTTTGGGATTGAGTTCTGACAAGTTAATAAGGTGTTCGGATATACCCATTGCCTAAGGACGTCTATCTCTAGGTTGGCCAAAATCCGGGGTGTTACGGTTCTGGATGAGAGTGAGTGGCCAACTCAGTGTTACCATTCCACTAAGTACACTTAGTATCAACATAATCAAGGACAAGTAATGATAGCATAGAATTTCAACCAACTTCTTAATCTAGTAAATTAAATGCATGTATGACATGATATGTATATGCATGTCTCAGGGTTCAAACCGATAATAAAATGGCTTGTCTCTAATATTACCTGTGAATGCAAACAAATCGATAGTAATGTGCCTCGTCACCAACATTACGCATAAATGCCATGATATGCATGCTTTAGCCAAGCCTTTATTAATCCATTTATATATGATCATATTGGGGAAGCTAGGATACTACAAATTATACTACAAGTCAAACAAACCAAATCACATGACTCGTCGCTAGTGTTCATTTATTCAAACTAGGGTTTGTCACCTAAATATTAAATATGAATAATCATTCCGAAGGCAAGGGCCCGTCACTAATACTGAAAATGAGCAAACAATCCAATGGTATGAGCTCATCACCCAAAACTAAATCAATATGGAAAGGGCTCGTCACCCAAATCCAACAACAGAATGGTAGGCTCATCACCTCCATTGGTGCTCATTGGACACTATGTGTTATGACAACCCTAAGTGCATGGCTGCGATATAGTAATAACTTGGTAAGACCGAATTCGTACTAACATGTACTTAATTTTGTACGATTTTTAGAATACGTCAAAACTAGAACTAGAATCTTAACTAACTACCAAATTCAAATTTGAAAAGTAATTGTGAAGAGAATATCTGGAATAGAATACTAGAGTGCAAAGGATTGACTTATAGCTTCATTAATGTTACTATACTTGATTTAAATAGATCACACAGCTGGAATCGATGTCCTATCTTATCCAGTCAGATAATGGAGCAGTTAAAGTATCATTCGTATATTCCAAAACAAATTTGAACTTCATTGAATTGATTCCCTCATAAAACATTAACGTATTTATTGTAGGGAATTTAAAGCATCTATCATGCCCAAAGTCAATGATAGATCAATGAATTTTACAGACCAAACAATTTAAAAACATGTAAGATAATATCAATAGTCTTCCTAAGCATCCGAAGTGCCCGGAGTAGACAATGGATCAAAATAAACTAAAAATACTTTTTCGTTCAAACCAATATCAATGAATTGTTCAACGTGTAAACCAAATAACTTGAATCAAAGTAAAATAAATATTAAGAAGAACTATAAACTTCACCTCTTAGCTTTAGATAAGAGATTAGCCAACCATAGAGATGATTGAACTAAAAATCTCAAATATATATATATATATATAAACTAACTAGAACTGAATGATTGAAGAAGAGGCAGGATTCCTTGAAGATCCACAACTCCTTGCTCTACTCCTTCTACCCTAATTCATGATTAGAAAGACTTTAAACATCTCTTTCTATAGGCTTGATTCGTACCAACTTTAAAATTGACTCAAATTTACGTAGTTATCGCAACTTTGATGGCATCAAAGTTCCTTCGAAGAGTCCGGGTGAAAACAGGAACTGTCCAACAACTGACTTTCAAATATACATATTTTCTCGATGTCGTTGAACTGCCTTCGATGAGATCGAACTTGGCTTCGATGACATCGAAGAATGCCCCAATATGTCTAACAACAAAATTAAATTTTCTGAATTTTTACGATGGGATCGAAGTGGTTTGATGTCATCGAACACTTACTTTGATGACATCGAAGGTGTCATCAATGGCATCGAATTCTCGATTTTATCACTTCTTGTAACGCCCTAAAAACCCAACTCCCGAGTTCCAAAACATCACTTATGTAACATAAATAATGATGATTGAATGTTGTCTATATTAGGGCATTAAACATGATTGGAACTATACCAAAAATAACATGTCATACTCCCAAGGCATCTAAATTGCGCAAGCGGAAGACTGTAATAAGTAAATAAATGATATAAAAGTGATAATAAGCCCTCAGAGTATGAATGTCACTAGGTTAACAATTATAAGTTTGATTTCAAAATATACAAAATGAGAAAGTGTAATGTCTTCTATCCCAAATACCATAGCCTCGACAATGCAATTCCAGGTCTACATAGACCCGCCAAAGAGTTACATGTAGGAGAACTCATCCTCAACATCATAGTAGTAGACCAGCTATGCTTCATAAGCATCGCCATCACCTGCAGCTAAGACAGTCTGGTTGGTGTTGCAAGCACCGTCCTGTAACGTGGGAGTGAGTAGCTAACTCAGTGGAATCATAGAGCAAAGATTAACATGTTATCAAATCAATCAAGTGATAATGATAAAGCAAGCAAATCAAATATTCCTAAGTACTGTAATTAATGCAAGGATGAGATACAATAATGATGCATGCCCTCGCTAAAATACTCCCTCGTGCGACACCATCTTACGTCTGTTGTATGCTTTCATCCCTCAGTGCTCCACATCTTCCAGGTACATGCAGTGCAATATGAAATGATTACCGAGTTGTTATTAGTCCTTTTCAAATAGCAGTATTAGGAAACTAAGGTACCTTCCTTATATCATTCGCAAACAATGATCCATTCTAGGGTCATCAGTCCTAGATAATCTCATACGATGATACAGTTCTAGGTCGCCCTAAAGGGCTACCAGGGCTGTTACACACACTCGTTGCACCGCTCCCCCATCACCTTATCAATACAGGCCTATTTTATACTCTGTTTACTATGGGAAGGCTCGTCGCCTCTCCGTAGCTTCAGAGTATGCTCGAGGTCACTACAAAGGGCTCGTCACCAATTAGTGTAGGCCGACAGCTCGAATATAGTGTCCCATACCACCATAATCGACTCACGAGATAGGTCGCTCACTGGTCACCACGGGGAGGCACGTGGCCCCAGCGTAGGCCGACAGGTCAACCACGGTGTCCCGTACCACCATGCCCGGCTCATGAGTCTTAGCGGATCGAGGTACCAAGGTTAACGGGGTTACACTGGTAAGTTTGGTACCCTAGGTTCAAGCAGTGGCATCCAAACATGGTGAACATACATTAGACAGATCGATTTACTTGACGAGCCCGACTAGCACGTGTGCACATTACATCGATCGACATGAAGTGCATAAGCACTCCGTGTGGCCTAACCACTGCCGACGACCAACATATGACTCGGGTTCGTCAAACATGTCCTACGTGACGAATGAATCTCAACCACGAACTCAATCTGTTACTGATCGTCTGGACTATAATCATAGCCCCAATCACATTCAATCCTTAACCAGAAGCATGTAGAGTAAAGCAGAATAAACAAAGTAATTCAAGCATGTTAACAAGCATGTCATAAAGCACAATATAAACGGGAAATACAAACACATATATTTCATATGTAAGCGGTTAAATTAAACAACCAACATGGAGGAAATCATATACATCTCTAAGTTAGTTGAGAATCCTATTTCAACACCCAAGTAAAGCATTATTTACTACGTATATACTCATACAAGCATTTATACAAACACTTAGACTACACATATTAGCCTACACATCATATGTTGGCTAAAACCTGTATTAGGGCGAATCCTTTCGCCAAACAGATACTGCATCCATAACTCACATGTATATACAACAAATACTCATGGGAATCACATTTATAAAATTTATATGTATACGGTATTTTCTACAAATACCTAAAATACAGAAAATTCCATATACTTTGTATGTATTCGAAATGGAAAACGGACAACATGTTCTACATGTGAAATAACATCCTCGTCAATAATCTACCATTAGCCGACATTGAAAGCTTTGAAAAATGACAACCTAAGCATCTAAAATCCACACCTTACGCCGTAGAAGCGTAACAAACTCAACAAAGACTCTAAGTCTTCGTATACATGGAATATCAACCTATAATACAAGCTAGATTAGCTATCTAACCATTAGCATCAATGAAAACCCTAAAAAAGTTAGGGTTAGGTCTTTCTTACCTAAGAACGAAGTTAGAATTGTTGGAATGACAATTTGATAGCAGGAAAGAAGCACGTGGATTAGCAGAACAACTGCTAAGAAGAACCTCTCACTCTTCACTCACTTTCTCTCTCGTTCTCTTCTCTTTTGCTAGGGTTTCTCTCAAATTCGTAGGTGAGGGAGAGACAGGGTTTAAATGCCTTATATAGGCTCTGTTTTGAGCTCAATAGCCCCAGAACCTAGAGTATACTTATTTTATAGCCAAAGTATACCTGTTTCAGCTCAACGGAGGACTTTTGGAGCCTCCCCTTGAGCCAAAGGTTGGACTTAAGCTCACTGACTATGGATCTAGGTCGAGTTAAGTTTTTATTCCAATCGGGTTCCTAGATCACACGTGGCGGACCAATTTCAGTTCAACGGTCACTGAAACTCAATCAAGGTTACAAATATATTGACCTGTGTATGTAATTTCCCCTGATCCGAGGGTGTAATTGGGTTAGATTCTGACGGTCTGATTGCTTATATCAGTCCTGCAAGTGACAGGTCTCAGATTACTTAAATTAGATTATATTTGTAAAGAAATCTTCATTTTCTCACACTCCTCGCTCCGAGCTCAAGCGAATAGCCTTGGGACACTATCTGGATTTGACTTTCGAGATGGTTGTCAAGCCCAGCAAGGCGGTCCTAATTCTATAACTTTGTATTATTCAGACTTTCGATGTGTGGTCCAGATCTGATATGGAGTTTCGTGATGCTCTTGAGAGCAGCCGGGTAATGAGATTGATCCTAGATTTTAGGGTAACCTAGCGTCACTGATTCTACAAGTTTTGGGTCTTGCAGATCAGATTTAAAGTGATTAGTATGGATTTCGTATGTGATCTAGTTTAGCACTTAGTTAACTTTATCAAATTTTAAAGGATTTGTGAAGGAAAAGGGTTAAAAAGTGATTCTAGACTTTGGGATTGAGTTTTGACCAAAAATCCGGGGTGTTACACTTCTGATTTTTTACACTTTGCAACTTTAATTTTCTTCATTCTTTACTTAGTTTCCTTAGATCTTGGACTCTTAAATTCTTCAATCTTGAACTCCATAGATTCAATCATTTACTTGGTAATCCTTTGAGTATTAAATTCATACTTTAAGCATCATTTACTCGTTAGCCCTCAAAATCACCCCGTAAGAGAAAACATGTGTAATTTGATCAATTAAGCGCATCCATGTTTATAAAATCAATGTATAATAAAGGAAAAATATACAATATTTTACTCTCAACGTGTAACACCCCAAACTTTTCAATACCCGAGTATTGAAAGTTCTCAAGTGTTACCATGAAATTTAACATAATACATACGTGTCTACAATACCAATCTAACTATCCTAACATCTATTTCTTAACACGAAACCAACCATTATGAATGATCTCCATTCAATAGATTAAGGCATTTGACCGTTGATTTTAAGACAAGACCATCCATCATGTGATTTGACGTAAGTACCTTCCCTTGAAGGAATTAGCGAATAGCTCCCTATCCATAATGATCCAGATGTGAGTCTATTTGTTAGAATCACTTTGAAAGGCACATACAACCACGTAAAACCATTAGATTTCATAAAAAATTTACATCAACAATAATTACGAAAATGCCATTTACCTAGACCATTAAATTGTAGAACACATAATTTTCATGATCCGTTTCATGTAAAATTTTATATCATGCTTATATATCATAAATTAACTATACACGTCAAATTCAGCCCTTAGATCATTGTAGAAGTGGCCCAAATTAACAAATCATCCGTACTAGTCGATTTTCATGTCCATCGAGTGAAGGAACCGCGTAGGTAGTTGTAATTGGACATTTCCCTTCATATGAATGGAGTAATTTTCTAAAAAAAAAATAATGTTTGTGGACCCCACCATAACAAGAGCGTGCACGGTGCAAGTGCACCGGCAGTGCACTAAACCAGGAATCGGGTCCAACATGGTTTGACCAGACGAGATTCAGAAAGGAAAACGGACATTCATCCACTGTGATGACAATGGGCCACTATCATTATCCAAATGGATGATCTGAGTCATCCATCGTATCCGGGAGACAAATTCGACTAAACTCATGCTGTTCATGTGCATCCGTGCACACACACGTGCACGCAATGACAGTTGTAAGAAGTTTCACCTGCAAGAACTCGAATGGACAACATTCGATCGCAATTACTATGGCCCACCATGATCGACCAATTGAAAGATCTGGACCGTCCATCTTGTTGACAGAATAAAACCGACCAAACCCTTACTCTTTTCACTCCAAACTCAACCAAGAGGCCTAAACTAATTTACTTTCCGCACTCGTTGTATCAGCGATTGAACAGAGTACATCCGCAAGGAAATTCTTCCACCGGAACTCACGGTCACAACAACTCCAACAGATCTGGACTATTTAAACTCCACGGAAGACAATTCTGACCATAGCCAAGAATACCGATAGATTCAAAATAATTTCCATGTTTCAGAAATCGGAACTCTCTACGGTGTGCATGTCCCACCCTTTGCACAAATAGTGTTGCATAAGTTTTTATTTACACTCGATTTCTTTGTTGCATAAATGAAGTTACGTAAAAAGGTTTTTAGGTTTAGACGCCTATAAAAGGGGACCTCTAGCACCCATCAAGAAGGAAAACGGGAGAAAGAAAGAAAAGAAAGGAGAAGAAAATAAAAGAAAGAGAGAGAGAGAGGGATCTCCAACCGATCATCGGCAACAAGAGAAGAAAGAGAAAGAGAGAGAAAAGAAGAAAGAAAGAAGAAAGAAAGAAAGAGAGAGAGAGAGAGACTGGTTGCTCACGCACGGGTTTAAGCCTGATTAAGACCGAAGGTATTACAATTTCATGATTTTCCTAAAACGGATTGAATTCACTCAACAAAAGACTGACTAAAAGTAGGAGCTGTTAGATCATGAATAGTATCCACGCCTATTCTGATATCCACTCCAAATCTTAGCCCAAATCACAACCTAACCTTATCATTCTAGACTATACAATAACTTAATTAGATGAATCATATTAATGGTACTAGATTTGAAGCGTGAGGACACATACCTAACAACGTTAGGAAGAGATCAAGGTTGATAAGGTGAGGGTTTTGTCCTTTAAGCTTACGTTGATTGATATGAATTATCCTACCCTTCATGTTTCCATATTACTGTGAATTATCCTTTCAATTGATTTATTTACCACCATCATTTACTTATCCTTTGGGAACTATGATATTACGCATGATCTTTATGAATTTACGTGAGGCAATAGATACAAGCCTTGTGAGACCCGTATCCTAGCCTGTATCATTTTGTAGGCTTCTGCAGTTCTCCTGATGGAATTTCGATGACTTGTGACGCGTAAATAGCAGTTGCACGCATCCCTGAGTTACATCTTATCGATCTGAGTCAGCTTGACCCGTGACTTGTACCAGTACGACCGCGCTGTGGCCGCGGTTCCGATACCACATCTCGCACGCCGATGTGATACCCGGGCCAGGAGATGTAGGCCTGCATTCAGTTCGAGGAAAACACCGCGCATTTATAATCCCTAGAGAATCTCTACAATATGTCCCATCAATCAAGTGCACATCAATCACCTCATGTCAAGTACAACATCCCATCCCCAAGTACCAACACCCATCCCTAAAGTCAACTCTCTCCCTTACATGTCAAGTACACATCACTCCATCACTCACCATCCCTCTCTCCCATCACCTCTCTCTCTCTCATTCTCTAAGCAAGAAACCGTCCAAGCAAGAGAGCCCTCCATGGAGAAAAGCTTTGTGTGTTCCACTCCCTACCACCTAATCCCACCCTCCAAAATCAATGTTAACTGTTTAATCTTGTTTCCTTAGAGCACTAGAACCGTTGGTGGAAGAAGGAAGAATATATCTTGAGGTGGGTGATTTTTGTGTGATTTTAACGATTAGAGGGCCCACATATGGTGGGACCCATCTTAATGTATGCATTGATTAGAGAGGGACCCATAGTGGTGGGGTCCCTCTGTTACTCACATTTTTTTTTCTCTCTCCTTCTCTCTCTTTATTTTATTTTTTTATGTTGATGATGAGGTGTGTGTCCCACCTTGATGGATGATCCATGCTATCCAGTGGGACCACAAGCCGTCCAAATGGTGGGACCCATCGTGATGGATCCATTGTACTCACACTGTCCAAGGCACTTTGCTACCCTGTGGACAACCTGGATGAAGGAAAACTACAAATATCAGCTTGATACAAGCTGGTGGGCCACACATGTGGACCCACTTGATGTATGCATTCCATCCATCCACCCACCGTCCATACGGTGGTGCCCACCATGAGATGAGATTATTGGACGCTAATTGGCTGGCGTCCCTCACTCGGTGGATACCCACCATGATATATGTGTTATATCTCACCGTCCATCCATGTGCGGCCAACCTTGCATGTGTCACACGTGCAGGTGGTGGGACCACCTTGATGTCTTACATCCCTGCCATCCGTCTAATGAAAGTCCAAGAATGGACATCTGATAAAAAAATAATATATAAAAAAAGAAAGAAGAGATACAAATAACGTAATAAAATAATATATATATATATATAATATACATGGCTAGTGGGCCACACGTGGGACACACCAGAAGTGCAGGATCATCCATCCTGGGGCCCACCTATAATGTATGTATTGTAGCCGTCCATTCACGTGGGACGTGCGGACCCCACCTTAAGGTGGTGCTGCCTCCAACACATGAGACCCATGTGATTGTGTGTAAGGCCTGCCATGATCATGTAAATATCCACACCATCCAGACCTTGGATGGTGGGACCCACCATGATGTATGTAAATATCCACACCATCCAGATTGTGCTGGACGGTGCTGGACAATGTTTGGATAGTGCTGATTCACATGGACAATGTTTGGGTGGTGCTGATCATCATTGGTGCGCCATGTGCCCAATAAAATGATAGTGTACAATGATACACATTTGGCACCTATCGCTGTGAAATGATTTTAGATGTAAGCCAAGCTCTCACCCACATCATAGTGGGACCCACCATTGATGTATTTAGTCTACATCCATGCTGTCTATCAGGTGGACCACTGTAGAAAAACAGTGGAGATTGAACGCCTACCATTGAAACCCTTTTTGGGGTTACAAAAGTTTTAAATCTATATGAAATTTGTTTTCCCTCTTAATCCAAGTCTTGGTAACCTTATGACCAGATTGTATGGAGAATATGGTGGGCCCTACCTTGATGTATTTGTGGCCCATCCATGGGGCCCACCCAAATGTATTTGTGGCCCATCGATGTGGCCCACTTGTAGATGGTGCGGCCCATTGGTGCGGTCCGTAAATACAGCCCACCTTGATGTATCTATGGCCCGTCCATGAGGTCCACCTTAATGTATTGGTGGTCCATCCGTTAAGGCCCACCTTGATGCAATTATGGCCCATTTGATGAGGCTCATTGTGATGTATTTTTGGCCCATTTGGTAAGGCCCATTGTGAGGTACTTTCGGCCCATATGTAGTAGCCCATTGAGATGTATTTCCAACCCATTTGGTAAGGCCCATTATGATGTATTTTCGGCCCATTTGGTAAGCCCAATGTGATGTATGTAAGGCATATATGGCGAGGCTCGATGTAATGTATATGTGGCCCTTAGGCAAGGCCCATTGTGACGTATTTGTGGCTTATGGGAAAGGCCCATTGTGATATATTCGAGGCTCATGGTTGAGGCCCAATGCGATGTATGTATGGCCCGTTCCATTGTGTATGAACCCCTTGTATGGGCCACTCCTTGGGAGCAATGTTGGTTAAATGACCATATTGATGGGCAATGATGGTTTAATGTCCACATTGTGACATTCCCTTAGGCCTTGTTCGGCCAATTGTTGAGGCTAATTGTCGAGGCCAATTCCGATTGTCAAGACCGATTCTGATTGTCGAGGCCGATTCTAATTGTCGAGGCCGATTATATAGGCCGATTCCGATTGTCGAGGCCGAGTATCAAGGCCGATTTCAATTGACGAGGCCGATTGAATAGGCTAATTCCGATTGTCAAGGCCGAGTATTGAGGCCGATTCTGATTTGTTGAGGATGATTGTATAGGCCGATTCCGATTTGTCGAGGTCGATTGTATAGGCCGATTCTAATTGTTGAGGCTAATTGAATAGGACGATTCTGATTGTTGGGGCCAAGTATCAAGGCCGATTCCGATTTGTTGAGGCTGATTGTACAGGCCGATTCTGATTGTCGAGGCTGAGTATCGAAGCCGAGTATCGAGGCCAATTCCGATTATTGAGGCCGATTGTATAGGCCGATTTTGATTGTTGAGGCCGAGTATCAAGGCTGATTTCAATTATCGAGGCCGATTAAATAGGCTGATTTTGATTTGTCGAGGCCGATTGTATAAGCTGATTCTGATTGTCGAGGCTGAGTATCGAGGCCGATTGCGATTGTCGAGGCCGATTGTCAAGGTCGATTTCGATTGTCGAGGCCGATTTCGATTGTCGAGGCCAACCACCAAGGCCAATTCTAGTTGCCGAGGCCCATTAATGAGACCCAATGTGATGTATATGTGGCCCGTATTTAAGGCCCATTGTGATGTGTATTCAGCCTATGTTGAAGGTCCATTGTGATGTATATTAGGCCTATGTGATGAGGCCCATTACGATGCATTTGTGAGCCAGGCGATGGAGTCCATTGTGAGTATATTAGGCCTATGTGATGAGGCCCATTGCGATGCATTTAAGGGTTAGGCAACGGAGTCCATTGTGAGTATATTAGGCCTATGCGATGAGGCCCATTGCGATGCATTTAAGGGTTAGGCGATGGAGTCCATTATGATGTATATTAGGCTCATGGGAGAGGCCCATCGTGACGTATATTAAGCTCTCGAGTGAGGCCCATGGTGTTGTATATTTGACCCTTGTGTGAGGCTATGGGTCCACTATATGTTAGGCTCTATGTGAGCCATTCCTTGGGGGCAATGTTGGTTAAATGTCCACATTATCAAGACCGATTGTCGATGCTAGGTATTGATACCGATTATGAGTATGTGACAGCATAGCTCATAATACATGCCCATACTCATCATCTGCATGTTCGCTATGAGATGTGGTTGACCATTGCATATGTCATTGGGCAGGTTATTATGAGACTCTTGATAGGCGGAGACTGTCTCACATGAGTACACGATATGTGCAGGATTGATGCATGACTGGATTGTATGACTCATGCATCTTGTATTGTGTGTTGTGATTGTTGTACGCCCTAACTACATCAGGGTCGTAGCCTTCACAGGCATATCGTGGATGGCCAGATGAGACACCGAAAATCTGTTACTAGCATCGGACTGCCATAGATAGCCTTGGGCAAAAATTCCTAAACCCTCTTGGTACCAGAGGACACCCCAACGTCAAGAACGAGTGGATATATATGAGTGCATGAGGGCCGTATACCAGTAAGCCGCATCTCCCACTGTGTCGTGGTCTGTTGGGAGGGAGTGTGACCTTACCCACCTAAGTGAGGGGACAATTTCTAGGTTGAGTTTGACCAGCTTAAGGAATGGGTCCACTATCGACGACCCAGGCCCGATATTGGCAGGTGGATAGTGAGGTCTTCCACTTACCCAGTTGTGCACTCGGATAGGGATGGTAAGCTGGAATAGAGTGTAATAGACCCCGATGATGATCCTAAAGATGTACAATACTAATATGTGGACTTATTGAGCAAGAGTTGTATATTCATTCATTCATTCATTATCCACTTGGGCGAGTGGTGCGCAACTATTTGTTATGTGTACCTTCATAATGGACAGGATTTCGGTTAAGACAAGCGATTAACCTGAGATCAGGAGTTTACCACATTGAGTCTGACTATCTAAACTAGGTATGGGACCGGTTTGTATAGAAGTCTCTTGTGGTAAATCCCGTAGCCTGCGATACTACGTACTATCATCCTGACTTCACACTCCTGCATGGGCATTCCATTCGCATCGCATATTGAATTGAATACTTGACATCTGATATATGGCTCTTTATGACTCCTCATTTGTATAGTTGTGTGTATTGTGTACTCTTCTATTGCATGATTCATGATCTTGCCAGTATTTTCAATAGTGTATGATTATGGCATTATATTGAATACTTGGCACTTATCTTGTGCACACACTTACACCACCCTCTAAGCTTTCTATAAGCTTATGCATGATAGGTGTATATAGGTAATGTTAGGTTACATCAGCATTAAGCTTGGAGCATGTAGCGGTCTTCTAGAGCTTTGATTTTCGATATATATGTATTTCCATTTCAACATTATATTCAAATGTTTATATTAATGGATATGTGATGATGATGTTATCTTTGTGTTTTGGGTAAGATTGTGGTTATGCTTTTTATGAGATAAATGTACATTGAAAAATCCTCCTCGTAAGATCCCAGGATCGGAATCTGGCATATGGGTGCTGGGAGCCGAGAATGGGGTACTACGGAGGCTGTCGGCACTAGATTCAACAATCGGGAATTTCGTGAGGCCAGTTTCCGAGTTTGGGGGGTGACAAGCCTTGCCCTTGCCTTTATCAATTTATTGAGTTATCCTTGTTACTCTTCTCTTTATTGAGATGGCCATTGCCACTCCTCTATTGAGTTGGTTATTGCCGATCTTCTAATTATTGAGTTGGCCATTGCCACTCTCCTATTTGTTGAGTTATCCATTGCTACTCTCCTCTTTATTGAGTTGGCCATTGCCCATCTCCTGTATATTGAGTTAGCCATTGTTACTCTCCTCTTTTAAAGCCTTGTGCTATTTATCTTTAAGGCTTGGGCATGGGTCTTGATATTCCAGAACCCTCGTGATCCAGTTTATATTCTTTATCAATGCAAGTGATATGTTAAAGGTATCACAACTAGTGATTCAAATATTTATCATGGACGTAATGCGTTACGGATAATGGCCTTCTTGGTCGGCACGTAATTCCGTGGGTTGGTTGGCGTGGTGCACAATCGATGTAAGTAAACCGCCACGCCCATTGTATCACTTCTCGGGATTGGATGTAACGCCCCGTGTCTTCATGTACTCGAGCATTACCATGAAATTCCGTTTAACACAAACGCAAGTCTAGTCCAACTAAGTGTTCACACGACTTAAACTACACTTGGCTATTAAAATTCTCATCCATAGGTCGGACCATCCATTATTGAACCCTAGGTTGGGGAATTGCATCAATCAAAAATTTACATTTAACCTACAAGACTCCTAGAAAATTAGCCATTAATGGCACCCCGATGATAAACAGACCACGCTAGAATCCGTTTTAGACTTAGTGCCATGTGGGCCAACCTATACATCATGACGTCCAGATGGCCTGAGTGGATCACCCATCAAGACGAACAATGCTGACCAAGAGAATAGACCACAGACATTGAAAACGTTCCATCTGACCTGTAGATTGGCCTCATCCTTATAATCATGGTTGTTTAGGCATAGGGTGACCAGATGGACGGAATGGATCGATGGAGATCATTCATGTTGGCCTCATAGAGCACGAAATGTGCACTGCATGGACTGCACCCGCAGTGCACCAGACTAAGGACACGGGTCGTAGCACCTTGACTCGATACATTTCGGAAAAAGGGAGAAGTCCCTTCCTTTTTGTTTTCCCCCCCCACGACATATTCAAACGGACGGATGGCTGCGTGACCTGGTGGCCCACCTAGGTGGCCCATCCCTCTGATCTGAACCATTGATCGGGTTGAGAGGACTTGAATGACCAAAACATTGGCGACCGCTGCAACCCATGCAACCGTGCACATGCACAAACAGGGGCCCAAACCAGAGCGTGTGACAGTTTTCACCCAAAACGGAAATAGGAGGCTGTCACGCTGTCGATATGCATGCGCCTTCTCCTTTGGATCTTAGTCGTTCAGCCAGCAAAGATCCAACCATTTCATTCAGTGCCAGGAAAGGACAGACATCCCTGCTGCTATCGAAAGGAGTTTGGTTGCTTACCCTTTCGGGAAACCAAGCTGGCTTGATCTGAGCCCTTAACTCGGGCTCTAGAAGTCATCCCGACCGTACGCATTAAGGTAGCAATGGCTTCCCAAATATATCGTCAGCCTCAGGAGAAAAGGGCTACAGTGGGAGAAACTCGTGAGAAGTTGGGATGGACAATCAGGGACATAGTTTATGGGCCCCACAACGATCATGGGACCCATCTGGTCCCTCCAAACAGATTGGATCGACCAGATATATTGTAAATGCTATATTATAAATATAGAACCCAGAGTTATCAAATTTTGTTGAGAAAAATCATTTAGAATATGTATCATGTATTAATGAGATGTATAGATCAACTTTGTGCATTTTAAAGATTGTCTAAGTCTTCGTCGAACTTCTCCTGTATTCAAGTTGAAGAAACATTGTAGAAGTTTAAGATTTCAAGCTCTAGTACAAGTACAAGTTCATGGCTCAAGTTCAAGTTTAATCTTCAAGTTCAGTACTATAAAGAATCAAGAACTCAAGTCTTTACTCAAGCTCAAGTTCAAGATTTGAAGACAAGCTTCAAGTCTTTCAAGTGTATGAATTAGCAAAGCGAACGATGTTTAAATTGTTCAACTCACAAACAAGGTATGGATGATCCTAAATTGACCATAGGTTAGGTCATATTTATTGCATATGCTATGTGAGTCATTTCATAAGTTTATAGGTCATTTCCTCGACCAGTCCTACTCTTTGTTTGACTAGTCCAAGCTCTGGCTCGACCAGTCCAAGAGTTTTTCGACCAGTCCAAAATTTGTTGTAAATTTTCAGAATTTTCTATTGGACCATCGACCAGTCGTGGAGACTGCTCAACCAGTTGAGTGAATAGTGCTCGACCAGTCGTGCAGGCTTAACTCAAAGTCCAGTAAAGTTTTTTAGTCCCACTCGACCAGTTGAGTGCATTGCTCGACCAGTCGATCAGGCCACTCGACCAGTCGAGTAACGACCTTATCTTATCATGCCTGAATTTTTGAAATTTGGTTGGTCCTTCGGCCAATCGAACCGACCCTTAGACCAGTCGAGAAAACAATATTTTCACCTATACATAGAGGACGAATCTCAAAGTTTTTCATCTATTCCAAGCGATATCAAACCATCACTCTAAGAGATAATTTCCTGCACTTCTTGAGCTATATTGTGTTTATTTTAAATTTTCTTAAATAACTTTTTGCATTTGATTTTGTGATCTCCATTCAACTTAATTTCATTATAGAAGGGAATTGTGATTTTACCCTCTTTGAGATCAAAATCAAATCAAGGTAGCCCAGACTGAATTAATCTAAAAATCATTTAGATCTAGAACCTTTCATTTGTGAGACTGGACATTGAACATCTTCATCTATATTGGATTGGTTCTATCGGGCTTCTTTAAAAGGAGAATTTTACAGATAAGTACCAAATTATTCTTTGTGTATCTTGTAGTTTGTGAGGTTGTGCCAGGAAAATCTCATTTTTGGTTTTGTCTGAGGTAATCCAAAAAATCTCAGAGTGGGGTTTTTGTAATTATGTAAGCCCATCTAAAGACACAATTATGAAGGTTTTAAAGTAAACCTTGGAAAACCCTTTTCATAGTGAAAGCCAATATCCCATGGGTGCGGATATTGGGAGTGAAGTGGTTGTGTGGCTATTTTTCAAACAGTTGGTGTACACACAAATGAACCACTATAATTCCTGGAGTTGTGGTGGATGTTTGGATTTGCTTATGTGTGTGAATGTTGTAATTTACTTTATGCACTTGTGGTGAATTGTGTAATTTACTTTATGCACTTTTGGTGAATGTTGTAATACTTTAGTTTATTTCCTTTGCCTCTTTATTGGTATGGGTTTTTGATACTTACAAACGTTCTAGTAAGGTTGTCCTGCCATAATCCTTTGGTTTTTGGTGTTAGGTTGTCCTTGGAACTAAGTTTGTATCAACCTCTCAAGACGAGTGCATTTGAGGTTATTATTTACTTGTGCTATTTTATTATTTGATTGTCCTAATTATCTTTATAGTCTGCATTTATTTTTATTTTGGCATAGTCCAATTTACCCCCCCCCCAGGACATTTAGCTTGGCCTTTTTAAGTGGTATCAGAGCCTAATAGCTCCTTTTTATTATCTAGATTCATTTCCTGAGCTAACCGATCTGAACTTATAAGATGACAAATTTTGATAGCCTCTCAATTACTAGGTCTCCACGTTTTGATGGCTCCAATTATGCCTATTGGAAAGCCAGAATGGGGATCTTTTTAAGGTCCATAGATGAGATCGTGTGGCAAGCTACAATGACCAAATGGACCCCTCCTACTCTTGAAGTAACTAGCACTGATGTAATTAAGACTATAAAAGAATCACTATATTTTACATGGACCACACTTCAAGAAAATGAGAATAGTGCCAATGCAAAGGCTTTAAATGCAATCACTTGCGCACTATCACCAGATGAATTCAAAAGAATTATATCTTGTGATACTACAAAGCAAGCCTGGGACATTCTAAAAATGACACACGAGGGTACGACTATAGTCAAGAAATCTAAACTTCATATCCTCACCACTCGGTTTGAGGAAATACGTATGGAAGAAAATGAAACTTTCATGGACTTCTATACTAAGTTAAATGACATAGTCAACTCTATGTGGGGTTTTGGTGATAGTATCCCAGAAAGTAAAGTATGTGCAAAGAGATTGCGCTCATTGCCTAATAGGTTCAATTCTAACGTCGCTGTCATTCAGGAACTTCATGATACGGATAATGTGAGGGTTGAAGAGCTTGTTAGTTCTTTATAAACCTATAAGTTAAATTTTAAGGCTCCTAAAGGTAAGTCCATAGCCCTTAAGTCTTCTAAAAATATTTCTCATGATAAAGCTAGTAATTCTAATTGTGAAAATTTTGAAGATGATATGACACTATTAGCCAATAAGTTTTATAAAATTTTTAAAAGAAAAAAGAGGGTAGATTTTCAAAAACCTTCTAAAAAGGAAAAGACTAGATCTAAAAATTAGAAATCTATTAAAGACAGCAAATGCTTCAATTGCCATGAATACGGGCATCTGGCAAACAAATGTCCAAAGAGGGACAAATTAAGAGGAAACGTATGTTGGCCACATGGGATGAATCATCTTACTATGAATCTTCTTCTGAGTCTGATGATTCTGAACTCGAATTTATTAATGAGGTCAAGGCCTTAATGACTCTGGCCAGAGTCATTCCTCAAACAATTGTAATTCAACTTATGATGAAAATCTGAGAAGCGACCCTAAAAATGATGATGATTTACAAGATGCCTATAATGCCCTATACAGGGAAAGTTGCAAGATAGCTGTAAAACTAAAACTTTAAAAAGAAAAGTTTTTAAAGTTAAAAGAAGATTTTGATAACTTAGTTTTAGAAAAATCACATTTTCTGATTATTTTGAAAAAGCTAAGTGTGATTTAGATTTCAAAACATCCCAAGTTGAAAACCTTAAATCAGAAAATGAAAAACTAAAACTAAAAGTCTCTTCTCTCTTGAGTTTAAAGGATACTTGGAGGTATGCCCAAGGTGATCCTAAACTAGAAAGACTGCTAACCGGATCAAGGAAATGTGGCGATAGATCTAGTCTGGGCTACGATAAGAATACACCTCCTAAAAGTAAGTCCACTCCACCTAAGTTTGTTAAAGGAGAGTCCTCTAACTCAAAAGGAAAAAGTCTGAATCAAAATAGTTTCAAAAATCCTAAAACTTTTCACGCTATGAAACCTAAAAGCAACCATATCAATTATAGAAATCAGAATCATAACCCCTTAATTGAGAAAATTGTAGATTTACTCAAGGAGCTTCTAAAATCTAACTTGAATGGTAGAATATATAACAAATATAAGCATAAGAAAACCAATTATGCTCCAAAACCCAAAACAATAATGAAATGGGTCCCTAAGGTTACTTGTCTGGTTGCCCGCACCGCTTTCAAGGCTTCGAGTCAATCAAAGTGGTATCTAGACAATGGTAGTTCTAGAAACATGACAGGTGACAAAGATTTGTTCACCAATCTTAAAGATATGACTGATGGATCTGTCACATTCGGTGATGGTAGCAATTGCAGAATTGTTGGCCAAGGTACGGTTTAACGCTTTAATCTTCCTCCATTTGATAATGTTTTATTTGTAAAGGGCCTTAAGAATAATCTCTTAAGCTTTTCTCAAATTTGTGATAATAAATATAACGTCAAATTCACCAACCAAGGGTGTGAGATATCTAATGAGAATGGTTCTATGATATTAACTGGCCGCAGAACATCTGAGAACTATTATATAGTCAGTGATTCAAGCTTATCTAAGTTATCATGTTATATGGTCCAAACCAATGAGACTGAACTATGACATAAACGCCTAAGACATGTACACTACCGTAATCTTTATAGACTGAGCAAAGGTGAAGTAATAAAAGGTCTACCCAAGTTAAAGAAAATGGATAAATTTTCTGGAGAATGTCAGATTGGAAAATAAACTAGGAATGCTCACAAGAAAGTGAACTCCAATGCCACATCCAAACCCCTTGAACTCCACATGGATCTCGTTGGACCTACTAGAATGGAGAGTCGAGGCAGTAAGAATAGAGAGTCGAGGCGGCAAGAAATATATTCTGGTAATAGTAGATGATTTTACCAGGTATACGTGGGTAGTTTTCATGAGAGAGAAATCTGAAACTCTCGATGAAGTGAAAAGGGTACTCAAGCATATCCAAACAGAGAAGGAATCACATATCTCTAAAATCCATAGTGATCATGGTTCTGAATTTGACAATAGTTGTTTTGAGAAGTTCTGTAGCGATCATGGTATATCACATGAATTTTCTACTCCTAAAACACCTCAATAGAATGGAGTTTTTGAAAGAAAAAATCGTGTGCTTCAAGAAATGGCTAATGTGATGTTAAACAGCATGAAACTTCCTAAAAAACTTTGGGCTGAATTAGTGAACATGGCTTGTTACATTATTAACCGTGTTTATATTAGAAAGTCAAATAATAAGACTACATATGAACTATGGTTCAATAAGAAGCCAACAGTCAAATACTTTCGAGTTTTTGGCAGCAAATGTTATATTCTACGTGACCGAGAAAATTTAGGAAAATTTCACCCTAAAAGTGACGAGGGTATTTTCCCAGGATATGTACTAAATAGTCGAGCGTATCGTGTTCTCAACAAGAGGACGGGTGTAATTCAGGTGTCCATTAATGTGGTTAATGATGATCACCTGAATACACCTGTCTCGAGTTCAGAAGATGGTGAAGTCTCTTTATTTGATAAACCAGACTCTTCATCTAGTCAAAATGACACTGAACTGCGGTCAGTTAAAGACCATCCAACTGATCAAATTCTTGGGAACCCTCTCACTAGTGTGCACACTCATAGACAATTAGAAAACATTTATAATTATGTGTGCTTCACATCGTAGATTGAGCCGGCCAAAGTAAAAGAAGCACTTACTGATGAAAACTGGATAGTAGCTATGCAAGATGAACTTAATCAATTCGTAAGGAATGATGTATAGTACTTAATTCATAGAACTAATGATAAAAATATTATTGGAACAAATGAATTTTTAAAAATAAGCCTGACGAATTAGGTAACATTATAAGAAACAAGGCTAGACTAGTTGTACAAGGGTACACTCAAATAGAAGGTATTGATTATGATGAAACCTTTGCCCCAGTAGTTTGTCTTAAATCTATCAGACTATTCATATCCATTGCTTGTTACAAAAATTTCAAAATCTATCAAATGAATGTAAAGAGTGCTTTCTTGAACGGTGATATACATGAGGAAGTATATGTAAAACAACCTACTGGTTTTGAAGATCGTAAACATACTGATCATGTTTATCACCTAAAAAAGGCACTTTATGGATTGAAACAAGTTCCCAAGGCATGGTACGAGAAATTCACTAACTTTCTACTGAGTCATAACTTTATAATGGGGAGCGTTGATAAAACACTATTTGTAAAGAAACACAATGATCACATACTGATAGTACAGATAAATGTTGATGACATTATCTATGGATCTACTTATTCTAACATGTCTGTTGAGTTTACAGATTTAATGACGTCCAAGTTTGAAATGAGCATGGTTAGAGAACTGAATTATTTTTTAGGTCTGCAAGTGAAACAACTTGAAGACGGGATCTTTATTTCTCAAACCAAGTATGCTCTAAAACTTGGTGAAAAAGTTTGGATTCGAGAGCGGTAAAAATTTCGATACTCCTATGAGTACGACACTTAAGCTTTTTAAGGATTCGACAGGTAAAAGTTTAGATCCCAAGTTGTATCGCAGTATGATGGATAGTTTATTATATTTAACTGTGAGCTTACCTGATATTGCATTCAGTGTAGGAATCTATACTAAATATCAATCTGACCCTAAAGATTCCCACCTGATTACTGTTAAGCATATTTTGAGTTATGTGACAAGTATGGCCAATCTTAGTCTTTGGTATCCCTATGATACTAATGTTTAATTAGCCGGTTATACGAATGCTGATTGGGATGGTAATATTGATGATCGCAAGTCTACCAGCGATGGATGTTTTTATGTTGGGGACTGTCTAGTTTCTGGCATAGTAAGAAACAAAGTTCTGTATTACTTTCCATAGCTAAGGCTAAGTATATTACAGCTGGTAATGCATGCACTCAGCTTGAGTGGATGAAGAGGATGTTAAATGATTACGGATTTGCGCGAGATTCTATAGTTCTGTATTGCAATAATTCTAGCGCAATCGACATTTCTAAAAATCCAATCCAGCATTCACGAACTAAGCATATTGACATTAGATATCATTATATTCATGAATTAGTGGAAGATAAGATTATTTCATTGGATTATATTCAAAATGAAAATCAACTTGCTGACATTTTCACAAAACTACTTGATAGAAACAAGTTTACTAAATTGAAATTAGATATTGGTATGTGTAATGTGATCTAAGTTAATTGTGTTTGCTTGTACTATATTGCATGTTCTTGGAATTTTATAAATAAAAAAATTGCTGAAAATTGAAATTTTTTAAGGTTGCATGACCAGTCAAGTAGCTTGAGTTTGGGGGTTTTTAATGTGCAAAAAGGACTTTTTCTTCATTTCTCTCATCTTCTCCAACAAACCCTTCCACGACCGGTCGAACCCACCTTCGATTGCTACTTGGTTAGTACATTTTTTTTCATTTTTCTTTTAGAATTTGGATATTTGCATTTCTATTTCCTTGATTTTGAAGTTTATTTCAAGTTTTCTTGTGGTTTCTTTGGTTTTCTAGCTTAAAATCTGATTTGGGAGAAACCCTCCATTCCTTTCTTGTATTCCTTTTTTGTATTGTGTAATGGAGAGTAGATACAAGAAGAGATCCTCTCTTGGTCCCTCTTCTTCCCATTCTGCACCGATTATAGTGCGTACTCTTCGACCACCCGAAGAGGATCCCGAATATGTGCGGGATATTCTTCTCCACAATATAATTGTTGAGCGGACAGTTAATTTCAATCATTTGAGTCCTTTCAATACTGTTCCCATCCTTAAAGCTGCAGGATGGGCTAACAAATTGAATTGTGGCGGTCCTGCATACCAGTCCATTGCACAGGCCATATTTGCTTGTATAAGTGACTTCTCTATTGAAAATTTTACTTTTACTATGACAACTAGAGAAGGTCTAGTTGATGTAGACTGTCACTTGATATCTGGTTTGATGGATATTCCTGTGAATGATGAAGGAATACCTATCTCTATGTTAGTTGTGAGACCATCTGAATCTGAAAAACGTATGCTAACTAGTGTTACGCAACATGAATGTGGAATGGAACTCTTGTATTCCTCTCAGTTCTAAAATTTTGTTACTCATATACAAGTTTCTTCATCGTATTTTCATTTCTAATGCGTATCCTCGATCTGGTAACAAAACTGAGTTAACTTCTTTCATGGCTCATATACTTCACTCAGTTGTTTCCGATGTTCAAATATGTCTTCCGTCTCTTATTTGTTATATCATTATTCAGTTTAGTCTCCATCTTGGCCATAATGATATTCCCTTTGCATATCTAATGACCACACTAGCTGTTCATAGTCTTGTGGTTATGCCGGTTGGAGAAGCTCCTATTTCCCATATACCCTTCAATTATTCCAACATTAACAAGATGAATCTGAGGTTGGTACCTGGCCAAGTTGATAAGGATGATGTAGGAGCTATTGAAGAAGATGGAGAGAAAGATGCTTTACCTCCTGATCATGTGAACATGGATGATTTATTTAATGAATTAGAATCTGAGTCTAAGGCTGATCCTGACTTTCAGCCTTCTGATTTTGATGAACGGTTGAGAACCTTAGAGGAAAAGGTGGAAGGTTTGCATGTATCTCAGGAGACTCAATTCAAATATATGCGCAAATACCTTAGGCGCATTAACAAGGGATTACATCAGATTGATCCTTCTATCCCTGCTCCTTCTGGTTCTGGTTAGACTTTTTCTTTGGGCATGTATTACCTGTTAACTCTTATTTGCACTTGGATAGTATTTGGGCATGTGAACATGACTTTATGTTTCCTGAATATATTTTGACGAACATGTTTATGAAAATTTCCTCTCTTATTTCTTATACTTCTCATATCTCTTTATTATATCATCTGTTTGTATTTATTTCATTTGTCATATTGTGAAAAAAAGGAGGAGAAATTGTGGCATGATTTTAATGCTTTATTATTATTGGGGATGTGTGATTGTCGATATAGTGTGTTTTCTTTTTTTTTTTAAGATTGGATATGTATTTGATTTATATAGGTTATACATATCACCTCGCCTGGATTGAGGGGGAGTATTAGATTAAGGGGGAGATTAATTGTTGCACATTTGGTGCATGATTCTGTATTTGATATTTGGTGCATGATTATTTAATTGGTTTTGTCACAAATTTGACAAAGGGGGAGATTATAAATGCTATATTGTAAATCTAGCACCCAGAGTTGTCAAATTTTGTTGTGCCAAATCATTTAGAATTTGTATCATGTATTGATGAGATGTATAGATCAACTTCATGCATTTTAAAGATTGTCCAAGTCTTCATTGAACTTCTCTTGTATTCAAGTTGAAGAAGCGTTGTCGAAGTTCAAGATTTCAAGCTCAAGTATAAGTACAAGTTTAAGGCTCAAGTTCAAGTTTAATCTTCAAGTTCAGTACTTTAAAGATTCAAGAACTTAAGTCTTTACTCAAGCTCAAGTTTAAGATTTGAAGACAAACTTCAAGTATTTCAAGTGTATGAATTAGCAGAGCGAATGGTGTTTCAATTGTTCAACTCACAAACAAGGTATAGATGACCCTAAATTGACCATAGGTTAGGTCATATTCATTACATATGTTATGTGGGTCATTTCATAAGTTTATAGGCATTTCCTCGACCAGTCCTAGTTTTTGTTCGACTAATCCAAGCTCTGGCTCGACCAGTCCAAGAGTTTTTCAACTAGTCCAAGATTTGTTGTAAATTTTCATAATTCTCTGTTGGACCCTCGACCAGTCGTGGAGACTGCTCGACCAGTCGAGTAAACAGTGCTCGACTAGTCGTGCAGGCTCGACTCAAAGTCCAGCAAGGTTTTTTGGTCCCACTCAACCAGTCAAGTGCATTGCTCGACCAGTCGAGCAGGCCACTCGACCAGTCGAGTAATGACCTTATCTTATCGTGCTAGAATTTTTGAAATTTGGTTGGTCCTTCGACTAGTCAAACCGACCCCTTAAACCAGTCGAGAGAACAGTATTTTCACCTATAAATAGAGGACGAATCTCAGAGTTTTTCATCTATTCCAAGTGATATCAAATCATCACTCTGAGAGATAAGTTCCTGCACTTCTTAAGCTATATTGTGTTTATTTTAAATTCTCTTAAATAGCTTTTTGCATTTAATTTTGTGATCTCCATTCAACTCAATTTCATTATAGAAGGGAATTGTGATTTTACCCTCTTTGAGATCAAAATCAAATCAAGCTAGCCCAGGCTGAATTAATCTAAAAATCATTTAGATCTAGAACCTTTTATTTGTGAGACTGGACATTGAATATCTTCATCTACATCGGATTGGTTCTATCGGGCTTCTTCATAAGGAGAAGTTTACAAATAAGTACCAATTTATTCCTTGTGTATCTTTTGTGGTTTGTGAGGTTGTGCCAGGAAAATCTCATTTTTTATTTTGTCTGAGGTAATTCAGAAAATCTTAGAGTGTGGGGTTTTTGTAATTGTGTAAGCCCATCTAAAGACACAATTGTGAAGGTTTTAAGGTGAACCTTGGAAAACCTCTTCATAGTGAAAGCCAATATCCCGTTGTGGATATTGGGAGTGGAGAAGTTGGGTGGTTATTTTTCAAACAGTTGGTGTACACACAAACAAACCACTATAATTCCTAGAGTTGTGGTGGATGTTTGGATTTGCTTATGTGTGTGAATGTTGTAATTTACTTTATGCACTTATGGTGAATGGTGTAATTTACTTTATGCACTTGTGGTGAATGTTGTAATACTTTAGTTTATTTCCTTTGACACTTTATTGGTTTAGGTTTTTGATACTTACAAACGTTCTAGTAAGGTTATCCTGCATAAGCCTTTGGGTTTTGGTGTTAGGTTGTCCTTAGAACTAAGTTTGTATCAACCTCTCAAGACTAGTGCATTTGAGGTTGCTATTTACTTGTGTTATTTTATTATTTAATTGTGCTATCTATGTTTGTATTTCACATTTATTTTTATTTTGACATAGTCCTATTCACCCCCCCCCCTCTAGGTCATTTAGCTTGGCCTTTTCATATACCATCCATAGAAATCTGCCATTAACAAGCAATCATCTCCTTCGTTTAGACGGGAAACCACCATGAAACATTGGGCCCCATTCCTAGATCTTAGACGCCCATTCGGTGGGCCATGATGGCAAGACCACTACCCCACTATTGGATCACCTCCATGCTGGACAAAAAAAGAGTGAAAGAGAGCCTAAACCAGCTATATCCGGACCTTCTATTGGGAGATAGGTGTGGCCCTGGCTCTATAAATATAGCCCTACCTCAGGATTCTCACCAAGAAATTCGCAGAGTGAGAGAGTGAGAGTGAGATAGGGTAGGTCGAGCGGGTGTAAACCAAGTATCGTACTACACCGAGCCGAGCCGTTCGAGTCAGATCGAGTTGGGTCAGTGCAGCCTGTAGACACCATTGAGAGGGAGGGAGAGAGACAAAGAGAGTCATGCAGAGAGGGAGAAAAGAATGGAGAGAAACAACCTTCATGGGTGAAGCTTGGTACCGCACTACACCAAGTCGGCCTACCAAATTTGGCTCAAGTTGGGACATGCAGACCGGGGACACCACTTCTAGGGAGAGAGAGGATAGGAGAGGAAACGGGAGAGAGAATAGGAGAGCAGGAAGGGTTAGGTGCAGACCGTGTGCGCACTCTCCCCTCTAGCAAACGTCATTCCTAGACGTATTACGATCTAATCCGGACGAGTCCTAACTCATTTGGTCAGGCTCAACTCCGTGTGAGCACTGCTGGGATCGAGCAGTTACTCATCGCCCCACGCCGGAAAGACCCTTAGGCTAGCTCCATTCACAGCCAAACAGTGGTGGGTTTGTGCTAACCGAGTAGACTCATCTCGAGTAGCATGGACTGACGTGAATTTTCATATATTTTAACAGTGTGTTCAGCCAATTACACGGCATGACATGGCCCTTCCAACTAGGATTTGAATCCGGCGGCCATCACTGGAAGGAAGAAGGAAGGTTAGGGGCTGGTTCAATCCCAACCGAGTTGACTCACCTGGATTGACAAGGTTGCACTAGATCGGCCTGACTTAGGCAGTAACAAAAACACCAAAATTAGGGACCCAACTTCTCAGTCCCTGACCTAAGCTAAACCTTTAGGTAGACCTCCTCATGAGGCTCACTATTTCATTGGGTAGTTGTAGACCATTAAATACATAGCTATTGAAATTTTGACTGTGTTGCATGAGCAACAACACTTAAGGGACAATGGCAAGCTAGACCTAGCCAAGTGTGTTGGATCTCTTGGTGACAGCTTTGAACACGGTAGGCTACCTCCTCATACGTATCTCACCTTTTAAGAATTTTCTAAGTTCATATCAGTTGCTTAAGACATGATTGTGTCTTTGGCTAGACAAGAAATTCCCTTCAAAGCCAATCCAACTCAACCACCTCACTCCAAACGTAAGGAAAATAGATAGGGCTCAACCGTAAGTATCACAAACACTAAGCATCACCATTGAGATCGACGACTCCCAAGGTGAGGATTCTACCCTTTGAGCTTTCCTCTTCCATGTTAACTCATGTGTTAGTCCAACTCTAATTTTACCTAATAATTAATGACTTTGCTTTTATGGCTATTTGCGATAGTTATTAAAATTAATTACATGCTTAATATCTATTTTGTGAAAACCTATTTATGCGGTATGCCAAATTTTGCTTGAAGGATAATTATGTAATAATGCTTATAAACCTTGGACTATGACACTTATCTAAATGTCTTTCTATATTTGTTACTTGTAAATTTGGATAATAGTGGTTGGAATTATTCATGCATACATGACACTCCTATTTTTTAATGGACTAACTGTTGGAAAGGTCCATTTTTCTTATATGAGATGTGCCGACTGTTGGAAAGGCCCATCCCCTAACGTGAATGAGTTGACTATTCGAAAGGCCCATCTACTGCTTAAGTGAGCCAACTATTTGAAAGGCCCACTATCTTACTTGGACGGGTCGACTTTTTGAAAGACCCGTTCCCTTACAAGTTGAATGAGCCGACTGTTTGAAAGGCCCATTCTCTTGCTTAATGGACCGACTATTTGAAAGGTCCATTCTCCTATTAAAAATAGATTAACTGTTTGAAAGACCCATCTTATTACCTGAATGAGCCGACTGTTTGAAAGGCACATTCATGTCTAAGTGAGCAGACTGTTTGAAAGGCCCACTACCTTGTAAGTTGAAAGAGCTGACTGTTTGAAAGGCCTACCACCTTGCGTCGAATGATCGAACTGTTTGAAAGGTCCATTCTTTTGCATGAATGGACTGACTATCTGAAAGGTCCATTCACTTGGCCAACTAGATGTGCATCCCCAGTTGACCTGCACTCATGCATCTAAGCACTCAAATAAGATCGCATTATGAATTGTCTTGTATGTTTTATCATTTGGAACGATGCTTAGTTAATACAGTGGTATGAAATCTTGAGGGGAGTTCCCACTAAGCTGGCCACTCATCCTTTGAATATATAACCGTACAAATGATGCAGGCATAGATGAGGGTGCATATGGGGCAGACTTAGATGCAGGTCCCACAGGATCGGGAGAAGACTTCTATAAAGAGGAGCCCCGCCAGGACCTGGCAGAGTTTTATGGGCTTAACCAATGGTTGAATATGTTTCCCTTTCTAGTTATTTGAACATTTGAATCTTATGGTTTGTATTAATAGTCCCCAGCTGAGTGGACTAGAATTTGGATATGAATTGTTATGATATGGTTCATCATGATTACTTCTAGATTCTTTGCACTCTGATTACGGTCACCTTAGTTAACACCCGAGTTTTCATGGTTTAAAAAGTCGGGGCGTTACAGTTGATATCAGAGCAAGAGTCTGAGATAGTTGGCTGTGGGATCAATATAGAAAATTTACAAGGAAATAACTTAGGTGAAACTTAGGAAATTCCCCTTAGAAAGTAGTTAGGATGAACAAACATAGAAACAAAACACTTAGGCTCCCCCAGGTGTTAGTAGAGTAGACACTTGAACCTACAAAGAAATCCCAAGTACCTAGGAGGAATTTAGAATATGAATTGGAATCCTAGGTTCCCTATAAAGATTTTCTAAATGATGCTAAAGCTAGAAAAAAACTTATAGTCCCTTAGAAAATATTAGGTTAGTCTTTTGAATCTAGAAACATAAACCTCAATCCCCTTGAAATACTACCAGGGGTATTGACTAGACTTAGGAACTCGATTCGTATACCGTGTGAGGACAAATGCTCACCATAACATATGCGACAAGCCGGGTAATGGATATCAAACCCTTGTGTTGCTTTGACATTTAACTAAGAACGCTTTCCCTATTACCTAAACCATGAAATGCTGACCTCACAGGGAGCTATGCAGCCCGTGTTATGATCGTAGCGGGCCCATACAGTCGATATACATCCCCTTTCGCCGCTAGAGCGCCAGCTAGAGTATAGCCCTATGTATACGTCAGGCCTTCTGCGTGGAGTGGCAAATCTAGATATAGGATCTGAAGTCGTGGGGGGACTCTCCTTCCCCCTAGGTTATTCCATCATGGTTGCCTTCACAATACTTCGAGCAGAGGACATCGACCGCTGGTACATCCGCAGGCGGACAGACAGGGGCCGCAGCTTTTGCAGCCTTTGGACAGATGGCTGCAGCCATGCAACAGCAGCAAGATACATTCATGCGGTAGCAACATGATGTTTATACGCTTAAGCGGCACCACAAAATAGAGATGTCCGAGGTACAAACATATTCGAGCGCTTCCAGAGGCTGCAGCCACCAACATTAGAGGGGGCACCCAACCCAGTGTAGGCAGAGCACTGGTTAGAGAGGATCGGCAAGATGATGAGGCCACTGGAATGCTCGGACGCCCAGATGGTTAACCTAGCCACATATCTGCTGGAAGGAGAAGCTGAGAACTGGTGGCAAGGTGAACAGAGAGGCGTACCACCTGGGCATGCATGGACATGGGTCGGGTTCAAGACAAAGTTCCTAGAGAAGTACTTCTCGCGATCGTGCAGAAATGAGAAGATCGCACAATTCCTGAAGTTGGAACAGGGGAGCATGAACGTCGCTCAATATGAGGCACGATTTGACAAACTCTCCTAGTACATGCCCATGGCCCTAGAGGATGAGGAATACAAGTTATAAAATTTTAAGCAGGGGTTCAAACCAGGAATTTAGTCACAGTTATGTGCATGGGACTTCAGGGACTTCCTGGAGTTGGTAGATAAGGCCATGAGGGTCAAGAAGGATTTTGAGCGCTTCACGAGGATGCGCCTCCCAGCTAGGGATCCTTCGGGCAAGCCAAGGTAGGCCCCCCCACTCCACCAATGCCAGAGAAGCATTTAAGGACCATACTAGTTGTCGCCCCACAAGTGCTTACTACCAGGCGTTGTGACCACTGTGGGAGAGAAGGACATACGTTTCGCTTCTACTATAAGAGAATGGGGGATGAGGGCCTTTCACCTCCACCTAAGGGGAATCGTCTCCCTCCCTTCTAGCCAATAGTCAGGCCATCAACGAGGCCACAACCACCCAGAGCCGGAGCCCCAGTATAGCAGAAGGATCCCCCTGCCCTTATGTATGCTGTCTCCACCGTAAAAGCCTAAGGAGGACCATCCTAGGCCATACACGATACGACTCACATCAACAGTACCCTTGTATTCATCTTTTTTTATTCTGGCACAACGTTATCTTTCATAGACTCTGCTATTGCGGTAAAATTAGAACTGGATACAACTCGATTGCATGCTCCCTAGTAGTAGCGTCCCCTACGGGTAAATTCATCGAAACAAGAACAGTATGTAGCGAATGTCTCCTAACCCTCACAAATCACGAAGTAGCAGTGGATCTAATTATTATGCCTATTAGACAATTCGACGTCATCCTTGGGATGGACTGCCTTTTGCAAGTTCGGGCAATCATGGATTTTTGCGACAAGACAGTCACCATATCCATCCTCGAGCAAGCCTCCTTTACATTACGGGGGAGGAATAGGCACGATACGTTTGAAAATTTGCAAGCTCTCTGCGAGCCAGAGCCAGTTGAGACCACCATCAGCCCGATACTAGTGGTGCGGAATTTTCCTAAAATATTTCAAGAAATATCAGGGTTTCCCCCTAAATGAGCCGTAGATTTCTGCATAGATCTCAAACCAGGAACCGCTCATATATCCCTGCCTCCGTTTCGTATGCCCCCTTATGAGATGGGAGAGTTCAGGAGTCAGATTGACGAGTTACTAACTTAAGGTTTCATACGCCCCAGCGTCTCTCTGCGAGGAGCACCAGTTCTCTTCATGAAGAAGAAGGATGGATCGATGTGTCTTTGTATAGATTACAGGAGACTGAATGAGGTTACAATAAAGAATAGATACCCTCTGCCTCGCATCGATGACTTGTTCGATCAACTCAGGGTGCCAGATATTTCTCTAAGATCGACCTGTGATCTGGGTACCATCAATTGAGAATCAGGGATGAGGACATTCCCAAGACAGCATTCAAAACCCGCTACGGGCACTACAAATTTTTGGTCATGTCCTTTGGTCTTACAAATGCCCCGGCGGTGTTTATAGACTTGATGAATCGAGTGTTCATGCCCTATTTAGACCGGTTCGTGATCGTGTTTATCGACGATATTCCGGTCTATTTTAAAAGCCGAGAGGAGCAGGAGCAACATCTGCGCATGGTCCTGGGTACCCTTGAAAAAATTTAACTATATACTAAACTGACAAAATGCAAGTTCTAGAAGGAAGAAGTCAAATTTCTAGGGCACGTGGTAAAGGCTGAGGGTATTACAATTGATCTCGCTAAAGTGGAAGCAATTTTCAAGGAGGAATAGCCCTCCATAGTCACCGAAGTTTGAAGTTTCCTAGGAATGGCAGGGTATTATAGGTGCCTCATCAAAGAATTTTCTAGGATTACGTGGCCACTTACTCAGCTGACCAAGTAGGGCATTCGATTTATGTGGGACGAAAATACCGAAGTGGCTTGCTAGGAACTTAAGATAAGGCTGACATTTGCACAGGTACTTACACTTTCAGAAGAAGGGGAGAAGTTTATGGTGTACAATGATGAGTCGAAATTAGGGTTGGGGTGCGTCCTAATACAAAATAACAAGGTAATCGCTTACGCTTCAAGGCAACTGAAGAATCATAAAGAGAATTACCTGACACATAACCTAGAGTTGGCGGCAGTAATCTTCTCCCTGAAGATATGGCAACACTACCTCTATGGGGAGGAATTCATATTATTCTGTGATCACAAGAGATTGAAATACATATTTACATAGAAAGACTTGAATATGCGCCAACGCCGGTGGATGGAGACTCTCAAAGACTTCTATTTTGAGATATCTTACCATCCGGGGAAGGCAAATTCAATGGCCGACGCCCTGAGCAGAAGAAAGAAGCATGAGCTAGTGGCCACCCTGATGATCAAGGAATGGAAAATGATGGAGTTTGTCCAAGACTTCAATGTCCAGCTTACGCTCGATGAACCAGATGCCTACGTAGCCCTCCTGACTACAGAGTCGACCTTGGTCCGTCAGGTCATATTTGTATAAGATCAGGACAAGTGGCTCAGAAAGATGAAGGCCAAATGCGAGGGAGAAGAAATGTTCAATTGGCAGGTCGGGGGCGATGGCGGTCTTTGATACCAAGGGCGTGTGTGTGTGTGCCAGATGTTGCAGACTTAAAAAGGGCAGTAGTGGTAGAAGTTCATTATTTCAGACTAGTCATACACCCAGGAAGCACGAAAATGTACAAGGACATGAAGAGATAGTATTGGTGGAATAATATGAAGAGGGACTTTGCAAACTTTGTGGCAAAATGCATGGTGTACCAAAAGATAAAGGATGAACATCGCAAGCCTGCAGGTCTCCATCAGCCTTTACCCTTAGCAAAATGGAAATGGGATAACATCTCCATGGATTTCAAATCTCGATTTCCCAAGACCTAAAGGAAGCACGACTCGATATGGGTTATCATCAATATGCTGACGAAGGTTCCTCCCTATTCGCACCACTGACTCGACCGATGATTTGGCAAAGCTGTATATCAAGAAAATTTAGTACAGACCAAATGAGGGAAAGTATGGACCTGACCGAGTCAGTATGGACCCCATATCACGAAGGTCTTATGGGGTGCCCTGCGAAAGTGTCAGACCGAGACTCTCGATTCACTTCCACATTCTGGAAGAGGCTGCAGGAAGAACTGGGCACTGAACTCAAATTTAGTACGACTTTTCACCCTCAGACAGATGGGCAGACTGAAAGGGTAAACCAAATTCTGGAGGATATGTTAAGGGCATGATGCCTGGACCTCAGGGGGAATTGGGACAATTACTTGGCTCTAGCAGAGTTCGCTTATAATAACAGCTTTCAATCCAGCATAGACATGGTGCCCTATGAAGCCCTCTATGGCCGCCCCTGTCGAGCTCCTCAATGTTGGGCAGAAGTAGGAGAAAGAAGTTTGTTGGGACCTAAACTCCTACAGGTTACCACCTAGGTGATTGACGTGGTTTGAAAGCAGCTGCGGGCCACCCAGAGCAGGCAGAAGAGTTATGTAGATAATTGACGGCGCAACTTGGAATTTGCGATAGGCGATCACATGTTTCTAAAAGTATCACCCATGAAGGACTTTATGAGGTTTGGGCAGAAAGGGAAGTTGGCACCCCATTTTATCAGATATTTTGAGGTCCTAGATATCGTAGGGACAGTCGCATACCGCTTGGCACTGCCTACCGTGTTAGCCAACATCCATAATGTCTTCCACATATCTATGCTAAAAGAAAATACAAGTCGGACGAGTCACATATCATCAGCTGGGAGAAGATTGAGATTACAGATAATGCCTCATATACAGAGAGACGAATCCGCATCCTAGACCACAAAGAACAGGTCCTCCGCACGAAGACTATTCTGCTGGTCAAAGTCCTCTAGTCGCATCACGGAGAAGAAGAGGCTACTTGGGAAAGGGAAGCAGAAATGATGGAGAAGCACCCTCACCTAGTTAGCGATGAAATCCATGTAAATTTTGAGGACAAATTTTTTTTAGGGGGGTAGAATGTAACGCCACGCGTCTTCACTTACTCGAGCATTACCACGAAATTCCATTTAACACAAATGCAAGTCCATTCCAACTAAGCATTCACATGACTTAAACTATACTTGGCTATTAAAATTCTCATCCATAGGTCGGGCCATCCATTATTGAACCCTAGGTTGGGGAATGGCATCAATAAAATGTTTACATTTAACCTTCAAGACTCCTAGAAAATTAGCCATTAGATGGTGCCCCGATAACAAACGGACCACGTTAGAATCCATTTTAGACGTAGTGTCATGTGGGCCCACCTATGCATCATGACGTCTAGATGGCCTAAGTGGCTCACCCATTAAGACGAACAATGCGGACCAAGAGAATAGACCACAGACGTTGAAAACGTTCCATCTGACTTGTAGATTGGCCTCATCCTTATAATCAGGGCTGTCTAAGGACAGGATGACCAGATGGACAAAATGGATCGATGGAGATCATCCATGTGGGCCCCAGAGAGCATGGATTGTGCACTACAGGAAACGTACCCGCAGTGCACCAGACTAAGGATGCGGGTCAAAGCACCTTGACCTGATAGATTTCGAAAAAGCAGAGAAGTCCCTTTTTGTTTTCCCACCCGTGACAGATTCAAACGGAAGGATGGCTGGATGGCCTGGTGGTCCAACTCTCTGATCTGAACCGTTGATCAGGTTGAGAAGACTCGAACGACCAAAACCTCACCGACCGCTGCAACCATGCAACCGTGCACGTGCACAAACAGGGACCAAATCGAAGCGTGTGACATTTTTCACTTAAAATGAAAATAGGAGGTTAGCAAGCTGGCGATCCACGTATGCGTTCTCCTTTGGATCTTAGTTGTTCGTCCGACAAAGATCCCAGCCTTTCCTTCTGCGTCGGGAAAGGATAAACATCCCCTCTGCTATCGAAAGGAGTTTGGTTGCTTACCCTTTCGGGAAACCAATCTGGCCAGATCCGAGCCCTCAACTCAGGCTCTGGAAGTCATCCTTACCGTCCGCATTAGGGTAATAATGACTTCCTGAATATATCGTCAGCCGCATGAGAAAAGGGCTGCGGTGAGAGAAACTCATGAGAAGTTAGGATGAGCAATCCGGGATGTAGGTTATGGGCCCCACAGCGATCATGGGACCCATCTGGTCCCACCAAATAGATTGGATCAGCCAGATATACTATCCATAGAAATCTGCCATTAACAGGCAGTCATCTTCTTTGTTTAGATGGGAAACCCACAATGAAACAATGGGCCCCATTCCTAGATCTTAGACACCCATTCGGTGAGCCATGATGGCAAGAGCACTACCCCACAGTTGGATCACCTCCATACTGGACAAAAAGAGAGTGAAAGAGAGCCCAAACCAGCTGTATCAGAACCGTCTGTTGGGAGATAGGTGGGGCCCTAGCTCTATAAATAGAGCCATATCTCCTCGGGATTCTCACTAAGCAATTCGCAGAGTGAGAGAGTGTGAGAGAGTGAGATAGGGTAGGTCTAGCGGGTGTAAACCAGGTGCCGCACTACACCGAGTCGAGCTGTTTGAGTCGGATCGAGTTGGGTCAGTGCAGCCTGTAGACACCATTAAGAGAGAGGGAGAGAGATAAAAAGACAGAGAGACACACAGAGAGGGAGAAAAGAAGGGAGAGAAACAACGTTCATGGGTGAAGCTTGGTACCGCACTGCACCAAGTCGACCGGCCAGATTTGGCTCGAGTTGGGACAATGCAGACCGGGGACACTACTGCCAGGGAGAGAGAGGATAGGAGAGAAAACGGGAGAGAGAATAGGAGAGAAAGAAGGGATTTAGTGCAGACCGTGTGCACACTCTCCCCTCCAACAAACGTCAGTCCCAGACCAATTACGATCTGATCCGGACAAGTCCTAACTCGTTTGGTCGGGCTCAACTTTATCCGAGCAGTTACTCCTCGCCCCACGCCGAAAAGACACCCAGGCCAGCTCCATTCATGGCCAAATAATGGTGGGTTTGTGCTGACCGAGTCTACTCATTTCGAGTCGCATGGACTTATGTGAATTTTTAGCTATTCCAGCAGCGTGTTCAGCCAATTACGTGGCACGACATAGCCCTTCCCACCAGGATTTGTGTCCGACGTCCATCGCTGGAAGGTTAGGGGCTGGTTCAATCCCAGCCGAGTCGACTCACCTGGATTGACTCGGTTGCACTAGATCGACCTAACTTAAGCAGCAACAAAAACTCCAGAATCAGGGACCCAACTTCTTAATCCCTGACCTGAGCTAAACCTTCAAGTAGACCTCCTTATGAGGCTCACTATTTCAATGGGTAGTTGTAGACCATTAAATACATAGCTATCAAAAATCCGGCTGTGTTGCATGGACAACAACACTTAAGGGACAATGGCAAGCTAGACCTAGCCAAGTGTGTTGGATCTCTTAGTGACAGCTTTGAACACGGTAAGCTACCTCCTCATACGTATCTCACCTTTTAAGAATTTTCTAAGTTCATATTGAAATAGTGGTGAAGACCACTTGAGTTGAAGTTGGAATATGTCAATATGTCCTAGAGGGGGGTGAATAAGACTTTTTAAAGATTTATGAGTTATTTAAAAATCCTATCACTCTAATCCTAACAAGTATGCAATTTTCAGGATTACTCAAATGTAACTCAACTGGCTTCCAAGCCTAGTAGAGGATCCAATCACAAAACTATTCAAATAATAAGCATGAAGCAGTTATAGTCTATAATGGATGTGACTGTGTGTGAAGTGTGAGTAGATATGAATTCAGTTAACAAAATCACACAAGTGATCAAGCATAAGAATCAATCACAAACACAGTCATTTTTATAGTGGTTCGACTACTTGTCTACTCCACTCCCGGCTGTCGCACTCAACCCTTGAGTGTACCGGATTTCACTAAGGAGGTTTCCCAGGGTTCACCTCAAACCTAAGGTTTTAAATTAAGTTCACCTTCAACCTTTACAGAGGTTTTACGCGGTTCACCTCAAACCCAAAGTTTTGCTTGTTCATTCCTAACCAGATGTTTATGCTCTCCATAGAGCAAGGGTCCACACAACGCACCCGGATTTTAGACCACACAGATTAAGGACCTTCGCAAGGACCTAACCGTTTATGCCCTACACAAGAGCAAAGGTCCACACTATGCACCCACATGTACACTCCCGCCTGAGGCCTCCTACGAGGGCTTCAAAGGGTGAGAACCACTTAAGACCCAATCCTAGAAAGGAATGATCACAAGTGTCCTCTTGGACTCTAGATACTTACAGATAAGTTGATGAGTCCCGTTAAGCACAACGCCGAAGATCTCCTCCTCCTTGTTGATGAAGAGTCTTCTGCTCCCTTGATCCGCAACACAAAAGATATACCAAGACTAGGCTTAAGGTTAGGTCAAGGTAGAGATGGAATCCTACTCTCTAAAGGTTTACCTATAAGGAAGGTAGAGTAGTTCCACTCTTATGCATTCAAGGCATCCGAGCATAATGATTTTCCATTAAGGTAGTAGCTAGAGGATCCTTGAATGCGGAAGTTCATTCCCCAATCCACTCTATTGAATATCAATGGTGAGGGTGGATTGGAGGATGAACTCCCTTGAGAGAAAGGGCTTAGGATATATGATCTAAAGTTAAACACTCAAAAGCTCTCTCTTCTTTCTCTCACAGCAACAAAAGACAAGTCCTCTATAAATAGGTAAAAAGTTCCAATGGATATAAAATGGTCATATTTATGACAGAGTTCGATATCATCGAGCGTATACTCTCGATAGCATTGATGGTCTACTCGATGACTCGGACTCAATGTCATACGCTTTTGAAACTTCTTGCCAATAGGTCGATGAATCGAAGCTATTGTCGATGTCATCGGATTTCTAACTCCGATTCCATCGATGACAGGTTTGATTGATCGACACTTGAAAAATGAGAGAGACTTGACTTTGAGATATTTCAGGTTTTCATGAATGATTGGGGAAACCGTCGAGATCATCGGAATTTGAATGTCGATGATATCGAGATAAGAGTCGATGCATCGATAAATCCAACGGATTTATCTTTAAGCTTGTTGGACGATTTATGCCCTTATTCGATGCAATCGACCTGGTGCCGATATCATCGATATTTGAATATCAATTCTATCGAAGGGCCCCCAATCATAGTTAAAAACAACATGAAATAACTGCTGTGAGAAATGCGCGCCCACTATCGATATCATCGATGGACTTCCGATCTTATCGATATTTGATTTCAGATCATATCGGACGGTCATCAATATATCGAAGGAGTTTAAAATTTTTATTTAAAAACAGGGGCGTCGGAAATCAGCCTATCATCTTATCGAGCCACTCTCGATGGTCTCAAGATTTGAATATCGATGATATCGATATGTGTATCGATACATCGATAATTCGTCCAGATATATTGTGAAGTTGCTGGACATATTTGTGCTTATATCGATGATATCGATAGGTGTATCGACACATTGATAAATCCGTCCAGATGAATATTTAGTTGCTGGACACTTTGGTCCTCTTATCGATAATATCGTTAATGTATCGAGGACATCGACAGTGCAGGTCGATGATATCGAGGGTGCTTCGATAGAATTGACAGGGTGAGAAAAATTTAGAGATTTTTCTATTTTAAAAAAGTTTTCTCACCACAAAAACCCTAAGATGTCTATCTTGTTTTAAGGGTTTTAATCACCTGGTGTTTTGAGACTTGGGATGTGAGGCTATGATTTACCTATTGCGAGCTTCCACACATCCGGTTGAGGTAGACACTTGAAATAACCTTCCTATCGAGTTTTGCAGCCAGTCTGACTCACCACACACGTAACTTAACAAACCAGGGCACTAGCATGTGCACTTTTATTCTCCTCCTTTGTCAATTACGTGACAAAATACTCAAAACACCCTAGAACACTTCTAGACACACCCTAAATTGTGTGTACTATCATTTACACAAATTTACAATTTTTTTCTAACCCATGTACACATTCTAGAAGTATTTGCTCCCCCTACTTGAAAACTCCCCTTTTCTTGGTGCAGCTGCTCCCCCTAACACCTGCAACACATTTAGATATATAATTTTTCACTTGGGGTGTTTTGAATTGTTCTCCACCTTTTAGTCAGTCATTTGCAAAGATACAACAAGTGATATTGACTGGAGAATGAATTCCATGGGAGAACCAATAGATACAGAGGTATAAAGATGAAATCATTTTAAAATAAACATCAATTTCAGAAGTCATGAATGCATATTAGACAAGATGAAGCAGTTGTATAGCAGTTGAAATATTCATTGAGAACATCATATGCATTCCAGAACTTGGATAAACCAGGGGAAACAAAAGCAGAATTATGGCATTAAAGATAAGAGTTCTGTTCAGCCATATCCAAACCAAAATATCCATCTTTATAAGTATTATCCCAACCAAATCAAATAACAAACATCCCAGTTCCAACCAAAATAACCAAGCCCATGTATGGACACCCAAAAGTAACCAACGTCAGCCCAGCCGTGGGCATATACAAAACAACAACAACCAACAAAAAAAAACCTTTATCTTATAAAGGTTGTCATGCATATCAATGATAGAGTATGTATGATATCATGCATGACCAGCCGCACGGAGCAGAATGAGATGGCATCATGTCGTCCCATTGTCATGTCAGTGGATCCACCAGCTGTTGTACAGACTGCTGTACTTTCTGAATGACTTGTTCCAAAACTGTTAACTGCTCACGTACATAATGAATATCTCTCTGGATTGCCCCGATTCTGTCCATTTTGAACCTCTTGCCATGCCCAGCTGATGACGTGAATGGGGCTGGATCAGATCCAGGAGGTGCATCTTCAACCATTTTCGTCCTTTCCATGGGATCACCACCTTCTCTTTCAACTTCTTCCGCCTGGATTTCTTCCTCCGGGTTCTCCTTGTATTCGTGAAACTCCAAGTCCATTCTCTGGATATTTTTTTATTAAAACTCTAGAGCGAGAATACTGGATCAGTAATTGATGGGAACCCGATTTTGTTGCATATCATATTGATAATCTAGGGATATGGCAAATGGAGGTCCCTAGATGTGTGACTTTCATTTACCAACTGAGAAACAATCAAATATGGAAGGCAGACCTTTGTCCCACTAGAAATTGAGTAGACGATCATGGTCATGAGCCCGGTGAGGTCAGATCTGTTGGTACTTCTAGGATAGATGTTCATTGTGAAGATACCATGCAAGATTCGAAATTTGGGATCCATATACCTAGACTTTAATGCATTCCCTTAGTACCAAGGGAAGTCCTTACCATTGCAGAGGTATTTTGTGACCTTGGATCGAATGTCCAGGTCATCAAGATCCATCTCTGGGATACCTTCTAGAGCCATGTTAAGTCTGATGGCTTCAGCTATTGTAGCTAGTGTGATAAATGCATCATCACCTCCTAATGATACCATGAAGGACAGAGGATCAGCCACCGGTGAATGACATGCGGCAAGAAAATTTTGTGTTCTCTCAAGTTGGCATGGCCCACCAAAATTCAAAATGGGCAGCCAATCTATTGCGGCTAACAGGGGTTCCAATTTGTATGGTGTGAGGCATTCCCTGTCAACCCTTCTCTCTTGAATAAGTTTCCTGCCCATATATTTTGGTGGTCGAGAACTTGCTCCAGCTGGAGGAGGTGGTGCCGAAGGTTCGGTTTGGGACCCACCTCATGAAGTCTGTGATCATTGTCTAGTGGGGATCCCACTTTCCGGGGCCCTCACTCTTTCTCTAGAGGTGAGGACTTTTTGTCTGGTAGATCTGGATGATTATCCCTGAGCCGGCACTTTTTTTTTGTCTTTTCCCATGACGATAAAAAGAGTGCAGAAAAGAAAACGCACCTCACTAGAAGAGGGAATATCCAAAAAGAAGTGAATCTTGATGTTTAGGGAGGATATTACCGTATATTGGATGTCCTAAGGTTATCTGACAAAGTTTCGAGCCGTCCGATTGAAAACAGCGAGCGGGGAAAGAAATTATAAACTTTGGAATAAAATCCCCCTTTTCGCGTTCTATCGGCTTATATTGGATGACATCTTTCGATATGATCGACCATTGTTTCGATAATATCGAGAGGTTGCTTATCGATTCCATCGAGTCTGTCTTTGATACCATTCTTGGCCACCCGACTATTCATATCTGAAGGATGCGTCGATAATATCGACCTTCTATCGATAACTCGAGAATGTCATATCGATACTTATATCGAAGATGAAGATTTTCAATTTTCAGCATTCAAACATTCCACCAAGTATACTTTTAGAATTTCTATGAATCAATAGTATACTTTTTCAAAAATTATGTATAATTTCTGTTCACTCCAAAATTATAAACATATGTATGTTTATATACAAAATTTGAGGTTAAGAACCTCAGATGTATCATTTAAAGCTCAGCAAAATTTGCATCATTTCAGCAAATATCCAGGTCTAGATGTATGACTTGGACCTGTCCTTCTACGCTTGGAATTTCAGGGTATGTGAAGATTAGTCATAAGACAATTTTGTTTTTCTTTTTCTATCCATTTCTTCTTGCTAATCAATTTGAGTGGTGAAGTAAGGACATTGCTATTCTCCATATCCTTGAGAGGACTTTTAAAGTTCTGTATTTCTCTGGTTAATGATTTTCCATGTTTCTGACCAGAGTTGGGTTGAGTCCTCACCAGTGTTATGCATTCAAACTTATAATGACTTGAGTTACCGGACAAATGACATACTTGAGTTGTTCTGGTTTTGCTTCCAGAAGCAGCAGATTTTTCAGTTCTGAGAGCTGCATTTCCGGTCCTATGTTTTTCATATCTAAGCCCGTTTTTAAGAAGGGTATTGATTTGTAAAGTTTTATCCAAATCTCTTTGCAGCACTTGGTTTTTGTTCTCAAATATTCCGAGTCTTTTAAGGATGTTGATGCTATGGATATAAAGTTGATTATAGGCATCTTGCAACTTATCCTTTTCTATTTCTTCTTCGTTTCCAGTTTCTTCATCATCAAATGGAAATGAATCCGTGGCTTGCTGTCCTTTTTTGTTTTCAGATTCGATGGGAATGATCGAAGCAGTGGAGACCATGAGAATTTCAATGATTTCTGGTCACCATCACTCTCTGAGTCGCTAGATTCTGAAGATTCCTCAATATCATTCCATGTGGCAGCCATTGCCTTGCCCTTGGTTTTTCTGTTTGGGCATTTGGTAGATAGGTGTCCATACTCTCTACAGGCGTAGCATTGTGGTTCTTTGGTCCTTTTTACCAAATTTGCCTGCAGGGGGTTTATTATCCCTCTTTCTACCTCTAGAGGGACGGCTGCGACTCTTTTGAAAGAATTTTTTGAATCTTTGTACCAGCAAAGCCACTTCTTCATCTTCATCTCCTTTTTCGCTTTCACTGTCCTCTTGAATTGTTTTCTTTGAAGTTTTGTGAAAACCTATTTATGTGGCATTCCAAATTTTGCGTGAAAGATAATTATGTAATACATGCTTATAAACCTTGGACTATGATACTTATTTGAATGTCTCTCTAAATTTGCTGGTTGCAAATTTGGATAATAATGGTTGGAATTAATCATGCATATATGACACTCCTATTTTTGAATGGACTAACTGTTAGAAAGGTCCATTTTTCTTATTTAGGATGAGTCGACTATTTGAAAGGCTCATCCTCCTAACATGAATGGGCTGACTGTTTGAAAGGCCCATCTACTGCTTAAGTGAGCTGACTGTTTGAAAGGTTTACTATCTTACTTGGACGGGTCGACTGTTTGAAAGAACCCGTTCCCTTGCAAGTTGAATGAGCCGACTATTTGAAAGGCCCATTCTCTTGCTTAATGGACCAACTATTTGAAAGGTCCATTCTCCTCTTAAAAATTGGTTAACTGTTTGAAAGACCCATCTTATTGCCTGAATGGGCTGACTGTTTGAAAGGCCCATTAATGTCTGAGTGAGCCGACTGTTTGAAAGGCCCACTGCCTTGCAAGTTGAGAGAGCCGACTGTTTGAAAGGCCCACTACCTTGCGCCGAATGAATAGACTGTTTGAAAGGTCCATTCTCTCGCATGAATGGACTGACTGTCTGAAAGGTCCATTCACTTGGCCAACTGGATGCGCATCCCCAGTTGACGTGCACTCATGCATCTACGCACTTAAATAAGATCTCATTATGAATTGTCTTGTATGTTTTATCATTTGGAACGATGCTTAGTTAATGCAGTGGTATGAAATCTTGAGGGGAGTTCCCACTAAGCTGGCCACTCATCCTTTGAATATATAACTGTATAGATGATACAGGCGTAGATGAGGGTGCATATGAGGCAGACTTAGATGCAGGTCCCATAGGATCGGGAGAAGACTTCTATGAAGAGGAGCCCGGCCAGGACCCTGCGGAGTTTTATGGGCTTAACCAATAGTTGAATATGTCTCCCTTTCTAGTTATTTGAACATTTGAATCTTATGATTTGTATTAATAGTCCCCACCTGAGTGGACTAGAATTTGGATATGAATTGTTATGATATGGTTCACCATGATTGCTTATAGATTCTTTACACTTTGATTACGGTCACCTTAGTTAACACTCAAGTTTTTAAGGTTTGAAAAGTCAGGGCGTTACATTAGTGTCACAAAGAGTCGCTACATAAACACATCGTGTTACTTAAATCCCTCAATCGCGTTATTGTGTCACCTTGAGATGTTTGCATAAATCCACATTAGCGTTGGTCCTGCCGGTGAATATCTGTAGTTATGGGATGTGGGTCGAGTCGGGTTTTCTATGAATCGTATTCCACATTATGATGAGCTGCACATACTTTGCTAAACATCCATCTTATGTAGGTCGTTTGTGCATACTGATACTTCTCATAGTACTAGAGTACGTGACGTATCAAAACCCTGACATTACTTTTTATGAATCTCTTTAATTATTGTTAATCTTAAAGGATAACCACCACTATGAGTAGGGCATTGACCCTCTCCAACCATACAGATGATATAAGTGATGTACAGATTGAAGACTTAGATGATCATCTCCCTATAGAAGACTATACTGAAAGAATAAGAAGATAGAATTTAGTTTTATACTTCCGCTGTGAACTTGATAATGTAATAAGCTCTCATTGAGAGAGCATTTGATTATTTACTGAATTCTTTTCTCTGATGAAATAATCAATACAGTCGATTTTATTCTCATGAATGTTACCTTCATGAATATATCTAGATGTGATCCAAATGAAAATAAATAAATAAATAAGGTGCGATTTTTAAAGCAGCCAATTTATACATTATTAACACCCGGTTTTCTTGGGCACGAGTACAAACTCCGACCATGAAAATTTGGGATGTTACACAACACACCTCCAAACCAGCATTTTGCTAGTATAGAGCAAAATATGCAAAAACTAATCTTCCAAAACTCTAAATTTCTAACCTTTCTCAGAAAAAAACATTTTGTGTAATCCTAAACATGAGTAAAAATCAAAGATATAAGAATGAAACATTGATAATTTAGAACCTAATATCACTAGTAAACAATTGAATAAGTTTCCATTCAACAATTTAATCAATAAAATACATCTAAACATCAGTTTCCATGTGTGCTTAGTGAAATCTAACTTATAATCTGTAAAAGTTAACCTTCTGTCCATAACATTAACCATAATCATTACCTTCAAAGTGAACCAATCAACACAAGTTACTAATTCCGAACATATCTCCTTTTCACTTATTACTTCAGTTTTCAATTTTTCATTAATGGCTTATACATTCTTCATCTTCTTTTTCTTCTTTTTCACTGATTTCTTATTCAAACACATACAATATATGGCTATTTTCAACTATTTTCTAGCAGGTCTTCTTCTTCTTTTTATACTTAAAGTAGATTAGGATCTCCAGACTTGGTTCCTAACACTTTTTAAGAAATCATCAAGTTAAAATTAAGAGTTCAAGTAAACTTCACAAAACATCAGTTAAATGTGAATTATGATCTAGACTCAATTGATGTTTAAACTTTATATTAATCAATTCATTAAGAGAACTTATTAAAAAAAAAATCTACTAATTAACTAGACTTTAGATTTTTAAAAGTTATTCTATATCCTATCATAGTAATCAAATGTATTCAATTACACATAATATCAATCTTAAAAAAGAGTTTTGAAACTGAAAATTTTGAAAAATTCTAAGAATTTCCTTGTGTGCTTAGTGAAATCTAACTTATAATATGTAAAAGTTAACATTCTCTCCATAATCATTACCTTCAAAGTGGACAAATCAACGCAAGTTACTAATTCTGAACATATCTCCTTTTCACTTATTACTTCAGCTTTCAATTTTTCATTAATGGCTTATACATTCTTCATTTTCTTATTTTCCATTAATTTCTCATTCAAACATATACAATATATAGCCATTTTCAACTATTTTCTAGTTGATTTTCTTCTTCTTTTTTTATACTTAAGGTAGATAAGGATCTCCAAACTTGGTTCCTAACACTTTTAAGTAATCATCAAGTTAAAATTAAGAGTTCAAGTATACTTCACAAAACATCAGTTAAATGTGAATTGTGAGATAGACTTAATTAATGTTTAAACTTTCTATTAATCAATTCATTAAGAGAACTTATTTAAAAATTTACTAATTAACTAGACTTTAGATTTTCAAAAGTTATTCTATATCCTATCATAGTAATCAAATGTATTCAATTACACATAATATCAATCTTTAAAAAGAGTTTTAAAACTAAAAATTTTCAAAATTTTCAAAATTTTTTTTCTCAACAAATAAGAAAATACTGATTAGGTCACTTGATCTCACCTCCCAACCTAAAATCTACATTATCTTAAATGTAAAAAAATGCAATAAAATCAACATAAGGCAACGAAAATAAAAGAAGAGTGAGTACGAAGGATAGTACCTGAGGAAAATAAATCAGATGGTATGAAAGCTTCATCATTCCAAAGGGATTAGTTCTAAATAAACTAAACTAAACTAAACCAATCCTAATCCTAAGAAAGTAATACATGAGTGAACCTCTATCAGACTAGAGGTTCAATCCTGATACACAAGATCAATCGAAGGGATTAACATATCCTCTGAATCAAATTTCTCAATGAATGGTTTATGACGATGACTAGTTACTTTGAAAATGTTACCATTCATTAGGTTCTCTATCTCGATAACCCCATGAGGATATATCATTTTCACTTTGAAGGGGCCAATCTAATGAGATTTTAGCTTATCGGGAAAAGATGAAGTCTAGAATTCTATAAAAGGACCTTTTAGTTTGGCTCGAAAGATTTCTGAAGAATGTTCTTGTAACGTCTCAGAAAAATCCATACAAAGACCCGAGTACCACCTCAGGCAGAAATCCTTAATGACAGAATCCTTTAAAAATAGATAAAAATTAGTTAAGTACTAAACTAAATAATCAGTGGAATTAGCTTGAACCACTATCTATACGAACCACAAGACTCAAAACTATTAGAATCGCTAACCCAACATTACCTGAAAACCTAGGAGCAATCTCAAAACCCAGTTGCTCTCGGGAGCACATTAAAATTCTGTATCAGACTTGGACCGCACGTCGAAAGTCCGACTACCGCGAAACTATATGGTTATGACTGCCTTACTGGGCTTAACAACCATCACAGGAATCGACCCAAATAGCACCCAGAAATGCACAACTAGAGCCCCGAGTAATGTGTGTGAGAAATGTGAATATCTTTAGAAAAAGAGCTCAGATTTAAGTGAATTGGACTGTTCGTTTGTAGGCCAAATTGAAGGTTTCAGACCGTCAATTTCTAACCAAACTATACCCTTGTATCAGGGAAATTTTCCTGCACATATCAATACAGTTGTGGCCCTGATCGAGTGACGATGACCATTGAACTGATACGGGTCCTCCATGGTCGATCCACTAATTCGATCAGACTGAAATCGTAACCTGGCTTAGATCCATTGTCAGGGAACTTGCTCCAGGCCGTATGCGAATAATGAACCTCTAGATGAGCTTCGTTTGCCTGAAACAGACGCCTTTTGGCTATAACCTAAGTATACCATGGCCCTGGGGTCATTTACATCACTTTTGGGCCTATATAAGGGCCTTAACCCACCCCTCTGTCATTCCATACGAATTCTCTAACCCTAGGAGAGAGAAGAGAGAAAAGAGGAGGAAAGAGTGAGGAGAAGAGAGAGAGAGAGAGAGGGAGATTATTGTTGGGATTTATTCCACGACTTCACGTACTGAATCGCCTCCCCACTGTTGCTACATGAGCGATTCTAACTCCGATTTGGGTAAGAAATCCTAACGCTAATCTTGTTTTAAGAATCCAAATAGAAGAATCGACGAAATAGCTAACCTATTTCGTGATTTAGGTAGTCGTTGTGTTGTAGAGGGGAACGTAGTGTACGAACCGAGTTCGTAACGGGCATATCGACAAAAGGTGCGGACTATAAAAGTTTAGGTTATGGTTTTCAAGGCTTTCAATGTTAGTTAATGATTTATGACTGACTTGATTGCTGCCACATGTACTTAGATACGATGCTCTCCATATACTACACATATATGAACTATGTTGAAATATAATGCATTCCATGTGTTTGTTGAAATATTTGAATTAAAGTAAAATCATGATTTATGCTTGCCATGACTATTAATCTAGGATACGTGAATGTTATATGTGTGACAACTCCTTTACGAAAGATTGGCCCTAATAAATGTTAAAATTAAGTTATATCATGTATGTTGAAATGTGTAGTCTAAGTGTTTGATAAAATGTCTGAATGAGCAGGTGTTTGATGAATTGTACTTACTAAGGGTGTTGAGATAGAATTCTCAACTACCTTAACTATATGCATAAATTTCTTCATGTAACTTAATTCAACTACGTGATTTATGTATGCAATACATATGTATTCTAATATGTTCATTATGTGTTTTATACAATGTTCAAATGATTGTAGTGTTTGAATTGATTGTTCAATACTGTTATGACTATCACATGTGATTTCTTATTGCATTTGAGTGTGATTGGGACTATTACATAGTCTAGGCAATCGGTAACGATTTTCGATCGAGTGGCCAAATTAATCTCGCCACAACGGATACGTTCGATGAATCCGAGTCGTACAGTGATTATCGATAGTAGTTAGGCCACGAGGAGTGCATATGCGCTCCATGTCGATTAATTTAGCGTACGCTTGTACCAATTGAACTTGTCAAGTAACTTGATTGGCCTAATGTGTGTTTACCATGTACGAATGCTACTACTTGAATCTAAGGTATGACTTACCAATGTAAAGCCTGTTTGAACCTTGGTACCACGATCCGTTAAGACTCATTAGCTAAACATGGTGGTATGGGACACCGTGATCGAGTTGTCGGCCTACGCTGGGGTGATGAGCCTCCCCATAGTGACCAGTGAGCAGTCCAAACTCGTGAGCTAAATACGGTGGTATGAGACACTATATTCGAGTTGTCAGCCTACGATCAGGTGACAAGCCTCTCCGTACTGACCTCGAGTATCAATTAAGCCTACGCTGAGGTGACGAGCCTCTCCATAGTGACCTCGAGTGTAAACTCGTGAACTTGCCTATCCACTACTTGTAAATCAGGGGTGATGTTGCCCTATAACTTGCCTATCGTATGTGATTAACTAGGATTGATGACCCTAAATGGATCATCATTTAGGTAAATGATATAAAGAGAGATACCTTAGCTTCTTGAATCCGCTGTATGAATAAGCCTAAATAATTACTTGGCTAACATGTTCATGCACTGCATTGCATGTGCTTTGGCGAGGAAGCGCACGTTTAGGGAGTTTGCCATGCGCGATCGTGAGATGATGTCGCTGAGGGAGTGCAGGCGAGGGCATGCATCATTACATCATACCATTTCTTCATTAACAAGAGTACTTAGGACATGATTGTTGTATTTCTTTATCATTACTGCTTGACTGAATTGATAACATGTTAACCTTTACCTTATAGTACCATTGAGTTGATCACTCACTCCCACTCAAGGACGGTGTTTTAAAATACCAACTAGACTATTGTAGATGTAGATAGCGACGATGTCTACGCTGCTGATTAGGATTTCATAGATGAGGAGGAAGAATTCTCATACGTTCAGCTATCAGGCGGGTCTATGTAGACTATGTACTGATTGATGGGATTACAGGGACTATAAGGATTAGTTAGACATTTACATTTTTGTATTTTATAAATTTTGGATCAACACATATATATATTCAGCCTGGTAAGAAACTCATACTCTGGGATTGAGAAACACTTATATATATTATATACCTATCTCAGTCTTCCGCTTGCTTAACTTAATTATCTCTGGAGTATGATATGTTGTTTTAGTATAATCCCACTCATGTTTAATGCACTAATATGGGCAACATTTAACACCATTATCTATATTGTATAAGTGATGCGTTAAAACTCAAGAGTTGAGCTTCTGCTCGACCCCCGATTTTCGGGGCGTTACAGTTTCAGTCATGGAACACCTTCATTTTGTCCTTGTAAATCCTAGAATTCTCATAAGCATCATTCTGGATTTCTTTAAGTTCATTCAATTGTAATTTGTGCAGTGAGCTAGCGTTGTCAAGATTAAAATTGAAATTATTTATTGCCCAGTATGCTTTATGCTCCAATTCTACTAGCAAGTGGGCAGCTTTCCCATAGACAAGTCTAAAGGTAGACATTCCAATATGGGTCTTATATGTCATATGGTAAGCCCACAATGTATTAGTTAATCAAAGTGACTAATCCTTGCGATCCGCATTAATCATTTTTTTGAGGATTTAGTTAATTTCCCTATTTAAAATTTTAGCTTGGCTGCTTGTCTGAGTATGATATGGGTACTCACTTTATGTGAAATGCCATATTTCTTCATTAAAGCTTTGAATGGCTTATTGTGAAAGTGAGATCCTCCATCACTTATGATGACTCGAGGTGTTTCGAACCGAGATAAGATATTTTCCTTTAAGAACTTAATGACTATGCGATGGTCATTATTCTGGCATGGAATTGCCTTGACCCATTTGGAGACATAATCTACAATGAGTAAAATGTAGATATTTTTAAAGGATTGGGGGAAGGGTTCCATGAAATCGATGCCCTAGCAATTAAATGCTTTAATGATGAGAATGGAGTTTAGTAGCATCCTATTTCTACAGGACAATTCTCCCAATTTTTAACAATTCTCACATGCTTTATAAAATCCGTGCGTCCTTGAAGACACAGTGGGCTAGTAAAAGCCACACTGCATAATTTTTGTTGTGGTCATCTTAGTTGAGAAGTGGCCACCACAAGCGTAAGAATGACAAAAGGATATGACACTATGATATTCATTATCAGGGACACATCTCCTAATGATTTAATCTGAGCAATATTTGAACAAATATGGATCATCCCAGAAAAACTTACGCACCTCGGTAAAAAACTTTTTTTATCTTATGTAGTTCAATAGGTGGGAGTTGTATTTGTGGTGAGATAATTAGCAATGTTAGCATACCAAGGTAATTGAGAGACTTTAAATAATTATTTATCAGGGAACATGTCATTAAGATGAGTCATCTCCGTGGAATCTAATAAAACCAGCCTAGAGGGATGGTCGAGCATTACGTTCTCTACTCATTTCTTGTTTGTTATTTCTATATCAAATTCTTGGAGTAGAAGCATTCATCTTAATAAATAGGGCTTATCATCATTATTAGAAAGAAGGTACTTCAGCATTGCATGGTCAGTGGAAATAATGATCTTGGATCCTATCAAGTAGGACCTAAACTTGTCCAAAGCAAACACTATGGCTAGGAGTTCCTTCTCTGTAGTGGAATAGTTCACTTGGGCCGAGTTTAGAGTTCTACTCACATAATAAATCACGTAAGGCCTCTTCTCTTTTATTTAGCCTAACACCGCCCTAATGACATGATCGCTCACATCGCATATAATCTCAAAAGGAAGACTCCAATTTGGTGGTTTCATAATGGGAGCACTAGTCGACATGCCTTTAAGCTTGGTGAAAGCTTTCTGGAATTCTTCATAAACTCAAAAGAGGTATCCTTTTAAAGAAGATTACATAAAGGACAAGAGATAACAATAAAATCCTTTATGAACCTTTGGTAAAAGCCGTCATGTCCTAAAAATGATCATACTTTGCGTATGCTCATGGGGGTAGGTAGATTAGAGATTAGGTCAATTTTGGTTTTGTCTACCTCGATTCCATTGGACGATATAATGTGTCCAATGACTATTCCCTTTCAAACTATAAAATGACATTTTTCTCAATTCAGCACAAGGTTCTTTTCTTCACATCTTTTCAACATGAGTTTGAGATTCTTAAGGCATTCACTGAAAGATATGCCAAAAATAGAGAAGTCATCCATAAAGACCTCTAAAAATTACCCCACCATGTCAGAGAAAATACTCAACATGTATTATTGAAATGTGGCGGGAGCATTACATAGTCCGAATGGCATCTTTTGATATACAAAAGTGCCAAAGAGACTAAAGATAGTCTTCTCTTACTCCTCAAGGGCTATCTCCATTTGGTTATAGCCCAAATATCCGTTCAAAAAATAGCAATAGGAATGATCGGTTAACCTTTCTAAAATCTGATCAACAAAGGGCAAAGGGAAGTGGTCTTTCCTTGTGAAGGTATTCAATTTTTTGTAGTCAATGCACATTCTCCAACCAGTAGTGACTCTAGTTGGTACAAGTTCATTTTCCACATTGGCTACGATGGTGATCCTGGACTTCTTGGTTACCACTTGAGTTAGACTCACCCATTGGCTATCGGATATATGATATATGATACCCACATCCAATAACTTAAACACCTCGTCTTTAACCACTTCTTTCATATTTGGATTTAACCTATGTTGTAGTTGTTTAGAATTTTTCGTATTGTCATCAATGTGAATGCAATGAGTACAAGTCAATGAATTGATTCCCTTGAGGTCTGCGATCGTCCATCCAAGGGTTCCTTTGTGTTCCGTAAGAGTAAAAATAAGTATACTCTCTTGTTCCTCATTCAGGTGGGAGGAAATCACCACTAGATTGTTTCATCTTGACACAAATAAACATATTTAAGATAAACACGTAATGGTTTTAGGTCAAGCTTCGACACCTTAACACTAGACGGTAAAGTCCTTTTCTCAGTTTGGGGTGATTTTTCAAATTTTAGCCTCCACCAGTTAGTTTTAAGTAAAGGTGTAGCATCAAGAAGGGCATCCATCTCCTTAATCCTATCATCATCTAAATCAAGGGAGTGGGCCAGGCATAACTCTAATGTGTCAGAGTATAGGTTCAAAAGTAACCTATCTCCCATGAATGAATTAATCAAGTTTATTTCGTGGGCATCATCAACATCCTCGGGTTGTTTGCACATATTGAAAAATATTTAGCTGTAATGTTATGTTCTCGAAAGTTAACTTCATGATCCCATTCTTACAATTAATGATTGCATTTGATGTTTGTAACATCCCGAATTTTTTCTCACTTGGAGATGGACGTCCTTGGGCAATGGGTCTATCATAACACCTTATTGACTTCTCAAAACGCAATCTCAAAGTTTCAAATCCCCCTTTCAACCCATCTCCTTCAAAACTTTCACCTTCCACCACCCTATTCTTCAAATATTTCTAGGTACTTTCATATTATACACAAATCCTAAAGTTTAAATGATGAAGAACAATAATTAAACTAAAATTTACTATAAATAGTAAAAATACAAATAAAATGGACTTTCTATTATTAACCTAACCGAATCTTGGGAAATAGCTAGGTTATTTGGATAGCTTAACTTCTCCTACCCCAAAATCATATATTGCACATCGAATAACTCAATCCGGTTTTTAAGATACACTCGTTTTAAGAATCGAGTGGCAGAATCACCACCAGGACCACCAGAGGGGCGCGCCGCCACTGCCCCGTCGGCGGCGCTTCGCCATTGCACCGAATTTCGGTGGACCCTCACTGAAATTTTCTGCATTTTCATGCTGACTTCAAAAAGTCATATCTCCTCAATATAACTCCGATTTAGGTTATTCAAAAGCCAGATTGAAGCTTGATAAGTCTAGTTTCACATAAAAATAACTGAAAAATAAAATAAAAATTTTAGTATAGGTAAATCTAGGATGATGTGACAACTGTCCAAAAATTATTAGTTAGGACAGTTGTTACTTCCAGAATTTTTAGAATTTTTTTAGACACAAAATTTAATGAAATTTGATGGAGATAAATTAGACTTGATGGTGAACTATAAAAAAAAATTAAAATAATATACTAACTAAAAGTGCTAAAAAAAATATAGAAGTACCCGAGGACCACATCCTGTAGTATAATTTAGGCAAAATTCAGTTAAGTACTAAAATAAATAATCGGTGGATTTAGCTTGAACAACCATTTCCACAAATGAGAAGACCTAAAACCATTAATACCACTAACTCAACACTACATAAAGACCTAGGAGAAATCCCAAGAGCCTGTCGTTCTTGGGAGTACATTGAAACCCCGTATCAGACCTAGACCGCACGTCGAAAAGCCGATGACTGCGAAACTATAGGGTTATGTCCGTCTTACTAGGCTTGACAACCATTGTGGGAATTGAGCCCAGATAGTATCCAAAAATGCACAACTTGAGCCCTGAGTGAAGTGTGTGAGAAACACAAATATCTTTAGAAAATGTAATGAAACTTAAGTGAATTGGGCCATTCACTTACTCATGAAATTGAGGATTTCGGACTGTCAGTTTGTGACCAAACTTCACCCATGAGAAAAGAAAATTTCCCTGCACACATCAGTATACTTATGGCCCCGATCAAGTAAGCATGACCATTGATCTGACATGGGTCTCCCACAGGCGATATGCTTATCAGATCGTACCGAAATCACATCCTGGCATAGATTCATTGTCAGGGAACTTACCCTATGACATAGGTGACTAATGGACCTTCTGATGAGCCCCATTTGTCAAAAATAGTTGCCCTTTGGATATAAATTAAGTATACCATGGCCTTGGGCAATTTGCATCAGTTCTGGGCCTATATAAAGCCCTTAAACCACCCCATCTTTCCCTCATACGAATTTTCTACAAACCCTAGGAGAGAGAAGAGACAAAAGAAGAGAAAAAAGTTAGGAGAGAGAAAAATAAGGAGATCGTTGTTGTGATTCTTTCCCATAACTCCATACACTGAATCGCCTCCCTACTTCGCTACACAAACAGTTTCGGCTTCGATTTGGATAAAAAATCCTAACCCTAATCTTGATTTAAAAATCCAAATAGAGTAATCGATAAAATAGCTAACCTATTTCATTGTTTAGGTGCTCGACATTCTGTTTTCGAGAACGTAGAATTCGAACCACGTCCGAATCAAGTATTCCGACGAAAGGTGCGGACTATAAATGTTTAGGTTATGGTTTTCAATGCTTTCAATGTTAATAATGATTTATGTCTACCTTGATTGCTGCCATATTGTCTTAGATACGCCGTTGTCAATATAATATACTTGTGTGAACTATGTAGTACAAAATACGCATCGCATGTGTTTGTTGAAATGTTTGTATGAACATGTAAATATGATTTGTGTTTGCTAGGACTACTAAACTAGGATTCATCGTTGTTATATGCATGCTGACCTCTCTGTGTAAGGATTTGCTAAAATATATGTTCTAACTAACCTAGTCTACGTATTTAATGAAGTGTAGTCTAAGTGTTTGATGAATTGTCTGAATGAGAAATTGTTGATGATTTGTATGTATTACGAGTGTTAAGATAGGATTCTTTCTTTCCTTGTATATATGTATAGTTTCTTTCATCAAATTATATTCGCCTCTATGCAAATGATTGATAAAATGCTAGTATGTGGTAATATGATCAAGGTGTTTGATGAAATGCTCAAATGAGGATTTCACGTACATTGTTTGTTAAATGCTGAATTGATTATCACATGTATTTAATTACTGCATCTGAGTAAGAGTGGGGCTACAACCTAGCCAGGCAATCGGTAACAGTTCCTGTTTGGGTGGCCGAATTATTCTCACCACACTGGGTAATTCAATGAATCCGGGTCACATGACGACTGTCGACAGTGGTTAGGCCACGAGGAGTGCTTTTGCACTCCATGGCGATTAAGTCAGCATGTGCTCGTACTAATCGAACCTGCCTAATAAACCGATTGGCCTATTATGTGTTTACCATGTATGGACACTACTGCTTGAATCTAAGGTACCCCTTCCAATGTGAAAACCCACTTTAACCATGGTACCACAATCCAGTAAGACTCATGAGCCGAGCATGGTGGTATGGGACATCATGGTCAAGCTGTCGGCCTCCGCTAGGGTGACGAGCCTCCCCGTAGTGACCAGTGAGCAATCCAAACTCATGAGTTGGGCATGGTGGTATGAGACACCATGTTCAAGTTGTCGGTCTACGTTGAGGTGACGAGCCTTCCCGTAGTGACCGCGAGTATAAACTTTTAAATTTGTCTATCGACTGCTTTTCATTAGGGATGATGCCCTACAACTTTCCTATCGCATGTCGTTAATTAAGATTGACGGCCCTAGATGGATCCTGCATTTGGGTTAATGATATAAAGGGAGGTACCTTAGCCTCCCGAACCTGATGTATGAATGAGCTTAATTAAGTACTTGGCTAACATGACCATGCACAGCATTGCATGTACTTTGGCAAGGAAGGTGCACTTTAGGGAGGTTGTCATGCGCAAACTTGGTTGTCGAAGTCACTTGTGAGGGAGCTTTATGTAAGGGCATGCATCATTGCTGCACTTCATTCCTGCATTAACAAGAATAGTTAGGAAGTGATTGTTGTCTTACTTTATTATTACTGCTTGATTGACCTGATAACATGTTAACCTTTACCTTATAGTACCACTGAGTTGGCCACTCATTTCCACTATGGGACGATGTTTTAAAACACCAACCAGACTCTGGTTTAGATGCAAGTGATGATGAAGTCTATGCAACGGAGCGGGACTTTATGGATGAGGAGGAAGAGTTCTCCTACTTTCAGCTCTCAGGCGGGTCTATGTAGACCTCGTGCCGATGCGCAGGGACTACATGATATTTGGCTTAGTTGGACACATTTACTTTCCCACATTTTGTTATTTTGAAACAATACATGTATATATTAAAACCGGTTATGTAATCATAATCTGGAGTTTTGTGAAACTCCCACATGCTTAAATATATATGGTTCAAACTTCCGCTTGCTTAATTTAATTATATTTGGAATATGATATGTTATTTTTGGTATAATCTTACTCTTGCTTAACTCTTTACTATGAATATGATATGTTGTTTTTGGTATAATCTTACTCATGCTTAACTCTTTAATATGGATGAAATCTGAACATCATCATCCATACTACATAAGTGATGTTTTGGATCTCAGGAGTAGAGCTTTGATCGACCCTTGAAATTCAAGGTGTTACAAGATGGTATCAGAGCATGATTTGGATTAAATTGGACCTAGGTTATAGGTAACATGACACACTCTGATGCACTCTAACCTAGGAAGGGAGTGATGAAATGTAGAGACCACATTAGGTCCTTAAAATTTTGCCAACAGGCGGAATTAACTACATTAGCTTAGTCCTTACACGTCCTAGATCGTGTGAGATCATGTGAACCGATCTTAGTCACCTTAGGAGGTTAATCGACGAGTTTAGATCGCCAGACGATGAATTCTGAATTTAAAACAGACCCTAAAGGCGTGAATACATTCGCGTACAACTATCCAAATGAACCGTGTGGGCCTAAAGACCTAAAGCATAAAATACTATGGGACCCAAGGGGTCCCAAGTACACATACGACACCTAGAGAGGGATTGGCCACCGCCCCAGGGAGGAGCCACCGTCGGACACCCTAGGGGAGCGCGGTGGCACCGCGCGGGCAGCGGCACACCACCCACTGGCCACGCATGTGGGGCCTATCCCACGTATGGGACCCCCCGCTTAACCCTCATTTGCCTCCCTTTTACCCATTTCACCTTATTTTCACCCCAAACCCTCCAAAACACTTTTCCCTCTCAAATCTCTTCTTCCATACCTTCAAAACTCTTAAATCTTCTACATTCTACACTCATCCACCACCATCCTCCTAAGACTATCCATTTCATCTTCTTATTATTATTCATCTTCCTTGTTTCCACTCATTTGAGCACACAACCCATCTTTTTGTGGCACATAACTTCCATATCCTCAAATCCATTTCAATCTCAAGATTTTCCACCTCCATGTCTCTTTTTGAGCTTGTCACCGTCATTTTCTCAATCTCAACGCTCATTTCCCTTATGGGAAAGAAAAGAGTGGCCCCGGATGAGGCTGGGCCTTACCGTCCAAGCCGCTCGAGGAAGAAGGCGAGGGCCGAGACGAGTGCAAGTGCTGAGCGAAGATCGAAACAGGACCTCGATCCTCGAACCCCATTGGAAAGGTCTTTACCGGCGAGTGCCGAGCTTAGTAAGTTCCGTGACCGCAAAGTTGTATTTGAAGCACATGTTGATGAGAAATTATTTGGGTTGTATCCAATTATTGACCTTCTATTGGCGACCAGGTGGGGTCCCATATTCAAAGGGAAGGCTCATGCAAGTGAGGCAATCGTACGAGCCTTCTATGCCCACATACGGAACCCAACTTAGCCCCTCCAGTTCCCTATTCCATTAGGGAGGCATGAAGCCATAGTAGATGTGGATGTTATGGCCCATATTATGGGAATAGAGCGTGGTGTTGTACATGCTAGTGAAACTCATCTCCCTAGTGGACAAGAGAAAGATTGCCGCACACGCTTCCTTTGGGGCCAACTTGTAAATTGGAGGCAAGGAAAAAGCCTCGCATCGACTTGTATGATGGCAAATTTTTGCCTACTCCACCATATATGCAAGTACTATGTGTATCCTAGGTGGAGTAACCGCACAGAATGTACTCAATTCATGGTGGATTTCCTATACAGAGTTGGACAGGGAGAAAAAGTGTGCCTGCCTACTCTCGCCCTAACTCAGATAATCAATACTGCACGATCTACTCGCGGAGGGGGGGGGGGACGCATCCCTCCCTTTCAGCCGATTCATTTGTAAGATCGCCCGAAATTTTAGCCTCAGACTCCATATGGATAACCTCGCCCCAATCCATTTCATCAGTGAAACTACACTCAACAATATGGGAATAGGTCCCAGGCAACGCCAAGCAAGGATTGATGAGTATGGGGGTGAGATAGAAGGAGAGACTGAAGAAGAGGAAGGAAATGAAGAAGGGGAAGTGTAACGACCCGTAAATTTCAGTACGTTGGTTCGAGTACCACCTCGACCAGAAATCAATTAGGATTAAATCCTTTAGAAAATTAACAAAGTTAACTAAGTACTAAACTCGATTAGCCATAAAATCCATTGGGATCGCTTTAAATACGATCTGCAAGACCCAAAACTTGCAAAACAAGTGACTCCAGGTTACCCTAAAGTTTAGAACCAAACTCATTTCCCGGCTGCTCTCGGGAATGAAACGAAACTTCGTATTAGGTCTAGATCGCACATCGGGAGTTCGATTAACACGAAGCTAAGGAACTAGGACCGCCTCACTGGGCTTGACAATAATTTTAAAAAATCAGGTCCAACCGATGTCCCACGGCCATTCGTTTCGATCCGGAGTGAGGGTGTGTGAAAAACACTATTCCCATCCTAAAATAAATATCAGGAATAGTGATCTGGCACCTTTCGCTTACACGTCAGTATTAAGCAACCTGACCATCAGAATGCGACCAAATTACACCCACGGATTAAGAAAAATTTCAGGAACATTTACATGTACTTGGAATTTCTAATCGTGGCCCACTGACCGTCGAACTGAAAGTGGTCCACCACGTGCGATCTGGGAATCCGATCGAGTCAAAAACGTAATCCCACATAGAACCATAGGTGGTGAGCTTAAGTCTGACGTTTGGCTCAAGGAGGGCTACCAGAACCTCTCTTTTGAGCTGGAAAAGTGACGAATATCCTATATTAGCAGTAACCCTTGAACCTGAGTCTATTTTGGGAATGTTTTTGGCTATAAAAGGAGCTTAGAACAGCCCCTCTCACAGTCATACGAATTTGGGATAAAACCCTAGAGAGAGAGAGAAAAGAGAGAGAAGAGCTTGGAATTTGTGGGTGATCTTCCTCCTACTGCTTTCGGTTGTCGCACGGCCTACACCGCTCCTTTCCAGGTGTTTTCTCGGCGGTATCCATTCCGTTTGAAGGTAAGAAACCCTAACCCTAGGTTTGATTTGATGTAAGTTCGTTGTAAGTTATGTAAAGGCTAACCGATTCTGCTCTTTAGGCTAGAAAACTCCCGTATACGGAAGCTCAACGACCCTTGCTGATTCGTTGTGATTCCAAGGGCAAAGGTGAGGACTTTAAGTGTATAAGTTACGGTTTTCAACGCTTTCAATGTCAGATAATGATAGATTCATGATCTGCATGTAAATGCACATGTACAAAGTGCTTTCCGTTTCCTGTTTCGATTAACGTTGTAGAATATGGAATTTCACATACTCTAGGTATACGTAGAAATACCGTATATGTATTTTTTTCAGAAAAATGTTTGACATGTTTATTTAATGTATGATTATATAATATATGGATAAAATACTAGTTTGGCAAAAGGAATCGCTGAAATACATGTTTGCTTGTAAATGCCTAGTATGTTGAAATTGTGTATTCTAGAAATACCACATATGTGTGAATTTTGGAAATACAATTGTAATGATTATTTGCTGTATGATTATGATATACATGGGTAAAATACTCACGTGGCGAAAGGACAGCCCTAACACGTATTTTGCTAACATACATCATGTATGATGGAATAGTGTATTCTAAGTGTTTGTGTAGATGCTTGTGTGTGTAAATGCTTGAGTGTTAGTGCCTTAGAGAGGTGCTGATATGGGATTCCCGACTCCCTTAGAGACATGTAGGGTCCCCTCCATGCGGTGGTTCGCTATAACCACTCACTTGTGATGTGTATGTAATTGTATCCCTATGTGTATAGTGCTTTACAACATGCTTTACAACATGCTTTATTTCATGCTTTACTTCATGCTTTATAACATGCCTGCTAACATGCTTGTATTGCTTGTTTATCATGCTTTACTCCACATGCTATTGATGAGAACTATTTGAGTTTGGGACTATGCCTATAGTCCAAACATTCGGTACCAGACTTGAGGTTGTGGCTGAGATGCATGTCGCCACAAAGGATGTGTCTGGCGAACCCGAGTCGTACTTCGGTTGGCGATAGTGGTTAGCCACACGGAGTGCTTTTGCGCTCCATATCGCCCAACTTGTGGTGCGCTCTAGCTAGTCAGGCTCGTCAAGTAAACCGAAGTGTATATGTGTGTTCACCATGTTTGGTCGCTACTGCTTGAACCTAGGGTACCAAACTTACCAGTGGCGATCCCGTTAACCATGGTACCTTGATCCGCTAAGACGCATGAGCCGGGCATGGTGGTATGGGACACCGTGGTCGAGCTGTCGGCCTACGCTGGGGCCATGTGCCTCTCCGTAGTGACCATTGTGCAACTGAACTCGTGAGCCGAATACGGTGGTATGGGACATTGTATTCGAGCTGTCGATACTTACGGCGAGAGCCGAGTACGGTGAGACCTGTGCTTGTGCTGACGGGCGACGAGTCCTCCGTAGTATCTTCGAGTATACTCCAAGTGTCTGTGATTGGCGACGAGTCTTTCACAGTAATTAGAGTATGAGTTGAGCCGAGTACGGTGAGACCTGTACTCGAGCTGACGGCTAGTGATTGAGCTAAGTACGGTGAGACCTGTACTTGAGCTGACGGCCAGTAATTGAGCCGCATACGGTGAGATCTGTATTCGCGCTGACGGGTGACGAGCCCTTTGCGATGCCTTCACTACGCTTCTCAAACCATAATATCGTATGAGATTAGCTAGGATTGACGACCCTAGAATGGATCATGTTTGGGAATGATACAAGGGAGGTACCTTAGTTTCCCAATACTGCTGGTTGAAATGGACTAATAATAACTCGGTAATCATGATCATCATCACACCGCATGTGCTTAGTAGATGTGGCGCACTGAGGGAGTTAAGCATTCGCAAACGTAAGATGATGTCGCTTGAGGGTGGTTTGGAAAGGGCATACAGCATCATGTCATTTCATTTTCGCACTTAATAAGAGTAATTAGAATTGTTTGATTTGTACTGCTTTATCATTACTACTTGATTGAATTGATAACATGTTAACCTATGCTTTATTGTTCCACTGAGTTAGCTACTCACTCCCACGTTATGGGACGGTGTTTGCAACACCCACCAGACTCTGTCGCAGGTATAGATGGTGCCTCGGTTCAGGAGCCGGAGCCCGACTTCGAGGAGGATCAGGATGAGTTCTCCTTTATGCAGTACTCTGACGGATATGCTTAGGTCGACTGCATCGCGGGGATTCCAGGGCTTATCTACGGAATTGTATTTTGATTTTTGACTTAGAAACAATACATGTATATTGGTACTCAGTTAGTACTCATACTCTGGAGTTCACAAAATTTTGTTACTTTACATACTTTGAATATAAAATTTCAGTCTTCCGCTTGCCTTTATACAATTAAACTAGAGTATGATTTACTGTTTTGGTATAATCTCATTCATGTTTATTGCTCTAACTCAGACAACATTTTATCATCATTGTGTATGTTGCATAAGTGATGCGTTGGAACTCGGGAGTTGAGTTCATACTCGACCCCTGATTTTCAGGGCGTTACAAGTTGGTATCAGAGCATGATTTTGATTAAAACTGGACCTGAGTTATGTCCCCACTACGTACGATGACGTGTCACAACCTAGGAGGGTGCGTAAAAAAAAATAAAATAGAAACAGTCTTAGGGTCTCCCGATTTCACCGTTCGGCGAAATGCATTAAAAACGAACGCGTTGATCGAGTCTGTACTCGATCCTGACCGCACATACGGACTCTAAATCACTCCTAGACCGTCTATTGACGTGTCCAAGTCACTATCCACCCAAAATCAGTCTTCAAAAATCAGGAAAAATCAGATTAGTTCAGAAATTTTTTGGAACTAACCGTTCTGGAGCTGAACTGAGTTCGGGGGCCCCCCCCACGTTAATCCATTAAGGGTCCAGATCGAACCAGGGTGCATTTGGCACCCTGGGCATGTGGGAAGCAGATCCCCACCGCGGCGGCGCGGCTCCGGCCAAGTCCGGCCGTGGTGGCGCCGCGGCTCGGGCGGCGGACCGCAGTCCGGTCGGTTTTCCGGGGGGATCCAAGGCTGAGGTTGGTTGGCCCAACCTCCTACACCCCATGGCACGTGCGAAATTCCCATAAGTTTAGGATTTAAGGGGCTAAAGCACCCTTCTCCCTCATTTCTTCCTTTCCAAGCACCTCCAAACCCCATTTTCGATTTTTCTTTAAACCCATCCCTCCAAGCCTTGCAATCTTCCATTTTCTTCCATAACCGACACACCCCAACCTTCCACAACAGCCCTAGCCTCCTCCTTTCCCCATTTTCTCAAGTTGGAGCTCTCATACCCCTTATTGGAGTTCAAAATCGGGTAATCTCCTAACCCATTCCATTTTCTTCTCGTTTCTCCTTCATTTCCTATCTCTAGTGCCCCTTCCACACCTATTGGATTGTTTCTTGTGGTGGATCAAAGAAATCAACCCCTTTTTCCCCCATTTTGGCAATTTTCCATGGCCCTCCTTGGTGTGATGGCGACTATTTTCTCCTTTTCCTCCATCCTATCCTTCATGGGAAAGAGGAAAACCGCGGCTGATGACGTCGGCCCAAGTAGGCCAGCCCATTCCCGAAGAAGATCCGATGTTGGGGCCGGCACTAGCACCGTTCGGGAGTTTAGGTCGAAGCGAGACCTGGATCCTGACCATCCCGTCAGAAATGCTTACCCGATAGGCATCGAATACGAGCGCTTCGCGGGCCACAAGGTTGTGTTTGAAGCTCATGTGGATGAAAGAATGTTTGGCCTACACCTGATGATGGACCACTTGGTGGATATCGGATGGAGTTCTATATTTGAAGGTGAGTCTCCCGCATGTGAGAACACGGTTCGCGCCTTCTACGCTCATATCATAGATTCATCGTTGGAGCCTCTTCAGTTTACTATCTCTGTGAGGAGCATAAGTCGCACAGTCACTGTGGATGAGGTGGTTCGAATCACGAAGATTTCACTTGGTCAAGTGCTTCCTAGTGACGACTTCTCCAGGAGTGCGCGAGAAAGGGATCGCCGCACGCGATACCTTTGTGGTCGCCGAGTTACTTGGAAGCGAGGAAATTGTATTGCGGTGACAAAGATGACCGAAGACTTTCGTTTACTCCATCACATTTTCACATACAATGTATACCCACGGTGGGGTAACCGCACGGAGTGTACTCGGTTGATGGTGGACTTTTTGTACAAGATGGGACATGGGGACAACATATGCCTACCCACTTTCATCCTATCCCAGAGAGTTCAGGTTGTTCGTTCTGCCAGGAATGATCTTTCGCTCCCATTTGGTCGCCTGATATGTAGGATGGCTCGTGATGTCGGCTATAGACTCAACATGGAAGACCTTACACCAGTCCGAGTCATAAGCGAGGCGACACTTAAGAATATGAAGATCGGCCCTCAACAGCGGCAAACATGACTCGACGAGTCTGGAGATGAGTTAGATAGCACCGGTGAGGAGAGTGTTGACCTCAAGGCTGAGAGTGATGAGGAGCGCGGTGATGACATACAGGAAGAAGAACCTGAGGCTCAGGACACTGAGGAGAGTTCACCTCCTGCGACTCAGGAGCAGGGTGTGGATCGGGCTGCTTTGGATGCACATTTGGCCCGTCTCGAGGAGGGTCAAGCCACCCTGCAGCAAGAGATTGGTCAAGTTCGAGCCAAGCTTGAAGAGAATGAAGCCTACATGAAGAAGAGTTTTAAGAAGATGTCCCATACGTTGAAGGCCATTCTGTGTTGTACGCAGGATAAGAATGCTCCTCCTCCACCGCCTGTTTTGGATGCTTAGTCATCCACGTTGTTGTGGTTGTTGTTTGTTTTAGGTTGCCGCGATAGGCGGTTTATGTTTTCATGTAGTTGATGTAATAGATAATAGCATGTTCTAAGTGTTTAATGTTGTGGATGTATTGGCTATCATGTGATTTCTGTCGTGATTCATGTAACTCTGTATTCCATGTATTATGACAATTTTGGGTAAATGAAAAGCACGTAGCCTCTTTTGTTTTGATGATATGTGGAATGCTTAAGTGCTTTATGAAGTGTATTGTGCCTTATCTCACAAATGATCTACCCTATGTTGTATAGGGCATGCCGCGGTAGTAAATACGGAGCACGGCACATCTTCTTCTGACCGGCTCTATGGACCAAACTCCTTCTGTTAGTAGCGGTCCTACGGACCGAGGGTTGGGTTCTGATCAGCCTCCTGCTAGTCCTACCGGTGGACTGCCACCTTACACGCTCCCGGTCCGTGAGCAGTATCGGCCGTCTTCTTTTGCGCAGCGTGACTCCCAGGCTGCTCCGCCGACTGATAGGTTTGAGCAGCTGATGTTGATGATGCATCAGCAGCAGATGCAAAGAAGAAGAACAGATACTAAAGAACAAAGAAGACGGCACCGGCTTATGGCCACTATCGCTGAGGCCTTGTCCCATGGTGGTAGTGCGACTCCACCTACGACATCTGCACATCTTGATGAGCCTTCTGAGCCTCTGCTCGGTTTGAGGATGTGCCTCTGCCCACATCCGTCGCACCTCCTACTGGAGATGCAGGTACACGCTGTCTACTCGAGCGATTTCAGCGCTTGAGGCCTCCCTCATTTATGGGTTCTCACAGACCCGAGGAGGTAGAGTTCTGGCTTGACCGCATCTCTAAGATGCTTCGGATGCTGCATTGCTCAGAGGCAGAGCAGGTGGAGCTGGCCGCTTTCATGTTTGAGAGGGAGGCCAGTTTATGGTGGGACAGTGTGCTGCGCACGGTCGCAGTAGATTTCGTGTGGACCTGGGAGGCTTTCGAGTCTCGGTTCCACGAGAAGTACTACCCGCAGACGTATCGACATGAGCGGGAGGATGAGTTTCTGCGCCTCAGGCAGGGAGGCATGACGGTGACGGAGTACGAGCACCGCTTCACAGAGTTGGGCCGCTTTGTCCCAACTATACTGGTGGATGAGCAGATGCGGATGCGTCGTTTTTCCTTGGGTTTGCGACCGGAGATACGGTCGAAGATATGCTGCCTCAGTATACCTACCTACACGGCATTGGTCCACATGTCTATGACGGCCGAGCAGGATGTGGACCGATTGGCCAGATAGCGTGGTGCTATGGTTGTGAGGCCACGCCAGGATTTACAGAGCAGGCCTATCTTAGGCAAGAGGCCTCGTGCTGATTCGCCTCCCAGGGCCGCAGCACCAGTTGTTCCTGTGAGACGCCCGTTAGTGACCTGCACGTATTGCGGGAAACTAGGACACCCTGCTGAGAGTTGCTTCTCGTGTATGAGGGCTAGTGGATTTGCACCACCGCAGAGATTGGATCACCCTTATCCACAGCCCATATCAGCTTTACCGCTACAGACTGCTCCTGCACATCCTTCCTTCCGACCTCCTGTGTCGCGTTTCAGGCCGCCACAGCGACCCTTGGCTCCTCAGCCGAACCGACAGCAGCAGGCTCGCGTGCACACTCTTGTTGCCGAGGCACCTGAGACGTCGGTCTCGTCTCCGACGGCTTTTGAGGGTACGGCTTATATTCATGGTACTCCCATTTCCTTATTGGTGGACACTGGGTCCACTACTTCTATTGTTTCTTGTGGGGCGGTTAAACGTCTATCTTTGCCTACGATTCCCACAAAGGGAATGAGACTCACTACAGCTACTGGGACCTGTTCGGATGTCACACGGTTATGCGAGGGTTGTCCGATAGTTTTAGGTAGCAGCACAGTGCTCGTCGACCTCATTGTTGCTCCACTATGGCACTACGATGTTATCCTTGATATGGATTGGCTTGCCAGGATGAGGGTGGAGATAGATTGCGATACTCGGATCGTGACGGCCTATGGACTTGACGGCACAACTTTTATATTTCCAGTGCAGGTCAGTTGGCCCTGCCATGTTGATTGTTACGCTGCTTTACTTGTGCCGATTGATGATCTGACAATAGAGGGTACGCCGGTGGTTCGAGAATTTACAGGCGTGTTTGAGACTATTCCTGGTTTACCTCCTCGACGCGAGATTGATTTTACAATCGATCTTACGCCGGGTGCGACACCCATCTCACTGCCGACTTATCGTATGCCTCCATGTGAGATGGAGGAGCTGCGAAAACAGATCGACGATCTGGTAGATAAGGGTTTTATACAACCTAGTGTGTCTCCTTGGGGAGCACTTGTGCTATTTGTGAAGAAGAAGGATGGGTCGCTACGGTTGTGTATTGATTACCGTAGGTTGAACCAGGTCACAGTGAAGAACAAGTATCCTTTGCCCAGGATAGATGATCTGTTCGATCAGTTGAGGGGGGCAAAGTATTTCTCGAAGATTGATCTTCAGTCAGGGTACCACCAGTTGCGCGTGAGAGAGGAGGACGTGCAGAAGATAGCCTTCAGGACGTGCTTTGGGCATTATGAGTTCCTGGTGATGTCGTTCGGCCTTACGAACGCACCAGCCGTGTTCATGGATCTGATGAACTGGGTATTTCGGCCTTTCCTGTACCGATTCATCATCGTCTTTATTGATGACATCTTGATATACTCTACGAGTCGGGAGGAGCACGAGGAGCACCTGAGAGCGGTGTTGGATACACTGAAGAGGAACCAGTTGTTCGCACAGTACAAGAAGTGCGACTTCTGGCAGGAGGAAGTCAAGTTCCTCGGACATGTAGTGTCTAAGGATGGGATAGCAGTGGACCTTGCTAAGGTAGCCACGGTTCAGGATTGGCAGCAGCCTGAATCGGTTACTGAGGTGAGGAGTTTCCTTGGTCTGGCTGGGTATTACAGACACTTCATTCGGGATTTCTCGAAGATCGCCAGGCCATTGTCTCAGTTGACTCGGAAGGACCTAAAGTTCGCCTGGAATGAGAAGGCGGAGGCAGGTTTTAAGGAGCTGAAGGACAAGTTGACGTCCGCCCCTGTGCTAGTATTGCCAGAGCAAGGGGAGAAATACACGATATATACTGACGCGTCTCGCGTTGGGTTGGGTTGTGTTCTGATGCAGAAGGATAGGGTGATTTCGTATGCCTCGAATCAATTAAGGAAGCACGAGGAGAATTACCCTACACATGACCTGGAGTTGGCAGATGTCATCTTTGCATTGAAGCTCTGGAGACATTACCTCTACAGAGAGGAGTTCGAGCTTTTCTGCGACCACAAGAGCCTTAAGTACATATTCACACAGCGAGACTTGAATATGAGACAACGCCGATGGATGGAGACCTTGAAGGACTTCAAGTTCGAGGTTTCCTACCATCCTGGCAAGGCCAACCTTGTGGCAGACGCGTTGAGCCGCAAGAAGGCGATTGCATTTGCGGCACCACTGATGATAGCTGAGTGGGACATGGTGGAGTTTGTACGGGACTTCGAGCAGAGACTCACTGTCGAGGAGCCATTTGAGTGTGTTGCGCACGTTCGGGTGCGACCACTTATTGACGACAGGATTGTTGAGGCCCAGGAGGGCGATATACGGCTGTCTGAGCTTTGAGAGCAGGCTAGCGACGCCAAGGACTCCGAGTGGAGAATTGGTTCTGATGGGGGTCTACGATTCCGTGGCCGCCTATGCGTTCCTGATGTGCCTGACTTGAGACACGAGATTCTCGAGTCTACCCATAAATCGAAGCTTGCGATGCATCCAGGTAACACGAAGATGTACCAGGATATGAGACGGACATATTGGTGGGATAACATGAAGGCCCACATTGCTGAGTATGTGTCTCGATGTCTGACGTGCCAGCAGGTCAAGGCAGAACATCGCCGACCTCCTGGACTGCTTCAGCCCATGCCCATAGCAGAGTAGAAGTGGGATTTCATCTCCATGGATTTCATATCCGAGCTGCCGAAGATGAGGAAGGGACACGATTCCATTTGGGTGATTGTGGACCGGTTGACCAAATCGGCCCATTTCCTCCCTATCAGAGTTACGAACTCTGCAGACGAGCTGGCTAGATTGTACATCAGAGAGATCGTCCGTCTGCACGGGGTTCCATTAGAGATCGTGTCGGACAGAGACACGCGGTTCACATCCATCTTCTAGACTCATATCCAGGAGGCGATGGGTGTAAAGTTGAAGTTCAGTACGGCGTTTCATCCTCAGACTGATGGGCAGATAGAGCGGGTGAATCAGATTCTGGAGGATATTTTGCGAGCATGTGTGTTGGACTTCAAGGGACGGTGGGATGCCTTCCATATGCGAGGTTCGCCACAACAACAGCTTCCAGGCGACTATTGGCATGGCGCCATATGAGGCTCTATATGGTCGACCTTGTAGGGCACCGCACTGTTGGGCAGAGGTTGGAGAGCGTAGTCTGATTGGCCCGGAGTTGGTACAGGCGACTACAGAGAAGGTCGACATTATCAGGCATCGATTACTTACAACGCAGAGCAGGCAGAAGAGTTACGCCGATACGAGGCGGCGACCGCTGGAGTTCGAGGTCGGGGATCATGTGTTCCTTCGAGTTTCCCCTATGAAGGGAGTCCTTCGGTTTGGGAAGAAGGGGAAGCTCACACCGAGGTTTATCGGTCCATTTCAGATATTGGATCGAGTGGGTGATGTGGCGTATCGTCTCGCTTTGCCCACACCACTTGCGTCTGTACACAACGTATTTCATGTATCTATCTTTGAAGAAGTACGTTCTCGATCCTTCGCATATCATCGATGGGAGCAGTACAGTTGAGCGAGGATGCTGCATATGAGTTGCGCTGACACGCATCCTTGACAGGAAGGAGCAGGTACTGCGTAGCAAGGTCATCCCACTTGTGAAGGTACTTTGGACACATCATTCCGAGGAGGAAGCTACTTGAGAGACTGAGGACGAGGTCAGGAAGAACTACCCTCAGATTCTCGAGGAATATGAAAAGGTATAAATTTCGAGGACGAAATTTTTTGTTTAAGGGGGGTAGATTGTAACGACCCGGTAAATTTCCGTACGTTGGTTCGAGTACCACCTTAACCAGAAATCAATTAGGATTAAATCTTTTAGAAAATTAACAAAGTTAACTAAGTACTAAACTCGATTAGCCATGAAATCCATTGGGATCGCTTTAAATACGATCTGCAAGACCTAAAACTTGTAAAACAAGTGACTCTAGGTTACCCTAAAGTTTAGAACCAAACTCATTTCCCGGCTGCTCTCGGGAATGAAACGAAACTTCGTATTAGGTCTAGATCGCACATCAAGAGTCCGATTATCACTTAGCTAAGGAACTTGGACCGCCTCACTGGGCTTGACAATCATCTCAAAAATTAGGTCCATCGATGTCCCACGGCCATTCATTTCGATCCGGAGCGAGGTTGTGTGAAAAACACTATTCCCATCCAAAAATAAATATCAGGAATAGTGATCTGGCACCTTTCGCTTGCGCGTCAGTATTAAGCAACCTGACCGTCAGAATCCGACCAAATTACACCCTCGGATTAAGAAAAATTTCAGGAACATTTACATGTACTTGGAATTTCTGATCGTGGCCCACTGACCGTCGAACTGAAAGTGGTCCGCCACGTGCGATCTGGGAATCCGATCGAGTCGAAAACGTAATCCCACATAGATCCATAGGTGGTGAGCTTAAGTCTGACGTTTGGCTCAAGGAGGGCTACCAGAACCTCTCTTTTGAGCTAGAAAAGTGACGAATATCCTATATTAGCAGTAACCCTTGAACCTGAGTCTATTTTGGGAATGTTTTTGGCTATAAAAGGAGCTTAGAACAGCCCCTCTCACAGCCATACGAATTTGGGATAAAACCCTAGAGAGAGAGAGAAAAGAGAGAGAAGAGCTTGGAATTTGTGGGTGATCTTCCTCCTACTGCTTTCGGTTGTCGCACGGCCTACACCGCTCCTTTCCAGGTGTTTTCTCGGCGGTATCCATTCCGTTTGAAGGTAAGAAACCCTAACCCTAGGTCTGATTTGATGTAAGTTCGTTGTAGGTTATGTAAAGGCTAACCGATTCCGCTCTTTAAGCTAGAAAACTCCCGTATACGGAAGCTCAACGACCCTTGCTGATTCGTTGTGATTCCAAGGGCAAAGGTGAGGACTTTAAGTGTATAAGTTACGGTTTTCAACGCTTTCAATGTCAGATAATGATAGATTCATGATCTGCATGTAAATGCACATGTACAAAGTGCTTTCCGTTTCCTGTTTCGATTAACGTTGTAGAATATGGAATTTCACATACTCTAGGTATACGTAGAAATACCGTATACGTATTTTTTTCGGAAAAATGTTTGACATGTTTATTTAATGTATGATTATATAATATATGGATAAAATACTAGTTTGGCGAAAGGAATCGCTGAAATACATGTTCGCTTGTAAATGCCTAGTATGTTGAAATTGTGTATTCTAGAAATACCGCATATGTGTGAATTTTGGAAATACAATTGTAATGATTATTTGCTGTATGATTATGATATACATGGGTAAAATACTCACGTGGCGAAGGGACAGCCCTAACACGTATTTTGCTAACATACATCATGTATGATGGAATAGTGTATTCTAAGTGTTTGTGTAGATGCTTGTATGTGTAAATGCTTGAGTGTTAGTGCCTTAGAGAGGTGCTGATATGGGATTCCCGACTCCCTTAGAGACATGTAGGATCCCCTCCATGCGGTGGTTCGCTATAACCACTCACTTGTGATGTGTATGTAATTGTATCCCTATGTGTATAGTGCTTTACAACATGCTTTACAACATGCTTTACAACATGCTTTATTTCATGCTTTACTTCATGCTTTATAACATGCCTGCTAACATGCTTGTATTGCTTGTTTATCATGCTTTACTCCACATGCTATTGATGAGAACTGTTTGAGTTTGGGACTATGCCTATAGTCCAAACATTCGGTACCAGACTTGAGGTTGTGGCTGAGATGCATGTCGCCACAAAGGATGTGTCTGGCGAACCCGAGTCGTACTTCGGTTGGCGATAGTGGTTGGCCACACGGAGTGCTTTTGCGCTCCATATCGCCCAACTTGTGGTGCACTCAAGCTAGTCAGGCTCGTCAAGTAAACCGAAGTGTATATGTGTGTTCACCATGTTTGGTCGCTACTGCTTGAACCTAGGGTACCAAACTTACCAGTGGCGATCCCGTTAACCATGGTACCTTGATCCGCTAAGACGCATGAGCCGGGCATGGTGGTATGGGACACCGTGGTCGAGCTGTCGGCCTACGCTGGGGCCATGTGCCTCCCCGTAGTGACCATTGCGCAACTAAACTCGTGAGCCGAATACTGTGGTATGGGACACTGTATTCAAGCTGTCGATACTTACGGCGAGAGCCGAGTACGGTGAGACCTGTGCTCGTGCTGACGAGCGACGAGTCCTCCGTAGTATCTTCGAGTATACTCCAAGTGTCTGTGATTGGCGACGAGTCTTTCACAGCAACTAGAGTATGAGTTGAGCAGAGTACGGTGAGACTTGTACTCGAGCTGACGGCTAGTGATTGAGCCAAGTACGGTGAGACCTGTAGTTGAGCTGATGGCCAGCAATTGAGCCGCATACGGTGAGATCTGTATCCGCGCTGACGGGTGACGAGCCCTTTGCGATGCCTTCACTACGCTTCTCAAACCATAATATCGTATGAGATTAGCTAGGATTGACGACCCTAGAATGGATCATGTTTGGGAATGATACAAGGGAGGTACCTTAGTTTCCCAATACTACTGGTTGAAATGGACTAATAATAACTCGGTAATCATGATCATCATCACACCGCATGTGCTTAGTAGATGTGGCGCACTGAGGGAGCTAAGCATTCGCAAACGTAAGATGATGTCGCTTGAGGGTGGTTTGGCAAGGGCATACAGCATCATGTCATTTCATTTTCGCACTCAATAAGAGTAGTTAGAATTGTTTGATTTGTACTGCTTTATCATTACTGCTTGATTGAATTGATAACATGTTAACCTATGCTTTATTGTTCCACTGAGTTAGCTACTCACTCCCACGTTATGGGACGGTGTTTGCAACACCCACCAGACTTTGTCGCAGGTATAGATGGTGCCTCGGTTCAGGAGCCAGAGCCCGACTTCGAGGAGGATTAGGATGAGTTCTCCTTTATGCAGTACTCTGACGGATATGCTTAGGCCAACTGCATCGTGGGGATTTCAGGGCTTATCTACGGAATTGTATTTTGATTTTTTACTTAGAAACAATACATGTATATTGGTACTCAGTTAGTACTCATACTCTGGAGTTCACAAAATTTTGTTACTTTACATACTTTGAATATAAAATTTCAGTCTTCTGCTTGCCTTTATACAATTAAACTGGAGTATGATTTACTGTTTTGGTATAATCTCATTCATGTTTATTGCTCTAACTCAGACAACATTTAATCATCATTGTGTATGTTGCATAAGTGATGTATTGGAACTCGGGAGTTAAGTTCATACTCGACCCCCGATTTTCAGGGCGTTACAAGTTGGTATCAGAGCATGATTTTGATTGAAACTGGACCTGAGTTATGTCCCCACTACATACGCTGACGTGTCACAACCTAGGAGGGTGCACAAAAAAAAAAATAGAAACAGTCTTAGGGTCTCCCGATTTCACCGTTCGGCGAAATGCATTAAAAACGAACGCGTTGATCGAGTTTGTACTCGATCTTGACTGCACATACAGACTCTAAATCACTCCTAGACCGTCTATTGACGTGTCCAAGTCACTATCCACCCAAAATCAGTCTTCAAAAATCAGGAAAAATCAGATTAGTTCAGAAATTTTTCAGAACTAACCGTTCTGGAGCTGAACTGAGTTCGGGGGCCCCCCCACGTTAATCCATCAAGGGTCCAGATCGAACCAGGGTGCATTTGGCACCCTGGGCATGTGGGAAGCAGATCCCCACCATGGCGGCGCGGCTCCGGCTAAGTCCGGCCGCGGCGGCGCCGCGGCTCGGGCGGCGGACCGCGGTCCGGTCGGTTTTCCTGGGTGGATCCAAGGGTGAGGTTGGTCGGCCCAACCTCCTACACCCCATGGCACATGCGAAATTCCCATAACTTTAGGATTTAAGGGGCTGGAGCACCCTTCTCCCTCATTTCTTCCTTTCCAAGCACCTCCAAACCTCATTTTCGATTTTTCTCTAAACCCATCCCTCCAAGCCTTGCAATCTTCCATTTTCTTCCATAACCCACATACCCCAACCTTCCATAACAGCCCTAGCCTCCTCCTTTCCCCATTTTCTCAAGTTGGAGCTCTCATACCCCTTATTGGAGCTCAAAATCGGGTAATCTCCTAACCCATTCCATTTTCTTCTTGTTTCTCCTTCATTTCCTATCTCTAGTGCCCCTTCCACAGTTATTGGATTGTTTCTTGTGGTGGATCAAAGAGATCAGCCCCTTTTTCCCCCATTTTGGCAATTTTTCATGCCCCTCCTTGGTGTGATGGCGATTATTTTCTCCGTTTCCTCCATCCTATCTTTCATGGGAAAGAGGAAAACCGCGGCTGATGACGTCGGCCCAAGTAGGCCAGCCCATTCCCGAAGAAGATCCGACGTTGGGGCCGGCACTAGCACCGTTCGGGAGTTTAGGTCGAAGCGAGACCTGGATCCTAACCATCCCGTCAGAAATACTTTCCCGATAGGCATCGAATACGGGCGCTTCGCGGGCCGCAAGGTTTTGTTTGAAGCTCATGTGGATGAAAGAATGTTTGGCCTACACCCGATGATGGACCACTTGGTGGATATCGGATGGAGTTCTATATTTGAAGGCGAGTCTCCCGCATGTGAGAACACGGTTCGCGCCTTCTACACTCAGTTTACTGTCTCTGTGAGGAGCATAAGATGTACAGTCACTGTGGATGAGGTGGTTCGAATCACGAAGATTCCACTTGGTCAAGTGCTTCCTAGTGACGACTTCTCCAGGAGTACGCGAGAAAGGGATCGCCGCACGCGATACCTTTGTGGTCGCCGAGTTACTTGGAAGCGAGGAAATTGTATTGCGGCGACAAAGATGACCGAAGACTTCCGTTTACTCCATCACATTTTCACATACAATGTATACCCACGGTGGGGTAACCGCACGGAGTGTACTCGGTTGATGGTGGACTTTTTGTACAAGATGGGACATGGAGACAACATATGCCTACCCACTTTCATCCTATCCCAGATAGTTCAGGTTGTTCGTTCTGCCAGGAACGATCTTTCGCTCCCATTTGGCCGCCTGATATATAGGATGGCTCGTGATGTCGGCTATAGACTCAACATGGAAGACCTTGCACCAGTCCGAGTTATAAGCGAGGCGACACTTAAGAATATGAAGATCGGCCCTCAACAGCGGCAAACACGACTCGACGAGTCTGGAGATGAGTCGGATAGCGCCGGTGAGGAGAGTGTTGACCTCCAGGCTGAGAGTGATGAGGAGCGCGGTGATGACATACAGGAAGAAGAACCTGAGGCTCAGGACACTGAGGAGAGTTCACCTCCTGCGACTCAGGAGCAGGGTGTGGATCGGGCTGCTTTGGATGCACATTTGGCCCGTCTCGATGAGGGTCAAGCCGCCCTGCAGCAAGAGATTGGTCAAGTTTATACTCCAGATCATTCGTATAAAGGCAAGCGAAAGACTGAACTGTATATATCTGTATGTAAAGAAACAAGATCATTTCATTCTCTAGAGTATGAACCCATCTGAGTCACCATATACATATGTTTGCTTTACGAACACAATCTCAAAAATTAAACTAAGTAACAATCCTTGCAAAACCCATCGATCCTGGCAGCCTAGTCGAAGCCACCAGAGTACTACATATAGGAGAACTCCTGGTCCTCATCATAATCAAGCCCCGCCTCCTGAGTCATCGGCTCACCTAAACCTGAGACAGAGTCTGGTTGGTGTGCGCAACACCGTCCCGTAACGTGGGAGTGAGTAGCTAACTCAGTGGAACAATAAAGCATAGGTTAACATGATATCAATGCAGTCAAGCAGTAATGATAAAGTAGTATAATCAAACACTCCTAACTACTCTTATTAATGCAAGTATGGATGCAGGTATGATGGATGCCCTCACCACACCCTCCCTCGTGCGATACCATATCACGTTCATGGCATGCTTTCATCCCTCAGTGCTCCACATATTCCAGGCACATGCAATGCATGATGAGCATGATTACCGAGTTTTTATTAGTCCATTTCAAACAGTAGGATTGGGAAACTAAGGTACCTCCCTTGTATCATTCCCAAATATGATCCATGCTAGGGTCGTCAGTCCTAGTTAATATCAGACGATGGTGTGTTTTCTAGGTCACTGCAAAGGCTGCCAGGGCTGTTACGAACAAAGGTTACACCACTCCCCCATCACCTCTTAAACGATTCATCACTATACAGAAACAGGCCTAGTTCATACTCTATATACCGCGGCATAACTCTAAAGTTCACCGCAATTTCAGAGTACGATCGCGGTCACTACAAAGGGTTGTCAGGGCTGTTGCTCGCATACGTTGCACCACTCCCCCATCACCTTATCAATGTAGGCCGACAACACGAATATAGTGTCCCATACCACCATAATCGACTCACGAGTCTAGTTGCTCACTGGTCACTACGGGGAGGCACGTGGCCCCAGCGTAGGCCGACAGCTCGACCACGGTGTCCCATACCACCATGCACGGCTCATGAGTCTTAGCGGATCGAGGTACTATGGTTAAAAGGGATTTCACTGGTAAGTTTGGTACCCTAGGTTCAATCAGTAGCGACCAAACATGGTGAACATACATTAGACATATCGGGTTACATGACGAGCCTGACTAGCTCGAGCGCACAATTAATCAGACGACATGAAGTGCATAAGCACTTCGCGTGGCCTAACCACTGTCGCCAACTGACGTACGACTCGGGTTCATCAAACGCATCTTACGTGGTGACATGAAACTCAACCACGATCTCCAATATGGTACCGATTGTTTGGACTATAGACATAGTCCCAAATTCAATCAATTCTCATCCATAGCATGTGGAGTAAAGCATGATAAACAAAGTAATTCAAGTATGCTAGTAGGCATGTTATAAGGCATGTTATAAAGCATGATATAAAGCATGTTGTAAAGCACTACAGTAATAGGAATACAATCACATATATTATAAGTAAGCGGTTTAAGTAAACAACCTCATGGAGGTAATCATACATGTCTATAATGTAGTTGAGAATCCCAACTCAACACCCTCCTAAGGCATTAACACCCAAACACTTGCTCACACAAGCATTTCCACAAACACATAACATACACTATTTCAACATACTTAGTGTATGTTAGCAAACATGTATTAGGGCGAATCCTTTTGCCAAGAAAATATTTTATGCACACATAATATATTTATACAACAATTAATCATGGCAAACACATCTCTAAAATATACATGCATACAGTACTTCTTACAATACAGTATTTCTACATACGTAGTGTATATTAGTAAAACATGTATTTAGGGGAATCATTTCGCCAAATAAGTATTTTATCCATATATTGTATATCGATATAACAAATAATCATGTCAAACACATTTTCAAAAAATATACGTATACGGTATGTTCTACGAATACCTAGAATATGTAAAATTCCATATTCTACAACTTTAATCGAAACAGAAAACGGAAAGCACTTTGTACATGTGCAATTGCATGCAGATCATGAATTTATCATTATCTGACATTGAAAGCGTTGAAAACCATAACCTATACACCTAAAGTCCTCACCTTAATCCTTAAAATTGCAACAAATCAACTAGGTTCGTTCAGCTTCCGTATTCAGCAGTTTTATAGCCTAAAGAGTGAAACCAGTTAGCTATTTCATAACGTATAACCTTCACACCCCAAAAAAGATCTAGGGTTAGGTTTTCTTACCTTAAAACGGAGTTGGTATCGCCGGGAAAGTGACAAGAAAGGGGTGGTGCAGCCCGTGTGGTGATTGGAAACAGTATGAGAGAGATTCTCCCACAACTCTCTAGCTTTCTCTCTTTTTTTCTCTCTTCTTACTTAGGGTTTTTCCCAAATTCGTATGGCTATGAGAGAGGGTGCTCTAAGATCCTTATATAGCCTAAAAAGTCTCTAAAATAGAGTTAAGTTCAAGGTATACTTGGGTTATATCCAAATCGGCTTTAATTCAGCTCAAAAGAGGGTTTTTGGCAGTCCTCCTTGAGCCAAAAGTAGGACTTAAGTTCACTAACCTTGGATCTACGTGGAGTTATGTTTTCGTCTCAGTCGGATTTCCAGATCACGCGTGGCGGACCAGTTTCAGTTCAGCAGTCAGTGGGCCTTGATCCGAAATTTCAAGTACATGTAAATGTTCCTGAATTTTTTCCTGATCCGAGGGTGTATTTAGGTCAGATTCTGACGGTCTGATTGCTTATAAATTGACCGCAAGTTTCAAGTCTCAGACCACTATTCCAAATATTTATTTTGTAAAGGGATTTTGTGTTTTCACCCTCCTTCACTCCGGACTCAAGCGAACAATCGTGGGACACTGTCTGGGGCTGATTTCCGAGATGGTTGTCAAGCCCAGCGAGGCGGTCCTAAGTCCTTAACCTCGTATTATTCAGACTCCTGATGTACGGTCCAGACCTGATACGGAGTTTCAATGTGTTCCCGAGGGCAATCAGGTAATGAGTTTGATCCTAGATTTTAGGGTAACCTAGCGTCAATGATTCTACAAGTTTGGGGTCTTGTAGATCGTATTTAAATCGATTCCAACGGATTTCATGGTTAATCTAGTTAGCACTTAGTTAACTTTGTCAAATTTCTAAAGAATTTAATCCTAAATGATTTCTGGTCAAGGTAGTACTCGAGCCATTGTATGAAAATTTACGAGTCGTTACAATCTATCCCCCTTAAACAAAAATTTCATCCTCGAAATTTGTACCTTTTCGTATTCCTCGAGAATCTGAGGGTAGTTCTTCCTGACTTCGGCCTCAGTCTCCCAAGTAGCTTCCTCCTCTGAATGATGCGTCCATAGTACCTTCACAAGTGGAATGACCTTGCTACGCAGTACCTACTCCTTCCCGTCAAGTATACACATCAGACGCAGCTCATATGTAGCATCCTCGCTCAACTGTACCTACTCCCATCTGATGATATGTAAAGGATCAGGAATGTACGTCTTCAGCATAGATATATGAAATACGTTGTGTACAGCTGCAAGCGGTGTGGGCAAAGCGAGATGATAAGCCACAACACCCACTCGATCCAGTATCTAAAACGGACCGATAAATCTTGGTGTGAGCTTCCCCTTCTTCCCAAACTGAATGACTCCCTTCATAGGGAAAACTCTGAGGAACACATGTCACCGACCTCGAACTCAAGCGGTCGTCGCCTCGTATCGGCGTAGCTCTTCTGTCTGCTCTGCGCTGTAAGAAATTGACGTCTGATAATGTCGATCTTTTCTGAGGTCGCCTGCACCAACTCCAGGCCAATCAGACTACGCTCGCCAACCTCAACCCAACAATGTGGTGCTCTGCAAGGATGACCATACAGGGCCTCATATGGCGCCATACCAATACTCGCCTGGAAGCTGTTGTTGTAGGCGAACTCTGCATAAGGAAGATAGTCATCCCAACTGTCCTTGAAGTCCAACACACATGCTCGCAACATATCCTCCATAATCTGATTCACCTACTCTGTCTGCCCATCAGTCTGAGGATGAAATGCCATACTGAATTTCAACTTCACACCCATCGCTTCTTGGATACGAGTCCAGAAGATAGATGTGAACCGAGTGTCTCTGTCCGGCATGATCTCTAAAGGAACTCCATGCAGACGGACGATCTCTCTAATGTACAATCTAGCCAGCTCGTCTGCAGAGTTCGTAACTCTGATAGGGAGGAAATGGGCCGATTTGGTCAACCGGTCCACAATCACCCAAATAGAATCGTGTCCCTTCCTCGTCTTCAGCAACCCTGATATGAAATCCATGGAGATGAAGTCTCACTTCCACTCTGCTATAGGCATGGGCTGAAGCAGTCTAGGAGGTCGGTGATGTTCTGCCTTGACCTGCTGGCACGTCAGACAATGAGACACATACTCAACGATGTGGGCCTTCATGTTATCCCACCAATACGACCGTCTCATATCCCGGTACATCTTCGTGCTACAAGGATGCATCGCAAGCTTCGAGTTATGGGCAGACTCGAGAAGCTCATGTCTCACGTCAGGCATGTCAGGGACGCATAGGCGGCCATGGAATCGTAGACCCCCATCAGAACCAACTCTCCACTCGGAGTCCTCGGTGTCACTAGCTTGCTCTCGAAGCTTAGACAACCGCACATCGCCCTTTTGGGTCTCAACGATCCTATCATCAACAAGTGGTCGCACCCGAACGTGCGCAACACACTCAAATGGCTCCTCCATGGTGAGTCTCTGCTCGAAGTCCCGCACGAACTGAACCATTCCCACTCTGCCACCATCAACGGAGCTGCAAATGATATAGCCTTCTTGCGGCTCAACGCGTCTGCCACAAGGTTCACCTAGCCCGGATGGTAGGAAACCTCGAACTTAATGTCCTTCAAGGTCTCCATCCATCGGCGTTGTCTCATATTCAAGTCTCACTGCGTGAATATATACTTAAGGCTCTTGTGGTCGCAGAAAAGCTCGAACTTCTCTCCGTAGAGGTAATGTCTCTAGAGCTTCAATGCAAAGATGACAGTTGCCAACTCAAGGTCATGTGTAGGGTAATTCTCCTCGTGCTTCCTTAATTATCTCGAGGCATACGCAATCAACCTGTCCTTCTGCATAAGGACATAACCCAGACCAATGCGAGACGTGTCAGTGTATATCGTGTACTTCACCCCTTGCTCTGGCAATACTAGCACAGGGGCGGACATCAACCTGTCCTTCAGCTCCTTGCAAGCTGCTTCTGCCTTCTCATTCCAGGCAAACTCCAGGTCCTTCCATGTCAACTGAGACAACGGCCTGGCAATCTTCGAGAAATCCCGAATGAAGTGCCTATAATACCCTGTCAGACCAAGGAAACTCCTCACCTCGGTAACCGAGCCAGGCTGCTGCCAATCCTGAACCACGGCTACCTTAGCAAGGTCCACTGCTATCCCATCCTTGGACACCACATGTCCGAGGAACTTGACTTCCTCCTGCCAGAAGTCGCACTTCTTATACTGTGCGTATAACTGATTCTTCTTCAACGTATCCATCACTGCCCTCAGGTGCTCCTCGTGCTCCTCCCGATTCCTAGAGTATATTAAAATGTCATCAATAAAGACGATGACGAATCGATATAGGAATGGTCGAAGTACTCGGTTCATCAGGTCCATGAACATGGCTGGTGCGTTCGTAAGACCGAACGACATCACTAGAAACTCGTTGTGCCCAAAGCATGTCCTGAAAGCTGTCTTCTACATGTCTTCATCTCGGACGCGCAGCTGATGATACCCTGACTGTAAATCAATCTTCGAAAATACTTCGCTCCCTTCAACTGATCAAACAGATCATCTATCCTAGGCAAAGGATACTTGTTCTTCACCGTGACCTGGTTCAACCTACGGTAATCAATACATAACCGTAGCATCCTGTCCTTCTTCTTCGCAAATAGGACAGGTGCTCCTCAAGGAGACACACTAGGTCGTATGAAACTCTTCCCTACTAGCTCATCAATCTATCTCCGCAGCTCCTCCATCTCACATGGAGGCATATGATAAGTCGGCAATGAGATGGGTGTCGCACCATGCGTAAGATCAATGGTAAAATTGATCTCGTGCCGAGGAGGTAAACCAGGAATAGTCTTAAACACATCTATAAACTCCCGAACCACCAGCGCATCTTCTAATGCCGGACCCTCGATCGGCACTAATAAAGCAGTATAACAGTCAACACGGCAAGGCCAACTGACCTGCACTGGAAACGTGAAAGTGGTGTCATCGGATCTATAGGTCGTCATGACTCGAGTATCGCAATCAATCTCTGCCCTCATCTTCGAGAGCCAGTCCATATCGAGAATAATGTCGTAATGCCATAGTGGAGCAGCAATGAGGTCGATGAGCACTGTTCTACTACCCAAATCCACGGAGCAACCCTCACATATCCGTGCAACATCCAAAAAAGTCCTTGTGGCCGTAGTGAGTCTCATTCCCTTCATGGGAGTGGTACGTAAAGCTAGACACTTAACTGCCCCATAAGAAATAATAGAAGTAGTGGACCCAGTGTCCACCAACAAGGAAATAGAAGTACCTTGAATGTGAGTCGTACCCTCAAAAGCTGTCGGGGCCAAAATCGACGTCTCAGGTGCCTCAGTAATGAGCGTATTTACTCGAGCCTACTGCTGACGGTTCGGCTGTGGAACCAAGGACCATTGCGGCGGCCTGAAGTGTGGTACAGGAGGTCGGAAGGAAGGATGAGCAGGGGTAGTCTGTAGAGGTGGAGTCGATAAGGCCTATGGGTGAGAATGACCCATCATCTGCGGCGGAGAGAAACCACTATCCTTCATCCGCTCGAAACAACTCCCAATAGGATGACCCTGTTTCCTGCAGTACGTGCACGTCACAATAGGGTGCAGCCACTGGCGCTGCGATCCTGCGAGGCGAGTTAGCACGAGGCCTCTTGCCTAGGATAGGCCTACTCTGTACCTCTTATCATGGTCTCGTAACCATAGTACCACGAGAACGAGCCAGCCGATCAACATCCTGGTCGGCCATTATAGACAAGTGCACCAACTCCGCATAAGAAGGTATAGTAATGCAGCACATCTTCGATCGTATGTCAGGTCGCAAACCTAAAGAGAAACGACGCTCCGCATCTGCTCATCAACCAGTATAGTAGGGATAAAGCGGCCCAACTATGTGAAGAGGTGCTCGTACTAAGTAACCATAATGCCTCCCTACCTGAGGCATAGAAACTCATCCTCCCGCTCATGTCTGTAGGTCTGCGGGTAATATTTCTCGTAGAACCGGAACTCGAATGCCGACCACGTCCACACATGGTCCGCTGCGACAGACCGCAGCACACTGTCCCACCATAGACTGGCTTCCCTCTCAAACATGAAAGTGGCCAACTTGACCTGCTCTGCCTCTGTACAGTGCAGCATCCGTAGCATCTTGGAGATGCGGTCTAACCAAAACTCTGCCTCCTCGGGTCTGTGAGAACCCATGAATGAGGGAGGCCTCAAGCACTGAAATCGCTCAAGTAGGCCGCGGGTACCAACATCTCCAGTAGGAGGTGCAACGGGTGAGGGCAGAGGCACATCCTCAAACTGAGTAGGAGGCTCCGAATGCTCAGCAGGGCGTGCAAACGTCGGAGGTGGGGTCGCACTACCACCTTGAGATAAGGCGTCAGTTATAGTAGCCATAAGCTGCTGGTGCTGGTGCTGCTGTATCTGCTGCTGTTGCATCTGCTGCTGATGCATCATCAACATCAACTGCTCGATCCTATCAGTAGGTGGAGCAGCCTGTGAGTCATGCTGCACAGATGATGATGCCCGGTACTGTCGCGAACCGGGGGCGTATAAGGTGGCAGTCCACTAGCAGGACCAGCAGGAGGTTGATCAGAACCTAACCCTCAGTCCGTAGGACCACCACTACCAGGAGTCTAGTCCATCGAGCCCATAAGAAGGAGGTGTACCGTGCTCCGCGTATACTGCCGCAACATGCCCTATACAACATAGGGTGTAACGTTGGTGAGATTAAAGCATATCAACACATTATATAAGCACTTTAAGCACTCCACATATCTCATAGCAAAAGAGGCTACATGCTTTTCATTTACCCAAAATTGTCATAATACATGGACTACAAAGTTACATGAATCATGACAGAAATTACATCCAAAGCATCAAACACTTAAAACATGTTACTAACTACTACATCATTAACATGAAAGCATAAACCGCCTAATGCGGTAACTAAACAACCACAACAAACAACTTGGATGACTAGGCATCTGAATCAGGCGATGGAGGAGGAGCATTCTTGTCCTGTAGACAACACAGGATGACCTTCAAGGTGCGAGACACCTTGCTTAGCTTTGTTTGGACCCGCCTGACTTCCTGTCTCAGGGCAGCTTGGCCCTCCTTGAGACGGGCTAAACGCGCATCTATGGAAGCCCAATCGGTACCCTGCTCCTGAGTCGCAGGTGGTGAACTCTCCTCTGTATCCTGGGCCTCCGGTTACTCTTCTTCTTCTCCAGCTTCACTCCCATTCCCACTCTCATCTTCTTCGCTCTCTATTTCATCCTCACTCTCCACATGTCGGGCCCGTCTATGCCGCGCCCCAAGTTCCATCTGATGGAGAGTACTTTCATCAATCTGGTGGATCGGTGCTGGCCTTTCCGCCCCCAGACTGTAGCCAAACTCCTGTGCAATCCTGCATATGAGTCGGTCGAAAGGAAGCGAATCTGAGCTCATGGTGGAGCGTGCAATATTCACGATCTGTCGCAACACAAATGTAGGCACGCACAAGTTCGCCCCCTACTCCAATTGGTACAGAAAGTCCACCATGAGTCGCATGCACTCACTGTGATTACTGTGCCTGGGGTAGAGGTTATACGTGAAGATATGATGTAGTAGGCGAAAGTCGTCTGACATGTGGGATGCTAGCAGACTTTTGTTCGGCTGCCACTCAACCAATTTGCCACCACAAAGGTAACGTGTGCGACGATCCTTTTCACGAACAGTCTCCAGATTCTGCTCGCTAGCATGTACGTCACCAAGAGGCATATTCATATGCCGTGCAATCACTCTCACATCAACAGTGACAAATAGATCCACCCCAACTATGAGCCGGAATTGCAAAGGGTCCAGTGTAGGCTCACAAATATTAGCATAGAAGGCTCGGACAGTACCAGGACTTGCGCGACCTCTGGCCTCAAATAGCGGACCCTAGTGGGCCGCCTCCACTTGCTCAAACAAGTAGTATTCCTCGAAGAGCCGACCATCCACCTGGGCTTCAAAAAAAACTCTGCAGTCCTCATACACTCCATGAGGTAATGCCGCCAACTGAGCCCGTTAAGCAGGGATCCACGGATCAATGTCCCGCTTCATCCGAAATTCCCAAGCAAAGCTCGAGCTAGCGGTGATGTCTCTCGGCCACCTTGATCGTGTAGGGCGACTAGGCCCAGCCTCATCAGCGGTGCTCTTCCTCTTAGCCATACAAGAGAGGATAGTGGAGATGGAGAAAATGGCCGAAACGATTTCGAGAAAGGCCATGGAAAATGAAGGAAAAGGAGAGAAGAGGCTGGAAATATGGGTTCTCCATGGATTTAGGGCCCAAACAGATATTGTAGGGGCCCAACAGATAGAGGTTTAAGAAAGAGAATGAAGGAAACAGGTGGGTGAGGAAGCTCACGGGAGTTTCGAGCTCCAAGTGGGAGTGTGGGGGTCCAAATGAGAGAAACGAAGAGGGAAAGGAGAGGAGGACTGCAATGCACGATGGGAAAGGATGGATGATGGTCGAAAATGGGAGATTGAGCATTTGGAAGGGCGATTTGCAAGAGAGGGCAGCAATGCAAGAGGGAAGAATAGCTTGGGGAGAGAGTTTGTGAAGGAGGTGTGGGTTTTGGTAATGGAAATGGGACGGGATGGGTACCAGGGGATTTATAAAACCCCCAAATGCAATCGGCCTAAGCCGCGGGCCCGGCCTAACCAAAAAAGCGGCGAGGCCTCGCCAAAAAAATTTGGATTTTATAAAAGGGGGCCTCATGGTCTTGTTTGTCCAGTCCCCTAGGCCCCAAAAATCATTGGGTCCCACCCTGGGTACCCCTGGATTAGCGTGGGTAAGCCCTCGACCCCGGTTCGCTCTATTTCGGGCAGTTTTGGGTACTTTCGAACACATACTGACATTTACAGATTTTTTACTGCTGGGATAAGGCATATTGCGATCTAGACACATCAATAGACGGTCTAGAAGCGATTTGGGATCGATATGTGCGATCAGGATCGAGTACGAACTCGATCAAAATGCCTATTTTCGATGATCTTCGCCAAACGATGACATCGGGAAAACCTAGGACTATTTCTATATTTTTCTTATACCCTCCTAAGTTGTAATGCGTCAGCGTACGTTGTGGGAACATAACTCAGGTCTGGTTTAATCAAAATCATGCTCTGATACCAACTTGTAACGCCCTGAAAATCGGGGTCGAGTGTAACTCAACTCCCGAGTTCCAACGCATCACTTATGCAACATAAATAATGTTGATTAAATGTTGTCTGTGTTAGAGTAATAAACATGAGTGAGATTATACCAAAACAGTAATTCATACTCCAGATCATTAGTATAAAAGCAAGCGGAAAACTGAATTGTATATATCTGTATATAAAGAAACAAGATCATTTCATTCTCCAGAGTATGAACCCATCTGAGTCACCATATACATATGTTTGTTTTACGAACACAATGTCAAAAATTAAACTAAGTAACAATCCCTGCAAAACTCGTCGATCCTGGCAGCCTAGTCGAAGCCACCAGAGTACTGCATATAGGAGAACTCCTCCTGGTCCTCATCATAATCAGGCTCCGCCTCCTGAGTCATCGGCTCACCTAAACCTGAGACAGGGTCTGGTTGGTGTGTGCAACACCGTCACGTAACATAGGAGTGAGTAGCTAACTTAGTGGAACAATAAAGCATAGGTTAACATGATATTAATGCAGTCAAGCAATAATGATAAAGTAGTATAATCAAACACTCCTAACTACTCTTATTAATGCAAGTATGGATGCAGGTATGATGGATGCCCTCACTACACCCTCCCTCGTGTGACACCATCTCACGTTCGCGGCATGCTTTCATCCCTCAGTGCTCCACATCTTCCAGGCACACGCGATGTATGATGAGCATGATTACCAAGTTTTTATTAGTCCATTTCAAACAGCAGGATTTGGAAACTAAGGTACCTCCCTTGTATCATTCTCAAACATGATCCATTATAGGGTTGTCAGTCCTAGTTAATATCAGATGATGGTGTGTTTTCTAGGTCACTGCAAAGGCTGCCAGGGCTGTTACGCACAAAGGTTGCACCACTCCCCCATCACCTCTTAAACGATTCATCACTATATAGAAACAGGCCTAGTTCATACTCTATATACCGGGGCATAACTCTAAGGTTCACCGTGATTTTAGAGTATGCTCACGGTCACTACAAAGGGTTGTCAGGGCTGTTGCTCGCATACGTTGCAGCACTCTCCCATCACCTTATCAATATAGGCCGATAGCACGAATATAGTGTCCTATACCACCATAATCGACTCACGAGTCTAGTTGCTCAGTGGTCACTACTGGGAGGCACGTGGCCCCAGCGTAGGCCGACAGCTCGACCACGGTGTCCCATACCACCATGCCCGGCTCATGAGTCTTAGCGGATCGAGGTACCATGGTTAAAAGGGATTTCACTGGTAAGTTTGGTATCCTAGGTTCAAGCAGTAGCGACCAAACATGGTGAACATACATTAGATATATCGGGTTACATGACGAGCCTGACTAGCTCGAGCGCACAATCAATTAGACGACATGAAGTGCATAAGCACTTCGCGTGGCTTAACCACTGTTGCGAACTGACGTACGACTCGGGTTCATCAAACTCATCTTACGTGGCGACATGAAACTCAACCACGATCTCCAATCTGGTACCGATTGTTTGAACTATAGACATAGTCCCAAACTCAATCAATTCTCATCCATAGCATGTGGAGTAAAGCATGATAAACAAAGTAATTCAAGTATGCTAGTAGGCATGTTATAAGGCATGTTATAAAGCATGATATAAAGCATGTCGTAAAGCACTACAGTAATAGGAATACAATCACATATATTATAAGTAAGCGGTTTAAGTAAACAACCTCATGGAAGTAATCATACATGTCTCTAAGGTAGTTGAGAATCCCAACTCAACACCCTCCTAAGGCATTAACACCCAAACACTTGCTCACACAAGCATTTCCACAAACACATAACATACACTATTTCAACATACTTAGTGTATGTTAGCAAACATGTATTAGGGCGAATCCTTTTGCCAAGAAAATATTTTATGCACACATAATATATTTATACAACAGTTAATCATGGCAAACACATCTCTAAAATATACATGCATACAGTACTTCTTACAATACAGTATTTCTACATACGTAGTGTATATTAGTAAAACATGTATTTAGGGGAATCGTTTCGCCAAATAAGTATTTTATCCATATATTGTATATCGATATAACAAATAATCATGTCAAACACATTTCCAAAAAATATACGTATACGGTATTTTCTACGAATACCTAGAATATGTAAAATTCCATATTCTACAACTTTAATTGAAACATAAAACGGAAAGCACTTTGTACATGTGCAATTGCATGCAGATCATGAATCTATCATTATCTGACATTGAAAGCGTTGAAAACCATAACCTATACACTTAAAGTCCTCACCTTACTCCTTGGAATTGCTACGAATCAGCTAGGTTCGTTCAGCTTCCGTATTCAGCAGTTTTATAGCCTAAAGAGTGAAACCGGTTAGCTATTTCATAACCTACAACCTTCACACCCCAAAACAGATCTAGGGTTAGGGTTTCTTACCTTAAAACGGAGTTGGTATCTGTAACGCCCTGAAAATCGGGGGTCGAGTATGAACTCAACTCCCGAGTTCCAACGCATCACTTATGCAACATACACAATAATGGTTAAATGTTGTCTGAGTTAGAGCAATAAACATGAATGAGATTATACCAAAACAGTAAATTATACTCTAGTTCAATTGTATAAAGGCAAGCGGAAGACTGAAATTTTATATTCAAAGTATGTAAAGTAACAAAATTTTGTGAACTCCAGAGTATGAGTACTAACTGAGTACCAATATACATGTATTGTTTCTAAGTCAAAAATCAAAATACAATTCCGTAGATAAGCCCTGGAATCCCCGCGATGCAGTCGGCCTAAGCATATCCATCAGAGTACTGCATAAAGGAGAACTCATTCTGATCCTCCTCGAAGTCGGGCTCTGGCTCCTGAACCGAGACACCATCTATACCTGCGACAGAGTCTGGAGGGTGTTGCAAACACCGTCCCGTAACGTGGGAGTGAGTAGCTAACTCAGTGGAACAATAAAGCATAGGTTAACATGTTATCAATTCAATCAAGCAGTAATGATAAAGCAGTACAAATCAAACAATTCTAACTACTCTTATTAAGTGCGAAAATGAAATGACATGATGCTGTATGCCCTTGCCAAACCACCCTCAAGCGACATCATCTCACGTTTGCGAATGCTAAACTCCCTCAGTGCGCCACATCTACTAAGCACATGCGGTGTGATGATGATTATGATTACCGAGTTATTATTAGTCCATTTCAACCAGCAGTATTGGAAAACTAAGGTACCTCCCTTGTATCATTCCCAAACATGATCCATTCTAGGGTCATCAATCCTAGCTAATCTCATACGATATTATGGTTTGAGAAGCGTAGTGAAGGCATCGCAAAGGGCTCGTCACCCGTCAGCGCGGATACAGATCTCACCGTATGCGACTCAATTCTTTGGCCGGTCAGCTCAAGTACAGTCTCACCGTACTCGGCTCAATCACTAGCCGTCAGCTCAAGCACAGGTCTCACCGTACTCGGCTCAACTCATACTCTAGTTGCTGTGAAAGACTCATCGCCAATCACAGACACTTGGAGTATACTCGAAGATACTACAGAGGACTCGTCGCCCGTCAGCACGAGTACAAGTCTCACCGTACTCAGCTCTCGCCGTAAGTACCGACAGCTCGAATACAGTATCCCATACCACCGTATTCGGCTCACGAGACACCTTCTTAAAGCTCCTCTTCATGTAGGCTTCAGCCCGAGCTTGTCCAACCTCTTGCCGCAGGGTGGCCTGATTCTCCTTAATGCGATCCATACGAGCCTCTCTCGCTGCCTGAGCAGCGTCCGACTCAGGTGCACCCGGAGGAGAGCTCTCCTCAGTATCCTGAGCCTCCTCTTCCTCTTCTTGTATGTCATCACCGCCCTCCTCATCACTTTCTACCTCAAGGTCAACACTCTCCTCACCGGCGCTATCCGACTCATCTCCAGACTCGTCGAGTCGTGCTTGCCGCTGTTGAGGGCCGATCTTCATATTCTTAAGTGTCGCCTAGCTTATGACTCGGACTGGTGCAAGGTCTTCCATGTTGAGTCTATAGCCGACATCACGAGCCATCCTACATATCAGGCGGCCAAATGGGAGCGAAAGGTCGTTCCTGGTAGATCGAACAACCTGAACTATCTGAAATAGGATAAATGTGGGCAGGCATATGTTGTCACCATGTCCCATCTTGTACAAAAAGTCTACCATCAACCGAGTACACTCCGTGCGGTTACCCCACCGTGGGTATACATTGTATGTGAAAATGTGATGGAGTAATCAGAAATCTTCGGCCATCTTTGTCGCCGCAATCCAATTTCCTCGCTTCCAAGTAACTCGGCGACCACAAAGGTATCGCGTGCGGCGATCCCTTTCTCGCGCACTCCTGGAGAAGTCGTCACTAGGAAGCACTTGACCATGTGGAATCTTCGTGATTTGAACCACCTCATCCACAGTGATTGTGCGTCTTATGCCCCTCACAGAGACAGTGAACTGAAGAAGCTCCAACAATGAATCCATGATATGAGGGTAGAAGGCGCGTACCGTGTTCTCACATGCGGGAGACTCGCCTTCAAATATAGAATTCCATCTGATATCCACCAAGTGGTCCATCAGTGGGTGTAGCCCAAACATCCTTTCATCCACATGAGCTTCAAACACAACCTTGCGGCCCGCGAAGCGCCCATATTCAACACCTATCGGATAAGCATTTCTGACGGGATGGTCAGGATCCAGGTCTCGCTTCGACCTAAACTCCCGAACGGTGCTAGTGCCGGCCCCAACGTCGGATCTTCTTCGGGAATGGGCTGGCCTACTTGGGCCGGCGTCATCGGCCGCAGTTTTCCTCTTTCCCATGAAAGATAGGATGGAGGAAATGGAGAAAATAGTCGCCACCACACCAAGGAGGGCCATGAAAAATTGCCAAAATGGGGGAAAAAGGGGCTGATTTCTTTGATCCACCACAAGCAACAATCCAATAGGTGTGGAAGGGGCACTAAAGGTAGGAAATGAAGGAGAAACAAGAAGAAAATAGAATGGGTTAGGAGATTACCCGATTTTGAGCTCCAATGAGGGGTATGAGAGCTCCAACTTGAGAAAATGGGGAAAGGAGGAGGCTAGGGCTGTTGTGGAAGGTTGGGGTGTGTGGGTTATGAAAGAAAATGGAAGATTGCAAGGTTTGGACGGATGAGTTTAGAGAAAAATCGAAAATGGGGTTTGGAGGTGCTTGGAAAGGAAGAAATGGGAGAGTGGGGTGCTCCAGCCCCTTAAAACCTAAGCCCCTGCCAAAATGGCACGTGTCAGGGGGTAGAGGAGGTCAGGCCGACCAACCCCAGCCTCGGCCCCACTCGAGATGGCCCACCGGATCGCGGTCCGCCGCGGGAGCCGCAGCTCCACCGCTGTCGGACTTGACCGGAACCGCGCCGCCGCGGTGGGGACCTGTTTTCCACATGCCCAGGGTGCCAAATGCACCCTGGTTCGATCTGGAGGCTTAGTGTATTAACGTGGAGGGGCCCCCGACTCAGTTTAGCTCTCTAACGGTTGGTTCCGAGAAATTTCTGAACTAAATCGATTTTTCCTGATTTTTAACGACTGGTTTTGGGTGGATAGTGACCTGGACACGTCGATAGACGGTCTAGAAGTGATTTAGAATCCGTATGTGTGGTCAGGATCGAGTACAAACTCGATCAACGCATCTTTTTTTTTTTGAATTTCGCCGAACGGTGAAATCGGGAGACCCTAAGACTGTTTCTATATTTTTGCGCACCCTCCTAGATTGTAACACGTCAGCATACGTAGTGGGGACATAACTCAGGTCCAGTTTAATCAAAATCATGCTCTGATACCAACTTGTAACGCCCTGAAAATCGGAGGTCGAGTATGAACTCAACTCCCGAGTTCCAACGCATCACTTATGCAACATACACAATGATGGTTAAATGTTGTCTGAGTTAGAGCAATAAACATGAATGAGATTATACCAAAACAGTAAATCATACTTTAGTTCAATTGTATAAAGGCAGGCGAAAGACTGAAATTTTATATTCAAAGTATGTAAAGTAACAAAATTTTGTGAACTCCAGAGTATGAGTACTAACTGAGTACCAATATACATGTATTGTTTCTAAGTCAAAAATCAAAATACAATTCCGTAGATAAGCCCTGGAATCCCCGCGATGCGATCGGCCTAAGCATATCCGTCGAGTTGCATAAAGGAGAACTCATCCCTGATCCTCCTCGAAGTCGGGCTCCGGCTCCTGAACCGAGGCACCATCTATACCTGCGACAAAGTCTGGTAGGTGTTGCAAACACCGTCCCGTAACGTGGGAGTGAGTAGCTAACTCAGTGGAACAATAAAGCATAGGTTAACATGTTATCAATTCAATCAAGCAGTAATGATAAAGCAGTACAAATCAAACAATTCTAACTACTCTTATTAAGTGCGAAAATGAAATGACATGATGCTGTATGCCCTTGCCAAACCACCCTCAAGCGACATCATCTTACGTTTGCGAATGCTTAACTCCCTCAGTGCACCACATCTACTAAGCACATGTGGTGTGATGATGATCATGATTACCGAGTTATTATTAGTCCATTTCAACCAGCAGTATTGGGAAACTAAGGTACCTCCCTTGTATCATTCCCAAACATGATCCATTCTAGGGTCGTCAATCCTAGCTAATCTCATACGATATTATGGTTTGAGAAGCGTAGTGAAGGCATCGCAAAGGGCTCGTCACCCGTCAGCGCGGATATAGATCTCACCGTATGCGGTTCAATTGCTGGCCGTCATCTCAAGTACAGGTCTCACCGTACTCGGCTCAATCACTAGCCGTCAGCTCGAGTACAGGTCTCACCGTACTCGGCTCAACTCATACTCTAGTTGCTGTGAAAGACTCGTCGCCAATCACAGACACTTGGAGTATACTCGAAGATACTACGGAGGACTCGTCGCCCGTCAGCACGAGTACAGGTCTCACCGTACTCGGCTCTCGCCGTAAGTATCGACAGCTCGAATACAGTGTCCCATACCACCGTATTCGGCTCACGAGTTTGGTTGCGCAATGGTCACTACGGGGAGGCACATGGCCCCAGCGTAGGCCGACAGCTCGACCACGGTGTCCCATACCACCATGCCCGGCTCATGCGTCTTAGCGGATCGAGGTACCATGGTTAACGGGATCGCCACTGGTAAGTTTGGTACCCTAGGTTCAAGCAGTAGCGACCAAACATGGTGAACACACGTACACATATCGGTTTACTTGACGAGCCTGACTAGCTCGAGCGCACCACAAGTTGGGCGATATGGAGCGCAAAAGCACTCCGTGTGGCCAACCACTATCGCCAACTGAAGTACGACTCGGGTTCGCCAGACACATCCTTTGTGGCGACATGAGTCTCAGCCACAATCTCAAGTCTGGTACCGAATGTTTGGACTATAGACTTAGTCCCAAACTCAAACAGATCTCATTAATAGCATGTGGAGTAAAACATGATAATGAAGTAATACAAGCATGTTAGCAGACATGTTATAAAGCATGAAATAAAGCATGAAGTAAAGCATGTTGTAAAGCATGTTATAAAGCACTATACAAGTAGGGATACAATTACATACACATCACAAGTGAGTGGTTATAGCGAACCACCACATGGAGGGGATCCTACATGTCTCTAAGGTAGTCGGGAATTCCATATCAGCGCCTATCTAAGGTACTAACACTCAAGCTTTTTCACACACAAGCATTTACACAAACACTTAGAGTGCGCTATTCCAACATACATGACGTATGTTGGCAAATGCATATTAGGGCTATTCTTTCACCAAGCGGTTATTTTATCCGCGTATACCATATTCATACAACAAATAATCATGACAATTACACTTCCAAGATTTACACATATGCGGTATTTCTAGAATACACAATTTCAACATACGTAGCATTTACAAGTGAACATGTATTTCAGCGATTCCTTTCGCCAAATTAGTATTTTATCCATATATCATATAATCATACATTAAATAAACATGTCAAACATTTTCCCAAAAAAAATACGCATACGGTATTTCTACGTATACCTAGAGTATGTGAAATTCCATATTCTACAACGTTAATTGAAACAGGAAACGGAAAGCACTTTGTACATGTGCAATTGCATGCAGATCATGAATCTACCATTATCTGACATTGAAAGCGTTGAAAACCGTAACTTATACACTTAAAGTCCTCACCTTTGCCCTTGGAATCACAACGAATCAACAAGGGTTGTTGAGCTTCCGTATACGGGAGTTTTCTAGCCTAAAGAGCGGAATCGGTTAGTCTTTACACAACCTACAACCTTCCTACTTCAAATCAGATCTAGGGTTAGGGTTTCTCACCTTCAAACGGAGTGAATACCGCCGGAAAAATGCCTGGAAGGAAGCGGTGTAGGTCGTGTGATGAATGAAAGCAGTAGGAGGAAGATCTCCCACAAATCCCAAGCTCTTCTCTCTCTTTTCTCTCTCTCTCTAGGGTTTTATCCCAAATTCGTATGGTTGTGAGAGGGGCTGTTCTAAGATCCTTTTATAGCCAAAACCCTTCCCAAAATAGGCTCAGGTTCAAGGGTTATTGCTTATATAGGTATTTCATCACTTTTCCAGCTCAAATGAGTGTTTCTGGTGGCCCCTCTTGAGCCAAATGTCAGACTTAAGCTCACCACATATGGATCTATATGAGATTACGTTTTTGACTCGATCGGATTCCCAGATCGCACGTGGCAGACCACTTTCAGTTTAACGGTCAGTGGGCCACGATCCGAAATTCCAAGTACATGTAAATGTTCCTGAAATTTTTCTTAATCCGAGGGTGTAATTTGGTCTGATTCTGACGGTCAGGTTGCTTAATACTGACGCGTAAACGAATGGTGCCAGATCACTATTCTTGATATTTATTTTGGAATGGTAATAGTGTTTTTCACACACCTCGCTCCGAATCGAAACGAATGACCGTGGGAGATCGGCTGGACCTGATTTTAGAGATGATTGTCAAGCCCAGTGAGGCAGTCCTAGTTCCTTAGCTTCGTGTTAATCGAACTTCCGATGTGCGATCTAGACCTAATATGAAGTTTCGTTTCATTCCCGAGAGCAGCCGGGAAATGAGTTTGGTTCTAAACTTTAGGGTAACCTAGAGTCACTTGTTTTGCAAGTTTTGGGTCTTGTAGCTCGTATTTAAAGCGATCCCAACGGATTTCATGGCTAATCGAGTTTAGTACTTAGTTAACTTTGTTAAATTTCTAAAGGATTTAATCCTAATTGATTTCTGGTCGAGGTGGTACTCGAGCCAACGTACGAAAATTTACGGGTCGTTACAGTATCGCTGGGAAAGTGACAAGAAAGGGGTGGTGCAGCCCGTGTGGTGATTAGAAACAGTAGGAGAGAGATTCTCCCACAACTCTCTAGCTTTCTCTCTCTTTTTCTCTCTTCTTACTTAGGGTTTTTTCCAAATTCGTATGGCTGTGAGAGAGGGTGCTCTAAGGTCCTTATATAGCTTAAAAAGTCTCTAAAATAGAGTTAAGTTCAAGGTATACTTGGGTTATATCCAAATCGACTTTAATTCAGCTCAAAAGAGGGTTTCTGGCGGCCCTCCTTGAGCCAAAAGTCAGACTTATGTTCACTAACCTTAGATCTACGTGGAGTTATGTTTTCATCTCAGTCGGATTCCCAGATCACGCGTGGCAGACCAGTTTCAGTTTAGCAGTCAGTGGGCCTTGATCCGAAATTCCAAGTACATGTAAATGTTCCTGAAATTTTTTCTGATCTGAGGGTGTATTTAGGTCAGTTTCTGATGGTCTGATTGCTTATAAATTGACCGCAAGTTTCAAGTCTCAGATCACTATTCTAGATATTTATTTTGTAAAGGGATTTTGTGTTTTCACCCTCCTTCGCTCCTGACTCAAGCGAACTGCTGTGGGACACTGTCTGGGGCGGGCGGTCCTAAGTCCTTAACCTCGTATTATTCGGACTCCCGATGTGCGGTCCAGTCTTGATACGGAGTTTCAATGTGTTCCCGAGGGCAGTCGGGTAATGAGTTTGATCCTAGATTTTAGGGTAACCTAGCATCAATGATTCTACAAGTTTTGGGTCTTGTAGATCGTATTTAAAGCGATTCCAATAGATTTCATGGCTAATCTAGTTAGCACTTAGTTAACTTTGTCAAATTTCTAAAGGATTTAATCCTAAATGATTTCTGGTCAAGGTAGTACTCGAGCCATTGTACGAAAATTTACGAGTCGTTACAGGAAGTGGAGCAGGAAGAAGAGAAGGAGGCCTAAGACTCGGATAGGAGACCTCCTACTGCACATGAGGACGGCCATGACCGAGCCGCCCTAGAAACCCGCATGGCCAGGATTGAAGATAACAAGGACCTTGAGAATGAGGATTATAAAAACCACAACGACCATCAAATGTTGGGACATTTAGAGTTTTTGACCTAGAATTAGTACTCCTAGATTTTAAGAAAAAATCTGGCAGTTTAGGAAATCCAATAAATTAATAACATGAATCAGTGGACCTCCTTAGCTGGTATGGTCATGTGTGAACTGCTCAAGCGTAGTTAAATTCAAGTTTGGGCAACTTAATTCCAATCAGACAACTTTTGACCCTAAGCGATAAAATAATTTCTTGTATTAGAAATGGTATGAAATCATCTAGCATATGAGCATAGACTTTAGATTACAAATATTAGATTACCGCTACTCCTAAATTAAGACTAGGCTACTGGTTATACTAAGGAATGTAAAAGACCGAGTATGCTAAGATAATTGAAAGATAGACTTAGTTAGTTGGCATGATTAGGTTGGATTAAAACCCCATTCCTTCGTTGGATCCCCTCGATACTTATAAGCTTCCTTATGTTGAGGCATAAAATAAGTAAAGAAGTGAAGAAGAGAAAGATCAAGAAATCAGTTTGAAAGATTAAGAAATCAGTTTCAAGAATACTTTGCGCGGGTTCGCGCAAAGTGAATAGATTGCGCTGGACCGCGCAAAGTAAATGGGTTGCGCGGGTTGATTAAGGAAGTCGTTTGCGCGGGACCAATAGATTGCGCTGAACCGCGCAAAGCATGTCGTTTGTGCATGTCCGTATAAAGTACTTTCCGGAGGTATAAAAATGGTTGGATGTTATTTTATCCCACATCGACTAGAACAGAGATTTACCCCAGTAAAAATGTCTATAAATACCTCGTTTTTTCTCTCGAAAGGGGTTGGAAGATTTCAGATTGGAAGAAAGACGAAGAAGAAGACAAAAGGTGCAGAGCATTAGGCTCATATAGTTTACGCGGACTCGCACAAAGGAGCATTGGGCTCCTGTAGTTTGCGCGGATCCGTGCAAAGCATGTCGTTTGCGCGGACTTGGCAAAACCGATCACGGACAGATCTATAACAAAGACAATGAGTGACATCTTCTTTGGAATGGCTAAAGTCTTCAAATCTTCAAGTTCTTCTTGTTCAGGAGAAAAGGAAGAATCATCGACAAAGAGGCGTATTCCTCCTAAGTTTCAGGAGATGACCGAAATAGCATCGAAATGCTGTCGAAATCTCCGTTCTCTTGAAGACTGTTGATCAACTTGTCTATTTCTCCTAAGTTATTGGAGATGATTAAGATCATTGCCTTTATGCTGCCGAAAATTATATTTAACTATAATAATTGTCACTTATAATGAATTCTTTGTAAACTATTTTAGAATCAAGGGATATCAGAGGATGTAAATGAATTCAGAATCAATAAAGTGTGATGATTGTCTTTGTAACTGTTCCATTTTTATGTTTGAATAAGATAATTCTCCCAAATCAAATACATTTGTTTCCTTGTCGAAACAAAATGGCGACTCTGCTGGGGACTTTATCTTATTTAACACTAACATTGGGAAAGTTGTGAGACTCTCATTACTGTTTTTTGGCGTCTATTAGACGCCAAAATGGCTACTCTCAGTGGGAACATCCTCCCCTTCATCTCTAAAATAGTTTAATTAATCTTTCGCATACTAATTTCATGTATGTTTTATTATTGAAGGTACCTGAATTCAATCACATAACATTACTAATCGCTAACGTTGCAAGAAAAGTGAACTTCCGATTCACCGCTACTGGGTTTGTAATTGAATATGCGCTAAGCCAAACTCCTGAGCATACGAAAGTAAGCACTACAAGCAGGCACAAAGTGACTCAAGTAACAGCGGGAGTCATTTCCGTCTCACCCCAACCACAAGAAAGTGATGAGAACTGGACTTTGGTCTTGTCCTAAAAGACAAAAGCAAAGACCTTAAAGAACCGCAAGGCGAAATTACTTGTACCAAGAGCTGAGGGACCAATCACGCGTAGCATAGCAAGAAGAAAACCTGAGCTTGCTCCTCCGGCGATTTATCCTGAAGAAGCTGATCCGCAGTTCTCGTCACACGATTTTCCAGCTTTGGTCGCCCCGAACACCAAATGGACAGAAGCACAGAAAGGTAAAGCACTGATGATAGGATCATCGATGCCTATATCACCCCAAACCAGCTCACCCATAATTGCATCACCTCAATCGGTTAAAAGCACGGGAAGTACACAAGAGTCAAACGAGACTCGAATTTCTCCCCTCTTTATAAGCCCTGTTACGTCAACATACTCTCGTTTTACTCCAAGAACATCTTCGACAAACAGTCAAGAGGCTGCAGTATATATGGCAGAGACGGGTCAAGGAAATAGACTAACTACTGAAGAGCATGTTGATCAAATGGCAGAGGCACAAAGAGTGCTGATGGATGAATGCCGGAACCTTAGAGAAGCTTTAGCAACTCTGGCACATAATGTAGCCCAAATAGTGGCTCCACCTATGATGGGAGCAACAAATGGACATGAGAACCAACCTGAAGGTTCCCGTCCACAGGGGATAGGATCGCGAGGGTCAGTTCCAGTAATAAGGGCTATAACACAGGATGATGTAAGACAAGTTGTCGAAGAAGCAGTCAAAATAGAAAGAGAATGCGCAAATACTGGTCGTTTCAAATACCGGACACCCTACCTAAGAGAGGTAGAGGATGTTCCGTTTCCAGACAATTTTAAGCATCCAGACTTCAAGAAGTTTAATGGGGAAGGATCACCAGAAGAACACCTGATGCATTTCATCACCAGCATGAGGAATTTCTTCACGATACCTCAATACTGTTTTTGCTTATTTGGGTCATCATTGACAAGTAAAGCTTTCAGGTGGTATTCAAATTTAGCACCAGGATCTATATGCACATGGGAAGAAATGCAAGATGCTTTCATGTCAAACTTCTTCTCGTCAGAGCACGATGTTAGCATCACAGAATTAGCTTCAGTACGACAGAGAGAAGGAGAACCAGTTGAAAAAATTCATAGACAGATGGAAGACACTGGAGGCATCGTGTAGGCAGTTACCGGAAGAAAAGGAATAAGTCAAAATGTGTCTAAACTCTATGGAGACAGGAATTGCGTTCGGACTCACCACGCTGATATCGGAACCTTTCTCGATTTGGCTACCAAAGCCCATGCATTGGAATTGATGACTCGTAAGATGCCGGCATTTCATCATGAAACTGTCAGAAGAATACCTGGCAGGACAACCGTCAATGCCATCGATCGGGATAAGAAAAATCAAGATGCGAGAGACTCAAGAGACAAGAGGCCGGAAGGAAAAGAAGGCTGGAATCAATCGAGGGACAGATACGGTGGAAAAAAGCTCAGAATGCTCGATTCTCATGAAGGATTTGAGTTCGATAAAGAGGACGTGGTGCCTATGATGCAACAATTGTTATAAGCAGGTACCCTGGAACTACCGGAACCAAAATGCCCTGAAGATGTGACAAGGACTCGAGAAAGAAACTTTTGCCATTATCATCGCCTAGTGGGACATCCGACGAAAAATTGTTACATGTTAAAATGCATCATACAGCGAATGATAAATAGAGGTGATATAATAAGCAGCGAAGGCAAAGAAAAGAGTACAAGGGCGACAGTAAATGTATTGTCAATCCAGGAAAAGACTCGGGGAATAAAAGAGAAGGGAGATCGAAGGTCGATAAGAAATGCGACAATGATTACGTTGTGATCAAGAAAGCAGATAACGAGTCCGGTAAAGCAAAAAGCAGAAATTATAAGGAAAGAGGTGACTGAAAGACAGAATACTGAGGATAGAAGTAGAAATGGAGACGCAGCGACAAAAGTGACTTATGACGTAGTTAGCCACTTAAAGGGTATACCGACATGTTTAAGCATTTATGATACACTCAAGTTGTCAGAAGAATTTTGGCAGAGTTTAATTCAAGCACTGTCTGATCATGATGTGAGAAAAACTTTACTGACAGAAATGAAGAACGAAAGAAGCAATGAAAAGATGAATTGTTTACCAATAATATCTTTCTCTGATGACGATTTAATTGGTGAAATAGAACATAACAGACCATTGATGATAGAAGGATACATTTGCGAAAAGAAGATAAAACGGATTATGATAGATAATGGGTCCGCAGTGAATCTTTTGCCTCTCTCCATGACTACTAAATTGGGTTTTCGTCGTTCAGACTTGCGCCCCAGCGGAATGATGATACAGGGGTTTAATTAAGATGGACAACGCGCACTCTGTAAAATTACAGTAACATTGGAAGTGGGAGAATTAATCATTACTGTTGTATGTCATGTTATAAATGCTGTGACGACATATAACCTTCTCTTGGGAAGGCTGTGGATACACCAATACAATATTGTACCTTCTACTCTACACCAATGTTTCAAGTACTGTAAGGACGAAATGCAGTGTAAAGTAATGGCTGATGCGAAACCCTATACATAAGCTGAGTCTTTCTTTGCGGATGCTAGCTATTATAAATGTTTCTCCGAAGAAATAGGAAATGATGATGGAAAGAGAGTCGTAAAAGATGTCTGGATAAATAAAGTTAGAGAAGAAAGGGCGGAATCTTATGGGACTGCAAAAGCAAGAAAGAAGTTCTATTTTGTACCAAAGCGCCTGCGACAGCCTGGACAACTGCCGTTAACATTCTTGTTGACAGAACAATTGAAAGTCTTACAATCCAATTATACAATGCCCTTACCCAATATTGAAAGATGTAAGCCATTTGCGGCCGCTCTAGGAACATTTCAAGTCAGAGCCAGTGCTAAATATCCTGAACCAATAAAATTTTATGCTGCAGCAGAAGTGAAGGATGAAAATACAAGCAATGTATATCATGGAGAGTTAGCACCGCAGAATTTGAGGAAGTACAGTGTAGTAAGTAAGAAAATCATGAGAAATATGGGTTTTGATTGTGACAAACCCACCGGCTTGAATCATGGGAAAGGAATTCAAATCCCCCTCGGGATTAATCAGGAAAAGCGGAAAAAATTCCAAGGATTGGGAGCAGAATCAGCAGTAAACATGGTATCAGTTAACATGATTTCAGCTGCACAAGATACTACGGTAGTTGAGTATCCTGAAACCGCTCCAAGGCAAATAGAAGACGGGGGGCAGCCGACAATAGATGGCCTGCGAGAAATAAATTTGGGAACCGCAGAAGAACCAAGGAACACATTCATCAGCGTCAGCCTTTCAGATCAGGAATTTGAGAAATATGGCCAACTTCTCAAAGAAAATAAAGACATCTTCGCTGGACATATGAAGAAATGCACTGGATTTGGAACCCTCAGTAGCAATGCATCGATTAAATATCTCCGAAGAAAAGAAACCAGTGAAGCAAGCACAAAGGCGATTCCACCCAGACCTGATTCCATTAATCGAAAAAGAAGTAAATAAACTAATAAAGGTTGGGTTCATCAGAGAAGTTAAATATCCCAAGTGGATATCAAACATTGTTCCGGTGAAAAAGAAGAATGGGCAGATTAGAGTATGTATTGACTTCAGAGATCTGAATGAAGCATGTCCAAAGGATGATTTCCCTCTCCCGATAACATAATTATTAATTGATCGCACTACTCAGTATGTTATCATGTCCTTTATGGACGGATATGCAGGCTATAATCAAATCAGGATGGCACCCGAAGATGAAGAGGCAACGGCTTTCAGAACGTCGCTTGGAATTTATTGTTAAAAAGTTATGCCTTTCAGTCTCAAGAATGCTGGGGCAACATATCAAAGGGCGATGAAAAATATTTTTCAAGATATGATGCATAAATATGTTGAATGCTATGTTGATGACTTGGTGGTCAGGTCGGGAGATCATCAAGAACACCGCGAACATTTAGCATCAGTCTTCCGACGGCTCAGAAAGAAGCAATTGAAGATGAACCCTGCTAAGTGTGCATTCGGAGTCTCTTCTAGCAAATTCCTCGGCTTTGTTGTACGACACAAAGGAATCGAAATTGATCCAGAAAAAATTAAAGCTATCCAAAATATGCCGCCACTAACAACACTGAAGGAATTAAAAAGCTTGCAAGGAAAATTGGCATACATTCGCCGTTTCATTTCAAACCTTGCAGGAAGGTGTCAGCCATTTTCTTGGTTAATGAAGAAAGATACAAAATTTGTATGGGATCACGCCTGTCAAAATGCATTTGATTCAATTAAGGAATTATTGAAACAGCCGCCAGTGTTAACAGCTCTAGTGAAAGGTAAGCCACTTATCTTATATACATCTGTAGCTACAAATTCTTTGGGTGCTTTGTTGGCATAGGTAAATGAAGCCGGAAAAGAGACTGCTCTTTATTATCTAAGCCGAACATTGATGGGGGCAGAATGCAATTATTCTTCGATCGAAAAAGAATGTTTGGCGCTGATATTCGCTGTATAAAAGTTGAGGCATTATTGTCTCTCCCATGATATAACTTTGATCTCAAGAGCAGATCCGATAAAATTTTTGATGACCAGGCCAATGTTATCAGGAAGACTAGCCAAGTGGATGTTATTGTTATCAGAATATACTATTTCGTATAAGCCGGTGAAATCAGTGAAAGGACAAGCTATGGCAGACTTCCTCGCAGCACATCCTATAGCAGAAAATGAGGAAATCAAGATGAATTCCCAGATGAACAGGTTACGTTGGCTAAATCTCAGAATATTTGGCAAATGTATTTTGATGGTGCTGCTCGAATAACGGGTGCGGGGGCAGGAGTGATATTCATTACTCCTCAAGTCGATTTGTTACCATACTCCTTCACATTGGGCATCGCATGCACAAATAATGAAGCTGAATACAGAGCTCTTATCATCGGAATGGAAATAGCCCAGCAAATGGAAATAAAATTATTGCATATCTTCGGAGATTCTAAATTGATTATAAATCAATTGACAACAGAATTTGAAGGAAATAAGAACTCCTGCCCTATTATCGGAAGGTACAACAGTTGCTTGAACAGTTTTGTCATGTGGAAATTAAACACATACCGCGGTCAGAGAATACAAAAGTAGATGCTTTAGCCAGTTTGGCAGCGGCTCTATCCTGCACTAACCGAAGTCCTCTTCAGGTAACTATAGAAGAAAGAAGATTCATGCCATCTACAGATGTTATCGAAGAAACCGTTGAAATGTTTCCCATATCCTGTCTCGAGGTAATGACAGATGATTGGCGTCAGCCTTTTGTTGATTATCTCAAATATAATATCTTGCCAGAAGATAATGCACAAAGACAGCAGATTAAACAGCGATCGGGCAAATTTATTATATGCAGCGAAGTACTGTATAGAAAATCTTATAATGGAATGCTGTTAAGGTGCTTAGACAAGCAAGAAGCAAACCAAATGTTGCAAGAAGCACATTCAGGTGAATGTGGGGCACATCAAGCCGGCCGAAATTTATGCCATAGAGTATATCGAATGGGCTATTATTGGCCCACTATGTTCAAAGATATAATAGAATATGCAAAGCGGTGTCATGAATGTCAAATACACGGAGATGTAATACATGTTCCTCCAGAAGAATTACATCAGTCTGTTGCTTCCTGGCCTTTCTCAGCTTGGGGACTAGATGTGATTGGTCCCATAAATCCCCCTTCATCTAAAAGAAAACAGTATATTCTGGCAGCAACAGATTATTTCTCCAAATGGGCCGAAGCAGTCGCCTTGCATAGTGTTAAAGAGAAAGACGTGGTCAATTTCATCCGGCATGCTATAATATGCCGTCATGGTAATCCGAAAAAGATCGTCACTGATAATGGCACCCCTTTTAAAAATAAAGGCATGGAAAAGTTGTGTCAGAAGTTCAGCATCCAGCATTCTTTTTCAACACCTTATTATCCTCCGGCCAATGGACTAGCAGAGGCATTTAACAAAACGATCGTCAAAATAATGAAAAAAATGGTGACAGGCAATAAGCGCGATTGGGATGAAAAGTTACAAGAAGCATTATGGGCCTACAGAACTACCCATCGTACAGCAACAGGGGCGACACCGTATTCATTAATCTATGGTATAGAGGCAGTTATCCCAATTAAAATGCAGGTGGCGTCACTTCGAATAGCAGTACATCAGTCTATAACAGACAATGAAAATGCAAAAATAAGGCTGAAAGAATTAGACTTACTCGATGAGAAACGTCGTGCAGCTCAGCAGAGGTTGCAGTCATATCAGGCCAGGATATCGGCAGCCTTTGATAAATAGGTTAAATACCGCTCTTTCAAAAAAGGGGATATGGTGTTAATGTTGAAAAGACCAATAGTGATTACTCGCCGGACAGGGGGCAAGTTCGAGCCTAAATGGGACGGTCCATATGTGATAAAAGAAGTATACTCCAATGGGGCATATAGAATCATAAATCAAGAGGGACAGGGTATCAGTATACTTGTCAATGCCCGTTTCATCAAAAGATACTATCCCTAAATATAGACATGTGAATTTTGACCCAGAATATTATCGGTATAATGATTCTGTATCAAAAGGGGGCAAGGATGAATAAAATCATGTCTATATATCCACAAAAGAAGAAATTCACAAGCATGTCAATTATCAAGCGTCAAATCCAAAAATATATATGATCATCATCATCACCAAATAAGTTTGACAAAGTCAAGATATTGACAAAATTATATTGCCTTACAAGACACGGATTCTCTTGATTTTCTTGAAGATATTGGTAAGATTGATATATTGCCTTACAAGGCATGGATCTTCTTGAAGATATTATCTAAGCTGGAAATATTTTGCCTTACAAGGCATAGATCTTCTTGAAGATACTATCAAAAGTAAGGATATATCAATCTCAGTTAAAGAGGCAGTATAGCCAAGCCAAATCCTAAAAGAGCCAAATTGAGCCAAATCAAAAAGATCAAGCTTAAAAAAAAAATGCTCTCAAAGGATCAAGCTCTAAAAAGAGTCGGCCAACTATACGTATGACCTATGAAGATCGCCATTCAGGCAGCGGCGAGGAGTCAATGGCCCTAAAAAGCCCGCGAAGAACATCGTGCGCACCCATGCGGGCAGTTGACGAAGTCAAGGATTCAAAGCCTAAAAGGCCATAAATCTGCGAAGACTAGTCACCGTATCTCCCATGCCGTCTGTATAGCTTCCGGCAGCGTCATGGGGAACGGATGAAAATGCCCTCCCGTGAATGGGCTCGATGTTGCAGACGAAGAAAACAGGGGCCGCAGTGCGAGCTTTATGCCAACCGTGTATAAGACCCTCCAGATCTAGGGTTTGATTTCAGTAGTAACTCGTGAGGAAGGGCTTAAACCTACTCATTGATGGACTGGCGACCCTGGATTTGGTGCCCAAAGGTAGCTTTGCGAGCCCTGCGAACTCTAGAGAGTTACCGTGGCCAACCTTGTGCGTAAAACCAACAGTTCACTGCCCGGTAGCGTCAATGGGCCCCTCTGATGGACCTTGGCCGTGAACTTAAGGCAGTGAAAAGCCCAAAAGCGAACTCTAGAGAGTTACAGTGGCCATCACATAAGACCCATAAATGCTCCACTACTCATGAGCTTAAACTGTGTGTGTGCGCACGCTCCACTACTCATGAGCTTAAACTGTGTGTGGCTAATTAAATTGAAACTTAGTACCGCCAATCTAAATACTCACATAGAGAATCTCGCACTAACAAAAGCATAAAAGGTTTAGAAATTGTAAAGGATGTAATGAAATGATTATATAAAGTATAAATATAATTTGATAATATTAACATAAATATCACAACATGCAATAAGAAAATGCTATTATAAACATCTCAAAATGCTTTCATAAAAACATATGTGAAGCCAAATAAATTATATGACCAAGAAACATGAAAGCAAAGACCACATGTTCAAAATTACATGTTTAAAGATCTTCTGTAATCCCCATTGCTTCTGAATATCTGTGCAAATCTTCTTTCAATTGTGCCTGAGCTGCATCATGTTTAGATTTTTCTTCAAAAATAAGTCTTGCCTGATCAGGAACGCTAGCAAGCTTATTCTCTAAAGAAGCAATCATTTCTTTACCTTGAAGTTGTGCGGATTTTTCAATATCAATGGATTGAACATTCACCCGTATCTTCTCTTCCACATCTTGAATGATTAAGGCTTGTTCATGATGCCGTCTCTCCAGTTGAGAGATTTCTTCCTTCAGAGCTACAATACGATCTTGGATAGTCATACTTTCATCAACATGAATCTTTAATTGATCTTGAAGAATCGTACGCTCTTGTTCAAGTTTAGAAATTGATGAAGCTATCAGAAAGGCTTGTTCTTGAGATGAAGCCAGCTGCTTTCTACACTCTAAAATCTCAGGGGCAATTGTAACATTCTCTACTGACACCAAAGAAATTACTGAATCACGAAATTTGAGGAGTGAATCACGCAAAGAAGATATGTTAATTCTAGCCATCTTGGCAGAGCTCTCCAGAATCTCTATAGCAACATCCAAATCCAACCATTGATCAGGATTTTTGAAGATATGAATTATTGCTAAAAAGGAATGTTTCACCATAAGCATTTTATGAACGGGGATCTTCACAAAGGATGACAGTTCAGAAGTAGTGGCTACAGAATCAGAACTAGCCGCACCGCTGCAAGGAGTTCTTATAGCAAAAGAAGAAGGATATTCAAAATATTATTATGAAATATAGTCCTGAGTAAAGATAATCAGCGTATATATATGTACCTGTCACCGGAATACGACTAATAGAAGGAGAAGCTCCCTGAGCTATGGAAGGACCAAGTTCCACCATATTGGCAAAAGATGGTGCTCTAGCTTCCGTGCTTGAATCTCTGGTAGCCGGAGTTGGCAAGTCCGTAGTTTCTGTTGGAAATATGATTTCATGAGCCACTACTCTCTGTACTACCAATGGAACTACGGGTGCTCTTGGTGAAGTTATCACAAGAGGGCTCACTGAAGAAATAGCACCTATTTCTGCAACTTGGGCACCTAAAAAAGGGAGACACAATGATTTTAAATAAATAATAGTTGTTTAAATATAAATTAATATATGCATATGAAAATTAAATTTCCTTTACCTGGTGAATACCCATATTCACCATAATCTAAAAGCTCCTCTTCATCCTCCTCAGCTGCAGGAAATTTAGCAAGAACATTTACACCAGGAAGAGCCTTAGCGGTTGCAGGGGAAGGTTCCATTTCAACTTCTTTCGCAACTGTTTCCTCATCTCCGTCGATGTCAACCTCACCTTCTTCAAAATCATCATCTTTATCTTCACAACTGTCGCTATCTCCGCTATCTTCATATTGTGAAGATTCAGTAGTATCTGATGATGAAGCTGAACTTTCATCTTCCAAAATTTCTTTGTCAACTTCTTCAATAATAACTTGCTTCCCTTTGTAAGAAACGGGCTGGCTGCTCTCCGGTGCAGGCTCTTGGACTATAGGGGAAGCGGATACTTGGCGGGTCCTTTCTGAAGGAATAGGGGATGATGTTTGCAAATGCATTTTTGATCTAGTCATCGGGGAAGATGGACTAGGACCAAGGGGTTATGGAGGAGATATGGAAGTACCAAGAACTGGTCCTTCTTGAACCGTTGTAGCCTCTGCAGGAATTGGAGATGATGTACCTTCAGCATCGTCTGTGGCTTGGTTTGAAAAGTCTTAACGAGATTTCTCAAATTCTCTCAAAACTCCGTGAGCAAACCAGCCATCCAAAGTGTTGATGGGCTTGATTTCACGGATGGGGTCTTCCAATGATATCTTCCTACAAATTTCTCCAGGATGGGATGTAGGCTCTTTTCTGGAATGTAGCCGATTCCACTCTCTAAATTTCTGCCCTTCAGCCTGGGCGGATGAAGAAAGATAGAAGAATCCACTGGCAAGCATTTAGTGACCAAGTATGATTGGTGATCCCACCATCGCATCCAGCTATATGATGTACGAACTATGCGATCGCAACTTGGAATTATGAAGAGGGATCCAACGCAGCCATTCAGCAGTTGTTTCCATATCATGGCCCAGTTAAGAGGACCAGTTCCATAACAGCGCATTTTTCTAGTAACTAGCCCCCAGTCTTGAGGCACGGTTTGATCATAACCGAATTGACGAGCGAAGCGACTGGGGTAGTAGGGTTCTCTCCAAAATTTTGTTCCTTCCCGAAGAGGTAAACTGCATGAGCGAATAGAAAAGAAGAAAGCTCTCTCTGCTGCAGTAAGCATTTCCTGGTCCACCATATCTGTATCTTTAGTGTAACGATAAAGGCGGAACTGAAAGAAGTTTATCTGGTCATCATCTCGAATTTTATTGGTAACCCACTCATACGCTCTTTTAGTCATTGCTCTTTGCTGAAAGAACCAGAGTGGAAGGTGAGAAGGATGAGTATATGCTTGCTCCGGAGCTTCAAAAGTCTAAGGAAAATAAACTCCAAGCCACCCAGTAATATAATGCCAAGAAGTATGTTCAGATGAAGCTCCAAGAATCGGGTCTTTTATATGGGTAGCTACCTCTCCAAGAGCTCTGTAAATAGAACATAATACCGGAGGAGCAAGAGAGTATTTATGGCCTTCCGCTAAAGCACCAGCCACAACAAAGACGCTTAGACGAACAACATCTGCCCATTTAGAGCTGGGCAATACGACCAAACTTAGCCAATAAGCTAAGAATGCAGCAAGTTCTCCAAAAGAGCTATATTCTGGTCTTCCTCTTATTGCATCTCGAAGCTTTGTATGTTCTTTAGAATGACAGTCACGAAATCTTCAAAGAAAGAATAAAGATGAGAAGGTTAATATACAGGAATGGCTAAATAACAAGAATATGAAGACAAAAGTCAGTTATCAGATTGATAAATACCTGAGACCCCTAGAGAAATGAGCCAGCCATTGCAGAGGGGGAATTTTGTGGAAACTGGGAAATTTGCCCATCTCTTTGAACAGTTCTATGGTAGTCTCAGAGATGGAAGGCTTGCGGTCTGGGGAAGATACAAAGGCCAATTCTCTATTTGTAGGAATGAATTCATCATAGAATTTGCCTGTTATTGTGAGACCGGCTATACGATGGAGATCCCAAAGTGATATGCTCATTTCACCATAAGGTAAATGGAAGGAATTGGTTGTAGGCGACCAGTATTCAAGGAAGCCTTTCAGTATATTGGGTTCCCTATAGAAGTATTTAGAGGTCACTTCTATGGCATCATAAAGGCCGATCTTTGCCAGAGTGCTCGTATGCTTCAGCAATATAGCCTCCGCCCATTCAGAGTAATAGCGGCGAGCAGTTAACATGCCTCTGATGTAGAATTCTGCCTGGCCCCAGAGTTGTTCTTGATCTCTAAGCGCTGTCGAACTGTCTCATAAAAATGAGAAGGAAAGAGATCATGAGGACTGTGGAAATGAACTAAGAAGATCATGGTATAAGCTTCTCCTATCCTCTGTCGCGGCTTCTGAGTTTGAATGATTCCCTCCAGGATTCGGGGCTCTCTTGAGGCCCACGATTCAGTATACATTAATCTCTCGCCATGGACGTAATCTTTTGACTCACAGTCAAGCATGGACTGATGGCGATATACTTTGATGGGAATAATCGTCATGCCCTCCGCATGAGGGTTGTCAAACTTCATAATACCTTCGACAACTCGTACTGAGTCCCACGAGTTTTGAAGCCTCTTCTTTTTATGTTCCTTAATCTTCTCTGCAAATTCTTTCGCTTTATTGCGGTGAATTTTCTTTGGATGAGAAGCTAGAGGACTGTCTTCACAGGGAGGTGGTCTTTCACTATCAGTACGAATATGAGCTGTGGACTTTAACCATTCGTCCCAGTCATATTCTCTGCCATGCTTAGGCGGACATTTGATATCTCCCAAAGAAATGGATTTGTGAATGGGGGAAGGTAAAGATTTAATGCGGTCAAAAAAATCGAAGGTGGGAAGAACAGGTTCTTTAAAGTAAGCAGGAGTTCTGGAAGTGGTCTTTGTCCACTTAGCAGGAGGTTAATCAGAAGAAGGTGAGTCAGAAGGAGTCACAAGACGAGCTGTTTGTTTAATACGAGCCATGAAAATAAGACAAAGGAAGGAAGATAGATGACAGAGTAAGAAAGGAAGAAAAGAGAAAAATGGCTAAGTGTTGGAAACAGTTCAAAAGAAATTGGCTAAGTACGAAGTACTTTGCGCGGGTCCGCGCAAAGTATATAGTTTGCGCGGAAAAACTCTAAGTTCAAAGGACGTCGCGCAAAGTGAAAAGGTTTGCGCGGGGTCGCGCAAAGTGAAAGCTTTGCGCGGAAGCAAATCGCCAGAGTAGAGTTTTGACAGAGTGCAGATCGTGAAAATGACGAAGTAGTTGGACTATTTATAGTATTTCTGGCCGAGTACGGTACTCGACCGAGCTTTGCGCGGGGTCGCGCAAACCCTACAGAAAATAAGAGGTTTGATCCTTTTTCTTTGATTTTCTGAAAAAACAAAGAACGGATCAAGGGGGCATCTGTTGAGGCATAAAATAAGTAAAGAAGTGAAGAAGAGAAAGATCAAGAAATCAGTTTGAAAGATCAAGAAATCAGTTTCAAGAATACTTTGCGCGGGTTCGCGCAAAGTGAATAGATTGCGCTGGACCGCGCAAAGTAAATGGGTTGCGCGGGTTGATCAAGGAAGTCGTTTGCGCGGGACCAATAGATTGCGCTAGACTACGCAAAGCATATCGTTTGTGCGTGTCTGCGTAAAGTACTTTCCAGAGGTATAAAAATAGTTGGATGTTATTTTGTCCCACATAGACCAGAACAGAGATTTACCCCAGTAAAAATGTCTATAAATACCCCGTTCTTTCTCTCGAAAGGGGTTGGAAGATTTCAGATTGGAAGAAAGACGAAGAAGAAGACAGAAGGTGCAGAGCATTGGGCTCATATAGTTTGCGCGGACTCGCGCAAAGGAGCATTGGGCTCCTGTAGTTTACGCAGATCCTCGCGAAGCATGTCGTTTGCACGGACCCGCTCAAACCGACTACTAGACAGTCTATAACAGCAATGAGCTGACATGCTGCTGGAATGTCTAAAGCCTTCAAATCTTCAAGTTCTTCTTGTTCAGGAGAAAAGGAAGAATCATCGACAAAGAGGCGTATTCCTCCTAAGTTTCAGGAGATGACCGAAATAGCATCGAAATGCTGTCGAAATCTCCGTTCTCTTGAAGACTGTTGATCAACTTGTCTATTTCTCCTAAGTCATTGGAGATGATTGAGATCATTGCCGTTATGCTGCCGAAAATTATATTTAACTATAATAATTGTCACTTATAATGAATTCTTTGTAAACTATTTTAGAATCAAGGGATATCAGAGGATGTAAATGAATTCAGAATCAATAAAGTGTGATGATTGTCTTTGTAACTGTTCCATTTTTATGTTTGAATAAGATAATTCTCCCAAATCAAATACATTTATTTCCTTGTCGAAACGCCTTAATAACTCTTAAGAAAGTTGTTTTGACTTAAAAACTATTCATGCTCAGATAAAACTTATATATCCCTTGGATTGAACGTTAGGTCAAATCAATACACCCTTTAGAATTGCCTTCGTAAAGACTTGTTACAATCGGGAACACGGAGTAGAGAAACTATATATAAGCGAAGTATTCGCGGTTTGAATCAAATTCTCAATCCTGGTAGTTACCAATGAACTCAATGCTCTGATCAAGCAGAAGATCGGGATCAACTAGGATTAAGAACTGATATGACAAAATTTTCTGTTATAGCTAGGCAGAAGGTTTATGTATCTGGCTTAGACCCACTACACAACCTTCCTTCTGTGTTGGCCCGACCACTTACAACCAAAAGTTTATTACTTTGCCTTTGAGAAGTGTTAAGAACATATAGCCAAAAGAGATATTTTGTTTTGGCCCAAGAAATTTCTCAAATGGGCAACAGATAGTTAGGAATTAAGTCCCGAATCACAGACCATTCTGGCATACATATTGTGCATATGAACTTAGAAAGATAGTCTGCTCGTTAACCTATTTTTTCCAAATTCCTTATATATTAATAATGTATAGATTATCTTATAATATTAAACTGGACATGATTAAAGAGGGTAAGTCGGGACCGTGGCAAAAGTCCTTCTTTGGTAGAATTAGACAGCTTACCACAAACTCACACCCATCCCTAAAATCAACCACAACACCCATCATTTTTTAGCTTCTTTCTATAACCATAGGTACCAATGTCATAATACACATCATCGATGAAAAGAAGAATAATGTATTGAGAGATCGCTTTCCATTTCATATCAAAGATAGGTCCTAAATTTTAACTCATTCTGACATACAGATCGATACACAAATTCTTGAACCCTAAGAGTAGAAACAATTTAAAGGGAGATAGAAAAGTTATGAACTCAGTCGAGTTAAGTAGTTATGAACTCAGTCGAGTTAAGTAGGTATACACGTCTACCCACTCATAGGCTCAACGAAAGCGTGGTGGGCTGATACCCACGGCCCAAGATCATCAATTCAGGTAACACATATGGTTAGATTACTAAGTAAGATCATATTCGTCCTTGAAACGTTAGTAATACACTCATCAAAGGGAAACAATCAGGACTCTATAACTAGACAAAGTTACGTAAGTAGATCAGATCACTAAAGAATAACAGGCCCAACAATGGGTACGAGCTGAATTATAATAGCCGAGGTCAGGGTATCCATAAATGTGCTCATAGAATACAAACTTAAAAGAAACCTTGGCCAATTTCGGGGACGAAATTATTTTTAAGGGGGGTAGATTGTAACGTCCCAAATTTTTTTTAACTTGGAGATGGACGTCTTTGGGTAATGGGTCTATCATAACACCTTATCGGCTTTTCAAAACTCAATCCCAAAGTCTCAAATCCCCCTTTCAACCCATCTCCTTCAAAAATTTCACCTTCCACCTCCTTATTCTTCAAATATTTCTAGGTACTTTCATATTATACACAAATCCTACACTTTAAATGATGAAGAACAATAATTAAACTAAAACACAAATAAAATAGACTTTAGACCATTAACCTGATGGAATCTTGGGAAAAATTAGGTTATTTGGATATCTTAACTTCTCCTACCCCAAAATCATATATTGTAGTTGAATAACTCATTTCGGTTTTCAAGAATCAAGTGGCAGAATCACCACCAGGACCACCAGAGGGGCGCGGCTCCACCGCCCGGTCGGCGGCGCACCACCGGTGCACCGAATTTCGGTGGACCCTCACTGAAATTTTCTGCGTTTTCAAGCCGACTTCAAAAAGTCATTTCTCCCTTAATATAACTCCAATTAAGGTGATTCAAAAGGCAGATTGAAGCTTGATAAGTCTAGTTTCATATAAAAATAAGTAAAAAATAAAATAAGAAATTTAATATAGGTAAATCTGGGATGATGTGACAATTATCCAAAAATTATTTGTTCGGACAACTGCTACGTCAAGAATTTTTAGAATTTTTCTAGAACACGAAATTTAGTGAAATTTGGTGGAGATAAAGTAGACTTGATGATAAACTACTAGAAAATAATTAAAATAATATACTAACTTAAAGTACCAAAAAAAATATAGAACTACCTGAGGACCACATCCTGTAGTATAATTTGGGCAAATTTTAGTTAAGTACTAAGCTAAATAATTGGTAGATTTAGCATGAACCACCATTGCCACAAATAAGAAGACCTAAAACCATTAATACCACTAACTCAACACTACATAAAGACCTAGGAGAAATCCCAGAGCCTGTAGCTCTCAGGAGTACATTGAAACCCCGTATCAGACCTAGACCGCACGTCGAAAAGCCGATGACCGCGAAAATATAGGGTTATGCCCGTCTTACTGGGCTTGACAACCATTGCAAGAATCAAGCCCAGATATTATCCAAAAATGCACAACTTGAGCCCTGAGTGAAGTGTGTGTGAAACGCGAATATCTTCAGAAAATGTAATGAAACTTAAGTGAATTGGGCCATTCACTCACTCATGAAATTGTGGATTTCAGACCGTCAATTTATGACCAAACTTCAGCCATGGGAAAAGGAAATTTTCCTGCATACATCCGTATACTTATGGCCCTGATTGAGTAAGCATGACTGTTGATCTGACATGGATCTCCCACAGTCGATCTGCTTATCAGATTGTACCGAAGTCACATCCTGGCATAGATCCATTGTCAAGGAACTTATCCTATAATGTAGGTGAGTAATGGACCTCCTAATGAGCCCCGTTCGTCAGAACCAGTCGCCCTTTCGATATAAATTCAGTATACCATGGCCCTGAGGCCATTTGCATCAGTTCTGGGCCTATATAAAGCCCTTAAACCACCCCATCTCTCCCTCATACGAATTTTCTCCAAACCCTATGAGAGAGAAGAGAAAAAAAAAGAGAAAAGAGTGAGGAGAGAAGAGAAAAATAAGGAGATCGTTGCTGTGATTCTTTTCCACGACTCCATACACTAAATTGCCTCCCTACTTCGTTACACAATCAGTTTTGGCTTCGATTTAGGTAAGAAATCCTAACCCTAATCTTGATTTAGAAATTCAAATAGAGTAATCGATGAAATAGCTAATATATTTCATTGTTTAGGTGCCCGACGTTTCATTTTCGGGAACGTAGAATTCGAACCGCGTCCGAATTAACTATTCCGACAAAAAGTGTGGACTATAAACATTTAGGTTATGGTTTTCAATGCTTTCAATGTCAGTAATGATTTATGTCTGACTTGATTGCTGCCATATTGTCTTAGATATGCCGTTGTCGATATAATATACTTGTGTGAACTATGTAGTACAAAATACGCATCTCATGTGTTTATTGAAATATTTGTATAAATATGTAAATATGATTTGTGTTCGCTAAGACTACTAAACTAGGATTCATCATTGTCATATGCATGCTGACCTCTCTGTGTAAGTATTTGCTAAAATATATGTTTTAACTAACCTAGTCTATGTATTTGGTGATGTGTAGTCTAAGTGTTTAATGAATTGTCTGAATGAGAAATTGTTGATGATTTGTATGTATTACGAGTGTTAAGATAGGATTCTTTCTTGGCTTGTACATAAGTATAGTTTCTTTTATGAAATTATATTCGCCTTTATGAAAATGATTGATAAAATGCTAGTATGTGGTAGTACGATCAAGGTGTTTGACGAAATGCTGAAATGAGGATTTCAAGTGGATTGTTTGTTAAATGTTGAATTGATTATCACATGTATTTAATTGCTACATCTGAGTGAGACTGGGGCTACAATCTAGCCCAAGCAATTGGTAACAGTTCCCGTTCGGGTGGCCAAATTAGTCTCACCACATTGGGTAATTCGATGAATCCGGGTCGCACGACGACTGTCAACAGTGGTTAGGACACGAGGAGTGCTTATGCCCTCCATGTCGATTAAGTCAGCGTGTGCTCGTACTAATCAAACCTGCCTAATAAACCGATTAGCCTACTGTGTGTTTACCATGTATGGACACTACTTTTTGAATCTAAGGTACCCCTTCCACTGTGAAAACCCACTTTAACCATGGTACCACAATCCGGTAAGACTCAGGAGCTAGGCATGGTGGTATCGAACACCGTGGTTGAGCTATCCACCTACGCTGGGGTGACGAGCCTCCCCGTAGTGACCAGTGAGTAACCCAAACTAATGAGTCGGGCATGGTGGTATCGGACATCGTGTTCGATATTTTGGCCTATGCTGAGGTGACGAGCCTTCCCGTAGTGACCGCAAGTATAAACTTTTGAATTTTCCTATCGATTGCTTTTCATTAGGGGTGATGCCCTACAACTTGCTCATCGTATATTGTTAACTAGGATTGATGACCCTAGATGGATCCTTTGTTTGGGTTAATGATATAAAGGGAGGTACCTTAGCTTCTTGAACCTGCTATATGAATGAGCTTAATTAAGTACTCGGCTAACACGACCATACACCGCATTGCATGTGATTTGGCGAGGAAGGTGCACTTTAGGGAGGTTATCATGCGCGAAATTGGTTGTCGGAGTCGCTTGTGAGGGAGCTTTGTGTGAGGGCATGCATCATTACTGCACTCTATTCCTGCATTAACAAGAGTAGTTAGGAAGTGATTGTTGTATTGCTTTATCATTACTGCTTGATTGGCTTGATAACATATTAACATTTACCTTATAGTACCACTGAGTTGGCTACTCATTCCTACTCTGGGACAGTGTTTTAAAACACCAACCAAACTCTAATTTAGATGCAGGTGACGATGAAGTCTATGCAACGGAGCAGAACTTCATGGATGAGGAGGAAGAGTTCTCCTATTTTAGCTCTCGGGTGGGTCTATGTAGACCTCGTGCCGATGCGCAAGGACTACAGGGATATTTGGCTTAGTTGGACACATCTACTTTCCTGTATTTTGTTATTTTGAAACAATATATGTATATATTAAACCCGGTTACGTAATCATGCTCTGGAGGTTGTGAAACACCCACATGCTTAAATATATATAGTTCAGACTTACACTTGCTTAATTTAATTATATCTGGAGTATGATATGCTGTTTTAGTATAATCTCACTCAGGCTTAAGTCTTTAATATGGACGAATTCTAAACATTATCATCCATACTGCATTAGTGATGTTCTGGATCTCGGGAGTAGAGCTTTGCTCAACCCTCGAAATTCAGGGCGTTACAATGTTGCTAGGAAAGGTCATCCAAGGATGACGGGAATTTGAGCGGTCACATTAATGACGGGCTGAGTATCTAAGATAATAAAATATATTGGATAGTAGAATTTATCGAATTGCATTAGCACGCCCTCTATCATTCCTCTTGGTATACAAACCGAACGATTAGCAAGTTGAAATGTGGTCTTTGTGGATTTTAATGCACCAAGGCCAACCTGCTTGTAAACCGAGTTTGGAATCAAATTTAGACTCGCTCCCAAGTTAAGTACTTCATAATCTATCCGGCGATTCCCGATTACACAAGAGATAGTTGGGCTACCAAGATCTTTATATTTTTGTGGCACATCTTGCTTGAGGATCGAACTCACTTTTTCTGTAAGAAAATCTTCTTTTAAATGTTTTGTCGTCTCTTAGCTGTACAATGATTTTTTAGAAACTTGGCATATGATGGTATTTGTTTTATGGCATCGAACAGAAGAATATTGATGTAACGCCATGAAAATTGGGGGTCGAGCAAAGCTCAGCTCCCGAGTTCCAACACATCACGTATGCAACATTGATAATGATGATTATGATAAGTGCATTGAAACATGAATGGGATTAGACCAAAACAGCATATCATACTCCAGAGACAGTTAAATTACGCAAACGGAAGACTGTGATAGATATATAAAATATATAAACTGTGGTGAGTCTCCAGAGTGTGATAATGTTACCAGGTTAAATAATTATAGGTACAATTCCAAAACATACAATAGGTGTAATGTCACCTATTCAACATCCCAGAAATCCCTGTCGATCAGGACACGACTCACATGAAGTTGCCCGAAGACTATATGTAGGAGAATGTCTCCTCATCATCCTCAAAGTCCGGCTCTACCTCGCAAGCATCGCCATCATCTAAAACTAAGACAGGGTTTGGTTGGTGTGTACGACACCGTCCTGTAACGTGGGAGTGAGTGATCAACTCAGTGGAACAATAAAGCAAAGGTTAACATGTTATCAATTCAATCAAGCAGTAATGATAAAGCAGTAAATCACACATCCCTAAGTACTCGTTAATGCAAGAATGGTATGAATGTATGATGCATGCCCTCGCCTACGCTCCCTCAGCGACTTCATCTCATATTCGCACATGAACAACATGCCTCAGTGCTTGACCTGCTACGCCTGAACGCAAGCATAATGTAGTGCATGCATATGATTACCAAGTTCTTATTAGTCCTTTTCATACAGCAGGATTGGGAAACTAAGGTACCTCCCTTATATCATTCACAAACAAGGATCCATTCTAGGGTCATCAGTCCTAGTAAATCTCATACGATGTTGCGATTCTAGGTCACTGTAAAGGGCTCATCGCCAAATCAGTACAGGCCTAGTGTATACTTTGCTTACTACGGAAAGGCTCGTTACCTCTACGCAGGTTCAGAGTATGCTCGAGGTCACTACAAAGGGCACGTCTAGGGCTGTTAGGGCTGTTGCACGGAATAGTTACACCACTCCCTCATCACCTATCACGGCTTCATCACCAAAACAGTATAGGCTCAAATACAGTGTCCCATACCACCGTATTCGATTCACGAGTCTGGGTTGCTCACTGGTCACTACGGGGAGGCTCATCGCCCCAGCGTAGGCCGACAGCTCGACCACTGTGTCCCATACCACCATGCCCATCTCATGAGTCTTAGCTGATCGAGGTACCAAGGTTAATGGGGATTCCACTGGTGAGTTTAGTACCTTAGGTTCAAGCAGTAGCGTCCAAACATGGTGAACATACATAGGGTCAATCGGGTTACTTGACGAGCTCGACTAGCACGAGCGCACATCAAGTGGATCGACATGAAGTGTGTAAGCACTCCGTGTGGCCTAACCACTGTCGACAACCGAAGTACGGCTGGGATTCGTCGAACACATCTAGTGTGGCGAAACAACATCATCCACCAATCTAGGATCTGTTACCGATTGCCTGGACTATACAATAGCCCCAATCATATTCAATTACAACAAAATATCCTAGAAGATAGTTAAAGTAGTAATGGATCAAGATTTCAAATCATACAATCATGTCCGCTTTAGGGCTACCAGGGTTGTTGCACGGAATCGTTACACCACTCCCCCATCACCCTTCACGTCTTTGTTTTTGCAGTTTATGGAATACAACATAATCATAAATTTAAACATATGCATTACATAGATAAACAAACACTATAATATACGGTACATGGAGGAAAGCATACGAAAAGTTAAAGGAGTTGAGAATCATATCTCAACACCCAATTAGAGAAGAATTTATAAGCACATACTCATACCGACATTTTATTTTTCATACACTTAGTCTGCACATAACATCATACATGGTATGTAGTAGTTAGAATACGTATTAGGGAAAGTCCTTTCATCAAAGGATTATCGCCTATACAACAATCACATATCCATGACGATTAGTCGTGGCGTACACCAATGCATAGTTTATACTCACTTAGACATTGTCACAAACACTTAGGCTATAACTTGTACATACACGACGTATGTTAATATAACAGGTATTAAGCTAATTCGTTCCCCCAGAAGTTGATACACATGCATCTAACATACATAGACAACAATTAATCATGGCAAGCACAAATCCATATTTCATATGTATACGGTATTTTCTACAAATACGAGGAATACAGTATATTCAACATAGTTAACATATATCTGAAAAACGAAACAGACAGTACTTGGTACATGTGCAATAGCATCCACGTCAATAATATATCATTAACTGACATTGAAAGCTTTGAAAACCATAACCTATACGTATAAAGTCCGTACCTTATGCCGTAGAAGCGAGTAAACACCAAGTCTTTATCAACGGTAGAACGACAACCTATGACATGAAATAGATTAGCCATTTCATCACTTACACTAGTTGAATCTTTAGAACTGATTAGGGTTAAGATTCTTAGCTAAAAACAGAATCAGAATCGCCGAAAAAGCGATACGGTAGTGATGGATAGGCACGTAGAATAGCAGGGATCGATTCCCAAGAGTGACTCCAACTTCACTCTCATTTTCTCTCTTTACTCACTTCTCTCTCCTAGGGTTTATCCCAAATTCGTATGAGATGAGAGAGTGAGGGTTTAAAGCCCTTATATAGGCCTATAATTGCCGGAAATAGGCCCAGGGCCAAGGTATACTTAGGTTATGACCAAAGAGCATCTTTTTCAGCTCAACGGAGCTCTTACGGAGCCCTCCCTTGAGCCAAAGGTCAGACTTAAGATCTCTGACTATGGATCTAGGTTGAGTTAAGTTTTCATTCTAGTCGGGTTCCCAGATCACACGTGGCGGACCAATTTCAGTTTAATGGTCACCAGAACTCGATCAGGATTACAAGTACACTGCCATGTGTATGAAATTTCTCCTAATCCGAGGGTGTATTTGGGTCAGATTCTAACGGTCTGATTACTTATATCAGGCCCGCAAGCGATAAATCTCAGATTACTTAGTTAGATTTAATTTCTAAAGAAAACCACGTTTTCTCACACACTTCACTCTGAGCTCAAGCGAATAGTCCCGGGACACTATCTAGATTTGATTTTCGAGATGGTTGTCAAGCCCAGCAAGGCAGTCCTAATTATATAACTTCGTATTATTTGGACTTTCGACATGCGGTCCAGATCCGATACAGAGTTTCAATGTTCTCCCGAGAGCAACTGGGTAATGAGATTGATCCTAGATTTTAGGGTAACCTAGCGTCAATGATTCTACAAGTTTTGGGTCTTGTAAATTGTATTTAAAGTGATTCAAGAGGATTTCACAGCTAATCTAGTTTAACACTTAGTTAAACGTGTCTAATTTCTAAAGGATTTGAGGTTTGAGAGGTTCATAAGGGGTTAGGATCAACCCCTTGCCTAAGGACATCTAACTTCAGGTTGGCAAAAATCTGCGGAGTTACAATCTACCCCCCTTAAAAATAATTTTGTCCCCGAAATTGGCTAAGGGTAATGAGTAAAGATTTCATTATTTCTTTTGCCTAAGTTTTATTGACTTCAAGTTTATGGGCGTGGTGGGGTGTATACTATCTATACTAGTCTGGCTTACTTTAGTTTATCCTCCTTAAAACTTCTTCGCCCTAAAATTGGCTAAGACTCCTATTAAGTTCATATTCAACGAGCACATCTATGGATACATTGACCTCGGTTATTGTAATTCAGCTCGTACCCATTGTTAGGCCTATTCTGTAATATAAATTGGTTTAATACTTAAACCCTAATCGCTTTCCTTTAAAGACTTCATTATTGACATTCTAAGGAAGATTTAGATCCAATTTAATGACTTAACTTTACACATAACCTGGATCAATTTCCTTCGATCCTGGGCCAGTGGGGCGAGGGTCCACCACACTTCCTCTGCGCCACTTTGATCTAACAGATGTATTAGCTGACCTAACTAGATTGGGCTCTCATAATATTCTACCCCCCTTAAAAAATATTTCTAGTCTCAAGGCTCAAGAATCTGTGTCTTGATCCGTATGTCGGAACAAGGTGTAATTTAGAACCTATCCTTGACACGAAATGGAAAATACATTGGTCTGCCTTTCATCGATGATGTGTACTATGGCATTGATACCTATAGTTATAGAAAGGAGCTAAAAATAATGGGTGTTAAGGTTGATTCCCAGGGACGGGTGTGAGTTTGCGGCAAGATGCCTAATTTTACCAAAGAACTTTTATCACAGTCCCGACTTACCTTATTTAATCATGTCTAGCTTAGCTTAACAGGCAGGTTATCTTTCTAAGTTCATATGCACAATATGTATGCCAACATGGCATGTGATTTGGGACCTAATTTCTAATTGCTTGTTGCCCATTTGGGAAATTCCTTGGGCCTAAATAGAAAATCTCTATTGGCTATATGTTCTTAGCACTTCTCAAAGACGAAATAATAAACTTTTGGTTGTAAGTGATCGGGCTAACACGGAAGGAAAGTTGTGTAGTGGGTCTGAGCCGGATACATAGACCTTCTGCCTAGCTAGGATAGAAAATTTTCGTATCAGTTCTTAATCCTAGTTGATCCTGATCTTCTGCTTGATCAGAGCATTGAGTTCATTGGTAGCTACCAGGATTGAGAATTCGATTCAAACCGCAAACATTTTGCTTATATATAGTTTTTCTACTCCGTATTCTTGATTGTAATAAGTCCTTGAGAAGGCAATTCTAAGGGGTGTGTTGATTTGATCTAACGTTCAATCTAAGGGATATATATAAGTTTTTCCCTATGCGTGAATAGTTTCTAATCAAAATAACCTCCCTAAGAGTTATTAAAGAGGCCTATAAGTATTAAGGGGATTCAACGAAGGAATGAGGTCTCACTCCAACCTAATCAAGTCAACTACTAAATCCATCTTTCAAATATCTTAGCATAATTAGTCTTTTACATTCCTTAGTATAACCAGTAACCTAGTCGTAATTTAGGAGCAGCGGTAATCCAAGAGTTATAATCCAAAGTCTATGCTCATATGCTGGATGATCTTATACCAGTTCTAATAGAAGAAATTATCTAATTGGAATCGAGTTGTCCGATCTTGAATTTAACTACACTCGAGCACTACACACATGCTCATACTAGCTAAGAAGGTCCTAGGGTTCACATTATTATTTTGTTGGATTTCATATACTGCCAGATTTGTTTGCAAAATTGAGGAGTACTAACTCTAGGTTCAAAACTCCAAGGCCTATTTAGCTAGTGGTCTTAAGTTGTATTAGATGGGACTGCATTGCTAATCCCACCTTGGGATTTGGAAATGACATGTTTGGAAGGAGGGTGGGATGGGATTAACATTAATGACTTTGGAAAATGAGCCTTGTGTTGGGAAGCATGAGATGAGATTTGTGGGTTTGGAAAGTTATGAGACACAAAAGTTGGGTTTTGTGCTCATATGGATGTGAAATGGTGAGGCCAGGATGGGTTTAGAGGAGTAATGGTGGATTGGTGGAAGGAGTTCACAATTGTCAAGTACTACTCCAACTTGTCAAGCATTCTACACATTCAATAACAAAAGGAGCTTCATGCATTTCATTTAACCCAGAATCATCACAATACATGGGATGTATCCTTACATGGTCCATGACAGAAGATGCATGTGAGCTAATACAATTAAGGCTTCATACACTAAAACATACTACCAAACTACCATACTATGAAGCCTCTCAACATGAAAACACAAAGGTCCTAACATAGCAACAAACAAACTACGAGACAATGGCACGGATGACTAGGCATCTGAGTCTGGCGGCACAGGATACACTTCAAAGTGCGAGTCACTTTCTTAAATTTGTGTTTCACGAGGCCCCGAAGATCCATAAGGTCCTGTCGTAGGATAGCCTGACCCTCCTCAAGTCGAGCTAAACGAGCATCCCTAGCAGCCCGATCAGCATCCTGCTCCAGTGCCATAGGAGGTGAGCTTTCCTCTATATCTTGGGCCTCCACTTCCTCTATTTTAGCTCCACTTCTCCCTCACTCTCTTCCTCTTCGCTCTCCGTCTCATCCTTACTCTCCTCAAGTCGGGCTTGGCGTTGCCGTGGCCCATTGTCCATCTAGTTGAGAGTAGTCTCGTTGAGGTGATGAATCGGCACCGGCCTTTCCGCCCCAAGTCGGTAGCCAAACTCACGTACAATCTTGCATATGAGTCGACCGAAGGGGAGCGAATCAGTCCTTCTATTAGAGCATGTGGTAAGAACTATCTGTCGCAACATGAACGTAGGCACGTACAACTTCGCTCTCTGCCCCACTTGGTACAAAAAATCTACCATCAGTCGCGTACACTCGCTGCGATTGCTCCACCTGGGGTAGACATTGAACATAAAAATGTAATGGAGTAGACGAAAGTCGTCAGTCATATTAGTCGTTAAAAGGCTATTGTTTAGCTGCCACTAAACCAGTCGACCATAAAGGAAACTATGTGCGACGATCTCTTTCACGTGCACTCTTCAGATTCATCTCACTTGCATGTACCTCATTAAGGGGAACCTTCATGAGCAGAGATATTAATCTGACGTCAATTGTGGCCAACTGATCCCTTCCACATGGGATCGAAAATTGCAAGGGCTCCAGCATAGGCTCTTGAATGTGGGCATAGAAAGTGCGAACAGTGCTCGCATTGGCGCGGTACTCACCCTCAAATAGGGATCCCACTTGGCTTCTTCCAGGTACTCGAACAACAGGTACTCCCTAAAGAGCTGCCCATCCACATTAGCTTCAAAAAGAACTCTGCGGCCCTCATAAACTCCATGCGACAGCTACGCCAACAGAGCCCTTCCAACGGGAGCCCGGGGATCGAGATCCCTCTTTGACTGAAACTCCCCCTTGGCGCTTGTACTAGCGGTAGCACCTCTCGGTCTCCTTGAACGCGTGGGGCGACTAGGCCCGGCTTCATCCACGGCACCCTTTCTCTTTCCCATGAGAGAAAGAATGGTGGAAATTGAGAAAATGGCCGTAATGAGCTCAAATAGAGCCATGAAAAAGTGAAGAAAAGGGAGGAAATGGATGAGATCTTTGGGTCTCCACTGATTTGAGCCTCCAAGGGGTGTTTCAAGGCTCAAATGATAGGGGTTGAAGAAGGAAAATGAAGAGATGGGATGGGTTAGGAGGTTTACACGAATTTGAGCCTAAAATTGGGGGTTTAAAAGCTCAAATGAGAGAGAATGGAGAGGGTAGGCAGCAATGGAGAAGGGTGTACAGTAGGGTAGTGAAGAGGGTGCATGAAAATGGAAGAGAGGATGTTTGGTAGGGCGATTTTAAAAATCTAAAGTTTGGAAGAGAAAAGAGAGCTTGGGAGGGCACTTTGTGAAGGAGGGGTGACCTAGGAAGGGTTTTAATAAAAAACCCTTGTGTTAGGGGGCCACACTACACCTCAAAAACCGTCGGCCTGCTCGGCCGAGCCCGCTAATCGGCTAGGCCTCGCCGGTCCCTGGAGAATCTGGCGAGGGCTCGCCCCCTGGGTGAGGTCCTCTTGTCCCCATTGGTCCAAAAACGTGTGGGGCCCACCCTGGGTCCCTCTGGAAGTGCCCCATTTGGGCCCCACCCTCATTTTGAGTCTATTCAGGCTATTTCGGATACTATATGATGTATATTCGCATTTAGCGATTTCTAAAGGCTGGGATGGAGTCATTTGTGATCTTAATCCATCGATAGACTGTCCAGGAGTGATTCGAGGTCGTCTCATACGATCACGAATGTGTATGGACCTAAACAAAATGGTCGATTTCGGTGAACTTCGCCAACTGGCAAAATCGAAAAAACCTAAGTTCGTTTCTACATTTATCTTGGACCCACCTATGTCAAAAAGCATTAGCGTACGTTGTGTGACCATAACCTAGGTCCAGTTTAATCCAAATCATGCTTCGATACCATCTTGTAACGCCCTGAAAATCGAGGGTCGAGCAAGGCTCAGCTCCCGAATTCCAACGCATCACTTATACAACATTAATAATGATGATTATGATGAGTGCATTGAAGCATGAATGGGATTAGACCAAAATAACATATCATACTCTAAAGACAGTTAAATTACGCAAACGGAAGACTGTGATAGATATATAAAATATATAAACTGTGGTGAGTTTCCATAGTGTGATAATGTTACCAAGTTAAATAATTATAGGTACAATTCCAAAACATATAAAAGGTGTAATGTCATCAAGTCAACATCCCAAAAATCCCCGTCGATTAGGACACGGCTGACATGAAGCCACCCGAAGACTGCATGTAGGAGAATGTCTCCTCGTCATCCTCGAAGTCCAGCTCTATCTCGCAAGCATCGCCATCATCTGAAACTAAGATAGGGTCTGGTTGGTGTGTACAACACCGTCCCGTAACGTGGGACTGAGTGATCAACTCAGTGGAACAATAAAGTAAAGGTTAACATGTTATCAATTCAATAAGCAGTAATGATAAAGTAGTAAATCACAATCCCTAAGTACTCTTGTTAATGCAAGAATGGTATGAATGTATAATGCATGCCCTCACCTACGCTCCCTCAGCGACTTCATCTCACGTTCGCGCATGAACAACACTGCCTCAATGCTTGACCTGCTACGCCTGAACGCACATGTAATGCGGTGTATACATATGATTACCAAGTTCTTATTCGTCCTTTTCATACAGCAGGATTGAGAAACTAAGGTACCACCCTTATATCATTCCTAAACAAGGATTCATTCTAGGGTCGTCAGTCATAGTAAATCTCATACAATGTTGTGCTTCTAGGTCACTGCAAAGGGCTTATCACCAAATCAGTACAGGCCTAGTGTATACTCTGCTTACTACTTAAAGGCTTGTCGCCTCTACGAAGGTTCAGAGTATGTTCGAGGTCACTACAAAGGGCACGTCTAGGGCTGTCAGAGCTATTGTACGGAATCGTTACACCACTCCCCCATCACCCATCATGGCTTCGTCACCAAAACAGTGTAGGCCGACAGCTCGAACACAGTGTCCCATACCACCATATTCGGCTCACGAGTCTGGGTTGCTCACTGGTCACTACGGGGAGGCTCGTCGCCCCAGCGTAGGCCGACAGCTCGACTACGGTGTCCTATACCACCATGCCCGGCTCATGAGTCTTAGCGGATCGAGGACCAAGGTTAACGGGGTTTCCACTGGTGAGTTTGGTAACTTAGGTTCAAGCAGTAGCGTCCAAACATGGTGAACATACATAGGGTCAATCGGGTTACTTGATGAGCTCGACTTGCACGAGTGCACATCGAATGGATCGACATAAAGTACATAAGCACTCCGTGTGGCCTAACCACTGTCGACAACCGAAGTATGGCTCAGATTCCTCGAACACATCCTGTGTGGTGAAACAACATCATCCACCAATCTAGGATCTGTTACCGATTGCCTGGACTATACAATAGCCCCAATCACATTCAATTACAACAAAATATCCTAGAAGATAGTTAAAGCAGTAATGGATCAAGATTTCAAATCATACAATCATGTCCGATTTAGGGCTGCCAGGGCTGTTACACAGAATCGTTACACCACTCCCCCATCACCCTTCACGGCTTTATTTTTGCAGTTTATGGAATACAACATAATCATAGATTTAAACATATGCATTACATAGATAAATAAACACTATAATATACAATACATGAAGGAAAGCATACACATAGTTAAAGGAGTTGAGAATCATATCTCAATACCCAATTAGAGAAGAATTTATAAGCACTTACTCATACCGACATTTTTTTCTTCATACACTTAGTCTGCACATAACATCATACATGGTATGTAGTAATTAGAATACGTATTAGGGCAAGTCCTTTCGTAAAAGGATTACCGCCTATACAACAATCGCATATCCACGACGGTTAGTCGTGGCGTACACTAATGCATAGTTTATACTCACTTAAACATTGTCACAAACACTTAGGCTACAACTTGTACATACACGACGTATGTTAATATAACATGTATTAAACTAATCTATTCACCTAGAAGTTGATACACATGCATCTAGCATACATAGACAACAATTAATCATGGCAAGCACAAATCTGTATGTCATACGTATACGGTATTTTCTACAAATACGAGGAATATAGTATATTCAACATAGTTAACGTATATCTAAAAAATGAAACGGACTGCACTTTGTACATGTGCAATAGCATCCATGTCAGTAATATATCATTAACTGACATTGAAAGCCTTGAAAACCATAACCTATATGTTTAAAGTCTGCACCTTATGCTGCAGAAGCGAGTAACGGACTCAGTTAAACACCAAGTCTTTATCAACGGTAGAACGACAACCTATGACATGAAATAGGTTAGCTATTTCATCACTTACACTAGTTGAATCTCTAGAACTGATTAGGGTTAGGATTTCTTACCCATAAACAGAATCAGAATCGCTGAAAAAGCGATACGGTAGTGATGGATAGGCACGTAGAATAGCAGGGATCGATTCCCAAGAGTGATTCCAACTTCACTCTCACTTTCTCTCTCTTTACTCTCTTCTCTCTCCTAGGGTTTTTCCCAAATTCGTATGGGATGAGAGAGTGAGGGTTTAGAGCCCTTATATAGGCCCAAAATTGCCGAAAATAGGCCCAGGGCCAAGGTATACTTAGGTTATGACCAAAGAGCATCTGTTTCAGCTCAACGGAGCTCTTTTGGAGCCCCCCTTGAGCCAAAGATCGGACTTAAGCTCCCTGACTATGGATCTAGGTCGAGTTAAGTTTTCATTCCAATCGGGTTCCCAGATTACACGTGGCGGACCAATTTCAATTTAACGGTCACCGGAACTCAATCAGGATTACAAGTACACTGCCATGTGTATGAAATTTCTCCTTATCCAAGGGTGTATTTGGGTCAGATTCTGATGTTTTGATTGCTTATATCAGGCCCGCAAGCAATAAGTCTCAGATTACTTAAGTTAGATTTAATTTCTAAAGAAAACCACATTTTCTCACACACTTCACTCCGAGCTCAAGCGAATAGCCCCGGGACACTATCTGGATTTGATTTTCGAGATGGTTGTCAAGACCAGTAAGGCGGTCCTAATTATATAACTTCGTATTATTTGAACTTTCGACGTGCAGTCCAGATCCGATACGGAGTTTCAATGTGCTCCCGAGAGCAACTGGGTAATGAGATGGATCCTAGATTTTAGGGTAACCTAACGTTGATGATTCTACAAGTTTTGGGTCTTGCAGATTGTATTTAAAGTGATTTAAGAAGATTTTACAGCTAATCTATTTAGCACTTAGTTAAACGTGTCTAATTTCTACAGGATTTGAGGTTTGAGAGGTTCATAAGGGGTTAGGATCGACCCCTTGCTTAAGGACATCTAACTCTAGGTTGGCAAAAATCTGGGGCGTTACAATTGATTTTCACCTGTTTAAGTACCTCCAAGATATCTTGAGTGTTAGACAAAGGTTTTGGGGAAATCAATCTTTAAGGGAACAAAGCAACTGGCTTGTACTCCTTTTCCATTTCTTTCTCATGTGGAATGTTGCTCGACTTATCATTCTTCTCAGATTTTTCCAAGTCCTTAGGCTTCTCAGTCCTCATCGGGATAATTTTGTGAATTATTTTACCACTTTTGAGATTGGTGATAGACTTTTCTTGTTCCATATGGTGAGTTGAAGAGCTAGAGTCAATAAACATTGTTGTTTTGGGTTACGTAGAGGTTGGGCTAGCAAGGTCCATTTCGCCCTAACTATATATGTCTTCAACCTTTAAATGGACTTGCTAAGGTCCTGAAATGTTTCCAAGATATTCTGATTGAATAGCTCTTGATTTTGTTTGTGTTTTTAAAACGGCTCCTCTTGGGGTCTTCTCTGATTGAGAAGTGGAGGAAGAGCCCCTTGAGGATTAACTATTTGGCCATTCCTCCAACTGAAGTATGGGTGGTTCTTCCAATTATAAATATACATGTTTGAGATGGGGGCACTGAACGACCTTTGATAATTGTTCACGGTGTTAGATTGCTTGTGTAACAACTCTTAGAATGTAGGGATTGTAGGACAATCCTACTTCAAGTGTATGTTACTAGCACAAATACCATAAACAATTTCTGTAGTCTCGTCAGGTTTGATCGTTTCTGCTTTCTTTAGTTCCATGGCCTCAACTTTTCTTATTAAATTAATCACCCTTACATTCATATCGTCTTCCTCTCTTAAGATGTACATTCGCCCTTTCTCTCTAGATTGAGTTGGCCTGGCATTGACAGGCTTTAATGAGGTATCCCAAGATTGTGCGTTTTCAACAAGTACATCGGAATAATCTCATGCGTCAATGGGATCCTTATTCATGAATTCTCCATTACACATCATATCTATGAATTGGCGCATGGGTGAAGTTAGTCCATCGTACAAAAATCTTATTACCTGCTAAACTTTGTAGCCGTGATGCAGACATGAATTCAAAAGATTCTTGAATATCTCCTAGCATTGGAAGAATGTCTCTTCCGAGAGAAATTCATAATCGCTCTCCTTAGGTTATTTGTCTTCTGAACGGGGAAGAACTTTTTAAGGAACTCCTGGGTCATCTCAGCCTATGTCGCTATTGATCTTCGCCTTAAGTAGTGAAGCTAAGACTTTGCCTTCTCTTTCAAAAAGAAAGGAAACAATTTTAGTCTCAAAGTGTCCTCAGAAACATTGTTAAATTGTAAGGTTGCTACAATCTCATCAAATTCTTTGAGATGTATGTAGGACCCCATCTATTTCGTACCTTTTCTATACCTATGTTGTAACGCCCCGAATTTCGAGGGTCAAGCAAAGCTTAACTCCCAAGATCCAGCACATCACTTTGCAACATGGATGATGATGTTTAAATTTCGTCCATATTAATGAGTTAACATGAGAGGGATTATACCAAAACAGCATATCATGCTCCAGATATAATTTAATTAAGCAAGCGGAAGACTGAAACATATATATATCTAAACAAGTAAATGTTTTACAACCTCTAGAGTATGATTATACAGTCGGGTTGAATATGTACATGTATTGTTTCAAAATATACAAAATGTCAAAATGTAGGTGTCCAACTAATCCATGAGACCCTATAATCCCGTCACATCAATACAAGGTCTACGTAAACCTTCCTGATAGCTAAACATAGGAGAATTCCTTCTCCTTGTCTATGAAGTCCGTCTCTGTTGCGTAGACTACATCGTCACCTACATCTAAACCATAATCTGGTTGGTGATTTAAAACACCTCCCCAGGGTGGGAGTGAGTGATCAACTCAGTGGTACTATAAGGCAGAGGTTAACATGTTATCGAGTCAATCAAGCAGTAATGATAAAGAAATACAACAATCACTTCCTAACTACTCTTGTTAATGCAACAATACAACAATCACTTCCTAACTACTCTTGTTATGCAGGAATGAAGTGCAATAATGATGCATGCCCTTGCACAAAGCTCCCTCATAAGCGACTCCGACAATGAAGTTCGCGCATGACAAACTCCTTAAAGTGCAACTTTCTTGCCAAAGCACATGTAATGTGGTGCATGGTCGTGTTAGCCAAGTACTTAATTAAGCTTATTCATACAGCAGGTTCAGGAAGCTAAGGTACCTCCCTTTATATCATTACCCCAAACGAATGATCCATCTAGGGTCGTCAATCCTAGTTAATCACATACGATAGGCAAGTTGTAGGGCATCACCCCTAATGAAAAGTAGTCAATAGGCAAATTAAAGGTTTATACTCGCGGTCACTACGGAAAGGCTTGTCACCTTAGCATAGGTCGACAGCTCGAACATGGTGTTCCATACCACCATACCCAGCTCACGAGTTTGAGTTGCTAACTGGTCACTACGGGGAGGCTTGTCACCCAAGCGTAGGCCGACATCTCGACCATGGTGTCCCATACTACCATGCTCGACTCATGAGTCTTAGCGGATCGTGGTCCCAGGGTTGAAATGGGCTTTTACATTGGTAAGTGGTACCTTAGTTTCAAGCAATGATGTCCATACATGATAAACACACAATAGGCCAATTGGTTTGTTTGGTAAGTTCAATTGGTAAGAGCACACGTTGACTTAGCCGACATGGAGTGCATAAGTACCCCTTGTGGTCTAACCACTGTCGATAATTGTCGTATGACCCGGATTCATCGAGTTACTTAATTGTGGCAAGACTAATTCGGCCACCTATACATGGACTGTTACCGATTGCCTGGGCCACACTTAGCCCCAATCTTACTCAGATGCAGTAGTTAAGCACATGTGATAATCACTTCAACATTCAACGATCAATTCAGGTGAATAACTCATTTGAGCATTTTATCAAACACATTGAACATATTATCAAACACTTGCATTTTATCCATAGATTTCATTGTGGCGAATATGATTACATCTTAATACTCTTAATACATACAAATCATTAACATTTTCTCATTTAGACAATTTATCAAACACTTAGGCTACGCCTCACCAAATATATAGACTAGGTTAGTTACAACATATAATTTAGCAAATCCTTATACAAAGAGGTCAGCATATATATGGCAATAATGAATCTTAGATTAGTAGGCATAACAAACACAAATCATGTTTACATGTTCATTCAAACATTTTGATAAACACATAGGATGCATATTTGTCCAACATAGCTCATACATGTATAATACATCGAAATCGACATGTCTAAGATGATATGGTAGCAATCAAGTTAGAAATAAATCATTAGCTGACATTAAAAGCATTGAAAACCATAACCTAAACATTTATAGTATGCACCTTTCATCGGAATGCACAATTTGAACTCGGCTTAAACACAACATTCCCGAAAACGGAACGACGGGCACCTAAACAATGAAATAGGTTAGCTATTTCATCGATTACTCTATTTGGATTTCTAAATCGAGATTAGTGTTAGGATTTCTTACCCAAATCGTAAATGGAAACAATTGTGTAGCGAAGTGGGGAGGTGAATCCGTGACGTGGAGTCGTGCGAAAGAATCTCGGCAATGATCTCCTTGTTTCTCTCTTCTCTCCTTACTCTTTTCTCTCTTCTCTCACTTAGGGTTAGAGAAATTCATATGGAATAGAAGTGGGGTGGTTTAAGGGATATCTATATGCCCATAACTGATGTAAATGGCCCTAGGGCCATGGTATACTTAGGTTATAATCCAAGGGTGCCAGTTTCGGGCAAACGAGGCTCATCTGGAGGTCCATTATTCACATATGTCATAGGGTAAGTTCCCGGACAATGGATCTATACTAGGATGTGATTTCAGCGTGATTGGATTAGCTGATCAACCATGGGGGACCCGTGTCAGTTCAACGGTCGTACTTATTCAATCGGGGCCACAAGTATATGGATAAGAGCAGAAAAATTTTATTTTCCCATGGGTGAAGTTTGGTCAGAAACTGACGGTCTGAAATCTTCAATTTCATGCATGAGCGAATGACCCAATTCACTTAAGTTTCATTACATTTTCTAAAGGTATTCGCGTTTCTCACACACTTTACTCAAGGCTTAAGTTGTACATTTCTGGATACTATTCAGGCTCGATTCCCGCGATGGTTGTCAAGCCCAACAAGACAGACATAATCCTATAGTTTCACGGTCATCGGACTTTCGACGTGCGGTCCAGGTCCGATACGAAGTTTCAACGTGCTCTCGAGAGCGACAGACTCTTGGGATTTTTCCTAGATCTTTATGTAGCATTGAGTCAGTGGTATTAATGATTTTAGGTCTTCTCATTTGTGGAAATGGTGGTTCGACCTAAATCCACCAATTATTTAGTTTAGTACTTAACTAAATTTTGCCTAAATTATATGACAGGATGTGGTCCAGAGCTCATTCAGGAAATCAGGGCATTTCTGGAATGAATTAGGTATCAAGATTTCTTGTGCGCAATTATTAGGGTTTTAATTAGCTAAGTTCATAGTGTGACCTATTCATAAACAGTGGAAATGAAGATTCGATTATAATCACTCTAAACCGTAAGTTCTTAGGCTAAAAGGATACTGACTCAGTTTAGTTTGTTAATTAAGATCCGACCCTTAGTTATAACAACTTTTAGCATGTCTTTATTTAGTTATGGTCATCTCAATTAGTCAGTGATAGGTCGGCTAGAATTGGACCCTACGTAAACAAATCTCGAGGCTAAGCTCGATGTTTAAGTGATCTGGTAGATTCATTGGTCTTCTACGGTCGATCAATCCTATTTGCATGGTTCTTTATCGGTACCAGCCATGTATAAGCCCATCTCGAGTGTCAAAGGTCAGTAAGTGATGATGTGGCTAGTTATAAAAAAATTTAAGGATTTTTGGAAATTTCAAAATAGCGAAAAGTCAGGGTGTTACATATGCATACCCAAGTGACCAGAACCTTGAGACCCCAAGACCCATGTTATATCGACTACCCCGTCGCCACATTCGTGGAGGTACCACCCACGTGTTTGTGGAGGTACCACCCACATGCTGGGGATAACGCTTGCTAATCTCTGCAGCCACTTCTTTCACGTCCACTCTTGTCCTCACTCTTTCCTATCCCTCAGTGGGGTTACCATTCTGAGGTAGAGGCGTCTTGGGAGCGTAAAACAGAGATTAGGGAGCGCTATCCAATTTGTTCGATTGAGCGATTCATTGTATTATGATATGATTGCTTTGTGTTGATTAATTTATATATGTGATGATGTTTTGTTTTCTTCCTTTATTTTGTCCTGGTTATGGTAAATTTCGAGGATAAATTTTTTTTAAGGAGGGGAGAGCTGTCAGACCCTTAACCTGGTATCCGTTCTATTTCGTTAGGTCCCGTGGTCCTTCTGATCGAATTCCGATGACTCACGACCTGTAAGTTGCATTTGCAATGATCCTTAAGTTTCATCCTGTAAACTCGACCCGATTCGACCTGAAACCTATGCTAATGCAACCGCATCATCGCCGCGGTTCCAACGCCGCGTCTCATGCATCATCCGAGTTGTAGATCAAAAGATGTAGGCCGCACATCATTTGGACCGTTGATCGTGATTGTGGGACCCACCTAGCATGTGCACGCCCCCCTAGGTGATGACATCAACTACTCCATCATGACCTAGCTAGCCTAGCCTAGCCCCTAGCCTACCTAGCAATTATAGGCTTCTCTTCTCAAAACTAATCATGACTCCCTCTCTCCCTTGAGTAATGATAGTTTTGCTTCTCAAAAACCCATCATTCCCTACAAACCCATCATGAGCTTACTACATCTCCCCATACCCCTCTCTTCTCCCTCATTCTTCACTCCCCCTCTTTGCTAGAGAGCCTTGGACGTCCCACCATTTTTAGAAATTCTAGCCCTCTTTTCTCCAAAATCCCCCTCAATCTAACCCTTGAAACCTCATCTCAACCGTTGATCCATAATCCTTGGAGCTAGAGGAGCTTGGTGGTAGGAGAAAGCTAGAAGATCTTTGAGGTGGGTGATCCTCTAGAGTAGATTTTTGAATCATTTCTTTTTAGATCTTTATCTTCCCTTTTTGGGAGCTTGTGGGGCCCATCAATTGATGGTGGAGTCCCCCATGACTCCATGGGTGTGGCCAATGGCCCACCTTGTGCATGCATGATCCATTAATGGGGTCATTCTTTATGGGCCCCATCATGGTAACTTTCTTGATTCATGGCATGATTTGGGTCATCTAGACCCTAGATTCATGGTGGGGATGGCATCCCCACCTTAGATTTTGATTTCTAGGCCCATGCACGTATAGATCCAAGATGTATCTTGATATAATGTATGATGTGTGGTTATGATGATGGAGAGGGACTCAATAGTGGCGGAGCCCCTTCTCCTATGGTCGAGATCTTTTCTCCCTTCCTCTATTAGTATATTCTGATGTGTTTGGTCCACCTAGTGAGCCAAGGACGTCCAGACTGTCCAGCAAGGTGGGATGCCCCTTGCTGTCAATTTTCTGGACATTGGGTGTCCCACTTGCTGCCCATTTGATGCATGCAAGGTGATTTGATTTAGGATCTTAGTCTGGGGGTTTGTGAGGCCCACTAAGGTAGACAATGCCATTATTTATGTGGGGGTATTTTCCCTTGACCAGCCAGTTATGGACAGCGATGTTCAGCCATATGTTGCTGTTCAGAAATTTCTGGACTATTTTTTGGACTAGTGTTGTTGATCTTTGGCTAGGGTTTTGGCCTTGCATGTAGGCTTGTTTTATCCCTATTGAAGGGTGATTGTTGGAGGTGTGGACCCCACCTTGATGTATGTCAAATCCCATCTCCAACCATCCTTGAATGGACAGCCAAAGGAGTAGGCCCAAAAGGTGGGACGGTCCAAATTTCTGGACTGTCCAACCCTATGTATAAAGGGGAAAACATAGGTATCAGTCTGATTTTTGGGGATGATGGGCCATTTTTATGGACCCCACTTTGTTGTACTTTGATGGGAACATGCTCACCACCCCTTTTTTTCTCTCTTTTGGGCAAGCATGGGCTGACTCCATTGGACGTACCATGTAAGGATAACAATAATTTCCAGTAGTATATTTTATTGTACAACCTTGCTATCCAGAATTTGATTTCATGTTTGTATGAGTTTGTAGCCTCCCTCTTTACCCATCTTGTGGTCCACCTTGTTGGGACCCTCCTTAAGTGCATATGAGTCATCTAGACCACTCATTTTTGGGCTTATTAGGGCTGGGACAGTAGTCCCTGCTGGACGTTCCAGCTGGGCTGGCGTCCAGCGAAAGAGCTGGTCGTCCTCCTTTGTATGGCCCACCTTGATGATGTGTTTCATCCATGTCGTTCTTCCCTGGGTGTGTCCCACTGGGAGATGGTCCTCCCTCTAGTGGGACGTCCCCAAGTGGGGCCCATCTTAGTGTTATTTTAGGCCAGCCGTCTAGGCCATTGGACCACCCAATCCATTTGGGACGCCCAGTATTTTGAGCAAGTCCAGCAGCTGGCCCACTTGATTTATGTATTGCATCTTCACCCTCCCATCTAGTGGGGCCCACTATGATAACTAAGGACCATTATAAAATTTATATTCTCCCAAATTTACCATTTGCTGGAATTCGGCAGGCCCAGGAAGTTGGGTGGGCTGAATGCCCAGCAAGGCCTTAAGAAAAATTCCTGCATGTAGTTGAAAGTTGTGAGGTTGTGAGGCCCACCAGATGGAGAGACTTGTGTACATACATCATGCCTTCATTTCTGAGATTTTTGGGCTTAATTAGTGCCTTGTGAGGCCCACTTCTAGTTAATTAATGAGGACAAAATATAATCCAGATTTTTTTTGGGCTATCCAGTAGGCCCAGGTGGGTTGGAACATCCAGCCTTGGCCCGTTCTTGTGAATGGGCTATTTTCACCTTATGCTGGACCTTGTGGGTAGAAATGTGTATGTGGTTGAGCCCTTGATGCCCATCTATTTTTAGCCAGTTTTGGGCTGATATTGTAAGGCCCATTTTGACTCAATTTGGATATGTCTTACCTATGTACTTGGGCATATGTGCTGCCCATTAGGTTTATCATAATGCATGAATTCGGTGGCCATTGTACTTGGGCCATGATTTGCCCCTTTTAGGTCCATGATAATGTATGTAGGCTTTGAACCATTTTCTTAAGTCCCATCATGTGATATAAGATGTATGTATTGCTACCCATTTCATTTACATGGTTGTATTCGGGCCATGGGCCTTGTCTTGGCTAGACTCCTTGATGAGCTGCCTTCTTGGGGACAATGGTGGTTGAATGTCCACATTGTGTACCCCTCTAGGCCTCTTTATTAGGCCCGTTCCCATCTATTGGTGGTTGAATGTCCATCTTAGACCTTGATTGTGCCCATTCTCATCTATTGGGCCCGTAGTATTGCTTACCTATACTCTGCAGGCTACCCCAAACCGTTGGGTCCCCACTATTAGTTATGCTTCCCCCATATCTTGAGGAATTGCCTAAGTACCTAGACCTAACCTTGTTAAGTGGAGAGTACAACATCGTCGCATGTCGTACTTAGTTATCTTCATGATTCATTCCCATGTGCATCATATGTATGCTTGGTTGAGGAGTGATTGATTATGGTATGTGCCATTGGGCAAGTTGTTTATGAGACTCCCTGAATGACGGAGTTGCCCCACATGAGTGCATTGTATGCGCAGGACTGATGCATGGTTGATTAGTATTCTTCATGCATCTCGCATTTGTGTGGCACGGATTATTATTCGCCCTAGCATTGTCCGGGCCGTATCCTCCACAGGCACATCATGGATGGCCAAATTTGGACACCGAAAATATTTGGTTCTAGACTGTGGGCACATATCATGTCCTTGGTTGAATGTCCCAGAGCCTTCATGGTACGAGGTGATGCTCCAACGTCGAGACCAAGTGGAAAACATGAGTGCCGGTGCTGTTACCATTAGGCCGTGTCTCTCACTGTATCGTAGTTGGTTGGAAGGGGGTGCAGGCTTATCCGCCCAAGTGAGGGGCCTATAAGCTAGGCTGAGTTTGACCAGCTTGCAAATGGTTCCGCTATCAGTGAGCCTTGTAGGTGTTAGCTGACCACAAGCAGGTAGTGAGGTCTCTTATGCTTGTTGGGCTGCGCGGCTAGGGAGGTGGCAGTCAGTGTGGAGTGATTTAACCCTGGTGATTTCCCAGAGATGAATTGTACTGATATGTGGACATGATATGAGGATGAGCATGATTGCATTGCACATTGCATATGGCATTTAGCTTTATAGGCCCTGCATTACCTAGCCTTGGGATGACTGATGGTACTCCTGCATGGTATTGCATAGCCTTGTTACGGCTGGTAGTATTCATGGTCTTGCCATCATTTTCCGTATACTCTGATATTGCATACTTGGCTCTTGTCTTGCACACACTTACACCACCCTCTAAGCTTTCTATAAGCTTATGCACAATTGATGTGTGCAGGTGATTCTAGGCCATAACAAGAGCAGGAGCGTGCCGTGAATCTTTTGGAGTTTTCCTCTATAGTCATTGTACTTTCCCTTTTAAACCTTGTATTGTAAAAAGTTTTTATTCTTAGTGGATTTTGTAATGGTGTTCCTGTAGTTAATTTATGTGGTTATGATCTTAGTTATGTTGCCTACAACATAGACTTATGTTATAGAAATCCTCATTCTAGGATCCCAGGATCGAAACCTGGTGTATGGGTGCCAGGAGCCGAGAATGGGGTACTACGGAGGCTGTCGGCGTCGGATTCAGCGATGGGGAATTTTGTGAGCCTGGTTTCCGAGTTTAGGGCCCTACATGCGAGGCCTCTATTCAACAAGTTTTGGACTTGCTATGGATACCAGGCCCTAGTGATTCCCACTGATGATAATTTTATCATGATGTAGAATTTTAAAAGAGGACTTACATGTCTGCATACTGAAAAGGCTGAGCTTAAAGTCCTAGAGGGAGGGGTGAATAGGACTATGCCAAATTAAAAATAAATGCAGAATATAAAGATAAACAAAGATAGATAGTACAATTATAAGCAACCTCAAATGCACAAGTATTGAGAGGTTAATACAAACTGAGTTCTAAGGACAACCTTACACCAAAAACCAAAGGCTTATGGAAGGAAAACCTTACTAGAATATTTGTAAGCATCAAAAACTCAAACTTAGAAAGAGGAAAAAGAAATAAACTAAGTTATTACAACATTCACCACAAGTGTATAAAAGAAAATTACACCATTCACCATAAGTGCATAAAGTAAATTATAATATTCACACACATAAACAAATACTATCATCTACCACAACTCCAGGAATTATAGTAGTTCATTTGTGTGCATACCAACTGTTAGCAAACAGCCACACAACTACTCCACTCCCAATATCCACACCCACGGGATATTGGCTTTCACTATGAAATAAGGTTTTCCAAGGTTCACCTTAAAACTTTCACAATTGTGTCTTTCAAATGGGCTTACACAATTACAAAAACCCCACAATGAGTTTTTCCTATCCGAATCTCACAAACCAAAATACAAAAAATTAAATTGTACTTATCTAAAGATTCTACTTCTGATGAAGCCTGGTAGAACCAATTCGATGTAGACGAAGATGTTCAATGTCCAGTCTCACATGTGAAAGGGTTCAAGGTCTAAATTAATTTTAAATTAAATCAACCTGGGCTAGCTTGATTTGATTTTGATCTTAAAAGAGGGCACAATTCCCTTCTTTAATAAGATAGGGTTGAATGGATATCACAAAATCAAATAACAAAAGCTATTAAAATGAATCTAAAATGAGCACATTATAACTTAACAAATGTAGGAACTTATCTCTCAGAGTGATGGCTTGATTTAGCTTGGAATGAATGAAAAACTCTGAAATTCGTCCTCTATTTATAGGTGAAAAAATTGTTCACTCGACTGGTCAAAGAGTTGGTTCGACTGGTCGAAGGACCAACTACATTTCAAAATTTTTGGCATGATAAGATAAGATCGTTACTCGATTGATCGAGTGGCTTGCTCGACTGGTCCAGTGGGACCAAAAAACCTTGCTGGACTTTGAGTCGAGCACTGCACGACTGGTCGAGCACTATTCACTTGACTAGTTGAGCAGTCTCCAGGACTGGTCAAGAGTCTAACAGAAATTTTGAAAATTTGCTAATAATCTTGGACTGGTCGAGAAAACTCTTGCACTAGTCGAGCAAGAGCTTGGACTAGTCGAACAAAGCCTAAGACTAGTTGAGGAAATGACCTATAAACTTATGAAATGACCCACATAAAATATGCAATGAATATGACACATCCTATGGTCAATCTAGGGTCATCCATACCTTATTTGTGAGTTTGAACAATTAAAACATCATTCGCTCTACTAACTCATTCACTTGAAAAACTTGAAGCTTATCTTCAAAATCTTAATACTTGAGCTTGAACTAGGGCTTGAGTTCTTGAGTTTTTTAAGGTACTAAACTTGAAGATTAAACTTGAACTTGAGCCTTCAACTTGTACTTGTACTTGAGCTTGAGCTTGAAATCTTAAACTTCAACAATGCACTTCAACTTGAATACGTAGAAAAGTTCGACGAAGACGTGGACAACTTTAAAATACACGAAGTTGATCCATTCATCTCATCAACATATGATACAAATTCTAAATGATTTGGCATAATAAAATTTAACAACTCTAGGTGCTAGATTTACAATATAGCATTTACAATCTCCACATTTGTCAAATTTGTGATAAAACTAAATAAAGAATCATGCGCCAGTTACCAAATAAAGAATCATGCACAATAACGAATCATGCACCAAATGTGCAACAGTTACTCTCCCCCTCGATCCAGGCGAGGTGATATGTAAAACCTGTATAAATCAAATACATGTCCCATCCAAAAAAATACACCATATTTTTCACAATCACACATCCCCAACAATCATCATATAGTATTAAAATCATTCCACATTTTCTCCCCCTTTTTGTCACAATATGACAAAGGAAAGAAATACAATCTGATGATATAATCAAATAGATATGAGAAGTATAAGAAATAAGAGAGTAGATAGCATAAGCATGTTCATCAAAATATAATCATAATGCTTAAAGTCATGTCCACATAAAGTAGCAAATAAAAACACATAAGTCCAAGCACAAATAAAGATAAGAGTTAATACATGCCCAAAATAAAAAGTCTAATCAGAACTAGAAGATGGAGCAAGGATGGATCGATCAATTTGATGTAATCCCTTATTAATGCGCCTAAGGTATTTGTGCATATACTTGAATTGAGTCTCCTAGGATACATCCAAACATTCCATCTTTTCCTCTAGGGTTCTCAACTGCTCATCAAAATCAGATGGATAAAAGTCAGGATCAGCCTCAGAATTAGATACTAATTCATCAAATGAATCATCCATGTTTACATCATCAGGAGGTAAAGCATCTTCCTCTTTAGCTTCTTCAGCAGCTCCTCCAGCATCCCTATCAACTTGGCCGGGTTCCAACCTCAGATTTATCTTGTTAATATTGGAATTGTTGAAGGGTAGATGGGAAATATGAGCTTCTCCAATAGGCATGACCACAAGGCTATGAATAGCTAGGGTGGTCATCAGATATGCAAAAGGAATATCACTATGGCCAGGATGGAGACGAAACTAAATTATGATATAACAAATAAGAGATGGAAGACACACTTGAACAACAGAAACAACTGAGTGAAGAATGCGCACCATGAAAGATGTTAACTCAGTTTTGTTACCAGACCGAGGATACACATATAAAATGAAAATGCGATAAAGAACTCTGTATCTGGGTAACAAATTTTTTGAACTGAGCACAATACCGGAATTCCATTCTGCATTCATGTTGCCCAAAACTCTAGTTAGCATACGTTTTTCTGATTCAGACGGTCTCGCAACTAATGTAGAGATAGGTATTCCTTCATCATTCATAGGACTATCTATCAAACCAGAGATCAAGTGACGATCTACTTGAACTGGACATTCTCTAGTTGTCACAATAAAGGTTAAGTTTTCAACAGAGAAGTCACTGATACATGCATACATGGCATGTGCAATGGACCAGTAAGCAGGACCGCCCCAATGTAATATGCTAGCCCATCCTACAGCCTTAAGGAGGGGAATAATATTGAAACGCTCCAAATGGTTGGAATTAACAGTCCACTCAACAATAACATTGCGGAGATAAATATCTCGCACGTATTAGGGATCCTCCTCTGGTGGTCAAAGAGTACGCACCGTAACTGGTGTGGAACGGGAAGAAGAATGACCATGAGAGGATCTCTTCTTATATCTACCTTCAATTTCAAAATGCACAAAAGGAATACAAGAAAGGAATGGAGGATTTTGTAAAGGCCAAGATATATGTCCTAGAGGGGGTGAATAGGACTATGCCAAATTAAAATAAAATCAGCAGAAGAAAATAAATCAATAGCCTTACAATTATAAATTAATTCACAATGGTGAAATCAAATCACCTTAATAAATAAGTATTGAGAGATTGATATAAATTCAGTTCTAAGGACAACCTTACACCGTAATAAACAAGGGCTTATGGTAGGACAACCTTATTTCTAGAACGTCTTTTGGATCAAGAACTCAATTTTAATAGAAATAAATGAATAGCAAAGAATTAAAATTAAATGCAGAAATATAAATCTAATTTATTACAACAATCCCCACACTTGCTTGAAATGTAAATTGTTGCAACATTCACATCCACATGTACATTCCACACAATTGAATGATAAAAGATATGAAAATTAAGCAAGCATTCAATCCACAAGACAGAGAGTTATAGTGGTTGGCCTGTGTGTACAGCAACTGTCTTTCAACAGCCACACAGAATGCTATGCCACTCCTAATATCCTCGCACAGGGGATATTAGCGTTCACTATCAAATAGGTTTTCACAGGTTCACCCAAAACCTTTACAATTGTGTCTTTTTCACTTGGGCTTACACAATTCAAAAACCCCTCTTTTCTGAGTTTTCTGGCTCTCCTCAGATAACCAATATAATAAGATTTTTCTGGCTTAACCTCAAACAAAACCAAAAGAAATGAAATTTTACAGAATTGTAAAATACCTGGATTTCTCCTTTTTGTAGCAACCTGGTAGAACCAATCGGAGTAGATGATTGAAGGTCAAAGTTCAATTTCCAATACTCACTTAAATATGGTTATAAGTTCTAATAGATTTTAGATTTTAACCAGTTGGGCGTAGCTATATTTGATTTTGATTCCAAGAAGAAGGAATACGGTAATTCCTCTTTTCAAATAAGATTGGAATATAGAAACAAAATCAAATTAAATAAGCTAGCAAAAAGAGAAAGCAATTATGCATAAAATAACTTAAAAACAAATACAAACTTATCTCAGAGTAGAGCCTTGATAATATTATGAATTGAATGAAAAACTCTGAAATTCGTGTTTAATTTATAGAAGCAGAAATCGCATCTATGACTGGTCTTAGGAACCTTCGACTGGTCGTAACTCTAACGGATATTTGAAATAAGGAGCGCGATTTTTGAAAGTCGTTCCACGACTGGTCTTAGGGAACCTATGACCAGTCGTGGGTCACCTACGACTGGTCGTAGGACCATAGAATTACTTGCTGGACTTTAAGTCGTAGACTTACGACTGGTCTTGATCGAGTCGAAGTCACTCCTACGACAGGTCGAAGGACCACCAGGACTGGTCGTAGGTGTACCAGAAGATTTTGAAAATTCTCAACAACTTAGGACTGGTCGTGGAATTTCTTGGACTGGTCGAGTCAATGCCAGGACTGGTCGAACAGAGGCTATGACTGGTCTTAGAATAGACCAAAAACCTATTAAAGATATAATTGAGTTATGTATCTGAAATGACTTACTCTAAGGTCAACATAATGATCATTCAAACTTGAATCATGTCGTATGGACATTGAACTTCAACTATTTAACGAATGTAGACATTTGAACCTTATCAAGCTTGAGATCTTAAACTTGTTGTAGCTTTAAAATCTTCATCAGCTTGAAAACTACTTCATGCGTTGCTCTTGAGTTGTGAAGTTGTTTCTTGAGTCTTGAACTTCAGCATTGTAACTTTGAACATTGATAGGATGATGAAGTACACTTTATATTTCTTGAAGACATCCAATGTCATGAAGTGTTGATGCAGTATCTTGAACACATATAAAACACCATACAAACACAAGACACAGATAGACATTTTGACACATCAAAATTTGACAATCAAAGGAGCATGAGACCATAGCACTTACAGGTTTCACCCAAATCAGATTTTTTGCTAGAAAACCAAAGAAACCACTAGAAATCTTGAAATAAACCTCAAAATCAAGGAAATAGAAGTGCAAAGATCCTAACTCCAAAAGGAAAATAGAAAAGATGCACTAACCAAGTTGCAATTGAAGGTGGGTTCAACTGGTCGTGGAAGGGCTTGTTAGAGAAGATGAGAGAATGGAGAAAAAAGTGTTTTTTCCACATTTAAAATCCCCAAACCCAAGCTACTCGACTAGTCGAGTGTATACTCGACTGGCCATGCAACTTCAAAATTTTTTATTTTTTCAATAATTTATTATTTAAAAATTTCCAAAAGAAATAAGAACATGCAATATATTACAAGCAAATATAATTAACTCAGATCACATTACACATACCAATGTCTAATTTCAATTTAGCAAACCTATTTCTATCAAATGATTTTGTGAAAATGTCCGCAAGTTAATTTTCAGTTTGAATATAATCTAATGAAATATTCTTATGTTCCACTAATTCATGAATATAATGATATTTAATGTCAATATGCTTAGTTCATGAATCCTAGATTGGATTTTTTGAAATGTTGATTGCGCTAGAATTATCACAATACAGAACCATAGTATCTTGTGCAAATCTTAATCATTTAACATCCTCTTCATCCACACAAGCTAAGTACATGCATTACCTGCTGCAATATACTCGGCCTCTACTGTGGAAAGCGGTATGGAACTCTATTTCTTACTATGCCATGAAACTAAGCAGTTCCTGACGTAAAAACATCCACCGTTGGTAGACTTGTGGTCATTAATATTACTGGCCCAATCAACATCCGTATAACTGGCTAATTGAACATTAGCATCATGTGGATACTAAAGACCAAGATTGACCGAACTTGCGACATATCTCAAAATACGCTTAACAGCAATCAGGTGGGATTCTTTAGGGTTAGATTGATACCTAGCACAGATTCCTATGCTAAATGCAATATCGAGTCAGCTTGCAGTTAAATATAATAAACTACCTATCATACTGCGATACAACTTAGGATCTACACTTTTACCTATCGAATCCTTAGAGAGCTTCAAAGTCGTACTTATAGGAGTATCAAAGTTTTTACCGCTCTCGAATCCAAACTTTTTCACCAAGTTTAGAGCATACTTGGTTTGAGAAATAAAGATCTCGTCTTCAAGTTGTTTCACTTGCAGACCTAAAAAGTAGTTCAATTCTCCAACCATGCTCATTTCAAATTTAGACTTCATTAAATCTTCAAACTCAACAGACATTTTAGAACAGGTAGATCCATAGATAATGTCATCAACATATATCTGTACTATTAGTATGTGATCATTGTGTTTCTTTACAAATAGTGTCTTATCCACACTCCCCATTACAAAGTTATGACTCAGTAGAAACTTAATCAATTTCTCGTACCATGCCCTGGGAGCTTGTTTTAATCCATAGAGTGCCTTTTTCAGGTGATAAATATGATCAGTATGTTTAGGGTCTTAAAAACCCTTAGGTTGTTCAACATATACTTCCTCATGCAGATCACCATTCAAGAAAGTGTTCTTAACATCCGTTAGATAGATTTTGAATTTTTTTTGTAACAAGCAATGAATATAAATAGTCTGATAGATTCAAGACAAGCTACTGGGGCAAAGGTTTCATCATAATCGATGCCTTCTATCTGAGTGTACCCTTGTACAACTAGTTTAACCTTATTTCTTATAATGTTACCTAATTCATCAGACTTATTTTTAAAAATACATTTAGTTCCAATAATATGTTTATCATTAGGGCTAGGAACTAAGTACCATACATTATTCCTTATGAATTGATTAAGTTCATCTTACATAGCCACTATCCAGTTTTCATCAGCAAGCGCTTCTTTTACGTTGATAGACTCAATCTGGGATGTGAAGCACATATAATTACAAATATTTTCTAATTGTCTACAAGTATGCACACCAGTGAGAGAGTTTCCAAGTATTTGATCAGTTGGATGGTCTTTAACTGACCGCGGTTCAGTGTTATTTTGACTGGATGAAGAGTCTGGTTTATCAAACAAAGAGACTTCATCATCTTCTGAACTTGAGACAGGTGTATTCAGGTGATCATCTATAACCACATTAATGGACACCTGAATTACACTAGTCCACTTGTTGAGAAAACGATACTCTCGACTGTTTAGATCATACCCTAAAAAAATTCCTTCATCACTTTTAGTGTAGAATTTTTCGAGATTTTTTGTCCCGTAAAATATAGCACTTGCTGCCAAAAACTCGAAAGTATTTAACAGTAGGCTTCTTATTGAACCATAGTTCATATGCAATCTTATTATTTAATTTTCTAGTATAAACACGGTTAATAATATAACAAGCCGTGTTCACTTCTTCAGCCCAAAGATTTTTAGGAAGTTTCATGCTATTTAACATCACATTAGCCATTTCTTGAAGCACACAATTTTTTCTTTCAACAACCCCATTCTGTTGAGGCGTATTAGGAGCAGAAAATTCATGTGATATACCATGATCACTATAGAACTTCTCAAAACTTCTATTATCAAATTTGGAACCATGATCACTATGGATTTTAGAGACATGTGATTCCTTCTCAGTTTGGATATGCTTGAGTATCCTTTTCGCTTCATTGAGAGTTTCAGATTTCTCTCTCATGAAAACTACCCATGTATACCTGATAAAGTCATCTACTATTACCAGAATATATTTCTTACCCCCTCGACTCTCCGTTCTAATAGGTCCAACGAGATCTATGTGGAGGAGTTCAAGGGGTTTGGATGTGGCATTGGAGTTCACTTTCTTGTGAGCACTCCTAGTTTGTTTCCCAATCTGACATTCACCATAAATTTTATCTATTTTTTTAATCTTAGGTAAACCTCTTATTACATCACCTTTTCTCAGTCTATAAAGATTATGGTAATGTACATGTCCTAGGCATTTATGCCATAAATCTGTCTCATTGGTCTGGACCATGTAACACGATAACTTAGACGAGCTTGAATTACTGATTATATAGCAGTTCTCAGATGTTTTGTGACTAGTTAATATCACGGAATCATTCTCATTAGAAATCTCACACCCTTGGTTGGTAAATTTGACGATATGTTTATTATCACAAATTTGAGAAATTCTTAAGGCCCTCTACATACAAAACATTCTCAATTGGAGGAATATTAAAGAGTTGAACCACACCTTGCCCAACAATCCTGCAGTTGCTACCATCACCGAATGTGACCGAGCCATCAACCATATCTTTAAGATTGGTGAACATTTTTTTGTCACCTGTCATGTGTCTAGAGCAATCACTGTCTAGGTACCACTTTGATTGACTCGAAGCCTTGAAAGCGGTGTGGGCAACCAGACAAGCAACCTTAGGGACCCATTTCATTACTGTTTTGGGTTTTAGAGCATAGTTGGTTTTTCTATGCTTATAGTTGTTATACATTTTATCATTTGAGTTAGATTTTAGAAGCTCCTTGAGTAAATTTACAATTTTCTCCACTAAGGGGTTATGATTCTGATTTCTATAATTGATATGGTTGCTTTTAGGTTTCATAGCCTGAAAAGTTTTAGGATTTTTAAAACTATTTTGATTCAGACTTTTCCCTTTTGAGTTAGAAGACTCCCCTTTAACAAACTTAGGAGGAGTGGACTTACTTTTAGGAGGTGTATTCTTATTGTAGCCCAGAACAGATCTATCGCCACATTTCCTTGATCCGGTTAATAATATTTCTAGTTTAAGATCACCCTGGGCATACCTCCAAGTATCCTTCAAACTTAGGAGAGAAGAGACTTCTAGTTTTAGCTTTTCATTTTCTGATTTAAGGTTTTGAACTTAGGATGTTTTGAAATCTAAATTACACTTAGCATTTTTAAAACAATCATAAAAATACGATTTTTCTAAAACTAGGTTATCAAAATCTTCTTTTAACTTTAAAAACTTTTTCCTTTTGAAGTTTTAGTTTTACAGCTATCTTGCAACTTTCCCTATATAGGGCATTATAGGCATCTTGTAAATCATCATAGTTTTCAGGGTCACTTCTTAGATTTTCATCTTAAGTTAAATTACAACTGTCTGAAGAAGTGACTCTAGCTAGAGTCATTAAAGCCTTGACCTTATTAGTAGACTCGGGTTCAAAATCATCTGACTCAGAAGAAGCGTCGGAGCAAGATGACTCAGAAGAAGCGTCAGAGCAAGATGACTCATCCCATGTGGCTAACATACCTTTCTTCTTAGGTTTGTCCCTCTTTGGACATTTGTTTGTCAGATGCCTGTATTCATGGCAGTTGAAGCATTATCTGTCTTTAATAGATTTCTAATTTTATGATCTAGTCCTTTTCTTTTCAGAAGGTTTTGGAAAATCTACTCTCTTTTTGCTTTTGAAATAATTATAAAACTTCTTGGCTAATAGTGCCATATCATCTTCAGAATTTTCACAATCAGAATTACTAGCATTATCTCGAGAAATATTTTTAGCAGACTTAAGGGCGATGGACTTACCTTTAGGAGCCTTAAAATTTAACTTGTAGGTTTGTAAAGAACCGACAAGCTCTTCAACCCGCATATTGTCCATATCACGAAGTTCTTGAATGGCGGTCACCTTAGAATTGAACTTATCAGGCAATGAGCGCAATATCTTTGCACAAACTTTACTTTCTGGGATGCTATCACCAAGATCCCACATAGAGTTGACTATGTCATTTAACTTAGTATAGAAGTCCATGAAAGTTTCACTTTCTTCCATACGTATCTCCTCAAACCGAGTGGTGAGGATTTGAAGTTTAGATTTCTTGACTATAGTCGTACCCTCGTGTGTCATTTCTAAAAAGTCTCAGGCTTGCTTTACAGTATCAAAAGATATAATTCTTTTGAATTCATCCAGTGATAGTGTGCAAGTGATTACATTTAAAGCCTTTGCATTGGCACTACTCTCATTTTCTGAAGAGTGGTCCATGAATAATAGGGTGCTAATTTTATAGTCTTAGTTCCATCAGTGCCAGTTACTTCATGAGTAGGAGGGGTCCATTTGGTCACTGTGGCTTGCCACACGCTCTCATCTACAGACCTTAAAAAGATCCTCATTCTGGATTTTCAATAGGCATAATTGGAGCCATCAAAAGGTGGAGGCCTAGTAATTGAGAGGCTATCAAAATTTGACATCTTATAAGCTCAGATCAGTTAGCTCAGGAAATGAATCCAAATAATAAAAATGAACTATTAGGCTCTGGTACCACTTGAAAAGGTCAAGCTTAAAGTCCTAGTGGGGGGGGGGGGGGTGAATAGGACTATGCCAAATTAAAAATACATGCAGAATACAAAGATAAACAAAGATAGATACCACAATTATAAGCAACCTTAAATGCACTAGTATTGAGAGGTTGATACAAACTAAGTTCTAACGATAACCTTACATAAAAAACCAAAGGCTTATGGTAAGACAACCTTACTAGAACGTTTGTAAGTATCAAAAACTCAAACTTAGAAAGAGGCAAAGGAAATAAACTAAGTTATTACAACATTCACTACAAGTGCATAAAAGGAAATTACACCATTCACCACAAGTGCATAAAGTAAATTACAACATTCACACACATAAACAAATACTATCATCCACCACAACTCTAGGAATTATAGTGGTTCGTTTATGTGTACACCAACTGTTAGTGAACAGCCACTCAACTACTGCACTCCCAATATCCACACCCACGGGATATTGGCTTTCACTATGAAATAAGGTTTTTCAAGGTTTACCTTAAAACCTTCACAATTGTGTCTTTCAAATGGGCATACACAATTACAAAAACCCCTGCAATGAGTTTTTCCTGGCTGAATCTCACAAACCAAAATGCAGAAAATTAAATTGTACTTATCTGAAGGTTCTTCTTCTGATGAAGCCCGGTAAAACCAATTCGATGTAAACGAAGATGTTCAATGTCCAATCTTACAGGTCAAAGGATCTAAATTAATTTTAAATTAAATCAACCTAGGCTAGCTTGATTTAATTTTGATCTCAAAAGAGGGCAAAATTCCATTCTTTAATGAAATAAAGTTGAATGGAGATCACAAAATGAAATAACAAAAGATATTAAAATGAATCTAAAATGAGCACAATATAGCTTAACAAATGAAGGAACTTATCTCTCAGAGTGATGGCTTGATTTAGCTTGGAATGAATGAAAAACTCTGAAATTTGTCCTCTATTTATAGGTGAAAAAACTGTTCACTTGACTGGGATAAGGGTTGGTTCGACTGGTTGAAGGACCAACTACATTTCAAAATTTCTAGCACGATAAGATAAGATAGTTACTCGACTGGTCGAGTAGTTTTCTCGACTAGTCGAGTGGCCTGCTCAACTACTCGACCAATGCACTCGACTGGTCGAATTGGACCAAAATACCTTACTGGACTTTGAGTAGAGCATTCATGACTAGTCGAGCATTGTTCACTTGACTGGTAGAGCACTCTCTAGGAAGGTTCGAGAGTCCAACAGAAAATTCTAAAAATTTGCAACTAATCTTGGACTGGTTGAGAAAACTCTTGGACTGGTCGAGCTAGAGCTTGAACTAGTTGAATAAAGACTAGGAATAGTCGAGGAAATGACTTATAAACTTATGAAATGACCCACATAAAATATGCAATAAATATGACACATCCTATGGTCAATCTAGGGTCATCCATACCTTATTTGTGAGTTTGAATAATTGAAATATCGTTCGCTCTGCTAACTCATTCACTTGAAATACTTGAAGCTTGTCTTCAAAATCTTAATACTTGAGCTTGAACTAGGGCTTGAGTTCTTGAGTCTTTTAAGGTACTGAACTTGAAGATTAAACTTGAACTTGAGCCTTCAACTTGTACTTGTACTTGAGCTTGAAATCTTGAACTTCAATAACGCTCTTCTGAAAGTGCCCTGGTTTGTTAAGTTACGTGAATGTTGAGTCAGAGTGTCTACAGAACCTGATAGGAAGATCAACTCAAGCATCTGCCTCAACTGGATGTGTGCAAACTCGTCACAGGTAAAACTAAAGCCTCACATCCACTGACCCAAAACACTAAGTAAAGAAAAATCCTTAAAAACAAGTTAGAAATCATAGGGTTTTAAGGTGAGAAAACATTTTCTAAATAGGAAAATCTCTAAGTTTTTCTCACCCTGTTGATCTTATTGGAACACCCTCGATATGATCGACATGCTCTGTAGATGTCCTCGATACCTTAATGATATTATCGATATAAGGACCAAAACTGTTCAGCAACTAAATATTCACCTAGACGGATTTATCGATGTATCGATACACCTATCGATATCATCGATATAAGCACTAAATATGTCCAGCAACTGCACAACATATCTGGACGAATTCTCAATGTATCAATACACCTATCGATATCATCGATATTCAAAACTCGAGTCCATCGAAAGTGGTTTGATAAGATCGACAGGCAAATTTCAGGCGCCCTTGTTTTTTAATGAAAATCTCAAATTCCTTCGATATATCGATGCTCTTCCGATATGCTCTGAAATCAAATATCGATAACATCGGAAGTCCATCGATGATATTGATCGAGGGCGCACATTTCTTACAGCAGATATTTCAGGTTGTTTTTAACTATGATCGGGGGCCATTCGATAGAATCGATATTCAAATATTGATGATATCGGCACCAGGTCGATTGCATCGAAAATGGTCATAAACTGTCCAGCAACCTTAATGACAAATTAGCTGGATTTATCGATGCCTCGACTCTGATCTCGATATCATCGACATTCAAATTCTGATGATCTCGATGGTTCCCCGATCATTCATTAAAACTTGAAATATTTCAAAGTCAAGTCTCTCTCATTTTTCAAGTGTCGATGGATCGATCTTGTCATCGATGGAATCAGAGTTCGAAATCCAATGATATCGACAATAGTTTTGATTCATCGACCAAGTGGCAAAGAGTTTCAAAAGCGTATGACATTGAGTCCGAGTCATTGAGCAGACCATCGATGCTATCGAGAGTATACACTCGTTGATATCGAACCTGCTCGATGATATCGAGCTCTGTCATAAATGTGACCGTTTTATATCTATTGGAACTTTTTACCTATATATAGAGGACTTGTCTTTTGTTGCTGTGAGAGAAAGAAGAGAGAACTTTTGTGTGTTTCAACTTACATCTTATATCCTAAGCCCTTTCTCTCAAGGGAGTTCATCCTCCAATCCACCCTCACCATTGACATTCAATAGAGTGGATTGGGGAATGAACTTCCACATTCAAGGATCCTCCAGCTACTACCTTAATCGTAAATCATTAAGCCGGGATGCCTTGAATGCATTGATGATTGGAACTACTCTATCTTCCTTATAGGAAAATCTTTAGAGAGTAGGATTCCATCATAACATTGACCCAACCCGAAGCTGAGTATTGGTACATCACTCTGTGTTACGGATCAAGGGAGCAAAAGACTCTTCGTTAATAAGGAGGAGGAGATCTTCAGCACTGTGTTAAACGGGACTCATCAGCTTATTTGTAAGTATCAAGAGTCCAAGGTGACACTTGTGATCATTCCTTTCTAGGATTAGGTCTTAAGTGGTTCTCACCCTTTGAAGTCCTAAAGGAGGCCTCCAGCGGGAGTGTACGTGGTGGGTGCGTTGTGTGGGCTCTGTGGAGAGCATAAACATCTGGTTTGGAGTGAACCAGTAAAACTCTGGGTTTTAGGTGAACCTGGTAAAACCTTAGGGTTTGAGGTCAACCGTGTAGAAACCTCCAGTAGGGTCTTATGGAAGATCCTTGGCCAGTGTGCCTAAAAGTGGGTGCGTTGTGTTGACCCTTACTCGTGAGAGCATAAACAATCAGCCTCAGTGTAGGTTGTAAAGGTTGAAGGTGAACCTGATTTAAAACCTTAGGTTAGAGGTAAACCATGTGAAACCTCCTTAGTGAAATCCGGTACACTCAAGGGTTAAGTACGATTACCGGGAGTGGAGTAGACTTATCGTCGAGCCACTATAAAATGACTGTGTTTGAGATTGTTATTTTTATGATTGTGTGATTTACTTTAATTCTTCCTCATCTGAATATTTGATCACATCACACACACCTACACAATCATATCCATCATAAGCTAGCTTGCATACTGCTTACTTCTAAGATAGTTTGTGATTAGATCCTCTACCAGGCTTGGAAGCCAGTAGAGTTACATTTGAGTAATCCTGATATTTACCTGATCACAGGATTAATAAATTAGGATTTTTAAATAGAACATAAAAACTTTAAAAAGTCCTATTCACCCCCCTCTAGGACATATTGGCATATTCCTTCTTCAACTAGTGCGGTCTTTACCACCATTTCAATTAGTATCAAAGTGGGTCTCTCTTTAAGAGCTTCACCGCCTAGAGAGTGATCTTAACTGAAGCTGGGAATATGGCCAAAGGAGAGGGCTCATCAGTCACTAGACCTCCAGTATTTGACAGCTCAAACTATGCATACTAGAAGGCTAGAATGCATTACTTTCTGAGATCTTTGGACCATGATGTTTGGGATATAGTTGATTCTGGATATGTGCTACCTACTGAACAAATTGTACTTGATAGTGGCACAACCATGACAAAACCCAAATCCAAAGAAAAGTGGATAGCATTAGACAAAGAAAAGCAAACATCTGAAGCCAAGGCTATGAATGCTATCTACTGTGTCATGTCCCAGGATATATCCAATCAGATAAGTATGTGTGAGACATCCAAGGAAGCATGAGATTTATTAGAAACAACCCATGAAGGCACAAGCACTGTGAAGCGATCCAAACTTCAACTCCTGACTTCATAGTTCGAAAGTCTCAGAATGGGAGAGCATGAGACCTTTATGGAGTTTTTCACAAATTTAAATATCATATGCAACTCCATGGGTGGATTGGGAGAGAAAGTTCCGGTACCGAAAATTTGTAGAAAAATTCTAAGATCCCTACTAGAACGATTTAATCCCAAGGTTACAACAATTGAGTGTAGAAACATAGATGAAATGAAAGTAGAAGAACCAGTAGGTTCCCTGCAAACTTTTGAACTACACTTCAAACAACCCCAAAAATCCAAAAACACTGTCCTAAAAACTTCAAAGAAAATAAATCATGAGGACAGTGAAAGTGAAAAGGAAGATGAAGATGAAGAAGTGGCCTTGCTGGCACAAAAATTCAGAACATTCTTTCAAAAGAATTGTGGTCGGCCTTCCAAAGGTAGAAAGGTGAACAACAAACCTTCTGCAGGAAAATTTGGTAGAAGAACCAAAGAACCACAATGCTATACCTATCACGAGTATGGACACCTATCTACTGAATGCCCAAATAGAAAAACTAAGGACAAGGCTATGGCTGCCATGTGGGATGATACTGAGGAGTCAAATTCAAAATTAGTGACTCAGAAAGCGATGGAGATCAGAAATCATTGAAAATACTCATGGTCTCCACTGCTTCAATCATCCCCCACAGAATCTGAGAACAAGAAAGAACAGCTAGCCACTGAATCATTTTCATCTGACAATGAGGAAATTGAAGAAAAAGAAGAAGAAGAAATCGAAATGGATAAACTACAAGATGCCTATAATCAACTTTATATTCATAACATCAATATCCTTAAAAGACTCGGAATAGTAGAGAATAAAAGCAAGTTGCTGCAGAAAGATTTGGATAACACATTGGAAATCAACACACAATTAATAAATGATCTACAGCAATATCATCTGGATAATGATAGACTTAAACGAATTAATATTTTTCTTGAGAACAAGTCTGATAAACTGAACAAACAGGTTGAACTGCTAGAAGATGAGAATAGACTTCTTTACAATGAAAATCATACACTCCTGTTTGATCTGGAAGAATCCAAGAAGATAGACAAGATAAACTACAAGTTTTCCTAGAGTGGCGAAAAACTAAAAAAACTGTTAGGAATGGGAAGACCTGGAAAGGATAAAAGCGGTCTTGGATATGAAAGAAATAAATTAAAGACTGGAAATGCAGCTCCCAGAACTGAAAAATCTGCGGCTTCTGGAAGCAAAACCAGAACAACTCCAGCATGTTATTTGTGTGGTGATTTAGGTCATTATAATTTTGAATACATAACTCCTAGGAGGATTCAACCTAACTCTAGTCAGAATCATGTTAACAAATTGTCAACCAGAGAAATACAGAACTTCAAGAGTCCTCTGAAGGATATGGATAGAAACAATGCTCTTGCACCATCACCCAAATCGGTTAACAAAATGAAATGGATAAGAAAGAATTAGTTCAGACCAAGCAATAGAATCTGAACTTGTGCTTAAATGAAATTTTTTTACTTTAAAATGATATATCTGAGGTTCCTTGCCTCAATCTTTTATATAAACATTCAAATGTTTATAATTTTGTTGTGTACAGTGTGTGTACATAATTTTTGCTGAAGTATACTATGGATAGAGATACGAAAAGTATATTTGAAGATCCGTCTGAATGTTGAAAACTGAAAATCTTCATCTTCAATATGACATTCTCGATTTATCGATAGAAGGTCGATATTATCGATGGTTCCTTAGGATATGGATTGTCGGGTGGCCAAGAATGATATCGAAGACAGACTCGATAGAATCGATAAGCAACCTCTCGATATTATCGATATAATGGTCGATCATATCGACAGATGCCGCCCGATAAAAAGCCAGCGAAACGAAAAAGGGGGTTATTTTCTCAAGGGTTTCACTGTCACCTTCTCAGCTCGATTCTCTCGACCAAATCAGTTGGAGCCACGTCGGACTACTCAAATCATTTTATAAATCCGATAATACCCTTCTAACATGTTAAGAGTCCTTTCACTTTTGGGTATTTATCGTTTTTGTCAAATTTTTTTTGTTGTCTTTCCCAAATCGTTCAACTTTCTATCTATCATATAGGAAAGGACAAAGGGGTAGCGTCCGGCCCTGGGGAATCTTCAATAGCCACCCGACAAAAGGTACTCGCCTCGAGAGTTAGGGCAAGGGTCCTGGAAAGTGGGATCCCCACACGGCAGAGAACAAGACAGACCCCACATGGTGGGTCCCAGACCGAATCTCAGGCACCACCTCCTCCAAATGGAGCAAGTTCACGACCACCCAAATACATGGGCAGGAAGCTCATACAAGAGAGGAGGGTAGACAGGGAGTGCCTTAAACCATACAAATTGGAACCCTTGTTTACTGTAGTAGATTGGCTGCCTGTTCTGAACTTTAGTGGGCCATGCCAACTTGAGAGAACATGCAACTTCCTTGCTGCGTGTCATTCACTAGTGGCTGACCCTCCTTCGTTCATGGTATCTTTCGGTGATGATGATGCGTTTATCACGCCGGCTACAATAGCTGAAACTATCGAACTTAACATGGTCTCGGAAGGTATCCCAGAGATGGATCTTGATAACATAGGCATTCGATCTAGGGTTACTAAGTATCTTTGTAATGGTAGGGACATTCCCTGACATCAAGGGAATGCATTAAAAGTCAGGTACATGGATCCCAGATTTCGGATCTTGCATGATATCTTCGCTACCAACATCTATCCCAGAAGTACCAACAGGTCCGATCTCACCGGCCTCATGACCATGATCGTATACTCAGTTGCCAGAGGATCAAAGATCTGCCTTCCATCTCTAATTATTTCTCAGTTGGTAAACGCCGTCCACACATCTAGGGACCTCCATCTGCCGTACCCCTGCATTGTCAACATGATATGTAACAAAATCGGGCTCTCATCAACTACTAATCCGGTATTCCCGCTCCAAGTTTTCAATAAAAGAAATGTCTGGAAAATATATTTGGAGTTTCAAGAGTATAAGGAGAACCCTGAGGAAGAAATCCAGGCGAAAGAAGTTGAAGGAGAAGGTGGTGATCCCATGGAAGGGGCTGCAATGGTTGAAGATGCACCTCCTAGACCTGATCCAGCTCCGTCCACGTCGTCAGCCAAGTATGGCAAAAGGTTTAAATTGGATAGGATTAGGGCAATCCAGAAGGACATCCACTCAGTCAAAGAAAGGCTTAAGTCCTGGAAAGAATGGTTCAAGGAGAGCAGATGTAACGCCCCGAAAATCGGGGGTCGAGCATAGACTCAACTCCCGAGTTCCAGAACATCACTTATGCAACGAAATGAATGATGATTGAATGTTGACTGTATTCGTGCATTGAACATGAGTGAGATTAAGCCAAAACAGCATATCATACTCCAGAGACAGTTAAATTTGCAAGCGGAAGACTATGATAGATAGATAAAATATATAAACTATAATGAGTCTCCAGAGTGTGATAACATTACCAGATTAAATAAATACAAGTACAGTTCTAAAATATACCAAATGTGTAAGTTTAATGTCTTTTATCCCAAGTACCACAGCCCCATCAATACAGTACCAGGTCTTCAGAGACCCGTCAGAGAGTTACATGATAGGAGAACTCCTCCTGATCACCATAGAAATAGTCCGGCTCTGCTTCATAAGCACCGCCGTCATCTGAAATTCAACAAATCTGGTTGGTGTGTACAACACCGTCCCGTAACGTGGGAGTGAGTAGCTAACTCAATGGAACAATAAAGCATAGGTTAACATGTTATCAATACAGTCAAGCAGTAATGATAAAGCAATAAAATCAAACACTCCTAACTACTCTTATTAATGCAAGTATGAATGACATGATGTATGCCCTCACCGGCATGCTTTCATCCCACAGTGCTCCACATCTTCCAGGCACATGCAATGCATGATGAGCATGATTACCGAGTTTTTAATTAGTCCATTTCAAACAGCAGGATTGGGAAACTAAGGTACCTCCCTTGTATCATTCCCAAACATGATCCATTCTAGGGTCATCAGTCCTAGTTAATATCAGACGATGGTGTGTTTTCTAGGTCACTGCAGAGGCTGCCAGGGCTGTTATGCACAAAGGTTACACCACTCCCCCATCACCCCTTAAACGATTCATCACTATACAGAAATAGGCCTAGTTCATACTCTATATGTCGCGGCGAACCCTAAGGCGCACTGCGATTTTAAAGTATGCTCGAGGTCACTACAAAGGGCTGTCAGGACTGTTGCTCGCATACGTTGCACCACTCCCCATCACCTTATCAATGTAGGCCGACAGCACGAATATAGTGTCCTATACCACCATAATCGGCTCACGAGTTTGGTTGCTCACTGGTCACTACGGGGAGGCACGTGGCCCCAGCGTAGGCCGACAACTCGACCACGGTGTCCCATACCACCATGCCCGGCTCATGAGTCTTAGCGGATCGAGGTACCATGGTTAAAAGGGTTTTCACTGGTAAGTTTGGTACCCTAGGTTCAAGCATTAGCGACCAAACATGGTGAACATACATAAGACACACGGGTTACTTGACGTGCTCGGCTGGCTCGAGCGCACAACAAGTTGGGCGATATGAAGCGCAGAAGCACCTCGTGTAGCCAACCACTATCGCCAACCGAAGTACGACACGGGTTCGCCAACACATCATGTGTGGCGAAACGAATCTCAACCACAATTCCAAGTCTGATATCGGATGCCTGGACTATGAACATAGTCCCAAGCTTAATCAATTCCTAACCATAACATGTGAAGTACAGTATGATAAACAAGGTAATTCAGGAACGCTAGCAATCATGTTATAAAGCATGTCATAAAGCAAGTTAATAAACAAGATACAAGCATGTTCAAAAGCATGTTGTAAAGCACTATACAAATAGGGATACAAATACATATATTTCATAGGTGAGTGGTTAGAGTAAATAACTACATGGAGGGTATCATATGTGGCTCTAAGGTAGTTGAGAATCCCATCTCAGCACCTACCTAAGGTTCTAACACTTAAGCACTTACATTCACAAGCAATTTTTACAAACACTTGGAATGCACTTTTTCCACATACATGACGTATGTTAGAGGAAAGTGCACTAGGGCTGTCCCTTTACCAAACTAGTATTTTATATGTATACATCATATTCATACAGCAAATAATCATGACAATTTCATCAGCAAATTTTATACGTATAGGGTATTTTCTAGGATACCCAATTTCAACATACATAGTGTTTACAAGGGAACTTGTAATACGGCGATTCTTTTCGCCAAGCAATTAATTTTTACGCACATAATATATTTATACAACAATTAATCGTGACAAACACATCGCTAAAATATACACGTATACGGTACTTCTTACAATACCGTATTTTTACATACATGGTGTATATTAGTAAACATGTATTTAGGCGAACCCTTTCGCCAAATGAGTATTTTATCCATACATCATATATCCATATGACAATTAAACATGTCAAACACATTTTCATAAAAAATACGTATACGGTATTTTATACGAATACCTAGAGTATGTGAAATTTCAAATTCTATAATTCTAATCGAAATAGAAAACGGAAAGCACTTTGTACATGTGCAATTGCATGCAGATCATGAATTTACCATTATCTGACATTGAAAGCATTGAAAACCGTAACCTATACACCTAAAGTCCTCACCTTTTGTCGTAGAATCGTAACGGAGTCGATAGGTTCGCTAAGCTTCCGTATACGGGAGTTTGGCAACCTATAGAATGAACTAGGTTAGCTATGTCATAACCTACAACCTATACAACCCTAAAATAGGTTAGGGTTAGGCTTTCTTACCTAGAAACGATGCCGGAATCGCCGGAAAAGCGATGAGAATCAGGCGGTGGAGCCCGAATAGCAGCAGGGAACAGCAGCAGGGAGTTCCTCCCACATCTCCCACACTTTCTCTCTCTTTTCTCTCTCTCAATCTCAAATTCGTATGGCTGCCATGAGAGAGGGTTTAAGGTCCTTATATAGCCTAAAAATTTACCGAAATAGACTCCTGTTCAAAGTATACTTAGGTTATAACCAAAGTGGGACTTTTTCAACTCAACGGAGGACTTCTGGCGGGCCTCCTTGAGCCAGAGGTCGGACTTAAGCTCACTAACGCTGGATCTACGTTCTATTAAGTTTTCGTTTCGGTCGGGATTCCAGATCACGCGTGGTGGACTAGTTTCAGTTCAACGGTCAGCGGATCTCGATCGGAGATTCCGAGTACATGTAAATGTGTATGAAATTTCTCCTGATCCGAGGGTGTAATTTGGTCAGATTCTGACGGTCTGGTTGCTTAAAACTGATCCGCAAGCAACGAGTCTCAGATTACTATTCAAGATATTTATTTTCAAAGAAAACAAGTGTTTTCACACTCTCTCGCTCCGGACTCAAGCGAACAGCCGTGGAACACTGTTTGGATTTGATTTCCGAGATGGTTGTCAAGCCCAGCGAGGCGGTCCTAGTTCCTTAACTTTGTGTTAATCGGACTTCCGACGTGCGGTCCAGATCCGATACGGAGTTTCGAGATGCTCCCAAGAGCAGCCGGGTAATGAGATTGATCCTAGATTTTAGGGTAACCTAGCGTCAATGATTCTACAAGTTTTGGGTCTTGCAGATCGTATTTAAAGTGATTGGTACTAATTTCACAGGCACTCTAGTTTAACACTGGCTAATCCTCGCCTAATTTCTAAAGGATTTAGTCCTGAGAAATTTCTGTCTGAGGTGGTACCTGGGCCTTTGTAGTTTGTATATAAAGTGATCCAAGTTTTACTACTTAGCTAGTTTAAGATAGTGTCTAGGGCAAAAGTGCTTTGAGAAATTGAAAGCACAAGGTAGTGAAGGGTGGGATTTGTGAAGAAAATGGTTTGAAAAGGGATTTGAGGCTTTAATTGAGCGTTTAAGAAGTTAAACCTGTGTTAGGATTGATCCATTGCCTAAGGACGTCTAATCCTAAGTTGGCAAAAATTCGGGATGTTACAGCAGAGCACGGTACAACAGTTGGTGGATCTGATGACGTACCGATGGGACGACACGATGTCATCTCATTCTGCTCCGTAAGGCCGGTTCATGCATGCTATCATACACACTTTACTCTTAACTCACGTTTGAACATTAGTATCCTTTTGGATGTTCTTCGCTATCATTGGTGTGATGACAGCCTTCTAGATGTGCACAGTTTTTTTTTGGGTTATATATGCCTACTGCTGGGCTAATGTTAATGGATGTTGTTGGGTGCCCATATATGGGCTTGATATTTTTTTTGGTTACTGCTGTGTGGAGCAGTATATTTTTTTGGTTGGACTGAACAGTTTTTTTTTTTGGCTTGGGATTTACTGTTGTATGGGGCAGTTTTGGTTCTTTTATAGCTGAATATAATGCTCAACCTTTTTTTCCTGCCATATTTGTGTTACGTTCCCCTAGTTTATCAAGTTATGGATTGCATATGATTAAAAACTGCTATATAACTACTTTAAAATGCATCCATAGGTTCCGAAATTGATGTTTGATTGAATTGAATTAACTTTTACACATCAATATTCTGCTTCTACCTGATTGGTTCTCCCACGTATTTCAAGCTTTAGTCAATATCACCTGAGATATTTTTGTCAATGACTGACAAAAAGGGGACAACATTTACAAACACCCCGAATGAAAATTATATATCTGCTTAGATGTTGTTGCAGGTATTAGGGGGAGCAGCCGCAACAAGCAAGGGAGAGTTGGAGTTTACAAGTCAGGGGGAGCAGCTACAGGGTGTGTACATGGGGTAGAAATTGTAAAATTATGTAAAAGCATGTCCACACAATTCTAGGGTGTGTTTGTCTAGAACATTCTAGGGTGCTTTGGGGACTTAGCCACGTAATTGACAAAGGGGGAGATTGAAAGTGCCCTGGTTTATTAAGTTACGTGAATGTTGAGTCAGAGTGTCTACAGAACCTGATGGAAGATCAACTCAAGCGTCTGCCTCAACTGGATGTGTGCAAGCTCGTCACAGGTAAAACTAAAGCCTCACATCCCATGACCCAAAACACCAGGTAAAGAAAAACCCTTAAAACCAAGTTAGAAATCATAGGGTTTTAAGGTGAGAAAACTTTTTTAAATAGAAAAATATCTAAGTTTTTCTCTCCCTGTCGATCTTATCGGAACACTCTTGATATGATTGACCTGCTCTATCGATGTCCTCGATACCTTAATGATATTATCGATATGAGGACCAAAAGTGTCCAACAACTAAATATTCATCTGGACGGATTTATCAATGTATCGATACACCTATCGATATCATCGATATAAACACTAAATATGTCCAGCAACTGCACAACATATTTGAACGAATTATCGATGTATCGATACACCTATCGATATCATCGATATTCAAAACTCGAGTCCATCAAAAGTGGCTTGATAGGATCGACAGGCAGATTTCTGGCGCCCCTATTTTTTAATGAAAATCTTAAATTCCTTCAATATATCGATGCTCTTCTGATATGATCTAAAATCAAATATCGATAACATCGAAAGTCCATCGATGATATCGATCGACGGCGCGCATTTCTTACAGCAGATATTTTAGGTTGTTTTTAACTATGATCGAGGGCCCTTCAATAGAATCGATATTCAAATATCAATGATATTGGCACCAGGTCGATTGCATTGAAAAAGGTCATAAACTGTCTAGCAACCTTAATGACAAATCAGCTGAATTTATTGATGCCTCGACTCTGATCTCGATATCATTGACATTCAAATTCCGATGATCTCGATGGTTCCCCGATCATTCATGAAAACCTGAAATATTTCAAAGTCAAGTCTCTCTCATTTTTCAAGTGTTGATGGATTGATCCTGTCATCGATGGAATCGGAGTTCGAAATCTGATGACATCGACAATAGTTTCGATTCATCGACCAAGTGGCAAAGAGTTTCAAAAGCGTATGACATTGAGTCTGAGTCATCGAGCAGACCATCGATGCTATTGAGAGTATACGCTCGATGATATTAAACCTGCTCGATGATATCGAACTCTGTCATAAATGTGACCATTTTATATCCATTGAAATTTTTTGCCTATATATAGAGGACTTGTCTTTTATTGTTGTGAGAGAAAGAAGAGAGAGCTTTTGTGTGTTTCAACTTACATCTTATATCCTAATCCCTTTCTCTCAAGGGAGTTCATCCTCCAATCCACCCTCACCATTGACATTCAATAGAGTGGATTGGGGAATGAACTTCCGCATTCAAGGATCCTCCAGCTACTACCTTAATGGCAAATCATTAAGCTGGGATACCTTGAATGCATTGATGATTGGAACTACTCTATCTTCCTTATAGGAAAATCTTTAGAGAGTAGGATTCCATCATAACCTTGACCCAACCCGAAGCCAAGTATTAGTACATCACTCTGTGTTGCGGACCAAGGGAGCAGAAGACTCTTCATCAACAAGGAGGAGGAGATCTTCAACACTGTACTAAACGGGACTCATCAGCTTATTTGTAAGTATCCAGAGTCTAAGAGGACACTTGTGATCATTCCTTTATAGGATTGGGTCTTAAGTGGTTCTCACCCTTTGAAGTCCTCAAGGAGGCCTCCGGCAGGAGTGTACGTAGTGGGTGCGTTGTACTTGGGGGACTACGAAAGTTGTCCGTTAACGGATTTGGGGTGTGACAATGTATATATGGACTTTCAGAATCAAGTCCGCAAAATTCAAAAGTAGTTAAATCATGTCCGGCTTAAAATCCACATTTCCTGCATTATGTGGAAACACTATACAGGAAGGTGTACTCTCCCTCGCTGGTTGTAAGTAATCACACAATGTTCTAGGCAGAGGAACATTTTGCACATCATTCTCATTTTATTGCTCTTCAACAGGATGTTGAGGTTAATTTTCAGCAATATTTTCTATTAACTTAGAGGATCTCAAGACGTGTCTAATCCGGTAATGGATAGGCAAACCTTCGACTAATTTTCCTTTACCTAAGAGATGTAGAGTGTTGTCACGGACCCGCTTAGGCATGAAACAGTCTCAATTCCTAAGTCTAAATTAAAAACCTAAAAAGAAATTACAGAAAAATAAGAAATCTGAAAACACTATAGCAAGAAGAGTTCGAAGGCTATTTTACCATATTGATGATTTTATGTTAGTTTCTGCAAAACAGAAAAATAAGGTTATTATCTAATAAATAAATAAAAACTAATCCTAAAAATATAGAAAAATTAGACGTAATCCTAACCTAATTATAATACTAATTTACTTTAGAAAAATGCAACCGACGTCCCCAGCAACGGTGTCAAACACTTGTTATGACAACCCCAAGTGCAGGGCTGCGATGTAGTAATAACTTGATGAGACTGAGGTCGTACCCATAGGGACTTTCTTTTATGTGATTTCTAAAATATGTTAGAACTAGAACTAGAATTTAAACTAACTACCAAATTTGTATTTTAAAAGTAATTGTGAAGAGAATATTATGAATAAAATACTAGAGTGCCAATTATCTACTTATAGCTTCCTTAATGTTACTTTACTTGACTAAAATAAATCACACAATTAGAATCGAAGTCCTATCCTATCCAGCCAGATAATGGAGCAGTTAAATCATCATTCATATATTCCAAAACAGATTTGAACTTCATTGAACTGGTTCCCTCATAAAGCATCAATGTATTGATCTCAGGGAATTCAAAGCATCTGTCATGCTCAGAGTCAATGATAGATCAATGGATTTTACATACCAAACAATTGTAAAATATGTAAGATAATATCAATAGTCTTCCTAAGCATCCAAAGTGCCTGGAGTCGCAATGGATCAAAGTAAACTGAAAATACTTTTTCATTTAAACCAATATTAATGAATTGTTCAATGTATAAACCAAATAACTTGAATCTAAGTATAATAAACATTAAGAAGAACTATAAGCTTCACCTCTTAGCTCTAGTTAAGAGATTAGCCAATCATCGACATGATTGAACTAAAACTCTCAAAGAAAAACATAAAAACTAACTAGAACCGATGGATTGAAGAGGAAGGACTCTTTCAATCTCCACAACTCCTTGCTCAACTCCTTCTACCTTTATTCATGATTAGTAAGACTCAAAACATCCATTTATATAGGCTTGATTTGCACCGACTTCAAAATCAACTCAAATTTACGTAGCTATCGCAACTTCAATGGAAGCTTCAATGATAACTTTGATGGTATTGAAGTCTCATCGAAGAGTCCGGGTGAAAATTGGAAATTGTCTAGCAACCTACTTTTAAATCTACATATTTTTCTTGATGTCATCGAACCGCCTTCGATGGAATCGAACTTAGCTTTGATGGTATCGTACATCTCCTCGATAGCATCAAAGAATGCACCAATATGTTTAGCAAAAAATTAATTTTTTTGGATTTTTACGATGGGATCAAAGTGGCTTTGATGTCATCGAACACTTACTTCGATAACATCGAACGTGTCATTGATGGCATCGAACTGTCAATTTCAGTACTTTTAACTTTTTTCACATTGTAAATTTGATTTTCTTCCTTCTTCACTTAGTTTCCTTGGATATTGGACTCTTGAATTCTTTAATCTTGACCTCCATAAATCCAATCCTTTACTTGGTAATCCTTTGAGCATTAAATCCATGCTTTAAGCATCCTTTTCTCTTTAGCTCTCAATATCACATCACAAGAGAAAACATGTGTAATTAGATTAATTAAGCACATCCATGTTCATAAAAATAATGCATAAAAAGGGAAAATATACAATAATTTACTATTAACACTATGGGAGGCTCGTTAGCCAATATAGGCCGATAGTTCGGACATAGTGTCCAATACCACCATGCCCAACTCATAAGACTTCACTAATTGTTATGATTGAGACTTCAATTCAAAGGGAATCATGATATCCTAGATTAAATATGTAGTACAACAAATAGCCCATGTAGTCCTTACTACTATCAGTCGATCGTGTTCTTCCTCGATCGAACAAGTCTGTAATGGCCAATTAAAGATAGATTTATAGAGGTATTGGAACTGGGTCCCAGGATCGGAATCTGGCGTATGGACGCTAGGAGTAGAGAATGGGGTACTACGGAGGCTGTCGGCACCGAATTCGGCGGTCGGGATTTCAGTGAATCCGATTTTCGAGTTTGGGGCATGACAGAAGTTGGTATCAAAGCATAACTTGGGAATACCTAAATATAACATCACATATCTACTGATAACTACCCTGCACTCTATGATTGTTGAGAACTTAGAATGATTAGATTTCCGAGTTCAAATAACTTAGAGATTTTCTAACATAGCTCCTTACCATTGAGATTGTGAGACTGCTTAGTATTCGAGCTTCGATCATTTATGATCTGAGATCCAAGATTAGTAGGGTCATCATAGTGTTGATGAGGCATCCTGAGAGCGTAAGATTCAGATTAGAGAGCAATATTTGTTTATAGATTTATTATAAGTCAATGTCTCCTTTTCCCTTGCCTTGTCCTCTGTAATAGTAAATTTTGAGGATGAAATTTTTATTATGAGGGGAGAGTTGTAAGACCCGTATCCTAGCCCATACCGTTTCGTAGGCTTCCTCGGTTCTTCCGGTCGAATTCCGGTGACCCGCGATCTGTTATCAGCATTTGTGAGCGACCACGAGTCGTGTCTCGTATATTAGAGTCGGCTCGACCTGAGACTTGTATTAGTGAGATCGCGCCGTCACCGCGGTTCCGATGCCGCTACTCGCGGGCCAAGGCGATACCCAGGCCAGGAGATGTGGGTCCGCGTTTAGTTCGAAGAAAATGCCACGCATTGCGAATATCGAGGGAATCTCTACGAAATGTCACATCAATCAATCCCATCCATCACTTCACATGTCAAGTACAAGTAACCATTCTCTCTCTTAGAAAAGTACTTTAAAGTCAACTCTCCCTTACACAAAGTACACCCTTCTATCACTCACCATCACTCCTCTCCCATCACCCCTCTCTCATTCTCTCTCTCCATTTCTTAAAACACCCCATGAGAGCATCCAACATCCATGGCTTCCATGGAGAGCAAGTGTGGCCCACCTTCCTTCTTCCCATATCCACCGTCCATGATCCAATCTTGGCCGTTGATATTCGTCCATTGAAGCTTTAGGATACTTTGGTGAAAGAAGGAGGGCAAGATCATGGGTGGGTGCTTCTTTCTCTCTCTTTTCTCCCTCTCTCTTTCAATATTTTGGTGTAATGATGTGGCCGTGTGGCCCACCCGAATGTACCCCACCTCGATGTATGTGATGTCCAAGCCATCCATCAAATGGACCCCACGGCCATCCAAGCCAAATGGGCCCTACTTAACAGTGATAGGAAAACATAAATATCATGTTGATCCAATAAGTGGGCTACGTTCATGTGGGACCCACCATGCTGCTTGTGTTATATACAGTGTCCAATGTCCAGAGATGCTGGACGTGACCTCAAAGTGAAGCGTGAACTGACGGTGTGGTGTCACACAAATATCAACTTAGTTCAAGAGACTTAAGTGGACCACTCATGCAGGCCCCACCTTGATATATGTTTATAATCCAATCCATCTATCCTATTTCCCATATCATTTTAGGCGTTGAGTAGAAATTTTGGACTAATCTAATTCTCGGGCGGGCCATACCATAGGAAATAGTGGTATTACCGTTAAAACCCACCTTGATCTTTCTATTCGCCAAAAACACATCGTATATTGGTCTCATTTAGTCGATCATGGGCAGTAGAATCAAATGGCCGGGTTGGATTTTTTAGAAGAGGGCCCCTCTTATGAAATTCCTTAGGAAATAAGAAATTTTTTTGAAAAAAGGAAAGAAGAGATGACGTTGTTCTTTGCCGCCGGCGGAGAGGAGGAGCAGAATGACGAAAGGCGCTTGCATTGCTTCTAACGGGCTGGACTATGGGCCCCACTACAGACCCCACCATGATGTATGTCAAACATCCACACCTTGCATTTGATGAGACCCCTTTGGGAAACGAGATCTTTCAAAAATCAATCGTTTTAATATGTGTGTTTTATCTCAACCATCCATTACATGAACCCACCGATGTCTGTGTTACATCCAAACCGTCCACCCAGTTGGCGAGATTTATCAAGTGGACGACACTGTAGAAATCAGTGGAGATTGAACGTTCACCATTAAAATCTTTTTAGATCAGAGAAGTTCTGGATCAATATAATATCTGTTCTTTTCCTCTTAATCAAGGTCTTTGTGGCCTTATGACCTGATTAGATGGAGAATAACGTTATGGTCGGTCCTACCTTGATGGTACGTGTGGTCCACCTTGTATGTATGATTTGTATATCTAGGCCGTCCATCCCTAGATGCAGATCCCTGCTAATGTATATATTTTATCGGCCCACCTGTGATGTATATTTGCAGCCTACCTTGATGTATTTGTGACTCACCCATGAGGCCCACTTGTTGTGTATTTGAAGCCCATGGTATTAGGCCCATTGATGCAGCCCATTAATGAGCCCACCTGATGTGTATGAGGCCCATTAGTACGGTCCATATCATACGGCCCACTGTGCTATGTTCGTGACATTTGGTGAGGTCTAAGTGATGTATATTAGGCCCTTGTGTGAGGCCATGGGCCCACTATACGTTTGGCCCTATGTGGGCCACTCCTTGGGAGCAATGTTGGTTAAATGTCCATATTGATGGGCAATAATGGTGAGATGTCCTCATCATGACCTTCCCTTAGGCCCTTTGTTCAGGCCAATTGTCATGGCCGATTGTCGATTGACGTGGCCGATTGTCATTCTGCTTGTCGTGGTTGATTGATTGATTACCGATTGAGGCCGATTATTGTGACCGATTACCGATCCTGGCCGATTGTCGATTGACGTGGCTGATTGCCCATTCTGATTGTCGTGGCCGATTGCCGATTCCGATTATCAAGGTCGATTATCGATCGTGGCCGATTGCTGATTTCGATTATCGAGGCCGATTACCGATTCCGATTATCGAGGCTGATTATCGATCGTGACCGATTACCGATCGTGGCTGATTGTTGATTCTAATTATCATGGCCGATTGCCGATTCTGATTGTTGTGGCCGATTGCCGATTCCGATTATCGTGGCCGAATGTCGATTCCGATTGTCGAGGCCCATTGTGATGTATTCTCGGCCTATATGTCATGGCCCAATGTGATATGTTTCTAGCCTAGTTATCGAGGCCCAACTTGATGTGTATAAGACCCATTAGTGCGTCTTATTGATGCGACCCACTTGTTGGATATGAGGCCCATTGGTGCGACCCAATGATGCGACCCACTGTGATGTGTATATTAGGCCATTGGTGTGGCTCAATGTATCGACCCGCCATGATGTGTAGGCCCACGTGCTGCATATGTAAGGCCCACCTGTGATGACTATTTAAGGCCACTTGTTGGATATTTGGGTCCACCTTATGTTTGACTCTATGTGGACCATTACTTGGGAGTAGTGCTAGTTGAATGTCCACATTTGTGGGTAATGATGGTTAAACGCTCACATGGTGACCTTTCCTTAGGCCTAGTTAGGCCCATTCTCATTGATACCGATTACGAGTATATCATCTGATACCAATTATGAGTATGTGACAGCATAACACCATGATACATGTCCATACACATCATCTGCATGTTTATTATGAGATGTGATTGACCATTACATATGTCATTGGGCAGGTTGATATGAGACTTCCTGATAGGAGGAGGTTATGTCACATGAGCACATAGAATGTGTAGGATTGATGTATGACTAGATTGTATGACTCATGCATCACGCATTTTGTGATATGACTAATGTACGCCCTAGTGATATCAGGGCTGTAGCCTCCACAAGCATACCGTGGATGGTTAGATGGGATACCAAAAATGTTTGGTTCTAACATACGGGCACCATAGATGTCCCTGGGTGAAAATCCATAAACCTCCGTGGCTAGGAAACGTCCCAATGTCAAGACCGAGTGGATGTATATGAGAGCATGAGGGTCGTATACCAGTAAGTCGTGTCTCCCACTGTGTCGTGGTCGGTCGGGAGGGGGTGTGACCTTACCCACCTGAGTGAGGGGGTAATTCTAGGTTAAGTTTGACCAGCTTGAGGAATGTATCTGCTATCGACGACCCGGGCCCGATATTGGTAGGCGGATAGTGAGGTCTCTTCCACTTACGCAGTTGTGAGCTCGGATAGGGGCGGCAAGCTGGCGTAGAGTGTAATAGACCCCGGTGATGATCCCAGAGAAGAACCATACTGATATGTGGACTTATTGAGTAGGAGTTGCATACTCATTCATTCATTCATTCATTCACTATCCACTTAGGCTGGTGGTGCGCAACTATTTGTTATGTGTACCTTTGCAATGGCCAGGATTTCGGTTGGGGTGCGCGACTAACCTGAGATCAGGAGTTTACCACATTGAGTCTGACTATCCAAATTTAGGTATGGGACTGGTTTGGATAGAAGTCTCTTGTGATGGACTTCATAGCCTGCGATACTATGTACTATCATCCCGACTTCACGCTCCAGCATAGTCATTCCATTTGCATCGCATATTGCATTACATTCGCAGCATATGGCATTTTGGGTTACTTATGTTTAAATACGGCATCTGATATTTGACTATTTATAACTTCTTATTTGTATAGTTGATCTATATCGTGTATTCTGATTTGTATAGGTGATCTGTATTGCGTATTCTGATTTGTATAGTTGATCTGTATTGCGTATTTTGATATTGTTTGACTCATAGGTTTATCAATATTTTCACTTATTTTGATAACGTATGATTCATGACCTTGCACCTATTTCGATATTGTATGATTATGACATTGTGTTGAATACTTGGCACGTACCTTGTGCACACACTTACACCACCCTCTAAGCTTTATATAAGCATATGTACAATAGATGCGTGCAGGTGATGTTAGGTTGCAGCAGTGTTGAGCTTAGAGCGTGCAGCGGTCTTCTGGAGCTTGACTTTCGAACTATGTATTTCCCTTTTCAGCATTGTACTCAAATGATTATATTAATGGATATGTGATGATGATGTTGCCTTTGTGAATTGGGTAATCTTATGGTTATGCTTATTACGAGTTAAATGTTTATATAAAAAAAATCCTCCTTGTAGGGTCCCAGGATTGGAATCTGGCGTATGGATGCTTGGAGCCGAGAATGGGGTACTACGGAGGATGTTGGCACCGGATTCGGTGATCGGGATTCCTGTGAATCTGATTTAGGTTTGGGGTGTGACAGAAGTGAACTCAGGACCCGTCCAAGGTGTTGAACAGTATGGATTTACCACATACCACATGGTAGGGCCCAGAGATGGATGGTCGAATGGATACAAAGTTTAAGGTGGGCCCCACCAGTAAATGGATGAATGGTTAAGATATAATACATACCTCAACAGGGACCCACAGCTGCTGACGTGCAAGGTAACAGCAGCTGCCTACTGCACGGGACCCAGCAGGCGAACGACTTAGATCAAAACCCATTAAAGGTGGGTCCATGATGGACGAACGGTGTGGATGATACCCATACAATCAAGGTGGGACCCGTAAACCCTGCTGACGGTGTGGATTGAATCCATAAATCACGATGGATCCCACCGTCCCTGATGGACGGTGAGGATACAACAGATACATTAGGGTTGGGTCCCACATTGCTCAGGGCCCACCAGCTGGACAGTTGTGCTGATCTTACAACTGTCATCCAGTTGATGGACGGTAGGATGAAACACATCCATCATGTGATGTCCAGCATGGATGGGGTCCACCGAGCTTACTGGCATCCTACAGCCGCTACCTGCTGCTCGTCCAATAGGTGGACGGGGTGGATGGGAGGCATACAACCCCCATAGGGTCCATCATCCCAGCAGGACGACTGGATAAATTACATGCATCAGGTGGGCTCCACCGTCCCAGCTAGACGGTTGGATGAAACACATCCATCATATGGGTCTCACCATTTATCAGGCTAGCCATACCAAAAAGAATAGAGAAAAGAGAGGGAGAGAGAGAGATGGAGAGACCATGATAAGGGGAGGGACCCCGCCACTATGGGCCCTCCCTATACAATGCATACATTAAGATGGGTCCCACTATATGTGGGCCCTTAAATCGTTAAATCCAAATAAAAAATCACCCATCGTTCTTGCTTCTTCTTGGGCTCCTCATCATCTTAGCTCCAATGGGACATGATTCAATGGTTGAGATTGATTATGGAGGGTAGGATTGGGTGGTAGGGAGTGGGCCACACTAGCTTGTCTCCATGGGAGGCTCTCTTGCTTGGACGGTTTCTTCCTTAGAGAATGAGAGAGAGAGAGAGAGAGAATGAGAGAGAGAGGTGATGGGAGAGAAGGATGGTGAGTGATGGAGTGATGTGTACTTAACATGTAAGGGAGAGAGTTGACTTTAGGGATGGGTGTTGGTACTTGGGGATGGGATGTTGTACTTGACATGTGAGGTGATTAATAGGATTGATTGATGGGACATTTCTCTTAGGTTTTGCAAAGCACAACGTTTTCCTCGAACTGAACGCGGGCCCACATCTCGTGGCCCAGGTATCGGATCGGTGTCTGAAATGGGGTATCGGAACCGCGGTGACGGCGCAGTCGCAAGGGTACAAGTTTGGAGTCAACCCAACTCTGATATACGGGACAGGACTCAGGATCGCGCGCAAATGCCGATTACAGATCGCGAGTTGCCGAAATTCAACCGGGAGGACCATAGAAGCCTACGGAACGGTACAGGATAGGATACGAGTCTCACAACACCTGTTGATCTAAGTCAGGAAATGATTACATCAATTGGTAATTTATGCAAGGTTATGCTCTTATCGCAATTTGGAGGCGTCGATCGAAGGATACAATTAAGAATTCAATTCAACAATGTCCGATGGTCAATCAGGATCGTGGTTATGAGATCTTTCGAGGAATGATGGTTAAGGTTGACATCATCTATTTAATCATGAACCAATGTTCCAGACTTCTCAAAATTTAATAAATTCAAATTAGCATAACTAATTTCTATTTTAGAAAATATCTAAGAAACTTTCATTCTATACTTAGGCTCTTCACACATCTTATGTGCTCACTTGTGGCCCTAAGTTGAACGATTTGATATACGATCTTAAGCCCACTAAGATTAATGTTTTTCATACCCTCGTAGTTTATGGCTCACTAATGAATGGTTTGGAGTTTGTTTAGTTAATTTGGGTATTCCTAGGGTGATTTAGGAAGTGGGGTTTCTTGTGTATGATGGATGGGGCTTGGATGATCTAAGTTTATCGTTTGGTCTTCACGAGATTAACATAAAGGGTGATTTGGCTCCAAATTTACTATGCCATTGATTTAAAGATTAAAAGGGTAATTTGGTTAATTCAGTTTATATGCATGGGATAATCAAGATGTATTCATTAGTTATTTTAGTTTTAGGTGAATCTTCATTTAACTATGGTTATTCTGATTAATTAACATTGGGTCGCCTATGTTGAGGCATAAAATAAGCAAGGAAGTGAAAAACGACAAAGATCAAGAAATCACTTTGAAGATGAAAGAAAACAGCTTTAAAGACCACTTTGCGCGGGGTCGCGCAAAGTGAAATAGTTACACAAGACTGCGCAAAGTGAAATGATTGCACGGAGAACATGAAGACAGTTTGCGCAGGATGAAGGGTTTGCGCGACACCGCGTAAAGTATATTGTTTGCGCGTGTCCGCGCAAAGTCTATAATGATGCGATAAAAATGGATGGATGATATTTTTGTCCCACATCGACCAGATCTGAGATTTTCACTGGTGAAAATGTCTATAAATACCCCATTTCTTCTCTAAAAAGGGGTTGGAAGATTTCAGAAGTGAAGCAAAGACGAAAGAGAAGACAGAAGGTGCGGAGTATTGGACTCCTGCACTTTGCACGACCGCGCGCAAAGGAGTATTGGACTCCTGGAAGTTTGCGCTGGTCAGCGTAAAGCAACAGAAGGCTTTCATAGTTTGCGCGGACCCGCGCAAACCTATTGCTTGGCAGTTTTTAACAGCAATGAGTTGGAATGCTGTCGGAATGATTGGAGTCCTCAAAAGCTTCAAGTTCTTCTTGATCAAGAGAAAGGAAGAATCATCGACGAAGAGACGTATTCCTCCTAAGTTTCAGGAGATGACCAAAATAGTACCGAAATGCTGCTGGAATCTTCGTTCTCTTGAAGACTGTTGATCGATTTGTCTATTTCCTCCTAAGTCATTGGAGATGATTGAGATCATTGCCGTTATGCTGCCGAAAATTATATTTAGCTATAATAATTGACATTTGTAATAAGTTCTTTGTAAACTATCTTAGAATCAAGGGATATCAGAGGATGTAAATGAACTCAGAATTAATAAATATGACGGTTGTCTTTATAACTATTTCATTGTTATGTTTGAATAAGATAATTTTCCCAAATCAAATACATTTGTTTCCTTGTCGAAACAAAATGGCGACTCTGCTGGGGACAATTGTCTTATTTAACATTAACATTGGAAAAGTTGTAAGATTCTCGTCATTATTTTCGGCGTCTATTAGACGCCAAAATGGCGACTCTCAGTGGGAACATCCTCCCCTTCATCTCCAAGATAGTTTGCTTAGTCTTTCATGTACTAATTGCAGGTATGTTTTATTATTGAAGGTACCTAAATTCAATCACACAATACTACTAATGGCTAATATTGCAAGAAAAGTGAACTTCCGATTCACCGCTACCGGGTTCGTAATTGAATATGCGCCAAGCCGAACTCCTGAGCATACGGAAGCAAGCACTACAAGCAGGCGCAAATTGACTCAAGTAACAGTAGGAGTCATTTCCGTTTCACCTCCACCACAAGAAAGTGATGATAACTGGACTTTGGTCTTGTCTAGAAAGACGAAAGCAAAAACCTTAAAAAACCGCAAAGCGAAATTGTTTGCACCAAGAGCTGAGGGACCAATCACACGGAGCATAGCAAGAAGAAAACCCGAGCTCGCTCCTCCGGCGATTTATCCTGAACAAACTGCTACGCAGTTCTCGTCACAAGATTTTCCAGCTTTGGTCGCCCCGAAGACCAAATGGACAGAAGCACAGAAAGGCAAAGCACTGATGATAGGATCCCCGATGCCTACTTCACCTCAAACAAGCTCGCCTATAGCTGTATCACCTCAATCGATTAAAAGCACGGGAAGTACACAAGAATCAAACAAGACTCCAATTTCTCCCCTCTTTACAAGCCCTGTTACGTCAACATACTCTCGTTTTACTCCAATAACAGCTTCGACGAACAGTCAAGAGGCCGCGGTATACATGGCAGAGACAGGTCAAGGAAATAGACCAACTACTGAAGAACGTGTTGATCAAATGGCGGAGGCACAAAGAGTGCTAATGGATGAATGCCGGAATCTCAGAGAAGCTCTGACAACTCTGGCACATAATGTAGCCCAAATAGTGGCTCCACCCATGATGGGAGCAACAAATGGACAAGAGAACCAACCTGAAGGTTCCCGTCCGCAGGGGATAGGATCCCGAGGGTCCGTTCCGGCAACAAGAGCTATAACACAAGATGACGTAAGACAAGTCGTCGAAAAAGTTAGAATAGAAAGGGAGCGCGTAAATACCGGTCGTTTCAGATACCGAACACCCTACCCAAGAGAGGTAGAGGATGTTCCATTCCCAGCCAATTTTAAGCATCCAGATTTTCAGAAATTTAATGGGGAAGGATCACCAGAGGAACACCTGATGCATTTCATCACCAGCATGGGGAATTTTTCCACGATACCTCAATATTGCTTACGCTTATTTGGGTCATCGTTGACAAGCAAAGCTTTCAGGTGGTATTCAAATTTGGCACCAGGGTCCATACGAACATGGGAAGAAATGCAAGATGCTTTCATGTCAAACTTCTTTTCGTCAGAGCGCGATGTTAGCATCACAGAATTAGCTTCAGTACGGCAGCGAGAAGGAGAACCAGTCGAAAAATTCATAGACAGATGGAAGACACTGGGGGCATCATGCAGGCAGTTGCCGGAAGAAAAGGAACAAGTCAAAATGTGTCTGAACTCTATGGAAACAGGAATCGCGTTTGGACTCACCAGCGCTGATATCGGAACCTTCCGTGATTTGGCTACCAAAGCCCATGCATTGGAACTGATGACTCGCAAGATGCCCGCATTTCATCATGAAACTGTCAGAAGAATACCTGGCAGGACAACTGTCAACACCATCGATCGGGATAAGAAGAATCAAGACGCAAAAGGTTCAAGAGATAAAAGGCCAGAAGGAAAAGAAGGCTGGAATCAATCAAGAGATAGATACGGTGGAAAAAAGCTCAGAATGCTCGATTCACATGAAGGATTTGAGTTTGATAAAGAAGATGTGGTACCTATGATGCAACAATTGTTAAAAGCAGGTACCTTGGAATTACCAGAACCAAAACGTCCTGAAGATATGATGAAGAAACTTTTGCCGTTATCATCGCCTAGTGGGGCATCCGACAGAAAATTGTTATACGTTAAAATGCATTATACAGCGAATGATAAATAGAGGTGACATAATAACCAGCGGAAGCAAAGAAAAGAATGCAAGGGCAACAGTAAATGTATTGTCAATACAAGAAAACACGCGGGGGATGAAAAAGGAAAGGTCAACAAGAAATGCAACAATGATTACGTTGCGATCAGGGAAGCAAATAACAAGTCCGGTAAAGCAAAAAGCAGGAATCATAAGGAAAGAAGTGATTGAAAGACAGAGTACTGAAGACAAGAATAGAAATGGAGATGCAGTGACAAAAGTGGCTTATGATGTAGTCAGCCACTTAAAGGGTATACCGGCTCGATTAAGTATTTATGATGCACTCAAATTATCAGAAGAATTTCATCAAAGTTTGATTCAAGCATTGTCTGATCATGATGTAAGAGAAACTTTACTGGCAGAAATGAAGAATGAAAGGAACAGTGAAAAGATGAATTGTCTACCAGTAATATCTTTCTCTGATGATGATTTAATTGGCGAAAAGGAACATAACAGGCCATTGATGATAGAAGGATACATTTGTGAAAAGAAGATAAAAAGGATTATGATAGATAATGGGTCCGCAGTAAATCTTTTGCCACTCTCAATGATTACTAAGTTGGGTTTTCTTCGTTCAGACTTGCGCCCTAGCGGGATGATGATACAAGGGTTCAATCAAGATGGACAACGCGCACTCGGTAAAATTACGGTGACATTAGAAGTGGGAGAATTAATCACTACTGTTGTATGTCACGTTATAAATGTTGTGACGACATATGACCTTCTCTTGGGAAGGTCGTGGATACATCAGTACAATATTATACCATCTACTCTACACCAGTGCTTCAAATACTGTAAAGATGGGGTGCAGTGTAAAGTAATGGCTGATGCAAAACCCTATACAGAAGCTGAGTCTTTCTTTGCGGATGCTACCTATTATAAATGTTTCTCTGAAGAAATGAGAAATGATGATGGGAAGAGAATCGTAAAAGATGCCAGGATAAATAAAGTTAAAGAAGAAAAAGCGAGAATCTTACGGAGTGCAAGAAGCAAGAAAGAAATTTATTTTATACCAAAGCGCTGAGACAACGGGACAACCGCCGTTGACACTATTGTCGATGAAAAATTGAAAGTCTTCTGATCCAATTACACAGTGCCATTACCCAATATCGAAAGATGTAAGCCATTTATAGCCGCTCAAGAACATTTCAAGTCAAAGCGGTGCTAAATATCCCTGAACAATAGAGTTTCATATTTGCATCGAAGTGAAGGATGAAAATATAAGCAATATATATCATGGAGAGTTAGCATCGCAAAATTTGAGGAAATACAGTGCAGCAAGCAAGAAAATCATGAGAAATATGGGTTTTGATTGTGACAAACCCACCGGCTTGAATCATGGGAAAGGAATTCAGATCCCTCTCGGGGTTAATCAGGAAAAGCGAAGAAAATTCCAAGGATTGGGAGCAGAATCAGCAGTAAATATAGTATCAGCTAACATGACCTCAGCTACACCAGATACTAAGGTAATTGAATATCCTGAAACCGCTCCAAGGCAAATAGAAGACGGGGGGCAACCAACGATAGATGGCCTGCGAGAAATAAATTTAGGAACAACAGAAGAGCCAAGGAACACATTCATCAGCGTTAGCCTTTCAGATCAGGAAACTGAGAAATATGGCCAACTTCTCAAGGAAAATAAAGATGTTTTCGCTTGGACATATGAAGAAATGCCGGGACTGGAACCCTCTGTAGCAATGCATCGACTAAATATTTCCAAAGAAAAGAAACCAGTAAAGCAAGCACAAAGGCGATTTCACCCAGACCTAATTCCGTTAATCGAAAAAGAAGTAAATAAGCTAATAAAGGTTGGGTTCATTGGAGAAGTTAAATATCCCAAATGGATATCAAATATTGTTCGGTAAAAAGAAGAACAGACAGATCAGTATGTATTGACTTCAGAGATCTGAATGAAGCATGTCCAAAAGACGATTTCCCTCTCCCGATAATGAATTACTAATTGATAGCACTACTCGGTATGCTATCATGTCCTTTATGGACGGATATGCGTGCTATAATCAAATCAGGATGGCGCTTTGAAGATGAAGAGCGACGGCCTTCTTAACGCCGCTTGGAATTTCTTGTTATAAAGTTATGCCTTTCGGTCTCAAAAATCTTTGGGGCAACATATCAAAGGGCAATGAAAAATATCTTTCAAGATATGATGTATAAACATGTCGAATGCTATGTTGATGACTTGGTAGTCAGATCCGGAGATCATCAAGAGCACCGCGAACATTTAGCATCAGTCTTCCGACGACTCAGAAAGAAGCAATTAAAGATGAATCGGCTAAATGTGCATTTGGAGTGTCTTAGGCAAATTCCTCGGCTTTGTTGTATGCGGCACGACAGAGGAATCGAAATTGATCCAGAAAAAGTTAAAGCTATTCAAAATATGCCGCCACCAACAACGCTGAAGGAATTAAAAAGCTTACAAGGAAAATTGGCATACATTCGCCGTTTCATTTCGAACCTCGCAGGAAGGTGTCAGCCATTTTCCCGGTTAATGAAGAAAGATACAGAATTCGTATGGGATCATACTTGCCAGAATGCCTTTGATTCAATTAAAGAGTTATTAAAACAGCCGCCGGTGTTAACAGCTCCAGTGAAAGGTAAGCCACTTATCTTATATACATCTGCCGCTACAAATTCTTTGGGTGCTTTGTTGGCACAGGTAAATGAAGCCGGAAAAGAGACTGCTCTTTATTATCTAAGCCGAACACTGATGGGGGCAGAATCCAATTATTCTCTATTGAAAAAGAATGTTTGGCGTTGGTATTCGCTGTGCAAAAGTTGAGGCATTATTGTCTCTCTCATGATATAACTTTGATCTCAAAGCAGATCCGATAAAATTCTTAATGACCAGGCCAATGTTATCGGGAAGACTAGCCAAGTGGATGCTGTTGTTATCGAATATACTATTTCGTATAAACTGTGAAAGCAGTGAAAGGACAAGCTATGGCGGACTTTCTCGCAGCACATCCTATAGCAGAAAATGAAGAAATCAATGATGAATTCCCAGATGAACAGGTTATGTTGGCTGAATCTCAGAATCTTTGGCAGATGTATTTTGATGGTGCTGCTCGAGTATCGGGAGCGGGGGCAGGAGTGATATTCATTACACCTCAGGGCGATTTATTACCATACTCTTTCACATTGGGTATCGCGTGCACAAACAATGAAGCTGAATACAGAGCTCTTATCATCGGAATGGAAATAGCACAGCAAATGGAAGTAAAATCATTGCATATCTTCGGAGATTCTAAATTGATTGTAAATCAATTAACCACAGAATTTGAAGTAAGGAAAGAGGAACTTTTGCCTTATTATCGGAAGGCACAACAGTTGCTTGAACAGTTCTATTATGTGGAGATTAAACACATACCGAGGTCGGAGAATGCAAAAGCAGATGCTTTAGCCAGTTTAGCAGCGGCTTTATCCTGCACAAACCGAAGTCCTCTTCAGGTAACTATAGAAGAAAGAAGATTCCTGCCATCTGCAGAAGTTATTGAAGAAACCGTTGAAATGTTGCCTATATCTTGTTTGGAGGTAACAATGAATGATGATTAGCGTCGACCTTTTGTTGACTATCTCAAATATAATATCTTGTCGAAGATAATGCACATAAACAGATTAAGCAGCGATCAGGAAAATTTGTCATATGCAGCGAAGTATTATATAGAAAATCTTATAACGGAATGCTGTTAAGGTGCTTGGATAAACAAGAAGCAAATCAAATGCTGCGAGAGGTACATTCGGGTGAATGTGGAGCACATCAAGCTGGCTGGAATTTATGCCATAATGTGCATCGAATGGGTTATTATTGGCCTACTATGTTTAAAGATGCGATAGAATATGCAAAGCGATGTCATGAATGCCAAATACACAGAGATATAATACATGTTCCTCCGGAAGAATTACATCAGTCTATTGCTTCTTGGCCTTTCTCAGCTTGGGGACTCGACGTAATTGGTCCCATAAATCCCCCTTCGTCTAAAGGAAAACAGTATATTCTAGCAGCAACAGATTATTTCTCCAAATGGACCGAAGCAGTCGCCTTGCGTAATGTTAAAGAGAAAGACGTGGTCAATTTCATCCGTCATGCTATAATATACCGTCATGGTATTCCGAAGAAGATCATCACTGATAATGGCACCCCTTTTAAAAATAGAGGCGTGGAAAAGTTATGTCAGAAGTTTGGCATCCAACATTCTTTTTCAACACCTTATTATCCTCCAGCCAATGGATTAGCAGAGGCGTTTAACAAAACAATTGTCAAAATAATGAAGAAAACGGTGACAGGCAATAAGCGCGATTGGGATGAAAAGTTACAAGAAGCGTTATGGGCCTACAGAACCACCCATCGTACAGCAACAGGGGCGACACCATATTCATTAATCTATGGTATGGAGGCAGTTATCCCAATTGAAATACAAGTGGCATCACTCAGGGTAGCAGTGCATCAGTCTATAACAGATGATGAAAATGTAAAAATAAGGCTGAAAGAATTAGACTTACTCGATGAGAAACGTCTTGCAGCTCAGCAGCGGTTGCAATCATATCAGGCCAGAATATCGGCTGCATTTGATAAACAGGTTAAATACCGTTCTTTCAAAAAAGGGGATATGGTGTTAATGTTGAAAAAGACCTATAATGGTCACTCGTAGGACGGGGGCAAGTTCGAGCCTAAATGGGACGGTCCATATGTGGTGAAAGAAGTATACTCCAATGGGGCATATAGAATCACAAATCAAGAAGGACAGGGTATCAGTGTACTTGTCAACGCCCGTTTCATCAAAAAATACTATCCCTAAAGATAGAGATGTGGATTTTGACCCAGAATATTATCGGCATAATGATTATGTATCAAAAGGGGCAAAGATGAATAAGATCATGTCTATATGCCAACAAAAGAAGCTGTAAAGAAGAAATTCACAAGCATATCAATTATCAAAGCAGCAAATCTGGAAAATATATATATGATCATCATCATCAAATAAGATTGACAAAGTTATATTGCCTTACAAGGCACAAATTCTTGAAGATTCTCTTGAAGATATTGACAAAGTTATATTGCCTTACAAGGCACAAATTCTTGAAGATTCTCCTGAAGATATTATCTAAGCTGAGAATTAGATTGCCTTACAAGGCATGGATCTTCTTGAAGATATTTCAGAAATATCTACTATATTTGCAAATGATGATGATCATATATATATTATTATTGCCTTACAAGGCATGGATTTTCTTGAAGATATTATCAAAAGCAAGGATATATCAATATCAATCAAAGAGGCAGTATAGCCAAGCCAAAATCCTAAAAGAGCCAAAATTGAGCAAAATCAAAAAGATCAAGCTCGGAAAAAAAATGCTCTCAAAGGATCAAGCTCTAAAAGAGCCGGCCAACTATATGTAAGACCCATGAAGATCGCCATTCGGGCAGCGGCGAGGAGTCAGTGGCCCTAAAAAGCCCGCGAAGACCATCGTGCGCACCCATGCGGGTAGCTGACGAAGTCAAGGATTCAAAGCCTAAAAGGCCATAAATCCGCGAAGACTAGTCACCGTAATTCCCATGCCGTCTGTATAGCTTCCGGCGGCATACGGGGAACGGATGAAAATGCCCTCTGTGAATGGGCTCGACCTTGCAGACGAAGAAAACAGGGGCCGCAGTGCGAGCTTTATGCCAACCGTGCGTAAGACCCTCCAGGTCTAGGGTTTGATTTCAGTAGTAACTCGTGAGGAAGGGCTTAAACCTACTCATTGATGGGCTGGCGACCCTAGATTTGGTGCCCAAAGGTAGCCTTACGATCCCTGCGAACTCTAGAGAGTTACCGTGGCCAACCCTGCGCGTAAATCCAACAGTTCACCGTCCGGTAGCGTCAATGGGCCCCTCTGATGGACCGTGACCGTGAGCTCAAGGTAGTGAGAAGCCCAAAAGCGAACTCTAGAGAGTTACAGTGGCCATCACATAAGACCCATAAATGCTCCACTACTCATGAGCTTAAACTGTGTGTGTGCGCACGCTCCACTACTCATGAGCATAAACTGTGTGTGGCTAATTGAATTGAAACTTAGTACCGCCAATTTAAATACTCACCTAGAAAATCTCGTACTAACAAAGCATAAAAGGTTTAGAAATTGTAAAAAATGTGTAATGAAATTATTATATAAAGAATAAATATAACTTGATAATATTAATAAAAAATATAAATGTGTAATGAAATTATTATATGAAGAATAAATATAATTTGACAATACTAGTATAAATATCATCAATATGCAAGATAGAAAATACCATCATAAAACATCTAAAAATACTATCATGAGATATATGATAAATTACATCCAAGAAACACGAAAACAAATATCACATGTTTAAAATTACATGATTCAAAGATCCTCTGTAATTCCCATTGCTTCTGAATATCTGAGCAAATCTTCTTTCAATTCTTTGAAATTTGCATCATGTCTAGATTTTTCTTCAAAAATAAGTCTCGCATGATCAGGAATGAAAGAAGCTTATTCTCCAAAGAAGCGATCATTTCTTTACCTTGAAGTTGTGTGGATTTTTCAACGTCAATAGATTGAGCATTCACCTGTATCTTCTCTTCAATATCCTGAATGCTTAAAACCTGTTCATGATTCTTCCTCTCCAGCTGCAAGATTTCTTCCTTTAAAATTGCAATACGGTCTTGAATAGTCTTGCTTTCATCAACATGAATCTTTAATTGATCCTGAAGAATTATATGCTCTTGTTCAAGTTTAGAAATTGATGAAGCTGTCAGAAGAGCTTGTTCTTGTGATGAAGCCAACTGCCTTCTACACTCTAAAATCTCAGGAGCAATTGTAACATTCTCTACCGACGCCAAAGAAATTACGGAATCACGAAATTTGAGGAGTGAATCCCGCAAAGGAGATATGTTAATTCTGGCCATCTTAGCAGAGCTTTCCAAAATTTCTATAGCAACATCCAAATCCGACCATTGATCAGGATTTCTGAAGATATGGATTATTGCTAATAGAGAATGTTTCACCATAAGCATTTTGTGAGCAGGAATCTTTGCAAAGGATGATAGTTCAGAAGTAGTGGCTACCGAGTCAGAACTAGCCGCACTAATGGGGATGAGTTCCTATAGTAAAAGAAGAAGGACATTCAATATATTATTATGAAATATATATAGTCTTGAGTGAAGATAAGTAGTGCATATATATATACCTGTCACTGGAACACGACTAACAGAAGGAGAAGCTCTTTGAGCTATGGAAGGACCAAGTCCCACCATATCAGCGAAAGATGGTGCTCTAGCTTCCGTACTAGAATCTCTGGTAGCCGGAGTTGGCAAGTCAGTAGTTTCTGTAGAAAATATGATTTCACGAGCCACTACTCTCTGTACTACCAACGGAACTACAGGTGCTCTTGGTGAAGATACCACAAGAGGGCTCGCTGAAGAGATAGCACCTACTTCTGCAACTTGGGCACCTAAAAAAGGGAGATGCAATGATTTTAGATAAATAATAGTTGTTAAAATATAAATCAAAATATGTATATGAAAATTTTTCTTTTACCTGGTGAATACCCATATTCTCCATAATCTAAAGGCTCCTCTTCATCTTCCTCAGCTGCAGGAGATTTAGCAGGAACATTAATGCTAGAAGGAGTCTTAGCAGTTGCAGGGGAAGATTCTATCTCAACTTCTTTCGCAGCTGTTTCCTCTTCTTCGCCAATATCAACTTCACCTTCTTCAAAGTCATCATCTTTATCTTCACCATTATCACTATCTCCTCTATCTTCATCCTGCGAAGATTCAGTTGTACTTGATGATGAAGTTGAACTTTCATCTCCCAAAATTTCTTCGTCAACTTCTTCAACGATAACTTGCTTCCCTTTATAAGAAACGGGTTGGCTGCTCTCCGGTACAGGCTCTTGGACTATAGGGGAAGCAGAGGCTGGTCGAATTCTTTCCGGAGGGATAGGGGATGATGATTGCAAACGTGTTCTTGATCTAGTCATCGGAGAAGATGGACTAGGACCAAGGGGCTGTGGAGGAGATGTGGAAGTACCAATAGCCGGTCCTTCTTGAACCACTGCAGTCTCTGCAGGAATTGGAGAAGATGTACCTTCAGCATTATCTGCAGCCTGGTTTGAAGAATCCCGACGAGATTTCTCAAATTCTCTCAAATCTCAGGTGGGCAAACCTTGACCATCCAAAGTGTTAATGGGCTTGATTTCACGGATGGGATCTTCCAATGATATTCTTCTGCAAATCTCTCCAGGATGAGATGCATGGCTCTTCTTCGGAATATAGCCAATTCCGCTCTCTAAATTTCTACCCTTCAGCCTGGGTGGATGATGAAAGATAGAAGAATCTACTGGCAAGCATTTGTTGACCAGGTATGATTGGTGATCCCACCATCACATCGGTATATGATGTACGGACTATGCGATCACTGACTGGAATTATGAAGAAGGAGCCAACGCTTGACCATTCAAAGAATTGTTTCCATATCATGGCCCGATTAAGAGGACCAGTTCATAATGGCGCATTTTTACGGTAACCAACCCATGTCTTGGGGCACAGTTTGATCATAACCAAATTGACGAGCAAAACGACTGGGGTAGTAAGGTTCTCTCCAGAATTCTGTCCCTTCCCGCAGAGGTAAACTGCATGAGCGAATAGAAAAGAAGAAAGCTCTCTCTGCTGCAGTAAGAGTCTCGTTGTCCACCATGTACGTGTCGTGGTATAGCGATAAAGGCGGAAGTGAAAGAAGTTTATCGATCATCATCTCGAATCTTATTTGCAACCCACTCATATGCTCTTCTAGCCATTGCTCTTTGCTGAAAGAACCAGAGTGGAAGATGAGAAGGATGCGAATATGCTTGCTCAGAAACTTTGAAAGTCCAAGGGAAATAAACTCCAAGCCACCCTGTAAAATAATGCCAAGAAGTATGTGCAGATGAAGCCCCAGTCGGGTCTTTTACATGAGTAGCTATTTCTCCAAGGGCCCTGTAGATAGAACATAATACAGGAGGAGCAAGAGAATATTTATGGCCCTCTGCTAAAGCACCAGCTACAACGAAGACAGTGGGACGAACAGCATCTGCCCACTTGGAGCTGGGCAATACGACCAAGCTTAGCCAGTAAGCCAAAAATGCTGCAAGTTCTCCGAAAGGGCTATATTCTGGCTTTCCTCTTATTGCATCTCGAAGATTAGTTAATTCTTTCGAGCGGCAGTCACGAAACCTTCAAAGAAAAATGAAGGAGGTTAATATGTGGAAATGGCTAAGTAGCAAGAATATGAAGATAAAGATCAATTATCAGATTGTTAAAATACCTGAGACCTCTAGAGAAATGTGCTAGCCATTGTAGAGGGGGAATTTTGTGGGAGTTGGGAAATTTTCCCATCTCTTTGAACAGCTCTATGGTAGTTTCGGAGATGGAAGGTTTACGGTCTGGAGAAGATACGAAGGCCAATTCTCTGTTTGTCGGAATGAACTCATCATAGAATTTGCCCGTTATTGTGAGACCAGCTATACGATGAAGGTCCCATAGAGATATGCTCATTTCACCATAAGGAAGATGGAAGGAGTTGGTTGTAGGCGACCAGTATTCAAGGAAGCCTTTTAGAACATTGGGTTCCCGATAGAAGTATTTTGAGGTTACTTCTATTGCATCATAAAGGCCTATCTTTGCAAGAGTGCTCGTATGCTTCAGCAAGATAGCTTCCGCCCATTCAGAATAGTAGCGACAAGCAGTTAACAAGCCCCTAATACGAAATTCTGTCTGGCCCTAGAGTTGCTCTCGATCTCTGAAGCGCTGTCTCACTGTCTCATAGAAATGAGAAGGAAAGAGATCATGAGGACTGTGGAAGGGAGTCAAGAAGATCATGGGACGAGCTTCTCCTACGTTCTGTCGCGGCTTCTGAGCTTGAATAGTGCCTTCTAAGATTCGGGGCTCTCTTGAGGCCCATGATTCGGTATACATAAGCCTTTCGCCATGAACACAATCTCTGGATTCACAGTCTAGCATAGACTGATGGCGATATACCTTGATGGGAATGATTGTCATGCCCTCTGCATGAGGGTTGTCAAACTTCATGACTCCTTCAACGACTCGCACTGAGTCCCACGAGTTCTGAAGCCGCTTTTTCTTATGATCTTTGATTTTCTCTGCAAACTCTTTCGCCTTATTGCGGCGAGGTTTCTTCGAGCGAGAAGCGAGATGAGTATCTTCTCGGAGAGGTGGTCTCTCACTGTCGGTACGAATATGAGCTGTAGTTTTTAACCATTCGTCCCAGTCATATTCTCTACCATGTTTAGGAGGACATTTAATATCTCCTAATGATATGGATCTGTGGATGGGAGAGGGCAAAGACTTAATGCGGTCGGAAAAATCAAAGGTGGGAAGAACAGGTTCTTTAAAATAAGCGGGATTTCTGGAAGTTGTCTTTACCCGCTTAGCAGGAGGTTGATCAGAAGGTGAACCAGAAGGAGACACAAGACGGGCTGTTTGTTTAATACGAGCCATGGAAAAAGGACAGAAGAAGAAAGAAAGGTGGCAGAGTAAGAAAAGAAGAAAGAAGAAAAGTGGCTAAGTGTTGGAAAATTTTGAAAAAATTGGTTAAGTACAGAGTACTTTGCGCGAGGTCGCGCAAAGTATGTAGTTTGCGCGGGAAATCTCTAAATCCAAAGGACGTCGCGCAAAGTTAAACAGTTTGCGCGGGGTCGCGCAAAGTGGAAGGTTTGCGCGGATGCAAATCGCCAGAGCAGAGTTCTAGCAGCAGGAAGTTCGTGAAAATGACTAAGTCGTTGGACTATTTATAGGCTTTATGACCGAGTATGGTACTCGACCGGAGCTTTGCGCGGGGTCGCGCAAACCCTGAAGAAAAAGAATGGTTTGATCCTTTTCTTTGATTTTCTGAACAAACAAAGAACGGATCAAGGGGGCATCTGTTGAGGCATAAAATAAGCAAGGAAGTGAAAAACGACAAAGATCAAGAAATCACTTTGAAGATGAAAGAAAACAGCTTCAAGACCACTTTGCGCGGGGTCGCGCAAAGTGAAATAGTTACACAAGACCGCGCAAAGTGAAATGATTGCGCGGAGAACGTGAAGACAGTTTGCGCAGGATGAAGGGTTTGCGCGACACCGCGCAAAGTATATTGTTTGCGCGTGTCCGCGCAAAGTCTATAATGATGCGATAAAAATGGATGGATGATATTTTTGTCCCACATCGACCAGATCTGAGATTTCCACTGGTGAAAATGTCTATAAATACCCCATTTCTTCTCTAAAAAGGGGTTGGAAGATTTCAGAAGTGAAGCAAAGACGAAAGAGAAGACAGAAGGTGCGGAGTATTGGACTCCTGCACTTTGCGCGACCGCGCGCAAAGGAGTATTGGACTCCTGGAAGTTTGCGCCGGTCAGCGTAAAGCAAAAGAAGGCTTTCATAGTTTGCGCGGACCCGCGCAAAAGCATATATAGTTAGTTTAGGCGGACCGCGCAAACCTATTGCTTAGCGATTTTAAAATGACAATGAGTTGGAATGCTGTCGGAATGATTGGAGTCCTCAAAAGCTTCAAGTTCTTCTTGATCAAGAGAAAGGAAGAATCATCGACGAAGAGACGTATTCCTCCTAAGTTTCAAGAGATGACCAAAATAGTATCGAAATGCTGCTGGAATCTTCGTTCTCTTGAAGACTGTTGATCAATTTGTCTATTTCCTCCTAAGTCATTGGAGATTATTGAGATCATTGCCGTTATGCTGCCGAAAATTATATTTAGCTATAATAATTGACATTTGTAATAAGTTCTTTGTAAACTATCTTAGAATCAAGGGATATCAGAGGATGTAAATGAACTCAGAATTAATAAATATGACGGTTGTCTTTATAACTATTTCATTGTTATGTTTGAATAAGAAAATTTTCCCAAATCAAATACATTTGTTTCCTTGTCGAAACAGCCTAGATCTTGGCCCTCGATTAATTACCATATTTGCTGCATAACATATTAAACTTTCCACCAATTATCTCTATACATTTCTCTTCTCTATCAATTAATGAAATTAGGAAGAAGGATATCCTCGAGTTCTCTAAAACGACAAGTTGTGACAGCTTATGTGTTGCAGGGATGAACATGATGAGGTCGATCACCATCTTCCTCATGGATAACACTTCGAATCGATAGAGCTTCTCTGGACTCCTCATAGAGACTTCTCAAATCCACGAGGAAAAAGCAAGAAAAATAGAAATAAATTCTATAAAATTCGTAATTTGATTGATGAATAAAATAAATGAGTCTACAACCCTTTATATAAGGATACCAATCCTTGGAAGAGGTTTCAGAATTGGACTACAACTAAAACTCCATAAAATTCGTAACTTACCATAAATAGTAAATTTACTATTTATAATAAGTGTCCTATATGGCTTAACCATGTTATTCTCCTAATTTTTCTTAACACATTTTATGTTGGACACAACTCCTAAGGTCAAAGGATAAAGAGTTATAATCAAACTAAAACTTACTAAAAATAGTAAAAATAGAAATAAACATGGAATTCGACTGTCGATCTAATGAAATCTCACAAATTCAGCATGTGTAACCCGTCTTCTCCAAGTTGGTTGGCTAAAGTAGCTTGTCCTACCCTAAAATCATATCTTATACATCGAGTAACTCATTACGGTTTGCAAGATATGCTTGTTTTAAGGTTTTGATGGTTTTGATGACTTCTGCCTCCGATCGGGCCTTCTCTGGTCCATCTTGGACATGAAAGCACCAACGACCAGCTCTATATCAATCCCCTCCACTTTAAAAGAACTCATCCTCGAGTTCTCATCTTGCTTCGGTTCATGATACTCCATCAGGTGTGCCCTGTAACGATACTCGGATCAAAAGTTATGATTAATTTACGGTCCACCCTTTTTTGGTCCAACCATGCCAGGAGTGTATTGGTGCCACATCCTACATCAGACCCCTCCACTTAAAAAAAACTCATCATCGAGTTATTCAAGGGACTTGGCTCATGATTCTCAGATAACTTCTAACGCCGATGTTTATTAGCGCTTCTCTTGTACTTAGCATTAGGCTCTTGAGCTGACACAATACATGTACTCATGCTTTCCTTGACTTGGCTAGTATGGATCATTTCCTTTATTTGTGCCCGCAAGATCTCACATTCTTTCTGATAATGTGGGAAATTAGGCATACTTATCTATGTGATAAGATCAATGTGGTTTTGTATATCTCGTATGGGAGGTAATTTATTAGGGAGTTCTGTTCACAACCCCAAGTGTAAAGTCGCGATGTAGTAATAATCTCGGCGAGACCGAGTTCGAATCCATAGGGACTATTCTTGTGTGTATTTTGAAAGCAACTAGAATTAGAAGTAGAATAAGATCTAAATATAAATATGAAAGATTAAAGAGAGTAATTGTGAGTGATTGTGAAAACTATCAATTTAAAGTGGGAACTAGGATGCCAATGATCTTCTTGTAGGTTCTCAGGATGCTACCTTACCTGATTCAAAGATCATAATTGGAATTGGAGTCCTATCCTATCTAATTGAAAAAGAGAGATAATCAAATCTCCGAACATCTCATGAATCTAGTCTCAATGAATGAGAGTTGTGAGGTTTGGAAGTGATTCTATCACCTAACCATGCCTAGGAGACAATGATAAACAATAGGATATACCAATCTCACAACCAAACATAAGAGAATTGGGAAGATTAGGAAGGATTCCATCACTCAACCATGCTCATGGGACGATGGTGAACAATAGGATCTCCTAATTTCACAATCTCAAAAATAGGAAAAGAAGATGCTCAAAGCTATTGTAGATATATTGGAATTTAAGTCACAATAAACCATTAATAACTAAAAGTATTCCTTAACAAAGAACTAGAATCCATGATGTTCAATAAAAACATGAATCAAAGCGAAGAAAACATCCTAATCACGCTACAAGCTGCACCCTTTAGCCCTAGCTAAAGGATTTAGCTAACCATAGACATGATTGAAATCAAAACCCTAAAAGAAAGCATTAAAAACAAACTAGAAAAGAAGAAAAACTCTTAGAAGGCTTCTCCACCCCTTGACTTAGCTCCTTGAAACCCTAGATATCCTAAAAATTGTAGAACCACCTCAAATTTACGTACTCCGCGTAAAATCTGCATAACCCTCGACTGGTCGAGGACCACCTTCGACTAATCGAGGGCCACCTTCGACTAATCGAGGATCACCTTCGAGTGGTCAAAGTTCACGCGAATTAAAAAGATCATGTTGCCAGAATTCGAGTCAAAGTTTCCTTGACTAGTCGAGCAGGAGCTTAGATGAGTTGAAGCTTAGACTAGTCGAAGCAGACCTTGGATGAGTCGATGATCATGCAAATTCACTTCAAATGTTCAATTCTCTTCATTCCTCACTTGGTTTCGTTGGATCTTGAGGTCTTAAAATCTTCAATCTTCGTCTCATAAGATTCATCCCTTACCTTGGTGATTCTTGAGCATTAAATTCATGCTTTTAACATTCTTTTTAATCCAAGCTCTCAGATTTACCTTGCAACACAAACATGTATAAAATATAACATTAAGCAGTATCATGTTCATAAAACCAAGATATAACTAGGGAAAAATATGCAATATTTGAGTCTCAACAAGTTCATCGAGCACAATCATTTTGAACTCCTATAACATTGGTTTCAAATCCACTGGGATGTTCACAGGCTCTATATATTCTTTCTTTTCAACTAATGCATATATATCTCCTGTTTCCTCAAATTTTTTAACAAAAGCCTGTTTAGTTGTGCGAGACTATCCCTCCACTTTAAAAGTCTTGGGTTGGTTCTTTGTTACCATAGGGGCAAGGATAATCTTTTTTATCATCTTTAATAAATATAAATATGTTATCTCGATCTCTATGTGTAGCATCAATATTATTTTACTAGGGTCGACTAAGTAACATGTGACAAGCATCCATGTCGACCACATCACACATTACTTCATCCTTATAATATTTACTAATGGAAAAGGATATATGACATCGTTCGGTTACGTCTGTTTTATTAACCTCCTTGATCCATCCAGTCGTGTATGGAGATGAGTGCCTTTCTGTTTTTAGTTGTAGCTTTTTTGCCATTATTTTCGACTCAAGATTCTCACTGCTCCTGACATTGATGATCACGTACAGACTTTTTTGTTTATAGTGTACCTTGTTCGAAAGATGTTGTGTCGTTGTAAATTTATTTCTACCTTTGGCACATATAATGACTTCCTCATGATCAAAGTGGTGGTGTGTGATTTAGTTTCTGACAAGTCATTCCATGTTGCTAACCGCTGGAATTCTTCGGTATAATCTGTGATGGTTCGATTCTCCTATCAATAATTTTAATATTACTAGAACAATACTTGCTTGTAATCACTGGGGAGGAACTGTGGTCGAAGAAGTCGTCTCATCCATGGTCATGGTGAGATGGGCGTCTTGTTTTGTTGGGCACATGAGAGTTGTAAATGCTTCCACCATGCAGAAGCACTGGATTTTAATTTGAAGGCTACTAACTTCACCTTTTTATGCTTTGTCTTATCCATGTAATTGAAATATCGTTCTACTTTGGGAAGCCAGTCAAGGAAATCTTCTATACATAATAACCCATTAAAACTAGGAAGTTCGGCCTTATCTTGATAATCTCTTTCAACATGATCTAGACGATTACCTCTATGGAATGATCATCAGGCAAAGCCGTCATCGAGGTCATCGTCGGGCAAAGTCGTCATCGAGGTCATCGTCGGTAGAACTCACATCATTCAATGTAGCCTTACGATTTACCATTGATAATGCTCTACGGAAATCGGGGTTGTGCCGTACAGCAGTCACGGGTGGTTGAACATCGCATAGGGCTCGGGGTGGAATTAGCACATCTGTAAGATGATCGAGGGTTTCCTGCAGCCCTTGCATGGTCAACTAACTCTCCCGGTGGAAAGCCTCCAATCTTTCTAAAAGATAATGAATCCCTGGATCACCATCCATAGGATTTTGTTCCATACCTTCGTTATTTACCATCGGCTCGAGGGGAGTCCTCGCTCTAATACCAATTGACACAGGGATGAACGTGATGAGGTCGATCACCGTCTTCCTCAAGGACAACTACTCTGAATTCACGGAGCTTCTCTAGACTCCTCATAGAGACTTCTCGAATCCACGAGAAAAAAAAAGGAAGAAAAATAGAAATAAATTCTATAAAATTCTGTAACACCCCGAATTTTTCCCAACCTAGGATTAGACGTCCTTAGGCGATGGGTCGATCCTAACACCTTATTAACCTGTCAGAACGGAATCCCACAGTCTAAAATCGCTTCTAAACCCCTTTCCTTCACAAATCCCACCCTTCACCACCTTGTTCTTTCAATTTTCCTAAGTACTTGCACCCTAGACACTATCTTAAACTAGCTAAGTAGTATAAATTGGATCACTTTATACACAAACTACAAAGGCCTAGGTACCACCTCAAACAGAAATCTTATAGGACTAAATCCTTTAGAAATGAGACAAAGTAACCACGTGCTAAATTAGATTAGCTACGAAATCCATTTGAATTGCTTTAAATACGATCTACAAGACCCAAAACTTGTAGAATCATTGACGCTAGGTTATCCTAAAACCTAGGATCAAACTCATTACCCGACTGCTCTCGGGAGCACTTTGAAACTCCGTATCTGATCTGGACCGCACGTCGGAAGTCTGAATAACTCGAAATTAAGGAATTAGGACCGCCTCGCTGGGCTTGACAACTATCTCAGAAATCAAATCCAGATAGTGTCCCACGACTGCTCGCTTGAGTCCGGAGCGAGAGAGTGTGAAAACACTTGTTTCTTTACAAAATAAATATCTTGAATAGTAATCTGAGACTCGTTGCTTGCGGATCAGTATTAAGCAACCAGACCGTCAGAATCAGACCAAATTATACCTTTGGATCAGGAGAAATTTCATACACATTTACATGTACTCGGAATCTCCGATCGAGACCCACTGACCGTCGAACTGAAACTAGTCCGCCACGCGTGATCTGGAAATCCGACTGAAACGAAAACTTAATAGAACGTAGATCCAGTATCGGTGAGCTTAAGTCCGACCTTTGGCTCAAGGAGGCCCGCCAGAAGTCGTCCGTTGAGCTGAAAAAGTTCCGCTTTGGTTATAACCTAAGTGAACCTTGTCCAGAAGTCTATTTCGGTGAAGTTTTAAACTATATAAGGACCTTAAACCCTCCCCCATTTCAGCCACACGAATTTGGGTTTGAGAAGAGAGAAAAGTGAGAGAAAGTGAGGGAGATGTGGGAGGAACTCCCTGCTGCTGTTCCCTGCCGCTATTCGGGCTCCACCGCCTGATTCTCATCGCTTTCCCGGCGATTCCGGCGTCGTTTCTAGGTAAGAAACCCTAACCCTAATCTGTTTTAGGGTTGTATAGGTTGTAGGTTATGAAATAGCTAACCTGTTTCGTTCTCTAGGTTGCCAAACTCCCGTATACGGAAGCTTAGCGAACCTATCGACTCCGTTACGATTCTACGACAAAAGGTGCAGACTTTAGGTGTATAGGTTATGGTTTTCAATGCTTTCAATGTCAGATAATGATAGATTCATGATCTGCATGCAATTGAACATGTACAAAGTGCTTTCCGTTTTCTGTTTCGATTAAAGTTGTAGAATATGGAATTTTACATATTCTAGGTATTCGTAGAAAATACCATATACGTATTTTTTTTGGAAATGTGTTTGACATGTTTATTTGTTGTATGGATATACGATATATGGATAAAATACTTATTTAGCGAAATGATTCCCCTAAATACATGTTTTACTAATATACACTATGTATGTAGAAATACTGTATTATAAGGAGTGCCGTATACATGTATATTTTGGAAATGTGTTGGCCATGATTGTTTGTCGTATGATTATATAATATATGAATAAATTACTTATTTGGCGAAAGGAATCGTCGTAATACATGTTTGCTTGTACACACTATGTATGTTGAAAATGTGTATTCTAGAAAATACCGTGTATGTATAAATTTTGGAGATGTAATTGTCATGATTAATTGCGGTATGAATATGATATACACGGATAAAATACTCGCTTGGTGAAAGGATAGTCATAATACATATTTTTCTAACATACGTCATGTATGTTGAAATAGTGTACTCTACGTGTTTGTGAAAATGCTTGTGAGAGTAAGTGCTTAGATGTTAGGGCCTTAGGTAGGTGCTGAGATGGGGTTCTCAACTACCTTAGAGTCACGTATGATACCCTCCACGTGGTTGTTTACTCTAACCACTCAATTATGAAATATATGTGTTTGTGTCCCTATTTGTATAGTGCTCTATAACATGCTTTTTATTATGCTTTGTAACTTGTTTTATAACATGCCTTATAATATGCTTTATGACATGCTTGCTAGTGTGCTTGAATTACTTTACTTATCATGCTTTACTCCACATGCTATAGATGAGAATTGATTGAGTTTGAGACTATGTCTATAGTCCAGACAGTCGGTACCGGATTTGAGATCGTGGCTGAGGTTCATGTCGCCACATGGGATGTGTTTGACGAACCCTAGTCGTACGTCAGTTGGTGACAGTGGTTAGGCCATGCGAAGTGCTTATGCATTTCATGTCGTCTAATTGATTGTGCGCTCAAGCTAGTCAGGCTCGTCAAGTAACCCGATGTGTCTAATGTATGTTCACCATGTTTGGTCGCTACTGCTTGAACCTAGGGTACCAAACTTACCAGTGAAAAATCTTTTTAACCATGGTACCTCGATCCGCTAAGACTCATGAGCCGGGCATGGTGGTATGGGACACCGTGGTCGAGTTGTCGGCCTATGCTGGGGCGATGGGTGATGGGGGAGTGGTGCAACGATTCCGTGTAACAGCCCTGGCAGCCTTGCCTCCCGGTAGTGACCAATGAGCAACCAGACTCGTGAGCCGATTATGGTGGTATGGGACACTATATTCGTGCTATCGGCCTACACTGGCGTAGCCTGGCTGTGGTCCTCAGTCGGGTTGCAGCCGGGTCCCATTCTCAATAAGTGGACTGGTCGGGCTTCGAAATAGACTGCCAGTTGGTAGGACGTTAGTGAAGTGACCTCGAGCATACTCTGAATTTGCGGTGAGGCAATGAGTTTTGCCGCAGTGTATAGAGTATGAACTAGGCCTATATCTGTATAGTGATGAATCGTTAAAGAGGTGATGGGGGAGTGGTGCAACGATTCCGTGTAACAGCCCTGACAGCCTCTGCAGTGACCTAGAAACACACCATCGTCTGAGATTAACTAGGACTGACGACCCTAGAATGGATCATGTTTGGGAATGATACAAGGGAGGTACCTTAGTTTCCCAATCCTGCTGTTTGAAATGGAATAATAACAACTCGGTAATCATGCTCATCATGCATTGCATGTGCCCGGGAAGATGTGGAGCACCGAGGGATGAAAGCATGCCGCGAACGAAGAGGGTGTCGCATGAGGAGTATGTCGGTGAGGGCATACATCATGTCATTCATACTTGCATTAATAAGAGTAGTTAGGAGTGTTTGATTTTACTTGCTTTATCATTCTGCTTGGTGAATTGATAACATGTTAACCTATGCTTTATTGTTCCACTGAGTTGATCACTCACTCCCACGTTACGGGACGGTGTTATACACACCAACCAGATTTGTTGAGTTTCAGGTGATGGCGATGCTTATGAAGCAGAGCCGGACTATTTCTATGATGATGAGGAGTTCTCCTATCTGTATCTCTCTGGCAGGTCTATGAAGACCTGGTATTGTATTGACGGGGCTATGGTACTTGAGATAGAAGACATTACACTTCCTCACATTAGGTATCTTTTAGAATTGTACTGTAATTATTTAACCTGGTAACTTTATCACACTCTGGAGACTCATCACTGTTTTTATATTATATATATCTATCATGTCTTCTCGCTTGCAATTTAACTGTCTCTGGAGTATGATATCTTTGTTTTGGCTTAATCTCACTCATGTTCAATGTACTAATACCGACAACATTCAAACATCATTCATTTTGTTGCATAAGTGATGTTCTGGAACTCGGGAGTTGAGTTTATGCTTGACCCCCGATTTTCGGGATGTTACAAATTCGTAATTTGATTGATGAATGAAATAAACAAGTCTACAACCCTTTAAATAAGGATACCAAGCCTTGGAAGAAGTTTCAGAATCAAACTACAACTAAAACTCCCTAAAATTCGTAACTTACTATAAATAGTAAATTTACTATTTATAATAATTGTCATATGTTGGTTAACCACGTTATTCTCCTAATTTTTATAAACACTTTTCAAGTTGGACATAACTCCTAAAGCTCAAAGATGAAGAGTGATAATCAAACTAAAATTTACTAAAAATAGGAAAAACATAAATAAACATGGAATTCAATTGTCGATCTAATGGAAACTTGCAAATTTGGCATGGGAAACCCCATTTAGCCGGGTTGGTTGGCTAAAGTAGCTTGTTCTATCCCAAAATCAATTATCATACTTCGAGTAACTCATTATAGTTTGTGAGATATGCTTGTTTTGAGGTTCTGACGGTCTTGATGACTTTTGCCTCCGATCAGGCCTTATCTGGTCCATCTTGGACATGAAAGTATCCGCGACCCACTCTACATGATTATATTAGAAGTTGAGCCTTAAAATATGGCAGATCGGTCCTAAAATCAACTGGACCACACTATTATGGTGGGGATGGGGACACCCAACACTGAAACATTTCTGGAAACACATAGATGTTTGTATTGCATCTAACTTGTTCATACAATTATACCGACTAAGGGCCTGTTTGGATGCCCGTAAGTTGGGTAAGTGGGAAGTGACTTACAGGGAAGTCACTTACAGGTGGTGTTTGGGAGAGAAAATTCACTTGTAAGTAACTTACAGCCTGTAACTCACTTATAGGTAAATCTACCAAAAAGTTGCAGGGGGATGGCGGTGAAAAGTTACTTCCCTATAAGTCACAAGTACAACGGTCGGATTTTTAAAGCGAGGAGAAGAGGGAGAAACGCACCAGCCCACCAACCACTATTAAGCTCTAGCCAATAAAGAAGAAGCACCATCCATTGAAGGAACCCACCAACCACTAAGAGGGGATTGAAGCTTTCATCTCTCCATCCCAATCTGTCTCTCCCTCTCTGCAATCTCTCTCCCTCTCTGCAATCTGTCTCTCTTTCTCCCTCTCTGCAATCTCTCTCTTTCCCTCTCTCTAATCTCTCTCTGCAACTACCGCTTTCCCTCTCTCCTTCTCCCCGAAATGGTAGGGTTTTCATCACAACCTCCTCTTCTTGTTTTTTTTTTTTTTTTTTTTTTTTTTGCTTTAAAAATGGGAGTGGTTTAGGTGTTACTAATGTGGAGGCATGCTCCCTACGCATGTGTGCAACTTTACACACGTGTCATGGGACTTTAATCCGAATGGTCCATGTGATGCAACATACCATGAAACCCCCTGGGATCGATTTTCAACCTAACCTAAAACTCCGGTGGGCCATAGAAAAGAGACACGCAAATCAAGGGAGGAAACTGTTAGTTTTTTCATGGTCCACCAAAGTTTTGGATCAAATTAAAAGTTGGGCCCTGGGGGTTTCATAGGGTTTTACATCACGTGGACGGATTGGATAAGCCGCACACAGTTACAGTGGGCCTAAATGAGTTTACTGAGTTTACTTAGTACAATAAAAGTATACCGTGAGGCCCATTTTGATGATGTGTTATATATCCACTCCGTACATCCATTTCTCCAACTCATTTTAGGATGTGGTCCTAAAAATTTAGCAGATCTAAATCTCATGTGGACCCCACCATAGCAAACAGTTGTGAGTAATTAATAGAGCCATTGGCTTTGTTGCCTGTTTCTAATGGTGTGGTCCACCTGAGATTTGGCTCTGCTCAAGTTTTGGGATTTCATCCTAAAACGACGTGGAAAAACAGATGGTTAGCCTGGATATAAAAAAGATTCATATGGTCAGCCAAAGGAATGAATTATTAGAGATGATGATTTCCAAGTGACAAATTTTAAATGGACTTTTTATTATTAAAGAAGACATTATTAATGAACTTTGATTATTATATTTTCTATTAATGTTTTTAAGTTTATTCTCAATGTTTAAATTGAGTTATTGCTTCATATTATATACATTTTGAATTCATGGGCCCACTTGATGATTAGTTTAGTCTAATAATTAGCTCAAATATTCATCTTGATGGGCTTAATAAAATGACATATTTGATCCTACTCATTCTTATATGATCAAAACATTTTGAAATAATTCCCTAATCCAAGCTTTGCTCGGTGCAAATATACAGATTTTCACCTGTAAGTAACTTATAGGTTACCCAAACAGAAAAACTAACTTACCTATAAGTGACTTAAAATTATATCAAGCAGGTTACCTGTAAGTGACTTACAGGCATCCAAACAGGCCCTAAGGTAGAGTGAAAACACAATACCAGCCTGATCCAAAACTTAAAGTGAGCACTGAGAAGGATATGGATGTGCCTGATTTTGAGTCCAACTTCCCATTGTTTCATGTGGTGTAGTCCACTTGGGTTCTGGATGTGCCGGATTTTCCGTCCGACGAAGAGCTTCGGAGGTGTCACAAAGACCCGACGGTGGCCCCAGATATTTTTCTGCACGGACTCCCTGCAATAAGTAATGCAGGAAATTAGAATCCTATGTGATGCCAGCCAAAGTTTCCATTTCTCATCTTTAGCGCTCCTTTACTCCCGGTTTTGTTGGGATTCCTCATAAGGCATAGCCGGCCATTTTGAAACCTAGAATGATGACGGTCTCAATCGAGCGGGCAAGATGTCTGTCAAAGCAGGGAAAGAGCTGCACTCAAGTGAAGCCCTCACGAGAGCAACCCTCGGAGTGGGAGTGGGAGTGTGATGGGGCATAGTGGGAACAGTAAATGGGTTTGTCGGGAGACGTTTTCAATTTTAAATGCTAGTGTGAAGCTGGTTATATAGTTTGCGTCAAGCTCACCTGTGCGCCTTTTTACGTGAGCACCCATGCGCACATTTGCACGTGTCATCATGGGCACAAAATCTGAACGGTTCATATGATGTAGCACCCATGAAACCATTGGGGCCTAACTTTCAGCCTGATCCAAAACTTTTGTTACTATAGAAAAGAGAGGCAAATCAAGGGAGGTAACTGTTTTCTTTTTCCATGGCCCACCAGAGTTTTGGATCAGGTTCTATGGAGTGCTGCATCATGTGGATGGTTCAGATTTTGTGTTTACATCACGTATAAAAGAGTGCTCACGAGTTCTGGTGAGAATTGGTGCCCATCTGAGTATTTCACGGTTAGTTGATATACCATGCAACTTCCTCCTCAAAAGGAGGTCTGCTGATCAGAACTGTTAATCAGATGGGCCACACCTTGGGTGCACAAAGGGCCTGTAATTTTGAGTGGCTGGATGACTCTAGCTATTCAGTTACAGGAACATTTGCTGGCGGATGTCTACTAATGTTTTGTTACGATAAAATGAATCCTTTTCTAGGCCACTAATCCGGTGATTAGAAAAATCCCAATTCCCTCACTTTTTTACTATAGTTCATCTAAAGAGGAGGCCATCAAGATCAATGGTCCTGATCTGTACGTTAAAATCCCAATTCCCTCACAACTGTATTCCATGCGTGGAGTGAGAAGGAGCTGCACCGAAATTCTAATGATGCGTGCCGCTCATTAGCATTCCTCAAAAGCTAAAAGCACGTTAAAAAAGGGCAAGCAAAACATCACGCTTTTCATCAAAATAAGAAGCGAAAAGCAATGTGCACTCGCTTGAGTGCACTTTACATTCAAAGTGCACTCGCCTAACACATTAAAACAAGAAAATTGCATGCAAGATCAGCGGCCCTCATCTGGAGATGAAAAATGGTGCAGATTGGATGTCTGAAAACTCGGATCTGATACAACCGCAGTTGGGTTATTTGCCTACATAAAAGTTGGACCATTGGTCATTTTTTCCTAACCATTCATTTCTTTTTATACACACGGGACCCACTTACGATCATGCGTGTCTGATCTTCTTTTATATATAAATAAATAAAAATCTGCCTGGTTGCGTAATGGATGAATGGAGTTTCTCATTCGCATGCTTACCCAACGTGCCCTCAAAGGGTTCACCGAGTATTCCTAGAAACGAAAATAAAATATTAGTAGAGGGAGAACAGCAGAAAAGATTTGAGATCGTTCGTTAAAGAAGGCCGACTCAGATCCACTTGGTTCGTCCTGAGACTAGTCGTACTGGAAGAGTCGACCCGACTCACTCCCTGTTCCTAATTTTGACGGATGGTGTTGCTACCTTGATACCGAATTGGGTCGCATATAATATTTGCAGCCTGTCGAAACTGAATGTTCAGCTGGATTACAACCGAACAACTTTAACCCTAAGTGTCAAGATAGCCAGGTAAGTTAAAATTAACAACATATGACCAAAATTTTAGAAGATTGGTCGCCTATTTAGCCACTCATAAGAATTGTTTAAAATGATCAAGTAATCATCAAAGGATAGGGTTCATCATCCAAGAATAGTTTGCACATTACCTTATGTATGAAAGGACTTCTAGATGCAAAACAAACAAAAAGTAAAAACTGTTTAAAATGATCAGGTAATTATCAAAGGATAGGGTTCATCATCTAAGAATGGTTTGCACATTACCCTATGTATGAAAGGACTTCTAAATGCAAAACAAACAAAAAGAAAAAACTAACAGTCGACCGAAGAGAATAGCTGTAATGTACTTTTTTGAAAGAGGAACAACTTGTATTGCAATGGAAATCGTCTAGTGCATGAGCATAGGCTTGGATTAAAGTTACCAAGTTACTGCTACTCCTAATGTAAAATATAGATAGTAGTTACGCTAAGGAATGTAAAAGACAGTTAAAGGATAATTGAAAGATAAATTTGATTGGGTTGGTATAAGACACTTTGTTTCATTGAACTCATTTGCTATTTATAGAGTTCCTTATTATAGCCATCCATATGTTTCTTCCCACATTCAGTCGATTATAGCAATTGATTTAGCACCACTCCATCTTTTCAGACTCTTCTTGGACACCTGTCCTAGTAAGCGCTTCAGCACCATCTTTCTCTCAATCACGTTCCGTCTTTCGATCTTCTCGATCACACTCCATCTACAGATGGTGTGTAACACCCTGATCCGTGCTAGTTGTAATTCTATAAACGACGCTCAGAGTATCCTTACGGATCTTACTTATGTTGTATATTTCTCTTGCAATGACATATGTCCATTCCTAATTGGATATTCCAGGAACGATAAAAAAAAATAGGGTATAACATTACCCCCCCCCCCCCCCCCCCCCATGTCGCTTTGCCTTTGAGCAAAAAGGTGAAAGCAACGGTGCTCCATTGTTCAATGTAATAAATGCAACTAGCCTCTCTTTAACGTGCCAACTCCATATTGCTTTGCTCGATTGAGACAAAAACTGAATGACGAATTTGCTCATTTTCCATGGCCGTCATTGCCATACATTGCACACAATTGAATCGTATGAGGAGTCGTGATTATGCTCTCATTAATGCGCACATTCCTGACCGATATATCTCCAATTTCAATTTGATTTCGATTTTTCTACAACCCTTTCCCTTTACGTCTTCTTCTCCTCAAGCTTTCCAAAATTGCTTATGTTATTACCATAGTTGCTTCTTTGTCTTATGGTCCACTAATCTTCTATCTGGAAGACTTCATACACTACATGAAAAGGGGGCTTTAGCCTCGGTTCAAAACTGTGGCTAAAAAGGTTAAAAACTGAGGCTAAAGCCTTTAGCCTCAATTTTGCCTCAGTTATCCAAACCGAGGTTGAAAACGTCGTTGCTAAAGTCTTTAGCCTCGGTTTTAGCAACTGAGGATAAAATGACTTTTATAGCCTCGGTTCTTTAAGTGAGGCTAAAAGAACCTTTTAGCTTCAGTTTTCTCGAAATGAGGCTAAATCAAAATTTTAGCCTCCATTGTTTCCAACCGAGACTAAATCCAAATCTTAGCCTCAGTTGCCTCCAATTGAAGCTAAATCTATTTTTAACCTCGGTTCTCAACAGCCGAGGCTAAAGCATTTAACCATGGGAGTTGTAGTCTCAGTTTAGGTAATTGAGGCAAAACTGAGACTAAAGATAGATTTAGCCGTGTTTCTATCACTATGTACCTGCCTGACAAACTGTAATGTCCCAAATTTTTCTCAACTTGGAGATGAACGTCCTTGGGCAATGGGTCTATCATAACATCTTATCAACTTCTCAAAAACTCAATCCCAAACTCTCAAATCCCCTTTCGACCCATCTCTTTCAAAAATCTCACCTTTCACCACCTCATTCTTCAAAATTTTCTAAGTACTTTCATATTAGACACCAATCCTAAAGCTCAAAGGATGAAGAACTATAATTAAACTAAAATTTACTATAAATAGTAAATTTACAAATAAAATAGACTTTATACCATTAACTTGATGGAATCTAGGGAAATAACTAGGTTATTTGGATAACTTATCTTCTCCTACCCCAAAATCATATATTGCATGTTGAATAACTCATTTCGATTTGAAAGATATGCTCATTACAAGAATCGAGTAGAAGAATCACCACTAGGACTACCAAAGGGGCACAACACCACTGCCCGGTCTGCAACACGCCATTGGTACACCGAATTTCAGTGGACCCTTGCTGAAATTTTTTACATTTTTAAGCCAACTTCAAAAAGTCATACCTCCCTCAATATAACTTCGATTTAGGTGATTCAAAATCTAGATTGAAGCTTGATAAGTTTAATTTCATATAAAAATAAGTGAAAAATAAAATTAAAATTTTAATATAATAAAATCTAGGATGATGTGACAATTGCCCAAAAATTATTAGTTTAGATAGCTGCTACTTCCAGAATTTTTAGAATTTTTCTAGAACATGAAATTTAATGAAATTTGGTGGAGATAAAGTAGACTTGATGATAAACTACTGAAAAAAATAATTAAAATAAAATACTAACTAAAAGTGCCAAGAAAATATAGAACTACCCGAGGACCTCATCCTGTAGTATAATTTAGTCAAAATTTAGTTAAGTACTAAACTAAATAACTGGTGGATTTAACTCGAACCACCATTTTCACAAATGGCAAGACGCAAAACCATTAATACCATTGACTCAACGTCCCTTAAAAGCTAAGGAGAAAATCCCACAAGCCTGTCACTCTAGGGAGTGCATTGAAACCCCACATCGGACCTGGACCGCACGTAGAGAATCCGATGACCTCGAAACTATAGGATTATGTCCATCCTACTGGTCTTGATGACCATCGTGGGAATCGAGCCCAGATAGTATCCAAAAATGCACAGCTTGAGCCCTGAGTGAAGTGTGTGAGAAACGCAAATATATTTAGAAAATGCAATGAAACTTAAGTGAATTGGGTCATTCGCTCATGCATGAAATTGAGGATTTCGGACCGTCAGTTTCTGACCAAACTTCACCCATGGGAAAAGAAAATTTTCCTGCACATATTTGTGTACTTGTGGCCACGATCGAGTAAGCATGACCGTTGATTTGAAACGGGTCTTTCACGAATGATCAGCCTATCCAATCGCACCGAAATAACATCTTGGCGTAGATTCATTATCAGGGAACTTACTCTATGACATTGGTGAGTAGTGTGCCTTCCTATGAGCCCTGTTTATAAAAAAACAGTCGCCCTTTGGATATAAATTAAGTATACCATGGCCCTAGGGCCATTTGCATCAGTTCTAGGCCTATATATAGCCATTAAACCACCCCCTCTCTCTCCCATACGAATTTCTCCAAACCCTAGGAGAGAGAAGAGAGAAAAGGAGGGAAAAGACTAAGGAGATAATGGAAATCTTTGGAGATTGCTGCAGTGGTTCTCTACCACTACTCCACGTACGGATTCACCTCCCCGCTTCACTACACAATCGTTTTCAGTTATGATTTAGGTAAGAAAACCTAAGTCTAATCTTGATTTAGAGATGCAAATAGAGTAATCGATGAAATAGCTAACCTATTTCATTGCTTAGGAGCTCGACTTTCCATTTTCGGGAACGTAGGATTTGAACCGCGTCCGAATTAAATATTCCAACGAAAGGTGCGGACTATAAACTTTAGGTTTTGGTTTTCAATGCTTTCAATGTCAGTTAATAGTTTATGTCTGACTTGATTGCTACCATATTGTCTTACACACACCGATCTCGATATATTTTACATGTATGAAATATGTTGAACAAAATATGCATTCCATGTGTTTGTTGAAATGTCTAAATGAACATGTAAACATGATTTATGCTTGTCATGCCTACTAATTTAGGATTCATCATTGTTATATGCATGCTAACCTCTCTATGTAAGGATCTGCTAAAATACATGTTGTAACTACCCTAATCTACATATTTAGTGAAGTATAGTCTAAGTGTTTGATGAATTCTCTGAATGGAAAATTGTTGATGATTTGTATGTATTGCGAGTGTTAAGATAAGATTCTTTCTTTCCTTACATATATTTATAGTCTTTTTCATGAAATCATATTCGCCTCTATGCAAATGATTAATAAAATGCTAGTATTTGGTAACATGATGAAGGTGTTTGATGAAATGCTCAAACGAGGAATTTAGTTGGATTGGTTGTTAAATGCTGATATGATTATCACATGTGCCTACCTATTACATCTGAGTAAGATTGGGGCTACAATATAGTTTAGGAGATCGGTAACAATTTCCGTATAGGTGGCCAAATTAGTCTCGCCACATCGGATAATTCGACGAATCCGGGTCGCATGACGACTGTCGACAGTGGTTAGGCCACAAGGGGTTCTTATGTGCTCTATGTCGATTGAGTCAACGTGTGCTCGTACCAATCGAACTTATCAAACGAACCGATTAGCCTATTGTGTATTTACCATGTATGGACATCATTGTTTGAATCTAAGGTACCACTTACCAATGTAAAAGCCCGTTTCAACCATGGTACCACGATCCGCTAAGACTCATGAACCAGAAATGGTGGTATGGGACACCTTGGTCGAATTATCGGCCTTCGCTGGGGTGACAAGCCTCCCCATAGTGACCAATGAGCAACCCAAACTCATGAACTGGGCGTGGTGGTATAGGACACCGTGTTCGAGCTGTCGGCCTACCCTGAGGTGACGAGCCTTCCCGTAGTGACCGTGAGTATAAAATTTTGAATTTGCCTATCGACTGCTTTTCATTAGGGGTGATGCCCTACAACTTGCCTATCATATGTGGTTAACTAGGATTGACGACCCTAGATGGATCCTTCGTTTGAGTTAATGATATAAAGGGAGGTACCTTAGCTTTCCGAACCTGCTGTATGAATAAACTTAATTAAGTACTTGGCTAACACGACCATGCACTGCATTGTATGTGCTTTGGCGAGGAAGTTGCACTTTAGGGAGGTTGTCATGTGCAAACTTGGTTATCGGAGTCGCTCGTGAGGAAGCTTTGTGTGAGGGCATGCATCGTTATTGTACTCCATTCCTGTATTAATAAGAGTAGTTAGGAAGTGATTGTTGTATTACTTTATCATTATTACTTGATTGACTTGATAACATGTTAACCTTTACCTTAAGTACCACTGAGTTGGCCACTCATTCCCACTCTGGGACGGTGTTTTAAAAAACAAACCAGATTCTGGTTTAGATGCAGGTGACGAAGAAGTCTATGCAACGGAGCAGGACTTTATGAATGAGGAGGAAGAGTTCTCCTACTTTCAGCTCTCAGGCGGGTCTATGTAGACCTCGTGTCGATGCGCAGGGACTACAGGGATATTTGGCTTAGTTGGACACATCTACTTTCCCGCATTTTGTTATTTTCAAACAATATATGTAATCATACTCTGGAGGTTTGTGAAACACCCACATGCTTAAATATATATGGTTCAGATTTTCGCTTGCTTAATTTAATTATATCTGGAGTATGATATATAATGTTTTAGTATAATCTCACTCATGCTTAACTCTTTAATATGGAACAAATCTGAACATTATCATCTATACTGCATAAGTGTTCTTCTAGATCTCGGGAGTAGAGCTTTGCTCGACCCTCGAAATTCAGGGTGTTACACCAACATCTTGAATCATTAGCTCCCATGATTTGATTAATTAAAAAACCAAGCATTACAATTGTAAGTGTTATGGTCTTATACTCCTTTGGTTGTCAAATTTTGATGTGTCAAAACATCTATCTGTGTTCTGTGCTTGTATGATGATTTATATGAATTCAAGACACTGCATAAATACTTCAAGAAGCTATAAGATGAACTTTTCAAGAAGCTACATGTTAAAGTCTCAAGAAGCTACAATGTTGATGTTCAAGTCTTAAGAAACAACTCATGACTTCAAGACTAATAAGCAATGCATGAAGTAGTTGTTATGCTGATGAAGATCTCAAGTTTGAAGCTACAACAAGTTCAAGATCTCAAGCCTGATATGGTTCAAACAATCTACATTCGTTGAATGGTTGAAGTTCAATGTCCATACGACATGATTCAGGTTTGAATGACCTTAGGTTGACCCTTTAAGTAGGTCACTTTGGATACATAAATCAAATATTTATTTTACATAAGTTTGGTCTATTCTACGACCAGTCCTAGCTCTTGTTCGACCAGTCCTGGCATTGGTTCGACTAGTCCAAGAAATTCCACGACCAGTCCTAAGTAGTTGAAGATTTTTCAGAATTTTTGGTACGCCCACGACCAGTCCTGGAGGTCCTTCAACCAGTCGTAGGTGTGGCTTCGACTCGTCCACGACCAGTCGTGGATCTACGACTCAAAGTCCAGCAACGTAATCTATGGTCCTATGACTAGTCATAAGGATCTACGACCAGTCGTAGGTGACCCACGACCAGTCGTAGGCTACTCACGACTAGTCGTGGAACCACTTTCAAAGATCGCGCTCAATATTTCAAAAATCTGTTAGAGCTACGACCAGTCGAAGGTTTCTAAGACCAGTCGTAGGAACGATTTTTGCTTCTATAAATTGAACACGAAATTTAAAGTTTTCACACTTCAACTCTATTCTATTCAAGAATTTTCAAGTGATCACTCTGAGATAAGTCTGTGTTTATTTTAAGCTACATTGTGCTTATTTAATATTCCTTTTTGCTAGCTTATTTAATTTGATTTTGTTTCTATATTCCAATCTTATTTGAAAAGAGGAATTATCTTATTCCTTCTTCTTGGAATCAAAATCAAATATAGCTACGCCCAACGAGTTAAATCTAAAATCTATTAGAATTTAGAACCTTATGAATGAGAGTATTGGAAATTGAATTTTGACATTCAATCATCTACTCTGATTGGTTCTATCGGGCTGCTAAGAAAAGGAGAAATCCAGGTATTTTACAATTCTGTAAAATTTATTTAGTTTTGGTTTTGTTTGAGGTTAAGCCAGAAAAATCTCATTGTACTGGTTTTGCTTGAGGTTGAACCAGAAAAATCTCATTGTATTGGTTGTCTGAGGAAAACCAGAAAACTCAGAAAAGAGGGGTTTTTGAATTGTGTAAGCCCAAGTGAAAAAGACACAATTGTAAAGGTTTCTGGTGCTAATATCCCCTGTGTGAGGATATTAGGAGTGGAGTAGCTTTTTGTGTGGCTGTTGGAAAACAGTTGGTGTACACATAGGCGAACCACTATAGCTCTTTGTCTTGTGGATTGAATGCTTGCTTAATTTTCATATCTTTTATCATTCGATTGTGTGGAATGTACAAGTGGATGTGAATGTTGTAACTATTTACATTTCAAGCAAGTGTGGGGATTGTTGTAATAATTTAGATCTATACTTCTGCATTTAATTTCAATTCCTTGCTATTTCATTTACTTATATTAAAATTGAGTCCTTGATCCAAAAGAGGTTCTAGAAATAAGGTTGTCCTACCATAAACCCTTGTTTATTATGGTGTAAGGTTGTCCTTAGAACTGAATTTGTATCAATCTCTCAATACTTATTTATCAAGGTGATTTAAAATTTAGCATTGTGAATTGATTCATATTGTAAGGCTATTGGTTTAATTTATTTCCGCTAATTTTATTTTAAATTTGGCATAGTCCTATTCACCCCCCCTCTAGGACATATAGCTTGGCCTTTTCAAGTGGTATCAAAGCCTAATAGCTCATTTTTGTTGCTTTTTATTTGGATTTATTTCCTGAGCTAACGATCTAAGCTATATAAAAAGATGTCAAATTTTGATAGCCTTTCAGTTACTAGGCCTCCACCCTTTGATGGTTCCAACTATGCCTATTGGAAAGCCAGAATGAGGATCTTCCTCAAATCAATGGATGAAAGTGTGTGGCAAGCCACAGTGACTGAATGGAATCCTCCTATCATGGAAGTAACTGGTGTTGATGGTTCAAAATCTATGAAAATTACACCGTATTACCAATGGACCACACTTCAGAAAAATGAGAGTAGTGCTAATGCTAAAGCACTAAATGCAATCACTTGCGCACTATCACCGGATGAGTTCAAAAGAATCATATCTTGTGATACTGCAAAGCAAGCCTGGGATATTTTAGAAATGACACACGAAGGTACATCAATTGTCAAGAAATCTAAAGTCCAACTCCTCACAACTAAATTTGAAGAAATTCATATGGAGGAAAATGAAATGTTTATGGACTTTTTCACTAGATTGAATGACATTGTAAACTCAATGTGGGGTCTTGGTGATAAGATTCCAGAAAGTAAAGTGTGTGCAAAAATACTACGCTCTCTTCCTGAACGGTTCAATTCTAAGGTAACCGCAATCTAGGAACTTCGTGATACGGATAATATGAAGGTAGAAGAATTAGTTGGTTCTTTACAAACCTATGAATTAAGTTTTAAAGCTCCTAAAGGTAAATCTATTGCTTTGAAGTCATCTAAAAGTATTACTCAAGAAAATTCAGATTCAGAAAAGTCTAAAGATGATATGGCCCTTTTGGCGAAAAAGTTTTATAAGATTTTCAAAAGTAAGAAAAGAGTTGACTTTCAAAAGGCAAATGAAAAGAAACGTTCTAAACCTAAGTCTAAAACTTGGAAGTCATTGAAAGATAGTCAATGTTACAACTGTCAAGATTATGGGCATTTAGCAAACAAATATCCTAAAAAGGACAGATCCAAAAGGAAGGGTATGTTGGCTACTTGGGATGAATCGTCGATTCTCGAAGCCTCTTCGAATCAGAAAATTGAAACCGAAGTCGGGCGATGAACTTAAGGTCCTTATGACTCTAGCCAAGTTTACTTTTTCAGATCACGATGATTCAACAAGTGAAGAAAATTTGGATAGTGATCATGAAAATGATGAAGATCTTCAAGATGCTTACAATGCCTTATATAAGGAAAGTTGTAAAATTGCTGTTAAACTTAAACTTCAAAAAGAAAAGTTTTTTAAACTTAAAGAATGTTTTGAAACCCTTGTTTTAGAAAAATCTCAAATTTCAGATTGTTTTGAAAAATCAAAGTGTGATCTAGAATTCAAAACCTCCCTAATTGAAAATTTGAAATCTAAAAATGAGAAACTTAAAAATGAAGTATCTTCTCATCTGAGTTTGAAGGACACATGGAGATATGCCCAAGGTGATCCAAAATTAGAAAAATTATTATCCGGATCAAGAAAATGTGGCGATCGATCCGGGTTGGGCTATGATAAAAACACATCTCCTAAACAGAAGAATACTCGTTCCAATTTTGTGAAATGAGAGACTTCTAACTCAAAAGGAAAAGGTACTAGTCAAGTTTTTTCTAAAAATACAAAAACTCTTCAAAAACACAAAAGCAGCTATATAAATTTCAAAAAACAGATTCGAAACCCACTAGCTGAAAAAATTGTTGATTTACTTAAGGAGCTATTAAAATCTAACTCAGTAGGTCACTCTTACAACTATAAATAAAAGAAGACCAATTATTCTCCTAAACCCAAAACAGTACTGAAATGGGTTCCTAAGGTTGCCTGTTTGGTTGCTCACACTGCTTGCAAAGCTACAAGCCATTCGAAATGGTACCTAGACAGTGGATGCTCCAGACATATGACAGGCGACAAAGCTCTATTCACTGATCTTAAAGATATGACTGATGGGTCAGTCACATTTGGTGATGGTAGCAACTGCAAGATAATTGGCAAAGGTACGGTCCAACTCTATAACCTTCTCTTATTTAAAAATGTTTTATATGTTGAGGGTTTAAAATACAACCTGTTGAGCATATCTCAAATATGCGATAACAACCATAATGTTAAATTTTCTAATCAAGGTTGTGAAATTATAAACGAAAAGGGTTCTATAATATTAACTGGTCGCAGAACTTCTGAAAACTGCTATATTGTAAGCAATGGTAGCTCATCTAAACAATCATGCTACATGGTCCATACCGATGAGACAGAATTATGGCATAAACGCCTTGGACATGTTCACTACCGAAATTTATATAGATTGAGCAAAAGTGAACTAATTAGAGGTCTACCTAAGATGCAAAAAGTAGACAAGATTTGTGGTGAATGCCAGTATGGTAAACAAACTAGGAGCTCTCACAAAAAGGTGAACTCCAATATCACCACAAGACCACTCGAGCTTCTCCACATGGATCTTATAGGACCAACAAGAACGGAAAGTCGAGGTGGCAAAAAGTACATCTTAGTTATTGTAGATGATTATACAAGATACACTTGGGTTTCATTCTTGAGAGACAAATCAGAAACCCTTGATGAAGTGAAAAAGATTATAAAACGGATTCAAACTGAAAAATGTTTTCAAGTCAAGCAAGATCCGTAGTGATCATGGATCCGATTCGAAAATAGCGGTTTTGAGAAATTTTGTAGCGATCGGGAATATCGCATGAATTCTCTCGCACCTAAAACTCCTCAACAAAATGGAATTGTCGAGAGGAAGAATAGAGTGCTTCAAGAAATGGGAAATGTTATGTTAAATAGCATGAAGCTCCCTAGGAATCTGAAATTTGAAGTGAAAGTGAATATACTGCTACATTATTAACCGTGTTTATATTTGTAAATCTAATAATAAAACGGTTTATGAAATGTGGTTTGAGAAAAACTTCTCAAATACTTTCGAGTTTTTGGCAGCAAGTGCTATATTTTGCATGACCGTGAAAATTTGGGAAAGTTCGACACTAAAAGTGATGAAGGGATCTTTTTAGGATATTCTTTAAACAGTCGTGTATATCGAGTTCTGAACAACAGGACCGGTGTGATTCAAGAGTCAATAAATGTTATGATTGACGATCTTTTGAATACACATGTCCCTAGTTCAGATAATGATGAAGTTCTTATACTTGAAAAACAAGAAATTTCATCAAGTGAAACTAATCCAGAATTAAGGACTGTTAAAGATCATCCAACTTCTCAAATACTTGGAAACCCTCTCACTGGTGTGCACACTCGTAGACAATTAGAGGACATATGTAACTACGTATGCTTTACATCCCAGATTGAACCGATTAACGTAAAAGAAGCACTTTCAGATGAAAACTGGATTCTTACGATGCAAGAAGAACTTAATCAGTTTGTTAGAAATGATGTCTGGCACCTTGTTCCTAGACCTAAAGATAACATATTATTGGAACAAAATGGATTTTCAAAAACAAATCTGATGAACTTGGAAATATTATTCGAAATAAAGCAAGACTAGTTGTACAGGGGTATACACAAATTGAAGGTATTGATTATAATGAAACATTTGCTCCTGTAGCTTGTCTTGAATCAATTAGACTTTTTATCTCCATTGCATGTTTTAGGAAGATTAAAATTTACCAAATGGATGTAAAGAGTGCCTTTCTGAATGGTGATTTACATGAAGAGGTATATGTTGAACAACCTATAGGGTTTGAAGATCCTAAATTTACTGATCATGTGTATCGTCTTAAGAAGGCTCTCTATGGTCTGAAACAAGCTCCCAGAGCATGGTACGAAAAACTGACTAAGTTTTTACTGAGTCATAATTTTTAGATGGGGTGTGTTGAAAAGACGCTCTTTGTTAAGAAACATAACGATGATATTCTAATGGTTCAAATATATGTTGACGATATTATTTATGGATCAACCTGTACTAACATGACTGTTGAGTTTGCAGATTTGATGAAGTCTAAATTCGAAATGAGCATGGTTGGAGAATTAAACTATTTTCTAGGGTTGCAAGTAAAACAACAACCTGATGGAATTTTTATCTCTCAAACCAAATATACTCAGAGTTTAATTAAGAAATTTGGATTTGAGAAAGGTAAAAATTTTGATACTCCTATGAGTACAACTTTGAGACTCTCAAAAGAATCTACAGGTAATGATGTGGATCCTAAATTGTATCGTAGTTTGATTGGTAGTTTACTTTATCTGACTGCTAGTAGACCAGATATTGCTTTGAGTGTTGGTATTTGTGCTCGTTATCAATCAAATCCTAAAGAATCTCACTTAACTGCTGTTAAGCGGATTATGCGATATGTCGCAAGTTCTACTAAACTGGGTCTCTGGTATCCACATGAGACTAATGTTCAATTAGTCGGGTACGCAAATGCTGACTGGGCTGGAAACATTGATGATAGGAAATCAACTAGTGGTGGTTGTTTCTACATTAGAAATTGTCTTGTTTCTTGGTTTAGCAAGAAGCAAAGTTCTATATCGCTATCAACAGCTGAGGTCGAATACATTGCTGCTGGAAATGCATGTACTCAACTTGTTTGGATGAAACGAATGTTAAGCGATTATGGAATCACTCTGGATTCTATGATTTTATTTTGTGATAATTCCAGTGCAATAAATATCTCTAAAAATCCAGTTCAACATTCACGTACTAAGCATATTGACATTAGATTTCATTACATTCGTGAATTAGTGGAAGAAAAATTAATATATTTAGATTACATTCCAACCGAGACTCAACTTGCGGACATTTTCACTAAACCGCTCGACAAAAGCAGGTTTAATAAATTAAAATTTGATCTCGGTATGTGCAATTTAAATTGAATATACATGATTTGGTGTATCATAATGTACATAACTATGATGTTTTATTTGCTTGAATTTGAAAATTATTTAAAAATTTTACAAATTTTGAGTCGTACTCGACCAGTCGTGAGTGTACATGACCGGTCGTGCTACGACCGGTCGAACACTTACACGACCAGTCGTGAAACTCGGGATTTCACTTTAATTTGGGGATTTTGACTCTTCTTCTTCATTTCTTTTTACTCTCCAACGGTTCTAGCTACGACCGGTCGAACCCACCTTCATAGTACTTCAAGGTTAGTGGTTCTTTTACATTTTTTCTGTAGATTCTTGCTATTAGTGTTTCAAATCTCATTCTTGAGGAATCTATTTGTTCGTTCATTGCAAGTTTGGGGTTTTATCTTGAAAAATATATTCTATCTAAACCCCATTTCTTCCAACTTGTTGTTTCCTTGAAATCCTTCTGTGAAAATGGATACTAGAGGTAAAAAGAAAACTACTCGAGGTCCATCTTCTTCTAGATCAGCTTCTATTGTACAACGTCATCTTCGCTCTCCTGAAAATGATCCTTCTAATGCTCGGGATTTGCGTATGCGCAATGTTATTGTTGAGCGTCATGTTAATATTAATCACATTGCTTCATTTGGTATCCCTCCTCTGTTGGAATCTGTGGGATGGGATAACATCTTACATTGGGGTGGAGCTGCATACCAGTCCATTGCCCAATCCATGTTTGCATGTATCTGTGATTTTTCTCTTGAGAATTTAACTTTTAAAGTTGATACTCAAGAAGGATTGTTTTGAGTGGATCGACATTTGATTGCTGACATTATGGAAATACATGTTAATGATGAGAGCATTCCAATTAATATTTTACATGAATGGTCTCTCGAATCGAACGAAAAATGCTTACTAGAGATTTATGTAATTTGGATGTTCATTGGACTCATAAAGGTCATGTACTTCCCTCAAGGTATTTGTTACCCAGACACAGAGTACTTCATAGGATATTCATCTCAAATCTTTATCCACTTTCTGGTAATAAAATCGAACTCACTGCTTTCATGGTTCGTGTTTTGCATTCTGTAGTCTCTGGTGCAAAAATATGTCTACCTTCTTTAATTTGTCATTCCATTATTTTGTCTCGTTACCATCCTGGACATAGTGATATACCCTTTGGTTATTTATTGACTATGCTGGCAAATCATATGCTCGTAGCTATGCCTACTAGAGAAAAACTCATCCATCATCTCCCTTTTAATAATTTCAATATTAACAAGATGAATTTAGAATTGGCTGATGGCCAAGTAGATGCTGGTAGCAGTGGTGCTGAAGCAGGAAATGCTCAAGCTAGTGATCTTCCTGAAGACGTGAATATGGATGATTTATTTGAAGAACTTGAATCAGACTCGGCTAATGATCCTGATTTTCACCTTTTCGATTTTGATGAGAGATTGAATTCCCTTCAAGAGCAGGTGGCTCAAATTCGTGTTACCCAAGACACGCAATTTTCATATTTACGCAAATATATGAGGTGGATTGCTAAGGGTTTACATAAAATTGATCCATCTAATCCTGCTCCCTCTTCAGTTCTGAATTTTTGATGGGTCGTAATATTTTTTTCTTGAACTTTACATGCTTACTGACTTTTTTAATTATGCACTATGTTCTCTTGAATCAACTCCTATTTTCATTATTATTGATGCTCTTCTTCCTTTGTCATTTTGTGTCAAAAAGGGGGAGAAGTTTTGAAGGCTTTTGATTTATTTAAATTTAATCTTTATGATGTGCTCCTATTACTCAGGCTATTACTCAGGGGGAGTTAAGCTTCTCAGGGATAGTTATGGGAGAATAATGCTAGTTATTACTTATCATATCTATATAACTGTGCATGCTTCTCTATTATTGTGAACCTGTTGTGTTTGTACTTCTCTTATGTCTATTGGAAGTATTATTACTTGGGTGTTTTGTCATAAATTTGACAAAGGAGGAGATTGTAAGTGTTATGGTCTTATACTCCTTTGGTTGTCAAATTTTGATGTGTCAAAACATCTATCTGTGTCCTGCGCTTGTATGATGATTTATATGAATTCAAGACACTGCATAAATACTTCAAGAAGCTACAAGATGAACTTTTCAAGAAGCTATATGTTGAAGTCTCAAGAAGCTACAATGTTGATGTTCAAGTCTTAAGAAACAACTCATGACTTCAAGACTAATAAGCAATGCATGAAGTAGTTGTTATGCTGATGAAGATCTCAAGTTTGAAGCTACAACGAGTTCAAGATCTCAAGCCTAAAATGGTTCAAACAATCTACATTCGTTGAATGGTTGAAGTTCAATGTCCATACGACATGATTCAGGTTTGAATGACCTTAGGTTGACCCTTTAAGTAGGTCACTTTGGATACATAAATCAAATATTTATTTTACATAAGTTTGGTCTATTCTACGACCAGTCCTAGCTCTTGTTCGACCGATCTGGCATTGGTTCGACTAGTCCAAGAAATTCCACGACCAGTCCTAAGTAGTTGAAGATTTTTCAGAATTTTTGGTACGCCCACGACCAGTCCTGGAGGTCCTTCGACTGGTCGTAGGTGTGGCTTCGACTCGTCCACGACCAGTCGTGTATCTACGACTCAAAGTCCAGCAACGTAATCTATGGTCCTACGACTAGTCGTAAGGATCTACGACCAGTCGTAGGTGACCCACGACCAGTCGTAGGCTACTCACGACCAGTCATGGAACCACTTTCAAAGATCGCGCTTAATATTTCAAAAATCTGTTAGAGCTACGACCAGTCGTAGGAACGATTTTTGCTTCTATAAATTGAATACGAAATTTAGAGTTTTCACACTTCAACTCTATTCTATTCAAGAATTTTCAAGTGATCACTCTGAGATAAGTCTGTGTTTATTTTAAGCTACATTGTGCTTATTTAATATTCCTTTTTGCTAGCTTATTTAATTTGATTTTGTTTCTATATTCCAATCTTATTTGAAAAGAGGAATTATCTTATTCCTTCTTCTTGGAATCAAAATCAAATATAGCTACGCCCAACGAGTTAAATCTAAAATCTATTAGAATTTAGAACCTTATGAATGAGAGTATTGGAAATTGAACTTTGACATTCAATCATCTACTCCGATTGGTTCTACTGGGCTGCTAAGAAAAGGAGAAATCCAGGTATTTTACAATTACTGTAAAATTTATTTAGTTTTGGTTTTGTTTGAGGTTAAGCCAGAAAAATCTCATTGTACTGGTTTTGTTTGAGGTTGAACCAGAAAAATCTCATTGTATTGGTTGTCTGAGGAAAACCAGAAAACTCAGAAAAGAGGGGTTTTTGAATTGTGTAAGCCCAAGTGAAAAAGACACAATTGTAAAGGTTTTTGGTGAACTGTGAAAACCTATTTGATAGTGAACGCTAATATCCCCTGTGTGAGGATATTAGGAGTGGAGTAAGCTTTTGTGTGGTGTTGGAAAACGGTTGGTGTACACACAAAGCGAACCACTATAGCTCTTTGTCTTGTGGATTGAATGCTTGCTTAATTTTCATATCTTTTATCATTCGATTGTGTGGAATGTACAAGTGGATGTGAATGTTGTAACTATTTACATTTCAAGCAAGTGTGGGGATTGTTGTAATAATTTAGATCTATATACGCATTTAATTTCAATTCCTTGCTATTTCATTTACTTATATTAAAATTGAGTCCTTGATCCAAAAGAGGTTCTAGAAATAAGGTTGTCCTACCTTAAGCCCTTGTTTATTATGGTATAAGGTTGTCCTTAGAACTGAATTTGTATCAATCTCTCAATACTTATTTATCAAGGTGATTTAAAATTTAGCATTGTGAATTGATTCATATTGTAAGGCTATTGGTTTAATTTATTTCCGCTAATTTTATTTTAAATTTGGCATAGTCCTATTCACCCCCCCTCTAGGACATATAGCTTGGCCTTTTCAACAATTGTCATTAACAATGCTCAATTCTCCAAAACATGAAAGTAGTCCATAGTGATTGAGTAAAAATCATAAAACAAAGATCCAAAACTGAGTTTCATAAAATGTTCGGTACATTGACTTAATATCACAAAAAAAATAATCTATTGCAATGTATTATATCTTGTCATTAAAGGATTTGTCGCAGGCTAGAAAAGAGACATTTACTGGTGATTACAAAATGGGCCATATTTAGAACATCACCACTAGCACAAAACGCACTTCCTTTCCCCTGCAACCATTTAAAACACAACAATTAGAAACATGTCAGACAAAATTTTAGCAAAGAAAAAAAAAAGAATTTCTAGCCATTTTCCTAACTTAACATTATGATATTAATAATGTGATGAAGAATTTAACCATCAAAAATGAAAAAACAATCAAAACTATTCATCAACATGCCCCAATAACAACAAGAACAACAACAACTATAAAAAATGTTAACAATTGTTTTGTGGAATTGATGGTTCTTTGCCATCCAAATAACACAAAAGCTCACATCATGACTAGCCATAGGTTGAGAACTCTGTTTTTGGTTGGCGAGCATGGAAACATGAAATCCTCCATACATGGTTTATACCCTAATGACTTGAGCAATATTAAACACAACTTCCAAGTATAAAGAAGAACGGAAAATGAAATCCACACTCTTCTTCTTCACTCTATCAAAGAGAAAACTCAACAGGCAGGAATTCATTACAAATTATAGTTCATGTACTTAAGCTATGACATGACAAAAACTAAGAAAGGGACATACCTTAATATGTTGCTATTTTGAACTCCATTTGAAGGGATTCTGATAATCAAACCAATTAAAAAGATCAGGCTGATGACTTTAACTAAAAATAAAATAAAAATTCTTTCATTAAAACAAAGATTCTAAGTTCATATGAACTGCCTAGCTTTTTAAGAAAGGATTTGTAACCAAGTCTTTGGCAGAAGAAGCAATATTTCTACCCCAAATTCTCACTTAGGAATTCATAAAAAAGGTCATAGAGGGGTAATTTCAAGGCAAGCAAACATCAACACATAGAAAAGGTCACGTACAAAGCACCCACATTGAGGAACCATCCCAGTGCTTAGTTTCTCTAAGCCAACAATATCACAACAAATGACACCATATGCAAGGTATGAAAGAAGATACATGCAACCATACATCAAAATCTATTGGGTACAATATGATAAGAAACTGTCATTGCTTCAGTAAAATCAGAAGAGTGTTCAAACAATAAAATGCCATCTTAAAGGGAATTTTATAGCAATTCCTCCAATAAAGGAATATATTTGTTTGCTGTACCGCCAAGGTTAAATACTAATTCTTCAAGAACACACGTATGATAAGTTGGAGCTTTTTATCCTTTGGATCTGGGACACCTTTCAATGATCAAAACTATTTATGTGATGGTCTAATTTTGAATGTGGGTAGCAAAAATAAAAATAAAAACTCTTTTGTTGGAATATTCTAACCTTTGGATTATTCAAAGCCCTTATATATTCAGTGGTTACACTGCCAATATTTAAAGGAAAAGATGCAAACATTTTGGGTCATTGAAAAGGACTTGATCTGGCTATATATGCTAAAACATTTTGGGTGTGAAAACCGTCTTGGGTCAGTTTCGTACAAGCGGTGTATGTGGTAATCCAGTCTATTAATTTGATGGATCTCAGTGTGGGTTGAGTAAGCTTATACATTGGAAGTTCCTAATCCTTTGATTGATAGCTACAAACAAATGGTTAAATAAAAAGAAAGCAAAAGCCAGGGAAAAGCCAAAACGCACAAAGTTGTGGTCAGGAACTTCCACATAGAATCAGAAATAAACCATACTAACGTGAATCGATTAATTTTGAGCTTGGATGCATAATTACGTACCATTCTCATTTTAAGCTCGAATCGACTGTTATTGCCTGTCAAAATTAACTGTAGCTTTAATCATTGCTAATAGAAACTAACTTTCTAACCACCTTTAGAATAAAAGGAAGAAAACAGTAGACCACATTCATGTATGCATCCAAATCAAAGTCAACAACTATTCTAGCCTTTTTCTCTCCTTTCTTGAGTTCCTTCAAGAGCTCTTCCATCACATGACATGAAAAATAAAATTTAAAAAATTTAGTCTTGGAATATGTGCAAAAGTGCAAGTCATGTTGGCTAATGTATCCTGATGTTTTCTGAGGGATAAATTCATCTATCCTAAACCCATTATAGGAGACCTCTCATTCCACCTATTGAAGAACAAAATAGAAATGTAGAACTGAGCTTAAATATTTAACAACCAAGGAAAGTAAGCAAAAGACAAACAAAATGGAGAACACTTGCCCAAAAGAATAGCTAGAGAGAATCTAAAACTAGAAATCCCAAAATCTAATTGAGGAAATGATACAAAACCCATAGAGAAAAAGGAAAAGAAATGTAATAAGCATGGGGGAAGAAAACTAATATTGGACTCCAAGTCAACAGTTAAGGCCGTGTTTGGATGCTCACCAAAAATGGAATTGCAATAGTTCGATTCAATGAGTAAATGACTCTAGTGAGGTTAGCCACTCAAATTGAAATTATTGTCATTCCAAGTCCAACTGGCCAACTTAAAAGCCCTTGGAACTGCAATGAATTAAAATGGCGCCAGTCACGATTTGGCCATATTCTTCTCATAATGAATTTGAATAATTGCAATACGGTTCAACAAAGCATCCAAAAAGATCCTAAAAGAAGCAAAACTAATAAATAAATAGGATAGTAGATGATCAGAGTCTTCAGAAACAAATGTGGATGGCAACTTTTAGACAAAAAAATCACAACAGTTATGCAAAAGAATAAAAACTAATAAATATCTAGACATCCACTTTCAAATAGATATCTTAATGACAATATATATGAAGAGAGGCCATCAGCAAAATGAGAATAATAATAGAAAAGGTGGGGGAAAACTACCTAAATTCAAACTAGAAATTTCAACTAGTAAGTAAATGAAGTAGCTTAGAAATCAGTAACCCAATAAAGAAAGGATCAAAGAAAGGATACAGACCTTAAGAGAGTGATCTACCCTCCTCCCTGACATTCAATAAAAAAAATAAAAACAAAAACATGTGAATAGATTAAAAGAACAATAATCCACTATTAAAACAATGTGAAAAGTATACTAAGAAGCAAAGGAATGAGAATGCCCATTCCACCGTGTATTCATATGATATCAACCAAAAACTAGAATTTAAGAAGAATCAAGTTCTTATGCTCAATCAGATTTCGTTCAAAGTCAACAAAAGAATCCTCATTCTCATAAGTCAACAAATATAAAAGAAAATCCACACTATTTTACCATCACACATTCAACCAAAAAGAATAAGAGAAAAAAAAAAAAACTGATCCAAATATAGCTCAGCACAAAAGATTGAACAGCTCTGTTTGAGTTTTAAGTTTTTACAAGTGGAGCCCATGGTTCACTGAATTCAAATAGGTGGATGTCATCATCCTTTCATGGGGGTCACCAAATAGATGTCTAAGAAAGAAAAACAGTAAGAGTTCATACCATGATACCATTCACACACCTCTGTCAAGGAAGTGCGCCATGGATGAGACATGAATTACCTTCAGTTCAGACCCATACTTCAGCCTTGAGCGTGTCCCAACTATGGAATGTTTAACACAACATTCCCTTAAGAAGCATCCATGTGAAATTATGGAGTCCAAAATCTGTAGTAATAATAAGTAAGCACAAGTAAATATTTGTATCATAGAGTTAAAGGCTCATAAGCAAGAATAGTAAATACACATCATACCTGACATTTTTCTATCTTCGTTGGTGGTAGAAACCTAGGAGATGTGAAGATTGGCTTCAGCAGATCATAAAACTGAAACTTGGGAGGCTTCACTAAACATTAGACAGCTTCAGTTTGAAAAAAAAAAATGTCAAACTAAAAAATAAACTATACATAGACAAGTAGTTCACGGGAGATTTACCTAATATGTGAGAGCCAAGTTAGCATAAAAAAAGGACTTAACAGTCCCAATATCTTCATAGTAGCCATTAAATAGATATGTCTGCCAAGATATGAATGTGACAACCTTGTTAGAGACTTTTACTTCTATGGTTTAAATGCAACTTTTGTCCATTTACATAAATCTCAACTTAACTCATTCAAATGCAACAGGTGCATGAAGAAATAAAAATAAAATAAAGTAGGAAATTATGTACCGAAAGAATAGGGAGTTTTAACTTAACGTACCTACAGAGACCCCATTTTTGGTTGAACATGTCAATTTAAGCAAAAATACAAATAATAAAACATCCATCTACTTTGGATTTTATAATGGTCTATCAAATGGAACCCATATCAATAGTATTTTACAAAACAAATAGATAAATGAAGAAAGAGAAAAAATCTTAGTCTGGCAAAGTATGATGGATGATGCACAGGCACTCAGAAATTACTTAAGACAACATACATAACATATCATAATTCAACAAAACACTAGTTCTTCTGTTGACACATATTGATGCTTTGGTTTTCTTACTAAGCTCTCTATTTGCAGGCCACACGTTGAATGGTTAGGATTACCAGGGAGGTTTATGGATCATGGACCACCATAAGATTAAAGGCCTAGATCACCAAACTGCTAGCGTATTCTCAGTTGAGAATCATGGGCACTAAGTTCCTCCAGGTGGAACCTGCAGTTCGGTGATCTGGGTAGTTGATCTGATGATCCCTAAAGGTCATCCATATAGTAAGATTTGAAAAGGCCGAGCTAAATTCCTAGAGGGGGAGGGGGGGGGGGGTGAATAGGACTATGCCAAATTTAAAATTAAATGCATAATTTAACAAAAATAAATAAAGGTAGCACTTAAAACAATCTCACAATACAGAAATGAATAACAACTTCAAATGAACAAGTATTAAGAGGTTTATACAGATGTCGTTCTAAGGATTACCTTACACCAAAAACCAATGGTTTATGGTAGGACAACCTCTCAAACTGATATAGAGGAATAAATAAATAGCAAAGAATTAAACTAAGCTATTACAACATTCCCACACTTGCATAAAAAGATTACAATATTCTTCCACAAATGCATAAAAGGACATTACAACATCCACACAATGTCATAATCAATCAATCACCAAAAGATCAGAAATTATAGTGGTTCGCTTGTGTGTTCACCAGCTGTTTAGAAAAACAGCCACACAATTACTCCACTCCTAATATCCTCACATAGTGGATATTAACGTTCACTATGCAATAGGTTTTCAAGGTTCACCTAAAACCTTCACAATTGTGTCTTTCAAGTGGGCTTACACAATTCAAAAAACCCCATACTCTGAGTTTTCTGGATCACCTCAGACAAACCAAAAGAAAAAGATTTTTTTGGCACAATCTCAAAGAAACCAAAAGAAAGAGATTTACAAAACTATAAAATACTTATCTGGATATTCTCCTTTGATGAAGCCCGGTAGAACCGATTCAAAGTAGATGTTCAACGTAGATGTTCAATGTCCACACTTATGAAAAGGTTCTAAGTTCTAAATGAATTTTAGATTAAATCACCTTGGGCTTGCTTGATTTGATTTTGATTCCCAGAAAGGGGAAAACAAAATCCCCATCTTTAAAATATGATTAGAATATAAAATCACAAAATCAAATACAAAAAGCTAATTAAAGAGAATATTAAATGAGCACTAAATAGCTTAAGAATATCACTAACTTATCTCTCAGAGTGGTGTCTTGATTTTGCTTAAATTGAACGAAAAACTCTGAAAATCGTGCTTTATTTATAAGTATAGAAACTGTTCACTCGACTGGTCCAAAGGACAGCTCGACTAGTCAAAGGACCAACAGATTTTTGAAATTTCGGGCGTGATAAGATAAAACCGTTCCACGACTGGTCGAGTGGCTTCCACGACCGGTCGAATAGCATGTACGACCGGTCGAACCCTGCTCTCGACTGATCATGTGGACCCATTTAAGTTGCTGGACTTTGAGTCGAGCCTGCTCGACTGATCGAGCACTATTTACTCGACTGTTCAAGCAGTCTCTAGGACTAGTCGAAGATCCAACAAAAAATCTCGAAAATAAGTAATAAATCTTAGACTGGTCGAGCTAGTACTAAGACTAGTCGAACATAGGCTAAGACTAGTTGAGAAATAGCCTATACACTTATAAAGTGACCCAATTAAAGTATGTAATCAATATGATCTAACCTATGGTCAATCTAGGGTCATTCATAACTTATAAGTGATGTTTGAACATTGAAACATCTTTTGCTTCGGTTGATAGTTGATCTTGACATACATGAAGCTTGACATCTTAAAGTATGTTGAAGCTTGAACTTGTAGCACTTTGAAGCTTGAATTTGAAACGCTTTGAAGCTTGAACTTGAGATACTTAACTTGTATTTCATCTTGAGCTTTAAGTACCAAAGTAAAGAACTTTGTCTTGACGTGAATGAAGTTTGAAACCTTTAACTATTGAAGAAGCTTGAAAGATTGAACTAGCACTTGGTGTTGAACTTTAACTTGAACTTTTATATCTCTTGATCTTGCATTTGAAGTTTTTGAGGTAAAGACCTTTGTTCTTGAACATGAGATGCATGATCTTGAATATGTAGATGAGCTACACAAGACATAGATTCCAAGAGGTTTTGGCACTACAAAATTTGACAGTCATACGAACTAGAAAATATAGCACTTACAAGATCCCAACCATCTTTCACCTTTACCAATTGAATATTGAATGTGGATCATTGCCTTATCCATCTAATTTGAGGGCCATCAAATGAATTGCTAGAACAACAAAATGTGGGCTCCACTTGTAGGCAATCGGGGCTTGACAATACAAGTTTTGCTTGCATTGAATTGAAGGAATTATTTTTTTTTTAAATAAAAAAGAGAACAATTTTAGATTATTACAGATTTTTGCAATGATATGCAGAGAAAGGGATCTGTGATTTTTGCTTTTGAATGCAAGTATGGATCGAACAAATTGGAATATGTTTCAAATCTAGAATTTAGAAAAGCCAGGTTTAAAAACCCAAACGTACTGCAAAAAATTTAGGAACATTTGAAAATCCAATAAAAGATAAAATAGAAAATCGATTCTGAGATGAAATTACAAAGAGAGAGAGAGAGATTTACCAATCTCTGAGATGGAAATGATGAATTCAGAAGTGCATACCTGAACCAAAAATCGATCTCTCCATCTTCCACGGCCTATTTTAGGATTCCTACTAAATGTCTGGGGAAATAAGAAAACAACCAACACACAACAACAAGCACAAACCAACACACAGATCTAGTGGTTAGGTCAAAATGAAAGTTTTGTTGAAAAAAATCAAACTGTGTGAATTTTCATTGTAAAACCCCAATTAGGGTTTCAACATTCAACATTGACGATGGCCAATATCAAGAGAGAGATTGAGCGCAATATGGACAAAGAAAGAGGGAGAGATCTGAGAGAGGGAGATCGAGAGTGCTTGTGCTGTGGTGGTTGCTTCCGCACTCAACTGAGAGAGAGTGTTTACTTTATAGAAGGAAAGAGAAAAGAGAGAGAGAGAGAGAGAGAGAGAGAGAGAGAGAGACTACGTGTGTGTGTGGGTAGTGCTAGAGTTGCGTGATAAAAAATGGGTTTTACGGAGTTGTAGAGAGAGAGAGAGAGAGAGAGAGAGAGAGAGAGAGAGAGAGATGGGGCGGGGAGAGGGAGAGAGTGGGGTTAGGGTTTTCTTTTTCTATTTATATAGGTCGTGGCAATACCTTAGGAAGGTTTCAACGGTAGGCGTCACTCCCCACTATTGTTTTTTTTTTGTGTTTCTATAGTGAGGCCCATGGATGGTGCAGATCAAACCAAATGGCCACATGTATGACACAGATGGACAAGAATTTAGGAATGACAGAGGTACTCTGTAAGTATTATGGATTTATGCTCCTTTGGTTGTCAAATTTTGTGGTGCCAAAACCTCAATCTATGTCTTACGTAATTCATTGTTATAAATGTTCAAGACATTGCATCACTGCTCTAAGCACTTTACTTACTTCAAGAAATGCAAGTACAAGCTATTACAGAAGAATGCAAGTACAAACTACAACAGTAGAAGTGATCCTGTTCAAGAATCAAGTCATTGTACAACACAAGATGAATTGTTATTCAAGCTATAGAAGATCTCATGTTCAGTGCTACATCAAGTTCAAAGATCTCAAGCTTCACAATCTTCAAAGGTCATCTATCATCTGAAGATATGAAGTCTCGATGTTCATATCTCACTTTCAAGGTATGATTGGCCTTAGATTGTCCTTAGGGTAGGTCATTTTGAATACATAATTTAATTGAATCATTTTACGTGGAATTGGACTATCCTAAGACTAGTCTTGAACCTTGTTCGACTAGTCCTAGCACTGCCTCGACCAGTCCAAGAAATTCCTAGACCAGTCTTAAGTTGGTTGCAAATTTTCAGAATTTTCTATTCGTCCACGACCATTCCTGGACTCTATTCGACCGGTCGTGTGAACAGTGTCGACTCGTCCTACGACCAGTCCTGGTTCTACGACTTAAACTACAACAACCAATCTTTGAGTCCTACGACCAGCCGTGGGTATGCTACGACTAGTCGTGGAGGGCCTACGACCAGTCGTAGACATCCTACGACTAGTCGTAGAATGGTTTTATCTAATCACGCTTAAAATTTTGAAATGCAGTTCGATCTACAACCAGTCGTAGTGACCTTAAGACCAGTTGATAGAGCACGAATTTCAGAGTTTGATAACTCAATTCAAGTAAATTCAAGGCATCACTCTGAGATAAGTTTGTGTTCATTTTAAGCTAATTTGTGCATAATTTATATTCTCTTTTATTAGCTTTATTAATTTGATTTTGTTTCTACATTCCAATCTTAATCGAAAAGAGGAATTATGATATTCCTTCTTCTTGGAATCAAAATCAAATATAGCTAGCCCCTCTGGTTTAATTTAAAATCAATTAGAACCTAGAACCATTTTAAAGTGAGTATTGGACATTGAACTTCTATATTCGAACTTCTACTCCAATTTGGTTCTTCCGGGTTGCTACAAAAGGAAAAATCCAGGTATTTTACAATTATGTAAATTTCCATTTTGGTTTTGTTTGAGATTAAGCCAGAAAAATCTCATTGTGTTGGTTATCTGAGGAGAGCCAAAAAACTTAGAAGTGAGGGTTTTTAAATTATGTAAGCCCTTTTCTAAACACAATTGTGAAAGTTTTGGGTGAACCTGTGAAAACCTATTTTGATAGAGAACGCTAATATCCCCTATGTGAGGATATTAAGAGTGGAGTAGCAATCTGTGTGGATGTTTTTTAACAATTGGTGTACACACAAGCGAACCACTATAACTATTTGTGTTTTGTGGATGTGTGATTTATATTTTCTATCTTTGATCATTCAGATTTGTGGGATGTATATGTGAATGTAAATGTTACAATTTTTACATTTCGAGCATTGTGGGGAATGTTGTAATAGTTTATAATTTATTTCTTGCTATTTCATTTGTTTCCTTTCTGTTTGAGTTTTTGATATTCAGTTTGTTCTATAAATAAGGTTATCTTGCCATAAACCTTTGGTTTTTATGGTGTAAGGTTGTCCTCAGAACAATATTGATATCAATCTCTCTTTTTGAGGTTGCTTTACATTCCAATATAGTGATTTATTAATAATGATATCTTTTATTCATTTATATTCTGCTGTTATTGTTTCAATTTGGCATTGTCCTATTCACCCCCCCCCCCCCCCCCAAGGACATATAGCTTGGCCATTTCAAGTGGTATCAAAGCCTAATAGCTCATTTTAATTCTTGTTATTTGGATTTATTTCCAGAGCTAACCGATCTAAGCTATATATAAGATGTCAAATTTTGATAGCCTTTCAGTCACTAGGCCTCCACTTTTTTATGGCACCAATTATGCCTATTGGAAAGCCAGGATGAGGATCTTCCTTAAATCCATGGATGAATGTGTGTAGATAGCCGCAGTGAATGAATGGACCCCTCCTACCACTGAAGTAACTGGGATCGATGGTTCAAAATCAATGAGAGTAACACCTTATTTCTCATGGACCATACTTCAGAAAAGTGAGAGTAGTGCAAATGCAAAAGCACTAAATGCAATCACTTGCGCACTATCACCGGATGAATTTAAATGAATTATATCTTGTGATTCTACAAAGCAAGCTTTGGATATTTTATAAATGACACACAAGGGTACATCAATTGTCAAGAAATCTAAAGTCCAAATCCTCACAACCAAATTTGAGGAAAAACATATGGAAGAAAATGAAATGTTTATGGACTTCTACACTAGATTAAATGACATTGTGAACTCTATGTGGGGTCTTGGAGAAAAAATCCCAGAAAGTAAAGTGTGTGTAAAAATATTACGCTCACTTCCTAAATGGTTTAATTCTGAGTAACTACTATCCAGGAACTTCTTGATACGGATACTATGAGGGTAGAAGAATTAGTTGGGTCTTTACAAACCTACGAGTTAAATTTTAAAGCTCCTAAAGGAAAATCTATTGCCCTTAAGTCTTCTAAAAATGCTTCTTAAGAAAACAATTCCGATTTATAAAATTCTGAAGACGATATGGCCCTTTTAGCGGAAAAGTTTTACAAAATTTTTAAAAGTAAAAAGAGGGTTGATTTTCAAAAAGCAAATGATAAAAAAAGATCTAAATCTAAATCTAAGACTTGGAAATCTTTAAAAGATAGTCAATGCTACAACTACTAAGAATATGGGTATTTAGCAAACAAGTGTCCTAAAAAGGACAAACCCAAAAAGAAGAGTATGTTGGCTACTTGTAACGCCCTGAAAATCAGGGGTCGAGCATAAACTCAACTCCTGAATTCCAACACATCACTTATGTAACAAAATGAATGATGATTGAATGTTGACTATATTAGAGTAGTGAACATGAGCGAGATTAAGCCAAAACAACATATCATACTCCAGAGACAGTTAAATTGCAAGCGAAAGACTGTGATAGGTATATAAAATATAAAAACAGCGGTGAGTCTCCAGAGTGTGATAATGTTACCAGGTTAATGAACTACAAGTACAATTTCAAATTATACCAAAGGTGTAGTGTTATCTAGTCAACATCCCTGTAATCCTGTTGATCAAGACACGGCTCACTTGAAGCCATCAGCATACAGTATACACGAACAAGCAGCATTCTCATCATAAAGGTCCGGCTCCGCCTCAGGAGTAGCGTCGCCATCTGCAATCAGAAAAAGTCTGGTGGGTATTCGGAACACCGTCCCATAACGTGGGAGTGAGTGATCAACTCAGTGGAACAATAAAGCATAGGTTAACATGTTATCAATTCAGTCAAGCAGTAATGATAAAGCAGTACAATCAAACAATTCTAACTGCTCTTATTAAATGCAAGTATGAAATGACATGATGAATGCCCTTGCCAAACCACCCTCATGCGACACCATCTTACGTTCGCGAATGCATCATCCCTCAGTCTCTACATCTACCAGGCACATGCAGTGCGATGATGAGCATGATTGCCGAGTAGTTATTAGTCCATTTCAAATAGCAATATTGGGAAACTATGGTACGTCCCTTGTATCATTCCCAAACATGATCCATTCTAGGGTCATCAATCCTAGTTAATCTCATATGATGGTGTATTTTTAGGTCGTTGCAAAGGCTTCCAAGGCTGTTACGCATAAAGGTTACACCACTCCCCCATCACCTTTTCAACGGTTCATCACTATACAGATACAGGCCTAGTTCATACTCTATACACTGCAGTAAAACTCGTCGCCTCACTGCAAATTCAGAGTATTCTCGAGGTCACTACAAAGGGCTGTCAGGGCTGTTATGCACAAAGGTTACACCGCTCCCCCATCACCTTATCAATGTAGGCCGACAGCACGAATATAGTGTCTCATACCACCATAATCGGGTCACGAGTTTTGTTGCTCACTGGTCACTACGGGGAGGCACGTGGCTCCAGCGTAGGCCGATAGCTCGACCATGGTGTCCCATACCACCATGCCCGGCTCATGAGTCTTAGCGGATGAGGTACCATGGTTAACAAGATTCCACTGGTAAGTTTGGTACCATAGGTTCAAGCAGTAGCAACCAAACATGGTGAACATACATTAGACAAATCAGGTTACTTGATGAACCTGACTAGCTTGAATGCCCGTTAAATTGTACGACATTTGGCTTAACCACTGCCGACAAGCAACGCACAACTCGGGTTCGTTAAACACATCTTACATGGTGAAAAGAATCTCAACCATGAACTCAAGTCCGGTACTGATTGTCTGGACTATATCATAGCCCCAATTACATTCAATTACAGATAGTTAAAACAATATTGGATCAAGATTCAAATCATACAATTAAAGTCTGATATTATCTGCTTAGGGCTGCCAGGGCTGTTGCACGCACTCGTTGCACCGTTCCCCCATCACCCTTCATGGATTTTTATGGAGTACAACTTAAATATGTGAAGTAATTAGAGCAGAATCACATAAACAAGTAATTCAAACATGTTAACAAGCATGTTATAAAACACAATGTAAACAAGAAATTCAAACACATACGTTTCATAATTAAGTGGTTAAACTAAACAAACAACATGGAGGAAATTATACACATTACTAAGGTAGTTGAGAATCCTATCTCAACACCCTTATACATTACCATTTACTAACTACTACTCATACAGACATTCCAACAAACATTTTAGATTAGATACATCAACATACCTGACGTTTGTTGATCACACAGGTATTAAGCCAAATCCTTTCACTAGGGAGCTGCCCCATGGATAACATGTGAGCACCCACGACGAATAGTCATGGCAAGCAAGAATCCAAGTTCCATGTTCATTCAGTCATTTCCACAAATACTTGGGCTACATGTTTTAGTATATATAGTGTATATTGGTCGTGGCGTGATTTAGGGCAAATCCTTTCGTCAAAGGGGTATCGCCAATACAACAATCATATATCCATGACAATTAGTCATGGCGAGCACGAATGAGAATTCTATACTCATTCGGACATTTTCACAAACACTTAGAACACACTATTTTAATATACATAGTGTATATTAGCAAAAACATGTATTAGGGCGAGTCCTTTCACCAAACAAGTATTTTATCCATATATAGTATTTCATACAACAAATAATCATGGCAAACACACTTCTAAAGTTTATACGTATACAGTACTTTCTACAAATAACTAGAGTATGTAAAATTCCATATTCTACATCTTTAGTTGAAACGGAAAACAGACAACACTTTGTACATGTGCAATTGCATACAGATCATGAATCTATCATTATCTGACATTGAAAGCGTTGAAAACCAAAACCTATACACCTAAAGTCCGCACCTTTTGTCGTAGAATCGTAACGAATCCGATAGTTTTGCTAAGCTTTCATCTATGGTAGTTTGGCAACCTATAGAACGAAATAGGTTAGCTATTTCATAACCTACAACTATCAAAACCCCAAAACAGATTAGGGTTAGGGTTTCTTACTTAGAAACGAAGTCGGAATCGCCGGGAAAGTGATTAGATCGGAGTGGTTGAACACGTATAGCAGCAGGGAAGAGTGGCAGAGAGATTCTCCCACTGCTCCCACACATTCTCTCTCTTTTCTCTCTTCTCTCTCTAGGGTTTCTCTTAAATTCGTATGGCTATGAGAGAGAGGATTCTAAGGTCCTTATATAGCCTAAAAACATTCCAAAATAGACTCCAGGTCAAGGTATACTTAAGTTATAACCAAAGTGAGCTAGTTTCAGCTCAACGGAGGATTTCTAGCGGCCCTCCTTAAGCCAAAAGTCGGACTTAAGCTCACAGACATTGGATCTACGTGGAGTTAAGTTTTCATTTCAGTCAGATTCCCAGATCACGCATGGCGGACCAGTTTTAGTTCGACGGTCAGTGGATCTCGATCGAAGATTCCGAGTACATAGATGTATTTATGAAATTTTTTCTGATCCGAGGGTGTATTTGGGTCAGATTCTGATGGTCAGGTTGCTTAATACTGACCCGCAAGTGACAAGTCTCAGATTACTATTTGAGATATTTATTTTTAAAGAAAATCACGTATTTTCACACTCCTCACTCCGGACTCAAGCGAACAGCCGTGGGACACTGTTTGGATTTGATTTTTGAGATGGTTGTTAAGTCTAGCGAGGCGGTCCTAATTCCTTAACATCGTATTATTTGAACTTCCGACGTGCGGTCCAGATCTGATACGGAGTTTCGGGATGCTCCCGAGAGCAGCCGGGTAATGAGATTGATCCTAGATTTTAGGGTAACCTAGCGTCAATGATTCTACAAGTTTTCGGTCTTGCAGATCGTATTTAAAGTGGATCAAGCGGATTTCCTAGCTAATCTAGTTTAGCACTTAGTTACTTTGTCTCATTTCTAAAGGATTTAGTCCTATAAGATTTCTGTCTGAGGTGGTACTTAGTCCTTTATAGTTTGTATATAAAGTGATCCAAGTTATACTACTTAGCTAGTTTAAGATAGTGTCTAGGGTGAAAGTACTTAGAAAAATTAAAAGATCAAGGTGGTGAAGGGTGGGATTTATGAAGAAAATGGGTTCACAAGCGATTTTAGACTGTGGGATTGAGTTCTGACAAGTTAATAAGGCGTTAGGAGCGACCCATTGCCTACAGACGTCTAATCCCAGGTTGGTAAAAATCTCGGATGTTACACTACTTGGGATGAATCCTCTGATTCTGAAGCCTCTTCTAATTTAGAAGATTTTGAAACCGAGTCGAACAGTGAAGTTAAAGCCCTTATGACTCTAGCCAAATTCACTTTTTCAGATAATGATTCAACAAGTGAAGAAAATCTGAACAGTGAATGTGAAAATGAAGGTGATCTTCAAGATGCTTACAATGTCCTATACAAGGAAAGTTGTAAAATTGCTGTGAAACTTAAACTTCAAAAAGAAAAAATTTCAAAGCTTAAAGAAAATTTTCAGTCTCTTGTTTTAGAAAAATCCCATATTTCAGATTGTTTTGAAAAATGCAAATGCGATTTTGAATTCAAAACCTCCCGGATTGAAAATCTGAAATCTGAAAATGAAAAACTTAAACTTGAAGTCTCTTCTCTTTTGAGTTTAAAGGATACATGGAGATATGCCCAAGGTGATCCAAAGTTAGAAAAACTTTTATCCAAATCAAGAAAATGTGGTGACCGATCCAGTTTGGGCTACGATAAGAATATTCCTCCTAAACAGAAGAACAATCTTCCTAAGTTTGTGAAAGGAGAAACTTCAAACTCAAAAGGGAAAAGTAATAAAAAAATTTCTAAAATTTTTAAAAAACTTAAAAACAACTATATCAATTATAAAAATCAGAACTGAAACCCTTTAGCTGAGAAAATAGTTGATCTTCTTGAGGAGCTCTTAAAATCCAACTCAGTGGGTCACTCTACCAATAACTACAATCAAAAGAAGACCCATTATACTCCTAAACCCAAAACAGTTATAAAATGGGTTCCGAAGGTTACCTGCTTGGTTGCCCACACTGCTTTCAAAGCTATAAGCCATTCAAAGTGGTACCTAGACAGTGGATGTTCAAGGCATATGACTGGTGATAAAGGTTTATTCACCGATCTCAAAGACATGACTGATGGTTCAGTCACATTGGGCGATGGCAACAATTGTAAGATTATTGGCCGAGGTACGGTTCAACTCTATAACCTCCCTTTGTTTAAAAATGTTTTATATGTTGAAGGGTTAAAACACAATTTATTAAGCATATCTCAAATATGTGATAACAATCATAGTGTAAGATTTTCTAACCAAGGTTGTGAAATTTAAATAATAAGGGTTCAGTAATATTAATTGGTCGCAAAACTTTTGAAAACTGCTATATTGTTAGTGAATCCAGCTCATCTAGTCAAACGTGTTACATGGTCCATACCGATGAGACTGATTTGTGGCATAAACGTCTTGGACATGTACACTACCGTAATTTTTATAGACTGAGCAAAAGAGAACTAATAAGAGGTCTACTTAAATTACAATAGATAGATAAAATATGTGACGAATGCCAAACAGGCAAGCAATCAAGGAGCTCTCACAAGAAGGTGAACTCCAATGCCACATCAAGACCACTTGAGCTTCTCCATATGGATCTTATAGGACCTACCAGGACGAAAAGTCGAGGTGGCAAAAAATACATTTTGGTAATAGTAGACGATTTTACCAGATTCACTTGGGTAGCTTTCTAAGGGATAAGTTAGAAACTCTTGATGAAATAAAAAGAGTTCTCGAACGAATTCAAATGGAAAAATGTTCTCAAGTCTGTAAGATCCATAGTGATCATTGATCTGAATTTGAGAATAGCAGATTTGAGAAATTTTGTAGTGATCAAGGAATATCGCATGAATTCTCCGCACCCAAAACTCCTCAACAAAATGGAATTGTAGAAAGGAAAAATAGAGTGCTTCAAGAATGGCTAATGTAATGTTGAATAGTATGAAGCTATCTAAAAATCTTTAGGTTGAAGCTGTTAATACTGCATGTTATATAATTAACTAGGTTTATACGAGTAAATCTAATAATAAAACGGCTTATGAAATATAATTCGATAAGAAGCCTACTGTCAAATACTTTCGAGTTTTTGGCAGCAAGTGCTATATTTTACATGACCGTGAAAATCTGAGAAAGTTTGATACTAAAAGTGATGAAGGGATCTTTTTAGGATATTCTTTAAACAGTCGTGCATATCGAGTACTGAACAAAAGGACCAGTGTTATTCAAGAATCTATAAATGTGGTCATAGAAGATCACTTGAATACACCTACCCCAAGTTCGGATAATGATGAAGTTCTTTTAATTGACAAACCAGATACTTCATCAAATCAAATTGATTCTGAATTGAGAACTGTTAAAGATCATCCAACCACTCAGATTCTTGGAAACCCTCTCACTGGTGTGTGTACTCGCAGACAACTTGAAGACATATGTAATTACATATGTTTCACATCCCAGATAGAACCGGCTAACGTAAAAGAAGCTCTTATGACGAAAACTAGATAGTTGCGATGCAAGAAGAGCTTAACCAATTTGTGAGAAATGATGTTTGGTACCTTGTTTCTAGACCTAAAGATAAACATATTATTGGTACTAAGTGGATTTTCAAAAATAAGTCTGATGAACTTAGTAATATAATTCGAAACAAGGCTAGACTGGTTGTACAAGGGTACACTGAAATTGAAGGAATTGATTATGATGAAACATTTACCCCAGTAGCTCGTCTTGAATCAATCAGACTATTCATATCCATTGCTTGTTTTAGAAAATTTAAAATCTATCAAATGGATGTAAATAGTGCCTTCTTAAATGGCGATCTGAATGAAGAAGTGTATGTTGAACAACCAACGGGTTTTGAAAACCCTAAGAGTGTTGATCATGTTTATCGCCTAAAAAAGGCTCTCCATAGTTTAAAATAAGCTCCCAGGGCATGGTATGAAAAGTTGACTAAGTTTTTACTAAGTTATAACTTTCAAATGGGAAGTGTTGATAAAACTTTATTTGTTAAGAAATATAACGATGATATCTTAATGGTTCAAATCTACGTTGATGATATTATTTATGGATCTACCTGTTCTAACATGACTGTTGAGTTTGCAGATTTAATGAAATCTAAGTTCAAAATGAGCATGGTTGGGGAATTAAAATATTTCCTTGGGTTGCAAGTAAAACAACAACCTGATGGTATTTTTATTTCTCAAATCAAATATGCTCTGAACTTAATCAAAAAGTTCGGATTTGAGAATGGTAAAAATTTTGATACTCCTATGAGTTCAACCTTAAGACTCTCAAAGGACTCTACAGGTAAAAATGTTGATCCTAGGTTATAACGTAGTATGATTGACAGTTTACTTTATTTAACAGCTGTCGGCCTACTTTAAGTGTTGGTATTTGCACTAGATATCAGTCTGATCCTAAAGATTCTCATTAACTGTTGTTAAGCGGATTATACGATATGTCGCAAGTTCAGTTAATTTAGGTCTCTAGTATCCATATGATACTAGTGTTCAGTTGGCAGGGTACACTTATGCCGATTGGGCTGAAAATATCGACGATAAGAAATCAACCAGTGGTGGTTGTTTTTATATCAGAAATTGTTTAGTTTCTTGGTTTAGTAAGAAGTAAAGTTCTATATCACTCTCTACGGCTGAGGCTAAATACATCGCAGCTGTAAATGCATGTACTTAGCTTGTTTGGATGAAACGTATGTTAAGTGATTATGGAATTACACAGGATTCAATAGTTCTTTATTGCGATAATTCCAGTGCTATAAATATTTCAAAAAATCCAATCTAGCATTCACGTACCAAGCACATTGATATTAGGTATCATTATATTCGTGAATTAGTGGAAGAAAAAATAATCTCTTTAGAATATTTCCGACCAAGACTCAACTTGCTGACATTTTCACTAAACCGCTCGACAAAAGCAGGTTTAATAAACTAAAATTTGATCTTGGTATGTGCATTCAAAATTGATTATTCATGCATGTATGTATCATAGTGTATATATATTTGATAATTTATTTGTTTAAATTTCAAATTTTTATGAAAAACGCATATTTTTATTGATACTCGAGCAGTCGTGGGTGTACTCGACCAGTATTGGTATGACTGATTGAGGACAGCTCAAGACCGGTCGTGGAGTGCGTTGTCCTCTTTTATTTGGGGAAAGTCTTCATCTTACTCATTTCTATCTTGCTCTCCAACAAGTCGAGGCACGACTAGTCGAACCCTATAGTGTGATTCGTTAAGGTTAGTGTAATTTATCAGTCTTGCTTGTAGATTCATGGTCCATTTGCTTCAATATCATTGGAGTGCTTGATTTCAAGCTTTGTTGGGTTATTTGGGGCTTTCTACTCAAATTTCTGATTTTGAGAAAACCCATTTCTCATCTTTTATATCTCCCTAGTTCTTTGAATTTCTTGTTGCCAATGGATGCTAGAGGGAAAAAAAAAACATCCTGTGGTCCATCATCCTCTAGATCAACCTCCATTACTCGGCGCCATCTTCAGTCTTTCGAAGATGATCCCTCCTATGTGTGGGATTTGCATATGCGTAATGACATTGTTGAGTGACCTGTATTTCTTGATCACATTGTTCCTTTTGGTATTCTTCCTTTACTCCAGGCTATAGGATGGGATAACATCTTACATTGGGGTGGGCTGGCATACCAATCTATTGCATAGGCCATGTTTGCAGGTCTTTCTGATTTTTCTGCTGAGAATTTAACATTTAAGATTGATGCTAGAGAAGGACCTTTTGCTGTAAACCGTCATCTAATTTCAGGCCTTATGGAAATACCTATTAATGATGAGGGTATTCCCATTCATACTTTAACTGAGAAACCCTCTGAATCAGAGAAACGAATGCTCACTAAAGACTTATGCAATATGAATGTGCAATGGACTTATAGAGGGAATGTGCTCCCCTTAAAGTATTTGTTACCCAGATACAGGGTGCTCCATAGAATATATATTTCAAATCTGTATCCACGTTCTGGCAATAAAACAGAACTAACCTCCTTTATGGTTCGAATTTTGCATTCTGTCGTTTCTAGCACAAAAGTCTGTCTTTCATCTTTAATATGTCATTCCATTATTCAGTTTTGTCTCCATCCAGGTCATAATGATCTTCCATTTGCCTATCTTATGACTGTCTTAGATAATCACATGCAAGTGGCTATTCCTGTTGGAGAGGCACCTATCCACCATCTTACTTTTAACAATTCAAATATTAACAAGATGAACTTGGATTTGGCTCCTGGCCAAGTGGATGTTGGTGGGGGTAGAGCTGAAGCTAGGAATGAAGATGATGTTGGTGATCTTCCTGATGATATTAATATGGATGATTTATTTGATGAAATTGAATCTGATTCTGCTAATGATCCTGATTATGAACCATCTGAGTTTGATGCGCGTCTGCGTGCACTTGAGGAGAAGGTAGAGAGTATGAATGTTGCCCATGATTTGCAATTTAAATATATGGCCAAGTATCTTAGGCACTTAAACAAGGGCCTTCATCAACTTGATCCTACCATACCTACTCCTTCCTCAGGATATGATTAAGTAATTTACTCTTTGGTCTATAATAACTTTAAGTCTACTTTTATTGGATTATAAACTTTATTTGGTTTCCTGACTGTGGCATGCTGACTTTATTTAAACTAGTTCATGGTATGCGGACTTTAATTTACTTATATCTTGACTCCTTGATTACTCTTATTTATTAACCTTTTCCATTTTTCTTCTTCCTTTGTCATATTGTGACAAAAAGGGGGAGAATTTATATGGTTTTGCATATGAATTGATATGTTGATGGAATATGGACTGTGGTAGAGTAGCATTTTTTTTCGATCTATGGATACATGTGTGCTACTTAGGGGGAGTAAATAAGGAGGAGTTCTGCCTACTTCATCATGATGTGTGATGACAACTGGTGCATGGTTCTTTAACTAGGCTGTAACTAGTTTTTTCTTTTATTAACCTGTGCATATTTTGTTGTATTCATATTAGTTATATTATTGTTGAGTGTTTTGTCACAAATTTGACAAAGGGGGAGATTGTAAGTACTATGGTTTTATGCTCCTTTGGTTGTCAAATTTTGTGGTGCTAAAACCTCAATCTATGTGTTGCGTAGTTCATTGTTATAAATGTTCAAGACATTGCATCACCGCTCTAAGCACTTTACTTCAAGTCAAGAATGAAGAACTACTTCAATCTACTTCAAGAAATGCAAGTACAAGCTACTATAGAAGAATGCAAGTACAAGCTATTACAGTAAAAATGATCTTGTTCAAGACTCAAGTCAGTGTACAACACAAGATGAATTGTTATTCAAGCTATAAAAGATCTCATGTTCAGTGCTACATCAAGTTCAAAGATCTCAAGCTTCACAATCTTCAAATGTCATTTATCATCTGAAGATATGAAGTCTTGATGTTCATATCTCACTTTTAAGGTATGATTGGCCTTCGATTGTTCTTAGGGTAGGTCATTTTGAATACATAATTCAATTGAATCATTTTACATGGAATTGAACTATTCTAAGACTAGTCCTAAACCTTTTTCGACTAGTCCTAACACTGCATCGACCGGTCCAAGAAATTCCTAAACCAGTCCTAAGTTGGTTGCAATTTTTTGAAATTTTCTATTCGTCCACGACCAGTCCTGGACTCTGTTCAACCGGTCGTGTGAACAGTGTCGACTCGTCCTACGACCATTCCTAGTTCTACGACTCAAACTACAACAACCAATCTTTGAGTCCTATGACCAATCGTGGGTATGCTATGACCAGTCGTAAAGGGCCTACGACCAGTCGTAGACATCCTACGACTAGTCGTAGAACGGTTTTATCCCATTGCGCTTAAAATTTTGAAATGCAGTTCAATCTATGACCAGTCGTAGTGACCTTAGGACCAGTCGTAGATGCGATTTCTGCAACTATAAATAGAGCACAAATTTGAGAGTTTGATAACTCAATTCAAGGCATCACTCTGAGATAAGTTTGTGTTCATTTTAAGCTACTTTGTGTATAATTTATATTCTCTTTTGTTAGCTTTATTAATTTGATTTTGTTTCTACATTCCAATCGTAATCGAAAAGAGGAATTGTGATATTCCTTCTTCTTGGAATCAAAATCAAATATAGCTAGCCCATCTGGTTTAATTTAAAATCAATTAGAACTGAGAACCATTTTAAAGTGAGTATTGGATATTAAACTTCTACATTCGAACTTTTACTCCAATTTGGTTCTTCCGGGCTGCTACAAAAGGAGAAATCCAAGTATTTTACATTTATGTAAATTTCCATTTTGGTTTTGTTCGAGATTAAGCTAGAAAAATCTTATTGTGTTGGTTATCTAAGGAGAGCCAGAAAACTCAGAAGTGAGGGTTTTTAAATTGTGTAAGCCCTTTTCTAAAAGACACAATTGTGAAGGTTTTGGGTGAACCTGTGAAAACTTATTTTGATAGAGAATGCTAATATCCCCTGTGAGGATATTAGGAGTGGAGTAGCAATCTGTGTGGCTGTTTTTTAATAGTTGGTGTACACATAAACGAACCACTATAACTCTTTGTGTTTTGTGGATGTGTGATTTATATTTTCTATCTTTGATCATTCAGATTTGTGGGATGTATATGTGAATGTGAATGTTGTAATTTTTACATTTCAAGCATTGTGGAGAATGTTGTAATAGTTTAGAATTTATTTCTTGCTATTTCATTTGTTTTCTTTCTGTTTGAGTTTTTAATATTCAGTTTATTCTAAAAATAAGGTTGTCCTACCATAAACCTTTGGTTTTTATGGTGTAAGGTTGTCCTTAGAACAATATTGATATCAATCTCTCTTTTTGAGGTTGCTTTACATTCCAATATAGTGATTTATTAATAGTGCTATCTGTTATTCATTTATATTCGCTGTTTTTTGTTTCGATTTGTCATTGGCCTATTCACCCCCCCCCCCCTCTTCCTCTAGGACATATTGCTTGGCCATTTCATACTCGCATGAACTGGACAGGGCATTCACCTCACGAATTGTGACTTAGCACGTGCAGTATCACAAAGAGCATGTTTATAATATCCGGACCAATCATCCGGGAGGTGGTTTTGTTAGCAGGGTCAGGCCCAGAAATCAGACTGGTCTGTTCACCAGGGAAGCCATAACTGTTTGGCAAAAATGGACGGTTGATAAAACGACAAATTTCCATGCTAAGTGGACCGGTCTGATGGTGGCCTAGCTGATGGACGACCGGATCTCTTACTCAAACGACAATTCGACATGTGTGTGAATATTCTCAAAAAGAAAAAAAATCAATATTCTTATTTATTTTTTTAATTCTAAATTTTTTTCAAGATTACAAATTTGTTGAAATTTATCAAAAATATTTAAAATTCTCAGTTTTTTCAAAATTATCAATAAAAAAAAAAAAATCAATTTTTAATAGTTTTAGAAATTCTTAATTTTTTTTCCTGAATTTTTAATTATTTGAATTTCTCAATTTTAAAAAAATTTCCAATTTTTTTCAACTTTCTCAAATTCAAAATTCTTTTTTTTTTTTTTACAAAAATTTCAAAAATTTTCAAAATTCTTAATTTTTTAAAAAAATCTCAAATTTTTTTTTTAAATCATAGTTTTTCATAATTATCATTTTTTTATTCTTAAATTTTTTTAAAATTAATTCTTAATTTTTTAAAAGTTCTCAAAATTTGAAAAAATTCTTAATTCTTAGAAAATTCAAAATTCAAATCTTTTTCAAAACTCTCATTTTTTTTTTCAAAATTCTCAATTTTTTCATAGTTATCTCAAATTTTATTTTTATTTTTTCAAAATTCTCAATTTTTTCACAATTGTCAAAAAATTTTAAAATTATTAATTCTTTCAATATTCTCAAATTTTTTCAATATTCTTAAATATAGACTTTTGGCCTCGGTTCCTATGCAACGGAGGCTAAAAAGTAGACTTTTGGCCTCAGTTCCTATGCAACCGAGGCTAAAATGTAGACTTTTGGCCTCGGTTCCTATACAACTAAGGCTAAAAAGTAGACTTTTCACCTCGGTTCTTATGCAACTGAGGCCAAAAAGTAGACTTTTTGCCTCAGTTCTCATGCAACTGATGCTAAAAAGTAGACTTTTCGCCTCAATTCCTATTCAACTGAGGCTTAAAAGTAGACTTTTTGCCTCGGTTCCTATACAACTAAGGCTAAAATGTAGACTTTTAGCCTCAGTTCCTATGCAATTGAGGCTAAAAAGTAGACTTTTGGCCTCGGTTCCTATGCAACTAAGGCTAAAAAGTAGACTTTTCAACTCGGTTCTTATGTAACTGAGGCTAAAAAGTAGATTTTTGGCCTCGGTTCCTATATAACTGAGGCTAAAAAGTAGACTTTTCATCTCAGTTCCTATGCAACTAAGGCTAAAATGTGGACTTTTAGCCTCAGTTCCTTAACAACTGAGGCGAAAAATGAACTTTTAGCCTCAGTTCCTTAGCAACCGAGGCTAAAAAATACATTTAGCCTCCAATTTTTCAACTGAGGCTAAAAAAGGGCAGACTTTTGGCCTCAGTTTCTCACCAACTGAGGCAAAATAGCAAACTTTTTACCTCAGTTGCTCACCAACCGAGGCAAAAGGGCAGACTTTTGGCCTCAGTTGCTCACCAACCGAGGTAAAAGGGTAGAATTTTGGCCACAATTTCTCACCAACCGAGGCAAAAAGGTAAACTTTTGTCCTCATTTACTCACCAACTAAGGCAAAAGGGCAGACTTTTAGCCTCAGTTGCTCACCAACCGAGGCAAAAGGGCAGACTTTTGGCCTCAGTTTCTCACCAACCGAGGCAAAAAATGAACTTTTAACCTCAGTTCCTTTACAACTAAGGCTAAAAAGCACATTTAGCCTCATTTTTTTGAACCAAGGCTAAAAAATTGAGGCTAAAGGCCTACTTTCTTGTAGTGATAGGAGAACTAGATGCTCTTTCTTCCGGGTCGTTAATGACATCATTTTCACTACGCCTGTTGACATAAATAAAACATATCTTACACTTGGACCAACTTCTCATCCTGAGATTACCCATGAGTATATTCGAATGGTGGAACATTTTTTCCCTGACTGCCTAGCTGAAAAACTTCTTATTCAATCAGATTCTCTTTCGGACCTTTCAAACACCTTTAAAGCCTCAAGATCCTTATCAAGACCCATGAGAGGATGGTCGGAATGGTACAACCATGTATCCAAATAACATGGCGATACGTGAAAATAGGTTGACATCTATGAATGCATCAATCTTTCTCTAAACGAATATATAACAAACACATCGCTTCCTGCTGTAGCTTCAACATTCAAGAGTTGATCAATTAACGCCTTCCACTTCAGATGCGGTCCCATGAGTCAAACAGTCATGGATATATGCACCTTCACTTATCTTCTCCCCTTTCGGTGATAATCTATCAAAGCGTTGCCCAGGATGACAAGCACTACTTTGTCCTTCCAGACAAAAATGGCAAAGCTTTTCCAACTTTATGCTTCTCCAACGCAAGACTCATGAAAAATTAAGTTGACGATCAAGAGCACATGACATTTCTATTGAGGTGGATTTTCCATTATTTACTCTTTGTGAGCACTGTGCAGATCACAAAAGAATATGTTTATTTGGTCGAGGCGCTAGTGCAAGGACGATAGCTAGTTTTTGCTCCGTTCATGCTCGACCTCCTATATCGTAGCATGTATGAAGAAACCACCAAAAGGCTTTTACCATAGCGGAGGGCCTCTTTCACTTCTTCAGATGTGAATATTTTTTATCTGCCTTTGTAAATCCTATTAATCCCTCAATTCTTACACTTCTTTCGTCCATCGCAACATCCTTTATACTAAGTCTAATTTACAAATTATATGCACTACTTCTGTCTTGAGCCAAATAAACCTAATCATTCTTTTTGTCCTATTAATAATAAAGAATTCATTCCAACTTGGTTGAAAGAGGAATATGAGACAATTAATGTTTTGATGGCAGAACTCAAAGACAAAGCTTGGAGGAGTTATTTCATCTACAAATATCTCCCTTATGGTGGCACTGTGGAGATAGGTGTCAATGTTAAAGCTAGTGTCAAGTAGTATTGTCCCAATCTTCTTGCTCATCAATTTAGCCTTCCATAATGAATTTCTTATCAATTCACCGACAAAACTTGTAATCAACCTCCAAAACATCACTTGCTTGTGGATTCGGTCAACACTTTCCAAATTCTCCACTACATTGAAACCATAGGTTTTTCTTTTGACCCTCCTCTCTTCCCTAGTTGTCCTCGTCAGGTTCTCACTTTTTATAATTGGTGGAAGAATTATTATGAGAGATTGGTTACTTTACCCGTTGAAAACTCATATCACTTGACTCTTTCCTTTTGTAACAAGGATAGAAAAACTTGTGGTCAAGAAGAAAAAACCAACGACTAAGGACCATAAAATGACAATGACATCAAAACCAACTGTGCCTCTAAGCTACAGAATGACCCGGTTGTGAAAAATGACAATGACCACTTCGACCATCTCTTCTTCAATAATAATAAAGGCAGCCGACCTGACATCTCTCAAGCCAAAACGTAAAAAAGTAACAACTGCAGGCCCTGTCAAGACGGAACTACCAGCTTAACCGGCCCCGTCATCTACATCCCTGCTCATTCTTAGGAGGATTTCAGATCTATAACGTGTTCCAGGTCCCATCCCTAAACCACCTATTACCCCAGGTGCAACAATAAAGCCTCCTACAAAGACTAGTAGTGGTCAAGCTGTGTTGCGAAGACTTCAGGTATCTCCTTTGCAACCAATGTTGTTTCACCTTTGAAAAATATTATAATACAAAGTACTCATTAGAAATATTTCCTTCAAAATATTCTTGGGAAATGGAAGAGGCTTATAAAAGACATTCAGAGGCCCACTTCAATTGAGCTTAGAATAAATGGGAGAACCCACTATTGAATCTATCCCTGGCATAACTGCCAGGAGGCACGTACTGGTCTTAGACGAAGAAGAAGAAGAACCATCTCGGACATCTATTCTATCGGACACAACTTCTCCTGGCTAAGTAGTGACTTCTAAACCTTTTGTGACCGATGAGGTTGTTGTCTCATCCGCTCCTCCACCAATTGAAATGTCAATAACACCTCCTCCAACCCCAACAAAATGTTTATTGTTAAAGTGCTCTCTTTCCTCGGCCAAGCTCTCAATAGTGACATCATCATCGCCAAGTCCCCACTACCTTCCTCCTAACTTCAACAACTCCAAGATGAATTATGGGTTCTTATATGCTTAGGGGTTGTTGAAATCATCTCCATAGGATCAAATGAGAGAATTGCACTTCTCATTCATCACTATTTTACTTGGATAAAACTCTCGCTGCCAAAACGCATGCACTTCGTGAATTCTTAGACTTCGTGTAGGAGTATTAGGATATAAATGCTACGGTCGATAGTATCTAGGCTGAGCATTCAACTACAACCTTGAGGTGACCGAGGTCACCACTATTGGAGCAAAAATCTCTATTATGCATGCCAAATTGAAAGAGTCTGACATAGAAATGACCAATCTTGCTACTCAAATCGCAACATTGGTGGAGAAATTAGAAACATTGAAGAATCGTCATGGGGAGCTGGCTGAAATTAAGGAAAAATAAGAGGATGAAGTTAGTATGTGGTCACCTTACCGAGGACAAAACATCATCTGTTGGCCAGACCAGGTGTGTGGCCTTGAAGACTTAAGCAACTCTCGATCGACAGGAAGTTAGGCGAGGAAAAATACTAGAGAAAATGGCTGCTTTTTCTTCTTTTAATTTTTAATTCTTATGTTGCCTTGTATAATGATTTATAATCTATGGAATCAACCAAATTGCCACTTTTGTTTTCAATTGTATCTCGACCATTCTCTACTTAGCATTTTTCATTTCCTTTGCATCTTAAAAAGAGTAACTGCCTAATGACATGTCAAAGAAGCAAAGAGTCATTTATTGTTTCATTTACCGAAATAAGTGCCACTATGGTTACACGTTCCAACTTCCTAGGAGACAATGCACTGCCTTTCATGTCATTATTAAGCATTCATCTCTGCCATGATCCAATGAATATGGGAATGATCCTGACTCCTTGATGCCTATATAAACAACACTTCTCATTTCATTTCTTCATGTTTCAAAACTTCTGTAACATCCTAGAAAAATTCATACTGAAACTTAGTTCAACCACGAGTGGAGCCACCCGAGGGCCATATCTGACTAGCTACTAATGACGAGGTGTATGGTGGTACCTAAAGTTAAAGTAATTAAGGTCAGGCGACCATTTCTACGAATAACGAGTGGCTAGGATCACAAGCGCAACTAGCCCCAATGCCAGCTGAGACTCGAGAGAAATTTCGAGGGCCCGCCCCTCTCGAGAGTGCCCCGAAACACCTCAAGGGACCTAGACCGCGTATCGGAGGTCTGCTAGCCTCAAAACTATAGAACAATCTCCGTCTTACTGGGCTCGATGTCCATTGCGGGAGCCGAACTTGGATAGTGTCTAAAACTGCTCAACTTGAGCCGAAGGACGGGTGCATGAGAAGTGTAAATACCTAGAGAAGAACTTGAGACTTAAGTGAATTAAGTTGTGCACTCTTTCGCAAAGTTGAGAGTTTTGGACCGTAGGTTTACGACTAAGCTTCACACGTAGGGTAAAGATAATTCCCTGCACACATTTGTATAACAGCAACCCTAATCGGACATCGTTGACTATTGATCTGACATAGGCTCCCCACGGCCGATCTGTGTATATGATCGTGCCAAGGCTATGTCCTAGTATAGATCTATTGGTAGGGGACCTGCCCCATGGTTTAGATGAGCCTGTGGGCCCTCTTCGGGGTCCCATTAGTTAGAAAAGACATCTTATAGTGTAACGCCCCGAAAATTGGCACCTGGGTACATCGACTCTAATCCTGAGTTCTCAGGTGTTAACCAAATGAAAATGCACATGTGTCCTTATTCATATTCAAATTCATTTCACACACAGATAATCAAAGTAGCACAATTCGAATTAGCGGATCTAAAGCGAGGTAGATATGACAATAGATTCAAAAATATGGGGCTAAGAGTTAAAGATACAATTTCAATTATGATGATCATCCAAAATGGGATTGTACAAGCCACAATATACATACCCAAGATTTTTTAAAGTGTAAAGCTTTCAGTTTACTCTCAATTCTCCAAAATGTGACGACGTTGGCACAACCTGATATAAGCCTACCTGTTTGAGGTTTCACTAGTACTCGCATCAATGATATGCCTGGTTGGTGTTTTAAAACACTGTCCCAGGTGGGTATGAGTAACTAACTCAGTGGTTCCATTAGTTCTAAGTTACACATGCTATCGACACAATCAGCACAGGTAATGATAAAATAAGAAATCAAACATTTCTTAAATATGCATATGAAGATATGACATGATGCATGCCCTTTCCAAACAATACTCTCTCACATGCGACTCCGACCACCTGTTTCGCAAATGACAACACTTACTCATCACGCGACAACCACACTTGTTCGCCACATTCTAAGCTAATGCAATGCGATGAATGTAATGTCCTAGATTTTTCCCAACTTAGAGATGGACGTCCTTGGGCAATGGGTCTATCATAAGACCTTATCGACTTCTCAAAAACTCAATCCCAAAGTCTCAAATCCCCTTTTGACCCATCCCTTTCAAAAATCTCACCTTTCGCCACCTCATTCTTCAGCTTTTTCTAAGTACTTTCATATTAGTCACCAATCCTAAAGCTCAAAGGATGAAGAACTATAATTAAAGTAGAAGTTACTATGAATAGTAAATTTACAAATAAAATGGACTTTAGACCATTAACCTGATGGAATCTGGAGAAATAACTAGGTTATTTAGATAGCTTAGCTTCTCCTACCCCAAAATCATATATTGAATGTCAACTAATTCACTTCGATTTGCAAGATACATTCATTTCAAGAATGGAGTGGTAGAATCACCACCAGGACCACCAAGGGGCGCGACGCCACCGCCCGGTCGGCGGCGTGCTACCGGTGCACCAAATTTCGGTGGACCCTCACTAGAATTTTTTACTTTTTTAGGTGGACTTCAAAACGTCATATCTCCCTTAATATAACTCCAAGTTAGGTGATTCAAAAGCCAGATTGAAGCTTGATAAGTCTAGTTTCATATAAAAATAAGTAAAAAATAAAATAAAATTTTTTAGTATAGTTAAATCTAGGTTGATGTGACAACTATCTAAAAATTATTAGTTCGGATAGCTGCTACTTCCAAAAATTTTAGAATTTTTCTAGAGCACGAAATCTAATGAAATTTGGTGGAGATAAAGTAGACTTGATGATAAACTATTAAAAAAAAAGTAATTAAAATAATATACTAACTAAAAGTGCCAAAAAATATGGAATTACCCGAGGACCGCATCCTGTAGTATAATTTAGGCAAAATTTAGTTAAGTACTAAGCTAAATAATCGGTGGATTTAACTTGGACCACCATCTTCACAAATGGCAAGACCTAAAACCATTAATACTACTTACTCAACATCTCTTAAAGACCTAGGAGAAATTCCAAGAGCCTGTCACTCTCGGGAGTACATTGAAACCCCGTATCAGACCTAGACCGCACGTCGAAAAGCCGATGACCGTGAAACTATAGGGTTATGTCCGTCCTACTGGGCTTGACAACCAACGTGGGAATTAAACGTAGATAGTATCCAGAAATGCACAACTTGAGCCCTGAGTGAAGTGTGTGAGAAACGCGAATATCTTTAGAAAATGTAGTGAATTGGGCCATTCACTCAAGCGCGAAATTGAGGATTTCGGACCATCAGTTTGTGACTAAACTTCACCCATGGGAAAAGAAAATTTCCCTGCACATTTTCGTATATTTGTGGCCCCGATCGAGTAAGCATGACCATTGATCTGACACGGGTCTCCCACGGTCGATCTGCTTATCAAATCATACCGAAATCACATCTTGGCATAGATCCATTGTCAGGGAACTTACCCTATGATGTAGGTGAGTAACGGACCTCCCAATGAGCCCCGTTCATTAGAAACAATCGCCCTTTGGATATAAATGAAGTATACCATGGCCCTGGGGCCATTTGCATCACTTCTGGGCTTATATATAGCCCTTAAACCTCCCAATTTCTATTCCATACGAATTTCTCTAACCCTAGGAGAGAGAAGAGAGAAAAAGAAGAGAAAAGAGGAAGGAGAGGAAAGAGACTTTGGGAGATCGTTGCTCGGATTCTCTTCCACTACTCCACGCACTAAATCACCTTTCCACTTCACTACACAATCATTTTCAGCTTCGATTTGGGTAAGAAACCTAACCCTAATCTTTTTTTAGAGATCTAAATAGAGTAATCAACAAAATAGCTAACCTATTTCATTACTTAGGTGCCCGACGTTCCATTTTCAGGAATGTAGGATTTGAACCGGGTCCGATCGAGTATTCCGATGAAAGGTGCGGACTATAAACGTTTAGGTTATGGTTTTCAATGCTTTCAATGTTAGTTAATGATTTATGTCTGACTTGATTATTACTATATTATATCAGATACGACGTATCCGATACATGATGCATGTGTGAACTATGTTGAATACAAGATGCATCCCATGTGTTTGTTGAAATGTTTGAATGAACATGAAATTGTGATTTCTGCTTGCCATGACTGTTAATCTAAGATACATGTTTGTCATATGCATAATGATCTCTTGGTGTAAGGAATTGTCATAATATATGTTGTAACTAATCTAGTCTATGTATTTGGTGAAGTGTAACTTAAGTGTTTGATAAAATGTCTGAATGAGAAAATGTTGATGATTTGTATTTATTAAGTGTATTAAGATAGGATTCTCAATCACCTTAATCATATGTATAGTTTCTTTCATGTAATCATATTTGTCGCTACGTAATTTATGGATAAAATGTAAGTGCTTGGTGACATGTTCAATGTGTTTGATGAAATGTTTAAATGAGGAATTTATTTGCATTGTTTATTAAATGCTGATAGGATTATCACATGTGCTTACCTATTACATCTGAGTAAGATTGGGGCTACAACATGGCCCAGGCAATCGCTAATATTCCTTGTACAGGTGGCTGAATTAGTCTTGCCACATTGGGTAACTCGACGAATCCGTGTCGCACAGTGATTGTCAATGGTGGTTAGGCCACAAGGGGTGCTTATGCGCTCCATGTTGATTAAGTCAACGTGTGCTCATACCAATCAAACTTACCAAATAAACTGATTGTCCTATTATGTGTTTACCATGTATAGACATCACTGCTTAAATCTAAGGTACCACTTACTGATGTAAAAGCTCATTTTAACCATGGTACCACGATCCGCTAAGACTCATGAGTCAGGCATGGTGGTATGGGACACCGTGGTCGAGCTGTCGGCCTACGTTGGGGTGACGAGCCTCCTCGTAGTGACCAGTGAGCAACCTAAACTCATGAGCCGGGCATGGTGGTATGAGATACCGTGTTCGAGCTGTCATCCTATGCTGAGGTTACGAGCCTTCCCGTAGTGATCGCGAGTATAAACTTTTGAATTTGCCTATCGAGTGCTTTTCATTAGGGGTGATGCCCTACAACTTACCTATCGTATGTGGTTAACTAGGATTGACGACACTAGATGGATCCTTCTTTTGGGTTCATGATATATAGGGAGGTACCTTAGCTTCCTGAACCTACTATATGAATAAGCTTAATTAAGTACTCGGCTAATGTTGAGGCATAAAAATAGAATAGAAGAATCGTTATACGCAAACTATGGTGCGCAAACTGTTGTGCGCGAACAGTTATACGTAAATTGTTATGCGCAGAATGCTATGCGGGAATAGATATTGAAGGACAGATGATCACACAGAGGATTCCGCACAAAAGATACCACACAAAGGAGGTCCACACAAAGGATTCCGCACAAAGGAGGTCTGACAAAGGATTCTGCATAAAGAGGTCTGCACAATGGCTACGTGGCATGGTCGCACATGCAAGGAGGCTATAAATACCCCGACCCATTAGTAAGGGGTCAGAGGCAACCAACCAAGAAGTAGAAGGAGAATCCGGAGAGAGAAAGGTAAAGTCATGTCCTCATTGTGCGGAATAGGTGTTGTGCAGTGCACAACACCAGTAGCGCACAAACACCTTCAGCGTGCAATGGTCAGCAACGCACAATGGACGCTAGCGCATAATGACTTCAGTTAGCGCACAATGACTTTTGACAGTGCACTATAGTTTCTGTCCATGCACAATGGCTTCTAATGCAACATTCAACACTATGTCTTAATGTTTGATGCATTTATGCATAATGTTAATGTTAAATATTGATTCTATATTGTAAATATAAATATTCTATTTAGAATCAAAGGGAAAAAGGGATATAAAAGAACTCAGAATGAATAAATAACGTGATTGTCTTCTTTGTCATCTTTTGTTAATTAACAAGTGAATGAAATCTCCCAAACAAAATACATTTGTTTCTTATTCGAAACAAAATGGCGACTCTATTGGGGACATTTTCATATTCACTTGAATATTAACTTAAGAATGGCAAGGGAGATAATCGCGACTGTTTGGCATCCTCAAGGCACCAAAATGGCAACTCTCAATGAGAACATCTTACCTTTCATCTCCAAAATAGAATACGACTTAATATAAGTACTAAATTTTTTAATTTTATTTTGTTGTTTTATGAATGTGAATGACATGAAAGAAAGAATATTGCAACCAATCAATCAATGGCAATCATCTAAGGAAACATAGTTTTCTACTTCACTACGATAGGGTTTGTCGTGGAATATGCTGATAAACAAACTGGATGTCACAAAGATAAAGCAGTAACAACCAATCAAACAGAATCATGGACAACTATTACAGTCGTAACTGTTTCGTCGGTAGCACATGAAGAAAGAGTTGAATGGATCGTTGTCACTCACAGGCGAACAAAGGCCCAAAATGTAATTGTAGCAAGAACAAATTCACCATTGAGAAGAGTTAGAGGACTGATTACACGCAATGCCGCTAAAAAGGATCCTGAGCTTGCCCCTCCTACGTTATATCCCGAGCGAATGGTTCCATAGTTGAAGTCACACGACTTCCCGGCTTTGGTCACCCCAAAAGTCAGATGGACGAAAAAGCAGAAAGGCAAGGCATTGCTAGCAAGTTCACCAATTTCTGTATCACCCCAATCAATCAATATCAATGGGAGTGTAGAAAAGTCAAATGAAACTCCCTCCTCCCCTCTCTTCGTAAGTCCTATTACGTCGACATATTCCTGCTCCACTCCAACTACAGCTTCGTTAAAGAGTGGAGAAGCTGCACTACATATGACCGGAATAAATCAGGGGAGTATGTCAACTACAGAGGATCGCATGAATGAGATGACAGAAGCAAAAAGGGCATTAATTGAAGAGTGCAGAAACCTCAGAGAAACCTTAGTGACTCTAGCACATAACGTAGCTCAGATAGTGGCACCCTCGATGATGGGCGCAATGAATAGACAAGAAAACTAACCCGAGGGCTTCCAACGACAGGGGGCAGGATCACGGGGATCTGTCCAAGCAGTGAGAACCATAACATAAGATGAGGTAAGACAAGTCATCGAAGAAGCTGTCAAAGTAGAAAGAAAGCGTGAAAATACTGGCCGTTTCTGATACCGAACACCGTATCCAAGAGAAGTGGAAGATATCTCGTTCCCAGCCAATTTCAAACATCCTGACTTTCAAAAGTTCAACGGGGATGGATCACCAGAAGAACACCTGATGCACTTCATCACCAGTATGGGGAATTTCTCCATAGTACCCCAATATTGTCTCCGATTATTTGGGTCTTCTCTAATGAATAAAGCGTTCAGGTGGTATGATAGCTTAATGCCTGGGTCGATAGGAACATGGGAGCAAATGCATGACGCGTTCATGTCAAATTTCTTCTCATCAGAGCGTGATGTCAATATCACAGAACTAACTTCGGTGCGACAGAGAGAAGGAGAGCCAGTGAAAAAATTTATAGACAAATGGAAGACCTTGGGAGCTTCTTGTAGGAAATTACCAAAAGAGAAAGAACAGGTGAAAATGTGCCTGAACTCTATGGAGACCGAAATAACATTTGGCCTCACCAACGCTGACATCAGAACCTTCCACGACCTGGCTACAAAAGTGCATGCTCTAGAATTAATGACTCGAAAAATGCCAGCGTTCAATTATGAAATGGTTAGAAAGGGATCTTAGAAGTTGATCACAAATATGGTTGAAAACGAGAAGAGGAACCAGGAAGCAAGAGAAGTGAAAGGCAAAAGGACAAAAAGGAAAGATGAGCCGAGTCACCCAAGAGGGAGGTTTTACGACAAAAGACCCCGATCGTTGAATTCTCATGAGGGTTTCACGTTTCAAAAGGAGGACATACTCCATATGATGGAATCAGTTGCTAAAAGCTGGAACAATTGAATTGCCACTCTCAAAACGTCCCGAGGAAGTGTCTAAAATAAAGGAAAGAGACTTCTGTCATTATCACCGCCTAGTAGGGCACCCGACAGAAAATTGTTATACACTGAGGTGTATTATACAAAGAATGATAACAAGGGTGAAATAATAGTTGAGAAAGAGAAAGAAAGAGACAAAAGGGCAACAACAAACGTACTCACCATACGAGAAGATTATCAGGGCAGGACAAAGGTGAATGATCAGAAAACAACAGGAAAAGTTGTTGTAACTACCTTATGATCAGGGAAGAAGATGGCTAGCCCACCAAGTTTGAAAAACAAAAAGCCAAAAGTGGAAGCAGCCAAGGGGTCATGCCAGCAACAATAACAGTGGTGAAAAGGAAAAGGGAAAGGAGATAGGGAAAGTGACTTATGATATTATAAGTCACTTGAAAAGCATTCCAGCCCGATTGAGTGTTTATGACCCTCTGAAGTTGTCAGAGGACTCTCGACAAAGCCTAATTAAAGCCTTATCTGATGAAGGTATAAGGGAAGTGTTGTTGACTGAATTAGAAAATGAGAAACAAGAAGATTGCCTGCCAGTTATCTCCTTTTCCGATAAAGACCTGGTCTGTGATGAGGAACATAATAGGTCATTGATGATAATGGGTCATATTCGCAGAAAGCAAGTAAAAAGAATAATGCTCGATAATGGGTCTCTTGTAAACCTGTTGCCATTAACAATGCTGAATAAATTAGGTTATCGACGCTCGAACCTACGTCCTAGTGGAATGATGATACAAGGCTTTAATCAAGATGGACAGCGTGCGCTTGGAAAGATCACAATAATACTAGAGATAAGAGAACTAACTACGAGTATCGTCTACCATGTCATAGATGCAGTGACTACATATAATCTCCTTCTGGGAAGACCGTGGCTAAATGTGCGTTTGGAGTGTCATCGGGAAAATTCCTGAATTTCGTGGTGAGACACAGGGGTATCGAAATAGATCAAGAGAAGGTTCGAGCTATTCAAGACATGCCTCCTCCATAAGCGTTGAAAGAGCTAAAAAGTTTGCAGGGCAAGTTATCATATATCCACCACTTTGTCTCAAACCTAGCAAGGAGATGCCAGCTGTTTTCTCATCTGATGAAGAAAGGAACATAATTCATATGGGGTAAATCTTGCCAAATGTCTTCGATTCGATAAAAAATTTGTTGAAATAACCTCTAGTATTAACAGCCTCCGTGAAAGGAAAGCCCCTCATTTTATATATATCAGCAGCTGAGAATTCCCTAGGAGCCCTGCTGGCGCAAGTATATGAAAATGGGAAAGAAGCGACACTTTATTATTTAAGTCGAACATTGATCGATGCAGAATGCAACTATACGCTTATTGAAAAAATATGTTTGCCATTGGTGTTTGTAGTTCAGAATTTAAGACATTATTGTTTGTCCCATGATATAACTCTGATATCTCGAGCAGATCCCATTAAGTTTCTGATGACAAGGCCGATGTTGTCAGGAAGGTTGGCAAAGTGGATGTTACTATTATCAGAGTATGCGATCACGTACGAACCAGTGAAAGCAGTAAAAGGACAAGCAGTAGCAGATTTTCTAGTGGCTCATCCTGTGACAGGTTGCAAAGCCATTTTCAATGAATTTCCAGACGAACAAGTCATGATGACAGAATTGCCTAAAGTATGGCAAATGTTCTTTGATGGGGTGGCTCGAGCAATGGGGGTAGGTGCCGGAGTAATATTCATTACCCCATAAGGTGATTTGTTGCCTTATTCTTTCACGTTAGGTATGGCGTGCACGAATAACAGAGCCGAATATAATGCCCTTATCATCGAGATGGGGATACCCAGCGAACTGAGAATAAAAGACCTGCAGATTTACAGGGATTCTAAGCTCGTCATAAATCAAGTGGCAATAGAATTTGAAATAAGGAAACCGGAACTTCTGCCATAGTGTCGAAGAGCACAACGTTTATTGGAGAAATTTTTGAACATCGAAGTGAAGCATATACCACAATATGAGAATGTGAAGGCCGATGCTCTGTCCAGTCTACCAGCAGCGCTATCTTGCCCATATCGAAGCCCCCTGCAAGTAACAATCGAAAAAAGGAGATTCTTGCCTTCGGCAGAGGTAATTTGTGAAATAATGAAAGCCCTACCCGTATCATGCCTAGAAGTGACAATAGATGATTGGCGTCAGCCTTTCATTGATTATCTCAAGTACGATATCCTGCCAGAAGATCCAGAAGCGAAATCGCAAATTAAGTATGATATCATTTTGTGTAATGAGGAATTATACAAAAGATCTTATAATGAAATGTTATCACGATGTCTAAATGAAGAAGAGGCAAGCCAAGTGCTACAAGAGGCCCATTCTGGGGAATGTGGGGTGCATCAAGCTGGGAGAAATTTGTTCCACTGAGTGCACCGGATGGGATATTACTGGCCGACGATGTTTAAAGATTTAATTGATTATGCGAAGCAGTGTCATGAGTGTCAAATCCATGGGGATATCATACATGTCCCTCTTGAAGACCTTCATTAGTCAGTTACTTCTTGGCCTTTTGCTGCGTGGGGACTTGATGTCATTGGGCTCATAAATCCACCGTCGTCTAGAGGAAAATAGTATATATTAGCAGCAATTGGCTATTTCTTCAAATGGAAGAAAGCAGTTGCACTACGAAGTGTTAAAGAGAAAGATGTTAATTTCATTTGGCATGCAATAATATATAGCCATGGTATCCTAAAGAGAATCATTACGGATAACGGCACTCCTTTCAAGAACAGGGGGATTAAAAAGTTATGTCAGAAATTTGAGATTCATCAGTCATTTTCAACACCCTATTATCCATCGGCTAATGGGCTGGCTAAAGCATTCAATAAGACGATTGTAAAAATACTGAAGAAAACGGTGAGCGGGAATAAGTGTGACAGGGATGAAAAATTGCAAGAAGCTCTATGGGCCTATATAACAATGCATCGTACAACGACACAAGCTAACCCGTATTCATTAGTTTATGGTGTGGAAGTTGTCGTACCGATAGAGATACAAGTCGCTTCATTAAGGGTAGCAGTGCATCAATCAATTACAGATGACGAAAATGCAAAGATATGGATGACAGAGTTGGATTTGCTTAATGAAAAAAGGCCGGCAGCACAGCAGCGCTTACAATTATATCAGGCCAGAGTTTCTGCTGCCTTTGATAAAAAAGGTTAACCACCGATCTTTCAGGAAAGGGGATTTGGTTTTGATGTTGAAAAGGCCTATAGTAGTCACTCGGAGAACAGGGGGCAAGTTTGACCCTAAATGGGACGGACCGTATATAATAACTAAAGTTTATTCTAATGGGGTATACAAAATAATGGATCAAGACGGATGAGGCATCAGTATACCGATCAATGCTCGCTTCCTCAAGAAATATTACTCCTAACAGTGGGAGAAATTTTGATTTAGCAGATTATCAAGATAATTCTCCTATATCAAAAGGGGGCAATCACAGATGAAAAGATTAAATGATGAAATAGCCTTTACAGGCATAGCCTTATATTATATCTTCATGAGCAAAAGAGCTGCGAAGGACAAAGTCATGTACTCCCCCTCACGAGAATGAATAAAAGCACAAACTTTGCTGCCAAAGCATTGACGATTGCTACCAAGCATTGATGACCGCCAAACGTCGATGATTATCTCCAAAATTAGTAACTGTCACTGTCATCATCAATCGCTCATATAAGCTTATTTTATCAAAATTGCTATCATCACCGAGCTGATACACTATGTTAAACATAATATGAATGTTCTCAGGACATCATTAGCGACGGCAAAATATCAATTATTGATTTACCAATTTTTGGCAGCGGAACGGACTATACAGCCAACTGCACATAAAGTTGATGACATCGATGGTAGCTTACTTCTTAAGGCAGCCTAGTCAAGCCTTACAAGGCCAACTACGTATGAGACTTATCGCTTTCGCCATTCGGGCAGCAGTGAGAAGCCAGTGGCCCCAAAAAACCTGTGAAGGCCATCATGTGCATACCCATGCGGGCAGCAGACAGAGCCAGTGACTAAAAGCCCTAAAAGGCCGAAAAGTCATAAAATGGCTAGTCATGTGTGAGACCAATGCCATTTGTGAGCTCTCCGACAGCGTCATGGACGAGGACGAAAATACCCTCCCAGGAATGGGTCCGAACTCATAGACGAAGAAAACCCAGATCCCTGGTTTGATTTCGGTATTAATTCATGAGGAAGGGTATAAACCTACTCATCAATGGACCGACGACCTCGGATTTGGTACCTGAGGTAGCCTAGTAAAGCTCCGTAAACTCTAGAGAGTTACTATGGCCATCCCTGTGTGTAAATCCCATTCACGACTGTGATTACTCCAACTACTCAAGAGCTTAAACTGTGTGAGGCTGTCTAACTAAACTAAAATCTATCACCGCCTATCAAAATAAAATCACATAAGGGGATCCCATACTGACAATCATAATATGTGGTGATTTTGTTAATAGTGTTGCGATAAAACATCATGTTGAAACTATTGTATAGATGAACATGCTTAAAATGATTCATGCTGTAGAAATTTATGAAAAAAACAAAATAGCTTGAAATATCTCTGATAAAATATTTACATGAAACATCTACAGATCTTCTATAATGAAATTGTGCAAGTTATTTATATATCATAACACAAAAAGAATATTTACATACAATGCCTACAAATCTTCAGTTATATTCAATATCTCCAAGTCATGTTGCAATTCTTCTTTCAAATGAGACTGTGCTACAACAGTTGTACGCTCAACTTCAAGGATTATGCTGGCCTGATCGGGGATGCCAATTAATTCAGATTCCAAAGAAGCAGAAGCCTCTCAATTTCTTGACTTTTCAGCTTGTCCGGTATCGATCAATTGAGTGTTTGTTTCAAGCTCTATTTTGATCTGACAAATAATTGAGTTTTCTGCTTCCCATTGACTCTTGAGTAGTAGAATCTCCTTCTTAAGAAAAGCAATTTGATCACCAATGTTTGCCTTATTTCTGTCAGAAACCTTCAATTTCTCATGGAGAGACTGGCAACAGTATTATAGTTAGCAAGAACACCATCTGCTTGAGAGAGCTTCTCCTTCAGAAGCGCCAATTCTTTTTGACTACTTAGAATTTCAGGAACAATGACTATATTCCATGCTACTTCCAAATTCTTCGTAGAGTCATAAAATTGTGACAAAGAAGTGTAAAGACACTGAACATCGACAAGTGTCAGGCAAGCTGAATGAGTGAGAACTGCTAGAGCACTATCCAAAAAGGGCAATTGAGTTGGATCTTTAAAAGCATTGACAATGATGAAAATTGCATGCTTAAAAAGCCCCAACATAAGAGGTGGAACCTTTTCTAAAGAGAATTTATCAAAAGCTGCAGTCATTGAATTAGATCCTTTAGAGCCACTGGGAGTTGGCACGACTGAAACTAAAAGATAAGGAATAGAGAATATAAATTCAAAAGAAAATATATGCATATTTAATGGTGATATAAAATAAGAAAAGAAAATATATACCTGGGATAGGAACAACAGCAGGGGCAACTGGAGCAGAAAGGGTTGTGAGTGCCATAGAGCTAGGAACTTCTGTAGTTATAGAGGCATTAAAAGAAAGTTCCTGGACTCCTACAATGCTCGAATCAAGAGTGCTTGGAGTAGGGACATTGACCGGATCAGAAAGAAATTCTAAGCTGCGAGCTACCGGCTGAATAGCAAAAGGACGTGCAATAGGGGACTTACTAGTCTGAGTAGGGGCATCAGATGTTTGAGGGACTGATGACAAAGTTTCTTCTAGACCAGGAAGAAGAAGTACGTTCCCCATCGTTGCCTGTATAGCAGATGGTTGAGCCTCTGCATCCCTTGAAGTTGATGTTTCACGAGCAACCACATTAGTAGCTTCTATGATACAAGGGTAAAAAGAAGCATCCAAAGAAAGGAGAATGTTTCTGCCAGGAGTACCACCATACTCCCCATAGTCGAGTTGCTCCTCATTATCTAAGGAAGTTTCTGGAATTGGATGAGAAGTATCAAGCTGAGTAATGGGAGCATCAGGGAGAGAAGACCTAACTCCGACATCGCTATCCTCTTCAACATTTACCTCAGCAGCAGTATCTGCATTAAGAAAAGCATCTACTTCATCAGTTAGGCTTATGGGTGAAGACGTATCATCACTTGCAGTATTCATCGAATATTCTGATGAGTTGCCTTCTTCAAATATGGTTTGCTTTCCTTTATAGGTAGTCTTCACAGGAAGAAGATGCACGCCTCGGGAGGGAGAAGGAATTGGTTGTGACAAAACCTCAGGAGATAGTGACTTGGTGCGAGAGTGGGTCATATGAGACGTAGCAATAGCAATTCGGCCCGCAGCTGGAGAAGTTATAACTGTGCCACGATTGGTTGTGGCTTCTATAAGATCCACAATGGGGATAACACTAGCGTTCGCACATTCAGTAGGTTGAGAAGCTGTAAAAGAGACAGGTTCTATAACCAAAGGAAGAACAGGAACAGGATCCACAGGTTGATTTTCTTCTACAGGAGTAGGGGAAGGCCAAACACCCCCTGCGGTTTTAAATTCATTGTGAGGAGTGGCCGATCCTTCTCTCCGATTTATTAGATATAGAGGAGAACCAAAAGCAATCGAGCCTTTCAGAGTGTTTGGGGGCTTTATCTCTCTGATAAGCTCTTTTATGGAAATTTTTCGATGAAGTTGCCCTGGAACGGCGGCCTGATCTTTCTCGTAAAAATACCCAATTCCTTGTTCTGGTCTGTAATTCCTCAAGTGTGGGGGAGGAATCCAGGTATGAAGATCCACTGAAAAATAGTTGCGTACTAAATAGTATGAAAGTGCCCTGGTTTGTTAATTAGCGTGAGTGTTGAGTCAGTTAGATTAGAAAGCCTGATAGGAAGATCAATTCAAACGTTTGCCTCAACCGGATTTGTGTAAGCTCACCACAGGTAAATCTGAGCCTCACATCCCTTGTCCCAAATCACCAATTATACTAAAACCCTTAAAAAAATGTTAGAATATCATAGGGTTTTTAGGGTAAGAAAATGTTTTCAAAATAGGAATATCTCTAAGTTTTCGTGCATTGTCGATTTTAACGATACACATCTCGATATGATCAACCTGCACTGTCGAGTCCTCGATGCGCCATCGTTACCATCGAAAAGAGGACCAAATATGTCCAGCAACCTGATACACATCTGGATGGAATTATCGATGTATCGATACACCTATCGATATCATCGATGTTCAAATCTCGAGTCTATCGAAGTTGACTCGATTATATCGACAGCCAGATTTCCAGTGCCCCTGTTTTTCTTAAGAATATCATATAATCAATGATATATCGAAGCCTCGTCGATACCATCAAAATTCAAACCTCGATGATATCGGAAGGCCTTCGATGATATCGGTCTTAGGCGCCAAGTTCTCTAGCAAAATATTTCAGGGTGACTTATCTATGATCGGGGGTCACTCGATAGAATCGATATTTAAATATCGATGATATCGATGCCGTATCGATTGCATCGAACATGGACATAAACTGTCTAGCAAGATTTATGAAAAATCCTTTTGATTTATCAATGCATCGACACAACTATCGATATCATTGACATTCAAATTCCGATGATCTCGAAGGTCCCTCGATCACTCATGAAAACCTGAAATATTTCAAGTCAAGTCTCTCTCATTTTTCAAGTGTCGATGAATCAAACCTCTCATCGATGGAATCAGAGTTTGAAATTCGATGACATCGACAATCGTTTCGATTCATCGACTAGCTACCAAAGGTTTCAAAAAGTGTATGACATTGAGTTCGAGTCATCAAGCAGACAATCGATGCTATCGAGAGTATATGCTCGATGTTATTGAACTAGCTCGATGATATCGAACTCTGTCATAAATGTGATCGTTTTATATCAGTTGGAACCTTTTGCCTATATAAAGAGGATTTGTCTTGTGTTGCTGTGAGAGAAAGAAGAGAGAGCTTTTGTGTGTTTAACCTTAGATCTTATACCCAAAGCCCTTTCTCTCAAGGAAGTTCATCCTCCAATCCACCCTCACCATTGACATTCAATAGAGTGGATAGGGGAATGAACTTTCGCATTCGAGGATCCTCCAGCTACTACCTTAATGGCAAATCATGAAGCTAGGATGCGCTGAATGCATAGATGATTGAAATCATGAATTTCATCAAAACCTTGACCCAACCCGAAGCCTCACATTGGTACATCATTTGTGTTGCGGATCAAGGAAGCCGAAGCATCTTCGTTAACAAAGGAGGAGATCTTCGTCAACGTGCTTAATGGGACTCATCCACATGTCTGTAAGTATCTAGAGTCTAGAGGACACTTGTGATTATTCCTATTTAGGATTGGGTCTTAGGTGTTTCTCACCCCTTCAAGCCCTCGTTGGAGGCCTCCGGTGGGAGTGTACGTGGTGGGTGCGTTGCGTGTACCCTTGCTCTGTAGAGAGCATAAACATCTAGTTGAAGGTGAACCAGTCAAAACCTTAGGTTTGAGGTGAACCGTGTGAAACCTCGGGTTAGAGGTAAACCACGTAAAACCTCTATTAGGGTCTTATGGAAGATCCTTGGCTAGTGTGCCTAAAAGTGGGTGCGTTGTGTGAACCCTTGCTCTCTGGAGAGCATAAACATCTGGTTAAAGGTGAACCAGTCAAAACCTTAGGTTTGAGGTGAACCGTTTGAAACCTCGGGTTTGGGGTAAACCGCGTAAAACCACCGATAGGGTCTTATAGAATATCCTTGGCCAGTGTGCCTAAAAGTGGGTGCGTTGTGTTGACCCTTGCTCGTGAGAGCATAAACAGTCAGCCTCAGTGTAGGTTGTAAAGGTTGAAGGTGAACCTGATTTAAAACCTAAGGTTTGAGGTGAACCGCTGTGAAACCTCCTTAGTGAAATTCAGCACACTCAAGGGTTTAGTGCGTCTGCCGGGAGTGGAGTAGACTGATCGTCGAATCACTATAAAAGTGACTGTGTTTGAGATTGCTATTTTTCTGAATGTGTGATTTACTTTTATACTTCCACATCTAAATATCTGAGATCACACCTCACAAACACATACACAGTCATATCCATCATAAACTAGTTTGCATATTGTTCACTTCTTAAATAGTTTGTGATTGGATCCTCTACCGGGCTTGGAAGCCAGTAGAGTTCTTTTTGTGTAATCCTAATGTGTGCTTACTGATTAGGATTAGTGTAATGGAATTTTAAATTAACCATAAACTTTAAAAGTTGTATTCACCCCCTCTAGGACATGTTGGCATATTCTTACTTCAACTAAAGCGGTCTTCACTGCTATTTCAATTGGTATTAGAGTAGGTCTCTCTTTAAGGGCTTCACTGCCTAGAGAGTGATCTTGACTAAAGTTGAAATCATGTTTAAAAAATGTCCAAGAGGGTGTGACGAAACAAAATAATTGCCTTGTAATTCATACTGCTCTGAAAGTAGGAAATAGTTCAAAGTGGTACCTTGATAGTGGATGCTCCAGACACATAACTGGTGATCAAACTCACTTTTATGAGTACTCAAACTTTGATAGAGGATCAGTCACATTTGGAGATGATAACTCAGCCAAAATTGTTGGACAAGGAACAATAGTTGTACCAGGCCTTCTAAAGATCAAACATGTCCTCTGTGTAGAAGGTTTGAAACATAATCTCCTTAGTATCTCCTAAATCTATGACAAAGAACATCTTGTTACTTTCTCAAAGGATGTGTGTAGAATTTTAGATCATACAGGAAAATCTCTTATAAAAGGTTTACGCACTAACGATAACTGTTATGTCATTGAAAGTACAAGTAAGAGTGTGCTATCCACAAAGTGCAGTATAGCCGTAAAGAATGAATCCAGACTATGGCACCAAAGGTTGGGACATGTTCACTACCGAAATTTAGCAAAGCTCAAATCAAAAAATTTGGTTAGAGGACTTCCCAAGATTAGAAAAGAAGAAAAAGTTGTCTGTGAAAAATGTTTAAAAGGAAAACAGATAAAAGTTGGACACAAAAAGACAACCACCATAGCAACAACAAAACCTTTAGATCTGCTACATATGGATCTAGTTGGACCAACTGAAGTGGAAAGCCATGGCAAGAAAAGATACTTCCTGATGGTGGTAGATGACTACACCAAATTTACTTTCGGTCACATTCCTTCAAGAAAATTCAGATGCTTTTGAGGAATTTGTGATCCTGGCAAAGCGACTCCAAAATGAAAAGGGGTACGACATCAATCGCATCAGAAGTGATAATGGTGGATAATTTAAAAATGAAAGATTTGAAAAATATTGTAATGAGAAAGGAATTTTTCATGAATTCTCAGCTCCAAAAACCCCTCAACAAAATGGAGTCGTTGAAAGGAAAAATCGAGTATTGCAGGAAATGGGGTTGGTTATGCTAAATGGGAAAGATATGGCAAAAAGTTTTTAGGCGAAAGCTGTCAATACTACCTGCTACATCATAAATAGAGTATATCTTAGAGCAGGTCTGAATAAAACTCCATACAAACTATCGTATGGGAAACTGCCTAGTGTGAAATATTTTTGAGTCTTTGGTAGTAAATGTTATATCTTGAGAGATAGAGATCGCCTAGGAAAATTTGAGTCTAAAAGTGATGATAGTATCTTTCTAGGGTATGTCATGAATAGCCGTGCATAAAGAGTATACAATCTAATGCCCTCACTATTCAACAGTCAGTCAATGTGGTAATCGATGATCAACCTCATGAAGAAGATACACCTGTGAATGAGTTAGAAGATGATGTAGATTCATGCATACTAGAAAAATCTGATAACAAAACTTCATCACCTAGTGAACCTCAACCATCATCTGACATTCCCATCATAAAGGATCACCCTCGAGAACAAATTATTGGAGATCCTAATGATGGTGTAAGAACTCGACGACAGATAGAAAATATCTATAGCCATTTCTGCTTTACCTCAAAGATTGAACCCAAGAACATTGTGGAAGCTCTTCAAGATGAACATTGGATAAATGCTATGCAAGAAGAACTTCAACAATTTTAAAGAAATGAGGTATGGCAGTTAGTTCCCAGACCACTCATACAAATGTCATTGGAACAAAATGGGTCTTCAAGAATAAATCTAATGAATCAGGAAATTTGATTAGGAATAAAGCAAGGCTTGTAGCTCAAGGGTACTCGCAGATAGAAGGCATTGATTTTAATGAAACATTTGCCCCTGTAGCTCGCCTTAAGTCTATCAGAATTCTTTTGTCCATTGCATATGCATTAAAATTTAAACTATTTCAAATGGATGTTAAGAGTGCTTTTCTTAATGGAGATCTCGTTGAAGAAGTTTATGTAGAACAACCAAAGGGATTTTCAAATCCCAAGTGTCCTCACTACTTATATCGTCTGAACAAAGTCCTTTATGGTCTTAAACAAGCACCACGTGCTTGGTATGAATGGTTGACAAAATTTCTTTTGGACCATAAATTCAGCAGAGGGAGTGTTGATAAGACTCTATTTACCCAAAGAACAAAAGACTCACTGCTTATTGCACAAATTTATGTGGATAATATAGTCTTTGGTTCAACATGTGAAGATGTCGCATACAAATTTGCTGACCTCATGAAATCAAAATTTGAAATGAGTATGGTTAGTGAACTAAACTTCTTCCTAGGATTACAGGTCAGACAGCTATATGATGGAATCCTTATCTGTCAAACCAAGTATGCAAATGATTTGGTGAAAAGATTGGTCTTGAATTTGGTCGCTCTTATCATACTCCCATGAGCACCACACTCAAACTTTCCAAATATATAAATGGCAAGAGTGTGGATCAACATCTCTACCGGAGTATGATAGGTAGTCTACTATATCTCACAGCTAGTTGCCCTGACATGTCTTTTAGTGTGGGGGTATGTGCTCAATATCAGGCAGATCCTAAAGAATCTCACCTAACGGCCATTAAGAGGGTCATTAAATACATAGAAGGAACTACCTCCTACGGACATCCATTTGAAACATTTACCATCATCACTGGGTACTCTGATGCCGACTGGGCAGGAAATTTCGATGATCGAAAATCAACTAGCGGAGGATGTTTCTATGTTGGAAACTATCTAGTCTCCTGACAAAGCAAGAAGAAAAATTCAATATCATTATTTACTGCCGAAGCTGAATACATTGCCGTTGGAAGTTGCCGTGCACAACTCCTTTGGATGAAACAGATGTTGTTGGACTATGGGATTGAATAACCCACGATGAGTCTTTTGTGTGATAACGCAAGTGCAATCAAAATTTCAAAGAATCTTGTTCTACATTCTTGGACTAAGAACATTGACATCAGTCATCTTTTTATCCAAGAACTTGTTGAAGATAAGATTATTGCATTGGATTATGTTTCCACGGAAAAGCAACTTGTAGATATCCTCACCAAACCTCTTGATGCAAATAGGTTTAGTGACCTTCAAAAGTCTTTTGGGGTCTGCACTCACTAAATCTCAGCAGACATGAGCAACACAGGTCATGACATTCTCGATGATATCTGAACAGTGTTAATAACGTATAAATTTACAGATCAATGATATTCAACATCGATGAAATTGAAGAAATTTGGGAACGCACGATGATAACTGGTGGCTCTTTCCAATTTTTAGGCGTGGTTCTATTAGAATACACTGTTAATCTACTGTTGTCTGTGGTAGTACGTGTTTTGGATAGTTGGATAATATCTGCATATGGCTGAGTATAATTCATATTTTTACTGCCATGATTATGATTTAAGATCCCCTGGTTTGTCTGATGTGGAATGTATGTGATGTTTGTAATGAATATTCTAACTACTATATCACTGCATATATCTGATCTGCCATGCATATATATTCACTGCAAATGATGTTTGATTCAGCAACTGATTGACCATTATATATCTATCTATTATATGCATATTCCTCTAAATGATGGTTCTCCCAAATACTTATCTCTTCAGTCAATATCAACTACTATATCTTTGTCAATGACTCACAAAAAGGGGGAGAACAGTTCAAACACCCCGAACGGAAAATGTATATCTGCTTAGATGATGTTGCAGGTGTTAGGGGGAGCAGCTGCATCAAGCGAGGGGGAGTTTACAATTAGGGGAGCAGATACTGGGCTGTATACATGGGTTCAATAGAAATTGTAAACTTGTGTAAAATGCATGTACACACAATTTAGGATGTGTTTGTCCAGTACTCTAGAGTGTTTTGGGATTTTGTCACATAATTGACAAAGGGAGAGATTGAAAGTGCCCTGGTTTGTCAATTAGCATGAGTGTTGAGTCAGTTAGACTACAAAGCCACATAGGAAGATCCATTCAAGCGTCTGCCTCAACTGAATGTGTGCAAGCTCGCCACAGGTAAATTTAAGCCTCACATCCCTTGTCCCAAATCACCAGGTATACTAAAACCCATAAAAAATGTTAGAATATTATAAGGTTTTTAGGGTAGGAAAACGTTTTTAAAATAGAAAAATTCTCTAAGTTTTCATGCCTTGTAGATTTTATCGATACACATCTCAATATGATCAACCTGCGCTGTCGAGTCCTCGATGCGCCATCAATACCATCGAAAAGAGGACCAAATATGTCCAGCAACCTTATACACATCTGGACGGAATTATCGATGTATCGATACACCTATCGATATCATCGATATTCAAATCTCGAGTCTATCGAAGTTGACTCGATTATATCGACAGACAGATTTTTGGCGACCCTGTTTTTCTTAAGAATATCATATAAGCATCGATATATTGAAGCCTCCTCAATACCATCGAAATTCAAACCTCGATGATATTGGAAGGCCTTCGATGATATCGGTCTTGGGCGCCATGTTCTCCAGCAAAATATTTCAGGGTGATTTATCTATGATCGGGGGTCACTTGATAAAATTGATATTAAAATATCTATGAAATCGATGCCGTATCGATTACATCGAACGTAGACATAAACTATCTAACAAGCTTTATGAAAATTCCTTTTAATTTATCGATGCATCGACACAACTATTGATATCATCGACATTCAAATTCTGATGATCTCGAAGGTCCCTCGATCACTCATGAAAACCTGAAATATTTCAAGTCAAGTCTCTCTCAATTTTCAAGTGTCGATGAATCGAACCTCTCATTGATGGAATCAAAGTTCGAAATCTGATGACATCGACAATCGTTTCGATTCATCGACCAGCTGGCAAAAGGTTTCAAAAAGCATATGACATTGAGTTCGAGTCATCAAGCAGACCATCGATGTTATTTAGAGTATACGCTCGATGTTATCGAACCTGCTCGATGATATCGAACTTTGTCATAAATGTGACCATTTTATATCCGTTGGAACCTTTTGCCGATATAAAGAGGACTTGTCTTGTGTTGCTGTGAGAGAAAGAAGAGAGCTTTTGTGTGTTTAACCTTAAATCTTATACCCAAAGCCCTTTCTCTCAAGGAAGCTCATCCTCCAATCCACCCTCACCATTAATATTCAATAGAGTGGATTGGGGAATGAACTTCCGCATTCAAGGATCCTCCAGCTACTACCTTAATGGCAAATCATGAAGCTGAGATGCCTTGAATGCATAGATGATTAAAATCGCTCTATCTTCCTTATAGGAAAATCTTTTAAGAGTAGAATTTCATCATAACCTTGACCCAACCTGAAGCCTCGCATTGGTACATCATTTGTGTTATGGATCAAGAAAGCCCAAGCATCTTCCTCAACAAAGGAGGAGATCTTCGTCAACATGCTTAATGGGACTTATCCACTTATCTGTAAGTATCTAGAGTCAAGAGGACACTTGTGATCATTCCTGTTTAGGATTGTGTCTTAGGTGTTTCTCACCCCTTCAAGCCCTCGTAGGAGGCCTCCTACAGGAGTGTACGTGGTGGGTGCATTGTGTGGACCCTTGCTCTCTGGAGAGCATAAACATCTGGTTGAAGGTGAACCAGTCAAAACCTTTGGTTTGAGGTAAACAGTGTGAAACCTTGGGTTTAGGGTAAACCACGTTAAACCTCCGGTAGGGTCTTATGGAAGATCCTTGACCAGTGTGCCTAAAAGTGGGTGCGTTGTGTTGACCCTTGCTCATGAGAGCATAAACAGTCTGCCTCAGTGTAGGTTCTAAAGGTTAAAGGTGAACTTGATTTAAAACCTTAGGTTTGAGGTGAACCGCTGTGTAACCTCCTTAGTGAAATCCGGCACACTCAAGGGTTGAGTGCGTCTGTCAAGAGTGGAGTAGACTGATCGTCGAACCACTATAAAAATGACTGTGTTTGAGATTGCTATTTTTCTGAATGTGTGATTTACTTTTATACTTCCATATCTGAATATCTGAGATCACACCTCACACACATACATAGTCATATCCATCATAAACTAGTTTGCATATTGTTCACTTCTTAAATAGTTTGTGATTGGACCCTCTACCGGGCTTAGAAGCCAGTAGAGTTCTTTTTGAGTAATCCTAATGTGTGCTTGCTGATTAGGATTAGTGTACTAGGATTTTAAATAAACCATAAAAACTTTAAAAGTCCTATTCACCCCCCTCTAGGACATATTGGCATATTCTTACTTCAACTAAAGTGGTCTTCACAGCTATTTCATAGTATTGATGGCTCCACCATCACATCCAGGTATATGAAGTCGTTACTCTGTGATTGTATCCCGGGAGGACAAAAATGAGAACCGAAATTTCTGGTTAGGAGTTGCTTCCATATCAGAGCCTAGTTATAAGGACCGACTCCAAAACTCCTCATTGATCGGGTGACCTCCTTGCTTGCTTGAGGCATGGCTTGATCATATCCAAACTGGCAAACCAACTTGGACAATATGGTTCTCGCCAGAATTCTAGTCCTTCTTGTAATGGAAGACTGCAAGAACAAATATAGAGAAAGAAAGTCCTTTTGATAGGTGTTAAGTCTTGGTTATCCTCCACATCTTTGTCTTCAGCCTGAGAATCTAAATAAAAAGAGAAGCAGTCGATAGATTTCATGCTGTCGATTTTATCCACTATCCATTCATATCCCTTTCTTATCATTTTTCGCTTAAAAAAATGCCACAAGGGCAGATGATCGGGATGAACATAAGCCTTCTATGGATCACTGTATGTCCAGGAGAAGTAGATACCTAGCTATCTGGAAAAGTAATGCCATGGGGTAAAAGTGGAAGAAACTCCTAGTGTCGGGCTTGAGTAGTGCGTCGCGGCATGACCAAAAGCTCTGTATAATGAACATAAGACGGGAGGGGTTAGGGAATATCTTTTTCTGCCTTCTGTCATCGTACCCGCTTCCATGAATAAATTTGGTCGAATGGAGTCTAAAATTTTTGAGCTTGGGAGCACAACTAAGCTCAGCCAGTAAGCCAGGAAGGCAGCTAGTTCAGTTTTGACGGTGAAATCGGCTGGGCCTCTTACTTTCTTACGATTGACTTCTAATTCAGCACAATGACTACCAGGGAACCTAAGAAAAAGAGAAAAGGAGAAGACCAGTGAGTAATTCATGCTTATGGATAAGTATTATTTGAAATAGGAGGAAAGTGTTAAAATACTTACACTAAGTATTGGGAAAATTGGGCTAGCCCTTGAAGGGGAGAAATCTTATGAACATCAGCAAAATAAGAGGTTTTCTGAAAAAGCTCGATGGTTGTTGCTATAATTCTGGGCACTCTATTAGGTGCAACATAGGCAAATTCTTTGTTTGAAGGAACATATTCATCAAGAAAGGATCCTAAGATAGGCAGACCAGCCATCCTATATAAATCCCACAAGGTGATACTCACTTCCCCCACCAGAAGATGGAAAGAATTTGTAGTAGAAGACTAGTATTTCAGAAAGCCTTTGTAGATCATCGTGTCTTTTTGAAAGAATTCTAAAGTGGCTTCTATGATATGATAAATTCTTGCCGCAGTAAGGACATCTTTATGTTTCTCCAAAATCGCTCTGGTCCAAGCACTGTAATATGGACCAACGGTCCAAAGACCTCACGTTTTAAATTCATCTTTACCCCACAATGAATCACGATGACGGAAACGGTGTTGAATTGTCTCGAAGAAATGAGTACAATATAGGGAATGAGGGTCGTGAGATGGCGCAAGAAAGCACATGTATCTTATCTGCCCAGTCTTTTGAGTTAAGCCGTTATCTATGACATAACCCTCAAGAATTTGTGGCTCTTTGATTACCCAATTAGACACATATAAGAGTTTGTTCTGTTTCATGTAGTCTGTTGGTTCGCTATGGAGAATGGAGAGGTGGCGCTGAAGTTGCAAGGGTAGAGCAATGGTTTCATCTCTATATGGGTTGTAGAATTTAATTGCCTTAGTAGGCAGCTTGACTGAATCCCAAGCATTCTGGAAACATCTTCGGTTATGTTCTCGAATCTTCTCCTGGAAAATTTCATCTTGGCTCTTTTCTCTGGCTCATTTTGGGACTGATGGGAGGGGAGAAGCCTTTACAGTAGAAGGGCGATTATCATCAGTGCGGAAGTTGGTTGTGCATTTCAACTAATCTTCCCAATCAGATTCTTGTCCTGAAAGGGGGGACCTTCTATCTCCTTCATTATTATGCCCATGCGGATTTGCTTGGACAAGCGTTGAATACAATCAGCAAAGTTCACAATGATAGGAGCCGGCTCCTTGAAGAAAGAGTTGTAGTTCTCGCCAGAGCGGGGCCTTTTTGGGTTATGGGTCTTAGCGAATTGTGGGTCAGACGGGCAAGCAATACTTGAGGAAGAAAGTGGTCTTTTTGAGCTTGCCATTGGAGATCTGAACAGGAGTTGATAAAAAATCAAAGTCAGAAGGAAAGATTTATTAAGCTTGAAAAGAAGTATAAAAGATTACCGAGGGAGGACAAATAAACTCAAAATACAAGAAAAATGTTTTAAGTCTAAGTTATAATGCACAAAAGAGTTGTGTGTAAACTGTTGTGCACAATCCACTGTACGTAAACTACTACGCATAATCCATTGTGCGTAAACCATTGCATGCAATCCAATGTGCACAAACTATTACGCGTAATCCACTGTGCATAAACTATTACGCGTAATCTATTGTGCGTAGATTGTTGCGCGTGAAGTACTGAGTGAAAGGGTATTGTGTGCTACCTACAATACGCAAGAATTTTGACTAAGTACGAAGGGGTGCTGTGTTGTAAGTCTTGTTATGCGGAACAAACCTATTGTGTGCAAAAGGTTTTGTGCGGAACAGTGGTTGTGCGGCACACAATGAGGTTAGCGCACAAACGTAGAGACTTGACGCAAAGAAACAGTGTGGAGCAGAGGAGAAAGGTGGTGAAAATAAAGAAAAGTCCTGTATTTATAGGTAACGACTGTGGTGTTGTGCGGTGATTGTTACGCACCAACAGTTTCACGGAATTCGTTGTGCGCAAATTGGTCAACGCACAATAGAGAAAATAAGCGCATAATAAGGGTGATCAAGTTCTTAAAGAAAAATTGTTATTTGATCCTACATGATTTTTTTTGTAGGTGTAAAGAACAAAAATGTAGGATTAAGGGGGCATCTGTTGAGGCACAAAAATAGAATAGAAGAATCGTTATACGTAAACTGTGGTGCGTAAACTGTTGTGCGCGAACAGTTGTACACAAATTGTTGTGTGCAGAACGCTGTGCGAGAATAGATATTGAAGGACAGATGACCGTACAGAGGATTTCGTACAAAAGATAATGCACAAAGGAGGTCCGCACAAATGATTTAGCACAAAGAGGTTCGCACAATGGACGATCGCACAAAAGGGACCTCACAATGGCTACGTGGCATGGTCGCATGTGCGAGGAAGCTTTAAATACCTTGACCCATCATTAAAGGGTCAGAGGCAGCCAACCATGAAGCAGAAGGAGAATCCAGATAGAGAGAAAGGTAGAGCCCTGTCCTCATTGTGTGGAATAGGTGTTGTGCGGTGCACAACACTGGTAGCACACAAACACCTTCAGCGCACAACCGTCAGTAGCGCATAATGGGTGCCAGAGCACAACAAGCTCCATTGCGCAATGGATGCCAGCGCACAACGACTTCAATCAGCGCACAATGACTTTTGACAGTGCACTATAGTTTTTGTCCATGCACAATGGCTTCTAATGCAACATTCAACACTATGTCTTAATGTTTGATGCATTTATGTAACGCCCTGAAAATCGGGGGTCGAGTGTAACTCAACTCCCGAGTTCCAACGCATCACTTATGCAACATGTTTAATGATATTTGAATGTTGTCTGTGTTAGAGCAGTAAACATGAATGAGATTATACCAAAGCAAGAATTCATACCCAGATCGCTTGTATAAAAGCAAGCTTTAAGACCGAATCGTATATATATATGTATGTAAAGAAACAAAATAAACGATTCATTATCCAGAGTATGAATCCTTCTGAGTCACAATATACATGTCTGTTTATATAAACAAAATGTCAAAATAAACTAGGTACAATCCCAGTAAATCCCATCACCTGGCGGCACTAGTCGAAGCCGCCGCCGAATCGCATATACGAGAACTCCTCCTGGTCCTCGTCATAATCGGCCCGCCTCCAGAATAGTCGGATCGCCTAAACCTGAGACAGAGTCTGGTTGGTGTGCGCAACACCGTCCTGTAACGTGGGAGTGAGTAGCTAACTCAGTGGAACGATAAGACATAAGTTATCATGTTATCAATACAGTCAAGCAGTAATGATAAAGCAATAAATCAAACACTCCTAGTTACTCTGATTAATGCAAGTATGAATGCAGGTATGATGGATGCCCTCGCTGACATACTCCCTCAGGCGACACCATCTAACGTTCGCCCATGCTTACATCCCACAGTGCTCCACATCTTCCAGGCACATGCGATGCATGATGAGTATGATTACCGAGTTTTTAATTAGTTCGTTTCAAACAGCAGGATTGGGAAACTAAGGTACCTCCTCAGTATCATTTCCAAACATGATCCAATCTAGGTCGTCACCCTAGTTAATATCGACGATGGTGTGTTTTCTAGGTCACCGCAGAGGTCGCTGTGGTCGTTACGCACAAAGGTTGCATCACTCCCCATCACCCCTTAAACGATTCATCACTATACGCCTATAAAGAAACAGCCTAGTTCATACTCTATATATCGCGGCGAACCCTAAGGCACGCCGCAACTTCAGAATATGCTCGCGGTCACTACAAAGGGTCGCTGTGGCAGTTACGCACAAAGGTTGCACCACTCCCCATCACCTTATCAATGTAGGCCGACAAACGCGAATATAGTGTCCCATACCACCATAATCGGCTCACGAGTTGAGTTGCTTCACTGGTCACTACGGGAGGCACGTAGCCCCATCGTAGGCCGACACTCGACCATGGTGTCCCATACCACCATGCCCGCTCATGAGTCTTAGCGGATCGAGGTACCATGGTTAACGGGATTTTCACCGGTAAGTTTGGTACCCTAGGTTCAAGCATTAGCGACCAAACATGGTGAACATACATAAGGCACACGGTTTACTTGACATGTTCTACTAGCTTGAGCGCACAACAAGTTGGGCGATATGAGGCGCAGAAGCACCTCGTGTGGCCAACCACTATCGCCAACCGAAGTACGACACGGTTCACCAACACATCATGCGTGGCGGAACGAATCCCAACCACATCTTCAAGTCTCGATACGGATGCCTGGACTATGAACATAGTCCCAAGCTCACCAAATCCTAACCATAGCATGTGAAATACGGCATGATAACATGGTAATTCAAGAACACTAGCAATCATATTGTAAAGCATAACATGAAGCATGTTAATAAACAAGTCACAAAGCATGTTCAAAAGCATGTTATAAAGCATTATGTAAATAGGGATACAAATACTTAAATTTCAGTAGGCGAGTGGTTAGAGTGAACAACCACATGGAGAGTGTCATATGTGACTCTAAGGTAGCCGAGAATCCCATCTCAAAGACCTACCTAAGATTCTAACACTTAAGCACTTACACTCACAAGTGAATTCACCAACACTTGAATGCAATATTTCAACATACATGACGTATGCTAGGGAAGTGTGTACTAGGGTTGTCCCTTTACCAAACTAGTATTTTATACATATACATCATATTCATACAAAGAATTAAACATGGCAATCACATCAGCAAATTTTATACGTATAGGGTACTTCCACGTATACCCAATTTCGACATACATAGTGTTTACAAAGGAACATAGATTTCGGCGATTCCTTTCGCCAAGCTAGTATTTTAATCATGTATTGTATAATCATACATTAAATACATATGTCAAATATTATTCCAAAAGAAATACGTATACGGTATTTCTACAATACGTAATTTCAACATACGGCGCATTTACAAGTAAACATATATTTTGGCGATTCCTTTCGCCAAACTAGTAATTTATTCATATGTTATATAATTATACATTAAATAAACATGTCAAGCATTTATCCAAAAAAATACGTATACGGTATTTCTACGTATACCTAGAATATGTGAAATTCCATATTTCACACCGTTAATCAAAACAGGAAACGGAAAGCACTTTGTACATGTGCAATTGCAAGCAGATCATGAATCTACCATTATCTGACATTGAAAGCGTTGAAAACCATAACTTATACACTTAAAGTCCTCACCTTTGCCTTTGGAAACGAAACGAATCAGCAAGGGTGATGGAACTTCCGTCTACGGGAGATTTCTAGCCTAAAGAGCGGAATCGGTTAGTCGATACACATCCTACATCGATCCCACCTCAAATCAGACCTAGGGTTAGGGTTTCGTACCTTCAAATGAGATGGATACCGCCGGGAAAGCGTCCAGAATAGGGCGGTGTAGGCCGTGTAACAAGCCAAAGCAGGAGGAGGAAGATCGGCAACAATCTCCAAGACTTTCTCTCTCTTTTCTCTCTCTTCCTCTAGGGTTTCCTCCAAAATTCGTATGGCTGTGAGAGGGGCTGTTCTAAGCTCCTTTTATAGCCACAAACATTACGAATTCAGACTTAGGTTTATGGGGTACTGCTTATATAGGATATTCGCCGCTTTTCCAGCTCAAAAGGGAAGTTCTGGTGGCCCTCCTTGAACCAAACGTCAGATTTAAGCTCACCATCGACGGATCTACGTGGGATTACTTTTTTGACTCGATCGGATACCCAGATCGCACGTGGCGGACCACTTTCAGTTCGACGGTCATGGGCCACGATCATAATTTCCAAGTACATGTAAATGTTCCAAATTTTTCTTAATCCGAGGGTGTAATTTGGTCCGATTCTCGACGGTCAGTTGTTTAATACTGACGCGTCAACAAATGATGCCGATCACTATTCCATATATTTATTTTGGCATATGAATAGTGTTTTTCACACTACCTCGCTCCGATTCGAAACGAATGGCCGTGGAACATCGGATAAAGCCGATTTTTGAGATGATTGTTAAGCCCTGGGGCGGTCCATAATTCCTTAGCTTCGGGTTAAACGGACTCGATGTGCGATCTAGACCTAATACGAAGTTTCGTTTCATTCCCGAGAGCAGACGGAAATGAGTTTGATTCTAAACTTTAGGGTAACCTAGCGTCACTTGTTTTGCAAGTTTTGGGTCTTGCAGATCGTATTTAAAGCGATCCTAACGGATTTCATGGCTAATTGAGTTTAGTACTTAGTTAACTTTGTTAAATTTCTAAAGGATTTAATCCTACGTGATTTCTGGTCGAGGTGGTACTCGACCCAATGTACGGAAATTTTTCAGGTCGTTACAATCTACCCCCTTAAACAAAAAATTTCGTCCTCGAAATTTATACCTTTTCGTACTCCTCGAGAATCTCGAGGGTAGTTCTTCCCGACCTCGCCTCGCCTCCTGTAGCTTCTTCTTCTGAATGATGTGTCCAAAGCACCTTCACAAGTGGGATGACCTTGCTACGCAAGCACTGCCTCCTTCCCGTCAAGGATATGCGTCGGCGCAACTCATATGTAGCATCCTCGCTCAACCGTACTGCTCCCATCCGATGATATGCGAAGGATCAGAACGTATTTCTTCAAAGATAGATACATGAAATACGTTGTGTACGGAAGCAAGTGGTGTAGGCAAGGTGAGACGATACGCCACATCACCCACTCGATCCAGTATCTCGAAATGGACCGATAAACCTCGGTGTGAGCTTCCCTTCTTCCCAAACCGAAGGACTCCCTTCATAGGGGAAACCCGAAGGAACACATGATCACCGACCTCGAACTCCACGGCCGCCGCCTCGTATCGGGCGTAACTCTTCTCGCCCGCTCGCTTCGCACTGTGAGTAATCGACGCCTGATAATGTCTACCTTCTCTGTTGTCGCCTGAACCAACTCCGGGCCAATCAGGCTACGCTCTCCAACTTCTGCCCAATAGTGCGGTGCCCTACAAGGTCGACCATATAGAGCCTCATATGGCGCCATGCCAATAGTCGCCTGGAAGCTGTTGTTGTAGGCGAACTCTGCGTACGGAAGACAGCCATCCCAACTGTCCTGAAGTCCAACACACATGCTCGCAACATATCCTCCAGACCGATTCACTCGCTCCGTCCGCCCATCGCCCGAGGATGAAACGCCGATCGAACTTCAACTTCACACCCATCGCCTCCCGGATACGAGTCCGGAAGATAGATGTGAACCGCGTGTCTCTCGTCCGACACGATCTCCAAAGGAACCCCGTGCGCACGGACGATCTCCCCGATGTACAACCCAGCACTCGTCCGCAGAGTTCGTAACTCGATAGGGAGGAAATGGGCCGATTTGGTCAACCGGTCCACAATCACCCAAATGGAATCGTGCCCCTTCCTCGTCTTTGGCAACCCCGATATGAAGTCCATGGAGATGAAGTCCCACTTCCACTCCGCTTATAGGCATGGGCCGAAGGTCCCGAGGTCGGCGATGTTACTCGCCTTGACCCGCCGGGCAGTCGACATCGAGACACATACTCAAAGAATGTGGGCCTTTATGTTATCCCACCAATACGTCCGTCTCATATCCCGGTACATCTTCGTGCTACCAGATGCATCGCAAACTTCGAATTATGGGCGCACTCGAGAAGCTCGCGTCTCAAGTCGTGCACATCCGGGAACACATAGGCGGCCACGAAATCGTAAACCCCCATCGAACCAACTCTCCACTCGGAGTCCACGGCGCCGCTAGCTAGCTCTCGAAGCTCGCTCGACAGCCGTGTATCGCCCTCCTGGGCCTCAACAATCCTGTCGTCAATAAGTGGTCGCACCCGAACGTGCGCAACACACTCAAATGGCTCCTCGACAAGTGAGTCTCTGCTCGAAGTCCCGCACAAACTCTACCATGTCCCACTCGGCTATCATCACGCCGTGCCGCAAATGCAAATGCAATCGCCTTCTTGCGGCTCAACGCGTCCGCCACAAGGTTCGCCTTGCCAGATGGTAGGAAACCTCGAACTTGAAGTCCTTCAAGGTCTCCATCCATCGGCATACTGTCTCATATTCAGATCTCGCCGCGTGAATATGTATTTAAGGCTCTTGTGGTCGCAGTAAAAGCTCGAACTCCTCACCGTAGAGGTAATGTCTCCAGAGCTTCAATGCAAAGATGACACCGCTAACTCCTGTGTCATGTGTAGGGTAATTCTCCTCGTGCTTCTTTAATTGTCTCGAGGCATACGATATCACCCTATCTTTCTCGCATCATCGCACACAACCCAAACCAACGCGAGACGCGTCAAGATACACCGTGTATTTCACCCCTTGCTCGGCAATACTAGCACAGGGGCGGACGTCAACTTGTCCTTCGCCTCCTTAAAAGCCGCCTCCGCCTTCTCATTCCAGCGAACTTCAGTCCTTCCGAGTCACCGAGACAATGGCCCGGCGATCTTCGAGAAATCCCGAATGAAACGTCGTAGTACCCGGCCATGTGCCAAGGAAACTCCTCACCTCAAGAATCGATTCAGCCGCCGCCAATCCCGAACCGCAGCCTACCTTAGCAAGGTTCATCTATCCCATCCTTGGACACTACATGTCCCAGAACTTGACTTCCTCCCGCGAAGTCGCACTTCTTGTATTGCGCAAACAACTGGTTCTTCTTCAGTGTATCCAATACCGCTCACAAATGCTCCTCGTGCTCCTCCCGACTCGTGGAGTATATCAAGATGTCATCGATAAAGACGATGACGAATCGGTAAAGGAAGGGCCGAAATACCCGGCTCATCGATCCATGAACACGGCTGGTGCGTTCGTCAGACCGAACGACATCACCAAGAACTCATAGTGCCCAAAGCACGTCCTGAAGGCTGTCTTCTGCACGTCCTCCTCTCTCACGCGCAACTGGTGGTACCCTGACTGAAGGTCAATCTTCGAGAAATACTTCGCCCCCTCAACTGATCGAATGTGATCATCAATCCCGGGCAAAGGATACTTGTTCTTCAACGTGACCTGGTTCAACCTACGGTAATCAATACACAACCGTAGGGACCCGTCCTTCTTCTTCACGAACAACACAGGTGCTCCCCAAGGAGACACACTAGGCCGAATAAAACCTTTCTCTACAAGTCCGTCAATCTGTCTCCGCAGCTCCTCCATCTCACATGGAGGCATACGATAGGTCGGCAACGAGATGGGCGTCCCACCAGGCGTAAGGTCAATCGTGAAATCAATCTCACGCCGAGGAGGTAAACCAGGGATAGTCTCAAACACGCCTGCAAAGTCTCGAACCACCGGCGTACTATTTACTGTCGGACCATCAATCGGCACAAGCAAAGCAGCATAACAATCAACTCGACAGGGCCAACTGACCTGCACCGGGAACGTGAAAGCTACACCGTCAGGTCCATAGGCCGTCACGATCCGAGTATCGCAATCTACCTCCCCGCCCTCATCCGGTGAGCCAATCCATACCAAGGATAACGTCGTAGTGCCATAGTGGAGCAACAATGAGGTCGACGAGCACCGTGTCGCTACCCAAAACTACCGAGCAACCCTCGCATAATCGTGTGACATCCGAATGTGTCCCCCAGAGTCGTAGTGAGTCTCATTCCCTTAGTGGGAATCGTATGCAAAGATAGGCGTTTCACCGCCCCACAAGAAACAATAGAAGTGGTGGACCCAGTGTCTACCAATAAAGAAACAGGAGTGCCATGAATAAAAGCCGTACCCTCGAAAGCCGTCGGAGCTGAAACCGATGTCTCAGGTGCCTCAGCTACAAGAGTATGAACGCAAGCCTGCTGCTGGCGGTTCGGCTGAGGAGCCAAGGGTCGCTGTGGCAGCCTGAAGCGCGGCACAGGAGGTTGGAAGGAAGGATGTGCATGAGCCGTCTGTAGCGGTGGAGCTGATATGGCCTGTGGGCGAGAACGGCCCAACATCTGTGGCGGAGAGAAACCACTGTCCTTCATCCGCGCGAAACAACTCCCGATAAGATGACCCTGTTTCCCGCAAGCGTGCGTGTGTCACAACAGGCGCCTCACCGAGCCCCCGGCGCCGCGATCCTAGGAGGCGAGTCAACACGAGGCCTCTTGCCAGGATAGGCCTCGCTCAGATCTCCCGTCGTGGCCTCGCAACCATAGTGCCACGTGATCGGGCCAACCGGTCCACATCCCGCTCTCCGCCATAGACATGTGAACCAGTGCTGCATATGTAGGTATACCGAGGCAAAGATATCTTCGACCGTATCTCCGGTCGTAAGCCCAAAGAAAATCGACGTATCCGCATCTGCTCGTCCACTAGTATAGTCGAGACAAAGCGGCCCAACTCTGTGAAGCGGTGCTCGTACTGTAATCGTCATGCCTCCCCGCCCGAGGCGCGTAAACTCATCCTCCCGCTCATGTCGATAAGTCGGCGGGTAGTATTTCTCATGGAACCGAACTCGAAAGCCTCCCGTGTCCATACGTAGTCCGCGCGACGATGCACCGCAACACACTGTTCCACCATAAACCGGCCTCCTCTCAAACATGAAGGCGGCCAGCCTCTACCGCTCTGCCTCTGAGCAATACAGCATCCGGAGCATCTTAGAGATGCGGTCAAGCCAAAACTCTGCCTCCTCGGGCCTATGAGTGCCCATGAATGAAGGAGGCCTCAAGCGCTGAAATCGCTCGAGTAGACAGCGTGTGCCGACATCTCCAGTAGGAGGCACCACGGTGAAGGCAGAGGCACATCCTCACACCGAGCAGAGGCTCGTGGTGCCCGCAGACAAGCGAAGTCGTAGGTGGAGTCGCACTACCATCATGGGACAAGGCCTCGCCGATAGTGGCCATAAGCCTGGCCAGGTGCTGCGCCGCCGTCAGACCGCTGCTGATGCATCATCACCATCAGCTGCTCAAATCTATCAGTCGGCGGAGCAGCCTGGGAGTCATGCTGCGCAGAAGATGACGGCCGAAACTGCTCACGGACCGGGGGCGTGTATGGTGGCAACCCACCGGCAGGACCAACAGGGGGCTGGTCAGAACCTAACCCACGGTCCGCAGGACCACTACTACCAGAAGGAGTCTGGTCCATAGAGCCAGTCAGACGGAGATGTGCGGTGCTCCGCGTATACTGTCGTGGCATGCCCTATACAACACAGGGTACAGCATTGGTGAGACACAGCATAACACACATCATAAAGCACTTTAAGCATTCCACACATAATCAAAACAAAAGGGGCTACATGCCTTTCATTTACTCAAAATTAGTCATAATACATGGATTACAGAGTTTACATGAACCATGACGGAAATCACATGATAGCCAATACATCTACTACATCAAACCCTAAACATGCTACTACCTAATACAACATCTGAACGAAAACACAAACCGCCTATCGCGGTAACCAAAGCAAACACAACATACAACAACATGGATGACTAAGCATCCGAAGTAGGCGGTGGAGGAGGAGCATTCTTATCCGCGCGCACAAAGACAGATGGCCTTCAACGTACGGACATCTTCTTAAAATTCTTCTTCATGTAGGCTTCATTCTCTTCAAGTTTGGTTCGAACTTGACCAATCTCAGCCCGAACTTGTCCAACCTCTTGCTGCAGGCGGCTTGCCTCTCCTCAAGACGGGCCAATCGCGCATCAAAACATCTCGATCCACACCCCGCTCCCGAGCCGCAGGGGTGAACTCTCCTCTCGTGTCCCGAGCCTCGTGTTCTTCCTCCCGTATGTCATCACCGCGCTCCTCATCACTCTCGGCACCGGAGGTCAACACTCTCCTCACCGGCGCTATCCGACTCATCTCCGGACTCGTCGAGTCGGGCTTGCCGCCGTGTGGGGGCCGATCTTCATATTCCCGAGTGTCGCTTCACTTATGACTCGGACCGGTGCAAGATCCTCCATATTCAATCAGTAGCCTACATCACGAGCCATCCCGCATCGCCGGCCAAATGGGAGCGAAAGATCGTTCCTGGCGGAACGAACAACATTAACTATCTGGGATAGGATGAATGTGGGGAGGCATATGTTGTCCCAGCGTCCCATCTTGTACAGAAAGTCCACCATCACCCTAGTACATTCCGTACGGTTACCCCACCGTGGGTATACATTGTATGTGAAGATGTGATGGAGCAAATGGAAGTCTTCGGACATCTTTGTCACCGCAATACAATTTCCGCGCTTCCAAGTAACCCGGCGACCACAGAGAAATCGCGTGCGACGATCCCTTTCCTGCGCAGTTCTAGAGAAGTCATCACTAGGCTGTACTTGACCAAGCGGGATCTTCGTGATTCGAGCCACTTCGTCCACAGTGATTGTGCGCCTTATGCCCCTCACAGAAACAGTAAACTGAAGAGGCTCTACTGATGAGTCCACAATGTGAGCGTAGAAAGCGCAGACCGTGTTCTCACATGCGGGAGACTCACCTTCAAAAATATAATTTCACCCGATATCCACCAAGTGGTCCATCATCGGGTGTAGCCCGAACATCCTTTCATCCACATGAGCTTCAAACACAACCTTGCGGCCCGCAAAGCGCCCATATTCCATGCCTATTGGATAAGCATTTCTGGCGGGGTGGTCAGGATCCAGGTCTCGCTTCGACTTAAACTCCCGCACGGTGCTTGTGCCGGCCCCAACATCGGATCTTCTTCGGGTATGGGCTGGCCTACTTGGGCCGGCGTCATCGGCCGCGGTTTTCCTCTTTCCCATGAAGGATAGGATGGAGGAAATGGAGAAAATGGTGGCCACCACACCAAGGAGGGCCATGGAAAATTTCCAAAATGGGAAATAAAGGGGCTGACCTCTTTTATCTTCCACAATCAACAATCCAACAGGTGTGGAAGAAGCTCTAGAGGTAGGAAATGAAGAAGGAACAAAAGAAAATAGAATGGGTTAGGAGTTTACCCAATTTTTGAGCTCCAAGGATGGGTATGAGAGCTCCAACTTGAGAAAATGGGGAAGGGAGGAAGCTAGGGCTGTTGTGGGAGGTTGGGGTGTGTGAGTTATGGAAGGAAATGGAAGGATTAAAGGTTTGGAGGGATGGGTTTTCAGTAAAATCGGAAATGGAGGTGAAGGTGTTTGAAAAAGGGGTGAAATGGGAGAAAAGGGTGCTCCAGCCCCTTAAATCCTAACCTAATGCCAAAATGGCACGTGCCATGGGGTAGAGCATGCTGGGCCGACCAACCCCACGCTCGGAAACTCGCCGGAAAGCTGACCGGAGCGCGGTCCGCCGCCGGTGCCGCGGTGGCGCCGCGGTCGGACTTGGCCGGAACCGCGCCGTCGCGGTTTGACCCTGTTTGCCTCACTCCCAGGGTGCCAAATGCACCCTGTTTTGGTCTGAACCCTTAACGGATTAGTCGTGGGGGCCCACGGACTCATTTCAGTTCCAGAACGGTCAGTTCCGGTACATTTCTGATATAATCTGATTTTTTCCTGATTTTTAACGACTAATTCTTGGTGGATTGTGACCTGGACATGTCAATAGACGGTCTAGGAGTGACTTGGGGTCCATAAGTGTGGTCGGGATCGAGTACGCACTCGATCAAACTGTCCATGTGCAGTAAACTTCGCCGAACGGCGAAATCGGGAGACCCTAAGACTGTTGCTAGGTTTTGCGCACCCTCCTAAGTGTAATGCGTCAGCGTACGTAGTGGGGACATAACTCAGGTCTGGTTTAATCAAAATCATGCTCTGATACCAACTTGTAACGCCCTGAAAATCGGGGGTCGAGTGTAACTCAACTCCCGAGTTCCAACGCATCACTTATGCAACATGTTTAATGATATTTGAATGTTGTCTGTGTTAGAGCAGTAAACATGAATGAGATTATACCAAAGCAGTAATTCATACTCCAGATCAGTTGTATAAAAGCAAGCGGAAGACTGAACTGTATATATATATGTATGTAAAGAAACAAAATAAACGATTCATTATCCAGAGTATGAATCCTTCTGAGTCACAATATACATGTCTGTTTATATAAACAAAATGTCAAAATAAACTAGGTACAATCCCTGTAAATCCCATCGATCCCGGCAGCTTAGTCGAAGCGCCCGAATCGCATATACGAGAACTCCTCCGGTCCTCATCATAATCGGCTCCGCCTCCCGAGAATAGTCGGATCGCCTAAACCGAGACAGAGTCTGGTTGGTGTGCGCAACACCGTCCCGTAATGTGGGAGTGAGTAGCTAACTCAGTGGAACGATAAGACATAAGTTATCATGTTATCAATACAGTCAAGCAGTAATGATAAAGCAATAAATCAAACACTCTTAGTTACTCTGATTAATGCAAGTATGAATGCAGGTATGATGGATGCCCTCGCTGACATACTCCCTCAGGCGACACCATCTAACGTTCGCGCATGCTTACATCCCACAGTGCTCCACATCTTCCAGGCACATGCGATGCATGATGAGTATGATTACCGAGTTTTTAATTAGTTCGTTTCAAACAGCAGGATTGGGAAACTAAGGTACCTCCCTTGTATCATTTCCAAACATGATCCAATCTAGGGTCGTCAGTCCTAGTTAATATCAGACGATGGTGTGTTTTTAGGTCACCGCAGAGAGGTCGCTGTGGTCAAGTTACGCACAAAGGTTGCACCACTCCCCCATCACCCCTTAAACGATTCATCACTATACAGCTATAAAGAAACAGGCCTAGTTGATACTCTATATATCGCGGCGAACCCTAAGGCACGCTGCAACTTCAGAATATGCTCGCGGTCACTACAAAGGGCTGCCAGGGCTGTTACGCACAAAGGTTGCACCACTCCCCCATCACCTTATCAATGTAGGCCGACAGCGCGAATATAGTGTCCCATACCACCATAATCGGCTCACGAGTTGAGTTGCTCACTGGTCACTACGGGGAGGCACGTAGCCCCATCGTAGGCCGACAGCTCGACCATGGTGTCCCATACCACCATGCCCGGCTCATGAGTCTTAGCGGATCGAGGTACCATGGTTAACGGGATTTTCACTGGTAAGTTTGGTACCCTAGGTTCAAGCATTAGCGACCAAACATGGTGAACATACATAAGGCACACGGTTTACTTGACATGTTCGGCTAGCTTGAGCGCACAACAAGTTGGGCGATATGAGGCGCAGAAGCACCTCGTGTGGCCAACCACTATCGCCAACCGAAGTACGACACGGGTTCACCAACACATCATGCGTGGCGGAACGAATCCCAACCACATCTTCAAGTCTGATACCGGATGCCTGGACTATGAACATAGTCCCAAGCTCAGTCAAATCCTAACCATAGCATGTGAAATACGGCATGATAACATGGTAATTCAAGAACACTAGCAATCATATTATAAAGCATAACATGAAGCATGTTAATAAACAAGTCACAAAGCATGTTCAAAAGCATGTTATAAAGCATTATGTAAATAGGGATACAAATACTTAAATTTCATAGGCGAGTGGTTAGAGTGAACAACCACATGGAGAGTGTCATATGTGACTCTAAGGTAGCCGAGAATCCCATCTCAAAGACCTACCTAAGATTCTAACACTTAAGCACTTACACTCACAAGTGAATTCACCAACACTTGGAATGCAATATTTCAACATACATGACGTATGCTAGGGAAGTGTGTACTAGGGTTGTCCCTTTACCAAACTAGTATTTTATACATATACATCATATTCATACAGCAATTAAACATGGCAATCACATCAGCAAATTTTATACGTATAGGGTACTTCCACGTATACCCAATTTCGACATACATAGTGTTTACAAAGGAACATAGATTTCGGCGATTCCTTTCGCCAAGCTAGTATTTTAATCATGTATTGTATAATCATACATTAAATACATATGTCAAATATTATTCCAAAAGAAATACGTATACGGTATTTCTACAATACGTAATTTCAACATACGGCGCATTTACAAGTAAACATATATTTTGGCGATTCCTTTCGCCAAACTAGTAATTTATTCATATGTTATATAATTATACATTAAATAAACATGTCAAGCATTTATCCAAAAAAATACGTATACGGTATTTCTACGTATACCTAGAATATGTGAAATTCCATATTTCACACCGTTAATCAAAACAGGAAACGGAAAGCACTTTGTACATGTGCAATTGCAAGCAGATCATGAATCTACCATTATCTGACATTAAAAGCGTTGAAAACCGTAACTTATACACTTAAAGTCCTCACCTTTGCCTTTGGAAACGAAACGAATCAGCAAGGGTGATGGAACTTCCGTCTACGGGAGATTTCTAGCCTAAAGAGCGGAATCGGTTAGTCGATACACATCCTACATCGATCCCACCTCAAATCAGACCTAGGGTTAGGGTTTCTTACCTTCAAATGAGATGGATACCGCCGGAAAAGCGTCCAGAATAGGGCGGTGTAGGCCGTGTAACAAGCCAAAGCAGGAGGAGGAAGATCGGCAACAATCTCCAAGACTTTCTCTCTCTTTTCTCTCTCTTCCTCTAGGGTTTCCTCCAAAATTAGTATGGCTGTGAGAGGGGCTGTTCTAAGCTCCTTTTATAGCCACAAACATTACGAATTTAGACTTAGGTTCATGGGGTACTGCTTATATAGGATATTCGCCACTTTTCCAGCTCAAAAGGGAAGTTCTGGTGGCCCTCCTTGAACCAAACGTCAGACTTAAGCTCACCATCGACGGATCTACGTGGGATTACGTTTTTGACTCGATCGGATACCCAGATCGCACGTGGCGGACCACTTTCAGTTCGACGGTCAGTGGGCCACGATCAGAAATTCCAAGTACATGTAAATGTTCCTGAAATTTTTCTTAATCCGAGGGTGTAATTTGGTCTGATTCTGACGGTCAGGTTGCTTAATACTGACGCGTCAACAAATGATGCCAGATCACTATTCCAGATATTTATTTTGGCATATGAATAGTGTTTTTCACACTACCTCGCTCCGATTCGAAACGAATGGCCGTGGAACATCGGATAAAGCTGATTTTTGAGATGATTGTTAAGCCCAGTGGGGCGGTCCTAATTCCTTAGCTTTGGGTTAAACGGACTCCCGATGTGCGATCTAGACCTAATACGAAGTTTCGTTTCATTCCCGAGAGCAGATGGGAAATGAGTTTGATTCTAAACTTTAGGGTAACCTAGCGTCACTTGTTTTGTAAGTTTTGGGTCTTGCAGATCGTATTTAAAGCGATCCTAACGGATTTCATGGCTAATTGAGTTTAGTACTTAGTTAACTTTGTTAAATTTCTAAAGGATTTAATCCTACGTGATTTCTGGTCGAGGTGGTACTCGACCCAATGTACGGAAATTTTCAGGTCGTTACAATTTATGCATAATGTTAATGTTAAATATTGATTCTATATTGTAAATGTACATATTCTATTTGGAATCGAAGGGAAAAAGGGATGTAAAAGAACTCAGAATGAATAAATAACGTAATTATCTTCTTTGTCCTCTTTTGTTAATTAACAAGTGAATGAAATCTCCTAAACAAAATACATTTGTTTCTTGTTCGAAATAGCTAACACGACCATGCACCGCATTACATGTGCTTTGGCAAGGAAGGTGCACTTTAGGGAGGTTGTTATGTGCAAACTTGGTTGTCGGAGTCACTTGTGAGGGAGCTTTGTGCAAGGGCATGCATCATTATTGTACTCCATTCTTGTATTAATAAGAGTAGTTAGGAAGTAATTGTTGTATTGCTTTATCATTACTGCTTGATTGACTTAATAACATGTTAACTTTTACCTTATAGCACCATTGAGTTGGCCAGTCATTCCCACCCTGGGACGGTGTTTTAAAACACCAACCAGACTCTGGTTTAGATGCAGGTGATGATGAAGTCTATGCGGCGGAGCAGAACTTCATGGATGAGGAGGAAGAGTTCTCTTACTTTTATCTCTCGGGTGGGTTTATGTAGACCTCATGCTGATGCGTAGGGACTACAGGGATATTTCGCTTAGTTGGACACATCTACTTTCCCGCATTTTGTTATTTTGAAACAATATATGTATATATTAAACCCGGTTACGTAATCATACTCTTGAGGTTTGTGAAACTCTCTCAAATATATATGGTTTAGACTCCCGTTTGCTTAATTTAATTATATCTGGAGTATGATATGTTGTTTTGGTATAATCGTACTCATACTTAACTCATTAATATGGATAAATTCTGAACATCATCATCCGTATTGCATAAGTGATGTGCTGGATCTTGGGAGTAGGGCTTTGCTCGACCCTCGAAATGCAGGGCGTTACAAGATGATATCAGGGCATGATTTGGATTAAACTATACCTGGGTTATAGGTAACACGACGCACTCTGACGTACTCTGACCTAGGAAGGGGGTGATGAAATTTAGAGACTACATTAGGACCCCAAAATTTCACTAACGGACGGGATTAACTACAGTAGCTTAGTTCGTACGCATCCTAGATCGTATGAAATCATGTGAACCGATCTTTGTCACCTTAGGCGGTCAATCGACGAGTTTAGATCGTTAGACTATGAATTCTGAATTTAAAACAGACCTTAAAGGCACGAATACATTTGCGTACAGCTATCCAAACGAACCGTGCAGGCTTAAAGACCCAAAGCACAAAATACTGTGGGACTCAGGGGGTCTCACGTACATATACGGCATCCCTGAAGGGGGTGGCCACCGCCCGATTGGTGGCGCACTGCCCACCAGCCACGCATGTGGGGCTTGTCCCACGTGTGGGACCCCCCACTTAACCCTCATTTGCTCCTCTTTTGCCCATTTCACCCTATTTTCACCCCAAACCCTCAAAAACTCTTTTCCCTCTTAAATCTCTTCTTCCATACCTTCAAAACTCTTGAATCTTCTACATTCTACACCCATCCACCACCATCCTCCTAAGACTATCCATTTTGTCTTCTTATTATTCTCCATCTTCCTTGTTTCCACTCATTTGAGCACACAACCTATCTTTTTATGGCTCATAACTTCCATATCCTCAAATCCATTTCAATCTCAAGATTTTCCACCTCCATGGCTCTCTTTGAGCTTGTCACCACCATTTTCTCAATCTCAACACTTCTTTACCTTATGGAAAAGAAAATAGTAGCCCTAGATGAGGCCAGGCCTAGCCGTCTAAGCCACTCGAGGAAGAAGGCGAGCACCGAGACGAGTGTAAATGCCGAACGAAGATCGAAACGGGACCTCGATCCTCGAACCCCGTTGGAAAGGTCTCTGCCGGCGGGTGTCGAGCTTGGTAAGTTCTGTGACCGCAAAGTTGTATTTGAAGCTCATGTTGATGAGAAATTATTTGGGTTGTATCCAATTATTGACCTTCTGTTGGTGACCTGGTGGGGTCCCATATTCGAAGGGAAGGCTCATGTAAGTGAGGGCACCGTATGAGCCTTTTATGCCCACATACGAAACCCAACTCTAGAGCCCCTTCAGTTTACTATTTCATTGGGGAGGCAGGAAGCCATAGTAGATGTGGATGTTATGGCCTGTATTATGGGAATAGAGCGTGGTGTGGTACATGCTAGTGAAACTCATCTCGCTAGTGGACGAGAGAAAGATCGCCGCACACGTTTCCTTTGCGGCCAACCTGTAAATTGGAGGCGAGGAAATAGCCTTGCATCGACTCGTATGATGACAAAGGATTTTCGCCTGCTCCACCATATATGCACGTACAACGAGTATCCTAGGTGGAGTAATTGCATAGAATGTACTCGATTCATGGTGGATTTCCTGTACAGAGTTAGACAGGGAGAAAAAGTGTGCCTGCCTACTCTCGCCTTGACTCAGATAATCAATACTGCACGATCTGCTCGGGGAGATGCCTCAATCCCTTTTCGGCCGACTTATTTGCAAGATCGCTCATAATTTCAGATTCAGACTCCATATGGATAATCTCGCCCCAATCCAATTCATCAATGAAACTACACTCAACAATATGGGAATAGGCCCCAGGCAATGTCAAGCAAGGATTGATGAATACGGGGATGAGATAGAAGAAGAGACGGAAGAGGAAGAAGGTAGTGAGGAAGACGAAGGAAATGAAGAGGAGGAAGGCAGCGAAGTTGAGGAAGGTAGTGAAGATGAGGAGGGTAGTGATGAAGAGGTGGACAGTAGGGAAGTAGGGCAGGAAGAAGAGAAGGAGACCCAAGACTCAGATAGGGGACCTCTTACTGCACATGAGGATCGCCATGACCGGGCCGCCCTAGAAGCCCACATGGCCAAAATTGTAGATAACCAGGACCTTCGGAATGAAGATTATACAAACCACAATGATCTTTAAATGTTGGGACATTTAGAGTTTTTGGACCTAAAATTGGTACTCCTAGATTTCAAGAAAAAAATCTAGCAATTTAGGAAATCCAATAAATTAATAACACGAAACAGAGGACCCCCTTAACTGGTATGGTCATGTGTGAAGTGCTCGAGCACAGTTAAATTCAAGTTCGGGCAACTCAATTCCAATCAGACAACTTTTGACCCTAAGCGATAAAACAATTTCTTGCATTAAAAACGGTATGAAATCATCTACCGTATAAGCGTGTACTTTGAATTACAATTATTGGATTACCGCTACTCCTAAATTAAGACTAGACTACTGGTTATACTAAGGAATGCAAAAGACTGAGTATGCTATGATAATTGAAAGATATACTTAGTTAGTTGGCTTGATTAGGTTGGAGTGAGACCCCATTCCTTCGTTGGATCCCCTTGATACTTCTAGGCTTATTTAAAAACTTTTAGGAAGGTTGTTTTGACTTAGAAACTATTCACACTCAGAGAAAACTTATATATCCCTTGTATTGAACGTTAGGTCAAATCGATACACCCCTTAGAATTGTCTTTCCAAGGACTTGTTACAATTGGGAACACATAGTAGAGAAACTATATATAAGCGACGTATTCACGGTTTGAAGCAAATTCTCAATCCTGGTAGTTACCAATGAATTCAATGCTCTAATCAAGTAAAAGATCGGGATCAACTAGGATTAAGAACTAATATGGCAAATTATTTGTCATAGCTAGGCAGAAGGTCTATGTATCCGGCTCAAACCCACTACACAACCTTTCGTGTTGGCCCGACCACTTACAACCAAATGTTTATTACTTCGCCTTTGAGAAGTGTTCAGAACATATAGCTAATAGGGATATATATATATATATATATATATATATATATATATATATATATATATATATACTGGCCCAAGAAATTTCTCAAATGGGCAATAGACAGTTAGGAATTAGGCCCCGAATCACAGACCATTCTGGCATATATATTGTGCATATGAACTTAGAAAGATAGTCTGCCCGTCAACCTATTTTATCCAAATTCCTTATGCACTAATAATGTATAGATTATCTTACAGTATTAAACTGGACATGATTAAAGAGGATAAGTCGGGACCATGGCAAAAGTCCTTCTTTGATAGAATTAGGCATCTTGGCACAAACTTATACCCGTCCCTAGAATTAACCACAACACCCATCATTTTTAGCTCCTTTCTGTGACCATAGGTACCAATGTCATAGTACACATCATCGATGAAAAGAAGACTAATGTATTGAGAGATCATTTTCAATTTCATGTCAAGGATAGGTCCTAAATTACACCTTGTTTTGACATACAAATCGGGACATAGATTCTTGAGCCTTGAGAGTAGAAATAATTTTAAGGGGGATAGGACATTATGAGCCCAATCTAGTTAGGTCAGTTTATACATCCATTTGACCAAAGGGATGCAGCAGAGCGTGGTGGGCCCATGCCTCACTGGCCCAAGATTGTCAATTCAGGTAACACATATGGTTAGATTACTAAGTAAGATCAAATTCGTCCTTGAAACATTAGTAATAGACTCATCAAAGGGAAACAGTCAGGACTGTATAACTCTGTTGAGGCATAAAATAAGCAAGGAAGTGACAAACGACAAAGATCAAGAAATCACTTTGAAGATGGAAGAAAACAGCTTCAAGATCACTTTGCGCGGGGTCGCGCAAAGTGAAATAGATACACAAGACCGCGCAAAGTGAAACGATTGCGCAGAAGAAAGTGAAGACAGTTTGCGCAGGATGAAGGGTTTGCGCGACACCGCGCAAAGTATATTGTTTGCGCGTGTCGCATAGAAAGTCTAACATGATGTGATAAAAATGGATGGATGATATTTTTGTCCCACATCGACCAGATCTGAGATTTCCACTGGTGAAAATGTCTATAAATACCCCATTCCTTCTCTAAAAGGGGGTTCGAAGATTTCAGAAGTAAAGCAAAGACGAAAGAGAAGACAGAAGGTGCGGAGTACTGGACTCCCCCGCTTTGCGCGACCTCGCGCAAAGGAGTATTGGACTCCTGGAAGTTTGCGCCGATCAGCGCAGAGCAACTGAAGTCTTTTGTAGTTTGCGCGGACCCGCGCAAAGCATATCGTTTGCGCGGACCCGCGCAAACCTATTGCTTGGCAGTTTTGACAGCAATGGGCTGAAATGCTGTCGGAATGATTGGAGTCCTCAAAGCTTCAAGTTCTTCTTGATCAAGAGAAAGGAAGAATCATCGACGAAGAATCATTTTCCTCCTAAGTTTTAGGAGATGACCAAAATAGCACCGAAATGCTGCCGGAATCTTCGTTCTCTTAAAGACTGTTGATTGACTTGTCTACTTCCTCCTAAGTCATTGGAGATGATTGAGATCATTGCCGTTATGCTGCCGAAAATTATATTTAGCTATAATAATTGATATTTGTAATAAGTTCTTTGTAAGCTATCTTAGAATCAAGGGAAACCAGAGGATGTAAATGAATTCAGAATCAATAAAGTGTGACAGTTGTCTTTATAACTATTTCATTGTTATGTTTGAATAAGATTATTTTCCCAAATCAAATACTTTTGTTTCCTTGTCGAAACAAAATGGCGACTCTGCTGGGGAAGATTATCTTATTTAACATTAACATTGTGAAAGTTGTAAGACTCTCGTCACTATTTCTGGCGTCTATTTGACGCCAAAATGGCGACTCTCAGTGGGAACATCCTCCCCTTCATCTCCAAGATAGTTTACTTAGTCTTTCATATACTAATTTCAAGTATGTTTTATTACAGAAGAAGAAGGTACCTGAATTCAATCACACAACACTACTAATGGCTAATATCGCGAGAAAAGTGAACTTCCGATTCATCGCCACCGGGTTCATAATTGAATATGCGCCAAACCAAACTCGACTGAGCATTACGAAAGCAAGCACTATAAGCAGGCGCAAAGTGATTCCAGTAATAACAGGAGTCATTTCCGTTTCACCTCAACCACAAGAGAGTGATGAAAACTGGACTTTGGTCTTGTCAAAAAAGACAAAAGCAAAGACCTTAAAGAGTCGCAAGGCAAAATTGCTGGTACCAAGAACTGAGGGACCAATTACACGGAGTATAGCAAGAAGAAAACCCGAGCTCGCTCCTCCGGCGATTTATCCTGAACAAACTGCTACGCAGTTCTCGTCACAAGATTTTCCAGCTTTGATCGCCCCGAGGACCAAATGGACAGAAGCACAGAAAGGTAAAGCACTGATGATAGGATCCCCGATGCCTACGTCACCTCAAACAAGCTCGCCTGTATCACCACAATCGGTTAAAAGTACGGGAAGTACACAAGAATCAAACAGGACTCCAATTTCTCCCCTCTTTACAAGCCCTGTTACGTCAACATACTCTCGTTTTACTCCAATAACAGCTTCGGTGAACAGTCAAGAGGCCGCGGTGTATATGGCAGAGACAGGTCAGGGAAATAGACCGACTACTGAAGAACGTGTTGATCAAATGGCGGAGGCACAAAGAGTGCTAATGGATGAATGCCGGAATCTCAGAGAAGCTCTGACAACTCTGGCACATAATGTAGCCCAAATAGTGGCTCCACCCATGATGGGAGCAACAAATGGACAAGAGAACCAACCTGAAGGTTCCCGTCCGCAGGGGATAGGATCCCGAGGGTCCGTTCCGGTGACAAGAGCCATAACACAAGATGATGTAAGACAAGTTGTCGAAGAAGCAGTCAGAATAGAAAGGGAGCGCGCAAATACTGGTCGTTTCAGATACCGAACACCCTACCCAAGAGAGGTAGAGGATGTTCCATTCCCAGCCAATTTTAAGCATCCAGATTTTTAGAAATTTAATGGGGAAGGATCACCGGAAGAACACCTGATGCATTTCATCACCAGCATGGGAAATTTCTCCACAATACCTCAATATTGCTTACGCTTATTTGGGTCATCATTAACGAGTAAAGCTTTCAGATGGTATTCAAATTTGACACCAGGGTCCATACGAACATGGGAAGAAATGCAAGATGCTTTTATGTCAAACTTCTTTTCGTCAGAGCGCGATGTTAGCATCACAGAATTAGCTTCAGTACGGCAGCGAGAAGGAGAACCAGTCGAAAAATTCATAGACAGATGGAAAACACTGGGGGCATCATGCAGGCAGTTGCCGGAAGAAAAGGAACAAGTCAAAATGTGTCTGAACTCTATGGAAACAGGAATCGCATTTGGACTCACCAGCGCTGATATCGGAACCTTCCGTGATTTGGCTACCAAAGCCCATGCATTGGAACTGATGACTCGTAAGATGCCGGCATTTCATCATGAAACTGTCAGAAGAATACCTGGTAAGACAACTGTCAACACCATCGATCGGGATAAGAAGGATCAAGACGCAAAAGGTTCAAGAGATAAAAGGCCAGAAGGAAAAGAAGGCTGGAATCAATCAAGAGATAGATACGGTGGAAAAAAGCTCAGAATGCTCGATTCACATGAAGGATTTGAGTTTGATAAAGAAGATGTGGTACCTATGATGCAACAATTGTTAAAAGCAGGTACCTTGGAATTACAAGAACCAAAACGTCTCAAGATATGACGAGGACTCGAGAAAGAAACTTTTGCCGTTATCATCGCTTAGTGGGGCATCCGACAGAAAATTGTTATACGTTAAAATGCATTATACAGCGAATGATAAACAGAGGTGACATAATAACCAGCGGAAGTAAAGAAAAGAATGCAAAGGCAACAGTAAATGTATTGTCAATACAAGAAAGCACGCGGGGGATGAAGAAGGAAAGGTCAACAAGAAATGCAACAATGATTACGTTGCGATCAGGGAAGCAAGTAACAAGTCCGGTAAAGCAAAAAGCAGGAATCATAAGGAAAGAAGTGATTGAAAGACAGAGTACTGAAGACAAGAATAGAAATGGAGATGCAGTAACAAAAGTGGCTTATGATGTAGTCAGCCACTTAAAGGGTATACCGGCTCGATTAAGTATTTATGACGCACTCAAATTATCAGAAGAATTTCGTCAAAGTTTGATTCAAGCATTGTCTGATCATGATGTAAGAGAAACTTTACTGGCAGAAATGAAGAATGAAAGGAACAGTGAAAAGATGAATTGTCTACCAGTAATATCTTTCTCTGATGATGATTTAATTGGTGAAAAGGAACATAACAGGCCACTGATGATAGAAGGATACATTTGTGAGAAGAAGATAAAAAGGATTATGATAGATAATGGGTCCGTAATAAATCTTTTGCCACTCTCAATGATTACTAAATTGGGTTTTCGTCGTTCAGACTTGCGCCCTAGCGGGATGATGATACAAGGGTTCAATCAAGATGGACAACGCACACTCGGTAAAATTACGGTGACATTAGAAGTGGGAGAATTAATCACTACTGTTGTATGTCACGTTATAAATGCTGTGACGACATATAACCTTCTCCTGGGAAGGCCGTGGATACATCAGTACAATATTATACCTTCTACTCTACACCAGTGCTTCAAATACTGTAAAGATGGGATGCAGTGTAAAGTAATGGCTGATGCAAAACCCTATACTAAGCCGAGTCTTTTTCTGGATGCTAGTTATTATAAATGTTTCTCTGAAGAAATGAGAAATGATGATGGGAAGAGAATCATAAAAGATGCCAGGATAAATAAAGAAGAAAGAGCAGAATCTTCTGGGTCTGCAGAGACAAGAAAGAAATTCTATTTTATACCAAAGCGCCTGAGACAACCGGGACAACCGCCGTTGACACTATTGTCGATGCAAGCAATTTGAAAGTCTTGATCCAATTACACAAGTGCCATTACCCAATATCGAAAGATGTAAGCCATTTGCACCGCTCCAAGAACATTTCAAGTCAAAGCCAGTGCTAAATATCCTGAACCAATAGAGTTTCATGCTGCACCAGAAGTAAAGGATGAAAATATAAGCAATATATATCATGGAGAGTTAGCATCGCAAAATTTGAGAAAATACAGTGCAGCAAGCAAGAAAATCATGAAAAATATGGGTTTTGATTGTGACAAACCCACCGGCTTGAATCATGGGAAAGGAATTCAGATCCCCCTCGGGGTTAATCAGGAAAAGCGAAGAAAATTCCAAGGATTGGGAGCAGAATCAGCAGTAAATATGGTATCAGCTAACATGACCTCAGCTACACCAGATACTAAGATAATTGAATATCCTGAAACCGCTCCAAGGCAATTAGAAGACGGGGGGCAACCGACGATAGATGGCCTGCGAGAAATAAATTTGGGAACAGTAGAAGAGCCAAGGAACACATTCATCAGCGTTAGCCTTTCAGATCAGGAAACTGAGAAATATGGCCAACTTCTCAAGGAAAATAAAGATGTTTTACTGGACATATGAAGAAATGCCTGGACTGGAACCTTCATAAAGCAATGCATCGATTAAATATTTCTAAAGAAAAGAAACCAAGTAAAGCAGGCACAAAGGCGATTTCACCCAGATCTAATTCCGTTAATCGAAAAAGAAGTAAATAAGCTAATAAAGGTTGGGTTCATCAGAGAAGTTAAATATCCCAAATGGATATCAAACATTGTTCCGGTGAAAAAGAAGAACGGACAGATCAGAGTATGTATTGACTTCAGAGATCTGAATGAAGCATGTCCAAAAGACGATTTCCCTCTCCCGATAACAGAATTACTAATTGATAGCACTACTCAGTATACTATCATGTCCTTTATGGACGGATATGCAGGATATAATCAAATCAGGATGGCACCTGAAGATGAAGAGGCGACGGCCTTCAGAACGCCGCTTGGAATTTACTGTTACAAAGTTATGCCTTTCGGTCTCAAAAATGCTGGGGCAACATATCAAAGGGCAATGAAAAATATCTTCCAAGATATGATGCATAAACATGTCGAATGCTATGTTGATGACTTGGTAGTCAGATCCGGAGATCATCAAGAGCACCGCGAACATCTAACATCAGTCTTCCGACGACTCAGAAAGAAGCAATTAAAGATGAATCCGGCTAAATGTGCATTTGGAGTGTCTTCCGGCAAATTCCTCGGATTTGTGGTGCAAGACATGGAGGAATCGAAATTGATCCAGAAAAAGTTAAAGCTATTCAAAATATGCCGCCACCAACGACGTTGAAAGAATTAAAAAGCTTACAAGGAAAATTGGCATACATTCGCCGCTTCATTTCGAACCTTGCAGGAAGGTGTCAGCCATTTTCTCGATTAATGAAGAAAGATACAGAATTTGTATGGGATCAGGCTTGCTTGCGTAATGCCTTTGATTCAATTAAAGAGTTATTAAAACAACACGGTGTTAATGCCCAAAAAAGGTAAGCCACTTATCTTATATACATCGCCGCTACAAATTCTTTGGGTGCATTGTTGGCAGTGTAAACGGTTTTAAAAGAGACTGCTCTTTATTATCTAAGCCGAACACTAATGGGGGCAGAATCCAATTATTCTCCGATTGAAAAGGAATGTTTGGCATTGGTATTCGCTGTGCAAAAGTTGAGGCATTATTGTCTCTCTCATGATATAACTTTGATCTCAAGAGCAGATCCGATAAAATTCTTGATGACCAGGCCAATGTTATCGGGAAGACTAGCCAAGTGGATGCTGTTATTATCAGAATATACTATTTCGTATAAGCCTGCGAAAGCAGTAAAAGGACAAGCTATGGCAGACTTTTCGCAAAGACATCCTATAGCAGAAAATGAAGAAATCAATGATGAATTCCCAGATGAACAAAGTTATGTTGGTGAATCTCAGAATCTTTGCGATGTATTTTGACCGTGTCGCTCGAGTATCGGAGCGGGGGGGAGTGATATTCATTACACCTCAGGGCGATTTATTACCATACTCTTTCACATTGGGTATCGCGTGCACAAACAATGAAGCCGAATATAAAGCTCTTATCATCGGAATGGAAATAGCACAGCAAATGAAAATAAAATCATTGCATATTTTCGGAGATTCTAAGTTGATTGTAAATCAATTGACAACAGAATTTGAGGTAAGGAAAGAGGAACTTTTGCCTTATTATCGGAAGGCACAACAGTTGCTTGAACAGTTCTATTATGTGGAAATTAAACACATACCGCGGTCGGAAAATGCAAAAGCTGATGCTTTAGCCAGTTTAGCAGCAGCTTTATCCTGCACAAACCGAAGTCCTCTTCAGGTAACTATAGAAGAAAGAAGATTCCTGCCATCTGCGGAAGTTATTGAAGAAACCGTTGAAATGTTGCCTATATCCTGTTTAGAGATAACAATGGATGACTGGCGACAGCCTTTTGTTGACTATCTCAAATATAATATCTTGCCAGAAGATAATGCACAAAGACAGCAGATTAAGCAACGGTCAGGAAAATTCGTCATATGCAGCGAAGTATTATATAGAAAATCTTATAATGGAATGCTGTTAAGGTGCTTAGACAAGCAAGAAGCAAACCAAATGCTGCGGGAGGCACATTCAGGTGAATGTGGAGCACATCAAGCTGGCCGGAATTTATGCCATAGAGTGCATCGAATGGGTTATTATTGGCCTACTATGTTTAAAGATGCGATAGAATATGCAAAACGGTGTCATGAATGTCAAATACACGGAGATGTAATACATGTTCCTCCAGAAGAATTACATCAGTCTGTTGCGTCTTGGCCTTTCTCAGCCTGGGGACTCGACGTTATTGGTCCTATAAATCCTCCTTCATCCAAAGGAAAACAGTATATTCTGGCAGCAACAGATTATTTCTCCAAATGGACCGAAGCAGTCGCCTTGCGTAATGTTAAAGAGAAAGACGTGGTCAATTTCATCCGTCATGCTATAATATACCGTCATGGTATTCCGAAGAAGATCGTCACTGATAATGGCACCCCTTTTAAAAATAGAGGCATGGAAAAGTTATGTCGAAGTTCTAAGCATCCAACATTCTTTTTCAACACCTTATTATCCTCCCAATGGATTAGCAGAGGCGTTTAACAAAACAATTGTCAAAATAATGAAGAAAACGGTGACAGGCAATAAGCGTGATTGGGATGAAAAGTTACAAGAAGCGTTATGGGCCTACAGAACCACTCATCGTACAGCAACAGGGGCAACACCATATTCATTAATCTATGGTATGGAGGCAGTTATCCCAATTGAAATACAAGTGGCATCACTCAGGGTGGCAGTGCACCAGTCTATAACAGATGATGAAAATGCAAAAATAAGGCTGAAAGAATTAGACTTACTCGATGAGAAACGTCTTGTACCAGCGGTTGCAATCATATCGTGCCGTAACATCACCGTGATTTGATAAACAGGTTAAATACCGTTCTTTCAAAAAAGGGGATATGGTGTTAATGTTGAAAAGACCTATAATGGTCACTCGCCGGACAGGGGGCAAGTTCGAGCCTAAATGGGACGGTCCATATGTGGTGAAAGAAGTATACTCCAATGGGGCATATAGGATCACAAATCAAGAAGGATTGGGTATCAGTGTACTTGTCAACGCCCGTTTTATCAAAAAATACTATCCCTAAAGATAGAGATGTGGATTTTGACCCAGAATATTATCGCATAATGATTCTAGATCAAAAGGGGGCAAAGATGAATAAGATCATGTCTATATGCCAACAAAAGAAAAGAAGAAATTCACAAGCATATCAATTATCAAAGCAGCAAATTTGGAAAATATATATATGATCATCATCATCAAATAAGATATTGACAAAGTTATATTACCTTACAAGGCACAAATTCTTGAAGATTCTCTTGAAGATATTGACAAAGTTATATTGCCTTACAAGGCACAAATTCTTGAAGATTCTCTGAAAAATATTAACAAAGTTATATTGCCTTACAAGGCACAAGTTCTTGAAGATTCTCTTGAAGATATTATCTAAGCTGAGAATTAGATTGCCTTACAAGGCATGGATCTTCTTGAAGATATTTCGGAAATATCTACTATATTTGCAAAAGATGATGATCATATATATATTGCCTTACAAGGCATGGATCTTCTTGAAGATATTTCGGAAATATCTACTATATTTGCAAAAGATGATGATCATATATATATTGCCTTACAAGGCATGGATTTTCTTGAAGATATTATCAAAAGAAAGGATATATCAATATCAATCAAAGAGGCAGTATAGCCAAGCCAAAATCCTAAAAGAGCCAAAATTGAGCAAAATCAAAAAGATCAAGCTCGGAAAAAAAAAATGCTCTCAAAGGATCAAGCTCTAAAAGAGCCGGCCAACTATACGTAAGACCCATGAAGATCGCCATTCGGGCAGCGGCGAGGAGTCAGTGGCCCTAAAAAGCCCGCGAAGACCATCGTGCGCACCTATGCGGGTAGCTGACGAAGTCAAGGATTCAAAGCCTAAAAGGCCATAAATCCGCGAAGACTAGTCACCGTAATTCCCATGCCGTCAGATAGCTTTCATACAGCCACCACGGGAACGGATGAAAATGCCCTCCCGTGAATGGGCTCGACCTTGCGACGAAGAAAACAGGGGGCGCAAAGGCGAGCTTTATGCCAACCGTGCGTAAGACCCTCCAGGTGTCTAGGGTTTGATTTCGTAGTAACTCGTGAGGAAGGGCTTAAACCTACTCATTGATGGATCGGCGACCCTAGATTTGGTGCCCAAAGGTAGCCTTGCGAGCCCCGCGAACTCTAGAGAGTTACCGTGGCCAACCCTGCGCGTAAATCCAACAGTTCACCGTCCGGTAGCGTCAATGGGCCCCTCTGATGGACCGTGACCGTGAGCTCAAGGCAGTGAGAAGCCCAAAAGCGAACTCTAGAGAGTTACAGTGGCCATCACATAAGACCCATAAATGCTCCACTACTCACGAGCTTAAACTGTGTGTGTGCGCACGCTCCACTACTCATGAGCATAAACTGCGTGTGGCTAATTAAATTGAAACTTAGTACCGCCAATTTAAATACTCACCTAGAAAATCCCGTACTAACAAAGCATAAAAGGTTTAGAAATTATAAAAATGTGTAATGAAATTGTTACATAAAGAGTAAATAAAACTTGACAATATTAATAAAAATATAAATATAATAAAATTATTATATAAATATAATTTGATAATATTAATAAAAAATATAAATATAATGAAATTATCATATAAAGCACAAATATAATTTGATAATACTAGTATAAATATCATCAATATGCAAGATAGAAAATACCATCATAAAACATCCCAAAATACTACCATGAGATATATGATAAATTACATCCAAGAAACACGAAAGCAAATATCACATGTTTAAAATTACATGATTCAAAGATCCTCTGTAATTCCCATTGCTTCTGAATATCTGAGCAAATCTTCTTTCAATTGCGCCTGAGCTGCATCATGTCTAGATTTTTCTTCAAAAATAAGTCTCGCATGATCAGGAACGCCAGCAAGCTTATTCTCCAAAGAAGCAATTATTTCTTTACCTTGAAGTTGTGCGGATTTTTCGACATCAATAGATTGAGCATTCACCCGTATCTTCTCTTCAATATCCTGAATGCTTAAAGCCTGCTCATGATTCTTCTTCTCCAGCTGCAAGATTTCTTCCTTTAAAATTGCAATGCGGTCTTGAATAATCTTGCTTTCATCGACGTGAATCTTTAATTTATCCTGAAGAATTATATGCTCTTGTTCAAGTTTAGAAATTGATGAAGCTGTCAGAAGAGCTTGTTCTTGTGATGAAGCCAACTGCCTTCTACACTCTAAAATCTCAGGAGCAATTGTAACATTCTCTACTGACGCCAAAGAAATTACAGAATCACGAAATTTGAGGAGTGAATCCCGCAAAGGAGATATGTTAATTGGCCATCTTAGCAGAGCTTTCCAAAATTTCTATAGCAACATCCAAGTCCAACCATTGATCGTGGTTTTCAAGATATGGATTATTGCTAACAGAGAATGTTTCACCATAAGCATTTTGTGAGCAGGGATATTTGCAAAGGATGATATTTCAGAAGTAGTGGTTACAGAATCAGAACTAGCCGCACCGCTACGGGGATAAGTTCCTATAGCAAAAGAAGAAGAATATTCAATATATTATTATGAAATATATATAGTCTTGAGTGACGATAAGCAGTGTGTATATATACCTGTCACTGGAACACGACTAACAGAAGGAGAAGCTCTTGGAGCTATGGAAGGACCAAGTCCCACCATATCAGCGAAAGATGGTGCTCTAGCTTCCGTACTAGAATCTCTGGTAGCTGGAGTTGGCAAGTCAGTGGTTTCTGTAGAAAATATGATTTCTCGAGCCACTACTCTCTGTACTACCAACGGAACTACAGATGCTCTTGGTGAAGATATCACAAGAGGGCTTGCTGAAGAGATAGTGCCTACTTCTGCAACTTGGGCACCTAAAAAAGGGAGATGCAATGATTTTAAATAAATAATAGTTGTTATAATATAAATTGAGATATATATATAAGATTTTCCTTTACCTGGTGAATACCCATATTCTCCATAATCTAAAGGCTCCTCTTCATCTTCCTCAGCTGCAGGAGATTTAGCAGGAACATTAATGCTAAAAGGAGTCTTAGCAATTGCAGGGGAAGATTCAATCTCAACTTCTTTCGCAGCTATTTCCTCTTCTTCGCCAACATCAACTTCACCCTCTTCAAAGTCATCATCTTTATCTTCACCGTTATCACTATCTCCACTATCTTCATCTTGTGAAGATTCAGTTGTACTTAATGATGAAGTTGAAGTTTCATCTTCCAAAATTTCTTCGTCAACTTCTTCAACGATAACTTGCTTCCCTTTATAAGAAACGGGTTGGCTGCTCTCCGGTGCAAGCTCTTGGACTATAGGAGAAGCAGAGGCTGGACGGGTTCCTTCTGGAGGGATAGGGGATGATGATTGCAAACGCGTTCTTGATCTAGTCATCGGAGAAGATGAACTAGGACCAAGGGGCTGTGAAGGAGATGTGGAAGTACCAATAGCCGGTCCTTCTTTGAACCATCAGTCTCTCGCAGAATTGGAGAAGATGTACCTTCAGCATTATCTCACACTGGTTTGAAGAATCCCGACGAGATTTCTCAAATTCTCTTAAATCTCCGTGAGCAAACCAGCCATCCAAAGTGTTAATGGGCTTGATTTCACGGATGGGATCTTCCAATGATATTTTTCTGCAAATCTCTCCAGGATGAGATGCGTGACTCTTCTCCGGAATATAGCCGATTCCGCTCTCTAAATCTCTGCCCTTCAGCCTGGGTGGATGAAGAAAGATAGAAGAATCTACTGGCAAGCATTTGTTGACTAGGTATGATTGGTGATCCCACCATCGCATCCAGCTATATGATGTACGGACTATGCGATCACAGCCTGGAATTATGAAGAAGGAGCCAACACAGCCATTCAGCAATTGTTTCCATATCATGGTCCAGTTAAGAGGACCAGTTCCATAACAGCGCATTTGTCTGGTAACCAACCCGCAGTCTTGTGGCACAGTTTGATCATAACCAAATTGACGAGCAAAACGACTGGGGTAGTAAGGTTCTCTCCAGAATTCTGTCCCTTCTCGCAGAGGCAAACTGCATGAGCGAATAGAAAAGAAGAAAGCTCTCTCTGCTGCAGTAAGAGTTTCGTCGTCCACCATGTCTGTGTCTGCAGGATAGCGATAAAGGCGGAACTGAAAGAAGTTTATCTGATCATCATCCCGAATCTTATTTGCAACCCACTCATATGCTCTTCTAGCCATTGCTCTTTGTTGAAAGAACCAGAGTGGAAGATGAGAAGGATGAGAATATGCTTGCTCTGAAACCTCAAAAGTCCAAGGGAAGTAGACTCCAAGCCATCCTGTAAAATAATGCCAAGAAGTATGCGCCGATGAAGTTCCAAGAATTGGGTCTTTTATATGAGTAGCTATTTCTCCAAGAGCCCGGTAGATAGAACATAATACTGGAGGAGCAAGTGAGTATTTATGTCCCTCCGCTAAGGCACCAGCCACAACAAAGACGCTTGGACGAATAGCATCTGCCCATTTAGAGCTGGGCAATACGACCAAGCTTAGCCAGTAGGCCAAGAATGCTGCAAGCTCTCCAAAAGAGCTATATTCTGGCTTTCCTCCTACTGCATTTCGAAGCTTTGTTAGTTCTTTGGATTGGCAGTCGCGAAACCTTCAAAGGAAATAAAGATAAGGAGGTTAATATGCAGGAATGACTAAGAATACAGAAAGGAAGATCGATTATCAGATTGATAAATACCTGAGACCCCTAGAAAAATGGGCCAACCATTGAAGAGGGGGAATTTTGTGGAAATTGGGAAATTTGCCCATCTCTTTGAATAGTTCTATGGTAGTCTCGGAGATGGAAGGCTTGCGATCCGGAGAAGATACAAAGGCTAATTCTCTGTTGGTGGGAATGAATTCATCATAGAATTTGCCTGTTATTGTGAGACCGGCTATGCGATGAAGGTCCCAAAGAGATATGCTCATTTCGCCGTAAGGAAGATGGAAGGAGTTGGTTGTAGGCGACCAATATTCAAGGAAGCCTTTCAGAACATTGGGTTCCCGATAGAAGTATTTTGAAGTTACTTCTATTGCATCATATAGGCCTATCTTTGCAAGAGTACTTGTGTGTTTCAGCAAAATAGCCTCCGCCCATTCAGAGTAATAGCGACGAGCAATTAGCAGGCCTCTGATGCGGAATTCTGCCTGGCCCCAGAGTTGATCTCGATCTCTGAAACGTTGTCGCACTGTCTCATAAAAATGAGAAGGGAAGAGATCATGAGGACTATGGAAAGGAGTTAAGAATGTCATAGGACGAACTTCTCCGATTCTCTGTCGCGGCTTCTTAGTTTGAATAATTCCTTCAAGAATCCGAGGCTCTCTTGCGGCCCATGATTCGGTATACATCAATCTCTCGCCATAAATACAATCTTTGGATTCACAGTCTAGCATAGACTGATGGCGATATACCTTAATGGGAATGATTGTCATGCCTTCTGCATGAGGGTTGTCAAATTTCATGATACCCTCTACAACTCGCACTGAATCCCACGAGTTCTGAAGCCGCTTTTTCTTGTGTTCCTTGATCTTTTCTGCAAAATCCTTCGCCTTATTGCGGCGAGTCTTCTTCGGGCGGGAAGCGGGAGGAGTATCTTCGCGTAGAGGTGGTCTCCCACTGTCGGTACGAATGTGGGCCGTGGTCTTGAGCCATTCATCCCAGTTATATTCCCTTCCATGTTTTGGCGGGCATTTAATATCTCCCAAGGAGATGGATCTATGAATGGGAGAGGGTAAAGATTTAATGCGATCAGAGAAGTCAAAAGTGGGGAGAACAGGCTCTTTGAAATAAGCCAGATTTCTAGAAGTTGTCTTCGTTTCTTTTAGGGTGGTTGGTCAGAAGGAGGTGAACTAGAAGGAGACACAAGACGGGCTGTTTGTTTAATACGAGCCATAAAGAATAACAGACGACAGAGTCAGAAAATGGCTAAGTGTTGGAGAAAAGTTCAAAAATTTTTCTAAGTACAGAGTACTTTGCGCGAGGTCGCGCAAAGTATATGGTTTGCGCGGGAAAGCTCTAAGGTCAGAAGACGTCGCGCAAAGTGAAACAGTTTGCGCGGAATAAAATCGCCGGAGCAGAGTTCTAACAGAAAAACAATTCGTGAAAATGACTAAGTCCTTGGACTATTTATAGCCGTTATGGCCGAGTACAGCACTCGACCGGAGCTTTGCGCGGGGTCGCGCAAACCTTGAAGAAAAAGAATGATTTGATCCTTTTCTTTGATTTTCTAAACAAACAAAGAACGGATCAAGGGGGCATCTGTTGAGGCATAAAACAAGCAAGGAAGTGACAAACGATAAAGATCAAGAAATCACTTTGAAGACGGAAGAAAAACTTCAAGACCACTTTCATGTGGGTCGCGCAAAGTTAAATAGATACACAAGACCGCGTTAAAGTGAAACGATTGCGCGGAAGAACGTGAAGACAGTTTGCGCAGATGAAGGGTTTGCGCGACACCGAGAAAGTATATTGTTTGCGCATGTCCGCGCAAAGTCTAACATGATGTGATAAAAATGGATGGATGATATTTTTGTCCCACATCGACCAGATCTGAGATTTCCACTGGTGAAAATGTCTATAAATACCCCATTCCTTCTCTAAAAGGGGGTTCGAAGATTTCAGAAGTAAAGCAAAGACGAAAGAGAAGACAGAAGGTGCGGAGTACTGGACTCCCCCGCTTTGTGCGACCTCGCGCAAAGGAGTATTGGACTCCTGGAAGTTTGCGTCGATCAGCGCAGAGCAACTGAAGTCTTTTGTAGTTTGCGCGGACCACAAGAAAGCATATCGTTCTGTAGGACCCGCGCAAACCTATTGCTTGTGCGTTTTTGGACAAAGAATGGCTGAAATGCTGTCGGAATGATTGGAGTCCTCAAAGCTTCAAGTTCTTCTTAATCAAGAGAAAGGAAGAATCATCGACGAAGAATCATTTTCCTCCTAAGTTTTAGGAGATGACCAAAATAGCACCGAAATACTGCCGGAATCTTCGTTCTCTTGAGGACTGTTGATTGACTTGTCTACTTCCTCCTAAGTCATTGGAGATGATTGAGATCATTGCCGTTATGCTGCCGAAAATTATATTTAGCTATAATAATTGATATTTGTAATAAGTTCTTTGTAAGCTATCTTAGAATCAAGGGAAACCAGAGGATGTAAATGAATTCAGAATCAATAAAGTGTGACAGTTGTCTTTATAACTATTTCATTGTTATGTTTGAATAAGATTATTTTCCCAAATCAAATACTTTTGTTTCCTTGTCGAAACAAACTCGACAAAGTCACGTAAGTAAATCGTATCACTAAAGAATAGGCCTAATAATGGGTACGAGCTGAATTACAATAACCTAGGTCAGTGTATCCACAAATGTGCTCGTTGAATATGAACTTAATAGAAGCCTTAGCCAATTTTGAGGATGAAATTATTTTTAAGGGTGGTAGATTGTAACATCCCGGATTTTTCTCAACTTGGAGGTGGACGTCCTTGGGTAATGGGTCTATCATAACAAATTATCGACTTCTCAAAAACTTAATCCCAAAGTCTCAAATCCCCTTTCGGCCCATCCCTTTCAAAAATCTCACCTTTCACCACCTCATTCTTCAAATTTTTCTAAAGTACTTTCATATTAGTCACCAATCCTAAAGCTCAAAGGATGAAGAGCTATAATTAAATTAAAATTTATTATAAATAGTAAATTTACAAATAAAATGGACTTTATACCATTAACTTGATGGAATCTAGGGAAATAACCAGGTTATTTGGATATCTTAGCTTCTCCTACCCCAAAATCATATATTGCACATTAAGTAACTCATTCCGGTGTGCAAGATACACTCGTTTCAAGAATGGAGTGGCAGAATCACCACCAAGACCACCAGAGGGGTGCGGCACAACCGCTCGGTTGGCGGCGCACCGCCGGTGCACCGAATTTCGGTGGACCCTTGCTAAAATTTTCTGTGTTTTAAGGCTGACTTCAAAAATTCATATCTCCCTCAATATAACTCCGATTTAGGTGATTTAAAAGCCAGATTGAAGCTTGATAAGTGTAGTTTCATAAAAAAAAATAAGTTAAAAATAAAATAAAAATTTTAATATAGTTAAATCTAAGTTGATGTGACAACTATCCAAAAATTATTAGTTCGGATAGCTGCTACTTCCAAAAATTTTAAAATTTTTCTAAAACATAAAATCTAATGAAATTTGGTGGAGATAAAGTAGACTTGATGATGAACTACTAAAAAAATAATTAAAATAATATACTAACTAAAAATGCCAAAAAAATAGAGAATTACCCGAGGATTGCATCTTGTGGAATAATTTAGGAAAAATTTAGTTAAGTACTAAGCTAAATAATCAGTGGATTTAACTTGGGCCACTTGAAAAGGCCAAGCTATATGTCCTAGAGGGGGGGTGAATAGGACTATGCCAAATTTAAAATATAACAGCAGAAAATAAGAAATATGATAGCCAACCAAATAAAACAAACCACAATACAGGAATGTAAAACAACCTCAAAATAAAGAGCTTGATACTAATGTTGTTCAAGGACAACCATCGCACCATAAAAACCAAGAGTTTATGGAAGGACAACCTTACTAGAACAAATTAAATATCAAAACTCAAATAGAAAGGAAAGAAAGAAAATAGCAAGAAATAAATTCTAAACAATTACAACATTCCCCACTTTGCTTGAAATGAAAATATTACAACATTCACATCCACATATACATTCCACAAATCTGAATGATTAAAGATATAGAAATTAAAAGAGCATTCAAATCACAAAATACACCGATATATAGTGGTTCGACTGTGTGTTCACCAACTGTTAAAAAACAGCCACACAGCTTGCTACTCCACTCATAATATCCTCACATAGGGATATTAGCATTCACTATCAAAATAGGTTTCACAGGTTCACCTACAACCTTCACAATTGTGTCTTTTTAACTTGGGCTTACACAATCCAAAAACCCACACTTTCTGAGTTTTCTAGCTCTCCTCAGACAACCAACACAATGAGATTTTTTTGGCGAATCTCAAACAAAACCAAAATAAAGGAATTTATAATAAATGTAAAATACCTGGATTTCTTCTTATGTAGCAGCCCGGTAGAACCAATCAGAGTAGAAGTTTGAATCAATGTTCAATGTCCAATACCCAATTAAGAAATGGTTCTAGGTTCTAATTGATTTTAAATTAAACCAAATTGGGCGTAGCTTTATTTGATTTTGATTCCAAGAAGAAGGAATACAACAATTCCTCTTTTTCAAATAAGATTGGAATATAGGAATAAAATCAAATAAGAAAATCTAACAAAAAGAATATTAAATATGAACAGCGTAGCTAAAAATGAACACAACTTATCTCAGAGTGGAGGCTTGAATTTTCTCAAAATTAATCAATGAAAAACTTTGAAATTCGTGTTCAATTTATAGAAGCAAAGATCGTGTCTACGACTGGTCTTAGGAACTCTTCGACTGGTCGTAGCACTAATGGCATTTTGAAATTTTAAGCGCAATCTGAAAAATCCGTTCTACAACTAGTCTTAGGATTCTACGACTGGTGTTAGACCACCTATGACTGGTCGTAGCAGACCCAGGACTGGTTGTAGGAAACCAGAATTGGTTGCTGGAGTTTGAGTTGTAGTTCTAGGACTAGTCGAAGGACGAGTCGTGACATCCCTACGTCCGATCGAACAGTCTCCACGATTGGCCGTAGAATAACCAAAAAATTCAGAAAATCTTCAACAACTTAGGACTGGTCATGGAATTTCTTGGACTGGTCGAACCAAGTCTAGGACTAGTCGAACATGGTCCAGGACTAGTCTTAGAACAAACCAACTTCATGTAAAAAGATTCATCTTGAATTATGTATACAAAATGACCTACCCTAAGGTCAAACTAAGGTCTATCATACCTGGGACATGAAGTATGAACATTGAACTTTATTCTTTCAGATGATGGTTAACCTTTGAAGCTTGAGATCTCTACTTGATGTAGCTTGATCTTGAGATCTTCTACAGCTTGAATATAAACTTCAACTTGAGTTGCACTTGAGTCTTGAAATGCACTTGAGTCTGGAACAAACACTCTTCTTATCGATGTAGCTCTGAACATTGATGCATACGGAAGAGGACAAAGTACATAACCTTGCATTCCTTGAAGCAAAGCACCGTACATGTCTTGACCCATCGATGTCGACTTGAATCCATACAAACACAAGACACATGGATAGAAGATTTTGGAACCACAAGATGTTTTGACATCACAAAATTTGACAATCAAAAGAGCATGAGACCATAACACTTATAATCTCCCCCTTTGTCAAATTTGTGACAAAACATACTCCAATAAGAGAAGCACAATATGCACATTAACGAATCATGCACCAGTTATATAAGAGAACCAACCAGTTGTCAATAAGTAGCACAAACTCATTATTTATATACTCCCCCTGAGTAGCAGCACATAACTACTCATATCTATAAGCAATCAGACCTTCTCCACCTTTATGTCACAAAATGACAAAGGAAGCAACAAAGAAAAGGATAATTATTGGAGGAATAATGACAAAGGAAGCAACAAAGAAAAGGATAATTATTGGAGGAATAAATGAAGTAACTCGACAATATATAAGTAAGTAAACGTTCACAATCCAGTTACTTGTATAACTAAAAAGTCATCAAACCAAATAGAGAGCACAATCCAATAAAAGTAAGAAAGTTATTACATACCAAGGATGAAAACACTCAATTGAATCCTAAAGAAGGAGAAGGAATGGTAGGATCAAGATTATGCATTCCCTTGTTCAAGTGCCTAAGATACTTGCGCATATATTTAAACTGAATATCATGAGCAATATTCATATTCCCTACCTTCACTTCTAAAGCACGAATACGAGCATCAAAATCAGAAGGCTCAAAGTCCGGATCATTTCCCAAATCTGATTTAAGTTCATCAAAAATATCATCCATATCCACATCGTCAAGAGGAAGATCACCGACTTCTTCATCCCCAGCCTCAGCTCTATCAACATCCACTTGGCCACAAGCCAATTCCAATTTCATTTTGTTAATATTCGAATTGTTAAAAATAAGATGATGGATGGGAGCTTCTCCAATAGGCATAACCACGAGCATGTGAGTAGCTAAAACAGTCAAGAGATAGGCAAAAGGAATATCACTATGACCTAGATGGAGACGAGAATGAATAATGGAATGACATATCAAGGAAGGAAGGCAAAATTTAGAACTAGAAATGATAGAGTGCAAAACACGAACCATAAAGGCAGTTAATTATGTCTTATTACCAGAACGAGGATACACGTTAGAAATAAAAATCCTATGGAGTACCCTGTATTTAGGTAACAAGTACTTTGCGGGGAGCGCATTCCCTTTATGAGTCCATTGCACATTCATATTACACAAATCTCTGGTTAGCATACGCTTTTCAGATTCGGAGGATTTTTCAAATAAGTTATGAATATGAATACCCTCCTCATTAACAGGTATATCCATTAACCCTGCAATCAAATGGCGGTCAACTTCAAATAGACCTTCTCTAGTATCAATTTTAAAAGTTAAATCCTCAAAAGAGAACTCTGAGATACATGCAAACATAGCCCGTACAATAGATTGGTATGCAGGCCCACCCCAATGTAAAATGTTATCCCATCCTACATCTTGGAGTAGAGGTAGAAAACCAAAAGGAACAATATGTTCAATACAGACAGATTATTCAACAATGACATTGCGCATACGCAAATCCCATACATCGGAGGGGTCATCCTCAGGTGAAAGAAGATAACGCCTAGAGAGAAAACCTGATCTAGAAGAAGATGGACCACGGAAAGTTTTCTTTTTTCCTCTGACATCTATTATCAATATAAAAATCAAAGGATCAAGTAGATACTAAAGATGTGAAAAAAGGAGTTTTCCTAGATCAAATTTTTCAAAAAAAATGCCCCAAAATGTCAAAGAATCTCAAAATAGATTACTCTAAGAGTGAAAATAAAGTAATAGAAACTCGAATCTACAAGGGAAACACAAATGATGCACTAACCTTGAAGATCTAGGAAGGTGGGTACGACTAGTCATGCCTCGGCTTGTTGGAGAGGAAAAAGGAAGTGAAGAAGATGAGATTTCCCTCAAATTTAAAAGATTCCAACGCACTACACAACTAGTCGAGGACCGTTCTGGACCGGTCGTACCACGACTGGTCGAGCACGTCCTTGACTGGTCGTGAAAACACAAAAACATACATTTTCCATAAAAATTGAAATTTTAAACAAATACATTATCAAATATATATACACTATGATACAAATATGCATGAATAATCAATTTAGAATGCACATTCCAAGTTCAAATTTCAATTTATTAAACTTTCTTTTGTTAAGCAGTTTAGTGAAAATGCAGGCAAGTTGAGTCTCGGTTGGTATATATTCTAAGAATATTATTTTATCTTCCATTAATTCACAAATATAGTGATACCTAATGTCAATGGGCTTGGTACGTGAATGCTGGATAGGGTTTTTTTTTTTATATATTGATAGCACTGAAATTATCACAATATAATATCATTGATTCCTGTGCAATTCCATAATCGCTTAACATACGTTTCATCCAAACCAGCTGAGTACATGCATTTCCTGCTGCAATGTATTCAGCCTCAGTAGTTGAGAGCGATATAGAACTTTGCTTCTTGCTAAACCAAGAAACCAAACAGTTTCCAATATAAAAACAACCACCACTGGTTGATTTCTGTCATCAATATTTCCAGCCCAATTAGCATATGAGTGCCCAGCCAATTGAACACTAGTATCAAATGGATACCAGAGACCTATTTTAGCAGAACTTGCGACATATCGTATAATCTGCTTCACAACAACTAAATGAGACTCTTTAGGATTAGACTGATATCTAACACAAATCCCAACACTTAAAGCAATATTAGGTCTACTAGCAGTTAAGTAAAGTAGACTACCAATCATACTACGATATAATTTAGGATCTATATTTTTACCTATAGAGTCCTTTAAGAGTCTTAAAGTTGTACTCATACGAGTATCAAAATTCTTACCATTCTCAAATCTAAACTTTTTGATTAAGTTTAAAGCATATTTTGTTTGAGAAATGAAAATGCCATCTAGTTGTTGTTTTACTTGCAACCCAAGGAAATAATTTAATTCCCCAACCATGCTCATTTTAAACTTAGATTTCATCAAATCTGCAGACTCAACAGTCATATTAGTACAAGTTGATCCATAAATAATATCATCAACATAGATCTGAACCATTAAGATATCATCGTTATGTTTCTTGACAAAAAGTGTCTTATCGACACCACCCATTTGAAAATTATGACTTAGTAAGAACTTAGTCAATTTTTCGTACCATGCCCTTGGAGCTTGTTTTAGACCATATAGAGTTTTTTTAAGACGGTATACATGATCAGTAAACTTAGGGTCTTCAAACCCTGTAGGTTGTTCAACATATACTTCTTCATGTAGATCACCATTTAAAAAGGCACTATTTACATCCATTTGATAAATTTTAAACTTTCTAAAGCATGCAATGGATATAAAAAGTCTGATTGATTCAAGGCGTGTAACTGGAGCAAAGGTTTCACCGTAATCAATGCCTTCTATTTGAGTGTACCTTTGTACAACCAGTCTTGCCTTATTTCGAATTATATTACCAAGTTCATCAAATTTATTTTTGAAAATCTACTTAGTTCCTATAATATGTTTATCTTTAGGTCTAGGAACAAGATACCAGATATCATTTCGAACAAACTGATTAAGTTCGTCTTACATAGCTACTATCCAGTTTTCATCAGAAAGAGCTTCTTTTACGTTTACCGGTTGAATCTGGGATGTAAAGCACACGTAATTACATGTCTTCTAGTTGTCTATGAGTGCGCACACCAGTGAGAGGGTTTCCAAGAATTTGAGCAGTTGGATGATCTTTAATAGTCCTTAATTCAGAATTGTTTTGACTTGATGAAGTATCAGGTTTGTCAATTAGAAGAACTTCATCATTATCTGAACTTGGGGCAGGTGTATTCAAAAGATCGTCTATAACCACATTAATTGATTCTTGAATAACACCGGTCCTTTTGTTCAGTACACGATATGCTCGACTATTTAAAGAATATCCTAAAACGATTCATGTGTCACTTTTGTATCAAACTTCCTCAGATTTTTACGGTCACGCAAAATATAACACTTGCTACCAAAAACTCGAAAGTATTTGACATAGGCTTTTTATCGAACCACATTTCATAAGCGGTTTTATTATTAGATTTATATATATATACCCGATTAATAACACAGCAAGCAGTATTCACTACTTCAGCCCAAAGATTTTTAGGGAGCTTCATACTATTAAACATTACAGTTCCCGTTTTTTGAAGTACTCTATTTTTCCTTTCTACAATTCTATTCTGTTGAGGAGTTTTGGGTGCAGAGAATTCATGTGATATTCCCTGATCATTACAGAATTTCTCAAAACTGCTATTCTCGAACTCAGATCCATGATCACTACGGATCTTACAAACTTGAGATCCTTTTTCAATTTAGATCCGTTTGAGAATCTTTTTAACTTCATCAAGGGTTTCTAATTTATCCCTTAAGAAGGCTACCTAAGTGAATCTAGAAAAATCATCTACGATTACCAAGATGTATTTTTTGCCACCTCGACTCTCCGTCCTGGTAGGTCCTATAAGATTCATATAGAGAAGCTCGAGTGGTCTTGATGTGGCATTGGAGTTCACCTTTTTGTGAGGGCTCCTTGTTTGCTTGCCATATTGGCATTCACCAAATATCTTTTCTACATTTTGTAATTTAGGTAGACCTCTTATTAGTTCTCCCTTGCTCAATCTATATAAATTACGGTAGTGTACATGTCCAAGGCGTTTATGCCATAATTCTGTTTCATTGGTATGGACAATGTAACATGATTAATTAGATGAGCTACCATCACTTACAATATAGCAGTTTTCAGAAGTCCTGCTACTAGTTAATATTATAGAACCCTTTTTGTTCAAGATTTCATAACTTTTATTAGAAAATTTCACACTGTGATTGTTATCGCATATTTGAGATATGCTTAACAGATTGTGTTTTAGCCCCTCAACATATAAAACATTCTTAAATAAGGGAAGGCTATAGAGTTAAACCGTACCTTGGCCAATAATCTTGCAGTTGCTCCCATCACCAAATGTGACTGACCCATCAGTCATATCTTTAAGATCGGTGAATAAAGCCTTGTCGCCTGTCATATGCCTTGAGCATCCACTGTCTAAGTACCACTTCGAATGGCTTGTAGCTTTGAAAGTAGTGTGGGCAACCAAGCAAGTAACTTTAGGAACCCATTTCATTATTGTTTTGGGTTTAGGAGTATAGTTGGTCTTCTTGTATTTGTAATTTTTGTACAAGTGACCCACTAAGTTAGATTTTAAGAGCTCCTTAAGCAAATCAACTATTTTTTCAGCTAAAAGGTTTTGGTTTTGATTTTTATAATTGATATGGTTACCTCTGGTTTTGAAAGATTGAAAGGTTTTAATATTTTTAGAAAAAACTTTTGACTTGAACTTTTCTCTTTTGAGTTAGAGGATTCTCCTTTTACAAACTTGGGAGGAATATTCTTCTATTTAGGAGGAATATTTTTATTGTAGCCCAAATCGGATTGGTCGCCACATTTTCTTGATCCATTTAAAAGTTTTTCTAATTTAGGATCACCTTGGGCATACCTCCATGTATTCTTTAAACTCAAAAGGGAAGAGACTTCAAGTTTAAGTTTATCATTTTCAAATTTCAGATTTTCAATAAGGGTGGTTTGAAATCTAGATCACATTTGCATTTTTCAAAACAATCTGAAAGATGAGATTTTTCTAAAACAAGAGACTCAAATCTTTCTCTAAGCCCCGAAAACCTTTCTTTTTGAAGTTTTAGTTTTACGGCAATTTTACAACTTTCCTTGTATAGGGCATTAGAAGCATCTTGAAGATCTTCTTCATTATCATGATCACCATTCAGATTTTCTTCACTGGTTGAATAATCATGATCTGAAAAAGTGAACTTGGCTAGAGTCATAAGGGCCTTAACTTCATTGCTCGACTCGTTTTCAGAAACTTCTGATTCAAAAGAGGCTTCAGGGCCAGAAGATTCATCCCAAGTAGCCAACATGCCAGAAAATCTTGTAAAACTTTCTCGCTAAAAGAGCCATATCATCTTCGGAATTTTCAAAATCAGAATATTCTTAAGAAATACATTTGGAAGACTTAAGGGCTATTGATTTACCTTTAGGAGATTTAAAAGATAACTCGTAGGTTTGTAAAGATCCAACTAATTCTTCTACCCGCATATTGTCCATATCATGAAGTTCCTGGATTGCGGTTACCTTAGAATTGAACCGTTCAGGTAGTGAACATAGTATCTTTGTACACACTTTACTTTCTGGGATTTTATCGCCAAGACCTTACATAGAGTTTACAATATCATTTAATCTAGTGTAGAAGTCCATAAACATTTCATTTTCCTCCATATGAATTTCTTCAAATTTGGTTGTGAGGATTTGGACTTTATATTTTTTGACAATTGAAGTACCCTCGTGTGTCATTTCTAATATATCTCAAGCTTCCTTTACAGTATCACAGGATATAATTCTTTTGAACTCATCCGGTGATAGTGCACAAGTGATTACATTTAGTGCTTTTGCATTGGCACTACTCTCACTTTTTTGATGAGTGGTCCAAGAGAAAATTGGTGTTAGTCTAATTGATTTTGAACCATCGATGCCAGTCACTTCAGTGGTAGGTGGGTTCCATTTAATCACTATGGCAAGCCACACGTTCTCGTCCTTTAATTTCAGGAAAATCCTTATCCTGGCTTTCCAATAGGCATAGTTGGAGCCATCAAAGGGTGAAGGCCTAGTGACGGAAAGGCTATCAAAATTTGACATCTTATATATAGCTTAGATCGTTAGATCAGGAAATGAATCCAAGAATAAAAATTAAAAAACGAGCTATTAGGCTTTGATACCACTTGAAAAGGCCAAGCTATATGTCCTAGAGGGGGGGGGGGGGTGAATAGGACTATGCCAAATTTAAAATATAATAGTGGAAAATAAGAAATAGGATAGCCAACCAAATAAAATAAACCACAATACAGGAATGTAAAGCAACCTCAAAATAAAGAGCTTGATACTAATGTTGTTCTAAGGACAACCTTTTCACCATAAAAACTAAGGGTTTATGGCAGGACAATCTTACTGGAACAAATTGAAAATCAAAACTCAAACAGAAAGGAAATAAATAAAATAGCAAGAAATAAATTCTAAACTATTACAATATACCCCACTTTACTTGAAATGAAAATATTACAACATTCACATCCACATATACATTCTACAAATCTGAATGATTAAAGATATAGAAATTAAAAGAGCATTCAAATCACAAAACATACCGATATATAGTGGTTCTCCTGTGTGTTCACCAATTGTTAAAAAACAGCCACACAGCTTGCTACCCACTCCCAATATCCTCACACAGGGGATATTAGCATTCATTATCAAAATAGGTTTCACAGGTTCACCTAAAACCTTCACAATTGTGTCTTTTTAACTTGGGCTTACATAATCCAAAAACCCACACTTTCTGAGTTTTCTGGCTCTCCTCAGATAATCAACACAATGAGATTTTTCTGGCGAATCTCAAACAAAACCAAAATAAAGGAATTTACAATAAATGTAAAATACTTGGATTTCTTCTTATGTAGCAGCTCGGTAGAACCAATCAGAGTAGAAGTTCGAATCAATGTTCAATGTCCAATACTCACTTAAGAAATGGTTCTAGGTTCTAATTGATTTTAAATTAAACCAAATTGGGCGTAGCTCTATTTGATTTTGATTCCAAGAAGAAGGAATACAACAATTTCTCTTTTTCAAATAAGATTGGAATATAAGAATAAAATCAAATAAGAAAAGCTAACAAAAAGAATATTAAATATGAACAGTGTAGCTAAAAATGAACACAACTTATCTCAGAGTAGAGGCTTGAATTTTCTTAAAATTAATCGATGAAAAACTTTGACATTCGTGTTCAATTTACAGAAGCAAAGATCGTGTCTACGACTGGTCTTAGGAACCCTTGAGTGGTCGTAGCACCAACGACATTTTGAAATTTTAAGCTCGATCTGAAAAAAATTCGTTCTACGACTAGTCTTAGGATTCTATGATTGGTCTTAAACCACCTACGACTGGTCCTAGCAAACCCAAGACTGGTTGTAGGAAACCAGAATTGGTTGTTGGAGTTTGAGTCGTAGTTCTAGGACTGGTCGAAGGACTAGTCGTGACATCCCTATGACCGGTCCACGACTGATCATAGAATAACCAAAAAATTTTAAAAATCTTCAACAACTTAGAGCTGGTCATGGAATTTCTTGGACTGGTTGAACCAGGTCTAGGACTAGTCGAACAAAGTCCAAGACTAGTCTTAGAACAAACCAACTTCATGTAAAATGATTCATCTTGAATTATGTATACAAAATGACCTACCCTAAGGTCAAACTAAGGTCTATCATACCTGGGACATGAAGTATGAACATTGAACTTCATTCTTTCAGATGTGGTTAACCTTTGAAGCTTGAGATCTTTACTTGATATAGCTTGATCTTAAGATCTTCTATAGCTTGAATATAAACTTCAACTTGAGTTGCACTAAGTCTTGAAATGCACTTGAGTATTGAACAAACACTCTTCTTATCGATGTAGCTCTAAACATTGATGCATACGGAAGAGGATAAAGTACATAACCTTGCATTCCTTGAAGCAGAGCACCATACATGTCTTGACCCATTGATGTCAACTTGAATCCATACAAACAGAAGACACACGAATAGGAGATTTTGGCATCACAAGATGTTTTGACATCACAAAATTTGACAATCAAAAGAGTATGAGACCATAACACTTACACCACCATCTTTACAAATGGTAAGACCTAAAACCATTAATACTACTAATGCAATGTTCTTTAAAGACCTAGGAGAAATCCCAAGAGCCTGTCGCTCTCGGGAGTACATTGAAACCCCGTATCAGACCTAGACCGCAAGTCGAAAAGCCGATGACCGCGAAACTATAGGGTTATGTCCGTCCTACTGGGCTTGACAATCATCACTGGAATCAAGCCTAGATAGTTTCCAAAAATGTACAACTTGAGCCCTGAGTGACGTGTGTGAGAAACGTAAATATATTTAGAAAATGTAATGAAACTTAAGTGAATTGGGCCATTTACTCACGAGTGAAATTGAGGATTTTGGACTGTCAGTTTGTGACCAAACTTCACCCATGGGAAAAGGAAATTTCCCTTCACATATCCATATACCTATGGCCCCGATCGAGTAAGCATGACCTTTGATCTGGCACGGGTCTCCCACGGTCGATCTGCTTATTAAATCATACCAAAATCACATCCTGACATAGATCCATTGCCAGGGAACGTACCCTATGACGTAGGTGAGTAATGGACCTCCTTATGAGCCCTGTTCATCAGAAACAGTCACCCTTTGAATTTAAATTAAGTATACCATGGCCCTATGGCTATTTGCATCACTTATGGGCCTATATATAGCCCTTAAACCACCCAATTTCTATTCCATATGAATTTCTCTAACCCTAGGAGAGAGAAGAGAGAAAAATAAGAGAAAAGAGGAAGGAGAGGAGAGAGACTATGGGAGATCATCGCCAGGATTCTCTCCCACTACTCCACACACTGAATCACCTTTTCACTTTGCTACACAATCGTTTTTGCCTTCAATTTGGGTAAGAAACCTAACCCTAATCTTAATTTAGAGATCCAAATAGAGTAATCGACGAAATAGCTAACCTATTTCATTACTTAGGTGCCTGACGTTCCATTTTCGGGAACGTAGGATTCGAACCGTGTCCAAATCGAGTATTCCGACGAAAGGTGCGGACTATAAAAGTTTAGGTTATGGTTTTCAATGCTTTTAATGTCTGCTAATGATTTATGTCTAACTTGATTGCTACTATATTGTATCAGATACAACGTATCCAATATATTATGCGTGTGTGAACTATGTTGAATACAAGGTGCATCCCATGTGTTTGTTGAAATGTTTGAATGAACATGAAATTGTGATTTGTGCTTGCCATGATTGTTAATCTAGGATACATGTTTGTTGTATGTATAATGATCTCTTGGTGTAAGGAATTGTCATAATATATGTCGTAATTAATCTAGTCTATGTATTTGGTGAAGTGTAACTTAAGTGTTTGATAAAATGTCTGAATAAGAAAATGTTGATGATTTGTATTATTAAGTGTATTAAGATAGGATTCTCAATCACCTTAATCATATGTATAGTTTCTTTTATGTAATCATATTTGCCGTTACGCAATTTATGGATAAAATGCAAGTGCTTGATGACATGTTTAATGTGTTTGATGAAATGTTCAAATGAGGGATTTATTTAGATTGTTTGTTAAATGCTGATATGATTATCATATGTTTCTACCTATTGTATCTGAGTAAGATTGGGGTTACAACGTGGCCCAGGCAATCGGTAATAATCCTTGTACAGGTGGCTAAATTAGTCTTACCACATTGGGTAACTCGACGAATCCGTGTCACACGGCGATTATCAACAGTGGTTAGGTCACAAGGAGTGCTTATGCGCTTCATGTTGATTAAGTCAACGTGTGCTCGTACCAATCAAACTTACTAAACAAACCAATTGACCTATTGTGTATTTACCATATATGGACATCACTGCTTGAATCTAAGGTACCACTTTCTGATGTAAAGCCCTTTTTAACCATGGTACCACGATCCACTAAGACTCATGAGCCGGGCATGGTGGTATGAGACACCGTGGTCGAGCTGTCGGCCTACGCTGGGGTGACGAGCCTCCTTGTAATTACAAGTGAACAACCTAAACTCGTGAGCCAGGCATAGTGGTATGTGACACCGTGTTCAATCTGTTGGCCTACGCTAAGGTGACGAGCCTTCTGGTAGTGACCGCGAGTATAAACTTTTGAATTTACCTGTAAGTGCTATGATTCGATTCCTCTTCGATTGTCAAATTTTGTGTGTCAAAACTTCTTCGTATGTTGTGTGTTTATATCTTGAAAAATTTATTTGAGACACTTCGTCAACACTTGAAGTCTAGCTCAATGAATTCTTCAAGCTTCATGATAGTTCAAGCTACAATATTAAGAGAGAACTCCGGGTCAAGCCTCAAGTTCAAGTGCAAGTTCAAGATTCAAAACTAAATACGAGACTCAAGTACAACTTAAAGTAACATTGGAGCTTCTGAAGTAGTCAAGCTACATCGAGAAGAAATCGAGCTTCGTAAAGATCAAAGTCTAACCAAATGAAGTGTTCAATGTCCATACTTCATGTTCTAAGTTTGATAAACCATTAGATTAACCTTAGGGTAGGTCACTTTGGATACATAATCCAAATGAATATTATTACATGATTTTGGTCTACTCTAAGACCAGTCCTAGACCCTGTTCGACTAGTCCTAGTACTGTCTCGACCACTCTAAGAAGTTCCAAGACCAGTCCTAAAATGGTTGCAATTTATCCAATTTTTTGGTTCGCCTACAACCAGTCCTGGAGTCTGCTCGACCGGTCGTGAGATGGTCTCGACTCGACCTTCGACCAGTCGTAAAGCTACGACTCAAACTCCAATGACTAAATCAAGTGTCGCACGACCAGTCGTAGAGGGGTCTCGACCGGTCGTGGACTGCCTTTAACCAGTCGTAGACTACCTACGACCGGTCGTACAACGGTCTGATGCGATCGCGCTAAAAAATTCAAAAATCAGTTTATTTCAAGACCATTCGTGGTGACCCTAGGACCAGTCGAAAACGAATTTCTTCTGCTATAAATAGCACACGAATTTCAGAGTTTTTCATTGAATAATTAAGTGAATCCAAGGCTCCACTCTGAGATAAGTTTATGTTTATTTTTAAGCTATTTTGTGCATAATTTCTTTCTCTTTTTGATAGCTTATTTAATTTGATTTTGTTTCTGTATTCCAATCTGATTTGAAAAGAGGAATTGACTTATTCCTTCTTCTTAGAATCAAAATCAAATATAGCTACGCCCAACTGGTTTAAATCTAAAATCAATTAGAACTTAAAACCATATTAAAGTGAGTTGTGGACATTAAACTTCTATATTCGAACGTCTGCTCCAATTGGTTCTTCCGGGCATCTACAAGAGGAGAAATCCAGGTATTTTACAATTCTGTAAATTTCATTCCTTTTTGGTTTTGGTTTGGGATTCGCCAGAAAAATCTCAAAGTGTACAGTTATCTGAGGACAGCCAGAAAACTCAAAAGTGTGGGTTTTTGAATTGTGTAAGCCCAAGTTAAAAAGACACAATTGTAAAGGTTTTGGGTGAACCTGTGAAAACATATTTGATAGTGAACACTAATATCGCCTGTGTGAGGATATTAGGAGTGGAGTAACATTCTGTGTGGCTGTTGAAGAATAGTTGGTGTACACACAGGCGAACCACTATAACTTTGTCTTGTAGATTGAATGCTTGCTTAATTTTCTTATCTTTTATCATTCAATTGTGTGGAATGTACATGTGGATGTGAATGTTGTAACTATTTACATTTCAAGCAAGTGTGGGGATTGTTGTAATAAATTAGATCTATATTTTTGCATTTAATTTCAATTCTTTACTATTCATTTATTTCTATTAAAATTGAGTTCTTGATCCAAAAGAAGTTCTAGAAATAAGGTTGTCCTACCATAAGCCCTTGTTTATTATGTGTAAGGTTGTCCTTAGAACTGAATTTGTATCAATCACTCAATACTTATTTATTAAGGTGATTTGATTTCAGCATTGTGAATTGATTTATAATTGTAAGGCTATTGATTTATTTTATTCCGCTGATTTTATTTTAATTTGGCATAGTCCTATTCACCCCACCCCCCCCCCCCTCCCCTATTGGACATATAGCTTGGCCTTTTCAAGTGGTATCAAAGCTTAATAGCTTGTTCTTATTATTATTTTTTGGATTTATTTCCTGAGCTAACGATCTAAGCTATATTAATAAGATGTCAAATTTTGATAACCTATCAGTCACTAGGCCTCCACCCTTTGTTGGCTCCAACTATGCTTGTTGGAAAGCCAGAATGAGGATCTTCCTCAAATCAATGGATGAGAGTGTGTGGCGAGCCACGGTGACCGAATGGAACTCTCCTACCATTGAAGTAACTGAATCTGACGGTTCAAAAACTATGTCTGTACCTGCTTATTATTTATGGACCACCCTTAAAAAAAGTGAGTATAATGCCAATGCTAAAGCACTAAATGCAATCACTTGCGCACTATCACCGGTTGAGTTCAGAAGAATTATATCCTGTGATACTACAAAGCAAGCCTGAGATATACTAGAAATGACACACGAGGGTACATCAATTGTCAAAAAGTCTAAAGTCCAACTCCTCACAACCAAATTTGAAGAAATTCATATGGAGGAAAATGAAATGTTTATGGACTTTTACACTAGACTAAATGACATTGTAAACTCTATGTGGGATCTTGGCGATAAAATTTCAGAAAGTAAAGTGTGTGCAAAGATACTACGCTCACTTCCTGAACGGTTCAATTCTAAAGTAACCGCGATCCAAGAACTTCGTGATATGGATAATATGAGGGTAGAAGAACTAGTTGGTTCTTTATAAACCTATGAATTAAATTTTAAAGCTCCTCAAGGTAAATCTATAGCTTTGAAATCTTCTAAAGGTATTTCTCAAGAAAACTCAGATTTCGAAAATTCTGAAGATGATATGGCTCTTTTGGCGAAAAAGTTTTACAAAATTTTCAAAAGCAAGAAAAGGGTCGACTTTCAAAAGGGAAATGAAAAGAAACGATCTAAACCTAAGTCCAAAACTTGAAAGTCTTTAAAAGACTGTCAGGGTTACAACTGCCAAGAGTATGGGCATTTAGCAAACAAATGTCCTAAAAAGGACAGACCCAGAAGGAAGGATATATTGGCTACTTGGGATGAATCGTCTGATTCTGAAGCATCTTCTGAATCAGAAAATTCTGAAACTGAGTCGGGCAGTGAAGTTAAAACCCTTATGACTCTAGCCAAGTTTACTTTTTCAGATCACGATGATTCAACGAGTGAAGAAAATTTGAATAGTGATTATGAAAATGAAGAAGATCTTCAAGATGCTTATAATGCCTTATATAAGGAAAGTTGTAAAATTGCTGTCAAACTTAAGCTTCAAAAAGAAAAGTTTTCTAAACTCAAAGAATGTTTTGAAACTCTTGTTTTAGAAAAATTGCATATTTCAGATTGTTTTGAAAAATCAAAATGTGATTTGGAATTTAAAACCTCGTTGATTGATGATTTGAAATCTGAAAATGAGAAACTTAAAAATGAAGTATCTTCTCTTCTGAGTTTGAAGGATACATGGAGATATGCCCAGGGTGATCCAAAGTTACAAAAATTACTATCCGGATCAAGAAAATGTGGCGATAGATCCGGGTTGGGCTATAAGAAAAATATATCTCCTAAACAGAAGTATATTTCTCCCAACTTTGTGAAAGGAGAAATGTAACGCCCTGAAATCTCCCGAGTTCCAGAACATCACTTATGCAACAAAATGAATGATGATTGAATGTTGACTGTATTTGTGAATTGAACATGAGTGAGATTAAGCCAAAACAGAATATCATACTCCAGAGACGGTAAATTAGCAAGCGGAAGACTGTGATAGATATATAAAATATATAAAATCTGTGGTGAGTCTCCAGAGTGTGATAAAGTTACCAGGTTAAATAATTACAAGTAAATTATACCAAGTTGTGTAGTATGATCTAGTCAACATCCCTGTAGCCCCGACAATCAAGGTACGGCTCTCACGAAGCCGCCGGATCTGACATATACGAAAGCGTTCTCGTCGTCATAGAAGTCCGGCTCCGCCTCAGAAGTAGCGTCGCCATCTGCAATCAGACAAAGTCTGGTGGGTGTTCGAAACACCGTCCCGTATCGTGGGAGTGAGTGATCAACTCAGTGGAACAATAAAGCATAGGTTAACATGTTATCAATTCAGTCAAGCAGTAATGATAAAGCAGTACAAATCAAACAATTCTAACTACTCTTATTAAGTGCGAGAATGAAATGACATGATGCTGTATGCCCTTGCCAAACCACCCTCAAGCGACATCATCTTACGTTCGCGAATGCTTACTCCCTCAGTGCGCCACATCTACAAAGCACATGCGGTGCGATGATGCTCATGATTACCAAGTTATTATTAGTCCATTTCAAACAGCAATATTGGGAAACTAAGGTACCTCCCTTGTATCATTCCCAAACATGATCCATTCTAGGGTCGTCAATCCTAGTTAATCTCATACGATATTATGGTTTGAGAAGCATAGTGAAGGCATCGCAAAGGGCTCGTCACCCGTCAGCGCGGATACAGATCTCACCGTATGCGGCTCAATTGCTGGCCGTCAGCTCGAGTATAGGTCTCACCGTACTCGGCTCAATCACTAGCCGTCAGCTTGAGTACAGGTCTCACCGTACTCGGCTCGACTCATACTCTAGTTGCTGTGAAAGACTCGTCGCCAATCACAGACCCTTGGAGTATACTCGAAGATACTACGGAGGACTCGTCGCCCGTCAGCACGAGCACAGGTCTCACCGTACTCGGCTCTCGCCGTAAGTATCGACAGCTCGAATACAGTGTCCCATACCACCGTATTCGGCTCACGAGTTTGGTTGCGCAATGGTCACTACGGGAGGCACATGGCCCCCGTAGGCCAGAGGCCGACAGCTCGACCACGGTGTCCCATACCACCATGCCCGGCTCATGCGTCTTAGCGGATCAAGGTACCATGGTTAAAAGGGTTTTCACTGGTAAGTTTGGTACCCTAGGTTCAAGCAGTAGCGACCAAACATGGTGAACATACATTAGACAAATCGGGTTACATGACGAGCTCAGCTGGCTCGAGCGCACAACAAGTTGGACGACATGAAGTGCATAAGCACTTCGCGTGGCCAACCACTATCGCCAACCGAAGTACGACTCGAGTTCGTCGAACACATCTCACGTGGCGGCATGAAACTCAACCACGGTCTCCAATCTAGTACCGATTGTCTGGACTATAATCATAGCCCCAAGCACAATCAATCGTCATCCATAGCATGTGGAGTAAAGCATGATAGACAAAGTAACTCAAGCATGATAAATAAAGTAATTCAAACATACTAGTAGGCATGTTATAAGCATATTATAAAGCATGATATAAAGCATGTTGTAAAGCACTACGTCAATAGGAATACAAACACATATATTGTAAGTAAGTGGTTTAAGTGATCAACCTCATGGAGGTAATCATACACGTCGCTAGGGTAGTTGAGAATCCAATCTCAACACCCTCCTAAGGCATCAACATTCAAACATTTGCTCACACAAGCATTTTCACAAACACTTAAGTACACTAGTGCAACATACATGGTGTATGTTAGCAAAACATGTATTAGGGCTATCCTTTAGCCAAGTGAGTATTTTATCCATGTATAATATATTACTACAACAAATAATCATGATAAATACATCTCCAAAATTTATACGTATACAGTATTTTCTAGAATACGCATTTTCAACATACATAGTGTATACAAGCAAACATGTAACACGGCGATTCCCTTCGCCAAGAAAATATTTTATACGCACATAATATATTTATATGACAATTAATTATGACAAACACATCGCTAAAATATACATGTATACGGTACTTCTTACAATACCGTATTTCTACATACATAGTGTTTATTAGTAAACATGTATTTAGGCGAATCATTTCGCCAAATAAGTACTTTATCCATACGTCATATATCCATACGACAAATAAACATGTCAAACACATTTCCATAAAAAATACGTATACGGCATTTTATACGAATACCTAGAGTATGTGAAATTCCAAATTCTACAATTCTAATCGAAACAGAAAACGGAAAGCACTTTGTACATGTGCAATTGCATGCAGATCATGAATCTACCATTATCTGACATTGAAAGCGTTGAAAACTGTAACCTATACACCTAAAGTCTGCACCTTTAGTCGTAGAATCGTAACGGAGTTGATAGGTTTGCTACTCTTCCGTATTCGGCAGTTTGACAACCTATAGAACGAAATAGGTTAGCTATTTCATAACCTACAACCACCCAAGCCCCAAATCAGATTAGGGTTAGGGTTTCCTACCTTAAAACGAGTTGATATCGGCGGGAAAGCGCCTGGAAAGAGGCGGTGCAGCCCGTGGGGTGATTTGCATGATAGGAGGAAGATCCTCCCACTTCTCCCTCACTTTCTCTCTCTTTTCTCTCTCTCAAAACTCAAATTCGTATGGCTGTGAGAGAGGGTGCTCTAAGGCCCTTATATAGCCTAAAACATTCCCAAAATAGACTCAGGTTCAAGGGTTACTGCTAATATAGGATATTCGTCACTTTTCCAGCTCAAAAGAGAGGTTCTGGTAGCCCTCCTTGAGCCAAACGTCAAACTTAAGCTCACCACCTATGGATCTATGTGGGATTACGTTCTCGACTCGATCGAATTCCCAGATCGCACGTGGCGGACCACTTTCAGTTCAACGGTCAGTGGGCCACGATCAGAAATTCTAAGTACATGTAAATGTTCCTGAAATTTTTCTTAATCCGAGGGTGTAATTTGGTCGGATTCTGACGGTCAAAGGTTGCTTATCTGACACGCAAGCGAAAGGTGCCAGATCACTATTCCTGATATTTATTTTAGAATAGGAATAGTGTTTTTCACACACCCTCGCTCCGAATCGAAACGAATGGCCGTGGGACATCGGATGGACCTGATTTTTGAGATGATGGTCAAGCCCAATGAGGCGGTTCTAATTCCTTAACTTCGAGTTATTCGGACTTTCGACGTGCGGTCCAGATCTGATACGAAGTTTCGATGTGCTCCCGAGAGCAGCCGGGTAATGAGATTGATCCTAGATTTTAGGGTAACCTAGCGTCTATGATTCTACGAGTTTTGGGTCTTACAGATCGTATTTAAAGCGATTCAAACGGATTTCGTAGCTAAACTGGTCTCACACTTAGTTACTTTGTCTCATTTCTAAAGGATTTAGTCCTAAGTGATTTCTGTCTGGGGTGGTACTTAGTCCTTTGTAGTTTGTATCTAAAGTGATCCAAGTTACACTACTTAGCTAGTTTAGATAGTGTCTAGGGTGAAAGTCCTTAGAAAAATTGGAAGATCAAGGTGATGAAGGGTGAGATTTGTGAAGAAAATGGTTTGAAAAGAGATTTGAGGCTTTAATTGAGCGTTTAAGAAGTTAAACCTGTATTAGGTTTGATCCATTGCTTAAGGACGTCTAATCCTAGGTTGGCAAAAATCCGGGGTGTTACAAGAAACTTCTAACTCAAAAGGAATAGGTACTAGTCAAGTTTTTTCTAAAAATATAAAAACTTTTCATAAACTTAAAAGCAGCTATATAATTTTAAAAATCAGAACAGAAATCCTCTTACTGAAAAAATAATTGATTTACTTAAGGAGCTTGTAAAATCTAACTCAATACGTCATTCTTACAACATCAGACAAAAGAAGACCAACCATGTTCCAAAACCTAAAACAGTTTTGAAATGGGTTCCTAAAGTTGCCTGCTTGGTTGCCCACACTGCGTTCAAAGCAACAAGCCATTCAAAATGGTACCTAGACAGTGGATGTTCTAGACACATGACAGGTGACAAGGCTTTATTCACTGATCTAAAAGATATGACTGATGGATCAGTCACATTTGGTGATGGTAGCAACTGCAAGATTATTAGTCAAGGTACGGTTCAACTTTATAATCTTTCCTTATTTAAGAATGTTTTTTATATGTTGAGGGATTAAAACACAACCTGTTAAGCATATCTCAAATACGTGAAAACAACCATAGTGTTAAATTTTCTAATCAAGGTTATGAGATTATAGATAAAAAGGATTCTGTAATATTAACTTGTCGCAGAACTTCTGAAAACTGCTATATAGTATGCAATGGAAGCTCATTTAATCAAACGTGTTACATGGTCTATACTGATGAGACAGAATTATGGCATAAACTCATTGGACATGTACACTACTGAAATTTGTACAGATTGAGCAAAGGAGAACTAATTAGAGGTCCACCTAAAGTATAAAAAGTAGACAAAATATGTGGTGAATGCCAGTATGGTAAACAAACGAGGAGCTCTCACAAAAAGGTGAATTCCAATACCACATCTAGACCACTCGAGCTTCTCCATATGGATCTTATAGGACCAACCAGAACGGAAAGTCGAGGTGTAAAAAATACATCTTGGTTATTGTAGATGATTATACAAGATACACTTGGGTTTCATTCTTGAGGGACAAATCAGAAACCTTTGATGAAGTGAAAAAGATTATAAAAAGGATCCAAACTGAAAAATGTTCTCAAGTTAGTAAGATCCGTAGTGATCATGGATCCGAGTTTGAAAATAGCGGTTTTGAGAAACTCTGTATTGATCAGGAAATATCACATGAATTCTCTGCGTCCAAAACACCACAACAAAATGGTATTGTGGAAAGAAAAAATAGAGTGCTTCAAGAAATAGGAAGTGTTATGTTAAATAACATGAAGCTCCCTAGAAATTTATGGGCTGAAGTAGTGAATACCGCCTGCTACATTATCAACCGTGTTTATATCTGCAAATCTAATAATAAAATAGCTTATGAAATGTGGTTTGAGAAAAAGCCTACTGTCAAATATTTTCAAATTTTTGGCAGCAAGTGCTATATTTTACGTGATTATGAAAATCTAGGAAAGTTTGACACTAAAAGTGATGAAGGGATCTTTTTAGGATACTCTTTAAACAGTCATGCATATCATATTCTGAACAACAGGACCGGTGTGATTGAAGAGTCAATAAATGTAGTAATTGACGATCACTTGAACACACTTGCCCCTAGTTCAGATAATGATGAAGCGCTTATATATGAAAAACATGATACTTCATCAAGTAAAACTAATTCTGAATTAAGAACTATTAAAGATCATCCAACTAATCAAATACTTGGAAACCCTCTCACCGGTGTGCGCACTCGTAGACAATTAGAGGACATATTAACTATGTATGCTTTACATCCCAGATAGAAAGAGTTAACGTGAAAGAAGCACTTTCTGATGAAAACTGGGCAGTTGCTATGCAGGAAGAACTTAATCAGTTTGTCAGAAATGATGTCTGACACCTTGTTCTTATACTTAAAGATAAACATATTATTAGAACAAAATAGATTTTTAAAAATAAGTCTGATGAATTGGGAAATATCATTCGAAATAAGGCAAGACTAGGTCTACAAGGGTACACGCAAATTGAAGGAATTGATTATTATGAAACTTTTATCCCAGTTGCTCGCCTTGAATCGATCAGACTTTTCATATCTATTGCATGTTTTAGAAAGTTTATAATTTTTCAAATGGATGTAAAGAGCGCCTTTGTGAATGGGGACCTACATGAAGAGGTATATGTTGAACAACCAACTGGGTTTGAAGACCCTAAGCTTACTAATCATGTATACCGCCTTAAAAAGGCTCTCTATGGTCTAAAATAAGCTCCTAGAGCATGGTATAAAAAATTGACTAAGTTCTTACTAAGTCACAAGTTTCAGATGGGTAGTGTTGATAAGACGCTCTTTGTTAAGAAACATAATGATGATATCTTAATGGTTCAAATCTATGCTGATGATATAATTTATGGATCAACTTGTACTAACATGACTGTTGAGTTTGCAGATCTAATGAAATCTGAATTCGAAATGAGCATGGTTGGTGAATTAAATTATTTCCTAGGGTTGTAAGTAAAACAACAATCTGATGGAATTTTTATTTCACAAACTAAGTATGCATTAAACTTGATTAAGAGATTCAGATTTGAAAATGGTAAGAACTTTGATACTCCTATGAGTACAACTCTAAGACTCTCAAAAGACTCTACAGGTAAAGATGTAGATCTTAAATTATATCATAGTATCATAGGTAACCTACTTTACCTAACTGCTAGTAGACCTGATATTTCTTTAAGTGTTGGAATTTGTACTAGATATCAGTCTAATCCTAAAGAATCTCACTTAACTGCTGTTAAACGGATTATTTGATATGTCGCAAGTTCAGTTGATCTGGGTCTTTGGTATCCCTATGATTCTAGTGTTCAATTGGCTGGGTATTCAGATGCTGATTGGGCAGGAAATATAGATGATAGAAAATCAACCAGCGGTGGTTGTTTTTACATAGGAAACTGTCTGGTTTCTTGGTTTAGCAAGAAACAAAGTTCCATATCACTCTCAACTGCTGAGGCCAAATATATTGCAGCAGAAAATGCTTGTATTCGGTTGGTTTGGATGAAACCTATGCTGAGTGATTATGGAATCACACAAGACTCTATAGTTTTATACTGTGATAATTCCAGTGCGATAAACATTTCAAAAAACCCAATTCAGCATTCACGTACTAAGCACATTGACATTTGATTTCATTACATTCGTGAATTAGTGGAAGAAAAATAATATCTTTAGAATATATTCCTACCGAGACTCAGCTTGCTGACATTTTCACTAAACCGCTCGACAAAAGCAGGTTTAACAAATTGAAATTTGATCTTGGTATGTGCAAATTTAAATGATTAATCATGCATTCTTATATCATATTGTATATGATGTTAATATGTTATTAATTTAAATTTCAAAATTTTGTGAAAATTGCATATATTTTTTTTCTCTAGTCTAAGACCGGTCGAGAACGTGCTCAACCAGTCTTGATACGACCGGTTGAGTATGTCCCAAGACCGGTCGTGTGCGCGATGCTCTTTTTAATTTGGGGAAAACTTGTTTCTTCTTCATTCTAACCCTCCTCACCAATGAGCCGAGCTTCGACTAGTCGAACCCTTGTGTTCGATTCCTACAGGTTAGAGTGATTTTTCTTGTTTTCTTGGAGAATCTTAATCTTTACTCTTAATTTTCTTGATTATTGTTGTCTATTTCATATAAATCTTCAACTTTTTGGGTTCTTATTCCTTTTTGTTAAATCTAGAGAAACCCATCTCTATTTTCTTGAACTTTCTTTCATTTCTTCAAGAATATGGAATCTAGAGGTAAAAAAAAAATTCATAGAGGTGCATCTTCTTCTCGTTCAAATGCAATCACTAGACGTCATCTTAGGGATCCTGAAGATGATCCTCCGCATGTACATGACCTGCGTATGCACAATGTTATTATTGAAAAAGTAGTTGATTTAAATCATATTGCTTCTTTCGGTCTCCTTCCTCTCTTTCAATCTATAGGATGGGAAAACATTTTACGTTGGGGTGGACCGGCATATCAGCCCATAGCACAGGCCATGGTTACATGTATATCTGACTTCTCTACTGAGCAACTGACTTTTACTATTGATACTAGAGAAGGGCCATTTCATGTTGATCGACACTTAATTTTCAGCCTTATGGATATTCAAGTAAATGATGATGGTGTTCATCCTAGTGCACTTGCTGAGAAAGTGTCAGAATCGGAAAAACGTATTTTTACTAGAGCATTGTGCAACATGAATGCTCCATGGACTGCAATGGAAATGCCCTTAAAATCAGATACTTGTTACCCAAATACAGAGTTTTGCATCGTATCTTCACTTCTAATCTGTATCCCCACTCTGGAAACAAGACTGAGTTGACTCTGTTTATGGTTCATATTTTATACTCGTTCATTACTGGTGCTAACATCTATTTGCCCTCCTTGATTTGTTCCTCTATCATACAAATTCGTAGTAATCCTGGTCATGGTGATATTCCATTTGGATATCTGTTAAATGTATTAGCCACTCACATGTTAGTCGCTATGCCCGTCAATGAGGCTCCTATCAAACACCTCATATTTAACAATTCCAACCTGCATAAGATGAAGTTGGAATTGGCTCCTGGTCAAGTTGATGTTGATGCGGGTGATGCTGCTGCTGAAGCTGAGATGGGTGTCGAAGGTGATGAGTTGCCAGCCGATGATATTTACATGGATGATATTTTTAATAAAATTGAATCTGATTCTAGAAATGATCTAGACTTTGAACCATCTGATTTCAATGCACATCTTAGTCCATTAGAGGAAAAAGTAGAACAGATGAATGTTGGTCACAATCAACAATTTAAAAATATGCGCAATATTTTAGGCGCTTACAAAAGAGCCTTCACCAAAGTGATCTTAACATTCCTGCTCCATCGTCTGGTTCCGATTGAGAATGTTTAATATTTAGTCTGTAACAAGTTCACTAAGTTTCTTTCCTTGGTTGTGTGGATTATTGTCTTAAAACATCACTTGTTACTTCTTTTAATATGTACTCTGACTCACCTTGCAAACTTCTCTTGTTTTGTTATTCACTCTGCACTTTTTATTATTCTATCTTTCTGAGTTAATATCTCTAATTCTGTCTTTCATGTCCTATCTTTGTTTCTTCCTTTGTCATATTTTGATAAAAAGGGGGAGAATGTGTGCATTTTATTTATGAGTTATGATTGATATGATGTATACCTACTCAGAGGGAGTTGAGGTGTATTAACTCAGGGGGAGTTGAGTTGAGTTGTCTCAGTTGACAACTGGTACATGATTCGTTATTATATAATGTGATACTTATCTTATTGAAGTATGAGAAGTGTTTTGTCACAAATTTCACAAAGGGGGAGATTGTAAGTGCTATGATTTGATTCCTCTTTGATTGTCAAATTTTGTGTGTCAAAACTTTTTCGTATGTTGTGTGTTTATATCTTGATAAATTTATTCGAGACACTTCGTCAACACTTGAAGTCTAGCTCAAAGAATTCTTCAAGCTTCATGATAGTTCAAGCTACAATATTAAGAGAGAACTCCGGGTCAAGCCTCAAGTTCAAGTGCAAGTTCAAGATTCAAAACTAGATACAGGACTCAAGTACAACTTAAAGTAACATTGGAGCTTCTGAAGTAGTCAAGCTACATCGAGAATAAATCAAGCTTCGTAACGATCAAAGTCTAAGCAAATGAAGTGTTTAATGTCCATACTTCATGTTCTAGGTTTGATAGACCATTAGATTGACCTTAGGGTCGGTCACTTTGGATACATAATCCAAATGAATATTATTACATGATTTCGGTCTACTCTAAGACCAGTCCTAGACCCTGTTCGACCAGTCCTAGTATTGTCTTGACCAGTCTAAGAAGTTCCAAGACCAGTCCTAAAATGGTTGTAATTTATCAGATTTTTTGGTTCGCCTACGACCAGTCTTGGAGTCTGCTCGACCGATCGTGAGATGGTCTCAACTCGACCTTCAACCAGTCGTAAAGCTACGACTCAAACTCCAGTGACTAAATTAAGTATCACACGACCAGTCGTAGAGGGGTCTCAACCGGTCGTGGACTACCTTCGACTAGTCGTGGACTACCTACGACCGGTGGCACAACGGTCTGATGCGATCGAGCTCAAAAATTCAAAAATCAGTTTATTTCAAGACCAGTCGTGGTGACCTTAGGACCAGTCGAAGTTGAATTTCTTCTGCTATAAATAGCACACGAATTTCAGAGTTTTTATTGAATAATTAAGTGAATTCAAGGCTCCACTCTGAGATAAGTATGTGTTTATTTTTAAGCTATTTTGTGCATAATTTCTTTCTCTTTTTGATAGCTTATTTAATTTGATTTTGTTTCTGTATTCCAATCTGATTTGAAAAGAGGAATTGACTTATTCATTCTTCTTGGAAACAAAATCAAATATAGCTACGCCCAACTGGTTTAAATCTAAAATCAATTAGAAATTAGAACCATATTAAAGTGAGTTGTGGACATTAAACTTCTATATTCGAACGTCTACTCCAATTGGTTCTTCCGGGCAGCTACAAGAGGAGAAATCTAGGTATTTTACAATTCTGTAAATTCCATTCCTTTTTGGTTTTTATTTGGGATTCGCCAGAAAAATCTCAAAGTGTGCGGTTATCTGAGGACAGCCAGAAAACTCAAAAGTGTGGGTTTTTGAATCGTGTAAGCCCAAGTTAATAAGATACAATTGTAAAGGTTTTGGGTGAACCTGTGAAAACCTATTTGATAGTGAACGCTAATATCCCCTGTGTGAGGATATTAGGAGTGGAGTAGCATTCTGTGTGGCTGTTGAAGAACAGTTGGTGTACACACAGGCGAACTACTATAACTCTTTGTCTTGTGGATTGAATGCTTGCTTAATTTTCATATCTTTTATCATTCAATTGTGTGGAATGTACATGTGGATGTGAATGTTGTAACTATTTATATTTCAAGCAAGTGTGGGATTGTTGCAATAAATTAGATCTATATTTCTGTATTTAATTTCAATTCTTTGCTATTCATTTATTTCTATTAAAATTGAGTTCTTGATCCAAAAGAAGTTCTGGAAATAAGGTTGTCCTACCATAAGCCCTTGTTTATTATGGTGTAAGGTTGTCCTTAGAACTGAATTTGTATTAATCTCTCAATACTTATTTATTAAGGTGATTTGATTTCTGCATTGTGAATTGATTTATAATTGTAAGGCTATTGATTTATTTTATTCCGCTGATTTTATTTTAATTTGGCATAGTCCTATTCACCCCCCCCCCTGTAGGACACATGGCCTTTTCATTACCTATCGATTGTTTTTCATTAGGGGTGATGTCGTAAACTTACCTATCGTATGTGGTTAACTAGGTTGACAACCCTAGATGGATCCTTCGTTTGGGTTAATGATATAAAAGGAGGTACCTTAGCTTCCCAAACCTGCTGTATGAATAAGCTTAATTAAGTACTTGGTTAATAAGACCATGCACCACATTGCATGTGCTTTGGCGAGGAAGGTGCACTTTAGGGAGGTTGTCATGCGCGAACTTGGTTGTCGGAGTCGCTTGTGAGGGAGCTTTATGCGAGGGCATCCATCATTATTATACTTCATTCCTGCATTAATAAGAGTAATTAGGAAGTGATTGTTGTATTGTATTATCATTACCGCTTGATTGACTTGATAACATGTTAACTTTTGCCTTATAGTACCATTGAGTTAGCCACTCATTCCCACCTTAGGATGGTGTTTTAAAACACCAACCAGGCTCTGGTTTAGATGCAAGTGATGATGAAGTTTATGCGATAGAGCAGGACTTCATTGATGAGGAGGAAGAGTTCTCCTTGTTTTAGCTCTTGGGTGTGTCTATCTAGACCTCGTGCCGATGCGTAGGGACTACAGGGATATTTGACTTAGTTGGACACATCTACTTTTCCGTATTTTATTATTTTGAAATAATACATGTATATATTAAACCCAGTTACGTAATCATACTCTTGAGGTTTGTGAAACTCCCACATGCTTAAATATATATGGTTTAGACTTCCGCTTGCTTAATTTAATTATATCTGGAGTATGATATATTGTTTTGGTATAATCGTACTCATACTTAACTCATTAATATGGAGAAATTCTAAACAACATCATCCATATTACATAAGTGATGTGCTGGATCTCGAGAGTAAAGCTTTGCTCGACCCTCGAAATTCAAGGCGTTACAATGAATGATCATGTTAGCCGAGAAATTATTAAATTAAATTCATCCAGTATATTGGCGAAGCTAGGATACCAACGTTATATCACGAGTTCTTATCCAGATAACGTGGCTCGTTGCCACATGTGGTGGCTCATTACCAGTGTCCCTTGATCCAAATTTAGGTACCACTTGTTTATATCGCATTCAATAATTTCAAAGATAAGATATGGTACCTAAACGTATGAGGATCAACCCGGTATTAATCGTCAACCAATACCAGGTATGATCACTCAGTTCTGAGGTGCGGGCTTGTCACATAAAACTAAAACATATAAAAGAAAAGGGCTCGTCACCCAATTCCATTCATGCCTAGGTCGTTCGAATGGTACTCTAGCACGCAACCATCAGCTGAGTAATTTGACGGGGGCCAGTCTGTAACGCCCTGAAAATTGGGGGTCGAGCATAAACTCAACTCCCGAGTTCCAACGCATCACTTATGCAACAAAATGAATGATGATTGAATGTGATCGGTATTAGTGCAATGAACATGAGTGAGATTAAGCCAAAACAGCATATCATACTCCAGAGACAGTTAAATTTGCAAGCGGAAGACTGTGATAGATAGATAAAATATATAAACTGTGGTGGGTCTTCAGAGTGTGATAAAGTTACCAGGTTAAATAATTACAAGTATGATTTTAAATTATACCAAGTTGTGTAGTGTGATCTAGTCAACATCCCTGTAGCCCCGACAATCAAGGCACGGCTCTCACGAAGCCGCCAGAAAACAGCATATACGAGGAAGCATTCTCGTCGTCATAGAAGTCCGGCTCCGCCTCAGAAGTAGCGTCGCCATCTGCAATCAGACAAAGTCTGGTGGGTGTTCGGAACACCGTCCCATATCGTGGGAGTGAGTGATCAACTCAGTGGAACAATAAAGCATAGGTTAACATGTTATCAATTCAGTCAAGCAGTAATGATAAAGCAGTACAATCAAATAATTTTAACTACTCTTATTTAATGAAAGTATGAATGGCATGATGTATGCCCATGCCAAACCACCCTCATGCGATATCATCTTACATTCGCGAATGCGTCCATCCCTCAGTACTCCACATCTACCAGGTACATGCAGTGCGATGATGAGCATGATTACTGAGTAATTATTAGTTCATTTCAAACAGCAGTATTGGGAAACTAAGGTACCTCCCTTGTATCATTCCCAAACATGATCCATTCTAGGGTCGTCAGTCCTAGTTAATCTCATACGATATTATGGTTTGAGAGGCGTAGCGAAGGCATCACAAAGGGCTCGTCACCCGTCAGCACGGATATAGATCTCACCGTATGTGGCTCAATTGTTGACCGTCAGCTCGAGTACAAGTCTCACCGTACTCGGCTCAATCGCTAGCCGTCAGCTCGAATACAGATCTCACCGTACTCGGCTCAACTCATGCTCTAGTTGCTGTGAAGGGCTCGTCACCAATCACAGACCTTAGAGTATACTCGAAGACACTACGGAGGACTCGTCGCCCGTCAGCACGAATACAAGTCTTACCGTAGTTGGCTCTCGCCGTAAGTGTCGACAGCTCGAATATAGTGTCCCATACCACCATAATCGGCTCACGAGTCTGGTTGCTCACTGGTCACTACGGGGAGGCACATGGCCCCGGCAAAGATAGGTTTGACTCGGCCATGGTGTCCCATACCACCATGTCCGGCTCATGAGTCTTAGCGGATTGAGGTACCATGGTTAACGGGATTGCCACTGGTAAGTTTGGTATCCTAGGTTCAAATAGTAATGACCAGACATGGTGAACACACATTTGACATATCGGGTTAATTGACGAGCCTGACTAGCTTGAGCGCACAACAAGTTGGGCGATGTGAAGCGCAAAAGCACTCCGTGTGGCCAACCACTATCACCAACCGAAGTACGACTCGGGTTCGTTAGACACATCCATTGTGGCGACATGAATCTCAGCCACAATCTCAAGTCTGGTACCGAATGTTTGGACTATAGACATAGTCCCAAACTCAAACAGTTCTCATCAATAGCATGTGGAGTTAAGCATGATAAACAAAGTAACACAAACATGCTAGGAGGCATGTCATAAAGCATGTTATAAAGCATGATATGAAGCATGTTATAAAGCATGATATAAAGCATGTTATAAAGCATGTAATAGAGCACTATACAGATAGGGATACAAATACATATACATCATATGTGAGTGGTTGTAGTAAACAACCACATGGAGGACATCCTACATGTCTCTAAGGTAGTCGAGAATTCCATCTCAGCACTGACCTACAGTGCAAACATCCAAACATTCACTCTCACAAGCATTTACACAAACACTTGGAGTATGCTATTTCAACATACATGACGTATATTAGTAAAACATGTATTAGGGCTATTCTTTCACTAAGTTAGCATTTTATCCGCGTATATCGTAATCATACAACAAATAATCATGACAATTGCATTTTTAAAATTTATACGTATACGATATTTCTAGAATACACAATTTTAACATACGTAGTATTTACAAGTGAACATGTATTACGGCGATTCTTTTTGCCAAGAAATTAATTTATACGCACATAATATATTTATACAACAATTAATCATGACAAACACATTGCTAAAATATACACGTATACGGTACTCTTACAATACCGTATTTCTACATACATGGTGTATATTAGTAAACATGTATTTAGGCGAACCCTTTCGCTAAATGAGTATTTTATCCATACATCATATATCCATACGACAAATAAACATGTCAAATATATTTTCATAAAAAATACGTATACGGTATTTTATACGAATACCTAGAGTATGTGAAATTCCAAATTCTACAATTCTAATCGAAACGGAAAACGGAAAGCACTTTGTACATGTGCAATTGCATACAGATCATGAATCTACCATTATCGGACATTGAAAGCGTTGAAAACCGCAACCTATACACCTAAAGTCCTCACCTTTTGTCGTAGAATCGTAACGAAGTCGATAGGTTCGCTAAGCTTCCGTATACGGGAGTTTGGCAACCTAGAGAACGAAAAAAGTTAGCTATTTCATAACCTACAACCTATACAACCCTAAAACAGGTTAGGGTTAGGGTTTCTTACCTAGAAACGATGCCGGAATCGCCGGGAAAGCGATAAGAATCAGGCGGTGGAGCCCGAATAGCGGCAGGGAACAGCAGCAGGGAGTTCCTCCCACATCTCCCACACTTTCTCTCTCTTTTCTCTCTCTCAAATCCAAATTCGTATGGCTGAAATGGGAGAGGGTTTAAGGTCCTTATATAGTCTAAAACTTCACCAAAATAGACTTCTAGACAAGGTTCACCTAGGTTATAATCAAAGCGGAACTTTTTCAGCTCAACGAAGGACTTCTAGCGGGCCTCCTTGAGCCAAAAGTCGAACTTAAGCTCACCGATACCGGATCTACGTTCTATTAAGTTTTCGTTTCAGTTGGATTTACAGATCACGCGTGGCAGACCAGTTTCAGTTCAACGGTCAGTGGATCTCGATCGGAGATTCCGAGTACATGTAAATGTTTATGAAATTTTTCCTGATCAGAGGGTGTAATTTGGTCAGTTTTCGACGGTCTGGTTGCTTAAAACTGATCCGCAAGCGACGAGTCTCAGATTATTATTCAAGATATTTATTTTGGAAAGAAAAAAGTGTTTTCACACTCTCTCGCTCCGGACTCAAGCGAACAGCCTGTAACGCCCCGGATTTTTGCCAACCTGGGATTAGACGTCCTTAGGCAATGGGTCGATCCTAATACCTCATTAACTTGTCAGAACTGAATCCCAAAGTCTAAAGCCGCCTTTGAACTCATTTCCTTCACAAAATCTCACCCTTCATCACCTTGATCTTCCAATTTTTCTAATAACTTTCACCCTAGACACTATCTTAAACTAGCTAAGTAGTATAACTTGGATCACTTTATATACAAACTCCAAAGGCCTGAGTACCACCTCGACGTAATTCACTTAGGACTAAATCCTTTAGAAATGAGACAAAGTAACTAAGTACTAAACTCAATTAGCTATGAAATCCGTTAGGATCGCTTTAAATACGATCTGCAAGACCCAAAACTTGCAGAACAAGTGACGCTAGGTTACCCTAAAGTTTAGAACCAAACTCTTTTCCCGTCTGCTTTCGGGAATGAAACGAAACTTCGTATTAGGTCTAGGTCACACATCGGGATTCCGATTAACCCAAAGCTAAGGAACTAGGACCGCCCTCTGGGCTTAACAATCATCTCAAAATCGGCCTTATCCGATGTTCCACGGCCATTCGTTTCGAATCGGAGCGAGGTAGTGTGAAAAACACTATTCATAAGCCAAATTAAATATCCGGAATAGTGATCGGCATCGTTCGTTGACGCGTCGATTAAGCAACCCGACCGTCGAATCGAGACCAAATTACACCCTCGGATTAAGAAAAATTTCGGGAACATTTACATGTACTTGGAATTTCGATCGTGCCCACTGACCGTCGAACGAAAGTGGTCCGCCACGTGCGATCTGCGTATCCGAATGAGTCAAAAACGTAATCCCACGTAGATCCATCGATGGTGAGCTTAAGTCTGACGTTTGGCTCAAAGAGGGCCACCAGAACTTCCCTTTTGAGCTGGAAAAGCGGCGAATATCCTATATAAGCAGTACCCCATGAACCTAAGTCTATTTCCGTAATGTTTGAGACTATATAAGGAGCTTAGAGCACCCTCTCTTCCAGCCATACGAATTTGGGTTTTGGGAGAGAGAAAAGAGAGAGAAAGTGAGGAAGAAGTGGGAGAATCTCCCTGCCGTCGTTCCCTGCCATCCAACGGGCTGCACCACCACTTCCTTGATGTTTTTCCGGCGTCACCGACTCCGTTTTAAGGTAATAAAACCTAACCCTAGGTCTGATTCAAGGTAGAATCGTCGTAGGCTATGTAACAACTAACCGATTCCGCTCTTTAGGCTAGAAAACTCCCGTATACGGAGGTTCTTCTGCCCTTGCTGATTCGTTGAGTTTCAAAAGGCAAAGGTGAGGACTTTAAGTGTATAAGTTACGGTTTTCAACGCTTTCAATGTCAGATAATGGTAGATTCATGATCTGCATGCAATTGCACATGTACAAAGTGCTTTCCGTTTCCTGTTTCGATTAACGTGGTAGAATTTGGAATTTCACATACTCTTAGTATTCGTATAAATACCGTATACGTATTTTTTTGGGATAAATGTTTGACATGTTTATTTAATGTATGATTATATAATATATGAATAAAATACTAGTTTGGCGAAAGGGATCGCCAAAATACATGTTCACTTGTAAATGTGACGTATGTTGAAATTGTGTATGTTAGAAATACCGTATACGTACTTCTTTTGGAATAATGTTTGACATACTTATTTAATATATGATTATATAATATATGAATAAAATACTAGTTTGGCGAAAGGGATCGCCAAAATACATGTTCACTTGTAAATGCAACGTATGTTGAAATTGTGTATGTTAGAAATACCGTATACGTATTTCTTTTGGAATAATGTTTGACATACTTATTTAATATATGATTATACAATATATGAATAAAATATTAGCTTGGCGAAAAGAATCGCCGTATTACAAGTTCCCTTGTAAACACTATGTATGTTGAAATTGGGTATCTGGAAAATACCCTATACGTATAAAATTTGCTTGATGCAATTGTCATGATTAATTCTTTGTAGTAATATATTATACATGGATAAAATACTCACTTGGCTAAAGGATAGCCCTAATACATGTTTTGCTAACATACGCCATGTATGACGTAATAGTGTATTCTAAGTTTGGTGGAAATGACTGAATGAGTATAGAATCCTCATTCGTGCTCGCCATGACTAAATGTCATGGAATCATGATTGTTGTATTGGCGATACCCTTTTGACGAAAGGATTTTCCCTAGTTCACGCCACGGCCAATATATACTATATACGCTGAGATGTGTGGCCCAAGTGTTTGCGGAAATGATTGAATGAATATGGAACTTGGATTCCTACTTGCCATGACCATCCGTCGTGGGTGTACGCGTGTTATGATTGGGGCAACTCCCTAGGGAAAGGATTTGGCCTAATGCCTATGTGATCGACATATGTCATGTATGTTGATGTATGTTTGTTTAAGTGTTTCTTGAAATGCCTGAATGAGTAGTGGTTAGTAAATTGTAATGTTTTAGGGTGTTGAGATGGGATTCTCAACTACTCTAGAGACATGTATGACTACCTCCATGAGGTTATTTGCTTAAACCGCTTACTTGTAATATATGTGTTTGTATTCCTATTGATGAAGTGCTTTACAACATGCTTTCTATCATGCTTTATAACATGCCTTATAACATGCCTACTAGCATGCTTTAATTACTTTGTTATTATGCTTTACTCCACATGCTATGGATGCGAATTGATTGTGTTTGGGGCTATGATTATAGTCCAGACAATCGGTACCAGAATTGAATTCGTGGTTGCAATTCATTTGCCACGTGAGAGGTGTTCGACGAACCCGAGTCGTACTTCGGTTGGCGATAGTGGTCGGCCACGCGAAGTGCTTATGCACTTCATGTCGTTCAACTTGTTGTGCGCTCGAGCTAGCCGAGCTCGTCGGTAACCCGATTTGTCTAATGTATGTTCACCATGTTTGGTCGCCTCTGCTTGAACCTAGGGTACCAAACTTACCAGTGAAATCCCTTTTAACCATGGTACCTCGATCCGCTAAGACGCATGAGTCGGGCATGGTGGTATGGGACACCGTGGTCGAGCTGTCGGCCTACGCTGGGGTCATGTACCTCCCCGTAGTGACCATTGCGCAACCAACCTCGTGAGCCGATTATGGTGGTATGGGACACTATATTCGAGCTGTCGATACTTACGGCGAGAGCCGAGTACGGTGAGACCGTGCTCGTCTTGACGGCGACGAGTCCTCCGTAGTATCTTCGAGTATACTCCAAGTGTCTGTGATTGGCGACGAGTCTTTCACAGCAACTAGAGTATGAGTTGAGCCGAGTACGGTGAGACCTGTACTCGAGCTGACGGCTAGTGATTGGGCCAAGTACGGTGAGACCTGTACTTGAGCTGACGGCCAGCAATTGAGCCGCATACGGTGAGATCTGTATCCGCGCTGACGGGTGACGAGCCCTTTGCGATGCCTTCACTACGCTTCTCAAACCATAATATCGTATGAGATTAGCTAGGCTTGACGACCCTAGAATGGATCATGTTTGGGAATGATACAAGGGAGGTACCTTAGTTTCCCAATATTGCTGTTTGAAATGGACTAATAATAACTCGGTAATCATGATCATCATGCACCGCATGTGCTTTGTAGATGTGGCGCACTAAGGGAGTAGCATTCGCGAACGTAAGATGATGTCGCTTGAGGGTGGTTTGGCAAGGGCATACAGCATCATGTCATATCATTTTTGCACTTAACAAGAGTAGTTAGAAATGTTTGATTTGTACTGCTTTATCATTACTGCTTGATTGATTTGATAACATGTTAACCTATACTTTACTGTTCCACTGAGTTGATCACTCACTCCCACGTTACGGGACGGTGTTTGCAACACCAACCAGATTATTGAGTTTCAGGTGGTGGCGATGCTTGTGAAGCAGAGCCGGACTACTTCTATGATGATAGGAGGAATTCTCCTATCTGTATCTCTCTGACGGGTCTCTGAAGACCTGGTACTGTATTGACGGGGCTATGGTATTTGGGATAGGAGACATTACACTTCCTCACATTAGGTATATTTTAGAACTGTACTTGTAATTATTTAACCTGGTAACATTATCACACTCTGGAGACTCATTATAGTTCATACATTTTGTCTACCTATCACAGTCTTCCGCTTGCTAATTTACTGTCTCTGGAGTATGATATTCTGTTTTGGCTTAATCTCACTCATGTTCAATGCACAAGTATAGTCAACATTCAAACATCATTCATTTTGTTGCATAAGTGATGTTCTGGAACTCGGGAGTTGAGTTTACGCTTGACCCCCGATTTTCAGGGCGTTACACAGCCGTGGGACACTATCTGGATTTGATTTCCGAGATGGTTGTCAAGCCCAGCGAGGCGGTCCTAATTCCTTAACTTTATATTATTCGGACTCCCGACGTACGGTCCAAATCCGATACGGAGTTTCGAGATGCTCCCGAGAGCAGCCGGGTAATGAGATTGATCCTAGATTTTAGGGTAACCCAGCGTCAATGATTTTACAAGTTTTGGGTCTTGCAGATCGTATTTAAAGCGATTCAAATGGATTTCATAGCTAATCTAGTTTAGCACTTAGTTAACTTTGTCAAATTTCTAAAGGATTTAATCCTAAGTGATTTCCGTCTGAGGTAGTATTTAGTCCTTTGCAGTTTGTATCTAAAGTGATCCAAGTTATACTACTTAGCTAGTTTAAGATAGTGTTTAGGGCGAAAGTGCTTTGAAAATTTGAAAGAACAAGGTAGTGAAGGGTGGGATTTATGAAGGAAATGAGTTAAGGAGCGATTTTAGACTGTGGGATTCAGTTCTGACAAGTTAATAAAGTGTTAGGATCGACTCATTGCCTAAGGACGTCTAATTCCAGGTTGGCAAAAATCTGGGGTGTTACACAGTCGAACAATGGTCTATCACCTCCATCAATGTTCACTGGTCACTATGGAGAGGCTCGTCACCCCAGCATAGGCCAACAGCTCAGACACAGTGTCCCATACCACCATGCCCGACTATGAGTCTTAGTTGCTCACTGGTCACTATAGGGAGGCTGGTCACCCCAGCGTAGGCCGATAGCTCGGACATGGTGTCTCATACCACCATGCCCGACTCATGAGTCTTAGTAGGATCGTATCACACTAATGGTTATAAATGAACACATCCATTGGAAACAGGTATCCTAAATTTCATTTAGTCGTGTCATACATTGTGAACATACATGATTAGTTGGCTAGTGGACTAATTTGATTGACCTGGGAGAACCACGACACAACCGGCATTTGGTATAAGTAGCCCGTATAGTCCAACTACTGTCGGTCATCCGTGTTCAACCCGGATCGATCGAACAAACCGAGGGTGGCCACCCTAACTCGGGCCACCCATTAATTTAAGCGATTTATCGACTGACCTAACATTGTAAGCAACCTAAGCATCACTACAAACCTAGCAATTTGTCATGCCATCAACATAGATTCAACGACACAACCACGTAGGCATTTCATCAAACATATAAGCATACATAGGATACTACATTCACTAAGGCATTCAACCAAACATGTGAGCATACATAAAGTAATACAATCACTTAAGTATTAAATCAAGCACATGAGCATCGAAAAAGCAATACATTTCACCATTCAAGCATTTCATCGAACATGTGAACATCAATGGAACAACACATCTACTTAGGCATTTTATCAAACATGTGGGCATCAACAAAATCACCTATTTAGTTGGTCATTCAATCAAGCATATGAGCATCCATGAAACAATACATTCAATCACCTAGACATTTTATCAAACACGTAAACATCCATATGCAACCAATAACATATATTATAGAAAAAATTAAAATGTCAACATATTAGCATGCACAAATTCATCTACAAGCATTTAATCATTAACCGAGACCCTTAAGGGTCGATAAATGGAAACCTAGAAATAATAGTCCGCACCTAATTACGATCGAAAAGTGAAGAGGCGATCCTAACGACGTCGAGTCCGAGGCTCGAAGTATCGGGGCCCTACATTATGTAGGATGCACAAGGATTAAAGATAAAGTTGAAATTCATGGAAATTAAAAGGAAAATCACTACATTACCTTAATTAGGGTGAGATCCCTCTTCCAACAACAAGAAATTTGGAGATTTTGAGGGAGAAGGGGGGAAAGATGCCGGAATAGACGAGATCCGGCCGCCGGGATGCATGCAAGGTGGTGGCCCCCACTTTCTCTCTCCTCTCTCTCTCTCACTCTTGCTCTCACTCTCTCTCTCTCTCTCACTCTTGCTCTCACTCTCTCTCTCTCTCTCTTAGCTGCTATAAATGGCTGAGAGAGAGAAGGGTTGGAGCTTTTATATGGGTGGAATTATTTCAATTGGCCCCAAGGTTTGAAATTTTCCAAAAATGGCCAAATGGGGCCTGATTTGGATTATAGGGGTTGTTTTGATGGACCCCTAGCCCATCCAAGCCATTGGATAGATGCCTCAAAGTCTTGATGAAGGGTTGGGTGAAGTTTGATCGAAAATGGATGCAAAGTTTTATCGTAATGGCCTGATTTACTATCCAATAGCCCTGTAGGACTCCCCTTTTTGGTTGCTAAGGCTGCCCTGATGCCCCCCTGGCCATGAAATTTATAGGATAGGTGGTCCATGGGCCGATGAAGGGTTGTACAAAGTTTGACGGCAAACTAATATGGAGTTTTACCGAAATGGCTCGATTTGAGATCAACGGTCACCATTACTCGATCAGGGACCAAATTTAGCAGATGAGTGTAAAGAATTATTTTTAGCATTTAGTATAAATTTGGAAGAGATCTGATAGCAGAAATGCTCCGATTCCCTGTTCTAAGCAAGGGCCATTGATTTAGAATTTCAAGCCTTAGGCCAAGGCCAGGGCGAGTTGCACTTTATAAGTGATGACTTGACAGCATGAATCAGCTATTTCTGGGCATTGTCTGAGTCTGTCATCCGTGATGGACCACAAGCCCAGTGGGATGGACATTACTCTACAATTTCGGAACTAGTGGCCCATTAACAAGCGGTTTAGAGCTTGTTCGGGTAATCGGGGCATTTTTGGAATGAATTAGGTATCGAGATTTCTCGTGGGCAATGATTAGGGTTTGGATTAACTATGTTCGTAGTGTGCCCTATTTATAATTAATGAAAGTGAAGATTTGGTCATGATTACTCTAAACCGTCAGTTTTTGGCTAAAAGAGTAATGGGGTTGATTTGGTCCATTAGTCAAGATCCGAACCTTATCTGACTCGGGTTCGAGTAGATCTTTTAATTTAGTTATGATTATCTTAATTAATTAGTGGTAGTTCAGTTAGATTTGGGCCCTATGCAAACATATCATGAGGATAAACTCGATGCTTAAGTGATTGGGCGGGTTCATCAGCTTTCTACGGTTGATTTATTGAATTTGTGCAGTTCTTTACTGGTATCACCCATGTATACACTAACATTGAGTATTAATGGTCAGTAAATGAAAATATAAGTTAATTATTAAAAAAAAATTTAAGGATTTTTGGAAATCCAAAATAGCGAAAATCCAAGACGTTACATATAGGGCATAAATGACAAATAAAGTAGCCCTAGGGCCATTTGTGTACCATCTGGAGCTATAAATAGCTCCCAAATTGTACCCCTTTCTCCCTATCCAAATTTAGTAACCCTAAATTGGGAGAAAGAAAAGGGAGAAGAGAGAAACGGAGGAGTGAGATCGAAGGTGTGGTTGTTAGAAGAGATTTGCCCCTCTTCTCATTGACTCGCAAGCCTAGCCGCTACTATTCCTGTTGTTAGAACTACTCTGATGACGATTCAGGGTAAAGCTACAAACCTTCCTTATACTTGTAGATCTTCAAATGGGTTTTCCCTAACCTTAACGAACCCGTGTACTCGTATAGGTGGCCTCCGATCTTTCCTTGGAAACGTAACCCTAGGAACGAGTCCAAGTCGGATGTACTGGCAATAAATGTTGACTATAAGGGCTTAGGTTACGGTTTATTGATGTTAATGTTTCAGTTAATGATTTGTGATTGCTAATGTAGAATTTGCATGACAATTTGATGTATTTAGATTTCTGTCCAATGAATTACTGGATGTAGTATAACGATACCTACGTGTTCGATGAAATGCTTAAATGAGTATATTACTAAACAAGATTATTAAATGTGAATCCTTTTATTTATAAATGCTAGCTGAGTTAATTAAAATAAAAAATAGGACTGCAAGGGTAGTCTGGTTAGTCAGCAAATTCCCTGATAAGGGTTAACCAAATTAGGTTGGCCACCCCGGACATGTTTGATTGATCCGGGTTGAACATTGACGATCGACAGTGGTTGGGCCACACGAGGTGCTTACACACTCCATGCCAATTGCGACAGTGTTCGCCCGCATCAACCGAAATTGTCCAAAGAATTGGCTAACACTATATATGTTCACCTTACCATTCGTGAAGGTCTGCTATTAACTATTAGCATCACGATTCTCGAGACTCGTGAACAGGGCATGGTAATATGAGACACCATGTCCATGCTATCGGCCAATGTTGGGGTGACAAGCCTCCCCATAGTGACTGTGAGCATTACCTTTACAACTTGCCTTTCGTATGTATTTCGGCTAGGAGTGACGAACCCAAACGGATCAAGATTATAAGCGTAGGACCACTGCAGACATCCTGTGCCTAGTGATTCAGTTGAGACCGATGAGTAAAAGGGAGATGCCCTAGCTTCCCCAAATTGTTGGACGAAAAGGCTTAATTAATCACTCGGCTAGCATAACTATTCACCGATTGCACTAGAATAGGATGTGGCAAATCATGAGTTAAAGTCGCGTGTTAAGTGAGTGTTGTCATTTGCGAACCTGGTTATCGAAGTCACGTGTTGAGGGAGTGTTGGATTGTAAGTGCATGCATCGTTTCACAAACCCCATTATGCGCATTAATAAGAGTAATTAGGAAGTGGTTGTTCACATTGCTTTGTCATTTCCTGTACTATTGGACTGGATAACATGTGTAACTCATGCTTTATGGAACCACTGATTTGATCACTCACTCCCACTCTTAGATGGTGCTTTAAAACACCAACTAGATGCTGATATAGATGCAGGGACCACCGAGGTCAATGCAATGGACCAAGCAAGCATGGACAAGGAGGAGGAGTTCTCTTATGTCCATCTTTTGGATGGGCCGATGTAGGTTGTACACTTCTTGATAGGGAGAGTCGAGCGATCGGGCTTAGCTAGATATCGCATTTTCATATTTTTGTTGATTTTTGTTTTTTGGAATTATATATTGTACCCAGCTGTACTCATACTATGGATAATCATACTACATGTGTATCAATTTACTTATTTCCTTTAATTGCATTTATTCTGGAGTATATTACACTATTTAATATAATCCTATATATGCTTAATTGTCTAATGTAGAAGCAACCAAGAAACCTATACTGGCATAAGTGACACCCGGAAACTCGGGAGTTAAGCATTTGCTCGACCCTCGAATTTTGGGGTCACACAAGTTGGTATCAGAGCTTGAGTTTAGGATTAAACAAGACCGTGGGCTGTGACCTCACCATAATGCATTCACTGACATATATTGGAGCTCTAAGACTTAGCGATGTTAAACTATAAGACTGAACCTAAAAGGACGAGTTATAGATGTCCTAGAGGGGGGTGAATAGGACTATGCCAAATATTTCGATATAATGCAGAAAAATAAATCAAATAAACTCTATTACTTACAGTATTGAATTCTTGATATCAAATAATTCATAGGACAACCTTCACCTAAAAGATTTAGGTAGTACAACCTTATTTCACGACATCTTTGAAATCAAAATATCAAACTTTAGGAAGAGCAAATGAAACACAAGATAGGCATACAAATAATAAAAGAAATCACCATCATGCATAAAGAAATTATAGTGGTTCGGTGCATAAACACAAACCTACTCCACTCCCAAAATTACTACACTCGCAATTTTGGCTTTCACTATCTCAAGGTTTTATCAGGATCAACTTAACAACCTGATACAATTATTGTGATTTTCACGGGCTATCACAACAGAACCCACTTTGTGATTTTCATGAGACACCATAAACAAACCCGCTGAGATTTTCGAGCTATCTCAGAAAAACCTAAACTAAAGTAAAAGTAAATCAATACTTATCTTCGATTGGCAAGTTTAAGTTGTAGTTGTAGCTTGAATACAACGATCTTCTTCTTGGGATATTGATGAAGTCGTGTGTGAGTTCAACCCAAAAGAATATAGGGATCTGTAAAGTATTCAATATAAAAAAAATACCCTATGTGCTACAAATTCAATTCTCTAGATCTCAAGTAGAGTTTGGATTACTCTATTATAAACAGTTAAAGCGACTTGAGAAAGTGAATTAAAATAAGCTAAAATAGAAGATTGGAATTATGCTTAAAAAGCTTAAGAGGACCTTGGCTTTCTCACTCGAAAAGATGAACTTTATCACTAACTTTCGTTGTGTAAAAGAATGACAGAAGCCCTCTATTTATAGCCAAAGGATTTGGAAATTTGGTTGGCCTGAGTGTTGGTTCAGCTAGCCGAATTCCAATGATTTTGTTCCAACAGATCATCAAATTTCGTGGGATAAGATCTTTCCAAAATTCGGCTGGCCCAAGCCCAAGTTCGGCTTGCCCAATGTGCCTGAAATCCGAAAACATGCCTTTACTAGAAACTTGACCGAACAAGTCCAAGCTGGTTAAACGGTCATGTTCAGCTTGCTAAACCAAATGTCAGGCTGGCCTAACTTGAGTGTATTTTAATATAAAATATGATCATTAAGACGCTATGAAACATACACCTAACCTAAGGTCAATCTAAGGTTATCCACCTGATGGTTGACTCATACAGGGTGTTCTGATCTTCGAACCATGTACTTTCATGACTTGAGATGTTGAGTCTTCCCTGAGACGCTTGATCGAGTCGATGATATATCTTCATGAGTTGTTGAAGCGAATCTTCATGAGAACTTGCGATCCTTTCGGTACTATGAAATTTGACAACTAAATGGTGCTTGAGTATGAGCACTTACAATTTCTCCCTTTGTCAATTTCATGACAAAACTCACTCATACAAGCATACAACTCATCACAATATATTACAACATCTCAATAACACATTATATACATATGATCAATGATTTAAAGGAACATTAGTGCACCACCAGAGATATCTTGGAACTTGTTAGTTGCCCATAAATCATGCATACAAAACTCCTCCTGAGCACTTAATCACATATATCACATGCAGCAAACAAATATATATAATCTCATAGAATTTATGCATGCAAGTGTAGGTACTCATATGTTATTCAATGTGAGAGAGTTGTGTGCTCATGATCATATCCACATATTTATCCATATCTATTCTCCCCATTTTTGTCAAAAGTTGACAAAGGAAGAAATAAAATAAATAAAGCATTCAAGTAGATAATTAATGATAATAACATATAAAATAGATTTATATTAGATATCATCCAGATGTATGTAAGGGAAAGGAGTTATCATCTTAATGCAAATAATCCAAAAGAGAGAATTAAAGTTATTACAAACCACAACAAAATTTATCAATCAGAGCTAGAAGAGGGGAGTAGGTATATTAGGATCATAGATCTTTAGACTCCTACTAAAACGATGAAAGTACTTTTTCATGTATTTCATTTGTTGTTTCTGATTCTGAAGTAATGCTTCCTGTGAAACATGCAAATCGTCCACCTTCTTCTCTATGATCTCCAACCTCTCAGAAAATTACAAAGGCTGGAAGTCCGAGTCATTTCTATCTCCTAATTCTTCTAAATGAGCAAAAATGTCATCCGTGTTGACATCTTCTTCAAGAACTGCTTCCTTATCACCTCACTGCTCAAGTCTCAATTCAAGTTTCATCATATTTAAGTTTGAAAGGACGAGATAAAAATGTGCTAGAGGTGGGGTGAATAGGACTATGCCAAATATTTTGATTCAATGCAGAATAATAAATTAAATAAACTCAATCGCTTAAAGTATTGAATTCTTAATATCAAATAGTTCATAGGACAACCTTCACCTAAAGGATTTAGGCAGGACAACCTTATTTCACGATGTCTTTGAAATCAAAATATCAAACTACAACAAGAACAAATGAAGCACAAGATAGGCATACAAATAATAAAAAGCAATCACCACAGTGCAAAAAAAATAAAAAATTATAGTGGTCCGGTACATAAACGCAACCTACTCCACTCCCAAAATTACTACTCTCACAATTTTGGCTTTCACTATCTCAAGGTTTTCCCATGGTCACCCTAACAACCTGATACAATTAATGCGATTTTCACAGGCTTTCACAATAAAACCCACTTTGTGATTTTCACGGGATCACCACAAACAAACCCGCTTAGATTTTCGGGCTATCTTAGAAAAACTCAAAAACTGAATTAAATATAAAGACAATACTTATCTTCGATTGGCGAGTCGAAGTCGTAGCTGTAGCTTGAATGCAGCGATCTTTTTCTTGGGATGTAGATGAAGTCTTGTATGAGTTCAACCCAAAAAGGAATACAGGGATCTGTTATATTTTCAATGAAATGAATGATACTCTAATGCTGTAAATTCAATTCTCTATTTCTCAAGTAGAGTATGGATTACTCTATTAAAACAGTTTAAACTAACTTGAGAGAGAATAGAATTAGCCAAAACAAATATAAAAATTATAGTGCAAATAGCTTAAGGAGGCTTGAACTTTCACTCTTTTCAACACAAGATAGATCTATGAATTTTTGTGCTTTGAAGTGTAAGAGAGAGCCTTTATTTATAGCCAAAGATTCTAGAAGTTCGGCTAGCCAGAGGGTTGGTTCAGCTAGACAAATTCTAGGGATCTCATTCCAATGGCACTTGAATTTCATGGGAAAATATCTTTCAAAAATTCGGCTGGCCCAATATGCCTAAAATTTGAAAATACATCGTTGTTGGAAACTTGACCGAACCCAGCTCGGGTTGGCCGAAGGTCATGTTCAGCTAGCCAAACATGCCGCAGAAAAATCTTTTCAGATCTATCTATTTGCCCGAATAATGTAGGGTTACCCGAAGTCAGTTAGGCTGGCCGAACTAAATGTTAGGTTGGCCTAACTTAAGTGTATTTTACATAAAAGATGATCATTTTAATGCGTGTGTGAAATACACCTAACCTATGGTCAATCTAGGGTTATACCACCTGATGGTTGACTCATATGAAGTGTTCTAATCTTCAAACCATGAGTGATCTGGACTTGAGATGTTGAGTCTTTCTTAAGACGCTTGATTGAGTTGATAACTTATCTTCATGAGAGCTTACGATCCTTATGTGACTAAGAAATTTGACAAACTAAATTGTGCTTGAGTATAAACACTTACAATCTCCCCCTTTGTCAAATTCGTGACAAAACTTACTCATAAAATTTATACAACTCATCATAACATATTACAACATCTCAATAACACATTGTACACATACAATCTATGATCCAAAGGAACATTTGAGTCATCCCCAAAGATATCTTAGATCTTGTTACTCCTCCTTAGATTATTCATACAAAAACTCCCCCTGAGTACTTAGTCACATATATCACATGCTGTAAAAAAATAAATATAATTCCATAGAATGTGCATGCAAGCGTCGGTGCTCATAAATGTGAAAGAGATGTGTTCATGATGATCATATCCATCCAAATATAAATATATATTTCTCCCCATTGTTGTCAGAAGTTGACAAGGAAGACATAAAAATGAAACATTATAGGATATAATCAAGGATATGAGCAACAAACATAAGGATAAAAATGCATTAAAGATTAACCATAACATATTATCCAAATGTATGAGAAGAAAGAGTTATCGTGATGATGCAAGTAATTTAAAAGTGAATTTAAGTTATTACAGACCATAATTTAAAGTATTATCAGTCAAAGCTAGAAGAGGACGGTGTAGGCATATCGGGATCATTAATCTTCAGACTCATACTGAAATGATGAAAGTACTTTTTCATATACTTCATTTGTTGTTTCTGATTCTGAAGTAATACTTCTTGAGAGACATGCAAGTTGTCCACCTTCTTCTCTAAGCTTTCCAACCTCTCTGAAAATTGTGAAGGCTGGAAGTCTGAGTTATTGGTATCTTCTGATTCTTCCAAGTCAACAAAGATGTCATCTATGTTAACATCTCCATTAGGAACAACTTCCTAATCACGTAGCTGCTCAGGTCTCAAATCGAGCTTCATCATATTTAAATTTACATTTCAGAAAGGGGAGCTCGGACTCCATTGCTTCAACCATGGGAATTTGGATATGATACCACAAAGCAATGGAAGTCATAAGGAATCCAAATGGAATAGACCCATGACGAGGATGGAGACGATACTGAATATTCAAGTATGTATTCAAAGATGGAAGACAAATGTGAATAACAAAAATGATAGATACAAAATGCACATTGTAAGACCCTAACCCAAGTGTTCATGTCGTTCCTTTGGGTCTCACGGTCCTACCAATCGAATTTCGATGACCCACGACCTACGGATAGCTTCTGTGGTCATCCTCAAGTTCGATCACATAGACCCTACTCAGATCGACCCGAAACCTATGCCATCTTGTCCATATCGGTGCCGCGGTTCCAATGCCGCATCCCGTGCTTGAATCCGACGTGTACATCATGAGTTATAGGCAACGTTCGATTTGGGCCATTTATGTGTGATTGGTGGACCCCACCATGGCCTTACATGTTTTCCCATTTAGTGATGATGTCATGCCTAGGCTTAGATTTTCTAGAAAGCCTAGACCCTAGCAACATTGTTTATATCATCATAGCCCCATCGTTGCTTCTCTTCTCTAGGCATGCCTCTTTTAGAGAAATAATCATTACTCCACTTAAAATCTCTCTCTCTCTCTCTCTCTCTCTCTCTCTCTCTCTCTTTTTCCCTCTCATTTCTCTCTCTTCTCTTCTCTTGCTAGTAACCCTAAACCGTCCCACCCTCTCCATTTTCTCCAGCCCCTTCTCCCTCTAATCCCCTCTAATCCTACCCTTTCTAGCTCATCTCACCTATAAAAACACCTTCATTGGAGCTTGTGGATCATGGTGGTGTAGATTAAAAGCTTGATCCTTAGGTGGGTGTACATGTAAATTTCAAATTTCTTTAGTGCTTTCTTATTCTTCATCTTTCTTCTCATGTTGGAGCTTGTGGGACCCATCAAGTGATGATGGTGGCCCCAAGACTCCATGGATATGGCTTATAGCCTATCTTACATTGCATGCATGTGCATGCAAGAGACCATTCTTCATGGATCCCTTCATGCTCTTTCCTTCCTTAGATCAGGGATCCTTGGGTCATTTAGACCCTTGATCCTTGGTGGAGATTGGATCTCCACCATAGATCCCAAGTTAATAGCCTTTAATCATGTAGATTTTGTATATTTCATGTAATAGTGGATAGTATTGCTTGTGTGATGAGGGGAAGGGCCCCAATGAGGCGGAGACCCTTCCCTTTGTGGCCGATCTTCTTTTCTTCTTGCTAATAAGTCTTTAATCATGAGTGTGTGGCCCACCTTATGGACTAACAAGATCCAAACCGTCCCAAGTGGGAGGACATTTTTGGACAGTCCATCTCTTAGACGTGTGGCCCCTAAATGCACTAAAAGGGGTGCATGCAAGGATGTTTTGGATGGTGGGATGGTTGGATGTTTGTGGGACCCACTTGGGTGGACCACACCATGAGTGGGTTAAATTCCCATTTAAATAGTGTTTAAAATTTATTTTTATTAGACATATGTTGCTATCCAGAACTATCTAGACATAGTTTTGGGCCATCTTGGGGCCTGATTTTTGGTGATTTAGTGGGGAGATTGGCACCATGTAATATATGATTCTTAAAGGTGTATATCCCACCTATAAGCACACTAAATTTTAACTCCAACTGACCCCATTTGAGCCTCCAAAAGGGTGGGCCAACATGGTAGACTACTAGAAATTTTTATCGTGCAGTCTAGCAACATTGTTCCATAAAACTTAAAAATATTTTCTCTGATGGTGGGCCACTTTTCTGGGTCCCATCTTGTTGTATACATGATGAGGGACCTTGGACCTCCATTTCAAGAATTTTAGAGGCCCTGGACCCACTCCTTTGGAGTGCCCAAAATCAGGACAACAATATGTATGTTACAGAATTTTTATTTCTACCTTGTTGTCTTCTTTGTAATTGTGGAACTTATTGGGTCCAGCCCATTGGGGATTTTGTGCATGTCTGTGGGGCCCACCCTATGATGTTTCCAAAGGCCCTTGGGGCCATTTTTGTGGGGCCAACTAGCTGGACCAGTCGTCCATGATGGACATCCAGCTGGTGGATGTCCACCATTGGCTGGCCGTCCTTGGCCAGGCCCACCATGATGTATGTTTTTCATCCATGCCGTCCTTCTCCATTTGGGTGGCCCACATGGAGGTTGGGTTCACCCTGATTGGACGTCCCATGTGGGGCCCACCTTGTACGTGTGGAGCTCACCTTTGACGTATATGGCCAGTATGTCCATGGCCTTGGGTCATCCCACCCTTGGGACGCCCATGCTTGGGCTGCTGTTGGGCCTGCATTCCAGCAACAGGCCTACTTGGTATTGAGTGGTAAATGCCCTTCCTCTATCTGGTGGGGCCCCTTTTGATCATTACTAGTCCCGATGGAATCTATTCCCACCTATTTCGACTAGTTTTTGGGCTTCAACAGGCCCAAAATATTAAGTGGATTGAAAGTCCAACCATTGGGCATTAAGTATACAATGTATGGTTGAATTTTTATTGGAATTGGAGGCCCACCACATTGAGGGATTTGGGTACTTATTGCTTACCTATTTCTTAGAATAATTTTTGGGCTCAACTGATGCATGATTGGGCCACCCATTGATACCACTTGTGGGACCCAAACTTATACCAGATTTTGGGACTTTCTAGTGGGCCCAGATTGGGCTGGAATGTCCCACCTTGGCCAACCATATATTTGGCTGACCTTCCACTATTTACTAGACTTATGGACTGAGGAAAAAGGTGAATTTGGGCCCTTGAATACCCACTTAAATTACTAGTTATTGGGTTGATGTAGTGGGGCCCATTTCACCCAACTTAGACATATTTTTGGGCCATGTTTTTGTGCTTATGGGCTGCCCATTCAATCCAACTAAATGCATGGATTTGATGACCATTGGAACTTGGTCTTTGGGCCTTGATTCCCTTCCTTTGGTCCATGTTGTTATGTACATGGATTGGATGTGGGCCTTGGGCCTTGTAGCTTATAGTTTGTGGTTGGATGCCTTGGGCTAATGGTGGTTGAATGTCCCCATTTGGACCCCTCTAGGCCCATTGTATCTAAGTATGGTTGAATGCCCACCTTAGTCTCTTGCTAGGCCCATCTCCATATTATTTAGGCTCGTAGCTTGTATGATTAGTCTCATGGGCTACCCCATGTAAATGGGCCCCCACTAGAAGGTATATATTCCTTATGAGGAATTGGTTAAGTACCTAGACACTTTATGGTTAGGTAGAGAGTTCATCTTTACATCATTGGCACCCCTATTCATCTTCATGGCATACTCCCATACGCATCATATGCATGCTTGGTTAAGGTATGATTGGCCATGGTTGTGCCATTGTGTAGGACATTTTGGTATTCCCCTGAGGGATGGAGTTTACCCTCTTGAGCACGAAAGATGCTTGGGATTGATGTATGAATGATTATGTGATTCATGCATCTGACATTGCATAACATTTGGATATTCGCCCTTGCTTCATCAGGGTCGTAGCCTTCATAGATATATCGTGGATGGCCGTGTGTGGACACCAGAAATGATTCTTAAGCATTTGGGGTGTATAGGATGTCCCTGGGTGAAAGCCCCTAAACTTCCACGGTACCGAGGAGACGCCTCAACGCCGAGACTGAGTGAAAATCATGAGCGCCCTAGTGCCTTATACCGTTAGGCCACGACTCCCACTGTTGTAAGGTAGTTGGGATGGGGTTTGGCCTTACCTGCCTGAGTAAGAGGGCAATAGCTAGGCTGAGTTTGACCAGCTTGTGAATGGGTCTGCTACGGTCAAGCCTCACTGGTGATTGACTATCTATAGGCGGGGTCGTGAGGTCTCTTATGCTCGTTTGATGGTGCGGGTCTTGCAAAGCGGCAGTCATCCTACAGTGTACTTGACCCTAGTGGATTTCTTATGATGGAACTATACTTGATATGTGGATTGGATATGAGGACTGACACTACTTCGCATTGCATTTGCATTGGTTGTATAAGCCTTCTGTTGCATCACCTTGGTATGGCGTCGAGTACTCATGTATTGCATTGCATAACCTTGGTACGACTTACTGCATTCATAGCTTAGCCTCGGTATGGCTAGTGGCATTGGTATCATTCATGGTTCCCTATGCATCCTCCTATTTCTTCTGAGCACCATTGTCACACACCTTACACCGCCCTTTAAGCTTTCTATAAGCTTATGCACAATTGATGCGTGCAAGAGATCCTATGTCAATATCATAGCGGAGGAGCTATGGATTGGAGCGCGAGTTGAGGACCCTAGTTGTAGACCTTTCCTTCCTTTCTTTCTATATTACGTATTTCCTTTTGAGCTTTGTACCTGTAAAGTTTAAATTCTTAGTGGATTTTACGGTGTGTTCCTTGTTTATTTTCTGAGATTTACTTGCTATAATCTTAAGTATGCTCTATCATATTAGATTTATGCTATGAAAATCCTCCTTGTGGGATCCCAGGATTGGAACCTGAGCCAGGAACTGAGAATGGGGGACTACAAAGGCTGTTGCGGTCGGAACCGGTTATCGGGTTCTTTATGAGTCCGGTCACCGAGTTTGGGGCGTGACACACATCATATAGGGAGTAAGATCAGTCTTATTCCCTGCCTAAGGATAGACATTAGAAGTAAAGATGCATTGCAAAATGCGGTATTTTGGAAGAAGATTATAAGTGGGGAGAGAACTATGGTTACCCCAAGGTACGTCAAAACCACATAACACCCGGGTGAGAGAATCTCTTTTCATCGCATACATGTCTTCAAAAAGTGGCAGAATAAAATTTCCATCTTCTGCCATATCAATGCCTATAATAGATGATATGATGGAGGGTGTAATTGTGATAGTATCTTCTATAAATTGAATAGAAAAACTTAATTCTTCAGAAGAGATGCCACTAATGGATGTATACATCCCCTGAGCAATGGACCGATAAGTTACTCCACCCCACTCAAAAAATTTCTCCCATCCTACCTCGGAAACAATTTTAAATAGACCAAATCTGGCAATGTGATTAACATTCATAGTGCGCTCAGCTCCCAAGGAGTGGCCCACATAGAGCCAAACATAAAGTGGACCCATGGCCTCACACAAAGGCCTAATATACATTGTAATGGGCCTCATACAAGGGCTACATACACATCACTATGGGCCGCACCACATGGTCTAATACATGTCATGATGGGCCGCATCACATGGGCCTCAAATACGTCAAAATGGACCTCACTCATTGGCATAATACACATCACAATGGGCTGCATGACATGGGCCTAATACACATCACAATGGGCTGTACGACATGGGCCTAATACACATCACAATGGGCCACATTACATGGGCCTAATATACATCACAATGGGCCACACTCCATGAGCTCCAAACACATCACAATAGGCCTCACCAAATGGGCCCAAAATACATCACATCGGGCCTTATCAAATGGGCCCAAAATACATCACATTGGACCTTATCAATTGGGCCCCAAATACATCACATCGGTCTCACCGAATGGGCCCCAAAATACATCACATGGGCTGCATTAACGGGCCATACTGCTACCCCATTCATCTATTATTAGAGATCATTTTAGAGTATTATGTAAAAATATGAATCATATTAAGAGATCATCTGGACCATACCACACATAACAGTGGTGATAGTGATTCCCACTATTAAAATTAAGAGGGCCCACCAAAGCATTTATTTTCCATCCAGTTAGTTCATAAGGTCATAAAGACCTGAACTTAGAGTAAAAACAAATATCATATTGGTTCAAAACTTCTATAACCCAAGCGGGGTTTCAATGGTAGACGTTCAATCCTACTGTTTCTGCAATGTGGTGCACTTGATACTAAATCCGTCTTATTTTTGGTCTCAGGCCTTGAGACGAGATCACCAAATAGATGGACTGTAACATCCCGAAAATCGAGAGTCGAGTAGTAACTCAACTCTCGAGTTCCAGAACATCACTTATGCAACAAAATGAATGATGATTGAATGTTGACTGTATTAGAGTAGTGACCATGAGTGAGATTAAGCCAAAATAGCATATCATACTCTAGAGACAGTTAAATTTGCAAGCGGAATACTCTGATAGATAGATAAAATATATAAACTATGATGAGTCTCCAGAGTGTGATAACATTATTAGGTTAAATAATTACAAGTACAATCCTAAAATATACCAAATGTGTAAGGTCCTCTAGTCAATATCCCAGAAAACCCCGTCGATCAGGACACGGCTCACAGGAAGCCGTCAGAAGACAACCAATGCAAGCAGGCATCGCAGTCATTGCAAAGGTCCGGCTCCGCCTCAGAAGCAGTGTCGCCATCTGAAATCAAAAATGTCTGGTGGGTGTTCAAAACATCGTCCCGTAATGTGGGAGTGAGTAGCTAACTCAGTGGAACAATAAAGCATAGGTTAACATGTTATCGACTCAGTCAAGTAGTAATGATTAAGCAGTACAATCAAACACTCCTAACTACTCTTATTAATGAAAGTATGAATGACATGATGTATGCCCTCACCACCCCCTCCCTCATGCGACACCATCTCACGTTCACGGCATGCTTTCTTCCCTCAGTGCTCCACATCTTCCAAGCACATGCAATGCATGGTGAGCATGATTACCGAGTTGTTATTAGTCCATTTCAAACAGCAGGATTGGGAAACTAAGGTACCTCCCTTGTATCATTCCCAAACATGATCCATTCTAGGGTCGTCAGTCCTAGTTAATATCAGACGATGGTGTGTTTTCTAGGTCACTGCAAAGGCTGCCAAGGCTGTTACGCACAAAGGTTACACCACTCCCCCATCACCTCTTAAACGATTCATCACTATACAGAAACAGGCCTAGTTCATACTCTATATACCGCGGCAAAACTCTAAGGCTCACCACGATTTCAGAGTATGCTCGAGGTCACTACAAAGGCTGCCAGGGCTGTTGCTTGCATTCGTTGCACCACTCCCCCATCACCTTATCAATGTAGGACGACAGCATGAATATAGTGTCACATACCACCATAATCGGCTCACGAGTCTGGTTGCTAACTGGTCACTACGGGGAGGCACGTGGCCCCAGCGTAGGCCGACAGCTCGACCACGGTGTCCCATACCACCATGCCCGGATCATGAGTCTTAGCGGATTGAGGTACCATGGTTAAAAGGGTTTTCACTGGTAAGTTTGGTACCCTAGGTTCAAGTAGTAGCGACCAAACATGGTGAACATACATTAGATAAATCGGGTTACATGACGAGCCTGACTAGCTCGAGCGCACAATCAATTAGACGACATGAAGTGCATAAGCACTTCGCGTGGCCTAACCACTGTCGCCAACTGACATACGACTCGGGTTCGTCAAACACATCTTACGTTGCGACATGAAACTCAACCACGATCTCCAATCTGGTACCGATTGTCTGGACTATAGACATAGTCCCAAACTCAATCAATTCTCATCCATAGCATATGGAGTAAAGCATGATAAACAAAGTAATTCAAACATGCTAGTAGACATGTTATAAAGCATGTTATAAAGCATAATACAAGGCATGTTGTAAAGCACTAAGTCAATAGGAATACAAACACATATATTGCAAGTAAGCGGTTTAAGTAAACAACCTCATGGAGGTAATCATACATGTCACTAGGGCAGTTGAGAATCCCATCTCAACACTCTCCTAAGGCATCAACATTCAAATACTTGCTCACACAAGCATTTTCACAAACACTTAACATACACTATTTCAACATACATAGTGTATGTTAACAAACATGTATGAGGGCGAATCCTTTCGCCAAGCAAGTATTTTATGTACACATAATATATTTATACAACAATTAATCATGGCAAACACATCTCTAAAATATACATGTATATGGTACTTTTACAATACAGTATTTCTACATACATAGTGTATATTAGTAAAACATGTATTTAGGCGAATCCTTTCGCCAAATAAGTATTTTATCCATATATCGTATATCCATACAACAAATAATCATGTCAAACACATTCCCAAAAAATATACGTATACGGTATTTTCTACGAATACCTAGAATATGTAAAATTCCATATTCTACAACTTTAATCGAAACAGAAAACGGAAAGCACTTTGTACATGTGCAATTGCATGTAGATCATGAATCTATCATTATCTGACATTGAAAGTGTTGAAAACCATAACCTATACACCTAAAGTCTGTACCTCGTGTCGTAGAATCGTAACAGAGTCGATAGGTTTGCTAAGCTTCCGTATTCGGCAGTTTGGCAACCTATAGAATGAAATAGGTTAGATATTTCATAACCTACAACCTTCACCGCCCCAAAACGGATTAGGGTTGGGTTTTCATACCTAGAAACGATGCCGGGATCGCCAGGAAATCGATGAGAAAGAGGTGGTTGAACACGTATAGCAGCGGCAGGGAGATGCTCCCACATCTCCCACACTTTCTCTCTCTTTTCTCTCTTTCTCTCCTAGGGTTTTCTCAAATTCGTATGGCTACAATGAGAGAGGGTTTAAGGTCCTTATATAGCCTAAAAACTCCCCGAAACAGACTCCATGTCAAAGTATACTTATATTATAACCAAAGCGGACCTGTTTCAGCTCAACGGAGGACTTCTGGCGGGCCTCCTTGAGCCAAAGGTCGGACTTAAGCTCACTGACTATGGATCTAGGTTCTATTAAGTTTTCGTTCCAGTAGGGTTCTCAGATCACGCATGGTGGACCAGTTTCAGTTCGACGGTCAGTGGGTCTCGATCGGAGATTTCGAGTACATGTAAATGTGTATGAAATTTCTCCTGATCCAAGGGTGTAATTTGGTCTGATTCTGATGGTCTGGTTGCTTAAAACTGATCCGCAAACGAGAGATGCCTTACTATTCAAGATATTTATTTTGTAAAGAAACATGTGTTTTCACACTCTCTCGTTTCGGACTCAAGTGAACAGTCGTGAGACACTGTTTGAGTTTGATTTTCAAGATGGTTGTCAAGCCCAGCGAGGCAGTCCTAAGTCCTTAACTTCGTGTTAATCGGACTCCCGATGTGCGGTCCAGACCTGATACGGAGTTTCGAGATGCTCCCGTGAGCAGCCGAGTAACGAGATTGATCCTAGATTATAGGGTACTGTAGCATCGATGATTCTACAAGTTTTGGGTCTTGCATATCGTATTTAAAGTGATTCGAATGAATTCTACTGATTGTTTAGTTCAGTACTTAATCAAACTCCGCCCTAATTATGACAGAATACAGTCTTAGGGAAGTTCTACGCCTCTTTCTGGAATTTCTAGTTGGTCTATTATTTTAATTATTTTTTTAGAAGTTCATCATCAAGTATACTTCATTTTTACCAAATTTCATTAGGTTTAGTGTTGTAGAAAAATTCTAAAAATTCCAGAAGCGGCAGCTGTCCAAACTAATAACTTTCAGATAGTTGTCACCACGACCTATATTTAACTATATTAATTATTTTATTATATTTTTTACTTATTTTTATATGAAACTAGACTTATTAAGCTTCAATCTAATTTTTGAATCACCTAAATCGGAGTTATAACGAAGGAGATATGACTTTTCAAAGTTGAACTAAAATTGCAGGAAAAGTGGGCGAAAACGGGCCACTGCCCCCCTGCGGCCCTGCCAGGCCCACCTTTTGGCGAGGCCTCGCCAACCGGGCGATGCCCTCGCCGGTCGCTGACCTGTTTGGGGGTGATTTTTCCATCCGATATGTAAAATGGATTTATTTTACAAAACGGGATGAGTTATTCAATGTGTAATATATGTTTTTGGGGTAGGAGAAGCTGATTTATCCATGTAACCTACTTATTTCATAAGATTCCAAAAGGTCAATGATGAAAAACCTATTTTATTTATTTATTTACTATTTATAGTAATTTTTAGGTTAAGTATTGGTCAATATCACCTAAACTTTAAGATTTGTGTCTAATATGAAAGCACTTAGAAAATTTTGAAGGACGAGGTAGTGAAATGTGAGATTTGTGAAGAAAAAGTGACGTTTTCAAGAGAATGGTTTGAAGAAGGGACTTAAGACCCTTGAATTGAGTGTTTGAGAAGTTAAACAGGAGTTAAGATTGTCCCATCGCCTAAAGACGTCTAATTTCAGGTTGGTAAAAATCTGAGATGTTACAATCTACCCCCCTTAAAACAAAATTTCGTCCCCGAAATTGGCTAAAGGTAATAAGTAAGGATTCTATTAGTTCATTTGCCTAAGACTTATTGATTCAAGTTTATATGCATGGTAGGATGTATCTTGTGCATGCTAGTCTAGTACATTTTGGGCTACCCCCCTTAAAAATTTATTTTCACCCTCAAGGCTCAAGATTTATGTCCTGCTCCGTATATCGGAATAAGGTGTAATTTAGGACCTACCCTTTACATGAAATGGGATGTGGTCTCCCACTACATTGGTCTTCCTTTCATCGATAATGTGTATTATGGCATTGGTACCTATGGGTATCGAAATGAGCTAAAAATGATGGGTAATGTGGTTGATTTCAGGGGCAGGTGTGAGTTTGAGGTAAGATGCCTAATTCTACTAAGGAGTTTTGCCATGGTCCAGACTTATCCTATTTAATCATGCCTAGCTTAACAGGCAGGTTATCTTTCTACATTCATATGGACAAAATGTATGCCGACATGGCATGTAATTTGGGACCTAATTCCTAACTATTTATTGCCCATTTGGGTAATTCCTTGGGCCTAAAAGACAAAGTCGCTATCGGTTATATACTCCTAATACCTTTCAAAGACGAAGTTATAAACTTTTGGTTGCAAGTGGTTCGGCCAACACGAAAGAAAGTTGTGTAGTGGGTCTGAGCCGGATACATAGATCTTCTGCCTTATGAGGACATAAAATGTATCGTATCAGTTCTTAATCCTAATTGATCCCGACCTTCTGCTTGATCAGAGCATAGAGTTTATTGGTCACAATCAGGATTAAGAATTCAATTCAGACCGCGAGTACCTCGCTTATATGTAGTTTCTCTACTCTGTTTTCCCGATTGTACTAAGTCCTTGAGAAGGCAATCCTAAGGGGTGTATAGATTTGATCTATCATTAAATCTAAGGGATATAGAAGTTTCCTCTGGGTATAATCTAAAGTCTATTCTTATACACTAGCTGATTTCAGATCACTTCTTATACAAGAAATTATTTATCGCGTAGGGTCAAACGTTGTCTAAATGGAATTGAGTTGCCCGAACTTGAATGTAACTACGCTCGAGCACTTCACCTATACTCAAACCAACTAAGGGGGTTCTAGAGTTCACATTCTTAATTTGTTGGATTTCCTATACTGTCAGGTTTGTCGAAGCATCGCTCTAGGCCCAAACTCCAAGGGTCTATTTGTCAAACAACCGTTTACTCTAAAAGCTTAAGCTATCAGAGTGTGGTGGGTTAATGTATATCAAGGGACTTTATCACTTCAACACTATTTGGCCATTGGTCTTAAGTTGTATTAAATGGGCTTACATTACTAATCTCACTTGGGGATTGAGAATGGCATGGTTGGTAGGAGGGTGGGAGGGGATTAAAATTAATGGTATATGCTTTGGAAAATGAGCCTGGTGTGGGAAAGTGTGAGATGGGAGTTCCAAATCCCAGGATGATGAATTTCTAAGTGAAATTTGAAAGGAAATCTCGGAATTTACTTTTAATTGCGTACATTCTAAACATGGTATCGGAAAACATGGGATATACCCAATCCAAGGACAATACCTTACACATACATTTATTATTTCTTTTTACAATTTCATCCACCTAATCTCACTTAATGTAGTTGGCCGAACGGGCCCAAAAGGGTGAAAAGGGGCTGGAGTTGCTGACTCTTCACGAGTTTGGGTATCAACAGGGTTTGTAGAGGCCCCACTGACAGGGAATAAAGAAGGAAAATGAGAAGATGGAGTGGGGTAGGGGGTGTGCACGAATTTGGGATGAAATGGAAGGTGTAGGGGCTGAAATGAGAGAGAATCAAATGGGTAGGGGGGTGTGGACTACTGTGCATGAAGGAAAGGGATGGGTGGTGGTCAAAAATAGGAGATCGAGCGTCTAGAAGGGCGATTTGAGAAAGAGGACAGCAGCTTTAAGAGGAAACGAGAGCTTGGGGAGGGAGTTTGTGAAAGAGGTAGTAGATTAGGGTGGTGAAAACGAACGGGAGGTATGCCAGGGGGTTTATAAAACCCCCAAAGTGAATCGGCCCGAGCGCCGGACCCGGCCCAATCCAAAAAGTGGCAAGGCCTCGCCGGTCTGGCGAGGGCCTCGCCGACCAACTTTCTGATTTTTGAAGGGGGGCCCCATAGGCGTGTTCCCCAAGCCCCCTAGGCTCCAAAAAAGTATGGGGCCCACCCTGGTTCCCTCTGGAAGTGCTCCGTTTGGCCCCCCGACCCCAATTTGCTCAATTTCGGGTAGTTTCGGGAAAATCGGACGTATCTTGCAATCCGGAATGAGTTATCTGACATAAAATATATGAATTTGGGGTAGAACGAGCTAATGAAGTCAACCAACCCATCTATGCCAGGTTGTACAGCCCTAAATTGTGAAAAAAACCCTCCAATTGATGGTCGTTCCCCTGTTTCTATTACGTTTTACTAAAAATAGTAGTTTTAGTTTGATTACTCTTCATCTGTTGAGCTTTAGGAGTTACGCTCATTGTGAAAAGAGCATAGAATAATTAGGAGGATGGTTTGGTGAAACTAAATAGGATACTTACTATTCTTGGCCGAAAACCTTGCGCACTAGTAGACATCACGACCTTATAGTAAGTCGCGAATTCTAGGAGTTTTAGTTGTAGTTTGTTTCTGATTTCTTTCTCATTACTTAGTATTCCTATTTAAAGGGTTGTGAACTCATTTTTAATTATTCATTAATCAATTTTGAATTTATTAGAATTTATTTTTACTTTCTGCTTTCTTTTCTCGTAGACTCAAGAAGTCTCTGTGAGGAGTCCAGAGAAGCTCCGAGGATTCGGAATAGTTACATCATCACTCTTATTACTGATTTTCAACAGTTGAGGTGAGGTGGATTGTAATCTAGAATTATCTATAGACGGCCTAGGAATATTTTAAGGTCGACCCGTGCGACCATGGTTGAATACAAACTTGATTTCGGCGTTCATTTTCAGCGAACTAGCCGTTGGACAGAACAGGGATGCCTAAGACTGTTTCTACATTCCGTCGCTCCCTCCTAAGTCAAAGTGCGTCAGAGTGCATCGTGTGACCATAACCCAGGTCCGGTTTAATATAAATCATGCTCTGATACCATCTGTAACATCCCGAAAATTGAGGGTCGAGTAGTAACTCAACTCTCGAGTTCCAGAACATCACTTATGTAACAAAATGAATGATGATTGAATGTTGACCATATTAGAGTAGTGAACATGAGTGAGATTAAGCCAAAACAACATATCATACTCTAGAGACAGTTAAATTTGCAAGCGGAAGACTGTGATAGACAGATAAAATATATAAACCATGATGAGTCTCCAGAGTGTGATAACATTACCAGGTTAAATAATTACAAGTACAATCCTAAAATATACCAAATGTGTAAGGTCCACTTGTCAATATCCCAGAAAACCCCGTCGATCAGGACACGACTCATAGGAAGCCGTCAGAAGACAACCAATGCAAGCAGGCATCGCAGTCATTGTAAAGGTCCGGCTCCACCTCAGAAGTAGTGTCGCCATCTGAAATCAGAAAATGTCTGGTGGGTGTTCGAAACACCGTCCCGTAACGTGGGAGTGAGTAGCTATCTCAGTGGAACAATAAAGCATAGGTTAACATGTTATCGACTCAATCAAGCAGTAATGATAAAGTAGTACAATCAAACACTCCTAACTACTCTTATTAATGAAAGTATGAATGACATGATGTATGCCCTCACCACACCCTCCCTCGTGCGATACCATCTCACGTTCGCGGCATGCTTTCTTCCCTCAGTGCTCCACATCTTCCAGGCACATGCAATGCATCGTGAGCATGATTACCGAGTTGTTATTAGTCCATTTCAAACAGCAGGATTGAGAAACTAAGGTACCTCCCTTGTATCATTCCCAAACATGATCCATTCTAGGGTCATCAGTCCTAGTTAATATCAGACGATGGTGTATTTTCTTGGTCACTGCAAAGGCTGCCAGGGCTGTTATGCACAAAGGTTACATCACTCCCCCATCACCTCTTAAACGATTCATCACTATACAGAAACAGGCCTAGTTCATTCTCTATATACCGCGGCAAAACTCTAAGGCTCACCGCGATTTCATAGTATGCTCGAGGTCACTACAAAGGGTTGTCGGGGTTGTTGCTCGCATTCGTTGCACCACTCCCCCATCACCTTATCAATGTAGGCTGACAGCATGAATATAGTGTCCCATACCACCATAATCGGCTCACGAGTCTGGTTGCTCACTGGTCACTACGGGGAGGCACGTGGCCCCACCGTAGGCCGACAGCTCAACCACTATTGAGGCATAACATAAGCAAAGAAGTGAAGAAGAGAAAGAACAAGAAATCAGTTTGAAGATCAAGAAATCAATTTCCGGACTACTTTGCGCGGGTCCGCGCAAAGTGAAATGGTTACGCTGGACCGCGCAAAGTGAAAGGGTTACGCAGGTTGCTAAGGAAGACAGACTGCGCGGGACTGATAGATTGCGCGAGACCGCGCAAAGCATGTCGTTTGCGCGTGTCCGCGCAAAGTACATGATGGTGGAATAAAAATGGTTGGATGTTATTTTGTCCCACATCGACCAGAACAGAGATTTCCACTGGTGAAAATGTTTATAAATACCCCGTTCTTTCTATCAAAAGGGGTTGGAAGATTTCAGAAGTGAAAGAAAGACGAAAGAGAAGACAGAAGGTGCGGGGTATTGGACTCCTGCACTTTGCGCAACTGCGCGCAAAGGAGTATTGGACTCCTAAAAGTTTGCGCCGATCCGCACAAAGTAGCATAGGGCTGATGTAGTTTGCGCGGACCCGCGCAAACCGGTTGCTTGGCAGTTTTTAACAGTAATGGGCTGTTATGCTGTTAGAATGGTTAGAGTCTTTAAATCTTCAAGTTCTTCTTGTTCAGGAGAAAAGAGTGAATCATAGACAAAGAAGCGTATTCCTCCTAAGTTTCAGGAGATGACCAAAATAGCACCGAAATGCTGCCGAAATCTCCATTCTCTTGAAGACTGTTGATCAACTTGTCTATTCCTCCTAAGTCATTGGAGATGATTAAGATCATTGTCGTTATGCTGTCGAAAATTATATTTAACCATAATAATTGTCACTTATAATGAATTCTTTATAAACTATCTTAGAATCAAGGGATACCAGAGGATGTAAATGAATTCAGAATCAATAAAGTGTGATGATTGTCTTTGTAATTATTCCATTATTATGTATGAATAAGATAGTTGTTTTATTATTGAAGGTACCCAAATTCAATCACATAACATTGCTAATGGCTAACGTTGTGAGAAAAGTGAACTTCCGATTCATCGCTACTGGATTTGTAATTGAATATGTGCCAAGCCAAACTCCTGAGCATACAAAGGCAAGCACTACAAGCAAGCACAAAGTGACTCGAGTAACAGCAGGAGTTATTTCCGTCTCACCCCAACCACAAGAAAGTGATGAGAACTGGACTTTGGTCTTGTCCAAAAAGACAAAAGCGAAGACCCTAAAGAACAGCAAGGCGAAATTGCTTGTATAAAGAGCTGAAGGACCAATCACGCGTAGCATAGCAAGAAGAAAACCTGAACTTGCTCCTCCGGCAATTTATCCTGAACAAGCTGCTCCGCAGTTCTCATCGCACGATTTTCCAACTTTGGTCACCCCAAAGACCAGATGGACAGAAGCACAGAAAGGTAAAGCACTGATGATAGGATCACCGATGCCTGTATCACCCCAGATCAGCTCGCCCATAACTGTATCACCTCGATCGGTTGAAAACACAGAAAGTAGGAAAGAGTCAAACGAGACTCCAATTTCTCCCCTCTTTATAAGCCCTGTTACGTCAACATACTCTCGTTTTACTCCAAAGACAGCTTCGACAAATAGTCAAGAGGCTGCGGTATATATGGCAGAAACGGGTCGAGGAAATAGACCAACTACTGAAGAGTGTGTTGATCAAATGGTAGAAGCGCAAAGAGTGCTAATGGATGAGTGCCGGAACCTCAGAGAAGCTCTGGCAACTCTGGCACATAATGTAGCCCAGATAGTGGCTCCACCCATGATGGGAGCAACAAATGGAGAAGAGAACCAACCCGAAGGTTCCCGTCTGCAGGGGATGGGATCGCGAGGGTCAGTCCCAGTAACAAGAGCTATAACACAAGATGACGTAAGACAAGTCGTCGAAGAAGCAGTCAGAATAGAAAGGGAGCGTGCGAACACCGGTCGTTTCAAATATCGAACGCCCTACCCAAGAGAGGTAGAGGATGTTCCGTTTCCAGCAAATTTTAAGCACTCAGATTTCCAGAAGTTTAATGGGGAAGGATCACCAGAAGAACATCTGATGCATTTCATCACTAGCATGGGAAATTTCTCCACGATACCTCAATACTGCTTATGATTATTTGGGTCATCATTGACGAGTAAAGCTTTCAGGTGGTATTCAAATTTAGCACCAGGATCTATACGCACATGGGAAGAAATGCAAGATGCTTTCATGTCAAACTTCTTCTCGTCAGAGCGCGATGTTAGCATCACAGAATTAGCTTCAGTACGACAGCGAGAAGGAGAACCAGTTGAAAAATTCATAGATAGATGGAAGACACTGGGGGTATCGTGTAGGCAATTGCCAGAAGAAAAGAAACAAGTCAAAATGTGTCTGAACTCTATGGAGACAGGAATTGCGTTCGGACTCACCAGCGCTGATATTGGAACCTTTCGCGATTTGGCTACCAAAGCCCATGCATTGGAATTGATGATGCGTAAGATGCCGGCTTTTCATCATGAAACTGTTAGGAGAATACCTGGCAGGACAACTGTCAACACCATTGACGGAGATAAGAAAAATCAAGATGTAAGGGGATCAAGAGACAAAAGGCCGGAAGGAAAAGAAGGCTAGAATCAATCAAGGGACAGATACAGTGGAAAAAAGCTCAGAATGCTCGATTCTCATGAAGGATTTGAGTTTGATAAAGAGGACGTGGTGCCTATGATGCAACAATTGTTAAAAGCAGGAACCTTGGAATTACCCGAACCAAAACGCCCTAAAGATGTGACAAGATCTCGAGAAAGAAACTTTTGCCGTTATCATCGCCTAGTGGGACATTCGACTGAAAATTGTTACACGTTAAAATGCATCATACAGCGAATGATAAATAAAGGTGATATAATAACCAGCGAAAGCAAAGGAAAGAATACAAGGGCAACAGTAAATGTATTATCAATTCAAGAAAAGACTCGGGGAATAAAAGAGAAGGAAGATCGAAGGTCAATAAGGAATGCGACAATGATTACGTTGCGATCGGGAAAGCAGATAACGAGTCTGGTAAAGCAAAAAGTGGGAATTATCAGGAAAGAAATGACTGAAAGACAGAATACTGAGGATAGAAGTAGAAATGAAGACAAAGCGACAAAAGTGACTTATGATGTAGTTAGTCACTTGAAGGGTATACCGGCACGTCTAAGTATTTATGATGTGCTCAAGTTGTCAAAAGAATTTCGGCGGAGTTTGATTCAAGCACTGTCTAATCACAATGTGAGAGAAACGTTGCTGACAGAAATGAAGGATGAAAGAAACAATGAAAAGATGAATTGTCTACCAGTAATATCTTTCTCGGATGACGATTTAATTGGCGAAATGGAACATAACAGGCCATTGATGATAGAAGGATACATTTGTGAAAAGAAGATAAAACGAATTATGATAGATAATGGGTCCGTAGTAAATCTTTTGCCACTATCCATGATTACTAAATTGGGTTTTCGCCGTTCAGACTTGCGCCCCAGCGGGATGATGATACAAGGGTTTAATCAAGATGGACAATGCGCACTCGGTAAAATTACAGTAACATTGGAAGTGGGAGAATTAATCACTACTGTTGTATGTCATGTTATAAATGCTGTGACGACATATAACCTTCTCTTGGGAAGGCCGTGGATACACCAGTACAATATCGTACCTTCTACTCTACACCAATGCTTCAAATACTGTAAAGATGGAATGCAGTGTAAAGTAATGGCCAATGCGAAACCCTATACAGAAGCCGATTCTTTCTTTGCGGATGCTAGCTATTATAAATGTTTTTCCAAAGAAGTGGGAAATGATGACAGAAAGAGAGTCTTCAAAAATGTTCGAATGAATAAAGATAGACGAGAAAGGGCGGAATCTTCCGGGACTGTAGAAGAAAGAAAGAAGTTCTATTTTGTACCAAAGCGCCTGAGACAACCTAGACAACTGCCGTTAACATTGTTGTCGACAGAACAGCTGAAAGTCCTACAGTCCAATTATACAATGCCCTTACCCAATATCGAAAGATGTAAGCCATTTGCAGCCGCTCCAGGAACATTTCAAGTCAAAGCCAGTGCTAAATATCCTGAACCAATAGAGTTTCACGCTGCAGCAGAAGTGAAGGATGAAAATACAAGCAATGTATATCATGGAGAGTTAATGCCACAGAATTTAAGAAAGTACAGTGCAGTAAGTAAGAAAATCATGAGAAATATGGGTTTTGATAGTGACAAACCCACCGGCTTGAATCATGGGAAAGGGATTCAAATCCCCTCGGGTTAATCAGGAAAAGCGAAGAAAATTCCAAGGATTGGGAGCAGAATCAGCAGTAAACACGGTGTCAGTTAACATGACTACAGCCGCACAAGATACTAAGGTAGTTGAGTATCCTGAAACCGCTCCAAGGCAAATAGAAGACGGGGGGCAACCGACGATAGATGGCCTGCGAGAAATAAATTTAAGAACAACAGAAGAACCAAGGAACACATTCATCAGCACAGCCTTTTCAGATCATGAATCGAGAAATATGGCCAACTTCTCAAAGAAAATAAAGACGTCTTCGCTTGGACATATGAAGAAATGCCGGGACTGGAACCTTCTGTGGCAATGCATCGATTAAATATTTCCAAAGAAAAGAAACCAGTGAAGCAAGCACAAAGGCGATTCCATCCAGATCTGATTCCATTAATTGAAAAAGAAGTAAATAAACTAATAAAGGTTGGGTTTATCAGAGACGTTAAATATCCCAAGTGGATATCAAACATTGTTTCGGTAAAAAAAAAGAATGGGCAGATTAGAGTATGTATTGACTTCAGAGATCTAAATGAAGCATGTCCAAAGGATGATTTCCCGCTCCCGATAACAGAATTATTAATTGATAGCACTACTCAGTATGCTGTCATGTCCTTTATGGACGGATACGCAAGCTATAATCAAATCAGGATGGCACCCGAAGATGAAGAGGCGACGGCCTTCAGAACCTTGCTTGGAATTTATTGTTATAAGTTATGCCTTTCGGTCTCAAAAATGCTGGGGCAACATATCAAAGGGCAATGAAGAATATCTTTCAAGATATGATGCATAAACATGTCGAATGCTATGTTGATGACTTGGTGGTCAGATCCGGAGATCATCAAGAACACCGCGAAAATTTAGCATCAGCTTCTTAAATGACTCGAGAAAGAAGCAATTAAAGATGAACCCCGCTAAATGTGCGTTCGAGTATTCTTCTGGCAAATTCCTCAGCTTTGTTGTACGACACAGAGGAATTGAAATTGATCCAGAAAAAGTTAAAGCTATTCAAAATATGCCGCCACCAACAACGTTGAAAGAATTAAAAAGCTTACAAGAAAAATTGACATACATTTGCCGCTTCATTTCGAACCATAAAGGAAGGTGTCAGCCATTTTCCCGGTTAATGAAGAAAGATACGGAATTCGTATGGGATCACGCCTGTCAAAATGCATTTGATTCAATTAAGGAATTATTAAAACAGCCACCGGTGTTAACAGCTCCAGTGAAAGGTAAGCCACTTATCTTATATACATCTGCAGCTACAAATTCTTTGAGTGCTTTGTTGGCACAGGTAAATGAAGCCGGAAAAGAGACTGCTCTTTATTATCTAAGCCGAACACTAATGGGGGCAGAATGTAATTATTCCTTGATCGAAAAAGAATGTTTGGCGTTGGTATTCGCAGTGCAAAAGTTGAGGCATTATTGTCTCTCCCATGATATAACTCTAATCTCAAGAGCAGATCCGATAAAATTCTTGATGACCAGGCCAATGTTATCGGGAAGACTAGCCAAGTGGATGTTATTGTTATCGGAATATACTATTTCGTATAAGCCAGCGAAAGCAGTAAAAGGACAAGCTATGGCAGATTTTCTAGCAGCACACCCTATAGCAGAAAATGAGGAAATCAATGACGAATTCCCAGATGAACAGGTTATGTTGGCTGAATCTCAGAATCTCTGGCAGATGTATTTTGATGGTGCTGCTCGAATAACGGGAGCGGGGGCAGGAGTGATATTCATTACTCCTCAAAGCGACTTGTTACCATATTCCTTTACGTTGGGTGTCGCATGCACAAACAATGAAGCTGAATACAGAGCTCTTATCATCGGAATGGAAATAGCCCAGCAAATGGAAATAAAATTATTGCATATCTTCGGAGATTCTAAATTAATTATAAATCAGTTGACAACAGAATTTGAAGTAAGGAAAGAAGAACTCCTACCTTATTATCGGAAGGCACAACAATTGCTTGAACAGTTTTGTTATGTGGAAATTAAACACATACCGCGGTCAGAGAATGCAAAAGCAGATGCTTTAGCCAGCTTGGCAGCGGCTTTATCCTGCACAAGCCGAAGTCCTCTTCAGGTAACTATAGAAGAAAGAAGATTCCTGCCATCTACAGAGGTTATCGAAGAAACCGTTGAAATATTTCCTATATCCTGTCTGGAGGTAATGACAGATGATTGGCGTCAGCCTTTTGTTGATTATCTTAAATATGATATCTTGCCAGAAGATAATGCACAAAGACAGCAGATTAAGCAGCGATCAGGAAAATTTGTCATATGCAGTGAAGTATTATATAGAAAATCTTATAATGGAATGCTGTTAAGGTGCTTAGACAAGCAAGAAGCAAACCAGATGCTGCGGGAGGCACATTCAGGTGAATGTGGAGCACATCAAGCAGGCCGAAATTTATGCCACAGAGTGTATCGAATGGGTTATTATTGGCCTACTATATTTAAAGATTCGTTAGAATATGCAAAGCGGTGTCATGAATGTCAAATACACGGAGATGTAATACATGTTCCTCCAGAAGAATTACATCAGTCTATTGCTTCTTGGCCTTTCTCAGCATGGGGACTCGACATGATTGGTCCTATAAATCCCCCTTCATCTAAAGGAAAACAGTACATTCTGGTAGCAACAGACTATTTCTCCAAATGGACCGAAGCGGTCGCTTTGCGTAATGTTAAAGAGAAAGATGTGGTCAATTTCATCCGGCATGCTATAATATATCGTCATGGTATTCCAAAGAAGATCGTCATTGATAATGGCACCTCTTTTAAAAATAGGGGTATCGAAAAGTTATGTCAGAAGTTCGGCATCCAACATTCTTTTTCAACACCTTACTATCCTCTGGCCAATGGATTAGCAGAGGCGTTTAACAAAACGATTATTAAGATAATGAAAAAAATGGTGACAGGTAATAAGCGCGATTGGGATGAAAAGTTATAAGAAGCATTATGGGCCTACAGAACCACCCATCGTACAGCAACAGGGGTGACACCATATTCATTAATCTATGGTATGGAGGCAGTTATCCCAATTGAAATGCAGATGGCATCACTTAGAATAGCAGTACATCAGTTTATAACAGATGATGAAAATGCAAAAATAAGGCTGAAAGAATTAGATCTGCTCGATGAGAAACGTCTTGAAGCTCAGCAGCGGTTGCAGTCATATCAGGCCAGGGTATCGGCAGCCTTTGATAAACAGGTTAAATACCGCTCTTTTAAAAGGGGAGATATGGTGTTAATGTTGAAAAGACCAATAGTGATTACTCGCCGGACAGGGGGGAAGTTCGAACCTAAATGGGACCGTCCATATGTGGTAAAAGAAGTATATTCCAATGGGGCATATCGAATCACAAATCAAGAGGGACATGGTATCAATGTACTTGTCAACGTCCGTTTCATCAAAAGATACTATCCCTAGAGAAAGACATGTAGATTTTGACCCAGAATATTATCGGCATAATGATTCTGTATCAAAAGGGGGCAAGGATGAATAAGATCATGTCTATATGATAACAAAAGAAGCTATAAAGAAGAAATTCACAAGCATGTCAATTATTAAAAATCACCAAAATTTGAAAAATATATATGATCATCATCATCACCAAAATTTGGAAAATATATATGATCATCATCATCACCAAATAAAGTTTGACAAAGTCAAGATATTGACAAAATTATATTACCTTACAAGGCACGGATTTTCTTAAAGGCACGGATTTTCTTGAAGATACGAATTTTCTTGAAGATACGAATTTTCTTGAAGATATTGATAAAATTGATATATTGCCTTACAAGGCACGGATCTTCTTGAAGATATTATCAAGCTCGGAAAATATCTACTATACTGGCAATGGTGATGATCATAAATATTATTACCTTATAAGGCACAGATCTTCTTGAAGATATTATCAAGCTCGAAAAATATCTACTATACTGGCAATGGTGATGATCATAAATATTATTGCCTTACAAGGCATGGATCTTCCTGAAGATACTATCAAAAGCAAGGATATATTAATATCAATCAAAGAGGCAGTATAGCCAAGCCAAATCCTAAAAGAGCCAAATTGAGGCAAATCAAAAAGATCAAGCTCGAAAAAAAAAATGCTCTCAAAGGATCAAGCTCTAAAAGAGCCGGCCAACTATACGTAAGACGCATGAAGATCGCCATTCAGGCAGCGGTGAGGAGTCAGTGGCCCTAAAAAGCCCGCGAAGACCATCGTGCGCACCCATGCGGGCAGCTGACGAAGTCAAGGATTCAAAGCCTAAAAGGCCATAAATCCGCGAAGACTAGTCACCGTAACTCCCATGCCGTCTGTATAGCTTCCGGCAGCGCCACGGGGAACGGATGAAAATGCCCTCCCGTGAATGGGCTCGACCTTGCAGATGAAGAAAACAGGGCCGCAGTGCGAGCTTTATGCCAACCGTGCGTAAGACCCTCCAGGTCTAGGGTTTGATTTCAGTAGTAACTCGTGAGGAAGGGCTTAAACCTACTCATTGATGGACTGGCGACCCTAGATTTGGTGCCCAAAGGTAGCCTTGCGAGCCCTGCGAACTCTAGAGAGTTACCGTGGCCAACCCTGTGCGTAAAACCAACAGTTCACCGCCCGATAGCGTCAATGGGCCCCTCTGATGGACCTTGGCCATGAGCTCAAGGCAGTGAGAAGCCCAAAAGTGAACTCTAGAGAGTTACAGTGGCCATCACGTAAGACCCATAAATGCTCCACTACTCATGAGCTTAAACTCTGTGTGTGCGCACGCTCCACTACTCATGAGCATAAACTGTGTGTGGCTAATTAAATTGAAACTTAGTACCACCAATTTAAATACTCACATAGAGAATCCCGCACTAACAAAGCATAAAAGGTTTAGAAATTGTAAAGGATGTAATGAAATGATTATATAAAGTATAAATATAATTTGATAATATTAGCATAAATGTCATCAACATGCAACATGCAATAAGAAAATGCTATTATAAACATTTCAAAAATGCTTTCATAAAAACATATGTGAAGCCAAATGAATTATATGTCCAAGAAACACGAAAGCAAAGATTACATGTTCAAAATTACATGTTTAAAGATCTTCTGTAATTCCTATTGCTTCTGAATATCTGCGCAAATCTTCTTGCAATTGTGCCCAAGCTGCATCATGTTTAGATTTTTCTTCAAAAATAAGTCTTGCCTGATCAGGAACACCAGCAAGCTTATTCTCCAAAGAAGCAATCATTTCTTTACCTTGAAGTTGTGCAGATTTTTCGATATCAATGGATTGAATATTCACCCGTATCTTCTCTTCGACATCTTGAATGATTAAGACCTGTTCATGATTCTTCCTCTCCAGCTGAGAGATTTCTTCCTTCAGAGCTGCAATGCGATCTTGAATAGTCTTGCTTTCATCAACATGAATCTTTAATTGGTCCTGAAGAATTATATGCTCTTGTTCAAGTTTAGAAATTGATGAAGCTGTTAGAAGGGCTTGTTCTTGCGATAAAGCCAACTGCTTTCTACACTCTAAAATCTCAGGGGCAATTGTAACATTCTCTACAGATGCCAAAGAAATTACTGAATCACGAAATTTGAGGAGTGAATCCCGTAAAGGAGATATGTTGATTCTTGCCATCTTGGCAGACTCTCCAAAATCTCTATAGCAACATCCAAGTCCAACCATTGGTTAGGATTTCTGAAGATATGGATTATTGCTAACAAAGAGTGTTTCACCATAAGCATTTTATGAACAGGGATTTTCGCAAAGGATGACAGTTCAGAAGTAGTGGCTACAGAATCACAACTAGCCGCACCGCTGCAGGAATGAGTTCCTATAGCAAAAGAAGAAAGATATTCAATATATTATTATAAAATATATAGTCTTGAGTAAAGATATTCAGCGTATATATACCTATCATTGGAATACGACTAACAGAAGGAGAAGCTCTCTGAGTCATGGAAGGGCCAAGTTCCACCATATTAGCAAAAGATGGTGCTCTAGCTTCCGTACTTGAATCTCTGGTAGCCAGAGTTGGCAAGTCCGTAATTTCAGTTGGAAATATGATTTCACGAGCCACTACTCTCTGTACTACCAACGGAACTACGGGTGCTCTTGGTGAAGATACCATAAGAGGGCTCACTGAGGAGATAGCACCTATTTCTGCAACTTGGACACCTAAAAAAGGGAGACACGATAATTTTAAATAAATAAATAATAGTTGTTAAAATATAAAATATATGCATATGAAAATTAAATTTCCTTTACCTGGTGAATACCCATATTCTCCATAATCTAAAGGCTCCTCTTCATCTTCCTCGGCTGTAGGAGATTTAACAGGAACATTAATGCTAGGAGAAGCCTTAGCAGGTGCAGGGGAAGATTCCATCTCAACTTCTTTCGCAGTTGTTTCCTCATCTCTGTCAATGTCAACTTCACCTTCTTCAAAGTCATCATCTTTATCTTCACCACTATCGCTATCTCCGCTGTCTTCATATTGCGAAGATTTAGTTGTATCTGATGATGAAGTTGAGCTTTCATCTTCCAAAGTTTCTTCGACAACTTCTTTAATGATAACTTGCTTCCTTTATAAGAAACGGGTTGGTCGCTCCAGTCTGATCTTGGACTATAGGGGAAGCGGATCTTTGGTCGAGTTCTTTCTGGAGGAATAGGGGATGATGTTTGCAAACGTGTTTTTGATCTAGTCATCGGGGAAGATGGACTAGGACCAAGGGGTTGTGGAGAAGATATGGAAGTACCAATAACTGGTCCTGGAACCGCTACAGCCTCTGTAGGAATTGGGGAAGATGTACCTTCAGCATTGTCTGCGGCTTGGTTTGAAGAGTCTCGATGAGATTTTTCAAATTCTCTCAAAACTCCGTGGGCAAACCAGCCATCCAAAGTGTTGATAGGCTTGATTTCACGAATGGGGTCTTCCAAAGATATCTTCCTACAAATTTCTCTAGGATGGGATGCATGGCTCTTCTCCGGAATATAGCCGATTCCACTCTCTAAATTTCTGCCCCTTAGCCTGGGTGGATTGAGAAAGATAGAAGAATCCACTGGCAGGCATTTAGCAACCAAGTATGATTGGTGATCCCACCATCGCATCCAGCTATATGATGTACGGACTATGCGATCACAGCTTGAAATTATAAAGAGGGAGCCAACGCAGCCATTCAGCAATTGTTTCCATATCATGGCCCAGTTAAGAGGACCAATTCCGTAACAGCGCATTTTTCTAGTAACCAGCCCGCAGTCTTGTAACACAGTTTGATCATAACCAAATTGACGAGCAAAGCGACTAGGGTAGTAAGGTTCTCTCCAGAATTTTGTCCCTTCCCGAAGAGGTAAACTGCATGAGCGAATAGAAAAGAAGAAAGCTCTCTCTGCTGCAGTAAGTGTTTCGTTGTCCACCATATTTGTATCTTCGGTGTAGTGATAAAGGCGGAATTAAAAGAAGTTTATCTGGTCATCATCTCGAATTTTATTAGCTACCCACTCATATGCTCTTTTCGCCATTACTCTTTGCTGAATGAACCAGAGTGGAAGGTGAGAAGGATGAGTATATGCTTGCTCCGAAGCCTCAAAAGTCCAAGGAAAATAAACTCCAAGCCACCCTGTAATATAATGCCAAGACGTATGTGCAGATGAAGCTCCAAGAATAGGGTCTTTCACGTGAGTAGCTACTTCTCCAAGGGCTCTGTAAATAGAACATAATACGGGAGGAGCAAGAGAATATTTATGGCCTTCCGCTAAAGCACCGGCCACAACGAAGATGCTTGGACGAACAGCATCTGCCCACTTGGAGCTGGGCAATACGACCAAACTTAGCCAATAAGCTAAGAACGCTGCAAGTTCTCCGAAAGAGCTATATTCTGGCTTTCCTCTTACTGCATCTCGAAGCTTCGTTAGTTCTTTAGAGCGGCAGTCACAAAACCTTCAAAGAAAAAAATGAAGGAGGTTAATATGCAGGAATGGGTAAATAGTAAGAATATAAAAGGAAAATAATGGTCGGATTGATAAATACCTGAGACCCCTAGAGAAATGAGCCAGCCATTGTAGAGGGGAAATTTTGTGGAAATTGGGAAATTTACCCATCTCTTTGAATAATTCTATGGTAGTCTCAGAAATGGAAGGCTTGCGGTCTGGAGAGGATACAAAGGCCAATTCTCTGTTTGTAGGAATGAATTCATCATAAAATCTGCCTGTTATCGTGAGACCGGCTATACGATGAAGGTCCCAGAGTGATATGCTCATTTCGCCATAGGGTAAATGGAAAGAATTGGTTGTGGGCGACCAGTATTCAAGGAAGCCTTTCAGAATATTGGGTTCCCTATAGAAGTATTTGGAGGTCACTTCTATTGCATCATAAAGTCCAATCTTTGCAAGAGTGCTTGTATGCTTCAGCAAAATAGCCTCCGCCCATTCAGAGTAATAGCGACGAGCAGTTAACAGGCCTCTGATGCGGAATTCTGCTTGGCCCCAGAGTTGTTCTCGATCTTTGAAGCATTGTCGTACTGTCTCATAAAAATGAGAAGGAAAGAGATCATGAGGACTGTGGAAAGGAGCTAAAAAGATCATGGGATGAGCTTCTCCTATCCTTTGTTGCGGCTTTGAAGTTTGAATGATTCCCTCCAGAATCCGAGGCTCTCTTGAGGCCCATGATTCGGTATACATTAATCTCTCGCCATGAATGTAGTCTTTAGACTCGCAGTCTAGCATGGACTGATGGCGATATACCTTGATTGGAATAATTGTCATGCTCTCTGCATGAGGGTTGTCAAACTTCATGATACCTTCAACAACTCGTACTGAGTCCCACGAGTTTTGAAGCCGTTTCTTCTTGTGTTCCTCGATCTTTTCTGCAAATTCTTTCGCCTTATTGCGACGAGTTTTCTTCGGACGAGAAGTAGGGGGAGTATCTTCACGGAGAGGTGGTCTCTCACTATCAGTACGAATATGAGTGGTGGTCTTCAACCATTCGTCCCAGTCATACTCTCTACCATGCTTAGACGGACATTTGATATCTCCCAAAGATATAGATCTGTGAATGGGGGAAGGTAAAGATCTAATACGGTCAGAGAAGTTAAATGTGGGAAGAACAGGTTCTTTAAAATAAGCAGGATTTCTGGAAGTAGTCTTTGTCCGCTTAGCAGGTGGTTGATCAGAAGAAGGAGAATTAGAAGGAGTTACAAGACGGGCTGTTTGTTTAATACGAGCCATGAAAAAGACAAAGGAAGAAAGATAGATGATATAGTAAGAAAGGAAGAAAGAAGAAATGGTTAACTATTGGAAAAAGTTTGAAAGAAATTGCCTAAGTACAGAGTACTTTGCGCTAGGTCGCGCAAAGTATATGGTTTGTGCGGAAAATCTCCAAGTTCAAAGGACTTCGGGCAAAGTGAAATGCTTTGCGCGAGGTCGCGCAAAGTGGGAGGTTTGCGCGGAAGAAAATCGCCAGAGCAGAGTTTCAGCACAGGCAGTTCGTGAAAATGACTAAGTATTTGGACTATTTATAGTATTTCTGACCGAGTACGGCACTCGACCGGAGCTTTGCGCGAGGTCGCGCAAACCCTACAGAAAATGAATGGTTTGATCCTTTTTCTTTGATTTTCTGAAAAAACAAAGAACGGATCAAGGGGGCATCTGTTGAGGCATAAAATAAGCAAAGAAGTGAAGAAGAGAAAGAACAAGAAATCAGTTTGAAGATCAAGAAATCAGTTTCAGGACTACTTTGCGCGGGTCCGCGCAAAGTGAAATGGTTGCGCTGGACCGCGCAAAGTGAAAGGGTTGCGCGGGTTGCTAAGGAAGACAGACTGCGCGGGACTGATAGATTGCGCGAGACCGCGCAAAGCATGTCGTTTGCGCGTGTCCGCGCAAAGTACATGACGGTGGAATAAAAATGGTTGGATGTTATTTTGTCCCACATCGACCAGAACAGAGATTTCCACTGGTGAAAATGTCTATAAATACCCCGTTCTTTCTCTCAAAAGGGGTTCGAAGATTTCAGAGTGAAAGAAAGACGAAAGAGAAGACAGAAGGTGCGGGGTATTGGACTCCTGCACTTTGCGCAACTGCGCGCAAAGGAGTATTGGACTCCTGAAAGTTTGCGCCGATCCGCACAAAGTAGCATAGGGCTGATGTAGTTTGCGCGGACCCGCACAAAGCATATCGTTTGCGCGGACCCGCGCAAACCGGTTGCTTGGCAGTTTTTAACAGCAATGGGCTGTTATGCTGTTGGAATGGCTAGAGTCTTCAAATCTTCAAGTTCTTCTTGTTCAGGAGAAAAGAAAGAATCATCGACAAAGAAGCGTATTCCTCCTAAGTTTCAGGAGATGACCAAAATAGCACCGAAATGCTGCCGAAATCTCCGTTCTCTTGAAGACTGTTGATCAACTTGTCTATTCCTCCTAAGTCATTGGAGATGATTAAGATCATTGCCGTTATGCTGCCGAAAATTATATTTAGCCATAATAATTGTCACTTATAATGAATTCTTTGTAAACTATCTTAGAATCAAGGGATACCAGAGGATGTAAATGAATTTAGAATCAATAAAGTGTGATGATTGCCTTTGTAATTATTCCATTGTTATGTATAAATAATATAGTTCCCCCAAATTAAATACATTTGTTTCCTTGTCGAAATAACCACGGTGTCCCATACCACCATGCCCGGATCATGAGTCTTAGCGGATCGAGGTACCATGGTTAAAAGGGTTTTCACTGGTAAGTTTGGTACCCTAGGTTCAAGCAGTAGCGACCAAACATGGTGAACATACATTAGATAAATCGGGTTACATGACGAGCCTGACTAGCTCGAGCGCACAATCAATTAGACGACATGAAGTACATAAGCACTTCGCGTGGCCTAACCACTGTCGTCAACTGACATACGACTCGGGTTCATCAAACACATCTTACGTGGTGACATGAAACTCAACCACGATCTCCAATCTGGTACCGATTGTCTGGACTATAGACATAGTCCCAAACTCAATCAATTCTCATCCATAGCATGTGGAGTAAAGCATGATAAACAAAGTAATTCAAACATGCTAGTAGACATGTTATAAAGCAAGTTATAAAGCATGATACAAGGCATGTTGTAAAGCACTATGTCAATAGGAATACAAACACATATATTGCAAGTAAGTGGTTTAAGTAAACAACCTCATGGAGGTAATCATACATGTCACTAGGGTAGTTGAGAATCCCATCTCAACACTCTCCTAAGGCATCAACATTCAAACACTTGCTCACACAAGAATTTTTCACAAACACTTAACATACACTATTTCAACATACATAGTGTATGTTAACAAACATGTATGAGGGCGAATCCTTTCGCCAAGCAAGTATTTTATGTACACATAATATATTTATACAACACTTAATCATGGCAAACACATCTCTAAATTATACATGTATATGGTACTTTTACAATACAGTATTTCTACATACATAGTGTATATTAGTAAAACATGTATTTAGGTGAATCCTTTCGCCAAATAAGTATTTTATCCATATATCGTATATCCATACAACAAATAATCATGTCAAACACATTCCCAAAAAATATACGTATACGGTATTTTCTACGAATACCTAGAATATGTAAAATTCCATATTCTACAACTTTAATCGAAACAGAAAATGGAAAGCACTTTGTACATGTGCAATTGCATACAGATCATGAATCTATCATTATCTGACATTGAAAGCGTTGAAAACCATAACCTATACACCTAAAGTCTGCACCACGTGTCGTAGAATCGTAACGGAGTCGATAGGTTTGCTAAGCTTCCGTATTCGGCAGTTTGGCAACCTATAGAATGAAATAGGTTAGCTATTTCATAACCTACAACTTTCACAGCCCCAAAACATATTAGGGTTGGGTTTTCTTACTTAGAAACGACGCCGGGATCGCTAGGAAATCGATGAGAAAGAGGTGGTTGAACACGTATAGCAGCGGCAGGGAGATGCTCCCACATCTCCCACACTTTCTCTCTCTTTTCTCTCTTTCTCTCCTAGGGCTTTCTCAAATTCGTATGGCTACAATGAGAGAGGGTTTAAGGTCCTTATATAGCCTAAAAACTCTCCGAAACAGACTTCATGTCAAAGTTTACTTATGTTATAACCAAAGCAGACCTGTTTCAGCTCAACGGAGGACTTCTGGCGGGCCTACTTGAGCCAAAGGTCAGACTTAAGCTCACTGACTATGGATCTAGGTTCTATTAAGTTTTCGTTCCAGTAGGGTTCTCAGATCACGCATGGCGGACCAGTTTCAGTTCGACGGTCAGTGGGCCTCGATCGGAGATTCCGAGTACATGTAAATGTGCATGAAATTTCTCCTGATCCAAGGGTGTAATTTGGTCTGATTCTGACGGTCTGTTTGCTTAAAACTGATCTGCAAACGAGAGATGCCAAATTACTATTCAAGATATTTATTTTGTAAAGAAACATGTGTTTTCACACTCTCTCGATTCGGACTCAAGTGAACAGCCGTGGGACACTGTTTGAGTTTGATTTCCAAGATGGTTGTCAAGCCCAGCAAGGCGGTCCTAAATCCTTAACTTCGTGTTAATCGGATTCCCGATGTGCGGTCCAGACCTGATATGGAGTTTCGAGATGCTCCCGAAAGCAGCCGGGTAATGAGATTGATCCTAGATTATAGGGTACTGTAGCATCGATGATTCTATAAGTTTTGGGTCTTGCAAATCATATTTAAAGTGATTCGAATGAATTCTACTGATTGTTTAGTTCAGTACTTAACCAAATTCCGCCCTAATTATGACAGAATACGGTCCTAGGGAAGTTCTACGCCTCTTTCTGGCATTTCTAGTTGGTCTATTATTATTTTTTTTTTTTGTAGTTCATCATCAAGTATACTTCATTTTCACCAAATTTCATCAGGTTTAGTGTTGTAGAAAAATTCCAAAAATTCCAGAAGCGGCAGCTGTCCAAACTAATAACTTTCGGATAGTTGTCACCACGACCTATATTTAACTATATTAATTATTTTATTATATTTTTTACTTATTTTTATATGAAACTATACTTATTAAGCTTCAATCTTGTTTTTGAATCACCTAAATCGGAGTTATAACGAAGGAGATATGACTTTTCAAAGTCGAATCAAAATCGCAGGAAAAGTGTGCGAAAACGGGCCACTGCCCCCCTGCGGCCCTGCCAGGCCCGCCTTTTGGCGAGGCCTCGCCAACCGGGCGATGACCTCGCCGGTCGCTGACCTGTTTGGGGGTGATTTTACCATCCGATATGTAAAATGGATATATTTTACAAACCGGGATGAGTTATTCGATGTGTAATATATGTTTTTGGGGTAAGAGAAGCTGATCTATCCATGTAACTTACTTATTTCATGAGATTCCAAAAGGTTAATGATTAAAAACCTATTTTATTTATTTATTTACTATTTATAGTAATTTTTAGGTTAAGTATTGATCAATATCACCTAAACTTTAAGATTTGTGTCTAATATGAAAGCACTTAGAAAATTTTGAAGGACGAGGTAGTGAAATGTGAGATTTGTGAAGAAAAAGTGACGTTTTCAAGAGAATGGTTTGAAGAAGGGACTTAAGACTCTTGAATTGAGTGTTTGAGAAGTTAAACCGGAGTTAGGATTGTCCCATCGCCTAAAGACGTCTAATTTCAGGTTGGTAAAAATCTGGGATGTTACAATCTACCCCCCTTAAAATAAAATTTCGTCCCCGAAATTGGCTAAAGGTAATAAGTAAGGATTCTATTAGTTCATTTGCCTAAGACTTATTATTCAAATTTATATGTGTGGTAGGGTGTATCTTGTGCATGCTAGTCTAGTACATTTTGGGCTACCCCCCTTAAAAATTTATTTTCACCCTCAAGGCTCAAGATTTATGTCTTGCTCCGTATATCGGAATAAGGTGTAATTTAGGACCTACCCTTGACATGAAATGGGATGCGGTCTCCCACTACATTAGTCTTCTTTTCATCGATAATGTGTATTATGGCATTGGTACCTATGGGTATCGAAATGAGCTAAAAATGATGGGTAATGTGGTTGATTTCAGGGGTAGGTGTGAGTTTGAGGTAAGATGTCTAATTCTACTAAGGAGTTTTGCCATGGTCCAGACTTATCCTATTTAATCATGCCTAGCTTAACAGGCAGGTTATCTTTCTACATTCATATGGACAAAATGTATGCCGACATGACATGTAATTTGGGACCTAATTCCTAACTATTTATTGTCCATTTGGGTAATTCCTTGGGCCTAAAAGACAAAGTCGCTATCGGTTATATACTCCTAATACCTTTCAAAGACGAAGTTATAAACTTTTGGTTGCAAGTGGTTAGGCCAACACAGAAGAAAGTTGCGTAGTGGGTCTGAGCCGGATACATAGATCTTCTGCCTCATGAGGACATAAAATGTATCGTATCAGTTCTTAATCCTAATTGATCTCGACCTTCTGCTTGATCAGAGTATAGAGTTCATTGGTCACAATCAGGATTAAGAATTCGATTCAGACCGCGAGTACCTCGCTTATATGTAGTTTCTCTACTCTGTGTTCCCGATTGTACTAAGTCCTTGAGAAGGCGATCCTAAGGGGTGTATAGATTTGATCTATCATTAAATCCAAGGGATATAGAAGTTTTCTCTAGGTATAATCTAAAGTCTATTCTTATACACTAGCTGATTTCAGATCACTTCTTATACAAGAAATTATTTATCGCGTAGGGTCAAACGTTGTCTAAATGGAATTGAGTTGCCCGAACTTGAATGTAACTACGCTTGAGCACTTCACCTATGCTCAAACCAACTAAGGGGGTTCAAGAGTTCACGTTCTTAATTTGTTGGATTTCCTATACTGTCAGGTTTGTTGAAGCATCGCTCTAGGCCCAAACTCCAAGGGTCTATTTGTCAAACAACCGTTTACTCTAAAAGCTTAAGCTATCAGAGTGTGGTGGGTTAATGTATATCAAGGGACTTTATCACTTCAACACTATTTGGCCAGTGGTCTTAAGTTGTATTAAATGGGCTTACATTGCTAATCTCACTTGGGGATTGAGAATGGCATGGTTGGTAGGAGGGTGGGAGGGGATTAAAATTAATGGTATATGCTTTGGAAAATGAGCCTGGTGTGGGAAAGTGTGAGATGGGAGTTCCAAATACCAGGATGATGAATTTCTAAGTGAAATTTGAAAGGAAATCTCAGAATTTACTTTTAATTGCGTACATTCTAAACATGGTATTGGAAAACATGGGATATACCCAATCCAAGGACAATACCTTACACATACATTTATTATTTCTTTTTACAATTTCATCCACCTAATCTCACTTAATGTAGTTGGTCGAACGAGCCCAAAAGGGTGAAAAGGGGTTGGAATTGCTGACTCTTCATGAGTTTAGGTATCAACAGGGTTTGTAGAGGCCCCACTGACAGGGAATAAAGAAGGAAAATGAGAAGATGGAGTGGGGTAGGGGGTGTGCACGAATTTGGGATGAAATGGAAGGTGTAAGGGCTGAAATGAGAGAGAATCAAATGGGTAGGGGGGTGTGGACTGCTGTGCACGAAGGAAAGGGATGGGTGGTGGTCAAAAATAGGAGATCGAGCGTCTAGAAGGGCGATTTGAGAAAGAGGACAGCAGCTTTAAGAGGAAACGAGAGCTTGGGGAGGGAGTTTGGGAAGGAGGTAGTAGATTAGGGTGGTGAAAACGAACGGGAGGTATGGGGGGTTTATAAAACCCCAAAGTGAATCGGCCCGAGCGCCGGACCCGGCCCAATCCAAAAAGTGGCAAGGCCTCGCCGGTCTGGCGAGGGCCTCGCCGACCAACTTTCTGATTTTTGAAGGGGGGCCCCATAGGCGTGTTCCCCAAGCCCCCTAGGCTCCAAAAAAGTATGGGGCCCACCCTGGTTCCCTCTGGAAGTGCTCCGTTTGGCCCCCCGACCCCAATTTGCTCAATTTCGGGTAGTTTCGGGAAAATCGGACGTATCTTGCAATCCGGAATGAGTTATCTGACATAAAATATATGAATTTGGGGTAGAACGAGCTAATGAAGTCAACCAACCCATCTATGCCAGGTTGTGCAGCCCAGAATTGTGAAAAAAATCCTCCGATTGACGGTCGTTCCCTTGTTTCTATTACGTTTTACTAAAAATAGTAGTTTTAGTTTGATTACTCTTCATCTGTTGGGCTTTAGGAGTTACGCTCATTGTGAAAAGAGCATAGAATAATTAGGAGGACGGTTTGGTGAAACTAAATAGGACACTTACTATTTTTGGCCGAAAACCTTGCACACTAGTAGACATCACGACCTTATAGTAAGTCGCGAATTCTAGGAGTTTTAGTTGTAGTTTGTTTTTTATTTCTTTCTCATTACTTGGTATTCCTATTTAAAGGGTTGTGAACTCATTTTTAATTATTCATTAATCAATTTTGAATTTATTAGAATTTATTTTTACTTTCTGCTTTCTTTTCTCGTAAACTCGAGAAGTCTCTGTGAGGAGTCCAGAGAAGCTCCGAGGATTCGGAATAGTTACATCATCACTCTTATTACCGATTTTCAACGGTTGGGGTGAGGTGGATTGTAATCTAGAATTATCTATAGATGGCCTAGGAATATTTTAAGGTTAACCCGTGCAACCATGGTTGAATACAGACTCGATTTCGGCGTTGGTTTTCGGCGAACTAGCCGTTGGACGGAACAGGGATGCCTAAGACTGTTTCTACATTTCATCGCTCCCTCCTAAGTTAAAGTGCGTCAGAGTGCATCGTGTGACTATAACCCAGGTCCGGTTTAATACAAATCATGCTCTGATACCATCTGTAACATCCCAAAAATCAAGGGTCGAGTAGTAACTCAACTCTCGAGTTCCAGAACATCACTAATGCAACAAAATGAATGATGATTGAATGTTGACCGTATTAGAGTAGTGAACATGAGTGAGATTAAGCTAAAACAGCATATCATACTCTAGAGACAGTTAAATTTGTAAGCGGAAGACTGTGATAGATAGATAAAATATATAAACTATGATGAGTCTCCAGAGTGTGATAACATTACCATGTTAAATAATTACAAGTACAATCCTAAAATATACCAAATGTGTAAGGTCCTCTAGTCAATATCCCAGAAAACCCCGTCGATCAGGACACGGCTCACAGGAAGCTGTCAGAAGACAACCAATGCAAGCAGGCATCGCAGTCATTGCAAAGGTCCGGCTCCACCTCAGAAGTAGTGTCGCCATCTGAAATCAGACAATGTCTGGTGGGTGTTCAAAACACCGTCCCGTAACGTGGGAGTGAGTAGCTAACTCAGTGGAACAATAAAGCATAGGTTAACATGTTATCGAATCAGTCAAGCAGTAATGATAAAGCAGTACAATCAAACACTCCTAACTACTCTTATTGATGAAAGTATGAATGACATGATGTATGCCCTCACCACACCCTCCCTCGTGCGACACCATCTCACGTTCGCGGCATGTTTTCCTCCCTCAGTGCTCCACATCTTCCAGGCACATGCAATGCATCGTGAGCATGATTACCGAGTTGTTATTAGTCCATTTCAAATAGCAGGATTGAGAAACTAAGGTACCTCCCTTGTATCATTCCCAAAGATGATCCATTCTAGGGTTGTCGGTCCTAGTTAATATCAGACGATGGTGTGTTTTCTAGGTCACTGCAAAGGCTACCAGGGCTGTTACACACAAAGGTTACATCACTCCCCCATCACCTCTTAAACGATTCATCACTATACAGAAACAGGCCTAGTTCATACTCTATATACCGCGGCAAAACTCTAAGGCTCACCGCGATTTCATAGTATGCTCGAGGTCACTACAAAGGGCTGTCAGGGCTGTTGCTCGCATTCGTTGCACCACTCCCCCATCACCTTATCAATGTAGGCCGACAGCACGAATATAGTGTCCCATACCACCATAATCGGCTCACGAGTCAAGTTGCTCACTGGTCACTACGGGGAGGCACGTGGCCCTAGCGTAGGACGACAGCTCGACCACGGTGTCCCATACCACCATGCCCGGCTCATGAGTCTTATCGGATCAAGGTACCATGGTTAAAAGGGTTTTCACTGGTAAGTTTGGTACCCTAGGTTCAAGCAGTACCGACCAAACATGGTGAACATACATTAGATAAATCGAGTTACATGACGAGCCTGACTAGCTCGAGCGCACAATCAATTAGACGACATGAAGTGCATAAGCACTTCGCGTGGCCTAACCACTGTCGCCAACTGACATACGACTCGGGTTCGTCAAACACATCTTACGTGGCGACATGAAACTCAACCACGATCTCCAATCTGGTACCGATTGTCTGGACTATAGACATAGTCCCAAACTCAATCAATTCTCATCCATAGCATGTGGAGTAAAGCATGATAAACAAAGTAATTCAAACATGCTAGTAGACATGTTATAAAGCATGTTATAAAGCATGATATAAGGCATGTTGTAAAGCACTACGTCAATAGGAATACAAACACATATATTGCAAGTAAGCGGTTTAAGTAAACAACCTCATGGAGGTAATCATACATGTCACTAGGGTAGTTGAGAATCCCATCTCAACACTCTCCTAAGGCATCAACATTCAAACACTTGCTCACACAAGCATTTTCACAAATACTTAACATACACTATTTCAACATACATAGTGTATGTTAACAAACATGTATGAGGGCGAATCCTTTCGCCAAGCAAGTATTTTATGTACACATAATATATTTATACAACACTTAATCATGGCAAACACATCTCTAAAATATACATGTATATGGTACTTTTACAATACAGTATTTCTACATACATAGTGTATATTAATAAAACATGTATTTAGGCGAATCCTTTCGCCAAATAAGTATTTTATCCATATATCGTATATCCATACAACAAATAATCATGTCAAACACATTCCCAAAAAATATACATATACGGTATTTTCTACGAATACCTAGAATATGTAAAATTCCATATTCTACAACTTTAATCGAAACAGAAAACGGAAAGCACTTTGTACATGTGCAATTGCATACAGATCATGAATCTATCATTATCTGACATTGAAAGTGTTGAAAACCATAACCTATACATCTAAAGTCTACACCTCGTGTCGTAGAATCGTAACAGAGTCGATAGGTTTGCTAAGCTTCCGTATTCGGTAGTTTGGCAACCTATAGAATGAAATAGGTTAGCTATTTCATAACCTACAACCTTCACAGCCCCAAAACAGATTAGGGTTTGGTTTTCTTACCTAGAAACGACGCCGGGATCGCCAGGAAATCGATGAGAAAGGGGTGGTTGAACACGTATAGCAGCGGCAGGGAGATGCTCCCACATCTCCCACACTTTCTCTCTCTTTTCTCTCTTTCTCTCCTAGGGTTTTCTCAAATTCGTATGGCTGCAATGAGAGAGGGTTTAAGGTCCTTATATAGCCTAAAAACTCCCCGAAACAGACTCCAGGTCAAAGTATACTTATGTTATAACCAAAGCGGACCTGTTTCAGCTCAATGGAGGACTTCTGGCGGGCCTCCTTGAGCCAAAGGTCGGACTTAAGCTCACTGACTATGGATCTAGGTTCTATTAAGTTTTCGTTCCAGTAGGGTTCTCAGATCACGTGTGGCAGACCAGTTTCAGTTCGACGGTCAGTGGGTCTCGATCGGAGATTCAGAGTACATGTAAATGTGTATGAAATTTCTCCTGATCCAAGTGTGTAATTTGGTCTGATTCTGATGGTCTGGTTGCTTAAAACTGATCCGCAAATGAGAGATGCCAGATTACTATTCAAGATATTTATTTTGTAAAGAAACATGTGGTTTCACACTCTCTTGCTTCGGACTCAAGCGAACAGCCGTGGGACATTGTTTGAGTTTGATTTCCGAGATGGTTGTCAAGCCCAGCGAGGCGGTCCTAAGTCCTTAACTTCGTGTCAATCGGACTCCCGATGTGCGGTCCAGACCTGATACGGAATTTCGAGATGCTCCCGAGAGCAGCCGGGTAATGAGATTGATCCTAGATTATAGGGTACTGTAACATCGATGATTCTACAAGTTTTAGATCTTACAGATCATATTTAAAGTGATTCGAACGAATTCTACTGATTGTTTAGTTTAGTACTTAACCAAATTCTGCCCTAATTATGACAGAATACGGTCCTAGGGAAGTTCTATGCCTCTTTCTGGCATTTCTAGTTGGTCTATTATTTTAATTATTTTTTCAGTAGTTCATCATCAAGTATACTTCATTTCTACTAAATTTCATCAGGTTTAGTGTTGTAGAAAAATTCTAAAAATTCAAGAAGCGGCAGCTGTCCAAACTAATGACTTTCAGATAGTTTTCACCATGACCTATATTTAAGTATATTAATTATTTTATTATATTTTTTACTTATTTTTATATGAAACTAGACTTATCAAGCTTCAATTTGGTTTTTAAATCACCTAAATCAGAATTATAACGAAGGAGATATGACTTTTCAAACTCGAACTAAAATCGTAGGAAAAGTGGGCGAAAACGGGCCACTGCCCCCCTGCGGCCCTGCCAGGCCCGCCTTTTGGCGAGGCCTCGCCAACCGGGCGATGCCCTCGCCGGTCACTGACCTGTTTGGGGGTGATTTTTCCGTCCGATATGTAAAATGGATGTATTTTACAAACCGGGATGAGTTATTCAATGTGTAATATATGTTTTTGGGGTAGGAGAAACTGATCTATCCATGTAGCCTACTTATTTCATGAGATTCCAAAAGGTTAATGGTTAAAAACCTATTTTATTTATTTATTTACTATTTATAGTAATTTTTAGGTTAAGTATTGATCAATATCACCTAAACTTTAAGATTTGTGTCTAATATGAAAGCACTTAGAAAATTTTGAAGGACGAGGTAGTGTAATGTGAGATTTGCGAAGAAAAAGTGACGTTTTCAAGAGAATGGTTTGAAGAAGGGACTTAAGACCCTTGAATTGAGTGTTTGAGAAGTTAAAGAGGAGTTAGGATTGTCCCATCGCCTAAAGACGTCTAATTTCAGGTTGGTAAAAATTTGGGATGTTACATGGATGGTTTGGATGGAACACATTCATCAAAGTGGGGCCATGAGTACGTCAAATAGATGGACGGTTTGGATGTAATATACCCATCAATGGTGGGCCCCATCTTCCACCGTCCAGATGGACGATGGATAAAACATATACATCTATGATGGATCCCACCCGTCCAGCGTGCTGGACGGTGTGGATGGCACCTTACAAAATGGTGGGGTCCACCACTTGCTGACATCTGGGACCCCAACTATTCCATCTAAATGGGTGGGTCACACGTGGGGCCCACCTCTCATATATATATATATATTCCTTATTTTTAAAATAAAATAGTCTAGCATGCTGGACGAAATTCCATGGTGAAATCCCACCATCCTTGATGGACAGTGTGGATAAAACTCATACCTCAAATAAGGTGGGGCCCACATGGCAACAACCACTAGCCAATTCGTTTATCAGGTGGGTCCCACGTGTGGAACCCACCAGCTCAAGAAAGAGATGATATTTGTGTTTGTCCTTCCTTCTGTCCAATGCATCCATCAGGTGGGTCCCACGAAGGTGGATGGCATGGATAAAATATATACTTCGTGGTGGGCCACACACACACACACACCATCATCCATACAAGAGAGAGAGAGAGAGAAAGAAATGGTGAGATGGAGGGACCCCGCCACTATGGACCCCTCTCTACAATGTATGCATCAATGTGGGTCCAACAACAAGTGGGCCCTAAAATTTGAAATCAACGGTGGATCACCCACCCTTAGCCTCCTTTAGCTCCATGGCTTCAATCTTAACGGAGGATGATGGAGATTGGATGATTGGATTGGTTGATAGGGAGGTGGGCCTGAAAAGGCCTAGCTATATATCCTAGGGGGGGGGGGGTGTTGAATAGGACTATGCCAAATTAAAATGATTCCAGCGGAATTAAACAATAAGATAGCCTTATAAACAAATAAATAAAAGATAATACTTTAAATAAATCACAATACAGAAATGTAAAGCAACCTCAATATTCTAGTATTGAGAGGCTTATACAAATGATGTTTTAAGGACAACCTTGCACCATAAAAACCAAGGGTTTGTGGCAGGATAACCTTACTAGAATGGTATAAGTATCAATATCTCAAACTGAAGAGGAATAAAGGAAATAACAAGAATTGAAATTCGAAACTATTACAACATTCCCACAATGCTTGAAATGTAAATATTACAACATTCACATCCACACATACATTCCATAGGTTGAATGATAAAAGATAGAAATTAAATAAACATTTAAACTACAAGACAAAGAATTATAGTGGTTCGCCTACGCATACACCAACTGTTAAACAACAGCCACACAGCTTGCTACTCAACTCCTAATATCCTCACATAGGGGATATCAACGTTCACTATGAAAATAGGTTTCATAAGTTCACCTAAAACCTTCACAATTGTGTCTTTCAAATGGGCTTACACACTTCTGAATTTTTTGGCTCTCCTCAGGTAACCAACATAATGAGATTTTTCTGGCTCAATCTCAAAAGAAACCAAAAGCAATGGAAATTTACACAGATGTAAAATACCTGAATTTCTCCTTTTGTAGCAGCCCGGAAAAACCAATCGGCGTAGAAGTTCGAATATAGAAGTTCAATTGTCCAATACTCACTTTAAAACGGTTCTAGGTTCTAATTGATTTTAAATTAAACCAGTTGGGCTAGCTTTATTTGATTTTGATTCCAAGAAGAAGGAATACATCAATTCCACTTTTCAATTCAGATTGGAATAAAGAAACAAAAATCAAATTGACAAAGCTAACAAAAGAGAATATTAAATATGCACAACGTAGCTTAAAAATTAACACAAACTTATCTCAGAGTGAAGCCTTGATTTTACTTGAATTCGGATTGAGAAACTTTAAAATTCGTGTTCTATTTTTGGATGCGGAAATCGCGTCTATGAATGGTCGTGTGGTTACCACGACTGGTCCTAAGTCGAACTGCATTTTGAAATTTTAAGTGCGATCGGACAAAATCGTTCCACGACTGGCCGTACGGTGTTCACGACTGGTCGTGAGGCCTCCACAACTGGTCGTGACCAACCCATGACTGGTAGTGAGGAACCAAGAATGGTTGTTGGAGCTTGAGGCATAGCTGCAGGACTGGTCGTGAATAAGTCGGCACTGTTCCTACAACCGGTTGAGTAGACTCCAGGACTGGTCGAAGCTCAACCAAAAAATTACAAAATTTTGCAACAACTTAGGATTGGTCTTGGAATTTCTTGGACTGGTCGAGCCAGTTTTAGGACTAGTTGAACAGAGTCCAGAACTGGTCTTAGAACAGACCAAACACTTATAAAAAAATCCAATTTGGATTATGTATACATAATGACCTACCCTAAGGTCAATCTAAGGTCATTCATACCTTGAATGTGAAGTATGGACATTGAGTCTTCATTTCTTCAGAAGATAATTGACCTTTTGAAGATTGTGAAGCTTGAGATCTTTATACTTAATGTAGCATTGAACTTGAGATCTTCTAGAGCTTGAATTGCACTTCATCTTGAGTCGTACACTAACTTGAGTCTTGAATAAGATCAGTTCTTTCGTTGTAGCTTGTACTTGCATTTCTTGAAATGATTTGAAGTAGTTCTTCATTCTTGACTTGAAGCAAGGATGAAGTGTCTTGAACATATGAATCAACATGCTACACAAGACATAGATTGTGTTTTTTGGCACCACAAAATTTGACAACCAATGAAATAGGAAACCATAACACTTACAATCTCCCCCTTTGTCAAATTTGTGACAAAACACACTTAACAAAAATATGATCAATATGAACACAAAGAATCATGCACCAGTTGTAAAAGTAAACCAGTTACAGCCTGATTAATGAATCATGCACCAGTTGATATTCACAAAATCTTTGACATTCACAAAATCTTCATTACTTACTCCCCCTGAATGGCACACATAGATCCACCATAAAAATGATGTTATTCTACTCTCCCACAATCCATATTTATCAAACTTAAAATATTCTCCCCCTTTTTGTCACAATATGACAAAGGAAGAAAGGAATAAATGGAAGTGGAAGACCAATAAAGGAGTTAAGTAGACAAATTCGAAGTGCATATATCATAAACCAGTATAATCCAAAGAAAGTCTAACACACTAACAAAAGTAGTATAAAAGTTATTACAACCCAAAGGATAAAAACATTTAATCAGATCCTGATGAAGGAGCAGGTATGGTAGGATCAAGTTGATGAAGCCCCTTGTTAAGCGCTTAAGATACTTACACGTATATTTAAATTACAAATCATGGGCAATATTCATGTTCTCAACTTTCTCCTCAAGTCCACGAAGCAGAGCATCAAAATCAGATGGCTCATAGTCAGGATCATTAGTAGAATTTGATTCAATTCCATAAAAAATGTCATCCATATTTATATCATCAGAAGGAATATTGCCACCTTCTTCTTCATCAGCTTCATCATCACCACCACCCACATCTCTTTGGCTAGGAGCCAATTCCAACTTCATCTTGTTTACATTAGAATTGTTAAAAATAAGATGATGAATAGGAGCCTCTTCAACAGGCATAACAACTAGCATGTGAGAAGCTAACACAGTCATAAGATAAACAAATGGAATATCACTGTGTCCTGGATAGAGACGAAACTGAATGATGAAATCACATATTAAAGAAGGCAGACATACTTTAGTTCCAGTGATGATAGAATGCAAAACCTGAACCATAAAGGAAGTCAGTTCTATTTTATTACCAGAACACGGATACAGATTTGAAGTAAAGATTCTGTGGAGAACCTTGTATTTGAGTAACAAATACTTTGAGGGGAGCACATTCCCTTTATGAGTCCATTGAACATCCATATTACATAAATCTCTAGTTAATATACATTTTTCTATTTTAGACGGTTTTTCAACTAGAGTATGAATAGGAATACTCTCGTCATTAACAGGTATATCCATTAGAGCCGAAATCAGATGACAGTCTACCTCAAATGGACCTTCTCTTGTTGCTATATTAAATGTCAAATTCTCACATGAAAATTCAGAAATACACGCAATCATGGCTTGAGCAATACATTGGTATGTAAGCCCACCCCAATGTAGGATGTTATCCCAGCCTACAGATTGGAGAAGAGGATGGATACCAAAAGGAACAATGTGATCAATGAAAATGGTCTTTCAACAATAACATTGCTCATACGCAAATCCCTAACGTGAGTGGGATCATTTTTGGGTGATCGAAGATGGGTTGAGTGATAGTCGAAGCACGAGAGGAAGAAGGACCACGAGAAGTTTTCTTTTTCCCTCTAGAATCCATTGGCAATAGAATAATCAAAGATACAAAGAGTTTCAAACTATATGGAGTGGGGTTTGCTAAGATGAGATTTTTAAAAAGAAAAACCCCAAAATAGTAATGAAACACAAAATAAATTACTTCAAGATTGAAAATAAAGTAATATTAACTGGAATCTATAAGAAAAACACAAATGATGCACTAACCTTGAGGAATTAGACAGTTGGGTACGACTAGTCGTGCTACGGCCCGTTGGAGAAGAAATAGGAAATGAGGAAGATGAGTTTTTCCCAATTTTTAAGAGATCCAGCGCGCTACACGATTAGTCGAGGACCGTTCTCGACATGTCATACCACGACTGGTCGAGCACGTCCTCGACTGGTCGTGAACCAACAAAAATATGCATTTTTCATCAAAATTTGAAATTTAAACCAATAGATTATCATATATATATATATATACACACACACACACTATGATACACACATGTATGAATAATCAATTTAAGTTGCACATACCAAGATCAAATTTCAATTTATTAAACCTGTTTTTGTCGAACGGTTTAGTGAAAATGTCAACAAGTTGAGTCTCGGTTGGAATGTATTCCAATGAAATTATTTTTTCTTCAACTAATTCTCAAATGTAATGAAATCTAATGTCGATGTGCTTGGTACATGAATGCTGAATTGGATTTTTAGAAATATTTATTGCACTGGAATTATCACAATATAAAACCGTTAAATCCTATGCAATTCCATAATTCTTAACATGCGTTTCATCCAAATAAGCTGAGTACATGCATTTTCAGCTGCGATGTATTCAGCCTTAGTAGTAGAAAGTGATATAGAACTTTGTTTCTTACTAAACCAAGAAACTAAACAATTTCCAATATAGAAACAACCACCACTGGTTGACTTTCTATCATCGATATTACCATCCCAGTCAGCATCTGAGTACCCCGCCAACTGAACACTAGTATCATATGGATACCAAAGACCCAAATTAGCAGAACTTGCGACATATCGCATAATCCGCTTAACAACAGTTAGATGAGACTCTTTAGGGTCAGACTGATATCCAGCGCAAATTCCAACACTCAAAGCAATATCTGGTCTACTTGCAGTTAAATAAAGTAAGCTACCAATCATACTGTGATATAATATAGGGTCTGCATTTTTACCTATAGAGTCTTTTAAGAGTCTTAAGGTTGTACTCATAGGAGTATCAAAATTCTTCCCATTCTCAAAACCAAACTTTTTAATCAAGTTCAATGCATATTTGGTTTGAGAAATAAAAATACCATTAGGTTGTTGTTTTACTTGCAACCCTAGGAAATAATTCAATTCCCCAATCATGCTTATTTCAAACTTAGATGTCATTAAATCTACAAACTTAACAATCATATTAGTGCAGGTAGAACCATAAATAATATCATCAACATAGATTTGCACCATTAAGATATGATCGTTATGTTTCTTAACAAACAGAGTCTTATCAACACTTCCCATTAGAAAATTCTGACTTAGTAAAAACTTAGTCAATTTTTCGTACCATGCCCTAGGAGCTTGTTTTAAACCGTAGAGAGCCTTTTTAAGGCGATAGACATGATCAGTGTTCTTAGGGTCTTCAAAATCCTTGGTTGTTTAACATAAACTTCTTCATGCAGATCACCATTTAAGAAGGCACTCTTTACATCCATCTGATAAATTTTGAATTTTCTAAAGCACGCAATGGATATGAATAGTCTGATTGATTCAAGATGAGCTATTGGGGCAAAGGTTTCATCATAATCGATACCTTCAATTTGAGTGTACCCTTGTACAACCAATCTAGCCTTGTTTCGAATTATATTACCAAGTTCATCAGACTTATTTTTAAAAATCCACTTAGTTCTTATAATGTGTTTATCTTTAGGTCTAGGAACAAGATACCAAACATCATTTCTAAGAAATTGATTAAGCTCTTCTTGCATAGCTACTATCCAGTTTTCGTCAATAAGAGCTTCTTTTATGTTAGTTAGTTCTATCTGGGATATAAAGCACGCATAATTACATGTCTTCTAGTTATCTACGAGTGTGCACATCGGTGAGAGGGTTTCTAAGAATTTGAGTGGTTGGCTGATCTTCGACAGTCCTCAGTTCAGAATTAGCTTGATTTGATGAAGTATCTGGTTTGTCAGCTAAAAGAACCTCATCATTATCTAAACTTGTGGCAGGTGTATTCAAGTGATCGTCAATGACCACATTGATGGACTCTTAAATCACACCAGTCCTCTTATTCATTACTCGATATGCACGACTGTTCAAAGAATACCCTAAAAAGATACCTTCATCACTTTTAGTGTCAAACTTCCCCAGATTTTCATGGTCATATAAAATATAGCACTTGCTGCCAAAAACTCGAAAGTATTTGACAGTAGGCTTCTTATCAAACCATAGTTCATAAGCAGTTTTATTATTAGATTTACTTGTATAAACCCAGTTGATTATATAGCAGGCAGTATTTACGGCTTCAGCTCAAAGATTTTTAGGAAGCTTCAGACTATTCAACATTACATTAGCCATTTATTAAAGCACTCTATTTTTTCTTTTAGCAATTCCATTTTGTTGTGGTGTTTTGAGTACAGAGAATTCATGAGATATTCCCTGATCACAATAGAATTTCTCAAAACTGCTATTTTCAAATTCTGATCTATGATCATTATGGATCTTACTAACTTAAGAACCTTTTCAATTTTGATCCGTTTAAGAATCCTTTTTACTACATCAAGGGTTTCTAATTTATCTCTTAAGAAAGTTCCCAAGTAAATCTGATATAATCATCCACGATCACCAATATGTATTTTTTGCCACCTCGACTCTCCGTCCTAGTTGGTCCTACAAGATCCATATGGAGAAGTTAGAGCGATTTTATGTGGCATTGGAGTTCACTTTTTTGTTAGAACTCCTAGTTTCCTTGCCAATCTGGCATTCGCCACATATTTTGTCTACTTTTTGAAGTTTAGGTAGACCTCTTATTAGTTCTCTTTTGCTCAATTTATAGAGATTGCGGTAGTGTACATGTCCAAGACGTTTATGCCATAACTTAGTCTCATCGGTATGGACCATGCAACACAGTTGATTAGATAAGCTAGAATCACTTACGATGTAGCAATTTTCAGAAGTTCTTCGACCAGTTAATATTACAGAACCATTTTTGTTTAATATTTCACACCCTAGGTTAGACAATTTAACACTTGATTTTTATCGCATATTTGAGAAATGCTTAACAAGTTATATTTTAAACCTTCAACATATAGAACATTCTCAAATAAGGGGAGGTTAGAAACTTGAACCATACCTTAGCCAATAATCTTGCAGTTGCTACCATCACCAAATGTGACTGAACCATCGATCATGTCTTTAAGAGTGGTGAACAGACCTTTGTCACCAGTCATGTGCCTGGAGCATCCACTGTCTAGGTACCACTTTGAATGGCTTGAAGCTTTGAAAGCTGTGTGAGCAACCAATCAAGTAACCTTAGGAACCCATTTCATAACTGTTTTGGGTTTAGGAGTATAGTTGGTCTTCTTATGTTTGTAGTTGTTGTACAAATGACCCACTGAGTTAGATTGTAAGAGCTCCTTAAGTAAATCAACTATTTTCTCAGCTAAAGGGTTTCGGTGCCAATTTTTATAGCTGACGTGATTACTTTTAGTTTTGAAAGATTGAAAAGTTTTAGCATTTTTAGAAAACTTTTGATTAGAACTTTTCTCTTTTGAGTTTGAGGACTCTCCTTTTACAAACTTAGGAGACGTATTCTTCTGTTTAGGAGAAATATTTCTATCATAGCCCAAACCGGATCGGTCGCCACTATTTCTTGATTCAGACAATAATTTTCTAATTTTGGATCACCTTGGGCATATCTCCATGTATCCTTTAAACTCAAAAGTGAAGAGATTTCAAGTTTAAGTTTTTCATTTTCAGATTTCAGATTTTCAATTTGGGAAGTTTTGAATTCTAAATCGCATTTGCATTTTTCAAAACAATATGAAATATGGGATTTTTCTAAAACAAGAGTTTCAAAATTTTCTTTAAGCTTTGAAAACTTTTCTTTCTGAAGTTTAAGTTTAACAACAATTTTACAACTTTCCTTGTATAGGGCATTGTAAGCATCTTGAAGATCATCTTCATTTTCATGATCACTATTCAGATTTTCCTCACTAGTAGAATCATCATGATCTGAAAAAGTGATCTTGGCTAGAGTCATAAGGGCTTTGATTTCATTGCCCGACTCGGTTTCAGAATCTTCTCATTCAGAAGAGGCTTCAGAGTCAGAGGATTCATCCCAAGTAACCGACATACTATTCTTTTTTGGGTTTGTCCTTTTTAGGACACTTGTTTGCTAAATGTCCATATTCTTGGCAGTTGTAACATTGACTGTCTTTTAAAGATTTCCAAGTTTTAGATTTAGATTTAGATCTTTTCTTATCATTTGATTTTTTAAAGTCAACCCACTTTTTACTTTTGAAAATCTTATAAAACTTTTTTTGCTAAGAGAGCCATATCATCTTCAGAATTTTCAAAATCAGAATTTTCTTGAGAAATACATTTAGAAGACTTAAGGGTAATGGATTTACCTTTAGCAGCTTTAAGATTTAACTTGTAGGTATGTAAAGACCAAACTAATTCTTCTACCCTCATATTGTCTGTATCACGAAGTTCCTGGATCACAGTCACCTTTGAGTTGAACCATTCAGGTAGTGAGCGTAGTATCTTTGCACACACTTTACTTTCTAAGATTTTATCGCAAAGACCCCACATAGAGTTCATAATGTCATTCAGTCTAGTATAGAAGTCCATAAACATTTCATTTTCTTCCATATGTATTTCTTTAAATTTAGTTGTGAGGATTTGGATTTTAGATTTCTTGACAATTGATGTACCCTCGTGTGTCATTTCTAAAATATTCCAAGCTTGCTTTGCAGTAACACAGGATATAATTCTTTTGAACTCATCTGGTGATAGTGCGCAAGTGATTGTATTTAGTGCTTTTGCATTGGCACTACTCTCACTTTTCTGGAGAGTGGTCTAAGAAAAATAAGGTGTGACTTTCATTGATTTTGATCCATCGATACCAGTCACTTCAGTGGTAGGAGGGATCAATTTAGTCACTATGGCTTGCCACATGCTCTCATCCATACATTTAAGGAAAATCCTCATCCTTGCATTCGAATAGGCATAATTAGAGCCATAAAATGGTGGAGGCCTAGTGACTGGAAGGCTATCAAAATTTGACATCTTATAAATAGCTTAGATCGATTAGCTCAGGAAATAAATCCAAATAACAATTAAAACAAGCTATTAGGCTTTAATACCACTGAAAAGGCCTAACTATATGTCCTAGAGAGGGAGGGGGGGTGAATAGGACTATGCCAAATTTAAATGATACCAGCAGAATTAAACAATAAGATAACCTTATAAATAAATAAATGAAAGATAGTACTTTAAATAAATCACAATACAGAAATGTAAAGCAACCTCGATATTCTAGTATTGAGAGGCTGATACAAATGATGTTCTAAGGACAACCTTGCACCATAAAAACCAAGGGTTTATGGCAGGAGTACCTTACTAGAATGGTATAAGTATCAATATCTTAAACTGAAGAGGAATAAAGGAAATAGCAAGAATTAAAATTCTAAACTATTACAACATTTCCACAATGCTTGAAATGTAAATATTACAACATTCACATCAGCACATACATTCCACAGCTTGAATGATAAAAGATAGAAATTAAATAAACATTCAAACCATAAGATAAAGAATTATAGTGGTTCGCCTGTGTATACACCAACTGTTAAACAACAGCCACACAGCTTGCTACTCCACTCCTAATATCCTCACACAAGGGATATCAGCGTTCACTATGAAAATAGGCTTCACAGGTTCACCTAAAACCTTCACAATTGTGTCTTTCAAATGGGCTTACATAATTCAAAAACCCCACTTCTGAGTTTTTTGGCTCTCCTCAGATAACCAACACAATGAGATTTTTCTAACTCAATCTCAAAAGAAACCAAAAGCAATGGAAATTTACACAAATGTAAAATACCTGGATTTCTCCTTTTGTAGCAGCCTGGAAGAACCAATCAGAGTAGAAGTTCAATTATCCAATACTCACTTTAAAATGGTTCTAAGTTTTAATTGATTTTAAATTAAACTAGTTGGGCTAGCTCTATTTGATTTTGATTCAAAGAAGAAGGAATATAGTAATTCCTCTTTTCAATTCAGATTGGAATAAAGAAACAAAATCAAATTGACAAAGCTAACAAAAGACAATATTAAATATGCACAACGTAGCTTAAAAATTAATACAAACTTATCTCAGAGTGAAGCCTTGATTTTACTAGAATTCGGATTGAGAAACTCTGAAATTCGTGTTCTATTTATAGATGCAGAAATCGCATCTACGACTGGTCCTGTGGCTACCATGACTGGTCCTAAGTCTAACTTCATTTTAAAATTTTAAGCATGATTAGATAAAACCGTTCCACAACTGGTCGTAGGGTGTCCACAACTGGTCATGAGGCCTTCACGACTGGTTGTGACCAACCCACGACTGGTCGTGAGGAACCAATAATGGTTACTGGTGTTTGAGTCGTAGTTGTAGGACTGGTCGTGAATGAGTCAGCACTGTTCTTATGACCAGTCGAGCAGACTCCATGATTGGTCGAAGCTTAACCAAAATATTCAAAAAATTTGCAACAACTTAGGACTGGTCTTGGAATTTCTTGGACTGGTCGAGCTAGTTCTAGGACTAGTCGAACAGAATCCACGACTAGTCTTAGAACAGACCAAACACTTATAAAAAGATCCAATTTGAATTATGTATACAAAATGACCTACCCTAAGGTCAATCTAAGGTCATTCATACCTTGAATGTGAAGTATGGACATTGAGTCTTCATTTCTTCAGAAGATAGTTGACCTTTTGAAGATTGTGAAGCTTGAGATCTTTATACTTGATGTAGCATTGAACTTGAGATCTTCTAAAGCTTAAACTGCACTTCATCTTGAGTTGTACACTAACTTGAGTCTTGTACAAGATCACTTCTTTCGTTGTAGCTTGTACTTGCATTTCTTGAAATGATTTGAAGTAGTTCTTCATTCTTGACTTGAAGCAAGGATGGAGTGTCTTGAACATATGAATCAACATGCTACACAAGACATAGATTGTGTTTTTGGCACCACAAAATTTGACAACCAAAGGAATAGGAAACCATAGCACTTATAGGGCCACACTAGCTTCTCCTCTCCCCCATGGAAATGCTTGGACATGGGGTGCTCATAGGTTTGCTTGGGAGAATGAGAGAGAGAGAGAGAGAGAGAGAGAGAAGTGATGGATTGATAAGGGATGGGTGGAGTGGGTGTTGTAAGAAAGGGGATGGGAAGGCATGTGTTAGTTTGAATTTTGTGTAAAACAGGAATGGGTGGGGAGAGAGTTGACTTGGGGAAAAGAGGGAATGGGTGCTTGTACTTGTGATAGGGTGAGGTGGCATGGGGTATGGATGATGTACTTGACTTGATTGATGGGATATGTTGTAGAGATTCTCTCAGAATTTGCACGCGAGACATTTTCCTTGAAATGAACACAAGCCCACATTTTCTAGCCAGGGTATCGCATCAGCGTGTGAGATATGGAGTCGGAACCGCGGCAATGGCGCAGTTGCAAGGGTACAGGTCTCGGGTCGAGCCGACTCAGATAAACAGTATACAGCTTAGGGTCACGCGCAACTGCTATCTACGCGTCGCGGGTCAACGGAATTCGACCGGGAGGACCGCGGAAGCCTATGGAACGGTACGAGCTAGGATACGGGTCTCACAAAATGCAATCACCTATGCACTATCACCTGATGAATTTAGAAGAATTATTTCTTGTGATACTGCTAGACAAGCCTGGGGCATTCTTGAAATGACACACGAGGGTACATCTATTGTAAAAAAAAGTCTAAAGCTCAGATCCTCACTACTAGGTTTGACGAAATTTGTATGGAAGAAAATGAGTCTTCCATGGACTTCTATACAAAACTAAATGACATAGTGAACTCTATGTGGGGTCTTGGAGATAGTATTCCAGAAAGCAAAGTCTGTGCTAAAATACTGCGATCACTTCCTGAGATATTCAATTCCAAGGTGACTGCCATTAAAAAACTTAGAGACACAGATCAAATGAAGGTTGAGGAACTGGTTGGTTCACTTCAAACATATGAGTTAAATTTCAAAGCTCTAAAAGGTAAGTTTATATTGTTTCGACAAGGAAACAAATGTATTTGATTTGGGGGATTATTCAATGATAACAAAGAAAGAATAAGTGAACATTGATCACATTTATTCTGAGTACATTTACATCCTCAGATTGCCTTAATTCTGAAATTAAAGTACAATCAATCAAAGTAGACAAGATGGACTTATGGAAAATTTGGCATCATTCCGATGCCTGTTTCGGTCATCTCCCAATACTTAGGGGGAATTTGCTGAATAGATCAGCCAATCTCCAAGGAGATAGAAATTCAACAGCATTTCGTCAGGGATTTTAGTCATCTCCTAGGACTTAGGAGGAATTGCTCTTCTACTGATTATTCTGCTTTATTCTTGAATAGGAGGAATTTGAAGAATTCAACCATTCCGACAGCATAACAGCCCTTTTTTGTTATAGACTGCAGGGCAGTCTGTTTGCGCGGTCCTGCGCCAAGCATATTGTTTGTGCAGTCCCGCGCAAACCATATCGGTTGCGCGGTCCCATGCAACCTGAAGGAACCCTTTGCTCCTACCTTCAATATTTTCTTTGCTCTTCTTTCGCTCCGAAATCTTCCAACCGTCCAAATGAAGGAGGGGAGGGGGTATTTATAGACACTCACACGTATAGAACCTTAATCTTAGCGATGTGGGACAAAATCACTTGGAATTCTTACAGAGCAGTCGCTATACGCTTTGCTGGGACCCGCGCAAATAATATACTTTGCGAGGACCCGCCCAATCGATATACTTTGCGGGGACCCGCGCAAAGTGCCCATTAAGCCATTCCATCATTTCTTTCTTTCATCTCTTTTACTCAATGTTTTGATCTTCCTTTACTTCAATTCTCTTCTTATTTTTATGCCTCAACAGATGCCCCCTCGATCCTTCTTTGATTGATTCCTGAAATCAAATGGAGGATCGATCTTTCTTCGCCTGAAGAATCTTAAATGAACTGCAACTGAAGGATGACTGGATGATCATGCTTGCATGGCAGACTGGATGATCATAATTGACCAGAAGATCGAATGATCACGTTCTATCGGAATTTTGGAATGCTCACGCTCGATCAGAAGATTTGATGATTGCACTCGAACGGAAGACTTGATGATTGTGCTCGACCGGAAGACTTGATAATTGCGCTCGACCAGAAGACTTGATGATTGTGTTCGATTGAAAGACTTGATGATTATGCTTGACCGGAAGACTTGATGATTGCGCTCGACCGGAAGACTTGAATGCCCCCAGTCAGTACTGTCGAGCGGATGTTTCACTAGAGAAAATGAGATTCTATTTCGTCGAAACACATCTCTGCAACAGCTGTGACGACTTTGTCTTTGAGCAACTTGATTAGAGAACTATCTTTCAACACCGATGTTGCTGCAACTGTTTCTTTGATCAACTCCAGCGACTTTTTCCTTCAATTCTACAACGGTCTCTTTGATCGACTCCAGCGACTCTTTCCTTCAATTCGGTGTCTAGAAAGTTGTTCTTTAATGTTGCTCCTGCCGCAATAACTTTTTCGATTGTTTCCTTTATTCATGATCTGCATAATCCAAGCTTTCGAATAATGGTCTTTCCTGCCAAATTAATTGAAATTAGTATCTCAATATATTATAATCTTTTCATTTTAGCTTTATGAAGCCTTGATAGTTTTGAAATATATATTGAAAACTTCTCTTCTTTTTAGGCTAATTGTGATATTCACAATATGATAATGATTTAATCATTTCATCTTTGTGCTTGTCTTCACATTACATTCTTTGTATTCTTTATATCGTGTTCTTGGAGATGTCATTTCCAACTCCAAAGGTTTAATTGCAGAATTGTTTCTAGCTTGTACTCCTTAGCATTTCTTCATAGACTTTTCCTGGGATCTTTGCTGATTTCTGTCTCCATCAAATTTGGTACTTAGAGACTTGCAATATCGCTGTTAGAACAATGAGGAGTTACGGCATCGGATTATATAATCGGGCTTTTATATGGAAGCAACTTTTGAACATTCGCATTGGATCATGCTTCATAATTCTCAGTACATGAATTCCTCCACCGTGCATAAGAGACTATCAGAAAGACCAAGGCATAGATTACTTTTGAAGACATAGATCCTGCCCCCTTTCTCGGTCATTGTCGCATACAGATTTCTTCGGAAGATAATATTTCTGAAATAAAGCCTGTAGATACTCCTGAAGGATAGATAATTTTTTGCTGCTCCTTTTAATGAATCCAAAGAACATATCTGAATCTTTAGATTGTCCGAGAGAAAATGATAATTCTTCGCTAATTCATTCTTTGCCACCTTTAAAAATCTTGTGTAATAATATTTCTCTGTCATTAAGAAGGTAAGAGACAAAAAGACTTTACAGCTCTTGTCAATATATTAGTTGGTCTTGAAGAGTTGAACTTTTTTTAATAGATAATTGCCAATATCTTGAAGGCATTTACTGTCAATGTAATTTGAACCTGATTCAAAAGAAACGCATTTTTGCATATATTTTATTCAACATTTAAAATTTCCATCAGGCAATTGCATATTTGAGCATATTTAATATGTATTTGCAGTATTTTGAATGTTACACGTAGTCGATGCTTTTGAGCAATGGTGCTAGTGTACTTTGACTGAACAAGATCGAACTTGACTGGACTTGACCGAACTTGACTGGACTTGACTAGACTGGACTATACGACCAAATTTGACTGAACTGAACTTAACACTGGGCTCAAAGAGCAAGATAGTTTACCGCCAATTTTGGGCAATGGGCTCAAAGAGTAAGATAGTTTACCGCCAATTTGGGCAGGACAATTTAAGGCTTTGTAGGTCTTATGCGTAGTTGGCCATATAGGCTTGGCTAGGCTACCTTATTTGATCATAGGTCTTATGCATAGTTGGCCATATAAGCTTGGCTAGGTTACCTTATTTGATCATAGGTCTTATGCGTAGTTGGCCATATAGGCTTGGCTAGGCTACCTTATTTGATCATAGGTCTTATGCGTAGTTGGCCAGATAGGCTTGGCTAGCTTGCCTTAAATTATCATTTGCCAATTTTGAGCAGGCCAATTTTGGGCTTTTTCCACTGCTTATTTCACTGCCGTCGTAAGATTTGTGTGGTTGGCAAATTTAGGCTTATTCCACTGCTTATTTCATTGCCATGAATAATGAATCAATAATTGATACATTGCCATTATTGATATGTTCTGACAATGCTTATGATTAAGATAGTGTATCAGCTTGGCGATGATAACAATTTCAATAAGGTGAGATAAGATAATTTTGTATCAGCAATTGATGACAACAGCGATAGTTACCAATTTTGGCGATAATTATCAACGCTTTTCATTTGGCAATTTTAATTTGACGCTTTTCATTTGGCGCTTTTCATTTGATGACGTTTTTCATTTGATGCTTTTCATTTTGCGATGACTTACTATACTTAAAAGCCTGCATTTCATTTATGTACACAAAAGATATATTCTATGGTGAGAAATACATTTCACAGATTTTACCTTTTACTCACCTGTCTTGTCCCCTCTTGATTTTGGAAGTATCATACCAATATCTTTCGAAATCAAAATAGCGATCATCTCCTGAACTGATAGGTATTGCAATGCATATCTACATATTTGCAACGAATATGCTTTTTTATTGCGATCTTACATCTTTTGCCTTGCTCTCTGCTTTTTATTTGAGTATTTAGGCTATGACAGCTCGATCTTGTCAATTACTGATGATTCACCATACGAAGCATGCTATCGTCTTTTAACGCAAATGCCCCCAGAATTTTCTTTATCGAGCTTCTATCATTTTTCTCTATTTTTCTTTCTATTATGCTCTTTCCATCACAATTTCTCCTTTATCGATCATCTTTTGTAGCTTGTTCCTAAGCGGATTACAGTTTTCCGTTTGATGTCCAAATTTGGGGTGATAATGGCAATAATCCATTCCTCTTGTATTTTCACTTTCTTCGATGTGTCTTGGCCGAGGTAATTCAATAATCTTCATAGCCAACAATTGATTCAGCATAGGAAGTATATCTTTTCTTGCAAATGAATACTTTGTTTGGTCTTTTTTGCCCGGACCTCTTATATGTCATTATTACTGCAGGACCATTTCTATCTTCTTCATCGCCGTCTTTTTCAATATCCTGATATGCTTCTTTAGTTTTTTCTTTCTGAGTGATGTGAGCTGATTTTGACTGAAGAGCAGACACTCTTCCCATCATCTTTTCAAGAGCATAAGCCTTCATAGCAAAATTACGAAAGGTTTTCCAATCTTTACTAATCAAGTGGCATGCCAGTTCTGGTCTCAGACCTTCTAAACATAGTTTTACTTGTTCTGATTCCCGCAGAGGATGTTGACATAATGCTGCCAAGTCATTCCATCGACTGATGAATTCTTCAACTGATTCATTTTCTTTTTGGCTAATAAAGAGCAGTTCGGTCAAACTAATTTCTTCATCCGAAGAGAAAAAATTTGACATAAAAGCATCCTGCATCTGTTCCCAGGTATGAATAGATCCTGAAATTAAACTTGAATACCATCTGAAAGCTCTTCCTATTAAAGAAGATCCGAATAATCGCAGACAATATTGAGGAATTCTAGAGAAATTTCCCATCTTTGCTATGAAATGCATCATATGCTCTTTTGGTGATCCATTCCCGTTAAATTTCTAAAAATTCGGGTGTTTGAAATCAGCGGGAAATGGCATGTCTTCTATTTCAGGAGGATACGGTGTTTAATATTGAAACCTTTTATTCTGACTTTATTTATTCTCTAGATGAGTAGACTCGATAACCATCTGCCAAATTTCTTCCTGCATTATATTCTAAGTAATATTAGGTATTGGCTCTTGAAATTTAACTGATTGCGGTTGTGGCCCTTCTTCTTGCGGTTCAGTGTTGTTCACAACAATTACTGTCAGAATATTTGGGACTTTTTCAGTCGCATGTTCATCTAGTGAAAACTGATCAGGTTGATTAATATCTATCAATGAGCTTTCTGTTTCTTTATACTTTGATTATCTTGATATTGAGGGAGAAAACGAGCGTTGTGCTGTTGACGCGGTTGAAGAGGATGAACTATCATTTGATTTGAAACCAGCATACTGTCGCTTCGAAGGACTAACTGACTCGAATCGTAGCATTCTCAATGCATGAGTTTACTTGAAATCTTTCGCAGGAGGTGCTATGAGTGAACATTCACTGGTTACGGTCGTCTTCCCTTTGTTTTTCTGAACTCGCGATGATTCTGTGGAAGATGTGTTTATGGTTATAGTTGATGGTATTGAAAGACCTTTTGGAGTGACGGGCCTTTCCATTTTTCTCGAAGGAATTGATTGTATGGTTGAAGCAGGGCTATGTCTCATGACATTTCGCATAATCGACTTAGTACTTGGCGAAATGATGCTTCTTGCGGAAGCAGATTGAACTTTCTGACTTTTGGATATTACCATCCTCCATTTTCCCTCATCTTCTTGAGTTACTGGCAAAATAGAGATTGTTCCGTCCATTACATGAAATTTGCTATTCTTGATCACAGCAGACTTTGCTTTCTATAACGCTTTCTACTTACTCTTAACTCTTTTCTCTTCTATTCTAGAAGGTTGTGGCGATACCCCCTGGATTCTCTATTGGCTAATGAATTCGTTAATTCATTGATTAATTCATCTACTTGTCGGTGAGAAGCGTATAATTCAGTCGAACTAACTTCTCATCTGACATTGTCTGTCCTTGATCATAACTGACTTGATCTTCTTTGATATTTTTTGGTGGAAATCCGTTGGATGAGAATAGACAACCACATTTAGTAGGGAGAAAGGTCGCTACGGTATACCTTCATTCATAACAAAATGTTAGTTAATTTATTTAAATAAAATTGTACTTTGCTTTTAGAGATGAAGGGGAGGATGTTCCCACTAAGAGTCGCCATTTTGGCATCTATACAGACGCCAAAAGTGATGAATTCTCTCTTAATATTTTCTAAGTTACCATCGAATGATAGTCCCCAACAGAGTCACCATTTTGTTTCGACAAGGAAACAAATGTATTTGATTTGGGGGATTTATTCAATGATAACAAAGAAATAATAAGAAAACATTGATCACATTTATTCCGAGTTCATTTACATCCTCGGATTCCCTTGATTTTGAAAACAAAGTACAATCAATCAAAGTATACAAGATGGACTTATGGAAATTTTGGCATCATTCCGACGCCTGTTTCGGTCATCTCCCAATACTTAGGGGGAATTTGCTGAATAGATCAGCCAATCTCCAAGGAGATAGAAATTCGGCAGCATTTCGTCAGGGATTTCAGTCATCTCTTAAGACTTAGGAGGAATTGCTCTTCTGCTGATTATTCAGCTTTGTTCTTGAATAGGAGGAATTTGAAGACTTCAACCATTAAAAGCATATGACCCTTTCTTTATATCTGCATCAGAGGGGTCTGTTTGTCTGTGATCCCGTGACTGAAGGAACCCTTTGCTCCTACCTTCGATTTTCTTCTTCGCTCTTCTTTCGCTCCAAAATCTTCCAACCGTCCAAATGAAGGAGGGGAGGGGGTATTTATAGACACTCGCATGTGTAGACCCTTAATATTAGCAATGTGGGACAAAATCACTTAGAATTCTTACTGAGCAATCGCTATACACTTTGCGGGGACCCGCGCAAACAATATACTTTGCGGGGACCCGTGCAAAGTGCCCATTGAGCCATTCCATCATTTCTTTCTTTCATCTCTTTTACTCAATGTTTTGATCTTCCTTTACTTCAATTCTCTTCTTATTTTTATGCCTCAACATATGTATCTTAAATCATCTAAATCTATTTCTCAAGATAATGATTCTGATTGTGAAAACTTGGAGGATGATATGGCTTTACTTGCAAAAAAGTTTTACAAGATTTTTAAAAGTAAGAAAAGTGTTGATTTTCAAAAACCCTCTGAGAAGAAAAAGGGTAAATCTAAAACATGGAAATCTCTAAAAGATAACTAATGTTTCAACTGCCATGAATATGGGCATTTGGCAAATAAGTGTCCAAAGAGGGATAAACCAAAGCGTAAAGGCATGCTAGCCACACGGCATGAATCATCCAGCTCTGAAGTTTATTCTGAGTCAGATGAATCAGAACCCGAAACTTCAAATGAAGTCAAGGCTTTAATGACTCTAGCCAAAGTCACTTCCACAGATAGTTGTGAATTAACAAATTATGAAAATCTGAGGAGTGGCCCTAAAAATGATAATGAAGATGATCTTCAGGATGCCTATAATGCCCTATACAGGGAGAGTTATAAGATTGCTTTTAAGCTAAAACTTCAAAAAGAGAAGTTTCTGAAATTGAAAGAGGATTTTGAAAAAACAGTTTTAGAAAAATCTTATTGAAAGTGCCTTGGTTTATCAATTAGTGTGAGTGCTGAGTCAGCTAGACTGCAGAGCCTAATAGGAAGATCAATTCAAGCGTCTGCCTCAACCGGGATGTGTGCAAGCTTGCCACAAGTAAATCTAAGCCTCACATCCCTTGTCCCAAAACACTAGGTAAATAAAACCCTTAAAACAAGATAGAATATTATAGGGTTTTTAAGGTAAAAAAATGTATTCAAAAATCAGAAAATTCTCTTAGTTTCCTTACTTTGTCGATTTTATCGATACACATCTCGATATGATCGACCTGTGTTGTCTAGTCCGCGATGCTCCATCGATACCATTGAAAAGAGGACCAAATATGTCCAACAACCTCATACATATCTGGATAGAATTATTGATGAATCAATACACCTATCGATATCATCGATATTCAAATCTCGAGTCCATCGAAGGTGACTTGATAATATCGACAGGCAGATCTCCGGTGCCCCTATTTTTTCTTAAGAATATCATATATGCATCGATATATCGAAGCCTCCTCCATACCATCGAAATTCGAATCTCAATGAAATCGGAAGGCCCTCGATGATATCGGTCTTGGGCGCCAAGTTCTTCCAGCAAAATATTTCAGGATTGTTTATCTATGATTGGGGGTCACTCGATAGAATTGATATAAATCGTCCAGCAAGCTTAATGAAAAATCTGTTGGATTTATCGATGCCTCGACACTGATATCAATATCATCGATATTTAAATTCCAATGATCTCGAAGGTCCCTCGATCATTCTTGTAAACCTGAAATATTTATAGAAAGTTTCTCTCATTTTCAAGTGTCGATGAATCGAGCCTTTCATCGATGAAATCGAGGTTCGAAATCCGATGACATCGACAAGTATTTCGATTCCATCAACCAACTAGCAAAAGGTTTTCAAAAGCGTATGACATTGATTTTCTGTCATCGAGCGGACCATTGATGTTATCAAGAGTATACGCTCGATAATATCGAACCCGCTCAATGATATCGAACTCTGTCATAAATGTGACCATTTTATATCCATTAGAACCTTTTGCCTATTTAAAGAGAGTTTGTCTATTGATGCTGGTAGAGAAAGAAGAGAGTGCTTTTGAGTGTTTAACCTTAGATCTTATACCCAAAGCCCTTTCTCTCAGGGAAGTTCATCCTCCAATCCACCCTCATCATTGATATTCAAGAGAGTAGATTGGGGAATGAACTTCCACATTCAAGGATCCTCTAACTACTACCGTAATGGCAAATCATAAAGCTGGGATCCCTTGAATGCATACATAAATGAAATCGCTCTATCTTCCATATAGGAAAATCTTCTGAGAGTAGGATTTCATCATAACCTTGACCTAACCTGTCGCCATGCATTGGTACATCATTTGAGTTGCCGATCAAGGAAGCTAAAGACTCTTTATCAACAAAGGAGGAGATCTTGTCAATGTGCTGAATGAGACTCATTTGCTTATTTGTAAGTTATTAGAGTCCAGACGACACTTGTGATCATTCCTTTTTAGGATTGGGTCTAAGGTGTTTCTCACCCTTTCAAGCCCTCGTAGGAGGCCTCCGACGGGAGTGTACGTAGTGGGTGTATTGTGTGGACCCTTACTCTATGGAGAGCATAAACATCTGGTTGAAGGTGAACCTATCTAAAACCTCAGGTTCAAGGTTATCCAAGGGAAACCTTGGGTTTGAGGTAAACCGCGTAAAACCTTAGTTAGGATCTTATGAAAGATCCTTGGCCAGTGTGCGTAAAAGTGGGTGCATTGTGTTGACCCTTGCTTATGAGAGCATAAACAGTCAGCCTCAGTGTATGTTGTAAAGGTTGAAGGTGAACCTGATTTAAAACCTTAGGTTTGAGGTGAACTGCTGTGAAACCTTCTTAGTGAAATCCGACACCCTCAAGGGTTGCGTGCATTTGCCGGGAGTGGAGTAGACTGATCGTTGAACCACTATAAAAATGACTGTGTTTGAAATTGTCATTCTTCTGCGTGTGTGATTTACTTTAATATTTTCATATCTGAATATATGAGATCACACCTTACACACATACACAGTCATATATATATCATAAATTACTTTGTATATTGTTCACTTCTTAAATAGTTTGTGATTGGATCCTCTACCGGGCTTGGAAGCCAATAGAGTTACTTTTGAGTAATCCTAAAATATGCTTGTTGTTAGGATTAGTGTAACAGGATTTTAAATAAATCATAAAAAAATTTAAAAAGTCCTATTCACCGCCCTCTAGGAAAGATTGGCATATTCCTACTTCAACTAAAGCGGTCTTCCCCGCAATTTCAATTGGTGTCAAAGCGGGTCTCTCTTTAAGGGCTTCACCACTTAGAGAGTGATCTTGACTGAAGTTTAGAATATGGCCAAAGGAGAGGGCTCATCAGTCAGTAGACCTCCAGTATTTAATGGATCAAATTATGCATACTGGAAGGCTAGGATGCACTACTTTCTGAGATCTTTGGGTCACGATGTTTGGGATATAGTTGATAGTGGATATGTGCCACCAACTGAACAAATTGTACTATACAGTGGCACAACCATCACAAAACCCAAACCTAAAGAAAAGTAGATGACGTTCGATAAAGAAAAACAGACTGTTGAAGCTAAAGCTATGAACGCCATCTACTATGTCCTGTCCCAGGATATATTCAATCAAATAAGTATGTGTGGGACATCCAAAGAAGCATGGGATCTATTGGAAACAACCCATGAAGGCACAAGCACTGTAAAGAGATCTAAACTTCAACTCCTGACTTCACAGTTCAAAAGTCTCAGAATGGAAGAACATGAGACCTTTATGGAGTTTTTCACAAAATTGAATATCATTTGTAACTCCAAGGGTGGATTGGGAGAAAAAGTTCCGGTTCTAAAAATCTGTAGGAAAATACTTAGATCACTACCAGAATGGTTTAATCCCAAAGTAACAACCATTGAAGAGTATAAGAATATTGATGAAATGAAAGTAGAAGAACCGGTAGGTTCCCTACAAACCATTGAACTACACTTCAAACAAACCCCTAAATCCAAAATAACTATCCTAAAAACCTCAAAGAAAATAACAAATGAGGACAGTGGAAGTGAAAGAGAAGATGAAGATGAGGAAGTGGCTCTGTTGGTTCAACGATTCAGAAAATTCTTTCAGAGAAATCGTGGCCGTCCATTTGAAGAGAAAAAGGTGGACAACAAACCTTCTGCAAGTAAATTTGGTAAAAAGACCAAAGAACCACAATGTTATGCCTGTCAGAAGTATGGACACTTATCTACTGCATGCCCAAACAGAAAAACTAAGGGTAAGGCAATGGCTGCCACATAGGATGATATAGATGAGTCAAACTCAGAATCCAGTGACTCAGAGAGCAATGGAGACCAAAAATCCTTGAAAATTCTTATGGTCTCCACCACTCCAATCATTCGTAGTGAAACTAAAATTGAGAAAGAACAGCAAGCCACTGAATCATTTCTGTCAAATAATGAGGAAACTGAAAAGGAAGAAGAAGAAGAAAACAAGCTAAAAGATGCTTACAATCAACTTTATATTCATAGCATCAACATTGTTAGAAAACTTGGTGTATTTGAAAACAAAAAGGAATCGCTGCAAAAAGACTTGGATAAAACTCTGGAAATCAATACACATTTAATCAATGACTTAAAGCAATATCATTCAGATTGATATACTTGAAAGAATCAACACCTTCCTTACAACAGAGTCTGAAAAACTAAACAAACAGGTTGAGCAATTAAAAGATAAAAACATGCTCCTTCAAAATGAGAATCACACACTCCTATTTGATCTAGAAAAATCCAAAAAAATTGCCAAGCTAAACTATAAGTTTTCCCAAAGTGGTGAGAAATTAGAAAAACTTTTAGGCATGGGAAGACCTGGAAAGGACAAAAGCGGCTTAGGATATGAAAATTTTAAATCCAAATCTGAAAGTGTAGCACAAATGGCTGAAAAATCTGTTGCTTCAGGAAGTAACACAAGAACTTCTCCAGTCTGTCATTTGTGTGGTGATTCTGGTCATTTTAAGTTCGAATGCATGTCTCCTAGGAAGACCCATCGTCGCTTTGGTCAAAATCATATTGGTAAACTCAAATCAACCAGACAAATGTAAAATGTCAGGAATTCACCTAGGGATATGGATAGAAGAAAAAAAGCATCCATCACTACCCAGAATGAATGATAGAATAAAGGTGTTATTGAATTAAGTGGCTGAGTTGAACAAGAAAACAAAATCTACCATAGCCAAAAACCCTGTCATAAAATGGATAGTAAAAGAAAAGAAAAATTGTCTTATTACTCACTCAAATCATATAACAGGCAATGATACTAAGTGGTACCTGAATAGCGGTTGCTCAAGACATGTCACGGGTGACAAATCCCTTCTTTCTAACTATTCAAATCTTAATGATGGGATAGTCACCTACGGAGACGGAAGCACCGCTAAGGTAATTAGACAGGGAATCATCAAAGAAATTAATTTGCTTAAAAATGAGAATGCTTTCTGCATAAAAGGATTGACACATAATCTACTAAGCATATCTCAAATCTGTGACAGTAACCATGTGGTTACATTCAACAAGGACGAATGCGAAATCTCAGACTTATTAGAAAAAACAGTAATGAAAGGTTCTTGCACAAATAACCATTGTTATGTCATCAAAGGAAAAGGAAAGAATGATCTCTATGTCCAAAATTATTGAGCATAGAAAAACAAGTCCTGGTCATGCATCGAGATCTGGATATTTGCTGAAATGATGCAATTTTGTTGAACTCTTAATGTTATATCAGAGGTGTCTCACCTCATCTTTTGTACATAAACATCTTGATGTTTATAATTTTGATCTGAACAATGCTTGCACAAAATTTTGCTGTGTATATTGTTGATAAAATTACATACTGAAAGTATACATGAAAGATGGTCTGAAAGCTGAAAATTGAAAACATTCAATTCTGATATGATTGTTGATTATTCATGAGCATTCATCGATCCGATCGATCAACTGTCGATATCATCGACATCTCTTCATAATATGGAAAGCCACATGATCAGGTCTATTATCGAAAGTATTATCGATAACATCGAATGAGGATCATCGATATAATCGAAAGTAAGTTCAATAAAATTGAAAACTACTACTCCATAAAAGGCGGTCAAGCATAAAATTTTTTATTTCCTTTCTAAAATAGACTTTCCATTTTCTCTTGCTCAAATCCTCGGCTGGGAGTACATCAGTGGGTCCCGAATGCTCCTTGAGAACTGGTATTATCCTTCCACCCCTTCCATTCCAGAGTCTATCTTGTTGTTTGGTAGGGTATTTTCAGTTTCTTTAAAAGAGAAATTTTGTCCATTCTTCCCAAATCTGACTTTATGGGTAAGGACAAAGAAACGGTGTTGGGTCCTGGGGAGTCATCCAGAGCCTCACGGTCAAAGACCCTTGCCTCAAAAGAAAAAAAAAAGTGTTCCCGAACGTGGGACCCCCACCTATCAGAGGTCTCGCCAAACCACACGTGGTGGGTCCTAGTCTGAAACACCGGCACCTTCTCCGGCCGTTTCTAGGTGCCCTTAAATGGGTTTGATGATTTTTGGGTAACTGGTAATCTACTGCTTTCTGAGGCAGTATGTATTTTTGGATATTTGTGTATATGGCTGAATGAAATTCTCATCTTTACTGCCATAATTCGGTTCTCAGATCCCCTAGTTTGTCTGATATGGAATGCATGTGATGTTTCTTAATGATTATTCTATCTGCGTTTATCACTGCTCTATTTGATCTGATATGCATCCATACTATCTGAAAATGATGTATGCTTAAAAATGGTTTAATTTTTATACATCTATATCTGTTCTCTCACGTTACTTTAAACTTCAGTCAATATCAACTGCTATATCTTTGTCAATGACTGATAAAAAGGGGGAGAACAGTTCAAACACCCCGACAAGGAAATTGTATATCTACTTAAATGGTGTTGCAGGTGTTAGGGGGTGCAAGCTGCACCAAGCAAGGGGGAGTTTGCAGTTGGGGGGAGCAGATACTGGGTTGTGTACATGGGTTAGAAATTGTAAAATTGTGTAAAATGCATGTACACACAATTTAGGATGTGGTTTGTCTAGAAACTATTCTAGGGTGTTTTGGTATTTTGTCACATAATTGATAAAGGAGGAGATTGAAAGTGCCCTGGTTTGTCAATTAGCGTGAGTGCTGAGTTAACTAGACTGCAGAGCCTAATAGGAAGATCAATTCAAGTGTCTGCCTCAACCGGGATGTGTGCAAGCTCGCCACATATAAATCTAAGCCTCACATCCCTTGCCCCAAAACATCAGGTAAATAAAACTCTTAAAACAAGTTGGAATATCATAGAGTTTTTAAGATAAGAAAACGTTTTTAAAAATTAGAAAATTCTCTAAGTTTTCTTACTTTGTCAATTTTATCGATACATATCTCGATATGATCGACCTGCACTATCGAGGCCTTAATGCTCCATCGATACCATCGAAAAGAGGACCAAATATGTCCAGCAACCTCATACATATTTAGACAAAATTATTGATGTATCGATACACCTATCGATATCATCGATATTCAAATCTCAAGTCCATCGAAGGTGACTCGATAATATTGACAAGCAGATCTTCGGCACCCCTATTTTTTCATAAGAATATCATATATGCATCGATATATCGAAGCCTCCTCATTACCATCGAAATTCGAATCTCGATGAAATCAGAAGGCCCTCGATGATATCGATCTTGGGCACCAAGTTCTTTTAGTAAAATATTTCAAGATTGTTTATCTATGATCGGGGGTCACTCGATAGAATCGATATTCAAATATCAGTGATATTGGTACCAGGTCGATTACATCGAACAAGGACATAAACTGTCCAGTAAGCTTACTGAAAAATCCGTTGGATTTATCGATGCCTCGACACTGATATCGATATCATCGATATTCAAATTTTGATGATCTCAAAGGTCCCTCGATCATTCTTGTAAACCTAAAATATTTTATAGCAAGTTTCTCTCATTTTCAAGTGTCGATGAATCGAGCCTCTCATCGATGAAATCGGAGTTCGAAATATGATGACATCAACAAGTATTTCGATTCACCAACCTCCTGGAAAAAGGTTTTTAAAAGCATATGACATTGAGTTTGTGTCATCGAGCGGACCATCGATGCTATCGAGAGTATATGCTCGATGATATCAAACCCGCTCGATGATATCGAACTCTGTCATGAATGTGACCATTTTATATCCATTGGAACCTTTTGCCTATTTAAAGAGAGCTTGTTTATTGATCCTGGTAGAGAAAGAAGAGAATGCTTTTAAGTGTTTAACCTTAGATCTTATACCCAAAGCCCTTTCTCTCAGGGAAGTTCATCCTCCAATCCACCCTCATCATTGATATTCAATAGAGTGGATTGGGGAATGAACTTCCGCATTCAAGGATCCTCCAGCTACTACCTTAATGACAAATCATTAAGCTGGGATGCCTTAAATGCATACATGATTGAAATCGTTGTATCTTCCTTATAGGAACGTCTTCTGAGAGTAGGATTTCATCATAACCTTGACCCACCCGTCGCCATGCATTTGTACATCATTTGAGTTGCGGATCAAGGAAGCCGAAGACTCTTCATCAACAAAGGAGGAGATCTTGTCAACGTGCTGAATGTGACTCATCTGCTAATCTGTATGTTATTAGAGTCCAGAGGACACTTGTGATCATTCCTTTTTAGGATTGGGGCTAAGGTGTTTCTCACCCTTTCATGCCCTTGTAAGAGGCCTCCGGCGGGAGTGCATGTAGTGGGTACGTTGTGTAGACCCTTACTTTGTGAAGAGCATAAACATCCAGTTGAAGGTGAACCTGTCTAAAACCTTAGGTTTGAGGTGATCTAAGTGAAACCTTGGGTTTGAGGTAAACCATGTAAAACCTCAGTTAGGGTCTTATGGAAGATCCTTGGCCAGTGTGCGTAAAAGTGGGTGCGTTGTGTGGACCCTTGCTCTGTGGAGAGCATAAACATCCAGTTGAAGGTGAACCTGTCTAAAACCTTAGGTTCGAGGTGATCTAAGTGAAACCTTGGGTTTAAGGTAAATCGCGTAAAACCTCAGTTAGGGTCTTATGAAAGATCCTTGGCCAGTGTGCATAAAATTGGGTGCGTTGTGTTGACCCTTGCTCGTGAGAGCATAAACAGTCAGCCTCAGTGTAGGTTGTAAAGGTTGAAGGTGAACCTGATTTAAAACCTTAGATTTGAGGTGAACAGCTGTGAAACCTTCTTAGTGAAATCCGGCACACTCAAGGGTTGAGTGCATCTGCCGGGAGTGGAGTAGACTAATCGTCGAACCACTATAAAAATGACTGTGTTTGAGATTGTCATTCTTCTATGTGTATGATTTACTTTAATATTTTCATATCTGAGATCACACCTCACACTCATACACAGTCATATCCATCATAAACTACTTTACATATTGTTCACTTCTTAAATAGTTTGTGATTGGATCCTCTATCGGGCTTGGAAGCCAATAGAGTTACTTTTGAGTAATCCTAAAATATGCTTGTTATTAGGATTAGTGTAACATGATTTTAAATAAATCATAAAAAATTTAAAAAGTCCTATTCACCCCCCTCTATGACAGATTGGCATATTCCTACTTCAACTAAAGCGATCTTCACCGCAATTTCACTTATATCTCTGATTGTTTAGAAGAAGAAAAAAGTGACTTGAATTTCAAAACATCAGAACTTGAAAAATTAAGAACTGGGAATGAGAAACTAAAAAATGAAGTGTCTTCCCTGTTGAGTTCAAAGGATACATCGAGGTATGCCCATGGAGACCCTAAACTTGAAAAGTTATTAACCACATCTAGAACATGTGGAGATAGATCGGGTCTGGGCTATGATAAATACATGCCTCTTAAAAATAAGAGTACATCTCCAATGTTTTTAAAAGGAGAATCCTCTAACTCAAAAGGAAAGGACTTGAAATATTATAATCAAAACAACTGTAGAAATTTAAAGACTTCTCAAGTACCTAAAGTCAATTCTAATAATGTCAGCTTTAGAAAAAAATCTTATAATCCTTTAGCTGAAAAACTTGTGGACTTACTTAAGGAACTTCTCAAATCTAACTTTAATGAAAGAGTTAACAATAATTTCAAGCGAAGAAAAACTAACAGTGTTCCAAAACCCAAAACTACAATGAAATGGGTTCCTAAGGTTACTTGTTTGGTTGCCTGCATAGCCTTCAAGGCTTCGAGTCAATCAAAGTGGTACCTAGATAGTGGTTGCTCAAGACACATGACAGGTGATAGATATTTGTTCACCAACTACAAAGAAATGACTGATGGTTCAGTCACGTTTGCTGATGGAATCAACTGCAAGATAATTGGCCAAGGTACGGTTCATATCTCTAACCTTCCTCCTTTTGAAAATGTTTTATTTGTAGGTCTTAAGCACAATCTTTTTAGTATTTCTCAAATCTGCGATAACAAGCATAGTGTTAAATCTACAAATCGTGGATGTGAGATCTCAAATGAGAAAGGTTGTGTGATATTAAATGGCCGTAGAACATCTGAAAAATGTTATATCATTAATGAATGTTGCTTATCTAATTTATCTTATTACATGGTCTAAACTGATGATACTGAGTTATGGCATAAACACCTTGGACATGTGAACTACCGAGATTTGTATAGATTGAGCAAAGCCGATCTTATTAGGGGTCTACCCAAATTGAAGAAAATGGATAAAATATGTGGCGCATGTCAAATTGGAAAACAAATAGTCACAAGAAAGTGAACTCCACTGCCACATCCAAACCTCTTGAACTTCTACATATGGATCTAGTAGGACCAATCAGAACGAAGAGTAAAGGTAGTAAGAAGTATTTCTTGGTAATTGTGGATGACTTTACCAGATTTACATGGGTTTCATTCACGAGAGAAAATCTGAAACTCTCGATGAAGTCAAAATAATACTTAAGCGTATTCAAACTGAAAAAGAAATTAATGTGGTTAATGTCTGAAGTGATCATGGATCGAAATTCAAAAATAGCAAATTTGAGAAGTTCTATAGCGATCATGGTATATCGCATGAGTTTTCTACTCCTAAGACGCCTCAACAAAATGGGGTTGTTGAAAGGAAAAACAGAGTACTACAAGAGATGGCCAATGTAATGTTAAATAGCATGAAATTACTTAAAATTTTATGGGCCGAATCTGTTAATACTGCATGTTATATTATAAATCGTGTTTGCATAAGAAAATTAAAAGATAAAATGGCCTATGAATTGTGGTTTAATAAGAAATCCACAGTAAAATACTTTCATATTTTTAGAAGTGTTATATTTTACGAGACTGAGAAAATTTAGGGAAGCTCGACACTAAGAGTGATGAAGGGATATTCCTAGGTTATGCCCTGAATAGTCGAGCATACTGTGTTCTTAACAAGAGAACTGGTGTCATTCAAGAGTCTATAAATATGGTTATAGATGATCACCTGAATACACCAATCACTAGTTCAGAAGATGATGAAGTCAATTTTATTGAAAAACCTGACTCCTCATCTTGTCAAATCAATACTAAACTACGATCAGTCAAAAACCATCCTACTGATCAAATTCTAGGTAACCCTCTCACTAGTGTGCGTACTCGAAGACAATTAGAAACCATATGTAATTATGTATACTTTACTTCCCAAATTGAGCCGACCCATGTAAAAGAGGCACTCACTAATGAAAATTGGATAGTTACCATGTAAGATAAATTGAATCAATTTGTTATGAATGATGTGTTGTATTTGGTTCCAAGACCATCTGATAAACATATTATAAGTACCAAGTGAATTTTCAAAAATAAATCTAATGAGTTAGGGAATATAATCAGAAACAAGGCTAGACTGGTTGTACAAGGGTACACTCAGATAGAAGGAGTCGATTATGATGAAACCTTTGCCCAAGTAGCTCGTCTTGAATCCATCAGATTATTTATATCCATTGCATGTTTCAAAAATTTTAAGATTAATCAAATGGATGTTAAAAGTACATTTTTAAATGGTGATCTCAATGAAAAGGTTTACGTTAAATAGCCTAAGGGTTTTGAAGACCCTAAACAACTCTAATCATATGTATCGCCTTAAAAAGGCACTTTACGGTTTGAAACAAGCTCCTAGGGCATGGTATGAGAAATTGACTAAGTTTTTACTAAGTCATGATTTCATTATGGAGAGTGTAGATAAAACTCTTTGTGTTAGAAAATATAATGAACACATACTTATAGTATAGATATATGTTGATGATATTATCTATGGTTCTACTTGCTCTAACCAATCTACTGAGTTTGCAGAGTTAATGAAATTCAAGTTTGAAATGACTATGGTGGGAGAATTAAATTACTTTCTAGGTCTACAAGTGAAACAACTTAAAGACAATATCTTCATTTCTCAAACCAAGTATGCCTTAAACTTGGTCAAGAAATTTGGATTTGAGAATGGTAAAAAATTCGATACTCCTATGAGTACAACTCTTAAGCTTTCTAAGGATGCAATAGGTAAAAGTGTGGATCCTCAGTTATATCGCAGTATGATTGGTAGTTTATTATACTTAACTGTGAGCTGACTTGATATAACATTCAGTGTATATATTTGTGCTAGGTATCAATCAGATCCTAAGGAATCTCACCTTATTGTTGTCAGGCAAATTATTAGATATGTCACAAATTCGGCTAATCTAGGCTTATGGTATCCACATAATACTAATGTTCAATTAGTTGGATATATGGATGCTGACTGGGCTGAGAATATAGATGATAGAAAGTCCACCAGTGGTGGATGCTTTTATGTTGGAAAGTGTTTAGTTTCCTGGCACAGTAAGAAATAGAGCTCCGTATCACTATCCACAGCTGAGGCTAAATATTTTGTAGCCGGAAATGCTTGTACCCAGCTAGTGTGGATGAAAAGAATGCTCAATGACTATGGTATTGCACAAAATACAATGATATTGTATTGCGATAACTCTAGTGCAATTAATATTTCTAAGAATCTCATCCAACATTCCCATACCAAACATATTGACATTAGGTATCATTATATTCGAGAATTGGTAGAAGATAAAATCATTGCAATGGAATATGTACAAACAGAAAATCAACTTGCGGACATATTTACTAAACCACTTGATAAAAATAGGTTTTCTAAGTTAAAAATATATATTGGTAGGTGCAATTCAAATTGAGTTTATGATGTTTGCATGCTTTATTTTTTGTATATTTTATGCAAATAATTTTAAATAAAAATTAAATAAAATGTGCATTTTTAGTGCTTGCATGACCGGTCGAGCACATACTCGACCAGTCATGTCTCGATGGGTCGAGCATGTACTCGACCGGTCGTGGCGCACGGTTGGAGGCCCTTTATGAGTGAGAAAATCACCTTTTTCACCATTTTTCTCTTCTTCCTACTTTCCCCTTCTCCGACCTGTCGAACCCATCTTCGATTAGCGCTTGGTAAGTGCTCCATTTTCGATTTCCTTTCATATTTGGGTTCCTTGAATCTTGCATTACTAGATTCTTGCATTTATTTGATCATTTCTAGTGGTTTCTTAGGTCTTTTTGTGAAAAATCTGTTGGGTTTAAAACCCTTGATTCCTTTATTACATTTCTTTGTTGATTCTTGCAATGGAAGGTTGTTCCTCTAAGAAAACCACTAGAGCTTCCTCTTCAAGGCCCACTCATGTTAGGGTGCGAACCCTACGACCTCCCGGAGTTAACCCCGAGTATGTGTGGGATTTTCGCCATCGAGAGGTTATTGTTGAGCGGACGGTCAATTCAAACCATCTTAATCAATTTCATATTCTTCCACTCCTTGTCACTATAGGATGGGAGAACATTTTGAATTGGGGCAGACCGACATATCGCTCCATTGTGCAAGCCATGTTTGCTTGTATTAGCGACGTCTCTCTTGAGGAATTAACCTTCACAATCACCTTTAGAGAAGGTCTATTCAAAGTCGATCGTTACATAGTTTCTGACCTACTTGATGTCAATATAAATGGCAATGGTATACCTATACCGACTTTAGCCAAGAGAATGCCTGAGTCAGAAAAGTATATAATGACTTGTAAATTGTGTAAGATGGACTCGGAATGGAGTTCGGGGAATGCGCTCTGGGCTAACCAAATGTTGCCCAAATACAAAGTTTTGCATCACATTTTTATTTCTAATGTATATCCTCGATCTGGGAACAAAGCTGAATTGACATCATTTATGGTTCATATTATTCATTCAGTCATGTCTGGTATTCCTATGTGTCTTCCTTCCTTGATCTGTCACATCATTATTCAATTTTGACTTCATCCAGTCCATAGCTATATCCCATTTGCTTACTTGATGACTGCCCTTGCTTTTCACTGCAATGTGGTCATGCCGCCTGGTGAAGCTCCTATTACGCTTCTTCTGTTCAATAATTCAAATATAAACAAGATGAATTTGAAGTTTGCTCTTGGTCAAAGCGATGGAGGAAGTTGGAGAAGAAGATGCGCCACCAACTGACACTATGATGTACAATATCTTTGACGAATTTGATGAAGATGATATTAAGGCTGATCCTAATTTTCAACCTTCCGAGTTTGATGAGCGCCTTCGTGCCTTAGAGGAGAAGGTGGATGGATTGAAGATATCCCAGGATAGTCAAATGAAATATATGTGTAAGTATTTTTGATGCATTACAAAGAGATTGCATCAGATTGATCCGTCCATTCCACCTCCTTCTTCATCTGGTTTGGACTAGTTTACTTTTTCTTGATATATGGTTTTGGGCATGTATTAATGCTTAACTCTATACTTTCACTCGTTGACTATTTGCTATTTGGAGATGTATAACTGTTTAATGTTGACACTTCACTATATTTTAAACTTCTAACTTTCACTCTCTTTCTACTACTCTTTACATTTTTCATAATCACAATCATGTTTTCCCTTTAGTATGTATTTCTTCCTTTGTCATTTTGTGACAAAACGGGGAGAATTTTTGTAGTATGGTGTGGTTATGTTTGATTAGTGAATGATGTAGAGAGATGCATGTATGCATGTTTTTTTTTTTTTTTTGGGATATGTATCTGTAAATACAGGTCTCTACAAGTCACTCAGCTCAAATTGAGGGGGAGTAGATTAAGGGGGAGTTGTTGAAAGTTTGATTAGTTTGTAAACCTGTGTATTATGAATAGGTTGATCTTCTAAGTTGGTTTTGTCACAAATTTGACAAAGGGGGAGATTGTAAGTGTTATGTTATAGATCTAGCACCCTGTATTGTCAAATTTTATTATGACAAACCACTTTGGAGTGATTAACTTGTTTAATAGATGGAAAGTTCACCTTCATACGAAGATGAGTTTCAAGTCATCTACATCAACATCAAGTGCTACTACAACTTCAAGTCAAAGTGTATGTTCAACTGCTAGAACAATATCAAGTTCACATAATAGACCGAGTGCAAGTGCGACTTCAAGTCCAAGTGCATTACATAATCAAGTATACAAGTTCAAGTTTCAAGTATACAAGTTCAAGTTTCAAGTATACGAGATCAAGCTTCAAGTACTTCAAGTATACTATCTATCGAAGCGACCGAAGTTACAAGTTCAATGTTCACATTTAAGGTATACGTGACCCTATAAAGACCTTAGGTTTAGGTCATTCATATTGCATATTGAATTTGGGTCATTGTACTTATTTTAGGATTTGCTTCAACTAATCCTAGTCATTGTTCGACTAGTCCAGGCACTGGCTCGACCAGTCCAGGATTTTTCTCGACTAGTCCAGAAATTAACTCAAATTTTCGGATAATTCTGGTAGGTCCTCGACCGGTCGTGGAGATTGGCTCATCCAGTAGTGCAGGGCTCGACTCAAACTCCAGCAAGCATTTTAATCCCCACTTGACCAGTCGAGCGGGCCACTCGACCAATCGAGAGTCTGATTTATCTTATCGCACCAGAATTTTTAAAATTCGGTTGCTGCCAGGACCAGTCGAAGCAGACCTTAGACCAGTCGAGGGAACTGAATTTCAACCTATAAATAGAGGACTTTTCTCAGTATTTTCATTCATTCCAAGCCAATTCAAGTCACCACTCTAAGAGATAAGTCCCCATGATTATCAAGCTATTGTTTATTAATTTTAAATTCATTTATAGCTTATTTGATTATGTAATTTCTTGATCTCTTTGCTTTTAATCTAACTTTGTAAAAGGGAGTTCTACTCTACCTTCTTGAGATCCAAGGAATTCAATCAAGTAGCCCAGTTCTGAGTTTAATTAAAATTCATTTAGAACCTAGAACCCTTCTATATGTGTATTGGACATTGAACTTCTACATCAACAAGTGAAGCGGTTCTACCAGGCTACATCAAGCAGAATCTACAGATAAGCATATTGTTTATTGCTTTTTGGTTTTTGAGATAGCTAGAAAATCTCTGTTGTGGTTTTAACTGAGTTAGCCAAAAAATCTCAGCGTGGGGTTTTTAATTGTGGTAGCCCATTGAAAACACAATTATAAATGTTTTAAGGTGAACCTTGGAAAACCTTCTTTCATAGTGAAAGCCAATATCACGTGGGTTGTGGATATTAGATGTGGAGTAGGTGTGGTTGTTTGAGAACAGTTGGTGTACACACCAAACCACTATAATTCTCGGAGTTTGGATGATGATGATGATGATAATGATGTCTGTGATGTAGTGAATGCTTGTATTTATTTTCATGTACTTGTGGTGAATGTTGTAATAGCTAAATTTGTTTCATTTGCCTTTTATATTAGTTTGAGTTTTTTATCCTTACTAAGTTCAAGACATCAGGTTGTCCTACCATAAGCCTTGGTTTTTTGTGTAAGGTTGTTCCTTGAACAAAGTTTGTATCAACCTCTCAAGACTAGTGCATTTGAGGTTGTTATTTATTTCATCTATCTGCATTTAAATTCCATTTTTATTTTTTATTTGGCATAGTCCTATTCCCCCCCCCCCCTCTAGGACTGAGAGCTCACCCTTTTCAGACTCGAGTGACCCGAGTGGCTCCCGCTTCACCACCAGTAGTTCCTGTTCCCCCTCCTGAGCCTCCTGTTCCCACGCTGTAACATCTTGGAATTTTCACTGTTTGGGATTTCCAAAAAAATATCCTTGAAATTCCTTTTTTGTAATTAACTTGTATTGTTACTTACTGACCATTAGCACTCAATGTTAATTTATGCACGAGTGAAACCAGTAAAGAACCGCACAAGTTCGATTAATCAACCTTAAGAAGCCAATGAATCTGCCCAATCACTTGAACACCAAGTTTAGCCCCATGATTTACTCACAGAGGGCCCAAATCTAACTGACCCATCACTAACTAATCAAGACAATCATAATTAAAGTAAAGATCTAACTGAAGCTGAGTCAGATAAGGCTCGGATCTTGACTAATAGACTAAATCAACTCTGTTATTCTTTTAGCTTAAAACTAACGGTTTAGACTAATCATAACCAAATCTTCACTTTTACTAGTTATAAATAGGCCACACTATAGACATAGTTAATCCAAACCCTAATCATTGCCCACAAGAAATCTCAATACCTATTTCATTATAGAAATGCCCCGTTTTTCCGAACAAGCTCTAGACTGCTCGTTGGAAGGACACTAGTTCCAAAACTATAGAATAATGTCCGTTTTGCTGGGCTTGACGTCCATCGCGGGAGTCAAACCTGGGTACTGTCCAAAATCGCTCAAATTGAACCAAAGGGCGAGTGCATGAGAAGTGCAAATACCCTAAGGAAAGAAGTTGAAACTTAGGTGAATTAGGTCGTCCACTCTTATGCAAAGTTGAGGATTTCGGACCGTCAGTTTGCAACCAAACTTTACACGTGGAGTAAGGATATTTTCCTGCACATATCCATATAGCTGCTGTCCCGATCGACCATCGATGACGCTTAAACAGACTTCTAATCATATCCGCTGATTGGCATATCCAAATGGTGGGCTGATCATATCCATACATAAATCATCATTAAGGCTAACTATCCTACGGTGTATATCGACTTGTATACTGTATAGTGGGCCCTAGAGGCTAGAAAAACCCTCTCATAGGGTTAATATAGTAAAAATCTAACACTTGGGGCCATTTGCATCAAATCTGACATTATAAAAGGGGTTTCTTTTGGGCACCCCTCTCCCCATACGAATTTACCCTAGAGAAAGGAAAGAGAGAAAAGGGAAAAGAGGAAGAGGAGAAAGGAGGAGAAAGAGAGAGGAAGAAGAAAGGAAAGGACCGTGTGGTAGGAGGTGGGGCCCAAGGTGGGACCCACGAGTTTGGCAACCCTAGATCACTTCCTAAAGTCTTCAACAATCCATAGGTGCAGACTATTAACCTTAAGTGGCCTAGCACTAATTATAGTATGAGTCTAATGATTTTGTTTATTTAGATGATGCATTTGGAGAATCTAGGGAAAACCTTAGAATTGTTGGGTTATTTGGAATTGTATGGAATTATATGTCATGTTGATTTTCTCATATGATGTTGTTCTTGCCTCTCACATGATTTGGTACAAATTAATGATCTCATGTTTATGTCTTGTTTGGTTTTCTTCATATGATGTTACCCTATAACATGTATGCCTTATTAATCCTTGTGCAAATTGGCCCTATGAGATGTAGAAAGTGCTTAACTTCCTCACGAACCTACACAACACACATGCACCTTTATTCATGATATTATTAGCCTCTTTTGCTAGGAGATTCTGAATTGTATGTTGAGGAGTATGAGAACATGATGTTGTTTATGCTAGTTGATAACCTCATTAGTTGTAATGTTATGAATCATCACCCAAACCTTTGGGTTAGTCAGGAATATGAGGAGAGCGAAGCCAGCCCCATTGGTAGGACCATCTTGAGCCTAAACCCATGGATTCGGGCGAGTGCGCATGGGCAACAGTAGTTAGACTACATGGGTCGCTCGTACCCGATGTCATTCCGCCACGTGCTTGCCTGAACTCATGCGGTCTAGTCTACTGGCTGACCAAACTTGTTTTATTAACCCTATTTGCTCATACTTGTATGGAACCTACACACCCTACAACCATTGTAGCCCATCGATAACCACCTGAAGCCAATCCACTATCTCGTGGACCGGGCATGGTTGAATGGGACACTGTATTCGAGCTATCGGCCTACGCTGGGGTGACGAATCTCCCCATAGTGACCGCCAGGGATCCTAGTTCTTAGCACTCCCCATGGGTCATGAACTCACTAATGTGTCCGTTGACTTGAGAGGAAACGAAATAGAAAACATGAAAATGCTAGGAACCATCCCAGTCCCTGAGGTGACGCTCTTAAACGGAAGGTGAGACTTCCAGAGTGTTAGGGTTAGGTAGCGAGAGTAAGTAGTGACACTAGAGGGGGATCCGAGAGTCTTACAGTGCCTGGGCCCATTCTCGGACAAGAATTTGGGAACTTGACGATAAGACTCGATTCGACTAACTAGGAAATTTCGCTATTCCAATCCACCTAATCCCTAAGGGACTGTTGGGCCAACTGAAATAGGTGAGATTAGGGTGAATGAAATGGTAAGATTAACCATAGATGCATATGTAAGGTATTGTCCCTGGATAAAGTGTATCCCATGTTTTACAATACTCAGTTTAGAATGCTTGCAATTAAAGGTAAATCCTGAGATTTCCTTTCAAATTACACTTGGAAATTTATCATCATGGGATTTGAAAATCCCATATTACATCTTCTGACACAAGGCTGATTTTGCAAAGCATATGAAATTAATTTTAAATCCCATCCCACACTTATTCTAGACATGTCATCCGCAATCTTGAGTTGGGATTAACATTGAAATCCCATTTAGTACAACTTAATGCCACTAGTCAAACAGGCCTAAGTCTAAATTCCTCTCCCCAATCTATCCCCTTAAACTCTTCACCTACCTTCACTCTGTTCTTTAAATTTCCCAGTACATTATTAGAAACAAGCCAGAGATCGAATGATTGGACGGTCGAAACCATCGTCCTAGACTGAACAAGTTAATACCGGGCCGAAATTGATATTTTTGACCCATTCGGGGATAAAGACTTAGGGATGATCGAAAATTTACCAAAAATAGTGAAACTATAAAAAAAATTGATTTTGGATACTAAATTGGTGTAATTTTGTAAAATAGATAGGCCCATTGAGTAGATCAGCTTATCCTACCCCAAATTCATATATGGCACATCGAACAACTCATGCCGGTTTACGAGAGATGGTCGTTGCAAGGTGAAACCCTCCAGCGCCTCAGCACCACAGCGCAGGCGGGTGCCGCCAGTGCCCAATCTTCCAGGGTCTTGGCGCCATAGCGCCGGGTGGGTACCGCCAGTGCCAGACTGTCCAGCGGGCCAGGCGGCCCATTTTCTACAGTTTTTAGCTCGACTTAAAAAATTCATATCTCCCTCACTATAACTCCGATTTAGGTGATTCAAAAGCCAGATTGAAGCTTAACAAGTTTGGTTTTATATAAAAATAAGAAAAATAAAATAAAAATAAAAATTATAATATAGTTAAAATTAAGATATTTTACCAACTACTAAAAATTATTAATTTCGGACAGCTGTTTCTCCTAGAATTTTAATAATTTATTTACAACTCCAAATGATATGAAGTTTTGTGGGATGACTTAAAACTTAATGATAAATCATCATAAAAATTTTAAAATAATTCAAGTACTAAAAGTATAAGAGGCGTTACAATAAATATAAACATTTTAAAACTTAATGATGAATCATTAGTTTAGACAACCGTCACTTCTAGAATTTTAATAATTTTTCTAGTAATCGTGATGACTTTTCCTCATCTTACTACCTCTTGGTGCTACTCATAAGTTTGAAAAATTCATTCATTCTGAATTATACCCTACCTCATCTCACCACTCACCCACTTCCACATCCACATTTAGCTACACTCATTCTACTAATGTGTTGTTTCTTAATTGTCGAACATACTATACATAAAGCATCCATTTCTAAATCTATCCTTCCTTAGCTTGCCGCTCGTCCACTTCAACATCCTCATTTCCGCTACACATCCTATGAATATATTGCTTCTTGACTGCCTGACATTCTGTGTATAAAGCGTAGCTAGTTTTACATCTAATCATATGAAAACTCTAGATGCACATCTCCACTATAGCTACCCAACTCTAATTCAATGAACAACATCCTTCTCAATATCTGGTTTTGATGAATTATAGGCCAACCTATCAAACAGTCGTTATGGGGTAGTTGTCCATCAATCTTAACTAATTTCTCATCTCCACTCCTATTATCATCAAAAATGCATTCCATATACTATGTTTGATGCAGTTAACACACAGTAAGCACATGTAAGTGAGGAAAGGTGACTCTCCTCAAAATTAGTCATAGTCAATATTTTATTTTCTGTGGCACTCCACATTAAAGTACTAACTAACCTAAGTTGAGACAAGTATCCACACTTCTACTAATGGAAAGTAGGAGTCATACTTCTAGTCAGACTCATAAACATCCACCTCAACTCCATTCAAGAAGCCCGTCATATTCCAGAATCTTTCCCTTGAATTCAAGAAGGGAATAATACTTTTGATGAAATTGTGAACCATATCCATAGCTTCCAACAAAGCTCAAGGACATCCCCCATCAAGCCCATTCTGGATGCTCATTAGGTTCCCAAGGCTACTTATCTTGCGGTGCATTTGGTTTCAACAACATGTAATGTTTCCAAACCACAATTCCCATGATGAGTACATGGTGTGGGCGCCTCCTCTCATGAAATGAGATCACCCTCAGCCCAAATATCATTCTAAAATGGTGACCAAGATATGGATACCCCCGCTCATTAGTACTTCCACCCTTTCAAAATCCCATAATGAGGAACCCAACTTGCTTATATCCAAATGATAAACCCTCTGCCTTGAGAAGCTATTTACAAAAACCAATCCCTATCTGCTTAGACATATTTTCCAACATTAGCTGATGAGGAGTTTGCTTCTTTTCGTTGAACCTATGCCACCATTTTCTTAGAAGTGCCTAATCCTTTCCTTCCAATTACGATCCCTAATTCCCTTCCTCTTTGGTTTTCAATCATCAATGATTTAATAATCGAATTGCATGAGTAACTTACTTTATGGTCTACAGGAAAGGGAAGGACAGAAATTAGCATCTATGATTGGGTTACTATAGAGAAATATCTGGACATAGTAGGTAGGATAGAGAAAATGTCGTTGCATACAATGGTAATTCATATAAAATTTTGTGCCTATAGACACTTTTTAGGGTGATCTTTGACCATAAGCATATTGAGAGATTTATTAACCCCCAATTTGGACATAAATTGAAACGAGGACTCTCTTAGACCAAGACCCAAGGGACAACCTTATAAATAGGAGATTTAAACTTTCCAATGATGGTCGTTCCCTAAACATTTAGATTGACCAGATTACAGAATTACGGAAGTATACAACTGCGAAGTATTTGCGGCTTAGCCCAATTCTTAATCCTGGGTGAATACCAACGGACTCACTGCTTTGACCGAGTAGAAGACCAAGATCTACCAAGACTAGGAAGGGATACAACGATCTTTCTGCCCTGGTCAGGCAGAGGATCGACGTATGGGATCAAAGCCTACCACAACTGTCTTTCCGTATTAGCCCAATCATAAAGAGTAGAATATACCACCCTTAGGTAAACTTTATCATCAAACACTTAGCACGATAATGATAATTTCGACATTTGTTTTCAAACCTCAAAGGTGAAAACTTTTAAGGGGGGGGGTAGATCACAATGAGCTAGGCTAGTGTATTTATCATACACCCTAAAACGTGTATAAGCCCGAAACCAACAAAACTTAAGTAAATGAAATGATAATATCTTTACTTATTACCCTTAGGCAATTTCGGGGATGGAATTGTTTTTAAGGGGGGTAGATTGTAACATCATGGAATTTTCACTGTTTGGGATTTCCAAAAAAAAATTCTTGAAATTCCTTTTCTGTAATTAACTTATATTGTTACTTACTGACCATTAGCACTCAATGTTAGTTTATGCACGAGTGAAACTAGTAAACAACCGCACAAGTCTGATTAATCAACCTTAAGAAGCAAACAAATCTGCCCGATCACTTAAACGCTAAGTTTAGCCCCATGATTTACTCACATAGGGCCCAAATCTAACCGACCCATCACTAACTAATCAAGACAATTATAATTAAAGTAAAGATCTAACTGAAGCTGAGTCAGATAAGGCCCAGATCTTGACTAATGATTAAATCAACTTCATTACTCTTTTAGCCTAAAACCGACGGTTTAGAGTAATCATGACCAAATCTCCACTTTCACTAGCTATAAATAGGCCACACTATAGACTAGTTAATCCAAACCCTAATCATTGCCCACGAGAAATCTTAATACATATTTCATTACAAAAATGCCCCAATTTTCTGAACAAGCTTTAGACCGCTCGTTGGCGGGTCACTAGTTCCAAAACTATAGAATAATGTCCGTCTTACTGGGCTTGACATCCATCGTGAGAGTCAGACCTGGGTACTGTCCAAAACTGCTCAACTTGAACCAAATGACGAATGCATGAGAAGTGCAAATATCCTAAGGGAAGAAGTTGAAACTTAAGTGAATTGGGTCGTCTACTCTTATGCAAAGTTGAGGATTTCGGACCGTTGGTTTGCAACCAAACTCCACATGTGGAGTAAGGATATTTCCCTGCTCATATCCGTATAGCCGCGGCCCTGGTCGACCATCGATGACCGTTAAATAGACTTTTAATCATATCTATTGATTGGCACATCCAAATGGTAGGCTGATCATATCCATACATAGATCATCATTAAGGCTAACTATCCTACGGTATATCAACTTGTACACCCCATAGTAGGTCCTAGAGGCTAGAAAAACTCTCCCATAGGGTTAGTATAGCAAAAACCCAACAGTTGGGGCCATTTGCACCAAATCTGGCATTATAAAAGGGGCTTCTTTTGGTCACCCCTCCCCCCATATGAATTTGCCCTAGAGAAAGGAAAGAAAGAAGAGAGAAAAGGGTGAAGAGGAAGAGGAGAAAGGAGGAGAGAGAGAGAGAGAGGAAGAAGAAAGGAAAGGAGTGTGTGGTAGGAGGTGGGGCCCCAGGAAGCTTAGAGCCTTAAAGAAATACCTTCCCCTTCCCATATCCATAACTACAAGCCACTTTCATCCGAATGGGAAGGTAAGCACCCATCCTTTTTGGTAATCTTTGGGGTTGAGATAGGAAATGCATGTAATCCTAACATGCAAGTTCATTTGGCTCAGGATCTCTACGAATCAACCCGCAAGTTTGGCAACCCTAGATCGCTTCCTAAAGTCTTCAACGATCCGTAGGTGTAGACTATTAACCTTAGGTGGCCTAACACCAATTGTAGTATGAGTCTAATGATTTTGTTTGTTTGGATGATGCATTTGGAGAATCTAGGGAAAACCTAGGAATTGTTGGGTTGTTTGGAATTGTATGGAATTGTATGTCATGTTGATTTTCTCATATGATGTTTTTCTTGCCTCTCACAGATTTGGTACAAATTGATGATCTCATGTTTAAGTATTGTTTGGTTTTCTTCACATGATGTTGCGCTATAACATGTATGCCTTATTAATCCTTGTGCAAATTGGCTCTATGAGATGTAGGAAGTGCTTAACTTCCTCACAAACCCACACAACACACATGCACCTTTATTCATGATATTGTTAGCCTCTCTTGTTAGGAGATTCTGAATTGTATGTTGAGGAGTATGAGAACATGATGTTGTTTATGCTAGTTGATAACCCTGTTAGTTAGCATGTTATGAATCACCACCCAAACCCTTGGGTTGGTCAGGAATACGAGGAGAGTGAAGGCGGCACCATTGGTAAGACTGTCTTGAGGCAAAACCCATGGATTTAGGCGAGTGCATGTGAGCTATAGTAGTTAGACTACATGGGTCACTCGTACCCAATGTCGTTTCACCACATACTTGCCTGAACTTATACGGTCTAGTTTACTGGCTGACCAAACTTGTTTTGTTAACCCTATTTGCTCATACATGTATGAAACCTGGCACACCCTACAACCATTATAGCTCATCAATAACCACCTGAAGCCAACCCACTGTCTCGTGGGCAGGGCATGGTTGAATGAGACAATGTGTTCGAGCTATCGACCTACACTGGGGTGACAAATCTCCTCGTAATGACCGTGAGCGATCCCAGTTCTTAGCACTCCCCATGTGGTTGAAGTGGGGGACGGGGAACCCGACGGGATCAAGGATCGCGGTGCCTTGGCCTCACCCGTTGAGGGGCCTTGGCATCACAACTTGTTGAGGCATTAATATGTGGGGTGTATCACATTCTCCAACCTATTGGATGAATGGACTTAACTAAGAACTTGGCTAACAAGATCACATTGCATCGCACTAGTTAGGGTGGTAACTCGGTAGTCGAGGTTGCTCTGAGGGAGTGTTGGTCATACGCGATCGTTAGATGGAGTCAATCGAGGGAGTGTTGTGGCGAGGGCATGCATCATATCATCCATCATGCATGCGCATTAATAAGATTAGTTAGGTGTTTATAAATGATTACTTTTTATTAAATTCATAACATAACTGATGCTTGTTATAACTTAAGACTAATAACACCCACTGAGTTGATCACTCACTTCCACTCTAGGATGGTATTTTAAAACACCAACCAGACTCTCCCATAGGTGCAGGTGGCGTAGAGTATGAGGAGCCTGACGGTGCAAGTCTTGGTGAGGAGGGCGAGCTGTCGTACTTTCAGCCGATGGGAGGTCCTCCATCGACTTCGTAAGCGGGTTTTGGATCACTGAGTGGTGGACTCAATGCACTATTCTTTAGGACTTGTCATTCCTTTATGATTTTGTTGGGCAATGCCTGGTGCGACCCATTTATATTCTTTTGGACTTGTATATATTTGACCTCTTTCATTTCAGTAGACTAGTTGTGCTTGTGTTTCATATTCCAAGTAATTCCAGGCTGCGCATTTAACCTGATCAAATGCAAATTAGTAAAAAAATTAGATATAAGTGATGTCCTGGAACTCAGGAGTCGAGCGTATACACGACCCCCATTTTTCAAGGAGTTACACACACCAAAGATTCCTACAGATCCTGCGCCTCCGTGCGAGACTAGCGCAACCCCCACTGTATCAGTCAATGCTGACTAGTTGCAGTAGATGCTTTAGGTTATGATAGCAGCCCTCCATGGGCAGGGCAGGCTTCCCACTAAGACTCCGGAGTAGGCAGAGCAGGAGCACCCTAGCGCCCTATTGCGAGATTTCCTTCGGCTCGATCCCACGCTATTTCAGGGAGAGCCTAATCCATCTGTGGCTAAGAGATAGCGCTCCCATGTAGAGAAGATGTTTGAGACGATGAGATGTACGACCCAGCAGTGGGTCCCTTTTGCAGTATATATACTTAAGGGTGAGGTCGAGCATTGGTGGGCCTCCATTGCCCGTGCTGTAGGGCCTGATTTCATTTGGACGTGGGAGGACTTCGTGGACTGGTTTGACAGGCAGTATTTCCCCGACCGCGTTCATCAGCAGCGTGCGTTAGAGTTCGAGACTCTAGTATAAATAGATATGATCATGGCTCAGTACGCGGCTCACTTTGTCACGCTTTCCAAATTTGCGATGTACTTAGTTGATGATTTGGGATGGAAGTCCCATCGTTTTGAGAACGGCTTGCGTTATGGACTTAAAGGCCGTGTTATTAGTCATATCTTCAGACCTTCAAGGAGTTGTTCAGAGGCCCCAGGTCTATAAGACTAAGTGGGCCGGTGAGCAGAGTGACCGTGATCAGAGGAGAGACCAAAAGAGGCAGGCCCCCTTAGGTGGCTCCCAGCAACGTCGATCATGACAAAGGCTCACAGGTCGACCAGCCTTCCAAGCGCTACCAGCACCACCTCCGAGGCAGTTCACTGGTGTCTATTTTGGGTGCAGTGAGATGGGGCACCGTATTTGGGAGTGTCCCTGCCCTCTGCAGCAGCATCCTAGAGCAACACATCAGCCTCCACCACAGCAACATCGACCACAGCCACCTCAGCCGTCGAGGCCTGAGTAGCAACAGAGGCAGTAGTATAGGCCGCCACAGTGGCAGCAGCAGTAACAGCAGGGACCTCAGAGGGGACAGACACTTCCCAAGCCAGCTCAGGCTAGATTCTAAGCAGCTCAGCAGGACCCGCAGTCATCCGAAGGAGTCGTTGAGGGTGTTCTTCACGCCTCTACGTGCATTGCCCGAGTTTTATTTGATTTCGGTGCATCTCATTCCTTCATGTCTAAGGACTTCTTCCGTTCAACCGGATTGCTGTTAGAGTCCACCCGTGAGGGATTGTCAGTGTCAACTCCCTTAGGGAAGATCGCAGTGCTAGGCCAATTTTGTTCTTCTTGCTCCGTGTTAGTGGGAGAGACCCTCTTACCCGCAAATTTCTTTATGCTGCCAATGTCAGAGTTCGACGTCATCTTGGGTATGGATTTGATCATCGAGTACCACATCGTATTAGACTGCTCCGCAAGGATAGTCACATTCTGTATACCCGGCTTGCTACAGTTCCAGTTCATAGCCGAGCCCAGAGGAGAGTCGTTATCTTCTTTAATGTCGTGTGTAGTAGATGAGCCTATAGCACTGAGCGTTAATCAGTTGCCAAATGTCTGTGATTTCTCCGACATATTCTAGGAGATTCTGAGGTTACCATCGGCCGGTATATTGAGTTCTAGATTGATCTTGTGCCCGGTACCACACCTATCTCGAAGGCCCCATATCGTATGACACCAATGAAGTTGCGGGAGCTACAACAACAGTTGGACAAGTTGCGTGAACTGGGTTTTGTCCGTCTGAATAGTTCATTGTGAGGAGCACCGGTACTATTTGTCAGGAAGAAGGATGGCTCGTTGAGGCTCTGCGTAAATTACCGCGAGCTCAACCAGGTCATGATCAAGAACAAGTATCTGCTCCCGAGGATCGATGATTTGTTTGATCAACTGCAGGGTGCATAGTTCTTTTCGAAGATTGACCTATGGTCCAGTTATCAACAAATTCGGGTCTGAGAGGAGGACATCTCGAAGACAGCTTTCAGGACACGCTATAGTCACTTTGAGTTTCAGGTCTGTCCTTCGAACTGACTAATGCACCTGTGGTCTTCATACAATTGATGAATGAGGTCTTCTGTCCTTATCTAGATCAGTTTTTTGTAGTCTTCATCGACAAAATTTTGATCTATTCGAGGACTCGCGAGGATCACGAGCAGCATCTAGAGGTTGTGTTACAAACCCTTCATGCCCACCAGCTCTATGCTAAGATGGAGAAGTGTGAGTTTTGGAAGGAGGAGGTGAAGTTCCTCGGTCACGTAGTGACGAGGGAGGATGTCGCAGTGGACCCCTCAAAGATAGATGCAGTGTGTTAGTAGGGCCAGCCCACGAACGTGTCCAAGATCCACAATTTTCTTGGTTTGGCGGGATATTATCAACATTTTATCGATGGATTCTCTTGTATCACAGCACCATTGACTGAGTTGACCCAGAAGGGTGCAGATTTTGTGTGGAGTGACTCATGTGAGCAGGCATTTGTAGAGCTGAAGGACCATTTGATGTCCGCACTAATCCTCACTCTTCCCTCTGGGAGTGAAGATTCGTGGTTTTTACTGACGCTTCGCATATTGGTTTGGGTGTTGTCCTGATGAAGCATGGGAAACCGATGGCCTTCGCATCTCACCATCTCAAGGTCCATGTGTAGAACTACCCCACGCATGATTTAGAGTTGGCTGCAATTGTCTTCGCACTGAAGGTGTGGAGGCACTATCTTTACAGGGTTAGGTTTGAGCTCTTCCCTGATCACAAGAGCTTGAAGTTTCTCTCCTCACTGTCGGAGTTGAATATGAGGCAAAGATGTTGGATAGAGCTCTTGAAGGACTACTATTTCGATCTTCAGTAATACCCTAACAAGGCGAATATGGTGGCGGATGCTCTTAGCCATCAGCCACGAGGTCTGGTGGCGCATATGATGGTCTAGGAGTGGATGATGCTCGTGGATATAGCAGAGTATGACTTCGAGTTTGGTTTGTAGTCTACTATCGTTCGACTATCGAGCCTGGCGATTCAACACTCTCTTGTCATAAGGGTGATCGAGGCTCAGCAGACAGACGAGTCATTACAGGGTTACCGAGCAGAGGCCGCATCAGAGGAGCAGTCAGATTGGCAGATTGGTTTTGATGGTGGACTTCGTTTTAGAGGTTGATTGTGTGTCCTAGACGTTCCAAAGTTGCACAGATATCTGATGACCGAGGCACACCGATCGAGATTTACTATCACTCCGGCTCCACAAAGATGTATCGCAACATGAGGAGGTAGTATTTTTGGGCGGGGATAAAGCGTCAGATTACCAGTTTTGTGGCTGAGTGTGACATGTGCCAGCATGTCAAGGCCGATCATCTGAGGCCTCCAAGTCCATTACAGCCGTTAAGCGTCCCGAAGTGGAAGTGGGAGCATGTATCCACAGATTTTATCATGGGTTTGCCTAGGACTTAGCACGGTCACGATGCCATCTGTGCTGTCATCGATCGTCTGATGAAGTCAGCGCATTTTCTTACGATTCGTGCGACGTGGCCTTTGGACCATCTTGTCAGGTTATTCATCAAGGAGATTATGAGACTACACAGCATTCTAGTTTCGATCATCTCTGATTGAGATCCGAGGTTCATGTCTCAATTTTGGAGGAGCTTTCAGAAGGCGATGGGGTTTGCCTTGCAGCTCAGCACCACGTATCGTCCACAGACTGATGGGCAGACCAAGAGGGTCAACTAAATCCTTGAGGATATACTCAGAGCTTGCGTGATTGACTTCGCGAACAGCTGGGATGAGCACCTGCGATTGGCTAAGTTCGCATATAACAATAGCTATAAGGCGACCATTGGCATGACTCCTTTCGAGACATTATATGGTAGACCATGCAAATCACCAAGTTGTTAGACCGAGGTTGGAGAGCATCGTTTCCTAGGTCCTGAGCTTGTGCAGTAGACGTCAGAGGCTATCGATATCATCAGGCAGAGGATGCACACAGCTCAGAGTTGACAGAAGAGTTTTGCTGATCGTCAGCGTTGTCCCTTGGAGTTCGTAGCAGGGGACTATGTGTATCTCAAGGTCTTACCCATGAAGGGTATGGTTCATTTTGGAGCGAAGGGCAAGCTTGCCCCAAGGTTTATTGGACCTTTTGAGATCACTAGGCGCGTTGGCGCTATGGCCTATAGGCTTGCTTTACCACCTCAGTTGTCTGGCGTCCACAACGTTTTCCACGTATCTATGTTGCGGAAGTATAGGTTAGACATCGTTACTATTATTGATTGGTAGTCGCTAGAGGTTCGCGAGGATGCTTCTTATATTGAGTAGTCAATTCACATCCTTGATCGGAAGGAGCAGGTCCTCCGGACCAAAGTCATTCCTTGGTGAAGGTCCACTGGGGTCTCCATTCTGTTGAGGAGGTATCTTGGGAGTGCGAGGTTGAGATTCACAAGTGTTATCCCCATCTCTTTGATGATTGATTATATGTTGTATATTATATGTTGTACGCTGTCTTCGATTTTAATGATGCTATGTTTCCTCTTTTCTTATGAGTTATGCCTAGTTGCAATGTTAGTATAAATTTCGATAATGAAATTTTTTTAGGAGGGGAGAGTTGTAGGGCCCGTATCCTAGTCCATACCATTCTTTAGACTTCCGCGATCCTCTCCATTGAATTTTGGCAACCCGCGACCTATAATCGGCGTTTGCGCCGACCCTAAGTCGCGTCCTTGAAATCTAAGTCGACTCGACCTAAGACTTGTACTATTGTGACCATGCCGTCGTAGCGGTTCCAATGCTGCGACTTACGCACTGATGCAATACCCAGGCCAGGAGTTGTGGGCCTACGTTTATTTCGAGGAAAATGCCGCGCATTGTGAATCCTGAGAGAATCTCTACCATCCATCACATCAATCAATCTAGTACTAGTCAAGTACACAACCCATCCCTCTCTTACACAAGCCATCCCCAAAGTCAACTCTCTCTCTCTCTCTCAACCCATCCCTTTCATCCATCCGATGACATTCTCTCTCCCTCATTCTCTCTACCATTCCAAGCTACCAAAGGAGTGGACGTCCAAGCATTTCGCTAAGGAGAGCCCTTGCATTTTTTGTGGGAAAGGGATCTCCACCGTTGATTTTTACGATTTAAGGCCCACATGATTTGGGACCCATTTTGATGTATGTATTATATTTACATGGCCCAATTAGGGAGGGCACATAGTGGCGGAGCCCATCCCCTCCATCACACGCCGTCTCTCTCTCTCTCTCTCTCTCTCTCTCTCTCTCTCTCTCTTTCCTGTTGCCGCCCACCTTGATGAATGGATTAGATCCACACCGTCTGATCATGAGGCCCACCTTGTTGTTGCCCATTTTTGGGATAGGCCCTGGATGAGGAAAATCACAAAAATCGGCTGATCCAAAACCTTGGTGGGCCACCAATTGGACCCACCTTGATGTGTGCGTTGTATATTTACGCTGTCCTGCAGTGGGCCGCCCACTGTCCAGCAGCAGCAGCCCACCTTGCTGACTGGCCTAAACGAGGGAGAACATAAATATCAGCTTGGCCTAGCCCAGCTCATATGGCCCATGTTGACGTGGGAACCACCATGATTTATGCATTTTATTTACACCATCCACCTGACTGGACGATGGGACCCACGTATGCATGTGGAGTCCAGCACCGTCCAGTCTGCTGATGGTGGGACCCACCTTTAATGTATGTGTTTTAGGCACGTTGTCCATCCATTTTCTGGACTTGAGACGCACCCTACACGTGCTGCACATGTGAGGGGTGGGGCCCACCTTGAGATATGTGTTGTGGCTGCACCATCTAGTCTGGGACGGTGCTGGGCACACCACGTTGTATGTGTTGTACATCCACGTTGTCCACTCAGTGGGGCCCATCTTCCACATGTAGAGCCCACCTTATGTATATGAGGTCCATGAGTAAGGCCCAATGCGATGTATGTGAGGCCCATGAGTGAGGCCAAATGCGATGTATGTGAGGCCCATTGTGATGTACTTGAGGCCTAGGTATGTGGCCCATTGTGACGTATTTGAGGCCCATGGATGTAGCCCATTGTGATGTATTTGAGGCCCATGAGATATGGCCCAATGCGATGTACATGTGATGCCCATTGTGATGTGTATGAGGCCCTTGAGCGAGGCCCATTAAGATGTATGTGAGGCCCTTGTGTGAGGCCCAATGTGATGTATATGAGGTCCAATTTTGATATGTGCTTCCACTATGATGTTTTTTATGCCTATTCATCTTCCTAGTTGGTATTATAATGGGTCATGCCGTGGGAGTAATGGTGGTTAGATGTCCAGATTGTAAGAGCAATGATGGTTAAATGTCCACATTTTAACCCTCCATAAGGCCTGTTGTTAGGCCCATTCTCATCTTCCCTAAGTGGGCTAACCCAACTCATTAGGCCCCCATAATTGTTAGGCCATTCTTGATATGAGTTGGCCTTCTAGGCTCATCCTTGTTATGAGAAGAGTTCATCATCGTATAACATGCTTAGTATGACTTCATGATACATGCCCATACGCATCATATATATGCTTGATACGAGGAGTGGCTGATCATAGCATATGCCATTGGGCGGATTGTTTATGGGACTCCCTAATAGGTGGAGTTGCCCAACATGAGCACGCGATACGCACAGGATTGCTGCATGACTAGATAGTGTGATTCATGCATCTCGTATTTGTGACTTGATTACTGTATGCCCTAGCAACAGCAAGGTCATAACCTCCACAGGCATATCGTGGATGGTAGGATTGGACGGCGAAAATCTTTTTCTTTACATGGGGCGCGATAAATGTCCCTAGGTGAAATTTTCTAAACCCTTATGGTACCAGGAGGTTGCTCCAATGTCTGCACCAAGTGGATGCATGAACGCCAAGTGCCAAATACTAAGAGGCCGCACTTCCTACTATGTCGTGGTCGGTTGGAAGGGTGTGCGGCCTTACCCGCCCAAGAGGAGGGGCCAAAGCTAAGTTAAGTTTGACCAGCTCGAGGAATGGGTCCGCTATCGACAAGTCGTGCCCGATATTGGCAGGTGAATAGTGAGGTCTCTTCTACTCACCTTGTTGCTCGTGATGGGGCAGTAATCTAATTTGGAGTGTACTAGACCCCAGTGATATTTCAGAGATGAGCTGTATTGTTATGTGGATTTAGATAAGGACTGGCATGCTTGCGTTGCATCTGGCATATGACATTTAGGTATGTAGGCCTCGCATCGCATGGGCTTGGTATGGCCGATAGCATTCATGCCTTGCATCGCATAGCCATGGTACAGCTAATAACATTCATGAACTTACTAGCATGTTTCCGCATTGCTCTGATATTGCATACTTAGCACTTACCTTGTGCACACACTTCACCACCCTCTAAGCTTTCTATAAGCTTATGCACAATCGTTGCGTATAGGTGACGCTAGGATGTCGTAGCAGCATTGAGATTAGTGCATGTAGCTGTCTTCTAGAGCTTTTGATATTGATATTGTATTTTCCTTATGCATTGTACTTAAAATTTTCTATTATAGTGGATTTTGTGATGGTATTTGATGTTTGTTGTGGGTTATGCTTATGATTATGCTTCTTATGAGATAAATGTACATCAGAAATCCTCCTTGTAGGATCCCAGGATTGGAACCTGGTATATGGGTGCCAGGAGCCAAGAATGGGGTACTACGAAGGTTATCGGTGTCGGATTCGGCAATCAAAAATTTTGTGAGCCTAGTTTCCGAGTTTGGGGCATGACATGTCTAATTCTAGTTTCCTTTTTAAGTTTGAGCTTCCTCTAAGAAGAATTATAGTGGAAGAGTGATTAATTCTTTAGATAGTGGTGTTTGGATATTTCATTATTTGCATTAAAAAGTGTATGTTTTATTAAATAATATAATATGGTGGATTGTGGTTTATGGCTTGTCTTTATATTATATGAGTCATGTCATGGGATGGGGGATCGGGGTGTGGCCAACCCGAGTGCCGAATTTTAGGGCGTGATAGTTCAGTCTCTCCTAACAAATCTAAGGCATAGTTTCCTTAGGACACATTAATCCTCGTCGTTAACAATACCACCTCAATCTTAAGAAAGTATATCAACAACCTAAGATCTTTTATCTAAATGGAATTTGCATGCATCAAGTTTGACATCCATCTTGAACTTCATTAGAGTGAAATTTCAAGGAATAATATTAACTTGTGTAATAATCATACTAGACCAACAAAGTGCAAGCAACCAATTCCAATATCGGGATCACAAATTAACATGTAATCACAAAAGCATGTAGCGTGGGATGTAAATCAACAAATACAATCAATGACCAAAAAATAAAATATTAAAGATCATGTGTATCAGCAAACACAATTATCAGCAAGAATCGATGAATATGAGTAATGTCTAAGGAGATCATTGCACATTGTAATTATCGATGATGGGTGGTATCAACCAGTAATAATCAATGATAGAGGTAACATATTGCAAATTGCAACATTAGAAATGAGCCAATCGAAAGATCAAATTATCCAACTAGAAGCACTATCGTATATAGCCATCCTTAGGCAATGGGCACTCGATCACTAGACCCAATTAGTGCAACAAAAGAGTTATTAGCTTTTTTTGAAAGGAACTTGCTATTGTTTACACCCATTTTTTACACACCTTCATGGACCAATAATATGCCGCCATGTATCAATATTATGAACCTATTAATGACAAAATAGTACTCACGCCTGAGGGTATCTTTTACCCTTATCCTTCAATGATACGTCACCTGGTAAAAGTAAAGTGGCGCAGAACAGTACGCATGTCTGAAGAGGAGACGAAGTGACAAATGACATGTCACCCTAATTTACGTGTCACGTGACCGAAGGAGTGAACTCAACACATATATAAAAGATTGTAGGTGCTATGATAGTGTACACACATAGATTGTCAAATTTTGTAAGACAAAAGTGCTTCAAGGTAGAACTTGAAGATCGACTAAAGATCGGCTTATGTTCAAGAAAAGATCAGCACAACTTCTTAAAGAAATCATTGTGAAATCTTCGCCCGAATTCAACACAAAGTCCAAGACAAAGTTCAAGACAAAATCTAAGACAAAGTTCTAAACAAAATTCATGACATAGTCCAAGAAAAAGTTCAAGCCAAAGTGACTCAGATATTTGATATATCTCAGGTGGTATAAAACATAAAAATACCTTAGGACTAGGTGCTTTCAAAACTATTTTATCACGGTTCTTTTCTAATGTTTTTTCTTAGAATTCAGCTAGCCTAAACTTCCTCGGCCAGCCCAACTTCAAGCCCAAGAAAATAACAACTTTTGTTGAAAAATTGTCTAGCCCAAGCTTGAAATTCGGCCAGCTTGAGAAAGTTTGGGTGAAATTCCAGCAACACCAACTTTTGGAATTTGCGGGAATTCAGCCAGCCGAAGGGAAAATTCGAGTAGCCAAATTGTGATGTTCGGCCAGCCAAACTTGACCTCGTGCCAATTAAATTTTGGATAATTCTTATCCCATGCAACCCGAAATCCGTTGAACAGAATCTGGTGAACTCGAGCTAGTCGAAGCCTATCTCGGGCTAGCCGAAGTTCTAACTTCTTTGCCTATAAATTGAGTCTTTCTCTCATTCCGAATTACATAATTATTATCATAATTCTTCTGAGAGAAAAGCTCAAGTCCTCGGCAAGCTATTTATTGGTATTTATAATTTATTTTAATATCTTATTCAATTCTGTTTATTATCAGATCTTTTAAGTCTTAATCTAAGAGAGGAAACTATACTCCTCTTTGAGATATAAGAGAATTGAATTAAGTAGCATTTGGGTATTTCATAATTAAAATCTATAGAACCCTAGACTCTTTCTGTCTGATTGAGTAGTATACCTTTTATAACTTCTTTTTAGGTTCTTTTTTTAGATCTTCTATGAAAATCTCAATTTAAGGTTTTGTCTAAGATAGCCTGGTAAAATCTCAGTTTGGGTTTTTATTGTGACAGTCCGTAAAAATCACAAAGAACTGTATTAGGTTATTAAGATGACCCTATGAAAACCTTTTTATAGTGAAAGCCAAAATTACGAGAGAAGTAATTTTGGGAGTGAAGTAGGTGTGGTTATTTTTAAGCATCAAACCACTATAACTCCTTGTGCCATGTGGTGAATGCTTTGTTATTATTTTTGGTGATTGGATGTAATTTATTATTTCATTTCAGTGGTGAATGTTGTAATCTTTTTATATATTATTGCTAGTTTGAAAGTTTGATTTTAAAGCCATTCGTGAAATAAGGTTCTCCTGCCTAATATTTTAGGTGAAGGTTGTCCTATGAATTATTTGAAATCAAGGTTTCAATACTCAAGTGACTGAGATATTTGCAATCTTTTATTTTCCACATTTATTTCGATCGTTTAGCATTGTCCTATTCAGTCCCCCTCTAGGACATCACTAGCTCTTCATTTCAAGTGGTATCAGAGCAGATTGCTCTTCTTTTTTCTTTTTTTTTGAATTTACCTCCTTCAGATAGATCCAGAGCTATAAGATGTCAAATTTCAAAAGCCTATCCATTACCAGGCCACCTCCCTTTAATAGCTCTAATTATTCATATTAGAAAGCCAGGATGATGATTTTCCTCAAATCTATTGATGAAAGTGTGTGACAAGCCATTGTAATTAAATAGATCCTTCCTATGATGGAAGTAGTAGCTGATGATGGATGCAAATCAATGAAAGAAACCACATTTAATTTTTATTCTATAATTCATAAAAGTGAAAGCAGTGCAAATGTAAAAGTCTTAAATGAAATAACTTGCGCTCTATCGCCAGATAGATTCAAAAGAATCATTTCTTGTGATACAACTAAACAAGCATGGGATATTCTCGAAATGACACATAAAGAAACTACTATAGTAAAAAAAAAAATAATCTAAAATTCAAATCCTTACAACCAAATTTGAAGAAATTCGAATGGAAGAAAATGAGTCTTTTATAGACTTCTATACGAAACTGAATGACATAGTAAATTCCATGTGGGGTCTTGGAGATAAAATCCCTTAAAGCAAGGTTTGCGTAAAAATACTGTGATCACTTCCTGATAGGTTTAATTCAAATGTTACTGCTATATAGGAATTAAGGGATACGAATACTATGAAAGTTGAGGAGTTAGTTGGTTCTCTTAAAACTTATGAGCTGAATTTTAAAGATCTCAAAATCAAGTTCATTGCTCTTAAATATTGTAAATCTAATTCAAAGGAATCTAATGTAAATTGTGATTTTGAATAAAATGAAGATGATATCGCTATGTTAGCAAATAAATTTTATAAAATTTTCAAAAATAAGAAAAGAACAGATTTTTAAAAACCATTTGATAAAAGAAAATGAAAATTAATTTTTTGGAAATCTAAAATAAAAGATAAACCAAGAAAAGGATAAATCTAAAAGAAAAGGCATGATAGCTACTTGGGATTAATCATCAGAGTCTGAAACTTATTCTGAATCTGATGAATCAAACTAGGAAAATGCAAACGATTTGAAAGCCTTTATGATTATAGCCAGAATCACTTCTTCAGATAATTGTGATATATCTGACTATGAAACTCCAAGAAGTGACTCTGAAAATGAAGATGATCTTCAAGATGCATATAATGCCTTATACAGAGAAAGTTGTAAAATTGCGGCTAAATTGAAAATTCAAAAAGAAATTTATGCTAAATTACAATTAGAACTTGAAAAAGTTGTTTTAGAATAATCTCATTTTTCTGATTGTTTTGAAAAGACTAAATTAGATTTAAGTTTTAAGTCTACTGAATTGTAAAAACTTAAAACCGAAAATGAGAAATTAAAACTTGAATTTTCTTCTCTTCAGAGTTCAAAGGACACTTGGAAATATACCCTTGGTGACTAGAAACTTGAAAATTGTTAACCTCATCAAGAGGATGTGGTGACAAGTCTGGACTGGGTTATATTAAAAATAACTCTTTAAAATCTAAGGATTCTGCTCCTACCTTTGTAAAATAAGAATACCCGAACATTAAAGCAGAGACTCTAAAAGATTCAAACTATAAAAGGAATGACCTCAAAAACTCAAAACTTTTTCAAGTCTTTAAAATAAATAATAATGCCATCAGCTATAAACATCAAAGGAATAATAACAGAAATCCTCCTTTAGATGAAAAAATTGTGGACTTGCTTAAAGAGCTATTGAAATCCAACTCTGATAAGACTAGAGTATATAGAAAAAGAAGAAATCCTAACTCCCAAACAAAGTGTAAAGTAAAATCTAGAACCGTAATAAAATGGGTTCCAAAAGTTAAGTGTCTTGTAATCCACACAGCTTTCAAAGTAAGTAGCCATTCAAGATGGTACCTGGATAGTATATGTTCGAGATACATGACAGGTGATAAGGCTTTACTCTCAAACATCAACCAAGTAAATGGAGGCTCAGTTACATTCAGATATGGAAGCAACTACAAGATAATTGGCCAAGGTAATGTACAACTTCCTAACTTACCTCTCTTTGAAAATATTTTATATGTTGAAGGATTAAAATGTAATCTTCTTAGCATATCTCAGATATGTGATAATAAACATAGCATAAAATTTTCTGATCACGAATGTGAGATTATAAATGAGAAAGAAAATGTAATATTAAATGGTCGTGGAAGGTCTGAAAATTGCTAAATAATTGATAATTTTTGCTCAACAAACCATTCGTGTTACATGGTCCAAACAAACGAGACTAAATTATGGCATAAACATTTTAGACATGTAAATTATAGAGATATATATAAATTGAGTAAAAGAGATCACTTATATGGCCTACCCAAACTGAAAAAGATAGAAAAAGTTTGTGGCGCATGTCAAATAGGCAAGCAAGTTAGGAGTAGCCACAAAAAAGTGAACTCCTTAGCCACAGCTAGACCTCTTGAACTTCTCCATATAGATTTAGTCGGACCAACTAGAATAGAAAGTAGAGGCGGAAAGAAATATTTTCTGGTGGTAGTTGATGACTACACTAGATACTCTTGGGTAGCCTTTTTAAGAGAAAAATCAGATAATCTTGATGAAGTTATAAAACTTATAAAATGTATCCAAACTGAAAAAGAGTTATCTTTGGTCATAATTAGAAGTGATCATGGAACTGAATTTGAAAATATAAATTTCGAGAAATACTGCAATGACCATGTTATATTGCATGAATTTTTCGCTACAAAAACACCTCAACAAAATGTGGTTGTTGAAAGAAAAAAAATTGAATTCTTCAAGAAATGGCTAGTGTAATGTTAAATAGCATGAACCTCCTAAAAATTTATGGGCTAAAGTTGTTAGTACTGCATGTTATATAATTAATCGTGTTTATATTAGAAAAGCAAAAAATAAAATAACTTATGAATTATGGTTGAACAAAAAGCCCACTGTTAAATATTTTCAAACTTTTGAAAGCAAATGTTTTATTTTACGTGACCATGAAAATTTAGAAAAATTTGAAGCCAAAAGCGATGAGGGAATATTTCTAGGTTATGCTCTAAACAGTCGATCATACCGTATTCTTAATAAAGGAACTAGGGTTATATAAGAATCTATAAATGTTGTGATAGATGATCATTCGATTACACCCAGTCTTGATCAAGATGATGATATAAATTTGATTAATATACCTGAATCTTCATCTAAATCAAACAATACTGAGTTAAGGTTAGTCAAAGACCATCCGACTGATCAAATATTTGGTAACCTTCACATTGGTGTTCAGACAAGAAGACAACTAGAAAATATAGGTAATCATGTCTACTTTACTTCTCAAATTGAAGCGGGTAATGTAAATGAAGCGCTTGCTAATGAATGTTGGATAAATGACATGCAAAATGAATTAAATCAATTTATTAGAAATAATGTATAGTATTTAGTTCTCAGACCTATTGACAAACATGTAATTGGAACTAAGTGGATTTTTAAAAATAAAACTGATGAAATGGGGAACATTATCAGAAATAAGGCATGACTGGTTATACAAGGTTATACACAGATAGAGGGTATTGATAACGATAAAACCTTTACACCAGTTGCACGCCTAGAATCAATCAGATTATTCATTTCCATTACATGCCATAAAAAATTCAAAATCTATCAAATGAATGTAAAAAGTGCTTTTCTAAATGGTGATCTAAATGAAGAAGTATATGTTGAATAAGAAAAGGGTTTTGAAGATCCCAAACTTCTCGATCATGTTTACCTTCTTAAAAAGACACTTTACGGTTTAAAACAAACTCTTAGAGCATGGTATGAAAAGTTGACTAAATTCTTGCTTAGTCATAATTTTGCTATAGGTAGTGTTGACAAAACCCTATTTGTTAATAAATATAATGATCATATCTTGATAGTTCAAATCTATATTGACGATATTATCTATAGATCTACGTGCATTAACCTATCTACTGAGTTTGTAGATCTAATGAAATCCAAGTTTAAAATGAGTATGGTCGGTGAACTAAACTTTTTCCATGGATTACAAGTCAAAAAACTTAAAGATGGTATGTTCATATCACATACCAATATGCATTGAACCTTGTAAAAAGTTTTTGGCTTTGAAAATGGTAAGAATTTCGATACTCCAATGACTACGACTCTTAAACCCTTAAAAGATGAATCAGGTAAAAATGTAGACTCTGGACTATATCACAATATGATTGGTAGTCTTCTGTACTTAACTACTAGTAGACCTGATATTGCATTTAGTGTTGGAATATGTGCTAAATATCAATCTGATCCTAAAGAATCACACTTAACTATTGTTAAACGGATAATAAGATATGTCGCAAGTTCTGCGATCTTAGGCCTATGGTATCCACATGATACATCTGTACAAATTGCAGGCTATATAGATGCAGACTGGGTAAGAAATGTTGATGATAGAAAATCTACCAACAGTGGATGTTTCTATGTCAGAAACTGCTTAGTATCTTGGCTTGGCAAGAAATAAAATTCCTTATCTCTGTCCACTGCAGAAGCTGATTATATTACAGTAGGAAATGCTTGCACTCAGCTAATATGGATGAAATGAATGCTAGTTGACTATAGAATTACATAAGATACGATGACATTATATTACGATAATTCTAGTGCAATAAATATCTCTAAAAATCCAATTCGACATTCTCATACAAAGCATATCGACATACGGTACTATTATATTCGAGAATTAGTTGAAGACAAAACTATTATGCTGGAATACATTTAAACTGAGAAGCATCTTGCAGATATACTAACTAAACCGCTTGACAAAGTTAAGTTTTCAAGTTTAAAGCATGATATTGGATATGTATTGTTAAATAATTATTTTATTTCTTTTCTTTACATTTATGTTTATGTTTATTTGTGATGATGAAATGCATAAAATGAAAATAAAATATTAATAAAAATTAAAAATTTTTAAAATCTTCAAAATTTTTGGAATTTTTCGACCAACCGAGCACATGCTTAGGCTAGCCAAAGAATTCAGCCAGTCGAGCACGGGCTCGGGCTAGCTGAAAATCACGTGGATTTGCCCAAAAAGGGGGAAAAACCCCAAATCTATTTCATTCTATATCTTCTTCCTTAGCTAGCCAGTGCCCCATTCGACCAACCTATCAACCAAACTCTCTTATAAGTGATTTGTTTTCAAATTCCTTCAAGTTTTAGGTCATTTATTGCAGGATTTGCATATTTGAGTGGATTTTTTCTTCATTTGAAACCATTTTTGTTGTGGGTTTTGCTTCAAATATAATCTACTCTTTTCTCTTCTATTTTTCTTTGATATTCTGCTTGTGAATTCTCAAATGGAATGTAAAGCCAAGAAATCGATTCGTGAGGCTCGAGTTGGTTCATCTTCTAGATCAACTCCTCTTAGTATACGGATCCTACAGTCACCGGAGGGTGATTCGAAATATGTTTGGGACTTTCGCACAAGGGATATTATCATAGAAAAGGTTGTTAATTTAGACCACATTGCTAGATTTGGTCTAGTTTCTATTCCTTTTAAGGTTAGATGAGAACGCATTTTAAATTGGGGTGGAACGGCTTACCGGTCTATAGTGCAAGGCATGTATGCCTCTATCTGTGATATTTCTCTTGAGAACTTGTCATTCTGAGTTAAATTTGTAGAAGAAATATTCACGATTACACCATCCGTCATATCTGCATGAATGGAAATAAATGTTACAGATGATGGAATTTCAATCGCCACACTTTTGGATAAAAGATCTAACTCTGAAAAATAAACTAGAGCATTGTGTGGTTTCAATGCTGAATGGCGATCTGGTAATGCCCTTCCTTCTAACAAGATGCTTCCTAAGTATCGCTTCTTACATCTTATTTTTACGTCTAATGTATATCCTCGAGCTGGGAATAAGATTAATATTAATCACTTTATGCTTAGAGTTTTTCATTCCGTTGTATTAGGTATTCGTGTATATATACCTTCTCTAATTTGTTACATCATTATTAAGTTCCGCTTGCATTACAAGCATGGTTTGATTCCTTTTGCACATCTCATGTCTTGCATTGCCTTTCATTATAACGTTCAATTTCCTACGTATGAGACACCAGAATTCAAACTTCCTTTCAACAATTCAAACCTGAATTTGATGAACCTCACTCCTCTTCCTGGACAAAGAGAATGAGAAGAAGAAGCGCAGCCTGTTGAAGACAACCATGGATGACATATTTAATGAGTTAGAAGATTTGATGATCCAGCTGATTCCGACTACTATCCCTCTCAATTTGATGAGAGACTATCTGTATTAGTGGAGAAAGTAGAGGCTTTGCATGTATCATGGGCTTCATTGGCCCAAACCCAACAGTCTATAATGAAGAACATGAAAAAGTACTTCCATCGCATCAACCAGAGTCTGTGGCTAAATGATCCCTCGATGCTTGCACCATCTTCCTCCGTGTCAGATTAAGCTTGATTTATTTATCTTTCTTACTTATGTTGGTTCTATACTTCAACTTATTTTGTGACTTGTCTTGATACTTTGGATTGCCTTGATGATGTGTTTGCCGACAGTTGAATTTTTTAGATAATATGATTTGATATTTCATCTGATTACCCTGATTTATCAATTAAATGCTCATTCTATACTTTGATATTCATATTATTATATTATTCTTCCTTTGTCAACTTAATGTTGGGTGTTTTGTCATGAAATTGACAAAGGGGGAGATTGTAAGTGCCATGATGGTGAGCACACATAGATTGTCAAATTTTATGAGACAAAAGTGCTTCAAGGTAGAACCTGAAGATCGACTCAAGATCAGCTTATGTTCAAGAAAAGATTGACACAACTTCTCAAAGAAATCATCAAGAAATCGTTGCCCGAATTCAAGACAAAATTCAAGACAAAGTTCAACACGAAATTCAAGACATAGTCTAAGACAAAGTTCAAGCCAACATGACTCAAATATTTGATATATCTCAGGTGGTATAAACCCTAGAAACACATTAGGAATAGGTGCTTTTAAAACTATTTTATCATGGTTCTTTTCTAATGTTTTTGCCTGGAATTCAACCAACCTAACTTCTGGTTTGACCAACCTAAACTTCCTTAGCCAACCCAATTTCAAGCCCGAGCAAATAACAACTTTTGTTAAAAAATTAGCTAGCCCAAGCTTGAAATTCAGCTAGCCCGAGAAAGTTCGGGTAAAATTTCAGCAATATTAACTTTTGGAATTCGTGGGAATTCGGCCAGCCGAAGGAAAATTTTGGCTAGTAGAATTGTGATGTTCAACCAGCAGAACTTGACCTTGGGCTAGCCGAATTTTGGATAATTCTTATCCCACGCAATCTGAAATCCGTTGAATAGAATCCAGTGAACTCGGGCTAGTCAAAGCCTATCTTGGGCAAGCTGAAGTTCTAACTTCTTTGCGTGTAAATTGAGTCTTTCTCTCATTCCTAATTACACGAAATTATTATCATAATTCTTCTGCAAGAGAGAGAGAAGCTCAAGTCATCGATAAGCTATTTGTTGGTATTTATAATTTATTTTAATATCTTATTCAATTCCCTTTATTCTCAAATCTTTTAAGTATTAATCGAAGAGAGTAAACTATATACCTCTTTAAGATCTAAGATAATTGAATTGAGTATCATTTGGGTTTTTCATAATTAAAATCTATAGAACCCTAAACTCTTTCTATCTGATTGAACACTGCGCCATCTACGTTCAAGAAAGAGGTCTTTCTGCTATGTCTTCTACATTTAAAGAGAAGTATACCTTCTAAAACTCTTTTTTAGGTTTTTTTGAGATATCTTGTGAAAATATCAGTTAAGGTTTTGTATGAGATAGCCTGTGAAAATCTCAGTAGGGTTTTTATTGTGATAGCTCATGAAAATCACAAGGAACTGTATCAAGTTATTAAGGTGACCTTATGAAGACCTTTTTATAGTGAAAGCCAAAATTACGAGGGAAGTAATTTTGGGAGTGGAGTAGGTGTGGTTGTTTTTAAGCACCAAACCACTATAAATCATTGTGTCATGTGGCAAATGCTTTATTATTATTTTTGGTGATTGGACGTAATTTATTATTTCATTTCATTGTTGAATGTTATAATCCTTTTATATACTCTTACTAGTTTGAAAGTTTGATTTTAAAGACATTCGTGGAATAAGGTTGTCCTGCCTTATATTTAAGGTGAAGGTTGTCCTACGAATTATTTGGAATCAAGGTTTCAATACTCAAGCGATTGTGATTTTTGTAATCTTTTTATCCCCCCCCCCCCCCCCCCCGAGGACATTGCTAACTCTCCATTTCAAAGATCCACTGAGACAAGGATGTTATCACATATCTGAATATGCTCAGTAAGGTTGTCGCTCATAATCATTCCAAAATGGGAGATCTCAAAGACGTTTAGAGCTCTCATGACAATTATGAAGATTCAAGAATCAGACCAACGTCAAAGTTGATAGGAGCTAATGAATTGGGTCTCGATCTAGATCAATAGTATTGGTCCCATCAGATCCACAAATCTCCATGGTCATGATAAGGGAAGATCTGAATATAGTTTGGATTGTGACCCAACCAGATGACGTAGGGCCCTAAAGATCCACTTATCTCTATAGCCAAGATGGAGAGAGATCTGAAAATATTTTCTAATTTACAGAGATCTCTTGGTCAGGAAGGATGGCCAGATAATAATTAAACATAGTGGGTACGAAGAATTCCATATTGGAAAGGAAACCCTTTGAGGGTTATGCCACCTCCTAGAGGTATAAAATGAGAACCCGATGAGTAGCTTCAGGCCCATGCCAAATACAATTTATCATTACAACATAATGTTATCTTTATCTTTTATCTTAACTTAGAGTCCCCTTGCTTCTATCTAGCCATGTTACGAAATGTTTGAGGTTTAAATTAGCATAATTCTCTACTATCTAACACTATCGTTGCAGTACGCTTAAGACTAGTATAAATGTCGGCACCCTTTCATTGTCAAATCTCAATCAACTGAGTCCTTGGAAGATCAAATACCCTAGACGCATCCTGCTGACCATCCACCTAGATCATCTATCCACATGAGCGATTCAAGTATTTACCTCTCATATTTTACATTGTATTCTCTAATTTATTTATTACTCTGTCGATTATATTGAGAATCATTTATAAATTAATAAAATTGGAATTATTTTAGTCCCTTTTCTATTTTACTTTGTCCATCTTTATTCCATTGAGAAATATATTGATTGCAATTACTGGTGAAAGAACAAGTCCTTAAGACACAAGGTAAGAAGAATCCATTAGGAAGGACTAACTATTATCCTTTTGAAAATCATCTTATCGTTGTTACAACCGATGGTTAAGAGGGTAGCTGAGTCCTAAAAATCAATCTTAAATGGTCCATCTCAATGTGGGCTCATCAATGTTCAATCAAACTTGAGTCATGCCCACACTATCCTAATCAGATATATTACCAGAATACATGCCCTCTCTAACATGTGTGGCTTTGTGTTTGATTAAATTGTGCAAACAGGTGCACAATCTTGTGAACATCAACAAAACCCAACTAGTTTTGTAGAGGGAGAATGTGGATGATCTCCTTACATAACCATTGGATTTGCTTGTACGATCTAAGATTAATGGTCATAAACATGTGTACAGAAGGTCTAGTGAAGAGGGATCAAATGTTGTAATGCTCTGATACCATAAAAGACATTGTGTATAACAACGTCTTGGGGACATGGACAATGGGTCGCTACCGGCAGTGGCATAGCAAAAGTGGAGAAGAAGAGGAAAGAGAACGAGGGAGAGGAGGAGAAATGAGAAGTTGTAGAATAGGAGAATAAGGTCCACATGTCATACTTCCTTCTTTTATATAACAAAAGAATAAAACATTAATAAGGCCAAGTGAGCCAGGCTCAATGCACATTAAGGCTAGGCCCAATAAACATGACACATGCTTTCAACACTCACGAACTAGCTTATGCCCTCAAACTTATGATGAACTATGAATATGGTTACTATCAGTTAAAAAATTTAGAACAATAGAAGAAATTTTTCAATGCTTCTCATTCAACTTTAAAAAATCAAAAGTAAGAATTATCCCTAAACGTAACTATGAGATAATAACTTATGTTAGGATTGAGAATATGGGTGATTAAAATCTCACCCCTCTTAGCATGTGTGTCATGCCCCAAACCTGGAAATTGGCTCAAAGGAATCTGGATCACCGAATCCAGTGCCCCATTCTTGGCTCCCAGTGCCCATACGCCAGCTTCCGATCTTGGGATCCTACAATGAGGATTTTTTAATGTACATTTGTCTCATAAGAAGCATAACCACAAGTTTACCCAAATCACAAAGTCAACATCATCATCACATATCCATTAATATAAACAGCTGAATACAATGCTGAAAGAGAAATACATATATCGAAATCAAAGCTCCAGAAGTTCACTACACGCTCCAAGCTCAACGTTGCTGCGACCTAACGCCACCTGCACGCATTTATCGTGCATAAGCTTATAAAAAGCTTAGAGGGTGGTGAAAGTGTGTGTACAAGATAAGTGTCAAGCACATAAATATAATGCCATAAATCATACAACATTGGAAATACTGGCAAGGTTATGAATCATATGATATCAGAGTAAATGGAAACATACTGGTAAGTCTATGAATGCTATCAGCCATACCAAGGATATGCGATGCAAGGCATGAATGCTAATGGCCATATCAAGGGTATATGATGTAAAAAAAAACATAATAAGCCAATATCATATACTGAGTAAGTAGTGTAGATCAGCTATGAAATGCAGAGACATTGAGCCAAATATTGGATGCCGAGGATACAATGCAATATGCGATGCGAATGAAATGACCAAGCTGGAGTGAAGTCGGGATGATAGTACGTAGTATCGCAGGCTATGAGGTCCATCACAAGGGACTTCTATCCATACCAGTCCCATACCTAAATTTGGATAGCCAAACTCAATATGGTAGACTCCTGATCTCAGGTTGGTCGCGCGCCCCAACTGAAATCCTGGCCATTGCGAAGGTACACAATAATTAGTTGAGCACCACCATCCTGAGTGGATAGTGAATGAATAAATGAATGAGCAAAATGCTAAGTATACAACTCCTGCTCGATAAGTCCATATATTAGTACCGTACATCTCTTGGATCATCACCAGGGTTTAGAACACTCCAAATGACACTGCCCCTTTCTCAGGCACGCAGTCCTAGTGAGCATAAGAAACCTCACTATCTGCCTGACCAATAGTCTGCCAATACCTATTCGGCACATCGATAGCAAACCCATTCACGAGCTGGTCAAACTTAGCCTAGCAATGCCTCCAACCTTCATGCGGGTAAGGCCACACCCCTTTCCAACCGACCACGACACAGTGGGAGACGCGGCCTCCTGGTATTCGGCCTTCGTGCACTCATGTATCCACTCAGTTTCGACGTTGGAGTAATCCTCTGGTACCATTGAGTTTAGGGATTTTCACCCAGGGACATTGATGGCACCCCGATGCTAGAAACAGTATTTTCGGTATCCAATCCAGTCATCCACGATGTGCCTGTGAAAGCTATGACCCTGATGTCGCTAGGACATACAATAATCATAATCACACAAATGCAAAGTGCATGAATCACATAGTCCAATCATGCATCAATCTTGCGCATACCGTGCGCTCATGTGAAATCACTCCGCCTATCAAGGAGTCTCATAAATCGCCTACGCTATGGTATATGCAATGGCCAATCACATCTCATAACAAACATGCAGATGATGTATATGGGCATGTATTATGATGCTATACTATCACAAACTCATAATCGGCATCACTAGTCGATATCAATAATCGACATCAATAATCAACCTTGACGCAAGGCGAGGTCCATAGATGGATGACTGATAATGGATCAAGCAATATCAATGGGGCCTAATCGTTTGGTATAACTCACTAGAGAATGATGAGGATGGGGATAACAAGGCCTAAGGGAAGGTCACAATATGGACGTTCAACCATCATTGCCCATCAATGTGGTCCTTTAACCAATATTACTCCCAAGGAGTGGCCCATATAGGGTTAAACATATAGTGGACCCACGGCCCCACACATGGGCCACACATGGGGCTAATATACATCATCATGGGCCTCAATTACATTAAATAGGCCAAATCAAATGGGTCGAATCAATGGGCCGATTCAAATGGGTCGAATCAAATGGGCCGATCACAACACAATTCATCTATTTTTTAGATATCAATATAGAGTATTATAAAAAAATGAATCATATCAAAAGATCAACCGGACCATACCACATCTAATAGTGGTGATAATGATTTCCACAGTTAAATTCCAGTGGGCTCCACCATAGCATTTAATTTCCATCTAGTCTGTTCATAAGTTCTCGAAGACCTGAAGTAAGAGGATAAACAAGTATCATATTGGTCCAAAACTTCTGTACCCAAAGGGTTTCAATGGTAGACGTCCAAACCCACTATTTTCTATAGTGTGGTCCACCTAATAACTAGATCTGTCTCATTTTTAGTCTTAAGCCTTGAGATGAATTGCCATATGGATGGACGATTTAGATGAAACGGTGGGACCCATAAGATTTTCCGCCTCGATGCATCAGCTGGCTGCTGGAATTAGGCCACCCATTGAACGGCGTGGATACAACACATACCCCACAACTCATGCTGTTGCTGCACGTGTGGGATCTCACTATCCTGTGATGTGGACTGTATGGATAAAACACATATCCCATGGTGGGTCCCACCCATCTAAGGTGTTGGACGGTGTGGATTACACCATAATCTCAAGGGGGGGCCTGCATGACACCATCCAGATGAATCTGGACGGTACTGCTGAGATGAAAACAGTAAAGGTGGGTCCCATTTGGGAGCCCACTACATATATAAAATATATATATATGTCATATATATATAATAATATATTATATTATAACATGAGGGTACCTAAAGCTCCTGCCCATCCCAGTTATTTGGATGGACGGTTTAGATAAAACCATACATCATAGTATTCACTGTCCTGATGGCTGGACGGTGTGGATAAAACATGTGGGTCTGGTGATTTCCACCATCTAATTCTCTGGACGGTGTGGATGGAGCAAGTGAGTCAGGTGGGTCCCACGTATAGCCAAATGGCTTGCTAATATTAGCCACTTCCAATAGGGATCAATACCAAGACCTCAGTGTTGTAACGAGGTACCTTTCACCCAGTCTACCACTTTGAACTATGGATCAGGGTAGTCCAGTAGGTGGGATTCCCACCCTCCCAATAGTGGACGGTGTGGATCATCACTTACAATATGGTGGGCCACACCTTTTGATGTATTCGTGTACTCATCAGCATGATTCTGCATTACTCTGATATTGTATTCTGAGCACGTTCATATTACGCACACACTTACACTACCCTCTAAGCTTTCTATAAGCTTATGCACAATTGATGCGTGTAAGTGATGCTAGGACGCAACCGTAGCTTCGCCACGGTACGAGCATGCAGTCGAGCTTCAGGAGTTTCCGTTATTATTATCTTGTATTTTCCTTTATACACATTGTACCTTAAAGTTTTTTATCATAGTGGATTTTGTGATGTGGTTCTTATGGTTATTGTTTGTGGGTTATGCTTATGGTTATGCTTATTAGGAATCAAAATCATGTTTGAAATCCTCCCTATAGAATCCCAGGATCAGAGCCTGGTGTATGGGTGTCGGGTGCTAAGAATGGGGTACTATGGAGGTTGTTGGCGCCGGATTTGGCAATCAAGAATTTTGTGAGCCCAGTTTTCAAGTATGGGGCGTGATAATGTGGGTCTAGTTACTGGAATACGTTAGCTATGAATACATGATTATGGTGTCTTCTTTGAGGCTGGTTCCTTGATAAGGAGTGTAAAATAAGTAGATTTTATGACTTAGGATTGAGAGTCATAGGGACTACATCCAATCTGTAAATAGAATGATCACCTTTGAGAAGGCAAGCTATCGATGTCATAGAGGAGGGCGAATAGGATAATGCCAAATAATTAAAATAAAAGTGGAATATATAAAGAATATAGAATCTCAATCGCCTGAGTATTAAAACCTTGATTCCAAATAATTTGTATGACAACCTTCACTAAAATGTTATGAAGGACAACCTTATTTCACGAATGTCTTTAAAATCAATCTTTCAAACTAGCAAGAGAAGATAAAATAAATACATCATTCACCACAAGAATGAAATAGATAACATTCACCATAGAAAAGAATAAAGCATTTACCACAGATGCACAAGGATTTATAGTGGTTCGGTGCTTAAAACAACCACACCTACTCCACTACTAAAATTACTACTATTGATGCAGAAATCTGGTCGTTCTTCTTAGACCAATTGGGACTTGCAAGATAAGACAAAGATGGTGGCCCTGGGTGCTGCAGGGGACCCTTCGATGCCAAATTCAGACAGGCAAGCTAGGTCTAGTAGAACGTAAGGTTCTTGGGTATAAGATTGTGTTCACCTTTCACCATTAAGGATGCTCCTATTTATAGGTGAGGAGAGGTAGTGGCGTAGAGGGGTATTCCCTGTTTTGTAGGAACATATTGTAATGGGATTCGAATTCCTAATATATTACAATGATCTTCTAAGATCTTTGGCGAAGATCTCAGACAGGTCCATGTTGTATTAATTTCTCGAGATCCTTGACTGGATTCTTGGGTAAGGTCAGTTGGAGCTAGGTCGGTACTAGTAGAAGCGCATGGAGGGTGTCCAAGATGGATGGTCTTTCCGAAGAGGTGTTCCATTGACCTGGGTTCTCTTAACAAGTCACTGTTGAGTTTCTCCTGGCGTCAGGTAGATTACCAACCTGTTGACCTACCTCTGGAGGCTACGTTAGAGGGTCGAGGGCGAACTTATTTCCTGATCGGAACGAGGTTGAGACTGAGCCTTTTGTCAAAGCTTCAGTTGGCCAACCTCATAATATACATGGATGTCTGACCTAACCTTATCTTATTGGTCAATCCATTTTTACCCATAATAGTAAGCCCCCTGCTTCCGAGCTCACATATCGGGCTCGTGAAGTAGGTCGGTATTGGTGAGGTCAGACTTCCTTATGCATGAGGTGTCGTGCCTGCTTTCTCATTAATGTTGGATAAGACAGCGTGCACATGTCATGCCTCGGTTTGAGGCCACGAGTGCTAGCACAACACTTGTTCGGGTCGTGGCTTATGAGGAGCTGATGTGTGGCATCTCCTCGAGAGCTGGGTCACCCAGCGAGTGGGAGAGCTCCGCGTGTCTAAGCGCCGGCGTCGAAGAGTTATTTTGGCTGATGCATTGAATGCACACATTAAGCGCTTATACAATTGGCTTCCTTATAAAAAGGGGGAAACCTAATCGAGCAGAGGTTATTTGCGTTGTCGTTACTCTATCTCTCTTTCTTCTCCTCTCGAACTCGGGTGATTTCGGTGGCTTCCAAGGTTCTTCCCCATCTCTGGTGAGCTTCGTCCCTTGCCCTCTTCTCTCCTCTCTTTTCTCTTTCTTCTACGGTCCTGATATCTGGTAAGGGAAATACCCAGATCATCAGATTGTTTGGGGGGATCATTTCAATGTGATAGTGGGCCGAATGATTTTGATCTTCTGGAGAATCCGTCCTCTCCACTGGTAATGATGAGTGATAAGGACTTTCATGCAGTCCATGGGTCAAGGATGGCTTCCCAATCCTCGACCAAGCGATCAGTAGACATTAAGGGGGACGCTCCATTCGGGGAGGAGGCCGAGCATTTTTCGTCGAGGTTGAAGACAAGTGGGCCCATTGGGTCGACTTTGAAGGAATCTGCTCTCAGATGGATTAGGTCGGAGTACCACATTCCAGATTCGGTGGTGCTCCGAGCTACCACACTTGGTGAAATTCCTAATGAACACTGGGATGGGTAGGTGGCTATGTTTCTAGTCGCCCTTCAATGTGGCTTGAGACTCCCTCTCCATCCTATAATTAGGAGGGTCCTCCTAAGATTGGGATTGGCTCCAAGGCCGATAACTCCTAATGCTTACAGGGCTTTAGTGGGGTCGTTCGTCTTGTGGTCCAGCCCGACCTAACTGTGGACAAATTCCAACACCTCTACCAAGTGAAGTCCATCCCTTGCCACAAGGGTTGGTATTATTTTTCTGCTTGCGCGAAGACTAGTAAGGCCCTTATCACAGACGCCTCAACCTCGAACAAGAATTGAAAAAGTAAGTGGCTATGGGTGTCGGGAGATTGGGAAGCTCCAACAAGTTCTGAACTGCGTCTTCAAGTTCCAACCCACTTTGCTAAACCAGGTCTATGTCCGAACAGGCTTTTCCTTAGTTGGGTTTTGCTTTCTCTATTTCTAACTATGTTTACCTTTGACAACTCTACCCAAGCATCCTGCAGAGGTGAGTGAGTCGGCGTGCAACCGAATTGCCAATGAGACATTGTTGAGTGTCAGAGAGGTCCTAGAGGCAGTTGATCATACCTGAGTTGCTCTATCGATCTAGTCTTACTCCATCAATATAAGGTATAATTTTAAGGAGTAGTCGAAGGACCATTTCATACTTGTATGCTAGCCAATCATTTGTTTTTCTTTTTTGTTGTGTAGGGATGATTGAGCAGAAGGGCCATAAGCGCAGGACTCCCTCCCTGGCCGAGGTCGCGCAGAAGAAGCAAAAGTCGACCTCGAAGAAGAAGGGAGCAGCTAGTTCGTAATCTTCTGCGGGTCAGGATGGCGTGGACGAGGTTCCAACCTTAGCTTCTACCGTTGCCATTTCCAAGGCAGTTGGAGTTGTGGTAGGGACAACCCCCATTTCTAAGGGATGACCTTCTAAGGCACAAGGCGTTGTAGAGGTCGAGGCTTTGCCTCGAGTCGAAGGCTAAGATGACGGAGGTTAAGCATCTTCTAGATCAGCTTGGGCTTCGATCGAGGGCCTTTTGCCATGGGTAGAACGGCATATTCCGGATGTCGAATTTACCAGGACGATGGACATGCCTCTAGACGACGTCATGGGGAAGTTGGCGAAGCTTCTCCTTAGGGGGAGTTGTCTTTCGTAAATTTCCTCAGTTACTTAGTCGTTTTCATGTTTTCTAACGGGAGTTTGGTTTCAATTCTCCGTTTTCTCCTTAACGTCTATTGTGAGATACTGCATGGGAAGGCAGAGTACAAGGAGGCTGAGGCGGCAGGGCTTCAGTAGGGCGTTGAGGTGGAGCAACTTTACTCCGAGAACATTGCTCTAAAGGCCTACGCGGAGGGGGAGAACGTCGCTCTAAAGGCCTAGGTTGTTTGGGGGGGGGAGGGTTGCAATGACCGAGTTGGAGGCGTCTAATAGTCTTCTAGCAGAAGACTTAAAGAGGGATGCCCAGTGGAAGTTTTACCTGGGGGAGTTGAGGCGCGAGTACAACGCAAAGATGAAAGAAGCCCAGGTGGCTATTTCTGTGGATCGGGCAGTTGTTGTGGAGTACAAGCCTCTAAGGGTCATGCGGATGATAAGGACGCCCTTTACTGTCTCAACTATGAGAAGTTCTTAGAGTATATCAAAGAGGCGCATCGCAAGCTCGACCTCTCTACCTTTGAGGTCAACCCTTTCGAAGACTCTTCTCCACCGATTGAGGACTTTCCTTCTGAGCACCCTCCTCCAACAGAGCCCTAAATCTTCTTTCTTTCATGTATTTTTATTTTGATTGTGTACTCTCCATATCACATTAATGAAAGAAAGTTTTTATTGAAATGGCTAATGTACTTGTATTTTCTAAGTAGACTAATTAGATTGGTCCGTTGTTAGTCAACAAGTTGACCCTTTTGGGTTGTGTCTGGTCTTAAGTATGAGCCTTTTTGGTAGACCATGTGGTCTTGATGGTGTTATTTAGCTAGTGGCTCGACTTCTTCTTTAAGGGTCAGGCGGCTAGTGAGGACTGTTTCTCCCTTGCGCTAAGGGAAGTCCTTAGTAGGCCATGAGATCAAGATATTGTAGGCGACAAGTGGAAAGTAAAATATCCCAATTTAAGGATTTTTATTGTAAATTCTGAGGAAAACACGTGGGTTCTAACTTGATCGGTTATTTGTAGATTCTAGGTAATAGAACTGTAGATTTTGGCCCTAGGCCTGTTCAGCTTTTATGGGTAGTAGATCTTGAGGTGCTCGGTGTTCCATTGGTTTGGCAGGGGCTTTCCCTCCATGCTCTTAAGTCGATATGTTCCTGGTTGGCTTGTGCTTGTCACCTTATAGGGCCCTTCCCAGTTCAGCCCTAGGTCCCTAAGCCAGGCTCCTTGGTGTTTTGGAACGTTCTGCGTAGGACTAGGTCTCCAGCTCAGAACCTTCTCATTTTCACTCCAGATTTGTAGAAGCAGGCAACCTGCTGTTGCCAAGCTGTAACTTTGAGTTGGGCACTCTCCCTTCTTTCTTTGACCAGGTTGAGGTCTAGCGTCATCTGCTCGGCGTTCTGACATTTGTCGTAAGAGCAGGTCCAAGCAGTCAGGAGTCTGATTTCGACTGGGACAACGGGTTCCACACTGAAGGCCAGGAAAAAGGTGTTTCTCTTGTGGTCGTCCAGGTAGTGGTCCGGTATGCCTAGAGAACGTGGGGAAGCTATTCTGCCCAGGTTCCTTTAACTTTCTCAAGCTTGATTCGGAGGTGATCCTTGATGATTTTGTTGTCTGCTTCGACTTACTCGTTAGCTTGGGGGTGCCGAGGTGATAAATAGACGTTTTGAATTCTGAGGTTCCCGTACATGCCTCGGAATCGGTCATTGTCGAACTCTTCCCGTTGTCCGAGATAATCATGTGGGGGATCCCGTACTGATAAATGATGCTCTTCCAAATGAAGTCTATAATCTTCTACTCGATGATCTTGGCCTGTAACGTCCAGAAAATCGGGGGTCGAGCATAAACTCAACTCCCGAGTTCCAGAACATCACTTATGCAACAAAATGAATGATGATTGAATGTTGACTGTCTTCGTGCATTGAACATGAGTGAGATTAAGCCAAAACAGCATATCATACTCTAGAGACAGTTAAATTGCAAGCGGAAGACGATGATAGATAGATAAAATATATAAACTGTGATGAGTCTCCAGAGTGTGATAACATTACTAGGTTAAATAATTACAAGTACAGTTCTAAAATATACCAAATGTGTAAGTGTAATATCTTCTATCCCAAGTACCATAGCCCCATCAATGCAGTACCAGGTCTTCAGAGACCCGTCAGAGAGTTACATGATAGGAGAACTCCTCCTCATCACCATAGAAGTAGTCCGGCTCTGCTTCATAAGCATCGCCATCATCTGAAATTCAACAAATCTGGTTGGTGTGTACAACACCGTCCTGTAACGTGGGAGTGAGTGATCAACTCAGTGGAACAGTAAAGCATAGGTTAACATGTTATCAATTCAGTCAAGCAGTAATGATAAAGCAGTACAAATCAAACAATTCTAACTACTCTTATTAAGTGCGAGAGTGAAATGACATGATGTTGTATGCCCTTGCCAAACCACCCTCATGCGACATCATCTTACATTCGCGAATGCTTAACTCCCTCAGTGTGCCACGTCTACTAAGCACATGCGGTGCGATGATGATCATGATTACCGAGTTATTATTAGTCCATTTCAAACAGCAGTATTGGGAAACTAAGGTACCTCCCTTGTATCATTCCCAAACATGATCCATTCTAGGGTCATCAGTCCTAGTTAATCTCATACGGTATTATGGTTTGAGAGGCGTCGCGAAGGCATCACAAAGGGCTCGTCACCCGTCAGCACGGATACAGATCTCACCGTATGCGGCTCAATGTCTTCGGACCGTCGGCTCGAGTGGTCTCACCGTACTCGGCTCAATCACTAGCCGTCAGCTCGAATACAGGTCTCACCGTACTCGGCTCAACTCATACTCCGATTCTTTGTGAAAGACTCGTCGCCAATCACAGACCTTGGAGTATACTCGAAGATACTACAGAGGACTTGTCGCCCGTCAGCACGAGTACAAGTCTCACCGTACTCGGCTCTCGCCGTAAGTATCGACAGCTCGAATATAGTGTCCCATATCACCATAATCGGCTCACGAGTCTGGTTGCTCACTGGTCACTACGGGGAGGCACGTGGCCCCAGCGTAGGCTGACAGCTCAACCACGGTGTCCCATACCACCATGCCCGGCTCATGAGTCTTAGCGGATTGAGGTACCATGGTTAAAAGGGATTTCACTGGTAAGTTTGGTACCCTAGGTTCAGGCAGTAGCAACCAAACATGGTGAACATACATAAGACAAATCAGGTTACTTGACGAGCTCGGCTAGCTCGAGCGCACAACAAGTTGAACGACATGAAGTGCATAAGCACTTCGCGTGGCCAACCACTATCGCCAACCGAAGTACGACTCGAGTTCGTCGAACACATCTCACATGGCAAATGAAATCGCAGCCACGAATTCAATTCTGGTACCGATTGTCAGGACTATAATCATAGCCCCAAACATGATAACTTGCAGATAGATAAAGCAGTAATGGATCAAGATTCAACTCATACAATCAAGGTATGGTATTATCCATTGAGGGCTGCCAGGGCTGTTGCACGCACTCGTTGCTCTGCTCCCCCATCACCCATGACGGATCATACAACGTAAATATAAATTTAAACATATGCATTACATAGTTATAATCATAAGCAGTTGAGCATGTTATGAATCACAACACAAGCATGAGTTTATACATGTTCAATTCCTAATCACACAACAATCCAAGGAGATCATACACATAGTTAAAAGAGGTTGAGAATCACATCTCAACACCCTTATACATTACAATTTGCTAACTACTACTCATTCAGACATTCCAAGAAACACTTAAACAAACATACATCAACATACATGACATATGTCGATCACATAGGCATTAGGCCAAATCCTTTCCCTAGGGAGTTGCCCCAATCATAACACGCGTACACCCACGACGGAATTCATGGCAAGCAGGAATCCAAGTTCCATATTCATTCAGTCATTTCCACAAACACTTGGGCCACACATTTTAGCATATGTGGTGTATATTGGCCGTGGCGTGATTTAGGGCAAATCCTTTCGTCAAAGGGGTATCGCCAATACAACAATCATGAATCCATGACAACTAGTCATGGCGAGTACGAATGAGAATTCGGTACTCATTCAATCATTTTCACAAACACTTAGAATACACTATTACAACATACATGGTGTATGTTAGTAAAACATGTATTAGGGCTATCCCTTAGCCAAGTGGGTATTTTATCCATGTATAATATATTACTACAGCAAATAATCATGATAAATTCATCTCCCAATATTTATACGTATACAGTATTTTCTAGAATACGCATTTTCAACATACATAGTGTATACAAGCAAACATGTATTACGGCGATTCCCTTCGCCAAGCAAATGTTTTATACGCACATAATATATTGATACGACAATTAATCACGACAAACACATCACTAAAATATACATGTATACGGTACTTCTTACAATACCGTATTTCTACATACATAGTGTTTATTAGTAAACATGTATTTAGGCGAATCCTTTCGCCAAATAAGTATTTTATCCATACGTCAAATAAACATGTCAAACAAATTTCCAAAAAAAATACGTATATGGTATTTTATACGAATACCTAGAGTATGTGAAATTCCAAATTCTACAATTCTAATCGAAACTGAAAACGGAAAGCACTTTGTACATGTGCAATTGTATGCAGATCATGAATCTATCATTATCTGACATTGAAAGCGTTGAAAACCATAACCTATACACTTAAAGTCCGCACCTTGTGTCGTAGAATCGTAACGGAGTTGATAGGTTCGCTAAGCTTCCGTATACGGGAGTTTGGCAACCTAGAGAAAGAAATAGGTTAGCTATTTCCTAACCTACAACTGTCTAATCCCCCAAACAGGTTAGGGTTAGGGTTTATTACCTAGAAATGACATCGGAATTGCCGAAAAAGCGTCTGGAAAGAGGCGGTGCAGCCCGTGGAGCAGCAGGGAAGTACGGCAGGGAGAAGCTCCCACTTCTCCCTCACTTTCTCTCTTTTCTCTCTCTCAATCTCAAATTCATATGGCTGCCATGAGAGAGGGTTTAAGGTCCTTATATAGCCTAAGAATTCCCCAAAACAGACTCCAGGTCAAAGTATACTTATGTTATAACCAAAGCGGACCTGTTTCAGCTCAACAGAGGACTTCTGGAGGGCCTACTTAAGCCAAAGGTTGTACTTAAGCTCACTAACGCTGGATCTACGTTCTATTAAGTTTTCATTTCGGTCGGAATTCCAGATCACGCGTGGCGGACCAGTTTCAGTTCAACGGTCAGCGGATCTCGATCGGAGATTCCGAGTACATGTAAATGTGTATGAAATTTTTCCTGATCCGAGGGTGTAATTTGGTCAGATTCTGACAGTCTAGTTGCTTAATACTGATCCGCAAACAAATGATGCCAGATCACTATTCAAGATATTTATTTTGTAAAGGAAATGGTGGTTTTCACACTCCCTCGCTCCGGACACAAGCGAATGGCCGTGGGACATCGGCTGGACCTGATTTCTGAGGTGGTTGTCAAGCCCAGTGAGGCGGTCCTAGTTCCTTAACTTCGTGTTAATCGGATTTCCGATGTGCGGTCTAGACATAATACGAAGTTTCGAGATGCTCCCGTGAGCAGCCGGGTAATGAGATTGATCCTAAGTTTTAGGGTAACCTAGCGTCAATGATTCTACAAGTTTTGGGTCTTGCAGAACGTATTTAAAGTGATTGGTGCTAATTTCACAGGCACTCTAGTTTAACACTAGCTAAATCTCACTTAATTTCTAAAGGATTGTCCTGTAAGATTTCTGTCTGAGATGGTACTTAGGCCTTTGTAGTTTGTATATAAAGTGATCCAAGTTTTACTACTTAGCTAGTTTAAGTTAGTGTCTAGGGCTAAAGTGCTTTGAAAAATTGAAAGCATAAGGTAGTGAAGGATGGGATTTGTGAAGAAAAGGTTTAAAAAGGGGTTTGAGGCTTTAATTGAGCGTTTGGGAAGTAAAACCTGTGGAAAGCTAAACCTGTGTTAGGATTGACCCATCGCCTAAGGACGTCTAATTCCAGGTTGGCAAAAATCCGGGATGTTACATGACCAATGGCTCGGCCTCGGTCCACTTAGTGAAGTAGTCGACCATGACGACTACGAACTTGGTTTGTCCCTTGCCGGTTGGCAGAGGGCCGATGATGTCGACCCCCCATTGTGCGAAGGACCATTGTCTAGTCATAGGGTTCAGTTGCTGTAACGCCCCGGATTTTTGCCAACCTAGGATTAGACGTCCTTAGGCAATGGGTCGATCCTAATACCTCATTAACTTGTCAGAACTGAATCCCAAAGTCTAAAGCCGCCTTTGAACTCATTTCCTTCACAAATCTCACCCTTCATCACCTTGATCTTCCAATTTTTCTAAGAACTTTCACCCTAGACACTATCTTAAACTAGCTAAGTAGTATAACTTGGATCACTTATATACAAACTACAAAGGCCTGAGTACCACCTCGACCAGAAATCACTTAGGACTAAATCCTTTGGAAATGAGACAAAGTAACTAGGTGTGAAACCAGATTAGCTACGAAATCCGTTTAAATCGCTTTAAATACGATCTGCAAGACCCAAAACTTGTAGAATCATTGACGCTAGGTTACCCTAAAATCTAGGATCAATCTCATTACCCAGCTGCTCTCGGGAGCACATCGAAACTCCGTATCAGATCTGGACCGCACGTCGGAAGTTCGAATAACTCGAAGTTAAGGAATTAGGACCGCCTCGTTGGGCTTGACAACCATCTCAGAAATCAAATCCAGCCGATGTCCCACGGCTGTTCACTTGAGTCTGGAGCGAGAGTGTGTGAAAAATACTATTCCCTTTACAAAATAAATATCTGGAATAGTGATCTGGCACCATTCACTTGCGCATCAGTATTAAGCAACCAGACCGTCAGAATCAGACTAAATTACACCCTCGGATTAAGAAAAATTTCAGGAACATTTACATGTGCTTGGAATTTCGGATCGTGGCCCACTGACCGTTGAACTGAAAGTGGTCCGCCACGTGCGATCTGGGAATCCGATCGAGTCGAAAACGTAATCCCACATAGATCCATGTGTGGTGAGCTTAAGTCTGACGTTTGGCTCAAGGGGGGCCACCAGAAATACTCTTTTGAGCTGGAACATCGCCGAAATGCTTATAATAGCAGTAACCCTTGAACCTGAGTCTATTTTGGGAAGGTTTTAGGCTATAAAAGGACCTTAAACCCTCTCCCATTCCAGCCATACGAATTTGGATTTGAGAGAGAGAAAAGAGAGAGAAAGTGAGGGAGATGTGGGAGGAACTCCCTGCTGCTGTTCCCTGCCGCTATTCGGGCTCCACCGCCTGATTCTCATCGCTTTCCCGGCGATTCCGGCGTCGTTTCTAGGTAAGAAACCCTAACCCTAATCTGTTTTAGGGTTGTATAGGTTGTAGGTTATGAAATAGCTAACCTGTTTCGTTCTTTAGGCTGCCAAACTCCCGTATATGGAACCTTAGCGAACCTATCGACTCCGTTACGATTCTACGACACAAGGTGCAGACTTTAGGTGTATAGGTTATGGTTTTCAACGCTTTCAATGTCAGATAATGGTAGATTCATGATCTGCATGCAATTGCACATGTACAAAGTGCTTTCCGTTTTCAGTTTCGATTAGAATTGTAGAATTTGGAATTCCACATACTCTAGGTATTCGTATAAAATACCGTATACGTATTTTTTATGGAAATGTGTTTGACATGTTTATTTGTCGTATGGATATATGACGTATGGAAAAAATACTTATTTGGCGAAAGGATTCGCCTAAATACATGTTTACTAATAAACACTATGTATGTAGAAATACGGTATTGTAAGAAGTACCGTATACATGTATATTTTAGCGATGTGTTTGTCATGATTAATTGTCGTATAAATATATTATGTGCGTATAAAATATTTGCTTGGCGAAAGGAATCGCCGTAATACATGTTTTCTTGTATACTCTATGTATGTTGAAAATGCGTATTTTAGAAAATACAGTATACGTATAAATTTTGGAGATGTATTTATCATGATTATTTGCTGTAGTAATATATTATACATGGATAAAATACTCACTTGGCTAAAGGATAGCCCTAATACATGTTTTGCTAACATACACCATGTATGTTGTAATAGTGTATTCTAAGTGTTTGTGAAAATGACTGAATGAGTATAGAATCCTCATTCGTGCTCGTCATGACTAATTGTCATGGATTCATGATTGTTGTATTGGCGATACCCTTTTGACGAAAGGATTTTCCCTAAATCACGCCACGGCCAATATACACTATATATGCTAAAATGTGTGGCCCAAGTGTTTGTGGAAATGACTGAATGAATATGGAACTTAGATTCCTGCTTGCCATGACTATCCGTCGTGGGTGTACGCGTGTTATGATTGGGGCAACTCCCTAGTGAAAGGATTTGGCCTAATGCCTATGTGATTGACATATGTCATGTATGTTGATGTATGTTTGTTTAAGTGTTTCTTGAAATGTCTGAATGAGTAGTAGTTAGCAAATTGTAATGTATCAGGGTGTTGAGATATGATTCTCAACCTCTTTTAACTATGTGTATGATCTCCTTGGATTGTTGTGTGATTAGGAATTGAACATGTATAAACTCATGCTTGTGTTGTGATTCATAACATGCTCAACTGCTTTATGATTATAACTATGTAATGCATATGTTTAAATTTATATTTACATTGTATGATCCGTTATGGGTGATGGGGGAGCGGAACAACGAGTGCGTGCAACAGCCCTGGCAGCCCTAAACGGATAATATCATACCTTGATAGTATGAGTTTAATCTTGATCCATTACCGCTTTATCTATCTGTAAGTTATCATGTTTGGGGCTATAATTGTAGTCCAGACAATCGGTACCAGAATTGAATTCGTGGCTGCGATTCATTTGCCACATGAGATGTGTTCGATGAACCCGAGTCGTACTTCGGTTGGCGATAGTGGTTGGCCACGCGAAGTGCTTATGCATTTCATGTCGTTCAACTTGTTGTGCGCTCGAGCTAGCCGAGCTCGTCAAGTAACCCGATTTGTCTTATGTATGTTCACCATGTTTGGTCGCTACTGCCTGAACCTAGGGTACCAAACTTACCAGTGAAATCCCTTTTAACCATGGTACCTTGATCCGCTAAGACTCATGAGCTGGGCATGGTGGTATGGGACATCATGGTGGAGCTGTCGGCTTACGCTGGGGCCACGTGCCTCCCTATAGTGACCAGTGAGCAACCAGACTCGTGAGCTGATTATGGTGGTATGGGACACTGTATTCGAGCTGTCGATACTTACGGCGAGAGCCGAGTACGGTGAGACTTGTGCTCGTGCTGACGGGTGACGAGTCCTCCGTAGTATCTTCGAGTATACTCCAAGGGTCTGTGATTGATGATGAGTCTTTCACAGCAACTAGAGTATGAGTTGAGCTGAGTACGGTGAGACCTGTACTCGAGCTGACGGCTAGTGATTGAGCCGAGTACGGTGAGACCTGTACTCAAGCTGACGGCCATCAATTGAGCCGCATACGGTGAGATCTGTATCTGCGCTGATGGGTGACGAGCCCTTTGCGATGCCTTCGCTATGCCTCTCGAACCATAATATCGTATGAGATTAACTAGGATTGACAACCCTAGAATGGATCATGTTTGGGAATGATACAAGGGAGGTACCTTAGTTTTCCAATACTGCTGTTTGAAATGGACTAATAATAACTCAGTAATCATGATCATCATCGCACCGCATGTTCTTAGTAGATGTGGCGCACTGAGGGAGTTAAGCATTCGCGAACGTAAGATGATGTCGCATGAGGGTGGTTTGGCAAGGGCATACAGCATCATGTCATTTCATTCTCGCACTTAATAAGAGTAGTTAGAATTGTTTGATTTGTACTGCTTTATCATTACTGCTTGATTGAATTGATAACATGTTAACCTATGCTTTACTGTTCCACTGAGTTGATCACTCACTCCCATGTTATGGGACGGTGTTGTACAGACCAACCAGGTTTGTTGAATTTCAGATGATGACGATGCTTATGAAGCAGAGCCGGACAACTTTTATGGTGATGAGGAGAAGTTCTCCTATCATGTAACTCTCTGACAGGTATCTGAAGATCTGGTACTGCATTGACGGGGCTATGGTACTTGGGATAGAAGATATTACACTTATACATTTGGTATATTTTAGAACTGTACTTGTAATTATTTAACCTAGTAATGTTATCACACTCTGGAGACTCATCACAGTTTATATATTTTATCTATCTATCATCGTCTTCCGCTTACAATTTAACTGTCTCTGGAGTATGATATGCTGTTTTGGCTTAATCTCACTCATGTTCAATGCACGAATACAGTCAACATTCAATCATCATTCATTTTGTTGCATAAGTGATGTTCTGGAACTCGGGAGATGAGTTTATGCTCGACCCCCGATTTTTAGGGCGTTACAAGTTAGTATCAAAGCATGATTTGGATTAAACCGGACCTGGGTTATGGTCACACGACGCACACTGACGCACTCTAACTTAGGAGGGAGCGACGGAATGTAGAAACAGTCTTAGGCATCCCTGCTTCGTCCAACGGCTAGTTCGCTGAAAGCAAACGCCGAAATCGAGTACGTATTAACCCTTGGTCGCACGGGTCGACCTTATAATATTCTTAGGCCGTCTATTAAAGAGTCTAGATTACAATCCACCTCACCCCAACCGTTGAAAATAGATAGAATACGGGATAAACGTGATGAGGATAACTACTCCGAATCCTTGGAGCTTCTCTGGACTCCTTACAGAGACTTCCCAAATCCACGAGAAAAGAAAAGCAGAAACTAGAAATAAATGCTAATAAATCCAAAATTGATTAATGAATTAAAAAAAATGAGTTCACAACCCTTTAAATGGGAATACCAAGTAATGGGAAGGAAATCAGAAACAAACTACAACTAAAACCCCTAGGCTGTGATGTCTACTAGTGCGCAAGGCTTTCAGCTAAAAATAGTAAGTGTCCTATTTGACTTCACCAAACCATTCTCCTAATTATTCTAAGCTCTTTACGCGATGAGCGCAACTCCTAAAGCCCAACAGATGAAGAGTAATCAAACAAAAATTACTATTTTAGTAAAACGAAATTAAAACAGGGAAATGACTGTCAATCGGAGGCTTTTTTCACAATTCCGGGCTGCATAACCCAGCATAGCTGGGTTAGTTGGCTTCATTAGCTCGTTCTACCCCAAATGCATATACTTTACGTCAGATAACTCATTCCGGATTGCAAGATATTTCCGGTTTACCCGAAGTGACTCGAAACGGAGTCGGGGGGCCACACGCATCAATCCGGAGGCAAACCAAGTGGACCCAGGTGCATTTGGCACCTTGGGATGGTGGGGGACACAACCCCACTGCGGCGGCGCGGCGCCGGGCAAGGCGGACCGCGGTCACCGCGGCGCGCCGGGGTCGGGTTGGGCCGGGCTGGTCGGGCCGGGTCTGGTCATGGTCAGCCTGACCCCCTAGCACGTGTGGTGCGTGCAGAATTGCTGGGGGACCCCTATATTACGTCGTTTTGCCCCCTTCTCTCTCTCTAACGCCCCTCCATGCCTACCTTCCTCTTCGACTTGTTGTTTTCCCTCTCAACCCTTCCCTCTAATCACTCATTTCATCATTTTCGACCACAATCCATCCATCTCCATCAGTTACAACAATCCCTACCCCTCTACCCTCTCCGTTCTCTCTCATTTGGGCTTTTACATGCCCCATTTGTGACTCAAAATCGTGTAGCCTTCTAACCTATCTCATTTCTCCCTTTTACCTTTTTCATTCCCTACCTTTTTGGCCTTTACAATCCCTGTTGAGGCTCAAGTCTATGGAGAACCAAAAACTCCAGCCCCCCATTTCCCTTATCCTCATTTTCCATGGCTCTATCCGAGCTCATCCATATGTTGTCTTGTAGTTTGCATGGGTTACTATCTTAGGGTGGTTATGTTTTCCTGTTGATAGGTGTAGTAGTTGGTAGAATGTTTTAGGTATTTGAGAACGTTTAGGGTCCGTTCGGCCAAATTACATTAGGTAAGTTTACGGTGGATAGAATTGTAAAAGTAATAATGAATGTGTATGTAGGGTATGGCCCCTGGATTGGGTGTATCCTATGTCTTCCGACACCATGTTTAGAAATGTACGCAATTAAGAGTAAATTCCGAGAATTCCTTTCCAATAACACTTAGAAATTTCCCCGTCGTGGGATATGGAAATCCCATCTCACATTTTTCCAACACCAGGCTCATTTTCCAAGGCCTATAAAATTAATCCCCTCCCACCCTCCTACCAACGATGTCACACCCAATCCCAAGGTAGGATTAGTAATGCGGTCCCATTTAATACAACTTAAGGCCACTGGCCAAATTGTGTTGAAGTGATAAAGTCCCTTGATATACATTAACCCACCACACTCTGATAGCTTAAGCTTTTGGAGTAAATGGTTGTTTGATAGATAGGCCCATAGATTTTGGACCTAGAGCAGTGCTTCGACAGACCTGACAGTATAGGAAATCCAACCAATTGAGAACGTAAACTCTAGAACCCCCTTAGTTGGTTTAAGCATAGGTGAAGTGCCCAAGCGTAGCTACATTCATGTTCGGGCAACTTAATTCCAAATGAACAAACAATTTTCTTTATTAGAAATGATATAAAATCATTTGGTGTATAAGCATAGACTTTAAATTACAACTGGTGGATTACCGCTACTCATCAGTTGAGCCTAGGCTGCTGATTAGGCTAAGAAATGTAAAAGACAAAAAATGCTAAGATAATTGAGTGATATACTTAGTGAGTCGGTTTGATTAGGTAGGAGCGAGACCCCATTCCTTTGTTGAAATCCTCTTGATACTCATAGGCTCCTTTAATAACTCATAGGAAGGTTGTATGGCATAGAAACTATTCACGCTCATATAAAACTTATATATCCATTGGATTTAATGTTAGATCAAATCAATACACCCTCAGAATTGCCTTCTCAAGGACTTAGTACAATCGGTAACATGAGGCAGAGAAACTACACATTAGCGAGGTATTCGCGGTTTGGATCGAATTCTCAATCCTGGTAGTGACCAATGAACCCTATGCTCTGATCAAGCAGAAGGTTGGGATCAGCTAGGATTAAGGACTGATATGAGGATTTTATGTCTTCGCGAGGCAGAAGGTCTATGTATCCAGCTCAGACCCACTACACAATTTTCTTTCCATGTTTGCCCAACCATTTACAACTAAAAGTTTATAATTTTATCCTTGAAAAGTGTTAGGAGTATATAGCTGGTAGAGACTATGTCTTTTAGGCCTAAGGAATTGCCCAAATGGGCAACAGACAGTTAGGAATTAGGTCCCAAATCGCATGCCATGTCGGCATACGTATTGTGCTTATAAACGTAAAAAGATAGCCTGCCTATTAAACTAGACATGATTAAATAGGATAAGTCTGGACCGCGACAAAATTCCTTGGTAGAATTAGGCATCTCGCCACAAACTCACACCTGACCCCGAATCAACCACAATACCCTTCATCTTTAGCTCCTTTCTATGACCATAGGTATCAATGCCATAATACACATCATTAATGAAAAGAAGACCAACGTAGTGGGAGATCGCATCCCATTTTATGTCAAGGATAGGTCATAAATTACACCTTGTTCCGATGTACGGAGCAGGATATAAACCTTGAGCCTTGAGGGTGAAAATAAAATTTTAAGGGGGGTAGACGAAAATGAACCAGGCTAGTATATACCCTACCACGCGTAGGAACTCGAAATCAATAAGTCTTAGGCAAATGAAATAATATAAATCTTTCCTTATTACCCTTAGGCAATTTCGGGGACGAAATTTTATTTTAAGGGGGGTAGATTGTAACGCCCCGAATTTTTGCCAACCTGGGATTAGACGTCCTTAGGCAATGGGTCGATCTTAATACCTCATTAACTTGTCAGAACTGAATCCCAAAGTCTAAAGCCGCCTTTGAACTCATTTCCTTCATAAATCTCACCCTTCATCACCTTGATCTTCCAATTTTTCTAAGAACTTTCACCCTAGACACTATCTTAAACTAGCTAAGTAGTATAACTTGGATCACTTTATATACAAACTACAAAGGCCTGAGTACCACCTCGACCAGAAATCACTTAGGACTAAATCCTTTAGAAATGAGACAAAGTAACTAGGTGTGAAACCAGATTAGCTACGAAATCCATTTGAATCACTTTAAATACGATCTGCAAGACCCAAAACTTGTAGAATCATTGACGCTAGGTTACCCTAAAATCTAGGATCAATCTCATTACCCGGCTGCTCTCGGGAGCACATCGAAACTCCGTATCAGATCTGGACCGCACGTCAGAAGTCCGAATAACTCGAAGTTAAGGAATTAGGACCGCCTCGTTGGGCTTGACAACCATCTCAGAAATCAAATTCAGCCGATGTCCCACGGCTGTTCACTTGAGTCCGGAGCGAGAGTGTGTGAAAAACACTATTCCCTTTACAAAATAAATATCTGGAATAGTGATCTGGCACCATTCGCTTGCACATCAGTATTAAGCAACCAGACCGTCAGAATCAGACTAAATTACACCCTCGGATTAAGAAAAGTTTCAGGAACATTTACATGTTCTTGGAATTTCGGATCGTGGCCCACTGACCGTTGAACTGAAAGTGGTCCGCCACGTGCGATCTGGGAATCCGATCGAGTAGAAAACGTAATCCCACATAGATCCGTGTGGTGAGCTTAAGTCTGACGTTTGGCTCAAGGGGGGCCACCAGAAATACTCTTTTGAGCTGGAACATCGCTGAAATGCTTATAATAGCAGTAACCCTTTAACCTAAGTCTATTTTGGGAAGGTTTTAGGCTATAAAAGGACCTTAAACCCTCTCCCATTCTAGCCATACGAATTTGGATTTGAGAGAGAGAAAATAGAGAGAAAGTGAGGGAGATGTGGGAGGAACTCCCTGCTGCTATTCCCTGCCGCTATTCGGGCTCCACCGCCTGATTCTCATCGCTTTCCCGGCGATTCCGGCGTCGTTTCTAGGTAAGAAACCCTAACCTTAATCTGTTTTAGGGTTGTATAGGTTGTAGGTTATGAAATAGCTAACCTGTTTCGTTCTTTCTTTAGGTGCCAAACTCCGTATACGGAACCTTAGCGAACCTATCGACTCCGTTACGATTCTACGACACAAGGTGCGGACTTTAGGTGTATAGGTTATGGTTTTCAACGCTTTCAATGTCAGATAATGGTAGATTCATGATCTGCATGCAATTGCACATGTACAAAGTGCTTTCCGTTTTCAGTTTCGATTAGAATTGTAGAATTTGGAATTCCACATACTCTAGGTATTCGTATAAAATACCGTATACGTATTTTTTATGGAAATGTGTTTGACATGTTTATTTGTCGTATGGATATATGACGTATGAAAAAAATACTTATTTGGCGAAAGGATTCGCCTAAATACATGTTTACTAATAAACACTATGTATGTAGAAATACAGTATTGTAAGAAGTACCGTATACATGTATATTTTAGCGATGTGTTTGTCATGATTAATTGTCGTATAAATATATTATGTGCGTATAAAATATTTGCTTGGCAAAAGGAATCGCCGTAATACATGTTTGCTTGTATACTCTATGTATGTTGAAAATGCGTATTTTAGAAAATACAGTATACGTATAAATTTTGGAGATGTATTTATCATGATTATTTGCTGTAATAATATATTATACATGGATAAAATACTCACTTGGCTAAAGTATAGCCCTAATACATGTTTTGCTAACATACACCATGTATGTTGTAATAGTGTATTCTAAGTGTTTGTGAAAATGACTGAATGAGTATAGAATCCTCATTCGTGCTCGCCATGACTAATTGTCATGGATTCATGATTGTTGTATTGGCGATACCCTTTTGATGAAAGGATTTTCCCTAAATCACGCCACGGCCAATATACACTATATATGCTAAAATGTGTGGCCCAAGTGTTTGCGGAAATGACTGAATAAATATGGAACTTGGATTCCGGCTTGCATGACTATCCGTCGTGGGTGTACGCGTGTTATGATTGGGGCAACTCCCTAGTGAAAGGATTTGGCCTAATGCCTATGTGATTGACATATGTCATGTATGTTGATGTATGTTTGTTTAAGTGTTTCTTGAAATGTCTGAATGAGTAGTAGTTAGCAAATTGTAATGTATGGTGTTGAGATGTGATTCTCAACCTCTTTTAACTATGTGTATGATCTCCTTGGATTGTTGTGTGATTAGGAATTGAACATGTATAAACTCATGCTTGTGTTGTGATTCATAACATGCTCAACTGCTTTATGATTATAACTATGTAATGCATATGTTTAAATTTATATTTACGTTGTATGATCCGTCATGGGTGATGGGGGAGCGGAGCAGCAGTGCGTCAATGACCACAGCAGCCCTAAACGGATAATACCATACCTTGATAGTATGAGTTTAATCTTGATCCATTACCGCTTTATCTATCTGTAAGTTATCATGTTTGGGGCTATAATTGTAGTCCAGACAATCGGTACCAGAATTGAATTCGTGGCTGCGATTCATTTGCCACGTGAGATGTGTTCGACGAACCCGAGTCGTACTTCGGTTGGCGATAGTGGTTGGCCACGCGAAGTGCTTATGCATTTCATGTCGTTCAACTTATTGTGCGCTCGAGCTAGCCGAGCTCGTCAAGTAACCCGATTTGTCTTATGTATGTTCACCATGTTTGGTCGCTACTGCCTGAACCTAGGGTACCAAACTTACCAGTGAAATCCCTTTTAACCATGGTACCTCGATCCGCTAAGACTCATGAGCCGGGCATGGTGGTATGGGACATCGTGGTCGAGCTGTCGGCCTACGCTGGGGCCACGTGCCTCCCCGTAGTGACCAGTGCGCAACCAGACTCGTGAGCCGATTATGGTGGTATGGGACACTGTATTCGAGCTGTCGATACTTACGGCGAGAGCCGAGTACGGTGAGACCTATGCTCGTGCTGACGGGCGACGAGTCCTCCGTAGTATCTTCGAGTATACTCCAAGGGTCTGTGATTGACGATGAGTCTTTCACAGCAACTAGAGTATGAGTTGAGCCGAGTACGGTGAGACCTGTACTCGAGCTGACGGCTAGTGATTGAGCCGAGTACGGTGAGACCTGTACTCGAGCTGACGGCCAGCAATTGAGCCGCATACGGTAAGATCTGTATCCGCGCTGACGGGTGACGAGCCCTTTGCGATGCCTTCGCTATGCCTCTCGAACCATAATATCGTATGAGATTAACTAGGATTGACGACCCTAGAATGGATCATGTTTGGGAATGATACAAGGGAGGTACCTTAGTTTTCCAATACTGCTGTTTGAAATGGACTAATAATAACTCGGTAATCATGATCATCATCGCACCGCATGTGCTTAGTAGATGTGGCGCACTGAGGGAGTTAAGCATTCGCGAACGTAAGATGATGTCGCATGAGGGTGGTTTGGCAAGGGCATACAGCATCATGTCATTTCATTCTCGCACTTAATAAGAGTAGTTAGAATTGTTTGATTTGTACTGCTTTATCATTACTGCTTGATTGAATTGATAACATGTTAACCTATGCTTTACTGTTCCATTGAGTTGATCACTCACTCCCATATTACGGGACGGTGTTGTACATACCAACCAGATTTGTTGAATTTTAGATGATGGCGATGCTTATGAAGCAGAGCCGGACTACTTCTATGGTGATGAGGAGGAGTTCTCCTATCATGTAACTCTCTGACGGGTCTCTGAAGACCTGGTACTGCATTGACGGGGCTATGGTACTTGGGATAGAAGATATTACACTTATACATTTGGTATATTTTAGAACTGTACTTGTAATTATTTAACCTAATAATGTTATCACACTCTGGAGACTCATCACAGTTTATATATTTTATCTATCTATCATCATCTTCCGCTTACAATTTAACTGTCTCTGAAGTATGATATGCTGTTTTGGCTTAATCTCACTCATGTTCAATGCACGAATACAGTCAACATTCAATCATCATTCATTTTGTTGCATAAGTGATGTTCTGGAACTCGGGAGATGAGTTTATGCTCGAACCCCGATTTTCAGGGCGTTACAGTTGCTCCCACGGCTGATGTGGTATAGCCGCGAATCACTAGTACTTGTCAAATTTTTTAGTGTACTGCCTGGCGTCTGTATGGATGGTTGGCCAAAAGTATCATTGTCAGATGACTTTGTGAGCAAGGGAGCATCCACTAGAGTGGTTGCCACTAATGCCTTCGTGAATTTCCCTAAGCATGTACTCGACTTCACCAGGTCGGAGGCACCTGAGGTATGGGAGGAAGAATCACTTTTTATACAAGGTGTCTTCAATCATGACATAACGAGTTGACCTGAAATGGAGTCTCTGTGCTTGTAGTCAGTCGTCGGGCAGCTTACCCTCTTGAAGGTAGTCGACTATCGGGTCCATCCAGCTCAGCTTAACATCTATTGGGGGGACCACACTTAAATTGGATTTGCTAATGCTTGGCTTGGCTATAAGCTCGATTAAGGTCAACCTCAAAATATCGTCTTCATCCGTCATGGCTAGTTTTGCCAACATGTCAGCTTTGGTGTTTTTTGACCTAGGGATTAGACTAACATTGCATTTAGAGAAATTGTTGATAAGCTCTCAGGATTTTTGTAAATAGGCCATCATTCTTTCTTCCTTGGCCTGGTATTCACTGGTGATTTGATTAACGACGAGCTGGGAATCACTGTGGACTTTCATGTTCTGAGCTCCCATTGATGCTGCCAGCCTGAGCCCAGCCAACAAGGTTTCGTATTCTGCCGTGTTGTTCGACGTTTGAAATCTAAATCTTAAGGCATATTATGTGCAGGTCCGATCAGGAGCTTCAAGAACTATCCCGACCCCAATGCCTTTAGAATTGGAGGAACCATCAACATATAGTACCCATGTTGACAAGTTTAGCTCGACTAAACAATTTTCAGGTTGGTTGATTCTTTCGCTGGAACTGGCTTCTTGGTCACTCTCGCATTGACCTCGACAATGAAGTTGGCCACTGCTAAGCCTTTGATCATGGTCCTTGGTTGATATCTGATATCGAACAAACCGAGCTCGACCACCCATTTTGTCAATCTGGCCGATACTTTGGGCTTTTGGAGTACTTGGCGGAGTGGTTGATCGGTTGGGACTATAATAGTATAGGCCTGAAAGTAGGGCTGCAAACGGCGGGATGAGACGACTAGGGCCAAGGAGAGTTTTTCAATGCCTGGGTATCTCATTTGAGCAGTTGAAAGGCTAGCTCACATTTTTCTGTCCATTCTATCTTTTGTCTCCCCTTCAGTTGTTTAAAAAAGGGGAGGCACTTATCCGTGGCATGTGAAATGAAACGGTTGAGGGTGGCTATTCTTCCTATGAGGCATTGGTTTTCTTTAGTTGGCTTGGGCAAGCTCATGTCTAGCAAGGATCAGATTTTATTTGGGTTCGCGTCTATCCCTCTTTGGCTGACCAGGAAGCCAAGGAATTTTCTCGAACTGATTCCAAAGGCGCACTTACTTGAACTGATGCCAAAGATTACAAACATGTCTTTGAAATCAGCGACTATAATGCCCTAGATTTTTGCCAGCTGAGAATTGGATATCCTTGGGAAGTACCTTTGATTTATCGACTTGAGTGCATGTTTGTGAGTGTATTTGCATGTGTTTGGTACCAAAAGGATTGGCATTAGACCTACAAAAACGCCTGACTGAGTGAATTTTGAGAATTTTAAAGAATATGGACAACAAGGTTCAATTACACCAAGTGGAACAAGGTTGCACCGAGTAAACTGGGGCAGGGTTCAGTAACTGACTAACTTTGTTTATCAATATTCTGTATGTTTGAATTTTGACAGTTTCAGTGTACTGACTTCAAAAACTCATATCTATTTTTCTACAATTCCAATTAAGGTGATTCAAAAACTAAATTGAAGCTTGACGAGGATAGTTTTATGAAAAAATAAATAAATAATAAAAAGAAAACCTAGGGGAGGTTAATGTTAGGCCTTTTTGTTAATTGTACCAAAATCATTAGTTTCAGGCAACTGGTACTCCCATAATTTTTAGAATTTTTTCATAGCTCAAAATGTAATGAATTTTGGTAAAAATAAAGTAGAGTTGATGATGAACTACTAGAAAAATAATAAAAATAATAAGGTAATTAAAAGTACCAAAATTATTATCTGAAATAGACTTATTGAAACTGAAAATTTCTGCAACTACACGTTGCCGATTAACCGCATATATCTTTTTCATCTTTGAGTTTTTGTATTGAATTGAAAGTGCCTTGGTTTGTCAATATATGTGAGTGTTGAGTCAGTCAATTCAAGTGAACTCTTAGAAGAAGACATCAAGACCAAGCCTCAACAAAAGATGAAGGCCATGTTCAAAATCAAACCTGTCAGCTATAACCTCATCATCCAACAAACAATCCCTAGCAGGTATATGACCCCATATAATCCTAACTTACCCTATCCTTCTTGATATTCCCGAGACATTAATCTTTGATAATTATGCTTATTGCTATATCATATGATTTATTCTTTCTTCGACAACTTGTGACAAAAAGGGAGAGAAATTAGTGTCTGTATGCTATAATTATGGAATTATTTGTGCTACATAATTTTTGCATAGTATATGTGTATTTCTCAAGGGGAGCTAGTATTTCTCACGGGGAGCTACATGCTACTGATTAAGGATTACTAGGGTTGAGGACAACTTCAATATTAATATTATTAATCTTGTGTATGAACCTTGTGAATGATTCTGATCATGAATGTTAGTGTACGTATTATGTATGTTATCTGTTTTATCACGAAATTGACAAATGGGGAGATTGTAGGTGCTTATATGTTTAACATACATGGATTGTCAAATTTTGTAAGATAAAAGTGCTTTAAGTCAAATCGCAAGTATGGAATCACAAACTCTACATGCCTGAAGATCAACTCAAGATCGGCTTATGATCAGCTTAAGATCAGCGTATCTTCTTAAGTAGTTGATGCCCGATTTCAAGACAAGATCAAGTCAAAGTTCAAGACAAGTTGTCCCATATATTTGTTAAAACACAGGTGGTATAACCCTAGAAAGACCTTAGGTTAGGTACTTTTAAAAATTCATTGATTTTGAGTTTTTAATAGTATTTTTGCTCTAGAGTTCAGCCAGCCTAACTTCCTCGGATAACCTAACTTCAAGTTCGAGCAAAATATATAACAAATTCTATTGAAAATTTTTCTGACATAAGTTTTGATTCGGCTAGCCTAAGCTTGAAATTCAGCTAGCACGAGTGAGTTCGGGTCAAATTCTAGCAATGCAAACGTTTGGATTTTGCGGGAATTTGGCCAGCTGATTGGCAAATTTGGCTAGGCCAACCAAATTTGACCACGGGCTAGCCGAATTTTAGATAAATCTTATCCCACACAATCCGATAGCCATTGGAACGAATCCGGTGGAATTCGGTCAGTCGAAGCTATTCTTAGGCTAGCTGAATTTCTAATCTCATTAGTTATAAATAGGGGCCTTCTCTCATTCTAAACTACAACAAAAAATTATTCTAAACCTTCTGCAAGTGAGAGAGAAGCTCAAGTCCTCGGCAAGGAATTTGTGTGGTATTTATAATTTATTTTTGGCTTATTCAATTTCATTTCTCAAAGATCATTTCAATCCTATTCTAACGAGTAATCTATACTTCTCTTTGGGATATAAGAGAATTGAATTAAGTAGCATTTGAGTTTTTCATTTCTAAAATCTATAGAACCCTATACTCTTTCTGTTTGAGTGAATACTGTCTCATTTACACTTAAGAAAGAAGTTCATCTGCTACAAGCTTCTACCATGTCTTCGAATCTACGTTTGAAAATAAGTATTTTACTGTATTTTATTTTAGATTTTTCTGAGATAACCTGTGAAAATCTCAGTGGGTTGATTTGTGATAGCCCATAAAAATCACAAAATGGGTTTTATTATGGTAAGCCCATAAAAATTAAAAGGAACTATATAAGGTTGTTAAGGTGAACCTATGAAAACCTTGCTATAGTGAAAGCCAAAATTACGAGGGTAGTAATTTTGGGAGTGAAGTAGGTGTGGTTTTTTAAAGCATCGAACCACTATAACTCCTTGTACATTTGTAGTGAATGCTTTATTCTTTTGGTGGGGGATGTTATTTATTTTCATCATTGTGGTGAATGTTGTAATTATTTTATATTCTCTTGCTAGTTTGAAAGATTGATTTTAAAAACATTTGTGAAATAAGGTTGTTCTGCCTAATATTTTAGGTGAAGGTTGTCATACGAATTATTTAAAATCAAGGTTTCAATACTTAGGTGATTGAGATTTTGTATTCTTTATTTATTCTACTTTTATTTCTATTATTTAGCATTGTCCTATTCACCCCCCTCCCCCTCCCCCTCCCCACTCTAGGATATTATTAGCTCTCCTTTTCATTTTCTCTTCCACGTCCTTTTGTAGGATGAGAATTTAGTTTCTTTCTTTAAAGTTGTGGATGTGTCCTCCTCTTCCTCTTCCTCGACCATGGCCTCATCCTCGACCTCTTTAACTTTTAGAATCTTCATGGTGATCCTTTAATATGAACTTTGTTTAAAGTAATTTCTCCAAAAACTCTTGCTTCTTGTTAATTCTTTCTTCGTAAGCTTGTAAAGATCCCATGAGTTGATCAACGGTCATGGAATCCACATCTTTTGATTCTTCAATGGTTACAATAACATAATCAAACTTTAGATCTAAATATCGTAAGATTTTCTGCACCATACAAATTTCTTCAAAAGTTTCATCACTTCTTCGTAATTGATTTACAATAGCCAATACTCTTGAAAGGTAATCCAAAATTATGACTCCATATGCAAAGCTTCAAACTCACCTCTAAGAGTTTAGAGACGTACCTTCTTCACTTTATCAGCCCCTTTGAATGAGTTTTCTAAGATGCTTCATGCTTACATTAAGGTGGTGGTGCACATGATCTTCTCAAAAGTGGCTTGATCCATTCCTTGAGAGATGAGGAAGGGAGCCTTCTTGTCTCTTTTTCTTGCATCTCGTAGAGTTTCTCAATAATTTTGGGGCAACATGGCTTCATATTGTGGCTCAACATACCCTTTTTCAATGATCTCCCATACATCTTAAGAGCCAAGTAACACCTTCATTTGGATACACCAATTCTCGTAATTATATTTTGTGAGCATAGAAACTTGAAACGGCATCATCCCATTCGCCATATATGAACCTTTAGCTCTAATACCACTCTGTTGTATGTGAAGAGGCCTTTAACACTTAGATTTCTACACAAGTTAAAAGTGAGATAAGAGGAAGGACTTGGAGATGGGAAAAACCTCACTTGTATTGGATATTCTTCACTTGTTATGTTACAATGAAGATCCCCTACATTTATATATATGCCATTGGGACCCTTTCTACACATTTCTTTACATTTTATGATATTCCACCTACCCAACTACATATATCATTTTTCATATAAATTTAAACTACGAATCTTTTAAGTCATTTTCTTGAAACATCTATTCTTACATTATTAGTTAACCACACCGTAATAATTTTATAAAAATTATATTTATTTCTCAATCATAGCAGGCACCATTGCAGCTATTCTGTGGCCCAAAACATTAGGTCCTCTGCTTATCAGTTAAGCCATGCCGCAGAGAGAAACAAAAGGATAGTCACTACTATTAACTAGCAGTTCACACCGACAGTTGTTGGGCCAGCCAGCTAGCAAGGAGAAGCTTGATGAAAGGCTGAGAAAACATACAAGTACAATTTCATTGACACGGGCAAATAGGAGTGTGAATCTTACTCGTGCACCTAAGGGCCTATTTGATTTTTCATCGTAACCGTAAATACATGGTAAATGGGTAATTATTACTTATTGAGCCTATTTGATAATCCTGCTGTATTTCTGCTTAGAAAAATGGTTCAGAAATTTTAACTCGTGGGCTACACTATGATATATTTGACATATCCATGCCGTCAATCCATTTTAGTAGAACATTTTGGGGCGTGACCTAAAAAAAAGAGGCAGATCCAATGCTTAATTGGCCTACACAAAAGGAAATAGTGTCCATAAAATGTTCACCATTGAAAGTTGTTTCTTTCGCCAGGCCCACATCGAAGTTTGTTTGTCGTTTAAACCCTTCATAAGGTAACATAAGCATGGATAAGGGGAAAACACAAATATCAGCTTCATCAAAAGCATCTATGAGCCTCAAGAAGTATTTAACGGTGGGTGAATGATTTATCACGATTTCATGCCTCATTTTTTAGCTCATGCCCTCAATGAGGCTGACATATAAAATGAACGATGTGGATCAGCTACATACATCACAATTGGCCCTACATTCATTTAACCACCATCCTCGATTCTAGCATTCAAAAGTTAAGCTGTCAACATCTGCATCGAAAATGATGCGGTAATTACATGGGTAAGTAATTATTACCCATTTACAAGACAATTACCTATGAGATGAAAAGTCAATCCAACCTAAAAAAAAAAATAAAATAAAAAAAAAAATAATAATAATAATAAAATTAGTGAAGATGAGAATGGTGAAAAGGGTGGGAGGGTAGAAGGGGAGAGGAAAATGGGATTCCGTGTGTTGGAAGGAGGACGAGAAAAGGGAGGACAAAATGAGAAGGGACGCAGTGGAGGGGTCCAGTGTTGATGGGGAATGGGGACGCATGGGGTACCCTCCCCCCTCGTGCGCGCTATCTATTGATGGCGACTCTGTACACCTCAATTATCATCATTAATGGCATGGCGCCAAACAGAAACTGGGAGAGGCCCTTGAGCGAACTAGTGCGCTGGGCTTGTCTTGTCACTGAGAGAGAGATCGTGGGAGACAGCCCACAAAGTAAGAAAAATGAAAAGAAAATAAAGAAATTAACAACAGTTCGACACAACGTCTTTTGAGGGCTGCTGGTGGGGTCGCCTGTGCACTATCTCTCACACGCCTCTTCTTCCTCTGGGCTTATATTTACACCCCCGATCTCTTCCCATTTCCACCATTCTTCTTCTTCTTCTTCTTCTTCTTATTCTTCTTCTTCTTCTTCTTCTCTCTCTCTCTCTCTCTCTCTCTCTCTCTGGTGAGGTCTTCTCTCTCTCTCTCTCTCTCTCTCTCTCTCTCTGGTGAGGGTCGTGCTGCAATGGCTGATCTTACGCCATCCTCGGCCAAAAGGACATGTGAGATGCCGGAGCGGGCCAAGCTGCACTTGGCCATGCTGGCCTTGCAGTTTGGATACGCCGGTTTCCATGTCGTTTCAAGAGCTGCTCTTAATATGGGAATAAGCAAAGTAGTGTTCCCTGTCTACAGGAACATCATTGCTTTGCTTCTGCTTGCCCCCTTTGCGTTTTTCCTCGAAAAGTAGGCTCAGCTTCTTCTCCTCTCCTTCCTGATCTTTAAAAAATAATAATAATAATAATAATAATAATAATAATAAATAAAAAATTAGCTGAATTTGTTCCTCACGCCATTCCCTATTGTTTCTTGTAGGAAAGAGAGGCCGGCCCTCACACTTTCTTTCACTATCCAGTTCTTCCTCCTCGCACTTTGTGGGTATGATTCAAGCTTAACACTCTGCATGAGAGAGGGGGGATTGCAATGCTAGTTGTACCAGAGACGTGGTTTGGAATAACGTTTTTTTTCTCTCTTTTCTTTCATAGGATAACAGCAAATCAAGGGTTCTATCTTCTGGGTTTGGAGAATACGTCACCTACGTTTGCCTCTGCTATACAAAACTCGGTCCCGGCCATAACCTTTCTCATGGCTGCTGCTCTTAGGCAAGATTTCTACAGCCATTCCATCGTTTTAAGGAAACAAAAAAAAAAAAAAAAAAATAAAACAAAAAAGAAGAAGAAGAAGAGAGAGAGAGAGAGAGAGAGAGAGAGAGAGAGATAAAACGGACATACGTTGAGATATAAAACTTTTTACTCGAAACGTATTGGTTGGATGGTGACCTATTTTGCTGTATGCATTTGATACAATAATATTCGATGACAAGGAAAAGCCCTTAAACAAGTAGAAAAGAATAAGATCGTTAACTTGATTTTATGTTTTATTTTTATTTTTAAATACAAGATTCTCCACTTTCGCGGGTGATGATGCAGGATAGAACAAGTTCGCATAAGAAGAAAGGACGGGATAGCGAAGGTTGTGGGGACAGTGGCATGTGTATGCGGGGCTATGGTCATAACCCTCTACAAAGGGCCTGTCATTTTTAGGCAAGCTTCCCTAAACCTGAACCTAACAAGGCATTGGCAGCAGCCACAGGTGCTGTTGTTGGGGGATGCAAAGGAAAAGAGTTGGACCTTGGGGTGCATCTACCTCATTGGTCACTGTCTCTCCTGGTCGGGCTGGTTGGTTTTGCAGGCACCAGTCCTCAAGAAATATCCAGCGCGTCTCTCTGTCACCTCCTTCACCTGCTTCTTCGGTGTCTTACAGTTCCTCGCCATCGCTGCTTTCCTTGAGAGGGATCTCCAAGCTTGGTCCTTTCACTCGGGTGGCGAGGTGTTCACCATCCTTTACGCGGTACTTCACCTGCTTTCTATTTTCTTTTATTAATTTATTATTATTATTATTATTTTGTACTTATTTCTCTTTTTCTTTCTCAGTCTGATAACCGTACTGACTATCCGCTGCCTTGGAGCATGGCAACCTTTGCATGCATTTCGACATTTTTTTTATAGCATTCATGAACCTATCTGCACCGTCCATTATATCCAGTCTACTCTTCTTCCACTGCTGTTCGAATGACACAGCAATCGGCTAGACCCAAGTATTCGTTGCGGACCAACGATCATGTCCATCCACTGTTTCATGTCACTAACTCTTTTTAGTGTCTTTTTTTTTTTTGTTTTAAAGACCTACGAAGAGTGTGTCCGACCAAATAGACGTACGATTATTGAGATGGATTGTCTAAATGTAACTGGGTGCATGGGAAGGCGGGTGGGCAATGGTTATCTTAGCATTCTATACCTCGTTATTATTGGTTATGATATACAGCACACGAATAAATGATTTGAAAAGTAGTGGATGATTTTTTGACGCCGATTGCCAGTAACAGGAAGCTAGGTGGGGTCCATCGTCATGTTTGTGAGAAATCCACGCCGTCCATCCATCTTTTTAGATTAGGTTATGACATGAACCCAAAAATGAGGCAGATCCAGTACTGAACTGGGCCGCACCACAGGAAAAAGTGATTAGGGGAATGCCAATCATTAAAACCTCTTTGGGTCCACCACGAGGTCGATATGTCATCCATACAGTTCATAAGCTCATTCCTACTGGTATGAATTGATAACACAAAAATATTAGCCTGATTTAAAACTTCTATAGCCCCGCAAATGTTTCAATAGTGGACGTTCAATCTTCACCGTTTCCTGTCGTGCAGCCCACTTGGTTTTTGAATCTTCCTCAATTTTTTTTGCCCATAGAGTAACATGATCTGCCGAAACAGATGGACAGGGTGGATTTCCCAGAAAAACTACAGTGGGCCCCACCTAGCTGCATGTTGCAGGCAATCGGTTTCCGTAAGAAATGGTCATGTCCCATCTATTGTGAGATCAAACAGGCCTATGGTCTGGATTGCGCGCCTAATCATGTCTACACCTTGAATCTAAAACCGGCATATAGTATCAAAAGCAGCTTGCGACCAGATCAAATATTTTTTTATTTTTCTTTTTTCGGTAGTGATCCCTTGCAGCTGGTTGTAGCAGCGTAACCTGCATCTGCATGCCAACATATCAAGCGTGTATGATGACTGGACGTGCAAAAGGTCAGATCCGACAAGAAGATCGGTGGACGAAGAAATCGGGCCGATCTAATAGTCAAGTAGTCCAACCCGCATGAGAACACACAACTCCCAACTAGTTTGATTGAATGGACGCCGTGTGGCCCTGATAATTGTTCCAGCCTGATTTATTTTTTATTTTTTATTTTTAAAAAATAAATTGTATATTCAATGCTCGGTCCCACCTTTTCAATGTCCCCGATGTCCTACATACTTGAACACTTGCGGAGGACATTATTCCGATGCAACGTGATCAAGTCCCTCCACACGAGTAGGGATGAAAAACCATGGGTGGAAGAGCAATGCCATGGTTAGGCGATTAAAATACATGAACTGCATGCCCAAACCAACAACAGTATATCCTGCTGATGCATTTGTTCTACATAATGGCTCTAAGGTGGGGTGAATTGGAAATGTCTAGATGATGATTGGGATTGCTACAAACATTATAAAACGACGACCCCACGTTCCTATACCCATTTCTTTATGCAAAGTCCCTGTGATTCTTCTGAATCATGATTCGACCGTGCAACGACAGCCCATGTTCCAGTGATCCCTCCCATTGATCGAGGCCCAATCTAGTACGGTGGATGCCCCGTAAGCGGACCACTTAGCTGCGACCTGGATCGAATGCCGTGGGGCCACGTCAATGGATATGTTGTATATCTATGCCGTCTATCCTTTTTGCCAACTCATTTCAGTGAATAAGCCCAAAAATGATGCAGGTACAAATCTCAAGTAGACCACACCACAAGAAATAGTTGTTATTGAATGGCCACCATTACAAACTCTATATGGTTCAACGTAATGTTTATTTGCCATCTAACCTATCGGTAAGGTTACACAGACCTTCATGAAAATAAAACTCAAATATCAGCTTCATCCAAAACCTTTTTGGCCAAGAAAAAGTTTTTAATGGTTAATCACCACTGTTTGAATGAGATTTGGATCTGCTTCATTTTTGTCCTTATGCTATAAAATTATATGGAAAAACGGATAGACGGCATAGATATACTACGCATATATCAAGGTGGGCCCATGGTCAGGTTCCCACCCACATCACTGGATACAATGTCCCAGCTAAGTCACCTTCCCATTTAGCTGGTGAGGATGTTCAAATATGATGGATTTTCGTGTGGACTTGATTAACTTGGTATGTGGTGACAATGTATAAAGAATGATATATCGCATACAATCCCTGCATTCTAAACATACATACTGGTGGACGGCAAAAATTTCTGGCATCACCATGCTGTATATGTTAAACCCACTCCATTCATCACGTAATCTCCTCCGTGTAAGGCCATGGGTGAAAAGATCACCATATCCACCAACTCAGGTGAGCCACATCACAGTGAACAATGGGGATGAAACACCGGTCATCGGATTGCCTGTGTGGTTGCCATGGTCTGTAGTCACCAGGTCGGACTCACGGGGATGAAAGGAAAGTACAGAAATCATCCTGGTACAAAACTCATTTGGACTACAAAGAGAGAACTTAGAGGTTTTAGGCATTATTCTACTTTTTTATCTTTTCTTTTCTTTGTTGTATCCCATCTGACCGAATATATAAGGTGTGGCCCAAGTGGATCGTCCTGATTTTGTTAGCAGATGATCCTCGTGATGCTCCAACCATCCATGTTGATAGCTTTTACTTATAATACATGAGTTGGATTTAGGAAAGCAACGTGCATGATAAAAGCATGGGGACACAGCACAATAGGCGACTGGACATGGAACCGACATCCGGGTCCATTTTGGGATCGTTAGTGGGGAACCACTAACATAGAGACCAACTAACGCAAAGAAACGATGTGACCCAGTCGACTTCTTCTAATTGCAGGGATTCGTGGCTTCCGGGATAGCCTTCGCTGTTCAGATATGGTGCATCGACAGGGGTGGTCCTGTCTTCGTGGCAGTCTACCAACCTGTTCAGACGCTGGTTGTCGCCATCATGGCCTCCATTGCTTTAGGCGAACAGTTCTACTTGGGAGGGTAAAAGTCATTCTTCTTCTTTTTTTTCTTTCTGCTCAGTACCACTATTCGTGCATTGAGAGATTCAAAAATATCATCACTTTTTCTTCTTCTTCTTTTTTTTTTTTTTTTTTTCTTCTTTTGCTTTTACTTTATATTCTTCTTTTTAAACGGTGGTGGTGATGTTGGTCGTGATAATGATGTTGACGGTGCACTTACACAGGATCATCGGCGCTGTATTGATTATTGCTGGATTATACTTGGTTCTTTGGGGTAAAAGTGAGGAGCGAAAGCTTGCCAGTGAAACTGCTGCGTCACGACTGCCATCTGCCGTTTCCGACCATGGGAACAGGGCCGTCCCTCACAAGTCCTCCCTTGTCCAGCCACTCCTGCCTTCAACTTCCGAAAATGCTGTCTGATGAAAGAAAAACGAAGAAAGAGATCTCCTACTTTCCCTACTTTAATCAAATGTTGGTCATCACTAGTAGCTGAAGACATCGGGCATGTATAGGTTTTGGGTTTTAGTAATTGATTTGGGTTCTTAGAGTGGGTAACAGCCAACAACTCAAATCCACCACCACCTCCTCTACTCGATCCACCTACTTGGATTTGTTGGTTTGTGTATTTGAAGCAAGAATCAATGGAAGAAGCTACTTTTATTATCTTTCCCTTAATTAATCGGTCCAATATCTCTTAATTTTAAGAAAATGAATCTAACCATCCCATGCAACCTACTTGCCGTGCAACCTTGTCTTCCTATTGGACATTTGGAGCCGTTCAAAGTTAGGCCCACCTTGACAATGGAGCTCAACAGACAGGCCAGTGTTGAAATCAGGGGATAGGCAACAATCTAATCGAACGTACAGCTGTGCTGACTGAAGAATGGATCAGCTTTATTTTTTCATTTTATTATTATTATTATTATTATTATTATTATTATTGCTAACCATCCGCATGGTTGGGGCCACCTTTGGCACAGCTTTACATGGTTGAAGGGGAAGATGGGTTCCAGGCTAATTCATTGCTGCGCCCCCTGGCAAAGAACCACTCTACATGATGGTTTGTCAATGTATATCAAGCAACCTTAATGCTCCCTTACACGTGCATGGTGGAGCTCCGCACGTGAACATATTGGGCAATAGAGGAGGGACACTCACACCATAAATAATGGCCTCCCCATAATATATCATGGAGGCATATTTGTTGCTCTTGGGATTGGAACACATAACCTTCTTCTTTAATACCATGCATGTGAAACAATCACTTACTCTAAAAGTTAAAGCCTTTAGACAATGGTGTTTAGAGTCATAAGAGAGTTTGTGTACTAGGTGGTCCTACGAGCCACAGTTTACTTTTTCAAATATTTTATTATTATAAATAAGAAAAGGTGTAAAGAAAAAAATCACCCTAGCTTGGTCGGATTAAATTAATTTACTCACCGGAAAAAACGGTCAACTTTGGTCAATATGCTCGATCGATCGAGACTGATCAAGATTCTCCTCGATTGATTGAACCTCGATGTCGATCAATTAAAACGAATCACGAATTATGGTTTTTAGTCTATGGATAAAAAATTGACTCATTCGATCGATCAAACATTGACTTTGATCGATCGACCGAAGTTGGATAGGTTCTGTTACACAATCCAATTTTTCAAAAAAATTTAGGATTCTTCTTTGCAATTGGATTTAATAATTCTCGTTGATCACAAAGTTAGTCCAATCCATCCAATAGTTTTTCTCATAGTCGAATTCATAAAATCAAAGGATAGATCAAATATGAAATATTTGGAATCTATTTGTCAATGGTAGTTTAAAATTGATTTCAACAAGAGTTGTTATTGTTATATAACTTTGAAGATCGTTGTGGGGAATCTATTCGTCAATTCAATTTAGGATTTGAGGCACTAATACGATTTGGCCTTAAGATTTATAGGTTTGGATTTTGTTAGACTAAGACAATTGGATTTCACACAGTTAACCGTCCTTGTTGCATAAACTTGTTCAAAAATTTATCTCTATATCAAAACTCACCCACAGATCGGAACAATGATCATAGGATTGATTTCTTTTGCTTAGTGTTTAGATATGGGCACGTTAGATAAAATTTTCAGGATTAAAAATAAAGAACTAAATTGAAACTTATCGGCGGAGGCTTCGCGTTTGCGGGGCTTCTTTTTCACCTACGACTACTCTTTTGGGTTTAGCATTTTCTTTAAGAATTTCTTGAAAATCTTCCCTTTAAAATAGAGGAAGAGCCCTAATTCTAGAAGATTCCACCAGAATTTTTATAGGTTTTGTATAATGCCCCGAAAATCGGCACCCGAGTCTCGAGTTTTCGGGTGTTAACTTAATAAAATGTACATGTGTCCTGATTCAGATTCACATTCACATTCATTTCACACACAAATAATCATAGTAACACATTTTAAATTAGCAGAACCAAAGAGAGGTAGAAATAGTAAATTTTGAAAAGATAGGGCTAACACCCAAAAGTTACAGTTCCAAAAGTGGTGGTCACCAATGTGAGAATTATACGAATCATAATAATTTCAATAGGAACAGAAGAACAACTAGTAATCAGGAAGAAGCTAGAGATCTATTGGGCACCCCGAGCGCACCACCAACTAGTTTTGTTTCTGAGTTATCTGCATATATCAAATAAGAGGTGTCAAACGCCAACATAGTGAAGAAATACTCTTAAGATTGTTACTTGGGATATTCTAGGGAATAACAGGTACACAACAAATACATATTCATACATGTAATATACTTAAGCATGTTACATTTAACGCACATATACTAAGCAGTTACTAGAGATGGGCATCGAGCCGAGTTGAGTCGAGGTGGGCCAAGCTCGGCTTGGCTTGTCCATGGGATACTCGAGTTCGAGCTCGAGCTCGAGCTCGGCCTCAAGCTCAACATTGAAGCTCGGCTTGTTTGCCAAAGTTGTCGAGTTGAGTTTACCTTGAGTCAAGCTCGAGCTTGTTTATATCATCATATATTATATTATTAAAATTTTTGCTAAAAAATACAAATTAAATGTCTTATATGCTAATGTCACATTACTAACTACTAAGACATAAATGAAAAACCTCTATATACTATCAATATCATACCACAAAACCATATTTTGTCCTCAATAATCAACATCAACATCAATTCGAAAATATATGAAAAATTATAAAACCGTTAATGAAAATTTTTAAATTTTTCCTTCGTTCAAGCATTCTGACCCACGTTTTCAATTTCATTGTCCTCTTCATACTCTTCAACATCGAAACTGCTACCGCCCCAAAATGGATGCAACTAATCTTGCGTACATATCAGTGCTTCAACTGTATTCGAGGCGAGCGAGTTTCGTACTTGCTAACTATCCTGCTGCCAGTGCTAAAAGCTGATTCTGATGCCACGGTCGAAATTGGAATTGATAAAATGTCTCGTGCCATCAACGAAAGTCTTGGGTATTCACGAGCTCGAGACTTCCACCATTGCAAAACATCGAAATCATTATCTTTTAGCCTTATGACCGGCTCCTTTATATACTTCTCCACTTCGGATTCAATTTTCTGCGTATCTGTTTCTTCTTCGTCTAAGAAAGACATAAAGTCACGAAGTCACTCGCCCTCAGCATTAGTAGAAGAACTACCCGTAATTTGAGAAGTACCTATTGCACTTAATGTATCAGCCAAATTATCAACATATGAAGCAAACAACTCTTCAATCGCAGCATTAATAATGGCAGTCTCCGCTGAAACTCTTTCGGAACTAGAATAAAGTGATCTGAAAACATATCTAACCATTGCCATCTTGTATCGTGGATCCAGGACAATTGCAATGGCCATTAAGAAGTGACATTCAGCCCAATACTTATCAAATTTCAACTGCATTCCTATAGCCATCGCTTTTAAAAATTTCGGCCCATCACCAGCACACTTTTTTAATGCTTTCATAATAAAAATAATTTCAGGAAGAAATTGATTTGCTGTGGGATACTTATTTCCTGAAAAAATCTTCGTGCAGTCGTAAAAAACTTTGAGAAACCGATGAACATCTTCAGCTTTCTTCCAGTCTTCATCACTTGGCACGTATGTGTACATTTTATCATGCGCCGCAAGTTCAGGGAATGCAACTTTAAATTGTAAAGCTGTATCTAACATTTCATAAGTGGAATTCTAGCGAGTGCAAACATCTAACTTCAACTGTTGTTTAGATTTCAAATCCAAACGTTGGATTATATCATTCCACGTACTCAGTCTTGAAGGTGACCCCCTTATGTATTTAACGTTATCTCGTATGTTTGCAATCATTGAATCAATTATTTTCAGCCCTTCTTGCACAATCAAATTGAGTATGTAAGCACAACATCTAACTTGGAATATTTTACCTTCGAAGAATAAATTTCCGGCAGCTTTGAACTGAGTACGTAAGAAAGAAACCAAAGTATCGTTGGACGAGGCATTATCTAAAGTAATTGAAAAAATTTTCTTTTCAATGCCCCACTCAACAAGACAATTGTAAATGCAATCGGACATGACCACACCGGTATGAGGAGGAACGTGGCGGAAGTTTAAAATCCTCTTTTGTAATTTCCAATCTTCATCAACAAAGTGTGCGGTCAATGACATATATCCCTTTCTCTGATTCGATGCCATCCACATATTCGAAGTTAAACTTAATCTGGATACGGATGTCAGGAGAGCTTTCAAGTTAGCTTTCTCAATAGCATACATCTTCATACACTCTCTTTTCACAGTACTACGAGAGGCCTTCTTACATCTGGGATTTAAAAATTTACAAAATCCCATGAAAATTTTACTTTCTACCATGCTGAATGGCTTCTCATTGACTATTACTAATCTCGCAAACCATTCATTCAATTTATCTGCATCATACTTATATGTTGAAAGTGTAGCTTTAGAGTCGTCGTCTTCAGAAACGGTAAATGAAAGCAATTGCTGAACTCCACCCTTTAATGTTCTTAGTCTCTTCACATATTTATCAAGATGCCTCTGATAATGAGTTGTAGAAGAACCGGAATGCTTGCCGTAAAGAGTTTTACAATACTTGCATCTAATCTTTACTGAACCATCTGGTTGCGTGATCTCATCAAAGATTCCCATATCGCCGATCTTTTTTTCCCTTTCACGATACCTGAAGTTGTTTCAACTTTGTTATCTAATTTTTCTTCATCCACCACGGCTAAAGGAGAATTGATTGATGCATCAGGGCCAGGAGTACTTGGATTTTCTTCAGTAGTCATCTAAAAATTAAAAGATAACAAGGGTAGGGTAAGATCAGGGTTTTTATAGGTTGAAGGAATTAGTCAACGACATTTATATGTATATATAAATATATAATACAAACAATATTGGGCCCCTCCATAAACTGCAAGACACGAGTGTCTCAAATAGTCCCCTAATAAATAAATCCACTGGGATACATACATATACATAACTATAAATTATCCATAATTGTTCAATTTTTGTTTCCTAATTATTTCTAAATATCTTATTCTTACTTGTCTCTATCTAGAGGTGCTAATTGTCTCTATCCCATTCAGTAACATACCATGTACTGTCCCCATACAATTTACATGCGAGCCGAAATTTCGGCAGCACCTCCATATATTCTCCAGATATATGTAAAATTCAATACTAATTAGTTGCCACACCCACATGTAATCCAGTACACATGTAGTGGAAACTAACTAGTAAAAAACCACATATCCGGAGAAAACATAGGGAAACACTACCGAAATTTCAACCACATGTAAATTGAATGATGACAACCTAAGTACATGGTATGGTACCGAACTGTCCAAAATGGGACAATTTAGGAATCCATAAAGAACAAGTATTTTCAGTGGAATGATTGTACTTGTTCAATATAAATTCCTAAATGGGGAGTATATTGCTAAACCACTAGGTGGCTTAAATATTAATTAACAACATTAGATGACAATGCTAGCAGCTTCTGAAAACTTTTGTCCCAGTAATTAATTTTTTAATGTGGGACGATTTTGATTTTTTGATAGGATGTTGATAACAATTTTAGATTAACATAGATGGAATTAACACTATTCTAACAAAATGATTGCATGCCTGGAAATTATATGACATTTTCACTAGGATGAAAGTTGTATTTTCAGACTAAGGAGGAAATCTATAAATTATACAAATTCTCGGTATAGATGTTTTAAGTTATCTACAAATATGCACATCTATAAGATATTCTTCCTTGTCTATATGATACTAACATAGCTTATGTCAGTCTACTCTTTGGCAAATTATTATGAAAAAAATATTATGTTCATTTAATTATTTGATTATCACATTGGTAGAGATATATTGGTCCAATGCTCTTATTTCAACAAATAGTTATTCATAAAAAGAGGTTGGAATTGTGCCATGTTTCTTTTGCACTATTTTTTTTTATAAAAATGTTTAAAGTAAATGGTGTAATAGAAAATCTGCATTGAAGGGGTTTCTTAAAAATGATTTTTGTAAAAGAAAAACTAAAAAAGGAAAATGAAATGATCCCTTTTTACAAACAAAAACACTAAAGGAATTTGTTATTTTTTTTTCCCTACATTTTTCCAGGAGTGGCCCATGATTTGAATGGTTCTCATTGGTGTGCATGAGGGCCTTTCTTGGCAGAGTAGTTTTTAGACCCGGTGATTAGGACTGTTCATCAACTTTCCTATCATCTTATATACTAGAAATGGAACCGTCAGATTGGAGTAGTTCCACACGTTGAGAATGTGGACCGTTCATACATTTGCTTTTATGATGGTAAGACGACCCATCAACATTTAATATACCGTACCATTGAGTTTGATATATATATTTTTTAAAACAGTGCAAACCTTTCAAGGTAGGGACGTCTCCCTATGCTACCACATATACAATTCTAATTCTACTCAAAGAAACTAACACGAATTTTCTGGGAAAGCCTTTTTCAGGAAGATCCTATGCAAGGATTCTAGGTGGGGCCCGCTGTGATGTTTGTGAGAAATCAAAGTCGTCTATCCATTTTTTGACCTCATTTTAAGACATTCTACCAAAAATGAGTAGGATCTAAAACTCAAGTGGGCCAGAGGAGATGAAACAGTCAGGAAAGGAATGCGTACCATCAAAACCTTTCTACGCTCTACCTTGCTGTTTATATGCCAAATGCCATCTAAACCATTTATAAGGTCATTTTCACCTAGATAAAGTGAAAAAACCAAAAATATTAGGTCGTTAAAAACTTTTATGGAGATATAAATATTTCAACGGTGGTCACTAAATCTCCACTTTTTCCTCTCGTGTGGCCCATTCGAGTTTTTGATCCTCCTCAATTTTGGTCCCATGTCATAAAATGAGCTTAAAAAACAGATAGAGGGGTTAGATTTCTACAGAGAACTAAGTAGGACCCACATAAAATATTTTGCAGTAACTTCTGCAAAAGTCTCTGGCAGGAAATCCGTGTCAAGGAACAATTAAAAACGAACGCGGATTAGCTACTGAAATTTTTCCGTGGGTCCCACCATGATAGATGTGTTATATCCGCACCATCCAACTATTTGGGGAGATCATTTTATGATATTATTTAAAGAACTAGTCAGATCCAAATCTGTAGTGGACCCCACCACAGAAAGCAATGGAGAGAGTAACGACCACCGTTGAAACTTTCCTAAGGTCCACCGTGATGTTTAATTGAGATCCAACCTGTTCATAAGTTAAAAAAGACATTATATAAGGGAAAACACACGTATCAGCTAGATTGGAAACTTTTGTGGCCCTTAGAAGTTTTTAACGGTGGGCGTCAGTCTCTCCACTATTTTATGTGGTGGGGTTCACTTGAGATTGATCTAACTCATTCTTTCGATCATGCCCTAAAATAGTCTCTCCAAATGGATGGACGATGTGGATACAAAACATACATTATGTTGAGACCCACCGAGCCTGGTGACGTCACTTCGCTACCCAACCTGTCAGCGTCCATTAAAATAAGGCCGTATTGAAATGAATAGACGTAGACACCGGTGATATCCTTCCTCATGATGAAGGGAGGATTTGAAGATCACTGACGTTTCTTTTCATATCCATCATGGAAGATGAGATTTCATGTGGGCCCCACCACCAAGATGACCGCCTGTCTACCCGGTCTCCAACGGATGGATGCACTCACCTCTAACGGATCAAGAAAGAGAAAAAGAAGAAGAAGAAGAAGAAGAAGAAGAAGAAGAAGAAGAGAAGATACACTCACCTCGTCGGCGTGCGGCTGTCGACGGTCAGCAGGCTGGGTGGGGCAGAGATGGAGAAGAAAGGGAAAGGGAGAAATGGAAAGTTGCGGCTGGGTGGGGTGGACGGTTAGGTTTTTTAGAAAAATAAAAATGTTTTACTTTTCCTTATTATATATATATATTTTATTATATTTATATATAATATATAAATTATATATAATTTAACAATTAACATATTTCTAATCAGCCGAGTCGAGCTTGAGTTCGAGTTTCGAGTCGAGTCGAGCTAAAATAGCACATGGTCGAACTCGGCTTGAACTCAAGTTGAGCTTCCATATTTCAGCTTGACTCGGCCTGACTCAGCCATTCAAGCCGAGTCAATCCAAGCTGACTCGAGCCGAGTCGAGCGAGTTAATCGAGCTAGCTTGACTCGTGAACAGCTCTAGCAGTTACACATGTTATCAACACAACCAAGCACAAATAATGATGACATAATAAACGAACAATTTCCTAATCTAGTTGGTAAGTATATTAATATTATGATAAAATGATGCATGCTTCTTACAATCCAACACTCCCTCACAAGCGACTTCAATATCTATTTCATAAATGCCAACATTTCCTCACAAGCGACTTCAATGTCTATTTCATAAATGCCAACATTTCCTCACAAGCTACTCCAACGCCAAATTGTAACACATCCTATGATATGCATGATTAGCCAAGTGGTTATTAGTCCCAGTTCATATAGTAGGTTAGCAAAGCTAGGATACTGTTGTTATATTACAAGTCATTATTCATATTATGTGGCTCGTTGCGGCATGTAGCGGCTCCTCACTATTGTCCCTTAATCCAAATTAAGGCATCAACACGGTATGGGTTGTCACCCAATACCAAGTATAAACAATCAAGTCAGAGGTGTGTGCTTGTTACTAAGAAATAAATCAATACAAAGGAAATGGCTCATCACCTAATTCCATTCACTCCCGATCGTTTGAATGGTAATCTATCACGAAACTATCGGCCGTATAATTTGACGGGGGCCACTCGAACAACATTCTATGTAACACCCCTAACTTCAAGGGTCAAGCCATACTCGACTCCTGAGGTCCCGAGTGTTACATATACTTTAATAAGATGCAAGTATTTAGTACATTTAGTCAGGTATCATAGTAGACATAAAATCAAACTAGACAGTGCAAAATACTCTAAAATAAAGGCATCAAAACATCTTAATTAACATAAACAACTAGCCATATTCGTTTAGAGTATAAGACGAAAGCTGAGGAAAAATTATGGTTTCAAAAAAATTCAAAACGTATCGGCCCTAAAATCCCGTCGGCTGTCCGAAGGTGTCCTACATTGGTCATCCCAACATCGAGAAGTACAAAAGCTCCTCCTCCGGGGCCACGAATGCCTGCTCCAATGCGTTAGACTCCAGGATACCTACATCTATGATAGGGTCTTGTTGGTGTTTTAAAACACTATCCCAGAGTGGTAGTGAGTGATCTACTCAGTGGTTCCATTAACATCAAGTTACACATGTTATTAATTCCACAAGCACAATTAATGATAAAGCATCATAAATACTCAATTCCTAAGTACTATTATTAATGCACGTGTAAGTGGCCATGGGATGATGCATGTCCTCATATTTCAACACTCACTCATAAGCGACTTCGCTGCCATACTCGCAAATGCCAACACTCCCTCATTACGCAACCACATTGCCCAAATCGCCACATCCTATACTAACGTAATGTGATGAATGTTCATGTTAGCCAAGTATTTAATTAAGTCTGTTCATCCAGCAGGATTGGGGAAGCTAAAACACCTCCATTTAATCAATGACCCTATCCAGATCACTTGGCTCAAGGCAACCATAACGGCCTCGTACCTATGATACTTGATTCATCACTCCCAGGTGAACTCATATGATAGGTAATTTTGTGAAATGAATTGCTCACGGTTACTACGGGGAGGCTCATCACCCTAGTGTAGGCTAACAACACAGACGCAATGTCTCATACCACCATGGCCGGCTCTCGAGACTCAGGGATCATGTCACTAATGGTTAACAGTTGGCCTCTCAAGGGTAAGGAGTACTTCAGATTCAGGCAAGAATGATCATACATGGTGAACATACATGGTTAGTCGGCTGTTAGGCTAATTCAATTGACTCAGACTAACTCTAGCATAACCAGCATTGGGTGCAATTCTCCCTTCCCTCTATTCATTTAATTTTCTCTCTTAATGGCTTTGGAAAAATTCGTATGGGGAGAGGGGAAGTCCAAATGAATCCCTTTTATAGAGCCAAAAGTGATGAAAATGGCCCCAATGGCCCTTTATTTATTATACTAACCCTGTAGGGGATTATTTTGAACTAATGAGACCCATAGGGAGGTTAACATGTCAATCTAAGCCATGGGATAAGTGTCCCATTATGCGATCTATGTATGGACGCAACCATCCGATGATTGGACATGTCGATCAACCAGGAACACCCTAACCCAAATCGGTGCTCACCAAGCATTGATCGAGTCTATAACTATAGGATGTAAGAAGGGTAATAATATCGATTGGTGCCCTAAATTTGGTCATCATCTAGCGGTCTGAAAGCCACAACTTTGGTAAAGATCGAATATAGACAATTAATTTAAGTTCTTGATTAATTTTAGAAATATTCACACATCTCATGCATTGGCCTTACGAGTCCAAGTTGAGCGATTCGAGATACAATCTCGGCTCAATGTCTCATGATGGACGTCAAGCACACTAAGACAAACGTCTTTTTATGGTCTCGAGATTAGTGGCCTACTAATGAGTAGTTTAAGCCTTATTTGGTTAATCAGGGTATTTCTAAAATGAATTGGGCAACAAGATTTCTTGTGCACGACAACTAGAGTTTGGATTAGCTAAGTTCATAGCGCGACCTATTCATAATTAATGAAAACAATGATTTGGGTCTAATTACCATAATAAAAACCCTAATTCAACTACGCTAGAAACTATCTATGTAAGTGCTTATATTTGTAGCACACATGAATTGTCAAATTTCATAGTTAAATATACTGGTTAGATCTCAAGTATACCTGAGTCTTTTATGACATCTCATGAAGATCTACTTAACATCTTAAGACTTAAAAGACGTCACTCGGTGTCAATATTAAAGATCTATGTACATGCCAACCACCACGTGGAATGACCCTATAAAGGCCTTAGGTAATGTGCTTTCAAAAAATGTTTAAAATGGGTAAACTAAAGAATAAGTTCACTGAAGTTTGGCCAACCCAACTTTAAGTTTGGCCAACCTAACTTACTTTGGCTAACCTAACTTCAGTTTCAGCCAAATATTGACATTTGAAAGTTTGAAAAATCTGTTACATATTCGGCCAACCCAATCTTAGGTTCAGCCAGCTTAACTTGAAGTCTGGCCCGACCAAAGAAAGTTCGAGTCAATTTTCAGCAATGTATTTTGTTGAGTGTCAAATATTGCATATTTTTCCCTATTTATATCTTAGTTTTATGAACATGATAATGTTTAATCAATATAATTATACATGTTTGTCTTACGAGGTGAATTTGAGAGCTTGGATTGAAAAGGATGCTTAAAGCATGGATTTGATGCTCAAGAATTACTAAAAGAAAGGATGGATCTTTGGAGCACATGAATGAAGGTTTCAAGAGTCTAAGATTCAAGAAAACCAAGTAGAGAAGGAAAAGAATCGGAATTACAAAGTACATAAATTTAGAGTTGTTGAACTTCATTGTCGATGACATCAAACACTCTTTAATGACATCGAAGTAAGTGTTCGATGACATCAAAGATTTGGTGAAATTTGAGTTTGGTTGTTGGACTATTGGGTACATTTTTCGATTATATTTGCATTGAAGACATGTTCGATGCCATCAAAGCCAGTTCGATGACATCGAGGATTTAGAGGATTTTTGGAGTTGCTAGACAATTTAGGGAGATTTTTTATGACATTGAAGCTCTGTTCGATGACATCAAAGGATGGCGGATGACATCGACAACTTATGCAGTGCAAAAAGGTGCAATTTCCAAATTCGATTCAAACTGGGATTTTACCTTCGATGACATCAAAGGTTTGTTCGATGCCATAAAAGGCGTTATGTAGTGCGTAAAATTGATGGCGGATTCCAAAGTCGGCCGAACAAAGCCTATATATTTGGGTTTTTTGAAAGATTTTAGAAATGAATTAGGGTTCAAGGAACAAAGTAAAGGTTGGAGCAAACTTTTCTTCAGTTTTTCTTCTTCTTCCTTAGTTTATTTTCATATTTTTCTTCAGAGTTTTTAGTTTAATTATGTCGATGTTTAACTAATCTCTTAGCTAGAGCTAAGAGGTGAGCTTGTAGTTTATTTTAATGCTTTTCTTACTTTGATTCACGTTCATGAAGTTCATGTTGGATATTTCATAGTTATGGTTTGATTTAAAGATCTATATGTATATATATATATATATATATATATATATATATATTTTATTACTTTGATCTAACGTCGACTCCGGGCACGGTGGATGCTTAGGAACTCCACGAATGCTTTCTATTCTCTTTTATGGTTATTTGATCTGTGGAATCATTTGATCTACCATTGACTACGAGCATGGTAGATGCTTAGAATCCTCTATAATCAATTCAATAAGACTGTTATGCATAAATCATTACTGAAAGGACCAGCTACCTAAAGGGGGGGAATAGGACAATACAAAATATTTTGATATAATGCAGAATATTAAAACAAATACTCTCAATTGCTTAGAGTATTGAAATCTTGATTCCAAATAATTTATAGGACAACCTTTGTCACACCCCAAAATCGGAAACCGGGCCACAGAATTTTCGATCACCGAATTCGGCGCCGACAGCCTCCGTAGAACCCCATTCTCGGCTCCCAGCGCCCATTCACCAGGTTCCGATCCTGGGATGCTACAAAGAGGATTTTCAACATTGGTTTGATTTGTACTAAGCATAACCAAAGGCATAACCCACAAACAACAACCAAAAACTCCATCACATTTCTACTATGATAAAAAACTTTACAAGTACAATGAGCATAAAGGGAAATACAATGATAATAGACAAAAAGCTCCAAAATGATCTGCTATGCGCTCCTGCCTCAATGCTGCTGCTGTCCAACATCACCTGCACACAACGATCGTGCATAAGCTTATGGAAAACTTAGAGGGCGGTGAAAGTGTGTGTGCAAGGTAGTAATATAATTATAAAGTATCAGAGTAATGTGGAACATGCTGATGAGTCCATGACTACCGTTAGCTGTACTAAGGCTATGCGATACAAGGCATGAATGATGTCGGCCATACCAAAGTCATGCGATATAAAGCATGAATGTTGTCAGTCATACCAAAGCCATGCAATGCGAGATGCAACTCAAGCATGCGAATCCTCATCTAAGTTCACATATTAATACGGCTCAAATCTGGAATATCACCGGGGTCTAGTACACTCTAAACTAAATTGTTGCCCTATTGCTCACAATAAGGTAAGTGGAAGAGGCCTCACTATCCGCCTGCAAATATCCGACTCGGTTCGTCGATAGCGGACCCATTCCTCGAGCTAGTCAAACTCAGCCTAGCATTGCCCCCTCTTCTCGGGCAAGTAAGGCCGCACCCCCTTCCAATCGACCACGACGCAGTGGAAAGCGTGACCGTCTAGTAATCGGCACTTGACACTCATGCACCCACTCAGTCTAGACGTTGGAGCAACCTCTTGGTACCATAAGGGTTTAGGGACCTTCAGCTGTTCAATCCCCAAGTATAGGGTTGTAATGTAGTAATAAACTCGGTGAGACAGAGGTCGAATCCACAGGGACTGAAACCTGTACGTAATCTGAAACTAACTAGGACTAGAACTAGAATGAGATGAAATCTAAAACAAGTGTAGTTTGAAGGAATAATGGTGAAAACAGTAATATAAAATTTAAGGAATTCAAAAAAGGGAAACTAGGGATTTAGAGGATCCACTTATAGAGATCAGGGAGATCTACGCTTGATTCACGAACTCAACTGGACTTCGAGTCCCATCTTCATCCAGTTGGAAGATATATCGCTTAAAGAACAATTTGAACTTCCTTTGATCAAGTTTTCAAAAGATGAGACAGGTGTAAATTAGAATGGATTCCATCACAAAACCATGTCCATGAGACAAAGCAAACAACAGAGTTAAACCAATCCACAACCAATCAGTGTGATGTATGAAGGTTAGGAGGGATTCCATCACTCAACCATGTCCAAGGGGCGATGGTGAACAACAGGGCTTCCTAACCACATAATCAAAATAAAGAAAAGAAATTACTTGCAGCCATTGCAGATCTATTGTAATGGAAGTCACAACAAACCATAAAAAAAACTACAGGCAATTCCTTATAATAAAACTAAAATCAAAGTAGTTCAACTAACATAATCGAAGCCGTAGAAACATCCCATCATACCACAAGCTTCACCTCTTAGCCCTAGCTAAGGGGTTTAGCCAACCATGTTGGCTAGATCACTCAACAGCAAATGAAGAAAAGCAAAAACATAAAAGAAGAGTTCTCTCTCTTCCCTGTCTCTCCCTGTCTCTCTCTCTCTCTGTCCGTCAATTCCCTCTGCTGTAGATCCCCCAGGCGCCGTTTTCTCATTTCTCTTATACGCTCCTAACGTCGGTGGAGAGCTGGAATCGGACGAAGAGTCGTTCATTTTGCAACCGCAGCTGTGCAGCGAAAGGCCTTCTCGCAGCAAACTTTGGGGTCTCAAAAATCCCATCTTTCTTGCACTTTTACTCGTAAAATCAACGTCCCTTGGGACGTTTCTGCGTGGTCTACAAAATGGACAGATCAGATCTTGCATCCACTTGTCTCTGAGACCACACCACAGCCCGAAAAATCAGGCTACCGTCGGTTGCGGAACAGGGGTCGCAGCTCTCCTCCGCTGTAACGCAGGTGGGGCCCACTCTGTAGTTGTTTGATAAATCCACTCCGTCCATTGGATGACGGACGAAATTCCAGATGGGAATGCTCAATTTTGGGTTAGATTTATGGTGGCCCACAAGGTTTTTACACCCACCGTCTGTCCAGAGTTTGAACGGTGGAAATTGGTGATCGAGTGCATGCGGCCAAACATTCACCTAGGTGAGGGTTATGGCCCCCATATGAACACAATAAATGGTCCAGATCAGTGAAACATGAGATGGGTGGGGCCCACAACAGAAACCGATGGGTTCGGTTGCGACACAGAAAACGGAAATTTCCGTTTTTGATTTCTTTAGAAGGCAAGTCGGTCAGCGCCGCTGACCGACTGTTGAGTTGTTAGGTGCACACCCGGTGCACTTGTACACCGTACACATGTTCTGTACATGTGGGTCCCACAGAGATGTTTTTGAGATATCTGCTCCGTCCATCCACTTTCCCATCAAATATAAGGGGTTGAGACAAACTTTCTGGCATATCCAGATATCAGGTGGGCCCCACTTAAAGAATTACGGGGCTGATTTGCTTGTTGGACCACTTCTAGAGGGATTCACTAGCTGAAATTCGACGTGTACGGTTAATTTAGAGTCCTCAAACCATATCTGAAGTTTGGAGCCGATCAGATGGTGGGAACCCTGTGATCTTGCATTATGGACATCTTTCATGCCTGTTTAAAGTGAGTGGCTGGAATTTCTCTGATCTCCGGCGTGTAAATCCTCTATCTTGGTCCCATGGAGTCCCGTCCAATGCCTTTATGATGCTTGAACGTTAAATCCATGTCTTTAGCAACCTTTTCAATTCATGGATGTCAATTCACCCTGCATCAAAAACATGATTAAAATAGCCCATTAAAACAGTATCATGTTCGTAATTCAGGTAATAAATGGGGTCTAATATGTAATATTTGACCCTCAACACAACTCCCAACCAGCATTTTGCTAGTCCCGAGCAAGGTATGCGAAAAATAAATTGAGAATTACGAGACAATTCCTGTGAACACGAGTGATTAGTGAAGAATAATCGAGATGTGAAAGTGCGAAGATCCATGAATGTTGGGTATTCCTTTCTCCTTGACTCCAGCATGCAGTAAACTTCATAATCAAGTTCAAAATATTAATCCCTTGATTAGAAAAATTTTAAACATTAAAACTCATGAGTGTATAGTGTAATCTCGGCTTAGCAACATTAAGGTTCACTTCTTTATTTTATGATATCATCGGCAACCAATAAGAGAATTCATGACAATCAAAACCAAAACCTGCCTCATAGTTCATCTTTTTATTCTTCCAGCTTTTGATTTTTGATTTTTGATTTTTTTCTTTAAAACTACTAACGCCAATGAAAGGTATCCGATCCGCACCTATAAGGAGCAAACCTATGGTGAAGACCAGTCGCCCAATATTTTCTGAATGTCAACTGTGGGGAATCAATCCTTCACCTATAGGGAGCAAACCTATGGTGAAGACCATTCACCCAACCTTGGGTATTTTCTTTTTCTTCTTTTTTTTTTTTTTAATTGATCATGATAGGCAAATTGTCTATGCTGGTTCCTTTCACGCTTAATGATTACCAAGTCAATCAACTGAAACTTTAATGTGAAAGCGAGATGTGTCTTGTGAAATCATGACTCAATCAATGTTTAAAACCTCTAATCATGGATTAACAATTTGAACTTAACTGTGAAATTTAACAGATACTGAAATTAAGAGTCATAAATTTCCAACATCACGTATCTTGAAATTCTAAATCCAGGATATCCGTCAAAATCACTTCGAATTCACTAGAAAGTCCAGAAAAATTTTAAAAATTTTCACAATTCTTGCTCAAGACCAAGGAAACACTGATTAGGTAACCTAATCTCCCACCCCAACCTAAAATCTACATTGTCCTCAATGTAAAAGATGTAAACATGCAATGCACATGGGATAACGAAAGTACATGAGAAGTGATGGGAAGATAGTACCTGGGTAACGAGTCGAGAGAGACTTTTCCATAGAGATCTCAACATGAGAGCGGGTCAGCACAAGAGTAAAACCAATCGAAAGTAAAAAAATAAAAATCCTACCTATACCACTTTCGCAGGTGCTCTCGATTGCATTTAGTGTATGCAATAAGCCTTTAAACCCCTAGGTTGCCCCTAGTGGACGAGTTGTAGTCTCGTGAGGGTTTGCAGTAATGTTACCCACAAACATTGAACCTTCTACCCTCATATTATCCGTATCACGAAGTTCCTGAATCGCGGTTACTTTAAAATTGAACCGTTCAGGAAGTGAGCGTAGTATCTTTGCACACACTTTACTTTCTGAAATTTTATCGCCAAGACCCCACATAGAGTTTACAATGTCATTTAGTCTAGTGTAAAAGTCCATAAACATTTCATTTTCCTCCATATGAATTTCTTCAAATTTGGTTGTGAGGAGTTGGACTTTAGACTTTTTGATAATTGAAGTACCCTCGTGTGTCATTTCTAGTATATCCCAGGCTTGCTTTGCAGTATCACAGGATATAATTCTTTTGAACTCATCCGGTGATAGTGCGCAAGTGATTGCATTTAGTGTTTTAACATTGGCATTATACTTACTTTTCTAAAGGGTGGTCCATAAATAATAAGCAGGTACAGACACAGTTTTTGAACCGTCAGATTCAGTTACTTCAACAGTAGGAGAGTTCCATTCGGTTATTGTGGCTCGCCACACACTCTCATCCATTGATTTGAGGAAAATCCTCATTCTGGCTTTCCAATAGGCATAGTTAGAGCCATCAGAAGGTGGAGGCCTAGTGACTGATAGGCTATCAGAATTTGACATCTTATTAATATAGCTTAGATCGTTAGCTCAGGAATTAAATCCAAAAAATAAACAATAAGAACGAGCTATTAGGCTTTGATACCACTTGAAAAGGCCAAGCTATATGTCCTAGAGGGGGGGTGAATAGGACTATGCCAAATTAAAACAAAATCAACGGAATAAATTAACCGATAGCTTTACAATTATAAATCAATTATCAATGCTGAAATCAAATCACCTTAATAAATAAATATTGAGAGATTGATACAAATTCAGTTCTAAGGACAACCTTACACCATAATAAACAAGGGCTTATGGTAGGACAACCTTATTTCTAGAACTTCTTTTGGATCAAGAACTCAATTTTAATAAAGATAAATGAATAGCAGTGAATTGAAATTAAATACAGAAATGTAAATCTAATTTATTACAACAATCTCCACACTTGCTTGAAATGTAAATTGTTACAACATTCACATCCACATGTACATTCCACACAATTGAATGATAAAAGATATGAGAATTAAGCAAGCATTCAATCCACAAGACAAAGAGTTATAGTGGTTCGCCTATGTGTACACCAACTGTTCTTCAATAACCACACAAAATGCTACTCCACTCCTAATATCCTCACATAGGGGATATTAGCATTCACTATCAAATAGGTTTTCACAGGTTCACCCAAAACCTTTACAATTGTGTCTTTTTAACTTGGGCTTACACAATTCAAAAACCCACACTTTTGAGTTTTCTAGCTCTCCTCAGATAACCACACAAATTGAGAATTTTCTGGTGAATCCCAAACGAAAACCAAAAATGAAAGGAATTTACAGAATTATAAAATACCTAAATTTCTCCTCTTGTAGCTGCCCGAAAGAACCAATTGGAGTAGATGTTCGAATAGAACTTTAATGTCCATAACTCACTTTAAAATGGTTCTAAGTTCTAATTGATTTTAGATTTAAACCAATTGGGCGTAGATATATTTGATTTTGATTCCAAGAAGAAGGAATAAGTCAATTCCTCTTTTCAAATAAGATTAGAATACATAAACAAAATCAAATTAAATAAGCTATCAAAAAGAGAAAGAAATTATGCATAAAATAGCTTGAAAAATAAATACAAACTTATCTCAGAGTGGAGCCTTGAATTCACTTAATATTGAATGAAAAACTTTGAAATTCGTGTGCTATTTATAGCAGAAAAAATTCTTCTTCGACTGGTCCTGGGGTCACCACGACTGGTCTTGAAATAAACTAATTTTTGAATTTTTGAGCGCGATCGCATCAGACCGTTTTACGACTGGTTGTAGGTAGTCCACGACTGGTCGAAGGCAGTCCATGACCGGTCGAGACCCCACTACGACTGGTCGTGCGACACTTAATTTAGTCGCTGGAGTTTGAGTCGAGGCATTACGACTGGTCGAAGGTCGAGTCGAGACCATCCCACAACCGGTCGAGCAGACTCCAGGACTGGTCGTAGGCGTACCAAAAAATCTAAAAAATTGCAACCATTTTAGGACTGGTCTTGGAATTTCTTCGACTGGTCGAGGCAGTACTAGGACTGGTCGAACAGGGTCTAGGACTGGTCTTAGAGTAGACCAAAATCATGTAATAATATTTATTTGGATTATGTATCCAAAGTGACCTACCCTAAGGTCAATCTAATGGTCTATCAAACTTGGAACATGAAGTGTGGACGTTGAACACTTCATTTGCTTAGACTTTGATCTTTACGAAGCTTGATTTCTTCTTGATGTAGCTTGACTATTTCAGAAGCTTCAATGCAACTTTAAGTTGTACTTGAGTCCCGCATTTGAATCTTGAGCTTGCACTTGAACTTGAGTCTTGACCCGGAGTTCCCTCTTAATATTGTAGCTTGAACTATCATGAAGCTTGAGGAATTCTTTGAGCTAGACTTCAAGTGTTGACGAGGTGTCTCAAACAAATTTATCAAGATATAAACACACAACATACGGAGACGTTTTGACACACAAAATTTGACAATCAAAGAGGAATCAAATCATAGCACTTACAGTACTAACTCTGGCCCAATCGAATTGCGCTCGCCAACCTCAGCCCAGCAATGCGGCGCTCTGTAAGGACGACCATACAAAGCCTCATATGGAGCCATGCCAATACTCGCCTGGAAGCTGTTGTTGTACACAAACTCTGTATAAGGAAGACAGTCATTCCAACTGTCCTTGAAGTTCAAGACACAGGCCCGCAACATATCCTCCAAAATCTGGTTCACCCGCTCTGTCTGCCCGTCGGTCTGAGGGTGAAACGCAGTACTGAACTTCAATTTCACACCCATCGCTTCCTGAATATGAGTCCAGAAGATAGACGTGAACTGCGCGTCTCTGTCCTACACGATCTCTGGGGAAACTCCATGCAGACGTACAATCTCTTTGACGTACAGCCTAGCCAGCTCGTCTACAGAGTTCGTGACTCTGATAGGAAGAAAATGGGCCGATTTGGTCAGCCGGTCCACAATCACCCAGATAGAATCGTGTCGCTTCCTCGTCTTCGGCAGTCCCGATATGAAAGCCATGGAAATGAAGTTCCACTTCCATTCAGCTATGGGCATGGGCTGAAGCAGTCCAAGAGGTCGGCGATGTTCTGCCTTGACCTGCTGGCACGTCAGACAATGAGAAACATACTCTGCTATGTGGGTCTTCATGCCATCCCACCAATAAGACCGTCTCATGTCCTGGTACATCTTCGTGCTACCAGGGTGCATCGCAAGCTTCGATTTGTGGGCAGTCTTGAGGAGCTCTGTCGCAAGTCGGGAATATCAGGAACACATAAACGGCCAGGGTATCGTAGACCCCCATCTGTGCCAACTCTCCACTCGGAGTCGTTGGCGTTGCTAGCTTGCTCTCGAAGCTCAGACAACCGCTCATCGCCCTTCTGGGCCTCGATGATCCTATCATCAATAAGTGGCCGCAACCGAACATGCGCGACACACTCAAATGACTCCTCCACTATGAGTTTCTACTCGAAGTCCCACACAAACTCTAGCATATCCCACTCTGCCATCATCAGCGGAGCCGCAAATGTAATCACCTTCTTGCGGCTCAATGCATCTGCCACAAGGTTGGCCTTGCCAGGATGGTAGGAGACCTCGAACTTGAAGTCCTTCAAGGTTTCCATTCATCTGCGCTGCCTCATATTCAAGTCTCGCTGTGTGAATATATACTTAAGGCTCTTGTGGTCGCAGAAAAGCTCGAACTCCTCTCCGTAGAGGTAATGTCTCCAGAGCTTCAATGCAAAGATGACACCTACCAACTCAAGGTCGTGTGTAGGGTAATTCTCCTCGTGCTTCCTTAATTATCTTGAGGCATACGCAATCACCCCATCCTCCTGCATAAGGACACAACCCAAACCAACGCGAGACGCGTCAGTGTATATCATGTACTTCACCCCTTGCTCTGACAATACTAGCACAGGGGCAGACGTCAGTCTATCCTTTAGCTCCTGAAAAGCTGCTTCTGCCTTCTCATTCCAGGCGAACCTCAAATCCTTATGTGTCAACTGTGACAACGGCTTGGCAATCTTCGAGAAGTCCTGAATGAAGCGACGATAAAACCCTGTCAGGCCAAGAAAACTCCTCACCTTGGTAACCGAGCCAGGCTATTTCCAATCCTGAACAACGGCTACCTTAACAAGGTCCACAGCTATCCCATCCTTGGACACCACATGTCCCAGGAACTTGACTTCCTCCTGCCAGAAGTTGCACTTCTTATACTGCGCAAACAACTGGTTCTTCCTCAAGGCATCTAACACCGCTCTCAGGTGCACCTCGTGCTCTTCCTGACTCATGGAATATATCAGGATGTCATCAACGAATATGATGACGAATGGTATAAGTATGGCCGAAATACCCTGTTCATCAAGTTCATGAACATGGCCGGTGCGTTCGTAAGACCGAACGACATCACTAAGAACTCGTAATGCCCAAAACATGTCTTGAAAGCTGTCTTCTACACATCTTCATCGCTGACGCGCAACTGGTGGTACCCTGACTGCAAGTCGATCTTTGAGAAATACTTCGCACTCTTCAACTGATTAAACAGATCATCTATCCAGGGCAAAGGATACTTGTTCTTCACGGTGACCTGATTCAACCTACGGTAATCAATACACAATCGTAGTGAACCATCCTTCTTCTTCACAAACAGTACAGGTGCTCCCCAGGGAGACACACTAGGTTGTATAAAGCCTTTATCTACCAGCCCATCAATTTATTTCCACAGTTCCTCCATCTCACACTAAGGCATGTGATACGTCGGTAAGGAGATGGGTGTCGCACCGGGCGTAAGATCAATGGTGAAGTCGATCTCGTACCGAGGTGGCAACCCAGGAATCGGTGCAAACACATCTGCAAAATTCTGAACCACAGGCATATTTCCCAACGTCGGACCATCAACATGCTCTAGTAAAGCAGCGTAACATCCAACACGACATGGCTAACTAACCTGCATTGGAAAAGTAAAGACCGTGCCATCAGGTCCATAGGCTGTTACCACCCAGTTATCGCAATCAATCTCTGCCTTCATCTTGGTGAGTCAATTCATACCGAAGATAATGTCGTAGTGCCATAGTGGGGTGACAATGAGGTCAACGAACACTGTTCTGCTACCCAAATCCACGGACCAACCCTCACACACCCGTGTGACATCCAAAAAGGTTCCAGTAGCCGTAGTGAGTCCCATTCCCTTCGTGGGAGTAGTATATAAAGCTAGACGCTTAACTGCCCCACATGAAATGATAGAAGTAGTGGACCCAGTGTCCACCAACATAAAGACAGATGTACCTTGAATGTGGGCCGTACCCTCAAAAGCCATCGGGGCCGTAATCGATGTCTCAGGTGCTTCAGCTACAAGTGCATGCACTCGAGCCTGCTGTGATCGGCTGGGCTATGATACCATGAGCCGTTGAAGTGGCCTGAAGCATGATACAGGAGGTCTGAAAGGTGAATGAGCAGGGGCAGTCTGTAAAGGTGGAGCTGATATGGCCTGGGGGTGAGGGCGATCCAGCCTTTGCGGTGGTGAGAACTCGCTAGCCCTCATACGTGAAAAACAACTCTTTACAGGATGATCCGATTTCCCTCAGAAAGAACAGGTCACTCCTGGGCACCACATCGGAACTACTGGCGCCGCAGCCCTGGGGGGAGTCGATACGAGGCCTCTTGCCTAAGAAAGGCCTGCTCTGCATCTCTGGTCGTGGTCTCGTAACCATAGTACCACGAGAACGTGTCAGCTGATCAACATCCTGCTCGGCCATCATAGACATGTGAACCAGCTCCGTGTAAGAAGGTATACTGATACAACACATCTTCGACCATATATCAGGGCGCAAACCCCCAGAAAAACGGCGTATCCATATCTGCTCATCAACAAGGATGGTCGAAACAAAGTGGCTCAACTCCATAAAGTGATGCTCGTACTCAGTAACAGTCATGCCTCCCTGCCTGAGGCGTAAAAACTCATCCTCCCGCTCGTGTCTGTAGTTCTGCGGGTAATACTTCTCGTGGAACCGGAACTCAAATGCTCCCCAAGTCTACACATAACCCACTGCGACAGACCGCAGTACACTGTCCCACCACAGGCTGGCCTCCCTCTCGAACATGAAAGTGGCCAACTCGACCCGCTCTGCCTCAGTACAGTACAACATCCGTAGCATCTTGGAGATGCGGTCTAGCCAAAACTCAGCCTCCTCGGGTCTGTGAGAACCCGTGAATGTGGGAGGCCTCAAGCGCTGGAATCGCTCGAGTAGGCCACGAGTACTAACATCTCCAGTAGGGGGTACAGCAGGCGCAGGGGGAGGTATAGCCTCAGCCTGAGCAGGAGGCTCTGCGGTCTCTGGTCATGTAAATGGTGAAAGTGGAGCCGCACTGCCACCCTGAGCTGATAAGACAGCAAGAAGCTGCTAATGCTGCTTCTGCGTCAGCATCATCATCTGCTCAAACCTGTCAGGAGGTGGAGCAGCCTGTGGGTCATGCTGTGTAGATGAGGATGCCCAGTGCTACTCGTGAACTGGGGGTGTATAAGGTGGCAGTCCACCAGTAGGACCAGCAGGAGGCTGATATGAGTCTAAACCTTGGTTCGTAGGACCACCTCTACGAGAAGGAGTCTGGTCCATCGAGTTAGTGAGAAGGAGGTGTGTCGTGCTTCGTGTATACTGCCGCGACATGCCCTATACAACATAGGGTGCATGTATGTGAGATAAAGCATAGCAACACATTATACAAGCACTTTAAGCATTCCACACATCTCATAGCAAAAGAGGCTGCATGCTTTTCATTACCAAACTTTGGCATAATACATGGAATACAAAGTTACATGAATCATGACTGAAGATACAGGGGAGCTAATACAACCAAGCTTCAATAACTACAAAAACATACTACTAACTACTACATCCATCAACATGAAAACATAAACCGCCTAATGCGGTAGCCAAAACAACTACAAACAACAACTTGGATGACTAGGCATCCGAATCAGGCGATTAAGGAGGAGTATCCTTGTCCTGTACACAACACAGGATGGTCTTCAACATGCGAGACACCTTCTTAAAACTTCTCTTCATGTAGGCTTCGGTTACCTCAAGCTTAGCTCGGGTCTCACCAAGCTCAACCCGAGCCTGTCCAATCTCTTGCCGCAAGGCGACTTGGTTATCTTCAATGCGAACCATGCAAGCATCCCTCGTAGCCTGAGCAGCGTCCGACTCTAGTGCTCCAGGTGGAGAGCTCTCCTCAGTATCCTGGGCCTCATCTTTCTCTTCCTGGATCTCATCACTGCCTCCTTCTTCGCTTCCTGCCTCGAGGTCAACACTCTCTTCACCGGCACTATCCGACTCATCTCCAGACTCGTCGAGTCGGGCTTGCCATTGTCGAGAGCCGATCTTCATGTTGTTAAGCGTAACCTCACTTATGACTCGGACTGGTGCAAGGTCTTCCATATTAAGCCTATAGCTAACATCACGAGCCATCTTGCATATCAGGCGGCCAAATGAGAGCGAAAGGTCATTCTTGATAGATCGAACGACCTAAACTATCTGAAATAAGACGAACGTGGGTAGGCATAAGTTGTCCCCATGTCCAATCCTGTATAGGAAGTCCACCATCAACCGAGTACACTCCGTGCGGTTACCCCACCATGGATACACATGATATGTGAAAATGTGGTGAAGTAAACGGAAGTCATCTGTCAACTTCGACGATGAAAGACAGTTTCCTCCCGTCCAAGAGACCCGTCGACCATAAAGGTATCGCGTACGGCAATCCCTTTGTCGCGCACTCTTGGAGAAGTTGTCATTAGGAAGCACTTCACCACGTGGGATCTTCATGATCCGAGACATCTCAACCACAATAATTGTGTACCTTATGCCCCTTACAGAGACCGTGAACTGAAGAGGCTCCAACGATGGGTCTATGATATGGGCATAGAAGGCACGAACCGTGTTCTCACATGCAGGCGACTCGCCTTAAAAAATAGGACCCCATTTGCATCCACCAAATGGTCCATCATCGGGTGTAGCTCAAACATCCGCTCATCCATGTGGGCTTCAAATATGACCATATGGTCACTGAAACGACCGTACTCAAAGCCAATCGGTAGTGCATCCCTGATCGGCAGTTGGGGATCCAGGTCTCGCTTCGACCTATACTCCCGAACGGTGTTAGTGTCGGCTTCAACATCAGCCCTTCTTCTGGAACGGGCTGGGCGGCTCAGCCCAGCTTCAGTTGCAGCAGTTTTCCTCTTTCCCATGAGAGAGAGGATGGAGGAAATGGAGAAATTGGTCGTAATCAACTCGAAAAGGGCCATGGAAATGGAGGAAAGAGAGAGAAGGGGCTGATTTCTTTGGTTCTCCACGAACTACCATCCCAACAGGTGTTGAAGAGGCCCAAATGACAGGGAATGAAGAAGGAACAAGGGAGAAATGGGATGGGTTAGAAGGTTACATGATTTTGAGCTTCAAATGGGGGTGTGGGAGCTCAAATGTGAAAGAAAGGGGAAGGGTAGGAAGGTAGGGTTGCTGTGATCAATGGATGTGGGTGGGTTATGGTCGAAAATGAAGGATGAAATAATTGAAAGGGAGTTTTGAGAAAGAGGACAACAAATTGGAGGGTTTGAAAGGCTGAAATGAGAAGTGGGGCTCCAACCGGAGAGAAATAGGGCTCCCTGAAAATTTTGCACGCACCAAACGTGTGTAGGGGTCCGGCCGACCATGACCAGGCCCGGCCCAACACTAATGGGCCAACCCAACCGCTGTCCCGCCGCGGTCGCTTTGCTCGGCGTGCTACCGCCACGGTTGGGTGGTGTTCCCTAACCTCCCAAGGTGCCAAATACACCTTGGTTCTACCCTGGGTCCCTATAGATTTAAGTGGGGAGGCCCATGACTCCATTCGGTTCCAGATTGGGTGGTTTCGAGAAATTTCTGATCTAGACTGACATTTACTGATTTTTAACGACTGGAATTGGGTGGATTGTGATCTAGACTCATCAATAGATGGCCTAGGAATGTTTTAAGGTCGACCTGTACGACCAGGGTTGAGTACAGACTCGATTTCAGCGACCATTTTCAGTAAAATTTGCTGTTGGATGAAATTGGGATACCTAAGACTGTTTCTATATTATTCTCGCACCCTCCTAAGTTGTAATGCGTCAGCGTACGTCGTGGGAACATAACTCAAGTCCGGTTTAATCGAAATCATGCTCTGATACCAACTTGTAACGCCCTGAAATTCGAGGGTCGAGTAGCAACTCAACTCTCGAGTTCCAGAACATCACTTATACAACATAGATGATGATGATTGAATGTTGTCTGTGTCAGTGCAATAAACATGAGTGAGATTATACCAAAACAGTAATTCATACTCCAGATCAATTATATAAAGGCAAGCGGAAGACTGAAACTGTATATATAAGGAATGTAAAGAAACAAAACCATCTCAATCTCCAGAGTATGACCACTAACTGAGTAACCATATACATGTATTGTTTCTGAATCAAAAGGTCAAAATACAACTAAAAAGATAAATCCTGAAATCTCCGCGATCCAGTCAGCCTAAGCAAAGCCGTCTGAGTACTACATGTATGAGAACTCATCCTGGTCCTTATCGTAGTCTGGCTCAGTCTCCTGAATCGACGTATCATCTACACCTGAGACAGAGTCTAATTGGTGTGTACAACACTGTCCCGTAACATGAGAGTGAGTAGCTAACTCAGTGGACAATAAAGCATAGGTTAACATGTTATCAATTCAGTCAAGCAGTAATGATAAAGCAGTACAATCAAACAATCCTAACTACTCTTATTTAATGCAAGTATGAAATGACATGATGAATGCCCTTTCCAAACCATTACACCACTCCCCCATCACCTTATTAATGGTTTATCACTAAATTGATACAGGCCTAGTTCGTACTCTATTTACTGCGGCAAAACTCGTCACCTCACCGTAGATTTAGAGTATGCTCGCGGTCACTACAAAGGGCTACCAGGGCTGTTACTCGCAAAGCGTTACACCACTCCCCCATCACCTTATTAATGTAGGTCAACAGCTCGAATATAGTGTCCCATACCACCATAATCGGCTCACAAGTGTGGTTGCTCAATGGTCACCATGGGGAGAATCATGGCCCCAGCGTAGGCCGACAGCTAGACCACAGTATCCCATACCACCATGCCCGGCTCATGATCTTAGCGGATCGAGGTATCATGGTTAACAGGATTTCAGTGATAAGTTTGGTACCCCAAGTTCAAGCAGTAGCATCCAAACATGGTGAACATACATTGGACATATCGAATTACTTGACGAGCTTGACCAGCTCGAGTGCACGATCAACTGAACGATATGAAGTGCAAAAGCACTTCGTGTGGCCTAACCACTATCGCCAACCTAAGTACGACTCGGGTTCGTCTGACCCATCCTACGTGGCAAAATGAATCTCAACCACGATCTCAAGTCTGGTACCAAATGTCTGGACTATAAACATAGTCCCAAACTCAATCAATCCTTATTTATAACATGTGGAGTAAAACATAATAAACCAAGTAATTCAAGCAAGTTAACAAGCATGTTTATGAAGCATGTTATAAAGCACCATAAAAACAGGAAATATAAACACATATAATTCATAAGTAAGCGGTTACATTAAACAACCAACATGGAGTAAATCATACACGTCTCTAAGGTAGTTGAGAATCCCATCTCAACACCTACCTAAGGCACCATCATCCAAACACTTACTCTCACAAGCATTTTCACAAACACTTAGAATACATTATTTCAAAATACATAGTGTATGTTAGCAAAACATATATTAGGGCGAGTCCTTTCGCCAAGAAAGTATTTTATGCATATATAATATATTCATATAGCAAATAATCATGGCAAACACATGTCCAAAATTTATACGTATACGGTACTTTCTAGAATACACCATTTCTACATACATAATGTATATTATCAAAACATGTATTAGGGCGAATCCTTTCGCCAAATAAGTATTTTATCCATATATGATATATTCATACAACAAATAATCATGACAAATATATTTCCAAAATTTATACGTATACGGTACTTTCTACAAATACCTAGAGTATGTAAAATTTCATATTCTTCATCTTTAATCGAAATGGAAAACAGATAGCACTTTGTACATGTGCAATTGCATGCAGATTATGAATCTATCATTATCTGACATTGAAAGCATTGAAAACCGTAACCTATACACCTAAAGTCCTCACCTTTTACCGTAGAATCACAACGAATACGATTGGTTTGCCAAGCTTCCGTATTCAGCAGTTTGGTAGCCTATAGAATGAAATAGGTTAGCTATTTCATAACCTACAACCCTTACAACTCCAAAACAGATTAGGGTTAGGGTTTCCTACCTAGAAACGAAGTCGGAATCGCCGGGAAAACGATGAGAATGGGGTGGTGCAGCTTGTGTAGTGGCAAGGGATAGTAGTAGAGAGTTTCTCCCACTTCTCTCACTCTTTCTCTCTCTTTTCTCACTTCTCTCTCTAGGGTTTCTCTTAAATTCGTATGCCTATGAGAGAGAGGGTTCTAAGGTCCTTATATAGCATAAAAATATTCCAAAATAGACTTGTGGATAAGGTATACTTAGGTTATAACTAAAGCGACACTTTTCCTGCTCAACGGAGGACTTCTAGTGGGCCTCCTTGAGCCAAAGGTCGGACTTAAGCTCACCAACCTTGGATCCAGGTGGAGTTAAGTTTTCATTTCAGTCGGATTCCCAGATCACGCATGGCGGACCAGTTTCAGTTCAATGGTCAGCGGATCTTGATCTGGAATTCCAAGTACATGGATATGTTCATGAAATTTTTCCTGATCCAAGGGTGTATTTGGGTTAGATTCTGATAGTCTGGTTGCTTATAAAATGTCCACAAGTAACAAGTCTCAGATTACTATTTGAGATATTTATTTTTAAAGAAAACCAAGTGTTTTCACACTCCTCGCTCCGGACTCAAGCGAATAGCCGTGGGACACTGTCTGGATTCGATTTCTGAGATGGTTGTCAAGCCCAGTAAGGCGGTCCTAAGTCCTTAACTTTGCATTATTCGGACTCCCGATGTGTAGTCCAGACCTGATACGGAGTTTCAACGTGCTTCCGAGAGCAGTCGGGTAATGAGTTTGATCCTAGATTTTAGGATAACCTAGCGCCAATGATTGTACAATTTTGGGTCTTGTAGATTGTATTTAAAGTGATTTAAACAGATTTCATGGCTACTCTAGTTTAGCACTTAGTTAACGTTTTCAAGTTTCTAAAGGATTTAATCCTAAGTGATTTCTGGTCGAGGTGGTACTCGGGCCAATGTACGGAATTTTTTGAGTCGTTACAGTTTACACGAGTTTGAACCACAAATGGGGGGTGTAAAAGCTCAAATAAGAGAGAATGAAGAGGGTAGGGGGGTAGGTATCATTGTAAACGATGGAGGTATGTGTGTTTTGACAGAAAATGACGAAATAAGTGAATGGAGGGAAGGTTTGAGAGAGAAAACAGAAACTTTTGGAGAAAATGAGAGCTTGGAGGGGTAGTTTTTGAAGGAGGTACTAGTTTGGGAGGGTTTTAATCAACGGCGCACACACCAGGGGGTCAACCTAGCCCCCAAACACCATCGGCCCGACTGGCCCGCCTGGCCGAGCCCGCTGACCGGCGAGGCCTCACCGACCTGGCGAGGGCCTTGCCACCCTCTAGATTAACCGGCGATGCCTCACCATTTAGGCGAGGTCCTCGTGACCCCTAGGCCCCAAAAAGGTATGGGTCCCACCCTCTGTCCCTGTAAGTGCTCCATTTGGCCCCTGACTCCATTTGAGGCATTTTTGGGTCTAATTTGTAAGCTGAAATGATTTTATTAGATGTGTAATATATGATTTTGGGGTAGGAGACGCTATTCTATCCAACTAACCTATTTATTTCACGAGATTCCATAATTTTAATGGTCAAAAGTCTAATTTATACATATATTTACTATTTATAGTAAATTTTTGTTTAAGAATTATTCTTCGCCATTTATACGTTAGTATTTATGTCTAGTATGAAAGGACTTAGAAAAATTTGAAGAATGAGGTGGTGAAAGGAGAGATTTTGAAGGAAATGGGTTAGACTTTCGGATTGAGTTTTGAGAAGTTGTTTTCAATATCTTAGTTGATAATTCATGAGAGTGGTGAGATTGATGAGGGATATTTCTTGTAGAGTAAGAGCTGGATGGATGAAGTGGAGATGTGCCTTTAGAGTTTTATGTGATAGCCGCATACCAAATCAACTAATGGGGAGATCTTCTAGGATAGCTATTAGACCATTCATGCTTTATGGACCAGAATCTTAGGCTGTCAACTGACAACATGTTCATAGGATGTGTAGTTGAAATGAGGATGTTGAGATGGATAGGTATCAAGATGAGGAATGACAAATATAGAAATGAATGCATTGGAGGGAACTTTGGGGTATCATTCATAGGTAATAAGATAAGGATAAGTAGGCATTGATGCTTTGGCCATGTGAGATGGAGACCAAGAACAACACCGGTTGGGGGTGAGTTGGTTTTAAGTTGAAGGTTCTAAAAGGGTAAAGAGAAGACCCAAAAGGATGCGCTTGGAGGCAAAAAGAAATGATTTGATGATCTATGGTTTAACTGAGGATGGTCCTGGATAGAGTGGAATGGTGGAACATATGAACTTAAACATTTTCTTTTTTTTTTTGTGGTCCTAGATCTTATTATTGTTACGATCCTTTGTGTGTCCTACTGAATTACTTAGTAGCAATAGATATCCGGTCTGTGGTGGTGGTGAGATTTGGGTGCAGCTGGGTATATGAATCATAACAAAACATTAGAAGAACTCACAATTGTGGACTAAATTACAATATTCAGTCTCTCCTGTCGGTGAAACTTGGGATTCTAATGTGGTTTCTAAGTTTTATCGCCCCTGTCCTAATTCAAAATGCGTTAGAGTGCGTCGTGTTACCATAACCCAGGCCTGGTTTAATCCAAATCACGCTCTGATACCATCTTGTAACGCCCTGAAAATCGGGGGTCGAGTAGAAATCCAACTCCCGAGTTCTAAAACATCACTTATGCAACATAGATAATGATGATTGAATGTTGTCTATATTAGGGCATTAAACATGATTGGAACTATACCAAAAATAGCATATCATACTCCCAAGGCATCTAAATTATGCAAGCAGAAGACTGTAATAAGTATATAAATGATATAAAAGTGATAGTAAGCCCTCAGAGTATGAATGTCACTAGGTTAACAATTACAAGTTTGATTTCAAAATATACAAAATGAGAAAGTGTAATGTCTTCTATACCAAATACCATAGCCTTGTCAATATAATTCCAGGTCTACATAGACCCGCCAGAGAGTTACATGTAGGAGAACTCCTACTCAACATCATAGTAGCAGTCCGACTCTGCTTCATAAGCATCACCATCACCTACAGCTAAGACAGTCTGGTTGGTGTTGCAAGCACCGTCCCGTAACGTGGGAGTAAGTAGCTAACTCAGCGGAATCATAGAGCAAAGATTGACATGTTATCAAATCAATCAAGCGATAATGATAAAGCAAGCAAATCAAACATTCCTAAGTACTGTAATTAATGCAAGGATGAGATGCAATAATGATGCATGCCCTCGCCAACATACTCCCTTGTGCGACACTATCTTACGTCCGCGGTATGATTTCATCCCTCAGTGATCCACATCTTCCAGGCACATGCAGTGCGATATGAACATGATTACCGAGTTGTTATTAGTCCTTTACATACAGCAGTATTGGGAAACTAGGGTACCTCCCTTATATTATTCCCAAACAATGATCCATTATAGGGTCGTCAGTCCTAGATAATCTCATACGATGATGCGGTTCTAGGTTGCTGTAAAGGGCTATCAGGGCTATTGTACGCACTCGTTGCACCGCTCCCCCATCACCTTATCAATACAGGCCTAGTTTATACTCTGTTTACTACGGGAAGGCTCGTTGCCTCTCCGCAGATTCAGAGTACGCTCGAGGTCACTACAAAGGGATCGTCACCAATTAGTATAGGCCGACAGCTCGAATACAGTGTCTCATACCACCGTATTCAGCTCACGAGTTTGGGTTGCTCACTAGTCACTACGGGGAGGCACGTGGCCCCAGTGTAGGCCGACAACTCGACCACGGTGTCCCATACCACCATGCCCGGCTCATGAGTCTTAGCGGATCGAGGTACTAAGGTTAACGGGGTTACACTGGTAAGTTTGGTACCCTAGGTTCAAGCAGTTATGACAATTACAAGGTGAACATACAACGGTCAATCGGGTTACTTGACGAGATCGACTAGTACGAGCGCCAGTTGAGTTGTACGACATGAAGTGCATAAGCACTTCGTGTGGCCTAACCACTGCCGAGAAGCAACGCACGACTCGGGTTCATTAAACACGTCTTGCGTGGCGAATAGAGGCTAATCACGAGCTCAAATCTGTTACCGATTGCCTAAGTTATAACATAGCCCCAAACACATTCCACATTAACCAGTAAACATGTACAGTAGCCAGAACAGAAATAACCAAATAATTCAAGCATATTTCCCAACATGTTATAAGATACAACATGAACAAGAATCCATACGCATGCATTTCAAAGTAAAGCGACTAAGTTAAACAACTTGCATGGAGAAAATCATAAACATCGTTAAGGTAGTTGAGAATCCTATCTCAACACCCAAGTAATGCATTATTTACTACGTATATACTCATACAAGCATCTATACAAACACTTAGACTACACATCATATGTTGGCTAAAACCTGTATTAGGGCAAATCCTTTCGCCAAACAGATACTGCATCCATAACTTGCATGTATATACGACAAATACTCATGGCAATCACATTTACAAAATTTATACGTATACGGTATTTTCTACAAATACCTAAAATACATAAAATTCCATATACTTCGTATGTATTCGAAATGAAAAACGGACAACATGTTCTACATGTGAAATAACATCCTCGTCAATAATCTACCATTAGCCGACATTGAAAGCTTTGAAAAGTGACAACCTAAGCGTCTAAAATCCGCACCTTACGCCGTAGAAGCGTAACGAACTCAACAAAGACTCTAAGTCTTCTTATACGTGGAATATCAACCTGTAATACAAGCTAGGTTAGCTATCTAACTACTAGCATCAATGGAAACCCTAAAACAAGTTAGGGTTAGGTCTTTCTTACCTAAGAACGAAGTTAGAATCGTTGGAATGATGATTTGATAGCAGGAAAGAAGCACGTGGATTAGCAGAACAACTGCTAAGAAGAACCTCTTACTCTTCTCTCACTTTCTCTCTCTTTTCTCCCTTCTCTCTCCTAGGTTTTCTCAAATTCGTATGGTGAGAATGAGGGAGGGTTTAAGGTCCTTATATAGGCCCAAAACTCTCCAAAATAGACCCAAGGTCAAGGTATACTTAGGTTATGTCCAAAGGGCATCTGTTCTAGCTCAACGGAGCACTTCTGGAGACCCCCTTGAGCCAAAGGTCGGACTTAAGCTCACTGACTATGGATCTAGGTCCAGTTAAGTTTTCATTCCAATCGGGTTTCCAGATCACACGTGACGGACCAGTTTCAGTTCAACGATCACAGAGTCTCGATCAGGGTTACAAGTACACAGACATGTATGAGAAATGTTTCCTGATCCGAGGGTGTATTTAGGTCAGATTTTGACGGTCTGATTGTTTATATTTGGCCCGCAAACATCAAGTCTCAGATGACTTAAATTTAATTTAATTTCTAAAGAAACCCAGGCTTTCTAATACTCCTTGCTCTGGGCTTGAGCGAATAGCCGTGGGACACTATCTGGATTTGATTTTCGAGATGTTTGTCAAGCCCAGCAAGGCGGTCCTAATTCTATAACCTCATATTATTTAGACTTTCGATGTGCGGTCTAGATTTGATACGGAGTTTCGTGATGCTCTCGAGAGCAGCCGGGTAATGAGATTGATCCTAGATTTTAGGGTAACCTAACGTCACTGATTTTAAAAGTTTTGGGTCTTGCAGATCGGATTTAAAGTGATTGGTGCGGATTTCGTATGTGATTTGGTTTAGCACTTCGTTAACTTTGTCTAATTTCTAAAGGATTTAGTCCTATAAGATTTCTATCTGAGGTGATGCTCGGGCCTTTGGTAGTTTGTATAGAAGGTGGTTCAAAGAATTAACACTTAACTAAATCACGCCCTAATTACAACAGAAGAAGGTCCTAGGGCAGGAGAGGCTGATGTTTCTAAATAACCTATTCGTTGATGATTCCATAAGGTTATTTTGAGTTTGAGTATTGTTCTTCATCACCTAAACTCTAAGATTTGTGTCTGATGTGAAAGTACTTAGAAAGATTTAAAGAACAAGGTGGTGCGAGGTGAGATTTGTGAAGGAAAATGGTTAAAAATCGATTTTAGACTTTGGGATTGAGTTCTGACAAGTTAATAAGGTGTTCGGATCGACCCATTGCCTAAGGACGTCTATCTCCAGGTTGGAAAAAATTCAGGTTGTTACATATATATAAGATGTCAAATTTTGATAGCCTTTCAGTCACTAGGCCTCCACCCTTTGATGGCTCCAACTATGCCTATTAGAAAGCCAGGATGAGGATTTTCCTCAAATCAATGGATTAGAACGTGTGGCTTGTCACAGTGACTGAATGGAACCCACCTACCACTGAAGTGACTGGTATTGATGGTTCAAAATCAATAAGAGTAACACCATTTTTTTCATGGACCACTCTTCAAAAAAGTGAAAGTAGTGCCAATGAAAAAACACTAAATGCAATCACTTGCGCACTATCACCGAATAAGTTCAAAAGAATTATATTCTGTGATACTGCAAAACAAGCTTGGGATATATTAGAAATGACACACGATGGTACTTCAATTGTAAAAAAAATCTAAAGTCCAACTCCTCACAACCAAATTTGAAGAAATTCATATGGAGGAAAATGAAATGTTTGACATTGTAAACTCTATGTGGGGTCTTGGCGATAAAATCCCAGAAAGTAAAGCGTGTGCAAAGATACTACGCTCACTACCTGAATGGTTCAATTCTAAGGTAACTGCAATCCAGGAACTTAATGATACAGACAATATGGGGGTAGAAGAACTAGTTGGTTCTTTACAAACCTATGAATTAAATTTTAAAGCTCCTGAAGGTAAATCTATTGCACTTAAATCTTTAAAATGTATTTCTCAAGATTCTAATTTAGAAAATTCTGAAGATGATATGTCATTTCTTGCTAAAAAGTTTTACAAGATCTTCAAAAGTAAAAAGAGGGTTGATTTTTAAAAATCAAATGATAAGAAACGTCCTAAATCAAAATCTAAAACTTGAAAATCTTTGAAAGATAGTCAATGTTACAACTGCCAAGAATATGGGCATTTAGCAAACAAATGTCCTAAAAAGGACAAACCTAAAAAGAAAGGAATATTGACTACTTGGGATGAATCTTCTGGCACTGAAGCCTCTTCTGAATCAGAAGATTCTGAAATCGAGTTAGGCAATGAAGTTAAGACCCTTATGACTCTAGCCAAGTTCACTTTTTAAGATCGTGATGATTCAACTAGTGAAGGAAATCTAAATAGTGATTATGAAAATGAAGAAGATCTTCAAGATGCTTACAATGCCCTATACAAGAAAAGTTGTAAAATTACCGTAAAACTAAAACTTCAAAAAGAAAAGTTTTTAAAACTTAAAGAAAATTTTGAGTCTCTTGTTTTAGAAAAATCCCATATTTAGATTATTTTGAAAAGACTAAAAGTGATTTAGAATTCAAAACCTCCCTGATTGAAAATCTTAAATCTGAAAATGACAAACTTAAGCTTGAAAACTCTTCACTTTTTAGTTCGAAGGATACATGGAGGTATGCCCTGGGAGATCCAAAGTTTGGGAAACTTTTATCCGGATCTATAAAATGTGGCGACAAATCTGGATTAGGCTATGAAAAAAATGTACCTTCTAAACAGAAGAATACTCCTAAGTTTGTGAGAGGAGAAGCCTAACTCAAAAGGGAAAAGTATTAATCAAAGTTTTTCTAAAAATGCTAAAACTTTTCAAAAACCTAAAAGCAATTATGTTAACTATAAAACAAAAAACCAAAACCCTTTACTTGAAAAAATAGTTGATCTGCTTAAGGAGCTCTTAAAGTCTAACTCAGTGGGTCACTCATACAAAAATTACAAATACAAGAAGACCAACTATACTCCTAAACCCAAAACAGTAATGAAATGGGTTCCTAAAGTTACTTGCTTGGTTGCCCACACTGCTTTCAAAGCTACAAGCTATTCGAAGTGGTACTTAAACAATGGTGCTCAAGGCATATGATAGGTGACAAAGCTTTATTCACAGATCTTAAAGATATGACTGATGGGATAGTCACATTTGGTGATGGTAGTGACTGCAAGATTATTGGCTAGGGTATGGTTCAACTCTATAACCTTCCCTTATTTAAGAATGTTTTATATGCTGAGGGGCTAAAGCACAACCTGTTAAGCATATCTCAAATATGCAATAACAATCATAGTGTGAAATTTTCTAATAAAGGTTGTGAAATTTTGAACAAAAAGGGTTCTGTAATATTAACTAGTCGCAGGACTTCTGAAAATTACTATATTGTAAGCGATGGTAGCTCATCTAATCAATCGTGCTACATTGTCCATACCAATGAAACTGAATTATGGCATAAACGCCTTGGACATGTACACTACCATAATTTATACAGAATGAGCAAGGGAGAACTAATAAGATGTCTACCTAAATTACAAAATATAGACAAGATATGTGGTGAATGCTAGTATGGCAAGCAAACAAGGAGCTCTCACAAAAAGGTGAACTCTAATGCCATCTCAAGACCACTCGAGCTTCTCAATATGGATCTTATAGGACCTACCAAGACGGAGAGTTGAGGTGACAAAAAATATATCTTGGTAATTGGTGATGATTTTTCTAGATTCACTTGGGTAGCCTTCTTAAGGGATAAATCAGAAACCCTTAATGAAGTTAAAAGGATTTTCAAATGGATCCAAACTGAAAAAGGTTCGCAAGTTTGTAAGATCCGTAGTGATCATGGATCTGAGTTCGAGAATAGCAATTTTGAGAAATTCCGTAATGATCAGGGAATATCGCATGAATTCTCTGCACCTAAAACTCCTCAACAGAATGGAATTGTGGAAAGGAAAAATAGAGTGCTTCAAGAATGAGAACTGTAATGTTGAATAGTATGAACTCCCTAAAAATCTTTAGGCTGAAGCTGTGAATACTGCCTGCAATGTTATTAATCGGGTTAATATATGTAAATCTAATAATAAAACCGCTTTATGAAATGTGGTTCGATAAAAAGCCTACTGTCAAATACTTTCGAGTTTTTGGTAGCAAGTGCTATATTTTACGTGACCGTGAAAATCTGTGGAAGTTTGACACAAAGAGTGACGGAGGAATCTTTTTGGGATATTCTTTAAACAGTAGTGCATATCGTGTACTGAACAAAAGGACCGGTGTTATTCAAGAATCAATTAATGACGATCATTTGAATACACCTACCCCAAGTTCAGATAATGATGAGGTTCTTTTAATTAACAAACCTGATACTTCATCAAGTCAAAACAATTCTGAATTCAGGAGTGTTAAAGATCATCCAACTGCTTAAATTCTTGGTAACCCTCTCACTGGTGTGCGCACTCGTAAACAACTGGAAGACATGTAATTATGTGTACTTTACATCTCAGATTGAACTGGTAAATGTAAAAGAAGCTCTTTCTGATGAAAACTGGATAGTGGCAATGCAGGAAAAACTTAATCAATTTGTTCAAAATGATGTTTTGTATCTTGTTCCTAGACCTAAAGATAAACACATTATAGGAATTAAGTGGATTTTCAAAAATAAGTCTGATGAACTTGGGAATATAATTCAAACAAGGCAAGACTGATTATACAAGGGTACACTCAAATAGAAGGCACTGATTACGATGAAACCTTTGCTCCAGTTGCTCTCCTTAAATCAATCAGACTTTTTATTTCTATTGCATGCTTTAGAAAATTTAAAATTTATCAAATGGATGTAAAGAGTGCTTTTTTAAATGGTGATCTACATGAAGAAGTATATGTTGAACAACCTACAGGGTTTGAAGACCCTAAGTTTACTGATCATGTATGTCGTCTTAAAAAAGCTCTGTATGGTTTAAAACAAGCTCCTAGAGCACCGTACGAAAAATTGACTAAGTTTTTACTAAGTTATAATTTTCAAATGGGTAGTGTCGATAAGATGCTTTTTGTTAAGAAACATAACGATGATATCTTATTGGTTCAGATCTATGTTGATAATATTATTTATGGATCAACTTGTACTAACATGACTGTTGAGTTTGCAGATTTGATGAAATCTAAGTTCGAAATGAGCATGGTTGAGGAATTAAATTATTTCATTGGGTTGTAAGTAAAACAACAACCAGATGGCATTTTCATTTCTCAAGCAAAATTTGCTCTGAACTTAATCAAAAAGTTTGGATTTGAGAATGGTAAGAATTTTGATACTCCTATGAGTACAACTTTAAGACTCTTAAAAGACTCTACAGGTAAAAATATAAATCCTAAATCATATCGTAGTATGATTGGTAGTCTACATTACTTAACTGCTAGTAGACCTGATATTGCTTTAAGTGTTCAGATTTGCGCTAGATATCAGTCTATTCCTAAAGAGTCACATCTTTTTGTTGTCAAGCGGATTATGCGATATGTCGCAAGTTCTGATAAAATGGGTCTCTGGTATCCATTTGTTACTAGTGTTCAATTGGCTGGGTATTCAGATGCTGATTAGGCTGAAAATATTGATGACGGAAAATCAACCAGTGGTGGTTGTTTCTATATTGGAAACTGTTTGGTTTCTTGGTTTAGCAAGAAGCAAAGTTCTATATCACTCTCAACTGCTGAGGCTGAATACATCGCAGCAGGAAATGCTTGTACTCAGCTTATTTGGATGAAATGTATGTTAAGAGATTATGGAATTGCACAGGAATCAATGATATTATATTGTGATAATTCTAGTGCTATAAATATATTAAAAAACCCAATACAACATTCACGTACCTAGCACATTGACATTAGGTATCACTATATTCGTGAATTAGTGGAAGATAAAATAATATCCTTGGAATATATACCGACCGAAACTCAACTTGCCGACATTTTCACTAAACCGCTTGACAAAAGCAGGTTTAATAAAATGAAATTTGATCTCAGAATGTGTATTCTAAATTGATTATTTATGCATATTTGTATCATAATGTATATATATTTGATAATTTATTTGTTTAAATTTCAAATTTTTATAGAAAATGCATGTTTTTTTGTTTTCATGACCAGTCGAGGAAGTACTTGACCAATCGTGGTACGACCGGTTGAGAACGGTTCTCGACCGGTCGTGTAGCGCATTGGAATCTTTTAAAATTGGGGAAAATTTTTATCTTCTTCATTTTCATTTCACTCTCCAATGAGCTGAGGCACGACTAGTCGTACCCACCTTCCTAGATCTTCAAGGTTAGTGTATCATTTGTGTTTCTCTTGTAGATTCTAGTTTTTATTACTTTATTTTCACTCTTGGAGTAATCAATTTTGAGATTATTTTGGAGCTTTTTCTTAAAAAATCTGATCTAGCAAAACCCAATTTTCACATCTTTTGTATCTCCTAGATCTTTTGATTTTCATTCTGATAATGGATGATAGGGGGAAAAAAAAACTTTCCGTGGTCCATCTTCTTCTAGATCAGCTCTTCTTGCTAGGCGCTATCTTCGTTCACTTGAGGATGATTCCTCTGATGTACAGGATTTGCGTATACGCAATGTCATTATTGAACAGTTTGTCTGTATTGAACATATTGCTCATTTTGGTATTCTACCTCTGATCCAAGCTGTAAGATGGGATAACATTTTACATTTGGGTGGGCCTGCATACCAATCTATTGCACAGGCCATGTTTATATGTATCTCAGAGTTATCTTTTGAGAGTTTAACTTTTAAAATTGATACTAGAGAGGTCTATTTGAAGTTGATCGTCATCAGATTGCAGTGTTAATGGATATACCTGTTAATGTGGAGGGTATTCCTATTCATAATTTATCTGAAAAACCTTCCTAATCTGAAAAGCGTATGCTAACCAGAGATTTATATAATAAGAATGTGCAATGGACTCATAAAGGGAATGCGATCCCCACAAAATACTTGTTACCCAACTGCAGGGTACTTCACAAGATTTTTACTTTTAACCCGTATCCTCGTTCTGGTAATAAGACAGAATTAACTACCTTTATGGTTCGTGTTTTGCACTCTGTCATTTCTGGTTCTAAAATTTGTCTTCCTTCCTTAATATGTCATTCAATTATTCATTCTCATCTTCATCCAGGTCATAGTGATATTCCTTTTGCCTATCTCTTGACTGTTTTACCTACTCACATGCTCGTGGCTATGCCTTTTGGAGAAGCTCTCATCCATCATCTTATTTTTAACAATTTGAATATTAACAAAATGAAATTTGAATTGGCTCGTGGCCAAGTGGATGATGGTAGAGCTGAAGCTGGGGATCAAGAAGCTGGTGATGTTCCTCCTGACGATGTGGATATGGATGATATTTTCAATGAACTTAAATCAAATTCTGAAAATGATCTTGATTTTGAGCCTTATAATTTTGATGCTCGTCTTCATGCTTTAGAAGAGAATGTAGAGAATATGAATATTGCTCAAGATCTTCAGTTTAAATATATGCGCAAGTATCTTAGGCGCTTGAACATAGGAATGCGTAATCTTGATCTTACCATTCCTGCTCCTTCTTCAGGATCCGATTAAGTGTTTTCATTCTTGATATGTAATAACTTTTTTACTTATGTTGGATTGTGCACTTTATTTGGTTTGATTTTTATTTTTTATTTGTCAAGTAACTGGATTGTGAACATTTACTTTCTTATATGTTGTTGGGTTACTCATCTATTCCTCCATCAATTATCCTTAACTTTGTTGCTTCCTTTGTCATATTGTGACAAAAAGGGGGAGAAGGTTTGATTGCTTATCGCTTATGGATATGAGTAGTTATATTTTGGATGTGTGCTGTTACTTAGGGAGAGTATAGTATATAAATAATGAGTTTGTGCTACTTAATGACAACTGGTGCATGATTCGTTAATATGCATGTTGTGCTAATATACATGTTATGCTTCTCTTATTGGAGTATGTTTTGTTACAAATTTGACAAAGGGGGAGATTGTAAGTGCTATGTTATCATGCTCTTTTGATTGTCAAATTTCGTGGTGCCAAAACATCCTGTATGCCAAAACCTCTATCTATGTGTCTTGTGCTTGTATGTTAATATATGTATGATTCAAGATGACATCACAATAATTCGACCAGTCCAAGAAATTCCACGACTAGTCCTAAGTTGTTTCTATTTTTCAAAATTTTTTGGTTATACTATGACTAGTCTTGTAGACTATTCGACCGGTCATAGGGATGTCACGACTCGTCCTTCGACCAGTCCTAGTACTACGACTCAAACTCCACCAACCAATTCTGGTTACCTACGACCAGTCATGCATCAGCTACGACTAGTCGTAGGTGGTCTACAACCAGTCATAGAATCCTAAGACTAGTCGTAGAGCAGATTTTTCAGATCGCGCTTAAAATTTCAAAATGTCGTTGGTGCTACGACCAGTCGAAGGGTTCCTAAGACCAGTCGTAGACGCGATCTTTGCATCTATAAATTGAACACGAATTTCAGAGTTTTTCATCGATTAATTTTGAGAAAATTCAAGCCTCCACTCTAAGATAAGTTATGTTCATTTTTAAGCTACGCTGTGCATATTTAATATTCTTTTGTTAGGTTTTCTTATTTGATTTGATTCCTATATTCCAATCCTATTTGAAAAAGAGGAATTGCTGTATTCCTTCTTCATTGGAATCAAAATCAAATAAAGCTATGCCCAATTTGGTTTAATTTAAAATCAATTAGAACCTAGAACCATTTCTGAAGTGAGTATTGGACATTGAACATTGATTCGAACTCCTACTCTGATTGATTCTATCGGGCTGCTACAAAAGAAGAAATCCAGGTCGTTACATTTATTGTAATTTCATTATTTTGGTTTTGTTTGAGATTTGCCAGAAAAATCTTATTGTGTTGGTTATCTGAGGAGAGCTAGAAAACTCAGAAAGTGTGGGCTTTTCGATTGTGTAAGCCCAAGTTAAAAAGACACAATTGTGAAGGTTTTAGGTGAACCTGTAAAAACCTGTTTGATAGCGAATGCTAATATCCCCTGTGTGAGGAAATTAGGAGTGGAGTAGGAAGCTGTGTGGCTGTTGTTTAATAGTTAGTGAACACACAGGCGAACTACTATATATCGTTATGTTTTGTGATTTGAATGCTCTTTTAATTTCCATATCTTTAATCATTCAGATTTGTGGAATGTATATGTGGATGTTGTAATATTTTACATTTCAAGTAAAGTGGGGAATATTGTAATAGTTTAGAATTTATTTCTTGCTATTTCCTTTATTTCCTTTCTGTTTGAGTTTTGATATTCAATTTGTTCTAGTAAGGTTGTCCTGCCATAAACCCTTGGTTTTTATGGCGCAAAGGTTATCCTTAGAACAATGTTAGTATCAAGCTCTTTTTAAGATTACTTTACATTTCATTTTTCTGATTTATTTAAAGTAATGTTCTTTATTTTTATAAGGCTATGGTATTTCAATTCCGCTGTTAAATTTTAATTTGGCACAGTCCTATTCACCCACCCCCCTCTAGGACATATAGCTTGGTGCTTTTCACATCTCTCAGCTGTCGTCGGGTCTGGCTCACCCCGAAAACGCAGGGGATCGAGTCGTCGGAACTCCTGAAGAAGGGCACTCGTGTGATCCTGCTCAGCCTAATTCGGTGAAACAACGGGATGTCTACCCTGCCCCTGAAGTGCGGCCGTCACAACCTGCAACATCTTTTGTAACTGGGAGGCACTCACGGATACGGTCAGATTTGCACCGGTCTCTGGTGGAGGAGCTGCATCCATAGGCTAGGAAGTAGGAATCTCTGGTGGAGCAGGAATCGTCGGTGTTAGTGCAGGAGTCTCAGGTGGTGGTGTGGGATTCTCAGGTGGTAGTGCAGGAGTCGATCGGGTCACCCTCCTGGGCATCTTATCCTACAGGAAAGAGCAAAGGCGCCTATCAACTTGAAAGCTCTCGAAGGCACGCACGTTAAGGGTCTGTAATAGCAAATCACTAAGTTATCCAGACTTGGGACTCAATCATCTTGAACTCATAGAAAACATGAAATGTTGTTCTTAGTTATTCCCGAGTTATGCTTTGAAACCAACTTCTGTCACACCCCAAACTCAGAAACAGGGCACACAGAATTTCTGATCACCGAATCTGGCGCCGACTGCTTCCGTAGAACCCCATTCTCGGCTCCCAGTGCCCATTCGATAGGTTTCGATCCTGGGATGCTACGAGGAGGATTTTTAACTTCGATTTGATTCGTACTAAGCATAACCAAAGGCATAACCCACAAACAACAACAAAAAACTCCATCACATTCTACTTTTATAAAAAACTTTATAAGTACAATGAGCATAAAGGGAAATACAATGATAATAGATAAAAAGCTTCAAAATAATCTGCTATGCGCTCCTTCCTCAGCACTGCTGCGGTTTAACGTCACCTGCATGCAATGGTCATGCATAAGCTTATGGAAAGCTTAGAGGGCAGTGAAAGTGTGTGCACAAGGTATTAATAAAATTATGAAGTATTATAGTAATGCGAAATATGCTGATGAGTCCATGAATACCGTTAGTCGTACTAAGGCTATGCGATGCAAGGCATGAATGATGTCAGCCATACCAAGGCCATGCGATGTAAAGCATGAATGATGTCGGTCATACCAAAGCCATGCAATGCGAGATGCAATTCAAGCATGCGATCCTCATTTAAGTCCAAATATCAATACGGATCAAATCTGTAATATCACCGGGGTCTAGTACACTCTAAACCAAATTGCCTCCATGTCGTGCGCAATAAGGTAAGTGGAAGAGACCTCACTATCTGCCTGCCAATATCGGGCTCGACTCATTGATATCGGACCCATTCCTCGAGCTGTTTAAACTCAGCCTAGCATTGCTCCCTCCTCTCAGGCGGGTAAGGTCGCACCCCCTTTCAACCAACTACGACACAGTGAAAAGCGCGGCCGTCTGGTAATCGGCACTCGGCACTCATGCACCCACTCAGTCTAGATGTTGGAGCAACTTCTTGGTACAATAAGGGTTTAGGAACTTTCTCCCAGGGATATCTATAACACCCCATGTAGAACAAGATTTTTGGTATCCGATCCTACCAATCCATGATATGCTTGTGGCGGCTATGACCCTGATGTCGCTAGGGCGTACAGTACACATGTCACACAAAGTAAGATGCATGAATCATGCAATCCAGTCATGCAGCAATCTTGTGCGTATCACGAACTAATGTAGGGAAACTTCGCCTATCGGGGAGCCCATAAACAATCTGCTCAAAGGCATGTGTTGTGATCAATCACTCATCTCATCACAAGTATGTAGATGATGCATATAGACATGTATTATGATATTATGTTGTCACATACTCATAATCGATATTGATAATCGGTGTCGGCCTTGACAATCGGCACCGAAAATCAGCATCGGTAATCGGCACCGATAATTAGGGTCGATAATCGGCATCGGCCTCGACAATCGACACCGATAATCAGCGTCGGTAATCGGCATCGGCCTCAACAATCGGCACCAATAATCAGCATCGTTAATCGGCACCGATAATCAGGGTCGATAATCGACTCGGTCATGGTTATGAAGTCCTTCGGCTACAGTAAATGGGGCCCACTTATTTGCGTTAACCCATGAAGAGAATGGGCCTAACAGTGCCTAAGGGAAGGTCACAATGAGGATGTCTAACCATCATTGCTCATCAATGTGGACGTCAAACCAACATTGCTCCCAAGGGGTGGCCTACATACGACGAAACATATAGTGGGCCCATGACCTCTAGCACAATCATGATGGGCCTCATTTACTGCATATAGGCCTCGTCACACAAGCTAACATTCATCACATTGGGCCTCAAATATACACAATAGGTGGGCCTCGTACCAGGGCCTCGAATATATCTCAATGGGCCTCTTTCTTCAAGCAGGCCACATCACATGGGCTATACTATATGGATCACACCAACAAGCTTCACGTACATCAAATAAGTCACACCAATGGCCTCATGTATATCAAATTGGGCCCACCCTTATGTATATTTGAGATCTGACCTATTCACAAGTTAACATAGAGATAAATGAAGTGGAAACAATATTGGGGGACTATGGTGGCCCATAGAAGTTTTTTTTTTTTTTTTGAACGGTGGATGTCACTATACCCCATTATTAATGCAAATGGTGGGGTCCATTTGAACTTTGGGTCTCTCTCATTCACCCCATGTCCTAAAATGATCTCACTGATGGTTGGACGGTTTGGATATAACATACGTACCATGGTGGGTCCCATAGATAGATAGTGTGGGTGAGACAAATTGGACCCATGGTACTAGCTGCTGACATTAAGGGAGAGAGAAAGAGTCAGAGAGAGACAGAGAGAGAGGGAGGGAGAGAGAGTGAGAGAGAGCAGCACGTGGCTGCATATTTATTTTTCTCTTCTGTAACAACATAGGGTGGGTCCCACGTAGGGCCCATGACAATATCATATATGATATAATATATATATTATATAATAGAATATATCATATATATATAATATAATATAATATATGTTATATGCTTAACGTCTAGGCCGTCTAGGGCCTGGACGGTCGCACACATCAGGGAGGGCCCCACACGTGGGGTGGGTCCCATCGTCCTTGGAAGGTGGACATCACATATGTGATGTGTGGCCCACTAAAATGGATGGACGATGTGGATACCCCACCGTCAGCACACTCCACTATAGCCACATGCACAGGGAATCGTGCTAAGACCTCAAGTGTTGAAACGAGGTATCTTCACTCAGTCTGTCAGTTGAGCTATGGACCTGATGTGCACACGCACCAAGGAGGGCCCCCACATGGACGTGAGTCCCACCGTCCTTGAATGATGGACGGTTTGGATAGAACACATACAGTGGTGTGGCCCACTGAAATGGATGGGCAATGTGGGTGGGTCCCATGGACCCCACCGTCAGACCACACCCAAGTCAGTACGTACACCATGTCAGTACACACTCATGTCAGCCCACACTCCATGTTAGTACATACTCATGTCAGCACACACTCCATGTTAGCCACCGCCATAGGGATTAATACCAAGACCCCCAGTGTTGAAACGAGGCATCTTCACTCGGTCTGCCACTTGAGCTATGGAGCTGGGTGGGCCTACGTCGGATCACACTTCACTGGCAGCCACACCCCCTCCTAGCCACATCAAGGTGGGCCCCCTATGGACGGTTGGGATGGTAAAAAAACATCATGGTGTGTCCCACATAGATGGGGTCCACCGATAGATGGCATGGATAAAATACACACATCATAGGTGGCCAAGATCATAGAACGAGAGAGGAAGGGAAAGACACCGACAAAGATGGAGGGGCCCCGCCACTATGTACCCCTCTTTGATAAGCCTACATCAAGGTGGGTCCCACCATAAGTGGGACCTTACATCACAAAGAAGATAAAGGAGCGGAGATCCAAGATCACCCACCGTTCCTTCTTGCTCCCTAGGCTTCCTTTGCTCCTTAGTTTCGATCCTAACGGAGGAGATGGAGTTTGGATGGTTGAGATGGGAGATGAAAGGGTAGGAAGTGGGCCACATAAAATCCACTTATGGAGGTTGGAAAATGCTTGGACATGAGGCTCTTGGTTGCTTGGAATGACTTTGAGAAATGAGAGAGAGTTGTAAGTAAAGAGAGGGATGGGTGATGGATGTGTAAGAGACTTTTTAACTTTTGTGGTAAATGGTGTAAGAGAAGTATGGGTGTGTAAGAACCTTTTTGACTTTAGGGGTTGTTTGGGGAAGGGTGAGAGGTGATGTGTACTTGACATGATGGGATTGATTGATTAATTGATTGAGGTGATATCTCGTAGAGATTCTCTCAGAATTCGCACGCTCGACATTTCCTTCGCACCGAACGCAAGCCCACATCTCCTGGCCAGAGTATCAGATTGGCGCGCGAGTTGCAACATCGGAACCGTGGTGACGGTGCGGTCGCTAGGGTACAAGTCTTGAGTTAAGTCGACTTAGGTTGATGGTGTATGAATCAGGGTTACGCACAAATGTCGGTTAAGGGTCGAAGGTTGTAGGAATTTGACCGAAAAGATCGTGGAAGTCTACGGAATGGTACATACTAAGACATGGGGCTTACAACCTTCACCTAAAAGATGTAGGCAGGACAACCTTATTTCACGACATTTTTGAGATTAAAATACCAAACTTAGCAAGAGACAATTAATCACAAGAAAAGTATATAAATAATTAAACATTTACCACAATGCGTAAAGGAGTTATAGTGGTTTGGCGCTTAAACCCACACCTACTCCACTCCCAAAATACCCTCGTAATTTTAACTTTTATTATTTCAAGGTTTTCACAAGGCCACCTTAACAACCTTATACAGTTCTTGTGATTTTCACGGGGTCACACTCCAAATTTAGAAACTGGGCCCATAAAATTCTCGATCGCCAAATCTGGCGCCGACAACCTCCATAGTACTCCATTCTTGGCTCCTGGCACTAATATACCAAGTTCCGATCCTGGGATCCTACAAGGAGGAATTTCAACATGAATTTGATTCACAATAAGCATAACCATAGGCATAACCCATGAACAATAACCAAGACGCCATCACAAAATCCACTATGATCAAAAGCTTTAAGGTACAATGCACATAAAGAGAAATATAATACTGAGAGTCAAAAGCTCCGGAAGCTTTGCAGCACTCTCCTGCTCCTGCTCAGATACGGTCTAGCGTCACCTACACGCATCAATCGTGCATAAGCTTATAAAAAGCTTAGAGGGTGGTGAGAGTGTGTGCGCAATATAAGCGTGTTTAGAATGCAAAATCAGAGTAATTCAGAATATGCTGGTGAATCTATGAATACTATCAGCCATATCAAGGCCATGTGATGCAAGGCATGAATGATGTCGGCCATACCAAGGCCATGCGATGCGAGATACAACTCAAGCATACCAGTCCTCATCCGGATCCACATATCAATGCAACTCATCACTAGAGTATCAAATATTAGTACAATTCTCACACTGGACAATCACTGAGGTCCAGTACACTCTATGCCAGCTTGTCGCCCCTATCTGAGTGGACAACTGGGTAAGTGAAAGAGGCCTCACTATCAACCTGCCAATATTGGGCCCGGCTCGTAGATCGCGGACCCATTCCTCAAGATGGTCAAACTTAACCTAGATATTGTCCCCTCACTCAGGCGGGTAAGGTCATACCCCTTTCCAACCGACCACGACACAGTGAGAGACGCGACCTACTGGTATACGACTCTCGTGTGCTCATATATCTACTCGGTCTCGACGTTAGAGTCATCCTCTGGTACCATTGGGTTTAGGGATTTTCACCCAGGGACATATATGACGCCCCGATACTAGTAACAGTATTTTTGGTATCCAATCCGGCTCTCCACGATGTACCTGTGGAGGCCACGACCCTAATGTCGCCAGAGTGTATAATAATCATATCACACAATGCAAGATAGATGAGTCATATAATCTAGTAATTCATCAATCCTGCATGTACCGTGTGCTTACGAGGGACAACACCACCTATCAGGGAGTCCCATAAACAACTTACTAGAAGGTATATACAATGGTCAACCTCATCTCATCACAAGTAAGCAGATGATGCGTATGGGCATGTATCATGATGTTATGCTGTCACATACTCATAATCGGTATCGATAATCGGCATCGATAATTGGCCTATAGATGGAGCGGGGTCCACAAAAGGACTGCGGATCTGGTTTATAATGATATACTCTCCCATATTAAGGTTGGGCCTAAGTGGCCTACCTAACCTAAGGATCCGAAATGGGTTCCTTGACCATACTATTTCATAACCCGCTAGATGCCCTGGGGGGGGGGGGCCCAAAACAAGTCCTAGGTGGACTCCAAAATAAAAGAAATAACCCTACTAACAACCAATGGGGCCAAACATGATGGGTTAGCCTGATGAATAGATGAACCATGCAATATCAATGGAGCCCAATAATTTGGGTTGACCCACTAAGAAAATGATGAGAATGGACCTAACAATGCCTAAGGGAAGGTCATAATGTGGACATTCAACCACATTGCCCATCAATGTGGTCCTTTAACCAACATTGCTCCCAAGGGGTGGCTCACATAGAGCTAAGTGTATAGTGGGCCCACGGCCTCACACAAGGGCTTAATATACATCACAATGAACCTTATATGCATCACCATGGGCTACATCACATGGGCTTTAAATATATCACAATGGGCCACATCACATAGGCCTAATGCACATCATAATGGACCGCATCACATGGGCCTAATACACACACAACGGGCCATAACCAATGGGCCTCCAACAAATCACAATGGGCCTCATATCTGGGCCTCAAATACATCATAATGGGCCATGTCCCATGGGCCTTGAATACATCACAATGGGCCACAACCCATGGGCCTCAAACATATCACAATGGGCCCCTCATTCGGTTCCAATATACATCACATCAAGGTGAGATCCACACACTATATTTTCATTTTTATTATATCTACACTATACATATATTTTTAGAGATTATTATAGAGTGTCACCCAAAAGTGAATCATATCGAAAGATCATTTGGACCATACCACAAATAGCAGTGGAGTAATGATTTTCACTGTTTGAAATCCACGGGGCCCACCATAACATTTATTTTCCATCCATTCTGTTCATACGGTCACGAAGACCCGCATTAAGAGGAAAAACAAATTTCATATTGATCTAAAGCTTTTGTGACCCCAACGGATTCAATGGTGGACGATCAATCCTCCACTGATTTTGCAGTGTGGTCCACCTGATAGATAGATTTGACTTATTTTCCGTCTCAAACTTGCAAGGAGGATGGACGGTTTGGATGTAACCCATAGCTGGATGGTTTGGATGTTACTCATACATCATGAATGGACAGTTTAGATATAAAACATATACATCAGAGATGGGCCCCACTGTCTAGAATATTGACGGTGAGATGTGCTCCAGCTAATTCGTGAACAGAGGTGGGTCCCACGTGGGGCCCATCATATAACACTATATATGTTATCATATTAAATTTTTTTTTTAATCATCTCCATCGTCCAGGCCACCTGGACGGTCAACCTGCATATGAAGCACGTACATCTTGGTGGTCAGATAGTCCAGGTGGATGTTGTAGATAAAACACATATATCAAGGATGGCCACACATGCTGGGTGCACACATCACCAAGGTGGGGCCGCACATTGCATTAAGCTGATAGTTGTGTGATCTCCATCGTCCAGGCATGCTGGACGTCCTCTGGACGGACGGCCTGGATGGACATATACATTAGGTGTGGGGTCATGTCCCACATGGTGGTGTGAATATCACACGAACATCATGGTGGGCCACGGTCGGCTGGGATAAAACACATACCTCAGGGTTGGTCCTACCGTCTAGGGGTCTGGACGGTGGACAGCATGGATGAAACACAGGCATCATGGTGGGCTCTCACGTCTAGCACATTTAGAAGGTATGGATAAAATTCATGCATTAGAGAGAGAGAGATGATAGAGGGCTCCACCACTATGAGCCCTCTTAAGGAGGCTATGAAAATACAATACATTCATCGAGATGGGTCCCAACTCATGTAGGCCCTTAAAAATGGAAATCAAGGTCTAGTCCTATGAACACCCACCAATTGGCCTTCTTCTTTAGCTCCTTGGAATGTATGAAAGTACGGTAAAGACCGCTTTAGTAGAAGTGGGAATAGGTCAAAGTGTCCTAACAGGGGGTGAATAGGACTTTATAAAAAAATTATGATGTTTTAAAATCCTATTATCATAACCCTAATTTACACTCCTATCATGACATCCCCAATTAAACTCTAATGGCTTCCAAGACAATTAGAGGATCCAATCATAAGACTTTCAAGTATTTGAACAATATGTAGTCTTAGCTTATGATAAATAAACGATACAACTGTGTGTGTGTGTGTGTGGGATGTGATTCTTATCAGTTCTAAATAATCATGTTAGCATGCTTTATGAAAACATTCGAAGAAAACATATAAAGTAATGTGCAAATAACAATCCCAAACACAATCATTTTATAGTGGTTCGGCTACGTGCCTACTCCACTTCCAATGGACGCACTCAACCCTTGAGTGTACCGGATCTCACTAATGGAGGTTTTAAATCAGGTTTACGACTAACCTTCATAACCGACATAAGGTCAACTCTAGGACCTACACATGGAACCTAGACGTGTCTCCACGAGATAAAAGTTTATGCCCCACACAGGAATAAGGGTCAACACACAGTACCCAGGTTTTGTGCTCTACACACGAGCAGAGGATCCACATAAGGAACCTAGGGTTTTAGGCCACTCAGGCCAAGGATCCATACAAGGAACCTAAAGTTTATACTCTACACAAGAGCAAAGGTCAAGACACAACATCTAGGTTTTAGGCCACACAGGCCAAGGACCTACACTAAGGACCTAAGTTTATGCTCACTAAGAGCAAGGGTCAACACACAACACCCACACGTATTCTCCCATCGGATGCCTCTTATGAGGACTTGAAAGGGGTGAGAATCGCCTGTGACCCAATCCTACACAAAGGAATGATTAGAAGGGTCTCTGGACTCTAATGACTTGCAGATAAGTAGATGAGTCCCATTAAGTACGTTGATGAAGGTCTCCTCCTTGATGACGAAGGATCTTCAGCTCCCTTGATCCGCACCACTTATGATGCTCCAATGTAAGGTGACGGGTTGGGTCAAGGTTATGTTGGAATCCTACTCTATTAAATATTTTTCTATTTTAGAGACGGAGTGATTTCAAGCATCTAATCATTCAAGGTAACCCAGCTCAATGATTTGCCATTAAGGTGGTAGCTGGATGATCCTTGAATGCAGATGTTCATTCCCCAATCCACTTTATTGAATATCAATGATGAGGTTGGGTTGGAGGATGAACTTCCATGAGAAAAAGAGCTTACGGTAAGTAGTATGCAAGACTCTTTTAAGGCTCTCTCTATTTTTCTCACTGTAGCAACCAATAGCAAGTCATTGATTGACAATCACAGTTAAATCTCTTATACACTGATCGATCATATCGAACATGCTTCGATTTCATCGGATTTTGAACTCCGATGTCATCGACTCATGGTTCGATTCCTCGACAATGAAAAACAAGAGAGCAGGCTAAGAATTGAGACAACAGGCTTTGATATTATCGATCCTCCCACGATGTCATCGATATTCAAATGTCGATGATATCGATACCTAGTTCGATTCATTGATCTTTTATAGCATATTTTCATATAAGCTCGTTGGACACTCCATTATCCGAAATTAATGAAAATGACCTAAGTTCGATATGATTGATATTTGAATATCAATATTATCAAAGGAGTCTCGATTCCTCGAATCATTTAAAGAGGATTTTCCTAAAAAGCTTGCTGGACAGTTTAGTCTAAAATTGATAACATCGAAGGTTCATTGATATCATCAGAGTTTGAATTTCAAGGATATCAAGGCTTCTTTCGAGTCATCGATAAATGTATGATTTGCCATAGAAGCTTGCTGGACACAAACAAACCAGAGTTCGATTATATCGAGTTGTCTTGATGATCTTGAAATTTGAATGTCGATGATATCGAATGTTTCATCGATTCATCGATAATTTAGTCCAGAGATCAATTTGGTCGCTGGACTTAAATAGTCCTTAATTCGACGATATTGATTGTGTTCCGAGGACATCGATAACTGGTGTTCGATCTCATCAAGGTGGTCTCGATATATTGATAAAAGCAGAAAACTTAGAGATTTTCCTGATTTTGCAAAATGGTTTTCATACTTTAAAACCTTTGTTGTTCTATCCTCTTTTAAAAAATTTATATACCTGGTTGTTTTGGGACATGGGATGTGAAGCTAAGTTTACCTTTGATGAGTTCGAGGAACACATCCAGTTGAGGTAGACGCTTGAATGATCTTCCTATGGGGCTCACTTGTCTTGCTGGCTCAACACTCACACTAATTGACAAACCAGGGCACTTTCAATCTCCCCCTTTGTCAATTACGTGACAAAACACCTGAAATCCTAGAACAACATCTAGACCAACACCCTAAATTGTGTGTATATGAACTTTACACAAATTTACAAATATATGCTATTGAGTTCACACACAAGATTGTAACATTCAATAGTAGCTACTCCCCCTATCTTCTTGCAGCTGCTCCCCCTAACACCTGCACCACCATACATATATAGATACACACAATTTTATCCATGGTGGGATTTGTTCTCTCCCTTTTTGTCAGTCATTGGCAAAGGGCAGTATATCAATATTAGTTGACTGAAGTTGAAGCATAAAAACATGGGAGAATCATGGATAAAGGAAAGCTGTAATTTCTTAACAACAGATAGCAGGATATCTTTAAACATTAGAAATCACAATCCAACTTACAAACATAATGGATATACAATAATTATTAGGAAAGCAGTCACAAAGTAGTCCACAACATCTGTGGGTAGAGAATAATTTGCAGATGCATCTTTATCAGAAAATGTTGTAAACATCATACTAACTTAGCAGAAGATAGGTATCAAGTATATATATATATATATATATATATATATATATATATATATATATATATATATATATATATAATCGATCAGACATAAAAAATCCACAATAAAAACTGCCTAAGCTTGGCAGTATTTCAACATCCATCCCAAACCATCCTGACTAAATATCTAGCCCAACCATGGGCACCCCAAAATACAAGTATTTTCCTCATTTAGAGGATTTCCATAAACCATAAGAAAAAACTTGTTAGACTTTTCATGTTAGCTAGCCACCATATACACACACAAGAACGTAGGGCATTAAAAAAGATACTCATGCCTGTACGTGCATATCAGTAGTCGGTTTATGTGGTGGCAGGAGAGCTATTGACACTATGGTGCTGGCGCCGATGAGGATGGCACCGTGTCATCTTGCCGGCACGTCAGCAGATCAACGAGCTGCTGGACCCTGTGCTGCACTCCAAACATCATTTTCTCCAATGCCGAGAACTGCGCATCATGCCTTTCCAGCTTGTCCTCGATTCAAGCTAATTTAGGCTGCGTCGCCCAACCCTATCTTGATGAAATTTGAATCGTTGGGTCTGAGTGGAACCGGTTGGAGTTAGAACTTGTTTAGGCTCTTATGGATCTCCTCCTAGTGGCACTGCTCCTCCCATCTCTCCTTCTCAATGAATATCTTCATCAGGTTGGTCTTCCGAATATGAATGAAATTTAAGGTCTAGTTTATGAATATTGACCCTGTTAAAATGCTGTAGAGGACGCTCAAGATCGTCTGTCGGAGGAAGACCAATTGTATCACATATCACATGAATGATGTGAGGAAAAGGTAGATGGACTTCTGGACATGTGGATGACACTTGCCATTTGGTGAAGAATCAAGGTAGGCAGACACAATTTGATTCCAGTGGCAACACAGTACATAACCATGACCATGAACCCGATAAGATCTGCTTGATTGGGTCCATGAGGGTAAGTGTTAGAGCAAAATATTTCGTGCTATACTCAGTATTTGGGGTGCATATATTTAGCTTTCAATGCATTCCCTTGGTGTCATGGGATATCTCTGTCCTGACACAGGAATTTTGTGATTGTAGACCGAGTGATTGGGTTCTTAAGGTTAAGATCAGACAACCCGAACGGAGACAAGGTCAAATTGAAAATGCTGACAATGGATTCCACAGTAATGACAACGCTATCATCCCCAACTGTGAGAGTAATGGATGGTGGATCTAGGATTGGAGAATGACAATATGCAAGAAAATGGTAGGTCTGTTCATCATGACATGGACCCCCGAAATCAAGAAGGGCCAACCAGTCGATCGCCTCCAACAGAGGTTCCACATTGTAGGGTTTGATGCATTCCCTGTCAATCCTACATTCATGCACCAAGCACCAACCTGTGTATTTTTTAAGAATATGAGGAGGAGGGCCCACAACAGTATGTGGGGATGTTGGTGTAGGAGCAGGAGCCTAACCATGCGTCGTTTGTCTGCTCTGTTGGCGTGTGGAGGACCTCTGGACTGGTGCTTTAGCCCTGTTCTTTGGGGCTAGAGTTTTCTGCTTGGTGGGTCTGGAAGATTCCCCAACAACATGTGCTTTCCCTTTGTCTCTACTCATTTGGACAAGGATATAAAAAACTGATAGAGGGAAGGGTTTAGATAAGAGACTGAAAGCTAGGGCCTCCACCAAGAAATTTCTCAACTAAAATCGGTCAATCAATCTAGAAAAAACCTAAACCACTAGTGTAGACCTTGAGGAATCAAGAGGATGTGAAGGAAATTACCTGATTCGAACCACCCTAAAGGGCTTGCGGTCGATAAAGGAGAGAAAAAAATGGCCAGAGAAGATGAACAGTTAAGAGGGGAAGTAAAATAAATTTTTTCCACTGGCCCACTTTTTATCGGGTGGTGACCTTTGATATCAATGAATATGGTTTCGATGATATCGATATGCCTCATTCGATGTTATCGAAATAGGAGTTCGATAACAGATCCTTTAGTCTGACGTTTCTGATTCTGAGAAGCCGCCGATGATATCGATGTGTGGTTGATGATATCGATGGGTCATTCGATTTGACAATTACTCTATCGAGGAGAAGAGTTCGACAATTTATCTGCAGATTTCGATAGTCAAACGGACATGCATATCACATAGTATATTCTTATCAGCTTATATACCAAACAAAATTTGTACAAAAAGTTATGACACCTAAATTATAAACATCAGCCATGCTTATATGCAAAAAGAATTTTTGAGGTGTAGAACCGTCAGATATATCATGATAATTTCCAAGGATGCATCATTTCACACATCCATCCAAGTTTAGATGCCATGACCTAGACATGTTTTCCATGCTCAATTGTTACTAAGCATATGGATCAACCTTTCCATTTCCTTTGATGACATAACAGTGGTCACTGGTGCGACGACCCTCCATAACGGATTTTCCTGATAAGTCCAAGATCTTGCACTTTAGTTTGTCAAAAGTAACCACATGTTCGTTGTCACATATTTGAGAGATGCTTAAAAGATTGTGAGTCAGTCCTTTTACGTAAAAAACATTCTCATTTTTGAGCATCTCCATTCCTTCTATAGTTCTACACCCTACTACCTCAGCGGTGTTTCCATCACCATAAGTGACTATCCCATCATCAAGATTTGAGTAATTTGAGAAAAGGGATTTGTCACCAGTGACACGTCTTGAGCACCCGCTGTCTAGGTACCATTTAGTACTATTGCTTGTTGAATGATTTGAATGATTAACAAGACAAATTTTCTATTCTTTCACTACCCATGTTGTGACAGATTTTCTTGCGGATGTTACCTTTACTCTATCAGAAACTTGTCTAGGTACATTAGGTAACTGGATCATTTTTCCTTGTTCCATTAGATTATTTGTTTTCTAATTTAGGTTAGCCACTTGATTCAATAGCTCCTCCATTCTACTGGTCATTCTGGGTGGAGATGGATGTGTTTTACCTTTTACCATATTGTTTAGTGGACTCTTAGCATTCCGTGTTGTTTTTCTGGTTTGTCTGTATTTAGATTGAGTCCATCTAGGAGCAATACATTCAAATTTAAAATGGCCTGAGTCTCCACATGAATGACAGATAGAAGTAGCTTTTGTTTTACTTCCTGATGCAGCTAATTTCTCAATCATTGGTGCTGCATTTTTTCAACTTGGTTTGAATTTTTCATATCTTAATCCACTCATCTTTTGCAGGTCTTCCTATCCCTATGAGTTTTTCTAATTTTTCACTACTCTGGGAGAATTTGTAATTTAGTTCAACAGACTTCCTAGATTATTCTGCATCAAACCTAAGTGTGCGGTTCTCATTCTTAAGATGAATATTTTTACCTTCCAATAGTTTAATCTATTTAGTCAGTTTTAAGGATTCAGATTTGAGGGATAAATTGATTCTTTCCAGCTAATCATTTTCAAAGTGGTATTGCTGAAGATCATTGATCAGGTGAGTATTGATTTCTGAAGTTTTATCTAGATCCATTTGCAACAATTCATTTTTAGTTTCATTCATCCTAAGTCTTTTAAGGATATGGACGCTACATATATAAAGTTCATTACAGGCATACTGTAATTTATCCATCTCTTCCTCTTCTTCTTCTTTATCATCATCTGATGGAAATGTCTCTTCGATCAAAGGTTCATTAATTTCCTCTAGTATCACTGGAATGTCTGTACAAGTGGAGGCACTACAAGAAATAACACTTTTACCGATGAAAATTTTGCCGACGAAAAGAATTTCATCGGTAAAACAGGACTTTTATCGACGATTTATTTTTCGTCAGTAAATGTTTTCCTGATGGCTGAAAGCCGTAAGTAATAATGTTTTTACTGACAAAAAATTTTGTCGGTAAAACTGTTATATTTTTTAAGATAGAAAATTTTCGCGGTAAGAGTTTCGTCGGTGAAACACTACTTTTACCGACGAAATTGTTTTTCGTTAGTAAATGTTTTCCCGACGGCTGAAAACCGTCGGTAATAATGTTTTTACCGTCGAAAACTTTCATCGGCGAAACTGTTATAAATTTTAAGATAGAAAATTTTCACGCTATCTTGAAAACTTTCGCGGTAAGAGTTTTACCGACGAACCAAAATAGTTGGGAATAATGTTTTTCCCGACGAAAAAAAATTTCGTCGGTACACTATTATCGACGAAAGTTTTTTTGTCAGTAAATGTTTTCCTGACAGCTGAAACCCGTCGGTAATAATGTCTTTACCGACGAAAAATTTCATCGGTAAAATTGTTATAATTTTTAAGACAAATTTTTCGCGCTATCTTCAAAACTTTCGCAGTAAGAGTTTTACCGACGAACTAAAACCGTCGGGAATAATGTTTTTCCTGAGAAAAAAATTCGTTGGTAAAACACTACTTTTACCTCCGAATATTTTTTTTTCATTGCTAAATGTTTTCCCGACAGCTAAAAATTGTCGGTAATAATGTTTTTACTGACGAAAACATTCGTTGGGAATAATGTTATAATTTTTAAGATAGAAAAGTTTCGCACCATCTTGAAACCTTTCGCGGTAAGAGTTTTACCTATAAACCAAAACCGTCGGGAATAATGTTTTACCGATGAAATTCAATTTGTGTTGGTAACAACACTTACCAGCGAATATTTCTGTCACGAAAAATAAATATTCCTGATAGACTTTTTCCCGACGGATGAAAACCGTCGCTAATGTTTTTTACTGACGAACAATATAGTATGTTTGTATATAGATATATATATATAATATATATATATATATATATATATATATATATAGATATATATATATATATATATAGTTTTTGTATCATATGTGTGGAAAAAAATTTTAAATTTTAAATTAATATTTAAATGATTTGTAATATCACATGAAAAAGAATATTGAGAAGTTTAAAAATTTTAACAATCTTTGAGAAAAAATTTGAGAACAAAATGATGCTTTTGAAGAAAAAAAATCGGCATTTTGAAAATTTTGAGAAAAAAAATAAAATATGAGAAATTTTTTAAGATTTTGAAAATAAAAATTTAGAATTTGTATTAAAAAAAAATTTGAAATATTTTATAATAAAAATGTTATTTTGTTAAAAGAGTAAAAAAATATACATTTTGAAAAAAAAATGTTATTTTTAATTGGAAATTGAAATTTATCTGTGAAAAATAAAATTGCTAAATTATTAGGCACATCCACTAATTGAACCTTTAATCATTTTTAGACAATCTAATCAATTCAAATTGAAGAGTAAATAACTTCAGATGTTGAAATGAAATTTCATTGAAATTGTTGATCAATCTTGTATGCCTAATATCTTTCTCATATGTAGCCTGATTGAGGCGAGTAACTGAAATGGCCAAGCTATATGTCCTAGAGGGGGGTGAATAGGACTATGCCAAATTTAAATAAAAGAATAAGAATTTAAATAACTAAACTTGAATTGCAGTATATGAATGGAAAGCAATCAAAATTTGTTCTAAGGACAACCTTACACCAAAAACCAACGTTTATGGTAGGACAACCTTATTTCTAGAACAAATATAGAAACAGAAGCTCAAACCAATAAAGTAATAGTAAGCGATAAATTGCAGAAATATAAATCTAACTATTACAACATTCACCACTGAGCTTGAAATGAAATGATTACAACATTCACATCCACATATACATCCCACACTGAATAATTAAAGATATGAAGTGAAAATCAAACAACCACAAAACACAAGGGATTATAGTGGTTCGCCTGTGTGTACACCAACTGTTCAACAACAGCCACAAAGCTACTCCACTCCTAATATCCTCACACAGGGGATATTAATGTTCACTAACAAAAATAGGTTTTCCCAGGTTCACCTAAAAACCTTCACAATTGTGTCTTTATCTGTGGGCTTATACAATTAAAAAAAAACCCACTTCTGAGTTTTCTGGCTCTCCTTAGATAACCAATACAATGAGATTTTTCTGGCAAATCTCAAAAGAAAACCAAACAGAATTTATAACAAATGTAAAATACCTGATTATCTCCTTTGTTGTAGCAGCCTGGAAGAACCAAATTGGAGTAGAGATTTGAATGTCCAAGATCAATGTCCAATACTCACTTTATAATGGCTCTAGGTTCTAATAGATTTTAAATTAAAAACAACGGGCTAGCTTTAATTGATTTTGATTCCAAAAGAAGGAAAACAACAATTCCTCTTTTCATATAAGATTGGAATGCTAGAAATAAAATCAATCAAATAAAGCTAAAGAAAGAGAATATTAAATAAGCACACTTAGCTTTGATGGAGCACAAAATTATCTCTCAGAAGGCTAAATTAGATTAGCTTGAATTAATTAATTTCTTCTGAGATTCGTGTTCTATTTATAGGTGAGTAAATCACGTCTTCGACTGGTCGTAGAACCAACAGATATTTAAAAATTCGGGCGCGATAAGATTTGACCGTTTCACGATTGGTCAAAGGTATCCTTTGACTGGTCATAGGTTTCCTTCGACTGGTCATAGGATCCGAAGATCAGCACTAGACTTTGAGTCGTAGGTTTACGACTGGTCTTAGATGCAGTCGACATTGTTCCTTCGACTAGTCGAATAAACCCCAGGACTAGTTGAAGCCTAACAGAAAATATTCGAATTTTGTAACACACTTACGACTGATCTAGGAATTTCTTAGACAGGTCGAAGCAGTGCTGGGACTAGTCAAACAAAGTCTAGCACTAGTCTTAGAACTGACCAAACTCACGTAAATCAAACATATGACTTATGTATCCAAAATGGCCTACTCTAAAGGTTAACCTAAGGTCAGTCAAACCTCAATCGTGAAGTAAGGACATTGAAACTTAAGGACAAGTGACCTTTGAAAGTAGTAAACCTTGAAGTCTTGTTGTAGCTAATCCTTGAAAATATCTTGAGTTCTTTACGATCGAACTTGCAAGCTTCTTGATAACTTGCAATGTCTTGACTTGAGAGCAATACTTATCAATCATAGTTGAACTTGAGTGGAACTTTCTTCTTTACACTTGTGAGCATTGCTTGTTCATCAAAGTTGATCTTAAGTGGATCTTTGTACTTTTCACTTGTGAGCATTGCTTGTTGATCAAGGTTGATCTTGAGTGGAGCTTCACATAGCAAGTTACATACCAGTGTCTTTGGCACCACAAATTTGACAACAGAAAGGGATATAAACTATAGCACTTACAATCTCCCCCTTTGTCAAATTAGTGACAAAACATACTACCAAGATATGTTTACAGAACACAGAATATCTGAGTAACAAATCAAACATAGAATACAGAATATCTGAGTAACGAATCATCTGAGTAACGAATCATGCACTACTTGTCATCAACTGACACAGTTAGTATGAACCTGCAAATATGTTGTCATCAACTGGCATAGTTAATATGAACGTGCAAATATGCAAATATTCAACACTATTCTCCATTATGCAAATATTCAACATATTAATATGAACCTGTAAATATGCAAATATTCAACACTATTCTCCATTATGCAAATATTCAACATATCCATTCTCCATCCATGTCTTTATAAGACATACAAAACTCCCCCTGAATAAAACATATCCAAACGAGTGAAACATATCCATTCTCCCCTTTTTTGTCATAAGAGGACAAAGGAAAACAAGAAACAGATAGATAAGATACGAGATAAAAGCATAATTAACTCATAGAAAGTAAATACTGAGTATAAGCAAAGAAAACATCATAGTAGTAAAGTTATTACAACTTGAACAACATAAACACTAATCTGAACTAGAAGAAGGAGCAGGGATAGATGGATCAAGTTAATGCACCCCCTTGTTCAAGCGTCTAAGATATTTGCGCATTTACTTGAATTATAAATCATGAGCAACAGACATGTTTTCCATCTTAACATTTATATTATCAACTTTATCCTCCAATGCACTCAGACGGGCATCAACATCAGATGGTACAAAATCTGAATCATTCGTAGAATCAGATTTAAGTTCTTCAAAGTTGTCATCCATATTTATGTCATCAGGAGGAAGATCATCAACTTCTCCCTCATGTTCAGCATGACCACCACCACCACCTTGGTCAGAATGAAAATCCAGCTTCATCTTATTGATATTAGAATTGTTGAAAATCAGATGATGGATAGGTGCCTCTCCAATTGGCATATCGACTGACATATGTTTAGTCAACACAGTCATCAAATAGGTTAAGGAATGTCACTGTGACCCGGATGGAGTCTAAACTGAAGAATGAAATGACAGATTAAGGATGGTAAACAAATCTGAGTACTACTGACAACAGCATGAATAACACGAACCATATATGATGTCAAATCGGTTTTATTACCCGAACGAGGATACATATTAGATACAAAGATTTGTGGAGAACTCTGTATTTAGGTAACAAATACCTTGCAGGAAGTGCATTTCCTTTATGTGTCCATTGAACATCCATGTTGCACAAGACTCTAATGAGCATACGTTTTTCAGAAACTGAGGCTTTATCAATCAAATTATGGATAGGAATACCCTCATCATTCACCGGAATGTCCATAAGAGCAGAAATCAAATGACGATCAACGTTAAAAGGCCCTTCTCTAGTATATATTTTAAACGTTAACTCATCCAATGAAAAAGCACTAATACATGCAAACATGGTTGGGCAATGAACCGATATGCTGGCCCACCCCAATGTAATAAGTTATCCCAACCTACAGATTGAAGCATAGGAAGGATGTTAAAAGGTGCAACATGATTAATGAAAACAGGGAGTTCAACAATAACATTGCGTAATTTGATATCCCGAACATAAGATGGATCATCATCGGGCGGCCGAAGATGCCGTTTAGAAATTGGGGCTGATCTAGAAGAAGAAGACGGACCACGAGTTGTTGTTTTCTTTCCTCTAGAAGCCATTTGCAAGAAAGATTTCAAGAAAAAGAGGTTGCAAAGGTTTGAGAAGAGGGTTTGCTCAAATCAGATTTTGCAAAAGAAAAACCTCAAATCATAACGAAATCCAAAATAGAAAGCTCTAAGAGAGAAAAGAAAGCAATCTAGACACAGATCTGTAAGAAAAACGTAAACGGGGCACTAACCTTGAAGAAATGTAACAATGGGTTCGACTAGTCGAGGCTCGGCTCCTTAGAGAGTGAAAACGAAATGAGGAAGAAAGCAAAATCCCCAATTTTTAAGTGATTTACCGCGATCTACGACTGTTCGTGGATATGCACGACTGGTCAAACTACGACTGGTCGTGGATATTTACGACTGGTCAAGTACCAGCCAAAAAATTAGATTTCCTGCATAATGACAAAAAAAATTGAAATTCAAACTACCAAATATATACACTATGATACAAGTAGGCATAAATAATCATTTTAAAATACACATGCCAAGATCAAATTTTATCTTGCTAAACCTGCTTTTGTCGAGCAGTTTGGTGAAAATGTCAGCTCGTTGATCCTCGGTAGGGATATATTCTAGAGATATAACTTTTTCTTCTACTAATTCCCTGATATAATGAAATCTAATGTCAATATGCTTAGTACGAGAATGCTGAATAGGATTTTTTAAAATATTTATGGCACTGGAATTATCACAATGTAATAACATAGAATCCTGTTTAATTTCATAATCAATTAGCATTCATTGCATCCAAACAAGCTGCGTACATGCATTACCAGCTGCGATATACTCAGCTTCAGCTGTTGGAAGTGATATAGAATTTTATTTCTTGCTAAACCAGGAAACTAAACAATTTCTGATATAAAAGCAACCACCACTGGTTGATTTTCTATCATCTAGATTACCAGCCAAGTCAGCATCCGAGTATCCAGCTAATTGAACATTAGTCTCATGAGGATACCAGAGACCGAGATTAACAGTACTTGCGACATATCTAATAATCCTTGACGCGGTAGTCAAGTGCGATTCTTTTGGATCAGATTGATATCTAGCACAAATACCAACACTTAGAGAAATATCAGGTCTGCTAGCAGTTAAATATAGTAAACTACCAATCATACTTTGATATAATTTCAGATCTACATTTTTACCTGCAGAATCTTTTGAGAGTTTCAAAGTTGTACTCATAAGAGTATCAAAATTCTTACCATTCTCAAATCCAAATCTCTTAATAGATTCATAACATACTTAGATTGAGATATGAACATTCCATCAGGTTGTTGCTTTACTTGCAACCCAAGAAAATAATTCAATTCCCCAACCATGCTCATTTCAAACCGAGATTTCATCAAATCTGCAAACTCAATAGTCATGTCAGTACAGGTAGATCCATAAATGATATCATCAACATAGATTTGTACTAATAAGATGTGCTCATTATATTTTCTAATAAACAGAGTTTTATCAACACAACCCATTTGAAAATTATGGCTTAATAGAAATTTGTTAGTTTCTCGTACCATGCCCTAGGAGCTTGTTTTAAACCGTAAAGTGCATTTTTAAGTTGATAAATATGATCAGCATTCTTGGGGTCTTCAAAACTCATTGGTTGTTCAACATAGACTTCCTCATGCAAATCGCTATTTAAAAATGTACTTTTATATCCATTTGGTAAATCTTAAACTTTCTAAAACATGCAATGGATATAAAGAGTCTAATTGATTCAAAATGGGCTACTGGTGCAAAGGTTTCATCATAGTCAATACCTTCAATTTGAGTGTAACCTTGTACCACTAACCTAGCCTTATTTCTAATTATATTACTAAGCTCATCAGACTTATTTTTGAAAATTCATTTGGTTCCAATGATGTGTTTATATTTAGGTCTAGGTACGAGATACCAAATATCATTTCTCACAAATTGGTTAAGCTCTTCTTGCGTCGCAACAATCCAGTTTTCATTAGCAAGAGCTTCTTTTACATTAGATGGTTCTATCTGGGATGTAAAACATGCGTAATTACATATATCCTCAAGTTGTCTATGAGTACGAACACCAGTGAGAGGGTTTCCAAGAATCTGTGTAGTTGGATGATCTTTAACAGTCCTTAGTTCAGAATCAGTCTAATCAGATGAAGTATCAGGTTTATCAATTACAAGAATTTCATCATTATCTGAACTTGAGACTGGTGTGTTTAAGTGATCATCAATGACCACATTGATGGACTCTTGAATCACACTAGTCCTTTTATTCAATATTCTATAAGCACGACTGTTCAAAGAATATCCTAAAAATATCTCTTCATCACTCTTCATATTAAACTTTCCCAGATTTTCACAATCTCGTAAAATATAGCATTTACTGCCAAAAATTTGAAATTATTTGACAGTAGGCTTTCCATCGAACCACATTTCATAAGGCGTTTTATTATTACTTTTACTAGTGTAAACTCGATTAATAATATAGCAAGCTGTATTGACAGCTTCAACCCAAAGATTCTTAGAGAGCTTCATGTTATTCAACATGACATTAGCCATTTATTGAAGTACTCTGTTTTTTCCTTTCCACTATACCATTTTGTTGTGGAGTTTTGGGTGCTGAGAATTCATGTAATATTCCCTGGCCGTTACAGAGCTCCTCAAAACTGCTATTCTCAAATTCAGATCCATGATCACTACAAATCTTACTGATTTGAGAACCTTTTTCAATTTGAATCCTTTGAGAACTTTTCTTACTTCTTCAAGGGTTTCAGATTTGTCCCTTAAGAAGATTACCCAAGTATATCTGGTAAAGTCATCTACAATTACCAAGATATATTTTTTGCCACCTCGACTTTCCGTTCTGGTAGGTCCTACTAAATTCATATGGAGAAGCTCGAGTGGTCTTGATGTGGTATTGGAATTCACCTTTTTGTGTGAGTTCCTTGTTTGTTTGCTGATCTGGCATTCACCACATATTTTATCTAATTTTTGTAATTTGGGTAAACCTCTTATAAGTTCCCGTTTGATCAATCTATATAGATTTCGGTAGTGTACATGTCCAAGACGTTTGTGCCATAAATCAGTCTCGTCTGTATGGACCATGTAACATGATTGATTAGATGAGCTGGATTCGCTAACAATATAGCAGTTTTCAGAGGTTCTACGTCCAGTTAGTATTACTGAACCCTTGTTGTTTAGAATCTCACAGCTCTGATTAGTAAATCGTACACTATGGTTATTATCGCATATTTGAGATATGCTAAGCAAGTTATGTTTCAAACCTTCTACATATAAAACATTTTTGAACAAAGGAAGGATATATAGATGAACCGTACCTTGGCCCATAATCTTGCAGTTGCTGCCATCACCAAATGTGACTGAACCATCAGCCATGTCTTTGAGATCGGTGAACAAACCTTTATCACCAGTCATATGCCTGGAGCATTCACTATCTAAGTACCACTTTGAATGGCTTGTTGCTTTGAAAGCGGTGTGAACAACCAAGTAGGCAACTTTAGGAACCCATTTCAGAACTGTTTTAGGTTTAAGAGTATAGTTGGTCTTCTTCTGTCTGTTGTTGTAAGAATGACCTGCTGAGTTAGATTTTAAGAGCTCCTTGAGTAAATCAACTATCTTTTGGTTCTGATTTTTAAATTAACATGGCTGCTTTTAGGTTTTTGAAAAGTTTTCGAAAAACCTTGGTAAGTACTTTTCCCTTTTGAGTTTGAGGACTTTCCTTTCACGAACTTGGGAGAAGTATACTTTTGTTTAGAAGATATATTCTTATCATAGCCCAACCTGGATCGATCGCCACATTTTCTTGATCCGGATAATAATTTTTCTAACTTTGGATCACCTTGGGCATATCTCCATGTGTCCTTTAAACTCAGAAGAGAAGATACTTCATTTTTAAGTTTCTCATTTTCAGATTTCAGATTTTCAATCAGGGAGGTTTTGAATTCTAAATCGTATTTTAATTTTTCAAAACAATCTGAAATTTGGAATTTTTCTAAAACAAGTGATTCAAAACATTCTTTGAGTTTAAAATTTTTTTCCTTTTGCAGTTTAAGTTTGACAGCAATTTTACAACTTTCCTTATATAAGGCGTTATAAGCATCTTGAAGATCTTCTTCATTTTCACATTCACTGTTCAAATTTTCTTCACTTGTTGAATCATTATCTGAGAATGTGAATTTAGCTAGAGTCATAAGGGCTTTAACTTCATTGCCCGACTCAGTTTCAGAATCTTCTGATTCAGAAGAAGCTTCAGAATCAGATGATTCATCCCATGTAGCCAACATACCCTTTCTTTTTGGTTTGTCCTTTTTAGGACATTTGTTTGCTAAGTGTCCATACTCTTGGCAGTTGTAACATTGACTATCTTTCAAAGACTTCCAATTTTTGGATCTAGGTTTAGATATTTTCTTATCGTTTGATTTTTGAAGACCTACCCTTTTCCTGCTTTTAAAAATCTTGTAAAATTTCTTTGCTAAAAGAGCCATATCGTCTTTAGAATTTTCTGAATTCGAGTTTTCTTGAGAAATACCTTTAGTAGATTTGAGCGCAATGGATTTACTTTTAGGAGCTTTAAAGTTTAACTCATAGGTCTGTAAAGATCTAACTAATTCCTCAACCTTCATATTATCCATATCACGAAGTTCCTGGATTGCGGTTACTTTAGAATTGAACCGTTCAGGAAGTGAGTGTAGTATTTTAGCACATATCTTGCTTTCTGGGATTTTATCACCTAGACCCCACATAGAGTTCACAATGTCATTCAATCTGGTATAGAAGTCCATGAATATTTCATTTTCTTCCATACATATTTCCTCAAATTTAGTTGTGAGGATTTGTATCTTAGATTTCTTGACAATTGATGTACCCTCGTGTGTCATTTCCAATATATCCTAAGCTTGTTTTGAAGAATCACAGGATATAATACTTTTGAATTCATTTGGTGATCGTGCACATGTAATTGCATTTAGTGCTTTAGCATTTACACTACTCTCACTTTTCTGAAGTGTGGTCCAAGAAAAATAAGCCGTTATTTTTGTTATTTTTGAACCATAAATTCCAGTTACTTCAGTGGTCGAAGGGGTCCAACCATTCACTATGGCTAGCCACACACTTTCATCCATGGATTTGAGGAAGATCCTCATCCTGGCTTTCCAATAGGCATAATTGGAGCCATCGAAAGATGGAGGCCTAGTGACCGATAGGCTATCAAAATTTGACATATTATTTATATATAGCTTAGATCGTTAGATCGGGAAATAAATCCAAATATAAAGCAATAAGAATGAGCTATTAAGCTTTGATACCACTTGAAATGGCCAAGCTATATGTCCTAGGGGGGGGCGGGGGGGTGAATAGGACTATGCCAAATTTAAATAAAAGATACACCGGAATAAAGAATAAGAATTTAAATCACTAAACTTGAATTGTAGTATAGGAATGGAAAGTAATAAAAAATTATTCTAAGGACAACCTTACACCAAAAACCAAAGTTTATGGTAGGACAACCTTATTTCTAGAACAAATAAATGTTTAAGCTCAAACCAATAAAGTAATAGTAAGCGATAAATTACAGAAATATAAATCTAACTATTACAACATTCACCACTGAGCTTGAAATGAAATGATTACAACATTCACATGCACATATACATCCCACACTGAATAATTAAAGATATGAAGTGAAAATCAAACAACCACAAAACACAAGGAATTATAGTGGTTCGCCTGTGTGTACACCAACTGTTCAACAACAGCCACACAGCTACTCTACTCCTAATATCCTCACACATGGGATATTAGCGTTCACTAACAAAAATAGGTTTTCCCAGGTTCACCTAAAAACTTTCACAATTGTGTTTATATCTGTGGGCTTACACAATTAAAAAAAAACCCCACTTCTGAGTTTTCTGGCTCTCCTCAGATAACCAATACAATGAGATTTTTCTGGCAAATCTCAAAAGAAAACCAAACAGAATTTAAAACAAATGTAAAATACCTAATTATCTCCTTCGTTGTAGTAGCCTGGAAGAACTAAATTGGAGTAGAGATTTGAATGTCCAAGATCAATGTCCAATACTCACTTTATAATGGTTCTAGGTTCTAATAGATTTTAAATTAAAAACAACAGGCTAGCTTTAATTGACTTTGATTCCAAAAGAAGGAAAACAATAATTCCTCTTTTCATATAAGATTGGAATGCTGGAAACAAAATCAATCAAATAAAGCTAAAGAAAAAGAATATTAAATAAGCACACTTAGCTTTGATGGAGCACATAATTATCTCTTAGAAGGTCAAATTAGATTAGCTTGAATTAATTAATTTCTTCTAAGATTCGTGCTCTATTTATAGGTGAGCAAATCACGTCTTCGACTGGTCTGAGGAGCTCTTTGACTGGTCGTAGAACCAACAGATATTTAAAAATTCGGGCGCGATAAGATTTGACCGTTTCACGACTAGTCGAAGGTATCATTCGACTGGTCATATGTCTCCTTCGACTGGTCGTAGGATCCGAATATCTGCGCTAGACTTTGAGCCGTAGGTTTATGACTGGTCTTAGATGCAGTAGACACTGTTCCTTTGACTAGTCGAACAGACCGCAGGACTAGTTGAAGCCTAATAAAAAATATCCAAATTTTGTAATAAACTTACGACTGATCCAGGAATTTCTTAGACAGGTCGAAGCAGTGCTAGGACTAGTCGAACAAAGTCTAGGACTAGTCTTAGAACTGACCAAACTCACGTGAATCAAACATATGACTTATGTATCCAAAATGGCCTACTCTAAAGGTCAACCTAAGGTCAGTCAAACCTCAATCGTGAAGTAAGGACATTGAAACTTAAGGACAAGTGACCTTTAAAAGTAGTAAACCTTGAAGTCTCATTGTAGCTAATCCTTGAAAGTATCTTGAGTTCTTTACGATCGAACTTGCAAGCTTCTTAATATCTTGCAATGTCTTGACTTGAGAGCAATACTTGTCAATCATAGTTGAACTTGAGCAGAACTTTCTTCTTTACACTTGTGAGCATTACTTGTTCATCAAAGTTGATCTTGAGTGGATCTTTGTACTTTACACTTGTGAGCATTGATTGTTCATCAAGGTTGATCTTGAGTAGAGCTTCACATATCAAGTTACATATCAGTGTCTTTGGCACCACAAATTTGACAACAGAAAGGGATATAAACTATAACACTTATAATAACTAGTCAAATTGAGGGTATTGATTAGTAAAATAGAGTGAGTGGACCAGACATGTAAAATGGGGCAAATATTCTGGTCAAAATTGTGACCCAACTTACTGACCTTGTGAGAACCTAAGAATTGATGTTAGTAAGTTTTGTGGACCCCATCATGATGTGTGTCAAACATCAACACCATGGATTTGATGTGTCCCCTTTAGGTTATGAGATATCTCAAAAATCATCTGTATATGAAACTCAAGTGGGCCATACCATCTAAAACTATGTGAAGACATCCTAAAAAATATAAAAGCACTTGGTGGGACCCACATGAGTTTTGGATGCGACTGAAAATTGGTCTGACCCCTCATCCAAGTGGGACACACATAATGAGTGGGTTAGATATGTGAATCACATTTAGGTAGGCCCAATATATGGTGATGAATGTTTTAAGGAAACCCCTCTCCATTATATTATGTGGTGTGGCCCACCCAAGTCATGGATTAACTTTATTTTTTAGCTCTTGGCCCACTTAAGTCATGGATTGACTTTCTCTATACCGTTTAACGCTTTTCTTGGATCATTTTAAGATATTAACCAAAAAATGGGGTGGGTCCAAAGCTTAAGTGGACTACAAAGTGGGAACTGAACGTCCACCATTAAAAATAACATTCATAAAAGTTTTGGATCAAGCTGATGTTTGTGTTTTCTCTTCATTTATATCTTTTTGACATTATGAACATGTTGAATGTCAAATAAACATTACTGTGGGCCCAAGGAAGGTATTAACGGTGGAAATCATTATTCCACACTATTTCACGTGCATGGTACACTTGAGTTTTAGATTTACCAAAATTTTGGGATCAACCCACACCATTCATCCATTTTCGATATAATTTTAGAGAATTATCCAAAAAATGAATCATATCCAAAGATTAAATGGACCACACCATAAATAAGGAGAACGGATTGGCTACTCCCCCTGACACCATCCAATGGCTGGTGGTTGGTGGTCTGTGGGCCCTACCATGGTGTATGTGTTTAATCTATGTCGTCTATCTATTTTTAAAGATCATCTCATGGCATAAGACCAAAATGAGGCACATCTCGATATGAAATGGACCACATTACAGGAAACAGTGTTGAATGAGAGTCAACCATTTAAAACATTTTGGGGGCCATAACAGTTTTGGATCGAGATGATTTTTGTTTTTCCCCTTCATATATGCCTGTATGACCTAATAAATAGATTGGATGTCAAATGAACAGTACTGTGGGCCGAGGATTTTAATGATGGATATCCAATCACTATTGTTATCATGTGGTGTGGTCCACCTGATATTTATATACCTCTCATTCTACCATGATGTATGTTTTATATCCACTCCTTCCATCCATTTGGAGAGATCATTTTAGGGCAATATCCAAAGAACAAATTCAATCATAAGCTCCGGTGGACCCCAGCACAGAAAAGAGTAGGACAATGACACCCACCATTAAAAACTTCTAAAGGCCACAAAAGTTTTATATCAAGATGATATTTGTGTTTTCCCTTATTTCATGTAATTTTTAACTTTTCAACAGGTTGGATTTCAAATAAACATTATGATGGGCCTTAAGATAGTTTCAACGGTGGGAATCACTCTCCCCGCTGTTTTCTGTGGTGGGGTCTACTACAGACTTATATCTGCCTCATTCTTTAGCTCATGACTTAAAATGATATCTCAAAATGGATGGACGGTGTCGATATAACAAATACATCATAGTGGGGCCCATAAAAATTGTGAGGTGTGCGTGAGTGAAAGTAGGGCGTCCAAGAGACGCCCTATAGATTCGGAAACGGATTGGCAACTCCCCCTGACACTAGTCAATGGCTAGTGGTCGGTGCTCCGTGGGCCTCACCATGATGTATTCGTTTCAACCTTGCCGTCCATCTATTTTTACAAATGATTTTATGTTATGAGACCAAAAATGACATATATCCAAATCTTAAGTGGACCACATTCCAGGAAACAGTGTTGAATGAGCGTCAACCATTAAAAAATATTTTGGGACCATAAAAGTTTTAGATGAAGCTGATTTTTATTTTTACCCTTCATCTGGCCCTGTATGACCTAATCAACATATTGGATGTCAAATAAACGTACAGTGGGCCTTAGGAGGATTTTAATGATGGATATTTAATCACTAGTGTTTTCATGTGGTGTGGTGCACCTGAGATTTATATACCTCTCATTTTTGGGATCAAGTCATAAAATGATCTTTATATACCTCTCAATTTAGGTGCGGCCCTAATTGTTGGGCCTACCTTGAAGTACATATTGTATATCCACACCATTCACCTGTTTTGTCAGCTCATGGAGCACGTCCAAATTTCTGTTGGACCACACCACATTTTGGATGAAGATGATATTTGTTTTTTTAATTATTTTCCTTCATTCGGGTATGTCTGTCTAATCAACAGGTTGAATAAAAATAAATATTACAGTGGGCACTAAGGTGGGCCCATAAAGTTTTTAATGGTGGGTGTTCAATTACCATTGTTTTTTATGTTGTAGTCTACTTAAGATTTGAATATGATTCATTTTTGGGCTCGTATCCTACAATGAGTTGGCAAAACAAATGGACCATATGGATATACAATATATAAATCAAAGTGGGCCCAAGGTCAAGTCTGGCATCAGGTTGGCTGAGGTCAGGCCATAGGAGCTGGGCAACAAAGAGCTCTGTTGGGGCCATCAATAAAGAGCTCTGTTTGAGCCAAGTTTGACCAGGTAGTATTTCAACTCGACTCGACTCGAGCTCGACTCAGCTCATTATTAATTTTATAATTTATTAAATAATATATATATATAGGAAAATGTTCCATACGGTCGAGATCATGGGAACTTCTCACGAGGTCGAGCTGTGTGGGCCCCACCGTGATGGGTGTCGAACATCTACCCCATCAGTCAGATGCACCATTCCATGGTGGGCATGGAGCTTAAAAATCAAGTCAATCCGTGAGTTTTTGGGCCACACCACATATAAAAGTTGAGAGGGGTTGCCCTCCATTAAAATATTCATAATCATTTGTTGGGCCCACCGAGATGTGGTTCACAAATCCAGCCCATCCATTATGTGTGTCCCACTTAGATAAGGAGTTGGACCAAGTTTCATATGCATCAAAATTTCAGGTGGGCCCCACCAAGTGCTTTTATTTGTTTTAGGCATTTCTTCACATGATTTTAGATGGTATGGCCCACCTAAATTCCGCATACGGCTGATTTTTGGGATATCCCATAATTTAAAGGGGGCCCATCAAATGCACGGTGTTGATGGTCGACACGCATCACAGTGGGGCGCACATAGCTTGACCTTGTGGGAAGTTCCCATGAGCTCGACCGTACAGAACCTTTTCCCTATATACCTGACCCCACCCAACCCTAGCCCCCTTTCCCTTTCCCTTTCTTCTCTTTTTCTACCTGCCGCACGCCCGCCCGACGCCCGACACTACAAGAAAAATAGGCATTACCGGAGGCCAAACCGCCCCTAAAAGTCCTAAAAATCACCGGTATAAGAATTACCGGTGGTCAGGCGGCTGCCGCAAAAGGGGGGCGTCGCTGTATCATTTACTGACGTTCGTCCATTTTTGGCGCCCGCCACTAAAAGTTAGCATTTACCGACGCTTATTATCATTTACCGGTGACTCTGTTGACTGCAGGTAAAAACTCCAAAAGCGGTGCTTAACGGTTCAAAACACCGGTAAAAACTTTAAAAACACCAGTAAAAGATACGAGGAAGTAGGTAAATTTTACAACAAACGCCATTAAAAGTTATAAAAAACGCCAGTAAAAAGCTATAATAAATGCTAATGACAGATTAAAAAACGCCGGTGTTTAAAACGCTAGTAAATCATTTACAGTGTAAAAGAAAAAAAATAATAGAAACAATTAAAAATTCTACTAGGCTGAATCTTCTAAATCAAAAGACCTTTACAGGCTTAAATTAGCATTCAAACACAACCTGTAAATCATTTACAACCAGCCTCATTTACAGGGGGCCTGAGAATGAAAGGTTACATAATGGACATAAAATTTATAGATTGAGACACAAGGAAAAGCAGAAGGAAAAAATACAACTTGTTTATACAAATTGGAAAACATATATCAGATGATACAACTTGTTGAGCAAGCCATTCGTTCCTTTTATGCATCATACCAGTGTTGAAAGATGTATGTGTTGCTTAACCAATGCTTGTAAAATGGGCATATACGTAATATAACATACAAGTACATGAAGTGGTAAATGGGCTAAAATGACTGAAGCCTGAACCAAGCACATGAGCCAAGAAAGTAAAAAAAGGGTAAAAGGAAAAACCACATGAACTAGCAATCAGTTTAGCCAAAGAAATAAATGGATAATTGCCTCGCTGCATCAATTTCAACAACATATGAAGAACATAGACACACACCGAAGGTTCAAGTGTAAAATCCACCTCACGGTTTGCTCTTGAGGTGTGATCTGAAATAGTTCCTAGAGTTGTTACCTTGGTATGTTGAAGTTGCAGAAACAGATTGTCTGCATCCTGGATCAGGTGGGGCTTTTTACACTCAAAAGCCTGCACAACAAGCGCAAGTGTCACCCATATATCTTCCAATTCTGCAAATGTCTGTTTTAGAGGATTGATCTCAGCATGCAAAAGAGAGTCAGCTCTTGGATTCTTTTGTGTGTCAAACACATAAATATGACTTCACCTGAAGAAAAAAAAGGACCAACTATTCAATGATGGTGAACTGCAGAAAGAAACGGACACTTGTCTTCCAAACAACATCTTCTTATAAAATGAATTTTGATGAACTACAGTTTCACATAGCGCGACTTTCAGAACTAATTTCTAGTTTGTCATCCAAATGAGATCTAAGCATTAACTTCTACAGAAAAGTGCAAGCAGCGAGTACGTACCACACCCTTAAGTACAATATCCATTTCAGTGTCCTTGTTGTGATAAACAACTCCAGGACAGTCGATTAAAAAGATACGCTTCGTTAGTGTTATGCACTACCACACCTTGGTCTCACCTAGAATGGGAGCCACTTTGCAGACCTTGAAAAATAGAAGGCAAAACAACTCTATCAAATTGGACACTAAATAAACAAGCAGCATTATTTAAATCATGAAATGATATACTTCACATAAATAATATGAGAAATATCTGACAATGAGTATAAAATAAGAAGAGGACAATATGAACCTCAATGATATGGCCCAAGGAGTTACAAAAGCAACATTTTACCAAAAACATCACTAATAAGCATCTTACACAAAGAAATCCAATAAGCATAATTTCAATCAAAGCTAAAAAAAAATGCATGGATAAAATAATGAACTTGGCAGGGTCAACTTGCTTTGGCAGGGCTTGTGCATGGTGTCCAAATTATATATATATATATATATATATATATATATATATATATATATATAAATCAGTTTAAGTTCAGTATCAACTCAGTAAACCTTCTATCTAATTTTGCCAAATTGAGTTTGTTTTGCATTAAGAAAGTCATTTGTGGGATGAGTCTGATTATTTTTAAATATGTTTCAATAGCAACCATAGTAGTATGGAGGATTCTATTAGTGGCACAGTGCATGAAAACTGATGGATGAGCATGTATGAATTGGAGAGGATTCAAGATAGAATATGTTTAGGAGTGGTAGCTGGGCAAAAGCTGCTCCTAAAAGAAAAATTTTCAAGAATGAAGTCCTAAATGAACTTGCCCCAAGAGAGAGATCACACAATTTGTCAGAAAAATGGAGATCGCATCGAAGTACAATGAATGAAGACCTTGAAAACGAAGAAGGTTAGATACACCACCATGTAAGAACTTCAAATAAATAAGAATCTGACAGAATTTTTTTTCCATTTAAACAAAAAAAAAAGGGACAAAAAATGCTACCTTAAAAGGTTTTTTATTGATAATTCTACCTTGTAAGCCTGTATCTTTTCTCCTTATGGCTCTTTAATGAAATTCCAGTTATGGTTCAAAAAATGCCAAAGTTACCAACAAGTATTTCAGAAACATACATAATTGGCAACCATGAAACCCATCTCAATTGATGGTGATTAGGAACTTAGGAAAAGCACGTCAGAGCATATAATATCATTCTGAATATACCCACGCATGTGTACAGATACATATGTACGTGGAATTTAGTTTAATAATCTAATCATGTAACACCTACTCTATAGTACCCAACAGCAGTTTCACTTGAGCAAATCCCATAACCCAATAACCTGTATTTGACTAATTGAACAGGTCAACCTCAGCATAGAATTGTTCAGGAAGTTGATTAATCTATTACTTTTTTTTTTATAGGTAAGCAAAGTTCAAACCCAACATCAACCACCTTGTGCAGATGAGGGTCAACATTTTCCTTGTCATCATATTCTTCATCAGATGGGCTGAAATGAATTAATAAAAAGCCTTGGAGATATAATTCCAGCAATAGTTGTAGTTCGAAAAGATAAACAAAACCCACAAGAAGCCTGTTACGGTAAGGGTCCAAGACATGGCTAAAATGAACAAATAATAATACTTAGAGAAAATCGCCACAGAAACTATGCTGAATATTGATAGAATTGACTGCAGTAACAATTATGACTAGACATAGTGAATTAGGTCCTACTGATAGGAAAAAGAGCAGGAACGTACTATTTCCATAGATTATCTAGCTTTAAAGTTTCATACAGTGCATGCAAGGAGTCCAATGTCTGATAGTAGAATGACTTCTCTTGACTTTGTTTATCGAGATTGCATGCACCAGAGGAAGCAGATTCTGTAGAGTCGAGCACAGTTACAAAAGAAATCCTAGTGATAGAGGTGCGCTTGCAGTAATTCAAGTGGACTTTGTTGTTAACTAGAAACTCCCATGATGTACTGGGCATGATATTTGAAGGTTCTTGAGGATTGAACTTGTTACTACACAATTGCATTACAATACTACTAAAAGAATTCCATTCTGAATCAACACAAGAATCAACATTAGACAAATAGGTGGAACCACTATCACCCCAAATAAGAGTAACAAAATGAATGTAAAAATATGGATGCAGCCCTTCGGCCATTGCTGTAATGCAGTCGTTTGTTAGTGAAGAAGATGGGCCTCTTCGTAATGCACATCTAAACACTTGAACAGAGAAAAAGGAAAAAAGAAAAGAAAAAAAATGGAACTTGTTAATGCCATAACTATTATCATAGGAGAAAAGTACTTGGAATTGAAATTTCAGCAATCAAATACTGATAGAAAAAACATTGCATATTAGAAACTCTGATATAGTGCCAATAGTGTTGTCAAGGTGGAAAAGAACTGACAGAGCTTTAGTCGGTTGATAAGGCAAAGATAAATTCCATCCAGGCTAGCAAGGATAAGGAATGGGGTGGTGCTCAATGTTGTGGGTGCCACTACGAGTATAGTGATCATCTCGGATTCAAAGTTGTGGAAGGAGGATTGCTGGAGTGTGATTGACTCGATTTGCGTTTTTAAGGGAGGTGGTGTCGGGCTTTAGATGGGTATTCACATCATTCTACAACCCAGACCAGGTGGTACAGTGCATTAATTTTTTTTAGAGGAATTGAATTCTATTCGGCATAGGTGGTACCCATTTTTTTTTTTTTATTTATTTATTTATTTATTTTTTTTTTTGGGGGGGGGGGGGGGGGGGTTCAATATGGTCAGATTCACATTTGATTTGAGATATTGAATGTTGGTCATCTTTTGTGGAGAATGTGGGACTTCTTGGAATGGGTGGACAGGATTGAGTTGGTGGGTATTCCTATGGACGACATTGGGTTCACATAGAGAAACGGGCAAAAAGGGTTGTCATGTCCAAACCTTGAATGAAAATTCCAGTTACAAATATGAAACTCCAGATATCTATAAATTATAATTCACCCAGACATGTTCAACCCATTACTTCCATTCCAGATTCAGAGTTCCAACTCTAATGACTAATGGAAAAAGTCAATCTCATAAGGACATACCTATACTCACACATAGACTCTCAGACTCAATGAATCCAATATACAGTGAAATAAATAATAATAATAATAATAATAATAATAATGAAATTTTGATAGAGTAGGACACCAGGACAATGTCATATTCTATTTTCCTATAATCTCAAATGTGAAATGATGATGTGGGAATACCTGGCCATTGTTGACTATTATATTAATTTTTCTTGTCAACAACATCTATTAATCCAATAATCTTCAGGTCATGGAAATTGGTTGTCAATTCAAGATTACGCATTATCTAAAACCAAGCCTTTTCCCGGACTATATGGCAAATAATAATACTGCATAAGCATTGTTTACCTGACTGCAATTTTACAAACAACAAAACCATAATATCTTATCAATAATCCTGAGAAAGTGGAAAAAGTGAAAAGTTAACTAGTTACAAAGTCAACAAGAAAAGTATGAAAGAAGCATGTAATCCATTAACAAAGGTTCCCCCAAAAAACAAATCATTTAAGCAAGACACTAAAAAGTCACAAGCGAATAAAAGAAAAAACAATAAAATATATGTTGAATGTTCCAAACACAATCCATAAACTTAAAAGAAGATGGGTCTGTAATCAAAAGCTCCAATTTTCGTGACAGACACAAGCTCAACCAACATAATGTCATCACAAATGTGGATTTTTCTATGGGCATCAACATCAAGCAAATTCTGCATGGAAACAGATCATGAGAAGTATTCCTGTCACAAAATAAACCATAATATTTTGGTATCCCTTGATGAAAATATGAAAAGGAGAGTACATTCTACTCATGAAAGAGCCTGAACTAGAAACTAAAGCATATAAGATTAGCAAAGATCAATAATCCAGGCATTTACATCCCCATATTAGTTAAGAAAGGGATATTACTAACTTGTAGATATCCCATATGGCATGATTGTCTGAAAAGCATGCACCACTCACTGACTAGTCCAGGTTTTTATTTTTCAATAAAAAAAGAGAGAGACTGTAAAGGGTTTAACAGCTATTACGGCCACCATTACCATTACGGAATACCTTGCTCAAGGATCTCAATCATGTAGAAGGAACTTGAATATCAGCATGTCCATTACTTCCCAAAAAATAAATAAAGAAAGAAAATATTCGAATGTCCATGAGCTCATTTGAAAAATTTGAATGTGTTCGCTTTTCTATTTATGTATATATGCATAAATACACATAAACCCTTGGTATTGCAGAATTAGTTCAAAGAACTAGTAACCATCAGCATTTGCTTAAATAGTTGAGGACTTTGGGGTAAAGCATAGAATGTTCCTAGCTTCAAAAACCATTTTGAAGTGAATCAGACATGAAGAACTATCTATATGTCCTAAGGAACACATGCATTTGTTAAAAAAAAAATAAATAATAATAATAATAAAATAAAAAAAACTCAATTCGAGATAGCTCGGGAACAACATAGATTTGGGCACTTCCTTTGGGGAGTAAACCTCATATAAAGATGGAAATACCAAACCACTAACTGGATTGTACAAATGACTCAACTCTTAAATCAAAGGGCCATGAAAGAAAATCGATCTATAATTCTTTGATTCCTCATGTTCAACCTACTACTGACAAATTTGGTAATCCAATTTCTCTGTAGTCCTGTATTCTTTATTTAATACGAATAGTCAAAGCGGATTCTCCAAAGAGAAGATGAATTATGCGAGTGCCATATGGAAGTTAATCAATAATGCAACTTGTTGCGAAAAATACGTTACAAAAAAAATAATAATAATAAAATAGTGGAGCTTACTAGATGGATAGCCAGAAGAAATCATTTTTTTTTATAAAGATAAGAAACTTTATTAAAGGGCAGAAAAACTGCCAAAAGGAGCAAAAACCCTATAAAGAGGGGAAAAAAAAACAAACAAAAAAACAAAAAAAACAAACCAAAAAGAAGAAGAAGAAGAAGAAGAAGAAGAAGAAGAAGAAAAGAAAAAGGAAAAAAAAAATGCAAAGACTGCATCCCCAATAAAAATATATGAGTATGTATATAATAAACAGTTCCCACAAGACTTTCACTGAATGTAGTTTATTGCAAGACCAAAAGTAAAATCTGCAATGTTTGATAACCCACACCAACAAGTGATTTAAATGCAGCCTGCACAAATTTCAGCTTAAGTCCTACTCTTCCTAAACAAACAAAAAATAAAATAAAATCAATAAACGATGTTTGACAATTAGAATTTGAATGCATCAAAGCTACCCCTTTGTTGAATTCAAGGCAGATCATGGGAATTCAATTAGAAGCTGGCCCCAATGCGCCAACCCAATTTTACACAGATTCCCAATGTTGACTTTTTTTTTAAAGGACAAATTTGTGTATTTGAGATAATATATTTTCATAAAAAATAAAAATAAAGTGGCACTTTCAACACCTTGTAGGAATTGTTCATACATATTAGAGGTGACTTGGTTAAGAAATACAAAATGAAACAGCAAATAAATAAACAAAATAATAATCTTTAATTTGTCAAACTTCTAAATCAGCCAAATGTAAAATGAGACACATGCAGACATGAAGTGGTTGCACTAATTGTTATTTGGTAAATTGATGAAAAAGGTGCAAACATTATTTGGTAAATCTAAATTGAAGTGTGCTAGCTAAAATATCATGTTGCAACTTAATTATTGCAATCAAAATCAGTCTACACCCAAACAACGACAATCAGTTACAACACACACACACACACTCATGTTGGGGTAAAAACTAATCCTTCCTAGTTTACTCTAACCTCCCACAAATTGAAAATATTGTTGGGTTTAGGATATTATTTCACAATCTACAAATTGCTTTTCTTAAGATATATATATATATATATATATATATATATATATATATATATATATATATATATATATATATATATATATATATATATTCATGCATCTTCAGTTAAAAACCAACAAATAACTAGCCTAGCCTAGAGCATTAGTACAGATCATAGGAAGTGGGTACCATGAGTTCAGCCCTGCTTTGTCGCCATACCCAAAGGCAGTGATATGGCTTCTAACCTTCCAAGAAAGACAATAATCTTGGATATTATCTAGGGAAACAATTATCTGTTCGAGTTAATCAAAATCCAACTAGCAAATAGGTCTAATGCCTAAGAAAGGTCTAAAAGAAAGATTGACCAACCAGAATTCATGCAAGATCTAAGCAAACTCTTCCAATTCCCATCATGAACAACACATTAGTGTTGAAATTTCAGTCCATAGGTAGATACATCAAGAGAAAAGGTACAATAACAATCAAATATATCTTTGATTTGTAGCGTGGTGTCCCACAACTGTGTATGGGTGCATGTGGAGAGTTCATGCAGGCTGAACTATCATGTAAAACTAGCAATGATCATAAGAACTGTAAGCCCAAAATTGTCAGGGTAAGAACATACAAGTACAACTCCAAAATTTACCTTTCTCCATGGGCTTGATTTTGATGAAGTTTGAATCGGAATCCCCATCTGCATTCACAGCAACATGAGATTAATTACAAAAGGAATGCACTTAAAATTCACACAGGTAAAATAAGAGATCAACACATGCACACCCACCAAGCTTTTGGCATAATCAGTTCCACCACATAAATAGAAAGCCACACTAATGCCAATGCCATCATTAGGCTAATGCTAATGCTGTCAGAATCAATAACACATTTGACACTTGCAGAAAGGAGTTGCAGAGGGCAATGGCAGTCTAGGATTGGAACAATGCACATTGCAAAAAGAGACTCACCTCAAGACTGCATTTTCAAAAACCCTCCAAAATGGGGGTTTACATTAGATTAAAATCCAAATACACCAAATTCCAACTGCCAAATGCACCTTCAAACTGAAATCCCTTCAAATACACCAAATGCCAAACTACCAAACACACCCTAATAAAACATTTGTATACACCTGACCATGAAATACTTTTTATCTTATCATCCTTCATCTCCATGAAAACAGGCTTACATTTAAAATGTCCAGAAAATATTACAAATTACCCATGACAGATTGAAGACACCCAAAGTTCAAATGTTACACATTATGAACCCCACCACAGTGGCACAAATTTCACTTGCAATTCATATCAAACAAAAATTTTGATCCACAAAACAAAAGCAGTTGATATAATAAATAATTGAAATATTCTTTTCCTAATAGCTTTGTCAACATGTACCACGAAACTAGTGTCCATGCACCACGGTATCGAGACACGACATAGGGAAGAATAAGTGTCCTCGTTACAGAACTTTACACTTGCCGATGTACCATAGTCAACACATGACTATCACTCATGATTACTAAACAGAAAACATGGATATAAATTCTAAAAAAAAAAAAAAAAAACTGGAAGTCAATGTTCAACTTGATATAAATCGATATATGGATATAAATTGATCAAGTTGAACATTGGCTTGACTCAAGCAACACAAAACATAGATAGAAATTCTAACGAAATCAAAGAAACTGTAAGCATTTTTCATTTCAATAATAGAAATTCCATAGAAAAATAATAATAATAACAGAACGTTGTAATATATCATCATCTAAGCCTTATCCCAACTAATTGAGGTCAGCTACACAAATCTTACTCTGCCATTCAATTCTAGTATATTAGTTAGAGTATACCACTAGCTACTACCAGATGCATTTGTTTCCATTTCTTTCCTTTCAATAAAGGGTTCTGATAAAATAGGTAAAACATTGCGTTAGCACAGGATGCAGTGGGAGTCGGCTGGACATATCTCCCACCATCCAATAATGGTGTGTGGGATTCTTAACTTGCATCTCAAAAGAGGCAGACATTGACCATGGATCGGATGACAGACAGCGGATCCGCATCTCCATCATCATCCAATGGCTTCTTATCACTGTCAGATCAGTGGGGTTGCTAAGGCAGATCGGATGAGGGTTTGGCAACAAGCGACTGGAGTTTTAGATCGCGGCGAGGGGTGAAAGGTCAATTTTCGAAGGCATTTATAAGATTAGGGTTAGGGTTAGGGTTTGGAGTGAAGGATCGGCCATTAAAGGAAGAGATGAGCTAGAGGGAGAGATTGAGGGAGGAGACGAGGTTGGGGATGAGGGATTGGAGGGAGGAGATGAGGGGGTGCTGGTAAAGCCATCGATTTTCGAACCGGTCTTGGATCTGCTGACCCATGTCCATGAGGGAGAGGAGATCGTCTGGCCGCTTGCGCTAGTTTTGAAGTCTTTCCCATCTCGGCTAAAATGACTCCATCACGTCGTGGAGTGCAGAGAGAGAGAGAGAGAGAGAGAGAGAGAGAGAGAGAGAGAGAGAGAGAGAGAGAGAGAGAGAGTCGGGGCGGATTTGGGAGAGAAGAGGGAAGAAGGGTTTTGGAAGAGAAATATGGGCGCGCGCGCGATTTAAGGATGGGGCGATTTGGGACAGGAGGGAAAAAGGGGTTTTGAAGAGAAAAAATGGCAGGCGCGATTTGGGGATGCTATCCAGGAGGGAAAAGTCTTTTTTTTTTTTTTTTTTAAATTCCAGCGGCGGTGACTTATCCGTACACTGGCGGCCACGTGAAAACGCCGCTCATTCTACATCTACACTAGCGTTTCGTTGGGGTTGCCAGTGACATTGCGCTGCTGATTCAGAGATTTCTTGTAGTGCGACCACCAAAAATCCACCGGACGACCACCACCTGTCCATCGACCAACATCAAATAAAGGTGGGCGACCACCACCTACGACCTTTTTAGTTTTTCCTTTTCCACTTCAAGGAGAGATTTTCAGCCGATCCGGAAAAAGAATAGAAAAGAGAGAGAAACCCTAGATTTTCCAGCAGGGGCTCGAAGAACTGACGAAACAGGCAAAGGAAAACCACAAAAGCCCTAGATTTATTTTTTCTTTCTCCCTTTTAGATAGAGAAGGGGAAGAAGCAGCACAGCAAAGATCGGATGTTCATCACCAAAACGGAGTGGGCCACTGAATGGGGCGGGGCCAAATCCAAGGATTTATCTGCACCCTTCAAGCACTTGCTCTTCTACTGCTGCTCGTACTCATCCCTTCCCATTCTTCTCTACATTCATTGTCCTTTGTTTTCTATATCATAGCATCCTCTAATATCTTGATTTTTATTCAGTCTGGTATTCACTCCGTTCGAGGACCCTGTCTATACAAGCGTTGGCAACGTGTTTGATGTAATGTGAGTATGCTTTTAAATCACGATTTAGGTTGCGTTTGAGTTGACTTGAATTACTATATTAGTTGAATAATGTAGCAATTATTAGACTGTAGTCGGCCCAGGTGCTATAATTAGTTGAATAACGCCAGTTCCACACACACGTTTTTGACCTTCAAAGTTGTAGGCCCCATTGCAGATGGAACAGTACCTGAAAATCTTTCAACCATCTGATTTTTGCTTGTTAAATTTGGACCATTGACCAATTACTGTTTAATCGTCCATTTGATGGTTGCCAGTTGGACAGTTAATATCATCTGATCATTGTATTTTTGGGCTATGCTCCATCCAAGATTTGGGGGGTTTGACATTGGTGTGCATGATTCCACATCTACAGTGTATAGTGGCACCATGGTCCTGAGAGCTAATTTCTCATTGTGAATGCATAATAACTGCTTATCATTTCCTCTTTAATCAAGCTGGACGTTCACCGCTCAACTCAGTTGTGTGCCCAATAGCAGCCTTGCATTTTCTTTGTTATTTGATTTAGTATCTGTCGATACTTGCAAATTGCTTTTAAGAATGATTCTAAATAGATTCAGATTCTAGCGAGGTTGGAAAACTCGAGATTTGAACTTGACTTGTCATACTAGAAAATTTTGATATGAGTGAGTCTGCACAGTGACTTGGATGAGTCAATACTTTTTTTGAAGGCTTGATAGGCATGCATGTGTACGTGTTTATGTATATGCATGAGTAAAATCTCGAGTTTGGTTCGGTGGGCTGGACAACGTGACATTGATGCATACATGCACGCATCTAAGGCCATCTGAATTTTCGTATCTTTTGTCGAGTTACTACGCGTTGCCTAATGTTCTGTTAAGTGGAAACACGAGAAAAAATAATGCCAATTTAAATTATTTCCACATCGAGCATAGCAGAAAAAGTCCAAGCATCGATGTGATTCGTCCATCATTTGGGGCCCACCTTTGGTTGCGCATCCCTTTGAGAACACTTTGATGGAAGTTATGCAAATCCAAATGAAGCAAGGGCTCCCTCTGCTGGTAAAACAGAGGGAACCATTCTGCATTGTCAAATAGTTCCACGGCGAGGAAATGTGAAAATAATATCGCCATTTGCATATGAAAATAGTTTCTATGAAAATGGGCAAACAAGCATATGATCTGAACGTTAGATGGTTGTATCCTTGGAATGATCTGAACTTTTCATAAAAGCTATAGTTTCATAATCATGCTCACCTTTGAATCTTGGATTTCAATATGAGCTAATAGATATTTATCTTCATACACAAGTACTCGTACAACAAATGCTTCTTGGATTTCATCATCATGCTCACCTTTGAATCTTGGATTTGAACGTTAGATGGTTGTATCGTTGGATCATTCATTTAGTTTCAATTATGGGCGGGTTCGTGGCATCTTTCCGATCTCAATTGGGATATAGAATTGTGGGGAAAGCCCCTGTAAAACAGGGCGATATCAGGAAATTTCGCTCGAAGTAGAATTTCCTCTAAGGTGACATGCCTGTCGGAATTGGGATTCATTTGATGGAAGTCCTAGTTCCTCTTTTTCCCGCTATCAGACATAGCCTAACTGATTATTTTATAGTTTATCATAGACCAAATATAGGATCGGTTAAACCCTATCCCAACCAATTGGAGTCGGCTACATGAATCATGTTCTTCTTCCAACAAACATCTGTGAATACTTGCATATGCTTTTCTAAACTCATATGTTTTGTTCAGCTCTTTTGTGTTGATTTTCAAAATTTATCTATATGTTTCTGAGTTTGGGATGGACTTGATTTTTTATTTTTTTTTTCTGTATGTAACATTAACTAAGCTCTCACAGGCATCGGCGTGCAACCACGTTTTAAATGAAATTAACTGTGAAATTGGCTCTCTGGCCATTTATTCTTTTATGACATGCTCTTCAAAAAACCAATGTGAAATGAGGTGCCAAATTTGCATATGGAAACTTTGGAAACTTTGACTTCTTAACATGTTTCTTCTCTTAAACTTGCATATGGAAACTTTGGCAGTGACCATTATAGATGGGTACAAACATTGCTTGGTTGAAATGATGTGGCTGAAAAAGCAAACAGTATCATAATGCATGATTAGTTGTGTTTTATGGGCTTATGAACAAGTTAGATAACAAATAAACATCATTGTGACCCTTAAGTAGGATTCAATAGTGGAAATCATTATTCACACTGTTTCGTGTGCTATTGTCTACTTGAGCTTTGGATATGCCTTATTTTCGACCTCAAGCCCTAATAAAATAGATGGTTGGATTGATAAAAATAACTCAGTAAGCAATCTGCTTCGAAGTGGATTAGGTGCGCCCCAACCTCATCCACAATGGTGTGGCCCCTACCATGGAACCCACCTTGTTGCATGTATCTTACATCCAGGTTATTCATCCATTTTCCATAACATATCATGGTATAAGCCTAAAAATGAAGTAGATACAAGTCTCAGGTGGATTATAATACAGGAAATAGTGGTAAATGACCATTAAAAACTTGTGTGCCATAAAAGTTTTGGATCAATTTGATATTTGCTTCTTTTTTTTTTTTTTTTTTTTTTTTTTTCTATCATCTAGGTTTTATGGCCTTGTCAAAAACTTCATTTCTATTAGTGAAGCCTATCATAGTTAGTCCTCTCCCAAAAAACTTAAAACATAAAACCCATTGGTGAAAAGCTTTTTACCTCTTAACATGCTCATTTACAACCTATCATAGAAAACCTTTAGGAAATCCTAAAAAAACATACTTTCTCTAACTTTCAAGGTATTTGTAGGCCTACTAACATGACGAACTTTTTCATCTCTTGGCAATGGGCATCCTTGTCTTCATTTTACATTTATCATTCGCATATGAATTAAATCTCTTGTTTTAAGTAGCTGACAGTAGCATTATACATGAGGACTTTCTCATCTTCCAGTACTTTGGATAAGGTTTGTGTAAGGCTTGCTACAGCAAAAGTTGTCTTGCACCCATCAAAGTACTGAGATAAAAAAATATCAATTGAAGTCTTTTATTTGACTTTAAGATATTACATTCTAAAGCTTTTCTTTCACGTAAAAGTTTGTTTACTTAGCATTGTATTTCTGTTCTCAGTATGAAGATAAAATGTATATGTTGTTCCATTGCCTTCTGTTGCCTAAAATTGTCCTTGCAAACCTTATGGACAGACCCAGATGTGCGTCGGAGCTATCCAGATATTGAGCGGGGGTTCTTGGAAGGTGGGAACCGCTATTATGACCATGATGAAGCTGTCCATTTCCTATGGACAACATTGGAGTGGCCTGGCCATTTGGACATGCCCATGTTTATGTATTAGCTCGAAATTGATGGAGCAGACCCTAGTATAACCATAAACCTAAACCTACACCTAAAACTAATACTTGAAACTAAACATCATGGTGGGGACAATGGTCCCGACTGTTGATTCCTTCTAAGGACCCACCATGGTGGTTATTTGAGATCCAACCTGTTGGTAAGTTAACACTGACCTAGACCTGAAGAAGGAATAACATAAATATCAGCTTGATCAAAAACTTTTGTGGCCCCAATTTGTTTCGAGGTCCACTTGAGCTTTGGATCTAACCCAAAACCTAAACCTAAACCTAAACCTATTCTCAAATCTGAAAACCTATAACCTAAACCTAAACCTTAACCTAAACCTAAACCTATAACCTTAACCTAAATCAAAACCTATAACCTAAACCTTATCCTATAATCTATAACCTATAACCTATAACCTATAACCTAAACTTATAACCTATAACCTAACCTTAACCTAAACCTAAACCTAAAACCTAAATGTATTCTCAAATCCCTAAACCTAAATCCAAACCTAATCCTAATCTCAACTCCTTAACCTTAACCTAAACCTAAACTTGAAAACCCAAACCTAAACCCGATCCCGAACCCGAATTCGATTTCCTAAACCTAAACCTTAACCTATTCTTAATTCCCTAAAGTTATAACCTATAACCTAAACCTAAACCTACAACCTTAACCTATAACCTTAACTTAAACCTAAAACCTAAACCTAAACCTAAAGCTTAAATGTATTCTCAAATCCCTAAACCTAAACCTACTCCTAATCCTAATCTCAACTCCCTAACCTAAACCTAAACCTTAACCTAAACCTAAACCTATAACCTATAACCTAAACCTTAACCTATAACATATAACCTATAATCTATAACCTAAACTTATAACTTAAACCTTAACATATAACCTAACCTAAACCTAAACCTATAACCTGCACTTATAACCTAAACCTAAACCTATAACCTTAACCTAAACATAAAACCTAAACCTAAACCTAAAACCTAAATGTATTCTCAATTCCCTAAAGTTATAACCTATAACCTTAACATATAACCTATAACTTATAACCTAAACCTATAACTTATATCCTAAACTGAATTCCCTAAACTTTAACTTATATAACCTAACTTAAACCTATACCTATAACCTACACTTATAACCTAAACCTAAACCTATAACCTTAACCTAAACGTAAAACCTAAACCTAAACCTAAACCTAAAACCTAAATGTCTTCTCAAATCCCTAAACCTAAACATAAACCTATAACCTACAACATTAACATAAAACTATAACTAAAACCTATAACCTACAACATTAACCTAAACCTATTCTCAAATCCCAAAACCTATAACCTAAACCTAGACCTTAACCTATAACCTATAACCTATAATCTAAACCTATATCCTATAACCTAAACTCAATTCCCTAAACCTTTACCTATAACCTAACCTAAACCTAAACTTATAACCTACACTTATAACCTAAACCTAAACCTATAACCTTAACCTAAACCTAAATGTATTCTCAAATCCCCAAACCTAAACCTAAACCTAAAACCTAAATGTATTCTCAAATCCTTAAACCTAAACCTACACCTAATTCTAATCCCAACTCCCTAACCTAAACCTAAACCTAAACTTGAAAACCCAAACCTCAACCCAATCTCGAACCCGAACTCGATTTTCTAAACCTATACCTTAGCCTATTCTCAATTCCCTAAACCTATAACTTATAACCTATAACCTAAACCTAAACCTATAACCTTAACCTAAACCTAAACCTAAACCTAAACTTAAACCTTAACCTAAACCTAAAACCTAAACCTAAACCTATAACCTACAACATTAACCTAAACCTATACTTATAACCTACACCTATAACCTATAACCTATAACCTGTAACATAAACCTAAACCTAAACCTAAAACCTAAATGTATTCTCAAATCCCTAAACTTAAACCTACACCTAATCCTAATCTCAACTCCCTAACCTAAACCTAAACCTAAACTTGAAAACCCAAACCTAAACCCGAACCCAATTGAATGAGCCCAGACACAATCTTAAAGAATCATCCTTATACAAGTAGATTATTCATAGCCTATTTCCTGTATGATTTCAATTGAATACCTTGTTAGAACACTAGCTATTGTCTCTTATTATGATGATTTTTATCCTCTTTTGTAGGCATGGAAGGTGGTTAGAGGGGGATTTGAATTGTGTGTGCTCCTCACCAAGGTGGAATCTAGGTGGGGCTCACTCTGATATTCTTGAGAAATTCATTGTCTTTCAATTTTATAAGCTTATGTTAGGACGTGCTCAAAAATGAAGTAAATCCATACTCAAGTGAATCACATGGCAAATAAGAATGGAGATAAGAATAAAGATTGAACGCCAACATTCAAACCTTCTTTGGGATATAAGAGTTTAGGATTAGCAAACTTTTGTGCTTTTTCAGTTTATTTTAGTGGTAATGACTTTATAAACAATTTGGATGACATATGAGCATCACGAATCTAGATCCTCTGCTTGCCATTGATACAAATAGAAATTTCTCATTTTCTTGCATTGTGACTGCAAGTCCTAGTCATCATTAACATTGCTAGCATTGCTGCATCAAACGTAGTATATAATAATGTAGCCCAATCACATGGCAATAAACAAGAAAATCTGGCTTTGTTGGCAAGCATACTTGAACTCAAGCATCACAATGCATCTATTTCCATCTTCACTACCTCTTATAGCATAGATCATTTGAGATTTGGATTTATCTCATTTTTAGAGTCATGTCCTAATATAATATGATAATATTAATAGACAAGGTGGATTTGTCACCAACATTATTCCTACGAAATTTTAACAGGTGTATATAATGAAATATATTGTAATAGGTGTATAATAGGAATTTTTGCCTATTTTTTGGAAAAGAAAAGAGACTTTTACCTACGAAAATTTTCATAGGTAAAAGTTTCATCGACATTTATACCTACGAAAATTTTTGTAGGTAAAAGGTTCATTCACATTTTTGTACCTACAAATCATTTCGTAGGTAAAAGTTTCGTCAACATTTTTTACCTACGTCAAATTTCGTAGGTAAAATGTCTTACCAGTGCCGACGAACACTAAGTATACAGTTTTTACCTATGAAAAGTTTCGTAGGAAAACATTTCGTCAACATTTGTACCTACGACCAATTTCGTAAGTAAAAGTCTTAACACAGTTTGTACCTACGAAAAATTTCGTATGTAAAAGTCTTAACACCGCTTTTACCTATGAAATATTTCGTAGGTAAAAGTATTAACACAGTTATTAGTTATGAACACTTTCATAGGTAAAAGTCTTACCACAGTTTTCACCTACAAAAAATTTCGTAGATAAAAGTCTTAACAAAGTTTTTAGCTCCAAAAACTTTCGTACATAAAAGTCTTAACACAATTTTTACATATGAAAAATTGCGTAGGTAAAAGTCTTAACAAAGTTTTTAGCTACGAATAATTTCGTAGGTAAAGGTCTTATCATTGCCGACGATGACATTTTTCATCGGTTAAAGCCTTTTTACCCACGGTCTTTTACCAACGAATTTTTTTGTAGGTAAAACTTTTTACCTACAAAATCATATCATTTACCTACGAAAAATATCATTTACCTACGAATTTTTTCGTAGGTAAACGTGGAATTTCATATAGTGAGGTCATGAGTATTTTTAAGGACTTTTGGTCTCCATCACTTTTTGAATCACTGATGTCAGAGTTTGAATCTTCAATGTCATCCCAGGTTATAGTCATGGCCATTCCTGTAAGTGCTATGGTTTTTATCCTCTATAATTGTCAAATTTTATAGTGCCAAAACCTCTTGGAATCTGTCTTATGTAGTGGATCTACATATTCAAGACAATGCAAATCATGTACAGGACAATGGTCTTTACTTCAAGAACTTCTAATGCAAGATCAAGTACTCAAGACTCAAGGTGAAGTATAACTCAAGTACCTCAAGCTTAAGCTTCAATGTAACTACAAATTTAAGCTTCAAAAGATCTTAAGCTCAATCTTCTATATATGTCAAAGACCTCAAGCTTTGGGAACTTTGAAGATCATCTATCAACCAAAGGAAAAAAAGTTTCAATGTTCATACATCATGGATAAGGTATGAATGACCTTAGATTGACCTTAGGGTAGGTCATTTTGAATACATAATTCAATTGACTCATTTTATAAGTGAATAAACTGTTTCTCGACTAGTCCTGGACTATGTTCGACTAGTCCTAGCACTGGCTCGACCAGTCCAAGAAATTCCTTGACCAGTACTAAGGTTGTTGCAAATTTTTAAAATTTTTTGTTAAGCCACGACCAGTCCTGGAGACTGCTCGACCGGTCGTGTGAACAGTGCTCGACTAATTATCGACTGGTCCTGCAGCCACGACTCAAAGTCCAGCAACTAAATCTAGTTTCACATGACCAGTCGTGGACAGGTCATGACCAGTTATGGAGGTCCCTCGACCAGTCGTGAAGGTCCTACGACCAGTCGTGGAACGGCTTTATCCGATCGCGCTCAAAATTTTAAAAATTTGTTGGTCCTACAATTAGTCATGTAGACCACAGGACCAGTCGTGAACGCGATTTGTTCACCTATAAATAGAGCACAAATTTCAGAGTTTTTCATTCAATTCAAGCTAATTCAATTTGTCACTCTGAGAGATAAGTTAGTGTTCTTGTTAAGCTATATTGTTCTCATTTAATATTCTCTTAATTTAGCCTTATTATATTTCATTATGCATTCTTTATTCCAATCATATTTGAAGAAGGGATTAAAATTACCCTTTTCTTAGAATCAAAATCAAATAGAGTTAGCCCAACTTGATTTATTTTAAAATTAATTTAGAACCTAGAACTATTTCATAAGTGAGTTTGGATATTGAACTTCTACATTGAAATTCTACTCCGATTTGGTTTTTCCGAGCGGCATCAAAAAGAGAATATCCAGGTATTTTATATTATTGTAAATTTCTGTCATGGTTTTTGAGATTGTGCTAGAAAAATCTCTATTTTGGTTTGTCTGAGGTGATCCAGAAAACTCAGACTGTGGGGTTTTTTAATTGTATAAGCCCACTTGAAAGATACAACTGTGAGGGTTTTAGGTGAACCTGAAAAAACTTATTTTCATAGTGAACGCTAATATCCACTGTGTGAGGATATTAGGAGTGGAGTAGTTGTGTGGCTGTTTTTGTAAACAGTTGGTGTACACACAAGTGAACCAGTATAATTTTTTATGTCTTGTGGTTTGATTGTTTATTTATTTGTGTGGATGATTGTAATTTCCCTTTTTACATTTGTGGAGAATGTTGTTATCCATATGTGGATGTATGGGAATGTTGTAATAGTTTAGATTTCCCTTCTTGATATTTATTTCTTTATTCCTCTATAATAGTTTTAGTTTTTGATACACAAACCGTTCTAGGAAGGTTGTCCTGCATAAACCCTTAGTTTTTATGGTGTAAGGTTGTCCTTAGAACAACATTTGTATCAACCTCTCAATACTCGTTCTTTTGAGGTTGTCTTTAAATTCAGCATTGTGGAATTGTGTATTGCTATCTATATTTAATTTATTTAAATTCTTCTGTAATTTTTTTTTAAATTTGGCATAATCCTTTTCAACCACCCCCCCCCACTCTAGGACATATAGCTCGGCCTTTTCAAGTGGTATCAAAGCCTAATAGCTCGTTTTAATTATTATTTCTTTTGGATTAAGTTCCTTAGTTAATCGATCTGAGCTATTTGAGATGTCAAATTTTGATAGCCTTTTAGTTAGTAGGCCTCCATCATTTGATGGCTCTAATTATGCCTATTGGAAAGCCAGGATGAGAATTTTCTTAAAATCCATAGATGAGAGCGTGTGGCAAGCCACAGTGACTGAATGGACCCCTCCTACCACTTAAGTAACTGGTACCGACGGATCTAAAACATTAATAATTTCACCTTATTTTTCTTGGACCAGTCTTCAGAAAAATGAGAGTGGTGCTAATGCAAAGTCTTTAAACGCCATAACTTGCGCACTGTCACCAAATGAATTCAAGAGAATTATATCCTGTAATATTGCAAAGCAAGCCTGGGATATTTTAGAAATGACACACGAGGGAACAACAATTGTCAAGAAATCTAAAGTTTAAATCCTAACAACCAAATTCGAGGAAATACGTATGGAGGAAAGTGAAACTTTCATGGACTTTTATACTAGATTGAATGACATTGTCAACTCTATGTGGGGTCTCGGTGATAAAATCCCATAAGTAAAGTCTGTGCAAAGATACTATACTCATTACCTGAACGGTTCAATTCAAAGGTGACTACGATCCAGGAACTTCGTGATACTGATAATATGAGGGTAGAAGAATTAGTTGGTTCTTTACAAACCTATGAGTTAAACTTTAAAGCTCCTAAAGGTAAATCCATCACCCTTAAATCTTCTAAATGTATTTCTCAAGAAAATAGTAATTCTAATTTAGAAAATTCTGAAGATGATATGGTCCTTTTAGGTAAAAAGTTTTATAAGATTTTTAAAAGTAAAAAGAGTGTTGATTTTCAAAAATCTAATGATAAGAAAAGATCTAAATCTAAAACTTAGAAATATTTAAAAGATAGTCAATGTTACAACTGCCATGAATATGGGCATTTAGCAAACAAGTGTCCTAAAAAGGACAAACCTAAAAAGAAAGGTATGTTGGTTACTTTGGATGAATCTTCTGGCTCTGAAGCCTCTTCTAAATCAGAAGATTCTGAAACCGAGTCGAGCAATGATGTCAAAGCCCTTATGACTCTAGCCAAGTTTACTTTTTCAGATCATGATGATTTAACTAGTGAAGAAAATCTGAATAGTGATCATGAAAATGAAGAAGATCTTCAAGATGCTTATAATGCCCTATATATGGAGAGTTGTAAAATTGCAGTAAAACTAAAACTTCAGAAAGAAATGTTTTTGAAACTTAAAGAAAATTTTAATACTCTTGTTTTAGAAAAATCCCACATTTCAGATTGTTTTGAAAAGACTAAATGCGATTTAGATTTCAAAACCTCCCTTATTAAAAATCTTAAATCTGAAAATGAAAAACTAAAACTTGAAGTCTCTTCACTTTTGAGTTTAAAAGACACTTGGAGGTATGCCCAAGGTGATCCTAAATTAGAAAAACTTTTATCCGGATCCTGAAAATGTGGCGACTGATCCAGTTTAGGCTACGACAAAAATATTCTTCCCAAACATAAGAATACTCCTCCTAAGTTTGTGAAAGGAGAGTCTTCAAACTTAAAAGGGAAAAGTTCAAGTAAAATATTTCCTAAAAATGCTAAAACTTTTTAATCCTTAAAACCTAAAAACAACCATATCAACTATAAAAATTAGAATCGTAATCCTTTAGCTGAGAAAATTGTTTATTTACTTAAGGATCTCTTAAAATCTAACTCAATGGGTCGGTCTTATATCAACTACAAACACAAGAAGACCAATTATACTCCTAAACCCAAAACTATAATGAAATGGGTACCTAAGGTTACTTGCTTGGTTGCTCACACGACTTTCAAAGTTTCAAGCCATTCAAAGTGGTACCTAGTCGGTGGATGCTCCAGGCACATGACTGGTGACAAAGGTCTGTTCACCAATCTTAAAGACATGATGATGGTTCAGTCACATTTGGTAATGGTAGTAACTGCATGATTATTGGCCAATGTACGGTTCAACTTTCTAACCTCCTTTTCTTTGAGAATGTTTTATATGTAGAAGGTTTAAAATATAACTTATTAAGCATTTCTCAAATATGCGATAAAAATCATAACGTAAAAATTTCTAACCTAGGGTGTGAAATTTTAAATAAAAATGGTTCTGTAATATTAACTGGTGGCAGAACTTCTAAAAACTGCTATATTGTAAATGACTCTAGCTCATCTAATTTATCGTGTTACATGGTCCATACCGATGAGACTGAATTATGGCATAAACACCTCGGATATGTACACTACCGCAACTTATATAGATTAAGTAAAAGAAAGTTAGTAAGAAGATTACCCGAAATACAAAAAATAGATAAAATATATGGCGAATGCCAAATTGGCAAGCAAACTAGGAGTTCTTGCAAAAAAGTGGATTCCAATGCCACATCTAAACTGCTCGAACTGCTCCATATGATCTTATTAGACTAACTAGAACAGAGAGTCGAGGTGGCAAAAAGTATATTCTGGTAATCGTTGATGACTTTACCATATATACTTAGGTAGTCTTCGTAAGAGACAAATTAGAAACTCTTGAAGAAGTTAAAAGGGTACTTAGATGTATCCAAACTGAAAAAGAGATTCAAGTCTATAAGATCCGTAGTGATCATGGATCAGAATTTGAGAATAGTAGTTCTGAAAAGTTTTACAGTGATCAGGGAATATCACATGAATTCTCTGCCCCCAAAACACCACAAAGAAATGGTACAGTAGAAAGAAAAAATAGAGTGCTTCAAGAAATGGCAAATGTAATGTTAAACAGTACGTAGCTCTCTAAAAATCTTTGGGCCGAAGCCGTGAATATTGCATGTTATATAATTAACCGTGTTTATACGAGAAAATCAAATAGTAAAACGACTTACAAAATGTGGTTTGATAAGAAGCCTACTGTCAAATACTTTCGAGTTTTCGGCAACAAGTGCAATATTTTATGTGATCGTGAAAATATGGGAAAATTTGACACCAAAAGTGATGAAGGGATATTTTTAGGGTATGCTCTGAATAGTCGAGCATATCGGGCTCTTAATAAGAGGACCGGTGTAATTCAAGAATCAATTAATGTGGTTAGTGACGATCACTTGAATACCACTGTCTTAAGTTCAGATAATGATGAAGTACTTATAATTGATAAACCAGATTTTTCATCAAGTCAAAATAACTCTAAACTGAGAACTGTTAAAGATCATCCATTTAATTAAATTCTTGAAAACCCTCTCACTGGTGATGCACTCGTAGAAAACTAGAAGATGTATGTAACTACGTATGCTTTACATCCCAGATAGAACCGACTAACGCAAAAGAAGCTCTTACTGACGAAAATTGGATAGTTGTGATGCAAGAAGAGCTTAATCAATTTATTAGAAATGATGTTTGGTACTTAGTTCCTATACCAAAAGATAAACATATTATCGGAACTAAGTGGATTTTCAAAAATAAGTCTGATGAACTTGGTAATATAATCAGAAACAAGGCTAGACTGGTTGTACAAGGGTACACTCAACTTGAAGGCATCGATTATGATGAAACCTTTACCCCAGTAGCTCATCTTGAATCAATCAGACTATTTATATCCATTGCTTCCTTTAGAAAGTTGAAAATTTATCAAATGAATGTAAAGAGTGATTTTTTAAATAGTGATTTGCATGAAGAAGTGTATGTTGAACAACCAACGGGTTTCGAAGACCCTAAGAATACCGATCATGTCTATCGCCAAAAAAAAAGTTCTCTACGGTTTAAAACAAGCTCCCATGGCATGGTATGAAAATTTTACTATGTTTTTACTAAGTCATAACTTTATAATGGGAAGTGTTGATAAAATTTCGTTTGTAAAGAAACATAATGATCACATTTTAATAGTGAAAATTTATGTTGATGATATTATTTATGGATCTACCTATACTAACATGACTGTTGAGTTTACAGATCTTATGAAATCTAAGTTCGAAATGAGCATGGTTGGAGAATTGAATTATTTCCTAGGATTGCAAGTTAAATAGTAATCTGATGGTTTCTTTATTTCTCAAACCAAATATGCTCTGAACTTAGTTAAAAAGTTCGGATTTGAGAATGAGAAAATTTTAGATACTGCTATGAATACGACTCTAAAACTCTCAAAGGACTCTATAGGTAAGAGAGTTGATCCTAAATTGTATCGCAGTATGATAAGTAGTTTACTATATTTAACTGCGAGCTATCCTGATATTGCATTTAGAGTAGGGATTTGCGTTAGATATCAATCTGACCCTAAAGAGTCACATTTAACTGTTGATAAGCAGATTATGCGATATGTCGCAAGTTCAGTTAATTTGAGTCTTTAGTATCCACACGATACTAGTGTTCAATTAGCTGGTTACTCTGATTCTGATTGAGCTGGTAACGTTGATGATAGGAAATCAACCAGTGGTGGTTGTTTCTATGTTGGGAATTATTTAGTTTCTTGGCAAAGTAAGAAGCAAAGTTCTGTATCGCTCTCTACCGCTAAGGCTGAATACATTGCAACTGAAAATGCATGTACTTAGCTTGTATGGATGAAAAGAATGTTAAGCGATTACAGAATTGCACAGGATTCTATGGGTTTATATTGTGATAATTCCAGTGCAATTAATATATCTAAAAATCCAATCTAGCATTCACGAACCAACACATTGACATTAGATATCACTACATTAGTGAATTAGTGGAAGAAAAGACAATTACTTTAGAATACATTCCGACCGAGACTTAACTTGCTGACATTTTCACAAAACCGCTCGACAAAATCAGGTTTAATAAATTGAAATTTGATCTTGGTATGTGCAATTTGAATTGATTATTTATGCATTCCTGTATCATACTGTATATATTTGTTATTTTAAATAATTAAAATTTCAAATTATGTGAAAAATGCATATCTTTAGCTATGCACGACAAGCCGAGTACATACTTGACCAGTCGTGGCACGAACAGTCGAGCATGTCCTCAACCAGTTGTGTAGTGTGGGTTTGACCTTTATTTGGGGAAAAATCCCTTTTTCTTCTATTTGGGGTTTCTTCTCCAACAGGTCTTAGCACGACCGATCGAACCCATCTTCCTAGATCTTCAAGATTAGTATTTCATTTCCATTTTCCTTTTAGATTCAAGTACTTTCACTTCTTTTTCATCCTTTGAGTGATTTATTTCTTATTTTATTGAGATTTTTTGGGGTTTTCTTCTCCAAAATCTGATTTTGAGAAACCCACTCTACATCTTTTGCAACCTCTTGATTCCTTCATTTCTTAGTTGCAAATGGATGCTAGAGGTAAAAAGAAAACTCCAGTGGTCCTTCAACATATAGATCGACACCTATCACACGGCGCCACCTTCGGTCACCCGAAGATGATCTCTCCAATGTGCGGGATTTAAGGTTGCGTAATTTTATAGTTGAACAACCTATTCTTGTTGAATATATAGCTTTGTTTGAACTCCTTCCTCTTCTCCAATCTGTAGGATGGGCTAACATTCTACATTGAGGTGGGCCAGCATATCGGTTTATTGCACAAGCTATGTTTGCATGTATTTCTGATTTTTTAACTGAGAATTTAATATTTATTATTGCAACTAGAGAAGGTCCATTTGAAATAGACCGACATCTGATCTCTGCTCTAATGCACATACCTGTCAATGATGAAGGTATTCCAATTAGCTCTTTAGTTGTTAAACCATCTGAATCATAAAAATGTGTGCTTACTAGAGCATTGTGCAATATAGATGCGCAATGGAGTCAAAATGAGAATGCGCTTGCTTTAAAGTATTTATTACCCAGATACAGAGTCCTTCATAGGATATTTATTTCAAATCTTTATCCACATTCTAGTAACAAAACCGAACTCACCTCTCTCATGGTTCGGATTCTGCATTCCATCACCCTGTCACATCTATATGTCTTCCTTCTTTAATTTGTTATTCCATCATACAATTTTGTCTCCATCCTGGACACAGTGATATCCCCTTTACATATCTTATGACTGTGTTAGCCACTCATATGTTAGTTTCTATGCCTGTTGGAGAGGCTCCTATTCAACACTTAATCTTCAACAACTCAAATATAAACAAGATGAATTTGAGGCTGGCCGCTAGTCAAGTCAATGTGGGTGTTGGTGGAGCTGAAGCAGTAGATGTGTATGTGCAATAGTTATTTGCCCCTTTGGTTGTCAAATTTTGTGGTGCCAAAAACACAATCTATGTCTTGTGTAACATATTGACTTGTATGTTCAAGTCACTGCATCAATGCTACAAGCTAAGAACGGTGATCTACTTTAGAAAGTTCAAGTTCAAGTTATTTGACTACTTCTGCAAGCTTCAATGATCAGAATATTTCAATAGCTACATCTGAAGACAAGTTCTTGTTCAAGTCTAAAGTACAACTCAAAATCAAGTATAAATTCAAGATCAATTACAACTCAAGAAAAAAACTACAAGATGAAGTTCAAGCTTTAGAAGATCTCAAGTTTAAGCTAAATCAGAGATCTCAAGCTTCACAATCTTCAAAAGTCAACCAACATCTGAAGAAGTGAAGACTCAATGTCCATACTTCACATTTAAGGTATGAATGACCTTAGTTTGACCTTAGGATAGGTCATTTTGTATACATAATTCAAATAGAATATTTTTATAAGTGTTTGGTCTATTCTAAGACCAGTCCTGGACTCTATTGACTAGTCCTAGAACTGGCTCGACCAGTGCAAGAAATTTCAAGACCAGTCCTAAGTTGTTGCAAATTTTTAAAATTTTTTGGTTGAGCTTCGACCAGTCCAGGAGTCTGCTCGATTGGTCATAGGAACATTGTCGACTCATTCACGACCAGTCTTGTAGCTACGACTCAAACTCCAGCAACCATTCTTGGTTCCTCACGACCAGTCACGGACACCCTACGACCAGTCGTGGAACGGTTTTATCCGATCATGCTTAAAATTTCAAAATGCAAGTCGACCTACGACCAGTCGTGGTGGCCACACGATCAGTCGAAGACGCGATTTCTACATCTATAAATAGAACATGAATTTTAGAATTTTTCCAGAATTCAATTCAAGTAAAATCAAGGCATCACTCTGAGATAAGTTTGTGTTATTTAAGCTACGTTGTGCATATTTCATATTCTCTTTTGTTAGCTTTATTTATTTGATTTTATTTCTGGATTACAATCTAAATTGAAAAGAGGAATTGTTGTATTCCTTCTTCTTGGAATCAAAATCAAATAGAGTTAGCCCAACTAGTTTAATTTAAAATCAATTAGAACCTACGACCATTTCAAAGTGAGTATTAGACATTTGAACTTCTATATTCGAACTTCGACTCCGATTGGTTCTTCCAGGCTACAATGAAAGTAGAAATTCAGGTATTTTACTTTATTATAAATTTACTTGTTTTTGGTTTTATTTGAGATTAAGCCAAAAAAAATCTCAATCTAGTGGTTATCTGAGGAGAGCCAGAAAACTCAGAAGTGAGGTTTTTTTAATTTTGTAAGCCCATTTAAAAGACACAATTCTGAAGGTTTTAGGTGAACCTGTGAAACCTATTTTCATAATGAACGCTGATATCCCTTATGTGAGGATATTAGAAGTGGAGTATCAATCTATGTCGCTGTTGTTTAACAGTTGGTGTACACACAGGCGAACCACTATAATTCTTTGTATTTTGTGGTTTGAATATTTGTTTGAATTTCTATATCTTTTATCATTCAAAGCTATGAAATGCATATGCAGATGTAAATGTTGTAATCTTTTACATTTCAAGCATTATGGGGAATGTTGTAATAGTTTAGAATTTAATTTCTTGTTATTTCCTTTATTTCCTTTCAGTTTGAGTTCTTGATATTCAAATTGTTCTAGTAAGGTTGTCCTGCCATAAACCGTGGTTTTTATGGTGCAAGGTTGTCCCTAAAACAACATTGGTATCAACCTCTCTATTTTATCATTTGAAGATTGCTTTACATTTCAGTATTGTGATTTGTTAATAGTTTTATCTTTCAAGACTATCTTATTCATTTAAATTCCGCTGTTAAAGTTTTAATTTGGCATAATCCTATTCACACCCCCCCCCCCCTCTAGGATATATAGCTAGGCCTTTCCAAGTGGTATCAAAGCCTAATAGCTCATTTTAATTGTTATTTAGATTTATTTCCTGAGTTAATCGATCTAAGCTATTTATAAGATGTCAAATTTTGATAGCCTTTCAGTCACTAGGCCTCCACCATTTGATGGCTCCAACTATGCCTATTGGAAAGCCATGATGAGGATTTTCCTCAAATCAATGGATGAGAGTGTGTGGCAAGCCATAGTGACTAAATGAATCCCTCCCACCACTGAAGTGACTGGTACCGATGGATCAAAATCAATGAGAATATCACCTTATTTTTCTTAGACCACACTTCAGAAAAGTGAGAGTAGTGCCAATGCAAAAGCTCTAAATGCAATCACTTGCGCACTATCACCGGATGAGTTCAAAAGAATTATATCCTGTGATACTACAAAGCAAGCTTGGGATATTTTAGAAATGACACACGAGGGTACATCAATTGTCAAGAAGTCTAAAGTCCAAATCCTCACAACTAAATTTGAGGAAATACATATGGAAGAAAATGAAATGTTCATGGACTTTTATATTAGACTGAATGACATTGTAAACTCTATGTGGGGTCTTGGCGATAAAATCTCAGAAAGTAAAGTGTGTGCAAAGATACTACGCTCACTACCTGAACGGTTCAACTCAAAAGTGACTGCGATCCAGGAACTTCGTGATATGGACAATATGAGGGCAGAAGAATTAGTTGGGTCTTTACAAACCTATGAGTTAAACTTTAAAGCTCCTAAAGGTAAATTTATAGCCCTTAAGTCTTCCAAATGATTTCTCAAGAAAATTCTGATTTTGAAAATTCTGAAGATGATATGGCTCTCCTAGCGAAAAAGTTTTATAAGATTTTCAAAAGTAAAAAGAAGGTAGACTTTCAAAAATCAAATGATAAGAAAAGATCTAAGTCTAAATCTAAAACTTGAAAATCTTTAAAAGATAGTCAATGTTACAGCTGCCAAGAATATGGGCATTTAGCAAACAAGTGTCTTAAAAAGGATAAACCTAAAAGGAAAGGAATGCTGGCTACTCAGGATGAATCTTCTGGCACTGAAGCCTCTTCTAATCAGAAGATTCTGAAATCGAGTTGAGCAATAAAGTCAAAGCTCTTATGACTCTAACCAAGTTCACTTTTTCAGATCATGATGATTCTACTAGTAAAGAAAATCTGAATAATGATCATAAAAATGAAGAAGATCTTCAAGATGCTTATAATACCCTATACAAGGAAAGTTGTAAGATTGCAGTAAAATTAAAGCTTCAAAAGGAAAAGTTTTCAAAGCTTAAAGATAATTTTGAAACTATCGTTTTAGAAAAATCTCATATTTCAGATTGTTTAAAAAAATACAAATGTGATCTAGATTTCAAAACCACCCTTATTGAAAATTTGAAATCTGAAAATGATAAACTTAAACTTGAAGTCTCTTCCCTTTTGAGTTTAAAGGATACATGGAGGTATGCCCATGGTGATCCAAAATTAGAAAAACTTTTAACTGGAAAGAGAAAATGTGGCGACCGATCTGGTCTGGGATACGATAGAAATAGTCCTCCTAAAAGAAGAATACTCCTCCCAAGTTTGTGAAAAGAGTCCTCAAACTCAAAAGAGAAAAGTTATAATAAAAAGTTTTATAAAAATGTTAAAACTTTTCAATCTTTCAAAAATAAAGGTAACCATATCAACTACAAAAATTAAAACCGAAACCCTTTAGCTGAGAAAATAGTTGATCTACTTAAGGAGCTCTTAAAATCTAACTCAGTGGGTCAGTCGTACAACAACTACAAACATTAGAAGACCAACTATACTCCTAAACCCAAAACAGTTATGAAATGGGTTCTTAAGGTTACCTGCTTGGTTGCCCACACTGCATTCAAAGCGACAAGTCATACAAAGTGGTACCTAGATAGTGGGTGATCCAGGCATATGACAGGCGACAAGGTTTTATTCACCGACCTTAAAGATACAATTGATGGGTCAATCACATTTGGTGATTGTAGCAACTGCAAGATTATTGGCCAAGGTACAGTTCAACTCTATAACCTTCCCTTATTTAATAATGTTTTATATGTTGAGGGGCTAAAACACAACCTGTTAAGCATATCTCAAATATGTGATAACAATCACAGCGTGAACTTTTCTAACCGAGGTTGCTAAATTTTAAACAAAAAGGGTTTTATAATATTAACTGGTCGCAGGACTTCTGAAAACTACTATATTGTAAGCGATGATAGCTCATCTAACTAATCGTGCTAAATAGTCCATACCGATGAGACAGAATTATGGCATAAATGCCTTGGACATATACATTACCATAATCTATACAAATTGAACAAAGGAGAACTAATAAGAGGTCTACCTAAACTCCAAAAAGTAGACAAAATATGTGGCGAATGCCAGATTGGCAAACAAACTAGGAGTTCTCACAAAAAGGTGAACTCCAATACCACATCAAGACCACTCGAGCTTCTCCACATAGATCTTGTGGGACCTACCAGGACAGAGAGTCAAGGTGGCAAAAAATACATACTGGTAGTCGTGGATGATTTTACCAAATTCACTTGGGTAGCCTTCTTAAGGGATAAATCAGAAGCCCTTAATGAAGTAAAAGGATTCTTAAACGGATCCAAACTGAAAAAAATTCTCAAGTTTGTAAGATCCATCGTGATCATGGATCTGAGTTCAAGAATAGTAGTTTTGAGGAATTTTGTAAGAACATGTAAGTGTTATGGTCTCATGCTCCTTTGATTGTCAAATTTTGTAGTGGTGCCAAAACCTCTTGTGTGCCAAAACTTCTACATGTGTGTCTTGTGCTTGTTTGTTGATATATATGAGATTCAAGACAACATCACAATGATTCAAGACATGTACGGTGCTCGACTTTAAGAAATGCAAGGTTATGTACTTTGTCCTCTTCTGTATGCATCAATGTTCAAGCTACATCGATAAGAAGAATGTTTGTTCAAAGACTTAAGTGCATTTCAGGACTCAAGTACTACTCAAGTTGAAGCTTATATTCAAGTTGTAGAAGATCTCAGGCTTCAAAGGTTAAACCATTATCTGAAAGAATGAAGTTCAATATTCATACTTCATGTCTCAGGTATGATAGACCTTAGTTTGACCTTAGGGTAGGTCATTTTATATACATAATTCAAGATAAATCTTTCTACATGAATTTGGTCTGTTCTAAGACTAGTCCTGGACCTTGTTTGACCAGTCCTATACCTGGTTCGACCAGTTTAAGAAATTCCATGACCTTACGTTGTTGAAGATTTTTAAAATTTTTTGGTTATTCTTCGACCAGTCTTAGAGACTGTTCGACTGGTCGTAGGGGTGTCACGACTCGTCCTTCGACCAGTCCTAGAACTATGACTCAAACTCCAGCAACCAAATCTAGTTTTCTACGACCAGTCCTGGGTCTGCTTTGACCAGTCATAGGTGGTCTACGACCAGTCGTAGAATCCTAAGACTAGTCGTAGAACTGATTTTTCAGATCCCGCTTAAAATTTCAAAATGTCATTGGTGCTACGACCAGTAGAAGGGTGCCTAAGACTAGTCGTAGACGTGATCTTTGCCTCTATAAATTAAGCACGAATTTCAGAGTTTTACATCGATTAATTTGAGAAATTCAAGCCTCCACTCTGAGATAAGTTGTGTTCATTTTTTTAAGCTACGCTGTGCATATTTAATATTCTTTTGTTAGCTTTTCTTATTTGATTTTATTCCTATATTCCAATATTATTTTGAAAAGAAAAATTGCTGTATTCCTTCTTCATTGGAATCAAAATCAAATAGAGCTACACCCAATTTGGTTTAATTTAAAATCAATTAGAAACTAGAACCATTTCTTAAGTGAGTATTGGACATTGAACGTTGATTCGAACTTCTACTCTGATTGGTTCTACCGGGCTGCTACAAAAGGAGAAATCCAGGTATTTTACATTTGTTGTAAATTCCTTTATTTTATTTTTATTTGAGATTCGCCAGAAAAATCTCATTGTGTGGTTATCTGAGGAGAGCCAGAAAACTCAGAAAGTGTGGGTTTTTGGATTGTGTAAGTCCAAGTTAAAAAGACGTAATTGTGAAGGTTTTAGGTGAACCTGTAAAACCTGTTTGATAGTGAATGCTAATATCCCCCTGTGTGAGGATATTAGGAGTGGAGCAGCAAGCTGTGTGGCTGTTGTTTAATAGTTGGTGAACACACAGGCGAACCACTATATATCGATGTGTTTTGTGATTTAAATGCTCTTTTAATTTCTATATCTTTAATCATTCAGATTTGTGGAATGTATATGTGGATGTGAATGTTGTAATCTATACATTTCAAGCAAAGTGGGGAATGTTGTAATAGTTTAAAATTTATTTCTTGCTATTTCCTTTATTTCCTTTCTGTTTGAGTTTTGATATTCAATTTGTTCTAGTAAGGTTGTCCTGCCATAAACCCTTGGTTTTTATGGTGCAAAGGTTGTCCTTAGAACAACGTTAGTATCAAGCTCTTTATTTAAGATTGCTTTACATTTCAGTTCTTTGATTTATTTAAAGTATTGTTCTTTATTTTATAATGCTATCGTATTTCAATTCCCCTATTAAATTTTAATTTCGCACAGTCCTATTCACCCCCCCCCCCTCTAGGACATATAGCTTGGCCTTTTCAAGTAGTATCAAAGCCTAATAGCTCGTTTCTTAATTCTTTATTCTTGGATTCATTTCCTGAGCTAACGATCTAAGCTATATATATAAGATGTCAAATTTTGATAGCCTTTCAGTCACTAGGCCTCCACCCTTTGATGGCTCCAACTATGTCTATTAGAAAGCCAGGATGAGGGTTTTCCTCAAATCAATGGATGAGAACGTGTGGCTTGCCACAGTGACTGAATGGAACCCACCTACCACTGAAGTGACTGGTATCGATGGTTCAAAATAATGAGAGTTACACCATTTTTCTCATGGACCACTCTTCAGAAAAGTGAGAATAGTGGAAATGCAAAAACACTAAATGCAATCACTTGTGCACTATCACCGGATGAGTTCAAAAGAATCATATCCTGTAATACTTCAAAGTAAGCTTGGGATATATTAGAAATGACACACGTGGGTACTTCAATTGTCAAAAAATCTTAAGTCCAACTCCTCACAACCAAACTTGAAGAAATTCATATGGAGGAAAATGAAATGTTTATGGACTTCTACACTAGATTAAATGACATTGTAAACTCTATGTGGATGAAATCCTAAAAAGTAAAGTGTGTGCAAAGATACTACGCTCACTACCTGAACAGTTCAATTCTAAGTTAACCGCGATCCATGAACTTCTTGATATGGACAATATAAGGGTAGAAGAACTAGTTGGTTCTTTACAAACCTACGAGTTATCTTTTAAAGCTCCGAAAGGTAAATTTGTTGCGCTAAAATCTTCCAAATGTATTTATCGAGATTCTAATTTAGAAAATTCTGAAGATGATATGGCCCTTCTTGCTAAAAAGTTTTACAAGATCTTCAAAAGTAAAAAGAGGGTTGATTTTCAAAAATCAAATGATAAGAAACATTCTAAACCAAAATCTAAAACTTAGAAATCTTTGAAAGATATTCAATGTTACAACTGCCAAGAATATGGGCATTTAGCAAACAAATGTCGTAAAAAGGACAAACTTAAAAAGAAAGGAATGTTGGCTACTTGGGACAAATCTTCTAACACTGAAGCCTCTTCTGAATCAGAAGATTCTGAAATCGAGTCAGGCAATGAAGTTAAGGCCCTTATGACTCTAGCCAAGTTCACTTTTTTATATCATGATGATTAAACTAGTGAAGAAAATCTGAATAGTGATCATGAAAATGAAGAAGATCTTCAAGATGCTTACAATGCCCTATACAAGATTATAAAATTGCCATAAAACTAAAACTTCAAAAAGAAAAGTTTTTAAAACTTAAAGAAAACTTTAATTCTCTTGTTTTAGAAAAATCCCATATTTTAGATTGTTTTGAAAAGACTAAAAGTGATTTAGATTTCAAAACTTCCCTGATTGAAAATCTTAAATCTGAAAATGACAAACTTAAGCTTGAAAACTCTTCACTTTTGAGTTCAAAGGATACATGGAGGTATGCCCAAGGAGATCCGAAGTTTGAGAAACTTTTATCTGGATCTAGAAAATGTGGCAACAAATCTGAATTGGGCTATGAAAAAAATGTACCTTCTAAACAGAAGAATACTCATCCTAAGTTTGTGAGAGGAGAAGCCTCTAACTCAAAAGGGAAAAGTATTAATCAGAGTTTTTCTAAAAATGTTAAAACTTTTCAAAAATCTAAAAGCAATTATGTCAACTATAAAACTCTAAACCAAAATCCTTTAGCTGAAAAAATAGTTGATTTGCTTAAGGAGCTCTTAAAATCTAACTCAGTGGGTCACTCATATAAAAATTACAAATATAAGAAGACCAACTATACTCCTAAACCCAAAACAATAATGAAATGGGTTCCTAAAGTTACTTACTTGGTTGCCCACACTGCTTTCAAAGCTACAAGCCATTTGAAGTGGTACTTAGACAGTGGATGCTCAAGGCATATGACAGGCGGCAAAGCTTTATTCACCGATCTTAAAGATATGACTGATGGGTTAGTCACATTTGGTGATGGTAACAACTGCAAGATTATTGGCCAAGGTACGGTTCAACTCTATAACCTTCCCTTATTTAAGAACGTTTTATATGTTGAAGGGCTAAAACACAACCTGCTAAGCATATCTCAAATATGAGATAACAATCACAGCGTGAAATTTTCTAATAAAGGTTATGAAATCTTGAACAAAAAGGGTTCTGTAATATTAACTGGTTGCGGGACTTCTGAAAATTATTATATTGTAAGTGATTGTAGCTCATCTAATCAATCGTGCTATATTGTCTAAACCAATGAAACTGAATTATGGCATAAACGCCTTGGACATGTACACTACCGTAATTTATACAGATTGGGCAAGGGAGAACTAATAAGAGGTCTACCTAAATTACAAAATATAGACAAGATATATGGTGAATGCTAGTATGACAAGCAAACAAGGAGCTCTCACAAAAAGGTGAACTCCAATGCCACATCAAGACCACTCGAGCTTCTCCATATGGATCTTATAGGAACTACCAGGACAGAGAGTTGAGGTGGCAAAAAATACATCTTGATAATCGTGGATGATTTTTCTAGATTCACTTGGGTAGCCTTCTTAAGGGATAAATCAAAAACCCTTGATGAAGTTAAAAGTATTCTTAAGCGGATCCAAACTGAAAAAGGTTCTCAAGTTTGTAAGATCCATAGTGTTCATGGATCTGAGTTCGAGAATAGCAGTTTTGAGAAATTCTGTAATGATCAGGGAATATCGCATGAATTCTCTGCACCTAAAACTCCTCAACAGAATGGAATTGTGGAAAGGAAAAATAGAGTGCTTCAAGAAATGGGAACTGTAATATTGAATAGTATGAAGCTCCCTAAAAATCTTTGGGCTGAAGTTGTGAATACTGCCTGCTATGTTATTAATCAGGTTTATATATGTAAATCTAATAATAAAACCTCTTATGAAATGTGGTTCGATAAAAAGCCTACTATCAAATACTTTCGAGTTTTTGGTAGCAAGTGCTATATTTTGCATGACCGTGAAAATCTGGGAAAGTTTGACATAAAGAGTGACGAATGAATCTTTTTAAGATACTCTTTAAACAGTCGCGCATATCGTGTACTGAACAAAAGGGCCGGTGTTATTCAAGAATCAATTAATGTGGTCATAGACGATCATTTGAATACACCTCCCCCAAGTTCAGATAATGATGAAGTTCTTCTAATTGACAAACCTGATACCTCGTCTTGTCAAAACAATTCTGAATTAAGGACTGTTAAAGATCATCCAATCGGTCAAATTCTTGGTAACCCTTTCACTGGTGTGCGCACTTGTAAACAACTAGAAGACATGTAATTACATGTGCTTTAGATCTCAATTGAACAAGTAAACGTAAAAGAAGCTCTTTCTGATGAAAACTGGATAGTAGCTATGCAGGAAGAACTTAATTAGTTTGTTCGAAATGATGTCTGGTATCCTGTTCCTAGACCTAAAGATAAACACATTATAAGAACTAAGTGGATTTTCAAAAATAAGTCTGATAAACTTGGCAATATAATTCGAAACAAGGTAAGATTGGTTGTACAAGGGTACACTCAAATAGAAGGCATTGATTATGATGAAACCTTTGCTCCAGTTGCTCTACTTGAATTAATCATACTTTTTATATCCATTGCATATTTTAGAAAATTTAAATTTTATCAAATGGATGTAAAGAGTGCTTTTTTTATTGATAATATACATGAAGAAGTATATGTTGAACAACTTACAGGGTTTGAAGACCCTAAGTTTACTGATCATGTATATCGTCATAAAAAAGCTCTATATGGTTTAAAACAAGCTCCTAGAGCATGGTACAAAAAATTGACTAAGTTTTTACTAAGTCATAATTTTCAAATGGGTAGTGTCGATAAGACGCTTTTTGTTAAGAAACATAACGATGATATCTTAATGGTTCAGATTTATGTTGATGATATTATTTATGGATCAACTTGTATTAACATGACTGTTGAGTTTGTAGATTTGATGAAATCTAAGTTCGAAATGAGCATGTTTGGGGAATTAAATTATTTCCTTGGGTTGCAAGTAAAATAACTACTAGATGACATTTTCATTTCTTAAACAAAATATGCATTGAACTTAATCAAAAAGTTTAGATTTGAGAATGGTAAGAATTTTGATACTTCTATGAGTACAACTTTAAGACTCTCAAAAGACTCTACAGGTAAAAATATAGATCCTAAATTATATTGTAGTATGATTGGTAGTCTACTTTACTTAACTGCTAGTAGACCTGATATTACTTTAAGTATTGACATTTGCGCTAGATATCAGTCTGATCCTACAGAGTCACAGTTTTCTGCTGTCAAGCGATTATGCGATATGTCGCAAGTTCTGCTAAAATGGGCCTCTGGTATCCATTTGATACTCATGTTCAATTGGCTGGGTACATAGATGCTGGTTGGGCTGGAAATATTAATGACAGAAAATCAACCAGTGGTGGTTGTTTCTATATTGGAAACTGTTTGGTTTCTTGGTTTAGCAAGAAGCAAAGTTCTATATCGCTCTCAACTGCTGAGGCTAAATACATCACAGCAGGAAATGCTTGTACTCAGCTTGCTTGGATGAAACGTATGCTAAACTATTATGGAATTGCACAAGAATCAATCATATTATATTGTGATAATTCTAGTGATATAAATATATCAAAAAATCTAATCCATCATTCACGTACCAAGCACATTGACATTAGGTATCACTATATTCATAAATTAGTGGAAGATAAAATAAAATCCTTGGAATATATACCGACCGAGACTTAACTTGCCGACATTTTACTAAACCGCTCGACAAAGTAAGTTTAATAAATTGAAATTTGATCTCGGAACGTGCATTCTAAATTGATTATTCATGCATGTTTGTATCATAGTGTATATATATTTGATAATTTATTTGTTTAAATTTTAATTTTTTTTGAAAAATGCATGTTTTTGTGTTTTCACGACCAGTCGAGGACGTGCTCGACCAGTCGTGCTACGACCGGTCGAGAACGGTCCTCTATCAGTCGTTTAGCGCATTGAAAACTTTTAAAATTGGGGAAAATCTCATCTTCTTCATTTTCTTTTTTTCTTCTCCAACGAGCTGAGGCACGACTAGTCGTACTCACCTTCCTAGATCTTCAAGGTTAGTACATCATTTGTGTTTCTCTTGTAGATTCTAGTTCTCATTACTTCATTTTCACTCTTGGAGTAATCTATTTTGAGATTCATTGCATTTTAGGGCTTTTTCTTGAAAAATTTGATCTAGTAAAACCCATTTTTCAAATCTTGTCTCTACTGGATCTTTTGATTTTTATTCTGATTATGGATGCTAGAGGGAAAAAGAAAGCTTCCCGTGGTCCATCTTTTTCTAGATCAGCCCCTCTCGCTAGACGCTATCTTCGTTCACCTGAGGATGATCCCTCCGATGTACGGGGTTTGCGTATGCGCAATGTCATTGTCGAACGGTCAGTCCGTATTAAACATATTGTTCCTTTTGGCATTCTACCTATACTCCAAGCTGTAGGATGGGATAACATTTTATATTGGGGTGGGCCTGCATACCAATCTATTGCACAGGCCATGTTTGCATGTATCTCAGTATTCTCTTTTGAGGATTTAACTTTTAAAATTGATACTAGAGAAGGTCTATTTGAAATTGACCGTCATCTGATTGCAGGGTTAATGGATATACCTGTTAATGAGAAGGGTATTCCTATTCATACTTTAGCTGAGAAACCCTCAGAATTTGAAAAGCGTATGCTAACCAGAGATTTGTGTAATATGAATGTGCAATGGACTCATAAAGGGAATGCGCTCCCCGCAAAGTACTTGTTACCTAAATACTGGGTACTTCATAGGATTTTTACTTCTAACCTGTATCCTTGTTCTGGTAATAAGACTAAATTAACTGCCTTTATGGTTCGTGTTTTACATTCTGTCATTTCTGGTGCTAAAATTTGTCTACCTTCCTCCATCTAGGTCATAGTGATATTCCTTTTACCTATCTCTTGACTGTTTTAGCTACTCACATGCTCGTGGCTATGCCTGTTGGAGAAGTTTCCATCCATCATCTTATTTTTAACAATTCGAATATTAACAAAATGAAATTGGAATTGGCTCATGGCCAAGTGGATGTTGGTAGAGCTGAAGCTGGGGATGAAGAAGCTAGTGATCTTCCTCCTGACGATGAGGATATGGATGATATTTTCAATGAACTTGATTCTAATTATGGAAATGATCCTGATTTTGAGCCTTCTGATTTTGATGCTCGTCTTTATGCTTTAAAAGAGAAGGTAGAGAATATGAATATTGCTCATGATCTTCAGTTTAAATATATGTGCAAGTATCTTAGGCGCTTGAACAAGGGAATGCATAATCTTGATCCTACTATTCCCGCTCCTTCTTCAGGATCTGATTAAGTGTTTTTCTTGATATGTAATAACTTTCTTACTTATACCCTATTTTGTTTGCTGACTTTTTAGTTTTTCAAGTAACTAGATTGTGAATGTTTACTTACTTATACATTGTCAAGTTACTTCATCTATTCCTCCATTACTTATCCTTAACTTTGTTGCTTCCTTCGTCATATTGTGACAAAAAAGGGGAGAAGGTTTGATTTGATTGCTTATGGATATGAGTATTTTTGGATATGTGAGATGTGCTGCTACTTAGGGGGAGTAGTATATAACGAGTCGAGTTTGTGCTACTTAATACTTGATGACAACTGGTGCATGATTCGTTAATATACATGTTGTGATTCTCTTATTGAAATATGTTTTGTCACTAATTTGACAAAGGGGGAGATTGTAAGTGTTATGGTCTCATGCTCCTTTGATTGTCAAAATTTGTAGTGGTTCCAAAACCTCTTATGTGCCAAAACTTCTATCATATATATGTGATTCAAGACGACATCACAATGATTCAATACATGTACGGTGCTCGACTTCAAGAAATGCAAGGTTATGTACTTTGTCCTCTTCTATATGCATCAATGTTCAAGCTACATCGATAAGAAGAGTGTTTGTTCAAAGACTAAAGTGCATTTTAAGACTCAAGTACTACTCAAGTTGAAGTTTATATTCAAGTTGTAGAAGATCTCAAGCTTCAAAGGTTAAACCATTATCTGATAGAATGAAGTTTAATGTTCATACTTCATGTCCAGGTATGATAGACCTTAGTTTGACCTTATGGTAGGCCATTTTGTATACATAATTCAAGATAAATCTTTTTACATGAAGTTAGTCTGTTCTAAGACTAGTCCTGGACCTTGTTTGACTAGTCCTAGACCTGCTTCGACCAGTCCAAGAAATTCCATGACTAATCCTAAGTTGTTGAAGATTCTCATAATTTTTTGGTTATTCTTCGATCAGTCCTGGAGACTGTTCGACCGGTCGTACGGGTGTCACGACTCATCCTTTGACCAGTCCTAGAACTACGACTCAAACTCCAACAACCAAATCTGGTTTTCTACGACTAGTCCTGGGTCTGCTTTGACCAGTCTTAGGTGGTCAATGACCAGTCGTAGAATCCTAAGACCAGTCGTAGAACTGATTTTTCAGATCGCCCTTAAAATTTCCAAATGTCGTTGGTGCTACGACCAGTCGAAGGGTGCCTAAGACCAGTTGTAGACGCGATCTTTGTCTCTATAAATTGAGCACGAATTTCAGAGTTTTACATCGATTAATTTGAGAAATTTAAGCCTCCACTCTAAGATAAGTTGTGTTCATTTTTTTACGCTACGCTGTGCATATTTAATATTCTTTTGTTAGCTTTTCTTATTTAATTTTATTCCTATATTCCAATATTATTTTGAAAAGAGGAATTGTTGTATTCCTTCTTCATTGGAATCAAAATCAAATAGAGCTATGCCTAATTTGGTTTAATTTAAAATTAATTAGAAACTAGAACCATTTCTTAAGTGAGTATTTGACATTGAATGTTGATTCAAACTTCTACTTTGATTAGTTCTACCAGGCTGCTGCAAAAGGAGAAATCTAAGTATTTTACATTTGTTGTAAACTCCTTTATTTTGTTTTTGTTTGAGATTCACCAGAAAAATCTCATTGTGTGGTTATCTGAGGAGAGCCAGAAAACTCAGAAAGTGTGGGTTTTTGGATTGTGTAAGCCCAAGTTAAAAAGACACAATTGTGAAGGTTTTAGGTGAACCTGTAAAACCTGTTTGATAGTAAACGCTAATATCCCCTGTGTGAGGATATTAGGAGTGGAGTAGCAAGCTGTGTGGTTGTTGTTTAACAGTTGGTGAACACACAGGCGAACCACTATATATCGGTGTGTTTTGTGATTTGAATGCTCTTTTAATTTCTATATCTTTAATCATTCAGATTTGTGGAATGTATATGTAGATTGAATGTTGCAATCTTTACATTTCAAGCAAAGTGGGGAATGTTGTAATAGTTTAGAATTTATTTCTTGCTATTTCCTTTATTTCCTTTCTGTTTGAGTTTTGATGTTCAATTTGTTCTAGTAAGGTTGTCCTGCCATAAACCCTTATTTTTATGGTGCAAAGGTTGTCCTTAGAACAACGTTAGTATCAAGCTCTTTATTTAAGATTGCTTTACATTTCAGTTCTTTGATTTATTTAAAGTACTGTTCTTTATTTTATAATGCTGTCGTATTTCAATTCCGCTATTAAATTTTAATTTGGCACAGTCCTCTTCACCCCCCACCCCCCTCTAGGACATATAGCTTGGCCTTTTCAGAATATCACATGAATTCTCTACGCCCAAAACACTATAAGAAACTGGAATTATTGAGAGGAAAAATAGAGTGATTCAAGAAATGGTAAATGTAAGAAACCTTTGGGTTGAAGCCCTAAATACTGCCTGTTATATTATCGACCGATTTTATACAAGTAAATCCAATAATAAAACTGCTTATGAACTATGGTTCGATAAGAAGCCTATTGTCAAATACTTTCGAGTTTTTGGTAGCAAGTGATATATTTTACGTGATCATGAAAATTTGGCAAAGTTTGATACTAAAAGTGATGAAGGTATCTTTTTAGGGTATTCTTTAAACAGTCGTGCATATCGAGTATTGAACAAAAGGACCGGTGTTATTCAAGAATCCATCCATGTGGTCATTAACGATGACTTGAATACGCCTGCCCCAAGTTCAGATAATGATGAAGTTCTTTTAATTGACAAACCAGATACTTCATCAAATCAAACTAATTCTGAACTAAAGACTGTTAAAGATCATACGATCACTCAAATTCTTGGAAACCCTGTCACTAGTGTGCGCACTCGTAGACAAATAGAAGACATTTAATTACATGTGCTTTACATCCGAGATTGAACCGACTTATGTAAATGTAACAACTCAAAAATTTTCGTACAATGGTTCGAGTATCACCTCGACTAGAAATCACTTAGGATTAAATCCTTTAGAAATTTGACAAAGTTAACCAAGTGCTAAACTAGAGTAGCTATGAAATCCGTTTGAATCACTTTAAATATGATCTACAAGACCCAAAACTTGTAGAATCATTAACGCTAGGTTACCCTAAAATCTAGTATCAAACTCATTACTCGTCTGCTCTCGAGAGCACATTGAAACTTCGTATCAGGTCTGGACCGCACATCGAGAGTCCGAATAATACGAGGTTGAGGACTTAGGACCGCCTCGCTGGGCTTGACAACCATCTCGAAAATCAAATCCAGCCAGTGTCCCACGGCTGTTCACTTGAGTCCGGAGTGAGGGAGTGTGAAAACACTTAGTTTTTTTTCTAAATAAATATCTTGAATAGTAATCTGGGACTTGTTACTTGCGGTCAATTTGTAAGCAACCAGACCGTCAGAATCTGACCCAAATACACCCTCGGATCAGGAAAAATTTCATAAACATATCCATGTACTTGAAATTTCGGATCGAGACCCGCTGACCGTTGAACTGAAACTGGTCCGCCACGCGTGATCTGAGAATTTGACTGAAACGAAAACTTAACTTTACCTGGATCCAAGGTTGATGAGCTTAAGTCTGACCTTTGGCACAAGGAGGCCCATCAGAAATCCTCGTTGAGCTGAAACAGTGTCACTTTGGTTATAACCTAAGTATACCTTGTCCACAAGTCTAGTTTGAAGTATTTTTAGGCTATATAAGGACCTTAGAACTCTCTCTCTCACAGCCATACGAATTTGAGAGAAACCCTAGAGAGAAGTGAGAAAAGAGAGAGAAAGAGTGAGAGAAGTGGGAGAATCTCCCTATTACCATTTCCTGCCGCTACACAAGCTCCACCACTCCATTCTTGTCGCTTTCCCAGTGATACCAACTTCGTTTGGGGGTAAGAAACCCTAACCCTAATTTGTTTTGGGGTGTGAAGGTTGTAGGTTATGAAATAGCTAACCTATTTCATTCTTTAGGCTACCAAACTGCCGAATACGGAAGCTTAGCAAACCTAGCTGATTCGTTGCGATTCTACGGTATAAGGTGAGGACTTTAGGTGTATAGGTTACGGTTTTCAATACTTTCAGTGTTAGATAATGATAGATTTATGATCTGTATGCAATTGCACATGTATAAAGTGCTGTTTGTTTCCTATTTCGATTAAAGATATGAAATATGGAATTTCACATATTCTAGGTATTCGTAGAAAATACCGTATACGTATAAATTTTGCAAATGTGTTTACCATGATTATTTGTTGTATGAATATACGATATATGGATAAAATACTTATTTAGCGAAAGGATTTGCCCTAATACATGCTTTAGCTAATATACACTATGTATGTAGAAATAGTGTATTGTAGAAAGTACCGTATACGTATAACTTTTGGACATGTGTTTGCCATGACTATTTGCTGTATGAGTATATTATATATGCATAAAATACTTGTTTGGCGAAAGGACTCGCCCTAATACGTGTTTTACTAACATACACTATGTATGTTGAAATAGTGTATTCTAAGTGTTTGTGAAAATGCTTGTGAGAGTAAGTGTTTGGATGATGATGCCTTAGGTAGGAGTTGAGATGGGATTCTCAACTATCTTAGAGACATGTATGATTTCCTCCATGTGGTTGTTTACCTTAACCGCTTACTTATGAAATATATGTGTTTGCAGTTCCTGTTTATATGGTGCTTTATAACATGCTTTACAACATGCTTTATAATATGCTTTATGACATACTTGTTAACTTGCTTGAATTACTTTGTTCATTATGCTTTACTCCACATGCTGTAAATAAGGATTGAGTTTGGGACTATGTTTATAGTCCAGACAATCGGTACTAGACTTGAGATCGTGATTGAGATTCATGTCGCCACGTAAGATGTGTTTGACGAACTCGGGTCGTACGTCAGTTGGTGACAGTGGTTAGGCCACGCGAAGTGCTTATGCACTTCATTTCGTTCAGCTGATTGTATAATCGAGCTACTCAGGCTCGTCAAGTAACCTGATATGTCTAATATATGTTCACCATGTTTGGTCGCTACTACTTGAACCTAGGGTACCAAACTTACCAGTGGAATCCCGTTAACCATGGTACCTCGATCCGCTAAGACTTATGAGCTGGGCATGGCGGTATGGGACACCGTGGTCGAGCTGTCAGCCTACGCTGGGGCCACGTGCCTCCCCGTAGTGACCAGTGAGCAACCAGACTCGTGAGCCGATTATGGTGGTATTGGACACTATATTTGTGCTGTTGGGCTACATTGATAAGGTGATGGGGGAGCGGTGTAACCTTTGTGCATAACAGCCCTGGCAGCCCTTTGTAGTGACCTCGAGCATACTCAGAATTTGTGGTGAGGCGACGAGTTTTGCCGTAGTGTATATAGTATGAACTAGGCCTGTATCTGTATAGTGATGAATCGTTAAAAAGGTGATGGGGGAGTGGTGTAACCTTTGTACGTAATAGCCCTGGCAGCCTTTGCAGCGACCTAGAAACAAACCATCGTATGAGATTAACTAAGATTGACGACCCTAAAATGGATCATGTTTGGGAATGATACAAGGGAGGTACCTTAGTTTCCCAATACTGCTGTTTGAAATGGACTAATAACTACTTGGTAATCATGCTCATCATCGCACTGCATGTGCTTGGTAGATGTGGAGCATTGAGGAATGAACGCATTCACGAACGTAAGATGGTGTCGCATGAGGATGATTTGGCAAGGGCATTCATCATGTCATTTCATACTTGCATTTAATAAGAGTAGTTAGGATTGTTTGATTGTACTGCTTTATCATTACTACTTGATTGAATTGATAACATGTTAACCTATGATTTATTGTTCCACTGAGTTAGCTACTCACTCCCACGTTAAGGGACGATGTTGTACACACCAACCAAATCTGTCTCAGGTATAAATGATACATCAATTCAGGAGGCAGAGCCAGACTACGATGAGGACCAGGACGAGTTCTCATTCATGCAGTACTCTGATGGCTTTGCTTAGGCTGACTGGATCGAAGAGATTTCAAGATCTATCTTTTAGTTATATTTTGACCTTTTGATTCAGAAACAATACATGTATATAGATACTTAGTTAGTGTTCATACTCTGGAGATCATGATGGTTTTGTTTCCTTACATACCTTATATATACAGTGTCAGTCTTCCGCTTACCTTTATACAATTGATCTGGAGTATGAATTACTATTTTGGTATAATTTCACTCATGTTTATTGCACTGACACAGACAACATTCAATCTTCATCATCTATGTTGCATAACTGATTATCTGGAACTCGAGAGTTGAGTTGCTACTCGACCCTCGAATTTCAGGGCATTACAAGTTTGTATCAGAGCATGATTTTGATTAAACCGGACCTGAGTTATATTCCCACGACGTATGCTGACACATTACAACTCAGGAGAGTGCGAGAATAATATAGAAACAGTCTTAGGTATCCCAATTTCATCCAACAGCAAAGTCCACTGAAAATGGACGCTGAAATTGAGTCTGTACTCAACCCTGGTCACACGGGTTGACCTTAAAACATTCCTAGGCCATCCATTGATGAGTCTAGATTCTATTCTACCCAATCTCAGTCGTTAAAAATCAATAAAAAGCCAGTCTGGATCAGTGAGTTCTCGAAACTACCTGATCTAGAATGGAACGGAGTCGGGGGGCCAGTGAGTCAATACGGGGGGAAATAAGGTGGACCAAGGGTGCATTTGGCACCTTGGGATGGTGAAGAGCACCACCCCACTGCGGCGGCACAGCACCGGGCAAGGCGGACAGCGGTCAGGTTGGTCCGATCAGGTTGGGCCGGGCCTGGTCATGGTCGGCCCGACCCCTACACACGTGTAATGTGTGCGAAATGTGTGGGGGGTCCCTATTTTGGGTCTAGATCAGCACCTCTCTCTCACATTCTTCCTTTTCAAGCTCCCTTCCCTACCAAATTCAATTTTCTCTCAAATCTTTCCTCCAATCTTTCAATCCACCAATTTCGACCATAGCCCACCCACTTCCATCGATCACAGTAACTCTACCTTCCTACCCTTCCCCTTTCTTTTACATTTGAGCTCTCACACCCCCCATTTGAAGCTCAAAATCATGTAACCTCCTAACCCATCCCATTTCTCCCTTGTTCCTTCTTCATTCCCTGTTATTTGGGCCTCTTCAACACCTGTTGGGACGGTTGTTCATGGAGAACCAAAGAAATCAGCCCCTTCTCTCTCCTTCCTCCATTTCCATGGCCCTTTTCGAGTTGATTACGGCCATTTTCTCCATTTCCTCCATCCTCTCTCTCATGGGAAAGAGGAAAACTGCTGCAGATGATGCTGGGCCGAGCCACCCAGCCCGTTCTAGAAGAAGGGCTGACGTTGAAGCCAGCACTAGCACCGTTCGGGATGCACTATGGATTGGTTTCGAATACGGTCGTTTTGTTGGCTGTAAAATAGTGTTTAAAGCCCACGTGGATGAGCGAATGTTTGGGCTACACCTGATGATGGACCATTTGGTGGATATCGTCGGATGGGATCCTATATTTGAAGGCAAGTCACCTGCATGTGAGAACACGGTTCGTGCCTTCTACGCCCATATCATAGACCCATCGTTGGAGCCTCTTCAGTTCACAGTCTTGGTGAGGGGCATAAGGCGCACAATCATTGTGGTTGAGATGGCTCGGATCATGAAGATCCCACGTGGTGAAGTGCTCCCTAATGACAACTTCTCCAGGAGTGTGCGAGAAAGGGATCGCCGTATGCGATACCTTTGTGGTCGATGGGTCTCTTGGACGCGAGGTAACTATCTTTCGTCGATGAAGTTGACAGATGACTTCTGTTTGCTCCACCACATTTTCACATATAATGTGTATCCACGGTGGGGTAACCATAATGAGTGTACTCGGTTGATGGTGAACTTCCTATACAGGATTGGACATGGGGACAATTTATGTCTGCCCACGTTCGTCCTATTTAAGATAGTCCAAGTTATTTGATCTGTCAGGAATGACCTTTCGCTCCCATTTGGCCTCCTGATATGTAAGATGGCTCGTGATGTCGGCTATAGGCTTACCATGGAAGACCTTGTGCCAGTCCGGGTCATAAGTGAGGCTACACTTAACAACATGAAGATCGGCCCTCGCCAACGGCAAGCCCAACTCTACGAGTCTGGAGATGAGTCAGATCGTGCCGGTAAGGAGAGTGTTGACCTCGAGGCAGGTAGCGAAGAGGGTGGCGGTGATGAGATACAGGAAGAGGAACCTGAGGCTCAGGACACTGAGGAGAGCTCTCCTCCTGGAGCACTAGAGCCAGACGCTACTCAGGCTGCGAGAGATGCTCGCATGGTTCGTATTGAGGAGAACCAGGTCGCCCTGCGACAAGAGATTGAATAGGCTTGGGCTAAGCTTGGAGCTTGGTGAGACCCGAGCCAAGCTTGAGGTGACTGAAGCCTACATGAAGAAGAGTTTTAAAGTGTCTCGCACGTTGAAGACCATCCTGTGCTGTGTACAGGACAAGAATGCTCCTCCTCCATCGCCTGACACGGATGGCTAGTAATCCAAGTTGTTGTTTGAAGTTGTTGTGGTCACCGCATTAGACGGTTTATGTTTTTCATGTTGATGGATGTAGTAGTTAGTAGTATATGTTTGTAGTTGTTGAAGCTTAGTTGTATTAGCTCCCCTGCATTTTCTGTCATGATTCATGTAACTCTATATTCCATGTATTATGACGATTTGGGTAATGAAATGCATACAACCTCTTTTGCTATGATATGTGTGGAATGCTTAAGTGCTTACGTATTATGTTGCCCTGCTTTATCTCACAAGCGATGTACCCTATGTTATATAGGGCATGCCACGAAGATCTACGAGGAGCACGACACCCCTACTTCTCACTGGCTTAATGGACCAGACTCCTTCTGGTAGAGGTGGTCCTACAGACCGAGGTTTAGACTCTGATCAACCTCCTGCTGGTCCTACTGGTTGACTGCCACCTTATACACCCCTAGTTCGCGAGCAGCACCAGGCATCCTCATCTACACAACATGACCCACAGGCAGCTCCACCTCTTGACAGGTTTAAGCAGTTGATGTTGATGATGCATCAGCAGCAGATGCAGTAGCAGCAGCAACAGCAGCTTATGACTACTATTTCTGAGGCACTGTCTTAGGGTAGGAGTGCGACTCCACCTCCGACATCTACACGCCCTACTGAGACTGCCGAGCCTCCTGCTCAGGCTGAGGTTATACCTCCCCCTGCGCCTGCTGTACCCCCTACTGGAGATGTTGGTACTCGTGGCCTACTCGAGCGATTTCAGTGCTTACGGTCTCCCACATTCATGGGTTCTCACAGACCCGAGGAGGCTTAGTTTTGGCTAGATCGCATCTCCAAGATACTACGGATGCTGCACTGTACTGAGGCAGAGTAGGTCGAGTTGGCCGCTTTCATGTTTAAGAGGGAGGCCAGTCTGTGGTGGGACAGTGTACTACGGTCTGTCGCATCAGACTATGCATGGACTTGGGCAGCATTTGAGTTCTGGTTCCACGAGAAGTATTACCCACAGACCCACAGACACGAGCGAGAGGATGAATTTTTATGCCTCAAGCAGGGAGGCATGACTGTTACAGAGTACGAGCATCACTTCACCGAGTTGGGCCGCTTTGTCCCGACCATCCTTGTTGATGAGCAGATGCGGATGCGCCATTTTTCTGGGGGTTAGCGACCTGATATACGGTCGAAGATGTGCTGTATTAGTATACCTTCTTACGCGGAGCTGGTTCACATGTCTATGATGGCCGAGCAGGATGTGGATCGGCTGACACGTTCTTGTGGTACATGGTTATGAGACCACGACTAGAGATGCAGAGCAGGCCTTTCCTAGGTAAGAGGCCTCGTATCGACTCTCCCCCAGGGCCGCGACGCCAGTAGTTCCGATGCGGCGCCCAGGTGTGACCTGTTCTTTCTGCGGGAAACTGGGTCATCCTACAGAGAGCTATTTTTCACGTATGAGGGCTAGCAGGTTCTCACCACCGGAGAGGTTGGATCGCCTTCACCCTCAAGCCATATCAGCTCCACCTCAACAGACTGCCCCTGTTCATCCATCTTTCAGACTCCTGTGTCACTCTTTCGGCCCCCTCAACAAGCCTTGTTTCCACAGCCGAACCGTCAGCAGCAGGCTCTAGTACATACGCTTGTTGATGAGGCACCTGAGACGTCGATTACAGCCCCGATGGTTTTTTAGGGTACGGCCCACTTTCACGGTACTTCCGTCTCCTTATTGGTGACACTGGGTCCACTACTTCTATTATTTCATATGGGGTAGTTAAGTGTCTAGCTTTACGTACTACTCCCACGAAGGGAATGAGACTCACTACGGCTACTGGGACTTTTTCTGATGTCGCACGAGTATGTGAGGGTTGCTCCATGGATTTGGGTAGCAGAACAGTGCTCGTCGACCTCATTGTTGCTCCACTATGGCACTACGACATTATCTTCGGTATGAACTGGCTCATTAAGATGAGGGCAGAGATAGATTGTGATACTCGGGTCATGACGGCCTATGGATCTGACAGCATAACTTTCACGTTTCCAGTGCATGTCAGTTAGCCCTGCCGTGTTGAGTGTTATACTACTTTATTAGCACCGATTGATGGTCCGACATTAGAAGATACGCTGGTGGTTCGGGAGTTTACAGATGTGTTTAAGATGATTCCTAGTTTGCCTCCTCGGCGCGAGATCGATTTCACCATTGATCTTACGCCTGGTGCGACACCTATCTCATTGCCAACTTATCGTATGCCTCCATGTGAGATGGAGGAACTATGGAGACAGATTGACGAGATAATAGAGAAGGATTTCATATAACCTAGTGTGTCCCATGGGGAGCACCTATTCTATTTGTGAAGAAGAAGGACGGGATGCTACGGTTATGTATTGATTACCGTAGGTTGAACCAGGTCATGGTGAAGAACGAGTATCCTTTACCCAGGATAGATGATCTGTTTGATCAGTTGAAGGGGGCGAAGTATTTTTTGAAGATTGATCTGTAGTAAGGGTATCATCAGTTGCGCGTCAGAGATGAGGATGTGCAGAAGACGGCTTTCAGGACATGCTTTGGGCACTACGAGTTTTTAGTGATGTCGTTCGGTCTTACGAACGCACCGGCCGTGTTCATGGACCTGATGAACCGGGTATTTTAGTCATTCCTATGCTGATTCGTCATCATCTTTATTGATGACATTCTGATATACTCTACGAGTTGGGAGGAGCACGAGGAGCACCTGAGAGCGGTGTTGGATACGTTGAAGAAGAACCAGTTGTTCGCGCAGTATAAGAAGTGTGACTTCTAGCAAGAGGAAGTCAAGTTCCTTGGACATGTGGTGTCCAAGGATGGAATAACAGTGGACCTTGCTAAGGTAGCCATGGTTCAGGATTGGCAGAAGCCTGGCTCGGTTACCGAGGTGAGGAGTTTCCTTGGTCTGGCAGGGTATTATAGACACTTCATTCGGGATTTCTCGAAGATTGCCAGGTCGTTGTCTCAGTTGACATGGAAGGACTTGAAGTTCGCCTGGAATAAGAAGGCGGAAGAAGCTTTCAAAGAGCTGAAGGACAGGTTGACGTCCGCTCCTGTGCTAGTATTGCCAGAGCAAGGGGTCAAGTACACGATATACACTGATGCATCTCGCGTTGGTTTGGGTTGTGTCCTTATACAGAAGGACAGGGTGATTGCATATGCCTCGAGACAATTAAGGAAGCACGAGGAGAATTACCCTATACACGACCTTGAGTTGGCAGCTGTCATCTTTGCATTGAAGCTCTGGAGACATTACCTCTACGGAGAGGAGTTTGAGCTTTTCTGCGACCACAAGAGCCTTAAGCATATATTCATGCAGCGAGACTTGAATATGAGACAACTCCGATGGATGGAGAACTTGAAGGACTTCAAGTTCAAGGTTTCCTACCATCCGGGCAAGGCGAATCTCGTGGCTGACGCGTTGAGCCGTAAGAAGGCTATAGCATTTGCGGCTCCATTGATGATAGCAGAGTGGGACATGGTTCAGTTTGTGCGGGACTTCAAGCAGAGACTCATCGTGGAGGAGCCATTTAAGTGCATTGCACACGTTCGGGTGCGACCACTTGTTGATGACAGGATCATTGAGGCCCAGAAGGGCGATGTGCGATTGTCTGAGCTTCGAGAGCAAGCTAGCGATACCGAGGACTCCGAGTGGAGAGTTGATTCTGATAGAGGTTTACGATTCAGTGGCCGCCTATGCGTTCCTGACATGCCTGACTTGAGACATGAGCTTCTCGAGTCTATCCATAACTCGAAGCTTGCAATGCATCCTGGTAACACGAAGATGTACCAGGATATGAGACAGTCGTATTGGTGGGATAACATGAAGGCCCACATCGCTGAGTTCGTTTCTCATTGTCTGACGTGCCAGCAGGTCAAGGCAGAACATCGCCGACCTCCTGGACTGCTTCAGCCCATGCCCATAGCGGAATGGAAGTGAGACTTCATTTCCATGGATTTCATATCAGGGTTACCGAAGACGAGGAGGGGACATGATTCCATTTGGGTGATTGTGGACCGGTTGACCAAATCGGCCTATTTTCTCCCTATTAGAGTCACGAACTCTGCATACGAGTTAGGTAGATTGTACGTCAGAGAGATCATCCGTCTGCATGGAGTTCCTTTAGAGATCGTGTCAGACAGAGACACTCGGTTCATATCTATCTTCTAGACTCTTATCCAGGAAGCGATGGGTGTGAAGTTGAAATTCAGTACGGCGTTTCATCCTTAGACTGATGGGCAGACAGAGCGGGTGAATCAGATTCTGGAGGATATGTTGCGATCATGTGTGTTGGACTTTAAGGATAGTTGGGATGACTGTCTTCCTTATGCAGAGGTCGCTCACAACAATAGCTTCCAGGCGAGTATTGGTATGGCGCCATATGAGGCCCTGTATGGTCGTCCTTGCAGAGCACCGTATTGTTGGGCTGAGGTTGGCGAGCGTAGTCTGATTGGCCCAGAGTTGGTACAGGCGACCACAAAGAAGGTCGACATTATCAGGCGTCGACTTCTTACAGCGCAGAGTAGGCAGAAGAGTTACGCCGATACGAGGCGGCGACCACTTGAGTTCGAGGTCGGAGATCATGTATTCCTCTGACTTTCCCCTATGAAGGAAGTCCTTCGGTTTGGGAAGAAGGGGAAGCTTAAACCGAGGTTTATCGGTCCATTTCAAATCCTTCATCGAGTGGGTGCTGTGACATATCGTCTCGCTTTGCCCACACCACTTGCGGCTATACATAACGTATTTCATGTATCTATGCTGAAGAAGTACGTTCCTGATCCTTCACATATTATTAGCTGGGAGCAGGTACAGTTGAGCGAGGATGCTACATATGAGCTGCGTCCGGCGCGTATACTTGATAGGAAGGAGCAGGTACTGGGTAGCAAGGTCATTCCACTTGTGAAGGTACTATGGACGCATCATTCAGAAGAGGAGGCTACGTGGGAGACTGAGGCTGGGGTCAGAAATAACTACCCTCAGATTCTCGAGGAGTACGAAAAGATACAAATTTCGAAGATGAAATTTTTGTTTAAGGGGGGTAGATTGTAATGACTCAAAACTTTCCGTACAATGGTTCAAGTACCACCTCGACCAGAAATCACTTAGGATTAAATCCTTTAGAAATTTGACAAAGTTAACTAAGTGCTAAACTGGAGTAGCCATGAAATCCGTTTGAATCGCTTTAAATACGATCTACAAGACCCAAAACTTGTAGAATCATTGACGCCAGGTTACCCTAAAATCTAGGATCAAATTCATTACCCGTTTGCTCTCAAGAGCACATTGAAACTTCGTATCAGGTCTGACTGCACATCGGGAGTCCGAATAATATGAGGTTAAGGACTTAGGACCGCCTCGCTGGGCTTGACAACCATCTCGGAAATCAAATCCAGCCAGTGTCCCACGGCTGTTCGCTTGAGTCCAGCGAGGGAGTGTGAAAACACTTAGTTTTCTTTCTAAATAAATATCTTGAATAGTAATCTGAGACTTGTTACTTATGGTCAATTTGTAAGCAACCAGACCGTCAGAATCTGACCCAAATACACCCTCGGATCAAGAAAAATTTCATAAACATATCCATGTACTTGAAATTTCGGATCGAGACCCGCTGACCATTGAACTGAAACTGGTCCGCCACTCGTGATTTAGGAATCCAACTGAAATGAAAACTTAACTTTACCTGGATCCAAGGTTGATGAGCTTAAGTCCGACCTTTGGCTCTAGGAGGCCCGCCAGAAATCCTCCGTTGAGCTAAAACAGTGTCACTTTGATTATAACCTAGTATACCTTGTCCACAAGTCTAGTTTGGAGTGTTTTTAGGCTATATAAAGACCTTAGAACTCTCTCACAGCCATAGGAATTTGAGAGAAACCCTAGAGAGAGAAGTGAGAAAAGAGAAAAAGAGTGAGAGAAGTGGGAGAATCTCCCTACTACCGTTCCCTGCCACTACACAAGCTCCAACATTCCGTTCTTGTCGTTTTTCCAGTGATACCAACTTCATTTTGAGGTAAGAAACCCTAACCCTAATCTGTGTAGGGGTGTGAAGGTTGTAGGTTTTGAAATAGCTAACCTATTTCATTCTTTAGGCTACTAAACTGCTGAATACGGAAGCTTAGCAAACCTAGCTGATTCGTTGCGATTCTACGGTATAAGGTGAGGACTTTAGGTGTATAGGTTACGGTTTTCAACATTTTCAATGTCAGATAATGATAGAGACATGTATTATTTTCTCCATGTGGTTGTTTACCTTAACCGCTTACTTATGAAATATATGTGTTCGGAGTTCCTGTTTATATGGTGCTTTATAACATGCTTTACAACATGCTTTATAATATGCTTTATGACATACTTGTTAACTTGCTTGAATTACTTTGTTCATTATGCTTTACTCCACATGTTGTGAATAAGGATTGAGTTTGGGACTATGTTTATAGTCCAGACAATCGGTACCAGACTTGAGATCGTGGTTGAGATTCATGTCGCCACGTAAGTTTGACAAACCCGAGTCGTACGTCAGTTGGCGACAATGGTTAGGCCACTTGAAGTGCTTATGCACTTCATGTTGTTCAGCTGATTCTGCGCTCAAACTAGTCAGGCTCGTCAAGTAACCCGATATGTCTAATGTATGTTCACCATGTTTGGTTGCTACTGCTTAAACCTAGGGTACCAAACTTACCAGTGGAATCCCGTTAACCATGGTACCTCGATCCGCTAAGACTCATGAGCCGGGCATGGTGGTATGGGACACCGTGGTCGAGCTGTCGGCCTATGTTGGGGCCATGTGCCTCCCCGTAGTGACCAGTGAGCAACCAGACTCGTGAGCTGATTATGGTGGTATGGGACACTATATTCATGTTGTCGGCCTACATTGATAAGGTAATGGAGGAGCGGTGTAACCTTTGTGCATAACAGCCCTGACAGCCCTTTGTAGTGACCTCGATCATACTCTGAATTTGTGGTGAGGTGACGAGTTTTACCGCAGTGTATAGAGTATGAACTAGGCCTATATCTGTATAGTGATGAACCATTAAAAAGGTGATGGGGGAGTGGTGTAATCTTTGTGCGTAATAACCCTGGCAGCCCTTGCAGCGACCTAGAAACACACCATCGTATGAGATTAACTAGGATTGATGACCCTAGAATGGATCATGTTTGGGAATGATACAAGGGAGGTACCTTAGTTTTCCAATACTGCTGTTTAAAATGTACTAATAACTACTCGATAATCATGCTCATCATCGCACTGCATGTGCCTGGTAGATGTGGAGCACTGAGGGATGAACGCATTCACGAACGTAAGATGGTGTCGCATGAGGGTGGTTTGGCAAGGTCATTCATCATGTCATTTCATACTTGTATTTAATAAGAGTAGTTAGAATTGTTTAATTGTACTGCTGTATCATTACTGCTTGACTAAATTGATAACATGTTAACCTATGCTTTATTGTTCCACTGAGTTAGATACTCACTCCCATGTTACGGGAGGGTGTTGTACACACCAACCAGATCTGTCTCAGGTATAGATTGTACGTCGATTCAGGAGGCGGAGCCAGACTACGATGAGGACCAGGACGAGTTCTCATTCATGCAGTACTCTGACGACTTTGCTTAGGCCGACTGGATCGCGGGGATTTCAGGATCTATCTTTTAGTTATATTTTGACCTTTTAATTCAGAAACAATACATGTATATGGATACTCAGTTAGTGTTCATACTCTAGAGATCATGATGGTTTTGTTTCCTTACATACCTTATATAATAGTTTCAGTCTTCTGCTAGCCTTTATACAATTGATCTGGAGTATGAATTACTGTTTTGGTATAATTTCACTCATATTTATTTCACTGACACAGACAACATTCAATCTTCATCATCTATGTTGCATAAGTGATAATCTGGAACTCGAGAGTTGAGTTGCTACTCGACCCTCGAATTTCAGGGCGTTACAGTAAAAGAAGCGCTTTCTGACGAAAACTAGATAGATGCTATGTTGGAAGAACTTAACCAATTTATGAGAAATGATGTTTGGTATCTTGTTCCTAGACCTAAAGATAAACATATTATTGGAACAAAGTGAATTTTTAAAAATAAGTCTATTAAACTTGGTAATATAATTTGAAACAAGGCTAGACTGGTAGTACTAGGGTACACTCAAATTGAAGGCATCTACTATGAAGAAACCTTTGCCCCAGTAGGTCATCGTGAATCAATCAGACTATTCATATCCATTGCATGCTTTCGAAAACTCAAAATTTATAAAATGGATGTAAAAAGTGCCTTCTTAAATGGTGATCTACATGAAGAAGTCTATGTTGAACAACCAACGGGTTTTGAAGACCCTAAGAACACTGATCATGTCTATCGCCTTAAAAAGGCTCTCTACGGTTTGAAACAAGCTCCCATGGCATGGTATGAATAATTGGCTAAGTTTTTACTAAGTCATGATTTTCTAATGGGAAGTGTTAATAAAACTCTGTTTGTTAAGAAACATAACGATCATATCTTAATGGTACAAATTTATGTTGATGATATTATTTATGAATCTGCCTATACTAACATGACTATTGAGTTTGCAGATTTAATGAAATCCAAGTTCGAAATGAGCATGGTTGGGGAATTGAATTATTTCCTAGGGTTGCAAGTAAAACAACAACCTGATGGTATTTTTATTTCTCAAACCAAATATTCTTTGAACTTGATTAAAAAGTTCAGATTTGAGAATGGTAAGAATTTTGATACTCCTATGAGTACAACCTTAAGACTCTCAAAAGACTCTACAGGTAAAAATATAAATCCTAAACTATATCATAGCATGATTGGCAGTTTACTTTATTTAACTGCAAGTAGACCTGATATTGCTTTAAGTGTTGGTGTTTGTGCTAGATATCAGTCTAACCTTAAAGAATCTCATCTAACTGTTGTTAAGCAGATTACGCGATATGTCGCAAGTTCTGCTAATTTGGATCTCTGGTATCCATATGATACTAATGTTCAATTAGTTGGGTATTTAGATGCTGGTTGGGCTGGTAATATCAATGATAGAAAGTCAACCAATGGTGGTTGCTTTTATATCGAAATTGTTTAGTTTCTTGGTTTAGTAAGAAGCAAAGTTCTATATCGCTCTCTACTGCTGAGGCTGAATACATCGCAACTGAAAATGCATGTACTCAGCTTGTTTGGATGAAACGTATGTTAAGCGATTATGAAATTTCATAGGATTCACTGAAAGTGCACCTGCTAGTGTCCTGGTTTGTCAAGTTATGTTTATGGTGAGTTAGACTGGCTGCAGAATTCGATAGGAAGATTATTTCAAGCGTCTGCCTCAACCAGATGTGTGGAAGCTCGCAACAGGTAAATCATAGCCTCACATCTCATGTCCCAAAACACCAGGTGATTAAAACCCTTAAAACAAGATAGACATCCTAGGGTTTTTGTGGTGAGAAAACTTTTTCAAATAGGAAAATCTCTAAGTTTTTCTCACCCTATCGATTCTATCAAAGCACCCTCGATATGATCGACCTACACTGTCGATGTCCTCGATACCTTAACGATATTATCGATAAGAGGACCAAGAGTTTCCAGTAACTAAATATTCATCTAGACGGATTTATCGATGTATCGATACAGCTATTGATATCATCGATATAAGCTCAAATATGTCTAGCAACTTCACAATATATCTGGACGAATTATCGATGTATCGATACACATATCGATATCATCGATATTCAAATCTTGAGACCATCGAGAGTGGCTCGATAAGATCGACAGGCAGATTTTCGGTGCCCCTATTTTTAATGAAAATTTCAAACTCCTTCGATATATCGATGACCGTCCGATATGATCAGAAATCAAATATCGATAAGATCAGAGGTCCATTGATGATATCGACAGTGGCCGTGCATTTCTTATAACAGTTATGTCAGGTTGTTTTTAACTATGATTGGGAGCCCTTCGATCTAATCGATATTCAAATATCGATGATATCGACACCAGATCGATTGCATCGAACAAAGCCATAAACTGTCCAGCAAGTTCAAAGATAAATCAGTTGGATTTATCGATGCCTCGACTCTGATCTCAATGTCATCGACATTCTAATTCCGATGACCTCGACGGTTCCCCGATCATTCATGAAAACTTGAAATATCTCAAAGTCAAGTCTCTCTCAATTTTCATGTGTCGATGGATCGAATCTGTCATCAATGTAATTGGAGTTAGAAATCCAATGACATTGACAATAGCTTCGATTCATCGACCAATTAGCAAAGAGTTTCAAAAGCGTATGACATCGAGTCCGAGTCATCGAACAGACCATCGATACTATCGAGAGTATACGCTCGATGATGTCGAACCTACTCGATGATATCGAACTCAGTCATAAATGTGACCATTTTATATCCGTTGGAACTTTTTGCCTATTTATAGAGGACTTGTCTTCTATTGCTGTGAGAGAAAGTAGAGAGAGCTTTTGAGTGTTTCAACTTATATCCTATACATAAAGCCCTTTCTCTCAAGGGAGTTCATCCTCCAATCTACCCTCACCATTGATATTCAATAGAGTGGATTGGGGAATGAACTTCCGCATTCAAGGATCCTCCAACTACTACCTTAATGGAAAATCATTATGTTGGGATGCCTTGAATGCATAAGAGAGGATCTACTCTATCTTCCTTATAGGAAAATCTTATAGAGTAGGAACCATCTCACCCTTGACCCAACCCGAAGCCAAGCATTAGTATATCATTTTGCGTTACGGATCAAGGGAGCAGAAGACTCTTCATCAACAAGATGAAGGAGATCTTCGACGTTGTGCTTAACGGGACTCATCAACTTATCTGTAAGTATCTAAAGTCCAAGAGGACACTTGTGATCATTCCTTTCTAGGATTCGGTCTTAAGTGGTTCTCACCCTTTGAAGTCCTCGTAGGAGGCCTCCGGCGGGAGTGTACGTAGTGGGTGCATAATGTAGACCCTTGCTCTTGTGTAGGGCATAAACGGTTAGGTCCTTGTGTAGGTCCTTGACCTGTGTGGTCTAAAATCCAGGTGCGTTGTGTGGACCCTTGCTCTATGGAGAGCATAAACATCTAGTTAGGAGTGAACTAGTAAAACTCTGGGTTTGAGGTGAACCGTATAAAACCTCTATAAAGGTTGAAGGTGAACCTGATTTAAAACCTTAGGTTTGAGGTGAACCCTAGGAAACCTCCTTAGTGAAATTCGGTACACTCAAGGGTTGAGTGCGACAGCCGGGAGTGGAGTAGACTTATCATCGAACCACTATAAAATGACTGTGTTTGAGATTGTTATTTTGATTATGGGATTTGTTTAAATACTTCCATATCTGATTATCTGATCACCTCTCACACACCTATATAGTCATATCCATCATGAACTATGTCTGCATTATTACTTCTTGAGTAGTTTATGATTGGACCCTTTATTATGCTTGGAAGCTAGTAAAGTTACATTTGAGTAATCCTGATAATTGCATATATATAAAAGGATTAGTGAAATAGGATTTTAAATAAACCATAAAAACTTTAAAAGTTCTATTCACCCCCCTCTAGGACACATTGGCATATTTCAACTTCTACTCAAGTGGTCTTCATCGCTATTTCAATCACTGATATTATATTGTGATAATTCCAGTGCTATAAATATTTCAAAAAATCCAATACAACATTCACGTACCAAGCACATTGACATTAGGTATCATTACATTCGTTAATTAGTGGAAGAAAAATTAATCTCTTTAGATTACATTCCGACCGAGACTCAACTTGCTGACATTTCACTAAACTGCTCGACAAAAGCAGGTTTAATAAATTAAAATTTGATCTTGGAATGTGCAATTTAAATTGACTATTCATGCATTTGTGTATTATAATGTATATATATTTGATAATTTATTAGTTTAAATTTTAAATTTTTATTCGTACATGACCAATCGAGGACGTGCTCGACCAGTCGTGGTATGACCGGTCGAGAATGGTCCTCGACCAGTCGTACAGCGCGCTGGATCTTTTTTATTTGGGGAAAATTTCATCTTCCTCATTTCCTATTTCTTCTCCAACGGGCATAAGCACGACCAGTCGTACCCAACCGTTTGATTCGCCAAGGTTAGTGCATTTTTTTAGTCAATCTTGTAGATTCATGTTCTATTCTCTTCATTTTTGTCATTTGAGTACTTGATTTCAAGCTTTGTTGAGATTTTGAGGTTTTTCTTCTCCATTTGCTGATCTTAGAAAACCCATCTCTACTTTGTGATTTCTCATTACTTTGGTTTTCTTCAAGAAAATGGATGCTAGAGGGAAAAAGAAAACTGCCTGTGGTCTATCATCTTCTAGATCAACTCCTATCTCTAGGCGCCATCTTCAGTCATCCGAAGATGATCCCACTCATGTTAGGGATTTGCCTATGCGTAATGTCATTGTTAAAAGACTTGTATTTGTTGATCATATTGCTATTTTTGGTATCCTTCCTCTTCTCCAATTTGTAGGTTAGGATAACATCCTACATTGGGGTGGGCCGGTATACCAATCCATTGCACAGGCCATGATTGCATGTATCTCTAAATTTTCATCTGATAATTTAACATTTAATATTGATACTAGAGAAGGTCCATTTAAGGTAAACCGTTATCTGATTGCGAATCTAATGGAAATACCTGTTAATGACGACGGTATTCATATTCAGACTCTAGTGGAAAAACCATCAGAAATAGAAAAACGTATGTTAACCAGAGATCTATGTAATCTGGACGTTCAATGGACTCATAAAGGGAATGCGCTCCCCGTAAAGTATTTGTTACCCAAATATAGGGTTCTCCACAGAATCTTTACTTCAAATTTATATCCTCGTTCTGGTAACAAAACAAAACTGACTTCCTATATGGTTTAGGTTCTGCATTCTATCGTCACTGGTACTAAAGTCTGTCTGCCTTCCTTGATATGTCATTTCATCATTCAGTTTTGACTCCATCTAGGATACAGTGATATTCCATTTGCATATCTTATGACTGTGTTAACGTCTCATATGCTAGTTGCTATGCCTATTGAAGAGGCTCCTATTCGTCTTCTTTATTTTAACAATTCTAATATAAATAAGATGAAGTTGGAATTGGCTCCTGGCCAAAGAGATGTGGGTGGTGGTGGTGCTGAAGCAGGGAATGATGAAGAAGGTGGCGATCTTCCTCCTGGTGATATAAATATGGATGATATTTTTGATGAAATTGAATCAGATTCTATAAATGATCCTGATTATGAGCCATCTGATTTTGATACTCGTCTTTGTGCTCTTAAGGAGAAGGTAGGGAACATGAATGTCGCCCATGATTTGCAATTTAAGTATATAAGTAAGTATCATAGGCGCATTAACAAGGGGCTTCATCAACTTGATCCTACCATACCTGCTCCTTCCTCAGGATCTAATTAAGTGTTCTAGTCTTTGGCTTGTAATAACTTTTATACTATTTTTGTTGGTGTGTGGACTTTCATTTTACTTTAGTTTGTATGACTGATGTTTGTTTCAGCTGTTTAATGCTATGTGAACTTTGAATTTGCTTTTTTTTTTTTTTTTTTTTTACTTGCTTATCTTAACTAGTTATTCATTTCATTACTCTCTTATTGGTTTTCCACTTCCATTTATTCCTTTCTTCCTTTGTCTTATTGTGACAAAAAGGGGGAGAATATTTTAAGTTTGATAAACATGGATATGGGGGAGATACATATGGATTGTGGGGGAGTAGAGTAGCATATCATTTTTATACTGTATTTAGTTGTGCTACTCAGGGGGAGTAAGTAAATGAAGAATTTGTGAATATGTGAATGACAACTAGTGCATGATTCGTTAATCAGGCTGTAACTGGCTTACTTTTATAACTGGTGCATGATTTCTGTTGTGTTCATATTGATCATATTTTTTTAAGTGTACTTTGTCACAATTTGATAAAGGGGGAGATTGTAAGTGAATAGTTATTTGCCCCTTTGGTTGTCAAATTTTGTGGTGCCAAAAACACAATCTATGTCTTGTGTAGCATATTGACTTGTATATTCAAGCCATTGCATCAATGCTACAAGCTAAGAACGGTGATCTACTTCAAGAAGTTCAAGTTATTTGACTATTTCTGCAAGCTTCAATGATCAAAATATTTCAATAGCTACATCTGAAGACAAGTTCTTGTTCAAGTCTCAAGTACAACTCAAGATCAAGTACAAATTCAAGATCAAGTACAACTCAAGAATAAAAGTGCAAGATGAAGTTCAAGCTTTAGACGATCTCAAGTTTAAGCTACATCAGAGATCTTGAGCTTCAGAATTTTCAAAGGTCAACCAACATCTGAAGAAATGAAGACTTAAATTTCCATACTTTACATTTAAGGTATGAATGACCTTAGTTTGACCTTATGGTAGGTCATTTTGTATACATAATTCGAATAAAATATTTTTATAAGTGTTTGGTCTATTCTAAGACCAGTCCCAGACTTTGTTCGACTAGTCCTAGAAATGGCTCGACCAGTCCAAGAAATTTTAAGACCAATCCTAAGTTATTGCAAATTTTTAGAATTTTTTGGTTGAGCTTCAATCAGTCCTGGAGTATGCTCCACTGGTAGTAGGAATAGTGTCGACTCATTCATGACCAGTCCTGCAGCTATGACTCAAACTCCAGCAACCATTCTTGGTTCCTCATGACCAGTCGTGGGATGGTCACGACCAGTCGTGGAGGCCTCATGACTAGTCGTGAATACCATACGACCACTCGTGGAACAGTTTTATCCGATCGCACTTAAAATTTCAAAATGCAGTTCGACCTACGACCAGTCATGGTGGCCACACGACCAGTTGAAGACACGATTTCTGCATCTATAAATAAAACACGAATTTCAGAGTTTTTCAAGAATTCAATTCAAGTAAAATTAATGCATCACTCTGAGATAAGCTTGTGTTATTTAATCTACGCTGTGCATATTTCATATTCTCTTTTGTTAGCTTTATTTATTTGATTTTGTTTCTACATTCCAATCTGAATCGAAAAGAGGAATTGTTGTATTCCTTCTTCTTAGAATCAAAATCAAATAAAACTAGCCCAACTGGTTTAATTTAAAATTAATTAGAACCTACAACAATTTCAAAGTGAGTATTGGACAATTGAACTTCTATATTCGAACTTCTACTCCGATTGGTTCTTCTGGGCTACAACAAAAGGAGAAATCCAGGTATTTTACTTTATTATAAATTTACTTATTTTTTGTTTTGTTTGAGATTAAGGCAGAAAAATCTCAATCTAGTGGTTATCTGAGGGGAGCCAGAAAACTCAGAAGTGAGGTTTTTTGAATTGTGTAAGCCCATTTAAAAAACACAATTGTGAAGGTTTTAGGTGAACCTGTGAAACCTATTTTCATACTGAACGCTGATATCCCCTGTGTGAGGATATTAGGAGTGGAGTAGCAATCTGTGTGGCTGTTGTTTAACAGTTGGTCTACACACAGGCGAACTACTATAATTCTTTGTGTTTTGTGGTTTGAATGTTTGTTTGAATTTCTATATCTTTTATCATTTAAAGCTGTGAAATGTATATGTGGAAGAGAATGTTGTAATCTTTTACATTTCAAGCATTGTGGGGAATGTTGTAATAGTTTAGAAATTAATTTCTTGCTATTTCCTTTATTTTCTTTCGGTTTGAGTTTTTGATATTCAAATTGTTCTAGTAAGGTTGTCCTGCCATAAACCCTTGGTTTTTATGGTGCAAGGTTATCCCTAGAACAATATTAGTATCAACCTCTCTATTTTATTATTGGAAGATTGCTTTACATTTCAGTGATTTGTTTATAGTTCTATCTTTCAATGCTATCTTATTCATTTAAATTCCACTATTAAAGTTTTAATTTGGCATAGTCATATTCACCCCCCCCCCCTCTAGGACATATAGTTAGGCCTTTTCAAGATGAAAAAGAAGGCGATTTACCTCCAGAAGATACTAACATGGACGATATCTTTAATGAGATCAAATCAGATTCTAAGGCTGACCCTGATTATCTGCCTTCTGATTTCTCTGAGAGGTTGCATTCTCTTGAGGAACAGGTGACTCAGATTCATGTAACCTAGGATTCTCAATTTGCTTATATTCGTAAATATATGAGGCCCATTAATAAGGGTTTACATCAGATTGATCCATCTATTCCTACTCCCTCTTCAGGATTTGATTAGTATTTTCGTATATGGATTGTAATAACTCTTATGATACTTTGCTTCCTTTCTGTTTGTGGGATTGACTTTGGTTGAACTTGGATGATGTCGATTGATGATGCTTGAACATTACTTGCTTATGAATTTTCACATCTTGTTTCTTTACTCCTCATTGCTCGTCTTATTCTTTGTTTATCTACATCCCATTTCTTGTATTGGGTTTTTCCTTTGTCATATTGTGACAAAAGGGGGAGAATTTTGACATGCTTGATATATTGGATGGAGGGATATGAGTAAGGGGGAGTAGTAGCAATAACAAAATGCTTGCTTTCTTTTATGTAACGGGTGCATGATTCTTTGTGCGTATAATGCTTATGTTTGTATGGAGTGTGTTTTGTCACAAATTTGACAAAGGGGGAGATTGTAAGTGCTATGGTTTTTAGCCCCTATAATTATCAGATTTTGTAGTGCGAAAACCTCTTGGAATCTGTGTCTTGTGTAGTGGATCTACATATTCAAGACAATGCAAATCATGTACAAGGACATTTGTCTTTACTTCAAGAACTTCTAATGCAAGATCAAGTACTCAAGACTCAAGGTGAAGTATAACTCAAGTACCTCAAGCTCAAGCTTCAATGTAACTACAAATTCAAGCTTCAAAAGATCTCAAGTTCAAGCTTCTATATATGTAAAAGACCTCAAGCTTCATGAACTTCAAAGATCATCTATCAACCAAAGGAAAAGAAGTTTCAATGTTCATACATCATGGATAAGGTAATGACCTTAGATTGACCTTAGGGTAGGTCATTTTGAATACATAATTCAATTGACTCATTTTATAAGTGAATAAATTGTTTCTCGATTAGTCTTGGACTATGTTCGACTAGTCCTAGAACTGGATCTACCAGTCCAAGAAATTCCATGACCAGTCCTAAGGTTGTTGCAAATTTTCAAATTTTTTTGTTAAGCCATAACCAGTCTCGACTGGTCGTGTGAACAGTGCTCGACTCGTTCTTGACCAGTCCTGCAGCCATGACTCAAAGTCCAGCAACTAAATCTAGTTCCACACGACCAGTCATGGACAAGTCACAACTAGTCGTGGAGGTCCCTCGACCAGTCGTGAAGGTCCCACTACTAGTTGTGGAATGGCTTAATCCGATCACGCTCCAAATTTCAAAAATTTGTTAATCCCACGACCAGTCGTGAACGCGATTTGTTCACTTATAAATAGAGCATGAATTTCAAAGTTTTTTATTCAATTCAAGCTAATTCAATTCGTCACTCTGAGAGATAAGTTAGTGCTCTTTTTAAACGATATTGTGCTCATTTAATATTCTCTTAATTCAGCTTTATTATATTTGATTTTGTATTCTTTATTCCAATCATATTTGAAGAAGGGATTGAAATTGTCTTTTTCCTGGAATCAAAATCAAATAGAGCTAGCCCAACTTGATTTAATTTAAAATCAATTTAGAACCGAAAACCATTTAATAAGTGAGTTTGGACATTGAACTTCTACATTGAAATTCTACTCCGATTTGGTTCTTTCGGGCAGCATCAAAAAGAGAATATCCAAGTATTTTATGTTAATGTAAATTTCTGTTTTGGTTTTTGAGATTGTGCCAGAAAAATCTCTGTTTTGGTTTGTCTGAGGTGATCCAGAAAACTCAGAGTGTGGGGTTTCTGAATTGTGTAAGCCCACTTGAAAGACACAATTGTGAGGGTTTTAGGTGAACCTGGAAAAACCTATTTTCATAATGAACGCTAATATCCACTGTGTGAGGATATTAGGAGTGGAGTAGTTGTGTGGTTGTTTTTCTAAACAATTGGTGTACACACAAGCAAACCACTATAATTCTTTTTATCTTATGGTTTGATTGTTTATTTATTTGTGTGGATGATTGTAATTTCCCTTTTTACATTTGTGGAGAATGCTGTAATCCTTATGTGGATGTATGAGAATGTTGTAATAGTTTAGATTTCCCTTATTGCTATTTATTTCTTTATTCCTCTATAAAAGTTTGAGTTTTTGATACACAAATTATTCTAGTAAGGTTATCCTGCCATAAACCCTTGGTTTTATGGTGTAAGGTTGTCCTTAGAACAACATTTGTATCAACCTCTTAGTACTCATTCTTTTAAGGTTGTCTTTAAATTCAGCATTGTAGAATTGTCAATTACTATCTGTATTTAATTTATTTAAATTTCGCTGTTATTTTTTTAATTTGACATAGTCTTATTCACCCTCCCTCTAGGACATATAGCTCAGCCTTTTCATTTCCTTTGGCTTTTTTGTTGGGCCATTCAATGGACAAATGTTCAAATTTCCTACAGTTGTAACACTGAGGTTCTCTGGACTTTTTGGAAGGTTTGCCTATATTGTGCTTGTTGTCCATCTGTTTGCCACTATATGGCCGACCACGATTTTTGTTAAAAAATCTTTTGAACCTTTGAGCTAAGAGAGCTACTTCCACATCCTCATTATCCTTTTTTACTTTCCTCTTCCTCAATAGTAGTGTGTTTTGAGGTTTTGAGAACAATATTCTTGGTTTTAAGAGTTTGCTTGAAGTGTAGTTCAAATGTTTGTAGGGAACCTACTAGTTGTTTTACTTTCATTTTATCCATGTTTCTACATTCGTCAATGGTTATAACTTTTGAGTTGAACCATTCCAGTAAGGATCTTAGAATTTTCCTACAGTTTTTTGGGACCGGAACTTTTTCTCCTAATCCACCCATGGAGTTGCAGATGATGTTCAGTTTTATGAAGAACTCCATGAAGGTCTCATGCTCTTCCATTATAAGACTTTCAAACTGTGATGTTAGGAGTTGCAGTTTGGATCTTTTCACTATGCTAGTTCCTTCATGAGTTGTTTCGAACAAGTCCCATGCTTCTTTAGCTATTTAACACATACCGATTTGATTAAAGACTTCTTGCGACACATCACAGTAGATAGCATTCATTGCTTTAGCTTTAGAAGTATGTTTTTCTTTATCGAATGTTGTCCACATTTCTTTGGATTTGGGTTTGGTGATAGTTGTGCTATTTTCAAGTACTATTTGTTCGGTTGGCGGCACATATCCTTTTTCAACAATTTCCTAAACATCATGATCCAAAGATCTTAGAAAGTAATGCATCCTAGCCTTCCAGTAAGCATAATTTGATCCATCAAATACATGAGGTCTAGTTACAGATGAGCCCTCCCCTTTGGTCATATTACCAACTTCAGTCAAGATCACTCTCTAGGCGGTAAAGCCCTTAAGAGAGACCCGCTCTGATACCAATTGAAATTATGGTAAAGACCGCTTTAATAGAAGTGGGAATGGGTCAAAGTGTCCTAGAGGGGGTGAATAGGACTTTATAAAAAATTTATGATGTTTTAAAATCCTATTATCATAACCCTGATTTACACACTCCTATCATGACATCTCCAATTAAACTCTAATGGCTTCCAAGCCAATTAAAGGATCCAATCATAAGATTTTCAAGTATTTGAACAATATGTAGGCTTAGCTTATGATGAATAAACGATACGAGTGTGTGTGTGTGTGGGATGTGATTCTTATTAGTTCTAAATAATCATGTTAGCGTGCTTTATGAAATCATTTAAAGAAAACATATAAGAGTAATGCGCAAATAACAATCCCAAACATAGTCATTTTATAGTGGTTCGGCTACGTGCCTACTATACTTCCGGTGGACACACTCAACCCCTTGAGTGTACCAGATCTCACTAACGGATGTTTTAAATTAGGTTTACCTCTAACCTTCTCAACCTACACAAGGTCGACTCTAAGACCTACACAAGGAACCTAGACGTGTCTCTATGAGACACAAGTTTATGCCCCACACAACAGCAAGGGTCAACACACAATACCCAGGTTTTGTACTTTACACACGAGTAGAGGATCCACACAAGGAACCTAGGGTTTTAGGTCACACAGGCCAATGATCCACACAAGGAACCTAAAGTTTATGCCCTACACAAGAGCAAAGGTCAACACACAACACCTAGGTTTTAGGCCACAAAGGCCAATGACCTATATTAAGGACCTAAGTTTATGCTTACCAAGAGCAACGGTCAACACACAACACCCAGACATATTCTCTCATCGGAGGCCTCCTATAAGGACTTGAAAGGGGTGAGAATCACCTGTGACCCAATCTTATACAAACGAATGATCAGCAGGGTCTCTAGACTCTAATGACTTACATATAAGTAGATGAGCCCCAGTAAGTACGTTGATGAAGATCTCCTCCTTGATAACGAAGGATCTTCAGCTCCCTTGATCCGCACCACTTATAATGCTCCAATGTAAGGCGATGGGTTGGGTCAAGGTTATGTTGGAATCCTACTCTATTAAATGTTTTACTATTTTAGAGACGGAGTGATTCCAAGCATCTAAGCATTCAAGGTATCCTAGCTCAATGATTTGCCATTAAGGTGGTAGCTGGATGATCCTTGAATGCGGAAGTTCATTCCCCAATCCACTCTATTGAATATCAATGATGAGGGTGGGTTGGAGGATGAACTCTCATGAGAAAAAGAGCTTAGGGTAAGTAGTATATTGGACTGTCTCAAGGCTCGTTCTATTTTTCTCACTGCTGCAACTAATAGCATGCACTCCTTAAATAGGCAAAGCGATCCAACGGTAATAAAATAGTTAGATTTTTTTTATAGAGTTCGATATCATCGATCCTTCTTCGATATCATCGAATGTATACTTTCGAAGACATCAAGGGACAGATCGAAGATATGAACTCTTTTGACAATGACAGTTGAATCTCTTATACACTGATCAATCATATCGAACATGCTTTGATTTCATCCGATTTCGAACTTCGATGTCATCGACCCATGGTTCGATTCTTCGATAATGAAAAACAAGAGAGAAGGCTAAGAATTGAGATAGCAGGCTTCGATATTATCAATCCTCCCACGATGTCATCGATATTCAAATGTCGATGATATCAATACCTAGTTCAATTTATCGATCTTTTATAACAGATTTTCCTATAAGTTCGTTGGACTCTCCATTGTCCGAATTCGATGAAAACGACCTAGGTTCGATATGATCGATATTTGAATATCGATATTATCGAAGGAGTATCGATTCCTCGAATCATTTAAATAAGATTTTCCTAAAAAGCTTGTTGGACAGTTTGGTCCGAAATCGATAACATCGAAGGCTCATTGATATCATCGGAGTTTGAATTTCGAGGATATCGATGCTTGTTTTGAGTCATCGATAAATGTATGATTTGCCTTAGAAGCTTGCCTGATGTCGTAACACTTGAGGTGATTGATTGTTGTGATGGGTTGAAGAGATTCTCTCAGAATTCGTAACAAGCGGTGTTTTCCTCGAAATAAACCCAGCCCACAACCCTAGCCTGGGTATCGCATCGGTGCACAAGACGCGGCATTGGAACCACGACGACGATAAGTTTCAAGTTAAGTCAACATAGATATATAGGATGCGACTTAGGGTTATGCGTAAACGTCGATTACAGGTTGCGGGTCACCGAAATTCGACGGGACAATTGTGGGAGTCTATGGAATGGTACAGACTAGGATACGGGACTTTCAACTCTCCCCTCCTAATAAAAATTTCATCTTCGAAATTTACACAATCATCGCAACTAGATATAACTCATAAGGAAGAGAAAATATAACATCATCATATAAAATCGGAGACAGCATACAAGATACAGTATATAATCAATCATCAAAGAGCTGGGGATAGCGCTCACGAATCTCGGCCTCGCGCTCCTAAGACGCCTCATCAACAGAATGGTGACCCCATTGAACCTTCACCTGGGGAATGACTTTGGTTCGGACGACTTGCTCCTTCCGATCAAGGATATGAACTGACTGCTCAATGTAAGAAGCATCCTCACGAACCTCCAGCTGCTACCGATCAATAACATGAATGATGTCTGACCCACACTTCCTCAGCATAGATACATGGAAAATGTTGTGGACGTCAAACAATTGAGATGACAAGGTAAGCTGATAGGCCACGACGCTAACACGCCCAGTGATCTCGAAAGGCCCTATAAATCTCGGGGCAAGCTTACCTTTCGCTCCAAATCGAACTACACCCTTCATGGGTGAGACCTTGAGATACATTCTGTCCCCAACAGTGAACTCAAAGGGATGACATCGACGATCAGCAAAACTCTTTTGCCAGCTCTAAGCTGTACGCATCCTCTATCATGCCTCAAACCTAGAAATCGGATTCACAGGAACCCCGATCACCGAACTTCGTGCCAACAGCCTCCGTAGTACCCCATTCTCGGCTCCCAGCGCTCATATGCCAGGTTCCGATCCTAGGATCCTACAAGGAGAATTTTTTTTTACATTTATCTCTTAAGAAGCAAAACCACAAGTTTACCCAAATCACAAAAGCAACATCATCACCACATATCTACTAATATAAGCATTTGAGTACAATGCTGAAAGAGAATTACATAAATAAAAAATCAAGCTCCTTAAGACCATTGCACGCTCCAAGCTCAACACTACAGCAACCTAACATCACCTGCACGCATTTATCGTGCATAAGCTTATAGAAAGCTTTGTGGGTGGTGTAAGTGTGTGCACAAGATAACTGCTAAGTATTCAACGCGATATCATAATCATACAATGTTGAAATAAGCGCAAGGTCATGAATCATATATTATCAGTATAAGCGAAAATACTGACAAGTCCATGAGTCGAACAATATCAGAATACGCAATACAGATCAACTATACAAATGATGAACAATATCAGAATACGTGATAAGATCAACTATACAAATGAGGAACAATATCAAAATACACGATATAAATCAACTATACAAATGAGTAGTCATAAAGAGTCAAATATCAGATGTTATATCTAAACCATATAAATGTAGAAACATAGGTAATGCAAAATGTCATATGCCGCTAATGTAATGTAATGTGCGGTGTGAATGAAATGATCATGCTGGAGTGTGAAGTCGGGATGATAGTACGTAGTATCACAGGCTATGGGGTCCATCACAAGGGGCTTCTATCCAAACCAGTCTCATACCTAAATTTGGATAGTCAAACTTAATGTGGTAAACTACTGATCTCAGTTTAGTTGCGCACCCCAATCGAAATCCTAGCCATTGCGAAGGTATACGTAATAAATAGTTACGCACCACCAGCCTGAGTAGATAGTGAATGAATGAATAAATGAGTATGCAAATCCTGCTCAATAAGTCCACATATCAGTACGGTTCATCTATGGGATCATCACAGGAGTCTATTACACTCTACGCCAGCTTGTCGCCCCTATCCGAGCGCACAACTGGGTAAGTGAAAGAGACCTCACTTCAGCCAGCTAATATCGGGCCCGACTCGTCGTTAGCAGACCCATTCCTCAAGCTGGTCAAACTTAACCTAAATATTTCCCCCTCACTCAGGCGGGTAAGGTCACACCCCCTCCCAACTGACTACGACATAGTGGGAGACACGACCTACTGGTATATGGCACTCACGCGCTCAATATATTCACTCAGTCTCGACGTTAGGGTATCTCCTGGCCACAAAGGTTTAGGGATTTTCACCCAGGGACATCTATGGCACCCGTATGCAAGAATTAAACATTTTCAGTGTCCCCTCTGGCCATCCACGATATACCTGTGGAGACTACGGCCCTGATGTCGCTAGGGCGTATAGTAATCACAACACACAATGTAAGATGCGTGAGTCATACAATCCAGTCATCCATCAATCTTATGCATGTCGTGCGCTCATGTGAGATAACCTCCGCCTATTATGGAGTCTCATAACAACATGCTCAATGACATATGCAATGATTAACCACATCTCATAACAAACATGCAGATGATGCGTATGGGCATGTATCAGATGCTATGCTGTCACGTACTCATAATCGGTATCAATAACTGGCATTGACAATCGACCTCGACAATGTGGACATTTAACCAACATTACCCCCAAGGAATGACCCACATAGAGCCAAACATATTGTGGGCCCACGGCCTCACACAAAGGCCACATACATCAAGTGGGCCGCATCTCATGGGTCAGAAATACATCTCAATGGGCCTCATCATATGGGCCTCATATACATCAAGTGGGTCGCATCAACTGGGCAGCAGCAATAGGCCTCATATAAATCCAATGGGTTACATTAAATGGTCATATACAATCTCAATCGACCGTATCCCATGGGCCTCAAATATATCATAATGGGCCTCATCATATGGTCTAATATACATCATAGTGGGTCGGATACATGGGCTTAATATACATCACCATGGGCCACGTACCTGGGCCTCGAAATACATCAAGTGGGCCACACATCATGGGCCTAATGCATATCACAATGGGCCTTGCCCTTAGGCCATGAATACATCACAATGAGCCTCTGACACGGGTCTAATATACATCATGAGGGGCCACATCCTATGGGCCTTAATTATATCACAATGTGCCATTTCCAATGGGCCTCAAATACTTCATAATAGGCCACAACTCATGAGCCTTAAATACTAAACAGGTGGGCCCCATATACATTAAGTGGGCCAAATGGGGCAGTCCATGGTTTAGCAAAATAAATGGACAACATGGTTGAAACATATTCACCATAGTGTGCCCCTCATGCCGATGGGTGGCGTGGTGAATACATACATCATGGTGGGTTCCCACACTACCCTGGACAAATGGACGGTTGGAGAACCACATACATTCAAGTGGGGTCCATGTCCCCAAGCGGAAGGACGGTTGGATATAACAATACATCATGGTGGCCTTATGCCACTCGTCCAGATGGACAGTCAAATATAGAGCATGTACGTCAAGGTGGGTCTCACCTCCCATGGACGGAGTGGATATACTACACATCATCAAGGTGGGTCCCAGGAATAGTCTTCTCAATGGCGTATGCTATGATCAGTTACTTCTCACATCAGCCATACATAAGATGCATATGATCATGAATTATGGATCTCTACTAAACATGTGTTGTGGTGATGGCTCTATTCATAACGAAGATGGGCCTAAGCGGTCAACTCACTATAAGTATGAACCTATCATCGGACCCTAGGAAGAGTCACAATGCGTACATTTAACCAACATTATACTTACAATGTGGACATCAAACCAACATTGTTCCCAAGGCATAGTCCGCCATAAAGGTGAGCACATAAACCACGATGGGATCACATTACAATGGGCCTCAACTCATGGGCTCCAAATACATCACAATGGGCCTCAACCCATAGGCCATATACCCATCACAGTGGGTCTCAACCCACGTGCCTTTATACATCACAATGGGTCTCAACCCATGGGCCCTAATACATCACAATATGCCTCAACCCATGATAATGGGCCTCAATAACGGACCCTCATACACATCAAGGTGGGCCTCAACAGATGGCCACAAATGGATCAATATGGGCCTAATCACATGGGCTTTACATTCATATCAAGGTGGGCCCCAACAACGGCCTCATGCGCATGATAGTGGGCCTCAATAATGGGCCCTCATACGCGTCAAGGTGGACCTCAATAGATGGCCACAAATGGATCAAGGTGGGCCTTATGTATATCAGAGTGGGCCTCCACAACGGGCCACAAATACATCATATCGGGCCTAGTCGAGTGGGCCCCTATTAAATGGACCATACCAATGGACCGTACAAACAACGTACTTCCAACATTATTTGGGATTATTTTGGAGCATTTTATTAAATTCATATCCAGAGATCATCTGGACCATACCATGAATGATAATGTCGATAATGATTTCCATCGTTAAATTTTTATTTTTATTTTATTTTTTTCTTTTTTATTTTAGTGAGCTCACCATCACATTTAAGTTCCGTCCAGTTTGTTCATAAGGTCAGAAAGACCTGACCTTAGAGGAAAACAAATATCATATTGGTCTAAAACTTCTGTAATCCAAAGTGGGGTTTCGATGGTAGGCATTTATCACTACTATTTTTCTACAGTGTGGTCCACTTGATATTGGATCTGTCTTATTTTTAGTGTCAAGCCTTAAAATGGGCTTCCAAAATGGTTGGTGAGCTTGGATGCAACACATGCATCATGGTGGGTCCCATCGTCCAGGTGTGGACGATGGATAAAATACATATACCATGGTGGTCCACCGTCCACGGCTGTGGATGGTCATACTAAAACACATACATCACTATAGGTCCCATGTGGGGCCCACCATAATGCTTATTTGTAATCCAACTCATTGGTAAGGTTACATGGGTCCAGGTGAAGTGGGAAAACAGTTTTCATAATAATCCAAAACTTCTGTGACATCCGGAAAGATTCAATGGCAGACGTTAAATCCTCAGTGTTCACTATGATGTGCCCCCCCCCCCCTGAGTTCCAAATACATCTGATTTTTGGGGAATCACCATCCCAGAGGGGAACTACCAAATGCACGGAGTGGATGTGCATCACATGATGTGGTGGGGACCACGGCTGGGGCCCACGTTCCTTGACCTCGTCCATTGTTTACGCGCTTGACACCACCCAAGCGTCATCGGTCACGAAGAAGAGCAGCACTCGCTTGCTTAGATGTTTTTTTTTTTTTTGAAAAATGCATTTTTTGAGGAATTTCGTATGTGGGGCCCTCATCAGGGAAATCTGTCCCATCCATTGCATTCTATAGTTCAAGATCGACCAAATGAGACCAATATGTAATGTGTTATTAGCGTATAGAAACGTCGGGGTGGTTTTTAATGGAAAACACATTGTTTGCTATGCTATGGCCCGCCTGAGAGTCAGATTAACCTCATTTTTCGGGTCAACGCCTAAAATGAGGTAGGAAGGGGATGGACGGCTTGGATTTGAAACATACATCAAGGTGGGGCCTACATGTACAACCCTTCCCACATTTTTTTTCTTTTCTTTCTTCTACTGTTGCCATTAGTACACCCATTGTCAGCTCGCCCTTCACTGTTTGCAACATCCAGCATCCCTGGATGCTGGACGGTTGGGTAACATGCATTTAAGGTGGGCCACCAAATGGCAGGATGGTATGGATAAGGCATACATCAAGGTGGGGTCCATCCCGGCGGCCACACGCCACATCATCGTACAAAATGATAGAGAGAGGAAGAGAGAGAGAGAGAGAGAGAGAGAGAGAGAGAAAGAAGCACCCACCTTGATCATGGATTCTTCCTTCCACCACCAACATGATCGACAACTCCAAGGGGACAATTCCAACGGTCAAGATGTTCTTAGGATGGTGGAGATAAGAGGCGGGAAGTAGGCCACACATGGCTTCTCATGGAGTTTTGCTTGGACGTGGGTTTCTCCCATGGGAGTTTCTTGGATTGAAGAGAGAGGAAATGAGGGAGAGAAGTGGTGAGGTGGAGTGATGGGATGAGAGGGATGGTGAGTGATGTAAGGGGGTACTTTGTTATAAGAGAAGTTGACTTTTGGGGAGGGTGGTTGTACTTGGCTATGGGTGTGAGTGATGGGAGTGATGTGTACTTGATTGATGTGACCAATGTGATGTGTCATAGAGATTCCCTTGATATTTGCAACGTGTGGCATTTTCCTCGAACTGAACGGGGGCCCACATCTCCTAGCCCGGGTATGCCTTAGTGCATGAGACACGACATTGAATCCTCAGCGACGACACAATTGCAAGGGTACAAGTCTTGGATAAGCCGACTCTGAAATACGGGACACGGCTCATGATCACTCGTAAACACTAATAACAGATCGCGGGTCACCGGAATTTGACCGGGAGGACCGCGAAAGCCTACGGAATGGTATGGGCTAGGATACAGGCTTCACAACTCTTCCCTCCTAATAAAAATTTCATCCTCGAAATTTATAGAACAGATAAAGGAAGTGGAAACATCGTCAAGTATATATGACAAGGCATAATTAATCTACTAAAGGATAAAGATAGCGCTCTCTAATCTTAACCTCGCCCTCCCACGACGAATCATCAACAATATGGTGACTTTACTGAACCTCGGATCCTAGATCAGAAATGATCAAAATGGAGTACCTTGTAACTTCTCAATTTCAACGATAGAGAGCTATATCTGAAAATCTCTAAGTTATTCGAACTTGGGGATCTAATCATTCTAAGTTCTCGACAATCATAGACTGTAGGGTAACTATCAGCAGATATGTGATGTTATCTTCAGGTATTCCCAAGTTATGCTCTGATACCAATTTCTATCACGCCCCAAACCTAGAAATCGGATTCACAGGAATCCCGATGACCGAATCTGGTGTCGACAGCCTCCGTAGTACCCCATTCTCGGCTCCCAGCGCTCATATGCCAGGTTCCGATCCTGGGATCCTACAAAGAGAATTTTTTTTTGTACTTTTATCTCGTAAGAAGCAAAACTACAAGTTTACCCAAATCACAAAAGCAACATCATCACCACATATCTACTAATATAAACATTTGAGTACAATGCTGAAAGGGAAATACATAAATAAAAAATCAAGCTCCTGAAGACCGTTGCATACTCCAAGCTCAACACTACTGCAACCTAACATCACCTGCACACATCTATCGTGCATAAGCTTATAGAAAGCTTTGAGGGTGGTGTAAGTGTGTGCACAAGGTAAGTGTCAAGTATTCAACGCGATGTCATAATCATACAATGTTGAAATAAGTGCAAGATCATGAATCATATATTATCAGAGTAAGCGAAAATACTGACAAGTCCATAACTTAAACAATATCAGAATAAGCAATACAGATCAACTATACAAACAATGAACAGTATCAAAATACGCGATATATATCAACTATACAAATGAGGAACAATATCAGAATACGCGATATAAATCAACTATACAAATGAGGAGCCATAAATAGTCAAATATCAGATGTCGTATCTAAACCATACAAATGCAGAAACATAGGTAACCCAAAATGTCATATGCCGCTAATGTAATACAATGTACGGTGCGAATGGAATGATCATGCTGGAGTGTGAAGTCGAGATGACAGTACGTAGTATCACAGGCTATGGGGTTCATCACAAGGATCTTCTATCCAAACCAGTCCCATACCTAAATTTAGATAGTCAGACTCAATGTGGTAAACTCCTGATCTCTGGTTAGTTGCGCACCCCAACCGAAATCTTGGCCATTACGAAGGTACACGTAATAAATAGTTGCGCACCACCAGCCCGAGTGGATAATGAATGAATGAATGAATGAGTATACAAATCATGCTCAAAAAGTCCACATATCAGTACAATTCATCTCTGGGATCATCACCGGGGTCTATTACACTCTACGCCATCTTGCCGCCCCTATCCGAGCGCACAACTGGGTAAGTGAAAGAGACCTCACTATCCGCCGGCCAATATTGGGCCCGGCTCGTCGATAGCGGACCCATTCCTCAAGCTGGTCAAAATCAACCTAGATATTGCCCTCTCACTCAAGTGGGTAAGATCACACCCCCTTCCAACTGACTACGACATAGTGGGAGATGCGGCCTACTGGTATACAACCCTCACGCGCTCATATATATCCACTCAGTCTCGACGTTGGGGCGTCTCCTGGCCACGGAGGTTAGGGATTTTCACCCAGGAACATCTATGACGCTCGTATACTAGAACCAAACATTTTCGGTGTCCCCTCTGGCCATCCACGATATGCCTGTGGAGGCTATGGCCCTGATGTCGCTAGGGCGTATAGTAATCACAACACACAATGCAAGATGCATGAGTCATACAATCCAGTCATGCATCAATCCTACGCATGTCGTGCGCTCATGTGAGATAACCTCCGCCTATCATGGAGTCTCATAACAACATGCTCAATGACATATGCAATGATCAACCACATCTCATAACAAACATGTAGATGATGCGTATGGGCATGTATCATGATGCTATGCTATCACATACTATAATCGGTATCAATAACTGGCATCGACAATCGACCTCGACAATGTGGACATTTAACCAACATTGCCCCCAAGGAATGGCCCACATAGAGCCAAACATATTGTGGGCTTATGGCCTTGCACAAGGGCCACATACATCAAGTGAGCCACATCTCATGGGCCAGAAATACATCTCAATGGTCCTCATCATATGGGCCTCATATACATCAAGTGGGTTGCATCAACTGGGCCGCAGTAATGGGCCTCATATAAATCCAACGGGCCGCATTAAATGGTCATATACAATCTCAATCGGCCGTATCCCATGGGCCTTAAATATATCATAATGTGCCTCATCATATGGTCTAATATATATCATAGTGGGTCGGATACACGGGCTTAGTACACATCACCATGGGCCACGACTTATGGTCCTCAAATATATCATAATGGGCTACGACCCGTGGGCCTCAATAAACATCAAGTGGATCGCATTAATGAGTCTCATATACATCAAATGGGCCACATACCTGAGCCTCGAAATACATCAAGTGGGCCACACATCATGGGCCTTGCCCTTAGGACACAAATATATCACAATGGGCCTCTGACATGGGTCTAATATACACCATAAGGGGCCACATCATATGGGCCTTAATTATATCACAATGTGTCATGTCCCATGAGCCTTGAATACATCATAATAGGCCACAACTCATGGGCCTCAAATACTAAATAGGTGGGCCCCATATACATTAAGTGGGCCAAATGGGGCAGTCCATGGTTTAGCAAAACAAATGGACAGTGTGGTTAAAACATATTCATCATGGTGTGCCCCCCATGCCGATGGGTGGCGTGGTGAATACATACATCATGGCAGGTTCCCACACTACCCTGGACAGATGGACGACTGGAGAATCACATACATTCAAGTGGGGTCCATGTCCTCAAGCGGAAGGACAGTTGGATATAACGATACATCATGGTGGCCTTACGCCACTCATCCAGATGGACAATCGAATATAGAGCATGTATGTCAAGGTGGGTCTCACCTGCCATGGACGGACTGGATATACTACACATCATCAAGGTGGGTCCCAAGAATAGTCTGCCCAATGGTGTATGCTATGATCAGTCACTTCTCACATCAGGCATACATATGATGCGTATGATCATGAATTACACTACGCCAAAACAGCGAAAAAAGGACGGTTGAAAACCGTCTCAAAAGGCCAAAAGGGACGGTCCTGGACCGTCGCAACGGCCGTCAAATTTTGACGTGTCGTATTTTTTAACGGACGGCCATAAACCGTCTCTAAATAAGGACGGTCATGGACCGTCTCTAAAAAAGGACGGTCTTAGTCTGTCTCTAATGGTAGTTTCCCTTAAATTTGTAAAGGTCAGTCTTTGACCGTCCGTAAAAAGGACGGCCCATGACCGTCAATAACAAGGACGATTATAGTCCGTCTCTTATAACCTATAAAAGATCGGTCATGGACCGTCTGTAATGAACCTAGAAAGGACGGTCATGAGCCGTCCTTTCAAAGGACGGTTATAAACCGTCTCTTATGACCCAGAAAAGGACAGTCATGGACCGTCTCTAATGAGACTGCAAAGGACGGTCTTCAACCGTCTCATATTTGCATATACACCTGTTCATATGATATTCTTTCTGATATACACCTGCTACAACATCATATTCTTCCTGATATACACCTGTTATATAATATATTTCATCATATTCACATTCACATCCATCAAACCCAAAAACATAAACTACATCCATCCAAACACAAACAATATACACCTGTTATAATATCATGTTCTTCCTAATATACACCTGTTAAAACATCGTATTCTTCCTAATATACACCTGTTATATAATATATTTCATCATATTCACATCCATCTAAACCCAAACTACACAAATCCATCCAAACATAAACTACATTCATCCAAACATAAACAATCTTATCCACATTACATTCATCCATGCATAAATACGCTCACACCAACCCTGCAAAACTCCAAATCATGAGCTAAAATACCAAACAGTTTCTCATCCAACAAAAACCACATCAAACATTCAAAGTTCAACCACTTCAAAGAATCACAAACCTTAACATTAATTTTTAAGGCAACATTTTCAAGATACTGTTTATTGACTCTGGATGCCTGTCTCGGTTGGCAACACTGTAACACTATGCCCAACTCTGTTTCACAAACACGTTTTATCTTTCCTGCAAAATAAGAAAACAAAATGCTTTAGTTGATTCATTCCACTCTCTAGGATTTAGGGTCTTGTTTGTACTCACCATATGAACAACTCATGTCAGGTAAAATGATAATAAGCAATTGGAGATGTTACTTCTTATCTCCACTTTGTAGGTTTTCAGTGGCATGTTTGTGTACATTCATCAGAGCCATCTCAATCCTATTAGGGCGATCGGTTTTAGGTTTAGGTTTTAGGCTTAGGTTTAGGTTATAGGTTTAGGTTATAAGTGCAGGTTATAGGTTTAGGTTTAGGTTTAGGTTAAGTTATAGATTAAGGATTAGGGAATTGAGAATAGGTTAAGGTTTAAGTTTAGAAAATTAGGTACGGGTTCGGGTTCAGGTTTACGTTTGGGTTTTAGGTCATAGGTTTTGGTTTAGGTTAATGTTATAGGTTTAGGTTTAGGTTTAGGTTAAGGTTTAAGTTATAAGCTATAGGTTTAGGGAATTGAGAATAAGTTAAGCTTTAGGTTTAGGAAATCGGGTTCGGGTTCGGGTTCGGGATCGGGTTTATGTTTGGGTTTTAGGTCATAGGTTTTGGTTTAGGTTAAGGTTATAGGTTTAGGTTTGGGTTTAGGTTAAGGTTTTGGTTAAGGTTTAAGTTATAAGCTATAAGTTTAGGGAATTGAGAATAGGTAAAGGTTTAGGTTTAGGAAATCGGGTTCGGGTTCAGGATCGGGTTTATGTTTGGGTCTTAGGTCATAGGTTTTCGTTTAGGTTAAGGTTATAGGTTTAGGTTTGGGTTTAGGTTAAGGTTTTGGTAAAGGTTTAGGTTATAAGCTATAGGTTTAGGGAATTGAGAATAGGTAAAGGTTTAGGTTTAGGAAATCGGGTTCGGGATCGGGATTAGGTTTGGGTTTTCAAGTTAGGGTTTAGGTTTAGGTTAGGGAGTTGAGATTAGGATTAGGTGTAGGTGTAGGTTTAGGGATTTGATAATAGGTTAAGGTTTAGGTTTAGGTTTAGGTTTAGGGAATTGAGAATAGATAAAGGTTTAGGTTTAGGAAATCAGGTTCGGGTTCGGGATCGGCTTTAGGTTTGGGTTTTCAAGTTAGGGTTTAGGTTTAGGTTAGGGAGTTGAGATTAGGATTAGGTGTAGGTGTAGGTTTAGGGATTTGAGAATAGGTTAAGGTTAAGGTTAAGGTTTAGGTTTAGGTTTAGGAATTGAGAATAGGTTAAGGTTTAGGTTTAGGAAATCGGGTTCGGGTTCGGGATCGGGTTTATGTTTGGGTTTTAGGTCATAGGTTTTGGTTTAGGTTAAGGTTATAGGTTTAGGTTTGGGTTTAGGTTAATGTTTTGGTTAAGGTTTAGGTTATAAGCTATAGGTTTAGGGAATTGAGAATAGGTAAAGGTTTAGGTTTAGGAAATCGGGTTCGGGTTAGGATCGGGATTAGGTTTGGGTTTTCAAGTTAGGGTTTAGGTTTAGGTGAGGGAGTTGAGATTAGGATTAGGTGTAGATGTAGGTTTAGGGATTTTAGAATAGGTTAAGGTTTAGGTTTAGGTTTGGGTTTAGGTTTTAGGAATTGAGAATAGGTAAAGGTTTAGGTTTAGGAAATCGAGTTCGGGTTCGGGATCGGGTTTAGGTTTGGGTTTTAAGTTAGGGTTTAGGTTTAGGTTAGGGAGTTGAGATTAGGATTAGGTGTAGGTGTAGGTTTAGGGATTTGAGAATAGGTTAAGGTCAAGGTTTAGGTTTAGGTTTAGGGAATTGAGAATAGGTTAAGGTTTAGGTTTAGGAAATCGGGTTTGGATTCGGGATCGGGTTTATGTTTGGGTTTTAGGCCATAGGTTTTGGTTTAGGTAAATGTTATAGGTTTAAGTTTGGGTTTAGGTTAAGGTTTAGGTTATAAGCTATAAGTTTAGGGAATTGAGAATAGGTAAAGGTTTAGGTTTAGGAAATCGGAGTTTGGGTTGGGGATCGGGTTTATGTTTGGGTTTTAGGTCATAGGATTTGGTTTAGGTTAAGGTTATAGGTTTAGGTTTGGGTTTAGGTTAAGGTTTTGGTTAAGGTTTAGGTTATAAGCTATAGGTTTAGGGAATTGAGAATAGGTAAAGGTTTAGGTTTAGGAATTCGGGTTCGGGTTCGGGATCGGGTTTATGTTTGGGTTTTAGGTCATAGGTTTTGGTTTAGGTTAAGGTTATACGTTTAGGTTTGGGTTTAGCTTAAGGTTTTGGTTAAGGTTTAGGTTATAAGCTATATGTTTAGGGAATTAAGAATAGGTAAAGGTTTAGGTTTAGGAAATCGGGTTTGGGTTGGGGATCGGGTTTATGTTTAGGTTTTTAAGTTTAGGTTTAGGTTAGGGAGTTGAGATTTGGATTAGGTGTAGGTGTGGGTTTAGGGATTTAAGAATAGGTTAGGTTGTAGGTTAAAGTATAGGAATTGAGTTTAGGTTATAGGTTTAAGTTAGGGAGTTGAGATTAGGATTAGGTGTAGGTGTAGGTTTAGGGATTTGAGAATAGGTTAAGGTTTAGGTTTAGGTTTAGGTTTAGGGAATTGAGAATAGGTTAAGGTTTAGGTTTAGGAAATAGGGTTCGGGCACGGGATCGGGTTTAGGTTTGGGTTTTCAAGTTAGGGTTTAGGTTTAGGTTAGGGAGTTGAGATTAGGATTAGGTGTAGGTGTAGGTGTAGGTTTAGGGATTTGAGAATAGGTTAAGGTTAAGGTTTAGGTTTAGGTTTAGGAAAGTGAGAATAGGTTAAGGTTTAGGTTTAGGAAATCGGGTTGGGGTACGGGATCGGGTTTAGGTTTGGGTTTTCAAGTTAAGGTTTAGGTTTAGGTTAGGGAGTTGAGATTAGAATTAGGTGTAGGTGTAGGTTTAGGGATTTGAGAATAGGTTAAGGTTAAGGTTTAGGTTTAGGTTTAGGGAATTGAGATTAGGTTAAGGTTTAGGTTTAGGAAATCAGGTTCGGGTTCGGGATCGGGTTTATGTTTGGGTTTTAGGTCATAGGTTTTGGTTTAGGTTAAGGTTATAGGTTTACGTTTGGGTTCAAGTTAAGGTTTTGGTTAAGGTTTAGGTTATAAGCTATAGGTTTAGGGAATTGAGAATAGGTAAAGGTTTAGGTTTAGGAAATCGGGTTCGGGTTCGGGATCGGGTTTATGTTTGGGTTTTAGGTCATAGGTTTTGGTTTAGGTTAAGGTAATAGGTTGAGGTTTGGGTTTAGGTTAAGGTTTTGGTTAAGGTTTAGGTTATAAGCTATAGGTTTAGGGAATTGAGAATAGGTAAAGGTTTAGGTTTAGGAAATCGGGTTTGGGTTCGGGATCGGGTTTATGTTTGGGTTTTAGGTCATAGGTTTTGGTTTAGGTTAAGGTTATACGTTTAGGTTTGGGTTTAGCTTAAGGTTTTGGTTAAGGTTTAGGTTATAAGCTATATGTTTAGGGAATTAAGAATAGGTAAAGGTTTAGGTTTAGGAAATCGGGTTTGGGTTGGGGATCGGGTTTATGTTTGGGTTTTTAAGTTTAGGTTTAGGTTAGGGAGTTGAGATTAGGATTAGGTGTAGGTGTGGGTTTAGGGATTTAAGAATAGGTTAGGTTGTAGGTTAAAGTATAGGAATTGAGTTTAGGTTATAGGTTTAGGTTAGGGAGTTGAGATTAGGATTAGGTGTAGGTGTAGGTTTAGGGATTTGAGAATAGGTTAAGGTTTAGGTTTAGGTTTAGGTTTAGGAATTGAGAATAGGTTAAGGTTTAGGTGTAGGAAATAGGGTTCGGGTGTACGGGATCGGGTTTAGGTTTGGGTTTTCAAGTTAGGGTTTAGGTTTAGGTTAGGGAGTTGAGATTAGGATTAGGTGTAGGTGTAGGTTTAGGGATTTGAGAATAGGTTAAGGTTAAGGTTTAGGTTTAGGTTTAGGAAATCGAGAATAGGTTAAGGTTTAGGTTTAGGAAATCGGGTTGGGGTACGGGATCGGGTTTAGGTTTGGGTTTTCAAGTTAAGGTTTAGGTTTAGGTTAGGGAGTTGAGATTAGAATTAGGTGTAGGTGTAGGTTTAGGGATTTAAGAATAGGTTAAGGTTAAGGTTTAGGTTTAGGTTTAGGGAATTGAGATTAGGTTAAGGTTTAGGTTTAGGAAATCGGGTTCGGGTTTGGGATCGGGTTTATGTTTGGGTTTTAGGTCATAGGTTTTGGTTTAGGTTAAGGTTATAGGTTTACGTTTGGGTTCAAGTTAAGGTTTTGGTTAAGGTTTAGGTTATAAGCTATAGGTTTAGGAATTGAGAATAGGTAAAGGTTTAGGTTTAGGAAATCGGGTTCGGGTTCGGGATCGGGTTTAGGTTTGGGTTTTCAAGTTAGGGTTTAGGTTTAGGTTAGGGAGTTGAGATTAGGATTAGGTGTAGGTGTAGGTTTAGGGATTTGAGAATAGGTTAAGGTCAAGGTTTAGGTTTAGGTTTAGGAATTGAGAATAGGTTAAGGTTTAGGTTTAGGAAATCGGGTTTGGATTCGGGATCGGGTTTATGTTTGGGTTTTAGGCCATAGGTTTTGGTTTAGGTAAATGTTATAGGTTTAAGTTTGGGTTTAGGTTAAGGTTTAGGTTATAAGCTATAAGTTTAGGGAATTGAGAATAGGTAAAGGTTTAAGTTTAGGAAATCGGTTTGGGTTGGGGATCGGGTTTATGTTTGGGTTTTAGGTCATAGGATTTGGTTTAGGTTAAGGTTATAGGTTTAGGTTTGGGTTTAGGTTAAGGTTTTGGTTAAGGTTTAGGTTATAAGCTATAGGTTTAGGGAATTGAGAATAGGTAAAGGTTTAGGTTTAGGAATTCGGGTTCGGGTTCGGGATCGGGTTTATGTTTGGGTTTTAGGTCATAGGTTTTGGTTTAGGTTAAGGTTATACGTTTAGGTTTGGGTTTAGCTTAAGGTTTTGGTTAAGGTTTAGGTTATAAGCTATATGTTTAGGGAATTAAGAATAGGTAAAGGTTTAGGTTTAGGAAATCGGGTTTGGGTTGGGGATCGGGTTTATGTTTGGGTTTTAAGTTTAGGTTTAGGTTAGGGAGTTGAGATTTGGATTAGGTGTAGGTGTGGGTTTAGGGATTTAAGAATAGGTTAGGTTGTAGGTTAAAGTATAGGAATTGAGTTTAGGTTATAGGTTTAAGTTAGGGAGTTGAGATTAGGATTAGGTGTAGGTGTAGGTTTAGGGATTTGAGAATAGGTTAAGGTTTAGGTTTAGGTTTAGGTTTAGGGAATTGAGAATAGGTTAAGGTTTAGGTTTAAGAAATAGGGTTCGGAGAATGCGGGATCGGGTTTAGGTTTGGGTTTTCAAGTTAGGGTTTAGGTTTAGGTTAGGGAGTTGAGATTAGGATTAGGTGTAGGTGTAGGTTTAGGGATTTGAGAATAGGTTAAGGTTAAGGTTTAGGTTTAGGTTTAGGAAATTGAGAATAGGTTAAGGTTTAGGTTTAGGAAATCGGGTTGGGGTACGGGATCGGGTTTAGGTTTGGGTTTTCAAGTTAAGGTTTAGGTTTAGGTTAGGGAGTTGAGATTAGAATTAGGTGTAGGTGTAGGTTTAGGGATTTGAGAATAGGTTAAGGTTAAGGTTTAGGTTTAGGTTTAGGGAATTGAGATTAGGTTAAGGTTTAGGTTTAGGAAATCGAGTTCGGGTTCGGGATCGGGTTTATGTTTGGGTTTTAGGTCATAGGTTTTGGTTTAGGTTAAGGTTATAGGTTTACGTTTGGGTTCAAGTTAAGGTTTTGGTTAAGGTTTAGGTTATAAGCTATAGGTTTAGGGAATTGAGAATAGGTAAAGGTTTAGGTTTAGGAAATCGGGTTCGGGTTCGGGATCGGGTTTAGGTTTGGGTTTTCAAGTTAGGGTTTAGGTTTAGGTTAGGGAGTTGAGATTAGGATTAGGTGTAGGTGTAGGTTTAGGGATTTGAGAATAGGTTAAGGTTAAGGTTTAGGTTTAGGTTTAGGAAATCGAGAATAGGTTAAGGTTTAGGTTTAGGAAATCGGGTTGGGGTACGGGATCGGGTTTAGGTTTGGGTTTTCAAGTTAAGGTTTAGGTTTAGGTTAGGGAGTTGAGATTAGAATTAGGTGTAGGTGTAGGTTTAGGGATTTGAGAATAGGTTAAGGTTAAGGTTTAGGTTTAGGTTTAGGAATTGAGATTAGGTTAAGGTTTAGGTTTAGGAAATCAGGTTCGGGTTCGGGATCGGGTTTATGTTTGGGTTTTAGGTCATAGGTTTTGGTTTAGGTTAAGGTTATAGGTTTACGTTTGGGTTCAAGTTAAGGTTTTGGTTAAGGTTTAGGTTATAAGCTATAGGTTTAGGGAATTGAGAATAGGTAAAGGTTTAGGTTTAGGAAATCGGGTTCGGGTTCGGGATCGGGTTTATGTTTGGGTTTTAGGTCATAGGTTTTGGTTTAGGTTAAGGTAATAGGTTGAGGTTTGGGTTTAGGTTAAGGTTTTGGTTAAGGTTTAGGTTATAAGCTATAGGTTTAGGGAATTGAGAATAGGTAAAGGTTTAGGTTTAGGAAATCGGGTTTGGGTTCGGGATCGGGTTTATGTTTGGGTTTTAGGTCATAGGTTTTGGTTTAGGTTAAGGTTATAGGTTTAGGTTTAGGTTTAAGTTAAGGTTTTGGTTAAGGTTTAGGTTATAAGCTATAGGTTTAGGGAATTGAGAATAGGTAAAGGTTTAGGTTTAGAAAATTGGGTTCAGGTTCGGGATCGAGTTTATGTTTAGGTTTTATGTCATAGGTTTTGGTTTAGGTTAAGGTTATAGGTTTAGGTTTGGGTTTAGGTTAAGGTTTTGGTTAAGGTTTAGGTTATAAGCTATAGGTTTAGGGAATTGAGAATAGGTAAAGGTTTAGGTTTAGGAAATCGGGTTCGGGTTCGGGATTGGGTTTATGTTTAGGTTTTAGGTCATAGGTTTTGGTTTAGGTTAAGGTTATAGGTTTAGGTTTGGGTTTAGGTAAAGGTTTTAGTTAAGGTTTAGGTTATAAGCTATAGGTTTAGGGAATTGAGAATAGATAAAGGTTTAGGTTTAGGAAATCGGGTTCGGGTTCGGGATCGGGTTTAGGTTTGGGTTTTCAAGTTAGGGTTTAGGTTTAGGTTAGGGAGTTGAGATTAGGATTAGGTGTAGGTGTACGTTTAGGGATTTGAGAATAGGTTAAGGTTAAGGTTAAGGTTTAGGTTTAGGTTTAGGGAATTGAGAATCGGTTAAGGTTTAGGTTTATGAAATCGGGTTCGGGTTCGGGATCGGGTTTATGTTTGGGTTTTAGGTCATAGGTTTTGGTTTAGGTTAAGGTTATAGGTTTACGTTTGGGTTTAGGTTAAGGTTTTTGTTAAGGCTTAGGTTATAAGCTATAGGTTTAGGGAATTGAGAATAGGTAAAGGTTTAGGTTTAGGAAATCGGGTTCGGGTTCGGGATCGGGTTTAGGTTTGGGTTTTCAAGTTAGGGTTTAGGTTTAGGTTAGGGAGTTGAGATTAGGATTAGGTGTAGGTGTAGGTTTAGGGATTTGAGAATAGGTTAAGGTTAAGGTTTGGGTTTAGGTTTAGGAAATCGAGAATAGGTTAAGGTTTAGGTTTAGGAAATCGGGTTCGGGTACGGGATCGGGTTTAGGTTTGGGTTTTCAAGTTAAGGTTTAGGTTTAGGTTAGGGAGTTGAGATTAGAATTAGGTGTAGGTGTAGGTTTAGGGATTTGAGAGTTAAGGTTAGGTTTAGGTTTAAGAGAATAGGTTAAGGTTTAGGTTTAGAAATCGAGTTCGGGTTCGGGATCGGGTTTATGTTTGGGTTTTAGGTCATAGGTTTTGGTTTAGGTTAAGGTTATAGGTTTACGTTTGGGTTTAGGTTAAGGTTTTGGTTAAGGTTTAGTTTATAAGCTATAGGTTTAGGGAATTGAGAATAGGTAAAGGTTTAGGTTTAGGAAATCGGGTTCGGGTTCGGGATCGGGTTTATGTTTGGGTTTTAGGTCATAGGTTTTGGTTTAGGTTAAGGTTATAGGTTGAGGTTTGGGTTTAGGTTAAGGTTTTGGTTAAGGTTTAGGTTATAAGCTATAGGTTTAGGGAATTGAGAATAAGTAAAGGTTTAGGTTATAAGCTATAGGTTTAGGGAATTGAGAATAAGTAAAGGTTTAGGTTTAGGAAATCGGGTTTGGGTTGGGATCGGGTTTATGTTTAGGTTTTAGGTCATATGTTTTGGTTTAGGTTAAGGTTATAGGTTGAGGTTTGGGTTTAGGTTAAGGTTTTGGTTAAGGTTTAGGTTATAAGCTATAGGTTTAGGGAATTGAGAATAGGTAAAGGTTTAGGTTTAGGAAATTGGGTTTGGGTTCGGGATCGGGTTTATGTTTGGGTTTTAGGTCATAGGTTTTGGTTTAGGTTAAAGTTATATGTTTAGGTTTGGGTTTAGGTTAATGTTTTAGTTAAGGTTTAGGTTATAAGCTATAGGTTTAGGGAATTGAGAATAGATAAAGGTTTAGGTTTAGGAAATCGGGTTCGGGTTCGGGATCGGGTTTAGGTTTGGGTTTTCAAGTTAGGGTTTAGGTTTAGGTTAGGGAGTTCGATTAGGATTAGGTGTAGGTGTAGGTTTAGGGATTTGAGAATAGGTTAAGGTTATGGTTAAGGTTTAGGTTTAAGTTTAGGGAATTGAGAATAGGTGAAGGTTTAGGTTTAGGAAATCGGGTTCGGGTTCGGGTTCGGGATCGGGTTTATGTTTAGGTTTTAGGTCATAGGTTTTGCCTTAGGTTAAGGTTATATGTTTAGGTTTGGGTTTAGCTTAAGGTTTTGGTTAAGGTTTAGGTTATAAGCTATAGGTTTAGGGAATTGAGAATAGGTAAAGGTTTAGGTTTAGGAAATCGGGTTTGGGTTGGGGATCGGGTTTATGTTTGGGTTTTTAAGTTTAGGTTTAGGTTAGGAAGTTGAGATTAGGATTAGGATTAGGTGTAGGTTTAGGGATTTGAGAATAGGTTAGGTTGTAGGTTAAAGTTTAGGTTATAGGTTTAGGTTAGGAGTTGAGATTAGGATTAGGTGTAGGTGTAGGTTTAGGGTTTTGAGAATAGGTTAAGGTTTAGGTTTAGGTTTAGGTTTAGGGAATTGAGAATAGGTTAAGGTTTAGGTTTAGGAAATCGGGTTGTGTACGGGATCGGGTTTAGGTTTGGGTTTTCAAGTTAGGGTTTAGGTTTAGGTTAGGGAGTTGAGATTAGGATTAGGTGTAAGTGTAGGTTTAGGGATTTGAGAATAGGTTAAGGTTAAGGTTTAGGTTTAGGTTTAGGGAATTGAGAATAGGTTAAGGTTTAGGTTTAGGAATTCGGGTTCGGGTACGGGATCGGGTTTAGGTTTGGGTTTTCAAGTTAAGGTTTAGGTTTAGGTTAAGGAGTTGAGATTAGGATTAGGTTTAGGTGTAGGTTTAGGGATTTGAGAATAGGTTAGGTTGCTGGTTAAAGTTTAGGGAATTGAGTTTAGGTTATAGGTTTAGGTTATAGGTTAAGGTTTAGGTTGTAGTTATAGGTTTTGGGATGTAAGAATAGGTTTAGGTTATAGGTTAAGGGTGTGGTCCCTGCAAATAAAACACGCAAATACAGATATAAACACGGCTTGTCCAAATGGCCAGGCCCTTCCAATGCTGTCCGTAGGAAATGGACAGCTTCATCATGGTCAGCGGTTCCCACCTTCCAGGGACCCCCGCTCATCCGGATAGCTCCGACGCACATCCGGGCTTGCTCCATTATTTTCGAGCAAATACATAAATACGGCCTGTCCAAATGGCCAGGCCCTTCCAATGCTGTCCATAGGAAATGGACAGCTTCATCATGGTCAGCGGTTCCCACCTTCCAGGGACCCCCGCTCATCCGGATAGCTCCGACGCACATCTGGGCTTGCTCCATTATTTTGAAGCAAATACATAAATACAGCCTGTCCAAATGGCCAGGCCCTTCCAATGCTGTCCATAGGAAATGGACAGCTTCATCATGGTCAGCGGTTCCCACCTTCCAGGGACCCCCGCTCATCCGGATAGCTCTGACGCACATCCGGGCTTGCTCCATTATTTTGAAGCCAATACATAAATACGGCATGTCCAAATGGCCAGGCCCTTCCAATGCTGTCTATAGGAAATGGACAGCTTCATCATGGTCAGCGGTTCCCACCTTCCAGGGACCCCCGCTCATCCGGATAGCTCCGACGCATATCCCGGCTTGCTCCATTATTTTCGAGCAAATACATTTAAAAACAACATAAATATATCTAAAAGTATCTGGATACCTGAGGAAGGCCTCCCATATTTGTATTGTTGGTTACTCATCCTTTTGTCTGCAAGCCACAATTGACCAACAATTTCTATCGCTACCTGTACTTTGAAACCAATAGAAATATAACTGGACCTGTAATCTGAAACCAACACAGATATAACTGAGAAACAATATAAAGAATAAGAAAAAATGAATTTACCTGTACACATCATTAAATGTTTCCCTAAAAGGAGGTGATATTATATCTTTGATAGCCACAACTGTGTATGATGAGAAAAAATGCAACGACAAATGTTATAATTCAAAGGAGAAAAAAATTTGTGGCTGCACCGATATTTTAGTACATTATGAACGGCTGCCTACATACCCAAAAAGTCAGATTGGGATCAAGCCACTACGTAGTTCTTTTTAATTAACCAAGTTACTAAAGGTCATAAATTTCATATTTAACAAAGTATCATTAAACAAGTCGTCTCAAATCGTTTCTGGTTGGTGCATTTAAAAAAAAAAAGAACTAATACACAATCAATGTATATTCTTGTTACATCTCGTACTGCAACAAGAGACAATGTTCTGTCAATACTTTAGTTACATTTGAAATTGAAATCCTTTAGTGACTTGGTTAATAAAAAACAAATGACAATAAGCCATAATTAATCAAAAGGATGCTGAAGATTAAATAAATAAAAAAAAGGCAACTTGATCAAAAAAGGATTTCAGTGAATAATCAAGTTTTCGTCATACAAAATGTCCTAGAGTTCAAAAAGTTGAACGAAACTACTGAATATTCAAATTCTCATCAGGAATTTGGGCCAAACAACAATTTCACCCAATTGAATATCTTCAAATGTCCTGTCATCATTAAACAATTCTGCTGTGCGAACATTGATATCATCTATTACAACTCCGATGCATTCTGGAGGGATGCCTGTAGTATCTGACACCATGCGCCCACTAGCAACTGTCCGACCACGGATATCTCTCAATTGGTAAATTTGTTCCATCGATGGAGTTGTTGCAGAGTCTTCTCGAATACTTGAGGGTTCACCAGATCGACGGTGGGCCTATAAATAAAGTAATGGTTCCATGTAAATAATAATGCTACTTTTATCTTTAAAAATAATAATTATATCATTTGATCATAGCAAATGCAGTACATGAGATGTATCAGGAGAGCGATGAAGTTGTTGGCTTTGATGAGCAATTTGTTGCCTAAGTTCAGCAAATTGTTGCTCAACAATCGTACGAAATTCTTGCATTTGAGTCATTGATGCTTCAAATTTAGCCTCAATGGACATACGTGCATTCCTCTCCAACCGAGCTTCTATGATGTAGGGGGTGGCAACCTTCATAGAAGTCTTAGAAATACCCAAACCCATGCCCCTAACTCGGCCTCTGCTATCACGACCACAAACCTAAACAATAATTTTTAAGTTAGTAATGTGTGTATAGTATTATTTAAAAAAAAAAAAAACACCAACGACAGTGTATGTAAAGTGAGTAGAATTGATGGAAAACCTATGAAACTGGGTCATGGTCTAAATCCTTGTGCTTACTGGAAGGATCACTGCCAGCTATCGATAATATTCTTTCCTGTTAGAAGATAATCGTTACAATAAATCCTTCATTGTACTTATATAAAAAAATGATTAAAAACTGAAAAATTATTCTCAACGCTATTTTAAGATGTGTTTGTGTTGGATAAGACCCATCAGGTCTACTATGAGTGGCAACAAACAAGTCGGTCCTGGTGATGATAGTATTTGGATTTTCTTTTCGCTGTAATTATATAAGCAAATTAGTTAACAAGAATTTATATTCATCAATTAAATTGTCAAAAAATATAGTACAAATTACCATTTTCTCTAATGTCCTAGCAGCACCTCGTCTTCCAGTCGTGTGAGGGCATTTCACCTGTGCTCTGGAAGTCTTTCCCTTCTTACGAAGATTGATTAATAATTATGTGGATTGTAGATTAATGAAAATGTCCCAATCCTCTTGCTTCACACCAATGGGACAATTTCTTCTTCTTTCTACATCATTATCAAGTTTATCATATTCCTTTCACAGATTGTATTTCCATACCTTCCAAGCTTTGCATACTTTCGAAAATGCATATTCTTTTAATTCATCATCGATGTCGTACGTGGCCTATTTCATTAAATTAATAATCAAACAATCTTATTGAGTAAGAATTAGAAATAAAATCAAGAACAAATATGCTCACCAAAACCATAGACCAGATATTATCTTTAATTGCACCAGGCACTTGCATGCTAATCAAGACAAATGAAATTGGACAAGTGTGTCCCGCCAAGTTGCCCTAAAAATGTGTTAAAAGGTCTTGATGTTTCTCCGATGGTTGTTTATATTCATTTAATTCAACTCTCTTCCTTGTATTGCTTCCTTGGGTGAAAGTGATGAACCACCAAAATCGACATAATTCCTGCAATTTTATAAAACAAAACAATATCTCATTATTATGTAATTAGTATTCTATTAATATTTTGATAGCTAAAAAATTATAACAATCATTACTAAATAGAATTCAACTCACTTTCAAACTGATTTGAATCTTATTAGTTTCTTTTCCGTTTCCTATGACGTGAGGTACTCGGCTCACTCTCTACCCATGATTTTTCTTGTACATCTTCTTCTTCATTTAAATCATCGATTAATGAAAGTGCTGAAGAACCTACATTCCTTCTGGCCTCAAACTCAAGTGGATCTTCAAATGCATATGCATCTTTCGTCAATCTCTTAGGAGCGTCAATACAACATGCAGTCATCTCTAGTTGGATCCTTACGAGAAGACCGAGAAATTTGCACTGAGATGCAAGAATAAACGGCTCATCGTCTTCCTTTAAGTTCCGTCTAAACCTTCCTAGATTGACAAATATCAAATTTGTTTCGGGATCTATGAAACATCCATTCAATTTATCTTCAATATGCACCCAATCACAATAGAAGAGTGCTACTCTGAAGTCGAAGTAGTTCAATTCAAGAATTTGTCTAATGATGCCATAATAAGTGACTTCTTCTTCTATAGGATTCCTATCCCTGGCGCTTGCCCTGAAGCTAGTTAGCGCTTTCATTGAGACTCCACTGTTCTGTGTTGTTTTGTTCAATTCAGAATTCGCAGTGCTAAAAACATATCCATTTATTGAGTAAGTATTATATGACATGCATTTGAAGTCAGGACCTTCGGCAATTCTCTTAAATTGAGACATTTCTTGATTATGTAGTTGATGTCTTAACCAATGAATGTACTTCATTGGTTTTCCTGCTGACAGATTACCCTTTCGATTTTGTCCCGTACGTGTTTGGCCCTGGATGTATGTTTGGTACTTCCTATAAATTTCAAATCATAGCAATTATTTTTATATATATAACAATGTTTATTACCATAAGCTATTTAAAAATATAAAAAAGAATAATATACTTCATTAACTTACTCATTCCATTGATGATTTTCAATGTGATGTTGCAAAACCCATCTGCGTGCTTGTTGATATTGCACTGTAGTAAGATTATAAACTTTTCCTTTCTTATCATTCTGGGAATCACCAGCATTTTCATCATCATTGAATATTTTTAATCCTTGCTTATGACCTCCTCTTGTATTATTAGGATAGTATTCCATGCAGTACATCATAGATTCCTCTATAATGTAGCGTTCCGCAATACAGCCCTCTGGGTAAGCTTGATTCATCACATACTTCTTATATGTTCTCATCATCCTGTTAAATATTAAAATCAGGTATTGATGAAAATATATAAGCTATTTTGAAAAAGTTAATAAATTAAAACAGTTAAAGTTACCTCTCAAAAGGATACATCCATCGATATCTGACAGGTCCGCAAACTTGTGCCTCCTTCACCAAGTGCACAATAAGATGTGTCATAGAAACGAAAAATGATGGTGGAAAATACTTTTCGAAAACACATAATGTTTCCACTATTTTATTTTTCATTTCTTGAAGCTCCATACGATGAATTTCTTTAGAACATATGACGTTAAAGAATCTTGACAATTGTATAATGGCGGCGCGTAATGACTTTTCTTTCTTGAATGAATGCATCAATAATACGGGCAGTAACTGCTGCATTAGAATGTGATAATCATGTGACTTAAGACCCTTGAGGTGATAGTCATCCATACTGATATGATGTTTTCAGTTTGCACTATACCCTCTCAGAACTTTCAAATCACTCAAGGTTCGACAAATCAGTTCTCTTTTAGATCTGGATAATGTGAAAGGAGCCTTAGGCAATAACAACTTACCATTTTTTTCCTCTGGCCAATATTTCGATCTTATCTTCATATCCATAAGATCCTGACGGGCGGGCATATGCTCCCAATACGGCAATGTAAAGAAGATTGATCTCTTCGACCAAGCAGTAAGGTTAGACTCCTCATCCGTGGTCTTCTTCCTCTTATTTCCTATATGCTTTCCGAACTTGGTTTGTATATTATTCATTTTAACCAATACCTGTTCTCCCGACAAAAGCTTTGGAGCTTGCCGATTTTCATCATTCCCATTGAATCGAGATCTTTGGCTCCTAAAGATATGAGCTCTTGGGAGGAATCTTCTGTGCCCCATATAAGAAAACTTCTTTCCATGTTTTAGCCAAAGCAAGCAGTCGGTCTCCTCACTACAAACAGGACATGCATACTTTCCTCCTGTCCTACACCTAGAAAGATGTCCATAAGCTGGAAAATCATGTATTGCCCATAATAAAATCGCCTTCATTGTAAACCTGTTCTTCCCGAACGAGTCATATGTTATCGACCCTTTCCACAATTCATTTAATTCTTCAATTAATGGTTGTAAATATACGTCGATGTCATGCCCTGGACCATTTTTTCCGGGAATTAAAAGTGTTAACATAATAAATTCCTTTCGCATGCATAAATGAGGTGGAAGATTGTATGGAACAATCATAACAGGCCAGCAACTATATGAGATGCTCATATGCCCAAAGGGATTGAATCCGTCTGTTGCAAGTCCCAACCGAACGTTACGTGGATCCGTAGCAAAATCACTAAATTTTCTATCTACAAACTTCCACATAGAAGAATCCACAGGATGACGCATGTACGAGTCATTTTTAGCCCCCTTTCAATGCCACAACATATTCTCTGCAATCCATGATACGCTATAAAGTCTTTGTAACCTTGGTGTTAATGGGAAGTATCTTAGCACCTTCCATGGTACATGTGAGACTCTTGATCTTACAACGCTATTCACTTTCCATCTGCTTGCTTTACATGTAGGACAACTTTCCTTATTAGCATGCTCCTTCCAGTACAGAATACAATCATTACGGCATGCATGTATCACCTCATAGTTCATACCCAACGAACTGATCAATCTCTTTGCATTATAGGTACTATCCAAGCAAAGAGTTCTCGCTTGGCAAAATCTTCTTGAGCAGTTGTAACAAAGTCGTAAAGCTATTATCTGACCACTGATATTTAGCCTTCATGCTCATCAACTCAACTGTCACTGACAACTTTGTATACTCACGTTTACACGATAGATATAGGGGTTGTACCGCATCCTCCCTTAATTTATTATACTGAGTATCATTGTCTATGTCATCTTGAGGCTGACTACCATGTTCCTCATTGACCTCATTCATACATGCATCTAAGTCATCAGGTTGAACACGACCAAAAGCATCATTAACCAAATCAACCATTCTGGGCAACAACTCTTCATTACAATCAGTGGCAGATGTACTAGGAGCCTTGGCATTAACACCCATATTGGGAAGTTGTTCTCCATGAAAAAACCAAGTTGTGTATGTCTGATCTATACCATTCATAATCAAATGCTCAGAAACTGTACTTAGTATTTTCTTCCCACGCACATTACGACATCTAGCACAAGGACAACTATACCAATCAATACCTCCCGAATTCCTTTTTGCAAATATAATAAATGATTCAACGCCTTTAATGTATTCATCACTCAATATATCTTTTGTCATCCAATTCTTGCTCGGGGGCGTCAAATCCATATCTGATATCACGTGCATGCAGCATATAAAAAGTGAGATACAATAAATGAAAAGCAGTCTTACCATTCTTGCACTAAATGAAAATATGAAGTTTCAATCCACAAAAAGAAAGAAGTAATAATTCAGAAGTTATTTAGGAAACAAGAGCAGGAAAATGCAATAAACAATACCTGCTGTAATGAAGTTTTTTTGCGCCTACATTGCAAACATAACATCAATCTAAAACATAAGTATTTCATCAGTAGTCTTTAATATGGATGGTCTAGACCGTTACATAGTCCAATCAACAATTTTACCCATCTATTTCCTATGACCCATCTTGGATTACTTATGTTTATAAAGAATCACTTCTGTCATACAATCTTAACCATACCATCCATGGCTTGGGAAAGGATGGATGTAGAAAGTCTGGTCAAATCAAAGATGGATTGGATCATCCAGTCAGTCTGATTTTGCTAAGTAGCCTATATAATTTATTTTTGACTCTAACGGACGGATTCGGATCTAACGATCAAGATGTTCAATTGAACAACTAGTAGCACTACAAATTATCTCTAAGAGCAACTTTGGAGCATTTCTACTTAATTAATGTAGATTTTACATTTTTTGCCTTTTTCAAACGGGTTTTCAAAAAGCTACCTAATTAATCCATATGATTAATTAAAAATCCACTCCCTTTGCTTTTTTTTTAAGGGCCGTGGGTGTGCAAGCAAATGGGTCATCCGCTTGGGTGAGCCTCACTAGCTACCATGTTTATGTAAAATCCACCCTGACCATCAGGAAAGTCACCTCATGCTAGGCCAAGGTCCCAAAAATCACTCCCATCCATGATTCAAGAGAAACGGGTGATTATGTACTGGACAATGATAGCCCTCCAAACTGTTTTCCTTTGTAGGGTTAACCTGAATCATGATGAGTCTGAGTTATAAGACATACCTAAATTTTGGTTTGCTATCTGATTGGAGTGGATTTCACATAATTATCACAATAGGCCTTGTAAAAATCAAGTGTAGACTTCTTTCCTCAACCGCCTTCTTTGCCTCCGAGATGGTTTCTAAAATAGTTTCTAAACAAATGGGCTCTAAAACTTTAAAAGTTTTATTACCTCCAAGAAGTTCCACAACAATCATCTTTCCAGACTTTTTTCAGCCCAGAGTCCATCCTAAACCCAGTTTTCACTACTTCACAAACTTCAGCCCCTAGTGGCATTCTTATAATTAAAAAATTATGAAATAAAGTTAACGGTCACGATTAATTGTTCATATCCCTCCAGATGGATGATCAATGGATTGCTACCCAAAACATGTGGCCACCATTGATCATTTATACCCAAGGATGATCAATATGTTGCCACCCTAAAACTAAGGCCACAATATATCATTTATATCCCTCCAAGGATGATCAAAGTGTTGCCACAACATACCTATAAGCAGCCCTTATCCTAAACTCTGAAACTTTTCATTCTCATCAGGGGCGGCTCTAAGGGGTAGGCAGATGAGGCAATTGCCTAAGGCCCCCTAGTTATGAAGGCCCTGTATTATAGGAACAGGCTTTTAATACTCTGACAGCTTTTGATAATCTATACACATGACTGAGAAATTGCAACCCTTGAATATTTTTAAATTAAATTAAACAGATATAAAAGTGGGTCCTATGGCTCATGAAAAATAAAAACAAAAACACACAATAGCTGGATCTCCTAACTGGTTGATTCTTGTACACTAAACAAATTATTTGAATTCAACATACAAATTCCCACTAATTGGAAGATAGAATAGTTAAATCAATGGATTTTTTGTAATTTAGCCTCTCTAGAATGGATCACCTAATTTGGACGGTTTGGATAGAGTCAAAATATGTTATATTAACAATCTAGGAGTGCCTATTTATTACCTATAACACTACTAGGTACTATACAATTCTAAATTCATTATTCTCACAATAGATGTGGATTGCGGTTTGCGTGCAGACCACTTTAGGGATTCCTGTAGCCTTGAGCTCTGAAGGGTCCACATTATTATATGTGTTATATCTATTCCGTCAATCCATTTTTTCATCCCATTTTAGAATATTAGAAAAAACATGAAGCAGAACCAAAGCTCAAGTGGACCACAACACAGAAAAAAAGTGGATATAGAATGCTCACCATTAAAAACTTTTCAGCAGGCGGCAGAAATTTTGGATAAGCTGATATTTATGTTTTCCTTTCATCCATCTAAGATTCACCTTATGAACGGTTTAACAACTTTATCTATCGAAATTGATTTATTGGGTAAACTTGAATACAAAAGTTTAATTAGTAATTTTGCATCTAAAAAGACAAAAAGCAAAGTTATGATTTAATTTTGAATTTATTATTTTTTTTAAAATTAAAAAGCCTCATTTTTATGACTTGCCTAAGGCCCCCAAAAATGTTGAGCCGCCCCTGAATCTCATCTGCAGTCCTAATACTATATATAAACATCTAATTCCAGTAAAACCAGTCCCTCTTTAGGCACAATCTCTCCTAAAATAGTCCCATTGAAACCGACCTATTGCCCACCTATAAGCCTAACCTACAATCTGACCCCAAATTCAGCCTCTAATTGTTCCCAACATTTCTACAATCTGTCTCCTTTCAGCACTAAACACAACACCCCTAATCTGACCACAGTCAAAATAAATCCACCCCATACCTGTCCCAATCCTCATTTTATAGTGGACATTACAGACCAGCAATCCTCATTTTATCCAAAGCTTAGCTGGACCACACACAGGAAAGAGTGGGGATTATGATCCACCATTGAGACTGTCATAGGGCCCACAGCGATGTTTATTTGTCACCTAACTTGTTCATAAGCTTCACACAGACATAGGAAAACACAAATATCGACTTGATTGAAACTTGCACGCCCTAACAAGTTTTCAACGGTGGGTCTTCAATTCCTCTTGTTTCTGTGGTGGGCCCACTTGAGCATTGGATATGCTTCCATTTGGGCTCATGCCATGAAATGAGTTGAAAAATAGAGGGCCTGCATGGATAAGACACACACATCGCAGTGGCCCCAGAGAGTTTACTCGCACGCTGAGTTACAGAGTATGCAATCTACCCTATCCAGTAGAGACATTTCATCAAACACATGTTGTGCACACCTTAAACATTCACAACAACTGATGAATGGCAAGACTATACGATGTCTGCATCCATTGTATAGAGAAGAGTACCTGGCCGGGAAAGAGATGAAGGACAATTTCTTGCCGCCGCACCCGGATCGGGGATGATGCAAGTGAGAAGAGAGAGAGAGAGAGAGAGAGAGAGAGAGAGTCAGGGTAGGAAGAAGCTAAGAGTCGCGCGGGTGTCTGGGACCGGGACGGCGAGAGGAGAGAGAGAGGAGAGAGAGAGAGAGAGAGAGAGAGAGAGAGAGAGAGACTCGGCGGGCATCTTGGTGTCCGGGGACCGACCGGACGACGACAACGAAAGAGAGAGAGAGAGAGAGAGAGAGAGAGAGAGAGAGGGCAGAGGTGTGCTGATGGAATGAGGGAAACATTGGGCGCGGCTCTGTTTTGAGCGCGCGCCCAAAATTTGGGCGGATCGGCCGTGGCTGATGGTCGGTGCTCTGTGGGCCCCACCATGATGTATATGTTTCATCCATTCCGTTCATCCATTTTTATAGATCATTTTAGTCGTTGATACAAAAAACTATGGGGATATAAATCCTAGATGGGCCACACCACAGGATAAAAATAATAAATGGATATTCACAATTAAATTCTTCTTAAGGCCCACCGTACTGTTTATTTGACATCCAATCTGTTGATTTAGTCATAAAACCCAGATGAAGGGAAAAGATAAATATCAGCTTGATCCAAAACTTTTATGCCCCCAAAATGTTTTTAATGGTCAAAATTCATTTAACACTATATCCTGTAATGTGGTTCACTTGAGATTGAGATATAATTCTTTTTTTCTTTTTATCATATCATAAAATGATATATAAAAATAGATGGACGGCATGGATGATACACATTCATCATGGTGAGCCCCACAGAGCACTGACCACTAGCCAATGGCTGGTGTCAGGTCAATCCTTTCCCCATCATAGCATACATATGTGATTTAATTTTCATTTAGCCTTCAATCTAGATGATTTTTTATTTTATGCCCTATAATAATATTTTCAAATATATAGACGGCTTAGATAAGGCACGTATATTTTTTTAGACCCTATAGAGTCCCTTATACCCTAAACGTACGTATTGAGTAAATCCTATGGGGCCACCATAATTTATTCATTTTATCCACTCTATCCATCCATTTTAACATATAATTTTATTACATAAGCTCAAAATTGATGCCTAAAAATCTCAAGTGGACCACATCATAGGAAACAATATAAATTGAACGTCTACCACTGAGAAATTTTGGGAGGCCACTAAAGTTTTGGATCAAGTTGATATTTTAGTTTTCCCTTCATCCATGTATTTGTGATCTATTGAACGGGTTGGATGACAAATAAAAATCACTGTAAGTCATAGGAAGATTTCAACTGTGGAAATCATTATTCCCACGGTCTCCTGTGGTATGGTCCACTTGATCTTTGGATATGCTTTAATTGTGGACTCAACCACTAAAATGATCTGGAAAAATGGATTAACGGTGTGGATAAACCATGACTTTGGGCCACGAGCTTAAAAATAAAGGTAATCCATGACTTAGGTGGGCCACACCACATACTATAGTTGAGAGGGTTATACCCTCTGATTAAAACATTCATAATCATTTATTGGGCCCACCTAGATGTGGTTCATAGATCCAGCCCATTCATCATGTGTGTCCCACTTGGATGAGGAGTCAGGCCAAGTTTCATACACATCCAAAACTCATGTGGGCCCCACCAATTAAATGCTTTTATATGTTTTTGGGATGTCTTCACATAATTTTAGATGTTATGGCCCACATGAGTTTAGATCTGCTGATTTTTGGACTTTAAGGGGACATCAAATGCATGGTGTTGATGTTCTACATACATCATGGTGGGGCGCACACAGATTAACCTCACGGGAAGTTCCCACGAGGTGACCTTAGGGCCCGTTTGGCTGGTGGATTGGAAGGGATTGAATGGTATTAGGGTGGATGGCATGGATTTCTAGGTAATGATGGTGTTGTCAGTGGATTGTCTTGAGATCCATGGGATTGCTATATCACTGGACTACTATATCCAGTCTGTTTGGCATGCCCGACCAATCCCAGGATTAAACCTTCCCATCCCTTCCAATCCCTCGAACCAAACATGTCCCAGGCAAATTTGAACAGATAAGGGTGGATTGGATGGGATTTAAAGGTAATGATGGTGTTGTCGATGGATTGTCTTAAGATCCATGGGATTAGGATAAGATCACCGACTCTGTTTGCACGCCCGATCAATCCCGGATTTAACTTCCAATCCCTTCTAATACCATCCAGTACTCCCTTCCAATCCGACCGGCCAAATGAGCCATTATAATACCATTTCACTATTTAAGTAACTCCTTCCGGGCCCGTTTGGCCGGGTGGATTGGAAGGAGTTGAATGGTATTAGGGTGGATGGCATGGATTTCAAGGTAATGAATAATGATGGTGTTGTCAGTGGATTGTCTTGGATTGCTATATCACGGGATTGCTATGTCGAGTCTGTTTGGCATGCCTGGCCAATCCCGGGATTAAACTTTCTCATCCTTTCCAATCCCTCTAACCAAACACGTCATAGGAAAATTTGAACGGATTAGGGTGGATTGGATGGGATTTAAGGGCCTGTTTGGTGGCGAGATCCCATGGTATTAGGAGGGATGGGATCAATTTTAAGGTAATGATGGTGGTGTCAATGGATTGTCTTAAGATCCATGGGATTGCTTATATCTTGGGACAAAGTTCATTGGGGGTCTGTTTGGCATGCCCTGCATATCCTAGGATTTTACCTTCCAATCCATCCAACGAAGGAATAGGATCAATTTTAAGCTAATAATGGTGATGTCAGTGGATTGTCTTAAGATCCATGGGATTGCTCTTATCTCAGGACAAGTTCGCTGGGTCTGTTTGGCACATCATGCCTATCCCAGGATATTGCCGATCCCATCCCTCCTAATACCGTGGGATCTGCCTGGCCAAATAGGCCCTAAAGGTAATGATGGTGTTGTCAGTGGATTGTCTTAAGATCTATGGGATTAATATTGCTATATCCCGCGATTAGGTCACCCAGCCTGTTTGGCACTCCCGGCCAATCCCGGGATTTAACTTCACCTTCATATATTTTATGTATATCGACACTATCCATATATTTTTCCATCATATTTTAGGATGTGATTTTAAATCATAAGAACTCAATAATCTCAAGTGGGTGATCATACCAATCAAAACAATGATGAATAACTATTAAAAACCTTTTGAAGGCCACAAAAGTTTTGGATCAATTTGATCTTTGTATACCTTCATCTAGATCTTCTTTACATTATCAACAAGTTGGATTGCAAATAGACATTACTAAAACCTTACGATGGGCTCTTTATAATTTTTAATGGAGAGGTACTATATTATTATTCTTTCTAGCTAGTGGTATGGTCCACTTAAGATTTAAATCTATACAATTTTTTATACCCAACCAAAAAATGAGTTGGAGAAACATAAGGGCGACAAGGATATACAACAGATCATCAAAATCTCACTTTTGTTATCTAACTTTTCAATTTTTATTGTCAAAATACAAAATCTAGTTTATATATATATATATATATATATATATATATATATATATATATTACAATTTGTCAATATTTTCACAATTTTGTATAATTTCTTAAATTTTCTTTTTCAAAATATCATTTTTTTAAAATCTCACTTTTATTATATAACTTTTGAATTTTTATTGTCAAAATACAAAATCTAGTTCTCTTTTTCAAAAAATATATATATTTTTTTACATTTTATCAATTTTTTCACAACTTTGTTTAATTTTTAAAATTTTCTTTTTCAAAATATCATTTTTTTAATCTAAATCTTGTTATATAACTTTTTAATTTTTCTTGTCAAAATACAAAATTTAGTTTTCTTTTTTTAAATATATATTTTTTTACAATTTGTTAATTTTTTCACAATTTTGTTTAATTTTTTATATTTTCATTTTCAAAATATCAATTTTTGATTGAAATCTTTTTTTTCTTCAAAATTATTAATATAATTCAAAGATCTTAATTATTTTTTTTCCAAAATCTAGGTTTTTATACAATTATAGTTTTTTTTTTTTTTTTTTCTTTGGTGGCGAAGCATTAGAGACGGTTTAGGACCATCTCTAATATGGACGGTTTTTGACAGTCTCACATGACTGTTATAAGACGGCCAATGACCGTCTCTAATTAAGACGGCCATTGTCAGTCTCAAAATAAGACGGCCACCGACCGTCTTTAAAACCGCTGATTCATGTCAGTCTCACTTGCCAGGAAAAGACGGTCATTGACCGTCTCTAATAGAGACGGTTGTTGGCAGTCTCAAATTATCAGTAAATGACGGCCAATGACCGTTTCTAATTTGGACGGTGATCGACCGTCTCAAATTTTTGAATATAAGACCGTCAAAGACCGTCTCTTATTAAAGACGGTCTACAGCCGTCTTTTATCCCCAGTTAATGACGGATTTTGGCCGTCTTAAATGACACATGGACGTTAAAATTTTTAAGACAATGTGAAGGACGGTTAAGGGCCGTCTAGAATTTTAGAGGCGGTTTATGGCCGTCCCTAAAGCGTCTTTAAACCAAGCAATTTTAGAGACGGTCCAGAACCGTCTCAAAATCCGTCATTTTTTTCCATTTTTCACGTAGTGTTATGGATCTCTGCTAAACATGTGTTATGGTGATGGGCTCTATTCATAACGAAGATGGGCCTAAGCGGTCTACTCACTATAAGTATGAACCTATCATTGGACCCTAGGAAGAGTCACAATGCGTACATTTAACCAACATTGTACTTACAATGTGGACATCAAACCAACATTGCTCCCAAGGCATAGTCCGCCATAAAGGTCAGCACATAAACCACGGTGGGATCACATTACAATGGGCCTCAACTCATGGGCTCCAAATACATCACAATGGGCCTCAGCCCATAGGCCATATACACATCACAGTGGGTCTCAACCCATAGGCCTTTATACATCACAATAGGTCTCAACCCATGGGCCCTAATACATCACAATGGGCCTCAACCCATGATAGTGGGCCTTAATAATGGGCCCTCATACACATCAAGGTGGGCCTCAACAGATGGCCACAAATGGATCAAGATGTGCCTAATCACATGGGCCTTACGTTCATATCAAGGTGGGCTCCAACAACGGCCTCATGCGCATGATAGTGGGCCTCAATAACGGGCCCTCATACACATCAAGGTGGGCCTTAATAGATGGCCACAAATGGATCAAGATGAGCCTAGTCACATGGGCCTTACATTCATATCAAGGTGGGCCCCAACAACGGCCTCATGCGCATGATAGTGGGCCTCAATAACGGGCCCTCATATGCATCAAGATGGGCCTCAATAGATGGCCATAAATGGATCAAGATGGGTCTTATGTATATTAGAGTGGGCCTCCACAACGGGCCACAAATACATCATATCGGGCCTAGTCGAGTGGGCCCCTATTAAATGGATCATACCAATGGACCATACAAACAACATACTTCCACCATTACTTGGGATTATTTGGGAGCATTATATAAAATTCATATCCAGAGATCATCTAGACCATACCATGAATGATAATGTCGACAATGATTTCCATCATTAACTTTTTATTTTTATTTATTTTAGTGGGCCCACCATCACATTTAAGTTCTGTCTAGTTTGTTCATAAGGTCAGAAAGACCTAACCTTAGAGGAAAACAAATATCATATTGGTCTAAAACTTCTGTAATCCAAACTGGGGTTTCGATGGTAGGCATTTATCACTACTATTTTTCTACGGTGTGGTCCACCTGATATTGGATCTGTCTTATTTTTAGTGTCAAGCCTTAAAATGGGCTTCCAAAATGGTTGGAGGGCTTGGATGCAACACATGCATCATGGTGGGTCCCACCGTCCAGGTGTGGACGGTGGATAAAATACATAAACCATGGTGTTCCACCGTCCATGGTTGTGGACGGTCAGACTAAAACACATACATCACCGTGGGTGCCACCATTCTCGGCGGTGGACGATGTGAGTAAACACATACATCACTATAGGTCCCATGTGGGGCCCACCATAATGCTTATTTGTAATCCAACCCGTTGTAAGGTTACATGGGTCCAAGTGAAGTGGGAAAACAATTTTCATAATAATCCAAAACTTTTATGACATCCAGAAAGCTTCAATGGCAGACGTTAAATCCTCAGTGTTCACTGTGATGTGCCCCCCCCCCCCAATGAGTTCCAAATACATGAGATTTTTGGGGAATCACTATCCCAGAGGGGAACTACCAAATGCACAGAGTGGATGTGCATCACATGATGTGGTGGGGCCCTTGGCTGGGGCCCACATTCCTTGCCTGCATTCGTCCTCGGCTATGCAGACGCCATTGGTGTCATCAGTCAGCAGCAGCAGCAGCCGCTGCTGCTGTTTTGATGTTTTTTTTTAATGCATTTTTTGAGGAATTTCGTATGTGGGGCCCTCATCAGGGAAATTCGTCCCGTCCATTGCATTCTACAGTTCAAGATCGACCAAATGAGAGCAATATGTAATGTGTTATTGGCGTATAGAAATGTCGGGGTGGTTTTTAATGGCAAACACACTGTTTGTTATGCTATGGCCTGCCTGAGAGTCAGATTAACCTCATTTTTCGGCTCAACGCCTAAAATGAGGTAGGAAAGGGGTTGGACAGCTTGGATTTGAAACATACATCAAGGTGGGGCCTACATGTACAACCCTTCCCACATTTATTTTTTCTTTTCTTTCTTCTGTTGCTGCGGTTAGTGCACCCATTGTCAGCTCGCCCTTTATTGTTTGCAACGTCCAGCATCCTTGGACGCTGGACGGTTGGGTAACATGCATTTAAGGTGGGCTACCAAATGGCAGGATGGTATGGTTAAGGCATACATCAAGGTGGGGTCCATTTAAGCGGCCACACGCTACATCATCGTACAAAATGATAGAGAGAAGAAGAAGAAGAGAGAGAGAGAGAGAAGCACCCACTTTGATCATGGATTATTCCTTCCACCGCCAACATGATCTACAGCTCCAAGGGGACAATTCCAACGGTCAAGATGTTCTTATGATGGTGGAGATAGGAGGCGGGAAGTGGGCCACACATGGCTTCTCATGGAGTTTTGCTTGGACGTGGGTTGCTCCCAGGGGAGTTTCTTGGATTGAAGAGAGAGGATATGAGAGAGAGAAGTGGTGAGGTGGAGTGATGGGATAGGAGGGATGGTGAGTGATGTAAGGGGGTACTTTGTTGTAAGAGAAGTTAACTTTTGGGGAGGGTGGTTGTACTTGGGTATGGGTGTGAGTGATGGAAGTGATGTGTACTTGATTGATGTGATCGATGTGATGTGTCGTAGAGATTCCCTCGATATTTGCAACGTGCGGCGTTTTCCTCGAACTGAACGAGGGCCCACATCACCTAGCCCGGGTATCGGCTTAGTGCACGAGACGCGGCGTTGAAACTGCAGCGACGACATGGTCGTAAGGGTACAAGTCTTGGGTTAAGCTGACTCTGAAATACGGGACATGGCTCATGATCGCTCGTAAACGGTAATAACAGATGGCGGTTCGTCGAAATTTGATTGGGAGGATCGCGAAAGCCTACGGAACGGTACAGGCTAGGATACAGGCCTCACATCCTCTACTTGATGATATCGATAGACTCTAACGTCTACTACACAAGCTCGGGACCTAGGAGATGCCGCTCTTCAACCTTGGCCCAACAACTCCGTAAGCTGCAAGGTCTACCATATAGTGTCAAAAAAGGAGTCATGCCAATGGTTGCATGATAGCCGTTGTTGTATACGAACTCAGACAATCGCATATGCTTATCCCAGTTACCCTTGAAGTCAATCACATAGGTCTAAAGCATATCCTCAAGGATCTGTTTGACCCTCTTGGTTTGCCCATTGGTCTGCAAATGATACGCGGTGCTTAACTACAAAACAGACCCCATCGCTCTTTGAAAGCTCCCCCAAAACTGAGATGTAAACCTTGGGTCTCGGTCAGAAATGATCGAAACTGGAATGTCGTGCAGTCTCACAATCTCCTCGATGAATAATCTCGCAAGCCGGTCTAAAGATCAAGTCACACGAATCGCAAACAAATGTGCCGACTTCATTAGGCGATCCACGACAACCCAGATGATGTTATAACTGTGTTGTGTCCTCGGCAAGCCCATAATGAAATCTGTCGACACTTGCTCTCACTTCCATGTCAGGACACTCAACAGCGGCAATGGACCAGCGAGTCTCTGATGATCGGCCTTGACAGGCTGGCATGTGTTACACTCGGCCATGAAACTGGTGATTTGGCGCTTTATCCCCTCCCTAAAATACTATCGCCTCATATCTCCATACATCTTCGTTGAACCAAGGTAGATAGAAAACCGCAATCGATGTGCCTTGGTCATAAGATCTTTGTGCAACTCAGGAATAACCGAGACACATAATGGCCTCTGAAGTGAAGCCCACCATCAGAACCAATCTGCCAATCTGACTGACTCTCAAATGTTGCCTCTACACGGTAACCCTGTAACGACTCATCTGTCTGCTGAGCCTCGACCACCCTTGCAACAAGAGAGGGTTGAATAGACATGCTCGATAGTTGAACGATAGAAGACTGCAGACCAAACTCAAAGTCATACTCTACTATATTCTCTAGCATCCTCCACTCCTGAATCATCGTGTGTGTCTTTAAGACTCATGGCTTACGGCTGAGGGCATCTGCCACCACGTTTGCCTTTCTTGGGTGGTACTGGAGATCAAAATCATAATCCTTCAGGAGCTCCATCCAATGCCTCTGCCACATATTTAGCTCGGACTGAGAGAATAGGTACTTGAAGCTCTTGTGGTTGGAGAAGAGTTCGAACCTAACCCCATAGACATAGTGCCTCCATAACTTCAATGCGAAGATGACTACTGTTAACTTCAAATCATACGTGGGGTAGTTTAGCTTATGGACCTTGAGCTGGCGAGACGTATAAGTGTAACATCCCGAAAATCGGGGGTCGAGTAGTAACTCAACTCACGAGTTCCAAAACATCACTTATGCAACAAAATGAATGATGATTGAATGTTGACTGTATTTGTGCGTTAAACATGAGTGAGATTAAGCCAAAATAACATATCATACTCCAGAGACAGTTAAATTGCAAGTGAAAGACTGTGATAGACATATAGAATATAAAAACTGTGGTGAGTCTCTAGAGTGTGAGAATGTTACCGGGTTAAATAATTACAAGTACAATTCTAAAATTTACCAAAAGTGAGGAAGTGTAATGTCTTCTATCCCGATTACCATAGCCCCGTCAATACATTACCAGGTCTTCATAGACCTGTCAGAGGTTATATGTAGGAGAACTCCTCCTCAACATCATAGTAGTAGTCTGGCTCTGCTTCATAAGCATCGCCATCACCTGAAACTCAACAAATCTAGTTGGTGTTGCAAACACCGTTCCGTAACGTGGGAGTGAGTGATCAACTTAGTGGAATAGTAATGCATAGGTTAACATGTTGTTAACTCAGTCAAGTAGTAATGATAAAGCAGTAAAATTAAACACTCCTAACTACTCTTATTAATGCAAGTATGAATGCAGTCATGATGTATGCCCTTGCCAAACCACCCTCATGCGACATCATCTTACGTTCGCGGATGCATACCTCCCTCAGTGCTCCACATCTACCAGGCACATGTGGTGCGATGATGAGCATGATTACCGAGTAGTTATTAGTCCATTTCAAACAGCAGTATTGGGAAACTAAGGTACCTCCCTTGTATCATTCCCAAACATGATCCCTTCTAGGGTCGTCAATCCTAGTTAATCTCATACTATATTATGGTTCGAGAGGCATCGCGAAGGCATCGCAAAGGGCTCGTCACCCGTCAGCACGGATACAGATCTCACAATATGCGGCTCAATTGCTGGCCGTCAGCTCGAATACAGGTCTCACCATACTCGGCTCAATGCTCGAATACAGGTCTCACCGTACTCGGCTCAACTCATGCTCTAGTTGCTGCGAAGGGCTCATCGACAATCACAGACTTTAGAGTCTACTCGAAGACACTACGAAGGACTCATTGTCCGTCAGCACAAGTACAGATCTCACCGTACTCGGCTCTCGTCGTAGGTGTCGACAGCTCGAATATAGTGTCCCATACCACCGTATTCGGCTCACGAGTCTGGTTGCTCAATGGTCACTACAGGGAGGCACGTGGCCTCAGCGTAGGCCGATAGCTCGACCACGGTGTCCCATACCACCATGCCCAGCTCATAAGTCTTAGCGGATCGAGGTACCATGGTTAACGGGATTTCACTGGTAAGTTTGGTACCCTAGGTTCAAACAGTAGCGTCCAAACATAGTGAACATACATTAGACAAATCGGGTTACTTGACGAGCTCGGCCAGCTCGAGCACACAATCAATTGGACGACATGAAGTGCATAAGCACTTCGCGTGGCCAACCACTATCGCCAACCGAAGTATGACTTGAGTTCGTCGAACACATCTCACGTGGCAAATGAATCACAGCCACGAATTCAATTTTGGTACCGATTGTCTGGACTATAATCATAGCCCCAAACACAATCAATTGCAGATAGGTAAAGCAGTAATGGATCAAGATTCAAACCAGACAATCAAAGTCTGGTATTATCCGTTTAGGGCTGCCAAGGCTATTGCACAGAATCGTTACACCACTCCCCCATCACCCATGACGGATCATACAACATATACATGAATTTAAACATATGCATTACATAAATAAAATCATACAATCAGTTGAGCATGTTAACGAGCATACATAGAGCATATTATAAAGCATGTTATAAAGCATGTTATGAAGCAATATATAAATAGGAATACAAACACATATATTTCATAAGTAAGTGCTTAAAGTAAACAACCACATGGAGAAAATCATACATGTCTCTAAGATAGTTGAGAATCCCATCTCAGCACCCTCCTAAGGCATCATCATCCAAACACTTACCCACACAAGCATTTTCACAAACACTTAGCATACACTATTTCAACATACTTAGTATATGTTAGCCAACATGTATTAGGGTGAGTCCTTTTGCCAAGTAAACATTTTACGCATATATAATATATTTATACAACAAATAATCATAGCAAACACGTCTCTATGAGGAGTCCAGAAAAGCTCCGAGGATTCGGAGTAGTTATCCTCATCACGCTTATCCCGTATTCTACCGATTTTCAACGGTTGGGGTGAGGTGAATTGTAATCTAGAATCATTAATAGATGGCTTAGGAATATTTTAAGGTCGACCCGTGCGACCATGGTTGAATACATACTCGATTTCGGCGTTCGTTTTCAGTGAACTTCGCCAATTGGTGAAATCGGCATACCTATGACTGTTTCTACATTCCGTCACTCCCTCCTAAGTCAGAGTGCGTCAGCGTGCATCGTGTGACCATAACCCAGGTCCGGTTTAATCCAAATCATGCTCTGATACCAACTGTAACATTCCAAAAATCAGGGGTCGAGTAGTATCTCAACTCTCGAGTTCCAGAACATCACTTATGCAACAAAATGAATGATGATTGAATGTTATTGTATTCGTGCATTGAACATGAGTGGGATTAAGCCAAAACAACATATCATACTCCAGAGATAGTTAAATTGCAAGCGGAAGACTGTGATAGACATATAGAATATAAAAACCGTGGTGAGTCTTTAGAGTGTGATAATGTTACTAGGTTAAATAATTACAAGTACAATTCTAAAATTTACCAAATGTGAGGAAGTGTAATGTCTTATATCCCGAGTACCATAGCACTGTCAATACATTACCAGGTCTTCATAGACCTGTCAGAGAGCTATATGTAGGAGAACTCCTCCTCAACATCATAGTAGTAGTCCGGCTCTGCTTTATAAGCATCGCCATCACCTGAAACTCAACAAATCTGGTTGGTGTTACAAACACCGTCCCGTAACGTGGGAGTGAGTGATCAACTCAGTGGAACAGTAAAGCATAGGTTAACATGTTATCAACTCAGTCAAGCAGTAATGATAAAGTAGTAAAATCAAACACTCCTAACTACTCTTATTCATGCAAGTATGAATGCAGTCATGATGTATGCCCTGGCCAAACCACCCTTATGCGATATCATCTTACGTTCGCAGATGCATACCTCCCTCAGTGCTCCACATCTACCAGGCACATGCGGTGCGATGATGAGCATGATGACCGAGTAGTTATTAGTCCATTTCAAACAGCAGTATTGGGAAACTAAGGTACCTCCCTTGTATCATTCCCAAACATGATTCATTCTAGGGTCGTCAATCCTAGTTAATCTCATACGATATTATGGTTCGAGAGGCATCGCGAAGGCATCACAAAGGGCTCATCACCCATCAGCATGGATACAGATCTCACCGTATGCGGCTCAATGAATACAGGTCTCACCGTACTCGGCTCAATGCTCGAATATAAGTCTCACCGTACTCGGCTCAACTCATGCTCTAGTTGCTGCGAAGGGCTCATCGCCAATCACAGACTTTAGAGTCTACTCAAGGACACTACGAAGGACTCGTCGCCCGTCAGCACGAGTACAGATCTCACCGTACTCGGCTCTCGTCGTATGTGTCGACAGCTCGAATACAGTGTCCCATACTACTGTATTCCGCTCACGAGTCTGGTTGCTCAATAGTCACTACAGGGAGGCACGTGACCCCAGCGTAGGCTATAGCTCGACCACGGTGTCCCATACCACCATGCCTGGCTCATAAGTCTTAGCGGATCGAGGTACCATGGTTAACGGGATTTCACTGGAAAGTTTGGTACCCTAGGTTCAAACAGTAGCGTACAAACATGGTGAACATACATTAGACAAATCGGGTTACTTGACGAGCTCGGCTAGCTCGAGCGCACAATCAATTGGACGACATGAAGTGCATAAGCACTTCGCGTGGCCAACCACTATCGCCAACCGAAGTATGACTCGAGTTCGTCAAACACATCTCACGTGGCAAATTGTAACGCACTGAAAATCGGGGGTCGAGCATAAACTCAACTCCCGAGTTCCAACGCATCACTTATGCAACAAAATGAATGATGATTGAATGTGATCGGTATTAGTGCAATGAACATGAGTGAGATTAAGCCAAAACAGCATATCATACTCCAGAGACAGTTAAATTTACAAGCGGAAGACTGTGATAGATAGATAAAATATATAAACTGTGGTGGGTCTCCAGAGTGTGATAAAGTTACCAGGTTAAATAATTACAAGTATGATTTTAAATTATACCAAGTTGTGTAGTGTGATCTAGTCAACATCCTGTAGCCCCAACAATCAAGGCACGGCTCTCACGAAGCCGCCAGAAAACAGCATATACGAGGAAGCATTCTCGTCGTCATAGAAGTCCGGCTCCGCCTCAGAAGTAGCGTCGCCATCTGCAATCAGACAAAGTCTGGTGGGTGTTCGGAACACCATCCCGTATCGTGGGAGTGAGTGATCAACTCAGTGGAACAATAAAGCATAGGTTAACATGTTATCAATTCAGTCAAGCAGTAATGATAAAGCAGTACAATCAAACAATTTTAACTACTCTTATTTAATGCAAGTATGAAATGACATGATGTATGCCCTTGCCAAACCACCCTCATGCGACATCATCTTACATTCGCGAATGCGTTCATCCCTCAGTGCTCCACATCTACCAGGCACATACAGTGCGATGATGAGCATGATTACCAAGTAATTATTGGTTCATTTCAAACAGCAGTATTGAGAAACTAAGGTACCTCCCTTGTATCATTCCCAAACATGATCCATTCTAGGGTCGTCAGTCTTAGTTAATCTCATACGATATTATGGTTTGAGAGGCATAGCGAAGGCATCACAAAGGGTTCATCACCCGTCAACACGGATACAGATCTCACCGTATGCGGCTCAATTGTTGGCCGTCAGCTCGAATACAGGTCTCACCATACTCGGCTCAATCGCTAGCCGTCAGCTCGAATACAGATCTCACCGTACTCGGCTCAACTCATGCTCTAGTTGCTGTGAAGGGCTCGTCGCCAATCACAGACCTTAGAGTATACTCGAAGACACTACGGAGGACTCGTCGCCCGTCAGCACGAATACAGGTCTCACCGTACTCGGCTCTCGCCGTAGGTGTCGATAGCTCGAATATAGCGTCCCATACCACCCTAATCGGCTCACGAGTCTGGTTGCTCACTGGTCACTACGGGGAGGCACATGGCCCCAGCGTAGGCAGACAGCTCGACCACGGTGTCCCATACCACCATGCCCGGCTCATGAGTCTTAGCGGATCGAGGTACCATGGTTAACGGGATTTCACTGGTAAGTTTGGTACCCTAGGTTCAAGCGGTAGCGTCCAATCATGGTGAACATACATAAGACAGATCGGGTTGCTTGACGAGCTCGGCTAGCTCGAGCGCACAACAAGTTGAACGATATGAAGCGCATAAGCACTTCGTGTGGCCAACCACTATCGTCAACCGCAGTACGACTCGGGTTCGTTGAACACATCTCACGTGGCAAATGGATCATAGCCACAAATCCAATTCTGGTACCGATTGTCTGGACTATAATCATAGCCCCAAACACAATCAATTCCTAAGCATAGCATGTGAAGTACAGCATGATAACATGGTAATTCAAGAACACTAGCAATCATGTTATAAAGCATGTCATAAAGCATGTTAATAAACAAGTTACAAAGCATGTTCAAAAGCATGCTGTAAAGCACTATTCAAATAGGGATACAAATATATATATTTCATAAGTGAGTGGTTAGAGTAAACAACCACATGGAGGGTATCATACATGACTCTAAGATGGTTGAGAACCCCATCTCAGCACCTACCTAAGGCACTAACACTCAAGCACTTACACTCACAAGCAATTTCACCAACACTTGGAATGCACTAATTCAACATACATGACGTATGTTAGAGGAAAGTGCACTAGGGTTGTCCCTTTACCAAACTAGTATTTTATACGTATATATCATATTCATATAGAAAATAATCATGATAATTACATCAGCAAAATTTATACGCATGGGGTATTTTCTAGGATACCCAATTTCGACATACATAGCATTTACAAGGGAACTTGTATTACGGTGATTCCTTTCGCCAAGCAATTATTTTATGTGCACATAATATATTTATACAACAATTAATCATGACAAACACCTCGCTAAAATATACATGTATACGGTACTTCTTACAATACCGTATTTCTACATACATAGTGTTTATTAGTAAACATGTATTTAGGCGATTCCTTTCACCAAATAAGTATTTTATCCATACGGCATATATCCATACGACAAATAAACATGTCAAACACATTTCCATAAAAAATACGTATACGGTATTTTATATGAATACCTAGAGTATGTGAAATTCCAAATTCTACAATTTTAATCGAAACAGAAAACGGAAAGCACTTTGTACATGTGCAATTGCATGCAGATCATGAATCTACCATTATCTGACATTGAAAGCGTTGAAAACCGCAACCTATACACCTAAAGTCCTCACCTTTTGTCGTAGAATCGTAACGGAGTCGATAGGTTCGCTAAGCTTCTGTATACGGGAGTTTGGCAACCTAGAGAACGAAACAGGTTAGCTATTTCATAACCTACAACCTATACAACCCTAAAACAGGTTAGGGTTAGGGTTTTTTACCTAGAAACGACGCCGGAATCGCCCGGAAAGCAATAAGAATCAGGCGGTGGAACCCGAATAGCGGCAGGGAACAGCAGCAGGGAGTTCCTCCCACATCTCCCACACTTTCTCTCTCTTTTCTCTCTCTCAAATCCAAATTCGTATGACTGAAATGGGAGAGGGTTTAAGGTCCTTATATAGTCTAAAACTTCACCAAAATAGACTTCTAGACAAGGTTCACCTAGGTTATAACCAAAGCGGAACTTTTTCAGCTCAACGAAGGACTTCTGGCGGGCCTCCTTGAGCCAAAGGTCGGACTTAAGCTCACCGACACCGGATCTACGTTCTATTAAGTTTTCGTTTCAGTCGGATTTACAGATCATGCGTGGCGGACCAGTTTCAGTTCAACGGTCAGTGGATCTCGATCAAAGATTCCGAGTACATGTAAATGTTTATAAAATTTTTCCTGATCCGAGGGTGTAATTTGGTCAGATTCTGATGGTCTGGTTGCTTAAAACTGATCCGCAAGCGACGAGTCTCAGATTACTATTCAAGATATTTATTTTGGAAAGAAAAAAGTGTTTTCACACTCTCTAGCTCCGGACTCAAGCGAACAGCTGTGGGACACTATCTGGATTTGATTTCCGAGATGGTTGTCAAGCCCAGCGAGGCGGTCCTAATTCCTTAACTTCGTATTATTCGGACTCCCGACGTGCGGTCCAGATCCGATACGGAGTTTCGAGATGCTCCCGAGAGCAGCCGGGTAATGAGATTGATCCTAGATTTTAGGGTAACCTAGCGTCATTGATTTTACAAGTTTTGGGTCTTGCAGATCGTATTTAAAGTGATTCAAACGGATTTCGTAGCTAATCTAGTTTAGCACTTAGTTACTTTGTCTCATTTCTAAAGGATTTAATCCTAAGTGATTTCCGTTTGAGGTAGTATTTAGTCCTTTGCAGTTTGTATCTAAAGTGATCCAAGTTATACTACTTAGCTAGTTTAAGATAGTGTCTAGGGTGAAAGTGCTTTGAAAAATTGAAAGAACAAGGTAGTGAAGGGTGGGATTTGTGAATGAAATGGGTTAAGGAGCGATTTTAGACTGTGGGATTCAGTTCTGACAAGTTAATAAAGTGTTAGGATCGACCCATTGCCTAAGGACATCTAATTCAAGGTTGGTAAAAATCCGGGGTGTTACACAAATGAATCACAGCCATGAATTCAATTCTGGTACCGATTGTCTGGACTATAATCATAGCCCTAAACACAATCAATTGCAGATAGGTAAAGCAGTAATGGATCAAGATTCAAATCATACAATCAAAGTCTGGTATTATCCATTTAGGGCAGCCAGGGCTGTTGCACGGAATCGTTACACCACTCCCCCATCACCCATGACGGATCATATAACATAAACATAAATTTAAACATACACATTACATAAATAAAATCATACAATCAGTTGAGCATGTTAACAAGCATACCATAAAGCATATTATAAAGCATGTTATAAAGCATGTTATGAAGCACTATATAAATAGGAATACACAAACACATATATTTCATAAGTAAGTGCTTAAAGTAAACAACCACATGGAGGAAATCATACATGTCTCTAAGGTAGTTGAGAATCCCATCTCAGCACCCTCCTAAGGCATCATCATCCAAACACTTACCCACACAAGCATTTTCACAAACACTTAGCATACACTATTTTAACATACTTAGTGTATGTTAGCTAACATGTATTAGGGTGAGTCCTTTCGCCAAGCAAACATTTTATGCATATATAATATATTTATACAACAAATAATCATGGCAAACACATCTCTAAAATATATATGCATACAGTACTTTCTACAATACAGTATTTCTACGTACATAGTGTATATTAGTAAAACATGTATTTGGGCGAATCCATTAGCCAAATAAGTATTTTCTCCATATATCGTATATTCATACAACAAATAATCATGTCAAACACATTTCCAAAATTTATACATATACAGTATTTTCTAAGAATACCTAGAATATGTAAAATTTCATAATCTACATCTTTAATCGAAACAGAACACAGACAGCACTTTGTACATGTGCAATTGCATGCAGATCATGAATCTATCATTATCTGACATTGAAAGCATTGAAAACCATAATCTATACACCTAAAGTTTGCACCTTTTTGTTGTAGAATCGTAACGGAGTTGATAGATTTGCTAAGGCTTTGTATACGGAGATTCGGCAACCTATATGATGAAATAGGTTAGCTATTTCATAACCTACAACTCTTAAAACCCTAAATCAGTTTAGGGTTAGGGTTTCTTACTTAGAAACGTCGCTAAAATCACCGAGAAAGCAATAAGAATGAGGTGGTTAAGCACCTAAGGCAGCAAGGAAGAAAGGTAGGAAAGATTTCCCACAACTCTCTCACTTTCTCTCTCTTTTCTCTCTTCTCTCTCTGGGGTTTCTCTCAAATTCGTATGGCTGCAATGAGAGAGGGTTTAAGGTCCTTATATAGTCTAAAAACTCACTAAAATAGACTTGGGGTCAAGGTATACTTAGGTTATAACTAAAGTGAGCTGATTTCAGCTCAACGGAGGACTTCTGGCGGGCCTCCTTGAGCCAAAGGTTGGACTTAAGCTCACTAACACTGGATCTACGTTTAGTTAAGTTTTTGTTTCAGTCGGGATTCCAGATCGCAAATGGCGGACCAGTATCTGTTCAACAGTCAGTGGATCTCGATCGGAGATTCTGAGTACATGTAAATGTTTATGAAATTTTTCCTGATCTGAGGGTGTATTTGAGTCAGATTCTTTTGGTCTGATTGCTTAATACTGATCCGCAAGCGACAAGTCTCAGATTACTATTCAAGATATTTATTTTGTAAAGAAAACAAGTGTTTTCACACTCTCTCGCTCCGGACTTAAGCGAACAGCTGTGGGACACTATCTGGATTTGATTTTCGAGATGGTTGTCAAGCCCAGCGAGGCGGTTCTAAGTCCTTAACTTCGTTTTATTCAGACTCCCGATGTGTGGTCTAGAACTGATACAGAGTTTCGAGATACTCCCGAGAGAAGCCGGGTAATGAGATTGATCCTAGATTTTAGGGTAACCTAGCGTCAATGATTCTACAAGTTTTGAGTCTTGTAGATCGTATTTAAAGTGGATCAAATGGATTTCGTAGCTAATCTAGTTTAGCACTTAATTACTTTGTCTCATTTCTAAAGGATTTAGTCCTATAAGATTTATGTCTGAGGTGGTACCTAGGCCTTTGTAGTTTGTATATAAAGTGATCCAAGTTATACTACTTAGCTAGTTTAAGATAGTGTCTAGGGTGAAAGTACTTAGAAAAATTGAAAGATCAAGGTGGTGAAGGGTGGGATTTGTGAAGAAAATGATTTGAAAAGGGATTTGAGGCTTTAATTGAGTGTTTGAGAAGTTAAACCAGTGTTAGGATTGACCCATCGCCTAAGGACGTCTAATTCCAGGTTGGGAAAAATTCGGGCTATTACAATCTACCCCCCTCAAAATAAAATTTCATCCCCGAAATTAGCTAAGGGTAATAAAGAAAGATTTAATTATTTCTTTTGCCTAAGTTTTATTGATTTCTAGTTTCTACGCGTGGTAGGGCATAAACTAGTCTGGTTCATTTTAGTCTACCCCCTTAAAACTTATTTCTTTATCCATTTCTCAAACCCTGATAGTTTACTACAATTTGTTTCTTTACTTATTTGGAGCCTTGGCGACAGTTCCCAATTATTTATAGTAAGATAGCTGTTTTCATTGTTTGACCAACACGGAGAGACGGTTATAGTGGGCTTGATCCTGATACATCGATTGTCTACCTGACTAGGGTAGAAGGCTTGTCGTATCCCCTCCTAGTCCTGGAGGTCCTAGTCTTCTGCTCAGTAGAGTCCATTGTCACCCAGGATTGAGAATTGTGTCAAGCCGCGAATGCTTCGCAGTTGTATATTTCAGTAACTCCATAGTCCGATCACTCTAAAAACTTAGGAATTGTCCATCAATGAAAGGTTCAAATTTCCTAGTCATAAGGTTGCCCGTTAGGTCTTGGTCTAGGAGAGTCCTCATCTTAATTCATGTCTAGGGTAGTAGTTAAACTCGTACTCATTATTAGGCCCTTTCTTTGATACGGATTAGTTTAATACTTGGAACCTAATTGCTTTACATTCTAAAGAAGATTCAGGTCCTAGTTAGTGACCTATCTTTGCGTACAGTCTGGATCAATTCCATTTGATCTTAGGCCAGTGGGGCAAGGGTCCACTGCGTTTTCGCTGCGCCACCCAGGTGAATAGTTTCTACGTCAAACAAGCTTCCTGAGAGTTACTAAAGAAGCCTATAAGTATTAAGGGGATTCAACGAAAGGACGGAGTCTCGCTCCAACCTAATCAAGCCAACTAACGGAATAATGAATCTTTTACATTCCTTAGTCTAACTAGTAGCCTAGTTGCAACATATAAGTAGCAGTAATTCCACTAGTTGTGATCCAAAGTCTATGCTTCTACACTAGATGATTTCACATCATTTCTAATACAGGAAGGGTTTTATCACTTAGGGTCGAAGTTGTCTAATTGGAACTGAGTTGTCTATACTTGACGCTTGAGCATTCCACATGTGTTCATCCCAACTAAGAGGGTCCTAAGGTTCATATTATAAATTTGTTGGATTTTCTACACAGTCAGGCGTGTGAAATCTAGGAGCACTGCTCTAGGTCCAAAACTCTAAGGGCCCATTTGTCAAACCACCATTTACTCTAAAAGCTTAAGCTGCCAGAGTGTGGTGGGTTAAAGTATATCAAGGGACTTTATCACTTCAACACTATTTGGCCAGTGGTCTTAAGTTGTAGTAAATGGGACTGCATTGCTAATCCTACCTCGGGATTGAGAGTGGCATGGTTGGTAGGAGGGTGGGTGGGGATTAATTTTTTAGGCCTTAGAAAATGAGTCTGGTGTTGGAAAAGTGTGAGATGGGATTTCCAAACCCCATGATGATGAATTTTTAAGTGTAATAGGAAAACCCGGGATATACTTTTCATTGCATACATTCCAAACATGGCATTAGAAAACATGGGATACACCCAATCTAGGGACCATATCTTACACATACATTAATTATGACATATACAATTCTATCCACCTAACTCACCTAATGCAGTTGACCGAACGGGCCCTAAACGTCCTCAAACATCTAGAACATCCTACCAACTACTACACCCAGCAATCATGAAAGCATAAACATCCAAAGACGGTAACCCATGCAAACTTCAAACAATAGTGTGGATAGCTAGACATCCATGAAGGTGGCCGAACTAAGCTCGGATAGAGCCATGGAAAAGTGAATGAAAAGTGATGGAGAGAGAGAGAGAGAAAGGGTTGGAGGTTTGGTTCTCCATAGATGTGAGCCTCAACAGATGTTGTAAAGGCCCAAATGTAAGGATTAAAGGAGGAAAATGCAAAGATGGGATGGGTTAGAGGGTGTGCATGATTTTGAGCCACAAATGGGAGGTGCAAGGGCTCAAATGATAGAGAATGGAGAGGATAGGAGGATAGGTAGTGCTGTAAACGATGGAGTGAAGTATAGTTGGATAGGAAACATCTAAATGGATGATTGGAGTGGAGGTTTGAGAGAGAAAATAACAAGTTTGAATGAAAAAGAGAGCTTAGAGGGGTAGTTTGTGAGGGAGGTATGCCATAGGGGGGTTTCAGTGGACGGGACATACATCAAGGGGGTCCCACAACCCCTAAACTCGATCGGCCCGAGCCGCGGGCCCGGCCCAGCCCGATTTCCGGCAAGGCCTCACCAACCGGGCGAGGGCCTTGCTGACCAATGGTCCAGATCTTGAGGGGGGGCCCCATGGGCGAGATCCTCATGCCCCCTAGGCCCCAAAAAACTTTGGGTGCCTCTAGATTAATGTGGGTAGGCCCCTGACTCCGATTCGCTCAATTTCAGGTAGTTTGAGGCAATTTCGGATGTATCTTGCAATCCGAAATGAGTTATCTGACGTATAATTATGATTTTGGGGTAGAACGAGCTAATGAAGCCAACCAACCCTGCCATGCTAGGTTGCACAGCCCGGAATTGCGAAAAACCCCTTGATCGATGGTCGTTTCCCTGTTTCAATTTCATTTTACTAAAAATAGTAGTTTTAGTTTGATTACTCTTCATCCGTTGGGCTGTAGGAGTTGCGCCCAACGTGAAAAGAGCTTAGAATAATTAGGAGAATGGTTTGGTGAAGCCAAATAGGGCACTTACTATTTTTGGCCGAAAACTTTATGCACTAATAGACATCACGACCCTATAGTAAATCGCGAATTCTAGGAGTTTTAGTTGTAGTTTGTTTCTGGTTTCTTTCCGATTACTTGGTATCCCTATTTAAAGGGTTGTGAACTCGTTTTTAGTCATTCATTAATCAATTTCGAATGTATTAGAATTTATTTCTATTTTCTGCTTTCTTCCTCATGGATTTGAGAAGTCTCTGTGAGGAGTCCAAAGAAGCTCCGAGGATTCAGAGTAGTTATCCTCATCACGCTTATCCTGTATTCTACCGATTTTCAACGGTTGGGGTGAGGTGAATTGTAATCTAAAATCATTAATAGATGGCCTAGGAATGTTTTAAGGTCGACCCGTGCGACCATGGTTGAATACGGACTCGATTTCGGCGTTCGTTTTCAGTGAACTTCGCCAATTGGTGAAATCAGGATACCTATGATTATTTCTACGTTTCATCGCTCCCTCCTAAGTCAGAGTGCGTCAATGTACGTCGTGTGACCATAACCCAAGTGCGGTTTAATCCAAATCATGCTCTGATACCAACTGTAACATCCCAAAAATCGGGGGTCGAGTAGTATCTCAACTCCCGAGTTCTAGAACATCACTTATGTAACAAAATGAATGATGATTGAATGTTGACTGTATTCGTGCATTGAACATGAGTGAGATTAAGCCAAAACAACATATCATACTCCAGAGACAGTTAAATTGCAAGCGGAAGACTGTGATAGACATATAGAATATAAAAACTGTGGTGAGTCTCCAGAGTGTGATAATGTTATTAGGTTAAATAATTACAAGTACAATTCTAAAATTTACCAAATGTGAGGAAGTGTAATGTCTTCTATCCCGAGTACCATAGCCCCGTCAATACATTACCAGGTCTTCATCGACCTGTCAGAGAGCTATATGTAGGAGAACTCCTCCTCAACATCATAGTAGTACTCCGGCTCTGCTTCATAAGCATCGACATCACCTGAAACTCAACAAATCTGGTTGGTGTTGCAAACATCATCCCGTAACGTGGGAGTGAGTGATCAACTCAGTGGAACAGTAAAGCATAGGTTAACATGTTATCAGTCAAGCAGTAATGATAAAGCAGTAAAATCAAACACTCCTAACTACTCTTATTAATGCAAGTATGAATGCAGTCATGATGTATGCCCTTGCCAAACCACCCTCATGCGACATCATCTTACGTTCGCGGATGCATACCTCCCTCAATGCTCCACATCTACCAGGCACATGCGGTGCGATGATGAGCATGATTACCAAGTAGTTATTAGTCCATTTCAAATAGCAGTATTGGAAAACTAAGGTACCTCCCTTGTATCATTCCCAAACATGATCCATTATAGGGTCGTCAATTCTAGTTAATCTCATACGATATTATGGTTCGAGAGGCATCGCGAAGGCATCGCAAAGGGCTCATCACCCGTTAGCACGGATACAGATCTCACCATATGTGGCTTAATTGCTGGCCGTCAGCTCAAATACAGGTCTCACCGTACTCAGCTCAATGCTCGAATACAGGTCTCACCGTACTCGGCTCAACTCATGCTCTAGTTGCTGCGAAGAGCTCATCACCAATCACAGACTTTAGAGTCTACTTGAAGACACTACAAAGGACTCGTCGCCCGTCAGCACGAGTACAGATCTCACCGTACTCGGCTCTCGCCATAGGTGTCGACAGCTCGAATACAGTGTCCCATACCACCGTATTCAGCTCACGAGTCTGGTTGCTCAATAGTCACTACAGGGAGGCACGTGGCCCCAACGTAGGCGACAGCTTGACCACGGTGTCCCATACCACCATGCTCGGCTCATAAGTCTTAGCGGATCGAGGTACCATGATTAATGGGATTTCACTGGTAAGTTTGGTACCCTAGGATCAAACTGTAGCGTACAAACATGGTGAACATACATTAGACAAATCGGGTTACTTGACGAGCTCCGCTAGCTCGAGCGCACAATCAATTGGATGACATGAAGTGCATAAGCACTTCGTGTGGCCAACCACTATCGCCAACCGAAGTATGACTTGAGTTCGTCGAACACATCTCACGTGGCAAATGAATAACAGCTATGAATTCAATTCTGGTACCGATTGTCTGGACTATAATCATAGCCCTAATAACAATCAATTGCAGATAGGGAAAGCAATAATGGATCAATATTCAAATCATACAATCAAAGTCTGGTATTATCCATTTAGGGCTGCCAGGGTTATTGCACGGAATCGTTACACCACTCCCCCATCACCCATGACGAATCATACAACATAAACATGAATTTAAACATACGCATTACGTAAATAAAATCATACAATCAGTTGAGCATGCTAACAAGCATATCATAAAGCATATTATAAAGCATGTTATAAAGCATGTTATGAAGCACTATATAAATAGGAATACAAACACATATATTTCATAAGTAAGTGCTTAAAGTAAACAACCACATGGAGGAAATCATACATGTCTCTAAGATAGTTGAGAATCCCATCTCAACACCCTCCTAAGGCATCATCATCCAAACACTTACCCACATAAGCATTTTCACAAACACTTAGCATACACTATTTCAACATACTTAGTGTATGTTACCCAACATGTATTAGGGCAAGTCCTTTCGCCAAGCAAACATTTTACGCATATATAATATATTTATACAACAAATAATCATAGCAAACACATCTCTAAAATATATATGCATACAGTACTTTCTACAATACAGTATTTCTACATACATAGTGTATATTAGTAAAACATGTATTTAGGCGAATCCATTCGCCAAATAAGTATTTTATCTATATATCGTATATTCATACAACAAATAATCATGTCAAACACATTTCCAAAATTTATACGTATACGGTATTTTTTACGAATACCTAGAATATGTAAAATTTCATAATCTACATCTTTAATCGAAACATAAAACAGACAGTACTTTGTACATGTGCAATTGCATGCAGATCATGAATCTATCATTATCTGACATTGAAAGCGTTGAAAACCATAATCTATACACATAAAGTCCGCACCTTTTTGTCATAGAATCATAACGGAGTCAATAGATTTGCTAAGGCTTTGTATATGGCGATTTGACAACCTATATGATGAAATAGGTTAGCTATTTCATAACCTACAACTCTTAAAACCCCAAATCAGTTTAGAGTTAGGGTTTCTTACTTAGAAACGTCACTGAAATCGCCGAGAAAGCGATAAGAATGAGGTGGTTAAGCACCTAAGGCAGCAAGGAAGAAAGGTAGGAAAGATCTCCCACAACTCTCTCACTTTCTCTCTTTTCTCCTTCTCTCTCTAAGGTTTCTCTCAAATTCATATGGCTGCAATGAGAGAGGGTTTAAGGTCCTTATATAGTCTAAAAACTCACTAAAATAGACTTGAGGTCAAGGTATACTTAGGTTATAACCAAAGTGAGCTGGTTTCAACTCAACGGAGGACTTCTGGCGGGCCTCCTTGAGCCAAAGGTCGGACTTAAGCTCACTAACACTGGATCTACATTTAGTTAAGTTTTCGTTTCAGTCAGGATTCCAGATCGCAAATGGCGGACCAGTATCAGTTCAACGGTCAGTGGATCTCGATCGGAGATTCCGAGTACATGTAAATGTTTATGAAATTTTTCCTGATCCGAGGGTGTATTTGGGTCAGATTCTGACGGTCTGGTTGCTTAATACTGATCCGCAAGCGACAAGTCTCAGATTACTATTCAAGATATTTATTTTGTAAAGAAAACAAGTGTTCTCACACTCTCTCGCTCCGGACTCAAGCGAACAGCCGTGGGACACTATCTGGATTTGATTTCCGAGATGGTTGTCAAGCCCAGCGAGGCGGTCCTAAGTCCTTAACCTCGTATTATTCGGACTCCCGATGTGTGGTCTAGAACTGATACGGAGTTTCGAGATGCTCCCGAGAGCAGCCGGGTAATGAGATTGATCCTAGATTTTAGGGTAACCTAGCGTCAATGATTCTACAAGTTTTAGGTCTTGTAGATCATATTTAAAGTGGATCAAACAGATTTCGTAGCTAATCTAGTTTAGCACTTAATTACTTTGTCTCATTTCTAAAGGATTTAGTCCTATAAGATTTCTGTTTGAAGTGGCACCTAGGCCTTTGTAGTTTGTATATAAAGTGATCCAAGTTATACTACTTAGCTAGTTTAAGATAGTGTATAGGGTGAAAGTACTTAGAAAAAATGAAAGATCAAGGTGGTGAAGGGTGGGATTTGTGAAGAAAATTGTTTGAAAAGGGATTTGAGGCTCTAATTGAGTGTTTGAGAAGTTAAACCGGTGTTAGGATTGACCCATCGCCTAAGGACGTCTAATTCCAGGTTGGAAAAAATTCGGGCTGGTCTCCCGTGCTGCATCAGGATAGCACCCAAACCAATACGCAAAGCATCGGTAAATACCACAAATCCATCACTCCCAGAGGGGAGAGTGAGGACAGGAGCAGACGTGAGGTTGTCCTTCAGCTCCACAAATGCTCACTCACAGGCGTCACTCCACACAAACTCTGTGCCCTTCTAGGTCAACCTAGTCAGCGGTGCTGCAATATGGAAGAATCCCTTGATAAATCGTCGATAGTATCATGTCAAGCAAAGAAAACTACGAATCTCGGATGCGTTCGTGGGCTGACAGCATGGACACAATGCCTCAACCTTCGAGGGGTCCATTGCGACACTCTCTCTCGTTACACATGACCGAGAAACTTCACCTCCTCCTGCCAAAACACGTACTTCTCTAGTTTCACATACAACTGGTGGGCACGGAGGGTCTGCAATGTAATCTCCAGATGCTGCACATGCTACTCATGGGTCCTCGAATATATCAGAATGTTATCGATGAACACCACAACAAACTGATCGAGATATGGATAGAAGACCTCGTTCATTAACTCATGAAGACCGCAGGTGCATTTGTCAGTCCGAAGGACATAACTTGAAACTCAAAATGACGATATCGCTTCCTGAAAGTTGTCTTCGGGCTGTCCTCCTCTCGGACCCGAATCTGATGATAACCAAAATGCAGGTTAATCTTCAAAAAGAACTGTTCACCCTACAGCTGATCAAATAAATCGTCATTCCTCGGGATGAGATACTTGTTCTTGATCATGACCCGGTTGAGCTCGCGGTAATCCACGTAGATCCTCAACGAGCCATCCTTCTTCCTAACGAAGAGTACCGGCGCTCCTTATGATGAATTGATCGGACGAATGAAAGCCAACTGTCATTGCAGCTCTTATAACTTCATCGGTGCCATACAATACTGGGCCTTCTACGTAGGCATAGTACCGGGCACAAGATCAATTTGGAACTCAATATGCCAGCACGGTGGTAATACTTGAATCTCTTGGAATACATTGGAAAAATTGTAAACCATTGGCAACTGATTGATGCTCGCTAATATGGGCTGCTCTATGACACACGACATTAAACAAGACAATGACTCTCCTCTGGGCTCGGCAATGAACAAGAACTGTGGCAAGCCTGGTATACAGAACGTGACTGTCCTCGCGGAGCAGTCCAAGACGACATGATACTTGGCAAGCCAATCCATGCCTATGATGACAACAAACTCGGACATTGGTGGCATGAACAGATCAGTAGGCAAAAAGATATCACCAACTAGAATAGGGCAAGACGAGCAAATCGGCCCAACACTGTAGTCTTTCCTAAGGGCGTCGATACGGTCAACCCCTCACGAGCAGACTCTATCGGCAATCCAGTCGAACAACAGAATCTCTCAGACATAAAAGAATGTGAAGCACCAGAATCAAACAGAACTCAGGTGATGCATGTAGAGACTGGAAGTATACCCTCAACGACTCCTCCAGATGACTGTAGGTCCTGCTGTGCAGCATAGAGCCTAGCCTGAGCTATCTGGGGAGCTGCCTATCCCCTCCAAGGGTGTTGTTGTTGTTGTTATTGCTGAGGCAGTCGAAACTGTTGCCTCTACTGTTGAGGTCTCGGAGGCTGGTGCTGATGTTGTTGTTGTGGGGGCCTCGTTGGTGGGAGCTGTTGTCGCTGCTGCTGATGAGGCTACTGTGGTGCTCTCAACTACTGTTGTGGAGTCTGTTGCGTGCTCTTGGCTGTTGAAAGTGCCCTGGTTTGTCAATTTACGTGATTGTTGAGTCAGATTGTCTACAAAGCTTGATAGGAAGATCAATTCAAGCATCTGCCTCAACTGGATGTATGCAAGCTCACCATAAGTATATTTAAAGCCTCACATCTCATGTCCTAAAACATTAGGGTGAATAAAACCCTTAAAAATAAGGTAGAAAATTATAGGGTTTTAAGGTGAGAAAACTTTTTCAAAATAGGAAAATCTCTAATTTTTTCTTGCCTTGTTGATTTTATTGAAACACCCTCGATATTATCGACCTGCGCTGTCGAGTCCTCAATGCTTCATCGATACCATCAAAAAGAGGACCAAATATGTCCAGCAACCTCACAACATATCTGGACGAATTATCGATGTATCGATACACCTATCATATCATCGATACTCAAATCTCGAGCCCATCGAAAGTTGCTTGATAAGATCGATAGGCAGATTTTCGGTGCCCTTATTTTTTAAAGAAAATTTCAAATTCCTTTGATATATCGATGCACCTTCCGATATGTTCTAAAATCAAACATCAATAAGATCGAAAGTCCATCGATGATATCGACCATGGGCGCGCGTTTCTTCCAGCAGATATTTCGGGTTGGTTTTAACTTTGATTAGGGGCCATTCGAGGAAATCGGTATTCATATGTCGATGATATCAAGGCCGGGTCGATTGTATCGAAACTAGACACAAACTGTCCAGCGAGCTTACCAGTAAATTTATAAGATTTATCGATACATCGACACTGCCTTCGATATCATCGATATACAAATTCTGATGACATCGGTTGACCCTCGATCATTTCTTAAAAACCTGAAATATTTCTAGTCAAGTCTCTCTCATTTTTTCAAGTGTCGATAGATCGAACCTATCATCGATGGAATCAGAGTTCAAAATCTGATGACATTGATAGTTGTTTCGATTCATCGACCCACTGGCAAAAGGTTTTAAAAGCGTATGACTTTGAGTTTCAGTCATCAAGCGAACCATGGATGCTATCGAGAGTATACGCTCGATGATTCGAACTCAGTCATAAATGTGATTGTTTTATATTTGTTGGAACCTTTTGCCTATATATGGAGGACTTGTCTATTGTTGCTGGGAGAGAAACTAGAGTGAGCTTTTGAGTATTTAACCTTAGATCATATACCTAAAGCCCTTTTTCTCAGCGAAGTTCATCCTCTAATCCATCCTTACCATTGATATTTAATAGAGTGGATTGGGGAATGAATTGCCACATTCAAGGATCCTCCAGCTACTACTTTAATTACAAATCATTAAGATGGGATGCCTTGAATGCCTAGATGATTGAAACTACTCTATCTTCCTTATAGGAAAACCTTCAGAGGGTAGGATTCCATCATAACCTTGACCCAACCCATCACCATATATCGGTTCATCTTTTGTGTTGCGGATCAAGGGAGTAGAAGACTCTTCAAGGAGGAGGAGATCGTCAGCATTGTGCTAAAAGGGACTCATCAACTTATTTGTAAGTATCTAGACTCCAGGAGGAAACTTGTGATCATTCCTTTGTAGGATTTGGTCTTAAGTGGTTCTCACCCTTTAAAGTTCTCAAGGAGGCCTCCCGCGGGAGTGTACGTGGTGAGTGCGTTGTGTGAACCCGTGCTCTGTGGAGAGCATAAACATCTAGTTGAAAGTGAACTAGTAAAACCTTAGGTTTGAGGTCAATCGTAGTGAAACTCGGGTTTAAGGTGAATCGTGTAGAAACCTCCAATAGGGTCTTATGGAAGATCCTTGGCCAGTGTGCCTAAAGTGGGTGCGTTGTGTTGACCCTTACTCGTGAGAGCATAAACAGTCAGCCTCGGTGTAGGTTGTAAAGGTTGAAGGTGAACCTGATTTAAAACCTTAGGTTTAAGGTGAACCGCTGTGAAACCTCCCTAGTGAAATCAGGTACACTCAAGGGTTGAGTACGGTTATCGAGAGTGGAGTAGATAAGTAGTCGAACCACTATAAAAATGATTGTGTTTGTGATTGCTCTTCTTCTGTGTGTGTGATTTATGTCAATACATTCATATTTATATATCTGATCACACCCCACACACATACACAGTCACATCCATCATAAACTAAGTTATATATATTGCTATCTCTTGAATAGTTTGTGATTGGATCCTCTACTAAGCTTGGAAGCCAGTAGAGTTACATTTAAGTAATCCTGATATACTGCATATTCATAAGATTAGTGAAATAGGATTTCTATGTAAAGCTGTAAAAACTTTAAAAAGTCCTATTCACCCCCCTTTAGGATATATTGACATATTCCTTCTTCAACTAGTGTGGTCTTCACCGCAAATTCAATTGGTATCAGAGCGGGTCTCTCTTTAAGAGCTTCACCGCCTAAAGAGTGATGTTAACTGAAGTTGGGAATATGGCCAAAGGAGAGGGCTCATCAGTCACTAGACCTCCAGTATTTGATGGCTCAAACTATGCATACTGGAAGGCTAGAATGCATTACTTTCTGAGATCTTTGGATCATGATGTTTGGGATATAGTTGAAAAGAGATACGTGCCACCAACTGAACAATTTGTACTTGACAGTGGCACAACCATCACAGAACCCAAATCCAAAGAAAAGTAGATGGCGTTCGACAAAGAAAATAGACTGCTGAAGCAAAAGCTATGAACGTCATTTACTGTGTCGTGTCCCAGGATATATTCAATCAGATAAGTATGTGTGGGACATCCAAAGAAGCATGGGATCTATTGAAAACAACCCATGAAGGCACAAGCACCGTGAAGAGGTCTAAACTTTAACTCCTGACTTCACAGTTCGAAAAGTCACATAATGGAAGAGCATGAGACATTTATGGAATTTTTCACCAAGTTGAATATAATCTGCAACTCCATTGGTGGATTGGGAGAGAAAGTTTCAGTACCGAAAATTTGTAGGAAAATTTTAAGATCCCTACCGGAACGATTTAATCCCAAGGTTACAACAATTGAGGAGTGTAAGAAAATAGATGAGATGAAAGTAGAAGAACTGGTAGGTTCCCAACAAACCTTCGAACTATACTTCAAATAAATCCCAAAATCCAAAACAACTGTCCTCAAAACTTCTAAGAAAACATTACAGAAGGGCAGTAAGAGCAAAAATGAAGATGAAAATGAGGAAGTGGCCTTGCAGGCACAACAATTCAAGAAGTTCTTTCAGAAAAATCGTGGCCGGCCTTCTAAAGGAAGAAAGGTGAATAACAAACATTCTGCAGGCAAATTTGGTAGAAGAACCAAAGAACCACAATGTTATGCCTGTCAGGAGTATCGACACCTATCAACCGAATGCCCAAACAGAAAAACTAAGGGCAAGGCAATGGCTGCCATGTGGGATGATGCTGAGGAGTCAAATTCAAAATCTAATGACTCGGAAAGCGATGGAGATCAGAAATCATTGAAAATACTCATGGTCTCCACTGCTTCAATCATTCCCACTGAATCTGAGAATGACAAAGAACAGCAAGCCACTAAATCATTTTCATCTGATAATGAAGAAACTAGAGAAGAATAAGAAATCGAAAAGGATAAACTGCAAGATGCTTATATTCAACTTTATATTCATAGCATCAACATTCTTAAAAGACTTGGAATATCTGAGAACAAGAAACAATTGCTACAAAAAGATTTGGACACAACTGTAGAAATCAATACACATCTAATCAATGAGTTACAGTAACATCACTTAGATAAAGATAGACTTGAAAGAGTTAACACCTTCCTCAAATTTGAGACCGAGAAACTAAACAAACAGGTTGAGCAATTAAAAGATAAAAATTTACTCCTTCAAAATGAAAATCATACACTCCTGTTTAATCTAGAAGAGTCTAGAAAAATTGCCAAGCAAAACTGTAAGTTTTCCCAGAGCGATGAGAAGTTAGAAAAACTTTTAGGTATGGAAAAATCTGGAGGTAACAAAAATGTCTTGGGACATGAGAAAGTTAGAGCTAAAACTGGGTATAGAACAGAAATGCTTTAAAAATTTAATGCCACCAGTAGCAACACAAAGACTAATCAAGTAGTTGAATCAGATAAGAAAATCAAATCTAGTACAAGTAAGAACCCTATCACAAAGTGGATAATTAAAGAAAAGACGAATTGTCTGGCTACCCACTCAAATCACTTAACCGGCAATGACACTAAGTGGTACCTTGACAGTGGTTGCTCAAGACATGTAATAGGTGACATGTCCCTTCTTTCAAAATATAAGAATCTTCATAATGGAATAGTCACCTACAGAGAAATTGGACAGGAAATCATAAAAGGAATTCAGTTGCTTGAAAATGAAAATGCTTTCTGCATAAAAGGTCTGAGACATAATCTCCTAAGCATATCTCAAATTTGTAATAATGGGCATGTGGTTAATTTTAACAAACAAGAGTGCGAAATCCTAGACCAATCAGGAAAATTAGTAATGAAGGGTCATCGCACAAGTAACCATTGCTACACTATTAGAGCCATAGAAAGGATTGATATCTAGAAGTATTGAGTAGAGAAAAACAAGTCCAGATCTTACATTTAGATCTGGATGTTTGGTAAAATGATGCAACTTTTTTACTGAGAGGTTCCTCACCTCAAATTTTTTTTTTTTTGTACATAAACATCTTAATGTTTATAATTTTGACTTGTACAAAATTTTGCTTTGTATATGTTAGATTCAAAGATGATCCATACTATACATATTTGTCTGTCCATATTTAGGCTAATGAAAAATACTCATCTTCAATATGACTATCAATAAGTCATGTGCATTATCGATTAAATCGATCAACTATCGATATCATCGACATCCCTTCAAAATGAGGAAAGTTACAAGATCGAGACTACTATCGAAGCTTTTGCCAATAATGTCGAATGAGGATTATCGATATAATCGAAAGCAAGTTCGATAAAATCGAAGTCTGCCGCCCAATAAAAGGCGGTTGGGCGGAAAGATCTTTTTTTTAGTAAAAAGCTTTCTACTTTCGTTTCTACTCGAATCCTCGGTCAAAAGACCATTGGTGGGTTCCAAAAGCTTCACAAAAATGGGTATTATCCTTCCATTCCTTCCATTCCAGGGTCTATCTCACTTTTGGTCGGGTACTTTCTAAAGAATTTTGTTCCCCTTAAATCCCTCTTATTGCCCATCCTTACATTTACCTATCTTATACATTGAAAAATCATGAACAAAGGGAAAGGTAAGTCTCTTCACTCGTTACAATCAAAGAACATGCAATCAGAATCTAGTGGCGTCAACCTATTCCGATAAAAGGACGTTCATTCACCATTATTGAACGTCTAGTACTTAATAGTGTTATTGAATCTTTTGGAGTGGACTTACTTTTGGAAGTAATAGGTTGGCAGAACATCCTCAATCTTGGAGGATCATATCAACTAGGGGTGATTCAAGAATTCTTCAATCACTGTCATGTCACTAGTAATGATCCCCCTAGCATTCAGGTTGAACTTGCACATTATTCAAAGATCATCACTCTGATCACCCTAGCTCATCTTTTAGATCTTGATGTCACTCGGATTCCAGTAACTAACAAGAATCTCAACGGTCTGGGTGTATGGGGAGAAATTACTCATGCATTATGTCAAGGCACTACCATTCCACGAAATGATGACAATTTTCTTCACATCAACTATCATGGACCCACTTTCAAAATTCTTCATAACATTTTTTGATCTAATGTATATCCCTGTGATGTTGAAACAAATCATCTATCTCCATTTATGATCAATGTGTTGTATGATATACATCAAGAAAATCAAGTGTGCCTATTGACTCTTCTCTTCAAGCAAATCATCTGTGTAATCCAAGGCAATTATCGGGTGAAACTGTGCTTTCCCGTACTCATATGTAAATTGGCACATCATGTGGGGCTTCCTGCCACATCTGATGCTGCTTATCTTAAAGCATGGTTTGATAATAATGCAGCCCAGGAAGCCCAACAACTGTGTGTCTCTTCGTCTCCCCCCAGTCTTCGCTTTCCCATGCCAAGGGGTATCAAACATGCTCAACCATCGACTCAGCCTACACATGGAGGGTCCAATCACACGCCGATGGTCAGCCCAGAGTCAATCACGAACTGCCAGACTCATCATTTAGAACGACACCTTTTGAATGGGATGGCAAGGATGGAGGAACGGTTGTACAACTATGAAAGGCGCCTCACCACAATCGAAGAGAAGGTCAATGTCCTCCAGCACACTACTCAACAAATGGTGAACTTGCTTACACAGAGCAATCCTCGTGGACATTGAGCTCATGTCGAGTACCGAGCATGTCTATTTTGCCCTGATAAAATACTTTACTGCAAAATCTTTGGGCATTTTTTTTGATATTTTTATGACGTTTTGATTGGGATAACTATTAATTTGCTGTCAATCTTGGGCAATTTATCTTAGATAGTTGGAAATTTTGGGTTCATTTTGATAATGGCTGAGTATAATTCTTATTTTTACTGCCATGATTAGGTTTTAAAGATTCCCTGGTTTATTAAGTTTCTGCTATGGATTACATGAGATGTCTTTAATGAATATTTTAACTGCTATATAACTACTCTATTTTATTTAATATGTGTCCATAGGTTCTGAAATTGATGTCTGCTTAAACTGAGTTAATTATTATACATCAATTAATCTGCTTCTGCCTGGTCGGTTCTCCCAAGCAATTCACTCTTCAGTCAATATCACCTGATATATCTTTGTTAATGACTAACAAAAAGGGAGAGAACATTTGCAAACACCCCGAATGGAAAATTGTATAGATGTTGTGCAGGTGTTAGGGGAAGCAGCTGCAACAAGCGAGGGGGAATTTACAGTTGGGGGGAGGGGAGTGGGGGGTGTGTTTGTCTAGAGTATTCTAGGGTGTTTTGGGTTTTTGTCAAGTAATTGACAAAGAGGAAGATTGAAAGTTCCCTGGTTTGTCAAGTTACGTGAGTGTTGAGTCAGATTGTTTACAGAGCCTGACAAGAAGATCAATTCAAGCGTCTGCCTCAACCAGATGTGTGCAAGCTCGCCACAAGTATATTTAAAGCCTCACATCCCATGTCCCAAAACACCAGGGTGAATAAAACCCTTAAAAATAAGTTAGAAAATCATGGGGTTTTAAGGTGAGAAAACTTTTTCAAAACAGAAAAATCTCTAAGTTTTTCTTACCTTGTCGATTTTATCAAAACACCCTCGATATGATCGACCTACGCTGTCGAGTCCTCGATGCTTCATCGATACCATCGAAAAGAGGACCAAAAATGTCCAGCAACCTCACAACATATCTGGAAGAATTATCGATGTATCAATATACCTATCGATATCATCGATACTCAAATCTCGAGCCCATCGAAAGTGGCTCGATAAGATCGACGGTCAGATTTCCAGTGCCCTATTTTTTAAAGAAAATTTTGAATTCCTTCGATATATCGTTGCGCCTTCCGATATGATCTGAAATCAAATATCGATAAGATCGAATGTCCATCAATGATATCGACCGTGGGCGCGCATTTCTTCCATCAGATATTTCAGGTTGGTTTTAACTTTGATTCGGGGCCGTTCGAGGAAATCAATATTCATATGTCAATGATATCGAGGCCGGGTCGATTGCATTGAAACTGGACACAAACTGTCCAACGAGCTTACTGGTAAATTTATAGGATTTATCGATGCATTGACACTGCCTTCGGTATCATCGATATATAAATTCCGACGACATCGGCTGACCCTCAATCATTTCTTAAAAACCTAAAATATTTCTAGTCAAGTCTCTCTCATTTTTTCAAGTATCGATAGATTGAACCTATCATCGATGGAATCGAAGTTCAAAATTTGATGACATCGACAGTTGTTTCGATTCATCGACCCTCTGGTAAAAGGTTTTAAAAGCGTATGACTTTGAGTTCGAGTCATCGAGCAGACCATCGATGCTATTGAGAGTATACGCTTGATGATATCGAACCTGCTCGATGATATCGAACTCAGTCATAAATGTGACCATTTTATACCCGTTAGAACCTTTTGTCTATATATAGAGGACTTGTCTATTGTTGTTAGGAGAGAAACTAGAGTGAGCTTTTGAGTGTTTAACCTTAGATCATATACCCAAAGCCCTTTCTGTAATGCCCTGAAAATCGGGAGTCGAGTGTAACTCAACTCCCGAGTTCTAACGCATCACTTATGCAACATATTTAATGATGTTTGAATGTTGTCTGTGTTAGAGCAATAAACATGAATGAGATTATACCAAAACAGTAATTCATACTCTAGATCAATTGTATAAAAGCAAGCGGAAGACTGAACTGTATATATTTGTATGTAAAGAAACAAAAATAAACGTTTCATTCTCCAGAGTATGAATCCATCTGAGTCACCATATACATGTCTGTTTATAATCAAAATGTCAAAAAATAAACTAGGTACAATCCCTGTAAAACCCGTCGGTCCCGGCAACCTAGTCGAAGCCGCCAGAGAACTGCATATACGAGAACTCCTCCTGGTCCTTGTCATAATCAGGCTCCACCTCAAGAGTGTCAGCTCCCCTAAACCTAAGACAGAGTCTGGTTGGTGTGCGCAACACCGTCCCGTAACGTGGGAGTGAGTAGCTAACTCAGTGGAACAATAAGGCATAAGTTATCATGTTATCAATACAGTCAAGCAGTAATGATAAAGCAGTAAATCAAACACTCCTAGTTACTCTGATTAATGCAAGTATGAATGCAGGTATGATGGATGCCCTCACCAACATACTCCCTCATGCGACACCATCTCACGTTCGCGGCATGCTTACATCTCACAGTGCTCCACATCTTCCAGGTACATGCGATGCATGATGAGCATGATTACCGAGTTTTTAATTAATCCATTTCAAACAGCAGGGTTGGGAAACTAAGGTACCTCCCTTGTATCATTCCCAAACGTGATCCATTCTAGGGTCGTCAATCCTAGTTAATATCAGACGATGGTGTATTTTCTAGGTCACTGCAGCGGCTGCCAGGGCTGTTACACACAAAGGTTACACCACTCCCCATCACCCCTTAAACGATTCATCACTATATAGAAACAGGCCTAATTCATACTCTATATATCGCGGCGAACCCTAAGGCGCACTGCGACTTCAGAATATGCTCGCGGTCACTACAAAGGATTCGCTGTGGTCACGTTACACACAAAGGTTGCACCACTCCCCATCACCTTATCAATGTAGGCCGAAATGTAGCGAATATAGTGTCCCATACCACCATAATCGGCTCACGAGTTAAGTTGCTCACTTTGGTCACTATGGGGAGGCACGTAGCCCCAGCCAGTGGCCGACTTAAACCTCGACCACGGTGTCCCATACCACCATGCCCCGGCTCATGAGTCTTAGCAGATCGAGGTACCATGGTTAACGGGATTTTCACTGGTAAGTTTGGTACCCTAGGTTCAAACATTAGCGACCAAACATGGTGAACATACATAAGACACACGGGTTACTTGACGTGTTCGGCTGGCTCGAGCGCACAACAAGTTGGACGATATGAAGCGCAGAAGCACCTCGTGTGGCCAACCACTATCGCCAACTGAAGTACGACACGGGTTCGCCAAAACATCATGTGTGGCGAAACGAATCTCAACCACAATTCCAAGTCTGATACCGGATGCCTGGACTATGGACATAGTCCCAAGCTCAATTAATTCCTAACCACGACATGTGAAGTACAGTATGATAAACAAGGTAATTCAGAAATACTAGCAATCATGTTATAAAGCATGTCATAAAGCATGTTAATAAACAAGTTACAAAGCATGTTCAAAAGCATGCTGTAAAGCACTATACAAATAGGAATACAAATACATCTAGTTCATAGGTGAGTGGTTAGAGTAAATAACCACATGGAGGGTATCATATGTGACTCTAAGGTAGTTGAGAATCCCATCTCAGCACCTACCTAAGGTTCTAACACTAGCAAGTTTTACAAACACTTGGAATGCACTTTTTCAACATATATGGCGTATGTTAGAGGAAAGTGCACTAGGGCTGTTCCTTTACCAAACTAGTATTTTATATGTATACATCATATTCATACAGCAAATAATCATGATAATTACATCAGCAAATTTTATACGTATAGGGTATTTTCTAGGATACCCAATTTCAACATACATAGTGTTTACAAGGGAACTTGTAATACGGTGGTTCTTTTCGCCAAGCAATTAATTTATACGCACATAATATATTTATACAACAATTAATCATGACAAACACATCGCTGAAATATACATGTATACGGTACTTCTTACAATACCGTATTTCTACATACATGGTGTATATTAGTAAACATGTATTTAGGCGAACCCCTTCGCCAAATGAGTATTTTATCCATACATCATATATCCATACGACAATTAAACATGTCAAACACATTTTCATAAAAAATACGTATACGGTATTTTATATGAATACCTAGAGTATGTGAAATTCCAAATTCTACAATTCTAATCGAAACAGAAAACGGAAAGCACCTTGTACATGTGCAATTGCATGCAGATCATGAATCTACCATTATCTGACATTGAAAGCATTGAAAACAGCAACCTATACGCCTAAAGTCCTCACCTTTGCCCTTGGAATCACAACGGATTTGTAAGGTTTGGTGAGCTTCCGTATTCGGGAGTTTTCTTGCCTAAAGAGCGGAATCGGTTAGCCTTTTCACAACCTATAGCCCATCTACTTCAAATCAGACCTAGGGTTAGGGTTTTTCACCTTCAAACGGAGTGGATACCGCCGGGAAAGCGCCTGGAAAGAGGCGGTGCAGGCCGTGCGATAATCGGAAGCAGCAGGAGGAAGTTCTCCCACAAATCCCAAGCTCTTCTCTCTTTGTTACGGTATAAGTTTGTACTTCTCTCTCTCTCTCTCTAGGGTTTTATCCCAAATTCGTATGGCTGTGAGAGGGGCTGTTCTAAGCCTCTTTTATAGCCAAAAACCTCCCAAAATAGACTCGAGGTTCAAGGGTTCTTGCTAATATAGGTATTTCGTCACTTTTCCATTTCAAAAGAGAGGTTCTGGTGGCCCTCCTTGAGCTAAACGTCGAACTTAAGCTCACCACACATGAATCTATGTGGGATTACATTTTTCGACTCGATCGGATTTTAAAGATCGCACGTGGTGGACCACTTTCAGTTCAATGGTCAGTGGGCCACGATCCGAAATTCCAAGCACATGTAAATGTTCCTGAAATTTTTCTTAATCCGAGGGTGTAATTTAGTCTAATTCTGACGGTCGGGTTGCCTAATACTGATGCGCAAGTGAATGGTGCCAGATCACTATTCCAGATATTTATTTTGTAAAGGGAATAGTATTTTTCACACTCTCTCGCTCCGAATCCAAATGAATGGCCGTGGGACATCGGTTGAACCTGATTTTTGAGATGATAGTCAAGCCCAGTGAGGCGGTCCTAGTTCCTTAACTTCGTGTTAATCGGACTTCCGATGTGCAGTCTAGACCTAATACGAAGTTTCAATTCGTTCCCGAGAGCAGTCGGGTAATGAGTTTAATCCTAGACTTTAGGGTAACCTAGTGTCAATGATTCTACAAGTTTTGGATCTTGCAGATCGTATTTAAAGCGATTCTAACGGATTTCATGGCTAATATAGTTTAGCACTTAGTTAACTTTGTTAAATTTCTAAAGGATTTAATCCTAAGTGATTTCTGGTCGAGGTGATACTCGAGCCCTTGTACGAAAATTTATAGGTCGTTACACTTTCTCTCTGGGAAGTTCATCCTCTAATCCATCCTTACCATTGATATTCAATAGAGTGGATTGGGGAATGAACTTCTGCATTCAAGGATCCTCTAGCTACTACTTTAATGGCAAATCATTAAGCTGGGATGCCTTGAATGCTTAGATGATTGGAACTACTCTATCTTCCTTATAGGAAAACCTTCAGAGAGTAGGATTCCATCATAACCTTGACCCAACCCGTCACCATATATCGATTCATTTTTTATGTTGCGGATCAAGGGAGAAGAAGACTCTTCAAGGAGGAGGAGATCTTCGGCATTATGCTAAAAGGTACTCATCAACTTATTTGCAAGTATCTAGATCCAAGAGGACACTTGTGATCATTCCTTTGTAGGATTGGGTCTTAAGTGGTTTTCACCCTTTAAAGTCCTTAAGGAGGCCTCCGGCGGGAGTGTACATGGTGGGTGCGTTGTGTGGACCCTTACTCTGTGAAGAGCATGACATCTGGTTGAAGGTGAACCAGCAAAACCTTAGGTTTGAGGTCAACCGCTATGAAACCTCGTGTTTGAGGTGAACCGTGTAGAAACCTCCAGTAGGGTCTTATAAAAGATCCTTGGCCAGTGTGCCTAAAAGTGGGTGCGTTGTGTTGACCCTTGCTCGTGAGGGCATAAACAGTCAGCCCTAATGTAGGTTGTAAAGGTTGAAGGTGAACCTGATTTAAAACCTTAGGTTTGAGGTTAACCACTGTGAAATCTCCTTAGTGAAATTTGGTACACTCAAGGGTTAAGTGCGGTTTCTGGGAGTGGAGTAGACAAGTAGTCGAACCACTATAAAAATGACTGTGTTTGTAATTGCTCTTCTTTTGTGTGCGTGATTTATGTCAATGCATTCATATTTATATATTTGATCACATCCCACATAATACACAGTCACATCCATCATAAACTAAGTTATATATACATTGCTATCTCTTGAATAGTTTGTGATTGGATCCTCTACCAGGCTTGGAAGCCAGTAGAGTTACATTTGAGTAATCCTGATATATTACATATTCATAGGATTAGTGAAATAGGATTTCTAAGTAAAGCTGTAAAAACTTTAAAAAGTTCTATTCACCTCCCTCTAGGACATATTGACATATTCCTTCTTTAACTAGTGCAGTCTTCACCGCAAATTCAGCTGCTACTGCTGCGGTCAGGGACACTCCCATCTGTAGTGTCCTATCTTAAAGCATTCATAACTGGCACCGGAAGGTGATGCTGGGGGTGCCGCTGGTGCTGCTAGTGCTCTGACGGCTGGGTGTCCTTTGCGCCTCTGCTACTACTGCTAGGAGCTACCGGAGGGGGCCTACCTCTTCCGGTCTCTCATCTGATCACGATCACTCTGTGCACCAGCCCACTCAGCCTCATAAATCCAGGCCATCCGTACTACCGCCTGAAAAGTCGAGAGCTCATGCTCAACAACATGGCCTTGGAGATCGTAACGCAAGCCATTATCGAAATGGCAGGCCTTCCACTCCTCGTCATCAAACAAATACGGTGTAAACCTCAATCGCGCCACCAAACGAGCTGCATACTATGCCACGACATGTCTTCCTACACCAAGGTCTCAAACTCTAATGCTCGCTGCCGACTAATGTGGTCGAGGAAGTACTGCTGGTTGAATCGATCTACGAAATCCTCCCATGTCTAGACGTAATCAGGCCCTATAACACGGGTAATGGAGGTCCACCAGTGCTCGGCCTCACCTTGGAGAAGAAATACAGCTAACCGGACCCATTGTTGGGTCGTACATGCCATTGTATAAAAAATCTTCTCCACCTCAGAGCGCTATCTCTGGGCTACTGTCCAATCTGGCTCACTGTAATGTCTCAAAAAAATCTGTATAAAGACCCGAGTACCACCTCAGGCAGAAATCACTCAGGACCAAATCCTTTAGAAATTAGATGAAATTAACTAAGTGCTAAACTAGATTAGTTGTGAAATTAGCTTGAACCACTTTAAATGCGAACTACAAGACCCAAAACTTGCAGAATCATTAACGCTACATTACCTTGAAACCTAGGACTAATCTCTAAACACGGTTGCTTTCAGGAACACCTTGAAACTTTGTATCAGACCTGGACTGCCCGTCGAAAGTTCGTTGACCACGAACTATACACTCGTGACCGCCTCACTGGGCTTAACAACCATCTCGAAAATCAAATCCAGATAGTATCCAAAAACACACAACTTGAGCCCGGAGCGAAGTGTGTAAAAACACAAATACCTTTAGAAATTGAACTCAGATTTAAGTGAATTGAGTTGTTCACTTGCATGCCAAATATAAGGATTCAGACCATTGGATTCTTTCCAAATACTCCCTCGGATCAGGGAAAGTTTCTAACACATGTCAGTATACTTGTGACCCTGATCAAATGCCGACGACCGTTGAATTGAAACTGGTCTGCCACGGTCGATTTGTAAATCTGATCGGACCGAAAACTTAACTCGACCTAGATTCCAAGCCAGGGAACTTAAGTCCGACTGCATGCAGAAAAGGGGCCTCCATAAGTGCTCCGTTGAGCCGAAACAGATGGCTTTTCGCTATATCCTAGGTATACCATGGCCCTAGGGACATTCCCATCACTTCTGGGCCTATATAAGGGCCTTAAACCCTCTCTCTTCCTTCACATACAAATTTACAAACCCCAGAGAGAGAAGAGAAGAAAGAGAAGGAAAGAGAGAGAAAGTGAGGGAGAGAGTTGGAGTTTGTTCATGGGATTCAATCCCGCTGTTCCACGTACCTAACTGCCACTTCTGTATCGCTATTCCAGTGATTTCGACGCCATTATTAGGTAAGAAAAATCTAACCCTAATCTGTTTTAGGGTTTTAAATAGTGTAAGTGATGAAATAGCTAACCTATTTCATACCGTAGGTTGCCGTTGTGCCGTAGACAAAGACTCGGTATACAAATTGAGTTCGATACTTGTTTACCGGTGAAAGACGCTGACTATAAATGTTTAGGTTATGGTTTTCAAGTGTCGGTAATGAATTATGACTGACTTGATTACTATCACACATGCTTAGATGCGACGTTTTCCATTTGTTACACATATATATGAACTACGTTGAATATAGTGCATTTCATGTGTTTGTTGAAATGTCTGATTGAGTATGGAATTAGGATTTGTGCTTAACATGATTATTGATCGAGAATACTTGATTGTTGTACATGTGGAAATTCCTATGTGGAAGGATTTACTATAATATGTGTTTTAACAAATCTATTACATATGTGTAGTATGTGTAGTCTAAGTGTTTGATAAAATGCCTAAATGTGAAAATGCTTGTTTAAATGCATGTAACGAGGGTGTTGAGATAGGATTCTCAATTCCCTTAACTACGGTTATAGTATCCTTTATATAACCTATCATACTACTATGTGTTGTATGAATGAAATGTCTATGTATGATAATATGTGTAGATGTATTTGTTACATTGCTTAAGTAAGATTTATATCTGATTTTAGTTATCACATGTTGTTTTGGATTACTAGATGTGAATGTTATTATTTGGAATGTGTTTGGGACTATGGTATAGTCCAGGCAATCGGTAATAGGCCCTGATTTGGTGGCTGAGGTTGTTTCACCACACAGGACGTGTTCGATGAATCTGAGTTATACTTTGGTTGTCGACAGTGGTTAGGCCACACAGAGTGCTTACGCACTTCATGTTGATCTGCTTGATGTGCACTCGTACCAGTCGAGCTCATCAAGTAACCCGATTGACCAGTTGTATGTTCACCATGTATGGACGCTCTTGCTTGAACCTAAGGTACCAAACTCACTAGTAGAACTCCCGTTTACCTTGGTACCTCGATTCCCCAAGACTCATGAGCCAGACATGGTGGTATGGGATATTGTGGTTGAGCTGTCGGCCTACAACGGGGTGATGAGCCCACCCGAAGTGACCAGTGAGCAACCTAGAGACACTGTATTCAAGTTGTCGGCCTATGATTAGGTGACGAGCCATTCGTAGTGAACTCGAGCATAATCTGACACTGCGCTAAGGTGACGAACTTTTTCATAGCAACTAAAGTATAAGATAGGCCTGTATTGAGGTGACGAGCCCTTTGTAGCGACTTGGAACCGCAATATCGTATAAGACTAGCTAGGACTGACGACCCTAGAATGGATCATTGTTTGGAAAATGATTTAAGGGAGGTACCTTAGCTTCCCAATCCTACTATATGAAAGGGTCTAATAAGAACTCGGTAATCACGCTCATGCACCGCATTGCATGTGCCTTTGGCATTAGCATTGAGCACAAAGGAAGGGGTGCATGCCGCGACCGTAAGAGAAAGATCGCAGAGGGTGTGCAGGCGAGGGCATGCATCATTAATACATATTATGTTTGCATTAACCAGAGTACTTAAGGATGTTTGATTGTATTGCTTTATCATTATTGCTTGATTGAATTAATAACATATTAACCTTTGCCTTATAGCTCTACTGAGTTGATCACTCACTTCTATGTTCTGGGATGATGTTTTAAGTACAACCAAACCCTGTCTTAGCTGCAGGTGAGAGCGAATCTTATGAAGCTGAGCCAGACTTTTATGATGACGAGCAGGAGTTCTCCTACATGCAGCTATTAGGCGGGTCTATATAGACCATGTTCTGATCGACAGGGCTTACAGGGTTGCTGATTAGATGACATTACACATTTTGTATATTTTAAAATTTTACATGTAATTAATTGACCTAATAACATGATCATACTCAGGAGACCTACAATCACTTATATGCTTTATATATACTTATTATAGTCTTCCGCTTGCGTAATTTAAATTGTCTCTGGAGTATGATATGCTGATTTGGTATAATCCCATTCATATTTAATGCACTAATACAGACAACATTTAATCATCATTATCTATGTTGCATACGTGATGTATTGGAACTCGGGAGTTGGGCTTATGCTTGACCCCCGATTTTCAGGGCGTTACACTCTCCCTGGAAATGCAGGGGATTGAGTTGTCGTAACTCTCAAAGAAGGGTGCCCATGCTAGCACGCTCCTGCTCTGCATGGGCTGGCGAAATAATAGGGTGCCTATGCTGCCCGTGGAGTGCGGCCGTCACAGCCTTCAACATCTGTTGTAACTGAGAGGCACTCACAGGTACGGTCGGATCTTCATCGGTCTCAGGTGGAGGAACGACATCCTCAGGGTGGGGAGCAGGGATCTCTAGTGGTGGAGTAGGAGTCATAGGTGGTAGAGCGGGAGCCTCAAGTGGTGTAGCGGGAGTCACTCGGGTTGCTCTCCTAGGCAGCATGTCCTATAGGAAGGAATAAAAGAGCCTATCAACCTTGGGAACTCTCGAAGGTACGCACGTTAGGGAATTAAATCGAAAGGTTATGAACTCAAGACCTAACTGTCCGGAACTCATAGCAAACATGGGATATTGTTCTCAGTTATTTCTAAGTTATGCTCTGATACCAACTTCTATCATACCCCAAATTTAGAAACCGGACTCACAAAATTCTCGATCGCCGAATTTGGCGCCGACATCCTCCGCAGTAGCCCATTCTCGGCTCCCGACACCTATATACCAGGTTCCGATCCTGTGTAACGACTCTAAAAATCCCGTACAAAGGCCCGAGTACCACCTCAGGCAGAAATCACTCAGGACCAAATCCTTTAAAAATTAGACAAGGATTAACTAGTGTTAAACTAGATTACATATGAAATTTGCACTAATCACTTTAAATACGATCTGCAAGACCCAAAACTTGTGGAATCGTTGACGCTACATTACCGAAAAATCTAGGATCAATCTCATTACCCGGCTGCTCTTGGGAGCATCACGAAACTCCGTATCAAATCAGGACCACACATTGAAAGTCTGAATAATACGAAGTTATAGAATTAAGACTTCCTTACTGGGCTTGACAACCATCTCGGAAGTCAAAACCAGATAGTGCCCCAGGGCTATTCGCTTAAGCCTAAAGCGAGGAGTGTGAGAAAACATGGTTTTCTCTATAAATTAAATTTAATTTAAGGAATCTGAGACTTGTCGCTTACGGGCCAAATATAAGCAATCAGACCATCGGAATTTGACCCAAATACACCCTCGGATCAGGGAACATTTTCCATATATGTCCATGTACTTGTAACCCTGATTGAGTCTCAGTGACCGTTGAACTGAAACTGATCCGCTATGCGTGATCCGGGAACCCGACTAGAACAAAAACTTAACTCGACCTAGATCCAAGGTTAGTGAGCTTAAGTCCGACCTTTGGCTCAAGGGGAGGGCTCCAGAAGTGCTCCGTTGAGACGGAACAACCTCACTTTGGATATAACCTAGGTATACCATGACCCTAGGTCTAATTTAGTGAGTTTTAAGCCTATATAAGGACTTTAAACCCTCACTCTCTCATCCCATACAAATTTGAGAGAAACCCTAGCAGAGAGAAGAGAGAAAAGATAGAGAAAATGCGAGAGAGGTGGGAGAATCTTCTTACTATTCTACCCTGCCAATCTACGTGCTTAACCATCACTTTCCAATCGCTATCCCAGCGATTCTGGCTTCGTTCTTAGGTAAGAAAAACCTAACTCTAACCTATTTTAGGGTTTCAATTGATACAAGTAGCAAAATCGCTAACATAACTCGTGATTTAGGTTGTTATACTATCGTGGACGCAGACTTAGCAATTCTATCGCGTTCGTTACGCTTCTATGGCGTAAGGTGCAGACTATAGACGTATAGGTTATAGTTTTCAAGGCTTTCAATGTCAGATAATGATAGATTTGTGATTTGGATGTTATTTCACATGCAAAATGTGCTATTCATTTTGCGATTCAGTTACATATGCAAATTATGGCGTTTAGTGTATTCTGTATATTTGTAGAAAATACCGTATATGTATAATATATGAAAGTGTGTTTGGCATGATTAATTACTATGTGTATATGCTATATATGTGTGTAACACTTTCTCGGCGAAAGGATTCGCCCAAATACATGTTTTGGCTAATATACTTTATGTATGTTAAATGTGTGTATTCTAAGTGACTGTGAAAATGCTTATATGAGTAAGTATTTAGGAGATAGTGCTTTAGGTAGGTGTTGAGATAGTATTCTCAAATACCTTAGAGATGTGTATAATTTCCTTCATGCAAGTTGTTTAAGTTAAACGCTCACTTATGAAATGTATGTGTTTTAGAACATGCTTGCTAACATGTTTGAATTACTAGTTACTTACGCTTTGACTACTATACATGCTTTCTAGTTTGGATTGAATGTGATTGAGACTATGATTTATTCCAGGCAATCGGTAACGAGATTATATTCGTGGCTAAGATTCCGTCACCACGTAGGATGTGTTTGACGAAGCCGAGTCGTACTTTGGTTGGCGACAGTGGTTAGGCCACGCGAAGTGCTTATGCACTTCATGTCGTTCAGCTGGTTGTGCGCTCGTGCTAGTCGAGCTCGTCAAGTAACCCGATCTGTCTAATGTATGATCACCATGTATGGACGCTACTATTTGAACCTAAGGTACGCAACTCACCAGTGAATCCCGTTAACCTTGGTACCTCGATTCACTAAGACTCATGAGCCAGGCATGGTGGTATAGGACACCGTGGTCGAGCTGTTGGTCTACGCTGGGGCTACGAGCCTCCCCGTAGTAACTAGTGAGCAATCCAGACTCGTTAGCCGAATACGGTGGTATGGGACACTGTATTCGAGCTATCGGCCTACACTAATAAGGTGATGGGGGAGTGGTGTAATGATTACGTGTAACAGCCCTGACAGCCCTTTGTAGTGACCTCGAGCATACTCAGAATCTGCGGAGAGGCAACGAGTCTTCCCATACTAAATAGAGTAAAAACTTGGTCTGTATTGATAAGGTGATGGGGGAGCAGTGCAACAAGTGCGTGCAACAGCCCTAGTGGCCCATTACAGTGACCTAGAACCGTACCATCGTATGAGATTATCTAGGACTGACGACCCTAGAATGGATCATTGTTTGGGAATGATATAAGGGAAGTACCTTAGTTTCCCAATACTGCTGTATGAAAAGGACTAATAATAACTCGATAATCATGCTCATAACATAGTACAACATGTGCATGGATGTAACGACCCGTAAATTTCCGTACATTGGGTCGAGTACCACCTCGACCAGAAATCACGTAGGATTAAATTCTCTAGAAATTTAACAAAGTTAACTAAGTACTAAACTCGATTAGCCATGAAATCCGTTAGGATCGCTTTAAATACGATCTGTAAGACCCAAAAGTTGTAGAATCATTGACGCTAGGTTACCCTAAAGTTTAGAACCAAACTCATTTCCCGTCTGCTCTCGGGAATGAAACGAAACTTCGTATTAGGTCTAGATCGTGCATCGGGAGTCCGATTAACCCGAAGCTAAGGAATTAGGACCGCCCCACTGGGCTTAACAATCATCTTAAAAATCAGCTCCATCCGATGTTCCATGGCCATTCGCTTCGATCCGGAGCGAGGGTGTGTGAAAAACACTATTCCCATTCCAAAATAAATATCTGGAATAGTGATCTGGCATCATTCGTTGACGCGTCAGTATTAAGCAACCTAACCGTCAGAATCAGACCAAATTACACCTTCGGATTAAGAAAAATTTCAGGAACATTTACATGTACTTGAAATTTCTGATCGTGGCCCACTGACCGTCGAACTGAAAGTGGTCCGCCACGTGCGATCTGGGAATCCGATCGAGTCAAAAACGTAATCCCACGTAGATCCATAGATGGTGAGCTTAAGTCTGACGTTTGGTTCAAGGAGGGCCACCAGAACCTCCCTTTTGAGCTGGAAAAGTGGCGAAATGCCTATATAAGGAGTCACCCTTGAAACTGAGTCTAGTTTGGGAATGTTTTTGGCTATAAAAGTGGCTTAGAACAGCCCCTCTCATAGCCATACGAATTTGGGATTTTAACCCTAGAGAGAGAGAGAGAAAAGAGGGAGAATAATTTGGGATTTGTGGGAGATCTTCCTCCTACTGCTTTGGATTGTTACACGGCCTACACCGCCCTGTTCTAGGCGCTTTCCCGGCGGTATCCATCCCATTTGAAGGTAAGAAACCCTAACCCTAGGTCTGATTTAAGGTAGGATCATTGTGGGTTATGAAAAAGCTAACCGATTTCGCTCTTTAGGCTAGAAATCTCCGTATACGGAAGTTCTACTACCCTTGCTGATTCGTTGCGTTTCCAAAGGAAAAGGTGAGGACTTTAAGTGTATAAGTTACGGTTTTCAACGCTTTCAATGTCAGATAATGGTAGATTCATGATCTGCTTGCAATTGCACATGTACAAAGTGCTTTCCGTTTCCTGTTTCGATTAACGTTGCAAAATATGGAATTTCACATACTCTAGGTATACGTAGAAATACCGTATACGTATTTTTTTTTGGATAAATGTTTGACATGTTTATTTAATGTATGATTATATAATATATGAATAAAATACTAGTTTGGCGAAAGGAATCGCCAAAATACATGTTCACTTGTAAATGCGACGTATGTTGAAATTGTGCATTTTAGAAATACCGTATATGTATTTGTTTTGGAATAATGTTTGACATATTTATTTAATATATGATTATACAATACATGAATAAAATACCAGTTTGGCGAAAGGAATCGCCGAAATCTATGTTCGCTTGAAAACACTATGTATGTTGAAATTGCGTATTCTAGAAATACCGCTTATGTACAAATTTTGGAAATATAATTGTCATGATTAATTGTCGTATGAATATGGTATGCACGGATAAAATAACCGCTTGGCGAAAGAATAGCCCTAATACGCATTTGTTAACATACGTCGTGTATGTTGGAATAGTGTATTCTAAGTGTTCACGTAGATGCTTGTGTGTGTAAATGTTTGTGTGTTAGTGCCTTAGAGAGGTGCTGATATGGGATTCCCGACTCCCTTAGAGACATGTAGGACCCCCCTCCACGTGGTGGTTCGCTATAACCACTCACTTGTGATGTGTATGTAATTGTATCCCTATGTGTATAGTGCTTTACAACATGCTTTACAACATGCTTTACAACATGCTTTACAACATGCCTTAATTCATGCTTTACTTCATGCTTTATAACATGCCTGTTAACATGCTTTACTTCATGCTTAACTTCATGCCTTACAACTGTTTGAGTTTGGGACTATGCCTATAGTCCAAGCATCCGTACAGACTTGCGTTGTGGTGAGATTCATATCGCCACAACGGACGTGTCTGGCGAACCCGAGTCGTATTTCGGTTGGCGATAGTGGTTGGCGACACGGAGTACTTTTGCGCTCCATATCGCTCAACTTGTGGTGCGCTCGAGCTAGTCAGGCCCGTCAAGTAAACCGGAGTGTATATGTATGTTCACCATGTTTGGTCGCTACTGCTTGAACCTAGGGTACCAAACTTACCAGTGGCGATCCCGTTAACCATGGTACCTCGATCCGCTAAGACGCATGAGCCGGGCATGGTGGTATGGGACACCGTAGTCGAGCTGTCGGCCTACGCTGGGGTCATGTGCCTCCCCATAGTGACCATTGCGCAACCAAACTCGTGAGCCGATTATGGTGGTATGGGACACTATATTCGAGCTGTCGATACTTACGGCGAGAGCCGAGTACGGTGAGACCTGTGCTCGTGCTGACGGGCGACGAGTCCTCCATAGTATCTTCGAGTATACTCCAAGTGTCTGTGATTGGCGATGAGTCTTTCACAGTAACTAGAGTATGAGTTAAGCCGAGTACGTTGAGACCTGTACTTGAGCTGACGGCTAGTGATTGAGCCAAGTACGGTGAGATATGTACTTGAGCTGACGGCCAGCAATTGAGCCGCATATGGTGAGATCTGTATCCGCGCTGACGGGTGGCGAGCCCTTTGTGATGCCTTCACTACGCTTCTCAAACCATAATATCGTATGAGATTAGCTAGGATTGACGACCCTAGAATGGATCATGTTTGGGAATGATACAAGGGAGGTACCTTAGTTTCCCAATACTGCTGGTTGTAATGGATTAATAAAAACTTGGTAATCATGAGCATCATCGCACCGCATGTGCTTTGTAGATGTGGCGCACTGAGGGAGTTAGCATTCGCGAACGTAAGATGATGTCGCTTGAGGGTGGTTTGGCAAGGGCATACAGCATCATGTCATATCATTTTTTGCACTTAATAAGAGTAATTAGAAATGTTTGATTTGTACTGCGTTATCATTACTGCTTGATTGATTTGATAACATGTTAACCTATGCTTTATTGTTCCACTGAGTTAGCTACTCACTCCAACGTTATGGGACGGTGTTTGCAACACCCACCAGACTCTGTCGCAGGTGTATATGGCGCCTCTGTTCAGGAGCCGGAGCTTGACTTCGATGAGGATCAGGAGGAGTTCTCCTTTATGCAGTACTCTGACGGCTATGCTTAGGCCGACTGCATCGCGGGGATTCCAGGGCTTATCTATAGAGTTGTATTTTGATTTTTGACTTAGAAACAATACATGTATATTGGTACTCAGTTAGTACTCATACTCTGGAGTTCATAAAATTTTGATACTTTACATATTTTGAATATAAAATTTCAGTCTTCCGCTTGCCTTTATACAATTGAACTGGAGTATGAATTACTGTTTTGGTATAATCTCATTCATGTTTATTGCGCTAACTCAGACAACATTTAACCATCATTGTGTATGTTGCATAAGTGATGCGTTGGAACTCGGGAGTTGAGTTCATACTCGACCCCCGAATTTCAGGGCGTTACAAGTTGGTATCAGAGCATGATTTTGATTAAACCGGACCTGAGTTATGTCCCCACTACGTACGCTGACGCATTATACTTAGGAGGGTGCGCAAAACCTAGCAACAGTCTTAGGGTCTCCCGATTTCACCGTTCGGCGAAGTTCATTGCAAATGGACAGTTTGATCGAGTTCGTACTCGATCCCGACCGCACTTATGGACCCCAAGTCACTCCTAGACCGTCTATTGACGTGTCCAGGTCACAATCCACTAAAAAATTAGTCGTTAAAAATCAGGAAAAACTAGATTAGATCAGAAATTTACCGGAACTAACCGTTCTGGCACTAAACTAAGTCGGGGGCCCCTCCACGTTAATCCACTAACCCCCCAGACTGAACCAGGGTGCATTTGGCACTCTGGACATGTGGCAAACAGAGCCCCACCGCGGTGGCGCGGTTCCGGCCAAGTCTGACCGCGGCGGCGCCGCGGCTCGGGCGGCGGACCGCGGTCCGGTGGCTTTTCCGGCGTGGGTCCAAGGCCTAGGTTGGTCGGCCTGACCCCCTCTATCCCTTGGCACGTGCCATTTTGGTAATAGATTAGGGTTTAAGGGGCTTGAGCACCCCACTCTCCCATTTCTTCCTTTTCAAGCACCTCCACCCCCATTTTCGATTTTCCTAAAAAACCCATCCCTCCAAACTTTCAAATCTTCCATTTTCTTCCATAACTCACACACCCCAACCTTCCACAACAGTCCTAGCTTCCTCCTTTCCCCATTTTCTCAAGTTGGAGCTCTCATACCCCTCCTTGGAGATCAAAAAAATCGAGTAATCTCCTAACCCATTCCATTTTCTTTTTGTTCCTTCTTCATTTCCTACCTCTAGTGCTCTTTCCACACCCATTGGATTGTTGTTTGTGGAGGATCAAAGAGATCAGCCCCTTGTTCCCCCATTTTGGAAATTTTCCATGGCCCTCCTTGGTGTGGTGGCTACCATTTCCTCCATTTCCTCCATCCTATCTTTCATGGAAAAGAGAAAAACCGCGGCCGATGACGCCGGCCGAAGTAGGCCAGCCCATTACCGAAGAAGATCCGATGTTGGGGCCGGCACAAGCACCGTACGGGAGTTTAGGTCGAAGCGAGACCTGGATCCTGACCATCCCGCCAGAAATGCTTATTTGATAGGCATTGAATATGGGCGCTTCGCGGGCCGCAAGGTTGTGTTTGAAGCTCATGTGGATGAAAGGATGTTCGGGCTACACCCGATGATGGACCACTTGGTGGATATCAGATGGAATTCTATTTTTGAAGGTGAGTCTCCCGCATGTGAGAACACGGTTCGCGCTTTCTACGCGCACATCGTGGACTCATCAGTAGAGCCTCTTCAGTTTACTGTCTCTGTGAGGGGCATAAGGCGCACAATCACTGTGGATAAGGTGGTTCGAATCACGAAGATCCCGCTTGGTCAAGTGCATCCTAGTGATGACTTCTCTAGAAGTGCGCGGGAAAGGGATCGTCGCACGCGGTTTCTCTGTGGTCGCCAGGTTACTTGGAAGCGTGGAAATTGTATTGCGGTGACAAAGATGACCGAAGACTTCCATTTACTCCATCACATTTTCACATACAATGTATACCCACGGTGGGGTAACCGCACGGATTGTACTCGGGTGATGGTGGACTTTCTGTACAAGATGGGACGCGGGGACAACATATGCCTACCCACATTTATCCTATCCCAGATAGTTCATGTTGTTCGTTCTGCCAGGAACGATCTTTCGCTCCCATTTGGCCGTCTGATCTGCAGGATGGCTCGTGATGTCGGCTATAGACTCAACATGGAAGACCTTTCATCAGTCCGAGTCATAAATGAGGCGACACTCAAGAATATGAAGATCGGCCCTCAACAGCGGCAAGCACGACTCGACGAGTCTGGAGATGAGTCGGATAGCGCCGGCGAGGAGAGTGTTGACCTCCAGGCAGAGAGTGATGAGGAGCGTGGTGATGACATACAGGAAGAAGAATCTGAGGCTCAGGACACTGAGGAGAGTTCACCCCCTGCGGCTCAGGAGCAGGGTGTGGATCGAGATACTTTTGATGCGCGATTGGCCCGTCTTGAGGAGGGGCAAGCCGCCCTGCAACAAGAGATTGGTCAAGTTCGAACCAAGCTTGAAGAGAATGAAGCCTACATGAAGAAGAGTTTCAAGAAGATGTCCCGTACGTTGAAGGCCATCCTGTGCTGTGCGCAGGATAAGAACGCTCCTCCTCCACCGCCTGCTTCGGATGTTTAGTCATCTACGTGGTTGTGTGTTGTTGTTTGCTTTGGTTACTGCGATAGGCGGTTTATGTTTTCATGTAGATGATGTAGTAGATAATAACATGTTTTAGGTGTTTGATGTAGTGGATGTATTGGCTATCATGTGATTTCTGTCGTGATTCATGTAACTCCGTATTCCATGTATTATGACAATTTTAGGTAAATGAAAAGCATGTAGCCTCTTTGTTTGATGATGTGTGGAGTGCTTAAGTGCTTTATGAAGTGTATGTGCCTTATCTCACAAATGATCTACCCTATGTTGTATAGGGCATGCCGCGACAGTATACGCGGAGCACGGCACATCTCCGTCTGACTGGCTCTATGGACCAGACTACTTCTGGTAGTAGCGGTCCTGCGGACCGTGGGTTAGGTTCTGATCAGCCTCCTGCTGGTCCTGCCGGTGGATTGCCACCTTACACGCCCCCGGTCCGTGAGCAGTATCTGCCGTCTTCTTCTGCGCAGCATGACTCTCAGGCTGCTCCGTCGACTGATAGGTTTGAGCAGCTGATGATGATGATACATCGGCACACAGTCTGCGCAGCCAGAAGAAGAAGAAGACCAAAGAACTTATGGCCACTATCGCTGAGGCCTTGTCCCGTGGTGGTAGTGCGACTCCACCTACGACATCGCACATCCCGATGAGCATTCCGAGCCTCCGCTCGGTGAGGATGTGCCTCGCCCCACCCGTCGCACCTCCTACTGGAGAGGTCAGTACTCGTGGTTTACTCGAGCGATTTTAGCGCTTGAGGCCTCCCTCATTTATGGGTTCTCACAGACCCGAGGAGGCAGAGTTCTGGCTTGACCGCATCTCTAAGATGCTTCAGATGCTACATTGCTCAGAGACAGAGCTGGTGGAGCTGGCCGCTTTCATGTTTGAGAGGGAGGCCAGTTTATGGTGGGACAGCGTGCTGCGCACAGTCGCAGTAGATTTCGTGTGGACCTGGGAGGCTTTCGAGTCTCGGTTTCATGAGAAGTATTACCCGCAGACGTATCGGTATGAGCGGGAGGAAGAGTTTCTGCGCCTCAGGCAGGGAGGCATGATGATCACGGAGTACGAGCACCGCTTCATAGAGTTGGGCCGCTTTGTCCCGACTATACTGGTGGATGAGCAGATGCGGATGCGTCGTTTCTCCTTGAGTTTGCGACCGGAGATACGGTCGAGGATATGCTGCCATAGTATTCCGACATATGCGGCGTTGGTCCACATGTCTATGACGGCCGAGCAGGATGTGGACCGTTTGGCCAGATCACGTGGTACTATGGTTGCGAGACCGCGGCAGATTTCTGAAGCGTGGCCTATCTTAGGCAAGAGGCCTCGGGCTGATTCTCCCCCCAGGGCCGCAGCGCCAGTTATTCCTATGAGACTCCCATTGGTGACCTGCACGTTTTGCGGGAAACCTGGACACCCTGCTGAGAGCTGCTTCTCGCGCATGAGGGCTAGCGAATTTGTGCCACCGCAGAGATTGGGTCGCCCTTACCCACAGGCACCTAAGACGTCGGTTTCAGCTCCGACGGCTTTCGAGGGTACGGCTTTTATTCATGGCACTCCCGTTTCTTTATTGGTGGACACCGGGTCCACCACTTCTATTGTTTCTTGTGGGGCGGTGAAACGCCTATCTTTGCATACGATTCCCACTAAAGGAATGAGACTCACTACTGCTACCGGGACCTGTTCGGATGTCACACGGTTATGCGAGGGTTGCTCGGTAGTTTTGGGTAACAGCACAGTGCCCGTCGACCTCATTGTTGCTCCACTATGGCACTACAACATTATCCTTGGTATGGATTGACTCACCAGGATGAGGGCGGAGATAGATTGCGATACTCGGATCGTGACGGCCTATGGACCTGACGGCACAGTTTTCACGTTCCCAGTGCAGGTCAGTTGGCCCTGCCGTGTTGATTGTTACGCTGCTTTACTTGTGCCGATTGATGGTCCGACAGTAGATGGTAGGCCGGTGGTTCGAGAATTTGCAGGCGTGTTTGAGACTATCTCTGGTTTACCTCCTCGGGGTGAGATGATTTTACGATTGACCTTACGCCTGGTGCGACGCCCATCTCGTTGCCGACTTATCGTATGCCTCCATGTGAGATGGAGGAGCTGCGGAAACAGATTGACGAACTTGTAGAGAAAGGTTTTATTCGACCTAGTGTGTCTCCTTGGGGAGCACCTGTGTTGTTCGTGAAGAAGAAGGACGGGTCACTACGGTTGTATATTGATTACCGTAGGTTGAACCAGGTCACGGTGAAGAACAAGTATCCTTTACCCAGGATTGATGATCGTTCGATCGTTGAGGGGGCGAAGTATTTCTCGAAGATTGACCTTCGGTCGGGGTACCACCATTGCGCGTGAGAGAGGAGGACGTGCGAAGAGACGGCCTTCGGGACGTGCTTTGGGCACTATGAGTTCTTGGTGATGTCGTTCGGTCTGACGAACGCACCAGCCGTGTTCATGGATCTGATGAACCGGGTATTTCGGCCCTTCCTTTACCGATTCGTCATCGTCTTTATTGATGACATTTTGATATACTCTACGAGTCGTGAGGAGCACGAGGAGCACTTCCGAGCGGTATTGGATACACTGAAGAAGAACCAGTTGTTCGCGCAATATAAGAAGTGCGACTTCTGACAGGAGGAAGTCAAGTTCCTGGGACATGTAGTGTCTAAGGATGGGATAGCAGTGGACCTTGCTAAGGTAGCTGCGGTTCAGGATTGGCAGCAACCTGAATCGGTTACTGAGGTGAGGAGTTTCCTTGGTCTGGCTGGGTACTACAGACGCTTCATTCGGGATTTCTCGAAGATCGCTAGGCCATTGTCTTAGTTGACTCGGAAGGACCTGAAGTTCTCCTGGAATGAGAAGGCGGAGGCAGCTTTTAAGGAGCTGAAGGATAAGTTGACATCCGCCCCTATGCTAGTATTGCCAGAGCAAGGGGTGAAATACACGGTATATACTGACGCGTCTCGCGTTGGTTTGGGTTGTGTTCTGATGCAGAAGGATAGGGTGATTTCGTATGCCTCGAGACAATTAAGGAAGCACGAGGAGAATTACCCTACACATGACATAGAGTTGGCGGTATCATCTTTGCATTGAAGCTCTGGAGACATTACCTCTATGGTGAGGAGTTCGAGCTTTTCTGCGACCACAAGAGCCTTAAATACATATTCACACAGCGGGATTTGAATATGAGACAGCGCCGATGGATGGAAACCTTGAAGGACTTCAAGTTCGAGGTTTCCTACCATCCTGGCAAGGCGAACCTTGTGGCAGACGCGCTGAGCCGCAAGAAGGCGATTGCATTTGTGGCACCGCTGATGATAGCCGAGTGGGACATGATGGAGTTTGTATGGGACTTCGAGCAGAGACTCACTGTCGAGGAGCCTTTTGAGTGTGTTGCGCACGTTCGGGTGCGGCCACTTATTGACAACAGGATTGTTGAGGCCCAAGAGGGCGATATACGGCTGTCTAAGCTTCGAGAGCAGGCTAGCGACGCCGTGGACTCCGAGTGGAGAGTTGGTTCTGATGGAGGTTTACGATTCCGTGGCCGCCTATGTGTTCCTGATGTGGCTGACTTGAGACGCGAGCTTCTCGAGTCCGCCCATAACTCGAAGTTTGCGATGCATCCTGGTAGCACGAAGATGTACCAGGATATGAGACGGACGTATTGGTGGGATAACATGAAGGCCCACATTGCTGAGTATGTGTCTCGATGTCGACGTACCCAGCAGGTCAAGGCAGAACATCGCCGACCTCTGGACTACTTCAGCCCATGCCTATAGCGGAGTGGAAGTGGGACTTCATCTCCATGGACTTTATATCAGGGTTGCCGAAGACGAGGAAGGGGCACGATTCCATTTGGGTGATTGTGGACCGGTTGACCAAATCGGCCCATTTCCTCCCTATCAGAGTTACGAACTCTGCAGACGAGCTGGCTAGATTGTACATCAGGGAGATCGTCCGTCTGCACGGGGTTCCTTTGGAGATCATATCGGACAGAGACACGCGGTTCACATCTATCTTCTAGACTCGTATCCAGGAGGCGATGGGTGTGAAGTTGAAGTTCAGTACAGCGTTTCATCCTCAGACTGATGGGCAGACAGAGCGGGTGAATCATATTCTAGAGGATATGTTGCGAGCATGTGTGTTGGACTTCAAGGACAGTTGGGATGACTGTCTTCCGTACGCAGAGTTCGCCTACAACAACAGCTTCCAGGCGACTATTGGCATGGTCCCATATGAGGCTCTATATAGTCGACCTTGTAGGGCACCGCACTGTTGGGCAGAGGTTGGAGAGCGTAGTCTGATTGGCTCGGAGTTGGTTCAGGCGACTACAGAGAAGGTAGACATTATCAGGCGTCGATTACTCACGGCCGCAGAGCGGAGCGAGGAAGAGTTACGCCGATACGAGGCGGCGACCGCTGGAGTTCGAGGTCGGGGATCATGTGTTCCTTCGGGTTTCCCCTATGAAGGGAGTCCTTCGGTTTGGGAAGAAGGGGAAGCTCACACCGAGGTTTATCGGTCCATTTCAGATACTGGATCGAGTGGGTGATGTGGCGTATCGTCTCGCCTTGCCTACACCACTTGCTTCCGTATACAACGTATTTCATGTATCTATTTGAAGAAGTACGTTTCTGATCCTTCGCATATCATCGATAGAGCAGCGGTGCAGGGTTGAGTGAGGATGCTACGTACGAGTCTGCGCCGACGCGTATCCTTGATAGGAAGGAGCAGGTACTACGTAGCAAGGTCATCCCACTTGTGAAGGTACTTTGGACACATTATTCCGAGGAGGAAGCTACCTGGGAGACTGAGGCCGAGGTCAGGAAGAACTACCCTCAGCTTCTCGAGGAGTACGAAAAGGTATAAATTTCGAGGATGAAATTTTTTTGTTTAAGGGGGGTAGATTGTAACGACCCGTAAATTTCCGTACATTGGGTCGAGTACCACCTCGACCAGAAATCACGTAGGATTAAATTCTTTAGAAATTTAACAAAGTTAACTAAGTACTAAACTCGATTAGCCATGAAATCCGTTAGAATCGCTTTAAATATGATCTGCAAGACCCAAAAGTTGCAGAATCATTGATGCTAGGTTACCCTAAAGTTTAGAACCAAACTCATTTCCCGTCTGCTCTCGGGAATGAAACGAAACTTCGTATTAGGTCTAGATCGCGCATCGGGAGTCTGATTAACCCGAAGCTAAGGAATTAGGACTGCCCCACTGGGCTTAACAATCATCTCAAAAATCAGCTCCATCCGATGTTCCATGGCCATTCGCTTCGATCCGGAGCGAGGGTGTGTGAAAAACACTATTCCCATTCCAAAATAAATATCTGGAATAGTGATCTGGCATCATTCGTTGACGCGTCAAGATAAGCAACCCGACCGCCGTCGAATCGGACCAAATTACACCTTCGGATTAAGAAAAATTTCAGAACATTTACATGTACTTGGAATTTCGATCGTGGCCCACCGTCGCCGAACCGAAAGTGGTCCGCCACGTGCGATCCGGGGAATCCGATCGAGTCAAAAATGTAATCCCACGTAGATCCATAGATGGTGAGCTTAAGTCGACGTTTGGTTAAGGAGGGCCACAGAACCTCCTTTTGAAGTGGAAAAGTGGCGAAATGCCTATATAAGCAGTCACCCTTGAAACTGAGTCTAGTTTGGGAATGTTTTTCGCTATAAAAGGGGCTTAGAACAGCCCCTCTCACAGCCATACGAATTTGGGATTTTAACCCTAGAGAGAGAGAGAGAAAAGAGGGAGAATAGTTTGGGATTTGTGTGAGATCTTCCTCCTACTGCTTTGGATTGTTACACGGCCTACACCGCCCTGTTCTAGGCACTTTCCCGGCGGTATCCATCCCATTTGAAGGTAAGAAACCCTAACCCTAGGTCTGATTTAAGGTAGGATCGTTGTGGGTTATGAAAAAGCTAACCGATTCCGCTCTTTAGGCTAGAAATCTCCCGTATACGGAAGTTCTACTACCCTTGCTATTCGTTGCGTTTCCAAAGGCAAAGGTGAGGACTTTAAGCGTATAAGTTACGGTTTTCAACGCTTTCAATGTCAGATAATGGTAGATTCATGATCTGCTTGCAATTGCACATGTACAAAGTGCTTTCCGTTTCCTGTTTCGATTAACGTTGCAAAATATGGAATTTCACATACTCTAGGTATACGTAGAAATACCGTATACGTATTTTTTTTTGGATAAATGTTTGACATGTTTATTTAATGTATGATTATATAATATATGAATAAAATACTAGTTTGGCGAAAGGAATCGCCAAAATACATGTTCACTTGTAAATGCGACGTATGTTGAAATTGTGCATTTTAGAAATACCGTATATGTATTTCTTTTGGAATAATGTTTGACATATTTATTTAATATATGATTATACAATACATGAATAAAATACCAGTTTGGCGAAAGGAATCGCCGAAATCTATGTTCGCTTGAAAACACTATGTATGTTGAAATTGCGTATTCTAGAAATACCGCTTATGTACAAATTTTGGAAATATAATTGTCATGATTAATTGTCGTATGAATATGGTATGCGCGGATAAAATAACCGCTTGGCGAAAGAATAGCCCTAATACGCATTTGTTAACATACGTCGTGTATGTTGGAATAGTGTATTCTAAGTGTTCGCGTAGATGCTTGTGTGTGTAAATGTTTGTGTGTTAGTGCCTTAGAGAGGTGCTGATATGGGATTCCCGACTCCCTTAGAGACATGTAGGACCCCCCTCCACGCGGTGGTTCGCTGTAACCACTCACTTGTGATGTGTATGTAATTGTATCCCTATGTGTATAGTGCTTTACAACATGCTTTACAACATGCTTTACAACATGCCTTAATTCATGCTTTACTTCATGCTTTATAACATGCCTGTTAACATGCTTTACTTCATGCTTAACTTCATGCCTTACAACTGTTTGAGTTTGGGACTATGCCTATAGTCCAAGCATCCGGTACCAGACTTGCGGTTGTGGCTGAGATTCATATCGCCACAACGGACGTGTCTGGCGAACCCGAGTCGTATTTCGATTGGCGATAGTGGTTGGCCACACGGAGTGTTTTTGCGCTCCATATCGCTCAACTTGTGGTGCGCTCGAGCTAGTCAGGCCCGTCAAGTAAACTGGAGTGTATATGTATGTTCACCATGTTTGGTCACTACTGCTTAAATCTAGGGTACCAAACTTACCAGTGGCGATCCCGTTAACCATGGTACCTCGATCCGCTAAGATGCATGAGCCGGGCATGGTGGTATGGGACACCGTGGTGAGATTGCCGTCGGCCTACGCTGGGGTCATGTGCCTCCCCGTAGTGACCATTGCGCAACCAAACTCGTGAGCCGATTATGGTGGTATGGGACACTATATTCGAATCGTCGATACTTACGGCGAGAGCCGAGTACAGTGAGACTTGTGCTCGTGCTGACGGGCGACGAGTCCTCCGTAGTATCTTCGAGTATACTCCAAGTGTATGTGATTAGCGACGAGTCTTTCACAAGTAACTAGAGTATGAGTTGAGCCGAGTACGGTGAGACCGTACTTGAGCTGACGGACTAGTGATTGAGCCAAGTACGGTGAGATATGTACTTGAGTGACGGCCCGAGAATTGAACCGCATACGGTGAGATCTGTATCCGCGCTGACGGGTGACGAGCCCTTTGCGATGCCTTCACTACGCTTCTCAAACCATAATATCGTATGAGATTAGCTAAGATTGACGACCCTAGAATGGATCATGTTTGGGAATGATACAAGGGAGGTACCTTAGTTTTCCAATACTGCTGGTTGTAATGGATTAATAAAAACTTGGTAATCATGAGCATCATCGCACCGCATGTGCTTTGTAGATGTGGCGCACTAAGGGAGTTAGCATTCGCGAACGTAAGATGATGTCGCTTGAGGGTGGTTTGGCAAGGGCATACAGCATCATGTCATATCATTTTTTACACTTAATAAGAGTAATTATAAATGTTTGATTTGTACTGCGTTATCATTACTACTTGATTGATTTGATAACATGTTAACCTATGCTTTATTGTTCCACTGAGTTAGCTACTCACTCCCACGTTACGGGACGGTGTTTGCAACACCCACCAGACTCTGTCGCAGGTGTAGATGGTGCCTCTGTTCAGGAGCCGGAGCTCGACTTCGAGGAGGATCAAGAGGAGTTCTCCTTTATCCAGTACTCTGACGGCTATGCTTAGGCCGACTGCATCACGGGGATTCCAGGGCTTATCTATAGAGTTGTATTTTGATTTTTGACTTAGAAACAATACATGTATATTGGTACTCAGTTAGTACTCATACTCTGGAGTTCACAAAATTTTGATACTTTACATATTTTAAATATAAAATTTCAGTCTTCCGCTTGCCTTTATACAATTGAACTGGAGTATGAATTACTGTTTTGGTATAATCTCATTCATGTTTATTGCGCTAACTTAGACAACATTTAACCATCATTGTGTATGTTGCATAAGTGATGCGTTGGAACTCGGGAGTTGAGTTCATACTCGACCCCCGAATTTTAGGGCGTTACAATGGAAGATGTGGAGCACTAAGGGATGGACGCATGCCGCAGACATAAGATGTTGTCGCACGAGGGAGCATTGGCGAGGGCATGCATCATGACTGCATTTCATCCATGCACTAATCATAGTAATTAAGATTATTTGATTGTACTGCTTTATCATTACTACTTGACTGAATTGATAACATGTTAACCTATGCTTTATTGTTCCACTGAGTTAGCTACTCACTCCCACGTTACGGGACGGTGTTCTGGACACCCACCAAACTCTGTCTTAGATGCAGGTATCGATGAGACACAGGAGGTTGAGCCTAATTACTATGATGATCAGGATGAGTTCTCCTACATACAGAGTTCTCTAGAGGCTCCGCTTAGGCCATTCAGATGACGGGACTACAGGGTTTACCATGATAGTTGTACCAATCTTTGGCATTTTGATTTTTAAAAAACTAATACGCGTATATGGTGACTCAGTAAGGTGTTCATACTCTGGAGACCGGTTGTGACCGTTTCTAGCTTTATATACATTGATATACATCTTTCAGTCTTCCGCTTGCGTTGTATAACTTGATCTGGAGTATGAATTACTGTTTTCGTATAATCCCACTCATAATTAATGCACTAACATAGACAACATTCAATCATAAGAATTTATGTTGCATAAGTAATGTTTTGGAACTCGGGTGTTGAGTTGCTACTCGACCCCCGATTTTCAGGGCATTACAAGTTAGTATCAGAGCATGATTTGGATTAAACAGGACCTGGTTTATGGTCACACGACGTACGCTGTCGTATTTCGACATAGGAGGGTGCGAGGAAATGTAGAAACAGTCGTAGGTGTCCCAATTTCGCCAATCGGCGATGTTAACTGAAATTGGTCATTTTATTTGAGTCTGTACTCAACCGTGATCGCACGAGTGGACCCCAAAACACTTATAGCCCGTCAAATGACAGGTTTAGATCACAACTCACCCCATCCCAGCCATTAAAAGTTGGTAAATACAGCTGTGCATCAGAAACCACACGAAAGGACGTGAAACAAAGTAAATAGGGGTCGTGGGCCTACCCACGCTCATCCAAAGGGACCCAGTGTGGGACCCAGACATTTTTGGGGCCTAGGGGTCACGAGGACCTCACCCAAGTGGTGAGGCATCACCACTTTGTCCAGGGAGGGGTGAGGCCCTCACCGAGTTGGCTAGGCCTTGCCGGTTAATGGGCCCGGCCAGGCGGCCCGCTCAGGTCGATCGTCTTTGGGGCCTAGGGTGGCCCACTGGTATGTGGGTTTTCAATTTAAACACCTTCTAGGTCACCCCTCCTTCACAAAACACACCTCCAAGCTCTCCCTTTCCTTCAAAATTGTTGTTTTCACTCTCAAACCTCTCCTCCAATCGCCCAATCCGTCATTTTTTATCACAACCCACTCACCTCCATCGTTTACAGCAATACCTACTCCCCTGCCCTCTCCATTCTCATTCATTTGAGCTCCTACACCGCTCATTTGAAGCTTAAAAATTGTGTAAGCTCTCAACCCATCCCATCTCTTCATTTTCTTTCTTCAATCCCTGTCTTTTAGGCCTTTACAATCCCTCTTGAGGCTCAAACCCATGGAGAACTAGAAACTCCAGCCCTATTTCCCCTTTTTCTTTACTTTCCATGGCCTTCTTTGAGATCATTGCAGCCATTTTTTTAGTTTTTACCGTCCTTTCTCTCATGGGAAAGAGAAAGGGGGCCATGGATGAAGCTGGGCTTAGTCGCCCTACGTGTTCAAGGAGGCCGAGAGGCGCCGCTGCTAGTACAAGCGTCGCTCGAGAGTTTAGGATGAAGGATCCCCGGATTCCTGCTGAACGGGCTCTATTGGCGGAGCTGTCTCATGGAGTTTATGAGGGCCGTAGGGTCCTTTTTGAAGCTCAGGTGGATGGGCAGCTCTTTGGATAATATTTGTTGTCTGAATTCCTGTAAAAGGCCCATTGGGGTCTACTATTTGATGGTGGGTCTCGCGCTAATGTGAGCACTGTCCGAGCTTTCTATGTCAACATTCGCAAGCCTACGCTTGAACCCCTGCAGTTCCAGATTCCATGTGGAAGGGATAGGTTGGCCACAGTGGATGTCAAATTGATATCTCGGCTTCTGAATATGCCCCTTGGCGAGGTGCATGCTAGCGAACTGAATCTGAGGAGTGCACGTGAAAGGGATCGTCGCACATGTTTATTTTATAGTGGCCGACTGTTCTAATGGCAGCCGAACAAAAGTCTTCTAGCGACCAATATGTCTAACAACTTCCGTTTGCTCCATCACATCTTCACGTTCAACGTCTACCCTAGGTGGAGCAATCGCAGTGAGTGTACGCACCTCATGGTAGACTTCCTGTATCAGGTGGGGCAGAGAGCGAACCTGTGTGTGCCTACGTTCATATTGCGACAGATAATTAATACTACATGCTCCGCTAGAAGGACTGATTCGCTCCCCTTTGGCCGACTCATATGCAAGATTGCATGTGAGTTTGGCTACAGTCTTGGGGCCGAGATGCTGGTGCCGGTTCATCACATCAACGAGGCTACCCTCAATCAGATGAATATCGGGCCACGACAATGCCAAGCTTGACTTGAGGAGAGCGAGGATGAGACAGAGAGTGTGGAGGAAGAGAGTGAGGAAGAAGATGGAGCTGAGATAGAAGAGGAGGAACAGGAAGAAGAGGAAGAGGTAGAGGAGGCCCAAGATATAGAGGAGAGCTCTCCGCCTGCGGCACCAGAGTAGGGCGCTGATCAAGCTGCTTGGGGTGCTCGTATAACTCGACTGGAGGAGGATCATGCTACCCTACGATAGGGTCAGGCGGTCCTAAGGTAGTATATTATGGATCTTCGGGGCCTTGTGAAACACAAGTTCAAGAAGATGACTCATACGCTGAAGACTATCCTGTGCTATTTGCAGGATAAGGGTGCCCCTTCTCCTTCGCCAAACTTGGATGCCTAGTCATCCATGGCGTCTTACAGCTCGTGTCGGTTAGTGCTTTAGGATGTTTATGTTTTCATGTTGATGGGTGTAGTAGTTGGTAGAATGTTTTAGATGTTTGAAGCCTTGGTTGTATTTTCTTACATGCATCTTCTGTCATGATTCATGTAACTCTGTATTCCATGTATTGTGACAATTTTGGTAAATGAAATGCATGCAGCCACTTTTGCTATGAAGTGTGTGGAATGTTTAAGTGATTGTGTATTGTGTTGTTATGCTTTATCTTACATGCGTTGCACCCTATGTTTTATAGGGCATGTCACGGAAATATACGCGGAGCACGGTATATCTCATACTCACTGATACGATGGACCAGGCTCCTTCCCACAGAGATGGTTATACGGACCCTGGTTTGGGCCCGGATCATGAGACTATACCTACGTCTCAGCATTCCACTGGTCCTACAGCTGGACTACCACCTTATACAATATTGGTTCATAAGTAGAACCGCGTGTCTTCCTCGATGCAGTACGTGCCTCAGCCTGCCCCACCTACTGATAGGTTTGAGCAGATGATGATGTTGATGCAGCAGTAGCAGTAGCAGCAGCTCTTGGCCACTATTGTAAGGGCCTTATCTCAGGGTGGGAGTGCGACTCCACCTTCACCAAATGTACGTCCTGCTAAGATTGCAGAGCCTTCTGCTTAGGCTGAGGATGTGCCTCCGCTTGCACCTGCTGCATACCCTATGGGGGATTTGGGTAGTAATGGCCTTCTCGAGCGATTCCAGCGCTTGAGGCCTCCTACTTTTATGGGTTCTCAAAGACTTGAGGAGGCTGAATATTGGCTAGACCGCATCTCCAAGATGATACGGATGTTGCATTATACCGAGTCAGAGCAGGTTGAATTGGCCACCTTTATGTTTGAGAAAGAGGCTAGTATGTGGTGGGATCGTGTCCTACGGGCAGTCGCAGTTAGCTATGTATGGACTTGGGCAGCTTTCGAGTTTCGTTTCCACGAAAAGTACTACCCTTAGACCTACCGACATGAGAGGGAGAATGAGTTCTTACGCCTCAGGCAGGGAGGCACAGCAATTACAGAGTATGAGCATTGATTTATTGAGTTGGACAGATACGTCCCTACGATACTCGCTGACGAGCGGATGTGGATACGACATTTTTCTGAGGGCTTGCGACCTTACATTCAGTCGAAGATGTGTTGTGTCAGTATACCCTCTTATGCCGAGTTGGTACATATGTCTATGCAGGTAGAGCAGGATGTTGAGCGACTGACACGCTCTCGTGGCCCTATGGTTACTAGGGCACGACCAGATATCCAGAGTGGGCCATTCCTCGGTAAGAGGCCTCGTATTGATTCTCATCCCAGGATTGCGATGCCAGTAGTTTTGATGAGGCATCCAGGTGTAACTTGTTCTTACTATGGGAAACCAGGTTACCCTGCAGAGAGTCACTTTGCACGGATGAGAGACAACGGGTTTGCACCACCGCAGAGGATTGATTGTTCTAGCCCTCAGGCTTTTTCGGCTCCACCACTAGGGACAACACCTGCACATCCATCCTTCAGACCACTTGCACCTCATTTTAGGCCACCATAGCGACATATGGTGCCTCAGCCCAACCGACCTCAGCAGGCACGTATTCATGCACTTACATCGGAGGAGCCAGAGATAACACCTTCAGCACTTACGGCCTTTGAGGTCACTGCACACGTCCAAGGTATTCCTGTCTTCTTATTGGTGGACACAGGGTCCACTACCTTAATGATCTCATGCACGGCAGTCAAGCGACTGGGTTTGGATACCGCTCCTATGAAAGGAGTGAGGGTCATCACTACCATAGGGACTTTCTTTGATGTTACTAGTATGTGTGAGGGTTGCTCGATAGACTTGGGTGGCAGGACGATACTAGTTGACCTGATTGTCGTACCCCTATTCCATTACGACGTCATTTTCGGTATGGACTGGCTCACTGAGATGCGAGCAGAGATCGGTTGCGAGACTAAGATGGTTACAGCCCATGGACCAAAGGGAATGGCTTTTACTTTCCTTGTTCAAGTCAGTCACGCTTCTCAGTTGAGGTGTTTCGCTTCTTCATTAAAGGATACTGATGTTCTGACGCTTATAGATATGCCCATAGTTCAGAATTTTGCGGATGTGTTTGAGATAATTCCTGGTTTGCCTCCTCAGCGCGAGATCGACTTCACCATTGATCTTGTGCCTAGGGCGACACCCATCTCATTACCTATGTATCGTATGCCACCATGCGAGATGAAGGAATTGAGGAAACAGATTGATGGACTGGTAGAGAATGGTTTCATACAACCCAGTGTCTCCTTGGGGAGCACCTGTGTTGTATGTCAAGAAGAAAGACAGGTCGCTATGGTTGTGTATTGATTACCGTAGGCTGAACCAGTTGACCGTGAAGAACAAATATCCTTTGCCCAGGATAGACGACCTGTTTGATCAGTTGAAGGAGGCAAAGTATTTTTAGAAGATCGATTTACAGTCAAGGTATCATCAGTTGTGCGTCAGGGATGAAGACGTGCAGAAGACGACTTTCAGGACCTATTTTGAGCATTATGAATTCCTTGTGATGTCGTTCGGTCTTACGAATGCACCGGCCGTGTTCATGGATTTGATGAACCGGGTATTTCAGTCATTTCTATACCATTCGTCATCGTGTTTATCGATGACATCTTGATATTCTTTGTGAGTAGGGAAGAGCACGAGGCACACTTACAAGCAGTCTTGGATACTCTGAGGAAGAACCAGTTGTTCACACATACAAGAAGTGCAATTTCTGGAAAGAGGAAGTCAAGTTCCTGGGACATGTGGTGTCCAAGGAAGGAATATCAGTGGACCTTGCTAAGGTAGCCGCAGTTCAGGACTGGAAGCAGCCTGGTTCGGTTACTGAGGTGCGGAGTTTTCTGAGCCTAGCAGGCTATTACTGAGGATTCATTCGAGACTTCTCGAAAATAGCCAGACCGTTGTCACAGTTGATACGAAAGGATCTGAAGTTCGCCTGGAATGAGAAGGCGGAAGCAGCTTTTCAGGAGCTGAAGGACAGACTGATGTCCGCCCCCTTGCTAGTATTGCCAGAGCAAGGGGTTAAGTACACAATATACACTGACGCGTCTCGCGTTGGTTTGGGTTGTATCCTTATGCAGAAGGACAGGGTGATTGCGTATGCCTTGAGACAATTAAGGAAGCACGAAGAGAATTACCCTACGCACGACCTTGAGTTAGCAGCGGCTATATTCGCATTGAATCTCTAAAAACATTACCTTTACGGAGAGGAGTTCAAACTTTTCTGTGACCACAAGAGCCTTAAGTATATATTCACTCAGCGGGACTTGAATATGAGGCAGCGCCGATGGATGGAGACCTTGAAGGACTTCAAGTTCGAGGTTTCCTACCATCCTGGCAAGGCTAACCTTGTGGCAGATGCGTTGAGTCGTAAGAAGGTTATAGCATTTGCGACTCCGCTGATGATAGCAGAGTGGGATATGTTGGAGTTCGTGCAGGACTTCGAGCAGAAACTCACAGTGGAGGAGCCATTCGAGTGTGTCGCACACATTCGGGTGCGGCCACTTCTTGATGACCAGATTATCGAAGCCTAGAAAGATGATGAGCAGTCGATTGAGCTTAGAAAGCTAGCTAGCGATGACGAGGACTCCTAGTGGAGAGTTGGCACAAATGGGGGCCTACGATACTGTGGCCGCCTATGCGTCTCAGATATTCAGGACTTGAGACAGGAGCTTCTCTAGACTGCCCACAGATCGAAGCTTGCGATGCATCATGGTAGCACGAAGATGTATCAGGATATGAAGCGGTCGTATTGGTGGGACAATATGAAGGTTCATATAGCAGAGTATGTTTCCGTTGTCTCACATGTTAGTAGGTCAAGGTCGAGCATCGTCGACCTCCTGGACTCCTTCAGCCCATGGCTATAGCTGAATGGAAGTGGGACTTCATCTCTATGAACTTCATCTCGGGGCTACCGAAGACGAGGAAGGGTTATGACTCTATTTAGGTGATCGTGGACCGGTTGACCAAATTGGCTCATTTTCTCCTTATTAAAGTCACAAACTCTGCAGACGAGTTGGCCAGATTGAACATTAAGGAAATAGTGCGTCTGCATGGAGTTTCCTTGGAGATCGTATCGGACCGAGACACGGGATTCACGTCTATCTTCTGGACTCATATCCAGGAAGTGATGAGTGTGAAGTTGAAGTTCAGTACCGCGTTCCATCCTCAGACCGACGGGCAGACAGAGTGGGTGAATCGTATTTTGGAGGATATGTTGCGGGCCTGTGTTTTAGACTTCAAGGATAGTTGGGATGACTGCCTCCCGTACGCAGAGTTCGCCTACAACAACAGTTTTCAGGCAAGTATTGGCATGGCTCCTTACGAGGCCCTGTATGGTCTCCCTTGCAGTGCACCACACTACTAGGCAGAGGTTGGCGAGCACAGTTTGGTTAGCCCAAAATTAGTACAAGCGACCTCAGAAGATCGACATTATCAGGCGTCGATTTCTGACAGCCCAGAGCAGACAGAAGAATTATGCCGATACGAGGTGGCGACCGATTGAGTTTAAGGTTGGAGATCACATATTCCTCAGAGTTTCCCCTATGAAGGGAGTCCTTCGGTTTGGGAAGAAGGGGAAACTTACACCGCGGTTTATTTGTCCATTTCAGATACTTGATCGAGTGGGTGCGGTGGCATATCGTCTCGTTTTGCCCACACCACTTGCAGCTGTGCACAACATATTTCATGTATCTATGCTAAAGAAATACGTCCATGATACTTCACATATTATCAGATGGGAGCAGGTACAGTTGAGCGAGGATGCTACATATGTACTGCATCTGATGCGTATCCTAGACAGGAAACAGCAGGTGTTGCGCAGTAAGGTGATTTCACCCGTGAAGGTACTGTGGACGCAACATACAGAGGAGGAAGCTACCTGGGAGACAGAAGCTGAGGTCAGAGAGAACTACCCTTAGCTTCTCGAGGAGTACGAAAAGGTACTAATTTCGAGGATGAAATTTTTCATTAAGGGGGGTATATTGTAACTACTCGAAAAATCCCGTACAAAGGCCCGAGTACCACCTCAGGCAGAAATCACTTAGGACCAAATCCTTTAGAAATTAGATGAGGATTAACTAGTGTTAAACTAGATTACATATGAAATCTGTACTAATCACTTTAAATACGATCTGTAAGACCTAAAACTTGGGGAATCGTTGACACTACATTACCCAAAAATCTAAGATCAATCTCATTACCTGGCTGCTCTCGGGAGCATCACGAAACTCTGTATCAAATCTGGACCGCACATCAAAAGTTTGAATAAAATAAAGTTATAGAATTAGGACCGCCTTACTGGGCTTGACAACCATTTCAGAAGTCAAAACCAGATAGTGTCCAAGGGCTATTCGCTTGAGCCCGGAGCGAGGAGTGTGAGAAAACATGGTTTTCTTTAGAAATTAAATTTAATTTAAGGAATCTGAGACTTATCGCTTACGGCCCAAATATAAGCAATCAAACCATCGAAATCTGACCCAAATACACCCTCGGATCAGGGAACATTTCCCATATATGTTCGTGTACTTGTAACCCTGATCGAGTCTCAGTGACAGTTGAATTGAAACTGGTCTGCCACGCGTGATCTGGGAACCCGACTGGAACAAAAACTTAACTCGACCTAGATCTAAGGTCAGCGAGCTTAAGTCCGACCTTTGGCTCAAGGGGGGCTCCAGAAGTGCTTCGTTGAGACGGAACAACCTCACTTTGGCTATAACCTAGGTATACCATGACCCTAGGTCTAATTTAGTGAGTTTTAAGCCGATATAAGGACCTTAAACCCTCACTCTCTCATCCCATACGAATTTGAGAGAAACCCCAGCAGAGAGAAGAGAGAAAAGAGAGAAAGTGTGAGACAAGTGGGAGAATCTTCCTGCTATTTTACCCTTCTGATCTACATGCTTAACCATCACTTTCCAATCGCTATCTCGGCGATTCCGACTTCTTTCTTAGGTAAGAAAAACCAAACTCTAACCTGTTTTAGGGTTTCAATTGATGAAATAGCTAACATAACTCATGATTTAGGTCGTTATACTATCGTGGATGCAGACTTAGCAATTCTATCGCGTTTGTTACGCTTCTACGACGTAAGGTGTGGACTATAGACGTATAGGTTATAGTTTTCAAGGCTTTCAATGTCAGATAATAATAGATTCATGATCTGGATGTTATTTCACAAGAAAAATGCGCTATTCATTTTGTGATTCAGTTACGTATGCAAATTATGGCATTTAGTGTATTTTGTATATTTGTAAAAAATACCGTACACATACAATATATGAAAGTGTGTTTGCCATGATTAATTACTATGTGTATATGCTATATATGTGTGTAACACTTTCTCGACGAAAGGATTCACCCAAATACTTGTTCTGGCTAATATACGTTATGTATGTTAAATGTGTGTATTCAAGTGATTGTGAAAATGCTTGTATGAGTAAGAATTTAGGAGATAGTGCTTTAGGTAGGTGTTGAGAAAGGATTCTCAAATACCTTAAAGATGTGTATGATTTCCTTCATACAAGTTGTTTAAGTTAATCGTTCACTTATGAGATATATGTGTTGTATTTTCTATTTACATTGTGCTTTAGAACATGCTTGTTAAGATGTTTGAATTACTTGTTAATTATGCTTTGACTACTATACATGCTTTCTGGTTATGGATTGAATGTGATTGGGACTATGATTTAGTCCAGGCAATCGGTAACGAGATTGTATTCGTAGCTGAGATTCCTTCGCCACGTAGGATGTGTTTGACGAACCCGAGTCGTACTTCGGTTGGCAACAGTGGTTAGGCCACGCGAAGTGCTTATGCATTTCATGTCGTTCAACTGGTTTTGCGCTCGTGCTTGTCGAGCTCGTCAAGTAACCCAATCTGTCTAATGTATGATCACCATGTATGGACGCTACTGTTTGAACATAAGGTACCCAACTCACCAGTGAATCCCGTTAACCTTGGTACCTCTATCCGCTAAGACTCATGAGCTGGGCATGGTGGTATGGGACACTGTGGTCGAGCTATCGGCCTACGCCGGGGCTACGAGCCTCCCCGTAGTGACCAGTGAGCAATCCAGACTCGTGAGCCAAATATGGTGGTATGGGACACTGTATTCGAGCTGTCGGCCTACACTGATAAGGTGATGGGGGAGTGGTGTAATGATTCCGTGTAACAGCCCTGACAGCCCTTTGTAAGACCTTAAGCATACTCTAAATCTGCGGAGAGGCGACAAGTCTTCCCGTAGTAAATAGAGTATAAATTAGGCCTGTATTGATAAGGTGATGGGGGAGCGGTGCAACGAGTGCATGCAATAGCCCTGGTAGTCCTTTATAGCAACCTTGAACCACACCATCGTATGAGATTATCTAGGACTGATGACCCTAGAATGGATCATTGTTTGGGATTGATATAAGGGGGGTACCTTAGTTTCTCAATACTTCTGTATTGAAAGGACTAATAATAACTCTGTAATCACGCTCATAACATAGCACTACATGTGCCTGGAAGATGTGGAGCACTGAGGGATGGGCGCATGCCGCAGATGTAAGATGTTGTCGCACGAGGGAGCATTGGCGAGGGAATGCATCATGACTGTATTTTATCCTTGCACTAATCAGAGTAATTAGGATTGTTTGATTGTATTGCATTATGATTACTGCTTGACTGGATTGATAACATGTTAACCTATGCTTTATTGTTCCACTGAGTTAGCTACTCACTCCCACGTTACGGGATGGTGTTCTGGACACCCACCAGACTTTGTCTTAGATGCAGGTATCGACGAGACGCAGGAGGCTGAGCCTGATTACTATGATGATCAGGATGAGTTCTCCTACATGCAGTTCTCTAGAGGCTACGCTTAGGCCATTCAGATGACAGGACTACAGGGTTTACCATGATAGTTGTACCATTTTTTGGCATTTTGATTTTTTAAAAAATAATACATGTATATGGTGACTCAGTAAGGTGTTCATACTTTGAAGATCAGTTGTGACCGTTTCTGGCTTTATATACATTGATATACATCTTTTAGTCTTCCGCTTGCATTGTATAACTTGATCTGGAGTATGAATTACTGTTTTGGTATAATCTCACTCATGATTAATGCACTAACACATACAACATTTAATCATTAGCATTTATGTTGCATAAGTGATGTTTTAGAACTCGGGTGTTGAGTTGCTACTCGACCCCTGATTTTTAGGGCGTTACATCCTGGGATTTTACAAGGAGGATTTTCAACATGAATTTAATTCATAATAAGCATAACCCATGAACAATAACCAATACACCATCATAAAATCCACTATAATTAAAAGCTTCAAGGTACAATGTGCATAAAGGAAAATACAATATCGATAGTCAAAAGCTCTAGAAGCTCTGCAGCATGCTCCTACTCCTGCTAGCTACGGTCTAACGTTACCTACATGCATCAATCATACATAAGCTTACAGAAAGCTTATAGGGTGGTGAGAGTGTGTGCGCAATATAAGCATACTTAGAATGCAATATCAGAGTAATGCAAAATATGTTGGTGAATCCATGAATACTATCAGTCATATCAAGGACATGTGATGTAAGACATGAATGATGTCAGCCATACCAAGGCCATGTGATGAGAGATGTAACTCAAGCATACCAGTCCTCATCTGAATCCACATATCAATGTAGTTCATCACTAGAGCATCAAATATCAGTACTGTTCTCAAGCTGGACAATCACTGGGATCTAGTACACTCTACGCCAGCTTGTCGCCCTTATCCGAGCACACAACTAGGTAGGTGGAAGAGACTTCACTATCTGCCTGCCAATATCGGGCCTGACTCGTCAATAGCGGACCTATTCCTCAAGCTAGTCAAACTCAAGCTGGATATTGTCCCCTCACTCAGTCGACTAAGGTTATACCCCTTTCCAACTGACCACGACACAGTGAGACACAGCCTACTGGTATACGACCCTCATGCGCTCATGTATCCACTCGGTCCCAACGTTGAAGAAAACTCTGATTATGAAGATGATATGGCTCTTTAAGCAAAGAAGTTTTATAAGATTTTCAAAAGTAAGAAAAGGTTGATCTTCAACAATCAAATGATAAAAAGAAAATTAGACCCAAAACTCAAATATCTTTGAAAGACAGTCAGTGTTACAACTGCCATGAATATGAGCATTTAGCAAACAAATGTCCTAAAAAGGATAAACCCAAAAGGAAGGGTATGTTGGCCACTTGAGATGAATCATTTGAGTCTGAAGGGTAAGTCGGGCAATGAAGTTAAGGCCCTTATGACTCTATCCAAGTTTAACTTTTCAGATCATGATGATTTAACTAGTGAAGAAAATCTGAATAGTTAAGGCCCTTATGACTCTTCAAGATGCATATAATGCCTTATACAAGGAAAGTTGTAAATTTGTTGTGAAGCTTAAACTTTAAAAAGAGAAGTTTTTTAAACTCAAAGAATGCTTCGACTTATTTTAGAAAAATTCCAAATTTCAGATAGTTTTGAAAAATCAAAATGTGATTTGGAATTCAAAACCTCCCTGATTGAATATTTGAAATATGAAATTGAGAAACTCAAGAATGAAGTATCTTCTCTTCCGAGTTTGAAGGATACATGGAGGTATGCCCAAGGAGATCCAAAGTTAGAAAAACTTTTATCCAGATCTAGAAAATGTGGCGATCGATCCGGGTTGGGCTATGATAAAAACATACCTCATAAACAGAAGAGTACTCCTCCCAACTTTGTGGAAGGAGAAGCCTCAAACTCAAAAGAAAAAGATACTTGTCAAGGTTTTTCTAAAAATACAAAAGCTTTTCAAAAACCTAAACTTAGCTATATCAATTTCAAAAATCAGAAAAGAAACCCACTGGCTAAAAAAATAGTTGATTTACTCAAGGAGATCTTAAAATCTAACTCAGTAGGTCATTCTCACAACTATAAATAGAAGAAGACCAACTATGTTCCTAAACCCAAAATAGTTCTGAAATGGGTTCCTAAAGTCACTTGTTTGGTTGCTCACACTGCTTTCAAAGCTACAAGCTATTCTAAATGGTACCTAGATAGTGGATGCTTAAGGCATATGACGGGTGATAAAGGTCTATTCACCGATCTCAAAGACATGACTGATGGTTCAGTCACATTTGGTGATGGCAGTAACTGCAAGATTATGGGCCAAGGTACGTTTCAACTTTATAACCTTCCTTTATTCAAAAATGTCTTATATGTAGAAGGTCTAAAACATAACTTGCTTAACATATCTCAAATATGCAATAATAACCATAGTGTACGGTTTTCTAATCAAAGCTGTGAGATTCTAAATAACAGAGGCTCGGTAATATTAACTAGACGAAGAACATCTGAAAACTGCTATATTGTAAGCGAATCCAACTTATTTAATCAATTATGTTAGATGGTCCATACAGACGAGACTGATTTGTGGCACAAACTTCTTGGACATGTACACTACCAAAATTTGTATAGATTGAGCAAACAAGAACTTAAAAGAGGTCTACCTAAACTACAAAAATTGGATAAAATATGTGGAGAATGTGATATTAGCAAACAAACAAGGAACTCACACAAAAAGGTGAATTTAAATACCACATGAAGGCCACTCGAGCTTCTCCATATGGATCTTGTAGGACCTACAAGGACAGAAAGTCGAGGTGGTAAAAGATATATCTTGGTAATAGTTGATGATTTTACCAGATATACATGAATTGTCTTCTTAAGGGACAAATCAAAACTCTTGAAGAAGTGAAAAAGGTTCTAAAAAGGATTCAAACTGAAAAGAGTTCTCAAGTCAGTAAGATTCGTAGTGATCATGGATCTGAATTTGAGAATAGCGGTTTTGAGAAGTTCTGTAATGACCAGGGAATATTACATGAATTCTCAGCGCCTAAAACTCCTCAACAAAATGGTATTATTGAAAGAAAAAAATAGAGTGCTTCAAGAAATGGCTAATGTCATGTTGAATAGTATGAAGCTCTCTAAGAATCTTTAGGCTGAAGCAGTCAATATAGCTTGCTACATCATTAACCGGGTTTACACTAATAAAGTTAATATCATTGGAATATATCCCTACCGAGAATCAACGTGCTGATATTTTCACTAAACCGCTCGAAAAAAGTAGGTATGAAATTTGATCTTGGCATGTGCATTCTAAAATGATTATTTATGCCTATTTGTATCATATTGTATATATTTGCTAGATTAAATTTTAAATTTTTTGAAATATGCATGAAAATCTGATTTTTGGTGGTACTCGACCAGTCGAGGATTTCCTCGACCTATCGTGGCACAACCGGTCTAACAAAACCCTCGACCAGTGGTAGATCACGGTAAATCACTTAAATTTGGAGAAAATTAATTTCTTCTTCATTTCCTCTTCACTCTCCAACGGGCCGACACTCGACCAGTCGAACCCACCTTCCAAATCCTTCGAGGTTAGTGCTCCATTTGCATTTTTCTTGTAGATTTGTGTCTAGATACATCCCATTTTACTTTTGAAGTTATCTATTTCAAATTTTATTGAGATTTGGCGTATTCCTTTTAAAAAATCTTATTTGAGCAAACCCTCTTCACCTTTGCAACTCTTTATTTTCTTGAAATCTTTGTTGCAAGTGGCATCTAAAGGGAGAAAGGCAACATCCCATGGTCCGTCTTCTTCTTCCAGATCAGCCCCTCTCACTAAGCATCATCTTCAAACTCCCAATGATGATCCGTCTTACGTTCAAGACATCAAATTATGCAATGTTATTGTTGAACATAAAGTTTCTATTAATCATATTGCTCCTTTTGATATCCTTCCTATGCTTCAATCTGTAGGTTGGTATAACTTATTACATTGGGGTGGGCCAGCATACCGGTCCATTGCACAGTCCATGTTCGCATGTATATGTGACTTTTCACTGGAGAATTTAACTTTTAAAATAGCTACAAGAGAAGGATCTTTTGACATTGATCGTCATTTGATTTCAGCTCTTATGGATATTCCTGTGAATGATGAGGGCATTCCTCTCTATAATTTATCTGATAAACCCTCAGAAACTGAGAAATGTCTACTCACTAGAGATTTATGCAATATGGATGCTCAATGGAATCATAAAGGGAATGCGCTTCCCTCATGGTATTTGTTACCCAAATACAGAGTTCTTCACGAAATCTTTATGTCTAACTTATATCCACGATCAGGTAATAAATCTGAATTGACTTCCTTCATGGTTCGGGTTCTTCATGTTGTTGTCAGTGGTACTTCTATTTGTTTACCATCCTTAATTTGTCACTCCATTCTTAATTTTCGTCTCCATCCTGGTCACAGTGACATTCCATTTGCTTATTTGATGACTGTGTTGGCTACTCATATGTTAGTCGATATGCCAGTTGGAGAGGCCCCTATCCGTCATCTGATATTCAATAATTCTAACTTAAATAAGATGATGTTGGATTTACTCCCTGGCTAAGGTGATGGTGTTGGCAATGCTGAAGCAGCATATGAGGAAGAGGCTGGTGATCTTCCTTCTGATGATATTAATATGGATGATATCTTTGAAGAACTTGATTCTGATTCTACGAATGATTCAGATTATGAGCCTTCTGACTTTGATGCACGTCTGCATGCATTAGAGGATAAGGTTGAGAACATAAATGTTAAGATAGAAAACATGTCTGTTGCTCATGATTTATAATTTAAGTATATGCGTAAATATCTTAGGCGCTTGAACAAAGGCATACATAAAATTGATCCTTCCATCCCTGCTCTTTCATCCGGTTCAGATTGGTTCTTTTTAGCTATCTAATTTGTAATAACTTTACTATTCTTATGTTATAACTGGTTGGGAGATTGTAGCTATCTATGACTTACCTCAGTCTATAACTTATGTGAGTTGATTATGCTATTTTCTATTATCTTGTCTTGTTACCTCTCATATATCTCTCTAATTATTTCTCCTCAGCTTATCTGTTCTGTGCTTCCTTTGTCCTCTTGTGACAAAAAAGGGGAGAATGCATATTATGTCTAATGTCTAATAATGCTTATGCTCATATGAATGGATGGATGCATATGTCTAATGATTAAGTTATGAGGAGGGAGTAGCATATTGCACATTGCTTTTATGCATATGTTACTCAGTGGGAGTATGATGTTACTCAGGGGGAGTATGTGTAGAGGAGGAGGACTGTTGAACATTGATTTACAAATAACAACTGGTGCATGATTCGTTAATCAGATATTCTGTGTTCTGTAACATATCTTGGAAGTGTGTTTTGTCACTAATTTGACAAAGGGAGAGATTGTAAGTGCTATTGTTTATAGCCCGCTTTGTTGTCAAATTTATGGTGCCAAAGACACTGTTATGAAGCTTGCATATGTGAAGATCAAAACACTACTCAAGATCAACTTTGATGGACAAGCACTGCTCACAAGTCAAGATCTCAAGAAGCTTTCAAGTTTAAACTACATCAAGACTTCAAGCTTTACTACTTTCTAGGTCACTTGTCCTTAAGTTTCAATGTCCTTACTTCACTATTGAGGTTTGATTGACCGTAGGTTGACCTTTAGAGTAGGCCATTTTGGATACATAATCCATATATTTTACATAAGAGAGTTTGGCCAGTTCTAAGAGTAGTCCTAGACTTTGTTCGACTAGTCCCAGCACTGCTTTGACCTGTCTACGGATTTCCTAGATTAGTCGTAAGTTTGTTGTAAAATTCGGATAATTTCTTTTAGGCTTCGACTAGTCCTGGGGACTGTTCGACTAGTCGTAGGAACAGTGTCGACTGGTTCTTCGATCAGTTGTAGACCTTCGACTTAAACTACAGCAATGATTTGCACTTAGCTTCGACCAGTCATGTGTGACCTTCGACCAGTCGAAGGTACCCTACGACCAGTCGTGAAACTGTCTTATCGTATTGCACCTGAATTTTTAAATATCTGTTGGATCTTCAACCGGTCATAGAGTCTTAAGACTAGTTGAAGACGTGATTTATTCACACTATAAATAGAGCACGAATCTAAGATTAAAATAGATCATTCAAGCTAATTTAATTCGGCCTTCTGAGAGAGAAATATGTGCTCTGTTTAAGCTAAGTGTGCATATTTAATATCTTCTTTATTTAGCCTTCTTAATTGATTTTGTTTCTTGTATTCCAATTAGATTTGAAAAGAGGAAGTGTTGTCTTTCCTTTTTCTGGAATCAAAATCAATTAAAGCTAGCCCTTTTATTTTAATTTAAAATATATTAGAAATTAGAACCATTATATAGTGAGTATTGGACATTGAACTTTGACATTCAAATCTCTACTCCAACTTGGTTCTTCTGGGCTGCTACAACAAAGAAGAAAAACAGGTATTTTACAATTTGTATAATTTACTTTATTTGGTTTTATTTGAGGTTAAGCCAAAAAAATCTTATTGTATTGGTTATATGAGGAGAGCCAGGAAAACTCAGAAAAGAGGGTTTTTTTAATTGTGTAAGCCCTTTGAAAAAGACACAATTGTGAAGGTTTTTGGTGAACCTGTGAAAACCTATTTGTTAGTGAATGCTAATATCTCCTGTTTGAGGATATTAGGAGTGGAGTAGCATTCTGTTTGGCTATTGTTGAACAATTGGTGTACACATAGGCGAACCACTATAACTCTTCGTGTTGTGTGGAAGTGTGCTTTATTTTCCTATCTTTGATTATTCTTTTGTAGAATATATGTGGATGTGAATGGTGTAATCATTTTAAGTTCAAGCTAAGTGGGGAATGTTGTAATAGTTTAGATTTAAATTTCAGCAATTTATTTCTAGCTATTCCTTTATTTTGTTTGAGCTTTAGATTTTCTAAATTGTTCTAGTAAGGTTGCCCTGCCACTTCTATGGTGCATGGTTGTCCCTAGAACAATCAATATTTGAGATTATATTCTATTCCTCTATTTAGTTTCAATTTGTTTATTCCTCAAAAGTTTGAGTTCTTGATACAAATACCTTTCTAAAAATCATGTTGTCCTACCATAAACTTTGGTTTTTGGTGTAAGGTTGTCCTTAGAATAACTTTTGTATCAATCTCTCAATACGTGTTTATTGAGGTTGCTATTCATTTCAGAATTGTGAATTGATTTACTTTATTTGGCAATCCTGTTATTTAAATTCCGCTATAATTATTTTAAATTTGGCATAGTCCTATTCCCCCCCCCCCTCCAGGACATATAATTTGGCCATTTCAAGTGGTATCAAAGCCTAATAGCTCACTTTTAATTGTTATTCTTGGATTTACTTCCTGAGCTAACGATCTAAGCTTTATATAAGATGTTAAATTTTGATAGCCTTTCAGTCACTAGGCCTCCACCTTTCCATGGCACCAATTATGCCTATTGGAAAGCCAGGATGAGGATCTTCCTCAAATCCATGGATGAAAATGTGTGGCTAGCCACAGTGAATGAATGGACCCCTCCTACCACTGAAGTGACTGGTGTTGATGGTTCAAAAACCACAAAAATAACGGCTTATTTTTCTTGGACCACACTTCAGAACAGTGAGAGTAGTGCAAATGCTAAAGCACTAAATGCAAATACATGTGCACTATCACGGGATAAATTCAAAAGAATTATATCCTGTGATTTTACAAAACAAGCTTGGGATATATTAGAAATGACACACGAGGGTACATCAATTGTAAAAAAAATCTAAAGTCCAACTCCTCACAACCAAATTTGAAGAAATTCATATGGAGCAAAATGAAATATTTATGGACTTTTACACAAGATTAAATGACATTGTAAACTCAATGTGGGGTCTTGGTGATAAAATCCCAGAAAGTAATGTGTGTGCAAAGATACTACGCTCACTTCCTGAACGGTTCAACTCTAAAGTAACCGCAATCCAGGAACTTCATGATACAGACAATATGAGGTTAGAAGAACTAGTTGGTTCTTTACAAACCTATGAGTTAAACTTTAAAACTCCTAAAGGTAAATCTATAACACTTAAATCTTCTAAAATTATTTCCACGGAAAACTCTGATTCCGAAGATGATATGGCTTTTTAAGCAAAGAAGTTTTATAAGATTTTCAAAAGTAAGAAAAGGGTTGATCTTCAACAATTAAATGATAAAAAGAAATTTAGATCCAAAACTCAAAAATCTTTGAAAGACAGTCAGTGTTACAACTGCCATGAATATGGGCATTTAGCAAACAAATGTCCTAAAAAGGACAAACCCAAAAGGAAGGGTATGTTGGCTACTTGGGATGAATCATTTGAGTCTGAAGCTACTTCTTATTCCAAAGATTCTGAAATCAAGTCGGGCAATGAAGTTAAGTCTCTTATGACTCTAGCCAAGTTCACTTTTTCAGATCATGATTATTCAACTAGTGAAGAAAATCTGAATAGTGATTATGAAAATGAAGAAGATCTTCAAGATGCTTACAATGCCCTATACAAGGAAAGCTGTAAAATTGTTGTGAAGCTTAAACTTCAAAAAGAGAAGTTTTTTAAACTCAAAGAATGCTTCGACTTACTTATTTTAGAAAACCTCCCTGATTAAAGATTTGAAATCTGAAATTGAGAAACTCAAGAATGAAGTATCTTCTCTTCTGAGTTTGAAGGATACATGGAAGTATGCCCAAGGAGATCCAAAGTTAGAAAAACTTTTATCCGGATCTAGAAAATGTGGCGATTGATCCGAGTTGGGCTATGATAAAAACATACCTCATAAACAGAAGAGTACTCCTCCCAACTTTGTGAAAGAAGAAACCTCAAACTCAAAAGAAAAGGATACTTGTCAAGGTTTTTCTAAAAATACAAAAGCTTTTCAAAAACCTAAATGTAGCTATATCAATTTTAAAAATCAGAACAGAAACCCACTGGCTAATAAAATAGTTGATTTACTCAAGGAGCTCCTAAAATCTAACTCAGTAGGTCATTCTCACAACTATAAATAGAAGAAGACTAACTATGTTCCTAAACCCAAAACAATTTTGAAATGGGTTCCTAAAGTCACTTGTTTGGTTGCTCACACTGCTTTCAAAGTACAAGCCATTCTAAATGGTACCTAGATAGTGGATGCTCAAGGCATATGACGGGTGATAAAGGTCTATTCACTGATCTCAAAGACATGACTAATGGTTCAATCACATTTGGTGATGGCAGCAAGTGCAAGATTATGGGCCAAGGTACGGTTCAACTTTTTAACCTTCCTTTATTCAAAATTGTCATATATGTAGAAGGTCTAAAACATAACTTGCTTAGCATATCTCAAATATGCGATAATAACCAAAGTGTACGGTTTTCTAATCAAAGTTGTGAGATTCTAAATAATAGAGGCTCGGTAATATTAACTAGATGAAGAACATCTGAAAACTACTATATTGTAAGCGAATCCACCTCATCTAATCTATTGTGTTACATGTTCCATACAGATGAGACTAATTTGTGGCACAAATGTCTTAGACATGTACACTACCGAAATCTATATAGATTGAGCAAACAAGAACATAAAAGAGGTCTACCCAAACTACAAAAATTAGATAAAATATGTGGTGAATGCGAGATTGGCAAACAAACAAGGAACTCACATAAAAAGGTGAATTCCAATACCACATGAAGACCACTCGAGCTTCTCCATATGGATTTTGTAGGACTTACAAGGACAGAAAGTCGAGGTGATAAAAGATATATCTTGGTAATAGTGGATGATTTTACCAGATATACATGGGTTGTCTTCTTAAGGGACAAATCAGAAACCCTTTAAGAAGTGAAAAAGGTTCTAAAATGGATTCAAACTGAAAAAGTTCTCAAGTCAGTAAGATTCGTAGTGATCATGGATCTGAATTTGAGAATAGCGGTTTTGAGAAGTTCTGTAATGACCAGGGAATATTACATGAATTCTCAGCGCCCAAAACTCCTCAACAAAATGGTATTGTTGAAAGAAAAAATAGAGTGCTTCATGAAATGGCGAATGTCATGTTAAGTAGTATGAAGCTCTCTAAGAATCTTTGGGCTGAAGCAGTCAATACAGCTTGCTATATCATTTACTGGGTTTATACTAGTAAAGGTAATATCATTGAAATATATCCCTACCGAGAATCAACGTGTTGATATTTTCACTAAACCGCTCGAAAAAAGTAGGTTTAACAAAATGAAATTTGATCTTGACATGTGCATTCTAAAATGATTATTTATGCCTATTTGTATCATATTGTATATATTTGCTAAATTAAATTTCAATTTTTTTGAAATATGCATGAAAATCTGATTTTTGGTTGTACTCGACCAGTCGAGGATTTCCTCGACCTGTCGTGGCACGACTGGTCAAAGAAAACCCACGACTAGTGGTAGATAGCGGTGAATCACTTAAATTTGGAGAAAATCAATTTCTTCTTCATTTCCTCTTCACTCTCCAACGGGTCGTCGCTCGACCAGTCGAACACACCTTCCAAATCCTTCGAGGTTAGTGATCCATTTGCATTTTTCTTGTAGATTTGTGTCTAGATACCTCCCATTTTACTTTTGAAGTTATTTATTTCAAATTTTGTTGAGATTTGGGGTTTTCCTTTTGAAAAATCTGATTTGAGCAAACCCTCTTCTCAAGCCTTTGCAACTCTTTATTTTCTTGAAATCTTTGTTGCAAATGGCATATAGAGGGAGAAAGGAAACATCCCGTGGTCCGTCTTCTTCTTTCAGATCAGCCCCTCTCACTAAGCGTCATCTTCGGACTCCCGATGATGATCTGTCTTATGTTAAGGACATCAGATTGCGCAGTGTTAGTGTTGAACATCAAGTTTCTATTAATCACGTTGTTCCTTTTGATATCCTTCCTATCTTCAAGCTGTAGGTTGGGATAACTTATTACATTGGGGTGGGCCAGCATACTGGTCCATTGCACAGTCCATGTTCGCATGTATATGTGATTTTTCACTGAAGAATTTAACTTTTAAAATAGCCACAAGAGAATTTAACTTTTAACTCTCTCCCATTGCTTCTTCCTTCATTCTGATAGCATGGGATAATTCGTAGGGACCCTAGGGAGCTTATGGTTAAGCTCTCTTGAAGCTCTAAGAAGGTTTGGGTGATGGGTTCGAAAGTGGAAGGAAATAGCAGATTCACAAGCTGCCACAAGAGTGAAGGAGGATCTGCTGTGGCTGCTCGATCTATGGTCTTTTTATGGCTCACCCTAGCTCTCAGAGCCATTGGATGAGGATTAAACAACCTGGATTGGGTTTATTTTACCAAAGTACTCGAATACTATTGGCAACATAAAACCGGCCGTGGTTTTCTCTTTCTGGTATTGAGGGAGTGACGCCATAGGTTGGACGGTTGAGATTACCTTACTTTGGATGGTCGAGATTCGCTCTTGCAGGCTCACGCGGATCACCAAGTAGCAGCGGAATGGAATTTCCATTTTTGGGAATCCTGCATTTGTAGGCCCGATTTGTGGCTGAATTTGTGTGCGCATGCGTGCAATCCAACGGTGGATCAACCATGATGTTGTTCATCTTTGGCCCCTTTACAAGATGGATGGATCGAATCGATCCATCAGGCAACATTGGTGGGCCACGATCTAATGAGAATGGTCCCTGTTCGACCACCTGACAGAAATTTGAATAGGGAAAGGAGGGAAATCCTTTCCTGTTATGGGCGGGCACGGGTCAGCGCTCATTTGACCATGCTAGTGGCTTGGTGCTTCGTGGGTACACGCACATGGTGTATGCACTCCACACAAGAGTGGGGTCCACACAGCTTGTGATTCAATCCTCCCCGTTCATCCGTTTTATCAGCTCAAAATGGGGCCTAGTGCGAAGAATAAAGTAGATCCATGACTTAGGTCGGCCATGGTTTGTGATTCAGGGTCCTTAGTCATAGGTTTTCATTAATCTGATGGTTGGATCGTACCAAATTTGAATGTAAACGATAGTAAGGGTCTACAGGAGCATTTAACCAGATATTAATGCCTAGATTAGGTATTAGATGGCCAAATACATTTTTGTAACATTAAATGTCATTTTCATAATGTTTTAAATATCATTTTTTTTAATTATTATTATTAAATTTATTATTATGGTTTCAGTTATTAATTATTTATATTTAAATCCCATGGTTCTCTCTTCCGGAGACGTCCTGTATGTTTTTCAAAGATAAATTAATTATTTATGTTTATATTATTTATATATGTGTGTCTAAATTGATCACATGGCTCACACCCCAATTAACACTATTTATTCACTCACTCAGTCCACTATAGATATTTGATTATAAAATTTTGATTATTTGGGTTTGTAAGTGGGCCTAAAATGCATGGATTTTATTGTTTAGTTATCGATTTATCTAAATTAATGGTTGGATATGAGATGTTGGTATTCTAACTATTGCAATTTAGTAGTGAGTTGTGACTTGTCCAATGATGGTGAACAATGTATATAGTTACGCTAATTGTAATGCCCTAAATTTTGAGGGTCGAGCAAAGCTCTACTCCTGAGATTGCGAACATCACTTATGTCTTATGGATGATGATATCCAAGTTTCTTTCATTTTCATGAATTAAGCATGCATGGGATTATACTAAACAACATATCATACTCAGTATTTAATGAAATTAAGCCAGTGTGGAATTCTAAAACATGTCTATGTATGTATGCAGATGTTTTACAAAATTTCTTCCAGAGTATGAGTATGTAACTGGGTTCAATATATACATGTATAGTTTCAAAATGTACAAAAAGTGGTAGTCTAAATGTGTTTAACTAAGCCTTGATGCCTAATGTCCCCTGCATAGTGGTACGTGGTCTACATCGACCCACCCGAGAGTTGGAGGTAGGAGAATTCCTCCTCTTCATCCAAGAAATTCTGCTCCATTGCATAAATGTCATTTATACCTACATCTAAATCAGCGTATGGTTAGTGTTTTAAAACACCGTCCTAGTGTGGGAGTGAGTGATCAACTCAGTGGTTTTATAGGGCAAAAGTTACACATATTATCAAGTCAATTAAGCAATAATGATAAGGCAATCATAAACAATCACTTCCTAACTATTCTCTTTAATGCAGAAATGGAGTGCAAGTAATGATGCATGCCCTCACCCATCAATGCTCCCTCACACCTGACTCCGACAACCTATTTTGTATATGACAACAATTCCTCAAACGGTGCAACTACAATGCCTTTTTAGCACATCCTAACTAATGTAGTGTGATGTATGGCCTTGTTAGCTAAGTGATTAATTATGCTCATTCACACAACAAGTTTGGGAAGCTAGGGTACATCCCCTTTTTTATATTGACCCAGATCGAACATTAGGCATCGGACTACCGCAGTGGTCCTACTCCTATGTTTTGGATCCATCTAGGTTCGTCACTCTTAGTTAAACATATACGAAAGGCAAGATATAAGAAGTTGTGCTCGCGGTCACTACGGGGAGGCTCGTCACCCTAGCGTAGGCCAACAGCACGAACACGGTATCCCATACCACCATGCTCGGCTCACGAGTCTTAAGCATTGTGGTACCATGGTTAGAGGCGGGTCTTTACATTGGTGAGGGGTACCTTAGATTCAAACAGTCACGTAAATACATGGTAAACACACAATAGGTCAACCGGTGCTCGATTGGTACGAGCACACATTGACTTAATCGACATGAAGCGCATAAGTGCCCCTCGTGGCCTAGCCACTGCCGGCAGTCGTCGTATGACTCATATTCAATGAGTTTGCCCAAGGTGGCTTGACTAATTCGGCCACCTAAACATGGATGTTTACCGATTGCCTGCACTACATTTGTAGCCCCAATCCTATCCAAATGCTGCTAACAACCCCGTGTAATATCCATCCCGGCATTCAACAAACAATCCAAGTAGATTTCTCATTTGGGTATTTCATCAAACACATCGACCATGTCAAATATAACTTGCATTTTATCACTTGATTTCGTAGAGGAAAGTATACATAGGCATAAGATAATAGGGAATCCTACCTTTATACTCGTAGTTACAACATATGTTTTATCAAACACATAGACTATGTTAGTTACAACATATGTTTTATCAATTCTTTATACGGAGAAATCTATATGCATATGACAATGATGAATCCTAGATTAGTAATCATAGCAGGCACTAATCATTCTCTATTTCCCATTTAGACATTTCAACAAACACATAGGTTGCATCGTTTACTTATCATAGTTCATAGGCATATCTCATACAAAAATCAACGTATTTAAGACAATACGGTAGCAATCATGATAAGCTTAAATCATTAGCTGACATGAGAGCACTGATAAACTATAACCTAAGCATTTATAGTCCACACCTTTCGCTAGTATGCTCGACTCGGACTCGGTCAAAATTCTACGTTTCCAAAGATAAAACATCGGGCACCTAAATGATGAAACTGGTTAGTTAGGTTGATGAAAAACTATTCGGGAGCTCTATATCGACATTAGGGCTGGTATTTCTTACCCGAAATTATAGCCGAAAGATGTTTGGTAGCGTAAAAGAGGCGGTGATTAGGCACGTGGATGCGTGGGAGAAGATCTCCCACAGTTGCAGCTATCTCTCCAAGTTTCCTTTTCCTCTTTTCTCTCTTTTCTCTTTTCTCTTCTATCTCCCCATCTAGGGTTTAAAATTCGTATTTGTGAGAGAGGGGGTGTGTGGGAGGCTATTTATAGCCCCAGATGGGGTGCAAATGACCCTAGGGCCTTTTTATACTATGTTTATATCATATGGGCGACCGTTTCAACGAACAGGGCTCTTAAGGAGGCCCACTGCTCATCTACGTCATAGGGTACACTCCTTGACAATGGATCCATGTCAGGACATGATTTCGGTGTGATCGAATGAGCTGATCGACCGTGGAGAGCCAGTGTTAGATCAATAGTCATACGTGTCCAATCGGGGCCATGGTTATACCGATGTGTGTAGGGAAATTTCCTTTCTCCATGTGTGAAGTTTGGTCACAAACCAGCTGTTAGAAATCCTCAACTTTGTGTAAGAGCAAATGGCCCAATTCACTTAAGTTTCAGTTCATTTAATAAGGATATTTTCATTTCCTATGCACTTCACTTGTAACACCCCAGATTTTTGCCAACCTGGGATTAGACGTCCTTAAGCAATGGATCAATCCTAATACAGGTTTAACTTCTTAAACGCTCAATTAAAGCCTCAAATCTCTTTTCAAACCATTTTCTTCACAAATCCCACCCTTCACTACCTTGTGCTTTCAATTTCTCAAAGCACCTTCACCCTAGACACTATCTTAAACTAGCTAAGTAGTATAACTTGGATCACTTTAGATACAAACTGTAAAGGACTAAATACTACCTCAGACAGAAATCAGGATTAAATCCTTTAGAAATTTGACAAAGTTAACTAAGTGCTAAACTAGATTAGCCATGAAATCCATTTGAATCACTTTAAATACGATCTGCAAGACCCAAAACTTGTAGAATCATTGACGCTAGGTTACCCAAAAATCTAGGATCAAACTCATTACCCGGCTGCTCTCAGGAGCATCTCGAAACTTCGTATTAGGTCTAGATCGCACATCGGAAGTCCGATTAACACAAAGTTAAGGAACTAGGACCGCTTCACTGGGCTTAACAATCATCTCAAAAATTAGGTCCAGCCGATGTCCCACGGCCATTCGTTTGGATCCGGAGCGAGGGAGTGTGAAAAACACTATTCCCTTTGAAAAATAAATATCTGGAATAGTGATCTGGCACCATTCACTTGCGCATCAGTATTAAGTAACCAGACCGTCAGAATCAGACCAAATTACACCCTCGGATTAAGAAAAATTTCAGGAACATTTACATGAACTTGGAATTTTGGATCGTGGCCCACTGACCGTTGAACTGAAAGTGGTCCGCCACGTGCGATTTGGGAATCCGATTGGGTCGAAAACGTAATCCCACATAGATTCATGTGTGGTGAGCTTAAGTCTGACGTTTGGCTCAAGGAAGGCCACCAGAAACACTCTTTTGAGCTGGAAAAGTGATGAAATACCTATATAAGCAGTAACCATTGAACCTGAGTCTGTTTTGGGGAGGTTTTTGGCTATAAAAGGAGCTTAGAACAGCCCCTCTCACAGCCATACGAATTTGGGATAAAACCCTAGAGAGAGAGAGAGAAAAGGGAGAGAAAGCTTTGGATTTGTGGGACCACCTTCCTCCTACTGCTTTCAATCATCACATGGCCTACACCGCCTCTTTCCAGGCGCTTTCCCGGCGGTATCCACTCCGTTTGAAGGTGAGAAACCCTAACCCTAGGTCTGATTTGAAGTATATAGGTTGTAGGTTGTGAAAAGGCTAACCGATTTCACTCTTTAGCCTAGAAAACGCCCGTATACGGAAGCTCAACAACCCTTGCTGATTCGTTGTGATTCCAAGGGCAAATGTGAGGACTTTAAGTGTATAAGTTGCGGTTTTTAATGCTTTCAATGTCAGGTAATGATAGATTCATGATCTGCATGCAATTGCACATGTACAAAGTGCTTTCCATTTCCTGTTTCGATTAACGTTGTAGAATATGGAATTTCACATACTCTAGGTATACGTAGAAATACCGTATATGTATTTTTTTTGGAAAAAGGTTTGACATGTTTATTTAATGTATGATTATACAATACATGGATAAAATACTAGTTTGGCAAAAGGAATCGCCGTAATATATGTTCGCTTGTAAACACTATATATGTTGAAATTGTGTATTCTAGAAATACCGCATATGTATAAATTTTGGAAGTGTAATTGTCATGATTATTTGTTGTATGAATATGGTATACACGGATAAAATAACTACTTGGCGAAAGAATAGCCCTAATATGCTTTTGCTAACATACGTCATGTATATTGGAATAGCGTACTCTAAGTGTTTGTGTAAATGCTTGTGTGTGTAAAAGCTGGAGTGTTAGTGCCTTAGATAGGCGCTGATATGGAATTCCCGACTACCTTAGAGACATGTAGGATCCCCTCCATGTGATGGTTTACTATAACCACTCACTTGTGATGTGTATGTAATTGTATCCCTACTTGTATAGTGCTTTATAACATGCTTTACAACATGCTTTACTTCATACTTTATTTCATGCTTTATTACATGCCTGCTAACATGCTTGTACTACTTTGTTATCATGCTTTACTCCATATGCTATTGATGAGAACTGTTTGAGTTTGGGACTAAGTCTATAGTCCAAACATTCGGTACCAGACTTGAGATTGTGGCTGACACTCATGTTGCCACAAAGGATGTGTCTGGCGAACCCGAGTCGTACTTCGGTTGGCGATAGTGGTTGGCCACACGGAGTGCTTTTGCGCTCCATATCGCCCAACTTGTGGTGCGCTCGAGCTAGTCAGGCTCGTCAAGTAAACCGATATGTGTACGTGTGTTCACCATGTTTGGTCGCTACTGCTTGAACCTAGGGTACCAAACTTACCAGTGGCGATCCCGTTAACCATGGTACCTTGATCCGCTAAGACGCATGAGCCGGGCATGGTGGTATGGGACACCGTGGTCGAGCTGTCGGCCTACGCTGGGGCCATGTGCCTCCCCATAGTGACCATTGCGCAACCAAACTCGTGAGCCAAATACGGTGGTATGAGACACTGTATTCGAGCTGTCGGTACTTACGGCGAGAGCCGAGTACGGTGAGACCTATACTCGTGCTGACGGGCGACGAGTCCTCCGTAGTATCTTCGAGTATACTCCAAGTGTCTGTGATTGGCGACGAGTCTTTCACAGCAACTAGAGTAGAGTTGAGCCGAGTACGGTGAGACCTGTACTCGAGCTGACGGCTAGTGATTGAGCCGAGTATGGTGAGACCTGTACTTGAGCTGACGGCCAGCAATTGAGCCGCATACGGTGAGATCTGTATCCGCGCTGACGGGTGACGAGCCCTTTGCGATGCCTTCACTACGCTTCTCAAACCATAATATCGTATGAGATTAGCTAGGATTGACGACCCTAGAATGGATCATGTTTGGGAATGATACAAGGGAGATACCTTAGTTTCCCAATACTGCTGTTTGAAATGGACTAATAATAACTCAGTAATCATGATCATCATCGCACCGCATGTGCTTAGTAGATGTAGCGTACTGAGGGAGTTAAGCATTCGCGAACGTAAGATGATGTCGCATGAGGGTGGTTTGGCAAGGGCATACAGCATCATGTCATTTCATTCTCACACTTAATAAGAGTAGTTAGAATTGTTTGATTTGTACTGCTTTATCATTACTGCTTGATTGAATTGATAACATGTTAACCTATGCTTTATTGTTCCACTGAGTTAGCTACTCACTCCCACGTTATGGGACGGTGTTTGCAACACCCACCAGACTCTATCGCAGGTATAGATGGTGCCTCGGTTCAGGAGCTGGAGCCCGACTTCGATGAGGATCAGGAGGAGTTCTCCTTTATGCAGTACTCTGACGGCTTTGCTTAGGCCAGCTGCATCGCGGTGATTTCAGGGCTTCTCTTGGGAGTTGTATTTTGATTTTTGACTTAGAAACAATACATGTATATTGGTACTCAGTTAATACTCATACTCTGGAGTTCATAAAATTTTGTTACTTTACATACTTTGAATATAAAATTTCAGTCTTCCGCTTGCCTTTATACAATTGAACTGGAGTATGATTACTGTTTTGGTATAATCTCATTCATGTTTATTGCTCTAACTCAGACAATATTTAACCATCATTATGTATGTTGCATAAGTGATGCGTTGGAACTCGGGAGTTGAGTTCATACTCGACCCCCGATTTTCAGGGCGTTACATCACTCATGGCTCAAGTTGGGAATTTCTGGACACTATCTGGGCTTGATTCCCGCGATGGTTGTCAAGCTCAGCAGGACGAACATCTTCCTATAATTTCGCAGTCATCATACCCTCGATGTGTGGTCTAGGTCCGTTACCGAATTTCAATATACTCCCGAGGGCGACAGGCCCTTGAGATTTCTTCTAGGTCTTAAGATGACATTGAGCCAGGGGTATTCCTGGCTCTAGACCTTCTCATTTGTAGAAATGATGGCCCAAGCTTAATCCACTGATTATTTTATACTTAACTAAGTTTGTAACGTCTCTGAAAAATCCGTACAAAGACCCGAGTACCACCTCGGGCAGAAATCACTAAGGACTGAATCCTTTAGAAATTAGATAAAAAATTAATTAAGTACTAAACTGAATTAATCGATAAATTAGCTTGAACTACTTTCTATACGAATTGCAAGACCCAAAACTATTAAAATCACTAACTTAACATTTCTCTAGGTCTTAAGATGACATTGAGACAAGGGTATTCCTGGCTCTAGACATTCTCATTTGTAGAAATGGTGGCCCAAGCTTAATCCACTAATTATTTTGTACTTAACTAAGTTTGTAACGTCTCTGAAAAATCCGTACAAAGACCCGAGTACCACCTTGGACAGAAATCACTAAGGACCGAATCCTTTAGAAATTAGATGAAAAATTAATTAAGTACTAAACTGAATTAATCGATAAATTAGCTTGAACTACTTTTTATATGAACTGCAAGACCTATAACTATTAGAATCACTAACTTAACATTTCTTTAAAACCTAGGATCAGTCTTAAAACCCAATTGCTCTCGGGAGCACATTGAAACCCCGTATTGGACCTGGACTACGCGTCGAAAGTCCGATGACTGTGAAACTATAAGGTTATAACCACCTTACTGGGCTTGACAACCAACGTCGAAATCAAGTCTAAATAGTATCCAGAAATGCACAACTTAAGCCTGGAGCGAAGTGTGTGAGAAACGCGAATATCTTTAGAAAATGAACTCAAATTTAAGTGAATTGGACCGTTCGCTTGCGGGCCAAATTTAATGTTTCAGACCATCAGTTTCTTACCCAACTTTATCCATGGATCAGGAAAATTTTCTTGTACATGTCAGTATACTTGTCGCCTTGATTGAGTAACGGTGACCATTGAACTGAAACGAGTCCCCCACGATCGATAAACTAATCCGATCGGATCGAAACCTTAACCTATCATATATCCATTGTCAGGGAACTTTCTTCAGACTGTATGCGAGCAATGGACCTCCAGATGAGATCTGTTAGCCCGAAACAGCCACCTGTTGGCTATAACCTAAGTATACCTTGGCCCTGGGGCCATTAACATCACTTCTGGGCCTATATAATGCCCTAAACCCACTCCTCTCTCATTCCATACGATTTTCTCTAACCCTTGGAGAGAGAAGAGAGAAAAGAGTGAGGAGGAGAGTGAGAGATCAGGAGATCATTACTGGGATTCATTCCCACTGCTCCTCGTGTTGAATCACCACCCCACCATCGCTACACCGTCGATTCTAGAAACGATTTGGGTAAGAAATTCTAACCCTAATCTTGATATGTGAATCCAAATAGAGAAACTGGTGAAATAGGTAACTTATTTCAATGTTTAGGTAGCCGTTGTGCCGTAGACAAAGACGCGGTGTACGAACTAAGTTTGTAACGAGCATACCAACGAAAGGTGCGGACTATAAATGTTTAGGTTATGGTTTTCAAGGTTTTTAATGTCAGTTAATGATTTATGTCTGACTTGATTGTTGCTATATGATCTTAGTTACGATGTTTTCGATATATCATATATGTGTAAACTAGGTTGTACACTAAATGCATTCCATGTGTATGTTGAAATGTTTGAATGAATAAGAAATTATGATTTATGCTTGCCATACTATTAATCTAGAATTCATGTTTATTGTATGTATGACAACTCCTTGTGAAAGGATTTGCCATAATATATGTTATAACTAATTTATTATGTGTATGTTGAAATGTGCAGTCTAAGTGTTTGAAAAAATGTCTAAATGAGAAATTGTTTGTTGAAATGTATTTAATGAGGGGTTGAGATAGGATTCTCAATCACCTTATCTATAGTTACAGTTTCCTTCATGTAACCTACCTTGATACTATGTGATTTATATATGAAATACATATGTATGATAATATGCTCACTATGTGTTTGTTAAAATGCTCAATGGAGATTTATATTTGAATTGGCTGTTAAATGCTGTTTTGACTATCATATATGAATGGTTGTTGTATTTGAGTATGATTGGGACTAATACATAGTCCAGAAAATCGGTAACGGTCTCCGATCGAGTGGCTGAATTAGTTTCACCACAACGGACACGTTCGATGAATCCAAGTCGTACGGTGATTACCGACAGTGGTTATGCCAGGAGGAGTGTGTATATGCTCCATGTCGATTAATTTGGCATGCGCTTGTACCAATCAAACTTCTCAAATAACCTAATTAGCCTAATGTGTGTTTACCATGTATGGACGCTCCTGTATGAATCTAAGACTCATGAGTCGGGCATGGTAGTATGGGACACCGTGGTCAAGCTATCGGCCTACGTTGGGATAACGAGCCTCCCCGTAGTGACCAGTGAGCAACCCAAACTCGTGAGGCGAATACGGTGGTATGGGACACTGTATTCGAGCTGTCGGCCTACGCTAAGGTGACGAGCCTTTCCGTAGTGACCTCGAGTATAAACTAGGCCTACGTGAGGTGACAAGTCTCCCGTAGCGACCTGAACTTGCCTATCCACTACTTTTTAAACCAGGGATAATATTGTCCTATAACTTGCATATCGTCTGTGATTAACTAGGATTGACGACCCTAGATGGATCATCGTTTGGGTAAATGATATAAAGGGAGGTACCTTAGCTTCTCGAATCTGCTGTATGAATAAGCCTAATTAAGAATGTGGTTAACTCGACCATGCACCGCATTGCATGTTCTTTGGCGAGGAAGTGTACAGTGGGAGTAGCATGTGCGACAGTGAGATGATGTCGCTGAGGGAGTGCAGGCGAGGGCATGCATCAGTATAGCATATCATTCCTGCATTAACAAGAGTACTTAGGACATGATTGTTGTACTGCTTCATCATTACTACTTGATTGAATTGATAACATGTTAATCTTTGCCTTATAGCTCCACTGAGTTGATCACTCACTCCCACGTTTAGGATGGTGTTTTAAAACACCAATCAGATTTTGTTTTAGCTGTAGATGATGGCGAGGCTTACGGAGTGGAGCCAGACTTTTATGACGATGATGTGGAGTTCTCCTATGTACAACTATTAGGTGGGTCTATGTAGACCATGTACTGATCGACGGGATTACAGGGATTATATGAATTAGTTGGATATTACACTTTGTCATTTTGTATATTTTGGAACAAACTTGTATATATTCAGCCTAGTGACATGATCATACTCCGAGGGTTTATAACCATTATTACACTTTATATATCTATCACAGTCTTCCGCTTGCCTAATTTAATCATCTCTAGAGTGTGATATGTTGATTTAGTGTAATCCCATTCATGTTTAATGCACTAACAAGGACAATATTTAACCATCATTATCTATGTTGCTGTTGAGGTGTAAAGGTGAGGAAGACGGTAAAAGAAGCATTGTGCGCAAATAGTATGTTTAAAAAGATCATTGTGCAGAAGAAAGGAGCATTATGTGGACAAGTGGTCATTGTGTGGAAATGGTCCTTGTGTGCAGATGAAGCACACAGTGAATACCGCACAAAGGGGAGCGCACACTTAGGTCCGCACAAAGGGGAGCGCACACTGAGGTTTGCACAAAGGGGAGTGCACATTGAGGTCCGCACAAAGGGAGAGCGCACAGTGCTTACGTGGCATACTCGTACGTGTGAGGGGGCTATAAATACCCCTTAACCCCTCTAAGGGGGTCATTAGCGACCAATCGTAGAGAGAGAAGAAATTACAGAAAAAGAGAGGTAGAGTCCGTAACCGTTGTATAGAAGAGGGGTTGTACGGTGCACAACACTGATGGCGCACAACAAGAGTTTGTGCACAACGGAAGCTAGCGCACAACGATTTCTTCCAGCGCACAACGATTTCTGTCAACTCACGATGGTTTTTGACGGTATACAATGACTTCTAGCATGACATTCAATATTATGTTTTAATGTTTTATACATTTATGCATAATTTGGGTGCTAAATACTGATTGAATATTATAATTCATACGTATTCTATTTGGAATCAAAGGAGAAAGGGATGTAAAGAACTTAGAATATATAAATAGAGTGATTGTCTTTCTTGTCTTCTTTTGCTAATCAATCAAATGAATGAAATTTCCCAAACGAAATACAATTGTTTCTTGTTCGAAACAAAATGGCGACTCTGTTGGGGACCTTTCATATTCACTTAAATATTAACCTAAAGATTACAAGGGAGATAATCACAACTATTTGGCATCTTCAAGGCGCCAAAATGGCGACTCTCAATGGGAACATCCTATCTTTCATCTCCAAAATAGAATACGATTTGATACAAGTACTAATTTTCCTTTACTTTGTGAATATGAACGACAGAAGAAGAAGTATATTGCAACCAACCCATCAATGGCAGTCATTCAATGAAATACGATTTTCTACTTCACCATGATAGGATTTGTTGTGGAATATACTGACAAATGAGCTGGAATTTGCGAAGGTAAAGCGGTAACATAGAAGTAAATAGAGTCACGGGCGGCTGTTACAGTCTGACTGCTTCGCCAGTAACATAAGGAGAAAGAGATGAATGGATCGTTGTTAGTCACAGAAGGACAAGGACCTAGAGTGTAACTGTAATGAGAACAAACTCGCCACTGAGAAGAATTAGAGGGCCAATAACACGAAATGCCACCAGAAAAAATCCTAAACTCGCCCCTCATGTGCTATACCCCAAGCGAACAGTTTCGCAGCTGACATCACATGACTTCCCGGTTTTAACAACCCCGAAAGCCAGATAGATAAAAGAACAAATGGGCAAAGCACTGCTAGTAAGTTCACTTGTGTCTGCTTAACCCCGATCGATCAATGACAACGGGAGCACATCGAAGTCGAATGAAACCATCCTCCCCTCTTTCATGAGCCCCATCACGTCAACATATTCTTATCACACTCCGACCATAACTTCACCAGAGAGTGGAGAAGCCGCAGTGCAAATGGCTGGAACAAATCAGGAAAATATGCCAACTACAAAGGACCGTGTAAATGAAATGACAGAAACACAAAGAGCACTAATGGAAGAATGCAGAAATCTCAGAGAAGCCTTAGCAACCCTTGCACATAATGTTGCCAGAATGGCAGCACCCCCAGTGGCTGAAGATGTGAATGAAAGAGAGCAACACCCTGAAGGGTCGCAGTTGCCGAGGACGGGGTCGCATGGATCTGTACCCACGATAAGAATAGTGACACAGGAAGAAGTACGACATGTCATTAAAGAAGAGGTTAGGTCAGAAAGAGAACGTGAGAGCATAGGAAGATTCAGATATCAAACGTCATACCCGAGAGAAGTGGAGGATATCCCTTTCCTGAACAATTTTAAACATCCGGACTTTCAGAAGTTCAATGGGGATGGATCACCAGAAGAATACCTGATGTACTTCATCACCGGCATGGGGAATTTCTCCACAGTACCTCAATATTATCTCTGATTATTTAGGTCTTCTCCAACGAATAAAGCGTTCAGGTGGTAAGCTAGCTTAACGCCTGGGTCGATAAGAACATGGGAGCAGATGCAAGATGTGTTCATGTCAAATTTCTTCTAATTAGAACGTGATGTCAGTATCACGAAACTAGCTTTAGTGCAACAGAGAGAATGAGAGCCAGTAGAAAAATTTATGGACAGATGGAAGACCTTGGGAGCTTCTTTCAGGTAATTACCATAAGAGAAAGAATAAGTGAAAATGTGTCTGAACTCCATGGAGACTGGAATAGCATTTGGTCTCACCAGCACAGACATCATAACCTTCTGCGACTTGGCTATAAAAGTGCATGCTCTATAATTAATGACTCGAAAGATGCCAGCGTTCAGTTATGAAATTATTAGCAGAGGACCTCATAAGTTGATCACAAATGTGGTTGATCATGAAAAAAGGAACCAGGAATCAAGAGAAGTGAAAAGCAAAAGGGCGAAAAGGAGAGAAGAGCTGAGTCACCCCAGAGGGAGGTTTTACGACAAGAGACCCCGATCGTTGAATTCCCATGAGGGTTTCATGTTTGAAAAAGAGGACGTACTCCCCATGATGAATCAGTTGTTAAAAGCTAGGACAATTGAATTGCCACTATCAAAATGTCTCAAGGAGGCATCTAAGATAAAGGAAATAGACTTCTATCATTATCATCACCTAGTAGGGCACCTAACAGAAATTTGTTATACATTGAAGTGTATTATACAAAGGATGATAAATAAGGGTGAAATAATAGTCGGGAAAGAGAAAGAAAGGGATAGAAGGGCGACAGAAAATGTACTCACCTTATGAGAAGACCATCAAGAGAAGAAAAAGGTGAGTGATCAGAAAACAACAAGAAAAGCTGTTGTAACTACCTTGTGATCAGGGAAGAAGATGGCTAGCCCACCGAGTTCAAAAAATGGAAAAGTAAAAGTGGAAGTAGCTAAGAGTCACGCCAGCAACGATAACAGCGGTGAAAAGGAAAAGGGAAAGGAGACAAGGAAAGTGACCTATGACATTATAAGTCACTTGAAAGGCATTCCGGCCTAATTAAAGCATTATCTGATGAAAGTATAAGGGAAGTGTTGTTGACTGAATTAGAGAGTGAGAAACAAGAAGATTGTCTACCTATTATCTCCTTCTCCATGAAGACCTAGCCTGAGGAACATAATAGGTTGTAACGCCCTGAAAATCGGGGGTCGAGCATAAACTCAACTCCCGAGTTCCAGAACATCACTTATGCAACAAAATGAATGATGATTGAATGTTGACTGTATTCGTGCATTGAACATGAGTGAGATTAAGCCAAAACAAAGATATCATACTCCGAGAGACAGTTAATTTTGCAAGCGGAAGACTATGATAGATAGATAAAATATATAAACTATGATGAGTCTCCGAGTGTGATAACATTACCGGGTTAAATAAATACAAGTACAGCTTCTAAAATATACCAAATGCGTAAGTTTAATGTCTTTTATCCCCAGCATTACCACGCCCCAGACAATACGGTACCACAGGTCTTCGAGAGACCCGTCGAGAGGGTTACATGATAGGAGAACTCCTCCTCATCACCATAGAAGTAGTCCGGCTCGCTTCATAAGCATCGCCATCATCTGAAATTCAATAAATCTGTTTTGGTGTGTACAACACCGTCCCGTAATGTGGGAGTGAGTAGCTAACTCAGTGGAACAATAAAGCATAAGTTAACATGTTATCGATGCAGTCAAGCAGTAATGATAAAGCAGTAAATCAAGCACTCCTAGTTACTCTGATTAATGCAAGTATGAATGCAGGTATGATGGATGCCCTCACCGATATACCCCCTCATGCGACACCATCTCACGTTCGCGCATGCTTACATCCCACAGTGCTCCATATCTTCCAGGCACATGCGATGCATGATGAGCATGATTATCGAGTTTTTAATTAGTCCATTTCAAACAGCAGGATTGGGAAACTAAGGTACCTCCCTTATATCATTTCCAAACATGATCCAATCTAGGGTCGTCAGTCCTAGTTAATATCGACGATGGTGTGTTTTCTAGGTCCTGCAGAGGCCGCCGTGGTCATTACGCACAAAGGTTGCACCACTCCCCATCACCCCTTAAACGATTCATCACTATACGTAAACAGGCCTAGTTCATACTCTATATATCGCGGCGAACCCTAAGGCACGCCGCAACTTCGAATATGCTCGCGGTCACTACAAAGGGTGCTGTGGTACATTACGCACAAAGGTTACACCACTCCCCATCACCTTATCAATGTAGGCCGACAGCGCGCGAATATAGTGTCCCATACCACCATAATCGGCTCACGAGTTAAGTTGCTCCTTTGGTCACTACGGGAGGCACGTAGCCCCGGCCGAGTAGGCCGACGGCTCGACCACGGTGTCCCATACCACCATGCCCGGCTCATGAGTCTTAGCGGATCGAGGTACCATGGTTAACGGGATTTTCACTGGTAAGTTTGGTACCCTAGGTTCAAGCATTAGCGACCAAACATGGTGAACATACATAAGACACACGGTTTACTTGACGTGTTCGGGTGGCTCGAGCGCACAACAAGTTGGGCGATATGAAGCGCTTGAAGCACCTCGTGTGGCCAACCACTATCGCCAACCGAAGTACGACACGGGTTCGCCAACACATCATGCGTGGCGGAGAACGAATCCCAACCACATCTTCAAGTCGATCTGGGATGCCCGGACTATGAACATAGTCCCAAGCTCAATCAAATCCTAACCATAGCATGTGAAATACGGCATGATAACATGGTAATTCAAGAACACTAGCAATCATATTATAAAGCATATCATGAAGCATGTTAATAAATAAGTCACAAAGCATGTTCAAAAGCATGTTATAAAGCATTATGCAAATAGGGATACAAATACTTATTTTTCATAGGCGAGTGATTAGAGTGAATAACCACATGGAGGATGTCATAGGTGACTCTAAGGTAGCTAAGAATCCCATCTCAGACCTACCTAAGGTTCTAACACTTAAGCACTTACACTCACAAGTGATTTCACCAACACTTGGAATGCACTATTTCAACATACATGACGTATGCTAGAGAAATGTGTACTAGGGTTGTCCCTTTGCCAAACTAATATTTTATACATATACATCATATTCATACAAACAAACAAACCGACAATCATGCCAACAAAATTTATACGTATAGGGTACTTCCTAGTGTACCCAGTTTCGACATACATAGTGTTTACAAGGGAGCTTGTAATACGGCGATTCCTTTCGCCAAGCTAGTATTTTATTCATATATTGTATAATCATATATTAAATAAGTATGTCAAACATTATTCCAAAAGAAATACGTATACGGTATTTCTAACATACACAATTTCAACATACGTCGCATTTACAAGTGAACATGTATTTTGGCGATTCCTTTCGCCAAACTAGTATTTTATTCATATATTATATAATCATACATTAAATAAACATGTCAAACATTTATCCAAAAAAAATACGTATACGGTATTTCTACGTATACCTAGAATATGTGAAATTCCATATTTCACAACGTTAATCGAAACAGGAAACGGAAAGCACTTTGTACATGTGCAATTGCATGCAGATCATGAATCTACCATTATCTGACATTGAAAGCGTTGAAAACCGCAACTTATACACTTAAAGTCCTCACCTTTGCCTTTGGAAACGAAACGAATCAGCAAGGGTAGTAGAACTTCCGTATACGGGAGATTTCTAGCCTAAAGAGCGGAATCGGTTAGCGTTACACAACCCACATCGATCCCACCTCAAATCGGACCTAGGGTTAGGGTTTCTTACCTTCAAATGGGATAGAAACCGCCGTAGGAAAGCGCCTAGAACGGGCGGTGTAGGCCGAATAGCGGCGAGGAACAACGATGAGGGAATTTCTCCCACATCTCCCTCACTTTCTCTCTCTTTTCTCTCTCTCAAATCCAAATTCGTATGGCTGGAATGGGAGAGGGTTTAAGGTCCTTTTATAGCCTAAAATATTCTGAAAATAGACTCAGGTTCAAGGGTTACTGCTAATATAGGATATTCGTCACTTTTCCAGCTCAAAAGAGAGGTTCTGGTAGCCCTCCTTGAGCCAAACGTCAGACTTAAGCTCACCATCGATGGATGTACGTGGGATTACGTTTTGACTCGATCGGATTCCCAGATCACACGTGGCGGACCACTTTCAGTTCGACGGTCAGTGGGCCACGATCAGAAATTCCAAGTACATGTAAATGTTCCTGAAATTTTTCTTAATCCGAGGGTGTAATTTGGTCCGATTCGACGGTCGGGTTGCTTATCTGACGACGCGTCAACGAATGATGCGGATCACTATTCCGGATATTTATTTTGGATGGGAATAGTGTTTTTCACACTCCCTCGCTCCGAATCGAAACGAATGGCCATGGAACATTTGATGGAGCTGATTTTTGAGATGATTGTTAAGCCCAGTGGGGCGGTCCTAGTTCCTTAGCTTCGGGTTAATCGGACTCCCGATGTGCGATCTAAACCTAATACGAAGTTTCGTTTCATTCCCGAGAAGCAGACGGAAATGAGTTTGGTTCTAAACTTTAGGGTAACCTAGCGCCAATGATTCTACAAGTTTTGGGTCTTGCAGAACGTATTTAAAATGATTCGAACGGATTTCGTAGCTAATCTGGTTTCACACCTAGTTACTTTGTCTCATTTCTAAAGGATTTAGTCCTAAGTGAATTCTGGTCGAGGTGGTACTCAGGCCTTTGGAGTTTGTATATAAAGTGATCCAAGTTATACTACTTAGCTAGTTTAAGATAGTGTCTAGGGTGAAAGTTATTAGAAAAATTGGAAGATCAAGGTGATGAAGGGTGAGGTTTGTGAAGGAAATGAGTTCAAAGGCGGCTTTAGACTTTGGGATTCAGTTCTGACAAGTTAATGAGGTATTACGATCGACCCATTGTCTAAGGTCATCTAATCCCAGGTTGACAAAAATCCGGGGCGTTACATAGGTCATTGATGATAATGGGTCATATTCGCGGTAAGTAAGTAAAATGGATAATGCTTGATAACGGATCTGTTGTAAACTGTTGCCATTAACAATGCTGAGTAAATTGGGTTACCGATGCTCGAACCTACGCCCTAGTGGAATGATGATACAAGACTTTAATCAAGATGAACAACGTGCGCTTGGGAAGATCATGATAATAATGGAGATAGGAGAGCTAACTACGAATATCGTCTGCCATGTTATAAATGCAGTGACTACATATAATCTCCTTCTGAGAAGACCGTGGATGCATCAGTATGGCATCATACCTTCTACCCTGCACCAGTGTTTCAAATACTGTAAAGACGGAGTATAACATAAAGTGTTAGCCAATGCGAGACCATATACAGAAGCTGAAGCTTTCTTCACAGATGCCAGTTATTATGATGCATTTACCAGCAAGGACGAAAAAGAGAATGATGAGAACAAAAACCAAGAAAATGCTTGCATGGAAATAGTGAAGGAAAAAGGAACAAAGTTGCCTGTAACAGAGAGAGCAAAGAAGAAGTTATATTTTGTCCCGAAGCATTTGCGATAGCTAGGGCAACCGCCATTAACGTTGCTATCACCTGAACAATTGGAGATTCTGTAATCAAATTATATAGTACCACTCCCGTATGCTGAGAGAAGTAGGCTATTTCCCCTCATTCCAAAAAAGGCTTTGTGGTAAACCCAGTGTAAGGTATCTAGAACCGATTGAATTCTATGCTCCCTCATAAATAAAACAAGATAAAACAGTCAGCAGTGCGGTGGGAAATGGAAGCTTAATGCCCAAAGAACTGGAAAGATATAGCTTATTAAGTCAAAAAATCATGAAGAAAATGGGCTTTGACTACGAAGAACCCGTTGGTTTAAATTATGGAAAAGGAATTCAGATTCCAGTCGAGGCTAATCAAAAGAAGCGAGAAAAATTCCGAGGACTGGGGGCAGATTCCGTGAATATGGTGATGGCCGACCAAATAGTAGAAACGGACCTTGATATAATCAACAAGCTCGAGACGGCTCCAAAGAAAATGGAGGATGGGGGGCAACCGACGATCTACAGCTTGAAAGAGATAAATTTGGGAACATAGGAAGAACCGCGGAATACTTTCATAAGTGCAGTTTATCAGATGAAGAAGCTGGTCATTACGTTAGTCTCTTGAAGGAAAATAAAGTTGTCTTTGCTTGGACATATTCAAAAATGCCAGGTCTAGAGCCGACAGTAGCGATGCATCGGTTGAATATCTCTAAAGACAAAAGACCCATTAAGCAAACACAAAGGCGGTTTCACCCAAATTTGGTTCCCAAGATAAAAGAAGAAATAAGCAAACTGATATAGGTGGGATTCGTTAGAGAAGTTAAATATCCCAAGTGGATATCAAATATAGTCCCAGTAAAGAAAAAGAATGTGCAAATTAGGGTTTGTGTTGACTTCAGAGATTTGAATGAATCATGTACAAAAGATGATTTTTCACTGCCGATAACCGGAATGTTAATTGACGGCACCACGAAGTATGCCGTCATATCCTTTATGGATGGCTATGCTGGCTACAATCAAATACGAATGGCACCTGAAGATGAGGAAGCGACAGCTTTCAGAACTCCATTAGGGATATATTATTATAAGGTTATGTCGTTCGGTCTCAAGAATGTAGGAGCAACATATCAGAGGGCAATGCAGAACATATTCCAAGACATGATGCATAGGCATGTTGAATGTTATGTAGACGACTTGGTGGTCAGGTCAAATAATCATGAGGAGCACCGGGAACATCTGGCGTCGGTCTTCTGCTGAATCAGAAGGAAACAGTTGAAGATGAATCCGGCTAAATGTGCGTTTAGAGTATCATCAGGAAATTTCCTTAGTTTCGTGGTAAGACACAGGGGTATTGAAATAGACCTAGAAAAAATTAGAGTTATTAAAGAGATGCCCCCTTTGAAAACGTTGAAAGAGCTAAAAAGCTTGCAGGGCAAGTTAGCATATATCCGCCGTTTTGTCTCAAACTTAGAAGGAAGATGCCAACTGTTTTCTCATTTGACGAAGAAAGGAACAGCGTTCATATGAAATAAATCCTTCCAGAATGCCTTTAATTCGATAAAGGTATTGTTGAAACAACTTCCAGTATTGACAGCCCTCGTGAAAGGAAAGCCCCTCATTTTATATATATCAGCAACAGAGAATTTAGTAGGAGCCCTACTGGCACAAGTGAATAAAGATGGGAAAGAAGCATCACTTTATTATTTAAGTCGAACATTAATCGGTGTGGAATGCAAATATACGCCTATTGAAAAAATATGTTTGGCACTGGTGTTTGCAGTTTATAAATTAAGACATTACTATTTGTCTCATGACATAACTCTGATATCTCAATCAAATCCCATTAAGTTTTTTATGACAAGGCCAATGTTGTTAGGAAGGTTGGCAAAGTGGATGTTACTATTGTTAGAGTATGCGATCACGTACGAGCTGGCAAGAGCATTAAAAGGGAAAGCAGTGGCAAATTTTCTAGCAGCTCATCCTGTGCCAAGTTGTGAAACTATTTTCGATGAATTCCTAAACGAACAAGTCATGATGATAGAACTGCCCGAAGCGTGGCAAATGTTCTTTGATGGGGCAGCTCGGGCGATGGGGGCAGGTGCCGGAGTAATATTCAATACCCTAAAGGGCGATTTGTTGCCTTATTCTTTCACATTATGTATGACGTGTATGAATAACGAAGCCGAATATAATGCCCATATCATCGGGATGGAGATAGCCAATGAATTAAGAATAAAACACCTACAGATTTACGTGGATTCTAAGCTGGTCATAAATTAGGTGGCGACGGAATTTGAAACAAGGAAACCAGAACTTCTGTTGCACTGTTGAAGAGCACAACATTTATTAAAGAAATTTTTGAACGTTGAAGTCAAGCATATACCATGAAATGAGAATGCAAAGGCCGATGCTTTGGCCAGTCTAGTAGCAACGCTGTCTTTCCCAAATTGAAGCCCACTACAAATAACAATCGAAGAATGGAGATTCTTGCCTTCTGTAGAGGTAATTGATGAAACAATGGAAGCTCTACCCATATCAGGCTTAGAAGTTATAGTAGATGATTGGCGTCAGCCTTTCATCGACTATCTCAAATACGACATCCTGCTAGACGATCTAGAAGCGAAATCGCAAATTAATCAGAAAGTAAAAAAGTTTCATTTTGTGTAACGAGGAATTATACAAAAGATCTTATAATGAAATGTTATTGCGATGCCTAAACAAAGAAGAGGCAAGTCAAGTGTTATTCGAGGCACATTCTGGGGAATGCAGGGCACATCAAGCCAGGAGGAATCTATTCCACCGAGTGCACCATATGGGATATTACTGGACGACAACATTTAAAGATGCTGTAGATTATGCGAAATGGTGCCATGAGTGTCAAATCCACGGAGACATCATACATGTCCCTCCTAAAGATCTTCATCAGTCACCTACTTCCTGGCCTTTTGCCCCGTGGGAACTTGATGTCATTCGTCTCATAAATCCACTGTCTTCTCAAGGAAAACAATATATATTAGCAGCAAAGGACTATTTCTTCAAATGGACGAAAGCTGTTGCACTATGGAGTATTAAAGAGAAAGATGTTGTTAATTTCATTCGGCATGCGATAATATATCGTCATGGTGTCCCCAAGAGAATCATTACAGATAATGGCACTCCTTTTAAGAACAAAGGAAGGGAGAAGTTATTTCAGAAATTCATGATTCATCAGTCATTCTCAACACCCTATTATCCACCAACCAATGGGCTGGCTGAAGCATTCAATAAGACAATTGTAAAAATACTGAAGAAAATTGTGAGCGGGAATAAGCATGAGTGGGATGAAAAACTATAGGAAGCTTTATGGGCCTATAGAATAACGCATCGTATAGTGACACATGCTACCCCATATTCGCTAGTTTATGGTGTGGAAGTTGTCATATCGATTGAGATACAAGTTGCTTTACTAAGGGTAGCAGTGCATCAATCAATTACAGATAACAAAAACACAAAGATATGACTGAAAGAATTGGATTTTCTTAATGAGAAAAGGCTAGCAACTCAGCAGTGCTTATAATTATATTAAGTCAGAGTTTCTTCCACATTTGATAAAAAGGTCAAACACCGATCTTTCAGAAAAGGGGATTTGGTTTTGATGTTGAAAAGGCTAATAGTAGTCACTCGAAGAAAAGGGGGCAAGTTTGACCCTAAATGGGACGGACTATACTTAATAAGTGAAGTTTACTCCAATGGAGCGCACAGAGTAATAGATAAAGACGGGCGAGGCATCAGTATACCGGTCAATGCTCTCTTCATCAAGAGATATTACTCTTGACAGTAGGAGAAATTTTGATTTAGAAGATTATCAAGATAATTCTCCTATATCAAAAGGGGGCAATCACGGATGAAAAGATGAAATAGCCTTTGCAGGCATGGCCTTATATTCTATCTTCATGCGCAAAAGAGCTGCGAAGGACAAAGTCATGTACGCCCTCTCATGAGAATGAATAAAAAGTGAAAACTTTGCCACCGAAGCATTGATGATTGTTACCAAGCATTGATCATCGCCAAGCATTGATGATTATCACCAGATTCGTCGAATGTCGATGATTATCATCAAATTCACCGAATGTCGATGATTGTCTCCAAGCGTCGACAATTCTCACCAAATTCGCCAAATGTCGATGATTATCACCAAGATTAGCAACTGTTCCTGTCATCATCAATCACTCACATATGCTTATTTAATCAAAATTGCTATCATCGCTAAGTTAATACACTATGTTAAACATAATATAAATGTTTTTGGGACATCATCAGCGGCGGCGAAATATCAATTATTGATTTATCAATTTTGGTAGTGGAACAGACTATGCAGCTAACCACATATAAAGTTGATGACAACGATGGTAGCTTACTTCTTAAGGTAGCCTAGCCAAGCCTTACATGTCCAATTACGCATAAGACTTATTACTTTCACCATTTGGGCAGCAATAAGAAGCCAGTGGCCCTAAAAAGCCCGTGAAGGCCATCATGTGCATACCCATGCGGGCAGTGGACAAAGCCAACGACTAAAATGCCCTAAAGGGCCCAAAAGTCACAAAACGGCTAGTCATGCGTGAGACCAATGTCATTTGTGAGCTCTCTGAAAAGTCATGGACGAGGATGAAAATACCCTCCCAGGAATGGGTCCGAACTCACAGATGAAGAACACCGAAATCCCCAGTTTGATTTCGGTGTTAACTCATGAGGACGGGCATAAACCTACTCATTGATGGATCGATGACCTTAGATTTGGTACCTAAGGTGGCCTGGTAAAGTGTCGCGAACTCTAGAGAGTTACTGTGGCCATCCCTGTGCGTAAATTCCACTCACGGCCGTGATTGCTCCAACTACTCATGAGCTTAAACTGTTTGTGGTCATCTAACTAAACTGAAATCTAGCATCACCTATTAAAATATAAATCACATAGGGGAATCCTATACTGGCAATCGTAATATGTTGTGATCTTGTTAATAGTGCCTCAATGAAATATCATGCCAAGATAATTGCATAAATGTAACGACTCAAAAAATTCCGTACAAAGGCCCGAGTACCTCCTCAGGCAGAAATCACTCAGGGCCAAATCCTTTAGAAATTAAACAAGGATTAACTAGTGTTAAACTAAATTACATATGAAATCTGCACTAATCACTTTAAATATGATCGCAAGACCCAAAACTTGTGGAATCGTTGACGCTACATTACCCAAAAATCTAGGATCAATCTCATTACCTGGCTGCTCTCGGGAGCATCATGAAACTCCGTATCAGATCTGGACCGCATATCGAAAGTCTGAATAATGCGAGGTTATAGAATTAGGACCGCCTTGCTGGGCTTGACAACCATCTCGGAAGTCAAAACCAGATAGTGTCCCAGGGCTATTCGCTTGAGCTCGGAGCGAGGAGTGTGAGAAAACATGGTTTTCTCTATAAATTAAATCTAATTTAATTAATCTGAGACTTGTCGCTTGTAGGCTAAGTATAAGCAATCAGACCGTCGGAATCTGACCCAAATACACCCTCGGATTAGGGAACATTTCCCATAGATGTCCGTTTGAGAGAAGTGGGAGAATCTTCCTGTTATTCTACCTTGGTGCTAAACATGCTTAACCATCACTATCTAATCATTTTTCGGGCAATTTCGGCTTCGTTCTTAGGTAAGAAACCCTAACCCTAATCTGTTCTAGGATTATGATTGTTACAAGTAATGAAATAGCTAACCTATTTCATTTTGTAGGTTGCCATTCCACCGTAGTCAAAGGCTTAATGATTCTATCGAGTTCTTTACGCTTTTACGGCGTAAGGTACGGACTTTAGACGTATAGGTTATGGTTTTCAAGACTTTTAATGTCGGTTAATGATTTATTCTTGTTATGGGTGCTATTTCACATGCAAAATGCATCATCCGTTTCATGTTTCAGTTATATATGAACTATTTATAATATAGTGTATTCTATGTATGTGTCGAAATATTTGAATACGTTTGAAATTTGGATTTGTGCTTAACATGTTTATTTGCCGTGAATATATGCTTAATACATGTGCGACAACTCCTTAGCTAAAGGACTTGCCCTAAAATCATGTCACGACAAATACACACTATATGTGATAAAGTGTGTAGCTCAATTATTTGTGGAAATGCTTAAATGAATATGGAACCCGGATTCATGCACGCCATGATCATTCGTCGTGGGTATATGCATGTGGTTTACGGGGCAACTCCCTAGTAAAAGGAGTTGACCTCATATATATGTAAACCACATACATCATGTATGATGATGTATGTAGTCTAAGTGTTTTGTAGAAATGTCTGAATGTGCTAAGTATTACTAATAGTAGTTTTGTATGAGGGCTGAGATATGAATCTCAGTTACCTTAATTATGTATATGATTTCCTCCATGTACGATACATTATGATGTCTGTTTTATTCGTGTAATGAATGTCTGTGTAAATCATGTTTGTGTTACATTTCTCAACATGCTCACATGCTTGTATGAATTGAATTATTTGTTCATTATTCTTTTGATTGTCTCTTATGATTACCTATTAGAATGAAGTGAAAGAGGGGCTATGATATAGTCCAGGCAATCGGTAACAGGCTTGAGTTCGTGGCTGAGATTTATTCGCCACTTAAGATGGGTTTGACGAACCCGAGTCATACTAAAGTTGTCGGCAGTGTTAGGCCACACGGAGTGTTTGTGTACTTCATGTCGCTCAACTTAACGTGCGCTCGTGCTAGTCGAGCTCGTCAAGCAACCCGATCTGCCGATGTATGTTCACCATGTATGGATGCCTCTATTTGAACCTAAGGTACCCAACTCACCAGTGAATCCTACTTAACCTTGGTACCTTGATCCGTTAAGACTCATGAGCTGGGCATGGTGGTATGGGACATCGTAGTCGAGCTATCGGCCTACGCTGGGGCAATGTGCCTCCCCATAGTGACCAATGAGCAACCTAGACTCGTGAGTCGAATACAGTGGTATGGGACACTGTATTCGAGCTATTGGCCTACATTGATTTGGTGATGGGGGAGTGGTGTAACGATTGCGTGTAACAGCCCTGGCAACCCTTTGTAGTGACCTCGAGCATACTTTAAATCTGCGGTGAGGTGACGAGTCTTCCCGTAGTAAACAAAGTATAAACTATGCCTGTATTGATAAGGTGATGGGGGAGTGGTGCAACAAGTGCGTGCAATAGCCTTGACAGCCCTTTGCAGTGACCTAGATTCGCATAATCCTATGAGATTATTTAGGACTTACGACCCTAGAATGGATCATTATTTGGGAATAATATAAGGGAGGTACCTTAGTTTCCTAATACTGCTGTATGAAAAGGACTAATAACAACTCGGTAATCATGCTCATAACATAGCACTGCATGTGCCTGGCATTGTGGAGCACTGAGGGATGAACGCATGCCGCGGACGTAAGATGGTGTCGCACGAGGGAGCATTGGTGAGTGCATGCATCATGACTACATTTCATCCTTACATTAATAAGAGTGATTAGGATTGTTTGACTGAATTGCTTTATCATTACTGCTTGACTGAATTGATAATATGTTAACCTATGCTTTATTGTTCCACTGAGTTAGCTAGTCACTCCCACGTTACGGGACGGTGTTCAGGACACCTACTAAACTCTGTCTTAGATGCAGGTGTCGACGAGACGCAGGAGGCTAAGCCTGATTACTATGATGATCAGGATGAGTTCTCCTACATGCAGTTATCTGGCGGCTTTGCTTAAGCTATCCGGATTGACGGGGCTTCAGGGATTATCATTGTAGTTGGACTATTCTTTTGACATCTAGACTTTTGATTTAGTATATATATGGTGACTCAGTGGCGTATTCACACTCTGGAGACAGATCGAGATTGTTTTATTTTTATATACACCTATATACATCTTTCAATCATCCGTTTGCATTTTATAACTTGATCTGGAGTATGAATTACTGTTTTGGTATAATCCCACTCATGATTAATGCACTAACACAGACAACATTTAATCATAAGCATTTATGTTGCGTAAGTGATGTTTTGGAACTCGGGTGTTGAGTTACTACTCGACCCCCGATTTTCAGGCTGTTACAATAAATGAATATGCTTAGAATGATTTATGAGGTAGAAGTTTATGAAAGAGAAAAATACCTTAAAATATCTCTGATAAAATTTTACAAGTTGTTTATACATCATAGCATAAAAAGAATGTTTACATACAATGCCTACAAATTTTCAGTTACATTCAAAATCTCTAAGTAATGTTGCAACTCTTCTTTCAATTGAGATTGTGCTACAGCAGTTGTGCGCTCAGCTTCAATAATCATGCTAGCCTGATCAGGAGCACCAACTAGTTTAGATTCTAAAGAAGCATCAGCTTCTCCACTCCTTGTCCGTTCAGCTTATAAGGTATCAATTAATTATTTATTTGTTTCAATTTTCGCTCTGATTTGACAAATAGTTGCGTCTTCTACTTCATACTGACTCTTAAGCGATAGAATCCCCCTCTCAACAAAAGCAATTTGATCACCAATGTTTGCCTTATTTCTGTCAAAAATCTTTAATTTTTCATGGAGAGACTAACTAACAGTATTATAGTTAGCAAGAACGCCATCCGCCTGAGAGAGCTTCTCCTTAAGAAGTGCCAATTCCTTCTAACGATTTAGAATCTCGGGAGTAATGACCATACTCCACGCTACCAAAAAGGCCATTGAGTTGGATCTTTAAAAGTGCCAACAATGACAGAAATCGCATTCTTGAAAAGCCCCAACATAAGACATGGCACCTTTTCCAAGGAGAATTTATCGAAGGCTGCCGTCACTAAGTTGGATCCCTCAGATCCACAGGGAGTTAGCACGATTGAAACTAAAAGATAAAAGGGGAATATAATTCAAAGGAAAATATATTCGTATTCAATACTGATATAAAAGAAAATATATACTTAGAGTAGGAACAATAGCGGAGATAACTGGAACAGAATGAGTTACGGGTGTTGTAGAACTGGGAACTTCCATGGTCGTAATGACATTGAAAGAAAGTTCCTGAGCTCTTACGGTACTTAAGTTAATAGTACTTGGAGTGGGGACATCAACTGCATTAAAAAGAAATTCTAGACTTCGAGTTACCGGCTAAATAGGAGAAGGGCCTGCAGTAGGGGACCTGTTGATTTGAGCGGGGGCATCATATGTTTGAGGGACTGATGGTAAAGTTTCTTCTGGACCAGGAAGAAGTACATTCCCCATCGTTGCCTCAATATCAGATGGTTGAACCTCCGCATCCCTTGAAGTTGATGTTCCATGAGCAACCATCTCAGCAACATCCATGATATAAGGGGAATACGAAGCATCAAAAGAAATAAATATATTCGCACTAGGAGAACCACCATATTCACCATAATCAAGCTGCTCTTCATTATCCAGAGAAGTCTCTGGAATGGGATGGGAAGTATCAAGATAAGTAGTTGGAGCCTCGGGAAGAGAAGACCCAACTTCAGCATCGCTCTCTTCTCCAACGTTTATCTCAGCATCAGTATCTGCATCAAGCAAAGCATGTCCTTCATCAGTAAGACTTGTGAGAGAAGACATATCTTTGCTTGCAGTGTTTGCAGAATATTCTGATGAGTTGTCTTCCTCCGATACGGTTTGCTTTCCTTTATAAGTAGTCTTCACAGGAAGAAGACGTGCACCTCGGGAGGGAGAAGGAATTGGTTGTGCCAAAACCTTAGGAGACAATGACTTAGCACGAGAGCGGGTCATGGGGGAAGTAGCAATGACAATTTGACGTATAGCCGGAGAAGTTCTGGTAGCGGAAAGATTGGCTGCGGTTTATGTGAGATCCATGATAGGAACAATCGTGGCAGCTACATATTTGACAGACTAAGAAGTTTCAGGAGGGACGGGTTTTGTAATCAGAGGAATAATAAGAGTAAGACACGCATGCTGGTTTTCTCCTGCAGGAGTAGGGGAAGGCAATACACCCCTCGTGGTTTCGAATTCATTGTGAGGACTGGTCAATCTTTATTTTCGATTTATTAGATCTAAAGGGGAACCGAAAGCAATCTAGCCTTCAAGAGTGTTTGGGGGCTTTATCTCTCTGATAGGCTCTTCCACAGAAAATTTTCGACAAAGTTATTGTAACGCCCTGAAAATCGGGGGTCAAGTAGCAACTCAACACCCGAGTTCCAAAACATCACTTATGCAACAAAAATGCTTATGATTGAATGTTGTCTATGTTAGTGGATTAATCATGAGTGAGATTATACCAAAACAGTAATTCATACTCCAGATCAAGTTATAAAACGCAAGCGGAAGACTGAAAGATGTATAAAAATGTATATAAAATCGAAACGGTCACAATCGGTCTCCAGAGTATGAACACCTTACTGAGTCACCTTGTACATGTATTAGTTTCAAAATCAAAATGCCAAAAAAAGTGGTACAGCTCTAATGGTAAACCCTGTAGTCCCGTCATCTGAATGGCCTAAGCGAAGCCTCCAGAGAACTGCATGTAAGAGAAATCATCCTGATCATCATAGTAATCAGGCTCAGCCTCCTGCGTCTCGTCGATACCTGCATCTAAGAAAGAGTCTGGTGGGTGTCCAAAACATTGTCCTATAACATGGGAGTGAGTAGCTAACTCAGTGGAACAATAAAGCATAGGTTAACTTATTATCAATTCAGTCAAGCAGTAATGATAAAGCAGTACAATCTAACACTCCTAAATACTCTTATTAATGTGAGTATGAAATGCAGTCATGATGCATGCCCTCGGCAAACCTCCCTCGTGAGACAATATCTTACATCCGCGGCATGCATTCATCCCTCAGTGCTCACAACCCCAGGCACATGCAGTGTTATGTTATGAACGTGATTACCGAGTTGTTATTAGTCCTTTTCATACAGCAGTATTGGAAAACTAAGGTACCTCCCTTATATCATTCCCAAACAATGATCCATTCTAGGGTCATCAGTCTTAGATAATCTCATACGATGGTGCGGTTCCAGGTTGCTCTAAAGGGCTGCTAGAGCTATTGCACGCACTTGTTGCACCGCTCCCCCATCACCTTATCAATACAGGCCTAGTTTATACTTTGTTTACTACGGGAAGAGTCGTCGCCTCTCCGCAGATTCAGAGTATGCTCGTGGTCACTACAAAGGGCTGTCAAGGCTATTACACGCAATCGTTACACCACTCCCCCATCACCTTATCAGTGTAGGCTGACAACTCGAATACAGTGTCCCATACCACCATATTCGGCTCACAAGTCTGGATTGCTCACTGGTCACTATGGGGAGGCTCATAGCCCCAACATAGGCCGACAGCTCGACCATGGTGTCCCATACCACCATGCCCAGCTCATGAGTCTTAGCGGATCGAGGTACCAAAGTTAACGGGATTCACTGTTGAGTTGGGAACCTTAGGTTCAAACAGTAGCGTCCATACATGGTGATCATACATTAGACAAATCGAGTTACTTGACGAGCTCGACTAGCACGAGCACACAACCAGCTGAATGACATGAAATGCATAAGCACTTTGCGTGGCCTAACCACTGTCGCCAACCGAAGTACGACTTGGGTTCGTCAAACACATCCTACGTGGCGAAGGAATCTCAGCCACGAATACAATCTCGTTACCGATTGCCTCGACTAAATCATAGTCCCAATCACATTCAATCCATAACCAGAAAGCATGTATAATAGTCGAAGCATAAACAAGTAATTCAAACATGCTAACAAGCATGTTCTAAAGCACAACGTAAACAAGAAATACAACATATACACTTCATAAGTGAGCGATTAACTTAAACAACTTGCATGAAGGAAATCATACACATCCTTAAGATATTTGAGAATCCTATCTCAACACCTACCTAAAGCACTATCTCCTAAATACTTACTCATACAAGCATTTTCACAATCACTTAGAATACACATATTTAACATACATAATGTATATTAGCCAAAGCATGTATTTGGGTGAATCCTTTCACCGAGAAAGTGTTACACACATATATAGCATATACACATAGTAATTAATTATGGCAAACACACTTTCATATATTGTACGTATACGGTATTTTCTACAAATATACAAAATACATTAAATGCCATAATTTGCATACGTAACTGAATCACAAAATGAATAGTGTATTTTGCTTGTGAAATAACATCCAGATCACGAATCTATCATTATCTGACATTGAAAGCCTTGAAAACCATAACCTATACATTTATAGTCCGCACCTTACACCGTAGAATCGTAACAAACGCGATAAAATTGCTAAGTCTACGTCCATGATAGTATAACGACCTAAATCACGAGTTATGTTAGCTATTTTGCTACGTGTATCAATTGAAACCCTAAAACAGGTTAGAGTTAAGTTTTTCTTACCTAAGAACGAAGCCGGAATCGCCGGGATAGCGATTGGAAAGTGATGGTTAACCACGTAGATCGGCAGGGTAGAATAGTAGGAAGATTCTTTCACTTCTCTCACACTTTCTCTCTCTTTTCTCTCTCCTCTCTCCTAGGGTTTCTCTCAAATTTGTATGGGATAAGAGAGTGAGGGTTTAAGCTCCTTATATAGGCTTAAAACTCACTAAATTAGATCCAGGGTCATGTTATACTTAGGTTATAACCAAAGTGAGGTTGTTGCATCTCAACGGAGCACTTCTGGAGCCTCCCCTTTGAGACAAAGGTCGGACTTAAGCTCACCAACAATGGATCTAGGTCAAGTTAAGTTTTCATTCCAGTCGGGTTCCCAGATCACATGTGGCGGACCAGTTTCAGTTCAACGGTCACTGAAACTTGATCGGGGTTACAAGTACACAGACATGTGTATGAAATTTCTCCTGATTTGAGTGTGTATTTGGGTCAGATTCTGACGGTCTGATTATTTATATCAGGCCTGCAAGCGACAAGTCTCAGATTACTTAAATTAGATTTAATTTCTAAAGAAAACCATGTTTTCTCACACTCCTCGCTTCGGGCTCAAGGGAATAGCCATGGAACACTATCTGAATTTGATCTCTGAGATGGTTATCAAGCCCAGCAAGGCGGTCCTAAACACTTAATCAAATAGTCATCGGACTTTCGACGTGTGGTCCAGATCCGATAAGGAGTTTCAATGTGCTCCCGAGAGCAACTGAGTAATGAGATTGATCCTAGATTTTAGGGTAACCTAGCGTCAATGATTCTACAAGTTTTGACTTTTACAGATCGTATTTAAAATGATTCAAGCGGATTTCATAGCTAATCTAGTTTAGCACTTAGTTAACTTTGTCTAATTTTTAAAGGATTTGATCATGAGTGATTTCTACCTGAGGTGGTACTCGGGCCTTTGTACGGGATTTTTCAAGTCGTTACAATCTACACCCCTTAAAAAAAAATTTTGTCCTCAAAATTAGTACCTTTTTGTACTCCTTGAGAAGCTGAGGGTAGTTCTTTCTGACCTCGGCTTCAGTTTCCCAGGTAGCTTCCTCCTCTGTATGATGCGTCCACAGTACCTTCACGAGTGGAATTACCTTATTGCGCAACACCTATTCCTTCCTGTCTAGGATACGCGTCGGATGTAGTACATATGTAGCGTCCTCGCTCAACTGTACCTGCTCCCATCTGATAATATGTGAAGAATCAGGAACGTATTTCTTCAGCATAGATACATGAAATATGTTGTGCACGCCCGCGAGTGGTGTGGGCAAAGCAAGACGATATGCCACCGCTCCCACTCGATCAAGTATCAGAAATGGGCCAATGAACCGCGACGTAAATTTTCCTTTCTTCCTAAACCAAAGGACTCCCTTCATAGGAAAAACTCTGAGGAATACATGATCTCCAACCTCAAACTCAAGTGGTCATCACCACGTATCGGCATAACTCTTCTGTCTGCTTTGGGCCGTCAGGAGTCGACTCCTGATAATGTCGATCTTCTCTGAGGTCGCCTGCACTAACTCTGCCCAGTAATGTGGTGCTTTACAAGGGCGACCATACAGTGCCTCGTAAGGAGCCAAACCAATACTTGCCTGAAAACTGTTGTTGTAGGCGAACTCTACGTACGGGAGGCAATCATCCCAACTGTCCTTGAAGTCCAAAACATAAGCCCGCAGCATATCTTCTAAAATCTGATTCACCCGCTCTGTCTGCCCGTCGGTCTGAGGGTGAAACGCGGTACTGAATTTCAACTTCACACCCCTCACTTCCTGGATACGAGTCCAGAAGATAGATGTGAATCACGTTTCGCTATCCGATACGATCTCTAAGGAAAATCCATACAGACGCACTATTTCTTTGATGTACAACCAAGCTAAGTCGTCTGTAGAGTTCGTCACTCTGATAGGGAGAAAATGAGCCGATTTGGTCAACCGGTCCACGATCACCTAAATAGAGTCATAACCCTTTCTCGTCTTCGTTAGCCCCGTGACGAAGTTCATGGAGATGAAGTCTCAGTTCCATTTAGCTATGGGCATGGGCTGAAGGAGTCCAGGAGGTCAGCGATGTTCAGCCTTGACCTGCTGACAAGTGAGATAACGAGACACGTACTCTACGATATGGACCTTCATATTATCCCACCAATACGACCTCTTTAGGTCCTGATACATCTTCTTGCTACCGGGATGCATCGCAAGTTTCAATCTGTGGGCAGCCACGAGAACCTCCCGTCTCAAATCAGGAATGTTTGGGACACATAGGCGGCCACGGTATCGTAGGCCCCCATCTGCGCCAACCCTCCACACGGAGTCTGCATCGTCGCTAGCTTGCTCTCGAAGCTCAGACAACCAATTGTCTCCTTTCTGGGCCTCGATAATCCGATCATCAATAAGTGGCCGCACCCGAACGTGCGTGACACTTTCCAATGGCTCCTCCATGGTGAGTTTCTGCTCGAAGTCTTGCATGAACTCCAACGTATCCCACTTTGCTATCATCAGCGGAGCCGCAAATGTTATAGCCTTCTTGTGACTCAATGCATCTGCCATTAGGTTGGCCTTGCCAGGATGGTAGGAAACCTCGAACTTGAAGTCCTTCAACATCTCCATCCATCGGCGCTGACTCATATTCAAGTCCCGCTGAGTGAATATATACTTAAGGCTCTTGTGGTCACAGAAAAGCTCGAACTCCTCTCCGTAAAGGTAATGTCTCCAGAGCTTCAATGCTAATATGACCGCTGCTAACTCATGGTCGTGCGTAGGGTAATTCTCCTCATGTTTCCTTAATTGTCTCAAGGCATACGCAATCACCTTGTCCTTCTACATAAGGACACAACCCAAACCAACGCGAGACGCATCAGTATATATAGTGTACTTAACCCCTTGCTCTGACAATACTAGCACAGGGGCTGACGTCAGTCTGTCCATTAGCTCCTGAAAAGTTACTTTGGCCTTCACATTCCAGGCGAACTTCAGATCCTTCCATGTCAACTGAGACAACGGTCTGGCTATCTTCGAGAAATCTCGAATGAATCGTCGGTAGTAGCCTTCCAAAAGCCCAGAAAACACCTCACCTCAGTAACTGAACTAGGCTGCTTGCAGTCCTGAACCGCGGCTACCTTAGCAAGGTCCACTGATATTCCTTCCTTGGACACCACATGTCCCAGGAACTTGACTTCCTCTTTCCAGAAATCGCACTTCTTGTACTGTGCAAACAACTGGTTCTTCCTCATAGTATCTAAGACTGATTGTAAGTGTTCCTCGTGCTCTTCCCGACTCGCAGAGTATATCAAGATGTCATCAATAAACACGATGATGAATCGGTATAGAAATGGATGAAATACCCGGTTCATCAAATCCATGAACATGGCCAGTGCGTTCGTAAGACCGAACGACATCACAAGGAACTCGTAATGCCTAAAATAGGTCTTGAAAGCCGTCTTCTGCACGTCTTCATCCCTGACGAGCAACTGATAATACCCTGGCTATAAATCGATCTTCAAAAAATACTTTACCCCCTTCAACTGATTAAATAGGTCTTCTATCCTGGGGAAAGGATTTTGTTCTTCACGGTCAACTGGTTCAACCTGCGGTAATCAATACATAACCGTAGCGACTCATCTTTTTTCTTGACAAAAAACACAGGTGAGAAACACTGAGTCATATGAAGTCCTTCTCTACAAGTTCATTAATCTGTTTCCTCAGTTCTTCCATCTCACATGGAGGCATCCGATACATGGGTAATGAAATGGGGGTTTTACCGGGCACGAGATCAATAGTAAAATCGATCTCGCGCCGAGGAGGTAATCCAGGGATCGTCCTGAACACATCCTTAAATTCTTAAACCACTGGCATGTTCCCTAACGTTGACCCATCATCATGCTCAAGTATAACGGCTTAACATCCAACATGACATAACCAACTAACCTGCACTAGAAAAGTGAAGACCGTGCCATCAGGTCTATTGGCTGTCATGACCCGATTATCATAATCAATCTCTGCCTTCATCTCGGTGAGCCAGTCCATGCCGAGGATAACGTCATAGTGCCATAGTGGAGCGACAGTGAGGTCAATGAATACTGTCATGCTACCCAAATCTACTAAGCAACCCTCACACATCCGCGTGACATCCGAAAAAATCTCAGTAGCAGTAGTGAGTTTCACGCCCTTCATGGGAGTAGTATGTAAAGTTAGACGCTTAACTGCTGCACATGAAATGATAGAGGTAGTGGACCAAGTGTCCACCAATAAAAAGACAGGAGTACCTTGAACATGTGTAGTGACCTCGAAGGCCATAGGTGTTGTTCGTAGTGGTGAAGCTGATAAAGCCTGAGGGAGAGACAATCAATCCTCTGCAGTGATGCAAACCCGCTGTCTCTCATCCGTGCAAAGCAACTATTTGCAGGGTGACCCAGTTTCCCGCAGTAAGAACAGGTCACACCCGGACACCTCATCAGAACTACTGGCACTGCAATCCTAGGAGGAGAGTCAATACGAGGCCTCTTGCCGAGGAATGGCCTACTCTGGATATCTGGTCGTGGCTCGATCTCCATTTGGTTGAGGGTAGTCTCGCCAATGTGATGAACCGGCACAGGCACCTCCGCCCCAAGACTGTAGCTAAACTCACGTGCAATCTTGCATATGAGTCGGTCGAAGTGGAGCGAATTAGTCCTCCTAGCGGAGTGTGCAGTATTGATTATCTATCGCAACACGAACGTAAGCACACATAGGTTCACTCTCTGCCCCACCTGATACAGGAAGTCTACCATGAGGCACGTACACTCGCTGCGATTGATCCACTTAGGGTAGACGTTGAACTTGAAGATGTGATGGAGCAAACGGAAGTCGTTAGACATATTAGTCGCTATAAGACTTTTGTTCGGCTGCCATTGGAACAGTCGGCCACCACAAAGGAAACGTGTGCGACTATCCCTTTCACGTGCACTCCTTGGATTCAGTTCGCTAGCATGCACCTCACCAAGGGGCACATTCATAAGCCGAGATATCAATCTGACATCCACTGTGGCCAACCGATCCCTTCCACATGGGATCTGGAACTGCAGGGCTTCAAGCGTAGGCTCGCTAATGTTGGTATAGAAAGCTCGGACAATGCTCACATTGGCGCGGACCTGCCATCAAATAGTGGACCCTAATGGGCCTTTTTCAGGAACTCGAACAACAAATATTCTCCAAAGAGCCGCCCATCCATCTGAGCTTCAAAAAGGACCTTACGGCCCTCATAAACTTCATGAGACAGCACCGCCAATAGAGCCCATTCAGCAGGAATCCGGGGATCAAGATCCCCCTTCGTCCTAAACTCCCGAGCGGTGCTTGTGCTAGCGGTGGCGCCTCTCGGCCTCCTTGAACGTGTAGGACGACTAGGCCCAGCTTCATCCCCAGCCCCCTTTTTCTTTCCCATGAGAGAAAGGACGGTGGAAACTGAGAAAATGGCTACAACGATCTTGAAGAAGGCCATGGAAAGTGAAGAAAAATGGAAAATAGGCCTGGAGTTTCTAGTTCTCCACGGATTTGAGTCTCAATAGGGATTGTAAAGGCCCAAATGATAGGGATTGAAGGAAGAAAATGAAGAGATGGGATGGGTTGAGAGCTTACACAATTTTGAGCCACAAATGAGGGATGTAAGAGATCAAATGAGAGAAAACAAGAGGGTAGAGGGGTAGGTATTGTTGTAAATGAGGGAGGTGAGTGGATTGTGACATGGAATGACGGAATGGGCGATTGAAGGGGAGGTTTGAGAGAGAAAATAACAATTTTGAAGGAAAGGGAGAGCTTGGGGGTGAGTTTTGTGAAGGAGGGGTGACCTAGGAAAGGTTTTAATCGAAAACCCATGTACCAGTGGGTCACCCTAGGCCCCAAACACGATCCGCCCGAGCGGCCCGCCCGGTCGAGCCCACTGACCGGCGAGGGCTTCGCCACTCTCTGGACAAAGTGGCAATGCCTCGCCACTTGGACGAGGTCCTTGTGACCCCTAGGCCCCAAAAATGTCTAGGTCCCACCCTAGGACCCTCTGGATTAGCGTGGGTAGGCCCACGACTCCATTTTAAGTCATTTCAGGTCGTTTTGGGAAGTTTCTGATACATATTTGTATTTACCAATTTCTAATGGCTGGGATAGGGTGAGTTATGATCTAAAGTCGTCTTTTAACGGTCTATAAGTGTTTTGGGGTCGACTGGTGCAATCATGGTTGAGTACAGACTCAAACAAAACGACCTATTTCAGTGAACTTCGCCAATTGGCAAAATTGGGATACCTATGACTGTTTCTACTTTTTTCTCGCACCCACCTAAGTCAAAAGGTGACAGCGTACGTCATGTAACCATAAACCAGGTCCATTTTAATCCAAATCATGCACTGATACCAACTTGTAACGCCCTGAAAATTGGGGGTCAAGTAACAACTCAACTCCTGAGTTCTAAAACATCACTTATGCAACAAAAATGCTTATGATTGAATATTGTCTGTGTTAGTGCATTAATCATGAGTGGGATTATACCAAAATAATAATTCATACTCCAGATCAAGTTATAAAACGCAAGCAGAAGACTGAAAGATGTATATAAATGTATATAAAGCCAGAAATGGTCATAATCGGTCTCCAGAGTATGAACACCTTACTGAGTCACCATATACATGTATTAGTTTCAAAATCAAAATGATAAAAAAAAAGTGGTACAGCTCTAATGGTAAACCCTATAGTCTGTCATCTGAATGGCCTAAGCAAAGCCTCTAGAGAACTGCATGTAGGAGAACTCATCCTGATCATCATAGTAATCAGGCTCAACCTCCTGCATCTCATCGATACCTACATCTAAGACAGAGTCTGGTGGGTGTCCAGAACACCGTCCTGTAATGTGGGAGTGAGTAGCTAACTCAGTGGAATAATAAAGCTTAGGTTAACATGTTATCAATTCAGTCAAGCAGTAATGATAAAGTAGTACAATCAAACACTCCTAAATACTCTTATTAATGCGAGTATGGAATGCAGTCATGATACATACCCTCGGCAAACCTCCCTCGTGTGACAACATCTTACGTCCGTGGCATGCGTTCATCCCTTAGTGCTCCACAATGTCAGGCACAAGCAGTGCTATGTTATGAACGTGATTAGCGAGTTGTTATTAGTCCTTTTCATACAGCAGTATTGGGAAACTAAGGTACCTCCCTTATATCATTCCCAAACAATGGTCCATTCTAGGGTCGTCAGTCCTAGATAATCTCATACGATGGTGCGGTTCTAGGTCAGGCTACTACGGCTGTTGCATGCACTCGTTGCACCGTTCCCCCATCACCTTATCAATACAGGCCTAGTTTATACTCTATTTACTACGGGAAGACTCGTTGCCTCTCCGTGGATTCAGAGTATGCTCGAGGTCACTACAAAGGGTTGTCAGGGCTGTTACATGCAATCGTTACACCACTCCCCCATCACCTTATCAATGTTGGCCGACAGCTCGAATACAATGTCCCATACTACCGTATTTGGCTCACGAGTCTGGATTGCTCACTGGTCACTACGGGGAGGCTCGTAGCCCCAGCGTAGGCCGACAGCTCGACCACGGTGTCCCATACCACCATGCCCAGCTCATGAGTCTTAGCAGATTGAGGTACCAAGCTTAACGGGATTCACTGGTGAGTTGGATACCTTAGGTTCAAACAGTAGCGTCCATACATGGTGATCATATATTAGACAGATCAGGTTACTTGACGAGCTTGACTAGCACGAGCGTACAACTAGCTGAATGACATGAAGTGTATAAGCACTTCGCGTGGCCTAACCACTGTCGCCAACCGAAGTACGACTCGGGTTCGTCAAACAAATCCTACGTGGCGAAGGAATCTCAGCCACGAATACAAACTAGTTACCGATTGCTTAGACTAAATAATAGTCCCAATCACATTCAATGCATAACCATAAAGCATGTATTGTAGTTGAAGCATAATTAATAAGTAATTCAAACATGTTAACAAGCATGTTCTAAAGCACAATGTAAACAGGAAATACAACACATACACTTCATAAGTGAGTGATTAACTTAAACAACTTGCATAAGGAAATCATAAACATCTATAAGGTATTTGAGAATCCTATCTTAACACCTACCTAAAGTACTCTCCTAAATACTTACTTATACAAGCATTTTTACAATCACTTAGAATACACACATTTAACATACATAACGTATATTTGATAAAACATGTATTTGGGCGAATCCTTTCACCGAGAAAGTGTTACACACATATATAACATATACACATAGTAATTAATCATGGCAAACACACTTTCATATATTGTACATATACAGTATTTTCTACAAATATACAGAATACACTAAATGTCATAATTTGCATACGTAACTGAATCGCAAAATGAATAGCACATTTTGCTTGTGAAATAACATCCAAATCACAAATCTATCATTATCTGACATTGAAAGCCTTAAAAACCATAACCTATATATCTATAGTCCGCACCTTACGCCATAGAAGCGTAACGAACGCGATAGAATTGCTAAGTCTGCGTCCACAATAGTATAACGACCTAAATCACAAGTTATGTTAGCTATTTCGCTACTTGTATCAATTGAAACCCTAAAATAGGCTAGAGTTAGGTTTTTCTTACCTAAGAACGAAGCCAGAATCGCCGGGATAGAGATTGGAAAGTGATGGTTAAGCACGTAGATCGGCAGGGTAGAATAGCAGGAAGATTCTCCCACTTCTCTCACACTTTCTCTCTCTTTTCTCTTTTCTCTTTTCTCTCTCCTAGGGTTTCTCTCAATTTGTATGGAATAAGAGAGTGAGGGTTTAAGGTCCTTATATAGGCTTAAAACTCACTAAATTAGACCCAGGGTCATGGTATACCTAGGTTATAACCAAAGCGAGGTTGTTCCGTCTTAACGGAGCACTTCTGGAGCCCCCCTTGAGCCAAAGGTCGGACTTAAGCTCACTGGCCTTGGATCTAGGTCGAGTTAAGTTTTCGTTTCAGTCGGGTTCCCAGATCACACGTGGCGGACCAGTTTCAGTTCAACGGTCATTGAAACTCGATCGGGGTTACAAGTACATGGACATGTGTATGAAATTTCTCCTCATCTGAGGGTGTATTTGGGTCAGATTCTGATGGTTTGATTGCTTATATCAGTCCCACAAGTGACAAGTCTCAGATTACTTAAATTAAATTTAATTTCTAAAGAAAACCATGTTTTCTCACACTCCTCGCTCCGGGCTCAAGCGAATAGCCGTGGGACACTATCTAGATTTAATCTCTGAGATGATTATCAAGCCCAGCAAGGCGGTCCTAAACGCTTAATCTTGTGGTCATCGGACTTTCGACGTGCGGTCTAGATCCGATACGGAATTTCAATGTGCTCCCGAGAGCAACTGGGTAATGAGATTGATCCTAGATTTTAGGGTAACCTAGCGTCAATGATTCTACAAGTTTTAGGTTTTGCAGATTGTATTTAAAACGATTCGAGCGGATTTCGTAGCTAATCTAGTTTAGCACTTAGTTAACTTTGTCTAATTTCTAAAGGATTTGATCCCGAGTGATTTCTACCTGAGGTGGTACTCGGGCCTTTGTATAGGATTTTTCGAGTCGTTACAGTTGCCCCGAGATGGTAGTTTGATCTTTCTCATAAAAGTACCCGATCCCTTGCTCCAGTCTGTAATTCCTCAAGCGTGGGGGAGGAACCTAGAGAGGACGATCCACAGAAGAGTAATTGCGTACTAAATAGTAATGATAACTCCACCATCACATCCGGGTATATGAAACTGTTACTCTGTGATTATACCCTGGGAGGACGAATCGAGGGCAAAAATTTCTAGTCAGGAGCTGCTTCCAAATCAGAGCCCAGTTGTAAGGACCAACTCCATAACTCCTCATTATTCTGGTGACTTCCTCACTTGCTTGGGGCATGGCCTGATCATACCCAAATTGTCTGGCGAATCGACTTGGGTAATATGGTTCTCGCTAGAACTCTAGCCCTTCCCATAATGGAAGACTGCAAGAACGAATGCAAAGAAAGAAAGTCCTTTTAATTGGGTCCAAGGCTTGGTTATCCTCCACATCTCTGTCTTTGGCCTGATAATCTAAGTAAAAAAGGAAAGAAGTCGATGGATTCCAAATTATCGATTTTATCCACTATCCATTCGTACCCCTTCCTTATCATTTTTTTCTTCAGAAAATGCCACAAAGGCAGATGATCAGTATGAACATATGCCTTCTCCGGATCATTGTATGTCGAGGGGAAATAGATGCCGAGCCATCCAAAGAAGTAATGTCATGGAGTGAAGCAGATGAAACTCCTAGCGCCAGATTTGAGTAGTGCGTCGCGGCATGACCGAAAGCTCTGTATAATGAACATAGGACAGGAGGGGCTAGGGAATATCTCTTTCTACCTTCTATCATCGCACCCACTGCCACAAATAAAGTCATCCAAATAGAGTCTGAACTTTTTAAACTGGGAAGCACGACTAAGCTTAACTAGTAAGCCAGAAAAGCAACTAACTCAGTTTTGGCGATGAATTCGGTCGGGCCCCTTATTTTCTTGCGATTAGCTTCTTGCTCAGCATAGTGATTGCTAGGGAACCTAAAAAAAAAAGAGAGAGAGAAAGAGAAGGGGAAGGAAAGGTCAGTGAGCAATTCACATTTATAGAAAAGCATTGCTTGAAAGAGAGAGTGTTAAAATGCTTACACCATGTAGCGGGAAAAATGGGCCAGCCATTGAAGGGGAAAAATCTCGTGAATATCAGCGAAGTAAGATGTTTCCCAAAAGAGCTCAATGGTTGTTGATGTAATTTTGGGCACTCTATTGGGCACGACATATGCAAACTCTTGGTTTGAAGGAATATATTCATCAAGAAAGGATCCGGAGATGGGCAGGCCAGCCATCCTATATAAATTCCATAAAGTAATACTCACTTCCCCTACTAGAAGATGGAAAGAATTCGTAGTAGAAGACCAATACTTTAGAAAACCTTTGTAGATAATCGTATCTTTTTGAAAGAAGTCTGAAGTGGCTTCTATGGCATTATACAGCCTTGCCGCGGTAAGGACGTCTTTATATTTCTCCAAAATCGCTTTGGTCTAAGCACTGTAATATGGACAAACAGTCCAAAGACCTCATGTCCTGAATTCATCTTCCCCCCACAAAGAATCGTGGTGACGAAAGCATTGCTAAATTGTCTTGAAGTAATCGGTATAATATAAGGAGTGAGGGTCATGACATGTGTGAGGAAGCGCATGTATCGTATTTGCCCAGTCTTTTGGGTTAAGCTTTTATCTATAACATAGCCCTCGAGAATAGCTGCTCCTTGATCACCCAGTTGGATACATATAAAAGCTTATTCTGTGTCATGTAGTCTGTGGGTTCACTTTGAAGAATAGATCGGTGATGCTGAAGTTGTAAAGGGAGAGCAATGGTTTCATCCTTATATGGGTTGAAAATTTTGATCGCTTCAGTAGCTAGCTTGACTGAATCCCAAGCATTCTGAAAACATTTATGGTTATGTTCTCGAATCTTTTCCTGGAAAGTTTCGTCTTGGCTCTTCTCTCTTGGTCGTTTTGGAACGGACGGGGAAGGGGAAGCTTTTGCAGGAGATGGACAGGTGTCATCGGTGCGATAGTTGGTCGTACATTTCAACCAATCATCCCAATCCGATTCTTGTCCTGAAAGGGGGGGACCCTCTATCTCCTTCATTATTATGCCCATGCGAATATGCTCGAATATACGTTGAATATGATTTGCAAAGTTGACGATAATGGGAGCTGGTTCTTTGAAAAAGGAACTATAATTCTCGCCAAAGCGAAGCCTTTTTTTATTATGGGTTTCAACAGATTGTAGGTCAGATGGTCCCGCAGTACTTGGGGAAGCGAGAGGTCTTTTCGAGCTAGCCATTTGAAACCTACATGGGAGGTAGACAATTCATTAAGCTGAAATGAAAGTATCATAAAGTGTTGAGAAGGAAGAATGAATGACTTTAAAAAAGTCCTAATTTATCAGCATAAATCATTGTGTGTAGAGTGTTGTGCGCAAAGCTGTTGTGTGGAATAGCCGTTGTGCGCAGGGCCATTATGCAGAACAACTGATGTGCACAGAATGAAGTGTATAAAGTGTTGTGTGCAAGCTCATTGAGCGCTCTTGAAAGTACGCTAGATTTTGATTAAGTACACGAGGGTCGTTGTGCGGATCAGGCTGTCACGCAAAGGGCTTTGTGTGGAATAGTAGTTGTGCGGCGCACAATGAGGTTAGTGCATAAAGATAGAAAATTGACGCAAAGACATGTAAGGCAGTGGAGAGAGATAGAGCAAATGAAGGCAAGTCTTGTATTTATAGGTATACTCATAGCTATTGTGCGCTAATGGTTGTGCACAAATCGTTGTGCGAAATTCATTGTGTTCAGATCAGTCGGCGCATAATAAAGAAAATAAGCACAGAATGAGGGAGATTAAAAAATAAAATAGTATTTGGAAAGGATTGATCCTACATATTTATTTTTGTAGGTATCAAAATAAAAAATGAAGGATCAAGGGGACATTTGTTGTGGCATAAAAGTGAGGAAGACAGTAAAAGAAGCATTTGCGCAAATATTATGTTAAAAAAGATCATTGTGCGGAAGAAAGGAGCATTGTGCGGAAAAGTAGTCATTGGGTGGAAATGGTTCTTATGTGTAGATGATTGGAGCGCACACCCAGGTCCCTACACAGGGGAGTGCACACTCAAGTCCATATAAAGGGGAGCGCATGCCGAGGTCCACACAAAGGGAGGGCGCACAGTGCTTACGTGGCATACTCGCACATGTGAGAGGGTTATAAATACCCCTTGACCCCTCTAAGGGGGTCATTAATGACCAATCATGAAGAGAGAAGAAATTGTAGAAAAAGAGAGGTAGAGTCTGCAACCATTGTGCAGAATAGGCATTGTGTGGCGTACAACACTGCTAGCGCACAACAGAGGCCAGTGCCCAATAGAAGCCAACGCACAACAACTTCCTCCAGCGCACAACAAGGGCTAGTGCACAACGATCCTCCGGTGCACAACAGTTTCTGTCAGCGTACAATGGCTTTTGACAATGCACAATGACTTCTAGCATGACATTCAATATTGTGTTTTAGTATTTTATACATTTATGCATAATTTGAGTGCTAAATACTGATTGAATATTATAATTCATAAGTATTCTATTTGGAATCAAAGGAGAAAGGGATGTAAAGAACTTAGAATATATAAATAGAGTGATTGTCTTTCTTGTCTTCTTTTGGTAATCAATCAAATGAATGAAATTTTCCAAGCGAAATACATTTGTTTCTTGTTCGAAATAGTTGGATAAGCGATGCGATGGATCTCGGGAGTTGTCCCTTTGCTTGACCCTCAATTTTCGGGGCGTTACAAGTTGGTATCAGAGCATGATTTGGATTAAACTGGACCTGTGTTATGGTAACACGATGCACACTGACATACTTTGACTTAAGAGGGGGCGATAAAACATCGAAATAATCGTAGGATTCCAAGTTTCACCGATGGGCAAAACTGACCGTCGAAATATGACTCGTATGCATCTGTGATCATGTGAGATGATCCCAGTTCCTTTTCAAACCATCAATCGATGCGTTTAGACAATGATTCAGCATATTCCACACTCAAATGACCCAAAGAGCATGAATATGAACGAGATGGACTCCGAAATTGCCTTAAACGGACTTGGGGGCCTAAATGGCACAAAACAGGGGAAACCAAAGTTGCCCCCATACATTTTCGACACCCTGGAGGGGGATGTCATCGCCCCCAGGGCGGAGCCACCGCCCTAGGTCCAAGGGACCGCGAGGCCTCACGGTTGAGTTCAGCTGGCAGCAGCGTGCTCCTGGGTCCGACGGCCCACCGCCCCTCCAACACGTGTGGGGCCTTGCAAATCCACGTGGGGCCCTCTATTTTGGCTCCCTTGCCCCATTTCTCTCCATTTCATCCCCTTTAAGCTCTCCCTTTCCCTCAAAACTCTCACTTTTCTTCTCAAATCTTCCTTCTATTCTCAAATCTTCTTCTTCTTCATCACTACATACCCACCTCCCACTATTTCTCTTAAATCCAACTCCTACTACCTATAATCCCCTTTATTTCTTCTCATTTGAGTACACAAACCCACCTTTGTGTCTCATAAACCTCAAAATCCTCCAACCCTCTCATCTTGCAAGCTCTCTTAACTTCATGGCTCTTTTTGAGTTAGTTGTTACGATTTTCTCCCTCTCCACACTTCTTTCCCCTCATGGGATAGAAGCGGGCACCTGTGGATGAAGCCGGGCCTAACCGCCCTACCCGTCTAAGGAAGGAGAAAGGCGCCGAGGCTAGCACTAGCATCGAGCGAGAATGAAGGATGAAGCGGGATCTAGATCCCCAAATTCCTCTCGAAAGAACTCTACAGTCGGGCATCAGGCGTGGTAGGTTTCAAGGCCGTAGTGTTATCTTTGAAGCACACATGGATGAAAAACTATTTAAGCTTTATCTGGTGATGGACCTCCTGTTGGAAGCCTGGTGGGGTCCCATATTTGAGGGTAAGTCACGTGCGAATGAGAGCACTGTTCGAGCCTTCTACCCCCACATACGAGATCTACTGTTGGAGCCTCTTCAGTTTATTATTCCCTTGGGAAGGCAGGAGGCCATGTCGATGTAGATGTGATGGCCCGGATTATGGGAATTCAACATGGAGAGGTACATGCTAGCGAGAAAAATCTTAAGGGTATGCATGAAAGAGATCGCCACACATGATTTTTGTGTGGCCAACTGATCCAATGGAAGCCAGGAAATTGCCTCCTAGCAACCAAGATGACTCATGACTTCCACTTACTCCATACATATTCACATACAATGTGTATCCTAGGTGGAGCAATTGCAGCGAATGCACGCATTTGATGGTGGACTTCCTATACAGAGCTGAGCAAGGAGACAAGTTGTGTCTGCCCACGTATGTCCTGCTTCAGATAGTCCAGACCGCGCACTCTGTTAAGATAGATATTTCACTCCCCTTCGGCCAACTTATATGCAAGATTGCTCGTGAGTTCGGCTACAGACTTAATGTTGATGAGCTTGCGCCGATCCACTTCATTAATGACACCACAATTAACAACATAGGTATTGGGCCACGACAATGCCAAGCCCGTCTTGATGAGTATAGTGATGAGATAGAGGAAGAAGTGAAGAGGATGAGGGGAGTGAAGACGAAGAAGGGGAAGAAGGAAGTGTGGGCGAAGGCAATGAAGATGAAAGGGGAAGTGATGATGAGGAAGAGTAGGAAGAAGAAGAAGAGGAGGCCCAAGACTCTGATGGGGGCCCTCCTCCTACTACACATGAGTGACACCGTGATCGGGCTACCTTAGAAGCCCGCTTGGCTCAGATTAATGAGAGCCAAGCCGCCCTGAGGCAGGAGGTCAGAGAGACCTGGGCCGAAGTGAAACAAGAGCTTGAGGAGAATAAGGCCTATATGAAACAAAGGTTAAAGAAGATTTCCCGCATTCTGAAGACCCTCCTTTGCTACATGTAGGATAAGGGTGCTCCTCCTCTATCTCCAGAGTCGGACAACTAGTCATATGTTGTAGTCATCTTTGTGTTTTCTTTATTTTCTTTCTTTCTATGTTATAACCTTAATAGGCTTATTAGTATGGTAGAGTTGTTGGTGTGTTTTAATGTTTAAAGCTTTGTTTAGATTAGCTCACATGCATCGTCTGTCATGATCCATGTAAGACTACATCTCATGTATTGTGATGATTTTGGTTAAATGAAATGCATGAAGCTTCCTTTGTTATGAACTGTGTGGAATTTTTAGCAAATTGAGTAACCTTATTCTGAATCTCACACATGTTGCACCCTATATTGTATATAGGGAATACCACCTAAGGCCACTTAGAGTACAGTACGTCTTGCACTTAGCAAATCGAGTGACGGGGAACCTCCCCTAAGCGATAGTCATACGGACCCTAGTTTGGACTTGAATCACGAGACTATGCTAGATTCTTAGCCAGCCACTGGCCCCACAAATGGGCCAACACCTAGTGCACCACCAGTTCTGGAACAGAACCGTGCGTCCTCGTCGATGCCACACATGCATCAGACTCCTCCTCCTAATAGGCTGGAGCAGATGATGCTCCTTATGTAGCAGCAACAGTAGATTTGGACCACCATTGCAGGGGCTCTTGTCCAGAACATGAACGTGGCCCCTCCTGCACCACCTATGCACCTTACTGGAAACATGAATGTCAGCGATTTATTTGAGTGATTCCAGAGCTTCCGACCTCCCACTTTTATGGGTACTCACAGACCCGAGGAGGCAGAATATTAGCTTGACAGCATCTCTAAGATGCTGAAGCCGCTGCACTACACTGAGGCAGAGCAGGTTGAGCTGGTTACGTACATGTTCGAGAAGCATGCTAGTCTATGGTGGGACAGCATCCTATGGACAGTGGTTGTTGGGTATGTATGGATGTGGGAAGATTTTGAGACCCGCTTCCATGGGAAGCACTTCCCCCTCACTTACCATAATCAGAAGGAGGGAGAGTTTCTTTGCCTCCAATAGGGAGGGATGACCGTTGCTGAGTATGAGAATAAATTCACGAAGCTGGCCAGATATACTCATCTGATACTAACTAATGATCCGATAAAGATGCGGCAATTTTCAGGGGGCTTACGACCCGAGATACGTACGAAGATGTGTTGCGCTAGCATTCCCAACTATGCTGAGGTAGTGAGAATGTCCCTGCGAGCTAAGCAGGATGGAGACAGATTGTCTCATATGCAAGTGCCCATGGGCCCAAGGCCTCGACCATATTTGCTGAACAGACCATTCTTTGGCAAGAGGCCACATGCAGATTCGCCTCTCATGCTTATGGCTCCACCGACACAGCCTAAGCGATCAGACGTGTTGTGCACCTACTACAAGAGGTCCGACCATACCGACACTTACTGCTCTACCAGGATGAGGGACAACGGCTTCACGCCTCCTCCGAGAATCAACCGTCAGATGGCACAACCTATCTTAGCTCCACCTCTACGATCAGTACCACCTGCACAACCATCTTACCGGCCACCTGCACCACAACTTAGGCCACCTCAACGACCTATGGCACCGTAACCGAACCATTCGCAGCAAGTGTGAGTACATGTGATTGCAACTAAAGTGTCTGAGTCAGCAGCTACAATGCCTTTAGCCTTCGAAGTCACTGCCCACATCCAAGGTACACCCGTATTTCTATTAGTGGACACTGGGTCCACTATTTCAATGATATCATGTTCTGTGGTCAAGCGCTTAGGGATATATACGACCCCTATGGTTGGGGTGAGAGTTATTGCAGCGGTAGGAACATTTACATATGTAACTAAGTTGTGTGAGGGTTGCTTGATAGATTTAGGGAGCAGGACGATGAAATTGTGGTGAAGACCGCACTAGTTGAAGAAGGAATATGCCAATATGTCCAAGAGGGGGGTGAATAAGACTTTTTAAAGTTTTTACAGCTTTAATTAGAAATCCTATTTCACTAATCCTATGGATATGCGATTTATCAGGATTACTCAAATGTGACTCTACTGGCTTCTAAGCCTAGTAGAGGATCCAATCACAAACGATTCAAGAGATAGCAATATATATAACTTAGTTTATGATGGATGTGACTGTGTATGTGTGTGGGGTGTGATCAAATATATGAATATGAATGCATTGACATAAATCACACACACAGAAGAAGAGCAATCACAAACATAGTCATTTTTATAGTGGTTCGACTACTTGTCTACTCCACTCCCAGTAACCGCACTCAACCCTTGAGTGTATCGGATTTCACTAAGGAGGTTTCACAGCGGTTCACCTCAAACTTAAGGTTTTAAATCAGGTTCACCTTCAACCTTTACAACCTACACTGAGGCTAACTGTTTATGCTCTCATGAGCAAGGCTCAACACAACGCACACACATTTAGGCACACTGGCCAAGGATCTTCCATAAGACCCTACTGGAGGTTTCTATACGGTTCACCTCAAACCCGAGGTTTCACAGTGGTTGACCTCAAACCTATGGTTTTGCTGGTTCACCATCAACCAGATGTTTATGCTCTTCACAGAGCAAGGGTCCATACAATGCACCTACCACATACACTCCCACTGGAGGCCTCCTTGAGGACTTCAAAGGGTGAGAACCACTTAATACCCAATCTTAAAAAGGAATGATCACAATTGTCCTCTTACACTCTAGATACTTACAAATAAGTTGATACGTCCCGATAAGCATAATGCCAAAGATCTACTCCTCCTTGTTGACAAAAATTCTTCTGCTCCCTTGATCCGCAACATAAAATAATATACAAATATTAGGCTTCGAGTTGGGTTAAGGTCAAGATGGAATCCTACTCTCAAAATGTTTTCCTATCAGGAAGATAGAGCGATTCCAATCTAATGCATTCAAGGCATCCTAGCTTAATGATTTGCCATTAAGGTAGTAGTTGGAGGATCCTTGAATGCGGAAGTTCATTCCCCAATCCACTCTATTGAATATCAATGGTAAGGGTGGATTGGAGGATGAACTTCCCTGAGAGAAAGGGCTTTGGGTATATGATCTAAGGTTAAACACTCAAAAGCTCTCTCTACTTTCTCTCTCAACAACAATAGACGAGTTCTCTATATATAGGCAAAAGGTTCCAACGGATATAAAATGGTCACATTTATGACTGAGTTCGATATCATCGAGCGTATACTCTCTATAGCATCGATGGTCTGCTCAATGACTCGAATTCAAAGTCATACGCTTTTAAAACCTTTTGCCAGTTGCTCGATGAATCGAAATAATTGTCGATGTCATCGAATTTTGAACTCCGATTCCATCGATGATAGGATCGATCCATCAACACTTGAAAAAATGAGAGGGACTTGATTAGAAATATTTCATATTTTTAAGAAATGATCGAGGGTCAGCCGATGTCATCAAAATTTGTATACTGATGACATCGAATGTAGTGTCGATGCATCAATAAATCCTATAGATTTACCAGTAAGCTTGTTGGACAGATTGTGTCCAGTATCGATACAATTGACCCAACCTCGATATCATTGACATATGAATATCAATTTCCTCAAATGACCTCCGATCAAAGTTAAAAACAATCTGAAATATCTGCTAGAAGAAATGTGCACCCACGATCGATATCATCGATGGTCTTCCAATATTATCGATATTTGATTTAAGATCATATTGAGAAGAGCATCGATATATCAAAGATATTTGAAATTTTCTTTTAAAAATAGGCATGCCAAAAATCTACCTGTCGATGATATCGAGTTGACTTCAATAGACTCGAGATTTGAATATTGATGATATCGATAGGTGTATCGATATATCGATAATTCGACCATATATGTTATGAGGTTGCTGGACATTTTTGGTCCTCTTTTCGATGGTATCGATGAAGCATTGAGGACTCAACAGCGCAGGTCGATCATATCGAGGGTGTTTTGATAAAATCGACAAGGCAAGAAAAACTTAAAGATTTTCCTATTTTGATAAAGCTTTCTCACCATAAAACCCTATGATTTTCTAACTTATTTTTAAGGGTTTTATTCGCCTAGTGTTTTGGGACATGGGATGTGAGGCTTTAAATTTACCGGTGGCGAGCTTGCACACATCCGATTAAGGCAGACGCTTAAATTGATCTTCTTATCAGGCTCTGTAGACTAATTTAACTTAACACTCACGTAACTTGACCAACCAGGGCACTTTTCGACGATACGCACTGACCTGATTGTCACCGCGATATATCATTATGATGTCATCCTCGGCATAGATTAGGTCACTAACATGAAGGCAAAGATCGATTGCGATACCTGATTGGTGACAGCCTATGGACCTGAGGGCACAACTTTCACTTTCCCAGTTCAGGTCAGTTGCCCTTTTTGCGTCCTTAGTTATACTTCCCTATTGAAAGATTATGAAGGTCCGACACTTGGGAACACGCCAGTGAAAGTGCCCTGGTTTGTCAAGTTACGTGAGCGTTGAGTCAGATTATCTACAGAGCTTAATAGGAAGATCAATTCAAGCGTCTGCCTCAACCGAATGTGTGCAAGCTCGCCATAGATAAACCTAAAGCCTCACATCCCATAACCCAAAACAACGGGTAAATAAAACCCTTAAAAATAAGTTAGAAATCATAGAGTTTTAAGGTGAGAAAACTTTTTTTAAAATAGGAAAATCTCTAAGTTTTTCTCGCCTTGTCGATTTTATCGAAACACCCTCGATATGATCGACCAGCGCTATCGATGTCCTCGATACCTTAACGATATTATCGATATGAGGACAAAAAATGTGCAGCAACTAAATATTCATCTGGACGGATTTATCGATGTATCAATACACATATCGATATCATCGATATAAGAACTAAAAATGTCCAGCAACTTCATAAAATATTTGGACGAATTATCGATGTACTGATACACCTATTGATATCATCGATATTCAAATCTCGAGTCCATTGAAAGTGGCTCGATAGGATCGACAGGCAGATTTCCAATGCCCTTATTTTTTTAATGAAAATCTTAAATTCCTTCGATACATCGATGCTCTTCCGATATGATCTAAAATCAAATATCAATAACATCGAAAGACCATCGATGATATCAATCGAGGGCGCGCATTTCTTACAACAGATATTTCAGGTTGTTTTTAACTATGATTGGGGGCCCTTCGATAAAATCGATATTCAAATATCGATGATATCGGCACCAGGTCGATTGCATTGAGCAAGGTCATAAATCATCCAGCAAGCTTAAAGACAAATCCGCTGGATTTATTGATGCATCGACTCTGATCTTAATATCATCGACATTCAAATTCTGATGATCTCGATGGTTCCCCGATCATTTATGAAATCCTGAAATATTTCAATGTCAAGTCTCTCTCATTTTTCAAGTGTCAATGGATCGAACTTGTCATCGATGGAATCGGAGTTTGAAATCCGATGACATCAACATTAGTTTCGATTCATCGACCAATCGGCAAAGAGTTTTAAAAGCGTATGACATTGAGTCCAAGTCATCGAGCAGACCATCGATGCTATCGAGAGTATACGCTCGATGATATCGAACCTGCTCGATGATATCGAACTCTGTCATAAATGTGATCGTTTTATATCCTTTGGAACTCTTTGCCTATATATAAAGGACTTATTTTTTGTTGCTGTGAGAGAAAGAAGAGAGAGCTTTTGAGTGTTTCAATTTATATCTTATATCCAAAGCCCTTTCTCTTAAGGGAGTTCATCCTCCAATCCACCCTCATCATTGATATTCAATAGAGTGGGTTGGGGAATGAACTTCCACATTCAAGGATCCTCCAGCTACTACCTTAATGGCAAATCATTAAGTTGGGATGCCTTGAATGCATAAGATTAAAATCGCTCTACATTCTTGATGGGAAAATATTTTGAGAGTAGGATTCCATCTTCACCTTGACCTAACCCGAAGCCGAGTATTGGTACATCATTTGGTGTTACGGATAAAGGGAACAGAAGACTTCGTCAACAAGGAGGAGGAGATCTTTAGCATTGAGTTAAACGGGACTCAACAGCTTATTTGTAAGTATCCATAGTTCAAGAGGATACTTGTGATCATTCCTTTCTAGGATTGGGTCTTAAGTGGTTCTCACCCTTTGAAGTCCTCAAGGATGCCTCCGATGGGAGTGTACGTGGTGGGTGCGTTGTGTGGATCCTTGCTTTGGAGAGCATAAACATCTGCTTAGGAGTGAACCATTAAAACTCTGGGTTTTAGGTGAACCGGGTAAAACCTTAGGGTTTGAGGTGAACCGTGTAGAAACCTCCAGTAGGGTCTTATGGAAGATCCTTGGCCTAAAAGTGGGTGCGTTATGTTGACCTTTGCTCGTGAGAGCATAAACAGTCAGCCTTAGTATAGGTTGTAAAGGTTGAAGGTGAACTTGATTTAAAACCTTAGGTTAGAGGTGAACCATTGTGAAACCTCCTTAATGAAATCCACTACACTCAAGGGTTGAGTGCGGTTACCGGGAGTGGAGTAGACCTATTGTCGAACCACTATAAAATGACCGTGTTTGAGATTATTATTTTTATGATTGTGTGATTTGCTTTAATACTTCCTCATCTAAATATTTGATCACATCACACACACCTACACAGCCATATCCATCATAAGCTAGCTTACATACTGCTTACTTCTAAGATAGTTTGTGATTGGATCCTCTACCAGGCTTGGAAGCTAGTAGAGTTACATTTAAGTAATCCTGATATTTGCATGATCATAGGATTAGTGAACTAGGATTTTTAAATAAAACATAAAAACTTTAAAAAGTCCTATTCACCCCCCTCAGGACATATTGGCATATTCCTTCCTCAACTAGTGCGGTCTTCAACGCTATTTCAATTGGATCTAGAGCCGGGTCTCTCTTTAAGGGCTTCACCGCCTAGAGAGTGATCTCTCTTTAAGGGCTCATCAGTCACTAGACCTCCAGTATTTGACGGCTCAAACTATGCATACTAGAAGGCTAGGATGCACTACTTTCTGAGATCTTTGGATCATGACATTTGGGACATAGTTGAAAGCGGATACGTGCCACTAACTGAACAAATCATACTTGACAGTGGCACAACAATCACAAAGCCCAAACCCAAAGAAACGTGGACAACATTCGACAAAGAAAGGCAAACATCTAAAGCCAAGGCTATGAATGTTATCTAATATGCCGTGTCCCAGGATATATTCAATCAGATAAGTATATGTGGGACATCCAAGGAAGCATGGGATTTATTGGAAACAACCCATGAAGGCACAAGCACTATGAAGTGATCTAAACTTCAACTCCTGACTTCACAGTTCGAAAGTCTCAGAATGGAAGAGCATTAGACATTTATGAAGTTTTTCACAAAGTTAAATATAATTTGCAACTCCATGGGTGGATTGGGAGAGAAAGTTCCGATACTGAAAATTTGTAGGAAAATTCTAAGATCCCTACCGGAGAATTTTAATCCCAAGGTTATAACATTGAGGAGTGTAGGAACATAGATGAAATGAAAGTAGAAGAACTGGTAGGTTCCCTACAAACTTTTGAACTACACTTCAAATAATCCCAAAAATCTAAAAACATTGTCCTAAAAACTTCAAAGAAAATAATTCATGAGGACAATGAAAGTGAAAAGGAAGATGAAGATGAAGAAGTGGCCTTGCTGGCACAAAAATTCAGAAAATTCCTTCAGAAGAATCGCAGCCGTCCTTCTAGAGGGAGAAAGGTGAACTATAAACCTTCTGTAGGTAAATTTGGGAAAAGAACCAAAGAACCACAAAGTTATGCCTGTTATGAGTATGGACACCTGTCTACTGAATGCCCAAATAGAAAAACTAAGGGCAAAGCCATGGCTGCCAAGTGGGATAATACTGAGCAGTCAAATTCAGAATCCAGTGACTCAAAAAGCGATGGAGATCAGAAATCATTGAAAATACACATGGTCTCCACTACTTCAATCATTCCCACTGAATCTGAGAACGAGATAGAACAATAAGACACTGAATCACTTTCATCTGATAATGAGGGAACTGAAGAAGAAGAAAAGGACCAGCTACAAGATGCTTACAATCAACTATATATCCATAGCATTAAAGTGGTTAAAAGGCTTGGAAAATCTGAGAACAAATTGGAATTGCTGCAAAAAGATTTGTATAAAACTCTATAAATTAATACACATCTAATCAATGATTTACAGCAATATCACTTTGACAATGATAGACTTAAGAGAGTTAACTCCTTCCTTAAATCCGAGACTGAGAAATTGAATAGACAGGTTGAGATCTTAAAAGACAAAAATATGCTACTCCAAAATGAAAATCATACACTCTTGTTTGATCTAGAAGAGTCCAGAAAGACTGCCAAGCAAAACTGTAAGTTTTCCCAGAGTGGTGTGAAGTTAGAAAAACTTTTAGGTATGGTAAAATCTGGAAATAACAAAAATGACATAGGATATGAGAAAGTTAGAGCCAAAACTGGGTATGGAACACAAATACTTGAAAAATCTAATGCCTCCAGTAGGAACACAAAGACTAATCAAGTAGTTGAATCAGATAAGAAAATTAGACCTATTTCAAGTAAGAACCCTGTCACAAAGTGGATAAATAAAGAACAGAAGAATTGTCTTGCTACTCACTCAAATCACTTAACAGGCAATGATTCTAAGTGGTACCTTGATAGTGGTTGCTCAAGACATGTAACCAGTGACATGTCCCTTCTTTCAAATTATAAGAATCTTCATAATGGGATAGTCACCTATGGAGATGGAACCACTGCTAAAGTAATTGGATAGGGAATCATAAAAGGAATTTAGTTGCTTGAAAATGAGAATGCTTTCTGCATAAAAGTTCGACACATAATCTCTTAAGCATATCTCAAATCTGTGATAATGGGCATGTGGTTAAATTTAACAAACAAGAGTGTGAAATCCTAGACCTATCAAGAAAATCAGTAATGAAGGGTCATCGCAAAAGCAATCATTGTTACACTATTAGAGGCATAGAGAAAATTGATGCCTAAAAGTCCTGAGCATAAAAAGACAAGTCCAGATCATGCATCCAGATATGAATATTTACTGAAAAGATGCAATTTTGCTAAGCGTCAAATGATATATCTAAGGTTCCTCACCTCAATCTTTTGTATATAAACATTCAAAGGTTTATAATTTTTGATATGTACAGCCATTGTACATAATTTTGCTGAGTATGCTATTAAGTCACAAAAATACTATAAGTATACTTGGAGGGTCGTCTGTGTGTCGAACAAGAAAAATATTCCTCTTCGATCTGTCATCCCCGATTAATCAATCATGGGTCGATATCATCGACATCTCTTTAGAATGTGGAAAGTCACATGATCGGGACTACTATCGAAGCAATTACCGATAACATCGGATGTGATTCATTGATATAATCGAAAGTAAGTTCGATAAAATTGAAGACTCCCACCCGATAAAAGGCGATCGAGTGGAAAAATCTTATTTCTCTAAAAATTATCTGTTTTTCTCTCTACTTGAATCCTTGGCCAGAAGACCATCGACGGGTCCCAGAAGCTTCAAAAGAAATGGGTATTATCTTTTCATTTCTTCCACTCCAGAATCTAACCTCACTTTGGTCGGGCATTTTCTGATCATCCTCATCTTTGCCTGCTTCACACACTGAAAAATCATGAACAAAGGGAAAGGTAAGTCTCCTTCTCAGTCTTCGAAAGGAAAAGTGAAACAACCCAGTAGGCAACTCATTCCATCGGGGAGACATGCAGCTACTGTTGTTAAGCGTCTGGTTCTTAACTGTGCCATTGAAACTTTTGGAGTGGACCTTCTCCTAGAAGTAATTAGATGGCATAATATTCTAAATCTTGGTGGTACTTATCAAATTGGAGTGGTCCATGACTTCCTCAGTAAAAGTCATGTTATTTTTGTTGATCCACCTTGCATTCAAGTAGAATTATTGCATTACTCCAAGCACATCACTCCCATCACATTGAGTAATCTTTTAGACCTCTAAGTCACTCGCATTCCTGTTACCAATCGGAGTCTAAATGGTCTTGGTGTTTGGGGCGAGGTAACCCGCGCACTGTGTCAGGGAATAACTATTTCTCAGAATGATGATAATTCCCTTCACATTAATCATCTTGGTCCCACTTTTAAAATCCTCCACAGCATTTTTGGGACCAATGTCTATCCTTGCGATGTGAATGGAAATCATCTCTCTCCTTTTGTACTAAATGTACTATATGATGTATATCAGGAAGTTCAGGTGTGCCTCCCAACACTTCTTCTTAAGCAGCTAATTCGTGTTATTCAAGGCAACCATCAAGATATACTAGCTTTTCCTGTACTCATCTGTAAATTAGCCCATCATGTTGGTGTTCCTGCCACATCTGATACAATCTATCCGGAGACATGGTTTGATAGTGATTCAGCTTAGCTGGCTCAACAACTTTATCTTCCTTCAGCTCTTCTTGAGAATAGTGCTCCCCTGTAGTCGGCTGCTCCATATGCTCCTCCGTAATATCCATGGGGATCCAACCGAACGCCATTGCTGAGTCCGGAGTCTATCACAAATCGCCAAACTCATCACCTTGAATGTCACCTACTGAACAGTATTGCGAGTATGGAGGAACGACTTCACAATTGTGAGAGACGTCTCACCGTAATTGAAGAAAAAGCCGATTCTCTCCAACAAACAAATCAGCAAGTAGTTAATTTACTCACATGTGATGATTCGCGAAGACGTTAGAACCTGATTGTGCTAGTTGAATATCATTTTTTTGTGGTCTTGGTGTTTTTACTGAGATAACTGTTAATTTACTGCCAATCTTAGGCAATCTATTTTGGATAATTAGATAACTTTGGTTTTATTTTGGATTATGGCTGGATTGAATTCATATCATTAATGCCATATTTCTGTATTGAGTTCCCTTGGTTTATCAAGTTATGGATTGCATATGATTAAAAACTACTATACAACAGCTCTATCTTATCTAATATGCATTCATGAATTCTGAAATTGATGTTTGATTAAATTGAGTTAAAACTTTTATACATCAATGTTCTGCTTCTACCTAATTGGTTCTCTCAAGTATTTCAAGCTTCAGTCAATATCACCTGAGATATCTTTGTCAATGACTGACAAAAGGGGGGAGAACATTTGCAAACACCCCAAATGGAAATTGTGTATCTATTAGATGTTGTTACAGGTGTTAGGGGGAGTAGCCGTAACAAGCAAGGGGGAGTTGGAGTTTATAAGCCAGGGGGAGCATCTACTGGGTGTGTACATGGGGTAGAAATTATAAAATTGTGTAAAAGCATGTACACACAATTCTAAGGTGTATTTGTCTAAAGAATTCTAGGGTGTTTTGGGGATTATCTACAGATTGCCTAAGAGGGATATTGAAAGTGCCCTGGTTTGTCAAGTTACGTGAGCGTTGAGTCAGATTGTCTACAGAGCCTGATAGGAAGATCAATTCAAGCGTCTACCTCAATCGGATGCGTACAAGCTCACCACAGGTAAACCTAAAGCCTTACATCCCATAACCCAAAACACCAGGTAAATAAAACCCTTAAAAATAAGTTAGAAATCATACGGTTTTAAGGAGAGAAAACTTTTTTCAAAATAGGAAAATCTCTAAGTTTTTCTCATCTTGTCTATTTTATTGAAACACCCTCGATATGATCGACCAACTCTGTCGATGTCCTCGATACCTTAACGATATTATCAATATGAGGACCAAAAATGTGCAGCAACTAAATATTCATCTTGATGGTTTTATCGATGTATCGATACACCTATCGATATCATCGATATTCAAATCTCGATTCCATCGAAAGTGGCTCGATAGGATCGACAGGTAGATTTTCGGTGCCCATGTTTTTTAATGAAAATCTCAAATTCCTTCGATACATAGATGCTCTTCCGATATGATATGAAATCAAATATCGATAACATTGGAAGACCATCAATGATATTGATCGAGGGCGCGCATTTCTTACAACAGATATTTTAGGTTATTTTTAACTATGATCGGGGGCCCTTCGATAGAATCGATATTCAAATATCGATGATATCAGCACAAGGTCGATTGCATCGAACAAGGTCATAAATCATCCAGCAAGCTTAAAGGCAAATTTGCTGGATTTTTCGATGTATTGACTCTAATCTCGATATCATCGACATTCAAATTCCGATGATCTCGACGGTTCCCCGATCATTTATGAAATCCTGAAATATTTCAAAGTCAAGTCTCTCTCATTTTTTAAGTATCGATAGATCGAACCTGTCATCGATGGAATCGGAGTTCGAAATCCGATGACATCGACTACAGTTTCGTTTCATCGACCAATTGGTAAAGAGTTTCAAAAGTGTATGACATTGAATTCGATTCATCGAGCAGACCATCGATGCTATCAAGAGTATATGCTCGATGATATCGAACCTGCTCGATGATATCGAACTCTGTCATAAATGTGACCGTTTTATATCCATTGGAACTCTTTGCCTATATATAGAGGACTTGTCTTTTGTTGCTGTGAGAGAAAGAAGAGAGAGCTTTTGAGTGTTTCAACTTATATCTTATATCCAAAGCCCTTTCTCTCAAGGGAGTTCATCCTCCAATCCACCCTCATCATTAACATTCAATAGAGTGAATTGGGGAATGAACTTCCACATTCAAGGATCCTCCAGCTACTACCTTAACGACAAATCATTAAGCTGGGATGCCATGAATGCATAAGATTGGAATTGCTCTACATTCTTGATATGAAAATATTTTGAGAGTAGCATTCTATCTTCACCTTGACCTAATCCAAAGCCGAGTATTGGTACATCATTTTGTGTCGCGGATCCAGGGAGTAGAAGACTCTTCGTCAATAAGGAGGAGATCTTCGACATTGAGCTAAACGGGACTCATCAATTTATTTGTAAGTATCCAGGGTCCAAGAGGACACTTGTGATCATTCCTTTATAGGATTGGGTCATAAGTGGTTCTCACCCTTTGAAGTCTTCAAGGAGGCCTCCGGCGGGAGTGTACGTGGTGGGTGTGTTGTGTGGAGCCTTGCTCTGTGGAGAGCATAAACATCTGGTTAGGAGTGAACCAGTAAAACTGTGGGTTTTAGGTGAACCAGGTAAAACGTTAGGGTTTGAGGCCAACCGTGTAAAAACCTCTAGTAGGGTCTTATGGAAGATCCTTGGCCAGTGTGCATAAAAGTGGGTGCATTGTGTTGACCCTTTCTCGTGAGAGAATAAACAGTCAGCCTTAGTGTGGGTTGTAAAAGTTGAAGGTGAACCTGATTTAAAACCTTTTGTTAGAGGTGAACCATTGTGAAACCTCCTTAGTGAAATCCAGTACACTCAAGGGTTGAGTGTGGTTACCGGGAGTGTAGTAGACTTATCGTCGAACCACTATAAAATGACTGTGTTTGAGATTGTTATTTTTATGATTATATAATTTTCTTTAAGACTTCCTCATCTGAATATTTGATCACATCACACTCACCTACACAGTCATATCCATCATAAGCTAGCTTGCATACTGCTTACTTCTAAGATAGTTTGTGATTGAATCCTCTACCAGGCTTGGAAGCCAGTAGAGTTACATTTGAGTAATCCTGATATTTGCATGATCACAGGATTAGTGAAGTAGGATTTTTAAATAAAACATAAAAACTTTAAAAAGTCCTATTCACCCCCCTCTAGGACATATTGGCATATTCCTTCTTCAACTAGTGCGGTCTTCACCGCCATTTCAACTAGTAGTTTAAGATTTCATGGACGTGTTTAGAAAGATACTAGATTACCTCCTCAACGCGAGATCGATTTTACCATCGACCTTGTGCCAGGTGCGACACCTATATCGTTACCGACATATCGCATGCCTCCGTGTGAGATGGAGGAACTGAGGAGACAAATCGATGATCTGTTGGATGCAGGATTCATACGACCGAGTGTATCTCCTTGGGGAGCACTCGTGTTGTTTGTAAAGAAGAAGGACGAATCACTGCTATTGTATATTGATTATTGTAGGTTGAACCAAGTGACAGTGAAGAACAAGTATCCTTTGCCCAGGATAGATGATCTGTTCAATCGAAAGGGGCACGGTACTTCACTAAGATCAACTTATAGTCAGGGTATCACCAGTTGCACGTCAGGGATGAAGACGTGTAGAAAACAATGTTCAGAACAAGCTTTGGGCACTACGAGTTCCTTGTGATGTCATTTGGGCTCATAAACGCACCGGTTGTATTCATGGACCTGATGAACCAGGTGTTTTAGCCGTATCTGTACCGATTTATCATTATATTTATAGATGATATCTTGATATACTCTAAGAGTCGAAAAGATCACGAGGAGCACCTACAAGCAGTCTTTGGTACCCTCAGGAAGAACCAGTTGTTTGCCCAGTACAAGAAGTGTGACTTATGGAAAGAAGAGGTCAAGTTCCTGGGACATGTGGTGTCCAAGGAAGGAATAGCTATGGACTTTGCTAAGGTGACCGCAGTTCAGGACTGGGAGCAGCCCGGTTCGGTTACTGAGGTGAGGAGCTTCTTGGGACTTACTGGCTATTACTGTCGGTTTATTAAGGACTTTTCCAAGATATCTAGATCATTGTCTTAGCTCACCCGGAAAGATATCAAGTTTGCCTAGAATGAGAAGGCAGAAGCAGCCTTTCAAGAACTGAAGGACAAGCTGACATCCGTACCCGTGCTAGTATTGCTAGAGCAAGGAGTCGGATATACCATATACACCGACATCTCTCGTGTTGGTTTGGGTTGTGTTCTGATGCAAAAGGATAAAGTGATTGCTTACGCCTCACGACAGTTGATGAAACACAAGGAAAACTACCCTACGCATGACCTCGAGTTAGCGGTCGTCATCTTTGCATTAAAGCTCTGGAGACATTACCTCTACGGAGAGGAGTTCGAGCTCTTTTCCTACCACAAGAGCCTCAAGTATATATTCACGCAGAGAGACTTGAATATGAGGTAACGACAATGGATGGAAACCTTGAAAGAGTTCAAGTTTGAGGTCTCCTACCACCCTGGCAAGGCCAACCTTGTGGCATACGCGTTGAGCCGCAAGAAGATGATAGCATTTGTAGCTCCGTTAATGATAAAGGAATGGAATATGGTAGAATTTGTACGAGACTTCGAGCAGACGCTTACAATGGAGGAGCTATTCGAGAGCGTCGCACATATTCGTGTAAAGCCACTTATCGATGACTGAATCATTGTGGCATAGAGGGAAGATGAAGGGTTGGTAGAGTTGAGAAAATGAGCTAGCGACAATACAGACTCTGAATGCAGAGTTGGTTCAGATGGGGGTTTACGTTATTGTAACCACCTATGCGTCCCAAATCTTCATGATTTAAGAAGGGAAGTTCTCTAAGCTGCTCACAATTCAAAGATGGCGATGCATTCTGGTAGTATAAAGATGTATCGAGATACAAAACGTTCGTACTGGTGGGACAACATATCAGACTTTGTGAACTGTTGTCTCACATGCCAGCAGGTTAAGGCCGAACATCGCCAACCTCCTGGCTTACTTTAACCCATGCTATAGCTGAATGGAAGTGGGATTTCATCTACATGGATTTCATTTTTGGGTTACCAAAGAAGAGGAAGGGACATGACTCCATTTGGTTGATTGTGGACCGATTGATGAAATTGGCTCATTTCCTCCCGATTAGAGTCTCTAACTCGGCAGACGATTTGGCTAGGTTGTACATCAAAGAGATAATACATCTACATGGAGTGCCTATGGAGATCGTGTCGGATCGAGACACGCGATTCACATCTATCTACTTGACTCATTGTGACGTATTCAACGCCCATTGTGATGTATTCGAGGCCCGGGTATCGCCTTGGCACATGAGACGCTGCGTCGGAACCTGAACGACTATGCAGTCACGAGGGTACAAGTTTTGAGTCGAGCCGACTATGATATATGGGACACGACTCAGGATCGTGCGAAAACACCTATAATAGATCGCGGATCACCAGAATTCAACCGAGAGGACCGTGGAGACCTACGGAACAGTACGGGCTAGGATGCGGGTCTTACACTCTCCCCCTTTTTTGCTCAAAATGCTGGAAATCTAACAATAATTTGGACCGAGTCAACTCGGACTCAACTCGTCAGCGAGTTGACTCGACTTGCAACTCTCTCTCTCTCTCTCTCTTTTTCTTCCCTCCTTCTTCCTTTCCTTGCCTTCTTCTCTTGCTCTCATTCACTCCACTTTCTTCTTCTTCCTCTCTGGACAGGGAAGGATTCCCAACTCTACCCACGACTTGACTTGACTCGACTCAAACGGATGTGGTAGCACAGCCGCACCACCTTCTCTCTCTCCCATTCTCTTTCTCCCTATTTTCCCTCTTTATCTCTAACTTCTTCTATTTCATTCTTGTCCCATTCCAGCCACAACGTTGAAATCACTTAGCTTGACTGAGCCGATCCAACTCAGTGGCAAAGGGAAAAATGGTGGAGGAGAGGGCGACCGTTAATAGTAGACTCTCTCCCATTGCTTCTTCCTTCAATCTAACAGCATGGGACAATTCGTAGGGACCCTAGGGAGCTTATGGATAAGCTCTCTTGAAGCTCTAAGAAGGTTTGATGGGTTCGGAAGTGGAAGGAAATGGCCGATTCACAAGCCGCTGCAAGAGTGAAGGAGGATCTGCTGTGGTTGCTTGATCTAGGGTCTTTTCATGGCTCACCCAAGCTCTCAGAGCCGTTGGATGGGGATTAAACGGCCTGGATTGGGTTTGTTTTACAAAAGTACCCGAATAACGTTGACAACATAAAACCGGCCATGGTTTTCTCTTTCTGGTATTGAGGGAGTGAAGCCATAGGTTGGACGGTCAAGATTACCTTGCTTTGGATGGTCCAGATCCGCTCTTGTGGGCTCACGCAGAGCACCATGCAGCAGCGGAATGGAATTTCCATTTTTGGGAATCCTGTGCTTGCATGCCCGTTTTGTGGCTGAATTTGTGTACGCATGCGTGCAACCCAACGGTGGATCGACCATGATGTTGTTCGTCTTCGGGCCCTCTACAAGATGGATGGATCGGATCGATCCATCAGGAAACATTAGTGGGCCACGATCCACTGAGAACTGTCCATGTTTGACCGCCTGACAGAAATTCGAAAAGGGAAAGGAGGGAAATCCTTTCCCGTTATGGGCAGGCACGGGTCAGCGCTCGTCTAACCGTGCTAGTGGCTTGGTGCTTCGCGGGTACATGCACACGGTGTATGCACTCAACACAAGAGTGGGGTCCACATAACTTGTGATTCAATCTGCCTCGTTCATCTGTTTTGTCAGCTCAAAATGGGGCCCAATACGAAGAATAAAGCAGATCCATGACTTAAGCCGGCCATAGTTTGTGATTCGGTATCCTAGTCATATGTTTTCATTTATCCAATGGTCGGATCATACCGAATTTGGATGTCAACGATAGTAAGGGTCTATGGGAGCATTTAACCTGATATTAATGCCTATATTAGGAATTAGATGGCTAAATACATATTTGTAATATTAAATGTCATTTTCACAATGTTTTAAATATCATTTTTTAAAATTTATTATTATGATTTAGGTTATTAATTATTTATATTTAAATCCCATGTCCTGTATGTTTTTCAAAGATAAATTAATTATTTGTATTTAGATTATATATATATATATACATATATTTGTGTGTGTGTGTGTTGTTTCTAAATTGATCACATGGGTCACACCCCAATTAGCACTGTTTACCCACTCACTCAGTCCACTATAGATCTTTGATTATAAAATTTTGATTATTTGGGTTTCTAAGTGGGCCTAAAATGCATGGATTTTATTGTTTAGTTATGGATTTATCTAAATTAATGGTTGGATATGAGATGTTGGTATTCTAACTGTTGTAATTTAGTACTGAGTTATGATTTGTCAAATGATGGTGAACAATGTATATAGTTACACTAATTTAACGCCCTGAATTTTGAGGGTCGAGGAAAGCTCTACTCCTGAGATTCTGAACATCACTTATGTCTTATGGATGATGATATCCAGGTTTCTTTCATTTTCATGAATTAAGCATGCATGGGATTATATTAAACAACATATCATACTCAATATTTAATGAAATTAAGCCAGTGCAAAATTTTAAAACATGTCTATGTAAGTATGTAAATGTTTCACAAAATTTCTTCTAGAGTATGAGTACGTAACTATGTTCAATATATACATGTATAGTTTCAAAATGTACAAAAAGTGGTAGTGTAAATGTGTTCAACTAACCCCTGATGCCCAGTCTTCCTTGTGCAGTGGTACGTGGTCTACATCGACCCGCCCGAGAGTTGGAAGTAGGAGAATTCCTCCTCCTCATCCAAGAAATTCTGCTCCATTGCATAAATGCCATCTGTACCTGCATCTAAATCAGCGTTTGGTTGGTGTTTTAAAACACTGTCCCAGAGTGGGAGTGAGTGATTAACTAAGTGGTTCTATAAGGCAAAAGTTACACATATTATCAAGTCAATCAAGCAGTAATGATAAGGCAATCATAAACAATCACTTCCTAACTATTCTCTTTAGTGTAGAAATGGAGTGCAAGTAATGATGCATGCCCTCACCCATCAATGCTCCCTCACACCCGACTCCAAAAACCTATTTCACATATGACAACAGTTCCGCAAATGGTGCAACTCCAACGCCTTTTTGGCACATCCTAACTAATGTAGTGTAATGCATTGTCAAGTTAGCCAATTGATTAATTATGCTCATTCACACAGCAAGTATGGGAAGCTAGGGTACATCCCCTTTTTACATTGACCCAAATCAAACATTGGGCATCGGACTACTGTAGTGGTCCTACTCCTATGTTCTGCATCCATCTAGGTTCATCACTCCTAGTTAAACACATAAAAAAGGCAAGTTGCAAGAAGTTGTGCTTGTGGTCACTACGGGGAGGCTCATCACCCCACCGTAGGTCAATAACACGAACACGGTGTCCCATACCACCATGCCCGGCTCACAAGACTTAAGGATCGTGGTACCATGGTTAGAGGCAGGTCTTTACATTGGTGAGGGGTACCTTAGATTCAAACAGTTGCGTCAATACATGGTAAACACACAATAGGCCAACCGGTTCATTAGGCAGGCTCGATTGGTATGGGCGCACATTGACTTAATCAACATGGAGCACATAAGTGCCCCTCGTGGCCTAGCCACTACCGGTAGTCGCTGTACAACTCGTATTCATCGAGTTTGCCCAAGGTGGCTTAACTAATTTGGCCACCCAAACATGGATGTTTACCGATTGCCTGCACTACGTTTGTAGCCCCAATCTTATCCAAATGCTCCTAACAACCCCGTGTAATATCCATCCCGGCATTCAACAAACAATCCAAGTAAATTTCTCATTTGAGCATTTCATCAAACACATAGACCATGTCAAATATAACTTGCATTTTATCAATTGATTTCATAGAGGAAAGCATACATAGGCATAAGACAATAGGGAATCCTACCTTAATACTTGTCGTAAATACAAATCATCAACAATTTCTCATTTAAACAATTTATCAAACACATATACTACGTTAGTTACAACATATGTTTTATCAATTCTTTATACAGAGAAATCTATATGCATATGACAGTGATGAATCTTATATTAGTAATGATAGCGGGTACTAATCATTCTCTATTTCCCATTTAGACATTTCAACAAACACATAGGTTGTAGCATTTACTTATCACAGTTCATAGGCGTATCTCATACAAAAATCAACGTATTTAAGATAATATGGTAGCAATCATGACAAGCGTAAATCATTATCTAACATGAGAGCACTGATAAACCATAACTTAAGCATTTATAGTCCACTCCTTTCGTTAGTATGCTCGACTCGGACTCGGTCAAAATTCTAAGTTTCCAAAAATAAAATGTCGGGCACCTAAATGGTGAAATTGGTTAGCTAGGTTGATGAAAAACTATCCGCGAGCTCTACATCGACATTATTGTCGCTTTTTCTTACCCGAAATCGTAGCTGAAAGAAGTTTGGTAGCGTAAAAGAGGCGGTGATCAGGCATGTGGATGCGTGGGAGAAGATTTACCACACTTGCAGCGATCTCCCTAAGTTTCCTCTTCCTCTTTTCTCTCTTTTCTCTTCTCTCTCCCCATTTAGGGTTTAAATTTCGTATTTGTGAGAGAGGGGGTGTGTGGGAGGCTATTTATAGCCCCAGATGAGGTGCAAATGACCCCAGGGCCTTCTTATACTATGTTTATATCCTATGGGTGGCCGTTTCTGACGAACAGGGCTCTTGGGGAGGTAAACTACTCATCTATGTCATGGGGTACACTCATTGATAATAAATCTATGTCAGGACATGATTTCGGTGTGATCGAATGAGCCGATCAACCGAGGAGAGCCCTTGTCAGATCAACGGTCATACATGTCCAATCGAGGCCACAGTTATACAGATGTGTACAGGAAAATTTTCTTTCTCCATGTGTGAAGTTTGGTCACAAACCAACTGTTAAAAATCTTCAACTTTGTGAAGAGCGAACGACCTAATTCACTTAAGTTTCAGTTCATTTTCTAAGGATATTCACGTTTCCCATGTACTTCACTCATGGCTCAAGTTGGGCATTTCTGGACACTATTTGGGCTTGATTTCTGCTATGGTTGTTAAGCCTAGTAGGATGGACATCTTCCTATAATTTCACATTCATCGGACCCTCGAAGTGCGGTCTAGGTCCGTTACCGAGTTTCAATGTACTCTCGAGGGCGACAGGCCCTTGGTATTTCTTCGAGGTCTTAAGATGACAATGAGCCAGTGGTATTCCTAGCTCTAGACCTTCTCATTTGTGGAAATGGTGGCCCAAGCTTAATCCACTGATTATTTAGTACTTAACTAAGTTTGTAACGTCTTGGAAAAATCCATACAAAGACCCAAGTATCACCTCAGGCATAAATCACTAAGGATCGAATGCTTTAGAAATTAGACGAAAAATCAATTAAGTACTAAACTGAATTAATCGGTAAATTAGCTTGAACTACTTTCTATACGAACTGCAAGACCCAAGCTAGTAGAATCACTAACTTAATATTTCCTAAAAACTTAGGATTTGTCTCAAAACCTAGTTGCTCTTAGGAGCACGTTGAAACTCGATATCAGACCTGGACCGTGCGTCGAAAGTCTGATGACTGCGAAATAATAAGGTTATGACCACCTTACTGGGCTTGACAACCATCACAAGAATCGAGTCTAAATAGTATCTAGAAACGCACAACTTGATCTAGGAGCGAAGTGTGTGAGAAACGCGAATATCTTTAGAAAATAACGTCAAATTTAAGTGAATTAGATTGTTCACTTGTGGGCCAAATTTAAGGTTTTAGACGTCAGTTTCTGACTCAACTTTACACATGGATCAGGAAAATTTCCCTACACATGTCAGTATACTTGTGGCACTAATCGAGTAATGGTGACCATTGAACTGAAACGAGTGCCCCATGATTGATCCAATAATCCAATCGGACCGAAACCTTAACCTGGCATAGATCCATTGTCAAGGAACTTTCTTCAGACTGTATGTAAGACCTGTATCCTAGTCCGTACTGTTCTGTCGAATCCCGCGATCCTTTTCATCAAAGTCCGCAGTCCGTGACCGATAACCGACGTTTGCGATCGACCCTAAGTAGTATCCTATAGATTCGAGTTGGCTTAATTCAAGACTTGTACCATTGTGACCGCACCGTCGCCGCGGTTCCGACGCCACAACTCACGCACTGATCCGATACCCTGACCAAGAGATGTGAGCCAGCGTTTATTTCAAGGAAAATGCCGCACATTTGCAATCCCAAGAGAATCTCTACACCATGTCCCATCAATCAATCAATCAATCACTTTATATCAAGTACACATCACCTTTCACCCTATCCCCAAGGAACCACCAAGTCAACTATTTCTCACCCTCTCTCTTACACACCCATACCTAGTCAAGTACACATCACTCCATCACTCACATCTCCCATCTCTCACATCTCCTTACAACTCCTCTCTCTCTCTCTCTCTCTCTCTCTCTCTCATTTCCCAACACAATTCCAAGCCAATCAAAGAGAGCTCACGTCCAAGCCCCTCTAAGAGAGAAAATGACCTTGTGTGGCCCACCCTTCTCTCCCACAAATCCTCCATCCTAGCCCTTCATTTCTCATCTCTCCCCTCAAAGTGAAGCATAAGGAGATTGGCGTTCCAACGGGCCGAGAAGATCGAACGGTGGGTGCTTCTACAGACTAGAATTCTATGTTCTTATGATGGGCAAAGTGAGGCCTACCGATTAATGGTATGGACCTCACTTTGGACCCTAATATGGGGCGGATGGCCCACCTTGATTATCATTTGATATATGATTAGATGCAAGGGAGGGCCCATAGTGTCGGGGTCCCTCCATCACACGTGTGTCCCACCTTCTCTCTCTCTCACTCTTTTTCATTTTTCTTTTCTTGTGATGATGTGATTGTGTGGCCCACTTGAATGGATCCCACCTTAAAGTATGTTTTATACATGCCATTCATCCATTTGGTGGCCCACCTAAGCAGGGCCCACCTCAATGCATGTGTCATGACCAGACGTCCAAGGACATCCCTGGACGTGGACTTGGGAAAACAAAAATATTGGCTTGGTTCTCAAGCCTTAGAGAGGGTGGTCTACTAGACCCCACCTTGATGCAATGGTCAAATCCACTCCATCCATCCTATTTACCAGCTCATTTTAGGTGTTGAGCCAAAAAATGAAGCTGATCCAACTTTTTGGTGGGCCATACCTTAGCAAACACGGATTCTTACAGTCCAAAGTCACCTGAATTTTTCTACAAGTTAAAAGATGCCCAATATTGGGCTTGATGGATGGATTATGGGCTATGAAATCCATTGGGTGGGCCAGATTCATTTGATGCGGGCCCCCCATGGGAAAAACCTCAAAAAAATGAGATTTAAAAAAAAAACAAAAAAAATAAAAATAAGGTGTAGCGCTTGCTACTACTGTGCAGCAGGACGCTGCTGGCGTCAGCGTCAAAATGGGCAGGACCCACGACCCCAGCCATGGGCCCCACCATGATGTTTGTTCACCATCCAAACCGTTCATTAGGTGGGCGACTTCCTGAAGTGGGCCCTCTCCGAAAATCAGGCCGATCCAATGCTCGGGTGGCTCACATCACAGGAAACAGTGGGGCTGACCCTCTGCCATTGAAACCCTTTTTGGGCCCACAGAAGTTTTGGATCAACCTGATATTTGTTTTTACCCTTCATATTGGTCTGCGTGACCTTATGAATGGGATGGATGGCGTATAAACATAAGGGTGGGCACCACTTGGGACCCACAATGATATTCATGTTTCGTTCCACCTTCCGCCTGGATAGTGGAGCGCTCCATGATATGTGTTGTATTCCCACCGTCCAGGACGGTGGGCGTACGAGTGTGCGTGTGTATGTGTGTGTGTGTGTGCATGTGCGTATGCATGCATGTGTGTGCATGTGTATGTGTATGCGTGTGTGTGTGTGTGTGCGTGTGTGAGTGCATGTGTGAGCATGTGTGCTTGTGTGGGGTGGTTGTGTGTGTGTATATATATCTACTATATATATATTATATTATATACAATATACCTGATAGTGGGCCTCTATGGGCCCCACCATGATGCTTGTATTGCATCCAAACCGTCCACCCATTTATAAAGCTCATTTTTGGGCATGAGCTAAAGAATAAGTCAGATATAAAGTTCAAGAGAACCCCACCGTTTTAAGTGGTGGCCAATGACGCCCACCGTTCAAAAAAAAAATTCCTAAGGGGCCATTGGAACTTCCGATTAAGCTAATGTTAGTTCCACTTCATCTATCCCTATGTTAACTTAGGTATAAGTTGGATGGAAAATATACATTATGATGGGCCTTAGGAATTTTAAATGATGGAAATCATTATCACCACTTGTGTTTTGGTGTGGCCCACCTTGGTATACATATAAGGCCCATGTGATTAGACCCATCTGGATGTATTTGTAGCCCGTTTGTTGAGGCCCACTTGGTATATATATGAGGCCCATATGATTAGGCCGTCTTAATGTATTGGAGGCCCATGGGTTATGGCCCATTGCAATGTACATAAGGCCCATTGGTGTGGCCCATTGATGTGGCCCACTTGATGAATATAAGGCCCATGCGATATGGCCCATTTGATGTATTTGAGGTCCAATAGGATGTCCTTAGGGTCCATTGCAATGTGTGATTCCCCCATGGTTTATGTAATGATGTTTTATGGTGGGCCATGCCTTGGGAGCAATGTTAGTTTGACGTCCACATTGTAAGAATAATGTTGGTCAAATGTTCGCATTATAACTCTCCTTAGGGCCCATTGATAGGCCTATACTTGCTGTGTGCAGGCCGTCTAGGCCCATTTGCATTGTAAGGATAGTTCATTACTTTATAAAATGCTTAGTATAACTCCATGATTCATGCCTATACCCATCATATGTATGCTTGATATGAGAAATGTTTGATCATAACATAAGCCATTGAGCTGAGACATTTACGAGACTCCTTATGAGACGGAGTGCCCCACATGATCGCGTGGTAAGCGCGAGATTGCTGGATGATTGTACGGTATGACTCATTCATCTCGCATATGTGTGACTTGATCAGTGCACGCCCTAGCGACATCAGGACTGTGGCTCCCCAAGCACATCGTGGATGGCCGTATAGGATACTAAAAATACTTTGTTCTAACACTTTGGGCATTTAGGATATCCTTGGGTGAAAGTCCCAGAACCTTTTTGGTACCAGGGGATGTTTCAACGTCTAGACCGAGTGGAAACACGAGCGCCCGAGTGCCAAATACCAGTAAGTCGCGTCTCCCACTGTGTCGTGATCGGTTAGAAGGGGGTGTGGCCTTATCCGCCTAAGTGAGGGGGCTATAAGCTAGGCTAAGTTTGACCAGCTCGCAAATGTGTCCATTATCGATGAGCCATGTACGTATTGGCAGACTACTGGTTAGGTAGATAATGTGGTCTCTTCCACTTGCTTAATAGTGCAGTTAGGGAGGAGGCAGTCAGTGTGAGGTGTATTAGACCCAGTGATATCCAGAGAGGAACAGTACTGATATGTGTACTTGATGAGTACTGGCACGCTTGCTTTGCCTCTTGCATATGATATTTGGCTACTTAGGCCTCGCATCGCATGACCTTGGTATGGTCAATAGCATTCATGCCTTGCATTAAATAACTTTGGTACAGCTAATAACATTCATGGACTAACAGCATATTTCCGCATTACTCTGATATTATATACTTAGCACTTACCTTATACACACTTTCACCACCCTCTAAGCTTTTGTAAGCTTATGCACGATAGATGCGTGCAGGTGGCGTTAGGTTGCAGCAGCGTTGAGCTCGGAGCGTGTAGCAGTCTTCTGGAGCTTTTGGAGTTTCCTTTGATATCTTCATATGTATTTCCCTTTCTGCATTGTACTCGAAGTTTTGTTATAGTGGATATGTGGTGATGTTATTTTGTGATTTGGTTATGCTTGTGGTTATGCTCCATTACAAAAAAAAAATCATACCGAAAATCCTCCTTGTAGGATCCCAGGATCAGAATTTGGCGTATGGGCGCTGGGAGCCGAGAATGGGGTACTACGGAGGCTATCGGCGCCAGATTCAGCGATCAGAAATTTTGTTAGCCCGTTTTCCGAGTTTGGGGTGTGATAGAAGTTGGTATCAGAGCATAACTTGGGAATACCTGAGATCACATCACATATCTGTTATGAATTTATAGTGAATAGGTTCCGAATCTGAATAACTTAGCAATTTTCCAACATAGACCCTTGACGTTTATGCCTTCGAGAAATCTCAAGGCTGATAAGCCCTTGTTCCTTCCTATAGGGCGTAATGGATAAAAGAGCAACCCGAGCGAATCCCACTCCACCACCTGCTACTCCCGCTCTACCACCTGTGACCCTCGCTCTACCACCGGATATTCCTGATTTATAACCTGTAGATGTCACTCCTTTACCTGAGACCGGTGCGGATCCGACTGTATCTATGAGTGTCACCCAAGTGCAGCAGATGCTTCAGGCGATGACGACTATTCTTCAGGAGCAGTGCAGGCGTCCCACTACTACACCAGCTGAGGCCGAGCAGGAGCGTGCGAGCGCCCTTCTCAAGGACTTCCAACAGCATGATCTCTCGCATTTATGGGGTAAGCCAGACCCTACTGCAACAGAGATATGATGCTCCGAGGTGGAGAAGATATTTGACACCATGAGATGCACGACCCAACAACGAGTCCCATTAGTTATATTTCTTCTCCACGGTGAGGCTCAACATTGGTGGGCATCTGTAGCCCAATCGGTAGCGACCAATTTCGAGTGGACCTGGGAGGACTTTACAGACCGGTTTGACCGAAAGTTCTTTCCTGATCATGTGTGCCAACAACGCATTAGAGTTTGAGACTCTGGTCCAGGGAGACATGATTGTGTCCCAGTATGAGACACATTTCATCACACTCTCAAGGTTCGCGACGTATCTTGTTGATGATGAGGGGCGGAAGGCCCTCCGTTTTGAGAACGGTTTGCGTCTTGCCCTCATGAGTCATGTGATCAAACACATGCTTCCGACATTTGAGCAGATCTTGGAGAGGGAACAGATTTACGAGTCAGATTGGGCTAGTTTACAGAGAGCTCGTGACCTGAGGGGAGATCAGAAGAGGAAGGAGCCCTCCAGTAGCTCCCAGCCGCAGTAACATCGTTCACAGCAGCGACGCACGACCCGCCCAGCATTTCGAGCACCAACGGTACCTCCAGCACCACCTTTGGGACTGTTCACAGGTACCTGCTTTAGATGTGGTAGGATGGGACATCGCGTGCACGAGTGTCCCCATCTGCAGCGGCAGTAGTCGAAGACACCGTATCAACCTCCACGACAGCCACCACAGAAGCAGCAACGACCGCAGCACAAGCCTCCTGTACCTCCCCCGCAGCAGCAGAGACCTCAGAGGGGACCTGCACCTCCCCAGCAGGCCTAAGGCAGATTTTATGCCACCTAGCAGGACCCTCAGTCATCAGGAGCAATCGTCGACGATTCATGTGACTTGACCCCTACACCGTCTTTCTAGATTGTTCATGAATGAGGAGTCCTAGGAGTTAGAGTTTGAGATTTATGGGCATTATCCCTATTCCTTATATGTTTAATATGATGATACGCTAAAATTATGATGTTTTGATTATAGATAATATTATATTTCCTATTCCCCTATGAGTTACGTTTAGTAGCGATGGTAGTGTAAATTTTGAGGACAAAAATTTTATTAGGTGAAGAGAGCTGTAAGACCTGTGATCCTTTCCGTCGAAGTCCGGCAGTCCGCGACCGATAACTGATGTTTGCGATCGACCCTAAGTCGTATCCTGCATATTCGAGGCGGCTTAATTCGAGACTTGTACCATTACGACCGCACTGTCGCCGCGGTTCCGACGCCGCGACTCACGCACAATCCGATACCCTGTCCAAGAGATGTGAGCCAACATTTATTTTGAGGAAAACGTCGCACATTTGCAATCCCAAGAGAATCTCTACACCATGTCCCATCAATCAATCAATCACATTAATCAATCAATCACTTTATGTCAAGTACACATCACCTTTCACCCTATCCCCAAGGAACCACCAAGTCAACTCTTTCTCACCCTCTCTCTTACACACCCATACCTAGTCAAGTACATATCACTCCATCACTCACATCTCCCATCTCTCACATCTCCTTACAACGCTCTCTCTCTCTCTCTCTGTCTCTCTCATTTCCCAACACAATTCTAAGCCAAACAAAGAGAGCTCACGTCCAAACCCCTCTAAGAGAGAAAATGACCTTGTGTGGCCCATCTTTCTCTCCCCAAAATCCACCATCCTAGCCCTTCATTTCTCATCTCTTCCATCAAAGTGAAGCATAAGGAGATTGACGTTCCAACGGGCCGAGAAGATCGAACTGTGGGTGCTTATATAAACTAGATTTTTGTGTTCTTATGATGGGCCAAGTGAGGCCTACCGATCAATGGTATGAATCTCACTTTGGACCCTAAGATGTGGCCAATGGCCCACCTTAATTATCATTTGATGTATGATTGGATGCAAGGGAGGGCCCATAGTGTCGGGGTCCCTCCATCACACGTGTGTCCCACCTTCTCTCTCTCTCTCTCACTCTTTTTCATTTTTCTTTTCTTGTGATGATGTGATTGTGTGGCCCACTTGAATGGACCTCACCTTAAAGTATGTTTTATACATGTTATTCATCCATTTGGTGGCCCACCTAAGCAGGGCCCACCTCAATGCATGTGTCATGACCAGACGTCCAGGGACGTCCCTAGACGTGGACTTGGGAAAACAAAAATATTGGCTTGGTTCTCAAGCCTTAGAGAGGGTGGTCTATGTAGACCCCACCTTGATGCAATGATCAAATCCACTCCATCCATCCTATTTACCAGCTCATTTTAGGCGCTGAGCCGAAAAATGAAGCTGATCCAACTTTTTGGTGGGCCATACCTTAGTAAACACGGATTCTTACCATCCAAAATCACCTGAATTTTTCTACAAGCCAAAAGATGCCCAATATTAGGCTTGATGGATGGATTATGGGCTATGGAATCCATTGGGTGGGCCGGATTCATTTGATGTGGGCCCCCCATGGGAAAAACCTCAGAAAAATGAGATTTAAAAAAAATAATAATAATAAAATAAGGTGCAGCGCCTACTGCTGCTGTGCAGCAGGACGCTGCTGGCATCAACGTTAAAACGGGCAAGACCCATGGCCAGAGCCATGAGCCCCACCATGATGTTTGGTCACCATCCAAACCGTTAATTAGGTGGGCCACTTCTTGAAGTGGGCCCTCTCCAAAAATCAGGCCGATCCAATGCTTGGGTGACCCACATCACAGGAAACAGTGGGGCTGACCCTCTGCCATTGAAACCCTTTTTGGGCCCACAAAAGTTCTGGATCAAGCTAAAATTTGTTTTTACCCTTCATATGGGTCTGCGTGACCTTATAAATGGGATGGATGGCATGTAAACATAAGGTTGGGACCCACAATGATGTACGTGTTTCGTTCCACCATCCACCTAGATGGTGGAGCCTTCCATGATATATGTGTTATATTCCCACCGTCCAGGGACGGTGGGCGTGCGGGTGTGTGTGCGTATGTGTGTGTGTGCACGTGTGTGTGCATGCGATGTGTGTGCATGTGTGTATGTGTATGCCTGTGTGTGTGTGCGTGTGTAAGTGCATGCGTGAGCGTGTGTGCTTGTGTGGGGTGGTTGTCTGTGTATATATATATATATACTATATATATTATATTTTATATAATATACCTGATAGTGGGCCCCTATGGGCCCCACCATGATGCTTGTATTGCATCCAAACCGTCCACCCATTTCTAAAGCTCATTTTTGGGCATGAGCTAAAGAATAAGTCAGATCTAAAGTTCATGAGAACCCCACCATTTTAAGTGGTGGCCAATGACGCCCACCGTTCATAATAAAAAATCCCTAAGGGGCCATTGTAGCTTCCGATTAAGCTAATGTTTGTTCCACTTCATCTATCCCTATGTTAACAAAGGTACAGGTTGGATGGGAAATATACATTATGGTGGGCCTTAGGAATTTTAAATGATGGAAATCATTATCACCACTTGTGTTTTTGTAACGCCCTGAAAATCGGGGGTCGAGCATAAACTCAACTCCCGAGTTCCAACGCATCACTTATGCAACAAAATGAATGATGATTGAATGTGATCGGTATTAGTGCAATGAACATGAGTGAGATTAAGCCAAAACAACATATCATACTCCAGAGACAGTTAAATTTGCAAGCGGAAGACTGTGATAGATAGATAAAATATATAAACTGTGGTGGGTCTCCAGAGTGTGATAACATTACCAGGTTAAATAATTACAAGTACAGTTCTAAAATATACCTAATGTGAGGAAATGTAATGTCTCCTATCCCAAATACCATAGCCCCGTCAATACAGTACCAGGTCTTCAGAGACCCGTCAGAGAGTTACATGTAGGAGAACTCCTCCTCGACATCATAAAAGTAGTCCGGCTCTGCTTCATAAGCATTGCCATCACCTGAAACTTAACAAATCTGGTTGGTGTGTACAACACCATCCCGTAACGTGGGAGTGACTGATCAACTCAGTGGAACAGTAAAGCATAGGTTAACATGTTATCAATACAGTCAAGCAGTAATGATAAAGCAGTAAATCAAACACTCCTAGTTACTCTGATTAATGCAAGCATGAATGCAGGTATAATGGATGACCTCACCGACATACTCCCTCATGCGACACCATCTCACGTTCGCGGCATGCTTACATCCCACAGTGCTCCACATCTTCCAGGCACATGCGATGCATGATGAGCATGATTACCGAGTTTTTTAATTAATCCATTTCAAACAGCAGGATTGGGAAACTAAGGTACCTCCCTTGTATCATTCCCAAACATGATCCATTCTAGGGTCGTCAGTCCTAGTTAATATCAGACGATGGTGCGGTTTCTAGGTCACTGCAGAGGCTGTCAGGGCTGTTACGCACAAAGGTTGCACCACTCCCCCATCACCCCTTAAACGATTCATCACTATACAGAAACAGGCATAGTTCATACTCTATATACCGCGACAAACTCTAAGGCTCACCGCGATTTCAGAGTATGCTCGAGGTCACTACAAAGGGTCGCTGTGGTTGTTGCTCACATACGTTGCACCACTCCCCCATCACCTTATCAATGTAGGCCGACAGCACGAATATAGTGTCCCATACCACCATAATCGGCTCACGAGTCTGGTTGCTCACTGGTCACTACGGGGAGGCACGTGGCCCCAGTGTAGGCCGACAGCTTGACCATGGTGTCCCATACCACCATGCCCGGCTCATGAGTCTTAGCGGATCGAGGTACCATGGTTAAAAGGGATTTCACTCGTAAGTTTGGTACCCTAGGTTCAAACATTAGCGACCAAACATGGTGAACATATATAAGACACACGGGGTACTTGATGTGTTCGGCTGGCTCGAGCGCACAACAAGTTGGGCGATATGAAGCGCAGAAGCACCTCGTGTGGCCAACCATATCGCCAACCGAAGTACGACACGGGTTCACCAACACATCATGTGTGGCGAAACGAATCTCAACCACAATTCCAAGTCTGATACCGGATGCCTGGACTATGGACATAGTCCTAATCTCATTCAATTTCTAACCATAACATGTGAAGTACAGTATGATAAACAAGGTAATTCAGGAACGCTAGCAATCATGTTATAAAGCATGTCATAAAGCATGTTAATAAACAAGTTACAAAGCATGTTCAAAAGCATGTTGTAAAGCACTATACAAATAGGGATACAAATACATATATTTCATAGGTGAGTGGTTAGAGTAAATAACCACATGGAGGGTATCATATGTGACTCTAAGGTAGTTGAGAATCCCATCTCAGCACCTTCCTAAGGTTCTAACACTTAAGCACTTACATTCACAAGTAATTTTACCAACACTTGGAATGCACTATTTCAACATATATGACGTATGTTAGGGGAAAGTGCACTAGGGTTGTCCCTTTACCAAACTAGTATTTTATACGTATACATCATATTCATACAGCAAATAATCATGACAATTACATCAGTAAATTTTATACGTATAGGGTATTTTGTAGGATACCCAATTTCAACATACATAGTGTTTACAAGGGAACTTATAATACGGCGATTCTTTTCGCCAAGCAATTAATTTATACGCACATAATATATTTATATAACAATTAATCATGACAAATACATCGCTAAAATATACACGTATACGGTACTTCTTACAATACCGTAATTCTACATACATGGTGTATATTAGTAAACATGTATTTAGGCGAACCCTTTCGCCAAATGAGTATTTTATCCATACGTCATATATCCATACGACAATTAAACATGTCAAACACATTTCCATAAAAAATACGTATACAGTATTTTATACGAATACCTAGAGTATGTGAAATTCCAAATTCTACAATTCTAATCGAAACAGAAAACGGAAAGCACTTTGTACATGTGCAATTGCATGCAGATCATGAATCTATCATTATCTGACATTGAAAGCGTTGAAAACCGTAACCTATACACCTAAAGTCCTCACCTTGTGTCGTAGAATCGTAACGGAGTTGATAGGTTCACTAAGCTTCCGTATACGGCAGTTCGGCAACCTATAGAATGAAATAGGTTAGCTATTTCATAACCTACAAACTATACAACCCTAAAACAGGTTAAGGTTAGGGTTTCTTACCTAGAAACGACGCCGGAATCGCCGGGAAAGCAATAAGAATCAGGCGGTGGAGCCCGAATAGCGGTAGGGAACAGCAGCAGGGAGTTCCTCCCACATCTCTCACACTTTCTCTCTCTTTTCTCTCTCTCAATCTCAAATTCGTATGGCTGCCATGAGAGAGGGTTTAAGGTCCTTATATAGCCTAAAAATTTACCAAAATAGATTTCTGGACAAGGTTCACCTAGGTTATAGCCAAAGCGGAACTTTTTCAGCTCAACGGAGGACTTCTGGCGGGCCTCCTTAAGCCAAAGGTCGAACTTAAGCTCACTAACGCTGGATCTACATTCTATTAAGTTTTCATTTCGGTCGGGAATCCAGATCACGCGTGGCGGACCAGTTTCAGTTCAACGGTCAGCGGATCTCGATCGGAGATGCCGAGTACATGTAAATGTGTATGAAATTTCTCCTGATCCGAGAGTGTAATTTGGTCTGATTCTGACGGTCTGGTTGCTCAAAACTGATCCGCAAGCGATGAGTCTCAGATTTCTAGTCAAGATATTTATTTTTAAAGAAAACAAGTGTTTTCACACTCTCTTGTTCCGGACTCAAGCGAACAGCCGTGGGACACTGGCTTGGACTGATTTCCGAGATGGTTGTCAAGTCCAGCGAGGCGGTCCTAAGTCCTTAACTTGGTATTATTCGGACTCCCGATGTGCGGTCCAGATTAGATACGGAGTTTCAAGATGCTCCCGAGAGCAGCCGGGTAATGAGTTTGATCCTAGATTTTTGGGTAACCTAGCGTCAATGATTCTACAAGTTTTGGGTCTTGCAGATCGTATTTAAAGCGATTCAAATGGATTTCATTGCTAATCTAGTTTAACACTTAGTTAACTTTGTCAAATTTCTAAAGGATTAATCCTAAGTGATTTCTGGTCGAGGTGGTACTCAGGCCTTTGTAGTTTGTATATAAGGTGATCCAAGTTATAATACTTAACTAGTTTAAGATAGTGTCTAGGGTGAAAGTACTTAGGAAAATTGAAAGATCAAGGTGGTGAAGGGTGAGATTTGTGAAGGAAATGGGTTCAAAGGCAGCTTTAGACATTGGGATTCAGTTCTGACAAGTTAATGAGGTGTTAGGAGCGGCCCATTGCCTAAGGACGTCTAATTCCAGGTTGGCAAAAATCTGGGGTGTTACAATCTACCCCCCTTAAAACAAAATTTTGTCCCCGAAATTAGCTAAGGGTAATAAGGAAAGATTTCTATTATTTCATTTGCCTAAGACTTATTGATTTCGAGTTCCTACGCGTGGTAGGGTATATACTAGCCTGGTTCATTTTAGTCTACCTCCCTTAAAACATATTTCTTTATCCATTTCTCATACCCTAATGTTTTGTTACAATTTATTTCTTTACTTATCTGTAGTCTTGACAACAATTCCCACAATTTAGAGTAAGGTAGTTGTCTTTAATGTTTGACCAACACAGAGAGATGTTTATGGTGGGCTTGATCCCGATACATCGATCATCTACCGAGCTAAGGTAGAAAGCTCATCGTATCCCTTCCGAATCCTAGTGGATCCTGGTCTTCTGCTCGTCAGCAGTGAGTCTGTTGGTAGTCGCACAGGATTGAGAATTGGGTCAAGCCGCGAATGTTTCGCAGTTGTATATTTCAGTAACTCTGTGGTACGATCACTCTAAAGACGCAGGGAATGTCCATCATTGAAAAGTTCAAATTGTCTATTTTAAGGTTGCCCTTTAGGTCTTAGTCTAAGAGAGTCCTCGTTATTATCTATGTCAAAGGAAATGGGGAATTAAATCTTACTAGATCATCCTAAAACGGTTTCTCATAGTAGAACCTGCTAGGGCTTCTATAATGTGCGTATGTTAACGAGCACCATTTCAATCCTGGGCCAGTGGAGTAGGGTCCACCACGCTTTCGCTGTGCCACCCAGATCAAGAGATGCAATAGGTAACCTAACTAGATTGGGCTCATAATGTTCTACCTCCCTTAAAATTTTATTTTCACCCTCAAGGTTCAAGATTTATGTCCTGCTCCGTATATCGGAACAAGGTGTAGTTTAGGATCTATCCTTGACATGAAATGGGAAATACATTGGTCTGACTTTCATCGACAATGTGTACTAAGGCATTGATACTTGTGGTTACAAAAATGAGTTAAAGAATGATGGGTATTGTAGTTGATTGCAGGGACAGTTGTGAGTTTGAGGCAAGATGCCTAATTCTACCAAGGAGTTTTGTCACGGTCTAGAATTATCCTATTTAATCATGTCTAGCTTAATAGGCATGCTATCTTTTTACGTTCATAAGCACAATATGTATGCCGACATGGCATATGATTCGGGACCTGATTCTTAACTATTCGTTGCCCATTTGGGAAATTCCTTAGGCCTAAAAGGAAATATTTCTATTGGCTACATATTCTTACACTTCTCAAAGACAAAGTTATAAACTTTTAGTTGTAAGTGGTCAAGCCAACACGGAAGGAAAGTTGTGTAGTGGATCAGAATCGGATACATGGACCTTCTGCCTCGCGAAGACAGAAAATTGTCGTATCAGTTCTTAATCCTAATTGATCCCGACCTTCTGCTTGATCAGAGCATAGAGTTCATTGGTCACCATCAGGATTAAGAATTCGATTCAAACCGTGAATACCTCGCTTATAGGTAGTGTCTCTACTCCGTGTTCCTGATTGTACTAAGTCCTTGAGAAGGCAATTCTAAGGGTTATGTTGATTTGACCTAACATTAAATCCAAGGGATCTATAAGTTTTCTCTGGGCGTGAATAGGTTCTACGTTAAACAAGTTTCCTAAGAGTTGTTAAAGAAGCCTATAAGTACCAAGGGGATTTAACGAAGGAACGGGGTCTCGCTCCAACCTAATCAATCCGACTTACGCTAGATGGTTTCTAATACAAGAAATTGGTTATCGCTTAGGGTTAAAGTTGTCTAAGTGGAATTGAGTTGCCCGAACTTGAATTTAATTACGCTTGAGCACTACACACCTGTTTACAATAGCTATGAAGGTCCTAGGGCTCACATTATTCATTTATTGGGTTTCCTATACTGTCAAGTCTGTCGAAATCTAGGAGCACCGCTCTAGGTCCAAATTTCAAAGGCCTACTTGGCCAGCGATCTTAAGTTGTACTAAATGGAACTGCATTGCTAATCCGACTTCAGGATTGGCAGTGGCATGGTTGGTAGGAGGGTGGGTGGGGATTAAATTTTATAGGCTTTGGAAAATGAGTCTGGTGTTGGAAAAGTGTGAGATGGGATTTCCAAACCCCATGATGATGAATTTATAAGTGTAATTTGAAAAGAAAACACGAGATTTACGTTTAACTGCCTACATCCCAATCATAGTATGGATGATTAGGCCTCCAAGAAAATGGCCGTACACGCTCGAATAGAGCCATGGAAAATGAGGATAAGGGGAAAGCTGGAGTTTTTGGTTCTCCACGGATTGAAGTCTCGACAGACGTCGTAGAGGCCCAATAGATAGGGTTTGAAGAAGGAAAATGAATAGATGGGATGGGTTGAGAGCTTACCCGAACTTGAGCTCCAAATGGGGGATATGAGAGCTCCAACATGAGAAAAAGGGAAAAGGAGGAGGCTAGGGCTGTTGTGAACGGTTGGAGTGTGTGGGTTATGGAAGAAAATGGAGGATTGCAAGGTTTAGGGGGATGGGTTGAGAAAAAAAATCGAAAATGGGGGTTTGGGGCGTTTGGAAGGGGTGAAATGAGAGAGAGAGGGGTGCTCCAACCCCCAAAATCCCAAAACCCAGCCAAAACTGCACGTGACAGGGAGTAGGGGAGGTCGGGCTGACCAGTCCCAGGCTCGGCCCACCACCAGCAGAGCCACCTGACGGCGGCGCACCGCGGTGACCGCGGCCCCGCCGCGGTCCGCCTTGGCCGGAGCCTCGCCGCCGTAGTGGGGCCATGTCCCCCATGGTCCCAAGGTGCCAATTGCACCCTGGTTCGACCCTGGGTCCCTTTGGATTTAAGTGGGGAGGCCCCCGACTCCGTTTCGAGTCGTTTCGGGTCAAATCGGACGTATCTTACAATCTGGAATGAGTTATCTGACGTAAAATATATGAATTTGGGGTAGAACGAGCTAATGAAGCCAACCAACCCACTACGCCGGGTTGCGCAGCCCGGAATTGCAAAAAAAAAACCTCCGATTGACAGTCATTTCCCTGTTTTAATTTCGTTTTACTAAAATGTTAATTTTTTGTTTGGTTACTCTTCATCTGTTGGGGTTTAGGAGTTGCGCTCATCGTGTAAAGAGCCTGGAATAATTAGGAGGACGGTTTGGTGAAGTCAAATAGGACACTATTTTTGGCTGAAAGCCTTGCGCACTTGTAGACATCACAACCTAGGAGTTTTAGTTGTAGTTTGTTTCTGATTTCTTTCCCATTACTTGGTATCCCTATTTAAAGGGTTGCGAACTCATTTTTAATCATTCCTTAATCAAGTTCGAATTTATTAGAATTTATTTTTACTTTCTGCTTTCTTTTCTCGTAGACTCGAGGAGTCTCTACGAGGAGTCCAGAGAAGTTCCGAGGATTCGGAATAGTTAACATCATCACTCTTATTACCGATTTTCAACAGTTGGGGTGAGGTGGATTGTAATCTAGAATTATCTATAGACGGCCTAGGAATATTTTAAGGTCGACCTGTGCGACCATGATTGAATACAGATTCGATTTCGGCGTTCGTTTTCAGTGAACTAGTCGTTAGACGGAATAGGGATGTTTAAGACTGTTTCAACATTCCGTCGCTCCCTCCTAAGTTAGAGTGCGTCAGTGTGCGTCGTGTGACCATAACCCAGGTCCGGTTTAATCCAAATCATGCTCGGATACCATCTTGTAACGCCCTGAAAATTGGGGGTCGAGCATAAACTCAACTCCCGAGTTCCAACGCATCACTTATGCAACAAAATGAATGATGATTGAATGTGATCGGTATTAGTGCAATGAACATGAGTGAGATTAAGCCATAACAACATATCATACTCCAGAGACAGTTAAATTTGCAAGCGGAAGACTATGATAGATAGATAAAATATATAAACTGTGGTGGGTCTCCAGAGTGTGATAACATTACCAGGTTAAATAATTACAAGTACAGTTCTAAAATATACCTAATGTGAGGAAGTGTAATGTCTCCTATCCCAAATACCATAGCCCCGTCAATACAGTACCAGGTCTTCATAAGCATTGTCATCACCTGAAACTCAACAAATCTGGTTGGTGTGTACAACACCGTCCCGTAACGTGGGAGTGAGTGATCAACTCAGTGGAACAGTAAAGCATAGGTTAACATGTTATCAATACAGTCAAGCAGTAATGATAAAGCAGTAAATCAAACACTCCTAGTTACTCTGATTAATGCAAGTATGAATGCAAGTATGATGGATGCCCTCACCGACATACTCCCTCATGCGACACCACCTCACGTTCACGGCATGCTTACATCCCACAGTGCTCCACATCTTCTAGGCACATGCGATGCATAATGAGCATGATTACCGAGTTTTTTAATTAATCCATTTCAAACAGCAGGATTGGGAAACTAAGGTACCTCCCTTGTATCATTCCTAAACATGATCCATTCTAGGGTCGTCAGTCCTAGTTAATATCAGACGATGGTGTGGTTTCTAGGTCACTACAGAGGCTGCCAGGGCTGTTACGCACAAAGGTTGCACCACTCCCCCATCACCCCTTAAACAATTCATCACTATACAGAAACAGGCCTAATTCATACTATATATACCGCGACAAACTCTAAGGCTCACCGCGATTTCAGAGTATGCTCGAGGTCACTACAAAGGGCTGTTGCTCGCATACGTTACACCACTCCCCCATCACCTTATCAATGTAGGCCGACAGCACGAATATAGTGTCCCATACCACCATAATCGGCTCACGAGTCTGGTTGCTCACTGGTCACTACGGGGAGGCACGTGGCCCCAGCGTAGGCTGACAGCTCGACCACGGTGTCCCATACCACCATGCCCGGCTCATGAGTCTTAGCGGATCGAGGTACCATGGTTAAAAGGGATTTCACTCGTAAGTTTGGTACCCTAGGTTCAAACATTAGCGACCAAACATGGTGAACATACATAAGACACACGGGTTACTTGACGTGTTCGGCTGGCTCGAGCGCACAACAAGTTAGGCGATATAAAGCGCAGAAGCACCTCGTGTGGCCAACCACTATCGCCAACCGAAGTACGACACGGGTTCGCCAACACATCATGTGTGGCGAAACGAATCTCAACCACAATTCCAAGTCTGATACCGGATGCCTAGACTATGGATATAGTCCCAAGCTCAATCAATTCCTAACCATAACATGTGAAGTACAGTATGATAAACAAGGTAATTCATGAACGCTAGCAATCATGTTATAAATCATATCATAAAGCATGTTAATAAACAATTTACAAAGCATGTTCAAAAGCATGTTGTAAAGCACTTTACAAATAGGGATACAAATACATATATTTCATAGGTGAGTGGTTAGAGTAAATAATCACATGGAGGGTATCATATGTGACTCTAAGGTAGTTGAGAATCCCATCTCAGCACCTTCCTAAGGTTCTAACACTTAAGCACTTACATTCACAAGCAATTTTACCAACACTTGGAATGCACTATTTCAACATACATGACGTATGTTAGGGGAAGTGAACTAGGGTTGTCCCTTTACCAAACTAGTATTTTATACATATACGTCATATTCATACAGCAAATAATCAGGACAATTACATCAGCAAATTTTATACGTATAGGGTATTTTCTAGGATACCCAATTTCAACATACATAGTGTTTACAAGGGAACTTGTAATACGGCGATTCTTTTCGCCAAGCAATTAATTTATTCGCACATAATATATTTATACAACAATTAATCATGACAAATACATCGCTAAAATATACACGTATACGGTACTTCTTACAATACCGTAATTCTACATACATGGTGTATATTAGTAAACATGTATTTAGGCGAACCCTTTCGCCAAATGAGTATTTTATCCATACGTCATATATCCATACAACAATTAAACATGTCAAACATATTTCCATAAAAAATACGTATACGGTATTTTATACGAATACCTAGAGTATGTGAAATTCCAAATTCTACAATTCTAATCGAAACAGAAAATGGAAAGCACTTTGTACATGTACAATTGCATGCAGATCATGAATCTATCATTATCTGACATTGAAAGCATTGAAAACCGTAACCTATACACCTAAAGTCCTCACCTTGTGTATTAGAATCGTAACGGAGTTGATAGGTTCGCTAAGCCTCCGTATACGGGAGTTTTGCAACCTATATAATGAAATAGGTTAGCTATTTCATAACCTACAACTTATACAACCCTAAAACAGGTTAGGGTTAGGGTTTCTTACCTAGAAACGACGCCGGAATCGCCGGGAAAGAGATAAGAATCAGGCGGTGGAGCCCAAATAGCGGTAGGGAATAGCAGCAGGGAGTTCCTCCCACATCTCCCACACTTTCTCTCTCTTTTCTCTCTCTCAATCTCAAATTCGTATGGCTGCCATGAGAGAGGGTTTAAGGTCCTTATATAGCCTAAAAATTTACCAAAATAGATTTTTGGACAAGGTTCACCTAGGTTATAGCCAAAGCGGAACTTTTTCAGCTCAACGGAGGACTTCTGGCTGACCTTCTTGAGCCAAAGGTCGGACTTAAGCTCACTAACGCTGGATCTATGTTCTATTAAGTTTTCATTTCGGTCGGGATTCCAGATCACGCGTGGCAGACCAGTTTCAGTTCAACAGTCAGCGGATCTCGATCGGAGATGCCGAGTACATGTAAATGTGTATGAAATTTCTCCTGATCCGAGGGTGTAATTTGGTCTGATTCTGACAGTCTGGTTGCTTAAAACTGATCCGCAAGCGATGAGTCTCAGATTTCTATTCAAGATATTTATTTTTAAAGAAAATAAGTGTTTTCACACTCTCTCGTTCCGGACTCAAGCGAACAGCCATGGGACACTGGCTTAGACTAATTTCTGAGATGGTTGTCAAGTCCAGCGAGGCGGTCCTAAGTCCTTAACTTGGTATTATTCGGACTCCCAATGTGCGGTACAGATCAGATACGGAGTTTCAAGATGCTCCCGAGAGCAGCCGGGTAATGAGTTTGACCTAGATTTTTGGGTAACCTAGCGTCAATGATTCTACAAGTTTTGGGTCTTGCAGATCGTATTTAAAGCGATTCAAATGGATTTCATGGCTAATCTAGTTTAACACTTAGTTAACTTTGTCAAATTTCTAAAGGATTAATCCTAAGTGATTTCTGGTCGAGGTGGTACTCAGGCCTTTGTAGTTTGTATATAAGGTGATCTAAGTTATAATACTTAACTAGTTTAAGATAGTGTCTAGGGTGAAAGTACTTAGGAAAATTGAAAGATCAAGGTGGTGAAGGGTGAGATTTGTGAAGGAAATGGGTTCAAAGGCAGCTTTAGACATTGGGATTCAGTTCTGACAAGTTAATGAGGTGTTAGGAGCGGCCCATTGCATAAGGACGTCTAATTCCAGGTTGGCAAAAATCCGGGGTGTTACAGTTTTGGTGTGGCCCACCTTGGTATACATATAAGGTCCATGTGACTAGGCCCATCTGGATGTATTTGTGGCCTGTTTGTTGAGGCCCACTTGGTATATATATGAGGCCTATATGATTAGGCTGACTTAATTATTGGAGGCCCATGGGTTATGGCCCATCGCAATGTACATAAGGCCGATTGGTGCGGCCCATTGATGTGGCCCACTTGATGAATATAAGGCCCATGCGATATGGCACATTTGATGTATTTAAGGCCCAGTGGGATGTCCTTAGGGTCCATTGAAATATGTTATTCCCCCATGGTTTGTGTAATGATGTTTTATGGCGGACCATGCCTTGGGAGCAATGTTGGTTTGATGTTCACATTGTAAGAATAATGTTGGTTAAATGTCCACATTATGACTCTCCTTAGGGCCCATTGATAGGTCCATACTTATTGTGAGTAGGCGGTCTAGGCCCATTTGCATTGCAAGGATAGTTCATTACTTTATGAAATTCTTAGTATAACTCCATGATACATGCCCATATGCGTCATATGTATGCTTAATATGAGAAATGTTTGATCATAGCATAAGCCGTTGGGCCGAGACATTTACAGGACTCCTTATGAGATGGGGTGCCCCACATGATCGCGTGGTATGTGCGAGATTGTTGCATGATTCTATGGTGTTACTCATGCATCTCGCATATGTGTGACTTGATCACTGTACGCCCTAACGACCTCAGCGCCGTGGCTCCATAGGCACATCATGGATGACCGTATCGGATACCGAAAATACTTTGTTCTAGCACTGTGGGCACTTAGGATGTCCTTGGGTGAAAGTCCCAGAACCTTTTTGGTACCAGGGGATGCTCCAACGTCTAGACTGAGTGCAAACACGAGCGCCCGAGTGCCAAATACCAGTAGGCCGCGTCTCCCACTGTGTCGTGGTTGGTTGGGAGGGGGTGTGACCTTATCCGCCTGAGTGAGGGGGCTATAAGCTAGGCTGAGTTTGACCAGTTCACAAATGTATCCGCTATCAATGAGCCGGGTGGGTATTGGCAAACTATTGGTCAGGCAGATAGTGTGGTCTATTCCACTTGCTTGACTGTGCAGCTAGGGAGGAGGCAGTCAGTGTGAGGTGTATTAGACCCCGGTGATATCCAGGGAGGAACTGTACTGATATGTGTACTTGATGAGTACTGGCACGCTTGTTTTGCATCTCGCATATGACATTTGGTTACTTAGGCCTCGCATCGCATGACCTTGGTATGGTTGATAGCATTCATGCCTTGCATTACATAGCTTTGGTACAACTGACAGCATTCATGGACTTACCACATATTTCTGCATTACTCTGATATTATATACTTGGCACTAACCTTACACACACTTTCACCACCCTCTAAGCTTTTGTATGCTTATGCAAGATAGATGCGTGCAGGTACCGTTAGATTGCAGCAGCGTTGAGCTCGGAGCATGCAGCAGTCTTCTAGAGCTTTTGGAGTTTTCTTTGATATCTTCATATTGTGTTTTCCTCTCTGCATTGTACTCAAAGTTTTGTTATAATGGATATGTGGTGATGTTATTTTGTGACTTGGTTATGCTTGTGGTTATGCTCCATTAAAAAATAATAATAATAATAATAAATAAAAAAAATTCATACTGAAAATCCTTCTTGTAGGATCCCAGGATTAGAATCTGGCGTATGGGTGCTGGTAGCCGAGAATGGGGTACTACGGAGGCTGTCAGCGTCGGATTCGACGATCAGAAATTTTGTGAACCCGGTTTCCGAGTTTGGGGCGTGACACCGTACGTGAGCAATGGACCTCTAGATGAGTTCCGTTGGCCCAACAGCCGCCTTTTAGCTATAACCTAAGCATATTATGGCCTTGGGGCCATTGACATCACTTCTGGGCCTATATAATGGCTTAAACCTACCCCTCTCTCATTCCATATGATTTTCTCTAACCCTAGGAGAGAGAAGAGAGAAAAGAGGAGAAAATAGTGAGGAGAAGAGTGAGAGATCAGGAGATCGTTACTGGTATTCATTCCCACTACTCCTCGTGTTGAATCACCACCCCACCATCGCTATGCCGTCAATTTCATATACGATTTGGGTAAGAAATCATAACCCTAATATTGATTTGGATAAGAAATTATTTGGGAATCCAAATAGAGAAACTGGTGAAATAGCTAACATATTTCAATGTTTAGGTAACCGTTGTGCCCTAGACAAAGACGCAGTGTACGAACCGAGTTCGTAACGAGCATACCAACGAAAGGTGCGGACTATAAATGTTTAGGTTATGGTTTTTAAGGCTTTCAATGTCAGCTAGGGATTTATGTCTGATTTGATTGCTGCTATATGATCTTAGTTACGACATTTTCGATATATCATATATGTGTAAACTAGGTTGTACACTAAATGCATTCCATGTGTTTGTTGAAATGTTTGAATGAATAGAAAATTATGATATATGCTTGCCATGACTATTAATCTAGAATTCATGTTTGTTGCACGTATGACAACTCCTTTGTGAAAGGATTTGCCATAATATATGTTATAACTAATTTATTACATGTATGTTGAAATGTGTATTCTAAGTGTTTGATAAAATGTCTGAATGAGAAATTATTTTTCGAAATGTATTTAATGAGGGGTTGAGATAGGATTCTCAATCACCTTATCTATAGTTACAGTTTCTTTCATGTAACCTACCTTGCTACTACGTGATTTGTGTATGAAAAACATATGTATGATAAAATGATCGCTATGTGTTTGTTAAAATGCTCAATGCAGATTTATATTTGAATTGGTTATTAAATGTTCTTTTGACTGTCATATATGAATGCTTATTGTATTTGAGTATGATTGAGACTAATACGTTAAATGGCGGTGAAGACCGCACTAGTTGAAGAAGAAATATGTCAATATGTCCTAGAGGGGGTAAATATGATTTTTTAAAGTTTTTACAGCTTTACTTAGAAATCCTATTTCACTAATCCTATGAATATGCAATATATCAAGATTACTCAAATGTAACTCTACTGGTTTCCAAGCCTAGTAGAGGATCCAATCACAAACTATTCAAGAGATAGCAATATATAACTTAGTTTATGATGGATGTTGTAATGACTTGTAAATTTTTGTACAATGGCTCGAGTACCACCTTGACCAGAAATCGCTTAGGATTAAAACTTTTAGAAATTTGATAAAGTTAACTAAGTGCTAAAGTAGAATAGCCATGAAATTGGTTTGAATCACTTTAAATATGATTTACAAGACCCAAAACTTGTAGAATCATTGACGCTAGGTTACCTTAAAATCGAGGATCAAACTCATTACCCGACTGCTCTCGGGAACACATTGAAACTCCGTATCAGGCCTGGACCTCACATCGGGAGTCCGAAAAACACGAGGTTAAGGACTTAGGACCGCCTCGCTGGGCTTGACAACCATCTCAGAAATCAGACCCAGACAGTGTCCCACAGCTGTTCGCTTGAGTCCGGAGCGAAGGAGTGTGAAAACACATGATTCCTTTACAAAATAAATATCTGGAATAGTGATCTGAGACTTGATACTTGCGGTTAATTTATAAGCAACCAGACAGTCAGAATCTCACCCAAATACACCATCGGATCAGGAAAAATTTCATAAACATTTACATGTACTTGAAATTTCGGATAGAGACCCGCTGACCGTTGAACTGAAACTGGTCCGCCACACGTGATCTGGGAATCCGACTGAGACGAAACTTAACTCCACGTAGATCCAAGGTTAGTGAGCTTAAGTCCGACTTTTGGCTCAAGGAGGCCCGCCAGAAACCCTCCGTTGAGCTGAAATAACGCTGCTTTGGTTATAACCTAAGTATACCTTATCCTCAAGTCTAGTTTGGAGAGGTTTTAGGCTATATAAGGACCTTAGAACACCGTCTCTCACAGCCATACGAATTTGAGGAAAACCCTAGAGAGAGAAGTGAGAAAAGAGAAAGAAAGAGTGAGAGAAGTGGGAGAATCTCCCTGTTGCGGTTTCCTACCCCTACCCTAGCTCCACCACTCCATTCTTGCCGCTTTCCCGGTGATACTGACTTCATTTTGAGGTAAGAAACCCTAACCCTGGATCTATTTTGGGGTGTGTTGGTTGTAGGTTATGAAATAGCTAACCTATTTCATTTTTTAGGCTACCAAACTATCGAATATGGAAGCTTGGAAAACCTAGCTGATCCGTTGTGATTCCACGGTATGAGGTGAGGACTTTAAGTGTATAGGTTATGGTTTTTAACACTTTCAATGTCAGATAATGATAGATTCATGATCTGCATGCAATTGTACATGTACAAAGTGTTTTCCATTTTCTGTTTTGGTTAACGATGTAGATTATGGAATTTTACATATTCTAGGTATTCATAGAAAATACCGTATACATATAAATTTTGAAAATGTGTTTGACATGATTATTTGTTGTATGAATATACAATATATGGATAAAATACTTATTTGGCGAAAGGATTCGCCCAAATACATGTTTTACTAATATACACTATGTATGTAGAAATACTGTATTGTAGAAAGTACCGTATACATAGATATTTTAGTGATGTGTTTGCCATGATTATTTGTTGAATAAATATATTATTTATGCGTAAAATACTTGCTTGGCGAATGGACTCGCCCTAATACATGTTTACTTACATACACTAAGTATGTTGAAAAAGGTGTATGTTAAGTGTTTGTGAAAATGCTTGTGTGAGTAAGTGTTTGGATGTTGATGCCTTAAGAGGGTGTTGAGATGGGATTCTCAACTACCTTAGAGACATGTATGATTTCCTCCATGAGGTTGTTTACTTAAACCGCTTACTTGTGCAAAATATGTGTTTGTATTCCTATTTATGTAGTGCTTTATAACATGCTTTACAGCATGCTTTATATCATGCTTTATATCATACTTGTTAACTTGCTTGAATTACTTTATTTATCATGTTTTACTCCACATGCAATGGATAAGAATTAATTGAGTTTGGGACTATGTCTATAGTCCAGACAATCGGTATCAGATTTGAGATCGTGGCTGAGATTCATGTCGCCACGTAAGATGTGTTTGACGAAACCGTGTCGTACTTCAGTTGGCGGCAGTGGTTAGGCCACGCGAAGTGCTTATGCACTTCATGTCGTCCAAATGATTGTGAGCTCGAGCTAGTCAGGCTCGTCAAGTAACCCGATATGTCTAATGTATGTTCACCATGTTTGGTCACCCCTGCTTGAACCTAGGGTACCAAACTTACTAGTGAAATCCCTTTTAAACATGGTACCTCGATCCGCTAAGACTCTTGAGCCGGGCATGGTGGTATGGGACACCGTGGTCAAGCTGTCGGCCTACGCTGGGGCCACGTGCCTCCCCGTAGTGACCAGTGAGCAACCAGACTCATGAGCCGATTATGGTGGTATGAGACACTATATTCGTGCTGTTGGCCTACATTGATAAGGTGATGGGCGAGTGGTGCAACGATTCCATGTAACAGCCCTGACAGCCCTTTGTAGTGACCTCGAGCATACTCTGAATTTGCGGTGAGGCGACAAGTTTTGCCATAGTGTATACAGTATGAGCTAGGCCTGTATCTATATAGTGATGAATCATTATAGAGGTGATGGGGGAGTGATGCAACGATTCCGTGTAACAGCCCTGGCAGCCTCTGCAGTGACCTAGAAACACATTGTTGTATGAGATTAACTAGGATTGACGACCCTAGAATGGATCATGTTTGGGAATGATACAAGGGAGGGACCTTAGTTTCCCAATACTACTATTTGAAATGGACTAATAACTACTCGGTAATCATGCTCATCATCACACCTCATGTGCCTGGTAGATGTGGAGTACTGAGGGAGGTATGCATCCGCGAACGTAAGATGATGTCGCATGAGGGTGGTTTAGCAAGGGCATTCATCATGTCATTTCATACTTGCATGTTAGGATTATTTGATTGTACTGCTTTATCATTACTACTTGACTGAATTAATAACATGTTAACTTATGCTTTAATATTCCACTAAGTTAGCTACTCACTCCCACGTTACGGGACAGTGTTGTACACACCAACCAGACTCTGTCACAAGTATAGAGGATGCGTCGATTCAGGAGCAGAGCCGGAATACGATGAGGACCAGGAGGAGTTCTCATACATGCAGTACTCTAACGGCTACGCTTAGGCCGACTGGATTGCGAGGATTTTAGGATTTAACTTTAGTTATATTTTTACCATTTTATTCAGAAACAATACATGTATATGGTTACTCAGTTAGTGTTCATACTCTGGAGATCAAGATGGTTTTGTTCCTTTACATACATTATATATACATTTTCAGTCTTCCGCTTACCTTTATACAGTGGATCTGGAGTATGAATTACTGTTTTGGTATAATCTCACTCATGTTTATTGTTCTAATACAGACAACATTTAATCATCATTATTTATGTTGCATATGTGATGCGTTGGAACTCGGGTGTTGAGGTATACTCGACCCCCGATTTTCAGGGTGTTACAGATGTGATCGTGTATGTGTGTGGGGTGTGATCAGATATATAAATATGAATACATTGACATAAATCACATAGACAGAAGAAGAGCAATCATAAACACAGTCATGTTTATAGTGGTTCGACTACTTGTTTACTCCACTCCCGGTAACCGCACTCAACCCTCTGGTGTACCGGATTTTACTAAGGAGGTTTCACAGCGGTTCACCTCAAACCTATGGTTTTAAATTAGGTTCACCTTCAACCTTTACAACCTATACTGAGGCTGACTGTTTATGCTCTCACGAGCAAGAGTCAACACAAAGCACCCACTTTTAGGCACACTAGCCAAGGATCTTCCATAAGACCCTAGTGGAGGTTTCTACACAGTTTACCTCAAACCCGAGGTTTCACAGCGGTTGACCTCAAACCTAAGGTTTGCTAGTTCACCTTCAACCAAATGTTTATGCTCTCCATAGAGCAAGGGTCTACACAACAAACCCACCATGTACACTCCCGCCGAAGGCCTCCTTGAGGACTTCAAACGGTGAGAACCACTTAAGACCCAATCTTATAAAGGAATGATCACAAGTGTCCTCTTGGACTCTAGATACTTATAAATAAGTTGATGAGTCTCGATAAGCACAACGCCGAAGATCTCCTCCTTGTCGACGAAGAGTCTTCTGCTCCCTTGATTCGCAACACAAAAGATGAACCGATATATGGTGACGGGTTGGGTCAAGGTTATGATGGAATCCTACTCTCTATAGGTTTTCCTATAAGGAAGATAGAGTAGTTCCAATCATTTAGGCATTCAAGGCATCCCAGCTTAATGATTTGCCATTAAAGTAGTAGGTGGAGGATCCTTGAATGGTGAAGATCATTCCCCAATCCACTCTATTGAATATTAATGGTAAGGGTGGATTGGAAAATGAACTTCCCTGAGAGAAAGGGCTTTGGGTATATGATCTAAGGTTTAACACTCAAAAGCTCTTTCTACTTTCTCTCCTAGTAACAATAGACAAGTCCTCTATATATAGGCAAAAAGTTCCAACAGATATAAAACGGTCACATTTATGACTGAGTTCGATATCATCGAGCGTATACTCTCAATAGCATTGTAACGCCCTGAAAATCGGGGGTCGAGCATAAACTCAACTCCCGAGTTCCAGAACATCACTTATGCAACAAAATGAATGATAATTGAATGTTGACTGTATTCGTGCACTGAACATGAGTGAGATTAAGCCAAAAAAGATATCATACTCGAGAGAGACAGTTAAATTGCAAGCGGAAGACGATGATAGATAGATAAAATATATAAACTGTGATGAGTCTCCACAGTGTGATAACATTACTAGGTTAAATAATTACAAGTACAGTTCTAAAATATACCAAATGTGTAAGTGTAATATCTTCTATCCCAAGTACCATAGCCCCGTCAATGCGGTGCAGGTCTTGAGAGACCCGTCGAGAGAGTTACATGATAAGAGAACTCCTCCTCATCACCATAGAAGTAGTCGGCTCTCGCTTCATAAGCATCGCCATCATCGAAATTCAACAAATGCGGTTGGTGTGTACAACACCGTCCGTAACGTGGGAGTGAGTGATCAACTCGAGTGGAACGAAGAAAGTATAGGTTAACATGTTATCAATTCAATCAAGCAGTAATGATAAAGCAGTACAAATCAAACAATTCTAACTACTCTTATTAAGTGCGATAATGAAATGACATGATGCTGTATGCCCTTGCCAAACCACCCTCATGCGACATCATCTTACATTCGCGAATGCTTAACTCCCTCAGTGCGCCACGTCTACTAAGCACATGCGGTGCGATGATGATCATGATTACCGAGTTATTATTAGTCCATTTCAAACAGCAGTATTAGGAAACTAAGGTACCTCCCTTGTATCATTACCAAACATGATCCATTCTAGGGTCGTCAGTCCTAGTTAATCTCATACGATATTATGGTTTGAGAGGCATAGCGAAGGCATCACAAAGGGCTCGTCATCCATCAGCACGAATACAGATCTCACCGTATGCGACTCAATTGCTAACCGTCAGCTCGAGTACAGGTCTCACCGTACTCGGCTCAATCACTAGCCGTCAGCTCGAATACAGGTCTCACCGTACTCGGCTCAACTCATACTCTAGTTGCTGTGAAAGACTCGTCGCCAATCACAGACACCCTTGGAGTATACTCGAAGATACTACGGAGGACTCGTCGCCCGTCAGCATGAACACAGGTCTCACCGTACTCGGCTCTCGCAGTAAGTATCGACAGCTCGAATATAGTGTCTCATACCACCATAATCGGCTCACGAGTCTAGTTGCTCACTGGTCACTACGGGGAGGCACGTGGCCCCAGCGTAGGCCGACAGCTCGACCACGGTGTCCCATACCACCATGCCCGGCTCATGAGTCTTAGCGGATCGAGGTACCATGGTTAAAAGGGATTTCACTGGTAAGTTTGGTACCCTAGGTTCAAGCAGTAGCGACCAAACATGGTGAACATACATAAGGTAGATCGGGTTACTTGACGAGCTCGGCTAGCTCGAGCGCACAACAAATTGAACGACATGAAGTGCATAAGCACTTCGCGTGGCCAACCACTATCGCCAACCGAAGTACGACTCGGGTTCGTCGTACACATCTCACGTGGCAAATGAATCGCAGCCACGAATTCAATTCTGGTACCGATTGTCTGGACTATAATCATAGCCCCAAACATGATAACTTGCAGATAGATAAAGCAGTAATGGATCAAGATTCCACTCATACAATCAAGGTATGGTATTATCCGTTTAGGGTGCGAGGTCTTTTGCACGCACTCGTTGCTCCGCTCCCCATCACCCATGACGGATCATACAACGTAAATATAAATTTAAATATATGCATTACATAGTTATAATCAGAAAGCAGTTGAGCATGTTATGAATCACAACACAAGCATGAGTTTATACATGTTCAATTCCTAATCACACAACAATCCAAGGAGATCATACACATAGTGAAAAGAGGTTGAGAATCATATCTCAACACCCTTATACATTACAATTTGCTAACTACTACTCATTCAGACATTTCAAAAAAACACTTAAACAAACATACATCAACATACATGACATATGTCGATCACATTGGCATTAGGCCAAATCCTTTCCCTAGGGAGTTGCCCCAATCATAACACGCGTACACCCACGACTTATAGTCATGGCAAGCAGGAATCAAGTTCCATATTCATTCAGTCATTTCCACAAACACTTGGGCCACACATTTTAGCATATATGGTGTATATTGGCCGTGGCGTGATTTAGGGCAAATCCTTTCGTCAAAGGGGTATCACCAATACAACAATCATGAATCCATGACAACTAGTCATGGTGAGTACGAATGAGAATTCGGTACTCATTCAATCATTTTCACAAACACTTAGAATAAACTATTTCAACATACAGGGTGTATGTTAGCAAAACATGTATTAGGGCTATCCCTTAGCCAAGTGAGTATTTTATCCATGTATAATATATTACTACAGCAAATAATAATGATAAATTCATCTCCCAATATTTATACATATACAGTATTTTCTAGAATACGCATTTTCAACATACATAGTATATTGAAGCAAACATGTATTACGGCGATTCCCTTCTCCAAGCAAATGTTTTATACACACATAATATATTTATACGACAATTAATCATGACAAACACATCACTAAAATATACATGTATACGGTACTTCTTACAATACCGTATTTCTACATACATAGTGTTTATTAGTAAACATGTATTTAGGCGAATCCTTTCGCCAAAAAAGTATTTTATCCATACGTCATATATCCATACGTCAAATAAACATGTCAAACAAATTTCTAAAAAAAATACGTATACGGTATTTTATACGAATACCTAGAGTATGTGAATTTCCAAATTCTACAATTCTGATCGAAACAGAAAACGGAAAGCATTTTGTACATGTGTAGTTGCATGCAGATCATGAATCTATCATTATCTGACATTGAAAGCATTGAAAACCATAACTTATACACCTAAAGTCCGCACCTTTTGTCGTAGAATCGCAACGGAATCGATAGGTTTGTCTAGCTTCCGTATACGGCAACTAGGCAACCTAGAGAAGGTAATAGGTTAGCTATTTCATAACCTACAACAATCAAATCCCCCAAATAGGTTAGGGTTAGGGTTTGTTACATAGAAATGATGCCGGAATCGCCGGAAAAGCGATAAGAATCAGGGGTGGAGCCCAAATAGCGGCAGGGAACAGCAGCAGGGAGTTCCTCCCACATCTCTCTCACTTTCTCTCTCTTTTCTCTCTCTCAAATCTCAAATTCGTATGGCTGCCATGAGAGAGAGTTTAAGGTCCTTATATAGTCTCAAAACTCACCGAAATAGACTCGGGATCAAAGTATACTTAGGTTATGTCCAAAGCGGACCTGTTCCGTCTCAACGGAGCACTTCTGGCAGGCCTCCATGAGCCAAAGGTTGGACTTAAGCTCACTAACGCTGGATCTAGGTTCTATTAAGTTTTCATTTCGGTCGGGATTCCAGATCACGCGTGGCGGACCAGTTTCAGTTCAACGGTCAGCGGATCTCGATCGGAGATTTCGAGTACATGTAAATGTGTATGAAATTTTTCCTGATCTGAGGGTGTAATTTGGTCAGATTCTGACGGTCTGGTTGCTTAAAACTGATCTGCAACCGACGAGTCTCAGATTACTATTCAAGATATTTATTTTTAAAGAAAACAAGTGTTTTCACACTCTCTTGCTCCGGACTCAAGCGAACAGCCGTGGGACATCGGTTGGATTTGCTTTCCGAGATGGTTGTCAAGCCCAGCGAGGCGGTCCTAAGTCCTTAACCTCGTATTGTTCGGACTCCCGATGTGCGGTCCAGATCAGATACGGAATTTCGAGATGCTCCCGAGAGCAGCCGGGTAATGTGATTGATCCTAGATTTCAGGGTAACCTAGCGTCAATGATTTCACAAGTTTTGGGTCTTGCAGATCGTATTTAAAGTGATTCAAATGGATTTCGTAGCTAATCTAGTTTAACACTTAGTTAACTTTGTCACATTTCTAAAGGATTTAATCCTAAGTGATTTCCGTCTGAGGTGGTACTTAGTCCTTCGTAGTTTGTATATAGAGTGATCCAAGTTTTACTACTTAGTTAGTTTAAGATAGTGTCTAGGGCGAAAGTGCTTTGAAAAAATTGAAAGCACAAGGTAGTGAAGGGTTGGATTTGTGAAGGAAATGGGTTCAGAAGTGATTTTAGACTATGGGATTCAGTTCTGACAAGTTAATGAGGTATTAGGATTAACCCATTGCCTAAGGATTCTAATCCCAGGTTAGCAAAAATCTGGGGCGTTACAAGCATCGATGGTCTGCTCGATGACTCAAACTCAAAGTCATATGCTTTTGTAACCTTTTGGCAGTTGATCAAACAATTATCGATGTCATCGGATTTCGAACTCCGATTCCATCGATGATAGGATCGATCCATCGATACTTGAAAAAATGAGAGAGACTTGACTAGAAATATTTCAGGTTTTTAAGAAATGATCGAGGGTCAGTCGATGTCATCGGAATTTGTATATCGATGATATCAAAGGCAGTGTCGATGCATCGATTAATCCTATAGATTTATTAGTAAGCTTGCCGGACAGTTTGTGTCCAGTTTCGATGCAATTGACCCGACCTCGATATCATTGACATATGAATATTGATTTCCTCGAATGACCCCCGATCAAAGTTAAAACCAATCTAAAATATCTGATGGAAGAAATGCATGCCCATAATCGATATCATCGATGGTCTTCCAATATTATCGATATTTGATTTAAGATCATATTGGGAAGAGCATCGATATATCGAAGGAATTTGAGATTTTCTTTTAAAAATAGGGGTGCCAAAAATCTGCCTGTCGATCTTATTGAGCCACTTTCGATGAGCTCGAGATTTGAGTATCGATGATATCGATAGGTGTATCGATACATCGATAATTCGTCCAGATATGTTGTGAGGTTGCTGGACATATTTGGTCCTCTTATCAATGGTATCGATGAAGCATCGAGGACTCGATAGCACAGGTCGATCATATCGAGGGTGTTTTGATAAAATCGACGAGGCAAGAAAAACTTAGAGATTTTCCTATTTTAAAAAAGTTTTCTCACCAAAAAACCCTATGATTTTCTAACTTATTTTTAATGGTTTTATTCACCTGGTGTTTTAGGACATGGGATGTGAGGCTTTAAATTTACCTGTGGGGAGCTTGTACACATCCGGTTGAGGGAGACACTTGAATTGATCTTCCTATTAGGCTTTGTAGACAATCTGACTCAACACTCACGTAACTTGACAAACCAGGGCACTTTCAATACGTAGTCCAGGCAATTGGTAACGGTTTCCAATCGAGTGGCCAAATTAGTTTTGCCACAATGGACATGTTCGATGAATTCGAGTCATACAGTGATTACCGACAGTGTTAGGCCACGAGGAGTGCGTACGCACTCCATGTCGATTAATTCGGCATGCGTTCGTACCAATCGAATTTGTCAAATAACCCGATTAGTCTAATGTGTGCTTACCATGTATGGATGATTCTGCTTGAATCTAAGGTACCACTTACCAATGTAAAGCCCGTTTAACCTTGGTACCACAATCCGCTAAGACTCATGAGCCGGGCATGGTGGTATGGGACACCGTGGTCAAGCTGTCGGCCTACGCTGGGTTGATGAGCCTCCCTATAGTGACCAGTGAGCAACCCAAACTCGTGAGCCAAATACGGTGGTACGAGATACTGTATTCGAGCTGTCGGCCTACGCTAAGGTGACAAGCCTTTCCGTAGTGACCTCGAGTATAAACTAGGCCTACGTGAGGTGATGAGCCTCCTGTAGTGACCTGAACTTGCCTATCCACTACTTTTCAAACCAGGGATGATGTTGCCCTATAACTTGCATATCGTATGTGATTAACTAGGATTGATGACCCTAAATGGATCATCGTTTGGGTAAATGATATAAAGGGAGGTACCTTAGCTTCCCGAATCTGTTGTATGAATAATCATAATTAAGAACTTGGTTAACACGACCATTTACCGCACTACATGTGCTTTGGCGAGGATGTGCATAGTGGGAGTAGCATGTCTGACCATGAGATGATGTCGCTGAGGGAGTGCAGGCAAGGGCATGCATCATTATAGCATATTATTCCTACATTAACAAGAGTACGTAGGACATGATTCTTGTACTGTTTCATCATTACTGCTTGATTGAATTGATAACATGTTAACCTTTGCCTTATATCTCCATTGAGTTGATCACTCACTCCCACGTTTGGGACGGTATTTTAAAACACCAACCAGACTTTGTTTTAGCTGCAGATGATGGCGAGGCTTACGGAATGGAGCCAGACTTTTATGACGATGAGGAGTTCTCCTATGTACAGCTATCTGGCGGTTCTATGTAGACCATGTACTGATCGATGGGATTACAAAGATTATACGAATTAGTTGGACATTTCACTTTGCCATTTTGTATATTTTAGAACAAACATGTATATATTCAGCCTGGTGACATGATCATACTGTGGGGGTTTATAACTACTATTACACTTTATATATCTATCACAGTCTTCCACTTGCCTAATTTAATCATCTTTGGAGTATGATATGCTGATTTAGTGTAATCTCATTGATGTTTAATGCACTAATACAGACAACATTTAACCATCATTATCTATGTTTCATAAGTGATGTGACAGATCTCAGGAGTTGAGCCTTTGCTTGACCCTTGATTTTCGGGGCGTTATAAAGTTCCATCTAAATTATACGACATGATGCAGTCCTTGGGTTGTTCTGCTTGAGGTTGTACTTGGGTCTTTGTACAGATTTTTCTAGGACATTACAATCTACCCCCTTAAAGAAAAAATTTGTCCCCGAAATTTGTACCTTTTCATAATCCTCGAGGATTTGTGGGTAGTTCTTATGGACTTCATCTTCCACTTCCCAAGTAGCCTCGTCCTCGGTGTGGTGTGTCCATAATACTTTCACGAGTGGGATGACCTTACTGCGTAATACTTGCTCTTTCCTATTGAGAACACGCATGGGCCACAATACATAGGTGGCATCTTCCCTTAGTTATACTTGCTCCCACCTAATAATATGAGTTGGGTCGGGAATATATTTCTTCAGCATCGACACATGAAACACGCTGTGTACACCTGCGAGTGGTGTGGGCAAGGCGAGATGGTACCCCACCACACCCACTGGATCTAAAATCTGGAATGGCATAATGAACCTCAGCGTGAGTTTTCCTTTCCTATCAAAATGAAGTACTCCCTTCATTAGGGAAGCTTTAAGGAATACATGGTCCCCAACTTCAAATTCCAACTACCTGCGCCTCGTATTAGCGTAGCTCTTCTGCCTACTTTGGGCCGTAAGGAGTCAACGCCTAATAATATTGATCTTTTCTGAGGTCACCTGAACCAGATCTAGGCTAACCAAGCTCTTATCGCCAACTTCCACCCAACAATGCGAAGCTCGACATGGGCGTCCATACAAGACTTTGTAAGGAGCCATGCCAATGCTTGCTTGGAAATTGTTGTTATAGGCAAATTTGTTATAAGGGAGAGTCATCCGAGCTGTCCTTGAAGTCGAGTACGCATGCTCGTAACATGTCCTCGAGTATTTGATTTACCCACTCCGTCAGCCCATCGGTCTGTGGGTGGAATGCAGTACTAAATTTTAGCTTCACCCCCATCGCCTCTTGGATTCGGGTCCAGAAAATAGATGTGAATCGTGTGTCTCATTCTGACATAATCTCTAGAGGAACTCCACGTAGTCATACTATCTCCTTAATGTATAACTTGGCCAGGTCATCTACCGAATTAGAAACTCGAATCGGGAAGAAATGGGTCGACTTTGTCAACTGGTCCACAATCACCCAAATGGAGTTAGGCCCCTTTCTCGTCTTTGGTAACCTGAAAATGAAATCCATAGATATGAAATCCCACTTTCATTCTGTTATGGGCATGGGCTGTAGTAAACCCGAGGGTCGGCGGTGCTCGGCCTTGACTTACTGGCACGTGAGGCATCGGGACACAAAGTCTGCTATTTGGGCTACAAACGCTTCACGTCCCGATACATTTTCGTACTACTCAGATCATCGCCAACTTTAAATTATGAGTGGCCTCTAAAACTTCTCTCCACAAGTCGTGAAGGTTTGGGATGCATAGGCAGCCATGATACCGAAAACGTCCATCTAAGCGAATCCTCCATTTTGATTCTTCACTGTCGCTTGCACGCTCTCATCTTTAACATAGCTCATCTTCTTTCTGAGCCACAATGATTCGATTGTTAATAAGTAGTTGCACGTGGAGGTGTGCGATGCTCTCGAATGGCTCCTCCACTATCAGCCCCTGTTCGAAATCTCGCACGAACGCTACCATATTCCACTCTCCCACCATCAGCGGGGCTACAAATTCCATAGTTTTCTTGCGGCTCAACACACCGGCCATAAGGTTGGCCTTGCCAGGATGGTAAGAGACTTCAAATTTGAAGTCTTTCAATGTCTCCGTCCAATGGCGCTGCCTCATATTCAGGTTCCTCTGTGTAAAGATGTACTTAAGGCTCTTATGGTCGCAAAGGAGGTCAAACTCCTCGCCATAAAGGTAATGTCTCCAAATCTTTAATGTAAAAATGACTGCCGCCAACTCTGGGTCGTGAGTGGGGTAATTTTCTTCATGTTTCCTTAACTGTCGTGAGACATAGGCGATCACCCTATCCTTCTGCATAAGTACACACCCTAAACTGACTCGAGATGTGTCGATGTAAATAGTATGTTTGACCCCTTGCTTTGGCAGCACTAGCATGGGTGCAGACATCAGCTTGTCTTTTAATTCATGAAAGGCTGCCTCTGCTTTCTCATTGCAAGCAAATTTAAGATCTTTCTGAGTAAGTTGGGACAATGGTCGGGCTATCTTAAAGAAATCTTTAATGAATCAGAGATAATAGCCGGTAAGTCCGAGGAAACTCCTCACTTTTGTAACTAAGTCGGGCTACTCCCAGTCTTGTACCACGGTCACCTTGGAAAGGTCCACGACGATTCCTTCTTTAGAAATCACGTGTCCTAAGAACTTGACTTCTTCCTTCCAGAAATCGCATTTTCGGTATTGTGCAAACAATTGATTCTGCTTAAGAGTATCAAGGACTACTCGTAGGTGTTCTTCATGATCTTTCCGACTCTTTGAGTATATCAAAATGTCGTATATGAAAACGATGACGAATTGGTAATGATACGGCCGAAACACTCGGTTGATGAGATTCATGAATACGGCCGGTGCATTTGTAAGTCCAAACGGCATCACGAGGAATTCGTAGTACCCAAAGCTAGTCTTGAAAGTTGTTTTCTACATGTCTTCATTCCTGAGGCACAACTAATGATAACTGGACTGTAAGTCTATCTTAGAGAAATATTGTGCCCCCTTCAATTGGTCAAACAGGTCATCTATCCTTGGTAGAGGATACTTGTTCTTTACTGTAATGTAGTTTGATTTGCGGTGGTCTATACACAATCGCAGCGATCCATCTTTCTTTTTCATGAATAACAAAGGAGCTCCTCAAGGAGATACACTTGGCTGTATAAAACCTGAGTCCAATAAATCATCAATTTACTTCCTCAATTCCTCCATTTCATACAGAGGCACGTAGTATGTCGGTAAGGAGATAGGTGTCGCACCTGGCACAAGGTCGATGGTAAAGTCGATCTCACGCTGAGGAGGCAGTCCATGGATCGTTTGGAATATGTCCCTGAAATCTGGGACTACTGGCATGTCCCCAAGTGACAGACCATCACAATTTTCCAATAGGGAAGTGTAACAATGAATGCAGTAGGGATAACTAACCTGAACTAAGAAGGTGAAGTCGTGCCATCGGGCCCATGGGCTGTCACTAATCTGGTTTCACAGTCAATCTCTACCTTCATTTCGGTGAGTCAATCCATGCCGAGGATGACGTCGTAATGATATATCTTGGTTACAATCAGGTCAATGCACACCACTCTACTCCCCAAGTCTATCGGGCAACTCTTACAAAGCTCAGTGGTGTCTGAGAAGGTCCCTACTATGGCGATGACTCTCACCCCAATCATAGGGGTAGTGTCCAACCCTAATCACTTAACTGTAGAGCATGTTATCATAAAAACAGTAGACCCGGTGTCCACTAAAAGGAATACAGGTGCACCTTGGATGTGGGCAGTGACTTCAAATGCTAGCAATACTGTAACCACTGATTCAGATACTTCGGCGGCGAGTGCATGTACGCGAGCTAGTTGCGGGCGGGTAGGCGGCACTGTCATAGGCCATTGAGGCGGCCTATTTCAGGATGCAGAAGGTCAGTTGTATGGTTGTACTGGTGCCACAGATCATAAAGGAGGGGCTGAAATACCTGTAGGGGTTGGCAGTTGATCCTTCGGGTCTTGGTCTAAGAGAGTCCTTGTTTTAATTTTTGTTCAAGGTAAGGGTTAATAAATATCTTAATATGCTTATGGTCAAAGATCATTCTAAAATGGTTTCTAATAGTATAAAATTCTATATGTATATCACCATTTTGATCTCATGACTAGTGGATTATGAGCATACTGCACTTCGGTTTCATTAACATCGATAGGGAAGGAAGAATTGAGAATTCTAAAATATTTTAGAGATTTGGAATGTTAGCGACATAAGGCTGCGAAAAAAGAAAAAGGAGGGACATCACCTTGACGCTGTATGAACCTTGAATTCACAAGAGAATATAAAAACTTATAATATTTTACTATAGTCCGCCTCTAACATGAGCTTATAGAGTATTAAACTATGAAACTCAATCCTACTCAAGGGTCCTAATTTAATTGCACAAAAATAACTTAAACAAAAATATATGTATGTATGTGTATATATATATATATGTATAGTCAAATTTAACCACAGGATAATTCCTAGTATGATTATAAATAATTCCTAAATAGACACCGAATACTAAACTTTAATATGAAAAGATATGACTAGTCTATTGTCAATTCAAATTTGTAAAAATTTTTAGTTTCAACCCTTCAATTATTTATAACATATTTGTCACCTTTAGTTACCATATTACTTTTATAATTTGTATAGTAATCCATTGTTAAGCTTACTTTTATTTCACAAAATTTCGTTTCATTCGAAGTTCTATAAAAATTATAAAAATTCGGGAAGTACTAGTTGTTCAAGACAAACGATTTTCTATATGATTCCATAATGTCTTTATTTCATGTAACATTTTCTATATTTTCATTTAGTGAAATATTTTTAAAATTTTTATGGTGGTTTATCATTAAGTTTAAAGTCATACCACAAAATTTCTGTTCATTTAGAGTCGTAGAAAAATTAGTAAAATTCTAGAAGTTGGATAGTCGTCAAAACGTCCTAGATTTAACTATATTAAAATTTTTATTTTACTTTTCTCTTATTTTTATATGAAACTAGACTTATCAAGCTTCAATCTGGCTTTTCAATCACCTAAATCGGAGTTATGTTGAGGGAGATATGACTTTTTTGAAGTTGGTCAAAAAATACAGAAAATTGCAAAAATCCTGCGATGCGCTACCGATTTGGCGGTGGTGCCGCCACTCTCTGGAACCGGCGGCGGTGTGCCGCCAATCTAGCGGTTCTGTCGTGCCCCTCTAGTGGTCTTGATGGTGGTCCTGCCACTCGATTTTTGAAACGAGTGTATTTCTCAATGTACAATAAGTAACTCGACGTGCCGTATATGATTTTGGGGTGGGAGAAGTTGTTTTATCCAAATAACCTAGTTATTTTATGAAATTCCATAAGTTCAATAGTCAAAAGTCTATTTTATTTATATCTTTGCTATTTATAATAAATTTTAATTGCACTATATTTCTTTATCCCTTTAGCTTTAGGATTTGTGTCTAATATAAAAGTAGTAAGAAAGATTTGAAGAATAAAGTGGTGGAAGCTAATATTTATGAAGGAGATGGGTTGGAAATGGGTGAAAATGAGTGTGTAGGGCCATATAAGTGGACCTCCACATGTGGGAGGGGCCCACACACTTGGACTAGCGGCAGCGTGGTGCCGCCGCTGCCATCTGATCCTAGTGGCGGTGCGCCACCAATCTCGTGGCGTCATCGTGCCCTGCTGGACATTCCAGCGGTGGCCACCCCCCCCCCCCCGGTGGTTGTTTATGCTTTGTAGGGGCCCCTGGGCCCCACTAAACTCGTTGGTTTGATTTTTGAGCGGGTCGGGTCCACTTATCGTGGTCCAACAGGCGTGTATTCGCATCTTTTATATTTGTCTCTGGTTCGAAACTCATTAACTGATGGCTCAAATCCATCAACTAACGGCCCAGAGGCGACCTAGGTCACTACTCATGATCTAAGTCCCTCGGAAGATACGGTGCTCAGTCTCATTTATCGGTGAAACCTTGGGACTTTAATATCGTCTCTAAATTCCATCGCCCCCTTCCTAAGTCAGAGTGCGTCAGAGTGCGTCATGTTAGCCTATTACCCTAGGTCCAGTTTAATCCAATTCATGCTTTGATACCAACTTGTAATGCCCTGAATTTTGAGGGTCAAGTAAAGCTCTACTCCCGAGATTTCGAACATCACTTATGTCTTATAGAGGATGATATTCAACTTTCTTTTATTTTCATGAATTAAGTATGCATGGGATTATACTAAACAACACATCATACTCTGGATTTAATTAAATTAAGCCAGTGCAGAATTCTAAAACATGTCTATGTAAGTATGTAAATTTTTCACAAATTTTCTTCCAAAATATGAGTACATAATCAGGTTCAATATATGCATGTATAGTTTTAAAATGTACAAAAAGTGGTAATGTAAATGTGTTCAACTAAGCCCTGATTTCCAGTGTCCCCTACGCAGTGGTACGTGGTCTACATCGACCCGCCTGAGAGTTGGAAGTAGGAGAATTCCTCCTCATCCAAGAAGTCTTGCTCGATTGCATAAATGTCATTTGTACCTGCATCTAAATCAGTATCTAGTTGGTGTTTTAAAACACAGTCTTAGAGTGGGAGTGAGTGATCAACTCAGTGATTCTATAAGGCAAAAGTTACACAATTATCAAGTCAATCAAGCAGTAATGATAAGGCAATCATAAACAATCACTTCCTAACTATTCTCTTTAATGCAAAAATGGAGTGCAAGTAATGATGCATGCCCTCACCCATCAATGCTCCCTCATAGGCGACTCTGACACCCTATTTTGCATATGACAACAGTTCCTCAAATAGTACAACTCCAACGCCTTTTTGGTACATCCGAACTAATGTAGTGTGATGCTTGGTCATGTTAGCCAAGTGATTAATTATGCTCATTCACACAACAAGTTTGGGAAGCTAGGGTGCATTCCCTTTTTACATTGACCCAAATCAAACATTAGGCATCAGACTACTGTAGTGGTCCTACTCCTATGTTCTGGATCCATCTAGGTTCATCACTCCTAGTTAAACACATACGAAAGGAAAGTTGCAAGAAGTTGTGCTCACGGTCACTACGGGCTCGTCACCCCAGCGTAGGCCGACAACACGAACACGGTGTCCCATATGACCATGTCCAGCTCGCCAGTCTTAAGAATCGTGGTACCATGGTTAAAGGCGGGTCTTTACATTGATGAGGGGTATCTTAGATTCAAATAGTTGCGTTCATACATGGTAAACACACAATAGGTCAACCAGTTCGTTAGGCAGGCTCGATTGGTACGGGCGCACGTTGACTTAATCAACATGGAGCGCATAAGCGCCCCTCATGGCCTAGCTACTGCCGTTAGTCGTCGTACAACTTATATTCATCGAGTTTGCCCAAGGTGGCTTGACGAATTCGGCCACCCAAACATGGATGTTTACCGATTGCCTGGACTATGTTTGTAGCCCCAAACCTATCCAAATGCTGTTAGCAACCCCGTGTAATATCCATCCCGGCATTCAACAAACAATCCAAGTAGATTTCTCATTTGGGCATTTCATCAAACACATAAACCATGTCAAATATAACTTGCATTTTATCAATTGATTTCATAGAGCAAAGTAGAGGTGGGCAAAATGGACCCAATCCAACGTATCTGCCCCGATTCGACCAGAACCGATGGCCTGAATCGGCCAGGTTTGGGTAAGATCGGTCAGATCCGAATGACAATATTATCGGATTCAGGTATGTAACAAATCCGACCGAACAGAACCGAAATCTGATTCATTTCGATCTGACCCAATTTGATCCGGACCGCACCGGCTTAATAACTAGTAAAAAATAAATACCCCACCCAGCCCATCTCTCTCTCACACATAGAGATTCATCAGCCATGGTAAACGGTCTCTTAAGATCCTCTCTCCCAATCTATTGTAAACAACGCAAGCTTTATAATCCCATCTATTCAGTTCTAAAAAAGAGAACTTGGAAGAAGGATTGGCTACTCCCCCTAACACCAGCCCGTGGCTAATGGTCGGTGCTTTGTGGACCTCACCATGATGTATGTGTTTCATCCATTCCGTTCATCCATTTTATAGATCACTTTAGGGCTTTATATAAAATAATGATAGGGATATAAATATCAGGTGGACCACACCACATGAAAATAATAATGATTAGATATCCACCATTATAATCCTCCTAAGGCCCACTGTACTGTTTATTTGACATCTAATCTATTGATTAGGTCATAAGGACTCAGATGAAGGGAAACAAAAAATACCAGCTTGATCAAAAACTTTTATAGCCTCCAAAACGTTTTTAATGGTCAACGTTCATTCAATACTGTTTCCTATAATGTGGTCCACTTGTGATTTCGATATACCTCATTTTTTTTCTAATAACATAAAATGATCCATAAAAATAGATAGAGGGCATGGATGAAACACATACATCATGGTGGGGTCCACAGAGACCAGTGGCAAGGGAGTAGCCCGTCCGTTTCCAGCACTGTACTAGCACGTGACGCGTCTGGCAGCTGGCAGCGGATTGTGTACTGAGTAACTCAGCACAGCTAGCATACCGAGTAAACTACATGGCCCCAGTGTCATTCATACATTGTATCCACTCCGTCTATTTCTTTTAACACATAATTTTAGGGATTTATCGGACAAATGGAGTATATCTAAAGTTTAAATGGGCCACACCACCAGAAACAGTGTGAATTGAACATTTACCATTGAAAATTTCTTAGGGACAATAGAAGTTTTATATCAAGCTGATATTTGTGTTTTACCTTCATCCATGTCTTTCTGATCGTATGAAAAGGTTGGATGATAAATAAACATCACTGGGGGGCTTAGAAAATTTTCAACTGTTGAAATCAATATTTTCACTTTTTCCAATGATATGGTCCACTTGAGCTTTCTATATGTATAAATTTTGGGTTGAACCCATAAAATGATCTGAAAAAATGAATGGACGACGTGGATAAAACACATGCATTAGCGGTGGGCCCAACTGAGTTTACTTCGTACGATAATTGCTTACCGAGTAACACAGTACACAATCCAATTTCCTAGCATCCTCGTGTTTGGCGCTCCTCGAGCTCCGAGTTGTATGAATGGTTCAGAGGAGATCAAAGTTATATGGCCCTACAGTGATGCATTTATTATATCTACACCGTTCATATATTTTTATATATCATTATAGATCATTATGCAAAAAATGAATAATATCCAAAGATCATCTGGACCACATCTCAAATATCAGCAAAGAATGATTTTTACTATTAAACCATCTGTGTGGTCCACTTGATAGTTAGATCTGTCTTATTTTTCGTCTCAAGCCTTAAAATGAGCTTACCAAATGGATGAATGGTTTGGATATAACACCTACCCCATGATCAGATCCACAAAACTCACGACACCATTCGAATTCACCCTGGCAGGCCGTGCTGGCGTGAAAAGCAAGTAAACACTTTCGTGTGGAGCAAGTAAACTTTGAAAGTTAAATAAATACGTATACACATAGATTGAAAGTTATTTCAAAGTCATGTGGGGCCCACCTTGATGTATATATTTCATCTAAGCCGTTTATTCATTTTGTAATATTATTTTAGTCATTGGGCACAAAAAAAAAAGATATATTAAATGTTAACTTAGACGACACCATATAAAATAATTTGATTTAATTTATACCGTTTGAATCGTACTTAATCCGATCCAACTCGGTTTTCTTGACCGAGGCGGACTCGGCTCGGGTAAGGTCAACTAGGCATCGAGTTTGTCCGAATCAGGTGACTTAAATCCGGTCTTAGATCGAATTGGATTCGGGTCTAACCATTAGAAATTCGGATATGATCGAGTAATAGTTGATCTGACCTGATCAGAACCGATGCCCAACTCTAGAGGAAAGCATACATAGGCATAAGACAATAGGGAATCCTACCTTAATACTTGTAGTAAATACAAATCATCAACAATTTCTCATTTAAACAATTTATCAAAGACATAGACTACGTTATTTACAACATATGTTTTATCAATTCTTTATATGGAGAAATCTATATGCACATGACAATGATGAATCCTAGATTAGTAATCATAGTAAGCACTAATCATTCTCTATTTCCCATTTAGACATTTCAACAAACACATAGGTTGCATCAATTACTTATCACAGTTCATAGGCGTATCCCATACAAAAATCAACGTATTTAAGATAATACAGTAGCAATCATGACAAGCATAAATCATTAGCTAACATGAGAGTACTAATGAACTGTAACCGAAGCGTTTATAGTCCGCACCTTTCGTTAGTATGCTCGACTCAGACTCGGTCAAAATTCTACATTTTTAAAGATGAATCGTCAGGCACCTAAATGATGAAACTGGTTAGCTAGGTTGATAGAAAACTATCTAGGAGCTCTACATTGACATTAGGGTTGCTATTTCTTACCCGAAATCGTAGCCGAAAGAAGTTTGGTAGCGTAAAAGAGGCAGTGATTAGGCACGTGGATGCGTGGGAGAAGATTTCCTACAGTTGCAGCATCTCCCCAAGTTTCCTCTTCCACTTTTCTCTTTTTTGTCTTCTCTCTCCCCATCTAGGGTTTGAAATTCGTATCTGTGAGAGAGGGTGTGTGTGAGAGGCTATTTATAGCCCTAGCTGGGGTGCAAATGACCCCAGGGCCTTCTTATACTATGTTTATATCCTATAGGCAGCCGTTTATAACAAACATGGCTCTTAGGGAGGCCCACTACTCATATACGTCACGGGGTACACTCCTTGATAATGGATCCATTATAGGACATGATTTTGGTGCGATCGGATGAGCCGATCGACAGTGGAGTTCCCGTGTCAAATCAACGGTCATATGTGTCCAATCGGGGCCACAATTATATGAATGTGTGTAGGAAAATTTTCTTTCTCCATGTGTGAAGTTTGGTCCCAAATCAACGGTCAGAAATCCTCAATTTTGCGAAAGAGCGAATGGCCCAATTCACTTAAATTTCAGTTCATTTTCTAAGGATATTCGCATTTCCCATGCACTTCACTCATGGCTCAAGTTTGGCATTTCTGGATACTATCTGGGCTTGATTCCCGCATTGGTTGTCAAACCCAGTAGGACGAACATCTTCCTATAATTTTGCGGTCATCGGACCCTTGACGTGCGATCTAAGTCCGTTACCGAGTTCAATATACTCTCGACGGTGACAGGCCCTTGGGATTTCTTCTAGGTCTTAAGATGACATTAAGCCAGTGGTATTCCTAGCTCTAGACCTTCCCATTTGTGGAAATAGTGGCCCAAGCTTAATCCATCGATTATTTAGTACTTAACTAAGTTCCATCTAAATTATACGACAGGATGCAGTCCTTCGGTTGTTCTGCCTGAGGTTGTACTTGGGTCTTTGTACGGATTTTTTTGGGATGTTACACTAATCTAGATTATAGTAGTAACGCCCTAGTACTCGAAAGCATTTGGTGTTACAATCTACCCTCTTAAACAGAATTTCATCCCCGAAATTCGATACTTCTACCTCAAATGGGGGTGACACCTCATTTTCCAGTGTTTCTATGCATTTAGTAGTTTTCTACTAAGTGTACTTATATGCGCAAGTGTTCACGATCGGCTATTAAGACTGGGGTTGTTACAATCTATCCCCCTTGAAGAAGAATCTCGCCCACGAGATTCAATTATGGTCATTCCCTATTCCCTTTAGTATCAATTAAGATCAAGGGTTTGCTCATATGATGTAAAGGAGAGTTTTACTACCATTCTATATCTATATGTGCATGTGTGTATGTTTGAAGTCAACAGTGGAAGTTCCACATCATCTAAAGGAAGAGTAATAGTTTTATGTTTTCAGTATTCGGGTTAACACAAATAGACAGTTATGGAAGTTCCACATCATCTAAAGGAAGTTCCAAACTTCTGCCTGGCCAGGCAGTGAGTCTACTAGTATCCTTCTCAATCCTAGTGAATATCGATCTTCTGCTTGATCAGGGCATTGAAATCATTGTAATCATTAGGATTTAAAATTTATGTCAAACCGCATATACTTCGCTTAAACATGGTTCCGTCGGTTTGTGTTCCCAATCATTTTAGTCCTTCGAGATAGGCTATGAAATTTCCTTCTTCCCTAAAGAATAAGCCTAAATGATTCATTACACTTCAACATTACAATTTTATTATCTGAGGTGTTATCCTAAAATCTTTAATTTAATCATTTTTAATTGTTTTAGTCACATTACCATGCATTCTTAACAATTTATAATCCTTACGAACTACCTTTTAACTACTAAGGGAGATTTATAAAGATCGTACCTTGGTCTGCTCGCTGAGGGTTGGGTGTATCCAAGGCATACATGCGATGAGCTCCTCAACTCGTGCTTGAGGTTGCGAGGCTTGAGCAGGATTTAAAGAAGTCCTCTTATCTCGCTATTTCTTGAAACTTCGCCTTAAGATATGACCACCTTGCCATAATAGCTACAGAGCCAACCTTGACTCAAAGAAAGAATTGGGTGAGATGTAAATTTCACCCTTTTCTCAGGCATAGGAGATATAATTGGCGTCGTCTTGGCTTTGCTTGCCAAACCTCGAATAAGAGCATGTATTTTGGCCCTATGCTCGAAGTCATTCTCTACTCGCATGGCTTTGTCCACGATATCAACGAAGTCAGTAAAGTCGAAGGTGCACAATCTCGACTGGATTTCAAGTCGGAGACCTTCCTTAAACTTTTTCAATTTATATTCCTTGTCCTCAACGGCCTTTTCAACATATCATGACAATTCATCGAAGCGCACTTCATATTGTGACACTGTCGTATTCCCTAGTTCCAATTTGAGAAACTCATATATTTTCTCGTGATGATAGCATGTAGTAAAGTATTTTTCATTGAACATTTTCTTAAACTCATTCCAGGTCCACTCATAATCAGATGGGACTCTTCTTAGCACGCCTTCCCACCATATATCAGCCTTGCCTTCTAAGGCATAAGTGGCGAGAATAACCTTTTGGGAGTCCGAATAACCCAGCGATCTCATCATCTTGGCCATTTTATTCAGCCAGTGTTCTGCTAGAACTGGATCTAGTGCTCCTAAGAAGGACGATGGCCTCAGTCTCTAAAACTATTCAAACATGTCTGCCCCATTAACTTCTTCGGCCTTTGAGGCTGATGCATCCAAATCGTGTTAGAGAGCTTGTAGCAGTGTGGCGATCGAAGCCTAACGTTGTATTATCACGGTAGTCAGCTGACTAATAACATCACCAGGTGGGGTTTCAGGTTGCGCATTTGGTGGAGATGTGCCCACATGACTCACAGGTGATTGAGACGAGATAGTTCTTGACATAAGCTCTCTTTCAGGGCAACTTGGCCTAACTGAAGGTGCAGGAGAGTGCATGGGACTCCCTTCTCTAGCATCCTCATTCGTCGCCGAAGTCAAGAAATGACCAATCTGCGGTCTCAGGCGACAAGATGGGGCCATAACCCTATTAAAAGATATGATTCATTGTGGTCATAGCCTCTTAAGTTCAACAAGTCTTAAACTAAGATCGTAAGACAACTCATATGAATCATACAACTGGAGTATTATTCAGATTGATAGGTGCTCTACAACTCCCTATCCTTTGCGATTAGGTGTAACTAGACTCCAAAGGTACTAAGATGACCCTTCTTACAGTTTCGCAAACTGTAACTCATGTCTTCTAGTTCTCGAACTATAGTTAAGATTCTACGAACCTCTTAGGTTATATTTGTGTTCCAAGATAGATTACCAGGGATCTAACTTATGAGTTCTTGAATTTAACCAGACTTCTTATGACACCTAAATCTCTGGTTTGGAATCTGCTAACTTATCTAATTTTTCCAGGTTTAGTCTCAATAAGCCTAGTTTAGGGTTGGAAATTTTACTTAAAACTCTAAAATTTCACCAATAGTTATTTATGGTTGTTGGGACTTGTGAGGAATGTCGCTTAAAGAGGTGTATTGGGGAATTCGAATTATAATTCTTAGCATGAATTCTTAATTTTATACTTTAACAGCCTGAATTTTTGCCAACCTGGAATTAGACGTCCTTAGGCAATGGGCCGCTCCTAACACCTTATTAACTTGTCAGAACTAAATCCCACAGTCTAAAATCGCTTCTGAACCCATTTCCTTCACAAATCCCACCATTCACCACCTTGTTCTTTCAATTTTCCTAAGTACTTTCACCATAGACCCTATCTTAAACTAGTTAAGTATTATAACTTGGATCACCTTATATACAAACTACAAAGGCCTGAGTACCACCTCGACCAGAAATCACTTAGGATAAAATCCTTTACAAATGAGACAAAGTAACTAAGTGCTAAACTAGATTAGCTACGAAATCCATTTGAATCGCTTTAAATATGATCTACAAGACCCAAAACTTGTAGAATCATTGACGCTAGGTTACCCTAAAATCTAGGATCAATCTCATTATCCGACTGCTCTCAGGAGCATCCCGAAACTCCGTATCTGATCTGGACCGCACGTCAGAAGTCCGCATAACTCAAAGTTAAGGAATTAGGACCGCCTTGCTGGGCTTGACAACCATCTCAGAAATCAAATCCAGCCAGTGTCCCATGGTTGTTCGCTTGAGTCCGGAACAAGGGAGTGTGAAAACACTTATTTTCTTTATAAAATAAATATCTTGAATAGTAATCTGAGACTTGTCGCTTGCGGGTCAGTATTAAGCAACCCGACCGTCAGAATCAGGCCAAATTACACCCTCGGATCAGGAAAAATTTCATACACGTGTCAGTGTACTCGGAATCTCCGATCGAGATCCGCTGATCGTTGAACTAAAACTGGTCCACCACGTGTGATCTGGGAATCCAACTAAAACAAAAACTTAACTAAATGTAGATCTGGTGTCAGTGAGCTCAAGTTCGACCTTTGGCTCAAAGGGGGGCTCCAGAAATGCTCCGTTGAGCTGAAATCGATGCCCTTTGGACAAAACCCAAGTATACCTTGTTCCCAAGTCTGTTTTGGTGAAGTTGTAGGCTATTTAAGGACCTTAAACCCTCTCTCCTTTCAGCCATCCAAATTTGAGATTGAGAAGAGAGAAAAGAGAGAGAAAGTGCGGGAGAAGTGGGAGCTTCTTCCTGCCGTGCTTCCCTGCCGCTCCACGAGCTCCACCGCTCCATTCTAATCGCTTTCCCGGCGATTCCAGCTCCATTTCTAGGTAAGAAACCCTAGCCCTAAACTGATTTAGGGTTGTATAGGTTGTAGGTTATGAAATAGCTAACCTATTTCGTTCTATAGGTTGCCAATCTGCCGAATACGGAAGCTTAACAAACCTATCGACTCCGTTATGATTGTACGACAAAAGGTGCGGACTTTAGGTGTATAGGTTATGGTTTTCAATGCTTTCAATGTCAGATAATGATAGATTCATGATCTGCATGCAATTGCACAGGTACAAAGTGCTTTCCATTTTCTGTTTCGATTAAAGTTGTAAAATTTAGAATTTTACATATTCTAGGTATTCGTAGAAAATACCGTATACGTATATTTTTTGAAAATGTGTTTGACATGATTATTTGTTGTATCGATATACGATATATGGATAAAATACTTATTTGGCAAAAGGATTCGCCCAAATACATGTTTTACTAATATACACTATGTATGTAGAAATACTGTATTGTAAAAAGTACCGTATACATATATATTTTAGAGATGTGTTTGCCATGATTAATTGTTGTATAAATATATTATGTATGTGTAAAATACTTGCTTGGAGAAAGGACTCGCCTTAATACATGTTTGCTAACATACACTAAGTATGTTGAAATAGTGTATGTTATGTGTTTGTGGAAATGCTTGTGTGAGTAAGTGTTGGGATGTTGATGCCTTAGGAGGATGTTGAGATGGGATTATCAACTACCTTAGAGACATGTATGATTACCTCCATGGGGTTGTTTACTTAAACTGCTTGCTTTTGTAATATATGTGTTTGTGTTCCTATTTATGTAGTGCTTTACAACATGCTTTATAACATGCTTTATGACATGCTTACTAACATGCTTGAATTACTTTGTTTACTATGCTCTACTCCACATGCTACTAATATGGTTTGATTGAGTTTGGGACTATGTCTATAGTCCAGACAGTCGGTACTAGACTTGAGATCGTGGTTAAGTTTCATGTCGCCACGTAAGATGTGTTTGACGAACCCGAGTCGTACGTCAGTTGGCGACAGTGGTTAGGCCACGCGAAGTACTTATGCACTTCATGTCGTCTAATTGATTGTGCGCTCGAGTCACTCAGGCACGTCATGCAAGCCGATATATCTAATGTATGTTCACCATGTTTGGTCGCTACTGTTTGAACCTAGGGTACCAAACTTACAGTGAAATCCCTTTTAACCATGGTACCTTGATCTGCTAAGACTCATGAGTCGGGCATGGTGGTATGGGACACCGTGGTCGAGCTGTCGTCCTACGCTGGGGCCATGTGCCTCCCCGTAGTGACCAGTGAGCAACCAGACTCGTGAGCCGATTATGGTGGTATGGGACACTATATTCGTGTTGTCGGCCTACATTGATAAGGTGATTGGGAGTGGTGTAACGAATGCGAGCAATAGCCCTGGTAGCCCTTTGTAGTGACCTCGAGCATACTCTGAAATCGCGGTGAGCCTTAGAGTTTGTCGCGGTATATAGAGTATGAACTAGGCCTGTTTCTGTATAGTGATGAATCGTTTAAGAGGTGATGGGGGAGTGGTGTAACCTTTGTGCGTAACAGCCTTGGTAGCCTTTGCAGTGACCTAAAAAACACACCATCATCTGAGATTAACTAGGACTGACGACCCTAGAATGGATCATGTTTGAGAATGATACAAGGGAGGTACCTTAGTTTCCCAATCCTGCTGCTTGAAATGGACTAATAAATACTCGGTAATCATGCTCATCATGCATTGCATGTGCCTGGAAGATGTGGAGCATTGAGGGATGAAAGCATGCCGCGAACGTGAGATGGTGTCCCACGAGGGAGGGTGTGGTGAGGGCATACATCATGACTGCATCCATACTTGCATTAATAAGAGTAGTTAGGAGTGTTTGATTATACTGCTTTATCGTTACTGCTTAACTGAGTCGATAACATGTTAACCTATGCTTTACTGTTCCACTGAGTTGATCACTCACTCCCACGTTACGGGACAGTGTTGTACACACCAACCAGATTTGTTGAGTTTCAGGTGATGGCAATGCTTATGAAGCAGAGCCGGACTACTTCAATGGTAATGAGGAGGAGTTCTCCTATCTGTATCTCTCTAGCAGGTCTATGAAGACCTGGTATTCTATACACGGGACTATGATACTTGGGATATAAGACATTACACTTCCTCACATTCGGTATATTTTAGAATTGTACTTGTAATTAATTAACCTGGTAACATCATCACACTCTGGAGACTCACCATAGTTTATATATTTTATATTTCTATCACAGTCTTCCGCTTGCAATTTAACTGTCTCTGGAGTATGATATGCTGTTTTGGCTTAATCTCACTCATGTTCAATATACAAATACAGTTAACATTCAATCATCATTCATTTTGTTGCATAAGTGATGTTCTGGAACTCGGGAGTTGAGTTTATGCTCGACCCCGATTTTTAAGATGTTACAGATGGTATCAGAGCATGATTTAGATTAAACCAGACTTGGGTTATGGTCACACGATGCACACTGATGCACTCTGACTTAAGAGAGAGAGACGGAATGTAGAAACAGTCTTAGGCATCCCTGTTTCGTCCAACGGCTAGTTCACTGAAAACGAACGCCAAAATCGAGTCTGTATTCAACCATGGTCGCACGAGTCGACCTTAAAACATTCATAAGCCGTCTATTAATGATTCTAGATTACAATTTACCTCACCCCAACCGTTGAAAATTGGTAGAATACAGGAAAAGCGTGATGAGGATAACTACTCTGAATCCTCAGAGTTTCTCTGGATTCCTCACAGAGACTTCTCGAGTCTACGAGAAGAGAAATCAGAAAATAAAAATAAATTCTAATAAATTCAAAATTGATTAATGAATGACTAAAAACGAGTTCACAACCCTTTAAATAGGGATACCAAGTAATGGGAAAGAAATAAGAAACAAACTAGAACTAAAACTCCTAGAATTCGCGACTTACTATAGGGTCGTGATGTCTACTAGTGCGCAAAGTTTTCGGCCAAGAATATTAAGTGTCCTATTTGGCTTCACCAAACCGTTCTCCTAATTATTCTAAGCTCTTTTCGCATTGGACACAACTCCTACAGCCCAATGGATGAAGAGTAATCAAACTAAAACTAATATTTTTAGTAAAACGAAATTGAAACAGGGAAATGACTATCGAACGGGGGGTTTTTCACGATTTTAGGCTGTGCAACCCAGCGTTGCTAGGTTGGTTGGCTTCATTAGCTCGTTCTACCTTAAAATCATATATTATATGTCAGATAACTCATTCCGGATTGCAAGATACGTCCGATTTGATCCGAAACGACTCAAAATGGAGTCAGGGGGCCACACGCGTCAATCCAAGGAGGAACCGAGTGGACCCAGGGTGCATTTGACACCTTGGGAGGGTGGAGAACACCACCCAGCTGCGATGGCAAGGCGCCAGGCAAGTGGACCGCGGTGGAACCACGGTCACCGCGGCGCGTCGCGGTCAGGTGGGCCCACTCAAGTTGGGCCGGGCCTGGTTATGGTCGGCCCGACCTCTACACAGGTGTGGTGCGTGCGATTTTGCGGGGGGACCCCTATTTCATGTTGTTTTACCCCCCTCTCTCTCAAACGCCCCTCCAAGCCCCTTTTTCTCTTTTCGGTTGCTGTTTTCTCTCTCAAACCTCCACTCCAATCGTCCATTTCATTATTTCCTGTCCAACCATATATCACTCCATCGTTTACAGCCACACCTACCCTCTACCCTTTCCATTTCTCATGTTTGAGCTCTCACACCCCATTTGAAGCTCAAAATCATGTGAGCTCCTTAAGCCATCCTACCTCTCCATTTTCCATCTTCAATCACTGTCTTTTGGGCCTACACAATCCCTGTTGAGGTTCAAACTCATGGAGAACCAAAAACTCCAGCCCCCATTTCCCCTTATCCTCATTTTCTATGGCTCTATCCAAGCGTGTACAGCCATTTTCTTAGAAGCCTAATCATCCATACTATGTTTGGAATGTAGGCAGTTAAACGTAAATCCCGTATTTTCCTTTCAAATTATAGTTAGAAACTCCTCATCCTGGGATTTGAAAATCCCATCTTACACTTTTCTAACACTAGGCTCATTTTCTAAAGCCTATACCATTAATTTTAATCCCCTCCCACCCTCCTACCAGACATGTCACTCTCAATCCCGAGGAGGAATTAGCAATGTAGTCTCATTTAATACCACTTGAGACCACTGTCCAAATAGTGTTGAAGTGATAAAGTCCCTCGATATACATTAACCCACCACACTCTGATAGCTTAAGCTTTTAGAGTAAATGGTCGTTTGACAAATGTGCCCCTAGAGTTTTGGGCCTAAAGTGGTGCTCCTAGATTTCGACAAACCTGACCATATAGGAAATCCAACCAATTTATAATGTGAACCTTAGGACCTTCCTAGTTAGACTGAGCATATGTGAAATGCTCAAGCGTCAAGTACAGACAACTCAATTCCAGTTAGACAATGTTTGACCTTAGGCGATAAATAATTTCTTGTATTAGACATGGTATGAAATCACCTAGCACAGGAGCATAGACTTTGGACTACACCTATGGATTTCCACTACTCCTAAATTAAGACTAGACTACCCGTTTCACTAGGGAATATCAGCGACTGATAGACTTAGTTAGTCGGCTTGGTTAGGTTGGAGTGAAAGCTCATTCTTTCGTTGAATCCTCGTAATACTTATAGGCTTCTTTAGTAACGCTTGGTAATTCTTAGGAAGCTTGTTTATCATGCCCAGAGAAAACTTATAGATCCCTTGGATTTAAGGTTAGGTCAAATCAATACACCCCTTAGAACTGCCTTCTCAAGGACTTAGTACAATCTGGATCAACTAGGATTAAGAAATGATATGACAATTTTTTGTCCTAGCTAGGCAGAAGGTCCATGTATCCGACTCAAACCCACTACACAACATTCCTTCTGTGTTGGCCCGACCACTTGCAACTAAAAGTTTAGAACTTCATCTTCGAGAAGTGTTAAGAACATATTGCCAATAAAGATTTTCTTTTTAAGCCCAAGGAATTGTCCAAATAGACAACAGACAGTATTCTTAGGTCCCAGATTACATGCCATGTCGGCATGCATATTGTGTATATGAACGTAGAAAGATAGCCTGCCTGTTAAGCTAGACATGATTAAATAGGATAAGGCTGGACCATGACAAAACTCCTTGGTAGGATTAGGCATCTTGCCACAGACTCACACCTGCCCCTGAAATCAACCACGATACCCATCATCTTTAACTCCTTTCTATGACCATAGGTACCAATGTCATAATACACATCATCGATGGAAGGAAGACCATTGTATTGAGGGATTGTTTTCCATTTCGTGTCAAGGATAGGTCCTACATTACACCTTATTTCCAACATATGGAACATGACATAGATTCTTGAAGCCAAGAAGTAAAAATAATTTTTAAGGGAGATAGAACATCATGAATCCACTCTAGCTAGGTCACCTAATCCACCTCTTTGATCTGGGTGGTGCAGCAGAAACGCGGTGGACCCTTGCCCCACTGGCCCAGGATCAAATGGAATTGATGCAGACTTTACGCAAAGATAGGTCACTAACTAGGACCTGAATCTTCTTTAAAATGTAAAGCAATTAGGTTCCAAGTATTAAACTAATCCATATCAAAGTAAGGGCCTAATAATGAATACGAGTTTAACTACTACCCTAGACATGAATTAAGATGAGGACTCTCCTAGACCAAGACCCAACGGGCAACCTTATGACTAGATAATTTGAGCCTTTTAATGATGGACATTCCCTACGTTTTTAGAGTAATCTGACTACAGAGTTATTGAAATATACAATTGCGAAACATTCGCGGCTTGACCCAATTCTCAATCCTGGGCGACTACCAACGGACTCACTGCTTGACCGAGCAGAAGACCAGGATCTATCAGGACTAGGAAGGGATACGATGAGCCTTCTACCTTGGTCAGGTAGATGATCGATGTATCGGGATCAAGCCCACCATAAACGTCTCTCCATGTTGGTCAAACAATGAAAACAACTATCTTACTCTAACTAGTTGGGAATTATCGTCAAGACTCCAAATAGGTAACGAAATAAATTGTAGCAAATCATCAGGGTATGAGAAATGGATAAAGAAATAAGTTTTAAGGGGGGTAGACTAAAATGAACCAGGCTAGTATATACCCTACCACACATAGAAACTTGAAACTAATAAGTCTTAGGCAAATGCAATAAGTAAATCTTTCCTTATTACCCTTAGGCAATTTCGGGGATGAAATTTTGTTTTAAGGGGGGTAGATTGTAACAGCCCGAATTTTTGCCAACCTAGAATTAGACGTCCTTAGGCAATGGGCCGCTCCTAACACCTTATTAACTTGTCAGAACTAAATCCCACAGTCTAAAATCGCTTCTGAACCCATTTCCTTCACAAATCCCACCATTCACCACCTTGTTCTTTCAATTTTCCTAAGTACTTTCACCCTAGACCCTATCTTAAACTAGTTAAGTATTATAACTTGGATCACCTTATATACAAACTACAAAGGCCTGAGTACCACCTCGACAAGAAATCACTTAGGATTAAATCCTTTAAAAATGAGACAAAGTAACTAAGTGTTAAACTAGATTAGCTACGAAATCCGTTTGAATCGCTTTAAATACGATCTACAAGACCCAAAACTTGTAGAATCATTGACGCTATGTTACCCTAAAATCTAGGATCAATCTCATTACCTGACTGCTCTCGGGAGCATCCCGAAACTCCGTATCTGATCTGGACCGCACGTCGGAAGTCCGCATAACTCGAAGTTAAGGAATTAGGACCGTCATGCTGGGCTTGACAACCATCTCAGAAATCAAATCCAGCTAGTGTCCCATGGCTGTTCTCTTGAGTCCGGAGCAAGGGAGTATGAAAACACTTGTTTTCTTTATAAAATAAATATCTTGAATAGTAATCTGAGACTTGTCGCTTACGGGTCAGTATTAAGCAACCTGACCGTCAGAATCAGGCCAAATTACACCCTCGGATCAGGAAAAATTTCATACACGTGTCAGTGTACTCGGAATCTCCGATCGAGATCCGCTGACCGTTGAACTAAAACTGGTCCACCACGTGTGATCTGGGAATTCAACTAAAATGAAAACTTAACTAAATGTAGATCCGGTGTCGGTGAGCTTAAGTCCGACCTTTGGCTCAAGGGGGGCTCCGGAAATGCTCCATTGAGCTAAAACAAATGCCCTTTGGACAAAACCCAAGTATACCTTGTTCCCAAGTCTGTTTTGGTGAAGTTTTAGGCTATTTAAGGACATTAAACCCTCTCTCCTTTTAGCCATCTTTATTTAAGATTGAGAAGAGAGAAAAGAGAGAGAAAGTGAGGGAGAAGTGGGAGCTTCTTCCTGCCGTGCTTCCATGCCGCTCCATGAGCTCCACCACTCCGTTCTAATCGCTTTCCCGGTGATTCCAGCTCCATTTTTAGGTAAGAAACCCTAGCCCTAAACTGATTTAGGGTTGTATAGGTTGTAGGTTATGAAATAGCTAACCTATTTCATTCTATAGGTTGCCAATCTGCCGAATACGGAAGCTTAGCAAACCTATCGACTCCATTACGATTGCACGACAAAAGGTGCAGACTTTAGGTATATAGGTTATGGTTTTCAACACTTTCTATGTCAGATAATGATAGATTCATGATCTGCATGCAATTACATATGTACAAAGTGTTTTCCGTTTTCTGTTTCGATTAAAGTTGTAGAATTTGGAATTTTACATATTCTAGGTATTCGTAGAAAATACCGTATACGTATATTTTTTGGAAATGTGTTTGACATGATTATTTGCTGTATGGATATATGATATATGGATAAAATACTTATTTGGTGAAAGGATTTGCCCAAATACATGTTTTACTAATATACACTATGTATGTAGAAATACTGTATTGTAAAAAGTACCGTATACATGTATATTTTAGAGATGTGTTTGCCACGGTTAATTGTTGTATAAATATATTATGTATGCGTAAAATACTTGCTTGGCGAAAGGACTCGCCCTAATAAATGTTTGCTAACATACACTAAGTATGTTGAAACAGTGTATGTTATGTGTTTGTGGAAATGCTTGTGTGAGTAAGTGTTGGGATGTTGATGCCTTAGGAGGATGTTGAGATGGGATTCTCAACTACCTTAGAGACATGTATGATTACCTCCATGAGGTTGTTTACTTAAATTGCTTGCTTTTGTAATATATGTGTTTGTTTCCTATTTATGTAGTGCTTTACAACATGCTTTATAACATGCTTTATAACATGCTTTATGACATGCTTACTAACATGCTTGAATTACTTTGTTTACCATGCTCTACTCCACATGCTACTAATATGGTTTGATTGAGTTTGGGACTATGTCTATAGTCCAGACAGTCGGTACTAGACTTGAGATCGTGGTTGAGTTTCATGTCGCCACGTAAGATGTGTTTGACGAACCCGAGTCGTACGTCAGTTGGCGACAGTGGTTAGGCCACGCGAAGTGCTTATGCACTTCATGTCGTCTAATTGATTGTGCACTCGAGCTACTCAAGCACGTTATGTAACCCGATATGTCTAATGTATGTTCACCATGTTTGGTCGCTACTGCTTGAACCTAAGGTACCAAACTTACCAGTGAAATTCCTTTTAACCATGGTACCTCGATCCGCTAAGACTCATGAGCCGGGCATGGTGGTATGGGACACCGTGGTCAAGCTGTCGTCCTTTGCTAGGGCCACGTGCCTCTCCATAGTGACCAGTGAGCTACCAGACTCGTGAGCCAATTATGGTGGTATGGGACACTATATTCGTGCTGTTGGCCTACATTGATAAGGTGATGGGGGAGTGGTGTAACGAATGTGAGCAACTGCCCTGACAACCCTTTGTAGTGACCTCGAGCATACTCTGAAATCGCGGTGAGCCTTAGAGTTTGCCGCGGTATATAGAGTATGAACTAGGCTTGTTTATGTATAGTGATGAATCGTTTAAGAGGTGATGGGGGAGTGGTGTAACCTTTGTGCGTAACAGCCCTGACAGCCTTTGCAGTGATACACCATCGTCTGAGATTAACTAGGACTGACGACCCTAAAATGGATCATGTTTGGGAATGATACAAGGGAGGTACCTTAGTTTCCCAATCCTGCTATTTGAAATGGACTAATAAATACTCGGTAATCATGCTCATCATGCATTGCATGTGCCTGGAAGATGTGGAGCACTGAGGGATGAAAGCATGCCGCGAACGTGAGATGGTGTCGCACGAGGAAGGGTGTGGTAAGGGCATACATCATGACTGCATCCATACTTGCATTAATAAGAGTAGTTATGAGTGTTTGATTGTACTACTTTATCGTTACTGCTTGACTGAGTCAATAACATGTTAACATATGCTTTACTGTTCCACTGAGTTGATCACTCACTCCCACGTTACGGGATGGTGTTGTACACACCAACTAGATTTGTTGAGTTTCAGGTGATGGCGATGCTTATGAAGCAGAGCCGAACTACTTCTATGGTAATGAGGAGGAGTTCTCCTATCTGTATCTCTCTAGCAGGTCTATGAAGACCTGGTATTGTATACACGGGGCTATGGTACTTGGGATAGAAGACATTACACTTCCTCACATTAGGTATATTTTAGAATTGTACTTGTAATTAATTAACCTGGTAACATCATCACACTCTGGAGACTCACTATAGTTTAAATATTTTATATGTCTATCACAGTCTTCCGCTTATAATTTAACTGTCTATAGAGTATGATATGCTATTTTGGCTTAATCTCACTCATGTTCAATGCACGAATACAGTCAACATTCAATCATCATTCATTTTGTTGCATAAGTGATGTTCTGGAACTCGGGAGTTGAGTTTATACTCGACCCCCAATTTTCGGGATGTTACATATACAATGCCCATACTTGATCTGATGTACAATGTTCTTTAGTTCCTGAATTCAACAATCACATTTCACCAAGGAACTTAGGTTTGTATTTCTAAGTTTAAATTGTTAATCCTAATCATTTCAAGGGAACCTAAAATTTCAACATGAGGATTTGGGTTGAAAATATGTTAAACACGCCTAAATTTTCAAAGTTAGTCTCAACCAGCCTAGCCTAGGGTTGAAATTTTTCCTACGATTCTAAGTTCTCACTATTAATTATTTCTATCTGTTGGAACATACGAGAGATGTTGTTTCTGATCAAAGAGATGTATTAGGGGATTTAAATTTCAAAGTCCTAGTCCGATTCCTTGAGTTTATAGAGTGCTTATGTTGGATTTAACGCCCAACATGGTGGGTACTTACTTCCCTACGGTACTTGGATTTAGCCACTAATTTCAAACAACCTATAGTTTACAAGGGAACCTAGTTTTCGTTTCTAAGTTCAAGTGACTAAGACTAAAAATCACAAGGGATCCTAAAATTTTCATCTCTAAATTCACAAAACACCCTAATGCTAGGGGAATCAAACTTAGCTTCAAGTCTCTATTTTCGTCGAAGAAACTTTGGAGTATTTGAAGTCATATAAGTCCCATTTTTCCCAAGGCTTGGTTTATCTAGACTCGCTCTGATACCGACTGTAACGTCCCATGTTTTCATGACCCAAGTATATAACCCGTTTCCCAAAAACTCGAGTATTAGCCTATAAAATCTAGTGTAAATTTGAACCGCTTATCATTAATCAGAGTTAACAGCAACGAAGCTAGAGTAAACCATACATTGAATTAAAACATTCCAACCATAACGAAACTTTAAATGTAGCGCCCATACAGGATCTATACAATCCCAAATACAAAGTTTATTAAATGAAGACAGGAGTCTATCAACTAGTGGTGGAGATCAATATAGGCCGCAGGGACCCCATCTAGCTCCTCAGCTACTCGATCTGCTCTAGCGACCCAGTGAACAGCATCGGCTCACTCTGCACCTACATCAACTGTTACAGTTTAATAGCGTCAATGGCTATCGCAGTGAGGAGCACCCTCTAAGATTGCCCACTCATCATTGATAATCTATAATAGATTGCAAGTCATAAGAATGAATATATTAAACAGCACAATGCATGATTATAATCATATACTCAAAATAAGCCAATCAACATAATTTCAGCATTTGCAAACCATAATAACAATTGCAATATAAGTGACAGTATCCAAGTAGTCAAATAATAAATCTTACAAATTCCATAAAATGTCTAAAAATTCTAGCTTCAAACGTCTACTTCACTCAGAAATCACATCGTACGTGAACACTGCAAGATTACTAGGAAATCGCTAAGCGAACACCCGCTCCACTCGAAAAATATGATATGACTGAACACCGCAAGATGAAGAGACAAATAGCATACAAACTCTAGACCACCAGGAAATCATATCATATGTGAACACCGTAAGATGGCTAGGAAATGGCTAAGTGAACACCCACTCCATCCGGAAATCATGGTATGACTAAACACCACGAGATGGCTAGAAAACCAACATACAAAACTCTACTCCATTTGAAAAATCATATCGTACGTGAACACCGCAAGATAAAGAGAGAATCAACTATCCATAAAAGGGCATAAATGTTCCATCAAGGCCGCAAAGTGCAAATAGACCCAAACTCTCCCTTCTTTGCTTTTATCTCTCACTCACTCTCTTTTCCTCTTTCGTACTCTCTCTCTCCCTCTTCTTCCTGACTCTCTCTCTCTCCCCCTTTTTTTTCTCAAAATGCTTGAATATCCAGCAATAATCTGGACTGAGTGAACTCAGACTCAACTTGTCAGCGAGTTAACTTGACTTACAACTCTCTCTCTCTCTCCTCTCTCTCTCTCTCTTTTCTTCCCTCCTCCTTCCTTTCTTTACCTTCATCTCCTGCTCTCCTTCTCTCTACTTTCTTCATCTTCCTCTTTGGACGGGGAAGGATTCCCGACTTAACCCGCGACCTGACCTAACTCAGACGGGTGTGGCAGTACAGCCGCACCACCTTCTATTCTCCTTCTCCTTGTTTTCCCTTTTTATCTCTAACTTCCACTATTTCTTTCTTGTCCCATTCCGCCCATAACATTGGAATCACTCAGCTTGACTGAGCCGATCCAACTCAGTGGCAAAGGGAAAAACGATGGAGGAGAGGGCGGCCGTTAATGGCGGACTCTCTCCCATTGTTTCTCCCTTCAATCTGATAGCATGAGACAGTTCGTAGGGACCCTAGGGAGCTTATGGATAAGCTCTCTTGAAGATCTAGGAAGGTTTAGGTGTTGGGTTCGAAAGTGGAAGGAAATGGCCGATTCACAAGACGTCACAAGAGTGGAGGAGGATCTGTTATGGCTTCTCGATCTAGGGTCTTTTTATGGCTCACCCAAGCTCTCAGAGCCGTTGGATGAGGATTAAACGGCATGCATTGGGTTTGTTTTACAAAAGTACCTGAATACTGTTGGCAACAGAAAATTGGCTGTGGTTTTCTCTTTCTGGTATTGAGGGAGTGATACCATAGGTTAGACGGTCGAGATTACCTTACTTTGAATGGTCTAGATCCGCTCTTGTAGGCTCACACGGATTACCAAGCAGCAACGGAATGAAAATTTCATTTTTGGGAATCCTGTGTTTGTAGGCCCGATTTGTGGCTGAATTTGTGTGCACATGCGAGCAATCCAACGGTGGATTGACCATGATGTTGTTCGTCTTTGGGCCCTCTACAATATGGACGGATCAGATCGATCCATTAGGTAACATTGGTGGGCCATGATCCACTGAGAACGGTCCCTGTTCAACCGCCTGATGGAAATTTGAAAATGGAAAAGGAGGGATATCCTTTCCTGTTACGGGTGGGCACGGGTCTGCACTCGTTTGACCGTGCCAGTGGCTTGGTGCTTCGCGGGTACATGCACACGGTGTACGCACTCCACACAAGAGTGAGGTCCACACAGCTTGTGATTCAATCCGCCCCGTTCATCTGTTTTCTCAGCTCAAAATGGGGCCCAGTACGAAGAATAAGGCAGATCCATGACTTAGGTCGACCATAGTTTGTGATTTGGGATCCTTAGTCATAGGCTTTCATTCATCCAATGGTTGGATCGTACCGAATTTGAACGTCAATGGTAGTAAGGGTGTCACACCCCAAACTCAGAAACCGGGCTCATAAAATTCTCGATCCCCGAATCCGGCGTTGACAGCCTCTATAATACCCCATTCTTGGCTCCCGGCACCCATACACCAGGTTCCGATCTTGGGATTCTACAAGGAGGATTTATAACATGATTTTGATTCGTAATGAGCATAACCCATAAACAATAACAACAAGAACACCATCACACAATCCATTATGATAAAAAACTTTAAGGTACAATGTGTATAAAGGAAAATACAAGATAATAATAACGAAAACTCCTCAAGCTCAACTGCACGCTCCTACTGGTGGCGAATCTATGGCTGTGTCCTGACATCACCTGCACGCATCAATCATGCATAAGCTTATAGAAAGGTTAGATGGTGGTGTAAGTGTGTGCATAATATGAACGTGCTCAGAATGGAATGACAGAGTAATGTGAAATCATGCTGATGAGTACATGAATGTAATCAGCTGTACCAAGGATATGTGGTGTAAGATATGAATGTTATCGGCCATATCAAGACCATGCAATGTGAGATGCAACTCAAGCATGTCAATCCTCATCCAAATCCACATATCAATGTAGCTCATCACTAGAGCATCAAATATCAGTAAAGTTCTCAATTTGGATAATCACCGAAGTTTAGTATACTCCAAATGGCGCTGCCCCTTTCCCAGGCACGCAGCCTAAGTAAGCGTAAGAAACCTCACTATCCGCCTATCAAATAGTCTGCTAATACCTATCCGGCACGTCGATGGCAGACCCATTCACGATCTGGTTAAACTCAGCCTTGCAATGCCCCCTACGCTTAAGCGGGTAAGGCTACACTCCTTTCTAACCGACCACGACATAGTGGGAGACATGGCCTCCTGGTATTCGGCCATCGTGCGCTCATCTATCTACTCAGTCTCGACGTTGAAGTCAACCTCTGGTACTATCGGGTTTAGGGATTTTCACCCAGGGACATCTATGGCACCCCGATACTAGAAACAACATTTTAGGTATCCAATCTGGCCACCCATGCTGTGTCTGTGAGGCCACAGCCCTGATGTCGTTGGGAACACAGTAATCACAATCACACAAATGTAAATATGCATGAGTCACATAGTCCAATCATGCATCAATCCTACACATATCGTGTGCTCATGTGGGATAACTCGCCTATCAGGGAGTCCCGTAAACCACCTTCACTAAGGCATATGCAATTGCTAATCACATCACATAACAAACATATAGATGATGCGCATAAGCATGTATCATAATGTTATGCTATCACAAACTCATAATCAGCAACGGTAGCCGATATTGGCAATTGGCACTGATAATCAACCTCGGCACAAGTCGGGGTCTATAGATGAACGGCCGACGATGGATCAATAAAAATCAATGGGGCCCAAGCGTTTGGGTTAACCCACGAGAGAATAAAGAGAATGGACCTAACAAGGCTAAAGGGAAGGTTACAATGTGGACGTCCAACCATCATTGCCCATCAATGTGGACTTTAACCAACATTGCTCCTAAGGAATGACGCTCATAGGGTCAACTGTATAATGAGTCCATGGTCTTATACAAGGGTCTAATATACATCATCATGGGCCTCGCTTATGGCATATATGCATCACATTGGGCCTCACTAATGGGCCAATATATATAACATCGGGCCTTATCAAATGGATCGAATCATATGGGCTGATTCAAATGGGCCGAGTCAATGGGCCAAGTCATGGGCCAAATCAAACGGGCCGAATTAAATGGGCCGAATCAATGGGCCGAGTCAAATGGGCCGATTCAAATGGGCCGGATTGAATGGGCCATTCATCCATTGTTAAAGATCATTTTAAAGAATTATATTTTAAAAAAATGAATCATATGCAAAGGATCATTAGGACCATACTACACATAATAGTGGTGATAATAATTCCCACTGTTAGAATTTAGAGGGCCCACCATAGCATGTATTTCCCATCCAGACTATTCATAAGGTCATAAGGACTTGAACAGTGAGGAAAAGAAAATCATGTTGGTTCAAAACTTCTGTAACCTAAAAGGGTTTGCAGTGGTAGGCATTCAATTCCACTGTTTTGGCAATGTGGTCCACTTGATATTAGATCTATCTTATTTTTAGTCTCAGGCCTTAAACGAGGATGGACGGTTCAGATGTAATACATACATCAGTGGGTAGGACCCACCATCCAACCATTTGGATGGTGTGGCTAAGACCCATACATCACGGTGGTCCCCATGAAATTGAATGGACAAAGTAAAAAGGTCCCATCCAGACCGCTGGATGGTCTGGATTCGATGGATGGACGGTCCATGTAAGGGGGGTCCACCTGATGGTCATCTCATTCAAAACGGGTGGGTCCCCACATAGGAACCACCATACATTTATTATAATATAAATATATATATTGTATTATATATATATATATACGTACATACATACATATATATATATAGCTGGTTTGCTCCAGCGTCTAGAGAGTCTGGACGCTGGATGTGCAATTGGGTGCAACGGGGTGGGTCCACGTAGTGTGGCCCACCATATATATTTATATTATAATATATATAATATTATATATATATATCATATGCATATACGTGGGTGTGTGTGTGTGTGTGTGTGAGAGGGTGAAGGGTATCAGCGTCTAGCGGCCAGAGACGCTGGACGGTCAGCCTAATTAAAACACATTCATCATGGTAGGTCCCACATGAATGGACGGTCTGGATGTAGTACACATCCATCATGGTAGGACCCACAGAACTTACTGACGTCAATAGCAGCACCTTACTGTGTGGGATGTCCCTATCCAATTTGTTTCCATCCCACCATACATAAATTAATGGTGAGGATAAAATACATATATCCAGGTAGGCCCACATCAGTGTGGCCCACTAGAGTTTTGGATCTATTGATTTTTTTTTGTATATTCCCTTCATCCAACGTCACAAATCAGGGCCCCACCATCAAAACATCTAAATGGTTGGATGACAAGGATGGAAAGCATACATCAGGTGGGCCCACGACTTGTACGGCATGGATCAAGTGGGCCACACCTATCACGAGAGAGAGAGAGAGAGAGAGATCGTGATGAAGAGGAGGGACCCCGCCACTATGAGCCCTCCATTTCTTACATTGTATACTTCAAACGGGTCCCACCACATGTGATCCCAAAAAAATAAAATTTAACAGTGGATCACCCACTTATCGGCCTTCTTCTTTAGCTCATTAGACTCGTATGCTCTGTGCCTTCAATTTTAATGGAGGTTATGAAAGATGAATGGTTGAGATGGGAGATGAGAGGGTGGGAAAGTGGGTCACACATTTTTTTTTTAGAGAGAGCTTGGATGTTGGAAGCTCTCATGAGAGTTGGGAGGTTGCTTAGAAAATGAGAGAGAAAGAGAGGTGATGGATTGATATGGGATGGGTGTTGTAAGGAAGGGGATGGAGAGGTATGGGTTTGTTTGGAATTTTGGTAAAAAGGGGATAGGTAGGGAGAGAGAGAGTTAACTTGTAGAAAAGAGGAAGTTGATGTTTGTACATGGGAAGGGTGAGGTGGCATTAAGGTATGGTGGTGTACTTGACTTGATTTGATGTAACGGGTCGTAGAGATTCTCTCGAAATCCGCAACACGCGGCGTTTATTTGAAATGAACGTGGGCCCACATCTCCTGGCCCGAGTATCAGATCGGTGAGCGAGTTGCAGCGTTAGAACTACTGCAATGGCATGGCTGCTAGGGAACAAGTTTTGAGTCGAGCCGACTTCAGTATGCAGGACTTAACTTAGGATCACATGCAACCATCAGATATAGGGCGAAGGTTACTCGAATTCAACTGGGAGGACCGTGGAAGCCTACGGAGCAGTACGGTCTAGGATACGGGTCTTATAAAGGGTCTATGAGAGCATTTAACTAGATACTAATGCTTAGATTAGGAATTAGATGGCCAAATACATATTTGTAATATTAAATGTCATTTTCACAATGTTTTAAATATCATTTCTTTAAATTATTATTATTAAATTGATTATTATGGTTTCGTTTATTAATTATTTATATTTAAATCCCATGGTTCTCTCTTTTGGAGACGTCCTATATGTTTTTCAAAGATAAATTAATTATTTGTATTTAGATTATTTATATATATGTGTGCGTGTCTATATATATATATATATATATATATATATATATATATATATATCTAAATTGATCACGTGTGTCACACCCCAATTAGCACTATTTATTCACTCACTCAGTCCACTATAGATCTTTATTTATAAAATTTTGATTATTTGAGTTTGTAAGTGGGCCTAAAATGCATGGATTTTATTGTTTAGTTATCGATTTATCTAAATTAATGGTTGGATATAAGATGTTGGTATTCTAATTGTTGCAATTTAGTAGTGAGTTATGACTTGTTAAATGATTGTGAACAATGTATATAGTTACGCTAATTTAAATTATAATAGTAATGCCCTAGTACTCAAAAGCACGAGGTGTCACAATCTACTCTCCTTAAATAGAATTTCGTCCTCGAAATTCGATACTTCTACCTCAAATGGGGGCGACACCTCATTTTCCGGTGTTTCTATGCATTTACTAGTTTTCTACTAAGTGTACTTATATGCGCAAGTGTTCACAATCGGCTATTAGGACTGGGGTCGTTACAATCTATCCCCCTTAAAGAAGCATCTCCCCCATGAGATTCGATTATGGTCATTCCCTATTCCCTTTTGTATCAATTAAGATCAAGGGTTTCTTCATACGATGTAAAGGAGAGTTTTACTACCAATCTAAATTTATACGTGCACGTGTGTACAACAGTGGTAATTTCACATCATCTAAAGGAAGAGTAATAGTTTTATGTTTTTAGTATTCAGGTTAACACAAATAGACAGTTATGGCCGGCCTGAACCCGATATGTCAAACTTCTGTCTGGCCGGGCAGTAAGATCCTTATCAATCCTAGTGAATATCGATCTTCTGCTTGATCAAGGCATTGAGATCATGGTAATCATTAGGATTTAAAGTTTACGTCAAAAGCATATACTTCACTTAAACATGGTTCCATCGGTTCGTGTTCCCGATCATGTTAGTCTTTCGAGATAGGCTATGAAATTTTCTGCTTCCCTAAAGAGTAAGCCTAAATGATTCATTACGCTTCAACATTACAATTTTGCTATCTGAGGTGCTATCCCAAAATCTTTAATTTAATCATTTTTAATTATTTTAGTCACATTTACATATTCTTAATAATTTATAATCCTTACGAACAACCTTTTTGCTACTAAGAAAGATTTATATACCTTGGTCTGCTCGCTTAGGGTTGGGTGTATCTAAGGCGTACATGCAATGAGCTCCTCGATCTCGTGCTTGAGGTTGCGAGGCTTGAGCAGGATTCAAAGAAGTCCTCTCATCTCGCTGTTTCTTGAAACATCGCCTTAAGATATGACCAGACTTGCCACAATAGCTGCAGAGCCTACCCTCACTCGAAGAAAGAATTGGGTGAGATGTGAATTTCACCCTTTTCTCAGGCATAAGAGATATAATTAGCACCGTCTTGGCTTTGCTTGCCGAACCTCGAATAAGAGCACGTATTTTGGCCTTACGCTCGAAGTCCTTCTCTACTCGCATGGCTTTGTTCACGATATCAACAAAGTTAGTAAAGTCGAAGGTGCACAATCTCGACTGGATTTTAGGTCGGAGACCTTCCCTTAACATTTCTAATTTATATTCCTCATCCTCAACGGCCTTTGGTACATTTCATGACAATTCATTGAAGCGCGCTTCATATTGCCACATTGTCGTATTCCCTTATTCTAATTTGAGAAACTCAAATATTTTCTCGTGGCGATAGCAAGGAGTAAAGTATTTTTCATTGAACCTTTTCTTAAACTCATTCCAGGTCCACTTATAATCAGATGGGACTCTTCTTAGCATGCCTTCCCACCATATATCGGTGTCGCCTTCCAATGCATAAGTGGCGAGAATAACCTTTTGGGCGTCCGAACAACCCAGTGATCTAATCATCTTGGCCATTCTATTCAGCTAGTGTTCTGCTAAAACTAGATCTGGTGCTCCTGAGAAGGACGGTGGCATCAGCCTCTGAAACCGTTCAAACATATCTGCCCCACTAACTTCTTCGGTCTTCAAGGCCAATGCATCCATATTGTGTTGGAGAGCTTGTAATAGTGTGGCAATCGAAGCCTGTTGTTGTATTATGATGGTAGTCAGCTGACTAATAACATCGCCAGGTGGGGTTTCAGGTTGCGCATTTGGTGGAGGTGTGCCCACATGACTCACAGGTGATTGAGACGGGATAGTTCTTAACATAGGCTCTCTTTCAAGGCCACTTGGCCAAACTGAAGGTGCAGGAGAGCGCACGGGACTCCCTTCTCTAACAACCTCATTCGTTGGCGAAGTCAACAAATGCCTAGTCTGTGGTCTTGGGCGACCGGATGGGGCCATAACCCTGTTAAAAGAAATGATTCATCATGGTCATAACCTCCTAAGTTTAACAAGTCTTAAACTAAAATCATAAGACAACTCATATGAATCATACAACTGGAGTATTGTTCAGATTAATAAGTGTTCGACAACTCCTATCCTTTACAATTAGGTGCAACAAGAATCCAAAGGTACTAAGATGACCCTTCTTTACTGTTTTGCAAACCGTAACCCATGTCTTCTAGTTCTCGAACTATAGTTAAGGTTCTACGAACCTCTTAGGTTATATTTGTGTTCCAAGATAGATTACTAGGGATCTAACTTATGAGTTCTTGAATTTAACCAGACTTCTTACGACGCATAAATCCTAGGTTTGAAATATGTTAACTTATCTAATTTTTTAAGGTTTATTCTCAATAAGCCTAGTACAGGGTTGGAAATTTTACTTAAAACTCTAAGATTTCACTATTAGTTATTTATGGTTGTTGCGACTTGCAAGTAATGTCGCTTAAAGAGGCGTATTGGGGAATTCGAATTATAATTCCTAGCGTGAATTCTTAAGTTTATACAATGCTCATACTTGATCTAATGTACAATGTCCTTTAGTTCTTGAATTCAGCAATCACATTTCACCGAGGAACTTAGGTTTGTGTTTCTAAACTCAATTGGTTAACCCTAAACATTTCAAGGGAGACTAAAATTTCTACATGAGGATTTGGGTTTAAAATATGTTAAACTCGCCTAAATTTTCAAAGCTAGTCTCAACCAGCCTAGCCTAGGGTTGAAATTTCGCCTACGATTCTAAGTTCTCACTATTAATTATTTTTATCTGTTGGAACATATGAGAGATGTTGTTTATGATCAAAAAGATGTATTAGTGGATTTAAATTTTGAAGTCCTAGTCTGATTCCTTGAGTTTATAGAGTACTTATGTTGCGTTTAACGCACAACATGGTGGGTAATTGTTTCCCTATGGTACTTGGGTTTAGTCACTAATTTTAAATAACTTATAGTTTACAAAGGAACCTAGTTTTCGTTTTTAAGTTCAACTGACTAAGACTAAAAATCACAAGGGATCCTAAAATTTTCATCTCTAAATTCACAAAACACCCTAATGCTAGGGGAATTGAACTTAGCTTCAAGTCTCTGTTTCCGTCGAAGCAACTTTGGAGTATTTGAAGTCATATAAGTCCCATTTTTCCTAAGGCCTGGTTTATCTAGACTCGCTCTGATACCAACTGTAATGCCCCATGTTTTTAAGACCTGAGTATAAAACTCGAGTGTTAGCCTATAAAATCCAGTGTAAATTTGAACCGCTTATCATTAATCGGAGTTAACAGCAACAAAGCTAGAGTAACCATGCGTTAAATTAAAACATTCCAACCATAGTGAAACTTTAAATGTAGCGCCCATACAGAACTTATATAATCCTAAATACAAAGTTCATTAATTAAAGACAAGAGTCTATCAACTAGTGGTGGAGATCAATATGGGCCGCAGGGACCCTGTCTAGCTCCTCAGCTACCTGATCTGCTCTAGCAACCCAGTGAATAGCATCAACTCACTCTGCACCTACATCAATTGTTACGGTTTGATAGCGTTAATGGCTATCGCAGTGAGGAGCACCCTCCAAGATTGACCACTCATCATTCATAATCCAGAATAGATCGCAAGTCATAAGAATGAATATATTAAACAGCGCAATGCATGATTATAATCATATACTCAAAATTAGCCAATCAACACAATTTCATCATTTGTAAACCATAATAGCAATCATAATATAAGTGAACATATCCAAGTAGTTAAATAATAAATCTTACAAATTCCATAAAATGTCTAAAAATTCTAGCTTTAAACGTCTACTTCACCCGAAAATCACATCGTATGTGAACGCTGCAAGATGGTTAGGAAATCACTAAGTGAATGCCCTCTCCACCCAGAAATCATGGTATGACTGAACACCTAAAGATGAAGAGACAAACAACATACAATCTCTAGACCACCCAAAAATCATATCGTACATGAACACTGTAAGATGGCTAGGAAATCGCTAAGCAAACACCCGCTCCACCCGGAAATCATGGTATGACTGAACACCTTGAGATGGCTAGAAAACTAACATGGAAAACTCTACTCTATCCAAAAATCATATCGTACGTGAACACCACATGATGAAGAAAAAATCAACTAGCCACAAAAGGGCATAAATGTTCCATCAAGGCCGCAAAGGGCAAATAGATGATCCAAGCCACATAGGGAGAATATGAACAACAAGATGGAGACATGTCCATTATATGAATCAATTTCACAACAGATTAACATATTCATATAATAAGGTAAGTAACTCAATAAGAGAAATCAATGTACCATCCATGTCTAAATTGATGAATTTAAATGGGAAGCTCAAAGGGTGAGTCCTCACCTTCTAAACTTGGTTCACTTCTCAAATCCTTAGAACTGAATTTTTCTTTGTACTCTAGGCACAAGTCCTAACCCAAATCATTTCCAATGAATAGTTAGAATCATCCATAGAGTTCTAATTATGAATACTAATGTAGTTAACTCCACAACCCCGTTCTTAGGGTTAAGGTTGGGAAATTTAAGTTTCATGACATACCTCTAGCTACACAAATGAGTATGAATTCTACAAAAGAGGCACATAACTTACTAACCTCCCAGCCTCAAGTTACACGATTCGACCTAGGTCGACCAAGGTTGGATGCAACCCAATGGAGTGTGGATCTAAACAGAAAGGTTGGGAGAACAATATCCCTACATCCAATTTAGAAGCATAAATACATAAACTTAGATTTTACTTAAACCCTCAAAAGGCTTAAGAGGGGATCTTACCTTGCAAGCTTAGTCCACACTTGACTCGGTCTTAAATCAAGTTAACTCAGCTACTCCTCTTTTCTTTTGATTTATCCAGTAAGGTTGTTGGACCAAGATTAATAACAACTCAATCAGTAACTCAAGCCAGTCTGGTTGAGGCGGTACCAACGTACCAACTCGGCTCACTCTTTATCTTTCTTTGCTTTCTCCCTTCTACTTCCTTCGTCTTCTCTTTTTCTTTCTTTTCTTCTTACTTTTAATCCTAGTTGGGTCTGGATCAGGCCCATGTCTGACTCGACCCAGTCATACTCGGATGGACTCGGTTTCGACCGAGTTGACTGAGCAAAGACCCAAACTCTCCCTTCCTTCTTTGCTTTTCTCTCTCGCTCACTCTCTTTTCCTCTTCCTTACTCTCTCTCTCTCTCTCTCTCTCTCTCTCTCTCCCTCTCTTCTTCCTTACTCTCTCTCCCCCTTTTTTCTCAAAATGTTGGAATATCCAGCAATAATCTGGACCGAGTCAACTCGGACTCAACTCGCCAGCGAGTTGACTCGACTTGCAATTCTCTCTCTCTTTTCTTCCCTCCTCCTTCTTCCTTTCTTTACCTTCTTCTCCTGCTCTTCTTCTCTCCACTTTCTTCTTCTTCCTCTCTGGACAGGGAAGGATTCTTGACTCGACCTGCGACCTGACCCGACTCAGACGGGTGCAGCACACAGCCGTACCACCTTCTCTCTCTCTCTCTCTCCGATTCTCTTTCTCCTAGTTTTCCCACTTTATCTCTAACTTCTTCTATTTCTTTCTTGTCCCAGGCCACAACATTGGAATCACTCAGCTTGACTGAGCCGATCCAACTCGGTGGGAAAGGGAAAAATGGTGGAGAAGAGGGCGGCCGTTAATGGCGAACTCTCTTCCATTGCCTCTCCCTTTAATCTGATTACATGTCACAATTCGTAGGGACCTTAGGGAACTTATGGATAAGCTCTCTTGAAGCTCTAAGAAGGTTTGGGTGATAGGTTCAGAAGTGGAAGGAAATGGCCGATTCACAAGCCGTCGCAAGAGTGAAGGAGGATCTGTTGTGGCTGCTCGATCTGGGGTCTTTTTGTGGCTTACCCAAGCTCTCAGAGCCATTGGATGAGGATTAAACGAGCTAGATTGGGTTTGTTTTATAAAAATACCTGAATACTGTTGGCAACAGAAAACTGGCCGTGGTTTTCTCTTTTTGGTATTGAGGGAGTGGCGCTAATGGTTGGACGGTCAAGATTACCTTGCTTTGAACGGTCCAAATCTGCTCTTGTAGGCTCACGCGGATCGCTAAGCAGCAGCGGAATGGAATTTTTATTTTTGGGAATCTTATGTTTGCAGGCCCGATTTATGGCAGGATTTGTATGCGCATGCATGCAATCCAACGGTGGATCGACCACAATACTGTTCATCTTTAGGCCTCTATAAGATAGACGGATCAGATCGATCCATCAGGCAACATTGGTGGGCCAGGATCCACCGAGAACGATCCCAATTCATCCGCCTGATGAAAATTCAAAAAGGGAAAGGAGGGAAATCCTTTCCCATTACAGGCGGGCATGGGTCAATGCTCGTCTGACCATGCCAGTGGCTTGGTGCTTCACGGGTACACGCACACGATGTACACACTCCACATAAGAGTGGGGTCCACATAGCTTGTGATTCAATCCGCCCTATTCATTTATTTTATCAGCTCAAAATGGGGCCCAGTACGAAGAATAAAGCAGATCTGTGACTTAAGTCGGCCATAGTTTGTGATTTGGGGTCCTTAGTCATAGGTTTTCATTAATCCAATGGTCGGATCATACGAAATTTGAACGTCAATGGTAGTAAGGGTCTATGGGAGCATTTAACCAGATATTAATGCCTAGATTAGGGATTAGATGGCCAAATACATATTTGTAATATTAAATGTCATTTTCACAATGTTTTAAATATCAATTTTTTAAAAATTATTATTATGGTTTCAGTTATTAAGTATTTATATTTAAATCCCATGGTTCTCTCTTATGGAGATGTCCTGTATATTTTTTAAAGATAAATTAATTATTTGTATTTAGATTATATGTGTGTGTGTGTGTGTGTTTCTAAATTGATCACGTGGGTCACACCCCAATTAGTACTATTTATTCACTCACTCAGTCCACTATAGATCTTTGATTATTAGATTTTGATTATTTGGGTTTCTAAGTGGGCCTAAAATGCATGGATTTTATTGTTTAGTTATCGATTTATCTAAATTAATGGTTGGATATGAGATGCTTGTATTTTAATTGTTGTAATTTAGTAGTGAGTTATGACTTGTCAAATGATGGTGAACAATGTATATAGTTTCGCTAATCTAGATTATAATAGTAATGCCCTAGTACTCGAAAGCACGGGGTGTTACAATCTACCCTCCTTAAATAAAATTTCATCCCCAAAATTTGATACTTTTACCTCAAATGGGGGGCGACACCTCATTTTCTGGTGTTTCTATGCATTTACTAGTTTTCTACTATGTGTACTTATATGCGCAAGTGTTCACGATCAGCTATTAGGACTGGGGTTGTTATATAGGTCCATAAATTTCTCTAGACATTTATGCTCCAGGACATCCAAGCTTATTGCAAAAAGGGCTTTTGGATGATCATGTTGAGAAACCTATTGAGAAATTTATCAAGATACTGGCCGGAGGAAGAACCTTGCTGCATGATTAAGTAGCTTTCCCTTGCTTTCCTAGTTTAGGATTAGGTTTATCGTTTTCATAGGATTTCAAACTAGGGTAGTTTGCATTCATTTGTTTAGTCGTTGTGCTAACCCTTCTTCATGTTGAGATCTTTGGAATAGCTTCAATTCGCATTCTCCAGGTACTATCTTTCCATCACCACTCCTTTCATTTTGTTGCCTCATGATCATTGCATGCTTATCTCTTTTTACATTGAGGACAATGTAAATTTTAGGTTGGGGGGTGTGGCTTAGGTAAACTAATCAGTATTTTCTTAGTTTTGAGCAAATAACTTTGGAAATTTTTTAATTTTTGAAGATGAAACCTATTTGGAAATTAATAATTTATGGATTAAGAATGCTTTGAGTATGATGATAAGATAGAAATTGAATTTTGAATTATTGGAGTTTGATCAACTAAGTAGTCTATCACTTAAAGTTCTTGTAGTCCGTTGATTAAGAGGAAGTTTAAATGTCATGTTAATCTAAATAACATGACACATCCAAGTTGCTTTCTATGAATTATGCTAGAATTTCTAATTGTTAGTATGTGAATCATTGATAAATGTTGAGAATTAAGTCTGGAGAATTTTATCCACCTTAAAAGATGAACATAACCAGTTAAAAAATAGTGAGATCAACAAAAAGGTCATATATGATGAACAGACTGGAAGAGAATGAAAAAGAATGAAAGAATGTAAAGTCTGAAAAAGAATGGAGATAAAGATACTGAAAATACTGAATGACTACATGTGACCGTTGATATAAAATCAAAAACGGGAAAAATAAGAAAAAGGGGATAAGTTTAGAATCAACATTTGAGTTTTCAACCAATTTTGAAGTGGTGAGCATTGTTAACATTATGAAATAATAGTAAGTTGATTTTCACTAAGCACATTGAAAAACTTGATATATGAACTTATACTCTGATGTAATTGATAAAGAACCTATTTGATTGATTGCTTATGTGATTCAGCTCTAGGTTTTCAAAATCCCGCTTTCTCGTCCTAATCTTACTCATTCATACTTGATTGCACAAAGGATTGGTTTCTAAAAAAGGTTTAAACATGGAGAATTGAGAATTACTTCACGCATGTTTTTGCTTGGGACTAGCAAAATACTTGTTGGGGAGTGTGTTAAGTATCAAATATTACATATTTTTTCCTATTTGTATCTTAGTTTTATGAACATGATAAGGCTTAATGTTATATTTTATACATGTTTACGTTGTAAGGTGAATCTGAGAGCTTGGATTGAAAAGAATGCTAAAAGCATGGATTTAATGCTCAAGAATCACCAAGGTAAAAGATAGATTTTAGGAGACCAAGAATGAAGAATTCACATGCCAAAGATCCAAGGAAACCAAGTACAAAGGATGAAGAAAGGACTTGAAAGAATGCAGAATCTGCAGCAGAAAATAGGCATTTCGGTCTGACCTGAGCTAACTTCGGTCCGAACAAAATCCCAGAAAATTGTCTAGCAAGAAATCAGGATAATTCGGTCTAACCTGAGCCAACTTCTGTTCGACCAAAGTACTTCGGTTGGAGTCGGTCCGACCTAAATTTGACAGAATTTCTACATAAGAATTTTCAGCATTAACTTTGATCTGACAGAAATTGCGTAGAATTGTCCAGCAAGAAAGTACGATTTTCAATCTTAATTCGGTCCGACAGAAGCGTAACGTAGAAAAGCTACAGACTGAGTAAATTGAGGTGGTTTCGCAACGGATTACAGAAATTCCAAGTTGGTGCATAAGGTGGAGCTTCACAACTATAAATAGGAGTCCCTAGGACGTTCCGAGGCATGATCTAAGGTTCAAGGAGTGGAGCCCCCGCTCGAGAGTTTTCTTCTTCTTCCTTAGTTGACCCTTTTGTTTTGTTTAAGAGTTCTTAGTTCAATCATGTCTATGGTTGGCTAAACCTCTTAGAAAAGGCTAAGAGGTAAAGCTTGTAACATGATTGGGATGCTTACTTTGCCTTAATTCATGTTTATTTTGAACTTCATTGATTTTTAGTGGATTTTAAGGAATATTTTTAGTTTTCAATGGTTTGTTTTGATTGCAATTACAATTGAGTCTGTGATAGCTTTGAATATCTTCTTTTCCTATTCGAAATTATGGGATTGGTAAATCCTATTGTTCACCATTGTCCGTTAGGAATGGTTGGGTGACGGAATCCCTTCCAAACTCCACAATTCTATTGAGTCTAGATCAATGAGAAGTTTAGGGATTTGATCATCTCTTTTCTCCAACTGGATAAGATAATACTTTGATTCTAGTTGGATCTCTTGAACCAAGCAAAGTAGCTTCCTAATTGTTACAAGTGGATCCTAGGCACCCTAGTTGCCACCTTTTAATTAATAGTTTAACCTTATTCACAATTACTCCTTTAAATTTAGATTTTTTGCTTTAGAATCTTCCTCTAATTCTGCTTCTAGTTAAATTCAGAATACGTACAAGTTTAGTCCTGGTGGATTGGACCTCGGTCTCACCGAGATTATTACAACATCGCGACCCTACACTAGGGGTTGTGAACAATATATCAAATATCAGATTCACTTTGGCTTGAACTTTGTCTTTGACTTCATCTTAATTTGGGCTTTATCTCTCTCTCTTTTTTTTTTTTTTTTAACATAAGCCCGTGAACATAAACCGATCTTGAGCTTAATCTTCTCTTAAACATAAACCGATCTTCAGCTTGATCTTCTCTTGAATGTAAACCGATCTTGAGCTTGATCTTCTCTTTAAGTGGTTTTGTCTCACGAAATTTGACAACCTATGTGTGCTCAACATCCTAGCACTTACAATCTCCCCCTTTGTCAATTTCATGAGAAAATACACAATATTATAAATACACATTTTTAACAAGATCAACCATACTCAGATATTAATAACATTGAAGCTGCCCTTGAAGTCTTCGTATCTTGTAATCTTCAGCTTACCACTAATGGTGTAACACCCCATACATTTGCATACTCGGGTGTTACTATTATAAACTAGATTACTATGTTTGTTTGAATATGAAAATAACCTACGTTATTCACCATCACTTGATAAATCTCAACCCACCACTTAATTTCAATAGTTAGAATATCAAATAATTTCATATCCAACTGTTAATTTTAATAAATCAATAACTGAATGTTAAGACCCAGGTATCGTGGCCTACTTACAAAAATAAAATGATTCAATCCTTTTAATTAAAGCCCTATAGGAGCTGAGTGAATGAACAAATAACGTTGATATGGGTGTGACCCACGTAAACAATTAGAGAAAAGTAGAAGAAATTGTAAATACTACTATTATTAATAATATTAAAGTAGTGATAATAAAGTTATTAAAAATGTCATAATAATGGTAAGTAATATTATAAATATGGATGGAGTCACCTGACCACAAATTTAGCCATCGATCTTTAGCTAAGTGGTCCCTTGGAAAAATTTTACCGTTGATGTTCAATTTCGAAATGATCTGACCGTTAGATTAGTAGGAATCTACAATTAGAGCTAAAACATTGGAAGTATGGCCCACCAGAACGTTGGATCCCCCTCATCTTTGGTGGGATAGTACAAAAACCCTATTAAAACAAATGGTAGGAATGGATTCATCAAATACATCGTGGTGGGCCCCCCATACTGTGAATGTGTATGATCACATGAGCGTACCCGAAACTACAAGACCAATCAAGCACATTTGACTTGCTGACCTGAGCAAAAGAGGAAACTTCCTCTTTTGTTTTCATTTCCCGCTAGTGACGAACATGGTTCATCAGTTTGAATTTGGGCCCACCATCATCATCAACTCTAATGATCTGAACCATTCATTAGGTGTGACCCTCAAAACCACTGAAAACCCTATAGACTCCACGTGTGGGAACACATGTGTACAAACACGATAACCAGCATAAGAGATTGCATTCGTGCATCATTTCAGAAATGAAAATCTGTTGCAACAACAGCTGGCAAGCTAAAGGGGTTTTTCTTTCCATCTCAACCCTCCGATGCAAACAATCCCAGCCATTCATTCATAAAGCAAACTATCTTAGGGTTTCCATCATTAAAAGGAGAAACAACAGAAAGAATATCCCGTTCATTGGCTGACTCAATCTCAGCCCTTGGTCTACTTTTAAAAGCCCATCCAAATCAATTCAGAGCATTCAAATTGGGATATAATATCCCAGATAATCCCATAACCCTAGCAATGGGGAGAGAATCCGCAACTGCAGCTAGTTCTTCCTTGTTTTTCTGAAAATCACCTGATTCCTTCTTCCTTTAAACCCATCGATTAAAAGATCATGAAGCTTCACTTTTAGATTTCCACAAGTTTCCTACAACAGATCTAGACCCTTTAGTGCAAGCGTTTCAAAGGAATAAAGCCCATCTCGAATCTGCCATTGGAGCTTCACCTTCTTCCTCATTAGAAGACACGGGTTGCTGAGTCCATGGCTGGGCGTCTTCCAGTAGATGAAAAGAAAAGAGAAGGAGATTGGAAGCAGAAAGGGAGATTGATAGGAAATGAGGGAATAAAGAGGGATCAAAAGATGGGAAGAGAAAGGATGTGGGTGTTAGAGATGCGGTCTGAGTCTAGACCGAGTCGCTGTTGCAAGTTTGTCGCCGAATCAAGTTGGCTCAGCCGCCTTAGACAAATGCGGGATTTGAGAGAGAGAAAATGTAACAGCCCGGATTTTTTCCAACTTGGAATTAGACGTCTTTAGGCGATGGGCCAATCCTAACACCGGTTTAACTTCTTAAACACTCAATTAAAGCCTCAAATCCCTTTTCAAACCATTTTCTTCACAAATCTCACCTTTCACTACCTCATTCTTTAAATCCTTCTAAGTACTTTCACATTAGACACTATCTTAAAGTTTAGGTGATGAAGAACAATACTTAAACTAAACATTGCTACAAAGGTCTAAGTACCACCTCAGACCGAAATCACTCAGGACTAAATCCTTTAGAAATTAGGTGAGATTTAGCTAGTGTTAAACTAGAGTGCCTGTGAAATTAGCACCAATCGTTTTAAATACGATCTGCAAGACCCAAAACTTGTGGAATCATTGACGCTAGGTTACCCTAAAATCTAGGATCAAACTCATTACCCGTATACTCTCGGGAGCACATTGAAACTCCGTATCAGGTCTGGACCGCACGTCGGGAGTCCGAATAATACAAGTTTAAGGAATTAGGACCACCTTCCTGGACTTGGCAACCATCTCGGAAATCAAATCCAGATAGTGTCCCAGCGCTATTCGCTTGAGTTCGGAGCGAGGAGTGTAAGAACACTTAGATTTCTTTATAAATAAATATCTCAAATAGTAATCTGAGACTTGTCACTTGTGGGTCAGTATTAAGCAACCTGACCGTCAGAATTAGGCCAAATTACACCCTCGGATCAGGAAAAATTTCATACAGTTGTCAGTGTACTCAGAATCTCCGATCGAGATCTGCTGACCGTTGAACTAAAACTGGTCCGGCACGTGCGATCTGAGAATCTGACCAAAACGAAAACGTAACCCCACCTAGATCCATAGTCAATGAGCTTAAGTCCGACCTTTGGCTCAAGGGGGGGCTCCGGAAATGCTCCATTGAGCTAAAACAGATGCCCTTTGGACAAAACCCAAGTATACCTTGTTCCTAAGTCTGTTTTGCTGAGATTTTAGGCTATATAAGGACCTTAGAACCCTCTCTCTCATAGCCATACGAATTTGAGAGAAAACCTAGAGAGAGAAGAGAGAAAAGAGAGAGTGTGTGGGAGCATTGGGAGAATCTCCTTGCCTTGCTTCCCTGATGCTATCCATGCTTAACTGCTCCATTCTTGTCACTTTTCCGGTGATTCCGGCGTCGTTCCTAGGTAAGAAACCCTAACCCTGATCTGTTTTGGGGTTGTAATGGTTGTAGGTTATGAAATAGCTAACCTATTTCATTCTATAGGTTACCAAACTGCCGAATACAGAAGCTTAGCAAACCTATCTGATTCGTTTCGATTCTATGACAAAGGGTGAAGACTTTAGGTGCATAGGTTATGGTTTTCAACACTTTCAATGACAGATAATGATAGATTCATGATCTGCATGCAATTGCACATGTACAAAGTGCTTTCTGTTTTCCGTTTCAATTAAAGACATTGAATATGGAATTCTACATATTCTATGTATTTGTAGAATGTACCATATACGTATAAATTTTAGAAATATATTTGCCATGATTATTTGTTGTATGAATATATCACATGTGGATAAAAGATTTGTTTGGTGAAAGGGCTCGTCCTAATTCATGTTTTGCTAATATACACTATGTATGTTGAAATTGTGTATGTTAGAAAGTACCGTATACGTATAAATTTTGGATACGAGTTTGCCATGATTATTTGTTGTATGAATATACTATATAGGGATAAAATACTTATTTGGCGAAAGGACTCGCCCTAATACCTGTTTCGCTAATATACACTATGTATGTCGAAATAGTGTATTCTAAGTGTTGGTGAAAATGCTTGTGAGAGTAAGTGTTTGGATGATGGTGCCTTAGGTAGGTGTTGAGAGGGGATTCTCAACTACCTTAGAGATGTGTATGATTTCCTCCATGTGATTGTCTAACTTAACCGCTTACTTATGAAATATATGTGTTTGTATGTCATGTTTACATGATGCTTTATAACATGCATTATGACATGTTTGTTAACTTGCTTGAATTACTTTGTTTAATATGCTTCACTCTACATGCTCTAAATAAAGATTGATTGAGATTGAGACTATCTTTATAGTCTAGACAATCGGTACTAGACTTGAGATCGTGGTTGAGATTCATTTCACCACGTAAGATGTGTCGGACGAACTCGAGTCGTACTTCGGTTGGCGACAGTGGTTGGCCACATGAAGTGCTCATGCACTTCATGTAGTTCAGTTGATCGTGCGCTCAAGCTAGTCAGGCTCGTCAAGTAACCCGATATGTCTAATGTATGTTCACCATGTTTGGATGCTACTACTTGAACCTAGGGTACTAAACTTACCCTTGGAATCTCGTTAACCATGGTACCTCGATCCGCTAAGACTCATGAGCCGGGCATGGTGGTATGGGACACCGTGGTCGAGCTGTTGGCCTACGCTGGGGCCACGTACCTCCCCGTAGTGACCAGTGAGCAACCAGACTCTTGAGCCAATTATGGTGGTATGGGACACTATATTCGCGCTGTCAGCCTACACTGGCGTAGCTTGTCTGTGGTCCTCAGTCGGGTTGCATTCGGGTCCCATTGTCAATAAGTGGACTAGTCGGGCTTCGAAAATAGACTGTCAGTTGGTAGGACGTTAGTGGAGTGACCTCGAGTATACTCTGAATTTGCGATGATGCGACTAGTTTTACCGCAGTGTATAGAGTATGAAACTAGGCCTGTATCTGTATAGTGATGAATCGTTAAAAAGGTGATGGGGGAGTGGTGTAACCTTTGTGCGTAACAGCCCTGGCAGCCTTTGCAGCGACCTAGAAAACACACCATCGTCTGAGATTAACTAGGACTGACGACCCTAGAATGGATCATGTTTGGGAATGATACAAGGGAGGTACCTTAGTTTCCCAATCCTGCTGTTTGAAATGGACTAATAACAACTCGGTAATCATGCTCATCATGCATTGCATATCCCTGGAAGATGTGGAACACTGAGGAATGCAAGCATGCCACGAACGTAAGATGGTGTCACACGAGGGAGTGTGTGGTGAGGGCATACATCATGTCATTTCATACTTGCATTAAATAAGAGTAGTTAGAATTGTTTGATTGTACTACTTTATCATTACTGCTTGACTGAATTAATAACATGTTAACCTATGCTTTATTATTCCACTGAGTTGGCCACTCATTCCCATGTTACGGAATGGTGTTTTAAAATATCCACCAGACCCCGTATCAGATGTAGGTATCATTGGAGCACAGGAGACTGAGCCCGACTTCTATGATGATCAGGAGGAGTTCTCCTACATGCAATTCGCTGGAGACTTCGCATAGGCTGTCCAGTGCTACGGGGCTACAGGGTTGATAATTTCAGTTGTACTATTTTGACATTTTGATTCAGAACCAACATGTATATATACGATGACTCAGTTAGTGTTCATACTCTGGAGATCGAGAATGATTTATTTTATATATGTCTATATACCTTTCAGTCTTCCGCTTACGTTTTATACATGGATCTGGAGTATGAATTACTATTTTGGTAGAATCTCACTCATGTTTATTGTACTAACATAGACAACACTTAATCATCATTATCTATGTTGCATAAGTGATGTTCTGGAACTTGAGAGTTGAGTTACTACTCGACCCTCGATTTTTCGGGATGTTACAGAAAAATAGGAGAAGGAGAGAGTAGATGATAGAATGAAGAAGAGAAGAAGAAGATAATGAAGGAAGACTCGTCTAACACCTCATTTTGCTACGAGGTCCATATCTGAGTCAGCACCATGCAATTCAGTTGGGCCTAAGCTCATTAAGACGCTGCTTTGGGTCTTAGCGACGCTTAGAGACCTCTAGAAGCTTAAAGATGAGAATAAGAAGAAAAGAAAGGAAAGGAAGAAGATCAGTGTGTGAGAGAAGAGATGGTGGGCGAGTTAGTGACTCACTGGCTCGAGTCAATTCAGTTGAGCCATGGTGAATACGGGATGAGTGGGGATTCAGTTGGGGCATACAGGTAGTGAAGAAGAGAGAAATAAATGAAAGATGAAGAAAGAAGGAGAAAAGAGGAAAGAGAGGAGTGTTGCTGTCAAGTTAACTTAGCTGAAACTTGCCGAGTCAGGGTGGGTCTTGCTGAGTCCAGAAAATCTTACTGGACGGGCATTTTGAAAGAGAGGAAATAGAAAGATAGAGGAGGAAGAAGAACAAGATCATGGTTTTCTTCAGTTCTTACCGAGTTAACTCGGTGAGTTTTTATTGGATCCATTGAATTTTAAAAAGCTAGTTAATTGTTTATTCCAGTCCAGCATTTAGCCTATGCCTCTAATCTCTCTCCATGATGGAATCATTTGGCAATTGAATTGAATCATCAAGCATGTTAATCTAATTGAGTTAGCTTAATTAGGCATGGTGAGCAAGTTTCATAACGCAAATTCTAAGTTCAGTTGGTTAATCCTTAAATTCACAAAGTGTGAAATCTAAATCTCCTATGTGCATATCTATAGGTATGAAATGGATCAAAATCAACTTAGGTTAGAGGTTAAAAGATGGAGGTTTAAATATAAACCGTAAATGGTGTGTGTGGAACATAGATCTAACCCGTTCAAGTTGAATTCATGCATTGGTGCATTCATGTTGCGATCATCTAATTTAAAGGTGAGGAATACCTTTCAAGCTTTTTCTACATCTTGATGATTAGCTCCACTATTTTTACTTACTCATTTACCTCATTAATTGCTTAAAGTAGTGGGTTACTCTTATTGATTTTGAATCCCTTTAATAATTGATGAACTGGATTCGATGTGAATTAAATGCTCTAATTTGATTTGAAATGTACACTTTAGACATGCATGTGCTATCTTGATATTATTATACATGATTTAATTTATCATTCATGATTACTTGATGGAATGCTTAGAGGTCCTCGAACTAGTGGCCATCTGTGTAATGGAATAGATAAATTTACATTGTAGATCATTTATGCCTGTATGGCTTTTGGTGGAATAATCCCTTCTTATTGTACCATAAAATGGAGTATTCGGCCCATGCGGCTTTTATGGAACAATTGCCTCATGTGACTTTAATGGATTGTCTTTGTATAACTTTGCAATGGTAAGTTCCACTTGTTGGATAAAGATTGGCCACTAGTTGAAAGGGTTACCTTTGAACACCCTATTTGTTAGTCTCATGAGCCAGGGATGGTGGAATGGGACACTATGCCTGAGTTATCGACCTATGCTGGGTAACAACACCTCCCCCCCCCCCCCCCCACCCCATAGTGACCTTTGAGCTTTCCTAAATTGATTCTTTGAAATTGAAATAATAATGGTTGGGCTAATCATGCATTTTCATGGCATGCGGTCTTTTCCGAGTGACTAGCTCTCCTTGGGAGTACATTGAGTACTTTTCTAGGTGGCTAGATCTCCTTGGGCGATCTACATATTGTTATGGTCTTTTTCGGGTGGTTACTCCACTATAGGCGAACCTTAGTGAACTTTTCTGAGTGACTAGTCCTACTTAGGCGATCTATATATTATTATGGTCTTTTCTGGGTTGTCAGTTCTCCTTGGGCGTACCTTTGTGTACTTTTCCAGGTGACTAGTCCTCCTTGGGCGATTTATATATCATACTATTTTCTAGGTGACTGGTTCTCCATGAACGTACCTTTGAGTACCTTTCCAGGTGGCTAGTTCTCCTTGGAAGATTTTTTTACTAGCTGGATGTGCATCCACAGGTCTGTGAGCATGTGCATGCATCCGTGCATTTAAACAAGATCATATTTATGAAATTTATTTAATGAATGTGTATCTGATAAACCTTATCTAATTTTCATGATAATCATTGTGTAATATTTGTTATACATTGCCTTTGTTAACTATGTTTAACTATCTTGATGATATGATAACCTTGAAGGGTATACCTCACCGCGATAGCCATCGATGCTATTGAACGTATTCAATGTGCAGGAGACATAGATGATGAACATATTGGTGTTCATGTGGATTAGGACGAGTCAGAGGACCTTGCGACTCTCTTTCCTAATTTCATTTCATTTTAATTTGTACAATATGTTTTGTAATAAGTTAAGACATTAGTTTGTATAAGTTTTTGGGTAACCACTTGAAACATTAGTTATGTATATTTGGACTCCATCTTATACATGATTTGCTTTTGTCCCGCTAGTTTATTTACTCTGATAAAAAGAAAAAAAAAATGTACGTGGAATTTTGGGATATTTAAAGGTTAATGCTCGGGTTTTTGGAAAACGAGTAGTGTACTCGAGTTCCGAGAACTGGGGTGTTACAAGATGGTATCAGAGATAGTCTAGACAAACCTTACCTTTGGGAAACAAACTTGTACAAACTTCAAATGTCACAAGTTAAAATGTTGGAGATTAGAGACTTAGGCGAATCTTATGCAGACTGGAGAAAATTTGAAAATGTAGAGACCTAAACTTAGGTCCTATTTGAAATTATTTAACCATTGGATGTATTTCAAATTCCCTCTAGACTTAGGGAAAGTTTAAGAATGTAAATACCCAAACATAAGTTTCCTTTGGAATTGATAGATTAGCCAATTGAATTTATTTTGGAATTCCCTTAGAGTTAAGGAAAATTTTGAACTTAGAAACTCAAAATTTTTAGGTTCTGTAGAAAATTATTTGAATAACCATAGAACTTAGAAACAAAACTTAGGTCACCACTATAAACTACCATGGTCGTTATTTAGCTTTGATAGCGTGGATGAACAAATATCCATTATAATGTAGTTGAGGTCAAATGAGAATTTTCTTTAGACCTAACTTCGAATAAATAAATTTTTAAAAATTTTGATCTGAACTTTTTCAAAATTTCTAGTTAGAAATAACATCGGCATAACATTCGACAAATGAAATGGATTTAGGCATATTAGAGAATCCTTTACCCACCATGTTGTACATCAGAGTGAATATAAGCTCTCCCTAAACTTGAAAGGAATTGTAATTTGAATCTTCTAATACACCTCGGTAGTTAAGGGCGATAATCCTCACAAATTTCAACACTTATGGTTAACTAAAGGTGAAGTTATCAAATTGTGGCCATGGATTGATCATAATCATGATTAGATTTGAGAATCTTAATAAATGTAGCAAAGTTCATACTTAAATCTCACGTGGAAACCCTAATCCTGAAATTTTTGCGTAGCACCTGAATAATCAGAATACACGACGGAAGAGTAATACTCATTTAGGTCAGTTTCCCATAAATTTCATATACTGAAAATAGAGAAGTCACTTAATATTCCCAAGTGTCTAGAAAGATCGGGATCACGAACTGATGGATTGTACTCATGCGAAGTATTAGTGGTTTGGTCCCAATATTTTTAATCCTGGCAAACCTTAATGATCTTAAATCTCTAGAACTTGTATACCTTACTCAATTAGTTAGAGTAGAGACATAAGAGTTGCAGTGGAAATCTAGATACAGCCTATTTAAATCTATAAAGTGGTGGCATAATCGGAACATAGACGAGTCAATGTGATTTTACTACTTGTCACGTTATGATATATGTTATTAAATCTCGAGGACGAGATTTTCTTTAAGGAGGGTAGACTATAACAACCCAAATTTAATGGTAGTTACATACGTCGGTACCTACAAATATACCTCACATGGAAGGTGGTGAATAATAACAAACACAGTAAAAGAATTGTTTTCGCTCACAGTATGAGTAGGACCATTCAATTTCGAGGACGAAATTCTCTTTAAGGAGGGTAGATTGTAACACCCCATACTTTTGCGTACTCGGGTGTTACTATTATAAACTAGATTACTATGTTTGTTTGAATATGGAAATAACCTATGTTATTCACCATCACTTAATAAATCTCAACCCACCACTTAATTTCAATAGTTAGAATATCAAACAATTTCATATCCAACTGTTAATTTTAATAAATCAATAACTGAATGTTAAGACCCAGGTATCGTGGCCTACTTACAAAAATAAAATGATTCAATCCTTCTAATTAAAGCCCTATAGGAGCTGAGTGAATGAACAAATAACGTTGATACGGGTGTGACCCACGTAAAAAATTAGAGAAAAGCAGAAGAAATTGTAAATACTACTACTACTAATAATATTAAAGTAGTGATAATAAAGTTATTAAAATTATCATAATAATGGCAAGTAATATTATAAATATGGATGGAGTCACCTGACCACAAATCTAGCCATCGATCTTTAGCTAAGTGGTCCCTTGGAAAAATTTTACCGTTGATGTTCAATTTTGAAATGATCTGACCGTAAGATCAGTAGAATTCTACAATTAGAGCTAAAACGTTGGAAGTATGGCCCACCTGAACATTGGATCCCCCTCATCTTTGGTGGGATAGTCCAAAAACCCTATTAAAATAAATGGTTGGAACGGATTCATCCAATACATCGTGGTGGGCCCCGCACACTGTGAGTGTGTACGATAGTGTGCACGTACCCGAAACTACACGACCAATCAAAGCACCTTTGACCTACTGACCTGAGCAAAAGATGAAACTTCCTCTTTTGTTTTCTTTTCCTGCCAGTCATGAACATGGTTCGTCAGTTTGAATTTAGGCCCACCATCATCATCAACTCCAATGATCTGAACTGTCCATTAGGTATAGTCCTCTAAACCATCGAAAACACTATAGACTCCACGTGTGGGAACACATGTGTACAACACAATAACCAGCACAAGATGGCGTATTCGTGCATCGTTTTAGAAATGGAAATCCGTTGCAACAACAACTGGCAATCCACGAAGGTTTTTCTTTCCATCTCAACCCTCCGATGTAAACAATCCCACCCATTCGTTCATAAAGCAAACTATCTTAGGGTTTCCATCACAAAAAGGAGAAACAACGGAAAGAATATCCGTTGTTCATTTGCTGACTCAATCTCAGCCCTTGATCTGCTTTTAAAAGCCCATACGAATCAATCCAGAACATTCAAATCGGGATATATTATCCCAGATAATCCCATAACCCTAGCGACAGGGAGAGAATCTGCAGCTGCAGCTAGTTCTTCCTAGTTTTTTTGAAAATCACCTGATTCCTTCTTCCTTCAAACCCATCTATTAAAACATCATGAAGCTTCACTTTTAGATTTTCACAAGTTTCCTACGACAGATCTAGACCCTTTAGTGCAAGCGTTTCAAAGGAATGAAGCCCCGTCTCGAATCCGCCATTGGAGCTTCACCTTCATCCTCACTGGAAGACACGGGTTGTTGAGTCTGTGGATGGGCATCTTCTAACAGATGAAAAGAAAAGAGAAGGATATTAGAAGTAGAAAGAGAGATCGAGAGGAAATGAGGGAATAAAGAGAGATGGATTGAGAGATGAGAAGTGAAAGGATGTGGGTGTTAGAGACGCGGTCGGAGTCTAGACCGAGTCGCTGTTGCAAGTCTATCACCGAATCGAGTTGGCTCAGCTGCCTTGGACAGATGCGGGATTTGAGAGAGAGAAAAATAGGAGAAGGAGAGAGTGGATGATAGAATAAATAAGACAAGAAGAAGACAATGAAGGAAGACTCGTCCAACACCTCATTTTGCTACGAGGTCCATATTCGAGTCAGCACCATGCAATTCAGTTGGGCTTAACCTCATTCAGACGCTGATCTGGGTCTTAGCGACGCTTAGAGACCTCTGAAAGCTTAAAGATGAGAAAAAGAAGAAAAGAAACGAAAGAAAGAAGATCAGTGTGTGCAAGGAGAGATTGTGGGCGAGTTAGTGACTCGCTGGCTCGAGTCAATTCGGTCGAGCCACGATGAATACGGGCTGAGTGGGGGCTCAGCCGAGGCATACAAAGAGTGAATAAGAGAGAAATATATGAAAGAAGAAGAAAGAAGGAGAAAAGAGGAAAGAGAGGAGTGTTGATGCGGAGTTGACTCAGTTGAAATTCATCGAGCCAGGGCGGGTCTTGCTGAGTCCAGAAAAACTTGTTGGATGGGCATTTTAAAAGAGAAGAAATAGAAAGATAGAGGAGGAGGAAGAAGAAGATCGTGGTTTTCTCTAGTTCTTACCAAGTTGACTCGGTGAGTTTTCATTGGATCCATTGAATTTTATAAAGCTAGTTATTGTTTATTCCAGTACAGCAGTTAGACTATGCCTGTGATCTCTCTCCATGATGGAATCATTTGGTAATTGAATTGAAACATCAAGCATGTTAATCTAATTAAGTTAGCTTAGATAGGCTAGGTGAGTATACTTAGTTTCATTACGCAAATTCTAAGTTTAGTTGGTTAACCTTAAATTCACAAAGTGTGAAATCTAAATCTCCTAGGTGCATATCTGTAGGTATGAAGTGGATCAAAATCAACTTCGGTTGGAGGTTAAAAGATGGAGGTTTAAATCTAAACCGTAAATGGTGTGTGTGGAACACAGATCTAACCCGTTGAAGTTGAATTCATGCATTAGAGCATTCATGTTGCGATCATCTAATTTAAAGGTGAGGAATACCTTTCAAGCTTTCTCTACATCTTGATGATTACTTCCACTATTTTTCCTTACTCATTTACCTCATTAATTGCTTAAAGTAGTGAGTTACTCTTATTGATTTTGAATCCCTTAAATAATTGACGAATTGATTCGATGTCCTTTAATCTGATTTGAAATGTACACTTTAGACATTAATGTGTTATCTCGATATTATTATACATGATTTAATTTATCATCCATAATTACTTGATGGAATGCTTCGAGGTCCTCGAATTAGTGGCGATTTGTGTAATGGAATAGATAAATTTACATTGTAGACTTACCACATTGTAGATCATTTATGCCTATATGGCTTTTGGGGAATAATCCCTTCTTATCGTTCCATTAAATAGAGTATTTAACCCTTGCAGATTTTATGGAACAATTACCTCATGTGGCTTAAATGGATTGTCTTTGTATAACTCTGCGATGGTAAGTTCCACTTGTTGGACTAAGATTGGCCACTAGTTGAAAGGGTTACCTTTGAACATCCTAATTCTTAGTCTCATGAGCTAGGGATGGTAGAATGGGACACTATGCCTAAGTTATCGACCTATGCTAGGTGACAAACTCCCCCATAGTGACCTTTGAGCTTTTCTAAATTGATTATTTGAAACTAGTATACTAATGGCTGGGCTAATCATGCATTTTCATGACATGCAGTCTTTTCTGGGTGACTAGTTCTCCTTAGGCGTACATTGAGTACTTTTCTGGGTAGCTAGATCTCCTTGGGCGATCTACATATTGGTATGGTCTTTTCTGGGTGGTTAGTCGTCCTTGGGCATACCTTTGTGTACTTTTTCGAGTGACAAGTCCTCCTTGGGTGATCTGTATATTATTATGGTCTTTTCCGGGTGGTCAATTCTCCTTGGGAGTACCTTTGTATTCTTTTCCGGGTGACTAGTGCTCCTTGGGCGATCTATATATCATAGTCTTTTACGGGTGGTTGGTTCTCCTTGGACGTACCTTTGAGTACTTTTCTAGGTGGCTAGTTCTCCTTGGACAATTTTTTTACCAGCTGGATGTGCATCCCCAGGTCTGTGAGCATGTGCATGCATCCATGCATTTAAACAAGATCATCTTTGTGAAATTTATTTAATGAATGTGTATCTGATGAACCTTATCTAATTTCCATGATAACATTGTGTAATATTTGTTATACATTGCCTTTGTTAACTATGCTTAACTATCTTAATGATACGATACATCTTAAGGGGTATACCTCACTATGATAGCCATCAATGCTATCGAATGTATTCAGTGTGCAGGAGACATAGATGATGAACATACTGTTGTTCATGTGGATTAGTAGGAGTCAGAGGACCTTGCGACTCTTTCCTGATTTTATTTCATTTTAATTTGCACTATATGTTTTGTAATAAGTTAAGACATTGGTTTGTATAAGTTTTGGGTAACCACTTGAAATATTTGTTATGTATATTTGGACTCCCTCTTATACTTGATTTGCTTCTATCCCGCTAGTTTATTAACTCTGATAAAAAGAAAAAAAAATGTACGTGGAATTTTGGGATATTTAAAGGTTAACGCTTGGATTTTTAGAAAACAAGTAGTGTACTCGGGTTCCGAGAACTGAGGTGTTACAAGATGGTATCAGAGAGAGTCTAGACCAACCTTACCTTTGGGAAACAAACTTATACAAACTTCAAATGTCTCAAGTTAAAATGTTGGAGATTAGAGACTTGAACTTAGGTGAATCTTATGCAGGTTGGAGAAAATTTAAAAACGTAGAGACCTAAACTTAGGTCCTATTTGAAATTATTTAACCATTGGATGTATTTCGAATTCCCTCTAGACTTAGGGAAAGTTTAAGAATGTAGATACCTAAACATAAGTTCCCTTTGGAATTGATAGATTAGCCATTTGAATTTATTTTGGAATTCCCTTAGAGTTAAGGAAAATTTTGAACTTAGAGACTCAAAATTTTTAGGTTATGTAGAAAATTGTTTCAATAACCATAGAACTTAGAAATAAAACTCAGGTCACCACTATAAACTACCATGGTAATTATTGAACTTCGATAGCGTGGACGAACAAATATCCATTATAATGTAGTTGAGGTCAAATGAGAATTTTCCTTAGACCTAACTCCCAAGAAACAAAATTTTGAAAATTACAATTTGAAAATTTTCAAATTTTCTTAGTTAGAAAAAACATCGGCATAACATTCGACAAATGAAATGGACTTAGGCATATTAGAGAATCCTTTACCCACCATGTTGTACATCAGAGTGAATATAAGCTCTCCCTAAACTTGAAGAGATGTATTAGGAATTGTAATTTGAATCTTCTAATACACCTCGGTACTTAAGGGCGATAATCCTCACAAATTTTAGTACTTATGGTTAACTAAAGGTGAAGTTATCAAATTTTGACCCTCGACTGAGCATAATCATGATTAGATTCGACAATCTTAATAAATGTAGCAAACTTCATGCTTAAATCTCACGTAGAAATCCTAATCCTGAAATCTTTACTTAACGCCTGAATAATCAGAATACGTGATGGAAGAGTAATATTCATTTAGGTCAGTTTCCCATAAATTTCGTATACTGAAAATAGAGAAGTCACTTGATATTCCCAAGTGTCTAGAATGATCGGGGTCACGAACTGATGGAATTGTACTCATGCGAAGTATTCGTGGTTTGATCTCAAAATTTTTTTTCCTGGCAAACCTCAATGATCTCAAATCTCTAGAACTTGTATACATTACTCGATTAGTTAGAGTAGAGACATAAGAGTTGCAGTGGAAATCTAGATACAACTTGTTTAAACCTAGGAAGTGGTGGCATAATCGGAACATAGACGAGTCAATGTGATTTTACTACTTGTCACGTTATGATATATGTTATTAAATCTCGAGGATGAGATTTTCTTTAAGGAGGGTAGATTATAACAACCCAAATTTTAATGGTAGTTACATACATTGGTACCTACAAATATGCCTCACATGGAAGGTGGTGAATAATAACAAACACAGTAAAAGAATTGTTTTCGCTCACAGTATGAGTAGGATCATTCAATTTCGAGGACAAAATTTTCTTTAAGGAGGGTAGATTGTAACACCCCATACTTTTGCGTACTCGGGTGTTACTATTATAAACTGGATTACTATATTTGTTTGAATATGCAAATAACCTATGTTATTCGCCATCACTTGATAAATCTCAACCCACCACTTAATTTCAATAGTTAGAATATCAAACAATTTCATATCCAACTATTAATTTTGATAAATCGATAACTGAATGTTAAGACCCAGGTATCGTGGCCCACTTAAAAAAATAAAATGATTTAATCCTTCTAATTAAAGCCCTATAGGAGCTAAGTGAATGAACAAATAATGTTGATATGGGTGTGACCCACGTAAACAATTAGAGAAAAGTAGAAGAAATTGTAAATGCTACTACTACTAATAATAAAAAAGTAGTGATAATAAAGTTATTAAAAATGTCATAATAATGGCAAGTAATATTATAAATATGTATGGAGTCACCTGACCACAAATCTCGCCATCGATCTTTAGCTAAGTGGTCCCTTGGAAACTTTTTAGCGTTGATGTTCAATTTTGAAATGATCTGACCATCCGACCAGTAGAAATCTACAATTAGAGCTGAAACGTTGCAAGTATGGCCCACCTGAACATTGGATCCCCCTCATCTTTGGTAGGATAGTCCAAAAACCATATTAAAACAAATGGTTAGAATGGATTCATCGAATACATCGTGGTGGGCCTCGCACACTGTGAATATGTACGATAACACGCGTGTACCCGAAACTACAAGACCAATCAAAGCACATTTGACTTGTTGACCTGAGCAAAAGATGAAACTTCCTCTTTTGCTTTCTTTTCCCGCCAGTGACGAACATGGTTCATCAGTTTGAATTTGGGCCCACCATCATCATCAACTCCAATGATCTGAACCGTCCATTAGGTGTAGCCCTCAAAACCATCGAAAACCCTATAGACTCCATGTAACACCCCAGATTTTTCCCAACCTGGAGTTAGACGTCCTTAGGCGATGGGTCGATCCTAACACCTGATTAGCTTCTCAAACACTCAATTCAAAAGTCTCAAATCCCTTTTCAAACCATTTTCTTCAAAACCTTACATTTCCTTCAAAAATATCACCTTTCACTACCTCATCCTTCAAAATTTTCTAAGTGCTTTCATATTAGACATAAATCTTAAAGTTTAGGCGATGTTGATCAATACTTAACCTAAAAATTACTATGAATAGTAAATAAATAAATAAAAGGGGTTTTTAATCATTAACCTTTTGGAACCTCATGAAATAAGTAGGCTATTTGGATAGATCAGCTTCTCCTACCCCAAAAACATATATTGACGTCAAATAACTCATCCCAGTTTGTAAAATATGTCCGTTTTGAATATCGGACGACAAAATCACCCCCAAACAGGTTAGTGACTGGCGAGGGCCTCGCCAAAATGTGGGCCGCAGCGCATCAGGCGGCCCATTTTCTGTCCCATTTCCTACACTTTTCATCCTACTTCGAAAAGTCATATCTCCTTCATTATAATTCCGATTTAGGTAATTCAAAAATTAGATTGAAGCCTAATAAGTATAGTTTCATATAAAAATAATAGATAAATATAATAAAAAATTTAATATAGTTGAATATAGGTCGTTGTAACAACTATCCGGAAAGCATTAGTTTGGACAGCTGCCGGTTCTAGAATTTTTAGAATTTTTCTACAATATGAAACCTAATGAAATTTGGTAGAGATGAAGTAGACATGATAAAAAACTACTAAAAAAATAATTAAAATGATATACTATCTAAAAGTGACAGAAAGGGGCGTAGAACTTCCCTAGGACTATATTATGTCATAATTAGGGTAAAATTTGGTTAAGTATTGAATTAAACAATCAATAGAATTAACTCGAACCACTTTAAATACGATCTACAAGACTCAAAACTTGTAGAATCATCGACGCTATATTACCCTATAATCTAGGATCAATCTCATTACCCGGTAGCTCTCGGGAGCATCACAAAACTCCTCATCGGACATGGACCACACGTCAAAAGTCTGATTAACGTGAATCTAAATGATTAGGACCGCCTTGCTGGGCTTGACAACCATCTCAGAAATCAAATCCAGATAGTGTTCCGGGGCTAATCGCTTGAGCCCAGAGCGAGGAGTGTGAGAAAATGAAGATTTCTTTAGAAATGTAATCTAATTTAAGTGATCGGGGCTAATCGCTTGAGCCATGGGCGATCTGTAAACACGACTGGACCGAAAACTTAACTCTACCTAGATCCAAGGTCAGTGAGCTTAAGTCTGACCTTTGGCTCAAGGGGGGGCTCCAGAAGTGCTTCGTTGAGACGGAATAGTCCGTATTTGGACATAAGCTAAGTATACTTTGGCCCTGGTCTAATTTGGTGAGTTTTTAGCCTATATAAGGACCTTAAGCCCTCTCTCATTCAGCCCATACGAATTTGAGAGAAACCCTAGGAGTGAGAAGAGAGAAAAGAGAGAGAAAGCATGAGAGAAGTGGGTGAATCTTCCTACTATTCAACCCTGCCGATTTATGTGCTTAACCATCACTTTTCTAATCACTTTTTCGGCGATTCCGGCTTCGTTCTTAGGTAAGAAAACCTAAACCTAACCTGTTTTAGAGTTCCAGGTAGTGTGAGTTGTGAAATAACTAATCCGAATCATGTTGTAGGTTGCCAAATCACCGTAGACAAAGGCTTATCGATTCTATCAATTTCTTTACGCTCCTACGACGTAAGGTGCAGACTTTAGACGTATAGGTTATGGTTTTCAACGCTTTTAATGTTAGATAATGATAGATTCGTGATCTGGGTGTTATTTTACATACAAAATGCGATGTTTGTTTTTCGATTCGGTTAAGTATGCAAATTATGGCGTTTAGTGTATTCTGTATATTTGTAGAAAATACCGTATACGTACAAATTATGAAAGTATGTTTTCCATGATAAATTACTGTGTGTATATGCTATATATGTGTATAATACTTACTCGGCGAAAGGATTCGCCCAAATACATGTTTTGGCTAATATACGTTATGTTTGTTAAATGAGAGTATTCTAAGTGTTTGTGAAAATGCTTATAAGAGTAAGTACTTAGATGATAGTGCTTTAGATAGGTGTTGAGATAGGATTCTCAACTACCTTAGAGATGTGTATGATTTCCTCCATGTTAGTTTGTTTAAGTTAATTGCTTACTTATGAAATGTATGTGTTTCTATTTCTTGTTTATATTGTGCTTTATAACATGCTTGTTAACATGTTTGAATTACTTTGTTAATTCTTCTTTGACTATTATACATGCTTTCTGGTTATGGATTGAATGTGATTGGGTCTATGTTATAGTTCAGGCAATCGGTAATAGGCTTGAGTTCGTGGTTGAGATTCATTTCCCACGTAGGACGTGTTTGACGAACCCGAGTCGTGTGTTGGTCGTCGGCAGTGGTTAGGCCACACGAAGTGCTTATGCACTTTATGTCGATCGATACAATGTACGCTCGTGCTAGTTGATCTCGTCAAGTAACCCGATCTGTCTAATGTATGTTCACCATATTTGGGCACTACTGCTTGAACCTAAGGTACCAAACTTACCAGTGTAACCCTGTTAACCTTGGTACATTGACCCGCTAAGACTCATGAGCCGGGCATAGTGGTATGGGACACGTAGTCGAGCTGTCGGCCTACGCTGGGGCCATGAGCCTCCCCATAGTGACCAGTGAGCAACCCAAACTTGTGAGTCGAATATGGTAGTATGGGACACTGTATTCGAGTTGTCGGCCTACACTGATAAGTTGATGGGGGAGTGGTGTAACGATTGCATGTAACAGCCCTGACAACCCTTTGTAGTGTCCTCGAGCGTACTCTAAGTCTATGTGGAGGCGACGACCTTTCCTTTCTAACAAGAGTATAACTAGGCTTGTATTGATAAGGTGATGGGGGAGCGGTGCATCGAGTGTGTGTAACAGCCCTGGTAGCCCTTTACAGTGACCTAGAACTGCATCATCGTATGAGATTATCTAGGACTGACGACCCTAGAATGGATCATTGTTTGGGAATGATATAAGGGAGGTACCTTAGTTTCCCAATACTGTTGTATGAAAAGGACTAAGAATAACTCGGTAATCACGCTCATAATGTAACATCCCGAAAATCGGGGGTCGATCATAAACTCAACTCCCGAGCTCCAGAACATCACTTATGCAACAAAATGAATGATGATTGAATGTTAACTGTATTCGTGCATTGAGCATGAGTGAGATTAAGCCAAAACAACATATCATACTTTAGAGACAGTTAAATTGCAGTAGAAGACTGTGATAGATATAGATAATATAAAAATAGTGGTGAGTCTCCAGAGTGTGATAAAGTTACCAGGTTAATTAATTACAAGTACAGTTCTAAAATATACCAAATGTGAGGAAGTGTAATGTCTTCTATCCCAAGTACCATAGCCCCGTCAATATAATACCAGGTCTTCATAGACCTGCCAGAGAGTTACAGATAGGAGAACTCCTTCTCAACATCATAGTAGTAGTCCGACTCTGCTTCATAAGCATCGCCACCACCTGAAACTCAACAAATCTGGTTGGTGTGTACAACACCGTCCCGTAACGTGGGAGTGAGTGATCAACTCAGTGGAACAGTAAAGCATAGGTTAACATGTTATCAACTCAGTCAAGCAGTAATGATAAACCAGTAAAATCAAACACTCCTAAATACTCTTATTAATGCAAGTATGAATGCAGTCATGATGTATGCCCTCACCGACATACTCCCTCATGCGACATTATCTTCGTTCGCGGCATGCTTTCTTTCCTCAGTGCTCCACATCTTCCAGGCATATGCAATGCATGATGAGTATGATTACTGAGTTGTTATTAGTTCATTTCAAACAGCGGGATTGGGAAACTAAGGTACCTCCCTTGTATCATTCCCAAACATGATCCATCATAGGGTCGTCAGTCCTAGATAATCTCACACGATGGTGTGTTTCTAAGTCGCTGCAAGGGCTGCTAGGGCTGTTACATGGAATCGTTGCACCACTCCCCCATCACCTTATCAATACAAGCCTAGTTTATACTCTGTTACTACGGGAAGGCTCGGTGCCTCACCGTAGGTTTAGAGTATGCTCGAGGTAACTACACCGGATACGATCAGGGCTGTCAGGGCTATTACACGGAATCGTTGCACCACTCTCCCATCACCTATCAAGTAGTGTAGGCCAACAGCTCGAATATAGTGTCCCATACAACCATAATCAGCTCACGAGTCTGGTTGCTCACTGGTCACTACGGGGAGGCACATACCCCAGCGTAGGCCGACATCTCGACCATGGTGTCCCATACCACCATGTCCGACTGATGAGTCTTAGCGGATTGAGGTACCATGGTTAACGAAATTTTCACTAGTAAGTTTGGTACCCTAGGTTCAAGCAGTAGCGTCCAAACATGTTGAATATACATAAGACAGATCGGGTTACTTGACGAGCTCGGCTAGCTCGAGCGCACAACAAGTTGAACGACATGAAGTGCATAAGCACTTCGCGTGGCCAACCACTATCGCCAACCGAAGTACGACTCGAGTTCGTCGAACACATCTCACGTGGCAAATGAATTACAACCACGAATTCAATTGTGGTACCGATTGTCTAGACTATAATCATAGCCCCAAACACAATCAATTACAGATAGATAAAGCAGTAGTGGATCAAGATTCAACTCATACAATCAAGGTCTGGTATTATCCGTTTAGGGCTGTCAGAGCTGTTGCACGGAATTGTTACACCACTCCCCCATCACCCATGATGGATCATATAACGTAAACATGAATTTAAACATACTCATTACATAGATAAAATCATACAATCAGTTGAGCATGTTATGAAATACAACACAAGCATGAGTTTGTACATATTAAATTCCTAATCACACAGATTTCTAAAGAAAGTATATACATAGTTACAGGAGTTGAGAATCATATCTCAACACTCTCATACATTACAATTTACTAACCACTACTCATTCAAACATTTCAACAAACACTTTAAACTACATGCATCAACATACACCACCTATGTTGATCACATATGTATTGGGCCAAATCCTTTCACTAGGGAGTGGCCCCATTTATAACATGCGTGCACCCATGATGGATAGTCATAGCAGGCAGGAATCCAAGTTCCATAATCATTTAGCCATTTCCACAAACACTTGGACTACACATTTTAACGTATGTAGCTTATAGTGGCTGTGGCGTGATTTAGGGCAAATTCTTTCATCAAAGGAAGATCACCAATACAATAATTATATATCCATGACAATTAGTCATGGCGAGCACGAATGAGAATTCTATACTCATTCAGTCATTTTCACAAACACTTAGAATACACTATTTTAACATACATAGTGTATACTAGCAAAATATGTATTAGGGCGAGTCCTTTCGCCAAGCAAGTATTTTACACATATATAATATATTTATACAACAAATAATCATGGCAAACACATCTCTAAAATATATATGTATACGGTATTTTCTACAATACAGTATTTCTACATATGTAGTGTATATTAGTAAAATATGTATTTGGGCGAATCCTTTCGCCAAATAAGTATTTTATCCATATATCGTATATTCATACAACAAATAATCATGTCAAATACATTTCCAAAATTTATACATAAACGGTATTTTCTACGAATACCTAGAATATATAAAATTCTATAATCTACATCTTTAATCGAAACAGGAAACAGAAAGCACTTTGTACATGTGCAATTGCATGCAGATAATGAATCTATTATTATCTGACATTGAAAGCGTTGAAAACCATAACCTATACACTTAAAGTCTGCACCTTTTGTCATAGAATCGTAACAGAGTCTATAGGTTTGCTAAGCTTCCGTATTCGGCAGTTTGGCAACCTATAGAATGAAATAGGTTAGCTATTTCATAACCTACAACCTATACAACCCCAAAATAGATTAGGGTTAGGGTTTCTTACCTAGAAATGGAGCTGGAATCACCGGGAAAGCGATTAGAAATGCATGGTGTAGCTTGTGCAGTGGCAGGGTAAAGTGGCAGGGAGATTCCCCCACTTCTCTCACACTTTCTCTCTCTTTTCTCTCTTCTCTCTCTAGGGTTTCTCTCAAATTCGTATGGTTGTGAGAGAGAGGATTCTAAGGTCCTTATATAGTCTAAAATCTCTCTGAAATAGACTTGTGGACAAGGTATACTTAGGTTATAACCAAAGCAGCTTTGTTTCAGCTCAACGGAGGATTCTGGCGGGCCTCCTTGAGCCAAAGGTCGGACTTAAGCTCACTAACACTGGATCTACGTCTAGTTAAGTTTTCATTTCAGTCGGATTTCCAGATCACGCGTGGCGGACCAGTTTCAGTTCGACGATCAGTGAGTCTCGATTGAAGATTCCGGGTAGATGTAAATGTTTATGAAAATTTTCCCGATTCGAGGGTGTATTTGGGTTAGATTTTGACGGTCAGGTTGCTTAAAACTAATTCGCAAGTGACGAGTCTCAGATTACTATTCAAGATATTTATTTTGTAAAGAAACAAGTGTTCTCACACTCTCTCGCTCTGGACTCAAGCGAACAGTCGTGGGATACTATCTGGATTTGATTTTTGAGATGGTTGTCAAGCCCAGTGAGGCAGTCCTAAGTCCTTAACCTCATATTATTCGGACTCACGATGTGCGGTCTAGACCTGATACGGAGTTTCAATGCGTTCCCGAGAGCAGTCGGGTAATGAATTTGATCCTAGATTTTAGGGTAACTTAGTGTCAATGGTTCTACAAGTTTTGGGTCTTACAGATCATATTTAAAGCGATTCAAATGGATTTCATGGCTAATCTAGTTTAGCACTTAGTTGACTTTGTCAAATTTTAAAGGATTTAATCCTAAGTGATTTCTGGTCGTGGTGGTACTTAGTCCTTTATAGCAATGTTTAGTTTAAGTATTGTTCTTCATTACCTAAACTTTAAGATAGTGTCTAATGTGAAAGTACTTAGAAAATTTAAAGAACAAGGTGGTGAAATGTGAGATTTGTGAAGGAAAAGGGTTCAAAAAATGATTTTTGACAAGTTAATAAGGCGTTAGGATCGACCCATTGCCTAAGGACGTCTAATCCCAGGTTGGCAAAAATCCAGGCTGTTACACATAACATAGCATTGCATGTGCCTGAAAGATGTGGAGCACTGAGGGATGAACGCATGCCGCGGACGTAAGATAGTGTTGCACGAGGGTGGCTTGGCAAGGGCATGCATCATGACTACATTTCATACTTGCATCAATAACAATATTTAAGAGTATTTAATTGTACTGCTTTATCATTACTGCTTGACTAAATTGATAACATGTTAACCTATGATTTATTGTTCCACTGACTTAGCTACTCACTCCCACGTTACAGGACAGTGTTGTACACACCAACCAGACTCTGTCTTAGATGCAGGTGTTGACGAGACGTGGGAGGTTGTGCCTAATTACTACGATGATCAGGATAAGTTCTCCTACATGCAGTTCTCTGGAGGCTTCGCTTAGGCCATTCAGATGACGGGACTACAGGGTTTACCATTATAGTTGTACCACTTTTTTTGGCATTTTGATTTTAAAACTAATACATGTATATGGTGACTCAGTAAGGTGTTCATACTTTGAAGACCGATTGTGACCGTTTCTGGCTTTATATATATTTATATACATCTTTCAGTCCTTTGCTTGCATTTTATAACTTGATCTAGAGTGTGAATTACTGTTTTGGTATAATCCCACTCATGATTAATGCACTAACACTGACAACATTCAATCATAAGCATTTATATTGCATAAGTGATGTTTTGGAACTTGGGTGTTGAGTTACTACTCGACCCCCAATTTTTAGGGCGTTACGAGTTGGTATCAGAGAATGATTTGGATTAAACTGGACCTGGGTCATGGTCACATGACGTACGCTGTCACCTTCATAGGTGTCCCGGTTTCGCCAATTGGAGAAGTTCACTAAAATCAGTCGGCTTGTTTGAGTCTGTACTCAACTGTGACCACACAAGTTGACCATAAAACACTTCTAGACCGTCAAACGACGGGTTTAGATCACAACTCACCCAATCCCAGCCGTTAGAAATCGATAAATACAAATATGTATCAGAAACTTTCCGAAACGACTCAAACCGGAGTCGGGGGCCTACCCACATCATTCTAGAGGGACCTAGGGTGGGACCCAGACCTTTTTGGGGCCTAGGGGGCACCAGGACCTCGCCCAAATGGCGAGGCATCGCCCATTTGTCCAGGGAGTGGCGAGGCCCTCGCCGGTCAGTGGGCTCGGCCGGGTCACTCTGGCCGATCGCCTTTGGGGCCTAGGGTGGTCCACTGGTATATGGGTTTTCGATTAAAACCTTCCCTAGGTTGTCCCTCCTTCACAAAAACGCACCTCTAAGCTCTCCCTTTCCCTCAAAGTTGTTGTTTTCTCTCTCAAACCTCCCCTCCAATCACCCATTCCGTCATTTTCTACCACAACTCAAACACCTTCATCGTTTACAACCATACCTACCACTCTACCCTCTCCATTTTCTCTCATTTGAGCTCTTACATCCCTCATATGAAGCTCAAAATCGTGTAAGCTCTCAACCCATCCCATCTCTTCATTTTCTTTCTTCAATCCCTGTTATTTGGGCCTTTACAACCTCTGTTGAGTCTCAAATTCATGGAGAACCAAAAGCTCCAGCCCCTATTCCCCTTACCTTCACTTTCCATGGCCTTCTTTGAGTTCATTGCAGCCATTTTCTCAATTTTCACCATCCTGTCTCTCATGGGAAAGAGGAAGGGAGCCATGGATGAGGCCGGGCCTAGTCGCCCTATGTGTTCAAGGAGGCCGAGAGGCGCCACCGCTAGTACAAGCGTCAATCGGGAGTTTCTAATGAAGCGAGATCTTGATCCCTGAACTCCTGCTGGAAGGGCTTTGTTGACAGAGCTGTCTCATGGAGTTTATGAGGATCGTAGGGTCCTTTTTGAAGCTCATGTGGATGGGTGGCTATTTGGGAAGTAACTGTTTTTCGTGCACCACCTTCACCACACATTCGAAATATCTCTCTGATAGCTGTTTACCTTTTCTTTCCCTTTCATTTGAGTACAAAACCCACATTTTTGTGTCCCATAACCTTTACAACCTCCAAATGTTGGGACATTTAGGGGCAGTTCAACCAACTACATTCGGTGAGATTAAGGTGGATGGAATTGTCAAAGTGACAATAAGGTATTGTCCCTAGATTGGGTGTATCCCATGGTTTCCAACACTATGTTTGGAATGTATGCAATTAAGAGTAAATTCTGGGATCTCTTTTCAAATTACAGATCATGGGGTTTGGAAATCCCATCTCACACTTTCTAACACAACGCTCATTTTCTAAAGCCTATGAAATTTATTTTAATCCCATCCCACCCTCCTTCCAAATATGCCATTTCCAAATCCCGAGGTGAGATTAACAATGAAATCCATTTAATACAACTTAAGACCACTGGCCAAATAGGCCCATAGAGTTTTGGACCTATAGTGGTGCTCCTAGATTTCGAAAGACATAACAGTATGGGAGATACAATAAATTGATAACATGAACCCTAGAACCTCTTAGTCGGTATGAGCATATGTGAAATGCTCGAGTGTAGTTAAATTCAAGTGCAGGCAACTCAATTCCAATCAGACAACGTTTGACCCTAAGTGATAAACAATTTCTTGTATTAGAAAGGGTATGAAATCACCTAGCGTATAAGTATAGACTTTGGATTACAACTATTGGTTGGTTATACTAAGGAATGTAAAACACTGATTATGCCAAGACAATTGAAAGATAGATTTAGTTAGTTGACTTGATTAGGTTGGAGCGAGACCCCATTCCTTCGTTGAATCCCCTCGGTACTCACAGGCTCCTTTAATAACTATTAGGAAGGTTTTTTGATGTAGAAACTATTCATGTTCATAGAAAACTTATATATCCCTTGGATTTAATGTTAGGTCAAATCAATACAACCCTTAAAATTTCCTTTTCAAAGACTTATTACAATCGGGAACATGGAGTAGAGGACTATATAGAAGCAAGGTATTCGCGGTTTGAATTGAATTCTCAATCCTGGTAGTTACCAATGAACTCTATGCGCTGATCAAGCAGAAGGTCGAAATCAACTAGGATTCGGAACTGATACGACAAATTTTCTGTCCTCAAGAGGCAAAAGGTCTATGTATCCGATTCAGACCCACTACATAATCTTCTTTCCATGTTGGCCCGACCACTTACAACCACAAGTTTATTACTTAGTCTTTGGGAAGTATTAAGAACATATAGCTAATAGAGATTTTCTCTTTAGGCCTAAGAAATTTCTCAAATGGGCAACAGACGGTTAGGAATTAGGCCTCGAACCACAGACCATTCTGGCATGCATAACGTGCATATGAACTTAAAAGGATAGCCTGCCATTAACCTATTTTGTCCAAATTCCTTATGTACTAATAATGTATAGATTATCTTACAATATAAAACTAGGCATAATTAAAGAAAGTAAGTCGGGACCATGGCAAAGGTCCTTCCTTGGTAGGATTAGGCATCTTGCCACAAACTCACACCCATCCCTGAAATCAACCACGAAACCCATCATTGTTAGCTCCTTTCTATAATCATAGGTACCAATGCCATAATACACATCATCGGTGAAAAGGAGACTAATGTATTGATAGATTGCTTCGCATTTCATACCAAAGATAGGTCTCAAATTTCAACTCGTTCTGACATACAGATCGATGTACAAATTCTTGAACCCTAAGAGTATAAACAATTTTAAGGGGGGTGGAAAGGTTATGAATGCGGTCGAGTTAGGTAGGTATACTCGTCTACACACTCATAGGCGCAGCGGAAGCTTGGTGGGCTGATAGCCCACTGACCCAAGATCGAATGGAATTGATCTAGACTATACGTAAAGATAGGTCACTAAATAGGATCTGAATTTCCCTTAGAATGTCAATAATGAAGTCATCGAAGGAAATCAATTAGGGTTCAAGTATTAAATCTATTTGTATTAATAGACTTAACAATAGTTATGAGTTAAGTCACAAAAAATAAAGTTAGTGTATTTGCAAATGTTAATAGAGACCTTAGCCAATTCTATACTATTGGAAACCTCTTTAGGATGATCTATTAAGATGTGGATTCACCTTTTCCTTGGACATAGATTATAACGAGGACTCTCTTAGACTAAGACCTAAAGGGCAACCTTAGAAATAAGAACTTGAAACCTTTCAGTGATGGGCATTCCCTAAGCTTTTAGAGTGATCAGACTACGGAGTTACTGAAATACACAACTGCGAAGCATTCACGGCTTAACCCAATTCTCAATCCTAGGCAACTACCAATGGACTACTGCTTGACCGAGCAGAAGACCAAGAGCCACCAGGACTAGGAAGGGATACGATGAGCCTTCTACCCTGGTCAGGTAGATGATCGATGTATCAGGATCAAGCCCACTATAACCATCTCTCCGTGTTGGTCAAACATTGAAAACAACTATCTTACTCTAACTAGATGGGAATCGTCGTCAAGACTCCAAATAGGAAAAGAAATCCATTGTAGCAAACTATCAAGATATAAGTAAGAGATAAAGAAATAAGTTTTTAACGGGAGGTAGAGACTAAAATGTACCAGACTAGCATGGACAGTATACAGGCAAAGGAAGTAATAAAATCTTTACTCTTCTCCCTTAGGCAATTTTGGGGACGAAATTATTTTTAAGGGCGGTAGATTGTAACACCCGAGATTTTTCCCAGCCTGGAGTTAGACGTCCTTAGGATATGGGTCGATCCTAACACCTAATTAACTTCTCAAACACTCAATTTAAAAGTCTCAAATCCCTTTTCAAACCATTTTCTTCAAAACCTTACATTTCCTTAAAAAATCTCACCTTTCACTACCTCATCCTTCAAAATTTTCTAAGTGCTTTTATATTAGACACAAATCTTAAATTTTATGTGATGTTGATCAATACTTAACCTAAAAATTACTATGAATAGTAAATAAATAAATAAAAGGGGTTTTTAACTATTAACCTTTTAGAATCTCACAAAATAAGTACGCTATTTGGATAGATTAGCTTCTCCAACCCCAAAAACATATATTGCACATCGAATAACTCATCTCAGTTTGTAAAATACGTCTGTTTCAAATATCGGACGGCGAAATTACCCCCAAACAGGTCAGTGACTGGCGAGGGCCTCGCCGAGTTGGCGAGGCGTCGCTAAAATGTAGGCCTGGGTGGGCCGCAGCGCATCGGGCAGCCCATTTTCGGTCGCATTTCCTGCACTTTTTGTCCAACTTCAAAAAGTCATATCTCCTTCATTATAACTCCAATTTAGGTGATTCAAAAACCATATTGAAGTTTAATAAGGATAGTTTCTATAAAAAATAATATAAAAATATAATAAAAATTTTAATATAGTTAAATATAGGTCATTGTGACAACTATCCAGAAAGGATTAGTTTGAACAGCTGCCGCTTCTAGAATTTTTAGAATTTTTCTACAATACAAAACCTAATAAAATTTGGTAGAGATGAAGTAGACATGATGAAAAACTACTAAAAATTAATTAAAATGATTTACTACCTAAAAGCGCCAAAAAGGGGTGTAGAACTTCCCTAGGAACGTATTTTGTCATAATTAGGGCAGAATTTGGTTAAGTACTGAACTAAACAATAAATAGAATTAACTCGAACCACTTTAAATATGATCTGCAAGACCCAAAACTTGTAGAATCATTGATGCTACATTACCCTATAATCTAGGATCAATCTCATTACCCGGTTGCTCTCGGGAGCATCACGAAACTCCGCATCAGACCTGGACCGCACGTCGAAAGTTTGATTAACACGAAGCTAAACGATTAGGACTGCCTTGCTGGGCTTGACAATCATCTAGGAAATCAAATTCAGATAGTGTCCCGGGGCTATTCACTTGAGCCCGGAGCGAGGAGTGTGAGAAAACGAAGATTTCTTTAGAAATGTAATATAATTTAAGTGATTTGAGACTTGTCACTTACGAGCATGAAATAAGCACTCAGACCATCAGATTTTGACTCAAATACACCCTTGGATCAGGGAAAATTTCCTACATAGGCCAGTGTACTTTTGTCCTGATCGGTGATCGTGGACCTTTGAACTGAAATTGGTCCGCCACGGGCGATCTGTAAACGCGACTGGAACAAAAACTTAACTCTACCTAGATCCAAGGTCAGTGATCTTAAGTCCGACCTTTGGCTCAAGGGGGGGCTCCAAAAGTGCTCCGTTGAGACGGAACAGTCCGTATTTGGATATAACCTAAGTATACCTTGGCCCTAGGTCTAATTTGGTGAGTTTTTAGCCTATATAACGACCTTAAACCCTCTCTCATTCTGCCCATACGAATTTGAGAGAAACCCTAGGAGAGAGAAGAGAGAAAAGAGAGAGAAAGTGTGAGAGAAGTGGGAGAATCTTCCTGCTATTCAACCCTGCCGATTTATGTGCTTAATCATCACTTTCCAATCGCTTTTTCGGTGATTCTGGCTTCATTCTTAGGTAATAAAATCTAACCCTAGCCTATTTTAGAGTTCCAGGTAGTGTGAGTTGTGAAATAACTAATCTGAGTCATGTTGTAGGTTGCCAAATCACCATAGACAAAGGCTTATTGATTCTATCGAGTTCTTTACGCTTCGACGACATAAGGTGCGGACTTTAGACATATAGGTTATGGTTTTCAATGCTATCAATGTCAAATAATGATAGATTCATGATCTGGGTGTTATTTTATATGTAAAATGCGATGTTAGTTTTTCGATTCGGTTAAGTATACAAATTATGACGTTTAGTGTATTCTGTATATTTGTAGAAAATACCGTATACGTACAAATTATGAAAGTGTGTTTGCCATGATAAATTACTATGTGTATATGCTATATATGTGTATAATACTTACTCGGTGAAAGGATTCGCCCAAATACATGTTTTGGCTAATATACGTTATGTATGTTAAATGAGAGTATTCTAAGTGTTTGTAAAAATGCTTGTAAGAGTAAGTACTTAGATGATAGTGCTTTAGATAAGTATTGAGATAGGATTCTCAACTACCTTAGAGATGTATATGATTTCCTCCATGTTAGTTGTTTAAGTTAATCGCTTACTTATGAAATGTATGTGTTTGTATTTCATGTTTATATTGTGTTTTATAACATGCTTGTTAACGTATTTGAATTACTTTGTTAATTCTGCTTTGACTATTATACATGCTTTCTGGTTATGGATTGAATGTGATTGGAGCTACGTTATAGTCCAGGCAATCGGTAACAGACTTGAGTTCGTGGTTGAGATTCATTCGCCACGTAGGACGTGTTTGAGGAACCCGAATCATGTGTTGGTCATCGGCAGTGGTTAGGCCACACGAAGTACTTATGCACTTCATGTCGATCGAGACAATGTACGCTTGTACTAGTTAAGCTCATCAAGTAACCCAATTTTTCTAATGTATGTTCACCATGTTTGGACACTACTGCTTGAACCTAAGGTACCAAACTTACCAGTGTTAACTTACCAGTCTAACCCCGTTAACCTTGGTACCTCGATCCACTAAGACTCGTGAGCCAGGTATGGTGGTATGGGACACTGTGGTCGAGCTGTCGGCCTACGCTGGGGCCACGAGCTTCCCTGTAGTGACCAGTGAGTAACCCAAACTCGAGAGACGAATATGGTGGTATGGGACACTGTATTCAAGCTGTCGGCCTACACTAATAAGGTGATGGGGGAGTGGTGTAACGATTGCATGTAATAGCCCGGGCAGCCCTTTGTAGTGACCTCGAGCGTACTCTAAGTGTACGTGGAGGCGATGACCCTTCCGTAGCAGCAAGAGTATAACTAGGCCTGTATTGATAAGTTGATGGGGGAGCGGTGCAATGAGTGTGTGTAACAGCCCTGACAGCCCTTTACAGTGACCTAGAACTGCATCATCATATGAGATTACCTAGGACTGACGACCCTAGAATGGATCATTGTTTAGGAATGATATAAGGGAGGTACCTTAGCTTCCCAATACTGCTATATGAAAAGGACTAATAATGACTTGGTAATCACGCTCATAACATAGCACTGCATGTGCCTGGAAGAGGTGGAGCACTGAGGGATGAACACATGCCACGGACATAAGATGGTGTCACACGAGGGTGGTTTGGCAAGGGCATGCATCATGACTACATTTCATACTTACATTAATAAGAGTATTTAGGAGTGTTTGATTGTACTGCTTTATCATTACTGCTTGACTGAATTGATAACCTGTTAACCTATGCTTTATTGTTCCACTGAGTTAGCTACTCACTCCCACATTACTGGACGGTGTTGTACACACTAACCAAACTCTGTCTTAGATGCAGGTGTTAACGAGATGCGGGAGGCTGTGCCTGATTACTACGATGATCCGGACGAGTTCTCCTACATGCAGTTCTCTAGAGGCTTCGCTTAGGCCATTCAGATGGTGGGACTACAGGGTTTACCATTATAGTTGTACCACTTTTTTGGCATTTTTATTTTAAAACTAATACATGTATATGGTGATTCAGTAAGGTGTTCATATTCTGGAGACCGATTGTGACCGTTTCTGGCTTTATATATATTTATATACATCTTTCAGTCTTCCGCTTGCGTTTTATAACTTGATCTGGAGTATGAATTACTGTTTTGGTATAATCCCACTCATGATTAGTGCACTAACACCAACAACATTCAATCATAAGCATTTATGTTGCATAAGTGATGTTTTGGAACTCAGGTGTTGAGTTGCTACTAGACCCCCGATTTTCAGGGCGTTACAACTCCACATGTGGGAACACATGTGTGTAACACAATAACCAGCACAAGAGTGTGTGTTCGTGCATTATTTCAGAAATGGAAATCCATTGCAACAACAACTGGCAATCCAAGGGGGTTTTTCTTTCCATCTTAACCCTCCGATGCAAATAATCCCAGCCGTTCGTTCGTAAAGCAAACTATCTTAGGGTTTCCATCACAAAAAGAAGAAACGGTAGAACGAATATCCCTTGTTCATTTGCTCACTCAATCTAAGCCCTCGGTCTTCTTTTAAAAGCCCATCCAAATCAATCCAGAGCATTCAAATTAGGATATAATATCCCAGTTAATCCCATAACCTTAGCAACGGGGAGAGAATCTGCAGCTGCAGCTAGTTCTTCCTAGTTTATCTAAAAATCACCTAATTCTTTCTTCCTTTAAACCCATCTATTAAAAGATCATGAAGCTTCACTTTCGAGTTAGCTCAACAGCCTTGGATGGATGTGAGATTTGAGAGGGAGAAAAATAGGAGATGGAGAGAGTGGATGACAGAATGAAGAAGAGAAGAAGAAGGCAATGAAGGAAGACTCATCCACCACCTCATTTTGCTACGGGGTCCATTACCGAGTCAGCACCATGCAATTTAGTTGGGCCTGAGCTCATTCAGACGCTGGTCTAGGTCTTAGCAACGCTTAGAGACCTCTGGATCCTTAAAGATGAGAAGAAGAAGAAAAGAAAGAAAGGGAAAAAGATCAGTGTGTGCGAGGAGAGATGGCAGATGAGTCAGTGACTCGCTGGCTCGAGTCAATCCGATCGAGCCACAGTGAATACAGGCTGAGTAGGGACTCAGCTGGGGCATACAGAGAGTGAAGAAGAGAGAAATAGATGAAAGAAGAAGAAAGAAGGAGAAGAGAGGAAAGAGAGGAGTGCTGCTGCCGAGTCGACTCACCTGAAACTCATCGAGTCAGGGCAGGTCTTACTGAGTCTAGAAAAACTTATTGGACGAGCATTTTGAATGAGAAGAAATAGAAAGATAGAGGAGGAAGAAGAAGAAGATCGTGGTTTTCTTCAGTTCTTACCGAGTTGACTCGGTGAGTTTTCATTGGATCCATTGAATTTTATAAAGCTAGTTATTGTTTATTCCAGTCCAACATTTAGCCTATGCCTTTAATCTCTATCCATGATGGAATCAATTGGTAAATGAATTGAAACATCAAGCATGTTAATCAAATTGAGTTTGCTTAATTAGGCTAGGTGAGTATACTTAGTGTTATTACGCAAATTCTAAGTTTAGTTGGTTAATCCTTAAATTCACACTAATCCTTAAATTCACACAGTGTGAAATCTAAATCTCCTAGGTGCATATCTGTAAGGATGAAGTGGATCAAAATCAACTTAGGTTGGAGGTTAAAAGATGGAGGTTTAAATCTAAACCATAAATGGTGTGTGAGGAACTTAGATCTAACCCAATTAAGCTGAATTCATGCATTGGAGCATTCATGTTGCGATCATCTAATTTAAAGGTGAGGAATACCTTTCAAGCTTTTTCTACATCTTGATGATTAGTTCCACTATTTTTCCTTACTCATTTACCTCATTAATTGCTTCAAGTAGTGGGTACTCTTATTGATTTTGAATCCCTTAAATAATTGACGAATTGGATTCAATGTGAATTAAATGCCTTTAATCTGATTTGAAATCTATACTTTAGACATGTGTGTGCTATCTCGATATTATTATACATGATTTAATTTATCATCCATGATTACTTGATGGAATGCTTAGAGGTCCTCGAACTAGTGGCCATCTGCGTAATGGAATAGATAAATTTACATTGTAGACTTACCACATTGTAGATCATTTATGCCTATATGACTTTTGGAGAATAATCCCTTCTTATCTTACCATTAAATGGAGTATTTAGCCCTTGTGGCTTTTATGGAATAATTGCCTCATGTGGCTTTAATGGATTGTCTTTGTATAACTTTGCGGTAGTAAGTTCTACTGGTTGGACTAAGATTGGCCACTAGTTAAAAGGGTTACCATTGAACATCCTATTTGTTAGTCTCATGAGCCAGGGATGGTGGAATGGGACACTATGCCTAAGTTATCAACCTATTCTAGGTAACAAACCCCCCCATAGTGACCTTTAAGCTTTCCTAAATTGATTATTTAAAACTGAAATAATAATGATTAGGCTAATCATGCATTTTCATGGCATGCGGTCTTTTCTAAGTGACTAGTTCTTCTTGGGCGTACATTGAGTACTTTTCTAGGTGGCTAGATCTCCTTGGGCGATCTACATATTGTATGGTCTTTTCCGGGTGGTTAGTCGTCCTTGGGCGTACCTTTGTATACTTTTTCGAGTGACTAGTCCTCCTTGGGCAATCTATATATTAATATGGTCTTTTCCGGGTGGTCAGTTCTCCTTAGGCATACCTTTGTGTTCTTTTCCGGGTGACTAGTCCTCCTTAGGCGATCTATATATCATAGTCATTTCCGGGTGGATGCTTCTCTTTGGGCGTACCTTTGAGTACTTTTTCGGGTGGCTAGTTTTCCTTGGACGGTTTTTTTACCAGCTGGATGTGCATCCCCAAGTTTGTGAGCATATGCATGCATCCATGCATTTAAACAAGATCATCTTTGTGAATTTTATTTAATGAATGTATATCTGATGAACCTTATCTAATTTTCATGATAATCATTGTGTAATATTTGTTATACACTGCCTTGGTTAACTATGCTTAACTATCTTGATGATATGATAATTCTTGAGGGGCATACCTCACTGCGATAGCCATTGATGCTATCGAACCATATTCATTGTGCAGGAGACATAGATGATGCACATACTGATGTTCATGTGGATTAGGAGGAGCTAGAGGACCTTGCGACTTCTTTCCTAATTTCATTTCATTTTAATTTGTACTATCTATTTTGTAATAAGTTAAGACATTGGTTTGTATAAGTTTTTGGGTAACCACTTGAAATATTGGTTATGTATATTTGGACTCCCTCTTATACTTGATTTGCTTCTGTCCCACTAGTTTATTAACTCTAATAAAAAGGGAAAAAATGTACATTGAATTTAGGATATTTAAAGGTTAACGCTCAGTGTTGAGGCATAAAAAGAGTGGAAGACAGCATAAAAAAAGCACGTGCGTAAACAGGATGGTCAAAAAGAGCATTGTACATAAAAAAGCAAAGTAGGGTGAGGAAAAGTTGTTTTGTGCGGAAATGATCATTGTGCACAGATAATTATAGCGCGAACCAAGTTTTGCGCAAAGGATAGGGCACATCGAGTTCCGCACAAAGGATAACGCACAATGGTATTCATACAAAGTTGTCCGCACAAAGGTGGTTAGCGCAAAGCGGACCACATAACGACGATGTGGCGCATTCACACGTGTGAGAAGGCTATATATACCCCTTGACTCCTCTAAAGGGGTCATTAACGGCTAATTGAGAAGCAAAGGAAGATTTGAAGAGAGAGAGAGAGGTACTGCTCCACCGCCGTTGTGCGGAACGACTGTTGTGTGGTGCACAACACCAACAGCACACACACATCATTTGTGCACAACAAATGCCAGCGCACAATGCCTTTTGCCAGTGCACAATGGCTTTCGATAATACATAATTACTTCTACCACAACATTCAACACTATGTTTTAATGTTTTACACATTTATACATAATCTAGATGTTAAATACTGATTGTATATCATAATTTATAAGTATTCTATTTAGAATCAAAGGAGAAAATGATGTAAAGAACTTAGGATACATAAAATAAAGTGATTGACTTTCCTATTGTCTTCTGGTAATAAGTCAAATGAATGAAATTTCCCAAACGAAATGCATTTATTTCCTGTTCGAAACAAAATGGCAACTCTGCTGGGAACATTTTTATAATCATTTGAATATTAACCTAAGAATTATAAGGGAGATAATCACAACTGTTTCGCGTTTCAAGGTGCTAAAATGGTGACTCTCAACAGGAACATCCTACCTTTCATCTCCTAAATAGAATATGATTTAATATAAGTACTAATTTCCCTCTACTTCATACATATGAACGACGGGAGGAGAAGAATATTGCAACCAATTAATCAATGGCAGTCGTTCGAGGAAATACAGTCTTCTACTTCACCACGACAGGATTTGTTGTGGAATATGTTGACAAACGATCTGTACTTAATGAGGATAAAGCGGTAGCAAATAAGCAAATGAAATCACGGGCAGCAGTTATAGTCGTGACTACTTCGCCAGTGCCATAAGGAGAAAGAGATGAATAGATCGTCATCACTCGCAAAAGGACAAGGGCACAGAATGCAACTGCAACAAGAACAAACTCACCATTGAGAAGAGTTAAGGGACTGGTGACACGAAATGCCGCCAGAAAAAATCCTGAACTTGCCCCTCCTGCGATATACCCCAGGCGAATAGTTTCGCAACTAACGTCCCGTGATTTCCTAGCCTTGATAACCCCGAGAACTAGATGGATGAAAGAACAAAAGGGCAAAGCATTGCTAGTAAGTTCACCGACGTCTACTTTATCCCTATCGGTCAACGACAACAGGAGCACAGAGAAGTCAAATGAAACTCCATCCTCCCCTCTTTTCGTGAGCCCTATCACGTCAACATATTCCTATCCCACTCCGACTAGAACTTCATCCAAGAGTGGAGAGGCCGCAGTGCACATGGCTAGAACAAATCAGGAAAATACGTCGACTACAGAACACCATGTAAATGAAATGGCGGAGGAGCAAAGAGCATTAATGGAGGAATGCAAAAATCTCAAAGAAGCCCTAACAACCCTCTCACACAATGTTGCCTGAATGGCAGCACCCCCGGTAACTGAAGATGTGAATGAAAGGGAGAAACACCCTGAAGGGTCACAGCTACCGAGAACCGGGTCCCATGGATCTGCTCCCACGACGAGAATAGTGACACAGGAAGAGGTACGACAAGTTGTTGAAGAAACGGTCAAGTTGGAAAGAGAACGTGAGTGCACGAGAAGATTCAGATATCGTACACCATACCGGAGAGAAGTGGAGGAAATCCCTTCCCCGAATAGTTTTAAGCATTCGGACTTTCAGAAGTTCAACGGGGATGGATCACCAAAACAACACCTGATGCACTTCTCACCAGCATGGGGAGCTTCTCCACAGTACCCCAATACTGTCTCCGATTGTTCAAGTCTTCTCTAACAAATAAAGCGTTCAGGTGGTACACTAGCTTAACGCCTACGTCGATAAGAACATGAGAGCAAATGCAAGATGTGTTCATGTCAAATTTCTTCTCATCAGAACGTGATGTCAGTATCACAGAACTAACTTCAGTGCGATAGAGGGAAGGAGAGCTAGTAGAAAAAATTATAGACAGATGGAAGACCTTGTGAACTTCTTGTAGGCAATTGCCAAAAGAGAAAGAACAGGTGAAAATGTGCCTGAACTCCATGAAAACCGGAATAACATTTGGTCTCACCAGCGCAGACATCAGAACCTTTCGTGACTTGGCCACAAAAGCACATGCTCTAGAATTAATGACTCGGAAGATGCCAGCGTTCAATTATGAAATGGTTAGAAGAGGACCTCGGAAGTTGATTACAAATGTGGTTGATCATGATAAAAGGAACCAGGAATCAAGAGAAGTCAAAGGCAAAAGGGCGAAAAGGAGAGAAGAGCCGAGTCGCCCCAAAGGGAGGTTTTACGACAAGAGAACCCGATCGTTGAATTCTCATGAGGGTTTCGTGTTTGAAAAAAAGGACATACTCCCCATGATGAATGAGTTACTGAAAGCTGGAATAATCGAATTGCCGCTATCAAAACGTCCCGAGGAGGCATCTAAAATAAAGGAAAGAGACTTTTGTCATTATCACTGCCTGGTAGGACATCCAACAAAAAATTGTTATACACTGAAGTGTATTATACAAAGGATGATAAATAAAGGCGAAATAATAGTCGGGAAGGAGAAAGAAAGGGACAAAAGAGCAACAGCAAACGCACTCACCTTACAAGAAAATTGTCGAGAGAGAACAAGAGTGAATGATCAGAAAACAACAGGGAAAGTCACCATAACTACCTTGCGATCAGGGAAGAAGATGACTAGCCCACCAAGTTCGAAAAATGTAAAAGCAAAGACTGAAGCAGCCAAGAGTCATGACAGCAATGATAATAGCGATAAAGGGAAAAAAGGAAAGGAAACAGGGAAAGTGACTTACGACATAATAAGTCACTTGAAAGGCATTTCGGTCCGATTAAGTGTTTACAATGCTCTGAAGTTGTCAGAAGACCCCCGACAAAGCCTAAGTAAAGCATTACCTGATCAAAGTATAAGGGAAGTGTTGTTGACTGAATTAGAGAATGAGAAACAGGAAGATTGTTTGCCAGTTATCTCCTTCTCCGATGAAGACCTGGCCTGTGATGAGGGACATAATAGGCCGTTGATGATAATGGGTCATATCGCGGTAAGCAAGTAAAACAGATAATGCTCGATAATGGGTCTGCTATAAACCTGTTGTCGTTAACAATGTTGAGTAAATTGGGTTATCGACAGTCGAATCTACGCCTTAGTGGAATGATGATACATGGCTTTAATCAAGACGAACAACGTGTGCTTGGGAAGATCATGATAATGCTGGAGATAGGAGAGCTAACTACGAATGTCGTCTGCCATGTTATAAATGCAGTGACTATATATAATCTCCTTCTAGGAAGACCGTGGATGCACCAGTATGGCATCATACCTTCTACCTTATACCAGTGTTTCAAATATTATAAAGACGGGCAGCATAAAGTGCTAGCCGATGCGAAACCATATACGAAAGTTGAAGCTTTCTTCGCAGATACAAGTTATTATGACGCATTTGCTAGCAAAGAAGATAAAGAGAATGATGAGAAGAAAAACTAAGAAAATGCTTGCATGGAAATAGTAAACAAAAAGGAGCGAAGTCGCCTGGAATGGAGAAAGCAAAGAAGAAGTTCTATTTTGTCCCGAAACATCTGCGACTTCCAGGGCAACCGTCGTTAATGTTACTATTGCCTGAACAATTGGAGATTCTGCAATCAAATTATATAGTACCACTCTCATATGCTGAAAGGAGTAGGCCATTTCCCCTCATCCTGAAAAGGTTATGTGTTAAACCCAGTGCAAGGTATCCAGAACCGATCGAAATCTATGCTCCCTCAGAAATAAAACAAGATGAAACAATCAACGGTGGGGTGGAAAATGGAAGCTTAATGTAACACCCCAGATTTTTGCCAACCTAGAATTAGACGTCCTTAGGCAATGGGCCGCTCCTAACACCTTATTAACTTGTCAGAACTGAATCCCATAGTCTAAAATCACTTCTGAACCCATTGCCTTCACAAATCCAGCCCTTCACCACCTTGTTTTTTCAATTTTCCTAAGTACTTTCACCCTAGACACTATCTTAAACTAGTTAAGTATTATAACTTGGATCACCTTATATACAAACTACAAAGGCCTGAGTACCACCTCGACCAGAAATCACAAAGGACTAAATCCTTTAGAAATGAGACAAAGTAACTAAGTGCGAAACCAGATTAGCTACAAAATCCATTTGAATCACTTTAAATACGATCTGCAAGACCCAAAACTTGTAGAATCATTGACGCTTGGTTACCCTAAAGCCTAGGATCAAACTCATTACCCGACTGCTCACGGGAGCATCTCGAAACTCCGTATCGGATCTGGACCGCACGTCGGGAGTCCGAATAATACGAAGTTGAGGAATTAGGACCGCCTCGCTGGGCTTGACAACCATCTTGGAAATCAAATCCAGATAGTGTCCCAGCGCTTTTCGCTTGAGCTCGGAGTGAAGAGTGTGAGAAATGTGAAATAATTTCAAAATACAATATCTTGAATAGTAATCTGGCACCTCTCACTTGCGGATCAGTTTTAAGCAACCAGACCATCAGAATTAGACCAAATTACACCCTCGGATCAGGAGGAATTTCATACACATTTACATGTACTCGAAATCTCCGATCGAGATCCGCTGACCGTTGAACTGAAATTGGTCTGCCACGCATGATCTGGAATCCCGACCAAAATGAAAACTTAATAGAACATAGATCTAGCGTTAGTGAGCTTAAGTCCGACCTTTCGCTCAAGGAGGGCCATCAGAAACCCTCTTTTGAGCTGAAACAATGCCGATTTGATTATAATGTAAGTATACCTTGAACATAAGTCTATTTCGGTAAATTTTTAGGCTATATAAGGACCTTAAACCCTCTCTCATGGCAGTCATACGAATTTGAGATTGAGAGAGAGAAAAGAGAGAGAAAGTGTGGGAGATGTGGGAGCATCTCCCTACCGCTGCTATACGTGTTCAACCGCTTCGTTCTCATCGTTTTCCCAGCGATTCCAGGCCCGTTTTTAGGTAAGAAACCCTAACCCTAACCTGATTTGGGGCTTGGGTGGTTGTAGGTTATGAAATAGCTAACATATTTCGTTCCATAGGTTGCCAAACTGCCGAATACGGGAGCTTAACAAACCTATCAACTCCGTTACGATTCTACGACTAAAGGTGCAGACTTTAGGTGTATAGGTTATGGTTTTCAATGCTTTCAATGTCAGATAATGATAGATTCATGATCTGCATGCAATTGCACATGTACAAGTGCTTTTCGTTTTCTGTTTCGATTAAAGTTGTAGAATATGGAATTTTACATATTCTAGGTATTCGTAGAAAATACCGTATATGTATTTATTTTTTAAAATGTGTTTGACATGTTTATTTGTTGTATGAATATACGATATATGGATAAAATACTTATTTGGCAAAAGGATTCGCCGAAATACATGTTTTACTAATATACACTAAGTATGTAGAAATACTGTATTGTAAGGAGTGCCGTATACATGTATATTTTGGAAATATGTTTGACATGATTATTTGTCGTATGATTATATAATATATGGATAAATTACTTATTTGGAGAAAGGAATCGCCATAATACATGTTTGCTTGTATACACTATGTATGTTGAAAATGTGTATTCTAGAAAATACCGTGTATATATAAATTTTGGAGATGTAATTGTCATGATTAATTGCTGTATGAATATGATATACACGGATAAAATATTCGCATGGCGAAAGGATAGACATAATACATATTTTTCTAACATAAGTCATGTATGTTGAAATAGTGTATGTTAAGTGTTTGTGGAAATGCTAGAGTAAGTGTTTGGATATAGATGCCTTAGGAGGGTGTTGAGATGGGATTCTCAACTACCCTAGAGACATGTATGATTACCTCAATGAGGTTGTTTACTTAAACCGCTTACTTGCAATATATGTGTTTGTATTCCTATTAACGTAGTGCTTTACAACATTCCTTATATCATGCTTTATAACATGTCTACTAGCATGTTTGAATTACTTTGTTTATCATGCTTTACTCCACATGCTATGGATGACAATTGATTGTGTTTGGGGCTATGATTATAGTCCAGACAATCGGTACCAGAATTGAATTTGTGGCTGTGATTCATTTGCCACGTGAGATGTGTTCGACGAACTGGAGTAGTACTTCGGTTGGCGATAGTGGTTGGCCACGCGAAGTGCTTATGCACTTCATGTCGTTCAACTTGTTGTGCGCTCGAGCTAGCCGAGCTCGTCAAGTAACCCGATCTGTCTAATGTATGTTCACCATGTTTGGACGCTACTGTTGAACCTAGGGTACCAAACTTACCAGTGAAATCCCTTTTAACCATGGTACCTCGATCCGCTAAGACTCGTGAGCCGGGCATGGTGGTATGGGACACCGTGGTCGAGCTGTCGGCCTACGCTGGTGCCGCGTGCCTCCCCGTAGTGACCAGTGAGCAACTAAACTCATGAGCCGATTATGATGGTATGGGACACTATATTCGAGCTGTCGACACCTACGGCGAGAGCCGAGTACGGTGAGACCTATACTCGTGCTGATGGGGCGACGAGTCCTCTGTAGCGTCTTTGAGCATACTCTAAGTAGCATACTCTAAGTTCTGTGATTGGCGACGAGCCCTCCACAGCAACTAGAGCATGAGTTGAGCCGAGTACAGTGAGATCTATATTCGAGCTGACGGCTAGCGATTGAGCCAAGTACGGTGAGACCTGTATTCGAGCTGACGGCTAGCAATTGAGCCGCATACGGTGAGATCTGTATCCGTGCTGACGGTGACGAGCCCTTTGTGATGCCTTCGCTACACCTCTTAAACTATAATATCGTATAAGATTAACTAGGACTGACGACCCTAGAATGGATCATGTTTGGGAATGATACAAGGGAGGTACCTTAGTTTCCTAATACTACTGTTTGAAATGAACTAATAATTACTCGGTAATCATGCTCATCATCGCATTGCATGTGCCTAGTAGATGTGGAGCACTGAGGGATGGATGCATTCGCGAACGTAAGATGATGTCGCATGAGGGTGGTTTGGCAAGGGCATACATCATGTCATTTCATACTTGCATTAAATAATAGTAGAAATTGTTTGATTATACTGCTTTATCATTACTGTTTGACTGAATTGATAACATGTTAACCTATGCTTTACTGTTCCACTGAGTTGATCACTAACTCCCACGTTACGGGACGATGTTGTACACACCAACCAGATTTGTTGAGTTTCAGGTGATGGCAATGCTTATGAAGCAAAGCCGGACTACTTCTATGGTGATGAGGAGGAGTTCTCCTATCTGTATCTCTCTGGCAGGTCTATGAAGACCTGATATTGTATTGTCGGGGCTATGGTACTTGGTATATAATACATTACACTTCCTCACATTAGGTATATTTTAGAATTGTACTTGTAATTATTTAACCTGGTGACATCATCACACTCTGGAGACTCACCATAGTTTATATATTTTATATGTCTATCACAGTCTTCCGCTTGCAATTTAACTGTCTCTGGAGTATGATATGCTATTTTGGCTTAATCTCACTCATGTTCAATGCACAAATACAGTCAACATTTAATCATCATTCATTTTGTTGCATAAGTGATGTTCTGGAACTCGGGAGTTGAGTTTATGCTCGACCCCTGATTTTCAGGATGTTACACTTAATGCCTAAAGAGCTGGAAAGATATAACTTAGTAAGTCAAAAAATCATGAAGAAAATGGGCTTTGACCATAAAGAACCCGTTGGTTTAAATTATGGAAAAAGAATGCAGATTTCGGTTGGGGCCAATCAAAAGAAGCGAGAAAAGTTCCGAGGACTGGGGGCAAAATCTTCCGTGAATATGGTGACGGCCGACCGAATAATAGAAACAGACCTTAATATAATCAACAAGCATAAGACATCTCTAAAGCAAATGGAGGATGGGGGCAACTGACGATCGACAGCTTGAAAGAGATAAATTTAGGAACAGAGGAAGAACCTCTGAATACTTTCATAAGTGCCAGTTTATCAGATGAAGAAGCTAGTCATTACGTTAGTCTCCTGAGGGAAAATAAAGATGTTTTTGCTTGGACGTATGCAAAAAATGCTAGGTCTAGAGGTGACAGTGGCAATGCATCAGTTGAATATCTTTGGAGACAAAAGACCCATTAAGCAAACACAAAGACGGTTTCACCCAGATTTAGTTCCAACGATAGAAGAGGAAATAGGTAAAGTGATAAAGGTCGGATTCATCAAAGTAGTTAAATATCCCAAGTGGATATCAAACATCATCTTAGTAAAGAAGAAGAATGGACAGATCAAGGTTTGCGTCGACTTCAGAGATTTGAATGAAGCATGTCGTAAAGACGATTTTTCACTGCCGATAACTGAAATGTTAATTGACAGTACCATGCAGTATGCTGTCATGACCTTCATGTATGGCGCCTGAAGATGAAGAGGTGATTGCTTTCAGAACTCCATTGAGTATATATTGTTATATGGTCATGTCGTTCGGTCTCAAGAATGCAAGGGCAACGTATCAGAGGGCAATGCAAAACATATTTCAAGACATGATGCATAAGCATGTTGAGTGTTACGTAGACGACTTGGTGGTCAGGTCAAATCATCATGAGGAGCATCGTGAACATTTGGCATCGGCTTTCTGTCGAATCAGAAAGAAACAGTTGAAGATGAACCCGGTAAAATATGAATTTGGAGTATCGTCGGGAAAATTCCTAGGTTTCGTGGTGAGACACAGGGGTATCGAAATAGATCCATAGAAAGTTAGAGCTATTCAAGATATGCCGCCTCCAAAAATGTTGAAAGAGCTAAAATGCTTGTAGGGCAAATTAGCATATATCCATCGCTTTATCTCGAACCTAGCAAGAAGATGCCATCCATTTTCTCATCTGATGAAGAAAGGAACATAATTCATATGGGATAAATCCTGCCAGAATGCCTTTGATTCGATAAAAGAATTGTTGAAACAACCTCCAGTATTAACAGCCCCTGTGAAAGGAAGGCTCCTCATTTTATATATATCAGCAGCTGAGAACTCACTAGGAGCCCTGCTTGCACAAGTAAATGAAGATGGGAAAGAAGCAACACTTTATTATTTGAGTTGAACGCTGATTGGTGCAGAATGCAACTATACGCCTATCGAGAAGATATGCCTGGCGCCTGTGTTTGTGGTTCAAAATTTAAGACATTATTGTTTGTCCCATGACTTCACTCTGATATCTCGAGCAGATCCCATTAAGCTTTTTATGTCAAGGCCGATGCTGTCAGGAAGGTTGGCAAAGTGGATGTTACGGTTATCAGAGTATGTGATCACATACGAGCTGGCGAAAGTAGTAAAAGGACAAGCAGTGGCAGATTTTCTAGTGGCTCATCCTGTGGCAGGTTGTGAAGCTATTTTCAATGAATTCCCAGATGAACAAGACATGATGACAAAATTAATGGAAGTGTGACAAATGTTCTTTGATGGGGAGGCAAGGGCGATGGGGGCAGGTGCTGGAGTAATATTCATTTCCCCACAGGGCGATTTGTTGCCTTATTCTTTCACATCATGTATGACATGTATGAATAATGAAGTCGAATATAATGCCCTTATCATCGGGATGGAGATAGCCAATGAATTAAGATAAAACACCAGCAGATTTACGGGGATTCTAAACTAGTCATAAATTAAGTGGCAATAGAATTTAAAACAAGGAAACCAGAACTTCTGTTGTACTATCGAAGAGCACAACATTTATTGGAGAAATTTTTTAACGTTGAAGTCAAGCATATACCATGAAATGAAAATGCGAAAGCCATTGCTCTAGCCAGTCTAGCAGTAACGTTGTCTTGCCCAGATCGAAGCCCCCTTGCAAGTTACAATCGAATAAAGGAGATTCTTGCCTTCGGCAGAGGTAATTGGTGAAGAAAGGGAAGCCCTACCTGTATCATGCCTAGAAATAAAAATAGATGATTGGTGTCAACCCTTCATCGACTATCTCAAATACGACATCCTGCCAGACGATCCAGAAGTGAAATAGTAAATTAAGCAGAAAGTAAAAAAGATTCATTTTGTGTGATGAGGAATTATACAGAAGATCTTATAATGAAATATTATTGCGATGTCTAAACAAAGAAGAGGCAAGCCAAGTGCTACGTGAAGCACATTCTAGGGAATGCGGGGCGCATCAAGCCAGAAGGAATATGTTCCACCGAGTGCACCGGATGGGATATTATTGGCCGACAATGTTTAAAGATGCAATAAATTATGCGAAACAATGCCATGAGTGTTAAATCCACGAAGACATCATACATGTCCCTCCTGAAGACCTTCATCAGTCAGCTACTTCTTAGTCTTTTGTCGCGTGGGGACTCGATGTCATTAGCCCCATAAACCCATCGTCGTCTAGAGGGAAACAATATATATTAACAGCAACGGACTACTTTTCCAAATGGACAGAAGCGGTCGCACTACGAAGTGTTAAAGAGAAAGATGTTGTTAGTTTCATTTGGCATGCGATAATAAATCGTCATGGTATCCCCAAGAGAATCATCACAGATAACGGTACCCCTTTCAAGAACAGGGGAAAGGAGAGTTATGTCAGAAATTCAAGATTCATTGGTCATTCTCAACACCCTATTATCCACTAGCCAATGGGCTAGCTGAAGCATTCAATAAGACGATTGTAAGAATACTAAAGAAGATGGTGAGCAGGAATAAGCGTGATTTTGATGAAAAACTACAGGAAGCTCTATGGGCCTATCGAACAACGCATCGTACAGTGACACAGGCGACCCTGTATTCGTTAGTATATGGTGTGGAAGATGTTATGCCAATTGAGATACAAGTCGCTTCGCTAAGGGTAGTAGTGCATCAATCAATTACAGATGACGAAATGCAAAGATACGGCTAAAAGAATTGGACTTGCTAGATGAAAAAAGGCTGGCAGCTCAGCAGCGTTTACAATTATATCAATCCAGAGTTTCTGCCGCTTTTGATAAACATGTTAAACACCGATCTTTCCGGAAAGGGGATTTGGTTTTGATGTTGAAAAGGCTGATAGTAGTCACTTGAAAAACAGGGGGCAAGTTTGACCCTAAATGGGACGGACCTTATGTAATAACTGAGGTTTACTCCAATGAAGCGTATAGAGTAATAGATCAAGACGGACGAGGCATCAGTATGCCAGTCAATGCTCACTTCATTAAGAAATATTACTCCTGATAGTGGGAGAAATTTTAATTTAGAAGATTACCAAGATAATTCTTCTATATTAAAAGGGGGCAATCACAAATGAAGAAAAGATGAAATGATGAGATAACCTTTACAAGCACAGCCTTATATTCTATCTTCACGAGCAAGAGAGCCGCGAAGGACAAAGTCATGTACTCTCCCTCACGAGAATGAATAAAAATTGTAAACTTTTCCACTAAAGCGTTGATGATCGCCAAGTGTTTATGATTATCGCCATGTCTATGATTAGTGCCAAGCGTCAATGATTATCACCAAGTGTTAATGATTATTGTCAAAGTAGCAATTGTTGCTATCATCATCAATCACTCGCATAAGCTCATTTTAATCGAAATTGCTATCATCGCCAAGGTGATACATTATGTTAAGCACAATATGAATCTTCTTGAGACATCATCAGCGACGACGAAATATCAATTTTAATTTATCAACTTTGGCAATGGAACAGACTGTGTAGCCAATCACATATAAAGTTGATGACAACGAAGCCTTACATGGCCAACTACGCATGAGACCTATCGCTTTCGCTATTTTGAGCAACAATGAGAAGCTAGTGGGTCTCAAAAGCCCGTGAAGGCCATCATGTGCATACTCATGCAGGCAACGGGCAGAGCCAACAACTAATAGCTCTAAAAGGCCAAAAAGTCATAAAACGGCCAGTCACGTGTGAGACCAATGTCATTTATGAGTTCTCCGACAGCGTCATGGATGCGGACGAAAATACCCTCATAGGAATGGGTCCGAACTCACAAACAAAGAAAACCCAGATCCCTGGTTTGATTTCGGTATTAACTCATGAGGAAGGGCATAAACCTACTCATCGATGGACCGACGACCCTGGATTTGGTACCTAAGGTAGCCTGGTAAAGCCCTGCGAACTCTAGAGAGTTCTTGTGGCCATCCCTATGCGTAAATCCCACTCAAAACCATGATTGCTCCAACTACTCAAGAGCTTAAATTGTGTGTGACTACCTAACTAAACTGAAATCTAGCGCTGCCTATCAAAGCATAAATCACATAACATAGGGAACTCCCATACTGGCAGTCATAATATGTGGTGGTTAGTAGTGCTTTGATGAAATATCATGCTAAGATAACTGCACAACAAATGAATATGCAGTCATAATATGTGGTGGTTAGCAGTGCTTTGATGAAAAATCATGCTAAGATAACTACACAACAAATGAATATGCTTAGAATGATGAAAGAAGTAGAATATATTGAAATATCGCTGATAAAATTTTATAAGTTGTTTATACATCACAGTACGAAAAGAATATCTACATACAATGCCTACAGATCTTCAGTTATGTTCAAAATCTCTAAGTAATGCTGCAGCTCTTCTTTCAGTTGAGATTGTGCCACAGCAGTTGTGTGCTTAGCTTTGAGGATCATGCTGGCCTGATCAAGAGCACTAACTAGTTCAGATTCTAAAGAAGCATAGCTTCCCCATTCCTTGTCCACTTAGCTTGTACGGTATCAATTAATTGATTATTTGTTTCAAGTTTCGCTCTGATCTGACAAATAATTGCATCTTCCGCTTCCCACTGACTCTTAAGCGATAGAATCTCCCTCTAGAGAAAAGAAATTTGTTCACTAATGTTTACTCTCTTTCTATCGGAAACCTTCAACTTCTCACGAAGAGACTGACTTGAAAGTGCCCTGGTTTGTCAATTACCGTGAGTGTTGAGTCAGTTAGACTACAGAGTCTGATAGGAAGATCAATTCAAGCGTCTGCCTCAACTGGATGTGTCCAAGCTCGCCACAGGTAAATTTGAGCCTCACATCCCTTGTCCCAAATCACCAGGTATATTAAAACCCTTAAAAAATGTTAAAATATCATAGAGTTTTTAGGGTAAGAAAACGTTTTATAAATAAGAGAATTCTCTAAGTTTTCTTGCCTTGTCGATTTTATCAATACACATCTCGATATGATCGACCTGCGCTGTCTAGTCCTCGATGCTCCATCGATACGATAAAAAAGAGGACCAAATATGTCCAGCAACCTTATACACATCTTGACAGAATTATCGATGTATCGATACACTTATCGATATCATCGATATTCAAATCTCGAGTCTATCAAAGTTGACTCGATTATATCGACAGGTAGATTTCCGGTGCCCCTGTTTTTTCTTAAGAATATCATATAAGCATCGATATATCGAAGCCTCCTCGATACCATCGAAATTCAAACCTCGATGATATCGGAAGGCCTTCGATGATATCGGTCTTAGGTGCCAAGTTATCCAGTAAAATATTTCAGGGCGATTTATCTATGACCGGTGGTCACTCAATAGAATCGATATTCAAATATCGATGATATCGATGTCGTATCGATTGCATCAAATATGGACATAAACTGTCCAGCAAGCTTTATGAAAAATCCTTTTTAATTATCAATGCATCGACACATCTATCGATATCATCGACATTCAAATTCCGATGATCTCGAAGGTCCCTCGATCACTCATGAAAGCTTAAAATATTTCAAGTAAAGTCTCTCTCAATTTTCAAGTGTCAATGAATCGAACCTCTCATCGATGGAATCAGAGTTTGAAATCCGATAACATCAACAATCGTTTCGATTCATTAACCAGTTGGCAAAAGGTTTTGAAAAGGCCAAGCTATATGTCCTGGAGGAGGGGTGAATAGGACTATGCCAAATTAAAATTTAACAGCGGAATTCAGTCAAAAATAAGATAGCCTTATAAACAAATAAATAAAATATAGTACTTTAAATAAGTCAAAGAACAGAAATATAAAACAATCTTAAATAAAGAGCTTGATACTGATGTTGTTCTAAGGACAATCTTTGCACCATAAAAACCAAGGGTTTATGGCAGGACAACCTTACTAGAACAAATTGAATATGAAAACTCAAACAGAAAAGAAATAAAGGAAATAACAAGAAATAAATTATAAACTATTACAACATTCCCCACTTTGCTTGAAATGTAAATTTTATAACATTCACATCCACATATACATTCCACACATTTGAATGAATAAAGATATAGAAATTAAGTAAACATCCAAATCACAAAACACTCCGATATATAGTGGTTTGCCTATGTGTTCACCAACTGTTAAACAGCAGCCACACAACTTACTACTCCACTCCTAATATCCTCACACAGGGGATATTAGCATTCACTATCAAAATAGGTTTCACAGGTTCACCTAAAACCTTCACAATTGTGTCTTTTTAACTTGGGCTTACACAATCCAAAAACCCACACTTTCTGAGTTTTCTGGCTCTCCTCTGATAACCAACACAATGAGATTTTTCTGGTGAATCTCAAACAAAACCAAAATAATGAAATTTACAATAAATGTAAAATACCTAGATTTCTTGTAGCATCCCGGTAAAACCAATCAGAGTAGAAGTTCGAATCAACGTTCAATGTCTAATACTCACTTAAGAAATGGTTATAGGTTCTAATTGACTTTAAATTAAACCAAATTGGTCGTAACTCTATTTGATTTTGATTCCAAGAAGAAGGAATACAACAATTCCTCTATTTTCAGATAAGATAGGAATATAGGAAGAAAATCAAATATAAATAAGCTAATAAATGAGAATATTAAATATGCACATATTAGCTTAAAATGAACACTAACTTATCTCAATGGAGGCTTGAATTTTCTTGAAATTAATCGATTGAAAAACTTTAAAATTCGTGTTAAATTTATAAATGCAAAGATCATGTCTACGACTGGTCTTAGGAACCCTTCGACTGGTCGTAACACCAACAGCATTTTGAAAATTTTGAGCGCGATCTTAAAAACCGTTCTACGACTGGTCTTAAGGTGTTTACGACTGGTCGTAGCAGACCCAGGACTGGTCATAGACAACTAGATTTGGTTGCTGGAGTTTGAGTCGTAGTTTTAGGACTGGTCGAAGAACGAGTCGAAACATCCCTACGACCAGTCGACCAGATCTCAAGACTGGTCGTGGAATAACCAAAATATTCTGAAAATCTTCAACAACTTAGGACTGGTCATGGAGTTACTTGGACTGGTCGAACCAAGTCTAGGACTAGTTGAACAAGGTCCAGGACTAGTCTTAGAACAGACCAAATTCATATAAATAGATTTATTTTGAATTATGTATACAAAATGACCTACCCTAAGGTCAATCTAAGGTCTATCATACCTGGGACATGAAGTATGAACATTGAACTTCATTCTTTCAAATGATGGTTGATCTTTGAATCTTATGAAGCTTGAGATCTCTAACTCGACGTAGTTTGATCTTAAGATCTTCGAAAGCTTGAAATTAAACTTCCTCAATACACTTTGAGTCTTGAAATGCACTTGAGTCTTGAAATGTACTCTTGAGTCTTGAAATGCACTCTTCTTATCGATGTAAATCTGAACCTTGATGCTTACAGAAGAGGACAAAGTACATAACCTTGCATTTCTTGAAGCATAGCATCGTACATGTCTTGAACCATTGTGATGCAGTATCTTGATCATATCAACATACAAACACAAGACACAGATGGAGGTTTTAGCACCACAAAATTTGACAATCAAAGGAGTATGAGACCAAAGCACTTACAATCTCCCACTTTGTCAAATTTGTGACAAAACACACTCATATAAAAATAAGAGAAGCACTACATGCATAAAAATGAATTAAGTAACATACTCCCCCTGAGTAGCAGCACACATATTAGCACAACTCATATCCATAAGCAATCAAACCAAAAGTTTCCAAAAGCCTTCTCCCCCTTTTTGTCAAAATATGACAAAGGAAGCAGCAATGCAAAGGATAATAATTGGAGGAATAGATGAAGTAATTCGACAATATATAAGTAAGTAAAAGTTCACAACCCAGTTACGAGTATAAATAGATAGTCATCAAACCAAATAGAGTACACAATCCAACATAAGTATGAAAGATATTATATACCATGAAGGAAAACACTCAATCGGATCCTGAAGAAGGAGCAGGAATGGTAGGATCAAGATTAGGCATTCCCTTGTTCAAGCACCTAAGATACTTGCGCATATATTTAAACTGAAGATCATAGGCAACATTCATATCCTCTACCTTCTCTTCTAAAGCATAAAGACAAGCATCAAACTCAGATGGCTCATAGTTAGGATCACTTCCAGAATCTGATTCAAGTTCATCGAAAATATCATCCATATTCACATCCTCATAAGGAAGATCACCAGCTTCTTCATTCCCAATTTCAGCTCTATCGACATGCACTTGGCCATGAGCTAATTCCAATTTCTTTTTGTTAATATTCGAATTGTTAAAAATAAGATGATGGATGGGAGCCTCTCCAACAGGCATAGTGACTAGCATGTGATTAGCTAAAACAATCATAAGATAGGCAAAAGGAATATCACTATGACCTGGGTGGAGACGAGACTGAATAATGGAATGACATATCAATGAAGGAAGGCAAACTTTAGAACCAGAAATGACAGAGTGCAAAACACAAACCATAAAGGCAGTTAATTCTGTCTTATTACCAGACGAGGATACAAGTTAGAAATAAAAATTCCGTGAAGTACCCTGTATTTGGGTAACAAGTATCTTGCAGGGAACGCATTCCCTTTATGTTCAATACAAACAAACCGTTCAACAATGACATTGCGTATACACAAATCTCGTACATCAGAGGGATCATCCTTAGGTGAATGAAGATAGCGCCTAGAGAGAGGAGCTGATCTAGAAGAAGATGGACCACGTGAAGTTTTCTTTTTCCCTCTAACACCCATTTGTAATACAAGATGCAGGGAAACAAGAAGAATCAAAAGATGAGAAGTGGGGTTTTGATAGATCAGATTTTACAATAGAAAACCCCAAACTTACAATTAAAGACAAAATAGATTACTCCAAAAGTAAAAATGAAGTACTATTAACAAGAATGTACAAGAATAATGCAAAAGAACCACTAACCTTGAAGAACAATGAAGGTGGGTTTGACTGGTCGGGCGTAAGCTCGTTGGAGAATGAAACGAAAATGAAGAAGATGAAAACTTTTCCCAATTTTAAAAGCACCACCGAGTTTCACGACTGGTCATGGATGTGCTTGACCGGTCGTATACATTCACGACTGGTCGTGTCCCAACAAAAAATTAGCATTTTTCATAAAAAATTTGAAATTTAAATCATTAAATTATCAAATATTAAAACACTATGATACAAGTATGCAAGAATATTCAATTTAAATTGCACACACCAAGATTAAATTTCAATTTACTAAACCTATTTTTGTCAAGCGGTTTAGTGAAAATGTCAGCAAGTTGAGTCTCGATCGGAATGTATTCCAAAGATATTAATTTTTCTTCCACTAATTCACGAATGTAATGATACCTAATGTCAATGTGCTTAGTACATGAATGCTGGATTGGATTTTTATAAATGTTTATAGCACCAGAATTATCACAATATAAGACCATAGAATCTTGTACTATTCCATAATCACTTAACATACATTTCATCCACACAAGCTGAGTACATGCATTTCCAGGTGCAATGTATTCTGCCTTAGCAGTTGAGAGTGATACAGAACTTTGCTTCTTACTAAACTAAGAGGCTAAATAATTTCCAAAATAAAAACAGCCACCGCTGGTTGATTTCCTATCATTGATATTTCGGTCAATCAACATCATGTACTTGGTAATTGAACACTAGTATCATATGGATACCAAAGACCCAAATTTACAGAACTTGCAACATATCTAATAATCTGCTTAACAATAGTTAAATGAGATTCTTTAGGATTAGACTGATATCTAACGTAAATGCTAACACTTAAAGCAATATCAGGTCTACTAGCAGTTAAATACAACAAATTACCAATCATACTTCTATACACTTTTAGATCCACATCTTTACCTGTAGAGTCCTTTAAGAGTTTTAGAGTTGTACTCATAGTAGTATCAAAATTTTTACCATTCTCAAATCTGAACCTTTTAATCAAGTTCAAGGCATACTTGGCTCGAGAAATAAAAAGTCCATCAGGTTGTTGTTTTACTTGCAACCCAAGGAAATAATTTAATTCCCCAACCATGCTCATTTCAAACTTAGATTTCATTAAATCTGCAAACTCGATAGTCATGTTAGTACAAGTTAATCCATAAATAATATCATCGACATAGATCTGAACCATTAAGATATCATCGTTATGTTTCTTAATAAAAAGTGTCTTATCAACACTACCCATTTGAAAATTATGACTTAGTAAAAACTTAGTCAATTTTTCGTACCATGCTCTAAGAGCTTGTTTTAAACCATATAGAGCCTTTTTTAAGATGGTATACATGATCAGTAAACTTAGGGTCTTCAAACCCTATAGGTTGTTCAACATATACTTCTTCATGAAGATTACCATTCAAAAAAGCACTCTTTACATCCATTTAATAAATTTTAAACTTTATAAAGCATGCAATGGATATAAAAAGTTTGATTAATTCAAGGCGAGCAAACGGAGCAAAGATTTCATCATAATCAATGCCTTCTATTTGAGTGTACCCTTGTACAACCTGTAACATCTCGGAAAAATCTGTACAAAGAACCGAGTACCACCTCAGGCAGAAATCACTCAGGACTAAATCCTTTAGAAATTAGATAAAATTAACTAGTGCTAAACTAGATTAGCTATGAAATCCACTTGAACCACTTTAAGTAAGAATTGCAAGACCCAAAACTTGCAGAATCATTAACGCTACATTACCTTGAAATCTAGGATTAATCTCATTACCTAGTTGCTCTCGGGAGCATCACGAAGCTCCGTATCTGGCCTGGACCGCACGTCGAAAGTCTGATTATCGTGAAACTAAACGATTATGACCACCTTGCTGGGCTTGACAACCATCTCGAAAATCAAGTCCTGATTTTGTCCAGAAATGTACAACTTGAGCCCGGAGCGAAGTGTTTGAGAAACGTGAATATTTTTAGAAATAAAATCCAAACTTAAGTAAACTGAGACATGTCGCTTGTGGGCCAAATATAAGGATTCAGACCATCAGAATCTGACCCAAATACACCATCGGATCAGGAGAAATTTCCCACACATGTCAGTACACTTGTGGCCCTGATCGAGTACCTATGACCGTTGAACTGAAACTGGTCCACCACGGTCGATCTATAAATCCGATCGGGCCGACAACTTAACTCGACCTAGATCCCATGCCAAGGAGCTTAATTCCAACTACACGCAGAAAAGGGACCTCCAGAAGTGGTCCGTTGGATCAAAACAACCCCCATTTGGCTGTAACCTAAGTATACCATGGCCCTGGGGCTATTTCGGTCAGTTCTGGGCCTATATAAGGGCCTTAAACCCTCTCTCTCCATTGACATACGATTTTACAAACCCTAGAGACAGAAAAGATAGAAAAGAGAATGAAAGAAAGAGAGAGAGGGAGGGTGTGGGAGATTGTTCTCGGGACTCAATCTTGCCGTTTCACGTGCTTATCTACCATTCCTGTATCGCTATTCAGGAGATTCCGATCCCGCACTTAGGTAAGAAAACCTAACCCTAATCTATTTTAGGGTTTCAAATTGTGTAAGTGATGAAATAGCTAACCTAATTCATATTATAGGTTGCCATTCTACCATTGACAAAGACTTAGTGTCTAAACTGAATTCGTTATGGGTTTATCGGGGAAAGGTGCGGACTATAAACATATAGGTTATGGTTTTCAAGGCTTTCAATATCGGTTAATAATTTATTACTGACGTGGGTGCCATTTCACATGCCAAATGCGTTGTTTGTTTTGCGATACAATATACATGAATTATGTTGAATATATTGTATTCCAGGTGTTAGTAGAAATGATCGTATACGTATGGAATTTGAAATTGTGTTTTCCATGATAAATTGCCACGAATATATGCTAGTTGTATGTGTAACAACTCATTAGCAAAAGGATTCGCCCTAATACATGTTATGCCAACATACATCGTGTATGTTATAATGTGTAGCCTAGGTGTTTGTGAAAATGTCTGAATGAGTATAGAATTTGTATTCATGCTCGCCATGACTTACTGTCGTGGATATATGATTGTCGTGTAGGCGACGACTCCTTGATGAAAGGATTTGCCCTAATTCATATTATAACCAACATACGTCATGTATGTTGGAATACGTAGACTAAGTGCTTGTAAAAATGTCTGAATGAACTAGTAGTTAGTAATTTGTACTTTGTATGAGTGTTGAGATATGATTCTCAACTACCTTAACTATGTGTATGATTTCCTCCATGTATTTTTTATTATAATGTCTGTTTAGGTACGAAATGCATATGTGTGAATTCATGTTTAAGTTATAATCCATAAAATGCTCAAATGCTTGTATGATTGGAATTATTGATCTATTACTGCTCTGATTATCTCATATGATTTTCTGTTATAATTGAATGTGGTTGGGGCAATTATATAGTCCAGGTAATCGGTAACGGACCTTGAATTGGTGGCTGAGGTTGTCTCACTACACAAGACGTGGTCGATGAATCCGAGCCATACTTGGGATGTCGACAGTGGTTAGGCCACACGGAGTGCTTACGCACTTCATGTCGATAAACTCAATGTGCGGTCGTACTAGTCGAGCTTGTCAAGTAACCCGATTGGCCCGATGTACGTTCACCATGTTTGGATGCTAATGCTTGAACCTAGGGTACCAAACTCACTAGTGGAAATCCCGTTAACCTGGGTACTTTGATCCGCTAAGACTCATAAGCCGGACATGGTGGTATGGGACACCGTGGTCAAGCTGTCGGCCTACACTAAGGCAATGAGTCCACCTATAATAACCAATGAGCAACACAAGCTCGTGAGCCGAATACGGTAGTATGGGACACTGTTTTCAAACTGTCGGCCTACACTGATTAGGTGACGACCCCTTTGTAGTGACCTCGAGCATACTTTGTGACTATGATGAGGCGACGAGCCTTTTCGTAGCAACTAGAGTATAAACTAGGCTTGCACTATTAGGTGACGAGCCCCTTGCAGTGACCTAGAACCGCAACTTCGTATGAGATTTACTGGGACTGACGACCCTAAAATGGATCATTGTTTGGGTATTGATATAAGGGAGGTACTTTTATTTTTCAATCTTGCTGTATGAAAAGGACTAATAAGAACTTGGTAATCACGCTCATGCACCGCATTGCATGTGCCGTTTGGCGTTGAGTAGAGAGCACTAAGGAAGTAACTGACATGCCCGACCGTTAGATGAAGATCACAGAGGGAGTGTAGGCGAGGGCATACATCATTTATACATACCATTCTTGCATTAATCAGAGTACTTAGGGATGTTTGATTATATTGTTTTATCATTATTGCTTGACTGAATTGATAACATGTTAACCTTTGCTTTATTGTTTCATTGAGTTGATCACTCACTCCCACGTTCTGGGACAGTGTTTTAAATACTAACCAGACTCTATCTTAGTTACAGATGGAGACCCGACTGATGTGGCGGAGCCAAACTTCGCAGACGATGAGGATGCTTTATCATATACGCAGTATTCAGGTGGGTTTATATAGACCGTTTTGATCGAAGGGGCTTCAGGGTTATACTTGAAGTGGACTATCACATTTTTTTAACATTTTATATTTTGAAACAATACCTGTAATTATTGACCTGGCAACACATACATACTTTAGGGACTTATACTGGTTTATAAAGATATATATTCGTTTTAGTCTTCTACTTGCGTATTACAACTGTCCGTGGATTATGTTTTGCTGATTTGGCTTAATCTCATTCATGTTTTATGCACTAATACAGACAACATACAACCATCATTAAATATGTTACATAAGTAATGTGTTGGAACTCGGGAGTTGGGTTTCTACTCGACCCCCGATTTTCAGGGCATTACAAGTTGGTATCAGAGCATGATTTGGATTAAACTGGACCTAGGTTAGGTCACACGACGTATGCTAACGCATTTAGACCCAGGTGGGTGCGAGAAAAATGTAGAAACAAGCATAGGATTCCCAGTTTCGCCAATTGGCAAAATTAACCGAAATTGACGCCGAGATTGGGCCACGACAGCGTCAAGCCAAACTCGACGAGAGTGAGGATGAGACGAAAAGTGAAGGATAAGAGGAGAGTGATAAAGAAGGAAATGAGATAAAGGAAGAAGAAGAGGAGACCCAGGACACTGATGAGGGCTCTCCTCCTGCTACACAAAGCCGCGATAGTAATCAGGCTACTATGCGAGCCCGCTTGGCTCAACTCGAGGACGATCATGCCGCCCTGCGATAGGAGGTCGCTATGACTTGAGCCAAGGTTGAAGAGCATCAGGCCTTCACAAAGCGGGACAAGGTCGCACCTCCTCCATCACCAGATTTGGACGGCTAGTCACATGCGTAGTCGTCTTTTAGTTGTTTGGTTGTTAGTCTTTTTTTGTATTAGCCTTGGTAGACTGGGTTGGTTGATAGTATGTTTAGTGATTTAAGCTTGCTTAAATTTGCTCACATCCATCTTCTGTCATGACTCATGTGAAACTATATCTCATGTATGGTGATAAATTTGTTTAATGAAATGCATGTGAATCCTCTTGTTGTGAACTGCGTAGAATGCTTGAAGAATTGAGTGTTATATGCTAAATCTCACGGGTTACACTCTATGTTGTATATAGGGCATGCCACCTAAGAGCACACGAAGCTCAACATGACTCACTCTTGGTGACTTGATTGACGGGGCTCCTCCCCTAAGCGAGAGCCACATGGACCCCGGTTCAGGCCCGACCCACGGGACTATACCGGATCCTCAGTCGGTCCCAGGCCCCACTATTGGGCTGGCACCATCTACTGCACCACCTGTTCCACCATCGGTTCCTGATCAGAACCTGTTCCACCCGCACCTCTAGTGCAGCCTGCGGGCAGTATGAGTTATAGCGACCATTTTGAGCGATTTCAGCGTTTGCAACCTCCAACTTTTGCTGGTATTCACCGACCCAAGGAGGCCGAGTATTGGCTTGATCGCATCTCTAAGATGCTAAAGCCCCTGCACTGCATAGAGCCTGAGTAGGTGGAATTGGCCACCTTCATGTTCGAGAAGGAGGCCAGCTTATGGTGGGACAGTGTCCTTTGGACTATCGTCGTGGGATATGTGTAGACATGGGCAGCCTTTGAGACCCGCTTCCATGAGAAGTACTATCCTCTCACGTATCGGCATGAGAAGGAAAGTGAGTTTCTTCGCCTCCGTCAGGGAGGGATAACAGTAGCTGAGTATAAGGACCAGTTCACGGAGCTGGCCAGATATGTACTGTTGATTTTAGATGACCAGCCAATGAGGATGCGACGCTTCTTAGAGGGTTTGCGACCCGATATTCGCTCGAAGATGTGCTGTGCTAGCATACCCACTTATGCTGAGCTAGCACACATATCTTTGCGAGCAAAGTAGGACGGGGATAGGTTATCCCGCACTCGCGTGCCTATGGTTCCTAGGTCGCGACCAAATATGCCGAGCGGGCCATTCCTCGGTAAGAGACCGCATATAGATTCACCGCCTAGGCTGATGGCTTCACCTGCCCCAGTGAGGCGACCTGATGTGTGGTATACCTATTGCAAGAGGCCCGGCCACGCAGAGGTGAACTCTTCACCAGGATGAGAGATAGCGGCTTCTCACCACCCCAGCGGATCAACTGCCAGCTTCCCCAAGTTATATCAGCACCACTTCTACGGTCGGCACCAGCTCATCGATCATTCTAGCCACCCGCACCTCGATCTAGGCCACCTCAACGGCCTATGGCGCCACAGCCGAACTGCTCACAGCAGGCTCGAGTGCACTCACTTACAACTGAGGCATCTGAGGCATCAGAAGTAGCACCTGTGGCTTTTGAAGTCACAACTCAGATTCAAGGTACGCATGTCTTCTTATTAGTGGACACCAGGTCCACTATTTCGATTATCTCATGCATTGCAGTTAAGCGACTAGCGTTGGTTACTGCTCCTACGAAGGGAGTAAGGCTTACTATCGCTATAGGGACCTTTTCAGATGTTACCCGAATTTACGAGGCTTGCTCGGTAGATTTGGGTAGTAGGACAGTGCACATCAACCTGATTGTTGTCCCATTATGGCACTATGATGTTGTTCTCAGTATGGATTGGCTCACCGAGATAAAGGCGGAGATTGATTGCAATACCTGGGTAGTGACAGCCTACGGACCTGAGGGCACAGTCTTTACTTTTCCAGTGCAGGTAAGTTGGCCCTGTCGTGTTAGCTGTTATGCCACATTGTTAGAGAATGTGGATGGTCCGACACTTGATGACACGCCAGTAGTTCAAGATTTCATGTATGTGTTTAGGGCGATACCTGGATTACCTCCTTGGCACAAGATCGACTTTACTATTGACCTGACACCTGGTGCGACACCCATTTCACTACCGACGTATTGTATGCCTCCATGTGAGATGGAGGAGTTGAGAAAGCAGATTGATGATCTGCTAGATGCGGGCATCATATGACCTAGTGTGTCTCCTTGGAGAGCACCTGTGTTGTTTGTGAAGAAGATGGACGATTCACTGCGACTATGTATTGATTATCGTAGGTTGAACCAGGTGACGGTGAAGAACAAGTATCCGTTGCCCATGATAGATGATTTATTTGATCAGTTAAAGGGGGCACGATACTTCTCGAAGATCGATCTACAGTCAGGGTATCACCAGTTGTGCGTTAGGGGTGAGGACGTGCAGAAGACAGCTTTCAGAACCAGTTTTGGGCACTACGAGTTTCCCGTCTTATCGTTCTGCCTTACGAACGCACCGGCTGTGTTCATGGACCTGATGAACAGGGTGTTTCGATCGTTTCTATTCCGATTCGTCATCATGTTTATAGATGACATTTTGATATACTCTAAGAGTTGGGAAGAGCACGAGGAACACATGCTAGTAGTCTTGGCTACTCTGAAGAAGAACCAGTTGTTCGCACAGTACAAGAAGTGCGACTTCTGGAAAGAAGAAGTCAAGTTCCTGGGACATGTGGTGTCTAAGGAAGGGATAGCTGTGGACCTTGTTAAGGTGGCCACAGTTCAGGACTGGGAGCAGCCCGGTTCGGTTTCTGAGGTGAGGAGCTTCCTTGGCCTAGCAGGGTACTATCGCCGATTTATTAGGGACTTCTCCAAGATTGCCAGACCGTTATCTCAGTTGACACGGAAGGATCTGAAGTTCGCCTAGAATGAGAAGGCAGAAGCAGCTTTTAAGGAGCCGAAGGACAAGTTGACGTCTGCCCCGGTGCTAGTATTGCCAGAGCAAGGGGTTAAGTATACTATATATACTGACGCGTCTCGCGTTGGTCTGAGTTGTGTCCTTATGCAGAAGGATAGGGTGATTACTTAGCCTCGAGACAATTGAGGAAGCAGAAGGAAAATTACTCTACACATGACTTAGAGTTGGCAGTCATCATCTTTGTACTGAAACTCTGGAGACATTACCTCTACGGAGAGGAGTTCAAGCTCTTTTGTGACCATAAGAACCTCAGATACATATTCACTCAGCGAGACCTAAATATGAGGCAGCGGTGATGGATGAAAACCTTGAAGGACTTTAAGTTCGAGGTTTCCTACCATCTGAGCAAGGCTAACCTTGTGGTTGACACGTTGAGCAGCAAGAAGACCATAGAGTTTGCGGCTTTGCTGATGGCAGCAGAATAGGGTATGGTTGAGTTCGTGCGAGACTTCGAGCAGAAACTCACCGTGGATGAGCCGTTCATAAGCGTCTCGCACGTTCGTGTGTGGCCACTTATTGATGATAGGATCATCGAGGCCCAGAAGGATGATGAACGATTGTCTGAGCTTCGAGAGTAGGCTAGCGACGATGAGAGTGCCGAGTGAAGAGTTGGTACGGATGAGGGCTTACGTTACCATGGTCGCCTATGCATCCCAAATCTTCCTGATTTGAGAAAGGAAGTTCTCGAGGCTACTCACAATTCAATGATGGTAATACATCCTAGCAGTACAAAGATGTACCGCGACATGAAGAGGTTGTACTGGTGAGACAACATGAAGGCCCACATAGCAGAGTATGTATCACGCTATCTCATGTGCCAGCAGGTCAAGGTCGAATATCGCCGACCTCCTGGATTACTTCAGCCCATGCCCATAGCATAATGGAAGTGGGACTTCATCTCTAGGCTACCGAAGACGAGGAAGGGTGGGGTCATGATTCCATTTGGGTGATCGTAGACCAGTTGACAAAATTGGCTCATTTCCTCCCTATCAGAGTTTCGAACTCTGTAGACGAGTTGGCCAGGTTGTATATCAAGGAGATTGTACGTTTGCATGGAGTTCCCCTAGAGATCATGTCGGATCGAGACATGCGATTCACATCTATCTTCTGGACTCGTATCCAGTAAGCCATAGGTATGAAATTGAAGTTCAGTACTATGTTCCACCCACAGACTGAGGGGCAGGCGGAACAGGTAAACCAGATATTGGAAGATATGCTGCGAGCCTGTGTGCTGGGTTTCAAGGACAGTTGGGATGATTGTCTTCCTTATGCAAAGTTCGCCTATAACAACAGCTTCTAGGCGAGTATTGGTATGGCTCCCTATGAGGCCTTGTATGGATGCCTGTGTAGAGCACTGCATTGCTGGGCAGAGGTTGGCGAGAAGAGTTTGATTGGCCCAGAGTTAGTACAGGCAACCTCAGAGAAGATCAACATTATCAGGCGTCGACTTCTGACGGCATAGAGCAGGCAGAAGAGCTACGCCGATACAAGACAGCGACAGCTAGAGTTCGAAGTTGGGGACCATGTGTTCTTAAAGGTTTCCCCTATGAAGGGAGTCCTCCGGTTTGGGAAGAAGGGGAAGCTCACGCCTAGATTCATTGGCCAATTCCAGATACTGGATTGAGTGGGGGTGGTGGCGTACCGCCTTGCTTTGTCCACACTACTCGCGGGCGTGCACAACTTATTTCATGTATATATGCTAAAGAAATACATTCCTGATCCTTCCCACATTATCAAGTGGGAGCAGGTGCAGTTGAGGGAGGACGCTACTTATGTACTGCGACCGACGGGTATCATAGACAGGAAGGAGAAGGTGTTGCAGAGTAAGGTTATTCCACTGGTGAAGGTATTATGGATGCATCACACTAAGGAAGAGGCTACTTGGGAGATAGAGGCCGAGGTCCGTAAGAACCACCCTCAGATTCACGAGGAGTACGAAAAGGTACTAATTTCGAGGATGAAATTTTTCTTTAAGGGAGTTAGATTATAACGTCTCAAAAAATTCTGTACAAAGACCCGAGTACCACCTCAAGCAGACATCACTCAGGACTAAATCCTTTAGAAATTAGACGAAATTAACTAGTGTTAAACTAGATTAGCTGTGAAATCCGCTTGAACCACTTTAAATACGAACTGCAAGACTTGGAACTTGCAGAATCATTAACGCTACATTACCCTGAAATCTAGTATCAATCTCATTACCCAGTTGCTCTCGGGGGCATCACGAATCTCCGTATCGGACTTGGACCACATGTTGAAAGTCCGATTACCGCGAAGCTAAACAATTATGACCGCCTTGCTGGGCTTGATAACCATCTCGAAAATCAAGTCCTGACTGTGTCCAGAAATGTACAACTTGAGCCCGGAGTGAAGTGTATGAGAAATGTGAATATTTTTGGAATAAAATCCAAACTTGAGTAAACTGAGACGTGTTCCTTGCGGGCCAAATATAAGGATCCAGACCGTCAAAATCTGACCTAAATATACCATCAGATCAGGAGAAATTTTCCACACATGTCAGTACACTTGTGGCCCTGATCGAGTACTGGTGACCGTTGAACTGAAACTGGTCCACCACGGTCGATCTATAAATTCGATCGGGCCAAAAACTTAACTTAACTAGATCCCATGCTAAGGAGCTTAAGTCCGGCAGCATGTAGAAAAGGGGCCTCTAGAAGTACTCCGTTGGATCGAAACAACCCCCATTTGGCTATAACCTAAGTATACCTAACCCGAGTACCACCTCAGGCAGACATCACTCAGGACTAAATCCTTTATAAATTAGATGAAATTAACTAAGTACTAAACTAGTTTAACTACAAAATCAGCTTAATCCACTTTAAATATGATCTACAAGACCCAAAACTTGTAGAATCATTGACGCTAGGTTACCCTGAAACAGATGCCCTTTGGACATAACTTAAGTATACCTTGGCCGTGGGGCCATTTTAATCAGTTTTAGGCCTATATAAGGACCTTAAATCCTCTCTCATTCACCCCAACTGAATTTGAGAAAACCCTAGGAGAGAGACGAGAGTAAAGAGAGAGAAAGTGAAGAGAAGTTGGAGTCATTCCTGGGAATCGATCCCTGATATCCTATGTGCCTATCCATCACTACCATATCGCTTTTTCGGCGATTCTGATTCCATTTTCGGGTAAGAAATCCTAACCCTAATCAGTTCTAGAATTCAACTAGTGTAAGTGATAAAATAGCTAACCTATTTCATGACATAGGTTGTCGTTCTACCATTGATAAAGACTTCGTGTTTAAACTGAGTCTGTTACTCGCTCCTACGGCATAAGGTGCGTACTATAGGCGCTTAGGTTATGGTTTTCAACGCTTTCAATGTCAGATAATGATAGATTCATGATCTAGGTGTTATTTCACATGCAAATTGCGATGTTCGTTTTGCGATTCAGTTATGTATGCAATTTATGGCGGTTAGTGTATTCTGTATATTTATATAAAATACTGTATACGTATAAAATATGAAAGTGTGTTTGCCATGATTAATTACTGTATACATATGCTAGATATACGTCTAATAACTACTCGGAAAAAGGATTCGCCTTAATACTTGTTTTGGCTAATATACGTTATGTATGTTAATAAGTGTATTCTAAGTGTTTGTGAAAATGCTTGTAAGAGTAAGTACTTAGATGATAGTTCTTAGGGTAGGTGTTGAGATAGGATTCTCAACTACCTTAGAGATGTATATGATTTCCTCCATGTAAGTTGTTTAGTTTAATCGCTTACTTATGAAATGTATGTGTTTGTATTTCCTATTTATATTGTGCTTTATAACATGCTTGTTAACATGATTGAATTACTTTGTTAACTCTGCTTAGACTACGATACATGATTTCTGGTTAAGGATTGAATGTGATTGGGGCTATGTTATTGTCCAGGCAATCGGTAACAGGCTTGAAGTCGTGGTTGAGATTCATTCGCCACGTAGGAGGTGTTTGACAAACCCGAGTCGTGTGTTGGTCGTCAGCAGTTGTTAGGCCACATGAAGTACTTATGCACTTCATGTCGATCGATACAATGTGCGCTCGTGCTAGTCGAGCCCGTCAAGTAACCCGATTGGCCTATTATATGCTCACCATGTATGGACGCTACTGCTTGAACCTAAGGTACCAAACTCACCAGTGAAATCCTGTTTGACCTTGGTTCCTCGATCCGCTCAGACTCATGAGCCGGACATGGTGGTATGGGACACCGTGGTCGAGCTGTCGTCCTATGCTGGGGCAATGAGCCTCCCCGTAGTGACCAGTGAACAACCCAGACTCGTGAGCCAAATACGGTGGTATAGGACACTGTATTTGAGCTGTCGGCCTACAATGTTTTAATGACGAAGCCATGATGGGTGATGGGGGAGTGGTGTAACGATTTCATGCAACAGCCCTGACAGCCCTAGACGTGCACTTTGTAGTGACCTCGAGCATACTTTGAGTCTACGTAGAGGCGACGAGCCTTTTCGTAGCATCTAGAGTATAAACTAGGCTGCACTAATTTGGTGATGAGCCCTTTGCAGTGACCTAGAACCAAAATATCGTATGAGATTTCCTAGGATTGATGACCCTAGAATGGATCATTGTTTGAGAAATGAAATAAGGGAGGTAACTTAGTTTTCTAACCCTGCTGTATGAAAAGGACTAATAAGAACTTAGTAATCATATGCATGCACTGCATTACGCGTGCGTTCAGGCATAGCAGGTCAAGCACTGAGGCAGTGTGGTTCATGTGCGAACATCAGAGGAAGTTGCTGAGGGAGCGTAGGCGAGGGCATGCATCATACATTCATACCATTTTTGTATTAACAAGAGTACTTAAGAATGCGTGATTTACTACTTTATCATTTTTGCTTGATTGAATTGATAATATGTTAACCTTTGCTCTATGATTCCACTTAGTTGATCACTCACTCCCACGTTACGGGACGATGTTTTAAACACCAACCAGACTCTGTCTTGATTTCAGATGATGGCATGACTCCTGAGGCGGAGCCTGATTATTACGACGATCAGGACGAGTACTCTTACATGCAGTTCTCCGATGGCTTCGTTTAGGCTCTCCTGATCGGTGGGGCTACAGGGTTTTATTACAATTGAACCATTTTTGATACTTTTGAATTTTGTAATATTACATGTAATACTTCATGTACGCAGTGACTCAGTGTTATATCATACCCTGGAGACAGATCGTGATCTTTGACTTATATACGTGTATTTATATCTTTTAGTCTTCTGCTTGCATTTTACAACTTGATCTGGAGTATGGATTACTCTTTTGGTATAATCTCACTCATGATTAATGCACTAACACAGATAACATTGAATCATAAGCATATATGTTACATAAGTGATGTTTTGGAACTCGGGAGTTGAGTTGCTACTCGACCCCTGATTTTCAGGGCATTACAAGTTGGTATCAGGGCATGATTTGGATTAAACTGGACTGGGTTATGGTCACACAACGTACGTTGAGGTAAATTCAACTTAGGTGGGTGCGATAAAATGTAGAATGATCTTAGGTTTTCCCAATTTCGCCAATTGGCGAAGTTCACCGAAAATGGTTGCCGAGATCGAGTTCGTACACCTCCGTGATCGCATAAGGCGATCTCGGATCACTCCTAGGCAGTCAAATGATGGGTCTAAACCACAAATTATCCCATCCTAGCCTTCAAAAATCCTTAGGTACACCCATATATCAGCACCATACCAGAAAGGCCCCGAAATGACTCGAATCAGAGTCGGGGAGCCAAAACGAGCAATTCGGTGGGACCCAGGGCGGCCCCCACACATTTTTGGACCAAGGGGTCTAGGAGGACCTCACCCAAAGGGCGAGCCTTCACCCGAACCTCTAGAGACTGGTGAGGGGATCGCCGATTCGACGAGGCCTAGCTACCTAGTGGGCCAGGCTGGGCATGCCGATCAGGCCGATCGCATGTGGGGTGTTGTATGGCCTACCTGTCCATGGGGTTTTGATTAAAACCCTTCCTAGGTCACCCATCCTTCACAAAGTGCCTTCCCAAGCTTTCCTTTCTCTCCCAAACGTCTGATTTTTCGCAGAAATCGCCCCTCCAACCTCTTCATTTTTCGTTTTCGTGCACCACACCCACCACCCTGCTGTAAACTCGTCTCCATTGTTGCATACCCCCTCCCTTCTCTCCAATTTGAGCTCTTGAATCCCACATTTGAGGCTTAAATTCATGTACCCCCACTACCCACCCTCTTTCTTCATTTTCCCTCTTCATTCCATTCCATTTGAGCCTTTACACGCCCCTTGGAGGCTTAAATCCGTGGAGGCCTAAAGACTCCAGCCCTTTCCTCCCTTTTCTTCCCTCTTTCCATGGCTTTATTTGAAATTATTACGGCCGTTTTCTCAATCTCCACCTTTCTCTCTCTCATGGGAAAGAGAAAGGGTGTCGTGGATGAAGCCAGGCATAGTCTCCCCACCCGGGCAAGGAGACCGAGAGGCACCGCCGCAACTATGGGCATTACACATGAGGTACAGACTAAGCGGGACCTTGATCACCAATTTACTCTCCCAAGAGCTCTACTGGCAGATTTATCGCATGGAGTTTATGCGGGTCGTAGGGTCCATTTTGAAGCTCATGTGGATGGGCGGCTCTTTGGAGAGTATTTGTTATTGGAGACCTGAGGAGGCCGAATATTGGCTCGACCGCATCTCCAAGATGCTGAGGATGCTACATTGTACCGTGCAGGAATAGGTTGAGTTGACCACCTTTATGTTTGAAAAGGAGGCTAGCCTGTGGTGGGAAAGTGTATTGCGGACAGTTGCGGTTGGTTATATATGGACCTGAATAGATTTTAAGTTATACTTTCATGAGAAGTACTATCCCCAGACGTACCAGCATGAGAAGGAGAATGAGTTTTTATGCCTTAGACAGGGACGCATGAAGTGACAGAGTATGAGCATCGGTTCACGGAGTTGGGCCGATATGTTCCTACCATACTTGCCGACGCACAGATGTGGATGCGATGCTTTTCTGAGGGCCTGCGCCCTGACATTCACTCAAAGATGTGTTGTGCTAGCATACCCTCCTATGCTGAGCTAGTCCACATGACTATGTGGGCATAGCAGGACGGGGATCGGTTGACACGTACTCGTGGGCCTATGGTCCCTAGGCCTCGACCAGATATGTCGAGCAGACCATTCCTCGGCAAGAGGCCACGCACAGACTCTCCGCACAGGATTTCAGTGCCACTAGTTCCGATGTGGCCACCGAGCGTGACTTGTACCTACTGTGGGAGGCCAGGCCACTCAGTGGAGAGCTGTTTTGTGAGTATGAGAGACAGTGGGTTCTCGCCGCCGCAGAGGATCGACCGCACTCGCCCTCAAGCCATTTATGCACCTCCCCTGCATACTATCCCTGCACATCCCTCATTCCGACCCCCTGCACCTCGATTTAGGCGGCCTCAGTGACCTATGGTGCCTCAACCCAACCGACCTCAGCAGGTACGCGTTCATGCACTTACAGCAGAAGAGCCAGAGACAACATCTATGGCCTTCGAGGTCACCGCACATGTCTAAGGTACTCCTGTCTTCTTATTAGTGGACACTGGGTCCATTACCTCCATCATTTCATGTGCGGTAGTTAAGCGTCTAGCTTTGCATACTACTCCCACGAAGGGAGTGAGACTCACTACTGCTACTGGGACTTTTTTGGATGTCACCCGGATGTGTGAGGGTTGCTTAGTAGACTTGCGTAGCAGGATAGTATTCGTTGACCTCATTGTCACCCCACTATGGCACTACAACATTATCCTCGGTATGGACTGGCTCACCGAGATAAAGGCAGAGATTGATTGCGATAATTGGGTCGTGACAGCTAACGGACCTGATGACATGTTCATTACTTTTCCAATGCAGGTTAGTTGTCCATGTCGTGTTGGATGTTACACCGCTTTACTTGAGTATGTTGGATGTTAGTTGGCTATGTCGTGTTAGGGAACATGCCAGTAGTTTGGGAATTTGAGGATGTGTTTAGGAAGATCCCTAGATTACCTCCTCGATGCGAGATTGATTTTACTATTGATCTTGTGCCTGGTGCGACCCCCATTTCATTACCTATGTATCGGATGACTCCATGTGAGATGGAGGAACTGAGGAAATAAATTGATGAGCTGGTAGAGAAGGGCTTCATATGACTTAGTATGTCTCCTTGGGGAGCACCTGTGTTATTTGTCAAGAAGAAAGATGGGTCACTGTGATTATGTATTGATTACCGCAGGTTGAACCAATTGACCGTGAAGAACAAGTATCCTTTGCCCAGGATAGATGATTTGTTCGATCAGTTGAAAGAGGCGTGACACTTCTCGAAGATTGATCTACAGTCAGGGTATCATCAGTTGCATGTCAGGGATGAAGACGTGCAGAAGACGGCCTTCAGGACCAGTTTTGGGTATTACGGGTTCCTCGTGATATCGTTCGGTCTTACGAATGCCTTGGCCGTGTTCATGGATTTGATGAACTGGGTATTTCAGCCATTTCTATACCAATTTGTCATCGTATTTATCGATGACATCCTGACATACTCTACGAGTCGGGAAGAGCACGAGGAACACCTACAAGCAGTCTTAGATACTCTGAGGAAGAACCAGTTGTTCGCACAGTACAAGAAGTGCGATTTCTGGAAAGAAGAAGTCAAGTTCCTGCGACATGTGGTCTCGGAGGAAGGGATAGAGGTGGACCTTGCTAAAGTAGCTGCAGTTCAGGAGTGGAAGCAGCGTGGTTCGATTACTAAGGTGAGGAGTTTTCTTGGACTCGCTGGTTATTATCGACGATTCATTTGAAATTTCTCGAAGATAGCCAAACTGTTGTCTCAGTTGACACGTAAGGATCCGAAGTTCACCTGAAATGAGAAGGCGGAAACAACTTTTCAAGAGCTGAAGGACAAATTGTCGTCCGCCCCTGTGCTAGTATTGCCAGAGCAAGGGGTCAAGTATACGATTTATACCGATGCATCTCGAGTTTCTTAGGGATATGTCCTTATGCAAAAGGACAGGGTGATTGCATATGCCTCAAGACAGTTGAGGAAACACGAGGAGAATTACCCTACGCACGACCTCGAGTTAGCATCGGTTATATTTGCATTATAGCTCTGGAGACATTACCTCTACGGAGAGGAGTTCGAGCTTTTCTGTGACCACAAGAGCCTTCGCTATATATTCACTCAGCGGGACTTGAATATGAGGGAGCGCCGATGGATGGAAACCTTGAAGGACTTTAAGTTCGAGGTCTCCTACAATCCTAGCAAGGCCAACCTTGTAGCAGACGCGTTGAGCGATAAGAAGGCTATAGTATTTGCAGCTCCGCTAATGCTAGTAGAATGACACATGGTGGAGTTCGTACGGGACTTTGAGCAGAAACTCACCGTAGAGGAGCCATTCATGAGTGTTGTGCACATTCAGGTGCGGTCACTTATTAATGACAGGATTATCGAGGCCTAGAAGGGCGATGCGAGATTGTCTGAGCTTCGAGAGCAAGCTAGCGATGACGAGAACTCCGAGTGGAGAGTTGGCATAGATGGGGGCCTAAGATACCGTGGCCGCCTATGCATTCCAGACATTAATAACTTGAGATAGGAGATTATCGAGGCTACCCACAAATCGAAGCTTGCGATGCATCCTAGTAGCACGAAGATGTATTAGGACATGAAGCGGTTGTATTGGTGGGACAATATGAAGGTCCACATAGCAGAATTTGTGTCTCGTTGTCTCACGTACCAGCAGGTCAAGGCTGAATATCGTCGACCTCCTGGACTACTTCAGCCCATGCCCACAACTGAATGGAAGTGGGACTTTATCTTTATGGATTTCATTCCGGGGCTGCTGAAGAGGAGGAAGGGACATGATTCCATCGGGGTGATCATCGACCGATTGACAAAGTCGGCTCATTTCCTTCCGATCAGAGTTTCGAACTCCGCAGACGAGTTGGCCAGATTATACATTAAGGAGATAATGCGTTTGCATGGAGTTCCCTTGGACAGAGACACCCGTTTCAAAACTATCTTCTGGACTCGTATCCAGGAAGCAATGGGTGTGAAGTTAAAGTTCGGTACCGCATTCCACCCACAGACCGATGGGCAGACAGAGGGTGAATTAGATTTTGGAGGATATACTGTGGGTTTGTGTTTTTGGCTTCAAGGACAGTTGGGATGATTGTCTCCCGTATGCAGAGTTCGCTTACAACAATAGCTTTCAGGTGAGTATTAGTATGGCTCCTTATGAGGCCCTGTACGGGCGCCCTTGCCGAGCACCGCATTACTGGGCAGAGGTTGGCGAAGGCAGTTTTGTAACATCCTGGATTTTTGCCAACCTGGAATTAGACGTCCTTAGGTAATGGGTCAATCCTAACACCTGATTAACTTGTCAGAACTCACTCCCAAAGTCTAAAATAGCTTTTGAATCCATTTCCTTCACAAATTCTACCCATCACCACCTTGATCATTCAATTTTTCTAAGTACTTTCACCCTAGACACTATCTTAAACTAGTTAAGTAGTATAACTTGGACCACTCTATATACAAAATACAAAGGACTAAGTACTGCTTCAAACAGAAATCTAATAGGACCAAATCCTTTAGAAATGAGACAAAGTAACTAAGTGCTAAACTAGATTAGCTACGAAATCCACTTGATCCACTTTAAATATGATATGCAAGACCCAAAACTTGTAGAATCATTGATGTTAGGTTACCCTAAAATCTAGGAACAATCTCATTACTCAGTTGCTCTCGGGAGCACATTGAAACTCCGTATCAGATCTAGACCGCACATTGGGAGTCCGAATAATACGAAGTTAAGGACTTAGGACCGCTACGCTAGGCTTGACAACCATCTCGGAAATCAAATCCAGGTAGTGTCCCATGGCCGTTCGCTTGAGTCCAAAGCGAGTAGAGTGAAAACCCTTATTTTTCTTTACAAATAAATATCTCAAATAGTAATCTGAGACTTGTCACTTGCGGGTCAGTATTAAGTAACCTGACCGTCAGAATCAGGCCAAATTACACCCTCGGATCAGGAAAAATTTCATAAACATATCCATGTACTTAGAATCTCTGATCGAGATCCACTAACCGTTGAACTGAAACTGGTCCGCCACACGTGATCTAAGAATTCGACTGAAACGAAAACTTAACTCCACGTAGATCCAATGTCTGTGAGCTTAAGTTCGACCTTTGACTCAAGGGGGTCCGTCAGAAGTCCTCCGTTGAGCTGAAACAGGTGCCCTTTGGACAAAACCTAAGTATACCTTGACCTGGAGTCTACTTTGGTGAGTTTTTAGGCTATATAAGGACCTTAGAACCCTCTCTCTCACAGCCATACGAATTTGAGAGAAACCCTAGGTTGAGAAAAGAGAAAAGAGAGAGAAAGTGTGGGAATTGTGGGAGGATCTCCCTACCACGCTCCCCTGCGGCTACACAAGCTGCACCGCCCTATTCTTATCATTTTTCCAAAGATACCGACGTCTAAGTAAGAAACCCTAACCCTAATCTGATTTGGGGTGTTGATAGTTGTAGGTTATGAAATAGCTAACCTATTTCATTCTATAGGTTGCCAAACTGCCGAATACGGAAGCTTAGCATACCTATCGACTCCGTTACAATTCTACGACAAAAGGTGTGGACTTTAGGTGTATAGGTTATGGTTTTTAACACTTTCAATGTCAGATAATGATAGATTCATGATCGGCATGCAATTACACGTGTACAAAGTACTGTTTGTTTTCCGTTTCGATTAAAGGCGTAGAATATGGAATTTTACATACTATAGGTATTTGTAGAAAGTACTGTATATGTATAAATTTTGGAAATGTATTTACCATGATTATTTTTTGTATGAATATATTATATATAAATAAAATACTTATTTGGAGAAAGGACTCGCCCTAATACATGTTATGCTCATATACACTATGTATGTAGAAATAGTGTATTGTAGAAAATACCGTATATGTATATATTTTGGAAATGTGTTTGACATGATTATTTGTAGTATGAATATATGATATATGGACAAAATACTTATTTGGTGAAAGGATTTGCCTTATTACATGTTTGGCTAACATACACTAAGTATGTTGAAATAGTGTATGCTAAGTATTTGTGAAAATGCTTGCGTGAGTAAGTGTTTGGATGATGATGCCTTAGGAGGGTGTTGAGATAGGATTCTCAACTACCTTAGAGACATGTATGATTTCCTCCATGAGGTTGTTTACTTAAACCACTTACTTGTGCAATATATGTGTTGGTATTCCTATTTATGTAGTACTTTATAACATGCTTTATGACATGCTTACTAACATGCTTGAATTACTTTGTTTATCATGCTTTACTCCACATGCTACGAATAAGGTTTGATTGAGTTTGAGACTATGTCTATAGTTCAGACAATCGGTACTAGACTTGAGATCATGGTTGAGATTTATGTCGCCATGTAAGATGTGTTTGACGATCTCGAGTCGTACGTCAGTTGGCAACAGTGGTTAGGCCACGCGAAGTGCTTATGCACTTCATGTCCTCCAATTGATTGTGTGCTCGAGCTAGTCAGGCTCGTCAAGTAACCCGATATGTCTAATGTATGTTCACCAGATTTGGTTGCTACTGCTTGAACCTAGGGTACCAAACTTACTAGTGGAATCCCGTTAACCATGGTACCTCAATCCACTAAGACTCATGAGCCAGGCATGGTGGTATGGGACACCGTGGTTGAGCTGTCGGCCTACGCTGGGGCCACGTGCCTCCCCGTAGTGACTAGTGAGCAACCAGACTCGTGAGCCGATTATGGTGGTATGGGACACTATATTCGTGCTGTCGGCCTACATTGATAAGGTGATGGGGGAGTGGTGCAACGATTAGTGTAATGTACCTCGACAATGACCCTTTGTAGTGATCTCGAGCATACTCTGAATTTGCGGTGAGGCGAAGAGTTTTACCGCAGTGTATAGAGTATGAGCTAGGCCTGTATCTGTATAGTGAGGAATCATTAAAGTGTGATGGGGGAGTGGTGTAACGATTCCGTGTAACAGCCCTGACAGCCTCTGCAGCAACCTAGAAATATATTGTCGTATCAGATTAACTAGGATTGACGACCCTAGAATGGATCATGTTTGGGAATGATACAAGGGAGGTACCTTAGTTTTCCAATACTGCTGTTTGAAATGGACTAATAACTACTCGGTAATCATGCTCATCATCGCACTGCATGTGCCTGGTATATGTGGAGCACTGAGGGAGGTATGCATCAGCGAACGTAAGATGATGTCGCACGAGGGTGGTTTGGAAAGGGCATTCATCATGTCATTTCATACTTGCATTTAATAAGAGTAGTTAGGATTGTTTGATTGTATTGCTTTATCATTACTGCTTGACTGATTTGATAATATGTTAACCTATGCTTTATTGTTCTACTGAGTTAGCTACTCACTCCCACGTTACGGGATGGCGTTTGCAACACCAACCAGACTTGTTGAGTTTCCGGTGATGGCGATGCTTATGAAGCACAGCCGGACTGCTACTATGATGTTGAGGAGGAGTTCTCCTATATGTAACTCTCTGACAGGTCTATGAAGACCCGGTATTGTATTGATAGGACTATGGTATTTAGGATAGAAGACATTACACTTCCACTACTTGGTATAATTTGAAATTGTACTTGTAATTCATTAACCTTGTAACCTTATCACACTCTGGAGACTCACCACAGTATATATATTTTATCTATCTATCACAGTCTTCCGCTTGCAAATTTAACTGTCTCTGGAGTATGATATGCAGTTTTGGCTTAATCTCACTCATGTTCACTACTCTAATACTGACAACATTCAATCATCATTCATTTTGTTGCATAAGTGATGCGTTCGAACTCAGGAGTTGAGTTTATGCTCGACCCACGATTTTCAGGGCATTACAAGATAGTATCAGAGCATGATTTGGATTAAACCGAACTTAGGTTATGGTCACACGACGCACTCTGACGCATTCTGACTTAGGAGGGATCGACGAAACGTAGAAACAGTCATAGGTGTCCTAGTTTCGCCAATCGGCGAAGTTCACTGAAATTGGTCGTTTTGGTTGAGTCCATACTCAACCTTGATCGCGCGAGACGATCCTGAACCACTTCTAGGCAGTCAGTCGACGGGTTTGAATCGTTCCCTAGAAACGAATGCCCTTAGGTTGTGGGTCAACCACAGCACCGTACACTTCATCTCAAAGCCCAAAACCCCTTTTATCCAATTCCTTCAAATTATCTCCGTTCACCACCTCATTCTGCAACTTTTTCTAAGTACTTTCATACTAGACATAAATCCTAACTTATAAATGATGAAGAATAATACTTAAACAAAAATTTGCTATAAATAGTAAATATATGTAGAAATTAGACTTTTAACCATTCAATTTATGGAATCTCATGAAATAAATGGGTTAATTGGGTATATTAGCGCCTCTTACCCTAAAATCATATGCTATATGTCATATAAAATCATTCTAGTATGCATTTTGGCCCCGATACGACTCAAAATGGAGTCGGGGGCCAAACGGAGCACTTCCGGAGGCAACCAGGGTGGGCCCCATACTTTTTTGGAGCCTAGGGGGCATGGTGGACTCGCCCATTGGGGCCCCCCTCACCATCTAGACCGTTGGTCGGCGAGGCCCTCGCCGGGTTTCAGGCTCGGACGGGCCTGCCGGTCTGGCCGATTGGGTTTGGGGGTATTAAAAACCCCCTGGTATGCCTCTCGTCCATTTTCACCCTCTCAAAAGCATACTTCCTTCACAAATCACCCCCCAAGCTCTCTTTTCTCTTCCAAGTTGTTGTTTTCTCGTTCAAATCTCCCTTCCATCCACCCATTTCGTCATTCCCTGGCCCAACACGCACACCATCACCTTTTTCTCCCATAGCCAACGTCCAACCTCTCCATTTTCTCTCATTTGGGCTCTTACATGCCCCATTTGTGACTCAAAATCGTGTAGCCTTCTAACCTATCCCATTTCTCCCTTTTACCTTCTTCATTCCCTGTCACTTGGACCTCTACAACCCTTGTTGAGGCTTCAATCCGTGGAGAACCAGAAGTTCTAGCCCTGTCTCTCTCATTTCTTCATTTTCCTTGGCCTTCTTCGAGTTCGTGGCATCCATTTTCTCAGATGCCTAGTCATCCATACTGTTGTCTTATAGTTTGCATGGGCTACTGTCTTAGGGTGGTTATGTTTTCATGTTGATAGGTGTAGTAATTGGCAGAATGTTTTAGATGTTTGAGGAAGTTTAGGGCCGTTTGGCCAACTATATTAAATGAGATTAGGTGGATGGAATTGTAAAAGGAATAATAAATGTATGTGTAGGGTATGGTCCCTAGATTGGGGTATCCCATGTTTTCCAATGCCATGTTTGGAATGTATGCAATTAAAAGTATATCCCGTCTTTTCCTTTCAAATTACACTTAGAAATTCATTATCATGGGATTTGGAAATCCCATCTCACACTTTTCTAACACCAGGCTCATTTTTCCAAAGCCTATACCATTAATTTGAATCCCCACCCACCCTCCTACCAAACAAGCCATTCCCAATCCTGAAGTGGGATTAGCAATGCAGTTCCATTTAATACAACTTCCTACCTCTGGCTAAAACAGTCCCTTAGAGTTTTGGACCTAGAGCGGTGCTCCTAGATTTCAACAAACCTGACCATATAGGAAATCCAACTAATTTATAATGTGAACCTTAGGACCCTCTTAGTTAGAATGAGCATATGTGAAATGCTTAAGCGTCAAGTATAGACAACTCAATTCCAGTTAGACAACGTTTGACCTTAGGTGATAAACAATTTCTTGTATTAGACATGGTATGAAATTACCTAGCGTAGGAGCGTGGACTTTGGACTACACCTATGGATTTCCACTACTCCTAAATTAAGACTAGACTACCCGTTTCACTAGGGAATGTCAGTGACTGATAGACTTAGTTAGTCGGCTTAGTTAGGTTGGGGTGAAAACTCATTCTTTCGTTGAATCCCTGTAATACTTATAGGCTTCTTTAGTAACTCTTGGTAACTCTTAGGAAGCTTGTTTATCACGCCCATGGAAAACTTATAGATCCCTTGGATTTAAGGTTAGGTCAAATCAATACACCCTTAGAATTGCCTTCTCAAGAACTTGATACACTCGGGAACACGGAGTAGAGAATGATATAGAAGCGAGGTATTCGCGGTTTGAATTGAATTCTCAATCCTGGTAGTTGCCAATGAACTCTATGCTCTGATCAAGCAAAGGGTCAGGATCAACTAGGATTAAGAACTGATACGACGATTTTCTGTCTTCGCGAGGCAGAAAGTTTATGTATCTGACTCAGACCCACTACACAACCTTCCTTCCGTGTTGGCTGAACCACTTACAACCAAAAGTTTATAACTTCATCTTTGAGAAGTGTAAGAACATATAGCCAATAGAGATTTTCTTTTTAGGCCCAAGGAATTTCCCAAATGGGCAACAAACAGTATTCCTAGGTCCTAGATTGCATGCCATGTCGGCATACATACTGTGCATATGAATGTAGAAAGATAGCCTGCCTGTTAAGCTAGACATGATTAAATAGGATAAGTCTGGATCGTGACAAAACTCCTTAGTAGGATTAGGCATCTTGCCTTAAACTCACACCTACCCCTGAAATCAACCACGATACCCATCATCTTTAGCTCCTTTCTATGACCATAGGTGCCAATGTCATAGTACACATCATCGATGGAAGGAAGACCATTGTATTGAGGGATTGGTTCCCATTTCGTGTCAAGGATAGGTCCTACATTACACCTTGTTCCGACATATGGAACATGACATAGATCTTGAAGCCAAGAAGTAGAAATAATTTTTAAAGGAGGTAGAACATTATGAACCCACTCTAATTAGGTCACCTAATACACCTCTTTCATCTGGGTGGTGCAGCGAAAGCGTGGTGGACCCTACCCCACTGGCCCAGGATCGAAACTGTGCTCATTGAATACGAACATTATAGAAGCCCTAGCAAGTTCTACTATGAGAAACTATTTTAGGATGATCTAGTAAGATTTGATTCACCTTTCTGTAACATCCTGAATTTTTGCCAACCTGGGATTAGACGTCCTTAGGCAATGGGTCGCTCCTAACACCTTATTAACCTGTGAGAACTCAATCCCAAAGCCTAAAACTGCTGTTGAACCCACTTCCTTCACAAATCCCACCCTTCACCACCTCGTTCTTTAAATCCTTCTAAGTACTTTCACATTAGACCTATCTTAAAGTTTTGGTGATGAAGAACAATACTTAAACTAAACATTACTACAAAGGACTGAATACCACCTCGACCAGAAATCACTTAGGATTAAATCCTTTAGAAATTTGACAAAGTTAACCAAGTGCTAAACTAGAGTAGCCACGAAATCCATTTGAATCGCTTTAAATACGATCTGCAAGACCCAAAACTTGTAGAATCATTGACGTTAGGTTACCCTAAAATCTAGAATCAATCTCATTACCCAGCTGCTCTCGGGAGCATCTCGAAACTCCGTATCAGTTCTAGACCGCACATCGGGAGTCCGATTAATTTGAGGTTAAGGACTTAGGACCGCCTCGCTGGGCTTGACAACCATCTCGAAAATCAAATCCAAACAGTGTCCCACGGTTGTTCGCTTGAGTTCGGAGCGAGAGAGTGTGAAAACACTTGTTTCTTTACAAAATAAATATCTTAAATAGTAATCTGAGACTCGTCGCTTGTGGATAAGTATTAAGCAACCAGACCATCAGAATCTGATCAAATTACACCCTCGGATCAGGAAAAATTTCATACACGTTTACATGAACTCGGAATCTCCGATCGAGACCCACTAACTGTCGAACTGAAACTGGTCCGCCACGCGTGATCTGGGAATCCGACTGAGACGAAAACATAACTCCACATAGATCCAAGGTTAATGAGCTTAAGTCCGACCTTTGGCTCAAGGAGGCCCGCCAAAAGTCCTCCGTTGAGCTAAAATTGCCCCGCTTTGGTTATAACCTAAGTATACTTTGACCTGTAGTCTATTTTCGTGAGTTTTTAGGCTATATAAGGACCCTAAATCCTCTCTCATTGCAGCCATACGAATTTGAGAAAAAACCCTAGGAAAAGAGAGAGAAAGTGAGAGAGAAGTGGGAGTTTCTTCCCTGCCGTATCCAAGCTCAACCGCTCCATTCTCATCGCTTTTCCGGCGATTCCAGCTCTGTTTCTAGGTAAGAAACCCAAACCCTAATCTGTTTTGGGGTTGTATAGGTTGTAGGTTATGAAATAGCTAACCTATTTCGTTCTCTAGGTTGCCAAACTGCCGAATACGGAAGCTTAGCAAACCTACCGACTCCGTTACGATTCTACGATACAAGGTGCGGACTTTAGGTGTATAGGTTATGGATTTCAATGCTTTCAATGTCAGATAATGATAGATGCATGATCTGCATGCAATTGCACATGTAAAAAGTACTTTCTGTTTCCTGTTTCGATTAAAGATGTAGATTATGGAATTTTACATATTCTAGGTATTCGTAGAAAATACCGTATACGTATATTTTTTGGAAATGTGTTTGATATGATTAATTGTTGTATGAATATACGATATATGGATAAAATACTTATTTGGCGAATGGATTCGCCCAAATACATGTTTGACTAATATACACTATGTACGTAGAAATACTGTATTGTAGAAAGTACTGTATGCATATATATTTTAGAGATGTGTTTGCCATGATTTTTTTTTTGTATAAATATATTATATGTGCGTAAAATACTTGCTTGGCGAAAGGACTCACCCTAATACATGTTTGCTAACATACACTAAGTATGTTAAAATAACGTATGTTAAGTGTTTGTGAAAATGCTTGTGTGAGTAAGTGTTTGGATGTTCGTGCCTTAGGTAGGTGTTGAGATGGGGTTCTCAACTACCTTAGAGACATGTATGATTTCCTCCAATGGTTGTTCACTTTAACCACTTACTTATGAGATATATGTGTTTATAATCCTATTTATATAGTGCTTCATAACATGCTTTATATCATGCTTTATAACATGCCTACTAGCATGCTTAAATTACTTTGTTTATCATGCTTTACTCCACATGCTATGGATGAGAATTGATTGAGTTTGGGACTATGTCTATAGTTCAGACAGTCGGTACCAGATTTGAGATCGTGGCTGAGGTTCATGTCGCCATGTGGGATGTGTTTGACGAACCAAAGTCATACGTCAGTTGGCGACAGTGGTTAGGCCACGCGAAGTGCTTATGCACTTCATGTCATCTAATTGATTGTGCGCTCGAGCTAGTCAGGCTCGTCAAGTAACCCGATGTGTCTAATGTATGTTCACCATGTTTGGTCGCTACTGCTTGAACCTAGGGTACCAAACTTACTAGTGAAATCCCTTTTAACCATAGTACCTCGATCTGCTAAGACTCATGAGCCGGGCATGGTGGTATGGGACACCGTGGTCGAGCTGTCGGCCTACGCTGGGGTGATGTGTGATGGGAGAGTGGTGCAACGATTCCGTGTAACAGCCCTGGCAGCCCTGCCTCCCCGTAGTGACTAGTGAGCAATCAGACTTGTGAGCCGATTATGGTGGTATGGGACACTATATTCGAGTCGTCGGCCTACACTACTTGATGGGTGATGGGGGAGTGGTGAAACGATTCCATGTAACAGCCCTGGCAGCCCTGACCGTATCAGGTGTAGTGACCTCGAGCATACTTTAAACCTACGGTGAGGCGCCGAGCCTTCCCGTAGTAACAGAGTATAATCTAGGCCTGTATTGATAAGGTGATGGGGGAGTGGTGCAACGATTCCGCGTAACAGCCCTGGCAGCCCTTGCAATGACCTAGAGACACACCATCGTATGAGATTGTCTAGGACTAACGACCCTAGAATGGATCATGTTTGGGAATGATACAAGGGAGGTACCTTAGTTTCCCAATCCTGCTGTTTGAAATGGAATAATAACAACTCGGTAATCATGCTCATCATATATTGCATGTGCCTGGAAGATGTGGAGCACTGAGGGATGAAAGCATGCCGCGAACAAAGAGGGTGTCGCATGAGGGAGTATGTCGGTGAGGGCATACATCATGACTTCATTTATACTTACATTAATAAGAGTAGATAGAGTTATTTGATTGTAATGCTTTATCATTACTACTTGACTGAGTTGATAACATGTTAACCTATGCCTTATTGTTCCAATGAGTTGATCACTCACTCCCACATTACGGGACGGTGTTTGCAACACCAACCAGATTTGTTGAGTTTCAGGTGATGGCGATGCTTATGAAGCAAAGTCGGACTACTTCTATGATGATGAGGAGGAGTTCTCCTATCTGTATCTCTCTGGTAGGTCTATGAAGACCTGGTATTGTATTGACGGGGCTATGGTACTTGGGATAGAAGACATTACACTTCCTCACATTAGGTATATTTTAGAATTACACTATAATTAATTAACCTGGTAACATCATCACACTCTGGAGACCTACCATAGTTTATGTATGTTATTTATCTATCACAGTCTTCCGCTTGTAATTTAACTATCTCTGGAGTATGATATGCTGTTTTAGCTTAATCTCACTCATGTTCAATGCTCGATCACAGTCAACATTCAATCATTATTCATTTTGTTGCATAAGTGATGCTCTAGAACTCGAGAGTTGAGTTTATGCTCGACCCCCGATTTTCGGGATGTTACAGATGGTACCAGAGCATGATTTGGATTAAACCGGACCTGGATTATGGTCACACGATGCACTCTGACGCACTCTGGCTTAGGAGGGAGTGACAGAATGTAGAAACAGTCTTAGGCATCCCTGTTCCGTCCAACAGCTGGTTCGCTGAAAACGAACGCCGAAATTGAGTCTGTATTCAACCATGGTCGCACGGGTCAACCTTAAAACATTCCTAGGCCATCTATTAATGATTCTAGATTACAATCCACCTCACCCCAACTGTTGAAATGATAATTATTCTGAATCCTCGGAGCTTCTCTAGACTCCTCACAGAGACTTCTCGAATCCATGAGGAAGAAAGCAGAAAGTAAAAATAAATTCTAATAAATTCAGAATTGATTAATGAATAATTAAAAGATGAGTTCACAACCCTTTAAATAGGAATACCAAGTAATGGGAAATAAATCAGAAACAAACTACATCTAAAACTCCTAGAATTCGCGACTTACTATATAGGGTTGTGATGTCTACTAGTGCGCAAGGTTTTCGGCCAAAAATAAAATAAAATAATAATAATAATAATAAGTGTCCTATTTGGCCTCACCAAAACGTTCTCCTAATTATTCTAAGCTCTTTTCACAATGAGTGTAACTCCTAAAGCCCAACAGATGAAGAGTAATCAAACTAAAACTACTATTTTTAGTAAAACGAAATTGAAACAAGGAAACGGCCATCGATCGGGGCTTTTTTTCGCAATTCCGGGCTGCTCAACCCGGCATAGTGGGGTTGGTTACTTCATTAGCTTGTTCTACCCCAAATTCATATATTTTACGTCAGATAACTCATTTCGGATTGTAAGATATGTCCGATTGTCCCGAACCTACCCGAAATTGAGGGAATCGGGGTTGGGGGGCCAAACGGAGCACCTCCGGGGGTACCCAGGGTACGACCCAGTGATTTTTGGGGCCTAGGGGACTGAACGAACATGACCATGGGGCCCCCCTTTCAAAAATTAAAAAAATTTCGGCGAGGCCCTCACCAGGTCGGCGAGGCCTCGCCACTTTCCTGACTGGGCCGGGCCCGCGGCTTGGGTCGTTCGTCTTTGGGGGTCTTATAAACCCTCTGGTACCCATCCCATCCCATTTCCATCACCCAAAAGACTACCTCCTTCACAAACCTCTCCTCTAGGTCGTTTTCTCTCTCCAACCTTGCGGTTTCTCTGCAAAAACGCCCTTCCGATCATCCTTCCTAGTGATTTCAACCACAGCTTACCCACTTCCATCGTGCATTGCAGCCCTCCTCTCCTTTCCCTCTTCGTTTCTCTCATTTGGACCCCCATACGCCCACTTGGAGCTCAAAACTCGTGGGAGCTTCCTCACCCACCTGTTCTCTCCATTCTCCTTCTTAAACCCCTCTTTTGGGCCCCTACAAGATCTGTTGGGCCCTGAATCTGTGGAGAACCAAAACTCCAGCCCCTTTTCTCCCTTTAGGGCCCGTTCGGCCAAACTGCATTGGTGAGTTAGGTGGATAGAATTGTATAAGTAAAAATAAATGTATGTGTGGATATGGTCCCTAGATTGGGTGTATCCCATGTTTTCCAACACCATGTTTAGAATGTATGTAATTAAAAGTACATTCCGAGTTTTCCTTTCAAATTTCACTTAGAAATTCATCATCACAGGATTTGGAAATCCCATCTCATACTGTCCAACACTAGGCTCTTTTTCCAAAGCCTATACCATTAATTTTAATCCCCACCCACCCTCCTACCAACCATGCCACTCCCAATCCCGAAGTGGGATTAGCAATGCAGTCCCATTTAAGACAATAGGCCCTAGAGTTTTGGACCTAGAGCGGTGCTTCGACAAACTTGACAGTATAGGGAATCCAACAAATTAAGAACGTGAACTCTAGAATCCCCTTAGTTGGTTTAAGCATATGTGAAGTGCTCGAGCGTAGTTACATTCATGTTCGGGCAACTCAATTCCAAACAAATAAACAAACAAATTCCTTTATTAAAGTGATGGTGTAAAATCATCTAGTGTATAAGCATAGACTTTGGATTACAACTAGGGGATTACGCTACTCATACGTTGCGACTAGGCACTAAAGAATGTATAGGATTCATTATGCTAAGGTACTTGAAAGATAGATTTAATTAGTCAGCTTAAGTAGGTTGGAGCGAGACCCCATCCTTTCGTTTAATCCCCTTAATACTCATAGGCTTCTTTGATAACTCCTAGGAAAGTTGTTTGACGTAGAAACTAGTCACGCTTAGAGGAAACTGATATATCCTTTGGATTTAATGTTAGATCAAATCAATGCATCCCCTAGAATTGCCTTCTCGAGGACTTATTACAATCGGGAACACGGAGTAGAGAAACGATATATATCAGCGAGGTATTCGTGGTTTGAATTGAATTCTCAATCTTGGTAGCTGCCAATGAACTCTATGCTCTGATCAAGCAGAGAGTCGGGATCAACTAGGATTCAGAACTGATATGGCACTTTTCTGTCCTAGCTAGGCAGAAGGTCCATGTATCCGATTCTGACCCACTACACAACCTTCGTTCCATATTGGCTCGACTACTTACAACCAAAAGTTTATAACTTCGTCTTTGAGAAGTGTAAGAATATATAGCCAATAGAGATTTTTCCTTTTAGGCTTAAGAAATTTCCCAAGTGAGCAACAGATAGTTAGGAATTAGGTCCCAAATCACATGCCATGTTAACATACATATTGTTCATATGAACGTAGAAAGATAGCCTGCCTGTTAGGCTTGACATGAGTACATAAGGTAGGTCGGGACCGTGATGATAGTCCTCCTTTGGTAGATTTAGGCATCTGGCCTCAAACCCACACCTGCCCCTGAAATCAACCACAATATCCATCATCTTTAGCTTTCGATACACATTGGTACCAATGCCATAACACACATCATCGATGAGAGGAAGACCAATGTAGTGATAGATCGCTTCCCATTTCATACCAACGATAGGCCTAAAATTTTACCTCGTTCTGACATACGGAGTGAGACATAGATCCTTAAGCCTTAAGGAATTAAGTTTTAAGGGGGGTAGAACATTATGATCCAAATCTAGTTAGGTCACCTATTACACCTCTTTGATTGTGTGGCGCAGCGGAAGCATGGTGGACCCTTGCCCCACAGGCCCATGATCGAATGAAATGGATCCAGACTGTGAGTAAAGATAGATCATTAACTAAGATATGAATCTTTCTTAGAAATCCATTGTAGCAAACCATCAGGGTATGAGAAATGGATAAAGAATTAAGTTTTAAGGGGGGTAGACTAAAATGAACCAGGCTTGTATATACCCTACTACACGCAGAAACTCGAAATCAATAAGTCTTAGGCAAGTGAAATAATAAAATTCTTTCCTTATTACCCTTAGGCAATTTCGGCAACGAAATTTTATTTTAAGGGGGGTAGATTGTAACATCCCAGATTTTTGCCAACCTGGGATTAGATGTCCTTAGGCAATGGGCCGCTCCTAACACCTTATTAACCTATCAGAACTCAATCCCAAAGCCTAAAATTGCTGTTGAACCCACTTCCTTCACAAATCCCACCCTTCACCACCTCGTTCTTTAAATCCTTCTAAGTACTTTCACATTAGACCCTATCTTAAAGTTTAGGTGATGAAGAACAATACCTAAACTAAACATTACTACAAAGGACTGAGTACCACCTCGACCAGAAATCACTTAGGATTAAATCCTTTAAAAATTTGACAAAGTTAACCAAGTGCTAAACTAGAGTAGCCACGAAATCCATTTGAATCACTTTAAATACGATCTGTAAGACCCAAAACTTGTAGAATCATTGACGCTAGGTTACCCTGAAATCTAGAATCAATCTCATTACCCGACTACTCTCGGGAGCATCTCGAAACTCCGTATCAATTCTAGACTGCACATCGGGAGTCCGAATAATTCGATGTTAAGGACTTAGGACCGCCTTGCTGGGCTTAACAACCATCTCGGAAATCAAATCCAAACAGTGTCCCACGGCTGTTCGCTTGAGTCCGGAGCGAGAGAGTGTGAAAACACTTGTTTCTTTACAAAATAAATATCTTGAATAGTAATCTGAGACTCGTCGCTTGCGGATCAGTATTAAGCAACCAGACCGTCAGAATCTGACCAAATTACACCCTCGGATCAGGAAAAATTTCATACACATTTACATGTACTCGGAGTCTCCGATCGAGACCCACTGACCGTCGAACTGAAACTGGTCTGCCACGTGTGATTTGGGAATCTGACTGAGACAAAAACATAACTCCACGTAGATCCAAGGTTAGTGAGCTTAAGTCTGACCTTTGCCTCAAGGAGGCCCACCAGAAGTCCTCCGTTGAGCTGAAACTACCCCGCTTTGGTTATAACCTAAGTATACTTTGACCTAGAGTCTATTTCGGTAAGTTTTTAGGCTATATAAGGACCTTGAACCCTCTTTCATTGTAGCCATACGAATTTGAGAAAAACCCTAGGAAAAGAGAGAGAAAGTGAGAGAGAAGTGGGAGATTCTTCCCTGCCGTTCTTCCCTGCCGTATCCAAGCTCAACCGCTCCATTCTCATCGCTTTCCCTGCGATTCCAGCTCCGTTTCTAGGTAAGAAACCCAAACCCTAATATGTTTTGGGGTTGTATAGGTTGTAGGTTATGAAATAGCTAACCTATTTCGTTCTCTAAGTTGCCAAACTGCCGAATACGGAAGCTTAGCAAACCTACCGACTCCGTTATGATTCTACGATACAAGGTGAGGACTTTAGGTGTATAGGTTATGGTTTTCAATGCTTTCAATGTCAGATAATGATAGATTCATGATCTGCATGCAATTGCACATGTATAAAGTGCTTTTTGTTTCTTGTTTCGATTAAAGATGTAGATTATGGAATTTTACATATTCTAGGTATTCGTAGAAAATACCGTATACGTATATTTTTTGAAAATGTGTTTGACATGATTAATTGTTGTATGAATATACGATATATGGATAAAATACTTATTTGGCGAATGGATTCGCCCAAATACATGTTTTACTAATATACATTATGTATGTAGAAATACTGTATTGTAGAAAGTACTGCATACATATATATTTTAGAGATGTGTTTGCCATGATTATTTGTTGTATAAATATATTATATGTGCGTAAAATACTTGCTTGGTGAAAGGACTCGCCCTATTACATGTTTGCTAACATACACTAAGTATGTTAAAATAGTGTATGTTAAGTGTTTGTGAAAATGCTTGTGTGAGTAAGTGTTTGGATGTTCGTGCCTTAGGTAGGTGTTGAGATGGGATTCTCAACTACCTTAGAGACATGTATGATTTCCTCCAAGTGGTTGTTCACTTTAACCACTTACTTATGAGATATATGTGTTTGTATTCCTATTTATATAGTGCTTCATAACATGCTTTATATCATGCTTTATAACATGCCTACTAGCATGCTTGAATTACTTTGTTTATCATGCTTTACTCCACATGCTATGGATGAGAATTGATTTAGTTTGGGACTATGTCTATAGTCCAGACAGTCGGTACCAGATTTGAGATCGTGGCTGAGGTTCATGTCGCCACATGGGATGTGTTTGTCGAACCCAAGTCGTACGTCAGTTAGCGACAGTGGTTAGGCCACGCGAAGTGCTTATGCACTTCATGTCGTTTAATTGATTGTGCGTTCAAGCTAGTCAGGCTCGTCAAGTAACCTGATGTGTCTAATGTATGTTCACCATGTTTCGTCGCTACTGCTTGAACCTAGGGTACCAAACTTACCAGTGAAATCCCTTTTAACCATGGTACTTCGATCCGCTAAGACTCATGAGCCGGGCATGGTGGTATGGGACACCATGGTCGAGCTGTCGGCCTACACTGGGGCGATGGGTGATGGGGGAGTGGTGCAACGATTCCATGTAACAGCCCTGGCACCCCTGCCTCCCCGTAGTGACCAATGAGCAATCAGACTCGTGAGCCGATTATGGTGGTATGGGACACTATATTCGAGCTGTCGGCCTACACTACTTGATGGGTGATGGGGGAGTGATGCAACGATTTCATGTAACAGTCCTGGCAGCCCTGACCGTATCCGGTGTAGTGACCTCAAGCATACTTTAAACCTACGGTGAGGCGCCAAGCCTTCCCGTAGTAACAGAGTATAAGCTAGGCCTGTATTGATAAGGTGATGAGGGAGTGGTGCAACGATTCAGCGTAACAGCCCTGACAGCCCTTGCAGTGACCTAGAAACACACCATCGTATGAGATTGTCTAGGACTGACGACCCTGGAATGGATCATGTTTGGGAATGATACAAGGGAGGTACCTTAGTTTCCCAATCCTGCTGTTTAAAATGGAATAATAACAACTCGGTAATCATGCTCATTATGCATTGCATGTGCCTGGAGGATGTGGAGCACTGAGGGATGAAAGCATGCCGCAAACGGAGAGGGTGTCGCATGAGGGAGTATGTCAGTGAGGGCATACATCATGACTGCATTAATACTTGCATTAATAAGAGTAGTTAAAATTGTTTGATTGTACTGGTTTAGCATTACTGCTTGACTGAGTTGATAACATGTTAACCTATGCCTTATTGTTCCACTGAGTTGATCACTCACTCCGACGTTACGGGATGGTGTTTGCAACACCAACCAGATTTGTTGAGTTTCAGGTGATGTCGATGCTTATGATGCAGAGCCGGACTACTTCTATGATGATGAGGAGTTCTCCTATCTGTATCTCTCTGGCAGGTCTATGAAGACCTGGTATTGTATTGACGAGGCTATGGTACTTGGGATAGAAGACATTACACTTCCTCACATTAGGTATATTTTAGAATTGCACTATAATTAATTAACCTAGTATCATCATCACACTCTGGAGACCCACCATAGTTTACATATGTTATTTATCTATCACAGTCTTCCGCTTGCAATTTAACTGTCTCTAGAGTATGATATGCTGTTTTGGCTTAATCTCACTCATGTTCAATGCTCGATCACAGTCAACATTCAATCATTATTCATTTTGTTGCATAAGTGATGTTCTGGAACTCAGGAGTTGAGTTTATGCTCGACCCCCGATTTTCGGGATGTTACACTTTTCTTAGACATAGATAATAACGAGGCCTTTCTTAGACTAAGACCTAAAGGGCAACCTTTGAAATAAACAATTTGAACATTTCAATGATGGACATTCCCTACATTTTTAGAGTGATCGGATTATGGAGTTACTGACATATACAACTGCGAAGTATTCGCGGCTTGACCCAATTCTCAATCCTGGGCGACTACCAACGGACTCACTGCTTGACCGAGTAGAAGACCAAGATCTACCAGGACTGGGAAGGGATACGATGAGCCTTCTACCCTGGTCAGATAGATGATCGATGTATCGGGATCAAGCCCACTATAACCGTCTCTCTGTGTTGGTCAAACATTGAAAATAGCTATCTTACTCTAAATATTTGGGGATTGTCGTCAAGACTCCAAATAGGTAAAGAAATAAATTGTGGCAAATAATCAGGGTATGAGAAATGGATAAAGAAATAAGTTTTAAGGGAGGTAGACTAAAATGAACCAGGCTAGTATATACCCTACCACGCGTTGAAACTTGAAATCAATAAGTCTTACGCAAATGAAATAATAGAATTCTTACTTCTTACCCTTAGGCAATTTCGGGGATGAAATTTTGTTTTAAGGGGGGTAGATTGTAATATCCCAGATTTTTGCCAACCTGGAATTAGACGTCCTTAGGCAATGGGTCGATCCTAACACCTGATTAACTTGTCAGAACTCAATCTTAAAGTCTAAAATCGCTTTTGAATCCATTTCCTTCACAAATTCTACCCTTCACCACCTTGATCATTCAATTTTTCTAAGTACTTTCACCCTAGACACTATCTTAAACTAGCTAAGTAGTATAACTTGGATCACTCTATATACAAACTACAAAGGACTAAGTACCACCTCAGACAGAAATCTAATAGGACTAAATCTTTTAGAAATGAGAGAAAGTAACTAAGTGTTAAACTAGATTAGCTACGAAATTCACTTGATCCACTTTAAATATGATACGCAAGACCCAAAACTTGTAGAATCATTGGCGCTAGGTTACCCTAAAATCTAGGATCAATCTCATTACTTAGTTGCTCTTGGGAGTACATTGAAACTCTGTATCAGATCTAGACCGCACATCGGGAGTCTGAAAATATGAAGTTAAGGACTTAGGACCGCAATGCTGGGCTTGACAACCATCTTGGAAATCAAATCCAGGCAGTGTCCCACGGCTGTTCGCTTGAGTCCGTGGTGAGGGGAGTGAAAACCCTTATTTTTCTTTACAAATAAATATCTCAAATAGTAATCTTAGACTTGTCCCTTATGGGTCAGTAATAAGCAACCTGACCGGCAGAATTAGGCCAAATTACACCCTCGGATCAGGAAAAATTTCATAAACATATCCATGTACTTAGAATCTCCGATCGAGATCTACTGACCGTTGAACTGAAACTGGTCCGCCACACGTGATCTGAGAATCTGACTGAAATGAAAACTTAACTCCACGTAGATCCAATGCCTATAAGCTTAAGTCCGACCTTTGGCTCAAGGGGGGCCGCCAGAAATCCTCCATTGAGCTGAAACAGTGCCCTTTGGACAAAACCCAAGTATACCTTGACCTGGAGTCTACTTTGGTGAGTTTTTAGGCTATATAAGGACCTTAAAACCCTCTCTCTTACAACCATACGAATTTGAGAGAAACCATAGATTGAGAAGAGAGAAAAGAGAGAGAAAGTGTGGGAGTTGTGGGAGGATCTCCTTGCCATGCTCCCCTGCCGCTACACAAGCTGCACTGCCCTATTCTTATCACTTTTCCGGCGATACCAACGTCATTTATAGGTAAGAAACCCTAACCCTAATCTAATTTAGGTTGTTGATAGTTGTAGGTTATGAAATAACTAACCTATTTCATTCTATAGGTTGCCAAACTGCCGAATACGGAAGCTTAACAAACATATCGACTCCGTTAAGATTCTACGACAAAAGGTGCAGACTTTAAGTGTATAGGTTATGGTTTTCAATGCTTTCAATGTCAGATAATGATAGATTCATGATCGGCATGTAATTGCACATGTACAAAGTGCTGTCTGTTTTCCGTTTCGATTAAAGGCGTAGAATATGGAATTTTACATACTCTAGGTATTTGCAGAAAGAACTACATACGTATAAATTTCGGAAATGTATTTGCCATGATTATTTGTTGTATGAATATATTATATATGGATAAAATACTTATTTGGTGAAAGGACTCGCCCTAATACATGTTATGATCATATACACTATGTATGCAGAAATAGTGTATTGTAGAAAAAACCGTATATGTATATATTTTGGAAATGTGTTTAACATGATTATTTGTTGTATGAATATATGATATATGGACAAAATACTTATTTGGCGAAAGGATTCGCCCTATTAAATGTTTGGCTAACATACACTAAGTATGTTAAAATAGTGTATGCTAAGTGTTTGTGAAAATGCTTGTGTGAGTAAGTGTTTGGATGATGATGCCTTAGGAGGGTGTTGAGATGGGATTCTCAACTACCTTAGAGACATGTACGATTTCCTCCATGAGGTTGTTTACTTAAACCGCTTACTTGTGCAATATATGTGTTAGTATTCCTATTTATGTAGTGTTTTATAACATGCTTTATAACATGCATTATGACATGCTTATTAACATGCTTGAATTACTTTGTTTATCATGATATACTCCACATGCTACGAATAAGGTTTGATTGAGTTTGGGACTATGTCTATAGTCCAGACAATCGGTACCATACTTGAGATCATGGTTGAGATTCATGTTGCCACGTAAGATGTGTTTGACGATCCCGAGTCGTACGTCAGTTGGCGACAGTGGTTAGGCCACGCGAAGTGCTTATGCAGTTCATGTCGTCCAATTGATTGTGCGCTCGAGCTAGTCAGGGTCGTCAAGTAACCTGATATGTCTAATGTATGTTCACCATGTTTGGTCGTTACTGCTTGAACCTAGGGTACTAAACTTACTAGTGGAATCCCATTAACCATGGTACCTCGATCCACTAAGACTCATGAGCCGGGCATGGTGGTATGGGACACCGTGGTCGAGCTGTCGGCCAACGCTGGGGCCACGTGCTCCCCGTAGTGACCAATTAGCAACCAGACTCGTGAGCCGATTATGGTGGTATGAGACACTATATTCGTGCTGTCGGCCTACATTGATAAGGTGATAGGAGAGTGGTGCAACGATTCCATGTAACAGCCCTGACAGCCCTTTGTAGTGACCTCGAGCATGCTCTGAATTTGCGGTGAGGCGACGAGTTTTGCCGCAGTGTATAGAGTATGAGATAGGCCTGTATCTGTATAGTGATGAATCTTTAAAGAGGTGATAGGGGAGTGGTGTAACAATTCCGTGTAACAGCCTTGGCAGCCTCGGCAGCAACCTAGAAATACATTGTCGTATGAGATTAATTAGGATTGATGACCATAGAATGGATCATGTTTGGGAATGATACAAGGGAGGTACCTTAGTTTCCTAATACTGTTGTTTGAAATGGACTAATAACTACTCGGTAATCATGCTCATCATCACACCGCATGTGCCTAGTAGATGTGGAGCACTGAGGGAGGTATGCATCCTCGAACGTAAGATGATGTCGCATGAGGGTGGTTTAGCAAGGGCATTCATCATGTTATTTCATACTTACATTTAATAAGAGTAGTTAGGATTGTTTGATTATATTACTTTATCATTACTTCTTGACTGATTTGATAATATGTTAACCTATGCTTTATTGTTCCACTGAGTTAGCTACTCACTCCCACATTACGGGACGGTGTTTGCAACACCAACCAGACTTGTTGAGTTTCAGGTGATGGCGATGCTTATGAAGCAGAGCCGGATTACTACATGATGTTGAGGAGGAGTTCTCCTATATGTAACTCTCTGACAGGTTTATGAAGACCTGGTATTGTATTAACGGGACTATGATATTTAGGATAAAAGACATTACACTTCCACAACTTGGTATAATTTGAAATGTACTTGTAATTCATTAACCTGGTAACCTTATCACACTCTGGAGACTCACCACAGTATATATATTTTATCTATCTATCACAATCTTCCACTTGCAAATTTAACTGTCTCTGGAGTATGATATGCTGTTTTGGCTTAATCTCGCTCAAGTTCCCTACCCTAATACTGACAACATTCAATCATCATTCATTTTGTTACATAAGTGATGCATTGGAACTCGGGAGTTGAGTTTATGGTCGACCCCTAATTTTTAGGGCGTTACAAGTTTGGTTGGCCTAGATTTAGTAAGGCGACCTCAGAGAAGATCGACATTATTAGACGTCAACTTCTTACAGTGCAGAGCAGATAGAAGAGCTACGCCGATACGAGGCGGCGACCGATAGAGTTCGAAGTTGGGGACCATGTATTCCTCTGAGTTTCCCCCATGAAGGGAGTCTTCGTTTTGGCAAGAAAGGTAAACTTACGCTGCAGTTCATTGGCCCATTTCATATATTAGACTGAGTGGGTGTGGTGGCATACCGCCTTGCTTTACCCACACCACTTGTGGGTGTGCATAACGTATTTCATGTTTCCATGCCAAAGAAGTATGTTCCTGATACTTCCCATATCATCAAGAGAGAGCAGGTACAATTGAGCAAGGACGCTACATATGTATTGCATCTGACGCGTATCCTTAACAGGAAGGAGCAGGTGTTACGTAGTAAGGTCATCCCACCTGTGAAAGTATTGTGGACGCATCACACTGAGGAAGAGGCTACTTGGGAGACAGAGGGCGAGGTCAGAAAGAACTACCCTCAGATTCTCGAGGAGTACGAAAAGGTACTAATTTTGAGGACGAAATTTTTCTTTAAGGGGGGTAGATTGTAACATCTCGAAAAATTCCATACAAAGACCCGAGTACCACCTCAGGCAGACATCACTTAGGATTAAATCCTTTAGAAATTAGAAAAAATTAACTAAGTAATAAACTAGTTTATTTACAAAATCCGCTTAATCCACTTTAAATACGATCTACAAGACCCAAAACTTGTACAATCATTGACGCTAGGTTACCCTGAAATCCAGGATCAATCTCATTACCCAATTGCTCTCGGGAGCACATTAAAACTCCGTATCGGTTTTGCACCGCACATTAAAAGTCTAAACAATACAAAGTTATATAATTAGGACTGCCTTCCTGGGCTTGATAACTATCTCGGAATCTAAATCTAGACAGTGTCCCGCGACTATTCGCTTGAGCCCGGAGTGAAGTGTGTGAGAAAACGTAGATTTCTTTAGAAATTAAATCTAATTTAAGTAATCTAAGACTTGTCACTTGCGGGCCTGATATAAGCAATCAGACAGTCAGAATCTGACCCAAATACACCCTCAGATCAGGGAAAATTTTATACACAGGTCAGTGTGCTTGTAACCCTGATCGAGTTTCGGTGACCGTTGAACTGAAACTGGTCCGCCACGTGTGATCTGGAAATCCGACTGGAATGAAAACTTAACTCGACCTAGATCCATAGTTTGCGAGCTTAAGTCCGACCTTTGGCTCAAGGGGGGCTCCGAAAGAGCTCCATTGAGCTGAAACAGATGCCCTTTGGACATAACTTAAGTATACCTTGGCCCTGGCGCAATTTTCATCAGTTTTAGGCCTAAATAAGGACCTTAAACCCTCTCTCATTCACCCCAACTGAATTTGAGAAAACCCTATGAGAGAGATGATGTAACATCCCAGATTTTTGTCAACCTGGAATTAGATGTCCTTAGGCAATGGGTCAATCCTAACACCTTATTAACTTGTCAAAACTCAATCCCACAGTCTAGAATCGCTTCTTAACCCATTTCCTTCACAAATCTCACCTCTCACCACCTTGTCCTTTCAATTTTTCTAAGTACTTTCACCCTAGACACTATCTTAAACTAGCTAAGTATTATAGCTTGGATCGCCTTATGTACAAACTACAAAGGCCTAGGTACCATCTCAGACAGAAATCTTATAGGACTAAATCCTTTAGAAATGAGACAAAGTAACCAAGTGTTAAACTAGATTAGCTACGAAATCCACTTGATCCACTTTAAATACGATCTGCAAGACCTAAAACTTGTAGAATCATTGACGCTAGGTTACCCTAAAATTTAGGATCAATCTATTTACCCGGCTGCTCTCAGGAGCATCCCGAAACTCCGTATCAGATCTGGACCGCACATCAGGAGTCCGTATAATACGAGGTTAAGGACTTAGGACTGCCTCTCTGGGCTTGACAACCATCTCGGAAATCAAATCCAGCCAGTGTCCCATAGCTGTTCGTTTGAGTCCGGAGCGAAGAGTGTGAAAACACTTCAATTTCTTTTCAAATAAATATCTCAAATAGTAATCTGGCACCTCTCACTTGCGGATCAGTTTTAAGCAACCAGACCGTCAGAATCAGACCAAATTACACCCTCGGATCAAGAGAAAATTTATACACATATCCATGTACTCGGAATCTCCGATCAATATCCGCTGACCGTTGAACTGAAACTGGTCCGCCACGCGTGATCTGAGAACCCTACTGGAACGAAAACTTAATGGAACCTAGATTCATAGTCTGTGAGCTTAAGTCCGACCTTTGGCTCAAGGAGGCCCGCCAGAAGTCCTCCGTTGAGCTGAAATAGATCCACTTTGGTTATAACCCAAGCATACCTTGAACTTAAGTCTATTTTGGAGACTTTTTAGGCTATATAAGGACCTTAGAACCCTCTCTCTCACAGCCATGCGAATTTGAGATTTGAGGGAGAGAAAAGAGAGAGAAAGTGTGGGAGATGTGGGAGAGTCTCCCTGCCCTTCTTCCCTACTGCTATCCATGCTCCACCACTCCATTCTAATCACTTTTTCGGCGATTCCAGCTCCATTTTTAGGTAAGAAATCCTAACCCTAATCTGATTTAGGGTGTTGATAGTTGTAGGTTATGAAATAGCTAACCTATTTCATTCTATAGATTGCCAAACTGTCGCATACAAAAGCTTAGCAATTCTATCGACTATGTTTCGATTCTACGATAAGAGGTGCGAACTTTAGGTGTATAGGTTATGGTTTTTAATGCTTTCAATGCCAGATAATGATAGATTTATGATCTACATGCAATTGCACATGTACAAAGTGCTGTCTGTTTTCCGTTTCGATTAAAGGTGAAGAATATGAAATTTTACATACTTTAGGTATTTGTAGAAAGTACCGTATACGTATAAATTTTGAAAATATGTTTGACATGATTATTTTTTGTATGAATATATTATACATGGATAAATACTTGTTTGGCGAAAGGACTCGCCCTAATACATGTTATGCTAATATACACCATGTATGTAGAAATAGTGTATTGTAGAAAATACCGTATACGTATATATTTTGGAAATGTGTTTGACATGATTATTTATTGTATGAATATATGATATATGTATAAAATACTTACTTGGCGAAAGGATTCGCCCTAATACATGTTTGGCTTAACATACACTATGTATGTTGAATTAGTATATGCTAAGTGTTTGTGAAAATGCTTGTGTGAGTAAGTGTTTGGATGATGATGCCTTGGGTGGGTGTTGAGATGGGACACTCAACTACCTTAGAGACATGTATGATTTTCTCCATGAGGTTGTTTATTTAAACTGCTTACTTGTGCAATATATATGTTGGTATTCCTATTTATGTAGTGCTTTATAACATGCTTTATAACATGCTTCATGACATGCTTACTAACATGCTTAAATTACTTTATTTATCATGCTTTACTCCACATGCTACGAATAAGGATTGATTGAGTTTGGGACTATGTCTATAGTCCAGACAATTGGTACCAGATTTGAGATCGTGGCTGAGATTCATGTCGCCACGTAAGATGTGTTTGACGAACCCGAGTCGTACTTCAATTGGCAACAGTGGTTAGGCCACACGAAGTGCTTATGCACTTCATGTCATCCAATTGATTGTGTGCTTGAGCTAGCCGAGCTCGTCAAGCAACCCGATCTGTCTTATGTATGTTCACCATGTTTGGATGCCACTGCTTGAACCTAGTGTACCAAACTTACCAGTGAAATCACTTTTAACCATGGTACCTCAATCCACTAAGACTCATGAGCTGGGCATGGTGGTATAGGACACCGTGGTCGAGCTGTCGGCCTACGCTGGGGCCAGGTGCCTCCCCGTAGTGACCAGTGAGCAACCGACTCGTGAGCCGATTATGGTGGTATAAGACACTATATTCGTGTTGTCGGCCTACATTGATAAGGTGATGGGGGAGTGGTGCAACAAATGCGAGCAACAGCCCTGGCATCCCTTTGTAGTGACCTCGAGCATACTTTGAAATTACGGTGAGCCTTAGAGTTTTGCCGCAGTGTAGAGAGTATGAACTAGGCCTGTTTCTGTATAGTGATGAATCGTTAAAGAGGTGATGGGGGAGTGGTGTAACCTTTGTGCGTAACAGCCCTAGCAGCCTTTGCAGTGACCTAGAAAACACACCATCGTCTGAGATTAACTAGGACTGACGACCTTAGAATGGATCATGTTTGGGAATGATACAAGAGAGGTACCTTAGTTTCTCAATCTTGCTTTTTGAAATGGATTAATAAAAACTCGGTAATCATGCTCATCATGCATTGCATGTGCCTGGAAGATGTGGAACACTGAGGGATGAAAGCATGCCGCGAACGTAAGATGGTGTCGCACGAGGGAGGGTGTGGTGAGGGCATACATCATGACTGCATCTATACTTGCATTAATAAGAGTAGTTACGAGTGTTTAATTGTATTGCTTTATCGTTACTACTTGACTAAATTGATAACATGTTAACCTATGCTTTATTGTTCCACTAAGTCAGCTACTCACTCCCACGTTATAGGAGGGTGTTTTGAACACCCACTAGATATTGTCTGATTTCAGATGGCGACGCTACTTCTAAGGCGGAGCCGGACCTTTGCAATGACTACGGTGCCTGCTTGTATTGGTTATCTTCTGACGGCTTCCTGTGAGTCGTGTCCTGATCGACCGGGCTTTCTAGGATATTGACTAGAGGGCCGTACACATTTAGTATATTTTAGGATTGTATTTGTAATTATTTAACCTGGTAATGTTATCACACTCTGGAGACTCATCATAGTTTATATATTTTATCTATTTATCACAGTCTTCCGCTTACAAATTTAACTGTCTCTGGAGTATGATATGCTGTTTTGGCTTAATCTCACTCATGTTCACTACTCTAATACAGTCAACATTCAATCATCATTCATTTTGTTGCATAAGTGATGCGGTGGAACTTGGGAGTCGAGTTTATGCTCGACCCCCAATTTTCAGGGCGTTACAGATGAGAGTAAAGAGAGAGAAAGTGAGAGAGAAGTTGGAGTCATTCCTAGGAATCGATCCCTGCTATTCTACGTGCCTATCCATCACTACCGTATCGCTTTTCCGGTGATTCTGATTTGGTTTTCAGGTAAGAAATCCTAACCCTAATCAGTTCTAGAGATTCAACTAGTGTAAGTGATAAAATAGCTAACCTATTTCATGCCATAGGTTGTCGTTCTACCATTGATAAAGACTTGGTGTTTAAACTGAGTCCGTTACTCGCTTGTACGACATAAGGTGCACACTATAGACGCTTAGGTTACGACTTTCAACGCTTTCAATGTCAGATAATGATAGATTCATGATATGGGTGTTATTTCACATGCAAATTGTGACGTTTGTTTTACGATTCAGTTATGTATGCAATTTATGGCGGTTAGTGTATTCTGTATATTTGTATAAAATACTATATATGTACAAAATATGAAAGTGTGTTTGCCATGATTAATTACTGTATACATATGCTAGATATATGTGTAATAACTACTCGGCGAAAGGATTCACCCTAATACACGTTTTGGCTAATATATGTTATGTATGTTAATAAGTGTATTCTAAGTGTTTGTGAAAATGCTTGTAAGAGTAAGTACTTAGATGATAGTGCTTAGGGTAGGTGTTGAGATAGGGTTCTCAACTACCTTAGAGATGTATATGATTTCCTCCATGCAAGTTGTTTAGTTTAATCGCTTACTTATGAAATGTATGTGTTTGTATTTCCTGTTGATATTATCTTTTATAACATGCTTGTTAACATGTTTGAATTACTTTGATAACTCTGCTTAGACTACTATACATGCTTTCTGGTTAAGGATTGAATGTGATTGGGGCTATATTATAGTCCAGGCATTCGGTAACAGGCTTGAAGTCATGGCTGAGATTCATTAGCCACGTGGAGGTGTTTGACAAACGTAAGTCTTGTGTTAGTCGTCGGCAGTGGTTAGGCCACATGAAGTGCTTATGCACTTCATGTTGATCGATACAATATGCGCTCGTGCTAGTCGAGCCCGTCAAGTAATCCAATTGGCCTATTGTATGTTCACCATGTATGGACGCTACTATTTAAACATAAGGTACCAAACTTACCAGTGAAATCCCATTTAACCTTGGTACCTCGATCTGTTAAGACTCATGAGCCGGACATGGTGGTATGGGACACCATGGTCGAGCTGTCGGCCTATGCTGGGGCAACGAGCCTCCCCGTAATGACCAGTGAGCAACCCAGACTCGTGAGCCGAATACGGTGGTATGAGACACTGTATTTGAGATGTCAGCCTACAATGTTTTGATGACGAAGCCGTGATGGGTGATAGGGGAGTGGTGTAACGATTCTGTGCAACAACCCTAGCAGCCCTAGATGTGCACTTTGTAGTGACATCGAGCAACTCTGAGTCTGCATAGAGGCGACGAGCCTTTCCGTAGCATCTAGAGTATAAACTAGGACTAGACTGATTTGGTGACGAGCCCTTTGCAGCGACCTTGAACCATAACATCGTATGAGATTTCCTAGGATTGACGACCCTAGATGGATCATTGTTTGGAAAATGAAATAAGGGAGGTACCTTAGTTTTCTAACCCTGTTGTATGAAAAGGACTAATAAGAACTTGGTAATCATATTCATGCACTACATTGCGCATGCGTTCGGGCGTAGCAGGTCAAGCACTGAGGCAGTGTTGTTCATGCGCGAACGTCAGAGGAAGTCGCTGAGGGAGCATAGGTGAGGGCATGCATCATACATTCATACGATTTTTGCATTAGCAAGAGTACTTAGGAATGCGTGATTTACTGCTTTATCATTTCTTCTTGATGGAATTGATAGCATGTTAACCTTTGCTCTATGATTCCACTGAGTTGATCACTCACTCCCACATTACAGGACGATATTTTAAACACCAGCCAGATTTTGTCTTAATTTCATATGATGGAGTAACTCCTGAGGCGGAGCCTGATTATTACGACGATTAGGACGAGTACTCTTACATGCAGTTCTCCGATGGCTTCACTTAGGCTCTCCTGGTCGGCGGGGCTACAAGGTTTTATTACAGTGGAACCATTTTTTATACTTTTGACTTTTGTAATATTACATGTAATACTTCATGTACACAGTGACTCAGTGTTATATTCATACTCTGGAGACCGATCGTGATCTTTGACTTATATACGTGTATTTATGTCTTTCAGTCTTCCACTTGCATTTTACAACTTAATCTGGAGTATGGATTACTGTTTTGGTATAATCCCACTCATGATTAATGCACTAACACAGACAACATTGAATTGTAAGCATATATGTTGCATAAGTGATGTTTTAGAACTCGGGAGTTGAGTTGCTACTCGACCCCTGATTTTCAGGGCGTTACAAGTTGGTATCAGAGCATGATTTAAATTAAACCGGACCTGGGTTATGGTCACACAACTTACGCTGACGCAAATTCAACTTAGGTGGGTGCGAGAAAATGTAGAAACGAATTAGGTTTTCCTGATTTCGCCAATTGGTGAAGTTCACCGAAAACGGTTGCCGAGATCGAGTTCGTACACCTCTGTGATCGCATAAGGTGATCCTAGATCACTCCTAGACTGTCAAACAATGGGTCAAAATCACAAATTACCCCATCCTAGCTTTCAAAAATCCCTAGGTACACCAATACAATAGCACCATACCAGAAAGGCCCCGAAATGTCTCAAATCGGAGTCGGGGGGCTAAAACAAACAATTTGGTGGGACTAAGGGCGGGCCCCACACATTTTTGGACCAAGGGGGCAGGAGGACCGCGTTCAAAGGGCGAGCCCTCTCCAGAACCTCCAGAGACTGGCGAGGGGATCGCCGGTTCGGCGAGGCCTCGCCGCCCAGCAGGCCAGGCCGACCTGGCCGACCGGGCTGATCGCATGTGGGGTGTTGTATGGCCCACCTGTCCATGGGGTTTTGATTAAAACCCTTCTTAGGTCACCCTTCCTTCACAAAGTGCCTTTCCAAGCTTTCCTTTCTCTCCCAAACGTCCGATTTTTCACAGAAATCGCCCCTCCAATCTCTTCCTTTTTCATTTTCGTGCATCACACCCACCACCCTGCTATAAACTCGTCTCCATTGCTGCCTACCCTCTCCCTTCTCTCCGATTTGAGCTCTTGAATCCCACATTTGAGGCTCAAATTTGTGTACCCCCACTACCCACCCTCTTTCTTCATTTTTCCCTCTTCATTCCCTTCCATTTGAGCCTTTACATGCCCCTTGGAGGCTTAAATTCATGGAGGCCTAAAGACTCCAGCCATTTTCTCCCTTTTCTTCCCTTTTTCCATAGCTTTATCCAAAGTTATTACGGCCATTTTCTCAATCTCCACCTTTCTCTCTCTTTTGGGAAAGAGAAAGAGTGTCGTGGATGAAGCCGGGCCTAGTAGCTCCACTCGTGCAAGGAGACCGAGAGGTGCTGCCGCAAGTACTGGCGTTACACATGAGGTACGGACTAAGCGGGACCTCGATCCCCAAGCTCCTCTCCCAAGAGCTCTAATGGCGGATTTATCACATGGAGTTTATGCTGGCCGTAGGGTCCTTTTTAAAGCTCAGTTGGATGGGCGACTCTTTGGAGAGTATCTGTTATTGGAGACCAAAGGAGGCCAAATATTGGCTCAAACGCATCTCCAAGATGCTGAGGATGCTACATTGTACTGAGCAGGAACAGGTTGAGTTGGCCACCTTTATGTTTCAAAAGGTAGCTAGCCTGTGGTGGGATAGTGTATTGTGGACAGTTGCAGTTTGCTATATATGGACCTGGGCAGATTTTGAGTTCCGCTTTCATGAGAAGTATTATCCCCAGACGTACCGTTATAAGAAGGAAAATGAGTTTCTACACCTCAGACAGGGAGGCATGACAGTGACAGAGTATGAGCATCGATTTGCGAAGTTGGGCTGATATGTTCCTACGATACTTGCTAACGCACAGATACGGATGCAGAACTTTTCTGAGGGCCTGCTCCCTGACATTCATTTGAAGATGTGTTGTGCTAGCATACCCTCCTATGCTGAGCTAGTCCACATGTCTATACGGGCATAGCAAGACGGGGATCGATTGGCACATACTCGTGGGCCTATGGTCCCTAGGCCTCGACCAGATATGTCGAGTAGGCCATTCCTCGGCAAGAGGCCTTGCACAGACTCTCCTCCCAGGATTTCAATGCCACTTGTTCTGATATGACGACCGAGAGTGACTTGTACCTACTGTGGGAGGTCAGGCCACCCAGCGGAGAGCTGTTTCGCGTATATAAGAGACAATGGGTTCTCGCCGCCGCAGAGGATCGACCGCACTCGCCCTCAGGCCATTACTGCACCACCCCTGTGTACTATCCCTGCACATCCCTCATTTTGACCCCCTGCACCTCGATTTATGCCACCTCAGTGACCTATGGTACCTCAGCACAACCGACCTCAGTAGGCACGCGTTCATGCACTTACAACAGAAGAGCCAGAGACAGCACCTATGGCCTTCGAGGTCACCGTACATGTCCAAGGTACTCCTTTCTTCTTATTAGTGGACACTGGGTCTACTACCTCCATCATTTCATGTGCGGCAGTTAAGCGTCTAGCTTTGCATACTACTCCCATGAAGGGAGTGAGACTCATTACTGCTATTAGGACTTTTTTGGGTATCACCCAGACGTGTGAGGGTTACAAAGTAGACTTTCGTACCAGGACAGTATTCGTTAACCTCATTGTCTCCCCATTATGGCACTACGACATTATCCTCGGTATGGATTGGCTCACCGAGATAAAGGCAGAGATTGATTGTGATAATCGGGTCGTGACAACTAATGGACCTGATGACATGGTCTTTACTTTTCCAGTGCAGGTTAGTTGGCCATGTCGTGTTGGATGTTACGCGACTTTACTAGAGCATGTTGATGGGTCGACGTTAGGGAACATGCCAATAGTTTAGGAATTTAAGGATCTGTTCAGGAAGATTCCTCGATTACCTCCTCGGCGCGAGATTGATTTTACTATTAATCTTATGCCTGGTGCGACCCCCGTTTCATTACCTATGTATCGGATGCCTCCATGTGAAATGGAGGAACTGAGGAAATAGATTGATGAACTGGTAGAGAAGGGTTTCATACGACCCAGTGGGTCTCCTTGGGGAATACCTGTGTAGCTTGTCAAGAAGAAAGATGGGTCGCTACGATTATATATTGATTACCGCAGGTTGAACCAATTAACCATGAAAAACAAGTATCCTTTACACAGGATAGACGATTTGTTCGATCAGGTGAAAGGGGCGTGATACTTCTCAAAGATTGATCTACAGTCAGGGTATCATCAGTTGCACGTCAGGGATGAAGACGTGCAAAAGATGGCCTTCAGGACCAGTTTTGGCCATTACGAGTTCCTCATGATGTCGTTTAGTCTTACGAACGGCCCGGTCGTGTTCATGGACTTGATGAACCGGGTATTTCGGCCATTTCTATATTGATTTTTCATCTTGTTTATCGATAACATCCTGATATACTCTGTAAGTCGGGAAGAGCACGAGGAATACCTATAAGTAGTCTTAGATACTTTGAGGAAGAACCAGTTATTCGCACAGTACAAGAAGTGCAATTTCTAGAAAGAGGAAGTCAAGTTCCTGGGACATGTGGTGTTCAAGGAAGGGATAGCGGTGGACCTTGCTAAAGTAGCCGCAGTTCAGGACTGGAAGCAGCCTGGTTCAGTTACTGAGGTGAGGATTTTTCTTGGACTCGCTGGTTATTATCGACGATTCATTCGGGATTTCTCAAAGATAGCCAGATCGTTATCTCAGTTGACACAGAAGGATCTGAAGTTCGCCTGGAATAAGAAGGCGGAAACAGCTTTTCAGGAGCTAAAGGACAGACTGATGTCCGCCCCTGTGCTAGTATTGCTAGAGCAAGGGGTCAAGTATACGATTTACACTGACGCATCTCGAGTTGGTTTGAGATGTGTCCTTATGCAGAAGGACAGGGTGATTGCATATGCCTCGAGATAGTTGAGGAAACACGAGGAGAATTACCCTACGCACGACCTCGAGTTAGTAGTGGTCATATTTGCATTAAAGCTCTGGAGACATTATCTCTACGGAGAGGAGTTCAAGCTTTTTTGTGACCACAAGAGCCTTCACTATATATTCACTCTACGGGACTTGAATATGAGGGAACGCCAATAGATGGAAACTTAGAAGGACTTTAAGTTCGAGGTCTCCTACCATCTTGACAAGGCCAACCTTGTGGCAGACACGATGAGCTGCAAGAAGGCTATAGTATTTGCGGCTCCGTTAATGCTAATACAATGGAACATGGTGGAGTTCGCACAGGACTTCAAGCAGAAACTCACCGTGGAGGAGCCATTCGTGAGTGTCGCGCACATTCAGGTGCGGTCACTTATTAATGACAGAATTATCGAGGCCCAGAAGGGCGATGCGAGATTGTCTCAGTTATAAGAGAAAGCTAGCGATGACGAGAACTCTGAGTAGAGAGTTGGCACAGATGGGGGCCTACGATACCGTGGCCGCCTATGCGTTTCAGACATTAATGACTTGTGACAGGAGATTATCAAGGCTGCCCACAGATCAAAGCTTGCGATGCATCCTGGTAGCACGAAGATGTATTAGGACATGAAGTGATCCTATTGGTGGGACAATATGAAGGTCCACATAACAGAATTTGTGTCCCGTTGTCTCACGTGCCAGCAGGTCAAGGCTGAACATCGCCGACCTCCTGGACTGCTTCAGCCCATGCCCATAGCTGAATGAAGTGGGACTTTATCTCTATGGAATTCATATCGGGGCTGCCGAAGACGAGGAAGGGACATGATTCCATCTGGGTGATCATCGACCGGTTAATAAAGTTGGCTCATTTCGTACCGATTAGAGTTTCAAACTCCGCAGACGAGTTGGCCAGATTGTACATTAAGGAGATAGTTCATCTGCATGGAGTTCCATTGGAGATTGTGTTGGACAAAGACACCCGATTCACATCTATCTTCTGGACTCGTATCCAGGAAGCGATGGGTGTGACGTTGAAGTTCAGTACTGCATTCCACCCACTGACCGATGGGTAGACGAAGCGGGTGAATCAGATTTTGGAGGATATGCTGTGGGCTTATGTTTTGGACTTTAAGGACAGTTGGGATGACTGTCTCCCATATGCAGAATTCGCTTACAACAACAGCTTTCAGGTGAGTAAATGTACGGCTCCTTATGAGGCCTTGTACGGGCGCTCAGCCGAGCACCGCATTGCTGGGCAGAGGTTGGCGAAGGCAGTTTGGTTGGCCCAGAGTTAGTACAAGCGACCTCAGAGAAGATCGACATTATCAGGCGTCGACTTCTTACAGCGCAGAGTAGACAGAAGAGCTACGCCGATATGAGGTGGCGACTGCTAGAGTTCTAAGTTGGGGATCATGTATTCCTCCGAGTTTTCCCCATGAAGGGAGTCCTTCATTTTGGCAAGAAAGGGAAACTTATGTCGCGGTTCATTGGCCCATTTCATATATTAGACCGAGTGGGTGTGGTGGCATACCACCTTGCTTTGCCCACACCACTTGCGAGTGTGCATAACGTATTTCATGTTTCCATGCTAAAGAAGTAGTTCCTAATCCTTCCCATATCATCAAGTGGGAGCAGGTACAGTTGAGCGAGGATGCTACATATGTACTGCATCCGACATGTATCCTTAACAGGAAGGAGCACGTGTTGCGTAGCAAGGTCATCCCACTTGTGAAAGTATTGTGGACGCATCACACTGAGGAAGGGGCTACTTAGGAGACAGAGGCTGATGTCAGAAAGAACTACCCTCATATTCTAGAGGAGTACGAAAAAGTACTAATTTCGAGGATAAAATTTTTCTTTAAGGGGGGTAGATTGTAACCTCTCAGAAAATTTCGTACAAAGACCCGAGTACCACCTCCGGCAGAAATCACTCAGGATCAAATCTTTTAGGAATTAGACAAAAGTCATTAAGTACTAAACTAGTTTAACTATGCAATCCACTTGATCCACTTTAGATACGATCTGCAAGACCCAAAACTTATAGAATCATTGACGCTAGGTTACCCTGAAATCTAGGATCAATCTATTACCCAGTTGCTCTCGGGAGTATATTGAAACTCCGTATCGGATTTGGACCGCACATCGAAAGTTCAAATAATACGAAGTTATATAATTAGGACCGCCTTGTTAGGCTTGATAACCATCTCAGAATCAAATCCAGATAGTGTCCTGCGGCTATTCGCTTGAGCCCGGAGTGAAATGTGTGAGAAAACGTGGATTTCTTTAAAAATTAAATTTAATTTAAGTAATCTGAGACTTGTCACTTGCGGACCTGATATAAGCAATTAGACTGTCAGAATCTGACCCAAATACACCCTTAGATCAGGGGAAATTTCATACACAGTTAGTGTGCTTATAACCCTGATCGAGTTTCGGTGACCGTTGAACTGAAACTGGTCCACCACGTGTGATCTGGAAACCCGACTGGAATGAAAACTTAACTTGACCTAGATCCATAGTCTGTGAGCTTAAATCTGACCTTTGGCTCAAGGGGGGGCTCCAAAAGAGCTCCGTTGAGCTGAAACAGATGCCCTTTGGACATAACTTAAGTATACCTTGGCCTTGCGGCCATTTTCATCAATTTTAGGCCTATATAAGGACCTTAAACCCTCTCTCATTCACCCCATCCGAATTTGAGAAAACCCTAGGAGAGAGACGAGAGTAAAAAGAGAGAAAGTGAGAGAGAAGTTGGAGTCATTCTTAGGAATCGATCCCTGCTATCCTATGTGCCTATCTATCACTACCGTATCGCTTTTCCGGCGATTCTGATTCCATTTTTGGGTAAGAAACCCTAACCCTAATCAGTTCTAGAGATTCAACTAGTGTAAGTGATAAAATAGCTAACTTATTTCATGTCATAGGTTGTCGTTCTACTGTTGATAAAGACTTAGTGTTTAAACTGAGTTCGTTACTCGCTTCTACGGCATAAGCTGCAGATTATAGATGCTTAGGTTATGATTTTCAACGCTTTCAATGTGAGATAATGATAGATTCATGATCTAGGTGTTATTTCACATGTAAATTACGACATTCGTTTTGCGATTCAGTTATGTATGCAATTTATGGCAGTTAGTGTATTCTGTATATTTGTATAAAATACTGTATACATATAAAATATAAAAGTGTATTTGCCATGATTAATTACTATATACATATGCTAGATATATGTGTAATAACTACTCGGCGAAAGGATTCGCCCTAATACATGTTTTGGCTAATATACGTTATGTATGTTAATAAGTGTATTCTAAGTATTTATGAAAATGCTTGTAAGAGTAAGTACTTAGATGATAGTGCTTAGGGTAGGTGTTGAGATAGGATTCTCAACTACCTTAGAGTTGTATATGATTTTCTCTATGCAAGTTGTTTAGTTTAATCGCTTACTTATGAAATGTATGTGTTTATATTTCCTGTTTATATTATGCTTTATAACATGCTTGTTAACATGTTTGAATTACTTTGTTAACTCTACTTAGACTACTATACATGCTTTCTGGTTAAGGATTGAATGTGATTGGGGCTATGTTATAGTCTAGGCAATCGGTAACAGGCTTGAAGTCGTGGCTGAGATTCATTCGCCACGTAGGACATGTTTGACAAACACAAGTCGTGTGTTGGTCGTCGGCAGTGGTTAGGCCACATGAAGTGCTTATGCACTTCATGTCGATCGATACAATGTGCGCTCGTGCTAGTCGAGCCCGTCAAGTAACCCGATTGGCCTATTGTATGTTCACTATGTATAGACACTATTATTTGAACCTAAGGTACCAAACTCACTAGTGAAATCCCGTTTAACCTTCGTACCTTGATCCGCTAAGACTCATGAGCCGGACATGGTGGTATGGGACACCGTGGTCGAGCTGTCGGCCTACGCTGGGGCGACAAGCCTCCCCGTAGTGACTAGTGAGCAACCTAGACTCGTGAGCCAAATACGATGGTATGGGACACTGTATTTGAGCTATCGGCCTACAATGTTTTGATGACAAAGCCGTAATAGGTGATGTGGGAGTGGTGTAACGATTCCATGCAATAGCCTTGGCAGCCCTAGACGTGCACTTTGTAGTGACCTTGAGCATACTCCGAGTCTGCGTAGAGACGATGAGCCTTTCTGTAGCATCTAGAGTATAAACTAGGCCTGCGCTTATTTGGTGATGAGCCCTTTACAGCGACCTAGAACCATAACATCGTATGAGATTTCCTAGGATTGACAACCCTAAAATGAATCATTATTTGGAAAATGAAATAAGGGAGGTACCTTAGTTTTCTAACCCTGCTATATGAAAAGGGCTAATAAGAACTTGGTAATCATATGCATGCATTGCATTACGCGTGCGTTCAGGCATAGCAAGTCAACCACTGAGGCAGTGTTGTTCATGCACGAACGTGAGAGGAAGTCGCTGAGGGAGTGTAGGCAAGGGCATGCATCATACATTCATACTATTTTTGCATTAACAAAAGTACTTAGGAATGTGTGATTTACTACTTTATCATTTCTGTTGATTGAATTGATAACATGTTAACTTTTGCTCTATGATTCCACTGAGTTGATCACTCACTCCCACGTTACGGGACGGTGTTTTAAACACCAACCAGACTCTATCTTGATTTCAGATGATGGCGTGACTCCTAAGGCGGAGCCTGATTATTACGATGATTAAGACGAGTACTTTTACATGCAATTCTCTGATAGCTTCGCTTAAGCTCTCCTGGTCAGCGGGGCTATAGGGTTTTATTACAGTTGAACCATTTCTTATACTTTTGACTTTTGTAATATTACATGTAATACTTCATGTACGCAGTGACTCAGTGTTATATTCATACTCTGGAGACTGATCGTGATCTTTGACTTATATACGTGTATTTATGTCTTTCAGTCTTCCGCTTGCATTTTACAACTTGATCTGAAGTATGGATTACTATTTTGGTATAATCCTACTCATGATTAATGCACTAACACAGACAACATTGAATCATAAGCATATATGTTGCATAAGTGATGTTTTGGAACTCGAGAGTTGAGTTACTACTCGACCCCCAATTTTCAGGGCGTTACAATACCTTAGCCCTGGGGCCATTTCGGTCAGTTATGGGCCTATATAAGGGCCTTAAACCCTCTTTCTCCCTTTATATACGATTTTACAAACCCTAGAGAGAGAAGAGAGAGAAAAGAGAAGGAAGGAAAGAGAAAGAGAGGGAGAGTGTGGGAGATTGTTCTCGAGAATCAATCTTGCCCTTCCACGTGCTTATCCACCATTCCTGTATCACTATTCGGGCGATTCCGATCCCACTCTTAGGTAAGAAAGCCTAATCCTAATATGTTTTAGGGTTTCAGATAGTGTAAGTGATGAAATAGGTAACCTAATTCATGTTATAAGTTACCATTCTACCGTTGACAAAGACTTAATGTCTAATACATATAGGTTATGGTTTTCAAGGCTTTCAATGTCGGTTAATGATTTATTACTGACGTGGGTACCATTTCACATGCCAAATGCATTGTTTGTTTCGCAATACAGATTTACATGAACTATGTTGAATATATTGTATTCCAGGTGTTGGTAGAAATGATCGTATACATATGGAATTTGAAATTGTGTTTACCATGATAAATTTCTACGAATATATGCTAGTTGTATGTGTAACAACTCCTTGGCGAAATGATTCGCCCTAATACATGTTATGCCAACGTACGTCGTGTATGTCGTGTATGTTATAATGTGTAGCCTAGGTGTTTGTGAAAATGTCTAAATGAGTATAGAATTTGTATTCGTGCTCGCCATGACTAACTGTCGTGGGTATATGATTGTCATTTAGGTGACGACTCCTTGACGAAAGGATTTTCCCTAATTCATATTATAACCAACATGCGTCATGTATGATGAAATGGGTAAACTAAGTGTTTTTAAAAATGTGTGAATGAACTAGTAGTTAGTAACTTGTTCTTTGTGAAAAGGCCAAGCTATATGTCCTAGCGAGGGGCGGGTGAATAGGACTGTGCCAAATTAAAATTTAACAGCGGAATTGAAGAACGATAGCCTTATAAAAATAAAGAACAGTACTTTAAATAAATCAAAGACTGAAATGAAAAGCAACCATTAAATAAAGAGCTTGATACTAACGTTGTTCCAAGGACAACCTTTGCACCATAAAAACCAAGGGTTTATGGCAGGACAACCTTACTAGAACAAATTGAATATAAAAAACTCTAATAGAAAGGAAATAAAGGAAATAGTAAGAAATTAATTCTAAGCTATTACAACATTCCCCACTTTGCTTGAAATGTAAAGATTACAACATTCACATCCACGTATACATTCCATAAATCCGAATGATTAAAGATATACAAATTCAAAGTGCATTCAAATCACAAAATACATCGATATATAGTGGTTCGCCTGTGTGTTCACCAACTGTTAAACAACTGCCACATAGCTTGCTACTCCACTCCTAATATCCTTACACAGGGGATATTAGCGTTCGCTATGAAACAAGTTTTACAGGTTCACCTAAAACCTTCATAATCGTGTCTTTTTAACTTGGGCTTACACAATCCAAAAACCACACTTTCTGAGTTTTCTGGCTCTCCTCAGATAACCAACACAATGAGATTTTTCTCGCGAATCTCAAATATAAACCAAAAGAATAGAAATTTTACAGAATTGTAAAATACCTGGATTTCTCCTTCTGTAGCAGCCTAGTAGAACGAATGAGAGTAGAAGTTTGAATCAACGTTCAATGTCCAATACTCACTTAAGAAATGGTTATAGTTTCTAATTGATTTTAAATTAAATCAAATTGGGCGTAGCTCTATTTGATTTTAATTCCAATGAAGAATGAATACATCAATTCTTCTTTTTCAAATAAGATTGGAATTTAGGAATAAAATCAAATAAGAAAAGCTAACAAAAGGAATATTAAATATGTACAAATTAGCTTAAAATGAACACTACTTATTTCAGAGTGGAGGCTTGAATTTCTCAAATTAAATCGATGTAAAACTCTAAAATTCGTGCTCAATTTATAGAAGCAAAGATCGCGTCTACGACTGGTCTTAGGAACCTTTGACTGGCCGTAGCACCAACGATATTTTGAAAAATTAAGCGCGATCTAAAAATTCAGTTCTACGACTGGTCGTGGGGACCCTTTAACTGGTCGTAGACCACCTATGACCGGTCGAAGCAGACCCAGGACTGGTCGTAGGAAACCAGATTTTATTGCTGGAATTTGAGTCGTAGTTATAGGATTGGTCGAAGGACGAGTCGTGACAACCCTACGACCGGTCAAACAATTTCTAGGACTGGTCGAAGAATAACAAAAAAAATTCAAAAATCTTCAATAACTTAGGATTGGTCGTGGAATTTCTTGGACTAGTCGTGGAATTTTTTGGACTAGTCGAACCAGGTCTAGGACTGTAATGCCCTAAAAATTGGGGGTCGAGCAAAGCTCAGCTCCCGAGTTCCAACGCATCACTTATGTAACATAGATAATGATGATTATGATGAGAGCATTGAAACATGAATGAGATTATACCAAAACAGCATATCATACTCCAGAGACAGTTAAATTGCCAGCGGAAGACTGTGATAAATGTATAAAAGATATATACTATGGTAAGTCTCCAGAGTGTGATAATGTTGCCAAGTTAATGAATTAGAAGTACAATTTCAAAATATACCAAAGGTGTAGTGTCATCTAGTCAACACCCCTGTAACCTCGTCGATCAAGGCACGACTTGCATGAAGCTGCCAGAAAATAATATATACGAGGAAGCATTCTTGTCATCATAAAAGTCCGGCTCCGCCTCAAGAGTAGTGTCGCCATCTGCAATCAGACAAAGTCTGGTGGGTGTCCTGAACACCGTCCCGTAACGTGGGAGTGAGTGATCAACTCAGTGCAACAATAAAGCATAGGTTAACATATTATCAAAACAGTCAAGCAGTAATGATAAAGCAGTACAATCAACAATCCTAAGTACTCTTGTTAATGCAAGTATGAAATGCTGTCATGATGCATGCCCTCGCCAACATACTCCCTCATGCGACACCATCTTACGTCCACGACATGCTTTCATCCCTCAGTGCTCCACATCTTTCAGGCACATGCAGTGCGATATGAACATGATTACCGAGTTGTTATTAGTCCTTTTCATACAGCAGTATTGGGAAACTAAGGTACCTCCCTTATATCATTCCTAAACAATTATCCATTCTATGGTTGTCAGTCCTAGATAATCTCATACGATGGTGCAGTTCTAGGTTGCTGTAAAGGGCTGCTAGGGCTGTTACACACACTCGTTGCACTGCTCCCCCATCACCTTATATATACAGGCCTAGTTTATACTCTATTTACTATGGGAAGGCTCGTCGCCTAGTTGTAGATTCAGAGTGTGCTCGAGGTCACTACACTAGGTACGGTCAAGGCTGTAAGGGTTGTTACACGGAATCGTTATACCACTCCCTCATCACCCATCAAAACAATATAGGCCGACAGCTCAAATATAGTGTCCCATACGACCATATGTGGCTCACGAGTCTGGGTTGCTCACTAGTCAATACGGGGAGACACATCGCCCCAGCGTAGGCCGACAGCTCGACCACGGTGTCCCATACCACCATGCCCGGCTCATGAGTCTTAGCGGATCGAGGTACCAAGGTTAACGGGGTTGCACTGGTAAGTTCGGTACCTTAGGTTTAAGCGGTAACGTCCAAACATGGTGAACATACATTAGACAGATTGGGTTACTTGACGAGCTGGCTAGCTCGAACGCACAACAAGTTGAACGACATGAAGTGTATAAGCACTTCGCGTGGCTAACCACTATCGCCAACCGAAATACGACTCGGGTTCGTCGAACACATTTCACGTGGCGAATGAATCTCAGCTACGAATTCAATCCCGTTACCGATTGCCTGGACTATACAATCGCCCCAATCACATTCAATTACGGAATAGTTAAAGCAGTAATGGATCAAGATTTCAAATCATACAATCAAATATCCAATATTGTCTGCTTAGGCTGCCAGGGCAGTTGCACGGAATCGTTACACCACTCCCCGATCACCCATCCAAAGATTTTATGGAATACAACTTAAACATGTGAAGTAGTCAGATCAGAATTAAATAAACAAGTAATTCAAACATATTAACAAGCATGTTATAAAACACAATGTAAACAGGAAATCTAAACACTTACATTTCATAAACTAGCAATTGATTAAACTAAACAACTTACATGAAGGAAATCATACACATCACTAAGGTAGTTGAGAATCCTATCTCAACACCTACTCAAGGCACTACTAGATTAAGTACATATCTATACAAGCATTTTCACAAACACTTTGACTACACATTCCAACATACCTATAATATACTAATTAAAACACAAGTCGTAGCGAATCCTTTTACAAAGGATTACCATATGAACCACGATCATGCATTCACGACCAATAGTCATGGCAAGCATAAATCATAGTTTCATATTCATTTGAACATTTCTGCAGACACTTAGGCTACAACTAGTACGTACACGATGTATATTAATATAACAGGTGTTAGGCTAATCCGTTCACCCAGAAGTTGATACACATGTATCTAGCATACCTAGACAATAATTAATCATGGCAAGCACAAATCTATATTTCATATGTATACGGTATTTTCTACAAATACGAGGAATACAGTATATTCAACATAGTTAACGTATAACCGAAAAATGAAACGGATAGCACTTTGTACATGTGTAATAGCATCCAGATCATGAATTTATCATTATATAACATTGAAAGCATTGAAAACCATAACCTATATGTCTAAAGTCCGCACCTTTTGTCGGTAAACTTAAACCCAAGTCGGTTTAATCCAAATCATGCTCTGATACCATCTTATAATGCCCTGAAAATCGGGGGTCGAGCAAAGCTTAACTCCCGAGTTTCAACGCATCACTTATGTAACATAGATAATGATGATTATCATGAGAGCATTGAAAAATGAATGGGATTATACCAAAACAGCATATCATACTCCAGAGACAGTTAAATTGCATGCAGAAGTCTATGATAAATGTATAGAAGATATATATTATGGTAAGTCTCCAGAGTGTGATAATGTTGCCAGGTTAATGAATTACAAGTACAATTTCAAAATATACCAAAGGTGTAGTGTCATCTAGTCAACATCCCTGTAACCTCGTCGATCAAGGCACGACTCGCATGAAGCCACCAGAAAATAATATATACGAGGAAGCATTCTCGTCGTCACAAAAGTCCAGCTCCACCTCAGGAGTAGCGTCGCCATCTGCAATCAGACAAAGTCTGGTGGGTGTCCAGAACGCCGTCCCGTAACGTGAGAGTAAGTGATCAACTCAGTGGAACAGTAAAGCATAGGTTAACATGTTATCAAAACAGTCAAGCAGTAATGATAAAGCAGTACAATCAACAATCTTAAGTACTCTTAGTAATACAAGTATGAAATGTTGTCATGATGCATGCCCTCGCCAACATACTCCCTCATGCGACACCATCTTACGTCCGCGACATGCTTTCATCCCTCAGTGCTCCACATCTTGCAGGCACATGCAGTGCGATATGAACATGATTACTGAGTTGTTATTAGTCCTTTTCATACAGCAGTATTGGGAAACTAAGGTACCTCCCTTATATCATTCACAAACAATGATCCATTATAGGGTCGTCAGTCGTAGATAATCTCATACGATGGTGCAGTTCTAAGTTACTATCTTAAAAGTTTAGGTGATGAAGAACAATACTTAAACTAAACATCACTGTAAATAGTAAATATATAAATAAAATGGGCTTTTAACTATTACCCTTATGGAATCTCACAAAACGAATAGGTTATATGGAACATTAGCCTCTCCTGCCCTAGGACCTTCTTCTGTTGTAATTAGGGCGTGTTTTAATTAAGTATTAATAACCTGGATCACTTTATATACAAACTACAAAGGCCCAAGTACCACCTCAGATAGAAATCATGCATGACTAAATCCTTTAGAAATTAGGCGAGAATTAGCTAGTGCTAAACTAGAGTGCCTGTGAAATTAGTACTAATTACTTTAAATACGATTTACAAGACCCAAAACTTATACAATCATTGACGCTAGGTTACCCTAAAATTTAGGATCAATCTCATTACCCAGCTGCTCTCGAGAGCATCACGAAACTCCGTATCAGATCTGGACTGCACATCAAAAGTTCAAATAATACGAAGTTATAGAATTAGGACCACCTTGCTAGGCTTGACAACCATCTCGGAAATCAAATCCAAATAGTGTTCCAGTGCTATTCGCTTGAGCCCGGAGGGAAGAGTGTGAGAAACATGAAATTAATTAGAAATAAAGTTTAATTTTAAGTAATTTGAGACTTGTCGCTTGCGGGCCAAATATAAGCAATCAGACTGTCAAAAATCGACCCAAACACACCCTCGGATCAGGGGAAATTTCATACACAGGTCAGTGTACTTGTGGCCCTGATCGAGTTCTGGTGACCGTTGAACTGAAACTGGTCCGCCATGTGTGATCTGGGAACCTGACTAGAACGAAAACTTAACTCGACCTAGATCCAATGTCTGTGAGCTTAAGTTTGACCTTTGGCTCAAGGGGGGCTTCCATAAGTGCTCCGTTGAGACGGAACTGTCCGTATTTGGACATAACCTAAGTATACCTTAGCCCTAGGTCTAATTTGGTGAGTTTTGGGCCTATATAAGGACCTTAAACCCTCACCTTCTCATCCCATACGAATTTGAGAAAAACCTAGGAGAGAGAAGAGAGAAAAGAGAGAGAAAGTGTGAGAGAAGTGGGAGAGTCTTCCTACTATTCTACCCTGCTGCTATACATGCTTAACCATCACCTTCTAATCACTTTTCCGGCGATTTCGGCTTCGTTCTTAGGTAAGAAAACCTAACCGTAATCTGTTCTAGGCTTTCTATTGTTGCAGAAAGTGAAATAGCTAACCTATTTTGTGATTCAGGTTGTTATACCATTGTTGACAAAGACCTAGAGTCTCTGTCCAGTTCGTTACAATTCTACAGCAAAAGGTGCGGACTTTAGACATAGAGGTTATGGTTTTTAATGCTTTTAATGTTAGATAATGATAGATTCATGATCTGGATGCTATTGCACATGTACAAAGTGTTGTCCATTTCATTTTTTGGTTATACGTTAACTATGTTGAATATACTGAATTCCTCATATTTATAGAAAATACCGTATACATATGAAATACGAATTTATGCTTTCCATGATTAATTACTATCTAGGTATGTTAGATACATGTGTATCAACTTCTGGGTGAACGGATTAGCCTAACACCTGTTATACTAACATACATCGTGTACGTACTAGTTGTAGCCTAAGTGTTTGTAGAAATGTTCAAATGAATGTGGAAATATGATTTATGCTTGCTATGACTATTGGTCGTGAATGCATGATCGTGGTTCATGTGGTAATCATTTGTGAAAGGATTCGCCACGACTTGTGTTTTAATTAGTATATTATAGGTATGTTGGAATGGGTAGTCTAAGCGTTTGTGAAAATGCTTGTATAGATATGTACTTAATCTAGTAGTGCCTTGAGTAGGTGTTGAGATAGGATTCTCAACTACCTTAGTTATGTGTATGATTTCCTTCATGTAAGTTGTTTAGTTTAATCCCTACTGGTTTATGAAATGTATGTGTTTGGATTTCCTGTTTACATTGTGTTTTATAACATGCTTGTTAATATGTTTGAATTACTTGTTTATTTAATTCTGCTCCAACTACTTCACATGTTCAAGTTGTATTCCATAAAATCCGTGGTGGGTGGTGGGGGAGTGGTGTAACGATTCCGTGCAACAGCCCTAGTAGCCCTAAGTGGACAATATTGGATATTTGATTGTATGATTTGAAATCTTGATCCATTACTGCCTTTATTGTTCCGTAATTGAATGTGATTGATGCTATTGTATAGTCCAGGCAATCGGTAACAGGATTGAATTCGTGGCTGCGATTCATTCGCCATGTGCGATGAGTTCAACGCACCCGAGTCATACTTCGGTTGGCGATAGTGGTTGGCCATGCGAAGTGCTTATGCACTTTATGTCGTTCAACTTGTCGTGCGCTCGAGCTAGCCGAGTTTGTCAAGTAACCCGATCTGTCTAGTGTATATTCACCATGTTTGGATGCTAATGCTTGAACCTAAGGTACCGAACTTACTAGTGCAACCCCGTTAACCTTGGTACCTCGATCCGCTAAGACTCATGAGCCGGGCATGGTGGTATGAGACACCGTGGTCGAGCTGTCGGCCTACACTGGGGTGATGTGTCTCCCGTAGTGACCAATGAGTAACCCAGACTCGTGAGCCGAATACGGTGGTATGTGACACTGTATTCGAGCTGTTGGCCTACACTGCTTTGATGCGTGATAGGGGAGTGGTGTAACGATTCCATGTAACAGCCCTGGAAGCCCTGACCGTACCCGGTGTAGTGATCTTGAGCATACTCTGAATCTACAGCGAGGCGACGAGCCTTCTTGTAGTAAATAGAGTAAAAACTAGGCCTATGTTGATAAGGTGATGGGGGAATGGTGCAATGAGTGCGTGTAACAGCCCTGACAACCCTTTACAGTGACCTAGAACTGCATCATCATATGAGAGTATCTAGGACTGACGACCCTAGAATGGATCATTGTTTAGGAATGATATAAGGGAGGTACCTTAGTTTCCCAATACTGCTGTATGAAAAGGACTAATAACAACTCGATAATCATGTTCATATTGCACTGCATGTGCCTGGAAGATGTGGAGCACTGAGGGATGAAAGCATGCTGCGGACGTAAGATGGTGTCACATGAGGGAGTATGTTGGTGAGGGCATGCATCATGACAGCATTTCATACTTGCATTAACAAGAGTACATAGGATTGTTGATTGTACTGTTTTATCATTATTGCTTAACTGTTTTGATAACATGTTAACCTATGCTTTATTGTTCCACTGAGTTGATCACTCACTCCCACGTTACGGGACGGTGTTTCGGACACCCACCAGACTCTGTCTGCAGATGGCGATGCTACTCCTGAGGCGGAGCCGGACTTTGTGACGACGATGATGCTTTCTCGTATATATTGTTTTCTGCCGGCTTCATGCGAGTCGTGCCTTGATCGACGGGGTTACAGGGATGTTGACTAGATGACACTACACCTTTGGTATATTTTGAAATTGTACTTCTAATTCATTAACCTGGTAACATTATCACACTCTGGAGACTTACCTTAGTTTATATATTTAATATATCTATCACAGTATTCTGCTTGTAATTTAACTATCTCTGGAGTATGATATGTTGTTTTGGTATAATCCCATTCATCTTTCAATGCTCTTATCATAATCATCATTATCTATGTTGCATAAGTGATGCATTGGAACTCGGGAGCTGAGCTTTGCTCAACCCCCGATTTTCAGGGCGTTACAAGATGGTATCAGAGCATGATTTGGATTAAACCGGGCCCGGGTTATGATAACACGATGCACTCTGACACACTCTGAATTAGGAAAGGGGCGATAAAACTTAGAAACCACATTAGAATCCCATGTTTCGCCAATAGACAAGACTGAATATTGTAATTTAGTCCACAATTGTGAGTTCTTCTAATTTTTTTTTGTTATGATTCATATACCCAGCTCCACCCAAATCTCACCACCACCACAGACTGAATCTCTATTACTACTAAGTAATTCAGTAAGACCACAAAGGAAAGAAAATGTTTAAGTTCATATGTTCCACCATTCAACTCTATCCAGGACCATGCTTAGTTAAACCATAGATCACCAAATCATTTCTTTTTGCCTCCAAGCGCATCCTTTGGGGCCTTCTCTTTACCCTTTCAGAACCTTCAACTTAAAACCAACTCACCTCCAACCGGTGTTGTTCTTGCTCTCCATCTCACATGGCCAAAGCATCAATGCCTACTTTCCCTTTTCTTATTACCTATGAATGATACCCCAAAGTTCCCTCAAATGCATTCATTTCTATATCTGTCATTCCTCATCTTGACACCTATCTATCTCAACATCCCCATTTCAACTGCACATCCTATGAACATGTTGTTGGTTGACAGCCTAAGATTCTGGTCCACAAAGCATGAATGGTCTTATAGCTATCCTAGAAGATCTCCCCATTAGTTGATTTGGTATATGGTGATCACATAAAACTCCAAAGGCACATCTCCACTTCATCCATCCAGCTCTTACCCTACAAGCAACATCCCTCATCAATCTCACCACTCTCATGAATTATCAACCAAGATATTGAAAACAACTTCTCAGAACTCAATCCTAAAGTCTAACCCCTTGCCTTCAAATTTTTTTAAGTCCTTTCATACTAGACATAAATCCTAACGTATAAATGATGAAAAATAATACTTTAACAAAAATTTACTATAAATAGTAAATATATGTATAAATTGGACTTTTGACCATTCAAATTATGGAATCTCATGAAATACATAGGTTAGTTGGATAGAATAACATCTCCTACCCCAAATCATATGCTACACGTCACATAAACTTATTCCGGTTTGCAAATTGGCCCCGAAAATGCCTCAAATGGAGTCGGGGGCCAAACGGAGCACTTGCGGGGGAACCCAGGGTGGGCCCCACACATTTTTGGGGCCCAAGGGATAGGAGGGCCTCGCCGGAATGACGAGCCCTCGCCAGAATGGCGAGCCCTCGTCAGTTGGTCCAAGTGGTGGAGAGGCCTCGCTGGTCAGCGGGCTTGGCCGGGCGGGCTGCTCGGGCCGATGGCCTTTGGGGCCTAGTGGGACCCCCTGGTATATGGGTCATTTGTTAAACCACCCCCCCCCCCCGCAAATGCACACTTTATTCACAAAGTGACCCTCCAAGCTCTCCCTTTCCCTCAAAATTTCTGTTTTCTCTCTCAAACCTCCCCTCTAATCACCCATTCCATCATTTTCTGTTAAAACCCACATACTGCCATCGTTTACAATAATACCTATCCTCCTACCCTCTTTATTCTCTCTCATTGGAGCTCTTACACCCCCCATTTGAGTCTCAAACTCGCGTAAACCCACTAGCCTACCCTATTGTAACATTTTCCCTTATTATCCACTCTTATTTGAGCCTTTACAACCTCCCTTGAGGCTCAAATCCATGGAGACCTGAGGATCTCATCCCTTTCCTCCCTTTTCTTCACTTTTCCATGGCTCTATCCGAGCTTAGTACGATCATTTTCTCAGATGTCTAGTCATTCATACTGTTGTCTTGCAGTTTGCATGAGTTACTGTCTTTGGATGTTTATGTTTTCATGTTGATGGGTGTAGTAGTTGGTAGAACATTTTAGATGTTTGAGGACGTTTAGGGCCCGTTCGGCCAACTACATTAAGTGAGATTAGGTGGATGGAATTGTAAAAGTAATAATAAATGTAGGTGTAAGGTATGGTCCCTAGATTGGGTGTATCCCATGGTTTTCAACACCATGTTTGGAATGTATGCAATGAAAAGTATATCCCGGGATTTCCTTTCAAATTACACTTGGAAATTCCTCATCATGGGATTTGGACATCCCATCTCACACTTTACAATACAAGGCTCATTTTCCAAGGCCTATAAAATTAATTTTAAACCCAACCCACCCTCCTACCAAACATGTCACTCTAAATCCCAAGGTAGGATTAACAATGCAAATCCATTTAATACAACTTGAGACCACTGGCCAAATAGGCCCATAGAGTTTTGGACCTAGAGTGGTGTTCCTAGATTCGAACAACCTAACAGTATAGGAAATCTACTGATGTAGTAACATGAACCCTAAGACCTTCTTAGTTAGTAGGAGCATGTAACATCCCGAAAACTCGAGGGTCGAGCAGTAACTCAACTCTTGAGTTCCAGAACATCACTTATGCAACATAGATAATGATTATTAAATGTTGTCTGTGTTAGTACAATAAACATGAGTGAGAATCTACCAAAACAATAATTCATACTCCAGGTCCATGTATAAAACGTGAGCGGAAGACTGAAAGGTGTATATAGATATATATAAAACAAAACATTCTCGATCTCCAGAGTATGAACACTAACTGAGTCATCGTATATATACATGTTGGTTTTAAATCAAAATGTCAAAATAGTACAACTGAAATTATCAACCCTGTAGCCCCGTATCACTAGACAACCTATACAAAGCCTCCAGCGAACCGCATGTAGGAGAACTCCTCCGGATCGTTATAGAAGTCGGGCTCAGTCTCCTGTGCTCCAGTGATACCTGCATCTGATACAGGGTCTGGTTGGTGTTTTAAAACATCGTCCCATGACGTGGGAGTGAGTAGCTAACTCAATGGAACAATAAAGCATAGGTTAACATGTTATCAATTCAGTCAAGTAGTAATGATAAAGCAATACAATGAAACAATCCTAACTACTCTTATTTAATGCAAGTATGAAATGACATGATGAATGCCCTTGTTAAACCACCCTCAAGCGACACCATCTTACGTTCGTGAATGCGTTCATCCCTCAGTGCTCCACATCTACCAGGCACATACAGTGCGATGATGAGCATGATTACTGAGTAGTTATTAGTCCATTTCAAACAGCATTATTGGGAAACTGAGGTACCTCCCTTATATCATTCTCAAACATGATCCATTCTAGGGTCGTCACTCCTAGATAATCTCATACATATTATGGTTTGAGAGGCATCGCGAAGGCATCACAAAGGGCTCGTCACCTGTCAGCATGGATACAGATCTCACCGTATACAGCTCAATTGGTGGCCGTCAGCTCGAATACAGGTCTCACCATACTCGGCTTAATCGTTGGCCGTCAGCTCGAATACAGGTCTCACCGTACTCGGCTCAACTCATGCTCTAGTTACTGCGAAGGGCTCATCGCCAATCACAGATTTTAGAGTATGCTCGAGGTCACTCCACTAACGTCCTACCAACTGGCAGTCTATTTTCGAAGCCCGACCAGTCCACTTATTGACAATGGGACCCGGATGCAACCCGACTGAGGACCACAGCCAGGCTACGCCAGTGTAGGCCGACAGCTCAAATATAGTGTCCCATACCACCATAATTGGCTCATGAGTTTGGTTGCTCAATGGTCACTACGGGGAGGCACATGGCCCCAGCATAGGCTGACAGCTCGACCATGGTGTCCCATACCACCATGCCCGGCTCATGAGTCTTAGCGGATCGAGGTAGCGTGGTTAAAAGGATTTCACTGGTAAGTTTGGTACCCTGGGTTCAAGTAGTAGTGACCAAACATGGTGAACATACATTAGACATATCGAGTTTCTTGACGAGCCTGACTAACTCAAGCGCACAATTAACTGAACGACATGAAGTACATAAGCACTTTGCGTGGCCTAACCACTATCGCCAACTGAAGTACGACTCGGGTTCGTCAAACACATCCTACGTGGCGACATGAATCCTCAACCACGATCTCAAGTCTGGTACCGATTGTCTGGACTATAGACATAGTCCCAAACTAAATCAATCCTTATTCAGAACATGTGGAGTAAAGCATAATAAATAAAGTAAATCAAGCAAGTTAACAAACATATCATAAAGCATGTTATAAAGCATGTTATCAAGCATGTTGTAAAACACTATATAAACAAGAATACAAATACATATGTTTCACAAGTAAGCGGTTAAAGTAAACAACCACATGGAGGAAATCATACAGATCTCTAAGGTAGTTGAGAATTCCATCTCAACACCTATCTAAGGCAACATTATCTAAGCACTTACTCTCACAAGCATTTTCACAAACACTTAGAATACACTATTTCAACATACATAGTGTATGTTAGAAAATTATGTATTAAGGTGAATCCTTTCACCAAACAGGTATTTTATCCATATATAGTATATTCATACAGCAATTAATCATGGCAAACACATTTCCAAAATCCATACGTATACGGTACTTTCTAGAACACACTATTTCAACATACATAGTGTATATTACCAAAACATGTATTAAGGCGAGTCCTTTCTCCAAATAAGTATTTTATCTACATGTGACATATTCATACAACAAATAATTATGGCAAACACTTTTCCAAAATTTATACGTATACAGTACTTTCTACAAATACCTAGAATATGTAAAATTCCATATTCTTCATCTCTAATCGAAATGGAAAACAGACAACACTTTGTACATGTGCAATTGCATGCAGATCATAAATCTATCATTATCTGACATTGAAAGTGTTGAAAAACCATAACCTATACACCTAAAGTCCGCACCTTTTACCGTAGAATCGTAACGGATCCGATAGGTTTGCTAAGCTTCTGTATATGGTAGTTTGGTAACCTATAGATTGATATAGGTCAGCTATTTCATAACCTACAACTATCAAAACCCCAAAAAAGATTAGGGTTAGGGTTTCTTACCTAGAAATGACGCCGATATCGCCGGGAAAGCGATTAGAATGGAACAATTGAGCTTGGATACGGCAGGGAAGAATCTCCAACATCTCTCACACTTTTCCTCTATTTTCCTAGGGTTTTTCTCAGATTCGGATGGTTGAAATGAGAGAGGGTTTAAGGTCCTTATATAGCCTAAAAACTCACCGAAATATACTCCAGGTCAAAGTATACTTAGGTTATAACCAATGCACTCATTTTCCAGCTCAACGGAGGACTTCTGGCGGGCCTCCTTGAGCCAAAAGTCGGACTTAAGCTCATAGACACCGGATCAAGGTGGAGTTAAGTTTTTGTTTTAGTCGGATTCCTAAATCACGCGTGGCGGACCAGTTTCAATTCAACGGTCAGCGAGTCTCGATCAGAAATTCTAAGTGCATGATATGTTTATGAAAATTTTCCTGATCTGAGGGTGTATTTGGGTCAGATTCTGACAGTCAGGTTGCTTAATACTCACCCGCAAGCGACAAGTCTCAAATTACTATTTGAGATATTTATTTTTAAAGAAAATAAGTGTTTTCACACTCCTCGCTCCGGACTCAAGCGAACAGCCGTAGAACATTGTTTGGATTTGATTTCTGAGATGGTTGTCAAGCCTAGCGAGGCGGTCCTAAATCCTTAACTTTGTGTTATTCAAACTTCCGACGTGCGGTCCAGATCTAATATGGAGTTTCGGGATGCTCCCGAGAGCAGCCGGGTAATGAGATTGATCCTAAATTTTAGGGTAACCTAGCGTCAATGATTCGACAAGTATTGGGTCTTGCAGATCGTATTTAAAGTAGTCAAGCGGATTTCGTAGCTAATCTAGTTTAACACTTAGTTACTTTGTCTCATTTCTAAAGGATTTAGCCCTATAAGATTTCTGTCTGAGGTGGTACTTAGTCCTTTGTAGTTTGTATATAAAGTGATCCAAGTTATACTACTTAGCTAGTTTAGATAGTGTCTAGGGTGAAAGTACTTAGAAAAATTGAAAGATCAAGGTGAAGGGTGGGATTTGTGAAAGAAATGGGTTAAGAAGCGATTTTAGACTGTGGAATAGAGTTCTAACAAGTTACTAAGGTGTCAGGGGCAACCCATTGCCTAAGGACGTCTAATCCCAGGTTGGAAAAAATCTAGGATGTTACAGAGCATGTGTGTCGTTCTCAAGCGTAGTTAAATTCAAGTTCGGGCAACTCAATTCCAATCAGACAACTTTGACCCTAAGCGATAAAATAATTTCTTATATTAGAAAGGGTATAAAATCATCTAGTGTATAAGCATATACTTTGGATTACAACCAGTGGATTATCGCTACTCTTAAATTAAGACTAGACCACCAATTAGCCTAAGGAAAGTATGATAGACTTAGTTAGTCGGCTTGATTAGGTTGGAGCGAGACCCCGTTCCTTCGTTGAATCCCCTTGGTACTCATTGGCTTCTTTAATAACTCGCAGGAGGGTTGTTTGATTAGTAACTATACACGCTCAGTATCCCTTGGATTTAATGTTAGGTCAAATCAATACACCCATTTAAATTGCCTTCCCAAAGGCTTATTACAATTGGGAACACGGAGTAGAGAAACTATATTTATCAACGAGGTATTCGCAGTTTGAATTGAATTCTCAATCCTGTTAGTTACCAACGAACTCTATGTTCTGATCAAGCGGAGGGTCAGGATCGACTGGGATTAAGAACTGATACGACAATTTCCTGTCCTAACTAGGCAAAAGGTCCATGTATCTGATTCTTTCCATGTTGGCCCAACCACTTAAAACCAAACGTTTATAACTTCGTCTTTGAGAAGTGTTAGGAGTATATAGCCAATAGAGACTTTGTCTTTAGGCCACAAATAGTTAGGAAATTAGGTCTCGAACCATGGACCATTTTGGCACCCATATTATGCCTATGAACTTAGAAAAATAGCCTGCCTGTTAAGCTAAACCATGATAAAAGTCCTCCTCTGGTAGAATTAGGCATCTTGCCACAGACTCACACCTGTCCCTGAAATCAACCACAATACCCATCATCTTTAGTTCCTTTTTATGACCATAGGTACCAATGTCATAGTACACATCATCGATGGAAGGAAGACCATTGTATTGAGGGATTGTTTCCCATTTCGTGTCAAGGATAGGTCTTATATTACAGCTTGTTCCGACATACGGAACAGGACATAGATCTTGAACCCTGGAGGTAGAAATAATTTTTAAGGGAGGTAGAACATTAGGAACCCAATCTAGTTAGGTCACCTAATACACCTCTTTGATCTGGGTGGCATAGCGGAAACGTGGTGGACCCTTGCCCCACTGGCCCAGGATCGAAGGGAATTGATTCAGACTGTACGCACGGTCAGGTCATTAAATAGGATCTCAATCATCCTTATAATGAAGTCATCGAAGGAAATCAATTAAGGTTCAAGTATTAGACAATTTTATATTACAAAATAGGCCTAACAATGGGTACGAACTGAATTACAATAGCTAAAGTCAACGTATCTACAACTGTGCTCGTTGAATATGAACAGAATAGAAGCCTGTTCTACTATGAGAAACCGTTTTAGGATGATCTAGTAAGATTTGATTTACCATTTCCTTGGACATAGATAATAACGAGGACTCTTTTAGACTAAGACCTAAAGGGCAACCCGAGAAATAGGACATTTGAACCTTTCTATGATGGGCATTTCCTAAGTTTTTAGAGTGATCGGTTTATGGAGTTACTGAAATATAAACTGCAAAGTATTCGCGGCTTGACCCAATTCCCAATCCTGGACGACTACCAATGGACTCACTGCTTGGCAGAGCAGAAGCCCAGGATCTACCAGGACTAGGAAGGGATACGATGAGGTTTCTACCCTGGCCAGGCAGATGATCGATGTATCGGGATCAAGCCCACTATAACCATCTCTTCATGTTGGCCAAACATTGAAAACAGCTATCTTACTCTAAATAGATAGGAATTATCGTCAAGACGTCAAATAGATAACAAAATAAATTGTATCAACTTATTAGGGAATAAGCAAGGGATAAAGAAATAAATTTTTAAGGGGGGTAGTGCCTAAAATGTACTAGACTAGCATGCACAATATACACCCTACCACACATATAAACTTGAAATCAATAAGTCCCAGGCAAATGAAATAATAGAATTTTACTTATTACCTTTATCCAATTTCGAGGATGAAATTATTTTTAAGGGGGGTAGATTGTAATATCTTGGATTTTTGCCAACTTGGAATTAAACGTCCTTAGGCAATGGGTCGATCCTAACACCTTATTAACTTGTCAGAACAAGTCTAAAATCGCTTTTGAACCCATTTCCTTCACAAATCTCACCTTTCACCACCTTGTTCTTTAATATTTTTTTTTCAAAGTACTTTCACATTAGACACTATCTTAAAAGTTTAGGTGATGAAGAACAATACTTAAATTAAACATTACTGTGAATAGTAAATACATAAATAAAATGGGCTTTTAACCATTACCCTTATGGAATCTCACAAAACGAATAGGTTATATGGAACATCAGCCTCTTGTGCCCTAGGACCTTCTTCTATTGTAATTAGGGCGTGTTTTAATTAAGTATTAATAACCTGGATCACTTTATATACAAACTACAAAGGCCCAAGTACCACCTCAGACAGAAATCATGCAGGACTAAATCCTTTATAAATTAGGCGAGAATTAGCTAGTGCCAAACTAGAGTGCCTGTGAAATTAGCACTAATCACTTTAAATACGATATACAAGACCCAAAACTTATAGAATCATTGACGCTAAGTTACCCTAAAATCTAGGATCAATCGCATTACCCAGCTACTCTCGAGAGTATCATGAAACTCCGTATCGGATCTGGACCGCACATCGAAAGTCCGAATAATACGAAGTTATAGAATTAGGACCACCTTGCTTACTTGACAACCATCTTAGAAATCAAATCCAGATAGTGTCCCAGTACTATTCGCTTGAGCCCTGGAGGGAAGAGCGTGAGAAACGTGAAATTAATTAGAAATAAAGTTTAATTTTAAGTAATCTGACACTTATCGCTTGCGGGCCAAATATAAGCAATCAAACTGTCAGAAATCGACCCAAACACACCCTCAGATTAGGGGAAATTTCATACACAGGTTAGTGTACTTGTGGCCCTGATCGAGTTCTAGTGACCATTGAACTGAAACTGGTCTGCCATGTGTGATCTAGGAACCCGATTGGAATGAAAACTTAACTCGACCTAGATCCAATGTCTGTGAGCTTAAGTCTGACCTTTGGCTCAAGGGGGGCTTCTAGAAGTGCTCCGTTGAGATGGAACTGTTCGTATTTGGACATGACCTAAGTATACCTTGGCCCTGGGTCTAATTTGGTGAGTTTTAGGCCTATATAAGGACCTTAAACCCTCACTCTCTCATCCCATACGAATTTGAGAAAAACCTATGAGAGAGAAGAGAGAAAAGAGAGAAAAAGTGTGAGAGAAGTGGGAGAGTCTTTCTGCTATTCTACCCTGTTGCTATACATGCTTAGCCATCACCTTCTAATCACTTTTTCGGCGATTCCGGCTTCGTTCTTAGGTAAGAAAACCTAACCCTAATCTGTTTTAGGCTTTCTACTGTTACAGGAAGCGAAATAACTAACCTATTTCATGATTTAGGTTGTTATACCATCGTTGACAAAGACCTAGAGTCTCTGTCCAGTTCGTTACGATTTTACGGCAAAAGGTGCGGACTTTAGACGTATAGGTTATGGTTTTCAATGCTTTCAATGTTAGATAATGATAGATTCATGATCTGGATGCTATTGCACATGTACAAAGTGGTGTTCATTTCATTTTTCAGTTATACGTTAACTATATTGAATATACTATATTCCTCGTATTTGTAGAAAATACCGTATATGTATGAAATACGGATTTGTGCTTGCCATGATTAATTGCTGTCTAGGTATGCTAGATACATGTGTATCAACTTCTGGGTGAACGGATTAGCCTAACACCTGTTATATTAACATACATCATGTACGTACTAGTTGTAGCCTAAGTGTTTGCACAAATGTTCAAATGAATGTAGAACTATGATTTATGCTTGCCATGACTACTGGTCATGAATGCATGATCGTGGTACATGTGGTAATCCTTTGTGAAAGGATTCGCTACGACTTGTGTTTTAATTAGTATATTATAGGTATGTTGAAATGAGTAGTCTAAATGTTTGTGAAAATGCTTGTATAGATATGTACTTAATCTAGTAGTGTGGTGAGTAGGTGTTGAGATTGGATTCTCAACTACCTTAGTGATGTATATGATTTCCTTCATGTAAGTTGTTTAGTTTAATCACTACTGGTTTATGAAACGTATGTGTTTGGATTTCCTGTTTACATTGTGTTTTATGACATGCTTGTTAATATGTTTGAATTACTTGTTTATTTAATTCTGCTCTGACTACTTTACATGTTCAAGTTGTATTCCACAAAATCCCTAGTGGGTGGTGGGGGAGTGGTGTAACGATTACGTGCAACAGCCCTGACAGCCCTAAGAGGATAATATTGGATATTTGATTGTATGATTCGAAATCTTGATCCATTACTCCCTTTACTGTTCCGTAATTGAATGTGATTGAGGCTATTGTATAGTCCAAGCAATCGGTAATGGGATTGAATTCGTGGCTGAGATTCATTCGCCACGTAAAATGTGTTCGACGAACCCGAGTCACACTTCGGTTGGCGATAGTGGTTGGCCACGTGAAGTGCTTATGCACTTCATGTCGTTCAACTTGTCGTGCGCTCGAGCTAAACGAGTTCGTCAAGTAACCTGATTTGTCTAATGTATGTTCATCATGTTTGGACGCTATTGCTTGAACCTAAGGTACCAAACTTATCTGTGTAACCTCGTTAACCTTGGTACCTCGATCCGCTAAGACTCATGAGCAGGGCATGGTGGTATGGGACACCGTGGTCGAGCTGTCGGCCTACGCTAGGGTGATGTGCCTCCCCGTAGTGGCCAGTGAGCAACCTAGACTCATGAGCCAAATACGGTGGTATGGGACACTCATGAGCCAGCCTACACTGCTTTGATGGGTGATGGGGGAGTAGTGTAATGATTCTGTGTAACAATCCTGACAGCCCTGACCGTACCCGGTGTAGTGACCTCGAGCATACTCTGAATCTACAGCGAGGCGACGAGCCTTCCTGTAGTAAATAAATAAAGTACAAATTAGGCCTGTATTGATAAGGTGATGGGGGAGCGGTGCAACGAGTGCGTGTAATAGCCCTGACAACCCTTTACAGCGACCTAGAACCGCATCATCGTATGAGAGTATCTAGGACTGACGGCCCTAGAATGGTCATTGTTTGGGAATGATATAAGGGAGGTACCTTAGTTTCCCAATACTGCTGTATGAAAAGGACTAATAACAACTCGGCAATCATGTTCATATCGCACTGCATGTGCCTGGAAGATGTGGAGCACTGAGGGATGAAAGCATGCCGCAAACGTAAGATGGTGTCGCATGAAGGAGTATGTTGGTGAGGGCATGCATCATGACCACATTTCATACTTGTATTAACAAGAGTACTTAGGATTATTGATTGTACTGTTTTATCATTACTGCTTAACTGTTTTGATAACATGTTAACCTATGTTTTACTGTTCCAATGAGATGATCACTCACTCTCACGTTACGGGACAGTGTTCCGGACACCCACCAGACTCTGTCTGCAGATGGCGACGCTACTCCTGAGGCGGAGCTGGACTTTATGACGACGAGGATGCTTTCTCGTATATATTATTTTCTAGCGACTTTATGCGAGTCGTGCCTTGATCGACGGGGTTATAGGGATGTTGACTAGATGACACTACACCTTTGGTATATTTTGAAATTGTACTTGTAATTCATTAACCTGGCAACATTATCACACTCTGGAGACTTACCTTAGTTTATATATTTAATATATCTATCACAGTCTTCCGCTTGCAATTTAACTGTCTCTAAAGTATGATATGCTGTTTTAGTATAATCTCATTCATGTTTCAATGCTCTCATCATAATCATCATTATCTATGTTGCATAAGTGATGCATTGGAACTCGGGAGCTGAGCTTTACTCGACCCCCTATTTTCAGGGTGTTATAGTGTCTAATGTGAAAGTACTTAAAAAATAATAATTGAAGAACAAGGTGGTGAAAGGTGAGATTTGTGAAGGAAATGGGTTCAAAAGCGATTTTAGACTTTGGGATTGATTTCTGACAAGTTAATAAGGTATTAGGATCGACCCATTGCCTAAGGACGTCTAATTCCAGGTTGGCAAAAATCCGGGATGTTATAAGGACTAGTCTTAGAATAGACCAACTTCATATATAAAGATTTATCTTGACTTATGTATCCAAAATGACCTACCCTAAGGTCAAACAAAGGTTTATCATACCTGGAACATAAAGTATGAACATTGAACATCATTCCTTCAGATGATGGTTAACCTTTGAAGCTTGAGATCTCTACTTGATGTAGCTTGATCTTAAGATCTTCTATAGCTTGAATATAAACTTCAACTTGAGTTGTACTTGAGTCTTGAAATGTACTTGAGTCTTGAAATGCACTTGAGTCTTTGAACAAACACTCTTCTTATCGATGTAGATCTGAACATTGATGCATACGAAAGAGAACACAGTACATAACCTTGCATTTCTTGAAGTCGAGCACCGTACATGTTTTGAACCATTGTGATGTCGTCTTGAATCACATATATATCAACATACAAGCACAAGACACACAGATAGAAGTTTTGGCACACAAGATGTTTTAGCACCACTACAAAATTTGACAATCAAAGGAGCATGACACCATAACACTTACAATCTCCCCCTTTGTCAAATTTGTGACAAAACATATGTCCATAAGAGAAATAAACTTCAATAAGAGAAGCACAACATTTATATTCATGAATCATGCACCAGTTGTCATTAAGCATTAAGTATCACAAACTCGACTCATTATATACTACTCCCCCTGAGTAGCAGCACATCTCACATATATAAAAATACTCATATTCATAAGCAACCTTTCATATGCATAAAGCAATTAAACCACTCATATCCATAAGCAATCAAATCAAATCCATAAGTAATCAAATCAAATCAAACCTTCTCCCCCTTTTGTCACAATATGACAAAGGAAGCAACAAAGTTAAGGATAATTGATGGAGAAATAGATGAAGTAACGTGACAATGTATAAGTAAGTAACCATTCACAATCCAGTTACTTGAAAAATTTTAAAGTCAGCAAACCAAATAAAGTGCACAATCCTCCGTAAGTAAGAGAGTTATTACAGACCAAGAATGAAAGTGCTTAATCAGATCCTGAAGAAGGAGCAGGAATGGTAGGATCAAGATTATGCATTTCCTTGTTCAAGCGCCTAAGATATTTGCGCATATATTTAAACTGAAGATTATGATCAATATTCATATTCTCGACCTTCTCTTCTAAAGCATGAAGACGAGCATCCAAGACGAGCATCAAAATTAGAAGGCTCAAAATCAGGATCATTTCTAGAATTAGAATCAAGTTCATTGAAAATATCATCCATATCCAAATCATCAGGAGGAAGATCACCAACTTCTTCATCACCAGCCTCAGCTCTACCAACATCCACTTGACCACGAGCTAATTCCAATTTCATTTTGTTAATATTCGAATTGTTAAAAATAAAATGATGGATGGGAGCTTCTCCAACAGGCATAGGCACAAGCATGTGCTTAGCTAGGATAGTCAAGAGATAAGCAAAAGGAATATCACTATGACCTGAATGGAGACGAGAATGAATAATAGAATGAAAATTTAAGGAAAGAAGGCAAATTTTAAAACCAGAAATGACAGAGTACAACACACTAACCATAAAGGCAGTTAATTCAGTCTTATTACCAGAACGAGGATATAGGTTAGAAGTAAAAATCATGTGAAGTACCCTGTATTTGGGTAACAAGTACTTTGCGGGGAGCACATTCCCTTTATGAGTCCATTACACATTAATATTACACAAATCTCTGGTTAGCATATGCTTTTCAGATTCTGAGGGTTTCTCAGCTAAAGTGTGAATAGGAATACCCTCCTCATTAACAGGTATATCCATTAACCCTGTAATCAGATGACGGTCATTTTTAAATAGACCTTCTCTAGTATCAATCTTAAAAGTTAAATCCTCAAAAGAGAATACTGAGATACATGCAAACATAGCATGTGCAATAGATTGGTATGCAAGCACACCCCAATGTAAAATGTTATCCCATCCTACAGCTTGGAGTACAGGTAGAATACCAAAAGGAGCAATATATTCAATACAAACAGACCGTTCAATAATGACATTGCGCATACGTAAATCCTGTACATCAGAGGGATCATCCTCAGGTAAACGAAGATGGCGCCTAGCAAGAGGAGCTGATCTAGAAGAAGATGGACCACGGAAAGTTTTCTTTTTCCCTCTAGCATCCATAATCACAAAGAAAATCAAAAGATCTAATAGAGACAAAAGATTTGAAAATGGGTTTCGCTAGATCAGATTTTTCAAGAAAATGCCCCAAAATGTCAAGGAATCTCAAAATAGATTACTTTAAGAGTGAAAATGAAGTAATGGAAAATAAAATCTATAAGAGAAACATAAAAGATGCACTAACCTTGAAGATCTATGAAGGTGGGTACAACTGGTCGTGCCTCAGCTTGTTGGAGAAAAAAAAAGGAAATGAAGAAGATGAGATTTTCCCCATTTTTAAAAGATTCCAACGTGCTACACGACTGGTCGAGGACAGTTCTCGACCGATCGTACCACAATTGGTCGAACACATCCTCGACTGGTCGTGAAAACATAAAAACATGCATTTTCAACAAAAAATTAAAATTTAAACAAATAAATTATCAAATATATATACATTATGATACAAACATGTAAGAATAATCAATTTAAACTGCACATACCGAAATTAAATTTCAATTTATTAAACCTACTTTTATCGAGCGGTTTAGTGAAAATGTCGGCAAGTTGAGTCTCGGTCGGTATATATTCCAAGGATATTATTTTCTCTTCTACTAATTCATGAATATAGTGATACCTAATGTCAATGTGCTTAGTACGTGAATGCCGTATTGGGTTTTTTGATATATTTATAGCATTGGAATTATCACAATATAATATCATTGATTCTTGTACAATTCCATAATCACTCAATATACGTTTCATCCAAATAAGCTGAGTACATGCATTTCCTGCTGCAATGTATTCAGCCTCAGCAGTTGAGAGGGATATAGAACTTTCCTTTTTGCTAAACCAAGGAACTAAACAGTTTCCAATATAAAAACAACCACCACTAGTTGATTTTCTATCATCTATATTTCCAGCCCAATCAGCATCTGAATACCCAGCCAATTGAACACTTGTATCAAAAGGATACCAGAAACCCATTTTACCAAAACTTGCGACATATCGCATAATCTACTTAACAGCAGATAGATGTGACTCTTTAGGATCAGACTGATATCTAGCGCAAATACCAACACTTAAAGCAATATCCGGTCTACTAGCAGTTAAGTAAAGTAGACTACCAATCATACTACGATATAATTTAGGATATATATTTTTACCTGTAGAGTCCTTTGAGAGTCTTAAAGTTGTACTCATACGAGTATCAAACTTCTTACCATTCTCAAATCCAAACTTTTTGATTAAGTTCAGAGCATATTTTGTTTGAGAAATGAAAATGCCATCTGGTTGTTGTTTTACTTGCAACCCAAGGAAATAATTTAATTCCCCAACCATACTCATTTCGAACTTAAATTTCATCAAATCTGCAAACTCAACAGTCATGTTAGTACAAGTTGATCCATAAATAATATCATCAACATAGATCTGAACTATTAAGATATCATCGTTATGTTTTTTAACAAAAAGTATCTTATCGACACTGCCCGTTTGAAAATTATGACTTAGTAAAAACTTAGTCAACTTTTCGTACCATGCTCTAGGAGCTTGTTTTAAACCATATAGAGCTTTTTAAAGATGATATACATGATCAGTAAACTTAGGGTCTTCAAACCCTGTAGGTTGTTCAACATATACTTCTTCATGTAGATCACCATTCAAAAAAGCACTCTTTACATCCATTTGATAAATTATAAATTTTCTAAAGCATGCAATGGATATAAAAAGTCTGATTGATTCAAGGCGAGCAACTGGGGGAAAGGTTTCACCGTAATCAATGCATTCTATTTGAGTGTACCCTTGTACAACCAGTCTTGCCTTATTTCGAATTATATTCCCAAGTTCATCAGACTTTTTTTTGAAAATCCACTTAGTTCTTATAATGTGTTTATCTTTAGGTCTAAGAACAAGATACTAGACATCATTTCGAATAAACTGATTACGTTCTTCCTACATAGCAACTAGCCAATTTTCATCAGAAAGAGCTTCTTTTACGTTTTTCAGTTCAATCTGAGAAGTAAAGCACACGTAATTACATACGTCTTCTAGTTGTCTACGAGTGTGCACAGCAGTGAGAGGATTACCAAGAATTTGAGCGGTTGGATGATCTTTAACAGTCCTTAATTAAGAATTGTTTTGACTTGATGAAGTATCAGGTTTGTCAATTAGAAGAACTTCTTCATTATTTGAACTTGGGGAAGGTGCATCCAAATGATCGTCTATGACCACGTTTATTGATTCTTGAATAACACCGGTTTTTTTGTTCAGTACAAGATATGTGCGACTGTTTAAAGAGTATCCTAAAAAGATTCCTTTGTCACTCTTTGTGTCAAACTTCTCCAGATTTTCACGGTCACGCAAAATATAGCACTTGCTACCAAAAACTCGAAAGTATTTGACAGTAGGTTTTTTATCAAACCACATTTCATAAGCAGTTTTATTACTAGATTTACATATATAAACCCGATTAATAACATAGCAGGCAGTTTCACTGCCTCAGCCCAAAGAATTTTAGGGAGCTTCATACTATTCAACATTACAGTTCCCATTTCTTGAAGCACTCTATTTTTTCTTTCCACAATTCCATTCTGTTGAGGAGTTTTAGGTGCAGAGAATTCATGCGATATTCCCTGATCATTACAGAATTTCTCAAAACTGCTATTCTCGAACTCAGATCCATGATCACTACAAATCTTACAAACTTGAGAACCTTTTTCCATTTGGATCCATTTGAGAATCTTTTTAACTTCATCAAGGGTTTCTAATTTATCCCTTAAGAAGGTTACCCATGTGAATCTAGAAAAATCATCCACAATTACCAAAATGTATTTTTTGCCACCTGACTCTCCATCCGGGTAGGTCCTATAAGATCCATATGGAGAAGCTCGAGTGGTCTTGATGTGGCATTGGAGTTCACCTTTTTGTGAGAGCTCCTAGTTTTCTTGCCATACTGGCATTCACCACATATCTTGTCTATATTTTGTAATTTAGGTAGACCTCTTATTAGTTCTCATTTGCTCAATCTGTATAAATTACGGTAGTGTACATGTCCAAGGCGTTTATGCCATAATTCAGTTTCATCGATATGGACAATGTAGCACGATTGATTAGATGAGCTACAATTGCTTACAATATAATAGTTTTCAGAAGTCTTGTGACCAGTTAATATTACAGAACCCTTTTTGTTTAAGATTTCACAAACTTTATTAGAAAATTTCACACTGTGATTGTTATCGCATATTTGAGATATGCTTAACAGGTTGTGTTTTAGCCCCTCAACATATAAAACATTCTCAAATATGGGAAGGTTATAGAGTTGAACCGTACCTTGGCCAATAATCTTGCAGTTGCTACTATTACCAAATGTGACTGACCCATCAGTCATATCTTTAAGATCGGTGAATAAAGCTTTGTCGCCTGTCATATGCCTTGAGCATCCACTATCTACGTACCACTTCAAATGGCTTGTATCTTTGAAAGCAGTGTGGGCAACCAAGCAAGTAACTTTAGGAACCCATTTCAGTACTGTTTTGGGTTCAGGAGTATAGTTGGTCTTCTTGTAATTGTAATTTTTGTACGAGTGACCCACCGAGTTAGATTTTAAGAGCTCTTTAAGCAAATTAACTATTTTTTCAGCTAAAGGGTTTTGGTTTTGAGTTTTTTAGTTGACATAATTGCTTTTAGGTTTTTGAAAAGTTTTAGCATTTTTAGAAAAAACTCTGATTAATACTTTTTCCTTTTGAGTTAGAGGCTTCTCCTTTCACGAACTTAGGAGGAGTATTCTTCTGTTTAGAAGGTACATTTTTTTCATAGCCAAATCCGGATTTGTCGCCACATTTTCTAGATCCGGATAAAAAATTCTCAAATTTTGGATCTCCTTGGGCATACCTCCATGTATCCTTTAAACTCAAAAGTGAAGAGTTTTCAAGCTTCAGTTTGTCATTTTCAAATTTAAGATTTTCAATCAGGGAGGTTTTGAAATCTATATCACATTTAGTCTTTTCAAAACAATCTAAAATATGGGATTTTTCTAAAATAAGAGACTTAAAATTTTCTTTAAGTTTTAAAAACTTTTCTTTTTGAAGTTTTAGTTTTACGGCAATTTTACAACTTTCCTTGTATAGGGCATTGTAAGCATCTTGAAGATCTTCTTCATTTTCACAATCACTATTCAGATTTTCTTCACTGGTTTAATCATCATGATATGAAAAAGTGAACTTGGCTAGAGTCATAAGGGCCTAACTTCATTACCCGACTCGATTTCAGAATCTTCTGATTCAGAAGAGGCTTCAGTGCCAAAAGATTCGTCCCAAGTAGCCAACATTCCTTTCTTTATAGATTTGTCCTTTTTAGGACATTTGTTTGCTAAGTGCCCATATTCTTGGTGGTTGTAACATTGACTATCTTTCAAAGATTTCCAAGTTTTAGATTTTGGTTTAGAACGTTTCTTATCATTTGATTTTTTAAAATCAACCCTCTTTTTACTTTTAAAAATTTTGTAAAACTTTTTAGCAAGAAGGGCCATATCATCTTCCAAATTTTCTAAATCAGAATCTTAAGAAATACATTTGGAAGATTTAAGCGCAATAGATTTACCTTTAGGAGCTTTAAAAGATAACTAGCAGGTTTGTAAAGAACCAATTAGTTCTTCTACCCTCATATTGTCCGTATCACGAAGTTCCTGGATCGCAGTTACTTTAGAGTTGAACCGTTCAGGTAGTGAGCGTAGTATCTTTGCACACACTTTACTTTCTGGGATTTTATCGCCAAGACCCCACATAGAGTTTACAATGTCATTTAATCTAGTGTAGAAGTCCATAAATATTTCATTTTCTTCCATATGAATTTCTTCATATTTGGTTATGAGGAGTTGGACTTTAGATTTTTTAACAATTGAAGTACCCTCGTGTGTCATTTCTAATATATCCCAAGCTTGCTTTGTAATATCACAGGATATGATTCTTTTGAACTCATCCGGTGATAGTGCGCAAGTGATTGCATTTAGTGCTTTTGTATTGGCACTACTCTTAGTTATTTGAAGAGTGGTCCATGAGAAAAATGGTGTAACTCTCATTATTTTTAAATCATCGATACCAGTCACTTTAGTGGTAGGTGGGTTCCATTCAGTCACTGTGGCAAGCCACACGTTCTCATCCATTGATTTGAGGAAAATCCTCATCCTTGCTTTCCAATAGGCATAGTTGGAGCCATCAAAGGGTGGAGGCCTAGTGACTGAAAGGCTATCAAAATTTGACATCTTATATATAGCTTAGATTGTTAGCTCAGGAAATGAATCTAAGAATAAAGAATTTTTTTTTTTAAAAAAAACGAGCTATTAGGCTTTGATACCACTTGAAAAGGCCAAGCTATATGTCCTAAGGGGGGGGGGGGTTGGGGTGAATATGATTGTGCCAAATTAAAATTTAACAGTGGAATTAAAGAACGATAGCCTTATAAAAATAAAGAACAGTACTTTAAATAAATAAAAGACTGAAATGAAAAGCAACCATTAAATAAAGAGCTTGATACTAACGTTGTTCTAAGGATAACCTTTGCACCATAAAAACTAAGGGTTTATGGCAGGACAACCTTGCTAGAACAAATTGAATATCAAAAACTCTAATAGAAAAGAAATAAAGGAAATAGCAAGAAATTAATTCTAAACTATTATAACATTTCCCACTTTGCTTGAAATGTAAAGATTACAACATTCACATCCACATATACTGTAACACCATGAAATTCAAGGGTCGAGTAGCAACTCAACTCTCAAGTTCCAGAACATCACTTATGCAACATTGATAATGATGATTAAATGTTGTCTATGTTAGAGCAATAAACATGAGTGAGATTATACCAAAACAGTAATTCATACTCCAGATCAATTGTATAAAGGCAAGCGGAAGACTGAAACTTATATATAAGGTATGTAAGGAAACAAAACCATCATGATCTCCAGAGTATGAACACTAACTGAGTATCTATATACATGTATTGTTTCTGAATCAAAAGGTCAAAATACAACTAAAAGATAGATCTTGAAATCCCCGCGATCCAGTCGGCCTAAGTAAAGCCGTCAGAGTACTGCATGTTTGAGAACTCGTCCTGGTCCTCATCGTAGTCTGGCTCCGTCTCCAGAATCGACGTATCATCTATACTTGAGACAGAGTCTGGTTGGTGTGTACAACACCGTCCCGTAACGTGGGAGTGAGTAGTTAACTCAGTGGAACAATAAAGCATAGGTTAACATGTTATTAATTCAGTCAAGCAGTAATGATAAAGCAGTACAATCGAACAATCCTAACTACTCTTATTAAATGCAAGTATGAAATGACATGATGAATGCCCTTACCAAACCACCCTCATGCGACACTATCTTACGTTCGCGATATGCGTTCATCCCTTAGTGCTCCACATCTACCAGGCACATGCAATACGATGACGAGCATGATTACCGAGTAGTTATTAGTCCATTTCAAACAGCAGGATTGAGAAACTAAGGTACCTCCCTTGTATCATTCACAAACATGATCCATTCTAGGGTCGTCACTCCTAGATAATCTCATACGATATTATGGTTTGAGAGGCATCGCGAAGGCATCACAAAGGGCTTGTCACTCGTCAGCGTGGATACAGATCTCACCGTATATGGCTCAATTGCTGGCCGTCGGCTTGAATATAGGTCTCACCGTACTCGGCTCAATCGCTGGCCGTCAGCTCAAATACAGGTCTCACCGTACTCGGCTCAACTCATGCTCTAGTTACTACGAAGGGCTCATCGTCAATCACAGATTTTAGAGTATGCTCGAGGTCACTCCACTAACGTCCTAGCAACTGGCAGTCTATTTTCGAAGCCCGACCAGTCCACTTATTGACAATGGGACCCGGATGCAACTCGATTGAGGACCACATCTAGGCGACGCCAGTGTAGGCCGATAGCACGAATATAGTGTCCCATACCACCATAATCAGCTCACGAGTCTGGTTGCTCACTGGTCACTACGGGGAGGCACGTGGCCCCAACGTAGACCGACAGCTCGACCACGGTGTCCGATACCACCATGCCCAGCTCATGAGTCTTAGCGGATCGAGGTACCATGGTTAACGGGATTCCACTGGTAAGTTTGGTACCCTAGGTTTAAGCAGTAGCGACCAAACATGGTGAACATACATTAGACATATCAGGTTACTTGGTGAGCCTTACTAGCTCGAGCGCACAATCAGCTGAACGACATGAAGTGCATAAGCACTTCACGTAGCCTAACCACTGTCGCCAACTGACGTACGAATCGGGTTCATCAAACACATCTTACGTGGCGACATGAATCTCAACCACGAACTCAATCTGGTACCGATTGTCTGGACTATAAACGTAGTCCCAAACTCAATCCTTATTCACAGCATGTGGAGTAAAGCATAATAAACCAAGTAATTCAAGCAAGTTAACAAGTATGTCATAAAGCAAGTTATAAAGCATGTTGTAAGGCATGTTATAAAGCACCATATAAACAGGAGCTACAAACACATATATTTCATAAGTAAGTGGTTAAGGTAAACAACCACATGGAGGAAATCATACATGTCTCTAAGGTAGTTGAGAATTCCATCTCAACTCCTACCTAAGGCACCATCATCCAAACACTTACTCTCACAAGCATTTTCACAAACACTTAGGATACGTTATTTCAACATACATAGTGTATGTTAGTAAAACACGTATTAGGGCGAGTCCTTTCGCCAAGCAAGTATTTTATGCACATATAATATATTCATATAGCAAATAATCATGGCAAACACATTTCCAAAATATATACGTATACAGTACTTTCTACAATACAGTATTTCTACATACATAGTGTAAATTAGCAAAACATGTATTAGGGCGAATCCTTTCACCAAGTAAGTATTTTATCCATATATCATATATTCATACAACAAATAATCATGGCAAACACAATTCCAAAATTTATACGTATACCATATTTTCTACGAATACCTAGAATATGTAAAATTTCATATTCTACATCTTTAATCGAAATGGAAAACAAACAGCACTTCGTACATGTGCAATTGTATACAGATCATGAATCTATCATTATCTGACATTAAAAATGTTGAAAACCGTAACCTATACACCTAAAGTCCTCACCTTATACCGTATAATCGCAACGAATCAGCTAGGTTTGCTAAGCTTTCGTATTCGACAGTTTGGTAGCCTAGAGAATGAAATAGGTTAGCTATTTCATAACCTACAACTTTCACACCCCAAAAAAGATTAGGGTTAGGGTTTCTTACCTCAAAACGAAGTCGGTATTGCCGGGAAAGCGACAAGAATGGAGTGGTGGAGCTTGGGTAGTGGAAGGAAACAGTAGCAGTGAGTTTCTCCCACTTCTCTCACTCTTTCTCTCTCTTTTCTCACTTCTCTCTCTAGGGCTTCTCTCAAATTCGTATGGCTGTGAGAGAGAGAATTCTAAGGTCCTTATATAGCCTAAAAATACTCCAAACTAGACTTGTGGACAAGGTATACTTAGGTTATAACCAAAGCGACACTTTTCCAGCTCAATGGAGGACTTCTGGCTGGCCTCCTTAAGCCAAAGGTCGGAATTAAGCTCATCAACCTTGGATCTAGCTAAAGTTAAGTTTTCATTTCAGTCAGATTCCCAGATCATGTGTGGTGGACCAGTTTCAGTTCAATGGTCAGCGGATCTCGATCCGAAATTCCTAGTACATAGAAATGTTTATGAAATTTTTCCTGATCCGAGGGTGTATTTGGGTCAGATTCTGATGGTCTGGTTGCTTACAAATTGACCGTAAGTAACAAGTCTCATATTACTATTCAAGATATTTATTTAGAAAGAAAACTAAGTGTTTTCACACTCCCTCGCTCCGGACTCAAGCAAACAGTTGTGGGACACTTTCTGGATTTGATTTCCGAGATGGTTATCAAGCCCAGAGAGGTGGTCCTAAGTCCTTAACTTCGTATTATTCGGACTCCCGATGTGCGGTCCAGACCTGATACAAAGTTTCAATGTGCTTCCGAGAGCAGACAGGTAATGAGTTTGATCCTAGAATTTAGGGTAACCTAGCGTCAACGATTCTACAAGTTTTGGGTCTTGCAGATCTTATTTAAAGTGATTCAAACGGATTTCATGGTTGCTCTAGTTTAGCACTTATTTAACTTTGTCAAATTTCTAAAAGATTTAATCCTAAGTGATTTCGGTCTGAGGTGGTACTTAGACCTTTGTAGCGATGTTTAGTTTAAGTATTGTTCTTCATCACCTAAACTTTAAGATAGTGTCTAATGTGAAAGTACTTAGAAGGATTTAAAGAACGAGGTAGTGAAAGGTGAGATTTGTGAAGAAAATGGTTTAAAAAGGGATTTGAGGCTTTAATTGAGTGTTTGAGAAGTCAAACCGGTGTTAGGATTGACCCATTGCCTAAGGACGTCTAATTCCCTATTGGGAAAAATCCGGGCTATTACATATACATTCCACAAATCTGAATGATTAAAGATATAAAAATTCAAAGAGCATTCAAATCCCAAAACACACCGATATATAGTGGTTCACCTATGTGTTCACCAACTGTTAAACAATAGCCACACAGCTTGTTACTCCACTCCTAATATCCTCACACAAGGGATATTAGCGTTCACTATGAAACAGGTTTTACAGGTTCACCTAAAACCTTCACAATTGTGTCTTTTTAACTTGGGCTTACACAATCGAAAAACCCACACTTTTTGAGTTTTCTGGCTCTCCTTAGATAACCAACACAATGAGATTTTTCTGACGAATCTCAAACAAAAACCAAAAGAATAGAAATTTTACAGAATTGTAAAATACCTAGATTTCTCCTTTTGTAGCAGCCCGGTAGAACCAATGAGAGTAGAAGTTTGAATCAATGTTTAATGTCTAATACTCACTTAAGAAATGGTTCTAGTTTCTAGTTGATTTTAAATTAAATCAAATTGGGCATAGCTCTATTTGATTTTGATTCCAATGAAGAAGGAATACAACAATTTCTCCTTAAAATTAAATATGAAAAGTTAACAAAAAGAATATTAAATATGAACAAATTAGCTTAAAATGAACACTACTTATCTCAGAGTGGAGGCTTGAATTTCTCAAATTAAATCGACATAAAACTCTAAAATTCGTGCTCAATTTATAGAAGCAAAGATCACGTCTACGACTGTTCTTAGGAACCTTCGACTGGTCATAGCACTAACGACATTTTGAAAAATTAAGCGCGATCTTAAAATTCAGTTCTACGACTGGTCGTGAGGACCCTTCGACTGGTCGTAGACCACCTACGACCAGTCAAAACAGACCCAAGATTGGTCGTAGGAAACCAGATTTGGTTGTTGGAGTTTGAGTCGTAGTTCTAGGACTGGTTGAAGGATGAGTCGTGACAACCCTATGACCAGTCGAGCAATCTCCAAGAGTGGTCGAAGAATAACCAAAAAATTCTAAAAATCTTTAACAACTTAGGACTAGTCGTGAAATTTCTTAGACTGGTCGTGGAATTTCTTGGACTAGTCGAACCAGGTCTAGGACTAGTCTTAGAATAGACCAACTTCTTGTATAAAGATTTATCTTGACTTATGTATCCTGAATGACCTACCCAAAGGTCAAACTAAGGTTTATCATACCTGGAACATGAAGTATGAACAGTGAACATTATTCTTTCAGATGATGGTTAACCTTTGAAACTTGAGATCTCTACTTGATGTAGCTTGATCTTGAGATCTTCTACAGCCTTGAATATAAACTTCAACTTGAGTTGTACTTGAGTCTTGAAATGCACTTGAGTCTTTGAACAAACACTATTCTTATCGATGTAGCTCTGAACATTGATGCATACGGAAGAGAACACAGTACATAACCTTGCATTTATTGAAGTCGAGCACTGTACATGCCTTGAACCATTGTGATGTCATCTTGAATCACATATATATCAACATACAAGCACAAGACACGTAGATAGAAGTTTTGGCACCACTACAAAATTTGACAATCAAAGGAGCATGAGACTATAACACTTACACTTTGTATGAATGTTGAGATATGATTCTCAACTACCTTAACTATGTGTTTGATTTCCTCCATGTATTTTATATTATAGTGTCTGTTTAGGTACGGAATGTATATGTGTGAATTCATGTTTAAGTTGTAATCCATAAAATGCTTAAATGCTTGTATGATTGGAATTATTATTCATTACTGCTCTGATTATCTCATATGATTTTCTGTTATAATTGAATGTGGTTGGGGCTATTATATAGTCCAGGCAATCGGTAACGGACCTCGAATTGGTGGTTGAGGTTGTCTCACCACACAGGATGTGGTCGATGAATCCAAGCCGTACTTGGGATGTCGACAGTGGTTAGGTTACACGGAGTTTTTACGCACTTCATGTCGATCAACTCAACGTGCGCTTGTGCTAGTCGAGCTCGTCAAGTAACCCGATTGGCCTGATATATGTTCACCATGTTTGGACGCTACTACTTGAACCTAGGGTACCAAACTCACCAGTGAAAACCCCGTTAAGCTGGGTATCTCGATCCGCTAAGACTCATGAGCCAGACATGGTGGTATGGGATACCGTGGTCGAGCTGTCGGCGTATGCCGGGGCGACGAGTCCATCTGTAGTGACTAGTGAGCAACATAAGCTCGTGAGCCGAATACGGTTGTATGTGACGCTGTATTCGAGCTGTCAGCCTACACTGATCAGGTGACGAGCCCTTTATAGTGACCTCAAACATACTCTAAGACCACGATGAGACAACAAGCCTTTCCATAGCAACTAGAGTATAAACTAGGCCTGCACTGATCAGGTGACGAGCCCTTTGCAGTGACCTAGAACCGCAACTTCGTATGAGATTTACTAGGACTGACGACCCTAAAATGGATCATTGTTTGGGTATTAATATAAGGGAGGTACCTTAGTTTTCCAATCCTGCTATATGAAAAAGGACCAATAAGACTTGGTAATCACGCTCATGCACCACACTGCATGTGCCGTTTGACATTGAGTAGAGAGCACTGAGGAAGTGATTGACATGCGGGACCGTTAGATGAAGATTGTAGAGGGAGTGCAGGCGAGGGCATGTATCATTTATACATACCATTCCTGCATTAATCAAAGTACTTAGGGATGTTTGATTGTATTGTTTTATCATTACTGCTTGACTGAATTGATAACATGTTAACCTTTGCTTTATTGTTCCATTAAGTTGATCACTCACTCCCACGTTCTGGGACGGTGTTTTAAACACCAATCAAACTCTATCTTAGTTGTAGATGGAGACCCGACTGATGAGGCGGAGCCAGACTTTGCAGACGATGAGGATGCTTTCTCATATATGCAATATTCAGGCAGGTTTATATAGACTGTTCTGATCGACAGGGCTTCAGGGTTATACTTGTAGTGGACTATCACGTTTTTTTTGACATTTTGTATTTTGAAACAATACTTGTAATTATTGACCTGGCAACGCATACATACTTTAGGGACCTATACTGGTTTATAAAGTTATACATATTCGTTTCAGTCTTTCGCTTGCATATTACAAGTATCCCCGGATTATGTTTTGCTAATTTGGCTTAATCTCATTCATGTTTATGCACTAATACAGATAACATACAGTCATCATTAAATATGTTGCATAAGTGATGTGTTGAAACTTGGGAGTTGGGTTTCTACTCGACCCCTGATTTTCAGGGCGTTACACATCCAGTCTTGCCTTGTTTCGAATTATATTACCAAGTTCATCAGACTTATTTTTGAAAATCCACTTAGTTCCTATAATGTGTTTATCTTTAGGTCTAGGAACAAGATACCAGACATCATTTCGAACAAACTGATTAAGTTCTTCCTGCATAGCTACAATCCAGTTTTCATCAGAAAAAGCTTCTTTACGTTTACCAGTTCAATCTGAGATGTAAAGCACACGTAATTACATAGGTCTTCTAGTTGTCTTCGAGTGCGTACACCAGTGAGAGGGTTTCCAAAAATTTGAGCGGATGGATGATCTTTAACCGTCCTTAATTCAGAATTATTTCGACTTGATGAAGTATCAGGTTTGTCAATTAGAAGAACTTCATCATTATCTGAACGTGGGGCAGGTGTATTCAAATGATCGTCTATGACCACATTAATTGATTCTTGAATAACATCGGTCTTTTTGTTCAGTACTCGATATGCGCGACTATTTAATGAGTATCTTAAAAAGATCCCTTCGTCACTTTTTGTGTCAAACTTTCACAGATTTTCACAGTCACGAAAAATATAGCACTTGCTACAAAAAACTCGAAAGTATTTGACATTAGGCTTTTTATCGAACCACATTTCATAAGCAGTTTTATTATTAGATTTGCATATATAAACCTGATTAATAATATAGCAGGCAGTATTCACTGCTTCAGCCCAAAGAATTTTAGGGAGCTTCATACTATTCAACATTACCTTTCCCATTTCTTGAAGCACTTTATTTTTCTTTTCCACAATTCTATTCTGTTGAGGAGTTTTGGGTGCAGAGAATTCATGCGATATTCCCTGATCATTACAGAATTTCTTAAAACTGTTATTCTCAAACTCATATCCATGATCACTAGGGATCTTACAAACCTGAGAACCTTTTTCAGTTTGGATCCGTTTGAGAATCCTTTTTAACTTCATCAAGGGTTTCTGATTTATCCCATAAGAAGGCTACCCACGTGAATCTAGAAAAATCATCCACGATTACCAAGATGTATTTTTTACCACCTTGACTCTCCGTCCTGAAATAGCGGTGAAGATCGCTTGAGTTGAAGTCAGAATATGCCAATATGTCCTATAGGGGGGTGAATAGGACTTTTTAAAGATTTATGAGTTTTTAAAAATCCTATCACACTAATCATATCATGTATGCAACTTTCAGGATTACTCAAATGTAACTCTACTGGCTTCCAAGCCTTGTAGAGGATCCAATCACAACCTACTTGAAAGATAAACAAGTTGCAAACAAGATTGCGAAGGATATGACTGTGTGTGTATAAGGTGTGATCTCAGATAATCAGATATAAAGGCATATATGGAAATCACATAAATGAAAGACAATAATCATCTCAAATACAATTATTTTTATAGTGGTTCGACTACTTGTCTACTCCACTCCCGGCTGTCGTACTCAACCCTTGAGTGTACCGGATTTCACTAAGGAGGTTTCCCACGGTTCACCTCTAAGCTAAGGTTTTAAATCAGGTTCACCTTCAACCTTTACATGGAGGTTTCTACACGGTTCACCTCAAACCTGAGGTTTTGCTCGATTCACCTCAAATCCAGAGTTTTACTGGTTCACTCCAAACCAGAGGTTTTATTCGGTTCACCTCAAACCCAGAGCTTTGCTAGTTCACTCCAAACCAGATATTTATGCTCTCCATAGAGCAAGGGTCCACACAATGCACCCACAACGTACACTCCCGTAGGAGGCTTCCTATGAGGGCTTCAAAGGGTGAGAACTACTTAAGACCTAATCCTAGAAAGGAATGATCACGAGTGTCCTCTTGGACTCTAGATACTTACTGATAAGTTAATAAGTCCCGTTAAGCACAATGCCGAAGATCTCCTCCTCCATGTTGACGAAGAGCCTTCTGCTCCCTTGATCCATAACACAAAAGATATACCAACACTAGGCTTAGGGTTGGGTCAATGGAATCCTACTCTCTAAAGGTTTACCTACAAGGAAGGTAGAGTAGTTCCAATCTTATGCATTCAAGGCATCCCAGCATAATGATTTGTCATTAAGGTAGTAGGTGGAGTATCCTTGGATGCAGAAGTTCATTCTCCAATCCACTCTATTGAATATCAATGGTGAGGGTGGATTGGAGGATGAACTCCCTTGAGAGAAAGGGCTTTAGATATAGGGTATAAGTGAGAACACACAAAAGCTCTCTCTTCTTTCTCTCACAGCAACAAATGACAAGTCTTCTATAAATAGGCAAAAAGTTTCAACGGATATAAAATGGTCACATTTATGACAGAGTTCGATATCATCGAGCGTATACTCTCGATAGCATCGATGGTCCACTCGATGACTCGGACTCGATGTCATGCCCTTTTGAAACTCTTTGCCAATTGGTCGATGAATCGCAGCTATTGTCGATGTCATCGGATTTCGAACTCCGATTCCATTGATGATAGGTTCGATCCATCGATACTTAAAAAATGAGAGAGACTTGACTTTGAGATATTTCATGTTTTCATGAATGATCGGGGGAATCGTCGAGGTCATCAGAATTTGAATGTCAATGATATCGAGATCAGAGTCGAGGCATCGATAAATCCAACTGATTTATCTTTGAACTTGCTGGACAGTTTGTGACTTTGTTCAATGCACTGGATCTAGTGTCGATATCATCGATATTTGAATATCGATTAAATCGAAGGGCCCCCGATCATAGTTAAAAACAACCTGAAGTATCTATTGTAAGAAATACGCGCCCACTATCGATATCATTGATGGATCTCTAATCTTATCGGTATTTGAATTCAGATCATATTGGAAGAGCATCGATGCTATCAAAGAATTTTGTGATTTTCTTTAAAAAAACAGGGGTGCCAAAAATGTGCCTGTTGATCTTATCGAGCCACTCTCAATGGTCTCGAGATTTGAATATCGATGATATCGATATGTGTATCGATACATCGATAATTCGTCCAGATATATTGTGAAGTTGCTGAACATATTTAGTGCTTTTATCGATGATATCGATAGGTGTATCGATACATCGATAAATCTGTCCAGATGAATATTTAGTTGCTGGAGATTTTGGTCATCTTATCGATAATATCGATAAGGTATTGAGGACATTGACAGTGTAGGTCGATCATATCGAGGGTGCTTCGATAAAATCGACAAGGCGAGAAAAACTTAGAGATTTTCCTATTTTGTAAAAATTTTTCTCAGTTTAAAAACCCTAAGATGTCTATCTTGTTTTAAGGGTTTTAATCACCTGGTGTTTTGAGACACGGGATGTGAGGCTATGATTTACTTATTGCGAGCTTCCACACATTCGGTTGAGGCAGACGCTTGAAATAATCTTCCTATCGAGTTCTGCAGCCAGTCTGACTCACCCCACATGTAACTTGACAAACCAGGGCACTAGCATGTGCACTTTTAATCTCCCTCTTTGTCAATTACGCAACAAAATACCCAAAACACCCTATAACACTTCTAGACACAACACACCCTAAATTGTATGTACATGCAGTTACACAATTTTACACGTTTTCTACCCCATGTACACATTATAGAAGTATCTGCTCCCCCTTACTTCAAAAACTTCCCATTTCTTGGTGCAGCTGCTCCCCCTCACACCTGCGACAACATTAAATATACAATTTTCCGTTCGGGGTGTTTTGAACTATTCTCCCCCTTTTTGTCAGTCATTAGCATAGGTATAACAAGTGATATTGACTGAAGAGTGATTGCATGGGAGAACAAAGCAGGTATAAGCAGAGTATTAATGTATAAAAGTTAACTCAATTCAATCAAGCATCAATTTCAGAATTCATGAATGCATGTAGGATAAGATAGAGCAGTGAATATATACGCATAGCAGATCAGATAATTCATTAGGGACATCACATACAATCCATATCAGAAACTTGATAAACCAGGGATTATGGCAGTAAAGATAAGAATTAGACTCAGCCATATCCCAAAAGATCCAAAGTAAATTGCCCTAAATTTCAATATATATATATATATATATATATATATATATACACTGCCACAGACAGTAGTAGATTAACAGTATATCCCAACAGACTCAACCTCAATCACTAATCATCAGAATTCAGCTCAACCATGGGCATAAAAAAATAAATATTCTCCTCGGCCAGAGGACTATCAGTCCAAGACAAATCCTAATTTGGTAAACTATTGTGATTCTTCCAAGGGCCATCAAGCACAAAAATAGACAGACCATACACGTCAGTAGATCATCACATACACTCTTAAGTGCTTAGGATAATTAAAAATATCCTTAGTATGAGTGATGAGCAGGTGTATGTGATGAGTAAAGTTAAAGTCACGGGGCCGATCTGGATGGTGTTGTGTCCTCTCAGTTCAGCAACCATCCTTTCAAAAGCTGAAAGTCGCTCACCGTGCTTATCAAACTTATCTTTAATTCATGCCATTCCTCGCATCGTTGTCCTGACTTGATCCTGATGTAATTAATGACAATGAGTCGGTGCAGTCATGTGTGGTTGGAACAGGTCTTGGCTCCTATGGTTCTCCTTCAGTAGTTGCTGCTCTTTCTCCCATCTCTGCGTCTTCATGTATCTTTACCTAGGGCTGTCCTTCTATATACGGATTAGACTTAAGATCCATCTTTCATATATTGATCTTGTTGAAATGTTGTATCGGACACTTAGGATCATTTGTCATGGGTAGTTCAGTTTGATCTCACAGCACATGGATGATATGAGGAAAAGGTAGTTGAGTTGCAATGGAGGTGAAAATGACACAGGCAAGTGGGCAAACATAGCTTAACACCAGACACGATGCTATATAGAACCAAGACCATGAAGGAGGTAAGATCAGCTCGATTTGTTGGATCCTCGAGGTCAAGACTGGATAGACCAACAGAAGACAAGGTAAGACCAAATATGTTGGCAATGAATTCGGTCGTGATTTCAACACTTTCTTCCCCGACATAGACAGTTATTGATGGAGGATTAAGGACCGGAGAATGGCAGTATGCAAGAAGTCGATAAGTCCTTTCATCATGATATATACCACCAAAGTCCAGAATGGGCAACCAATCTACTACATCCAAAGGAGATTCTAGATTGTATGTTTGTATGCACTCCCTTGCCATCCGTCGTTTATGTACCAAACTCCTCTCATTTTCAACACATTTGCATTTGGAGGAAGTAGACGTTGGATATCCTCGAATTTCAGGGGCTGACGACTGGCCAGGATGAGATGTTCTGGAAGACGAACCACCCAAATGGAAATGGTAAAAAGTGACAAGTAAGACTTTTCCTGCTTGCCCGACTTTTATCGGGCGGAATTGTTCGATGACATCGAGCATACTTTCGATCTCATCAATAGGCTTGTCGAAGGCAAAGAATATGACATTGATTTGATTACTTTGATGAATTGCATATCATAGAATATTTTCATATCAGCATGTATACGCATCAAAATTTGTACAAGAGTTGTACCATCCAGAATTTCAAACAAAAAAATTTGAGAACTAGAGACTCAGATATATCATGAAAACCATCAAAATTACCTCATTCATTCAGACCTAGATGCCATGACCTGGAAATGTTTTCCTTGCTCAATAGTTGAGTGGTTGAACCATGTTTCCATGTTTCACAAATTCATTTGTTTTCTGATTTAGTTCAGCCACTTGATTTAATAGCTCCTTCATTCTCTCAGTCATTCTAGGTGGTGATGGATGTGTATTACTTCTAGCCATATTCCTAGGTGGACTCCTGACATTTTGTATTGTTCTTCTGGTTGGTTTGTATTTATCAGTATGATTTAGACCAGAAATGAGTTGAGTCCTCCTTGCTGACAAGCATTCAAATTTATGATGACCAGAGTCTCCTCATGAATGTCAAATAGAAGTGGCTTTTGTTTTACTTCTTGATGCAGCTAATTTCTTGAACATTGGTGCTGCATTTTTGGATATTGATTTGAATTTGCCATATCCTAATCCACTCTTATTTTCCCAGGTCTTCCCATCCCTAAGAGTTTTTCTGATTTTTCACTATTCTGGGAAAATTTATAATTTACTTCAGCAGATTTTCTGTATTTCTCTACATCAAACATAAGTGTGTGATTTTCATTCTTTAGATGCTCATTTTCATCTTTCAATAGTTCAATCTGTTTAGTAAGTTTCAATGATTCAGATTTAAGGGACAGATTGATTCTTTCCAATTTATTTTCAGAGTGGTATTGCTGTAGATCATTAATCAAGTGTGTATTGATTTTCAATGTTTTGCCTAGATCTAATTGCAACAATTTATTTTTGTTTCATTTATTCCAAATCTTTTAAGGATATTGATGTTATGGCTATAGAGTTAATTATAGTCATCCTGCAGTTTATCCTTTTCTTATTTTACTTCTCTATTTTCCCATTATCAGATGGAAATGATTCAGTGGCTTGAGGATCTCCAGTTTTCTTAGTTTCTATGGGAATGATGAAGGCTAGGGAGACCATAAGAATTTTCAATGATTTTCTATCTCCATCACTCTCTGAGTCACTACATTCAGAATTTAACTCTTCAGTAACATCCCATGTGGCTGACATTTCCTTTCCCTTAGTTTTTCTATTTGGCCATTCAGTAGATAGATGTCCAAACTTTCGACAGGTATAACCTTGGTCTTTTTACCATATTTACCTGTAGCATGTTTGTTGTCCATCTATCTTTCGTTAAATGGTCGGCCATGATTTCTATGATTTCTGAACCGTTGAACCAACAAAGCCACTTCCTAATCTTCATTTTCCCTTTCACTTTTATCTTCTTAAATGAAAGTATTCTTTGAAGTTTTGAGCACAGTACTTTTAGATTTAGGAATTTGTTTGAAGTGTAGTTCAACAGTTTATAGGGAACCTACTAGTTCTTCTACTTTCACTTCATCCATATTCCTATACTCTTCAATGGTTGGAACTTTTGAGTTGAAACGTTCTAGTAGGGATCCTGGTATTTTACTGCAAAGTTTTAGACTAAAGCTTTCTTTCCTAATCCACCCATGAAATTACAAATGATATTCAGTTTTGTAAACATTCCACGAAGGTCTCATCATCCTCCATTCTGATGTGTTTAAATTGAGATATTAAAAGTTGTACCTAGGACCTTTTTACTGTGCTTGCTCCCTCATTGGTTGTTTCCAAGAGACCCCATGCCTCTTTAGATGTGTTGCATGAATACTTCTTAGGACACAGCACAGTAGATATCATTCATTGCTCTTGCTTCAAACGTTTATTTTTCTTTCTCGAATGTAGTCCACATTTCGTTGGATTTAGGTTTGGAGATAGTTGTGCCATTTTCAAGAACAATTTTGATCGCTTGGTGGCACATATCCGGTTTATGCGCAAACATCATGATCTAAATATTTCATTACAGACTTCTAATAAGCATAAATTGAACCATCAAATACTGGAGGTCTAGAGACCGATAAGCCCTCTTCTTTGTCCATATTCCGAACTTCAGTTAAGATCACTCTCTAGGCGCTGAAGCCCTTAAAGAGAGACCCGCTCTGATACCAATTGAAATAGTGGTGAAGATCGCTTGAGTTGAAGTCGAAATATGCCAATATGTCATAAATGGGGGTGAATAGGACTTTTTAAAGATTTATGAGTTATTTAAAAATCCTATCACACTAATCCTATCATGTATGTAACTTTCAGGATTACTCAAATGTAACTTTACTAGCTTCCAAGCCTTGTAGAGGATCCAATCACAACCTACTTGAAAGATAAACAAGTTGCAAACAAGATTGTGAAGAATATGACTGTGTATGTGTATAAGGTGTGATCTCAGATAATCAGATATAAAGGCAGGTATGGAAATCACATAAATGAAAGACAATAATCATCTCAAACACAGTCATTTTTATAGTGGTTTGAATACTTGTCTACTCCACTGCCGGCTGTCGCACTCAACTCTTGAGTGTACCGAATTTCACTAAGGAGGTATCCCCAGGTTCACCTCTAACCTAAGGTTTTAAATCAGGTTCACCTTCAACCTTTACACGGAGGTTTATACACGGTTCACCTCAAACCCGAGGTTTTGCTCGGTTCACCTCAAACCCAGAATTTTGCTGTTTCACTCCTAACCAGAGGTTTTGCTCGGCTCACCTCAAACCCAGAGTTTTACTGGTTCACTCCAAACTAGATGTTTATGCTCTCCACAGAGCAAGGGTCCACATAATGCACCCACAGCGTACACTCCCGCCAGAGATCTCCTACGAGGGCTTCAAAGGATAAGAACCACTTAAGACCCAATCCTAGAAAGGAATGATTACAAGTGTCCTCATGGACTCTATATACTTACAGATAAGTTGATAAGTCCCATTAAGCACAATGCCGAAGATCTCCTCCTTCATGTTGACAAAGAGTTTTCTGCTCCCTTGATCCGCAACACAAAAGACATACTAAGACTAGGCTTAAGTTTCAGTCAAGGTTAAGATGAAATCCTACTCTCTAAAGGTCTACCTAAAAGGAAGGTAGAGTAGTTCCAATGTTATGCATTCAAGGCATCCCATCATAATGATTTGCATTAAGGTAGTAGCTGGAGGATCCTTGGATGCGGAAGTTCATTCTCCAATCCACTATATTGAATATCAATGGTGAGGGTGGATTAAAAGATGAACTCCCTTAAGAGAAAGGGCTTTAGATATAGGATATAAGCTGGAACACACAAAAGCTCTCTCTTCTTTCTCTCACAGCAACAAAAGACAAGTCCTCTATAAATAGGTAAAAAGTTCCAACGGATATAAAACAGTCATATTTATGACAAAGTTCGATATCTTCAAGCAGGTTCGATATCATCGAGTGTATACTCTCAATAGCATCGATGGTCTGCTCGATGACTCAGACTCGATGTCATACGCTTTTGAAACTCTTTGCCAATTGGTCGATGAATCGAACCTATTGTCAATGCCATCAGATTTCGAACTCCGATTCCATCGATGACAGGTTCGATCCATCGACACTTAAAAAATGAGAGAGACTTGACTTTGAGATATTTCAAGTTTTCATGAATGATCGGGAGAACCGTCGAAGTCATCGAAATTTGAATGTCAATGATATCGAGATTAGAGTCGAGGCATCGATAAATCCAGCTGATTTATCTTTGAACTTGCTGGACAGTTTATGGATTTGTTCGATGCACTCGATTTGCTATCGATATCATCGATATTTGAATATCGATTAAATCAAAGGGCCCCCGATCATAGTTAAAAATAACCTGAAATATCTGTTATAAGAAATGCGCGCCCACTGTCAATATCATTAATGGATCTCCGATCTTATCGGTATTTGAATTCATATCATATCGGAAGAGCATCGATGCTATCAAAGAATTTTGTGATTTTCTTTAAAAAACGGTGGCGCCAAAAATCTGCCTGTTAATCTTATCGAGCCACTCTCGATGGTCTTGGGATTTGAATATCGATGATATCGATATGTGTATCGATACATTGATAATTCGTCCAGATATATTGTGAAGTTGCTGGACATATTCATCGATAGGTGTATTGATACATCAATAAATCTATCCAGATAAATATTTAGTTGCTGGATATTTTGGCCCTCTTATCGATAATATCGTTAAGGTATCGAGGACATCGATAGTGCAGGTCGATCATATCAAGGGTGCTTTGATAAAATCGACAAGGCAAGAAAAACTTAGAGATTTTCCTATTTTGTAAAAAGTTTTCTCACTTTAAAAATCCTAAGATGTCTATCTTATTTTAAGGGTTTTAATCACCGGGTGTTTTGGGACACGGGATGTGAGGCTATGATTTACCTATTGCGAACTTCCACACATCCAGTTGAGGCAGACACTTGAAATAATCTTCCTATCGAGTTCTGTAGCCATTTTGACTCACCCCACACATAACTTGACAAACCAGGGCACTAGTAGGTGCACTTTCACGTCCTAGTAGGTCCTATAAGATCCATATGGAGAAGCTCGAGTGGTCTTGATGTGGCATTGTAGTTCACCTTTTTGTGAGAGCTCCTTATTTGCTGGCCATACTGGCATTCACCGCATATCTTATCTACATTTTGTTATTTAGGTAGACCTCTTATTAGTTCTCCCTCACTCAATCTGTATAAATTACGGTAGTGAACATGTCCATGGTCTTTATGCCATAATTTTGTTTCATCGATATGGACAATGTAGCACGATTGATTAGATGAGCTACCATCGCTTACTATATGATAGTTTTCAGAAGTCCAGTGACCAGTTAATATTACAAAACCCTTTTTGTTTAAGATTTCACAACCTTTATTAGAAAATTTCATGCTATGATTATTATCGCATATTTGAGATATACTTAACAGGTTGTGTTTTAGCCCTTCAACATATAAAACATTTTTAAATAAGGGAAGGTCATAGAGCTGAACCGTACCTTGGCCAATAATCTTGCAGTTGCTACCATCACCAAATGTGACTGACCCATCAATCATATCTTTAAGATTGGTGAATAAAGCCTTGTCGCCTGTCATATGCCTTGAGCATCCACTAAGTACCACTTCGAATGACTTGAAGCTCTGAAAGCAGTATGGGCAACCAAACAAGTAACTTTAGGAACATATCTCATTACTGGTTTGGGTTTAGGAGTGTAGTTGGTCTTCTTGTATTTGTAATTGATGTATGAGTGACCCACTGAGTTAGATTTTAATAGCTCCTTAAGCAAATCAACTATTTTTCAACTAAAGGGTTTTGGTTTTGAGTTTTATAGTTGACATAATTGCTTTTAGGGTTTTGAAAAGTTTTAACATTTTTAGAAAAACTTTGATTAATACTTTTCCCTTTTGAGTTAGAGGTTTCTCCTTTCACAAACTTAGGAGGAGTAATCTTCTGCTTAAAAGGTATATTCTTATTATAGCCCAACCCGAATCTGTCGCCACATTTTCTAGATCCGGATAAAAGATTCTCAAACTTCGGTTCTCCTTGGGCATACCTCCATGTATCCTTTGAACTCAAAAGTGAAGAGTTTTCAAGCTTAAGTTTTTCATTTTCAGATTTAAGATTTTCAATCAGGGAAGTTTTGAATTTTAAATCACATTTAGTCTTTTAAAAACAATATGAAATATGGAATTTTTCTAAAACAAGAGATTTAAAATTTAATTTAAGTTTTAAAAAATTTTCTTTTTGAAGTTTTAGTTTTACAGCAATTTTACAACTTTCCTTGTATAGGGCATTGTAAGCATCTTGAAGATCTTCTTCACTTTCATGATCACTATTTAAATTTTCTTCACTAGTTGAATCATCACGATTTGAAAAAGTGAACGTGGCTAGAGTCATAAGGGCCTTAACTTCATTGGCCGACTTGGTTTCAGAATCTTCTGATTCAGAAGAGGCTTCAGTATCAGAAGATTCATCCCAAGTAGCCAACATTCATTTCTTTTTAGGTTTGTCCTTTTTAGGACATTTGTTTGCTAAATGCCCATATTCTTGGCAGTTGTAACATTAACTATCTTTCAGAGATTTCCAAGTTTTAGATTTAGGTTTAGATCTTTTCTTATCATTTGATTTTTTTAAAAATCAACCCTCTTTTTACTTTTGAAAATCTTCTAAAACTTTTTTGGTAAAAGTGTCATATCGTCTTCTGAATTTTCTAAATTAGAGTTTTTCTTAAAAAATATGTTTAGAAGACTTAAGGGAAATAGATTTACCTTTAGGAGTTTTAAAAGTTAACTCGTAGGTTTGTAAAGATCCAACCAACTCTTCTACCCTCATATTGTCCATATCACGAAGTTCTTGGATCGCGGTTACCTTATAATTGAACCGTTCAGGTAGTGAGCATAGTATCTTTGCACACACTTTAGTTTCTGGGATTTTATCGCCAAGACCCCACATAGAGTTTATAATGTCATTTAATCTAGTGAACATTTCATTTTTCTCCATACGAATTTCTTCAAATTTGGTTGTGAGGAGTTGGACTTTAGATTTTTTGACAATTGAAGTACCCTCGTGTGTCATTTCTAATATATCCCAAGCTTGCTTTGCAGTATCACAAGATATGATTCTTTTGAACTCATCCGGTGATAGTGCGCAAGTGATCGCATTTAGTGCTTTTGCATTGGCACTACTCTCACTTTTCTGAAGAGTGGTCCATAAGAAAAATGGTGTTACTCTCATTGATTTTGAACCATCGATACCAGTCACTTTAGTGGCAGGTGGGTTCCATTCAGTCACTGTGGAAAGCCACACGTTCTCATCCATCTTATATATAGCTTAGATCGTTAGCTCAGGAAATGAATCTAAGAATAAAGAATTTAAAAAACGAGCTATTAGGCTCTGATACCACTTGAAAAGGCTAAGATATATGTTCTAGAGGGGGGGGGGGGAGTGAATTGGACTATGCCAAATTAAAATTTAACAGCGGAATTCAATCAAAAATAAGATAGCTTAATAAACAAATAAATAAAAGATAGTATTTTAAATAAATCAAAGAACAGAAATATAAAGCAATCTTAAATAAAGAGGTTGATACTAGTGTTGTTCTAAGGACAACCTTTGCATCATAAAAACCAAGGGTTTATGGCAGGACAACCTTACTAGAACAAATTGAATATCAAAACTCAAACAGAAAGGAAATAAAGGAAATAGCAAGAAATAGATTCTAAACTATTACAACATTCCCCACTTTGCTTGAAATGTAAATATTACAGCATTCACATCCACATATACATTCCACACATTTGAATGATTAAAGATATAGAAATTAAGTAAACATCCAAATCACAAAACACACCGATATATAGTGGTTTGCCTGTGTGTTCACCAACTATTAAACAATAGCCACACAGCTTGCTACTCCACTCCTAATATCCTCACACAGGGGATATTAGCATTCACTATCAAAATAGGTTTCACAGTTTCACCTAAAACCTTCACAATTGTGTCTTTTTAACTTGGGGTTAAACAATCCAAAAACCCACACTTTCTGAGTTTTCTGGCTCTTCTTAGATAACCAACACAAGGAGATTTTTTTAGCGAATCTCAAACAAAACCAAAATAATGGAATTTACAATAAATGTAAAATAGCTGGATTTCTTCTTTTGTAGTAGCCTGGTGGAACCAATTAGAGTAGAAGTTTGAATCAACGTTCAATGTCCAATACTCACTTAAGAAATGGTTCTAGGTTCTAATTGATTTTAAATTAAACCAAATTAGGCATAGCTCTATTTGATTTTGATTTCAAGAAGAAGGAATATAGCAATTCCTTTTTTTCAAATAAGATTGGAATATAGGAAGAAAATTAAATATAAATAAGCTAACAAAAGAGAATATTAAATATACACAAATTAACTTAAAATGAACACTAACTTATCTCAGAGTGGAGGCTTGAATTTTCTTGAAATTAATCGATTGAAAAACTCTGAAATTCGTGTTCAATTTATAGATGCAAAGATCACATCTACGACTGGTCTTAGGAACCCTTCGACTAGTCGTAGCACCAACAGCATTTTGAAATTTTTGAGCGCGATCCTAAAAACCGTTCTACGACTGGTCTCAGGGTGTCTACGACTGGTCGTAGCAGACCCAGGACTGGTCGTAGACAACCAGATTTGGTTACTGGAGTTTGAATCATAGTTCTAGGACTGGTCAAAGAACGAGTCGAGACATCCCTACGACTAGTCAACCAGATCTCAGGACTGGTTGTGGAATAACCAAAAAATTCTGAAAATCTTCAACAACTTAGGACTAGTCGTGGAATTTCTTAGACTAGTCGAACCAAGTCTATGACTAGTCAAACAAGGTCCAAGACTAATCTTAGAATAGACCAAATTCATATAAATAGATTTATTTTGAATTATGAATACAAAATGACCTACACTAAGGTCAATCTAAGGTTTATCATACCTGGGACATGAAGTGTGAACATTGAACTTCATTCTTTCATATGACGGTTGATCTTTGAACCTTATGAAGATTGAGATCTCTAACTCGACATAGTTTGATCTTGAGATCTTCGAAAGCTTGAAATTAAACTTCCTCAATACACTTTGAGTCTTAAAATGTACTCTAGAGTCTTGAAATGCACTCTTCTTATCGATGTAACTCTGAACCTTGATGCTTACAGAAGAGGACAAAGTACATAACCTTGCATTTCTTGAAGTAGAGCACCGTACATGTCTTGAACTATTATGATGCAGTGTCTTGATCATATCAACATACAAACACAGGACACAGGTAGAGGTTTTGGCACCATAAAATTTGACAATCAAAGCAGCATGAGAGCAAAGCACTTATAGGTTTCAAAAGCGCATGACATTGAGTTTGAGCCATCGAGCGGACCATCGATGCTATTGAGAGTATACGCTTAATGATATCGAAATCTATCATAAATGTGACCGTTTTATATCCATTGGAACCTTTTGCCTATATAAAGAGGACTTGTTGAGTGTTGCTGTGAGAGATAGAAGAGAGAGATTTTGAGTGTTTAACCTTAGATCTTATACCCAAAGCCCTTTCTCTCAAGGAAGTTTATCCTTCAATCCACCCTCACTGTTGATATTCAATAGATGGATTGGGGAATGAACTTCCGCATTCAAGGATCCTTCAACTGCTACCTTAATGGTAAATCATGAAGCTGGGATGCCTTGAATGCATAGATGATTGAAATCACTCTATCTTCCTTATAGGAAAATCTTTTGAGAGTAGGATTTCATTATAACCTTGACCCAACCCTTCGCCATACATTGGTACATCTTTTAAGTTGCAGATCAAGGAGACCGAAGACTCTTCATCAACAAAGGAGGAGATCTTCATCAACGTGCTTAATAGGACTCATCCACTTATCTGTAAGTATCTAGAGTCCAGAGGACACTTGTGATCATTCCTTTCTAAAATTGGGTCTTAGGTGTTTCTCACCCCTTCAAGCCCTTGTAGGAGGCCTCTGGCGGGAGTGTACGTGGTCGGTGTGTTGTGTGAACCCTTGCTCTGTGGAGAGTATAAACATCTAGTTGAAGGTGAACTAGTCAAAACCTTAGGTTTGAGGTGAAACGTGTGAAACCTCGGGTTTGGGGCAAACCACGTAAAACCTCCAGTTGGGTCTTATGGAAGATCCTTGACTAGTGTGCCTTAAAGTGGGTGCCTTGTGTTGACCCTTGTCCATGAGAGTAAAAACAGTCAGCCTCAGTGTAGGTTGTAAAGGTTGAAGGTGAACATAATTTAAAACCTTAAGTTTGAGAGGAACCGCTTTGAAACCTCCTTAGTGAAATCCGGCACACTCAAGGGTTGAGTGCGTCTGTCGGGAGTGGAGTAGACTGGTCGTTGAACCACTATAAAAATGACTGTGTTTGAGATTGCTATTTTTCTGAATGTGTGATTTACTTTTATACTTCCATATCTGAATATTTGAGATCACACCTCATACACATACATAGCCATATCTATCATAAACTAGTTTGCATATTGTTCACTTTTTAAATAGTTTGTGATTGGATCCTCTACTGGGCTTGAAAGCCAGTAGAGTTATTTTTAAGTAATCCTAATATGTGCTTGCTAATTAGGATTAGTGTAATATGATTTTAAATAAACCATAAAAACTTTAAAAGTCCTATTCACCCCCTTTAGGACATATTGGCATATTCTTACTTCAACTAAAGCGGTATTCAGCGCTATTTCAATTAGTATTAGAGTGAGTCTCTCTTTAAGGGCTTCACCACTTAAAGAGTGATCTTAACTGAAGTTCGGAATATGGTCAAAGGAGAGGGCTCATCGGTCACTAGGCCTTAAGTATTTGATGGTTCTAATTATGCATAGTGGAAGGCTAGAATGCATTACTTTCTGAGATCTTTAGATCATGACGTTTGAGATATAGTTGAAAACGGATACGTACCACCAACTGAACAAATTATACTTGACAGTGGCACAACCATCACAAAACTAAAAACCAAAGAAAAGTGGACAGCGTTCGATAAAAAAAACAGACTACTGAAGCAAAAGCTATGAACGCCATCTACTGTGTCATGTCCTAAGATATCTTCAATCAAATAAGTACGTGTGGGACATCCAAGGAAGCATAGGATCTATTGGAAACAACCCATGAAGGCACAAACATTGTAAAGAGATCTAAACTTCAACTCCTAACTTCACAGTTCGAAAGTCTCAGAATGGAAGGGCATGAGACCTTCATGGAGTTTTTCACAAAGTTAAACATCATCTGTAACTCCATGGGTGGATTGGGAGAAAAAGTTTTGGTTCCAAAAATCTGTAGGAAAATACATAGATCACTGCAGGAACGGGTTAATCCCAAGCTAACAACAATTGAAGAGTGTAGGAATATAGACGAAATGAAAGTAGAAGAACTGGTAGGTTCCCTACAAGCTTTTAAACTACACTTCAAACGAACCCAAAAATCTAAAACAATTGTCCTAAAAACTTTCAAGAAAACAACAAATGAGGACAGTGAAAGTGAAAGAGAAGATGAAGATGAGGAAGTGGCTTTGTTGGCACAACGATTTAGGAAATTCTTTTTGAAAAATTGTGGCCAGCCTTCAAGAGGAAGAAAGGTGAACAACAAAACTTTCATTGGAAAATTTGGTAAAAGGACCAAGTGAAAAGGCCAAGCTATATGTCCTAGAGGGGGGGGGGGGTGAATAGGACTATGTCAAATTTAAAATAAAATCAGCGGAACTAAAGTAAATCTATACCCTTACAATTAAGAATCAATTCACAATGCTAAATTAAAATCACCTTGATAAATAAGTATTGAGAGGTTGATACAAATTCAGTTCTAAGGACAACCTTACACCATAATAAACAAGGGCTTATGGTAGGACAACCTTATTTCTAGAACCTCTTTTGAATCAAGGACTCAATGTTAATATAAGTAAATGAAATAGCAAGGAATTGAAACTAAATGCAGAATAAAGATCTAAATTATTACAACAATCCCCACACTTACTTGAAATGAAAATAGTTACAACATTCACATCCACTTGTACATTCCACACAATCGAATGATAAAAATATGAAAATTAAGCAAGCATTCAATCCACAAGACAAAGAGTTATAGTGGTTCGCTGTGTGTACACCAACCTGTTTTACAATGACACACTGAGAATGCTACTCCACTCCTAATATCCTCACACGGGGATATTAGCGTTCACTATCAAATAGGTTTTCTCAGGTTCACAAAAACCTTTACAATTGTGTCTTTTCACTTGGGCTTACACAATTCAAAAACCCCTTTTTTCGAGTTTTGGTTTTCCTCGACAACCAATACAATGAGATTTTTCTCGCTCAATCTCAAATAAAACCAAGACAATGAGATTTTTCTCGGCTTAACCTCAAACAAAACCAAAAATAAATGAATTTTACAGAATTGTAAAATACCGGATTTCTCCTTTAGCAACTGGTAGAACTAATCGAGTAGATGATTAAATGTCAAAGTTCAATTTCCAATACTCACATTCATAAGGTTCTAAATTCTAATAGATTTTAGATTTAACTTGTTGTAATGTAGCAATATTTGATTTTGATTCCAAGAAGAAGGAATAGGATAATTCCTCTTTTCAAATAAGATTGGAATATAGAAACAAAATCAAATTAAATAAGCTAGCAAAAAGGAATATTAAATAAGCACAATTTAGCTTAAAATAAACACAGACTTATCTCGAGTGATTACTTGACAATTCTTGAAATGGAATGGAGTTGAGATGTAAAAACTCTGAATTTCGTGTTCAATTTATAGAAGAAAAAATCGTTCCTACGACTGGTCTTAGAAACTTAGGACTGGTCGTAGCTCTAACAGATTTTTGAAAAAATTGAGCGCGATCTTAGAAAGCCGTTCCACGACTGGTCGTGAGTACCCTACGACTGGTCGTGGGTCACCTACGACTGGTCGTAGATACCTACGACTGGTCGTAGGACCATGAAATAAGTTGCTGGATTTTGAGTCGTAGCTCCACGACTGATCGTGGACTAGTCGAAGCCAACCTACGACCGGTCGAAGGACTTCCAGGACTGGTCGTGGGCGTACCAAAAATTCTGAAAAATCTTCAACTACTTAGGACTGATCGTGGAATTTCTTGGACTAGTCGAACCAATGCCAGGACTGGTCGAACAAGAGCTAGGACTGGTCTTGGAATAGACCAAACTTATGTAAAATAAACATTTGATTTATGTATCCAAAATGACCTACTTAAAGGGTCAACCTAAAGTCATTCAAACCTGAAACATGTCGTATGGACATTGAACTTCAACCATTCAACGAATATAGATTGTTTGAACCATATCAGGCTTGAGATCTTGTAGCTTCAAACTTGAGATCTTCATCAGCATAACAACTACTTCATGCATTGCTTATTAGTCTTGAAGTCATGAGTCGTTCTCTAAGACTTGAACATCAACATAGTAGCTTCTTGAACTTCAACATCTTGAGCTTCAACTTGTAACATCTTGAAGAATCCAACTTATAGCTTCTTGTAGTATTTAAGCAGTGTCTTGAATCAAAATCATCATACAAGCACAAGACACAGATAGATGTTTTGACACATCAAAATTTGACAACCAAAGGAGTATGAGACCATAACCCTTACAATCTCCCCCTTTGTCAAATTTGTGACAAAACATCCAAGTAATAATATATAGACATGATAAGCAATAATCATTTTCCCATAACTCTTGAGAAGTTTAACTCCCCCTGAGTAATAGAAGCACATTAACTCCCCCTGAGTAATAGGAAGCTCACCAAACTTCTCCCTGAGTAATAGGAAGCTCACCAAACTTCTCCCCCTTTTTGACACAAAATGACAAAGGAAGAAGAGCAGTAATGTAATTAGGAGTTGAAGCAAGGGAAAATTGTGCATAACCAACAAAAAGGTTTTGAGATGCATGCTAATATCAGTAAATATTACAGACCCGAAAAAAAAAATTCAGTCAGAACCAGAAGAGGGTGCAGGATTAGATGGATCAATTTTGTGTAAACCCTTAGCAATTCGCCTCATATATTTACGCAAATAAGAAAATTGTGTGTCTTGAGTAACACGAATTTGAGCCACCTGCTCTTGAAGAGAATTCAATCTTTCATCAAAATCAGAAGGCTGAAAATCAGGATCATCAGCCGAGTCTGACTCAAGTTCTTCAAATAAGTCATCCATATTCACGTCTTCAGGAAGATCACTAGCTTCAAGATTACCTGCTTCAAGACCATGCTACCAGCATCCACTTGACCTTTAGCCAAATCTAAAGTCATCTTATTAAGATTGGAATTATTAAAAGGGAGATGATGGATGGGTTTTTCTCTAGTAGGCATAGCTATGAGCATATGATTTGCTAACATAGTCAATAAATAACCAAAGGGTATATCACTATGTCCAGGATGGTGACGTGACAGAATAATGGAATGACAGATTAAAGAAGGAAGACATATTTTTGCACCAGAGACAACAGAATGCAAAACACGAACCATGAAAGCAGTGAGTTCGGTTTTATTACCAGAACGTGGATAAAGATTAGAGATGAATATCTTATGAAGTACTCTGTGTCTGGGTAACAAATACCTTGAGGGAAGTGTATGACCTTTATGAGTCCAATGAACATCCAAATTACATAAATCTCTAGTAAGCATTCTTCGTTCAGATTCTGAGAGACTATCATGTAAAATATTAATTGGAATGCTTTCATCATTGTGTATTTCCATAATGTCTGCAATCAAATGTCGATCTACTACAAACAAACCTTCTTGAGTATCAACTTTAAAAGTTAAATTCTCAAGAGAAAAATCACAGATACATGCAAACATGGATTGGGCAATGGACTAGTATGCAGCTCCACCCCAATGTAAGATGTTATCCCATCCCACAGATTCCAACAAAGAAGGAATACCAAAAGAAGCAATGTGATTGACATTAACATGACGCTCAACAATAACATTGCGCATACGCAAATCCTGAGCATCAGAAGGATCATTTTCAGGGGAGCGAAGATGACGTTGAACAATAGAAGCTGATCTAGAAGAAGATGGACCTCGAGTAGTTTTCTTTTTACCTCTAGCATCCATTTTCAAAGAAGGATTTCAAGGATACAACAAGTTGGAAGAAATGAGGTTTAAATAAAACAGATTTTTCAAGATAAAACCCCAAACCTGCAATGAATGATCAAATAGATTCCACAACAATAAGATTTGAAACATTAATAGCAAGAATCTACAAAAAAAATGCAAAAGAACCACTAACCTTGAAGAACAATGAAGGTGGGTTGGGTCGGTCGTAGCTAGAACCGTTGGAGAGAAATGAAGAAGAAGACAAAATCCCCAATTTTAAGTGAAATCCTGAGATTCACGACAGGTCGTGTACGTGTTCGACCGGTCGTGGCACGACCGGTCGTGTACACTCACGACAGGTCGAGTACGACATAAAATTTGCAAATTTTTAAATAATTTCAAATTTAAACACATAAAACATCAAACTTATGTACATTATGATACACAAAAACATGCAAACTCAATTTAAATTGCACATACCGAGATCAAACTTTAATTTATTAAACCTGCTTTTGTCGAGCGGTTTAGTGAAAATGTCCACTTGATTGAGTCTCATTGGAATGTAATCCAAATATATTAATTTTTCTTCCACTAATTCACGAATGTAATGAAATCTAATGTCAATATGCTTAGTACGTGAATCCTGAACTGGATTTTTAGAAATATTTATTGCACTGGAATTATCACAAAATAAAATCATAGAATCTTGAGTAATTTCATAATCGCTTAACATTCGTTTCATCCAAACAAGTTGAGTACATGCATTTCTAAGAAGAATGTATTCAAATTTCTCGGCAAGATTGATAGCGATATAGAACTTTGCTTCTTGCTAAACCAAGAAACAAGACAATTTCCAATGTAGAAACAACCACCACTGGTTGATTTCCTATCATCAATGTTTCCACCAGATCAAGATCACTGCGTACTCGGCTAATTGAACATTAGTCTCATGTGGATACCAGAGACCCAATTTAGTAGAACTTGCGACATAACGCATAATCCGCTTAACAGCAGTTAAGTGGGATTCTTTAGGATTTGATTGATAACGAGCACAAATACCAACACTCAAAGCAATATCTGGTCTACTTGAGTTAGATAAAGTAAACTACCAATCAAACTACGATACAATTTAGGATCCACATCATTACCTGTAGAGTCTTTTGAGAGTCTTACGATTGTACTCATAGGAGTATCAAAATTTTTACCTTTCTCAAATCCAAATTTCTTAATTAAACTCGAGCATATTTGGTTTGAGAAATAAAAATTCCATCAAAGTTGTTGTCTTACTTGCAACCCTAGGAAATAGTTTAATTCTCCAACCATGCTCATTTCAAATTTAGACTTCATCAAATGCAAATTCAACAAATCATGTTAGTACTGAGGTTGATCCATAAATAATATCGTCAACATATATTTGAACCATTAGAATATCATCGTTATGTTTCTTAACAAAGAGCGTCTTATCAACACATCCCATCTTAAAATTATGACTCAAGTAAAAACTTAGTCGCTTTTTCATACCATGCTCGGGAGCTTGTTTTGCACCATAGAGAGCTTTCTTAAGACGATACACATGATCGGTAAATTTAGGATCTTCAAACCTCGTAGGTTGTTCAACATATACCTCTTCATGTAAATCACCATTCAGAAAGGCACTCTTTACATCCATTTGATAAATTTTAATTTTCCTAAAACATGCAATGGAGATAAAAGTTCGATTGACTCAAGACGAGCTACTGAGGGCAAATGTTTCATTATAGTCAATACCTTCAATTTGTGTATATCCCTGTACAACTAGTCTTGCTTTATTTGAATAATATTTCCTAGTTCATCGATTTGTTTTTGAAAATCCATTTTGTTCCAATAATATGTTTATCTTTAGGTCTAGGAACAAGTTGCGGACATCATTTCTAACAAATCGATTAAGTTCTTCTTGCATCGCAAGAATCCAATTTTCATCCGAAAGTGCTTCTTTTACGTTACCGGTTCAACTGGGATGTAAAGCATACGTAGTTACATATGTCCTCTAATTGTCTACGAGTGCGCACACCAAAGTGAGAGGGTTTCCAAGTATTTGAGAGGTTGGATGATCTTTAACATCCTTAATTCAGAATTAGTTTCACTTGATGAAATTTCTTATTTTTCAAGTATAAGAACTTCATCATTATCTAAACTAGGGACATGTGTCTTCAAAAGATCGTCAATCACAACATTTATTGACTCTTGAATCACACCGGTCCTATTGTTCAAAACACGATATGCACGACTGTTTAAAGAATAACCTAAAAAGATCCCATCATCACTTTTAGTGTCGAATTTTCCCAAATTTTCACGGTCACGCAAAATATAGCACTTGCTGCCAAAAACTCGAAAATATTTGACAGAAGGCTTTTTCTCAAACCACATTTCATAAGCCGTTTTATTATTAGATTTACAAATATAAACACGGTTAATAATGTAGCAGGCTGTATTCACCGCTTCAGCCCAGAGATTCCTAGGAAGCTTCATGCTATTTAACATAACACTTCCCATTTCTTGAAGCACTCTATTCTTCCTCTCGACAATTCCATTTTGTTGAGGAGTTTTAGGTGCTGAGAATTCATGCGATATTCCCTGATCGCTACAAAATTTCTCAAAACCGCTATTTTCGAATTCGGATCCATGATCACTACGGATCTTGCTGACTTGAGAACATTTTTCAGTCTGAATCCGTTTTATAATCTTTTTCACTTCATCAAGGGTTTCTGATTTATCTCTCAAGAATGAAACCCAAGTGTATCTTGTATAATCATCTACAATAACTAAGATGTACTTTTGCCACCTCGACTTTCCGTTCTTGTTGGTCCTATAAGATCCATATGGAGAAGCTCGAGTGGTCTTGTGGTGATATTGGAGTTCACCTTTTGTGAGAGCTCCTAGTTTGTTTACCATACTGGCATTCACCACAAATCTTGTCTACTTTTTGCATTTTAGGTAGACCTTTAATTAGTTCACTTTTGCTCAATCTGTATAAATTTCGGTAGTGTACATGTCCAAGGCGTTTATGCCATAAATCAGTCTCATCGGTATGGACCATATAGCACGTTTGATTAGATGAGCTACTATTGCTTACTATATAGCAGTTTTCAGAAGTTCTGCGACCAGTTAATATTACAGAACCCTTTTCATTTGTAATTTCACAACCTTGATTAGAAAATTTAACATTATGGTTGTTATCGCATATTTGAGATATGCTCAACAGGTTGTGTTTTAAACCCTCAACATATAACACATTTTCAAATAAGGGAAGATTATAGAGTTGGACCGTACCTTTGCCAATTATCTTACAGTTGCTACCATCACCAAATGTGACTGACCCATCAGTCATATCTTTAAGATCGGTGAATAGAGCTTTGTCGCTTTGTCATATGTCCGGAGCATCCACTATCTAGGTACCATTTTGAATGGCTTGTAGCTTTGAAAGCGGTGTGAGCAACCAAACAAGTAACCTTGGGAACCCATTTCAAGATCTTGTTTTGGGTTTAGGAGAATAATTGGTCTTCTTTTGTTTATAGTTATAAGAATGACCTACTGAGTTAGATTTTAATAGCTCCTTAAGTAAATCAACAATTTTTTCAAATAGCGGGTTTCGAATCGATTTTTGAAATTTATATAGTCGCTTTTGTGTTTTTGAAAGGTTTTTGTATTTTTAGAAACAACTTGATTAGTACCTTTTCCATTTGAGTTAGAAGTCTCTCCTTTCACAAAATTGGAAGGAGCATTCTTGTTTAGGAGATGTGTTTTTATCAAAGCCCAACCCGGATCGATCGCCACATTTTCTTGATCCGGATAATAATTTTTCTAATTTTGGATCACCTTGGGCATATCTCCATGTGTCCTTCAAACTCGAAGAGAAGATACTTCATTTTTAAGTTTCTCATTTTGATTTCAAATTTTCAATTAGGGAGGTTTTGAATTTTAAATCACACTTTGATTTTTCAAAACAATCAAATTTGAGATTTTTCTAAAACAAGAGTTTCAAAACATTCTTTAAGTTTAAAAACTTTTCTTTTTGAAGTTTAAGTTTAACAAACAATTTTACAACTTTCCTTATATAAGGCATTGTAAGCATCTTGAAGATCTTCATCATTTTCATGATCACTATCCAAATTTTCTTCACTTGTTGAATCATCGTGATCTGAAAAGGTAAACTTGGCTAGAGTCATAAGGGCCTTAAGTTCACCGCTCGACTCGAATTTTAATTTTCGATCGGAAGAGGCTTCAGTAATCGACGATTCATCCCAAGTAGCCAACATACCCTTCCTTTTGGATCTGTCCTTTTAGGACATTTGTTTGCTAAATGCCCATATTCTTGACAGCTTGTAACATTGACTATCTTTCAATGACTTCCAAGATTTAGACTTAGGTTTAGAACGTTTCTTTTCATTTGCCTTTTGAAAGTCGACTCTTTTCTTACTTTTGACAATCGATAAAACTTTTTCGCCAAAGGGCCATATCATCTTCAGACTTTTTCGAATCTGAATTTTCTTGAGTAATACTTTTAGATGACTTCAAAGCAATAGACTTACCTTTAGGAGCTTTAAAACTTAATTCATAGGTTTGCAAAGAACCAACTAATTCTTCTACCTTCATATTGTCCGTATCACGAAGTTCTGGATTGCGGTTACCTTTGAATTGAACCGTTCGGAAGAGAGCGTAGTATTTTTGCACACACTTTACTTTCTGAGATCTTCTCGCCAAGACCCCACATTGAGTTTACAATGTCATTCAATCTAGTGTAAAAGTCCATAAACATTTCATTTTCCTCCATATGAATTTCTTCAAATTTAGTTGTGAGGAGTTGGACTTTAGATTTCTTGACAATTGAAGTACCTTCGTGTGTCATTTCTAAAATATCCCAGGCTTGTTTTTGCATAAAGTATCACAGATATGATTCTTTTGAACTCATCCGGTGATTGATAGTGCGCAAGTGATTGCATTTAGTGCTTTAGCATTAGCACTACTCTCATTTTTCTGAAGTGTGGTCCATTGGAAATACGGTGTAATTTTCATAGATTTTGAACCATCAACACCAGTTACTTCCATGGTAGGAGGTTTCCATTCAGTCACTGTGGCTAGCCACACACTTTCATCCATTGATCTGAGGAAGATTCTCATTCTGGCTTTCCAATAGGCATAGTTGGAGCCATCAAAAGGTGGAGGCCTAGTAACTGAAAGGCTATCAAAATTTGACATTTTTTTTTTTTAATATAGCTTAGATCGTTAGCTCAGGAAATAAATCCAAATAAAAAGCAACAAAAATGAGCTATTAGGCTCTGATACCACTTGAAAAGGCCAAGCTATATGTCCTAGAGGGGGGGGTGAATAGGACTATGTCAAATTTAAAATAAAATCAGCGGAACTAAAGTAAATCAATACCCTTACAATTAAGAATCAATTCACAATGCTAAATTAAAATCACCTTGATAAATAAGTATTGAGAGGTTGATACAAATTCAGTTCTAAGGACAACCTTACACCATAATAAACAAGGGCTTATGGTAGGACAACCTTATTTCTAGAACCTCTTTTGAATCAAGGACTCAATGTTAATATAAGTAAATGAAATAGCAAGGAATTGAAACTAAATGCAGAAGTAAAGATCTAAATTATTACAACAATCCCCACACTTGCTTGAAATGAAAATAGTTACAACATTCACATCCACTTGTACATTCCACACAATCGAATGATAAAAATATGAAAATTAAGCAAGCATTCAATCCACAAGACAAAGAGTTATAGTGGTTCGCACTTTGTGTGTACACCAACCTGCTTTACAACAAATGACCCACACAGAATGTTACTCCACTCCTAATATCCTCACACGGGGATATTAGCGTTCACTATCAAATAGGTTTTCTCGGGTTCACCAAAAACCTTTACAATTGTGTCTTTTTCACTTGGGCTTACACAATTCAAAAACCCCTTTTTCCGAAGTTTTGGTTTTCCTCGGACAACCAATACAATGAGATTTTTCTGCTCAATCTCAAATAAAACCAAGACAATGAGATTTTTCTCGCTTAACCTCAAACAAAACCAAAAATAAATGAATTTTACAGTAATTGTAAAATACCGGATTTCTCCTTTAGTTCCAGGTAGAACCAATCGAGTAGATGATTGAATGTCAAAGTTCAATTTCCAATACTCACATTCATAAGGTTCTAAATTCTAATAGATTTTAGATTTAACTTGTTGGGCGTAGCAATATTTGATTTTGATTCCAAGAAGAAGGAATAGGATAATTCCTCTTTTCAAATAAGATTGGAATATAGAAACAAAATCAAATTAAATAAGCTAGCAAAAAGGAATATTAAATAAGCACAATTTAGCTTAAAATAAACACAGACTTATCTCAGAGTGATTACTTGACAATTCTTGAAATGGAATGGAGTTGAGATGTAAAAACTCTGAATTTCGTGTTCAATTTATAGAAGAAAAAATCGTTCCTACGACTGGTCTTAGAAACTTAGGACTGGTCGTAGCTCTAACAGATTTTTGAAAGAATTGAGCGCGATCTTAGAAAGCCGTTCCACGACTGGTCGTGAGTACCCTACGACTGGTCGTGGGTCACCTACGACTGGTCGTAGATGCCTACGACTGGTCGTATGACCATGAAATAAGTTGCTGAATTTTGAGTCGTGGCTCCACGACTGATCGTGGACTAGTCGAAGCCAACCTACGACCGGTCGAAGGACTTCCAGGACTGGTCGTGGGCGTACCAAAAATTCCGAAAAATCTTCAACTACTTAGGACTGATCGTGGAATTTCTTGGACTAGTCGAACCAATGCCAGGACTGGTCGAACAAGAGCTAGGACTGGTCTTGGAATAGACCAAACTTATGTAAAATAAACATTTGATTTATGTATCCAAAATGACCTACTTAAAGGGTCAACCTAAAGTCATTCAAACCTGAAACATGTCGTATGGACATTGAACTTCAACCATTCAACGAATATAGATTGTTTGAACCATATCAGGCTTGAGATCTTGTAGCTTCAAACTTGAGATCTTCATCAGCATAACAACTACTTCATGCATTGCTTATTAGTCTTGAAGTCATGAGTCGTTCTCTAAGACTTGAACATCAACATAGTAGCTTCTTGAACTTCAACATCTTGAGCTTCAACTTGTAACATCTTGAAGAATCCAACTTATAGCTTCTTGTAGTATTTAAGCAGTGTCTTGAATCAAAATCATCATACAAGCACAAGACACAGATAGATGTTTTGACACAACAAAATTTGACAACCGAAGGAGTATGAGACCATAACCCTTACACCAAGGAATCACAATGTTATGCCTGTCATGAGTATGGGCACCTATCAACCGAATGCCCAAACAGAAAAACTAAAGGCTAGGCAATGGCTGCCACGTGGGATGATACTGAAGAGTTAAATTTAGAATCTAGTGACTCAGAAAGCGATGGAGATCATAAATCATTGAAAATTCTCATGGTGTCCACTGCATCAATCATTCCCACGGAATCTAAAAACAAGGAAGAACAACAAGCCACTGAATTATTTCCATCTGATAATGAGGAAACTGGAGAAGAAGAAGAAGAAAAGGATAAACTATAAGATGCTTATAATCAACTCTACATTCATAGCATAAATATCCTTAAAAGACTCGGAATAGCGGAAAACAAAAGTAAGTTGCTGTAAAAAGATTTAGATAAAACATTGGAAATCAACACACAATTAATAAATGATCTGCAGCAATATCATACGGATAATGATAGACTTGAACGAATTAATGCCTTTCTTGAAAATCAGTCTGAGAAATTGAACAAATAGGTCAAGATCTTAAAAGATAAAATTGTGCTTCTTCAAAATGAAATCATACAATCATGTTTAACTTAGAAGAATAAATTACAAGTTTTTTCAGAGTGGTGAAAAATTATAAAAACTCTTAGGGATGGGAAGACCTGGAAAGGACAAGAGTAGTCTAGGATATGAAAATTTTAAATCCAAATCTGGAAATGCAGCACCAATAACTAAAAGATCTGCTGCTTTAGGAAGTAACACAAGAACTTCTCCAGTCTGTCATTTGTGTGGTGATCTTGGTCATTATAAGTTCGAATGCATGACACCTAAAATCCAAACCAACTAGAGAAATGAAAATTTTCAATAGTCCACTTAAAGATATGGATAGCAGAAACACACTTCCATCACCATCCAAAATGATGAACAAAACGAAAGAGTTAATTAATCAAGTGGATGAACTGAACAATAAAAACTTTGCCATGAAATGAGTAAGGAAGCATGAGTTCAGATCATGCATCAGGATCTGAAAACTCGCTGAAATGATGCAATTTTACTGAGCTTTAAATAAAATATCTGAGGTTCTTCACCTCCATCTTTTGTATATAAACATTCAAATGTTTATAATTTTGATGTGTATAGAAATTATACATGGTTTTGCTGAGTTGCTATTGATCCATAGAAATACTAAAAGTATACTTGAAGGGTTGTCTGAAAGCTGAAAATGAAAAATATTCATCTTCGATATGTCTATCAATATGTCATTCCCGATTAATCGATGATGGGTCGATATCTTCGACATCTCTTCGGAATGTGGTAAGTCACATGATCGAGACTACTATCGAAGCTCTTGTCGATAACATCGAATGAGGATCATCGATATAATCAAACGTAAGTTCGATAAAATTGAAGTCTGACACCCGATAAAAGGCAGTCGAGCGGAAAAAACTTATTTTTTCTGAAAAAAGCTGTCGATTTTTTTTTCTGCTCGAATCCTCGGTCGGAAGACCATTAGTGGGTCCCAGAAGCTTCTCAAAAAATGGGTATTATCCTTCCATTCCTTCCACTTCAAAGTCTGTCTCACTTTTGGTCGGGTATTTTTTGTCTCTTTAAAAGAAGGATTTTGTCCTCTTTCCCAAAGTTTTCAAACCCTCCTTTTATCCTCATGGGAAAAGACAAGGGAAAAGTGTTGGGTCCGGGCGAGTCTTCAAGATCCACCTGACAATAGGTGCTCACTTAAAGAGAAAGGGCAAGGGACCCTGAACGTGGGACCCCCACAAGGCAACACTCGAGGAGTGGCGAGTCCCAGTCTGAGGCACAAGTACCGCCTCCAGTTAGAGCAACATCACGTCCACTGAAATTCGTGGGTAGGAAGCTCATCCACGAGAGAAAAGTAGATAGGGATTGTCTAAAGCTGTATAATCTTGAATCCCTGTTTGCTGCGATCGATTGGTTACTTGTCCTCGATTTCAATGGGCCATGCCAACTCGAACGAACACACAACTTCCTTGCCGCGTGTCACTCACCTGTGTCTGATCCTCCTTCGATCATGATTGATGTGGATGGTGATGATGTACTGATCACTCCTGCTACAATGGCAAATATCCTTGGACTAAAAATGGCATCAGAAGGTCTCCCTGAAATGGACCTCGAAAATATGAAAGTTCGGTCCATGGTTACTGAGTTTTTATGCAATGGTCAGGACATCCCGTGGTATCAAGGGAATGCCTTGAAATCTAGGTACATGGAACCAAGATTTTGGATTTTGCACGGTATCTTCACCACAAATATATATCCCAGAAGTACCAACCGGTCCGATCTCACCGGTTTTATGACCATGAAAATGTACTCAATCGCTAAGGGGATAAAGATTTGCCTTCCAACTCTGCTTGTCTCTCAGTTGGTAAATGTTATCCATACAACTAGGGATCTTCATTTACCCTATCCCTGGATCATACACATGGTTTTTAACACCATTGACTTCCCAACATCCAGTGATCCTCCTCTCCAAACCTTCTCCAAAAACAATATATAAAGAATGGACTTGAAGTTTCATGAGTATTCTGAGGAACCAGAGGAAGATATTCACAAAGTTGCTGCTGGAGGAGATGGTGGTGCAGGAGATGCTCCCATGGAAGGGAGTGAGGGGGCTGGGCATGAACCGTCTGCAACGCATCAAGCACCATACACATTAAGAGCTGGGTATGCAAAGAGATTTAAGCTCCATAAAGATAAGATTGGCGCCATTCAGCGTGATGTCTCTCAACTCAGGGAGTCAATGAACGAGAGACTTACTGTCCTGGAATGGCTAGTTCAGGGTGTGCAGCAGACCGTCCAACAGTTGGTGGAGCTGATGACTTGCCGCCGGGACAATACGACACCATCCCACTTCGCTTCATAATGTTGATTACTGAGTGCTATCACATACACCCCACTCCTATTTCTGCATATGAATATTAGTATCTTTTTTAATGTTCTACGCCTTCATGGGAGTATGTGATAACTAACTAATCTGGAGAATCTGACATTTTTTTATGGTAATTGTATATGGCCATGGTTGGGCTGAAAATTTTTTTTGGTTTAGTTCTGTTGGGATAAACTGTTAACTCTACTGCTGACCGTGGCAGTATGTGCTTTCGATATTTGAATATTTTGGTAATGGCTGAGTATCATTCTTATCTTTACTACCATGATTATGATTTAAGATCCCCTAGTTTGTCTGATGTGGAATGCATGTGATGCTTGTAATGAATATTCTAACTGCTATATCACTACATATATCTGATCTGCCATGCATATATATTCACTGCAAACGATGTCTGATTCAGTAACTGTTTTACCATTATACATCTATCTATTATATGCATATTCCTCAGAATGATGGTTCTCCCAAATTCTTCAAAGCTTCAGTCAATATCAACCACTATATCTTTGTCAATGACTGACAAAAGGGGGGAGAATAGTTCAAACACCCCATACGAAAAATGTATATCTTCTTGGATGATGTTGCAGGTATTAAGGGGAGCAGCTGCATCAAGAGAGGGGGAATTTACAGTTAGGGGGAGCAGATACTAGGCTGTGTACATGGGTTCAATGGAAATTATAAAATTATGTACAATGCATGAACACACAATTTAGGATGTGTTTGTCCAGTACTCTAGGGCGCTTTGGGATTTTGTCACGTAATTGACAAAGGGGGAGATTGAAAGTGCCCTGGTTTGTCAATTAGCATGAGTGTTGAGTCAGTTAGACTACAGAGCCAGATAGGAAGATCAATTCAAGCATCTGCCTCAACCGGATGTGTGCAAGCTCACCACAGGTAAATCTGAGCCTCACATCCCTTGTCCTAAATCATCAGGTATACTAAAACTCTTAAAAAATGTTAGAATATCATTGGGTTTTTAGGGTAAGAAAACGTTTTTAAAATAGAAAAATTCTTTAAGTTTTCTTGCCTTGTTGATTTTATCGATACACATCTCGACATGATCGACTTACGCTGTCGAGTCCTCGATACTCCATCGATACCATCGAAAAGAGGACCAAATATGTCCAACAACCTTATACACATCTGGACAGAATTATCGATGTATCAATACACCTATCGATATCATCGATATTCAAATCTCGAGTCTATCGAAGTTGACTCGATTATATCGATAGGCAGATTTCTGGCGCCCCTGTTTTTTTTTAAGAATATCATATAAGCATTGATATATCGAACCTCCTCGATACCATCGAAATTCAAACCTCAATGATATCGGAAGGCCTTCGATGATATTGGTCTTGGGCGCCAAGTTCTCCAGCAAAATATTTCAGGGTGATTTATCTATGATCGGGGGTCACTTGATAGAATCGATATTCAAATATCGATGATATCGATTGCATCGAACATGGATGTAAACTGTCCAACAAGCTTTATGAAAAATACTTTTGATTTATTGATGCATCGACACAGCGATCGATATCATCGACATTCAAATTTCGATGATCTTGAAGGTCCCTCGATCACTCATGAAAATCGAAAATATTTCAAGTCAAGTCTCTCTCATTTTTCAATTGTCAATCAATCAAACCTTTCATTGATGAAATCGGAGTTTGAAATCCGATGACATCGACAATCGTTTCGATTCATCGACTAGCTAGCAAAAGGTTTCAAAAACATATGACATTGAGTTCAAGACATCAAGCGGACCATCGATGCTATCGAGAGTATATGCTCGATGATATCAAACCTGCTCGATGATATCGAACTCTGTCATAAATGTGACTATTTTATATCCATTGGAACCTTTTGCCTATATAAAGAGGACTTGTCTAGTGTTGCTGTAAGAGAAAGAAGAGAGAGCTTTTGAGTGTTTAACCTTAGATCTTATACCCAAAGCCCTTTCTCTAAAGGGAGTTCATCCTCCAATCCACCCTCACCATTGATATTCAATAGAGTGGATTGGGGAATGAACTTTCGCATTCAAGGATCCTTCAGCTACTACCTTAATGTCAAATCATGAAGCTGGGATGCCTTGAATGCATAGATGATTGAAATCGCTCTATCTTCCTTATAGGAAAATCTTTTGAGAGTAGGATTTCATCATAACCTTGACCTAACCCTTTATCATGCATTGGTACATCTTTTGAGTTGCGGATCAAGGAGATCGAAGACTCTTTATCAACAAAGGAGGAGATCTTCGTCAACGTGCTTAATGGGACTCATCCACTTATCTGTAAGTATCTAGAGTCCAGAGGATACTTGTGATCATTCCTTTTTAGGATTTGGTCTTAGGTGTTTCTCACCCCTTCAAGCCCTCGTAGAAGGCCTCCGACGAGAGTGTACATGGTGGGTGCATTTTGTGGACCCTTGTTCCACGGAGAGCATAAACATTTGGTTGAAGGTGAACTAGTCAAAACCTTCAGTTTGAGGTGAGCTGTGTGAAACCTCAGGTTTGGGTTAAACCGCATAAAACCTTCGGTAGGTCTTATGGAAGATCCTTGGCCAGTGTGCCTAAAAGTGGGTGCGTTGTGTTGGCCCTTGCTCATGAGAGCGTAAACAGTCAGCCTCAGTGTAAGTTGTAAAGGTTGAAAGTGAACCTAATTTAAAACCTTAGGTTTAAGGTGAACCACTGTAAATCCTTCTTAATGAAATCCGGCACACTCAAGGGTTGAGTGCGTCTACCGGGAGTGGAGTAGACTGATTGTTAAACCACTATAAAAATGATTGTGTTTGAGATTGTTATTTTTCTAAATGTGTGATTTACTTTTATACCTCCATATTTGAATATCTGAGATCATACCTCACACATGTACACAGTCATATCCATCATAAACTAGTTTGCATATTGTTCACTTCTTAAATAGTTTGTGATTGGATCCTCTATGGGCTTGGAAGCCAGTAGAATCATTTTTGAGTAATCCTAATATGTGCTTGTTGATTAGGATTAGTGTAATAGGATTTTAAATAAACCATAAAAACTTTAACAGCCCTATTCACCCCCCTCTAGGACATATTGGCATATTCTTACTTCAACTAAAGCGATCTTCATCGTTATTTCATGAGTAACAGCATTATAGTTAGAAAGAACATTGTCCGCTTGAGAGAGCTTCTCTTTAAGAAGTGTAAATTCCTTTCAATGATTGAGAATCTTGGAAGCAATGACCATATTCCATGTTACTTCCAAGTTCTTCGTAGAGTCATGAAATTGTGATAAGGAAGTGTAAAGAGGCGAACATCCACATGCGCCAGGCGAGCTGGGTGAGCAAGAACTGCTAGAGCACTATCCAAAAAGGGTCATTGAGTTGGTCTTTAAAAGCACCAACAATGACAGAAAATTGAATGCTTGAAAAGCCCCAACATAAGACGTGACACCTTTTCTAAGGAGAATTTATCGAAAGCCGTCATCACTAAGTTGGATCCTTTAGATCCACTAGGAGTTGGCATGACTGAAACTAAAAGATAAGAGGAGAATATAAGTTTAAAAGAAAACATATATGTATTCAATACTGAGGTAAAATAAGAAAAGAAAATATATACCCAGAGTAGGAATAACAGCGGAGACAACTGGAACAAAATGAGTTACAGGTGCTGCGAAACTAGGAACTTCCATGGTCATAACAGCGTTAAAGGAAAGTTCCTGAGCTCCTATGGTGCTTGAGTCAAGAGTATTTGGAGTGGGGACATCAACTGGATCAGAAAGAAATTCCAGGCTCCGAACTACCGGTTGAATAGGAGAAGGGCGTGCAACAGGGGACTTGTTAATCCAAGTAGGGGCATTGGATGTTTGAGGGACTGATGACAAAGTTTCTTCTGGACTAGGAAGAAGAAGTACATTCCCCATTGTTGCCTGAATATCGGACGGTTGAGCTTCTATAGCCCTTGAAGTTGATGTTCCGTGAGCAACCACCTCAGCAATATCCACGATACACGCGGAATACGAAGCATCGAAAGAGAGAAAGATATTCACACCAGGAGAACCGCCATATTCACCATAATCAAGTTGCACTTCATGATCCAGAGAAGTCTTCAAAATAGGATGGGAAGTGTTAGGATGGGTAATGGGAGCATCAGGGAAAGAAGACCTAACTTCAGTGTCGCTCTCTTCTCCAACGTTTATCTCAACATCAGTATGTGCATTTAGCAAAGCATCTCCTTCATCAGTGAGACTTGTGGGAGAAGATATATCTTCGATTGCAGTGTTTGCAGAATATTCTAATGAGTTGTCTTCCTCCGACGTGGTTTGTTTTCCCTTATAAGCAATCTTCACAGGAAGAAGACGTGCACCTCGAGAAGGAGAAGGAATTAGTTGGGCCAAAACCTCAGGAGACTGTGACTTGGCACGAGAGCGGGTCATAGGGGAAGTAGTAATGACAATTCGACGTATAGCTAGAGAAGTCGAGGGAGTGGCACGATTGGCAGCAGTTCCTATAAGATCCACGATAGGGACAAGCGTGGCAGCCGCATGTTCAACAGGTTGAGAAGCTGCAAGAGGGACAAGTTTTATAACCAGAGGAATGACAGGAGCAGGATTCACAGGTTAATTTTCTCCTGTGGGAGTAGGAGAAGGCAGAACACCTCCTGTAGGTTCAAGTTCATTGTAAGGACCGGCCGATCTTTCTCTCCAATTTATTAAATCCATAGGAGAACCAAAAGCAATCCAGCCTTCAAGAGTGTTTGGGGGTTTTATCTCTCTAATAGGCTCTTCCACAGAAATTTTTAGACAAAGTTGCCGTGGGACAGTGGCTTGATCTTTCTCGTAAAAGTACCTAATCCCCTATTCTTACCTGTAATTCCTTAAGCACGGGGGAAGAATCCAGGTAGGGCAATCCACTGAAAAGAAATTGTGCATTAAATAATAATGATGACTCCACCATCGCATCTAGGTATATGAAGTTGTTACTCTGTGATTATACCCTGGGAGGAGGAATCGAGAGCCAAAATTTCTAGTTAGGAGCTGCTTCCATATCAGAGCCTAGTTGTAAGGACCAACTCCGTAACTCCTCATGGTTCTGGTAACTTCCTCACCTATTTGGGCATAGCCTAATCATACCTAAGCTGTTTGGCAAATTGGCTCGGGTAATATGGCTGTCGCCAGAACTTTAGCACTTCCCGTAATGAAAGACTGCAAGAACGAATGCAAAGAAAGAAAGTCCTTTCAATGGGGTCCAAGGCTTGGTTATCCTCTGCATCTCTGTCTTCAGCTTGATGTTCTAAATAAAAAGGAAAGAAGTCGATGGATTCTATATTATCAATTTTATCCACTATCCATTCGTACCCGTTCCTTATCATTTTTTGCTTAAGAAAATGCCACAAGGGCAGATGATCAGGATGGACATAGACCTTCTCCGGATCATTGTATGTCCAGGGGAAATAGATGCCGAGCCATCTAGAGAGTAATGTCATGGAGTGAAAGCAGATAAAACTCTTAGCGCCAGGCTTTAGCAGTGCACCATGGCGTGACCGAAAGCTCTGTATAATGAATACAAGACAAGAGGGGCCAAGGAATATCTATTTTTGGCTTCTGCCATCGCACCCACTGCCATAAACAAAGTTGGCTGAATAGAGTCTGAACTTTTTGAGCTGGGAAGCACGACTAAGCTCAACCAGTAGGCCAGAAAAGTAGCTAACTTAGTTTCGGTGGTAAATTCGGTCGGGCCTTTATTTTCTTGATATGAGCTTCTAGCTCAGCACAGTGACTGCCAGGGAAACTAAAAAAAGGGGGGGAGAGAGAGAAAGAGAAGGGGAAGGGAAGGTCAGTGAGCAATTCATGTGTACAGAAAAACATTACTTGAAAGGGAAAGAGAGTGTTAAAATGCTTACACTAAGTAGCAAGAAAAATGGGCTAGCCATTGAAGTGGAAAAATCTGTCAACATCAGCGAAGTAAGATGTTTCCCGAAATAGCTTGATGGTGGTCGCTGTAATTTTAGGCACTCTATTGGGCCAATATAAGCAAACTCTTGGTTTGAAGGAATATATTCATTAAGAAAGGAGTCGAGGATGAGCATGCCAGCCATCCTATATAAATCCCATAAAGTAATACTCACTTCCCCTATCGGTAGATGGAGAGAATTCGTAGTAGAGGACCAATACTTCAGAAAACCTTTATAGATCATCATATCTTTCTGAAAGAAGTCTGAAGTGGCTTTTATGGCATGATACAACCTTGCTACAATAAGGACGTCTTTGTGTTTTTCCAAAATCGTTGTGGCCCAAGCATTATAATACGGATGAACAGTCCAAAAACCTCGTGTCCGGAATTCATCTTTACCCCACAAAGAATTGCGGTGACGAAAGCATTTCTGAATTGTCTCGAAGAAATGGGTTTGATATAAGGAGTGAGGGTCGTGGCACGGTGCGAAAAAATGCATGTATCAATTTGCCCGGTCTTCTGGGTTAAACCTTTATCTATAACATAACCCTCGAGAATTTGCAGCTCCTTGATCACCTAGTTAGATACATATAAAAGTCAATTATGTGCCATGTAGTCTATGGGTTTTCTTTGAAGAATGGATCGGTGGCACTGAAGCTGTAAAGGAAGAGAGATGGTTTCATCTTTATATGGGTTGCGAAATTTGATCGCTTCAGTGGCCAGCTTGACTGAGTCTCAAGTGTTCTGAAAATGTCTTCGATTGTGCTCTCGAATCTTCTCCTGGAAGATTTCATCCTAGCTCTTTTCTCTTACTTGTTTTGGGACTGATGGGGGAGGAGAAGCCTCTGCCGTAGAAGGATGATTATCGTCAGTGCGAAAGTTGGTTGTGCATTTTAACCAATCTTCCCAATCGGCTTCTTGTCTTGAGAGGAGCGGTCCTTCTATCTCCTTCATGATTATGGCCATGCGGATATGCTCTGGCAAGCGTTGAATACAATCAGTAAAGCTCACAATGACAGGAGCTGGCTCTTCGAAGAAAGAGTTGTAGTTCTCACTAGAGCAAGGTCCTTTTTGAGTATGGGTTTTTGCAGATGGTGGGTTAGATGGTTCCGCGGTACTTGGGGAAGTTAGGGGTCTCTTTGAGCTGGCCATTGGAGATCTGAACAGGAATTGATAAAAAATTAATTAAAATCAGAAGATAAGATTTATTGAGTTAAAAGTATAAGGAAAATGCTCAAGTCCAAACTTTTACGCGCAAAGTACTGTGCGAAAGGCATTGTGCTCAAATAGTTGTGTGCACATCATTGGGCGAAAACTTTTACGCCCAAAGTGTTATGCGCAAAACTTTTGCGCGCAACATATTGTGTGAAAATTATTGCACGTGAATGCAAGGACATTGTGCGCTACCTATAATGAATAGAATTTTGACTAAGTACAAAAGACTATTGTGAGCAGAAGGCTTTGTACAGAGCAGTTGTTGTGCGGCGCACAATGAGGTTAGCGCACAAAAGGTAGAAACGTGATGCGAAAATAGTGTGAAGCAGAAGATAAGGGTGGCAAAAAAGAAGACAAGTCTTGTATATATAGATGGGGGTTGGGCTGTTATGTGCAACTCGTTGTGTGTAAATCGCAGTGAGAAATTCGTTATGTGTAGATTGGTCATGGCACAATGAAGACAATATGCACACAATGAAGGAGATCAATAAAACAAGTGTTTAAAGGAATTATTACTGATCCTACATGTTTATCTTGTAGGTATAAAAAAATAATAATAAAAATGTAGGATCAAGGGGGCATCTGTTAAGGCATAAAAAGAGTGAAAGACAGCAGAAAAAAAATCATTGTGCACAAATAGGATGGTCAAAAAGAGCATTATGCGGAAAAGCGGTTTTGCATGGAAATGATCATTGTGCATAGATGATTATAGCGTGCATCGAGTTCCGTGTAAAGGATAGCGCACTCTGAGTTCCGCGCAAGGGATAGCTCACTCCGAGTTCCGCACAAAGGATATCGCACGATGGTATTCGCATAAAGCCGTCCGCACAATGTAATCCTCACAAAGGTGGTTGGCACAAAGCGGGCCGCACAACGATGATGTGGCGCGTTCACATGTGTGAGAAGATTATATATACCCCTTGACCCCTTTAAAGGGGTCATTAGCGACCAATCGAGAAGTAGAGGAAAATTTGAAGAGAGAGAGAGAGGTACTACTCCATTGCCGTTGTGCGGAACGACTGTTGTGCGGCACACAACACAAGGGACGCACAAACATCATTCGCACACAACAAAGGCCAGCGCACAAAGGGCGCCAGGGCACAATTGCTTCAGCGCACAACGCCTTCTGCCAGCGCACAATGGCTTTCAATAATACGCGATGACTTCTAGCACAACATTCAACATTATGTTTTAATGTTTTATACATTTATGCATAATTTGGATGTTAAATATTGATTGTATATCATAATTTATAAGTATTTTATTTGGAATCAAAGGAGAAAAGGATGTAAAGAACTTAGAATACACAAAATAAAATGATTGTCTTTCCTATTGTCTTCTGGTAATCAGCCAAATGAATGAATTTTCCCAAACGAAATGCATTTGCTTCCTGTTTGAAACACATGAGTTTTTGGAAAATGAATAGTGTATTCGGGTTCCGAGAACTGAGGTGTTACAGATGGTGTGCTCAACCGACACTCCTTGTGAAATACATATATAGCATTCCATATAGATAGAATCCATACATTCATTCTAATTTCATACTATTTAACATTGCATACTAGCCCATCATCCTCTCCCCCTTTTTTACACAATTTGACAAATGAAGAATAACATAAATGATATGAATATCAAAGAATAAAATCAACATGTATTAAGAAAATAAGGGTAATCATATGAAATAGTCAACCATATTATTTAAAATAGTTAGCTGTCAACAAACACATCATCAAGGTATTTAAAGTATCGAGACAAGTCACAAAATATGTTTAAGTATGGAACCAATATAAGACAGAAAGATAAATAAATCTATCTTAATCCGACCCAGAGGAAGATGGTGCAGGCATCAAGGGATCATTTAGCCGCAAACTCCTGTTGATGCGATGGAAGTACTTTTTCTTGTACTTCATTATAGATTATTGGGTTTAGGCTAATGAAGCCTGTGATACATGTAAAGACTCCACTTTCTCCTCCAAAGCAGATAGTATCTCACAAACTGAGAGGGGTGCTAGTCAGAATCGGCTGGATCATTAGAATCTTCTAACTCATTAAATATGTTGTCTATGGTTGTGTCGTCAGCAGGCTTCTCTTTTTTTTCTTCTCCTTCTCTTTACTCAGGAAGAGGAGTGAGGTTCATCATATTCAGGTTTGAATTGTTGAAAGGGAGTTTGGATTCCGGTGCCTCATACATAGGAATTTGAACATTATAATGAAAGACAATACAGGACATGAGGTGAGTAAAAGGAATCGAACCATGCTTTGGATGTAAGCGGAATTGAATAATGATGTAACAAATTAAATAAGGTAGACAGACACAAATACGTAATACAATAGAATGAAAAACTCTAAGCATAAAGGGAATAAGATCAGTCTTATTCCCATCTCGAGGATACACATTAGAAGTAAAAAATTATCATGCCCCAGACCCGGTAACCGGATTCACAAGAAACCTAATGGCCTAGGTTCGGCGCAAACCTCCGTAGTACCCCATTTTTTTCTTGAGGCGGTGTTAAGATCCTAGGATCCTATAAGGAGGATTTTCATAACAGTATAATCATTACCAATATGAGCATACCCAAGATCACATCAAGTAAATCTGAGAATAACAAAGGCACACATCATAAAATCCACTATGAATTTGAACTTTTACAAGTATCCATAAGGTCCAAAAGGACATACATAAGATAATAGAAGGAAGAAAGGAAGTCTGCAACACTGGGTCCTCAAGCTCAGCTCTAATCTAAACCCTACCATGGAATCCTCAACAACCGAAGCCAATAAACTAGATAGCAGATCTCCTCTGGGATCGGCGATGAACTGGAACACTGGCAAGCCTGGGATATGAAACGTGATTGTCCTCGCTGCATAGTTCAAGATGGCACGATACTCTGTAAGCCAGTCCATACCCAGAATCACATCAAATCCTGTCATCGACATCATGAATAGATCGACAGGGAGAAACATCTCGCCCACTAACACCGGGCAAGAAGGACAACGACGGGTCAGCACAATAGACTTCCCCATGGGAGTCGAAATGGTCAAGGCCTCAAACACGGCCTCCGACGGAATACCGGTCGATCGGCAAAACTGCTCGGCCACAAAAGAATGGGAAGCACCAGAATCAAACAAAACATGATCAACACAAGCAGAAACAAGAAGAATACCCTCAACGACTCCACCGGTCGATGACTACGGGTCATGGCCTGGCGCCTGTTGCGCATAATAAAAATGCCCCTGAGCTGGTAGGGGAAGCAAACCGGAAGACTGAGGGTCCTGAATCTGAGCCTGCTGGGCTGCTATATACACTGGACCCAGGGATCGAACAATATACGGATATCCCCTCTCCTCAGCCTGCTGTTCCGGTTATATGGTGGGACACCTCTCTGCAAAATTTTAGGGCCAATAGACCCCATTTGGGCATCCAAGTTGGTGGGCCAATATAGTGGGCTGCTAGAAATTTCTGCTGTGCAGTCTAGCAGCATAGTTTCATAAAAATAAATTTAAAAAAAATTATTTTATCAGAAGGTGGGCCATATTTTTGGGTCCCACCTTGTTGTAGGCTTGATGAGGGACCTTGGGTCTAAATTTCAGGAATTTTGGAGGCCCAGAACCCACTCATTTGATGGCCCAAATTCAGGATAGTTATATTCCAGCAATATTTCACCCTGGACAGATTGTATTCTTTAAATTAATTAAAATACTTCTGAGTATCCAAAAATTATGAAAATTTATAGGAAGGTAGTCCACTCATGGTGGGATCTACCTACCAAATTTCAGGTCTAATGAACCCCTGTGTACACCGTGAAAAGGCCCGGACTGGCACACCACGTTGGGACGTCCAGGCCAGTTAGATTTTTTGGACAGATTGTTTCATTCAAATTAATTAAATTATTTTTAGATGTCCAAAAATTCTAAAATTTTATGGGGTTATGGTACACCTATGGGAGGACCATCCTTCAAATGTTTAGGGCCATCAGGCCCCTAGACTGACCGTGGTATGGCCTGTAAATTGGGTCAGTTTTGGGCCAAATACCCAGGCCCATATGACTAACCATCATGGGATGCCCCTACGTTGGGCTGCTGGGCCTGCATTCTAACGGCATTGCTCACTTGAAGTAAGTATTGTATATCCCCCTTCTTATCTAGTGGGACCCACTGTGATATGTGTGGGTCACCATGGGCCAGTAACTCATTTAAATTAAATAAATTTCTGGACTCCAGCAGGCCCAGGAAGTGGGTGGGCTGGAATTCCAGCAAGGGACCCAAAATTGTGCATAATTGATCTTTTGGAGTCATGGCGGCCCACCAGATTTAAGGGAATGTTGCACACACTCTTTGCCCTCTTTCCTTAGACATTTTGGGCTTAATTAGTGCCCCTTAAGGCCCACCTTTGTGGTGGTTTGTGGGCTAACCTTAACTAGAATTTTTTATAGCTTTATAGGCCCAATGGGCTAGAAACTATCCCTTGAGCCCAAGATTGTGCAAGGCATGATCTTATTGATTCATGGACCTAATGGGCTGTCTACAAACTGATCATGTGCATTTATTAGCCTTGATGGCCTCATAAAATGCTTAATTGTAGGATGACTTGCAAGGCCCACATAAATGTATATTGTGGAGGGCCTTGCTAAATCTTTGGGCTAGTGTGGTAAGGTCCACACTGTCAGTATAGGCCTTGCCCATGTGTATTCTTAGGCTCACGGGCTGCCTTCAAGTCCACCATAATGTATGAATTAGATGGCTTTTGTTTGGGCCATTTCTTTTGGGCCCATCATGTGATATATTATATGCATGTTTGTGTTAGCAAGTAGGCCTTGTGGACTCAGTTCTTTTGGATAGGCCCATTGATCTTAGGCCTATACTCTCCTATCTATTATGATGGGCTTAGGGGCAATAATACACAAGAGGTTGGGCCCTTGGTTGCCCACTAAACTAACCCGGTACTTAGGCCAAAGTGAGGCCCAACTCACTTGTGTTAAATGTGAAACTTGCCCATGTAAATGAATTACTAGGCTGCCCATGAAGCCCACCATAATATATGGATTTATGACCTTTATGGTTGGGCCTAAACCTTGCTTAAGGGCCCACCATGCTACCTAAGTATTGGGCTTAGTGTATGGCCCACTAGGCCATGGATTGCTTAGGCCTTAGGCCTTATTTCATACTCGAGTAGTGGCGAGCTACCTCTTGGAAACCAGTTGAGGTTGGATGTCCTCCTGGGTGGTCCTAAGGTAGGCCCATGGGTTATTCTATAGATGGTTAAAGGCCCACCATAGACCCTAGGCCATTTGTTTCAGGCTCAATGTGTATATATGTGGAACCTGCCTCAAGAGCCGAGAATGGGGTACTATGGAGGCTGTTACGGCCAGAACCAGCCATCGGGTTCCTTGTGATTCCAGTTACTGAGTCTGGGGCGTGACAAAAATTCAATGTAGGACGCAACATTTAGTGAGCATTTGGGTTTCCCGGAAGGGCATTACCATATCACCATACAACATTGAAATAACACAATGCTCGAGTGATAGTTTGTTTTCAGAGTTAGGCATTTTCTGTAAGGCCCGTATCTTAGACCAATCGTACCATTCCACGGACTCCCGCGGTCCTCCAGGTCGAATTCTGGCAAACCACAGCTTGTAATCAGTGTTTATGCGTAACCCTAAGTCACTTCCCGAAGATCAGAGTCGGCTTAACTCGAAACATGTATCCTAGCGACCGCGTTGTCGCCGTTGTTCCAATGCCACATCTTACGCGCCGATGTGATACCCAGGACAGGAGTAGTGGGCCCGCATTTATTTCAAGAAAAATGTCGTGCGTTGCAAATTCTGAGAGAATCTCTACAATCTATTAAATCAATCTCATCAATCAATCAAGTACAATACCCATCCCTCTCTTACCAACAAGGCATGACAACCCATACCTCACTCATCTAAAGTCAACGCTCTCTCTCTCCACCCATCCCTTCCTTACACCCATCACCATCCCTCTCTCCCATCCACTACTCCTCCTCTCTCTCATTTCTCACTCCATCCCAAGCAATCCAAGGGAGGTGACCGTCCAAGCTCTAAGGAGAATAAGGAGAGCTAGGTGTGGCCACTCCTTACCACCCAATCTTCCATCCTAGCCATCCAACCTTCATCAACTTCCATCAAAGAGAGAGCTTAGGAGTTTGGCATTCCATCAGATTAAGAAGATCCAACGGTGGGTGCTTTGGTGGGAGTAGGTTTATGCTTTGATGATGGGCTAAGTAAGGCCTACCAATTGATGGTATGGATCTCACAATGGACCCTAGGTTTGGCCGATGGCCCACCATGATTCATATGATCATTCCATTATGAGGCAATTCTCCATGGACCCCTTATGATGTTTATTTTCCCATTTATGGAGAGGTCATCTAGACCTTACATCTTTTGGTGGAAGGAATCTCCACCATTGATTTAGGGCCCACATGATTTGGGACCCATTTTAATGTATGTATTGTATTTACATGGCCCACCTAGGGTGGGTGCATAGTGGCGGAGACCCTCCCCTCCATCGTCGTCTCTCTCACTCACTCTCTCTCTCCCCCTCTTTCTTTCTCCTTCCCATGTGTTGTGGACCCCACTATGATGTATGATCCACGTCATCCCATTCGTGGGGCCTACCTCGCTGGCATCCAGTGGATAGGCCACTACCTGTCTGCCTGGACAAATTTGGATGAAGGAAAATACAAATATCGGTTTGATGCGAAACACTGGCCCACCTTGATGGCACGTGTGGCCCACACATACATGGGACCCACCTGCCATGGATCAGTATTAAGTAACCAGACCGTCAGAATCTGACCCAAATACACCCTCGGATCAGGAAAAATTCCATAAACATTTACATGTACTCGGAATCTCCAATCGAGACCCACTGATCGTCGAACTGAAAATGGTCCGCCACGCGTGATCTGAGAACCCTACTGGAACGAAAACTTAATGGAACCTAGATCCGGCGTCAGTGAGCTTAAGTCCGACCTTTGGCTCAAGGGGGGCTCCGGAAATGCTCCGTTGAGCTGAAACAGATGCCCTTTGGACAAAACCTAAGTATACCTTGACCTAGAGTCTATTTTGGTGAGTTTTTAGACTATATAAGGACCTTAAACCCTCTCTCATTGCAGCCATACGAATTTGGGAGAAAACCTAGGAGAGAGAAGAGAGAAAAGAGAGAGTGTGTGGGAGAAGTGGGAGCTTCTTCCTGCCGTTCTTCCCTGCCATATCCAAGCTTAAACCACTCCATTCTTATCATTTTCCCGGTAATTCTGGCATCATTTCTAGGTAAGAAACCCTAACCCTAATCTGTTTTCGGGTTTAGACAGTTGTAGGTTATGAAATAGCTAACTTATTTCATTCTATAGGTTGTCAAACTGCCAAATACGGAAGCTTAGCAAACCTATCGGCTTCGTTACGATTCTACGATAAAAAGTGCGGACTTTAGGTGTATAGGTTATGGTTTTCAATGCTTTCAATGTCAGATAATGATAGATTCATGATCTGTATGCAATTGCACATGTACAAAGTGCTTTCCGTTTTCTGTTTCGATTAAAGTTGTAGAATATGGAATTTTACATATTCTAGGTATTCGTGGAAAATACCGTATATGTATATTTTGTGAAAATGTGTTTGACATGATTATTTGTTGTATGAATGTATGATATATGGATAAAATATTTATTTGGCGAAAGGATTCGTCCTAATGCATGTTTTGCTAATATACACTATGTATGTAGAAATACTGTATTTTAGAAAGTACCGTATATGTATATATTTTAGAGATTTGTTTGCCATGATTATTTGTTGTATAAGTATATTATATATACGTAAAATACTTTCTTGGCAAAAGGACTCGCCCTAACGCATGTTTGCTAACATACACTAAGTATGTTGAAATAGTGTATGCTAAGTGTTTGTGAAAATGCTTGAGAGAGTAAGTGTTTGGATGGTGATGCCTTAGGTAGGTGTTAAGATAGGATTCTCAACTACCTTAAAGACCGGTATGATTTCCTCTGTGTGGTTAATTACTTTAACCGCTTATGAAATATATGTGTTTCTGTTTCTTGTTTATATAGTGCTTTATAATATGCTTTATAACATGCTTTATATCATGCTTTATGACATGCTTGTTAACATGCTTGAATTACTTGTTTATTTAATTCTACTCTATTTACTTCACATGTTTATGTTGTATTCCATGAAATCCGTGAAGGGTGATGGGGGAGTGGTATAACGATTCCGTGCAACAGCCCTGACAGCCCTAAACGGATAATACCAGACCTTGATTGTATGAGTTGAATCTTGATCCATTACTGCTTTATCTATCTGCAATTGATTGTGTTTGGGGCTATGATTTTAGTCCAGACAATCGGTACCAAAATTGAATTCGTGGCTGTGATTCATTTGCCACGTGAGATGTGTTCGACGAACTCGAGTCGTACTTCGGTTGGCGATAGTGGTTGGCCACGCGAAGTTCTTATGCACTTCATGTCGTTCAAATTGTTGTGCGCTCGTGCTAGTCGAGCTTGCCAAGTAACCTGATCTGTCTTATGTATGTTCACTATGTTTGGACGCTACTGCTTGAACCTAGGGTACCAAACTTACTAGTGAAAATCCCGTTAACCATGGTACCTCGATCCGCTAAGACTCATGAGCCGGGCATGGTGGTACGGGACACCGTGGTCGAGCTGTCTGCCTACGGTGGGGCCACGTGACTCCCCGTAGTGACCAGTGAGCAACCAGACTCATGAGCTGATTATGGTGGTATTGGACACTATATTCGAGCTATCGGCCTACACTACTTGATGGGTGATGGGGGAATGGTGTAACGATTCTGTGTAACAGCCCTGACCGTATCCGGTGTAGTGACCTCAAGCATACTCTAAACCTACGGTGAGGCGCCGAGCCTTCTCGTAGTAACAGATTATAATCTAGGCCTGTATTGATAAGGTGATGGGGGAGTGGTGTAACGATTCCGCGTAATAGCCCTGGCAGCCCTTGCAGCGACCTAGAAACACACTATCGTATGAGATTGTCTAGGACTGACGACCCTAGAATGGATCATGTTTGGGAATGATACAAGGGAAGTACCTTAGTTTCCTAATCCTGCTATTTGAAATGAACTAATAACAACTCGATAATCATGCTCATCATACATGTCATGTGCCTGGAAGATGTGGAGCACTGAGGAAAGAAAGCATGCCGCGAACGAAGATGGTGTCGCATGAGGGAGTATGTCGGTGAGGGCATACATGATGACAGCATTCATACTTACATTAATAAGAGTAGTTAGGAGTGTTTGAATTTACTGCTTTATCATTACTGCTTGACTGAATTGATAATATGTTAACCTATGCTTTATTGTTCCATTGAGTTGATCACTCACTCCCACGTTACGGGACGGTATTGTACACACCAACCAGATTTGTTGAGTTTCAGGTGATGACGAGGCTTATGAAGTAGAGCCAGACTTTTACTATGATGTTGAGGAGGAGTTCTCCTATCTGTAACTCTCTGGCAGGTCTATGAAGACCTGGTATTGTATTGACGGGGCTATGACACTTGGGATAAAAGACATTACACTTCCTCACATTTGGTATATTTTAGAACTGTACTTGTAATTAATTAACCTGGTAACTTTATCACACTCTGGAGACTCACCACTATTTTTATATTATATATATCTATCACAGTCTTCCGTGCAATTTAACTGCCTCTGGAGTATGATATGTTGTTTTGGCTTAATCTCACTCATGTTCAATGCACTAATACTGATCACATTCAATCATCATTCACATGTGGAACATGGGGGGGGGGGAGAACCCACCTTAATTGAAGTGTTTTATGTCCACACAGTCCACCTAGACGAGTGGTGTGGGAATCTACCGAGATGTATCTTTTTTTCCAAGTCATTCATCAGTTTTGGGACGTGGGGACACCCCACACGTGTGGCACGTGTGTGGTGTGACCCACCTTGGTGTATGTGTTTTACACACACCGTTCATATGGATGATGGCCCCACTACTGCTAATGTCAACAAGTTCTGTGGGCCATTAGATGTATGCGTTCTTTACCACGCCATCCATCTGTTTTTTAGGGTGAGGTCCACCTTAATGTATGTATTGTACATCAACATAGTTCATCTGGACGTGCCATGGGACGCACCGTGATGTATGTATTGTATATCTATGTCGTCCATTTGTGCGGCCCACCGTGATGTATGTATTGTATATCTATGTCGTCCATTAGTGCAGTTCGCAGTGATATATTTATGGCCCATTTGATGAGGCCCAATGTGATATATTTGTGGCCCATTAACAAGGCCCAATGTGATGTATATATGGCCTTTGAATGAGGCCCATTGTGATGTATATATGGCTTTTGTATGAGGCCCACTGTGATGTATATATGGCCCATTTGGTGAGGTCCAATATGAAGTTTGTGCAGCCCATATGTGCGACCCAATGTGATGTTTATATGGCCCCTATATGTGGCCCAATATGATATTTGTGTAACCCATATGAGCGGCCCATTGTGATGTATTTGAAGCCCATGTAATGTGGCCCATTGTGATATATTTAAGGCCTAGATATGAGACCCATTATGATTATATAAGGCCCATGCGATGCGGCCCACTTGATGTATATGAGGCCTACGTGATGCAACCCATTTTGATGTATATGAGGCCCATTGTTGCGGCCCATTGTGATGTATATGAGGCCCATATATGAGGCCCATTATAATGAGCATGCGGCCCGTCTTTAAGACCCATTGTAATGTACATAAGGTCCATGTGATGTTGCCCATTGTGATGTATATTAGACACATGTGATGTGGCCCATTGTGATGTATTTAAGGCCCAAGTATGAGGCCCAATGTGATATATATAAAGCTCTTGTGTGAGGCCTAAGGTGATGTATATGAGGCCTATTGTGATGTGCGATTCCACCAGGATGTTTATGATGCCCATCCATGTTCTTGGTTAATATTAAACGGGCCATGCCTTGAGAGCAATGATGGTTTAATGTCTACGTTGTATGAGCAATGATGGTTAGATGTCCACATTGTAACTCTCCCTCGGGCCTGTTGTTAGGCCCATTCTCATCTCCCCTTAACGGGCTAACCTAAACCGTTGGGCCCCTATTGATGATTATATTACCCATCTTTCCCTTTGATTAGGCTATCCCAATCCGTTGGGCCCCCATTTGATAATGATGTTTTTCACCATACCTTGTGGGACCACCCAAGCCTTAGAGCCCATCTTGTGTTTATACTAAGCCTTCCATAGGGAATGCCACCTTGTGCTTATTGGGCCCTTAGGAAGCCCAGATTGCTACGTGATAGAGCGGGCAAGGAAGCCCGCTCCTTGTTCTTAAGCCCATTTTTTATAGGAGTAGGTCATCTAAGCCCATCCTTGATATGAGGAGAGAACATCATCATCGTAGATGGAAAGATCGGTGGTATCGGGTTTAGTAATCCACTGTCGAGGACCGATCCTCATATTATGGATTAGATCTATTGTCATTCTATGAACCCCGCCATATTTATAGGCCAATTATCGATTACGACTATGATTGGTATACACATTGAGTATGTGTTAGCATAACATTGTCATTATATGAGGCCCATCGTGACCATGTGAGGCCCATTGTGATTACCTGAGGCCCATTATGATTGTATGAAGCCCATTGTGACCATGTAAGTGATGGTATAAGGCCTATTGCGTATGTATGAGGCCCATTACGATGTGTGAGGACCATTGTGATGTGATGGTATGAGGCTCATTGTGATTGTATGAGACCCGTTGTGACTAGATGAGGCCCATTGTGATGTGAGAGGCCCATTGTGACTGTGTGAGATTAATAATTATTATGTTCGATAATCATACATAGCATCATGTTACATGCCCATACGCATCATCTGCATGTTTAATATGAGATACGGCTGACCATCGTATATGCCATTGGACAGGTTATTTTTGGGACTCCCTGATAGGCGAGGTTACCCCATATGAGTGCATGGTACACACAAGTTTGATGCATGAATAGATGGTATGACTCATTCATCTCGTATTTTGTAATATGACCACCGTACGACCTAGTGACATCAGGGCCGTAGTCTCCACAGACATATCGTGAATGACTAGATGGGACACAGGAAATCTTTTCTACATAGGGTGCCATAGATGTCCCTAGGTGAAAGTCCCCAAACCCTCTTGGTACCAGAGGACGCCCTAACATCTAGACCGAGTGGATATATATGAGCGCATGAGAGCCATATACCAGTAGGCCGCGTATCCCACTATGTCGTGGTTGGTTGGGAGGGGAGTGTGGCCTTACCTGCCTGAGGGTGTAAGTAATGTTAGGCTGAGTCTGACTAGCTCATAAATGGATCATCTATCGACGAGTCGGGCCCAATATTGACAGACGGATAGTGAAGTCTCTTTCACTTACCCAGTTGTGCGCTTAATGGGGCGGCAGGTGGCGTAGAGTGTACTAGACCCCGGTGATGATCCTAGAGATGTAGGTACTGATATGTGGACTTATTAAGCAGGAGTTGCGTACTCAGCATTTTACTCATTCATTAACTCATTCACTATCTACTTGGGCTGGTGGTGCACAACTAATTTGATATGTGTACCTTCGTAATGGACAGGATTTCAATTAGGCGCGTGACTAACCTGAGATCAAGAGTTTACCACATTGAGTCTAACTATCCAAATTTAGGTATGGGATTGGTTTGGATAAAAGTCCCTTGTGATGGACCCTACAGCTTGCGATACTACGTACTATCATCCCGACTTCACGCTCTAGCTTGGTTATTTCATTCGCACCGCATATTGCATTCCATTCTCAGCACATAGAATTTTGTTTACTATGCTCACGTATTGCATATTCTTAATGAGGTTGATGATATTATGGACTCGGCAGGATCTATATATTGCACTACATCCGCGGTATATGGCATTTGAGTCGCTATGTTTCTGCATTTATATGGCTTAGATGAGACTGGTAGTATTCGTGGACTCATCAAGATTTGCATATTGCATTGCGTCCTCAGTGTATGATATTTAGCTTACTAGGTTTCCGTATTACATAACTGATCTACATTACTTCCTCAATATATGATATTGGCTTATTATGTTTTTGCATCGCATAGCCTAGATAAGGCTGATAGTACTTATGGATTTACTGGCATGTTTTCTCATTACTCTGATATTGAATGACTTATAGCCTTGCCAGTATTCTGCTTACGCTGATATTTGTGTACTTGACACTTATCTTGCACACACACGTACACCACCCTCAAAGCGTTCTACAAGCTTATGCATGATAGATGCGTGCAGGTGACAATAGGACACGATCGAGCTAAGGCAGGAGCGTGCGGTAGAGCTTCTCGAGCTTTTGACATTTACCTTGTATTTCCCTTTCAGTATTGTATTCAACTATTTATATTAGTAAATATATGATGATGATGTTTCCTTTGTGATTTGAGTAAACTTATGGTTATGCTTCTTACGAGATAAATGCACGTAAAAAAAATCCTCCTTATAGGATTCTAAGATTGGAATATGGCATATGAGTGCTGGAAGCTAAGAATGGGTTACTACGGAGGTTGTCAGCACCGGATTCGCTGATCAAAAATTTTTTGAGCCCAGTTTTCGAGTTTGGGGCGTGACATTTTCTCTGATAATGTGGTGATTGGAATTCCATCATCTGCAACATTTATATCCATTAATGCAGATATGACATGTGGTGTTATTGTGAATGTTTATTCTACAAATTTAACTGGGAATGATATATTATTAAGAGAAACATCACAGATAGAGGCATACATGCTTTGCTCAATGGACCAGTAAGTCGTTCTTCCCTAACTCATAATGCGTTCCCATCCAACCTCGGAAAGAATAGGAATTAGACCTAACCTAGTAATGTGGTCTAAATTAACAACCTTTTTTTGATAATATAGATCATCCTCCGGTGACTGTAGAGTCTATACAGCAAGAGGAGTTAATCTAGAAGATGAACCAACATGATTCTTGCGAACCAATATTTTGGTTCTACGTTCCATTTGAGAATGCACAAGCAAAATATCAAAGAAAAATAGAAGAAAAAGAGTAGATCAGATTTGAAGTAAAACCCACAAGAAAAAGGGTTTCAATTGAAGAAAAATCTACTCTAGTATGTTAATATAGCAATAGACCACCTAATACTTGAAGGAATTTGAAAATGAATCACTTAGAAGTGAGTTTGGAAGATGGGTTGGTCGAATGGGGCACCGACTAACCAAGGAAGAATGAGTGAAATGAAATAGATTTGGGAATTTCCCCCTTTTTGAGGCAAACCCGTACAATTTTTGGCTAGCCTGAACCCGTGCTCGGCTGGTCGAAAAATCTCAAAATTTTTTATTTTTGTTTAATTTTTAATTTTTATTAATATTTAATTTTCATTTCATGCATTTCATCACAAAATAAATGTAAAGAAAAGAAATAAAATAATTATTTAACAATACATTATCCAATATCATGTTTTAAATGTGAAAATTTAACTTTGTCAAGCGGCTTAGTCAGTATATCTACAGGTTGCTTCTCAGTTTGAATGCATTATAGTATGATAGATTTATCGTCAACTAATTCTCAAATATAATGGTATTATATGTCAATATGTTTTGTAAAAGAATGTTAAATTGGATTTTTTGAGATATTTATTACACTAGAATTATTGTAATATAATGCCATCGTATATTGCGTAATCTCATAGTCAGCTAGCATGCTTTTCATCCATATTAGTTGAGTGAAAGCATTTCCTACTGCAATATATTCAACTTTAGCAGTAGAAAGAGAAACAGAATTTTGTTTCTTACTGAGCCAAGATACTAAGCTGTTTCCAACATAAAAACATCCACTACTGGTAGATACATCCACCGCTAGTAAATTTTCTATCATCAACATTTCTTGCCAAGTCTGCATCTGTATAGCCTGCGATTTGTACAAATGTATCATGTGGATACCATAATCCTAAGTTTGCAAAACTTGCGACATATATGATTATCCGTTTAACAACAATTAAGTGCAATTCTTTAGGATCAGATTGATATCTAACACATATTCCAACACTGAATGCAATATCTGGTCTACCAGCAATTACGTACAGAAGACTACAAATAATACTACAATATAGTCGAGAGTCTACACTTTTACTTGATTCATGTTTTGAGAGTTTAAGAGTTGTACTTATTAGAGTATCAAAATTCTTACCATTCTTAAAGGTAAACCATTTTACAAGGTTCAATGCATATTTGGTCTGTGAGATGAACATACTATCTTCGAGTTGTTTAACTTGTAATCTAAGGAAATAGTTTAGTTCACTGACCATACTCATTTCAAACTTGGATTTCATTAGATCTGCAAACTCAGTAGATAAGTTAGCACATGTAGATCCATAAATAATAACGTTAACATAGATTTGAACTATCAGGATATGATCGTTATATTTCTTGACGAATAGGGTTTTATCAACACTACCCTTAACAAAATTATGACTAAGTAAGAATTTAGTCAACTTTTTATACCATGCTCTAGGAGCTTGTTTTAATATGTAAAGAGCCTTTTTAAGATGGTAAACATGATTTGAAAGTTTAGAATTTTCAAAACCCTTTGGTTGTTCAAGATATACTTCGTCATTTAAATCACCGTTTAGAAAAATATTTTTTACATCCATTAGATAAATTTTAAAATTTTGATGGCATGCAATCAAAATAAATAATATGATTGATTCAAGGCGCGCAACTGGTGCAAAGGTTTCATCGAATACCTTTAATTTGAGTATAATCTTGTACAAGAAGTTGTGTTTATTTCTTATAATGTTTCCTATTTCATTAGTTTTAAATTTTAAAATCCACTTGGTTCCAATCACATGTTTATCAGTAGGTTTGAAAACCAAATACCATATATCATTTCTAATGAATTGATTTAATTCTTCTTGCATGACATTAATCCAACTTTCATCACTGAGTATTTGATTTACATTACCCGGTTCAATTTAGGAAGTAAAGCAGACATGATTACATATATTTCTAGTTTTTTTCTTGTCTAAACACCAAGTATTTGATTAGTCGGATGGTCTTTGACTAACATTAACTCAGTATTGTCTAACTTAGATGAAGATTTAGGTATATTAATCAAATTGATATCATCATCATCTTCTTGGTCAAGACTAGGTGTGATTGATTGATCATGTATCACAACATTTATAGATTCTTGTGTAGCCCCAATTCTTTTGTTAAGAATACGGTATGCCTGACTATTTAGAGCATAACTTAGAAATATTCCCTCATCGTTTTTTACTTCAAAATTTTCCAAATTTTCTCGGTCACATAAAATAAAGTATTTGCTTCTAAAAGTTTGAAAATATTTAACCGTGGGAATTTTATTAAACCATAATTCATAAGTTGTTTTGTTTCTAGCTTTTCTAATATAAACACGATTAATTATATAGTATGTAGTACTAACAGCTCCAACTTATAAATTTTTAGGTAAGTTCATGTTATTTAATATTACACTTGCCATTTCTTGTAGAATTCTATTTTTTGTTTTTACAACTCTATTTTGTTAAGGTGTTTTTGGAGCAAAAAATTCATGCAATATACTATGATCATTGCAGTATTTCTCAAAATTGCTATTTTCAAATTCGATACCATGATCACTTCTAATTTTGACCACAAAAAACTCTTTTTTAGTGTTGATACATTTTAAAATTTGTCTGACTTCATCAAGAGTGTCTCATTTTTCTCTTAGAAAGGCTACCCAAGTATATCTAGTGTAGTCATCAACCACCACCAGAAAATATTTCTTTCCACGTCCAGTCTCCATTCTAGTTGGTCCAACTAAATCCATATGGAGATGTTCAAGAGGTCTGGTCGTGGCTAAGGAGTTCACTTTCTTGTGACTACTCCTAATTTGCTTGCCTATTTGACATGCGCCACGAACTTTTTCAATCTTTTTCAATTTGGGTAGGTTGCATAAGTGATTTCTTTTGCTCAATTTATATAAATCTCTATAGTTTATATGTCCAAGATGTTGATGTCATAGTTCAGTCTTATCTGTTTGGACCATATAACATGAATGGTTTGTTGAGCAACAATTATTAATTATATAGCATTTTCAGACATTCTACGACCATTTAATATTACATTTCCTTTCTCATTTATTATCTCACATCTGTGATTTGAAAATTTTACACTATGCTTATTATCACAGATCTGAGATATGCTCAGAAGATTATGTTATAATCCTTTAACATATAGAACATTTTTTAAGAGAGGTAATTTAGGAAGTCGTACATTACCTTGGCTAATTATTTTACAATTGCTTCCATCTCCGAATGTAACTGAGCCATCATTTACTTCGTTAATGTTTGAGAGTATAGCCTTATCACCTATCATGTGTCTTAAACATCGACTATCTAGGTACCATCTTGAATGGCTATTAGCTTTGAAAACTGTGTGGGCAATAAGACACTTAACCTTTGGAACTCATTTCATTGCAGTTCTAGGTTTAGGAGGATCTCTTACTTTTTGTTCGATTCGGGAGTTAGGATTTCTCATTTTTCTAAATATTCTAATCTTATCTGAGTTGGATTTCAATAGCTCTTTAAGCAAGTCCATAGTTTTTTCAGCTAAAGGACGTTTATTGTTCCTTTGATGTTTATAGTAGTTGGCATTATTTTTTACATTAGAGACTTGAAAAGATTTTGATTTTTTGAAGTCATTCATTTTATAGTTTGAATATTTTAGAGTCTCAACTTTAGAGTTTAAGGATTCTCCTTTTACAAAAGTAAGAGCAAAATCCTTAGATTTCAAAGAGTTACTTTTAATATAACCCAGACCAGACTTGTCACCACATCACCTCGATGAGGTTAACAATTTTTCAAGTTTCTGGTCACCAAGGGTATTGTAACACCCTAAACTTTTCAATACCCGAGTATTGAAAGCTCTCAAGTGTTACCATGAAATTTAATGTTACATGTACGTGTGTACAATACCAATCTAATTATCTTAACCTTACATCTAATTCCTGACACGAATTTGACCCTTGAAAATGGTCCCCACCCACCAATCAAGTCATCCGACTGTTGATCACGTAGTTTGATATAGGTACATTCCCCTGACTAAATCAACACATAACCCTTCACCGTGATGATTTAGATATAAGTTCTTTTATAGGAATTACTTAAAAACATGCCTACTACCATGTAGACCCATCGGATTTCACATAACACTCAGATCAACAATAATTATGAAAATGCCATTAACATAGACCCTGATTCTAAATCACGTAGTTCCCACTATTTGATTAGCGTGAAATTTTATACCATGCCTAAAAATCATAAATTAATCAAACACATCGAATTTCAGCCCTTAGATCATTGTAAAAATAACCCAATGGATGGATCAGCCATTAACCGTTGATTTTGAGGCCCACCTGATCTTTGGATATGCTCCAATTATGGACTCAATCCCTTGAATTAAATGGAGAAATAATGGACGGAGTAGATTTAGCTGAAACATCACTATGAACCCCACACCTAGGGTGTATATACACAAGCGATGCGCAGCTGTAGTGCACCGGACAAGGAATCCTGGTCAAATCAGGTTGACCCAATGAATTTTGAAGGAAGAAGGGATTTCTTCCACCAACAACGGAACGGTTGTCTGCGGTGATGATTGTGGGTCACTAACACCATCCACATGGATGATCTGAACCTGTTGGTGCATAAAAATACGAAGTTCTCATTGTGCATTGTTCATAACTATAAGTAATGAAGAAGGGATTTTTAGAGAAGAGAAGATATCAGAGAAAGAAGAAAAGACTAGAAGAGAAAGGAGAAGGTGCAGAAGATGGGTGAGTTGTGCGGGTCTGCGCAATTCATGTCAGTTGCGTGGACCGCCCAACTCATAACTGACCGTGTAACTCACGTCAGTTGCGCTAGATCGCGCAACGTATGTCAAGTCCGCGCAACCTGTTTCATGGGTGAAGATCAGTTGTGCGCTACACAATAAGAATGTTGCACAATGGGGTCCACATCACGAAGACTGAGACTACACGTGCAGAAGCCTATAAATACCCTCAACCCCTTCATTTGGGACGATGCAAGATCAGAGCTAGATACCTCTGCAAGGTATTGAAGAAGGAAAAGGAAATTGAAGGAAGACGGAAGCAAGTTGCACGGCCCATTGCGTCAGACCGCACAGCAGAAGACTGTTGCTCTGGACCACGCAACATAGGAGTTGTGTGGGTCCAGGCAACTAGAAGGAGTTGCGTGACAATGCATACATATAGTCCATATGCTGCTAAAATTTTCAAATTCTCTGCAATCCTTTTAGAATTCAATCATTCTTATATAAAGCTATCATTCCAAAAGAGTAAGAGAGAATATGGAAGATATTCAGAGCAACACAACTCCTCTGTTACTCCGACGGATGCAAAACACGTCGAAATGCTACCGAAATTGCCTTTCATTCATTGAACCACTACTCTGTACTTTGTTTCAGAATAAAGGGATAAGAGGATGTAAACGAATTCAGAATTAATAAAATCTTTAATGATGAATGTTCTTATATTTTCTTTGTTATTATTGAATGATAATTCCCCAAACGAAATATTTTTTGTTTCTTGTTAAAATAGAATCGTCCATCGCGTTCGGAGGATGGATTCGACTAAAACCTTGTTGTCCACATGAATCTATGCACACTCACAAGCTCACAGCAGCCGGTGAATATGGCATCATGATAACTAGTGGAGTGGCCACCAAAAACTCGGACCCAGCCCAGATTTTGGCTCATGGCCTAACTCGATCCTACTAATCCGATGAACGAAGCTGATCTCCTGAAAGATCATTGTAAGTGGACCCTACAGGGAAACTGGAATCATCTCTTTCGTAAATAGCAGGAAAAATGAACGTATTTCTGTTGTGTAGGACGACCGGAACTCGGGGTAAGAATCTGATCCAAGCTGTTTATTATGCCCGTGAGTAAAAACTGACCGGACCCCAGCTCTCCCCATGTGCTTCCAAGCCATCACACGTGCACAATCTTGATCACATCAACGTGTTACGAACAGTAACGCATGACTGATCATCTGTTGGGACGAGACGTGGTCCAGCAACAGTATCCAGATGGAAGATCTAAGCCATTCATCTTGACCCTGTGTCAAACCTGACTGAACCTCTGCCTTTCCACACCGACCCAACCGTGTGACTAATTGAAAGCTCATGTGTGGATTCCCAGTTACGCAAGAAGCTTCTACGAAAAGGAAAACTGGAGGGTGTTGCGTCAGATTCCCTTGCTGCATAAAAAAAGATACGCAGAGGGGGTTTTTAGTATAAGCATCTTATAAAAGGGCTCTCCACTCCACCGTCTAAAGAACATAATAAGAGAGAGAGAAAGAGAAAGAAGGAGAGAAAAAACATGAGAGAAAGGGAAAATCCTAGCCGAACAGTAGTAGCAGTAGAAAGAAAAGAAAAGAAAATGAATGAGAAAGGAAAGAAAAGAAAGAAAAGAAAGGAACGAGGAAGGGAAAAGAGAAGAAAGAAAGAGAGAAAGAAAGGAGCGAGGAAGGCCAATCTGATCCAACACGGGCATTCTTGATTTCCCAAACCAGGTCTGAAATCCTTAATTATCTCATCCCTTTCCAAAACCCCTCTCCTTTCTTCTCTGCTAGGAACTGAGAATTCTAAGATAAAGTATAACTAAGAGATCCTTCATATTTCCTAAGTCTAAGTGAAATTTAGTTACAACTAATCCTAACTACTTGAATCCTGTGAATTAGGATAAGGAGAAGCAAGTTTTATCCTAAGATTTCCTAAGACCCTAAACTTACCTGAGAATGACCGAACAATTAGAGGTGAGGGTTTTATACTTTAAACTTACATTAATTTAAGTTGTTATATTTATCTTTCCTTTTTACATGCCTTCATGATACTGTGAATTCTCCCTGCAATTATAAGGCTTATCAACACTTATTTACCCTTTTGGGAATCATGATTCAGTTTACATTCCCTATCACTGCAAGTGATGTATTTAAGGTATCACAACTAGTGAATCATATATTTATCGTGGACGTAATGTGTTACGGGTAACGCCCCTCTTGGTCGACATGTAATTCCATGGGTTGGTTGGCGTGGTACATAATCGATGTAAGTAAATCACTATGCATGTTACATCACTTCTCAGAATTGGATGTTGCAAATAGTCACTTCATGAACACATCGTGTTACGTAAATCCTCCAATCGCATCGTTGTGTCGCCTTGAGATGTTCGCATAAAGCCACATTAACGTTAGACATGCTGGCGAATATCCATATAGTGAGAGTGCGGGTCGAGCCAGATATTATAAACTATTTTTCACATTGTGATAGTGATCACTATGTATGATGAGCTGCATACACTTTACTAGGCATACATTCATGTAGATTTTTTACGCATGCGGATATCTCTCGGAGTCATGGAGTATGTGACGTATCAGAACCCTTACATCACTCTTATGAATCTCTTGAATTACTGTTAATCTTAAAGGATAACCATCACTATAAGTAGGGCATTGACCCTCTCCCAACCATACAGATGATGCAGGTGATGCATAGATCAAAGACCTAAAGGACCATCTCCCTATGGAAGATTATACTAAAAGAATAAGAAAATAACCTTATGATTTAGCTTCTTACTTCCACTACGAACTCCCCATTAAGAGGACACTTTATGTTTTATTGAATTCTTTTAATAATAATGATGGTTGATTTTGTTCTCATAAATGGTTACCTTCATGAATGTATCTGAATGTGATCTAAAAATAATAATAAATAAGGTGCGATTTTTTAAAGCATCCAAGTTTATATATTATTAACACCCGGTTTTCTCGGGCACGAGTATAAACTCTGGCTGTGAAAATTTGGGATGTTACAGTTGGTATTAGAGCATGACAATGAGATTACTTAGGCCTAAGGGAGTGGATTATCATAAGCTTTACCTGACTAGGATAGAATCTTGAATTAGATATCTATACTTCCCTATTGGAAATGTTAAGTTAGACATGAATTTAGAAATTTTGAATATAGATACCCCGGAATAAATCCCCAAAATTCTAAACAGACTTGTTCTGAACCAAAGTCATCCTTAAATAGTGTCACCATTAAGAATAAATAAGTTTCCCTTATGAGAATAGAGATTTCCTATTTTTTCCAGAATTTTTTACTATTTCAATGAAATTCTGACATGCTATGAAATCTCTACTAATTACGATAAGAAGATGCATTGAAAAATTTTGAAGATTTTCTAATAGATCACTTAGGTCTCCATTAACCTTCCCCTAATTTTTCACCTCTATCGGATCTGTACAAAATTTCATAAAAATTCGACAGTAGCAAAATCAGCAAAAATTGCTATTGGAAAGCAAGCTTGTATACACCTTACAGGGGTTAAACACCCCCCAAACCATGGAATCATGCCTTGTGTATTTTTTTGGAGCCTCGAGAACAAGTCAGAGGCTTAGGCTCCAAATTTCGAGTGAATTGGAAATATAGATCTGAAGTTAAAATTCTTGGGGTAATAGACTGTCAATATAAAACGATTATGGGTAATTAGAATGACAACACTAAACCATATAATCAACAATGAATGGATGATTTGACCTATCCATTGTCATCTAGTTTGGTTAGGATACCTAGCTTTCACCTAGGTGACCTGGGTTCAAATCCCATCAACAAAACCATAATCAGGAAAGGTGTAAGCGGGCTAATCCAGTTATCAAATCTCGAGGTCGAGATTTTGTTTAAGGGGGGTAGGTTGTAGCATCCCAATTCATATAGGCAATTATACGAGCCTAGATGTATACATACGTGGAAAGTTGAGCATGATGAATCAGTATGGATGATAGAAATAATTTGGGGTAGTGTATCAGATAATCGAAGCATGCAATGAAAGCATAATAAGACCACGTAGAATTATCCCTTACGAGAATATAAGATTTCGTGACACTCGCCATGAGTTTATAACAATCGAGATTATGGATTGATGGAACCATGTTTACCGAAATTTACGTAGTTTGACTCAAACTCAAAGTCCTTGAAAATCTCAAATGATCCCCATGCCCTGATCAAGTAAATGAACGAGATTTAATATGATTATGAATTTATACCGATAAATCCTTTATACTGTGCAGACGAAGGATCCATGTATCGGGCGCAAACCCACTGTAACCACATATTCACATTATCTTGAACACAGGAAGGAGGGAATCCTTGGAGACTTGGAAAATAGCTTGTATAATGAAAGTACAAAATTTTGAGGGCGAAATTATGCTTAAGGGGGGTAGATTATAACACCCTGAACTTTTCAATACCCGAGTATTGAAAGCTCTCAAGTGTTACCATGAAATTTAACATAACATGTACGTGTGTACGATACCAATCTAACTATCATAACCTTACAAATAATTCCTGACACGAATTAGACCCTTGAGAATGGTCCCCACCCACCAAACAAGTCATCCAACCATTGATCACGTAGTTTAATGCAAGTGCATTCCCCTGACTAAATCAACACATAACCATTCACCATGATGATTTAGATATAAGTTCTTCTATAAGAATTACTTAGAAACATAGTTACTAACATGTAGACCTATCAGATTTCACAAAACTGTCAGATCAACAATAATTATGAAAATGCTATTAACCCAGGCCCTGAATTTAAATCACGTAGTTCCCACTATCCAATTAACGTGAAATTTTATAAAATGCCTATAAATCATAAATTAACCATACACGTCAAATTTTAACCCTTAGATCATTGTAAAAATAACCTAATGGATGGATCATCCTTAACCATTGATTTTGCCCCCCCCCCCCACGATCTTTATATATGCTCCAATTATGGACTCAACCCCTTGAATTAAATGGAGAAACGAATGGATGAAGTAGATTTAGCTGAAACATCACTGTGGACTCCACACCTAGGGGTGCATATACAGAAGCGGTGCGCAGTCGCAGTGCACCGAACAGGGAATCCTAGTCAAATCGGCTCAACCCGATGAATTTCAAAGGAAGAAGGGATTGTTTCCACCAACGACAGAACGGTCGTCCGTGGTAATGATTGTTGGTCACTAGCACTGTCCATATGGATGATCTGAAGAGTCCAACACATTTGGAGGATGGATTCAACCAAAACCTTATTATCCATATGAATCTATGCACACTCACGAGCTCACAACAACTGGTGAATATGGCATCATGATAACTAGTGGAGTGGCCACCCAAAACTCGGACCCAACCCAGATTTTGGTTCATGGCCTAAATCGACCCTACTAATCCGATGAATGAAGCTGATCTCCCGAAAGATCATTGTAAGTGGACCCCACAGGGAAACCAGAATCGTCTCTTTCACAAACAGCGAGAAAAATGGATGTATTCCGTTGTATAGGACAATCGAAACTCGGTGTAAGAATCCGATCCAAGCCGTCCATTGTGTCCGTGGGTAAAAACTGATCAGACCCTAGCTCTCCCTATTTGCTTCCAAGCTGTCATACGTGCACAATCTTGATCACAACAACGTGTTGCGAACCATAACACGCGAATGATCATCCGTTGGGACGAGACGTGGGCTACCAACAGTATCCAGATGGAAGATCTAAGCCATTCATTGATTCCCTTGCTGCGTAAACAAAGATACGTAGAGGGGTTTTTAGTGTAGGCAACCTATAAAAGGGCTCTCCACTTCACTGTTTAAAGAACATAACAACAGAGAGAGAGAGAGAAGGAGAGAAAGAAACGTGAGAGAAAGGGAAAATTCAAGCTGAGCAACAATAGTAATAGAAAAAAAAAAGGAAAGTGAAAGGAAAGAAAATAAAGCAAACAAAGGAACAAGGAAGGGAAAAGAGAAGAAAGAAAGAGGGAAAGAATGGAGCGAGGAAGGCCAATCCGATCCAACATGGGCATTCTTGATTTTGTTGTTGATTTCCCAAACCGGGTTTGAAATCCTTAATTATCTTCTCCCTTTCCAAAACTCCTCTCCTTCTCCTCTGGGAACTGAGAACTCTAAGATAGAGGATAACTAAGACAGCCTTCATATTTCCTAAATCTATGTGAAATTTAGTTACAACTAATCCTTACTACTCGAATCTTGTGAATTAGGATAAGGAGAAGCAAGTTTTATCTTAAGATTTCCTAGGACCCTAAACTTGTTTGAGAACAATGAAACAATTAGAGGTGGGGGTTTCATCCTTTAAGCTTACATTAATTTAAGTTGTTACATTTATCTTGCCCTTTTACATGCCTTCATGCTACTGTGAATTTTGCCTGCAATTATAAGGTTTATCAACACTTATTTACCCTTTTGGGAATCACGATTCAGTTTACATTCCCTATCATTGCAAGTGATGTGTTTAAGGTATCACAACTAATGAATCATATATTTATCATGGACGTAATGAGTTATGGGTATCGGCCTTCTTGGTTGGCACGTAATTCCGTGGGTTGGCGTGGTACACAATCGATGTAAGTAAATCGCCAAGCGTGTTATATCACTTCTCGGGATTGGATATCGCAAATAGTTTCTCCATAAACATATCGTGTTATGTAAATCCCTCAATCGCATCGTTGTGTCACCTTGAGATGTTCGCGTAAAGCCACGTTAACATTAGATACGCCGGCGAATATCCGTATAGTGAGAGTGCTGGTCAAGCCGGATATTATGAACTATTTTCCACATTGTGATAGCGATCACTACGTGTGATGAGTCGAACACACTTTTCTAGGCATACATTCATGTATATTGTTTGTGCATACCAATAACTCTCAAAGTAGTGGAGTACGTGATGTATCAGAACCCTCACATCACTCTTATGAATTCCTTTAATTATTGTTAATCTTAAAAGATAATCATCACTATGAGGAGGGCATTGACCCTCTCCCAATGGTACAGATGATGCATGTGATGCATAGATCGAAGACCTAAAGGACCATCTCCCTATGAAAGATTATACTAAAAGAATAAGAAGATAACCTTATGATTTAGCTTTATACTTCCGCTTCGAACTCTCCCAATAAGAGGACACTTGATGTTTTATTAAAAATTTTTAATAATAATGACGATCGATTTTATTCTCATGAATGGTTACCTTCATGAATGTATTTGGATGTGATCTAAAAAAAATCAAAAATAATAAGGTGCAATTTTTTAAAGCATCTAAGTTTATACATTATTAACACCCAGTTTTCTCAGGCACGAGTATAAATTCTGGTCGTGAAAATTCGGGATGTTACAGGTATATTTCTAAGTGTTCTTTAAACTCTGAAGGAAAGAAACTTCAAGTTTTAGTTTCTCATTTTGAGTTTTAAGTCTTTACAATTCAGAAGACTTAAAACTCAAATCTAATTTTGTTTTTTTCAAACAATTGGAAAAATAATATTTCTCTAAAACAACTTTTTCAAGTTCTAATTGTAGTTTAGCATAATTTTCTTTTTTATTTTTCAATTTAACCTTAATTTTACAACTTTCTTTATATAGGGCATAATATGCATCTTTATAATCATCTTCATTTCCAAGGTCACTTTTGAGAGTTACACAATCAAATATATCACATTTCTATGAAGAAGTAACTCTGACTATAGTCACAAAGGCTTTCAAATCATTTGCATTTTCTTGGTCCGATTCATCAAATTCAAAATTAGTTTCAGACTCTAATGATTCATCCCAAGTAGATATCATGCCTTTTCTTTTAGATTTATCCTTTTTAGGACATTTAGAAGTTAAATGCCCATATTCAAAACAGTTGAAACATTGGCTATCTTTTGTTTTAGATTTCCAAAATTTTCCTTTTCGTTTATCAAATGGTTTTTGAAAATATGTTCTTTTCTTATTTTTAAAAATTCTATAAATTTTCTTTAATAACATTGTCATATCATATTCGTTTTCTTTAAAATTAGAATTTGCATTAGTTTCTTTTGAATTAGATTTAGAAGATTTAAGAGTAATGAACTTGGCTTTAGGAGCTTTAAAATTCAACTCATAAGTTTGAAGAGAACCAATTAACTCCTCAACTTTTATAACATATGTATCCCATAATTCTTGTATAGCAGTAACCTTAGAATTAAACCTATCAGGAAGTGATTGAAGTATTTTTGCGCAAACCTTGCTTTTGGGGATTTTATCTCAAAGATCCTACATGGAAATTATTCTGTCATTTAATTTCGTATGTCATTTTAGTATCGAACTTATCAATTTTTTTTTTTCAAAACACTCAACTTATTTTTCAAAATATTTTCTTATTTCAAAGTTGACAAAATTTTTACAAATTTTTAAATCTTTTCAATTTTATTTTTCAAAATATCATTTTTTTCTATATCTTTTCTTTTTCAAAATTATCAAATTTACTTAATTTTCTTAATTTTTTTTTTCAAAATCTTGATTTTTATTAAATCACTATTTTTTTTAAGATCTCAATTTTTCTCAAACATTCTTAAGATTTTTTCAATTTCTCAATTTTTTTTTTCAAAATCATAATTTTTTTAAACCTCCAAATTTTCTCTTTCAAATTGTCATATATATATATATATATATATATATATATATATATATCAAAATATTGATTATCTTTAATCATAATTTTTTTCAAACTTCATTTCTTAAAATATGAAGGATGTATAGTGGGATTTTTTGTGTGATATTCCAAAGCATTTAAATATCAGTTTTGAAAAAAAAAAAATATTTCCACTCAATTGATATAAAAACAAAACAAAAAATTTGTTGTATTCAATCAATCAATCAATACAAAAATATATAATTAAAGTACTGAAAATCTATTAAAAAACATTTCTTATACTACAATGAAATAATTTACCACCATATTCTCTCTCTCCCTCTCTCTCTCTCTCTCTATATATATATATATATATATATATATAAGGTGGAAATGTCAATTTACGATGGACCAAAATCCGTCGCAAAAAAACAGTGGTGGCAAAAGTCAATTTACGACAGACCATAATTCGTTGCAAAAGCAAATAAAATATGTCACTAGAGGTGGTACATTGCAACAGACCAAAAACCGTCACTAAATGAAATTTGTGATGGACTAAATCTGTCAGAAATTTCCGACGGATCAAATTCGTCGCAAATTTCATTTTAGCGATGGATTTTGGTCCGTCGCTAAACCCCGCACCTTTTAACCGCCATTATTTTCGTTGAAAAGATGGCCACGAGAAACATTTTCCGTCAACAACGGACTAAGTACGTCGTTAAAGCAAGCCTTTTTTACGACGAACCAAATCCATCGTATATTCCATCGTAAATTCGCGATTTTAGCACAGTGATAAGGACCCCGCATTGTTTGCCTCCGTGCAGCCCGCTAGAGACTCAGATTTGCCTCATGTTTCGGCCCATAGCCTAAAATGAATTGGAGAAGTTGGTGGATGGATCATATTAAATATATACATCAAGATGAGTCCTACATGTGAGACCTATACTTGGACGGAATGGGTAACGCCCACCATGCATGGCCTTTTTTTTTTCTTAATTTATTATTATATAAATATTTTTTTATACATGATCAAAGTGGGCCCCAATTGGATGATCTACTCTGTCCACCATCTTGGCCAGCTCGAATGAGGTCCAAGATTTTTAATACGACTGGTTCGAACGATCAGGGACACCATGGTGGGCCCAAAAGGTTTCAACAGATGAACATTGTTTCCATTAGTATGACCCACTCAAGTAAAATCTAACTCATATTTTGGCCCACAGCCTAAAATCATCCAAGGAATTTGGTGAAGGGAATGGTTAAACAAATATATCAAGGTGGGTCCCACGAGCGGGCACCTGCTCACGCTAAGGTTAGGCTTTAGCCACCATGTGCCCAGCACGAAAACCTACAAGTGCTTATACTTGAGCACAATTAGGATTGTTAAATTTCGTAGTCCTGAAAGGAATACAAGCACTCATAAAGATGCTCTTCAACAACTTATGAAGAATTGTCAACGACTTGATCAAGCATCTCAATGAAGAATCAACATCTTAAGGTATAAAAGTACATGGTTCGAAGATCAGAACACTTCGTATGAGTCAACCATAAGGTGGTATAACCTTAGATTGACCTTAGGTTAGGTGTATTTCACATAGTATCATAATGAACATAATTTCAAGTAAAATACACTCTGGTTAGGCCAGCCCAACATCTGGTTCCGCCAGCCTAACTACTTTTGGCTAACTCAAAATAATTCAAGCAAGTTTACAAATTAACATAGGTTTTTCGTGGAAAGTTTGGCTAGCCCAACCATGGGTTTGGCCAGGACGACTATGTTTGATCAAGTTTCCAGCATGCAATCATTTCGGATCTCAAGGAGATTTGGCAAGCTGAATTTTTTAAAGATCTTATTCGATAGAAAATTTTCGCGGTGTCGGAAAACTTGGCGGTTACACTTTTACTAATGAAAATTTTAGTCGGTAAAAAAGTTTTAATTTTTTAGATAGAAAATTTTTGCTCTGTGTTGGAAAATTTGGCGGTAAGACTTTTATCGATAACGATTTTCGTTGGTAAAAGTCTTTTTCATTAATCTTTTTCCTGACGGCTGGAAACCGTTGGTAAAAATGTTTTTACTGACGAAATATTTCATCAGTAAAAAATGTTTTAATTTTTAACATAAAAAATTTTCGCTGTCTTAGAAATGTTCGTGGTAAGACTTTTACCGACAAAAATGTTCGTCAGTAAAAGTGTTTTTCCTAAATCTTTTTCCTGAAGGTTGAAAACCGTCGCTAATAATGTAAAAATGTTTTAATTTTTAAAAACTTTTGCTTGTCAAACTGTATATATATATATATATATATATATATATATATATATATATAGTTTTTATATCATATGAGTGGAAATTATATATATATATAATTAAAAGGTAATATTTAAATGATTTCTAATATCACGTGAAAAAGAATATTGAGAAGTTTAGAAATTTTAACAATGTTTGAGAACAAAATGATGCTTTTGAAGAAAAAAATCGGCAAATTGAAATTTTTGAGAAAAAATTAAAATATGATAAAAATTTTGAGAATTTGAAAACAAAAATTCAGCAGTTGTTTTTTATTAATTTTTTTTTTTTTTAAATTACTAGGCACATCCACTAATTGAATCTTTAATCGTTTATGGACAATCTAATCAGTTCAGATTGAAGAGTAAATAACTTCAGATGTTTAAATCAAATTTCACTGAAATTGTTGATCAATCTTTTATACCCAATATCTTTCTCATATGTAGCCTGATTGAGATCAGTAACTAGTTAAATTGAGAGTATTGATTAGTAAAATAGAGTGAATGGACCAGACATGTAAAATGGGCCAAATATTCTTGTCAAAATTGTGACCCAACTTACTAACCTCATGAGAACCTAAGAATTGATGTTAGTAAGTTTTGTGGGCCCCATCACGGTGTGTGTTGAACATCAACACTGTGGATTTGATGTGTCCCCTTTAGGTTATGAGATATCCCAAAAATCATCTGTATACAAAACTCAAGTGGGCCATACCATCTAAAACTATGTGAAGACACCCCAAAAAATATAAAATCACTTGGTGGGGCCCACATGAGTTTTGGATGCAATTGAAACTTGGTCTGACCCCTCATCCATGTGGGACACACATAATGAGTGGGTTGGATATGTGAATCACATTTCGGTAGGCCTAATATATGATTATGAATGTTTTAAGGAAACCCTTCTCCACTGCATTTAGGTGAGTTACTCGTTACCCTTACCAGAGTAAACTCTGTGGAGTTCATTGTTATTTATTTATTTTATCCACTCCATTCATCCATGTTAACAGTTAATTTGAGGTCTAGAGAACAAAAAGGAAGCATATCCCAAAGCTCAAGTGGACCACACCATAGGAAATAGTGTGATTGAACCTCTACCATTTAAAATTTCTTGTAGCCCATAGAAGTTTTGGATCAAGCTGGTGTTTGTGTTTTCTATTCATTCATATATTTTTGAAATTATGAAAAACCTTTAACTATTTTTGGATAATTTGATCAGTCCAGATTGAATAGTAAATAACTTCATATGTTTAAATCAAAATTCACTTAAATTGTTGATCAATCTTGTTTGCCTAATATCTTTCTCATATATAGCATGATCGGGGCAAGTGACTAGTCAAATTGAGGGTAATGATCAGTAAAATAAAGTGAATGGACTAGACATGTAAAATGGGTCAAATATTTTGGTCAAAATTGTGACCCAACTTATTAACACCTTGAGAACCTAAGAATTAATGTTAGTAAATTTTGTGGGGCCCATCATGACGTGTGTCGAACCATGCATTTGATGTGTCCCCTTTAGCTTATGAGATATCTCAAAAATCATCTGTATACGAAACTCAGGTGGGCCATACCATCTAAAACTATGTGAAGACATCTAAAAAAATATAAAACCACTTGGTGGGGCCCACATGAGTTTTGAATGCGGCTGAAACTGGGTCTGACCCCTCATCCAAGTGGGACACACATAATGAGTGGGTCAGATATGTGAATCACATTTAGGTAGGCCCAATATAAGATTATGAAAGTTTTAAGGAAACCCCTCTCCACTATATTATGTGGTGCGGCCCACCCAAGTCACGGATTGACATTCTTTATACCATTCAACACTTTTCTTGGATCATTTTAAGATATTAAATAAAAAATGGGGTGGGTCCGAGGCTTATGTGGACTACAGAGTGGGGATTGAACATCAACCATTAAAAATAACATTCACATAAGTTTTGGATCAAGCTGATGCTTGTGTTTTCCCTTCATTCATATCTTTTTGATATTATGAACACGTTGGATGACAAATAAACATTACTGTGGGCCCAACGAAGGTATCAATGGTGGAAATCATTATTCCACACTGTTTCGCGTGGCATGGTACACTTGAGTTTTGTGGTGTGGTCTAGATATGATTCATTTTTTAGATAATTCACTAAAATGATTTAGAAGAACTTCAAATGTTTAAATCAAATTTCACTGAGAATTTTTAGATTGTGTCCTAAAATGAGATTTCAAAACGTATGTATGAAGTGGATTTAATTTTTAAAAATATATATCAAAATGGGCCCACAGGGATCCACTCACCTCGGTGGATCCCCGCCATGCATATTTTGGATATAAGAAAATGTCATATCAGCTTTCTTTTTTATCCCACATTTTTCCATTGAAGGTTGTTGGTGGAGAAACGGATTAGATACGGCCTGACTGTGGGGCCCACCTTGATATATGTATTGTATATCCATGAAGAAATTGGATTGCGTACCGAGTTACTCAGTACGCTCTTATCATATTGAGTAAAATCAATTGGGCCCACGGTGAATATATATGGTTTATCCATGCCATCCATCCATTTTTCTGATTTTACAAATTAGGGATTTTAAGGCTTACAGATTTGAATGTGGACATCGAATTGAGCTTTTGATCTGTTTCAATATATAAAAAAAAAAAAAACTCAGATTAATATTTCAAATATGAGATGCCATATAGTTGATGGAGAGGCTGCAATTCCAGCATGCGCACGTAGGTTTTGAGTTGTGATTTCAACCCGTGGATACCCGTTACACCTGACTTGACTTGGTGCTGACTCGACTTGGCTCAGTACTTGTGGTCGGATTAGTCTTGGCCAGACCCAGACTCAGGTCGGGTCAGGAATGTTCGGATCAATCCTAACTTAGTCCGACCCGACTTAATGTTAATCTCTAATGCCAACCCATAATTTTTGAAAGGGCTGATCATTGTTTGCATATGAAATCTTCTCCGACCATTACATGTGTCATCCCATATTAGGCTGACATGTCATATATTAAAGTAAGAGAGATGCTTTGGTGCTCTCCAGGTGTTATAAGTTATAATCCTACTTACATTGGATACTTAGACAGTCCAACCATTGATCAAAGTTCTTCACGGGATTCAACCTACATTTAATAGGCTATCATGCGAACATCGCATCAATCTAACAAATAACAATCATTTGATCAATGGTCTTTAATATGAGCGGTCCAGCCAAGTTACATAAAAGCATGTCCAATTAACAATTTGATCCTTCCATTTATCTAGGTTTGCCATATTTTGAGTTATGAATTTACAATCATTCTTATTTTTGGACAATCATAACCATCACATTTATGACTTTGAAAATGTATAGCTACGAAATTAAGGCCTAATCAAAGATAGATTAGTTCATTCGATCATATTATCTGCTTCATTCTTTGGCTCATGACTTAAAATGATATCTCAAAATGGATGGACGGTGTGCATATAACAAATACATCATAGTGGGGCCCACAATACTTGATGCCCTCACCGTATGATGTCCAAGAGGGAAACGGATTGGCTACTCCCCTTACACCAGACCCGTGGCTGGTGGTCGGTGCTCTATGGGTCCCATATGTGTTTCATCCATGCCGTCCATCCATTTTTACATATCATATTAAGGCTTGATACCAAAAATGAGAGGGATATAAATCTCAGGTGGACCACACCACATGAAAACAATAGTGATTAGATATCCACCATTAAAACCCTCCTAAGACCCACTGTACTTTTTATTTGACATCCAATCTGTTGATTAGGTCATATAAGCCCAGATGAAGGGAAGAAATTATCAGATTGATCCAAAACTTTATATGGCCCCTAAAAGGTTTTTAATGGTCGATGCTTATTCAACACTGTTTCCTATAATGTGGTCTAGTTGAGATTGGGATATACCTCATTTTTTATCTCATACCATAAAACGATATCAAAAAATAGATGGACGACAAAGATGAAACACATACATCATAGTGGGGTCCACAAAGCACCGACCACCAGCCCTTGGCACTGGTGTCAGTGCGAGTAGCCAATCCGTTTCCAAAGAGAGACTTCAAGTCTCTCTCTCTCTCTGTCCTCTCTCACTCTCTCAATCTCTCTCACTCTCGTGCACCCTCTCTCTCTATCTCTGTTCTCTCTCAACTGCACCCTCTCTCTCTCTCTCTGTCTCTCTCGGTACTCTCTCTCACTCTCGCATACCCTCTCTCTCTCTCTCACTCTCTCTCTCTCTCTCGGTCCTCTCTCAACTGCGCCCTCTCTCTCTTAACCACACCCTCTCTCTCTCTCTCAGTCCTCTCTCTCGCGCACCCTCTCTCTCTCTCTCTCTCTCTCTCTCTCTTTCTCTCTCTCCCTCCTTAGAGCTCAGGAACCCTATTTTTAGCGTGGACTCGTGATCGGGGCTCCAACTCAAATAGGAAGTTGTTCTCTTCCTCTAAAGTTTGGTTGACCATGAGGTATCTCTCTCTCTCTCTCAATCTCTCTCAATCTCAATAACGATTGAAACAATTTGGGGATTTAGGGATTTGGGGATTTAGGGATATAGGGATTTGGGGATTTAGGGATTTAGGGAGTTGGGTCTAATACACAACTGGACCTAAGCAGTCCAAAATAGCTGATAGAATGTTGAGATAATCTAACTAAACTATTTTTATTGTTTTCTATCCATAATACATAACAAGACTCATTGTCTAGATGATTAGGATCACTGGGAGACAACCCAGTTTCAAGGACTAAAGCCCCGCCACACAAACATGCACAAAAGACATCCTTAAAGGGAAAAAAGTGGACCAAATGCACTGCCACACAATATTGCCTTCTACGGTAGCGTGTTCACTGCATCAGTAGCAGCACATTAGAATTGCCACAACAGGAACAGTTGGTTGCCGAGAATAGACATCTAGAATCCTACGTGTTTTCTTTTTTATTTACATGCACAGGCTCATGCACTTGCACATGAACATGCTATGCATTTGTATTAACGCTTTCTTTGCACCTTTTTTTTTTCCTTTCCTTTATCAAGAAACATCACAAAGGAAGTTGGACATGTAAGCATGACTTTCACCATATCAATGAACAATGCTTCGAAGCTTCAGGTGAGTTGGTCTTTTGACTATAAAGGAGAATTCTACATGCTTCTTTCTTCATTTTTTTTTTCTTTCACCAAATGATCAGTCATGCTTAATTTTTAGTTCATGACACATCTACACTAGATACCATAAGTTGTGCCTATGCCACATGTGTAATATTTAAGTAATTTATAAGTTCCTGTGTTTCACCCATAACACTGCCAGAGTATCCAAGTTTTTCTCATCTTCCATGTTCTTACTTTAGGTCTTTACTTTGTTATGCCATTGTTACAAAATCATTAGTTTCCTTTTGATAACTGCAGAATTTGTTGAAAGTAATGGAAAATTACTAAGTGATATTTTATGAAATCAAGTCCCTCTCTTGTTGAGCATTGTTGTATTTTTTTACGTTACTTTGTGTTTTTATTTACAGTATGTAAAATTGCATCATAGAAAGGGGCATGGGTTATGATTCATCATGAAATGAAACTGCCCACTAATATGACCATTTTGTCAATCATATACTTGTTTTGCATGAATTAGGGAAAAAGAAAGAAGAGCAAAAATGGTTGGTGATGGTGCACTTTATTGCAACATTAGTGGAAGTTTGTCTTTGACAAATGAGCTTTAAAACTTGAATCCTACAAATTCATTTATCATTTCCATTTTTCACCTAATTTCTTCTGTTTATATGCAGTTTGACAAACCCGACCAAGCCAATTGATTGCTTTCTCTCAATGTTTGTTGATGACTTTGCGAAATGAGCTTCTTGATGTCATTGTATAGTTTGAGAAATTTGTCATCAATTAATCCATGTTATAATGTTTCAATTGCATTGCTAATACACTTTCTATTTCTTGTTATGACTAATACATCAATTTGCAGGCGAAATCAAATGCAATGGTTTTGACTATTCTGGCACTCATATTATCATTCCTATAAAGGTGAAGTTTCGGGAGTTCATCAATTTGCACAGGCATTCTCAGTGTATTGTATTTGCGAATGTGAATGAAAATAAACAACTTAATATATATATATATATATATGATATCAATGGAGGATACCTTGATTAGGGGGACATGAAATTCTTATAGCTTATGGTATGGTGCCCCAATATTGGTTGTATGTTACTAGTATGTAGTAAATAATACTTGGTTCAATATTTTTGTATGTGGCTAAAGTTTTTATCTCAACTACTCTACACAGATTTTGTCCAACTTCCTGCAACTAAATTCCTTTGTATAACCTACACTTATAAACTAAACCTATAACCTACACTTATAACCTAAACATAAGCATAAAACCTAAAACCAAAAAATAAATATAAAACTTAAATGTTTCTCCAATCCCTATACCTAAACCTACACCTAATCCTAATTTTAACTCCCTAACCTAAACCTAAACCTAAACTTGAAAACCCAAACCGAAACTTGATCCCGAACCCGAACCCGATTTCCTAAACCTAAACCTTAACCTATTCTCAATTCCCTAAAGTTAAAACCTATAACCTATAACCTATAACCTAAACCTATAAAGAAAACCTATAACCTTAACCTAAACCTAAATCCTGAATGTATTCTCAAATCCTTAAACCTAAACCTACACCTAATCCTAATCACAATTCCTTAACCTAAATCTAAATTTAAAAACCCAAACCTAAACCCGATCTCGAACCTGAACCCAATTTCCTAAACCTAAACCTTAACCTATTCTCAATTCCCTAAAGCTATAACCTATAACCTAAACCTAAAACCTAAAACCTAAACCTAAACCTAAAACCTAAAACCTAAACCTAAACATAAAACCTAAATGTATTCCCAAATCCCTAAACCTAAACCAACACCTAATCCTAATCTCAACTCCTTAACCTAAACCTAAACTTGAAAACCCAAACCTAAACCCGAACCCAATTTCCTAAACATAAACCTTAACCAATTCTCAATTCCCTAAACCTTAACACATAACCCAACCTAAACCTAAACATATAACTTAAACCTAAACCAATAACCTAAACTATTAACGTAACCTTAACCTAAATGTAAAACCTAAACCTAAACCTAAAAAAATGTATTCTGAATGTAATTCTCAAATCCTAATCTCAACACCTAAACCTAAACCTATAACCTACAACATTAACATAAACTTATAACCTAAACCTACATCCTAAACCTAATCTCAAAAACCCTAACCTAAACTTAACCTAAAACCTAAATGTAAATTTAAACCTTAACTAAACTTAAACCTAACCTACACTTAAACCTAAACCTAAACCTATAACCTAATCTATAACCTAACCCTAACCTAAACCTAAACCTAAACTTAAAAAACCCAAACCTAAACCTAAACCGATAACCTAAACCGAACCGACTTAAATCTAAACTATATAAACTTAACCTAAACCTATTCTCAAATCCCAAAAAACTAAACCTAAACCTTAATGAATTCTCAAATCCTAAACCTAAACCTTAACCTATAATCTTAACCTATAACCTAAACTCAAATCCCTAAACCTTAACCTATAACCTAACCTAAACTTAAACCTATAACCTACACTTATAACCTAAACCTAAACCTATAACCTAAACATATAACCTTAACCTAAACATAAAACATAAACCTAAACCTATACATATAACCTAAACATATTCTCAAATCCCAAAACCTATAACCTAAACCTAAACATTAACTGTAACGACCTGTAAATTTTCGTACATTGGGTCGAGTACCACCTCGACCAGAAATCACGTAGGATTAAATCCTTTAGAAATTTAACAAAGTTAACTAAGCACTAAACTCAATTAGCCATGAAATCCGTTGGGATCGCTTTAAATACGATCTGCAAGACCCAAAACTTGCAAAACAAGTGACTCTAGTTTACCCTAAAGTTTAGAGCCAAACTCATTTCCCGGCTGCTCTCGGGAATGAAACGAAACTTTGTATTAGGTCTAGATCGCACATCGGGAGTCCGTTTAACACGAAGCTAAGGAACTAGGACCGCCTCACTAGACTTGACACTCATCTCAAAAATCAGGTCCATCCGATGTTCCACGGCCATTCGTTTCGATTCGGAACGAGGGAGTGTGAAAAACACTATTCCCATCCTAATAAAAATATCAGGAATAGTGATCTGGCATCGTTCGGTTGCACGTCAGTATTAAGCAACCTGACCGTCAGAATCAGACCAAATTACACCCTCGGATTAAGAAAAATTTCAGGAACATTTACATGTACTTAGAATTTCTGATCGTGGCCCACTGACCGTTGAACTGTAAGTGGTCCGCCACTTGCGATCTGGGAATCCGATCAAGTCGAAAACGTAATCCCACGTAGATCCATAGATGGTGAGCTTAAGTCTGACGTTTGGCTCAAAGAGGGCTACCAGAACCTCTCTTTTGAGCTGGAAAAGTGACGAATATCCTATATTAGCAGTAACCCTTGAACCTAAGTCTATTTTCGGAATGTTTTTGGCTATAAAAGGGGCTTAGAACAGCCCCTCTCACAGCCATACGAATTTGGGATTAAAACCCTAGAGGGAGAGAGAGAAAAGAGGGAGAATAACTTGGGATTTGTGGGAGATCTTCCTCCTACTGCTTTGGGTTGTCACACGGCCTACACCGCTCCTTTCCAGGTGTTTTCTCGGCAGTATCCATTTCGTTTGAAGGTAAGAAACCCTAACCCTAGGTCTGATTTGATATAAGATCGTTGTAGGTTACGTAAAGACTAACCGATTCCACTCTTTAGGCTAGAAAACTCCCGTATACGGAAGCTCTACTACCCTTGCTGATTCGTTGGAATTCCAAAGGCAAAGGTGAGGACTTTAAGTGTATAAGTTGCGGTTTTCAACGCTTTCAATGTCAGATAATGGTAGATTCATGATCTGCATGCAATTGCACATGTACAAAGTGCCTTCCGTTTTCTGTTTCGATTAGAAGTGTAGAATTTGGAATTTCACATACTTTAGGTATTCGTATAAAATACCGTATACGTATTTTTTTGGGAAATGTGTTTGACATGTTTAATTGTCGTATGGACATATGATGTATGGGTAAAATACTCATTTGGCGAAAGGGCTAGCCTAAATACATGTTTACTAATATACGCCATGTATGTAGAAATACGGTATTGTAAGAAGTACCGTATACGTGTATATTTTTGCGACGTGTTTGTCATGATTAATTGTTGAATAAATATATTAAGTGCGTATAAATTAATTGCTTGGCGAAAGGAATCGCCGTGTTACAAGTTCCCTTGTAAACACTATGTATGTTGAAATTGGGTATACTAGAATATACCCTATACGTATAAAACTTGCTGATGTAATTGTCAGGGTTATTTGCTGTATGAATATGATGTATATGTATAAAATACTAGTTTGGTAAAGGGACAACCCTAGTGCACCTTCCTCTAACATACGTCATGTATGTTGAAATTGAGCATTCCAAGTGTTGGTGAAATTGCTTGTGAGTGTAAGTGCTTAAGTGTTAGAACCTTAGGTAGGTGCTGCGAGGGGATTCTCAGCTACCTTAGAGTCACACATGATGTCCTCCATGTGGTTATTCACTCTAACCACTACCTATGAAATATATGTATTTGTATCCCTATTTGCATAATGCTTTATAACATGCTTTTGAACATGCTTTGTAACTTGTTTATTTACATGCTTCATGATATGCTTTATAACATGCTTGCTAGTGTTCTTGAATTACCATGTTATCAGGCTGTATTTCACATGCTATGGTTAGGACTTGACTAAGCTTGGGACTATGTCCATAGTCCAGGCATCCGGTATCAGACTTGAAGTTGTGGTTGGGATTCGTTCCGCCACACATGATGTGTTAGCGAACCCGTGTCGTACTTCGGTTGGCGATAGTGGTTGGCCACACGAGGTGCTTCTGCACTTCATATCGCTCAACTTGTTGTGCGCTCGAGCCAGCCGAACACGTCAAGTAACCCGTGTGTCTTATGTATGTTCACCATGTTTGGTCGCTAATGTTTGAACCTAGGGTACCAAACTTACCAGTGAAAATCCCGTTAACCATGGTACCTCGATCCGCTAAGACTCATGAGCCGGGCATGGTGGTATGGGACACCGTGGTCGAGCTGTCGGCCTACACTGGGGCTACGTGCCTCCCTATAGTGACCAGTGAGCAACTTAACTCGTGAGCCGATTATGGTGGTATGGGACACTATATTCGCGCTGTCGGCCTACATTGATAAGGTGATGGGGGAGTGGTGCAACCTTTGTGCGTAATGTACCACTGGGCGACCCTTTGTATTGACCGCGAGCATATTCTGAGTCGCGCAGTGCGCCTTAGGGTTCGCCGCGATATATAGAGTATGAACTAGGCCTGTTTTCGTATAGTGATGAATCGTTTAAGGGGTGATGGGGAGTGGTGCAACCTTGTGCACGTAATGTACCTGGGCAAACCTCTGCAGTGACCTAGAAATTACACCATCGTCTGATATTACTAGGACTGACGACCCTAGAATGGATCATGTTTGGGAATGATATAGGGGAGGTACCTTAGTTTCCCAATCCTGTTGTTTGAAATGAACTAATTAAAAACTCGGTAATCATGCTCATCATGTATCGCATGTGCCTGGAAGATGTGGAGTACTGTGGGATGTAAGCATGCCGCGAACGTGAGATGGTGTCGCATGAGGGAGAATGTCAGTGAGGGCATCCATCATATCTGCATTCATACTTGCATTAATTAGAGTAACTAGGAGTGTTTGATTTACTGCTTTATCATTACTGCTTGACTATATTGATAACATGATAACTTATGCCTTATTGTTCCACTGAGTTAGCTACTCACTCCCACGTTACGGGACGGTGTTGCGCACACCAACCAGACTCTGTCTCAGGTTTAGGCGATCCGACTACTCTGAAGGCGTAGCCTGATTATGACGAGGACCAGGAGGAGTTCTCATATATGCAGTTCTCTGGCGGCTTCAACTAGGCTACCAGGATCGACGGGTTCTACAGGGATTGTACCTAGTTTATCTTTAACTTTTTTTTTATTATAAACAGAAATGTATATGGACTCAGATGGATTCATACTCTGGAGAATGAAACGGTTATTTTGTTTCTTTACATACATATATATACAGTTCAGTCTTCTGCTTGCTTTTATGCAATTGATCTAGAGTATGAATTACTATTTTGGTATAATCTCATTCATGTTTATTGCTCTAATACAGACAACATTCAAACATCATTAAATATGTTGCATAAGTGATGCGTTGGAACTCGGGAGTTGAGTTACACTCGACCCCCGATTTTCAGGGCGTTACATTAACCTAAACCTAGACCTATAACCTAAACATATAACCTATAACCTAAACATAAACCTACACTTATAACCTATAACCTAAACTTATAGCCTAAACCTAAACCTAAAACCCAAACGTAAACCCGATCTCAAACCCAAACCCGATTTCTAAACCTAAATCTTAATGTATTCTCAAATCCCTAAACATAAACCTAAACCTACACCTAATCCAAATCTCAACTCCCTAACCTAAACCTAAACCTAAACTTGAAAACCCAAACCTAAACCCGATCCTGAACTCGAACTTGATTTCTTAAACCTAAACTTATAACCTTAACCTAAACCTATTCTCAAATCCCAAAACCTATAACCTAAACCTAAACCTAGACCTAAACCTAAACCTATAACCTTAACTTATAACCTAAACCTATAACCTAAACTTAATTCCTAAACCTTAACCTATAACCTACACTTATAACCTAAACATATAACCTTAACCTAAACATAAAACCTAAACCTAAACCTATACTAATACCCTAAACCTATTCTTATAACCTAAACCTATTCTCAAATCCCAAAACCTATAACCTAAACCTAAACCTATAACCTATAACCTAAACCTAAAAACTAAACCTAAACCAACACTTATAACCTATAACCTAAACTAAAACATAAAACCCAAACGTAAACCCGATGTCGAACCCGAACTCAATTTCCTAAACCTAAACCTTAACGTATTCTCAAATCCCTAAACTTAAACCTACACCTAATCCTAATCTCAACTCCCTAACCTAAACCTAAACCTAAACTTGAAAACTAAAACCTAAACCCGATCCTGAACCCGAACCCGATTTCCTAAACCTAAACTTATAACCTTAACCTAAACCTATTCTCAAATCCTAAAACTTATAACCTAAACCTAAACCTTAACTTAAAACCTAAACTCAATTCCCTAAACCTTAACCTATAACCTAACCTAAACTTAAACCTATAACCCACACTTATAACCTAAACCTAAACCAATAACCTAAACCTATAACCTACAACATTAACAAAAAATTATAACGTAAACCTATAACCTACAACATTAACCTAAACCTATAACCTATAACCTAAACCTATAACCTAAACTAAACCTACACTTATAACCAATAACCTAAACCCATAGCCTAAACTTAAACCTAAAACCCAAACGTAAACCCGATCTCGAACCCAAACCCGATTTCTAAACATAAACCTTAACGTATTCTCAAATCCCTAAACCTAAACCTACACCTAATCCTAGTCTCAACTCCATAACCTAAACCTAAAACCTAAATGCATTCTCAAATCCCTAAGCCTAAACCTACACCTACTCCTAATCTCAACTACCTAATCTAAACCTAAACCTAAACTTGAAAACCCAAACTTAAACCCGATCCCAAACCCGAACCCGATTTCTTAAACATAAACTTATAACCTTAACCTAAACCTATTCTCAAATCCTAAAACCTTAACCTAAACCTTATCTAAAACCTAAACCTTAACCTATAACCTAAACTCAACTCCCTAAACCTTAACCTATAACCTAACCTAAACCTAAATCTATAATCTACACTTACAACCTAAACCTTAACCTATAACCTTAACCTAAACATAAAACCTAAACTTAAACCTATGCTTATAACCTAAACCTATTCCTATAACATTGTAATGCCCTGAAAATCGGGGGTCGAGTAGCAACTCAACTCCCGAGTTCCACAACATCACTTATGCAACATATATGCTTATGATTAAAATATTGGTTGTGTTAGTGTATTAATCATGAGTGGGATTATACCAAAACAGTAATTCATACTCCAGATCAAGTTGTAAAATGCAAGCAGAAGATTGAAATACATAAATGAACGTATATAAGTCAAAAGAGCACGATCGGTGTCCAGAGTATGAATACATCACTGAGTCACCATATAAATGTAATAGTCTCAAAACCAAAATGTCAAACAGTACAACTACAATGAAAATCCCTGTAGCCCCGTCGATCCGGATAGCCTAAGTGAAGCTGCCGGAGAACTGCATGTAAGAGAGCTCGTCCTGATCGTCATAGTAATCAGGCTCCGCCTCTGGGGTCACGTCGTCATCTGAAATCAAAACAGAGTCTGGTTGGTGTTTAAAACACCGTCCCGAAATGTGGGAGTGAGTGATCAACTTAGTGGAACTATACAACAAATGTTAACATGTTATCAATTAGTCAAGTAGTAATGATAAAGCAGTAAAATCAAACATACCTAGATACTCTTATTAATGCAAGAATGATATGAACAATGATGCATGCCCTCGCCTACACTCCCTCGTGCGACATTATCTTACGGTCACGACATGCTTTCTTCCCTCTGTGCTCTTCAACTCGGGGCACATGTAGTGCGGTGTTATGAACGTGATTACCGAGTTCTTATTAGTCCTTTTTATACAGTAGGATTGGGAAACTATGGTACTTCCCTTATGTCATTTCCCAAACAGTGATCCATTATAGGGTCATCAGTCCTAGGAAATCTCATACGATGTTACGGTTCTAGGTCGCTGCAAAGGGCTCGTCACCAAATCACTACAGGCCTAGTTTATACACTAGATGCTACGGAATGGTTGTCGCCTCCACGTAGACTCAGAGTATGCTCGAGGTCACTACAAAGGGCTCGTCACTAAATCAGTGTAGGTCGACAGAATACAGTGTCCCATACCACCGTATTCAGCTCATGAGGCGATGTTACTCACTGGTCACTGTGGGGAGGGTCGTCGCCCCAGTGTAGGACGACAGTTCGACCACGGTATCCCATACCACCATGTCCGACTCATGAGTCTTAGCGGATCGAGGTACCAATGTTAAATGGGGCTTTCACTAGTGAGTTTGGTACCTTAGGTTCAAGCAGTAGCATCCAAACATGGTGAACATACATCGGGCAAATCGGGTTACTGGACGAGCTGGACTATTACGAGTGCACCTGAAGTTGATTGACATGAAGTGCGTAAATACTCCGTGTGGCCTAACCACTGCCGACAACTCTAGTACGACTTCGGTTCGTCAAACACGTCTTACGTGACGAATGAATCTCATCCAAGAACTCAAAGCCTGTTACCGATTGCCTGGACTATAACATAGCCCTAATCACACTCAAACCTTAACCAGAAAATATGTAGAGTAGTTAGAATAGAATTAACCAAGTAGTGCAAACATGTTATAAAACAAAATGTAAACAAAAAATCCAAACACAAACATTTCATAAGTAAGCGATTAAATAAAACAACTTGCATGGAGGAAATCATACACATCTCTAAGGTAGTTGAGAATCCTATCTCAACACCCACCTAAATCACTATCTCCTAAGTACTTACTCATACAAGCATTTTCACAAACACTTAAAATACGCTTATTAACATACATAATGTATATTAGCCAAAACATGTATTAGGGCGAATCCTTTCACCGAGGAGTTGTTACACATACAACTAGCATATATACACATTAGTTAATTATAGTAAACACACTTTCATATTTCGTATGTATATGGTATTTTCTACAAATACGAGGAATACATTATATTCAATTTAGTTAACGTATAACTGAAAAATGAAATGGACATCACTTTATGCATGTGCAATAACATCCACATCAGGAATCTATCATTCCCTAACATTGAAAGCTTTGAAAACCATAACCTATACGTCTATAGTCTGCACCTTACGCCGTAGAAGCGTAACGAATTTGACAGAGACTCCAAGTCTTCGTCAACGATGGAATGACAACCTATAGCACGAGTTAAGTCAGCTATCTCACCACTTGTAACAATTGAAACCCTAGAATAAATTAGGGTTAGGTTTTTTTTACCTAAGAACGAAGTTAGAATCGCTAGAATAACAATTAGGTAACGATGAATAGGCACGTAGAATAGAAGGATAGAGTACCAGGAATCTTCACCCACTTCTCACACACTTTCTCTCTTTACTCTCTTCTCTCTCCTAGGGTTTATACCGAATTCATATGGAGTGAATGAGAGAGGGTTTAAGGTCCTTATATAGGCCTAAAACTGATGGAAATAGCCACAGGGCCAAGGTGTACGTAGGTTATAGCTAAAGGAAGTCTGTTTCATCTCAACAGAGCACTTCCGGAGCCCCACCTTGAGCCAAAGGTAGGACTTAAGCTCCCTGACCATGGATCTAGGTCGAATTAAGTTTTCGGTCCGATCGGGTTTATAGATCATCCGTGGTGGACCAGTTTCAGTTCAATGGTCCACGATCACCGATCAAGACCACAAGTACACTGACCTGTGCATGAAATTTCCCCTGATTCGAGGGTATATTTGGGTCAGATTCTGACAGTCTGAATCCTTATATTCGGCCCGTAAGCGACAAGTCTCAGATCACTTAAATTAGATTTTATTTATAAAGAAAACTACGTTTTCTCACACTCTTCAATCTGGGCTCAAGCAAATAGCCCCGGGACACTATCTGGATTTGATTTCTGAGATGGTTGTCAAGCTCAGCAAGGCGGTCGTAAGTATATAATTTCATGGTCATCGAACTTTCGACGTGTGGTCCAGCTTTGATATGGAGTTTCAATGTGCTCTCGAGAGCAACTGGGTAATGAGATTGATCTTAGATTCCAGGGTAACCTAGCGTCAATGATTCTACAAGTTTTGGATCTTGCAGATCGTATTTAAAGTGATTCAAGTGGATTTCATAGCTAATTTAGTTTAGCACTTAGTTAATTTTGTATAATTCCTAAAAGATTTGATCCTGAGTGATTTCTGCCTGAGGTGGTACTCGGGTCTTTCTACGGAAATTTTCGAGACGTTACAATCTACCCCCCTTAAAGAAAAATTTTGTCCTCGAAATTAGTATCTTTTCGTACTCCTCGAGAATCTGAGGGTAGTTCTTTCTGACCTTGGCTTCTATCTCCCAAGTAGCCTCTTCTTCAGTGTGGTACGTCCATAACGCTTTCACAAGTGGAATAACCTTGCTACGCAACACCTGCTCCTTCCTGTCTAGAATATGCGTCGGACGCAGTACATATGTATCATCCTTACTCAACTGCACCTGTTCCCATCTGTTAATGTGGGAAGGATCAGGAACGTATTTTTTCAGCATAAATACATGAAATACGCTGTGTACGCCCACAAGTGATGGGGGTAAAGCAAGACAGTATGCCACCACACCCACTCAGTCTAATATCTGGAATGGGCCAATGAACCACGGCGTAAGTTTTCCCTTCTTACCAAACTGAAGGACTCCCTTCATGGGGGAAACTCGAACGATTACATGGTCTTCAACCTCAAACTCAAGCGGTCGCCGCCTCGTATCGGCATAACTCTTCTGTTTGCTCTGGGCCGTCAGAGGTTGATGCCCGATAATGTCGATCTTCTCTGAGGTCGCTTATACTAACTTTGGGCCAATCAAACTGTGTATGCCAACCTCTGCCCAGTAATGCAGTGCTCGACAAGGGTGCCTGTACAAAGCCTCGTAAGGAGTCATGCCAATACTTTCCTGAAAACTATTATTGTAAGCGAACTCTGCATACATGAGACGTCATCCCAACTGTCCTTGAAGTCCAAAACACAAGCCCGCAGCATATCCTTCGAAATCTGATTCACTCGCTCCGTCTACCCGTCGGTTTGTGGATGGAATGTGGTACTAAACTTCAACTTCACACCCATCGCCTCCTGGATGCGAGTCTAGAAGATGGACATGAAAGGTGTGTCTCGGTCTGACACGATCTCCAGAGGAACTCCATGTAGATGCATTATTTCTTTGATGTACAATCTGGCCAAGTCGTCTGCCGAGTTCAAAACTCTGATAGGGAGGAAATGGGCCGATTTCGTTAACCGGTCCACAATCACCCAAATGGAATCATATCCCTTCCTCGTCTTTGGTAGCCCTAAGATGAAATCCATAGAGATGAAATCCCATCTCCATTTAGCTATGGGCAAGGGCTGAAGCAGTCCAGGAGGTCGGCGATACTCTGCCTTGACCTACTGGCACGTGAGATAACCGGAGATATATTCTGCTATATGAGCCTTCATATTGTCCCATCAATACGACCTCTTCCTGTCTCGATACATCTTCGTGCTACCAGGATGCATCGCAAGCTTCAATTTGTGGGCAATCTTGAGAATCTCCTGTCTCAAGTCATGAATGAATGGGACAGATAGGCGGCCACGGTATCGTAGGCCCCCATCTGTGCCAACTCTCCACTCGGAGTTCTCGTCATCACTAGCTTGCTCTCGAAGCTCAGACAATCGTGCATCGCCCTTTTGGGCCTCGATAATCCTGTCATCAATGACTGACCGCAGCCGAATGTGCGCGACACTCTCGAATGGCTCCTGCACGGTGAGTTTCTGCTCGAAGTCCCGCACGAACTCCACCATGTGCCATTCCTCAACCATCAGCGAAGCCGCAAATGCTATCGCCTCCTTGCAGCTCAATACGTCAGCCACAAGGTTGGCCTTGCCAGGATGGTAGGAAACCTCGAACTTGAAGTCCTTCAAGGTTTCCATCCATCGGCGCTACCTCATATTCAAGTCCTGCTGAGTGAATATATACTTAAGGCTCTTGTGGTCGCAGAAAAGCTCAAACTCCTCTCTGTAGAGGTAATGTCTCTAGAGCTTTAATGCAAATATGACTGCTGCTAACTCAAGGTCGTGTGTAGGGTAATTCTCCTCGTGTTTCCTTAACTGTCTTGAGGCATATGTAATCACCTTGTCCTTCTGCATAAGGACACAACCCAGACCAACTCGAGACACATTGGTGTAAATCGTATACTTGACCCTTTGCTCTGGCAATACTTGCAGAGGGGCGGACGTCAGTCTGTCCTTCAGCTCCTGAAAAGCTGCTTCCGCCTTCTCATTCCAGGCGAACTTCATATCCTTTCGAGTTAACTGAGACAAAGGTCTGGCTATCTTTGAGAAGTCCCGAATGAAGCGTTGGTAATAGCCTACCAGGCCCAAAAAACTCCTCACCTCAGTAACCGAAACAAGCTGTTTCTAGTCCTGAACTGCGGTTACCTTAGCAAGGTCCACCGCTATTCCTTCCTTGGACACCACATGTCCCAGGAACTTGACTTTCTCTTTCTAGAAGTTGCACTTCTTGTACTGTGCAAACAACTGTTTCTTCCTCGAAATATCCAAGACTGCACGTAGGTGTTCCTCGTGCTCTTCTCGACTCGCAGAGTATATCAGGATGTCATCGATAAACACGATGATAAATTGGTATAGAAACGGCTGAAATACCTGGTACATCAAATTCATGAACGCGGCCAGTGCGTTCGTAAGACCGAAAGACATCACGAGGAACTCGTAATGCCCACAACTGGTCCTGAAGGCCATCTTCTGCACGTCCTCATCCCTGACGCGCAATTGATGATACCCTGACTGTAGATCAATCTTCAAGAAGTATCGCGCCCCTTTCAACTAATCAAATAGGTCATCAATCCTGGGCAAGGGATAGTTGTTCTTCACCATTAATTGGTTCAATCTGTGGTAATCAATACATAGGCATAACAACCCATCCTTCTTCTTGACAAACAACACAGGTGCAACCCAAGAAGACACACTGAGTCGTATGAAGCCCTTCTCTACTAGATCATCAATCTATTTCCTCAGTTCCTCCGTCTCGCATGGAGGCATCCGATACATAGGTAATGAAATGGGCGTCGCACCAGACACAAGATTAATAGTAAAATCAATCTCGCGCCGAGGAGGTAATCCAGGGATTATCCTGAACACATCCTCAAATTTCCAAACTACTGGCATGTTCCCTAACGTTTGCCCATCAACACGCTCTAGTAAAGCAGTGTAACATCCAACACGACATGTCCAACTAACCTGCACTGAAAAAGTAAAGACCGTGCCCTCAGGTCCATTGGCTGTCACGACTCGATTATCGCAATCAATCTCTGCTTTCATCTCGGTGAGCCAGTCCATACCGAGGATAAGGTCGTAGTGCCATAGTGGGGTGACAATGAGGTCAACGAATACTGTCCCGCTACCCAAATATACTGAGCAACCCTCACACATCCGTGTGACATCCGAAAAAGTCCCTGTAGCAATAGTGAGTCTCACTCCCTTCGTGGGCGTAGTATATAAAGCGAGACGCTTAACTACTGCACAGGAAATGATGGAGATAGTGGACCCAGTGTCCACTAATAAGAAGATAGGAGTACCTTGGACATGTGCAGTGACCTCGAAGGCCATAGGTGCCGAAGGTGCTGTCTCTGGCTCTTCCGCTGTAAGTGCATAAATGCGTGCCTGCTGAGGTCGGTTGGGCTGAGGTACCATGGGTCGCTGAGGCCGCCTAAATCGAAGTGCAGGGGGCCTGAAGGATGGATGTGCATGTGTTGTCTGTAGGGGTAATGCTGAAATGGCCAGGGGCACCTAGCTGTTGATCCTCTGTGGTGGTGAAAACCCACTATCTCTCATATGTGCAAAACAACTCTCCGCAGCATGACCTAATCTCCCACAGTAAGTGCATTTCATATGCAGGCACCTCATCGGAACTAATGGCACCGCAATCCTGGAAGGAGAGTCGGTACGGGGCCTCTTACCAAAGAAAGGCCTGCTCGGCATATCAGGTCGAGGTCTAAGGACCATAGGCCCAAGAGAACATGTCAACTGATCCCAGTCCTGCTCTCCCCACATAGACATGTGTACAAGCTCAACATAGGAGGGTATACTAGCACAACATATCTTCGACCGAAGGTCTGGTCGCAGGCCCTCGGAGAAACACCGCATCGGCATTTACTCGTCAGCAAGTATAGTAGGGACGTATCTGCCCAACTCTGTAAACCGGTTCGTACTCCGTCACTGTCATGCCTCCCTGTCTGAGGAGTAGGAACTCATTCTCCTTCTTGTGTGGTACGTCTAGGGATAGTACTTCTCATGAAAGCGGAACTCAAAAGCTGCCCATGTCCATATATAGCCAACTGCAACTATGCGCAGAACACTATCCCACCACAAGCTAGCCTCCTTTTCAAACATAAAGGTGGCCAACTCGACCTGCTTCTGCTCTGTACAATGTAGCATCTTCAACATCTTGGAGATGCGGTTGAGCCAATATTCAGCCTCCTAGGGTCTATGAGAACCCGTAAAGGTAGGAGGCCTCAAGCGCGGGAATCGCTCGAGGAGACCACTTGTACCCAGATTCCCCTTAGGGTATGCAGCAGGTGCAGGGGGAGGCACACCCTCATCCTAATTAGAAGGTCCTACAGTCTCAGCAGGGCGTACAGATGGTGAAGGTGGAGTCGTACGGCCACCTTGAGCTAGGACCCCTACAATCGTAGCTAAGAGCTGCTGGTGCATCATCATCATCAACTGCTCCAACCTATCCGCAGGTGGGGCTGACTGAGGCACATGCTGTGTCAAAGAAGATGCACGGTTCTACTCACGAACCGGTGGTGTGTACGGTGGCAGTCCAACTACAGGACAAATAGAAGGATGAGACTCAGGTATAGTCTCACGAACCGGGCCCAAACCAGGGTCGGTACAACCATCACTCTAGGGAGGTGCCTAATCCATCGAACCAGTAAGTGCGAGACGTGTCGTGCTCCACTTGACCTTCCGTGGCATGCCCTATATAACATAGGGTGCAATTTGTGTAAGATGTTGCAGCACAATGCACAATCCTTTAAGCATTCTACACACTTCATAGTAAAAGGAACTGCATGCATTTCATTCACCAAAATTTATTATAATACATGGAATACAGAGTTACATGAATCATGAAAGAAGATGCATGTGAGCTAATACAACTAAACCTTCAAACACTGAAAAACATTCTACTAACTACTACCTTACTAGGCCCATCAATAAGAACACAAACATAACCTAAAGCAGCAACCAAAACAAATTACAAGACAACGACATGGATGATTATGCATCCTAATCTGGTGAAGGAGGAGGGGTGCCCTTATCCTACAGATAGACAGGATAGTCTTCAAGGTGCGAGTCACCTTCTTGAACTTATGCTTCACAAGGCCTCGAAGATCCATAAGATCCTGTCGTAGGACAGCCTGACCCTCTTCAAGTCGAGCTAAACTGACATCCTTAACAGCCCGATCAGTGTCCTGCTCTGGTGCGGTAGGAGGGGAGCTCTCCTCCGTGTCCTGGGCCTCCTCCTCTTCTTCCTGTTCCTCATCTATCTCTTCCCTGCTTTCTTCCTCGCTTTTATACTCCTCACTAGCCGTCTCATCCTCACTCTCCTCAAGTCGGGCTTGCCGCTACCGTGGCCCAATTTTTATCTGATTGAGAGTAGTTTCGTCATTGGAATGTTGTGGCACTGGGAATTCTGCACCAAGATTGTAGCCTAACTCGCGTGCAATCTTGCAGATAAACCTGCTGAAGGAGAGGGAATCAGTACTTCTATTGGAGCGTGCAGTAAGAACTATTTGTCGTAAAACATATGTAGGAATGCACAACTTCTCTCCCTACCCCTCTTAGTATAAAAAATCTACCATCAGGCGCGTGCACTTGCTATGATTGCCCCACCTGGGGTACACGTTAAACGTGCAGATATGGTGGAGTAGGCAGAAATCATTCGTCATGTTTGATGCCAGGAGGCTATTGTTTGGCTGTCATTGAACCAGTCGACCACAAAGGGAGCATGTGCGGCGATCCCTTTCACATGCACTCTTCAGATTCTTCTCGCTTGGGTGAACTTGGCCAAGAGGTATTCCCATGAGTCGAGCTATCATGCAGCGGCAATTGTGGCCTCTTGACCTCTTCCCGCGAGAATCTTGAATTGCAAGGGGCTCCTGCGTAGGCTCTTGAATATGGGCATAAAATTCTTTGACAGTGCCCACATTTCCATGATATTTTTCCTTAAACACAGGCCCCAACCGGCCTCACTCAGGCGCTCCAATAACAAATACTCTCCAAAGAGCCGTCCATCCACTTAAGCTTTAAAAAGGACCCTACGGTCCGCATATCTTCCATGGGACAACTCCGTAAGTAGAGCTCTTGAGAGAGGATCCTGAGGATTGAGGTCCCACTTAGTTTGTACCTCGCGTTCAACGCCCGTGCTTATGGTGGAGCCTCTCGGTCTCCTTGAATGAGTGGGGCGACTAGGCCCGACTTCATCCATGACACCCTTTCTCTTTCCCATGAGAGAAAGAATGGTGGAATTTGAGAAAATGATCATAATAACCTCGAATAGAGCTATGAAAATGTGAAGGATAGGGAGAAATGGGTTGAAGTCTTTGGGTCTCCACGGATTTGAGCCTCAAATGAGGGTGTAAAGGCTCATATGAAAGGGAATAAAGGAGGAAAATGAAGAGATGAGATGGGTGAGTGGCTTTACACAAATTTGAGCCTCAAATAGTGGGTTTAAGAGCTCAAATGAGAGAGAATGAAGGGGTTAGGCAGCAATGGAGAAGGGTTTATATCAGGTAGTGGAGATGGTGCACGAAAATGGAAGATAGAACTCGTGATGAGGCGATTTGAGAGAGAAACAAGAAGTTTTGAAGAAAAGGGAAAGCTTGGAGGGGTGGTTTGTGAAGGAGAGGAGTGTTTGGAGGAGTTTAAACCAAAATTCCATAGACAGGTGGGCCACACAATGCCCTAACCACGATCAGCCCGGTCGGCCTGGCCCGTTTGGAGGCGAGGTCCTCGCCGGTCTCTGGAGGTTCTGGTGAGGGCTCCCCCCTTGTGCGAGGTCCTCCTGCACCCCTTGGTCAAAAAATATGTGGGGCCCACCTTGGGTCCCACCGAATTTGTTTAGTTTAGCCCCCGACTCCGATTTGAGTCATTTTGGGGCCTTTCTGGTATGTTGCTGATGTACAACTATATATAGGGATTTTTTAAGGCTGGGATAGGATAATTTGTGGTCTAGACCCGTCGTTTGATGGTCTAGGAGTGATCCAATGTTGTTTTAAGCGATCCTGGGAAAGTATGGACTCGATCTCGACGATCGTTTTCGGTAAACTTTGCCACTTAGTGAAAGCAGGACTCCTATGACTATATCTACACTTCTTCGCACCCACTTAAGTTAAATTTGTGTCAGCGTATGGCGTGTGACCATAACCTAGGTCCAGTTTAATCCAAATCATACTCTGATACCAACTTGTAACGCCCTGAAAATAGGGAGTCGAGTAGCAACTCAACTCCCGAGTTCCACAACATCACTTATGTAACATATATGCTTATGATTAAAATGTGGGCTATGTTAGTGCATTAATCATGAGTGGGATTATACCAAAACAGTAATTCGTACTCCAGATCCAGTTATAAAATGCAAGCGGAAGACTGAAAGACATAAATGAACATATATAAGTCAAAAGAGCATGATCGGTCTCCAGAGTATGAATACATCACTGAGTCACCCTATACATATAATAGTCTCAAAAACAAAATGTCAAACAGTACAACTACAATAAAAATCCCTATAGCCCCATCGATCCGGATAGCCTAAGTGAAGCTGCCAGAGAACTGCATATAAGAGAACTCGTCCTGATCGTCATAGTAATCAGGCTTCGCCTCTGGGGTCACATCATCATCTGAAATCAAGACAGAGTCTGGTTGGTGTTTAAAACACTATCCGGAAACGTGGGAGTGAGTGATCAACTCAGTGGAACTATACAACAAAGGTTAACATGTTATCAATTCTGTCAAGCAGTAATGATAAAGCAGTAAAATCAAACATACCTAGATTCTCTTATTAAAGCAAGAATGATATGAACAATGATGCATGCCCTCGCCTACACTCCCTCGTGCGACAACATCTTTCGGTCACAGCATGCTTTCTTTCCTCTATGCTCTTCAACCCGAGGCATATGCAGTGCGATGTTATGAATGTGATTACCGAGTTCTTATTAGTCATTTTCATACAGCAGAATTGGGAAACTAAGGTACCTTCCTTATGTCATTTCCCAAACAGTTATCCATTATAGGGTCGTTAGTCCTAGGAAATCACATACGATGTTACGGTTCTAGGTCGCTGCAAAGGGCTCATCACCATATCAGTTCAGGCCTGGTTTATACCCTAGATGCTACGGAAGGGTTATCCCCTCCACGTAGACTCAGAGTATGCTCGAGGTCACTACAAAGGGCTCGTCACCAAATCAGTGTAGGACGACAGCTCGAATACAGTGTCCCAAACTACTGTATTCGGCTCACGAGGCAATGTTGCTCACTAGTCACTTCGGGGAGGCTCGTTGCCCCAGCGTAGGCCGACAGATCAACCACGGTGTCCCATACCACCATCTCTGGCTCATGAGTCTTAGCGGATCGAGGTACTAAGGTTAAACGAGGTTTTCACTGGTGAGTTTGGTACCATAAGTTCAAGCAGTAGCGTCCAAACATGGTGAACATACATCGGGCAAATCGGGTTACTGGATGAACTCGACTATTACGAGGGCACCTGAAGTTGATCGACATGGAGTGCGTAAACACTCCATGTCGCCGACAACTCTAGTATGACTCGGGTTCGTCAAACACGTCTTACGTGACGAAGAATCTCAGCCACGAACTCAAAGCTTGATACCGATTGCCTAGACTATAACATAGCCCCAATCACACTCAATCCTTAACCAGAAAGCATGTAGAGTAGTCAGAACAGAATTAACCAAGTAGTGTAAACATATAAACAAGCATGTTATAAAACATAATGTAAACAAAAAATCTAAACACAAAGATTTCATAGGTAAGCGATTAAATTAAACAACTTGCATGGAGGAAATCATACACATCTCTAAGGTAGTTGAGAATCCTATCTCAACACCCACCTAAAGCACTATCTCCTAAGTACTTACTCATACAAGCATTTTCACAAACACTTAGACTACGCTTGTTAACATACATAACGTATATTAGCCAAAACATGCATTAGGGTGAATCCTTTTGCCGAGGAGTTGTTACACATACAACTAACATATACACACAGTAGTTAATCATGGAAAACACACTTTCATATTTCGTACGTATACGGTATTTTCTACAAATACGAGGAATAAAGTATATTCAACCTAGTTAACGTATAACTGAAAAATGAAATGGACATCACTTTATGCATGTGAAATAACATCCACATCAGGAATCTATCATTCCCTGACATTGAAAGCCTTGAAAACTATAACCTATATGTCTATAGTCTGCACCTTACGCCGTAGAAGCATAACAAATTCGACAGAGACTCCAAGTCTTCATCAACGATGGAATGACAACCTATAGCACGAGTTAAGTTAGCTATCTCGCCACCTGTAATAATTGAAACCCTAGAACAGATTAGGGTTAGGTTTTCTTACCTAAAAATGAAGTCAAAATCGCCGGAATAGCGATTAGGTAACGATGAATAGGCATGTAGAATAGCAGGATAGAGTACTGAGAATCTTCACCCACTTCTCACACACTTTCTCTCTCTTTAATCTCTTCTCTCTCCTAGGGTTTATACCAAATTCGTATGGAGTGAATGAGAGAGGGTTTAAGGTCCTTATATAGGCCTAAAAATGATGGAAATGGCCCCAAGGCCAAGGTATATGTAGGTTATAGCCAAAGGAAGTCTGTTTCAGCTCAACGGAGCACTTCCGGAGCCCCCCTTGAACCAAAGGTCAGACTTAAGCTCCCTGACCATGGATCTAGGTTGAGTTAAGTTTTCAGTCTGATCGGGTTTACAGATCATCCGTGGCGGACCAGTTTGAGTTCAACGGTCCATAATTACCGATCAAGGCCACAAGTACACTGACCTGTGCATGAAATTTCTCCTGATCCAAGGGTGTATTTGGGTCAAATTTTGAGAGTCTGAATCCTTATATTCGGCCCGCAAGTGACAAGTCTCAGATCACTTAAATTAGATTTTATTTCTAAAGAAAACCACGTTTTCTCGCATTCTTCACTCCGGGCTCAAGCAAATAGCCCGGGACACATTTGGATTTAATTTCTAAGATGGTTGTCAAGCCCAGTAAGGCGGTCCTAAGTATATAATTTCGTGGTCATCGGACTTTCGACGTGCGGTCCAGCTTCGATACGGAGTTTCAATGTGCTCTCAAGAGCAACTGGGTAATGGGATAGATCCTAGATTCCAAGGTATCTTAGCGCCAATGATTCTACAAGTTTTGGGTCTTACAGATCGTATTTAAAGTGATTCAAGTGGATTTCACAGCTGATTTAGTTTAGCACTTAGTTAATTTTGTCTAATTCCTAAACGATTTGATCCTGAGTGACTTTTGCCTGAGGTGGTACTCGGCTCTTTATACGAAATTTTTCGAGATGTTATAAACATAAACCTATTCTCAAATCCCAAAACCTATAACCTAAACCTAGACCTTAACCTAAACCTAAACGTATAACCTATAACCTAAACATAAAACCTAAACATAAACCTACACTTATAACCTATAACCTAAACTTATAGCCTAAACCTAAACCTAAAACCCAAACGTAAACCCGTTCTCAAACCTGAACCTGATTTCTAAACCTATACCTTAATGTATTCTCAAATCCCTAAACCTAAACCTACACCTAATCCTAATCTCAACTCCCTAACTTAAACTTAAACCTAAACTTGAAAACCCAAACCTAAACCCGATCCTGAACCCGAACCTGATTTCCTAAACCTAAACTTGTAACCTTAACATAAACCTATTCTCATATCCCAAAACCTATAACCTAAACCTAAACCTAAACCTTAACCTAAACCTAAACCTAAACCTATAACCTAAACCTATAACCTTAACTTATAACCTAAACCTATAACCTAAACTCAATGCCCTAAACCTTAACCAATAACCTAGCCTAAACGTAAACCTATAACCTACACTTATAACCTAAACTGAAACCTATAACCTAAACCTATAACATTAACCTAAACATAAAACCTAATCCTAAACCTATACTTATAACCTAAACCTATTCTCAAATCCTAAAACTTATAACTTAAACCTAAACCTATAACCTAAACCTAAAACCTATAACTTAAACCTATAACCTAAACTTAAACCTAAACCTACACTTATAACCTATAACCTAAACCTAAACCTAAAACCCAAATGTTGTAACGACCCGTAAATTTCCGTACGTTGGCTTGAGTACCACCTCGACCAGAAATCAATTAGGATTAAATCCTTTAGAAATTTAACAAAGTTAACTAAGTACTAACCTCAATTAGCCATGAAATCCGTTAGGATCACTTTAAATGCGATCTGCAAGACCCAAAACTTGCAAAACAAGTGACTCTAGTTTACCCTAAAGTTTAGAGCCAAACTCATTACCTAATTTGCTCGGGAATGAAACGAAACTTCGTATTAGGTCTAGACAGCACATCGGAAGTCCGATTAACACAAAGTTAAGGAACTAGGACCGCCTCACTGGACTTGACAATCATCTCAAAAATCAGGTCCATCCGATGTCCCACGGCCATTTGTTTCGATTCGGAGCGAGGGAGTGTGAAAAACACTATTCCCATCCTAATAAAAATATCAGGAATAGTGATATGGCATCGTTCAGTTGCACGTCAGTATTAAGCAACCTGACCGTCAGAATCAGACCAAATTACACCCTCAGATTAAGAAAAATTTCAGGAACATTTACATGTACTTAGAATTTCTGATCGTGGCCCACTGACCGTTGAACTGAAAGTGGTCCGCCACGTGCGATCTGGGAATCCGATCAAGTCGAAAACGTAATCCCACGTAGATCCATAGATGGTGAGCTTAAGTCTGACGTTTGGCTCAAGGAGGGCCACCAGAACCTCCCTTTTGAGCTGGAAAAGTGGCGAAATGCCTATATAAGCAGTCACCCTTGAACCTGAGTCTATTTTAGGAATGTTTTTGGCTATAAAAGGGGCTTAGAACAGGCCCTCTCACAGCCATACGAATTTGGGAGAAAAACCCTAGAGAGAGAGAAAGAAAAGAGAGAGAGAAAAGCTTAAAATTTGTTGCTAATCTTCCTCCTACTGCTTTGGGATGTCGCACGGCCTACACCGCCCCGTTCTAGGTGTTTTCCTAGCGGTATCCATCCCATTTGAAGGTAAGAAACCCTAACCCTAGGTCTGATTTAAGGTAGGATCGTTGTGGGTTATGTAAGGCTAACCGATTCCGCTCTTTAGGCTAGAAAACTCCCGTATACGGAAGCTCTACTACCCTTGCTGATTCGTTGGAATTCTAAGGGCAAAGGTGAGGACTTTAAGTGTATAAGTTACGTTTTTCAACGCTTTCAATGTCAGATAATGATAGGTTCATGATCTGTATGTAAATGCACATGTACAAAGTGCTTTCTGTTTCCTGTTTCGATTAGCGTTGTAGAATATGGAATTTCACATACTCTTGGTATACGTAGAAATACCGTATACGTATTTTTTTTTGGGAAAATGTTTAACATGTTTATTTAATGTATGATTATATAATATATGGATAAAATACTAGTTTGGCGAAAGGAATCGCCAAAATACATGTTCCCTTGTAAATGTCAAGTATGTTGAAATTGTGTATTCTAGAAATACCGCATATGTGTAAAATTTGGAAGTGTAATTGTCATGATTATTTGTTGTATGAATATGGTATATGCAGGTAAAATAACTGCTTGGCGAGAGAATAGCCCTAACACGCGATTTGCTAACATACGTCATGTATGTTGGAATGGCGTACCCTAAGTGTTGTGTAAGTGCTTGTGTGTGTAAAGGCTTGTGTATTAGTGCCTCAGAAAGGTGCTGATATGGAATTCCTGACTCCCTTAGAGACATGTAGGATCTCCTCCATGCGGTGGTTCGCTAGAACCACTCCCTTGTAATGTGTACGTAATTGTATCCCTATGTGGATAGTGCTTTACTACATGCTTCACAACATGCTTTACAACATGCTTTACATCATGTTTTACTTCATGCTTTATAACATGCCTGCTAACATGCTTGTATTGCTTGTTTATCATGCTTTACTCCACATGCTATTGATGAAAACTGTTTGAGTTTGGGACTGTGTCTGTAGTCCAAACATTCGGTACCAGACTTGCGGTTGTGGCTGAGATTCATATTGCCACAACGGACGTGTCTGGCGAACCCGAGTCGTACTTCGGTTGGCGATAGTGGTTGGCCACATGGAGTGCTTTTGCGCTCCATATCGTTCAACTTGTGGTGCGCTCGAGCTAGTCAGGCTCGTCAAGTAAACCGAAATGTATTGTGTGTTCACCATGTTTGATCGCTACTGCTTGAACCTAGGGTACCAAACTTACCAGTGGCGATCCCGTTTAACCATGGTACCTTGATCCGCTAAGTCGCATGAGCCGGGCATGGTGGTATGGGACACCGTGGTCGAGCTGTAGGCCTACGCTGGGGCCATGTGCCTCCCCGTAGTGACCATTGCGCAACCAAAACTTGTGAGCTGAATACGGTGGTATGGGACACTGTATTCGAGCTGTCGATACTTACGGCGAGAGCCGAGTACGGTGAGACCTGTGCTCGTGCTGACGGGCGACGAGTCCTCCGTAGTATCATCAAGTGTGCTCCAAGTGTCTGTGATTGGCGACGTGTCTTTCACAACAACTAGAGTATGAGTTGAGCCAAGTACGGTGAGACCTGTACTCGAGCTGACGGCTAGTATTGAGCCGAGTACGGTGAGACCTGTACTCGAGCTGACGGCCAGCAATTGAGCCGCATACGGTGAGATCTGTATCCGCGCTGACGGGTGACGAGCCCTTTGCGATGCCTTCATTATGTTTCTCAAACCATAATATCGTATGAGATTAACTAGGATTGACGACCCTAGAATGGATCATGTTTGGGAATGATACAAGGGAGGTACCTTTGTTTTCCAATACTGCTGGTTGAAATGGAATAATAAAAACTTGGTAATCATGAGCATCATCGCACCGCATGTGCTTTGTAGATGTGGCGCACTGAGGGAGTAAGCATTCACGAACGTAAGATGATGTCGCTTGAGGGTGGTTTGGCAAGGGCATATAACATCATGTCATATCATTTTTGCACTTAACAAGAGTAGTTAGAAATGTTTGATTTGTACTGCTTTATCATTACTGCTTGATTGATTTGATAACATGTTAACCTATGCTTTATTGTTCTACTGAGTTAGCTACTCACTCCCATGTTACGGGACGATGTTTGCAACACTCACCAGACTCTGTCACAGGTGTAGATGGCGCCTTGGTTCAGGAGCCGGAGCCCGACTTTGATGAGGATCAGGACGAGTTCTCCTTTATGCAGTATTCTGACGGCTTTGCTTAGGCCGGCTGCATCGCGGGATTTTCAGGGCCTCTCTTGAGGATTGTATTTTGATTTTTGACTTAGAAACAATACATGTATATTGGTACTCAGTTGGTACTCATACTCTGGAGTTCATAAAATTTTGTTACTTTACATACTTTGAATATAAAATTTCAGTCTTCCGCTTGCCTTTATACAATTGAACTGGAGTATGATTTACTGTTTTGGTATAATCTCATTCATGTTTATTGCTCTAACTCAGACAACATTTAACCATCATTGTGTATGTTGCATAAGTGATGCGTTGGAACTCGGGAGTTAAGTTCATACTCGACCCCCGAATTTCAGGGCGTTACAAGTTGGTATCAGAGCATGATTTTGATTAAACCGGACCTGTGTTATGTCCCCACTACGTACGCTGACATGTTACAACCTAGGAGGGTGCGTAAAAATATAGAAACAGTCTTAGGGTCTCCCGATTTCACCGTTCGGTGAAATTCATTAAAAACGGACGCGTTGATCGAGTTTGTACTCGATCCTGACCGCACATACGGATTCTAAATCACTCCTAGACCGTCTATTGACATGTCCAGATCACCATCCACCCAAAACCAATTGTTAAAAATCAGGAAAAATCAGTTAATTCAAAAAAATTTTTCAGGACCACCCATCCTAGAGCTGAATCGAGTCGGGGGCCTCCCCACCTAAATATACTAAGCCCCCAGATCGAACCAAGGTGCATTTGGCACCCTGGACACATGGCAAACAGGGCCCCACCGCGGCGGCGCGGTTCCGGCCAAGTCCGACCGCGGCGGAGCCACGTCTCCGGCGGCGGACCGGGGTCCGGTGGGCCATCTCGAGTGGGGCCAGGGCTAGGGTTGGTCAGCCTGACCCCCTTTACCCCCTGGCACGTGACAAATTGTAAGTTGGTTAGGTTTTAAGGGGCTGGAGCACCCCTCTTCCTCATTTCACCCATTTTCCAACACCTCCACACCCATTTTTGATTTTTCTAAAAAACCCATCCTCCAAACCTTCAAATCTTCCATTTTCTTCCATAACTCACACACCCCAACCTTCCACAACAGCCCTAGCTTCCTCCTTTCCCCATTTTCTCAAGTTGGAGCTCTCATACCCCTCCTTGGAGCTCAAAAATCGGGTAATCTACTAACCCATTCCATTCTCTTCTTGTTTCTCCTTCATTTCCTACCTCTAGTGCTCCTTCCATACCCATTGGATTGTTGTTTGTGGAGGATCAAAGAGATCAGCTCCTTGTTCCCCCATTTTGGCAATTTTCCATGGCCCTCCTTGGTGTGGTGGCTACCATTTTTTCCATTTCCTCCATCCTATCTCTCATGGGATACAGGAAAACCGCGGCCGATGACGCCGGCCCAAGTAGGCCAGCCCATTCTCGAAGAAGATCCGATGTTGGGGCCGGCACAAGCACCGTGCGGGAGTTTAAGTCGAAACGAGACCTGGATCCTGACCATCCCGCCAGAAATGCTTATCCGATAGGCATCGAATACGGGCGCTTCGCGGGCCGCAAGGTTGTGTTTGAAGCTCATGTGGATGAAAGAATGTTTGGCCTACACCCGATGATGGACCACTTGGTAGATATCGGATGGAATTCTATTTTTGAAGGCAGTCTCCCGCATGTGAGCACACGGTTCGCGCTTTCTACGCTCACATCGTGGACTCATCAGTAGAGCCTCTTCAGTTTACTGTCTCTGTAAGGGGCATAAGGCGCACAATCACTGTGGATGAGGTGGTTCGAATCACGAAGATCCCGCTTGGTCAAGTGCTTCCTAGTGATGACTTCTCTAGAAGTGCGCGGGAAAGGGATCGTCGCACGCGATATCTCTGTGGTCGCCGGGTTACTTGGAAACGAGGAAATTGTATTGCGGCGACAAAGATGGCCGAAACTTCCGTTTACTCCATTACATTTTCACATACAATGTATACACACAGTGGGGTAACCGCACGGAGTGTACTCGGGTGATGGTGGACTTTCTGTACAAGATGGGACGCGGGGACAACATATGCCTATCCACATTCATCCTATCCTAGATAGTTCATGTTGTTCGTTCTGCCAGGAACGATCTTTCACTCCCATTTGGCCGTCTGATCTGCAGGATGGCTCGTGATGTCGGCTATAGACTCAACATGGAGGATCTTGCACCAGTCCGAGTCATAAGTGAAGCGACACTCAAGAATATGAAGATCGGCCCTCAACAGCGGCAAGCCCGACTCGACGAGTCTGGAGATGAGTCGGATAGCGCTGGCGAGGAGAGTGTTGACCTCCAGGCAGAGAGTGATGAGGAGCGTGGTGATGACATACAGGAAGAAGAATCTGAGGCTCAGGACACCGAGGAGAGTTCACCCCCTGCGGCTCAGGAGCAGGGTGTGGATCGAGATGCTTTTGATGCGCGATTGGCCCGTCTTGAGGAGGGGCAAGCCGCCCTGCAGCAAGAGATTGGTCAAGTTCGAGCCAAGCTTGAAGAGAATGAAGCCTACATGAAGAAGAGTTTCAAGAAGATGTCCCGTACGTTGAAGGCCATCCTGTGCTGTGCGCAGGACAAGAACGCTCCTCCTCCACCGCCTACTTCGGATGCTTAGTCATCCATGTTGTTGTATGTTGTGTTTGCTTTGGTTACCGCGATAGGCGGTTTATGTTTTCATGTAGATGAAGTAGTAGATAGTAACATGTTTTAGGTGTTTGATGTAGTGGATGTATTGGCTATGATGTGAATTCTGTCGTGATTCTTGTAACTCTGTATTCCATGTATTATGACAATTTTGGGTAAATGAAAAGCATATAGCCTTTTTTTTATGATGTGTGGAATACTTAAGTGCTTTATGGAGTGTATTGTGCCTTATCTCACAAATGATTCTACCCTATGTTGTATATAGGGCATGCCACGACAGTATACGCGGAGCACGGCACATCTTCTTCTGACAGGCTCTATGGACCAGACTTCTTCTGGTAGTAGCGGTCCTACGGACCGAGGGTTGGGATCTGATCAGCCTCCTGCTGGTCCTATCGGTGGACAGCCACCTTATACGCCCCCGGTCCGTGAGCAGTATCGGCCGTCTTCTTCTGCGCAGCATGACTCTCAGGCTGCTCCGTCGACTGATAGGTTTGAGCAGCTGATGATGATGATGCATCAGCAGCAGATACAGCAGCAGCAGCACCAGCAGCTTATGGCCACTATCGCTGAGGCCTTGTCCCGTGGTGGTAGTGCGACTCCACCTACGACATCTGCACATCCTGATGAGCATTCTGAGCCTCCTGCTCAGGTTGAGGATGTGCCTCTGCCCCCATCCGTCGCACCTCCTACTGGAGAGGTCAGTACTCGTGGTTTACTCGAGCGATTTCAGCGCTTGAGGCCTCCCTCATTTATGGGTTCTCACAGACCCGAGGAGGCAGAGTTCTGGCTTGACCGCATCTCTAAGATGCTTCGGATGCTACATTGCTCAGAGGCAGAGCAGGTGGAGCTGGCCGCTTTCATGTTTGAGAGGGAGGCCAGTTTATGGTGGGACAGCGTGCTGCGCACGGTCGCAGTAGATTTCGTGTGGACCTGGGAGGCTTTCGAGTCTCGGTTCCACGAGAAGTACTACCCGCAGACGTATCGGCATGAGCGGGAGGATGAGTTTCTGCGCCTCAGGCAGGGAGGCATGATGATCACGGAGTACGAGCACCGCTTCACAGAGTTGGGCCGCTTTGTCGCGACTATACTGGTGGATAAGCAGATGCGGATGCGTCGTTTTTCCTTGGGTTTGCGACCGGAGATACGGTCGAGGATTTGCTGCCTCAGTATCCCCACCTACGCGGCATTGGTCCACATGTCTATGACGGCCGAGCAGGATGTGGACCGATTGGCCAGATCGCGTGGTGCTATGGGTGCGAGGCCACGCCAGGATTTGCAGAGCAGGCCTATCTTAGGCAAGAGGCCACGTGCTGATTCGCCCCCCAGGGCCGCAGCACCTGTTGTTCCTGTGAGACGCCCGTTGGTGACCTGCATGTATTGCAAGAAACCAGGACACCCTGCTGAGAGCTGTTTCTCGCGCATGAGGGCTAGCGGATTTGCGCCACCGCGCAGGTGGATCGCCCTTATCCACAGCCATATCAGCTCCACCGCTATAGACTGCTCCTGCACATCCTTCCTTCCGACCTCCTGTGTCGCGCTTCAGGCCGCCACAGCGACCCTTGGCTCCTCAGCAGAACCGCCAGCAGCAGGCTCGCGTGCACACGCTTGTTCCTGAGGCACCAGAGACGTCGATTTCGGCACCGACGGCTTTTGAGGGTACGGCTCATGTTCATGGTACTCCGGTTTCTTTATTAGTGGACACTGGGTCCACTACTTTTATTATTTCTTGTGGGGCGGTGAAACGTCTATCTTTGCATACGATTTCCACTAAGGGAATGAGACTCACTACGGCTACCGGGACCTGTTCGGATGTCACACGGTTCTGCGAGGGTTGCTCGATAGTTTTGGGTAGCAGCACAGTGCTCGTTGACCTTATTGTTGCTCCGCTATGGCACTACGACGTTATACTTGGCATGGATTGGCTCGCCAAGATGAGGGCGGAGATAGATTGCGATACTCGGATCGTGACTACCTATGGACCTGATGGCACAGCTTTCACATTTCCAGTGCAGGTCAGTTGGCCCTGCCGTGTTGATTGTTACGCTGCTTTACTTGTGCCGATTGATGGTCCGACAGAGAGAGGGTACGCTAGGTGGTTCGAGAATTTGCAGGCGTGTTTGAGACTATTCCTGGTTTACCTCCTCGACGCGAGATCGATTTTACAATTGATCTCACGCCGGGTGCGACACCCATCTCACTGCTGACTTATCGTATGCCTCCATGTGAGATGGAGGAGCTGCAGAAACAGATTGACGATCTGGTAGACAAGGGTTTTATACGACCTAGTGTGTCTCCTTGGGGAGCCCCTGTGCTATTTGTGAAGAAGGACGGGTCGCTACGGTTACGTATTGACTACCGTAGGTTGAACCAGGTCACAGTGAAGAACAAGTATCCTTTGCCCAGGATAGATGATTTGTTTGATCAGTTGAGGGGACGAAGTATTTCTCGAAGATTGACCTTCAGTCAGGGTACCACCAGTTGCGCGTGAGAGAGGAGGACGTGTAGAAGACAGCCTTCAAGACGTGCTTCGGGCACTATGAGTTTTTGGTGATGTCGTTCGGTCTGACGAACGCACCAGCCGTGTTCATGGATCTGATGAACCGGGTATTTCGGCCCTTCCTTTACCGATTCGTCATCATCTTTATCGATGACATCTTGATATACTCCACGAGTCGGGAGGAGCACGAGGAGCACCTACGAGCAGTATTGGGTACGTTGGAGAAGAACCAGTTGTTTGCGCAATACAAGAAGTGCGACTTCTGGCAGGAGGAAGTCAAGTTCCTGGGACATGTAGTGTCCAAGGATGGGATAGCAGTGGACCTTGCTAAGGTAGTCGCGGTTCAGGATTGGCAGCAGCCTGAGTCGGTTACTGAGGTGAGGATTTTCCTTGGTCTGGCTGGGTATTACAGACGTTTCATTCGGGATTTCTCGAAGATCGCCAGGCCATTGTCTCAGTTGACTCGGAAGGACCTGAAGTTCGCCTGGAATGAGAAGGCGGAGGCAGCTTTTAAGGAGCTGAAGGACAAGTTGACGTCCGCCCCTGTGCTAGTATTGCCAGAGCAAGGGGTGAAATACACGGTATATACTGACGCGTCTCGCGTTGGTTTGGGTTGTGTTCTGATGCAGAAGGATAGGGTGATTTCGTATGCCTCGAGACAATTAAGGAAGCACGAGGAGAATTACCCTACACATGACCTGGAGTTGGCAGCTGTCATCTTTGCATTGAAGCTCTGGAGACATTACCTCTACGGTGAGGAGTTCGAGCTTTTCTGCGACCACAAGAGCCTTAAATACATATTCACACAGTGGGATTTGAATATGAGACAGCGCCGATGGATGGAGACCTTGAAGGACTTCAAGTTCGAGGTTTCCTACCATCCTGGCAAGGCGAACCTTGTGGCGTGACGCGGCTGAGCCGCAAGAAGGTGATTGCATTTGCGGCACCGCTGATGATAGCCGAGTGGGACATGATGGAGTTTGTGCGGGACTTCGAGCAGAGACTCACTGTCGAGGAGCCTTTTGAGTGTGTTGCGCACGTTCGGGTGCGGCCACTTATTGACGATATGGTTGTTGAGGCCCAAGAGGGCGATATACGGGTCTCCCGAGCTTCGAGAGCAGGCTAGCGACGCCGTGGACTCCGAGTGGAGAGTTGGTTCTGATGGGGGTTTACGATTCCGTGGCCGCCTATGTGTTCCTGATGTGGCTGACTTGAGACGCGAGCTTCTCGAGTCTGCCCATAACTCGAAGTTTGCGATGCATCCTGGTAGCACGAAGATGTACCAGGATATGAGACGGACGTATTGGTGGGATAACATGAAGGCCCACATTGCTGAGTATGTGTCTCAATGTCTGACGTGCCAGCCGGTCAAGGCAGAACATCGCCGACCTCCTGGACTACTTCAGCCCATGCCTATAGCGGAGTGGAAGTGGGACTTCATCTCCATGGACTTCATATCAGGGTTGCCGAAGAAGAGGAAGGGGCACGATTCCATTTGGGTGATTGTGGACCGGTTGACCAAATCGGCCCATTTTCGCCCTATCAGAGTTACGAACTCTGCAGACGAGCTAGCTAGATTGTACATCAGGGAGATCATCCGTCTGCACGGGGTTCCTTTGGAGATCATGTCGGACAGAGACACGCGGTTCACATCTATCTTCTGGACTCGTATCCAGGAGGCGATGGGTGTGAAGTTGAAGTTCAGTACAGCGTTTCATCCTCAGACTGATGGGCAGACAGAGTGGGTGAATCAGATTCTGGAGGATATATTGCGAGCATGTGTGTTGGACTTCAAGGACGGTGGGATGATTGTCTTCCGTACGCGCGAGTTCGCCTACAACAACGGCTTCCAGGAGACTATTGGCATGGCCCCATATGAGGCTCTATATGGTCGACCTTGCAGGGCACCGCACTGTTGGGCAGAGGTTGGCGAGCGTAGTCTGATTGGCCCAGAGTTGGTACAGGCGACTACAGAGAAGGTAGACATTATTAGGCGTTGATTACTCATAATGCAGAGCAGGCAGAAGAGTTACGCCGATAAGAGGCGGCGACCACTGGAGTTCGAGGTCGGGGATCATGTGTTCCTTCGGGTTTCCCCTATGAAGGGAGTCCTTCAGTTCGGGAAGAAGGGGAAGCTCACACCGAGGTTTATCGGTCCATTTCAGATACTGGATCGAGTGGGTGATGTGGCGTATCGTCTCGCCTTGCCTACACCACTTGCTTCCGTACACAACGTATTTCATGTATCTATGCTGAAGAAGTACGTTCCTGATCCTTCGCATATCATCAGATGGGAGCAGGTACAGTTGAGTGAGGATGCTACGTACGAGCTGCGCTCGACGCGTATCCTTGACAGGAAGGAGCAGGTACTGCGTAGCAAGGTCATCCCACTTGTGAAGGTACTTTGGACACATCATTCCGAGGAAGAAGCTACTTGGGAGACTGAGGCCGAGGTCAGGAAGAACTACCCTCAGATTCTCGAGGAATATGAAGAGGTATAAATTTCGAGGATGAAATTTTTTATTTAAGGGGGGTAGATTGTAACGACCCGTAAATTTCCGTACGTTGGCTTGAGTACCACCTCGACCAGAAATCAATTAGGATTAAATCCTTTAGAAATTTAACAAAGTTAACTAAGTACTAAACTCAATTAGCCATGAAATCCGTTAGGATCGCTTTAAATGCGATCTGCAAGACCCAAAACTTGCAAAACAAGTGACTCTAGTTTACCCTAAAGTTTAGAGCCAAACTCATTACCCGGCTGCTCTCGGGAATGAAACGAAACTTCGTATTAGGTCTAGACCGCACATCGAAAGTCCGATTAACAATAAGTTAAGGAACTAGGACCGCCTCACTGGACTTGACAATCATCTCAAAAATCAGGTCCATCCGATGTCCCACGGCCATTTGTTTCGATCCGGAGCGCGGGAGTGTGAAAAACACTGTTCGCATCCTAATAAAAATATCAGGAATAGTGATCTGGCATCGTTTGGTTGCACGTCAGTATTAAGCAACCTGACCGTCAGAATCAGACCAAATTACACCCTCGGATTAAGAAAAATTTCAGGAACATTTACATGTACTTAGAATTTCTGATCGTGGCCCACTGACCGTTGAACTAAAAGTGGTCCGCCACGTGCGATCTGGGAATCCGATCAAGTCAAAAACGTAATCCCACGTAGATCCATAGATGGTGAGCTTAAGTCTGACGTTTGGCTCAAGGAGGGCCACCAGAACCTCCCTTTTGAGCTGGAAAAGTGGCGAAATGCCTATATAAGCAGTCACCCTTGAACCTGAGTCTATTTTGGGAATGTTTTTGGCTATAAAAGGGGCTTAGAACAGCCCCTCTCACAGCCATACGAATTTGGGAGAAAAACCCTAGAGAGAGAGAAAGAAAAGAGAGAGAAAAGCTTGAAATTTGTTGCTGATCTTCCTCTTACTGCTTTGGGTTGTCGCACGGCCTACACCGCCCCGTTCTAGGTGTTTTCCCAGCGGTATTCATCCCATTTGAAGGTAAGAAACCCTAACCCTAGGTCTGATTTAAGGTAAGATCGTTGTGGGTTATGTAAGGCTAACCGATTCCGCTCTTTAGGCTAGAAAACTCCCGTATACGGAAGCTCTACTACCCTTGCTGATTCGTTGGAATTCCAAGGGCAAAGGTGAGGACTTTAAGTGTATAAGTTACGTTTTTCAACGCTTTCAATGTCAGATAATGATAGGTTCATGATTTGTATGTAAATGCACATGTACAAAGTGCTTTCCGTTTCCTGTTTCGATTAGCGTTGTAGAATATGGAATTTCACATACTCTTGGTATACGTAGAAATACCGTATATGTATTTTTTTTTGGAAAAATGTTTGACATGTTTATTTAATGTACGATTATATAATATATGGATAAAATACTAGTTTGGCGAAAGGAATCGCCAAAATACATGTTCCCTTGTAAATGTCAAGTATGTTAAAAATGTGTATTCTAGAAATACCACATATGTGTAAAATTTGGAAGTGTAATTGTCATGATTATTTGTTGTATGAATATGGTATACGCGGGTAAAATAACCGCTTGGCGAGAGAATAGCCCTAACACGCGATTTGCTAACATACGTCATGTATGTTGGAATGGCGTACCCTAAGTGTTGTGTAAGTGCTTGTGTGTGTAAAGGCTTGTGTATTAGTGCCTTGGAAAGGTGCTGATATGGAATTCCTGACTCCCTTAGAGACATGTAGGATCTCCTCCATGCGGTGGTTCGCTAGAACCACTCCCTTGTAATGTGTACGTAATTGTATCCCTATGTGGATAGTGCTTTACTACATGCTTCACAACATGCTTTACAACATGCTTTACATCATGTTTTACTTCATGCTTTATAACATGCCTGCTAACATGCTTGTATTGATTGTTTATCATGCTTTACTCCACATGCTATTGATGAAAACTGTTTGAGTTTGGGACTGTATCTATCGTCCAAACATTCGGTACCAGACTTACGGTTGTGGCTGAGATTCATATCGCCACAACGGACGTGTCTGGCGAACCCGAGTCGTACTTCGGTTGGCGATAGTGGTTGGCCACACATAGTGCTTTTGCGCTCCATATCGCTCAACTTGTGGTGCGCTCGAGCTAGTCAGGCTCGTCAAGTAAACCGAAACGTATTATGTGTTCACCATGTTTGGTCGCTACTGCTTGAACCTAGGGTACCAAACTTACCAGTGGTGATCCCGTTTAACCATGGTACCTCGATCCGCTAAGTCGCATGAGCCGGGCATGGTGGTATGGGACACCGTGGTCGAGCTGTCGGCCTATGCTGGGGCCATGTGCCTCCCCGTAGTGACCATTGCGCAAACAAAACTCGTGAGCCGAATACGGTGGTATGGGACACTGTATTCGAGCTGTCGATACTTACGGCGAGAGCCGAGTACGGTGAGACCTGTGCTCGTGCTGACGGGCGACGAGTCCTCCGTAGTATCATCGAGTGTACTCCAAGTGTCTGTGATTGGCGACGAGTCTTTCACAGCAACTAGAGTATGAGTTGAGCCAAGTACGGTGAGACCTGTACTCGAGCTGACGGCTAGTGATTGAGCCGAGTACAGTGAGACCTATACTCGAGCTGACGGCCAGCAATTGAGCCGCATACAGTGAGATCTGTATCCGCGCTGACGGGTGACGAGCCCTTTGCGATGCCTTCACTATGTTTCTCAAACCATAATATCGTATGAGATTAACTAGAATTGACGACCCTAGAATGGATCATGTTTGGGAATGATACAAGGGAGGTACCTTAGTTTCCCAATACTAGTAGTTGAAATGGACTAATAAAAACTTGGTAATCATGAGCATCATCGCACCGCATGTGCTTTGTAGATGTGGCGCACTGAGGGAGTAAGCATTCGCGAACGTAAGATGATGTCGCTTGAGGGTGGTTTGGCAAGGGCATACAACATCATGTCATATCATTTTTGCACTTATCAAGAGTAGTTAGAAATGTTTGATTTGTATTGCTTTATCATTACTGCTTGATTGATTTGATAACATGTTAACATATGCTTTATTGTTCCACTGAGTTAGCTACTCACTCCCACGTTACGGGACGGTGTTTGCAACACCCACCAGACTCTGTCACAGGTGTAGATGGCGCCTTGGTTCAGGAGCCGGATCCCAACTTTGATGAGGATCAGGAGGAGTTCTCCTTTATGCAGTATTCTGATGGCTTTGCTTAGGCCGGCTGCATCGCGGGATTTTCAGGGCCTCTCTTGAGGATTGTATTTTGATTTTTGACTTAGAAACAATACATGTATATTGGTACTCGGTACTCATACTCTAGAGTTCATAAAATTTTGTTACTTTACATATTTTGAATATAAAATTTCAGTCTTCCGCTTGCCTTTATACAATTGAACTGGAGTATGATTTACTGTTTTGGTATAATCTCATTCATGTTTATTGCTCTAACTTAGACAACATTTAACCATCATTGTGTATGTTGCATAAGTGATGCGTTGGAACTCGGGAGTTGAGTTCATACTCGACCCCCGAATTTCAGGGCGTTACAAATGTAAACCCGATCTCGAACCCAAACCTGATTTTTAAACCTAACCTTAACGTATTCTCAAATCCCTAAACCTAAACTTACACCTAATCCTAATCTCAACTCCCTAACCTAAAACTAAACCTAAACTTGAAAACCCAAACCCAAACCCGATCCGGAACTCGAGCCCAATTTCCTAAACCTAAATTATGACCTTAACCTAAACCTATTCTCAAATCCTAAAACCTATAACCTAAACCTAAACCTAAACCTTAACCTATAACCTAAACCTTAACCTATAACCTAAATCTATAACCTACACTTATAAGTTAAGGTTATATTAACTTATAAACTTAACCTATAAACTTATAACCTAACCTAAACCTAAACCTAAACCTATAACCCGATCCATCGTCATTGGGGAGAGTGTTGTACGTCGAGTTGATATCGCAGAGAGAGAGAGAGAGGTTCAACAGCTACGGGTCATCTTCCATGACATCAGAGAGCAGCCGAAGAGGCAGAGGGAATAGCTGGCGAGGCGGAGGGAGGAGTAGGAGAGGGGGATGGAGGAGCAGGAGAGGAAGATGATGGATGAGCTAGCGAGGCAGAGGGAGGAGCAGGAGAGGATGATGGAGGAGATGTAGGTGGAGCATGAGCGACGGATGACGAAGATGTTTCAAGCTCTCACTGCACGCTTACCCACAGATGCCCCACCACATCCGCCTTCATCTTTGTGATTTTTTATATTTTTGTTTATGATGTTAAGCTTATATGTATTTATGCGTAAATGAATGTGATGTGGATAAGATTGTTTGCGTTTGGATGAATGTAATTTATGTTTGGATGAATTTACCTAGTTTGGGTTTAGATGGATGTGAATGTGAATATGATGAAATATATTATATAATAGGTGTATATCAGGATGAATATGATGAAATATATATTGTAACAAGTGTATATCGGGAATTATGTGATGGGATATTTTTATTTTTTTTAAAGAGACTTTTACCTACGAAAATTTTCGTAGGTAAAACTTTTGTAAATATTTTTACCTAAGAAAATTTTCGTCGGTACAAGTTTGTTAGGTATTTTTTAGCGACGAAAATGTTCGTCATGAAAACTTTTGTAATTATTTTTAGTGACGACAACTATCGTTGCTAAAAGTTTAACATTTATTTTTTAGCGACGAAAATATTCACCACTAAAAGTTTTTTAATAATTTTTAGCGACGAAAACTTTCGTCGCTAAAAGTTAAAATTTTATTTTTTACCGACGAAAATATTCGTCGCTAAAAGTTTTGTAATTATTTTTAGTGACAACAACTATCATCGCTAAAAGTTTAACATGTATTTTTTAGCGACAAAAATATTCGTCGCTAAAAGTATTGTAATTATTTTTTGCAACGACAACTATCGTCGCTAAAAGTTTAACATTTATTTTTTAGTGATGAAAATATTCGTCACTAAAAGTTGTGTAAATATTTTTACCTAGGAACAAACTTTCGTCGGTATAAGTTTTTAGCGACGAAAGAATTTGTCCGTAAAAGTTTTTTTAGCGATGAAAAAATTCGTCACTAAAAAGCTTGCCTTTGCCGACGATTCAAATTTTTCATCAATAAAAACCTATTGCGTCGGTCATTTTTGTCACTAAAACTTTTTAACTATGAAAATTTGGCTTTTAGCGACGAAAATTTTCATCCGTAAAGGTGGGATTTCTTATAGTGAAGATAAGCGGTTCCACAGCTACATCAATCGACATATATTCAAAGGAGAAAATAAGTATTCTTTACCTTAATTTGTTTGGTTTTATTGAGAGAGTCAGAAAATCTCATTTGTTGGTTTTCCTAAGATAGCCAGAAAATCTCAGTGAGGGGTTTTTGTTTGTGATAGCCCTTTTTAATCACAACTGTATTAGGTTTTAAGGTGACCCTGTGAAAAACTTGTTTATACTAAAAGCCAATATCACGTGGATAGTGATTATTGTGAGTGGAGTAGGTGTAGCTGTTTGAGAATAATTGTTGTACACACCAAACCACTATAATCCTTAGTGCTGTGGTGAATGTTTGCTTTTTGCATTTGTGGAGAATGTTTGTAATTTTATTTATACAAAAGTGGTGAATGTTTGTAATACATAGCTTTATTTTCTCTTGCTTGGTTTGAAATCTTGATTTTTACAAACATTTGTGAAATAAGGTTGTCCTACCTGAACTTATTTTGGGTGTAGGTTGTCCTACGAATTAATTTGAATCAAATTTTCAATACTAGTGTGATTAAGGTTTCTGATTTATTTGATATTCCCCCCCCCCCCCCCTTTGGACTTCTTAAGCTCGCCTTTTCAAGCCTACACTATAGTGGCAACCAACACAAATGCCCGTAAAGCATGCTAGCTACCAATATATTTATTATGGATGTTGCTTTTACTGGCAGTTTTTTTATGTCTTTACCAACCATGGCTGCCCGTAAAGGCTAACTTTCTTGTAGTGACAAATGGACAAAATAGATATATAGCTTATACATTAAGGTAGGCCACACTATCACGGCATTGTCTGATTGAGTGTTTCAATAACCAATGTGCTTTTTGGACCAAGGGTTTAAAAAAAATACTTACCAAATATGCTTATAAGCTGATTAAGTAGAAACATATATAAACTACTTGAGGCAATAGTAACTTATCATCCAAATAGGGTCTAAATATCTCATAGTGCTGCAGAGGACATTAGTGCGAATGGGGCGTGGCACATATATATGTGCAAGATCCGAGCATTTACCCATCCAGGAGGGACCACCATGAAGACGGCTTCATGCAAAAGGGGGAGCTGGTCGACTCAAAAAAGATCCAGAGCATAAGACCAACTATGCATGACATCCATGTGATCATCTGACCACCCTCTCATATCTGGATCATGGGATGTTCACTATAGGGCCTCCGGTTGAACGCACTGAATCTTTTACATGAGAGCTACCTTGGCACATGTGCCACCTATATGCTTTTTTCTTCCTCTCGTTTTTTTCATTCGTATTTCAGTGCAGGATCTCTTTGTCATTCTCTCAGACGAGCAGTGGTTGAAAGTTGAAAGGAGCGTGGGATTTAGAATGTTCAAAGCGTCATCCACTCGGATTCATGGTAAGGCATCGTTGGAAAACGACATATAAGGAATCAACTTTGGAAAAGAGAAATCTTCCAGAGATTCTCACAACCCTACCGGCGACTATCATCAACTTGACGTGAACTTTTCTTTTTTAGCGAGTTGCAAGATACCTTGTCAAGGGACCCATTGTCCTTCAAGTTAGTTGCAGTGGAGACTGTGTTAGCCGCTCATATTGAAAGAATACTAATAATTGAAAACCGAATCATTGCTACTGTGGAATATACCACTCGGGTATTCTCTCGACTTGATGGCCTTAGTTTTGCATTATTCCACCTGGCCTGACCCGGTTGGATCTCATGACTACCATTCCAGAAGCCGCTACTACGTATGAAGTCCTACTTATTAAAACTTTCTTACCGTGGATGATATGCAAGCAGTTACAAATTACTTAGACGTGGCATATTTTAGGTAACAGTAATACCTATTAAGCAGTTCAAATTACAGGTCCCAAATTAGATGCGTAATAATTAAAATATTATGCTTTTTTGGTTTTCTGACTATCGGATCTTGGAACATTTATTTGATGGTTAGAAATGAAAGTGTCCGATGGTGATGTTTCAACAAATTAGAAAAAAAAAAAAGAAGAAGAAGAAGAAGAAGAAGAAGAAGAAGAATAAGAAAAAGTACTGTACATGAATCATTCAGCCAATCGGATTTTTGGGATTTGATGATTCCTTCGGTTTTATTAGAGTAAATGCATGCCGCGTGTAGAATTTCCAAAGTTCATATCATCTTACACGAGCAATGTATGAAATGACTGCCCACTTATTAAAGAGGTAGGGAAATTAGCTTCTTCTTAGAAGACTTAGGTTGAACTTCATTACGGTGGTCCCCTTGTTGTCCCCTTGATCACCGACTACTTGTAAGTTGTGTTGAAGCTGCTTTTTGCTCACCCCTCCTGGCGTTCCAATACCTGCACAGGGAGGAGACAAAGGAGACCCAGGCCGGTACAGGGACCCTCCAATGCCTAAGTCAGACTAGGATTCTGGGTCATAATGATTTAATGGAGGTAGGGTTGAGGATGCATGTGTACCTTTCACCATTAGGCATTTCTTACTTATAGAAGAGGTGCAATCCCATGAAACTTCGAGGTCTTCCCTAAACGGGATTGATCATTATCTTAGACGATCCCGAGATCCTCAGTTCCCTGGATTCTTGGGATTGAAGATTATCTCCCACAAATTTGGCAAGAAGATTCCTCATATGGGCCGACTCTTGGCTCGGCTTAGGGCGAGATCCGGTGATGGGCTTCTAGCTAAAAACAAGTAACGTGGCTCGGCAAGCCATCAGCCGACCTCTGAGCATCGTCGTTCCAAGGTGATTTCCACTGGTCAACTCTCTTCTTTTGTCATTCGTCCGACACTCAGTCAAACACGGTCAATCTGTAATTGACTTATAGTTGGCTGATGGCCACCCTATTGGCTGACTTAAAAGGTATGTCGGATTGAGGTTATATAACGACTCGGAGAATCCCGTACAAAGGCCCGAGTACCACCTCAGGCAGAAATTACTCAAGACCAAATCCCTTAGAAATTAGACACAGTTAACTATATGCTAAGCTAGATTAGCTACGAAATCTGCTTGATCCACTTTAAATACGATCTGCAAGACCCAAACTTGTAGAATCATTAACGCAAGGTTACCCTAAAATCTAGGATCAAACTCATTACCCGACTGCTCTCGGGAGCACATTGAATCTCTGTACTAGATCTGTACCGCACATCGAAAGTCCAAATGATACGAGGTTATAGAATTAGGACCGCCTTGCTGGGCTTGACAACCATCTTGAGAATCAAATCTAGATAGTATTCCAGGGCTATTCGCTTGAGCCCGGAGCGAGGAGTGTGAGAAAACGAAGATTTATTTAGAAATTAAACCTAATTTAAGTAATCTAAGACCTGTCACTTACGGGCCTGATATAAGCAATCAGACTATCAGAATTTGATCCAAATACACCCTTAGATCAAGAGAAATTTTATATACATGGTAGTGTACTTGTAGTCCTAATCGAGTTTCAGTGACCGTTGAACTGAAACTGGTCCGCCACGTGTGATCTGGAAACCCGACTGGAACGAAAACTTAACTTGACCGAGATCCATGGTCAGTGAGCTTAAGTCCGACCTTTGGCTCAAGGGGGGCTCCGAAAATGCTCCGTTGAGCTGAAACAGATGCCCTTTGGACATAACCTAGGTATACCATGACCTTGAGTCTAGCTTAGTGAATTTTAGGCCTATATAAGGACCTTAAACCCTCTCTCATTCTCTGTAACGCCCTGAAAATCGGGGGTCGAGTATGAACTCAACTCCTAAGTTCCAACGCATCACTTATGCAACATACACAATGATGGTTAAATGTTGTCTGAGTTAGAGCAATAAACATGAATGAGATTATACCAAAACAGTAAATCATACTCCAGTTCAATTGTATAAAGGCAAGCGGAAGACTGAAATTTTATATTCAAAGTATGTAAAGTAACAAAATTTTGTGAACTCCAGAGTATGAGTACTAACTGAGTACCAATATACATGTATTGTTTCTAAGCCAAAAATCAAAATACAATTCCGTAGATAAGCCCTGGAATCCCCACGATGCAGTCGGCCTAAGCATATCCGTCAGAGTACTGCATAAAGGAAAACTCATCCTGATCCTCCTCGAAGTCAGGCTCCGGTTCCTGAACTGAGGCACCATCTATACCTGCGACAAAGTCTGGTGGGTGTTGCAAATACCGTCCCATAACGTGGGAGTGAGTAGCTAACTCAGTGGAACAATAAAGCATAGGTTAACATGTTATCAATTCAATCAAGCAGTAATGATAAAGCAGTACAAATCAAACAATTCTAACTACTCTTATTAAGTGTGAAAATAAAATGACATGATGCTGTATGCCCTTGCCAAACCACCCTCAAGTGACATCATCTTATGTTCGCGAATGCTTAACTCCCTCAGTGCGCCACATCTACTAAGCACATGCGGTGTGATGATGATCATGATTACTGAGTTATTATTAGTCCATTTCAACCAGCAGTATTGGGAAACTAAGGTACCTCCCTTGTATCATTCCCAAACATGATCCATTCTAGGGTCGTCAAGCCTAGCTAATCTCATACGATATTATGGTTTGAGAAACGTAGTGAAGGCATCGCAAAGGGCTCGTCACCCATCAGCGTGGATACAGATCTCACCGTATGCGGCTCAATTGCTGGCCGTCAGCTCAAGTACAGGTCTCACCGTACTCGGCTCAATCACTAGCCGTCAGCTCAAGTACAGGTCTCACCGTACTCGGCTCAACTCATACTCTAGTTGCTGTGAAAGACTCATCGCCAATCACAGACACTTGGAGTATAATCGAAGATACTACGGAGGACTCGTCGCCCGTCAGCACGAGTACAGGTCTCACCGTACTCGACTCTCACCGTAAGTATCGACAGCTCGAATACAGTGTCCCATACCACCGTATTCGGCTCACGAGTTTAGTTGCGCAATAGTCACTACGGGGAGGCACATGGCCCCAGCGTAGGCCGACAGCTCAACCACGGTGTCCCATACCACCATGCCCGGCTCATGCGTCTTAGCGGATCGAGGTACCATGGTTAACGGGATCGCCACTGGTAAGTTTGGTACCCTAGGTTCAAGCAGTAGCGACCAAACATGGTGAACACACATACACATATCGGTTTACTTGACGAGCCTGACTAGCTCGAGCGCACCACAAGTTGGGTGATATGGAGTGCAAAAGCACTCCATGTGGCCAACTACTATCGCCAACCGAAGTACGACTCGGGTTCGCCAGATACATCCTTTGTGGCGACATGAGTCTCAGCCACAATCTCAAGTCTGGTACTGAATGTTTGGACTATAGACTTAGTCCCAAACTCAAACAGATCTCATCAATAGCATGTGGAGTAAAGCATGATAACGAAGTAATACAAGCATGTTAGCAGGCATGTTATAAAGCATGAAATAAAACATGAAGTAAAGCATGTTGTAAAGCATGTTATAAAGCACTATACAAGTAGGGATACAATTACATACACATAACAAGTGAGTAGTTATAGCGAACCACCACATGGAGGGGATCCTACATGTCTCTAAGGTAGTCGGGAATTCCATATCAGTGCCTATCTAAGGCACTAACACTCAAGCTTTTTCACATACAAGCATTTACACAAACACTTAGAGTGCTCTATTCCAACATACATGACGTATGTTAGCAAATGCGTATTAAGGCTATTCTTTCGCCAAGCGGTTATTTTATCCGCGTATACCATATTCATACAACAAATAATCATAACAATTACACTTCCAAAATTTACACATATGCGGTATTTCTAGAATACACAATTTCAACATACATAGTGTTTACAAGCGAACATATATTACGGCGATTCCTTTCACCAAACTAGTATTTTATCCATATATTGTATAATCATATATTAAATAAACATGTCAAACATTTTCCCAAACAAAATACGTATACGGTATTTCTAGAATACACAATTTCAACATACGTAGCATTTACAAGTGAACATGTATTTCAGCGATTCCTTTCGCCAAATTAGTATTTTATCCATATATCATATAATCATACATTAAATAAACATGTCAAATATTTTCCCAAAAAAAATACGTATACGGTATTTCTACGTATACCTAGAGTATGTGAAATTCCATATTCTACAACGTTAATCGAAACAGGAAACGGAAAGCACTTTGTACATGTGCAATTGCATGCAGATCATGAATCTACCATTATCTGACATTGAAAGCGTTAAAAACCGTAACTTATACACTTAAAGTCCTCACCTTTGCCCTTGGAATCACAACGAATCAGCAAGGGTTGTTGAGCTTCCGTATACAGGAGTTTTCTAGCCTAAAGAGCGGAATCGGTTAGTCTTTACACAACCTACAACCTTCCTACTTCAAATCAGACCTAGGGTTAGGGTTTCTCACCTTCAAACGGAGTGGATACGCATGGGAAAAATGCACGGAAGGTAGCGGTGTAGGCCGTGTGATGAATGAAAGCAGTAGGAGGAAGATCTCCCACAAATCCCAAGCTCTTCTCTCTCTTTTCTCTCTCTCTCTCTAGGGTTTTATCCCAAATTCGTATGGCTGTGAGAGGGGCTGTTATAAGCTCCTTTTATAGCCAAAACCCTTCCCAAAATAGGCTCAGGTTCAAGGGTTATTGCTTATATAGGTATTTCGTCACTTTTCCAGCTCAAATGAGTGTTTCTGGTGGCCCCCCTTGAGCCAAACGTCAGACTTAAGCTCACCACACATGGATCTATGTGGGATTATGTTTTCGACTTGATCGAATTCCTAGATCGCACGTGGCGGACCACTTTCAGTTCAACGGTCAGTGGGCCACGATCCGAAATTCCAAGCACATGTAAATGTTCCTGAAATTTTTCTTAATCCGAGGGTGCAATTTAGTCTGATTCTGACGGTCTGGTTACTTAATACTGATGCGCAAGCTAATGGTGCCAGATCACTATTCCAGATATTTATTTTGTAAAGGGAATAGTATTTTTCACACTCTCTCGCTCCGGATCCAAACGAATGGCCGTGGAACATCGGCTGGACCTGATTTTTGAGATGATTGTCAAGCTCAGCGAGGCGGTCCTAAGTCCTTAACTCTGCGTTAATCGGATTTCCAATGTGCGGTCTAGACCTAATACAAAGTTTCAAGTCATTCCCGAGAATAGCCGGGTAATGAGTTTGATCCTAATCTTTAGGGTAACCTAGTGTCAATGATTCTACAAGTTTTGGATCTTGCAGATCGTATTTAAAGTGATCCCAACGGATTTCATGGCTAATCAAGTTTTGCACTTAGTTAACTTTGTTAAATTTCTAAAGGATTTAATCCTAATTGATTTCTGGTCGAGATGGTACTCGAGCCAAAGTACAGAAATTTACAGGTCGTTACATTCTCACCATATGAATTTGAGAAAACCCTAGGAGAGAGAAGAGAGAAAAAGAGAGAGTGTGAGAGAAGTAGGAGCATCTTCCTGTTACTTTACCTTGCTATCATACGTGCTTAACCATCCTGATCTAATCACTTTTCCAGCGATTCTGACTTCATTTCTAGGTAAGAAAACCCTAACCCTAACCTGTTTTAGGGTTTCTATTAGTACAAGTAGCGAAGTAGCTGACTTACCTTATGTTATAGGTTGTCGTATCGATGTTGATGAAAGTGTAGAGTTTCTATTCAGTTCGTTACGTTTCTACGACGTAAGGTGCAAACTTTAGACGTATAGGTTATGGTTTTCAATGCTTTCAATGTCAGATAATGATAGATCCATGATCTGGATGCTATTTCAAATGAACAATGCGATGTTCATTTTGCAATTCAGTTACGTATGCAAATTATGGCGTATAGTGTATTCTGTATATTTGTAGAAAATATCGTATATGTATAAATTTTGAAAGTATGTTTGCCATGATAAATTACTATATGTACATGTTATATATAAGTGTAATACTTACTCGGTGAAAGAATTCGCCCTAATACATGTTTTGGCTGATATACGTTATGTATGTTAATAAGTGTATTCTAAGTGTTTGTGAAAATGCTGGTAAGAGTAAGTACTTAGATGATAGTGCTTTAGATGGGTGTTGAGATAGGATTCTCAACTACCTTAGAGATATGTATGATTTCCTTCATGTAAGTTGTTTAACTTAATTACTTACGTATGAAATATATGTGTTTATATTTTCTGCTTGCCTTGTGCTTTACAACATGCTTGTTACCATGTTTGAATTACTATGTTAATTCTGCTTAGACTACTATACATGCTTCTGGATAGGACTTAAATGTGATTGGGGCTATGTAATAGTCCAGGCAGTTGGTAAAGGGATTGAATTCGTGGCTGAGATTCATTCGCCACATAAGACGTGTTTGACAAACCCGAGTTGTACTTCGGTTGGCGACAGTGGTTAGGCCACATGAAGTGCTTATGCACTTCATGTCGTGCAGCTGTTTATACGCTTGTGCTAGTCGAGCTCGTCAAGTAACCCGATCTGTCTAGTGTATGTTCACCATGTTTGAACGCTACTGCTTGAACCTAAGGTACTAAACTTACCAGTGTAACCCCGTTAACCTTGGTACCTCGATCCGCTAAGACTCATGAGCCAGACATGGTGATATGGGACACCATGGTCGAGTTGTCGGCCTACATTGGGGCCACGTGCCTCCCCGTAGTGACCAGTGAGCAACCCAGACTCGTGAACCGAATATGGTGGTCTGGGACACTATATTCGAGCTGTCGGCCTACACTGATAAGCTGATGAGGTAGTGGTGTAACGATTGCGTGTAACAGCCCTGACAACCCTTTGTAGTGACCTCGAGCATACTCTGAATATGCAGAGAAGCGACGAGCCTTCCCATGGTAAACAGAGTATAAACTAGGCCTGTATTGATAAGGTGATGGTGGAGCGGTGCAACGAGTGCGTGTAACAGCCCTGATAGCCCTTTATAGCGATGTAGAACTGTATCATTGTATGAGATTATCTAGGACTAATGACCCTAAAATGGATCATTGTTTGGGAATGATATAAGGAAGGTACCTTAGTTTCCCAATAGTGCTGTATGAAAGGGACTAATAATAACTCCGTAATCACGCTCATAACACAGTACTGCATGTGCTTGGAAGATGTGGAGCACTGAGGGATGAACGTATGCCAAGAATGTAAGATGGTGTCGCATGAGGGTTGTTTGGCAAGCACATGCATCATGACTGCATTCCATACTTGCATTAATAAGAGTATTTAGGAGTGTTTGATTGTACTGCTTTATCATTACTGCTTAACTAAATTGATAACATGTTAACCTATGCTTTATTGTTCCACTGAGTTAGCTAGTCACTCCCACGTTACGGGACAGTGTTGTACACACCAACCAGACCATGTCTTAGATGTAGGTATTAGCGAGATGCTGGAGGTTGAGCCTGATTACTACGATGATCGGGATGATTTCTCCTTCATGCAGTTCTCTGGAGGCTTCGCTTAGGCCATTCAGATGATAGGACTACAAGGTGTACCTTCATAGTTGTACCATATTTTTGGCATTTTGATTTTTGAAACTAATACATGTATATGGTGACTCAGTAAGGTGTTCATACTCTAGAGACCGATTGTGACATTTTGGCTTTATATACATTTATATACATCTTTCAGTCTTCTGCTTGCATTTCATAACTTTATCTGGAGTATGAATTACTGTTTTGTTATTATCCCATTCATGATTATTGCACTAACATAGACAAAATTCAATCATAAGCATTTATGTTGCATAAGTGATGTTTTATAACTCGGGTGTTGAGTTGTTACTCGACCCTCGATTTTCAGGGCATTACAAGTTGGTATCAGGGCATGATTTGGATTAGAACAGACCTGGGTTATGGTTACACGATGTACGCTGTCGCCCTTCGACTTAGGTGGGTGTGAGAAACATATAAAAACAGTGATAGGTATCCCGATTTCACCAATTGGCGAAGTTCACTGAAATCAGTCATTTTGGTTGAGTTTGTACTCAACCGTGATCGCACGAGTCGACCTCAAAACACTTCTAGACCATCAAACGACGGGTTTAGATCACAATTCATCCCATCCTAGCTGTTAGAAATCGGTAAATACAGTTGTGCATCAGAAACTTCCTGAAAGTACCCGAAATGGCTCAAAACGGGGTTGGGGGCCTATCCACACCATTCTAGAGGGACCCAGGGTGGGACCCATACTTTTTTGGGGCCTAGGGAGCAGGAGGGCCTCGCCAACTTGTCTAGAGAGTGGCGAGGCCTCGCCGGTTAACGGGCCGGCCCAGGTGGGCTGCTCGGGCCAACGGTTTTTGGGGCCTAGGGTGACCCCCTGATGCGTGGGTCGTGGCTTAAAACCACCCCAAACGCCTACCTCCTTCACAAAACCCACCTCCAAGCTCTCCCTTTCCTTCAAAAATTTAGTTTTCTCTCTCAAACCTCCCCTCCAATCGCCCATTCCACCATTTCCTGTTAAAACACACACCCCTCCATCGTTTACAGCAACACCTACTCTCTACCCTTTCCGTTTTCTCTCATTTGAGCTCCTACACCCCCTCATTTGAAGCTCAAAATTGTGTAAGCTCTCAACCCATCCCATCTCTTCATTTTCTTTCTTTAATCCCTGTCTTTTGGGCCTTTACAATCCCTGTTGAGGCTTAAATCCGTGGATAACTAGAAACTTTAGCCCTATTTCCCCTTTTTCTTCACTTTCCATGGCCTTCTTCGAGTTCGTTGCGGCCATTTTCTCGATTTCCACCGTCCTTTCTCTCATGAGAAAGAGAAAGGGGGTCGTGGATGGAGCTGGGCCTAGTCGCCCTACGCGTTCAAGGAGGCCGAGAGGCACTGCAGCTAGCACAGGCGCCGCTCGGAAGTCTCGAACGAAGCGGGATCTTGATCCTTAGATTCCTGCTGAAAGGGCTCTGTTGGCGGAGCTGTCTCATGGAGTGTATGAGGGTCGTATGGTCCTTTTTGAAGCCCAGGTGTATGGGAGGCTCTTTAGAGAGTATCTGTTGTTCGAGTTCCTAGAAAAAGCCCATTGGGGTCCACTATTTGATGGCGGGTATCTCGCCAATGCGAACTCTATCCAAGCTTTCTATCCCAACATTAACGAGCCTACACTTGAACCCTTGCAATTCCAGATCCCATGTGAAAGGGATCGGTTGGCTACAGTGGATGTTAGATTGGTATCTCGACTTGTGAATGTGCCCCATGGCGAGGTGCATGCTAGCGAGCTGAACCTAAGGACTGTACGCGAAAGGGATCGTCGCACACGTTTCATTTGTGGTGGTCGACTGGTCGAGTGGCAGTTGAACAAAAGTCTTATAGTGACCAATATGTCTGATGACTTCCATTTACTCCATCACATCTTCACATTCAACATCTACCCCAGATGGAGCAATCGCAATGAGTGTACGTGCCTCATGGTAGACTTCATGTATCAAGTGGGGCAGAGGGCGAACTTGTGCATGCCTACATTCATGTTGCGACAGAAAATTAAGACTGCACGCTCCGCTAAAAGGACTGATTCACTCCCCTTCGGCTGACTCATATGCAAGATTGCCCATGAGTTTGGCTACAGTCTTGGGGCAGAGATGTCGGTGCCGGTCCATCACATCGACGAGAATACCCTCAACTAGATGAATATCGAGCCACTGCAATGCCAAGCTCGACTTGAGGTGAGAGATGATGAGACGGAGAGCAAGAAAGAAGAGAGTGAGGATGAAGATGGAGCTGAGATAAAAGAGGAGGAACAGGAAGGAGAGGAAGAGGAAAAGGAGGCCCAAGATACAGAGGAGATCTCCCCTCCTACGGCACTGGTACAGGACACTGATCTAGCTGCTTGGGATGCTCGTATAGCTCGACTGGATGAGGATCATGCTGAGCTACGACAGGGTCAGGCTGTCCTACGATAGGATGTCATGGATCTTCGGGGCCTTGTGAAGCACAAGTTCAAGAAAGTAACTCACATGTTAAAAACTATCATGTGCTGCCTAAAGGATAAGGGTGCCCCTTCTCCATTGTCAGACTCAGATGCCTAGTCATCCATACTGTTGTCTTATAATTTTCTTTGGTTACCGCCCTAGGATGCTTATGTTTTCATGTTGATGGGTGTAGTAGTTTGTAGAATGTTTTAGACGTTTGAGGCTTTGGTTGTATTAGCTCTCATGCATCTTCTGTCATGATTCATGTAACTCTGTATTCCATGTATTGTGATAATTTTAGTAAATGAAAGGCATGCAGCCTCTTTTGCTATGAAGTGTATGGAATGCTTAAGTGATTGTGTATTGTGTTGCTATGCTTCAACTTACATGCATTGCATCCTATGTTGTATAGGGTATGCCACGAAAATATACGCGAAGCACGGCACACCTCACACTCACTGATACGATGGATCAGGCTCCTTCCCACAGAGATGGTTGTATGGACCCTGGTTTGGGCCCAGATCGTGAGACTATACCTGTGTCTCAGCCTTCCACTGGTCCTACAGCTGGACTACCACCTTATACACCACCGGTTCGCGAGCAAAATCGTGTGTCTTCCTCGACGCAGGTCTTGACCACTATTACAGGGGCCTTATCTCAAGGTGGGAGTGTGACTCCACCTTCACCATCTGTGCGTCCTGCTGAGACTGCAGAGCCTTCTGCTTAGGCTGAGGATGTGCCTCCATCTGCACCTACTACATACCCTGCCAAAAATTTGGGTACTAGCGGCCTTCTCGAGTGATTCCAGCGCTTAAGGCCTCCTACTTTTACGAGTTCTCATAGACCAGAGGAGGCTGAGTATTAGCTAGACTGCATCTCTAAGGTGCTACGGATGCTGCATTGTACCGAGTCTGAGCAGGTTGAGTTAGCCACATTTATGTTTGAGAAGGAGGCCAGTATGTGTGGGATAGTTTCCTATGGACAGTCACAGTTGGCTGCGTATGGACTTGGGCAGCTTTCGAGTTTCATTTTCATGAAAAGTACTACCCTTAGACGTACTGACAAGAGAGGGAGAATGAGTTCTTGCTCCTCATGCGGGGAGGCATGACAGTTACCGAGTATGAGCATTGATTTACTAAGTTGGGCAGATACGCCCCTACGATATTTGCTGACGAGCAGATGCCAATACGACATTTTTCTGAGGGCTTACGACCTGATATTCGATCGAAGATGTACTGTGTCAGCATACCGTCCTATGCCGAGTTGGTTCATATGTTTATGCAGGCAGAGCAGGATGTTGAGCGACTGACACACTCTCGTAGCCCTATGGTTCCTAGGCCACGACCAGATATCCAGAGCAAGCCATTCCTCCGCAAGAGGCCTCATGTTGACTCTCCTCCCAGGATTGCGGCGCCAGTAGTTCCGATGCGGAGTCCAAGTGTGACCTGTTCTTATTGAGGGAAATCGAGTCACCCTGTGGAGAGCTACTTCGCACGGATGAGAGACAGCAGGTTTGCACCACTGCAGAGGATTGATCGTTCTCGCCCTCAGGCTTTATCAGCTCCACCACTACGGACAACACTTACACATCCATCCTTCAGACTACCTGCACCAAGTTATAGGCCGCCACAATGACCTTGGTGCCACAGCCCAACCGACCACAACAGGCACGTGTTCATGCGCTCACAGCGGAAGAGCCAGAGACAACACCTATGGCCTTCAAGGTCACTGCGCATGTTCAAGGTACTCCCGTCTTTTTATTGGTAGACACTGGGTCCACTACCTCCATCATTTCAGGTGCGGCAGTTAAGCATCTATCTTTACATACTACTCCCACGAAGGGCGTGAAACTCACTACTGCTACTGGGACTTTTTCGGATATTACACGGGTATGTGTGGGTTACTTCGTAGATTTGGGTAGCTGGATGATATTTCTTGACCTCATTGTCGCTCCAGTATGGCACTACGACATTATTCTCGGTATGGACTGGCTCACTTAGATGAAAGTAGAGATTGATTGCAATAATCAGGTCATGACAGCCAGTGGACTGGACGGCATGGTCTTTACCTTTCCAGTACAGGTTAGTTGGACATGTCGCGTTGGATGTTATGTCGTTTTACTTAAGCCTGTTGATGTCCGACGTTAAGAAACATACCAGTGGTCCAGAACTTTTCAGATGTGTTCAGGATGATCCTTGGGTTACTTCCTCGGCATGAGATCGACTTTACGATTGATCTTGTGCTCGGTGTGACCTCCATTTCATTACCCATGTATCGGATGCCTCCATGTGAGATGGAAGAACTACGGAAACAGATTGACGAGCTCATAGAGAAGGGCTTTATACGACCTAGCGTGTCTCCTTGGGGAGCACCTGTGTTGTTTGTCAAGAAGAAAGACGGGTCGCTTCGGTTATGTATTGATTACCGCAAGTTGAACCAGTTCACCGTGAAGAACAAATACCCTTTGCCCAGGATAGACGACCATTTTGATCAGTTGAGGGGGGCAAAGTATTTTTCGAAGATCGATTTGTAGTCAGGGTATCATCAGTTGCTGGTTAGGGATGAAGATGTATAGAAGACGGCCTTCAGGACTAGTTTTAGGCATTACGAGTTCCTTGTGATGTTGTTCGGTCTTACGAATGCACCGGCCGTGTTTATGGACTTGATGAACCGGGTATTTCGGTCATTCCTATACTGATTCGTCATCGTGTTTATCAATACATCCTGGTATACTCTACCAGTTGGGAAGAGCATGAGGAACACTTACAGGCAGTCCTAGATACTCTGAGGAAGAAGCAGTTGTTCGCGCAGTATAAAAAATGTGACTTCTAGCAGGAGGAAGTTAAGTTTCTAGGACATGTGGTGTCCAAGGAAGGGATAGCAGTGGACCTGGCTAAGGTAACCGTAGTTCAGGATTGGAAGCAACCTGGTTCGGTTACTGAGGTGAGGAGTTTTCTAGGCCTGGCAAGTTATTACTGATGATTCATTTGGGACTTCTCGAAGATAGCCAGACTGTTGTCATAGTTAACGTGAAGGGATCTGAAGTACGCTTGGAATGAGAAGGTGGAAGCAGCTTTTCAGGAGCTAAAGGACAGGTTGACGTTCGCCCCTGTGCTAGTATTGCCAGAATAAGGGGTTAAGTACACTATATACACTGACGCGTCTCATGTTGGTTTGGGTTGTGTCCTTATATAGAAGGACAGGGTGATTGTGTATGCCTCGAGACAATTAAGGAAGCACGAGGAGAATTACCCTACGTATGACCTTGAGTTAGCAGCGGTCATATTCGCATTGAAGCTCTAGAGACATTACCTCTATGGAGGAGTTCGAGCTTTTCTGTGACCATAAGAGCCTTAAGTATATATTCACTCAGCAGGACTTGAATATGAGGCAGCGCCGATGGATGGAGACCTTGAAGGACTTCAAGTTCGAGGTTTCCTACCATCCTAGCAAGGCCAATCTTGTGGCAGACGCATTGAGTTGCTAGAAGGCGATCATATTTGCATCTCCGCTGATGATTGAAGAGTGGGGTATGCTAGAGTTTGTTCACGACTTTGAGTAAAAGCTCACGGTGGTGGAACCGTTTGAGTGTGTCGTACAAGTTCGGGTGCAGCCGCTTATTGATGATCGGATTATCGAGGCCCAGAAGGGTGATAAGCGGTTGTCTGAGCTTCGAGAGCAAGCTAGCGATGATGTGGACTCCGAGTGGAGAGTTGGCACAGAGGGGGGCCTACGATATCGTCGCCACCTATGCATCCTAGATATCAGGACTTGAGACAGGAGCTTCTCAAGATGGCCCACAATTCGAAGCTTGCGATGCATCCTGGTAGCATGAAGATGTATCAGGATATGAAACGGTCGTATTGGTAGAATAATATGAAGGTCCATATCACAGAGTATGTGTCTCGTTGCCTCACGTGTCAGCAGGTCAAGGCCGAGCATCGCCGACCTCCTGGACTCCTTCAGACCATGCCCATAGCTGAATGGAAGTGGGACTTTATCTCTATGGACTTCATCTCAGGGCTACCGAAGATAAGAAAGGGCTATGACTTTATTTGGGTGATCGTGGACCGGTTGACCAAATCGGATCATTTTCTCCCTATTAGAGTGACGAATTATACAGACGACTTAGCTAAGTTGTACATCAAAGAGATAGTGCGTTTGCATGGAGTTCCCTTGGAGATCATGTCGGACCGCGACACACGATTCACGTCTATCTTCTAGACTCATATCCAGGAGCGATGGGTGTGAAGTTGAAGTTCAGTACCACGTTCCATCCTCAGACCAATGGGTAGACAGAGCAGGTGAATTAAATTTTAGAAGATATGCTGCAGGCTTGTGTGTTAGACTTCAAGGACAGTTGGGATGACTATCTTCCATATGTAGAGTTCGCCTACAATAACAGTTTTCAGGCGAGTATTGGTATGACTCCTTACGAGGCCTTGTATGAGCGTCCTTGCAGAGCACCGCATTGCTGTGTTGAGGTCGGCGAGCGCAATTTGATTAGCCTAGAGTTAGTGCAGGCAACCTCGGAGAAAATCGACATTATCAGGCGTCGACTTCTTACAGCACAGAGCAAACAGAAGAGTTATGCCGATACGAGGCAGCAACCACTTGAATTTGAGGTTGGAGACCATGTGTTCCTCTGAGTTTTCCCTATGAAGGGAGTCCTTCAATTTGGGAAGAAGGGGAAGCTTTCGCTGCGGTTCATTGGCCCATTCAAGATACTTGATCGAGTGGGTACAGTGGCATATTGTCTTGCTTTGCCCACACCCCTTGCAGCTGTACACAACGTATTTCATGTATCTATGCTGAAGAAATATGTCCCTGATCCTTCACACATCATCCATTGGGAGCAGGTACAGTTGAGCGAGGATGCTACATATGTACTAGGTCCGACGCATATCCTAGACAAGAAGGAGCAGGTGTTGCGCAGTAAGGTGATTCCACTCGTGAAGGTACTGTGGATGCATCATACAGAGGAGGAAGCTACCTGGGAGACAGAAGTCGAGGTCCGAAAGAACTACCCTCAGCTTCTCGAGGAGTAAGAAAGGGTACTAATTTCGAGGACGAAATTTTTCATTAAGGGGAGTATATTGTAACGACTTAGAAAATCCCGTACAAAGACCCGAGTACCACCTCAGGCAGAAATTGCTCAAGACCAAATCCTTTAGAAATTAGACAAAGTTAACTATATGCTAAGCTAGATTAGCGATGAAATCCGCTTGATCCACTTTAAATACAATCTGCAAGACCCAAACTTGTAGAATCATTGACGCTAGGTTACCCTAAAATCTAGGATCAAACTCATTACTTGACTGCTCTCAGGAGCACATTGAATCTTTGTATCAGATCTGGACCGCACATTGAAAGTTCGAATGATACGAGGTTATAGAATTAGGACCACTTTGCGGGGCTTGACAACCATCTCGGAATCAAATCTAGATAGTATTCCGGGGCTATTCGCTTGAGCCCGGAGTGAGGAGTGTGAGAAAACGAAGATTTCTTTAAAAATTAAACATAATTTAAGTAATCTGAGGCCTGTCACTTACGGGCCTGATATAAGCAATCAGACCATCAGAATCTGACCCAAATACACCCTCAGATTAGGAGAAATTTCATACACATGGTAGTGTACTTGTAGTCCTGATCGAGTTTCAGTGACTGTTGAACTGAAACTGGTTCGCCACGTGTGATCTGGGAACCTGACTGGAATGAAAACTTAACTCGACCTAGATTCATGGCCAGTGAGCTTAAGTTCGACCTTTAGCTCAAGGGGGCTCCGAAAATGCTCCGTTGAGCTGAAACAAATGCCCTTTGGACATAACTTAGGTATACCATGACCTTGAGTCTAGTTTAGTGAGTTTTAGGCCTATATAGGGACCTTAAACCCTCTCTCATTCTCACCATACGAATTTGAGAAAACCCTAGGAGAGAGAAGAGAGAAAAGAGAGAGAAAGTGTGAGAGAAGTGGGAGCATCTTCCTGTTACTCTACCCTGCTATCATACGTGCTTAACCATCCTGATCTAATCACTTTTCCAGTGATTCTGACTTCATTTCTAGGTAAGAAAACCATAACCCTAACCTATTTTAGGGTTTCTATTGGTAAAAGTAGCGAAGTAGCTGACTTACCTTGTGTTATAGGTCGTCATATTGACGTTGACGAAAGCGTAGAGTTTCTATTTAGTACGTTATGTTTCTACGACGTAAGGTTTGGACTTTAGACATATAGGTTATGGTTTTCAATGCTTTCAATGACAGATAATGATATTTTCATTATCTGGATGCTATTTCACATGTACAATGCGATGTTCGTTTTGCAATTCAGTTACGTATGCAAATTATGGCGTATAGTGTATTCTGTATATTTGTAGAAAATACCATATACGTATAAATTTTGAAAGTATGTTTGCCATGATAAATTACTATATGTACATGTTATATATAAGTGTAATACTTACTCGGCGAAAGAATTCGCCTTAATATATGTTTTGGCTGATATACGTTATGTATGTTAATAAGTGTATTCTAAGTGTTTGTGAAAATACTGGTAAGAGTAAGTACTTAGATGATAGTGCTTTAGATGGGTGTTGAGATAGGATTCTCAACTACCTTAGAGATGTCTATGATTTCCTCCATGCAAGTTGTTTAACTTAATTACTTACGTATGAAATATATGTGTTTATATTTCTTGTTTGCCTTGTGCTTTACAACATGCTTGTTACCATGTTTGAATTACTTTGTTAACTCTGCTTAGACTACTATACATGCTTCTGGATAGGACTTGAATGTGATTGGGGCTATATGATAGTCCAGGTAGTCGATAACGGGATTAAATTCGTGGCTGAGATTCATTCGCCACGTAAGACGTATTTGACGAACCCGAGTCATACTTCAGTTGGTGACAGGGGTTAGACCACGCGAAGTACTTATGTGCTTCATGTCGTTCTACTGTTTGTGCGTTTGTACTAGTCGAGCTTGTCAAGTAACCCAATTTGTCTAATGTATGTTCACCATGTTTAGACGCTACTGCTTGAACCTAAGGTACCAAACTTACCAATGTAACCCCATTAACCTTGGTACCTCGATCCGCCAAGACTCGTGAGTTGGACATGGTGGTATGGGACAGCGTGGTCGAGCTATCGGCCTACGTTGGGGCCACGTGCCCCCCGGTAGTGACCAGTGAGCAACCCAGACTCGTGAGCCGAATATGGTGGTATGGGATACTATATTCGAGCTGTTGGCCTGCACTGATAAGGTGATGGGGGAGTGGTGTAACGATTGTATGTAATAGCCCTGACAACCCTTTGTAGTGACCTCAAGCATACTCTGAATCTGCGGAGAGGCGACGAGCCTTCCATAGTAAACAGAGTATAAACTAGGCCTGTATTGATAAGGTGATGGGAGAGCGGTGCAACGAGTGCGTGTAACAACCCTAACAGCCCTTTCCACCGACCTAGAACTGTATCATCGTATGAGATTATCTAGGACTGACGATCCTATAATGGATTATTGTTTGGGAATGATATAAGGAAGGTATCTTAGTTTCCCAATATTGTTGTATGAAATGGACTAATAATAACTCCGTAATCACGCTCATAATACAGCACTGCATGTGCCTGGAAGATGTGGAGCACTGAAGGAAGAACGCATGCCGCAAACATAAGATGGTGTCGCATGAGGGTGGTTTGGGAAGGGCATGCGTCATGACTGCATTCCATACTTGCATTAATAAGAGTATTTAGGAGTGCTTGATTGTACTGCTTTGTCATTACTGCTTGACTGAATTGATAACATGTAAACCTATGCTTTATTGTTCCACTGAGTTAACTACTCACTCCCACGTTATGGGATGGTGTTGTACACACCAACCAGACCCTGTCTTAGATACAGGTATTGACGAGACACTGGAGGCTGAGCCTGATTACTACGATGATCAGGATGAGTTCTCCTTGATACAGTTCTCTGGAGGCTTCGCTTAGGCCATTCAGATGACAGGACTACAGGGTGTACCTTCATACTTGTACCATTTTTTTGGCATTTTGATTTTTGAAACTAATACATGTATATGGTGACTTAGTAAGGTGTTCATACTCTGGAGACCGATTGTCACGTTTTTGGCTTATATACATTTATATACATCTTTCAGTCTTTCCCTTGCATTTCATAACTTGATCTGGAGTATGAATTACTATTTTGGTATAATCCCATTCATGATTATTGCACTAACATGGACAACATTCAATCATAAGTATTTATGTTGCATAAGTGATCTTTTGGAACTCGGGTGTTGAGTTGCTACTCGACCCCCAATTTTCAGGGTGTTACAGGTTGGACTAAGGCTCGGTTGGCATGGATTGGTCCCATAGAGGCCTCTCCTTATGGCTCTAGACATGTAGGCCTCGGTCAGGCTCGACACCTAATGAATCCAAGCCATGCCACTTCTGTATAAGCTGACTTATCGAACTTGTCATATTTTTCCCCAATAGTGAGCCCCCCTACTCCTTATGCCGACCTGTGGAGGTTGAGGAGTAGATCGGAATTGGGTAGGATTGTATTTAGACCGAGCTTATAATGGAGCATTTATTGCTTGTACGGTGCCCAACACGAATACCGAGTTGTGTTACCTTATTCTAACTCACATCTGTTCACTTCCCGAGGTTGCACGAACTGTAGGGCCACCGTTTCAGCGGCGGAACGAATAAGAGGGAGACACGTGGCAGGGCACTTGATGACGGACTCAAACGGCATGGTATGGTGCCACGTGTCGTGCCGGGGTGTCCGAGGAAACGCCGATTCGGCTTCTCAGTTAATGTCAGAACCACGCGGCATGACTATGAAAGGAATACCTTAGAGTCCTCATTTTTTTTTCAATTTTACACCCATCTCTATCTTTTTCTCCACTCTCTCTACCTCTTCTTTATCTTCTGCCTCCTATATTTTCTACATTTTTCGGCATCTCCACAATCTTTAGTGAGCTTCCTCTCCCTCTCTGTTATTTAATTTTACAAATGTAAGGCTCCATAAGCCCTCGGGAGGGAGTTTTTGGTGACCAAGGTGAAGCGAGCGGCTTCTGGACTGCCTCAGAATCACCTTTGTTGCTGGCTGAGATGACGGTGAATGTGGATATCACTTTCTTGCATTTGCAGAGAGTGCTGGAATCTCTAGCACAAAGGCTGGCGACATCTGTTAGAACGTTGAATTTGCCTCCTAGGTAGGATGTAGTAGTGGAAGATTTTCCTGGCCGGTCTGACCCTCCGTCCAAGGATGAAGCCGAGGAGGCTGAGGTAGAGGAGGGACTTAAGGGGCCGGTTCCCTCTGTCTTGACTGAGGATGATCAGTTCAGGATCCGAATCGAGTATTATATTCCCGAGTCGATTATCCTACGTCTTCCTTTGCCGGACGAGCTACCCAACTGACCCCCTCCTGGGGTGGTCGCAATCCTTCAGGTCGCGCTGCAGTACGGTCTTCGCCTACCACTTCAGAAGGTCGTTCGGTGTCTCCTAGGTAGCCTCAGTATGGCTCCAGGGCAAGTTACCCTGAACGGGTGGAGAGACTTATTCGATTGTGCAGTCTTGTGGGCCGAGACGGAGTAGCCTCAGCTAAGTGTGGAGGAGTTCCTCCATCTGTACCAAGTACGGACGAACTCTCAACATCCCGGCTGGTATTAGTTCTGCACCTGGCGGAAGACTGGCAGGGGGCTAATAACCGACCCTTTGTCCTCTAAGAAAAACAGGAGGGATCGGTGGTTCTGGGCCTTTGGTCGCTGCGAGACGCTGAGTCAGGACCCTTCATGCCCTGTGTTCCCTTAGCCTTCTCCGATGCAGGGAATTCAACTAATACTATGTGTCATCCTGATCGGTTAAGTATTCTTTTCAAGTTCTAACTATTGGATCCTTACTTTTTAGTCATTACTTTTTAGTCATCCCCTAGTAGTGATTGAAGCTCAGCCTTGGTTCTGTAGTGCAGATCCAGGATCTATGAACTTTGAGTCGGAGAGGCGATCTTTTAGAAGGCTTCTCCAACCAGAGTGTCTTCTTCAGTCGGGTCTGGATGCAGCTTTGATAGGTAGCTAATGACCTGAACTTAGTTCTTTTACTGCGGCAATGATTTTGCTACTAACATAGCTCGTGATTCTGATGTAGAGATGTCTGAAGCTCGGCTTACTCTTCGTCCTCCTTCCAAGGTCAAAACCCCACCTTGGGGTGACCCTCGGGCAACGAAGAGGCAGAAGATGACCTCTAAGTGTCCGGGGAAGGTCGCCCCTCCTCGTCAAGTCATTATAGAAGTCTCAAACGAGGGCATGAAGGTGGTGGAACAGTTCTTCCCAGGCCTCGGGATGTTCCTGAGCCAGGACCAGTTGCAGAGCAGGTCCCCCCCGAGGGGGGAGGAGGAAGAACCTCCAAGAGAGGAGGCTACTAAGGAAGAGGGGGGAGCTTCCTTCGGCATGTTGAGAGTATCCTCCCCTGGGCGAGTAGGCAGGTGATCGAGGAGGAATTCGTCGGCCTCTTTACGTCACCTTCTATCGAGCCGACACTCCCCAAGATGACGAGAGTGCTCCTAGAGGTAAGGGCGTAGCTATTGTAGTTCATCCGTTTAACTACTTGCTTCAATGCTGACCCATTCTTTTTCCTTTTCTTTGCGCAGTTCGCACCTTATACGCTGAAGGCTCGGGCCGAGCTATCCATGGCCAATAGGTCGGCTGAAGAGGTGGAGGCTCTACTATCATTTACCAAATTTTGGGATGCCTCTACAAAGAGCCAGCTAGAGGCAATAAGGGTCACCCTCGGGGAGTCTTCGACGGAAAGGGCTTGTTTGGCCTTGCGATTAGAAGAGGCCAGAAAGGCATGTGATAAGAGCCGCACAAAGTGCGCCGATGCCTGTGCCATGGCGAATAAGATTAGGGCGGAGACTAGGGCCATCATCGCAGTTACGTGGATGAAGGCTGTGGAAGAGTATCTATCGTCCCAGGCCTTTGAGGATGAGAGGAACACTCTCTTTCATCAGGGTTATGCCGAGTGCATAAGGGGGATGAAGGAGAGCTTCCTCGAGCTTGACCTTTCTGCCTTCGATGAGAGTGAGTCGGGGTCTAACAGTCCAGCCGAGGGGGTCACAGTTCACCCTGAGGCATACACTGGGGCGACTCCCGAGGCTGCTCCGCCAGTAGCTCCTTAGTTAGTTCCTAGTGAAGCGTCCGAGCTTTGAAGTTGATTCTTTGGAGCAGAATTCCACTCTGCTCCCCACATATGCTTCAAACACTTCAAGCACGTCGAGCACCGAGCTATAGAACATCTGCAGAAGCGAGCATCACTCTCCCTCTACATTATGCATTTTTATTATTGTTGTTTTTTTTTTTACCAATGTAATACCAACATAAATGCTTGAAGAAATACCAATGTAACCTCTACTCTGATTAATGAATACATCTTTTCATGAAAAGTCTTTGTACTCTATTGTCTTATTTACATGGTAATGAATTGCTGCATGTTTATTGACGAAGGCCAAGTAATAAAAGTCCATCGGCTGACTTAGGGATAGTAGGTCTTGAGATGCTCGACATTCCAGGGATGAGGCAATAATTGGCCGGTCTAATCTTCCAGTTGATAGGTCCCGGGTCCGATGGTGCCTGCAATCACATAAGGTCCTTCCCAGTTGGGTCCCAGTACACCGGAACCGACCTCCCTGGTATTTTGGAATACCTTTTGAAGGACTAACTCCCCTACTTGGAAACGTCTTATTTTAACTCGGGCGTTATAAAACCGATTCACTTGTTGTTGATGGACAGCTGTCCGGAGCGGTGCTTGTTCCCTCCGTTTGTTGAGTAGGTCAAGACCGATCGACATTAATTCCTCGTTGTCTTGTTCGTCAAACATCTCACGTGAGCAGTAAGCAGTCCGATCTCCATGGGGGTGATTGCCTCTGACCCATACGCCAGGGAGAATGGGGTTTCATTGGTTGCAGTTCGAGCCGTTGTTTGATAGGCCCATAGAACTTTAGGAAGTTCCTCGGCCCATGCTCCTTTGACCTAGTCGAGCTTGGTACGGAGATGTCGCTTGATGATCTTGTTAACGGCTTCAACTTGTCCATTCGCCTAGGGATGACATGGAGACGAGTAAACGTTTTTTATCCCGAGGTTCTGGCACATCTCTTAATATCGCCTGTTATTGAACTGCTTTCCATTGTTATAAACGGTTGTCTGAGATATCCCGAATTGACAGATAATGTTTCTCCAAACAAAATCTGTAATTTTTTGATGGGTTATCTTGACAAGGGGTTCGGCCTCTACCCACTTGGTGAAGTAGTCTACAGTGACGACGACAAACTTTCTCTTACCCTTCCCTGTGGGGAAAGATCTGATGATGTCGATCCCCCATTGAGCAAAGGGCCAAGGGCCGGCCATTGGGGCGAGCTCCTCTGGTGGCTGCCGAGGAACTGTTGCAAATCTTTGGCATTTGTCACAGTTTTGGACAAGTTTTCGGGCATCTTGCTGGATGGTCAGCCAATAATAGCCTTGTCGAACAACTTTGTGAGCCAAGGATCATCCTCCCGAGTGATTGCCGCAAATACCTTCATGAATTTCTCGCATGACCTAGTCGGCCTCGCTAGGTCGTTAACAATTCAGAAGTGGTGTGAAGAATCCTTTCTTATATACGATCCCGTTGAGCATAGGGTAGCGGGCAGCTCGGATCTTCAGTCGTAGGACCTCGGCTCAATCCTCAGGCAACTCATTGGTCTCCAGATACCGAATGATAAGATCGACCCGATTAGGTTCTAAGTTAATGGGGAGCATGGCTGCAAAGTTGGTCTTGTCAATGCTCGGCCTGGCAACATACTTGATCAGAACGGACTTAGGGATTTCATCTTCATCAGCCAAGGCGAGCTTCGCCAAAAGGTCGGCTTTAGCATTCTCGACTCATAAAATTCGGACGATGGTACAGTGTTGAAACTCGTCGATCAACTCTCTTGCCTTTTGTAGGTGGGCTTTTATTCTCTCTTTTCTAGTCTGGTAGATATCGACTATCTGGGTGACGACTAGTTGAGAATCGTTTTACACCTCGAGATGGGTGACTCCCAAACTTGATGCCGAATGAAGTCCTGGGAGCAGAGCTTTGTATTTGGCTGTGTTGTTGGAGGCTTGAAATCCAAGTCTTAAGGCATACTGCATATATGTATGATTAGGCGTTTCTAGGAAAACCACTACCCCCGCTTGCCTTAGAGTTGGAAGAGTCATCAATGTATAGCTTCCAAAGGGGTGGGGCAAGAGCAGTCTATTCTTGACCTTGCTGGTTAATCTGCTTCTCTAACTTGGCTGTAGTTGGCTTGGATTGCTTCATGACTTCAACGATGAAGTTACCCACTGCCTGACCCTTGATCGGAACTTTGGGCTTATACTGGATGTCAAACTCGCTTAGCTCAATTGCCCATTTTGTGAGTCATCTTGAAGCTTCCATTTTTTGGAGTATTTTTTGTAACGGTTGATCGATCATTACAATAATCGAATGAGCTTGGAAGTATGGCCATAGATTGTGGGACGAGACAACCAACGCAAGGGCCACTTTTTCCAAGGTTGGATATCTCGTTTCAGCTGGGACGAGAGCTTTACTAATGTAATAAACCGGAAACTGCTTTCCCTCGTGCTCGTGGATCAAGGCCGAGCTTACGGTAGTATCGAAAATTGTTAAGCAGATCAGCAATGTTTCACCTAGCTCAGACTTGGAGAGTAAGGGCGGCGATCCCCGGTATTCTTTAAGCTGCTGGAAGGCTGTTTTGCATTCTTCAACCCAATTTACCATCTATCGACCCTTCAACTGTTTGCAGAAGGGAAGGCACTTATCTGTGGCTTGGGACACGAAGCGGTTTAATGTTGCAACCCTTATGGTCAACCTCTGAATGTCTTTAATCGTCTTAGGCGATTCCATGTCGAGCAAGGCTTGAATCTTCTAAGGATTTACCTTGATCCCTCTCTAACTGAACAAGAAACCGAGGAATTTGCCTGAGCTTACTCCAAAGGAACATTTGCTCAGGTTCAGTCTCATCTAGTACTGCCGAAGGATGAGAAACATCTCCTCAAGATTGGCAACATGATTTGTCATTCGGATGCTCTTGACGAGCATATCGTCGATATATACTTCCATTGTCTGCCCTTTTTAGCGGGCAAATATCTTGTTGACCAACCTTTGGCCCCTGCATTCTTCAACCCAAACGGCATCACTCGGTAACAATAAAGACCTTTGTCGGTGACAAAAGTAGTTTTTGATTTATCAGTCGAATGCATTAAAATTTGGTAATAGCCCGAATAGGTGTCCATAAAACTAAGTAACTCGTGCCCTACGATGCTGTCAACCAACTAGTCAATCCTAGGAAGAGGGAAGCTGTGTTTTAGGCAGGATTTGTTTAGGTCGGTGTACTCCACGCAGACCCACCACTTCTTATTGGCTTTTTTGACCAGGACAATGTTGGTTATCCAATCGAGATAGTACACCTCCTTGACAAACTTGTCCTTCAGAAGTTTGCTCACTTCTTCCTCTATTATAGCATATCTTTCAAGGCCGAGAGGACGCCTTCTCTATCAGACTGGCTTGTAAGTCAAATTGATATTGAGGCGATGGGTGATTACTGAAGAGTCAATGTCAGGCAAATCTTCATGAGACCATGCGAAAACGTCAGAGTATCGTCGCAGCAGAGCGACGAGTTTGTCTTTCAGTGAAGAAGTCAGAGACGATCCTATTTGAATTGTTTTGGAAGGGTCGAATTCATCAAATGGGACTTGGATTAGCTCTTCGATCGGTTGACCGCGCTCGAGAGATTCATTGTGAGGACCCAGGGACTCGATCACTGCTACTTCAGATGGAGCTTTCAAAGTAGTGGCATAACATCACCGAGCATCATGTTGGTCCCCTTTGACGATTCCGACTCTCGATTTGGTCGAGAACTTCATGGAGAGATGATACGTGGAAACTATGGCTCGGAGAAGATATAGTGAAGGTCGGCTGAGAATAGCATTATAGACTGAGGATTGGTCAACTATGAGGAAGTCGATCATCACCGTTGCTTGATTCGGCGCGTCCCCGACAGTGAGGGGGAGCTAAATGGTTCCCTCGGGGAGGACTTGTCTGTCCAAGAAGCCGATCAAAGGGGTTTTCACAGGCCGCAGCGCGGACTAATCGATACCCATCTTATCAAAAGCCTTAGTGAATAACACATCCGCAGACAACCCGGTATCGACGAGGACCCTGAAGACTCATTGGTTTGTTATAGTGAAGGTAATGACCAAAGTGTCGTTGTGCAGGTGGTGGATGCCTTGAGCATCCTCTTTGGTGAACGTCACATTATACTTTTCCAGTTTTCTCTCCTTCGAGGGTCAGCCAGAATCATGATCTCGGACTCAGGCCGACTAATGCTCCTCGCATGATTTTTTCGGGCATTGTTCGAGTCGCCTCCACCCTGGTGACCACCGACAATGGTCTAAATTTCTCTTGTAGGTTGGTTATCACCTAGGCTTTCTTTCGCATTCACAGTCCTAGCTCCTTGGTCTACGTGCTCACCAAGGTAGCCTTCTCAGATAAGTCGTAACACCCCGCACTTTCAGTACTCGAGTGTTACCATGAATTTATCCCATTATGTACACATATACGGCACCTATGTGGCTAACCTGACCTTACATCCATCCTCTAATATGAATCTGACCAATTAAGAATGATCTCCATCATAAATCAAATCATCTGACCGTTGATCATGTGGTCTGACATGCGTACTTTCCCTTGACTAAATTGGTGAATAACTCTTTATATATAATGAGTTAAATGTAAGTCTTTTTGTAATAATTTTTTAGAAATGGGCATAGGACCATGTAGAACCATTAGATTTCACAAAACTCTTAGATCAGCAATAATTACGAAAATGCCATTAACATAGACCCTTGAATTCTAGATCACATAGTTCCCATGATCCGTTTCATGTGAAGTTTTATATCAAGCCTAATTATCATAAATTAATCATACACGTCGAATTTCAACCCTTAGATCATAGTAAATCAGCTACTTGTCCTCTACATCCGTCCGTACACTTATCAAATTGAGATTCCGACCCGTTCATCTTGTTCACCCTACATGATTATGCTTAACCCACCATTAGAATTATAATCCAAGGAACTCACACATGTGAACAAGTCACTCAAATCTAATAGTATATGTGTCATACCCCTAATCACTCTAGAAACTCACCTTATGACCATCCATTTACGAAACTGACTGTACATCCACTGACATACATGGCCAGAGTGCTAACCGTCAAGTCCCCTTATTATTAAAAAGTCATAGACCATCCATCATGTTTGGATCTGCCAAACAGGCTATGTAAACATCATGGTAAACCGATCATCATGAAGATATTAGGGTTTAGGTCCAAACTGCCTGAGTTAGGGCGAAGAAGATATTAGGGTTTAGGTCCAATCAGAGGAGTACAAATATTATTTTAGAATTTTGAAATATATTAGTCATTAAAAGAGAATCTTAGTCATCCTTGAGAGATCAGGGCTCAAATTTGGACGATAGAAAGAGCATGAAAATTAAAGATCACTTGTCAAATTTCATCACATTTGGACGGTAGACTCATAAGTTACGGATAACAGAAGTTTTAAAAAAGAAAAGGGGTAGAATTGTAAATAAGGTAACACCACATGCATGGCACTATTGACGAGAGTTGCAATTTAAGTTTTAATGGTGAGTATTCTCGCTACTCGGTGGGACTGTGTGGTCCACTTTAACTAAACTACTCTGTTTTCGACAGAGTGTCCTAAATTGATATAATAAACCAGATAGACGGAATGGATTCCTCCGAAAGGACATCACGAGGGACCTCACCTAATGTCGTAGCCAATACACATCTATGTTACGTGTTTGAATAGAGACTAATGAGTATTTGTACGATGAACTGATCAAATGTGTGGTTGCCCACCTGGAACTTAGAATTGCCCTATATTTAGGTCCCTAGGACCCATTTTCAACCGTCGGTGTTCAACTTCGAGGTGATCGGACCAGCAAACTAACTACAATATGCAATTAGAGCTAAAAACAAGTGAAAATTGGGAGTATGGCTCACCTAGACCTTGTATCTACCACATCTTCACTCAAGATGGCTTAGTTGAACCATGGAACATCACAGACAGTGGGGATTATGAAAAATAGTCTCGTGGGCCCCACTTTGAGGTAGTGCGTGTGCACCGAGGTCATGCACTCGAAGTGCACTAGACCTATCAACACGGTCAGCACGAGCTGACCCGTGTTCTGCCAAATGAGGAGAGAACTCTCTCTCTTCCTTCGGCCTTCAGCAGCGGAAGTACGCCCGTCTATTTGATCGATGGCCCACCATCTGGGCCTCACATTGACGATCCAAACCATCCATCTTATTGAGTGGGGGGTGACAACCAAAACCATGGTCGTTCCACTAGGTATTATGCGCGCGTGTGCACACGCGATCTTACGCAAGCAGGATCGGAAAACACATTTTTCCATAAATGGAAATTGTCTCCTGCTGCTGCTAGACTGGTGATCCGCGTGAGAGGGAAATCTCCAATCCCATCCCTCCATTTAGGCATATCTCGACCATCTGTTGCTATTCATACGGATCATGGTTTTCTATGGAAAACCGGTGCTAAAAACCACCATTTTGCTAACTGTTTTAAGAAGCCGGACGGTGGAATCGATTTTGGCCATTCATTGCTTATCAGACAGTTTTGAGAGGCCTAGGGCTTCAAGAAAAAGTCATATATAGCAAAGGAACTGGTTCTCCAACCCTTACGGCCGCCCCTGAGAAAGAACTGTCCATTTTTCTTCCTCCTTCAAAACCTTAAAACCACCAGTCAAATCTTCTCCAAGCTTTGAAAGAGCTTATCTAGAAGTTTTCTAGGACTCATACGAATCATCAGATGGAAGCAGATTGGAGGTAGAAGCAACATTTCCAAATTTGTCATTAACGCTCCATCTCCTTCCTCGTCGGCAGATAACTACCATTCAAGCTGCATGGCCACCGAGCGTACATCAGATGGGCCTTCCGAACCTCATTCAATCACAGACGATCATCCCAGAATAGTTTGGGTTACTGTGGTGAAAATCATATCAATGCAGTGTGCGTGGTGGCTTGCTGCACCATGTCGGGCCACACCGATTTGAGATCGAGTTCGGTCTAAGTTGAGTGGATCTGACTCATTCCTAGTTTGGTCTGAGCTTCCTGTTGGGCCTCTAAAGAAGTAAGAAAAATTAGAAAAAAGGAAGAAGAGAAGGAATCAGATGGTGGCCTGTGATTGCTACAACCTGACCGAGTCGTGGTTGGGAGTGGTGTGTCTGGGCACTTCTAGTCCAGCTTGTCCTAGCCAAGGGATTGCTGGAAGTCTAGTAGAAGTATGAAGGAGGAGATAGAAAGAAAAGGAAGAAAAGAAGAATAAGAAGAAGGGAGACAGAGAGAGGATGTGTGGCTGGTTGCCCTCTTGCAACTCCACACCGATTGAATTGTGACTGGTTCGAGTCCAGCGGTGTTACTAGAGTTCCAGCAGAGAGAAGAAAGAAAAGGAGAAAGAAGTAAAGGAAAATTAGAGGAGGAAAGAAAGAGAGTGGAATTGTTGGTGGTGAGTTGACTCGGCTGGAACCGAGTCCAGCCAAGTCGAGTGGGATTTCGTCTATCCAGGCTCATAGTTGGACATCCCGCAGGGAAGAAAGAAGAGGAAAAGGAGAAGAAGAAAGAGGGAGAAAGAGAGAGAGAGAGAGAGAGAGAGAGAGAGAGAGAGAGAGAGAGCATGAAGGGGATGGTTGCTAGTTGTGTTGAGCCAAGTCAACTCGACTCGAACCAAGTCAACCTAGGTGAGTCCACCTTCTCCTTCCATATTTAAATTATTTTGATCATAGATATCACTGTTACATCACTATCGTCATTGGGATTGTTAATTTTATATGCGAATAGCCATTAGTAAATTACCTATATTAATGTTAGTTGTTACATGCAAAATATCATTATTGAATATTAGAAATTATTTTGTCAACCTTAATATTATCGTTGGTGATTAGGGCATACTATTTGTTTCATTACAATAGTTGTTAGTGCCTCATTAACTAATATTAAGTATACTGCTAATATTAATAATCATTTTAAAATCTTTAGTGTTATTAGCATTACGATCAATTATACATAATTAGCCATTATAAGATTACTATTAGTAATGTTATTAATATCTTGATTACATCCATTAGAAATTGAATCTTAAAATTTATCCTAGAACTAAACTTAAGAATGAAACTCTAAAACCTAGGTAATTTAAATCCTAGGTTAAGACCCTAACCCTAGATAGTGTGTAAGCTTGGGTCTAATTTTACAACTTTACAATTGATGGTAGGAATTGATTCTAAGGAAGCACGCATTTCTTAGCAATGGTGTAGGTGGTTCAAACATAAGGTGAGGACTCACCCTTCGAGCTTCCCACTTAAATTCATTGATCTAATCATAGATGTTACCTTAATCTTTTCCATTCAATATCTCCTAAGTTACTTGATTTTGTTACTTAACTTATTATGTGAATATGTGAATGTGTTGCGCACCTGATTCCTATGTTAGATAATGAACATATCTCTTTAATTATAACATGCATAAACGATTTTGTGATAACATGCTATCTTTAGTCGTACATTGCTAATTAACTATATGTTGGTCAGTTACGATTGAGTGATGTAATGAAAGAACCTATCCCAAACTCACCAGCTTGTGGTCCATATATCACACTTTGCCTTACATGGCTTGGTCCGCATACTCGCCCTACGTGGCTTGGATCATTTATTTGCCCTTTGTAGCTTTGATGGGTCATTGGTGCACTTTTATGGCTTGATGGTTATATTCGCATATCTTGTTGGTTTCCTACCCATCTTGGGTGTTCAGTCGTACCATGATTTCTAGGTGGATTGGGTATTCGCTTAGCAATTTCATAGCCATCTTGCGGTGTTCACGTATGATATGATTTCCGGGTGGTCTAGAGTTTGTATATTGTTTGTCTCTTCATCTTGCGGTGTTCAGTCGTACCATGATTTTTGGGTGGAGCGGGTGTTCGCTTAGAGACTTCCTAGCCATCTTACGGTGTTCGCGTACAATATAATTTCTGGGTGAAGTTGTAAGACCCGTATTCTAGTCCATACCTTCTGTAGACTTCCGCGGTCCTTCCGATCAAATTCCAGCAATCTTCGACCCATATCCGACATTTACGCACAATCCTAAGCCGAGTCCTGTATACTGAAACTGTCTCGAACCGAAACCTATACCTTGGCAACCGTGTATCACCGTGACTCGCGCACTGATCCGATACCCAGGCTAGAAGTTGTAGGTCCGTGTTCATTCCGAAGAAACGCCGCACATTACAAATTTTGAGGGAATCTCTACGACATGTCCCATCAATCAATCAATATCAAGTACAAGCCATACCCCAAGTACAACAACCCATTCCTCCTTTTCCATAAGTCAACTCTCTCCCTCCCCTCACCATTCCTCTTTTATAAATTTTCAAACAACCCATACCTTTCCTTACAACCACCACATCATCCCACCCATATCATCCCATTACCTCTTTTTCTCTCTCATTTCTCAAATCTCCCAATTAAGAAATTCCAACGTCCAAGCTCTCTCTCTCTCTCCCAAAGCCAAGTGTGGCCCACTTTCCCTCTCTCTCATATCTCATCTCAACCATCCATTCATTATCAACCTTCATCAATAGTGTAGGTAAGGAGCTAAGGAGACTAAGGGACCATGGAGAAGGCCTAGAGGTGGGTGATCCACCGCTAATTCTCATTTTTTTGGGGCCACATGTGGTGGGACCCGTTTGAAGTATGTAATGTAAGAAATGGAGGGCCCATAGTGGCAGGGTCCCTCCTCTCCATCACCGTCTCTCTCATTTTTCTCTCTCTTTATCCCCCTTAGAATGAAGTGGGCCCCACCAATTTTTGTTAAATCTGCTCCATCCATCAGATAGTGTGGCCTACCACATTTTAGGAGAGATCCGCCATCTATATAGCATATATAGTATATTATATTTATATTATATCAATATTATATATATATATATATATGCATGATGGGCCACGTTCATGTGGGACCCACCATGATGCTTGTGTTATATCCAACGGTCCAGCTTCCAGGGATGTTGGAAGTGGCTCCACCATGAAGCATGAACTGATGTGGGGGTGTGAGTGACAGTGTGGTGTGAACTAACGTGTGGGGGTGGTTAAGGGTGATGTGTGGACCACTCCTACAGGCCCCACCTTGATGTATGTACTTAATCCAAGCTGTCCATCCTTTTCTTCAGATCATTTTAGGTGTTGAACCGAAAAATGAACTCAATCTGATTTCCTAGTGGGCCATAACATAGAGAATAGTGTTCTTGCCATTGAAATACACATGATGTTTTTGTACACCAAAACCCATCAAATATTGGGCTTGATGGGCTTGTATTGAGCCATAGAAACCAGTGGCTCAGTTAGATTTTCCTAAGGCGGGCCCCACCTGTGAAAAACCATGAGAAAACAGTTTTTAAAAAAAATAAATTTTGCAACAGCAGACACTATTGCTGTCAGCGTCTCTGGACGCTACAGCAAGCAGCGTCCACTGCTTGTACGAATGCTGGTCAGTGGGCCCCATCTCAGGCCCCACCATGATGTGAGTTAAACATCAATACCATGCATTTGGTGGGCCTCCCTCTTAATTATGGGCTGCCTAAAAATCAGCCATATATGTGGCTCAGGTGGCCCACGTCACAGAAAACAATGGTGAATTGAACGTCTACCATTGAAACCCTTTTTGGGTTAGAGAAGTTTTGAATCAAGTGATATTTGTTTTGCCCCTTCATACAGGTCTACGTGTCCTTATCCACGAGTTGGGTGGAAAATAAACATTTCGGTGGGCCCCAGGTCTGTGTGACCTTATCCATAGGTTAGGTGGAAAATAAACATTATGGTGGGCCCCACATGGGACCCACTGATGTATGTAGTGTATCCACACCATTCATCAATGTGGACCCCCCACCATGAGGTATGTGATTTATCTATGTCGTCCCTCCCTATGGCACCCACCATGAGGCATGTATTTCATCCAAACCGTCCAACCATTTTGGAGATTATTTTAGGGCTTGTGATGGAATATGTTTATATATATATATATATATATATATAAGACAGATCTAGGATCAGGTGGACCACATTATAGAAAACAATGGGTTTGAACGTCCACCATTTAAACTTTAGGAAATTCTAATGGTGGAAATCCTTATCACCACTTATATTTGAGTGTGGCCCATTTAATATACATGTGGACCATGTGGTGTGGCCCACTTACCATATTTATGGCCCATTGTTGAGACCCACCTTGATTTGTATGAGGCCCGTTGTTAAGGCCACTGTTGAGGCATAAAATAAAGAGAAGAGACGGAAAACAAAAGAAAATTGTCATTATGCGGAAAGCATAATCATTTTGCGGAAAAGCATAATCATTGTACGAAAAAGATTATCGTACGAAGAAATTGGAGCGCACAATGACTTCCGCACAGTAGTAAATGCACAACGAGTTCCGCACATCGGAGGAGCGCACATCAGGTTCCGCACATTGGAGGAGCGCACAACAAGTTCCGCACAATGGGGAGTGTGAGGAATCTACGTGGCACACTCACACGTGTGAGAAGGGCTATAAATACCCCCCGACCCCTCCAGTGGGGTCATTAGCAACTATTCATAGCGAGAGAGAGAAGAGAGATTACAGAGGAAGAAAGGTAAAGTCCGCATGCATTGTGCGAAAGGATCATTGTGTGGCGCACAACACCGTTGGCGCACAAAGGATCCTGGCGCACAGTAGAAGCTGGTGTACAATGGGTTCCAGCGCACAATACAGCTAGCATACAAAGGGTTCTAACGCACAACTCCAATGCATAACAGCTCCTATCTGTGCATAATGACTCTTGAAATAGCACAATGACTTTTAACAGTGCACAACGGCTTCTAAGATAGCCTTCAATATTATGTTTAATATTTTTCCCTATTTTTACATAATATGAAGGCCAAATATTTACATTATGCTAATACTCATGTATATTCTATTTGGAATCAGAGGAGAAAGGGATGTAAAGAACTTAGAATAAAAAAAAAAAAAGAAGTAATTATCTTCAATGTTTTCCTTTGTTAATTTGTTCAAATGAATGAAAGTTCCCCATTCGAAATATATTCGTTTCTTGTCGAAACCAAATGACGACTCCACTGGGGAAATTTCATTTTCATTATCATTTGAATATTAACTTAGGAATTACATAGAAGATAATCACAACTATTTGGTGTCATTAAGATGCTAAAATGGCGACTTTCAGTGGGGACATCCTACCTCTCATCTCCAAAATAGAGTATAATCTAATACAAATACTAATCTATTATATTCTTTCAGGAATATATAAAAGAAGTGAAGAAGAATACTACAATTGACTCAGCAAATGGCAATTACTCAAAGAAGCACTGTTTTTTACTTCACTACGACAGGGTTTGTTGTGGAGTATGTTGATAAACCAATTGAACATCGTGAAGACAAAGCAACAATAAAAAAGTAAATGGAATCGTAAATAGCCGCTATAGTCGTGACTGCTTCACCGATAGCATAAGGAGAGAAAGATGAATGGATCATCATCACTCGCAGGAGGACTAGGGCTCATAATATAATGGCAGCAAGGGCTGCTTCACCACCAAGTAGAGTCAGAGGTCCATTAACCCGAAATGCCGCCAGGAGAAATCCCGAACTTGCCCCTCCTTCGATATACTCTAAGTAAACAGTTCCATAGCTATCGTCACATGATTTCCCCACATTGACGACCCCAAAAGCTAGGTGGACAAGAGAACAAAAGGGTAAAGCATTATTAGCAAACTCATCAGCGTTCACTTCGCCCCGATCGGACGGTGGTAATGGAAGTACAGAGAAATTGAAGCAAACTCCGTCCTCTCCTCCTTTCGTAAGCCCTCTTTTGTCAACCTACTCTTATCCTACTCCTACTACGGTTTCATCGAAGAGTGGAGAAGCTACGGTACACATGGCAGGAACGAATCAGGAAAATATGTCAACCATAGAAGACCGTGTAAATGCTATGGTAAAAGCCCAAAGAGTATTGATGGAAGAATGCAGGAATCTCAGAGAAGCTTTAGCAACACTTGCGTATAATGTCGCCCGAATAGTAGTACCCCCAGTGACTGAGAATACAAATGAAAGAGAGCAACCTCCCAAAGGGTCGCAATAGCTAAGAACAGGGTCGCATGGATTTGTTCCCACTACAGGTATAGTAACACAGGAAGAAGTATGGCAAGTCGTCGAAGAAGCGGTCAGATCAGAAAGAGAACGTGAAGGAATTAGGAGATTCAAATACCGAACGCCATATCTGAGAGAAGTGGAAGATATACCATTCCCTAACAATTTTAAACACCCAGACTTTCAAAAGTTCAATGGGGACAGATCACCAGAAGAACATTTGATGCATTTCATCACTAGCATGGGGAATTTTGCCACAGTACCTCAATAATGTCTTCGATTATTTGGGTCTTCTTTGACAAATAAAGCATTCAGATGGTATGCTAGTTTAACACCTGGATCGATAAGAACATGAGAACAAATGCACGATGCATTTATGTCAAATTTCTTCTCGTCAGAGCATGATGTTAACATCTCAGAGTTAGCTTCGGTGCGACAGAAAGAAGGAGAGCCAGTGGAAAAATTCATAAACAGATGGAAAACTTTGGGAGCTTCTTGTAGGCAATTGCCATAAGAAAAAGAATAGGTGAAAATGTGTTTAAATTCTATGCAGACCGAGATAGCATTCGGCCTTACCAGTGCTGACATCCGGACCTTCCGCGACTTGGCTACAAAGGCACATGCTCTAGAATTAATGACTCAAAAAATGCCGGCATTTAAGTATGATACAGTCAGAAAGGGATCTCAGAGATTGATCATGAACATGGTTGAACACGACAAAAGGAACCAGGAAGTAAGAGAAGCAAAGGGTAAAAGAATAGAAAGGAGAGAAGAATCGAGTCGTCTTAGAGGAAAGTTTTATGACAAAAAATTTTGATCATTGAATGCTCACGAGGGCTTCGCATTCGAAAAGAGGATGTACTCCCCATTTTGAATTAATTATTAAAAGCTAGGACAATTGAATTGCCACTGTCAAAGCGTCCCGAAGAAGCATCTAAAATAATGAAAAGGGACTTCTGTCATTACCACCGTTTAGTAGGGCACCCGACAGAAAATTGTTATACATTGAAGTGTATTATACAAAAAATGATAAACAATGGCGAGATAATAGTTGGGAAAGAGAAGGAAAGAGATAGGAGAGCAACAACAAATGTACTTACTATGCGAGAACATTATCAAATGAAGAGAAGGGCGGATGATCCGAAGACAACAAGAAAAGTTGTTGTAACAATTTTGCGATCAGGAAGGAAGATGGGTAGTCCGTCAAGGTCAAAGAGTGAAAAAACGAAGGTAGAAGCAACTGTGGATCATGCAGGCAACAATGATAGCAATGGGAAAGAAAAAGGAAAAGAGACAGGAAAAGTAGCATATGATATCATAAGTCACTTGAAAAGCATCCCAGCCTGATTAAGCATTTATGACGCTCTAAAGTTGTCAGAGGACTCACGACGAAGCTTGGTGAGAGCTTTATCAGATGAAAGCATAAGGGAAGTGTTGATGGCTGAATTAGAAAATGAGGAACGAAGAGACTGCCTGCCAGTAATCTCTTTCTCTGATGAAGATCTGGTTTGTGATGGCCAACATAATAGGCCATTGATGATAATGGGATATATTCAGGGTAAACAAGTGAAAAGAATAATGTTGGATAATGGGTCTGCTGTAAACCTGTTGCCGTTAATGATGCTTGATAAATTAGGTTATCGACGCTCGAACCTGCACCCTAGTGGAATGATTATACAGGGCTTCAATTAAGACGGGCAACGCACTCTTGGAAAGATTACAATAACATTGGAGATAGGAGACCTAACTACGCATGTCGTCTGCCATGTCATTGTAACACCCCGGTTCTTGGGACCCGAGTACACTACTCGTTTTCCAAAAACCCAAGTGTTAACCTTTAAAGTATCCCAAATTTCACGTACATTTTTTTTCTTTATCAGAGTTAATCATTCAAGCGGAATATGAGCAGTCAAGTATAAGAGGGAGTCCAAATATACAAAGCCAAATATTTCAAGTGGTTACCCAAAAACTTATACAAATCAATGTCTTAACTTTTACAGAACATGACAATACAAATTAAATACAAATGTAAGTGAGGATAGGGAGTCGCAAGGTAGTCTGGCTCTTCCTATTCCACATAAACACCAACATGCGCATCCTCTGCGTTCCCTGCACACTGATTATGGTTTGATAGCGTCAATGGCTATCCAGTGAGGTATAACCCCCAAGATTTATCGCATCATCAAGATAATTAAGCATAGTTATCAGAGACAAGATATGATAAATATCACGTAATGATTGTCATGGGAATCAGATAAGGTTCATCAGATATGCATTCAATAAATAAATCACACAAATAATCTCGTTTAAATGCGCGAACGCATGCACACGATCACAGCCCTGGGGATACACATCCACCTGGTAAAAAGTCACCTGAGGAGAACTAGTCACCTGGAAAAGACCGTACGGATTACCCGCGGTAGATTAACTATCTGGAAAAGGCCACGTTGACCACCCGCGATAGATGAACTATCTGGAAAAGGCCATATAGACCGCCCGCAGTAGATGAACTACCTGGAAAAGGCCATGTAAACCGCCCGCGGTAGATGAACTACTTGGAAAAGGCCATAATAATATATAAATCATCCGAGGAGGACTAGTCATCCAGAAAAGTACACAAGGGTACGCCCAAGAAGGACTAACCACTTGGAAAAGATCATGATATATGCCATGAAAATGCATTATTAGTCCAACCGTTATTATTCCAATTTCAAACAATCATTTTAAGAAAGCTCAAAGTCACTATGGGGGGTTGATCACCCAACATAGGCCGACAGCTTAGGCATAGTGTCTCATTCCACCATCCCTGGCTCATGAGACTAACAAATAGGGTATTCAAAGGTAACCTACTCAACTAGTGGCCAATTATAGTCCTACAAGTAAGACTTAACATCAAAAGATTATTTAATAATAATTCATTTAAGCTGCAAGGGAAGATAACCAATCTGAGCCACAAAGGGTAAATAATCAATCTAAGCCACAAATGGTAAATAATCAATCCAAGCCACAAAGGGCAAATAACAAAAGCCACTTAGGCAATAAATGGTCCATAAGATAGTAAGTCTACCGCAATTTCATTTAATTCATTACACCAATGGCCACTAATTCGAGGACCTCTAAATACGCCATCAAGTAATCACATATGGTAAAACAGTCACGTACAACGTCACTAACATTTACACATGTCAAGTGCACATCTTAAATCAGATTAGAGATACTAGAGATTCATAGCATGCTAAATTACTTGAATTTAAATCTAAACACGTGCATTTATAAAAGATTACTCAAATGGAACTAACATTAATAATTATTTTTACATTGCACTATATTAAGAAATTAACAATTAATTAAACTAGGCTAACTATTATGATGTAGGAAAAGCTTGAAGGGTGATCCTCACTTTTCAAGAGTCGGCTCGTCTCCCGATAATGCTAGAGATAGTTGTACCCACCCTTGCTGTGAAACTCAACCCGATAGTGTTTGGAATTGAAACTCAGTGAGTTAGAGACGTAACTCAGTTTTGAACTGAGTCAACTCAGTGTCAACCCGATCACAACACCCTTCTATTCTTTCTCCCATTCTTCTTCCTCCTACTTCCTTTCTTCTCTTCTCCTTCTTTACTCCTTCACTCTCTCCCTAGCCCTATTGGAATCCCAGCTATGACAGGGCCAATTCCAAGCCTAAACTCAACCCATGACTCGGCAGCGAGTCAAGTTCGCAACTCAACCCGACGAAAGCCGACTTCCCTTCTCCCTCTCTTCTCCTTCCTATGTTATTTCTTTCATTCTCTTTTCCTTTCTTTCTTCTTGCCGGAATACATCCAGAGATGCCCGCCCAAGAGACTTGACTCAAACCCAGTCGGACTGAGTCAACTCAGTGCAGTCCGAATGGTGGGACAGGGACGCCCACGCCCACACTCCTCTTCTCCCTCATTTCTTCTTCTTTGCTTTCTTTCTTTCTAATTTTCTTCTTTCTTCTTCTTGTTGCAGTGTTGGGTTTCAGTAAGGACTGGACTCAGTCAAGCTTGAACAAACTCGAATGGGGGAAACAACGACAGGGACTGGGTGACCTTACAACTGACTCGGCTCGATTCAAGGGATGGACCGGTGCCATCGATTCTTCTTCTCTTTCTTCTTTTTCTTTTCTTCTCTCTCTCTCTCTCTCTCTCTCTCTCTCTCTCTCTCTCTCTCTCTCTCTCTCTCACTTTCATTCTTTTCTCTTCATCTTCTCCTGCTTCTCTGTTGCAGGCGCTCGGCAATCGGACCAGACGAACTCGGCCCAAATTTTCAATGACTCAGACCGCGTCGACTCTATTGGGTGCAATAATGGTAGTGGCGTCTATTCTCTCTCTCTCTCTCTCTCTCTCTCTCTCTCTCTCTCTCTCTCTCTCCATTTTTCGGAAAGGAATGCCTAAAAGGCGACCTTAAATAGGTTGGTATTAGCCAGCTTCTAGAGGATTCGGACTGTAACTAATCAAGGGATTAGTTACGGTTTTCATTGCTTAAAACATGTTATTTTTGTGATTACATGATCAAGTTAGGTTAGCAAGGTTGTGATCTGAAGTCATGGATGCACTTCTGGCACCATGTCTCACTAAATGTACGTTTCAGATCAGCACAAGTGGGCCACAATCAGGCGGTGGGTTTTCTGGCTAAGCGAAGAAGGTGATCTAGCCATTAATGGCAGATCATCAACGGAGGATTATTCTTTTGATTTATTTCATGTGGATGGTGTAGATTCGATCAGAGGACACTATAGGACCCACCATTTGGATGGACACTTACGAAACTTGGTGGTTTCAGAGTTTTTCTCGTCCACAGGCAGTTTTCTCGCAACTAGGAGATGTGCGAGATCTCCAAACTGCTGCGAGTGAGGCTATAGAGATAGCCCTAGGTTTAAGGGTCGAGATGCAATTGGGAGGTTTCTAGAAGGAAAACGATCGGCTGAGATCGTGCCAGCACACCACTACTTGCAATAAGGCGAGATTCCTTCTGCCGCTCCGCATGCCGTAAAGAAAGCTATTTCATGGTTGCGTGGAGGGCGGAGATTAATGGTAATAGAGGGCTGGGATTGAGAACAATCTGCATCCGGTTAGATAGCCTGACAGCTGTGTTTCCGTTTTCGGAAATGAATGTGCTCACAACTGAGCTTGTGCTGAATCGGTGTGCACACGGGTTTATTGTAATGGGCGCGAGGAGTCGGGTTCTGGTCAGATTTTCTATGTGGACCGGATGGACGGTTCGGATCCCTGATCCAATCTCGGATGGTGGGCCCACATTCAAGCGGACGAATCTCATCCGTCACTGGCGGGAAAAGCAGAGAAAGGAGAGGCGGGTCAGCTTTGTTTGACCGAGCTGACCGATTCGGTGTTGCGCGAGTGCACGCACACTATATGTACATACAGCTAAGGTGGGGTCCACGCTGGTGTTCATGATGGGATCTACTCCGTTCACTCTGCTCTACTACTTCTGATAGGTCATTTTGCCAGTTTTTCAATAGATCTAGCAGTTAAATGCGCCATAAATCCAGATTTTGGTTATTTAGTTGTATTTTTGCCGTTCTAATGACCAGATTATTCTAAATTTTCCTACCAATGGTTAAAAAGTCCTAGGGTCCACTTAGCTAGAATTAACTGGTGAATTAGGGTTTAGATATCTCAATTCCCATTCTTTAAAAAGTCTTATTATTATTATTATTATTATTATTATTATTATTTCAAAATTGTAGTCTACTTCTAAACATAGCTGCCCTTGTAGTATATCAATGTCTATGAGCCGTGAGCTTAGTTCTTAAAGTATTTTAACTGGTTAGTGGGCCATAACACATGAATGTTTGGTTACTAAATCTCGACTTCTTGACACTTCGAATGATCCAACGGTTGGATTTATTAGAAAATGCACTAACGATAATATTTAGTGGTTGACTTGTCTAATGGGGTTTACGTAGACGAATCTGGTTCCGAAACTAACGATGTATGGTTCGCTTGATATAATAGAGCATTATGTGAAACTTCAGTGTGATTTAATTGTCGTCATTCAGTCCTTTGATGGTTTAGTGTTGGTTACTTTGTAATTTGGCGGATGAATGGCAAATCTTGAGGTTGATTGAGCGAATGGCCTCATTTCATGGTCAAGATGGATCTTCATGGTGACACTCGAGTAAAGAAAATTACGGGGTATTACAATCTAACCCCCTTAAAGAAAATCTCGTCCTCGAGATTCAGTGTTTCTAATTGGTTTAGGAACAATTATAATATCATGTGCGGTGATTCCAAACATTTGTTACTTTCCTATGAAGATTATTTGTATGTACGAACGTATACTACCAGCTATCAGAACTAGGGTTATTACAGTCATAGATGCAGTGACTACATACAATCTTCTTCTGGGAAGACCGTGAATGCATCAGAATGGCATCATACCTTCTACCCAGCATCAGTGTTTTAAATACTACAAAGATGGGGTACAACATAAAGTGATAGCCGATGCAAGACTGTATACAAAAGCAGAAGCTTTTTTCGTAGATGTTAGTTATTATAATGCATTTGCTGGCAGGGGAGAGAAAGAGAATGATGAAAACAAAATCCAAGAAAATGCTTGCAGGGAAATAATGAGAAAAGAAGGGTTGAAATCATCTGCAAAAGAGGAAGCTAAGAAGAAATTTTATTTCATCCCAAAGCATTTACGACAGCCAGGACAACCACCATTAACATTATTATCGTCTGGACAGTTCAAAATCCTATAGACAAATTATACAGTACCACTCCCATATGCTGAAAGAAGTGGGCCATTTTCTCATGTTCCGAATAGGTTTTGTGTAGAACCTAGTGAGAGAAATCTAGAGCCGATTGAGTTTTATACTCCACCAAAAATCAGACATGACGAGGCAAACAACATTGGGATGAAGAATGAAAGCTTAATGCCTGAAGAATTAGAGAGATATAGCTAGACAAGTCAGAAAATTATGAAGAAAATGGGTTTTGACTATGAAGAGCCTGTCGGCTTAAATGGTGGAAAAGGAATTCAGGTTCCAATTGGGGTTAATCAGAAGAAATGGGAAAAGTTTCGCAGACTGGGGGTGGAATCTTCAGTAAATATGGTGACAGTCGATCAGATAGGAAAGGCAGACCTTGATATGATCAGCAAGCCAGAGACAGCTCCGAAGCAAATGGAGGATGGGGGTCAACAGACGATTGACGGCCTGAAGGAGATAAATTTAGGGACAGAGGAAGAACCGCTGAATACTTTCATAAGTACTAATTTGCCGCAAGAAGAAGTCGATTAGTATATCAGTCTATTGAAAGAGAATAGAGATGTCTTTGCCTGGATGTATGCAAAAATGCCAGGTTTAGAGCCAGTAGTGGCAACGCATCGGCTAAATATCTCTAAAGATAAGAGGCTCGTTAAACAAACGCAAAGATGAATTCACCCAGACCTGGTTCCCAAGATAGAAGAAGAAATAAGCAAACTGATAAAGGTCAGATTCATTAGAGAAGTTAAATATCCCAAGTGGATATCAAATATAGTCCCTGTGAAGAAAAAGAATGGACAGATAAGGGTTTGCGTCGATTTCGGGGATTTGAATGAGGCGTGTCCAAAAGATGATATTTTGTTTCCTATAACAAAAATGTTAATTGACAGCACCATGCAGTACGTTATCATGTCTTTTATGGATGGATACGCTAGTTATAATCAGATACGAATGGCGCCTGAAGATGAAGAGGTGACAGCTTTCAGAACTCTATTAGGGATATATTGTTATAAGGTTATGCCTTTCGGTCTCAAGAATGCTGGGGCAATGTATCAGCGGGCAATGCCAAATATCTTCCAAGACATGATGCACAAACATGTTGAGTGCTATGTCGATGATTTGGTGGTCAGGTCGGGAAAACATCAAGAGCATCACTAACATTTGGCATCAGTCTTTCACCGAATTAGAAAGAAGCAGTTGAAGATGAATCCGGCTAAATGCGCATTTGGGGTATCATGGGGTAAATTTTTGGGCTTCATAGTGAGATATAGATGTATTGAAATAGATCCGGAAAAAGTACAAGCTATTCAAGATATGCCCCCTCCGAAAACGTTGAAAGAGCTAAAGAGTTTGCAAGGTAAGCTAGCCTATATCCAGCATTTCATCCCAAACCTAGCAGGAAGATGCTAGCCATTCTCTCATCTGATGAAGAAAGGAACAGAATTCGCATGGGATAAATCCTGCCAGAATGCCTTCGATGCAATAAAGGAATTGTTGAAACAACCTCCAGTGCTGACAACTCCCATAAAAGGAAAGCCCTTCATTCTGTATATATCAGCAGCTGAGAATTCGCTAGGAGCTTTGTTAGCACAAGTGAATGATAGTGGGAAAGACGCGGTGCTTTATTATTTAAGTCAAATGTTGATCGGTGCGGAATGCAATTATACGCCTATCGAAAAGATGTGTCTGGCATTGGTTTTTGCAGTTCAAAAATGAAGACATTATTATTTGTCCCACGACATAACTTTGATATCTCGAGCAGATCCTATCAAGTTGTTGATGACAAAGCCAATGCTGTCAGGAAGGTTAGCGAAATGGATGTTACTATTATTAAAGTATACGATCATATATGAATTAACTAAAGCAATGAAAGGGCAAGCGGTGGCAGACTTTTTAGCGGCTCATCTCATAACAAATAACAAAGCCATTTTAGACGAATTTTAGGACGAACCAGTTATGATGATGGAGTTGCCTAAAGTGTGGCACTTATTTTTTTTTGGGGCAGCCCGGACAATAGGAGCAGGTGCCAGAGTAATATTCATTACCCCGTAGGGTGACTTGTTGCCTTATTCCTTCACGTTAGGAGTGGCGTGCATGAACAATGAAGTCGAATGTAATGCTCTTATCATTGGGATGGAGATAGCCAGTGATTTGAAAATAAAAGATCTACAGATTTATGGGGATTCTAAGCTGGTTATAAATTAGGTAGTGACAGAGCTTGAGACAAGGAAACCGGAACTTTTTCCATATTGTCGAAGGGCACGGTGCTTATTGGAGAGGTTTTTGAATGTCGAAGTTAAACATGTACCCTGAAGCGAGAACACAAAAGCATATGCTTTCGCCAGTTTAGCAGCAGCGTTGTCTTGTCCAGATAGATGTCCTTTGTAGATAAAAATCGAAAAAAGGATATTCTTGTCGTCTGCAGAGATGAATAATGAGACAATGGAAGTCTTACCTGTATCGTGCGTTGAAGTGATGATAAATGATTGGTGTCAGCCTTTCATTGATTATCTCAAGTATGATATCCTACCAAAAAAATTCAGAAGTGGAGTTGCAGATCAAGTAGAAAGTGAAGAGATTCATCTTGTATAATGAGGAATTGTATAAAAAATCATATAATGAAATATTATTGCGATGTCTCGGTGAAGATGAGGCATGCCAAGTCCCGTGGAAGCTCATTTTGGAGAATGCAGGGGACATCAAGCTGAGAGAAATTTGTTCCATCGAGTGCATCGGATGGGATACTACTGGCCGATAATGTTTAAAGATGCGATCGATTATGCAAAGTGATGTCATGAGTGCCAGATCCATGGGGATATCGTACATATTCCTCCTGAATATCTTCATCAGTCAGTTACTTCTTGGCCTTTTGCTGCATGGGAACTCGATGTCATCGGACCTATAAATCCATCATCGTCTAGAGTAAAGCAGTACATATTAGCGACAATAGATTATTTCTCTAAATGGATGGAAGCGGTTGCGTTGCGAAATGTTAAGGAGAACGATGTTGTCAATTTCATCCGGCATGTGATAATATATCACCATGGTATCCCAAAGAGAATCATTACAGACAACAGTACTCCTTTCAATAACAGGGGAGTAGAGAAGTTGTGCTAGAAATTCAATATTCATTAGTCTTTCTCAACTCCCTAATATCCACCAGCCAATGGTCTAGTCGAAGCGTTTAATAAGATGATTGTAAAAAATCTAGAAGAAGACTGTGAGTGAGAATAAGCGTGACTGGGATGAGAAATTGCAAGAAGCTCTGTGGGCCTACAGAACAATGCACAGTACAGTGACATAAGCCACCCCGTATTCATTAGTTTATGGTGTGGAGGCAATTATACCAATTGAGGTACAAGTAGCTTCACTAAGAGTGGCAGTGCATCAATCAATCACGAATGATGAAAACACGAATATACGACTCGAGGAGTTGGATATGCTTGACGAGAAGAGACTGGCAGCTCAACAGCAATTATAGTTATATCAAGCCAGAGTTTCTTCTGCCTTTGATAAGAAGGTAAAACACAGAACTTTCAAGAAAGGGGATTTGATTTTGATGTTAAAAAGGTCGATAGTGATCACTCGAAGAACAGGGGCCAAGTTTGATCCTAAATGGGACGGTCCGTATGTAATAGCTGAAGTTTACTCCAATGGGGCATATAGGATAACAGATCAAGACGGACGAGGCATCAATATACCAGTCAATGCTCGCTTCCTCAAGAAATATTATTCCTAACAATGAAGAGGCTTTTGAATTAGAAGATTATTAGGATAATTCTTCTATAATCAAAAGGGGGGTAATCACAGATGAAAGGATGAAATGATGAAATAGCCTTTACAGGCATAGCCTTATATTCTATCTTCGTGAACAAAAGAACTGTGAAAGACAAAGTTATGTACTCTCCCTCATACGAAAGAATGAAAGGCACAAGTTTTTAAAGTAAAATATTGTTCAACTACACATATATAAGAGGCATTGACAATTGCCGCTGTTGACGATTACTCCAAGCGTCGATGATCGCCACTGATATCGATGATTATTGATAAACATCATCGCCAAAGATGAGCGATTGTCGCTGTCATCACGAAATACTCGTCAACACGAAATATTGCTTATTGTTATTAAGATTGCTATCATCACCAACCTGACACTATTTAAAACAAAATATTGATGTTCTTAGGACATTTGCAGTGATGGTGATATATCAATTTTTTACTCATCAATTTGGGCAGTAAGGCAGACTATATAGTCAACCACATAAAAGATGATGACAGCGGTGGCATCTTATTTTTGGTCCATAAAACGCAAGACAAACTGTAAGGCCCACCCCCACAACACATGATATTGTCCGCTTTGCCGAAGCTCACGGCTTTAAAATGCGTCATGTCTGTTAAGGGAGGAACCCAACATATAACCACCACAATCTTGACAACTCTTCCAATGTGGGACAAGTTATGCTACAGTCAACTGCAACAGTAGTTCACCCATCACAGTAGCCTACCAGCCACACCTGGGGGCCCGTCCACATGTGTGTCTGCCCACTTGTGCCCTCCCACATGAAGCATTGACCGGGGCGTCACATTATCCCCCACCGAGGGCAAAGCCGTCCTCGGGTCTGATACTATTTGTAAGGCCCACCCCCACAACACATGACATTGTCCGCTTTGCCGAAGCTCACGGCTTTAAAACGCATCATGTCTGTTAAGGGAAGAACCCAACATATAATCACCACAATTTTAGACAACTCTTCCGATGTGAAACAAGTTACGCTACAGTCAATTGCAACAGTAGCTCGCTAAGCACAGTAGCCTGCCAGCCACACCTGGGGGCCCATCCACATGTGTGCCCGCCCACATGTGCCCGCCTACATGAAGCAGTGACCGGGGCATCACACAAAGCCTGTGAAAGACCTATGCATGCAGTAGACAAAGCCAATGATTATAAAACAAAAATCGTAACGTGGCTAGTCATACATAAGACCAGTGCCGTCTGTGAGCGACAGTGTCATGAACGAGGAAGAAAATACCCTCTTAGTAATGGGTCCGAACTAACTAACAAAGGAAATCCAAATCCTCGATTGAATTTCGATATTAACTCATGAGGAAGGATATAAAAAACCTACTCATTGATGGATCGACATCCTTGGACTTGGTACTTAAGGTAGCCTGGTAAAGCCCCGTGAACTCTAGAGAGTTACTATGGCCATCCCAGTACGTAAATCCCATTCACGGCCGTGATTGCTCCAACTACTTAAGAGCTTAAACTATGTGTTACTATCTAACTAAATTGAAACACAGCATCACCTATCAAAAGAAAAACATATAGGAAAATCCCATACCGACAATCATAATATGAAATAAAGTGTCATGTTGAAATTGTTAAATAAATGAACATGTTTTGGATAATTTATGATGAAGATCCTCATTGATAAAATTGTCCAAGATGATTATATATCATAATATCAAAAGAATATTTACATATAATGTTTACAAATCTTCAGTTATGTTCAAAATTTCCAAGTATGGTTGCAATTCTGCTTTCAATTGAGATTGTAATACAGCAGTTGCATGTTCGGCTTCAAGAATTAAGCTAGCTTGATCAAGAACGCCGATTAATTCAGATGTCAAAGAAATAGCAACCTCTTCATCTCTTGATCGGTTAGCTTGTATGGTATTGATCAATTGAGTATTTGTTTCAAGTTCTGTTTGGATTTGACAGGCAATTGAAGTTTCTGCTTCCCATTGACTCTTGAGTAATAAAATTTCTTTTTCAAGTAAGGTAATTGATCGCTGATGTTTGCCTTGTTTCTTTCTGAAACCTCCAATTTCTCCTAAAGAGAATGATTAATAGCATTATAATCACCAAGGGTACCATCTACTTTCGAGAGCTTTTCTCTAAGAAGCGCCAATTCTTGCTGATGACTTAGAAGTTTAGAAGCTATGACTATATTCTGTGTTGCTTCTAAAGTCTTTGTAGAGTCACAAAAATTGTGACAAAGAGGTATAAACACTTTAAATATCGACACGTGCCAAGCGAGCTGCGGGAGCAAGAATTGCTAGATCACCATCCAGATCTTTAAAAGTATTGGCAATAACTGAAATTGCATGCTTAAAAAGTCCCAACATGAGCAAGGGCACTTTTTCTAGAGAAAGTTTGTCAAAAGTCATAGCCACATAATTAGATCCGTCAGATCCGTTGGATGTTGGAGTGACTGAAACTAAAAGATATACAGAAAAGTATAAGTTTAAAATGAAAGTCTATAGCCATAGTGATGAATATATATATATATATATATACCAGGAGTAGGGGCAAGAGTAATTGAAGCCGAATGGGTTACGAGAGCTGTAGAGCTAGGAGCCTCAGTAGTTACGATGGCATTAAAAGAAAGTTCTTGAGCACCCACGGTGCTTGAATTCAAAGTACTTGGCGTTGGAACGTCAATTGGGTCGAGAAGAAATTCCAAGCTTCGAGCCACCGGTTGAATAAGAGAGAGATGCATGGTAGGGGAGTTGCTGGTCCGAACGGGAGCATCAGATGAGTGAGGGACTGATGGTCTAGACTCTGCAGGACCAGGAAGAAGAAGTATATTCTCCGTTACTACTTGAGTTTCTGAGAACCGAACTTTGACATCTTTTGAAGTTAACGTTGCCTGGGCGGCCGCATTAGTAGTTTCCATAATGCGAAGAGAATACGAAGCATCAAAAGAAAGGAAAATATTTCTGCCCGGAGTACCGCCATATTCTCCATAATCAAGTTGCTCGTTATCTAGCGAAGTCTCTAGAAAAGGTTGAGAGGTGTCAGGTTTAGTGGCTGGAACCACAAGGAGAGGGGACCTAACTCTAGTGTCACTATCTCCTCCAATGTCTAGTTCAACATCATTTTCTGCATTAAGTAAAGCATTCACTTCATCAGTCAGACTGGTGGGTGTAGACGTATCTTCACTCGCTGTATTAGCTGAATATTCTGAAGAGCTAGAGCTATCTTCATCAGATATGGTCTGCTTCCCTTTATAGATAATCTTCATAGGAGGAAGACGTGTACCTCAAGGAGAAGAAGGGGTTGGTTGCACCAAAACTTCGGGAGATAGCAACTTGGTACGGGAGCGAGTCATAGGAGATGTAGTAATAATGATTCGGCGCACAGTTGGAGGGGTTGTTGCTGTGGTAGGATGAGTGGCGGCCTCTGTAAGATCTACAATAGGGGTAACTGAAGCATTTGTACGATCAATAGGTTGAGAGATTGTGGAAGGATCTGCAACAGGAGGTATGGCAGGAGTAGAACGTGTAAGACGATCTTCCCCTTCTGGAGTAGGAGAAGCAGAACATTACCTGCTATTTCGCATTCATTTGTAGGAGCTGTCGATCTTGCTTCTTGATTTAATAAGTTCAGAGGACAATGAAAAGCAATCCAACCCTCTAAAGTGTTTGAGGATTTCAACTCTCTAATGGGTTCTTCAACAGAAATTTTACAGCAAAATTGTCCCAGAGTGGCGGCATGATCCCTCTCATAGAAGTATCAAATTCCCTGTTCTGGTCTATAATTTTTCAAACGAGGAGGAGGAATCCAGACAGGCCGATCCACTAGAAAACAATTGTGTACTAGATGATACTAATGACTCAACCATCGCATCTAAGAGTATGAAGCTATTACTCTGTGATTATATCCAGGAAGCACGAACTGAGAACCAAAATTTCTAGCCAAGAGTTGTTTCCATATCAAAGACCAGCTATAAGGACCAACTCCATAACTCTTCATAGTACTAATGACTTCATCGCTCGCTTGGGGTACGGTTTGACCATAACAGAATTGTTTAGCAAATCGGTTTGGATAATACGGTTATCACCAGAATTCTAGTCCCTCTCTTGGTGGAAGATTACAAGAGCGAATGCAGAGAAAGAAAGTTCTTTTGAGAGGCGTCAAGTCATTGGTATCTACCACGTCTCTGTCTTCGGCCTGATAGTCTAAATAAAAAGGGAAGAAATCAATAAACTCTATGCTTTTGATTTTGTCAGTGATCCATTCATAACTTTTTTTATATCATTTTCCTCTTCAAAAAGTACCACACAGGTAGATGATTTGGGTGAACGTAAACCTTCTCTGGGTCATTATACGTCCAAGGAAAATAAATGTCAAGCCATCTAAAAAAATAATGCCAAGGAGTAAAAGCAGGTGTAGCTCCTATTGTTAGGATTGAATAATGCGACATGGCATGACTAAAAGACCTGTATAGTGAACATAAGACAGGAGGGGCTAAGGAATATTTCTTTCTGCCTTTTACCATTGCCCTTATTGCCACAAATAAGGTCGGTCGAATTGAATCCGAACTTTTTGAACTAGGGAGCACAACCAAGCTCAACCAGTAGGCCAGGAAGGCGGCTAGTTTAGTGTCATCAGTGAAATCAGTTGGGCGCTTTATTTTCTTACGATTGGCTTCTCATTCAGCGCAGTGACTACTAAAGAACCTAAAAGCAAAGAAAAATCAATAAGTTTTGACTTATAAATAAGTATTGTTTGAGAAGAAAAGGAAAAGTTAGAATACTTACACCAAATAGCGAGAAAAATGTGCCAGCCACTGAATAGGAGAGATCTTGTGGACATCAGCAAAGTAAGATGTCTCACGGAAAAGCCCAATAGTTGATGTTGCAATTTTTGGCATTCTATCAGATCTAACATAGGCAAACTCTAGATTTGAAGGAACGTATTCATCTAGGAAGGATCCTGAGATAGGAAGGCCGACCATTCTATTAAGATCCCATAATGTGATGCTCACTTCTTTTATCGGGAGATGGAAAGAGTTTGTAACTGATGACCAGTACTTCAAGAAGCCTTTGTAAATCATCATGTCTTTATAAAAGAATTCTGAAGTGGCTTCTATATAATCATAAATTTGGGCGGTACGTAAAACATCCTCGTACTTTGTTAGAATTGCTTTGGTCCAGGCACTGTAGTATAGACGGGTTGTCCAGAGGCCCCATGTTCTAAATTCGTCCTTGCCCCATAAAGAGTTGTGGTGGCAGAAGCGCTGTTGAATTGTTTCAAAAAAATGAGTAGGATACAAAGGATGGGGATCATGACATAGTATGAGAAAACGAATGTATCTCACTTGTCTGGTCTTTTGAGTTAAACATTTATCTGTAATGTAACCCTCAAGAATATGTGGTTCTTTGATAACCCAATTGGATATATATAAAAGTATGTTCTGAGTCATGAAATCTCGGGGTTCACTTTCAAGGATCGAATGGTGATGTTGAAGTTGTAGAGGGAGAGCAATGGTTTCGTCTTTATACGGACTGCGAAACTTGATTGCCTCAGTGGTCAACTTTACTGAATCCCAGGCATTTTGAAAACGTCTTCAGTTGTGTTCTCGAACTTTCTCCTGGAAAACTTCGTCTGGGTGTCGCGCTCTAGTTTGATGTGGAACAGTTGGGGGAGGGGAAGCTTCTGCATCAGGGAGACGAGTAATATCCCTGCGATAATTGGTTGTACATTTCAGCCAATTTTCCCAGTCAGACTCTTGTCCCGAAAGGGGAGGTCCATCTATTTCTTTCATAATGATAGCCAGGAGGATATCCTCGGATAAACGTTAAATGTGAACGACGAAGTTCACGAGGATAGGGGGCAGCTCTTTAAAGAAAGAGCTATAATATTCACCAGAACGAGGCCTTTTAGGGTTAAGGGTTTCATCAGATCGTTGGTCAGTTGGTCTAGCTACACTTGAGAAAGCAAGTGGTCTTTTAGAGTTGGCCATTTAAGAATCTGAACAAATAGTTAGCAAAGAAAATTAGAGTTAGGAGAAAAGATTGCTGGGGAAAGTAGATAGATAAATAGAAGGACAGAAAATATATGCGGGATCAGAGTCATGCGAAAAATTGCTAAACAATTAGATACTGTAGGCAGGTTTTTGTGCGCAGACTATCGTGCACAAATTATAGTGCGCAGAGTGAATGTGCGCAGCTATTGTGCACAGGCTATTGTGCGCCAACATATTGTGCGCAAAGTATTAAGTATTGACTTATCCAAGTGTTGTGCGCTACCTATTGTGTGTCGAATTCTAAGTCTGGTTGTGCAGAGTGGGTGTTGTGCGGTGCACAATGAGGTCAGCGCACAAAGGCAGTTGATCTGATGAAGAAATAAGTATGGAGCGGCGGAGAGAGATGGTGAAAATAAGAACCAAGTTTGGAATTTATAGGAAAAATGTAAGATCCTACATATTTATTTTATGAGTGACAAGACAAAAATGTAGGATCAAGGGGGCATCTGTTGAGCCATAAAATAAAGAGAAGAGATGGAAAACCAAAGAAAACTGTCACTATGCGGAAAGCATAATCATTGTGCAAAAAGCATAATCATTGTGCGGAAAAGCATAATCATTGTGCAGAAAAGACTATCGTACAAAGAAATTGGAACGCACAGTGACTTCCACATAACAGTAAGCACACAACAAGTTCTTCACATCAGAGGGGCACACAGCAGGTTCTGCACATTGGAGGAGCGCACAGCAAGTTCCGCATAATGGGGAGTGTGAGGAAACTACGTGGCAACTCACACTTATGAGCAGGGTTATAAATACCCCCCGACCCCTCCAGTGGGGTGTAATGCCCTGAAAATCGGGGGTTGAGCAGAAGCTCAACTCCCGAGTTCCAATGCATCACTTATGCAACATAATGAATGATGTTTGAATGTTGTCTGTAATAGTACATTAAACATGAGTGAGATTAAGCCAAAACAACATATCATACTCCAGAGACAATTAAATTGCAAGCGGAAGACTGTGATAGATTTATAAAATATATAAACTATGTTGAGTCTCCAGAGTGTGATAATGTTACCAGGTTGATGAATGATAAGTACAATTCAAAAATATACAAAATGTATAAGGTCCTCTAGTCTATATCCCTGTAACCCCGTCGATCAAGACACGACTCACATGAAGCTGCCAGAAAATAACATATACGAGAAAGCATCCTCGTCGTCACAAAGTTTGGCTCCGCCTTAGGAGTAGCATCGCCATCTGCAATCAGACAAAGTCTAATGGGTGTCCGGAACACCATCCCGTAACGTGGGAGTGAGTGATCAAGTCAGTGGAACAATAAAGCACAGGTTAACATGTTATCAATTTAGTTAAGCAGTAATGATAAAGCAGTACAATCAACATTCTTAAGTACTGTAATTAATGCAAGGATGATATGCGATTATGATGCATGCCCTGGCCAACATACTCCCTCGTGCGGCACCATCTTCTGTCCACAGCATGCTATCACCCTCAGTGCTTCACATCTTCCAAGCACATGTAATGCGATGATGAGCATGATTACCAAGTTGTTATTAGTCCATTTCAAACAGCGGTATTGGAAAACTAAGGTACCTTCTTTATATCATTCCCAAATAATGATCCATTCTAGGGTTGTCAGTCCTAGACAATCTCATACGATGGTGTGTTTCTAGGTCGCTGCAAGGGCTGTCAGGGCTGTTACACGGAATCGATACACCACTCCACCATCACATTATCGATACAGGCCTAGTTTATACTCTGTTACTACGGGAAGGCTCGTCGTCTCACCGCAGATTTAGAGTATGCTCGAGGTCACTACACCGGGTATGGTCAGGGCTACTAGGGTTGTTACATGGAATTGTTGCACCACTCCCCCATCACCCATCAAAGCAGTGTAGGCCGATAGCTCGAATATAGTGTCTCATACCACCATAATTGGCTCACCAGTTTGGTTGCTCAATGGTCACTACGGGGAGGCTCGTGGCCCCAACGTAGGCCGACAGCTCGACCACGGTGTCCTATACCACCATGTCTGACTCATGAGTCTTAGCGGATCGAGGTACCACGGTTAACGAGATTCCACTGGTAAGGTTAGTACATCAAGTTCAAACAGAGGCGTCCAAACATGGTGAACATACATAAGACAGATCAGGTTACTTGACGAGCTCGGCTAGCTCGAGTGGACAATAAGTTCAACGATATGAAGCACATAATCACTTCGTGTGGCTAGCCACTATTGTCAATCGAAGTACGACTCGGGTTTGTCGAACACATCTCGCATGGCGAATGAATCTCAGCCTTGCATTCATTTCCGTTTTTGATTGCCTAGACTATAATCATAGCACCAAACACAATCAATCCTTAACCAAAAGCGTGTAGAGTAAAGTAGAATAAATAAAGTAATTCAAGCATGTTAACAAGCATGTCATAAAGCAAGTTATAAAGCACAATATAAACAGGAAATACAAACACATATATTTCATAAGTGGTTAAATTAGACAAACAACATGGAGAAAGTCATATACATCTCTAAGGTAGCTGAGAATCCTATCTCAACACCTACCTAAAGCACAATTCTCTAAGCACTTACTCTTACAAGCATTTTCACAAACACTTAGGATACACTCTTTCAACATACATAGTGTATACTTAGCAAAAATAAGTATTAGGGCAAACCCTTTGCCCAAGTAAGTATTATACACATATATAGCATGTTCATACAGTGATTAATCATGGCAAACACACTTTCAAAATTTATACGTATACGGTACTTTCTACAAATACGGGGAATACAATATATTCAACATAGTTAACGTATAACCGAAAAATGAAATGGACAACACTTTGTACATGTGCAATAACATACAGATCATGAATCTATCATTATATAACATTGAAAGCGTTGAAAACCATAACCTATACGTCTAAAGTCTGCCCCTTACGCCGTAGAAGCGTAACGGAGTCGATAGAATCTCTAAGTCTTCGTCTATAATAGTATATCAACCTATAGCATGGGATACGTTAGCTATTTCACTACTTGAATCAATTCAAACCCTAAAACAGGTTAGAGTTAGGGTTTTCTTACCTAGAAACGAAGCTGGAATCATCGGGAAAGCGATTAGAACGGGATGGTTAAGCTTGTATAGCGGTAGGGTAGAATGGCAGGGAGATGCTCCCACTTCTCTCACACTTTCACTCTCTTTTCTCTCTTCTCTCTCCTAGGGTTTCTCTCAAATTCGTATGGGCTAAATGAGAGATGGTTTAAGGTCCTTATATAGGTTAGAAACTCTCCAAAATAGACTCAGGAACAAGGTATACTTAGGTTATGTCCAAAGCGGGTCCGTTTTGATCCAACAGAGCACTTTTGGCGGCTACTTTTTTATGTGCGGTCGGACTTAAGCTCACCAACCTTAGATCTAGGTGGAGTTAAGTCTTCGTTCTAGTCGAATTCTCAAATCACGCGTGGCGGACCAGTTTCAGTTCAACAGTCACCGGAACTCGATCAGGGTTACAAGTACATGGACATGTGTATGAAATTTCCCATGATCCGAGGGTGTATTTGGGTCAAATTCCAATGGTCTGATTGCTTATATCAAGCCCGCAAGTGACAAGTCTCAGATTACTTAAATGAGACTTGATTTCTAAAGAAATCTACGTTTTCTCACACTCTTCACTCCGGGCTCAAGCGAATAGCCGTGGGACATTATCTGGATTTGACTTTCGAGATGGTTGTCAGGCCCAACAAGGCGGTCCTAACCGTATAACTTCACGTTAATCGAACTTTCGACGTGCAGTCCAGATCTGATACGGAGTTTCGTGATGCTCCCGAGAGCAACCGGGTAATGAGATTAATCCTAGATATTAGGGTAACCTAGTGTAAATGATTCTACAAGTTTTGGGTCTTGCAGATCGTATTTAAAGCGATTGGTGCTAATTTCACAGGTACTCTAGTTTAACACTAGCTAATTCTCGCCTAATTTCTAAAGGATTTAGTTCTATAAGATTTCTGTCTGAGGTGGTACTTGGGCCTTTGTCAGCAGAAGAAGATCCTAGGGCAAGAGAGGTTGATGTTTCTAAAGTATCTATTCGTCGATGATTCCATAAGGTTAATGGTTAAAAGTCTGTTTTATTTATGTATTTACTATTTTCAGTAATGTTTAATTTAAGTATTGTTCTTCATCACCTGAACTTTAAGATAGTGTCTAATGTGAAAGTACTTAGAGACATTTAAAGAACAAAGTAGTGAAAGGTGAGATTTTGAAGGAAATGGGTTAAGAAGTGATTTTAGACTGTGGGATTCAGTTCTGACAAGTTAATAAGGCATTAGGATAGACCCATTGCCTAATGACGTCTAATTCCAAGTTGGCAAAAATTCGGGATGTTACAATCTACCCCACTTAAAAATAATTTCATCCCCGAAATTGGCTAAAGGTAATAATTAAGAATTCTATTATTTCATTTGCCTAAGACTTATTGATTTCAAGTTTATATACGTGGTAGGGTGTATCTTATACATATTAGTCTAATACATTTTATGCTACCCCCCTTAAAAATTTATTTCTTTATCCCCTTGCTTATATCCTGATGGTATGCTACAATGGATTTCTTTTCCTATTTGGAGTTTTGACTTCGATTCCTAACTGTTGAGAGTAAGATAGTTGTTTTCAATGTTTGACCAACACGGAGAGACGGTTGTAGTGGGCTTGATCCCGATACATCGGTCATATACCTGGCCAGGGTAAAAAGCTCATCATATCCCCTTCTTAGTCTTGGTAGATACTGGTCTTCTACTCAGCCAAGCAGTGAGTTCATTGGTAGTCGCCCAGGATTGAGAATTGGGTCAAGCCGCGAATACTTCGCAGTTGTACATGTCAGTAACTCCGTAGTCCGATCACTCTAAAAACGTAGGAAATGTCCATCATTGAACGACTCAAATTTCCTATCTATAAAGTTGCCCGTTGGGTCTTGGTCTAAGAGAGTCCTCGATAATATCTATGTCCAAGGAAATGGTGAGTCAAATCTTACTAGATCATCCTAGAACGGTTTCTTATAGTAGAACTTGCTAGCGCTTCTATTATGTTCGTATTCAACGAGCACGGTTGTAGATGCGTTGACCTTGGATATTGTAATTCGGTTCATACCCATTGTTAGGCCAATTCTGTAATATGAAATTGTTTAACACTTGAACCCTAATTGCTTTACATTCTAAGGAAGATCCAGATCGTATTTAATGATCTAACCTTACGTATAACTGGGAGTAATTTCTTTCGATCCTGGGCTAGTGGGGCAAGGGTCCACCACGCTTCCGCTGCACCACCCAGATCAAAGAGATGTATTAGGTGTTCTACCTCCCTTAAAAAAAATTATTTCTACCTCTAGGGTTCAAGATTTATGTCCTGTTCCGTATGTCGGAACAAGGTGTAATGTAGGACCTATCTTTGACATGAAACGGGAAACAATCCCCCAATACAATGGTCTTCCTTTCATCGATGATGCGTATTATGGCATTGGTACCTATGATTATAGAAAGGAGCTAAAGATGATGGGTATTGTGGTTGATTTCAGGGACAGGTGCGAGTCTGTGACAAGATGCCTAATTCTACCAAGGAGTTTTGTCACGGTCCAGACTTATCCTATTTAATCATGTGTAGTTTAACAGGCAGGCTATCTTCTACGTTCATATGCACAATATGTATGCCGACATGGCATGTAATTTGTGACCTAATTCCTAACTGTTTGTTGCCCATTTGAGCAATTCCTTAGGCCTAAAAGATAAAGTCTCTATTGGCTATATACTCCTAATACTTCTCAAAGACAAAGTTATAAACTTTTAGTTGCAAGTTGTCCTGCCAACACAGAAGGAAAGTTGTGTAGGGGGTCTGAGTCAGATACATGAACCTTCTGCCTCACGAAGACAGAAAATTTTTCATATCAGTTCTTAATCCTAGTTGATCCCGACCATTTGCTTGATCAGAGCATAAAGTTCATTGGTAACTACCAGGATTGAGAATTCAATTCAAACCGTAAATACCTCGCTTATATATAGTTCTCTGCTCCGTGTTCCCGATTGTAATAAGTCTTTGGGAAGGCAATTCAAAGGGGTGTATTGATTTGACCTAACATTAAATCCAAGGGATACTAAGCGTGTATAGTTACTAATCAAACAACTCTCCTACGAGTTATTAAGGAAGCCTATGCGTACCAAGGGAATTCAACGAAGAAACGGGGTCTCGCTCCAACCTAATCAAGCCAACTACCTAAGTCTATCATTCAATTAGCTTAGCATAATTAATTAGTCTTTTACTTTCCTTAGCCTAACCAGTAGTCTAGTCTCCAGTTACGAGTAGCGGTAATCCACTGGTTGTAATCGAAAGTCTATGTTTATACACTAGATGATTTTATACCATTTTTAATATAAGAAATTGTTTTATCGATTAGGGTCAAAGTTGTCTGATTGGAATTGAGTTGCCCGAACTTGAATTTAACTACGCTTGAGCACGACACACATGCTCCTACTAGCTAAGAAGGTCCTAGGGTTCACGTTATTGATTTATTGGATTTCCCATACTGTTAGGTCGTTCGAATCTAGGAACACCACTTAGGTCTAAGACTCCAAGGTCCTATTTGGCCAATGGTATTAAGTTGTATTAAATGGGCTTGCATTGCTAATCCCACCTCGGGATTGGGAGTGGCATGGTTGGTAGGAGGGTGGGAGGGGATTAAAATTAATTTTATAGGCTTTGGAAAATGAGCCTTGTGTTGGAAAGTATGAGACGGGATTTCCAAATCCCATGATGACGAATTTCTAAGTGTCATTTGAAAGAAAATCCTGGGATTTACGTTTAACTGCGTACATTCCAAACATGGCATTGGAAAACATGGGATACACCCAATTAAAGGATAATACCTTACATATGCATTTATTGTTACCTTTACAATTCCATCCACCTTAAACTCACCTAATGCAGTTGGCCGAACGGGCCCTAAATGTCCCAAACATTTGGAGGCTGTGAAGGTTATGGGACACAAGATTGTTGAAGCGCACTATGGTATGTGTGTGTTCACAAACAAGGAGGAATGCAGAGAGTTGAAGAAATGAAGAAGATTAGAAGAGGGATTGATGGGTTTTGGAATCTTGAGCTACAAAAGGAGATGTGTAGTCTTAAATGAAAGGGGTTAAAGAAGGAAATATGAAGGGATAGGATGGCTAACGGGTACTACACGAATTTAAGCCTCAAGTAGGGGGGTATGAGAGCTCAAATGAGAGAGAATGGAGAGGGTAGGGGGATAGCTATTACTGTGAACGATGGAGGGGTATAGGTTGCGACAGTAAACGATGGAATGGGCAATTGGAGGGACGGTTTGAGAGAGAAAATAGAAAATATTGAAGGAAAGGGAGAGCTTGGAGGAGTTTTTGAGAGAGAGGGGACAAAAAGGATGTGAAATAGGGGCCCCCACGCAATTTCGCACGCCCCACGCGTGTCCAAGGGTTGGACCGACACCGACCCGCACCGGGCCGACCAGCCCGGGAAAAGGGGACCGCGGCACCGCCGTGGTTGTAACGACTCGAAAATTTTCGTACAATGGCCCGAGTACTATCTCGACCAGAAATCACTTAGGATTAAATCCTTTAGAAATTTGACAAAGTTAACTAAGCGCTAAACTAGATTAGCCATGAAATCCATTTGAATCGCTTTAAATACGATCTACAAGACCTAAAACTTGTAGAATCATTGACTCTAGGTTACCCTAAAATCTAAGATCAAACTCATTACACGTCTGCTCTCGGGAGCACCTTGAAACTCCGTATCAGGTCTGGACCGTACATCGGGAGTCCGAATAATACGAGGTTAAGGACTTAGGACTGCCTCGCTGGGCTTGACAACCATCTAGGAAATCAGACCTAGACAGTGTCCCACGACTGTTCGCTTGAGTCCGGAGCGAGGGAGTATGAAAACACATGTTTCCTTTACAAAAGAAATATCTGGAATAGTGATCTGAGACTTGTTACTTGCGGTCAATTTGTAAGCAACTAGACCATCAGAATCTGACCTAAATACACCCTCGGATCAGGAAAATTTTCATAAACATTTACATGTACTTGGAATTTCGGATCGAGGTCCGCTGACCGTTGAACTGAAACTGGTCCGCCACGCGTGATCTGGGAATCCGACTGAGATGAAAACTTAATTCTATATAGATCTAAGTTTGGTGAGCTTAAGTCCGACCTTTGGCTCAAGGAGGCCCGCCAGATTTCCTCTGTTGAGTTGAAACAATGCTGCTTGGGTTATAACCTAAGTATACCTTCTCCTCAAGTCTAGTTTGGAGAGTTTTTAGGCTATAAAAGGACCTTAGAACCCCCTCTCTCACAGCCACACAAATTTGAGAGAAACCCTAGAGTGAGAAGTGAGAAAAGAGAGAGAAAGAGTTAGAGAAGTGGGAGAATCTCCCTATTACTGTTTCCTGCCTCTACCCTAGCTCCACCACTCCGTTCATGCCGCTTTCCCAGCGACACCGACTTTATTTTGAGGTAAGAAACCCTAACCCTAATCATTTTTGGAGTTGTAAGAGTTGTAGGTTATGAAATAGCTAACCTATTTCATTCTTTAGGCTACCTAACTGCCGAATACGGAAGCTTGGTAAACCTAGCTGATCCGTTACGATTCTACGGTATAAGGTGAGGAATTTAGGTGTATAGGTTACGGTTTTCAACACTTTCAATGTCAGATAATGATAGATTCATGATCTGCATGCAATTGCACATGTATAAAGTGCTTTCTGTTTTCTGTTTCGATTAAAGATGTAGATTATGGAATTTGACATATTCTAGGTATTCGTAGAAAATACCGTATATGTATAAATTTTAGAAATGTGTTTGACATGATTATTTATTATATGAATATATGATATATGGATAAAATACTTATTTGGCAAAAGGATTCGCTGAAATACATGTTTTACTAATATCCACTATGTATGTAGAAATACTATATTATAGAAAGTACCGTATACATATATATTCTAGAGATGTGTTTGCCATGATTATTTGTTGTATAAATATATTATATATGCGTAAAATACTTACATGGCGAAAGGACTCGCCCTAACACATGTTTGCTAACATACACTAAGTATGTTGAAATAGTGTATGCTAAGTGTTTGTGAAACTGCTTGTGTGAGTAAGTGTTCAGATGATGATGCCTTAGGTGGGTGTTGAGATGAGATTCTCAACTACCTTAGAGACATGTATGATTTCCTTCATGAGGTTGTTTACTTAAACTGCTTACTTGTTCAATATATGTGTTTGTATTCCTATTTATGTAGTGCTTTATAACATGCTTTACCACATGCTTTATAACATATTTGTTAAATTGCATGAATTACTTTGTTTATCATGCTTTACTCCACATGCTATGGAAAAGAATTGATTGAGTTTGGGACTATATCTATAGTCCAGACAATCGGTACCAGACTTAAGATCATGGTTGAGATCCATTTCGCCACATAGGATGTGTTTGACGAACCCGAGTCATACGTCAGTTGGCGACAGTGGTTAGGCCATGCGAAGTGCTTATGCACTTCATGTTGTTCAGCTGATTGTGCGGTCGAGCTAGTCAGGCTCGTCTAATAATCCGATTTGTCTAATGTGTGTTCGCCATGTTTGGTCGCTACTGCTTGAACCTAGGGTATCAAACTTACCAGTGGAAATCCCGTTAACCATGGTACCTCGATCCGTTAAGACTCATGAGCTGGACATGGTGGTATGGGAAACCGTGGTCGAGCTGTCGGCCTACGCTGGGGCCACGTGCCTCCCCGTAGTGACCATTGAGCAACCAGACTCGTGAGCCTAATACGGTGGTATGGGACACTGTATTCGATCTGTCGACACCTACTGCGAGAGCCGAGTACGGTGAGACCTGTATTCGTGCTGACGGGCGACAAGCCCTCCATAGTGTCTTCGAGTATACTCTAAGGTCTGTGATTGGCGACGAGCCATTCGTAGCAGTTAGAGCATGAGTTGAGCCGAGTACGGTGAGACCTATATTCAAGCTAACGGCCAGCGATTGAGCTGAGTATGGTGAGACCTGTACTCGAGCTGACGGCCAGCAATTGAGCCGCATATGGTGAGATCTGTATCCGTGTTGACAGGTGGTGAGCCCTTTGCGATGCCTTCACGATGCCTCTCGAACCATAATATCGTATGAGATTAACTGGGATTAACGACCTTAGAATGGATCATGTTTGGGAATGATACAAGGGAGGTACCTTAGTTTACCAATACTGTTGTTTGAAATGGACTAATAACTACTCGGTAATCATGCTCATCATTGCACCGTATGTGCCTAGTAGATGTGGAGCACTGAGGGAGGTATGCATCCGCGAACGTAAGATGATGTCGCATGAGAGTGGTTTGGTAAGGGCATTCATCATGTCATGTTATTCTTGCATTTAATAATAGTTAGGATTATTTGATTGTACTGCTTTATCATTACTACTTAACTGAATTGATAACATGTTAACCTATGCTTTATTGTTCCACTGAGATAGCTACTCACTCACACGTTACAGGACGGTGTTGTACAGACTAACCAGGCTCTGTCGCAGGTATAGAGGATGCGTCGTTTCAGGAGGCAGAGCCAGAATACGATGAGGACCAGGACAAGTTCTCATACATGCAGTATTCCGACAACTATGCTTAGGCCGACTGGATCGCGGGGATTTCAGGATCTATCTTTTAGTTGTATTTTTACCTTTTGATTCAAAAACAATATATGTATATGGATACTCAGTTAGTGTTTATACTCTGGAGATCATGATGGTTTTGTTTCCTTACATACCTTATATATACACAGTTTCAGTCTTCGGCTTGCCTTTATTCAATTGATCTGGAGTATGAATTACTGTTTTGGTATAATCTCACTCATGTTTATTGCTTACCACAGACAACATTTAATCATCATTATTTATGTTGCATAGGAGATGCGTTGGAACTCGGGTGTTGAGTTATACTCGACCCCCGATTTTCAGGGCGTTACAGTGGTCCTCTGGACTAGGCACGGTGCTGCCGCGGTAGGGCGGTGGCCACCCCCCTCCCAGGGTGCCAATGGTACTCCGAGTCCACCGTGGGTCCACCCGGATTGCATCCTTTGGCCCACAGCTCCGTTTCGAGTCGTTTCGGGACTATTCGGGTAAATTTCTGATGTACCGCAGTACATAGAGGTGTTTGAAGGTTGGGATGGGGTTAAACACGATCTAAACCTGCCAACTGATGGCCTAGGGGTGATTCGGGATCGACTCATGCGATCACAGATGAGTACGGACCCGATCTTGGCGACCTTTTTCAGTGAACTTTGCCGATTGGCGAAACCGGGATACCTATGACTGATCCTACATCTTTCTCGCACCCACCTAAGTCGAAATACATCAACGTACATCGTGTGACCATAACCCAGGTCCGGTTTAATCTAAATCATGCTCTGATACCATCTTATAACGCCCTGAAAATCGGGGGTTAAGCAGAAGCTCAACTCCTGAGTTTCAACGCATCACTTATGCAATATAATGAATGATGTTTGAATGTTGTTTGTAATAGTACATTAAACATGAGTGAGATTAAGCCAAAACAACATATCATACTCCAGAGATAGTTAAATTGCAAGCGGAAGACTGTGATAGATGTATAAAATATATAAACTATGGTAAGTCTCCAGAGTGTGATAATGTTACCAAGTTAATGAATGACAAGTACAATTCAAAAATATACAAACTGTGTAAGGTGCTCTAGTCGACATCCCTGTAACCCCGTCAATCAAGACACGGCTCACATGAAGCCGCCAGAAAACAACATATATGAGAAAGCATCCTCATCGTCACAAAGTCTAGCTCCGCCTCAGGAGTAGCGTCGCCATCTGCAATCAGACAAAGTTTAGTGGGTGTCTAGAATACTGTCCTGTAAAGTGGGAGTGAGTGATCAACTCAGTGGAACAATAAAGCATAGGTTAACATGTTATTAATTCAGTCAAGCAGTAATGATAAAGCAGTACAATCAACATTCCTAAGTACTGTAATTAATGCAAGGATGAGATGCGATTATGATGCATGCCCTCGCCAACATACTCCCTCGTGCGGCACCATCTTACGTCCGCGGCATGCTGTCACCCTCAGTGCTCCACATCTTCCAGGCACATGCAACACGATGATGAGCATGATTACCGAGTTGTTATTAGTCCATTTCAAACAGCGGTATTGGGAAACTAAGGTACCTTCCTTATATCATTCCCAAACAATGATCCATTCTAGGGTCATCAGTCCTAGACAATCTCATATGATGGTGTGTTTCTAGGTCGCTGTAAGGGCTGATAGGGCTATTACACGAAATCGTTACACCATTCCCCCATCACCTTATCAATACAGGCCTAGTTTATAATCTGTTACTATGGGAAGGCTCGTCGTCTCACCGTAGATTTAGAGTATGCTCGAGGTCACTACACCGGGTACAGTCAGGGCTATTAGGGCTGTTATAGAGAATTGTTGCACCACTCCCTCATCACCCATCAAAGCCATGTAGGCCGACAGCTCGAATATAGTGTCCCATACCACCATAATCGGCTCACGAGTCTGATTGTTCAATGGTCACTACGGGGAGGCTCGTGGCCCCAGTGTAGGCCAACAGCTCGACCACGGTGTCCCATACCACCATGCCTAGCTCATGAGTCTTAGCGGATCGAGGTACCACGGTTAACAGGATTCCACTGATAAGGTTAGTACCTCAGGTTCAAAAAGAGGCGTCCAAACATGGTGAACATACATAAGACAGATCGGGTTACTTGACGAGCTCGGCTAGCTTGAGTGCACAACAAGTTGAACGATATGAAGCACATAAGCACTTCGCGTAGCCAACCACTATCGTCAACCAAAGTACGACTCGGGTTCATCGAACACATCTTGCATGACGAATGAATCTCAGCCATGCATTCATTTCCGTTTCTGATTGCCTGAACTATAATCATAGCCCCAAACACAATCAATCCTTAACCAGAAGCATGTAGTTTAAAGTAGAATAAACAAAGTAATTCAAGCATATTAACAAGCATGTCATAAAGCATGTCATAAAGCATGTTATAGAGCATTTTATAAAGCACAATATAAACAGGAAATACAAACACATATATTTCATAAGTAAGCGGTTAAATTAAACAAACAACATGGAGGAAATCATATACATCTCTAATGTAGCTGAGAATCCTATCTCAACACTACCTAAAGCACAATTCTCTAAGCACTTACTCTTACAAGCATTTTCACAAACACTTAGGATACACTCTTTTAACATACATAGCGTATACTTAGCAAAAACAAGTATTAGGGCAAACCCTTTTACCAAGTAAGTATTATACACATATATAGCATGTTCATACAGTGATTAATCATGGCAAACACACTTTCAAAATTTATACGTATACGGTACTTTCTACAAATACGGGGAATACAGTATATTCAATATAGTTAACGTATAACCGAAAAACAAAACGGATAGCACTTTGTACATGTGCAATAACATACAGATCATGAATTTATCATTATGTGACATTATAAGCGTTGAAAATCATAACCTATACGTCTAAAGTCTGCACCTTACGACGTAGAAGCGTAACGGAGTCGATAGAATCTCTAAGTCTTTGTCTATGGCAGTATATCAACCTATAGCACGGGATACGTTAGCTATTTAACTACTTAAATCAATTCAAACCCTAAAACAGGTTAGATTTAGGGTTTTCTTACCTAGAAACAAAGCTGAAATTACCAGGAAAGCAATTAGAACGGGATGGTTAAGCTTGTATAGCGATAGGGTAGAATGGCGGGGAGATGCTCCCACTTCTCTCTCAATTTCTCTCTCTTTTCTCTCTTCTCTCTCTTAGGGTTTCTCTCAAATTCATATGGGCTCAATGAGAGAGGGTTTAAGGTCCTTATATAGGCTAGAAACTCTCTAAAATAGACTCAGGAACATGGTATACTTAGATTATGTCCAAAATGGGTCCGTTTCGATCCAACGGAGCACTTCTGGCGGCCCCTTTTCTGTGTGCGGTCGGACTTAAGCTCACCAACCTTGGATCTAGGTGGAGTTAAGTCTTCATTCCAGTCGAATTCTCTGATCACGCGTGGCGGACCAGTTTCAGTTCAACGGTCACCGGAATTCGATCAAGGTTACAAGTACATGGACATGTGTATGAAATTTCCCCTGATCCGAGGGTGTATTTGGGTCAGATTCCGACGGTCTGATTGCTTATATCTGGCCCGCAAGTGACAAGTCTCAAATTACTTAAATGAGACTTAATTTCTAAAGAAATCTACGTTTTCTCACTCTTCACTCCGGGCTCAAGCGAATAGCCGTGGGACATTATCTGGATTTGACTTCCGAGATGGTTGTCAAGCCCAGTAAGGCGGTCCTAACCGTATAACTTCGCGTTAATCGGACTTTCAACGTGCGGTCCAAATCTGATACGGAGTTTCGTGATGCTCCCGAGAGCAACCGGGTAATGAGATTAATCCTAGATTTTAGGGTAACCTAGCGTCAATGATTCTATAATTTTTGGGTCTTGCAAATCGTATTTAAAGTGATTAGTGCTAATTTTACAGATACTCTAGTTTAACGCTAGCTAATTCTCGCCTAATTTCTAAAAGATTTAGTCCTATAAGATTTCTATCTGAGGTGGTACTTGGGCTTTTGTCAACAGAAGAAGATCCTAGGGCAGGAGAGGCTGATGTTTCTAAATAACCTATTCGTTGATGATTCCATAAGGTTAATGGTTAAAAGCCCATTTTATTTATGTATTTACTATTTTCAGTAATGTTTAGTTTAAGTATTGTTCTTCATCACCTAAACTTTAAGATAGTGTTTAATGTGAAAGTATTTAGAGACATTTAAAGAATAAGGTAGTGAAAGGTGAGATTTTAAAGGAAATGGGTTAAGAAGCTATTTTAGACTGTGGGATTCAGTTCTAACAAGTTAATAAGGCGTTAGGATAGACCCATTGCCTAAGGACGTCTAATTCCAGGTTGGCAAAAATTCGAGATGTTATATGGGGCCATTAGCAACTATTCATAGTGAGAGAGAAGAGGGATTGCAGAGGAAGAAAGGTAAAGTCCGCATGCATTGTGTGGAAGGATCATTGTGCAGCGCACAACACCGTTGGTGCACAAAGGATCCTTGTGCATAGTAGAAGCTCGTGCACAATGGGTTCCAGCGCACATAGGGTTCTAGCGCACAACTTCAATGCATAACAGCTCCTATCTACGCACAATGACTCTTGAAATAGCACAATGACTTTTAACAGTGCATAACGGCTTTTGAGATAGCCTTCAATATTATGTTTAATGTTTTTCCCTATTTTTACATAATATGAAGGCCAAATTTTTACATTATGCTAATACTCATGTATATTCTATTTGGAATCAGAGGAGAAAGGGATGTAAAGAACTTAGAATAAAAAAGTAATTATCTTCAATGTTTTCCTTTGTTAATTTGTTCAAATGAATGAAAGTTCCCCATTCGAAATACATTCGTTTCTTGTCGAAACAACCATCTTAATAGATATGAGGCCCATTGTGACGTATGCAAGGCCCATGTGATTAGGCCCAACTTGATGTAATTGTGGCCTGCCCACTGAGGTCCACTTTGATATATATGAGACCCATGGTATGAGGCTCATTTGACGTATTGGAGGCCCATGGGTCAAGGTCCAATGGGATGTATATAAGGCCCATTGTAATGTGTTTCTAGCATGGTTTATGTGATGATCTCGATGGCGGGCTACACCTTAGGAGCAATGATGGTTTAACATCCACATTGTATGGATGGTGTTGGTTAAATGTCTGCATTGTCACTCTCCCTAAGGCCCATTGATAGGCCCATACTTACAGTGTGTAGGCCGTTTAGGTCCATCTTCGTTATGAACAGAGCCCATCACCATATAACATGTTTAGTATAGATACATGATTCATAATCATACGCATCATATGTATGCCTGATATAAGGAGTGACTGATCATAGCATATGCCTTTAGGCGGATTATTTATGGGCTCCCCAATAGGCGGAGTTCCCTACATGAGCACGTGGTACGTGCAAGATTGTCGCATGTCTGGTAGGGTGATTCATGCACTTGCATTCATGTGATTGTGATTATAACATGCCCTAGCGACATTAGGGCCATCGCCTCTATAGACATATCGTAGGTAGTTGGATTATATACTGGAAATACTGTTTCTAGCATTGAGGTGCCATAGATGTCCCTGGGTGAAAATCCCTAAACTCGATGGTACCAGAGGATGACTCCAACATCGAGACCGAGTGGACTCATGAGCGTATGAGAGACGAATACCAGGAGGCAGCGTCTCCCACTGTGTCGTGGTCAGTTGGAAAGGGGTTTGGCCTTACCCGCCTTAGCATAGGGGTCATTACTAGGCTGAGTTCAACCAACTCGTGAATGGGTCCACTATCAACATGCCGGATAGGTATTGGCAGACCATTGGCTAGGGAGATAGTGAGATTTCTTACGCTCACTTGGACCATGCGGCTGGGAGAGAGGTAGTGCCATTTGGAGTGTACTAAACTTCGGTTACTATCCAGAATGAGAACCGTACTTATATTTAATGCTCTAGTGATGAGCTACATTAATATGAGGATTGGCATGCTTGAGTTGCATCTCACATCGCATGGTCTTATTATGGCCGATCGCATTCATATCTTGCATCATATAGCCTTGGTATGGCTGATTACATTCATGTACTCATCAACATGATTCCGCATTACCCTGTCTTTGCATTCTAAGAATGCTCATATTGTGCACACACTTACACCACCCTCTAAGCTTTGTATAAGCTTATGCATGATTAATGTGTGCAGGTGACGCCAGGGTGCATCCATAGCCTCCCCACCATTGGAGCGTGTAGCCAAGTTTCTGAAGTTTTTTGTTATTTTTATTAGCTTGTATTTCCCTTTCATACACATTATACTTAAAGTTTTTTATTATAGTGGATTTTGTGATGGTGTTCTTGTGGTTATTGTTCGTGGGTTATGCTTATGGTTATGCTTATACTAAATCAAAATCATGTTTGAAATCCTCCTTATAGGATCCTAGGATAGGAACCTAGTGTATGGATGCTAGGAGCCGAGAATGGGGTACTATGGAGGCTGTCAGCACCAGATTCGACGATCGTGAATTTTGTGACCCTGGATTTCGAGATTGGGGCATGACGGAAGTAGATGTTTGTATGTTGGTTTCCTACCCATCTTGCGGTGTTCAGTCATACCATGATTTTCGAGTGGAGCTAAAGTTCATTTATTGATTTTTTATCCATCTTGCGGAGTTTACATACGATATGATTCTCAGGTGAAGTAGAGGTTTAAAGGTTGATTTTCTATTCACCTTATAGATTTCACTTGTATCATAATTTTCAGGTGGAGCTAAAGTTCGCTTATCGATTTTCTAGCCATCTTGCAGAGTTCGTGTACAATGTGATTTTCGGGTGCAATAGAAAGTCGTATGGTTGATTATTTGATTATCTAAACATATTTCATTGCATTGTGATTCTATTATATTTTGCCTATGATGAGATTCTGTTAATTGACTTGATTTTTTAGTATATGATCATGAATATGAAATGCCCTGTTTAATATATTCATAATTTACGATTTGTAATGGATTATGGATGATGAGTGCGCAATCTTAGAGGGTGCTCCTCACTACAATAGCCATTGACGCTATCAAACTATAACAGTTAATGTAGGTACAGAGTGAGCCGATGCTGTTCATTGGGTTGCTAGAGCAGATCGGTAGCTAAGGAGCTAGACGGGGTCCCTGTGGCCCATATTGATCTACAACACTAATTAATAGGCTCCTGTTTTACTTACACGAACTTTGTTATTTGGGATTGTATAAGTCCTGTATGGGTGCTACATTTGAAATTTCATTATAGTTGGAATGTTTTCATCACAATGCATGGTTTACTCTAACTTTGTTGCTGTTAACTTTGATTAATGAGAAGCGGTTTAAATTTACACTGATTTTTCAAGGTTAACACTCGGGTTTTTAGGAAACGGGTCGTATACTGGGGTCCTGAAAACACGGGGCATTACAGTTGGTATCAGAGTGAGTCTAGATAAACTAGGCCTTGGGGAAAAATAGGACTTGTACGACTTCAAATACTCCAAAGTTTCATTAATGAAATCAGAAACCTGAAGCTAGGTTCCATTCCCTTATTTTTAGGGTGCTTTGTGAATCTAGAAATATAAATTTTAGGCTCCCCTGAATTTCGTAGGGTTAGCTATTTGAACTTAGAAATAAAAACTTAGGCTCCCTTATAAACTATAGTTGTTTGAAATTAGGAACTAAACTCCGGTATCATAGGGAAACAACTAACCACCGCATTGTACACTAGATCAGACATATGCACTCTCTGAACCTAAAAATACATACTCGGAACTATAAATTTAAATTTCCATAATGCTTAGATAATCAGAGTGCACATGAAAGCGTGCTAGGCCATCATAAACTTGTCCTTTGTTAAAATAGAAAACTATATATACGATGTTTCACATAAATCCTGAATAATTGGGTTCACGGATTGACGGAATCATATTTAAGCGAAGTTCATGCGGTTTGATCCTACTTCTAAATCCTAGCAAATCCTAATGACCTAAATGCCCTGATCAAGCAGAAGGCTAAGTGTTACAAGGATTAGGAATGAATGCCAAGGAACTCACTGCCCTGATCAGGCAGAAGATCATTATATCAGGCTCAAACGAATCATAACCGTTTATTTGTGCTAACCTGAATACCGAAAACATAAAACTACTAATCTTCTTTTAGATGATGTGGAACTGTCATTGTGAACTTTAGGCATACACACACAAATATATAAATATAGGATAGTAGTAAAACTCTTCTTCAAGTCGGGTGATCAAACCCTTGATCTTAATTGATTATAAAGGAAATTGGGATGACCATAATCGAATCTCGTGGGCGAGATTCTTCTTTAAGGGGAGTAGATTGTAACAACCCTAGTCCTAATAGTTGATCGTGAATGTTTAGAGACATAGAAAATAGAATGTCTTCGTCCCATTTGTACAAGTATTGAATTTCGGGGATGAAATTCTTTTTAAGGGGGGGTAGATTGTAACACCCCGCACTTTCAGTACTCGAGTGTTATCATGAATTTAACCTATTATGTACACATATACAACACCTATGTAGCCAACCTAACCCTACATCCATCCTCCAACATGAATTAGACTAATTAAAAATGATCTCCAACCATAAATCAAGTCATCCGACCGTTGATCATGTGGTCTGATATGCGTACTTTCTCTTGACTAAATTGGTGAATAACTCTTTATCTATAATGAGTTAGATGTAAGTCCTTTTATAAAAATTGTTTGGAAATGGGCATAGGACCATGTAGAACCATTAAATTTCACAATACTCTTAGATCAACAATAATTACGAAAATGCCATTTACATAGACCCCCAAATTCTGGATCACATAGTTACCATGATCTGTTTCATGTGAAATTTTATATTAAGCCTAATTATCATAAATTAATCATACACGTCGAATTTCAGCCCTTAGATCGTAGTAAATCAGCTACTTGGCCTCTAAATCCATCTGTACACTTATCAAATTGAGATTCTGACCCGTTCATCTTGTTCACCATACATGAATATGCTAAACCCATCATTAGAATTACAATCTGATAAACTTGCACATGTGAACAAGTCACTCGAATCTAACTGTGTACGTGTCATACCCCTAATCACTCCAGAAACACACCTTATGACTATCCATTTACGAAACTGATCGTACATCCAATAACATACATGGCCAGAGTGCTAACCATCAAGTCCCCTTATTATTAACAAGTCATCTGACCATCCATCATGTTTGGATCTATCAAACGGGCCATGTAAACATCATTACAAGTCGATCAACATGAAGATCTTAGGATTTAGGTCCAAACTGCCCGGTAACTTGCTAATTAGAGGAGTACAAATATTATTTTAGGATTTTGAAATATATTAGCCATTAAAAAAGAATCTTGGTCATCCTTGAGAGATCAGGACTCAAGTTTGGGCGATGGAAAGAGCGTGAAAATTAAAGATCACCTGTCAAATTTCATCACATTTGGATGGTAAACTCATGAGTTACGGATGGTAGAAGTTTTAAAATATAAAAGGGCTATAATTGTAAATAAGGTAACACCACATGCATGACACTGTTGATGAGACTTATAATTTAAGTTTTAACAGTGAGTATTCTCACTACTTGGTAGGACCATGCGGTCCACTTGACTAAATAAACTACGTTTTCGACAGAGTGTCCCAAATTGATGTAACAAACCGGATAGATGGAATGGATCTCCTGAAAGGACATCATGAGGGACCCCACCTGATGCCATAGCCAATACGCATCTGTGTTACGTGTTTGAACAGAGACTAAAGAGCATTTGTACGACGAGCTGATCAAATGTGTTGTTGCCCACCTGGAACTTAGAATTACCCTACATTTAGGTCCATAGGACCCTTTTTCAACTGTCGGCGTTCAACTTCGAGGTGATCTAACCAGTAGACTAACTAGAATATGCAATTAGAGCTAATAACAAGTGAAAATTGGGAGTATGGCCCACCCAGACCTTGGATCTGCCACATCTTCAGTTAAGATGACTTAGTTGAGCCATGAAACATCATGGATGGTGGGGATTATGAAATATAGTCTCGTGGGGCCCACTTTGAGGCAATGTGTGTGCACCAAGGTCGTGCACTCGAAGTGCACTAGACCTGTCAGCACGAGATTGTAAGTGTTATGGTTTCTTGCTCCTTTGATTGTAAAATTTTGTGGTGCCAAAACCTTAATCTGTGTCTTGTGTAGCATGTTGATATACATATGTTCAAGGCACTGCATCACAATGCTTCAAGTCAAGAATAATGATCTACTTCAAGAAATGCAAGATCAATTACATTGTTCTCTTCTCTAAAGCATCAGAGTTTTAAGGACTATGAATTCAAGCTTCTGAAGATTCTAGGTGAAGTATAATTCAAGGACTATGAATTCAAGCTTCTGAAGATTTCAAGCTTCATCAAGTGTCGAGGTCTCAAGCTTCTTGAATTTCAAAATCATCCAAATAAGAGAAGGTTCAATGTTCATACTTCATGGTGAAGGTATGATTGACCTTAGATTGACCTTATGGTAGGTCATTTTGTATACATAATTCAAATTGCATCACTTTACATGTATTTGGACTGTTCTAAGACTAGTCCTAAACCCTGTTCGACTAGTCCTAGCACTGGCTCGATCAGTCCAAGAAATTCTTAGTTGCAAATTTTTAAAATTTTTTATTCGTCCACGACCAGTCTTGGAGACTGCTTGACCTATCATATGAACAGTGCTCGACTCGTTCACGACCAGTCCAGCAGCCACGATTCAAACTATAGCAACGAATTCTGATTCCCCACGACAACTCGTGGGAAGGTCACGACCAGTCGTGGAGGGCTCACAACCGGTTGTGAAGTGCCTTCGACCAGTCGTGGAACGGTTTTATCCGATCGCGCTCAAACTTCAAAAATCTATTTGACCTTCGACTAGTCGTAGTGTCCACAGGACCAGTCGAACATGTAATTTCTGCAACTATAAATAGAGTATGAATTTCAAAGTTTTATATCTATTTCAAGTAAAATCAAGGCATCACTCTAAGAGATAAGTTTATGTTATTGTTAAGCTACATTGTGCTTATTTAATATTCTCTTTTGTTAGCTTTTCATATTTGATTTTGTTTCTGCATTCTAATCTAACTTGAAAGAGGAATTGTGATATTTTACTTTTAGGAATCATAATCAAATAGAGCTAGCCCAACTGGTTTAATTTAAAATCAATTAAAACCTAGAACCATTTCAAAATGAGTGTGGACATTGAACTTCTATATTCGAAGTTTTACTTCGATTTGGTTCTTCAAGGCTGCTACAAAAGGAGAAACATTTGTGTAAATCTTTTATTATATTGGTTTCTTTTGAGATTAATCCAGAAAAATCTCTTTGTTTTAGTTATCTGAGGTGAGCCAGAAAACTTAGAGTGGGGTTTTTGGGTTGTGTAAGCCCATTTAAAAGACACAACTGTGAGGGTTTTAGGTGAACCTGGAAAAACCTATTTTAATAGTGAACGTTAATATCCCATGTGTGAGGATATTAGGAGTGGAGTAGCAAGCTATGTGGCTATTGTTTAACAATTGGTGTACACATAGGAGAACCACTATAACTCTTTGTGTTTTATGGATGTGTGATTTATTTTCTATATCTTTTATCATTCAAGTTTGTGGGATGTATGTGTGGATGTGAATGTTGTAATATTTACATTTCAAGCATTGTGGGGAATGTTGTAATTGTATAGATTTCAATTTTTGCTATTTCCTTTTTATTTCTCTACAATTTGAGTTTTTAATTTTATATTTGTTTTAGTAAGGTTGTCCTTGCCATAAACCCTTGGTTTTTATGGTGAAAGGTTGTCCTCAGAACAATTAGAATTTGAGGTTGCTTTACATTCTGTATTGTGGATTGCTATCTTTCCTTTACTTGGCTATCTTATTGTTTAATTCTGCTGGTATTATTTTTAAATTTAGCATAGTTCTATTCACCTCCCCCCCCCCCTATAGGACATATAGCTTGGACTTTTCAAGTGGTATCAGAGCCTAATAGCTCATTTTTATTTATTCTATTTGGATTTATTTCCTGAGCTAATCTATCTAAGCTATTTATAAGATGTCAAATTTTGATAGCCTCTCAGTCACTAGGCCTCTACCATTCGATGGCACCAACTATGCTTATTGGAAAGCTAGAATGAGGATTTTCCTAAAATCCATGGATGAAAGTGTGTGGCTAGCCACAGTGACTGAATGCACCCCTCGTACCACTGAAGTAACTAGTATCAATGGATCAAAATCAATGAGAGTAACACCTTATTTTTCTTAGACCACACTTCAGAAAAGTGAGAGTAGTGCAAATGCAAAAGCACTAAATGCAATCACTTACGCACTATCACCAGATGAATTCAAAAGAATTATATCCAGTGATTCTGCAAAGCAATCCTGAGATATATTAGAAATGACATACGAGGGAACATCAATTGTCAAGAAATCTAAAGTTCAAATCCTCACAACCAAATTTGAGGAATTACATATCGAAGAAAATGAAATGTTTATGGACTTCTGCACTAGATTAAATGACATTGTGAACTCTATGTGGAGTCTTGGTGATAAAATTCGAGAAAGTAAAGTATGTACAAAAATACTACACTCACTTCCTGAATGGTTCAATTCTAAGGTAACTGCGATCCATCAACTTCGTGATACGGATAATATGAGGGTAGAAGAATTAGTTGGGTCTTTACAAACCTATGAGTTAAACTTTAAAGCTCCTAAAGGTAAATCTATCGCCCTTAAATCTTCTAAAAATGTTTTTCAAGAAAATAATAGCATTTCTGATTTAGAAGACTCAGAAGATGATATGGCCCTTCTAGCGAAAAAGTTTTACAAAATTTTCAAAAGTAAAAAGAGGGTTGATTTTCAAAAATCTAATGATAAGAAAAGATATAAATCTAAAACTTATAAATCATTAAAAGATAGTCAATTTTACAACTGTCAAGAATATGAGCATTTGACAAACAAGTGTTCTAAAAAGAACAAACCCAAAAAGAAGAGTATGTTGGCTACTTGGGATGAATCTTCCAGTTCTGAAGCTTCTTATGAATCAGAAGATTCTGAAACCGAGTCTGGTAATGAAGTTAAAGGCCTTATGACTCTAGCCAAGTTCACTTTTTCAGATACCAATGATTTAACTAGTGAAGAAAATCTGGATAGTGATCATGAAAATGAAGAAGATCTTTAAGATGCTTATAATGGCCTTTACAGGGAGAGTTGTAAGATTGTTGTTAAACTTAAACTTCAAAAAGAAAAGTTTTCAAAGCTTAAAAAAAAAAATTGAAACTATTGTTTTAGAAAAATCCCACATTTTAGATTATTTTGAAAAATGCAAATGCGATTTAGATTTCAAAACCTCCAATATTGAAAATCTTAAATCTGAAAATGAAAAACTTAAAGTTGAAGTCTCTTCACTTTTGAGTTTAAAGGATACATGGAGGTATGCCCAAGGTGATCCAAAGTTAGAAAAACTTCTGTTTGGATCAAGAAAAAGAGGCGACCGATCCGGTTTGGGCTACGATAAAAATATTCCTCCAAAACAGAAAAATACTCCTAAATTTGTAAAACGAGAGTCCTCAAACTCAAAAGAGAAAAGTTCAAATCAAAATGTTTTTAAAAATGCTAAAACTTTTCAATCTTTCTGTCACGTCCCGAACTCGGAAACCGGGCTCACAAAATTCCCGATCGCTGAATCCGGCGCCAACAGCCTCCGTAGTACCCCATTCTTGGCTCCCGGCACCCATATACTAGGTTCCGATCCTAGGATGCTATGAGGAGGATTTTTAATAATCAATTTGATTTGTAATGAGCATAACCACAAGCATAACCCACGAACAATTACCACAAGAACACCATCACAAAATCCACTATGATAAAAAACTTGAGTACAGTGCGTACGAAGGGAAATACAAGATAATGATAATAATAGAAACTCCAAAAGCTCGGCTGCACGCTCCAACTGCGATGAGACTACGGTTGCGTCTTGGCGTCACCTGCACGCATCAATCATGCATAAACTTATAGAAAGCTTAGAGAGTGGTGTAAGTGTGTACGCAATATGAGCGTGCTCAGAATGCAAGGTCAGAGTAATGCGGAATCATGCTGATGAGTATATGAATACAACTAGCCGAACCAAGGCTATGTGGTGCAAGATATGAATGTTATTGGTTATGTCAAGACCATGCAATGCAAGATACAGCTCAAGCATGCCAATCCTCATCATATATCAGTATAGTTCTCATTCAGGATAATCACCGGGGTTTCAGTACACTCCAAATGGCACTGTCTCTCTCCTAGCAGCACAGTCCAAGTGAGCATAAGAAACCTCACTATCCACCTGGCCAATAGTCTGCCAATATCTATCCGGCAAGTCGATAGCGAACCCATTTTCGAGCTAGTCAAACTCGGCCTATTAATGCCCCCTGCTCTTGGGCGAGTAAGGCTACACCCCTTTCCAACCGACCACGACACAGTGGGAGACACGGCCTCATGGTATTCGCCCCTCGTGCGCTCATAAATCCACTCGGTCTTGACGTTGGAGTCATCCTCTGGTACTATCGGGTTCAGGGACTTTCACCCAGGGACATCTATGGTGCCCCAATTGCTTAGAACACGGTTTCTGGTATCCAACTAGCCACCCACGGTGTGTCTGCGGAGGCTATGGCCCTGATGCCGCTAGGGCATATCACAATCACACAAATGCAAGTGCGTGTATCACACTATCAGTCATGAAACCATCCTGCGTGAGGCACGCGGTCATGTAGGCAACTCCGCCTATCAAGGAGCCTACAAACAGTTTACCTGAAGGCATATGCTATGATCAGTTACTCCTCATACCAAGCATACATATGATGCATATGATCATAATCATGTATCTATACTAAACATGTTATATAGTGATGGTCTTATGCATAACGGATATGGGCCTAGACGGCCTACTCATTACAAGTATGGGCCTATCAATGGGCCTTAGGGAGAGTATAATGTAGACATTTAACCAACAAGATTCGAAAAATGTGGACATCAAACCAACATTTGCTCCCTGGGCATAGCCTACTATAAAGGTCAACATATAAACTATGGTGGAATCACACTACAATGGACCCTAAGGACAACCCGTTGGGCCTTGACCCATGGGCCATAGATACATCAAATGGGCCACCTTATATGGGCCTTTTATAAATCAAGTAGGCCGCATCAATGGGCCTTATGTACATTGCAATGAGCCATATCCCATGGCCTTTTGAAAGCATCACAATGGGCCTCATAACATGGGCCTTATATATCAAAGTGGGCCTCAACCGTAGGCCACAAATACAACGAATGGGCCTCACAACATGGGCCTTATATATATACTAAGTGGGCCTTAATGGACGACCACAATGAATCAAGATGAGCCTCATCCACAAACCAAGGTGGGGTCCACTTAAACTATAGATCTATCTTATTTTTAGTCTCAAGCTTGTAAGACAAGCTTGCCAAATGGTGAATGGTTTGGATGCAACACATGCATCATGGTGCGGGTCCCACCAGATAGATGGATCTGACTCAATCTTTAACTCATGCCATAAAATGAGCTTTCAGAATGGATGGATAGATTGGATACAACACCCGCACCATGGTATGTCCCATAAAGACACACCCATATATATATATATATATATATATATTATAATATATATATATTACACAGTATAATATATAAAATATATATATATATACATATAATATATATATATATATATACTATAATATACACACACACACACACGCACACATGCACATACAACCGTCTAAGGGGGGTCTCACCGTCCACCGTCAGTGGACGGTGTGAATATACACATACGTCATTGTGGGTCCCATGTGAGGCCCACCATAATGTTTATTTGGCATCCAATCTGTTAATAGGGTCACACGTACCCAAAGGATGAGGAAAAACAAATTTTGCAATGATCTAAAACTTTTGTGGACCAAAAATGGGTTTCAATGGTATATGTTCAATCCCATGTTTTCTATGATGTGGGCTACCTAAGCATTGGATATGGCTGATTTTTGGAGGGCGGCCCGCTGCCCTAAGGGCCCACCATATGAACGGCTTGGATGACAGATATAAATCACGATGGGGCCCACAACAGCAGACCCATGGGTCCCTGCTCATTCACGCCTGCTAGCGCACGCCAGCGCCTCTGACAACAGCAGCAGCGGCTGCTGCTATTGTATATATTATTATTATTATTATTTTAAATACCAAAATTTTGAGGTTTTTTGCATGTGCGGCCCGCATCAAGGAAATCTGACCTTGCCATCGGATTCCATGGTCCAAAACCAATCCATCAAGCCCAATATCGGGCATTTTTTAGTGTGTAGAAAAGTTAAGGTAAATTTAAACGGTGAAAATCATTGTTGGCTAAGGTATGGCTCGCCAGAACCTCGGATTGGAGCCATCTTTTGGCTCAACGCCTAAAATGATACAGGGAAAAGGATAGATGGCTTGGACTAGAACCATACACCAAGATGGGACCTACATAAGCAACCCACTTCCAAGGCTTGAATCATGCCAATATTTGTGTTTTAACTCACGTCCAGCGTCCAGACGCTGGACGGTTTAGGCATGACACATGTATTGAGGTGGGTCCTGCTTAAGTGGGCCACCAAATGGTAAATGGTGTAGGTACAACACATATACAAGGTGGGATCCATCCAAGTGTGCCACGCCACCATATCATCACAAAAAGGGAGAGAGAGAGAGAGAGAGAGAGAGAGAGAGAGAGACAGAGACAGAGTGGGACGCATGTGATGAAGGGACCCTGATACTATGGGCCCTCCATTTCATGATCTACAACATATACATAAAGTGGGTCCCATTACATGTGGGCCCACCAAATTAAAGATCAACGGTGGAGATCATTCTCCATCCAAAATGGACGGTCTAGATGTCCCTTCCTAATGCAAGGAAAATAAACATCATGATGTGGTCCATGGAGAATGACCCCATCATGGAATGATCATGAGGATCAAGGTGGTCCATCGGCCACATCTTAGGGTCTCAAGTAAGATCCATACCATCAATTGGTAGGCCTCACTTAGCCCTTCATCATAAAAGTGAAATCTAGGCCTAGGGAAAACACCCACCTATCTCCTTGTTCTTCTCTTTGATGGTGGAAGATGGGAGATGGATGGCTAGGATGGGAGATCTTGGGAAGGAAAAGTGGGCCACACAAACTCACTTTTCTCTCACTTGGAATGCATGGACGTGTGGTGCTTGGAGAGAAATGAGGGAGAGAGATTGTTGTAAGAGAGAGAGGGAGATGGGAGATGTGAGTAATGGAGTGATGTGTACTTGACTAGGTATGGGTGTGTAAGAGAGAGGGTAAGAAAGAGTTAACTTGGTGGTTGCTTGGAGATGTGGTGAAAGGTGATATATACTTGACATTAAGTGATTGATTGATTGATGTGATTGATTGATTGATGGGACATGGTATAAAGATTCTCTTGAGATTGTAAATGCGTGGCATTTTCCTTTAAATAAACGCCGGCTCACATCTCTTGGACAGGGTATCAGATCAGTGTGCGAGTCGCGGCGTTGGAACTGCGGCGACAGTGCTGTCGTAATGATACAGGTCTCTGATTAAACCGACTCGAATCTATAGGATACGACTTAGGGTCGATCGCAAACGTCGGTTATCGGTCGTGGACTGCCAGATTTCGATTGAAAGGATCGCGGGATTCGACGGAACAGTACGGACTAGGATACGGGTCTTACAGCTCTCCCCACTTAATAAAAATTTCATCCTCGAAATTTATACTACCATCGCAACTCAACATAACTCATAAGGGAATTGGAAATATATCAACATATATAATCAAATACAGTACAACATACAATCAAACATTGAAAAGATGGGGATAATGCTCGCGAATCTCCACCTCGTGCTCCCAAGACACCTCATCTACACTATGATGGCCCCGCTGCACCTTCACTAAGGGGATGATCTTGGTTCGCAAGACCTGCTCCTTTCGATCAAGGCTGCTCAATGTAAGAAGCGTCCTCACGAACCTCTAATGGTTGTCAATTAATAACAGGAACTACGTCTGACCCACACTTCCTCAACATAGAGATGTAGAAAACGTTGTGGACACTAGACAACTGAATGGCAAGGCAAGCCGATAGGCCATAGTGCCAATGTGCTCAGTGATCTCGAAAGGTCCTATGAATCTCACGGCAAGCTTGCCCTTTGCTCCAAATCGAAGCACACCCTTCATGGGCGAGACCTTGAGATACACATGGTCCCCTACATCAAACTCTAAGGGACGACGTCAACGATCAGCGAAACTCTTCTGCTGACTCTGAGCTATGCACATCCTCTGTCTGATGAGATCAATAACCTCTGATATCTCCTGCACAAGCTCGGGACCTAGGAGATGCCGCTCTTCAACCTCGGTCCAATAATCGGAGATCTGCACGGTTTACCATATAATACCTCAAAAGGAGCCATGCCAATGGTCGCCTGATAACTGTTGTTGTATACGAACTCAGTCAATCGTAGATGCTCATCCCAGCTACCCCCGAAGTCAATCCCGCAAGCCCGAAGCATATCCTGAAGTATCTGATTGACCCTCTCGGTCTGGCCATCGGTCTGCGGGTGATACGAGGTGCTAAGATGTAAATCAGACCCCATCGCTCTCTGAAAGCTACTCCAGAACTAAGACGTGAACCTCAGATCTCGGTCAGAAACGATTGAGACTGGGACACTATGCAGTCTCACAATCTCCTTGATGAATAACCTCGCAAGCCGGTCCAAAGGCCGAGTCGCACAAATCACAAGAAAATGTACAGACTTCGTCAGACGATCAACGACAACCCAGATGGCGTTATGACCGCACTGAGTCCTCGGTAAACCCGTGATAAAATCGGTAGATACGTGCTCCTACTTCCACATCGGGACGCTCAATGGCTGCAATAGACCAGGGGGTCTCTAATGATTGGTCTTGACATGCTGGCATGTGTCAGACTCGACTACAAAACTGGTAATTTGGCGCTTCATCCCCATCCAAAAATACTATCTCCTCATATCACGATACATCTTTATCGAGCCAAGGTGGATAGAAAACCACGATCGATGTGCATCGGTCATAAGATCTCTACCCAGCTCCGGAATATCCGGGACACACAATCGGCCTCTGAAGCGAAGTCCTCTGTAAACCAAAATCAAAGTCATACTCTGCTATATCCTCGAGCATCCTCCACTCCTGAATCATCATATGTGCCACCAGGCCTCGCGGCTAATGGCTGAGGGAATCTGCCACCACGTTTGCCTTGCCTGGGTGATACTACAGGTCAAAATCATAGTCCTTCAGAAGTTCCATCCAACGCCTCTGCCTCATGTTCCTGTCCCCTCTGAGGTCCATGGTGCTGCTGCTGCCTCTGTGGCGGCCTATGCTTTTGTCTCTGCTGCTGATGAGGCCTCAGTAGCTGAGGTGGCTGTTGTCGTTGCTAATGGGGACATTGCTGCTGTGCTGGAGGCTGCTGTTATGGTCGCGGCTGTCTTAGAGACTCTTGTAGCCCTCTAGATTGTTGTAGATAAGGACGGGGGCACTCAGATATGCAGTGTCAAGAACCACCACATCCAAAACATGTCCCGGGAAATAGTTGTTGTGGTGGCGCTGGAGGTGCTGCTGGTGCTGTTGGCACTCTAGTAGGTAGATGACTCTTATACCTATGTGGTTGTCGATGCTGCTGAGAGCTACTGGACTGGGCTGATCTCTTCCGGGCTCTCCTCTGATCTCGATTGCTCTGAGAGTCAGCCCACTCAGTCTCATAGATCTGGGCCCTCCGTACTACAGCCTGAAAGGTCCAAAGCTCGTGCCCAATAACATGGCCTCGAAGACCGAAATGTAAGTCCCTCTCGAAACGGTGGACCTCTGCCCCTCATCATCAATTAAATACGGTGCAAACCTAGAAGTGCCATGAAACAGGCCGCGTACTGCACCACGGACATGTCCCCCTGTACTAGAGTCTCGAACTCTCATGCCCTCTGACGACGAATGTGGTCTGGAAAGTACTGCTCCTCAAATCGGTCGATAAAATCATCACATGTCCAGACATGATTAGGTCCTGCGACGCGGGTAACGAAAGTCCACCAATGCTCGGCCTCGCTCTGAAAAATAAATACTGCCAACCGGACTCGCTGCTCGGTTGTACACAACATGGTATCGAAGATCTTCTCCACATCGAAGTGCCATCTCTCGGATGCAGTCGGATCTAGCTCACCCTGGAAACGTGGAGGATTGAGCAGTCTGAACTCACGAAGAAGGGCACTCGTGCGCTCCTGCTCTACCTGCTCTGGTGAAACAAGCTGGGCGCGCCACCCCACAGAGCGCGGCGATCACGGCCTACTGCAACATCTCTGCTGTAACTGCGAGGCACTCACCAGCACAGTCGGATCCGCACCGGCCTCATGTGGAAGAACGACATCCTCAGGCTGGGGAGCAGGGATTTCTGAGGGTGGAACGGGAGGCGCAGGTGGTAAAGCTGGAGCCTCAGGTGGTGGAGTGGGAGTCGAATGGGTCACTCGCCTGCGTGGCATGTCCTATAGGAAGAATGAGGATGCTAATTAACCTTGAGAATTACACATTAGGGAAGGTTTCGCACTCGGAACCTAATCGCCCTAAACTCATAGCAAACATGTGATGTTGTTCTCGGTTATTCCCAAGTTATGCTCTGATACCAACTTCTGTCACGCTCCGAATTTAGAAACCAGACTCATAAAATTCTCGATCTCTGAATCCGCCGCCAACAGCCTCCATAGTACCCCATTCTTGGCTCCCGACACCCATATACCAGGTTCCGATCCTGGGATGCTATAAGGAGGATTTCTAATAATAATTTGATTTGTAATGAGCATAACCACAAGCATAACCCACGAATAATAACCACAAGAATACCATCATAAAATCTACTATGATTAAAAACTTGAGTATAGTGCGTATGAAGGGAAATATAAGATAATGATAATAGCAGAAACTCCAAAAGCTCAGCTACACGCTCTAACTGCGGCGAGACTACGGCTGCATCCTGGCATCACTGTGGGGCCCACCATAATGTTTATTTGGCATCCAATCTGTTGATAGGGTCACACGTACCTAGAGGATAAGGAAAAATAAATTTCGGAATGATCCAAAACTTCTGTGGACGAAAAATGGGTTTCAATGGTATACGTTCAATCCCACTGTTTTCTCTGACGTGGGCGCTGATTTTTGGAGGGTGGCCCGCTGCCCTAAGGGCCCACCATATGAACGGCTTGGATGACAGATATAAATCACGGTGGGGCCCACGGAAGGAGACCCGTAGGTCCCTGTTCGTTCACGCCTGCGAGCGCACGCCAGCGCCTCTGACAACAGCAGCAGCAGCGGCTGCTGCTGTTGTATATATATATATATATATTTTTTAAATATCGAAATTTTGGGGTTTTTCATATGTGCTGCCCGTATCAAGGAAATCGGACCCTGCCATCGGATTTCATGGTCCAAAACCAATCCATCAAGCCCAATATCGGGCATTTTTAGTGTGCAGAAAAGTTAAGGTAAATTTAAACGATGAAAATCACTGTTGGCTAAGGTATGGCCTGCCAGAACCTCAGATTGGCGCCATCTTTTGGGTCAACGCCTAAAATGATACGGGGAAAAGGATAGACGGCTTGGATTAGAAACATACACCAAGATGGGACCTACATAAGCAACCCACTTCCAAGGCTTGAATCATGCCAATATTTGTGTTTTAACTCACGTCCAGCGTCCAGATGCTGGACGGTTTGGGCATGGCACACGTATTGAGGTGGGCCCTGCTTAAGTGGGCCACTAAATGGTAAATGGTGTAGGTACAACACATATACAAGGTGGGGTCCATCCAAGTCTGCCACACCACCATATCATCACAAAAAGGGAGAGAGAGAGAGAGGGACGCGTGTGATGGAGGGACCCCGATACTATGTGCCCTCCATTTCATGATCTACAACATACATCAAGCGGGTCCCATTACATGTGGGCCCACCAAATTAAAGATCAACGGTGGAGATCCTTCTCCACCAAAAATGGACGGTCTAGATGACCCTTCCTAATGCAAGGAAAATAAACATCATGATGGGGTCCATGGAAAATGGCCCCATCATGCAATGATCATGAGGATCAAGGTGGTCCATCGACCACATCTTAGGGTCCCAAGTGAGATCCATACCATCAATTGGTAGGCCTCACTTGGCCCTTCATCATAAAAGTGAAATTTAGGCCTAGGGAAAACACCCACCTAGCGATCTCCTTGGTCCATTGGAAAGCCTATCTCCTTGTGCTTCTCTTTGATGGTGGAAGATGGGAGATGGATGGCTAGGATGGGAGATCATGGGAAGGGAAAGTGGGCCACACAAACTCACTTTTCTCTCCCTTAGAATGCATGGACGTGTGGTGCTTGGAGAGAAATGAGGGAGAGAGAGATGAGAGAGAGGGAGATGGGAGATGTGAGTGATGGAGTGATGTGTACCCGACTAGGTATGGGTGTGTAAGAGAGAGGGTGAGAAAGAGTAGACTTGGTGGTTGCTTGGGGATGGGGTGAAAGGTGATGTGTACTTGACATGAAGTGATTGATTGATTGAGTGATTGATTGATTGATGGGACATGGTGTAGAGATTCTCTTAGGATTGTAAATACGCGGTGTTTTCCTCGAAATAAATGTCGGCTCACATCTCTTGACCAGGGTATCAGATCAGCGCGTGAGTCACGGCATTGGAATCGCGGTGACGGTGCAGTCGTAATGATACAAGTCTCGTTTTAAACCGACTCGAATTTATAGGATACGACTTAAGGTCGATCGCAAACGTCGGTTATCGGTCGCGGACTGCCGGACTTCGACGGAAAGGATCGCAGGATTTGACGGAACAGTACAGACTAGGATACGGGTCTTACAACTTTCAAACCTAAAAGAAACCATATCAACTATAAAAATCAGAATCAAAATCCTTTAGCTGAGAAGATAATTGATTTACTTAAGAAGCTCTTAAAATCTTACTCAGTGGGTCATTTCTACAACAACTAGAAACATATGAAGACCAACTATTCTCCTAAACCCAAAATAGTTTTGAAATGGGTTCGTACGGTTACATGCTTGGTTACCCACACCGCTTTCAAAGCTTCAAGTCATTCGAAGTGGTACTTAAACAGTGGATGCTCATGGCATATGACTGGTGATAAAGGTTTATTCACCGATCTTAAAGACATGGCTGATGGTTCAGTCACATTGGTGATGATAGCAATTGCAGGATTATTAGTCAAGGTACGGTTTAACTCTTTAACCTTCCCTTATTTAAGAATGTTTTATACGATGAAGGATTAAAACACAACCTGTTAAGCATATCTCAAATATGAGATAACAATCATAGCGTAAAATTTACTAATCATGGTTGTGAAATTTTAAATAAAAAGGGTTCTGTAATATTAACTGGTTGTAGAACTTCTGAAAACTTTTATATTATTAGTGATTCTAGCTCATCTAGTTAAACGTGTTACATAGTCCATACCAAGGAGTCTGAGTTATGGCATAAACGCCTTGGACATGTACACTACCAAAATCTATACAGATTGAGCAAAAGAGAACTGATAAGAGATTTACCTAAATTACAGAAAGTAGACAAAATATGCGGCAAATGCCAGATTGGCAAACAAACCAGGAGTGCTCACAAAAAGGTGGACTCTACTGCCACATCCAAACCTCTCGAACTTCTCCACATAGATCTTATAGGTCCAACCAGGACGAAGAGTCGAGGTAGCAAAAAATATATACTGGTAATCGCGGATGACTATACCAGATTCACCCAGGTAGCCTTCTTAAGGGATAAATCAGAATCCCTTGATGAAGTAAAAAGAGTTCTCAAACGAATCCAAACTGAAAATTGTTCTCAAGTCTGTAAGATCCATGGTGATCATGGATCGGAATTTGAGAATAACAGTTTTGAGAAATTCTGTAGCGATCAAGGAATATCACATGAATTCTCTCTACCCAAAACACTACAACAAAATGAAATTGTTGAAAGAAAAAATAGAGTGCTTCAAGAAATGGCTGATGTAATGTTGAATAGTATGAAGCTATCTAAAAATCTTTTAGCTAAAGCCGTAAATACTGCCTGCTATATATTCAACCGGGTTTATACAAGTAAATCTAATAATAAAACGGCTTATGAAATGTGGTTCAATAAGAAGCCTACTGTTAAATACTTTTGAGTTTTTGGCAGCAAGTGCTATATTTTACGTGATCGTGAAAATCTGGGGAAGTTTGACACTAAAAGTGATGAAGGGATCTTTTTAGGGTATTCTTTAAACAGTCAAGCATATTGAGTACTGAATAAGAGGACTGGTGTTATTCAAGAATTCATCAATGTGGTCATTGACGATCACTTGAATACACCTGACTCAAGTTCAGATAATAACGAAGTTCTTCTAATTGACAAATCAGATACTTCATCAAATCAAACTAACTCTGAATTGAAGACTATTAAAGATCTTCCAACCACTCAAATTCTTAGAAACCTTGGTGTACGCACTCGTAGACAACTAGAAGATATATGTAATTACGTGTGCTTTACATCCCAGATAGAACCGACAAACGTAAAAGAAGCTCTTACTAACGAAAACTGGATTGTTGCGATGCAAGAAGAGCTTAACTAATTTGTGAGAAATGATGTTTGGTATCGTGTTCCTAGACTTAAAGATAAACATATTATCAAAACTAAGTGGATTTTCAAAAATACGTCTGTTGAACTTGGTAATATAATTCGAAACAAGGCTAGACTAGTTGTACAAGGGTGCACTCAAATTGAAGGAATCATTATGACGAAACCTTTGCCCTAGTAGCTTGTCTAAAATCAATTAGATTATTTATATCAATTGCTTGTTTTAAAAAGATCAAAATATATCACATGGATGTAAAGAGTGCCTTCTTAAATGGTGATCTACATGAAGAAGTGTATGTTGAACAACCAATGGGTTTTGAAGACCCTAATAACTCTGATCATGTCTATCATCTTAAAAATGCTCTCTATGATTTGAAACAAGCTCCTAGGGCATGATACGAATAATTGACTAAGTTTCTTCTAAGTCATAATTTTTAAATGGGAAGTGTTAATAAGACTTTTTTTGTTAAGAAACATAACGATCATATCTTAATGGTGCAGATCTATGTTGATGATATTATTTATGGATCTACCTATGCTAACATGACTGTTGAGTTTGCAAATTTAATGAAATCTAAGTTCGAAATGGGCATGGTTGGGGAATTGAATTATTTCCTATGGTTGCAAGTAAAACAATAACCTGATGGTATTTTTATTTCTCAAACCAAATATGCTCTGAACTTAATAAAAAATTTTGAATTTGAGAATGGTAAAAATTTTGATACTCCTATGAGTACAACTTTAAAACTCTCAAAGGACTCTACAGGTAAAAGTATAGATTTTAAATTATATCGTAGTATGATTGGCAACTTACTTTATTTAACTGCAAGTAGACCTGATATTGCTTTTAGTGTTGGTATTTGTGCTAGATATCAATCTGATCCTAAAGAGTCTCATCTAATTGTTGTTAAGTGGATTATGCGATATGTCGCAAGTTCAGCTAATTTGGGTCTCTGGTATCCCCATGATACTAGTGTTCAGTTGGCTGGGTACACAGATGCCGATTGGGCTAGTAATATCGATGATAGGAAATCAACCAGTGGTGGTTGTTTCTATATTGGAAATTGCATAGTTTATTGGTTTAGCAAGAAGCAAGTTCCATATCGCTCTCAACTGCTAAGGCTGAATACATCGCAGCCGGAAATGCATGTACTCAGCTTGTATGGATGAATAGAATGTTAAGTGATTATAGAATTGCACAGGATTCTATGGTCTTATATTGTGATAATTCCAGTGCAATACATATTTCTAAAAATCCAATCTAACATTCACGTACTAAGCACATTGACATTAGGTATCATTACATTCGTGAATTAGTGGAAGAAAAAATAATTTCATTGGAATACATTCCTATCGAGACTTAACTTGCTGACATTTTCACTAAACCGCTCGACAAAAGAAGGTTTAATAAATTAAAATTTGATCTTCGTATGTGTATTCTAAATTGATTATTCATGCATGTTTGTATCATAGTGTATATATATTTAATAATTTATTATTTTAAATTTCAATTTTTTATGAAAAATGCATGTTTTGTTGGTACACGACCAGTCGAGGATGTCCTCGACCAGTCATGCACGACCGGTCGAGGACATCCCACGACCAGTCATGTGGCATGCTAGACCTTTTTAATTTGAGGAAAATCACTTTCTTCCTCATTTCCTATTTCTTCTCCAACGGGCCGAAGCACGACTAGTTGTACTCAACTGTTTAATTTATTAAGGTTAGTGCATTATTTCCATTATTCTTGTAGATTCAAGCTCTATTCACTTCATTTTCTTCCTTGGAGTGCTTGATTTCAAGTTTCCTTTAAGTTTTTGGGGTTTTCTTCTTCAAAATCAGATTTTGAAGAAACCCACTCTACATCTTTTTACACCCATTTCGTTCCTTCATTTCTTAGTTGTAAATGGATGCTAAAGGTAAAAGGAAAACTTCCCGTGATGTTTCCTCATCTCGATCAACTATAATAAGGCGCCACCTTCGGTCACCCGAAGATGATCCCTCCCATGTGCGGGATTTACGATTGCGCAATGTTATCGTTGAACGACCTATCAATCTTGAACACATTGCTCCTTTTAACCTCCTTCCACTTCTCTAAGCTATAGGATGGGCTAACATTCTACATTGGGGTGGGCTAGCATACTAGTCTATTGCGCAAGCTATGTTTGCATGTATTTCTAAATTTTTGACTCAGAATTTAACGTTTAAAATTGCAATTAGAGAAGGTCCATTTGAAATAGACCGTTACTTAATTTCTACTTTGATGGACATACCTGTTAATGATGATGGTAATCCTATTTACACTCTAGCGGAAAAACCATTGGAACTAGAAAAACGAGTGCTCACTAGAGCATTATGCAACATGGATGCTCAATGGACTCATAAAAGGAATGCGCTTGCTTCCAAGTACTTGTTACCCAGATACAGTGTTCTTCATCAAATATTTATTTCAAATCTGTATCTACGTTTTGGTAACAAAACAAAACAAACTTCCTTTATGGTTCGGGTTTTACATTCCATCATCTCTGGTACTCCAGTTTGTATTCTATCTTTGATTTGTGATTCTATCATTCAATTTCGTCTCCATCCTGGACACAGTGTATTCCATTTGTATATCTTATGACTGTGTTAGCTACTCACATGCTAGTTGCTATACCTATTGGGGAGGCTCTTATTCATCACTTTATTTTAACAATTTAAATACAAACAAGATGAAATTGGGATTGGCTCCTGGCCAAGTGAATATGGGTGGTGATGGTGCTAAAGAAGTGAATGAAGATGAAGGTGGCGATCTTCCTCCTGATGATATCAATATGGATAACATTTTTGATGAAATTGAATCAGACTCTAGAAATGATCCTGACTATGAGCCATCTGATTTTGATGCACGTCTATATGCACTTGAGGAGAAGGTAGAGAACATGAATGTTGCCCATGATTTGTAATTTAAATATATGCGCAAGTATCTTAGGCGGTTAAATAAGGGCCTTCATTAAATGGATCATACCATACCTGCTCCTTCTTCAAGATCTAATTAAGTGTGTTATCCTTTGGTCTGTAATAACTTTCATACTACTTTGTTTTTGTTGGTATGTGAAATTTGATTTTACTTCAGGTTGCTGGTTAATGATATGTGAACTTTGAATTTTCTTATACTTCTTTCATATATTGACTACTTCTCTCCTTTATTACTCTCTTGTTTACTTTCCTCTTCCATATCTTAATTGTTTCCTTTGTCATATTGTGACAAAAAGGGGGAGAATATTTATGTTTGTTTGCTTATGGATATGGATGTAGCAAGTGGCATTGTTTTATATATATATATATATATGTGTGTGTGTGTGTGTGTGTGCGTGTGTATGTGCGCGCTACTCAGGGGGAGTAATGAAGAAGGTGTTTTGCCTACTTCATGATGATGTGTGCTAGTTGATGATAATTGGTGCATGATTCTTTAACTAGGCAATAACTGGTTTTCTTTTATAACTGGTGCATGATTCTTTATGTGTATATTGGTTATATTATTGTTGAGTGTGTTTTGTCACAAATTTGACAAAGGGGGAGATTGTAAGTGCTATGGTTTCTTGCTCCTTTGATTGTCAAATTTTATGGTGCCAAAACCTCAATCAGTGTCTTGTGTAGCACGTTGATATACATATGTTCAAGGCACTACATTACAATGCTTCAAGTCAAGAATAATGATCTACTTCAAGAAATGCAAGATCAATTACATTGTTCTCTTCTCTAAAGCATCGGAGTTTTAAAGCTACATTGAAGACGAAATCTTGTTCAAGACTCTAGGTGAAGTACAATTCAAGGATTATGAATTCAAGCTTCTGAAGATTTCAAGCTTCATCAAGTGTCGATGTCTCAAGCTTCTTGAATTTCAAAATCACCTGAAGAAGAGAATGTTCAATGTTCATACTTCATGGTGAAGGTATGATTGACCTTAGATTGACCTTAGGGTAGGTCATTTTGTATACATAATTCAAATTAAATCACTTTACATGTATTTGGACTGTTCTAAGACTAGTCCTGAACCCTATTCGAATAGTCCTAGCACTGGCTCGACCAGTTCAAGAAATTTCAGGACCAATCCTATGTTGATTGCAATTTTTTAGAACTTTTTGTTCGTCTTGACCAGTTCTAGAGACTGCTCGACCGGTCGTATGAATAGTGCTGGACTCATTCACGACCAGTCCAACAACCATGATTCAAACTATAGCAACGAATTCTGGTTCCTCACGACTAGTTGTGGGAAGGTTACGACTAGTCATGGAGGGCTCACGACCGGTCGTGAAGTGCCTTCGACCAGTCATGGAACGGTTTTATCTGATCGCGCTCAAAATTTAAAAATATGTTTGACCTTCGACTAGTCGTAGTGTCCACAGGACCAGTCGAACATGCAATTTCTGTAACTATAAATAGAGCACGAATTTCAGAGTTTTATATCCAATTCAAGTAAAATCAAGGCATCACTCTGAGAGATAAGTTTGTATTATTTTTAAGCTACATTGTGCTTATTTAATATTCTCTTTTGGTAGCATTTCAAATTTGATTTTGTTTCTGCGTTCCAATCTAACTTAAAAGAGGAATTGTGATATTCCACTTTTTTGAATCAAAAATAAATAGATCTAGCCCAATTGGTTTAATTTAAAATCAATTAAAACCTAAAACCATTTCAAAGTGAGTGTGGACATTGAACTTCTACTCCGATTTGGTTCTTCTGGGCTGCTACAAAAGGAGAAATTTAGGTATTTTACATTTGTGTAAATCTTTTATCATATTGGTTTCTTTTGATATTAAGCTAGAAAAATCTCATTGTTTTAGTTATCTGAGGTGAGCCAGAAAACTCAAAGTAGGGTTTTTGGGTTGTGTAAGCCCATTTAAAAGACACAATTGTGAGGGTTTTAGGTGAACCTGGAAAAACCTATTTTAATAGTGAAGGCTAATATCCCCCGTGTGAGGATATTATGAGTGGAGTAGCAAGTTGTGTGGTTGTTGTTTAATAGTTGATGTACACACAGGCGAACTACTATAACTCTTTATGTTTTGTTGATGTGTGGTTTACTTTTTAATATCTTTTATCATTCAAGTTTGTGGGATGTATGTGTGGATGTGAATGTTGTAATATTTACATTTCAAACATTGTGGGGAATGTTGTAATAGTATAGATTTCAATTCTTGCTATTTCCTTTTCTCTACCATTTGAGTTTTTAATTCTCTATTTGTTCTAGTAAGGTTGTCCTTGCCATAAACCCTTGGTTTTTATGTTGAAAGGTTGTCCTTAGAACAATTAGAATTTGAGGTTGCTTTACATTCTGTATTGTGGATTGCTATTGTTCCTTTACTTGGCTATCTTATTGTTTAATTCTGCTTGTATTATTTTTAAATTTGGCATAGTCCTATTCACCCCCCCCCCCTCTAGGACATATAGCTTGGCCTTTTCAGAGTTGACTTGTGTTCCACCAAATGAAGAGATGACTCTCTCTCTTCCTTCGAACTTTAGCAGTGAAAGTACGCCCTTCTGTTTGATCGATGGCCCACCATTTGGGCCCACAATTGATGATCCAAACACTCCATATTATTGAGTGGGGGTGATGACCAAAACCATGGTCGTTCCACTAGGTACTACGCGCTCGTGTGCACACGAGATCCGACACAAGCTAGATCCGAAAACACATTGTTTCCAGAAATGGAAACTGTCTCCTACTGCTGTCAGACTTGTGATCCACGTGAGAGGGAAACCCCCAATCCCAGCCCTCCATTTAAGCGCATCTCGACCATTAGTTGCCGTTCATACGAATCATGGTTTTCTGTGGAAAACTGATGCCAAAAACTACCGTTTTACTAGCTGTTTAAGAAGTCGGACGGTGAATCGATCTTAGCCATTCATTGCTTATCAGACAGTTCTAAGAGGCCTAGGGCTTCAAGAAAAAGTCATATATAGCAAAGGAGCTGGTGCTCCAACCCTTAAAGCTGCACCTGAGAAAGAATTGTCCGTTTTTCTTCCTCCTTCAAAACCACCACTTAAATCTTCTCTAAGCTTTGAAAGAGCTTATCTAGAAGCTTTCTAGGACCCATACGAATCATCTGAAGGAAGCAGATTGGAGGTAGAAGCAACGTTTCCATATCTGCCATTAACTCTCCATCTCCTTCATCGTCAGTAGACAACTACCATTCAAGCTACGTGGCCACCGAGCGTACATCAGATGGGCCTTCCGAACCTCATTCAATCACAGACAATCATCCCATAATAGTTTGGGTTGCTGTGGGTAAAATCATATCAATGCAGTGTGCGTGGTGGCTTGTCGCACCATGTCGGGCCACACCGATTCGAGACTGAGTTCAGTCTAAGTTGGGTGGATTTGACTCATTCCTAGTTTCGTCCGGGCTTCCTGCTGGGCCTCTAAAGAAGCAAGAAAAATCAGAAAAAGGAAGAAGAGAAGGAATCCGATGGTGGCCCGAGATTGCTACAACTCGACCGAGTCGTGGCTTAGAGTGGTGCGTCTGGGCACTTCTAGTCCATCTTGTTATAGCCAAGGGATTGCTGGAAGTCCAGCAGAAGTACGAAGGAGAAGATAAAAATAAAAGGAAGAAAAGAAGAATAGGAAGAAGGGAGTCAGAGAGAGGGTGTGTGGCTGGTTGCCCTCTTACAACTCCACACCGGTTGAATCGTGACTGGTTTGAGTCCAGCGGTGTTGCTAGAGTTCTAGCAGAGAGAAGAAAGGAAAGGATAAAGAAGGAAAAGAAAGTAGAGGAGGAAAGAAAGAGAGTGGAATTGTTGGTGGTGAGTTGACTCGGCTGGAACCGAGTCCAGCCGAGTCGAGTGGTATTTGGTCTGTCCAGACTCATAGCTGGACATCCCAGCAGGGAAGAAAGAAGAGGAAAAGGAGAAGAAGAACAAGATAGAAAGAGAGAGAGAGAGAGAGAGAGAGAGAGAGAGCATGAAGGGGATGGTTGCTAGTTGTGTTGAGCCGAGTTAACTCGACTAGAACCAAGTCAACCTAAGTGAGTCCACCTTCTCCTTCCATATTTAAATTATTTTGATCATAGATATCACTGTTGCCATCACTATCATCATTGGGATTGTTAATTCTATATGCGAATAGCCATTAATAAATTACCTATATTAATGTTAGTTATTACATCACTACCAGAAAAATGGGCAAAGGCTACGGATTTAATCCGTAGCCATAGACCTATGGCTATGGATTAAATTCGTAGCACGTCCGTGGCACAACCGTCGTTGTAGGTGCCGAAACAATAGGTCTAAAACCTATGGCTACGGATCTAATTCGTAGCAATAGGTTAAAATAGTTACGGATATAATCCGTAACAAATATTTCTTTAGCCAAAAGAACCTACAGCTACAGATATTATTGGTAGCTAAAAGTAGTGTTAGATCTGTAGCAATATGCTGAATTTTATAACAGCTACGGTTAATATCCGTAGCTATATCTTACATTAAAAAAATTATAATCATTCATTCATGCATTCAATTACCACCTGCATAATCATTCATTCATTCAAGTACAATCATTCAATTACCACTTGCATAATCATTCATTCATTCAATTACAATCACATATGAGCTGCCTCAGATTGAAGCAATTACTAATGGTGAAGAGTTACAAGACTATTCAGCAATGGTGAACCAAGAACCATTCTCTGGCCTCATATAAGCTACCTCAGATTGAAGCAAGAGGCAAGAGAAACACATTCATTTCAGTTGCGGATGACTTCCATAGCCAGCTGGAGAGCAGTCTTATTCTGTAACTTTGCAAGTTCATCCATGGCTTCATATGTATCTTTGTCAACAAAAAGCTTTCGATTAAATCATGTCGGTGCCTTTACTATGCCCTCCCACTTCTCAACTGTCTCTTTCAGTTTGTTAAAGCCCTACATATGATAGGAAGAAACTTAATGTATGCTTACTTTGCCGGTATAGAACCGTTTGGATTTTCTGTTAGTTGTCAGTAAGAAACTTAATGTATACTTACTCTGTCGGTATCAGTTTTCGAATTTGAGAATAGGTTTATGTTATAAGTATAGGTTTAGGTTTAGGTTTTATGTTTAGCTTAAAGTTTTAGGTTTAAGTTCTATGTTTAGGTTTAGGTTATAAGTGTAGGTTATAGGTTAGGTTTGGGTTAGGTTATAGGTTAAGGTTTAGGGAATTGAGTTTAGGTTTTAGGTTTAGGTTATAGGTTAAGGTTTAGGTTTAGGTTTTAGGTTTTGGGATTTGAGAATAGGTTTAGGTGAAGGTTATAAGTTTAGGTTTAGGATATTGGGTTTGGGTTCGGGATCGGGTTTAGGTTTGGGTTTTCAAGTTTAGGTTTAGGTTTAGGTTAGGGAGTTGAGATTAGGAGTAGGTGTAGGTTAAGGTTTAGGGAATTGAGAATAGGTTAAGGTTATAAGTTTAGGTTTAGGAAATTGGGTTTGGGTTCGGGTTTAAGTTTGGGTTTTCAAGTTTAGGTTTAGGTTTAGGTTAGCGAGTTGAGATTAGGATTAGGTGTAGGTTTAGGTTTAGGGATTTGTGAATACATTAAGGTTTAGGTTTAGAAAATCGGGTTCGGGTTCGAGATCGGGTTTACGTTTGGGTTTTAGGTTTAGGTTTAGGTTATAGGTTATAAGTGTAGGTTTAGGTTTAGGTTATAGGTTATAACATTCGGTTAGAGGTTTGGGTTTAGGTGAAGGTTTAGGTGAAGGTTATAAGTATAGGTTTATAAAATCGGGTTCAGGCTCGGGATCGGGTTTAGGTTTGTGTTTTCAAGTTTAAGTTTAGGTTTTGGTCGGGAGTGAGATTAGGATTAGGTGTAGGTTAAGGTTTAGGGAATTGAGAATAGGTTAAGGTTTAGGTTTAGGAAATCGGGTTCGAGTTCGAGATCGGGTTTACGTTTGCGTTTTAGGTTTAGGTTTAGGTTATAGGTTATAAGTGTAGGTTTAGGTTTAGGCTTTAGGTTTAGGTTATAGGTTATAGCATTCGGTTAGAAGTTTAGGTTTAGGTGAAGGTTATAAGTTTAGGTTTAAGAAATCGGGTTCGGGCTCGAGATCGGGTTTAGGTTTGTGTTTTCAAGTTTAGGATTAGGTTTAGGTTAGGGAGTTGACATTAGGATTAAGTGTAGGTTAAGGTTTAGGGAATTGAGAATAGGTTAAGGTTATAAGGTTAGGTTTAGGAAATCGGGTTTGGGTTCGGGTTCGAGTTTGGGTTTTCATGTTTAGGTTTAGGTTTAGGTTAGGGAGTTGAGATGAGGATTAGGTGTAGGTTTAGGTTTAGGGATTTGAGAATACGTTAAGGTTTAGGTTTAGGTTTAGGTTTAGCTTATAGGTTTTCGGATTTGAGAATAGGTTTATGTTATAAGTAAAGGTTTAGGTTATAAGAATAGGTTTAAGTTATAAGCATAGGTTTAAGTTTAGGTTTTATGTTTAGGTTTTATATTTAGGTTAAGGTTATAGGTTTAAGTTATATGTTTAGGTTTAGGTTATAAGTGTAGGTTATAGTTTTAGGTTTAAGTTAAGTTATAGGTTGAGGTTTAGGGAATTGAGCTTAGGTTTTAGGTTTAGGTTATAGGTTAAGGTTTAGGTTATAGGTTATAGGTTTTGGGATTTGAGAATAGGTTTAGGTGAAGGTTATAAGTTTAGGCTTAGGAAATCGGGTTCGGGTTCGGGATCGGGTTTAGGTTTGGGTTTTCAAGTTTAGGTTTAGGTTTAGGTTAGGGAGTTGAGATTATGATTAGGTGTAGGTTAAGGTTTACGGAATTAAGAATAGGTTAAGGTTATAAGTTTAGGAAATTGGGTTTGGGTTCGGGTTTAGGTTTGGGTTTTTAAGTTTAGGTTTAGGTTTAGGTTAGGGAGTTGAGATTAGGATTAGGTGTATGTTTAGGTTTAGGGATTTGAGAATACATTAAGGTTTAGGTTTAGGAAATCGGGTTCGGGTTCGAGATCGGGTTTACGTTTGGGTTTTAGGTTTAGGTTTAGGTTATAGGTTATAAGTGTAGGTTTAGGTTTAGGTTATAGGTTATAATATTAGTTTAGAGGTTTAGGTTTAGGTGAAGGTTATAAGTTTAGGTTTAGTAAATTGGGTTCCGACTCGGGATCCGGTTTAGGTTTGTGTTTTCAAGTTTAGGTTTAGGTTTAGGTCAAGGTGTTGAGATTAGGATTAGGTATAGGTTAAGGTTTAGGGAACTGAGAATAGGTTAAGGTTTAGGTTTATGAAATCGGGTTCGGGTTCGAGATCGGGTTTACGCTTTGGTTTTAGGTTTAGGTTTAAGTTATAGGTTATAAGTGTAGGTTTAGGTATAGGTTTTAGGTTTAGGTTATAGGTTATAGCATTCGGTTAGAGGTTTAGGTTTAGGTGAAGGTTATAAGTTTTGGTTTAGGATATCGGGTTCGAGCTCGGGATCGGGTTTAGGTTTGTGTTTTCAAGTTTAGATTTAGGTTTAGGTTAGGGAGTTGAGATTAAGATTAGGTGTAAGTTAAGGTTTGGGAATTGAGAATAGGTTAAGGTTATAAGTTTAGGTTTAGGAAATCGGGTTTGGGTTTGGGTTTTCATCTTTAGGTTTAGGTTTAGGTTAGGGAGTTGAGATTAGGATTAGGTGTAGGTTTAAGTTTAGGGATTTGAGAATACGTTAAGGTTTAGGTTTAGGTTTAGGTTATAGGTTTTGAGATTTGAGAATATGTTTAGGTTATAAGAATAGGTTTAGGTTATAAGTATAGGTTTAGGTTTCGGTTTTATGTTTAGGTTTTATGTTTAGGTTAAGGTTATAGGTTTAAGTTATATGTTTAGGTTTAGGTTACACGTGTAGGTTATAGGTTTAGGTTTAGGTTAGGTTATTGTTTAAGGTTTAGGGAATTGAGTTTAGGTTTTAGGTTAAGGTTTAGGTTTTAGGTTAAGGTTTATAGGTTTTGGGATTTGAGAATAGGTTTAGGTGAAGGTTATAAGTATAGGTTTAGGAAATCAGGTCCGGGTTCAGGATCGGGTTTAGGTTTGGGTTTTCAAGTTTAGGTTTCGGTTTAGATTAGGGAGTTGAGATTAGGATTAGGTGTAGGTTAAGGTTTAGGGAATTGAGAATAGGTTAAGGTTTATGTTTAGGAAATCGGGTTCGGGTTCGAGATCGGGTTTACGTTTGGGTTTTAGGTTTAAGTTTAGGTTATAGGTTATAGCATTCAGTTAGAGGTTTAGGTTTAGGTTAAGGTTTAGGTTTAGGTTATAGGTTTTGGGATTTGAGAATAGGTTTAGGTTATAATTATAGGTTTAGGTTTAGGTTTTATGTTTAGGCTAAGGTTATAGGTTTAAGTTATATTTTTAGGTTTAGGTTGTAAGTGTTGGTTATAGGTTTAGGTTTGTGTTAGGTTATAGGTTAAGGTTAGGGAATTGAGTTTAGGTTTTAGGTTTAGGTTATAGGTTAAGGTTTAGATTATAGGTTACGGTTTAGGTTTAGGTTTTAGGTTTTGGGATTTGAGAATAGGTTAAGGTGAAGGTTATAAGTTTAGGTTTAGGAAATTGGGTTCGGGTTTGGGATCGGGTTTATGTTTAGGTTTTCAAGTTTAGGTTTAGGTTTAGGTAAGGGAGTTGAGATTAGGATTAGGTCTAGGTTAAGGTTTAGGGAATTGAGAATAGGTTAAGGTTATAAGTTTAGGTTTGAGAAATCGGGTTTGGGTTTTGGTTTAGGTTTGTGTTTTCAAGTTTAGGTTTAGGTTTAGGTTAGGGAGTTGAGATTAGGATTTGGTGTAGGTTTAGGTTTATGGATTTGAGAATACGTTAAGGTTTAGGTTTAGGAAATCGAGTTCGGGTTTGAGATCGGGTTTACGTTTGGATTTTTGGTTTAGATTTATGTCACGCCCCAAACTCGGTAACCGGAATCCTAAGGAACCCGATGGCCGGTTCTGGCCGTAACAGCCTCCATAGTACCCCATTGTCGGATCTGGAGACAAGTTCCGATCATGGGATCCTACAAGGAGGATTTTGATAATAGTATAATCATTACCAATAAGAGCATACCCAAGATCAAAGCAAGTACATCTAAGAATAACAAAGGCACACATCTCAAAATCCACTATAAATTTGAACTTTAACAATCATCTATAAGGTCCAGAAGGACATACATGAGATAAAAGGAAAAGAGAGAAAGGTCAGCAACACTGGAGTCCTCAAATGCTCAGCTCTACTCCATGCTTTGCTGCTATGTTGCCTGCTTAGAGTATCCTGCATGCATCAATCGTGAATAAGTCTAACGCCCTAAAAATCGGGGGTCGAGCATAAACTCAACTCCCGAGTTCCAATGCATCACTTATGCAACATAAAGAATGATGATTAAATGTTGTTCGTATTAGTGCATTAAAGATGAATGGGATTATGCCAAAATAACATATCATACTCCAGAGACAGTTAAATTATGCAAGCGGAAGACTGTGATAGATATATAAAATATATAAACTGTTGTAAGTCTCCATAGTGTGAACATGTTACCAGGTTAAATATATTAATGTATACTCAAAAAATGGGCAAAATGAATATACAGGGGTGCTCCAAAAGAGCAAACTAAAGTGTAATGATATCTAATCAGCAACCCTATAACCCCGTCGATCAGAAGATGGTCTACATAGACCCACCTGATAGCTGTGTAAGGAGAAACCCTCCTCATCATCATACAAATCAGGCTCCACTTCGTAAGCATCGCCATCATCTGAAACTCAAACAGGGTCTGGTTTGGTGTTTAAATACCGTCCCATAACGTGGGAGTGAGTGATCAACTCAGTGGAACAATAGAGCATAGGTTAACATGTTATCAATTCAGTCAAGCAGTAATGATAAAGCAGTAAATCACACATTCCTAGTACTGTTGTTAATATAAGAATGCATGGATGTATGATGCATGCCCTCGCCTACACTCCCTCAGCGACTTTATCTTACGTTTGCAATGACAACACTGCCTCAGTGCTTGACCTGCAACGCCTGATTGCATGCGTAATGCGGTGTATGTATATGATTACCAAGTTCTTATTAGTCCTTTTCATACAGCAGGATTGGAAAACTAAGGTACCTTCCTTGTATCATTCCCAAACAATGATCCATTCTAGAGCCGTCATTCCTAGATAATCTCATATGATAGTGTGGTTCTAGGTCGCTGCAAGGGCTGTCAGGGCTATTACACGGAATCGTTGCACCACTCCCCCATCACCTTATCAATACAGGCCTAGTTTATACTCCGTTTACTACGGGAAGGCTCGTCACCTCTCCGCAGATTCAGAGTATACTCGAGGTCACTACACCAGGTATAGTCAGGGCTGTCAGGGTTGTTACATGAAATTGTTGCACCACTCCCCCATCACCCATCAAAGCAGTGTAGGCCGACAGCTCGAATATAGTGTCCCATACCACCATAATCGGCTCACGAGTCTGGTTGCTCACTGGTCACTATGGGGAGGCACGTGGCCCCAGCGTAGGCCGATAGCTCGACCACGGTGTCCCATACCACCATGCCCGACTCATGAGTCTTAGCAGATCGAGGTACCACAGTTAACAGGATTCCACTGGTAAGGTTAGTACCTTAGGTTCAAACAGAGGCGTCCAAACATGGTGAACATACATAAGATAGATCGGGTTACTTGACAAGCTCGACTAGCTCGAGTGCACAATAAGTTGAACGATATGAAGAGCATAAGCACTTCATGTGCCAGTCACTATCGTCAACTGAAGTACGACTCGGGTTCGTCAAACACATCTCGCATGGTGAATGAGTCTCAGCCACGTATTCATTTCTGTTTTTGATTGCCTGGACTATAATCATAGCCCCAAACACAATCAATCCTTGACTAGAAGCATATAGAGTAAAGTAGAATAAACAAAGTAATTCAAGTATGTTAACAAGCATGTCATAAAGCATGTTATAAAGCACAATATAAACAGGAAATACAAACACATATATTTCATAAGTAAGCGGTGAAATTAAACAAACAACATGGAGGAAATCATATACATCTCTAAGGTAGCTGAGAATCCTATCTCAACACCTACCTAAAGCACAATCCTCTAAGTACTTACTCTTACAAGCATTTTCACAAACACTTAGGATACACTCTTTCAACATACATAGCGTATACTAGCAAAAACATGTATTAGGGCGAACCCTTTCGCCAAGTAAGTATTATACACATATATAGCATGTTCATACAGTAATTAATCATGGCAAACACACTTTCAAAATTTATACACATACGATACTTTCTACAAATATGAGGAATACAGTATATTCAACATAGTTAACGTATAACCGAAAAATGAAATGGACAACACTTTGTACATGTGTAATAACATACAGATCATGAATCTATCATTATCTGACATTGAAAGCGTTGAAAACCATAAACTATACGTCTAAAGTCCGCACCTTTTGCAGTAGAATTGTAACAAATACGCTAGAATCTATAAGTCTTCGTCTACGACAGTATATCAACCTATATCACGGGATACGTTAGCTATTCGCTACTTGAATCAATTCAAACCCTAAAATAGGTTAGAGTTAGGGTTTTCTTACCTAGAAATGAAGCCGAAATTGCCGGGAAAGTGATTAGAAAATGATGGTTAAGCCTATAGTTTGACAAGGTAGAATGGTAGGAAGAATCTCCCACATCTCCCACACTTTCTCTCTCTTTTCTCTCTTCTCTCTCCTAGGTTTTCTCAAATTCGTATGGGAGGAATGAGAGAGGACTTAAGGTCTTTATATAGGCCCAAAACTCATGAAAATAGACTCGGGGTCAAGGTATACTTAGGTTATAGCCAAAGTGGGTCCGTTCCGTCTTAACGGAGCACTTCTGGCGGCCCCCCTTGAGCCAAAGGTCAGACTTAAGCTCACGGACATTGGATCTAGGTGGAGTTAAATTTTTGTTCCAGTCAGGTTCCCAGATCACACGTGGTGGACCAGTTTCAGTATAACGGTTACCGTAACTTGATCAGGGTTACAAGTACGCTGCCATGTATATAAAATTTCCCCTGATCCGAGGGTGTATTTGGGTCAGATTCTAACGGTCTGATTTCTTATATTAGGCCCACAAGTGACAAGTCTCAGATTACTTAAATTTAGATATTTATTTCTAAAATATCTACGTTTCTCACACACTTCACTCCGGGCTCAAGCGAATAGCCACAGGACACTATCTCGATTTGATTTCCAAGATGGTTGTCAAGCCCAGCAAGGCAGTCCTAAGTTTATAACTTCGTATTATGTGGACTTTCGACGTGCGGTCCAGATCTGATACAGAGTTTCATTGTGCTCTTGAGAGTAGCTAGGTAATGAGATTGATCCTAGGTTTTAGGGTAACCTAGCGTCAATGATTCTGCAAGTTTTGGGTCTTGCAGATCGTATTTAAAGTGATTAGTGCAGCTTTCATAGCTAATCCAATTTAGCACTTAGTTGACTTTGTCTAATTCCTAAAGGATTTGAGGTTTAAGAGGTTCATAAGGGGTTGGGATCTACCCCTTGCCTAAGGACATCTGATCCCAGGATGACAAAAATCCAGGATATTACAATAAGCTTATAGAAGCTTAGAGGGTGGTGTAGGTGTGTGATAATGGTGCACAGAAGAGTAGTAGGAGATACAAGGAGAGAAGCATGATCAATACGGATATCACTAGCCTTACCCAAGCTTATCATGAATAAGATGCAATGAGTATTGGGTGCCATGTCAAGGCAATGCATGAAGGGGCTTGTACAACCAATGCTAATGCAATGTAAGTAATGTCAGTGCTCATATCCAAACCACAAGTCATGTACATTTTCGATCATAAGGAAATCACCAGGGTCCATTACACTGTTGAATGATTGTCGCTCTACAGACCCCGTACAGTCAAACGAGCGTAAGAGACCTCACTACCCGCTTGTGGACAACCAATCACCAACATGGCCTAAAGGTAGCAGACCTATTTACGAGTTGGTCAGACTTAGCCTACTAATGCCTCCTCACATCAGGCAGGTAAGGCCATACCCCTATCCAACTGACTACACGACAGTGGGAGTCGCAGCCTAATGGTATAAGGCCCTCGTGCGCTCATATATTCCACCTGGTCACAGCGTTGGAGCAAATCCTTGGTACCATGGAAGTTTTGGAAATTTCACCCATGGGTATCCTATGTACCCGGTATGCTCAACTAATATTTTCGGTGTTCACACATACGGCCATCCACAAATATTCCTGTGGAGGCAAGGCCCTGATGAAGCAAGGGTGGATACTCACATGCTATACAAATGTTAAATGCATGAATCACACAATCACTCATGCATTAATCTCAAGCATCCATCATGCTCCAGAGGGAAAAACTCCACCCCTCGGGGAGATACCAATATACCCAACACAATGGCACAACCATAACTAATCATACCTCAACTAAGCATGCATATGATGCGTATGAGAGTGGAGAATGAAGATGAATATGGATGCTAATGAGGTGAAGATGAACTCTCTACCTAACCATGAAAGGTCTAGGTACTTAACCAATTTTCTCATAAGGAATACAACCTCTAGTGGAGGCCCATTTACCTGGGGTAGCCCATGAAACTAAGGAGAACAATGATATGGGCCTAAATAGATTAGATGGGCCTAGTAAGGGTCCATGGTGGGCCTTTAACCACCCATATAAGCCCATGTGCCTACCTTAGGGCCACCAATTTGGACATCCAACCACAATTGATCCCCAAGAGGTAGCCCATTTCTAATTGATCACGGATCAAGGCCCAAGGCCCACACAACGTTAGAAATAAGAAATGGGTAGCCATAAACATACCACATATACTCATGCTGGGCTTCAGAAAGACGGCCCAAGGGCTATCCAAAACATGTGTCCAAGGAAAACACACATAACCCAACCCATACAAACCACTATGGGCCCATAGGAGAAGGGTTAGGGCCCAACATAAAGGCCACTAATCCATATATTGTGGTGGTCCAATGGGCAGCCCATTGCTGAAACCACATAGGCAAATGTCATGTTCTTAGTGGGCCTATAACCTGGACCAAGTATAAAGTTGATTTGGTGGGCAACCAAAGGCCCATCTACTTGTGTAACCTGACCTACTGGCTCAACACAATAGTATGGTAAAAGAAAATGGCCTAAGAGTATTCTAAAATATAAGGGAGCAATAAATGTCCAATTTCCTCAATATGGTGGGCCCCATAATCATGGCCCCAATAGGCCCTAGAACATCAGGGATGGGTCCCCAACTAATCATACACAAAGCCCAATGGGCTATGGCCCAAAAGTTATGAAATGACAAAGGGGACAATAATGTACAAGAAATTTCTGCAATGCATGTTGCTGTCTTGAATTTGGGCACTCCATTAGAGTGGGTCTAGGGCCTTTAAAATTCTGAGAATTGAGGGCCAAGGTCCCTTATCATGCATCTAATAAGAGAAAACCCAAAAAGGTGGCCCACCATAAGACAAAACATTTTTGAATTATGGTTTTTATCAAGGCATATTGCTGGACTGCACAGCAGAAAAATCTAGCAGTCCAACCATCTTGGCCCCTTCTTTTGGATTCCAAATGGGGTCAGCTGGGGCTAAAATTTTTTAGAGTGACACTTCCATAGGTGAGCCACACCCTCAAAAAATTTCAGAATTTTTTTATATTCCTAAGTATTTTAATTAATTTTAACAAAACATTTTGTCTAAAAAATCAGACAGACCCGGATATCCCAACGTGGTGGGCCAGTCCGGCCCTTGCCACGGTGTGCACAGGGGTACATTAGCCCTAAAATTTGGTAGGTAGGTCCCACCTTAGGTGGACCACAACTCCACAAAATTTTAAAATTTTTGGACATCTAAAAATATTTTAATTTATTTAAAGAAATCAATCTATCCCAAAAATTGGACTGATTTGGACACCTTATTGTAATGGGTCAGCCCAGCCACCACCATGGTGTGTACAGGTGTCCATTGGCCCCAAAATTTTTTAGGTGGGTCCTAACATGAATGGACCACCTCCCTGTAAATTTTCATAATTTTTAGACACCCAAAAATGGAGGAAAATCGGCTAGAGAAATGGAGGGAAATTGCTAGAGAAGAAGAGAAGAGAGAGAGAGAGAAATGAGAGGGAAAGAGAGGGAAAAGCTTTTTAAGGGAAATAATCATAACCTATGGTGATATAAACAATGTTTGCTAGTGTAGGTTAGGTGTGGGTGGTGTGTGAGGTCTTGGTAGTGTGAGTTATAGAGATTTAGGTGGTGTGTGTAGTGTGTATGGGGACTTGTGCCATAGGTGATGGTGGTCCACATGCATTCCACTTAAGTGGGCCACATGATCAATGGTCATATAATGAAATATACACAACTTTTGATCTACATATTGGATTTATGCACGGGACACAGTGTTGGAACCGTGGAGATGATGCGTCGCAATGGTACAGGTCTCGGGTCAATTCGAGTCGAGTCTACATGACTGAATTCAAGGATGACCGCAAACACTACCCAAGGGTCGTGGGTCAACGGGATTTGACTGGTAGGACCGTGAGACCATGATGAACAAGATGCATACTCACACACACACATGCATACATGCAAACTCGGTTCAGGTCTCACAACCCTCCCCACGAACAAAGAAATTTCATCCCCGAAATTGAATAATGAAGGACAAAATGAAAAGCAAACACCATCACCATATAACAATCATCAAAAGAGAAGGTAATATAATTTGCATATATCAATTAACAAATAAATGGGGATAACGCTTTCTAATCTTGGCCTCGCGTTCCCAAGACGCCTCGGCCTCTGAATGATGACCCCATTATACCTTCACTAAGGGAATGACCTTGGTCCTGAGGAACTGCTCCTTTCGATCGAGAATATGAATAGGTTGCTCAATGTAGGAAGCATCCTCACGGACTTTAAGTGGCTACCAATCAATCACGGGAATAGTGTCCGACCCACATTTCCACAACATAGAAACATGGAACACGTTGTGGATCGCGGACAACTCTGGGGGTAAGGCAAGCCTATTGGCCACAGTGCCCACGTGCTCGGTAATCTCAAAAGGTCCAATAAATCTCGAGGCGAACTTGCCCTTCACATCAAAACAAACCATGCCCTTCTAGGCGAGACCTTGAGATATAACATGTCCCCGATCGCGAACTCGAGGGGTCGACGCCGACGATTAGCAAAACTCTTCTGCTAGCTCTGAGCTGTGCACATCCTCTACCTGATAACATCAATCGCTTTCGACGTCTGCAGCACTAGCTCGGGACCTGAGAGATGACGCTCTCCAACCTCGGTCCAACAACTAGGAGATCCACACTGTGTGCCATAAAGTGCCTCAAAAGGAGCCATGCCGATAGTTGCCTGATAACTGTTGTTGTACGCGAACTCAGTCAGGCTCATATGCTTATCATAATTGCCTGCAAAGTCGATCACACAAGCCCTGAGCATATCCTCAAGGATCTGGTTGACCCTTTCGGTCTGCCCATCCGTCTGCGGATGGTAAGTGGTGTTGAGACGCAAAGTGACCCCTAGCGCCTGCTCGAAACTCCTCCAAAACTAAGATGTAAATCAAAAGTCTCGGTCTGAAACAATCGAAACTGGGACACCGTGCAATCTCACTATCTCCTCAATGAATATCCTCGCCAATCGGTCCATAGACTAGGAAGCACGCACTATAATGAAATAAGCTGACTTTGTTAAACGATCGACGATAACCCATATGGTATCATGACCGCGCTGAGTCCTCGGTAACTCTGCGATGAAGTCCAACGATACGTGCTCCCACTTCCACTCTGGAATGCTCAATGACTGCAAGGGACCACGGAGTCTCTGATGATCAGCCTTGACACGCTGGCATGTGTCACACTCGACCACAAAACTTGTAATCTGATGCTTCATCCCCTACCAAAAGTACTGCCTCTTCATATCACGATAAATCTTCGTGGAGCCCGGGTGGATAGTAAGTCTCGATCGGTGTGTCTCGGTCATCAGATCATGATGCAACTCTGGCATGTTTGGGACATACAATCGGCCTCTGAAGCATAATCCACCATTAGAACTAATCTGTTAGTCTGACTGCTCCACGGTTGCGGCCTCTGTTCGGTTGTAACATCCTGAATTTTTGCCGACCTGGGATTAGACGTCCTTAGGCAATCGGTCGCTCCTAACACCTTATTAACTTGTCAGAACGGAATCCCACAGTCTAAACTCGCTTCTTAACCCATTTCCTTCACAAATCCCACCCTTCACCACCTTGTTCTTTCATTTTTTTCAAGTACGTTCACCCTAGACACTATCTTAAACTAGCTAAGTAGTATAACTTGGATCACTTTATATACAAACTACAAAGGCCCAGGTACTACCTCAGATAGAAATTACTCAGGACTAAATCCTTTAGAAATGAGACAAAGTAACTAAGTGCGAAACTAGATTAGCTACGAAATCTGCTTGATCCGCTTTAAATACGATCTGCAAGACCCAAAACTTGTAGAATCATTGACTCTAGGTTACCCTAAAATCTAGGATCAATCTCATTACCCGGCTGCTCTCGGAGCTTCTCGAAACTCCGTATTAGATCTGGACCACACATCGGGAGTCTGAATAATATGAAGGTAAGGACTTAGGACCGCCTCACTGGGCTTGACAACCATCTCTGAAATTAAATCCAGATAGTGTCCCACGGCTATTCGCTTGAGTCCGGAGCGAGAGGTGTGAAACACATGTTTTCTTTACAAAATAAATATCTTAAATAGTAATCTGAGACTTGACACTTGCGAGTCAGTATTAAGCAGCCTGACCGTCAGAATCAGACCAAATTACACAATCGGATCAGGAAAATTTTCATAAACATATCCATGTACTCGGAATCTCCGATTGAGTTCCACTGACCGTTGAACTGAAACTAGTCCGCCATTTGCGATCTGGGAATCCGACCAAAATGAAAACGTAACTCCACATAGATCCAGTGTCTGTGAGCTTAAGTCTGACCTTTGGCTCAAGGGGGGGCTCCGGAAATGCTCCGTTGAGCTGAAACAGTTGCCCTTTGGACAAAACCCAAGTATACCTTGACTTTAAGTCTATTTTAGTGAGATTTTAGGCTATATAAGGACCTTAGAAACCTCTCTCTCACAGCCATACGAATTTGAGAGAAAACCTAGGAGAGAGAAGAGAGAAAAGAGAGAGAAAGTGAGAGAGTTGTGGGAGATCCTTCCTGCCTTTCTTCCTTGCTGCCTTGGGTGCTTAACCACCTCATTCTTATCGCTTTCCCGGCGATTTCAGCGACGTTTCTAGGTAAGAAACCCTAACCCTAAACTGATTTGGGGTTTTAAGAGTTGTAGGTTATGAAATAGCTAACCTATTTCATCATATAGGTTGCCGAATCACCGTATACAAAGCCTTAACAAATCTATCGACTCCGTTATGATTCTACGACAAAAGGTGCGGACTTTAGGTGTATAGGTTATGGTTTTCAACGCTTTCAATGTCAGATAATGATAGATTCATGATATATATGCAATTGCACATGTACAAAGTAGTTTCTGTTTTCTGTTTCGATTAAAGACGTAGAATATGGAATTTTACATATTCTAGGTATTCGTAGAAAATACCGTATACGTATAAATTTTGGAAATATATTTACCATGATTATTTGTTGTATTAATATAATATATATAGATAAAATACTTATTTGGCGAAAAGATTTGCCCTGATACATGTTATGCTAATATATACTATGTATGTAGAAATAGTGCATTGTAGAAAATACCGTATATGTATAAATTTTGGAGATGTGTTTGTCATGATTAATTGCTGTATGAATATATTATATATGCGTAAAATACTTGCTTGGCGGAAGGACTCGCCCTAATACATGTTTTGCTAGTATACACTATGTATGTTGTAATAGTGTACTCTAAGTGTTTGTGAAAATGCTCGTGAGAGTAAGTGTTTGGATGATGGTGCCTTAGGTAGGTGTTGAGATGAGATTCTCAACTACCTTAGAAACAGGTATGATTTCCCCCATGTGGGTTGTTCACTTTAACCACTTATGAAATATATGTGTTTGTATTCATGTTTATACAGTGCTTCATAACTTGCTTTATAACATGCGTTATAATATGCTTTATGATATGCTTGTTAACATGCTCAACTGCTTGTATGATTTTATTTATGTAATGCGTATGTTTAAATTCATGTTTATGTTGTATGATCCGTCATGGGTGATGGGGGAGTGGTGTAACGATTCCGTGGAACAACCCTGACAGCCTTAAATGGATAATACCAGGCTTTGATTGTATGATTTGAATCGTGATCCATTACTGCTTTTCCTATCTATAATTGAATGTGATTGGGGCTATTGTATAGTCCAGGTAATCGGTAACGAGATTGAATTCGTGGCTGTGATTCATTCACCACATGAGATGTGTTCGACGAACCCGAGTCGTACTTCGGCTGGCGATAGTGGTTGGCCACTCGAAGTGCTTATGCATTTCATGTCGCCCAACTTGTCGTGCACTCGAGCTAGCCGAGCTTGTCATGTAACCCAATTTGTCTAATGTATGTTCACCATGTTTGGACGCTACTGTTTGAACCTAGGGTACCAAACTTACCAGTGAAATCCCGTTAACTATGGTACCTTGATCCGCTAAGACTCATGAGCCGGGCATGGTGGTATGGGACACCGTGGTTGAGCTGTTAGCCTACGCTAGGGTCATATGCCTCCCCGTAGTGACCGTTGAGCAACCAAACTCGTGAGTCGAATACGGTGGTATGAGACACTGTATTCGAGCTGTCGATACCTACGACGAGAGCTGAGTACGGTGAGACCTGTATTCGTGCTGACGGGCGACGAGTCATTCGTAGTGTCTTCGAGTAGACTCTAAAGTCTGTGATTGACAATGAGCCCTTCGCAACAACTAGAGCATGAGTTGAGCCGAGTACGGTGAGACCTGTATTCGAGCTAACGGCCCGCGATTGAGCCGAGTACGATAAGACCTGTATTCGAGCTGATGGCCAGCAATTGAGTCGCATACGATGAGATCTGTATCCGTGCTGATGGGTGACGAGCCCTTTGTGATGCCTTCGCGATGCCTCTCAAATCATAATATCGTATGAGATTAACTAGGACTGATGACCCTAGAATGGATCATGTTGGGAATGATACAAGGGAGGTACCTTAGTTTCCCAATACTGCTGTTTGAAATAGACTAATAACAACTCGGTAATCATGCTCATCATTGCATTGCATATGCCTAGAAGATGTGGAGCACTGAGAGATGAAAGCATGCCGCGAACATAAGATGATGTCTCATGAGGGTGGTTTGGAAAGGGCATACATCATGACTGTATTCATACTTGTATTAATAAGAGTATTTAGAATTGTTTGATTGTACTGCTTTATCATTACTGCTTGACTGAGTTGATAACATGTTAACCTATGCTTTATTATTCCACTGAGTTGATCACTCACTCCCACGTTATGGGACAGTGTTCCGAACACCCACCAGACTTTGTCTGATTGCAGATGGCGACGCTACTCCTGAGGCGGAGCCGGACCTTTATGATGACAATGCTGCTTGTTCGTGTATGCTGTATGTTGACGACTTCAAGTGAGCCTTGTCTTGATCGGCAGGATTACAGGGATGTTGACTAGATAACACTACACCTTTGGTATAATTTGAAATTGTACTTATAATTATTTAACCTGGTAACTTTATCACACTTTAGAGACTCACCACTGTTTTTATTTTTTTATTTTTTATATCTATCACAGTCTTTCGTTTGTAATTTAACTGTCTCTGGAGTGTGATATGTTGTTTTGGCTTAATCTCACTCATGTTCAATACACTAACACAGACAACATTCCATCATCATTATCTATGTTGCATAAGTGATGTTCCAGAACTCGGGAGTTGAGTCACTACTCGACCCTCAAATTTTCGGGATATTACATCGCTACTCCTGAAGTGACTCGTGCATCTGTCGAGCTTCAATCACCCTAGCCACCAAAGAGGGTTGAATCGATAAGCTCGAAAGCTGAACAATGGAAGACTGTAAACCGAACTCAAAGTCAAACTCTGAAACATCCTCAAGCATCTGCCACTGGCTAACCATCATATGTGCCACCAGGCCTCATGGCTGACGGCTAAGTGCATCCGCCACAACGTTTGCCTTACCCAGGTGGTACTGAAAGTCAAAATTATAATATTTCGATAACTCCATCCATCACCTCTGTCGCAGGTTCAACTCAGACTGCGAAAATAGATACTTCAAGCTCTTATGATCCGAGAAGAGCTCGAACTTGACCCCATATAGATAATGCCTCCACACCTTCAGTGCGAAGATAATTGCTGCAAGCTTCAAATCGTGAGTGAGGTAGTTCAGCTCATGGACCTTGAGCTGGCGCGAGGCATACGCCACTGGCTTCCCGTGCTGCATCAGTAAACACCCAAGCCAATTCTAGAGGCATCAGTAAAAATAACAAAACCCTCACTCCCATCAGAAAGAGTGAGAACAGGAGTGGACGTGAGGCTGTCCTTCAACTCCGTAAATGCCTTCTCATAAGCGTCACTCCAGATGAAGTCGGTGCCCTTCCGCGTTAACCTGGTCAGCGGTACTACAATACGAGAGAAACCCTAGATAAACAGTTGATAATATCCCGCTAGACCAAGGAAGCTGAGAATCTCGGACGCGTTCGTGGGCTGGCCCCACTGACGCACTGCATCAACCTTCGAGGGGTCCACAGCGACACCCTCCCTCGTCACTACGTGACCAAGGAACTTCATCTCCTCCTAAAAAACTCGCACTTCTCTAGCTTCGCATACAGCTGGTGGGCACGGAGGCTCTCAAGCACAATTCGCAGGTGCTCAGCATGGTCCTCTCGGGTTTTTGAATATATAAGAATATCATCAATGAATACCACCATGAACTGATCGAGGAACGACCGAAAAACCTCATTCATCAGTTGCATGAATATGGTAGGCGCATTGGTCAGTCCGAATGAAATGACCAAAAACTCAAAGTGACCATAGCGTGTCCGGAAAGCCGTCTTCAAAATGTCCTCCTCTCGGACCCGTATCTGATGGTAACCGAATCGCAAGTCTATCTTGGAAAAATACTGCGCACCCTACAATTGATCGAACAGATCATCAATATGAGGAAGCGGGTATCGGTTCTTGATGGTGACTCTGTTGAGCTAGCGATAGTCCACAAAGAGTCGCAACGAACCATCCTTCTTCTTTACAAACAATACCGGGGCTCCCCAAGGCGAACTGCTGGGACGAATAAAACCTAACTCCCGGAGCTCATCCAACTACTCCTACAGTTCCCTCAACTCTAACGGTGTCATCCGGTAGGGGGCCTTCGAGATAGGCGCGGCACTGGGCAACAAATCAATCTGGAACTCCACCTGTCGATGCGGCGGTAAACCCGGTATCTCCTGAAACACATCCGGGTACTCAAAAATAACTGACAGCTACTCAATACTCTCTGCCACAAAATCCCCAACGACCGAAGCCAAGAAACTAGATAACGACTCTCCTCTGGGCTCGGCGATGAACTGGAATACCGACAAGCTAGAAATGTGAAATGTAACCGTCCTTGCGGCACATTCCAAGATGGCGCGATACTCTACAAGCCAGTCCATACCCAAAATCACATCAAATCCTACCATCAACATCATGAATAGATCGGCAGGGAGGAACATCTCGTCCACTAACACCGGGCAAGAAGGACAGCGACGGGACAGTACAATAGACTTCCCCATGGGAGTCAAAATGGTCAAGGCCTCAGACACGACCTCCGATGGAATGCCGGTCGATCGACAAAACTGCTCGGTCACAAAAGAATGGGAAGCGCCAGAATTAAACAAAACATTAGCAGCACAAGCAGAAATAAGAAGAATACCCTCAACGACTCCACCGGTTGATGACTGCGGGTCCTGGCCTGACGCTTGCTACATAGAATAAAAATGGCCCTGTACTAGTAGGGGAAGCAAACCGGAAGACTGAGGGTCCTGAATTTGAGCCTGCTGGGTTGCTATACACACTAAACCTAGGGATTGAACAACATATGGATATCCCCTCTGCTGGTGCTGCGGCTGCTACTACTATCTCTGCTGAGGTGGTCTACCTAGCTACCTCTGCTGCTGAGGAGGAGCCCTAGGAGCGGCGGGTGGAAGCTGTGCTCTCTACTACTACTGAGGAGGACGAGGAGGGGGCAACTCCAATGGCTGCTGCTGCTGAATGGGGAGAGGGCACTCACTCCTCCGATGCCCGGCCTGTCCACAACCGAAGCATACACCGAAAAAGGGGTCGGAAGATGAAGCAGCTGGCGGTGCTAATGATGATGAAGAGCTACTAACTGAGCCACAGGCTGTAGATACCCTGATCTGTCCCTCCACCTCTGCTGATGATGCTGCCTAGAACTGCTGGCTGGTGAACTTCTCTTCCGGTCTCCGTCGGAACTCTACTCTCTCCATCTATGGGTCATAGCCTAGTGCTCCTCATAAACTAGTGCCCGATGCACAACCTATTCAAACGTCTCCAAGCAATGCCCCACAACACAGCTGCGAAGGGCAGGACGCAAACCGGTCAAAAAATGACGGGCCCTCATCTTCTCATCACTGGTGAGATGAGGAACAAATCTAGACAAGGCCAAGAAACGAGCATCATACTGAGATACAATCAGATCGCCATGCACTAGGGTCTCAAACTAGATTGCTCGCTGGATCTGAACATGTTCAGCAAAGAACTTCTGGTCGAAGCAGGTCACAAACTCCTCCCATGTCCAAACGAACTGAGCCCCGACTATCTTGAACACGGATGACCACCAATGACAGGCCTCAACCTGAAGAAGGTAGGTGGCAAGGGATACTCTCTAGCCCGCAGGACAATGTATAGTGTCAAAAATTCTCACAATCTCGGTGCGCCAAGCCTCAGCTGCAGAAGGGTCAGGATCACCACTAAACCTCGGGGGATCATGCTGTCAGAACTCTCAGGCTATTGCACTAGCACGCGGTAAGTCAGACTGCCCAGAAACCTCGGCAGTAGCTGGCTGACGGATCTACAATGCTGTGGCAACCAACTGCATCAGCTATTGAGAATACTCAGCTCCTAAAGGTACTGTCGGAAAGGCAGGGGCGGCACGTGCCTCAGGCGTAGGCATGGGTCCGGCCAGTGGAGCAAGAGCCTCTGAAATAAGAACAGCAGACTGAGGAGGGGGAATGGGTGAGGGAACCAGAGCAACTGGAGCCTCTGTAACTGGAACAGCAGGCTGAGAAGGAGGAATAGGTGGGGGAACCGGAGTAACTAGAGGAACAGGCTAGGTCAGGACCTCTGGAATCGGATCCTCAACAACGGGAGCAGGATGTGCTCGAGTAGGATGGGTAACTCGGGCACCTCGTCCACGGGCACCACGACCATGGGCGCCACGTCCACGCGTCATCGTCTATAAAATAATGACGTTGCAAGGAATCAAGACAATTATAGGCTTAATACAGAACTAAGAGAAGAATCTTGGGACACTACTTGTCCTATGTTCTTGGCAGACATGCGATGTTATCCTAAGTTATTCTGAATTACTTGATATCCCTGAATACCAACTCCTGTCACGCCCCAGACTCAGTAACCGAAATTCAAAGGAACTCGATGGTCGATTCTGGCCGTAACAGCCTCCACAGTACCCCATTCTCAGCTTCGAAGATAGGTTCTAATCTTGGGATCCTACAAGGAGGATTTTCATAATAGTATAATCATTACCAATAAGAGCATACCCAAGATCATAGCAAGTACATCTGAGAATAACAAAGGCACACATCGTAAAATCCACTATAAATTTGAACTTTTACAATCATCCATAAGGTTCAAAAGGACATACATGAGATAAAAAGAAAAGAGGGAAAGGTCGGCAACACTGGAGTCCTCAAATGCTCAGCTCTACTCCATGCTCTGTTGCATATTACCTACCTAGAGTATCTTGCATGCATCAATCGTGTATAAGCTTGTAGAGACTTAGAGGGTGGTGTAGGTGTGTGACAATGGTGCATAGAAGAGTAGTAGGAGATACAGGGAGAGAAGGATGATCAATGAGGATACAACTAGCCTTACCCAAGCTTATCATGAATAAGATGCAATGAGTACTGGGTGCCATTCCAAGGCGATGCATGAAGGGGCTTGTACAACCAATGCTAATACAATGCAAGTAATGTCAGTGCTCATATCCAAACCACAAGTCATGTACATTTCCGATCATAAAGAAATCATCGCGGTCCATTACACTGTTGAATGACTGCCGCTCTACAGACCTCGCACAGTCAAATGAGCGTAAGAGACCTCACTACCCGCCTGTGGACAGCCAATCACCAACAAGGCGTGAAGGTAATGGACCCATTTACAAGTTGTTTAGACTTAGCCTAGCAATACCTCCTCACATCAGGCAGGTAAGGCCACATTCTTATCCAATCGACTACACGACAGTGGGAGTCGTGGCCTGATGGTATAAGGCCCTCGTGTGCTCATATATTCCACCCGGTCATGGCGTTGGAGAATATCCTTGGTACCATAGAAGTTTTGAGAATTTCACACATGTCATCCTATGGACCCAGTATGCTCAACTAATATTTTTGGTGTCCACACATACGGCCATCCATGAATATTCTTATAGAGGCAAGGCCCTGATAAAGCAAGGTTGGATACCCACATGCCATTCAAATGCCAGATTCATGAATCACACAATCACTCATGCATTAATCTCAAGCATCCATCATGCTTCAGAGGGAAAAACTTCACCCCTCGGGGATATACCAACATACCCTACACAATGGCACAACCATAGCCAATCATATCTCAACCAAGCATGCATATGATGCATATGAGAGTGGGCCACGAAGATGAATAGGGATGTCAATGAGGTGAAGATGAACTCTCTACCTAACCATGAAAGGTCTAGGTACTTAACCAATTTCCTCATAAGGAATACAACCTCTAGTGGGGGCCCATTTACCTGGGGTATCCCACGAGACTAAGGAGAACAATGATATGGGCTTAAATAGATGAGATGGGCCTATTAAGGGTCTATGGTGGGCCTTTAACCACCTAGAGAAGCCCATGGGCCTACCTTAGGGCTACCAATGTGGACATCCAACTACAATTAGTCCCCAAGAGGTAGCCCATCTCTAATTGATCACGGATCAAGGCCCAAGACCCACATAACATTAGAAATAAGAAATGGGTAGCCATGAACATACCACATACACTCATGATGAGCTTCAGAAAGGCGGCCTAAGGCCTATCCAAAACATGGGTCCAAGGAAAACACACATAGCCCAACCCATACATACCACTATAGGCCCATAGGGGAAAGGTTAGGGCCTAACATAAAGGCCACTAATCCATATATTGTGGTGGCCTAATGGGCAGCCCATTACTCAAACCACATAGGCAAATGTCATTCTCTTAGTCAAGTAAGGTTGGGCTTACAACCTGGCCCAAGTATAAAGTTGATTTGGTGGGCAACCAAAGGGCCATCTACTTGTGTAACCTGGCCTACGAGCCCAACACAATAAATGGTAAAAGAAAATGACCCAAGAGTATTTTAAAATATAAGGGAGCAATAAGTGCCCAATTTCCTCAATATGATGGGCCCCATAATCATGGCCCCAATGGGCCCTAGAACATCAGGGATGGGTCTCTAACTAGTCATACACAAAGCCCAATGGGCTGGGGCCCAAAAGTTCTGAAATAACAAAGGAGACAATAATGTACAGGAAATTTCTGTAATGCATGTTGCTATCCTAAATTTGGGCACTCCATTAGAGTGGGTCTAGGGTCTTTAAAACTCTGGGAATTGAGGTCCAAGGTCCCTCATCATGCATACAATAATAGGAAACCCAGAAAGGTAGCCCACCATCAGAGGAAACATTTTTGAATTATGGTTTTTATCAAGGCATATTGTTGGACTGCACAGCAGAAAAATCTAGCAGTCCAACTATCTTTGCCCATTCTTTTGCATGCCCAAATGGGGTCAGTTGGGGCTAAAATTTTACAGAGTGACACTTCCATAGGTGAGTCACACCCCAAATAAAATTTAGAATTTGTGTATATTCCTAAGTATTTTAATTAATTTAAACAAAATAGTCTATCCAAAAAATTGGATAGACCTGGACGTCCCAACGTGGTAGACCAGTCTTACCCTCGCCATGGTGTGTACAGGAGTCCATTGGCCCTACAATTTGGTAAGTAGGTCCCACCATGGGTGGACCATAACTCTAAAAAATTTCAGAATTTTTGGACATCTAAAAATGTTTTAATTTATTTAAATAAATCAATCTGTCCCCAAAATCGGACTGATCGGGCTACCTTATTATAATGGGCCGGTCCAGCCACCACCATGGTGTGTATAGGTGTCCATTGGCCCCAAAACTTTGTAGTTGGGTCCTACCATGAGTGGACCACCTTTCTGTAAATTTTCATAATTTTTAGACAAATAAAAGTATTTTAATAAATTTCGGAATTCCAACCTGTCCAGGGTGGAATGTTGCTGGAATAATGCAGAAAATCCAGACTGTCCACCTCACTTGGATCACACCTTTGGGACCCCAATGAAGGTCAGATGGGGCTGAAATTTAGGGGACATCAAGATGAGATCCCCAACTTCCATAAAAGTATATTTGATCGGTACAAAATGTCCCCTAATCAGTCCCAAATTCAAGCCCAAGGTCCAACAAAAATTCGTTTAGAAAATTTCTGGGCAGCAACATGCACATGAAATAAAATGAGCATAGGAACCAAAATAAGAGGAAATTACCCTATGGAATTTGAGTTGTGGTCCACCTCAGTGGGCCCCACAAATATCTAGACCTAATCCATACCATAAATTCCATTGCATGTGTCCAAAAAGGAGCAAATGGGGCACCTATATTCATAGAGTGGACAGACATGGGCTTCCACTCTCTTTGGATGGTCTGGATACTTCCACGCCACAAGGTGGGACACACACATCTGAGAATAATATATCAACAAAAGAATAATAAGAATCGGCCACAAGAGATAGGGCTCCGCCACATTGAGGCCCCTTCCTTTCATCACAAGCCACACATATCACTATATTGATGGGATTACAAGATCCACCCATGCATGCATCCTCTAATCAAAATTCAATGGTGGAGATGCCATCTCCACCAAGGATCAAGGGTCTAGATGACCCACAAACCTATAAATCAAAGGGATATCTCATGATGGGGTCCATGGAGAATGGCCCCATCATGACAATCATGCATACATAAAGTGGGTTATTAGCCACACTCATGGAGCCATGTAGGACCTCTACCATTGATTGGTGGGTCCTACACATTCCTAATCAAATGAAAAAGGTTCATGCAAGAGGAAAAGAAAGAGACTAATCCCATGAATCACCCACCTTGAATCTTCAAGATTCTCCTACTCTAAGCTCCTTAAGCTCCAAGGGAGATGGATCAATAGTGGAGATGGGGTTTCAAGGGTTAGATGGTGGGAGATTAAGGAGGAAGGTGGCTGGAAAAATGGAGAAAAATGGGCTAGAGAAATGGAAGGAAATTGCTAGAGAAGAAGAGAGAGAGAGAGAGAGAGAGAGAGAGAGAGAGAGAGAGAGAAATGAGAGGGAAAGAGAGGGAAAAGCTTTTTAAGGGAAGTAATCATAACCTATGGTGATATAAACAATGTTTACTAGCGTAGGTTAGGTGTGGGTGGTGTGTGAGGTCTTGGTAGTGTGACTATGGAGATTTAGGTGGTGTGTTAGTATGTATGGGGACTTGTGCCATGGGTGATGGTGGTCCACATGCATTTCACTTAAGTGGGCATATAAGGAAATATACACAACTTTTAATCTATATATCGGATTTATGCACGAGACACGGCGTTGGAACCGTGGAGACGACGCGGTCACAATGGCATAAGTCTTGGGTCAATTCGAGTCAGGTCTACATAACCGAACTCAAGGACGGCCGTAAACACTACCCAAGGGTCGTAGGTCACCGGGATTCGACCAGTAGGACCGCGGGACCATGATGAACAAGATGCATACTTACACACACACATGCACACATGCAAACTCGGTTCAGGTCTCACAGTTTAGGTTATAGGTTATAAGTGTATGTTTAGGTTTAAGTTTTACGTTTAAGTTATAGGTTATAGCATTCGGTTAGAGGTTCAGGTTTAAGTGAAGGTTATAAGTTTTGGTTTAGGAAATCGGGTTCGAGCTTAGGATCGGGTTTAGGTTTGTGTTTTCAAGTTTAGATTTAGGTTTAGGTTAGGGAGTTGAGATTAGGATTAGGTGTAGGTTAAGGTTTAGGGAATTGAGAATAGGTTAAGGTTATAAGTTTAGGTTTAGGAAATCGGGTTTGGGTTAGGGTTTAGGTTTGGGTTTTCAAGTTTAGGTTTAGGTTTAGGTTTGGGAGTTGAGATTAGGATTAGGTGTAGGTTTAGGTTTAGGGATTTGAGAATAGGTTAAGGTTATAAGTTTATGTTTAGGAAATCGTGTTTACGTTCGGGTTTAAGTTTGGATTTTCAAATTTAGGTTTAGGTTTACGTTAGGGAGTTGAGATTAGGATTAGGTGTAGGTTTAGGTTTAGGGATTTGAGAATATGTTAAGGTTTAGGTTTAGGTTTAGGTTATAGGTTTTGGGATTTGAGAATAGGTTTAGGTTATAAGTATAGGTTTAGGTTTCGGTTTTATGTTTAGGTTTTATGTTTAAGTTAAGGTTATAGGTTTAAGGTATATGTTTAGGTTTAGGTTACAAGTGTAGGTTATAGGTTTAGATTTAGGTTAGGTTATAGGTTAAGGTTTAGAGAATTGAGTTTAGGTTATAGGTTTAGGTTATAGGTTAAGGTTTCGGTTTAGGTTATAGGTTTTGGGATTTGAGAATAGATTTAGGTGAAGGTTATAAGTTTAGGTTTAGGAAATCGGGTTCGGGTGCGGGATCGGAGTTTAGGTTTGGGTTTTCAAGTTTAGGTTTAGGTTTAGGTTAGGGAGTTGAGATCGGGATTAGGTGTAGGTTAAGGTTTAGGGAATTGAGAATAGGTTAAGGTTTAGGTTTAGGAAATCAGGTTTGGGTTCGAGATCGGGTTTACGTTTGGGTTTTAGGTTTAGGTTATAGGTTATAGCATTAAGTTAGAGGTTTAGGTTTAGGTTATAGGTTTTGAGATTTGAGAATAGGTTTAGGTTATAAGTATAGGTTTAGGTTATAAGAATAGGTTTAGGTTATAAGTATAGGTTTAGGTCGAGGTTTTATGTTTAGGTTAAGGTTATATGTTTAAGTTATATGTTTAGGTTTAGGTTATAAGTGTTGGTTATAGGTTTAGGTTTGGGTTAGGTTATATGTTAAGGTTAGGGGAATTGAGTTTAGGTTATAGGTTTAGGTTATAGGTTAAGGTTTAGGTTATAGGTTACGGTTACGGTTTATTTTTAGGTTTTGGGATTTGAGAATAGGTTTAGGTGAAGGTTATAAGTATAGGTTTAGGAAATTGGGTTCGGGTTCGGGATTGGGTTTATGTTTGGGTTTTCAAGTTTAGGTTTAGCTTTAGGTAAGGGAGTTGAGGTTAGGACTAGGTCTAGGTTAAGGTTTAGGGAATTGAGCATAGGTTATGGTTATAAGTTTAGGTTTAGGAAATCGGATTTGGGTTCAGGTTTAGGTTTGGGTTTTCAAGTTTAAGTTTAGGTTTAGGTTAGGGAGTTGAGATTAGGATTAGGTGTAGGTTTAGGTTTAGGGATTTGATAATACGTTAAGGTTTAGGTTTAGGAAATCGGGTTCGGGTTTGAGATCGGGTTTACGTTTGGGTTTTGGTTTAGGTTTAGGCTATAGGTTATAAGTGTAGGTTTAGGTTTAGGTTTTAGGTTTAGGTTATAAGTTATAGCATTCGGTTAGAGGTTAAGGTTTAGGTGAAGGTTATAAGTTTTGGTTTAGGAAATCGGGTTCGAGCTCGGGATCGGGTTTAGGTTTGTGTTTTCAAGTTTAGATTTAGGTTTAGGTTAGGGAGGTGAGATTAGGATTAGGTGTATGTTAAGGTTTAGGGAATTGAGAATAGGTTAAGGTTATAAGTTTAGGTTTAGGAAATCGGGTTTGGGTTCGGGTTTAGGTTTGGATTTTCAAGTTTAGGTTTAGATTTAGGTTAGGGAGTTGAGATTAGGATTAGGTTTAGGTTTAAGTTTAGGGATTTGAGAATAGGTTTAGGTTATAAATTTAGGTTTAGGAAATCAGGTTTGGGTTCGGGTTTAGGTTTGGGTTTTCAAGTTTAGGTTTAGGTTTAGGTTAGGGAGTTGAGATTAGGATTAGTTGTAGGTTTAGGTTTTCAGATTTGAGAATGCGTTAAGGTTTAGCTTATAGGTTTTGGTTTAGGTTTAGGTTATAGGTTTTGGGATTTGAGAATAGTTTTAGGTTATAAGTATAGGTTTAGGTTATAAGAATAGGTTTAGGTTTTAAGTATAGGTTTAGGTTTCTGTTTTATGTTAGGTTTTATGTTTAGGTTAAGGTTATAGGTTTAAGTTATATGTTTAGGTTTAGGTTACAAGTGTAGGTTATAGGTTTAGGTTTAGGTTAGGTTATAGGTTAAGGTTTAGGGAATTGAGTTTAGGTTTTAGGTTTAGCTTATAGGTTAAGGTTTAGGTTTAGGTTATAGGTTTTAGGATTTGAGAATAGGTTTAGGTGAAGGTTATAAGTTTAGGTTTAGGAAATCACGTTCGGGTTCAGGATCGGGTTTAGGTTTGGGTTTCAAGTTTAGGTTTAGGTTTAGGTTAGGGAGTTGAGATTAGGATTAGGTGTAGGTTAAGGTTTAGGAATTGAGAATAGGTTAAGGTTTAGGTTTAGGAAATCGGGTTCGGGTTCGAGATCGGAGTTTACGTTTGGGTTTTAGGTTTAGGTTTAGGTTTTAGGTTTAGGTTATAGGTTATAGCATTCAATTAGAGGTTTAGGTTTAGGTTATAGGTTTTGGGATTTGAGAATAGGTTTATGTTATAATTATAGGTTTAGGTTATAAGAATAGGTTTAGGTTATAAGTATAGGTTTAGGTTTAGGTTTTATGTTTAGGTTAAGGTTATAGGTTTATGTTATATGTTTAGGTTTAGGTTATAAGTGTAGGTTATAGGTTTAGGTTTGGGTTAGGTTATAGGTTAAGGTTAGGGAATTGAGTTTAGGTTTTAAGTTTAAGTTTTAGGTTAAGGTTTAGGTTAAAGGTTACTGATTCAGATTTAGGTTTTAGGTTTTGGGATTTGAGAATAGGTTTAGGTGAAGGTTATAAGTTTAGGTTTAGGAAATTGGGTTCGGATACGAGATCGGGTTTATGTTCGGGTTTTCAAGTTTTGGTTTAGGTTTAGGTAAGGGAGTTGAGATTAGGATTAGGTCTAGGTTAAGGTTTAGGGAATTGAGCATAGGTTAAGGTTATAAGTTTAGGTTTAGAAAATCGGGTTTAGGTTCAGGTTTACGTTTGGGTTTTCAAGTTTAGGTTTAGGTTTAGGTTAGGGAGTTGAGATTAGGATTAGGTGTATGTTTAGGTTTAGGGATTTGGGAATACATTAAGGTTTAGGTTTAAGAAATTGTGTTCGGGTTCAAGATCCGGTTTACATTTGCGTTTTTGGTTTAGGTATAGGTTATAAGTTATAAGTGTAGGTTTAGGTTTAAGTTTTAGGTTTAGGTGATAGGTTATAACATTCGGTTAGAGGTTTAGGTGAAGGTGAAGGTTATAAGTTTTGGTTTAGGAAATCGGGTTCGAGCTCAGGATCGGGTTTAGGTTTGTGTTTTCAAGTTTAGATTTAGGTTTAGGTTAGGGAGTTGAGATTAGGATTAGGTGTAGGTTAAGGTTTTGTGAATTAAGAATAGGTTAAGGTTATAAGTTTAGGTTTCGGAAATTCGATTTGGGTTCGGGTTTAGGTTTGGGTTTTCATGTTTATGTTTAGGTTTAGATTAGGGAGTTGAGATTAGGATTAGGTGTAGGTTTAGGTTTAGGGATTTGAAAATACTTTAAGGTTTAGGTTTAACTTTAGGTTATAGGTTTTGGTTTAGGTTTAGGTTATAGGTTTTGGGATTTGAGAATAGGTTTAGGTTATAAGTATAGGTTAAGGTTATAAGTATAGGTTTAGGTTTAGCTTATAAGTGTAGGTCAAAGGTTTAGGTTTAGGTTAGGTTATAGGTTAAGGTTTAGGGAATTGAGTTTATGTTTTAGGTTTAGGTTATAAGTTAAGGTTTAGGTTTAGGTTATAGGTTTTGGCATTTGAGAATAGGTTTAGGTGAAGGTTATAAGTTTAGGTTTAGGAAATCGAGTTCGCGTTCGGGATCATGTTTAGGTTTGGGTTTTCAAGTTTAGGTTTAGGTTTATGTTAGGGTATTGAGATTAGGATTAGGTGTAGGTTAAGGATTAGGGAATTGAAAATAGGTTAAGGTTTAGGTTTAGGTTTAGGAAATCGGGTTCGGGTTCGAGATCGGGTTTACATTTGGGTTTTAGGTTTAGGTTTACGTTTTAGGTTTAGGTTATAGGTTATAACATTCAATTAGAGGTTTACGTTTAGGTTATAGGTTTTGAGATTTGAGAATAGGTTTCAGTTATAAGTATAGGTTTAGGTTATAAGAATAGGTTTAGGTTTAGGTTTTATGTTTAGGTTAAGGTTATAGGTTTATGTTACATGTTTAGGTTTAGGTTATAAGTGTAGGTTATAGGTTTGGGTTTGGGTTAGGTTATAGGTTAAGGTTAAGGGAATTGAGTTTAGGTTTTAGGTTTAGGTTATAGGTTAAGGTTTAGGTTTAGGTTTTAGGTTTTGGTATTTGAGAATAGGTTTAGGTGAAGGTTATAAGTTTAGGTTTAGGAAATTGGGTTTGGGTTTGCGATCGGGTTTATGTTTGGGTTTTCAAGTTTAGGTTTAGGTTTAGGTAAGGGAGTTGAGATTAGGATTAGGTCTAGGTTATGGTTTAGGGAGTTGAGTATAAGTTAAGGTTATAAGTTTAGGTTTAGGAAATCGGGTTTAGGTTCGGGTTTAGGTCTGCGTTTTCAAGTATAGGTTTAGGTTTAGGTTAGGGAGTTGAGATTTAGGTTTAGGGATTTGAGAATACGTTAAGGTTTAGGTTTAGGAAATCGGGTTCGGGTTCAGGATTGAGTTTACGCTTGGGTTTTAGGTTTAGGTTTAGGTTATAGGTTATACGTGTAGGTATAGGTTTAGGTTATAGGTTATAACATTCGGTTAGAGGTTTAGGTTGAGGTAAAGGTTTTAAGTTTAGGTTTTGGAAATCGAGTTCGGGCTCGGGATCTGGTTTAGGTTTGTGTTTTCAAGTTTAGGTTTAAATTTAGGTCAGGGAGTTGAGATCAGGATTAGGTGTAGGTTAAGGTTTTGGAAATTAAGAATAGGTTAAGGTTTAGGTTTAGGAAATCGGGTTCGGGTTCGAGATTGGGTCGTTTCGGTTTTAGGTTTAGGTTTAGGTTATAGGTTATAAGTGTAGGTATAGGTTTAGGTTTTATGTTTATGTTATAGGTTATAACATTCAGTTAGAGGTTTAGGTTTAGGTGAAGGTTATAAGTTTAGTTTTAGGAAATCGGGTTCGGGTTTAGGATCGGGTTTAGGTTTGTGTTTTCAAGTTTAGGTTTTAGTTTAGGTTAGGGAGTTGAGATTAGGATTAGGTTTAGGGAATTGAGAATAGGTTAAAGTTATAAGTTTAGGTTTAGGAAATCGGGTTTGGGTTCAGGTTTATGTTTGGGTTTTCAAGTATAGGTTTAGGTTTAGGTTAGCGAGTTGAGATTAGGATTAGGTGTAGGTTTAGGTTTGGGGATTTGAGAATACATTAAGGTTTAGGTTTAAGTTTAGGTTCTAGGGTTTGGTTTAGGTTTAGGTTATAGGTTTTAGGATTTGAGAATAGGTTTAAGTTATAAGTATAGGTTTAGGTTTAGGTTTTATGTTTAGGTTAAGGTTTTAAGTTTAAGTTATATGTTTAGGTTTAGTTTATAAGTGTAGGTTATAGGTTTAGGTTTAGGTTAGGTTATAGGTTAAGGTTTAGGGAATTGAGTATAGGTTTTAGGTTTAGGTTATAGGTTAAGGTTTAGGTTTAGGTTATAGGTTTTGGGATTTGAGAATAGGTTTAGGTGAAGGTTATAAGTTTAGGTTTAGTTAATTGGGTTTGGGTTCGGGATCCGGTTTAGGTTTGGGTTTTCAAGTTTAGATTTAGGTTTAGGTAAGGGAGTTAAGATTAGGATTAGGTGTAGGTTAAGGTTTATGGAATTGAGAATAGGTTAAGGTTTAGGTTTAGGAAATCGGGTTCGGGTTCGAGATCGGGTTTACGTTTGGGTTTTAGGTTTAGGTTATAGGTTATAGCATTCAGTTAGAGGTTTAGGTTTAGATTATAGGTTTTGGGATTTGAGAATAGGTTTAGGTTATAAGTATAGGTTTAGGTTTAGGTTTTATGTTTAGGTTAAGGTTATAGGTTTAAGTTATATGTTTAGGTTTAGGTTGTAAGTGTAGGTTATACGTTTAGGTTTAGGTTAGGTTATAGGTTAAGGTTTAGGGATATGAGTTTAGGTGTTTGGTTTAGGTTATAGGTTAAGGTTTAGGTTTAGGTTATTGGTTTTGGGATTTGTGAATAGGTTTAGGTGAAGGTTATAAGTTTAGGTTTAGGAAATCGGAGTTCGGGTTCGTGATCGGGTTTAGGTTTGGGTTTTCAAGTTCGGGTTTAGGTTAAGGAGTTGAGATTAGGATTAGGTGTAGGTTTATGTTTAAGGATTTGGGAATACATTTAGGTTTTAGGTTTAGGTTTAGGTTTTAGGTTTAGGTTAGGTTTAGGTTTAGGTTATAAGTTATAGGTTATAGCTTTAGGGAATTGAGAATTGGTTAAGGTTTAGGTTTAAGAAATCGGGTTCAGGTTCGGGATTGGGTTTAAGTTTGGGTTTTCAAGTTTAGGTTTAGGTTTAGGTTAGGGAGTTGAGATTAGGATTAGGTGTAGGTTTAGGTTTAGGGATTTGAGAATACATTTAGGTTTTAGGTTTAGGTTTAGGCTTTAGGTTATAGGCTTAGGTTGTAGGTTATAGCTTTAGGGAATTGAGAATAGGTTAGGGTTTAGGTTTAGGAAATTGGATTCGGGTTCAGGATCGGGTTTAGGTTTGGGTTTAGGTTATAGGTTATAGGTTATAGGTTTAGGTTATAGGTTAAGGTTTAGGTTATAGGTTAAGGTTTAGGTTTAGGTTTACGTTATAGGTTTAGGTTAAGGTTATAGGTTTAGGTTTGGGTTTAGGTTATAGGTTATAGGTTTAGGGATTTGAGTATACATTAGGTTTTTAGGTTTAGGTTAAGGTTACTGAGTTTAGGTTTGGGTTTAAGTTATAGGTTTAGGGATTTGAGAATGCATTTAGGTTATAGGTTTAGGTTTAGGTTTTAGGTTTAGGTTAAGGTTATAGGTTTAGGTTTAGGTTTAGTTTATAGGTTAAAGCTTTAGGAAATTGAGAATAGGTTAAGGTTTAGGTTTAGGAAATCGGGTTTGGGTTTGGGATGGGGTTTAGGTTTAGGTTTAGGTTATAGGTTATAGGTTTAAGTTATAGGTTACGGTTTAGGTTTAGGGATAGGTTTAGGGAATCAGGTTTGGTTTTGGGTTCGGATCGAGTTTAGGTATTCTTTAGTATTATCTACTATTGAACCTAGTATTATCTACTACATACTAGTAACATACAAACATATTGGGGCACCATACCGTAAGCTACAAGAATTTCATGTCCCCCTAAACAAGGTATCCTTCATTGATAACATATATATATATATTATAAGTTCTTTATTTTCATTTACTTTTGCAAATACATTCATCATCCATCCAAGAAAATTGTTTATTATATGAAAAGCAAGGGTGAAAATAGATCAAAGAAGTGTGCAGGCATGTAAAATCAGGAGTCTCTCACCTGAGACTGCAGACTTTCTACAAATACTTCAGTCCCCATCTCAAAGCTTTCCATCTGGTGAAAGTTGACTTTCCCATTGTTGGAGTAAAAGGGCATGATTTCCTCTCCTATGAGACCATGAAAATTTAAGATTGCCCCTAAAAGTTATGAAGCAATATTAGAGTGATTCTCATAAAGAATATGAAACTGAAGAATAAATAAATGAAGAACTAAATTGGTTGATTATGAGTAGCCAATAGCTAGAAATGTCAATAAAAAAATTTATATTAGATGAAAAAAACTGTAAAATTCTGATACAATCATTAAAAGTACCACTTGTCACTTGGAAAATGATTCAAGATTAGCACTTGACCCCAAGAAAAATGATTAAGTCCCCAGATGATTCCAAATCCTGCAAAATGACATGGATCCCTAATTGTAAAACATGAAAATATCATTACAAAACATAACACTATTGGAATTCCATCGTACATTTCTACCTTAACAATAATATAGTTGATGAACAAAAAATAAAGTAACAGGAATTCATGACTAGCCTTCATGGAAAAATAAAATAAAAGATAAATTGTCTCTACACAGATGCTCCTGTACAAAAGATAAAATAACAACAATCAGAGTTGGTGAGGATGTTGATTGGATAGTAAATAAGGTTTACGTACCAAATCATATAGTATATAGATGAGTCGAATTGCCAATGAATCAGAAAGGCCCATTGTTTGGTTCTCTAGAAACTGATTGAAGGTTGATTGCCCACATGGTGATATTTTTGTCCACCAACAACACGGCCACCTGATCAATGATCTGTATTACTGATCATTTTTTATTTTTATATTTTTAGATCCTAAGTAGCGATGGTCTCTTCATAAAGCATCTCACTGTTTCCATAAAAAATAAAACCCACATCACATGATTTGCTTCCCTACTATCATTTAATAGGGAATCCTTTACATCCACGGCATAACGCATTGCACATCTGACAACTAGCTAAAAGGGTTTCAATCATGTATCACCTCCTATGCAAAATAAAATAAAACCCACACGATCAACCTTGAAGACATCCATTCAGGCACTCCCCACAAAATGTAAAATGCCTATTTTTTCAGGTATTATATTCACGAATCCACAATTTCTCCAAATTCCTTTAATATGAAAGTCCCTAAATCCTCAAATCACTAAAATCCCCAAATCCCCAATTTTCAAAATCCACCACGATCGAATTCCTAAGATCCACAAACCCTTAAATCCTCAATGGGTGAAAGAGAAATGAAAAAATTAAGAGAGAGAGAGAGATTACTTATTCTAATTTTAGTACAAAAACTCATGAAATTTAATGATATTTAAATCAACCAATTGGGCATTAAAAAGAAAAAAATAGAGAGATGAAAGAAAATAAATAGAAGAAAATGGAATAGGGTTTAGACATTCAATATTTGAGAGAGAGAGAGAGAGATACCAAGGACGACGAGGGGCTTATGGGAAGAAACCCTTTGTTTTTACCTGACAGGAAGAAACCTTTTGTCCACAAGTAGAGTGGCAGCAAGATGGGAAGAAATGCTCTGTTTTTTCCTGACATGAAGAAACCTTCCATCCACAAGGAGAGTGGCAGCGAGATTAAGTAAGCGAGCACGAGAGAGAGAGAGAGAGGGAGACGGTGAGGGAGAACGAGAGAGCGAGAGCGAGAGGGAGGGTTTTTTCTTTTGGAGCGAGAGGGAGAGGAGTGAGAGAGGGTTTAGGTGGCCAAAATTTCCATGACCGCCAAAACGGTTTCAATGGCAGGCATTCAATCCTCCACTGCTTTATCAGTGTGGTCCACTTGATTTTTTTATCTGTCTTATTTTTTGTCTCAAGCCTTACGACTAGGTTGCCAAGTGGACATTCAGTTTGGATACAACTCATATGTCATGATAGGACCCATAGAACTTGGTGACATCAACACACCAAATCATGACTGTGCGACAGCGGCCAATCCGCTTTCAAGCTTCGGTTATTAGTTGGACGGTGATCTATAGGGCTACGTGGGGGCCACCATGATGGATGTGTCTTATCCATGCAGTCTATTCATTTAGGAAACCATGGATAGGATATGAAACCAAAAATGAGGCAGATTGAAGGCCCAAGTCAACCACACCACTCCAAAATAACTTTCAACAATATGCACATAATTTCCAGTGTTTACTATTATGTGGTCCACTTGAGGCTTCAATATGCCTCCTTTTTTGGGCTCATACCCTAAAATATGATATCAAAATAGATGGACGGCTTGAAAGGGCCAAGCTATATGCCCTAGAGGGGGGGTGAATAGGGCAATGCCAAATAAAACTTAAAACAGCAGAATAATAAAAGATATAAATAACAATGCTGAAGTAATAACAATCTCAAAGCATATGAAATATGAGAATGATACTAAATCAGTTCTAAGGACAACCTTACACCAAAAACCAATGGCTTAAGGTAGGACAACCTTATTTCTAGAACGATCTAGAAAACACAAATGATGTGGAAAATAAATCAAGAATAACTTAAAGAAATAAATCCTAAGTTATTACACCATTCAACCACACTTGCTTGAAATGAAAATTACAACATTCATCCACAAAAGAAATCCACAATAATAAAGGAATAAATGAATAAAGAAATCAAGCACATCCACAACACAACGATATATAGTGGTTCGCCTGTGTGTTCACCAACTATTAGCCAACAGCCATACAGAATGCTACTCCACTCCTAATATCCTCACACAGGGGATATTAGCATGCACTATCAAAATAGGTTTTCACAGGTTCACCCAAAACCTTCACAATTGTGTCTTTTTATCTCGGGCTTACACAATTCAAAAAACCCCCACAATCTGAGTTTTCTGGCTCTCCTCAGATAACCAAAACAATGAGATTTTTTTCTGGCAAATCTCAAACAAAACCAGAGAAAGTAAATTACAAAGTAAAATACCTGGATCTCCTTTTGAAGTAGCCCAGTAGAACCAATCGGAGTAGATGAATGATACGTCGTTCAATGTCTAATACTCACATAAAGAATGGTTCTATGTCTAATTGATTTTAGATTAAATCAAGAAGAGCAAGGTCTATTTGATTTTGATCCCAGAAGAAGGAATATCACAAATTCTTCTTTTCTAAATAAGATTTGAATATGGATCAAAATCATAATAGAAAAATGCTAACAAAAGGAATATTAAATATGCACAATAGCTTTAAAAAATAATCACTACTTATCTCAGAGTATAGCCTTAAATCGCTTGAATTGAATGAAATGGAATGAATAAACTCAGAAATTCGTGCATTATTTATGGCCTCAAAAATCCCATCTTCGACTGGTCTTAGAATCCTAGGACTGGTCCTAGCGTCAAAGATTTTGAAAGATTTTCGCGGGATTAGATTTGCTATTCTCACGACTGGTCTTAGGTAGCCTACGACCGGTCGTGGACCACCTACGACTGGTCGTGAGACACCTACGACTGGTCATGGGACTCGAGGTAAGTCTTTAGAGTTCGAGTCGTTGAACTACGACTGGTCGAAGGATGAGTCATAGGACTTCCCAGGACTGGTCGAAGCAAGTCCAGGACTAGTCGAAGGATAACCAGGAAAATCCGAAAATCTGTAATAACCTACGACTGGTCCTGAGATACCTAAGACTGGTCTAAGCAAAGCTAGGACTGGTCTTAAGATTTCTAGGACTGGTCTTAGAACAGTCACACCAAGTAAATTAAAATATTCGTATTATGACCTATCATATAGACCAACCTAAGGTCAATCTAAAGTCAAACAAACCTTGAAGTGAGATGAACATTGAAGTCTTGAAGGTCTGTATTCTCAGATGATCTTGAAGTAAAAGCTTGAGTCGAGTTGAAGATCAGCAGCTTCTCCTTCATTTCCTGCTTCAGCACCTTCACCACCACCTTCATAGAATTGACCAGGAAGCAAATCCAACTTCATCTTATTTAAATTAGTATTATTGAATAAAAGATGATGAATTGGTGCCTCATTCTCAGGTAAAGCAACGAGCATATTTATGGCTAAACAAGTCATAAGATAACCAAATGGAATATCACTATGACCCGGATGAAGATGAAACTGAATGATAAAATGACATATCAAAGAAGGTAAACAGACAACAATGCCAGACACAATAGAGTGCAATACCCGAACCATGAAGACAGTTAACTCGGTTTTATTGCCTGACCAAGGATACACGTTTGAAGTGAAGATCCGGTGCAAAACTCTGTATCTGAGTAATAAAAATTTTGAGGGGAGCAGATTTCCTTTGTGCGTCCAATGCACTTCTATATTGCATAAATCTCTTATCAACATTTGTTTTTCCAATTCTGATGGTTTGTCATATAATGTATGAATCGGAATACCTTCATCTTTTACAGGTATATCCATAATACCTGATATCAAATGTCGATCTATCAAAAATTTTCCTTCTCTAGTAGCAATTGAGAAAGTTAAATTATCAAGAGAAAAATCAAAGATACATGCAACCATAGATTGTGCAATGGACTGGTATGCAGGCCCACCCCAAAACAAAATATTAGTCCAGCCAACAGATTCAAGGAGAGGTGTAATCTCAAATTGTTCAATGTGACTGAGACTTATAAGACGCTCAACGATAACTTTACGGTTATGTATCTCCCGTACATCATTGGGATCATCTTCGGGTGACCGAAGGTGCCGTCTTGTTATAGATGTAGATCTAGATGAAGATGGACCACGGGATGTTTTCTTTTTCCCTCTAACATCCATTTTCAACAAGATTTACCAAGGACCAAGCACAAAGAACACTAGAAGTGGTGGGTTTCTCTAGATCAGATTTTTAGAGAGGAAACCCTAAACAATCAACAAAAGACGAGATCTAGCTTATGGAATAAACAAAGCAACGCATAGAAAGCATAAATCTTCAATAAAAATGAAGAAAAATGACTTATCTTGAAGAAAATCACGAACTCTCAAGACTGGTCGAGCCACGACTCGTCGAAGGAAGAAGAGGAAATGAAGAACAAAGTGATTTTCCCTAAATTATATGATGCTCACGATCTATACGACCAGTTGAGTGCAGTCCAAGACCGGTCGAGTCAGTATCGGTCGTGTATGGCAAAGGCCAGTCGAGCATCGACAAAAATAAATATTTTTATGCAGAAATTGAAATTTTTACACATAAAAATTTAAAATATAGTACACTATGATACATCCAGACAAGTATATTCAATTTAAAATGCACATACCAAGGTCAAATTTTATTTTAGTAAACCTGCTTTTGTCGAGCGGTTTAGTAAATATATCAGCAAGTTGGACATTGGTTGGAATATATTCCAAAGAGATAGCTTTTTCTTCAACCAATTCACGAATGTAATGATACCTAATGTCAATATGCTTAGTACGCGAATGCTGAATTGGATTTTTGAAAATATTGATAGCACTGAAATTATCACAATGTAAGATCATTGAATCTTGATTAATTTCATAATCGCTTAACATGCGTTTCATCCATACGAGTTGTGTACATGCATATCCTGCTGCGATATACTCAGCCTCAGTAGTGGAAAGCGATATTGAACTTTGCTTCTTGCTAAACCAAGAAACCAAACAATTTCCAATGTAAAAACAATTACCACTGGTTGATTTTCTATCATCAATATTACCAGCCCAATCAGCATCAGAATACCGAACTAATTTAACATTAGTATCAAAAGGATACCAAAGACCCAAATTAGTTGTACTTGTGACATATCTAATAATCCGTTTGATAGCAGTAAGATGTGAATCTTTAGGATTAGACTGATATCTCACACAAATACCAACGCTAAAAGCGATATCAGGTCTACTAGCAGTTAGATATAATAAACTACCAATCATACTACGATATAGCTTAGGATCTACATCTTTACATGTAGAGTCTTTTGAGAGTCTCAAGGTTGTACTCATAGGAGTATCAAATTTTTAACCATTTTCAAATCCAAACCTTTTAACCAAGTTTGTAGCATACTTGGTTTGAGAAATGAAGATTTCATCAGGTTGTTGTTTTACTTGTAACCCTATGAAGTAATTTAGTTCACCAACCATGCTCATTTCGAATCTTGATTTCATCAACTCTGCAAACTCAATAGACATGTTAGAACAAGTTGATCCATAAATAATATTGTCTACATAGATTTGAACCATTAAAATCTCATTATTATGTTTCTTAACAAATAGCGTCTTATCGACACTTCCCACTTGAAAACTATGACTCAGTAAGAATTTAGTCAATTTTTCATACCATGCCCTGGACGCTTGTTTCAGACCATAGAGAGCCTTTTTGAGACGAAATACATGATCAGAAAGCTTGGGGTCTTCAAACCATGAGGGTTATTCTACATAAACTTCTTCATGTAAATCGCCATTTAAGAAGGCACTCTTTACATCCATCTGATAAATTTTAAACTTTCTAAAGCAAGCGATAGAAATAAAAAGTCTGATAGATTCAAGGCGAGCGACTGGAGTAAAGGTTTCATCGTAATCGATGCCTTCAATCTGAGTGTACCCATGTACAACCAGTCTAGCCTTGTTTCGTATAACATTTCCAAGTTCATCGGACTTATTTTTAAAGATCCATTTTGTTCCAATAATGTGTTTATCTTTAGGTCTAGGAACAAGATACCAGACATCATTACGAACAAATTGATTAAGCTCATCCTGCATAGCTACTATCCAATTTTCGTCAGAAAGAGCTTCTTTTACATTGACTGGTTCTATTTGGGATGTAAAACAAACATAATTGCATATGTTTTTAAGCTGTTTGCGTGTACGAACTCCAAGTGAGAGGATTTCAAGAATTTGATTAGTTGGATGATCTTTTGATCCTAGGTTCAGATTGAGATGAAGAGGTATCTTGATTTTCAATTATAAGAATTTCATCATCATCGAACTCGGAGCAGTGTATTCAAATGATCATCAATGACCACATTGATGGACTCTTGAATCACACCTGTTCTTTTATTTAGAACCCTATAGGCTCGACTGTTTAAGGAATATCCAAGGAAAATACCTTCATCACTCTTCGTATCAAATTTTCCCAAATTTTCACGATCTCGTAAAATGTAACACTTACTGCCAAAAATTCGAAAGTATTTGACTGTAGGTTTCTTTTCGAACCATAACTCATAAGCAGTCTTATTTTCAAATTTACTAGTATAAACACGATTAATAATGTAGCAAGCAGTATTAATTGCTTCGGCCTAAAGAGTTTTGGAGAGCTTCATACTATTTAACATGACATTAGCCATATCCTGAAGCACTCTATTTTTTCTCTCAACTATACCATTTTGTTGAGGAGTTTTGGGCGCAGAGAATTCATGTGATATTCCCTGATCACTACAGAATTTCTCAAAACTGCTATTTTCGAATTCAGAACCATGATCACTACGAATCTTATAAACTTGAGAACCTTTTTCATTTTGGATTCATTTGATGATCTTCTTTACCTCATTTAGGGTTTCAGATTTGTCTTTTAAAAACGATACCCAAGTGAATCTAGTAAAGTCATCTACGATAACCAAGATGTATTTTTTGCCACCTCGACTCTCCGTTTTAGTTGGTCCAATGAGATCCATGTGGAGAAGCTCGAGAGGTCTGGATGTGGTATTGGAGTTCACTTTCTTGTGAGAGCTCCTAATTTGTTTGCCCAACGGCATTCACCACATATTTTGTCTACTTTTTGTAATTTGGGTAGACCTCTTATAAGTTCTCTTTTGCTCAATCTAAATAAGTTCCGGTAGTGTACATGTCCAAGGCGTTTATGCCATAATTCAATCTCATCAGTATGGACCATGTAACACGATTGAGTAGATGAGCTTGCATTACTAACGATGTAGCAGTTTTCAGAAGTTCTGCGACTAGTTAATATAACAGAATCCTCTTTATTAACAATCTCACAACCTTGATTAGAAAACTTTACATTATGATTGTTGTCGCATATCTGAGATATACTCAATAGGTTGCGTTTCAAGCCCTCAACATATAATACATTTTTAAATAAGGAAATGTTATAAAGTTGAATCGTACCTTGGCCAATGATTTTGTAATTGCTTCCATCACCAAAAGTGACTGGCCCATCAGTCCTGTCTTCAAGATCGGTGAATAAAGCTTTGTCGCCTGTCATATGTCTGGAGCATCCACTGTCAAGGTACCACTTTGAATGGCTTGTAGCTTTGAAAGTAGTGTGGGCAACCAAGCAGTCAACTTTAGGAACCCATTTCAGTACTGTTTTGGGTTTAGGAGTGTAGTTGGACTTTTTCTGTCTATTGTTATATGAATGACTTATAGAGTTAAAATTTAATAGCTCCTTGAGAAGATCAATAATCTTTTCAACCAAAGGATTTTAGTTTTGAAGATTGAAGTTGGCATGACTATTTTTAGATTTTTGAAAGGTCCTTGAATTTTTTGAAAAACCTTGATAAGTATACTTTACTTTTGAGTTCGAAGACTCTCATTTCACAAACTTAGGAGCAGTATTCTTTTGTTTAGGAGAAGTATTCTTATCATAGCCCAACCCAAATCTATCGCCACATTTTCTCGATCCGGATAACAATTTTTCTAATTTAGGATCACCTTGGGCATATCTCCAAGTGTCTTTTAAACTCAAAAGAGAAGTTACTTCATTTTTGAGTTTCTCGTTCTCGATTTTCAAATCATCGACTTGGGAGGTTTTGATTTTTAAATCACATTTGGTCTTTTCAAAAAAATCGGAAATATGAGATTTTTCTAAGACTAGAGACTCATAATCTTCTTTGAGTTTAGAAAATTTTTTCTTTTGTAATTTAAGCTTGACAGCAATTTTACAACTCTCATTATAAAGGGCATTGTATGCATCTTGAAGATCATCTTCATTGTCACAATCACTATTCAGATTCTCTTCGCTAGTTACTTCATCATAATTTGAAAAAGTGACTTTGGCTAGAGTCATAAGGGCTTTAACATCATCTCTCGACTCGTTTTCAGAATCTTCTGATTTCGAAGAGGATTCTGAATCAGATGATTCATCCCAAGTAGCCAACATACTCTTCCTTTTTTATTTGTCCTTTTTGGGACATTTGTTAGCCAAGTGCCCATACTCTTGATAGTTGTAACATTGACTATCTTTCAAAGTTTTTCGAGCTCTAGGTTTAGATTGTCTCTTATCGTTTGATTTTTGAAAATCTCCTTTTTTCTTATTTTTCAAAATTTTAGAAAACTTTTTTACAAAAAGTGCCATATCATCTTCAGAATTTTCAAAGTCTGAAGTGCTCTCTTGTGGAATATTTTTAGATGACTTGAGATCAATTGATTTTCCTTTTGGAGCTTTAAAGTTCAATTCGTAGGTTTGTAAAGAACCAACTAGTTCCTCAACCCTCATGTTATCCGTATCACGAAGTTCCTGAATCGCGGTTACTTTTGAATTGAACCATTCAGGAAGTGAGCGTAGTATCTTTGCACATACTTTACTTTCTAGGATTCTATCTCCAAGACCCCACATTGAGTTTACGATGTCATTCAATCTAGTGTAGAAGTCCATAAATATTTCATTCTCATCCATATGAATTTCTTCAAATTTAGTTGTGAGGAGTTAAACTTTAGATTTCTTGACAATTGATGTACCCTCGTGTGTCATTTCTAAAAGATCCCATGCTTGTTTAGCATTTTCACACGAGATGATTCTTTTGAATTCATCTGGTGACAATGCACAAGTAATTGCATTTAGTGCTTTTGCATTGGCACTACTCTCACGTTTCTGAAGTGTGGTCCAAAGAGCATAAGATATTACTTTCATTGATTTTGAACCATCTTCATCAGTTACTTCAGTGATAGGTAGTTTCCATCCGTTCACTTTGGCCAGCCACACACTTTCATCCATGGATTTGAGAAAGATTCTCATCCTTGCTTTCCAATGGCATAGTTTGTGCCATTAAAGGGTGGTGGCCTAGTGACAGATAGGCTTTCAAAATTTGACATCTTAATATAGCTTAGATCGTTAGTTCAGGAAATAAATCCAATAAATAAGCAATAAGCACGAGCTATTAGGCTCTAATACCACTTGAAAGGGCCAAGCTATATGCCCTAGAGGGGGGATGAATAGGGCAATGCCAAATAAAACTTAAAACAGCAAAATAATAAAAGATATAAATAACAATGCTGAAATAATAACAATCTCAAAACATATGAAATATGAGAATGATACTAAATCAGTTCTAAGGACAACCTTACACCAAAAACCAATGGCTTAAGGTAGGACAACCTTATTTATAGAACGATCTAGAAAACACAAATGATATGGAAAATAAATCAAGAATAACTTAAAGAAATAAATCCTAAGTTATTACACCATTCAACCACACTTGCTTGAAATGAAAATTACAACATTCATCCACAAAAGCAATCCACAATAATAAAGAATAAATGAATAAAGAAATCAAGCACATCCACAACACAACGAAATATAGTGGTTCGCCTGTGTGTTCACCAACTATTAGCCAACAGCCACACAGAATGCTACTCCACTCCTAATATCCTCACATAGGGGATATTAGCATGCACTATCAAAATAGGTTTTCACAGGTTCACCCAAAACCTTCACAATTGTGTCTTTTTATCTCGGGCTTACATAATCCAAAAACCCCCACAATCTGAGTTTTCTGGTTCTCCTCAGATAACCAAAACAATGAGATTTTTTTCTGGCAAATCTCAAACAAAACTAGAGAAAGTAAATTACAAAGTAAAATACCTGGATCTCCTTTTGAAGTAGCCCAATAGAACCAATCGGAGTAGATGAATGATACGTCGTTCAATGTCCAATACTCACATAAAGAATTGTTCTATGTCTAATTGATTTTAGATTAAATTAAGAAGAGTAAGGTCTATTTGATTTTGATCCCAGAAGAAGGAATATCACAAATTCCTCATTTCTAAATAAGATTGGAATATGGATCAAAATCACAATAGAAAAATGCTAACAAAAGGAATATTAAATATGCACAATAGCTTAAAAAAATAATCACTACTTATCTCAGAGTATAGCCTTAAATCGCTTGAATTGAATGGAATTGAATGAATAAACTCTGAAATTCATGCATTATTTATAGCCTCAAAAATCCCATCTTCGACTGGTCTTAGAATCCTAGGACTGGTCGTAGCGTCAAAGATTTTAAAAGATTTCCACGGGATTAGATTTGCTATTCTCACGACTGGTCTTAGGTAGCCTACGACCGGTCGTGGACCACCTACGACTGGTCGTGAGACACCTACGACTGGTCATGAGACTCGAGATAAGTCTCTGGAGTTCGAGTCGTAGAACTACGATTGGTCGAAGGATGAGTCGTAGGACTTCCTAGGACTGGTCGAAGCAAGTTCAGGACTAGTCAAAGGACAACCAGGAAAATCTGAAAATCTGTAACAACCTAGGACTGGTCCTGAGAAACCTAAGACTGGTCGAAGCAAAGCTAGGACTGGTCTTAAGATTTATAGGACTGGTCTTAGAACAGTCACACCAAGTAAATTAAAATATTCGGATTATGACCTATCATATAGACCAACCTAAGGTCAATCTAAGGTCAAACAAACCTTGAAGTGAGATGGACATTGAAGTCTTGAAGGTCTGTATTCTCAGATGATCTTGAAGTAGAAGCTTGAGTTGAGTTGATCGACTTTCTCGAGCTTGGTACATTCTTGACTTGTCTTAATGAAGTCTTATAATCTTGAACTTGATAGAAGCAAGCTTGGAGTCTTCTATTCTTGTAGACTTCATTCATGACATGTCTTGCAAGCATTCTTCATTTATGATCTTGTCTTGAAAGCATTCTTCATTCATGATCTTGTCTTGAAAACATTCTTCATTCATGATCTTGTCTTGAAGCAGTGTGTAGTCACAAACAAGAAACACAAAAAGTACAAGACATATAGGTTTTATCACTACAAAATTTGACAACCAAAGGGATATGAAATCATAGCACTAACACGGCTTAGATAAAACAAATACATTACGATGGGCCCCACTTAGACCCTTATGAGACCGTCAATTTTTTTATGGGTTGTAGCCTATAGCTACGGATTAAATCCGAAGCTATTATGTTACGGATTAAAGCCGTAGCCATAAACCTCTATAGTCTATAGCCTTTGCTCATTTTTTTGGTAGTGCATGTAAAATATCATTATTGAATATGAGAACTTATTTTATCAACCTTAAGTATTATCATTGGTGATTAGGGTATACTATTTATTTCATTACAATAGCTATTAGTGACTCGTTAACTAATATTAAGTATACTGCTAATATTAATAATCATTTTAAAATCTTTAGTGTTATTAGCATTACGATCAATTATACATCATTAGCCATTATAGGATTACTATTATTAATGTTATTAGTATCGTTATTACATCAATTAGAAATTGAATCTTAAAATTTATCCTAGAACTAAACTTAAAAATGAAACCCTAAAACCTAGGTTATGACCCTAACCCTAAATAGTGTGTAAGCTCGGGTCTAATTTTACAGCTTTGCAATTGATGGTAGAGTTGATTCCAAGGAAACAAGCATTTCTCAGCGATGGTGTAGGTGGTTCGAACATAAGGTGAGGACTCACCCTTTAAGCTTCCCACTTAAATTCATTGATCTAATCATAAATGTTGCCTTAATCCTTTCCAGTCAGTATCTCTTAAGTTACTTGATTTTGTTACTTAGCTTATTATGTGAATATGTGAATATGATAATGTGTTGCGCACCTGATTCCTGTGGTAGATAATGAACATATCTCTTTAATTATAACATGCATAAACAATTTGGTGATAACATGCTATCTTTAGTCGTACATTGTTAATTAACTATATGTTGGTCGGTTGCGATTGAGTGATGTAATGAATGAACCTGTCCTGAACTCACCAGCTTGCGGTCCATATATCACACTTTGCCTTACATGGCTTGGACCGTATAGTCGCCCTACGTGCCTTGAATTGTTTATGTTCCCTTCGTGGCTTTGATGGGTCATTGGTGGACATCTGTGGCTTGATGATTATATTCACATATCTTGTTAGTTTTCTAGTCATCTTACGGTGTTCAGTCATACCATGATTTCTGGGTGGACTGAGTGTTCGCTTAGCGATTTTTTAGCCATCTTGTGGTGTTCATGTACGATATGATTTTCGGGTGAAGTAGATGTTTGTATGTTAGTTTCCTAGCCATCTTGCGGTGTTCGGTCGTACCATGATTTTTGGGTGGAGTAGAAGTTCACTTATCAATTTTTTAGCTATCTCGCGGTATTCACGTATGATATGATTTCCGAGTGGTCTAAAGTTTATATGTTATTTGTCTCTTCATTTGTGAAGTTCAGTCTTACCATGATTTTTGAGTGGAGCTGAAGTTTACTTATTGCTTTTCTAGTCATCTTGTGGAGTTCACGTACGATATGATTCCCACGTGAAGTAGAGGCTTAAAGGTTGATTTTCTATTGACCTTATGGATTTCACTTGTACCATGATTTTCGGGTGAAGTTGAAGTTCACTTATTAATTGTCTAGCCATCTTCCAGAGTTCGCCTATAATGTGATTTTTGGGTATAATAGAAAGTTGTATGGTAGATTATTTGATTATCTGAACATATTTCCTTGCATTGCGATTACTATTATATTTTACCTATGATGAGATGTTGTTGATTAGCTTGATTTTTGAGTATATGATCATGATTATGAAATGCCTTGTTTAATATATTCATAACTTGCGTTCTGTAATGGATTATGGATGATGAGTGTACAATCTTAGAGCGTGCTCCTCACTGCGATAGCCATTGACGCTATCAAACCGTAACAGTTGATGCAGGTGCAGAGCGAGCCGATATTGTTCATTGGGTTGCTAGAGCAGATTGGGTAACTGAGGAGCTAGACGGGGTCCCTGCGGCCTATATTGATCTCCAGCACTAGTTGATAGGCTCCTGTTTTGCTTACACGAACTTTGTTACTTGGGATTGTATAAGTCCTGTATGGGCATTACATTTGAATTTTCATTATAGTTGGAATGTTTTTATCATAATGCATGGTTTACTCTAGCTTTGTTGCTATTAACTCTGATTAATGATAAGCGGTTCAAATTTACACTGAATTTTTAAGGTTAACACTCGAGTTTTTGGGAAACGGGTCGTATACTCGGATTATGAAAACATGGGGAGTTATATAAGCCTCTCGATTTCCTGCTTTAGGTTGTAGCAGTTGCTCGTGTTATGTCCGTGATCCCAGTGGAAATGACAATACTTATTTCTATTTCACTGGTCAGGATTGCCACGCAGTTTGTTCGGCCAGCTGACGAAGTTCTCGCCCTTCATTTCCATTAGGACTTGCTCTTAAGGTTTGTTGAGCGGAGTATGGTTTATGAACTTACTGTCAAGTCGTTTGCTCAACCTATGCTCGTCTCGTGGTCGATCCTCTTTCCATTTTTTATTGGTATTGGCCGAGTCAACCTCCTTTTTCGTCGACTACTTTGCTGGAGTGTTTCTATTCTGAGCTGCTTCTCACAGAATCTGGGTCTCCTCGACATTGACATGTTTCTCTGCCCGAGCCATGAACTCAGCCAGAGTGGTTGGTGGATTCTTATCCAGGGATAAGAGAAACAGTTATCTCTTACCCCTTGCATGATGGAGTTGAGAGCTATTTCGTCCGAGTGCTTTCGGACTTGCAGGGCTTCAAGATTGAAGCGCTTGATATAGTTCTTGAGGAGCTCTCCTTCTTTCTGGACTATGTTATTCAGATGCACCGATGTCTTGAGCCTTTTCTTACCCCCGATAAAATTCGCGACAAAGGCATCACTAAGCTTGGCGAATAAGCTGATGGACCTCAGCTTCAGTTGCTTGAACCATAGCCTAGTAATGTCAGACAGAGTGAGCGAGAAGGCTCGACACATTACCGCGTCTGATGCATTATGCAATTCCATATAAGTCTGAAAGGACTCTATATGCTCTGCTGGGTCAACTTTGCTGGTATAAGGAACGATTTGAGGTAGGCGGAACTGGTCTGGGAGCCAAGCTTGCATGATATTGACCACGGACGGGGATTGTCATACCCCAAACTCGAAAACTGGGCGTACGAAATTCTCTATCACTGAATCCGATGCCGACAGCCTCCATAGTACCCCATTTTAGGCTCCCAGCGCACATATGCTAGATTCCGATCCTGGGATCCTACAAGGAGGATTTTTCAACGTATATTTATCTTGTATTGTATATTCGAGGACATGGGAGGACCATGTTGAACATTTGGAGATTGTGCTGGAGACCCTCCATGCCCACCAGTTGTATACGAAGCTAGAGAAGTACGAGTTTTGACAGGTGGAGGTGAAGTCCTCGGTCACGTGATGATGAGGGAGGGTGTCACTGTGGAGCTTTTGAAGGTTGATGTAGTGCGCTAGTGGGGCTAACCCATGAACTCATTTGACATCCATAGCTTCTTTGGTCTAGCAGGATACTATCGACAGTTTATTGAAGGTTTCTCTCGTATTGTTGCACGCTGACCCAGTTGACGTGGAAGGGCATCGAGTACGTCTAGAGTGATGCCTGCGAGGAGGTATTTACGGAGTTGAAGGATTGCCTCACGTCCGCTCCTGTTCTCACTCTTCCTGATGGGAGTGAGGGTTTTGTTGTTTTCACTGATGCCTCTAGGGTTGGCTTGGGTGCTGTCTTGATGGAGCACGGAAAGCCAATGGCGTATGCCTCATGCTAGCTCAAGGTCCGTGAGCTGAACTACCCCACCCACGATTTAGAGCTTGCAGCGGTTCTCTTCACACTGAAGGTGTGGAGGCATTATTTATATGGAGTCATGTTCGAGCTCTTCTCGGATCATAAGAGCTTGAAGTATCCATTTTCACAGTCCGAGTTGAACCTGTGTCAGAGGCGATGGATGAAGTTGTTAAAGGACTGATTTCGATCTTCAGTACCACCCGGGCAAGGCAAACGTGATGACGGATGCGCTCAGCCGTCAGCCACGAGGCCTAGTGGCACAGATGATGGTGCGAGAGTGGCAGATGCTCGAGGATGTTTTAGAGTTTGACTTTGAGTTTGGTCTGCAGTCATCCGTTGTTCAGCTTTTGAGCTTGTCGATTCAACCCTCTTTGGTGGCTAGGGTGATCGAAGCTCAGCAAACGGACAAGTCACTTTAGGAGTACCGAGCAGAGGCAACATTCGTGGAGCAGTCAGACTGGCAGATTGGTTCCAATGGTGGATTACACTTCAGAGGCCCATTGTGTGTCCCGGACGTACCAGAGTTGCATCATGATCTGATGACCGAGGCACACCGATAGAGACTTACTATTCATCCAAGCTCCACGAAGATGTATCATGATATGAAGAGGTAATATTTTTAGTAGGGGATGAAGCGCCAGATTGCTAGTTTTGTGGTCGAGTGTGACACATGCCAACGTGTCAAGGCCAATCACTAGAGACCCCTGGTCCCTTGCAGCCGTTGAGCGTCCCAGTGTGGAAGTGGGAGCATGTATCGATGGACTTCATCGCAGGTTTGTCGAGGACTTAGCGTGGTCATGATACCATCTGGGTTATCGTCGATCGTCTGACGAAGTCAGCTCAATTTATTCTAATGAGTGCTTTCTGATCTATGGACCAGGTTGCAAAGGTGTTCATTGAGGAGATAGTAAGACTGCACAATATCCCAGTTTCGATCGTTTCAGACCGAGACTCCAGATTTATGTCTTAATTTTGAAGGAGTTTCTAGCAGGTGATGGGGGCCACTTTGCGTCTCAGCACTGCTTATCATTCGTAGATGGATGGGCAAACCGAAAGGGTCAACCAGATCCTTGAGGATATGCTCATAGCTTATGTGGTCGACTTTATGGGTAGTTAGGATGAGCATTTGGGCCTCGCCGAGTTTGCATACAATAATAGCTATCAGGCGACTATCAACATGACTCTTTTTATGGCACTTTATGACAGACCGTGCAGATCTCCTAGCTGTTGGGCTTAGGTTGGAGAGCATCGTCTCTTAGGTCCCAAGCTTGTGCAGCAGACATTGGAGCCTATTGATGTTATCAGGCAGAAGATGCGCACAACTTAGAACTGGTAAAAGAGTTTTGCTAATCGTCGTCGTCGACCCCTCGAGGTTACAGTTGGGGACATGGTATTTCTCAAGGTCTCGCCTACGAAAGGTGTAGTTAGTTTTGGTGTAAAGGGCAAGCTTGCCCTGAGATTTATTGGACCTTTTGAGATTACCGAGCGCGTGGGCACTGTGGCCTATAGGCTTGCCCTACCTCCTAAGTTGTCCGCGATCCACGACGTATTCCATGTTTCTATGTTGTGGAAGTGTGAGTTGGACACTATCCCAGTGATTGATTGAGAGCCACTCGAGGTCCATGAGGATGCTTCCTACATTGAACAGTCAATTCGTATCCATGATCGTTAGGAGCGGGTCCTCAGGAACAAGGTCATTCCCTTGGTGAAGGTGTAATGGGTCATCATTCGGAGGCCGAGGCATCTTGGGAGCGTGAGGCTGAGATTAGAGAGCGTTATCCCCATTTGTTCGTTGATTGATTGCATGCATTACTTGTATTGCCTTCTCTTGAGATTGAGGATTGAGATATATATATATATATATATGATGATGTTTATGCATTTTTGTTGTTTCGGTTTTGGCAATTTCGGGAATGAAATTTCTTTATTGGTGGGGAGGATTGTAAGACCCAACTTGAGTTCTTGTGTGTGCGTGTGTGTGTAGGTACGCATTTCCTTTCTTTTGGTCCTGCAATCTTACAAGTCGAATCCCGGTGACTTGCGACCCTCAGATAGTGTTTACGGTCATCCTTGGGTCCGGTCATGTTAACCCGACTCGGATCGTCTCGAGACTTATGACATCTTGTCCGCATTGTCGTCATGGTTTCGACGACGTGTCTTGTGCGTTCATCCGATATATATATCAAAAGTTATGAGCATTTCATTGTAAGACCCTTAATCATGTGTCCCACTTAGGTGGAATGCATGTGAACCACCACCCTTGGCACAAGTTCCAAGGTACACTACACACACCACACAAAAGCTCCATATCTAACACTGCCTATCTCACACACTACCAACAAACCTATCCTAGTCTACAACATTGTTATATCCTCCCATAGGCAATCATTGCCTTTCTTACAAAGTTATCATGATCTCTCTCTCTCTCTCTCTCTCTCTCTCTCTCTCACTCACTCTTTATCTCTTCCTCCTCATTTTTCCCTCCATAACAAGCAACCCTTCTCTCCCAACGTCCCTTTCTTCCCCTTTTCTCCAGCCCTCTAAGCCCTATAACCCCTCAAATCCCACCACTAAAAATACATCTCAACCATCAAAATCTCTTCCTTGCTCTAAGATAAAAAATAGTGAGTGACTATTTTTTTTTGTTGATTTCCTTTCTATCCTTTAATCTCATTATTTTTTTATGAATGGATCATATGGGACCCACCAATCTATGGTGGGGAACCTATTTGATCCCATGGATGTGGCCCTTTGGCCCATCCTACATGCATGTCATGTTCCATGATGGGGCCATTCTTCATGGACCCCATCATGATGTATTTCATGATCCACTTCATCTCAAGGTCATCTAGGCCTTAAATATCATGTTGGGATGGCATCCCAACCATCTATTGTAGATATAGACCATGCATGCGATAGTTTTGTGATTGTAAATGTAAATCGATATAAATCTATGAGTTTTATTGTTCTTGGGAAGGCACATTAGTGGCGGGGCCCTATCCCCATAGCCAGATTATTCCTCCTTCCTCTCTTTTCATTTATATATGGATGGTATGTGTGTGGCCCACTTGGTGGGCCTGGGACGTCCCAAAAATACAACAAGGGTGGGACGCCCCTAACATCCATTTTATGATTTTTAACACCATATTTTGATGCATGCAAGTACCCTATCCTAAGTTCTTGATCTGGACATGTGTGGGGCGCACTAAAGAAGGCCACACATCCTTTTAGTTGTATATATATATATATATATAAGCATATATGTCCAGCCATATATAGCTGTCCAAAAATCTGGACTGTTGCATAAACTATTATAGATAATGTTTGGCATGGATTTGGACTATGTTTTCCACTATTTTTCTTGTTGTTGTGGGGTGTAATATGACGGAGTGGACCCCACCTTGAAGTGTGATGGATCACACCTCAGATGGTGCAATGGCACCCTAAAGGAGGCCCAAAGGGGGGTGGGCGGTCCACCTTGCGGACTGTCTAGCCCTCTAGATTGAGGGGAAAACACAATTTCCAGCTTGATTTTCTGAGTAGTGGCTTGCTGTATTTTATGGAAAAAATGTTAATCACTCATCCCTCCCCTCCTAGGTGAAGTGGGCCCACCTTTTGGAGTGTACATTGCATGGACAACATGTTTTATGCAACAGAATTTTAAACTTCTACCTTGTTGTCCATAAACATTTTCCATAAATTGCTTGGGCTTATGGCTCTCCAAATGGCCCATCTTGTGGCCCATCATGTTGGGACCCACCTTGAGGATGTGGGCCACCAAATTCACCTTAGAAAAAGGGAGCATGGCTGCTAGAATGACAGCCCATAGCTGGATATTCTAGTAGGGCTGGCATCTAGCCATGGGTTAACTATGCACCCTCCCAAGGCCCACTTTAATGTATGTTTTATCCAGGCCACCCTCCATCGTATGGACTCCAAGTGTGCGGCCCATCTCCCTTGTGGAATGTCCACATGTTAGACCCACTTTGATGTATTTAGGGAGGGACGTCCTAGCCCCTTGGACCACCCACCATGGGATGCCCAACCCATTGGCCTGCTGCTGGACGACCAGTCCAGCAGCATGGCCAACCAGATTTATGTGTTTTATCTTCTCCCTTTATCTGGTGGACCATCCGTGACATGTGTGAGTCACTAGGGATTAAAGAAATTATATACTTAATTATTTTTGAATTTCCAGCAAGCCCAGATAGTGGGTGGGCTAGAATTTCATCAATAGGCCCAAAGTTGCTACCTGTAAAGGAACTTTTTGGGGCAGCATGACCCACCAAATTTGGGGATATTATTACACATATCTTACCCTATTTTTTTTTTTATTTTGGGTTTAATTAGTGCACTCTTAAGGCCCACTTCATTTGGGTTTTATTGGACCAATATTCATAGTTGTTTGCTGGGTTTTCCTAGGCCCATTGTCCTAGAACTTTCTTGATAGGCCTCTGACCTTTGGGCCTATATTTAATACATTATTGTGATGGGTTTTATAGGCCAAATACTCAAGAAGTTGGGCCCTTAGTTGCCCATTAAATTAACCCCATACATGGGCCAAGATGTGAGGCCCAACTCGCTTGTTTTAAACATAAGAATTGCCCATATGGTTGGAATAATGGGCTGCCCCTTAAGCCCACCACAATGAGTGGAATTACGACCTTTATGGTTGGGCTCATACCTTGCTTGAGGGCCCACCATGTGGCCTATGTGTTGGGCTTGGACTGTAGTCTACTAGGCCATAGATTGTTTAGGCCTTGGGCCTTATCTTTATGCGTGTAGATTGTGGGCTACCTTTTGGGACCCAGTTGAAGTTGGAGGCCCTCCTTGGTGGCCCTAAGGTAGGCCCATAGGGTTGTTATAGGTGGTCGAAGGCCCACCTTGGACCCTTGCTAGGACCAGTTCTTCCTTGGGCTTTTATGACCCTCCTAGCTTGTGGGCTACCCAGAGTATTGGGCCCCCACTAGGGGGCTTCTCTTGGAGTACATGCCTATATGTCTAGACCTTGTCCCTTAATGGGAAGGAGGAATATGTGAAAAGGCCAAGTTATATGCCCTAGAGGGGGGGAGGGGTGAATAGAACTATGCCAAATTAAAATTTAATAGCGAATTTCAACCGAAAATAAGATAGCCTTATAAACAAATAAATAAAAGAAAGTACTTTAAATAAATTAAAGAACAGAAATGTAAAGCAATCTTAAATAAAGAGCTTGATACTAATGTTATTCTAAGGACAACCTTTGCACCATAAAAACCAAGGGTTTATGGCAGGACAACCTTACTAGAATAAATTGAATATCAAAACTCAAATAGAAAGGAAATAAAGGAAATAGGAAGAAATAAATTCTAAACTATTACAACATTCCCCATTTTGCTTGAAATGTAAATATTACAACATTCACATCCACATATACATTCCACACATTTGAATGATTAAAGATATAGAAATTAAGTAAACATCCAAATCACAAAACACACCGATATATAGTGGTTCGCCTGTGTGTTCATCAACTGTTAAACGACAGCCACACAACTTGCTACTCCACTCCTAATATCCTAACACAGGGGATATTAGCATTCACTATCCAAATAGGTTTTACAAGTTCACCTAAAACCTTCACAATTGTGTCTTTTTAACTTGAGCTTACACAATCCAAAAACCCACACTTTCTGAGTTTTTTGGCTCTCCTCAGATAACCAACACAATGAGATTTTTCTGGCAAATCTCAAACAAAACCAAACTAATGGAATTTACAATAAATGTAAAATACCTGGATTTCTTCTTTTGTAGCAGGCCGGTAGAACCAATCAGAGTAGAAGTTTGAATCAACGTTCAATGTCCAATACTCACTTAAGAAATGGTTATAGGTTCTAATTGATTTTAAATTAAACCAAATTGGGCATAGCTTTATTTGATTTTGATTCCAAGAAGAAGGAATACAACAATTCCTCTTTTTCAAATAAGATTGAAATATAGAAAGAAAATTAAATATAAATAAGTTAACCAAAAAGAATATTAAATATACACAGATTAGCTTAAAATGAACACTAACTTATCTCAAAGTGGAGGCTTGAATTTTCTTGAAATTAATCAATGAAAAACTCTGAAATTTGTGTTCAATTTATAGATGCAAAGATCACGTCTACGACTGGTCTTAGGAACCCTTCTACTGGTCGTAGCACCAACAACATTTTGAAATTTTTGAGCGCGATCTTAAAAACCATTCTACGACTGCTCTTAGAGTATCTACAACTGCTTGTATTAGACCCAGGACTGGTCGTAGACAACCAGATTTGGTTACCGGAGTTTAAGTTGTAGTTATAGGACTGGTCAAAGAATGAGTCGAGACATCCCTACGACCGGTCGACCAGGTCTCAGGACTGGTCATGGAATAACCAAAAAATTCTGAAAATCTTCAATAACTTAGGACTGGTCGTGAAATTTCTTGGATTGGTTGAACCAGGTCGAGGACTAGTCGAACAAGGTCCAGGACTAGTCTTAGAATAGACTAAATTCATATAAATAGATTTATTTTGAATTATGTATACAAAATGACCTACCCTAAGGTCAATCTAAGGTCTATCATACCTGGGACATGAAGTATGAACATTGAACTTCATTCTTTCAGATGATGGTTGACCTTTGAACCTTATGAAGCTTGAGATCTCTAACTCAACGTAGTTTGATCTTGAGATCTTCGAAAGCTTGAAATTAAACTTCATCAATACACTTTGAGTCTTGAAATGTACTCTTGAGTCTTGAGATGTACTCTTCTTATCGATGTCACTCTGAACCTTGATGCTTACAGAAGAGGACAAAGTACATAACCTTGCATTTCTTGAAGCAGAGCACCGTACATATCTTGAACCATTGTGATGTAGTGTCTTGATCATATCAACATATAAACACGAGACACATATAGAGGTTTTGGCACCACAAAATTTGACAGTCAAAGGAGCATGAAACCAAAGCACTTACAATATGTTCCACATCGCCATCGCCGGGTAGTGCACTTACACTATTATGACCCATATGCATCATTTACATGAATAGATTACATTGTGTGTAGTCATTGGGTTGACTTGGGAGAGGGATGGGGTTTCTCCCCTTGTGCACATCGAGTGCTTAAAGCTAGTGCATGATCTGTATGCGTAACTCATGCATTGGCATCGCATTTCATGATGATACTGCCCTTGCTTCATCAAGGCCTTGCCTCCATAGGGGCATTCGTGGATGGCTGTAAGTGTGGACACTGGAAATGTTATTTGAGAATATTAGGTGCATAGGATGCACATGGGTGAAATTCTCAAAACTTCAATGGTACCAAGGATTTATCCCAAAATCATGACCGAGAGGAAACTATGAGCGCATGAGGGCCTTATACTGTTAGGCCGCGACTCCCACTGTCGTGTAGTCAGTTGGTTAGGGGTGTGGCCTTACCCGCCTAGTGTAAGAAGGCATTGCTAGGTTGAGTCTGACTAGCTCATAAATGGGTCTGCTGCCGTCGAGCCTTACTGGTAATTAGTTGTCCACTAGTGGGTAGTGAGGTTTCCTACACTCGTTTGACTGTGCAAGTTTGAAGAGCGGCAGTCATCCAACAGTCTACTGGACCCCGGTGATTTCCTTATGATTGAAAATGTACTTGATACATGGATTTGGATATGAGCACTATCATCACTTTGCATCGCATTCGCATCTACTATATAAGCCCCTTTATACATCACCTTGGCATGGCGCCCAGTACTCATTACATTTTATTTTTGATAGGCCTCGGTAAGGCCAACGACATTGTCATTGATCATGTTTTCCTTCCTGTATCTCCTATTATTCTTCTGTGCACCATTATCACACTCCTTCACCACCCTCTAAGCTTCTATAAGCTTATGCATGATTGATGCGAGTAGGAGATCCTAGATCGGTATCGTAACAGTTGAGCTTGGATTAGAGTTGAGCCGAGGACCCCTGTGTTGCAGACATTTCCCTCTTTCTTCTATTATCTTATGTATGTCCTTTTGAACCAAATGTAACTATAAAGTTCAAATTTATAGTGGATTTTGTGATGTGTCCCTTTGTTATTTTCAAGATTTACTTGATGTGATCTTGGGTAAGCTCGTATTGGAAATGGTTATTCGATTATAGGAATCCTCCTTGTAGGATCCTAGGATCGAAACCTACCTTGGGAGCCGAGAATGGGGTACTTCGAAGGCTGTTGTGGCCAGAACTGGCTATCGGGTTCCCTATAAGTCTAGTTATCGGGTCTGGGGCATGACAACTGAGTCCTCGACTCAACTCCTATCTAAGCTCTGCCGCTATGACGCCGACCTAGGATTTCATGCTCGCATCAATCATGCATAAGCTTATAAAAAGCTTAGATGGTGGTGAAAGTGTGTGACAATGGTCCGCAAAAGAATAATAGGAGGTATAGAAAGGAAACATGATCAATGCCAATATCACTAGCCTTACCAAGGCTAAGCTATGAATGCAGGAAACCATACCAAGGCTATGCAGTAAGGCTTATACAGCCGATGCAAATGCAATGCGAAGTGATGTCGATGCTCATAACCAATCCATATATCCAATACAGTTCCATCATAAGGAATATCATCAGGGTCTAATGCACTATAGGGTGACTGCCGCTCTCAAGACCACATAGTCAAACGAGCGTAAGAGGCCACACTACCCTCCTATGGACAACCAATAACCAACAAGGCTCGATGGTAGCGGATCCACTCAGCAGCTGGTCAGACTCAGCATGGTAATGCCCATTCACTCAGGCTGATAAGGCCACATCCCATCTCAACCAACTACACGACAGTGGAAGACACAGCCTAACGGTGTAAGGCACTCGGGAGCTCAAAATTTCCACTCGGTCACAACATTGAGGCATCCTCTAGGTACCTTTGTAACGCCCTGAAAATCAGGGGTCGAGCATAAACTCGACTCCCAAGTTCCAACGCATCACTTATGCAACAAAATGAATGATGATTGAATGTTGACCGTATTAGAGTAGTGAACATGAGTGAGATTAAGCCAAAACAACATATCATACTCCAGAGACAGTTAAATTTGCAAGTAGAAGACTTTGATAGATAGATAAAATATATAAACTATGATGAGTCTCTAGAGTATGATAACATTGCCAGGTTAAATAATTACAAGTACAATCCTAATACATACCAAATGTGTAAGGTCCTCTAATCAATATCCTAGAAAGCCCCGTCGATCAGGACACGGCTCACAGGAAGCCGTCAAAAGATAACCAATACAAGCAGGCATCGTAATTATTGCAAAGGTCCGGCTCCGCCTCAGAAGTAGCGTCGCCATCTGAAATCAGACAATGTCCGGTGGGTGTTCGAAACATCGTCCCGTAACGTGGGAGTGAGTAGCTAACTCAGTGGAACAATAAAGCATAGGTTAACATGTTATCAATTCAGTCAAGCAGTAACGATAAAGCAGTATAATCAAACACTCCTAACTACTCTTATTAATGCAAGTATGGATTTAGTCATGATGTATGCCCTCACCACACCCTCCCTCGTGCGACACCATCTCACGTTCGCGGCATGCTTTCATCCCTCAATGCTCCACATCTTGCAGGCACATGCAATGCATGATGAGCATGATTACTGAGTTGTTATTAGTCCATTTCAAACAGCAGGATTGGGAAACAAAGGTACCTCCCTTGTATCATTCTCAAACATGATCCATTCTAGGGTCGTTAGTCCAAGTTAATCTCAAACAATGGTGTGTTTTCTAGGTCACTGCAAAGGCTGCTAGGGCTGTTACGCACAAAGGTTACACCACTCCCCCATCACCTCTTTAACGATTCATCACTATACAGAAACAAGCCTAGTTCATACTCCATACACCGCGGCAAAACTCTAAGGCTCACCGCGATTTTAGAGTATGCTCGAGGTCACTATAAAGTGCTACCAGGGCTGTTACACACAAAGGTTACACAACTCCCCCATCACCTTATCAATGTAGGCCGACAGCATGAATATAGTGTCCCATACCACTATAATCGGCTCACGAGTCTGGTTGCTCACTGGTCACTACGGGGAGGCACATGGCCCCAGCGTAGGCCAACAGCTCAACCACGGTGTCCCATACCACCATGCCCAGCTCATGAGTCTTAGCGGATCGAGGTACCATGGTTAACGGGATTTCACTGGTAAGTTTGGTACCCTAGGTTCAAGCAGTAGCGTCCAAACATGGTAAACATACATTAGACATATCGAGTTACTTGACGAGCCTGACTAGCTCAAGCGCACAATCAATTAAACAACATGAAGTGCATAAGCACTCCACGTGGCCTAACCACTGTCGCCAACTGAAGTACGACTCGGGTTCATCAAACACATCCTACGTGGCGAAATGAATCTCAACCACGATCTCGAGTCTGGTACCGATTGTTTAGACTATAAACATAGTCCTAGATGCAATTAATCCATATTCGAAACATGTGGAGTAAAACATAATAAACAAAGTAATTCAAGCATGCTAACAAACATTTCATAAGCATGTATAAAGCATGTTATAAAGCATATCATAAAGCACCATATAAACAAGAATACAAACACATATATTTCACAAGTAAGCGGTTTAAGTAAACAACCTCATGGAGGAAATCATACATGTCTCTAAGGTAGTTGAGAATCCCATCTCAACACCTACCTAAGGCATCATCATCCAAACACTTACTCACACAAGCATTTTCACAAACACTTAGCATACACTATTTCAACATACATAGTGTATGCTAACAAACATGTATTAGGGCGAGTCCTTTCGCCAAGCAAGTATTTTATGCACATATGATATATTCATACTACAAATAATCATGACAAATACATTTCCAAAATATATACTTATACGGTACTTTCTACAATACACTATTTCTACATACATAGTGTATATTGGCAAAACATGTATTAGGGCGAATCCTTTCACCAAATAAGTATTTTATCCATATATCATATATTCATACAACAAATAATCATGTCAAACACATTTCCAAAATATATACGTATACGATATTTTCTACGAATACCTAGAATATGTAAAATTCCATATTTTACATCTTTAATCGAAACAGAAAACAGAAAGCACTTTGTACATGTGCAATTGCATGCAGATCATGAATCTATCATTATCTGACATTAAAAGTGTTGAAAACCATAACCTATACACCCAAAGTCCTCACCTTTTGTTGTAGAATCGTAACGGAGTCGATAGGTTTGCTAAGCTTCCGTATTCGGTAGTTTGATAACTATAGAATGAAATAGGTTAGCTATTTCATAACCTACAACTATCAACACCCCAAATCAGATTAAGGTTAGGGTTTTTTACCTAGAAACGGAGCTGGAATTGCCGGGAAAGCAATTAGAACAGAGTGGTGGAGCATGGATAGCAGCAGGGAAGAGTGGCAGGGAGATTCTCCCACATCTCCCAAACTTTCTCTCTTTTCTCTCTTCTCTCTCTAGGGTTTCTCTCAAATTCGTATGGCTGCAATGAGAGAGGGTTTAAGGTCCTTATATAGCCTAAAAACTCACCGAAATAGACTCCAGGTCAAAGTATACTTAGGTTATAACCAAAGCGGACTTGTTTTAGCTCAACAGAGGACTTCTAGCCGGCCTCCTTGAGCCAAAGGTCGGACGTAAGCTCACTAACACTGGATCTACGTTTAGTTAAGTTTTCGTTTCAGTCAGGATCCCAGATCGCAAATGGCGGACCAGTATCAGTTCAACGGTCAGCGGATCTCGATCGAAGATTCCGAATACATAGATATGTGTATGAAATTTCTCCTGATCTGAGGGTGTAATTTGGCATGATTCCGACGGTCTGGTTGCTTAAAATGATCTGCAAGTAACAAGTCTCAGATTACTATTCAAGATATTTATTTGAAAAGAAATTTAAGTGTTTTCACACTCCCTCGCTCCGGACTCAAGCGAACAGCTGTGGGACACTGTCTGGATTTGATTTCTGAGATGGTTGTCAAGCCCAGTGAGGCGGTCCTAAGTCCTTAACTTCGTGTTATTCGGACTCTCGATGTGCGGTCCAGACCTGATATGGAGTTTCAATGTGCTCCCGAGAGCAGTCGGGTAATGAGTTTGATCCTAGATTTTAGGGTAACCTAGCATCAATGATTCTACAAGTTTTGGGCCTAACAGATCATATTTAAAGCGATTCAAATGGATTTCATGGCTAATCTAGTTTAGCACTTAGTTAACTTTGTCAAATTTCTAAAAGACTTAATCCTAAGTGATTTCCGCCTGAGGTGGTACTTAGTCCTTTATAATTTGTATATAGAGTGATCCAAGTTGTACTACTTAACTAGTTTAAGATAGTGTCTAGGGTGAAAGTACTTAAGAAAAATTAAAAGATCAAAGTGGTGAAGGGTGGGATTTGTGAAGGAAATGGGTTTAAAAGCAGTTTTAGACTTTGGGATTGAGTTCTGACAGGTTAATAAGGAGTCAGGAGTGACCCATTGCCTAAGGACGTCTAATTCCAGGTTGGAAAAAATCCGGGATGTTACAACCTTGAAGGTCTAAGGGCTTTCACCCAAGGATATCCTATACACCCCAAATGCTCAAATGATATATTTTCGGTGTCTACATACATCCATCCACGAATACCCCTGTGGAGGCAAGGCCCTGATGAAGCAAGGATAATAATATCCATGAGATGTGATGCCAAATGCATGAATCATGCATACCAATCATGCACTAGCTCCAAGCACTCAATGTGCACAAGAGGGGAACTCCATCCCTCTATTATATCAGCCCAATGACCACTCATATTACAATTCAATCACACTATGATACATATGGGTCATGAGGATGACCTAGATGCGCCACATGGTGAAAATGACGTGGAATACACTCCTCCTTCCCAAGGAGGGACTAAGTCTAGGTATATAGACAGATACTCTAAGGAACAATCCTTTAGTGGGGTCTAATACTTTGGGGTAGCCCACAAAGCTAAGGAGGGCAATATATAAGCCTAAGGGAATAAGCGGTCCTAACGAGGGTCCATGGTGGGCCTTAAATCACCCACAACAACCCATCGGCCTACCTTAGGGCCACCAAGGAGGACATCCAACCTCAACTATGTCCCAAAAGGTAGCCCGCCACTACTCAAATAAGAAATAAGGCCTAAGGCCTAAACAATCCATGGCCTAGTGGGCTATACACCAACTCCAGCACATAGGAAATATGGTGAGCCCTCAAGCAAGGTTTGGGACCAACCATAAAGTTCATAAACCCACATATTATGGTGGGCCTAATGGGCAGCTCGGTAATCTAACTATAAGGGCAATCCTTATACTTAATTCAAGTGAGTTGGGCCTCACGACTTGACCCAAGTACACTGGTTATTTTGGTGGGCAACGAAGGGCCCAACTACTTGCAAATTATAACCCACAAACCCATCAAAATAAATAGAAAAATATAGGCCTGAAGGTAAAGGGGCCTATCTAGAAAGTTCCAAGACAAATGGACCTAAAAGTCCAACTATTAGCTAGAAATATGGACCCAATAAAACCCAACTAGGGTGGGCCTCAAGAGTGCACTAATTAAGCCCAAAAACATTAAAGGGAAAAGACAAGATATGTGCATAAAACATCCTCAGATCTGGTGGGCCATGCTACCCCTAAACACACAATGATGGGCAACAACATTGGGTTTATTGCTGAAATTCCAGCCCAGCTGCTTTCTGGGCCTGCTGGAATCCAGCAATAAAATCAATTTATAACATTTTATAATTTATTGGTGATCCACACACATCATTGTGGGCCCCACCAGATGAATGGAGTGCATAAAACACATACATCAAGTGGGCCATGCTGCTGGACCGGACGTCCAACAACAGCCAAATGGGCCAGGCGTCCTTGGGTGGACGGTCAAGGAGGCCTGGATGGCGGCCCCTAAAATATATTAAAGTGGGCCCCACACGTGGTCGTCCCACTAGGAGGTGGGCCACAATATGGAGGGGTGGTGAGGATAGAACCATACATCAAGGTGGGCCAAATGGAGGGTGGACGTCCCAGCTTGGGTGTTTAGCCTGGTGGGCCTGTCTAGCCCTCACTGAAAATTGATCAGGAGTCTGTCATCCCCAAAACTTGGTAGGTGGGTCCTATCATGGGTGGACCACCCCCTTATAAAATTTTAAATTTTATTGAATTAGGAAAGTATTTATTTGAATTAAAGGAAAACTGCCTGTCCAAAAATCTGGTTAGAGCAGAATTTATGGCTGACCCTGTTTTGAGCACTCAATGGGGTGGGCCCAGGGTCTCCAAAAATTGGGAAATTTTGATTTTAACATCTCCACATATGTATAGCATAAGGTAGGGTCTACAAAAGTGGCCCACCTATTCAAAAACTATTTTGCATTTTAAGTTTTCCAGACTGTAATGTTGCTGGAATTTATAGCAGAAAATTCAGCAATGTCCACCTCACTTGGGCCACACCTTTGGGACCTCAACCAAGGTCAGATGGGGTTAAAATTTATGGGACATCAAGATGGGATCCCCACCTTTCAGAAAAGTATATTTGATGGGTAAGAAAAGTCCCCCAAATAGTCCCAAAATCAAGTCCAAAATCATACATTCAATGGGTCTGAAATTTGGACAAAAACATATGCTGTCCATTTCCAGCCCATATAAAAAATATCCAAGGGGATTAATGCTCAAATAATATAAGTGTGGTCAACCTAAATGGACCAAAAAATTTTCTAGACCCATTCCTAATTAAAGATCTCCAAGAAAATCAAGTATTTGAGGTCATCCAACCCATGCATGCAACATGCATAGGGACGTCCAACCTAGTGGGCCTGGATGTCCCAAAAATCTAAGGGTCTTGGATGTTTGTGGCACATCAGTGAGACACCTATCATCAGGAGAAAAATAGAGGAAAGAAATAGAGAGAGAGAGAGAGAGAGAAATCGACGGCCATAGGAGAGGATTCCGGTACTAGGAATCCTCCACCATTACAATCACATATACATCCTTCATAGATCATGCATGCATGTGATCTTACAATCCAAAGAAGTTGTTGATGCTATACCTAACATGCATACAATGGTCTAGATGACTAAACAAAATCCTAGATCAAAGAAATCCATCATGGTGGGTCCATGGATAATGGCCCACCATGGAAATGTGCATGCATGAAATAGGCCTTTGACCTCTCGTCATGGAGTGATGTAGGACCTCCACCACTAATTGGTGGGTCCTACATACTACCAAATATTCTAGAAAGGAAATGCAAGAAGAAAAGAAGGGAAAAGCTCCATATACATCACCCACTTTCAAGATCTTCCTCCAAACTTCAAGGGCTAACACCCAAGCTCCAAAGGAAGTAAGATCAATGGGTGAGATGGGTATTCAATGGAGGGATTGAGAGGAAAAAGGAGGAGAAGGAGCTGGAATGGTGGGGACGTCCCACCTCTTGCAATGGGAAAGAGAAGAATGAAAGGAGAGAAGGGAGAAATGAGAGGGAAAGAGAGAGAGAGAGAGAGAGAGAGAGAGAGAGAGAGAGATTGTAGGAGTGCAATCATCACTCTCTCTTCTAGATAAGAGAGAAATATCATAGCCTATGGTGATATAAAATATGTTACTACGCTAGGAGTAGGGATGGGTAGTGGGTGGTGTGGGATATGAGAGTTTGGGTAGTGTATGGGTGGTGTGTGTTGGAATTTGCACAAAAGAGGGTGGCCACCTTGAAAAGCATGCTCTCCACACTAATTGGGCTACATGATCATGATCAAAGGCTAGAAATGAGATGCACACAACTTATGATCTACATATTGGATGGACGCACAAGACGCAGCGTTGGAACTGCGACGACGATGCGAACAAGATGGCATAGGTTTCAGCTTGATCCGAGTAGGATCTACACAATTGGACTTAAGGATGACCACAAATACTATCTGAGAGTTGTAAGTCGCCAGGATTCGACCGGTAGGATTGCAAGAATAAGAGAAATGAAATGTATACTTATACACACACATGCACACACACGCACTCGGTTCGGGTCTTACAGGCACTTTGGTATCTCTACAGGAAGAACTCCATAACCATTCAATTGCTATAAATCCTGGATATTATAATCCACAAATGTATTCTCTCCATTTTTCAGAAAAACCATCCATTGTGCAATACTTTCGAATCTGACCTCTTATTGTGATTTTCCAAAACATTAAAAAGGCATATCGGTGTCAAAACTAGATATCAGTTCAACACTTAAATGTGTAAATTTTGTGTTGAAATTCGGATCGAGAGTTCAATGTATCCTGAAGACAATTTGCAGATTTCCTTCGTTTGAACTTGCCAGAACTACCAGAAAAAAGGGTAGCAAATCTGTCTTGAGAAATTGACTATTCAAGTCGATCATTGAACCCCATAAATCTGATTGTCTCATTATATTTTTCCTCTATCCTCTTTGTGTTCTAGATTGTTATTTATCCAACATGCCATAAAAAACATATATAGTTATTACTAATGTAGATTGTAGTAGCTAGCATCGATCTATAGTAATATAAAAAACTTTGCTATTCTAATAGAGCATGGGTGGATGATATGCTCCAAATTTCCAACCTTTAGTTTAGATGGTGAAATGTAAGCAGTAATTTAAGTCTATGCATATGAAGGATATTTAGGTGGGGCGCATGCTTGGCCAATGAAGATCTTACTTAATTAGCACAAATGTACCAAAAAAAAAAAGTCATCACTTTGCAAGAGCATGATGGTTCCTACACACATTTGCTAATTGTAAACTACTTATACATGTAGCATACATGTAACTTATACCTAACTTGTAGGGTTGGCCATGTCCTAGCTAGCCTAACCTAGTCCTTTATAGTAAGGGCCACGACTGGGGCCTCTTTAGCCAGTTCGGGTTTGGCCAGCCTGAGGTTTTGGACTCTAATTTCAAGCAGTTTGGATAAACCCTTGTAGCACTCCTTGGCCATGAATGCATCCAAGTCAAAATTAAATCATAATTCTAACTTCATGAATATTAATATATAAAGATGCTCTCACATTTCACTTTGTGTGACTTGTTGGGGAAAAATATGACAAGTTCGATAAGTCAGCTTATACAGAAGTGACATAGCCCGGACTCATTAGGCGTTGAGCCTGACCAAGGCTTACATGTCTAGAGCCATAAGGAGAGGCCTCTATGGGACCAATCCATGCCGACCCATTTCATGGGTCGACCATTATCTAGGCATAAGTCAACTAGGTATAAGCTGACCGATCCTTGGTCCAACCTCAATCCGACTTACCTTTTAAGTTGGCCAATAGGGTGGCCATCAACCAACTATAAGTCAATTACGGATTGATCGCGTTTGACTAAGTGTCGGACGAATGACAAAAGAAGAGAGTCGATCGGTGGGAATCATATGAGAACAGCGACGCTCAAAGGTCGGCCAATGGCCTGCCGAGCCATGCTACTTGTTTTCAGCTAGAAGCCCATCACCAGACCTCACCCTAAGCCAAGCCAAGAGTTGGCCCATGTGAGGAATCTTCTTGCTAGATCTGTGGGAGATAATCTTCAATCTCGAAAATCTAGGGAAACGAAGATCTTAGGATCATCCAAGATAATGATCAATCCCGATTAAGGAAGAACCAGAAGTTTCACGGGATTGCACCTCTTCTATAAGTAAGAAATGCCTAATTGTGAAAGGTACACACTCACCCTCATCCCTACCTCCATTAAATCATTAAGACCTAGTATCTTAGTTTGACTTAGGCATCGGAGGGTCCCCTATACAACCCAAGGTCTCCTTTGTCCTCTCCCTGTGCAAGTATTCGAACATCAGGAGGGGTGAGCTAAAAGCAGCGTCACTAGTTTAGTGCCTTCAATGGGAAATGGCACTAAAAGCCATATTTCCGCTCTATCGAAAGCACTGCGTAACCTGTCATGGCGAGAATAAGGAAAACTGGTCCGCCCTCTCCTGAAGAGGTTCCAGTTACCGGTCCGCCAGCAATGAACGTCGCCGCGGATCAACCAGGGTGACAGGAGAATCGTCAAGGCTCCCTAGCCCGCCAAGCAACCTCTGGTTCGACTAGATGCCCCCAACGGAATCGAGGAGGGAACGGGTAACTAGAAAGAGAAGTTCAAGAGATTAACGCTAATATGGATTACATGAAACAAATGTTGGAGCAAATGCAGCCCCAACAGACATAGATGGCTAACCAAAGGGATGGTCGATCGAATGATGTTCAACAATTCGTCAACCCTCAACCTTCTATCCCACCAGTTGCTCCTTAGCTTAATCAATATCAAGACTCGGTCGATCCCGCTCTGACTCATGTTTTATCAACAGTCTCACTGCCTGCTTCCAATCTACTACATGAAAGAGATCGGAGGAGGCACAGTCGCCTACCGAACGAAGGAACAACCGATAATGAAGAACCACGGAAGGCTGAGATCCAGAACATGCAGAAGCAAATCGCGGACCTGAAGCAGAGTCATCCGGTTAATCCATCGAGATTAAAGGAGATAACATCCCTGTGAGACCCATATCCTAGTCCGTACCATTCCGTAAACTCCTGCGGTCCTCCCGGTTGAATTCCGACAACCCGTGACCTGTAACCGGTGTTTGCGCGTGATCCTAAGTCGAGCCCTGTATATCTGAGTCATCTCGACCTGATGCTTATACCCTTCCGACCACATCGTCGCCGCTATTCCAATGCCGCATCTCGCGCGTCTTGGCGATACCCAGGCCAAGAGATGTGGGCCCGCATTCAGTTCAAGGAAAACACTGCACGTTGCAATCCTAAGAGAATGTCCCATCAATCACATCAATCAAGTACACATCACTCCCATCACTATACACATCCCCAAGTACAACCACCCACCCCCAACGTCAACTCTCTCCCTTACACAAGTACACCCATCCATCACTCACCATCCCTCTCTCCCATCACTTCTCTCCCATCACCCCTCTCTCTCTCATTCTCTCTCTCCATTTTCAAGCAACTCCATGAGAGTCCAACGTCCATGGCTTCAATGGGAGAGAAGCTAGTATGGCCCACTCCCTACGACCCAATCCCACACTCCAAAATCAATCTTAACCGTTGAATCTTGTTTCCTTGGAGCCCTAGAACCCATTGGTGGAAGAAGGAAGAAGAGATCTTGAGATGGGTGATTTTTTTATTTGTATTTGATGATTAGAGGGCCCACATATGTGGGACCCATCTTGATGTATGTATAGGGAGGGCCCATAGTGGCGGGGTCCCTCCCCTTCTCTCTCTCTCTCTCTCTCTCTCTCTCTCTCTCCTTCCTTGTTGGTGTGGCCCACCTATTATGGGCATGCATGATTCAGACCGTCCAGCCATTGGGCCAGCCTGGCTGCCCGATCTGGATGAAGGGAAATCATAAATATCAGCTTGATCCCGGCTCGGGTGGGCTACCACGTGGACCCACCATATTGTATGTAATTTATTCACACCGTTCTTTCATGTGGGATGCACCATGATGTGGTGTATCACCACCATCCACCAATGACGGGTGGAAACGGCCATGATTTTTATCAGCTCCGTCCATCTATTGGATGAGCAACAGATTGCTGTCGTATTGACGCCAGCAAGTTCTGGTCTCACCTTGAGGTATGAGTATATCTATACCGTCCATCCATTTTGCTTAAACACGGGGCCACCTGGATGAGGTATCCATCCAGACTGTTCATTAAATGGGCGTCCAGGCCTGGACGGTCGGCCAGCAGCCCTCTTAGAGCTGGATTAATGCTGCAAGTTCGGCAGGTCCATCACCAGGTATGTGTTTGGTATCCACCCCATCCATCTATTAGGGCGTGGCCCACCCCACACGTGTGGGTGGGTCCCACATTGATGCATGTATTTTATATCCTCGTCTATCCATCCTCGGTGGGAAGACGCTGATTTACCTGGACGCTGGAGATATTCAAATAAAAAAAGAATAAAATGAAAGATGAAATAAAATAAAATATAATATAGAATGTATAATATATATATATATATTGTATATATGTTTAGTGGGCCCCACGTGGGACCCACCTTCTTGGAGTAGATTGGATAGTGCATCTCACACCAGCCATATATCTAGTGGAATGACGTCACCGAGATTTGTGGTTCCCACGAGGTATGTATTATATCGCACCGTCCAACCATCTGACGATGGGCCCTCCCATGATGTATGTATTAGATCTAAACTGACCGTCCATATACACGGACGTGGGGCCCACCTTGATGGATGCCTTACATCCACACGTGGGGGGCCCACGTTGATTTATGTGTTTAGCCGTCCATCTTGACGATTTATGTGGTGGAACCACCTTTGATGTGTTTTTGATCCAAGTCGTTCACCTATTTTGCCACCTTGGGACCACCATGATGTATTTATTTCATCCACACCGTCCAGATTGTGCTGGATGGTGCTGAACTATGTTTGGATAGTGCTAATTTACATCGACTATGTTTGGATAGTGCTGATTTACATGGATTATGTTTGGACGGTGCTGTCTAATGTTTGGATGGTGTTGATTTACATAGACAATGTTTGGGTGGTGCTGATTTACATGGGAAATGTTGGACAGTGCTGATCATCATTAGTGGGCCATGTGCCTCATGGAAGGATAGTGTATACAACTATTGAAATGATTTTTAGTGTGGGCCAAGCCCACTTGAAGCCCATTGGTGCGGTTCATCCATGAGGCCCATCATGATGTATATTCGAGGCCCATGTGTAGGGCTCACCTCTGATGTATATAGGCCCATGTGTAGGGCCCTCTTACTGTGTATTTGAAGCCCATGGGTTGTGGCCCATTGTGATGTATTTGAGTCCCATGGGCAAGGCCTAATGTGATGTGTTTATGGCCCATATGATGAGGCCCATTGAGATGTATTTCCGGCCCATGTATTGTAGCCCATTTGATGTATATGAGGCCCGTTGGTGCGGCCCATTGATACGGCCCAGTTGACGTACATGAGGCCCATTGATACAATCCACTTGATGTATATGAGGCCGGTTGGTGCAGCCCATTGATACGGCCCACTTGATGTACATGAGGCCCGTTGGTGTGGCCCATTGATACGGGCTACTTGATGTATATGAGGCCAGTTGGTGCGGCCCATTGATACGACCTACTTAATGTATATGAGGCCCGTTGGTGCGGCCCATTGATACGACTGTAACATCTCAAAAAAATTCGCACAAAGATCTGAGTTCCACCTTAGGGAGAAATCACTTAGGACCAAATCTTTTAGAAATTAGATAAGAATTAACTAAATGTTAAACGAGATTATCTATAAAATTAGCTTAGATCACTTTAAATACGATCTGCAAGACCTAAAACTTGTAGAATCAATAACGTTATATTACCCTGAAATCTAAGATCAACCTCTAAACCCAGTTGCTCTCAGGAGCACATTAAAACTCCGTATCTGACCTGGGCCACACGTCGAAAGTCCAATTACCATGAAATAATACAGTTATGACCGCTTTACTGGGCTTAACAACCATCTCGGGAATCAAATCCAGATAGTATCCAGAAATGCACAACTTGAGCCCGGAGTGAAGTGTGTGAGAAATGCGAATATTCTTTGAAAATGAACTCAAACTTATGTGAATTGGGCCGTTCGCTTGCAGGCCAAATCAAAGGTTTCAGACCATCAGAATCTGACTCAATTTCACCATCGGATCAAGAAAAATTCCATACACATGTGGGTGTACTTGTGGCTCTGATCAAGTGTCGATGACCATTGAGCTGAAACTAGTCCTCCGCGGTCGATCCATAAATTCAATCGGACTGAAACCTTAACCTAACCTATATCCAATATCAGGGAACCTTCCCCATATCATATGGACAAAAGGGGCCTCTATATGTACTCCGTTGGACCAAAATAGCCATTATTAGGTTATAACCTAAGTATACCATGGCCCTGGGGCCATTCCCATCAGTTCTGGGCCTATATAAGGGCCTTAAACCCTCTCTCTCCCTTCACATAAAAATTTACAAACCCTAAAAAAGAGAAGAGAGCAAAGAGAGAGAAAGTGTGAGCGAGAGTTACAGATTGTTCGCGGGATTCAATCCTGCCACTCCACGTGCTTAACTACTGCTTCCGTGCCGCTATACCGGCGATACTGACTATGTTATTCGGTAAGGAAATCTAATCGTAATATGTTTTAGAGTTTCAAATGGAGTAAATGATGATGTGGCTAACCTATTTTATATTATAAGTTGCCGTTGTGCCGTAACGAGGACTTAGTGTTCAAACTGAGTTCGTTACGAGTTTACCGGTGAAAGGTGTGGACTATAAATGTTTAGGTTTTGGTTTTCAAGGCTTTCAATGTTAGTTAATGATTTATGATTGACTTGATTGCTATCACATCTGCTTAGATACGATGTTTCCCGTATGTTACGCATATATATAAACTATGTTATTTTTAATGCATTCCAAGTGTTTGTTGAAATGTTTAAATGAATGTGGAATTATGATTTGTGCATGCCATGAATGCGGAATTATCATGATTGTTGTATGCGTGGCAACTCCTTTGTAGAAGGATTTGCTTAAATGTGTTTTGACTAACTTATTACATGTATGTACTATGTGTGGTCAAAGTGTTTGATAAAATACTTGAATGAGAAAATGCTTTATGTGAGGTATTTAATGAGGGTGTGGAGATAGGATTCTCAACTCCCTCATCTATATTACAGTTTCCTTTATGTACTCTATCTTGATACTACGTGATTTATGTGTGGAATGCCTATGTATGATAACATGTGTACTACGTGTTTGTTGAAATGCTTAAACAAGATGCATACTGAAATTAGTTGTCACATGTTGTCTTTGACTATCACATGTGAATGCCAATGCTTGAAGTGTGATTGGGACTACGATGTAGTCCAGGCAATCGGTAATGGTTCATTGTTGATGGCTAAGCTGTTTTAGCCACGACGTATACATCTGATGAATCCGAGTCATACGGTGATTACCGACAGTGGTTAGGCCATTAGGGGTGCGTATGCGCTCCATGTCGACTAATTCAATGTACGCTCGTACTAGTCGAGATTGTCAAGTAACCCGATTGGTCTACTGTATGTTCATCATGTATGGACGCTACTGCTTGAATCTAAGGTAACAAACTCTCTAGTGAAAAGTCCATTTAACCTTGGTACCTCGATCCTCTAAGACTCATGAGCCGGGCATGGTGGTATGGGACACTGTGGTCAAGCTGTTGGCCTATGCTGGGGCGACGAGCTTCCCCGTAATGTCATGTGAGCAAACCAACTCGTGATCCAAATACGGTGGTATGAGACACTGTATTCGAGCTGTCAGCCTACGATCAGGTGACGAGCCTATAGTGACCTCGAGTATATACTAGGAATACGCTAAGGCGACGAGCCTCACCATAGCGACTTGGAACTACCTATCGTATGAGACAAACTAGGATTGACGACCTTAGATGGATCATTGTTTGGAAAATTATATAAGAGAGGTACCTTAGCTTCCCAATCTTACTGTATGAATAAACCTAATTAAGTATTGGCTAACACGATCATGCACCGCATTGCATGTGCTTTGGTGAGGAAGCGCACGTTTCAGGAGGATGTCATGCGTGAACGTGAGATGAAGTCACCGAGGGAATGTAGCCAAGGGCATGCATCATTATCACATACCATGCTTGCATTAACAAGAGTAATATAGGACATGATTGTTGTACTGTGTTATTATTACTGCTTGACTGAATTGATAACATGTTAACCTTTGCCTTATAGCTCCACTGAGTTGATCACTCATTCCCACTCTGGGACGCTGTTTTAAAACACCAACCAGACTCTGTCTTAGTTGCAGGTGATGGTGTGGCTTATGAAGCAGAGCCTGATTTTGATGTCGATGAGGAGTTCTCGTATATGCAGTATTCAGGCGGGTTCATGTAGGTCGCATTTGATCGTCGGGGCTACAGGGATTTCATGATGTAGACGAACCTACACCTTGTGATGTTTTGTAATTTGAAATGATACATGTAATTGCTTAACCTGGAACATGATTATACTCCAGAGACGCACTACCACTTATATGCTTTATATACATCTATCATAGTCTTCCACTTGCAAAATTTAACTGTCTCTGGAGTATGATATGTTGTTTTGGTATAATCCCACTCATGTTTAAATGCACTAACACGGACAACATGAAATCATTACTTTTTATGTTGGATAAGTGAGGTGTTAGAACTCGGGAATCAGGCTCCTGCTCGACCCCTAATTTTCAGGGCGTTACAAGTTGGTATCAGAGCATGGTTTGGATTAAACTGGACCTGAGTTATGGTAACCCGATGCACACTGACGCACTTTGACTTAGGCGGGAGCGATAAAACATAGAAACAGTCCTAGGATTCCAAGTTTTCGCCCGTCGACAAAATGGACCGAAACTAACCATTGAAATCGGACCCGTAGGCATTTGTGATTACACGAGGTGATCCTAAATCCTTTCCAAACAATTAGTCGACGGGTTTAGATGAAAATTCAACCCATTCCACATTCAAACAATCCGAAAGGCATGAATATACGCGTAATGGGACCCGAATCCGCTTCAAACGGCCGAGGGGGCCTGAATCATGCAAATCAGCGGGACCCACGGGGTCCCCCGTACATCATCAGCACCCCGGAAGGGGGGCAGCCACCGCCCTACCGCGGTGCACCACGTCTGGCTTCGGCCAAGATAGTCAGGCCAGCTCGTGTACAGTGCTATGGGGCCCATGAAAACGTGTGGGGACCCCCCTTTCCTTTCCTATTTACTTTTTTTCCTCTCTTACACACCCCAAGTTCTCCAAATCCCTCCAATCTTCATTTTTCCCTCTCAAATCACCCCTTCAATCCCATTTTCTCCTTTCTTCTTACACCACCTCCACCCCTCTCTTAAATCCATCTTCTATAACAACCCATCTCCCTAAATCCCTCTCATTTGAGTGCACAAACCCTCCTTTGTGTCTCAAAAACTTCAAAGTTCAACAACCCATCCTATCCTTCCATTTAATTTCACTTTCATGGCTCTTTTTGAGCTTGTGGCAACCATCTTTTCACTTTCCACGCTTCTTTCTCTAATCGGAAAGAAGAGGGCTCCTACGGATGAAGTTGGGCCTAGCCGCCCTACCCCTCCAAGGAAGAAGGTGGGCGCCGAAGCTAGTACAAGTGCCGCCCAGGAGCATAGGTCGAAGCGGGATATAGATCCCTAAATTCCAATCAAAAGATCACTTTCGCCGAGCATCAAACATGGTCGATTTAGTGGCCGTAGGGTTGTACTTGAAGCTCACGTAGACGAGAGGTTGTTTGGGCTACATCCGATAATGGACCTCCTAATGGATGCTGGGTGGGGTCCCATGTTCGAGGGCAAGTCTCATGCATGTGAGAATACTGTTCAAGCCTTCTACGCCCACATACGAGACCCATCGCTGGAGCCTCTACAGTTCACTATTTTTATAAGAAGGCGGGAACACACAATCAATGTGAATTTGGTTGCCCGAATTATGGGAATTCCACGTGGTGAGGTACATGCTAGTGAAAATTATTTTAAGAGTGTGTGAGAAAGAGATCACCGTATGCGATATCTTTGTGGCCGATCGTTCCTAGGTAAGAGGCCATGTTCAGATTCACCTCCTAGGCTTACAGCACCACCGACTCAGTTATGGCGTGAAGCCTTGTGGTGCACCTACTGCGGGAGGTTGGGCTACATGGATAGATATTATTTCAGCAGGATAAGGGACAACGGTTTCTCGCCGCCTCATAGGATCAACCGCCAACTTCCTCAGACTATTACAGCTCCACCTCTATGGCTAGCACCAGCACCTTCATCTTTTCAGCCACCTGGACCTTGATTCAGGCCACCTCAGAGACTTATGACACCGCAGCCGAACCGCTCGCAATAGGCTCGTGTGCACTTACTCATAGCTGAGGCATCAGAGACAGCACCTACAACACCTATAACTTTTGAAGTCACTGCATATGTTCAAGGTACTCCAGTCATTTTATTAGTGGACACCGGGTCCACTATATCTAAAGTATCATGTGCTGCAGTGAAGCGACTAGTGTTGGATACGACCCCTACAAAGGAGGTGAGGATCCTTATATCCACAGGGATGTTTTCAGATGTTAGCAGGATGTGTCGGGGTTACTTGATAAACCTAAGATGCAGGTCAATACTTGTTGAGCTGATTGTTGCCCCATTGTACCAATACAACGTCATCCTTAGCATGGATTGGCTTACCAAGGTGAAGTCAGAGATCGACTACAATACCCAACTAGTGACAGCCCATGGACCTGAGGGCACGACCTTTACTTTCCCTGTTTAGGTCGGTTACCCTTACCGCTTAAGTTGTTACGCTTCCTTATTGAAGAGTGTTGATGGAATGACCCTTGTAGACATGCCTGTGGTTCAGGATTTTGTGTACTTGTTCAGAAAGATACCTGGATTACCTCCTCGGTGCGAGATCGACTTAACTATTGGCCTTACACCTGGTGCGACCCCTATATCGCTGCCAACTTACCGCATGCCTTCATGTGAGGTGGAGGAACTGAGGAGATAGATTGATGATTTGTTAGAGGCACGCTTCATACGACCGAGTGTATCCCTCTAGGGAGCACCTGTGTTGTTTGTAAAGAAAAAGGATGGGTCACTGCAATTGTGTATTGATTATTGTAGACTGAACCAGGTGACGGTGAAGAACAAGTACCCTTTGCCCAGCATAGATGATCTATTTGATCAGTTGAAGGGGGCACAATATTTCTTAAAGATTGACCTACAGTCAGGGTATCACCAGTTGCGCGTCAGGGAAGAGGACGTGTAGAAGACAACGTTCAGAACCAGCTTTGGGCACTGCGAGTTTCTTGTGATGTCCTTTGGACTCATAAATGCGTCGGCCATGTTCATGGACCTGGTGAACTGGGTGTTTTAGCCGTACCTGTACCGATTCATCATCGTATTTATAGATGACATCCTGATATACTCAAAGAGTCAGGGAGATCACGAGGAGCATCTGTGAGCAGTCTTCAATACGCTCAGGAAGAGTCAGTTGTTTGTACAGTACAAGAAGTGTGACTTCTGGAAAGAGGAAGTTAAATTCCTAGGACATGTGGTGTCCAATGAAGGCATAACTATGGACCTTACAAAGGTAGTCACAGTCTAGGACTGGAACAGCCCTGTTCGGTTACTGAAATGAGGAGTTTTCTTAGCCCAGCGAGTTACTATCAACACTTCATTAGGAATTTTTCCAAGATAGCCAGACCATTGTCTCAGCTAACTTGAAAGGATCTCAAGTTTACCTGTGATAAGAAGGCAGAAGCAGCTTTTAAAAAGTTGAAGGACAAGTTGACGTCCACCCCTGTGCTAGTAGTGCCAGAGCAAGGGGTCAAGTATATGATATACACCGACGCATCTCGTGTTGGTTTGGGTGGCGTCCTTATGTAGAAGGACAGGGTGATTGCCTATGCATCGCGGCAGTTGAGGAAACACGAGGAAAATTGCCCTACACAAGACCTGGAATTAGCGGTTGTCATCTTTGTACTGAAGCTCTGGAGACATTACCTCTATGGAGAGGAGTTCGAGCTCTTTTGCCACCACAAGAGCCTTGATACATATTCACACAGAGAGACTTGAATATGAGGCAGCGACGATGGATGGAAACCTTGAAAGACTTCAAGTTCGAGGTCTCCTACCATCATGGCAAGGCCAACCTTGTGGCAGACGCATTGAGCCGCAAGAAGACGATAGCATTTGCGGCTCCGCTGATGATAGCAGAGTGGGATATTGTAGAGTTTATGCGAGACTTTAAGAAGAAACTTATGGTAGGGAGCCGTTTGAGAGCATCGCACGTATTCGGGTTCAGCCACTCATTGATGACAGGATTATTGCGGCTCAGGGAGACGATGACCTATTGGCGAAGATGAGACAGTGGGTTAGTGACGATGCAGACTCTGAATGGAGAGTTAGTAGGGATGGGGGTTTTCGTTATCATGGCCGCCTGTGTCCCGAATCTTCATGACTTAAGAAGGGAAGCTCTCGAAGCTGCTCACAATTCAAAGATGGCAATGCATCCTGGTAGTACGAAGATGTATCGAGACATGAAGAAGTCATATTGGTGGGACAACATGAAGGCCCACGTACCAGATTTTGTGTCCCGTTATCTCACGTGCAAGCAGGTCAAGGCCGAACATCGCCGACCTCCTGGACTAATTCAGCCCATGCTCATAGCTGAATGGAAATGGGATTTCATCTCCATGGATTTTATCTCAAGGCTACCGAAGACAAGGAAGGACATGACTCCATATGGGTGATTGTGGACCAGTTGACGAAATCGGCTCATTTTCTCCCTATTAAAGTTTCGAACTCTGTAGACGATTTGGCTAGGATGTACATCAAGGAGATAGTGCGTTTGCATGGAGTTCGTGTCAGACTGAGACACGCGATTCACATCTATCTTCTAGACTCCTATCTAGGAAGCAATGGGTGTGAAGTTGAAGTTCAGTACCGCGTCCCACCCACAGACTGACGGGCAGACGGAACAGGTGAATCATGTGTTGAAAGATATGTTGCGAGCTTATGTACTTGATTTTAAGGACAGCTGGGATGACTGTCTTCCTTATGCAGAGTTTTCCTATAACAATAGCTTCTAGGCGAGTATTGGCATGGCTCCCTATGAGGTCTTGTATGGGCACCCCTGTCGAGTACCGCATTGCTAGGCAGAGGTTGGCGAGAAGAGTTTGATTGGCCTAGAGTTAGTACAGGGGACCTCAGAGAAGATCGACATTATCAGGCGTCGACTTCTTGTAGCGTAGAGCAGATAAAAGAGTTACGCCGATACGAGACGACGACCACTAGAGTTCGAAGTTCGGGACCATATGTTTCTGAAAGTTTCCCCCATGAAAGGAGTCCTTCGGTTTGGAAAGAAGGGGAACCTCACACCAAGATTCATTGGCCCATCCATATACTGGACCGAGTGGATATGGTGGCCTACCACCTTGCTCTGCCCATGCTACTCGTAGGCGTGTACAGCGTATTTCATATATCTATGGTGAAAAAATACGTTCCTGACCCTTCCCACATTATTAAATGGGAGCAGGTACAGTTGAGTGAGGACACTACTTATGTACTATGATTGACGTGTATCTTAGACAGGAAGGAGCAGGTGTTGCGCAGTAAAATTATTCTACTGGTGAAGGTATTATGGATGCATCACACTGAGGAAGAGGCTACTTGGGAGACAGAGGTCGAGGTCCGTAAGAAGTACCCATAGATTCTCAAGGATTATGAAAAGGTACTAATTTCAAAGATAAATTTTTTCTTTAAGGGGGGTAGATTGTAATGTCTCAGAAAAATTCGTACAAAGATCGAGTTCCACCTCAGGCAGAAATCACTTACGACAAAATCCTTTAGAAATTAGACGAGAATTAACTAAGTGTTAAACGAGATTATCTGTGAAATAATGTCATCAATGAATATCACCACAAACTGATCGAGGAATGGCTGGAAGACCTTGTTCATTAGCTGCATGAATATGGTAGGTGCATTGGTCAGTCCAAACGACATGACCGGGAACTCAAGCTGACCATAGCGTGTCCGTAAAGCCATCTTCGGAATGTCCTCCTCTCGAACGCGAATCTGATGGTAACCGGAGTGCAAGTTTATCTTGGAAAAATACTATGCACCCTGTAACTGGTCGAACAGATCATCAATACAAGGAAGCTGTAACGACCCGTAAATTTCCATACTTTGGCTCGAGTACCATCTCGACCAGAAATCAATTAGGATTAAATCCTTTAGAAATTTAACAAAGTTAACTAAGTGCAAAACTCGATTAGCCATGAAATCCATTGGGATCGCTTTAAATACGATCTGCAAGACCCAAAACTTGCGAAATCAGTAACTCTAGGTTACCCTAAAGTTTAGAACCAAACTCATTTCCCGGCTTCTCTCGGGAATGAAACGAAACTTCATATTAGGTCTAGATCGCACATCAGAAGTCCGATTAACACAAAGTTAAGAAACTAGGACCGCCTCACTGGGCTTGACTATCATCTCAAAATCGAGTCCGTAGATGTCCCACGGCCATTCGTTTGGATCCGGAGCGAGGGAGTGTGAAAAACACTATTTCCTTTACAAAATAAATATCTGGAATAGTGATCTGGCACCATTCGCTTGCGCATCAGTATTAGGCAACCAGACTGTCAGAATCAGACTAAATTACACCCTCGGATTAAGAAAATTTTCAAGAACATTTACATGTGCTTGGAATTTCGGATCGTGGCCCACTGACCGTTGAACTGAAAGTGGTCCGCCACGTGCGATCTGGGAATCTGATCGAGTCGAAAATGTAATCCCACATAGATCCATGTGTGGTGAGCTTAAGTCTGACGTTTGGCTCAAGGAGAGCCACCAGAACCTCTCTTTTGAGCTGGAAAAGTGACGAAATACCTATATTAGCAGTAACCCTTGAACCTAAGTCTATTTTGGAGAGGTTTTTGGCTATAAAAGAGGCTTAGAACAGCCCCTCTCACAGCCATACGAATTTGGGATAAAACCCTAGAGAGAGAGAGAGAGAAAAGAGAGAGAAGAGCTTGGGATTTGTGGGAGAACTTCCTCCTGCTGCTTTCGATTATCGCACGGCCTACACCGCCTCTTTCCAGGCGCTTTTCCGGCGGTATCCACTCCGTCTGAAGGTGAGAAACCCTAAGCCTAGGTCTGATTTGAAGTAGATAGGCTATAGGTTGTGAAAAGGCTAACTGATTCCGCTCTTTAGGCAAGAAAACTCCCGAATACGGAAGCTCACCAAACCTTACAGATCCGTTGTGATTCCAAGGGCAAAGGTGAGGAATTTAGGTGTATAGGTTACGGTTTTCAACGCTTTCAATGTCAGATAATGATAGATTCATGATCTACATGCAATTGCACATGTACAAAGTGCTTTCCGTTTTCTGTTTCGATTAACGTTGTAAAATATGGAATTTCACATACTCTAGGTATACGTAGAAATACCGTATACGTATTTTTTTTTGAAAAAATGTTTGACATGTTTATTGAATATATGACTATACAATACATGGATAAAATACTAGTTTGGCGAAAGGAATCGCCGTAATATATGTTCGCTTGAAAATACTACGTATGTTGAAATTGTGTATTCTAGAAATACCGCCTATGTGTAAATTTTGGAAACGTAATTGTCATGATTAATTGTTGTATGATTATGGTATAAACGGATAAAATAACCGCTTGGCGAAAGGATAGCCCTAATACGTATTTTGCTAACATACGTCATGTATGTTGGAATAGCGTACCTAAGTGTTTGTGCAAACGCTTGTGTGTGTAAATGCTTGAGTGTTAGTGCCTTAGAGAGGTGCTGATGTGGAATTCCCGACTACCTTAGAGACATGTAGGATACCCTCCATGTGGTGGTTCGCTATAACCACTCACTTGTGATGTGTATGTAATTGTATCACTATTTGTATAGTACTCTACAACATGTTTTACAACAAGCTTTACTTTGTGCTTTACAACATTCTTTACTTCATGCTTTATAACATGTCTTATGACATGCCTGTTAACATGCTTGTATTACTTGTTTATCATGCTTTACTCCACATGCTATGGATGAAGATTGATTGAGTTTGAGACTATGCCCATAGTCCAGATATTTGGTATCAGACTTGAGGTTGTGGCTTAGATTCATGTCGCCACAAGGGGTGTGTCTGACGAACCCGAGTCGCGCTCCGGTTGGCGATAGTGGTTGGCCACACGGAGTGCTTTTGCGCTCCATATCGCCCAACTTGTTGTGCGCTCGAGCTAGTCAGGTTCGCCAAGTAACCCAATATGTTGAATGTGTGTTCACCATGTTTGGTCATTACTGTTTGAACCTAGGGTACCAAACTTACCAGTGGCGATCCCGTTAACCATGGTACCTCAATCCGCTAAGACTCATGAGCCGGACATGGTGGTATGGGACACCGTGGCCGAGCTCTCGGCCTATGCTGGGGCCAAGTGCCTCCCCATAGTGACCATTGAGCAACCAAAAACTCGTGAGCCGAATACGGTGGTATGGGACACTGTATTCGAGCTGTCGATACTTACGGCGAGAGCCGAGTACGGTGAGACCTGTGCTCGTGCTGACGGGCTACGAGTCCTTCGTAGTATCTTCGAGTATACTCCAAGGGTCTGTGATTGGCGACGAGTCTTTCACAGCAACTAGAGTATGAGTTGAGCCGAGTATAGTGAGACCTGTACTCGAGCTGACGGCTAGTGATTGAGCCGAGTACGGTGAGACCTGTACTCGAGCTGACGGCCAGCAATTAAGCCGCATACGGTGAGATCTGTATCTGTGCTGACGGGTGACGAGCCCTTTGCGATGCCTTCGCTATGTTTCTCGAACCATAAAATCGTATGAGATTAACTAGGATTGACGACCCTAGAATGGATCATGTTTGGGAATGATACAAGGGAGGTACCTTAGTTTCCCAATACTGCTGTTTGAAATGGACTAATAATAACTCGGTAATCATGATCATCATCGCACCGCATGTGCTTAGTAGATGTGACACACTGAGGGAGTTAAACATTCGTGAACGTAAGATGATGTCGCATGAGGGTGGTTTGGCAAGGGCATACAGCATCATGTCATTTCATTCTCGCACCTAATAAGAGTAGTTAGAATTATTTGATTTGTACTGCTTTATCATTACTGCTTGATTGAATTGATAACATGTTAACCTATGCTTTATTGTTCCACTGAGTTAGCTACTCACTCCCATATTACGGAACGGTGTTTGCAACACCAACCAGACTCTGTCGCAGGTATAGACGGCGCGACGGTTCAGGAGCCGGAGCCCGATTTCGACGAAGACCAGGACGAGTTCTCCTTTATGCAGTACTCTGACGGCTTTGCTTAGGCCGACTGCATCGCGGGGATTCCAGGGCTTATCTATGGAGTTGTATTTTGATTTTTGACTTAGAAACTGTACATGTATATTGTTACTCAGTTAGTGCTCATACTCTGGTGTTCATAAAATTTTGTTATGTAATTTCAGTCTTCCGCTTGCCTTTATAAAATTGAAATGGAGTATGAATTACTATTTTGGTATAATCTCATTCATGTTTATTGCTCTAACTCAGACAACATTTAACCATCATTGTGTAGGTTGCATAAGTGATGCGTTGGAACTCGGGAGTTGAGTTCATTCTCGACCCCCAAATTTCAGGGCATTACAAAAGCAGGTATCAGTTCTTGATGGTGAATCTGTTAAGCTCATGATAGTTCACACAGAGCCGCAACGAGCCATCCTTTTTCTTCATGAACAATACCGAGGCTCCCCAAGGCGAATGCTGGGACGAATGAAACCTAGCTACCGGAGCTCATCCAACCCTCAACTCCAATAGTGCCATCTGGTAGGGGGCCTTCGAGATAGGCACAGTACCGGGCACCAAATCAATTTGAAACTCCACCTGCCGACGCGGCGGCAAACCCAAGATCTCCTAAAACACATCCTGTAATGACCCGTAAATTTCCGTACAAGGGTTCGAGTATCACCTCTACCAGAAATCACCTAGGATTAAATCCTTTAGAAATTTAACAAAGTTAACTAAGTGCTAAACTAGGTTAGCCATGAAATCCGTTAGAATCACTTTAAATACGATCTGCAAGACCCAAAACTTATAGAATCATTGACGCTAGGTTACCCTAAAGTTTAGGATCAAACTCATTACCCGGCTATTCTCGGGAATGACTTGAAACTTCGTATTAGGTCTAGACCGCACATCGGAAATCCGATTAACACGAAGTTAAGGAGCTAGGACCGCCTCACTGGGCTCGATAACCATCTCAGAAATCAGGTCCAGGCGATGTCCCACGGCCATTCGCTTGAGTCCGGAGCGAGGGAGTGTGAAAACCACTATTTCCTTTACAAAATAAATATCTTGAATAGTGATCTGGCACCATTCGCTTGCGGATCAGTATTAAGCAACCAGACCGTCAGAATCAGACCAAGTTACACCCTCAGATCAGGAAAAATTTCAGGAACATTTACATGTACTTGGAATTTCGGATCGTGGCCCACTGACCTTTGAACTGAAAATGGTCCGCCATGTGTGATCTAGAAATTCGACCGAGACGAAAATGTAATCCCACGTGGATCCATGAGTTGTGAGCTTAAGTCTGACGTTTGGCTCAACGGGGGCCGCCAGAAACCCTCTTTTGAGCTGGAACAACACCGAAATGCTTATAATAAACGTACCTCTCAAACTGGAGTCTATTCTGGAGAGGTTTTAGGCTATATAAGGGCGTTAGAACAGCCCCTCTCACAGCCATACGAATTTGGGATAAAACCCTAGAGAGAGAAAAAAAAGAGAGAGAAAGCTTGGGATTTGTCGGAGCACCTTCCTCATACTGCTTTCGATCATCACATGGGCTGCACCGCCTCTTTCCAGACGCTTTTCCGGTGATACCGACTCCGTTTTAAGGTAATAAACCCTAACCCTAGACCTGTTTTGAGGTGTATAGGCTATAGGTTATGAACTAGCTAACCGATTTCACTCTTTAGGCTAGAAAACTCCCGAATACGGAAGCTCCTCAACCCTTGTCGATCCGTTGAGATTCCAAGAAGCAAGGTGAGGACTTTAGGTGTATAGGTTGCAGTTTTCAACGCTTTCAATGTCAGATAATGGTAGATTCATGATCTGCATGCAATTGCACATGTACAAAGTGCTTTCCGTTTTCTGTTTCGATTAAAATTGTAGAATTTGGAATTTCACATACTCTAGGTATTCGTATAAAATACCGTATATGTATTTTTTATGGAAATGTGTTTCACATGTTTAATTGTCGTATGGATATATGATGTATGGATAAAATACTTATTTGGCGAAAGGATTCGCCTAAATACATGTTTACTAATAAACACTATGTATGTAGAAATACGGTATTGTAAGAAGTACCATATACATGTATATTTTAGCGAGGTGTTTGTCATGATTAATTGTTGTATAAATATATTATGTGTGCATAAAATAATTGCTTGGCGAAAGGAATCGCCGTAATACAAGTTCCCTTGTAAATACTATGTATGTTGAAATTGGGTATCCTAGAAAATAACCCATGCGTATAAATTTTGCTGATGTAATTATCATGATTATTTGCTGTATGAATATGATATATACGTATAAAATACTAGTTTGGTAAAGGGACAACCCTAGTGCACTTTCCTCTAACATACGTCATGTATGTTGAAAAAGTGCATTCCAAGTGTTGGTGAAATTGCTTGTGAGTGTAAGTGCTTAAGTGTTAGTGCCTTAGGTAGGTGCTGAGATGGGGTTCTCAACTACCTTAGAGTCATGTATGATACCCTCCATGTGGTTGTTTACTCTAACCACTCACTTATGAAATATATGTATTTGTATCCCTATTTGTATAGTGCTTTACAACATGCTTTTGAATATGCTTTGTAACTTGTTTATTAACATGCTTTATGACATGCTTTATAACATGATTGCTAGTGTTCTTGAATTACCATGTTATCATGCTGTACTTCACATGCTATGGTTAGGAATTGATTGAGCTTAGGACTATGCCCATAGTCCAGGCATCCGGTATCAGACTTGGAGTTGTGGTTGAGATTCGTTTTGCCACACATGATGTGTTGGCGAACCCGTGTCGTACTTCAGTTGGCGATAGTGGTTGGCCATACGAGGTGCTTTTGTGCTTCATATCGCCCAACTTGTTGTGCGCTCGAGCCAACCGAACACGTTAAGTAACCCGTGTGTCTTATGTATGTTCACCATGTTTGGTCGCTAATGTTTGAACCTAGGGTACCAAACTTACCAGTGAAAATCCCGTTAACCATGGTACCTCGATCCGCTAAGACTCATGAGCCGGGCATGGTGGTATGGGACACCGTGGTCGAGCTGTCGGCCACGCTCTGGCAGCTACGTGCCTCCCCGTAGTGACCAGTGAGCAACTTAACTCCTGAGCCGATTATGGTGGTATGGGACACTATATTCGCGCTGTCGGCCTACATTGATAAGGTGATGGGGGAGTGGTGCAACCTTTGTGCGTAACAGCCCTGACAGCCCTTTGTAGTGACCGCGAGCATATTCTGAAGTCGCAGTGCGCCTTAGGGTTCGCCGTGATATATAGAGTATGAACTAGGCCTGTTTCTGTATTGTGATGAATCATTTAAGGGGTGATGGGGGACCGGTGTAACCTTTGTGTGTAACAGCCCTGGCAGCCTCTGCAGTGACATAAAAGACACACCATCGTCCGATATTAACTAGGACTGACGACCCTAGAATGGATCATGTTTGGGAATGATACAAGGGAGGTACCTTAGTTTTCCAATCCTGCTGTTTGAAATGGATAAATAAATAAATAAAACTCGGTAATCATGCTCATCATGCATCGCATGTGCCTGAAAGATGTGGAGCACTGTGGGATGTAAGCATGCCGCGAACGTGAGATGGTGTCACATGAGGGAGTATGTTGGTGAGGGCATCCATCATACCTGCATTCATACTTGCATTAATAAGAGTAATTAGGAGTATTTGATTTACTGCTTTATCATTACTGCTTGACTGCATTGATAACATGTTAACCTATGCTTTATGGTTCCACTAGTTAGCTACTCACTCACACGTTACAGGACGGTGTTGCGCACACCAACCAGACTCTATATCAGGTTTAGGCGAGCCGACAACTCTGGAGGCAGAGCCTGATTATGACGAGGACCAGGAGGAGTTCTCGTATATGAGTTCTCTAGCGGCTTCGACTAGGCTGTCAGGACTGGCGGGTTTTGCAGGGATTGTATTTAGTTTTATTTTTGATATGTTGTTTATAAAACAGACATGTATATGGTGACTCAGATGGATTCATACTCTAAAGAATGAAACGTTTATTTTGTTCTTTACATACATATATATAGTTCAGTCTTCCGCTTGCTTTTATACAATTGACCTGGAGTATGAATTACTGTTTTGGTATAATCTTATTCATGTTTATTGCTCTAACACAGACAACATTCAAACATCATTAAATATGTTGCATAAGTGATGCGTTGGAACTCGAGAGTTGAGTTACACTCGACCCCCGATTTGGGTACTCATAGACATTTGGCAGCTGCTTAAAACACCCTGACACAGAATCCTCAACGACAGAAGCCAAGAAACTAGATAAGGTTTTCCTCTGGGCTTGGCGACGAACTGGAACACTGGTAAGCAGGGAATGTGAAATGTAACCGTCCTCACGATACAGTCCAAGATGGCACAATATGCCGCAAGCCAGTCCATACCCAGAATAACATCAAAGCCTATCATCGGCATCACGAACAGATCAGCGGGAAGAAACATCTTGTCCAATAACATCGAACAAGAAGGGCAGCGATGGGTCAACACAACAGACTTCTCCATAGGAGTCAAAAGTACCAAGACATCTGACACAGACTCCGATGGGATACCGGTCGATCGGCAAAACTGCTCGGCCATGAAAGAATGGGAAGCACCAGAATCAAACAAAATGTGGGCAACGCAAGCAGAAACAAGAAGAATACCCTCAACGACTCCACCAGTCGATGATTGTGGGTCCTGGCCTAGTGCCTTTGCGCAGAATAAAATTGGCCTTGTGCTGGTAGGGGAAGCAAACCGGAAGACTAAGAATCCTGAGTATGCACCTGCTGAGCTGTAATACATACTCGACTTAGGGACTGGACATACGGATATCCCCTCTACTGCTACTGATGTCTCTGATGGGGAGGTCTACCTAGCTACCTCTGCTGCTCAGGAGGAACCCTGGGAGCGGTGGGCGGAAGCTATGCTCTCTACTGCTGCTGCTGAGGAGGACGAGGAGGAGGGCAATAGCTGTGGCCTCTGCTGCTGTATGGGGAGAGGGCAATCACGCCTCCAATGCCCCGACTATCCGCAACTGAAGCAAACACTGAAAAAGGGGCAGGAAGATGAAGCGACTGGCAGTGTTGATGATGATGAAGAAGTTACCGTCTGAGCCATGGGCTGTCTAAACTCTGATCTGCTCCTCCATCTCTGCTGACGGTGCTGCTTAGAATTGCCGGCTGGTGTCTCCTCTTTCGGTCTCCATCAGAACTCTGCTCCCGTGATCTCTGGGTCATAGCTCAGTCCTCCTCATAAACCAATGCCCGATGAATAACCTAATTGAACGTCTCAAAGCAATGTCCCACCACACGGCTACGAAGAGCACGATGCAAGCCAGTCATAAAATGACGAGCCCTCATCTTCTCATCACTGGTGAGATGAGTAGCAAACCTAAACAAGGCCAAGAAATGGGCCTCATACTGTGACACTGACAAATCACCCTGAACTAGGGTCTCAAACTTTATCGTCCTTTAAATCTAAACATGATCGGGGAAGAATTTCAGGTCAAAGCGGACCACGAATTCCTCCCATGTCCAAACAAAGTCTGGCCCGACCATCCTGGAAATGGATGACCACCAATGACAAACCTCTCCCTTAAGAAAATAGGTTGCAAGAGATACCCTCTGATCATCTTAGCACTGCATATTGTAAAAAATCCTCACGATCTCTGTGCGCCATGCCTCGATGGTAGAAGGGTCTGTCTCACCACTGAATCTCGGAGGGTCATGTTGCCTAAACTCTCAGAAAATAGCGCTAGAACATGGCAAATCACCCTGATCAAAAACTGGATCAGTTATAGGCTCACGAGTCTACAACGCGGTAGCGACAAGCTGCATCAACTGCTGAAAATGCTCGGCACCTAGAGGTACCGTCAGGAAAACAGGAGCAGCACTCGCCTCGGGAGGAGGTGCGGGTGCGGCTGATGGAGGAGGAGCCTCTATAACCGGAACAACAGGCTAGGGAGGGGGAATCGGTGGGGGAACTGGATCAATTGAAGGAACAGGCACTACATGCTCAACAGGAGGAGTAGGCTGAATTGGGACCTCGGGAATCAGATCCTCTATGATGAAAGCGGGATGCACTCAAGTAGAAAGGGTATCATGAGTGCCTCTACCATTGGCACCTTGGCAACGGGCGCCACGACCATGAGTGCCACATCTAGGCGACATCATATAAAAAATAACGACGACAAAAGAAATCAGGACAATTACAGGCTCAATACAGAGCGAAAGAAGGATCTTGGGACATTACTTGTCTATGCTTTTAGGAGACATGCGATGTTATCTCGAGTTATTCCATAATTACTTACTATGCTCTGATACCAACTCCTGTCACACCCTAGACTACGTAACCGGACTCACAAGGAACCAGATAGCTGGTTCTGGCCGTAACAGCTTCTGTAATAGCCCATTCTTGGCTCCTGAGGCAGGTTCCGATCCTGAGATCCCACAAGGAGGATTTCCATAACCGAATAACCATTTCCAATATGAGCACACCCAAGATCACAACAAGTAAATCTCGAAAATAATAAAGGGGCACATCACAAAATCCACTATAAATTTGAACTTTACAATTACATCAGGTTCAAAATGACATACATAAGATAATAGAAGAAGTGAAAGGTCTGCAACACAGGGGTCCTTGGCTCAACTCTAATCCAAGCTCAGCTGCTACGACGCTGACCTAGGATCTGCTGCACGTATCAATCGTGCATAAGCTTATAGAAGCTTAGAGGGTGGTGTAGGTGTGTGATAATAGTTCACAGAAGAATAGTAGGAGATACAGGAAGGGAAACATGATCAATGACAATGTTGCTGGCCTTACCGAGGCCTATCATAAATACAATGCAATGAGTATTGGGCGCCATACCAAGGTGATGCATAAAGGGGCTTATATAGCTAATGCGAATGCGATGCCAAGTGATGTCAGTGCTCATATTCAAATCCACATATTAAGTACATTTTCAATCATAAAGAAATCACTGGATTCCAGTACACTGCTAGATGACTGCCGCTCTCCAGACCCGCACAGTCAAACGAGCGTAAGAGACCTCACTACCCGCCTGTGGACAACCAATCATCAACAAGGCTCGATGGGAGCGGACCCATTTATGAGCTGGTCAGACTGCGCCTAGCAATGCCTTCTTATACAGGCGAGTAAGGCCGCACCCCTACCCAACCAACTACACGACAGTGAGAGTCGCAGCCTAACGATATAAGGCCCTCTTACACTCATAGTTTCCATTCGGTCATGGTGTTGGGGCAGATCCTTGGTACCATGGAAGTTTTGAAAATTTCACCCATGGGCATCCTATGCACCTAATATGCTTAAATAACATTTCCAGTGTCCACACATACAGTCATCCACGAATATCCCTGTGGAGGCAAGGCCTTAATGAATCAAGGGCAGTATCATCATGAAATGTGATGTCAATGCATGAGTCATGCATATAGATCATTCTTTAGCTTCAAGCACTCGATGTGTACAAGGGGAAAAACTCCATCCCTCTATCAAGTCAACCTAATGACTACACACAATGTAATTCATCTACGCAGATGATGCATATGGGTCATAATGGTGTAAGTGTGCTACTCGGCAATAGCGATGTGGAACATATTCCTCCTTCCCATGGAAGGACAAGGTCTAAACACATAGACATGTACTCCAGGAGAAGTCCCCTAGTGGGGGCCCAATACTCTTGGGTAGCCTACAAGCTAAGAAGGTCATAAAAGCCCAAGGAAGAATTGGTCATAGCAAGGGTCCAAGGTGGGCCTTCAACCACATGTAACAACCCTATGGGCCTACCTTAGGGCAACCAAGGAGCACCTCCAACCTCAACTAGGTCCCAAAAGGTAGCCCGCAATCTACGCACATAAAGGTAAGGCCCAAGGCCTAAACAATTTATGGCCTAGTGGACTATACACCAAGCCCAACACATATGCCACATGGTGGGCCCTCAAGCAAGGTATGGGCCCAACCATAAAGGTCATAAGTCTACTCATTGTGGTGGGCCTAATGGGCAGCCCATTATTCCAACCATATGGGTAATTCTTATGTTTAAAACAAGTGAGCTGGGCCTTACATCTTAGCCCATGTATGGGGTTAATTTAATGGGCAATCAAGGGCCCAAATTCTTGAGTATTTGGCCCATAAAATCCATCACAATTATGTATTAAATATAGGCCCAAAGGTCAGGGTCCTATCAAGAAAGTTTTAGGACAATGGACCTAGGAAAACCCAACGAACAACTATGAATATTGGTCTAATAAAACTCAAATGAAGTGGGCCTTAAGAGTGCACTAATTAAGCCCAAAATTAAATAAAAAATAGGATAAGATATGTGTAATAATATCTCCAAATTTTGTGGGCCATGCTAGCCCAAAACATTCCTTTATGAGCAGCAACTTTGGGCCTATTGCTGAAATTCCAGCCCACCCACTATCTGGGCTTGTTGGAAATTCAAAAATAATTAATTATATAAAAAATTTTGATCCCTAATGACTCATACATGTCACAGAGAGTCCAATAGATGAAGGGAGTAGATAAAACATATAAATCAGGTGGGCCATGCTACTAGACTGGACGTCCAGCAATAGCCCATTGGGCTAGGCGTCCCATGGTGGGCGGTCCAAGGGGCTGGGACATCCCTCCCTAAATACATCAAAGTGGATCCCACATGTGGACATTCCACAAGGGAGATGGGCCACACACTTGGGGTCCATACGATGGAGGGTGGCCTGGATAAAACATACATCAAAGTGGGCATTGGGAGGGTGGACGGTCTTCCCAAGGCTGGACGCCAGCCCTACTGGAATGTCTAACTATGGGTTGCCATTCCAGCAGTCATGCTCCCTTTTTCTGAGGTGAATTTGGTGGCCCACATCCTCAAGGTGGGTCCCAACATGATGGGCCATTTGGAGAGCCATAAGCCCAAGCAATTTATGAAGAAAGTTTATGGATAGCAAGGTAGAAGTTTAAAATTCTGCTACATAAAACGTTGTTGTCCATGCAATGTACACTCCAAAAGGTGGGCCCAAACCTCACCTAGGATGGGAGGGATGAGTGATTAACTTTTTTTCCATTAAATACAGCAAGGTGGGGCCCACAAAAGTGGCCCACCACTCAAAAAATCAAGCTAGAAATTGTGTTTTCCCCTCAATCTATAGGGTTGGAGCGTCTAACAAGGTGGACCGCCCACCCCCCTTTGGGCCTCCTTTTGGGTGCCATTACATGGACCATCTGAGGTGTGATCCATCACACTTTAAGGTGGGATCTAGTCCTTCATATTACACCCCACAACATCAAGAAAATTGTGGAATACATAGTCCAAATCCATGCTAAACATTATCTATAACAATCCATATTTTTGGATAGCTATATATGGCTGGACATATCAGCCTATCTATATATATATATACACATCAAATAAAAGGATGTGTGACCTTCCTTAGTGGGCCCCACACATGTCCAGATTAATAACTTGGGATAGGGCACTTGCATGCATCAAAATATGGTGCCTAAAATCATAAAATGGATGCTAGGGGCGTCCCACCCTTGTTGGATTTTTGGGACGTCCCAGGCCCACCAAGTGGGCCACACACATCGCCATCCATATATAAAGGAAAAGAGAGGAAGGACGAATAATCCGGCCATGGGGATAGGGCCCCACCACTAATGGGCCCTCCCAAGAACAATCAAACACAAATCTACATTGACTTACACTTACATCACAAAACTATCGCATGCATGGTCTATATCTACAATAGATGGTTGAGATGCCATCCCAACATGAGCTTTAAGGTCTGGATGACCTTAAGATGGAGTGGATCATGAAATACATCATGATGGGGTCCATGGAGAATGGCCCTATCATGGAACATGACATGCATGTAGGATGGGTCAAAGGGGCACATCCATGGGATCAATTGGGATCTCCACTATGGATTGGTGGGTCCTATATGATCCATTCATAAAAAAAATAATGAGATTAAAGGATAGAAAGGAAATCATAAAAAAAAAAATAGTCACCCACTTGCAATCCAACTCTCAAAATTCTTCACCATAAAGATCTTAGAGCGAGAAAGAGATTTTGATGGTTGAGATGTATTTTTAGTGGTGGGATTTGATGGGTTTTAGGGCTTAGAGGGCTAGAGAAAAGGGGAAGAAAGGGACATTGGGAGAGAAGGGTTGCTAACTATGGAGGGAAAATTGAGGGAGAGATAGAGAGAGAGAGAGTGATCATGATTACTTTGTAAGAAAGGCAATGATTGCCTATGGGAAGAGATAACAATGTTGTAGGCTATGATAGGTTTCTTGGTAGTGTGTGAGATAGGTAGTGTTAGATATAGAGCTTTTATGTGGTGTGTAGTGTACCTAGGAACTTGTGCCAAGTTCCAAGGGTGGTGGTCGACATGCATTCCACCTAAGTGAGCCACATAATTAAGGGTCATACAATGAAATGCTCATAACTTTTGATCTATATATCGGATGACCACACAAGATGCGTCGTCGGAACCGTGACGACGATGCGAACAAGATGGAATAGGTCTCAGGCCAATCCGAGTTGGGTCAACTTGACCGGACCTAAGGATCATTGCAAACACTATCCGAGGGTTGTGGGTCGTCAGGATTTGACCGATAAGACCGCGAGACCAAAAGAAATGAAATGCATACGTACACACACATGCACACACAAGAAGTCGGGTCAGGTCTCACACTAGTGTTGCAGATCTTATTTCCTTCTTCTTTTGTCATCTGATGTATTTCCTTTCAGCCTTGTATCTAAAGTTCAAATTTATAGTGGATTTTGTAATGTGCCCCTTTGTTATTTTTGATATTTACTTGCTGTGATCTTGGGAATGCTCATATTGGAATGAATACGATTATGAAAATCCTCCTTATAGGATCCCAGTATCGGAACCTACCTCAAGAGCCGAGAATGGGGTACTACAGAGGCTATTGCATCAAGAACTGACTATCGGGTTCCTTGTTAGTCCAGTTACTGAGTCTGGGGTGTGACCGTGCCTCTTCAAGACATCCACACCCATTCATAGCAAACAATATCCTTTTAGGAGAGGACATGGCCCTTTGTCCTATGGCTATTATTTTTATACCGTTTAAGACAGAAAAAGGTCATCCAATAGTTTAAATTTGTTACCACATGAGTGACACATGGCATATGTTTCACATGTACAACCATGTCACAGTCACTCTCAATCAACACTAAGGTTAATAAAACTTTAAGGTAGTCAAGTTGCACCATGGCCCAAAAATTTTAAACCACATGCTAAAAAGACTAAGGCTCTTTTGGCTCCATGCACATGCACGAAGTGCTAAGTGTGCCTAATAAAGCGCCCAAGTAGCCCTATAGATTTGAACCTTAGTTGTAGAGGAAAAAACCTCTTCTCTCACCGACAGGCTATACACATTATTTATGGAAAGTTCAAATAATTAATATATTTATTTACTTACTAAAAATAACTTTTATTTTTGAAATTTCTTTTTATTATAAAAATATAACAATCCCCCATAATTTTAAAACTAAAGCCAAGTAGTAGAACAAATGGCATATCAGTATAAATATGTGCACAAGTAAATGTAACTTATGGATTTGAATATTTACTTTAGTATATACGTATTAAGGTTTTGTCAGGTACTCAGTGACTCATTAGTCTTGAACTAAGGACCTTATATGACTCACCAGATACATAACACACATTTATTCATATATAACTAGAGATCTAAAATTGCACATTTTTGGCCATGTGCGTATTCTAATTTCATCAGTATTATAGAGGCTAACCTAATCTCTTCAAAAGTGGCCTCACTTCTCTACTCATATAGGTAGATCTATCAAAGATGATTCTGCTTCATCTTAGCAAACTCTGCTTATATACCTATTAAGAGTTACTACACAACATCTTATGAAATGCATAAACCAAGCACTGGAGTTTTATTAATAAGACTCAATTTATTTATAGTGCATGTTTCAGTCACATACTTGACTTATTTGTCTCTTTGAATCTAGCTTACATTTCAAAACAAAACATGTCATACACTAGGCAACAAGCTGAGCAAGTTGGGTTATTCATCATTGGCCCTTGCCCATTACAGGATTTCAAGCCTAAGCCAATCCTTAGCCAAGTTTATTGGCCCAAGCATCAGTTGTTCAGGGCTAAGTCACCTAGACTAGGCCGAATAGCCTAGCCCACTACCACCCCTACTCAAAATCACTAGAACAAAATTTTCAAGTGCTCATGTTGTGTGAGAGGTCTAATCTCCCTAGAATCTAAACAAAAGCTAACCCATTTAGTGGATGCCTAAAAATAAGACCTGATGAAATTTGTTGCTAACTCCAATGAATTATTAGAATGGGCTATGTCCTGTAACACTTTCATTTTTAACACTTACAACTGAAATCAAATATTTTCAATGATTTTCCCTAGTTTAGATTTGTTTGGAAAAAAAATGTTAAAATTAAAATTTCACTAAACAAATGGGTTTTTTTTTTTTAAAGCTTCTCTTCCTTGACTTGACACCTAACTGAGAATATGGCAAGTGATTTTGCTTTTATTTTTTTTTTCAAATGATAACTTTACCCTTTTTAAATATTGTAAGAACAAGGACTTAGATTTGAAGTTATCTTAAGGTGGCAAAGTTCTTTGGCCTCATCATGATATACATATTATATCTACACCATCCCACCATTTTGCCAGATCATTTTAGGGCATGAGCTAAAAAATGAGGTAGATTCAATGCTCAAGTGGACCACACTCGAGAAAATAGTAGGGACACTAACGCCCACCATTGAAAACTTCCTAGGGCCCACCATGATATTTATTTGTTATCCAACTTGTTCATCATGTCACATAGACTTAGATAAAGGGGAAGCACAAATATCAGCTTCATCCAGAACTTCTGTGGCCCCAGGAAGCTTTCAATGATAGGTAGTCAATCCCTACTACTTTTTGTGGTGTGGTCCACTTGAGCTTTAAATCTGCCTCATTATAGATTCATGTCATAAAATGATCCGGTTAACAAATACATCACAGTAGGACATGTAACTTTTACTACATCAACACCATACCACTTAGGTGCTGAGAGAGTGCGAAATAGGTGTTTCCCTGGTAAGTCATTAGTGGATGTTGCCCTAGGCTCACCTTGATACCACTATTCTATATCCATGGTGTCCATCAGTTTTTCTAGCTTCCCAAAAATGAAGCAGATCCAAATCTCAAGTGGATCACACAACAGGAAACAGTGGTCATCAAACACTTACCATTAAAAAAATTCCTTAGGCCCACTCTAATGTTTATCTGCCATCCAACCTATTGGAATGTTCATCCACACCTTGATGAAGGGAATAAACAAATATTAGTTTCATCCAAATCTTTTACAGTCTAAAAAGTTTTTAACAGCAGGAAATTGATCCATGTGGTGTGGTTCACTTGAAATTTGGATCTACTTCATTTTTTAAAACATACCCAAAAATAATTTGGAAAATCGGATGAATGATGTGAAATTGAGGTAAGACTACTACTATTGAAGTACGGATGTATGACCAAGTGTCCTAAAGGGGGTTGAATAAGACTTTTAAAAACTTTAATCCTACTAAACTATAAATTCTACCAATTTAAAATAAGTTAAGCAGGATTATCAAGAAGTCATTCATATTCTCATTCTTAGATAGTGAGAAATCTAAGTGTTGCATTACATCAAACATGTATTGTGCATAAAGTAAATATTCAAACAAGCAATACATATGAGTAAGAGCAATCATAAAAAACGTAACAATATAAAGTGGTTCGGCTACGTGCCTTCTCCACTCCTGGCTACACACTCCACCATAGAGTGTCCCGGATTTCACTATCAATGGTTTTAAATTAGGTTAACCATAAACCTTCACTACTTACACAAGGTATGTACTAGTTCCCTACACAAGGAAAATACTCATGCCTACATAAGGACACTATATGAATTCTCCAGCCGGACGCCTACGAAAGGTCTTAGTGAGTTTGAGAAACAAACTCTGAATCCCAATCCTACACAAGAAAAGGTCTTCAGATTTTATGGACTCTAAGAACTTACTTGTAAGTGAGTGAGCCTCTTTTTAGCACATTATGAAGATTATCTCCCTTGATCTGCAATAGTTGTAGATGCTGCCAATGCAAGTCAATGGTGTCGAGTCAAGGTATTTCGGGGAATCTACTCTATTGAATGTTGGTCTTTAAGTGGGAATGAGATTCCAAAATATTATGCATTCACAGGATTCCAGCTCAATGATTTGCCAATAAATGAGTTGCTGGAAGATCCTTGAATGGTGGAGTTCATTCTTCAATCTAATATATTGATTCTTCAATGATTGCATTGAAGACGATTCGATGACATCAAGTAATTCATGATTTCCTTCGAAAACTATTTGGACAGATTTGTCCCTTTTTCAATTTCATTGAATGGTCGTTCGATGTCATCAACGTTTGAAGTTCAATGACATCGAACATCATTCGATTCATCGATCTTTTTAGAGATTTTCCTGTTGAGCTTGCTGGACAATTGGGTGCCCATTTTTTAATATCATCGAAATGGGTTCGATGTCATCAAACTTGTAGGTTCAATGTTATCGATACCCGTTCGATGTCATCAAGAGTTTCTCCAAAAAATATGGTTTGGTTGCTGGACATATTTGGGGCACTTTTTTTTTTATGTTATCAAAACTTAAGTTTCGATGTCACCGACAATTACAGAAAATCCTTTTTCCTTTTCATATACTTTGTAACTGGTACCTTGTAATTTTAAGTTTTTCTAAGGAGTTTTCTTAGTTGATTTTAAGCAAACTTAGATTATGAGGTGATTCTTTTATCTGGGTGTCTTGGTTATGGGGTGTGAGGCTTAATTTACCTTTGGGGCTACCCTAAACTTTTCCTTCTTGTTGAGATTTCAGTCGTATAGTCTTCAATGTAGGGCTGACTTGACTTCATGACTCAACCGTCATGTAGATTGATAAACCATGGTACTTTCAATCTCCCCCTTTTTCAATTACGTGACAAAACACCTAAGAAACCTTAAATTGTGTGTACAATACAAAATTACACAATTGTTTACAACTTAAACCATATACATTTACATGGACAAAACTTGTTGCTTGAGCTGAGCCACTACTACCCCTATCTTCTTGCATCACTAATGAAGACAACATGCACACGTCTTGGTGAAAGTATGGTTCTCCCCCTTTTTTTCAGTCATTGGCAAAAGGTTAGATGTAATATATTTTCTTGTGTAATTGTAAGTTGGAGAATTAAATACCCATGTATAATTTAAAAATATATTTGAGATATTTAAACAATCATATCAATTGAATATGTATGAATATCGAAAAGAAACACAATATCCAAAAGCCATCATTCAAGAGTATCGTCATTCATAAATAAGCATGTATATCATGATTGCCCAAGATTAGCACCAAAATATCAAGCGCAACTATCAAAATGTCACACTGAATTATCCATAGCCTAACTTAGGGCACAACTATCCAAAATAAAAGTATCATAAGAGCCCAAATAGGTGCATTGCTTGTACACACACAATCCATAAACTGATTAATATATATATCCCAAGTGTAGGGTTGCGATGCAGTAATAATCTGGATGAGACCGAGGTCGAATCCACAGGGACTGACTTGCACGTATCTTCTAACTTTAATATAAACTAGAACTAGACGAAGAATTAAAATGAAATCTGAATAATTGAAGAGAGTAATTGTACTTTAAGTAATTAGAACTTGTAAATTTAAAGGTGGGAACTAGGGTGCCAAGGATCTACTCTTAGCAATTGAGATGCTACCTTGCTTAATTCTAGAGATCCAACAAGAATCAGACTCCTATCCTATCTAGTTGGAAGAAGAGACGATCAAATATTTGAACTTCTCATTTATCTAGCCTCAATGAAGGAGAATTGTGGTGAATTGGAAGGGATTCCATCACCCAACCATGCCTAGGAGACAATGGGAAACAAAGGGATTTACCAAATCCAAAATCTCAAATAGAAATAAAAAATTTAAAGCTATTGCAGACTTATTGTAATTTAAGTCACAACAAACCATTAAAAACTAAAAATATTCCTTAAAATCAACTAGAATTCAATGAAGTTCAAACATAAACATGAATTAAAGCAACGTAAACATCCCAATCATGCTACAAACTTCACCTCTTAGCTCTAGCTAAGAGGTTTAGCCAACCACAGACATGATTGAACTAAAGTCTCTTAAGAAAAGCATAAAAACAACTAAAAATAACTAAGGAAGATGAAGAATGGCTCTTGATGGCAGCTCTCCATGCTTTTGCTCCACTCCTCAAACCCTAAATGATGTTTAAGAATGTCCTAGGGACTCCTATTTATAGTTACGAATCCCCCTCTTACGCACTGACTTGGAATTTCTACAAACCACTTGCGAAAGGCCTTAAAGTAGCAATCCTCGTCTGCCCTGTATTACAACTCTGCGCAATTTCGGTGGCACCGAAGTTGGCTTATGAAATTTATCACTTCTGAAATTATATGTGCAGAGTACTTAGGTGGCACCGAAATTGCAGTAGGTGGCATTGAAATTGGTTTTTGTGGCATTGAATTAAGCTTAGGTGACACCGAATTAAGTTATTTTCTTGTTGGACTGTTTTATATACTTTTGGTGGCATCGAAATTGACTGTTTTTCTGTTGTTTAACTTGTGCTTTTGTTAATATTTTCTTCATCCTTTACTCTTGGTTTCCTTGGGTCTTTGACATGAAAATTCTCCGTTCTTGGTCTCCTAATATCCCACCTTTGCCTTGGTGATTCTTGAGCATTAAATCCATGCTTTTAACATTTTTACAATCCAAGCTCTTAGATTCACCTTGCAACACAAACATGATTAAAATAAATCATTATGCATTATCATGTTCATAAAACCAAGTAATAAATGGGGGATAATATTCAATATTTGACCCTCAACACAATCCCTAACCAACATTTTGCGAGTCCCGAACAAAGTATGTGAAAAATGAACTTCAATGCTCAATGTTCAAACCTTTTTTAGAAAATAATCATTTGTGTAATCAAGTATAAATGAATAAACTAAAGACACGAAATTAGTATTTTGAAAACCTAGGGTGAAATCACATAAGCAATCAATCAAATATGTTCTTTATCATTTAACTCAGAGCATAAGTTCATATTCCAAGTTTTTCCAATGAATGTTAACTTACTTCCCATGGGAATACTATTATTTCATAATGTTAGCCATGTTTATCATATCAAAATTAGTCAAAAATGTACTAATTCCGAATAGAGCCCCCTTTTTCTTCTTTTTCCAGTTTTTGATTTTATATAGACAACTACACTTATTCATTCCTTTTCGAACAATTCATCTTTTTTAGAGACCTTTTTCATTCTCCTCAGAGATGTTGTCATTTTTCATTCTTTTCATGGCCTTTTTGTCGATCGCCTATTTTTTAATTAGTTTTTTATCTTTTAAGGTAGATAAAATTCTCCAGGCTTAATTCTCAACATTCATCAACGATTCGCACACTAACCATTAGCAATCCTAGCACATCCCAAGGAAGCAACTTGAAAGTGTTTTATGATTTAAATTAACATGATATACAAGTTTCCTCTTAATCATTCAAGAATCTTAGGTGATGGTATACTCCGATGATCAAACTCTAACAATTCAAGATTCAATCTTTATCTCATTATCCCACTCAAAGCATTCATAAGTACACAAACTTTGTTTCCAAACAGATTCTAACTTGAAACTTTGAAAATTTTCAAAAGTTTGCTCAAAATTGAGAAAACACTAGTTAGTTTACCTAATCCCCCATCCCCAACCTAAAATCTACATTTTCCTCAATGTAAAAGAAATTTGAAGTAACGAAAGGGAAGGGAATAGTGATGGAAAGATAGTACCTGGAGAAAGGAAATTTGAAGCTTTTCCACGATCTCAATATAAAATGAGTTAGCGCAAAGCAAAACTCAATAGAGTATAAACAAACTACCTTAAACAGCAAAAGCAAACTATGCTAGTCCTAAATCATATGAAAGTGATAAACCTAATTAAACCTCCACCAGACTAGGAGATCAATCCTGGTACACAGGATCAATCAGAGGTATAGACATATCCTCTGAATCAATTTTCTCAACAAATCGCTTCAACCGATATCCATTTACTATAAAAGCATTACCATTATTCGGATTCTCTATCTCGATGACCCTATGAGGATAAACATTAGTAACTGTGAAAGGGCCAGTCCAACGAGATCAGAGCTTTTCCAAAAAAAAATGTAATCGAGAATTGTACAAATGGATTTTTTGACCAACCAAGAATGATTTTCGAAGGATGTTCTTATCATGGAACACCTTCATCCTGTCCTTGTAAATTCTCGAGTTCTCATATGTATCATTCCGGATCTCCTTGAATTCATTCAATTATAGCTTGCGCAATGAGCCAGCGTTGTCCAAATTGAAGTTCAGATTTCTAATAGCCCAGTAGGCTCTATGTTCCAGCTCCACAGGTAAGTGGCAAGCTTTCCTATAGACGAGTCTAAAGGGAGACATTCTAATGAGAATCTTAAATGCAGTACGGTAAGCCTATAAAGCATCGGTCAAGCAGATTGACCATTCCTTGTGGTCAAGGTTAATTATTTTTTCCAAGATATGTTTAATCTCCCGGTTGGAGATCTCAACTTGCCCACTTGCTTGTGGGTGGTATGGAGTGCTCACCTTGTGAGAAATGCCATATTTCTTCAGTAGGTTTGCAAATGGCTCATTGCAAAAATGTGAGCCTCCATCACTAATGATGGCTTGAGGTGTTCTAAATAGGGAAAGGATGTTCTCTTTTAAAAACTTAATGATTGTTTAATGGTCATTGTTCCAGCACGGGATCATTTTGACCCATTTAGTGACATAGTCTACAGCTAGTAAAATGTATAAATTTCTAAAAGATTGAGGGAATGGTCCCATGAAATCGATTCCCTAGTAATCAAATACTTCAATGATTAGAATGGGGTTTAGGGGCTTCATATTTCGACGGGACAATGCACTAAATTTCTGAAAATGCTCACAAGCTTTACAAAACTCATGAGTATCCCTGAACATAGTGCGCCAGTAAAAGCCACACTACAGAATCTTGGCCGTGGTCTTTTTGGCAGAAAATTGACCACCACAGGCCTTAGAGTGACATAAGGAGATGACACTTTGGTGTTCATTGTCTAGCACACATCTCCTCAGAATTTGATCTAGGCAATATTTAAATAAACACGGATCATCTTAGAAGAATTTGCATACCTCGATGAAAATTTTCTTCTTATCTTTCACAGTCCAGCGTGTCGGTGTGAAACTTGTGGCAAGATAATTAGCAATAACAGTAAACCAAGGTGAGTGGGAGACTTTAAACAATTGTTTGTCAGGGAAAATGTCATTTATATGAGTCGTCTTAAGGGAATCAGAGAGTTCAGGGTGGGAAAGATGGTCAGCCACTACATTCTCTACTTCATTTTTTCTTTTATTTCCAAATTAAATTCTTAGAGTAGAAGGGTCCATCTTATTAAGTGGGGCTTAACATCATTCTTAGAAAGAAGATGCTTAAGTGTCGTATGATCAGTGTAGATAATGATCTTGGATCCGATCAAATAGGACCTGAATTTGTCCAAAGCGAATATTACGGCTAAGAGTTCATTCTCCATAGTAGAGTAATTCACTTGGGCAAGATAATGTTCTAGTTGCATAATGTATAACATAGGGATTCTTATCTTTTCTCTGACCTAATACTATCCCAAGAGCATAACCGGACATGTTGCATATAAGTTCAAAAGGGATGCTCCAATCGGGTGGTTGCATGATAGGTGCGGTGGTTAGCATGCCCTTGAGTGTAGAAAAAGCTTCCTGACATTGCTCAGTCCACTCGTATGGCACATCCTTTTGAAGTAGATTGCATAACAGAAGAGAGCGCAGATGAAAATCCTTTATGAATCTTCTGTAAAATCCAATGTGTGCTAAAAAGGATCACACATCTCGTATGTTCTTAGGTGGAGGTAAGTTAGAGATAAGATCAATCTTAACCTTATCTACCATAATTCCTTTGGACAAGATGATATGTTTAAGGACAATCCCCTTACGAACCATTAAATGACACTTCTCCCAATTTAGTACCAAACTCTTTTCCTCACATCGCTTCAGCACACATTTAAGATTTTCCAAGCAATCGCTAAAGGATGTACCAAAGACAGAGAAGTTGTCCATGAAGACTTCTAGATATTACCCTACCATGTTAGAAAAAATACTTAACATGCATTGCTGAAAAGTGGCATGGGCATTACATAGTTTGAATGGAATCCTTCGGTATGCAAAGGTGCAAAAGGGCATGTGAATGTGGCCTTTTCTCGATCTTCACGGTCTATCTCTATCTGGTTGTATCCCAAATACACGTCAAGGAACCAGTAATAGGAATTACCAACTAGCCTTTCCAAGATTTGATCAATGAAGGGTAAAGGAAAGTGGTCCTTCCTTGTGACGGTATTCAACTTCCTATAGCCAATGCACATTCTCCAACCAGTAGTAACTCTGGTTAGTACAAGTTCATTATTGGCATTGGCTACTATTGTGATTTTGGACTTCTTAGGAACCACCTGAGTTGGACTCACCCATTGGTTATCCAATATAAGATATATGATATCCAATATAAGATATATGATACCCACATGTAATAACTTAAGAACCTTGGCTTTAACCACTTCCTTCACATTTGGATTTAATCTACATTGTGGTTGTCGATAGGTCTTCACATTATCCTCTAGATAAATGCGGTGAGTACAAATCGAATGGTCAATTCCCTTGAGGTCTGCAATCGACCATCCAAGGGCTCCCTTATGCTCATTGAGAGTAGAGATGAGCATACTCTCCTATTCCTGCTCAAGGTGGGAAGAAATCACCACCGGATATGTCTCATGTTGACCTAAATAGACATATTTCAAATCAAAAGCCAAAGGTTTTAGGCCAAGCTTCAATGCCTTGAGGTTAGATGGTAGATGCATTACATCAATTTGGGGCAATTCGTCAAATTGTGGCCTCTACTGGTTAACTTCAAGTACCAGCCCGGTATCCAGAATGGTCCCTATCTGCCTAATCATATCATCATCAAAATCATGGGAGTGAGCCATGCATGTCTCTAGAGGGTCAGAGGATAAGGTTAGGAGTGTTTATCTTCCACAAAATAATCAATCAAGTTAACATCGTGGGCATTGTCATCATCCTCTAACTGTTTGGCCATATTAAAAAAGATATTAAACTCCAATGTCATATTTTTAAAAGACAAACTCATAACTTCATTCCTATAATTAATGATTGCATTTGATGTGGTAAGGAATGGGCGACCAAGAATGACAAGAATTCGAGTGCTCATCTCCACGATCGGTTGAGTATCCAGGATGATAAAATCTACTAGGTAGTAGAATTTGTCAACCTGGACCAACACATCCTCAATTATTCCTCTCGGTACACAAACTGAGCAATCAGAAAGTTGTAATGTGGTTCGGGTGGATTTTAATTCACCCAAACCTAACTGTTTGTATACCGAGTAAGGAATTAGATTTATGCTCGCTCCTAAGTCAAGAAGTACGTTCTCAATCTGGTAGTTCTCAATCACACAAGGGATGGTTAGGATACTGGGATCTTTATATTTTTATGGCACATCTTGCTTGAGGATGACACTCACTTTTTCCATCAGAAAATTTTTCTTTTTGATACTTTTCGGCCTCTTGGTCGTGCATAGGTCTTTTAAAATTTTGGCATATGAAGGAATTTGTTTCATGACATCTGGGAGAGGGATGTTGACCTACATTTGTTTAAGAACCTCTAGAATGTCCTGAGAGTTAGAGAGAGATTTTGGTGCAATCAACCGTTGGGGGAATGGAGGAATTGGCTTGCTCAGAGGTTCTGGTTCTAATCCATGTGGAGTAATGCTAGGTATATCCTTTGTTTCTTCTTTCGAGTCCTTGGATTCTTCAGTCCTTACTGGAATAAATTTGTCAATTGTTTTTCCACTTGTAAGAGTGGTGATAGACTTAGCTTGCTTCATTTGCTTTGAAGAGCTTGGATCACTAATTTCATATTGTAATTTTGGACTAGGAAGAGGTTGAGCTGGTAGGATCCCTTTCACCCCAATTGAATTTTTTGTCTCACGCCCTTGTACGGCCTTTGAAAGGTCTTGAAGGGTTTGTAATATACTGTTATTCGTAAGCTCTTGGTTTTGAATATGTTTCCAAATTGGATCCTCTTGAGGTTTCCCTTGATTCAAGAATTGGTTACGGATTCCTTGAGGAGTAGCAGTTTGTCCATTCCTCCAACTCGAATGATTTCTCCAACTAGGCTTATATGTGTTAGAGATGGGTCCATTGAAAGGTCTTTGGTAGTTGTTCAGGGCATTCGATTGCTCATTCAATACCTTTTGAAAAGCAAGTATCATTGGGCAATTTTTAGTTGTGTGTATGTAAGACCCGTATCCTAGCCCGTATCGTTCCGTAGGCTTCCGTGGTCCTCTCGGTCGAATTCCGGCGACCAACGATATGTTATCAGCGTTTGTGCGCAATCCTGAGTCATGTTCCATATATCTGAGTCGACTTTACCCAAGACTTGTACCCTTGCGACCACGCCATCGCTGCTGTTTTGATGCCATGTCTCGTGTGCCGAGGCAATACCTGTGCCAGGAGATGTGGGCCTGCATTCAATTCGAGAAAAATACCGCACATTGCAATTCTAATAGAATCTCTACGAAATGTTATATCAATCCATCAATCAATTAAAGTACAACCCATCACTCCATCCCATCCCCAAGTACAACTGCCCTCCCTAAAAGTCTACAAGTACCTTACCTCTCATGTCACTCCACCATCCTTCTCTCCCATCACCTCTCTCTCTGTCTCATTCTCCAAGCAAGAAATCGTCCAAGCAAGAGAGCCTCCCATGGAGAGAAGCTAGTGTGGCCCACTTCCTACCACCCAATCCCACCTTCCTCAATCAATCTCAACTGTTGAATCATGTCCCATTGGAGCTAAGATTAGGAGGAGTCCAAGATCCAACGGTGGGTGTTCTTCTAAGGTTTGATTTGTGTGATTTTTCTGATTTGAGGGCCCACATTGGTGGGACCCATCTTGATGTATGCATTGTTCTCGAGGGACCCATAGTGGAAGGGTCCCTCCGCTACTCACATCTCTCTCTCTCTCTCTCTCTCTTTCCCCTTTTCTGGGCCACCTTGATGCTTAATCCACATCGTACATGCCGTGGGACCCACCCTATGTGTGGATTTCATCCACGCCTTCCGTTAATCTCATAGGACCCACATGAGGTATGTTTTATCCAAACCGTCCATCAATGGGCCACATGTGCTTGGGGCCACCTCAACGTATGTGGCTGATGAGCCACCTATATGTGACCCCACCTGGATGAATGTATTACATCCAACAGTTCTGCCTTAGGACGTCCAGCAGCCTCTGCTGTTGGACTATATAAAGGGAAAATAAACATCAGCTTTAATTCAAAAGCTGGCGGATCACTCTCACATGGACCCTACCTTAATGTGTGTATCCAATCCACACCGTCCACCCTTTTTCCCAGCTCATTTTAGGCGTTGAGCCGAAATATGAAGCCAATCCCAACCTCTAGTGGGCCACACCATCAAAGAGATCATTTTATTAGTGATAAATCTGTTAGGGCCCACTATAATGTTTCTATATGTCAAAACATGCTAAATATTGGACTTGTTAGATGCATCTCAGGCCATAGAAACTAGCAGGTGGACCGGATTATCATGATGTGGGGCCCACATATGAAATTCTTAAAAAAAATCTAGTTGACGTTGTTGCTACTAGTGTCCAGAGGACGCTGCCGCGAGAGCATCTTGGCACTGGTAAAACGGGCAGGGAGAGTGGGCCCCACCTCAGGCCCCACCGTGATGCATGTGGAGCATCCACACCATGCAATTGATGGGTCCCCTTTAGGCATGGGAATACCCCAAAAATCTATCGTTCATGACGCTCAGGTGGACCACACCACTAGCAGCAAGGGATTGAACATTTACCTTTGAAACCCTTTTTAGGTCAGAAGAATTTTGGATCTATATGAATTTTATTTTTCATCTTAACCCAGGACTTTGTGACCTTATTAACAAATTGGATGGAGAATAAGCGTTATGATGGGCCACACATGTGACCCCAACATGGTTGTGTTGCATCCTCACCGTCCCACTGGAGTACCTCACACCTGCTATATATAATAATATACATATATATATATATTATGTATATATATTATAATCTTATATTATATTATATTATTATAATATGATATAATATTATATTATGTATATAATATATAAACATATCAATGGTATACTACACATGTGGGCCTCATGTGGGACACCTTTTTGGGACATGGATTGCTGGTGTACATGTACAACAGCTGTATAGCTGCTGTATTAACGTTGCCCAGCAACGTGAGACCCACCTTAAATCCTAGACGTCCATCCGTTTGAACTATGGGTCCCCACCATGGCATGCATGTGATGTCCAAACCGTTCATCCATTGGTAAGCTCATTTTAAGGCTTGAGCATAACTGAGGCAGCTTCAAATCTCTGGTGGGCCACCACGTGAACACCACCATGATGTATTATTTCATCCACACCGTCCAGATTATGTTGGATGGTGCTGGACAATGTTTGGACGTGTTGTCCAATGTTTGGACGTGCTGTCCAATGTTTGGATGGTGTAGATTTACTTAGGCAATGTTTGGACAGTGCTAATCATCATTAGTTGGCCATGTGCCCCATGGAATAATTGTGAACATGGTACACATGTTACACCTACAACTGTTGAAATGATTTTGATGTGGTCCAAGCCCACTTGAGGCTCATTGGTGCAGCCCATCCATGAGGCCCATCATGATGTATTTTGACCCATGTACAGGGCCCACCTATTTGTATTGTTAGGCCCATGTAACGTGGTCCATTTGATGCATATGAGGCCTAAGCAGTGTGACCCACTTATTATATATAAGGCCCACGTATGAGGCCCATGGTGATGCATTTACGGCCCATTTAATGAGGCCCAATGTGTTAGGTTGGAGGCCCATGGGATGAGGCCATTGTGATATATCCGAGGCCCATGGGTGAGGCCCATTGTGATACATTCAAGGCCCATGAGTGAGGCCCAATGTGATGTATATGTGGCCATAACGTTGTGTATGAATACCTTATGTAGGCCACTCCTTGGGAACAATGTTGGTTAGACGTCCACATTGATGGGCAATAATGGTTAGATGTCCTCATTATGACCTTCTCGTGGGCCTTGTTAGGCCCATTCTCATCATTCTCTTAGTGGGTTAACCCAAATAAGTGGGCCCCATCTGCAATTGACGGATGGTTTTGTACTATCGAATTTGATATAACCACGGCTGAGGGCCGATCTTTATATTATTATTGATCGGTTGTTCACTTATGGACCCCACCTTATTTATATGATAATTATTGATGCCTATTATCGATGTTTATTGTCGAGGCCGATTCCGATTGTCGAGGCCGATTCTGATTCTAATTGTTGAGGCCGATTGTTGAGGCTGATTCTGATTTCAATTGTTGAGGCCGATTGTCTAGGCCGATTCTGATTCTGATTGTTGATACCGACTCCTATTATCGAGGAGGCAAATTATTGAAGCTAATTCCATTCCAATTTTTTAGGCTGATTATCGAGGATGATTTCAATTGTCGATACCGATTTCGATTATCGAGGCCGATTTTAATTCCGATTGTTGAGGTCGATTCTGATTCCGATTGTCGAGGCTGATTTAAATTGTCGATACCGACTCCGATGGTCGAGGTAGATTGTTGAGGCCGATTCTATTGCGATTGTCGATGCCGATTTCGATTGTCGATACCGATTATGATTATCTATGCCGATTCCAATTGTCGAGGCCGATTGTTGAGGCTGATTCCGATTCTGATTGTCGAGGCCGATTCTGATTTCGATTGTCGATACCGACTCCAATTGTCGAGGTCGATTCCATTTCGATTGTCGAGGCCAATTTCGATTGTCAATGCCGATTTTGATCATCGATACCGATTCCGATTGTCGAGGCCAATTTTGATTGTTAAGGCCGATTGTTGAGGCCAATTCTGATTTCAATTGTCGAGGCCGATTATGGAGGCTGATTCTGAGCGTCGATTCTGATTGTTAAGGCCGATTTCGATTGTCGAGGCCAAATTCGATTACTAAGGCCAATTATCGAGACCTTGTGATGTATATGCGGTATGTATTTAAGGCCCATTGTGATGTGTATTCAGCCCGTGTTTAAGGCCCAATGTGATGTATATGAGGCATATGTGATGAGGCCCATTGTGATGCATTTGAGGGCCATGCGATGGAGCCCATTATGATGTATGTCAGGCCCATGTGAAAGGCCCAACGTGATGTGTACTAAGCTCTTAAGTGAAGCCCATGGTGTTGTATATCAGGCCCTTTGTGAGGCCATGAGTCCACTATATGTTAGGATCTATCTGGGCCACCCCTTGGGGGCAATGTTGGTTAAATGTCCACATTATTGAGGCCAATTGTCAATGGCAATATTGAGGCCAGTTATTGATACCAATTATGAGTATGTGACAGCATAGCATCATGATACATGCCCATAAGCATCATTTACAAGTTTGTTATGTGATGTGATTGACCATTGCATATGTCATAGGGCAAGTTGTTCATGGGGCTCCCTAATAGGGAGAGTTGCCCCACATGAGCACACGATATGTGTAGGATTGATGCATTATTGGACTGTGTGACTCATGCATCTCATATTTGTGGAACATGACCACCGTACGCCCTAGCGACATCAGGGCCGTATCCTCTACAGGTATTTCATGGATGGCCAGATGAGACACCGAAAATCTGTTCTATATGGGGTGCTATAGATATCCCTGGGTGAAAATTCCTAAACCCTTTAGGTTCCAGAGGTTACTCCAATGTCTAAACTGAGTGGATGCATGAGCGCATGAGGGTCGTATACCATTAGGTCGTGTCTCTCACTGTGTCGTGGTCGGTTGGAATGGGGTACGACCTTACCTGCCTGAGAGGAGAGGGTAATGCTAGGCTGAGTCTGACTAGCTCGAGGAATGGGTCTGTTATCGACGAGTTGGGCCCGATATTGAAAGGCGGATAGTGAGGTCTCTTCCACTCACCTTTTTGTGTGCGATGAGGTGGTAATTTGGTTTGGAGTATAATAGACCTCGGTGATTTTTTAGAGAGGAACCGTACTGATATGTGGACTTTTTGAGTAGGAGTTGCATACTCATTCATTCATCCCTTCTCTATCTACTCGAGTTGGTGGTGCGTAACTAATTATTGTATACCTTCGTATGGTCAGGATTCGGTTGGGCGCGCGACTAACCAGAGATCAGGAGTCTACCATATTGAGTCTGACTATCTAAATTTAGGTATGTAACAAGTTTGGATAGAAGTCCTTTATGATAGACCCCGTAGCTTGCAATACTACGTACTATCATCCTGACTTCGCACTCTAGCTTAGTCATTTCATTCGCATTACATATTGCATTACATCTGCAGGAATATGGCATTTTGGGTCGCTATGTTTCTGTACTTATATGGCCTAGACGGACTTAGCAAGATTTACATATTAGATTGTACCCTTGACATCTGATATTTGGCTCTCTTTGACTCCTCATTTGCATAGCTAATTTATATTGCATACTATGATATTGCATGACTCAAGGACTTGTCAGTATTTCGCTTACTCTGATTACTATGATATTGCTTACTTGACACTTACCTTGTGCACACACTTTCACCACCCACTAAGCTTTCTATAAGCTTACGCACGATAGATGCATGCATGTGGCGTTAGGTTGCAGTAGCATTGAACTTGGAGCATGCAACGGACCTCTGGAGCTTTGATTTTTGATATATGTATTTTCCTTTCAGCATCGTATTCAAAGAATTATATTAGTAGATATGTGATGATGATGTTGCCTTTGTGATTTGGGTAAACTTGTGGTTATGCTTCTTACAAGAAAAATGTACGTTGAAAAATCCTTCTTGTAGGATCCCAGGATAAAAATCTGGCGTATGGGCGCTAGGAGCTAAGAATGGGGTACTATGGAGGCTATCAGCACTAGATTTGGCGATCGGAATCCCTGCGAGTCCAATCTCTAGTTTTTTGGGGTGTGATAGTGTATGTTGCAAGCACAGATACCGCAAACAACTTCCTTAGCTTTATCCTTCTTAAGTTCCATGACTTCGACCTTCCTTGTGAGACTGGCCACTTTAGTATTGATATCATCATCCTCTTTTAGCAAGTATATCCCACCCCTCTCCCTTGCTTGAGTAGGCTTAGATGTGATGTTAGGTTTTGGGGAGATGTCCTATGATTGTCGGTTTCAACGAGTTTGTCAAAGTAATCCCACACCTCATCGGCATTTTTGTTCATAAACTCCCCATTGCACATTGTCTCAATGAATTGGCGCATAGAAGATGTTAGTCTATCATGGAAGAAAGTTGTTATGCACCATGTTTCAAAATTGTGCTGTGGGCATGAACTGGCGAGATCCTTGAACCGCTCCCAACATTGGAAGAATGTTTCATCTTCTTTTTAGGCGAAGTTCATGATCGACTTCTCGATGGTGTTCTTCTTATGGTATGGATTTTTTTATGAACTCCATCATGTCATTCCATGTGCCAATAGATCTCGAACATAGCGAGTGCAACCACATCTTAGCTTTTCTTTCAAGGAGAAAGGAAAGAGTTTCAGCCTGACCATGTCCTTAGACACGTTAGGAAAGTATAAAGTGGCTATAACCTCGTCAAACTCTTGCAAGTGCAAGTATGGACTTTCATATTCAAGTCCAAGGAACTTTAGAAGGAGTTGGATCACTCCAAGCTTGATATCCATGTTCCCGTGTTTTGTGGAAAAACCATACAGGAAGGGGTGCTCACCCCGCACTTGTAAGCAATGTTGTAAAGTATGAGGCAGGGGTGCATGGTGCACCTCATTGTCATCCTGGACTTCTGCAACCCGAGGTTGCGGCTGATTCACCAGTTGATTTACAGGTTGATTTGTAACCATGACCTCAATTAACTCTATTGATCTCGAGTGGAGTCTAATCTTGTGATGGATAGATTACCCCTCAACCAATCCTCCTCCACTTAAGAGATGTCATGTTGTCACGGACCCACTTGGGCATTAAACACTCTTTACCCTCAATTTTAGAATCTAACCTAAACCTGGAAGGAAAAAAAGGAAATAGAAATCTAGAAATAAAAAGAAAGAGAGAGAGAGAGAGAGAGAGAGAGAGAGAGAATTAAAAAGAAGTTACCAAATTAGAAGTTTTTATATTGGGATCGTACAAAAGAAAAAAGGAAAGCAATTAGTTTCTAAAAAGGAAATAAAGAAAGCAAACTAGTTTCTAAAAAAATGAAAAAGGAAAGTTTCTAAAAACATAAAATAGAAAGTTTCTAAAAAAAATTAGTTTCTACAAATAAATTAGGAAAGTTTCTATCCTAAAATTAGAAAGTAGTTTCTATAAATAAAAAAGGAAAGTTTTTAAACCTAGAATTAGAAAGCAAAGTTAGTTTCTAAAATAACTTAGAAAAAATCCTAACCTAAAAATAGAAAGTAAAAAAATTCTAATCTTAACCTAAATCTAACACTATTTAGTCCCAAAAAAATGCAATCGTTAATCCCCGACAACGGCACCAAAAACTTGTTCACAACCCCAAGTGTAGGGTCGCAATGCAGTAATAATCTTGGTGAGACGAGGTCGAATCCACAGGGACTGACTTGTACATATCTTCTGAATTTAACTTGATTAGAACTAGATGAAGAACTAAAACTAAATCTGAATAATTGAAGAGAGTACTTGTAATTTAAGTAATTAAAACTTGTAAATTTAAAGGTGGGAACTAGGGTGCCAAGGATCCACTTGTAGCAATTGAGATGCTACCTTGCTTAATTCAAGAGATCCAACAAGAATCAGAGTCCTATCTTGTAAGGCCCCATCCATTCCGTACCATTTTCTATGCCTATGTGCACGATGATTTGGCAATACCTGAATTAGCCATGTAGAGTGCACACCCAATTGATTGGAACCCCAAGGTCTCGAAACCTATTTCATATCGATCGCCCCATCGCCGCGATCGCGGATGTACCACCCATGCATCTATACGATGCTCCATTTGTGAGATACGCCACGAAGAATCGTTAGTGTATCATGTGCCCATGCCACCATATATTCCAATCCACACATGTGTACAACACATGCCATGCACACATGCACCATGCCACACATGGGTGAAAGGATCTTTACCCATGTGTGTGATGTCACACACCCATACCCCCCCTCTCTCATGTGTGTCCAAAGTCAACTTTTTCCATACCACATCCTATACATGACCTCATCACACCATAATACCCCATGTCCCTTTAATACACCATTAAGTCCTAATCATGCACAAATTTTCATAATCCTAGCCTAAGCTAACCATAATCACATTAACCTAGCCTAACCACATTTTTATCCATTTCTCTACAAATACTCCTCCTTCCCTTAACATTTTCACCATTTTTCCTATAATGAGAAAGAGAGAGAGAGAGGAGTGATCTTGGTGGGCCATCAATCCCATCCCTTCCATCCATCTCAACTATCCATCTAGTCCATCAAGGTGAGTACACACCCCTCTACTTTTTCTTGATTATTTGGATGATTAATTGTGGTGATGATGTGATGATAATGATAATGATGATGAAATAGGAACTCATTAACCATGGCCCTACCATGGGCCCATTATAATGTTTGTATGCCATCCAAACCGTCCAAATATGGCTCATTGGGCTGGCCAAACTCACACACACATCCATGCACACACATGTACACAACCACACAAAAAAAGAGAGAGGTGGATGCTGTTGTTGCTAGCGTCCAGAGGATGTTACAGTAAGCAACGTCCCAATTGCTTATAAGGCAGGGGTTGTGGGACCGCAACCCCCCACCCCCACGATGTATGTATCTGATTCACAGGGTCCAGACGATTTCTCAGATAAATTTAGGCCTTGAGCCAAAAAATGAAGCCATTCTGAATCTCTAACGGGCCACATTATATAAAACGGTGGTAGCAAATGGTATTTACTATTAAAAATTGTTAGGGCCCGCTGTGATGTTTTTGTACACCTAAACATACTGAATATTGGTCTCATTGGACCTGTCTCGAGCTAAAGAACCCGACAGATGGAGTGGATCATCCTGATGTAGGCCCCACCTATGAAAAACCACATAAAATTTTTAAAAAATACACACAAAGGGCTGGACGCCACTTGCTGTCAGCGTCCTGCTGCTTGGAGAACAAGCAGGGATGGTGGGCCCCACCATGATGTATGTCGAGCATCAACACCATGCATTTGATCGGTTCCCCTTGAAAAATGGGGTGTTCCCAAAAAACAGTCGTACATAGAACTCAGGTGGCCCACACCATCTAAAATCATGTGAAGACTAGAAGTTTTGTGGGTCTGATCATGAGGTATGCCTTATATCTAAACCGTCCATCCATTTGGTGAGCTCGTCTTAAGGCCTGAGAAGGAAAATAAGACAAATCTAACTATCAGGTGGTCCACACTACAAAGAGTAGCGGGGGATTAAACGTCTACCATTGAAACCCTTTTTGGGGACATAGAAGTTTTTGATCAATATGAAATTTGTTTTTCCTCTTAATTTCGGTCTTTGTGACCTTATGAACAGATTGGATGGAAAATAAACGTTATGGTGGGCCCTGTGAATCGTTTAATGGTGAAATCAATTTCTCCAATGCTATTTGTGGTATGGTCTAGATAATCTTTGGATATGAGTCCTTTTTTTTTGGATAATGCTCTAAAATGATTCTAAAAATAGATGAACGGTGTAGATATAATAGATACATCATGGTGGGACCTATGTTACTTTGATCTCCTTTGAACCGTTCATACAACTCGAAGCTCGAAGAAATATAAAAGCACTTATTGGGGCCCACCTGAAATTTTGATACATCTGAAACTTGGTTTGACCCCTTAACCAAGTGGGACACACATAATGGATGGGCTGGATTTATGAACCACGTCTTGGTGGGCCCAACAAATAATTATGAATGTTTTAATGGAGGGTAACCCTCTCAACTTTTGTGCGTGGAGTGGCCCACAAGAGCCACAAATTGGCTTGATTTTAAGCCCCAAGCCCACCTTGATGCTACAATATATGTTAAACATCCACCATTGATCTTTCCTGAGGTCTACTCCATGGCACATGTTTTGTCCAAGTTGCTCATCAAGTGCGGGTCCTACCATGGTGTATATATTATCCATGCCATTCAGTGGGTAGGACCCACTGTGATGTATGTGTCTTGCATCCGTTTTCACACCAAGTGGGTGGAGCCACTGTAATTCACATGTTTCATCTGAACCACCCATTTGTCTTAATAGCTTAGTTAGAGCATATGATGTAAATGAGATAGATTCAAATATTAGGTGGACTCTACCACTGGCAACAACATTGGGGACTTATAGTTGAGACTCTGTAGGACTTGGCAATCTAGGCGTCACTAAAATGTTTATTCGCCACCAATTTGTGCCTCATGAATGACGTATATGTTTATATTATTTTTGTTCACGTCGTTCATGATTCCCATTAATGACCTGAAGCCACAAAAATATTAGCTTGATTCAAACATGTGTGGCCCACTCTTCATATGGGCACACTGTCTATGAGGCAGCGGGCCCACCTTGTTGTTGTATTGAATTTAATGTTGTTTGTTAGACGATGGGCCCACTCAACTACTAGAGATTTTGATTTCAGGTGGCCCATCTAAATCTAGTGAATCCATCTTTTTGTGGGCCCACCTAATGGTGTAAATTTGTGACTTCAGGTGGTCTATTGGGTGGTCTGCATTTGTGGTGTTATGAAGCCTACCATGCTAAGTGGTAATTTTGACATATTGGTGGCCGCAAATCATGTGATTGTGTGATACTTAGGCACCTTAGACTGTGTGAAATTGTGTGACCTGTGAGGTCCACCACCATGAGGACATGTGTTGTGTTGTTACTATAAATTATGTATCACTAAGTTCCAACCCTTAATTAAGTAGTTATCTAATAAGTGGACAACCCATGATCACTTGGCACTTTGGTTAGAGTGCGACCCCAAGTAATAGGATCATGTGACTTGTGTCTAAACCCTTAAACATGTTCAATTATAACAAAAATGTAGACTCTAGTGGTGTAAGGGTGTGATATACCTGTTTGGCCCATTAATCATGTGGGTCTTTGATGTATGTATGGCCACCTAATCATAGGCAAAGGTGGTGTATATGTAGCCATCTAATCATACGATTGTGAAATGTGCAGGAGGCCACCTAACCGTATGAAATCAAATGGCATTGATGGCCATTCAACAACGTGGGTTTGTGCTTATCGACATAGACACCACCACTTGAATCATGTAGGACCAAGTTGTACATTAGATTGAGTGTGATGTAGGGTTATGTTACACAAGTTAATGTTATCAAGGTCCTGGATCCTATGTGATGTGATCTTTAAACTGTAAATGGTATGATGAAATGTAGCCCTTGACCCTTAACCATGTGATGTCGAATATGAGTCTTAACTATGTGACGTGTGAAGTGGTTGTAGTATAAGACTTTGTGTAACGTAGTGTAGCCATGAATGGTGGGTATGATTGCGATTGGTCAACTATGTTTGGATATTTTGAAATATTTATGGATACTAGATCATGATAGTAATCGTATACATACTAAACTATATGAACTTGTGGTACTTAATGCCTGACCATGTGAAAGTTTAGGCAAGCGGTTGCCCGATTATGTGAACTATGATGTAATGAAAGTACGTAAACATCTAACCTTAAGTCCTTTATTATGACAAGTAGAGTGACATTTATGTGGCCTCTTGTAAGTGCTATGCTTTCTAGCTCCTATGATTATCAAATTTTGTAGTGCCAAAACCTCTTGAAATCTGTCTTATGTAGCTCATTTACATATTCAAGATCATACATCTCATGTATAAGAACAAAGGTCTTTACCTCAAGAACTTCAATTGCAAGATCAAGAGATATACAAGTTCAAGTTCAAGTTCAAGTTCAACACCAAGTGTTAGTTCAATCTTTCAAGCTTCAATAGTTAAAGGTTTCAAAGCTTCATTCATGTCAAGACAAAGTTCTTTACTTTGGTACTTAAAGCTCAAGATGAAATACAAGTTAAGTATCTCAAGTTTAAGCTTGTTAAAAAATATAATGAACACATACTAATAGTACAAATATACGTTGATGATATTATCTATGGTTCTACTTGATCTAACTTATCCACTAAGTTTGCGAAGCTTATGAAATCCATGTTCAAAATGAGTATGGTGGGAGAATTGAACTACTTTCTAGGCTTACGAGTTAAACAACTAAAAGACGGTATCTTCATTTCTCAAACCAAGTATACCTAAAACTTGGTTAAGAAATTTGAATTTGAAAATGGCAAGAAATTCGATACTCCTATGAGTACGACTCTCAAGCTCTCAAAAGATGCAACAGGTAAAAGTATAGATCCCCAGTTATATCGTAGTATGATTGGCAGTTTGCTATACTTAACTGCAAGCCATCTTGATATAGCATTCAGTGTAAGTATCTATGCTAAATATCAATCAGATCCTAAGGAATCTTATCTTATTATTGTCAAGCGTATTATTAGATATGTCGCAAGTACAGCTAATCTAGGCCTCTGGTATTCGCATGATATGAATGTTCAATTAGTTGGTTATACGGATGCTGACTGGGCTAAGAACATAAATAATAGAAAATCTACCAGTGGTAGATGTTTTTAAGTTGGAAATTGTTTAATTTCCTGAAGCAGTAAGAAATAGAGTTCTGTATCATTATCCACAGCCGAGGCTGAATACATTGCAACCAAAAATGCTTATACCCAACTTGTTTGGATGAAAAGAATGCTTAATGATTATGGAATTGTGCAAGATACAATGATAATGTATTGCGATAACTCTAGCGCAATTAATATATCTAAAAATCCCATCCCGCATTCTCGTACAAAGCATATTGACATTCAATATCACTATATTCAGGAATTGGTTGAAGATAAAAGCATTTTGTTGGAGTACATTTAAATGGAAAATCAACTTGTTGACATCTTTACTAAACCACTTGACAAGAATAGGTTTTTTAAATTGAAAATGGATATTGGTATGTGTAGTTCTAATTGAGTTTATCATGATATATTTGCATGTTTTATTTTTTATGTTTTTTTATGCAAATAATTGTTTAATAAAATTTAAATAATTTTTTATATTTTTAGTGCTTCCACAACCAGTTGAGAACATCCTCGACCAGTCATATCTCAATGGGTCAATCATGTACTCGACCAGTCGAGTTGCGCCGCTAGGTGCCTTTACGTGAGAGAAATCACTTTTTTCTTCACATTTCTCTTCTTCCTCACTCTGCCCCCTTTCGACTCGTTGAACCCATCTTTAATTGGTACATTGTAAGTACTCCATTTTTTATTTCCTTTCATATTTGGGTGTTTTGGTTTATACATTACTAGATTTAAGAGTCGATTTTAGCTTTTCTTGTGATTTCTATGGGTTTTTAGACAAAAAACTATTGTGTTTGAAACCCTTCATTCCATTGTTGTATTTCTTCATTTTAATATTGCAATGGAAGGACGATCTAAGAAGAAAGCCACTCGAGCTTCCTCCTCTCGATCCACTCCTATTAGGGTGAGAACCCTACGTCCTCCCAAGGAAGACCCCGAGTATGTGCGGGATCTTCGTAATTGTGAGATTATCGTTGAGTGTTTAGTTAATGCTAATCACCTTGCTTAATTTCAGCTTCTTCCCATCCTTACCACTGTAGGTTGGGAAAACATCTTGAATTGGGGTGGACAGGCATATCGTTCCATTGCACAAGGGATGTTTACTTCCATTAGCGATGTATCTCTTGAAAACTTAACTTTCTCTATTGGCTTTAGAGAATGTACATTTCAAGTTGATCGACTTTTTATTTCAGGTTTGCTTGATGTTAATGTTAACGATGATGGTATTCCAATACCAACCTTAGCCGAAAAAATTACTAAATCGGAACGTCGATCGCTAATCCGTAAATTATGTCACATGGACTCTAAATGGAGTGCGAGGAATGAGCTTCAGGCCAATCAGATGTTGCCCAAATACAGGGCACTTCATTACATCTTCATTGCGAATGTTTATCCCCATTTTGGCAATAAAGCTGAATTGACTTCTTTCATGGTTCGTATTCTATATTTAGTTCTGTCAGGTATTCCTATTTATCTTCTGTCCCTAATTTGTTATATTATCATTCAATTCCGTCATCATTCGAGCCACAGATATATTTCATTTTCCTACTTGATGACCACTTTGGCTTTACATTGTAATGTGGTCATGCCACATAGTGAAGCTCCTTTTATGGTTCTTCCTTTCAACAATTCTAATATTATCAAGATGAACCTTAAACTTAATCCTAGCTAAAGAGATGAGGAAGCAGAGGAATTTGAAGAAGAAGATGCCTTGCCAACCGACACAATGATGGATGATATTTTTGATGAACTAGAATTAGATGATATTGAGGCTGACCCTGGTTTTCAGCCACCTTAGTTTGATGAGCGCCTTTGCGCTTTGGAGGAGAAGGTGGATGAACTGAAAATTTCTCAGGATAGTCTGCATGAGAGCCACAAATCATCTATGAAATATATGCATAAGTACTTTCATCCCATAACTAAGGGACTCCATCAAATTGATCCAGCCATTCCACCTCATTCTTCATCTGGATCAGACTAGTTCTATTTCTTGATGTTTGGGCATGTATAACTTTAACTTTATCTTTCACTTTTTCACTAGTTGTGTCTGACTTGATGATGTTGACACTCTAGTTTATGATTATGTTCTATATGCTAACTCTTTTTTCTGTTGTTCTCTTCATAATCACATTTACATTCGTTCTCTATATTTATATCTTCCTTTATCAAGTTGTGACAAAAAGGGGGAGAGCTTTGTGGTTATGTTTGTTGATTGTATGGTGTAAAGTGGAGTTGTGTTTTTTTTTTTTTTTTTGGGATATTTATATTTGCTAATACAGGTGCTCCACATGTCGCCATGCTCAGTTTGAGGGAGAGTAGACTGAGGGGGAGTTTTATGTAGTTTGTGAACTTATGCATTTTGTGAAGTCTGTATTCTAATCTTCTAAGTTGGTTTTGTCACGAATTTGACAAAGGGGGAGATTGTAAGTGTTATGTTGTATATCAAGCAACCTGTGTTGTCAAATTCCGTTGTAACTAATGGTATCAGAGCTTTGTAGTTATGTTCATTGATTGTGTGGTGTAGAGTGGAGTTGTGTTTTTTTTTTTTGGATATTTATATTTGCTAATACAGGTGCTCCACATGTCGTCATGCTCAGTTTGAGGGAGAGTAGACTGAGGGGGAAGTTTTATGAAGTTTGTGAACTTGTGCATTTTGTGAAGTTTGTATTCTAATCTTCTAAGTTGGTTTTGTCACGAATTTGACAAAGGGGGAGATTGTAAGTGCTATGTTGTATATCAAACACCCTATGTTCTCAAATTCCGTTGTGACTAACCACTTTAGAATGATTGGCATGTTCAAAGATGGAAAGTTCACCTTCATAAGAAGTGCTACAAAGCTCGAGTCATGAAGATTGTTCTACCTTGTTCAAGATCAACTTCAAGTACTACTTCTAGTTCAAGTGCAAATTCTATTTCAAAGTTTAAGTTAAAGTGCATGTTCGAGTTCAAGAGCTAGACCAAGCTCAAGTGCTACTTCAAGTTCGAGTCTAAGTGCACTACATGCTCAAGATCAAGATCAAGCTTCAAGTGTACATGATCAAGCTTCAAGTAAATCAAGTTGAAGATCAACAGAAGCAACTGAAGCTATAAGTTTAATGTTCAATATTTCAGGTATAAATGACCCTAGAAAGACCTTAGGTTTAGGTCATTCATATTGCACATTTAGTATGGGTTATTGCGCATGTTATTGGATCTATTTCGACTAGTCCTACCCTGTGTTCAACTAGTCCAGGCTCTACCTCGACTAGTCCACGATTTGTTGCAAATTTTAGGATTTTTCTGGTAGGGTCATGACCAGTCGAGCACCCTACTTGACTAGCTGTGGACACTGGCTTGACTAGCGGTGGACCACTCGACTCGAAGTCCAGCAACATCTTTTTGGGTCCGATGGCGCCAAAAAATTTGAAATTTGGTTGAACCTTAGACCAGTTGAAGGAGACCTTACACCAGTCGAAGGAACCGATTTTCAGCCTATAAATAGAGGAATTTTCTCAGTTTTTTTCACTCAAAAAAAGCTAAATCAAGCCTCCTCTTTGAGAGAAAAGCCCTCATGATTGTCAAGCTATTTTTCGGTAAATTAAGATTCTTTATATAGTTTTTTTATTTCTAGTTTCTTGATCTCACTTTGCTTTAATCTGATTTTATAAAAGAGTGTTCTTCTCTACCCCTTTTAAGATCCAAGGAATTAAATCAAAGTATCCCAAGGTTGGATTAATTTAAAATTCATTTAGACTTAGAACCCTTATATTTGTGTGATTGAACATTGAACATCTTCTTCTTCAACAGAAGCAGTTCTATCGGGCTACGTCAAGCAAAATCTTCAGATAAGTATTTTGTTTAAATTGCTTACGGATTTTGAGATTGCCAGAAAATCTCTATTGTGGGTTTGACTGAGATAGCTAGAAACTCTCAGCGTGGGGTTTTTAATTGTGGTAGCCCATTGAAAATGCAATTGTAAAGGTTTTAAGGCGAACCTTGGAAAACCTTATTTCTTAGTGAAAGTCAATATTACGTGGGTTGTGATTATTGGGAGTGGAGTAGGTGTGGCTGTTTGAGAACAGTTGGTGTACACACCAAACCACTATAATTTCTGGTGTTTTATGGATTAATGTATGTGATGTATGAGTGGTGAATGATTGTATCTATTTCATGTACATGTGGTGAATGTTGAAATAGCTAGATTTCATTATTTTGCCTCTTGTTTTAGTCTGGGTTTTTTTGTCCTTACCCAGTTCAAAAAATTAGGTTGTCCTACCAGAAGCTTTGGTTTTTAGTGTAAGGTTGTCCTTTGAACAACGTTTGAATCAACTTCTCAATACTATTACAATTGAGATTGTTATTTGATTCAACTATCTTCATTTTATATTCCGTAATTATTTTTATCTAGCATAGTCCTGTTCAACCCCCCCCCCCCCCTCCCTTCTAGGACTGAGAGCTAGCCCTTTTCACACACCACTTGTTAGGACGGTACGTAATGAGAATGAAGTGCATCGAGTTCCACCGGTTCAAACTTTACGAAATTATTTACAACCGGTGAGAACAAGTTCACCTTCCTGCATAATTCTCCCAATCAATACAAGAAATGTAAACTTGAAACCTGAGATAATCCAATTACTTCCTAAGTTCCATGGACTTGATTAAGAAAATCCATATATGCATATTAAAGAATTTGAAGAGATTGTTACAACCATACATTTTAATGATATTTTTTTTAATACAATTAGCCTTAAATTATTTCCATTCTCTCTAAAAGAAAAGGCCAAATCATGGTTTTATTCATTAAGGCATTGATCCATTTGCACATGGGTAAAGATGAGACAGGAGTTCCTTAAAAGTTCTTCTCGGCTCATAAAACCAACGCTCTTAGACGGTAAATAATGAACTTCTCCCAAAAAAAAAAATGAGACCTTCTTTAAATGTTGTGAACGGTTCAAAGACTTACTTCTCGCTTGCCCACACCATGGTTACGAAACTCGGTGACTAATTGATCTTTTTTATAACAGACTCAGTCCAAACATGCGCCAATTCGTACAGATGATGTGTAATGGCGAGTTCATGGATAAGAAACCAGAAGATGCATGGGATTACTTTGACATGCTAGCTAAAAATGCTAAATCATGGGACACATCAATCCAAGCTAGTACTCCTAAGAAAGTGCCAAGAGAGATAGGAATACATGTACTCAAGGAGGAGGAGGATATTAATGTACGATTGGCAATTCTCACACAAAAAATTGAGGATTTGGAATCTAGGAATGAATCAACTCAGCCCAAAGCAGTTGTCGAAACCGTATGTGGAATTTGTAAGAGCGAAGTACACCCAATTAAGATTTTCTTACAATCCCAGTTTTTTAAGAGGTGTTTCAAGTTTAAGCAGATACTACAAACACATATCAACGACTACTTATTGCACCAAATTCTGACATGCACACTCCTAATGAGTGGAACCTCGATCGGAGAAACGAACCAACTGCAAATGTAACCAATTATCCACAAGGGCCATCTAGTGGACTTCCACCAAGGAGAACCCTTGAACATACATTAGATGCATTTAAGTAGGAGCAACTGCAGACTATAAATGAGCTTATAACTTCTGTTGCAAGACTTGAGACACAACTGAATGTTAGGGAGACTGGGATCTTTCCAGCCCAACCGCAACCTAACCCAAAAAGGCAATGTGAGATATGTGATATGAACTCTTCAACTCAGCATCTGGAACATGTCAAAACCATTACTACCTTGAAAAGTGGAAAAGAAATAAACAGAGATTCCAAGGAAGGTTGAGAAACCTAAAGAGTTCAAAAATTCAAAGGATGGTGGAGAATCTAGCAATGCTCCATATGACAAAGAGTCATTGTAGGGATACTGTAAGACCCGTATCCTAGACCGTACCATTTAGTAGGCTTCCGCTGTCCTCTCAGTCGAATTTTGCCAACTCTCGACCTGTATCCAACGTTTGTGCGCGATCCTAAATCGAGTCCTGCAGACCGAAGCCGGTTTGACCCGAAACTTGTACCCTAGCGACCGCGCTGTCGCCGCGGTTCTAACGCTGTGACTCGCGCACTAATCTGATACCCGAGCCTGAAGATATGGGTTTGCGTTCATTCTGAAGAAAGACTGCATGTTGCGACTTTTGAGGGAATCTCTACAATATGTCAATCCATCAAATCAAGTACACTACCCATACCCCATGCCACCTCACCCTATCCTAAGTACAAATGACCACTCCCTCTTTTCCCATAAGTCAAACTCTCTCTCCCTACCCATCATTTTTTAACCAAAATTCAAACAAGCCCATACCATCCATATCCTTTTCTTACATCACCCATTCCACCCACCCATTTTCACCCCATCACTCTCTGTAACGACTCGAAAAATTCCGTACAATGGCCTGAGTATCACCTCAGGCAGAAATCATTTAGGATCAAATCCTTTAGAAATTAGACAAAGCTAACTAAGTGCTAAACTAGATTAGCCATGAAATCCATTTTAATCACTTTAAATATGATCTTCAAGACCCAAAACTTGTAGAATATTTAGCGCTAGGTTACCCTAAAATCTAAGATCAAACTCATTACCTGACTGCTCTCGGGAGCACATTGAAACTCCATATCAGGTCTGGACCGCACATTGAAAGTCCGAATGATACGAGGTTATAGACGTAGGACTGCCTTACTAGGCTTGACAACCATGTCAGAAGTCAAAACTAGATAGTATTTCGGGCCTATTCGCTTAAGCCCGGAGTGAGGAGTGTGAGAAAACCTGGTTCTCTTTAGAAATTAAAGTAATCTGAGACTTGATGTTTGCGGGCCAAATATAAGCAATCAGACCGTCAGAATCTGACCCAAATACACCCACAGATCAGGAAAGATTTCCCATATATGTATGTGTACTTGTAACCCTGATCGAGTTTTTGTGACCGTTGAACTGAAACTGGTCCGCCACGTGCGATCTGGAAACTTGGTTGGAATGAAAACTTAACTCGACCTAGATCCATAGTCAATGAGCTTAAGTCCAACCTTTGGCTTAAGGGGGGCTCCAAAAGTGCTCCATTAAGACGGAACAGACTCGCTTTGGACATAACCTAAGTATACCTTGACCCTGGGTCTATTTTGGTGAGTTTTAGGCCTATATAAGGACCTTAAACCCTCTCTCATTCTCACCATATGAATTTGAGAAAACCTAAGAGAGAGAAGAGAGAAAAGAGGGAGAAAGTGTGAGATAAGTGGGAGGATCTTCCTGCTATTCTACCCTGATGCTATACGTGCTTATCCGTTACGATCTAATTGCTTTTCCGATGATTCTGACTTCATTTATAGGTAAGGAAACTCTAACCCTAACTTGTTTTAGGGTTTCTATCAGTACAAGTAGCTAAGTAGCTGACTTACCTTGTGTTATAGGTCGTCGTATCGACGAAGACGAAAGCGTAGAGTTTCTGTTAAGTTCATTACATTTTTACGGCATAAGGTGCGGACTTTAGACGTATAGGTTATGATATTCAACGCTTTCAATTTCAGTGAATGATAGATTCATGTTCTAGGTGTTATTGTACATGCACAAACCGATGTTCGTTTTGCGTTTCAATCGCATATACAAATTATGGCGTATAGTGTATTCTGTATATTTATAGAAAATACTGTATACGTACAAATTTTAAAAGTATGTTTGCCATGATAAATCATTGTATGTACATGCTAGATATAAGTGTGATACTTACTTAGTGAAAGGATTCACCTTAATACATGTTTTTGCTAATATACGTTATGTATGTTAATAAGTGTATTCTAAGTGTTTGTGAAAATGCTTGTAAGAGTAAGTGCTTAGATGATTGTGCTTAAGGTAGGTGTTGAGATAGGATTCTCAACTAACTTAGAGATGTATATGATTTCCTCCATGTTGGTTGTTTAATTTAACTGCTTACTATGAAATATATGTGTTTGTATTTCCTGTTCCTATTATGCTTTCTAACATGCTTTATGACATGCTTGTTAATATGCTTGAATTACTTTGTTTATTCTGCTTTACTCTACATGCTTCTGGTTAAGGATTGATTTTGATTGGGGTTATGATTATAGTCCAGACAATCAGTAACAGACTTGAGTTCGTGGTTGAATTCATTCACCACATAGGACGTGTTTGATGAACCTGAGTCGTATGTTGGTCTTCGGCAATGGTTAGGCCACACGGAGTGCTTATGCACTTCATGTCGATCGATGAAATGTGTGCTCGTGCTAGTCGAGCTTGTCATGTAACCCGATCTGTCTAATGTATGTTAACCATGTTTGGACGCTACTGCTTGAACCTAGGGTACCAAACTTACCAGTGTAACCCCATTAACTTTGGTACCTTGATCCGCTAAGACTCATGAGTCGAGCATGGTGGTATGGGACACCGTGGTCGAGCGTCGGCCTACGCTGGGGCCACGTGCCTCCCCGTAGTGACCAGTGAGTAACCCAGACTCGTGAGACGAATATGGTGGTATGGGGCACTGTATTCGAGCTGTCGGCCTACACTGATTGGTGATGAGCCCTTTGTAGTGACCTCGAGCATAACCTGAAGCTACGGCGAAGCGACAAGCCTTCCCATAGTAAACAGAGTATAACTAGGCCTGTATTGATAAGGTGATGGGGGAGCGGTGCAATGAGTGCGTGTAATAGCCCTGACAGCCCTTTACAGTGACCTAAAACTGTATCATCGTATGAGATTATCTAGGACTGAAAACCCTAGAATGGATCATTGTTTGGGAACGATATAAGGAAGGTACCTTAGTTTCCCAATACTGCTGTATGAAAAGGACTAATAAGAACTCGATAATCACGCTCATAATATATCACTGCATGTGCTTGGAAGATGTGGAGCACTGAGGTATGAACGCATGCCGCGGATGTAAGATGGTGTCGATGAGGGAGCATTGGCGAGGGCATGCATCATGACTGCATTCCATACTTGCATTAATAAGAATATTTATGAGTATTTGATTGTACTGCTTTATCATTACTGCTTGACTGAATTGATAATATGTTAACCTGTGCTTTATTGTTCCACTGAGTTACCTACTCACTCCCACGTTACGGGACGGTATTCTGGACACCCACCAGACCCTGTCTTAGATGCAGGTATTGACGAGTTGCAGGAGGCTAAGCCTGATTACTATGATGATCAGGATGAGTTCTCCTACATGTATTTCTCTGGAGGCTATGCTTAGGCCATTCAGATGACGAGGCTACAGTGTGTACCATTCTAGTTGTACCATTTTTGGCATTTTGATTTTGAAATAAATACATGTATATGGTGACTCAGTAAGGTGTTCATACTCTGGAGACCGATTGTGACAATTCTGACTTTATATACATCTATATACATCTTTCAGTCTTCCTCTTGTGTTTTATAACTTGATCTGGAGTATGAATTACTGTTTTGGTATAATCCCACTCATGATTAGTGAACTAACAAAGACAACATTCAATCATAAGCATTTATGTTGCATAAATGATGTTTTGGAACTCGGGTGTTGAGTTGCTACTCGACCCCCGATATTCAAGGCATTACAAGTTGGTATCAGAGCATGATTTGGATTAAACCGGACTTGGGTTATGGTCACACGACATACGCCGATGCATTTCGACATAGGAGGGTGCAAAAAAATGTAGAAAATAGTCCTAGGTATCCCGATTTCGCCAATTGGCGAAGTTCACTGAAATCGGTCATTTTGTTTGAGTCTGTACTCAACAGTGATCACATGATTCGACCCCAAAACACTTCTAGACCGTTAAATGACAGGTTTAGATCATAATTCACCCCATCCCAGCCGTTAGAAATCAATACGTACAGTTAGGTATTAGAAACATCCCAAAACTACCCAAAACGACTCAAAACGGGGTCGTAGGCCTACCCACGCTTATCCAGAGGGACCCAGGGTGGGACCCATGCCTTTTTGGGGCCTAGGGGTCACAAGGACCTCACCCAAATGGCGAGGCATCACCGATTAGTCCATGGAGTGGCGAGGGCCTCGCCAGTTAGCGGGCCCAGCCGGGCGGGCTGTGTGGGCCGATGGTCTTTGGGGCCTAGGGTGGCCCACTGGTACATGGGCCGTCGATTTAAACCTCCCCTAAAGCACCCCTCCTTCACAAAAGCCACCTCCAAGCTCTCCCTTTCCTTCCAAAATCCAATTTTCTCTCTCAAACCTCCCCTCCAATCGCCCATTCCACCATTTTCTGTTAAAACCCACACCCCTTCATCGTTTGTAGCAACACCTACCCTCTACCCTTTTCGTTTTCTCTCATTTGAGCTCCTATAACCCCTCATTTAAAGCTCAAAGTCGTGTAAGCTCTCAACCCATCCTATCTCTTCATTTCCTTTCTTCAAACCCTGTCTTTTAGGGCCTTTCCAATCCCTATTGAGGTTCAAACTCGTGGAGAACCAAAACTCCAGCCCCCATTTCCCCCTTTTCTCCACTTTCCATGGCCTTCTTTGAGTTTATTTCTGTCGTTTTCTCGATTTCGACCGTCCTTTCTCTCATGGAAAAGAGAAAGGGGGCCGTGGATGAAGCTGGGCCTATCTACCCTACGCGTTCAAGGAGGCCGAGTGGCGTCGTTGCTAGCACAAGCGTCGCTCAAGAGTTTCAGACGAAGCGGGATCTTAATCCCCAGATTCCTGCTGAACGGGCTCTGTTGGCGGAGCTGCCCCATGGAGTGTATGAGGGTCGTACGGTCCTCTTTGAAGTTCAGGTGGATGGGCGGCTCTTTGGAGAGTACCTATTGTTCGAATTCCTGAAAGAAGCCCATTGGGGTCCACTATTTGACGGTGGGTATCACGCCAATGCGAGCTCTGTCCGAGCTTTTTAAAAAACATTTAGGAGCCAATGCTTGAACCCTTGTAGTTTAAGATTCCATGTGGAAGGGATCGGTTGGTCACTGTTGATGTCAGATTGATATCCCGGTTTCTGAATGTACTTCTTAGCGAGGTGCATGCTAGCGAGCTAAATCTGATGAATGTACGTGAAAGGGATCGTCGCACACATTTCCTTTTTGGTGGTCGACTGGTTAAGTGGCAGCCGAACAAAAGTCTTCTAGCGATCGATATGTCTGACGACTTCCGTTTGCTCCATTACATCTTCATGTTCAATGTCTACCCCAGGTGGAGCAATCGCAGTGAGTGTACGTGCTTCATGGTAGATTTCTTGTATCAAGTGGGGCAGAAAGCGAACCTATGTGTGCCTACGTTTGTGTTACGACAGATAATTAAGACTGCACGCCCTGCTAGAAGGACTGACTCGCTCCCTTTCAGCCGACTCGTATGTAAGATTGCACATCAGTTTGGCTACGGTCTTGTGGTGGAGATGCCGGTGCCGGTTCATCATATCAATGAGACTACCCTTAACCAGATGAATATCGGGCCACGGCAACGCCGGGCTCGAAGGAGAGCTAAGATAAGACAGAGAGCGAAGAAGAAGAGAGTGAGGAAGAAGATGGGGCTGAAATAGAAGAGGAGGAACATGAAGAAGAGGAAGAGGAGACCCAAGACATAGAGGAGAGCTCCCCTCCTATGGCACCAGCTGTAACATCCCGGATTTTTCCCAACATGGTGATAGACGTCCTTAGGCAATGGGTTGATCCTAACACCTGATTAACTTCTCCAACGCTAAATTCAAAAGTCTCAAATCCCTTTTTAAACCATTTTCTTCAAAATCTCACATTTCCTTCAAAATCTCACATTTCACTACCTCGTCCTTCAAAATTTTCTAAGTGCTTTCATATTAGACACAAATCTTAAAGTTTAGGTGATATTGATCAATACTTAACCTAAAAATTACTATGAATAGTAAATAAATAAATATAATGGCTTTTTAACCATTAACCTTTTGGAATCTCATGAAATAAGTAGGCTACAGGGATAGATCAGCTTCTCCTACCCCAAAAACATATATTGCACGTTGAATAACTCATCCCGGTTTGCAAAATACATCCATTTTATATATCGAACGACAAAATCACCCCAAACAACAGTGACCGGCGAGGGCATCGCCCGGTTGATGAGGCCTCGCCAAAAGGCGGGCCTGGCAGGGCCGCAGCGGGCCGGTCGCCCGTTTTCGAGAGAAAATTCTGTAATTTTTGTCCTACTTTGAAAATTCACATCTCCTTCGTTATAACTCCGATTTAAGTGATTCAAAAGCTAGATTGAAGCTTGATAAGCTTATTTTCATATAAAAATAAGTTAAAAATATAATAAAATAATTTATATAGTTAAATATAGTTCATGGTGATAACTATCTGGAAGTCATTAGTTTGGACAGCTGCTGCTTCTAGAATTTTTAGAATTTTTTTACAATACAAAACCTAATGAAATTTGGTGAAGATGAAGTAGACTTGATGATGAACTACTAGAAAAGTAATTAAAATAACAGACCAACTAAAAATGCCAGAAAGAGATGTAAAACTTCCCTAGGACCGTATTCTGTCATAATCAGGGCGGAATTTGGTTAAGTACTGAATTAAACAATCAGTAGAATTCGCTCGAATCACTTTAAATATGATCTGCAAGACCCAAAACTTGTAGAATCATCGATGCTACAGTACCCTATAATCTATGATCAATCTCATTACCCAGTTGCTCTCTGGAGCACATTGAAACTCCGTATCGGATCTGGACCACACATTGAAAGTTCGAATGATACGAGGTTATAGAATTAGGACCGACTTGCTGGGCTTGACAACCATCTCAGAAATTAAATCCAGATAGTGTCCCATGGCTATTCGCTTGAGCCCTGAGTGAAGAGTGTGAGATATGTAAAATTAATTAAAAATAAAATACAAATTTACGAAATCTGGCATGTGTCGCTTGTGGACAATTTATAAGAATCCAGACCATCAAAATCTGACCAGATTACACTCTCGGATCAAGGAAAATTTTCAACACAGGTCAGTGTACTTGAAATCCCCGATCAATATTCGCTGACCGTTGAATTGAAACTGGTTCGCCACGTCCGATCTGGAAATCCAACCGAAACAAAAACTTAACTCAACCTAGATCCATAGTCTGTGAGCTTAAGTCCGACTTTTGGCTCAAAGGGGGCCGCCAGAAGTGCTCCGTTGAGACGGAACAGCCTCACTTTGGGTATAACCTAAGTATACCTTGACCTGGAGTCTATTTTGGAGAGTTTTGGGCCTATATATGGACCTTAAACCCTCACCCTCTCATCCCATACAAATTTGAGAAAAACCTAGGAGAGAGAAGAGATAAAAGAGAGAAAGTGTGGGAGTTGTGGGAGCATCTCCCTGCCACCTGATCCTGCCGCTCTGCAAGCTTAACCACTCCATTCCAATCGTTTTCCCGGCAATTCTGACATCATTTCTAGGAAAGAGACCCTAACCCTAACCTATTTTGGGGTTTTGATAGTTGTAAGTTATGAAGAACTAACTTAAGGCATGTTATAGGTTGCCACATCGCTGTATATTGAAGCTTAGCAAACCTATCGAATTCGTTACGATTCTACGACAAAAGGTACGAACTTTAGGTGTATAGGTTATGGTTTTCAACGCTTTCAATGTTAGATAATGATAGATTCATGATCTGTATGTAATTGCACATGTACAAAGTGCTTTCCATTAAGCTTTTCGGTTATACGATAACTATGTCGAATATACTGTATTCCTAGTATTTGTAGAAACTACCGTATACGTATAAATTTTGGAAATATGTTTGCCATGATTATTTGTTGTATGACCATATTATATATGTGTAAAACACTTACTTGGTGAGAGGGTTCGCCCTAATACATGTTTTTGCTAATATACACTATGCACGTTAAAATAGTGTATTCTAAGTGTTTGTGAAAATGCTTGTAAGAGTAAGTGCTTAGATAATTATGCTTTAGGTAGGTGTTGAGATGGGATTCTCAACCACCTTAGAAACGTATATGATTTCCTCCATGATGGTTGTTTAATTTAATCGGTTACTATGAAATATACGTGTTTATATTTCTTGTCTACATTGTGCTTTGTAACATGCTTTATGACATATTTGTTAACATGCTTGAATTACTTTGTTTATTATGCTTTACACCACATGCTTCTAAATAAGGATTGATTACGATTGAGACTATGATTATAGTCCAGACAATCGGTACCAGACTTAAGTTCGTGGTTAAGATTCATTTTGCCACGTAGGATGTGCCTGACAAACTCGAGTCGTACTTCGGTTGGCAACAGTGGTTAGGCCACGCGAAGTGCTTATGCACTTCATGTCGTTCGGCTGGTTGTGCACTCGTGCTAGTCTGGCTCGTCAAGTAACCCGATATGTCTAATGTATGTTCACCATGTTTGGACACTACTGCTTGAACCTAGGGTACCAAACTTAACAGTGAAATCCCGTTAACCATGGTACCTCGATCCGCTAAGACTCATGAGCCGGGCATGGTGGTATGGGACACCGTGGTCGAGCTGTCGGCCTACGCTAGGGCCATGTGCCTCCCCGTAATATCCATTGAGCAACCAGACTCGTGAGCCGATTATGGTGGTATGGGATACTATATTCGAGTTGTCGGCCTACACTGATTGGTGACGAGCCCTTTGTAGCGACCTCGAGTATACTCTGAATTTGCGGTGAGGCGACGAGTATTGCCACGGTGATTAGAGTATGAACTAGACCTGTATCAATTTAGTGATGAACCGTTAAAAAGGTGATGGGGGAGTGGTGTAACGATTACGCGTAACAGCCCTGACAGCCTTTGCAGCATCCTAGAACCACACTATCGTATGAGATTATCTAGGTTTGATGACCCTAGAATGGATCATGTTTGGGAATGATACAAGGGAGGTACCTTAGTTTCCCAATCCTGCTGTTTGAAATGGACTAATAACACTCGGTAATCATGCTCATCATCGCATTGCATGTGCCTGGAAGATGTGGAGCACTGAGGAATGAACACATGCTGCGAACGTAAGATGGTGTCGCATGAGGGAGTACGTCGGTGAGGGCATGCATCATGAAAGCATTTCATACTTGCATTAACAAGAGTACTTAGGATTGTTGATTGTACTGCTTTATCATTACTGCTTGACTGTTTTGATAACATGTTAACCTATGCTTTACTGTTCCGCTGAGTTGATCACTCACTCCCACGTTACGGGATGGTACTTGCAACACCAACCAGACTATCTTAGCTGCAGGTGATGGCGATGCTTATGAAGCAGAGCCAGACTACTACTATGATGTTGAGGAGGAGCTCTCCTACATGTAACTCTCTGACAGGTCTATGAAGACTTGGCATTGCATTGACGGGGCTATGATATTTGGGATAGAAGACATTACACTTCCTCAATTTGGTATATTTTGGAATTGTACTTGTAATTAATTAACCCGGTAACATTATCTCATTCTGGAGACTCACCACAGTTTATGTATTTTATATATCTATCACAATCTTTCTCTTGCAATTTAACTATCTCTGGAGTATGATATGCTATTTTGGTATAATCTCATCCACGTTTCAATGCTCTCATTATAATCATCATTATTTGTGTTGCATAAGTGATGCGTTGGAACTCGGGAGCTGAGCTTTGCTCTACCCCCGATTTTTAAGGCGTTACAAGATGGTATCAGAGCTTGATTTGGATTAAACCGGACCTGGGTTATGGTCACATGACGCACTCTGACATATTGTGACTTAGAAGGGAGCGACGGAACGTAAAAACCGACTTAGGATTTTCCAAATTTGCCAAACGGCGAAACCGACCGAAATCGACCGCTAAGATTAGGCCCGTACACACCCATGATCACGTGAAACGATCCCGAATCACTTCTAGGCCGTCAGTCAACGGGTTTGAGTCATTCCCTAGAAACGAATGCCCTTAGGTTGTGGGTCAACCACAAAACCTTACACTTCATCTCAAAGTCTAAAACCCCTTTTTATCCAATTCCTTCAAAATCTCTCCTTGCACCACTTCAATCTTCAATTTTTTTCTAAGTCCTTTCATACCAGGTATAAATTCTAATGTATAAATGATGAAGAATAATAGAAATTAGACTTTTGAGCATTCAAATTATGGAATCTCACGAAATAAATGGGTTAGTTGAATAGATTAGCACCTCCTACCCCAAAATAATATGTTACACTTCACATAAAATCATTCCGGTTTACAATTTGGCCCTGGTACGGCTCAAAATGGAGTCGGGGGCTAAACGGAGCACCTCCGGGGGGACCTAGGGTGGGACCTAGAGTTTTTTGGGGCCTAGGGGTCACGAGGACCTTGCCCAAGTGGTGATCCCTTGCCACTTTGTCCAGTGGGTAGCAAGGCCCTCGCCCGATTGGCGAGGCCTCACCGGGTTTCGGGCTCGGCCGGGTGGGTCGGTCGGGCCGATCGAGTTTGGGGGGTTAGGGAACCCCCTGGTGTATGGGTCGTCGACTAAAACCCCCCTATGACATACTTCTTTCACAAATCACCCCTCCAAACTCTCTTTTCTCTTTCAAACTTCTGATTTTTGGTAAAAATCACCCCTCCAATCACCCATTCCGTCATTTTCTGTCACAACCCGTTCACCTCCATCGTTTATAATAATACACACCCCCCTAACCTCTTTATTCTCTCTCATTTGAGCTCCTACACCCCCCGTTTGAAGCTCAAATCATGTAAGCTCTCAATCTCTCCCATCTCTTCACTTTCCTTCTTTGAACCCTGTCTCTTGGGCCTGTACAACCTCTGTTGAGGCTTAAATCCTTGGAGAGTTAGAGACTCTAGCCCTCTTTCCCCTTTTCCTTTCATTTTCCATAGCTCTATCTGAGCTTGTACGACCATTTTCTTGGAGGCCTAATCATCCATATTGTTGTCTTGTAGTTTGCATGGGTTACCGTCTTAGGGTGTTTATTTTTTCATATTAATGGGTGTAGTAGTTGGTAGAATGTTTTAGATGTTTGAGGATGTTTAGGGACCGTTCGGCCAACCGCATTAGGTGAGTTAGGTGGATAGCATTGTATAAGTAACAATAGATGTATGAGTAAGATATGGTCCCTAGATTGGGTGTATCCCATGTTTTCTAATGCCATGTTTGGAAAGTATGCAATGAAAAGTATATCCCGGGTTTTCCTATTACACTTAGAAATTCATTATCGTGGGATTTGGAAATCCCATCTCACACTTTTCCAACACCAGGCTCATTTTCCAAAGCCTATACCATTAAAATTAATCCCCACCCACCCTCCTACCAAATAAGCCACTCCTAATCCCGAGGTGGGATTAGTAATACAGTCCCATTTAATACAACATAAGACCACTGGCCAAATAGGCCCATGGAGTTTTGAACCTAGAATGGTAATCCTAAATTTCGAAAGACCTAAATGTATGAGAAATCCAACATTTATAATGTGAACCGTAGGACCCTCTTAGCTGGTATGAGCATGAGTGTAGTGCTCGAGCATAGTTAAATTTAATTTAGGGCGACTCAATTCCAATTAGGCAACTTTGACCCTAAGTGATAAAACCCTTCCTTGTATTAGAAATGGTATGAAATCATCTAGCGTATGAGCATGGACTTTGGACTACACCTAAATTAAGACTAGACTACCGATTACATTAGAGAATGTCAGAGACCGATAGATGTAGCTAGGTCAAATCAATACACCCCTTTGATCTGGATGGCACAGCGGAAGCGTGGTGGACCCTACCCCACTGGCCCAGGATCGAAACTGTGCTCGTTGAATAAGAACATTATAGAAGCCATAACAAGTTCTACTATGAGAAACCGTTTTAGGATGATCTAGTAAGATTTGATTCGCCATTTCCTTGGACATAGATAATAACAAGGACTCTCTTAGACCAATGGTCAACCCAAGAAATAGGACATTTGAACCTTTCCATGATGGACATTCCCTACGTTTTTAGAGTGATTGGACTACGGAGTTACTGAAATATACAACTGCGAAACATTCGCGACTTGACCCAATTCTCAATCCTGGGCGACTACCAATGGACTCACTGCTGACGAGCAGAAGACCAGGATCCACCAGGAGTCGGAAGGGATACGATGAGCTTTAAACCCTGGTCACGTAGATGATCGATGTATCGGGATCAAGCCCACTATAACCGTCTCTCCGTGTTGGTCAAACATTGATAACAACTATCTTACTCTAAATTGTTAAGAATTGTCGTTAAGACTCCAAATAAGTAAATAAATAAATTGTAGAAAACCACCAGGATATGGGAAATGGATAAAGAAATAAGTTTTTAAGGGGGGTAGTGCCTAAAAATGTACTAGACTAGCATGCACATTATACACCCTACCACGCATATAAACTTGAAATTAATCAGTCTTAGGCAAATGAAATAATCAAATCGTTATTTATTCCCCTTAGGCAATTTCGGGGACGAAATTATTTTTAAGGGGGGTAGATTATAACATCCCGAATTTTTTCCAACCTGTTGATAGACGTCGTCAGGTAATGGGTCGATCCTAACACCTAATTAACTTCTCCAACGCTCAATTCAAAAGTCCCAAATCCCTTTTCAAACCATTTTCTTCAAAATCTCACATTTCCTTCAAAATCTCACATTTCACTACCTCGTCCTTCAAAATTTTCTAAGTGCTTTCATATTAGACACAAATCTTAAATTTTAGGTGATATTGATCAATACTTAACCTAAAAATTACTATGAATAGTAAATAAATAAATAAAATGGGTTTTTAACCATTAACCTTTTGGAATCTCATGAAATAAGTAGGCTACAGGGATAGATCAACTTCTCTTACCCCAAAAACATATATTGCACGTCGAATAACTCATTCCGGTTTATAAAATACATTCATTTTACATACCGGATGGCAAAATCACCCCAAATAGGTCAGTGACCAGTGAGGGCATCGCCCGGTTGGTGAGGCCTCGCCGAAAGGCGGGCTGTGGCAACGAGGTAATGAAGAAAGGTGGCCCTAAGGGTTTGCTTTCAGAGAAAATTCTGTGATTTTTATCCTAATTTAAAAATTTATATCTCCTTCGTTATAACTTCAATTTAGGTGATTCAAAAGCCAGATTGAAGCTTGATAAGACTAGTTTCATATAAAAATAAGTTAAAAATATAATAAAATAATTAATATAGTTAAATATAGGTTGTGGTGACAATTGTCTGAAAGTCAATAGTTTGGACAGCTGCTGCTTCTAGAATTTTTAGAATTTTTCTACAATACGAAATGTAATGAAATTTGGTGGAGATGAAGTAGACTTGATGATGAACTACTATTAAAATAATAGAGCAACTAGTAATGCCAAAAAGAGGAGTAGAACTTCCCTAGGACCGTATTCTGTTATAATTAGGGCAAATTTTGGTTAAGTACTGAACTAAACAATCAGTAGAATTCGCTTGAATCACTTTAAATACAATATGTAAGATCCAAAACTTGTAGAATCATCAATGCTACAGTACCCTATAATCTAGGATCAATCTCATTACCCAGTTGCTCTCTGGTGCACATTGAAACTCCGTATCGGATCTGGACCGCACATTGGAAGTCCGAATGATACGAGGTTATAGAATTAGGAATGACTTGCTGGGCTTGACAACCATCTCGGAAATCAAATCCAGATAGTGTCCCACGACTATTCGCTTGAGCCCAAAGTGAGGAGTGTGAGAAATGTGAAATTAATTAAAAATAAAATACAAATTTATGAAATTTGGCATGTGTCACTTGTGGACAATTTATAAGCAACCAGACTGTCGGAATCTAACCATATTACACCCTCGGAGCAGGGAAAAATTCCAACACAGGTCAGTGTACTTGAAATCCCCGATCGACATTCGCTAACCGTTGAACTGAAACAGGTCTGCCACGTGCGATCTGAAAATTCGACCGAAACGAAAACTTAACTCGACCTAGATCCATAGTCTGTGAGCTTAAGTCTAACCTTTGGCTCAAGTGGGGCCGCCAGAAGTGCTCCGTTGAGACGGAACAACCTCACTTTGGCTATAACCTAAGTATACCTTGACCTGGAGTATATTTTGGAGAGTTTTGGGCCTATATAAGGACCTTAAACCCTCACCTCTCATCCCATACGAATTTGAGAAAAACCTAGGAGAGAGAAGAGAGAAAAGAGAGAGAAAGTGTGGGAGTTGTGGGAGCATCTCCCTGCCGCCTGATCCTGCCACTCTGCAAGCTTAACCACTCCATTCCAATCATTTTCCTGGTGATTCCAACATCGGTTTTAGGTAAGAGACCCTAACCCTAACCTGTTTTGGGGTATTGATAGTTGTAAGTTATGAAATAACTAACTTAAGGCATGTTATAGGTTGGCACATCGTTGTATATCGAAGCTTAGCAAACCTATCGATTTCGTTATGATTCTACGACAAAAGGTGCAGACTTTAGGTGTATAGGTTATGGTTTTCAATGCTTTCAATGTCAGATAATGATAGATTCATGATCTGTATGTAATTGCACATGTACAAAGTGTTGTCTGTTTCACTTTTCGGTTATACGATAACTATGTTGAATATACTATATTCCTAGTATTTGTAGAAACTACCGTATACGTATAAATTTTGAAAATGTGTTTGCCATGATTACTTGCTATATGAACATATTTATACGTGTAAAACACTTGCTTGGTGAGAGGGTTTGCCCAAATACATGTTTTTGCTAATATACACTATGTATGTTAAAATAGTGTATTCTAAGTGTTTGTGAAAATGCTTGTAAGAGTAAGTGCTTAGATAATTATGCTTTAGGTAGGTGTTGAAATGAGATTCTTAACCACCTTAGAAACATATATGATTTCCTCCATGATGGTTGTTGAATTTAATCGCTTACTTTGAAATATATGTGTTTGTATTTCTTGTGTACATTGTGCTTTGTAACATGCTTTATGACATGCTTGTTAACATGCTTGAATTACTTTGTTTATTATGCTTTACACCACATGCTTCTGAATAAGGATTGATTGCGATTGGGACTATGATTATAGTCTAGACAATCGGTACCAGACTTGAGTTTGTGGTTGAGATTCATTTCACCACGTAGGATGTGTCTGACGAACCCGAGTCGTACTTCGGTTGGCGACAGTGGTTAGGCCATGTGAAGTGCTTATACACTTCATGTCGTTCGGCTGGTAGTGTGCTCGTGCTAGTCTGGCTCGTCAAGTAACCCGATATGTCTAATGTATGTTCACCATGTTTGGACGCTACTGCTTGAACCTATGGTACTAAACTTACTAGTGAAATCCCGTTAACCATGGTACCTCAATCCGCTAAGACTCATGAGCCAAGCATGGTGGTATGGGACACCGTGGTCGAGCTGTTGGCCTACGCTGGGGCCACGTGCCTCCCCGCAGTGTCCATTGAGTAACCAAACTCGTGAGCCGATTATGGTGGTATGGGACACTATATTCGAGTTATCGGCCTATGCTAATTGGTGACGAGCCCTTTGTAGTGACCTCGAGTATACTCTGAATTTACGGTGAGGCGACGAGTTTTGCCGTGGTGAATAGAGTATGAACTATGCCTGTATCAATTTAGTGATGAACCGTTAAAAAGGTAATGGGGGAGTGGTGTAACGATTACGTGTGACAGCCCTGGCAGCCTTTGCAGCACCCTAGAACCACATTATCGTATGAGATTATCTAGGTTTGACGACCCTAGAATGGATCATGTTTGGGAATGATACAAGGGAGGTACCTTAGTTTCCCAATCCTGCTATTTGAAATGGACTAATAACAACTCGGTAATCATGCTCATCATCGTATTGCATGTGCCTGGAAGATGTGGAGCACTAAGGAATGAACACATGCCGCGAACGTAAGATCGTGTTGCATGAGGGAGTATGTCGGTGAGGGCATGCATCATGAAAGCATTTCATACTTGCATTAACAAGAGTACTTATGATTGTTGATTGTACTGCTTTATAATTACTGCTTGACTGTTTTGATAACATGTTAACCTATGTTTTACTGTTCCACTGAGTTGATCACTCACTCCCACGTTACGGGACGGTGCTTGCAACACCAACCAGACTGTCTTAGCTGCTGGTGATGGCGATGCTTATGAAGCAGAGCCGGACTACTACTATGATGTTGAGGAGGAGTTCTCCTAAATGCAACTCTCTGACGGGTCTATGAAGACCTGGCATTGCATTGACGGGGCTATGGTATTTGAGATAGAAGACATTACACTTCCTCAATTTGGTATATTTTGGAATTGTACTTGTAATTAATTAACCCGATAACATTATCATACTCTGGAGACTCACCACAGTTTATGTATTTTATATATCTATCACAGTCTTCCACTTGTAATTTAACTGTCTCTAGAGTATGATATGTTGTTTTAGTATAATTCCATTCATGTTTCAATGCTCTCATCATAATCATCATTATCTGTGTTGCATAAGTGATGCGTTAGAACTCGGGAGCTGAGCTTTGCTTGACCCCCGATTTTCAGGGCGTTACACCAGCACAGGGCACTGATCGGGCTGCTTGGGATGATCATATAGCTCGACTGGAGGAGGATCATACTGAACTATGATAGGGTCAGGCTGTCCTACGACAGGATGTCATGGATCTTCGGGCCCTCGTGAAGCATAAGTTCAAGAAAGTAACTCGCGCGTTGAAAACTATCATGCGCTACTTTACAGATAAGGGTGCCCCTTCTCCATCGCCAGACTCGGATGCCTAGCCATCCATACTGTTGTCTCGTAGTTTGCTTTGGTTACCGTCTTAGGATGTTATGTTTTTATATTGATGGGTGTAGTAGTTAGTAGTATGTTTGAAGTGGCTGAAGCTTTGGTTGTAATAGCTCATATACATTTGCTGTCATGATTCATGTAACTCTGTATTCCTTGTATTGTGACAATTTTGGTAAATGAAATGCATGCAGCCTCTTTTGCTATAAAGTTTGTGGAATGCGTAAGTGTTTGTGTATTGTGTTGCTATGCTTCATCTTACATACGTTGCACCCTATGTTGTAGAGGGTATGCCATGGAAATATACGTGGAGCACGGCACACCTCACTCTCACTGATACAATGGATCAGGCTCCTTCCCACAGAGATGGTTATATGGACCCTGGTTTGGACCTAAATCGTGAGACTATACCTGCATCTCAGCCTTTCACCGGTCCTACAGCTGGACTGCCACCTTATACACCACCGGTTCGTGATCAGAACCGTGCATCTTCCTTGACACAGTATGTGCCTCAGCCTGCCCCGCCTATGGATAGGTTGGAGCAATTATTGATGATGATGCACCATCAACAAGTGCAACATCAGCAGCAGCAGCAGCAGCTATTGGCCACTATTGCAGGGGCCTTATATCAGGGTGGGAGTGTGACTCCACCTTCACCATCTACACATCCTACTAAGACTGCAGAGCCTTCTGCTCAGGCTGAGGATGTGCCTCCACCTGCACCTACTCCATACCCCACGGGGCATTTGGCAACTAATGGCCTTCTCGAGCGATTCCAGCGCTTGAGGCCTCCTACTTTTACGGGTTCTCACAGGCCCGAGGAGCCTGAATATTGGTTAGACCGCATCTCCAAGATGCTACGGATGCTGCATTGCACTGAGACAGAGCAGGTTGTGTTGGTCACATTTATATTTGAAGAGGCCAGTATATGATGGGATGGTGTCCTACGGACAGTCGCAGTTGGCTACGAATGGACCTGGGCAGCTTTCGAGTTTCATTTCCACGAAAAATACTACCCTCTGACCTACCGACATGAGAGGGAGAATGAGTTCTTGTGCCTCAGGTAGGGAGGCATGACAGTTACCGAGTATGAGCATCAATTTACCGAGCTGGGCAATTACGTCCCTACAATACTCGCTGATGAACATATGCAGATACGATGCTTTTCTAAGGGCTTGCAACCTGATATTCGGTCAAAGATGTGCTGTATCAACATACCCTCTTATGCCGAGTTGGTTCACATGTCTATGCAAGCAGAGCAGGATGTTGAGCGATTGACACACTCTCGTGGCCCTATGATTCCTAGGCCACGACCAGATATCCAGAGCAGGCCATTCCTTGGCAAGAGGCCTCGTGTGGACTCTCCTCCCAGGATTGCTGGGCCAGTAGTTCCAATGGGGCGTCCAGGTGTGACCTGTACTTACTGTGGGAAATCGGGTCACCCTGCAAAGAGTTGTTTTGCCCGGATGAGAGACAATGGGTTTCCACCGCCGCAGAAGATTGATCGTCCTCGCCCTCAGGCCCTATCAGCTCCACCACTACGGATTATACCTGCACATCCATCTTTCAGACCACCTGCACCTCACTTTAGGCCACCACAGCAACCTATGATGCCTCAGCCCAACCGACCACAGCAGGCACATGTTCATGCGCTCACAGCAGAAGAGCTGGAGACAACACACTACTCCCACGAGGGGAGTGAGACTCACTACTGCTATGGGGACGTTTTCGAATGTCACATGGGTGTATGAGGGTTGTTCCATTGACTTGGGTAGCAGGACAGTATTCGTTGACCTCATTGTTGCTCCACTATGGCACTACGATATTATCCTCGGTATGGACTGGCTCACTGAGATGAAGGCAGAGATTGATTATGATACTCGGGTCGTGATAACCAGCGGACCTGACTGCACGGTCTTTACTTTTCCAGTACAGGTTAGTTGGACATGTCGCATTGGATGTTACGCCATTTTACTTAAGCTTGTTGATGGGTCGACATTAGAAAACATGCCAGTAGTTTGGAACTTTTCATATGTGTTCAGGATGATCCCTGGATTACCTCCTCGGCGTGAGATCAATTTTACTATTGATCTTGTGCCCGGTGCGACCCCCATTTCATTACCTATGTACCGGATGCCTCCATGTGAGATGGAAGAACTGAGGAAACAAATTAACAATCTCATAGAGAAGGGCTTTATACGACCCAGTGTGTCTCCTTGAGGGGCACCTGTGTTGTTTGTCAAGAAGAAGGACGGGTCGCTACGATTATGTATTGATTATCGTAGGTTGAACCAATTGACCGTGAAGAATAAAATCCTTTACCTACGATAGAGGACCCGTTTGATCAGTTGAGGGGGGCAAAGTATTTTTTGAATATCGATTTATAGTCAGGGTATCATCAGTTACGCGTCAGGGATGAAGACGTGTAGAAGACGACTTTCAGGACCTGTTTTGGGCATTACGAGTTCCTGGTGATGTCGTTCGGTCTTCCAAACGTACCCGCCGTATTCATGGACCTGATGAACTGGGTATTTCGGCCATTCCTATACCGATTCATCATCATGTCTATCGATGACATCCTAGTGTACTCTACGAGTCGGGAAGACCATGAGGAACACTTACAAGCAGTCCTTGATACTCTGAAGAAGAACCAGTTGTTTGTGCAGTATAAGAAATGTAACTTCTGGCAGGAGAAAGTCAAGTTCCTTGGACATGTAGTGTCCAAGGAAGGGATAGCAGTGGACCTGGCTAAGGTAGCTGCAGTGTAGGACTGGAAATAGCCTGGTTCACTTACTGAGGTGAGGAGTTTTCTGGGCGTGGCAGGCTATTACCGACGATTCATTCGAAACTTCTCGAAGATAGACAGACCGTTGTCTCAGTTGACACAGAAGGATCTGAAGTTCGCCTGGAATGAGAAGGCGGAAGTAGCTTTTCAGGAGCTAAAGGACAGACTAACGCCCTCCCCTGTGCTAGTATTGCCAGAGCAAGGGGTTAAGTACACTATATATACTGACGTGTCTCGCGTTGGTTTGGGTTGTGTCCTTATGCAGAAGGACAGGGTGATTGCGTATCCCTTGAGACAATTAAGGAAGCATGAGGAGAATTACCCTACGCACGACCATGAGTTAGCAACGGTCATATTCGTATTGAAGCTCTGGAGACATTACCTCTACGGAGAGGAGTTCGAGCTTTTCTACCAGCATAAAAGCCTTAAGTACATATTCACTCAGCGGGACTTGCATATGAGGTAGCGCTGATGGATGGAGACCTTGAAGGACTTCAAGTTCGAGGTTTCCTACCATCCTGGCAAGGCCAACCTTGTGGCAAATGCGTTGAGCCGCAAGAAGGCAATCATATTTACGGCTCTGCTGATGATTGAAGAGTGGGATATGTTGGATTTCGTGAGGGACTTCGAGCAGAAACTCACAGTAGAGGAGCCATTCGAGTGTGTCGCACACGTTTGGGTGCGGCCACTTATTGATGACCGGATTATTGAGGTCCAGAAGGGCGACGAACAATTATCTGAGCTTCGAGAGCAAGCTCATGATATCGTGGACTCCAAGTGGAGAGTTGGCATAGATGGGGGCCTACAATACCGTGGCCGCCTATGCGTCTCAGATATTCAGGACTTGAGACAGGGGCTTCTCGAGACAGCTCACAGTTTGAAGCTTGCGATGCATCCTGGTAGCACGAAGATGTACCAGTATATGAAGAGGTCGTATTGGTGGGATAATATGAAGGTCCATATCACAGAGTATGTGTCTCATTGCCTCATGTGTCAGCAGGTCAAGGCTAAGCATCACTGACCTCCCGAACTCCTTCAGCCCTAGCTGAATGGAAGTGGGACTTCATCTCGGGGCTACCGAAGACGAGAAAGGGTTATGACTCTAGTTGGGTGATCGTGGACCGGTTGACCAAATCAGCTCATTTTCTCCCTATCAGAGTGACGAACTCTGCAGACGACTTGGCTAAGTTGTACATCAAAGAGATAGTGCGTCTGTATGGAGTTCCCTTAGAGATCGTGTCAGACCGCGACATGCGATTCACGTCTATCTTTTGGACACGTATCCAGGAAGCGATGGGTGTGAAGTTGAAGTTCAGTACCACGTTTCACCCTCAGACCGACGGGCAGACAGAGTGGGTGAATCAGATTTTAGAAGATATGTTGCGGGCTTATGTTTTGGACTTCAAGGATAGTTGGGACGACTACCTCCCATACGCAGAGTTCGCTTACAACAACAGTTTTCAGGCGGGTATTGGCATGAGTCCTTATGAGGCCTTGTATGGGCGCCCTTGCAGAGCACCGCATGGCTAGGCTGAGGTCGGCGAGTATAGTTTGATTGGCCCAGAGTTAGTACAGGCGACCTCGGAGAAAATCGACATTATTAGGCGTCGACTTCTAACGGCACAGAGCAGATAGAAGAGTTATGCCGATACGACGCGGCGACCACTTGAGTTTGAGGTTGGAGACCATGTGTTCTTTAGAGTTTCCCCTATGAAGGGAGTCCTTCGGTTTGGGAAGAAGGGGAAGCTTATGCCATAGTTTATTAGGCTATTTCAAATACTTGATCGAGTGGGTGCAGTGGCATATCGTCTCATTTTTCCTACACCACTTGCGGGCGTGCACAACGTATTTCATGTATCTTTGCTGAATAAATACATCCTTGATCCTTCACACATCATCCATTGGGAGCAGGTGCAGTTGAGTGATGATGCTACATATGTACTGCGTCCGACGTGTATCCTAAACAGGAAGGAGCAGGTGTTGCGCAGTAAGGTGATTCCACTCGTGAAGGTACTGTGGACGCATCATACAGAGGAGGAAGCTACCTGGGAGACTGAAGCTAAGATCCGAAAGAACTACCCTCAGCTTCTCGAGGAGTATGAAAAGGTACTAATTTTGAGGATGAAATTTTTCATTAAGGGGGGTAAATTGTAATGACTCGAAAAATTCCGTACAATGGCCCGAGTATCACCTCAGGCAGAAATCACTTAAGATCAAATCCTTTAGAAATTAGACAAAGCTAACTAAGTGCTAAACTAGATTAGCCATGAAATCTATTTGAATCACTTTAAATATGATCTGCAAGAACTAAAACTTGTAGAATCTTTGGCGCTAGGTTACCCTAAAATCTAGGATCAAACTCATTACCCGACTGCTCTCGGGATCACATTGAAACTCCGTATTAGGTCTGGACCGCACATCGAAAGTCCGAATGATACGAGGTTATATACTTAGGTCTGCCTTGCTGGGCTTGACAACCATCTCAGAAGTCAAAACCAGATAATATTCCGGGCTATTCGCTTAAGCCCAGAGCGAGGAGTGTGAGAAAACCTGGTTCTCTTTAGAAATTTAATTAAATTTAAGTAATTTGAGACTTGATGTTTGCGGGCCAAATATACGCAATCAGACCGTCGGAATCTGACCCAAATATACCCTCGGATCAGGAAACATTTCCCATATATGTCGGTATACTTGTAACCCTGATCGAGTTTTCTGTGACCGTTGAACTGAAACCGGTCCGCCACGTGCGATCTAAAAACCCGATTGAAATGAAAACTTAACTCGACCTAGATCCAAGGTCAGTGAGATTAAGTCCGACCTTTGGCTCAAGGGGGGGCTCCAGAAGTGCTCCGTTGAGATGGAACAGACCCGTCTTGGACATAACCTAAGTATACCATGACCCTAGGTCTATTTTGGTGAGTTTTAGGCCTATATAAGGACCTTAAACCCTCTCCCATTCTCACCGTACGAATTAGAGAAAACCTAGGAGAGAGAAGAGAGAAAAGAGGGAGAAAGTGTGAGACAAGTGGGAGGATCTTCCTACTATTTTACCCTGGTGCTATATGTGCTTATCCATCACGATCTAATTGCTTTTCCGGCGATTCTGACTTCATTTCTAGGTAAGAAAACCCTAACCCTAACCTGTTTTAGGGTTTCAATAAGTACAAGTAGCTAAGTAGCTGACTTACCTTGTGTTATAGGTCGTCGTATCGACGTTGACGAAAGCGTAGAGTTTCTGTTAAGTTCATTACGTTTCTACGGCGTAAGGTGTAGATTTTAGACGTATAGGTTATGGTTTTCAACGCTTTCAATTGCAATGAACGATAGATTCATGTTCTGGGTGTTATTGTACATGCACAAACCAATGTTCATTTTGTGTTTCAATCGCGTATACAAATTATGGCGTATAATGTATTCTGTATATTTGTAGAAAATACCGTATACGTACAAATTTTGAAAGTGTGTATGCCATGATAAATCACTATATGTACATGCTAGATATAAGTGTGATACTTACTCGGCGAGAGGATTCACCCTAATACATGTTTTTGCTAATATACGTTATGTATGTTAATAAGTGTATTCTAAGTGTTTGTGAAAATGATTGTAAGATTAAATGCTTAGATGATTGTGCTTTAGGTAGGCGTTGAGATAGGATTCTCAACTAACTTAGAGATGTATATGATTTCCTCCATGTTGGTTGTTTAATTAACCGCTTACTATGAAATATATGTGTTTGTATTTCCTGTTCCTATTGTGCTTTCTAACATGCTTTATGACATGCTTGTTAACATGCTTAAATTACTTTGTTTATTCTGCTTTACTCTACATGCTTCTGGTTAAGGATTGATTGTGATTGGGGCTATGATTATAATATAGACAATCGGTAATAGACTTGAGTTCGTGGTTGAGATTCATTCGCCACATAGGACGTGTTTGATGAACCCGAGTCGTATGTTGGTCGTCGGCAGTGGTTAGGCCACATGGAGTGTTTATGCACTTCATGTCGATCGATGAAATGTGCGCTCGTGCTAGTCGAGCTCGTCAAGTAACCCGATCTGTCTAATGTATGTTAACTATGTTTGGACGCTACTACTTGAACCTAGGGTACCAAACTTACCAGTGTAACCCCGTTAACCTTGGTACCTCGATTCACTAAGACTCATGAGTCAGGCATGGTGGTATAGGACACCGTGGTCGAGCTGTCGGCCTACGCTGGGGCCACGTACCTCCCCATTGTGACCAATGAGCAACCCAGACTCGTGAGCCAAATACGGTGGTATGAGACACTGTTTCGAGCTGTCGGCCTACACTGATTGGTGACGAGCCATTTGTAGTGACCTCGAGCATACTCTGAAGCTGCGGCGAAGCGATGATCCTTCCCGTAGTAAACACAGTATAAACTAGGCCTGTATTGATAAGGTGATGGGGGAACGGTGCAACGAGTGCATGTAACAACCCTGACAGCCCTTTACAGCGACATAGAACTGTATCATCATATGAGATTATCTAGGACTGACGACCCTAGAATGGATCATTGTTTGGGAATGATATAAGGAAGGTACCTTAGTTTCCCAATATTGTTGTATGAAAAGGACTAATAATAACTCGGTGATCGCGCTCATAACATAGCACTGCATGTGCCTGGAAGATGTGGAGCACTGAGGGATGAATACATGCTGCGGACGTAAGATGGTGTCGCATGAGGGAGCATTGGCGAGGGCATGCATCATGACTACATTCCATACTTGCATTAATAGGAGTATTTAGGAGTATTTGATTGTACTGCTTTATTATTACTGCTTGACTGAATTGATAACATGTTAAACTGTGCTTTATTGTTCCATTGAGTTAGCTACTCCCACGTTACGGGATGGTGTTCTGGACACCCACCAGACTCTGTCTTAGATGTAGGTATTGACGAGACGCAGGAGGCTGAGCCTGATTACTATGATGATCAGGATGAGTTCTCCTACATGTAGTTCTCTGGAGGCTACGCTTAGGCCATTCAAATGACGGGGCTACAGGGTATACCATTCTAGTTGTACCATTTTTGGCATTTTGATTTTGAAACAAATACATGTATATGGTGACTCAATAAGGTGTTCATACTCTGGAGATCGTTTGTGACAATTCTGGCTTTATATACATCTATATACATCTTTTAGTCTTCCGCTTGTGTTTTATAACTTGATCTGGAGTATGAATTATTGTTTTGGTATAATCTCATTCATGATTAATGCTCTAACACAGACAACATTCAATCATAAGCATTTATGTTGCATAAGTGATGATTTGGAACTTGGGTGTTGAGTTGCTACTCGACCCCCGATTTTCAGGGCGTTACTCTCTCTCTCTCTCTCTCTCTCTCTCTCTCTCTCTCTCTCTCTCTCTCTCTCCCTTTGTGTGAAGTCTTGTGGCCACCATGGTGAAAGACGATCTTTACCGTCCGATCGTGAGGCCCACCTTACGGCGGGTCCATTGGACGACCAAGATGAAGGAAAAAAACACAAGCAACAGCTCATCCAAAATCTTGGTGGACCACTTGTGTGGGACCCACCGTGATGTATATTCCACGCCAACCATCTGTGGCGCCTCACTGTCCATGTGGACATGGGGCAGATCTAAATCAGGTGGGCCACGTCCTTATGGTGCGCACCATAATGCCTGTGTTGTATACATCCTGTGCAGCGTCCTTGGACGTTGGACGTGGCCAGCCATGGAGTGTGTGAACTGACAGTGGGGGCATGGTTAACAGTGAAGTGTGAATTGGCAGTGAGGTGTGTACAGACGGTGGGTGGTGGCTAACTGTGAAGTGCAGCGGACAGTGAAGTGTGAAATGGCAGTGGGTCCGTGGGACCTATCCATGTCGTCCATCCATTTAGATGGGCCACCTTGATGCATGTGATCTGCCTATACCATCCATACGTCAAGGACGGTGGGCCCCTAATGTCTTGACGCTGCCATTTACATGGCTTCACACGCACACGTATATACATGTAATATATCATGTTATGATATATGTTATATTATAAATATAGTATTTTATATTAAAAGTTATGGTGGGCCACTCCTACCTGGGATCCACCTTTAATTTACGCCATCTGCTCCGTCCAGATGTATCTGGATGGTGAATCTGGAGTGTATATATTATATTATTTTATAGTATATAATATAAAATGCAGTAATATATGTGATTAAGGTGGGCCACATACGTGGGACTCACCTGATGAACGGTTTGGATGGTGTATATATCGGGTGGGCGACTTCCACGTGGGACCCACCCTTAGCACGTGTATACTGCACAGTCCAGATGGGTCTGGACGGTGGGTCCATATGTGATGTATATATAACATGATATATATAATATTATAATATATTAAAACAAATGTTATGTGGGCCACTCTCACGTGAGACCCACCTGCCTGGAAGCCTATTGGTTGGTGCACCATATCAGCCATATGGCTGCTGATTTAACGTCAGCAGTGCTGGAGGGTCTGACCGTGGGGTATGAGAGATGATCCAGACCGTCCACTCTCATGGACCCCACACTGATGTGTATTTTAGATCCACCCCGTACATGCATGGGACGTGGGGCCATCTTGTTGCTGGCACATGTAGCCTGCCTTGATGCATGTTTGGGTTTATCCAGCCGTCCATCTATTTGCCTTGTGGGACGTACCTGTGATGTATGTGTTTCAGCACCGTCCAGCAGTTGCTGGACGATGGGGCCACATTAATGGATGTGCTTTGTCCTAGCCGTCCACCTCCGACTAGGTGGGACCCACTTTGCTATATGTATCTTGCATCGTCCAAATATGAACGGTGCTGTGTGGAGCTCTCCTTGATGTAATGTTATATCCCACCATCCATCTCATGGATGTGGGACCCACCTTGTATGGCAGTGGATCGGTTGGTGTCCACCAGCTATATAACTGATGTCGTTATGTCCCAAGTTCTGCAGGTCCCAGGCATGATATATGTATTATCCACACCATCCAAATATCGGACGGGTGGGCGCACCTTGATGTATTTTATGACCCGTTCGAGAGGCCCACTTTGATGTATTTTGTGGCCCATTCGAGAGGCGCACTTTGATATACTTGTGGCCCATTTATGAGGCCACCTTTGATGTGTTTTATGGCCCATCCATGAGGCCCACCTTGATGTATTTGTTACCCATTTATGAGGCCCACTTTGACGTACTTGTGGCCCATCTTGATGTATTTGTGACCCACCCATGAGGCCCGCTTATTGTGTATTTGAAGCCCACTGTATTAGGCACATTGATGTAACCCACCTGATATATATGAGGCCCATTAGTGCGGCCGACTGTGATGTGTTCGTGACCTTTGGCGAGGCCCATGATGATGTATATTAAGCCCTTGTGCGAGGTCGTGGGGCCATTATGTGTTTGTTCTATGTGGACCAATCATTGGGAGCAATGTTGGTTAAATGGCTACATTGATGGGCAATGATGGTTTAATGTCCACGTTGTGACCTTCCCTTAGGCCTTGTTCGGCCCATTCTCATCGAGGCCGATTATCGATTGATCCCGATCGTCGTGACTGATTACTGACTCCGATTGGTGACCGGTTTGCCGATTCTGATTATTGATTGATTCCAATTGTCGTGACCGATTACCAACTGTGATTGACGTAACCGATTTGCCGATTCTGATTATCGATCGAATCTGATTGTCGTGACTGATTACCGACTCCAATTGATGTGACCGATTAGCTGATTCTGATTATCGATCGATTTCGATTGTCATAATTGATTACCGACTCCAATTGAAGTGACCGATTTACCGATTCTGATTATCGATCGATTTCGATTGTCGTGACCGATTACCGATTTGCCGATTCTGATTATCGATCGATTTTGATTGTCGTGACCGATTATCGACTTCGATTGGTGACCGATTTGCCGATTCTAATTATCGATCGATTCCGATTGTCGTGACCGATTACCAACTCCGATTGAGGAGACCGATTTGCCGATTCTAATTATCAATCAATTTCGATTGTCGTGATCGATTACTGACTCCGATTGATGTGACCGATTTTCTGATTCTGTTTATTGATTGACTCCAATTGTCGTGACTGATTACTGACTTCAATTGACATGACCAATTTGCAGAACTGATTATCGATCGATTCCGATTATCGTGACCGATTACCGACTTTAATTGGTGATCGATTTACCGATTTTGATTATCGATCGATTCCGATTGTCGTGACCGATTACCGACTCTGATTAATGTGACCGATTTGTCGATTCTGATTATCGATCGATTCCAATTGTCGTGACCGATTACTGACTCTGACTGGTGACCGATTTGTCAATTCTGATTGTCGTGACCGATTACCGACTCTGATTGACATGACCGATTTGCTGATTCTGATTATCAATCGATTCCGATTGTCGTAACCGATTACCGACTCTGATTGATGTGACTGATTTACCGATTCTGATTATCGATCGATTCCGATTGTCGTGACCGATTACCAACTCTAATTGGTGACCAATTTGCCGATTCTGATTATCGATCGATTCCGATTGTCGTGACCGATTATCGACTCTGATTGATATGATCGATTTACCAATTCTGATTATCGATTGATTACGATTATCGTGACCGATTACCAACTCGATTGATGTGACCATTTACCAATTCTGATTATTGAGGCCAATTTCGAATGTCGATTTCGATTGTCAAGGCTGATTGTCGAGACCTATATGATGTATATGCGTCCCGTAGTTAAGGCTCATTATGACGTATTCGTGGCCTATGGGTAAGGCTCATTGTGATATATATTAGGCCTATGATGTATGACCCATTTGATGTATTCGAGACCCATGTGCAAGGCCTGCATGTCATGTATTTGAGGCTCATGAGCTGGGCCCACCTGTTGTGTATATGTGGCCCTTGAGTAAGACTCATTGTGTTGTATATTAGGCCCTTATGTGAGGTCGTGGGCCCATTATATGTTTGGCTCTATGTGGGTCATCCCTTGGGGGCAACGTTGGTTAAATGTCCACATTGTTGAGGCCGATCGTTGATATCGATTATGAGTATGTAACAACATAACATCGTGATACAAGCCCATACGCATCATCTGCATGTTTATTATGAGATGTGATTGACCATTGCATATGTCATTAGGCAGGATGATATGAAACTCCCTGATCGGCAGAGGTTATCTCACATGAGCGCATGACATGCACAGGATTGTTGCATGACTGAATTGTATGACTCATGCATCTTGCATTGTGTTGTGATTACTGTACACCCTAGCGACATTAGGGTCATAGCCTCCACAGGCATGTCGTGGATGGCTAGAGGAGACACCAAAAATTTGTTCTAGCATCGGGCTGCCATAGATGACCCTAGGTGAAAAAGCCCCAAACCCTCTTGGTATTAGAGGACGCTCTAACGTCGAGACCGAATGGACACATGAGCGCCCTAGTGCCGAATACCAAGAGGACACGTCTCCCACTATGTCGTGGTCGTTTGGGAGGGGGTGTGGCCTTACCCGCCCGAGCGTAGGGGGCATTGCTAGGCTGAGTTTGACCAGGTCGGGAATGGGTCTGCTATCGACATGCCGAATAGGTAATGGTAGACTATTGGCCAGGCGAATAATGAGGTTTCTTACGCTCACTTGGACTGTGCGGCTGGGAGAGCAGCAGTGCCATTTAGAGTGTACTAAACCCCGGTGATGATCCTAGAGAGAAACCGTACTGATATGTGGACTTATTGAGTAGGAGTTGCATACTCATTGATTCATTCATTCACTATCCACTCGGGTGGATGGTGAACAATTATTTGTTACGTTTACCTTCGCAATGGCCAAAATTTCTGTTGGGGCGCGCAACTAACCTGAGATCAGGAGTTTACCACATTAAGTCTGACTATCCAAATTTAGGTATGGGACTGGTTTAGATAGAAGTCCTTTGTGATGGACCCCATAGCTTACGATACTACGTACTATTATCCCGACTTCATGCTCCAGCATAGTCATTCCATTCGCACCACATATCGTATTACATCCGCGGCATATGGTATTTTTGGTTACTGTGTTTTTACATTTATATGGTCTAGATACGACATCTGATATTTGGTTCTTTATGACTCCTCATTTGCATAGCTGATCTTTATTGCATACTCGGATATTGTTTGACTCATGGACTTACCAGTATTTCCGCTTATTCTGATATCGTAAGATTCATGATCTTACCTATACTTCTGACATTGTATGATTGTGGCGTTGTATTTGTGTGCTTGATACTTACCTTGTACACACACTTACACCACCCTCTAAGCTTTCTATAAGCTTATGCACGATAGATGCATGCAGGTGATGTTAGGTTGTGGCAGTGTTGAGCTCAGAGCGTGCAGCGGTCTTCTAGAGCTTGATTTTCGATTAATGTAGTTTCCTTTCAGCATTGTAATCAAATGATTATATTAATAGATATGTAATGATGATGTCGTCTCTATGAATTGGGTAATCTTGTGGTTATGCTTAATATGAGTTAAATGTACATTGGAAAATCCTCCTTGTAGGATCCTAGGATCGGAATCTGGCGTATGGACACTAGGAGCAGAGAATGGGGTACTACGGAGGCTATCGGTACCGAATTCGGCGATCGGGATTTCAGTGAATCCGATTTCCGGATTTGGGGCGTGACAGATACAAACTTTGAAATAGCGGTGAAGACCGCTTGAGTAGAAGTTGGAATATGTTAATATGTCCTAGAGGGGGGTGAATAGGACTTTTTAAAGATTTATGAGTTATTTAAAAATCCTATCACTCTAATCCTATTATGTATGCAATTCTCAGGATTACTCAAATTAACTCTACTGGCTTCCAAGCCTTGTAAAGGATCCAATCATAACCTACTTGTAAGATAAACAAGTTGCAGACAAGATTGTGAAGGATATGATTGTGTGTATGTGTATAAGGTGTGACCTTAGATAATTAGATATAAAGGCATGCTAGGAAATCATATAACTGAAAGACAATAATCATCTCAAACACAGTCATTTTTATAGTGGTTCGACTACTTGTCTACTCCACTCCCAGCTGTCCCACTCAACCCTTGAATGTACCAAATTTCACTAAAGAGGTTTCCCAGGGTTCACCTCAAACCTAAGGTTTTAAATTAGGTTCATCTTAAACCTTTACAGAGGTTTTACGCGGTTCAACTCAAACTCAGAGTTTTGTTGGTTCACTCCTAACCAGATGTTATGCTCTCCATAGAGCAAGGGTCCACACAACGCACCCGGATTTTAGACCACACAGGTCAAGGACCTACAGAAAGACCTACGGTTTATGCCTACACAAGAGCAAGGGTCCACCCTGTGCACCCACTACGTACACTCCTGCCGGAGGCCTCCTTGAGGACTTCAAAGGGTGAGAACCACTTAGGACCAAGACCTAAGAAGGAATGATCATAAGTGTCCTCTGGATTCTGAATACTTACAGATAAGTTGATGAGTCCCGTTAAACACAACATCGAAGATCTTCTCCTCCTTGTTGACGAAGAGTCTTCAACTCCCTTGATCGGCAACACAAGATGATATACCAATGCTTGGCTTCGAGTTGGGTCAAGGGTGAGATGGAATCCTACTCTCTAAAGATTTTCCTATAAGGAAGATAGAGTGGTTCCTCTCTTATGCATTCAAGACATCCCAGCATAATGATTTGCCATTAAGGTAGTAGTTGGACGATCCTTGAATGTGGAATTTCATTCCTCAATCCACTCTATTAAATATCGATCGTGAAGGTGGATTGGAGGATGAACTCCCTTGAGAGAAAGGGCTTTAGGTATAGGATATAAGTTGAAACACTCAAAAGTTCTCTCTTCTTTCTCTCACAGCAACAAAAGACAAGTCCTCTATAAATAGGAAAAAATTTCCAACAGATATAAAACGGTCACATTTATGACAGAGTTCGATATCATTGAGCAGGTTCGATAACATTGAGCGTATACTCTCGATAGCATCGATGGTCTGCTCGATGACTCGGACTCGATGTCATACGCTTTTGAAACTCTTTGCCAATTGAAAGATGAATCGAAGCCATTGTCAATGTCATCGGATTTTAAACTCCAATTCCATCGATGACAAAATCGATCCATCGACACATTAAAAATGAGAGAGACTTGACTTTGAGATATTTCAGGTTTTCATGAATGATCGGGGGAACTGTCGAGGTCATCGGAATTTGAATGTCGATGATATCGAGATCTGAGTCGAGGCATCGATACTCCAGCAGATTTATCATTAAACTTGCTGGACATATTATGGCTTAGTTCGATGCAATTGATCAGGTGTCGATATCATCGATATTTGAATATCGATTAAATCGAAGGGCCTTCGATCATAGTTAAAAATATCCTGAAATAGCTGCTGTAAGAAATGCGCGCCCACCATCGATATCATCGATGGACCTCTAATCATATCGATATTTGATTTCAGATCATATCGGACGATCATCGATATATTGAAGGAGTTAAAATTTTTATTAAAAAACAGAGACGTCGAAAATCTGCCTGTTGATCTTATCGAGCCACTCCCGATGGTCTCGAGATTTAAATATCGATGGTATCGATATGCGTATCAATACATCGATAATTCGTCTAGATATGTTGTGAAGTTACTGGACATGTTTAGTGCTTTTATCGATGATATCGATAGGTGTATCGATACATCGATAAATCCGTTCAGATAAATATTTAGTTGCTGGACACTTTTGGTCCTCTTTTTGATAATATCGTTAAGGTATTGAGGACATCGACAAAACAGGTTGATCATATCGAGAGTGCTTTGATAAAATCGACAAGGCGAGAAAAAATTAGAGATTTTTCTATTTTGAAAAAGTTTTCTCACCACCAAAAACCCTAAGATGTCTATCTTGTTTTAAGGGTTTTAATCACCTGGTGTTTTGGGACATGGCATGTGAGGCTATAATTTACCTATTACGAGTTTCCACACATCCGGTTGAGGCAGACGCTTGAAATGATCTTCCTATCGAGTTCTGCAGCCAGTCTAACACACGTAACTTGACAAACAAGGGCATTAGTAGGTGCACTTTCAATCTCCCCCTTTGTCAATTACGTGACAAAATACCCAAAACACCCTAGAATACTTCTAAACACACCCTAAAATGTGTGTACATGCATTTACACAATTTTACAATGTTTTCTAACCCATGTACACATTCTAGAAGTATCTGCTCTCCCTTTCTTCAAAAACACCCGCTTTCTTGATGCAGCTGCTCCCCCTAACACCTGCAACATAATTAGATAGATACACAATTTTTCGCTCGGGGTGTTTTGAACTATTCTCCCCCTTTTTGTCAGTCATTGGCAAATGTATAGTAGGTGATATCGACTGAAGAAAGAATTTCATGGGAGAACCAACAGGTGGAGGCATTCATACATAGCATGGATAAACAGTGACAGAACATATGTATGCATGACAGATAAATGCAGATGATATTGTAAATAAAGTAGTGAGAAAACAACAAGAAATAACATATGCATTCCATAGGTTTGTAAAGTAACCAGTCAATCCAAAAAAAAATTCCTCACATCAGTAACCTGCGTCGGGGAATAAAAATTTGCCAAATTTGTGATTCATCACACCCACAATTATGACCATAAGTATTCAAAAAGATATTTTAGGCCTGGAGCATTTTATAAAGACTTCAGGGATGTGATAGATGTTTATCCTGGGAAGCTTATGGGGCAGGCAGCCATTCTAGAACCTGTTTTGTTGCATGTTGCAAGGCCATCAGTCGTTGTCGGACTTCGGAAAGATAGGCTTCACAGTCATCTAGCCGTTTCACAATGTGAGCTTGTCCATCTAGAACATCTTGGATACTGTCGCGTATAGGAATGTTTGGAATGACTTCAATAGAGTCGGAACTGTGTATTGGACTGCTATTGCCGAGAATTGAACCGGTTCTTCTACCACAAAATACATTTTCAAAGATGTTTAGTTTATGTATATCTTCATAATTGAACCACGCATGTGGATGAGGGAGATTATGAGACGCTGGCAGTCCGAATTGACGTGAAAGCTTAGATAGAAGACATGGAAATGGTATTGTGGTGACAGATGCTTCTGTAGACACACGGATCAACTACTGTACGATTAGAGTAGGTAGGCATATTGGAATTCCCAGATGAATGTCATACAGAATGTTAAGGATGTATGGTGAGAGCTTGTTGCCAGAGACTTCACAGGGATAGACGTTAGAGCTATAAATGCTGTGAAGAATCAGGTAGTTAGGATCAAGATGCATTAGAATATTCTTTATAGTACCTTTTTGTTTAAGTATTATTCTTTATCATTCATGCATTAGAATTTATACCTAGTATGAAAGGACTTAGAAAAAATTGAAGAATGAAGTGGTGCAAGGAGAGATTTTGAAGGAATTAGATAAAAAGGGATTTTAGGCTTTGAGATGAAGTGTAAGGTGTTGTGGTTAACCCACCAACCTAAGGGCATTCGTTTCTAGGGAATGAATCAAACCCATCGACTGATGGCCTAGAAGTGATTCGGGATCGTTTCGATTAATCATAGGTGTGTACGGGCCCAATCTCAGAGGTCGATTTCGTCGTTCGGCGAATTTGGAAAATCCTAAGTCGGTTTCTACGTTCCGTTGCTCCCTCCTAAGTCAGAGTGCGTCAGAGTGCATCGTGTGACCATAACCCAGGTCTGGTTTAATCCAAATCATGCTCTGATAACATCTTGTAATGCCCTAAAAATCGGGGGTCGAGTATAAACTCAACTCCCGAGTTCCAACGCATCACTTATGCAACAAAATGAATGATGATTGGATGTTTTCTGTATTAGTGTAGTGAACATGAGTGAGATTAAGCCAAAACAACATATCATACTCGAAAGACAAGTGAGATAGCAGGCGGAAGACTGTGATAGATAAATAAAATATATAAACAGTGGTGAGTCTTCAGAGTGTGATACGGTTACCAGGTTAATGAATTACAAGTATAATTTCAAATTATACCAAGTTGTAGAAGTTTAATGTCTTCTATTCCAAATACCATAGCCCCGTCAATACAATATCGGGTCTTCATAGACCTGTCAGAGAGTTACATATAGGAGAACTCCTCCTCAACATCATAGTAGTAGTCTGGCTCAGCTTCATAAACATCGCCATCACCTGAAACTCAAACAAATCTGGTTGGTGTGTACAGCACCGTCCCGTAACGTGGGAGTGAGTGATCAATTCAGTGCAACAGTAAAGCATAGGTTAACATGTTATCAATTCAGTCAAGCAGTAATGATAAAGCAATACAATCAAACAATCCTAACTACTCTTATTTAATGCAAGTATGAAATGACATGATGAATGCCCTTGCCAGACCACCCTCATGCGACATCATCTTACGTTCGTGACATGCGTTCATCCCTCAGTGCTCCACATCTACCAGGCACATGCAGTGCGATGATGAGCATGATTACCGAGTAGTTATAAGTCCTTTCAAACAACAGGATTGGGAAACTAAGGTACCTCACTTGTATCATTCCCAAACATGATCCATTCTATGGTCCGCAGTCCTAGTTAATCTCATACGATGGTGTGTTTCTAGGTCGCTGCAAAGGCTGTCAGGGCAGTTACGCACAATGGTTACACCACTCTCCCATCACCTCTTTAACGGTTCATCAATAAATTGAAATAGGCCTACTTCATACTCTATACACTGCAGCAAAACTCGTCGCCTCACCGCAAATTTAGAGTATGCTCGAGGTCACTACAAAGGGCTGTCAGGGATGTTATACGCATTCGTTGCACCACTCCCCCATCACCTTATCAATGTAGGCCGACAACACGAATATACTGTCCCATACTACCATAATCGGCTCATGAGTCTGGTTGCTCACTGGTCACTACGGGGAGGCACGTTGCCCCAGCGTAGGTCGACAACTCGACCACGGTGTTCCATACCACCATGCCCGGCTCATGAGTCTTAGCGGATCGAGGTACTATGGTTAAAGGGATTTCACAGGTAAGTTTGGTACCCTAGGTTCAAACAGAGGCATCCAAACATGGTGAACATATATAAGACAGATCAGGTTACTTGACGAGCTCGGCTAGCTCGAGCGCACGAGTTGAATGATATGAAGCGCATAAGCACTTCGTGTGGCCAGCCACTATCGCCAACCGAAGTACGACTCGGGTTCGACGAACACATCTCTCGTGGCGACTGAATCTCAACCACGAATTCAGTTTCATTGCCGATTGCCTGGACTATACAATAGCCCCAATCACATTCAATTGCAGATAGTTAAAGCAGTAATGGATCAAGATTCAAATCATACAATCAAAGTCTGATAATATCCGCTTAGGGCTGCCAGGGCTGTTGCACGCACTCGTTACACCACTCTACCATCACCCTTCGCGGCTCTTATGGAATACAACATAAACATGAATTTAAGCATATGCATTACACAGATAAAATCATACAATCGGTTGAGCATGTTTTGAAGTACAACATAAGCATGAGTTTGTACATATTTAATTCCTAATCACACAGATATCTAAAGAAATCATACACATAGTTAAAGAAGTTGAGAATCATATCTCAACACCCTTATACATTACAATTTACTAACTACTACTCATTCAGACATTTCAACAAACACTTTAAACTACATACATCAACATACATGACATATGTTGATCACATAGGATTTAGGCAAAATCCTTTCACTAGGGAGTTGCCCCAATTATAACACGCGTGCACCCATGATGGATAATCATGGCAAGCATGAATCCAAGTTCCATATTCATTTGAACATTTTCACAAATACTTAGAATACACTATTTTAACATACATAGTGTATTTTAGCAAAACATGTATTGGGCGAGTCCTTTCGCCAAACAAGTATTTTACACATGTATAATATGTTCATACAGCAAATAATCATGGCAAACACATTTCTAAAATTTATACGTATACGGTACTTTCTACAAATACCTAGAATATGTAAAATTCCATATTTCACATCTTCAATCGAAACGGAAAACATTCAGCACTTTGTACATGTGCAATTGCATGCAGATCATGAATCTATCATTATCTAATATTCAAAGCATTGAAAACCATAACCTATACACCTAAAGTCTACACCTTTTGTCGCAGAATCGTAACGAATCCGACAGGTTTGCTAAGCTTTCATCTACGGTAGTTTGGCAATCTATAGAACGAAATAGGTTAGCTATTTCATAACCTACAACTATCAAAACCCCAAAACATGTTAGGGTTAGGGTTTCTTACCTAGAAATGAAGTTGGAATGCCGGGAAAGTGATTATAATGGAGTGGTGGAGCATGGATAGCAGCGGGGAAGAAGAGCAGGAAGACTCTCCCACATCTCCCACACTTTCTCTCTCTTTTCTCTCTTCTCTCTTTAGGGTTTCTCTCAAATTCGTATGGCTGTGAGAGAGAGGGTTCTAAGGTCCTTATATAACCTAAAAACATACCGAAATAGACTTAAGGTCAAGGTATACTTGGGTTTTGTCCAAAGGGCATCTGTTTCAGCTCAACGGAGCATTTTCGGAGCCCCCGCTTGAGCCAAAGGTCGGACTTAAGCTCACTAACTATGGATCTAGGTGGAGTTACGTTTTCGTTTCGGTTGGATTCCCATATCACGCGTGGCAGATAGTTTCAGTTCAACGGTCAGTGGATCTCGATCGGAGATTTCGAGTACACTGACACGTGTATGAAATTTCTCCTGATCCGAGGGTATAATCTGGCCTGATTCTGATGGTCTGATTGCTTATAACTGATCCGTAAGAGACAAGTCTTAGATTACTATTTGAGATATTTATTTATAAAAAAAATCAAGTGTTCTCACACTCTCCGCTCCAAGCTCAAGCAAATAGTGCTGGGACACTGTTTGGATTTGATTTTCGAGATAGTTGTCAAGCCCAGCGAGGCGGTCCTAATTCCTTAACTTCGTGTTAATCGGACTTCCGACGTGCGGTCCAGATCTGATACGGAGTTTTGAGATGCTCCTAAGAGCAGCCGGGTAATGAGATTGATCCTAGATTTTAGGGTAACCTAGCGTCAATGATTCTACAAGTTTTGGGTCTTGGAGATCGTATTTAAAGTGGATCAAGCAGATTTTGTAGCTAATCTAGTTTCGCACTTAGTTACTTCGTGTCATTTCTAAAGGATTTAATCCTGAGTAATTTCTGTTTGAGGTGGCATTAGGGTTTTTGTACGGATTTCTAAAGCATTGTTCTTCATCACCTAAACGTTAGGATTCGTGCCTAATATGAAAGTACTTAGAGACGTTTAAAGAACAAGGTAGTGAAAGGTGAGATTTGTGAAGGAAATGGGTTAAGAAGCGATTTTAGACTATGGGATTGAGTTCTGACAAGTTAATAAGGCGTTAGGAGCGACCCATTACCTAAGGACATCTAATCCCAGGTTGGCAAAAATTCGGGATGTTACATTATTATATTGTGATAATACCAGTGCCATATATATTTTAAAAAATCCAATTCAGCATTCTCGTAGTAAGCACATTGACATTAGATTTCACTATATTTATGAATTAGTAGAAGAAAAAGTTATATCTTTGGATTATATCCCTACCGAGAATCAACATGCTGACATTTTCACTAAACCGCTCGATAAAAGTAGGTTTAACAAAATGAAATTTGATCTTGGCATGTGCATTCTAAAATGATTATTTATGCCTATTTATATCATATTGTATACATTTGCTAGGTTAAATTTTAATTTTTATGAAATATGCATGAAATCAGATTTTTTGGTAGTATTCGACCAGTCGAAGATTTCTTCGACCTGTCGTGGCATGACCGGTCGAAGAAAACCCATGACCAGTCGTAAATCGCGGTGATTGACTTAAAAATTGGGGAAAACACTTTCTTCCTTATTTCTTCCTCCCTCTCCGACAAACCTTCCCCCGACCAGTCGAACCCATCTTTCAAAATCTTCAAGGTTAGTGCTCTATTTACATTTTTCTTATAAATTTGTGTCTAGCTTACTTCTATTTCTCTCTTGGAGTTATCTATTTTGAATTTAATTAAGATTTGGGGTTTTTCTTCTCCAAAATTTGATTTAAAAAAACCCTCTTCTCAATCTATTGCAACTCTTTGGTTCCTTATCTGACAAACCCTCAGTAACTGAAAAACGCATGCTCACTAGAGATTTATGCAATTTGGTTGTTCAATGGACACATAAAGGAAATGCGCTCCCTTCAATGTTTTTGTTACCCAAATAAAGAGTACTTCATAAGATCTTTCTAACTTGTATCCTCGATCTGGTAATAAATCTGTATTGACGTCCTTCATGGTTCGTGTTCTTCATCCTGTTGCCAGAGGTGCTCATATTTGTTTACCATCCTTGATTTGTCACCACATTATTCAATTTCGACTCCATCCAGGTCACAGTGACATCCCTTTTGCTAATTTGATGACTGTTGTAACGCCCCGGATTTTTGCCAACCTGGGATTGGACGTCCTTAGGCAATGGGTCAATCCTAATACCTCGTTAACTTGTCAGAACTGAATCCCAAAGTCTAAAGCCGCCTTTGAACTCATTTCCCTCACAAATCTCACCCTTCATCACCTTGATCTTCCAATTTTTCTAAGTACCTTCGCCCTAGACACTATCTTAAACTAGCTAAGTAGTATAACTTGGATCACTTTATATACAAACTCCAAAGGCCTGAGTTCCACCTCGACCAAAATTCACTTAGGACTAAATCCTTTAGAAATGAGACAAAGTAACTAGGTGTGAAACCGATTGCTAAATCATGTTAGATCGCTTTCAATACGATCTGCAAGACCCAAAACTTGTAGAATCATTGGCGCTAGGTTACCCTAAAGTTTAGAACCAAACTCATTTCCCGTCCGCTTTCTCGGGAATGAAACGAAACTCGTCAGATTAGTCTAGATCGCACATCGGGAGTCCGATTAACCCGAAGCTAAGGAACTAGGACCGCCCTCGGGCTTAACAATCATCTCAAAAATCAGCCTTTATCCGATGTTCCACGGCCATTCGTTTCGAATCGGAGCGAGGTAGTGTGAAAAACACTATTCATAAGCCAAATTAAATATCGGAATAGTGATCCGCATCGTTCGTTGACGCACAAGATAAGCAACCCGACCGTCGAATCGACCAAATTACACCCTCGGATTAAGAAAAATTTCAGAACATTTACATGTACTTGGAATTTCGATCGTGGCCCTTGACCGCCGAACCGAAAGTGGTCCGCCACGTGTGATCCGCGTATCCGAATGAGTCAAAACGTAATCCCACGTAGATCCATCGATGGTGAGCTTAAGTCGACGTTTGGCTCAAAGAGGGCCACCGAACTTCCCTTTTGAAATGGAAAAGCGTCGAAAATCTTATATAGGCGAAGTACCCCATGAACCTAAGTCTATTTCGTAATGTTTGAGGCTATAAAAGGCCTTAGAGCACCCTCTCTCACAGCCATATGAATTTGGGTTTTGGGAGAGAGAAAAGAGAGAGAAAAGAGAGAGAAGGACTTGGAGATCGTTGCCGATCTTTCCTCCCACTGTGGACAGCTTGCTACACGGTCTACACCTCTATTCTAGACGATTTCCTGGCCAAGTTCTCCGCCTCATTTGAAGGTAAGAGAACCTAACCCTAGGTCCGATTTGCGGTGGAATCGAGGTGGGATGTATACCGACTAACCGATTCCGCTCTTTAGGCTAGAAATCGCCGTGCAGACGGAAGATCTATCACCCTTGCTTGATTCGTTCTGTTTCCAAAGGCAAAGGTGAGGACTTTAAGCTTATAAGTTACGGTTTTCAACGCTTTCAATGTCGTAATGGTAGATTCATGATCGCTTGCAATTGCACATGTACAAAGTGATTTCCGTTTCCGTTTTGATTAGCAAAGATGTGAAATATGAAATTTCACATATTCTAGGTATACGTAGAAATACCGTATAACGTATTTTTTTTGGATAATTGTTTGACATGTTTATTTAATGTTTAATTATATAACATATGAATAAAATACTAGTTTGGCGAAAGAGATCGCCAAAATATAGGTTCCTTTGTAAATGTGCCGTATGTTGAAAATACGTATTGTAGAAATACCGTATCACGTATTTCTTTTGGAATAATGTTTGACATATGTATTTAATGTATGATTATACAATACATGATTAAAATACTAGCTTGGCGAAAAGAATCGCCGAAATCTATCTTCCTTTGTAAACACCATGTATGTCGAAATTGGGTACACGTGGAAGTACCCTATACGTATAAAACTGATGTGTTTGCTATGTTTAATTGTTGTATGAATATGTTGTATATGTATAAAATACTAGCAAGTAACGGACAACCCTAGTACACCCTTCTCTAGCATACGTCATGTATGTTGAAATAGTGCATTCAAGTGTTGGTGAAATTGCTTGTGAGTGTAAGTACTTAAGTGTTAGAACCTTAGGTCGGTGCTGAGATGGAATTCTCAACTAACCTAGATACATGTATGATTACCTCCATGAGGTTGTCCACTTAAACCGCGTACTTGTAATACGTGTGTTTGTATTCTTGGTTTTATAGTGTTTCATAATATGCTTACAACATGCTTTATATCATGCTTTATAATATGCTTATAACATGCCTACTAGCATGTTTGAATTACTTTATTTATCATTCTTGAATTACTTTGTGCTTTACTCTACATGCTATGGATGACAATTGATTGTGCTTGGGGCTATGATTATAGTCCGGACAATCGGTACTAGATGGAGATCGTGGTTGAGTTTCTTGTCGCCACGTGAGATGTGTTCGTCGAACTCGAGTCGTACTTCGGTTGGCGATAGTGGTTGGCCACGCGGGGGGTGCTTATGCACTTCATGTCGTTCAACTTGTTGTGCGCTCGAGCTAGCCGAGCTCGTCATGTAACCCGATTTGTCTTATGTATGTTCACCATGTTTGGTCACTAATGCTTAAACCTAGGGTACCAAACTTACAAAGTGAAATCCCGTTAACCATGGTACTCGATCCGCTAAGACTCATGAGCCGGGCATGGTGGTATGGGACACCGTGGTCAGTTGTCGGCCTACGCCGGGCTACGTGCCTCCCGTAGTGACAAAGGTGAGCAACTCAACTCGTGAGCCGATTATGGTGGTATGGGACACTATATTCGTTGTGGCCGGCCTACATTGATAAGGTGATGGGGAGTGGTGCAATCTTGTGTGTATGACCTGGCAGCCCTTTGTAGTGACCGCGAGCATACTCGAAGTTGCGGCGTGCCTTAGGGTTCGCCGCGATATATAGAGTATGAACTAGGCCTCTGCTTTTCGTATAGTTGTATCGTGATGAATCGTTTAAGGGGTGATGGGGAGTGGTGCAACCTTTGTGCGTAACATGGCACAGTACTCTCCGCGGTGACCAGAAAACACACCATCGTCGATATTAACTAGGGGATGACGACCCTAGATTGGATCATGTTTGGATATGATACAAGGGAGGTACCTTAGTTTCCCAATCCCGCACCGTTTGAAATGGACTAATAAAACTCGGTAATCATGCTCATCATGCATTGCATGTGCCCGGGAAGATGTGGAGCACTTGTGGGATGTAAGCATGCGCGAACGTGAGATGGTGTCGCATGAGGGAGGGTGTGGTGAAGGCATCCATCATACCCGCATTCATACTTGCATTAACCAGCAGTAACTAGGAGTGTTTGATTTTGCTTTATCATTCTTTGCTTGGACCGTATTGAGAACATGATAACTTATGTCTTATTGTTCCACCGAGTTAGCTACTCACTCCCACGTTACGGGATCGGTGTTGTACACACCAAACAAGATTGTTGAATTTCGGATGATGGCGATGCTTATGAAGCGTAGCCGGACTACTTCTATGGTGATGAGGAGAAGTTCTCCTATCATGAAACTCTCTGGCGGGTCTCTCGAAGACACCTGCACCGTATTGCCTGGGCCGTGGTTGGGATAGAAGCTTGAACTTACACATTTGGTATATTTCAGAACTGTACTTGTATTCATATAACACGGTAATGTTATCACACTGGAGACTCATCATAGTTTATATATTTTATCTATCTATCATAGTCTTCCGCTTGCAAAATTAAATGTCTCTGGAGTATGATATGTTGTTTTGGCTTAATCTCACTCATGTTCACTACTCTAATACAGTCAACATTCAATCATCATTCATTTTGTTGCATAAGTGATGTTCTAGAACTCGAGAGTTGAGTTACTACTCGACCCCCGATTTTCAGGGCGTTACAACTGTGTTGGCTACACATATGTTAACCGACATGCCTGTTGAAGAAGTCCCTATCCATCATCTGATATTTAATAATTCTAACCTTAATAAGATGAAGCTGGCTATACTTCCTAGTCAAGGTGATGGTAATGTTAGTGATGAAGCTGGACATGAGGAAGAAGTTGCTGATCTTCCTCCTGATGATATTAACATGGATGATATTTTTGAAGAACTTTATTCTGATTCTGCAAATGTAACGCCCTGAAAATCGGGGGTCGAGCATAAACTCAACTCCCGAGTTCCAACGCATCACTTATGCAACAAAATGAATGATGATTGAATGTGATCGGTATTAGTGCAATGAACATGAGTGAGATTAAGCTAAAACAGCATATCATACTCTAGAGATAGTTAAATTTGCAAGCGGAAGACTGTGATAGATAGATAAAATATATAAACTGTGGTGGGTCTCCAGAGTGTGATAAAGTTACCAGGTTAAATAATTACAAGTATGATTTTAAATTATACCAAGTTGTGTAGTGTGATCTAGTCAACATACCTATAGCCCCGACAATCAAGGTACGACTCTCACGAAGCCGCCAGAAAACAGCATATACGAGGAAGCATTCTCGTCGTCATAGAAGTCCGGCTCTACCTCAGAAGTAGCGTCACCATCTGCAATCAGACAAAGTCTGGTGGGTGTTCGGAACACCGTCTCGTATCCTGGGAGTGAGTGATCAACTCAGTGGAACAATAAAGCATAGGTTAACATGTTATCAATACAGTCAAGCAGTAATGATAAAGCAGTAAATCAAACACTCCTAGTTACTCTGATTAATGCAAGTATGAATGCAGGCATGATGGATGCCCTCACCGACATACTCCCTCATGCGACACCATCTCACGTTCGGGCATGCTTACATCCCACAAGTGCTCCACATCTTCCAGGCACATGAGATGCATGATGAGCATGATTACCGAGTTTTTAATTAATCCATTTCAAACAAAGAGGATTGGGAAACTAAGGTACCTCCTTGTATCATTCCCAAACATGATCCATTCTAGGGTCGTCGATCCTAGTTAATATCGACGATGGTGTGTTTTTTAGGTCACTGCAGAGTCGCTGTGTAGCATACGCATAAAGGTTGCACCACTCCCCCATCACCCCTTAAACGATTCATCACTATACTGTAAACAGGCCTAGTTCATACTCTATATATCGCAATAACCCTAAGGCGCACCGCGACTTCGTAATATGCTCATGGTCACTACAAAGGGTCGCTGTGGGAAGCATTACGCACAAAGGTTGCACCGCTCCCCCATCACCTTATCAATGTAGGCCGACAGCTCGACCACGGTGTCCCATACCACCATGCCCGGCTCATGAGTCTTAGCAGATCGAGGTACCATGGTTAAAAGGGTTTTTACTGGTAAGTTTGGTACCCTAGGTTCAAGCAGTAGTGACCAAACATGGTGAACATACATAAGACAGATCGGGTTGCTTGACGAGCTTGGCTAGCTCGAGCGCACAACAAGTTGAACGACATGAAATGCATAAGCACTTCGCGTGGCCAACCACTATCGCCAACCAAAGTACGACTCGAGTTCGTCGAACACATCTCACGTGAAAAAATGAATCGCAGCCACGAATTCAATTCTGGTACCGATTGTCTGGACTATAATCATAGCCCCAAACACAATCAAGTGCAGATAGATAAAGCAGTAGTGAATCAAGATTCAACTCATACAATCAAGGTCTGGTAGTATTCGTTTAGGGCTGCCAGGGCTGTTGCACGCATTCGTTGCTCCACTCCCCCATCACCCATGACGGATCATACAATGTAAATATAAATTTAAATATATGCATTACATGGTTAAAATCATAAAGCAGTTGAGCATGTTATGAAGCACAACACGAGCATGCATTTGTACATGTTCAATTCCTAATCACACAACTATCCAAGGAGATCATACACATAGTTAAAAGAGGTTGAGAATTATATCTCAACACCCTTATACATTACAATTTGCTAACTACTACTCATTCAGACATTTCAAGAAACACTTAATCAAACATACATCAACATACATGACATATGTCGATCACATAGGCATTAGGCCAAATCCTTTCACTAGGGAGTTGCCCCAATCATAAAATGCGTACACCCATGACGGATAGTCATGGCAAGCAGGAATCCAAGTTCCATATTCATTCAGTCATTTCCACAAACACTTGGGCCACACATTTTAGCATATATGATGTATATTGGTCGTGACGTGATTTAGGGCAAATCCTTTCGTCAAAGGGGTATCGCCAATACAACAATCATGAATCCATGACAATTAGTCATGGCGAGCACGAATGAGAATTTTATACTCATTCAATCATTTTCACAAACACTTAGAATACACTATTACAACATACATGGTGCAAGTTAGCAAAACATGTATTAGGGCTATCCTTTAGCTAAGTGAGTATTTTATCCATGTATATTATATTACTACAGTAAATAATCATGATAAATACATCTCCCAATATTTATACGTATACAGTATTTTCTAGAATACGCATTTTCAACATACATAGTGTATATAAGCAAACATGTATTACGGCGATTCCTTTCACCAATTTAGTAATTTATCCATATATTATATAATCATACGACAAATAATCATGGCAAACACATCGCTAAAATATACACGTATACGGTACTTCTTACAATACCGTATTTCTACATACATGGTGTATATTAGTAAACATGTATTTAGGCGAACCCTTTCGCCAAATGAGTATTTTATCCATACATCATATATCCATACGACAAATAAACATGTCAAATACATTTCCATAAAAAATACATATACGGTATTTTATACGAATACCTAGAGTATGTGAAATTCCAAATTCTACAATTCTAATCGAAACAGAAAACGGAAAGCACTTTGTACATGTGCAATTGCATGCAGATCATGAATCTATCATTATCTGACATTGAAAACATTGAAAACCGTAACCTATACACCTAAAGTCCTCACCTTTTGTCCTAGAATCGTAACGGAGTCGATAGGTTCGCTAAGCTTCCGTATACGGGAGTTTGGCAACCTAAAGAATGAAATAGGTTAGCTATTTCCTAACCTACAACTGTCTAATCCCCCAAACAGGTTAGGGTTAGGGTTTATTACCTAGAAATGACGCCGGAGTCGCCGGGAAAGCGACAAGAATGAAGTGGTTAAGCACCGATAGCAGCAGGGTAGAGCGGCGGGGAGATCTTCCCACAACTCCCACACTTTCTCCTTCTTTTCCCTCTCTCAAATCTCAAATTCGTATGGCTGCCATGAGAGAGGGTTTAAGGTCCTTATATAGTCTCAAAACTTACCGAAATAGACTCCTGTTCAAGGGTTACTGCTAATATAGGTATTTCGTCACTTTTCCAGCTCAAAAGAGGGGTTCTGGTGGCCCTCCTTGAGCCAAACGTCAGACTTAAGCTCTCCACACATGGATCTACGTGGGATTACGCTTTCGACTCGATCGGATTCCCAGATCGCACGTGGCGGACCACTTTCAGTTCAACGGTCAGTGGGCCACGATCCGAAATTCCAAGTACATGTAAATGTTCCTGAAATTTTTCCTGATCCGAGGGTGTAATTTGGTCTGATTCTGACGGTCTGGTTGCTTAATACTGATGCGCAAGCGAATGGTGCCGATCACTATTCCAGATATTTATTTTGTAAAGGGAATAGTGTTTTTCACACTCCTCGCTCAGGACTTAAGCGAATGGCCGTGGGACATCATTTGGACCGATTTCGAGGTGGTTGTCAAGCCCAGTGAGGCGGTCCTAGTTCCTTAACTTCGTGTTAATCGGATTTCCGATGTGCGGTCTAGACCTAATACGAAGTTTCGAGATGCTCCCGTGAGCAGCCGGGTAATGAGATTGATCCTAAGTTTTAGGGTAACCTAGCGTCAATGATTCTACAAGTTTTGAGTCTTGCAGAACGTATTTAAAGCGATTGGTGCTAATTTCACAGGCACTCTAGTTTAACACTAGCTAAATCTCACTTAATTTCTAAAGGATTTAGTCCTGTAAGATTTCTGTCTGAGATGGTACTTAGGCCTTTGTAGTTTGTATATAAAGTTATCCAAGTTTTACTACTTAGCTAGTTGAAGTTAGTGTCTAGGGCTAAAGTGCTTTGAAAAATTGAAAGCACAAGGTAGTGAAGGGTGGGATTTGTGAAGAAAATGGTTTAAAAAGGGGTTTGAGGCTTTAATTGAGCGTTTGGGAAGTTAAACCTGTGGGAAGTTAAACCTGTGTTAGGATTGACCCATCGCCTAAGGACGTCTAATTCCAGGTTGGCAAAAATCCGGGATGTTACAGCAAATGACCCTGATTATGAACCTTCTGAATTTGATGCGCGTTTGCGTGGATTGGAAGAGAAGGTTGAAAATATGAATGTTAAGATTGATAACATGAATGTTGCCCATGATTTACAGTTTAAGTATATGCGCGAATATCTTAGGCGCTTGAACAAGGGCATGCATCAACTTGATAATTCCATCCCTGCTCCTTCATCTGGCTCAGACTAGTTCATTTTATTTTACTGGACTGTAATAACTTTATTTCTCTACTCTCTCACTTTTCATGAGCTTGTTGCTACTTTGACTTATCTCTGTTTATGGATTATATGTCTTGGTTATCCTTTATATATATATATATATATCCTATCTTTTTGTTCATTACTATATTTTGCTTCCTTTGTCCTATTGTGACAAAAAGGGGGGAGAATGGATGGTTAATGGATGTATGTTATACTCAAGGGGAGTATGTACAGAGAATATTTGTTAAATTGATTTGCAGGTTCATGCTTTTATAAATGTGTGGCGGTTGATATGAACTGGTGCATGATTCGTTAACCAGATATTTTGTTTTATAAAATATATCTTATAAGTGTGTTTTATCACTAATTTGACGAAGGGGGAGATTGTAAGTGCTATAGTTGATAGCTTCACTATATTGTCAAATTTGTGGTGCCAAAGACACTGTATGTATCGTGTTATGAAGCTTGCATATGTGAAGAACAAAGCTCTATACATGATATGTCAAGTCAAGACAAAAGTCTCACAAGATCAACTTCGATAGTCAAGCAATGTTCACAAGTCAAGACTCGAGGATGTGAGAATGTTCGACTTAGTTCAAGACAAGTATAATTCAAGATCTAAAGAAGCTTTCAAGTTCAAGCTATACCAAGATCTCAAGCTTCATTATGCTCAAGGTCATTTAACTAAATTTCAATGTCCTTACTTCACTTTTGAGGTATGTTTGACCTTAGGTTGACCTTTAGAGTAGGTCATTTAGTATGTATAATCCATATGTTTTATATAAGTGAGTTTGGTCAGTTCTAAGACTAGTCCTAGCACTGCTTCGACCTGTCCTAGAATTGTCTAGACCAGTCGTAAGTTTGTTAAAAATATTCGAAATTTTTTGTTAAGCTTCGACCAGTCCTGAGGTCTGTTCGACTAGTCGTATGAACAATGTCGACTGCTTCTTCGACCTATCATAGACCTACGACTCAAACTACAATATTAAAATTCGACTAGCTTCGACTAGTCCTAAGCAACCTTCGACCAGTCGAAGGTGTCTTTCGACCAGTCGTAGATTACTTGTGACTAGTCGTGAAACTGCCTTATCTTATCGCGCTCAAATTTTCAAATTTCCGTTGGTGCTACGACCAGTTGTAGCGACTTTTAGACCAGTCGAAGATGTGATTTGCTCACCTATAAATAAAGCATGAATCTCATAAAATTATACACTACTCAAGATATTTTAATCCGGCCTTCTGAGAGATAAATTTGTGCTCCATTTAAGCTAAGTGTGCATATTTAATATTTTCTTTCTTTAGATTTTTAAATTAATTTTGTTTCTTGTATTCCAATCTGATTTAAAAAGAGGAAGTGTTGTTTTCCTTTTTCTAGAATCAAAATCAATTAAAGCTAGCCCATTTGTTTGAATTTAAAGTCTATTAGAACTTAGAACCATTATATAGTGAGTATTGGACATTGAACTTTGACATTCAAATCTCTACTCTGACTTGGTTCTTCCAGGCTGCTCCAACAAAGAAGAAAATCAGGTATTTTACATTTTGTGTAATTTACTTTATTTGGTTTTATTTGAGGTTAAGCCGGAAAAATCTCAAAGTTGTTGGTTATCTGAGGAGAGCTAGAAAACTCAGAAGTAAGGGTTTTTGAATTGTGTAAGCCCTTTGAAAAAGACATAATTGTGAAGGTTTTAGGTGAACCTGTGAAACCTATTTTGATAGAGAACGCTGATATCCCCTGTGTGAGGATATTAGGAGTGGAGTAGCAAGTTGTGTGGCTGTTGATTAACAGTTGGTGAACACACATGTTAACCACTATATATCTGTAACGCCCTGAAAATCGGGGGTCGAGTATGAACTCAACTCCCGAGTTCCAACGCATCACTTATGCAACATACACAATGATGGTTAAATGTTGTCTGAGTTAGAGCAATAAACATGAATGAGATTATACCAAAACAGTAATCATACTCCAGTTCAATTGTATAAAGGCAAGCGGAAGACTGAAATTTTATATTCAAAGTATGTAAAGTAACAAAATTTTATGAACTCCAGAGTATGAGTATTAACTGAGTACCAGTATACATGTATTGTTTCTAAGTCAAAAATGAAAATACAACTCCCAAGAGAAGCCCTGAAATCCCCGCGATGCGGCCGGCCTAAGCAAAGCCGTTAGAGTACTGCATAAAGGAGAACTCCTCCTGATCGTCATCGAAGTCGGGCTCCGGCTCCTGAACCGAGGCGCCATCTATACCTGCGACAGAGTCTGGTGGGTGTTGCAAACACCGTCCCGTAACGTGGGAGTGAGTAGCTAACTCAGTGGAACAATAAAGCATAGGTTAACATGTTATCAATTCAATCAAGCAGTAATGATAAAGCAGTACAAATCGAACAATTCTAACTACTCTTATTAAGTGTGAGAATAAAATGACATGATGCTGTATGCCCTTGCTAAACCACCCTCATGCGACATCATCTTACGTTCACGAATGCTTAACTCCCTCAGTGCGCCACATCAACTAAGCACATGCGTTGCGATGATGATCATGATTACCGATTTATTATTAGTCCATTTCAAACAGCAGTATTGGAAAACTAAGGTACCTCCCTTGTATCACTCCCAAACATGATCCATTATAGGGTCGTCAATCCTAGCTAATCTCATACGATATTATGGTTTGAGAAACGTAGTGAAGGCATCGAAAAGGGTTCGTCACCCGTCAACGCGGATACAGATCTCACCGTATGCAGCTCAATTGCTGGCCGTCAGCTCAAGTACAGGTCTCACCATACTCGGCTCAATCACTAGCCGTCAGCTCGAGTACAGGTCTCACCATACTTGGCTCAACTCATACTCTAGTTACTGTGAAAGACTTGTCGCCAATCGCAGACACTTAGAGTATACTCGAAGATACTACGGAGGACTCGTCGCCCGTCAGCACGAGTACAGGTCTCACCGTACTCGGTTCTCGCCGTAAGTATCGACAGCTCGAATACAGTGTCCCATACCACCGTATTCGGCTCACGAGTTTGGTTGCGCAATGGTCACTATGGGGAGGCACATGGCCCCAGTGTAGGCCAACAGCTCGACCACGGTGTCCCATACCACCATGCCCGGCTCATGCGTCTTAGCGGATCGAGGTACCATGGTTAACGGGATCGCCACTGGTAAGTTTGGTACCCTAGGTTCAAGCAGTAGCGACCAAACATGGTGAACACACGTACACATATCAGTTTACTTGACGAGCCTGACTAGCTCGAGCGCACCACAAGTTGGGCGATATGGAGTGCAAAAGCACTCCGTGTGGCCAACCACTATCGCCAACCGAAGTACTACTCGGGTTCGCCAGACACATCCTTTGTAGCGACATGAGTCTCAGCCACAATCTCAAGTCTGGTACCGAATGTTTGGACTATAGACTTAGTCCCAAACTCAAACAGTTCTCATCAATAGCATGTGAAGTAAAGCATGATAACAAAGTAGTACAAGCATGTTAGCAGGCATGTTATAAAGCATGAAATAAAGCATGAAGTAAAGCATGTTGTAAAGCATGTTATAAAGCACTATACAAGTAGGGATACAATTACATACACATCACAAGTGAGTGGTTATAGCGAACCATCACATGGAGGGGATCCTACATATCTCTAAGGTAGTCGGGAATTCCATATCAGCGCCTATCTAAGGCACTAACACTTAAGCTTTTACACACACAAGCATTTACACAAACACTTAGAGTACACTATTCCAACATACATGACGTATGTTAGCAAATGCGTATTAGGGCTATTCTTTCGCCAAGTGGTTATTTTATCTGCGTATACCATATTCATACAACAAATAATCATGACAATTACACTTCCAAAATTTACACATATGCGGTATTTCTAGAATACACAATTTCAACATACATAGTGTTTACAAGTTGAACATATATTACGGCGATTCCTTTCGCCAAACTAGTATTTTATCCATGTATTGTATAATCATACATTAAATAAACATGTCAAACCTTTTCCCAAAAAAAATACGTATACGATATTTCTACGTATACCTAGAGTATGTGAAATTCCATATTCTACAACGTTAATCGAAACAGGAAACGGAAAGCACTTTGTACATGTGCAATTGCATGCAGATCATGAATCTATCATTATCTGACATTGAAAGCATTGAAAACCGTAACTTATACACTTAAAGTCCTCACCTTTGCCCTTGGAATCACAACGAATCAGCAAGGGTGTTGAGCTTCCGAATACGGGCGTTTTCTAGGCTAAAGAGTGAAATCGGTTAGCCTTTTCACAGCCTACAACCTATATACTTCAAATCAGACCTAAGGTTAGGGTTTCTCACATTCAAACGGAGTGGATACCACCGGAAAAGCGCCTGGAAAGAGGCGGTGTAGGCCGTGTGATGATTGAAAGCAGTAGGAGGAAGGTGGTCCCACAAATCCAAAGCTTTCTCTCCCTTTTCTCTCTCTCTCTCTAGGGTTTTATCCCAAATTCGTATGGCTGTGAGAGGGGTTGTTCTAAGCTTCTTTTATAGTCAAAAACCTCCCCAAAACAGACTCAAGTTCAATGGTTACTGCTTATATAGGTATTTCATCACTTTTCCAGCTCAAAAGAGTGTTTCTGGTGGCCCCCCTTGAGCCAAACGTCAGACTTAAGCTCACCACACATGGATCTATGTGGGATTACGTTTTCGACCCGATAGGATTCCCAGATCGCACGTGGCGGACCACTTTCAGTTCAACGGTCAGTGGGCCACGATCCGAAATTCCAAGTTCATGTAAATGTTCCTGAAATTTTTCTTAATCTGAGGGTGTAATTTGGTCCGATTCTCCGACGGTGGTTGTTGCTTATCACCGATGCGCAAGTTTAATGGTGCCGATCACTATTCCAGATATTTATTTTTCAAAGGGAATAGTGTTTTTCACACTCCCTCGCTCCGGATCCAAACGAATGGACGTGGGACATCGGCTGGACCTGATTTTTGAGATGATTGTCAAGCCCAGTGAGGCGGTCCTAGTTCCTTAACTTTGTGTTAATCGGACTTCCGATGTGCGATCTAGACATAATACGAAGTTTTGTTTCATTCCCGAGAGCAGCCGGGTAATGAGTTTGGCTCTAAACTTTAGGGTAAACTAGAGTCACTGATTTTGCAAGTTTTGGGTCTTGCAGATCGTATTTAAAGCGATCCCAACGGATTTCATGGCTAATCGAGTTTTGCACTTAGTTAATTTTGTTAAATTTCTAAAGGATTTAATCCTAATTAATTTCTGGTCGAGGTGGTACTCGAACCAACGTACGGAAATTTACGGGTCGTTACAATCTACCCCCCTTAAACAAACAAATTTCGTCCTCGAAATTTATACCTTTTCATATTCCTCGAGAATCTGAGGGTAGTTCTTCCTGACCTCGGCCTCAGTCTCCCAAGTAGCTTCCTCCTCGGAATGATGTGTCCAAAGTACCTTCACAAGTGGGATGACCTTGCTACGCAGTACCTGCTCCTTCCTTTCAAGGATGCGCGTCGGCGCAACTCATATGTAGCATCCTCGCTCAACCTGTACTCGCTCCCATCTGATGATATGCGAAGGATCAGGAACGTACTTCTTCAGCATATATACATGAAATACGTTGTGTACAGACGCAAGTGGTGTGGGCAAAGCGAGACGATACGCCACATCACCCACTCGATCCAGTATCTGAAATGGACTGATAAACCTCGGTGTGAGCTTCCCCTTCTTCCCAAACCGAAGGACTCCCTTCATAGGGGAAACTTGAAGGAACACATGATCCCCGACCTCGAACTCCAGTGGTCGCTGCCTCGTATCGGCGTAACTCTTCTGCCTGATCATGTAAGTAATCGACGCCTGATAATGTCGACCTTCTCTGTAGTCGCCTTTACCAACTCCGGGCCAATCAGACTACGCTCTCCAACCTCTGCCCAACAGTGCGGTGCCCTACAAGGACGACCATATAGAGCCTCATATGGCGCCATGCCAATAGTCGCCTGGAAGCTGTTGTTGTAGGCGAACTCTGCGCACGGAAGACAGTCATCCCAGCTGTCCTTGAAGTCCAACACACATGCTCACAACATATCCTCCAGAATCTGATTCACCCGCTCTGTCTGCCCATCAGTCTGAGGATGAAACGCCGTACTGAACTTCAACTTCACACCCATCGCCTCCTGGATACGAGTCCAGAAGATGGATGTGAACCACGTGTCTCTATCCGACACGATCTCTAATGGAACTCCATGCAGACGGACAATCTCTCTGATGTACAATCTAGCCAGTTCGTCTGCAGAGTTCGTAACTCTGATAGGGAGGAAATGGGCCGACTTGGTCAACCGGTCCACAATCACCCAAATGGAATCGTGTCCCTTCCTCATCTTCGGCAGCCCAGATATGAAATCCATGGAGATGAAGTCCCACTTCCACTCTGCTATGGACATGGGCTGAAGCAGTCCAGGAGGTCGGCGATGTTCTGCCTTGACCTGCTGGCATGTCAGACATCGAGACACATACTCAGCAATGTGGGCCTTCATGTTATCCTGCCAATATGTTTGTCTCATATCCTGGTACATCTTCGTGCTACCAGGATGCATCGCAAGCTTCGAGTTATGAGCAGACTCGAGAAGATCGCGTATCAAGTCAGGAACATCCGGAACGCATAGGCGGCCACGGAATCGTAAACCCCCATCGGAACTAACTCTCCACTCGGAGTCCTCGACGTCGCTAGCCTGCTCTCGAAGCTCAGACAGCCGTATATCGTCCTCTTGGGCCTCAACAATCCTGTCGTCAATAAGTGGCCGCACCCGAACGTGCGCAACACACTCAAATGGCTCCTCGACAGTGAGTCTTTGCTCGAAGTCCCGTACGAACTCCACCATGTCCCACTCGGCTATCATCAGCGGTGCTGCAAATGCAATCGTCTTCTTGCGGCTCAACGCGTCTGCCACAAGGTTCGCCTTGCCAGGATGGTAGGAAACCTCGAACTTAAAGTCCTTCAAGGTCTCCATCCATCGGCGTTGTCTCATATTTAAGTCTCGCTGTGTGAATATGTACTTAAGGCTCTTGTGGTCGCAGAAAAGCTCGAACTCCTCTCCATAGAGGTAATGTCTCCAGAGCTTTAATGCAAAGATGACAGCTGCCAACTCCAGGTCATGTGTAGGGTAATTCTCCTCGTGCTTCCTTAATTGTCTCGAGGCATACGAAATCACCCTATTCTTCTGCATCAGAACACAACCCAACCCAACGCGAGACGCGTCAGTATATATCATGTACTTCTCCCCTTGCTCTGGCAATACTAGCACAGGGGCGGACGTCAACTTGTCCTTCTCGTTCCAGGCGAACTTCAGGTCTTTCCGAGTCAACTGAGACAATGGCCTGGCAATCTTCGAGAAGTCCCGAATGAAGAGTCTGTAATACCCAGCCAGACCAAGGAAACTCCTCACCTCAAGAATCGATTCAGTCGGCCGCCAATCCCGAAACAAATGCTACCTTAGCAAGGTCCACTGCTATTCCATCCTTGGACACTACATGTCCCAGGAACTTGACTTCCTCCTGCCAGAAGTCGCACTTCTTGTATTGTGCGAACAACTGGTTCTTCTCCAGTGTACCCAGCATCGCTCTCAAGTGCTCCTCATGCTCCTCCCGACTCGTAGAGTATATCAAAATGTCATCAATAAAGATGATGACGAATCGGTAAAGGAAAGGCCGAAATATGCGGTTCATCAGATCTATGAACACGGCTGGTGCGTTCGTGAGGTGACGAGTTTTGCCACAGTGAATAGAGTATGAACTAGGCCTGTATCAATTTAGTGATGAACCGTTAAAAAGGTGATGAGGGAGTGGTGTAACAGCCCTGACAGCCTTTGCAGCCCCTAGAACCATACTATCGTATGACATTATCTAGGTTTGACGACCCTAGAATGGATCATGTTTGGGAATGATACAAGGGAGGTACCTTAGTTTTCCAATACTGCTATTTGAAATGGACTAATAACAACTCGGTAATCATGCTCATCATCGCATTGCATGTGCCTGGAAGATGTGGAGTACTGAGGAATGAAAGCATGCCGCGAACGTAAGATGGTGTGGCATGAGGGAGTATGTGGTGAGGGCATGTATCATGACTGCATTTTCATACTTGCATTAATAAGAGTATTTAGGAGTGTTTGGCTTTACTACTTTATCATTACTGCTTGACTGAATTGATAACATGTTAACCTATGCTTTACTGTTCCACTGAGTTGATCACTCACTCCCACGTTACAGGACGGTGTTGTACACACCAACCAGACTTGTTTGAGTTTCAGATGATGGCGATGCTGTGAAGCGGAGCCGGACTTTTATGAGGATGAGGAGGATTCCTCCTTTATGCAGTTTCAGGCGGGTTCCTGTGAGTCGTGTCCTGATCGACGGGGGTTTCTGGGATATTGACTAGATGACATTACACAACTTGGTATAAATTGAAATTGTACCTGTAATGAATTAACCTGGTAACCATATCACACTCTGGAGACTCACCATAGTTTATATATATTTTACCTATCTATCATAGTCTTCCGCTGGTAAAGTTAACTGTCTCTCGAGTATGATATGTTGTTTTGGTATAATTCCATTCATATTTCAATCCCTCATCATAATCATCATTATCTATGTTGCATAAGTGATGCGTTGGAACTCGGGAGCTGAGCTTTGCTTCACCCCCGATTTTCAGGGCGTTACAGCCTCACTAGCACTGTCCAGATATGGACAGTGGGGATACAGAACACATACGGCAAGGTGGGCCCCACCATAACTTTTATTTCCCATCCAATCTGTCCATATGGTCATAAGGACCTGAGTTAAGAGGTAAAATAAATTTCATATAAATTCGAAACTTCTAAAACCCAAAAAGAATTTCAATGGTAGGCGTCCAATCTCTTACTAATTGCAGTGTGGTCCACCTAATCGACGTTCAATCCAGCAGCTATATTACTGCAAGATGGACGGTCTGGATAACCATACCTTGTAATCAGACCCTCAGATTTGCTGGCGTGGGACCGCCAGCAGATGGACGTCAGATATAACACAAACTTTACGTGGGTCCCACAGGATAGCTGATGTTATCTGAGCAGCAAAAGTACTAGAAGATGGGCGGCATAGATGAAACACATACATTGAACAGGACCCAGAGAGGTTGCTGATGTCAGTACAACAGCCCTACTGCTAGCGTGAAGTACTCCAGCCAGTCAGCTTCCCACCATCTAGACAATGGATGGTGTGGATTTGAAGCATATACACCATGGTGGAATCCCATCGTCCAGTAAATTGGACGGTGGGGATATATAATATATGCATCTGTGGGGTCCACGTCCCACGTGTGGATATCACATAGTAGGTGTGGTCCCGCTATCCTCTAGATGGACGATGTAGATATTATACATACATATTAGGTGGGGTCCCACTAATTTGCACGGTTGGTCAGCGAGTGGGTGTCCATAGTTCAGACTATGGACGGTATGGATACAACATATACATCATGGGTGGGTCCATGTACCTGGCCCACCAGAGATTTAAAGTGGGGCCAGAATTGCTGATGTTGGGGAGAGTCCCACCGGCCAAGTGGACGGTGGAGATAAAATACATAAATCAAGGTGGTCCCACAAAGCTCTGGATCAAGCTGCCATTTGTGATTTCCCCTCATCCAGATCTGTCCGCTGGACGCCAGCGAGGTGGGCCCCACGGATGGGACAATGTGGATCACACATCATAGTGGGGTCCACAACATATGAGAAAGAGAGAGAAAGAGGAAGAGAGAGAGGGATCGGATGGCGGTGATGGATGGACCTCGCCACTATGGGTCCCTCTTAATACAAAGCATACATCAAGATGGGTCCCACCACATGTGGACCCTCAAATCATTAAAAAATACCCACCTATACTTCTTCTTGGACTTCTTCTTTCATCATCACATCCTAGAGACCCAAGGGATACATTTCAATGGTTGAGATCGATTTTAGAGGGTGGGATTGGGTGGTAGGAAGTGGGTCACACATGACTTCTCTCCCATGGACGTCTACCTCTCCCATGGTTGCTTGGGAGATGGATTTTGAAAATGAGAGAGAGAGAGAGAGAGGTTGTAAGAGAGAGAGGGATGGGTGAGTGATGGGTGAGTGATGGGTGTACTTGAAAAGGGATGGGTGGAGAGAGAGAGAGAGAGTTGACTTTGGGTTACTTTTGGGTGATGTGACATGTACATCATTGATTTAACATGTTGTAAAGATTCTCTTGGGATTACAAACACACGGTGTTTTCTCGAATTGAACGCATGCCCACATCTCCTGGCCTGGGTATCGCCTCGATGCGCAAGACAGGACATCGAAACCACGGCGACGACGCGGTCGCAAGGGAACAAGTCTGGCATCGAGCCGACTCTGGAATATAGGACACGACTCATGATCAGACACAAATGCTGATTACATGTCGCGGGTTGCCAGAATTCGACAAGGAGGATCGCAGAAGCTTATGGAACGGTACGGTTTAAGATACGGGTCTCACGTTATATTTTATACATGTTTGCGTTACAAGATGAATATGAGAGCTTGGATTGAAAAGAATGCTAAAAGCATGATTTAATGCTTAAGAATCACTAAACCAAAGCTTGGGTCTTAAAGACCAATGATGAAGAATTCACATGCCAAAGATCCAAGAAAACCAAGTGAGGAAGGAAGATAATCGAAGACTTGAAGTGTAGAAAAGGAATCCTAAAAATTTGCATGCTTCGATTAGCCCTAGCTCTTCTTCGACCAGCCCTGTCTCTAGCTCGAATAGTCTAAGAAACTTCAGCTCGAACTCCAACAACATTATCTTTTAAATTCACGTGATCCTCGACCAGTCGAAGACTATGCTCGACTAGTTGAAGGTGACACTCGACCAGTCGAGGGTGTCTCTCGACTAGTCGAAGGTTACACAAATTTTGCACGGACTACGTAAATTTAAGGCGGTTTCCGAACTTTTCCAACTCGGTGCGAAAGTTAGAGTTCCCCAACTAAAAATAGTAGTTCTTAGGATGTTCCTAGGCATCTTCTAAGGTTTAAGGAGTGGTAAAAAAGGGTGGAGAGCCCTTGTAATGAGTTTTTCTTCTTCTTCCTTAGTTATTTTGTTTGAGAGACTTTAGTTCAATCATATTTATGGTTGGATAAACCTCTTAGTTAGGGCTAAAAGTGCCCTAGTTTGTCAATTAACGTGATCGTTAAGTCAGCTAGATAGAGGAGCCCTATAGGAAGATTGATCAAGCTTCTGCCTCAACTGGATGTGTGCCCGAACTCACCACAGGTAAATCCAAGCCTCACATCCCATGCCGCAAAACATTAGGTAATTAAAACCCTTAAAATTGATTAGAACATCATATGGTTTTTGGTTAGAAAACTTTTTCAAACTTCAGAAAATCTTTAAGTTTTCAACCTTTGTCGATTTATCGATACATGGTTTGATGCAATCGAACATTGCTATTGATGTCCTCGAAGCTCACTCGATATTATCGAATTGAGGCCATAAGATGTCCAACAACTACAAAAGATCTCTGGACGGAATTATCAATGTATCGATAAATGGTTCGATATCATCGAAGTTTGAATCTCGAGTCCATCGAAGTAGCCTCGATAAAATCGACATTTGGTCTGTTGTGTCCAAAATTCTGCTAAGGCAAATTATGTAATCTTCAATATATCGAAGTACTCCTCGATATCCTCGGAATTCAAATCTCGATGATATCGGAAGCCCTTCAATGATATCGGTTTAGACACACATTTATCCAGCAAAGTATTTCAAGTTTTTTTTCTTGGATCGAGGGTCACTCGATAAAATCGATATTCAAATATCAATCATATCGAGGCATGGTCGATGTCATCGAAAGTGGACACAAACTGTCCAGCAAGCTTATGGGCAAATTCCTTAGAATTATTGATGAATCGACGCACACCTCGATATCATCGATATTCAAATTCTGATGATATGAAGTGATGCTCGATCATATCATAGACCTGAAATTTTCTCAAAGGCAAGTCTCTCACATTTCAAATGTCGAGGAATCGAACCTCGTGTCGATGAAATCAGAGTTCGAAATCCAATGACATCGACGCACGTTCGATTTCCTCGACCAGCTAGCAAAAAGGTTTCAAAAGTATTTGACATTTGAGTTCGTATCATCGAGTGGCCAGTTGATGCTATCAAGAGTATACGGTCGATGATATCGACCCTACTCGATGATATCAAACTTTGTCAAAAATATGACCATTTTATATCCGTTGAAACATTTTGCCTGTTTAATGAGAGCTTGCCCTTGGTTGTTTGGAGAGAAAATAGAGAGTTCTTTTGAGTGTTTAACCTTACATCATATACCCTAAGCTTTTTCTCTCATAGAAGTTCATCCTCCAATCCACCCTCATCATTGACATTCAGTAGAGTGGATTGGGGAATGAACTTCCACATTCAAGGATCCTACAACTACCACCTTAATGGAAGATCATTAAGCTGGGATGCCTTGAATGCATAGATGATTGGAATTACTCTATCTTCCTTATAGGAAAACATTAAATAGAGTAGGAATCCATCATAACATTAACCCAACCCGTCGCCATGTATTAGTACATCTTCTGAGTTGCCGATTCAAGGAAGCTAAAGACTCTTTGTCAACAAAGGAGGAGATCTTCTACAACGCGCTGAATGGGGTTCATCTACTTACCTGTAAGTCATTAGAGTCCAGAGGACCCTTGTGATCTTTCCTTCTATATGAATGGGTCTAAGGTGTTTCTCACCCCTTGCATGCCCTCATAGGAGGCCTCCAACGAGAGTGTACATGGGGGTGCTTTGTGTTGACCCTTGCTCTGTGGAGAGTATAAAATCTTAGGTCCTTGTGTAGGTTTTTGACCTATATGGTCTAAAACTTAGGTGCTTTATGTTGACCCTTGCTCATAGGAGTATAAACTTGTGAGGTTCCTTAAGTGGATCCTTGGCTTGTGTGGCCTAAAAATCAGGTGTTGTATGTTGGACCCTTGCTCATGGGAGCATAAAGTGTGTCGTGTAGACACAGTGTGTTAGCCTAAGTGTAGGTTGTACTGGTTAGAGGTGAACCTAATTTAAAACATCCAGTTTGAGGTGAACCTGTTGTGAAACCTCCTTTAGCGAGATCCGGTACACTCAAGGGTTAAGTGCGTCTGCCGAAAGTGGAGTAGACAAGTAGTCGAACCATTATAAAAATGACTATGTTTGAGATTGATATTTGTCTTTGATTACTTGTGTGATTTCCCTAAATGCTTTCATATTTGATTATCTAAGATCACACCTCACACTCAGTCACATCCATCATTTGCATCTTGCTTATCTGTTAAATAGTATTATGACTGGATTCTCTATTTGGCTTGGAAGCCATTAGAGTTACTTTGAAGAAATCCTGCTTTATGCATATTTTCTCAAGATAGGTTTGATAGGATTTTAAATTATCTTAAAATATTTATAAAGTCCTATTCACCCCCCTCTAGGACATATTGGCATATTCTTACTACAACTAAAGCGGTCACTACCGCAATTTCAATTGGTATCAGAGCAAGGTCTCTCTTAAGGGCTTCACTGCCTAGAGAGTGATCTTGACTGAAGTTGGAATCATGACAAAAAGTGTCTTAGAGGGTGTGAAAGATCGGAACAATTGCCTAGTAATCCTTACTACTCTGAAAGTTGGCAATAGTTCAAAATGGTACCTTAACAGTGGATGCTCCAGACACATGACTGGTGATCAAACTCATTTTTGTAAGTAGTTCGGCTTTGATGGAGGATCAATCACATTTGGAGATGGTAGCTTCGCCAGAATTATTGGATAAGGAATGATAGTTGTACTAGGCCTTCCAAAAATTAAACATGTTCTTTCTATAGAAGGTTTGAAACATAATCTCCTTAGTATCTCTCAAATCTGTGACAAAGAACATTTGGTCACTTTCTCAAAGGATGTGTGCAGGATCTTAGATCATACATGAAAAGCTCTCATAAAAGGTTTACACACTAGTGATAACTGTTACGTTATTGAAAGTACAAATGAGAGTGTTATCCACAAGGTGTAATATGGCTATAAAGAGTGAATCCAAATTATGGCACCAAAGGTTGGGACATGTTCACTGCCAAAATTTAGCTAAGCTTAGTTTAAAATTTTTGGTTAGAGGACTTCCCAAGATTATAAAAGAAGAAAAAGTTGTCTGTGGAGAATGTCTAAAAGGAAAACAGATAAAAGTCGGTCACAAAAAGACAACCACCATAGCAACAACTAAACCTTTGGATTTGTTACATATGGACCTGGTTGGCCCAACCAAAGTAGAAAGTCATGGCAAGAAAAGATACTTCCTAGTGGTAGCAGATGACTACACCAGATTTACTTGGGTCACATTTCTTTGAGAAAAATCAGATGCCTTTGATGAATTTGTAATTTTGGCAAAGCGACTTCAAAGTGAAAAATGATATTGCATAAATCGCATCAGAAGTGATCATGGTGGGGAATTTGAAAATGAACGATTTGAAAAATATTGTTATGAGAAAGGAATCCGTCATGAATTCTCAGCCACAAAAACCCCACAGCAAAATATAGTCATTGAAAGGAAAAATCGAGTATTGCAGGAAATGGGGTCAGTTATGCTAAATGGAAAAGATATGGTGAAAGTTTCTGGATGGAAGCTGTCAATACTGCCTGCTACATCATAAATAGAGTATATCTTAGAGCAGGTTTGAACAAAACTCCATATGAACTATGGTATGGAAAACAACCTAGTGTGAAATACTTTCGTGTCTTTGGAAGTAAATGTTATATCTTGAGAGATAGAGATCACCAAGGAAAATTTGAGTCTAAAAGTGATGAAGGTAACTTTTTTGGGTATGCCTTAAACAGTCGTGCTTATAGAGTGTACAATATAAGGACTCACTATTCAAGAATCAGTCAATGTGGTAATCGATGACCAACCTCATGAAGAAGATAGTCCTGTGAATGAATTAGAAGATGATGTAGATTCATGCATTCTAGATAAATCGGAAAATAAATCTCCATCATCCAATGAACCACAACCATCATCTAACATACCCATCATTAAGGATCACCCTCGAGAGCAAATTATTGGAAATCCTAATGATGATGTGGAACTCGACAGCAGATAGAAAATGCCTATAGTCATTTCTGCTTTACCTCAAAGATTGAACCCAAGAATATTATGGAAGCTCTTTAAGATGAACACTGGATAAATGTTATGCAAGAAGAACTTCAACAATTCCAGAGAAATGGGGTATGACAATTGGTTTCCATACCACTCAATACAAATGTCATTGGAACCAAATGGGTCTTCAAGAATAAATTCAATGAATCTGGAAATGTGATCAGGAACAAAGCAAGGTTAGTAGCTCGAGGGTATTCACAAATAGAAGGCATTGATTTTGATTAAACATTTGCTCTTATAGCTCATCTTGAGTCTATTAGAATACTTATGTCTATTGCATGTGCATTAAAGTTTAAACTATTTCAAATGGATGTAAAAAGTGCATTTCTTAATGGGGATCTTGCGGAAGAAGTTTATGTAGAACAACCCTAGGAATTTTCAGATCCTAAGCATCCCCATCATGTTTATTGTCTGAACAAAACTCTCTATGGTCTCAAACAAGCACCACGTGCTTGATATGAACGATTGACAAAATTTCTTTTGGATCATAAATTTTGTAGAGAAAGTGTAAATAAAACACTATTTACTCAAACAACAAAGGATTCACTGCTTATTGCACAAATTTATGTGGATGATATAGTTTTTGGTTCAACATGTAAAGATACTGCATACAAATTTGCCAACCTCATGAAATTAGAATTTGAAATGAGTATGGTTGGCGAATTAAACTTCTTTTTAGGATTACAAGTCAAGTAACTAAATAATGGAATCTTCATTTGTTAAACTAAGTATACAAACGACTTGGTGAAAAGATTTGGACTCTGTTCTGGTCGTACTTATCATACCCCTATGAGCACCACACTCAAACTCTCCAAAGATGTTAATGACAAAAGTGTGGATCAACATCTTTATCGGAGTATGATAGGAAGCCTACTATATCTCACAGCCAGTCATCTAGATGTATCTTTTAGTGTGGGAGTGTGTGCTCGGTATCAAGCAGATCCTAAGGAATCGCACCTAATGGCTGATAAGAGAATAAATACATAGCAGGCACTACCTCTTTCGGGTTGTGGTATCCATTTGAAACATCCACCATCATTGTTGGATACTCTGACGCGGATTGGGCTGGAAATTTCGATGATCGAAAATCGACAAGTGGAGGATGCTTTTACATTGACAATTGTTTGGTCTCCTGGCAGAGCAAGAAGCAAAATTTAATATCATTGTCCACTACCGAGGTTGCTGCAGGTAGTCGTTGTGCATAACTCCTTTGGATGAAACAAATGTTGTTGGATTATGAGATTGAGCAACCCACAATGAGTCTTTTCTGTGATGACACAAGTGCTATTAACATCTTAAAAAATCCTATTCAACATTCTCGGACTAAGCATATTGACATTCGTCATCATTTTATCTGGGAACTTGTTGAAGATAAGATTATCATGTTGGATTATGTGACTACTGAAAAGCAACTTGTCGATATCCTAACAAAACCTCTTAATACAAATAGGTTTAGTGATCTTCAAAAGTCAATTGGAGTATGCACTCATTGATGATATCTCAGTAACAATGACCCACATAAGTAAATCTTCAATCTGAGATATTCATGGTTAATTGTCAGCAATAAATCTAAACCTCATCATTTAACCATGTTTACTTTGGGAACAAAAATGTAAAATCTTCACATTCTCGATGGAATCTAGACGGTTTTGATATCATTGAGATCTAAAAATTCTATGATATCAAGATTCACTATCGATGCAATATAAAGATCTCGGGAATGCAGTGTTATAACGACCGGTCCTTCCCAACGGTTGGACTGCCTAAGTTTCCACTGGATTTTTTCATCTTCCCATTGGTCATTGGCACAGTCTTCAATGTCATTATGAGCCTAATTTTGATGCCATCGATGATGGATCGATATCATCGACAACTCTGCTGTAATAGAGAAGCGTGCACTCGATCTCAATCAACACATTCCTCTCTTCTCTGGCTGTTTCTTCTTACCTTTACCTGTCTTTGTGGACTCCTCTCACAAACAAATCATGGTCAAAGGCAAAGGTAAGTCTCTTCCTCAATCTTCAAAATAAAAAAACAATCAACCTGGATCTAGCCATTATCATCTCATTTCGGTGGAAAGAAGTCCAACCATTGTAGTTGAACGCCTTGTCCTTAACAGTGTCATTGAGCCATTTGGGGTGGATCTTCTCTTGGAAGTGATAGGATGTCAGAATATCCTAAATCTTAGTGGATCTTATCAACTAGGTTTGATTAATGAATTCATCAATAGCTGTCATATAATTCGTGATGATCCTCCTTGTATTCGAATCGAACTTGTGCATCACTCAAAACTCATCACTCCCATCACTCTTTCACGTCTTCTAAATCTTAAAGTCACTCGAATCCCAGTGACAAATCAGAATCTAAATGGTCTGGGTGTTTGGGGGGAGATAACCTGCGCATTATGTCATGGCACCACTGTCCCCCGAAACGATGAAAATTTTCTTCACATCAATCATCTTGGACACTCTTTTAAAATTCTCCATAGCATTCTAGGGTCTAATGTCTATCCATATGATGTAAAGGGTAATCATCTTCCTCCTTTTGTGCTGAATGTTCTTTATGATGTCTATCAAGAAATCTAAGTATGCCTTACAACTCTTCTTCTCAGGCAGCTTATTCGTATAATCTGAGGCGATCATCGAGATACACTGCCCTTTACTGTACTCATATGTAAACTCGCTCATTATGTGAGCCTCCCTGCCACATCGGATGTCGTTCATCCAGAAGCATGGTTTGATAGTGACGCAGTCCAGGAGGCTCAACAGTTATGTCTTACTTCATCTCTCCTCGAGAATAGTCCTCTCATGCAGTCAGCTGACCAACATGCTCAACCCTCATATCCTCCTACACATTGGGGACCAATCGGACGGCGCTGCTCAGTCCAGAGTCTATCACAAATCGCCAGGCTCATCACCTAGAACGTCACCTACTTAATAAGATGGCTGGTATAGAGGAACGTCTTTATAACTATGAAAGGTGCTTCACCGCGATTGAAGAAAAAGTTGACGTCCTTCTGTAAACAAGCCAGCAAGTAGTGGACTTGCTCACACATGAAAATCCTCGTGGACATTAGGTGCCAGCTAAAAAGTGAAATGTTGTTGCGGGTCTACAAAATGATTCTCTTCTTGATGTGCTCATGTTTTGGATGGTTTTGTTGTTTTAAACTGAATGATGCTCTCCTGCCAACCTTGGGTAGTATATATTTTTTTTAATATTTTGGGTTATGACTGTCTATAATTCATATTTATTTTACTGCCATATTTTAAGATCCCCTGTTTTATCTGGTTTATATCAACTGTAGGGTGTGATGCATGTAATGCTTTATCTTCATACTATCTGCTTACTACACTAATCTTCTTGTCCTTACTATGCATACATGGTTTCTGTAATAAGATGTTTTTCCATCTATCTCTTATGCTTATGCTCTCTGCCTTTTGGTTCCTCCATATTCTCTAAATCTTCAGTCAAATATCAACTGTTATGTTATCCTTTACTAATAACTGACAAAAAGGGGGAGAACAAATCCACCTCGACAATAAATTGTATCTGTGTTTATGGATGGTGGTGCAGGTGTTAGAGGGAATAACTGTAAGAAGACAGGGGAAGATTGCTGTTAGGGGAGCAGCTACTGAATGTGTGTGTGCTACTGAATGTGTGTGTGCGCTCACTAGATAATTTTGTAAAATTGTGTAAAGATCATGTACACACAATTTAGGGTGTGTGTCTAGAAGTTGTTCTAGGGTGTTTTGGTGTTTTGTCACGTAATTGACAAAGGGGGAGATTGAAAATGCCCTAGTTTGTCAATTAGCGTGATCGTTGAGTTAGTTAGACAGAGGAGCCCCATAGGAAGATTGATCAAGCGTCTGCCTCAACTGGATGTGTGCCCGAACTACAGGTAAATCTTAGCCTCATATCCCATGTCCCAAAGCACCAGGTAATTAAAACCCATAAAATTGGTTAGAACATCATAGGGTTTTTGGTTAGAAAACTTTTTCAAACTTCAGGAAAATCTTTAAGTTTTCTACCTTTGTCGATTTATCGATACATGGTTCAATGCAATCGAACATTGCTACCGATGTCCTCGAAGCTCACTCAATATTATTAAATTGAGGACATAAGATGTCCAGCAACCACAAAAGATCTCTAGACGGAATTATCGATGTATCGATAGATGGTTCGATATCATCAAAATTTGAATCTCGAGTCCATCAAAGTAGACTCGATAAAATCGACATTTGGTCTGTTGTGTCCAAAATTTTGCTAAGGCAAATCATGTAATCTTTGATATATCGAAGTACTCCTTGATATCCTCGGAATTCAAATCTCGATGATATCGGAAGCCCTTCGATGATATCGGTTTGGACACACATTTATCTAGTAAAGTATTTCAGGTTGTTTTTCTTTGATCGAGGGTCACTCGATAAAATCGATATTCAAATATCGATCATATCGAGGCATGGTCGATGTCATTGAAAGTGGACACAAACTATCCAGCAAGCTTATGGGAAAATTCCTTAGAATTATCGATGAATTGACGCACACCTCGATATCATCGATATTCAAATTTCGATGATATCGAGTGATGCTCGATCATATCATAGACCTGAAATTTTTCCAAAGGCAAGTCTCTCACATTTTCAAATGTCAAGGAATTGAACCTCGTGTCGATGAAATCGGAGTTTGAAATCTGATGACATCGACACACGTTTGATTTCCTCGACCAGGTGGCAAAAGGTTTCAAAAGCGTTTGACATTTGAATTCGTATCATTGAGTGGCCAGTCGATGCCATCGAGAGTATACGCTCGATAGTATCGACCCTGCTCGATAATATCGAACTCTGTCAAAAATATGACCGTTTTATATCCGTTGAAACATTTTACCTATTTAACTAGACCTTGCCCTTGGTTGTTTGGAGAGAAAATAGAGATGCATTTGAGTGTTTGACCTTACATTATATACCCTAAGCCTTTTCTCTCATGGAAGTTCATCCTCCAATCCACCCTCATCATCGACATTCAATAGAGTGGATTGAGGAATGAACTTCCACATTTAAGGATCCTACAACTACCACCTTAATGGCAGATTATTAAGCTGGGATTCCTTGAATGCATAGATGATTGGAATCGCTCTATCTTCCTTATATGAAAACATTTAATAGAGTAGGATTCCATCATAACCTTGACCCAACCCGTCTCCATGTATTGGTACATCTTCTGAGTTGCAGATTCAAGGAAGTTGAAGACTCTTCGTCAACAAAGGAGATCTTCTACAATGCGCTGAATGGGGCTCATCTACTTACTTGTAAGTCATTAGAGTCCAGAGGACCCTTGTGATCTTTCCTTCTATAGTAATTCCTTAGGCATGGTAGGGTGATGGAATTCCTTCCAAATTTTCATAACTCTCTTCCATTGAGACTAGATCAATAAGAAGTTCAGAGCTTTGGCCATCTCTTTCTCTAACTAGATAAGATAGGACTCTGACTCCAATTGGATTTCTTGACTCATATAAGGTAGCATCTCAATTGTGACAAGTGGATCCTTGGCACCCTACTTCCCACCTTCCAATTGTTAGTTTAATCAATATTCACAATTACTCACTTTATTTCCAAATTTCTAACTTAGATCTTCTTCTAGTTCCACTTGTCAAACCCATAACCTAGTATCCATTCCATTCTGTTAGGTCCCGTGGTCCTTCCGGTCGAATTCCGATGACCCGTGACCTGTAGGTAGCATTTGCGATTATCCTTAAGTTTCACCCTATAAACCCGAACCGATTTGACCCGAAACCTATGCCATTATGACAGCATCATCACCGCAGTTCCAACGTCATGTCTCGTGCGCCAATCCGAGGTGTAGATCAAAAGATGTACCCCACATAATATTTGGACTGTTGATCATGATGTGGGACCCACCTTGTTGCTTGTGCATGTTTTCCTAGATGGGTGACCTCACCCTAGTTTCGTCATTACATATAGCTACCTAGCCTACCTATGATAGCTACCTAGCCTATTACCTATAGCCTAACCTAGCCTAGCCACCTAGCCTAGCCTACCCTCTCTTACAAGTCATAATTAGTTTTCTTCCCAAAAAGCAATGAGCGTTTTTCTTCCCAAAACTCATTATCACCTTACATTGTTATGATGGCATTTCTACGACACTCCTCCCTCTCTTTCTCCCTCATTTCCTCCCCTCCCTCCATTGCTAAAGAGGTTGGAACGTCCAACCCTCCCCCATTTCTCTAGCCCCTTTCTCCCTTAATTCCCATCAATCTAACCCTCCACCCATCTCCACCATTGAAACTACCCCATTGGAGCTAGAGAACCCTAGATAGAAGAAGAAGGAAGAGCTTTGAGGTGGGTGCACTCCTATGACTAGATTTCTTGTTTTTCTTTCATGGGAGCATGTAGGACCCACCAATCAATGGTGGAGATCCTACTTGACTCCATAGGTGTGACCAATGGCCCACCTTTGTGCATGCATGAGCCATGATAGGGACATTCTCCATGGACCCCATCATGATGTTTTCCTTTGATCCATAGCTTGATGGGTCATCTAGACCCAAGATCCATGGTGGGGATGGTATCCCCACCTCAGATTTTTAGTTGTAGGGCCCATACATGCATAGGACCCATCTATTATCTTGATGTATGGTTATGATTGGTTTAGAAGGGCTCATAATGGCGGAGCGCTTCCTATGGCCGTGATCTTCTCTCTCTTCCTCTCTTATTTTTCCTGATTGTGTGTGGCCCACTTGGTGCATCTAGGATGCTTAGATCATCCAGCAAGGTGGGACGTCCTTACTGTCCATTTTCTGGACGTTGGGCGTCCCACTTGTTGTCCATTTTTAGCATGTAAAGAGATCTGATACCGGAGTCCTGGTTTGGGGTTTGTGGGGTCCACTAAGGTAGGCCACACCATGTTTTATTTGAAGAATTTCTCCCTGTCCAGCAACTTATGGGCTGGAATGTCCAGCAACATATTGCTGTCCAGATTTTTCTAAGCCCTTATTGCTGATTATTGTATGGAATTTAGCCTTGTTTGTAGCCTCATTTTCTTCCTAATGTGGGGTTTTTCTTCCTAATGGGTGTTTCTCTGGGGTGTAGACCCCACCTTGATGTATGATGAAACCCACTCCATCCATCCCTGATGGGATGCCTATGGGGTGGGCCAAAGAGGACTGGACAGTCCAAGTTTCTAGACCATCAAGCAGTCCTACATGGAGGGAAAACATATATATCAGCTTGATTTTTGGAATGGTGGGCCACTTTTGTGGACCCCACCTTGCTACACATTCATGGGTGCATGCTAACCACCCATTTTCCTCTTGTTTAGGCAGGCCTGGGCCCACTCCATTGGGTGTACAAATCAGGGACAACATTCCCGCAACATGTTAGTTTTTATGCCTTACTGTCCAGAATTTTTATTTGATGTTGTATGTGTTCTTAACTTCTCCTTTCATCTCTATCGTGGCCCACCTAGCTAAGACCCACCTCAAATGCATGTGAGAAATCCAGGTTGTCCATCTATGGGATGCCATCAGCTGGGCCAGCAGGGGCTCACCGTCACCCCTTTTGAGGCCCATCTTAAAGCTATTTATGACCCACACCGTCCTCCATTTGTGTGGCCCACTTGGACATGGCCCACCCCCTGGTGGGATGTCCACAAGTGGGGCCCACCTTGAGCTCAATAGGCCAGCTGTCCAGACCCCTTGGGACGTCCCAGGTAGTTGGGTGTTGCTGGACGTGCAGTCCAGCAGCAGGCCCACCTTGGTTCTTGTGCTGTAAGTATGCCTTCCATCTGGTGGGGCCAACTATGACATGTATAGGTCACCATGGAGTATCTATTTTATTCAGATTTACCATCTGATGTACCCCAACAGGCTCGGGAAGTTGGGCGGGATGAATGTCTAGCAACGCCTTAAAGAAATTTCTACATGTGGCTAGATGTTGTGAAGATGTGAGGCCCACCAGATTGAGAGTGTTGTGTACATACACACCAAGCTTGTATTTTTTGAGAATATTGGGCCCCGTTAGTGCTTTGTGAGGCCCGCCATTTATCTGATTGATTGGGGACAATCAGTCGAGATTTTTGGATGTCCAGCCTTGAGCCCAGTTTTGTGTATGGGCTGCTTACCTGTAACACCTTAATTAACTTCTCATAACTCAATCTTAAAGCCTCAAATCCCTTTTACGCCTCAGAACAATTCGTATAAAGGCCCGAGTACCACCACAGGCAGAAATCACTCAGGACCAAATCCTTTAGAAATTAGACGAAATTAACTAAGTGTTAAACTGGTTTACTTATGAAATTAGCACTAATCGCTTTAAATATGATCTCTAAGACCCAAAACTTGTAGAATCATTGGCGATAGGTTACCTAAAAATCTAGGATCAATCTCATTGCCCAGTTGCTCTCGGGAGCACATTGAAACTTCGTATCGGACCTGGACTGCAAGTCGAAAGTCCGATGATCACGAGATTAAGTGCTTAGGACCGCCTTGCTTGACAATCATCTTGGAAATCAAATCAAGATAGTATCCAGAAACGGACAACTTGAGCCTAGAGCGAAGTGTTTGAGAAATGTGAATATATTTAGAAATGAAATCCGAATTTAAGTAATCTGAGACTTGTCGCTTGCGGGCCAAATATCGGGATTCTGACCGTCAGAATCTGACCCAAATACACCCTCGGATCAGGGGAAATTTCATACATAAGTCAGTGTACTTGTGGCCCTGATCGATGATCGTAGACCACTGAACTAAAACTGGTCCTACATGGGCGATCTATAAATCTGATCGGACTGAAAACTCAGCTTGACCTAGATCCTTTATAAGGGAGTATAAGGGAGAAAGTGTGTGAGAGAGTTGGAGTCATTCCTGGGATTCGATCCCCGCTATTCTACGTGCCTATCCATCACTACCAAATCACTATTCTGGTGATTCTGACTTCGTTCTTAGGTAAGAAAACCTAACCCTAATATGTTCTAGGGTTTCAGTTGTTGCAAGTAGCGACATAGCTGACTTAACTCATGCTATAGGTTGTCATTCCATTGTTGAAGAAGACTTAGAGTCTCTATTGAATTCGTTACGCTTCTATGACGTAAGGTGAAGACTATAGACGTAAAGGTTATGGTTTTCAAAGCTTTCAATGTCGGTTAATGGTTTATTCTTGACGTAGGTGCTATTTCACATGCATAAAGTGATGTCCGTTTCATTTTTCAGTAATACGTTAACTAGGTTGAATATACTGTATTCCTCGTATTTATAGAAAATACCGTATACGTATGAATTTTGGATTCATGCTTGCCATGATTAATTTTTGTCTATGTATGTTAGATGCATGTGTATTAACTTCTGGGTGAACGGATTAGCCTAATACATGTTATATTAACATATGTCGTGTATGTTATTAAGTGTAATCTAAGCGTCGTGTATGTTATTAAGTGTAATCTAAGTGTTTGTTGAAATGACTGAATGAAGATGAAATCATGATTTGTTCCTATCGTGGCTATGGTATGCATGTACATGATGGTTGTGTACGTGACAACTCCTTGTTGGAAGGATTTATCCAAGTATATGACACAAATCAACATATGTCATGAATGTTAATATGTGTAGTATAATTGTTTAATAAAATGTCTGTATGAGTAAGTATTTGGTGACTTGTACTATCTTATATTATCCTGTCTGATTACTTATGAAATGCATAAAGGTGAATGCATGTTTATGTTATATTTCATAAACTGCTCGAACAGTTGTAGGATTGACTTATTTACTGCTTGATTATCTAACATGAATCCTTGTTGGTATTGAGTGTGGTTGGGAATATGAAGTAGTCCAGGCAATCGGTAACAGATTTCGTTTTCGTGGCTAAGGTTGTTTTACCACAAAGGATGTGTCGATGAATCCGAGTCGTACTACGGTTGTCGATAGTGGTTAGGCCACACGGAGTGCTCACGCACTTCATGTCGATTAGCTTGATGTGCGCTCGTACTAGTCGAGCTCGTCAAGTACCCCAATTTGCCTATTTGTATGTTCACCATGTTTAGACACTACTGCTTGAACCTAAGGTACCAAACTCACCAGTGAAATCCAGTTAACCTTAGTACCTCGATCCGATAAGACTCATGAGTCGAACATGGTAGTATGGGACACCGTGGTCGAGCTGTTGGCCTACACTGGGGTGACTAGCCTCCCCGTAGTGACCAGTGAGCAACCCAAACTCGTGAGCCAAATATGGTGGTATGGGACACTGTATTCGGGCTGTGGGCCTCCACTGGTGCAGCTTGGCTGTGGTCCCCAGTCGGGTTGGCGATGAGCCTTCAAAAATAAACTGCCAGTTGGTAGGGCGTTGGTGGAGTGACCTCGAGTACAAAATAGGCCTACCCTGGCACAGCCTGGCTGTGGTCCCCAATTGGGTTGGCGATGAGCCTTCAAAAATAGACTGCTAGTTGGTAGGGTGTTGGTGGTAATGATATGAACTTGCCTATCATATGTGATTAAATATAATTGACAACCCTAGATGGATCATTGTTTGAGAATTGATATAAGGGAGGTACCTTAGTTTCCCAATCCTACTGTATGAAAAGGACTAATAAAAACTTGGTAATCATGCTCATAACAACGTACTACATGTGCCCCAGGTTGAAAAACACAGAGGGAAGAAAGCATACCGCAACCGTAAGATGGTGTCCACGAGGGAGTGTAGGCGAGGGCATACATCATGAATATATTTCATCATTGCATTAATAAGAGTACCTAAGAATGTTTGATTGTACTTCTTTATCATTATTGCTTGACTGAGTTGATAACATGTTAACCTCTACTTTATAGTTCCACTGAGTTGATCACTCACTCCCACGTTATGGGATGGTGTTGTACACACCAACCAGACCCTATCTTAGTTTTAGATGATGACGATGCTTGCGAAGCGGAGCTGGACTTTTATGATATGAGGAGGGTTTCTCCTGTGTGCAGCTATCAGGTGGTCTATGTAGACCATCTTCTGATCGACGGAATTACAAGGTTGCTGATTAGACGCCATTACACTTTAGTTTGCACTTTTGGAACACCCATGTATATTCATTTTGTTCATTTTTGGTGTATACATGTCTATATTTAACTTGGTAACATGTTCATACTCTGGAGACTTACAACAGTTTATAAATTTTATATATCTATCACAGTCTTCCGCTTACGTAATTTAACTGTCTCTGGAGTATGATATGCTATTTTGGTCTAATCTCATTCATGTTTCAATGCACTCATCATAATCATCATTATCTATGTTGCATAAGTGATGTGATGGAACTCGGGAGCTGAGCTTTACTCGACCCCCAATTTTTAGGGCGTTACATTACCTATTGTGCTGGACCTTATGGGCTGATATGTTGCATGTAATTGGATCCTTGTTGCCCATCTTGGTGAATCTTGGATATGCCTTACCTATGTATTTGGACATATGGGCTGCCTATAAGGCCCATCATAATGCATGCATTCGTTGGCCATGGTTTGCTCCATTGAGCCCACGTTGATGTATGTAGGCTCTGGTTCATTTCTTGAGGCCCATCATGTGGTATGAGATGTTATGGATTGCTGCCAATTTTCTTTCCATAGTTGTATCCAGGCCATGAGCCTTGTTTTAGCTAGATTCCTTGTTGGGCTACCTTCTAGGGAACAATAGTGGTTAAATGTCCACATTGTGAACCTCTCTATGCCCTTTTTTAGGCCCATTCTCATCGATTGGGCCCATAGTATTGCTTACCTAGACTTTGTGGGCTACCCAAAACCATTGGGCCCCTACTATTGGTTATGCTTCTTCCATACCATGTAGAATCGTCTAAGTACCTAGACCCGACCTTGCTAAGGGAAGAGTACATCATCACCGCATATTATGCTTAATTATCTTCATCATTCTTTCCCATGTGCATCATATGTATGCTTGGTTGAGGAGCGATTGATTATGGTATGTGCCATTGGGCAGGTTGTTTATGGGACTCCCTGAGTGATGGAGTTACCCCACATAAGCGCGTTGTATGTGCAGGATTGATGCATGGTTGATTTGTATGATTTATGCATCGTGCATTTGCATGGCACGATTATTATTTTCCTTAGCGTCTGGAAAGGCCGAGCTATATGTCCTAAAAGGGGGGGAGGGGTGAATGGGACTATGCCAAATTAAAAAATAAATGAGAAATTTAAAGAATGATAGCACAAACAAATAGTATATAAGCAAAAGTAAATAGCAACCTCAAATGTACTAGTCTGAGAGGTTCATACAAACTTAGTTCTAAGGACAACCTAACACCAAAAACCAAAGGCTCATGGTAGGACAACCTTACTAGAAATTTGTAAGTATCAAACCCAAACCAATAACCTGGTAAAGGGAATAGTAAATAAAATAAACTAAGTTATTACAAAATTCCCACAAGTGCATAAAATAAATTACACCATTCACTACAAATGCTAAAAATAAATTACAACATTCACACACATAGGCACATTCAACCATCTACCACAACACCAGAAATTATAGTGACTAGCTTGTGTGTACACCAACTGTTAGAAAATAGCCACACAACTACTCCACTCCTAGTATCCACTCACTCCGGATATTAGCGTTCACTATGAAAAGGGTTTTCCAAGGTTCTCCTTAAAACCTTCACAATTGTGTCTTTGATTGGGTTTAAACAATTCCAAAAACCCTACACTCTGAGATTGTTTGGATCACATCAGACAAACCAAAAAGAGATTTTTCTGACACAACCTCAAAAACCAAAGAAAAGAATGTACAAAATGTAAATGTACTTATTGGAAATTCTCCTTTGAAGAAGCCTGGTAGAACCGATCCGATGTAGATGAAGATGTTCAATGTCCAGTCTCACAAATGAAAAGGTTCTAGTTCTAAATGGTTTTTAAATTAAATCAACCTGGGCTAGCTTGATTTGATTTTAATCTCAAGAAAGGGGAAAACACAAATCCATTCTTAAAGTAAGATTGGAATAAAGATCTAAAAATTGAATAACAAAAGCTAATTAAAGAGAATATTAAAGGAGCACTACATAGCTTAAAAATATCACAAACTTATCTCTCAGAGTGGTGTCCTGATTTCGCTTTTATGAATGAATAAAGTATGAAATTCGTGCTTTATTTATAAGTGAAAATATTGTTCTCTCGACTGGTCTAAGGGTCGGTTCGACTGGTCGAAGGACTAACAAAATTTTAAATTTTCTGGCGCCATAAAATAAGATCGTTACTCGATTGGTCGAGTGGTCTGCTCGACTGGTCGAGTGGGACTAGAAAAGCCTATTGTACTTTGAGTCAAGCCTGCACGACCAGTCGAGCACTGTTCACTCGATTGGTCGAGCAGTCTTTAAGACCCGTCGAGGGTCCAACAAAAAATTATGATAATTAGCAACAAACCTTAGACTGTTCGAGCCAGTACTTGGACTAGTCGAACAAGGTCTATGACTAGTCAAGAAAATGACCTAAAAATAGAAGAAATGACCCACAAAAAATATGCAATGACCATGACACAATCTAGGGTCAATCTAGGGTCATCCAAACCTGTTTGTGAGTAGGAATACTTGAAACATCATTCACTTCAAATTCTTGAATACTTGTGATACTTGAACCTTGATTTTAAACTTGAGCTTGAGTTATGCTTGAGTTCTTGAATCTTTAGTGTTTAGTAGTTGAACTTCAATCTTGAACTTAAGTTTTTGAATATGATCTTGAAACCATGAACTTCAACACACTTCACTTCAACTTGAAGATGTGGGCAAGATCGATGAAGATCCAGAGAACTTAAAAATGTACGAACTTGATCAATTCAACTCAAAGCAAGATATAAATACTAAATGGTTTGGCATTACAAAATTTAACAATACAAAGGGTGCTAGATTTACACAGTAGCATTTACAATCTCCCCCTTTGTCAAATTTGTGAAAGAACCAAATAAAGAGAATCATGCATAATAAAGAATAATGCACTAGTTATATGCACAATAAAGAATCATGCACCATACATGCACAATAAAGAATCATGACTAAAAGAGTAACAAATAATCAATAAACACGTCTCCCCACATCTCCTTCTCATTCCATTAGTCCCCCTCAATCAAGGAGAGGTAGATTTGCAGAATCTGTAAAAAAAAAATTAAAATTCATACATACTACACTTCATATTCCACAATCACACATCTCTACAATTTCTCCCCCTTTTTTTCACGAAAAGACAAAGGAAAGAAAGATAAAGATAAGAGAAGAAAATGAAATAAGATAGGAAATATCACCATGATAATCAAAATTCAATAAAAACCACAATATCAAGTCAACATACTAAAAAGTAAAAGTATGTCCAAGAACTATCCCAACACACATGATCCCAACACAAATTCAAGAGTATAAAGTATTAATACATGTCCAGAAAGAAATAAACAGCTAATCAGATCTACATGATGGAGCAGGAATAGAAGGATCTATCTAATGCAGTCCTTTATTAATGTGCATAAGATATTTGTGCATGTATTTAAATTGATTTTCTTGGGAAACATGCATACCCTCTACTTTCTCCTCATGGAATCGCAAACGCTCATCAAAATTAGACAGTTGAAAGTCAAGATCAGCCGCAGAGTCTAACTCAATCTCATCAAATATGTCATCCATATTAACATCATCTGGAGGCAAAGCATCCTACTCTTTAGTTGCTTCAGCTGCTCCAACAACACCCACATCAACTTGGCCTAGAGCCAACCTCAAATTCATCTTATTTATGTGCGAGTTGTTAAAGGGAAGATGGTTAATGGGAGCTTCTCCAATAGGTATAGCCACAAGACCATGGGTGGCTACGACGGTCATAAGATAAGCAAATCGTATATCACTATGACCTGTTTGGAGATGAAACTAAATCATGATGTTACAGATAAGAGATGGAAGACATGCAGAGACACCAGTAACAATAGAGTAAAGGATGCGAGCCATGAAAGTAGTGAGCTCAATCTTGTTACCAGACCTAGGATAGACATTAGAGATAAAAATTCGATGGAGAACCCTAAATCTGGGTAACATAAATTTGGAACTGACCGCATTCCCGGAACTCCATTCCACATTCATGTTGCATAACACTTTAGTGAACATCCTTTTCTCAGACTCAGAAGGTTTTCTACAAGAGTAGAAATGGGAATACCATCATCATTAACTGGAAGATCCATCAATCCAGATATTAAGTGGCGGTCCACTTCAATAGGACCTTCTCTAGTTGTAATTGTAAATTTTAGATTCTCAGATGAGAAGCCAATTATGCAAGCATACATGGCCTACGCAATGGAACAGTATACCGAACTGCCCTCAAATAAAATGTTATCCCATCCTACAGTTTGAAGGAGAGGAACAATGCCAAATGGTTCCAAGTGATTAGAGTTGACCGTCTGTTCAACAATCACGTTGCGAAGACGTATATCCCGCATATACTCGGGGTCTTCTTCGAGTGACTGAAGATGGCACACCGTGATTGGAGCAGAACGAGAAGAAGAAGGACCACGAGTGGGTTTCTTCTTATGTCGACCTTCCATAGCAACAAGAAAGACATGAAACACGAGCAATGCAAGAGAGGAAGAAAGAGTTTCAAACAAATAAGATTTTTAGCAAGAAAACCTAACAAACCACCATACATCTTGAAATAAGCTTAAAAAAATAAGGAAATGGAAGTGCAGAGAACTTACATCTACAAGTAAATCGAAAATGATGCACTAACCATGAAGGAATTGAAGGTGGGTTCAACCGGTCGTGGTAAGGCTAGTTGGGGTAGATGAAACAATTGAAGAAAAAGTGTTTTTTGCACAATAAAAACCCTCAAACCCAAGTTGCTCGACCGGTCATGCCACGACTGGTCGTGTATGTACTCGACTGACCATGCGCCACAAAAATTCAACAATTTTACATATTTTTTAATTTTAAAAATTTACAAAAATAAATAAAATAAAAGTATGCAATATATTACAAATAAACACAAACATTTCAGTTCATATTGCACATACCTATACCCAATTTCAACTTCACAAACCTGTTTCTGTCAAGTGGCTTTGTAAATATGTCAGAAAGTTGATTTTCAGTCTAAATATAATCCACTGAAATAATCTTATCTTCTACTAATTCACGAATATAATGATATCTAATGTCAATATGCTTAGTTCATGAATGTTGAATTGGATTTCTAGAAATGTTAATTGCGTTAGAATTGTCACAATACAAAACCAAAGTATTTTGCGCAAATCCGTAATCACTTAACATCCTCTTCATCCACACAAGTTAGGTGCATGCATTACTGGCTGCAATATACTTAGTCTTAGCTGTGGAAAGTGATACAGAACTCTATTTCTTACTATGTCACGTAACTAGACAGTTCCTGACATAAAAACATCCACCGCTAATAGACTAGTAGTCATCAATTTTACCAGCCCAATCAGCATCCGAATAATCGGCTAATTGAACATTAGTATCATGAGGATACTAAAGGCCAAGTTTGGCCGAACTTACGAGATATCTTAAAATGTACTTTACAGCAATCAGGTGGGACTCTTTAGGGTCCGATTGATATCTACCACAAATTCCTACACTGAATGTAATATCAGGTCGGCTCGCAGTTAAATATAATAAACTACCTATCATGCTGTGATACAACTTAAGATCTACACTTTTACCTATTGAATCCTTAGAGAGTTTAAGTGTCGTACTCATGAGAGTATCAAAATTTTTACCACTCTCAAATTCAAACTTTTCAACCAAGTTTAGAGTGTATTTAGTTTGAGAGATAAAGAACCCATTAGGAAGTTGTTTTACTTGCAAACCTAGGAAATAGTTCAATTCTCCAACCATGCTCATTTCAAATTTTGACATCATTAAATTTGCAAACTCAACAGTCATGTTAGAATAGGTAGATCCATAGATAATGTCATCAACATATACTTGTACTATAAGTATGTGATCATTGTGTTTCTTTACAAAAATTGTCCTATCAACACTCCCCGTTATAAAGTTATGACTTAGTAAAAACTTAGTCAATTTCTCATACCATGCCCTGGAGCTTGTTTGAATCCATAGAGTGCCTTTTTTATGCTATAAACATGATCAGAATGTTTAGGGTCTTCAAAACTAGTAGGTTGTTCTACATATACCTCTTCATGTAAATCACCATTCAAGAAAGCACTCTTAACATCCATTTAGTAAATTTTGAACTTTTTGTAACAAGTAATGGATATAAACAGTCTGATAGATTTAAGATGAGCTACCGGGGCAAAGGTTTCATCATAATCTATTCCTTCTATTTGAGTGTACCCTTGTACAACCCATATAACTTTATTTCTTATAATGTTACCAAGTTCATTAGACTTATTTGGAAAGATCCATTTAGCTCCAATAATGTTTTTATCATTAAGTCTAGGAACTAAGTACCATACATCATTCCTTATGAATTGATTAAGTTCATTTTGCATAGCTACTATTTAGTTTTCATCAGCAAGAGCTTCTTTTACGTTAGCCGGCTCAATCTGAGATGTAAAGCACACATAATTACAAATATTTTTTAATTGTCTATGAGTGTGTACACCAGTGAGAGGATTTTCAAGAATTTGATCAATTGGATAGTCTTTAACTAACTGCAGTTCAGGGTCATTTTGACTAGATGAAGAGTCTGATTTATCAATTAAAGGGACTTCATCATCTTCTGAACTTGAGACAGGTGAATTCAAGTGATCATCTATAACCAAAATAATGGATTCTTGAATAATATCAGTCCTCTTGTTGAGAACACGATACGCTCGACTATTTAACTCATATCCTAGGAAAATACCCTCGTCACTCTTAGTGTCAAATTTTTCCATATTTTCTCGATCACGAAAAATGTTGCACTTGCTGCCACAAACTCGAAAGTATTTAACAGTAAGCTTCTTATTTAACCATAGTTCATATGCGGTCTTATTATTAGACTTTCTAGTATAAACACGGTTAGTGATATAACATGACGTGTTCACAACTTCATCCCAAAGATTTTTAGGAAGTTTCATACTATTTAACATCACATTGGCCATTTCTTGAAGTACTCAATTTTTCCTTTCAACTACCCCATTCTGTTGAGGTGTCTTGAGTGCAGAATACTCATGTGATATTCCATGATCGTTTTGGAGCGAACCCTGAGATTCATAGGACCTTTCTAGATCACTCGACGGATTGGCGTCATGGCCTATCGGCTTGCCTTGCCATCTAAGTTGTTTGGCATTCACAACATTTTTCATGTCTCAATATTGCGAAAGTGTGGGTCAGACATCGTTCCTGTTATTGATTGGTAGCCGTTAAAGGTTCATGAGGACACTTCTTACATAGAGCAGGCAGTTTGTATCCTTGATCGGAAGTAGCAGGTCCTCCAGACCAAGGTCATCCCCTTGGTGAAGGTTTAGTGGGGTCATTATAGTGTAGATGAAGCGTCTTGGGTGCATGAGGCTGAGATTCGTGAGCGTTATCCCCATTTCTTTGATGATTGATTATATTTTGTATTGTCTCTGATTATATATGATGTCATGATTTCTCTCCTTCTATGAGTTATGCTTAGTTGTGATGATAGTGTAAATTTTGAGGATGAAATTTTTATTAGGATGAGAGAGTTGTAAGGCCTATTTCCTAGTTTATACTATTCCATAGACTCCCGCAATCCTCCCTATCGAATTATAGCAACTCGTGACCTGTAATAGGCATTTGCACATGACACTAAGTTACATCGTATAAATCTGAGTTAACTCGACTTGAGATTTATACCATTGCGAACACACCGTCGTCGCAGTTCCAACGCCTCATCTTGCACACTGATGTGATACCCAGGCCAGGAGTTGTGGGCCTGCGTATATTCTGAATAAACACCTCGCATTTAAAATCCCAATAGAATTTCTACAACCCATCCCATCAATTAATCAAATCAAGTCAACTACACATCACATCTCCAACCCATGCTTTCTTTCTCCCCAAGACAAGCAACCTACCCTAAGTCAACTCTCAAGTCAAGTACATCTATCACTCACATCCATCACTCACACCCATCACCTCTCTTACAACCTCTCTCTCTCTCATTCTCCACCCATTCTCCCAAGAAAGAGAAGCAATTGTCTAAGCACTTCCAAGGAGTGAGAGAGCTTTGTGTGTGGCCCACTTCTTACCCCTCTCATTTCCCATCTCAACCCTCCAACCTTCATCAACCTCCATCAAAGAGAGAGCCAAGGAGTTTGGCATTCCATTAGACCAAGAAGATCTAACGGTGGGTGTTTTTATAGGCTTAAATTTATGTTTTGATGATGGGCTAAGTGGGGCCTACCAATTGATGGTATGGATCTCACTTTGGACCCTAGGTGTGGCCGAGGCCCACTATGATTCATATATCCATCCCATGATGGGGCCATTCTCCATGGACCCCATCGTGATGTTTAATTTCCTTGTACGAAAAGGGTCATCTAGACCTTGCATTTTGGTGGAGAAGGGATCGCCACAATTGATTTTGATTGGTGGACCCACATGTAATGGGACCCACTTGATGTATGTTGTAATGTATGGAAGGGAGGGCCTATAATGTCGGGGTCCCTCCATCTTACATCTCTCTCTCTCTCTCTCTCTCTCTCTCTCTCTCTCTCTCTCTCTTTCCCTGATTTTATAGCCCACCCAAATGTAAGATCCACATCACCCCTTCTGTGGGGCCCACCTCACTAACATCCAGTGGGCAGGCCATTGCATGTCCGCCCCGAACGGACCTAGACAAGGAAAACACAAATGTCAGCTCGGTCGTGAGTTGGTGGGCCACTCACGTGGACACCACCTTGATGACACATCATGTCCAGGCTATCCGGCAGGCCTGGACACTGGCAACGTATAACTATGTATATATATTTATATAAATAAAATATTATATAAATATTTGGTGGGCCACACGTGGGGCCACCATGATTAAGGTATTTTAATCCACACTGTCCATTATCGAGGACGGTGGGACCCACCAGGCATGAGTGGTGTCCACACTGTCCAACAGATGGGATGGTGGGACCAACCACACATGTGATGTGTGCACGGAGTCTAGCTGTGGGACCCCCACCATGATTTGTATATTCCATCCACACCGTCTAGACCATGGACGGTAGGACAGGCCATGATGTATGTGTTACATCCCAACCGTCCATCTGGACGTGGGCCCCACACCTTGGACGTGTTCATCCAGGCTGTCCGTTCAGGGGACACCCAGCATGTCTGGATGAAGGAGAAGCACAGATATCAGCTTATCTGGCTCGGGTGGCCCACACGTGGAACCCACCTATGAGGGAAGGGGATTTGGTTGGTGTACGCTGACACCAGCTATATAGCTGATGTATTCAGTGAGCAAGTTCTGTGGGATCACATGATGTATGTGTTATATCCCAACCGTCCATCTGGACGGTGGGACCCCAGATGTATAGCTACTATACGTGCAGCAGTAGAACCGTGGGCCACACGGTGATGTATGGGTCTTATCCACACCGTCTAGATGGCTGGACGGTGGGACCCACACCATGATGTATATATTTTATCCACGCCATTCATCTGTTTCATGTCCATACTATTCATCCACAGCATGATGTATGTGTTTTATTCCAACCGTCTACCAGGTAGACCATTGTGATGTATATGTTATCTCCAACCATCTATCAGGTGGACCACATCGCAAAAATGAGTGGAGATTGAACATTCACCATTTTAATCCTTTTGGGAGCATCGAAGTTCTAGATCAATATGATATTTACTTTTCCTCTTGATTCAGGTTTTTGTGACCATATGAACAGATTGGATGGAAAATAAATGCTATGGCGGGCCTTGTGGAGTTTTAACAGTGGAAATCATTATCACCATTATTATTTGTGGTATGGTCCAGATGATCTTCCGATGTGATTCATTTTTTGGTAATGCACTAAAAAGATCTTTAAATAGATGAATGGTGTAGATGATGCGGCCCGTGGATGCAGCCCACATGATGTATAAGAGGCCCATTTGTGTGGCCCATTGATGCGGCCCACTTTATATATATGAGGCCCATTGGTGCGACCCGTGGATGTGACCCACTTTATGTATATGAGGCCCATTGGTACGACCCGTGTGATGTGGCGTGCTTGATGTATATGAGGCCCATTATGATGTATTTGAGGCCCATGTGTGAAGGCCCAATGTGATGTATATAAGGACCATGAGCGAGGCCCAATGAGACGTATGTGAGGCCTCTGTGTGGGACCAAATGTGATATATATGAGGTCCATTGTGATGTATGATTCCACCATGATGTATGTAATGATGTTTATGGCGGGCCATGCCTTGGGAGAAATAATGGTTTGGCATCCACATTGTAAGAGCAATGATGGTTAAATGTCCGCATTGTAACTCTCCCTAGGGCTCATTGTTAGGCCCATACTTGTTGTGTGTAGGCCGTTTAAACCCATCTTCGTTATGAAGATAGTTCATCACTATATAACATGCTTAGTATAACTCCATCATTCGTGCTCATACGCATCATATGTATGCTTGATATGAGTGACTGATCATAGCATATGTCATTGGGCAAATTGTAAGTGCTATAGTTGATAGCTTCACTATATTGTCAAATTTGTGGTGCCAAAGACACTATATGTATCGTGTTACGAAGCTTGCATATGTGAAGAACAAAGCTCTATACATGATATGTCAAGTCAAGATAAAAGTCTCACAAGATCAGCTTCGATAGTCAAGCAATGTTCACAAGTCAAGACTCAAGTATGTAAGAATGTTCGACTTAGTTCAAGACAAGTATAATTCAAGATCTTAAGAAGCTTTCAAGTTCAAGCTATATCAAGATCTCAAGCTTCATTATGCTCAAGGTCATTTAGCTAAATTTCAATGCCCTTACTTCACTATTGAGGTATGTTTGACCTTAGGTTGACCTTTAGAGTAGGTCATTTCGGATACATAATCCTTTAGAGTAGGTCATTTCCACAAATCTGAATGATTTAAATCACTATTGAGGTATGTTTGACCTTAGGTTAGTGAACACACAGGTGAACCACTATATATCGGTGTGTTTTGTGATTTGAATGTTTTTTTAATTTCTATATCTTTAATCATTCAGATTTGTGGAATGTATATGTAGATGTGTATTTTGTAATATTTACATTTCAAGCAAAGTGGGGAATGTTGTAATAGTTTAGAATTTATTTCTTGCTATTTCCTTTATTTCCTTTCTGTTTGAGTTTTGATATTCAATTTGTTCTAGTAAGGTTGTCCTGCCATAAGCCCTTAGTTTTTATGGTGCAAAGGTTATCCTTATAACAACATTAGTATCAAGCTCTTTATTTTGAGGTTGCTTTACATTCCTGCATTGTGGTTTATTTTATTTTGTTGGCTATCCTATTTCTTATTTTTCCTTGTTAAAATTTAATTTAACACAGTCCTATTCACCCCCTTCCCCCGTCTAGGACATATAGCTTGGCCTTTTAAAGTGGTATCAAAACCTAATAGCTAGTTTTAATTGCTTTATTTTTTGGATTCATTTCATAAGCTAACGATCTAAGCTATATAAATAAGATGTCAAATTTTGATAGCCTTTCAGTCACTAGGCCTCCACCTTTTGATGGCACTAACTATGCATATTGGAAAGCCAAGATAAGGATCTTCCTCAAATCCATGGATGAAAATGTGTGGCTTGATACAGTGAATGAATGGACCCCTCCTACCACTGAAGTAACTGGAATCGATGGTTCCAAATCAATGAGAGTAACACCTTATTTCTCATGGACCACACTTCAGAAAAGTGAGAGTAGTGCAAATGCTAAAGCACTAAATGCAATCACTTGCGCATTATCACCGGATGAATTCAAAAGAATTATATCCTGTGATTCTATAAAACAAACTTGGGATATATTGGAAATGACACACGAGGGTACTTCAATTGTCAAGAAATCTTTAAAAAAAAATCCTCACAACTAAATTTGAGGAAATAAGTATGGAAGAAAATGAAATGTTCATGGACTTTTATACTAGATTGAATGACATTGTAAACTCTGTGGGGTCTAGGCGACAAAATCCCTAAAAGCAAGATATGTGCTAAAATACTACGCTCACTTCCTGAACGATTAAATTCCAAAGTAACCGCAATCTAGGAACTTCGTGATACAGACAATATGAGGGTAGAAGAGTTGGTTGGGTCTTTACAAACCTACGAGTTAACTTTTAAAGCTCTCAAAGGTAAATCAATAGCCCTTAAGTCTTCCAAATGTATTTCTCAAGAAAATTTTGATTTTGAAATTTTCGAAGACAATATGGCTCTTTTAGCGAAAAAGTTTTACAAGATTTTCAAAAGTAAAAAGAAAGTTGATTTCAAAAATCAAATGATAAGAAAAGATCTAAATCTTGGAAATCTTTAAAAGATAGTCAATGTTACAACTGTCAAGAATATGGGCATCTAGTAAATAAGTGTCTTAAAAAGGATAAACCTAAAAAGAAAGGAATGTAGGCTACTTGGGATGAATCTTTTAGCACTGAAGCCTCTTCTGAATCAGAAGATTCTGAAAATGAGTCGGGTAATGAAGTTAAGGCCCTTATGACTCTAGCCAAGTTCACTTTTTCAGATCATGATGATTCAACCAGTGAAGAAAATCTGAATAGTGATCATGATAATGAAGAAGATCTTCAAGATGCTTATAATGCCCTATACAAGGAAAGTTGTAAAATTGCCGTAAAACTAAAACTTCAAAAAGAAAGGTTTTTAGGACTTAAAGAAAGATTTGAGTCTCTTGTTTTAGAAAAATCTCATCTTTCAGATTGTTTTGAAAAATGCAAATGTGATCTAGATTTCAAAACCATCCTTATTGAAAATCTGAAATCTGAAAATGATAAACTTAAACTTGAAGTCTCTTCCCTTTTGAGTTTAAAGGATATATGGAGGTATGCCCAAGGTGATCCTAAATTAGAAAAACTTTTAACTGGATCAAGAAAATGTGGCGACTGATCTAGTTTGGGCCATGACAAAAATATTCCTCCTAAACAGAAGAATACTCCTCCCAAATTTGTAAAAGGAGAATCCTCTTAACTCAAAAGAGACAAATTCAAGTCAAAAGTTTTCTAAAAATGTTAAAACTTTTCAATCTTTCAAAACCAGAGGTAACCATATCAATTACAAAAATCAAAACCAAAACCTTTTAGCTGAAAAAATAGTTGATTTGCTTAAGGAGCTCTTACAATCTAACTCAGTGGGTCACTCATACAAAAATTACAAATACAAGAAGACCAACTATACTCCTAAACCCAGAGCAGTAATGAAATGGGTTCCTAAAGTTACTTGCTTGGTTGCCCACACTTCTTTTAAAGCTACAACCCATTCTAAGTGGTACCTAGACAGTGGATGCTCAAGGCATATGACTGGTGATAAAGGTTTATTCACTGATCTCAAAGACATAACTGATGGTTCAGTCACATTTGGTGATGGAAGCAACTGCAAGATTATGGGATAAGGTAGGATTCAACTTCATAACCTTCCTTTGTTCAAAAATGTTTTATATGTTAAAGGCCTAAAACATAACTTGCTTAACATATCTCAAATATGCGATAATAACCATAGTGTGAGATTTTCTAATCAAAGTTGTGAGATTCTAAATAACAAGGGTTCGGTAATATTAACTGGACGTAGAACATATTAACTAGACGTAGAACATTTGAAAACTGCTATATTGTAAGCGAATCCAGCTCAACTAGTCAATATTGTTATATGGTCCATACAGACGAGACTGATTTATAGCATAAACGTCTTGGACATGTACACTACCAAAATTTATATAAGTTGAGCAAACGGGAACTTATAAGAGGTCTACCCAAACTTCAAAAATTAGATAACAAGGAACTCACATAAAAAGGTGAACTCCAATGCCACATCAAGACCACTCGAGCTTCTCCATATGGATCTGATAGGCCTACTAGGACGGAGAGTTGAGGTGGCAAAAGATATATCTTGATAATTATAAATGATTTTACCAGATATACATGGGTAGTCTTCTTAAGGGACAAATCTAAAAACCTTGAAGAAAGAAGAAAAGCTCTCAAAAGGATTCAAACTGAAAAAGGTTCTCAAATTAGTAAGATTAGTAGTAATCATGGATCTGAATTTAAGAATAGCAGTTTTGAGAAGTTCTGTAGTGACCAGGGAATATTACATGAATTCTCAGCCCCCAAAACTCCACAATAAAATGGTATAGTTGAAAGTTAAATTAGAGTGCTTCAAGAAATGGCTAATGTCATGTTGAATAGCATGAAGCTCTCTAAGAATCTTTGGGCTGAAGCTATCAATACAGCTTGTTATATCATTAACCGGGTTTACACTTGTAAAGGGAATAATGAAATGGCTTATGAAATGTGGTTCGATAAAAAGCCCACTGTCAAATATTTTCGAGTTTTTTACAGCAAGTGTTATATCTTACGAGATCGTGAAAATCTTGGAAAGTTTGATACGAACAGTGATGAAGGGATCTTTTTAGGATATTCTTTAAACAGTCGAGCTTATAGGGTTTTGAACAAAAGGGCCAGTGTAATTCAAGAGTCCATTAATGTGGTCATTGATGATCACTTAACTACATCAGTCTCAAGTCTAGATAATGATGAAGTTCTTGTAATTGATAAACCTGATACTTCATCTAATCAGACTAATTCTGAATTAAGGACTGTTAAAGATCATCCAACTACACAGATTCTTGGAAACCCTCTCACTGGTGTTCGTACCCGTAAACAACTTGAGGATATATATAATTTTGTATGTTTTACGTCCCAGATAGAACCATCTAATGTAAAAGAAGCCCTTGCTGATGAAAAATGGATAGCTATGCAAGAAGAACTTAATTAATTTGTTTGAAATTATGTCTGGTATCTTGTTCCTATACTTGAAGATAAACATATTATCGGAACAAAGTGGATTTTTAAAAATAAGTCTGATGAGCTTGGGAATATTATTTGAAACAAGGCAAGATTAGTTGTATAAGGGTACACTCAAATTGAAGGTATCGATTATGATAAAACCTTTGCCCCAGTTGCTTGTCTTAAATCAATCAGACTCTTTATATCAATTGCATGCTTTAAAAAGTTTAAAAATTTTCAAATGGACGTAAAGAGTGCCTTTTTAAATGGTGATTTACATGAAGAAGTATATGTTGAACAACCTACAGGGTTTGAAGACCCTAAGTTTATTAATCATGTATACCATCTCAAAAAAGCTCTCTATGGTAAAAAACAAGCTCCCAGAGCATGGTGCAAGAAATTGACTAAGTTTTTACTCAGTCATAACTTTCAAATGGGAAGTGTTGATAAAACATTATTTGTTAAGAAAAATAATGAAGATATCTTAATCATTCAAATCTACGTTGATGACATTATTTATGGATCTACCTGTACTAACATGACCATTGAGTTTGCAGATTTGATGAAATCTCAGTTTGAAATGAGCATGGTTGGGGAATTGAATTATTTCCTTGGGTTACAGGTAAAACCATGACTTAATGGAATGTTCATCTCTCAATCTAAATATGCTATGAATTTGATTAAGAGATTTAGATTTGAGAATTGTAGGAATTTTGATACTCCTATGAGTACAACCTTAAAACTCTCAAAAGATTCTACAGGTAAAAATGTGGATCCTAAATTATATCAGAGTATGATTGATAGTTTACTGTATTAACTGGTAGTAGACCTGATATTGCTATAAGTGTTGGTATTTATGCTAGATATCAGTCTGATCTTAAAGAATCTCATTTAATTGTTGTTAAACGAATTATGTGATATATCGCAAGTATTGTTAATCTCGGTCTCTGGTATCCTCATGATACTAGTGTTCAATTAGCTGTGTATTCGGATACTGACTGGGCTGGTAATCTTGATGATAGAAAATCTACTAGTGGTGATTTTTTTTAAAAAAAAATTAGAAACTCTTTAGTTTCTTAGCAAGAAACAAAGTTCTATATCACTTTTAACTGCTGAAGCTGAATATATTGCAGCTGGTAATGCGTGTACACAACTTATTTGGATGAATCGTATGCTAAGTGATTATAGAATTAAACAGGATTCTATGTTATTATATTGTGATAATACCAGTGCCATAAATATTTCAAAAAATCCAATTCAGCATTCTCATACTAAGCATATTGACATTAGATTTCATTATATTTGTGAATTAGTATAAGAAAAGTTATATCTTTGGATTATATCCCTACTGAGAATCAATATGCTGACATTTTCACTAAACCGCTCAACAAAAGCAGGTTTAACAAAATGAAATTTAATCTTGGCATGTGCATTCTAAAATGATTATTTATGCCTATTTATATCATATTGTATACATTTGCTAGGTTAAATTTTAATTTTTGTGAAATATGCATGAAATTAGATTTTTTGGTGGTATTCGACCAGTCGAGGATTTCTTCGACCTGTCGTGGCACGACCGGTCAAAGAAAACCCACGACCAGTTGTAAATCGCGGTGATTGACTTAAAAATTGGGGAAAACACTTTCTTCCTTATTTCTTCTTCCCTCTCCGACGAACCTTCCCCCGACCAGTCGAACTCATCTTTCAAAATCTTCAAGGTTAGTGCTCCATTTACATTTTTATTTTAAATTTATGTCTAGCTTACTTCTATTTCTCTCTTGGAGTTATCTATTTTGAATTTCATTGAGATTTGGGGTTTTTCTTCTCCAAAATCTAATTTAAAAAAACCCTCTTCTCAATCTATTGTAACTCATTGGTTCCTTATCGGACAAACCTCAGTAACTGAAAAACGAATGCTCACTAGAGATTTATGCAATTTGGATGTTCAATGGACACATAAAGGAAATGCACTCCCTTCAATATTTTTGTTACCCAAATACAGAATTCTTCACAAGATCTTTGTGCTAACGTGTATCCTCGATCTGGTAATAAATCTGAATTGACGTCCTTCATGGTTCGTGTTCTTCATTCTGTTGCCAGAGGTGCTCATATTTGTTTATCATCCTTGATTTGTCACCACATTATTCAATTTTAACTCCATCCAGGTCACAGTGACATCCCTTTTGCTAATTTGATGGCTGTGTTGGCTACACATATGTTAGCAGACATGCTTGTTGAAAAAGCCCCTATCCATCTCTGATATTTAATAATTCTAACCTTAATAAGATGAAGCTAGCTATACTTCCTAGTCAAGGTGATGGTAATGTTGGTGGTGAAGCTGGACATGAGGAAGAAGCTACTGATCTTCCTCCTGATGATATTAACATGGATGATATTTTTTAAGAACTTGATTCTGATTCTGCAAATGACCCTGATTATGAACCATCTGAATTTGATGCGCGTTTGCGTGGATTGGAAGAGAAGGTTGAAAATATGAATGTTAAGATTGATAACATGAATGTTGCCCATGATTTATAGTTCAAGTATATGCACCACTATCTTAGGCGCTTGGACAAGGGCATGCATCAACTTGATAATTCCATCCTTGCTCCTTCATCTGGCTCAGACTAGTTCATTTGTTTAACTGGACTGTAATAACTTTATTTCTCTACTCTCTCACTTTTCGTGAGCTTGTTGCTACTTTTGACTTATCTCTGTCTTAGTTATCCTTTTATATATATATATATATATATATATATATCATATCTTTTTGTTCATTGCTATATTTTGCCTCCTTTGTCCTGTTGTGACAAAAGGGGGGAGAATGGATGGTTAATGGATGTATGTTATACTTAGGGGGAGTATGTACAAAGAATATTTGTTGAATTGATCTGCAGGTTCATGCTTTTATGAATGTGTGGTGGTTGATATGAACTGGTGCATGATTCGTTAACCAGATATTTTGTTTTATAAAATATATCTTATAAGTGTGTTTTGTCACTAATTTAACAAAGGGGGAGATTGTAAGTGTTATAGTTGATAGCTTCATTATATTGTCAAATTTATAGTGCCAAAGACACTGTATGTTTTGTGTTATGAAGCTTGCATATGAAAAGGCCTAGCTATATGTCCTAGAGGGGGGGGGGTGAATAGGACTATGCCAAATAAAACTTATAACAACGGAATTAAATAGAATATGATACCTAAAATAAATCACAATGTAGGAAAGTAAAACAACCTCAAAAATCAGATCTTGAGAGGTTGATACAAATGTTGTTCTAAGGACAACCTTACACCAAAAACCAGAGTTTATGGTAGGACAACCTTATTTCTAGAAAGATCTTTGTATCAAATCTCAAACCAAAGAGTAATACAAAAATAAACACAAACTGAACTAAATTGTAATCACAAATGTATTGTTCTAGGGACAACCATACACCATAAAAATGGCAGGGCAACCTTGCTGGAACAACTTTAAAGAAAATTGAATATCAAGCTGATAAAGGAATAACAGAAAATAAATTCTTAAACTATTACAAAATTCCCACAATGCTTGAATTAAATGATTACAACATTCACCACCATGCATACATCCCACAAATAAATAATTAAATATTAGAAATATAAATCATTCAACCACAACACAAGGGATTATAGTGGTTCGCCTGTGTGTTCACCAACTGTTAAACAACAACCACAAAGAATGCTACTCCACTCCTAATATCCTCACATAGGGGATATTAGCGTTCACTAACAAACTAGGTTTTCACAGGTTCACCCGAAACCTTTACAATTGTGTCTTTGTCTGTGGGTTTACACAATTTAAAAAACCCCACTTATGAGTTTTCCTGGCTCTCCTCAGATAACCAATACAACAAGATTTTTCTGACAAATCTTGAAAGAAACCAAAACAAAAAGGAATTTACAATTAAATGTAAAATACCTGATTATCTCCTTCATTGTAGCAGCCCGGTAGAACCAAGTCAGAGTAAATGATTGAATGTCCAAGTTCAATGTCCAATACCCAATTACAATGGTTCCAGTTCTAATAGATTTTAAATTAAACCAAATAGGGCTTGCCTTAATTGATTTTGATTCCGAAGAAAGGGAATAACAATTCCTCTTATCAAATTAGATTGGAATAGCAGAAAAAAAATCAATTAAATAAAGCTAAAGAAAGAGAATATTAAATAAGCACACTTAGCTTTGATGGAGCGCACAAAATTATCTCTCAGAAGTTTGACGAAGATTGGCTTGAATGGATTAATTAATTCACTTTCTCTTCTGAGATTCGTGCTCTATTTATAGGTGAGCAGATCGCATCTTCGACTAGTCTAGGGAGCTCTTCGACTAGTTGAAGAAGTAACAAATTTTAAAAAAATCGGGCGCGATAAGCTTTGACCGTTCTACGACTGGTCGAAGGTCACCTTCGATTGGTCGAAGGTCTCCTTCGACTGGTCGAAGACCCTGTAATTAATCGCTGGACTTTGAGTCGAAGATTTTCGACTGGTCGAAGAAGCAGTCGACACTGTTCCTTCGACTGGTCGAATAGATTCCTGGACTAGTCGAAGCCTAACAGAAAATATTCGAATTTTGTAACAAACTCACGAATAATCGAGGAATTTCTTAGACTGGTCGAAGCAAAGTTAAGACTAGTCGAAGAAAGCCTAGGACAAGTCTTCGGACTGCTCAAACTCATGTGACATATACATATGACTTATGTATCTAAAATGGCCTACTTATAAGGTCAACCTAAGGTCAATCAAACCCCAATCGTGAAGTAATGACATTGAAACATTAAGAACAAGTGACCTTGAAGTTTAAGCCTTGAAGTCTTGATGTCGTTCAATCTGATGTACTTCAATTTTGAAATCTTGATGTAGCTCAACCTTGAAAGTGTTTTAAGTTCTTTATGAACTACCTTGTACGCTTCTTGAAGTCTTGCATTCTTGAGACTTGTCTTGTGAGCAATACTTGCAGTCAAGGTTGATCTTTGTACTTATGAGCTTTGCTTGTTGTGATCTTTGCTTGTTGTGAGCTTTGCTTGTTCATGAATGTTGATCTTTGAGAGAGCTTCACTTATGTAAGTTATATAACAGTGATTTTGGCATCACAAATTTGACAACCGACAGGGATATAGACTATAGCACTTACAATCCCCCCCTTTGTCAAATTAGTGACAAAACACATAACCAAGATAAACATAAAATAAAACAACTGGTTAAAGAAACATGTACCAGTTAATATCAAATGGCTTACCTGCAAATTAATATTCAATATTCAACATTCAACCAGTTCATTCAACTAATTCAAACATACTCCCCCTGAGTAACATAACCAGTGCTACTCCTCTCACAATCACATCGTTAAAAACAAACCATTCTCCCCCTTTTTGTCACAATATGACAAAGGAAACAACAATAAAGGAGAACTAAATAAAGTGATATATGAGAGTAAACATGAGGAGTTACAAGATTATAACAGAAAAACAGATAGTATTCAACTCAAAAGCAGCATAGTTTCACATAAAATAAATACCCAGCATAAAATAAAGATAGTATCTAACTCCAAATTAGTCAACCTAGTGCTAAGTTATAAAGTTATTACAGACCAGAAAATTCCATATAAACTAATCAGAACTAGAACCAAACGACGGAGAAGGAATAGAGGGATCAAGTTGGTGCATGCCTTTGTTCAATCGCCTAAGATATTTGCGCATGTACTTGAATTGTAAATCATGAGCAACCGACATATTTTCCATCTTTACATTTATATTCTCAACTTTATCCTCCAATGCACTCAAACGTGCATCAACATCAGATGGTTCAAAATATGTATCATTTGTTGAATCAGAATCCAGTTCCTCAAAAATGTCATCCATATTAATGTCATTACTAGCTTCTTCATGACCACCACCATCACCACCTTGTTCAGAAAGTAATTCCAGCTTCATCTTTTTGATATTAGAATTGTTGAAAATCAGATGATGGATAGGTGCCTCATCAACCGGCATATCGACTAACATATGTGTAGCCAATACAGTCATTAAATAGGCAAAAGGAATGTCACTATGACTAGGATGGAGTCTAAACTGAATAATAAAATGACAGATTAAGGATGATAAATAAATTTGAGTACCACTGGCAATAGCATGGATAACACGAACCATAAACGAGGTCAAGTTAGTTTTATTACCCGAACGAGGATACAGATTAGACACAAAGATTTTGTAGAGAACTCTGTATTTGGGTAACAAATACCTTGCGGGAAGTGCATTCCCTTTTTTTGTCCAGTGAACATCCATGTTGCACAAGTCTCTAGTGAGCATACGTTTTTCAGAAACTGAGGGTTTATCAGTCAAATTATGAATAGGAATACCCTCATCATTCACAGGAATGTCTATAAGGGCTGAAATTAAATGACGATCAATGTCAAAAGGCCCTTCACTAGTAGATATTTTAAAAGTTAAATTATCCTGTAAGAAGTCACTAATACATGTAAACATGGATTGGGCAATGGACCGGTATGCTGGCCCACCCCAATGTAATAAGTTAACCCAACCTACAGCTTCAAGCATAGGAAGGATGTCAAAAAGTGCAATATGATTAATATCAACAGGATGTTCAACAATAGCATTACGTGATCTAATGTCCGTAACATAAGATGGATCATCATTGGGAACAAGAAGATGACGCCTGGTCGATCTAGAGGAAGAAGAAGGACCACGGGAAGTAGTTTTTCTACCTCCAGAAGCCATTTGCAACAATGATAACAAGGAAATAAGAAGTTGCAAAGGATTGAGAAGTGGGTTTACTCAAAACAGATTTTTCTTAATCCAAACCCCAAATCTCAATGAAAATCAAAATAGAAAGCTTCAAGTTAGAAAAGAAAACAATCTAGACACAGATCTGCAAGAAAAATGCATAAGGAACACTAACCTTGAAGAACAAGAACAGTGGGTTCGACAAGTCGAAGCTCGGCTCCTTAGAAAAGAAAAATGAAATGAGGAAGAAAGCAAAATCTCCAAATTTTTAAGTGATTCCTGAGATCTACGACTGGTCGTGGGTATCTAAGACCGGTCGAAGGTCGACTGGTCGAGTATACTCACGACTGGTCGAAGAATGTCCAAAAAATTCATATTTCTTGCAAATTATACAAAAATTGAAATTCAACCTAACAAATATATACACTATGATACAAGTAGGCATAAATAATCATTTTAAAGTGCACATGCCAAGATCAAATTTCATCTTTTTGAACCTGCTTTTATCGAGAGGTTTTGTGAAAATGTCAGCTCGTTGATCTTCAGTAGGAATATATTCCAGAGATATAACTTTTTCTTCTACTAATTTGAATATAATGAAATCTAATGTCAATGTGCTTAGTACGAGAATCTTTGAATAGGATTTTTGAAATATTTATCATTTGGAATTATCACAATGTAATTACATAGAATCCTATTTAATTCCATAATCACTTAGCATTTGTTGCATCCAAACAAGCTGTGTACATGCATTACCAGCTGTGATATACTCAGCTTCAGCTGTTGAAAGTGATATAGAATTTTGTTTCTTACTAAACCAGGGAACTAGACAATTTCCAATGTAAAAACAACCACCACTGGTTGATTTTCTATCATCTAGATTACCAGCCCAGTCAGCATCTGAGTACCCAGCTAATTGGACACTAGTCTCATGAGGATACCAGAGACCGAGATTTACAGTACTTGTGACATATCTAATAATCTGCTTGACAGCAATCAAGTGAGATTCTTTTGGATCAGATTGATATCTTGCGCAAATACTAACACTTAGAGAAATATCAGGTTTACTAGCAGTTAAATATAACAAACCACCAATTATACTCCGATAAAGTTTTGAATCAATATTTTTACCATTGGAGTCTTTTGAGAGTTTCAGGGTAGTACTCATGGGAGTATCGAAATTCTTGTCATTCTCAAATCCAAATCTCTTGATTAGATTCAAAGCATACTTAGATTGAGAAATGAATATTCCTTCAGGTTGTTGCTTTACTTGCAATCCAAGGAAATAAGTCAATTTCCCAACCATGCTCATTTCAAACTGTGATTTCATCAAATCTGCAAACTCAATAGTCAAGTTAGTACAGGTTGATCCATAAATGATATCATCAACATAAATCTGTACCATTAAGATATGATCATTATGTTTTTTAACAAACAGAGTTTTACCAACAGTTCCCATTTAAAAATCATGACTTAAAAGAAATTTTGTTAGTTTCTCATACCATGCCCTAGGTGCTTGTTTCAATCCATAAAATGCCTTTTTAAACTGATACACATGATCAGTATTTTTGGGATCTTCAAAACCCATTGGCTGTTCAACATAGACTTCTTCATGTAAATCGCCATTTAGAAAAGCACTTTTCACATCCATTTGATAGATCTTTATTTTTCTAAAACATGCAATGGATATAAATAGTCTGATAGATTCAAGATGTGCTACTGGTGTAAAAGTTTCATCAAAGTCAATTCCTTCAATTTGAGTATAACATTGTACCACTAGTCTAGCCTTGTTTCTAATTATATTTCCACGCTCGTCAGACTTATTTTTAAAAATCCATTCTGTTCCAATGATGTGTTTATCTTTAGGTCTTGGTACGAGATACCAAACATCATTTCTTACGAATTGGTTAAGTTCTTCTTGCATCGCAACAATCCAGTTCTTATCAGCAAGAGATTCTTTTACGTTAGATGGTTCTATTTGGGATGTAAAACATACATAATTACATATGTCCTCAAGTTGTCTACGGGTGCGAACACCGGTGAGAGGGTTTTCAAGAATTTGTGTGGTTGGATGATCTTTAACAATCCTCAACTCAGAATCAGTCTGATTCGATGAAGTATCGGGTTTATCAATGATTAGAACTTTATCATTATCTGAATTAGGGATTGACATGTTTAAGTGATCATCAATGACAACATTGATGGACTCTTGAATAACACCAGTTCTTTTGTTTAGAACCCTATAAGCTCAACCGTTTAAGGAATATCCTAGAAAAATCCCTTCATCACTCTTTGTATCGAATTTTCCCAAATTTTCACGATCTCGTAAAATATAGCACTTGCTGCCAAAAACTCGAAAGTATTTGATAGTTGGCTTTTTATTGAACACAATTCGTAAGCCGTTTTATTATTATCTTTGCTAGTGTAGACTCGTTTAATAATATAGCAAGCTGTGTTGACTACTTCATCCCAAAGATTTTTAAAGAACTTCATGCTATTCAACATGACATTAGCCATTTCTTGAAGCACCCTATTCTTTCTTTCCACAATTCCATTTTGTTGTGGAGTTTTGGGAGCTAAGAATTCATGTAATATTCCTTGGTCGGTACAGAACTTCTCAAAATTGTTATTCTCAAATTCAAATCCATGATCACTATGAATCTTACTGATTTGAGAAGATTTTTCAGTTTGTATCCTTTTGAGAACTTTTCTTACTTCTTCAAGGGTTTCAGATTTATCCCTTAAGAAGACTACCCATGTGAATCTGGTAAAGTCATCAACTATTACCAGGATATACTTTTTCCCACCACGACTTTCCATTCTGGTAGGTCCTATAAGATCCATGTGGAGGAGTTCGAGTGGTCTTGATGTGGTATTTGAATTCACCTTTTTGTGTGATTTCCTTATTTGTTTGCCTATCTGTCACTCACCACATATTTTATCTAATTTCTGAAGTTTGGGTAAACCTCTTATAAGTTCTCGTTTGCCCAATCTATATAAATTTCGATAATGTACATGTCCAAGACGTTTATGCCATAAATCAGTCTCGTCTGTATGGACCATGTAACATGTTTGATTAGATGAGTTGGATTCGCTAATAATATAGCAATTTTAGACGTTCTACGTCCAGTTAATATTATAGAACCCTTATTGTTTAATATCTCACAGCTTTGATTAGAGAACCAAACACTATAGTTATTATCACATATTTGAGATATGCTAAGCAAGTTATGTTTTAAGCCTTCAACATATAAAAATTTTTTAAACACAGGAAGATTAAAAAGTTGAACCGTACCTTGGCCTATAATCTTGCAGTTGCTACCATCACCAAATGTGACTGAACCATCAGTCATATCTTTTAGATCCGTGAATAAAGCTTTATCACCTGTCATATGCCTGTAGCATCCACTGTCTAGGTCCCACTTTGAATGACTTGTTGCTTTGAAGGCAGTGTGAGCAACCAAGCAGGCAACTTTAGGATCCCATTTCATAATTGTTTTGGGTTTAGGAACATAGTTGGTCTTCTTTTGCTTATAGTTGTAAGAATAACCTATAGAGTTAGATTTTAAGAGCTCCTTGAGTAAATCTACTATCTTTTTAGCTAGTGGATTTCGTTTCTGATTAATGTTGACATGACTGCTTCTAGGTTTTTGAAGAGTTTTTGAATTTATAGAAAAACCTTGATGAGTACTTTTCCCTTTTGAGTTTGAGGACTCTCCTTTCACAAACATAGGAGGAGTATACTTTTGTTTAGGAGATAAATTTTTATCATAGCCCAACCCGAATAGATCGCCACATTTTCTTGATCCGGATAAAAGTTTTTCTAACTTTGGATCACCTTGGGCATATTTCCATGTGTCCCTTAGACTCAGAAGAGAAGATACTTCATTTTTGAGTTTCTCAATTTCAGATTTTAAATCAACAATTTGGGAGTTTTTGAATTCCAAATCGCATTTTGATTTTTTTAAACAATCTGAAATTTGTGATTTTTCTAAGACAAGTGATTCAAAACATTCTTTGAGTTTAGAGAACTTTTCTTTTTGAAGTTTAAGTTTGACAGCAATTTTACAACTTTCCTTATATAGGGCATTGTAAGCGTCTTGAAGATCATCTTCATTTTGACATTCACTACTCGGATTTTCTTCACTTGTTGAGTCATTATCTGAAAATGTGAATTTAGCTAGAGTCATAAGAGCTTTAACTTCATTGCCCGACTTAGTTTCAGAATCTTTTGATTCAGAAGAAGCTTTAAAATCAAATGATTCATCCCATGTAGCTAACATACCCTTCTTCTTGGGTTTGTCCTTTTTAGGACATCTATTTGCTAAGTGCCCGTATTCTTGACAGTTGTAACATTGACTATCTTTCAAAGATTTTTGAGGTTTGGGTCTAAACTTCTTTTTATCATTCGATTTTTGAAAATCAACACTTTTCTTACTTTTGAAAATCTTGTAAAATTTCTTAGCTAAAAGAGCCATATTATCTTTTGAATCAGAATTTTCTTCTGAATTACATTTAGAGGATTTTAGTGCGATAGATTTACCTTTAGGAGCTTTAAAGTTTAACTCGTAGGTTTGTAAAGAACCAACTAGTTCTTCTACCCTCATATTATCCGTATCACGAAGTTCCTGGATCGCAGTTACTTTAGAATTGAATCGTTCAGGAAGTGAGCGTAATATCTTTACACACACTTTACTTTCTGGGATTTTATCGCCAAGACCCCACATTGAGTTTACAATATCATTTAGTCTAGTGTAAAAGTCCATAAACATTTCATTTTCCTCCATATGAATTTCTTCAAATTTGGTTGTGAGGAGTTGGACTTTAGACTTTTTGACAATTGATGTACCCTCGTGTGTCATTTCTAGTATATCTCAGGCTTGCTTTGCAGTATCATAGGATATGATTCTTTTGAACTCATCCGGTGATAGTGCGCAAGTGATTACATTTAGTGCTTTAGCATTGGCACTATACTCACTTTTCTGAAGGGTGGTCCATAAATAATAAGCAGGTACCGACATAGTTTTTGAACTGCCAGATTCTGAAGGGTGGTCCATAAATAATAAGCAGGTACTGTGGCTTGCCACACACTCTCATCCATTGATTTTAGGAAGATTCTCATTCTGGCTTTCCAATAGGTATAGTTAGAGGCATCAAATGGTGGAGGCCTAGTGACTGAAAGGCTATCAAAATTTGACATCTTTTTATATAGCTTAGATCGTTAGCTCAGGAAATAAATCCAAATAAAAAGCAATAAGAACGAGCTATTAGGCTCTGATACCACTTGAAAAGGCCTAGCTATATGTCCTAGAGGGGGGTGAATAGGACTATGCCAAATAAAACTTATAACAGCAGAATTAAATAGAATATGATACCCAAAATAAATCACAATGCAGGAAAGTAAAACAACCTCAAATATCAGATCTTGAGAGGTTGATACAAATGTTGTTCTAAGGATAACCTTACACAAAAAACCAGAATTTATGGTAGGACAACCTTATTTCTAGAAAGATCTTTGTATCAAATCTCAAACCAAAGAGGAATACAGAAATAAACACAAATTGAACTAAATTGTAATCACAAATGTATTGTTCTAGGGATAGCCACACACCATAAAAATGGTAGGGCAACCTTGTTGGAACAACTTTAAAGAATTGAATATCAAGCTGATAAAGGAATAGCAGAAAATAAATTCTTAAACTATTACAAAATTCCCACAATGCTTGAATTAAATGATTACAACATTCACCACCATACATACATCCCACAAATAAATAATTAAAGATTAGAAATATAAATCATTCAACCACAACATAAGGGATTATAGTGGTTCGCCTGTGTGTTCACCAACTGTTAAACAACAACCACAAAGAATGCTACTCCACTCCTAATATCCTCACATAGGGGATATTAGCGTTCACTAACAAACTAGGTTTTCACAGGTTCACCCAAAACCTTTACAATTGTGTCTTTGTCTGTGGGTTTACACAATTTAAAAAACCCCACTTATGAGTTTTCCTGGCTCTCCTCAGATAACCAATACAACAAGATTTTTCTGACAAATCTTGAAAGAAACCAAAACAAAAAGGAATTTACAATTAAATGTAAAATACCTGATTATCTCCTTCATTGTAGCAGCCCGGTAGAACCAAGTCAGAGTAAATGATTGAATGTCCAAGTTCAATGTCCAATACCCAATTACAATGGTTCCAGTTCTAATAGATTTTAAATTAAACCAAATAGGGCTTGCCTTAATTGATTTTGATTCCGAAGAAAGGGAATAACAATTCCTCTTATCAAATTAGATTGGAATAGCAGAAACAAAATCAATTAAATAAAGCTAAAGAAAGAGAATATTAAATAAGCACACTTAGCTTAGATGGAGCACAAAATTATCTCTCAGAAGTTTGACGAAGATTGGCTTGAATGGATTAATTAATTCACTTTCTCTTCTGAGATTCGTGCTCTATTTATAGGTGAGTAGATCGCGTCTTCAACTGGTCTATGGAGCTCTTCGACTAGTCGAAGAAGTAATAGATTTGAAAAAAATCGGGCGCGATAAGCTTTGACCGTTTTACGACTGGTCGAAGGTCTCCTTCGACTGGTCGTAGGTCACCTTCGACTGGTCGAAGACCCTGTAATTAATCGTTAGACTTTGAGTCGAAGATTTTCGACTGGTCGAAGAAGCAGTCGACACTGTTCCTTCGATTGGTTGAAGAGATTCCTGGACTAGTCGAAGCCTAATAGAAAATATTCGAATTTTGTAACAAACTCACGACTGATCGAGGAATTTCTTAGACTGGTCGAAACAAAGCTAAGACTAGTTGAAGAAAGCCTAGGACAAGTCTTCGGACTGCCCAAACTCATGTGACATATACATATGACTTATGTATCCAAAATGGCCTACTTCTAAGGTCAACTTAAGGTCAATCAAACCCCAATCGTGAAGTAAGGACATTGAAACATTAGGAACAAGTGACCTTGAAGTTTAAGCCTTGAAGTCTTGATGTAGTTCAATCTGATGTACTTCAATTTTGAAATCTTGATGTAGCTCAATCTTGAAAGTGTCTTGAGTTCTTTATGAACTGCCTTGTACGCTTCTTGAAGTCTTGCATTCTTGAGATTTGTCTTGTGAGCAATACTTTCAGTTAAGGTTGATCTTTGTACTTGTGAGCTTTGTTTATTGTGATCTTTGCTTGTTGTGAGCTTTGCTTGTTCATGAATGTTGATCTTTGAGAGAGCTTCACTTATGCAAGTTATATAACAGTGATTTTGGCATCACAAATTTGACAACCAACAGGGATATAGACTATAGCACTTACAGCATATGTGAAGAACAAAGCTCTATACATGATATGTCAAGTCAAGACAAAAATCTCACAAGATCAGCTTCGATAGTCAAGCAATGTTCACAAGTCAAGACTCGAAGATGTGAGAATGTTCGACTTAGTTCAAGACAAGTATAATTCAAGATCTTAAGAAGCATTCAAGTTCAAGCTATGCTAAGATCTCAACCTTCATTATGCTCAAGGTCATTCAGTTAAATTTCAATGTCCTTACTTCACTATTGAGGTATGTTTGACCTTAGGTTGAACTTTAGAGTAGGTAATTTTGTATGTATAATCCATATGTCTTATATAAGTAAGTTTGGTCTGTTCTAAGACTAGTCCTAGCACTGCTTCGACCTGTCCTAAAATTGTTTGGACCAGTCGTAAGTTTGTTGCAAAAATTCAAAATTTTTTGTTAAGCTTCGACCAGTCCTGAGGTCTGTTCGACTAGTCGTATGAACAATGTCGACTGCTTCTTCAACCTGTCGTAGACCTACGACTCAAACTACAATATTAAAATTCAACTAGCTTCGACTAGTCCTAAGTAACCTTCGACCAGTCGAAGGTGTCTTTTGACCAGTCGTAGATTACCTATGACTAGTCCTGAAATTGCCTTGTCTTATCGCGCTTGAATTTTCAAATTTCCGTTGGTCCTGCGACCAGTCGTAGCGACTTTTAGACCAGTCGAAGACGTGATTTGCTCACCTATAAGTAAAGCATAAATCTCGTAAAATTATACACTACTCAAGCAATTTTAATTCGGCCTTCTGAGAGATAAATTTGTACTCCATTTAAGCTAAGTGTGCATATTTAATATTTTCTTTCTTTAGCTTTTTAAATTGATTTTGTTTCTTGTATTCCAATCTGATTTGAAAAGAGGAAGTGTTGTTTTTTTTTTCTGGAATCAAAATTAATTAAAGCTAGCCCATTTGTTTGAATTTAAAATCTATTAGAACTTAGAACCATTATATAGTGAGTATTGGACATTGAACTTTGACATTCAAATCTCTACTCTGACTTGGTTCTTCCGGGCTGCTACAACAAAGAAGAAAATCAGGTATTTTACATTTTGTGTAATTTACTTTATTTGGTTTTATTTAAGGTTAAGCCAGAAAAATCTTAAAGTTGTTGGTTATCTGAGGAGAGCTAGAAAACTCAGAAGTAAGAATTTTTTAATTGTGTAAGCCCTTTGGAAAAGACACAATTGTGAAGGTTTTAGGTGAACCTGTGAAACCTATTTTGATAGAGAACGCTGATATCCCCTGTGTGAGGATATTAGGGGTAGAGTAGCAAGCTGTGTAGCTGTTGATTAACAGTTGGTGAACATACATGTGAACCACTATATATCGGTGTGTTTTTTTATTTGAATGTTCTTTTAATTTCTATATCTTTAATCATTCAGATTTGTGGAATGTATATGTGGATGTGTATGTTGTAATATTTACATTTCAAGCAAAGTGCGGAATGTTGTAGTAGTTTAGAATTTATTTCTTGTTATTTCATTTTTTTCCATTCTGTTTGAGTTTTGATATTCAATTTTTTCTAGTAAGGTTATCCTGTCATAAACCCTTGGTTTTTATGGTGCAAAGGTTGTCCTTAGAACAACATTAGTATCAAGCTCTTTATTTTGAGGTTGCTTTACATTCCTGTATTGTGTTTTTATTTTTATTTTATTTGCTATCCTATTTCTTATTTTCCGCTGTTATATTTTAATTTGGCATAGTCCTATTCACCCCTCCCCCCCTCATCTAGGACATATAGCATGTCCTTTTCACAGATTGTTTATGGGACTCACCGATAGGAGTTACCCCAATGAGCGCGCGGTACGTATAGGATTGTTGCATGACTAGACAGTGTGATTCATGCATCTCGTATTTGTGTGACATGATCACTTTATACCCTAACGACATCAAGGTCGTAGCCTCCATAGGCACATTATGGATGGCCGGATTGGAAAACGAAAATATTGGCTCTAGCATTGTGGGCACATAGGACGTCCTTAGATTAAAGTCCCAGAACCTTTTTGGTACCAGGAGATGCTCCAACGTCTAGATCGAGTGGATACATGAGCACATTAGTTTTGAATACTAGTAGGCTGCGTCTCCCACTCTGTTGTGGTCGGTTGGAAGGGGTGTGGCCTTATTCGCCCGAGTGAGGGGGTTGTAAGCTAGGCTGAGTTTCACCAGCTTGTAAATGGGTCCACTATCGACGAACCGGGTAGGTATTGGTAGACTACTAGTCAGGAGGATAGTACAGTCTCTTCCACTCACTGGGTTGTGCGGTTAGGGAGGCGACAGCTAGTGTGGAGTGTACTAGACCCCGGTGATATCCCAGAGGGGAACTGTACTGATATATGTACTTGATGAGGACTGGCATGCATGTTTTGCATCTTGCATATGACATTTGTCATGTAGGCCTTGTATCGCATAGCCTTGTTATGGCTTATAGTATTCATGCTGTAACGCCTTGAAAATCGGGGGTCGAGCATAAACTCAACTCCCGAGTTCCAACGCATCACTTATGCAACAAAAATGAATGATGATTGAATGTTATCTGCATTAATGTAGTCAACATGAGTGAGATTAAGCTAAAACAGCATATCATACTCTAGAGACAGTTAAATTGCAAGCGGAAGACTGGGATAGATATATAAAATATATAAACTGTGGTGAGTCTCCAGAGTGTGAAACATTACCAGGTTAAATAATTACAAGTATAGTTCCAAAATATACCAAATGTGTAAGGTCCTCTAGTCAACATCCCTGTAACCCCATCGATCAAGGCACGATTTACATGAAGAAGCCAGAAAAATAACATATACAAGAAAGTGTCCTCATCGTCGAAGAGGTTTGGCTTCGCCTCACAAGCATTGCCATCTGCAATCAGATAAAGTCTGGTGGGTGTTCGGAACACCATCCCGCAATGTGGGAGTGAGTAGCTAACTCAGTGGAACAATAAAGCAGAGGTTAACATGTTATCAATACAGTCAAGCAGTAATGATAAAGCAATACAATCAAACATTCCTAACTACTCTTATTAAATGTAAGTATGAAATGACATGATGAATGCCCTTGCCAAACCACCCTCATGCGACACCATCTTACGTTCGTGAATGCGTACCTCCCTCAGTGCTCCACAACTATCAGGCACATGCATTACGATGATGAGCATGATTATCGAGTAGTTATTAGTACATTTCAAATAGCAGTATTGGGAAACTAAGGTACCTCCCCTGTATCATTCCCAAACATGATCCATTCTAGGGCCGCCAGTCCTAGTTAATCTCATACGACAGTGTGTTTCTAGGTCTCTGCAAAGGCTGTCAGGGCTGTTACGCCCAGAGGTTACACCACTCCCCCATCACCCTTTTAATGGTTCATCACTATACAGATACAGGCCTAGTTCATACTCTATACACTGCGGTGAAACTCGTCGCCTCACCGCAAATTCAGAGTATGCTCGAGGTCACTACAAAGGGCGCGTCACCAATCAGTGCAGGCTGACAACTCGAATATAGTATCCTATAACACCATAATCGTCTCACAATTTTGGTTACTCACTGGTCACTACGGGGAGGCACGTGGCCCCAGCTGTAAGACCTGTATCCTAGTTCGTACTGTTCTGATGAATCCTGTGATCCTTTTCGTCAAAGTCCAGCAATCTGCGATTGATAATCGACGTTGTGCACGACCGTAAGTCGTATCCGTTAGATTTGAGTCGGTTTAATCCAAGACCTGTATCATTGCGACCGCACCGTCGCCGCGGTTCTAACTCCGTGACTCACGCACCAATCCAATACCCTGACCAGAAGATGTGAGCTAGCGTTTATTTCGAAGAAACACCGCGCTTTCTCAATCCCAATAGAATCTCTACACAATGTCAAATCAATCCCATCAATCAATCAATCACATTAATCAATTAATCACTTCAATGTCAAGTATAAAGCAACCCATGCTTCCTTTCTCCACAAGTAAAGCAACCACCAAAGTCAAACCATCACTCACCTCACATCCATCACTCTCTCTCCCTTACAACCCTCTCTCTCTTTCTCATTTCTCACCACAATTCCAAGCAACCAATAGCACCCATGTACAAGCCTTCCATGAGAGAAAAAAAATGCATGTGTTAGGCCCATCTTTCCCATTCCAAAACCCATCATCTTAGCCATCCACCTCTCATTCCACCATCAAAGTGAAGCACAAGGAGGGTGGCGTTCCAACAGACCGAAGAGATCAACTGGTGGGTGCTTTGATAGGGTAGTTTTCATGCTTTCTTAGATGGGCCAAGTGACGCCTACCGATCAATGGTATGGATCTCACTTGGTTCCCTAAGATATGGCTAATGGCCCACTATGATTATCTTTTGATGTATGATGGAATGCAAGGAAGGACCTATAGTGTCGGGGTCCCTCCATCACACGTGTGTCCCACTTTTCTCTCTCTCTCTCTCTCTCTCTTTAGATTTTATGGTTGTGTGGCCCACTTGGATGGACCCCACCGTGAGATATGTATTTTCCCAAACCATCTATAAGCGAGGCCCACCATACAGGTGTTGTACCACACCATACATCATGTGGTGGCCCACCTGAGTAGGCCCACTGAGCATGGACAGATCATCCAGCGTCACTGGACGCTAGACATAAATGGGAAACATAAATATTTGCTTGTTTCCAAGCTAATGGGGGTGGCCTACTCATATAGGCCCCACCTTGATGTGTTTATCCAATCTAAGCCGTCCATCCCTTTTCTTAGCCCACTTTAGGTGTTGAGCCGAAAAATGGAGCCAATCCGATGTTCTGGTGGGCCATAGCATGGGAAATAGCGATTTTCACCGCTTAAATGCACTCTTTCGTTGTTGTACCCTAAAATATACCGCATATTGGGCTCGTTTGGTCTGTCTCAAGCAGTAAAGACTAGTGGGCGGGGTGGATTCACTTGATGCGGGCCGCACATGTGGAAAACCACTAAAAAACATGATTCTAAAAAAAATATATATATATTAAAAGCGGCCAGACGTTGCCATGTGCCAGAGGCGCAGTGCTGTCACGCTGCGCGTCGTGCGTTGGCATGGCATGTTGTTGAGTCCCCACGGGTCCCCTGCTGTGGGCCCCACCATGATTATATTTGTCTTCCAAATCGTCCATGAGGTGGGCCTTTTCCTGAAGTGGGTCCCCTCCAAAAATCAGGCCCACCCAAAGCTCAGGTGGCCCACATCACAGGAAATAGTGAGAATTGAGTGAATGCCATTGAAACCCATTTTTGGGCCCACAGAAGTTTTGGATCAAGATGAGATTTGTTTTTCCTTTTCACCCAGGTATGTGGGACCTTATGGATGGGTTAGATGGAAAGTAAACCTTATGGTGGGCCCCACATGGGACCCACAGTGATGTATGTGTTGCATGCCCACTGTCCATACGGACGGTGGGGCCTACCTTGATGTATGTGTTCGTCCGCACCATCCACCCTGGATGGTGGGATCCCCCCTGGTGTGAGTGGATGCGTGTGTGTGCGTGTGTGAGTGCATGTGTGTGTGTGTGCGTGTGTGCTTGCGTGGTTGTGTGTGTGTGTGTATATATATATTGTATATATATTATATATATATACTACATATATTATATTTTATATAATATACCTGTTGGTGGGCCTCTATGGGCCCCACCATGATGCTTGTATTGCATCCAAACCGTCCACCCATTTTTGTAGCTTCCGATTAAGCTAATGTTTGTTCCACTTCATCTATCCCTATGTTAACTTAGGTACAGGTTAGATGGGAAATATACTTTATGGTGGGCCTTAGGAATTTTAAATGATGGAAATCATTATCACCACTTATGTAAGGCCCATGTTATGGGGCCCATTCGATGTATTTGTGGCCGTTACTGAGGCCCACCTTGATGTGTAATTGTGGGCGTTACTGAGGCCCACCTTGATGTGTAATTGTGGGCGTTACTGAGGCCCACCTTGATGTGAAATTGTGGCCGTCATTGAGGCCCACCTTGATGTGTATTTGTGGCCATTGTTGAGGCCCACCTTGATGTACATAAAGCCCATGTGATTAGGCCCATTCGAGGTATTCATGGCCCATTGTTAAGGCCAACTTTGATATATATGAGACCCATTTTACAAGGCCCACTATGATGTTTTCAAAGGCCTATGGGACATGGCCCATTACAATGTACTTAAGGCCCATTGATGCGGCCCACTTGATTTATGAAAGGCCCATATGAGGTAGCCCATTTGATGCATTTGAGGACTTTGGGTCGAGGCCCAATGAGATGTGTATAGGTCCATTGCAATGTGTGATTCCCCATGGTTTGTGTAATGATATTTATGACGGACCGTGCCTTGGGAGCAATGTTGGTTTGATGTCCACATTGTAAGTATAATGTTGGTTAAATGTCCGCATTGTAACTCTCCCTAAGGCCCATTGATAGGCCCGTACTTGTTATGTGTAAGTCGTCTATGCTCATTTGCGTTAAAAAGATAGTTCATTACTCTATAACATGCTTAGTATAATTCCATCATTCATGCCCATACGCATCATTTGTATGCTTGATATGAGGAATGTTTGATCATAGCATAAGCCATTGGGCTGAGACATTTACGGGACTCCTTATGAGACGGAGTGCCCCACATGATCGCGTGGTATGCGTGAGATTGTTGCATGATTGTACGGTGTGGCTCATGCATCTCGCATATGTGTGACTTGATCACTGCAAGCCCTAGCGACATAATGGTCGTGACTTCCACAGGCACATCGTGGATGGCTGTATCGGATACTGAAAATACTTTGTTCTAACACTCTGGACACTTAGGATGTCCTTAGGTGAAAGTCCCATAACCTTTTTAGTACCAGGGGATGCTTCAACGTCTAGGCCGAGTGGATACACGAGCGCCCGAGTGCCGAATACCAATTGGTCGCGTCTCCCACTGTATCATGGTCAGTTGGAAGGGGGTGTGGCCTTATCCGCATGAGTGTGGGGGCTATAAGCTAGGCTGAGTTTGACCAGCTCGCAAATGTGTCCGCTATCAACGAGCTGGGTAGGTATTGTTAGACTACTGGTCAAGTGGATAGTGTGGTCTTTTCCACTTGCTTGACTGTGCAGCTAGGGAAGAGGCAGTCACTGTAAGGTGTATTAGACCCCGGTGATATCCAGAGATGAACTGTACTGATATGTGTTCTTGATGAGTACTGGCACGCTTGCTTTGCATCTCGCATATGACATTTGGCTACTTACGCCTCGCATCGCATGGTCTTGGTATGGCCAATAGCATTATTGCCTTGCATTACATAGCTTTGGTACAACTGATAGCATTCATGGATTTATCGCATATTTCCACATTACTCTGATATTAAATACTTGGCACTTACCTTGCACACACTTTCACCACCCTCTAAGCTTTTTATAAGCTTATGCACGATAGATGCGTGCAGGTGGCGTTAGGTTGCAGCAGTGTTGAGCTCGGAGCGTGCAGCAGTCTTCTGGAGCTTTTGGAGTTTTCTTTGATATCCTCATATTGTATTTTCCTTTTTGCATTGTACTCAAAGTTTTTGATATAGTGGATATGTGGTGTTGTTGTTTGTGACTTGGTTATACTTGTAGTTCTACTCCATTACAAAAAAAAAAATCATACTGAAAATCCTCCTTGTAGGATCCCAGGATCGAAATCTAACATATGGGTGCTGGGAGCCGAGAATGGGGTACTACGGAGGTTGTCGGCACCGGATTCGGCAATCGAGAATTTTATGAGCCCGTTTTCCGAGTTTGGGGCGTGACAGAAGTTGGTATCAGAGCATAACTTTGGAATACCTGAGATCACATCACATATCTGCTATGAACTTAAAATGAATAGGTTCCGAGTCCGAATACCTTTGTAGTTTTCCGACATAGACTCTTGATGTTTCTGCCTTCGAGAAATCTCATGGCTGATAGGCCCTTGTTCCTTCATGTAGGACGTAATGACTAGAAGACTGACCCGAGCAAATCCTACTCCACCACCTGCTACTCCCTCTTTACCACCTGTGACTCCCGCTCCACCAATAAATATTCCTGATTTTCAGCTCGAGGATGTCACTCCTTTACCTGAGACCGGTGCGGATCCGACCGTACCTGTGAGTGCCACCCAGTTGCAGTAGATGCTTTAGGCGATGACCGTCATTCTTTAGCGGCAGAGCAGGCGTCCCACTGTTACACCAGCTGAGGCCGAGCAGGAGCGTGCGAGCGTCCTTCTCAAGGACTTCCGTCAGCACCATCCTCCATGTTTCAGGGGTGAGCTAGACCCCACTGCAGCTGAGATATGGTGCTCTGAGGTGGAGAAGATATTCGACACCATGAGATGTACGACCCAGCAGCGAGTCCCATTAGCCATATTGCTCCTTCAGGGTGAGGCTCAGCATTGGTGGGCATCTGTAGCTTGATCGGTAGTGGCCGATTTCGAGTGGACCTGGGAGGACTTTACAGACCGGTTTGATTGGAAGTTCTTTCATGAGCATGTGCGCCAGCAACGTGCATTAGAGTTTGAGACTCTGGTCCAGGGAGACATGACTGTGTCCCAGTATGAGGCACATTTCGTCGCACTCTCGAGGTTCACGATGTATCTTGTGGATGATGAGGGGCGGAAGGCTCGCCGTTTTGAGAACGGTTTGTGTCCTGCCCTCCGGAGTCGTGTGATCGGACACATGCTTCCGACATTTGAGCAGATAGTGGAGAGAGCCCTGATATATGAGACAGATTGGGCTGGTGTGTAGAGAGCTCGTGATCAGAGGGGAGATCAGAAGAGGAAGGCGCCCTCTGGTAGTTCGCAGCCGCAGCAACATCATTCACAGCAACGACGCACGACCCGCCCAGCATTCCCAGAGTCGGCAGTACCCCGAACACCACCTTCGGGACCGTTCACAGGTACTTTCTTTGGATGCGGTAGGACAAGACATCGCGTTCACGAGTGTCCACATCCGCAACAATAACAGCCGAGGGCACCACATCCACCTCCACGACAGGCACCACAACATCAGCAGCCGAGGGCACCGTATCAGCCTCCGCGACAGCCCCCACAGCAGCTGCCGTGACCATAACACCAGCCTCAGGGACCTCCCCCATAATAGCAGAGACCTCAGAGAGGACCTGTACCTCCCCAGTAGGCCCAGGGAAGATTTTATGCCGCCCAGCAGGATCCTCAGTCATCAGGAACAGTCGCCGACAATTCGTGTGCCTTGGCCCCTGCACCATCTTGCTAGATTGCTTATGAATGATGCGCCTTATGAGTTAGAGCTTGAGATTTGTGGGCATTATCTCTATCCCTTAGATGTTTTATTATGATGATATGTTGCATTTTGATTATATATGACGTTATGTTTCCTATTTTCTTGTGAGTTACGTTTAGTTGTGATGGTAGTGTAAATTTCGAGGATGAAATTTTTATTAGGTAGGGAGAGCTGTAAGACCCGTATCCTAGTTTGTACTGTTCCAATGAATCCTGCGATCCTTTCTGTCAAAGTCCGACAATTTGCAACTGATAATCGACGTTGCGCACGACCGTAAGTCTATCGTTTAGATTCGAGTGGGTTTAATCCAAGACCTGTATCATTGCGACCGCACCGTCGCCGCGGTTCCAACGCCGCGACTCACGCACCGATCCGATACCCTGACCAGAAGATGTGAGCCGACTTTTATTTCGAAGAAATACCGCACTTTTTCAATCCCAAGAGAATCTCTACACAATGTCAAATCAATCCCATCAATCAATCAATCACATTATTCAATCAATTACTTCAATGTCAAGTACAAAGCAACCCATGCTTCCTTTCTCCATAAGTAAAGCAACCACCAAAGTCAAACCATCACTCACCTCACCCATCACTCACCTCACATCCATCACTCTCTCTCCCTTACAACCCTCTCTCTCTTTCTCATTTGTCACCACAATTCAAAGCAACCAAGAGCACTCATGTATAAGCCTTCCATGAGAGAAAAAATGCATGTGTGAGGCCCACCTTTCCCGTTCCAAAACCTATCATCCTAGTCATCTACTTCTCATCTCCACCATCAAAGTGAAGCACAAGGAGGGTGGCATTCAAACAGACCGAAGAGATCAACCAGTGGGTGCTTTGATAGGGTAGTTTCCATGCTTTCTTAGATGGGCCAAGTGACGCCTACCGATCAATGGTATGGATCTCACTTGGGACCCTAAGATATGGCCAATGGCCCACTATGATTATCTTTTAATGTATGATGGAATGCAAGGGAGGGCCCATAGTGTTGGGGTCCCTCCATCACACGTGTGTCCCACTTCTCTCTCTCTCTCTCTCTCTTTTTAGATTTTATGGTTGTGTGGCCCACTTGGATGGACCCCACCGTGAGATATGTATTTTACCAAACCATCTATAAGCGAGGCCCACCTTACAGGTGTTGTACCACACCATACATCATGTGGTGGCCCACCTGAGCAGGCCCACCGAGCATGGACAGATCGTCCAACATCACTGGACGTTGGACGTAAATGGGAAACATAAATATTTGCTTGTTTCCAAGCTAATGGGGGTGGCCTACTCATATAGGCCCCACCTTGATGAGTGTATCCAATCCAAGCCATCCATCCTTTTTCTTAGCCCACTTTAGGCGTTGAGCCGAAAAATGGAGCCAATCCGATGTTCTAGTGGGCCATAGCATTGGAAATAGCGATTTCACTGCTTAAATGCACTCTATCGTTGTTGTACCCCAAAATATACCGCATATTGGGCTCGTTTGGTCTATCTCGAGCAGTAAAGACCAATGGGTGGGGTGGATTTACTTGATGCGGGCCGCACATGTGGAAAACCACGAAAAAGCATGATTTCCAAATATATATATATATATATTAAAAGGCAGCAGATGCTGCTGCTGCCAGAGGCGCAGGCAGTGCCTGCTGCGTGCGCTGGCGGGCGTGACCGAGCAGGGCCCCATGGGTCCCCTGTTGTGGGCCCCACCATGATTATATTTGTCATCTAAACCGTCCATGAGGTGAGCCTTTTCCTGAAGTGGGTCCCCTCCAAAAATCAGGCCCACACAAAGCTCAGGTGGCCCACATCACAGGAAATAGTGAGAATTGACTGGCAGCCATTGAAACCCATTTTTGGGTCCACAGAAGTTTCGGATCAAGATGAAATTTATTTTTCCTTTTCATACAGGTATGTGGGACCTTATGAACGGGTTAGATGGAAAGTAAACGTTATGGTGGGCCCCAGATGGGACCCATAGTGATGTATGTGTTGCATGCCCACCGCCCATACGGATGGTGAGGCCTACCTTGATGTATGTGTTCGTCTGCACCGTCCACCCTGGACGGTGGAAACCCCCTGGTGTGAGTGCATGTGTGTGTGTGCGTGTGTGAGTGCGTGTGTGTGTGTGTGCTTGTGTGGTTGTGTGTGTGTATATATATATGTATATATATATATATTATACATATAATATATTTTATATTATATACCTGTTGGTGGGCCTCTATGGGCCCCACCATGATGCTTGTATTGCATCCAAACTGTCCACCCATTTTTGTAGCTTCCGATTAAGCTAATATTTGTTCCACTTCATCTATCCCTATGTTAACTTAGGTATAGGTTAGATGGGAAATATACTTGATGGTGGGCCTTAGGAATTTTAAATGATGAAAATCATTATCACCACTTATGTAAGGCCCATGTTATGGGGCCCATTCGATGTATTTGTGGCCGTTACTGAGGCCCACCTTGATGTGTAATTGTGGGCATTACTGAGGCCCACCTTGATGTGTAATTGTGGCCGTTACTGAGGCCCAACTTGATGTGTAATTGTGGCCATTATTGAGGCCCACCTTGATGTGAAATTGTGGCCGTCATTGAGGCCCACATTGACGTGTATTTGTGGCCATTGTTGAGGCCCACCTTGATGTACATAAAGCCCATGTGATTAGGCCCATTCGAGGTACTCATGGCCCATTGTTAAGGCCAACTTTGATATATATGAGACCCATATTACAAGGCCCATTGTGATGTTTTCAAAGGCCCATGGGACATGGCCCATTGCAATGTACTTAAGGCCCATTGATGCGACCCACTTGATTTATGAAAGGCCCATATGAGGTAGCCCATTTGATGTATTTGAGGACTTTGGGTCGAGGCCCAATGAGATGTGTATAGGTCCATTGCAATGTGTGATTCCCCATGGTTTGTGTAATGATATTTATGACGGACCGTGCCTTGGGAGCAATGTTGGTTTGATGTCCACATTATAAGTACAATGTTGGTTAAATGTCCACATTGTAACTCTCCCTAGAGCCCATTGATAGGCCCGTACTTGTTGTGTGTAAGCCGTCTATGCCCATTTGCGTTGTAAAGATAGTTCATTACTCTATAACATGCTTAGTATAATTCCATCATTCATGCCCATATGCATCATTTGTATGCTTGATATGAGGAATGTTTGATCATAGCATAAGCTGTTGGGCTGAGACATTTATGGGACTCCTTATGAGATGGAGTGCTCCACATGATCGTGTGGTACGCATGAGATTGCTGTATTATTATACGGTGTGACTCATGCATCTCGCATATGTGTGACTTGATCACTGCACGCCCTAGCGACATCATGGTTATGGCTTCCACATGCATATCGTGGATAGTCGTATAGGATACCGAAAATACTTTGTTCTAGCATTGTGGGCACTTAGGATGTCCTTAGGTGAAAGTTCCAGAACCTTTTTGGTACTAGGGGATGCTCCAACGTCTAGACCGAGTGGATACACGTGCACCCGAGTGCCGAATACCAGTAGGCCGCGTCTCTCACTGTATCATGGTCGGTTGGAAGGGGGTGTGGTCTTATCCGCCTAAGTGAGGGGGTTATAATCTAGGCTGAGTTTGACTAGCTCACAAATGTGTCCGCTATCGACGAGCCAGGTAGGTATTGTCAGGCTACTGGTCAGGTGGATAGTGTGGTCTCTTCCACTTGCTTGACTGTGCAGCTAGGGAGGAGGCAGTCAATGTGAGGTGTATTAGACCCCGGTGATATCCAGAGAGGAACTGTACTGATACGTGTACTTGATGAGTACTGGCACGCTTGCTTTGCATCTCGCATATGACATTTGGCTACTTAGGCCTCTCATCGCATGGTCTTGGTATGACCGATAGCATTCATGCCTTGCATTACATAGCTTTAGTATAGCTGACAGCATTCATGGACTTACCGTATATTTCTGCATTACTCTGATATTATATACTTGGCACTTACCTTGCACACACTTTCACTACCCTCTAAGCTTTCTATAAGCTTATGCATGATAGATGCGTGCAGGTGGCGTTAGGTTGCAGCAGCGTTGAGCTCGGAGCGTGCAGCAGTCTTCTGGAGCTTTTGGAGTTTTCTTTGATATCTTCATATTGTATTTCCCTTTCTGCATTATACTCAAAGTTTTTGATATAGTGGATATGTGGTGTTGTTGTTTGTGACTTGGTTATGCTTGTGGTTATGCTCCATTTCAAAAAAAAGCATACTGAAAATCTCCTTGTAGGATCCCAGGATTGGAATCTGGCGTATGGGCGCTGGGAACCGAGAATGGGGTACTACGGAGGCTGTCGGCACCGGATTCGGTGATCAGGAATTTTGTGAGCCCATTTTTCGAGTTTGGGGCGTTGCACTAGTGTAGGCCGACAGCTCGACCACGGTGTCACATACCACCATGCCCGGCTCATGAGTCTTAATGGATCGAGGTACCGTGGTTAAAAGGGATTTCACTGGTAAGTTTGGTACCCTAGGTTAAAGCAGTAGTGTCCAAACATGGTGAACATATATAAGACAGATCGGGTTACTTAACGAGCTCGGCTAGCTCGAGCGCACAACAAGTTAAACGATATGAAGCGCACAAGCACTTCGTGTAACAGCCCGGATTTTTTCCAACCTGTAATTAGACGTCCTTAGGCAATGGGTCACTCCTGACACCTTATTAACCTGTCAGAACTCAATTCCAAAGTCTAAAACCGCTTTTGAACCCATTTCCTTTACAAATCCCACCCTTCACCACCTTGATCCTTCAATTTTCCTAAGTACTTTCACCCTAGACACTATCTTAAACTAGCTAAGTAGTACAACTTGGATTACTCTATATACAAACTACAAAGGACTAAGTACCACCTTAGATGGAAATCACTTAGGATTAAATCCTTTAGAAATTTGACAAAGTTAACTAAGTGCTAAACTAAATTAGCCATGAAATCCATTTGAATCCACTTGTAAAATCATTGACGCCAAGTTACCCTAAAATCTAGGATCAAACTCATTACCCGACTGCTCTCGGGAGCACATTGAAACTCCGTATCAGGTCTGGACCGCACGTCGGAAGTCTGAACAACACGAAGTTAAGGAATTAGGACCGCCTCGTTGGGCTTAACGACCATCTTGGAAATCAGACCCAGACAGTGTCCCACAGCTGTTCACTTGAGTCCGGAGCGAGGGAGTGTGAAAACTCATGTTTCCTTTACAAAATAAATATCTGGAATAGTGATCTGAGACTTGATACTTGCGGTCAATTTGTAAGTAACTAGACCGTCAGAATCTGACCCAAATACATCCTCGGATCAGGAAAATTTTCATAAACATATCCATGTACTTAGATTCTTCGATCGAGATCCACTGACCGTTGAACTGAAACTGGTCCGCCACGCGTGATCTGGGAATCTGACCAAAATGAAAACTTAACTCCACCTAGATCCAATGTCTGTGAGCTTAAGTCCGACCTTTGGCTCAGGGAGGTCCGCCAGAAGTCCCCCGCTAAGCTGAAACAGGTCCGCTTTAGTTATAACCCAAGTATACCTTGACCTTAAGTCTATTTTGGAGACTTTTTAGGCTATATAAGGACCTTAGAACCCTCTCTCTTACAACCATATGAATTTGAGATTTGAGAGAGAGAAAAGAGAGAGAAAATGTGGGAGATGTGGGAGAGTCTCCCTGCCCTTCTTCCCTGCTGCTATCCATGCTCCACCACTCCGTTCTAATCGCTTTCCTGGTGATTCTAGCTCCGTTTCTAGGTAAGAAACCCTAACCCTAATCTGATTTGGGGTGTTGATAGTTGAAGGTTATGAAATAACTAACCTATTTCATTCTATAGGTTGCCAAACTGTCGTATACAGAAGCTTAGCAATTCTATCGACTCCGTTTCGATTCTACGATAAGAGGTGAGGACTTTAGGTGTATAGGTTATGTTTTCAATGCTTTCAATGTCAGATATTGATAGATTCATGATCTGCATGCAATTACACATGTACAAAGTGCTGTTTGTTTTCTATTTCGATTCAAGATGTAGAATATGGAATTTTACATATTCTAGGTATTCGTAGAAAATATTGTATACGTATATATTTTGGAAATGTGTTTGACATGATTATTTGTTGTATGAATATATGATATATGGATAAAATACTTATTTGGTAAAAGGATTCACCCTAATACATGTTATGCTAATATACACTATGTATGTAGAAATCGTGTATTGTAGAAAATACCGTATACGTATATATTTTGAAAATGTATTTGACATGATTATTTGTTGTATGAATATATGATATATGGATAAAATACTTGTTTAGCGAAAGGACTCGCCCTAATACATGTTTGGCAAACATACACTAAGTATTTTGAAATAGTGTATGCTAAGTGTTTGTGAAAATGCTTGTGTAAGTAAGTGTTTGAATGATGATGCCTTAGGTGGGTGTTGAGATGGGATTCTCAACTACCTTGGAGACATGTATGATTTTCCTCCATGAGGTTGTTTACTTAAACCGCTTACTTGTGCAATATTTGTGTTTGTATTCCTATTTATGTAGTGCTTTATAACATGCTTTATAACATGCCTCATGACATACTTGTTAACATGCTTTAATTACTTTGTTTATTATGCTTTACTGCACATGCTTTGAATAAGGATTGATTGAGTTTGAGACTATGTTTATAGTCCAGACAATCGGTACCAGACTTGAGATCGTGGTTGAGATTCATTTCGCCATGTAGGATGTGTTTGACGAACCCGAGTCGTACATCAGTTGGCGACAGTGGTTAGGACACGCGAAGTGCTTATGTAATTCATGTCGTTCAGCTGATTGTGTGCTCGAGCTAGTCAGGCTCGTCAAGTAACCCGGTATGTCTAATGTATGTTCACCATGTTTAGTCGCTACTACTTGAACCTAGGGTACCAAACTTATTAGTGGAATCCCGTTAACCATGGTACCTCGACCCGCTAAGACTCATGAGCCGGGCATGGTGGTATGGGACACCGTGGTCGAGCTATCGGTATGTGCCTCCCCATAGTGACCAGTGAGCAACTAGACTCGTGAGCCGATTATGGTGGTATGGGACACTATATTCGAGCTATCGGCCTACACTACTTGATGGGTGATGGGGGAGTGGTGCAACAATTCCATGTAACAACCCTGACCGTATCCGGTGTAGTGACCTCGAGCATACTCTAAATCTACGGTGAGGCGACAAGCCTTCCCGTAGTAACAGAGTATAAGCTAGGCCTGTATTGATAAGGTGATAGGGGAGTGGTGCAACGATTCCGCGTAACAGCCCTGGCAGCCCTTGCAGTGACCTAGAAACACACCATCGTATAAGATTCTCTAGGACTGACGACCCTAGAATGGATCATGATTGGGAATGATATAAGGAAGGTACCTTAGTTTCCCAATCCTGCTATTTGAAATGGACTAATAACAACTCGGTAATCAAGCTCAGCATGCATTGCATGTGCCTGGAAGATGTGGAGCACCGAGGGATGAAAGCATGCTGCGAACAAAGATGGTGTCGCATGAGGGAGTATGTCAGTGAGGGCATCCATCATGACTGCATTCATACTTGCATTAATAAGAGTAGTTAGGAGTGTTTGATTGTACTGCTTTATCATTACTACTTGACTGTATTAATAACATGCTAACCTATGCTTTATTATTCCACTGAGTTAGCTACTCACTCCCACGTTACAGGACGGTGTTGTACACACCAACCAGATTTATTGAGTTTCAGGTGATGGCGACGCTTATGAAGCAGAGCCGTACTACTAGTATGATGTTGAGGAGGAGTTCTCCTACATGTAACTCTCTGACAGGTCTATGAAGACCTGGTATTGTATTAACGGGACTATGACACTTGGGATAGAAGACATTACACTTCCTCACATTTGGTATTTTTAGAATTGTACTTGTAATTATTTAACCTGGTAACATTATCACACTCTGGAGACTTATCATATTTTATATATATTATTTTTCTATCAGGGTCTTCCACTTGTAATTTAACTGTCTCTGGAGTATGATATGTTGTTTTGGCTTGATCTCACTCATGTTTAAGACACTACTACAGACAACATTTAATCATCATTCATTTTGTTGCATAAGTGATGCATTGGAACTCTGGAGTTGAGTTTATGCTCGACCCCCGATTTTCAGGGCGTTACACTTCGTGTGGCCAACCACTATCGCCAACCGAAGTACGACTCGGGTTCGTCGAACACATCTCACATGGCAAATGAAACTCAGCCATGAATTCGATCCCGTTACCGACTGCCTGGACTATACAATAGCCCCAATCACATTCAGTTTCAGATATTTAAAGCAGTAATGGATCAAAATTCAAATCATACAATCAAATACTGATATTATCTGTTTAGAAATTTGCCAGTACATTGCACTTTCATTTGCTCCACTCCCCCATCACCCATGACGGATCATACAACGTAAACATGAATTTAAACATACGCATTACATAGATAAAATCATACATTCAATTGAGCATGTTATGAAGTACACCATAAGCATGAGTTCGTACATATTCAATTCCTAATCACACAGATATCCAAAGAAATCATACACATAGTTAACGAAGTTGAGAACTATATCTCAACACCCTTAAACATTACAATTTACTGACTACTACTCATTTAGACATTTCAACAAACACTTTAAAGTACATACATCAACATACATGACATTTGCTGATCACATAGGCATTAGGCCAAATCCTTTCACTAGGGAGTTGCCCCAATCATAACAAGCGTACACCCACGACGGATAGTCATGGAAAGTAGGAATCCAAGTTCCATATTCATTTGAACATTTTCACAAACACTTAGGCTACACATTTCAACATATATAGCATATAGTGGTCGTGGCATGATTCAGGGTAAATCCTTTTATCAAAGGGGTATCGCCAATACAACAATCATATATCCATGACAATTAGTGATGGCGAGCACGAATGAGAATTCTATACTCATTCAGTCATTTTCACAAACACTTAGAATACACTATTTCAACATACATAGTGTATATTAGCAAAACATGTATTAGGGCGAGCCCTTTCGCCAAACAAGTATTTTATCCATATATAATATATTCATACAGTAAATAATCATGGCAAACACATTCCTAAAATTTATACGTATACAGTACTTTCTAGAATACGCTATTTCTACATACATAGTGTATATTAGCAAAACATGTATTAGAGCGAGTCCATTCGCCAAACAAGTATTTTATCCACGTATAATATATTCATACAATAAATAATTATGTCAAACATATTTCCAAAATTTATATGTATACGGTAGTTTCTACAAATACCTAGAGTATGTAAAATTTCATATTCTACATCTTTAATTGAAACGAAAAACAAACAGCACTTGTACATGTGCAATTGCATGCAGATCATGAATCTATCATTATCTGACATTGAAAGTATTGAAAACCATAACCTATACACCTAAAGTCCGCACCTTTTGTCGTAGAATCGTAACGGATCCGATAAGTTTGCCAAGCTTCCATATTCGGCACTTTGGTAACCTATAGAATGAAATAGGTTAGCTATTTCATAACCTACAACTGTCTAAACCTCAAAATAGATTAGGGTTAGGGTTTCTTACCTAGAAATGATGCTGGAATCTCCGGGAAAGCAATGAGAATGGTGCGGTGGAGCATGGATAGCACAGGGAAGAGGGGCAAGGAGATTCTCCACTTCTCTCCCACTTTCTCTCTCTTTTCTCTCTTCGCTCTCTAGGGTTTCTCTCAAATTCGTATGGCTGTAAGAGAGAGGTTTTTAAGGTCCTTATATAGCCTAAAAACACTCCAAAATAGACTTGGGAACAAGGTATACTTGGGTTTTGTCCAAAGGGCATCTGTTTCAGCTCAACAGAGGACTTCTGGCAGGCCTCCTTGAGCCAAAGGTCGGACTTAAGCTCACAGACTATGGATCTAGGTTCCATTAAGTTTTTGTTCCAGTAGGGTTCTCAGATCACGCATGGCAGACCAGTTTTAGTTCAACGGTCAGCGGATCTCGATCGGAGATTCCGAGTACATGGATATTTGTATGAAATTTCTCCTGATCTGAGGGTGTAATTTGGTCTGATTCTGACGGTCTAGTTGCTTAAAACTGACCCGCAAGTGACAAGTCTCAGATTACTATTTGAGATACTTATTTTTAAAGAAAATCAAGTATTTTCACACTCCTTGCTCCGGACTCAAGCGAACAGCCGTGGGACACTGGCTGGATTTGATTTTCGAGATGGTTGTCAAGCCTAGCAAGGCGGTCCTAAGTCCTTAACCTCGTATTATTTGGACTCCCAATGCGCGGTCCAGACCAGAACGAAGTTTCAATGTGCTCCCGAGAGCAGACGGGTAATGAGTCTGATCCTAGATTTTAGGGTAACCTAGCGTCAATGATTCTGCAAGTTTTGGGTCTTGTAGATCGTATTTAAAGCGATTCATACAGATTTCGTAGCTAATCTAGTTTAGCTCTTAGTTACTTTGTCTCATCTCTAAAGGATTTAATCCTATATGATTTCTGTCTGAGGTGGTACCTAGGCCTTTGTAGTTTGTATATAAGGTGATAAAAGTTATAATACTTAGCTAGTTTAAGATAGTGTCTAGGGTGAAAGTACTTAGAAAAATTGAAAGAACAGGGTGGTGACGGGTGGGATGGGTTAAGAAGCGATTTTTGATTGTGGGATTCAGTTCTGACAAGTTAATAAGGCGTTAGGATAGAACCATTGCCTAAGGACGTTTAATTCTAGATTGGCAAAAATTTGGGATGTTACACATGCCTTGCATCGTATAGCCTTAGTATGGCCGATAACATTCATGCCTTGTATCACATAGCCTTGGTATGACTGATAGTATTCATGGACTTACCAGCATATTTCTACATTACTCTGATATTGCATACTTGACACTTACCTTGCGCACACACTTACACCACCCTCTAAGCTTTTCGTAAGCTTATGCACGACCGTTGTGTGCAGGTGATGTTCAATCGCAGCAGTACTGATGCAGGATCGTGTAGCTGAGCTTTTAGAGTTTCGATATCTATATTTGTATTTCCCTTTCTACATTGTACTCAAAGTTTTTGATATAGTGGATATGTAGTGATATTGTTTTGTAACTTGGTTATGCTTGTAGTTATGCTTCATTACAAAAAAAATCATATTGAAAATCCTCCTTGTAGGATCCCAGGATCAGAATCTGGCATATGGGTGCTGGAAGCCGAGATGAGGCACTACGGAGGCTGTCCGCACCAAATTCGGCGATCAGGAATTTTGTGAGCCTGATTTCCGAGTTTGGGGCATGACAATGCCTGGCACACTTTGCGGATTTAAACGATGATATTGGCCAAGAAGTTGATGCCACTCCTTTCACTAACACTAAATTCTTACCATCACAAGTGGAGGAGATAGATTATGAACCAAAGCCTACGACTTCAAATTTTAAAGGGACCACGGCGAACAAGTTTTTTGTTATTCAGTTATTTATGTTCTCTCATTCACCTCAGCCTACTAAGATTGAGAAATTATCTTCTACAGGTGAATCATATAGTCTGTGGAAACCTCCAAATTCTAAGCACGAACATGTTGTTATGGTTCTTAAATTTCTTTGGACATTCATGCTCCAGGACATTCAAACTTATTATTAAAAAGGATTTTGGATGATCTTGTTGAGAAACCTACTGAGAAATTTATCAAGATATTGACCGGAGGAAGAACCTGGATGCACAACTGAGTAGTTTTCCCTCACTTTCATAGTTTAGGATTAGAATTTATTGTTTTCATAGGATTAAGGTAGTTTGCTTTTGGTTTGTCTAGTCTTTGTGTTAACCTATCTTCACACTGAGATCCTTGGAATAACATAAATTCTACTTCTTCAGGTACTACCTTTCCATCACTTCTCCTTTATTTTCATTGTCTCATATGCGTTACATGCTTTCTTTTTCTTTTTTTTTTCTTTTTTTACATTGAAGACAATGTAGATTTTCGGTTGGGGGTGTGGATTAGGTAAACTAATCAGCGTTCTCTTAGTTTTGAGCAAAAATTGTGGAATTTTAAAATTTTTTCCTAATAAAACCTGTTTGAAAATTGATAATTTGTGTATTTAGGGATGCTTTAAGTATGATAAGATAGAAATTAAATTTTGAATTGTTGGAGTTTGATCAACTAAGTAGTCTATCACTTACAGTTCTTACACTCAATTGCTTAAGAGGAAGTTTGAATATCATGTGAATGGTACTAGATTTTCTAATTGTTAGTATGATGATCATTGAAAGATATTGAGAATCGAGTCTGGAAAATTTTATCCACCTTAAAAGAAGAGAAGAACTAGTTAAAAAACAAGAGATCGATAAAAAGGTCATGTATGGTAAAAAGATTGAAAAAGTTTGAAAAATGAAAAATCTGAAAGAAAAGAGAAAAGATGAAAAGACTGAATGAATACAAATGACCGTCGATATAAAATAATAATAAAAAAATCCTGGAAAAAGAAGGAAAACGGGATAAGTTCAGAATTAGTACTTAATTTTTCAACCAATCTTGAAATGATGAGCATGAGCAACATTATGAAATGATAGTATTTTTCTAAGAACTTGATTTACACTAAGCACATTGGAACACTAAGCACATTGGAAAACTTGGTATATGAACTTATGCTCTAAATTAAATTATAAAGAACCTACTTGATTGATTGCTTATGTTATTCAACTCTAGGTTTTCAAAATCTCACTTTCTCACCTTAATTCTACTCATTCATACTTGATTGCACAAAAGATTAATTTCTGAAAAAGGTTTGAACATAGAGAATTGAAGATTATTTCACGCATGTTTTGCTTGGGACTAGCAAATTGCTAGTTGGGGAGTGTGTTGAGTGTCAAATATTGCATATTTTCGACTATTTATATCTTGGTTTTATGAACATGATAATGCATAATGTTATATGTCATGCCCCAAACTCGAAAACCGGGCTCACAAAATTCCCGATCGCCGAATCTGGTGCCGACAGCCTCCGTAGTACCCTATTCTCAGATCCCAATGCCTATACGCCAGATTCCGATCTTGGGATCCTATAAGGAGGATTTTTTAACGTATATTTATCCCGTAAGAAGCATAACACAAGTATACTGAAATCACAAAGACAACATCATCATCACATATCCACTAATATAAATATTTGAACACAATGCTAGAAGGGAAATACATATATCTAAAATCAAAGCTCCGGAAGACCGCTGCACTTTCCAAGCTCAATGCTGCTACAACCTAACGCCACCTGCACACATCCATCGTACATAATCTTATTGAAAGCTTAGTGGGTAGTGAAAGTGTGTGTATAAGGTAAGTGCCAAGTAAGTAATATTAGAGTAATCAGAGTAGGCAGAAATACTTACAAGCCCATAAATCATTCAATATCAGAGTAGGCAAAAATACACAGGTAAGTCCATGAGTGCCATCAGTTGTACCAAGGCTATGTGATGCAAAAATATAATAAACGAATATCATATACTAAGGAAGTAATGTAGATCAGCTATGCAATGCAAAGACAGTAAGCCAAATACTATGTGCTGAGGATGCAATGTAATATGCGGTGCGAATGAAATGACCAAGCTAGAGTGAAGTTGGGATGATAGTACATAGTATCGCAGGCTACGAGGTCTACCACAACAGGCTTCTATCCAAACCAGTCCCATACCTAAATTTGAATAGTTAGACTTAATGTGGTAAACTCCTAATCTCAAGTTAGTCGCGCGCCCCAACCGAAATCATGGCCATTGCGAAGGTACACATAACAAATAGTTGCGCACCATCGGCCCAAGTGGATGGTGAATGAATGAATAAATGAGTATGCAACTCCTGCTCAATTAGTCCACAAATCAGTACGGTTCCTCTCTGGGATCACCACCGGCTATTACACTGTATGCCAGCTTGTCGCCCCTATCCTAGAGCATAACTTGGTAAGTGGAAGATACCTCACTATTCGCCTGCCAATATCGGGCCCAGCTCGTCGATAGTAGACTCATTCCTCAAGCTGGTCAAACTCAACATAGATATTTTCCCCTCACTCAGGTGGGTAAGGTCACACCCCCTCCCAACCGACCACGACACAGTGGGAGGCGCGACCTACTAGTATACGGCCCTCATACGCTCATATATATCCACTCGATCTTAATGTTGAGGCATCCTCTGGTAGCAAGAGGGTATAGGGATTTTCACCCAGGGCCATCTATGATAGCCCGATGCTAGTAACAAATTTTTGGTGTCTTATCTGGCCATCCATGGCATGATTGTGGAGGCTACGGCCCTGATGTCGCTAGAGCATACAGTAATCACAACACTCAATGCAAGATGCATGAGTCATGCAGTCCAATCATGCATCAATCCTACGCATACCGCGTGCTCATATAGAATAACTCCGCCTATCAAGGAGTCCCAAAAACCATCTGTACTATGCCATATGCAATGATCAATCACATCTCATAATGAACATGCAGATGATACGTATGGGCATGTATCATGATGTTATACTGTCACATACTCATAATCGGTATCAATAACCAACATCAACAATTGGCCTTGACAATGTGGACATTTAACCAACATTACCCCCAAAAAATGGACCACATAGAGCCTAACATATAGTGGACCCATAGCCTCACACAAGGACCTAATATACAACACCATGGGCCTCACTTAAGAGCTTAATAGACATCACGATGGGCCTCTTACATGGGCCTAATATACATCACAATGAACTCCATCGCCCGGCCCTCAAATGCATCATAATGGGCCTCATCACATAGACCTCATATTCATCACATTAGGCCTTAAACACGGGTTGCATATACATCACATAGGCCGAATACACATCACAATGGGCCTCAACTATGGGTTGCATATACATAATATAGGTCTCGACAATTGGCCTTGGCAATCGAAATCGGCTCGACAATCGAAATCAGCCCCTAATAGACGTCCTATCTCTTACTAATTGCAGTGTGGTCCACCTAATTGACGTTCAATCCAACAACTATATTGCTGCAAGCTGGACGGTCTGGATAACCATACCTCATAATTAGACCCTCAGATTTGCTGGCGTGGGACCACCAGCAGATGAACGTCAGATATAACACAAACCTTACGTGGGTCCCACAAGATAGCTGATGTTATCTCAGCAGCAAAAGTGCTAGAAGATGGGTGGCATAGATGAAACACATACATTGAGCGGGGCCCAGAGAGGTTGTTGATGTCAGTACAACAGCCCTACTACTAGCGTGAAGTACTCCAGCCAGTCATCTTCCCACCATCCAGACAATGGACGGTGTGGATTTGAAGCATATACATCATGGTGGAATCCCATCGTCCAGTAAATTGGACGGTGGGGATATACAATATATGCATCTATGGGGTCCACGTCCCACGTGTGGATATCACACAGTAGGTGTGGTCCAACTATCCTCTAGATGGACGATGTAGATATTATACATACATATTAGGTGGGGTCCCACTAATCTGCACGGTTGGTTAGCGAGTGGGTGTCCATAGTTCAGACTATGGACGGTATGGATACAACATATACATCATGGGTGGGTCCATGTACCTGGCCCACCAGAGATTTAAAGTGGGGCCAGAATTGCTGATGTTGGGGAGAGTCCCACCGTCCAAGTGGACGGTGGATATAAAATACATAAATCAAAGTGGTCCCACAAAGCTATGGATCAAGCTGCCATTTGTGATTTCCCCTCATCCAGATCTGTCCGCTGGACGCTAGCGAGGTGGGCCCCATGGATGGGACAATGTGGATCATATATCACAGTGGGGTCCACAACGTATGAGAGAGAGAGAGAAAGAGGGAGAGAGAGAGGGATCAGATGGCGGTGATGGAGGGACCTTGCCACTATGGGTCCCTCTTGATACAAAGCATACATCAAGATGGGTCCCACCACATGTGGGCCCTTAAATCATAAAAAAACACCCACCTATACTTCTTCTTAGACTTCTTCTTTCATCATCACATCCTAGAGCCCCAAGGGATGCATTTCAATGGTTGAGATCAATTTTAAAGGGTGGGATTGGGTGGTAGGAAGGTGGGTCACACATGACTTCTCTCATATGGACGTCCACCTCTCCCATGGTTGCTTGGGAGATGGATTTTGAAAATGAGAGAGAGATATGAGAGAGAGAGAGGTTGTAAGAGAGAGAGGGATGGGTGAGTGATGGGGTGAGTGATGGGTGTACTTAAAAAGGGATGGATGGAGAGAGAGAGAGAGTTGACTTTCGGTTGCTTTTGGGTGATGTGACATGTACATCATTGATTTAACATGTTGTAGAGATTCTCTTGGGATTGCAAACACGCGGCGTTTTCTCGAATTGAACGCATGCCCACATCTCCTGGCCTGGGTATCGCCTCGATGCATAAGACGCGGCATCAAAACCGCGGCGATGGTACGGTCGCAAGGGAATAAGTCTCGCATCGAGCCGACTCTGGAATACGGGACACGACTCAGGATCAAGCGTAGATGCTGATTACAGGTCACGGGTTGTCAGAATTCGACTGGGAGGACCACAGAAGCCTATGGAACGGTAATGTTTAAGATACGGGTCTCACATTATATTTTATACATGTTTGTGTTATAAGATAAATATGAGAGCTTGGATTGAAAAGAATGCTAAAAGCATGATTTAATGCTCAAGAATCACCAAGCCAAAGCTTGGGTCTTAAAGACCAATAATGAAGAATTCACATGCAAAAGATCTAAGAAAACCAAGTGAGAAGGAAGAGAATCGAAGACTTGAAGTGTAGAAAAGGAATCCTAAAAATTTGCATGCTTCAATCAGCCCTATCTCTAGCTGAATAGTCTAAGAAACTTCAGCTCGAACTCCAACAACATTATCTTTTAAATTCACGTGATCCTCGACTAGTCGAAGACTGTCCTCGACTAGTTGAAGGTGACGCTCGACCAGTCGAGGGTGTCTCTCGAGTAGTCGAAGATTACGCAAATTTTGCACGGACTACATAAATTTAAGGCGGTTTTAGGACTTTTTTAACTCGGTGCAAAAGTTAGAGTTCTCCAACTAAAAATAGTAGTTCCTAGGATGTTCCTAGGCATCTTCTAGGGTTAAAGGAGTGGAGAAAAAGGGTGGAGAGCCATTGTAACGAGTTTTTCTTCTTCTTCCTTTGTTATTTTGTTTGAGAGACTTTAGTTCAATCATATTTATGGTTGGATAAACCTCTTAGTTGGGGCTGAAAGTGCCCTAGTTTGTCAATTAGCATGATCGTTGAGTCAGCTAAATAGAGGAGCCCCATAGGAAGATTGATCAAGCGTCTGCCTCAACTGGATGTGTGCCCGAACTCGCCATAGGTAAATCCAAGCCTCACATCCCATGCCCCAAAACATTAGGTAATTAAAACCCTTAAAATTGGTTAGAACATCATAGGGTTTTTGGTTAGAAAACTTTTGCAAACTTTAGGAAAATCTTTAAGTTTTCAACCTTTGTCGATTTATCGATACATGGTTTGATGCAATCGAACATTGCTACTGATGTCCTCGAAGCTCACTCGATATTATCGAATTGAGGACATAAGACGTCCAGCAACTACAAAAGATCTCTGGATGGAATTATCAATGTAACGATAAATGGTTCGATATCATCGAAATTTGAATCTCGAGTCCATCGAAGTAGACTCGATAAAATCGACATTTGTTCTGTTGTGTCCAAAATTCTGCTAAGGCAAATCATGTAATCTTCGATATATTGAACTACTCCTTGATATCCTCAGAATTCAAATCTTGATGATATTGGAAGCCCTTCAATGATATCGGTTTAGACACACATTTATCCAGAAAAGTATTTCAAGTTATTTTTCTTGGATCGAGGGTCACTCGATAAAATCGATATTTAAATATCAATCATATCGAGGCATGGTCGATGTCATCGAAAGTGGACACAAACTGTCCAGTAAGCTTATGGGCAAATTCCTTAGAATTATCGATGAATCGACGCACACCTCGATATCATCAATATTCAAATTCTGATGATATCAAGTGATGCTCGATCATATCATACACCTGAAATTTTTTCAAAGGCAAGTCTCTCACATTTTCAAATGTCAAGGAATCGAACCTCGTGTCGATGAAATCAGAGTTCGAAATCCAATGACATCGATGCACGTTCGATTTCCTCGACCAACTGGCAAAAGGTTTCAAAAGTATTTGACATTTGAGTTCGTATTATCGAGCAGCCAGTCGATGCTATCAAGAGTATACACTCGATGATATATCGAACTCTGTAAAAAATATGACCATTTTATATCCGTTAAAACATTTTACCTATTTAATGAGAGCTTGCCCTTGGTTGTTTGGAGAGAAAATAGAGAGTTCTTTTGAGTGTTTAACCTTACATTATATACCCTAAGCTTTTTCTCTCATGGAAGTTCATCCTCCAATCCACCCTCATCATTGACATTCAGTAGAGTGGATTGGGGAATGAACTTCCACATTCAAGGATCCTGCAACTACCACCTTAATGGCAGATCATTAAGCCGGGATGCCTTGAATGCATAGATGATTGGAATTGCTCTATCTTCCTTATAGGAAAACATTTACTAGAGTAGGATTCCATCATAACCTTGACCAAACACGTCGCCATGTATTAGTACATCTTCTGAGTTGCGGATTCAAGGAAGTTAAAGACTTTTCATCAACAAAGGAGGAGATCTTCTACAACGCGCTGAATGGGGCTCATCTACTTACCTGTAAGTCATTAGAGTCTAGAGGACCCTTGTGATCTTTCCTTTTATAGGAATAGGTCTAAGGTGTTTCTCACCCTTTGCAAGCCCTCATAGGAGGCCTCCGGCGAGAGTGTACGTGGGGGTGATTTGTGTTGACCCTTGCTCTGTGGAGAGTATAAAATCTTAGGTCCTTGTGTAGGTCCTTAACCTATGTGGTTTAAAACTTGGGTGTTTTTTGTAGACCCTTGCTCATAGGAGTATAAACTTGTGAGGTTCCTTAAGTGGATCCTTGGGCTGTGTGGCCTAAAAATCAGGTGTTGTGTGTTGACCCTTGCTCATGGGAGCATAAAGTGTGTCGTGTAGATACGGTGTGTCAGCCTAAGTGTAGGTTGTACTGGTTAGAGGTGAACCTATTGTGAAACCTCCTTTAGTAAGATCCGGTACACTTAAGGGTTGAGTGCGTCGGCCGAAAGTGGAGTAGACAAGTAGTCGAACCATTATAAAAATGACTATGTTTGAGATTGATATTTGTCTTTGATTACTTGTGTGATTTCCCCAAATGCTTTCATATTTGATTATCTAAGATCACACCTCACACACAATCACATCCATCATTTGCATCTTGCTTATCTGTTAAATAGTATTATGACTGGATCCTCTATTTGGCTTGGAAGCCATTAGAGTTACTTTGAAGAAATCCTGCTTTATGCGTATTTTCTCAAGATAGGTTTGATAGGATTTTAAATTATCTTAAAATATTTATAAAGTCCTACTCACCCCCTCTAGGACATATTGACATATTCTTACTACAACTAAAGTGGTCACTACCGAAATTTCAATTAGTATCAGAGCAAGGTCTCTCTTAACGGCTTCACTGCCTAGAGAGTGATCTTGACTGAAGTTGGAATCATGATAAAAAAGTGTCTTAAAGGGTGTGAAAGATCGGAACAATTGCCTAGTAATCCTTACTCCTCTGAAAGTTGGCAATAGTTCAAAATGGTACCTTAACAGTGGATGCTCCAGACACATGACTGGTGATCAAACTCATTTTTGTGAGTATTCCGACTTTGATGGAGGATCAATCACATTTGGAGATGGTAGCTCCGCTAGAATTATTGGATAAGGAACAGTAGTTGTATTTGGCCTTCCAAAAATCAAACATTTTCTTTGTGTAGAAGGTTTGAAACATAATCTCCTTAGTATCTCTCAAATCTGTGACAAAGAACATTTAGTCACTTTCTCAAAGGATGTGTGTAGGATCTTAGATCATACATAAAAATCTCTCATAAAAGGTTTACACACTAGTGATAACTGTTACGTTATTGAAAGTACAAATGAGAGTATTATCCACAAGGTGTAATATGGCTATAAAGAGTGAATCTAAATTATGGCACCAAAGGTTGGGACATGTTCACTACCAAAATTTAGCTAAGCTTAGTTTAAAAATTTTGGTAAGAGGACTTCCCAAGATTATAAAAGAAGAAAAAGTTGTCTGTGGAGAATGTCTAAAAGGAAAACAGATAAAAGTCGGTCACAAAAAGACAACCACCATAGCAACAACAAAACCTTTGGATCTGTTGCATATGGACCTGGTTGGTCCGAACAAAGTAGAAAGTCATGGCAAGAAAAGATACTTCCTGGTGGTAGTAGATGACTACACCAGATTTACTTGGGTCACATTTCTTTGAGAAAAATCAAATGCCTTTGATGAATTTGTAATTTTGGCAAAGCGACTTCAAAATGAAAATTGATATTGCATAAATCGCACCAGAAGTGATCATGGTGGGGAATTTGAAAATGAGCGATTTGAAAAATATTGTTATGAGAAAGGAATCCATCATGAATTCTCAGTCACAAAAACCCCACAGCAAAATGTAGTCATTGAAAGGAAAAATCGAGTATTGCAAGAAATGGGATCAGTTATGCTAAATGGAAAAGATATGGCGAAAGTTTCTGGACGGAAGCTGTCAATACTGCCTGCTACATCATAAATAGAGTATATCTTAGAGCATGTTTGAACAAAACTCCATATGAACTATGGTATGGAAAACAACCTAGTGTGAAATACTTTCGTGTCTTTGGAAGTAAATGTTATATCTTGAGAGATAGAGATCACCTAGGAAATTTTGAGTTTAAAAGTGATGAAGGTAACTTTTTGGGGTATGCCTTGAATAGTCGTGCTTATAGAGTGTACAATCTAAGGACTCTCACTATTCAAGAATCAGTCAATGTGGTAATCGATGACCAACCTCATGAAGAAGATAGTCCTGTGAATGAATTAGAAGATGATGTAGATTCATGCATTCTAGATAAATCGAAAAACAAATCTCCATCATCCAATGAAACACAATCATCATCTAACATACCCATCATTAAGGATCACCCTCAAGAGCAAATTATTGGAAATCCTAATGATGATGTGGAACTCGACAGTAGATAGAAAATACCTATAGTCATTTCTTGTAACGACCCGTAAATTTTCGTACAAGGGCTCGAGTATCACCTCGACTAGAAATCACTTAGGATTAAATCCTTTAGAAATTTAACAAAGTTAACTAAGTGCTAAACTATATTAGCTATGAAATCTGTTAGAATCATTTTAAATACGATCTGCTAGACCCAAAACTTATAGAATCATTGACGCTAGGTTACCCTAAAGTCTAGGATTAAACTCATTGCCCGACTGCTCTCGGGAACGAATTGAAACTCCGTATTAGGTCTAGACCGCACATTGGAAGTCCGATTAACACGAAGTTAAGGAACTAGGACCGCCTCACTGGGCTCGATAACCATCTCGGAAATCAGGTCCAGACGATGTCCCACGGCCATTCGCTTGAGTCCGGAGCGAGGGAGTGTGAAAACCACTATTTTCTTTACAACATAAATATCTTGAATAGTGATCTAGCACCACTCGTTTGCGGATCAGTATTAAGAAACCAGACCGTCAGAATCAGACCAAATTACACCCTCGGATCAGGAAAAATTTCATGAACATTTACATGTACTTGGAATTTCGGATCATGGCCCACTGACCGTTGAACTGAAAATGGTCCGTCGCGTGTGATCTAGAAATCCGAACGAGATGAAAATGTAATCCCACGTAGATCCATGAGTTGTGAGCTTAAGTCTGACGTTTGGCTCAAGGGGGGCCGCCAGAAACCCTCTTTTGAGATGGAACAACGCTGAAATGCTTATAATAGACGTACCCCTTGAACCGGAGTCTATTCCGGAGAGGTTTTAGGCTATATAAGGGCCTTAGAACAGCCCCTCTCACAACCATACGAATTTGGGATAAAACCCTAGAGAGAGAGAGAAAAAAAAGGGAGAGAAAGCTTAAGAGTTGTGGGAGAATCTTCCTCCTACTGTTTCAAATCACCACATGGGCTGCACCACCCCTTCCTTGGCGCTTTTCCAGCGATACCGACTCCGTTTTAAGGTAATAAACCCTAACCCTAGATCTGTTTTGAGGTGTATAGGCTACAGGTTATGAAATAACTAACCGATTTCACTCTTTAGGCTAGAAAACTCCCGAATACGGAAGCTCGTCAACCATTGTTGATCCGTTGAGATTCCAAGAAGCAAGGTGAGGACTTTAGGTGTATAGGTTATGGTTTTCAACGCTTTCAATGTTAGATAATGATAGATTCATGATCTGCATGCAATTGCACATGTACAAAGTGCTTTCCGTTTTCTGTTTCAATTAGAATTGTAGAATATGGAATTTCACATACTCTAGGTATTCGTATAAAATACCGTATACGTATTTTTTTTGGAAATGTGTTTGACATGTTTATTTATCATATGGATATACAATATATGGATAAAATACTTATTTGGCGAAAGGGTTCGCCTAAATACATGTTTACTAATATACACCATGTATGTAGAAATACGGTATTGTAAGAAGTACCGTATACATGTATATTTTAGTGATGTGTTTGTCATGATTAATTGTCATATAAATATATTATGTGCGTATAAAATATTTTCTTGGCGAAGAGAATCGCCGTAATACAGGTTCCCTTGTATACACTATGTATGTTGAATTTGTGTATCCTAGAAAATACCCCATACGTATAAATTTTGGTGATCTAATTGTCATGATTATTTGTTGTGTGAATATAATATATACGTATAAAATACTAGTTTGGTAAAGGGGCAGCCCTAGTACACATTCCGCTAACATACGTCATGTATGTTGAAATTGTGCACTCTAAGTATTTGTGAAATTGCTTGTGGGTGTAAGTGCTTAAGTGTTTGCACCTTAGGTAGGTACTGAGATGGAGTTCTCAACTACCTTAGGGTCACGTATGATACCCTTCATGTGGTTATTTACTCTAACCACTCACTTATGAAATATATGTATTTGTATCCCTATTTGTATAGTGCTCTATAACATGCTTTTTAACATGCTTTGTAACTTGTTTCATAACATGCTTTATAATATGCTTTATAACATGATTGCTAGTGTGCTTGAATTACCTTGTTTATCATGCTTTACTTCACATGCTATGGTTGGGAATTGATTGAGCTTGGGACTATGTCCATAGTCCAGACATCCGGTATCAGACTTGGAGTTGTGGTTGAGATTCATTTCGCCACACATGATGTGTTGGCGAACCCGTGTTGTACTTCGGTTGGCGATAGTGGTTGGCCACACGAGGTGCTTCTGCGCTTCATATCGCCCAACTTGTTGTGTGCTCGAGCTAGCCGAACACGTCAAAGTAACCCTTGTGTCTTATGTATGTTCACCATGTTTGGTCGCTAATGTTTGAACCTAGGGTACCAAACTTACCAGTGAGAATCCTGTTAACCATGGTACCTCGATCCGCTAAGACTCATGAGCCAGGCATGGTGGTATGGGACACCGAGGTCGAGCTGTCGGCCTACGCTGGGGCTACGTGCCTCCCCATAGTGACCAGTGAGCAACTTAACTCGTGAGCCGATTATGGTGGTATGGGACACTATATTCGCCCTGTCGGCCTACATTGATAAGGTGATGGGGGAGCGGTGCAACCTTTGTGCGCAACAGCCCTGACAGCCCTTTGTAGTGACCGCGAGCATACTCTGAAATCGTAGTGCACCTTAGGGTTCGCCGCGATATATAGAGTATGAACTAGGCCTGTTTCTGTATAGTGATGAATCGTTTAAGGGGTGATGGGGGAGTAGTATAACCTTTGTGCGTAACAGCCCTGGCAGCCTCTGCAGTGACCTAGAAAACACACCATCATCTGATATTAACTAGGACTGACGACCCTAGAATGGATCATGTTTAGGAATGATACAAGGAAGGTACCTTAGTTTCCCAATCCTACTGTTTGAATTGGACTAATTAATAACTCGGTAATCATGCTCATCATGCATTGCATGTGCCTGGAAGATGTGGAGCACTGTGGGATAAAAGCATGCCGCGAGCATGAGATGGTGTCGCATAAGGGAGTATGTTGGTGAGGGCATCCATCATACCTGCTTTCATACTTGCATTAATAAGAGTAATTAGGAGTATTTGATTTACTGCTTTATCATTACTGCTTGACTGCATTGATAACATGTTAACCTATGCTTTATGGTTCCACTGAGTTAGCTACTCACTCCCACGTTACGGGATGGTGTTGCACACACCAACCAGAGTCTGTCTCAGGTTTAGGCGAGCCGACGACTCTGGAGGCGGAACTTGATTATGACGAGGACCAGGAGGAGTTATCGTATATACGATTCTCTGGCGGCCGACTAGTTTGCCGGGGCCAGACCGGGTTTTCTGAGGATTGTTACTTAGCTTTATTTTTGACATTTTGTTTATAAAACAGACATGTATATGGTGACTCAGATGGATTCATACTCTGAAGAATGAAACGATTATTTTGTTTCTTTACATACATATATATATAGTTCAGTCTTCCGCTTGCTTTTATACAATTGATCTGGAGTATGAATTTCTGTTTTGGTATAATCTCACTCATGTTTATTGCTCTAACACAGACAACATTTAATCATCATTAATTATGTTACATAAGTGATGCGTTGGAACTCGGGAGTTGAGTTACACTCGACCCCCGATTTTCAGGGCGTTACATTTTTGCTTTACCTCAAAGATTGAAACCAATAATATTATGGAAGCTGTTTAAGATAAACACTGGATAAATGCTATGCAAGAACTTCAACAATTCCAGAGAAATGGAGTATGGCAATTGGTTTCCATACCACTTAATACAAATGTCATTGGAACCAAATGGGTATTCAAGAATAAATTCGATGAATCTGGAATTGTGATCAGGAACAAAACAAGGTTAATAGCTCAAGGGTATTCACAAATAGAAGGCATTGATTTTGATGAAACATTTTCTCTTATAGCTCGTCTTGAGTCTATTAGAATACTTATGTCTGTTGCATGTGCATTAAAGTTTAAACTATTTCAAATGGATGTAAAAAGTGCATTTCTTAATGGGGATCTTGCGGAAGAAGTTTATGTAAGCATCCCCATCATGTTTATCGTATGAACAAAGCTCTCTATGGTCTCAAACAAGCACCACGTGCTCGGTATGAACGATTGACAAATTTTCTTTTGGATCATAAATTTTGCAGAGGAAGTGTAGATAAAACACTATTTACTCAAATAACAAAGGATTCATTGCTTATTGCACAAATTTATGTGGATGATATAGTTTTTAGTTCAACATGTGAAGATACTGCATATAAATTTGCCAACCTCATGAAATTAGAATTTGAAATGAGTATGGTTGGCGAATTAAACTTCTATGTAGGATTACAAGTGAAGCAACTAAATAATGGAATCTTCATTTGTCAAACCAAGTATGCAAACGACTTGGTGAAAAGATTTGGACTTAGTTCTAGTCGTACTTACCATACCCCTATGAGCACCACACTCAAACTCTCCAAAGATGTTAATGGCAAAAGTGTGGATCAACATCTCTATCGGAGTATGATAGGAAGCCTACTATATCTCACAGCCAGTCATCTAAATGTATCTTTTAGTGTGGGAGTGTGTGCTCGGTATCAGGCAGATCCTAAGGAATCGCACCTAACGGCTGATAAGAGAATCATCAAATACATAGCAAGCACTACCTCTTTCGGGTTGTGGTATCCATTTGAAACATCCACCATCATTGTTGGATACTCTAACGCAGATTGGGCTGGAAATTTGGATGATCGGAAATTGACAAGTGGAGGATGCTTTTACATTGACAATTGTTTGGTCTCCTGGAAGAGCAAGAAGCAAATTTTAATATCATTATTCACTACCGAGGCTGAATATATTGCTGCAGGTAGTCGCTGTGCACAACTCCTTTGGATGAAACAAATGTTGTTGGATTATGAGATTGAGCAACCCACAATGAATCTTTTCTGTGATAACACAAGTGCTATTAACATCTTAAAAAATCCTATTCAACATTCTCGGACTAAGCATATTGACATTCGTCATCATTTTATCCGGGAACTTGTTGAAGATAAGATTATCATGTTGGATTATGTGACTACTGAAAAGCAACTTGTCTATATCCTAATAAAACCTCTTGATACAAATAGGTTTAATGATCTTCAAAAGTCAATTAGAGTATGCATTCATTGATGATATCTCAGTAACAATGATCCACATAAGTAAATCTTCAATCTAAGATATCCATGGTTAGTTGTCTGCAAAAAATCTAAACCTCATCAATTAACCATGTTTACTTTCGGAACAAAAATGGAAAATCTTCACATTCTTGATGGAATCTAGACGGTTTCGATATCATCGAGATCTAAAAAATCGATGATATCAAGATTCACTATCGATGCAATAGAAGGATCTCGGGAATGTAGTGTTATAACCACCGGTCCTTCCCAACGGTTGGACTGCCTCAGTTTCCACTAGATATTTGTATCTTCCCATTGGTCATCGGCACAGTCTTCGATGTCATTATGAGCCTAATTTCGATGCCATCGATGATGGATCGATATCATCAACGACTCTGCTATAATAGAGAAGCGTGCACTCGATCTCAATCAACACATTCCTCTCTTCTCTGGCTGTTTCTTCTTACCTTTACCTGTCTTTGTGGACTCCTCTCACAAACAAATCGTGGTCAAAGGCAAAGGTAAGTCTCTTCGTCAATCTTCAAAATCAAAGAACAATCAACCTGAATCTAGCCATTATCATCTCATTCCGATGGAAAGAAGTCCAGCCATTGTAGTTGAACGCCTTGTCCTTAACAGCGCCATTGAGCCATTTGGGGTGGATCTTCTCTTAGAAGTGATAGGATGTCAGAATATCCTAAATCTTGGTGGATCTTATCAACTAGGTTTGATTAATGAATTCTTCAATAGCTGTCATATAATTCATGATGATCCTCCTTGTATTCGAATTGAACTTGTGCATCACTCAAAACTCATCACTCCCATCACTCTTGCACGTCTTCAAAATCTTGAAGTCACTCGAATCCCAGTGACAAATTGGAATCTAAATGGTCTGGGTGTTTGGGGGGAGATAACCTGCGCATTATGTCATGGCACCACTGTCCCCCAGAACGATGAAAATTTTCTTCACATCAATCATCTTGGACACTCTTTTAAAATTCTCCATAGCATTCTAGGGTCTAATGTCTATCCATATGATGTAAAGGGTAATCATCTTCCTCCTTTTGTGCTGAATGTTCTTTATGATGTCTATCAAGAAATCTAAGTATGCCTTCCAACTCTTCTTCTCAAGCAACTTATTCGTATAATCTGAGGCGATCATCGGGATACACTGCCCTTTCCTGTACTCATATGTAAACTCGCTCATTATGTGGGCCTCCCTGCCACATCGGATGTCGTTCATCCAGAAGCATGGTTTGATAGTGATGCAGTCCAGGAGGCTCAACAGTTATGTCTTACTTCATCTCTCCCAAAGAATAGTCCTCTCATGCAGCCGGCAGACCAACATGCTCAACCCTCATATCTTCCTACACATTGGGGACCAATCAGATGTCACTGCTCAGGCCAGAGTCTATCCCAAATCGCCTGACTCATCACCTAGAACGTCACCTACTTAATAGGATGGCTGGTATAGAGGAACGTCTTTACAACTATGAAAGGCGCTTCACCAGGATTGAAGAAAAAGTTGACGTCCTTCAGTAAACAAGCCAGCAAGTAGTGGACTTGCTCACACATGACGATCCTCATGAACATTAGGTGCCAGCTAAAAAGTGAAATGTTGTTGCAGGTCTACAAAATGATTCTCTTTTAATGTTCTCATGTTTTGGATGGTTTTGTTGTTTTTAACTGAATGATGCTCTCCTGCCAACCTTGGGTAGTATATTTTTTTTAAATATTTTGGGTTATGGTTGTCTATAATTCGTATCTATTTTACTGCCATATTTTGCAATCCCCTGTTTTATCTGGTTTATATCAACTGTAGGGTGTGATGCGTGTAATGCTTTATCTCCATACTATCTGCTTACTACACTAATCTTCTTGTCCTTACTATGCATACATGGTTTCTGTAATAAGATGTTTTTCCATCTATCTCTTATGCCTATGCTCTCTGCATTTTGGTTCCTCCATATTCTCTAAAACTTCAGTCAAATATCAACTGTTATGTTATCCTTTGCCAATGACTGACAAAAAGGGGGAGAACAAATCCACCTCGACGAAAAATTGTATCTGTGTTTGTGGATGGTGGTGCAGGTGTTAGTGGGAATAACTGTAAGAAGATAGGGGAAGATTGCTGTTAGGGGAGCAGCTACTAAATGTGTGTGTGCACTCACTAGATAATTTGGTAAAATTGTCTAAAGATCATGTACACACAATTTAGGGTGTGTGTCTAGAAGTTGTTCTAGGGTGTTTTGGTGTTTTGTCACGTAATTGACAAAGGGGGAGATTGAAAATGCCCTAGTTTGTCAATTAGCGTGATCGTTGAGTTAGCTAAACAGAGGAGCCCCATAGGAAGATTGATCAAGCATCTGCCTCAACTGGATGTGTACCCGAACTCACCACAGGTAAATCTTAGCCTCATATCCCATGTCCCAAAACACCAAGTAATTAAAACCCATAAAATTGGTTAGAACATCATAGGGCTTTTGGTTAGAAAACTTTTTCAAACTTCAGGAAAATCTTTAAGTTTTCTACCTTTGTCGATTTATCGATACATGGTTCAATGCAATCGAACATTGCTATTGATGTCCTCGAAGCTCACTCGATATTATAGAATTGAGGACATAAGATGTCCAACAACCACAAAAGATCTCTGGACAGAATTATCGATGTATCGATAGATGGTTCGATATCATAAAAATTTGAATCTCGAGTCCATCGAAGTAGACTCGATAAAATCGACATTTGGTCTGTTGTGTCCAAAATTTTGCTAAGGCAAATCATGTAATCTTTGATATATCGAAATACTCCTTGATATCCTCAGAATTCAAATCTTGATGATATCGGAAGCCCTTCAATGATATCGGTTTGGACACACATTTATCTAGCAAAGTATTTCAGGTTGTTTTTCTTTGATCGAGGGTCACTCGATAAAATCGATATTCAAATGTTGATCATATCGAGGCATGGTAGATGTCATCGAAAGTGGACACAAACTATCCAGCAAGCTTATGGGCAAATTCCTTGGAATTGTCGATAAATTGATGCACACCTCGATATCATTGATATTCAAATTTCGATGATATCGAGTGACGCTTGATCATATCATACACCTGAAATTTTTCCAAAGGCAAGTCTCTCACATTTTGAAATGTCGAGGAATTGAACCTCGTCTCGATGAAATCGGAGTTTGAAATTCGATGACATCAACGTACGTTCGATTTCCTCGACCAAATGGCAAAAGGTTTTAAAAGCGTTAGACATTTGACTTCGTATCATCGAGTGGCCAGTCGATGCTATCGAGAGTATACGCTCGATGATATCGAACTCTGTCAAAAATATGACCATTTTATATTCGTTGAAACATTTTGCCTATTTAACGAGAGCTTGCCCTTGGTTGTTTGTAGAGAAAATAGAGAGTGCTTTTGAGTGTTTGACCTTACATTATATACCCTAAGCCTTTTCTCTCATGGAAATTCATCCTCCAATCCACCCTCATCATTGACATTTAATAGAGTGGATTGAAGAATGAACTTCCATATTCAAGGATCTTACAACTACCACCTTAATGGCAAATCATTAAGCTGGGATGCCTTGAATGCATAGATGATTGGAATCGCTCTATCTTCCTTATATGAAAACATTTAATAACGTAGGATTCCATCATAACCTTGACCCAACTCGTCGCCATGTATTGGTACATCTTCTAAGTTGCAGATTTAAGGAAGCTGAAGACTCTTTGTCAACAAAGGAGATCTTCTACAATATGCTGAATGGGGCTCATCTACTTACCTGTAAGTCATTAGAGTCCAGAGGACCCTTGTGATCTTTCCTTCTATAGGAATTCCTTAGGCATGGTAGGGTGATGGAATTCCTTCCAAATTTTCATAACTCTCTTCCATTGAGACTAGATTAATAAGAAGTTCAGAGCTTTGGCCATTTCTTTCTCTAGCTAGATAAGATAGGACTCTGACTCCAATTGGATTTCTTGACTCATAAAAGGTAGCATCTCAATCGCGACAAGTGGATCCTTGGCACCCTAGTTCCCACCTTCCAATTCTTAGTTTAATCAATATTCACAATTACTCACTTTATTTTCAGATTTCTAACTTAGATCTTCTTCTAGTTCCACTTGTCAGACCCATAACCTAGTATCCATTCCATTCCATTAGGTCCCGTGGTCCTTCCGGTCGAATTTCGATGACATGTGACCTATAGGTAGCATTTGTGATTATCCCTAAGTTTCGCCCTATTAACCCGAACCGATTCGACCCGAAACCTATGCCATTACAACAGCATCATCACCGCGGTTCCAACATCACATCACGTGCACCAATCCGAGTTGTAGATCAAAAGATGTACCCCACATAATATTTGGACTGTTGATCATGATGTGGGACCCACCTTGTTGCTTGTGCATGTTTTTCTAGATGGGTGACCTCACCCTAGTTTTGTCATTACATATAGCTACCTAGCCTATTACCTATAGCCCAAACCTACCTAGCCTATTACCTATAGCCTAACCTAGCCTAGCCTACCCTCTCTTACAAGTCATAATTAGTTTTCTTCCCAAAAAGCAATGAGCGTTTTTCTTCCCAAAGCTCATTATCACCTTACATTGTTATGATGACATTTTTACAACACTCCTCCCTCTCTTTCTCCCTCATTTCCTCCCCTCCCTCCATTGCTAGAGAGGTTGGAACATCCAGCCCTCCCCCATTTCTCTAGCCCCTTTCTCCCTTAATTCCCATCAATCTAACCCTCCACCCATCTCCACCATTGAAACTACCCCCATTGGAGCTAGAGAACCCTAGATAGAAGAAGAAGGAAGAGCTTTGAGGTGGGTGCACTCCTATGACTAGATTTCTTGTTTTCTTCCATTGAAACTTGTTTTTCTTTCATGGGAGCATGTAGGACCCACCAATCAATAGTGGAGATCCTACTTAACTCCATAGGTGTGACCAATGGCCCACCTTTGTGCATGCATGAGCCATGATGGGGACATTCTCCATGGACCCCATCATGATGTTTTCCTTTGATCCATAGCTTGATGGGTCATCTAGACCCAAGATCCATGGTGGGGATGGTATCCCCACCTCAGATTTTTAGTTGTAGGGCCCATGCATGCACGGGACCCATCTATTATCTTGATGTATGATTATGATTGGTTTAGAAGGGCATATAATGGCGGAGTGCTTCCTATGGCCATGATCTTCTCTCTCTTCCTCTCTTATTTTTCCTGATTGTGTGTGGCCCACTTGGTGCATCTAGGATGCTCAGATCATCCAGCAAGGTAGGACGTCCTTACTGTCCATTTTCTGGACGTTGGGCATCCCACTTGCTGTCCATTTTTAGCATGTAAAGAGATCGGATACCGGAGTCCTGGTTTGGGGTTTGTGGGGTCCACTAAGGTAGGCCACACCATGTTTTATTTGAAGTATTTCTCCCTGTCCAGCAACTTATGGGCTGGAATGTCCAGCAACATATTGTTGTCCAAATTTTTCTAGGCCCTTATTGTTGATTATTGTATGGAATTTAACCTTGTTTGTAGCCTCATTTTCTTCCTGATGTGGGGTATTTCTTTGAGGTGTAGACCCCACCTTGATGTATGATGAAACCCACTCCATCCATCCCTGATGGGATGCCTATGGGGTGGGCCAAAGAGGACTGGACAGTCCAAGTTTCTAGACCATCAAGCAGTCCTGCATGGAGGGAAAACATATATATCAGCTTGATTTTTGGAATGGTGGGCCACTTTGTGGACCCCACCTTGCTACACATTCATGGGTGCATGCTAACCACCCATTTTCCTCTTGTTTAGGCAGGCCTGGACCCACTCCATTGGGTGTACAAATTAGGGACAACATTCCAGCAACATGTTAGTTTTTATGCCTTACTGTCCAGAATTTTTATTTGATGTTGTATGTGTTCCTAACTTCTCCTTTCATCTCTATTGTGGCCCACTTAGCTAAGACCCACCTCAAATGCATGTGAGAAATCCAGGTTGTCTATCTGTGGGATGCCATCAACTGGGCTAGCAAGGGCTCACCGTCCACCCCTTTTGAGGCCCATCTTAAAGCTATTTATGACCCACACTGTCCTCCATTTGTGTGGCCCACTTGGACGTGGCCCACCCCCTGGTGGGACGTCCACAAGTGGGGCCCACCTTGAGCTCAATAGGCCAGCCGTCTAGAACCCTTGGGACGCCCCAGGTAGTTGGGTGTTGCTGGACTGCAAGTCCAGCAGCAGGCCCACCTTTGTTCTTGTGTTGTAAGTATGCCTTCCATCTGGTGGGGCCCACTATGACATGTATAGGTCACCATGGAGTATCTATTGTATTCAGATTTACCATCTGATGGACCCCAACAGACTCGGAAAGTTGGGCGGGCTGAATGTCAGCAACGCCTTAAAGAAATTTCTGCATGTGGCTCGATGTTGTGAAGATGTGAGGCCCACCAGATTGAGAGTGTTGTGTACATACACACCAAGCTTGTATTTTCTGAGAATATTGGGCCCCATTGGTGCCTTGTGAGGCCCACCATTTATTTGATTGATTGGGGACCATCAGTCGAGATTTTTGGATGTCCAGCCTTAAGCCCAGTTTTGTGTATGGGCTGCTTACCTGTAATGCCCAAGATTTTTGCCAACCTGGAGTTAGATGTCCTTGGGCAATGAGTCGATCATAACACCTTAATTGACTTCTCATAACTCAATCCTAATGCCTCAAATCCCCTTTTGTAACGCCTCAGAAAAATTCGTATAAAGACCCGAGTACCACCACAGGTAAAAACACTCAGGACCAAATCCTTTAGAAATTAGACAAAATTAACTAAGTGTTAAACTGGTTTGTGATGAGGGTCGAATATTGCATATCAGACCCCGACTATTACCTGCTTTTACGTACATGATAATGCTTAATGCCATATTTTAATTGTGTTTTTATTACAGGATGAAATCAGGAGCGTGTATTGAAAAATGATGTTAAAAGCGTGGATTTTACACTCCGAAGATACCAGAGCAAGGGACGGACTCCAGAGGACCAATATTGAAGAATTTACATGCCAGGGACCCGAGGAAATCAGGCCGTTCACGTTTAAAGAGGCCCGAAACTGGTCCAGAATGAAAGATCACATGGTTCCCTCCATCCAATTGGCTCGAAACTTTATACATGGGATTAGGGACATAAAGTAACCGTACATATCAAGTTTCAGCCTTTTGATATCTTGGAAAGTGCTCCAACTGACAAATCAGCCCACAAACCGTCGATTTCAGGCCCACCTGATATCTGGAACTGCCTAAAAATTGGTCTCGATGGTTTAATTAATATGGGAAGCAGGATGGACGGATCAGATTTATCAAGAACATTACAATGGGACCTGTATATGCAGTGTGTGTACACAGTGTACATGTACGCCCGCCGTGCACGGGACCAGCCAGGCGGTCAGCGCAGCTGCTGACCGCGTCTTCTTCACCGAAACGGCAGCTGCCGTTTCCAGCGTTCGCTGGTCGCCGGTTGTGGGTCCACACCGTCCATCTAACCAACAATCCGGACCGTCCATTAGATTTCTAACGTCCATATTACCATCGCCTAGGTGGCCGTATTTCAAATAAAAGCGGAGATCAGATCTAAAACTGTTCAAACGTCGGTTGGACGGTGAAACAGAAAACCATGTGGGCCTCATCAACAATAGATGAAAATCATATATTTCCAACCGAAATTTCGAGAGGAATTCGGTGGATGGGCTGGATTTTGCAAATAACTATGATAATGGGCCCCACCAGTACGGACAGCGTCCGCATTCACGTTCGGCCGGCTGCGTAACCCGACGCCGTGACTGTCCGTTTTGCGAACAGCAGTGGGCCCCACACGAGGTCTTTTCGGATGATCCAATCCGTCCATCTTGAAGATGAGCTCGAGCACTTCAAAACCATGTTAATATATTACGACCATGCGTGCACACATGTGCGGTACAGAGGCCACAAACGGACTGTCCTGCAACGTCCAATCGATCTTTTGTGTTTTCTTCTCTGGGACGCTTCCTTGGGACGTTTAAAACTACCTATTCTTGATGAAATTTCGTCACGAATCCAATGGACGGTGTGGATTTTAAAACACTTCCATGGGGCCCACCGATCACGACAATGCGAAAGGGTGCGAAAGTGTTGCACAAATTTGGAAATCCGGTTTCCAGGCGGTTGTGGGCCACCATCTTTGATCATATGGCGATCCGAACCGTCTATCATGTAGAGGACCCAAGAAAGTCCTAAGGGACGGTGTTTGTTGGAATTTGAACGAGGAAAGTATGGTGTTTTGAGGTCTGAACTTGGCTGCGAAAAGGAATTTTCTTTGCGCGTGCGACAACTTCCCAAATCCGAATTTCACCACTCCAGCCACTCCATCAGCTATAAAAAGAGTTGCAAAACATGAGGAAGGGCATTCAGAAATTGAAAAAGTGGAGAATTCCAGATCTAGAGCAAAGGAGAGAAGAAAAAGAAGAAAGAAGAGAGAGAGAAATTGGTTTGATATTTTTTATGAATTTTTATTTATCCATCTGTTTAATGGATTTTATGGGTAACTAATCTCTCAGCTAGGGCTGATATGAAACCCCTAATTTGAACATCCATAGTTCTATGTTGATTTTACTTTAATTAGATTGATTTGTTTCTTTCTCTAGTGGGCTTGATTGGTTTAAATTCTCTACTTCTCCATCTATGTACTCGACCAAAGTATATAGATGGATGTTGTTTGGATGCTTATTCTAGGTGCTTGTGTTTGATTATGAACAGGTTCCTGTAGAGGAAGAAACAGGGTGCTTTACTGAACTGTATATTCCATATGCCCGATTTGGACATGAGATATGTTATTCATGGCATTGCTTGAAGGAATTAGACAATCTGTATGCCCGATTAAGGACACAGATTGTGCTTTCTCTAGATAAGTTAGATCAATCTATATTAAAGTGAATTAACAGACAAAACAAGGGTTAGGATAATTAGGGGTGGATTCGAAAGTCCTAGTGCTCTTTCTCTTATTGAATTTTCTTCCCTATCCTCAATAGTTATTTTCCATAAATTTGTGTTAGTAATTTGCTCCATTATTTATTGAATTAGTTAAGGAGGATCACAGATTTGAATTGTGACGATCAGTCCTCGTGGGATTCGACCTCGATCTTACCGAGTTATTACTACATCACAACCCTATACTTGGGGAGTGAACAAGTTTTTAGCGCGATTCTTGGTGTTGTTTCGCCCAAATTGAATTTAGGATTCTCTCTTATCATAATTCATAGCTTAGGATTTTACTAACTTAGAAATTTTTTTTTTCTTTATTTTAGAACTAACCTATTTCCTGTTTTGTAGGGTCCTGAAATAAACTTCTAATTTGGTAATCCCTTCTAAGTTTCTTACTTTTTCTAATTTCTATTTTTAGAATTAGGATTTTATTTTTTAGAAATTTTTAGTTTCTAGTTTTAGACTTAGATTCTTCTTTTAAGTAACTTTCTATTTTCTAGTTTTAGAAATTTTTTCCTTTTTAGAAACTAACTTAGCTTTTTATTTTTAGTAACCTTCTAATTCTGGGATTTCTTTCCTTTTTAGAAATTAACTTGTTTTGTTTTCTTTTGCAGGATTTTAACATAGATATCCAATTGGTAACATCTTTCTAAATTCTCCAGTCCTCTCTACTTTCTATTTTGAGATTTAGGTTTTCAATTTTTAGGAATTTTCTACTTTCTAACTTTGGATTTGGTAACTTTCTATTTTCTAGTTTTAGAAACTTTCTTAAAAATTAACCGTTGCTTAGGATTTTTCTATCATTATTTTAGGAAACTTGATTTGTTTTTGTTTTTATTTACAGGAATTGAGGAAGGAAGCTACTAAGTGAAGGAGAAGCTTCTTAAATCTTCTGCCATCAATCATCTCCTTTTCCTGGTTCTTTCTTCCCATTCTTATTCACATAGTTTTCACTTGTTTTTTTTTAATAGCATAATTTCTAGTTCTAGTTTTCTTTCTCTTAGGTTGTTACTTAGTTTATGCTAGGACGTAGATCTCTAGATAAAGAACTAGCACCTTTTGATCCCTGAAATAGAAAGAACATTCCATAGAAGATTGAAAGACATCCCAGTTGAAATGGCGAGAAGAGAATGGAACTAAAACTCTTAGAGATTATTCGGCTCTGTCCAATTCAATGCACCTTCATGCATAGTGTTGCCCACCACCACGGCAAAAGACACTTTGAACTCAAGGCTGGGGGTCATACAATTGTTGCCTTCCTTTTATGGGTTGGACAAGGAGGACCCATATCATCATGTGAAAGAATTCCTAGACATTTGCTCCACCTTTAAATTCCAAAACTTCTCAGACGATTCGATCCGCCTACGCCTGTTTCCTTTTTCTTTGAAGGATAAGGCGAAAGCATGGTTGAATTCTCTAGAAGTTGGGTCTATCACTACATGGGACCAATTGTCTAGAAAGTTCTTAAACAAGTTCTTCCCTGTTCACAAAACTAATGCTCTTCGTAGAGAAATCACTAATTTCACACAAAAAGAGGGAGAGCACTTTCATGAATGTTGGGAAAGATAGAAGGACTTGCTTCTTAAATGTCCACACCACGGTTTTGAGAAGTGGCAGCAAGTGTAATACTTTTATGACGGTCTGACACCCCAGAACCGTCGCATGGTTGATGCCACCAGTGGAGGGTCCTTCATGACTAAAAGCGATACCGAAGCATGGAAATTCTTTGAAACCTTGTGTGAAAACTCCCAGCAATGGGACTATTCAGATAGAGGTGAAAGAAGTTCCCAACCACAAAAGAGAGGTGGTATATATGAGATAGGAGTCATGCCAGATCTGTGCGCCAAGCTTGATAACCTGACAAAGAAAGTTGATGCTCTGGTATTAAATAATGGACCTCCACAAACCGCTCAAGTCGAGGCATGTGCCATATGTTCTAGTCCTGCCCATCCTATGCAGTCTTGTCCATCTGGTGCAGCATCCCCAGAACTTCTTTCTGAACAAGTACATGCAATGAACACTTTTCAAAGACCTGGGAATAATCCTTACGCAGAAACTTACAATCCAGGTTGGGCTAGGCATCCAAATTTCTCTTGGGCAAAAGGACCACAACAAGGAGGACCATCTGGAAATCCTCCCATGCAACCGCACTCCCAAGTTGGCAGTCAACAATTTCACCAGTTTCCGCAATATCAACAATTGCCTGCACAATCAAGGAAACCATCTCTTGAGGATACACTCAATCTTTTTATGCAGAGTTCTCTCCAATTCCAAAAAGACACCCAACAAACTTTACTAGCCAACCAGCAAAGCTTACATGCAAATGCGCAATCCATTGCCAAGCTGGAAGTACAAATGGGTCAACTAACTGCCACATTGAGTGAGAGAGAGAGAAAGGCAAGTTCCTAGTCAACTGTGGCTAATCCAAAGGGACAGTATGAGATTGGCTCTAATTCTAACCAAGGTCAATATCATGAGCAAGCCAAATCGATCACTACCCTTAGGTCAGGCAAACAGATTGACAACAGAATAGAGATGCCTAGGGATGGATCAAATTCTAAAGCGGAAGATCAAGATGAAGCAGAGAGACACACCAATGCATCCAAAATTCAAAAGCTCTCTGACTCTCCAAGAGCCGCTGACGTGCCACCTTACGTGCCCAAAGCACCTTTTCCTCAACGTCTGGCACCAATGAAGAAAAGAAACAATTTTGATGAAATTCTGGACGTGTTTAAAAAAGTGCAAGTCAACATCCCGTTGCTTGACGCCATCAAGCAAGTCCCTCCTTACGCTAAGTTTCTTAAAGATTTATGCACTCAAAAGCGTAAGCAGAATGTTCATAAAAAGGTCTTCCTTGCAGAGCAGCTCAGCTCCATGATTCAACATAACACCCCTCCTAAATTTAGGGATCCAGGAGCCCCCACCATTTCTTGCGGCATAGGAGATCATAAGATTGGGAAAGCATTGCTTGATTTAGGGGCGAGTGTTAATTTGTTACCTTATTCGGTTTATGAGCAGCTAGGACTTGGTGAGTTGAAACCGACTAAGGTAACATTACAACTGGCTGATGGATCTGTCAAGGTGCCCCGGGGTGTTATTGAAGATGTGTTAATACAGGTTGATAAATTCTATTTTCCAGTGGATTTCATAGTTATAGATACTCAGCCTGTCCAGAATCCTCACAGTCAGATCCCAGTCATCTTGGGTCGTCCATTTTTGGCCACATCTAATGCTATTATAAATTGCCGAAATGGAGTTATGAAGTTGTCCTTTGGTAATATGAATATTAAACTTAATGTTTTTAATGCAGGACAACAATCCGCAGATTTGGATGACATATTTGAAGTGGACATGATCGAGAGCCTTGTGCAGGACTCCTTCCGTACATCTTTTGAAGATCCTCTTGAGACCCTTAGCACAATCGGGCATGGATTTTGACATTGATAGTCCCATCCATGAAGTCAATGCATTGCTCGACTCTACTCCTATATTGGAGACTGATAAATGGAGAGCGAAAGTGGAACCTCTTCATCCCTCTGAGACTCTTCCTGACAGCACAGTTTCTAACTCTGAGAAGGCAAAAGAGAACAGGTTGCTTAATGTTCTTAGAGCATATAAGACAGCAATTGAACGGAAGATAGCAGAAATACAAGGAGTATGCCCCACTGTATGTAAGGATCATGCTGTGGAAATGTCACGTAAAATACAAAGGAAGCATGATCTTAACATGGAAGAAGTTGTTCGAGCAGAAGTCCTTAAATTGTTTGATGATAGTGTCAATTACCTCATTTCAGATAGCACAGTTTATGGGAACTTGCATCACTTGTCTGGGATTGGTTAACCACGTGTTGAGGTAAGTTCTTTGGCGGACCCTGGTCTTAAATATTAATGAATTCATGGTCCGTTCTTGTCTGGCTGAAGACGTTAAACTTAGCGCTCCTAGGAGGCAACCCAGCATTTCATTTGATTTCTTTTTCCTTGTTAGTTAGTTCAATGTTTGTGGGTAACATTACTGCAAACCCTCACGAGACTACAACTCGTCCACTAGGAGTAACCTAGGGGTTTAAAGGCTTGTTGCATATGCTAAATGCAATCGAGAGCACCTGCGAAAGTGGTATAGGTAGGATCTTTTATTTTACTGATTTCTCTCTTGTTCTGACTCGCTTTTACGCTGATATTTTTGAGAGCTTCTTGATTCTCCATCCAGGTACTATCTTTCCCTACTCCTCTTTTCTTTTCGTTGTCTCATGTGCATTGCATGCTTATTTCTTTTACATTGAGGACAATGTAGATTTTAGGTTGGGGGTGGGAGATTAGGTTATCTAATCAGTATTTTCTTGGTCTTTAGCGAAAAATTGTGAAAATTGTGAAAATTTTTAAAATTTTTCTGGAATTTCTATTGAATTCAAAGTGATTTTGAAGGATAGTTGTGATTTTGAAATTACAAGATTCAGAATGTGAGAAATTTATGACTCTTGGATTTGGTTGTCTGGCAGATTTCACACTGAAGTTTGAATGGTTAATCCATGATTAGAAGTTGTAAACATTGATTGAGCCATGATTTCACATTTCAGATCTCACTTACACATTAAGTTTTCAGTTCGATATTAAATGGTAACATGGTAATCACTAAGCATGAAAGGAACCAGCCTGAAAAACAAAATTTTTAACATCAGTCTATAAAGAAGAATTGAAAGAATAAGTCGCATAATCGTCATCATAAGTTTGCTCCCTATAGATGAAGATTCGATTCCTCATAGTTGACATGAGAAAAGATTTAGGCGACAAGTTTTCACCATAGGTTTGCTCCCTATAGGTGCAGATTTGATTCTCCTCCTTGGCATATTATTCATAAAGAAAATAAAAAACAAATGGTAGAATGAAAGGTTAATCTGTAAGGCAAGTGTGGTTCCAGTTTTGGGTGACATGAGCTCCGTTGTTAATTACCAATGATATCATGAAATTGACAATTGAATCTCTTAATGGTTGAAAAGTCGAGATGACACTATACACTCATGAAACTCAATGTTTTAGGATTATTCTAATTCATGTCTTAATATTTTGAACTTGATTATGAAATTTGGTGAACTTCATTCCAGGAGAAAAATTCCACTCACCATGCATGAATCTAGAATTTTCACATCTCAATTATCTGTTCACCCGTCACTTGAGTTTACTGAGGAATTGTCTTTTATTTCGAAATTATTTTTCGCATGTTTTGCTCGGGACTAGCAAAATCTTTGGTTGGGGTTGTGATGAGGGTCGAATATTGCATATCGGACCCGACTATTACCGCTTTTACGTACATGATAATGCTTAATGCCATATTTTAATTGTGTTTTTATTACGGGATGAAATCGGAGCGTGTATTGAAAAATGATGTTAAAAGCGTGGATTTTACACTCGAAGATACCAGAGCAAGGGACGGACTCAGAGGACCAATATTGAAGAATTTACATGCCGGGGACCCGAGGAAATCAGCCGTTCACGTTTAAAGAGGCAAACTGGCGGTCCGAATGAAAGATCACATGGTTCCCTCCATCCAATTGGCTCGAAACTTTATACATGGGATTAGGGACATAAAGTAACCGTACATATCAAGTTTCAGCCTTTTGATATCTTGGAAAGTGCTCCAACTGACAAATCAGCCCACAAACCGTCGATTTCAGGCCCACCTGATATCTGGAACTGCCTAAAAATTGGTCTCGATGGTTTAATTAATATGGGAAGCAGGATGGACGGATCAGATTTATCAAGAACATTACAATGGGACCTGTATATGCAGTGTGTGTACACAGTGTACATGTACGCCCGCCGTGCACGGACCCAGCCCAAACGGTCGGCGCGGCTTGGCCGCGTCTTCTTCACCGAACGGCAGCGGCCGTTGCGTTTCAGTGATCGCCGGTCGCGGTTGTGGGTCCACAGATCCATCCAACCAACAATCCGGACCGTCCATTAGATTTCTAACGTCCATATTACCATCGCCTAGGTGGCCGTATTTCAAATAAAAGCGGAGATCAGATCTAAAACTGTTCAAACGTCGGTTGGACGGTGAAACAGAAAACCATGTGGGCCTCATCAACAATAGATGAAAATCATATATTTCCAACCGAAATTTCGAGAGGAATTCGGTGGACGGGCTGGATTTTGCAAATAACTATGATAATGGGCCCCACCAGTACGGACAGCGTCCGCATTCACGTTTCCGCTGCTGCGTAACGGACGCCGCTGGTCCGTTTTGCGAACAGCAGTGGGCCCCACACGAGGTCTTTTCGGATGATCCAATCCGTCCATCTTGAAGATGAGCTCGAGCACTTCAAAACCATGTTAATATATTACGACCATGCGTGCACACGTGTGCGGTACAGAGGCCACAAACGGACTGTCCTGCAACGTCCAAATCTGATCTTTTTGTGTTTTCTTCTACGGGACGCTTCCTTGGGACGTTTAAAACTACCTATTCTTGGTGAAATTTCGTCCGAATCCAATGGACGGGGTGGATTTCCCAGAAAACACTTCCATGGGGCCCACCGATCACGACAACGAAAGGGTGCGAAAGTGTTGCACAAATTTGGAAATCCGGTTTTCCAGGCGGTTGTGGGCCACCATCTTTGATCATATGGTAGATCTGAACCGTCTATCATGTAGAGGACCCAAGAAAGTCCTAAGGGACGGTGTTTGTTGGAATTTGAACGAGGAAAGTATGGTGTTTTGAGGTCGAACTTGGCTGCGAAAAGGAATTTTCTTCACGCGCGTGCGGCTTGACTTCCCAAATCCGAATTTCACCACTCCACCACTCCATCACTATAAAAAGAGTTGCAAAACATGAGGAAGGGCATTCAGAAATTGAAAAAGTGGAGAATTCCAGATCTAGAGCAAAGGAGAGAAGAAAAAGAAGAAAGAAGAGAGAGAGAAATTGGTTTGATATTTTTTATGAATTTTTATTTATCCATCTGTTTAATGGATTTTATGGGTAACTAATCTCTCAGCTAGGGCTGAGATGAAACCCCTAATTTGAACATCCATGGTTCTATGTTGATTTTACTTTAATTAGATTGATTTGTTTCTTTCTCTAGTGGGCTTGATTGGTTTAAATTCTCTACTTCTCCATCTATGTACTCGACTAAAGTATATAGATGGATGTTGTTTGGATGCTTATTCTAGGTGCTTGTGTTTGATTATGAACAGGTTCCTGTAGAGGAAGAAACAGGGTGCTTTACTGAACTGTATATTCCATATGCCCGATTTGGACATGGGATATGTTATTCATGGCATTGCTTGAAGGAATTAGACAATCTGTATGCCCGATTAAGGACACAGATTGTGCTTTCTCTAGATAAGTTAGATCAATCTATATTAAAGTGAATTAACAGACAAAACAAGGGTTAGGATAATTAGGGGTGGATTCGAAAGTCCTAGTGCTCTTTCTCTTATTGAATTTTCTTCCCTATCCTCAATAGTTATTTTCCATAAATTTGTGTTAGTAATTTGCTCCATTATTTGTTGAATTAGTTAAGGAGGATCACAGATTTGAATTGTGACGATCAGTCCTCGTGGGATTCGACCTCGATCTTACAGAGTTATTACTACATCACAACCCTATACTTGGGGAGTGAACAGTTTGCCTGAGAAATTAGCACTAATCGCTTTAAATATGATCTGTAAGACCCAAAACTTGTAGAATCATTGGCGCTAGGTTACCTAAAATTCTAGGATCAATCTCATTGCCCAATTGCTCTCAGGAGCACATTGAAACTTCGTATCGGACTTGGACCGCACGTCGAAAGTCCGATGACCACGAGACTAAGCGCTTACGACCACCTTACTTGACAACCATCTTGGAAATCAAATCTAGATAGTATCCAGAAACGGACAACTTGAGCCTAGAGCGAAGTGTGTGAGAAACGTGAATATATTTAGAAATGAAATCCGAATTTAAGTAATCTGAGACTTGTCGGTTGTGGGCCAAATATAAGGATTCTGACCGTCAGAATCTGACCCAAATACACCCTCGGATCAGGGGAAATTTCATACATAAGTTAGTGTATTTGTGGCCCTGATTGATGATCATAGACCGTTGAACTGAAACTGGTCCTACATGGGCGATCTATAAATCTAATCGGACTGAAAACTCAGATTGACCTAGATCCATTATAAGGGAGTTTAAGTCTGACCTTAGACTCAAGGGGGGGCTCCAAAAGTGCTCTGTTGAGCTGAAACAGATGCTCTTTGGACATAACCTAAGTATACCTTGGCCCTGGGGTCATTCCCATCAGTTTCAGGCCTATATAAGGGCTTAAAACCCTCACTCTCTCACTCCATACGAATTCTCTAAACCCTAAGAGAGAGAAGAGGAGAAAGAGAAGGAAAGAGAGAGAAAGTGTGTGAGAGAGTTAGAGTCACTCCTGGGATTCGATCCCCGCTATTCTACGTGCCTATCCATCACTACCAAATCGCTATTCTAGCAATTCTGACTTCGTTCTTAGGTAAGAAAACCTAACCCTTATATGTTCTAGGATTTCAATTGTTGCAAGTAGTGACATAGCTGACCTAAATCATGTTATAGGTTGTCATTCCATCGTTGAGGAAAACTTAGAGTCTCTATCGAATTCGTTACGCTTCTATGACGTAAGGTGCGGACTATAGACGTATAGGTTATGGTTTTCAAAGCTTTCAATGTCAGTTAATGGTTTATTCTTGACATAGGTGCTATTTCACGTGCATAAAGTGATGTCCGTTTCATTTTTCAGTTATACGTTAACTAGGTTGAATATACTGTATTCCTCGTATTTGCAGAAAATATCGTATATGCATGAAGTTTGAATTCGTGCTTGCCATGATTAATTGTTGTCTATGTATGTTAAATGTATGCGTATCAACTTCTGGGTGAACAAATTAGCCTAATACATGTTATATTAACATACATCGTGTATGTTATTAAGTGTAGTCTAAGTGTTTGTTGAAATGACTGAATGAAGATGAAATCATGATTTGTGCCTATCGTGGCTATGGAATGCATGTACATGATGGTTGTGTACGTGACAACTCCTTGTTGGAAGGATTTGTCCAAGTATATGACACAAATCAACATATGTCATGAATGTTAATATGTGTAGTATAAGTGTTTGATAAAATGTCTATATGAGTAAGTATTTGGCGACTTGTACTATCTTATATTATATTGTCTGATTACTTATGAAATGCATACAGGTGAAGGCATGTTTATGTTATATTTCATAAACTGCTCGAACGGTTGTAGGATTGACTTATTTACTGCTTGATTATCTAACATGAATCCTTATTGGTATTGAGTGTGGTTGGGAATATGAAGTAGTCCAGGCAATCGGTAACAGATTCCATTTTTGTGGCTGAGGTTGTTTTGCCACAAAGGATGTGTTGATGAATCCAAGTCGTACTACGGTTGTCGATAGTGGTTAGGCCACACGAAGTGCTCATGCACTTCATGTCAATCAACTCGATGTGCGCTCGTACTAGTCGAGCTCGTCAAGTACCCCGATTTGCCTATTGTATGTTCACCATGTTTGGACGCTACTACTTGAACCTAAGGTATCAAACTCACCAGTGAAATCTTGTTAACCTTAGTACCTCGATCCGCTAAGACTCATGAGCCAGACATGGTGGTATGGGACACCGTGGTCGAGCTGTCAGCCTACGCTGGGGCGACAAGCCTTCCCGTAGTGACCACTGAGCAACCCAAACTCATGAGCCAAATATGGTGGTATGGGACACTATATTCAAGTTGTCGGCCTCCATTGGTGCAGCCTGGCTGTGGTCCCTAGTCGTGTTGGTGACGAGCCTTCAAAAATAGACTGTCAGTTGGTAGGGCGTTGGTGGAGTGACCTCGAGTACAAAATAGGCCTACCCCGGCACAGCCTGGCTGTAGTCCCCAGTCGGGTTAGCGATGAGCCTTCAAAAATAGACTGCCAGTTGGTAGGGTGTTGGTGGTAGTGACCTGAACTTGCCTATCATATGTGATTAACTAGGATTGACAACCCTAGATGGATCATTGTTTGGGAATTGATATAAGGGAGGTACCTTAGCTTCCCAATCCTGCTGTATGAAAAGGACTAATAAAAACTTAGTAATCATCCTCATAACATCGCACTGCATATGCCCCGGGTTGAAAAGCACAGAGGGAAGAAAGCATGCCACGACCGTAAGATGGTGTCGCACGAGGGAGTGTAAGCGAGGGCATACATCATGAATACATTTCATCCTTGCATTAATAAGAGTATCTAGGAATGTTTGATTGTACTGCTTTATCATTACTGCTTGATTGAGTTGATAACATGTTAACCTCTGCTTTATAGTTCCACTGAGTTGATCACTCACTCCCACGTTACGGGATGGTGTTGTACACACCAACCAGACCCTGTCTTAGTTTCAGATGATGACGATGCTTGCGAAGTGGAGCTGGACTTTTATGATGAGGAGGGTTTCTCCTGTGTGCAACTATCAGGCGGGTCTATGTAGACCATCTTCTGATTGACGGAATTATAGGGTTGCTGATTAGACGCCATTACACTTTAGTTTACACTTTTGGAACACCCATGTATATTCATTTTGTTTATTTTTGGTGTATGCATGTCTATATATAACCTGGTAACATGTTCATATTCTGGAGACTTACAACAGTTTATAAATTTTAAATATCTATAACAGTCTTCCGCTTGCGTAATTTAACTGCCTCTGAAGTATGATATGTTGTTTTGGTCTAATCCCATTCATGTTTCAATGCACTCATCATAATCATCATTATCTATGTTGCATAAGTGATGTGTTGGAACTCGGGAGCTGAGCTTTACTCGACCCCCAAATTTTAGGGCGTTACATTACCTATTGTACTGGACCTTATGGGCTGATATGTTGCATGTAATTGGATCCTTGTTGCCCATCTATCTTGCCCAGTCTTGGGCTGAATTGTAAGGCCCATCTTGGTGAATCTTGGATATGCCTTACCTATGTATTTGGGCATAAGGGCTGCCCATAAGGTCCATCATAATGCATGCATTCGTTGGCCATGATTTGCCCCATTGAGCCCACATTGATGTATGTAGACTCTGGTTCATTTCTTGAAGCCCATCATGTGGTATGAGATGTTATGGATTACTGCCAATTTTCTTTCCATAGTTGTATCTAGTTCATGGGCCTTGTTTTAGCTAGATTCCTTGTTGAGCTGCCTTCTAGGGAACAATGGTGGTTAAATGTCCATATTGTGAACCTCTCTAGACCCTTTTTTAGGCCCATTCTCATCCATTGGGCCCATAGTATTGCTTACCTAGACTTTGTGGGCTACCCCAAACCGTTAGGCCCTTACTATTGGTTATGCTTCTTCCATACCATGTAGAATCGTCTAAGTACCTAGACCTGACCTTGCTAAGAGGATAGTACATCATCACTGCATATAATGCTTAGTTATCTTCATGATTCATTCCCATGTGCATCATATGTATGTTTGGCTGAGGAGCGATTGATTATGGTATGTGCCATTAGGCAGGTTATTTATGGGACTCCCTGGGTGATGGAGTTGCCCCACATAAGCGCGTTGTATGCGCAGGACTGATGCATGGTTGATTTGTATGATTCATGCATCTTGCATTTGCATGACACGGTTATTATTCTCCTTAGCATCTGAAAAGACCGAGCTATATGTCCTAAAGGGGGGGGGGGTGAATGGGACTATGCCAAATTAAAAAATAAATGCAAAATTTAAAGAATGATAGCACAAACAAATAGTACATAAGCAAAAGTAAATAGCAACCTCAAATGTACTAGTCTGAGAGGTTAATACAAACTTAGTTCTAAGGACAACCTAACACCAAAAACCAAAGGCTTATGGTAGGACAACCTTACTAGAAATTTGTAAGTATCAAACCCAAACCAATAACCTGGCAAAGGGAATAGTAAATAAAATAAACTAAGTTATTACAACATTCCTACAAGTGCATAAAATAAATTACACCATTCACCACAAACGCTGAAAATAAATTACAACATTCACACACATAGGCACATTCAACCATCCACCACAACACTAGAAATTATAGTGGCTCGCTTGTGTGTACACCAACTGTTAGAAAATAGCCACACAACTACTCCAATCCTAATATCCACTCACTCCAGATATTAGCATTCACTATGAAAAAGGTTTTCCAAGGTTCTCCTTAAAACCTTCACAATTGTGTCTTTGATTGGGTTTACACAATTCCAAAAACCCCACACTCTGAGATTTTTTGGATCACATCAGATAAACCAAAAAGAGATTTTTCTGACATAACCTCAAAACCAAAGAAAAGGATGTACAAAATGTAAATGTACTTATTTGAAAATTCTCCTTTGAAGAAGCCCAGTAGAACCGATCCGATGTAGATGAAGATGTTCAATGTCTAGTCTCACAAATGAAAAGGTTCTAGTTCTAAATGGTTTTTAAATTAAATCAACTTGGGCTAGCTTGATTTGATTTTGATCTTAAGAAAGGGGAAATCACAAATCCATTCTTAAAGTAAGATTGGAATAAAGATCTGAAAATTAAATAACAAAAGCTAATTAAAGAGAATATTAAATGAGCACTATATAGCTTAAAAATATCACAAACTTATCTCTCAGAGTGGTGTCCTGATTTCGTTTTATGAATGAATAAAGTATGAAATTCGTGCTTTATTTATAGGTGAAAATACTGTTCTCTCGACTAGTCTAAGGGTTGATTTAACTGGTCGAAGGACTAACAAAATTTTAAATTTTTTGGCACAATAAAATAAGGTCGTTACTCGATTGGTCGAGTGGCCTGCTCGACTGGTTGAGCAATGCACTCGACTGGTCGAGTGGGACCAGAAAAACTTGCTGGACTTTGAGTCAGGCCTGCACGACTAGTCAAGCACTGTTCACTCGATTGGTCGAGCAGTCTTTAAGAGGGGTCAAGGGTCCAATAAAAAATTCTGATAATTAGCAACAAACCTTGGATTGTTCGAGCCAGTACTTGGACTAGTCGAACAAGGTCTATGACTAGTCAAGAAAATGACCTATAAACAGAAGAAATGACCCACAAAAAATATGCAATGACTATGACACAATCTAGGGTCAATCTAGGGTCATCCAAACTTGTTTGTGAGTAGGAATACTTGAAACATCATTCGCTTCAAATTCTTGAATACTTGTGATACTTGAAGCTTGATTTTGAACTTGAGCTTGAGTTATGCTTGAGTTCTTGAATCTTTAGTGTTCAGTAGTTGAACTTCAATCTTGAACTCGAGTTTTTGAATATGATCTTGAAACCATGAACTTCAACATACTTCACTTCAACTTGAAGATGTGGGTAAGATCGATGAAGATCCAGAGAACTTAAAAATGTACGAACTTGATCAATTCAACTTAAAGCAAGATACAAATACTAAATGGTTTGGCATAACAAAATTTAACAATACAAAGGGTTTTAGATTTATATAGTAGCATTTACAATCTCCCCCTTTGTCAAATTTGTGACAAAACCAAATAAAGAGAATCATGCATAAGAAAGAATAATGCACTAGTTATATGCACAGTAAAGAATCATGCACCATACATGCACAATAAAGAATCATGACCAAAAGAGTAACAAATAATCAATAAACACATCTCCCCACATCTCCTTCTCATTCCATTAGTCCCCCTCAATCCAGGAGAGGTAGATTTGCAGAATCTGTAAATAAAAATAAAAATTCATACATGCTACACTTCATATTCCACAATCACACATCTCTACAATTTCTCCCCCATTTTATCACGAAAAAACAAAGGAAAGAAAGATAAAGATAAGAGAAGAAAATGAAATAAGATAGGAAATATCACCATGATAATCAAAATTCAATAAAAAGCACAATATCAAGTCAACATACTAAAAAGTAAAAGTATGTCCAAGAAATATCCCAACACACGTGATCCTAACACAAATTCAAGAGTAAAAAGTATTAATACATGTCCAAAAAAAAATTAAACAGATAATCAGATCTAGATGATGGAGCAGTAATAAAAGGATTTATCTAATGCAGTCCTTTATTAATGTGCCTAAGATATTTGTGCATGTATTTAAATTGATTTTCTTGGGAAACATGCATAACCTCTACTTTCTCCTCATGGAATCGCAAACGCTCATAAAAATCAGACAGTTGAAAGTCAAGATCAGTCATAGAGTCTAACTCAATCTCATCAAATATGTCATCCATATTGACATCATCTGGAGGCAAAGCATCCTCCTCTTTAGTTGCTTCAGCTGCTCCTCCAACACCCACATCAACTTGGCCTAGAGCCAACCTCAAATTCATCTTATTTATGTGCGAGTTGTTGAAGGGAAGATGTTTAATGAGAGCTTCTCTAATAGGTATAGCCACAAGACTATGGGTGGCTACGACAGTCATAAGATAAGCAAATCGTATATCACTATGACCTGAATGGAGACGGAACTAAATCATGATGTTACAGATAAGAGATGGAAGACATGCAGAGACACCAGTAACAATAGAGTGAAGGATGCGAGCCATGAAAGTAGTGAGCTCAGTCTTGTTACCAGACCTAGGATAGACATTAGAGATGAAAATTCGATGGAGAACCTTGTATCTAGGTAACATAAATTTGGAACTGAACGCATTCCCGAAACTCCATTCCACATTCATGTTGCATAACACTCTAGTGAACATCCTTTTCTCAGACTCGGAAGGTTTTGCTATAAGAGTAGAAATGGGAATACCGTCATCATTAACTGGAAGATCCATCAATCCAGATATTAAGTGACGGTCCACTTCAATAGGACCTTCTCTAGTTGTAATTGTAAATTTTAGATTCTTAGATGAGAAGCCAGTTATGCAAGCATACATGGCCTACACAATGGAACAGTATGCCGAACCGCCACAATTTAAAATGTTATCGCATACTACAGTTTGAAGGAGAGGAACAATGCCAAATGGTTCCAAGTGATTACAGTTGACCGTCCGTTCAACAATCACGTTGCGAAGACGTATATCCTGCATATACTTTGGGTCTTCTTCGAGTGACCGAAGATGGTGCACCGTGATTGGAGCAGAACGAGAAGAAGAAGGACCACGAGTGGGTTTCTTCTTATGTCGACCTTCCATAGCAACAAGAAAGACATGGAACACGAGCAATGCAAGAAAGGAAGAAAGAGTTTCAAACAAATAAGATTTTTAGTAAGAAAACCCAACAAACCACCATACATCTTGAAATAAGCTTTAAAAAAAAGGAAATGTAAGGGCAAAGAACTTACATCTACAAGGAAATCGAAAATGATGCACTAACCATGAAGGAATTGAAGGTGAGTTCAACCGGTCGTGGTAGGGCTGGTTGGGATAGATGAAACAATTAAAGAAAAAGTGTTTTTTACACAATAAAAACCCTCAAACCCAAGTGGCTCGACCGGTCATGCCACGACTGGTCGTGTATGTACTTGACTGGCCATGCACCACAAAAATTCAGCAATTTAACATATTTTTTAATTTTAAAATTTTACAAAAATAAATAAAATAAAAGCATGCAATATATTACAAATAAACATAAACATTTCAGTTCATATTACAGATACCTATACCCAATTTCAACTTCACAAACGTGTTTCTGTCAAGTGGCTTTGTAAATATGTCAGAAAGTTGATTTTCAGTCTGAATATAATCCACTGAAATAATCTTATCTTCTACTAATTCATGAATATAATGATATCTACTGTCAATATGCTTAGTTCATGAATGTTGAATTGGATTTTTAGAAATGTTAATTGCGCTAGAATTGTCACAATACAAAACCATAGTATTTTGTGCAAATCCGTAATCACTTAACATCCTCTTCATCCACACAAGTTGGGTGCATGCATTACCGGCTGCAATATACTTAGCCTTAGCTGTGGAAAGTGATACGGAACTCTGTTTCTTACTATGCCACGAAACTAGACAGTTCCCGACATAAAAACATCCACCGCTAGTAGACTTGTAGTCATCAATATTACCAGCCCAATCAGCATCTGAATAATTGGCTAATTGAACATTAGTATCATGAGGATACCAAAGGCCAAGTTTGGTCGAACTTACGAAATATCTTAAAATGCACTTTACAGCAATCAGGTGGGACTCTTTAGGGTCCAATTGATATCTAGCACAAATTCCTACACTGAATGTAATATTAGGTCGGCTCGCAGTTAAATATAATAAACTACCTATCATGCTGTGATACAACTTAAGATCTACACTTTTACCTATTGAATCCTTAGAGAGTTTAAGTGTCATACTCATGAGAGTATCAAAATTTTTACCGCTCTCAAATTCAAACTTTTTAACCAATTTAGAGTGTATTTGGTTTAAGAGATAAAGAACCCATTAGGAAGTTGTTTTACTTGCAAACCTAGGAAATAGTTCAGTTCTCTAACCATGCTCATTTCAAATTTTGACATCATTAAATCTGCAAACTCAACAGTCATGTTAGAATAGGTAGATCCATAGATAATGTCATCAACATATATTTGTACTATCAGTATGCGATCATTGTGTTTCTTTACAAAAATTGTCTTATCAACACTCCCCGTTATAAAGTTATGACTTAGTAAAAACTTAGTCAATTTCTCATACCATGACCTGGGAGCTTGTTTGAATCCATAGAGTGCCTTTTTCAGGCTATAAACATGATCAGAATGTTTAGGGTCTTCAAAATTAGTAGGTTGTTCTACATATATTTCTTCATGTAGATCACCATTCAGGAAAGCACTCTTAACATCCATTTGGTAAATTTTAAACTTTTTGTAACAAGCAATAGATATAAACAGTCTGATAGATTCAAGATGAGAAACTGGGGCAAAGGTTTCATCATAATCTATTCCTTCTATTTGAGTGTACCCTTGTACAACCAATATAGCCTTGTTTCTTATAATGTTACCAAGTTCATTAGACTTATTTGTAAAGATCCATTTAGCTCCAATAATGTGTTTATCATTAAGTTTAGGAACTAAGTACCATACATCATTCCTTATGAATTGATTAAGTTCATCTTGCATAGCTACTATTTAGTTTTCATCAGCAAGAGCTTCTTTTACATTGGCCGGCTCAATCTGAGATTTAAAGCACACATAATTATAAATATTTTCTAATTGTCTACGAGTGTGTACACCAGTGAGAGGATTTTCAAGAATTTGATCAGTTGGATGGTCTTTAACTAACCGCAGTTTAGGCTCATTTTGACTAGATGAAGAGTTTGATTTATCAAATAAAGGGACTTCATCATCTTCTGAACTTGAAACAAGTGAATTCAAGTGATCATCTATAACCACAATAATGGATTCTTGAATAATATCGGTCTTCTTGTTGAGAACACGATACGCTCAACTATTTAACTCATATCCTAGGAAAATACCCTCGTCACTCTTAGTATCAAATTTTTCTATATTTTCTCGATCACGAAAAATGTTATACTTACTGCCACAAACTCGAAAGTATTTAATAGTAGGCTTCTTATTTAACCATAGTTCATATGCAGTCTTATTATTAGACTTTCTAGTATAAACACGGTTAGTGATATAACATGACGTGTTCACAACTTCAGCCGAAATATTTTTAGGAAGTTTTATACTATTTAACATCACATTGGCCATTTCTTGAAGTACTCAAATTTTCCTTTCAACTACCCCATTCTGTTGAGGTGTCTTGGGTGCAGAATACTCATGTGATATTCCATGATCGCTACAGGACTTCTCAAAACTACTATTGTCGAATTCGAAACCATGATCATTACGGATTTTGGTGACATGTGATTCCTTCTCAGTTTGGATATGCTTGAGTACCCTTTTCACTTCATCAAGAGTCTCATATTTCTCTCTCATGAAAACTGCCCATGTATACCTGGTAAAATCATCCAATATGACCAATATATATTTCTTACTGTCTCGACTCTCCATTCTAGTCGGTTCAACGAGATCCATGTGGAGAAGTTCAAGGGGTTTGGATGTGGTATTGGAGTTCACTTTCTTATGAGCACTCCTAGTTTATTTTCCAATTTGGCATTCACTACAAATTTTATCCAATTTTTTAATCTTGGGTAGACCTCTTATTACTTCACTTTTGCTCAGTTTATAAAGATTACGGTAGTGTACATGTCTTGTGCGTTTATGCCATAGTTCGGTCTCATCGGTTTGGACCATGTAACACAATAACTTAGATGAGCTTGAATCATAGACTATATAGCAGTTCTTAGATGTTTTGCAACCAGTTAATATCATAGAACCATTCTCATTAGAAATTTCACACCCTTAGTTGGTGAATTTAACGCTATATTTGTTATCCCAAATTTGAGAAATGCTTAAGAGATTATGCTTAAGACCTTCTACAAACAACACATTCCCAAATGGAGGAAGATTAAAGAGTTGAATCGTACCTTAACCAATAATCCTGCAATTGCTACCATCATCAAATGTGACTGAGCCATCAGTCATATTTTTAAGATTGGTGAACAAATCTTTATCACTTGTCATGTGTCTCGAACAACTACTATCTAGGTACCACTTTGATTGACCTGAACCCTTGAAAGCAGTGTGGGCAACAAGACAAGCAACCTTAGGAACACATTTCATTACCGTTTTGGGCTTTAGGGTATAATTGGTCTTTCTATGCTTGTAGTTGTTGTATATTCTATCATTCGAGTTAGATTTTTGAAGCTCCTTAAGTAGATTCACAATTTTCTCAACTAAGGGGTTATGATTCTGATTTTTATAATTGATATGGTTGTTTTTAGGTTTCATAGCCTGAAAAGTTTTAGGATTTTTGAAAGTATTTTGATTTAGACTTTTCCCTTTTGAGTTGGAGGACTCTCCTTTAACAAATTTAGGAGGATTAATCTTATATTTAGGAGGGGTATTTTTATCGTAGCCTAGACCAGATCAATCACCACATTTCCTTGATCCGGATAGTAGTCTTTCTAGTTTAGGATCCCCCTGGGCATACCTCCAAGTATCCTTCAAACTCAAGAGAGAAGAGACTTCTAGTTTTAATTTTTCATTTTCAAACTTTAGGTTTACAATTTGGGAACTTTTGAAATCTAAATCACACTTATCTTTTTCAAAACAATCTGAAAAATGTGATTTTTCTAAGACTAGATTATCAAAATTTTCTTTTAATTTCAAAAACTTTTCTTTTTGAAGTTTTAATTTTACAACTATCTTACAACTTTCTCTGTATAGGGCATCATAGGCATCTTGAAAATCTTCATCATTTTTAGGATCACTTCTTAGATTTTCTTCACTAGTTAAATCACAACTATCTGAGAAAGTGAATTTGGCTAGAATTATTAAGGCTTTGACCTCATTAGTAGACTCAGGTTCAGAATCATCGGACTCAAAAGAGGCTTCAGAGCAAGATGATTCATCCCATATGGCTAACATGCCTTTCTTTTTAGATTTGTCCCCCTTTGGACATTTGTTTATCAGATGCCCGTATTCATGGCAGTTGAAACATTGGCTGTCTTTAATAGATTTTCAATTTTTAGATCCAGTTCTTTTCTTTTCTGAAGGTTTTTGAAAATCTACCCTCTTTTTACGTTTGAAAATCTTATAAAACTTCTTAGTAAATAATGCTATATCATCTTCAGAGTTTTCAAAATCAGAATTACTAACATTTTCATGAGAAGTATTTTTAGAAGACTTAAGGGCGATTGACTTACCTTTAGGAGCTTTAAAGTTTAACTAATAGGTTTGTAAAGAACCAACTAGTTCTTCAACCCTCATATTATCCATATTACGAAGTTCCTGAATGGCAGTGACCTTTAAATTGAACCTTTCTAGCAATGAGCATAGCATCTTTGAATAGATTTGGTTTCTGGGATACTATCAGACCCCACATAGAATTGACTATGTCATTTAACTTAGTATAGAAGTCCATGAAAGTTTCACTTTCTTCCATACATATTTCCTCCAACCAAGCGGTGAGGATTTGAAGTTTATATTTCTTGACAATAGTCATACCCTTGTGTGTCATTTCTAGAAAGTCCCAAGCTTGCTTTGCAGAATCACAGGATAGAATTCTTTTGAATTCATCCAGTGATAGTGTGCAAGTAATTGCATTTAAAGCCTTTACATTAGCACTACTCGCATTTTTCTGAAGTGTGTTCCAAGAAAAATAAGGTGCAACCTTCATAGATTTGGTTCCATCAGTGCCTAAAACTTCAGTGGTAGGAGGGGTCCATCTAGTCACTGTGGTTTGCCACACGCTCTCATCTATGGACCTTAAAAAGATCCTTAGTCTGGCTTTTCAATAGGCATAATTGGAGCCATCAAAAGTGGAGACCTAGTGATTGAGAGGCTATCAAATTTTGACATCTTATAAGCTCAGATTGGTTAGCTTAGGAAATGAATCTAAATAAAAAAAGCTATTAGGCTCTGATACCACTTGAAAAGGCTGAGCTATATGTCCTAGAGGGGGGGGGTGAATAGGACTATGCCAAATTAAAAAATAAATGTGGAATTTAAAGAATGATAGCACAAATAAATAGTAAATAAGCACAAGTAAATAGCAAGCTCAAATGTACTAGTCTTGAGAGGTTGATACAAACTTAGTTCTAAGGACAACCTAACACCAAAAACCAAAGGCTTAGGGCAGGACAACCTTACTAGAATGTTTGTAAGTATTAAAACCCAAACTAATAACGAGGTAAAGGGAATAGCAAATAAAATAAATTAAGTTATTACAACATTCCCACAAGTGCATAAAATAAATTATACCATTCACCACAAATGCTGAAAATAAATTATAACATTCACATACATAGGCACATTCAACCATCCACCACAATACCAGGAATTATCGTGGTTCGCTTGTGTGTACACCAATTGTTAGAAAACAGCAACACAACTACTGCACTCCTAATATCCACCCCCTCGGGATATTAGCGTTCACTATGAAAAAGGTTTTCCAAGGTTCTCCTTAAAACCTTCACAATTGTGTCTTTGATTGTGCTTACATAATTCCAAAAACCCCACACTCCGAGATTTTCTAGATCACCTCCACCAAATTCAAAAAGAGATTTTTCTGACACAACCTCATAAACCAAAAGAAAATGTACAAAATGTAAACGTACTTATCTGGATATTCTCCTTTGAAGAAGCTCGGTAGAACTAATCCGATGTAGATGAAGATGTTCAATGTTCAGTATTATAGATGAAAAGGTTCTAGTTCTAAATGATTTTTAAATTAAATCAACCTGGGCTAGCTTGATTTGATTTTGATCTCAAGAAGGGGGAAAACACAAATCCCTTCTTAACGTAAGATTGGAATAAAGATCTAAAAATCAAATAACAAAAGTTAATTAAAGAAAATATTAAATGAGCACAATATAGCTTAAAATTATCACAAACTCATCTCTCAGAGTGGTGTCTTGATTTCACTTTTATGAATGAATAAACTTTGAAATTTATATTCTATTTATGGGTGAAAATATTGTTCTCTTGACAAGTCGAAGGGTCGGTTTAACTGGTCGAAAGACTAACAAAATTTTAAATTTTCTGGTGCAATAAGATAAGGTTGTTACTCGACTGGTCAAGTGGCTTGCTCGACTGGTCGAGTGACCTGCTTGACTAGTCGAGCAATGCACTCAATTGGTCGAGTGGGATCAGAAAAGTTTGCTGGACTTTAAGTCGAGCTTGTATGACCGGTCGAGCATTGTTCACTCGACTTGTCGAGTAGTCTCCAAGACTGGTCCAGGGTCCAATAAAAAATTTTGAAAATTGGCAACAAACCTTGGACTGGTCGAGAAAACTCTTAGGTTGGTCAAGCCAGTACTTAGACTAGTCGAACAAGGTTTAAGACTAGTCGAGAAAATGACCTATAAACAGAAGAAATGACCCACAAAAAATATGTAGTGACAATGACACAATCTAGGGTCATCCAAGCCTATTTGTGAGTGAGAACACTTGAAACATCACTCGTTTCAAATTCTTGAATACTTGTAATACTTGAAGCTTGAGTTTGAACTTTAGCTTGAGTTACACTTGTGTTCTTGAATCTTTAGCATTCAGTAGTTGAACTTCAATCTCGAACTTGAGTTCTTGAATATGATCTTGAAACCATGAACTTCAACACGCTTCACTTCAACTTGAAGATATGGGTAAGATCAATGAAGATCCAGCGAACTTAAAAATGTATTAACCTAATCAATTCAACTTGAAGCATGATACAAATACTAAATGGTTTGGCACAACAAAATTTGACAATATAACGGGTGCTAGATTTACACAATAGCATTTACAGCGTCATCAAGGTCGTAAATTCCACAGGCACATTATGGATGACTAGATTTGGACACCGAAAATGCTTGGTTTTAGCATTGTGGGCACGTATGATGTCCTTGGGTAAAAGTCCCAGAACCTTTTTGGTACTAGGCGATGCTCCAACATTTAGACCGAGTGGAAACATGAGCGTCAGTGCTGAATACCATTAGGCCGTGTCTCCCACTGTGCCGTGGTTTGTTGGAAGGGGTGTGGCCTTATCCGCCTGATTGAGGGGGCTGTAAGCTAGGCTGAGTTTGACCAGCTCGTAAATGGGTCCGCTATCGATGAGTCGGGTAGATTGGTAGACTACTGGCTAGGTGGGTAGTGAGGTCTCTTCCGCTCGCTGGGCTGTGCGGCTAGGGAGGCAACAGTCAGTGTGGAGTGTATTTGACCCCAGTGATTTTCCAAAGAGGAACTGTATTGATATATGGACTTGATATGAGGACTGGCATGGTCGCATTGCATATTGAATATGACATTTTGCTATATAGGCCCCGGATTGCATAGCCTTGGTATGGTTGATAGCATTCATGCTTGGTGTAACATAACCTTGGGATGGCTGATGGCACTCCTGCCTTGTATTGCATAGCCTTGGTATAACTAATGACATTCCTACCTTATATTGCATATCCTTGTTATGGCTGGTGGTATTCATGGACTTGCCAGCATATTTCGTATACTCTGATATTGCATACTTGACACCTGTCTTGCACACACTTACACCACCCTCTAAGCTTTCGATAAGCTTATGCATGATTGATGCATGCAGGTGAGGCTAGGCAGTAGCTGAGCAGGTGCAGGAGCGTGTCGCGGAGCTTTTTGAGTTTTATTATAGCCATTGTATCTTTCCCTTTATGTGCCTTGTATTGTAAAAGTTTTTATTATTAGTGAATTTTGTGATGATGTTCATGTGGTCATTATTTGTGGGTTATGATCTTGGTTATGATTATGATGAAATAGACTTATGTTATAGAAATCTTCCTTGTAGGATCCCAGGATCAGAACTTGGTATATGGGTGCAAGGAGCCGAGAATGGGGTACTACAGAGGTTGTCGACGCCGGATTCGGCGATCGAGAATTTTGTGAGCCCGATTTTCAAGTTTGGGGCATGATAGGAGTTGGTATCAGAGCATAACCCAGGAATAACTCAGGACAACATCACATATCTGCTTCAAGCTCAAGAAAAGTAGTGTCCCAAGTGCGTACTCTTTTGATTTAGTTCTCTAACATCTGAGCGTTCAAGGGTTTTGTTCCCAAGGCTGATGGACGCCTTTGTTCTTTCTATAGACCATGCCTTCTAGACGAGGCACGAGAGGCACCCATGGTACCCGAGCGACTCAAGCACATCCCGCTCCACCTCTTGAGGATCCTATTCTCGACGTTCTCATTCCACCTCCAGTTACACCCGTTCCTCCGCCTGAGCCTATTGTACCTATGTCAGAGGCCCCCGTTGTTCCTGCACCTCTGCCTGAGGCCAATGCAGCCCCTACATTCCCTACCGTACCCATTGGAACAGAGCAGTTGTAGTAGATGTTGCAGGCTGTTACAGCTGCCCTCTAAAGGTAGGGCAGACATCCAGTGGAGACTCTAGAGCAAACAGAGCAGGTGCACATGAGTGCTCTTCTACGAGACTTCCGTCAGTATGATCCCTCGTGTTTTTGAGGTGAGCCAGACCCTGCAGCTGCTGAGTTATGGTGCTCCGAGGTGGAGAAGATTTTTGACACCGTGCGATGCACGACTCAGCAATGAGTCCCGTTGGTGATATTCATTCTTTAGGGAGAGGCTCAACATTGGTGGACATCCGTTTCCCGAGTGGTTGGGCTAGATTTTGTGTGGACTTGGGAGGACTTTATGGACCAATTCGACTAGAAGTTCTTCCCCGAGCATGTTCAACAGCAGCATGCAATAGAGTTCGAGACGCTTGTCCAGGGGGACATGACCGTGTCATAATATGAGGCACGTTTCGTCGCATTGTCCAGATTTGTGACTTATCTTGTGGATGATGAGAGGTGGAAGACCCGCCATTTCATGAACGGCTTACGTCTCGCCCTCAGGAGTCGTGTGGTCGGACACCTGCTTATGACGTTCAATCAGGTTGTTCAGATGGCCCTGGTCTAGGAGGATGATTGGGCCACCTTGCAGAGGACTCGTGACTAAGGAGGAGACTGGAAGAGGAAGGCGCCCTCCGGCAGCTCCCGTAAGCAGCACCACCATCGGCATGCGACTCGCCCAGTATTTCGAGCACCGGCATCATCTTCGGGACCATTCACAGGTGTTTTCTTTGGTTGTGGTGGGATGGGACATTGTAGGCATGAGTGTCCCCATCCTCAGCGGTAGCATCAGTCGAGGGCACTGCAGCAGCCCTTGCATTAGCCTCTACAGCAGCAGCAATAGCGACCACAAAGCCAGCCTCCAAGGCCTCCCTCGTAGCAGCAGAGGCAACAGATTAGGCCACCGCAGTAGCAGCAGAGACCGTAGAGGGGACATGCACCTCCCCTTCCGGCCTAGGGCAAATTTTATGCTGCTCAGCAGGACCCTCAGTCATCAGGAGGGGTAGTTGAGGGTATCCTTCTTGTTTCTACTTTCACCGCACGTGTTTGTTTGATTCTGGAACATCTCATTCTTTTGTGGCCGAGGAGTTCTGCCGATCGACTGGTCTACTATTGGAGTCCGCTCATGAGGCTTTGTCGGTATCGACACCCTTAGGGAAGACTACAGTATCATGCTGATTTTACTCATCTTGCCTCATTCTAATTGGGGATATCTTTCTGCGTGTGGATTTGTTTGTGTTGCCAATGTTCGAGTTTGATGTTATCCTGGGCATGGATTGGCTCGCAGAGTATTATGCCGTATTGGACTGCTCCACAAGGATAGTCACGTTCTATATACCCGGCTTGCCGTTGTTCCAGTTTGCTGTATAGCCCAGAGGAGAGCCGTTGATGGCATGTGCAGTAGAGGAGTCAGTGGTTGTGAGCATTGATCTATTGCCGATCGTCTTTGATTTCCCCGATGTGTTCTAGGAGATTCCGAAGTTACCAACGGGCCGACAGATTAAGTTCCATATTGATCCTATGCTCGGTATCGTGCCTATCACGAAGGCCCCATATTGTATGACACTGATGTAGTTATGGGAACTGTAGGTGCAATTGGACGAGTTCCGGGAGTTAGGCTTTATCCATCCGAGCAGTTCACCATGGAAAGCCACGGTACTATTTGAAAGTGCACCTACTTGTGCCCTGGTTTGTCAAGTTACGTGTATGGTAAGTCAGACTGGCTGCAGAACTCGATAGGAAGATTATTTTAAGCGTCTGCCTCAACCGGATGTGTGGAAGCTCGTAATAGGTAAATCATAGCCTCACATCCCATGTCCCAAAACACCAGATGAATTAAACCCTTAAAACAAGATAGACATCTTAGGGTTTTTATGGTGAGAAAACTTTTTCAAAATAGAAAAATTTCTATGTTTTTCTTACCTTGTTGATTTTATCGAAGCACCCTCGATATGATCGACCTGTACTGTCAATGTCCTCGATACCTTAACGATATTATCGATAAAAGGACCAAAAGTGTCCAGCAACTAAATACTCATCTGGACGAATTTATCGATGTATCGATACATCTATCGATATCATCGATATAAGCACAATTATGTCCAGTAGCTCAACAAAATATCTGGATGAATTATTGATATATCGATACTCATATCGATATCATCGATATTCAAATCTCAATACCATTAGGAGTGTCTCGATAAGATCGACATGCTGATTTCCGGCGCCCCTGTTTTTGAATGAAAATCTCAAAATTCATCGATATATCGAGGACCATCCAATATGATCTGAAATCATATATCAATATGATCGGAGGTCCATCAATGATATCGATGGTGGGCGCGCATTTCTTACAGCAGTTATTTCAGGATGTTTTTAACTATGATCAGGGGCCCTTCGATTTAATCGATATTCAAATATTGATGACATCGACACCTGATCAATTGCATCGAACTAAGCCATAATCTATCCAGCAAGTTCAAAGATAAATTCGCTGGAATTATCGATGCCTCAACTCGGATCTCGATATCATCGACATTCAAATTCCGATGACCTCGACGGTTCCCCCGATCATTCATAAAAAACCTGAAATATCTCAAAGTCAAGTCTCTCTCAATTTTCATGTGTCGATGGATCGAATCTGTCATCGATAGAATCAGAGTTCAAAATCTGATGACATCGACAATAACTTCTATTCATTGACCAATTGACAAAGAGTTTCAAAAGCGTATGACATTGAGTCCGAGTCATCGAGTGGACCATCGATGTCATCGAGAGTATACGCTCGATGATATCGAACCTGCTCGATGATATCGAACTCTGTCATAAATGTGACCGTTTTATATCTGTTAGAACTTTTTGCCTATTTATAGAGGACTTGTCTTTTGTTGCTGTGAGAGAAAGTAGAGAGAGCTTTTGAGTGTTTCAACTTATATCCTATACCCAAAGCCCTTTCTCTTAAGGGAGTTCATCCTCCAATCTACCCTTACCATTGATATCAAATAAAGTGGATTGGGGAATGAACTTTCGCATTCAAGGATCCTCCAGTTACTACCTTAATGACAAATCTTTGTGTTGGGATGCCTTGAATACATAAGAGAGGATCTACTCTATCTTCCTTATAGGAAAATCTTTAGAGAGTAGGATTCCATCTCACCCTTGACCCAACTCGAAACCAAGCATTGGAATATCATCTTTTGTTACGGATCAAGGGAGCTGAAGACTATTCGTCGACAAGAAGGAGAAGATCTTCGACGTTATGCTTAACGGGACTCATCAACTTATCTCTAAGTATCCAGAGTCCAGAGGACACTTGTGATCATTCCTTCCTAGGTCTTGGTCCTAAGCGGTTCTCACCCTTTGAAGTCCTCAAGGAGGCCTTTGGCGGGAGTGTGCGTAGTGGGTGCATAGTGTGGACCCTTGCTCTTGTGTAGGGCATAAACTGTTAGGTCCTTATGTAGGTCCTTGACCTGTGTGGTCTAAAATTCGGGTGCGTTGTGTGGACCCTTGCTCTATGGAGAGCATAAACATCTGGTTAGGAGTGAACCAGTAAAACTCTGGGTTTGAAGTGAACCGCGTAAAACCTTTGTAAAGGTTGAAGGTGAACCTGATTTAAAACCTTAGGTTTGAGGTGAACCCTTGGAAACCTCTTTAGTGAAATTCGGTATACTCAAGGGTTGAGTGCGATAGCCGAGAGTGGAGTAGACAAGTAGTCAAACCACTATAAAAATGACTGTATTTGAGATGATTATTATCTTTCAGTTGTGTGATTTTCTAGCATGCCTTTATATCTGATTATCTGAGATCACACCTTATACACACACAGTCATATCCTTCACAATCTTGTCTGCAACTTGTTTATCTTACAAATAGGTTATGATTGGATCCTCTACAAGGCTTGAAAGCCAGTAGAGTTAATTTGAGTAATCCTGAGAATTGCATACATAATAGGATTAGAGTGATAGGATTTTTAAATAACTCCTAAATCTTTAAAAAATCATATTCACCCCCCTCTAGGACATATTGACATATTTTAACTTCTACTCAAGCGGTCTTCACTAGTATTTCACTATTCATGGAGAAGAAGGATGGCTCGTTGAGGCTCTACATAGATTACCGCGAGCTAAACAAGGTCATGATCAAGAACAAGTACCCACTCCTAAGGATCGACGATTTATTTGATCAGCTGCAGGGGCACAATTCTTTTCGAAGATTTCCTTGTGGTCTGACTTTCATCAGATTCGGGTCCAAGACGAGGACATCCCAAAGACAGCCTTCCGAACGCACTACGGTAATTTTGAGTTTCAAGTCTTGTCCTTCAGACTGACCAATGCGCCCGCCATCTTTATGTAGTTGATGAACGAGATCTTCCGGCCTTACCTTGATCAGTTTGTTGTGGTCTTCATCGATGACATTTTGATTTATTTAAGGACCTGTGAGGACCATGAGCAGCATTTGTAGATTGTTTTGCAGACCCTCCGTGCCCATTAGTTCTATGCGAAACTGGAGAAGTACGAGTTCTGGCAGGAGGAGGTGAAGTTCCTCGGTCAAGTAGTGATGAGGGATGGTGTTGCTATGGACCCCTTGAAGATTGATGCAGTGTGTCAGTGGGGCCAGTCCACGAATGCGTCTGAGATTTGCAGTTTTCTTGGTCTGGCGGGATATTATCGACAAATTATTAAGGAATTCTCTCGCATTGCAGCACCGCTAACCAGGTTGACTCGGAAGGGTGTCGAGTTCATCTGGAGTGATGCTTGTGAGCAGGCATTTATGGAGTTGAAGGACCGCCTCACGTCTGCTCTTATCCTCACTCTTCCCTCTAGGAGTGATGGATTTATTGTTTTTACTGATGCCTCGAGAGTTAGATTGGGTGTTGTCCTGATATAGCACGGGAAACTAGTGGCTTATACGTCGCGCCAGCTCAAGGTCCATGAGCTGAACTACCCCACACGTGATCTGGAGTTGGCAGCAGTTGTCTTTGCACTGAAGGTGTGGAGGCACTATCTTTATGGGGTTAGGTACGAGCTCTTCTCTGACCACAAGAGCCTGAAGTCTCTATTTTCTTAGTCGGAGATGAATATGAGGTAGAGGCGTTGGATGGAGCTCCTGAAGGACTACGATTTTGACCTTCAGTATCACCCGGGCAAGGCGAACGTGGTGGCAGATGCACTCAGCCGTCAGCCATGAGGTTTGGTGGCATAGATGATGGTCCAGGAGTGGAAGATGCTCGAGGATGTAACAGAGTATGACTTCAGGTTTGGTTTGCAGTCTTCCATTATCCAGCTATTGAGCCCGTCGATTTAACCCTCCCTTATCACAAGGGTAATCGAGGCTCAGTAGATAAACGAGTCGTTACAATGTTACTGAGCAGAGGCCGCATCCATGGAATAGTAGATTGGCAGATTGATTCCGATGGTGGACTTCGTTTTAAAGGCCGATTGTGTGTTCCGGAAGTGCTAAAGTTGCGTAGAGATCTGATGACTGAGGCACACCGATCGCGACTAACTATCAACTCGGGCTCCACGAAGATGTATCGCGACATGAGGAGGTAGTATTTTTGGTAGGAGATGAATCACCAGATTGTCAGCTTTGTGGTCAAGCGTGACACATGCCAGCATATTAAGGCCGATCACTAGATACCCCTAGTCCCTTGCAGTCATTGAGCATTCCGTTATGGAAGTGAGAGCACGTATCGACTGATTTTATCATAGGCTTATCATTGATCGTCTGATAAAGTTTGCACATTTTATTCCAATTCATGCGAGTTGACCATTGGATCGACTTATGAGGATATTTATCAAGGAGATTGTGAGATTGCATGACATTTTCATTTCGATCATTTCTGACCGAGACTCGAGATTCATGTCTCAGTTTTAGAGGAGCTTTCAGTCAGTGATGGGGTCTATTTTGCAGTTCAGCACCACATATCATCCATAGACCGATGGGCAAACCGAGAGGTGAACCAGATTCTTGAGGATATGCTCAGATCTTGCGTGATCGACTTCGCGAGTAGCTGAGATGAGCATATGCACTTGGCCGAGTTCACGTATAACAACACCTATCAGGCGACCATTGGCATAGCTCCTTTCGAGGCAGTATATGGCAGACCGTGCAGATCTCCTAGTTGTTGGACTGAGGTTGGAGAGAGACATCTCCTAGGTTCCAAGCTTATGTAACAATCATCAGAGGTAATCGACATCATCAAACAGAGGATGCACACAACTTAGAGCCGGCAAAAGAGTTTTGCTGATCGTCGGTGTCGTCCCCTAGAGTTTGCAGTTGGGGATAGGGTATATCTCAAGGTCTCGCCCATAAAGGGCGTGGTTCAATTTGGAGCGAAGGGAAAGCTTGCTCTGAGATTCATAAGGCCTTTTGAGATCATTGGGCACCTGGGCTCCATGGCCTATAGGCTTGCCTTACCTTCTGAGTTGTCTACTATCCACAACGTTTTCCATGTTTTGATGCTGCGGAATGTGAATCAGACATTATTCCTGTGATTGATTAGTAACCTCTTGAGGTCTGTGAGGATGCTTCTTATATTGAGCAAACGATTTGCATCCTTGATCGGAAGGAGCAGGTTCTCTAAACCATGGTCATTCCTCTAATGAAGGTTCAGTGGGGTCACCATTCTGAGGCAGAGGCGTCTTGGGAGCGTGAAGCTGAAATTAAAGAGCACTATTCCCATTTGTTTGTTAAGTGATTGATTATATTGTGCCATGTATTGCCTTGTATTGATTGTTATATATGTGTTGATGTTTTATTTTCTTCCTTTGTTTTGTCCTAGTTATAGTAAATTTCGAAGACGAAACTTTTTATTAGGAGGGGAGAGCTGTCAGACCCATAACCTAGTATCCATTCCATTCCGTTAGGTCCTGTGGTCCTTCCGGTCAAATTTCAGCAACCTGCGACCTGTAGGTAGCATTTGCGATCATCCCTAAGTTCCGCCTTGTAAACCCGAACCAATTCAACCCAAAACCTATGCTATTGCAAATGCATCATCACCGCGGTTCGAACACCGCTTCTCGTACACCAATCCGAGGTATAGATCAAAAGATGTACCCCACGCAATATTTTGACCATTAGTCATAATGTGGGACCCAACATGTTGCTTGTGCACATTTTCCTATATGGGTGACCTCGCCCTAGTTTCCTCATTACATGTAGCTACCTAGCCCACCTATGATAGCTACCTAGCCTATTACCTATGGCCCTAGCCTAGCCTAGCCACCTAGCCTAGCCTACCATCTCTTACAAGTCATAATTAGTTTTCTTCCCAAAAAGCAATGAGTATTTTTCTTCCTAAAACTCATTATCACCTTACATTGCTAAGATGGTATTTCTACAACACTCCTCCCTCTCTTTCTCCCTCATTTCCTCCTCTCCCTCCATTGCTAGAGAGGTTGGAATGTCCAACCCTCCCCCATTTCTTCAGCCCCTTTCTCTCTTGATTCCCATCAATCTAACCCTCCTACACCCATCTCCACCATTGAAACTACCCCATTGGAGCTAGAGAACCCAAGGATAGAAAAGAAGGAAGAGCTTTGAGGTGGCTGCACTCCTAGTACTAGATTTCTTGTTTTCTTCCATTGAAACTTGTTTTTCTTTCATGGGAGCATGTAGGACCCACCAATCAATGGTGGAGATCCTACTTGACTCCATAGGTGTGGCCAATGGCCCACCTTTGTGCATGCATGAGCCATGATGGGGACATTCTCCGTGGACCCCATCATGATGTTTTCCTTTAATTCATAGCTTGATGGGTCATCTAGACCCTAGATCCATGGCGGGGATGGTATCCCCACCTCATGCATGGGACCCATGTATTATCTTGATGTATGGTTGTGATCGGTTTAAAAGGGTTCATAGTGGCGAAGCCCTTCCTATAGCCATGATCTCCTCTCTCTCTCTCTCTTACTTTTCCTAGTTGTGTGTGGCCCACCTGGTGCGTGTAGGACGCCCAGACCATCCAGCAAGGTGGGACGTCCTTGCTGTCCATTTTCTAGACGTTGGGCATCTCACTTGTTGTCCATTTTTGGCATGCAAAGAGATCTGATACTGGAGTCTTGGTTTGGAGTTTGTGGGGCTGACTAAGGTAGGCCACACCATGTTTTATTTGAAGTATTTTTCCCTATCCAGCAACTTATGGGATGGAATGTCCAGCAACATATTGTTGTCCAGATTTTTTATGGGCCCTTATTGCTAATTGTTGTATGGAGTTTAGCCTTGTTTGTATCCTCATTTTCTTCTTGATATGGGGTGTTTCTCTGAGGTGTGGACCCCACCTTATTGTATGATGAAACCCACTCCATCCATACCTAATGAGACGCCCATGGGGCAGGCCCAAGACGGCTGGACAATCCAAGTTTCTGGACCGTCTAGCAGTCCTGCATAGAGGGAAAGCATATAAATCAGCTTGATTTTTATAATGGTGGGCCACTTTTGTGGACCCCACCTTTCTGCACATTCATGAGTGCATGCTAACCACCCATTTTCCTCTTGTTTAGGTAGGCCTGGGCCCACTCCATTGGGTGTACAAATCAAGGACAACAACAATTCCAGCAACATTTTATTTTTTATGCCTTGTTATCCAGAATCTTTATTCGATGTTGTATGTGTTCTTAGCTTCTCCTTTCATCTCTATTGTGGCCCACTTAGCTGAGACCCACCTCAGATGCATCTGAGAAATCCAAGCTGCCCATTTATGGGATGTCATCAGCTAGGCCAGTAGCCCACCCACTGGACGTCTCAGCTGGGCCAACGTCCAGCAGGCGTTGACCGTCCACCCCTTTTGAGGACCACCTTAATGTTGTTTATGATCCACACCGTCCTCCATTTGTGTGGACCACTTGGACGTGGCCCACTCCCTGGTGGGACGTTCACAAGTGGGGCCCACCTTGAGCTCAATAGGCCATATGTCCAGACCCCTTGGGATGCCCCAGGTAGTTGGGTGCTGCTGGACTTGCAGTCCAGCAATAGGCCCACCTTGGTTCTTATGTTGTAAGTATGCCTTCCATCTGGTGGGGCCCACTGTGACATGTATAGGTCACCATGGAGCTTTTATTTTATTCAGATTTACCATCTGCCGGACCCCAGCAGGCCCAGGAAGTTGGGCGGGCTGAATGTCTAGTAAGGCCTTAAAGAAATTTCTGCATGTAGCAGGATGTTGAGAAGATGTGAGGCCCACCGGATTGAGAGTGTTGTCTACACACACCATGCTTGTATTTTTTAAGAATATTGGGACCCAGTAGTGCCTTGTGAGGTCCACCATTTATCTGATTGATTGGGGACCATCAGTCGAGATTTTATGATGTCTAGCCTTAAGCCCAGTTTTGTGTATGGGCTGCTTACCTATTGTGCTAGACCTTGTGGGCTGATATGTTGCATGTAATTGGATCCTTGTTGCCTATCTATCTTGCCCAGTCTTGGGCTGAATTGTATGGCCCATCTTGGCGAATCTTGGATATGCCTTACCTATGTATTCGGGCATATGGGCTGCCCATGAGGCCCATCACAATGCATGCATTCGTTGGCCATGGTACATGGGCTATGGTTTGACCCATTAAGCCTACGTTGATGTATGTAGGCTCTAGGCGGTTTCTTGAGGCCCATCATGTGGTATGAGATGTTATGGATTGCTGGCCATTTTCTTTTCATAGTTGTTTCCGGGTCATGGGCCTTGTTTTAGCTAGATTCCTTGTTGGGTTGCCTTCTAGGGAACAATGGTGGTTAAATGTCCACATTGTGAACCTCTCTAGGCCGTTTTTTAGGCCCATTCTCATCTATTGGGTGCATATTATTGCTTTCCCAGACCTTGTGGGCTTCCCCAACCCGTTGGGCCCCCACTATTGGTTATGCTTCTTCCATACCATTTAGAATCGTCTAAGTGCCTAGACCCGACCTGGCTAAGAGGACAGTACATCATCACCGCATATTATGCTTAGTTATCTTCATGATTCATTCCCATGTGCATCATATGTATACTTAGTTGAGGAGTGATTGATTATGGTAAGTGCCATTGGGCAGATTGTTTATGGGACTCCCTGAGTGATGGAGTTGTCCCACATGACCATGCTTTATGCGAAAGACTGATGCATGGTTGATTTGTATGATTCATGCATCTCGCATTTGCATGGCAAGGTTTTTATTCACCCTAGTGTCATCAGGGCCATAGCCTCCACAAGCACATCGCGGATGGTGTAAGTACAATAGTTATTTGCCCCTTTGGTTGTCAAATTTTGTGGTGCGAAAAACATTATCTATGTCTTGTGTAGCATATTGACTTGTATGTTCAAGTCACTGCATCAATGCTACAAGCTAAGAACGGTGATCTACTTCAAGAAGTTCAAGTTCAAGATATTTGTCTACTTCTACAAGCTTCAATGATCAGAATATTTCAAGAGATACATCAGAAGATAAGTTCTTGTTCAAGTCTCAAGTATAACTCAACAATAATAGTACAAGATCAAGTTCAAGCTTTAGAAGATCTCAAGTTTAAGCTACATCAGAGATATCAAGCTTCACAATCTTCAAAGGTCAACTATCATCTTAAGTAATGAAGACTCAATGTTCATACTTCACATTTAAGGTATGAATTACCTTAGTTTGACCTTAGGGTAGGTCATGTTGTATACATAATTCAAATTGAATATTGTTATAAGTGTTTGGTCTGTTCTAAGACCAGTCCTGGACTCTGTTCGACTAGTCCTAGAGCTGGCTCGACCAGTCCAAGAAATTCTAAGACCAGTCCTAAGTTGTTGAAAATTTTTAGTTGAGCTTCAACCAATCCTAGAGTCTGCTCGACTAGTCGTAGGAATAGTGTCGGCTTATTCACAACCAGTCCTTCAGCTACGACTCAAACTCCAGCAACCATTCTTGGTTCCTCACGACCAGTCGTGGGATGGTCACGACTAGTTGTGGAGGCCTCACGACCAGTCGCAGACACCCTACGACCAGTCATGGAACGGTTTTATCCAATCGCGCTTAAAATTTCAAAATGCAGTTCGACCAACAACCAGTTATGGTGGCCACATGACTAGTCGAAGATGGAATTTCTGCATCTATAAATAGAACACAGATTTCAGAGTTTTTCAAGAATTCATGAAAGATCAAGGCATCACTATGAGATAAGTTTGTGTTATTTCAGCTACGCTGTGCATATTTAATATTCTCTTTTGTTAGCTTTATTTATTCAATTTTATTTCTACATTCCAATCTAAATTGAAAGGAGGAATTGTCGTATTCCTTCTTCTTGGAATCAAAATCAAATAGAGCTAGCCCATTTGGTTTAATTTAAAATCAATTAGAAATTAAAACCATATCAAAGTGAGTATTGGACATTGAACTTTTATATTCGAACTTCTACTCCGATTGGTTCTTCCGGGTTACAACAAAAGGAGAAATCCAGGTATTTTACTTTAATGTAAATTTCCTTGTTATTGGTTTTTGTTTGAGATTAAGCCTGAAAAATCTCAATCTAGTGGTTATCTGAGGAGAGCCAGAAAACTCATAAGTTGGGTTTTTTGAATTGTGTAAGCCCATTTGAAAGACACAATTATGAAGGTTTTAGGTGAACCTGTGAAACCTATTTTCATAGTGAACGTTGATATCCGCTGTGTGAGGATATTAGGAGTGGAGTAGCAATCTGTGTGGCTCTTGTTTAACAGTTGGTGCACACACAGGCGAACCACTATAATTCTTTGTGTTTTGTGGTTTGTATGTTTGTTTGAATTTCTATATCTTTTATCATTCAAAGCTGTGGAATGTATATGTGGATGTGAATGTTGTAATCTTTTACATTTCAAGCATTGTGGGGAATGTTATAATAGTTTAGAATTTAATTTCTTGTTATTTCCTTTATTTCCTTTCAGTTTGAGTTTTCGATATTCAAATTCTTCTTGTAAGGTTGTCCTACCATAAACCCTTGGTTTTTTTGGTGTAAGGTTGTCCTTAGAACAATATTGGTATCAACCTCTCTATTTATTATTTGAAGATTGTTTTACATTGTAGTACTATGATTTGTTTAAAGTTCTATCTTTCAAGGCTAGTCCTATTCACTCCCCCTCCCCCTCTAGGACATATAGCTAGAGCTTTTCAAGTGGTATCAAAGCCTAATAGCTCATTTTATTTGTTATTAGGATTTATTTCCTGAGCTAATCGATCTAAGCTATTTATAAGATGTCAAATTTTAATAGCCTTTCAGTCACTAGGCCTCCACCATTTGATGGCTCCAACTATGCCTATTGGAAAGCCAGGATGAGGATTTTCCTTAAATCAATGGATGAGAGTGTGTGGCAAGCCACAGTGACTGAATGAATCCCTCCTACCACTGAAGTGACTGGTAATGATGGATCAAAATCAATGAGAATATCACCAAATTTTTCTTGGACCAAACTTCAGAAAAGTGAGAGTAGTGCTAATGCAAAAGCACTAAATGCAATCACTTGCGCACTATCTCCAAATGAGTTTAAAAGAATTATATCTTGTGATACTACAAAGCAAGCTTGGGATATTTTAGAAATGACACACGAGGGTACATCAATTGTCAAGAAGTCTAAAGTCCAAATCCTTACAACTAAATTTGAGGAAATACATATGGAAGAAAATGAAATGTTAATGGACTTCTATACTAGACTGAATGACATTGTAAACTCTGTGTGAGGTCTTGGCGATAAAATCTTAGAAAGTAAAGTGTGTGCAAAGATACTACGCTCACTACCTGATCGGTTCAACTCAAAGGTGACTGCAATCCAGTAACTTCGTGATACAGACAATATGAGGGTATAAGAATTAGTTGGGTCTTTTCAAACCTATAAGTTAAACTTTAAAGCTCCTAAAGGTAAATCTATAGCCCTTAAGTCTTCCAAATGTATTTCTCAGGAAAATTCTAAAGATGATATGGCTCTCTTAGTGAAAAAGTTTTATAAGATTTTCAAAAGTAAAAAAAGAAGGAAGACTTTCAAAAATCCAATGATAAGAAAATATATAATTCTAAATCTAAAACTTGGAAATCTTTAAAAGATAGTCAATGTTACAACTACCAAGAATATAGGCATTTAGCAAACAAGTGTCCTAAAAAGGACAAACCTAAAAAGAAAGGAATGTTAGTTACTTGGGATGAATCTTCTGACACTGAAGCCTCGTCGGAATCAAAAGATTCTGAAACCGAGTCGAGCAATGAAGTTAAAGCTCTTATGACTCTAGCCAAGTTCACTTTTTCAGATCATGATGATTCTACTAGTGAAGAAAATCTAAATAGTGATCATGAAAATAAAAAAGATCTTCAAGATGCTTACAATGCCCTATACAAGGAAAGTTGTAAGATTGCAGTAAAATTAAAGCTTCAAAAAGAGAAGTTTTCAAAACTTAAAGATAATTTTGAAACTATTGTTTCAGAAAAATCTCATCTTTAGATTGTTATGAAAAATACAAATGTGATCTAGATTTTAAAACCACCCTTATTGAAAATCTGAAATTTAAAAATAATAAACTTAAACTTGAAGTCTCTTCCCTTTTGAGTTTAAAGGATACATGGAGGTATGCCCAAGGTGATCCAAAATTAGAAAAACTTTTAACTGGATCAAGAAAATGTGGTGACCGATCTGGTCTGGCATATGATAGAAATATTCCTCCTAAACAGAAGAATACTCCTCCCAAGTTTGTGAAAGGAGAGTCCTCAAACTCAAAAGAGAAAAGTTCTAATTAAAAGTTTTCTAAAAATGCTAAAACTTTTCAATCTTTCAAAACTAAAGGCAACCATCTCAACTATAAAAATCAAAACCGAAACCCTTTAGCTAAGAAAATATTGATCTACTTAAGGAGCTCTTAAAATCTAACTCAATGGGTCAGTCTTACAATAACTACAAACCTAAGAAGACCAACTATACTCCTAAACCCAAAATAGTTATGAAATGGGTTCCTAAGGTTACCTGCTTGGTTGCCCACACTGCATTTAAAGCGACAAGCCATTTAAAGTGGTACCAAGATAGTGGGTGCTCCAGGCATATGATAGGCAACAAGGCTTTATTCACCGACCTTAAAGATATGACTGATGGGTCAGTCACATTTGGTGATGGTAGCAAATGCAAGATTACTGGCCAAGGTACGTCTCAACTCTATAACCTTCCCTTATTTAAGAATGTTTTATATGTTGAAGGGCTAAAACACAACCTGTTAAGCATATCTCAAATATTCAATAACAATCACAGCGTGAACTTTTCTAATCATGGTTGTGAAATTTTAAACAAAAAAGGTTCTTAACATTAACTGGTCGCAGGACTTCTGAAAACTGCTATATTGTAAGCGATGGTAGCTCATCTAATCAATTGTGCTACATGGTCCATACCGATGAGACAAAATTATGGCATAAACGCCTTGGACATGTACACTACCGTAATTTATATAGATTGAACAAATGAGAACTAATAAGAGGTTTACCAAAACTTCCAAAAGTAGATAAGATATGTGGTGAATGCCAGATTGGCAAACAAACTAGGAGTTCTCACAAAAAGGTGAACTTCAATGCTACATCAAAACTACTCGAGCTTCTCCACATGGATCTTGTAGGACCTACCAGGATTGAGAGTCGAGGTGGCAAAAAATACATACTAGTAATCATGGATGATTATACCAGATTCACTTAAGTAGCCTTCTTAAGGGATAAACCAGAAACCCTTAATGAAGTAAAAAGGATTCTCAAACGGATTCAAACTGAAAAAAGTTATCAAGTTTGTAAGATCCATAGTGATCATAGATCTGAGTTCGAGAATAGCAGTTTTGAGAAATTCTGTAGCGATCAGGGAATATCACATGATTTCTCTGTGCCCAAAACACCACAACAAAATAGAATTGAGGAGAGGAAAAATAGAGTGCTTCAAGAAATGGGAAATGTAATGTTGAATAGTATGAAGGTACGTAGAAACCTTTAGGCTGAAGCCATACATACTGCATGCTATATTATCAACCGAGTTTATACGTGTAAGTCAAATAATAAAACTGCTTATGAACTTTGGTTTGATAAGAAGCCTATTATCAAATACTTTCGAGTTTTTGGTAGCAATTGCTATATTTTACATGACCGTGAAAATTTGGGAAAGTTTGATACTAAAAGTGATGAAGGTATCTTTTTAAGGTATTCTTTAAATAGTCGTGCATATCGAGTATTCAACAAAAGGACCGGTGTTATTCAAGAGTTCATCAATATGGTCATTGACGATCACTTGAATACACCTGCCCCAAGTTCAGATAATGATGAAGTTCTTATTCACCCCCAGCTTTAGGAACTTAATAGCCTATGATTGCCCAAGTGACCACAAAATATAATATATTTGTCTTAGGCATGAGAGGAATCGGAAAATTTTGTGAATGTTGTAAATTGTTGTAAATGATGTCTTATAAAACATTCAGTATGAAATTATGTAAATGATGTCTTGTATATTTGTCATAATTTTGTAGTAAACAATGTCTTCTTAATAGTGATTTCATTATGAATGGTGATTTATTTATGTATTAGATAATTTCATTTACTCCGCAGTCAATTTACTTCAGTTAGCGGTCAATTCCATGCATTTCACAGACATTTCCATTCACTTCACGGTCAATTATATGCATTGCACGGTCAATTCCTTTCACTTCAAGGTCAATTCAATGCATTTCACAGTCAATTCCCTTCACTTCACGGTCATTTCCATGCATTTCACAGTCAATTTCCTTCACTTCACTATCATTTTCATTCATCTCACGGTCAATTCTGGCGATTCCCCTTCACTTCACGGTCAATTCCATGCATTTCACAGTTATTTCTCTTCACTTCGCGGTCAATTCCATGCATTTCACGATCAAGGGAATTCGCCGGAATTGACCGTGAAATGCATCGAATTGACAGTGAAGTGAAGGGAATTGATCGCGAAATGCATGCAATTGACCAGGAAGTGAAGGGAATTTGTCGAAATTGTCCGTGAAATGCATGGAATTGACTATGAAGTGAAGGGAATTGACCGTGAAGCGCAAGGAATTGACCGCGAAATGCATGGAATTGGCCGTGAAGTGAAGAGAATTTGCCGAAATTGACCATGAAGTGAAGGGAATTGACCGCGAAAATGCATGCAATTGACCGTGAAGTGAAGGGAATTCGCTAGAATTATCCGTGAAATGCATGGAATTGACCGTGAAGTGTGGGAACTGACCGCGAAATGCATGAAATTGACCGTGAAGTGAGGGAATTGACCGCGAAATGCATGGAATTGACCGTGAAGTGAAGGGAATTCGTCGGAATTGGCCGTGAAATGCATGGAATTGACCGTGAAGTGAAGGGAATGACCGTGAAATGCATGCAATTAACCGTGAAGTGAAGGGAATTCACCAGAATTGACGAAATGCATGGAATTGACTGTGAAATGAATGGAATTGACCGTGAAGTGAAGGGAATGACCGCGAAATGCATGCAATTAACCGTGAAGTGAAGGGAATTCGCCAGAATTGACGAAATGCATGGAATTGACAATGAAATGAATGGAATTGACCGTGAAGTGAAGGAAATTCGCCGGAATTCACTGTGAAATGCATGGAATTGACCGTGAAGTGAAGGGAATTGAACGTGAAGTGAAGAGAATTCACCGGAATTCACTGCGAAATGCATGGAATTGACCACGAAGTGAAGGGAATTGACCGCGAAATGCATGGAATTGACTGTGAAGTGAAGGGAATTCGCCGAAATTGACCGTGAAATGCATGAACCATGAAGTGAAGGGAATTGACCGCGAAATGCATGCAATTGACCGTGAAGTGAAGGGAATTCGCTGGAATTCACCGCGAAATGCATGGAATTGACCGTGAAGTGAAGGGAATTGACCGCAAAATGGATGGAATTGAACATGAAGTGAAGGGAATTCACCGTGAAATGTGTGGAATTAACCGTGAAGTGAGGGGAATTCACCACGAAATGCATGGAATTGACCGTGAAATGAAGGGAATTCGCCAGAATTGACCATGAAATGCATAGAATTGACCATGAAGTGAAGGGAATTGACCACGAAATGCATGGAATTGACCGTGAAGTAAAGGAAATTCGTCGGAATTCACCGTGAAATGCATGGAATTGACCGTGAAGTGAAGAGAATTGACCACGAAATGCATGCAATTGACCTCGAAGTGAATGAAATTGACTGCGAAGTTAATGAAATTCACTGCGAACTGATTGAAGTTGACCGCGTAGTGAATGAAATGAATGAAATTGACCGCTAAGTGAATGAAATGGATTTTCTACCATCAACCTGATGGAATCTTGGAAAATAACCAAGTTGGTTAGCTAAAGTAGCTTCTCCTACTCCAAAATCATATATGGTACGTCAAGTAACTCATTCTAGTTTAAGAGTTATGTTTATTAAATGAATAAAGAAAGAAATGAATAAAAAGAGAGAAAAATAATTTATATGCTTATATATACATATTTATATAAATATGTATTACAGAAAAATATAGGGGGAGAAAAAATTCTTCCGGTAAAAAATAAAATAAATAGATATAAAATACTGGTCTACCGTGGCAGCATACCAGTATTTTTTTTTCTAGTGCAAGCCTCCACTGCTTTTGTGGGTGTATGTGTTATATCCAAACCGTCCATTTATTTAGCCAGCTCGTATCAAGGCTTGAGATGAAAAATAAGACTGATCTAGCTATCAAGTGGAACGGCACTGTAAAAGCCAGTGGGGGATTGAACGTCTACCTTTGAAACCCTTTTAGTGGTCATAGAAGTTTTGGATCAATATGAAATTTGTTTTTCCTCTTCATTGGCACTTTTAACGGTGAAAATCAAGTTGCCTGCTGCTATTTGTTGTGTGGTCCAGTTGATCTTTGGATATGATTCTTTTTTCCGATAATGCTCTAAATTCATCTCGAAATATGGATGAGCGGTGTGGATATAATAAATAACTGTGGGGCCTATGTAACTCGGAGCTCGAGGAGCGTGAGCGCTCATCTTCGCACACAGCCAATCGGCTTCCGGAAGGTATGACGGGGTATTTTGGTTCCGTGGAAAGTCACCCATACACCAAGGGCTTATTCTTGGAATTAAAGAATAAGTGGGCTTAGTAAGGTGCGTGGCACATAAGTGAGTCGTACAGTATAAAAAATTCGCTGTAAATAGATAGATAAATTCTGGTACTATGTTACGGTGGTACCGAATTATTAAGAGGCCTACATGAAGTATAGGTGACATTCAACCCATCCGTCACATATGTCACCTCATGGTACCCCAATTATAAAAAATCAGGTCAATCCACGAATCATGTGGGCCACAAAACAGTGAAAATTTTGGAGGGAATGCTCACGCTTAATCTGCATCCACGAAAGTTGCAAAACCGTCTGATTGTTTTGACTGACCCTAGATGAAGGGTCTGAATGGATTGGATGCAATATAAACAGCATGGTGGACTACACATGAATTAAGGTTGCACGTCCCTTCTCAAAGTGTTTCGTCTGGTATGGCCCACCGGAGTTTTGGATCGACCTAACTTATGGCTCTCGGAGTTAACAGTAGGTGACGGGTTGAATCTCCTACATACATCGTGTGGGCCCTTAAAAGCCTACATAAGCACCTCTATATAAAATAAAATAAAAGATAATAGGAGTGCCGATCCTCTGTTTCGTGGAAACAATGAGAAGGTGAATTGATTATTATTATTATTGGTCAACGTCACTGAAAGTGCCACCTCACCCGGTTTTTTAAAATATATTAAAAAAAATTACATTGCAGGAAAGTCTAACGCCGTTAGACAGTTTCGATTGGAAATCGATTTGCACACTGAGTAAAGTACGCTGTTGCTATTTACGTACTGAGTAAACCGGGTTGTGCCCACCTCGTATGTATGTGGTCTATCCGTGCCGTGCATCCATTTTTCCATGTAATTTAAGCGGTTGAGCTGAGTAAACTGAGTTGTGCCCACCTTGTACGTATGTGGTCTATCCGTGCCGTACATCCATTTTTCCATCTAATTTAAGCGGTTGAGCTGAGTAAACTGGGTTGTGCCCACCTTGTACGTATGTGGTCTATCCGTGCCGTCCATCCATTTTTTCATCTAATTTAAGCGGTTGAGCCCAAAATTGAAGTATATCCAAATATCAAGTGGATCATACCACAGTAAACAGTGGGGATAATGATTTCCACCGTTGAAACCTTACTAGGTCCCACAGTTATTTTTATTTGTCATCCAACCTATTTATAAGATATACGGACATGGATGAAGAGAAAACACAAATATAAGCTTGATCCAAAACTTTTGTAGCCCCCAAGAAATTTTCACGTTCAATTCAATTGTTTCCTATGGTGTGGTTCATTTGACCATTGTATATGCATCATTTTTTTTTGTTTCAAGCCCTAAATTTATCCCATAAAATTGATGGACAGAGTGGATAAAATACATAAATTATGGTGGACCGCACGGAGTTTACTTAGTACGCTAACGTAGTGAGTTACTCACTACCCAATCCACTTCCTTCCATTTGGGGATTCAGAGCACGGGTTGAGCAGCGAGACTTGCTACTAAAGTGAGGTCACCTAGTTATGTGGGTCTCACCATGATGTATGTTTTGTATCCACACCGTCCATCAATTTGGAGAGATCATTTTAGGGCATGAGCCAAAGGAATGGATCAGATGCAAAACTCGAGTGGTCCCCACCACAAAAAACAGTGGAGAGAGTCATGCCCACTATTAAAAACTTCTAAGGGTCACAAAAGTTTTCGATCAAGCTAATATTTGTGTTTTCCCTTCTTTAATGTCTGTGTTAACTTGTAAACAAGTTGGATCTCAAATAAAAATCACAATGGACCTTAGGAAGACTTCAACTATGGACATCACTCTCCTCACTGTTTTATGTGGTGAGGTCCACTCCAGCTTTGGATCTGCCTCATTCTTTTGATCATGCCCTAAAATGATCTCTCCAAACGGATGGACAGTGTGGATACAACACATACATCATGATGGGTCCCACATAATTTGGTAACATCACTTGAGTCCAGCTACTCAACCTTCTATCGGTAGCTAATCCACCTCTAATTTCTTTCTTCTAAAATTTAATTAGGTCACGTCACCTCACGGCAATTTTATAAGATAAAAAAATATATATTTACGAAATCTGTCTGATTAACAAGGAATATTAGCTATGACCCAGGATGAGTGATGTCCGTAGAATCCTCACCGTGGGCCCACCTTGATTTATGCGTTGTATATCTACCCCATCCACCCGTTTTCTCATATTATTTTAGAGAATTGTACACAAAAAAAAAAAAATGAAGCAGATACAACTCTCAGGTAGACCACACCATAGGAAATAATGGACATTGAATGCCGACCATTGAAAACTTCATTGTCCATTGTAATGTTTATTTGCCATTCAATCTGTTGTTGATAAGGTCACACAGCCCGGACGAAGGAAAAACACAAATATCAACTTAATCCAAAACCATTTGAAGCCCACAAAAAGGTTTTAATAATCAATGGTTATGGTTTCTTGTAGTGTGGTCATCTTGGATGGATCCTTACTCCTGCTCTGGTAGTGGACTCTCAGGAGTTTTAACACCCAGTCAAGGGTTCGAGTATCCATAGGAGGTGAAATCCCACTACGGCGTGAGTGTGTGGGGGTGTGTGTGCATGTGTTAAAATAAAATAAAATAAAAAATAAAAAATAAAAACTTGAGATTTGGATAAGCTTCACTTTTTGGCCTAATCTGTAAAATGAGCGCGCAAAATGTATAGATGGTATAAATATTCAATGTATACAATTAGATGGGTCCCACTCACATAAAGGGATTCGGAGTTGTCGGGTTCTTTCTTTACACTCGAATCACGTGGCATAATACACGGCACCAATGTTGGTATTGTGTGCTACTAAAAGTAGAAAACCTTTGTGGGCTTCACCGTGATTACAGCTAGGCAAGTGATGACTTGGTAAACTTGACTCGTTCGACTCGATACGAACGGAGTGGGTGAGTCGATCCTAATCGAGTTGACTTCGTCCAATCCGAATTCAAAATGAGTCGAGTTCGAGTCATGTAGTAACTCGACTCAACTCGACCCGAAATCCAACTCAGTAGTCACTCGACTTGATCTGAAACTCAACTCCTATATATATTTAAAAAAAAAAAAAAAAAAACTTAGATATAACGTTTCATATCTGAGATGCTGTGTAGCTATGGAGAGGCTACAATTATAGCAAGTGAATCTCGATTTTGAGTTGTGATTTCAGCTCGTGGATACCCACTGCACCTGACCCAACTCGGTCGACTCGACTCGAATCGGTACTTGTGATCGAGTCATACTTAGTCTGGATTAGTCCAGGCCAGACCCAGACTCGGATCAGGTTAGGCATGCTGGACTCGATATCGAGTCAGGCCTATTTCAAAACCAAATCGTCGGGTCAACCCTAACTCGTTCCAAATCGACTTGATGCCCACCTCTAACCATGATGGTTGTTTTTTTTATCCACACTGTTTATCCAATTTGCTCGCTTACATCAGGGCATGAATCTAAAAATAGATAGATTGATATCTCAAGTGGACCACACCATAGGAAAAGTGGTCATTGAACACATACCATTATAAACTTCGTAGAGACCAATGTAATGTTTATTTTCCATCCAACCAACTGATAACATCACAGAGACATGGATGAAGAGAAAATATAAATATCAGCTTGATTCAAAGGTTTTGTAGCCCCCAATAAGTTTTTAATCTTCTAATCACCAATGTTTCTTGTGGTGTGGTCCACCTGAGATTTGGATCTTCCTCAATTTTGTGCTCATGAACTATAGTGATCTGTAAAAATGGATGGACGGCGTGGATAAAATACATACATCATGGTGGAGCCAATAGAGCTTTTCCAATAACACACAGTACTGCAATTGGTAGTATATGCTACTAGTGTCCCCTTTGTAAAAGCCACTAGTATGAGCAAATAGTTAGTGGATCAGGTGGGCTGTACTATGATGTTTTCTGAAAAATCAACCTGGACCACAAGATACATCACCCCATTTTAGGCCACAGGCTGATAAAATAAGTTTTATCTATAATTCAGGTTGACCACATGATTGTAAACAGTGTATAGGCAATCCTCGCCTTTCAAATTGTTTCCATTGGTCTGGCCCAAGTGATTCATGTATCAGTATGATTTTTGGTAAAATACTTCTTTTTAAAAAAAAAAAAAAATTAGTTGTTGAAGTATATTTTGATGTAAGTATATTGTTTGACCCTTTAAAATAAAGGGTGGATATCTCTCTCCCAAATATTTCCTTTAGTGTGTATCTCTAGGCTCAATATAGGACTTAATGGCCATAATGGATATTACATAAACATTGTAGTGGGCCCCGGAAAAATCAAGAGTCATGCTGCATATATATATATATATATATATATATATATATATATATATATATATATATATATATATATATATATATAAACTCTCTTTACAATTGAAGAAGTATGGGGGATTGAATTTTTGGTGGGGGCCCACCATGATGTGTATGCAAAATCCACTCTGAGAATTAGATGCATAATCATTTAGGCTCAAATCCAGGAAAAAAAGAAAAGTTAACACGAGATTCATGTGAGCCACACCAAAGAAAATATTTGGAAGAGAGATATCTACCCTTGAAATTTATAGGACCCACCATGATGATTATATAAAATGGACACATTAGTTTATCTAATTGAACCCCATCATTTTGTCTAATGAAACCGTATCGCTTTGTCAAATGAACCCGTCACTTTGTCTATTGAAACCCCGTCATTTTATTTTATAAGCCGCCACTTTATCTAATGAATTTTAGCACTTTGTTTAGTGGAACTAAGTCGCTTTATTCAAAAACTTGTCATTTTATCAAGCGAAACCCTAGCAATCTATCTAGCAACCCCATCACTTTATCTAATGGAACATCATCACTTTGTGTGAGGCCCATATCTTAGACCGTACATTCCATAGGCTTCCGCAGTCCTCCCGGTCGAATTTCGGCGACCCGTGACGCGTATATAGCATTTGTGTGCATCCCTGAGTCTTACTTTGTTAATCTGAGTCAGCTCAACCTGAGACTTGCAGCCTTGCGACCGCGCCGTCATCGTGGTTCCGACGCCGCATCTCGCACGCCAATCCGATACCCAAGCCTGGAGATGTGGGCCCGCGTTCAGTTCGAGGAAAATGCCGTACATTTACAAACCCAAGAGAACATGTCCCATCAATCACATCAATCATGTCAAGTACATATCCCATCCCCAAGTACAACACTCATCCCCAAAGTCAACTCTCTCTTTTACATAACCCATACATGTCAAGTACACCCATTACTCACCATCCCTCCCCTTCTCTTACATCATCTCTCTCTCTCTCTCTCTCTCTCTCTCTCTCTCTCTCTCTCTCAAACCCATCTCCTAAGCAACACCCATGAGAGAGGTGGACGTCCAAACTTCCATGGAGAAGAGCTTTGTGTGGCCCACCTTCCTACCACCCAATCCCACCCTCCAAGATTCATCTCAACCATTGAAATTCATCCCTTGGAGCTTTAGAATGCATCGGTGGAAGGAGTCCAAAATCTAATGGTGGGTGATCTACCATTGATTTTCAATTTGATGGCTCACTTGTGATGGGACCCAATTTGATGTTTGTTTTCTATCAAAGAGGGCCCATAGTGGCGAGGTCCCTCCACTACGTCGATCTCTCTCTGTCTCTCTCTCTCTCTCTCTCTCTCTCTCTCTCTCTCTCTCTCTCTCTCTCTCTCTCTCCCTTTCTCTCTCTCTCTTCTCCCCTATTTGCGGCCCACCGCAATTGACAAATTCTATGTACACCGACCGGTGGCTGGACGAGCGGTCCACGTGATGCTAGTGTTTTATCCACACTGTCGGTCTAGCCATCTGGCCGGGTGTGGAAGAAGGAAGACGTACACACCAGCTTGACGTTGAGCAGGTGGGTCACACGTGTAGAGCCACCTAATGAACATCCACACCGTCCGTTGCTTGGACGGTGGGACCCACCCCACGTGATGTATGAAATTCATCCAAGGCATCCCAGGCGTGGATGCTGCTGTACGTTTTAAATATATACATATATAAATATATATGTAAGACCCGTATCCTAGATCGTACCGTTCCGTAGGTTCCCGCGGTCTTCCCAGTCGAATTCCGGCAACTTCGACCCGTAACCGGCAATTGCGCGTGACCCTGCGTCATACGTCGTCAACTCAAACCGAGACTAGTACCTTAGCGACCGCACCATCACCGCGGTTCCGATGCCGCGACTCGCGTGCCGATCCGATACTCTGGCCAGGAGATGTGGGCCAGCGTTTGGTGTGAGGAAAGCGTCGCGCGTGTGAATTTTGAGAGAATTTCTACGAGATGTCACATCAATCATCCATCAATCAATCCCATCAAGGGTCAAGTACAAATCACCTTTCACCCATTTCTAAGCAACCCCAAAGTCAAAAAGTCTCTTACAAGCCCATACATTTCTTACACTAAAAACTACAAAAGTCAAAAAGTTCTTACACCCCCATCACTCACCACATCCATCACTTCATCACCCATCACTCTCTCTCCCTTTACAAGTCTCCCAAGCAAGAGAAATCCCCATACGTCCAAGCCCTCCCATGGAGAGAAAAATGCATGTGTGAGGCCCACCTTTCCATCCCAAGATCTCTCATCCTAGCCATCCATTTCTCATCTTCACCCATCAAAGAGGAGCACAAGGAGAACGGCATTAAATCGGACCAAGAAGAAGCTGGTGGGTGATCCTAGATTTTGTTCTTTTCATTCATTTTGTTGATTTAAGGGTCCATATATGTGGGACCCACCTTGATGTTTGTTGTATGCAAGAGGGGCCCATAGTGGCGGGGCCCCTCCATCCTCACCGATCTCTCTCTCTCTTCCTTTTCCTTTGTATATGATGACTTGTGGCCCACTTGATGTATGTATCTCATCCACACCATCCAAATAGTGGGCCACCCTGGCCTTTTTGTTTTTAGTATGGGCCATCCAAATGGTGGGCCACTCGAATGAAAGGGGAAACACAAGTAGCAGCTTGATCCAAAGTCAGGTGGCCACGTCCCTATGGGGCCCACCATGATGCGTGCGCTATACCCACACTGTCCAGCGTCCAGGGACGCTGGACGTGTGTGAAGTGAAGGGTGGGCTGCCAGGGGTGGCTAGCAGTGAGGTGAACTGACGGTGGATCCATGGGACCCACTCCCGTCCTCCACCCCTCCAATGGGCCACACCATGACGTATGTGCTATATCTTAACCGTCCACCGTATTGGACGGCGAACCACGTCCATGTGGGGCCCACTTCCATGCCCAAATCCATAGCCCACTAGCAGGCTGCGTGGATATACCTCGTTTCAACGGTGGCCCCCATGGCTCACATGGAAAGATACCTCATTCCAACACCTGGGGTCTCGGTACACCCCCCCAGTGAGGGTGGCCGTACGTGGGACCCACCCAAGATTTGGGTGCGGCTGAAACTGGTCTGACCCTCCATTCAAGTGGGACACCCATGATGGGTGGGCTAGATTTGTGGACCCCATCCGGTGGGCCCAATAAATGGTTACGAATGTTTTAAATGGAGGATAGCCCTCCCAACTGTAGTATTTGGTATGGCCCACACAAGTCACGGACTAACTTGATTTTTGAGACCTAGGCCCACGCTGGAAAGGTGCATCTGACTGATGGGGTGGATACTTGGCAAACATCAACGATGGGGCCCACACAGCTCGACCTCAGGGGAGCTGGACGCCAGCTCGGACTCACTGTACCTCTCCCCATATATATATATATATATATATATATATATATGTGGTGGGCCCTACGTGGGACCCACCTCTGTTGTGTCAGAGTAGAAAAAAAGAGAGAAAAAAAAGGAAAAGAAAAGGAAAAAGAAAGAAAAAGTGAAAGGAGGAGAGAGCAGCCACGTGCTCTCTCTATCTCTCTCTCTCTAGCTCTCTCTCACTCTCTCTCTCTGACTCTCTCTATCTCTCTCTCTATTTCTCTCTTTCTACACCTCTCTCTCTATCTCTTTCTCTAGCTCTCTCTCACTCTCTCTCACTCTCTCTCTGACGCTCACTCTATCTCTCTCTAGCTTTCTCTCACTCTCTCTCGACGCTCTCTCTATCTCTCTCTCTAAGCTTTCTCTAACTCTCTCTCTCTCTCTCTCTAAGCTTTCTCTCACTCTCTCTCTCTCTCGACGCTCTCTCTATCCTCTCTCTAGCTCTCTCTCACTCTCTCCGACTCTCTCTCTCTAGCTCTTTCTCTTTCTATCTCTCTATCTTTCTCTTTATCTCTCTCTAGCTTTCTCTCACTCTCTCTCGACGCTCTCTCTATCTCTCTCTCTAAGCTTTCTCTCACTCTCTCTTTGACTCTCTCTCTATCTCTCTCTCCAAGCTCTCTCACTCTCTCTCTTTGACGCTCTCTCTATCTCTCTCTAGCTCTCTCTCTCTCTCTCGACTCTCTCTCTCTCTAGCTCTCTCTCTTTCTATCTCTCTCTATCTTTCTCTCTATCTCTCTCTCTCTCTCTTAATCATCCTAACCAGTCCCTGGTGCTGTGTTTGTTCATCCAAGCGGTCCATATGGTGAGGCCCACCTGTTTGTATCGTTAGGCCCAAATTCGAGGACCATTTGGTGCATACAAGGCTCAAGTAGGGAGGCCCATTTGTTGTATATATATGGCCCACATGAGAAGCCCATCGGTACGTCCTATTTGATTGCATGTGGCCCATTTGTGCTTTAAATGGGCCCACTTAATTTGATTCGGCCCATTCAAAACGGCCCATTGATTGAGGTTCCGCCAAGATGTATGTGTTGATGTTTCTTTTGGCGGTCATGCCTTGGGAGCAATGTTGGTTTGACGTCCACATTAATGGGCAATGATGGTTAGATGACCTCATTGTGACCTTCCCTTAGGCCTTGTTAGGCCATTCCCTTCATGGGTTCACTCAAATAAGTGGGCCCCATTCGCCGTATGTGATTGATTGATTCCGATTATCGGTGCCAATTACCGATGCTGAATATCAGTACCGATTGTCAAGACCGATGCCGACTTTTGACCTTGATTATCAGTACCGATTACCAATACTGATATCGGTGCCAATTGTCGAGACCGACGCCGACTTTTGACCCTGATTATCGGTGCCGATTACCAATACTGATATCGGTGCTGATTGTCAAGGCCGACGCCGATTATCAACTCTGATTAGCGGTGCCGATTATCGATGCTCGAGGCCGACGCCGATTATCGATACCGACTACGAGCATGTGACAACATGTAACATCCTGAATTTTTGCCAACCTGGGATTAGACGTCCTTAGGCAATGGGTCGATCCTAAGACCTTATTAACTTGTCAGAACTAAATCCCACAGTCTAAAAATCGCTCCTTAACCATTTTCTTCACAAATTCCATCCTTCACCACCTTTTTCTTTAAAATTTTCAAAGTACTTTTATCCTAGACACTATCCTAAACTAGCAAGTAGTATAACTTGGATCACTTTATATACAAACTACAAAGGCCCAGGTACCACCTCAGACAGAAATCTTACAGGACTAAACCCTTTACAAATTAAGTGAGATTTAGCTAGTGTTAAACTAGAGTGCCTGTGAAATTAGCACCAATCGCTTTAAATACGATCTGCAAGACTCAAAACTTGTAGAATCATTGACACTAGGTTACCCTAAAACTTAGGATCAATCTCATTACCCATTTTGCTCACGGAGCATCTCGAAACTTCGTATTAGGTCTAGACCGCACATCGGAAGTCCGATTAACACGAAGTTAAGGAACTAGGACCGCCTCACTGGGCTTGACAACCACCTCGGAAATCAGGTCCAGTCGATGTCCCACGGCCATTCGCTTGAGTCCGGAGCAAGGGAGTGTGAAAATCACTCTTTCCTTTACAAAATAAATATCTGGAATAGTGATCTGGCACCATTCGCTTGTGGATTAGTATTAAGCAACCAGACCGTCAGAATCAGACCAGATTACACCCTCAGATCAGGAAAAATTTTAGGAACATTTACATGTACTTGGAATTTCGGATCGTGGCCCACCGACCGTCGAACTGAAAATGGTCCGCCACATGCGATCTGGGAATCCGATCGAGTCGAAAGCGTAATCCCACGTAGATCCATGTGTTGAGAGCTTAAGCCTGACGTTTGGCTCGAGGAGGGCCACCGAAACCCTCTTTTGAAGCTGGAAAAGTGCCGAAATACCTATAATAGTCGTACCCCTTGAACAGGAGTCTATTTTGGTGAGTTTTGAGACTATATAAGGACCTTAAACCCTCTCTCATGGCAGCCATACGAATTTGGGATTTGAGAGAGGGAAAAGAAGGAGAATGTGTGGGAGTTGTGGGAAGATCTCCCCGCCGCTCTACCTGCTTGCTATCGGTGCTTAACCACCTCATTCTTGCCGCTTTTCCGGCGATTCCGGCGTCATTTCTAGGTAATAAACCCTAACCCTAACCTGTTTGGGGGATTTGATTGTTGTAGGTTATGAAATAGCTAACCTATTACCTTCTCTAGGTTGCCTAGTTGCCGTATACGGAAGCTAGACAAACCTATCGATTCCGTTGCGATTCTACGACAAAAGGTGCGGACTTTAGGTGTATAGGTTATGGTTTTCAACACTTTCAATGTCAGATAATGATAGATTCATGATCTGCATGCAATTGCACATGTACAAAGTGCTTTCCGTTTTCTGTTTCGATTAAAATTGAAGAATATGGAATTTCACATACTCTAGGTATTCGTATAAAAATCGTATACGTATTTTTTTAGAAATGTGTTTGACATGTTTATTTGTTGTATGGATATACGATATATGGATAAAATACTTATATGGCGAAAGGATTCGCCGAAATACATGTTTTACTAATATACACTATGTAGAAATACTGTATTGTAAGGAGTGCCGTATACATGTATATTTTGGAAATGTCTTTGTCATGATTATTTGTCGTATGATTATATAATATATGGATAAATTACTTATTTGGTGAAAGGAATCGCCGTAATACATGTTTGCTTGTATACTCTATGTATGTTGAAAATGCATATTTTAGAAAATACTGTATACGTATAAATTTTGGAGATGTATTTATCATGATTATTTGCTATAGTAATATATTATACATGGATAAAATACTCACTTGGCTAAAGGATAGCCCTAATACATGTTTTGCTAACATACACCATGTATGTTGTAATAGTGTATTCTAAGTGTTTGTGAAAATGACTGAATGAGTATAGAATTCTCATTCATGCTCGCCATGACTAATTGCCATGGATTCATGATTGTTGTATTGGCGATACCCTTTTGACGAAAGGATTTTCCCTAAATCATGCCACGGCCAATATACACTATATATGCTAAAATGCGTGGCCCAAGTGTTTGCGGAAATGACTGAATGAATATGGAACTTGGATTCTTGCTTGCTATGACTATCCGTCGTGGGTGTACACGTGTTATGATTGGGGCAACTCCCTAGTGAAAGGATTTGGCCTAATGCCTATGTGATCGACATATGTCATGTATGTTGATGTATGTTTGTTTAAGTGTTTCTTGAAATGTCTGAATGAGTAGTAGTTAGCAAATTGTAATGTATAAGGGTGTTAAGATATGATTCTCAACCTCTTTTAACTATGTGTATGATCTCCTTAGATAGTTGTGTGATTAGGAATTGAACATGTACAAATTCATGCTCGTGTTGTGCTTCATAACATGCTCAACTGCTTTATGATTTTAACTATGTAATGCATATGTTTAAATTTATATTTACATTATATGATCCGTCATAGGTGATGGGGGAGTGGAGCAACGAATGCGTGCAACAGCCCTGGTAGCCCTAAACGGATAATACCAGACCTTGATTGTATGTGTTGAATCTTGATCCACTACTACTTTATCTATCTGCACTTGATTGTGTTTGGGGCTATGATTATAGTCCAGACAATCGGTACCAGAATTAGATTTGTGGCTATGATCCATTTGCCACGTGAGATGTGTTCGACGAACCCGAGTCGTACTGCGGTTGACGATAGTGGTTGGCCACACGAAGTGCTTATGCGCTTCATATCGTTCAACTTGTTGTGCGCTCGAGCTAGCCGAGCTCGTCAAGTAACCCGATCTATCTAATGTATGTTCACCATGTTTGGACACTACTGCTTGAACCTAGGGTACCAAACTTACCAGTGAAATCCCTTTTAACCATGGTACCTCGATCCGCTAAGACTCATGAGCCGGGCATGGTGGTATGGGACACCGTGGTCGAGCTGTCGGCCTACGCTGGGGTCACGTGCCTCCCGTAGTGACCAAAGGAGCAACCGGACTCGTGAGCCGATTATGGTGGTATGGAACACTATATTCGAGTGTCGATACTTACGGCGAGAGCCGAGTATGGTGAGACCCGTACCGTGTCGACGGCGACGAGTCCTCCGTAGTATCTTCAAGTATACTCCAAGGTCTGTGAATGGCGACGAGTCTTTCACAGCAACTAGAGTATAAGTTGAGCCGAGTACGGTGAGACCTGTATTCGAGCTGACGGCTAGTGATTGAGCCGAGTATGGTGAGACCTGTACTCGAGCTGACGGTCAGCAATTGAGCCGCATATGGTGAGATCTGTTATCCGTGCCGACGGTGACGAGCCCTTTGTGATGCCTTCGCTACGCCTCTCAAACCATAATATCGTATGAGATTAACTAGGACTGACGACCCTAGAATGGATCATGTTTGGGAATGATACAAGGGAGGTACCTTAGTTTCCCAATACTGCTGTTTGAAATGAACTAATAATTACTCGGTAATCATGCTCATCATCGCACTGCATGTGCCTGGTAGATGTGGAGCACTGAGGGATGGACGCATTCGCGAACGTAAGATGATGTCGCATGAGGGTGGTTTGGCAAGGGCATTCATCATGTCATTTCATACTTGCATTAATAAGAGTACTTAGCATTGTTTGATTGTACTGCTTTATCATTACTGCTTGACTGAGTTGATAACATGTTAACCTATGCTTTACTGTTCCACTGAGTTGATCACTCACTCCCACGTTACGGGACGGTGTTGTACACACCAACCAGACTTGTTGAGTTTCAGGTGATGGCAATGCTTATGAAGCAGAGCCGGACTATTGCTATGATGTCGAGGAGGAGTTCTCCTATCACGTAACTCTCTGACGGGTCTCTAAAGACCTGGTACTATATTGACGGGGCTATGGTATTTGGGATAGGAGACATTACACTTCCTCACATTAGGTATATTTTAGAACTGTACTTGTAATTATTTAACTGGTAAGTTATCACACTCTGGAGACTCATCATAGTTTATATATTTTATCTATTTATCACAGTCTTCCACTTGTAAATTTAACTGTCTCTGGAGTATGATATGTTTTTTTGGCTTAATCTCACTCATGTTCACTACTCTAATACAGTCAACATTCAATCATCATTCATTTTGTTGCATAAGTGATGTTCTGGAACTCGAGAGTTGAGTTACTACTCGACCCCCGATTTTCAGGGCGTTACACAACATGATATCATAATACATGTCCATACGCATCATCTACATGCTTGTGATGAGTGAGTGATTGATCATAGCACCTGCCTTTGAGTAGATCGTTTATGGGTTCCCTGATAGGCGGAGTTGCCCTACATGAGTGCGCGATACGCGCAAGATTGTTGCATGATTGGATTGTGTGATTCATGCATCTTGCATAGTGTGACATGTGTACTGTACGCCCTGGCAACATCAGGGCCATAGCCGCCACAGGCATATAGTGGATGGCAGGATTGGATACCGAAAATTGTGTTCTACATGGGGTGCTATAGATATCCCTGAGTGAAAGTCCCTAAACTCTTATGGTACAAAAAGGTTGCTCCAATGTATAAATCGAGTGGGTGCACGAATGCCGAGGGCCGATTACCAGACGACAACGTTTTCCACTGTGCCGTGGTCGGTTGGAAGGGGGTACAGCCTTACCTGCCCGAGAGGAGAGGGCAATGCTAGGCTGAGTTTGACCAGCTCGAGGAATGGGTCCGCTATCGACGAGCCGAGCCCGATATTGGTAGGCGGGTAGTGAGGTCTCTTCCACTTACCTTATTGCGTGCGATGGGGCGGCAATCTGGTTTAGAGTGTACTAGACCTCGGTGATATCCCAACTTTGAGCTGTATTGATATGTGGATGTAAATGAGGACTCGTATGCTTGAATTGTATCTCGCATTGCATGGCCTTGGTATAGCCGACATCATTCATGCCTTGCATCGCATAGCCTTGGTACAGCTAGTGGTATTCATGGATTCATCAGCATGTTCCGCATTACTCTGATTCTGCATATCTGTATTAATACCTTGCTCACACACTTTCACCACCCTCTAAGTTTTTTATAAGCTTATGCATGACCGTTGCGTGCAGGTGACGTTGGACAGCAGCAACGCTGAAGCTGGAGCGCATAGCAGATCATTTTGGAGCTTTTGTCTATCATCATTGTATTTCCCTTTATGCTCATTATACTTGTAAAGTTTTTAATCATAATGGAAATGTGATGGAGTTCTTGGTTGTTGTTTGCGGGTTATGCCTTTGGTTATGCTTATTACGAATCAAACTGATGTTGAAAATCCTCTTAGTAGCATCCCAGGATCGGAACTTGGCGAATGGGCACTGAGAGCCGAGAATGGGGTTCTACGGAGGTTGTCAGCACTGGATTCGGCCATCGGAAATTTTGTGAGCCCGGTCCCCGAGTTTAGGGCGTGACAGAAGTTGCTATCAGAGCATAACTCGAAAATAACCAAGAATAACATTACAGGTCTGCTATGAGTTTAAGATGATTGAGTCCTTAGTTCAGATAGCTTAGAGATCTTTTATTACCGACCCTTAACATACGTACCTTCGAGAGTTTCCAAGTTGATAGGCGCCTTTGATCTTCCTATAGGACATGATGCGCCAGAGAGTGACCCGATCGACCCCCGCACTACCACCTGAGACTCCCACACTACCGCCTGAGACTCCCCCACTACCACCGATGATCCCCGCTGCACTACCAGAGATTCCTACTGCCCAGCATATGGATGCAGCTTCTCTACCAGAGATTCGTACTGCCTAGCCTAGGGATGCAGCTCCTCTACCAGAGACCGGTACGGATCCGACCGTATCCGTGAGTGTTTCCCAGTTACAGCAGATGTTGCAGGCTATGACCGCCGCACTACAGGGGTAGGGAAGGCACCCTGTTATTTCACTAGAGCAGGCCAAGCAGGATCGTGCGAGTGCCCTCCTTCGGGAGTTCCGACGACTCGATCCCCTACGTTTCCAGGGTGAGCAAGACCCGACAGCAGCTGAGAGATGGGGCACCGATGTGGAAAAGATATTCGATATGATAAGATGCATGACCGAGCGGCGAGTCCAATTAGTCGTATTTCTTCTCCATGGTGAGGCTGAGCACTTGTGGACATCAGTCTCCCGAGTAGCGGGCGCTGACTTTGTATGGACTTGGGAGGATTTTGTCGATCGATTTGACCAACAGTATTTTTCTGATCACATCCAACGACAGTGAGCGTTGGAGTTCGAGGCCTTGGTGCAGGGCGATATGATAGTGGCCTAGTACGCGACTCATTTTGTAGCACTGTCCAGATTTATGTCGTACTTGGTGGATGATGAGGAGCGGAGAACCGTCGCTTCGAGGACGGTTTGCGTTACGGTCTTCGAGGCCATGTCATTGGGCATGAGCTCCCGACTTTCGAAGGAGTGGTAGAGAAGGCCCAAATTTTTTAGGCTGAGTGGGCCAGTTCTCAGTCTGATCGTGGTCAGAGGAGAGACCGGAAGAGGCACGTTCCTTCCGATGAATCCCAGCAGCGTTGACCACAGCAATAGAGGTGCACAGGTCGCCCAGCCTTCCGAGCACCAGCAACACCTCCAGCAACACCTCCGAGGCAGTTTACCGGCACGTGTTTTGGGTGCGGTGCGACCGGGCACCGTATGTGGGAGTGTCCTCGCCCCCAGCAGCAGCAGCAACCGAGAGGTCCACCGCAACAGTAGCAGAGACCTCCACCACAGCAGCAACAGAGACCCCCTTAGCAGCAGTGACAGTAGCCCCCACCACCGAGACCACCTCAACGAAGATCGAACCAAGATCCGAGGCCGCCGCAAAAGGCGGTTTCGACCACCTCGGCGACCCCAAGAGGCAAGAAGATGCTCGAGGGGACAGGCACCTCCCCAACCAGCTCACGCTAGATTTTACGTGGCCCAGCAAGAACTTCAGTCATCTGAGGAGTCGTTGAGGGTATACTTCCAGTCTCTGCATGCATCGCTTAGGTTCTGTTTGATTTCGGTGTTTCGCACTCGTTTATGTCCGAGGGATTCTATTGTTTGACTAGATTGCCGACAGAGTCTGCTCGAGAGGGGTTGACTATATCGACACCCTTGGGGAAGACTACAGTATTAGGCCGCTTCTGTTCGTCTTACCCCGTGCTAGTGGGAGAGATTTTCTTGCCCACCGACTTGTACGTGCTGCCGATGTCAGACTTCGATGTTATCTTGGACATGGATTGGCTTGCCGAGTACCACGCTATCTTGGACTGCTCCCTAAGGACCGTCACATTCTGTATACCAGGCTTGCCGCAGTTTCAGTTCGTTGCAGAGCCTTGAGGAGAGTCGTTGTCTTGCTTGATGTCCTACGCCATTGAGGAGCCTATTGCTGCTTGTATTGATCAGATGCCTATTGTTTGCGATTTTCTTGATGTGTTTTAGGAGATTCTGAGATTACCGCCTTGCCGACTCACAGAGTTTCAGATTGATCTCGTGCCTGGTACTGCGCCTATTTCGAAGGCCCCGTATTGTATGGCACCGTGGAGTTGCGGGAACTGCAGAAGCAATTAGACGAGTTGTGCGAGTTGGGTTTTATCCGACTAAGCAGTTCACTGTGAGGATCGCCGGTACTCTTCGTGAAGAAAAAAGATGGCTTGTTGAGGCTCTACGTAGATTACCGCGAGCTCAACAAGGTCACGATCACGAACAAGTACCCGCTCCTGAGGATTGACGATTTATTTGATCAGCTGCAGGGTGCACAGTTCTTTTCAAAGATTGACTTGCGTTCCGGTTATCATCAGATTCGGGTTCAAGAGGAGGACATTTCGAAGATGACATTCAGGACGCACTACGATCATTTTGAGTTTCAGGTCATGTCTTTCGGACTGACCAATGCACCCGTGATCTTCATGTAGTTGATAAACGAGGTCTTCTGCCCTTATCTCGATCAGTTTGTTGTAGTATTCATCGATGACATTCTGATCTATTCGAGGACCCATGAGGAGAACGAGCAGCATCTGGAGGTTACGTTGCAGACCCTCCACGCACACCAGCGGTACGCGAAGCTGGAGAAGTACGAGTTCTGGCAAGATGAGGTGAAGTTCCTCTGTCATGTGGTAACGAGGGAGGGTGTCGCAGTGGAACCCTCGAAGGTTGAGGCAGTGCGTCAGTGGGGTCAGCCCACAACTGCGTCTGAGATTCGCAGTTTCCTTGGTTTGGCGGGCTACTACCGACGTTTCATTGAGGGCTTCTCCCATATTGCAGCCCCGCTGACCAGGTTGACTTGGAAAGGCGCAGAGTTTATTTGGAGTGACGCCTGCCAGCGAGCATTTATGGAGTTGAAGGACCGTCTGAGGTCCGCTCCTGTCCTCACTCTTCCCTCTGGGAGTGATGGATTTATTGTATTTACCGATGCCTCGCATATTGGTTTGAGTGCTGTCCTGATGCAGCACGGGAGACCAGTGGCCTTCGTGTCTCGTCAGCTCAAGGTCCATGAGCTGAACTACCCCATGCATGATTTGGAACTGGCTGTAGTTGTCTTCGCACTGAAGGTGTGGAGGCACTATCTCTATGGGGTTAGGTTCGAGCTCTTCTCTGACCACAAGAGCTTGAAGTACCTCTTCTCACAGTCTAAGTTGAACATGAGGTAGAGGCGCTGGATGGAGCTCCTGAAGGACTATGACTTCAACCTTCAGTACCACCTGGGCAAGGCGAACGTGGTGGTAGATGCCCTCAGCCATCAGCTACGAGGCCTGGTGGTGCATATGATGATCCAAGAGTGGAGGATGCTTGAGGATGTAGCAGAGTATAATTTTGAGTTCGGCCTGCAGTCTTCTATTGTGCGGTTATCGAGCCTATCGATTTAACCCTCTTTTGTCACAAGGGTGATCGAGGCTCAGGAGGCTGATGAGTCGTTGCAGAGCTATATGGCTGAGGCGGTATCCGAGAGTCAGGTAGATTGACAGATTGGTACAAGCGGTGGACTTCGCTTTAGAGGCCGATTATGTGTCCCTGATATTCCTGAGTTACGCAGAGATCTTATGACCGAGGCACATCTATCGAGGTTTTCTATCCACCCCGGCTCAACGAAGATGTACCGTGATATGAGGCGACAGTATTTTTGGGCAGGGATGAAGTGTCAGATCGCTAGTTTTGTGGCCGAGTGTGACACGTGCCAGCATGTCAAGGCCGATCATCAGAGACCCCCTGGTCTATTACAGTGTCCCGATGTGGAAGTGGGAGCACGTGTCGACAGATTTTATTATGGGTTTGCCGAGGACTCAGCGCGGTCATAACGCCATTTGAGTTATTGTGGATCGTCTGACGAAGTCGGCACATTTTCTTGCGATTCGTGAGACTTGGCCTTTGAACAGGCTTGCGAGGTTATTCATCGAGGAGATTATGAGACTGCATGGCGTTCCAATCTCGATCATTTCTGACCGAGACCCGAGGTTCATGTCTTAGTTTTGGGAGAGCTTCCAGAGAGCGATGGGGACTGATTTGTAACTCAGCACCACGTACCATCCGCAGACCGATAGTCAGACCAAGAGGGTCAACCAGATCCTTGAGGATATGCTTCGGGCTTGCGCGATTGATTTCGGGGGTAGCTGAGATGAACATCTGCGATTGGTTGAGTTCGCATACAATAACAGCTATCAGGCGACCATCGGCATGGCTCTTTTTGAGGCACTATATGGCAGACTATGCAGATCACCGAGTTGTTGGACCGAGGTTGGAGAGCGTCATCTCCTAGGTCCCGAGCTTGTGCAGGAGACGTCAGAAGCTATTGATATCATTAGGCAAACGATGCGCACAGGTCAGAGCCGACAGAAGAGTTTTGCTGATTGTCGGTGTCGTCCCCTGGAGTTTGATGTAGGGGACCATGTGTATCTCAAGGTCTCACCCATGAAGGGCATAATTGGATTTGGAGTGAAGGGCAAGCTTGCCCCGAGATTCATAGGACCTTTTGAGATCACTGGGCACGTTGGCGCCGTGGCCTATCGGCTTGCCTTGCCATCTCAGTTGTCTGGTGTCCACAACATTTTCCATGTCTCTATGTTGAGGAAGTGTGGGTCAGACATCATTCCTATTATTGATTGGCATCCATTAGAGGTTCGTGAGGATGCTTCCTATATTGAGCAACCAGTCCATATCCTGGATCGGAAGGAGTAGGTCCTCCGAACTAAGGTCATTCCGTTGGTGAAGGTTCAGTGGAGTCACCATTCTGTTCAAGAGGCTTCTTGGGAGCGCGAGGTAGAGATTTGAGAGTGCTATCCCCATCTCTTTGATGTCTGACTATGTGTTGTATTTTGTATGTTACCTCTGATTTTATAGTATGATGTTATGTTCCTTCTTCCTCCTGAGTTATGACTAGTTGCGATGATTGTGTAAATTTCGAGGACAAAATTTTTTATTAGGAGGGGAGAGCTGTAAGACCCATATCCTAGACTATACCGTTCCGTAGGTTCCCACGGTCTTCCTGGTAAAATTTTGGCAACCTTCGACCCTTAACCGGCAATTGAGCGCAACCCTGCGTCATACGCCATCGACCCGAGTCGACTCAAACCGAGACTAGTACCTTAGCGACTGCACTGTGGCCGCGGTTCCAATGCCGCGATTCGCAAGCCAATCCGATACTCTAGCCAGGAGATGTGGGCCAGCGTTCGGTGCGAGGAAAACGCCGCACATGCAAATTTTGAGAGAATCTCTACGAGATGTCACATTAACCATCTATCAATCAATCCCATCAAGGGTTAAGTACACATCACCTTTCACCCATTTCCAAGTAACCCCAAAGTCAAAAAGTCTCTTACAAGCTCATACCTTTCTTACACCAAAAACCACAAAAGTCAAAAAGTTCTTACACCCCCATCACTCACCACATCCATCACTTCATCACCCATCACTCTCTCTCTCATTTCAAAAAGACACCCCCAAGCAAGAGAAATCCCCATACGTCCAAGCCCTCCCATGGAGAGAAAAAGGCATGTGTGAGGCCCACCTTTCCATCCCAAGATCTCTCATCCTAGTCATCCATTTCTCATCTTCACCCGTCAAAGAGGAGAACAAGTAGACCGGCGTTCCATCGGACCAAGAAGAAGTCGGTGAGTGATCCTAGATTTTGTTCTTTTTATTCATTTTGTTGATTTAAGGGTCCATATATGTGGGACCCACCTTGATGTATGTTGTATGCAAGAGGGGCCCATAGTGGCGGAGCCCCTCCATCCTCACCGATCTCTCTCTCTTCCCTTTCCGTTGTGTATGATGACTTGTGGCCCACTTGATGTATGCATCTCATCCACACCATCCAAATAGTGGGCCACCCTGGCCTTTTTGTTTTTGGTATGGGCCATCTAAATGGTGGGCCACTCGGATGAAAGGGGAAACACAAATAGCAGCTTGATCCAAAGTCAGGTGGCCACGTCCCTGTGGGGCCCACCATGATGCGTGCGCTATACCCACACTATCCAGCGTTTAGGGAAGCTGGACGTGTACGAAGTGAAGGGTGGGCTGCCAGGGGTGGCTAGCAGTGAGGTGAACTGACGGTGGATCCATGAGACCCACTCCCATCCTCCACCCCTCCAATGGGCCACACTATGACGTATGTGCTATATCTTAACCGTCCACCATTAGAGCTGGGCAAATTGGGTCCGATCCGGTAGATCCGACCCGATCCGCCTCGACCCGGCCCGATTCAAACCGATCAAATGGATCGGTGCGGATCGGGTAGGACCAACCAAATCCGATTTCTTTCTGCCTCGGGTTCGGGGTGGCCTTGACCCGATCCGACTCGACCCGGAATCCGATTCGATTAGATCCGATCCGGACCAATCCGCTCCGATCCGGATATATTTACTAATATTTATTTTTAAAAATTATTTTTAGTATTTTTTAAAACTTTTTAAATATTTTTAAAATTTTTACTAATAACATATATATGGTATTGTATCATACATACTGCTGTTAGATATAAACTTACAAATCCAATCTTGCCCTTAAACACAACCTCTAATGGCCATACCATCGTGACCATCCAAACAACTCCACCCAATTTTCATCCTTCGAAATCCGTCTTCACCCACTGCTCATACCTACTCTTCATCTTCTCATCTATCTGGATTCTCCCGAACCTCACCTATCTTTTGCAAAGATTAGCCATCGACTCTCTACACACGTGCCATCCTCCTCCCACGCCGCCTCGCCATCTGCTCTCTCTCCGCCTCCAGCCCCTCAATACTCCCTCACCCAACTGTGAAAAAAGTAGTCAGGTGCATGTGCATGATTTGGCAGTAGTCTGGAAGAGCAGGGTGTGATACTCTTTGATTTCCATGGGATTTTCTCAAGTCGTGAGTCCTTCCACGTGGTTAAAGGGTATGGCCCCTTCTTGCTTTTTAGAATGTCAGTAGGAGATAAGCCCTTGGAAGTTGTGATTAAGATTGATAGCGAAATATTTCTTTTTTATTTTATTTTCTTTTCGTTTTTCCATACTCGGGCGGAAGAACATATTCGAGCCACCTGTTAGTACGCGTGGGGCCATGTTTCCGGTGATCACAGGCGTTGGTACAGGGGGCTTCATCATGGATGGGTTTCGAACGTAAAAAAAAAACACACTCTGCATGTTTCTATCTTAGCCACACAGTATTTTGCGTTTGTGTGGTTGAAAAGGAAACGTGCGGTAGATTTTGTGTTCGTAAGACAAATAATGTGGGGGAGCAAATATCAACGGCTCAGATCACTTGAATAAATGGTGAACATGGACAAACTGAAAGTCCGAACCATACTGTACAATCTCTCACCCAGCGTTGTATCATTGCTTCTTTTTCGCCATATTTAGGGTTATTTTGGGTACTCGGTCGGGTTATTTTGTACGCTTAAAGCCCATGGTTCTTGATCCGAACCGTCAACATAACCATTATAACATGGACTCAGAATTCCTCCTATTGGTTGTATTTCTTTACAACCTTAGATTCATTGCCTTTTTTTTTTTTTTTTTTCGAGAGTCCATGGGCTGGATACATGGCTAGGCCTGTAATAACGGTCGTACAGATTAAGGAACCGTGGCCCCACTCGTTGGAACTGAAAACCCGGACGCAACTGTGCAACCTGCGGGCCGTGCGAAGGGTTGATTCCTCCCTCGAGAAGAGGACGAGTTATCGAACCCCCTGCCGATCCGAATAGTGTCCAATTGACTCGGATCGGATTAGGCCTTCGAGTTTTCGGGTCTGTTCGAGTCAGGCGACCCGGACTAGGCACCGGATCGGATCGGATTCGGGTCAGGTCAGTAGCATTTCGGATAGGTTCGGATTGGACCCAATCCGATCCGACCAGGACCGATGCCCAGCCCTATCCACCATATTGGATGGCGAACCACGTCCATGTGGGGCCCACTTCCACGCCCAAATCCATAGCCCACTAGCAGGCTGCGTGGATATACCTCGTTTCAACGGTGGCCCCCATGGCTCACATGGTAGACAGAGTGAAAGATACCTCGTTCCAACACCTGGGGTCTCGGTACGCCCCCCCACCCGCCTAGTGAGGGTTGTCGTATGTGGGACCCACCCAAGATTTAGGTGCGGCTGAAACTGTTCTGACCCTCCATTCAAGTGGGACACCCATGATGGGTGGGTTGGATTTGTGGACCCCATCTCGGTGGGCCCAATAAATGGTTATGAATGTTTTAAATGGAGGGTAGCCCTCCCAACTGTAGTATTTGGTATGGCCCACACAAGTCACGAACTGACTTGATTTTTGAGACCTAGGTCCACGCTGGAACGGTGCATCTGACTGATGGGATGGATGCTTGGAAAACATCAATGGTGGGGCTCACACAGCTCGACTTCAGGGGAGCTGGACGTGAACTCGAGCTCACTGTACCTCTCCCCATATATATATGTGGTGGGCCCTACGTGGGACCCACCTCTGTTGTGTCAGACTAGAAAAAAAAAGAGTGAAAAAAAAAAGAAAGGAAAAGGAAAAAAGAAAGAAAAAGTGAAAGGAGGAGAGAGCAGCCACGTGCTCTCTCTCTCTATCTCTCTCTAGCTCTCTCTCACTCTCTCTCGACTCTCTCACTCTCTATCTCTCTCTCTCTCTTCTCTCTCTCTACACCTCTCTCTCTATATCCCCCTCTAGCTCTCTCTCACTCTCTCTCTCGACGCTCTCTCTATCTCTCTCTCTCTAGTTTTCTCTCACTCTCTCTCTCGACGCTCTCTCTATCTCTCTCTCTAAGCTTTCTCTCACTCTCTCTCTGACGCTCTCTCTATCTCTCTAAGCTTTCTCTCACTCTCTCTCTCTGACACTCTCTATCACTCTCTAGCTCTCTCTCACTCTCTCTCTCTGACTCTCTCTCTAGCTCTCTCTATCTCTCTCTATCTTTCTCTCTATCTCTCTCTGTCTCTCTCTCTTAATCATCCTAACCAGTCCCTGGTGCTGTGTTTATGCATCTAAGCGGTCCATATGGTGAGGCCCACCTGTTTGTATTGTTAGGCCCAGATCCGAGGACCATTTGGTGCATACGAGGCTCAAGTAGCGAGGCCCATTTGGCCCACATGAGAAGCCCATTGGTACGGCCTATTTGATTGCATGTGGCCCATTTATGCTCTAAATGGGCCCACTTAATTTGATTCGGCCCATTGATTGAGGTTCCACCAGGATGTATGTGTTGATGTTTCTTTTGGCGGTCATGCCTTGGGAGCAATGTTGGTTTAACGTCAACATTGACGGGCAATGATGGTTAAATGTCCTCATTGTGACCTTCCCTTAGGCCTTGTTAGGCCATTTCCTTCATGGGTTAACCCAAATAAGTGGGCCCCATTCGCCGTATGTGATTGATCGATTCCGATTATCGGTGCCGATTACCGGTACTGAATATCAGTAGCGATTGTCGAGACCGACGTCAACTTTTGACCCTGATTATCGGTGCCGATTACCGATACTAATATCGGTGCCGACTGTCGAGACCAACGCCGACTTTTGACCCTGATAATCAGTGCCGATTACCAATACTGATATCAGTGCCGACTGTCAAGGCCGACGCCGATTATCAACTCTGATTAGCGGTGCCAATTATCGATGCTCGAGGCCGACGCCGATTATCGATATCGAGTACGAACATGTGACAACATGAATCATAATACATGTCTATATGCATCATCTGTATGCTTGTGATGAGATGAGTGATTGATCATAGCACCTGCCTTTGAGTAGATCGTTTATGGGCTCCCTAATAGGCGGAGTTGCCCTACATGAGCGCGCGATACATGCAAGATTGCTGTATGATTGGATTGTGTGATTCATGCATCTTGCATCGTGTGACATGTGTATTGTACGCCCTAGCGACATCAGGGCCATAGCCGCCATAGGCATATCGTGGTTGGCAGGATTGGATACCGGAAATTGTGTTCTACATGGGGTGCCATAGATATCCCTGAGTGAAAGTCGTTAAACCCTTATAGTACCAAGAGGTTGCTCCAATGTATTGACTGAGTGGGTGCATGAACTCCAAGTGCTGATTACCAGATGGCAGCGTTTTCCACTATGTCGTGGTAGGTTGGAAGGGGGTGCGGCCTTACTCGCCCCAGAGGAGGGGGCAATGCTAAGCTGAGTTTGACCAGCTCGAGGAATTGGTTCGTTATCAACGAGCCGAGCCCGATATTGGCAGGTGGGTAGTGAGGTCTCTTCCACTTACCTTATTGTGCTTGATGGGCCTGTAATCTGGTTTAGAGTGTACTAGACCCCGGTGATATCCCAACTTTGAGCTGTATTGATATGTGGATGTAGATGAGGACTTGTATGCTTGAGTTGCATCTCGCATTGCATGGCCTTGGTATAGCCAACATTATTCATGCCTTGCATCGCATAGCCTTGGTACGGCTAGTGGTATTCATGGATTCATCAGCATGTTCCGCATTACTCTGATTCTGCATATTTGTATTACCACCTTGCGCACACACTTTCACCACCATCTAAGCTTTCTATAAGCTTATGCATGACCGTTGCGTGCAGGTGACGTTGGACAGCAGCAGCACCGAGGCTGGAGCGCATAGCAGATCATTTTGGAGCTTTTGTCTATCATCATTATATTTTCCTTTATGCTCATTGTACTTGTAAAGTTTTTTATCATAGTGAAAATGTGATGGAGTTCTTGGTTGTTGTTTGTGGGTTATGCCTTTGGTTATGCTTATTACGAATCAAAATGATGTTGAAAATCTTCCTAGTAGCATCCCAGGATCGGAACCTGGCGAATGGGCACCGGGAGCCTAGAATGGGGTTCTACGCAGGCTGTCGGCGCCGGATTCGGCGATCGAGAATTTTGTGAGCCCGGTCCCCGAGTTTGGGGCATGACAATATATGTATGAATAATATATATATATATATATTAATATATATATATATATACTGTTATACGGTGGGCCCTACGTGGGACCCTCCTGCTAAATGGAAGAGGATTGGCTGGTGCGCCATCACTAAGTTCCATGGGACCCACCTGACGTGTGTGGATTTCGTCCACACCATCCCTCCCTTTTTAAATGTGTGGCCCACCCGTGTGGGACCACCATGTTATATATATATATATATATATATATATATATGCATTATATCCAGACCGTCCAGGGCATTCAACAGCCCTGGATGGCTATACAGCTGCTTGTATTGATGTGATCAAGTTCTGTGGGTCCTATGTCATGCCCCAAACTCGAAAAATCGAGCTCACAAAATTTCCGATCACCGAATCAGGTGTCGATAGCCTCTGTAATACCCCATTCTCGACTCCTAGTGCCCATACACCAGATTCCGATCCTGGAATCCTATGAAGAGGATTTTTCAATGTACATTTATCTCGTAAGAAGCATAACCACAAGTTTACCCAAATCACAAAAGCAACATCATCATCACATATCCACTAATATGAACATTTTAATACAATGCTGAAAAGGAAATACATATATCGATAATCAAGCTCCAGAAGTCTGTTGCACGCTCCAAGCTCAATGCTGCTGCAACCTAACGCCACCTGCACGCATTTATTGTGCATAAGCTTATAAAAAGCTTAGAGGGTGGTGAAAGTGTATGCGCAAGTAAGTGCTAAAAATGCAATACAATGCCATAAATCATATAACATCGGTAATGCAGGTAAGATCGTGAATCATACGATATCAGAGTAAGCAGAAATATGCTGGTAAGTCCATGAGTGTCATCAGCCGTACCAAGGCTATGCGATGCAAGGCATGAATGCTAATGGCCATATCAAGGCTATGTGATGCAAAAACATAATAAGCCAATATCAGATGCCAAGGATGCAATGCAATATGCGATGCGAATGGAATGACCAAGCTAGAGTGTGAAGTCGGGATGATAGGACGTAGTATCACAAGCTACGGGGTCTATCACAAAGGACTTCTATCCAAACCAGTCCCATACCTAAATTTGAATAGCCAGACTTAATGTGGTAGATTCCTGATCTAAGGTTAGTCACGTGCCCAACAAAAATCCTGGCCATGCGAGGGTACACGACAATTAGTTGCGCACCGTCAGCCCGAGTGGATAGTGAATGAATGAGTAAATTACTGAGTATGCAACTCATGCTCAATGAGTCCACATATCAGTACTGTACATCTCTAGGATCATCACAGGCGTCTAATACACTCCAAACAAGATTTTTACCCCATAGAGTGCAACAAGGTGAGTGGAAGATACCTCACTATCCGCCTGCCAATATCGAGCCCGACTCATCGATAACAGACCCATTCCTCGAGCTGGTCAAAATCAGCCTAGCTTTACCCCCTCCTCTCAGGCAGGTAAGGTCGTGCCCCCTTTCAACTGACCACGACGTAGTGGGAGACACAGCCTAATGGTATACGGCTCTCATGCGTGTGGCATCCCCTCGGTCTAGACGTTGGAGCAACCTCTAGAACCAAGAGGGTTCAGCGACTTTCACCCAACGATATCTATAACACCCCATGTAGAATAGATTTTCAGTATCCCATCTAGCCATCCACGATATGCCTGTGGAGGTTATGGCCTTAATGTCACTAGGGTGTACGGTAACAATAATCACACAATGCGAGATGCATGAGTCACACATTCAATCATATATCAATCCTGCGCATACTGTGCACTCATGTGGGACAACTCCGCCTATCAGGGAGTCCCATGAACAACCTACCCTATGGCATATGCAATGGCCAACCATATCTCATAACAAACATGCATATGATGTGTATGGGCATGTATCATGATGCTATGCTGTCACATACTCATAATCGATATCGATAACCGGCATCGATAATCGACCTATTAAAGGGCCTAAGAGAAGGTCACAACGAGGACATTTAACCATCATTACCCATCAATGTGGACATTTAACCAACATTGCTCCCAAGGAGTGGCCTATATAGAGCCAAACAAATAGTGGGCCCATAGCCTCTCACAAGGGCCAAATATACATCATAATGAGCCTCACTCAAGGGCCATATATACATCACATCAGGCCTCATCAATGGCACAATAACATCACAACGGGCCCCATACAATCACAATGGGCCACATACAATCACAATGGGCCACCTACAATCTCAATGGGCCTTGCACAAGGGTCTCATACATCAAGTGGGCCACATTACATGGGCCTTATACATCACATCGGGCCCCATACAATCACAATAGGCCACATACAATTACAATGAGCCACATACAATCACAATGGGCCTTACTGTTTCGAACAAGAAACAAATGTGTTTGATTTGGGAGATTATCTTATTCAAACATAACAGGGAAAGGGTATTTAAAACAATCATCACACTTTATTAACACTGAGTTCATTTACATCCTTCTAGCATCCCTTGATTCTAAGATAGATTATTTAGAATAAAAGAAATATTATAGGTGTAATTGTCATAGTCAAATATCAAATTCGACAGCATTTCATTAGTGATTTCAGTCATCTCCTATGACTTAGGAGGAATATGCTCTTCTGCTGATCATTCTGCTTTAGACTTGAACAGAAGGAACTTGAAGACTTCAACCATTTCGGCAGCATAATGACCCTTTGTCATCACAGACTGCAGAGCAGTCTGGTTACACGGACCCTCGCAACGGAATCTGTTGCGCGGACCCACGCAACCAATCTCTATCTTATTTCTCACCTTCGATCTTCCTCTTTGCTCCACTTCCTCTCGAAAATCTTCAATCCATCCAAATGGAGGAGGGGAGGGGGTATTTATAGGCCTTCGCAAGTATGGTACCTCAATTTCGGTGCCGTGGGACCCACTTTATATCAATCTTAACCGTTCAAGGAAATCTTCTCCTGAAAGCAACTGCTCAGACTGTGCAACTGATCTTTGGTTGCACGAACCCGCGCAACAGATATTGTCTGCGCGATCCAGCGTAAAAGACATTTCTCTTTCTCCTTTTCATTTTCCTCACTTCCCAGTCTTCTTTTACTTCAATTCTTTTACACTTTTTATGCCTCAACAGATGCTCCCTTGATCCTTTCTTTGTTTTCCCAGAATCAAAGAAAAGGATCAAAAATAATCACCCTGACAGGGTTTGCACGGGTCCGCGCAATGGAAACCCACATACCATCCTCGACTGCTTGTCCTATAAATACTTCAATCCTTCAGTTATTCTACATATTCCCATGCTGTGGTGAACCTCTTGCTCTCCTGCAATTTCTTCCCTGTGCGACCAACATTGCTTGCGCGGTCCCACGTAACGACTTTGTTGTTCGCCATGCTTTCTAGGAGTTGCACCGTTCCGTGCAAGGTTTCTAGGAGTTGCACCGTTTCGGCAACAGACTTTGGTTACATGGTCCTGCGCAACCTGGACTTGGCCAATTTTCTGAACTTGGTCCCTTTTCAGTACTTACCCAATTTTCTCAACTTATCTGTAAACTTTTTCTTCAATTACTTTGAGACTATTTACTCTTCGTCCTTCATGGCTCATATTAAGTATACTTTCCATCCGGTGGACCCACCGTCTGAGCATTCTCATCCTGATTTGCCTGATCCATCTTCTTATTGCCCTCCCCTTCTTCCGATCAACCACCAACTAAATGAATTAAAACCACTGCACGTAATCTTGCATACTTTGAAGAGCCCATACTTCCAACCCTTGACTTCACTGATCGCATTGAATCACTACCATCTCCCATTCATCGAGCAATTGCACTAGGAGACCTAAAATGTCCTCCAATGAATGGTAGAGAATATGATTGGGATGAGTGGTTGAAAACAACTGCTCATATCCACACAGATAGCCAAAGGCCCCCTCCCCAAGAAGATACTCCTCCTGCTTCACACTCAAAGAAGGCTCGCTGAAACAAGACGAAGGAATTTGAAGAGAAAATTAAGGAGCACAATAAGAAGAAGCTCCAAAATTCATGGGAATCGGTTCAAGTCATTGAGGGTATTATGAAGTTTGACAACCCTCACTCAGAAGGTATGATGGTGATTCTCATTAATGTGCATCACCATCAATCCATCCTTGACTACGAGCCAATGGATTATATAAATGAAAAAAAAAAAAAAAACTGATGTACACTGCTTCGTGGGCGATGAGAGAACCGTGCATCCTCCAGGGGAGATTGCAAGCACACAAGCCATGACAAATCATTGAGGAAGTCCACCCAATGATCTTTCTGACCCCTTTTCATAGTCCACATAACCTCTTTCCTACTTATTTTTACGAGACCATCAGACAACACATAAGAGATCGCCATCAACTCTGGGGACCAGAAGATTTTTGAACAAGAGGTCTGTTGATTTCTCGACGCTACTATTCTGACTGGGCAGAAGCCATCTTGAAGAAGCATGCAAGTACACTTGCTAAGGTTGGCCTATATGATGTTATAGAAGTTACATCTAAATACTTCTATAAGGAGCCCACCGTGATCAAGGGCTTTCTTGAATATTGGTTGCCTACAACCAACTCTTTCCATCTACCATTTGGGGAAATGAGCATCACACTTTGGGACCTGCATCAAATAGCAGGCCTTCCTTTAACAGGAAAATTCTATGATGAATTCATTCCGTCAAACAGAGAACTAGCATTTCTATCTTCCCCCAATCGCAAACCTTCTATTTCTAAAACTACCGTTGAACTTTTAAAAGAGATGGGAAATTTTCTGAATTTCCATAAGCTTTCTCCTTTGCAATGGCTAGCTCATTTCTCCAGAACACTCAGGTATGTCCAAACCCAGAAATCCACTTTCCCTTTCTTATCACACATTCCTTTGCACTAACCTTTTATCTTTCTCTATAGATTCCGTAACTGCCGTTGCAAGGAACTAATGGAACTTCGTGATGACATGAAGGAGAGAGCAGATTGTAGTTCTTTTGGGAAACTCGTAGCTTTTCTAGCTTATTAGCTAAGCATCATAGCACTTCCAAGTTCTAAATGGGCAGATGTTATTTGTCCCACAGTCTTTGTTATTGCTGGTGCTCTGGCAGAGGGGCAAAAGTATTCCATCGCACCTCCAGTGTTATGCTCTATCTACAGGGCCTTTAGAGCAATAGTAACACACATCAAGAACCCCACCATTGGATCTTCCTCAGCATATACTGCATGGCACTATTTCACCGGCTAGTTGGGATTTTACTTCCCCTGGACCTTTGAAGCACCAGAGAAGGCATATGTTCAACTCATGCATCTCCCACTATGGTTCTTTCAACAGAGAGCTATGGCCAAAAGGTCATACGAATGGGTGGCCAATAAAATTTGAGATGATGATCAAATAGACTTCTTCCAATTCTGTCTTTATTGCTACATTGAGGATACTGACATGGTGGATCAGGGAACACTTACTACAGCAGAAAGAGCTTTCTTTCTCTCTATTCGCTCCTATAACCTACCTCTCCGAGAAGGGACAGAATTCTGGCGAGAGCCTTATTACCCTAGCCACTTTGCCTGCCAATTTGGCTATGACCAGGTCGAGTCGGAAGACTGCGGATTGGTCACCAAAAAGATGCGTTGCTACAGAACTGGTCCTATCAATTGGGACATGATATGGAAGCAATTACTAGGTGGTCGCGTTAATTCTTCCTTCATAATTCCCAATTACGACCGCATAGTTCGCATTTCATATAGTTGGAGGTGGTGGTGGGATCATCAGTCATACTTGGTCAACAAATGTTTACCAGTGGACTCCTCCATCTTTCTTCATCCGCCCAGGCTGAGGGGCAGAAAATTTGAGAGTGAAATTGGCTTTATTCCGGAGAAGAGCCGTGCATCTCATCACGGTGATATTTGCAGCAAAATATTAATAGAAGAGCCGATCTATGAGAAGAAGCCCATTAATACCCTGGATGGCTAGTTTGCTTATGGGGTCTTGACGGAATTTGAACAAGTCCCTCGCGACTTTGGTGGCCGGGCCACAGAAGATGTTGAAGGAACATCTTCTCCCATTCTAGTAGAAACTGTGGTATTTCAAAATGAGCCAGCTCCGGATGAACCAACTCTCCCTTCACAGCCTACTCCTCCCAGTTCATCGTCTCCTATGACCAGATCTTGAGTGCGCATGCAACTGCCACCGCTTGCCCCTCAGGAAGGAGGTAGACAGGCATCTCTGTTCCCTTTAGTCCCGACTGACAAAGTACCCAAACTAGAAAGTAGCCAAGCAGCTTCTTCTAAATGAAAGCAAGTCATGATTGAAGAAGTAGACGAAGAAAGCTTAGAGATGAAAGTTCGGCTTCTTCATAAGAGGGTACCGCTTCTATGGAATATGACAATGACAAGGACAACGAAAGCGGCGAGGATAAAGATGATGATTTTGAGGAAGGAGAAGTTGATATAGACAGAGAGGAGGGTGTAGTTGTGGAAAATGTTGAAAAAGAACAGCCTCCTATGACTTCTGAAACTCTTCCTAGTGCCAATACCCCTGCAAAGTCTCCTGTGACAATAAAGGAGGAAGAAGAACCTTTAGATTATGGAGAGTACGGATATTCACCTGGTAAGAGAACTTAATTTCATATATATATTTATATGCATATTTAGTGATAATTGTATCATTATCATTGTCGTGTCTTTATTCCAGGCACTTGTGTTGTTAATATCGAGATGGGTGACACTCCTTTAAATCCTTCTACAATTGCACTAGCGGCTTCACCGAGAGCTCCTCTGGTTTCACTGGTGGCACCTAAAGTGGTAGCCCGTGAAATTATATTTCCAGTAGAGACTACAGATTTGCCCACCCCTACCACCAGACACTCAAGTACAGAGGCCAGGGCTCCTTCCTTTGCTGACATGGCAGGGGGTCGCTCTCTCATGGCCCAAGAAATTCCTTTTCCCGTTATTCATACTTCTACTACAAGTATATATATATATATATATATATATATATATATATATACTGATTGCTTTGTCGAGAGCAATATATCTTCTAATTTTTTTTTTGTCATCATTTCTGACTTCTTGCCCTTTTTATACTATAAGGACCCCTCCTTGTAACGGGGCTAAAAGTTCTGAGTCTGTGGCCACTGTATCCGAACTGTCATCTTTTATGAAGGTTCTCGTCCATAAGATGCTTTTGATGAAGAATTCTTTGTCAGCAATAGTCCACATCTTCAAAGAACCTGAACAATGGTTAGACCCGGATATTACTATTAAAATTCTAGAAAGTTCTGCAAGAATGGCGAAGATTAACATCTCCACTTTGCGTGATTCTCTTCTCAAATTTCGTGATTTAATAATCACTTTGGCATCAGCGGAGAATATCACAATTGCTCCTGAAATCTTGGAATATGGAAAGCAGCTGACCCTGTGTAAGGAAAAATCTTCTCTTATTGTTTCTGTTATTTCTGAATTTGATCAGGAATGATTGGTTCTTCAAAAATAGTTGAGGACTCATACTAATGACAAGGTAGTCATTCAAGACTGCATCGCCACTCTGAAAGAGGAGATATTGCAACTAGAGTTAAAGGGTCGCGAAAAGGAATCATCCGCGAAGGAGATCGAAGCAAGGATGCAAGCCAATATTCAGTCTGCTAATGCTGAGAAGTCTGAACTGCTCAAGAGCGAAGAGATGATCAAATTGTTGGAAGATAAGCTGGCTGATATCCCTGACCAAGCAAAGATCATTCTCGAAGAAAAGTCAAAGCATGTTGCAGCTCAAATGCAATTAAAGGAGGACTTGCAAAAGTACATGGGAATAATAGGAATTGTAGAAGAACTTTAAGCATGTAATTTTTCTTGTGTATATGGTTTTTTAACAAAGAATTTCTTTTGATTTTCAGTAATCTATTTCATGCATTTTTACATCACACATTATTTTGAACATGTTGTCTATGCAGTAATTTAACATAATCATTGACTGATGGATTAATATAGACACTAGTATTTTATGCTTGTTAGTGTAGGATTCCTTATGTGACTTTATTTACTTATATATTTTCATTGGCGGTGCTAGATTTTAATTCAGTTAGTTACACATAGTTTAAGCTCTTGAGAAGTGGAGTCGGGTCTCACGTGATGGCCTTTGTAACTCTTAAGAGTTCACTAGACTTCTCATTGCCTAGGGAGTTCACAAACCGCGATCCATCAGAGGGGCCCAGTGAAGCTACCGAGGTCGTGAACTCGGTTGGAATTAAGCATAGGGTTGGCCACAGTAACTCTCTAGAGTTCACAGAGCTCACAAGGTGACCTTTGGGGTACCAAGTCTAGGGCCGCCAGTCCGTCAATGAGTAGGTTTAAACCCTTCCTCATGAGTTAGTACTGAAATCAAACTGTAAACCTAGGGGGTCTTACGCACGGTTAGCCTACTAAAGCTCACACTGTGGCCCTCATTTTCTTCGTCTGTAAGATTGAGCCTATTCGCTGGAGGGCATTTTCCTCCATTCCCCGTGATGCTACCGAAAAACTATACAGACTACATGGGGGTTACCCATGACTGGCCATTGAGGACTTTTAGTCTTTTTAGACTTTTGGTCACTGGCTCCGTCAGCTGCCTACATGGGTATGAGTACGATGGCCTTCACGGGCTTTTTAGGGCCACTAGCTTCTCACCACTGCCCGAATGGCGATCTTGATAGGCCTTATGCACGATTGTCCATTAACTTGATTAGGCTACCTTAAAATGTCTTAGAAGATGATGATAGGTATGGTCAGTTGTTGTGAGAATGATAAACATCTTTGTTTGAAATTGACGCATCACCATTTCTACTAATATCTTCGATTATACTCATCTGTGTTATTCATAATATACCAGCTTGGTGACGGTATCAATTTTAGACAGAATTTTGTAGAGGCTCGCTTGATGATGACAATGTTCACTTTCCTTTTGTAATGTTTGCTATTACATAATCTTGGTATGCTTGTGAACTTCTTCTTTATTCATTCATCAGATGATACATGGCCATGATCTATTCTTGCCCCCTTTTGATTCAGAATCATTATTCTGATGATGTTCTGGATCAAAATCAGTAGTGTCTCCAAGAACGATCCTTTTAACAAAGCAAGCATTGATCGATATACGATTATGTTTGCCCTATTGGAGTATTCCTCTTTTATGATGTACAGCCTGTCTTATTTGGACTTGAATTTGCCCCATGATAAATTCGACCTGTATCAACTTATTCATTGCTTCTTCTATCAGGGAACCAAGTCCGGACGGAATCGCCTTTGCATTTGTTTAATCAACTCTTTCTTCTCAGAGTCATTGAAGCAGTGCATTGCCGCAGAAGACTGTACGGCTGTAATCATATTCATTGATGAGTTTACCCCCAGTCCTTGAAATTTTTTTCACTTATCCTGACCAATTCCAATAGGGATTTGAATTCCCTTCCCATAGTTCAAACCGGTGGGTTCTTCATAATCGAAACCCATGTTTTTCATGATATTCTTACTTACCGGATTATATTTTTTAAGATCTTGTGCCGTCAGTCTACCATGGTACACATTATTCTCAATCTCTTCTCCTGTCTTCGCTTCTTCTGAAACATAAAATTCTATTGGTTCAGGGTATTTTACGCTTGCTTCAACCCGAAACCTCCCTGGAGCGGCCGAAAATGGTTTATTCCTTTTAGCATATGGCAGTGTCATTGTGTGATTAGACTATAAAATTTTCAATTGTCCGGCTGATAACAAGGTTAATGGCGGTTGCCCTGGCTGCCTCAAATGTTTCGGCACAAAGTAAAATTTCTTCTTCGCTTCTGCAGGTTTGACTGATTCTGCCCTTTCTGTTTTTTCTTCAATCACATTCATTTGAACGTCCTTTAGGACCTTACTTTCATCATTCTTTCTCTCCTCTATAGCAAACCTTTTATAGTAACTGGTGTCTGAAAAGAAGGACTCGGCTTTGTATATGGCTTTACATCGGCCATTACTTTATACTGTATTCCATCTTTACAGTATTTGAAGCACTGATGTAGAGTAGAGGGTATAATGCTATATTGATGTATCCATGGCCTCCTTAGGAGAAGATTGTATGTTGTTACTGCATTTATAACATGACACACGACATCAGTAGTCAGTTCTTCTATATCCAGCGTTACTGTAATCTTACCAAGCGCCCGTTGTCCATCTTGATTAAAGCTTTGTATCATCATTCCACTAGGGCGTAGATCTAAACGATGGTAATTCAATTTACTCAACATCGAGAATGGCAAGAGGTTCACCGTCGACCCATTATCTATCATGATTCGCTTGACTTTCTTCCCACGGATATGACCTTCTATCATCAGCGGTCTGTTATGCTCTGCTTTACAGATCAAATCGTCATCAGAGAAGGAAATAACTGGTAGACAACTTTCTTGTTCATCATGTTCTTCATGCTCTACTTCTGCCAGTAAAGTTTCTCTAATGTCGTGATCAGACAATGATTGAACCAAGCTCTGTCAAAATTCTTCTGATAGCTTAAGTGCATCATAAACACTTAATTGAGCCGGTATGCCCTTCAAATGACTTATCACATCATAAGTCACTTTCGCCACTTCGCCCTTCTTTTCTTTCTCACCATTACTGTTCTACTTTTCAATGACTTCTTTCCTAGTATTTTCTGATTTTGTTTCACAGGACTTGTTGTCTTCTTACCCAATCGTAATGTCTGCTACCTTCTTTGGCGTTTTACACTCTTCCTTCTCATTCGTATCTCGAGCTTTCCCTCGAATTGTAAGTACATTTACTGTCGCTATGGTACCCCTTTCCTTTTCTTTACCGAGCATTATTTCGCCCCTATTTATCATCCGTCGTATTATACATTTCAGTGTATAGCAATTCTTTATCGGATGCCCTACCAAGCGGTGATAGCGGCAAAAATCTCTTTCCTTGGTTCTTGTCACATCTTTAGGGCGTTTGGGCTCTGGTAATTTTATCGTGCTGGCCTTTAACAATTGGTTCATCATAGGGACAACATATTCTTTATCAAACGCAAATCCCTCATGAGAATTGAGCATCCTGGGCCTTTTCCCACTATATCTATTCCTTGACTAGCTCCACTCCTCCCTTCGGTCCGTCCTCTTTTCCCTTAAGTTGTAACGCCCTGAAAATCGGGGGTCGAGCATAAACTTAACTCCCGAGTTCCAACGCATCACTTATGCAACAAAATGAATGATGATTGAATGTCATCTGTATTAGTGTAGTGAACATGAGTGAGATTAAGCCAAAACAGCATATCATACTCCAGAGACAGTTAAATTGCAAGCGGAAGACTGTGATAGATAGATAAAATATACAAACTGTGGTGAGTCTCCAGAGTGTGATAAGGTTACCAGGTTAATTAATTACAAGTACAAGTCCAATTTATATGAAAAGTGTAAAGTCATCTAGACAATATCCCTATACCCCGTCGATCAAGACACGGCTCGCATGAAGCCGCAAGAAATACGGCATAGACAAGAAAGCATCCACATCGTCGCAGAGGTCTGGCTCCGCCTCACAAGCATCGCCATCACCTGTAGCTAAGACAGTCTAGTTGGTGTTGCAAGCACCGTTTCGTAACGTGGGAGTGAGTGATCAACTTAGTGGAACAATAAAGCATAGGTTAACATGTTATCAACTCAGTCAAGCAATAATAATAAAGCAGTACAATCAAGCAATTTTAAATACTCTTATTAATGCAAGTATGAATGCAGTCATGACGCATTCCCTCACCAACATACTCCCTCATGTGACACCATCTTACGTTCGTGGCATGCTTTCATTCCTTGGTGCTCCACATCTTCCAGGCACATGCAATGCGATGATGAGCATGATTACCGAGTTGTTATTAGTCTATTTTAAACAGCAGGATTGGAAAACTAAGGTACCTCCCTTGTATCATTCCCAAACATGATCCATTCTAGGGTCGTCAAACCTAGATAATCTCATACGATAGTGTGGTTCTAGGGCACTGCAAAGGCTATCAGGGCTGTTACACGTAATTGTTACACCACTCCCCCATCACCTTTTTAACGGTTCATCACTTAAATTGATACAGGCCTAGTTCATACTCTATTCACTGCGGCAAAACTCGTCGCCTCACCATAAATTAAGAGTATGCTCGAGGTCACTACAAAGCGCTCGTTACCAATTAGTGTAGGCCGACAGCTCAAATATAGTGTCCCATACCACCATAATCGGATCATGAGTCTGGTTGCTCAATGGACACTACGGGGAGGCACGCGGCCCCAGCGTAGGCCGACAGCTCGACCACGGTGTCCCATACCACCATGCCCAGTTCATGAGTCTTAGCGGATCGAGGTACCATGGTTAACGGGATTTCACTGGTAAGTTTGGTACCCTAAGTTCAAGCAGAGGCGTCCAAACATGGTGAATATACATAAGACAGATCAGGTTGCTTGACAAGCTCGGATAGCTCGAGCGCACAACAAGTTGAACAATATGAAGCGCATAAGCACTTTGTGTGGCCAGCCACTATCGCCAACTGAAGTACGACTCGGGTTCGTCGAACACATCTCACGTGGCGGCTGAATCTCGACCACGAATTCGGTTTCATTGCCGATTGCCTGGACTATACAATAGCCCCGAACATAATCAATCCTTTATTCATAAGCATGTAGAATAAAGCAGAATAAACAAAGTAATTTAAGCATGTTAACAAACATGTCATAAAGCATTTACAAGCACAATATAAATAAGAAATACAAACACATATTTTCTATAGTAAGCAATTAACTGAAACAACCAACATGGAGGAAATCATATACGTTTCTAAGGTAGTTGAGAATCCTATCTCAACACCACTATTAAATTTAGTTCGTCACACAATTTCCCACACAGGCATTTTATCAAACACTTAAACTACACCACTCTAACATACATGATGTATGTTGATTTCAACAAAGAATAGGACAAATCCTTATAGCAAGGAGTTGTCGCATACACATCAATCATGTTCTTACATTCAATACATATGGCAGGCATAAATCATAAATCCATATTTACTTAGTCATTTCAACAAACACTTAGACTACACACTTTAGCCTACATAAGCTATGTTGGCCAAAATGTGTATTAGGGCGAATCCTTTCGCCAAACAAATCATACATCCATAACTAGCATATATACATGGCAAATACTCTTATCAATCATATCAGCAAAATTTATACGGATACGGTATTTTCTACAAATACCTAGAACACACAAAATTTCATATTCTTCGTATTTAATCGAAACGGAAAATAGATAGCACTTTGTACATATACAATTGTATATAGATCATGAATCTATCATTATCTGACATTAAAAGCATTGAAAACCATAACCTATACACCTAAAGTCCGCACCTTTTGTCGTAGAATAGTAACGGAGTCGATAGATTCACTAAGCTTTAATATACGGTAGTTTAGCAACCTATGGAATGAAATAGGTTAGCTATTTCATCGTTTGTAATGTTCGTAACCCTAGATCAGATTAGGGTTAGGGTTTCTTACCTAGAAATGATGTCGGAATTGCTGGGAAAGCAATTAAATTGAGGTGGTTGGGCTTATATAGCGGCAAGGTAGAGTGGTAGGGAGATCCTCCCACATCTCCCACACTTTCTCTCTCTTTTCTCTCTCTCTCCTAGGGTTTTCTCAAATTCGTATGGCTGAATGAGAGAGGGTTTTAAGGTCCTTATATAGCCTAAAACTACTTCGAAATAGACCTAAGGTCAAGGTATACTTAGGTTATAACCAAAGTGGGTCAGTTTCAGCTCAACGGAGGACTTCTGGCAACCCCCCTTGAGCCAAAGGTCGGACTTAAGCTCACCAACCTTGGATCTAGGTGAAGTTAAGTTTTTGGTCCGATCGGATTTACAGATCGCCCGTGGCGGACCAGTTTCAATTCAACGGTCACTGGATCTCAATCGGAGATTTCGAGTATATAAATATGTTTGGGGAAATATCCCTGATCTGAGGGTGTAATTTGGCCTGATTCTGACGAACTGGTTGCTTAATACTGACCTGCAAGCGAAACGTCTCAGATTTATTTATTTTGAATTTAATTTAGAATTATTTTCACATTTCTCACACTTCCCGCTCTGAGCTCAAGCGAATAGCGCTGGGATACTATCTAGATTTGATTTCCGAGATGGTTGTCAAGCCTAGCAAGGCGGTCCTAATTCCTTAACTTCGTGTTAATCAGACTTCCGACGTATAGTCCAAATCTGATACAAAGTTTCAATGTGCTCTCGAGAGCAACTGGGTAATGAGATTGATCCTAGATTTTAGGGTAACCTAGCGTCAATGATTCTACAAGTTTTGGGTCTTGCAGATCATATTTAAAGTGATTGGTGCTAATTTCACAGGTACTCTAGTTTAACACTAGCTAATTCTCGCCTAATTTCTAAAGGATTTAGTCCTGAGTAATTTCTGTCTGAGGTGGTACCTAGGGCTTTGTAGTTTGTATATAAAGTGATCCAAGTTATAATACTTAGTTAGTTTAAGATAGTGTCTAGGGTGAAAGTACTTAGAAAAATTGAAAGAACAAGGTGGTGAAGGGTGGGATTTGTGAAGGAAATGGGTTCAAAAGCGGTTTTAAACTTTGGTATTGAGTTCTGACAAGTCAATAAGGTATTAGGATCGACCCATTGCCTAAGAACGTCCAATTCCAAGTTGGCAAAAATCCAGGATGTTACACAAGTCCCTTATATTTTTGCCTCTTTTGTCACGATCGATAGCATTTACGGCCATCCTGCTGGATACCTTCCTAACTGTCTCATGGTGGAATGCTGGCATCTTATGAGTCATCAATTCCAAAGCATGAGCTTTAGTAGTCAGGTCACGAAAAGTTCTGATATCGGTGTTGGTGAGTTCGAAAGCGATTACTGTCTCTATAGAGTTCAAACACATTTTGACCTGCTCTTTTTCTTCCAGTAACTGTCTGCATGAGGCTCCCAATGTTTTCCATCTGTCTATAAAGTTTTCTACCGGCTCCCCATCCCTCTGTCGTACGGAAGCCAATTCCATAATACTGACATCGCGCTCTGAAGAGAAAAAATTTGACATGAAAATCTCTTACATTTGTTCCCAAGTATGTATCGACCCTGGTGCCAAATTGGAATACCATCGAAATGCTTTATGTGTTAGTGACGATCCTAACAATCGTAAGCAATACTATGCTATCGTAGAAAAATTTCCCATATTAGTGATGAAGTGCATTAAATGTTCCTCTAGAGATCCTTCCCTTTTGAAAATCCAGATGCTTAAAATTCGTTGGAAAGGGGATATCTTCTACCTCCCTTGGATACGGCATTCGATACCTGAAATGACCGGTATTTTCGCGTTCTCTTTCTACTCTGACAGCTTCTTCAACCACTTGTCTCACCTCATCCCATGTCACAGTTCTTGCTGTTGGAATAGACCCCAGTGACCCTGCCCCCTGTGGTTGGAGGCCGTCAGGCTGGTTTTCCTGTTCATTCATCATACTCTGGGGTACCACCATCCGAGTCATATTATGTGTTAGGGTTGCCAGGGCCTCTCTGAGGTTTCTGCATTCCTCCATTAATGTGTTTTGGGCCTCTGCCATTTCATTAATACGATCCTCCATAGTCGCTCTACATTCTGGATTCGTCCCGGCCATAAATGTTGCAGCTTCTCCACTCTTTGATGAAGCAGTTGTTGGAGTAGAACAAGAATATGCTAACGTAATGGGACTTACAAAGAGGGGGAAGGACAGGGTTTCATTAGGCTTTTCTATGCTCCCAACATCATTAATCGATTGGGGCGACATTGATACTGGTGAACTTGCCTAGGGAGGCGTGGACATTGGCCATCTAACTAGCAGCGTTTTTCCTTTCTGCTCTCTCGTCCATTTGACTCTCGAGGCACTTAGAACTGGAAAATCACTCGCTGTCAATAGCGGGGTTATTCATTTAGGGTATATCGTCGAAGGAGCGAGTTCGGGATTCCTTCTGACTGTATCACGTGTTATCGGCCCTCTGACTCTTAGTGAAGGCTGATTCATTCTAGAACTTCTTGCATTTTGTGCTCTCATCCTAAGAGATGTTACAACAGTGCAGCCTTCATCACCCCCCCGATGGTTGAGGTGATGCAGATACAACCTCAGCTGTTACCCGAGTCATGTTGTTTCCACTCGTAGAGATTTGGGTCATGTGGTTCAGAATTCGATTCGATGTGTATTCTATTATAAACCCAGTCGGAGTGAATCGGAAGTTCACCTTTCTTACAGAAGTTTCCATGAGTAGTAGGTTGGAGTCGGATGCAGAAACCTTCGAACACGAAACATGATTGTAGTTAGTGGTTAAAGAATCAAATAATCTATCTTAGAGATGAAGGGGAGGATGTTGCCGCTAAGAGTCGCCATTTTGGCGTCTGAAAGACGCCAAACTATGATGAAGTTTCATAACGATTTCACTGGTAATGTTAAATAAGATAATAAAGCTCCCCAGTGGAGTCGCCATTTTGTTTCGAACAAGAAACAAATGTATTTAATTTGGAAGATTATCTTATTTAAATATAACAAAGAAATGATATTTAAAACAATCATCATACTTTATTAATACTGAGTTCATTTACATCCTTCTAGCATCTCTTGATTCTAAGATAGATTACTTAGAATAAAAGAAATATTATAGGTGCAATTATCATAGTCAAATATCAAATTCGGTAGCATTTCGTCAGTGATTTCAGTCATCTCCTAGGACTTAGGAGGAATATGCTCTTTTGCTGATCATTCTGCTTTAGACTTGAATAAAAGAAACTTGAAGACTTCAACCATTTCAGCAACATAACAACCCTTTGTCTTCACAGACTGCAGAGCAGTCTGGTTGTGCGGACCCGCGCAACTAATCTCCATCTTTTCTCTCACCTTCGATCTTCCTCGTTGCTCTACTTCTTCTCGAAAATCTTCAATCCATCCAAATGAAGGAGGGGAGGGGGTATTTATAGGCCTTTGCACGTGTGGTACCTAAATTTCGGTGTTGTGAGACCCACTTTGCATCAATCTTAACCATTCAAGGAAATCTTCTCCTGAAACCAACGCACACACCTGCGCAAGTGATCTTTAGTTATGCAGACCCATGCAACGGATATCGTTTGCGCAATCCAGCGTAAAAGACATTTCTCTTTCTCCTTTTCGATTTCCTCACTTCCCAGTCTTCTTTTACTTCAAATCTTTTACACTTTTTATGCCTCAACACTTACACAAGGGTCTCATACATCAAGTGGGCCGCATCACATGGGTCTTACACATCACATCGGGCCCCATACAATCACAATGGGCCTAATATACATCACTATGGGCCGCATCACATGGGCCTAATACACATCACTATGGGCCGCTCACATGGGCCTAACACATATCACTATGGGCCGCTCACACGGGCCTAACACACATCACTATGGTCCACATCACATGGGCCTGATACACATCACTATGAGTCGCATCACATGGGCCTAATACACATTATTATGAGCAGCTCACACGGGCCTAAAACACATCACTATGTGCCGCATCACATGGGCCTAATACATATCGTTATTGGCCGCTCGCACGGGCTTAATACACATCACTATGGGCAGCTCTCATGGGCCTAATACACATCACTATAGGTCGCATCACATGGGTCTAATACACATCACTATGGGCCACTCACATGGGCCTAATACACATCACTATGGGCCGCTCACACGGGCCTAATACACATCACTATGGGCCGCATCACATGGGCCTAATACACATCGCTATGGGCCCCTCACATGGGCCTAATACACATCACTATGGGCCGCTCACACTGGCTTAATACACATCACTATGGGCCTCGTGTACATCTAGTCGGGCCTCATCATATGGGCTTCAAATACACAATAGGTGGGGCCCATCACATGGGCCTCAAATATAAAATAGGTGGGCCCCATCATATGGGCCAAAAATACATCATGATGGGCCTCATGGATGGGCCGCACCAATGGGCCTCAAATGGGCTTGGACCACACTAAAAATCATTTCACTAGTTGCAGTATAACATGTGTGTCACTGTACACTATCATTCTACGGTATCATGCCCTAAACTCAAAAATCGGGTTTACGAAATTCCCGATCGCCGAATCCGGTGCCGACAGCCTCCGTAGTACCCCATTTTCGGATCCCAGCGCATATATGCCAAATTTCGATCCTAGGATCCTACAAGGAGGGATTTTTTCCAATGTACATTTATCTCGTAAGAAGCATAACCACAAGTATACCCAAATCACAAGAACAACATCATCATCACATATCCACTAATATAAACATTTAAATACAATGTTGAAAGGAAAAATACATATATCAAAAATCAAAGCTCCAGAAGACCGCCACATGCTCAATGCTATAACCTAACATCACCTACACGCATCTATCGTGCATAAGCTTATTGAAAGCTTAGATGATGGTGTAAGTGTGTGCACAAGGTAAGTGCCAAGTATTCAATACAATGCCATAATCATACAATATCGAAAATACTAGTAAGATCATGAATCATACGATATCAAAGTAAGCAGAAAAACTGACAAGTCCATGAGTCATACAATATTAGGGTACGCAATACAGATCAGTTATGCAAATGAGGAGTCATGAAGAGCTAAATACTAGATGTCGAGGTTGTAATGCAATATACAATTCCTGGAAATATAGTAACCAAAATGTCATATGTCACGGATGTAATGCAATATGCGGTGTGAATGGAATGACCATGCTGGAGTGTGAAGTTGGGATGATAGTACGTAGTATTGCAAGCTATGGGGTCCATCACAAGGGACTTCTATCCAAACTAGTCTCATACCTAATTTGGATAGTCAGACTTAATGTGGTAAACTCCTGATCTCAGGTTGGTCGTGCGCCTCAACCGAAATCCTGGCCACTGCGAAGGTACACATAACAATTAGTTGCACACCACCAGCCTGAGTGGATAGTGAATGAAGGAATGAATGAGTATGCAACTCCTACTCAATAAGTCCACATATCAGTACTATATATCGTTGGGATCATCACCGGGGTCTAGTACACTCCGAACCAGATTGTCGCCCCATCGTGCATAACCAGGTCAATGGAAGAGACCTCACTATCCGCCTGGACAGTAATCAGCCAATACCTACCCGGCACGTCAATAGCGGACCCATTTATGAGCTGGTCAAAATCAACCTAGTTTTGCCCACTACGAATCGGACAGATAAGGCCACACCCCCTTCCAACCGACCACGACACAGTGGGAGATGCGGCCTACTGGTATTCGGCACTCGAGCACTCATGTATATCCACTCAGTCTAGAAATTGGAGCATCCCTGGCCACGGGAGTTTTAGGGACTTTCACCCTACGGACATCCAAAGTGCTCATATGATAGAACCAAACATTTCCAGTGTCCCATCTGGTCATCCATGATATGCCTGTAGAGGCTATGACCCTGATATCACTAAGGTGTACGGTGGTTATATCACACAAATGTAAGATGTATGAGTCATACCATCCAGTCATGCATCAAACCTGCACGTACTGCACGCTCATGTGAGACAACTCCGCCTATCAGGGAGTCCCATAAATATCTCAGCCCTATGGCACATGTAATGATCAACCATATCTCATAAAAAACATGCAGATGATGCGTATGGGCATGTATTATGATGTTATGCTGTCATAGACTCATAATCGGCATCGATAATCAGCCTCGAAAATCGCCCTCGATATATAACCTCGATAATTGGCCTCGACAATTAGCCTGCCTCGACAATCGGCCTCGATAATCGGCCTGCCTCGACAATCGACCTCAAGGAAGGCTACAATGTGGACATTTAACTATCATTGCCTATCAATGTGGACATTTAACCAACATTGTTCTCAAGGAGTGGCCCACATAGAGCCAAACATATAGTGAGCCCATGGCCTCACATAAGGGCCTAATACACATCACACTAGACCATAAATACATCACATCGGGCCTCATCAATGGCCACAATTACATCACAATGGGCCACATATAATCACAATGGGCCACATATAATCACAGTGGGCCACATACAATCTCAATAGGCCTTATACAAGGGTCTCATACATCAAGTGGGCCGCATCACATGGGCCTTATACATCACATCGGGCCTCATCATATGGGCCTCATATACAACACACCGGGCCACATCACATGGGCCTAACATCACTATGGGCTGCTCACACGGGCCTAAGAGACATCACTATGGGCCACTCACATGCGTCTAACACACATCACTATGGGCTGCTCACACGGGCCTAATACACATCACTATGGGCTGCATCACATGGGCCCAAAATACATCATAATGGGCCTCGGCACATGGGCCATAAATACATCACATCAAGCCTTGTCCATGGGCCTCGAATACATCATAATGGGCCTCACCCATGGGCCTCGAATACGTCACAATGGGCCGCAACCCATGGGCCTAAAATACATCGCAGGTGAGACGCAAATATACATCACTGGTGGGCCATACACATGGGTCATTAATACATCTCAATGGACCATGACCCATGGGCCTTAGATACAACAAGTGGGCTGCACCAATGGGCAGCACCAATGGGCCTCATATACAATAAGTAGGCCGTATCAATGGGCCACACCAATAGGCTGGAAATACTTCACAATGGCTTCATCATATGGGCCAACATGCCTCATTAAATGGGTAGCAATTGTATCTAGGTGGGCCTTATACACATCAAGTGAGAGCTTAGATAACACTAAAAATCATTTTAATAGTTGTAGGTGTAACATGTGTATCACTGTACACTATCATTCTATGGGGCACATGGCTCACTGATGATGATCAGCACTGTCCAAACATTGTCTATGTAAATCAGTACTGTCCAAACATTGGACAGTAGTGTCCAAACATTGTCCATGTAAATCAGTACCGTCCAAACATTATCCAGGTAAATCAACACCGTCCAAACATTATCCAAGTAAATCAACACCATCCAAACATTGGACAACACCATCCAATTTAGTCCAGCACAGTCTAGATGGTTTAGATGGTGTGGATGAAACAAATACATCACAATCGGCCCTACCAGCATCGTCTAGGAATGGACGGTGTGGATTTACAATGCATACATCAAGGAGGGACCCACAGAACTTGCTGACGTCAGTCGAGTAGCTATATTGCTACTAGACGGATGGTGTCAGTAAACACTATATCATGGTAGGGCCTCTTCAGCACCCGTCCAGATGGACGGTGAATATAGAACACATACAGCAAAGTGGGCCCCACCCCCACACATGCAGCATGTGTGGGGTGGGCCCCAGAGAAAAACAGGTGGACAGCTTGGAGGAAAAATAGATGGACGGTGTGAATGAAACACATATCTCACAATGGGGTCCCACCAGATGGACGGACGGTTTGGATCTAACACATACATCACGTGGGACCCACGGATCTGCTGACATCATCACAGCAGTGGGTCTCACCGTTGGTGACGTCAAGCACAGAAGCATGCTGCTGCTGGGACTCAACACAGATGGATGGTATGGTTGTAACACATACCTCATGACCCGCCCCACTGTCCACGTGAACATTGGGGATGAAACATATACATTTGGTGGGTCCCACCGTCCCTTGCTGAACGGTGTGGACACCACACCATCAAGTGGGTCCCACACCCCAGGATGGTTGGAGCATGTAATTCATGGTGGGTCAGCACCGTCCCAGTTGGACGGTGCTTTATACAGCACATATACACGTGGGTTCCACCGTCCAGCAATGGACGGTGGACAATATGGATGAAAGGCATACATCAGGTGGGGTCCACCTCTATGTGGCCCACCAGAGTTTTGGATCAGCTGCTATTTGAGTTTTCCTTCATCCGGGCCTGTCCAAACAGACGGGCAGCAATCCCGTCCACTGGACAGTCCAGTAAGGTGGACCCAATGCATGGATGGCATGGATATGATACATACTTCATGGTGGGGTCCATTTCGGTGGGCCACACGACTTCATCATCACCACAAGAAAAATGAAAGAGAGAGAGAGAGAGAGAGAGACGAGATGGAGGGACCCCACCACTATGGGCCCCTCTTAATTTCAACACATACATCAAAATGGGTCCCATCATAAGTGACACCTTAAACGGAAATCAACGGTGGATCACCCACATGTGGCCTCCTTCTTTAGCTCCTTGGATTCTTATGCTCCTTGTCTTTGATCTTGATGGAGGTTGATGAAAAATGGAGGGTTGAGATGGGAGATGAGAGGGTAGGAAAGTGGACCACACTTGGCTTTGGGAAAGCTTGGATGTTGGGTACATTCTCTTGGGAGTTGGAGAATTGTTAGAGAATGAGAGAGAGAGAGAGAGAGAGAGAGAGAGAGAGAGGAATGATGGATTGATAAGGAATGGTGGAATGGGTGTTGTAAGGAATGGGGATGGGAAGGTATGGGTTTGGTTGAAATTTGGGTAAAAGAGGAATGGGTGGGTAGAGAGAGAGTTGACTTGGGGAAAAGAGGGAATGGGTGCTTGTACTTGTGATAGGGTGAGGTGACATGGGGATATGGATGATGTACTTGACTTGATTGATGTGACAGATTGTAGAGATTCTCACAGAATTCACAACGCGCGGCGTTTCTTCAGAATGAACGCGGCTCACATCTCCTGGCCTGGGTATCGCATCGATATGCGAGACGCAGTGTTGGAATTGCGGCGACGGCGCGGTCGCAAGGGAACAAGTTTCGAGTCAAGCCGACTTTGATATACGGGACATGACTTAGGATCGTGCGCAAATACCGATAACAGATCACGGGTTGTCAAAATTCGACCGAAAGGATCGTGGAAGCCTACGGTACGATACGGTCTAGGATACGAGCCTCACAGGGCACATGGCCACTAAAGATGATCAGCACTATCCAACATTGGACGTGCAAATCAACACCGTCTAGCCATTGTCCAAACATTGGACAGCACCATCCAAACACTGTCCAACATCGTCCAGCACCATTTGGATGGTATGGATGGAAAAAATACATCAGGGTGGTCCACCAATGGACGGACGATTTGGATCTAACACATATATCAAAGGAGGTGGGCTCCACCTATCCACTAACGTCAACAGCAACAACTGTTGTTGCTACAAAGGGATGCACGGCGTGGATGAAGCCCACATCACAGTGGGCCACGCCCAAATGGACGGACGACTGGATGAAACACACACGTCATGGTGGGAACCCACCGTCCCAACCAGGGACGGTGAGGATGAAACCATACATCACAATGGGCTCCACCGTCGATGGACGGTGTGGATAATACACACACGTTACGGTGGGTCTCACCGTCCAAGTTACTAGACAGTGTGGATACACCACATACATCAAAGTGGGCTCCACCGTGATGGATGGCGTGGATATATCACACGCATTATGTGGGCCACACAGCATCAAAGGGGGGGGGAGAGAGAGAGAGAGAGAGAGAGAGAGAGAAGGGGAGGGACCCCGTCACTATGGGCCCTCTCTATACAATGCATACAACAAGATGGGTCTCACCAATGTGGGCCCTTAAATCACAAAATTAAAACGTAAAATCACCCACTGTCGATCTCCTCTTCTTTCTTCCGCCAATGTGATTTAGAGCTCCAAGGTGTGCGATTCAACGGCTGAGATGGACTTTGGATGGTGGGATTGTGTAGTAGGAAGGTGGGCCACACCTAACTCTCTCATGGAGCTTGGACGATTCTCCTAGTTGCTTGGGAGATGGGTTTGAGAAATGAGAGAGAGATGGTTGTGAGGAGGGAGAGGGATGGGTGATGGAGTGATAAGGAGTGATGGGTGAGTGAGTGATGGGTGTACTTGATGGGTGGAGAGAGAGAGAGAGAGAGTTGACTTTAGGGGTTGCTTGGGGATGGGGTTGTGAGGTGATGTGCACTTGACATTTGATGGGATTGATGGGACATGATTTGAAATCTCTCTTGGGTTTGCAAATGCGTGACGTTTTTCCTCGAACTGAATGTGGCCCCACATCTCCAGGCCTGGGTATTGCCTTGGTGTGTGAGACGCGGCGTTGAAACCGCAGCGACGACGCGGTCGCTAAGGTATAAGTCTCAGGTTGACAGGGTGCAACTCAAGGTCGCGCGTAAATGTTATCTACGAATCGCGGCTCGTCGAAATTTGACCGGGAGGGCTGCAGAAGCCTACAGAACGGTACGGGCTAGGATATGGGTCTTTCGGCTCTCCCCTCCTAATAAAAATTTCATCTTCGAAATTTAAAACATAATATAACCAATACAGAGCTCACCAAGGGAGGAAAACTACACCACTATATATATAATCAGAACATAACATACTAACATAATCAAACACCTAAGAGATGGGGATAACGTCCACGAATCTCAAGCTCCAACTCCCAAGATGCCTCATTCATGAACAATCTAGTAAGACGGTGCAGGGGCCAAGTCGCCCTAATCGTCAACAACTCCTCCTAATGTCTAAGGATCCTACTGCCGCTACTGGGGTTCAGGCGGCTGATACTGTCATCACTGCTGTTACTGAGGACGGGGACACTCGCTCCTACGATGCCATATCCCATCGCACCCAAATCAAGCACCTGAGAACGACCTAGGTGGCAGGGGCTGCCGAGGGTGGGAGCATTCTTAAAAGCAGTGCCCCCCTCACCACATCTGAAGCATACACTTGAGGACTGACATATAGGTGGTGCAAATGCTCAGAAGGACGAACGGTTCCTGTGCCTCTGTGGTCGCTGATGCTGCTGGGAACTACTAGAGTGGGCCCGCTTCTTCCGGCCTCCTCTCTGAAGAATGGCGGTCATTGCTTGCAACATCTACTGCCGCTGGTCTGCACTTACCGACACGGTCGATGCTGCGCTAGAATCGAATGGGGGTGTAGAAGTCTCAGGTGGGGGAACATGAATCTCGGTGGGGAAGCGGAAGTCGCTCGGGTCACTCGCTTGGGTGTCATGTCCTACAGGAAGGAACAAGGGCATATCATCCTTGGCCACTCACGAATGCATACGCGATAGAGAACTATATCAGGAAGTTTCTAAGTTATTCAAATATGGGGATCTAATCATTCTAAGTTCGTAACAATCATACAGTATAAGGTAGCTATCAGTAGATATGTGATTTTATCCTCAGCTATTCCCAAGTTATGCTCTGATACCAACTTATGTCAAGCCCCAAACTCGAAAAACCAAGCTCACAAAATTCTCGATCACCGAATCCAGTGCCAACAGCCTCCGTAGTACCCCATTCTCGACTCCTAGCACCCATACGCTAAATCTGATTCTCGGATCCTACAAGGAGGATTTTCCAATATACATTTATCTCATAAGAAGCATAACCACAAGTTTACCCAAATCATAAAGGCAACATCATCATCATATATCCACTAATATAAACATTTGAATACAATGCTAAAAGGGAAATACATATATCGATAATCAAGCTCCAGAAGTCCGTTGAATGCTCCAAACTCAGTGCTACTGCAACCTAACGCCACCTGCACACATCTATCGTGCATAAGCTTATAGAAAGCTTAGAGGGTGGTGAAAGTGTGTGCATAAGGTAAGTGCCAAGAATGCAATACAATGCCATAAATCATATAACATCAGTAATACAGGCAAGATCATGAATCATACGATATCAGAGTAAGCGGAAATATACTGGTAAGTCCATGAGTGTCATCAGTCGTACCAAGGTTATGCGATGCAAGGCATGAATGCTAATGGTCATATCAAGGCTATGCGATGTAAAAACATGATAAGCCAATATCAGATGTCGAGGATGTAATGCAATATGTGATGCGAATGGAATGACCAAGCTGGAGTGTGAAGTCGGGATGATAGTACGTAGTATCACAAGCTACGGGGTCTATCACAAAGGACTTCTATCCAAACTAGTCTCATACCTAAATTTGGATAGTTAGACTCAATGTGGTAGACTCCTGATCTCAGGCTAGTCGCGCACCTGATCGAAATTCTGGCCATACAAAGGTACATAACAATTAGTTGCGCACCACCAGCCTGAGTGGATAGTGAATGAATGAATGAATAAGTAAATTACTGAGTATGCGACTCATGCTCAATGAGTCCACATATCAGTACTATACATCTCTGGGATCATCAACGGGGTCAAGTACACTCCAAACCAACAATATAGACTATCCATTGTCAATAATTTTTTCTTAGTCATTAGACAAAGCGACGAGGTTCATTGGACAAAGTGATAGGGTTATTAGACAAAGTGACAGAGTTATACTAAACAAAGTGACGAGGTTGCTCGACAAAGCAACATGATTCCACTAAACAAAGTAATAAGGTTAAACAAAACAAAGTAAATAGGGTTCCATTAGACAAAGTTACAGATTGTCGAAAAAAGTGATGGGCTGCCAGACAAAGTGACCTGGTTTCACTGAACGAAATGACGAGCGTGGAAGACAAAGTGACTGGGTTCTACTAGACAAAGTGATGAGGTTGCTAGATGAAGTGACAAGGTTCACTAGACAAAGTAATTGGGTTGTTGTACAAAGTAATGACATTCTACTAAAGAAAGAGACTATGTAGTAGGACAAAATGACAAAGTCCTACTAGATAGAGAGTGACGAGGTTGCTGGACAAAGTGACGAGATTTCACTAGATAAAGTGAAAGGGGGTGCTAGACAAAGTGACAAGGTTCTAATAGACAAAGTGACGTGATTATTGGACAAAGTAAGGAGGTTCCATTAGACAAAGTAATGATGTTCCACTACATAAAGTGATGGGGTTGCCAGACAAATTGATAAGGTTTTGCTTGATAAAATGATGAGTTTTCGAATAAAGTGACATGGTTCCACTAGAAAAAGTGACGATGTTACTGTGCAAAGTGACAGGATTTCACTACATAAAGTAGCGGCTTGTCAAATAAAATGATGGGATTTCAATAAACAAACTAATAGGTTCATTAGACAAGAGTTCCATTAGACAAAATAATGGGGTTCCATTAGATAAACTAATGTGTCCATTTTATATAATCATCATGGTGGGTCATATAAATTTCAAGGGTGGATGTCTCTCTTCCAAATATTTTCTTTGGTGTGGCTCACATGAATCTCATGTTAACCTAATTTTTTTGGATTTGGGCCTAAATGATTACGCATTTATTTGTCGAAATGGATTTTGCATACACATTATGGTGGGCCCTTGCCAAAAATTCAATCCCCATACTTCTCCAATTGTAAAGACAGTTTATATATATATATATATATATATATATATATATATATATATATATATATATATATATATCGAAATGGTTCTATGCGTCGAGCTCATGGGAACTTCCCATGAGGTCGAGTTGTGTGGGCCCCACTGTGATGCGTGTCAAACATCAACACCGTGCATTTGATGGGTCCCCTTTAAATGATGGGATATCCCAAAAATCAGCCGCATAAGGAACTCACAAAATGTTGTATCTGACTAATGGGGTAAATGTTCGACACTCATCACGGTAGGGCCCACACAGCTCGACCTCATGGGAAGTTCCCATGAGCTCGACCGCATAAAAGATTAGAAGATAAAAATCTTATTAGGGGCTACAAAAAATTTGGATCAAGCTGATTGTATCTTCTCTTCATCCATGTCTTTATGACGTTATCAGTTGGTTGGATGGAAAATAAACATTACATTGGGCTCTACGAAGATTATAATGGTATGTGTTCAATCACCACTTTTTCTATGGTGTGGTCCACTTGAGATATCGATCTATCTATTTTTAGACTCATGCCTTGATGTAAGTGGGTAAAATGGATAAACGGTGTGGATAAAAAAATAATCATCATGGTTAAAGGTGGGCATCAAGTCGATTCAAACCGAGTTAGGGCTAACCCGACTCGATTCGGTTTTGATATAGGCCTGACCCAAACTCGACCTGACTTGGTACCGAGTCTAGCATGCCTAACTCAATTCGAGTCCGGGTCTAGCCTGGACTAATCCGGACTGAATCTAACCCGATCATAAGTACCGATTCGGGTCAAGTCTTAAAATAATATGAGAAAACGAATGGATGGAGTAGATATACAATGCATAGATCAAGGTGGGCCCACAGTGAGGATCCTACGGACATCACTCAACCTGGGTCGCAGCTAATATTTCTTACTAATCAAGTAGATTTTGTAAATATTTTTTTTATCTTATAAAATTGTCATGAGATGACATGGCCTAATTAAATTTTAGAAAATAAAAAAATAAAATTGGAGGCGGATTAGCTTCCGACACGTTGAGTAGCTAGACTCGCTATTGAAGCAACGCCACCAAGTTCTGTGGGGCCCACCATAATATATGTGTTGTATCCACACAGTCCATCCATTTGGAGAGATCATTTTAGGGCATGATTAAAAGAATGAGGTAGATCCAAAGCTAGAGTGAACCCCACCATAGAAAATAGTGAGGAGTGTGACGTCCACCGTTGAACCCTTCCTAAGGTCCAATGTGATTTTTATTTGAGATCTAACCTATTCATGAGTTAACACAAATATTAAAGAAGCGGAAACACAAATATTAGCTTGATTGAAAACTTTTGTGGCCCTTAGAAATTTTTAATGGTGAGTGTACTCTCTTCACTGTTTTCTGTGGTGGGGTCTACTCGAGTTTTGGATCTAATTCATTCTTTGGCTCATGCCCTAAAATGATCTCTCCAAATCGATGGACAGTGTGGATACAAAATATACATCATGGTGGGACCGACATAACTAGGTGACGTCACTTTAGTAGTGAGTCTCGCTACTCAACCTGTACATTGAATCTCCAAATGAAAACTTAAATAAAAATCACGATGGACCTTAAGTTAACACAGACATTAAAGAAGGGAAAACACAAATATCAGCTTGATCGAAAACTTTTGTGACCCTTGGAAGTTTTTAATGGTAGGTGTGACTCTTTCCACTGTTTTCTGTGATGGGGTCCACTTGAGTTTTAGATCTGATTCATTCTATGGCTCATGCCCTAAAATGATCTCTCCAAATGGATGGATGGTGTGGATACAATACATACATCATGGTGGACCCACGTAACTTGGTGAGACGTCACTTTAGTAGCTAGTCTAGCTGCTACACCCGTGGGCTGAATCCGCATATGGAAGGAAGCTGATTGCGTAGTGAGTAACTCACTACATTAAAGTAGTGAGTAAACTCCGTGGGATCCACCATGATTTATGTATTTTAGCCACTCCATTGATCACTTTTACTAGATAATTTTAGGACTTGAGACCAAAAATGAAACATATACAATGTTCAAATGGACCACACCATAGGAAACAGTTGAATTGAATGTTTACTGTTGGGGGCTATGAAAGATTTGGATCAAGATTATATTTGTGTTTTCTCTTCATCCATGTCTGTATGATCTTATGAACAAGTTGGATGACAAATAAACATCACTGTGGGGCCTAGCAAGGTTTCAACAGTGGAAATCATTATCCCCACTGTTTACCGTGGTATGATTCACTTGATATTTGGATATACTTCAATTTTGGGCTCAACCACTTAAATTAGATGGAGAAATGGATGAAGGGGGTGGATAGACCACGTACATACAAGCTTGGCCTAACTGAGTTTACTTAGTACGGTGAGAGCATGAGCATACTTTACTCGGTATGCAATCCGATTTTAAGACGAAACGGTGTTAAACTTTTCCTGAAATGTAAATTTTTTAAATAATTTTAAAAAACCGGTGATGTGGCACTTAGAGTGACATCGACGAATAATAATATACAAAACATACATCATGGTCCAGTGGCATGGACCATCTCAAATCCAGTGACGTGGACCAATAATAAAAGTGGATCCAGCTGCTCACTGTTTCCACGAAACAGAGGATCCGCACTCAATATAATAAAATTCAATATAGATAGTCAGCTCAATTGAGAATCTATTGGTTGGATTTGAGATGGTCCATGCCATTGGATTTGAAAGACAAGCGGCTAAGCCGACGTCATGATACCACCCAATCGATTCCTTTCACACTTAGCAAGCTCTTCTTGTGTGTCGTGTGTCTCTTTCTCTAGCTCTTTTATCTCTCCCTTATATAACGAGCTATATTCTAGTCCCATCTAAAAGCAACCAAAGAAAGAAAGAAAATGGAGAACCCTGCACATATCAATCCCTGTTTTAATGATTTCACCGACGACAACAGCTTCGCACAAATGATCGACGTCCTCAGAGGAGAGAACGTGATTGCGGACCCCATAGCTAGTTATTACCACCATCCCAACAACAGCCAAGGCGAGTTCAATTGGGAGATTGGGTTCTTGGATGACGTTCACGGGTATTGCCCCACAACTGAAGACATGTTCGATTTCAACACTGCCAGCATCTCCGACCCTGACTCCTTTGTCCAAGCTCTTCAACCGCCCTTTGCTGGAGAAATTGAAGAGAACATGGGAGATGATTCATCTGCTTCGATGATGATAAGGACAACGATGCACTCGGCAGACCGTTCCAGGACGTTGATCTCAGAGCGACGTAGAAGGGGCCGAATGAAGGAGAAGCTCTATGCATTACGCTCATTGGTTCCTAACATAACAAAGGTGTTTTATAATTAATTGATCAGATTTCTTTTATTCTTCCATTTAGGATTAGGTTAGGTTGAGAGAGAAGGTGATGATGAGTTTTGTCTGTGATTATGCAGATGGACAAGGCCTCCATTGTAGGAGATGCGGTTGTGTATGTGCAGGATTTGCAGAAACAGGTCAAGCAGCTTAGAGCTGAGATAACAGGGCTTGAATCATCGTCAATTGAAGGGGGATGTGAAAGATTACAGGGTTCCCTCGAGCAAACTCAAGCTGCAGACAACAGTAATAATAATAAGATTCTGATTTGCAGGAAGGTTGTTAAGGTACTCCACTTAATTACATCATTTTACACCAAAATGGAAAAAAAATAAAAATAAATTACCACGTATATCCACTTTACTGTTAGTCATGAGGTGGGTTCACTATCACGCAATATATGCTGACCGAAAAGATGGGAGTCCACTTATCAGTAGGGCCATATGAATTTGAAGAATATGGACCAATGGTCTAAATTCAACATACATGTTTCTGGCTCTCTCTCTCTCTCTCTCTCTCTCTCTCTCTCTCTCTCTCTCTCATTCATCTATTTTGTTTATAATTTTCCAATTTCTATTAGGGGTACACATCTTGTGCGTCGTATATTTTATGTTGCTTGTGTTCAGTGTTGTCTGACATGGGGGCTTTGTAGATGGATGTGTTTCAAGTGGAGGAGCGGGGATTTTATGTGAGGCTGGTGTGCAACATGGGAGATGGAGTGGTAGTGGCCCTTTACAAAGCTCTGGAATCTCTCACATGCTTCCACGTACAGAGCTCCAACTTTTCCACCCTCCCGGGACGCTTCATCCTGACGTTTACGCTCAATGTAAGAGCACTTGTAGTCACTCTCTCCCTCTGCATGGCAAGATTGGGTTCTATTACTATCGGTTCCTATGAATATCATATTTGTATGCATGCAGGTTAGAGAATGTGGGGAGGAGACAAGTGTGTCAGCCTTGAAGTTGTGGGTGATGGGAGCCCTTCTACACCAGGGATTTGACTTCAAAGCAACATCGCCTTTGGGTTGAGATGTTTATCACCCATAGTAACAGAGCTTTGTTATGCCCACAAACGTACTAGGCAAACCGTGTACAGATAGGTGCAAATATTCAAGCCATCCATCATGTGGGTCCCGCACTATGCAGGTATTGTGGCCCAAGAACAAAACTAGTCCACAGTAGGACGCCTTTAGAAACATCTATATGCACCGTAAAACATGGCCGACTTTTTTTTTTTTTCAAGTGGTACAGTTGTTTCTTGAACTACGACCCACGTGACGAGTTGACCAACCGACTCTTCAGCAAGGGCATCTATATAGTGATACCCCTCTGATGGATGGACTGGATCTCGTACCTATGTGCCACACTAGAACATCGAGTGGCATTTACACAGGCTGCCTTATTTATGCGTGTGGGTTTTAGTGAAGCTCATCGCAACATGTAGCTTAGCCTTCCTTTCTTGTAATAACATGGGTGCACGGGTGGGGGTGCCCGTAAAGAAGAAGAAATGAAAAAGAAAATTCTCCCATGTTGAAGTATTATGGCAACTGGTGAGGAATGAATGAATCATCGCCATTTGACCTTATGCGAGCACCAACCCATCATTTTTGTCCTTGCAATTAGTCATGAGACGCGTAAACTTTTAGAGATGAGGATGTCTGCCGCCCTTCTATCAAGGGTGATTTTGTCATTTTAAGTTTTGCATGCGTTGAAACTTAGCAGCAGGAAAAAAAAAAAAAAAATTAGTATAGACAATACGGAATGTAGCATCCATTTAAATATAAGTAAAAATCGGCAACGGAAATGATGACGGATCTGATTTCCTGCAAGGGCAGGGCGCAAACTACGACACTTTCTATGAGATAGTTTCTTGCCTACGATGGCCCACCTTCTAGTGCTCAGATTCTCCATATATAAATATTTTAAGCCTCCTAATGAACGTTCGGGGATCACTGTGGCCCCAGTCATCGAGTCCTCATGTATGTCTCATTAACCAAACAGGGCCAATAAGCAACATGCACTGGCATCACAGATCATTATCGCTCCAACATGCAATAAGGCACCCCATACGATGAAAATGGGAAGCCCCACCATAAAGATCACGGTGAACAAAAATCAGGCCAGTCGGTCATCTGATGGGCCAAATGGACAATAGATGGTGTGGCTCAGCATTAAGGTGCGGCCCACCTAGTGAATGGATCAGCCTGATGTTAATGGTGGGGCCTACTATTTTCGTGGTAGGGATGTCTTAAATAAGTGGCATGTTAGAAAGATGGCACCGTACCTCTTTTAAGTTGTGGAGCTGTTGCCTGTTCGTGATCAGTTATCTTCCCTAAAAGTTCTCACGAAGAGGAAATATATGATACTCCGGATTAGTATGATGGTTGATACACACATACACTGTTCACACTTGGCACAAGTCCACGTGCATGCCATCCTACACCATCCAACAGTTTGTGTTATCACCCACAGAGAAAGGCACCATACTAAAGGTTTGGATCGTCCAGTGAGAAAGACATCATCGGAATGGTTTAGATCGCCCATGGTGGCGCCCATCGTTTCCACTGCTTCTAGATCAACAACGGTGGAATGTTAGTAGGAATCGAGAAGAAATTTCTGAATAATGAAAAGTGAGGACTCTCTCGATGGAAAATGAATTCTCCATGAAACTTTCTTTCTTTCTTTTTTATCTGAATGATTTTATTTTATTTTTTTCTTTCTGATTTTTGAGACGAAGAGGGCCAATAGGAAAAAAAAAAAAAAAAAAAGCTAGTAGGGTGTGATCCACAGTGGACATGGCAGGTTGAAAGATCAATCTGGTCCATCCATCTATTGGGCCCCGTTAAGGGTCTCTTGTGTTTCAAAAATGGAACTTCTGAAATTAAACATTTACTTCTCTTTTGACAATTAATTATATTATTATTTTTATTTTATTACATTTTATTTGTATAAAACTGTCATTTTAATGACAGATGGTCTATGGACAAGAAAGTCTAATAAGTGCAGTTTTGTTTATTATACATGCCATCCATGCTAGGATCCAATATATGAGTTGACCCAACGGTACATAACATTCAAACAAATGTTGGCTCTAAGACATACCTGTTTCTCTGACTCTACGCACGCAGTTTTTATGGAACTATCGTAGGCCGGTATAAATGGTCCCTCTATTCCAGGTTTGATAAAAATGCATCCCCAATATTGCTATAAGATACACCAACACTCTAGGCACATAACATGGGAACTTCCTTAATGATCCAAACCAATAATAAGATTTACTTCACCATGGATGTGGGGTATCCCTAAACCTCTAAAGATCAAAATATTACAACTTCTCAATTATTCAAAGGTTAGGAGATTGTGCAAATGTGAAGAAAATGAGTTAAATGGACTCACTTGGGAACTGACACAGCCTGTTGGGTCTGTTATAAATTTGGACGGGAATATTTAACTGATAGATTAGAATATTAGGACAGTGGCTCATGGGCTGAATATGGAAAACCACGGAATGGTATTGGGTGAAAAGGGTTGCTGTGGAAACTTTGATTGATGTTGACCTAATGGATTTCAGTTGAAACAGACCTGATAATCAACGAAATCAGATTGTAAAGGACTGGCTTACTAGGTCTATATAGTTGTTGCGCAACTGTCTTTCAATCAGAGCTTTGTGTCAGATCAAACTACAGAAGAAAGAGATTATAAGCAACAAACAAAAATATATACTAAAGAATCAGATTCTCAACAGACAATTCTGTCATGTGATTAGCAAAACAAAGATGAGCAAATCGTTCAGGTAATGGGTTTAATCGACTGAAGGAGTATATCGGATTGAATTGAACTACGGAAAATCCAGAAACTAACCATGTCAAGGAATCTGAAAAATCCATTCAAACTAAGCAGTCTGAACATATGTCCAACCGATGAAATGTTTTGAAATCTGTTTCAAAGTAAACATGAATAGATAATGAAGGGTGGAAAGATAAACAGTGTGGGATGTCTCCAAACCATGGTTCATTTAGCATCTCACCACACAAAGGAAGGGGCCTCACCTCCAATTTCAAGTCTCAGGAAAATAACAATTGTTTAGAAACAACGGCTCTACAATCCATACACATCCAACTAGGACTGTTAGAACCTGCTACACGTGTATTTTAATAAGGAACAAATTAAGGAATTAAACAGAAAACATGCTAACAGAGCTAAACAATTTGTATAGACCACAGGGTTCTACACGGATGAGCAGTGCACGTGTGAGGTCCATGACCTGATTTGCCATCCGTGGGACCCACCAACCTAATGGGAAAGACTGTATACATATTAGGGGCCCTCTTTTTTCTCATCAGTCTGGATCATGGGTTTTATCTCTCGATCTAGATGTGGGGTTGATTGTATCACCATCTACAGAGGGTGCAAACAGACCAGCAGTCTGGATCACTGAACCATGAGCCCCATGTGCCAGAATATAATGTTCATACCCTAAGGTCAGGGGATCATAATCATAGTTCCAAAACTCGCTGACTCAGCTTGGCAAGATTTCCAGCTGAGTAGCTGGGAAATTTGGTATTAGGCCTGACTCGTCCTGGACTCAGAGACACTCGTCAAATCAACCCAATGGCTCGATCAACTCGACACGACTCAATGCGACTCAAACCGAGTAACTCATCCCCTGGGTGGAGATTTAATTAAAAATAAAGAAGGCGGAAAGTAACTCACCCCCTGGGTGGAGATTTAATTAAAAATAAAGAAGGCGGAAAATGGGGATTTGAACCTCCCACCTCAACGAAAGTAAGCAACGCACTTAACCAGAGAGGTATCTTTGTAGTTTTTTATTTGAGTTGTGTTTTATATTTTACTTGTACTAATTTAACTATTTTAAATATCCATCTACATTCCTAATACTTTCAATTTACAATACTTAAATATCAAGTCCAGTCAGGTCGACTCTTTGAGTCAACCCGACCCAGCTGAACATCTAGTTGAGTCAAGTTTTCAGGTCTTGGAACTATGCAGATAACTCTGGTTACATGTTCTGAAGCAAAGGAGGGAGCAGAGATTGGTATATGAGAATGGATCCTCAACTAAGAATATGCGCAAAATATTCAGGTCTTCATTTTGTACAAGTGTGGCCCACAGTTCAATGATCCAAGCCATTAGCCTTTAGGGCCCCATGGTGGATAGACCATGAACCAAAATTCTCATCAATAGAAGAATCCTACACACCAGCCTAGGGCCTTATTTGTTGAATTTGGACTGTTGTGGTCTCTTCTAGATGATCTACTCTCAGGCCATGAATTTAAAGATTGGAATCATCCTATCACATAGATAGTTGCAGAATGATCTATCAATGGAGATGCCCAATATACCAATAGCCCAGATCACAAGACCAAGGACCCCACTTGGATGAACTGGATACTGGATTACATTGTGCATATCCGCAAGTCAAGGATGGTATAACTCCTAGTTCAGACATATTAATGATCCGCCATCTTGATCAATACTGTTGCTGACAATAATGGAAGTACTTACCCAAACTCAAGCATTGAGAAACACAGGGGAAAAAAAAAAACAAAACAAAACAAAACAAAAATGCATTCCCTATGGAACTACAAAATGGACATGAATAAACTGCATCCACTGCTTTCATCTCCTCAAGTTCATCAATAAGCATGTTAGAGAATCTATTATAAAAGAGAAAATTTTACCTTCATAAAGAAAGAAATGTGAAGAACATCCACAGCTGCGCTCACAACAAGAGAATCCTAGTGGGAGGCTGCAGCACTAGCAACAGCAGCTTCTAAAAAGCTCCTAACTTCAGTGCCTGGATCTGGGAGCTCTGCTGGGATCTGTTGAAGGCAACAATCAGCATCTTAAAGATAAGGTGGTGTGACTGAAAAGAAGAAGAAGAAGAAAGAATGGTCATTGAACACTCTTTACTAGCCTTTCCAAAGCTGTTTAGCTTTCTGGGAGAAGCTCCAGCAGTCACCAACAAGCGTACAACATCCAAGTGTTCTCCTCTCGCCGCATGATGAAGAGGCTAGAGAGACAATAATTCATGTACTTTGATCAGATGGTGATGGATCACATTAAAGAACAAGTGTTTTGGGGATTTCAAAGGCCACTCACAGTATCTCCTTCAGTATCAACTGTATCAAGCATTCTCCTTACACAGTCTGGTCCATCAGCCGCATCAATCAAAAGTTGGACAATTTCAGTAAATCCTGCAGACACCATCAGTCAAAATAGATACATACAAGGTAGCAAGGATAGTGATTTCGAAGATGAGGAATTGTGCGATCCTCGGCCTGAGGATATGCACAGCATATTCAGGGTTTCAGTTTGTACAAGTTGGGCCTATGGTGCGTGACCCAGATTATCAGTCTGTTGTGCCACTCCATTGTAGGACCTTACCTCAAAAATCCCCTTGGTCGAATGACCCTAATCTTTCAATTCATCACCTCAAAATCAATGTTCAAGAAGAAAGATGCAGCAGTGGTGCAAATTCAACAAAAGAAAAGGCCCAAGCTTTAAAATTGTTCCTATCAAGAAAATTTTAAGGGCAACATATATCAGGAAGGAAAGGGGATCACTGAACCATGGGCCCCACCTGCACAAACTGAAAAGCCAGAATATAATGTAAATATCCTTGGGTGAGGATTGTGCTATTCACTCAAGATTGCCTACCTCCTGCACAAGCATCATGAAGAGGGATTGTGCCTTCCTCGTCTTTGGACTCCAAGCTAGCTCCCCTTTCCAACAATAGCTGAGTATTTGTAGTGTTAGTATCCTTATTCCATCAGTACATAAACAGAACAAAGAGCTTGCAAAATTAGGTTGCCACCTGAACACAAGATGTGTAGCCATAGAGACAGGCAAGATGAAGAGCAGTATCACCATCTTCAACCGGATCATTAATACTGCCGCCACTCAGATTATCTTCATTTCATTCACATAAGATAAAGTCAAAAAGAAAGGCAAAAAAAAAAAAAAAAAAAAACACCACAGCATGAAAAATGTATATAAAGTAGCCCAAAACATTCCATTTCATGAATTACCTAGACGTGATAGATAAACCACAAAAGAAGCAATGAAAGTAGGCCACTTGAGAGCTTCAAGGCATTATGAAAAAAGACATCTGCAATTGCTTCTACTACACATCACAAAATCAACATACTAAAGAATAGTTCATGCACCAATAACAAAAAGTACACATGGAACCAGCATGTGATATAAGAGAAATAGGGCCGAGTTGCCCGCTAGATGAGGGAACATGTTTTATTGGATATGGAGCAGCAAGGAATTGTAACCAACAATGATGAGTACTGACTATGATGGGTCCACTAACAAACTTGCAAAATCACAAGAAGGCTGCCAACTTTCACAGTTCCCTCTTATTCTCACTTAGCATGGTCCAAGTACTAGGCCTGCTCCGCATGCTCTTTACAGGCCATTTAACACTAATCAAACTTTCCCTCCTTAGCAAGGTCGTCTCTAGTTTACATAGAGAACGTGGTTAATACATTGCTTACCGGGTTGCCACCCCCCCCTGTAAAGGCGAGAGAGAGAGAGAGAGAGAGAGAGAGAGAGAGAGAGAGAGAGAGAGAGAGAGAGAGAGAGACCACAACTGCCGTTATGAGGGCCATAATGATCGTTACGGTCCAAATAAAAAAGGTAACGGTGGTGGCCATTACGGCCACCGTTACCATTACGGAATACCGTAGTTGCAGCTGAAGGAGGTGTAGTTCATGCTATAAACTTAGATATATGGGAGCTCGAGAGGCCTTCATGTGATTGCATTTTGTTTAGAATTGAGACAATAAAGCAAAAGATGTTGAAAAAAAAAAAAAAAAACGTGGGAAAAACCTGCAGTTGAGAAGCTTGGTAGAGCAGCGGTTAAGCTATTCATACGTGCCAACATAGCTCCAAATGTTGCAAACTCACCCTATCAGCAAGTGGTTAGATGCAGCAGCAGAGGCAAGCGAATGGGTTCATGCTCCCACAACTCCTAAGATTAGGGAAAAATGGACAAATGCATAATGTAGAGAAGTTAAGGCATACATGGTCGCTTTTTAGACGGGTATGACATAGTAAAGGATGCGATACTATACGTGATTGTTGGATTGGCCCAACCAGACAGCATAATAAACTTTATAGTGTAGTCGCTTGGGAAGGATGTTTCAAACTGCCATTGATGCATCAAAGGAAAATGATATTAAAAAACGGTTATATTATCAGCATAACAACCATTACATGTTGGTAATAGTGGTGCTCAATATGTGACGCGGGGCTTAAACACCCGATATATATATATATATATATATATATATATATATATATATATATATATATATATATATATATATAATGGTACTATGAGGTCGATCTCATGGGAACTTACCATGAGGTCAAGCTGTGGACCCCACCGTGATGTGTGTCAAACATCTACCCCATTGGCCAGATGCACCATTCCATGGTAGACCATGGGCTTAAAAATCAAGTCAATCCATGACTTGGGTGGGCCACACCACATACAACAGTTGAGAGGGGTTACCCTCCCATTAAAAATTCATAATCATTTATTGGGCCCACTGAGAAGTGGTTCACAAATCCAGCCCATCCATTAATGCAGAGGCATTTGCATTTAATAGTTCTGTCAATAGGTCCACAGGTCTAAGTCCTTTTGAAGTCGTTACTAGTTACGAACCTAGGAAGCCTATTGACCTTGTCCCTATGTCATTGTCCCATAGGCCATCAGAGTCTACAGAGTCTTTTGTGCATCACATACATTCATTGCATCAAGAAATCAGGCGAAAGATCACTACTAGTAATGAACATTACAAATTTTCTATAGACCAACATAGACGTTTCAAAGAATTCAATATTGGGGACTCTGCTGCGATGGTCCGCATTAGGCCTGAGCGGTATCCTCTAGGGGGCGTTCGTAAGTTACATGCGCGTAGCGCTAGACCCTTCAAAATTATAAAACGAAGCGGTCTCAATGTGTATGAAGTAGATCTTCCACCTTCCATGGGAATTAGTTCCACATTTAATGTGGAGAATCTACTCATTTTTCAGAGGACCACTGATACTTTGTCCGGCCCTTCACCCACCATCCTGATTCCCTAGATTTATCCTTTGATCCATGGCCCCTCCCGACCCATTTTCACAGCTTCTACCTCTCATACCTACCCTTCCCGACCCATTTTTCCAGCCTCTACGTCCCATACCTACCCGTCCTGACCCATTTTTCCAGCCTCTACCTCCCATACCTACTCTTCCTGACCTTTCTTCCCAGCCTCTGCCTCTCATACCTAACCTTCACACACCCAGAAAGGAAATAGAGGATATCCTGGACCATCAGATAGTTTCAATGTCGGACGGCGGATTTCAGAAGTACCTGGTTAAATGGAGGTCATGTCCAGCTTTAGACAGCACGTGGCTCACTGAGAAGGAGCTTTAGAGACTTTATCCTGACATCCTGGGGCGGTTCAGGAGTTTTATTTCGCCAGTGGCGAAATCTTTGTAGCCGGGGAGAATTGATGGGGACATCACACGCGCACGCCGCCCCCTACGCACGTATGGAAGGAGAGGGAGGGCCCTACCATCGATCTGGCCCGATGACAACGTCCAGGGAGGGCCTCCTAGTTAGAAAACGGAATTTTAGTTCATTAGAGTGGGCCCGATAATCAAGTAAAACCCATCATGAAATCTCATGATCGGGGCCCACTAACCAGATTAAGTTCATATTTTAGGTTTTGCTTATTTATATTATTTAGAACATCATGAACGTTTTAGATTTCTTTAATTGGTTTTTATTTTAGTTTACTTCATCACCAAGTAATAGGTTACTTGGTTGCGCGCATGGCGCGAGTTTTGGAGTATAGGGTTTTTCTATAAATAAGCACCCCTTGTAGTTCTTTTGATTCATTGAAGATTAATAAAAATTATACGTTTTCCTACTCTCTGAGTTGTGAAACCTAATTGGGTGCAAAGCCCTCCCTTCATCGAATGGTTAACTACTGTGGTATGAAGCCACATCTATCCCGATCCACCCCTATCTTCTATCATCCATACTTCCCACCTTCTTTCATCCATATTTCTATTCTCCTACAATCATCTACACTTCAAATCTATCTTTTATTGCAGCCATTTTTCTCTCTACAGCAGATTTCCAGAATCTAGCCCTGCAGGAGGGCTAAAACTTCGGCGGAGCACCACGCACAAACCGTGCATCGGATCGAGCTGAGATTTGAGGGTTTTGGAATCCATCCTTGGCCGACCAGGGCCAAGGTGGCCTTTTTATGAATAGTGGGCCCCACACACATGCGGCCGGGATCACACGCACGTGTGTCTGGGCTATTGTTGTTGTCCACGTGTGCGGTACTTCTATAGTTCGTCTCTCTCCTCTCTTTCACTCCGTTTTCACCCAAAATCCCTAAACCTAACCCTAAATTACTCAAAAACTCAATTTCATGCCCTTTCTTCAACCTTAAGGTTCCTTGAATTGAAATTTGTGAACCCCTTGGATCGGAGAATTATTTCTGTGCATGTGTGGATGAATTTACCCTCCTTTGATTCTTGTTTGGTCTATAATTTTGATTGATTCGGCCCTAGCATGTGTAGGCCTGGATCCGTGCAGATTCCCCTTTACTTGAATGTTTAAGCTTTTGTGTAGGATGTGGAATTAATATGGATTGTTTTGAATTAGTATGATCTAAAGCCTGAGATCTTGCATATCATATTTAATTTTCCATGTCCTGCATCAATGGAACTAAACCTTAGAACTCCACTGACATGCACATGATTCCTTAAAAGCATTCTACTAATTGCGGTTAGCTACGATGAAACATTCTAGTAGATGAATGATGTAGTTATAAGAATATACAGCAGGGAAAGAAGAGATAAGCCTCAAATGATCATTGGGGAGGGGAACAAAAGCAATCAATAAAGGGGCAAAAGTTGGGGTCTATGGATTACAAGTTACTGAAAGAGATGGAGAAGCTAACTAGATCTAACGAGAGAAGATAAAGGAGAAGACAAATAGGTGAGTGTAAGATCATAGGGGAAATGGACATAAGGAGACTACACATACGAGTCAACCCTAAGCTAGTAATTGGGCTCTTTTAAGAGAATATATCATAAAAGAATTCGCACATCCTTTATTGCTGCTCATCTGTTTTTTTTGAGTTGAACAACAATGAATCATGAGACAATCAGATATAGGTTCGGATCCCTCAACTTGCACTGAATGTTAAGAATAATAAAAGTAGAAAGAGAATGCTATAGAAAATGGAAAGTCAGCAGAAGATTCAAGAATTGAACAATGAGAAATCAACAACTTGCTTGAAGTTCGAAGTGCAAAGAATTGCAGTGTACCTCACAAGAGGAAAGGTGGACTCGCATGTTGAAAGAAGAGGTGCTCAAGAACAGGGTGTTCCGTATTTGTTACGATACGCCCATAAAGGCCGATACGCATAGGTAACGACCATGACCGTTATGCGATACGGGGGTGAAACGGGGTAGTTGATTTTTTGGGACCGTATCGGCCGTTACGGTGGCCGTAAAGGCCGTTATGGGGCATAACGACCGTTACCCTCGTAACGGTGAAAAAAGGCCACTTTTTTTTTCTATTTAAATTCTTAAAAAAAAAAAAAAAAAAAAAAAAAAAAAAAAAAAACTTTCCTCATTCCAAAAACTCCGTTTGATCATTTTACAATAGATTTCAACCACTCTTACTATAGTTTTTAATATTAAAATCGTAGATTGAAGTGATTTGAGCGAATAGAAGCTCCGATGGCCTCTTTTTTTTCAAAAAATTGAAAAAGTAGTATTTATGCAAATTTTCTTATTTCTAGTTTTAATGCTTAATTGTGATGTGTAAACATTAGATACATACAATCATGTTCACAAATTCACTAGAAAGCTCGATACAACACTCTCACCAAAGAGTGGACCGTTACACTACCATAAACATGTTCAAAAAAAAAAAAAAAAAAAATGAATACATATTTGGTATATTAACATTATTCTTGATTTTCTAAATATTTTTTCGGAATTTTTCGGACAAAAGAAAATTTTCAACCATTACGATGGTCGTAACAATCGTTACGCCCCCGTATCGGTCGTTACAGTCGATACCCGTATCGATAATGGTAGTGACCGTTACGGCCACCGTTACCGATACGGAATACCTTGCTTCAAAAGGATAAGTTGAAAGAGAAGAGGTAATGTGAGGGCACTTTCACACCGGGCACGAGCGAGGTGGCATGTGGGATGCAGGGGCACACTCGAGCTGGGTGGTCTATAGAACCCATGGATTTGGGGCCTGTGTGAGGCGGAGCCCATGGGTTTGGGGCCCATGAGGGGGCGGAACCCATGGATTTGGGGCCCACGAGGAGGGTTTGGCCGAGGACCTAACCCATGGATTTGGAGCCTGGGCTATGAGATAAAGGGATTAATTCGACATGCTCCATCAGTTCGAGCTTTTAGAGCAAGTGGTTAATTGTCTTGCATTAAGAGGTGATGCAATCACTCCACATCCAACACATGCGTGCTCCCCCTGTGTGCACACGGATCAATTTCCTTTTCTATCATGTTCCTAATTTCCTTTCATATTTTATGTTATGAAAACATCTCTATGATAGGAAATAAATATTATTGGATTTTCATATTTAAGGGTTTTCTTATTTTAGAGATCTTGGCTGGCAAGGAATTCTGACTTTAGATATTGCTCCAAAAACTTCATATATATATATATATATATATATATATATATATATATATATATATATATATATATATATATAAAAAAAAAAAAAAAATACTAAACAAAGTGATGAATTCAAATAAACCACATGGTTATGTGCCTCTAATATTTAGACATCAAATTCAAGCACTGGAAACTAAAATCGGGAAAAAATAATAATCTTTCTATATTTTTCATATATAGCAAAAATTGTTTTGAAAATTAAATAATAATAATAATAAGAATAATAATAATAATAAAATACTAAAAGAAGTGATTAATTCAAATAAAATACATGGTTATGTGTCTCTAATGTTTAGACCTCAGATTCAAGCACTAGAAACAAAAATCGAAAAAATAATAATAATAATAATAAATTATATTTTTCATATATAGCAAAAATTGTTCCGAATTTTTTATTTTTTTTTAAATATATATATATATGGGAAAAGGTACTATGCGCTCGAGCTGATGGGAACGTCCCATGAGGTCAAGCTGTGTAAGCCCCACCGTGATGCGTTTCGAACATCTACCCCATCAGTCAGATGCACCATTCCATCGTGGGCCTAGGTCTCAAAAATCAAGTCAATACGTTACTTGTGTGGGCCACACCATATACAGAAGTTGAGAGGGGCCGTGCACCATTAAAACATTCATAATCATTTTTTGGGCCCACCGAGATGTGGTTTGCAAATCCAGCCCATCCATTATGTGTGTCCCACTTGGATGAGGGTTCAGACCAAGTTTCAGACGCATGCAAATTTTAGGTGGGCCCCACCAAGTGCTTTTATATGTTTTTGGCATGTCTTCACATGATTTTAGATGGTATGGCCCACCTGAGTTCCGTATACGGCTGATTTTTGGGATATCCCATAATTTAAAGGGGACCCATCAAATGCATGGTGTTGATGGTCGACACACATCATGATGGGGCCCACAACTCGACCTCACGGGAGCTTCTCATGAGCTCGAGCGCATAGTACCTTTTCCCTATACACACACACACACACACACACACACACACACACACACACACACACAACATGAAGTGATTATGCATCTCTAATGTTTACACATCAAATTCAAGCATTGGAACTAGAAATAAATAAAATAAAATAAAATAAAATAAAAATAAAAACCACTTATTCGATTTTTTTCGAAAAATGGCCTTCGGAGCTTCGATTCACCCAAATCACTTCAATCTACTGTTTTAATCTTAAAAACAATAGTAAGAGTGGTCGAAATTTGTTGTAGAATGATTTAGAAAATATTTTTAAATGGAAAATGTAGGGGGAAAAAAGAGGAGAAATAGGATTTAAATAGAAAAGGTGGCCATTTTTCGGCCATTACATGGCTTTTTCAACCATTATGAGGGTAATGGTTGTTATGCCCCGTAATGGCCATTATAGCTTCCGTAATGGCTTCTCTTATTTCTCTATGGTAATGTGTTAACGCGTGGGGGGGGGGGAGGCATTCTCTAGTATAAGAACGGAGGAACGGGTGAGGTGATCTCTAATATAAAGAAGCAATAACAAGACTTGGGAAATGTTCTTTTTTTTTTTTCTTTTTTTTTGAACTTGGGATAGAGTATGGCATTGGAGGATTTGTAACGATTGGGAAGGAATAATTTATGATCAACAACAAGGATTAAAATCATTGTTCAAGTGCCCAACTCGGTTCGAATTGACTCCTTAGTCTTGCTACAACTCCTACTTTCTAGCTATTTACGCTTGTATTTTGATGCTAATGCTTCCGACTAATCAAGGTTTTGAATATTGGTATCAAATCAAGTGGCATATTTACCAAGCCCAAAAACGTTATGATCTAGGGACCATATCGGATGATATGGGTCACATATAAGTAAGCAATAGTTTTTGGCCAAAAACTTAAGAAAACTAATTAGAAAATGAAGGAAAAATGTAAAACACCAAAATGTATCAATTGAGCTTGCCCATAGTTTTTGGCTAAAAACTTGAGAAAACTTATTAGAAAATGAAGGAAAAATGTAAAACACCAAATCAATTGAGCTTGCCCATAGTCATTGCATCTTTTCTCATGTGATTCAAACTTTCAATCTGGTATAATGAACTACATTGCAATTAGTCTCTTCTTTGATCTAGTTGCACTAAGAGATTTTTGGAAATTTTAATGCAGGATAATTAACCACTTGCTCTAAAAATTCGAACTAATAGAGCATGGCGAATCAATCCCTTTATCTCATAGCCTAGGCCCCACATCCCATGGGTTAGGACCTAGGCCGAACCCCCCTCGTGGACCCCCTCGTGGACACCAAGTCACATGGTTTCCGCCTCACACGAGCCACCCACCTCACACGAACCGCCCACCCCGAGTGTCTCCCTGCATCCCCAAGGCCACCCCACTCAAGCCCGGTGTGAAAATGCCCCCGCATTAATCACCCCAGGTGAGGAATCTCGAACACGAGACCTCTCGCTCTGATACCACTTTGATGCAGGATAATTAACCACTTGCTGTAAAAGCTCGAACTGATAGAGCATGGTGAATCAATGCATTTATCTTATAGCCCAAGCCCCACATCCCCATGGGTTAGGACATCAGTTGAACCCCCTTCGTGGGCCCCACTTCACATGGGTTCCGCCTCACACAAGCCACCCGCCTCAAACGGACCACCCACCTCGAGTGTGCCCCTGTATCCCATAGGTCACCCCACTCGCCCAGTGTGAAAATGCCCATGCATTAAAATTAACTGGAGAAATTTGAGAATCAAGGAAAGAAATAACAAGACTTGGGAAAGAGTATGGCATTGGAGGATTGGAAGTTGTTAGGAAGGCATAATTCATGATCACAAACAGTGATTAAAATTGTTGTTTAAGAGGCTAACTCGATCAGAATCAACACCTGGTTGTATCCCCAATACCAACAGCTTAGTTGCATATCTTTCTAACAATAATAAGGTGTACTTCTTGCTTTGAATCACACCTCAGAGTCTTGCTCCTACTCCTACTTCCTAGATACTTGTCAACATTTTGAAGTTGATGCTTCCAACTCACCAAGGTTTTGAATATCGAAATCAGGGGCATACAAGCCAAGCCCAAAACATTGCGAGAGGATGTATTGGACGACCATATTGGACAATATGGGCACATATAACTAATAGTTTTTGGCCAAAAACTTTTTTAAAAATAGAAAATGAAGGGAAAATGTAAAACACCAAAATGTAACAGTTTTTTACATGAATTCATTGGTGTATCATGTGTATGTGTCTAGGTTAAATTCTGTAGATTCTATACAAGTAGTTATTCCTTTTATGTCTTTATACAACTGTTTATACAGCTAGATCGATTATGTCATGCCTCGTATTTATACACCATTTCAGTCAATGAAATACATATAGTTCATACATTTTCTCTCTAATCACATGATATTACACCGTCCATTTTCTAAGAATGTTTCTCCCCTTTTCCAATTGTCTCAACATTCCTTTTTCCGACAGCACCATCATCGCCATCAACACCACCATCTCTTAAACACCGATCGATCTCGAATCCTGTCAGGGCCCATCTCCAACGGCCTCCCATCAAGGCCCCAAACCACATTCACCATTAAAATCAGCAGCCCATCTTCTCCAACGTTGTCATGATGCTGCTAGATGCAACTCCACCTCTTATGCCATGTCTCCTTCGAACAGCTTGTTGATTTCTTTACCAAATCTCATAGTGCCTCCCAGTTCTTGCACATTGTCTCCAAACTCTCAATGATTCCCACGAATACATCTCAAGTTTAAGGAATGTGTATGTGTATAGGTTAAATTTTGTAGATCGTAAACAACTTGTTATTCCTTTTAATGTGTATGTGTATAGGTTAAATTTTGTAGATTTTATACAACTTGTTATTCCTTTTATGTTTTTATACAGCTAGATCAATTATTTCATAACCTATCTTTATATACCATTAAAGTCAATGAAATACATGCAGTCCATACACTTCTCTCTGATCACATATCGTTCTATTCTTTGATAAGAATGTTGGTTGTCAACATGACCTACTGAAAGTCAACCAATAAGAAATAAAGCACAATTTGGTGATCATGGCACATTTCATTGAGATACAACAAAAAGAAGATGGAAAAATGAATAAAAAAGTACTGATTTATCCTTTTCTTGATTTACCCCATATGGTCCATTCCTTGTTGATTCACTTCATGCTTCATGCAATCATAACCAATAAAACTCAACAAATTGCAGCAAGACATGACGCTTCTCTAGGGTCTTGTCAGATTCTAGGTTACTCCTTTCCTCTTTAGAAACTTGAAGCAAACTATCAACTCATTCAATCAATATACCAAGTTAACTTGGTCCAAGTAGACTCAGTGTTTGACAAAGTGTGGAGATGGGAGATTAGATGAATTGAGGATATGAATTAAAGGATTGAATTAGGGAGTTGGATAAGTGGGACTATTGTGGAGGTCATTTTCGTTAGTTTAGTGCTTGTTTGGAGGCTATTTGGGAATTTGTGCTACAAATTTATGGGAATTTTTGAGCTAGATAGTATCTAAGGTTTTTGCAAAGAAGCACGGGAGCTTTTGTTGGAATCTCACTCTCTTGGACCAGAATGTCTAAATCCTCAAAAGCTTTAACAGATTGGTGCTCCAAGAAATCAACCATTCTATAATGTGGATCCGGTTTATTGGATGGCAATGGATGTGTGGAAGGATTATGTTTTATTGAAAGCAGAATATGGGTGTTAGCTTGGATGAAAAGGCCCCTCATCTAGTGAAGAGTAGTACTGGAAAGCTAGGTTACTGATGGACACTTTGTTAATTAATTAATTAAATTTTTTATTATAAATACCAAGAACAATCTCATGTCCAATCCCAGTTGTACCTTCTCTCTTGATTCAAAAGTATGGTCTTGGAGAGAGAAAAGAGGGTTCCATGGTCCTACTTAGGAGGCTAATTGAGTAGCTTTGGACTACCCATCGCAAATAGTTTTCAGAGAGTCATCAACTTTGGGCTTTAAAAGGACATAGGAAGGGATTTTGAATGTAGGATTTGGATGTCTTTGCACTTTTAGCAACCAATGGTTTAGGTTTTACGTGCTTCACCCAATCAGTGGTGCTGATTTTGCCTGCTCAGCGGCATTCCTCCCATTTTATATTTTTCGTGCAAATAGCATAAGCACCCTCACCCTTTCTAATGCAGGGGCATTTTCACACCAGGCTCGAGTTGGGTGGCCTGTGGGATGCAGGGGCACACTCGGGGTGAGCGGCCTGCGGAACCCATGGATTTGGGGGTGGCTCGTGTGAGCAGATCCCATGGATTTGGGGCCCACGAGGAGGGTTTGGCCAAGGACCTAACCCATGAATTTGGGGCATGTGCTATGAGATAAAGGAATTAATTTGCCATGCTCTATCAGTTGAGCTTTTAGAGCAAGTGGTTAATTGTCATGCATCAAATTGGTATCAGAGGGTCTCATGTTCGAAACTCCTCACCAGGGTGATTAATGCAGAGGCTGGGATGATCCATGTCTTGGTTCTCTATCCAGGAAACTAAATAAACTCATTTCAGACCAGATTAACTACAGGAGAGAGGACAGAAACTGAAATAAATCAATTGAAACAACGAGATAAGAAAAGCAAGTTGACACTACCGAGAGCATGGCGAAGGGCGTCGACGTTGCCAAGCTGGGCTGCTTCAGAGAGAGCTCGAAGGTGTGAAGGAGGTTCGACATCGAACACCCAACCTTGCTCTTCTTCCTCTTCGACGAACAGCCCTTGCTCCTCTTCTTCTTCCTCCTCCAACAGCCCATTTCGCCTCCCTGGTACGGCCATGACCGTCTTTCCCTCTTTTCTTCTTCTTTTCTTTTCCCGGCACCAGCTCTTGGTATCTCTTGGCAACGGCGGCTCCCCCGTCCCGTGCGGCCGTGACCGTGAGAAAGATGGCCAAGGGATCTTTTTTTAACTCTTGAGAAAAACTCCGATCCTCTGGCGTGGATGATACGCAGGATCTTGGAACGAGTCGGACAGAATCATGATTTAAAACTGCAAACTGTGGGTACCAACGAGTGTCCACGAGTAAGAGGCTAGGATCGTTTCCCAGTCTAATTTTGGAACAGTCCGAGTTTAGGGATACTTTAGTTGGTTTGAGCCTCGTTAGGGCGCGTTTGGTGAAGAATGGCGAAATTAATTCCCAACCAACAATACTCTCCAATTCTTTCCAATTGCTTATGCAAAATTGACTCTAAAATGATTGCATATTAGGTAAGCATGATAAGAAGAAAAAATAAAAATTTGCATTATGGTTAATATGATTTGACCAAAGTTTTTTAAGGATGGATCACCAAACATTTTCTAGCAAAGGACTATTTTCCTATGCAACAATTATAGTACATGATTTGACACAATGGCCAGTTTCCTATGCAACAACTATGAATGATTTTAACATTTGAATTTTTTTTATTTTTTTTCCTTTGAATTTAGATTGTGGAAATTTTTAATTTTTTATCCTCCATTTGATACCTCTTAAATGCTTATGGAGACACATGCTGCTTAATTATATAGAGGCCTACTCACTGGGAATTTTTTTAAAGAAACTGCATACATGACATGCAGTTATGTCAAATTAAACTTCACAATTTATGCATTCAATTTAGATGTACCATGAACCAAAAATTACATTTTTGGGGGGCTGTTTAGATACTCTAATAACTAAGTTAAATAAATGACCAATTAAGTGAAAAGAAACCTTGTTTGGGTAGGAAATAAATAACCATTTAAGTTTTTAACTTTGTCAATATTTCAACCAAAAAATCCTCAAATTCAGGTTAATTTTTAATCCCCTAATATTATTTTTTTTTCAACCAATTCCACATCTCCATTTTCCTCTCCTTAAACCCTAACCCCTTGACCACCAGTGAAGCAAAGGAGATGGCCAGCAAGAATTTCTGGTATCTCTCTCTCTCTCTCTCTCTCTCTCTCTCTCTCTCTCTCTCTCTCTGGCAACCAAAAATTAAAATTTTGTTGTGCCCGAAACTTACTTGTGCAGCCCAAAAATTTACAAAATCCTTATTCACAATTGAGCGTTCCTGATGTATCCTTTAATCAAGTGGGCTGCAAACACAAAGAAGTAGACACTTAGAGGATCAAAATCAACATCCTATAATCAAGATACAGGATTGCCTAATCGAGCAATAGAATGACATATCTGTTGGGTCAAGCTAAAAGTGACTTGAGCATAAGCCGGACCTGAAAATTGATTAAGACATGTGAACCCTGGGCCTAATCCATCGGCTAAGGTAATAGGTCTAAGCCCAGTCTAAGGCCCAAACAAGCTAGTCAAGCCAGGTGAACCGCTAGCACATTGCCACCCTTATATGCCACACATGAGAAATATTGAGAAATATTAGCTCGAAATTGAACCGTACAAATGGCGGGCCCACTTTGGATGGATCACTATCCGACATAAAATAGTGGGATGATATTTTTAGATTTGAAAGTGCTTGATGGATGATGCTTTGTCTATGTTGTGTATGTTGGGCTTTATGCACATTATTAGACTTGGGCCCATATGGGCTTTATATTTTGTTTCTCCTTTCATTTAATGAATAAATAGAAAGAAAATGGGCATCCCCCTCCCTCCCTCCCTCCCTCTCCTCAATGCTTCTATCCATCCACCTCTCTCTCTCTCTCTCTCTCTCTCTCTCTCTCTCTCTCTCTCTCTCCACCGTCTTGCATGTTGGCTGGTTGTTGTCTATCATGTTGGACCGATGGGATCAAAGCCTTGATCTATCTCTAGGTGCCTGCTTCATTAAATTTGTAAAGGACAGTGGCATTGGGTATCATAGATCTAGCATTTTAACTCAATGAAATATATGTAAATTTTCTTCTCTTATTTTTCCTTTAAAACCAGTTGTGTTTCGTCCTGATTTGTTATGATATAAGTTAAACGTCATTAACATCTTTGTTTAGTAGATTAGTGGAATGTTGGAAAAATAACAATCTAAAACACAAATAGGATAGAAGAAAAAGATAATGAGATAATTAGATCTATCAAGTTCAAGGCTCGACTTGAATAGTCAATTTCTTAAGACAGATTTATTGCCCTTTTTCTGGTAGTTCTAGTAAGTGCAAACAAAGAAAATCTACAAATTGTCTTAAGGATACAATGAACTCTCAATCTAAAATTCAACACGAAAAATTCTACATTTAAGTGTTGAACAGATCTCTTGTTTTGACACAAATATGCCTTTAAAATATTCACATTAAGAAGTTAGATTCGTGAGTACTACACAATGGATGGTTTATCTTGAAAATAGAGAGAATGCCATTTTTCGATTATAGTATCTAGGATTTATAGCAATTAAATGGTCATGGAATTTTCCTGTAGAGATACCAATGTACCTCTTCAAAACATCCACACACATTTATTGCAAACAACAACATTTCATGAAAGGACATGACCCTTTGTCCTATAACAGTTATTTATGTATCCTTTTAAACAGAAAAAGGTCATCCAAAATTGTTGCCACATGAGTGACACGTGGCATAGTGTGCCACATGTACAACCATGTCACAGTCACTCTCAATCAATACTAAGGTTAATAATTCTTCAGAATAGTTAAATTGCACCATGGCCCAAAAAGTTTGAACCACGTGCCAAAAAGATTAAGGCTCTTTTAGCTCCATGTGACGATGCGCACGTGCGAAGTGTTAAGCGAGCCTAATAAAGCACCAAAAATGTAACATCCCGGATTTTTGCCAACATGGAATTAGACGTCCTTAAGCAATGGATCGATCCTAATGCCTTATTAACTTGTCAGAACTCAATCCCAAAGCCTAAAACCGCTTTTGAACCCATTTCCTTCACAAATCTCACCCTTCACCACCTTGATCTTTCAATTTTTCTAAGTACTTTCACCCTAGACACTATCTTAAACTAGCTAAGTATTATAACTTGAATCACTGTATGTACCAACTACAAAGGCCCAAGTACCACCTCAGACAGAAATCTTACAGGACTAAATCCTTTAGAAATTTGATAAAGTTAACTAAGTGTTAAACTATATTAGCTACGAAATCCACTTGATCCACTTTAAATATGATCTGCAAGACCCAAAACTTGTAGAATCATTGACGCTAGGTTACCCTAAAATCTAGGATCAATCTCATTACCCAGTTGCTCTCGGGGGCACATTGAAACTCCGTATCAGATCTGAACCGCACGTCGGAAGTCCGATTAACACGAAGTTAAGGAATTAGGACCGCCTTGCTGGGCTTGACAACCATCTCGGAAATCAAATCCAGATAGTGTCCTAGGGCTATTCGCTTGAGCTCGGAGCGGGGAGTGTGAGAAATGTGAAATTAATGAAAAAATAAAATACAAATTTATGAAATCTGAGACTTGTCGCTTGCAGTCAGTATTAAGCAACCAGACCGTCATAATCAATCCAAATTACACCCTCAGATCAGGGATATTTCCCTAAACATATCCATGTACTCGGAATCTCCGATCAAGATCCACTAACCGTTGAACTGAAACTGGTCCACCACACTTGATCTGAGAAGCCGACTGGAATAAAAACTTAACTAAACCTAGATCCTGTGTTAGTGAGCTTAAGTCCGACCTTTGGCTCAAGGGGGGCCGCCGGAAGTCCTCCGTTGAGCTGAAACTGGGTCGCTTTGGTTATAACCTAAGTATATCTTGACCATAAGTCTATTTTAGTGAGTTTTTAGGCTATATAAGGACCTTAGAACCCTCTCTCTCACAGCCATACGAATTTGAAATTGAGAAGAGAGAAAGGAGAGAGAAAGTGTGGGAGTTGTGGGAGGACCTCCCAGTCATGCTTCCCTACCGTTATGCAAGCACAACCACCCCTATCTAATCGCTTTCCTGACGATTCCGGTGTCATTTCTATGTAAGAAACCCTAACCCTAATCTGTTATGGGGTTTTAATAGTTGTAGGTTATGAAATAACTAACCGAAAGCATGCTATAGGTTACCAAACTGCCGTATACGAAAGCTTAGCGAATCCATCGACTCCGTTACGATTCTACGACAAAAGGTGCGGACTTTAGATGTATAGGTTATGGTTTTCAACGCTTTCAATGTTAGATAATGATATATTCATGATTTGCATGCAATTGCACATGTACAAAGTGCTGTCTGTTTTCCGTTTCGATTAAAGATGAAGAATATGGAATTTTACATACTCTAGGTATTTGTAGAAAGTACCGTGTACGTATAAATTTTGGAAATTTGTTTGCCATGATTATTTGTTGTATGAACATATTATATATGCGTAAAATACTTGTTTGGCGAAAGGACTCGCCCTAATATATGTTTGGCTACTATACACTATGTATGTGAAAATAGTGTATTCTAAGTGTTTGTGAAAATGACTGAATGAGTATAGAATTCTCATTCATACTCGCCATGACTAATTGTCATGGATACATGATTGTTGTATTGGCGATACCCCCTTTGACGAAAGGATTTGCCCTAAATCATGCCACGGCCAACATACACTATATATGTTACAATGTGTGGCCCAAGTATTTGTGGAAATGACTGAATGAACATGGAACTTAGATTCCTGCTTGCCATGATTATCCGTTGTGGGTGCACGCGTGTTATAATTGGGGCAACTCCCTAGTGAAAGGATTTGGCCTAATGCCTATGTGATCAACATATGTCATGTATGTTGATGTATGTAGCTTAAAGTGTTTGTTGAAATGTCTGAATGAGTAGTAGTTAGTAAATTGTAATGTATAAGGGTGTTGAGATATGATTCTTAACTTCTTTAACTATGTGTATGATTTCTTTAGATATCTGTGTGATTAGGAATTGAATATGTACAACTCATACTTATGTTGTACTTCATAACATGCTCAACTGATTGTATGATTTTATCTGTGTAATGCATATGTTTAAATTCATGTTTATGTTGTATTCCATAAGTCCTGTGAAGGGTGATGGGGGAGTGGTGTAACGAGTGCATGCAATAGCCTTGGTAGCCCTAAGCGGATGTTATCAGACTTTGATTATATGATTTGAATCTTGATCCATTACTGCTTTACCTATATGCAATTGAATGTGATTGGGGCTATTGTATAGTCCATGCAGTCGATAATGGGATCGAATTCGTGGCTGAGATTCATTCGCTACGTATGACGTGTTTGACGAACCCGAGTCGTACGTTGCTTGTCGGAAGTGATTAGGCCACACGAAGTGCTTATGCACTTTATGTCGTACAACTCAATGGGCGCTCGTGCTAGTCTGGCTCGTTAAGTAACCCGATCTGTCTAATGTATGTTCAACATATTTGGATGCTACTGCTTGAACCTAGGGTACCAAACTTACCAGTGAAATCCTGTTAACCATGGTACCTCGATCTGCTAAGACTCATGAGTCAGGCATGGTGGTATGGGATACTGTGGTCGAGCTGTCGGCCTACGCTGGGGCCACGTGCCTCCCCGTAGTGACCAGTAAGCAACCAGACTCGTGAACCGATTATGGTGGTATGGGACACTATATTCGAGCTGTCGGCCTACATTGATAAGGTGATGGGGGAGTGGTGCAACGAATGCGTGTAACAGCCCTGACAACCCTTTGTAATGACCTCGAGCATACTCTGAATTTGTGGTGAAGCGACGAGTTTTGCCGCAGTGTATAGAGTATAAACTAGGCCTGTTTCAATTTAGTGATGAACCGTTAAAGAGGTGATGGGGGAGTGGTGTAACCATTGTGGGTAATAGCCCTAACAGCCTTTACAGTGACCTAGAAATACACCATCGTATGAAATTAACTAGGACTGACGACCCTAGAATGGATCATGTTTGGGAATGATACAAGGGAGGTACCTTAGTTTCCTAATCCTGCTGTTTGAAATGGACTAATAACTACTCGGTAATCATGCTCATCATCGCACTGCATGTGCCTGGTAGATGTGGAGTACTGAGGGATGAACGCATGTCGCGAATGTAAGATGGTGTCACATGAGGGTGGTTTGGCATAGGCATTCATCATGTCATTTCATACTTGCATTAAATAAGAGTAGTTAGGATTGTTTGATTGTACTGCTTTATCATTACTGCTTGACTGAATTGATAACATGTTAACCTATGTTTTATTGTTCCACTGAGTTGATCACTCACTCTCACGTTACAGGACGGTGTTGTACACACCAGCCAGACTTGTTTGAGTTTCAAATGATGGCGATGCTGCGAAGCAGAGTCGAACTTTTATGAGAATGAGGAGGATTCCTCCTTTATGCTGTTTCAGGCGGGTTCCGGTGAACCGTGTCCTGATCGACGGGGCTTTTTGGGATATTGACTAGAGGACCTTACACATTTGGTATATTTTAGGATTGTACTTGTAATTATTTAACCTAGTAACCTTATCACACTCTAGAGACTCACTACAATTTATATATTTTATTTATCTATCACAGTCTTCCACCTGCTATCTCACTTCTCTCTGGAGTATGATATCCTGTTTTGGCTTAATCTCACTCATGTTTACTGCACTAATATAGACAATATTCAATCATCATTCATTTTGTTTCATAAGTGATGCGTTGGAACTCGGGAGTTGAGTTTATGCTTGACCCCCGATTTTCAGGGCGTTATAAGATGGTATCAGTGCATGATTTGGATTAAACCGGACCTGGGTTATGGTCACACGACGCACTCTGACTTAGGAGTGGGTGACGAAACGTAGAAACCGACTTAGAATTTTCCAAATTCGCCGAACGGCGAAACCGACCGAAATCGACCACTGAGATTGGGCCCATACATGCCCATGATCTTGCAAAACGATCCCAAACCACTTCTGGGCCGTCAGTCGACGGGTTTGAGTCGTTCTCTAGAAACTAATGCCCTTAGGTTGTGGGTCAACCACAACACCTTGCACTTCATCTCAAAGCCTAGAACCCTTTTTTATCCAATTCCTTCAAAATCTCTCCTTGCACCACTTCATTCTTTAATTTTTTCTAAATCCTTTCATACCAGATATAAATTCTAACGTATAAATGATGAGAATAATACTTAAACAAAAAGTTACTATAAATAGTAAATATATGTATAAATTGGGCTTTTAACCATTCAAACTTTGGAATCTAACCAAATAAATGGGTTAGTTGGATAGATTAGCTCCTCTTACCCCAAAGTCATATGCCACACGTCACATAAACTCTTTCCGGTTTGCAAATTGGCCCCAAAAATGCCTCAAATGGAGTCGGGGGCCACTCTATGCAATCTAGTGGGATCCGAGACAGACCCGGGGTATCATTGGCCCCTTGGGAGGGTGGTGAACACCACCCTTCTGCAGCGGCACTGCGGTTGGTCCGGTGGACCGCGGCGGAACCGCGGTCAGGTTGGGCCGGGCTGGTCAGGCCAGTGCTGGTTGTGGTCGGCCCGACCCCTGGACACGTGTGGTGCCCACTAATATTTGTGGGGGCCTCTCTTTCTTGTCCATTTGGCCCCTTCTCTCTCAACTACACTTCCAAGCTCTCCTTTTCTCTAAAAGTTTCTGTTTTCTCTCTCAAACCTCTCTTCCATTCACTCGTTCCGTCATTTTCTGCCACAACCCATTCACCTCCATCGTTCACAGCAATCCCTACCTCCTTACCCTCTCCATTCTCTTTCATTTGGGCTCTTACATGCCCCATTTGGAGCTCAAAAACGTGTAAGCTCTTAACTCATCCCATCTTTCCATTTTCCCTCTTTATTCCCTTTCATTTGAGCCTATGTAGGCTCAAGACTCCGAAACCTAACAACCCCTCTCCTATCTCCCATGTTTTCCAATACCATGTTTGAAATGTATGCAATTAAACATAAACTCTGAGATTCCTTTCAAATTACACTTAGAAATTGATTATCCTGGGATCTGGAACTCCCATCCCACACTTTCCAACACAAGACTCATTTTCCAAAGCTATAAAATTAATTTTTATCCCACCCACCCTCCTACCAAACATGCCATTCCCAATCCCGAGGTGAGATTAGCAATGCAGTCCCATTTAAGACAATAGGCCCTCGAGTTTTGGACCTAGAGCGGTGCTCCTAGATTTCGATAGGCCTGACCGTATAGGAAATCCAACAAATTTATAACGTGAACCCTAGGACCTCGTGCTCGAGCGTAGTTACATTCATGTTCAGGCAATTCAATTCCAATTAGGCAACTTCGACCCTAAGTGATAAAACCCTTCCTGTATTAGAAATGGTATGAAATCATCTAGCGTATGAGCATAAACTTTGGACTACACCTATGGATTTCCACTACCCCTAAATTAAGACTAGACCACCGGTTACATTAGAGAATGCTAAAGACTGGTAGATGTAGCTAGGTCAAATCAATACACCTCTTAAATCTGGGTGGCGCAGCGAAAGCATGGTGAACCCTACCCCACTGGCCCATGATCGAAACTGTGCTCGTTGAATACGAACATTATAGAAGCCTTAGCAAGTTCTACTATGAGAAACCATTTTAAGATGATCTAGTAAGATTTGATTCACCATTTCCTTGGACATCGATAATGACGAGGATTTTCTTAGACCAAGACCTAAAGGGTAACCCGAGAAATAGGACATTTGAACTTTTTTGTGATGGACATTCCCTACGTTTTTAGAGTGATCAGTCTAAGGAGATACTGAAAAATAAACTGCGAAGCATTCACGGCTTGACCCAATTCTCAATCATGAGCGACTACCAATGGACTCACTGCTTGGCCGAGCAGAAGACCAGGATCCACCAGGATTCGGAAGGGATATAATGAGCTTTCTACCCTAGCCCGGTAGGTGATCGATGTATCGGGATCAAGCCCACTATAACCGTCTCTCCGTGTTGATCAAACATTGAAAACAGCTATCTTACTCTAACTAGTTGGGAATCGAAGTCAAGACTCCAAATAGGGAAAGAAATCCATTGTAGCAAACCATCAGGATATAAGCAAGGGATAAAGAAATAAGTTTTAAGGGGGGTAGACTAAAATGAACCAGGCTAGTATATACCCTACCACGCGTAGAAACTTGAAATCAATAAGTCTTAGGCAAAGGAAATAATAAAATTCTTAGGAAATAATAGAATTCTTACTTATTACCCTTAGGCAATTTCGGGGACGAAATTTTATTTTAAGGGGGGTAGATTGTAACATCCCGGATTTTTGCCAACCTGGAATTAGACGTCCTTAGGCAATGGGTCGATCCTAATGCCTTATTAACTTGTCAGAACTCAATCCCAAAGCCTAAAACCACTTTTGAACCCATTTCCTTCACAAATCCCACCCTTCACCACCTTGATCTTTCAATTTTTCTAAGTACTTTCACCCTAGACACTATCTTAAACTAGCTAAGTAGTATAACTTGAATCACTGTATGTACCAACTACAAAGGCCTAAGTACCACCTTAGACAGAAATCTTACAGGACTAAATCCTTTAGAAATTTGATAAAGTTAACTAAGTGTTAAACTAGATTAGCTACGAAATCCACTTGATCCACTTTAAATACGATCTGCAAGACTCAAAACTTGTAGAATCATTGACGCTAGGTTACCCTAAAATCTAGGATCAATCTCATTACCCAGTTGCTCTCGGGAGCACATTGAAACTCTGTATCAGATCTGAACCGCACGTCGAAAGTCCGATTAACACGAAGTTAAGGAATTAGGACCACCTTGCTGGGCTTGACAACCATCTCGGAAATCAAATCCAGATAGTGTCCCAGCGCTATTCGCTTGTGCGCGGAGCGGGGAGTGTGAGAAATGTGAAATTAATGAAAAAATAAAATACAAATTTATGAAATCTGAGACTTATTGCTTGCGGGTCAGTATTAAGCAACCAGACCGTCAGAATCAGGCTAAATTACACCCTCGGATCAGGGATATTTCCCCAAACATATCCATGTACTCGGAATCTCCGATGAGATCCACTGACCGTTGAACTGAAACTGGTCCACCACGCGTAATCTGAGAAGCCGATTGGAACGAGAACTTAACTAAACCTAGATCCTATGTTAGTGAGCTTAAGTCCGACCTTTGGCTCAAGGGAGGCCGCCATAATCCTCCGTTGAGCTGAAACTAGGTCGCTTTGGTTATAACCTAAGTATACCTTGATCATAAGTCTATTTTAGTGAGTTTTTAGGCTATATAAGGACCTTAGAACCCTCTCTCTCACAGCCATATGAATTTGAGGTTGAGAAGAGAGAAAAGAGAGAGAAAGTGTGGGAGTTGTGGGAGGACCTCCCTGCCATGTTTCCCCGCCGTTATGCAAGCACAACCACCCCTATCTAATCGCTTTTCCGGTGATTCCGACGTCATTTCTAGGTAAGAAACCCTAACCCTAATCTGTTACGGGGTTTTAATAGTTGTAGGTTATGAAATAACTAACCAAAAGCATGCTATAGGTTACCAAACTGCCATATACGAAAGCTTAGCGAATCCATTGACTCCGTTACGATTCTACGACAAAAGGTGCGGACTTTAGGTGTATAGGTTATGGTTTTCAACGCTTTCAATGTCAGATAATGATAGATTCATGATTTGCATGCAATTGCACATGTACAAAGTGCTGTCTGTTTTCCGTTTCGATTAAAGATGAAGAATATGGAATTTTACATACTCTAGGTATTTATAGAAAGTACTGTGTACGTATAAATTTTGGAAATGTGTTTACCATGATTATTTGTTGTATGAACATATTATATATGCGTAAAATACTTGTTTGGCGAAAGGACTCGCCCTAATATATGTTTTGCTAATATACACTATGTATGTGAAAATAGTGTATTCTAAGTGTTTGTGAAAATGACTGAATGAGTATAGAATTCTCATTCATGCTCACCATGACTAATTGTCATGGATACATGATTGTTGTATTGGCGATACCACCTTTGACGAAAGGATTTGCCCTAAATCACGCCACGACCAGCATACACTATATATGTGACAATGTGTGGCCCAAGTATTTGTGGAAATGACTGAATGAACATGGAACTTGGATTCCTGCTTGCTATGATTATCCGTTGTGGGTGCACACGTGTTATAATTGGGGCAACTCCCTAGTGAAAGGATTTGGCCTAATGCCTATGTGATCAACATATGTCATGTATGTTGATGTATGTAATTTAAAATGTTTGTTGAAATGTCTGAATGAGCAGTAGTTAGTAAATTGTAATGTATAAGGGTGTTGAGATATGATTCTCAACTTCTTTAACTATGTGTTTGATTTCTTTAGATATCTGTGTGATTAGGAATTGAATATGTACAAACTCATACTTATGTTGTACTTCATAACATGCTCAACTGATTGTATGATTTTATCCGTGTAATGCATATGTTTAAATTCATGTTTATGTTGTATTCCATAAGTGCCGTGAAGGGTGATGGGGGAGTGGTGTAACGAGTGCGTGCAACAACTCTGGTAGCCCTAAGCGTATGTTATCAGACTTTAATTGTATGATTTGAATATTGATCCATTACTGCTTTACCTATCTGCAATTGAATGTGATTGGGGCTATTGTATAGTCCAGGCAGTCGGTAATGGGATTGAATTTGTGGCTGAGATTCATTCACCACGTAGGACGTGTTTGACGAAATCAAGTCACGCGTTGCTTGTCGGCAGTGATTAGGCCACACGAAGTGCTTATGCACTTCATGTCGTATAACTCAATGGGCGCTCGTGCTAGTCTGACTCGTCATGTAACCCGATCTGTCTAATGTATGTTCACCATGCTTGGATGCTACTACTTGAACCCAAGGTACCAAACTTACTAGTGAAATCCCGTTAACCAGGATACCTCGATCCGCTAAGATTCATGAGCCGGGCATGGTGGCATGTGAAAAGGCCTAGCTATATGTCCTAGAGGGGGGGCGAATAGGACAATGCCAAATAAATCTTATAACAGCGAAATTAAAACAAATATGATAGCCAAAATAAATCACAATGCAGGAAAGTAAAACAACCTCAAAAATATGATCTTGAGGGATTGATACAAATGTTGTTCTAAGGACAACCTTTCACCAAAAACCAGAGTTTATGGTAGGACAACCTTATTTCTAGAAAGATCTTTGTATCGAATCTCAAACCAAAGAGGAATACAGAATTAAGCACAAATTAAAATAAAGTGTAATCACAAATGTATTGTTCTAGGGACAGCCATACACCATAAAAATGGCAGGGCAACCTTGCTGGAACAACTTTAAAAGAAATTGAATTTCAAGCAGATAAAGGAATAGTGAAAAGTAAATTCTAAATTATTACAAAATTCCCACAATGCTTGAATTAAATGATTACAACATTCACCACCACACATACATCCCACAAATGAATATTAAAGATTAGAAATGTAAATCATTCACCCACAACACAAGGGATTATAGTGGTTCGCCTGTGTGTTCACCAACTGTTAAACAACAGCCACACAGAATGCTACTCCACTCCTAATATCCTCACACAGGGGATATTAGCGTTCACTAACAAAATAGGTTTTCACAGGTTCACCCAAAACCTTTACAATTGTGTCTTTGTCTGTGGGCTTACACAATAAAAAAAAACCCCACTTCTGAGTTTTCCTGGCTCTCCTCAGATAACCAATACAACAAGATTTTTCTGGCAAATCTTGAAAGAAACCAAAACAAAAAGGAATTTACGATTAAATGTAAAATACTTGATTATATCCTTCGTTGTAGCAGCCTGGTAGAACCAAATCAGAGTAAATGATTGAATGTTTAAGTTCAATATCCAGCACTCAATTATAATGGTTATAGTTCTAATAGATTTTAAATTAGACCAATTAGGGCTTGCCTTAATTGATTTTGATTCCAAAGAAAGGGAATAACAATTCCTCTTTTCAGATTAGATTGGAATAGCAGAAACAAAATCAATTAAATAAAGCTAAAGAAAGAGAGTATAAAATAAACACACTTAGCTTAGATGGAGCACAAAATTCTCTCAGAAGTTTGACGAAGATTGGCTTGAATGGATTAATTAATTGCTTGAATTCTTCTGAGTTTCGTGCTCTATTTATAGGTGAGCAGATCGTAAGATTGACTGGTCTAGGGAGCTCTTCGACTAGTCGAAGAAATAATAGATTTGAAAAAAATTGAGCGCGATAAGCTTTGACCGTTCTACGACTGGTCGAAGGCCTCCTTCGACTGGTCGTAGGTCACCTTCGACTGGTCGAAGACCTTGTAATTTATTGCTGGACTTTGAATCGAAGATTTCGACTGGTCGTAGAAGCAGTCAACACTGTTCCTTCGACTGGTCGAACAGATTCTAGGACTGGTCGAAGCCTAACAGAAATTATCCGAATTTTGTAACAAACTTACGACTGCTCGAGGAATTTCTTGGACTGGTCAAAGTAGAGCTAAGACTAGTCGAAGAAAGCCTAGGACAAGTCCCCGAACTGCCCAAACACAAGTGTCATATACATATGACTTATGTATCCAAAATGGCCTACTTCTAAGGTCAACCTATGGTCAAACAAACCCCAATCAAGAAGTAAGGACATCGAAAACATTAGGAACAAGTGACCTTGAAGTTTAAGCCTTGAAGTCTTGATGTAGCTCAACCTCGAAAGTGTCTTGAGTTCTTTACGAACTGCCTTGTACTCTTATTGAAATCTTGCATTCTTGAGTCTTGTCTTGTGAGCAATACTTGAAGTCAAGGTTGATCTTTGTACTTGTAATCTTTGCTTGTTGTGAACTTTGCTTGTTCAAGAGAGTTGATCTTGGAAAGAGCTTCACTTATACAAGTTATAAAACAGTGATTTTGTCATCACAAATTTGACAACCGACAGGGATATAGACTGATATAAGCTATAGCACTTACAATCTCCCCCTTTGGCAAATTAGTGACATAGACTGATATAAACTATAGCACTTACAATTTTCCTTTTGGCAAATTAGTGACAAAACACATAACAAGATATAACCAAGATAACCAAGATAAAAGTAGAATAATCGGATAGAGTTAGAGAAACATAAACCAGAAACATAAACCAGTTAACATCAACTGGCATTCAACCATTCCAAACATACTCCCCCTAAGAAACATAACCATTCTCCCCCTTTTTGTCACAATATGACAAAGAAAATAACAATATAAAGGGATATATGAGAAGAAATATGATAAGATACGAGATAATAGCAGAAAAACAGAAACTGACCAATTCAAAATCAGCATAGTATCACAATAAACAAATACCCAGCATAAAAGAAAAATAGTAGCCAATTCCAAATCAGATGACTTAGTGCTAAGAATTAAAGTTATTACAAACCAGAAAATCCCATATAGACTAGTCAGAATTAGAACTAAAAGACGGAGCAGGAATAGAGGAATCAAGTTAGTGCATGCCTTTGTTCAATCGCCTAAGATATTTTCGCATGTACTTGAATTGAGAATCATGAGCAACAGACATGTTTTCCATCTTTTCATTCAAATTCTCAACTTTACCCTCCAATGCACTCAGACGTGCATCAAAATCAGATGGTACAAAATCTGGATCATTTGTTGAATCAGAATCCAGTTCCTCAAAGATGTCATCCATATTAATGTCATCCCCCGCTTCTTCATGACCAGCACCACCACCATTACCACCTTGTTCAGGAAGTAATTCCAGCTTCATCTTATTGAGATTAGAGTTGTTGAAAATCAGATGATGGATAGGTGCCTCATTAACTGGCATATCGACCAACATATGTGTAGCCAATACAGTCATTAAATAACCAAAAGGGATGTCACTATGACCAGGATGGAGTCTAAATCGAAGAATGAAATGACAGATTAAGGATGGCAAACAAATCGAGTACCACTTTGGAAATAGCATGAATAACACGAACCATAAATGAAGTCAAGTCAGTTTTATTACCTGACCGAGGATACAGATTAGACACAAAGATTGCACGTGGAGTACTCTGTATTTGGGTAACAAATACCTTGCAGGAAGCGCATTCCCTTTTTTAGTCCAGTGAACATCCATGTTGCACAAGTCTCTAGTGAGCATACGTTTTTCAGATACAGAGGGTTTATCAGTCAAATTATGAATAGGAATACTCTCATCATTCACAGGAATATCCATAAGGGCTGAAATTAAATGACGATCAATTTCAAATGGCCCTTCACTAGTAGATATTTTAAAAGTTAAATTATCTAGTGAGAAGTCACTAATACATGTAAACATGGATTGGGCAATGGATCGGTATACAGGCCCACCCCAATGCAATAAGTTAACCCAACCTACAGCTTCAAGCATAAGAAGGATATCAAAAGGTGCAATATGATTAATATCACTAGGATGTTCAACAATAACATTATGAGCTCTAAGGTCTGTAACATAAGATGGATCATTATTGGGCTCAAGAAGATGACGTTTGGTCGATCTGGAGGAAGAAGAAGGACCACGGGAAGTGGATTTTCTACCTCTAGAAGCCATATGCAACAACAATAACACGGAAATAAAGAGTTGCAAAGGATTGAGAAATGGGTTTACTTCAATCAGATTTTTCAAAATCCAAACTCCAAATCTCAATGAAATCCTAAATAGAAAGCTTCAAGTAAGAAAAGAAAGCAATCTAGACACAGATTTATAAGAAAAACGTAAATGGAACACTAACCTTGAAGAACAAGAATGGTGGGTTTGACAAGTCGAAGCTCGGCTCCTTAGAAAGGAAAAACGAAATGAGGAAGAAAGTAAAAATCTCCAAATTTAAGTGATTTCCGAGATCTACAACTGGTCGTAGGTATCTACGACCAGTAGAAGGTCGACTGGTCGAGTATACTCACGACAGGTCGAAGGAAGTCCAGAAATATATATTTCTTGCAATTTTTTAACGAAAATGGAATTAAACCTAGCAAATATATACACTATGATATACGTAGGCCTAAATAATCATTTTGAAATACACATATCAAGATCAAATTTCATCTTATAAAACCTGATTTTATTAAGAGGTTTTGTGAAAATATCAGCTCTTTGATCTTCAGTAGGAATATATTTCAGAGATATAACTTTTTCTTCTACCAATTCCCGAATATAATGAAATCTAATGTCAATGTGCTTAGTATGAGAATGCTGAATAGGATTTTTTGAAATATTTATTGCACTAGAATTATCACAATGCAATAACATAGAATCCTGTTTGATTCCATAATCACTTAGCATTCGTTGCATCCAAACAAGCTGTGTATATGCATTACCAGCTGCGATATACTCAGCTTTAGCTGTTGAAAGTGATATAGAATTTTGTTTCTTACTAAACCAGGAAACTAAACAATTTCCAATGTAAAAGCAACCACCACTGGTTGATTTTCTATCATCTAGATTACCAGCCCAATCAGCATCTGAGTACCCAGCAAGTTGGACACTAGTCTCATGAGGATACCAGAGACCAAGATTTCTGATACTTGCTGCAACATATCTAATAATCTGCTTAACAGCAATCAAGTGAGATTCTTTTGGATCAGATTGAAATCTTGCGCAAATACCAACACTTAGAGAAATATCAGGTCTACTAGCAGTTAAATATAACAAACTACCAATCATACTCCGATAAAGTTTTGAATCAACATTTTTACCATTAGAGTCTTTAGAGAGTTTCAGGGTAGTACTCATAGGAGTATTGAAATTCTTACCATTCTCAAATCCAAATCTCTTGATTAGATTCAAGGCATACTTAGATTGAGAGATGAATATTCCTTCAGGTTGCTGCTTAACTTGCAAACCAAGGAAATAAGTTAATTCCCCAACCATGCTCATTTCAAACTGTGATTTCATCAAGTCTGCAAACTCAGTAGTCAAGTTAGTACAAGTTGATCCATAGATGATATCATCAACATAAATTTGTACTATTAAGATATGATCATTATGTTTTTTAACAAATAGAGTTTTATCAACAGATCCCATTTGAAAATTGTGACTTAAAAGAAATTTTGTTAGTTTCTCATACCATGCCCTAGGTGCTTGTTTTAATCCATAAAGTGCCTTTTTAAGCCGATACACATGATCAATATTTTTGGGATCTTCAAAACCCATTGGCTGTTCAACATATACTTATTCATGTAAATCACTATTTAGAAAAGCACTTTTCACATCCATTTGATATATTTTTATCTTTCTAAAACATGCAATGGATATAAATAGCCTGATAGATTCAAGACGTTCTACTGGTGTAAAAGTTTTATCAAAATCAATTCCTTATATTTGAGTGTAACCTTGTACCACTAGTCTAGCCTTATTTCTAATTATATTTCCACATTCGTCTGACTTATTTTTGAAAATCCATTTTGTTCCAATGATGTGTTTATCTTTAGGTCTTGGAACGAGATACCAAACATCATTTCTTACAAATTGGTCAAGTTCTTCTTGCATTGCAACAATCCAGTTCTCATCAGCAAGAGCTTCTTTTACATTAGATGGTTCTATTTGGGATGTAAAACATACATAATTACATAAATCCTCAAGTTGTCTACAGGTGCAAACACCAGTGAGAGGGTTTCCAAGAATTTGAGTAGTTGGATGATCTTTAATAGTCCTCAATTCAGATTCAGTCTGATTTAATGAAGTATCGGGTTTATCAATGATTAGAACTTCATCATTATCTGAATTAGAGATTGGCTTATTTAAGTGATCATCAATGACAACATTGATGGATTCTTGAATCACACCAGTTCTCTTGTTCAGAACCCTATAAGCACGACTGTTTAAGGAATATCCTAGAAAAATCCCTTCATCACTCTTTGTATCGAATTTTCCCAAATTTTCACGATCTCGTAAAATATAACATTTACTGCCAAAAACTCGAAAGTATTTGACAGTAGGCTTTTTATTGAACCATAATTCGTAAGCCATTTTATTATTATCTTTGCTAGTATAGACTCGGTTAATAATATAGCAAGCTGTATTTACAGCTTCAACCCAAAGATTTTTAGAGAGCTTCATGCTATTCAACATGACATTAGCCATTTCTTGAAGCACCCTATTCTTTCTTTCCACAATTCCATTTTGTTGTGGAGTTTTGGGAGCTGAGAATTCATGTAATATTCCTTGGTCAGTACAGAACTTCTTAAAATTGCTATTCTCAAATTCAAATCCATGATCACTACGAATCTTACTGATTTGAGAAGATTTTTCAGTTTGAATCCTTTTGAGAACTTTTCTTACTTCTTCAAGGGTTTCAGATTTATCCCTTAAGAAGACTACCTAAGTGTATCTGGTAAAGTCATCAACTATTACCAGAATATACTTTTTACCACCACGACTTTCCGTTCTGGTAGGTCCAATTAGATCCATGTGAAGAAGTTTGAGTGGTTTTGATGTGGTATTTGAATTCACCTTTTTGTGTGAGTTCCTTGTTGTTTGCCTATCTGACACTCACCACATATTTTATCTAATTTCTGAAGTTTGGGTAAACCTCTTATAAGTTTTTGATTGCTCAATCTATATAAATTTCGATAATGAACATGTCCAAGACGTTTGTGCCATAAATCAGTCTCGTCTGTATGGACCATGTAACATGTTTGATTAGATGAGCTGGATTCGCTAATGATATAGCAATTTTCAGACGTTCTTCGCCCAGTTAATATTACAGAACCCTTATTATTTAGTATCTCATAGCTTTGATTAGAGAACCGAACACTATGGTTATTATCACATATCTGAGATATGCTAAGTAAGTTATGTTTTAGGCCTTCAACATATAAAACATTTTTAAACACAGGAAGATTAAAAAGTTGAACCGTACCTTGGCTTATAATCTTGCAGTTGCTACCATCACCAAATGTGACTGAACCATCAGTCATATCTTTTAGATTCGTGAATAAAGCTTTGTCACCTGTCATATGCCTAGAGCATCCCTTTGTCAGGTACCACTTTGAATGACTTGTTGCTTTGAAGGCAATGTGAGCAACCAAGCAGGTGACTTTAGGAACCCATTTCATAACTGTTTTAGGTTTAGGAACATAGTTGGTCTTCTTTTGTTTATAGTTGTAAGAATAACCTATAGAGTTAGATTTTAGGAGCTCCTTGAGTAAATCTACTATATTTTCAGCTAGTGGATTTCGTTTCTGATTAAAGTTGACATGACTGCTTCTAGGTTTTTGAAGAGTTTTTGAATTTCTAGAAAAACCTTGATAAGTATTTTTCCCTTTTGAGTTTGAGGACTCTCCTTTCACAAACATAGGAGGAGTATACTTTTGTTTAGGAGATAAATTTTTATCATAGCCCAGCCCGGATAGATCGCCACATTTTCTTAATCCAGATAAGAGTTTTTCTAACTTTGGATCACCTTGGGCATATTTCCATGAGTCTTTTTGACTCAGAAGAGAAGATACTTCCTTTTTGAGATTTTCAATCTCAGATTTCAAATCAACAATTAAAGAATTTTTGAATTCTAAATCACATTTTGATTTTTTAAAACAATCTGAAATTTGTGATTTTTCTAAGACAAGTGATTCAAAACATTCTTTGAGTTTAGAAAACTTTTCTTTTTGAAGTTTAAGTTTAACAGCAATTTTACAACTTTCTTTGTATAGGGCATTGTAAGCATCTTGAAGATCATCTTCATTTTCATATTCACTACTCAGATTTTCTTCACTTGTTGAGTCATTATCTGAAAATGTGAATTTGGCTAGAGTCATAAGTGCTTTAACTTTATTCCCTAACTTAGTTTCAGAATCTTCTGATTCAGAAGAAGCTTCAGAATCAGATGATTCATCCCACGTAGCCAACATACTCTTCTTCTTGGGTTTGTCCTTTTTGGGACATCTATTTGCCAAATGCCCATATTCTTGACAGTTGTAACATTGACTATCTTTCAGAGATTTTTGAGATTTGAGTCTAAACTTCTTCTTATCGTTTGATTTTTGGAAATCAACCCTTTTCTTGCTTTTAAAAATCTTGTAGAATTTCTTAGCCAAAAGAGCCATATCATCTTCTGAATCAGATTTTTCTTTTGAATTACATTTAGAGGATTTTAGAGCAATCGATTTACCTTTAGGAGCTTTAAAGTTTAACTCGTAGGTTTGTAAAGAACCAACTAGTTCTTCTACCCTCATATTATCCGTATCACGAAGTTCCTGGATCGCGGTTACTTTAGAATTGAATGAGCGTAATATCTTTGCACACACTTTACTTTCTGGGATTTTATCGCCAAGACCCCACATTGAGTTTACAATGTCATTGAGTCTAGTGTAAAAGTCCATAAACATTTCATTTTCCTCCATATGAATTTCTTCAAATTTGGTTGTAAGGAGTTGGACTTTAGACTTTTTGACAATTGATGTACCCTCGTGTGTCATTTCTAGTATATCCCAGGCTTGTTTCGCAGTATCACAGGATATGATTCTTTTGAACTCATCCGGTGATAGTGCGCAAGTGATTGCATTTAGTGCTTTAGCATTGGCACTATACTCACTTTTCTGAAGAGTGGTCCATAAATAATAAGCAGGTACAGACATAGTTTTTGAACCGTCGGATTCAGTTACTTCAATGGTAGGAGTTTTCCATTCAGTTATTGTGGCTCGCCACACACTCTCATCCATTGATTTTAAGAAGATTCTCATTCTGGCTTTCCAATAGGCATAGTTGGAGCCATCAAATGGTGGAGGCCTCGTGACTGAAAGGCTATCAAAATTTGACATCTTTTTAAATAGCTTAGATCGTTAGCTCAGGAAATAAATCCAAATAAAAAGCAATAAGAACGAGCTATTAGGCTTTGATACCACTTGAAAAGGCCTAGCTATATGTCCTAAAGGGGGGGGGGGGGGTGAATAGGACAATGCCGAATAAATCTTATAACAGCGAAATTAAAACAAATATGATAGCCAAAATAAATCATAATGCAGGAAAGTAAAACAACCTCAAAAATCTGATCTTGAGGGATTGATACAAATGTTGTTCTAAGGACAATCTTTCACCAAAAACCAGAGTTTATGGTAGGACAACCTTATTTCTAGAAAGATCTTTGTATCAAATCTCAAACCAAAGAGGAATACAGAATTAAGCACAAATTGAAATAAAGTGTAATCACAAATGTATTGTTCTAGGGACAGCCATACACCATAAAAATGGCAGGGCAACCTTGCTGGAACAACTTTAAAAGAAATTGAATTTCAAGCAGATAAAGGAATAGTGAAAAGTAAATTCTAAATTATTACAAAATTCCCACAATGCTTGAATTAAATGATTACAACATTCACCACCACACATACATCCCACAAATGAATATTAAAGATTAGAAATGTAAATCATTCACCCACAACACAAGGGATTATAGTGGTTCACTGTGTGTTCACCAAGCTGTTAAACAACATGACCACACAGAATGTTACTCCACTCTAATATCCTCACACAGGGGATATTAGCGTTCACTAACAAAATAGGTTTTCACAGGTTCACCCAAAACCTTTACAATTGTGTCTTTGTCTGTGGGCTTACACAATAAAAAAAAACCCCACTTCTGAGTTTTCCTGGCTCTCCTCAGATAACCAATACAACAAGATTTTTCTGGCAAATCTTGAAAGAAACCAAAACAAAAAGGAATTTACGATTAAATGTAAAATACTTGATTATCTCATTCGTTGTAATAGCCCGGTAGAACCAAATCAGAGTAAATGATTGAATGTTCAAGTTCAATGTCCAGTACTCAATTGTAATGGTTATAGTTCTAATAGATTTTAAATTAGACCAACTAGGGCTTGCCTTAATTGATTTTGATTCCAAAGAAAGGGAATAACAATTCCTCTTTTCAGATTAGATTGGAATAGCAGAAACAAAATCAATTAAATAAAGCTAAAGAAAGAGAGTATAAAATAAGCACACTTAGCTTAGATGGAGCACAAAATTATCTCTCAGAAGTTTGACGAAGATTGTCCAACCAATAGTTGTAATCCAAAGTCTATATTCTAATACAAGAAATTGTTCATCACTTAGGGTCAAACGTTGTCTGATTGAGATTGAGTTGCCCGAACTTAAATTTAACTACGTTCGAGCACTACACACATGCTCGTACTATCTAAGGAGGTCATAGGGTTCGCGTTAGTAGTTCATGGAATTTCCTATACTGTCAAATTCTTTAAAATCTAAAAGCATCAACTTTAAGTCCAAAACTCTAAGGGACTGTTTGGCCAATGGTATTAAGTTGTATTAAATGGATTGCATTGCTAATCTTACTTGGGGATTGGGAATGGCATGTTTGGTAGGAGGGTGGGAGGGGATTAATTTTATAGGCTTTGGAAAATGAGACTTGTGTTGGAAAGTGTGAGATGGGATTTCCAAATCCCATGATCATGAATCTCTAAGTGTACTTGGAAAGGAAAATTCTGGGATTTACTCTTAATTGCATACACTCCAAACATGGTATTGGAAAACATGGGATACACCCAATCTAGGGAGCATACCTTACATATACATTTTACATACATTTATTGTTACTTTTACAATTCTAGCCACCTTAATCTTACTTAATGCAATTGGCCGAACGGGCCCTAAACGTCCTAACATTCGGAGATTATGAAAGTTATGGGACAAAAAAAAAATGTGGATTTTGTGTTCATATGGGTGTGAAATGGTGAGGCTAAGAGGAGTAATGGTGGAGGGGTGGAAGGAGTTCACAATTGTCGTGTACAACTCTAACTTGCCAAACATTCGACACATTCCATCAACATGAAAACACAAAGATCCTAATGTAGAGGCTGAAACTTTTGATTCTCCACGAGTTTGAACCTCAACAGGGATTGTAAAGGCCCCAAAAGACAGGGTTTGAAGAAAGGAAATGAAGAAATAGGATGGGTTGAGAGCTTACACGGTTTTGAGCTTCAAATGAGGGGGTGTGGGAGCTCAAATGAGGAAAAAAGGAAAGGGTAGAGGGTAGGTGTTGCTATGAACGATGGAGGGGTGTGGGTTTTAACAGAAAACAATGGAATGGGCGATTGGAAGGGAGGTTTGAGAGAGAAAACTAGATTTTTGAGGGAAAGGGAGAGCTTAGAGGGTCACTTTGTGAAGGAAGTACTAGTTTGGAAAGGTTTTAAGGGACGGCCCATGTACCAGGGGATTCCCCTAGGCCCCAAACATGATCAGCCCGATCGGCCCGCCCGACCGGGCCCGAAACCCGGGGAGGCCTCGCCGACTTGGGGAGGGCCTCCCCGACTTTTGGAGTGGTTGGTGATACCTCGCCATTTGGGTGAGGTCCTTGTGACCCCTAGACCCCAAAAATGTGTGGGGCCCACCCTGGGTCCCCCTACAAGTGCTCCATTTGGCCCTCGACTCTATTTGAGGCATTTTCGGGGCCAATTTACAAACCAGAATGAATTTATATGACATGTAGCATATGATTTTGGGTTAGGAGGCGATAATATATCCAACTAACCTATTTATTTGGTTAGATTCTAAAGTTTGAGTGGTCAAAAGTACAATTTATACATATATTTACTATTTATAGTAACCTTTTGTTTAAGTATTATTCTTCATCATTTATACATTAGAATTTATATCTGGTATGAAAGGATTTAGAAAAAATTGAAGAATGAAGTGGTGCAAGGAGAGATTTTGAGGGAATTGGATAAAAAGGGATTTTAGGCTTTGAGATTAAGTGTAAGGTGTTGTGGTTGACCCATAACCTAAGGACATTCGTTTCTAAGGAACGACTCAAACCCGTCGACTGACGGCCTAGAAGTGGTTGTTTCGTGTGATTATGGGTGTGTATGGACCCAATCTCGGCTGTTGATTTCGGTCGATTTCGCCGTTCCGTGAATTTGGAAAATCCTACGTCAGTTTCTACGTTTCGTCACCTCCTCCTAAGTCAGAGTGCGTCGTGTGACCATAACCCAAGTCTGGTTTAATCCAAATCATGCTCTAATACCATCTTGTAACGCCCTGAAAATCGGGGGTCGAGCATAAACTCAACTCCTGAGTTCCAACGCATCACTTATGCAACAAAATGAATGATGATTGAATGTTGTCTGTATTAGTGTAGTGAACATGAGTGAGATTAAGCCAAAACAGCATGTCATACTCCAGAGACAAGTGAGATAGCAGGCGGAAGACTGTGATAGATAAATAAAATATATAAACTATGGTGAGTCTCCAGAGTGTGATAAGGTTACCAAGTTAATGAATTACAAGTATAATTTCAAATTATACCAAGTTGTGGAAGTGTAATGTCTTCTATTCCAAATACCATGGCCCCGTCAATCCAATACCAGGTCTTCATAGACCTGTTAGAGAGTTACATGTAGGAGAACTCCTCCTCAACATCATAGTAGTAGTCCGGCTCTGCTTCATAAGCATCGCCAACACTTGAAACTCAAACAAATCTGGTTGGTGTGTATAACACCGTCCCGTAACGTGGGAGTGAGTGATCAACTCAGTAGAACAGTAAAGCATAGGTTAACATGTTATCAATTCAGTTAAGCAGTAATGATAAAGTAATATAATCAAACAATCATAACTACTCGTATTTAATGCAAGTATGAAATGACATGATGAATGCCCTTGCCAAACCACCCTCATGCGACATCATCTTACGTTCGCGACATGCGTTCATCCCTCAGTGCTCCACATCTACCAGGTACATGCAGTGCGATGATGAGCATGATTACCGAGTAGTTATTAGTCCATTTCAAATAACAGTATTGGGAAACTAAGGTACCTCCCTTGTATCATTCCCAAACATGATCCATTTTAGGGTCATCAGTCCTAGTTAATCTCATACGATAATATGTTTCTGGGTCGCTGCAAAGGTTGTCAGGGCTGTTACGCACAAAGGTTACACCACTCCCCCATCACCTTTTTAACAGTTCATCACTATACAGATACAGGCCTAGTTCATACTCTATACACTGCGGCAAAACTCGTCGCCTCACTGCAAATTCAGAATATGCTCCAGGTCACTACAAAGGGCTGTCAGGGCTGTTACACGCATTCATTACACCACTCCCCCATCACCTTATCAATGTAGGCCGACATCACGAATATAGTGACCCATACCACCATAATCGGCTCACAAGTCTGGTTGCTCACTGGTCACTACGGGGAGGCATATGGCCCCAGCATAGGCCGACAGCTCGACCACAGTGTCCCATACCACCATGCCCGGCTCATGAGTCTTAGCTGATCGAGGTACCATGGTTAACAGGGTTCCACTAGTAAGTTTGGTACCCTAGGTACAAGCAGTAGCATCCAAACATGGTGAACATACATTAGACATATCGGGTAACTTGACGAACCTGACTAGCTCGAGCGCACAATCAACTAAATGACATGAAGTGCATAAGCACTTCGCGTGGCCTAACTACTGTCGCCAACTGAAGTACGAATCGGGTTCGTTAAACACATCCTACGTGGCGAAATGAATCTCAACCACGATCTCAAGTCTGGTACCGATTGTTTGGACTATAAACAGAGTCCCAAACTCAATCAATCCTTATTCATAGCATGTGGAGTAAAGCATAATAAACAAAGTAATTCAAGCATATTAATAAGCATGTCATAAAGCATGTTATAAAGCATGTTATAAATAGGAAATACAAACACATATATTTCATAAGTGGTTAAAGTGAACAACCCACATGAAAGAAATCATATAGGTCTCTAAGGTAGTTGAGAATCCCATCTCAACACCTATCTAAGGCACCATCATCCAAGCACTTACTCTCACAAGCATTTTCACAAACACTTAGAATATACTATTTCAACATACATAGTGTATATTAGCAAAACATGTATTAGGGCGAATCCTTTCGCCAAGCAAGTATTTTACACACATATAATATGTTCATACAGCAAATAGTCATGGCAAACACATCTCCAAAATATATACGTATACGGTACTTTCTAGAATACACTATTTCAACATACATAGTGTATACTAGCAAATCATGTATTATGGCGAGTCCTTTCGCCAACTAAGTATTTTATCCATATATATGTTATATTCATACAACAAATAATCATGGCAAACACATTTCCAAAATTTATACATATACGGTATTTTCTACGAATACCTAGAATATGTAAAATTCCATATTCTACGTCTTTAATCGAAACAGAAAACAGAAAGCACTTTGTACATATGCAATTGCATACAGATCATGAATCTATCATTATCTGACATTGAAAGTGTTGAAAACCATAACCTATACACCTAAAGTCCTCACCTTATGTCATAGAATCCTAACGAATACGCTAGAATCTCTAAGCCTTCGCCTACGGTGATTAGGCAACCTGAATCATGAAACAAGTCAGCTATTTCATCACCCACACTCTTGGAAACTCTAAAACAGCTTAGGGTTAGGCTTTCTTACCTACGAATGAAGCTGAAATCACCGGAAAAGTGATTAGATAGAGGTGGTTAAGCTTGTATAGCGGTAGGGTAGAGTGGCAGGAAGATGCTCCCACTTCTCTTACACTTTCTCTCTTTTTTCTCTCTTCTCTTTTAGGGTTTTTTTCTCAAATTCGTATGGCTACAAGAGAGAGGGTTCTAAGGTCCTTATATAGCCTAAAATGTCTCCAAAATAGACTTAAGGTCAAGGTATACTTAGGTTATAACCAAAGTGAGCCAGTTTCAGCTCAACGGAGGACTTCTGGCGGGCCTCCTTGAGCCAAAAGTCAGACTTAAGCTCACAGACACTGGATCAAGGTGGAGTTAAGTTTTCGTTTCAGTCAGATTCCCAGATCATGTGTGGCGGACCAGTTTCAGTTCAACGGTCAGCAGATCTCGATCTGAAATTCCAAGTACATGGATATGTTTATGAAATTTTTCCTGATCTGAGGGTGTATTTGGGTCAGATTCTGACGGTTTGGTTGCTTATAAAATGTCCACAAGTAACAAGTCTTAGATTACTATTTGAGATATTTATTTTATAAAGAAAACAAGTGTTTTCACACTCTCTCGCTCCAGACTCAAGCGAACAACCGTGGGACATGGTTGGATTTGATTTCTGAGATAGTTATCAAGCCCAGCGAGGCGGTCCCAATTCCTTAACTTCGTGTTAATTGGACTTTCGACGTGTGGTCCAGATCTGATACGGAGTTTCGAGATGCTCTCGAGAGCAGCCGGGTAATGAGATTGATCCTAGATTTTAGGGTAACCTAGTGTCAATGATTTTACAAGTTTTGAGTCTTGCAGATCATATTTAAAGTGATTCGAGGGAATTCTACTAATTGTTTAGCTCAGTACTTAACCAAATTCTGCCCTAATTATGACAGAATACGGTCCTAGGGAAGTTCTATGCCTCTTTCTGGCATTTCTAGTTGGTCTATTATTTTAATTATTTTTCAATAGTTCATTATCAAGTCTACTTCATTTCCACCAAATTTCATTAGGTTTAGTATTGTAGAAAAATTCTAAAAATTCCAGAAGCGGCAGCTGTCTAAACTAATGACTTTCAGATGTTGTCACCATGACCTATATTTAACTATATTAATTATTTTATTATATTTTTTACTTATTTTTATATGAAACTAGACTTATTAAGCTTCAATCTAATTTTTGAATCACCTAAATCAGAGTTATAACGAAGGAGAAATGACTTTTCGAAGTCAGATCAAAATCACAGGAAAAGTGGGCGAAAACGGGCCACTGACCCGCTGCGGCCCTGCTAGGTCCGCCTTTTGGCAAGGCCTCGCCAACCGGGCGATGCCTTCACCGGTCACTGATCTGTTTGGGGTGATTTTGCCATCTGATATGTAAAATGGATGTGTTTTACAAACCGGGATGAGTTATTCGACGTGCAATATATGTTTTTGGGGTAGGAGAAGCTGATCTATCTATGTAAACCACTTATTTCGTGAGATTCCAAAAGGTTAATGGTTAAAAACCCATTTTATTTATTTACTATTCATAGTAATTTTTAGGTTAAGTATTGATCAATATCATCTAAACTTTAAGATTTGTGTCTAATATAAAAGCACTTAGAAAATTTTGAAGGATGAGGTAGTGAAATGTGAGATTTTGAAGGAAATGTGGGATTTTGAAGAAAATAGTTTGAAAAGGGATTTGAGACTTTTGAATTGAGTGTTGGAGAAGTTAATCAGGTGTTAGGATTGACCCATTGCCTGAGGACGTCTATCACCAGGTTGGAAAAAATTCGGGATGTTACACCCACCTCACATGTGGGGCCTACCTTGATGAAAAGAGGATTGGCTGGTGTACGTTACATAGCTATATAGCTGTGGCATTGACGTCAGCAAGTTTTGTGGGTCCCGTTTTGATGTACGTATTCCATCCAAGCCGTCCATCTGCTCCGTCCAATGCTCGGACGGTGGGCCACCTTAATGTATGTATTTTATTCACACCATCCAGATCATGGACAGTGGGAACCCACAAGGACTTATGTATTTTATCCAACCATCCATCTATCTGGATGTGGCCCCCACACTAGCCATATAGCTGTTGTATGACGTCAGCAGGCCTGTGGGCCTGATCATCAGGTATGTGTTGCATGTAAACGTCAATTTCTTGGCCCCTTTAGCTATATAGCTGCTGCATTGAGGTCAGCTAGTTCTGTGGTCTGAAGTATGTGATATATCCCTGTAACGCCCTGAAAATCGGGGGTCGAGTGTAACTCAACTCCCGAGTTCCAACGCATCACTTATGCAACATATTTAATGATGTTTGAATGTTGTCTGTGTTAGAGCAATAAACATGAATGAGATTATACCAAAACAGAATTCATACCCAGATCAATTGTATAAAAGCAAGCGGAAAGGCGAATGTATATATATGTATGTAAAGAAACAAAATAAACGTTTCATTCTCCAGAGTATGAATCCGTCTGAGTCTCTATATACATTTCTGTTTATAATCAAAATGTCAAAAGTAAACTAGGTACAATCCCTGTAGAACCCGTCGATCCTGGCAACCTAGTCGAAGCCGCCAGAGAACTGCATATACGAGAACTCCTCCTGGTCCTCGTCATAATTAGGCTCTGCCTCCAGAGTCGTCGGATTGCCTAAACCTGAGATAGAGTCTGACTGGTGTCCGCAACACCGTCCCGTAACTTGGGAGTGAGTAGCTAACTCAGTAGAACAATAAGACATAAGTTATCATGTTATCAATACAGTCAAGCAGTAATGATAAAGCAGTAAATCAAACACTCATAGTTACTCTGATTAATGCAAGTATGAATGCAGGTATGATGGATGCCCTCACCGACATACTCCCTCATGCGACACCATCTCATGTTCGCGGCATGCTTACATCCCACAGTGCTCCACATCTTCCAGGCACATGCGATGCATGATGAGCATGATTACCGAGTTTTTAATTAATCCATTTCAAACAGCAGGATTGGGAAACTAAAGTACCTCCCTTGTATCATTCCCAAACATGATCCATTCTAGGGTCGTCAGTCCTAGTTAATATCAGACGATAGTGTATTTTCTAGGTCACTGCAGAGACGCTGTGAGTACATTACGCACAAAGGTTGCACCACTCCCCCATCACCCCTTAAACGATTCATCACTATACAGAAACAGGCCTAGTTCATACTCTATATATCACGGCGAACCCTAAGGTGCACTGCGACTTCAGAATATGCTCGCGGTCACTACAAAGGGCTGCCAGGGCTGTTACGCACAAAGGTTGCACCACTCCCCCATCACCTTATCAATGTAGGCCGACAGCGTGAATATAGTGTCCCATACCACCATAATCGGCTCACGAGTTAAGTTGCTCACTGGTCACTACGGGGAGGCACGTAGCCCCAGCGTAGGCCGACAGCTTGACCACGGTGTCCCATACCACCATGCCCGGCTCAAGAGTCTTAGCGGATCGAGGTACCATGGTTAACGGTATTTTCACTGGTAAGTTTGGTACCCTAGGTTCAAACATTAGCGACCAAACATGGTGAACATACATAAGACACACGGGTTACTTGACGTGTTCGGCTGGCTCGAGCGCACAACAAGTTGGGCGATATGAAGCACAGAAGCACCTCGTGTGGCCAACCACTATCGCCAACCGAAGTACGACACGGGTTCGCCAACACATCATGTGTGGCGGAACGAATCCCAACCACAACTTCAAGTCTGATACCGGATGCCTAGACTATGGACATAGTCCCAAGCTCAATCAAGTTCTAACCATAGCATGTGAAATACAGCATGATAATATGGTAATTCAAGAACACTAGCAATCATGTTATAAAGCCTATCATGAAGCATGTTAATAAACAAGTTACAAAGCATGTTCAAAAGCATGTTATAAAGCATTATGCAAATAGGGATACAAATACATATATTTCATAGGTGAGTGGTTAGAGTGAATAACCACATGGAGGGTATCATATGTGACTCTAAGGTAGCTGAGAATCCCATCTCAGCACCTACCTAAGGTTCTAACACTTAAGCACTTACACTCACAAGCGATTTCACCAACACTTGGAATGCTCTATTTCAACATACATGACGTATGTTAGAGGAAAGTGCACTAGGGTTGTCCCTTTACCAAACTAGTATTTTATACATATACATCATATTCATACAGCAAATAATCCTGACAATTACATCAGCAAACTTTATACGTATAGGGTATTTTCTAGTATACCCAATTTCAACATACATAGTGTTTACAAGGGAACTTGTAATACGGCGATTCCTTTCGCCAAACAATTAATTTATACGCACTTAATATATTTATACAACAATTAATCATGACAAACACGTCGCAAAAATATACACGTATACGGTACTTCTTACAATACCGTATTTCTACATACATGGTGTATATTAGTAAACATGTATTTAGGCGAACCCTTTCGCCAAATGAGTATTTTATCCATACATCATATGTCCATATGACAATTAAACATGTCAAACACATTTCCATAAAAAATACGTATACGGTATTTTATACAAATACCTAAAGTATGTGAAATTCCAAATTCTACAATTCTAATCGAAACAGAAAACGGAAGGCACTTTGTACATGTGCAATTGCATGCAGATCATGAATCTACCATTATCTGACATTGAAAGCGTTGAAAACTACAACTTATACACTTAAAGTCCTCACCTTTGCCCTTGGAATCACAACGAATCAGCAAGGGTCGTTGAGCTTCCGTATACGGGAGTTTTCTAGCCTAAAGAGCGGAATCGGTTAGCCTTTACATAACCTACAATGAACTTACATTAAATCAGACCTAGGGTTAGGGTTTCTTACCTTCAAACGGAATGGATACCGCCGAGAAAACACCTGGAAAGGAGCGGTGTAGGCCGTGCGACAACCGAAAGCAGTAGGAGGAAGATCTCCCACAAATCCTAAGCTCTTCTCTCTCTTTTCTCTCTCTCTCTCTAGGGTTTTAATCTCAAATTCGTATGGCTGTGAGAGGGGTTGTTCTAAGCTCCTTTTATAGCCAAAAACATTTCCAAAATAGACTCAGGTTCAAGGGTTACTGCTAATATAGGATATTCGTCACTTTTCCAGCTCAAAAGAGAGATTCTGGTAGCCCTCCTTGAGCCAAACGTCAGACTTAAACTCACCACCTATGGATCTATGTGGGATTACGTTTTCGACTCGATCGGATTCCCAGATCGCACGTGGTGGACCACTTTCAGTTCGACGGTCAGTGGGCCACGATCAGAAATTTCAAGTACATGTAAATGTTCCTAAAATTTTTCTTAATCCGAGGGTGTAATTTGGTCGAATTTTGACGGTCAGGTTGCTTTATCTTGTGCGCATAGCGAAAGGTGCGAGATCACTATTCACGATATTTATTTTGGGATGGGAATAGTGTTTTCACACACCCTCGCTCAGGATCGAAACGAATGGCCGTGGGACATCGGATGGACTGATTTTGAGATGATTGTCAAGCCCGGTGAGGCGGTCCTAGTTCCTTAGCTTCGTGTTAATCGGACTTAGATGTGCGATCTAGACCCTAATCTGAAGTTTCGTTTCATTCAGAAGCGGTAGGAAATGAGTTTGGTTCTAAACTTTAGGATAACCTAGAGTCACTTGTTTTGCAAGTTTTGGGTCTTACAGATCATATTTAAAGTGATCCCAACGGATTTCACGGCTAATCAAGTTTAGTACTTAGTTAACTTTGTTAAATTTCTAAAGGATTTAATCTAATTGATTTCTGGTCGAGGTGGTACTCGAACCAACGTACGGAAATTTACGGGTCGTTACAATCTACCCCCTTAAACAAAAATTTCGTCCTCGAAATTTATACCTTTTCATATTCCTCGAGAATCGAGGGTATTTCTTCACGACCTCGCCTCGGTCCAGGTAGCTTCCTCCTCGGAATGATGTGTCCAAAGTACCTTCACAAGTGGGATGACCTTGCTACGCGATACACTGCTCCTTCTGCATCAAGGATGCGCGTCGGGCACAACTCATATGTAGCATCCTCGCTCAAGCATGTACTGCTCCCATCTAATGATATGCGAAGGATCGAGAACGTATTTCTTCAAAGCATAGATACATGAAATACGTTGTGTACGACTTGCAAGTGGTGTGTGCAAAGCGAGACGTACGCCACATCACCCACTCGATCCGATTATCGAAATGGACCGATAAACCTCGGTGTGAGCTTCCCCTTCTTCCCAAACCGAAGGACTCCTTCATAGGGGGAAACTCGAAGGAATACATGATCCCCGACCTCGAACTCCAGCAGTCGCCGCCTCGTATCGGCGTAACTCTTCTGCCTGCTCTGCGCTGTAAGTAATTGATGCCTGATAATGTCGACCTTCTCTGTAGTCGCCTGTACCAACTCTGGGCCAATTAGACTACACTCTCCAACCTCTGCCCAACAGTGCGGTGCCCTACAAGGTCGACTATATAGAGCCTCATATGGCGCCATGCCAATAGTCGCCTGGAAGCTGTTGTTGTAGACGAACTCTGCATACGGAAGACAGTCATCCCAGCTGTCCTTGAAGTCCAACACACATGCTCGCAACATATCCTTCAAATCTGATTCACCCGCTCTGTCTGCCCATCAGTCTGAGGATGAAACGCCGTACTAAACTTCAACTTTACACTCATCGCCTCCTGGATACGAGTCCAGAAGATGGATGTGAACCGCATGTCTCTGTCCGACATGATCTCTAATGGAACCCCATGCAGATGGACGATTTCTCTGATGTACAATCTAGCCAGCTCGTCTGCAGAGTTCGTAACTCTGATAGGAAGGAAATGGGCCGATTTGGTCAACCGGTCCACAATTACCCAAATGGAATCGTGTCCCTTCCTCGTCTTGGGCAGCCCGGATATGAAATCCATGGAGATGAAATCCCACTTCCACTCCGCTATGGGCATGGGCTGAAGCAGTCCAGGAGGTCGGCGATGTTCTGCCTTGACCTGCTGGCACGTCAGACATCGAGACACATACTCAGCGATGTGGGCCTTCATATTATCCCACCAATATGTCCGTCTCAAATCCTGGTACATCTTCGTGCTACCGGGATGCATCATGCAGCTTCGAGTTATGGGCGGACTCGAGAAGCTCGCGTCTCAAGTCAAGCACATCGGAACGCATGGCGGCCACGGAATCGTAGACCCCCATCGAACCAACTCTCCACTCGGAGTCCTCGCGTCGTAGCTTGCTTTGCTCTCGAAGCTCGGACGACCATATATCGTCCTCCGGGCCTCAACAATCTGTCGTCAATAAGTGGCCGCACTCGAACGTGCGCAACACACTCATATGGCTCCTCGACGGTGAGTCTCGCTCGAAGTCCGTACGAACTCCACCATGTCCCACTCGGCTATCATCGGTGGTGCCACAAATGCAATCGCCTTCTTGCGGCTCAATGCGTCGCCCTGAGGTTCGCCTTGCCGGGATGGTAGGAAACCTCGAACTTGAAGTCCTTGAGGTCTCCATCCATCGACGTTGTCTCATATTCAAGTCTCATTTGTGTGAATATGTACTTAAGGCTCTTGTGGTCGCAGAAAAGCTCGAACTCCTCTCCGTAGAGGTAATGTCTCCAAAGCTTCAATGCAAAGATGACAGCTGCCAACTCTAGGTCGTGTGTAGGGTAATTCTCCTCGTGCTTCCTTAATTGTCTCGAGGCATACGAAATCACCCTGTCCTTCTGCATCAGGACACAACCTAAACCAACAAGAGACGCGTCAGTATATATCGTGTATTTCTCCCCTTGCTCTGGCAATACTAGCACAGGGGAGGACGTCAACTTGTCCTTCAGCTCCTTGAAAGCTGCTTCCACCTTCTCGTTCCAGGCGAACTTCAGGTCCTTCCGAGTCAACTGAGATAATGGCCTGGCGATCTTCGAGAAATCCCGAATGAAGCGTCTGTAATACCCAGCCAAACTAAGGAAACTCCTCACCTCAGTAACCGACTCAGGCTGCTGCCAATCCTGAACCGCAACTACCTTAGCAAGGTCCACTGCTATCCCATCCTTAGACACCACGTGTCCGAGGAACTTGACTTCCTCCTGCCAGAAGTCGCACTTCTTGTATTGTGCGAACAGCTGGTTCTTCTCCAGTGTACCCAGCACCGCTCTCAAGTGCTCCTCGTGCTCCTCGTGCTCCTCCCGACTTGTAGAGTATATCAAGATGTCGTCAATAAAGACGATGATGAATCGGTACAGGAAGGGCCGAAATACCCAGTTCATCAGATTCATGAACACGGCTGGTGCGTTCGTCAGGCCGAATGACATCACCAAGAACTCATAGTGCCCAAAGCACGTCCTGAAGGCTGTCTTCTGCACGTCCTCATCTCTCATGCGCAACTGGTGGTACCCTGACTGAAGATCAATCTTTGAGAAATACTTCGCCCCCCTCAACTGATCAAACAGATCATCTATCCTGGGCAAAGGGTACTTGTTCTTCACTGTGACCTGGTTCAACCTACGGTAGTCAATACATAACCGTAGCGACCCGTCCTTCTTCTTCACAAATAACACAGGTGCTCCCCAAGGAGACACACTAGGTCGTATAAAACCCTTGTGTACCAGATCATCAATTTGTTTCTGCAGCTCCTCCATCTCACATGGAGGCATACGATAAGTCGGCAGTGAGATGGGTGTCGCACCCGGCGTAAGATCAATTGTAAAATCGATCTCGCGTCGAGGAGGTAAACCAGGAATAGTCTCAAACACGCCTGCAAATTCTCGAACCACCGGCGTATTCCTCAACGTCGGACCATCAATCGGTGCCAACAAAGCAGTATAACAATCAACACGGCAGGGCCAACTGACCTGTACTGGAAATATGAAAGCTGTGTCATCAGGTCCATAGGCAGTCACGATCCGAGTATCGCAATCTACCTCTGCCCTCATCTTGGCGAGCCAATCCATACCAAGGATAACGTCGTAGTGCCATAGTGGAGCAACAATGAGGTCGACGAGCACTGTGCTGCTACCCAAAATTATCGGACAACCCTCGCATAACCGTGTGACATCAGAACAGGTCCCAGTAGCCGTAGTGAGTCTCATTCCCTTTGTGGGAATCGTAGGCAAAGATAAACGTTTAACCGCCCCACAAGAAATAATAGAAGTAGTGGACCCAGTGTCCACCAATAAAGAAACGGGAGTACCATGGATATAAGCCGTACCCTCAAAAGCTGTCGGGGCCGCAAGTGACGTCTCAGGTGCCTCAGCCATAAGCGTATGAACGCGCGCCTACTGCTGACGGTTCGGCTGAGGGGCCAAGGGTCGTTGCGGCGGCCTGAACCATGACGCAGGAGGTTGAAAGGAAGGATGTGCAGGTACAGTCTGTAAAGGTGTAGTCGATAAGGCCTGCGGGCGAGAACGACCCAACATCTGTGGCGGAGAGAACCCACTATCCTTCATCCGCGCAAAACAACTCCCAATAAGATGACCCTGCTTCCCGCAGTACATGCAGGTCACAATAGGGCGCCTCACAGGAGCCATTGGCGCTGCGATCCTGGGAGGCGAGTCAACACAAGGCCTCTTGCCTAGAATAGGCCTGCTCTGTATCTCCTGTCGTGGCCTCGCAACCATAGCACCACGAGATCGGGCCAACCGGTCCACATCCTGCTCTGCCGTTATAGACATGTGAACCAGTGCTGCATAGGTAGGTATACTGAGGCAGCATATCTTCGACCATATCTCCGGTCGCAAACCCAAGGAAAAACGATGCATCCGCATCTGCTCATCCACCAGTATAGTCGGGACAAAGCGGCCCAACTCTGTGAAGTGGTGCTCGTACTCCGTAATCGTCATGCCTCCTTGCCTGAGGCGCAGAAACTCATCCTCCTGCTCATGTCGATAAGTCTGCGGGTAGTATTTCTCATGGAACCGGAACTCGAAAGCCTCCCAGGTCCACACGTAATCTGCTGCGACAGACCGCAGCACGCTATCCCACCATAAACTGGCCTCCCTCTCAAACATGAAAGCGGCCAGCTCAACCTGCTCTGCCTTTGAACAATGCAGCATCCGAAGCATCTTAGAGATGCGATCGAGCTAAAACTCCGCCTCCTCGGGTCTGTGAGAACTCATAAATGAGGGAGGCCTCAAGCGCTGAAATCGCTCGAGTAAACCACGGGTATTGACATCTCCAGTAGGAGGCACCACGGGTGAGTGCAGAGGCATATCCTCACACTGAGCAGGAGGCTCCGAGTGCTCGACAGGACAAGCAAATGTCGTAGGTGGAATCGCACTACCACCATGGGACAAGGCCTCAGCGATAGTGGCCATAAGCTGCTGGTACTGCTGCTGCTGCTGCTGCATCTGCTGCTGATGCATCATCAACATCAGCTGCTCAAACCTATCAGTCGGCGGAGCAGCCTGGGAGTCATGCTGCGCAGAAGAATACGGCCGATACTGCTCACGGACCGGGGGCGTGTAAGGTGGCAATCCACCGGCAGGACCAGCAGGAGGCTGATCAAAACCTAACCCACGGTCCGCAGGACCGCCACTGCCAGAAGGAGTCCGGTCCATAGAGCCAGTCAGACGGAGATGTGCCGTGCTCCACGTATACTGTCGCGGCATGCCCTATACAATATAGGGTAGATCATTTGTGAGATAAGGCACAATACACTTCATAACACTTCATAAAGCACTTAAGCATTCCACACATCATCAAACAAAAGAGGCTACATGCTTTTCATTTACCTAAAATTGTCATAATACATGAAATACAGAGTTACATGAATCATGACGGAAATCACATGATAGCCAATACATCCACAACATTAAACACTTAGAACACGCTACTATCTATTACATCAACTACATGAAAACATAAACCTCCTATCGCGGCAACCAAAAACAAACAACAACTACAACAACGTGAATGACTAAGCATCCGAAACAGGCGGTGGAGGAGGAGCGTTCTTGTCCTGTACACAGCACAGAATGACCTTCAACGTACGAAACACCTTCTTAAAGCTCCTCTTCATGTAGGCTTCGGTCTCTTCAAGCTTGGCTCGGGTCTCACCAAGCTCAGCCTGAACTTGTCCAACCTCTTGCTGCAGGGCGGCTTGACCCTCCTCGAGATGGGCCAAACGTGCATCCAAAGCATCCCGATTCACACCCTGTTCCTGAGCCGTAGGAGGTGAACTCTCCTCAGTGTCCTGAGCCTCAGGTTCTTCTTCCTGTATGTCATCACCGCGCTCCTCATCACTCTCTGCCTGGAGGTCAACACTCTCCTCACCGGCGCTATCCGACTCATCTCCAGACTCATCGAGTCGTGCTTGCCGTTGTTGAGGGCCGATCTTCATATTCTTGAGTGTCGCCTCACTTATGACTCGGACTGGTGCAAGGTCTTCCATGTTCAACCTGTAGCCAACATCACGAGCCATCCTGCAGATCAGACGGCCAAATGGGAGCGAAAGATCGTTCCTGGCAGAACGAACAACCTGAACTATCTGGGATAGGATGAATGTGGGTAGGCAAATGTTGTCCCCGCGTCCCATCTTGTACAGAAAGTCCACCATCACCCGAGTACACTTCGTGCGGTTACCCCACCGTGGGTATACATTGTATGTGAAAATGTGATGGAGTAAACGGAAGTCTTCGGCCATCTTTGTCGCCGCAATACAATTTCCTCGCTTCCAAGTAACCTGGCGACCACAGAGATATCGCGTGCGACGATCCCTTTCCCGCGCACTTCTAGAGAAGTCATCACTAGGATGCACTTGGCCAAGCGGGATCTTCGTGATTCAACCACCTCATCCACAGTGATTGTGCGCCTTATGCCCCTCACAGAGACAGTAAACTGAAGAGGCTCTACTGATGAGTCCATGATGTGAGCGTAGAAAGCGCGAACCGTGTTCTCACATGCGGGAGACTCGCCTTCAAATATAGAATTCCATCCGATATCTACCAAGTGGTCCATCATCGGGTGTAGGCCAAACATTCTTTCATCCACATGAGCTTCAAACACAACCTTGCGGCCCGCGAAGCGCCCGTATTCGATGCCTATCGGATAAGCATTTCTGGCGGGATGGTCAGGATCCAGGTCTCGCTTCGACCTAAACTCCCGAACGGTGCTAGTGCCGGCCTCAACGTCGGATCTTCTTCGGGAATGGGCTGGCCTGCTTGGGCCGGCGTCATCGGCCGTGGTTTTCCTCTTTCCCATGAGAGATAGGATGGAGGAAATGGAGAAAATAGTCGCCACCACACCAAGGAGGGCCATGGAAAATTGCCAAAATGGGGGAAAAAGGGGCTGATCTCTTTGATCTACCACAAACAATAATCCAATAGGTGTGGAAGGGGCACTAGAGGTAGGAAATGAAGGAGAAACAAGAAGAAAATGGAATGGGTTAGGAGATTACCCGATTTTTGAGCTCCAATGAGGGGTATGAGAGCTCCAACTTGAGAAAATGGGGAAAGGAGGAGGCTAGGGCTGTTGTGGAAGGTTGGGGTGTGTGGGTTATGGAAGAAAATGGAAGATTGCAAGGTTTGGAGGGGTGGGTTTAGAGAAAAATCGAAAATGGGTTTGGAGGTGTTGAAAATGGGTGAAATGAGGAAGAAGGGTGCTCCAGCCCTTTAAAACCCAACCCATTGCCAAAATGGCACGTGCCAGGGGGTGTAGGAGGTTGGGCCGACCAACCTCGACCTTGGACCCACCCCCGGAACCGGCCAGGACCGCGGTCCGCCGGCGAGCGCGCGCCGCCGCGGTCGGACTTGGCCGGAACCGCGCCGCCGCGGTGGGGCCCTGTTTCCCACATGCCCAGGGTGCCAAATGCACCCCGGTTCAATCTGGACCCTTGATGGATTAACGTGGGGGGCCCCCGAACTCAACTCAGCTCCAGAACGGTTAGTTCCGAAAATTTTCTGAACTAATCTGATTTTTCCTGATTTTTGAAGACTGATTTTTGGTTGGATAGTGACCTGGATACGTCAATAGACGGTCTAGGAGTGATTTAGAGTCCGTATGTGCGGTCAAGATCGAGTACAGACTCGATCAACGCGTTTGTTTTTAATGCATTTCGCTGAACGGTGAAATCGGGAGACCCTAAGACTGTTTCTAAATTTTTGCGCACCCTCCTAGGTCTTAACACATCAGCGTACGTAGTGGGGACATAACTCAGGTCCGGTTTTAATCAAAATCATGCTCTGATACCAACTTGTAACGCCCTGAAAATTGGGGGTCGAGTGTAACTCAACTCCCGAGTTCCAACACATCACTTATGCAACATATTTAATGATGTTTGAATGTTGTCTGTGTTAGAGCAATAAACATGAATGAGATTATACCAAAACAGTAATTCATACTCCAGATCAATTGTATAAAAGCAAGCGGAAGGCGAAGCGTATATATATGTATGTAAAGAAACAAAATAAACGTTTCATTCTCCAGAGTATGAATCCGTTTGAGTCTCCATATACATTTCTGTTTATAATCAAAATGTCAAAAGTAAACTAGATACAATCCCTGTAGAACACGTCGATCCTGGCAACCTAGTCGAAGCCGCCAGAGAACTGCATATACGAGAACTCCTCCTGGTCCTCGTCATAATCAGGCTCCGCCTCCAGAGTCGTTGGATCGCCTAAACCTGAGACAGAGTCGATTGGTGTGTGCAACACCGTCCCGTAATGTGGGAGTGAGTAGATAACTCAGTGGAACAATAAGGCATAAGTTATCATGTTATCAATACAGTCAAGCAGTAATGATAAAGCAGTAAATCAAACACTCATAGTTACTCTGATTAATGCAAGTATGAATGTAGGTATGATGGATGCCCTCACCGACATACTCCCTCATGCGACACCATCTCACGTTCGCGGCATGCTTACATCCCACAGTGCTCCACATCTTCCAGGCACATGCGATGCATGATGAGCATGATTACTGAGTTTTTAATTAATCCATTTCAAACAACAGGATTGGGAAACTAAGGTACTTCCCTTATATCATTCCCAAACATGATCCATTCTAGGGTCGTCAGTCCTAGTTAATATCAGACGATAGTGTATTTTCTAGGTCCTTCGAGAAATTTGCCGAGAACATTACGCACAAAGGTTGCACCACTCCCCCATCACCCCTTAAACGATTCATCACTATACAGAAACAGGCCTAGTTCATACTCTATATATCACGGCGAACCCTAAGGTGCACTGTGACTTCAGAATATGCTCGCGGTCACTACAAAGGGCTGCCAGGGCTGTTACGTACAAAGGTTGCACCACTCCCCCATCACCTTATCAACGTAGGCTGACAGCGCGAATATAGTGTCCCATACCACCATAATCGGCTCACGAGTTAAGTTACTCACTGGTCACTACGGGGAGGCACGTAGCCCCAGCGTAGGCCGACAGCTCGACCACGGTGTCCCATACCACCATGCCCGGCTCAAGAGTCTTAGCGGATCGAGGTACTATGGTTAACGGGATTTTCACTGGTAAGTTTGGTACCCTAGGTTCAAACATTAGCGACCAAACATGGTGAACATACATAAGACACACGGGTTACTTGACGTGTTCGGCTGGCTCGAGCGCACAACAAGTTGGGCGATATGAAGCGCAAAAGCACCTCGTGTGGCCAACCACTATCGCCAACAGAAGTACGACACGGGTTCGCCAACACATCATGTGTGGCGGAACGAATCCCAACCACAACTTCAAGTCTGATACCGGATGCTTGGACTATGGACATAGTCCCAAGCTCAATCAAGTCCTAACCATAGCATGTGAAATACAGCATGATAATATGGTAATTCAAGAACACTAGCAATCATGTTATAAAGCCTATCATGAAGCATGTTAATAAACAAGTTACAAAGCATGTTCAAATGCATGTTATAAAGCATTATGCAAATAGGGATACAAATACATATATTTCATAGGTGAGAGGTTAGAGTGAATAACCACATGGAGGGTATCATATGTGACTCTAAGGTAGCTGAGAATCCCATCTCAGCACCTACCTAAGGTTCTAACACTTAAGCACTTACACTCACAAGCGATTTCACCAACACTTGGAATGCTCTATTTCAACATACATGACGTATGTTAGAGGAAAGTGCACTAGGGTTGTCCCTTTACCAAACTAGTATTTTATACATATACATCATATTCATACAGCAAATAATCCTGACAATTACATCAGCAAACTTTATACGTATAGGGTATTTTCTAGTATACCCAATTTCATCATACATAGTGTTTACAAGGGAACTTGTAATACGGCGATTCCTTTCGCCAAACAATTAATTTATACGCACTTAATATATTTATACAACAATTAATCATGACAAACACGTCGCAAAAATATACACGTATACGGTACTTCTTACAATACCGTATTTCTACATACATGGTGTATATTAGTAAACATGTATTTAGGCGAACCCTTTCGCCAAATGAGTATTTTATCCATACATCATATGTCCATACGACAATTAAACATGTCAAACACATTTCCATAAAAAATACGTATACGGTATTTTATACGAATACCTAAAGTATGTGAAATTCCAAATTCTACAATTCTAATCGAAACAGAAAACGGAAGGCACTTTGTACATGTGCAATTGCATGCAGATCATGAATCTACCATTATCTGACATTGAAAGCGTTGAAAACCGCAACTTATACACTTAAAGTCCTCACCTTTGCCCTTGGAATCACAACGAATCAGCAAGGGTCGTTGAGCTTCCGTATACGGGAGTTTTCTAGCCTAAAGAGCGGAATCGGTTAGCCTTTACATAACCTACAACGAACTTACATCAAATCAGACCTAGGGTTAGGGTTTCTTACCTTCAAACGGAATGGATACCGCCGAGAAAACACCTGGAAAGGAGCGGTGTAGGCCGTGCGACAACCGAAAGCAGTAGGAGGAAGATCTCTCACAAATCCTAAGCTCTTCTCTCTCTTTTCTCTCTCTCTCTAGGGTTTTAATCCGAAATTCGTATGGCTGTGAGAGGGGCTGTTCTAAGCTCCTTTTATAGTAAAAAACATTCCCAAAATAGACTCAGGTTCAAGGGTTACTGCTAATATAGGATATTCGTCACTTTTCCAGCTCAAAAGAGAGATTCTGGTAGCCCTCCTTGAGCCAAACGTCAGACTTAAACTCACCACCTATGGATCTATGTGGGATTACGTTTTCGACTCGATCGGATTCCCAGATCGCACGTGGCGGACCACTTTCAGTTCGACGGTCAGTGGGCCACGATCAGAAATTCCAAGTACAGTAAATGTTCCTGAAATTTTTCTTAATCCGAGGGTGTAATTTGGTCGGATTCTGACGGTCAGGTTGCTTAATACTGACGCACAAGTGAAAGGTGCCAGATCACTATTCCTGATATTTATTTTGGGATGGGAATAGTGTTTTTCACACACCCTCGCTCCGGATCGAAACGAATGGCCGTGGGACATCGGATGAACCTGATTTTTGAGATGATTGTCAAGCCCAGTGAGGCGGTCCTAGTTCCTTAGCTTCGTGTTAATCGGACTTCCGATGTGCGATCTAGACCTAATACGAAGTTTCGTTTTATTCCCGAGAGCAGTCGGGAAATGAGTTTGGTTCTAAACTTTAGGGTAACCTAGAGTCACTTGTTTTGCAAGTTTTGGGTCTTGCAGATCATATTTAAAGCGATCCCAACGGATTTCACGGCTAATCGAGTTTAGTACTTAATTAACTTTGTTAAAATTCTAAAGGATTTAATCCTAATTGATTTCTAGTCGAGGTGGTACTCGAACCAACGTACGGAAATTTACGGGTCGTTACAATCCCAACTGTCCATCTGGACGGTGGGGATCACTCGGCCACTTCGCTGCTGTATTGACACTAGCAAGTTCTGTGGGTCCGACCTTGATGTATGGGTCTTATCCACACCATCCAGATGGCTGGACGGTGGGACCCATTGCTGATGTATATGTTTTATGTCCATGCTGTCTATCAGGAGGACCACACTACAAAAATCAGTGGAGGATGATCATCTATCATTGAAACCCATTTGGGGTCACAGAAGTTCTGGATCAATATGGAATTTGTTTTTCCACTTAATCCAGGTCCTTGTGACCTTATGATCAGATTGGATGGAAATTAAATGTTATGGTTCGGCCCACCTTGATGTATGTGTTGTTCATCCATGTTGTTCATCTGGTGGGCCCATTTGGAATGTGCAGGGCCCACCCTAATATGATGTATATGAGGCCATTTGATGAGGCCCAGGTGATGTATTTGTGGCCTATTTGGAGAGGCCCAATATGAGGCATTTGGGGCCCATTTGATGAGGCCCGATGTGATATGTATTGGCCCATATATTGAGGCCCAATATGATGTATTTGTGGCCTATTTGGAGAGGCCCAATATGATGCATTTAGGGCCCATTTGATGAGGCTCAATGTGATATATATTGGCCCATATGTTGAGGCCCAATATGATGTATTTGCGGCCCATTTAGTGAGGCCCAATATGATGTATATGAGGCCCATGAATGAGGCCTGATATGATGTATGAGAGGCCCATGGATGTGGCCCATTGTGATGTATACGAGGCTCATGGGATGTGACCCACGATGATATATTTGAGGCCCATGGGATGTGGCGCAATGCGATGTATATGAGAGGCCCATGAGTGAGGCCCAATGTGATGCATATGTGGCCCATGAGTGAGGCCCATCATGATGTGTATTAAGTCCTTGAGTGAGGACCATGGTGATGTATATTAGGCCCTTATGTGAGGCCATGGGACCACTATACGTTTGGCTCTACGTGGGTCACTCCTTGGGAGCAATGTTGGTTAAATGTTCACATTGATGGGCGATGATGGTTAAATGTCCACATTGTGACCTTCCGTTAGGCCTTTGTTAGGCCTATTCTCATTATTCTGGGTCAACCCAAATCATTAGGCCCCATTGATATGTGCATTACCCATCTATTCATATTAGGATAACCCATAATGTTGGGCCCCCATTAGTTGCTAGCAGGATTGTTTTAATGTTGGAGTCCATCTATGGACCCTGCCCTGCCACTAGGTCGGTTATCGATACCGATTACAAGCATATTTAGTATAGTATCATGATATATGCCCATACGCATCATTTGCATGCTTGTGATGAGATGTGGTTGACCATTGCATATGCCTTCTGGCAAGTTGTTTATGAGACTCCCTGATAGGCGGTGTTATGCCTCATGAGCGCACGATACACGCGGGATTGATGCATGACTGGATTGTATGACTCATATATCTTGCATTGTGTGATGTGGTTACTATACGTCCTAGCGACATCAAGGCCGTGACCTCCACAGGCACATCGTGGAGGGCTGGATTAAAATGTATACCGAAAATACTACTACTAGCATTGAAGCATCATAGATGTATGTCCCTCGGTGAAAATCCCTAAACCCAATGATACCAAAGGATGACTCTAACGTCGAAACTGAGTGGATACGTGAGCGCACAAGGGCTTTATACCAGTAGGTCACGTCTCCCACTGTGTCGTGGTCAGTTGGAAAGGGGTGTGACCTTACTCACCTTAGTGAGGGGGCAATATCTAGGTTGAGTTTGACCAACTTGAGGAATGGGTCCACTATCGATGAGTCGGGCCCGATATTGGTAGACAGATAGTGAGGTCTCTTCAACTTACCTAGTTGTGCGCTCGGATAGGGGTGGCAACCTAGCGTAGAGTGTACTAGACCCCGATGATTGTCTGGAGTGAGATCCGTACTGATATTTGATGCTCTAGTGATGAGCTGTATGGTTACGTGGATTCAGATGAGGACTGGCATGCATGCGTTGCATCTCACATATGACATTTGGCTACATAGGTCTCGCATCGCATGGCCTTGGTATGGCCGACATCATTCATGCCTTACATCGCATGGCCTTGATATGGTCGATAACATTCATACCTTTCATCGCATAGCCTTGGTACGACTGATTGCATTAATGGACTTACCAGTTTATTCCGCATTTCTCTAATATTGCATTCTGAGTACGCTTATATTGCGCACACACTCTCATCACCCTCTAAGCTTTCTATAAGCTTATACACGATTGATGTGTATAGGTGATGGCAGGACGCAGCCGTAGCTTAGTAAGAGCAAGAGCGTGTAGTCGAGCTTCAGGAGTTTTCGTTACTATTATCATTGTTTTCCCTTCTATACACATTGTACCTTAAAGTTTTTTTTTTTTTTTTTATCATAGTGGATTTTGTGATGATGTCTTGGTTGTTGTTCGTGGGTTATGTTTATAGTTATGCTTGTTATGGAATAAATTCATGCTGAAAAATCCTCCTTGTAGGATCTCAGGATTGGAACCTAGTATATGGGTGTCGGGAATCGAGAATGGATTACTATGGAGGCTGTCAGCACTGGATTCGGTGATCAAAAATTTTGTGAGCCTGGTTTTTGAGTTTGGGGAGTGATGGAAGTTGGTATCAGAGCATAACTTGGGAATAACTGTGAACAACATCACATATGCTTAGGACAATTAGGTCCCGAGTGCGTAAACCTTCTGGTTTAGTTCCCTAACGTGCGTGCCTTTGATAGTTCTCAAGGTAAATAGGCACCTTTGTTCTTTCCTATAGGACATGTCGCCTAAGAGAGCGACCCGAGAGACACCCGCTCCACCACCTGAGACTCTCGCTCTACCACCTACGACTCTCACTTCACCATCGGAGATTCCTGCTCCCCAGCCTGAGGATGCCGCTCCTCCACCTGAGACCGGTGCAGATCCGACCATACTCGTGAGTGCCTCCCAGTTATAGCAGATGTTGTAGGCTGTGACAGCCGCCCTCCAGGGGTAGGGCAGGCACCCCGCTATTTTGACAGCCTAGGTAGAGCAAGTGCACGCGAGTGCCCTTTTTCGAGAGTTCTCGCAGCTCGATCCCTCGCGTTTTTAGGGTGAGCCAGATTAGAAAGCAGCTGAGAGATGGAGCTCTGAGGTGGAAAAGATTTTTGATACGATGAGATGTACAACCCAACAACGGGTCTGGTTAGCCGTATTTCTCCTCCAGGGTGTAACCGAGCACTGGTGGACCTCTATCACCCGTGTTGCAAGAGCTGACTTCGTCTGGACATGGAAGGATTTCATTGACCAATTCAACTAACAGTACTTCTTCGACCACATTCGTTGACAATGAGCGTAAAAGTTCGAGACCTTGATGCAGGGAGACATGTCCGTGGCGCAGTATGCTGCTCATTTCATGGCGTAATCGAGGTTCGTGATGTATTGGTTGATGAAGAGGAGCGGAAGGCCCGCCGTTTTGAGAACGGCTTGTGTTACGGTCTTGGAGGCCGTGTTATTGGGCATGAGCTCCCAACTTTTCAGGCGATAGTACGGAGGGCTCAGATTTATGAGGCTGAGTGGGCCAACGCGCAGAGTGATCGTGATCAGAGGAGAGACCGAAAGAGGCAGGCCCCCTCCTGTAGCTCCCAGTAGTAACAGTGTCGTCAGCAGCAGAGGCGCACTGTAACACCCTGAAATTCGAGGGTCGAGTAGCAACTCAACTCTCGAGTTCCAAAACATCACTTATGTAACATAGATAATGATGATTAAATGTTGTCACTGTTAGTGCAATAAACATGAGTGATATTATACCAAAACAGTAATTCATACTCCAGATCAATTGTATAAAGGCAAGCGGAAGACTGAAACTGTATATAATTGTATGTAAAAGAAACAAAACCATCTCAATCTCCAGAGTATGAACCCAACTGAGTCATCATATACATGTATCTGTTTTACAATCAAAATGTCAAAAGTACAACTAGAGAAGTAAGCCCTGTAAGTCCCGTCAATCCAGGCAGTCTAGGCAAAGCCACTAGAATACTGCATATACGAGAACTCATCCTGGTCCTCGTCGTAGTCCGGCTCAGCCTCCTGAGTCGTCACCTCATCTGCACCTAAGACAGAGGCTGGTTGGTGTGTACAACACCGTCCCGTAACGTGGGAGTGAGTAGCTAACTCAATGGAACAATAAAGCATAGGTTTATATGTTATCAATTCAGTCAAGCAGTAATGATAAAGCAGTACGATCGAACAATCCTAACTACTCTTATTAATGCAAGTATGAAATGCAATCATGATGCATGCCCTCACCGACATACTCCCTCATGCGACACCATCTTACGTTCGCGGCATGCGTTTATTCCTCAGTGCTCCACATCTTCCAGGCACATGTAGTGCGATGATGAGCATGATTACCGAGTTGTTATTAGTCCATTTCAAACAACAGGATTGGGAAACTAAGGTACCTCCCTTGTATCATTCCCAAACATGATCCATTCTAGGGTCGTCAAAGCTAGATAATCTCATACGATAGTGTGGTTCTAGGGAATGCGCAAAGGAAAAGGCTAGGGTCATTACACGCAATCGTTACACCACTCCCCCATCACCTTTTTAACGATTCATCACTAAATTGATACAGGCTAGTTCATACTCTATACACCGCGGTAAAACTCGTTGCCTCACTGCAAATTCAGAGTATGTTCGAAGTCACTACAAAGGGCTGTTAGGACTATTATATGCAATTGTTGCACCACTCCCCCATCACCTTATCAATGTAGGCCGACAACACGAATATAGTGTCCCATACCACCATAATCTGCTTACGAGTCTGGTTGCTCAATGGACACTACGGGGAGGCTCGGGCTGACGCACTCGCAACACCATGAAACCCCAGCGTAGGCCGACAGCTAGACTACGGTGTCCCATACCACCATGCCCAGCTCATGAGTCTTAGCGGATCGAGGTACCATGGTTAATTGGATTTCACTGGTAAGTTTGGTACCCTAGGTTCAAGTAGTAGCGTCCAAATATGGTAAACATACATTAGACATATCGGGTTACTTGACGAGCCTGACTAGCTCGAGCACACAATCAACTGAACGACATGAAGTGCATAAGCATTTCGCGTGGCCTAACCACTGTCGCCAACGAAAGTACGACTTGGGTTCGTCAAACACATCCTACGTGGCGAAATGAATCTCAACCACGAACTCAAGTCTGGTACCGATTGTCTGGACTTTAATCATAGTCCCAATCACAATCAATCCTTATTCAGAGCATGTGGAGTAAAGCATAATAAACAACGTAATTCAAGCATGTTAACAAACATGTCATAAAGCATGTTACAAAGCACAATGTAAACAAGAAATACAAACACATATATTTCATAGTAAGCGATTAATTTGAACAATCATCATGGAGGAAATCATATACGTTTCTAAGGTAGTTGAGAATCCCATCTCAACACCTACCGAAGCATGATTATCTAAGCACTTACTCTTACAAGCATTTTCACAAACACTCAGAATACACTATTTTAACATACATAGTGTATATTAGCAAAAACATGTATTAGGGCAAACCCTCTCGCCAAGTAAGTGTTATACACATATATAATATGTTCATACAACAAATAATCATGGCAAACACATTTCCAAAAATTATACATATACGGTACTTTCTACAAATACTAGGAATACAATATATTCAACATAGTGATCGTATAACCAAAAAGTGAAACGGACAGCACTTTGTACATGTGCAATTACATACAGATCATGAATCTATCATTATCTGACATTGAAAACCATAACCTATACACCTAAAGTCTACACCTTTTGTCGTAGAATCGTAACAAATTCAATAGGTTTGCTAAGCTTTCGTATAAGGCGATTCGGCAACCTAGAGAGTGAAATAAGTTAGCTATTTCATCACGTACAACTATCAAAACCCCAAATCAGTTTAGGGTTAGGGTTTCTTACCTAGAAACGAAGCTGAAAATCACCGGGAAAGCGATGAGAGGTGAGTGGTGAAGCTTGTGTAGCGGCAGGAAAAAAGGTTTAGAAGAATCCTCCCACAACTCTCTCACTTTCTCTCTCTCTCTCTCTCTCTTTCTCTCTCCTAGGGTTTTTCTCAAATTCGTATGGCTGAATGAGAGAGGGTTTTAAGGTCCTTATATAGCCTAAAATTATACCAAAATAGACCTAAGGTCAAGGTATACTTAGGTTATATCCAAAGTGGGCCAGTTTCAGCTCAACGGAGGGCTTCTGGCGGGCCCCCTTGAGCTAAAGGTCGGACTTAAGCTCACCAACCTTGGATCCAGGTGGAGTTAAGTTTTCGTTCTAGCCGGATTCCCAGATCATGCGTGGCAGACCAGTTTCAGTTCAACAGTCACTGAATCACGATCGGGGATTTCAAGTATATGAAATTTTTCCTGATCCGAGGGTGTATTTGGGTCAGATTCCGACGGTCTGATTGCTTATAATTAGCCCGCAAACACCAAGTCTCAGATTACTTAAATGTTATTTCATTTCTAAAGAAAACTAGGTTTTCTCACACTCCTCGCTCCAGACTCAAGCGAATAGCCGTGGGACACTGTCTGGATTTGATTTTTGAGGTGGTTGTCAAGCCCAGCGAGGCGGTCATAAGTCTATAACTTCGTATTATTTGGACTTACGATGTGTGGTCCATATTTGATACAGAGTTTCAATGTGCTCCCGAGAGCAGTCGGGTAATGAGTTTGATCCTAGATTTTAGGATAACCTAGTGTCAATGATTCTACAAGTTTTGGGTCTTGCAGATCGTATTTAAAGTGATTCAAGTGGATTTCATGGCTAATCTAGTTTAACACTTAGTTAACTTTGTTAAATTTCTAAAGGATTTGATCCTGAGTGATTTCTGCTTGAGGTGGTACTCGGGCCATTGTACGGAATTTTCCGAGTCGTTACAATTACTCCCCTTAATGAAAAATTTCATCCTCAAAATTAGTACCTTTTCATACTCCTCGAGAAGCTAAGGGTAGTTCTTTCGGATCTCGGCTTCTGTCTCCTAGGTAGCTTCTTCCTCTGTATGACGCGTTCACAGTACCTTCACGAGTGGAATCACCTTACTTCGCAACACCTGCTCCTTTCTGTCTAGGATACGGGTCAGACGCAGTACATATGTAGCATCATCGATCAACTGCACCTGCTCCCAATGGATGATGTGTGAAGGATCATGAACGTATTTTTTCAGCATAAATACATGAAATACGTTGTGCACGCCCACGAGTGGTGTGGGCAAAGCGAGACGATATGTCACCGCACCCACTCGGTCAAGTATCTGAAATGACCCGATAAACTGCGGCGTAAGCTTCCCCTTCTTCCCAAACTGAAGAACTCCCTTCATAGGGAAAACTCTGAGGAATACATGATCTCCAACCTCAAACTCAAGCGGTCACCTTCTCGTATCGGCGTAGCTCTTTTATCTGCTCTGTGCTGTAAGAAGTCGACGCCTGATAATGTCGATCTTCTCCGACGTCGCCTGTACCAATTTCTGCCCAATCAAACTGTGCTCGCCAACCTCATCCCAGCAATGCGGTGCTCTATAAGGACGACCATACAAGGACTCATATGGAGCCATACCAATACTCGCCTAAAAGCTGTTGTTGTACGCGAACTCTGCATAAGGAAGACAGTTATCCCAAGTGTCCTTGAAATCCAAGACACAGGCCCATAACATGTCCTCCAAAATCTGATTCACCAGCTCTGTCTGCCTGTCGGTCTGAGGGTGAAACACAATACTGAACTTCAGCTTCACACTCATTGCTTCCTGGATACGAGTCCAGAAGATAGATGTGAATCACGTGTCGCGATCCGACACGATCTCCAAAGGAACTCCATGCAGACGGACTATCTCTCTGATGTACAACCTGGCCAAGTCGTCTGCAGAGTTCGTGACTCTGATAGGGAGAAAATGAGCCGATTTGGTCAACCGATCCACGATCACCTAGATGGAATCGTGTCCCTTCTTCGTCTTCGGCAGCCTCGATATGAAATCCATAGAGATGAAGTACCATTTCCATTCAGCTATGGGCATGGGCTGAAGGAGTCCAGGAGGTCGGCGATACTCTGCTTTGACCTGCTAACACGTGAGACAACGTGAAACATACTCGGCGATATAAACCTTCATATTGTCCCACCAATACAATCGCCTTATGTCCTAGTACATCTTCGTGCAACCAGGATGTATCGCAAGCTTCAATTTGTGGGCAGTCTCGAGAAGCTCCTGTCTCAAGTCATGAATATCTAGAATGCATAGGCGGCCACGGTATCGTAGACCCCCATTTGTGCCAACTCCCCACTCGGAGTCCTTGGCGTCGCTAGCTTGCTCTCGAAGCTCAGACAACCGCTCATCGCCCTTCTGGGCCTCGATAATCCTATCATCAATAAGTGGCCACACCCGAACGTGCGCGACACACTGAAATGGCTCATCCACGGTGAGTTTCTGCTCGAAGTCCCGTACGAACTCCAATATATCCCACTCTGCTATCATCAGTGGAACCGCAAATGCAATAGCCTTCTTGCGACTCAACGCATCTGCCACAAGGTTGGCCTTACCAGGATGGTAGGAAACCTCAAACTTAAAGTCTTTCAAGGTCTCCATCCATCGGCGCTGCCTCATATTCAAGTCCTGCTGAGTGAATATATACTTAAGGCTCTTGTGGTCGCAGAAAAGCTCGAACTCCTCTCCGTAGAGGTAATGTCTCCAGAGCTTCAATGCAAAGATGACAGCTGCTAACTCAAGGTCGTGTGTAGGGTAATTCTCCTCGTGCTTCCTTAATTGTCTCGAGGCATATGCAATCACCCTGTCCTTCTGCATAAGGACGCAACCCAAGCCAACGCAAGACGCGTTAGTGTATATCATGTACTTAACCCCTTGCTCTGACAATATTAGTATAGGGGTGGATGTCAGTCTGTCCTTAGCTCCTGAAAAGCTGCTTCTGCCTTCTCATTCTAGGCGAACTTCAAATCCTTACACGTCAACTGTGACAATGGCCTGACAATCTTCGAGAAGTCTCAAATGAAGCGTCAGTAACCAAGCCAGGCTGCTTCCAATCCATACCCTGCCAGGCCAAGACAACTCTTCACCTCAGTAACCAAGCCAGGCTGCTTACAATCCTGAACCACGGCTACCTTAGCAAGGTCCACCGCTATCCCATCCTTGGATACTACATGTCCCAGGAACTTGACTTCCTCCTGCCAGAAGTCGCACTTTTTATACTGCGCAAACAACTGGTTCTTCTTCAAAGTATCCAACACCGCTCTCAGGTGCACCTCGTGCTCTTCCCGACTCGTGGAATATATCAGGATGACATCAATGAATACAATGATAAATCGGTATAAGAATGGCCGAAATACCCTGTTCATCAGTCCATGAACACGGCTAGCGCATTCGTAAGACCGAACGACATCACAAGAAACTCGTAATGCCCAAAACAGGTGTAATGCCCTGAATCTTCAGGACCCAAGTATATGACCCATTTCCCAAAAACTTAGTGTTAACTTATAAAAGAGCTAAAATCCACATATTTTTTTTTTCTTTCATCAGAGTAAACAGATGAGCGTAGAGTGGACAAATTAACATAAAAGAAAATTTCATTTACATTTAGAATATACAAGAAGCTGCCCATAATGACTTATACAAACCAATGCCCCCATTCATACGATTACAAAATAGAATAATATTACATGTGAAATAAAGTAAATTTCAACTCTCTTGGAATATGAAACTCTACAACAACCTTGTGAACAACATCGCCTTGCTTTACACCTGCATCAACTGTTACGGTTTGATAGCGTCAATGACTATCACAATGAGGAGCACCCTCCAAGATTGCACACTCGTCATTCATAATCAATATAGAACGCCAATCATAAATTTAGATATATTAAACAGAGCAATTTATAATCATGAGTATGCCTACAAAAATTTAAGTTAACCAACACAATCTCATCATAAGCAAGATATATAGTAGTCGCAATGCAAGGAAACATGTTCAGATAACCAAACAATAAACATACGATTTTCTATTGCGCCTGAAATCACATTGTACGTGAACTCCGCAAGATGGCTAGAAAATCGACAAGGCGAACTTCAGCTCCACCCAGAAATCATGGTACAAGTAGAATTTGCAAGGTGAATAGAAAATCCCCCCTTTAAACCCCCACTTCACCCGGGAATCATGTCGTACGTGAACTCCGCAAGATGGCTAGAAAAATTGACGAAGCGAACTTCAGCTCCACCCGGAAATCATGGTACGAATGAACACCACAGATGAAGAGATAAACAACATACAGGCCTTAGACCACATGGAAATCATGTCGTACGTGAACTCTGCAAGATGGCTAGAAAATCGACAAAGCAAACTTTGGCTCCACCCGAAAATCATGGTATGACAAAACTCCGCAAGATGGATAGGAAACAACAGGGTATGCGAACATACCCAACAACCCACAAAGGGCAAGAATAGGTCATCAAAGTCACCGGGGCAAATATATGATCCAAGCCACATAGGCGAAAATATACAATCCAAGCCACATAGGCAAATGTGCGATTCAAGCCGTGTAAGGCAAATGTGGACCGCAGGATCATAAGTCCAAGGTAAGTTCCATTCAATTCATCATTCAAGCACAAGTGGTAGCATAAAATAAATTAATACGTATCCAATAAAGGGTAGCATGTTATCATCGAACCATTCATGCATGCTATAATTTAAAAGAAACATTTCTCATCCAACACATGAATTAACTATACAACAAAACATGTTCAACAGTAAAATTACAAAATATGTAGTTTAAATTACAAAAATGAAATTATTAGTTGATATACATCAATTACATGATAATGTGTTGGCATAAAATTTATTTTATTTATAGTTTAAATAATATACATAATTTAAATAACTTGAGTAACATATGTATCATTGCAAATAATTATAAAATTACATTGTATTATAATATATATATCCAATTACATCCCATTAAAATGAATTATTTGGTCTTCCTGGTAACACTCGAGTACTGAAAAGTACGGGGTGTTACAATCTACCCCCCTTAAAGAGAATTTCGTTCCCAAAATTCAATACTTCTACCTTATATGGGAACAAGGATAATGTATTCTACCATGTCTCTTATCATTCGCCACCTTCGTTGTGATGTAGGCTTATATGCTTAAGGGCTTGTGCTAAGTACTAGTACTGGAGTTGTTACAATCTACCCCCCTTAAAGAAGAATCTCGACCGCGAGATTCGATCATACTCATCCCAATTTCCTCTAACATCAATTTAGATCTACGGTTTGCTCACATGAGGTCATGAAGATTTTTTTTTCTATATACATGTGGGTGTGTGTATGTTTGAAATTTATAATGATTGTTCCACATCGTCTAAAAGAAGGATAAGAATAGTGGTTTATGCTTTCAATGTTCGGGTTAACATGAACCAACAGTTATGGTTGGTCTGAGCCTTATACAACAATCTTCTGCCTGATCAGGGCAGTGAGTTCATTGGTATCCATCCCTAATCCTGGTAACCCTTAACCTTCTGCTTGATCAGGGCATTGAGGTCATTAAGATTTGCTAGGATTTAGAAGTAGGATCAAACCGTGTGCACTTCGCTTAAATATGATTCTGTCAATCCATGAACCTGATTACTCTAAGCTCATGGGAAATATCATTTGACCATTTATTTTCATAACGAATAAGACTATGTGGCCCATTACGCTTCCAATGCACACTTTGATTGTCTAAACATAAAATCTTAGGACCAAGGTTTCTACATGAAAAGTTTAAAATTTTGTTAAATTTATCTAAGATCTTAAATCTGGTCTTGATATGCTCAGCCTAAGGTTGAAACCTTACCAAAAATTATACAACTTTTCCTCTAATTATTTTACGTGTCGGAATCTGTGGGAAATATTATTCTTAAGTAACGAGATGTATTAGGAAAATTCAAATTACGATTCTTAGTACGGTTCCTTAAGTTCAGAGAGCATTTTTTTTTTATCAAGTGTATAATATGGTGGTTAAGGAAATTCTTATGGGCCTAAGTCCAATCCATTTGTTGATTGTTACAAGAGTGTGATTCCTAGCTATGAATTTTTATTTATTTATTATTTATTATTTATTTATTATTATTATTTTTATTATTTTTTAAAAATTTTCATTTGGAAGTCATGTATAAGGAATGTCCTTATGTAGTCTTATGTACCCCATAATGAGTGTTTTGTACACATTTAATTCCTAACTCCCACAATTATTTTAGTAGTTTACAAGGGAACCAAAGTTTCATTCCTAAGTTTGAATGACTACACCTAAAGTGTTCAAAGGGACCTAAATATTGAGTATCTATATTTTTCAAGGAACCTTAGATCATTTCTAAGCTCCATAATCATCCGTTTAAGGAGCCTAACACTTGAGTTTCTATACTCTGATTTCTCCTAACTACAGAGGAAGTTTAAATAATTATTCTAATAGTTTCTAAGGGGACTTAAATTCATTTCTAAGTTCTATGATCACTCAAACAACCTCTCGAGGGGCCTAAAATTTTGAGTCTCTATATTCTCAATTTCTCCTAATTTCAATGAGACTCCACATCAACTCAAATGACAACCATAACAATTTATGGGGGAGCCTAAGTTTGGATTCCTACGTTCTCAACCATTCTTCTAAGTCTAAGGGAGATTTACCTAAGTTCAATTTCTAAATTCACATACCTTAACTTGAGACATTCAAGGCTTGTATAAGATTATTTCCCAAGGCTAAGTTTGTCCAAACTATGCTCTTATACCAACTGTAATGGCCCGAATCTTCAGGACCCAAGTATATGACCCGTTTCTCAAAAACTCGAGTGTTAACTTATAAAGAGCTAAAATCCACATATTTTTTTTTTCTTTCATCAGAGTAAACAGATGAGCGTAGAGTGGACAAATCAACATAAAGAAAATTTTTATTTACATTTGGAATATATAAGAAGTTGCCCATAATGACTTATACAAACCAATGCCCCCATTCTTACGATTACAAAATAGAATAATATTACATGTGAAATAAAGTAAATTACAACTCTCTTGGAATGTGAAACTCTACAGCAACCCTGTGAACAACATCGCCTTGCTCTACACCTGCATCAACTATTACGGTTTGATAGCGTCAATGGCTATCACAGTGAGGAGCATCCTCCAAGATTGCACACTTGTCACTCACAATCAATATAGAACACCAATCATAAATTTAGATATATTAAACAGAGCAATTTATAGTCATGAGTATGCCTACAAAAATTTAAGTCAACCAACACAATCTCATTATAAGCAAGATATAATAGCAGTCGTAATACAAGGAAACATGTTCAGATAACCAAACAATTAAACATACGATTTTCTATTGCGCCCGAAATCACATTGTACGTGAACTCCGCAAGATGGCTAGAAAATCGACAAGGCGAACTTCGGCTCCACCCGGAAATCATGGTACAAGTAGAATTCGCAAGGTGAATAGAAAATCCCCCCTTTAAACCCCCACTTCACCTGGGAATCATGTCGTATGTGAACTTCACAAGATGGCTAGAAAAATCGACAAAGCGAACTTCAGCTCCACCCGAAAATCATGGTACGAATGAACACCACAGATGAAGAGATAAACAACATACATACCCTAGACCACATGGAAATCATGTCGTACGTGAACTCTACAAGATGGCTAGAAAATTGACAAAGCGAACTTCGGCACCACTCAGAAATCATGGTACGACTGAACTCCATAAGATGGATAGGAAACAACAGGGTATGCGAACATACCCAACAACCCACAAAGGGCAAGAATAGGTCATCAAAGTCACGAGGGCAAATATACGATCCAAGCCACATAGGCGAAAATATACAATCCAAGCCACATAGGCAAATGTGTGATTCAAGCCGTGTAAGGTAAATGTGGACCGCAGGATCACAAGTCCAAGGTAAGTTCCATTCAATTCATCATTCAAGCACAAGTGGTAGCATAAAATAAATTAATACGTATCCAATAAAGGGTAGCATGTTATCATCGAACCATTCATGCATGTTATAATTTAAAAGAAACATTTCTCATCCAACACATGAATTAACTATACAACAAAACATGTTCAACAGTAAAGTAAGTAACTCAATTAAGTGAATCATGTCATCATCTATATCTAGATTGATGAAATCAAGTGGGAAGCTCAAAGGGTGAGTCCTCACCTTGGTCAAACAACCTAGTTGTGTGGCCCGCTAGATAGCACGTCTAAAGTCCGATTGAGTCAAATCTAGTTGATAAACATGTGACCACAACCAATTAAAATATCAATAAAAATGGTAATGCTTGTTTTCTATGGTTAATGAATTTAATTAGTGAAGGCTCGCTGAGTCAACTCAGTAGCAAACAAATGAAATGGGTTTTGATTTACCTTGGGTTTATGGCACTTGGCAGCTATAAGGCTTAAGTAGGCCAACCCAAATTCAGCCCAACTCCACCGAGTTAACTTGGTAGCCCCCAACAACCCCAAACCCTCTATCTTCTTCTCCTTCCTTTCTTTCTCTTTTCTTCTTTCCCTCTCTCTCTCTCACTTATTGCTGGAACACCCGGCAGCAACCTGGACTGAGTTAACTTGGCGGCCACAACTCGGCAGCGAGTTGACTCCACTCCCCTACTCTTTCTCTCTCCTCTTCCTTAATTGCTGAAAATGCCTAACAACACCTAAACTCAGATGGAGTTCAGTTGGACGGTGATAGGGCAGCAACACAGCTCGACTCGGTGAAGTTTAACCGAGCCAACTCAGTTTCTTTCTCCCTCACGTTTTCTCTTCCTCTCCTTCCTTTCTTCTTCTTTTCCTTGCTGAAACCTCCAGCCAAAGCTAGAGTAGACCAGTGCCTGGGTCACATAGGAATCAGTGGCGAGCTGGACCTATTCGAGCGGCTGGATGAAGTGCCCCTCAACCCGCGTCCAAACAGGAGTGCAGCAGCACTCATCTCTCACACTTCTCTCCCTTCTTCTTTCTTCTTTTCTTTCTGTTTTTCTTCCACCCTTCTTGCTGCTTCCCTGATGACCAGACGGGCTACGCGTTCAGACCAAACTCAGTCCGAGCGTGCTGGTGCAGCAACAGCGGCATCAACATCAACACTTCCTCTTCTTCGTTCTCCTTCTCTCTGATTCTTTCTTTTCCTTTTTTTCTTTCTTCTCCCAACACCGACCATTGGGAACTCCGAGTCTGACCAGCAATCACCTTGAGTTGGTGCGACTCGATGTGGATCGAATGGAGAAGGAGGAGACAGCCATTAATGGCATCTTCACCGTCACCATCTCAAACACCAATCTGACCCTTGTAGTCTATCCTAAGGGAACCTAGAGAGCTTCCAGGCATGTCCGTTCAAAGCTTGGGAGATCTTTAAGCGGTGGGTTTGGGTTTGGAAAGGAAACGACTGGGAGAGCTATTTTTGGTTGTTAGTTTTCTACCCAAAGCCTTAGCTTTTGCAGATAGCATGGACGACTGAGATAACCCTCCTAGGGACGGTCAGGATTGAGAGAGGACATTTCACGCGGATTGTGGAGCTGGCAAGAAGAAAAATAGTTCCTATTTTTGGAATTTTTGTGTTTGTATGGCCTGTTTGCGACAAGGGTTGTGCGCACATGGGTGCCTTTCAACGTGTGATACGAGATGGGTTTTGGTGGGACCCAAGCTCTGGACACGATGGATGGTTTGGATTGGTCGATCCAATCACGGAGGTGGGCCACGGATCAACGCATGGGGACAGCTCTTTTAAAAACACGTGGGCAGAAACGCTGGAGGAAAAACCTCTTGTTTTGGAATTTTTTGCGTCAGATGCGGTTTAACCACGTGACTGCCTCGGTGCACCTCGGCTGCACCCCAATTGTGTACACACACTCCTCATGTGGGGTCCACAGTGATGTCTGTGATCTGATCAACACCATTCATCAGTTTTATTATGGCTTAGATGGGCCATACACACCACATTTGCATTCGATTGGTGGTTTGTGCGGCCCATGGTAATCTTAGGTGGGATCTGGCCCATCCAACAGTTTCAACATTAGTATAAAAGTAATATATCATGTAGTGCTAATTACATTAACATATATTATAATATGTATTATAAATATCTACAAAACTTAAAATGCATTGTATTTATTTTACATTTTATGTTAATAATTAGTTATCAATTAATAAAGTATTTAATTTGAAATATTATATGTATCTGTATATGTATTTTTCTTTTATATATATAAGTATTAATTATTCTAAGTGATGTATATATTTTATATATATGGTATAATACAATAATATGTAGTTTAAATTACAAAAATGAAATTATTAGTTGATATACATCAATTACATGATAATGTGTTGGCATAAAATTTATTTTATTTATAGTTTAAATAATATACATAATTTAAATAACTTGAGTAACATATGTATCATTACAAATAATTATAAAATTACATTGTTTTATAATATATATATCCAATTACATCCCATTAAAATGAATTATTTGGTCTTCCTGGTAACACTCGAGTACTAAAAAGTATGGGGTGTTACAATAGGTCCTGAAAGCTGTCTTCTGCACGTCTTCATCTCTGACGCGCAACTGGTGGTACCCTGACTGCAAGTCGATCTTCGAGAAATACCTTGCCCCCTTTAACTGATCAAACGGATCATCTATCCTGGGCAAATGATACTTGTTCTTCACGGTGACCTGGTTCAACCTACGGTAATCAATACACAACCGTAGTGAGCCATCTTTCTTCTTCACAAACACTACAGGTGCTCCCTAGGGAGACACACTAGGTCGTATAAAGCCCTTCTCTACCAGCCTGTCAATCTGTTTCCGCAGTTCCTCCATCTCACACGGAGGCATGCGATACGTCGGTAAAGAGATGAGTGTCGCACTGGGCGTAAGATCAATGGTGAAGTCGATCTCGCGCCGAGGTGACAACTTAGGAATCGGTTCAAACACGTCTGCAAAAGCTTGAACTATAGGCGTATCCACAAGCGTCAGAACATCAATAACCTCTAATGAAGAAGCATAACATCGCAACCGAGTAGCGTGACTGACCTGAACAGGAAAAGTAAAGGCCATGTCATCAAGTCCATAGGCTGTCACCACCCTAGTCTCGCAGTCAATCTCTGCTCGCATCTCAATGAGCCAATCCATACCGAAGATAACGTCGTAATGGAATAAGGGGACGATGATCAGGTCAACTAGTATTACTCTGCCACCCAAGTCTATCGGGCAGCCCTCACACATATGAGTAACTTCCGATGAAGTCCCTGTAGCAGTGATAACCCTCACTCCTCTCGTAGTAGTAACTAAACCCAGTCGCTTGACTGCCGTGCATGAAATCATAGAGGTAGTGGATCCAGTGTCCACCAATAAGAAGATGGGAGTACCTTGGATGTGTACCGTGACCTCGAAGGCCATAGGCGCTGAAGGTGCAGTCTCTGGTTCCTCTGCTGTAAGCGCATGAACATGCGCCTGCTGAGATCGGTTAGGCTGAGGTACCATGGGTCTTTGAGGCAGCCTGAAGCAAGGTGCAGGTGGTCTGAAGGATGGATGTGCAGGTGCCATCCGAAGTGGCGGAGCCGATAGAGCCTGTGGGCGAGGGCGATTAATCCTCTGTGGCGGTGAGAACCCGCTATCTCTCATCCGGGCAAAAAAATTCTCTGTAGTGTGACCCGGTTTCCCACAATATGTGCAGGTCACACTTGGGCGCCGCATCAGAACCACTGGCGCTGCGATCCTGGGAGGCGAATCAGCACAAGGCCTCTTGCCAAGGAAAGGCCTGCTCTGAACATTTGGTCGTGGTCTCGTAACCATAGCACCACGGGAGCGTGTCAGATAATCAACATCCTGCTCCTCCTGAATGGACATATGAATCAACTCTGCATAGGATAGTATGCGGACACAGCACATCTTCGACCAGATGTCAGGTCGCAAGCCCTCAGAGAAGCGTCGAATCCGTATCTGCTCATCAGCAAGTATAGTCGGGACAAAGCGGCCCAACTCCGTAAAGTAATGCTCATACTCAGTAATGGTCATGCCTCCCTATTTGAGGCATATGAACTCATTCTCCCTCTCGTGTCGGTAGGCTTGAGGATAATATTTCTCATAGAAGCGGAACTCAAATGCTGCCCAGGTCCACACATATCCCACTATGACGGTCCACAGTATGCTGTCCCACCATAAGCTAGCCTCATTCTTGAACATGAAGGCGGCCAACTCAACTTGTTCAGTCTCAGAACAATGCAGCATCTTCAGTATCTTTGAGATGCAGTCTAACCAGTACTCAGCCTCCTCGGGTCTGTGAGAACCCGTAAAAGTCGGAGGCCTCAAGTGCTGGAATCGCTCGAGTAGACTGCGAGTACCCATGTCTCCCGTAGGGTATGCAATAGGTGTGGGTGGAGACACATCCTCAGCCTGAGCAAGAGGCTCTGTAGGCTCAGCAGGACGTGTAGATGGTGAAGGTGGAGTCGCACTCCCACCCTGAGATAATAAGATGGCAAGAAGCTGCTGGTGCTGCTGCTGCATAGCATCATCATCTACTCAAACCTGCCAGTAGGTGGAGCAGCCTGTGGCTCATACGGTGTCGAAGTGGATGCCCGGTTTTGCTCATGAACCGGGGGTGTATAAGGTGGCAGTCCACCAGTAGGACCAGCAGAAGGCTAATCTGAGCTTAAACCTCGGTTCGTAGGACCACCTCTATGGGAAGGAATCTGGTTCATCGAGTCAGTGAGCAAGAGGGGTGCCGTGCTCCTCGTATAATACGATGGTATGCCCTATACAACATAAGGTGCAACGCATGTAAGAGGAAGTATAGCAACATAATACCCAATCACTTAAGCATTCCACACATATCATACAAAAGAAGCTGCATGCTTTTCATTTACCAAAATTGTCACAATACATGGATAACAGCGTTACATGAATCATGACTGAAGATGCATGTGAGCTAATTACAACCAAACTTCAAATACTTAAACATACTACTAACAACTACTACATCCATCAACATGAAAACATAAACCACCTAAAGCGGTAAGCAAAATAAACTACAAACAACAACATGGATGACTAGGCATCCGAGTCAGGCGATGGAGGAGGAGCATCCTTGTCCTATACAAAACACATGATAGTCCTCAATATGCGAGACACCTTCTTAAAACTCCGCTTCATGAAGGCTTCGGTCACCTCAAGCTTGGCTCGGGTCTCACCAAGCTCGGCCCGAACTTGCCCAATCTCTTGCCGCAAACCATACAAGCATCCCTCGCAGCATGAGCAGCATCCGGCTCTAGTGCTCTAGGAGGAGAGCTCTCCTCAGCATCCTGAGCCTCTTCTTCTTCTTCCTGTATCTCATCACCACTTCCTTCCTCGCTTCTTGCCTCGAGGTCAATACTCTCCTCACCTGCGCTATCCGATTCTTCTCCAGACTCGTCAAGTCGGGCTTGCCGTTGTCGAGGGCCGATCTTCATGTTGTTAAGCGTAGCCTCACTTATGACCCAGACTAGTGCAAGGTCTTCCATGTTAAGCCTATAGCCGACATCTCGAGCCATCTTGCATATCAGGCGGCTAAATGGGAGTGAGAGGTCGTTCCTGACAGATCGAACGACCTGAACTATCTGAAGTAGGACGAACGTGGGTAAGCATAAGTTATCCCCATGTCCAATGCTGTATAAGAAGTCCACCATCAATCGAGTACACTCTGTGTGGTTACCCCACCGTGGATACACATTATATGTGAAAATGTGGTGAAGAAAACGAAACTCATCTGTCAACTTCGATGATGAAAGACAGTTTCCTCGTGTCCAAGAAACCCGTCGACCACAAAGGTATTGCATACGGTGATCCCTTTCTCGCACACTCTTGAAGAAGTTGTCATTAGGAAGCACTTCACCACATGGGATCTTTATGATCCAAGCCATCTCAACCACAGTAATTGTACGCTCTATGCTCCTCACAGAGACAGTGAACTGGAGAGGCTCCAACGATGGGTCTATGATATGGGCGTAGAAGGCACGAACCGTGTTCTCACATGAAGGAGACTCACCTTCAAATATAGGACCCCATTCAATATCCATCAAGCTGTCCATCATCGAGTGTAGCCCAAACATCCTCTCATCCACGTGAGCTTCAAACACAATCTTATGGTCAGCAAAACGACCATATTCGAAGCTTAACGAAAAGGTATTTCTGATCGAAAGTTGGGGATCTAGGTCTCGCTTCGACCTATGCTCTCGAACTGTGCTAGGGCTGGCTTCAACGTCCACACCTCTCCTCGAACTGGTTGGACGGCTAGGCCCAGCTTCATCTGCGACAGTCTTTCTTTTGCCCATAAGAGAAAGGACAGCGGAGACGGAGAAAATGGTCGAAACAATGACGAAGAAAGCTATGGAATAGTAAAGATAAGAGAGAGAAAGGGCTGCTCTCTTTGCTTCACCACGAACTTGGGTCCCAACAGTGGTTATAGAGGCCCAAACGACCAGGATTTAAGAAGAAAAATGAAGAGATGGAGGGGGGTAGGGGGTGTGCACAAATTTGAGATGAAATGGAGAGTGTATGGGCTGAAGTGGGAGAGAAATGGAGAGGATAGGGAGGTAGGGTTACTGTGAACAAAGGAGAGGGATGGGTTGTGACAGAAAATAAGGGTTTTGATGATTAAGAGGGAGAGTTGAGAGAGGATGCAGTAAGTTGGAGGACTTGGAAGGGTAGAAATGAGGAAAGGGGGGCAAACGAAATAGAAATAGGGGACCAATATGATGCATTTAGGGCCCATTTGATGAGGCTCGATGTGATATATATTGGCCCATGTGTTGAGGCCCAATATGATGTATTTGCGGCCCATTTAATGAGGCCCAATATGATGTATATGAGGCCCATGAGTGAGGCCCGATATGATGTATGAGAGGCCCACGGATGTGGCCCATTGTGATGTATGCGAGGCCCATGGGATGTGACCCATGATGATATATTTGAGGCCCATGGGATGTGGCCCAATGCGATGTATATGAGGCCCATGAGTGAGGCCTAATGTGATGCATATGTGGCCCATGAGTGAGGCCCATCATGATGTGTATTAAGCCCTTGAGTGAGGCCCATGGTGATGTATATTAGGCCCTTATGTGAGGTCATGGGCCCACTATACGTTTGGCTCTACGTGGGCCACTCCTTGGGAGCAATGTTGGTTAAATGTTCACATTGATGGGCGATGATGGTTAAATGTCCACATTGTGACCTTCCCTTAGGCCTTTGTTAGGCCCATTCTCATTATTTTAGGTCAACCTAAATCATTAGGCCCCATTGATATGTGCATTACCCATCTATTCATATTAGGATAACCCATAATGTTGGGCCCCCATTGGTTGCTAGTAGGATTGTTTTAATGTTGGAGTCCATCTATGGACCCTACCCTGCCAATAGGTCGATTATCGATACCGATTACAAGCATATTTAGCATAGTATCATGATATATGCCCATACGCATCATTTGCATGCTTATGATGAGATGTGGTTGACCATTGCATATGCCTTTTGGCAAGTTGTTTATGAGACTCCCTGATAGGCGGTGTTATCCCTCATGAGCGCACGGTATGTGCGGGATTGATGCATGACTGGATTGTATGACTCGTATATCTTGCATTGTATGATGTGGTTACTATACACCCTAGCGACATCAGGGCCGTGACCTCCACAGGCACATCGTGGAGGGCTGGATTAAAATGTATACTGAAAATACCGCTACTAGCATCGAAGCGTCATAGATGTATGTCCCTTGGTGAAAAACCCTAAACCCAGTGGTACCAGAGGATGACTCTAATGTTGAAACCGAGTGGATACGTGAGCGCACAAGGGCTTTATACCAGTAGGTCGCGTCTCCCACTGTGTCGTGGTCAGTTGGAAAGGGGTGTGACCTTACTCGCCTGAGTGAGGGGGCAATATCTAGGTTGAGTTTGACCAGCTTGAGGAATGGGTCCGCTATCGATGAGTCAGGCCAGATATTGGCAGACGGATAGTGAGGTCTCTTTCATTTACCTAGTTGTGCGCTCAGATAGGGGTGACAACCTATCGTAGAGTGTACTAAACCCCGGTGATTATCTAGAGTGAGATCTGTACTGATATTTGATGCTCTAGTGATGAACTGTATGGTTATGTGGATTCAGATGAGGACTGGCGTTCAGGCGTTGTATCTCACATATGACATTCGGCTACATAGGTCTCGCATTGCATGGCCTTGGTATGACCGACATCATTCATGCCTTACATCGCATGGCCTTGATATGGTTGATAACATTCATACCTTTCATCGCATAGCCTTGGTACGGCTGATTGCATTAATGGACTTACCGGTTTATTCCGCATTTCTCTAATATTGCATTCTGAGCACGTGTATATTTGAAAAGGCCAAGCTATATGTCTTAGAGGGGGGGGGGGGTGAATAGGACTATGCCAAATTTAAAATAAAATTAGCGGAAATAAATTAAACCAATAGCCTTACAATATGAATCAATTCACAATGTTAAATTTAAATCACCTTGATAAATAAGTATTGAGAGATTGATACAAATTCAGTTCTAAGGACAACCTTACACCATAATAAACAAGGGCTTATGGTAGGACAACCTTATTTCTAGAACCTCTTTTGAATCAAGGACTCAATTTTAATATAAGTAAATGAAATAGCAAGGAATTAAATGCAGAAGTATAGATCTAAATTATTACAACAATCTCCACACTTGCTTGAAATGTAAATAGTTACAACATTCACATCCACTTGTACATTCCACACAATCGAATGATAAAAGATATGAAAATTAAGCAAGCATTCAATCCACAAGACAAAGAGTTATAGTGGTTCGCCTGTGTGTACAACTTGTTTTCCAACAACCACATAGAAAGCTACTCCACTCTAATATCCTCACACAGGGGATATTAGCGTTCACTATCAAATAGGTTTTCACAGGTTCACCAAAAACCTTTACAATTGTGTCTTTTTCACTTGGGCTTACACAATTCAAAAACCCCTCTTTTCTGAGTTTTCTGGTTTTCCTCAGACAACCAATACAATGAGATTTTTTAAAGCTCAACCTCAAACAAAACCAAGTACAATGAGATTTTTCGGCTTAACCTCAAACAAAACCAAAAGTAAATAAATTTTACTGAATTGTAAAATACCTGGATTTCTCCTTTTCTTAGCAGCCCGGTAGAACCAATCGGAGTAGATGATTGAATGTCAAAGTTCAATTTCCAATACTCACATTCATAAGGTTCTAAATTCTAATAGATTTTAGATTTAACTTGTTGGGTGTAGCTATATTTGATTTTGATTCCAAGAAGAAGGAATAAGATAATTCCTCTTTTCAAATAAGATTGGAATATAGAAACAAAATCAAATTAAATAAGCTAGCAAAAAGGAATATTAAATAAGCACAATGTAGCTTAAAATAAACACAGACTTATCTCAGAGTGATCACTTGAAAATTCTTGAATAGAATAGAGTTGAAGTGTGAAAACTCTGAATTTCGTGTTCAATTTATAGAAGCAAAAATCGTTCCTACGACTGGTCTTAGAAACCTTTGACTGGTCGTAGCTCTAACAGATTTTTGAAAATTTAAGCGCGATCTTTGAAAGTTGTTCCACGACTAGTCGTGAGTAGCCTACGACCGGGTCGTGGGTCACCTACGACCAGTCGTAGATCCTACTGACTGGGTCGTAGGACCATAGATTACGTTCTTGGACTTTGAGTCGTAGATCCACGATTTGGTCGTGGACGACAGTCGAAGCCACACCTACGACCGGTCGAAGGACCTCCAGGACTGGTCGTGGGCGTACCAAAAATTTCAAAAAATCTTCAACTACTTAGGGTTTGGTCGTGGAATTTCTTGGACTAGTCGAACCAATGCCGGATTTGGTCGAACAAGAGCTAGGACTGGTCGTAGAATAGACCAAACTTATGTAAAATAAATATTTGATTTATGTATCCAAAGTGACCTACTTAAAGGGCAACCTAAGGTCATTCAAACCTGAATCATGTCGTATGGACATTGAACTTCAACCATTCAACGAATGTAGATTGTTTGAACCATATCAGGCTTGAGATCTTGAACTTGTTGTAGCTTCAAACTTGAGATCTTTATCAGCATAACAACTACTTCATGCATTGCTTATTAGTCTTGAAGTCATGAGTTGTTTCTTAAGACTTGAACATCAACATTGTAGCTTCTTGAAACTTCAACATGTAGCTTCTTGAACTTCAATATGTAGACTTGAACATCAACATTGTAGCTTTTTGAAGTATTTATGCAGTGTCTTGAATTCATATAAATCATCATACAAGCACAGGACACAGATAGATGTTTTAACACATCAAAATTTGACAACCAAAGAAGCATGAGATCATAACACTTACAATATTGCCCACACACTCTCACCACCCTCTAAGCTTTCTATAAGCTTATGCACGATTGATGTGTATAGGTGATGGCAGGACGCAGCCGTAGCTTAGTAAGAGCAAGAGCGTGCAGTCGAGCTTTAGGCCTTTTCGTTACTATTATCATTGTTGTCCCTTCTATACACATTGTACCTTAAAGTTTTTTTTTTATCATAGTGGATTTTGTGATGATGTCTTGGTTGTTGTTCGTGGGTTATGCTTGTTACAGAATAAATTCATGCTAAAAAATCCTCCTTGTAGGATCTCAGGATCGGAACCTAGTATATGGGTGTCGGGAGTCGAGAATGGGGTACTACGGAGGCTATCAGCAACGAATTCGGTGATCAAAAATTTTGTGAGCCTGGTTTCCGAGTTTGGGGAGTGACGGAAGTTGGTATTAGAGCATAACTTGGAAATAACTGCGAACAACATCACATGTCTATTATATGCTTAGGACAATTAGGTCCCGAGTGCGTAACCTTCTGGTTTAGTTCCCTAACGTGGGTGCCTTCGAGAGTTCTCAAGGTAAATAGGCGCCTTTGTTCTTTCCTATAGGACATGTCGCCTAAGAGAGCGACTCGAGTGACACCCGCTCCACCACCTGAGACTCTCGCTCTACCACCTACGACTCTCACTCCACCATCGGAGATCCCTGCTCCCAAGCCTGAGGATGCTGCTCCTCCACCTGAGACCGGTGTAGTTCTGACCATACCTGTGAGTGCCTACTAGTTACAACAGATGTTGTAGGCTGTGACGGCTGCCCTCCAGGGGTAAGGCAGGCACCCTGCTATTTTGATAGCCTAGGCAGAGCAAGTGCACGCGAGGGCCCTTTTTCGAGAGTTCTTGCAGCTCGATCCCTCACATTTCTAGGGTGAAATAGACTAAAAGCAGCCGAGAGATGGAGCTCTGAGGTGGAAAAGATTTTTGATACGATGGGATGTATAACCCAATAGCGGGTCTGGTTAGCCGTATTTCTCTTCCAGGATGTAACCGAGCACTGGTGGACCTTTATCACCCGTGTTGCAGGAGTTGACTTCGTCTGGACATGAAAGGATTTCATTGACCAATTCAACTAATAGTAATTCTCCGACCACATTCGTTGACAATGAGCATAAAAGTTTGAGACCTTGGTGCAGGGAGACATGTCTGTGGCGTAGTATGCTGCTCGTTTCGTGGCGTTATCCAGGTTCACGCCGTATTGGTTGATGAAGAGGAGCGGAAGGCCCGCCATTTTGAGAATGGCTCAAGCCGTGTTGTTGGGCATGAGCTCCCAACTTTTCAGGTGATAGTACGGAGGGCTCAGATTTATGAGGCTGAGTGGGCTGACGTGCAGCGTGATCGTGATCAGAGGAGAGACCGGAAGAGGCAGGCCCCCTCCTGTAGCTCCCAGTAGTAACAGTGTCGTCAGCAGCAGAGGCACACTGTAATGCCCTGAAATTCGAGGGCTGAGTAGCAACTCAACTCTCGAGTTCCAAAACATCACTTATGCAACATAGATAATGATGATTAAATGTTGTCTCTGTTAGTGCAATAAACATGAGTGAGATTATACCAAAACAGTAATTCATACTCCAGATCAATTGTGTAAAGGCAAGCGGAAGACTGAAACTGTATATAATTGTATGTAAAAGAAACAAAACCATCTCAATCTCCAGAGTATGAACCCAACTGAGTCACCATATACATGTATCTGTTTTACAATCAAAATGTCAAAAGTACAACTAGAGAAGTAAGCCCTGTAAGTCCCGTCGATCCAGGCAGTCTAGGCAAAGCCACTAGAATACTGCATATACGAGAACTCGTCCTGGTCCTCGTCGTAGTCCGACTCAGCCTCCTGAGTCGTCACCTCATCTACACCTGAGACAAAGTCTGGTTGGTGTGTACAACACCGTCCCGTAATGTGGGAGTGAGTAGCTAACTCAGTGGAACAATAAAGCATAGGTTAACATTTATCAATTTAGTTAAGTAGTAATGATAAAGCAGTACAATCGAACAATCCTAAATACTCTTATTAATGTAAGTATGAAATGCAGTCATGATACATGCCCTCACCGAATACTCCCTCATGCGACACCATCTTACGTTCGCGGCATGCGTTCATTCCTCAGTGCTCCACATCTTCCAGGCACATGCAGTGCGATTATGAGCATGATTACCGAGTCGTTATTAGTCCATTTCAAACAGTAGGATTGGGAAATTAAGGTACCTCCCTTGTATCATTCCCAAACATGATCCATTCTAGGGTCGTTAAAGCTAGATAATCTCATACGATAGTGTGGTTCTAGGGCGCTACAAAGGCCGACAGGGCTGTTACACGCAATCGTTACACCACTCCCCCATCACCTTTTTAATGGTTCATCACTAAATTAATACATGCCTAGTTCATACTGTATACACCATGACAAAACTCGTCGCCTCACCGCAAATTCAGAGTATGCTCAAGGTCACTACAAAAGGCTGTCAGGGCTGTTACACACAATCGTTGCACCACTCCCCCATCATCTTATCAATGTAGGCCGACAATATGAATATAGTGTCCCATACCACTATAATCGGCTCGCGAGTCTGGTTGCTCAATGGACACTACGGGGAGGCTCGGGCTGACGCACTCGCAACATCATGAAACCCCAGCATAGGCCGACAGCTCGACCATGGTGTCCCATACCACCATGCCCGGCTGATGAGTCTTAGCGGATCGAGGTACCATGGTTAATAGGATTTCACTGATAAGTTTGGTACCCTAAGTTCAAGCAGTAGCGTCCAAACATGGTGAACATACATTAGACATATCGGGTTACTTGACGAGCCTGACTAGCTCAAGCGCACAATCAACTGAACGACATGAAGTGCATAAGTACTTCGCGTGGCCTAACCACTGTCGCCAACGGAAGTACGACTTGGGTTCGTCAAACACATCCTACGTGGCGAAATGAATCTCAACCACGAACTCAAGTTTGGTACCGATTGTCTGGACTATAATCATAGTCCCAATCGCAATCAATCCTTATTCAGAGCATGTGGAGTAAAGCATAATAAACAAAGTAATTCAAGCATGTTAACAAACATGTCATAAAGCATGTTACAAAGCACAATGTAAACAAGAAGTACAAACACATATATTTCATTGTAAGCGATTAAATTGAATAAGCATCGTGGAGGAAATCATATACATTTATAAGGTTGTTGAGAATCCCATCTCAACACCTACCTGAAGCATGATTATCTAAGAACTTACTCTTACAAGCATTTTCACAAACACTTAGAATACACTATTTTAACATACATAGTGTATATTAGCAAAAACATGTATTAGGGCGAACCCTCTTGCCAAGTAAGTGTTATACACATATATAATATGTTCATACAGCAAATAATCATGGCAAACACATTTCAAAAATTTATACATATACGGTACTTTCTACAAATACTAGGAATACAGTATTTTGAACATAGTGATTGTATAACCGAAAAGCGAAACAGACAGCACTTTGTACATGTGCAATTACATACAGATCATGAATCTATCATTATCTAACATTGAAAGTATTGAAAACCATAACCTATACACCTAAAGTCCGCACCTTTTGTCTTAGAATCGTAACGAATTCGATAGGTTTGCTAAGCTTTCATATACGGCGATTCGGCAACCTAGAGAGTGAAATAGGTTAGCTATTTCATCACGTACAACTATCAAAACCCCAAATCAGTTTAGGGTTAGGGTTTCTTACCTAGAAACAAAGCTGGAAATCGCTGGGAAAGCGATGGGAGGTGAGTGGTAAAGCTTGTGTAGCAGCAGGAAAAAAGGGTAGGAAGAATCCTCCCACAACTCTCACTTTCTCTCTCTCTCTCCTAGGGTTTTTCTCAAATTCGTATGGCTGAATGAGAGAGGGTTTTAAGGTCCTTATATAACCTAAAACTACACCAAAATAGACCTAAGGTCAAGGTATACTTAGGTTTTATCTAAAGTGGGCCAGTTTCAGCTCAACAGAGGACTTCTGGCGGGCCCCCTTAAGCCAAGGTCGGACTTAAGCTCACCAACCTTGGATCCAGGTGGAGTTAAGTTTTCGTTCTAGCCGGATTCCCAGGTCACGCGTGGCGGACCAGTTTCAGTTCAACGGTCACTGAATCACGATCGGGGATTTCAAGTACACTGCCATGTATATGAAATTTTTCCTAATCCGAGGGTGTATTTGGGTCAGATTCCGACGGTTTGATTACTTATAATTAGCCCGCAAACACCAAGTCTCAGATTACTTAAATGTCATTTCATTTCTAAAGAAAACTAGGTTTTCTCACACTCCTCGCTCTAGACTCAAGCGAATAGCCATGAGACAGTTTGGATTTGATTTCTGAGATGGTTGTCAAGCCCAGTGAGGTGGTCCTAAGTCTATAACTTCATATTATTCGGACTTACGATGTACGGTCCAGATCTGATATGGAGTTTCAATGTGCTCCCGACACTCACCAAAATCGCTGTTTTGCAACGGACCAAATCCGTCGTAAAACTAAAAAAATGACGGACTTCGTCCGTCGCTTGGTCCGTCGCTGTTTACTGGGTCGTTTTTGGTTTTATGACAAATTGTATCCGTCGTTTAATATGCGACGGATAATGTTCATCGCATCATAGCGACAGATAAAATCCGTCGTAAAAAATAAAAAGTCCGTCGGTAATATTCAAAAAATTAGTCGTCAGTAAAAACATTAGCGACGGATTAGGTCCGTCGCTAATATGAGTAAGCGACGGACCTCAAATCCGTTGATTTTAATCGTCAAAAATTAGCGACGGATAAGGTCTGTCGCTAATATGAGTAAGCGACGGACCTCAAATCCGTCGTTGATTTTAAATGCAGATATTAGCAACGGATTTGGTCCGTCGCTAAAATATCTGTAAATAAAAAAAATATCGATAATTTATTATTATTATTATTTTTAATCTTACACCTGATAGTCATTCAAAAAATAATTCACACTATTGTTTGATAAGAATCATATTCACAAAATTGGTAACAACTTGATTCAATAAAAAAAGAAATGACCCAAGTAGCCCACTTCAACAAAAATTGACTTTAACCCTCCTAACTAAACACTTCTTACCCGGAACTTCAACTGTTGGCTATGCCTTGCCTTGAATTGACTACTTTGTATCTTCTCTTGTTCAACCTTCTTTTGAGCCCTTCCTACATATATTACAAACAACCAGATTCAATCTAAGAAAAGACTAGTTTAGTCAACCCTTCATATATTACAAATAACCAGCTCAAATCCATGAAAAGGGAATAGTTTAATCAACTGAAACTAATTAACAAAATAAAAGATTAGAATCCATCCTAGCCATTAGAGGTTCAGGTAAGAGCATTTCTTAACTTCATAGCATTCACTGGGAGAGCACAATACATTTTGAAAAGATCTTTAGATGTTGGAATCAATACACAACAATAAGTAATGCAATCTGCATTTAATTGACTAGTGTCTAACAAAATGACCAAATGAAAGTGTAGGAACTGCGAAATTCCTATTTCCCAACAAGATACACCTGCATAATCAGAAGATAGCAACAACTTGTCAATGCTTGTAACTGCATCTCTATTACCATTTGGTCCATGAAACCAGACCCAAAAAAATATCTTTGATTCCCCCATCCATCCATTCAACCATCATACAGTTATATTCAAACAAGGCTCATACCCATTTAACACCATCTTTCCATATTCAGAATATCACAGGTTTGCTAAACGACATGCAATGATGAAAGTGATGCATGTGAGAATCATTCAAGTGGTTGTTAGAAGTCATATGCAAAGTAAAAAAATAAAAAAATAATAAAATTGCAGATGCTTGGATAAACTAAGTTTTCAGAAAATCATAGTGAAACTGTTTGAAACTTTTGCTCATAGGTCTTAAGATTAACTTATCAAAGAGAGACTGGGCTATGGGTGAGGGAAGAGAAAATTGAATCTTTTGCTCATAGCTTTGTTTATAGGGTGGGGAAGATTCCTTCATTGTATCTTGGCATCCCTTTTGTATCATTTGTGGGATGAAATGGTCGAAAGTATGAAAGAAAGCTTCTTGGGATAGAAGAGAAGATAGTTGTCCTTTGGGGGTTACATAACTCCCATCAATTCTACATTAGCTAATATGCCAATCTATTATATTTTTTGTTCCAATGTCCAACAAGTGTTGTTCAAAGAACAGAATTCAAGAGTTCCTTTCACAGAGTGCAGAAGAAAGCACAAATTTCATCTTGTGGAGTGGGAGGAAAAACTGAAAAGCTATGGTGGAGTGGGGTTAAAATGGCTAAAACATATGAATATTGTCCTTGTGAAATGGTTATGGAAGTTCGCCACAAAAGATAATAGTTAATGGAAGGTGGTTTTGTAAAACTGTAATATGGTGCTAGGCCACACGTATAAGCTTCATTTGAATACAGGGCATTGGGGCTCTATGTACAGTTGTGTTCAAATTTGAGTAGGAATTCTCAAAGGCAGTTGTCGTGAAGATTGGCGTGGAATGCTCATTGGATTTTTGGAAGATGCTTGGTGAAATATTATGTCCCATCCATGCATTTCTCAGTTTGTACTAAATTGTTTCTCAAAGAGATTATGACATTGGAGCTTTTAGCAACAATTGAGGGTTAGTAGTGTAGTTGCCAACTTTTACAAGATGGATGACGAGTTAGATGTTCTCCCCCTCTTTTCCCCATTTTGAGATTGTTTTCAAGCCATTTTCTACTAAATTTGTGCAATTTTTAAAGATCAGAACACAAGATTTAAGCCCTTTTTTTAAAAAAACCTAATTGAAGATCCAAATGCTCATACCCTACCGGTTGGAAGATATTGAAAAGTTACCGTCTGTATGTTTTTATGTCTGTACATATGTACATACATATTTATGTATGGTTGGATGATAGGCTACTATCTGCCAGCAGATATTGCTTTCAAAATGCATTTGTGTGCAACATCCAACCTGTCTAATTGGTTAACCCCACTTTGAGGATCACCTTGTGTAAAATTCAGCCCCATCCACTCATCAGGTAGACCACTTACTATTTTGTTATTTATCAGCAGATATACTTGAGGTTATCTGCTGGGTGGACAATAACGTATCGGTAAAGAGCAATTCTAGTGTAAATATATATATGTATGTATGGAGTTTTGCTAAGCCCACACGTTTCTACAAGTCAGCTAATGCACCACCCACTGTATATGCTAATATGGTAGGCCAGTGAAACATCCAATCTATCCACTAGGTGGAGTTCACTATCTAGAGCCCAAAGATAAAGGTGGTCCATTTAGTTGGTGTGCCATGATAGTAGAAATAAGCCAAGCAGATTAGAAAACTTTGGCTATTTTTTTTTCACAACCGAACATTCGTTCAGTTGATTGTGGCCCACCTGACTAGTGGACTGACCTGATTCTTGGGATAAGGAATCTCATCATGATGGATGGCTTGGACATTCCACTTGTTGACCTTGCTAGAATATGTGGTGGCAAGTGCATTAGCTGACTTGAACATGCATGTGGGCTTAGCAAAGCTCTGTATACATCAGCCAGAGGCAATTTTTCCCATGCAAATGGTTTTCAGAGGATCATGAACTTTGCATTTGCAAAGAACATGGGGAGGAATTTGAAACAAATGTAACATGTATTTAGGTAATTTGGAGGCATACACGTGTGTAGCAACCAACGTTTCAGATTGTATCTATCAGTACCATCAACAGCGTGGAGTTTACCTCCACTGGGAATAGGGGCATTTTTGCTATTTTAAAATGTTACTGCAATATGCGAGTAGTTTGTTGGCAGTCTTAATTGTGTAGTATGGAATTATGTTTGGCATGTGAGTCAGTATCAATGTGAGCCTTTACCATTTCTGATTCCAAGACCTTGGTAAAGAGGAAGGTGAATGTCTAGTTGGCAGCCAATCATAATTTCTTTTTGCCAATCTACCATTTAAAGCCAACCCCAAATCGATGGAAGAAAGGCTCAGATGATGATTGTATAACAGAATTTGGAAACTAGGAATTGAAGTTTGGATCATGTTTATATATATTATATATATATATATATATATATATATTATATATATATATATAATGAAAATGTTTTTTTTTCTTCTTTTCAACCAGTAGTTTTCATTTTTTTAAAAAGTTCTAAATCCTTAAAAAGACTGTAATTTGCAGATGAACTACATTTTGTTCGTGAAATAGAAGAGAAAGGAAAGAAGAGACATACCTTCTCTGAAATTTGTGGTTATCTCTACATTTTTCTATTTGGTTTGTTGCGGTTTCAGTTGTTCTAGATTCGACATAGCTTCAATGGCGGATATTCTACATCTTTAGGTTCATTTTATTAAAACAGCAAAATCCTTCACTACCAAGGTAAAGTGTTAATGTTCAGCACTTAACTATAGCATTCTATTGTTATTCAGGTGTCTCTAGGCGTGACGCACTAAGCATGCAGGTTGATGCATTTAGATGGTATTTGAATCAGTGATGAGGTGTAATAAGGTTTCCATTCTTGAGGGAAGGTCCTTCAAATGTCATTTTGGTGGGCGATATCTATGAAGGCTCCTCTGAGCATACAAAACTTACAGGGAAAATGAAAACCTGGTATAAAACAGAGATCACAAACACATCTAGCGAGTAGCTGAAAATTTGTGGATATGTTGGTTGTTCAAGGATTCAAGACAAATCAAAACAAATAGGGTCATATCCCGAAGGCATCACATAAGCCTTTGTATGGAGTTTCTTTTCATTTATTTTGCCAATTCAACTCTCTTAATGATAATTACATAATAATGTGCATGGCATATTTGTCAAACAACCATTTACTCCAAAAGCTTAAGCTCGAGAAGGCTGCTCACAAATGTGAGGAAGGCTGGCAAGGATGGCATTGAGCTTAGAAACGTGAAGAAGGCTGCGTACTTAACTTCATCTGTGATGAAACACTTCGATGTCCCAAAGCTCGAGAAGATCATTGATGAGGAGAAGAAGGTTTCTCATTCATCACTGATGGATGACATAGAGAAGGTCATACTTGATCCAGCAAAAGTCAAAGTTAAACTAAAAGCGGAGAATGTTGACATCTGTTACCCCCCAATTTTTCAAAGTAGGGGTGAATTTGATCTCAAGCTGAGTGCATCAAGCAATGATGAGGATCTCTACTATGACTCAACAAGTGTGATCATATGCATAATCGGATAGCGCTACAACAGCTACTGTTCAAACATTGCCAGAACATTTCTAATTGATGCAAATGCAACATAGAGTAAGGCTTATGAGGTTCTCCTCAAGGCCTATGAGGCAGCGATAGGTGCATTGAAGGCTAGGAATAAGGTCAGTGCTGTTTACCAAGCATCAGTCTCGGTGGTAGAGAGGGATACTCCTGAATTTGCCTATCATCTTACAAAGTCAGCAGGAACGGGAATCAGTCTCGAGTTCCGTGAGTCGGGATTGAGTTTAAATGCCAGGAACGATCGGGTGTTGAAGCCTATAATGGTTTTTAATGTATCTATTGGGTTCCAGAACTTGCAATCAGAAACTAACAATCCAAAGACTAAGACGTTCTCGTTGTTGCTTGCAAACACCATTATTGTCAATGAAAAAGCTACAGAAGTTGTGACTTCAATCAGCTCCAAGTTAGTTAAGGATGTTGCATACTCATTCAATGAGGAAGAGGAGGAAGAAGAGCATCCGAAGGTCAAAGTTGAATCCAATAGAGCTGAGGCATTCTTGTCGAAAGCGAGTCTAAGGTCGGATAACTAGGAGATGTCAAAGGAGGAGCTATGGCGGAGGTAGCATCGGCCGAAAGAGCAGCGAAGAATGAGGAAACTACGAGGAGGTTGGCTAGGGGCGGTTCGACAGCTGGAGATGGCCGTGGTTCTGCAAAAGCTTCAAGCGATTTCATTGCCTATAAGAATGTCAATGATATCCCACAGTCGAGGGAATTAATGATATAGATCGACCAAAAGAATTAAGCTGTCCTTTTGCCAATCCACGGCGACATGGTGCCATTTCACATTGCTACCCTCAAGAGTGTTTCAAGCCAACAAGACGGCAAAAATTGTTATAGGATGTGCCTTGAGAGTTTTAAATGATCGCCGAGTACCATTCAAACTAAAAGGGAAGTTTTATAGAATAGCTGTAAGACTAACCACGCTTTAAGGAACAAATTGTTGGGCAAGGGGAAGGCCCAAAAAGACGTGGATGGAGGTAGTAAGAAAAGACCCGATGACCTATGGTCTAACTGAAGGTATGGCCCTTGATAGAGTGGAACGGTGGAATAGGATTCATGTAGGTGACCCTAATTAATTAGGATATGGCTTACATGATGATGACGATGATGACAATTATTTCATATATAAATTGCAATATGCATATATATATATATATATATATATAGTTTTATAATTAATTAGGATATGGCTTACAAAATGTTTACTATTCATCCTAGTATTATCTACTACATACTAGTAACATACAACCAATATTGGGGCACCATACCATAAGCTACAAAATTTCATGTCCCCCTAAACAAGTCATCCTCCATTGATAACATATATATATATATATATATATATATATATATCATAATATATTTTTTATTTTCATTTACATTCACAAATACATTCATCATCCATCCAACTATTAACAACATTTACAAAAAATAAATTATATCCAACCAACTCTTAATAATAATTTGCAACTTAACCTGCTAGGAACCATCATGCACCGTAATGTCTTACCGCAGAATAATTCAAAATACAACTCATTTCTAAATGTAGAATCAAAGCAAAAGAACTGGTAACCTGAGTTGTTTTCCTACAACAGATCTCACCGGATATAATGACACACTGTTCTCCATACATAAACAGATAAACAAAACTCAGAGCATGACATTGAATAACATTAAATCCTCCTTTCACTAGTAGCAACAAAAAGAAAATGCTCAATAAAAGTGTAATAGGTTTATCCTCCTTTCTTTTTATTAAGCATGGTGATGGGGATATTCTTTTCTAACAGATGGGTGTAATCTATTTAGTCCCATACATGAAAGTAGACATGACCAAAATTTGAAAATCCTAATCAATCTAACAAAAACCAACAAAATCCAAAACCCAAAATAAGATTCAAAACAAACGATTGGGCAGTCAAAACTGAAATATGTCCAATGGTCTTACTTGACAAACAAGTGTCCCAATCAGGTTAGAATTATTCAACCAATCTGACTTATGAACAGGAACTTGGCTCACTTCATGTACAAACTGAAAGATGAAACATACCATGAAATCTCTCTACCCGAGAAAGGATTGCATTAGATTTAAAATCAACAGTACACATTGTTTACATTCAACCATTATAAGGTCATGATATGATTTCTAAACCCTACAAAAGAAAATAAAGCAAACAGATGATAGACACACAAAACAGTAAACAAAACTTGTGAAAGAATTAAATACATCAGCAGCAACTCATAGTGCCCATCTTCAAATATCAAAATTAGGGAAATCAACTTGTACTTTCTCATAGTGCTATCCTTAAACTGAAAACCATCTCAGCACCAAATCTCACCATTTGCAATAGTTTATCTTTATTAACAACATCACCAAAAGGACAAGTGTAAATGGAAGTACTTGAGGAAGGGACGACACAAATATCAGCTTGATCCAAAACTTTCATGGCCCGTGAGAAGTTTTTAATGGTTAATCACCACTATTTCATGTGGTTTAGTCCACCTAAGATTTGGGTCTACTTCATTTTTGAGGTCATGCCATAAAATGAGTTGTCAAAATGGATTAACAGTGTGAGTGTAAAGAAAATAAATTATAATGGGTCCACAGTTAGAGAATTAGCAAATGTATCAAATTAATATATTTCAGACATTTGTTAATAAACAGATTGTTTCAAATTCAATACTTAATGTTTAGACTTTAGCCTCTCTTTTGGGTAGCTACCAAATAGGTTTTCATACTTTAAATTCAAATTTCAAACTTTAGATTTAACAAAAAAGCCGTAAGCATTATTTTCGTATTAAAAAAATATATATATGAAAAAGATATTTTAGATTCCACCGTTATGCATGTGGTGTATAGAAGATACAAAACATCTATCTATCTAGTGGTGCATAGCATCGATGGGTCTCAGCCCAAGAAATTGCACCACCCTCTTGATCTACAAACAAATGGTCATAGGCAAAAACTGATGAAAAATGATAGGCAACTGGGTAAAAGTGCAATCCCCAGATACTTACAGTTGTCCAATTGAGACAACTTTTGGTCCATGGCCCATATATAGTATAGACCAGAAAATGGATTGTCATGATTGCATTTTGCTCCATCTGATGCATTGATGCATGGGTTAAAAAAAAATTTTCAATATCAAATTGATTGCCTTCATGTCATCCAAGCCATATTCCAATTAATTGGCATTGGCTACGTACGTATACTGTTCAGAGCATTGATACTCCACAACTCCAATTTCTTGTAGTCCTTTTAGAAGTGGCTTCAAATCAGAACATCCATCAATCCACAAATCAGAGCATTGATACTCCCTCTACTCCCCTCTCCTTTAGAACGTAAGTACTCCAACAAAAACCCTTTGTGTATAACTAGACCATTTTCTTTCCCTTGTGTGCTTTTCAATGCAATCGAGAATGTAGAGGTTTGTCGATTCTCCAACAATGCATGAGTACAGATTTCCATAACAAAATTGTAAAGATTGTTCACTAACTAGGGTAGGGACTTCCATAAAGTTGACCCCAAATAGTTGGGACAAGGCTATGATGATAATGAAGTTGTGATGCTAGTGATTCCATCGCCAGACTAACAAGGAGCAAATCATACTGTTTCTTTCTAGATGAATATATACTCAAAGACAGGTCAAATGCAACAAAATTTTGAAGTTTACCAGTTCAATGCAACAAGTCAAGGAGTGCCCTATTCACTCAGTACAAATGCTTGAAGAAGACTACATGCGAGCATGTGTTTGCTCGGTGTTCCAAATATTATAATCGCGATCTCTGTTGCTCAGTGCAGGTTCGGTGATGGTAATTTTGCACCCTCCTTAAATGGTTACTTGTATCAGACTTGAAATCATGGACTTCAACAATTTGTTGAAATCCACCCTCCTTAAATGCATGTTTGAGCTTTGCTAAATCAGACAATGATGTGTTCGGTCGAATTCCATCATCAACAAAAATTGTAACATGTTTCTCCTTTCCAGTTTTTGCATCTATAATCTTCATTAACATGGACCCATGAAATCTAAAATACATGCCATCTAGCATTAAATTCTAAAAATCCAAACATTGAAAGAAAGCTAGGATCATTAGAGCCAATTCAATTCATAGTCTGATACAAATGTCTCTACGATAAGCTGAACATACAAATTGACATGCAGGGCCTATTGAGTTGTTTTAATGACATTCAATCCTTCCATCAATTCATTCTGATACAAATGTCTCTATGATGCACTCTAAAACAAAGAAAGAAATAAAGGTGCATTCAAGAGAACCATCTAAATTAATTTCCACCTGGAGAAAAATCTAAAATATGGTTGCACAAAATATGACAGGAAGCGGAGCAGATTCATGTATAGAGGTGGGCAAGCATTTATTACTCTATTGATGATCGATATTTTACAGCCAACTACAAGCTTCATGTTGGGTGTAAACACGAAAATACTCGAATCTTACGCAGACACAGCAATACAAGTTCGAAATTAAGACTGATGATTACTTTACCTATCTCTTCTAGCTGTTTTGGAAATACTAAAACAACTGAAGCATCAACCAGCATTATCCTTTAAAATCGCTAGAAACTTCTCAACTTGAACAAAGGGAAAAAAAACAAGGAAAAAAAAAGACCTCAAAAATAAATAAATAATAATAATCTGATCAAAACCTGATTCAAAGCTCTATTAGAAGCCACACATATCAGTTTGAAAATCATTTGGGCATTTCCTACTTACCCTTCCTGATGATGTATGATAATACATATGCCTTTCCAACCTTCCAAGATCTAAGACCCCTCCTAATTCTATCTTGTGACAGCATCATCATTCAACAATCTCTAAAAGTAGATTCTCAAGTTGTCACAAAATCCAGTCCTTCATTGTCGTCGTCATCTAAAGCCTTAATGCCAACGTATTACAATATCTGTTATAAATTTAGGAAAAGAAGAAGGCAGACAAAACATTGACGCTAAACTAGACTCATATGGTTTTCATTCAATTTGAACTTCCAAAAAAAATATAAAAAAGAAAGTTTAAGTATAGCAAGAAGAGCTTATAAAAGAAACTGAATTCCATGATGGTTTTGATTTTATATGAACTCCTAAAAAGAAAGAGAGCTATTATGAAAGAAACAAAAAATAAAAATAAAAAAATAAAAAAATCATTCAGCTATGTATTTGTGCAATGGTAAGTTTGTTTTGGCTTCATTCAAACTATGTATTTGTCTTTGACATCTTGTTTTTGTTGATGTTTGGCAAGTCTTCATTTGTCTTAATCCTCTATATGATATTTCCTAGATCTTTGGTTTATCATGATGCACTGTTTTTTGTTAGTAGTAACTTTAAAATACAAAACATAATCTGAAATGGTGTAGCTATTGCAGTAATGTTTGCATTCAAATCTTCTTCTTCTTTTTCATTTGTTTATCACCCAATGTTCGATTCTTTGCATTTTTTTTTGTTAACTTCTCTCTCCCCTGTCAATCACTTCTATTTAACATTTCATTAGGGATGCCATATATCAGGCCCACAAAACCTCACATAAACCCCACAAAATAACATTATAAACCTCTCTCTTCTTCTTCTTCTTTTTTATTATTTTTTTTTTCTTTTCTTTTCTTTTCTTTCGTTCTTGTTCTCTTTTTTTTTTTTTTTTGAAAGATGATAAACTTCAAAATTCAAGACTACCAAAAGGACCACTATAGGCCCCTACATCCTTAAAACATCGAATCAAATGCAAGCCAATTTAAATCCATGAATCCATCAAATAACCATAGAAGAGCAGCAAAAAAGACTCCTCTGTGTTAGTGCTGTTGTTTTTTTTATAAGCATTTGATTACACGTGGATGATCATGCCAAATACCATAATTCCTTTCCCAGGGCATTCTAAAAACACCTGTGATGAACCAAATGGCATGGTGAAAAGTAGTAACAAGCCATTAAGTAAGACAAAACAAAGCTTATGAACAGATCCATACCAGATGGACCTCTAAAAACTTTTCAAAACAAGCTAATGAATCAAATGGCATGGTGAAAAGTAGTAAGACAATCGGTGGCGACTTGAACTTGTTTGAAGAGATCCTTAACCAGCTGATGAATCAAATGGCATGGTGAAAAGTAGAAAGACAAACAGTGGCAACTTGAACATGTTTGAAGAAATCCTTAACTCTCTCCCTCCCTCTCGTGAAGTGTCAAAATGCTGAGAATCCTCACCAATCAATGGCTAGCAAATTCTGACAATATTGAATTGTAGACTAACTAAACGTATCAGTTGGAAACAAGATTAGATTTGCCCATGTCGTGCATGTTGAAAAAGCGAGTAATGGATAAGATATTTCAAAACAAGTGGTTTCAATTTGTGGTGAGTAAAATGTTATGGTACTCTAGATGGTATATTGTCATCATTATCATCATAATGGGCCATGTTAAGAAAATTTCCTTGATATGAGAATCCTGTTATTTCAAATCTGGACTTAATTAGATGGTATATTGTCATCATTATCATTATAGCCTTGTCCCAGCTATTTGGGATCTTTTTTATGATTGCTTGGCAAAGGTTCAATGCCCATTAACAAACCTAACATCAACCCTCTACCCAGGCTTGGGAATTCGGATGGACCAGATGGAATTTAGTAGCCTACAAAAAGATGGCTAAGAAGGTAAAAAAGCAACCCCAAATGCTCCATCCACATATGAAGCAGCAAAGCCCCCCTCTACAGTTGTGTACAATGAAACTTGAGAAATAAACAAATGCCCAGAGCAGAATCAAGCATCAATCACTCAGCAAACAAATGAATAGCTTGGAGCAACCTTTGACCAACACATACAATGAGGGGCCCAATGCTGAATAGATTTCTCCGCTTGTCAAGAAACAAACAAATGGCCAGATCAACCATTAATCACTGGGAAAACCAATGAGTAGCTTGGAGCAACCAGATCCTTTTCAACTCATACGAAGAGAGGCCCAATGCTCCATAGATGTTATCCACTTATCAACAAATAGCAAACCTTTTTCCTGCAGATATTTTTACACTGTTTGCAAAGCTTTAGCATAAGAATGAATTCTTAGAGCCCTGTCTTCTAGTTTAGCAAGGCTCAGCAGATATTTTTACACTGATGTGATCATGAGGCATCAGGCATGGGTATGGAATTAAAGAATCTTGAAACTGCTAGGGGATAACAAAGACAACATGACATGGAAAACCTAGTCAGGTGTTTGGACAAGAGGGGAAAAAATACACCTTTAACACTCAAACAAGTGATGGTGGAAGAGAACATGCTGAAAAGAGAGCAAGTGAGGAAAGTTTACAGAAGCCAGAAAGCCCAAATTGTACCAAAATAGGAGATGAAGATTCAAAGCATGAATAGGGGATTATTCTTTCTACCTAGGGAAGTGGGAGCTGTGACTGGGTTTCAACAGATGCTATTGGAGCTCAAGGGGGATATGAGTGACTGGGGTTAAAAGACCACTGGGACAGGTGCTTTTCGGTTTCTGCATTGCTGAAGGAAGTGATACCCGCTCTGCATGAGCAAGAGCACTTGAGAAATGTACTTGCATGGTAGGTTAACATTAGACTACAACAGGCTCTTGCTCATTAAATAGGCTGCATTTACAAGGCAGACTCAAATAGACAAAATATGCAGGGAAGTGGAATAGCAACACAGGAGAAGTGCTCTTGTATTTACCAGGTCACTATACGTACCTGTATGGTATATGCTTATGAGTTTGAAGATCCCTATATTTTTTCCAAGGCCATAATCAATGATATATACCTGCAGTAAAGAGCACATTGGCAACATAAAATATAAGGTCAAAGGAAAAAAAAAAACATGAAGGAAAATCTCTTAGATATTGACATTTCAAATCAGAAATCCCTCAAATGTCTATCTGCAATGGTCTCTTTTTTTTGGAATATGATGAATAGTCTTATTGAAATGCCGCACATCTAATGGTCTTGTCCTTTGGTAAGTTATAAATATTAGACAATGTATGTCAAATCTACCTCGAATGTTCAAGTTTGACTTTAGAAAGCAGAACTGTCCAATGCAAGCAAGTTTGACCTAGTTTTAAAACCATTGGATAGTAAAAGACTGAGCTTTTTAATGGAAATGGTAAATTTATAAGAGAGAGGGAGAGGCCCACAAAAACAAAACATGAGGATGGGATGATGCGGCAGCATCTAGTTAGAACAAGGTTGAATCTAGCCTCCAAGATACATCAACAGACTCCTGCCACAACCATGAAAGACCTTAAGACCCATGGCCCAATTGATAACCCTGTTCCAAACCCTTTGAAAGAGACATTGGAAAATTTCAGCTTTGTTAAGAATGTTCTCCCTTTTCTCTCTTTCCAAATCAACCATTTTTATTTTTATTTTTTTGAAGTGATAAACTTTATTAAGAAGGTAAAAAGACCAGAAATGACAAGAAAAAGAAAAGAAAAAAGCTGGACCAACCAGCACCTGAAAACTCAGGGCTCCCACTCCTTCAGCAGTGAGAAAACCTTCCTAACATTTTTGACTAAGCGTTGCGATTTCTAAAATAGCGATCAGAGACCTATAAGCAGAGCGAGCCACCACTTTGACCTCCTTTTAGACTGGGGCCCTCCCTCATGCCCCACAAGGAAAGGCCCCTCCATAGACTTAGGCATAACCCATGAGACCTAGAAGATAGAAAGGATGTTGCCCTATACACCCCTTGTGAAAGGACAGTGGACAAAGACATGCTCCACTGATTCTATGTCTTTCATGCATAAGAGAAATGTTCGACAACACCATCGCCCTCTCGCACAAATTGTTGTTATTCCCTATTCTGGACAACCAGCCAGCCGCGCAAATGCGGCCACCTTGGGAGGAGATCCGTGACGCCAAACATAACCTGCATGTGGCATTCACTAAGATCAAATTCAGAGTGAGATAGTGCACCTAACAATGAGCGAACAGAGAAGCCTCCTGCTCGGTTTCCTATCTAAGTCAGCATATCATTTACCCTCAGAGAGGGGCATAGACCAGCCAGATAAAGAGCCGAGCCATTTCATCCACTTCGGAAACTAGCAGATTGCGCCTACAAGGGGGAAGCCACAACCTATCAGAAAAAGATTGGGCCACCAAGATTTCCACTACGAGGCATCACCTTACAATATAGGAAACTCTTAACTGAAGCGGAATTTCCCTAACCCAAACATCATCCAAGAATCTAATTCTTACCCCATCACCAATGCAGAACCCAATTCCCTCAAAGATTTTAGGTGCCATCTTCTCGACCATAATCCAGCTAGAAGTAATAGATGTCATAAACTCTTCCTTTGCTCATGTGAGGCCCCCAGTAAAGCTTGAAGGATGCTATGAATACACCCTCGCATCACACAATCTATCTCAAAGAGACTAAGAAATCTCCACTAGATCTTTGAAGTGAATATACAATGTGAGAAAAGAACATTCACATTCTCCTCATTATGCAGACAAAGGATATAAACATCAGGAATGATAACATTTCTGCTTCTCAAATGAATGATTGTTAGGGTTTCATCCCTTCCCACAATCCAACTGAACAATACAACCTTTGGAAAACCCAAAATGTTCTAAATGCATGCCGTAGGATCTGCCTTCTGCCCAAATTCCCAGCTCACATAGATAAAATGATTGACAAAAATTTTTGTTTCTTTTTAGATTCCAACTCTGCACATCCCTCTCCCTTCTATTGGGATCAACTGGTAAGAAATCTACAAGGGGAGCAAATTCCTCGATTTCTTGTCCAAAAACACTCTCCTAGAGTTCAGAGACCAGACTGTCTAGCTTGTTATAGATGTACAGATCAAAATGCTTATTCATCTGCTAGCTGATGCACCGAAATGCACATCTCTTTCTCCATTATCTCCTACTATGAAAGGTTCAAGAGGAAGTTATCAAGATAGAAGAGTGGACATCTGTTGATTGCGGGACGCATCACTCCTATCAATGCAGCCTTCTATAATATTCCTCTCTATTTCATGTCTTTATATAAATGTCTAAAGTGAGTTATAGATAGACTAAAAAAGTTGAGTTGGGATTTCTTATGGCGAGGAGCTGAAGAAAAGCATGAATTCGATTTGCTCAAGTGGAAAGAAGTATGAAAACCATTATCCGATGGAGGTGCAGGCATTAGTGTTGGAATTGGCACTATTGAGAAAGTGGCAGTGGAGATTTAGGTCCGAAGAGGGTAAGTTGTGGAGAGAAATCTTCGCATTATGGCTGTGGAGATTTGCATCCAAGTATGGTGTTCAAGCGGGGGATGGGAGGTTAAGAAATCTTCACATTATCGAGCTTTGGGGATTTGGAAGGCCATGATTCAGTAGCTTTGGTTAAACCTAGTTTGATATTTTTCTCTTGGAGATGGGAACAAAATCCATTTTTGGTAGGGCTCGTGGTGTGGGGATAGATCTTTGGAGGTAGAATTTCCATATTTGGCAAAACTAGCTCCTATGAAGAATATGTTAGTGGCCGGTTGTTTCTCCTCCACCGATTAGGGCGGGTGTGGTGCCCTTCAAGTTGTAGAGACTTATTTGAAAAGGAGGCGGTAGACTATGTTAAGCTCCGAAGGATTCCTTGGTATGAAACGCTTCACCTTTCAAAAATTCATGGTTAAATCTTTCTACATGATGCTTTGGGATTCATCGAATAAAAGAAGACATGATTTTTTTTCCATGCCTTTGGTCATATGGAGCTCCCCCTAAGGTGGCATCTTTTGTTTGGTTGGTCAGGCGGTGGAAGCAAGGTGTGCCACATCAGTTTCTATGGGCGTGTTGTTGCTCACCGAAATCGATATGCATATCAGCTGTAACGGTCGAAATGGGAGTGTAACAGTTGATATGTCCACTGTAATGGTAAAAAGAAAAAGAAAAGAAAAAAAAAACTTTTTTGGCTTAAAAAATTCTACAAAAAGTGGGGAAAATCCCAAATATTTAGAGGATTTCAACCTTTTGTTTTGACCATGTTTATGATGGCGTAACAGTCCACTCTTTAGTGAGAGTGTTGTTTTGCCCTGTCTAATGATTTTATTAACTCGACAAGCTTAGATTGGTTTCAAATTGGACCACGATTCATGCAAGCTATAGCATTCATCCTACTAATACACATCCCTAAGCATCTGACATCATTAGCCCAATGCAATTTAAAGAAAAAAATTGATATTAAATTTAGATAAATAATGTCGCCGATTTAGGGTGCCATTCAAATGCCCCCAAATACTCCCGAAATTCATGTAATGTATGGCATTCATCCCACTAATGCATATCCCTAAGCATTGGGCATCACTCTTCCTAAGTAAAATAGTGTCGCCAATTTGGTGGGCCACTCAAATGCCGCCAAATCAGTAGGTGCAATTCAAATGCCCCCAAATACTCCTGAAATTCATGTAATGTATGGCATTTATCCCACTAATGCATATCCCTAAGCATTGGGCATCACTTTTCCCAAATAAAATAGTGTCGCCAGTTTGGTGGGCCACTCAAATGCCGCCAAATCGGTCCCAAATTCATGCAGGCTATGATACCCATCCCACTAATGCATATCCCTAATTATTTGACATTATTTCCCCAAATGAATTTTAAGAAAAAATTGAAATTGAATTGGAATGAATAATGTGGCCATTTTGGGGTTGATTTGGGGGACCACTTGATGCGCCAAATCGGCCTCAAATTCATGCGATCTATTGGCACACATCCCACTAATGTAATTGAACCCAAATCAGTAGACATTTATTGGACGGTGAAGAATGGGAAATATCCAATGGCCCTATATCAAAAAACAAGTGTCTGCAAATCAATGGTTAAAATTGTTCAAACATTTTGATTTTAGGATTGTGACTATGCAACAATAGGTCCCATAAGTTAATTGGTTAATTTTAGTGCAAGCAGATCAAGTGTCATGCTCCATCGGAGTATCACACAAGGAAAAAAGAGAAGATATCAAGTCAAATCGGTTAGACCACAAGATACGATCCACCTAACAAATAACTTCCAACTAATTAAGTGCAAGTGAAATCCAACCTTTCAAATAGATTGGCCCCAAAATGAGGGCCACATGGTGCAAAAATAATTCATGTCTACTAATTAGGTGGGCCATACCATACACAAATCCATATCCCATAATGACCTAGGCCGTCGCCGTATGTATAGGCGTAATTGATTTGGCACACCTTGGGCAAAAACGCATCCTAATAATAGACAATCTTCCAAAAAGGTCTATGATTCTCCCCAATATTTGTCTTCCATACATGAGTGATGCATAAACGATAGATCATCTATTCATCCATTGCTCCTTTGCACGACAAGTGTGGATCACTCTCTTAAAGACCTTTGGTGTCGATTGGGTGATGCCACAATCAGTAGTCGAATTGCTAAGAATGTGGCACAATATTTTACTTTCTAAGGATAAGTTAGCGACTGGTCATGCTTATAGTGCCTTAGAATATTTGGGGAGAACACAATAGGGGATATATCCTTGACTAGGAAGGTCTGTGGGAAGAAGTAGCATGGAAATCTAAGAGGGACCTAATAAAATGGGTATCTGGGGTCAAGCATGTCAATGTCTTTGATGTTTCATCCATATTTGGGCCATGATTTAAAGTTACCATTTAGGATGTAATCGCTTTTGTATTATTTGTTGCATGGATATTTGTCAAGCAACCTTTCAATAAAATAGACTTATTATCCTTTTAAAAAAAAATTTGTTTAGCAAGCAGACTGAATAGCTTAAAAGACAATGACACCTGCTAGCTTTTCTTAAAGAATAATGAGTTATGGTCGTTGATATGCAATTCAATGCATTGGAACTCCATAGGTTGTAGCATTATTCAAAACAAAAATAATTTTTCTAATAGCAATAGTATCAGTGTTTAAGTAATGGCAAAAATGCAAAAGCCGAGTGAAGGGAAGTAGATAGTAGACCCTGTGAGGCAAGGCATAAGCCTAAAAGACTGACAGAGGTGTATGAAACATGCCTCAAAATATTTAATAAAAATAATCATTAAAAATGAACAGATAAAAAGAAATGTAAAAAATAGATTATTCCAAAAGGTGCTAGATTTATGTGTTGTGGCATCTTGAGGCTTAAATATGTGCACTACTTGTCTTATGCCAGTTTGAGAGGTGCTACATTTATGAAATGATCAACCATTGAATGCCTTTAACATAAAACCCAACATGCTCAATGCTACCATTCTCAAGGCCAAAGATAAGTATAATCTCGATAATCCACCCAATGCAAGTTAATCTATCCATTATAATTATAATTCTACATTTCATCTAACTATGCACAATATTTGGATTACTATCCCATCCCACCGTAGTTTTATTAAAAGATATTAATAGTGTTACCATTCTCAAGGCCAAAGATAAGTATAATCTCAATAATCCTTTATGCACATCAAGATGACAGTCCCTTCGACTTAGTTCTCTGGCGTCAAAACTCATGCCCAAGTTCAGCCCTTAGAATTTCACCATCAGACCAAATCCAGCTGAGCACGCCAACTGGGCCCACTTTCACCCCTGTTTAGAACAGAGGGACAAACAAACAATTCCCTCCAATCTAAGGCGTTAATCTCAGAAGTACCTTCACTAAGATTGTTAGAGAATCGTGATCCTAGGAAAAAAAAATTCCCTAATTTCACCCAATTCTCCGATCTCCACTAATCAGAGGTCAGGATTATAGGGTCAATCTGATTTGGGGGTTATGCCCAGTCAACAGTGGGGTCCACTTGGGAATGTTTGATCTGATTTACTTACATGTACTCCACAATTTTGAGTGCATGCATGTGAACCATCACACTCTACCAGAGTATTAATAGAACTCCCCACACAGGACTTGCATTATTCTTGCCTGAAGGTATGCGTTCTATCCCAGAGCCTTGAGACTAAAAAGTGGAGTCTATGATTTCGCTCTCCAAAGATAGACCACACCCCAAAAAATAAGGGTGTAAGATCCTAAACATCAATTTGGGTAGTTTTCTCCATCAAATGATTTTTACAACCACATTAGAAAAAAAAAAGAAAAAAAAACCTTAACATCTGATTAACAAAGATATGTTTGTCAAATCCAGACGATCAACTGCTTTTCATCTCAATCACCCATTCAACTGCAACTGATCGTGTATTTATGATCGTCCACTCTGAATCGGAATTTGGACAGTTCAGATAGAGGTACCCGCTCACCAGTGGACCATCACAGCCCCATCAGCCACACACATTCAGAAATAGAAAAACCAATGCACACCGTCAAAACAACAATCCCCTCTACAATTTACCACAAACCGAAAAAACACACCATTCGGAAGATCCCAACCAAGAAAAAGAAGTGGTCCCCACAGAGAAAAGGATCAGGAGCATACATACCTTTTGGAAGGTAGATGGGTTAGTGCAATGGCCGTCTCCAAGCACCACTCGATGGAAGAAAATCGTGCCACTCGAAGGAAGATGATGCCTCGCCGCTCGAAGGACTGAAAATGTGGAAAGAGAGAAGACGCCCATCATTTTACAAATCCTTTTCTGAATTTTATAAAATTTTGAAATACGAAAAAGTGTGCGTTTACCACTATTTATAACAAATACTCTGTTAACAATCGTACATGCAAGAAGGACTATTTTCTGGATGGTTAAGATTGTATTATATAAGAAAATCATAAATATTAAACAAATACAACTAGATGGATTATTTCAATGGTCTGGATAACTTTATATCATTGCCACTATTTTCATGAACGAGTCACCACTATTTTACATTTTGTACAAAACTCTCAGTTTTTTTACAGAAAAATAAAAGGGTAAACAAAGCTTTGGAAAGGGGAGGGCTCTATGGGCCCCACCATGATGGATATGTTTCATCCAATCCATCCATATATTTTTATATATCATTTTATGATATGATTAAAAAAATGAAGTATATCTCAATCTCAAGTGGACCACATTACAGGAAACAATGTTGAATAAAATTTGACCATTAAAAACATTTTAGGGGCCATAAAAGTTTTGGATCAAGCTGATATTTATTTTTTCCCTTCATCTGGATCTTTATGACCAAATCAATAGATTGGATGTCAAATAAATAGTACAGTGGGTCTTAGGAGGATCTTAATTTGAATATTCATTCATTATTTTTGTCCCGTGGTGTTGCCCAACTAAGATTTATATCCTTATCATTTTTTGTATTAAGCACTAAAATGATTGGTAAAAATGGATGAACGGAATGGATGAAGCACATACATCATGGTGGGGCCCACAAAGCACTGACCACCAGCCACAGGGCTAGTATTAGGGGGAGTAGCCAATCCGTTCCCGGGACGTGGATTTTGTGCTGATTAAAGCCTTTCATAGGAAGTTACTGCACATGGATGCTGGGTGGGGCCCACCACCATGTTTGTGGGAAATCTACTCTATTAATCCGTTTATAGAGATCATTTTAGAAAAAGATACCAAAAACGAAGTGTATCCAAAACTCAAGTGGGCCACACGAGATGAAACAGTGGGGATTCAGTGAGAACTGTTGAAACATTCTTACGGCCATAAAAAGCTTTGTTTCGGGCTTTTTTTTTCTTGTATTTTCACTTATTCCTAGTGTTAATGACCTTATAAACTGTTTGGATGGCATATAAACATCAAAGTGGAGTTCAGAAGGTTTCAACTGTAAGTATTTGTTTCCCCACTGTTTCCTCTCGTGTGACCCACTTGATTTTTGGATCCAACTCATTTTTGTTCGCTTATCCTAAAATGATCTCTAAAAACAGATTAACGGAGTAGATTTTTCAAACACATGGTGTTGGGCCCCACCCAACATCCTTAAGCAGGACGCCAAGGGCTTCAACAGGAAATCCACGTCCCGTTAAAAAGTAGCGACCTGCCAATGGCTGGTGGTCGGTGCTCTGTGGGCCACAACATGACGTACGTGCTTCATCCACATCATCCATCTATTTTTCCAGAAAATTTTATAATATAAGACCAAAAATGAGGTATATACCAATCTCAAATGGACCACATTACAGGAAACAATGTTGAATGAGCGTGGAGCATTAAAAACCTTTTGGGGGCCATAGAAGTTTTGGATCAAGCTGATCTTTGGTTTTTCCCTTCATCTGGTCCTTTATGACCTAATCAAAAAATTTGATGTCAAATAAACAATATAGTGGGCCTTAAGATGGATTTTAATGGTGGATATCCAATCACCATTGTTTTCATGTGGTGTGGTACACCTGAGATTTATGTCCCACTAATTTTTGGTATAAAACTGTAAAATAATATGAAAAAATGGATGAACGGAATAGATGAAACACGTACATCATAGTGGGGCCCACCCGTAGAAGAGGATTTTAATGGTGGATATCCAATCAATATTGTTTTCCTATGATGTGGTCCACCTTAGGTTTATATCCCTATCATTTTTTTGATCAGGCCCTAAAATGATCGGTAAAAATGGATGAACATAATGCACATTAAATGCACGGTGTTCATGTTCGACACACATCATGATGGGCCCCACAAAACTTATTAACATCAATTCTTAGGTTCTCGCAAGGTCAATAAGTTGAGTTACAATTTTGACAACAATATTTAGCCCATTTTATATGTCTAGCCCATTCGCTCTATTTCACTGATCAATAACCTCAATTTAACTAGTTACTCGCCCCAATCAAGCTAGCTACATATGAGAAAGATATTGGGCATACAAGATTGATCAACAATTTGAGTGAAATTTGAATTAAACATATGAAGTTATTTACTTTTCAATCTGGACTAATTCGATTATCTAAAAATGATTAAATGTTCAATTAGTGGATGTGCCTAATAATTGATTAATTTTTTTTCACAAATAAATTTCAATTTCCATTTAAAAATAACATTTTTTTCAAAATGTATATTTTTTTACTCTTAATTTTTCTTTGAAAACTTTTAACAAAATATCATTTTCATTATAAAATATTTCAAAAAATAAATTAAAATACAAATTCTAAATTTTTATTTTTAAAATATCTAAAATTTTCAAGAATTTTAATTTTTTTCCCAAAAATTCCAAAATGCCGATTTTTTTTCTTCAAAAGCATCATGTTATTTTCAACTTTTCAAAGTTTTTTTAAAAAATATATATTTTTTCAAAATCTTAGAGTTTTTATAAATAACCTTTTCTTTTAATTTCAAATTTTGAACATTTTCAATTATTTTTCGAAATCACAAAATTATTCAACTTATTTAGTTTTTGTTTCAAAATGTTTGTTTTTTGATAAAGTATAGATTTTTTTTAATATCGTTTTATTTTATTTTTCACTCAAATTTTATTTTGAGTGTAAATAAAATAAAATTTCACATTTTTTAAAATATGAAATTTTATTTTATTTTTCAAATTTCAAACTCTCAATTTCTTTTTTAAAATATTTTCATTTTTCAACATTGTCAAAATTTTCACATTTTTTAAAATATTTTTAATTTTCTTTTTCAGGATATTATTTTTTTCTCAAAATCAAATGCTTTTTTTTTTTCAAATTTATTAACTTTATTCAAAATTCTTTTTTGTTCCCACAAAATATATTTTTATTAAATTATGATTTTTATTTTTTCAAAATCTATTTTTTTCTCAAACATTGTTAAATTTTTTTAACTTCTTAATATTCTTTTTCATGTGATATTACAAATCATTTAAATATTAATTTTAAATTAAAAAATAAAAATAAAAATTCCACTCATTTGATATAAAAATAGAATAAATTTTCTTTTTGCATTCAATCAATTATTAAAAAATCATCTTAGATATAAATATGTACAATTAAACCACTGAAATTCTATTAAAAAATAACTATTAGACTGCTACAATACTTAAATTTCTACCATTTTCTTAAAAAAATGAAAAAAAATTAAAGTGAAGGCAAAAAGTCCCTTTACGACGGACCATGATCCGTCGCAACTATCCTTTTACGGCGGACCATGATCCGTCGCAAAAGCAACTGAAAAGCCCGCCATTTGGTGTTTTGGGTGGGAATTTATTGCTGTGAGAAAATCAAAACTTGCGACGGATTTAGTCCGTCGCCTATTAACGACGGACCAAAATCCGTCGTAAATAGGTCGTAAATCCGATTTTAGTGACGGACGTTGGTCCGTCGCTAAATTCAGCGACGTTCCGACAACGGATTTTCGAGAAACATGGGATTAGCGACGGACCTTTTCCATTAGCGACGGATTAAATCCGTCGTTAAACCAAGAGATTTTAGCGACTAATAAAGTCCATCGCAAAAATTCGTCGCAAATTGACCAATTTGGCGTAGTGCGAGAGCAGTTGGGTAATGAGTTTGATCCTAGATTTTAGGGTAACCTAGCGTCAATAATTCTACAAGTTTTGGGTCTTGCAGATCATATTTAAAGTGATTCAAGTGGATTTCATGGCTAATCTAGTTTAATACTTAGTTAACTTTGTTAAATTTCTAAAGGATTTGATCCTGAGTGATTTCTGCCTGAGGTGGTACTCGTGCCATTGTAAGGAATTTTTTGAGTCGTTACACGCACAGACCACCTATCCGTCAGAGCACCAGCAGCACCAGTGGCTCCACCTTAGAGGCAGCTTCCCGGTGCCTGTTATGGATTCAGTGGGATAGGACACAGTAGGTGAGTGTCCCTGATCGCAGCAGTAACAGCTGAGAGCACCGCTGCAATAGCAGCTGAGAGCACCACATCCACCTCCATAGCACTGCTGAGAGCACCGCAATAGCCTCCGCAGCAGCAGTGATAGAAGCTCCCACCACCGAGCCCCCCTAAGCAACATCATCAGCACCAGCCTCCGAGACCTCAGCAGCAAATGTAGCAGTTTTGACCGCCTCAGTGATGACAATAGAAGTAGCACCCTTAGAGGGGATAGGCATCTCCCTAGCCAACTTAGGCTAGGTTCTACGTGGCTCAGTAGGACCTACAGTCATTTGGAGGAGTTGTTGAGGCTATTCTTCCCGTTTTTGAATGCATCGCTCGAGTTCTATTTGATTCTGGTGCTTCGCATTCTTTTATGTCCAAGGGATTCTACCATTCGACTGGATTGCCAACAGAGTCTGTTCGTGAGGGGTTGACCGTATTGACACCATGGGGAAGACTACAGTGTTAGGCCGCTTATGTTTGTCTTGCCCCGTGTTGGTGGGAGAGATTTTCTTACCCGCCGACTTGTTCGTGCTACCGACGTCAGATTTCGACGTCATCTTGGGTATGGATTGGCTTGTCGAGTACCACGTTGTCTTGGACTACTACATGAGGACATGTTCTGTATACTAGGCTTGCTGCAGTTCCAGTTCATTGTCGAGCCCAGAGGAGAGCCGTTGTCTCATTTTATGTCGTGTGCAGAGGAGCCCGTGGCGGTAGGCATTGATTAGTTGCCAGTTGTTTTTTATTTCCTCGACGTGTTCCAAGAGATCCCGGGGTTGCCGTCGTGTCAGCATATTAAGTTCCAAATTGATCTTGTGCCCGGTACCATGCCTATCTTGAAAGTCTTGTATCGTATAACATCGATGGAGTTGTGAGAGCTGCGGTGGCAGTTGGACGAGTTGTGTGAGTTGGGTTTCATTCATCTAAGCAGTTCATCGTGGGGAGTGCCGGTACTCTTGTTTAGGAAGAAGGATGGTTCGTTGAGGCTCTACGTGGATTACCGTGGGCTCAACCGGGTCATGATCAAGAACAAGTATCCGCTCCCATGGATAGATAATTTATTTGATCAGCTACAGGGTGTACAGTTCTTTTCAAAGATTGACCTGCGTTCTGGTTATCATTAAATTCGGGTCTGAGAGGTGGACATTCCGAAGACAACTTTCAAGACATGTCATGGTCATTTTGAGTTCTAGGTCATGTCCTTCGGACTGACCAATGCGCCCGTAGTATTCATGCAGTTGATGAACGAGGTATCTATATCTCGATCAGTTTGTTGTGGTATTCATTGACAACATTCTAATATATTTGAGGACCCGTGAGGAACATGTGTAGCATTTGGAGATTGTGTTGCAGACCCTCCGTGCCCACCAGCTGTATGCGAAGCTGGAGAAGTGCAAGTTTTGGCAGGAGGAGGTAAAGTTCCTCGATCACGTAGTGACGAGGGAGGGTGTCATTATGGACCCCTCAAAGATTGAGGTAGTGCGTTAGTGGGACCAGCCCACGGACGCGTCTGAGATATACAGTTTCCTTGGTTTGGCGGGCTATTACCGATGTTTCATTAAGGGCTTCTCCTGTATTGCAACCGCATTGACTAAGTTAACTCGAAAGGGTGCAGAGATTGTTTGGAGTGACACCTGTGAGTGAGCATTTTTGGAGTTGAAGGACCACCTCACGTCTGCTCTTATCCTCACTCTTCCCTCTAGGAGTGATAGATTTGTTGTATTTACCGATGTCTTGCATATTGGTTTGAGTGTTGTCCTAATGTAGTACAGGAAACTAGTAGCTTATGCATCTCGCATGATTTGAAACTGGCAACAGTCGTCTTCGCACTGAAGGTGTGAAGGCACTATCTCTATGGGGTTAGGTTTAAGCTCTTCTCTGACTACAAGAGCTTGAAGTACCTATTCTCTCAGTCCAAGTTGAACATGAGGCAGAGGTGTTAGATGAAGCTTCGGAAGGATTATGATTTTGATCTCTAGTACCATCCAAGCAAGGAAAACGTGGTGGCAGATGCCCTCAGCCATTGGCCACGAGATCCAGTGGCACACATGATGATTAAGGAGTGGAAGATGCTTGAGGATGTGGCAGTATATGACTTTGAGATCGGTATGCAGTCCTCTATCGTTCAATTATCGAGTCTGTCGATTCAACCTTCTCTTGTCACAAGGGTGATCGAGGCTCACTAGGCAGATGAGTCGTTGCAGAGTTATCAGACTAAGGCAACATTTGAGAGTCAGTCAGATTAGCAGATTGGTTCTAATGGTGGACTTTACTTTAGAGGCTGATTATATGTCCAGGATATTTCAGAGTTGCGCAGAGATCTTATGACCTAGGCACATCGATCACAGTTTTCTATCCATCTTGGCTCAACGAAGATGTACCGTGATATGAGGCGATAATATTTTTGGGCGGGGATGAAGCGCTAGATTGCCAGTTTTGTTGCCGAGTGTGACACATGCCGGCATGTTAATTCCCATCATCAAAGACCCCTTTGTCCATTGTAGCCGTTAAGCGTCCCGACGTAGAAGTGGGAGAACGTGTCAATAGATTTCATTATGGGTTTTTCGAGGACTCAACGCAATCATGATGCCATCTGAGCTATCGTTGATCGCCTGATGAAGTCAGCATATTTTCGGGTGATTCGTGCGACCTGGTCTTTGGACTGGCTTGTGAGATTATTCATTGAGGAGATTGTGAGACTGCACAACATTCCAGTCTTGATCGTTTCTGAACGAGACTCGAGGTTCACATCTTAGTTTTAGAGGAGCTTTCAGAGAGTGATGGGGTCTGTTTTGCAGCTCAGCACCGCGTATCGTCTGCAAACCGATGGGCAAACTAAGAGGGTTAACCAAATCCTTGGGGATATGCTTCGTGCTTGCGTGATTGACTTCGGGGGTAGCTGGGATGAGCATCTGCAATCGGCTAAGTTTGCATACAACAACAGTTATCAGGCGACCATTGGCATGACTCCTTTCGAGGCATTATATGGTAGACCGTGCAGATCACCGAGTTGTTGGACCGAGGTTGAAGAGCAGCGTCTCTTAGGTCCCAAGCTTGTGCAGCAGACATTAGAGGTCATCGATATTATCAGGCTGAGGATATGCACAACTCAGAGCCGGCAGAAGAGTTTTGCTGATCGCCGGCGTCGTCCCTTGGAGTTCGGTGTTGGGGACAGAGTGTATCTCAAGGTCTCGCCCATGAAGGGCGTAGTTCGATTTGGAGCGAAGGGCAAGCTTACCCCGAGATTCATTGGACCTTTCGAGATCACTAAGCGCGTTGGTGTCGTGGCCTATCGGCTTGCCTTACCATCTCAGTTATCTAGCGTCCACAACATTTTCCAGTCTCTATGTTGAGGAAGTGTAGGTCAAACGTCGTTCTTATTATTGATTGACAGCCATTAAAGGTTCATGAGGACGCTTCTTACATTGAGCAGCCAGTTCGTATCCTTGATCGGAAGGATCAGGTCCTCTGGACCAAGGTCATTCCCTTGGTAAATGTGTAGTGGGGTAACCATTTTGTTGATGAGGCATCTTGGGAGAGCAAGGCCGAGATTCGAGAGCGCTATCCCCATCTCTTTGATGATTAATTATATATTGTATCTTATATGATGTCTTTGATTTTAAATGATGATGCTATGTTTCCTTTTTCTTAATGAATCTTGTTTAATTGTGTTATTAGTTTAAATTTCATCCTCGAAATTTTTATTAGGAGGGGAGAGCTGTAAGGCCCATAACCTAGTCCATATCGCCCTTATGAAATAACGGTGAAGACCGCTTTAGTCGAAGTAAGAATATGCCAATATGTCCTAGAGGGGGGTGAATAAGACTTTTAAAGTTTTATAGTTTATTTAAAATCCTATTACACTAATCTTAATCAGCAAGCACATATTATGATTACTCAAAAATAACTCTACTGACTTCCAAGCCCTGTAGAGGATCCAATCACAAACTATTTAAGAAGTGAACAAGATGCAAACTAGTTTATGGTAGATATGACTGTGTATGTGTGTGAGGTGTGATCTCAAATAGTCAGATATGGAAGTATAAAAGTAAATCACACATTTAGAAAAATAGCAATCTCAAACACAGTCATTTTTATAGTGGTTCGACGATCAGTCTACTCCACTCTCGGCAGACACACTCAACCCTTGAGTGTGCCAGATTTCACTAAGGATATTTCACAGCGGTTCACCTCAAATCTAAGGTTTTAAATCAGGTTCACCTTTAACCTTTACAATCTAACTGAGGCTGACTGTTTATACTCTCACGAGCAAGGGTCAACACAACGCACCCACTTTTAGGCACACCGGCCAAGGATCTTTCATAAGACCCTATAGGAGGTTTTACGCGGTTTACCCCAAACCCGAGGTTTCACACGGTTCACCTAAAACCTAAGGTTTTGACTGGTTCACCTTCAACCAGATGTTTATGCTCTCCACAGAGTAAGGGTCCACACAATGCACTTACTACGCACACTCCCGCCGGAGGCCTCCTACGAGGGCTTGAAAGGGTGAGAAACACCTAAGACCCAATCCTAGAAAGGAATGATCACAAGTATCCTCTGGATTCTAGATACTTACAGATAAGTGGATGAGTCACATTAAGCACGTTGATGAAGATCTCCACCTTTGTTGATGAAGAGTCTTCAGTCTCCTTGATCTGCAACTCAAAAGATGTACCAATGCATGGCAAAGGGTTGAGTCAAGGTTATGATGAAATCCTACTCTCAAAAGATTTTCCTATAAGGAAGATAGAGCGATTTCAATCATTTATGCATTCAAGGCATCCCAGCTTCATGATTTTCCATTAAGGTAGTACCTGAAGGGTCCTTGAATGTGGAAGTTCATTCCCTAATCCACTCTATTGAATATCAATGGTGAGGGTGGATTGGAGGATGAACTCGCTTGAGAGAAAGGGCTTTAGGTATAAGATCTAAGGTTAAACACTCAAAATCTCTCTCTTCTTTCTCTACCGCAACACTAGACAAGTCCTCTTTATATAGGTAAAAAGTTCCAATGGATATAAAATGGTCACATTTATGATACAGTTCGATATCATCGGGCGTATACTCTCGATAGCATCGATGGTCCGCTCGATGACTCGAACTTAATGTCATACGCTTTTGAAACCTTTTGCCAGCTGGTCGATGAATCGAAACAATTGTCGATGTCATCAGATTTCGAACTCCGATTCCATCGATGAGAGGTTCGATTCATCGACACTTGAAAAATGAGAGAGACTTGACTTGAAATTTTCAAGTGTTCATGAGTGATCGAGGGACCTCCGAGATCATCGGAATTTGAATGTCGATGATATCAATAGCTATGTCGATGCATCAATAAATCAAAAGGATTTTTCATAAAGCTTGTTGGACAGTTTATGTCCATGTTCGATGCAATCGATACGACATCGATATCATCGATATTTAAATATCGATTCTATCGAGTGACCCCCGACCATAGATAAATCACCCTGAAATATCTTGCTGGAGAACTTGGCGCCCAAGACCGATATCATCGAAGGCCTTCCGATATCATTGAGGTTTGAATTTCGATGGTATCGAGGAGGCTTCGATATATCGATACTTATATGATATTTAAAAGAAAAAATAGGGGCGCTGGAAATCTGCCTGTCAATATAATCGAGTTAGCTTTAATAGACTTTAGATTTGAATATCGATGATATCGATAGGTGTATCGATACATCAATAATTCCGTCCAGATGTGTATAAGGTTGCTAGACATATTTGGTCCTCTTTTCGATGGTATCGATAGAGCATCGAGGACTCGACAGCGTAGGTCGATCATACCGAGATGTGTATCGATAAAATCGACAAGGCAAGAAAACTTAGAAAATTTTCCTATTTTGAAAATGTTTTCTTACCCTAAAAACCCAATGATATTCTAACATTTTTAAAGGGTTTTAGTATACCTGGTGATTTGGGACAAGGGATGTGAGGCTCAGATTTACCTGTGGTGAGGTTGCACACATCCGGTTGAGGCAGACGCTTGAATTAATCTTCCTATCAGGCTTTGTAGTCTAACTGACTCAACACTCACGCTAATTGACAAACCAAGGCCTTTCAATCTCCTCCTTTGTCAATTACGTGACAAAATCCCAAAACACCCTAGAGTACTGGACAAACACATCATAAATTGTGTGTACGTGCATTTTACACAATTTTACAATTTCTATTGAACCCATGTATACAGCCCAGTATCTGCTCCCCCTAATTGTAAACTCTCCCTTGCTTGATGTAGCTACTCCCCCTAACACCTACAACATCATCTAAGCAGATATACAATTTTCTGTTCAGGGTGTTTGAACTGTTCTCCCCCCTTTTGTCAGTCATCGACAAAGATATAGCGGTTGATATTGACTGAAGCTTTGAAGTATTTGGGAGAACCATCATTCAGAGGAATATGCATATAATAGATAGATGTAGAATGGTCAAACAGTTGCTGAATCAGACATCATTTGTAGTGAATATATATGCATGGCAGATCAGATATATGCAGTGATATAGCAGTTAGAATATCCATTACAAGCATCACATGCATTCCATATTAGATAAACCAGGGGATCTTAAATCATAATCATGGTAGTAAAGATAAGAATGATACTCAGCCATTACCAAAATATTCAAATATCGAAAGCACATACTGCCACAGTTAGCAGTAGAGTTAATAGTTTATCCCAACAGAACTAATACCAAAAAAAAAAAAAAAAAAAATTCAGCCCAACCATGGGCATATACAATTACCATACCAAAAAAAAAGTCAGATTCTCCAAATTAGTTAGTTATCACATACTCCCATGAAGGCGTAGAACATTTAAAAAAGATACTAATATTCATACGTAAAAATAAGATTGGGTGTATGTGATAGCACTCACTGATCAACATTATGGAGAGGAGTGGGATGGTGCCGTGTCGTCCCGGCGGTAAGTCATCAGCTCCACCAACTGTTAGACGATCTGCTGCACACCCTGAACCAGCCGTTCTAGGACAGTAAGTCTCTCATTCATTGACTCCCTGAGTTGAGAGACATCACGTTGAATGGCGCCAAGCTTGTCTTGATGGAGCTTAAATCTCTTCACATACCCAGCTCCTGATGTGGATGGTGCTTGATGCAGTGCAGACAGTTCATGCCCAGCCCCCTCAGTCCCTTCCATGGGAGCATCTCTTGCACCACCATCTCCTCTAGCAGCAACTTCATGAATGTCTTCCTTTGGTTTCTCAAAATACTCATGAAACTTCAAGTCCATTCTTCGTATATTGTTTTTGGTAAAGGATTGGAGAGGAAGAATGGGATCACTAGTGGTTGGGAAGTCAATAGTGTTACAAACCATGTGTATGATCCAGGGATAGGGTAGATGAAGATCCTTGGTTGTATGGACAACATTTACCAACTGAGAGACAAGCAGAGTTGGAAGGTAAATCTTTATCCCCCTGGCTATTGAGTACATTAACATGGTGATAAAACCGGTGAGATCGGACTGGTTGGTACTTCTGGGATATAGATTTGTGGTAAAGATACAGTGTAAAATCTGAAATTTTGGTTCCATGTACCTAGATTTCAAGGCATTCCCTTGATACAACGGGATGTCCCGACCATCACATAGAAACTTAGTAACCATGGACCAAACTTCCATATTTTCGAGGTCCATTTCAGGGAGACCTTCTGATGCCATTTTCAGTCCAAGGATATTTGCCATTGTAGCAGGAGTGATCAGTACATCATCACCATCCATATCAACCATGATCGAAGGAGGATCAGACACAGGTGAGTGACATGCGGCAAGGAAGTTGCGTGTTCGTTTGAGTTGGCATGGCCCACCGAAATCAAGGACAGGTAACCAATCGATCGCAGCAAATAGGGATTTAAGATTGTACTGCTTTAGACAATCCCTGTTTACTATTCTCTCGTGGATGAGCTTCCTACCCGCGAATTTCGGTGGACATGATGTTGCTCTAACCAGAGGTGGTACTTGTGCCTCAGATGGGACTCACCATGCCTCGAGCGTTGCCTTGTGGGGGTCTCACGTTCAGGGTCCCTTGACTTTTCTCTTGAAGCGAGCACCTTTTGTCTGGTGAATCTTGAAGACTCGCCTGGACTTGACACTTTTCCCTTGTCTTTTCCCATGTGGATAAAAGGAAGGTTTGAAAACTTTAGGAAAGAGAACAAAATCCTTCTTTTAAAGAAATGGAAAATGCCCAACCAAAAGTGAGATAGACTCTGAAATGGAAGGAATGGAAGGATAATACCCATTTTTTAAGAAGCTTCTGGGACCCACCAATGGTCTTCCAGCCAAGGATTAGAGCAGAAAAAAAATGTATAGCTTTTTGCCAAAAAAATAAGTTTTTTCCACTCGACTGCCTTTTATCGGGCGTCAGACTTCGATTTTATCGAACTTCAATTATATCGATGATTCTCATTCGATGTTATCGACAAGAGCTTCGATAGTAGTCTCGATCATGTGACTTACCACATTCCGAAGAGATGTCGATGATATCGACCCATGATCGATTAATCGGGAATGACATATGGATAGACATATCGAATATAAATATTTTTCATTTTCAGCTTTCAGACAACCCTTCAAGTATACTTTTAGTATTTCTATGGATCAATAGTATACTCAGCAAAACCATGTACAATTTTTGTACACATCAAAATTATAAACATTTGAATGTTTATATACAAAAGATGGAGGTGAAGAACCTCAGATATTTTATTTGAAGCTCAACAAAATTGCATCATTTCAGCGAGTTTTCAGATCCTGATGCATGATCTGAACTAATTCTTCCTTACCCATTTCATGGCAGAGTTTTTAGTGTTCAGTTCATCCACTTGATTAATTAACTCTTTCGTTTTGTTCATCATTTTGGATGGTGATGGAAGTGTGTTTCTTCTATCCATATCTCTAAGTGGACTCTTGAAATTCTGCATTTCTCTAGTTGGTTTGGATTTCTGACCAGAGTTATGTTGAGTTCCTTTAGGTGTCATGCATTCGAACTTATAATGACCAACATCACCACACAAACGACAGATTAGAGAAGTTCTTGTGTTACTTCTTGAAGCAGCAGATCTTTCAGTTATTGGTGCTGCATTTCTAGATTTAGATTTAAAATTTTCATATCCTAGACTGCTCTTGTCCTTTCCAGGTCTTCCCATCCCCAAGAGTTTTTCTAATTTTTCACCACTCTGGGAAAACTTATAATTTATCTTGGCGATCTTTCGAGATTCTTCTAAGTCAAACAAGATTGTATGATTTTCATTTTGAAGAAGCACAATTTTGTCTTTTAAGATCTCGACCTATTTGTTCAATTTCTCAGACTCATTTTCAAGAAAGATATTAATTCGTTCAAGTCTATCATTATCCGTATGATATTGCTGCAAATCATTTATTAATTGTGTGTTAATTTCCAATGTTTTATCTAAATCTTTTTGCAGTAACTTACTTTTGTTTTCCGCTATTCTGAGTCTTGTAAGGATATTTATGTTATGAATGTAGAGTTGATTATAAGTATCTTGTAGTTTATCCTCTTCTTCTTCTTCTTCTTCTTCTCCAGTTTCCTCATTATCAGATGGAAATGATTCAGTGCCTTGCTGTTCTTCCTTATTTTTAGGTTCCGTGGGAATGATTGATGCAGTGGAGACCATGAGAATTTTCAATGATTTCTGATCTTCATCGCTTTCTGAGTCACTAGATTCTGAATTTGACTCTTCAGTATCATCCCATATGGAAGCCATTGCCTTGCCCTTAGTTTTTCTGTTTGGGCATTCAGTTGACAGGTGCTATACTCCTGACAGACATAACATTGTGGTTCCTTGGTCCTTTTACCAAATTTGCCTGTGGAAGTTTTGTTGTTCACCTTTCTTCCTCTGGAAGGCCGACCACGATTTTTCAAAAAGAATTTTCTGAATCGTTGTGCCAGCAAAGCCACTTCCTCATCTTCATCTTCTCTTTCACTTTCATTGTCCTTGTTTGTTATTTTCTTGAAAGTTTTTAGGATAGTTGTTTTGGATTTTTGGGTTTGTTTGAAGTGTAGTTCAAAAATTTGTAGGGAACCTACCAGTTCTTCTACTTTCATTTCGTCTATATTCCTACACTCTTCAATTGTTGTTAGCTTGGGATTAAACCGTTCTGACAGTGATCTAAGTATTTTCCTATAAATTTTTGGAACCAGAACTTTTTCTCCCAATCCACACATGGAGTTACAGATGATATTCAACTTTGTGAAAAAATTCATAAAGGTCTCATGCTCTTCCATTCTGAGACTTTCGAATTGTGAAGTTAAGAGTTGAAGTTTAAATCTCTTCATAGTGCTTGTGCCTTCATGTGTTGTTTCTAATAGATTCCATGCTTCCTTGGATGTCCCACACATGCTTATTTGATTGACGATATCTTAGGACACGGCACAGTAGATGGCGTTCATAGCTTTTGCTTCAATAGTCTGTTTTTCTTTATCGAACGTTGTCCACTTTTCCTTAGGTTTGGGTTTTGTGATGGTTGTGCCACTGTCAAGTACAATTTGTTCAATTGGTGTCATGTATCCATTTTTAACTATATCCCAAACATCATAATCCAAAGATCTCAGAAAGTAATGCATTCTAACCTTCCAATATGCATAATTAGAACCATCAAATACTGGAGGCCTAGTGACCGATGAACCCTCTCCTTTGGCCATATTCCAAACTTTAGTCAAGATCCTCTCTAGGTGGTAAAGCCCTTAAAGAGAGACATGTTTTGATACTAATTGAAATAGCGGTGAAGACCGCTTTAATTGAAGTAAGAATATGCCAATATTTCCTAGAGGGGGGTGAATAGGGCTTTTAAGGTTTTTTATGGTTTATTTAAAATCTTATTACACTAATCTTAATCAGTAAGCACATATTAGGATTACTAAAAAATAACTCTATTGGCTTCCAAGCCCGGTAGAGGATCCAATCACAAACTATTTAAGAAGTGAACAATATGCAAACTAGTTTATGATGGATATGACTGTGTATGTGTGTGAGGTGTGATCTTAGATTTTAGATATGGAAGTATAAAAGTAAATCACACATTCAGAAAAATAGCAATCTCAAACATAGTCATTTTTATAGTGGTTCGACGATTAGTCTACTCCACTCCCGGCAGACGCACTTAACCCTTGAGTGTACCGGATTTCACTAAGGAGGTTTAACAGCGGTTCACCTCAAACCTAAGGTTTTAAATCAGGTTCATCTTTAACCTTTACAACCTACACTGAGGCTATCTGTTTATGCTCTCATGAGCAAGGGTCAACACAACGCACCCACTTTTAGGCACACTGGCCAAAGATCTTCCATAAGACCCTACTGAAGGTTTTACGCGGTTTACCCCAAACCCGAGGTTTCACACGGTTCACCTCAAACCTAAGGTTTTGACTGGTTCACCCTCAACCAGATGTTTAGGCTCTCCATAGAGCAAGGGTCCACATAACACACCCACCACGTACACTCCCGCCAGAGGCCTCCTACGAGGGCTTGAAGGGGTGAGAAACACCTAAGACCCAATCCTAGAAAGGAATGATTACAAGTGTCTTTTGGACTCTAGATACTTACAGATAAGTCGATGAGTCCCATTAAGCATGTTGACAAAGATCTCCTCCTTTATTGATGAAGAGTGTTCAGTCTCCTTGATCTGCAACTCAAAAGATGTACCAATGCATGGCGAAGGGTTGGGTTAAGGTTATGATGAAATCCTACTCTCAAAAGATTTTCTTATAAGGAAGATAGAGCGATTTCAATCATCTATGCATTCAAGGCATCCCAGCTTCATGATTTACCATTAAGGTAGTAGCTGAAGGATACTTGAATGTGGAAGTTCATTCCCCAATCCACTCTATTGAATATCAATGGTGAGGGTGGATTGGGGGAAGAACTCCCTTGAGAGAAAGGGCTTTGGGTATAAGATCTAAGGTTAAACACTCAAAAGCTCTCTCTTCTTTCTCTCATAGCAACACTAGACAAGTCCTTTTTATATAGGCAAAAGGTTCCAACGGATATAAAATGGTCACATTTATGATAGAGTATGATATCATTGAGTAGGTTCGATATCATCGAGCGTATACTCTCGATAGCATCAATGGTCTTGTAACGCCCCAGATTTTTCCCAACCTGGGATTAGACGTACTTAGGCAATGGGTCGATCCTAATACTTTATTAACTTGTCAGAACTAAATCCCAAAGTCTAAAGCCGCCTTTGAACCCATTTCCTTCACAAATCTCACCCTTCACCACCTTGATCTTCCAATTTTTCAAAGCACTTTCACCCTAGACACTATCTTAAACTAGCCAAGTAGTATAACTTGGATCACTTTAGATACAAACTGCAAAGGACTAAATACTACCTCAGACAAAAATCTTACAAGACTAAACCCTTTAGAAATTAAGTGAGATTTAGCTAGTGTTAAACTAGAGTGCCTGTGAAATTAGCACCAATCGCTTTAAATACGATCTGCAAGACTCAAAACTTGTAGAATCATTAACGCTAGGTTACCCTAAAACTTAGGATCAATCTCATTACCCGGCTGCTCACGGGAGCATCTCGAAACTTCGTAATAGGTCTAGACCGCACATCGGAAGTCCGATTAACACGAAGTTAAGGAACTAGGACCGCCTCACTGGACTTGACAACCACCTCGGAAATCAGGTCTAGTCGATGTCCCACGGCCATTCGATCGCGTCCGGAGCGAGAGAGTGTGAAAACGCTTGTTTTCTTTAAAAATAAATATCTTAAATAGTAATCTGGCATCTCTCGTTTGCGGATCAGTTTTAAGCAACCAGACCGTCAGAATCAGACCAAATTACACCCTCGGATCAGGAGAAATTTCATACACATTTACATGTACTTGGAATCTCCGATCAAGATCCGCTGACCGTTGAACTGAAACTGGTCCGCCACGCGTGATTTGGATATCTGACTGAAACGAAAACTTAATAGAACGTAGATCCAGCGTTAGTGAGCTTAAGTCCGACCTTTGCCTCAAGGAGGCCCGCCAGAAGTCCTCCGTTGAGCTGAAAAAGTTCCGCTTTGGTTACAACTTAGGTGAACCTTGTCCAGAAGTCTATTTTGGTGAAGTTTTAGACTATATAAGGACCTTAAACCCTCTCCCATTTCAGCCATACGAATTTGGATTTGAGAGAGAGAAAAGAGAGAGAAAGTGTGGGAGATCTGGGAGGAACTCCCTGCTGCTGTTCCCTGCCGCTATTCGGGCTCCACCGCCTGATTCTCATCGCTTTCCCGGCGATTTCGGCGTCGTTTCTAGGTAAGAAACCCTAACCCTAATCTGTTTTAGGGTTGTATAGGTTGTAGGTTATGAAATAACTAACCTATTTCGTTCTCTAGGTTGCCAAACTCCTGTATACGGAAGCTTAGCAAACCTATCAACTCCGTTACGATTCTACAACACAAGGTGCGGACTTGAGGTGTATAGGTTATGGTTTTCAACGCTTTCAATGTTAGATAATAATAGATTCATGATCTGCATGCAATTGCATATGTACAAAGTGCTTTCCGTTTTCTGTTTCGATTAGAATTGAAGAATATGGAATTTCACATACTCTAGGTATTCGTATAAAATACCGTATATGTATTTTTTTAAAAAATGTGTTTGACATGTTTATTTGTTGTATGGATATACGATATATGGATAAAATACTTATATGGCGAAAGGATTCGTCGAAATACATGTTTTACTAATATACACTATGTATGTAGAAATACTGTATTATAAGGAGTGCCGTATACATGTATATTTTAGAAATGTGTTTGCCATGATTATTTGTCGTATGATTATATAATATATGGATAAATTACTTATTTGACGAAAGGAATCGCCGTAATACATGTTTGCTTGTATACTCTATGTATGTTGAAAATGCCTATTTTAGAAAATACTGCATACGTATAAATTTTGGAGATGTAGTTATCATGATTATTTGCTGTAGTAATATATTATACATGGATAAAATACTCACTTGGCTAAAGGATAGCCCTAATACATGTTTTGCTAACATACACCATGTATGTTGTAATAGTGTATTCTAAGTGTTTATGAAAATGACTGAATGAGTATAGAATTCTCATTCGTGCTCGCCATGACTAATTGTCATGGATTCATGATTGTTGTATTGGCGATACCCTTTTGACGAAAGGATTTTCCCTAAATCACGCCACGGCCAATATACACTATATATGCTAAAATGTGTGGCCCAAGTGTTTGCGGAAATGACTGAATGAATATGGAACTTGGATTCCTGCTTGCCATGACTATCCGTCGTGGGTGTACGCGTGTTATGATTGGGGTAACTCCCTAGTGAAAGGATTTGGCCTAATGCTTATGTGATCTACATATGTCATGTATGTTGATGTATGTTTGTTTAAGTGTTTCTTGAAATGTCTGAATGAGTAGTAGTTAGCAAATTGTAATGTATAAGGGTGTTGAGATATGATTCTTAACCTCTTTTAACTATGTGTATGATCTCCTTGGATAGTTGTGTGATTAGGAATTGAACATGTACAAATTCATGCTCGTGTTGTGCTTCATAACATGCTCAACTGCTTTATGATTTTAACTATGTAATGCATATGTTTAAATTTATATTTACATTGTATGATCTGTCATGGGTGATAGGGGAGTGGAGCAACGAATGCGTGCAACAGCCCTGACAGCCCTAAACGGATACTACCAGACCTCGATTGTATGAGTTGAATCTTGATTCACTACTGCTTTATTTATCTGCACTTGATTGTGTTTGGGGCTATGATTATAGTCCAGACAATCGGTACCAGAATTGAATTTGTGGTTGTAATTCATTTGCCACGTGAGATGTGTTCGACGAACCCGAGTCGTACTTCGGCTGGCGATAGTGGTTGGCCACGCGAAGTGCTTATGCACTTCATGTCGTTCAACTTATTGTGCGCTCGAGTTAGCCGAGCTCGTCAAGTAACCCGATCTGTCTAATGTGTGTTCACCATGTTTGGTCATTACTGTTTGAACCTAGGGTACCAAACTTACTAGTGAAATCCATTTTCACCATGGTACCTCGATCCGCTAAGACTCATGAGCCGGGCATGGTGGTATGGGACACCGTGGTCGAGCTGTCGGCCTACGCTGGGGCCACGTGCCTCCCCGTAGTGACCAGTGAGCAACCAGACTCGTGAGCCGATTATGGTGGTATGGGACACTATATTCGAGCTGTCGATACTTACGGCGAGAGCCGAGTACGGTGAGATCTGTACTCGTGCTGACGGGCGATGAGTCCTCTGTAATATCTTCGAGTATACTCTAAGGTCTGTGATTGGCGACGAGTCTTTCACAGCAACTGGAGTATGAGTTGAGTCGAGTACGGTGAGACCTGTACTCGAGCTGACGGCCCGCGATTGAGCTGAGTACGGTGAGACCTGTACTCGAGCTGACGGCCAGCAATTGAGCTGCATACGGTGAGACTTGTATCCGTGCTGACGGGTGACGAGCCCTTTGCGATGCCTCTCGAACCATAATATCGTATGAGATTATCTAAGTTTGACAACCCTAGAATGGATCATGTTTGGGAATGATACAAGGGAGGTACCTTAGTTTCCCAATACTGCTGTTTGAATTGGACTAATAACAACTCGGTAATCATGCTCATCATCGCACCGCATGTGCCTAGTAGATGTGGAGCACTGAGGGAGGTATGCATTCGCGAACGTAAGATGATGTCGCATGAGGGTGGTTTGGCAAGGGCATACATCATGTCATTTCATACTTGCATTAAATAAGAGTAGTTAAAATTGTTTGATTGTACTGCTTGACTGAATTGATAACATGTTAACATATGCTTTATTGTTCCACTGAGTTGATCACTCACTCCCATGATACGGGACGGTGTTCCGAACACCCACCAGACATTGTCTGATTGCAGATGGCTACGGTACTCCTGAAGCAGAGCCGGACTACTATTATGATGTCGAGGAGGAGTTCTCCTACATGTAACTCTTTGACAGGTCTCTGAAGACCTGGTACTGTATTGACGGGGCTATGGTACATGGGATAGAAGACATTACACTTACACATTGGTATAATTTGAACTGTACTTGTAATTTATTAACCTGGTAATGTTATCACGCTCTGGAGATTCACCATGATTTTATATATTTTATATATCTATCACAGTCTTCCGCTTGCTAATTTCTTGTCTCGGAGTATGATATTACATTTTGGCTTAATCTCACTCATGTTCAATGCACAAATACAGTCAACATTCAATCATCATTCATTTTGTTGCATAAGTGATGTTCTGGAATCGGGAGTTGAGTTTATGCTCGACCCCCGATTTTTCAGGGCGTTACAAGATGGTATCAGAGCATGATTTGGATTAAACCGGACCTGGGTTATGGTCACACGACGCACGCTGACGCACTCTGACTTAGGAGGGAGCGGCGGAACGTAGAAACAGTCTTAGGTTCTCTAATATCACCAAATAACACAATGGGTTGAGATCAACCGTAGAGATTGGACCCGTAGGCCTCAATGATTACACGAAACGATCTCGAATCACCTCTAGGCCATCAGTCGACGGGTTTGAGTCGTTCCCTAGAAACAAATACCCTTGGTCGCACGAGTCGACCTTCCAACATTCCTAGGCCTTCTATTAATGATTCTAAGTTCCAATTCACCTCACCCCAACCGTTGAAAATCGGTAGAATACGGGATAAGCATGATGATGTTAACTATTCCGAATCCTCGGAGCTTCTCTGGACTCCCCTCAGAGACTTTTCAAATCCACTAGGAAAGAAAACAAAAAAAGAAAAGAAATAAAGTCTAATAAATTTGAAATTGATTAATGAATGACTAAAAACAAAAAAACGAGTTCACAATCCTTTAAATAGGAATACCAAGTAATGGGAAAGAAATCAGAAACAAACTACAACTAAAACTCCTAGGTTGTGATGTCTACAAGTGCGCAAGGCTTTCAGCCAAAAATAGTAAGTGTCCTATTTGACTTCACCAAACCATTCTCCTAATTATTCTAAGCTCTTTACGTGATGAGCACAACTCCTAAAGCCCAACAGATGAAGAGTAATCAAACAAAAACTACTATTTTTAGTAAAACGAAATTGAAACAGGGAAATGACCGTCAATCAGAGGGTTTTTTCACAATTTCGGGCTGCATAACCCAGTATAGCTGGGTTAGTTGGCTTCATTAGCTCATTCTACCCCAAATTCATATATTTTACGTCAGATAACTCATTCCGGATTGCAAGATATGTCCAGTTTGCCCGAAACTACCCGAAATAGATCGAATCGGGGTCGGGGGGCCAAACGGAGCACTTCCGGAGGGATCCAAGGTGGGACCCAGGGTTTTTTGGGGCCTAGGGGACTGGAGGAACATGACTATGGGGGCCCCTTTTACAAAATCGAAAATTTTTTGGCGAGGCCCTCGCCAGGTCGGCGAGGCCTTGCCGGTTTCTTTGCCAGGCCGGGCCCGCGGCTCGGGCCGACCGAGTTTGGGGGTCTTGGGACCTCCCTGATGTATGTCCCCTCCATTGAAAATCCTCCCAAACACCACTTCCTTCACAAACCTCCCCTCAAAGCCATTTTCTCTCTCCAAACTGGCTGTTTCTCTTCAAAACCGCCCTTCCGATCATCCTATCTGTTGATTTTGACCACAACCCATCCATACCCATCATGCATTACAGCCCTCTTCTCCTTTCCCTCTTCGTTTCTCTCATTTGGATGCCTACACGCCCACTTGAAGCTCAAAAACGTGTAAGCTCCCTACTCCTTCCATTTCTTCATTTCCTACATTCCTTTCCTTTCATTTGGGCTTCTACAAACATTTGTTGAGGCTCAAACTCGTGGAGGAACAAACCTCCATCCCTTACTTTCTCTCCCCTTCATTTTTCATTCACTTTCTATGGCCCTATTCGAATTGGTTCCAGCCATTTTCTCGATTTCATGGGGTTTGGGTGTATCCCATGTTTTCCAATGCCATATTTGGAGTGTATGCAGTTAAACGTAAATTCTGGAATTTTCTTTCAAATTACACTTAGAAATTCCCCATCGTAGGATATGGAAATCCCACCTCGCAATTTTCCAACACCAGGCTCATTTTCCAAAGCCTATAAAAATTTATTTTTATCCCACCCACCCTCCTACCAACCATGTCACTCCCAATCCCGAGGTAGGCTTAGCAATGTAATTCCATTTAGTACAACCTAAGATCGTAGGCCAAATAGACCTTTGGAATGTGGACCTAGAGCAGTGCTTCGACAGACCTGACTGTATAGGAAATCCAATAAATCAATAATGCGAACCTTAGGACCCTCTTTGTTAGTTTGAGCATATGTGAAATGCTCGAGCGTCAAGTATAGACAACTCAATTCCACAAGATAGATTTAGTTAGTCAACTTGATTAGGCTGGAGCAAGACTCCATTCCTTCGTTGAATCCCCTTAATACTTTAGGCTTCCTTAGTAACTCTTAGGGAGCTTGTTTGACGTAGAAACTATTCACGATTAGAGAAAACCTATATATCCCTTGGATTCAATGTTAGGTCCAATCAATACGTCCCTTAGAATTTTCTTCTCAAGGACTTAGTACAATCGGGAACACGAAGTAGAGAAACTATATATAAGCGAGGTATTCGCGGTTTGAATCGCATTCTCTATCCTGGTAGTGACCAATGAACCCTATGCTCTGATCAAGCAGAAGGTCGGGATCGACTAGGATTAAGAAATGATATGGCAACTTTCTGTTCTAGCTAGGCAGGAGGTCCATGTATCCGACTCAGACCCACTACACAACATTCCTTCCGTGTTGGCCCGACCACTTACAACTAAAAGTTTATAACTTCGTCTTCGAGAAGTGTTAAGAACATATAGCCAATAGAGATTTTCTTTTAGGCCCCAAGGAATTACCCAAATGGGCAACAATTAGTTAGGGATTAGGTCTCAAATCGCATGCCACGTCGGCATACATATTGTGCTTATGAACGTAGAAAGATAGCCTGCCTGTTAAGCCAGACATCATTAAATAGGATAAGTCTGGACCGCGACAAAAACCCCTTGGTAGAATTAGGCATCTTGCCTCAAACTCACACCTACCCCTGACATCAACCACATTACCCATCATTTTTAGCTCCTCTCGATCCCCATAGGTATTAATGTCATCGTACACATCGTCGATGAAAGGCAGACCAATGTATTTCCCATTTCATGTCAAGGATAGGTTATAAATTACACCTTGTTCCGACATACGGATTAGGGCATAGCTCTTGAGCCTTGAGGGTGAAACTAAAATTTTAAGGGGGGTAGAACATTTTGAGCCCAATCTAGTTAGGTCACCTGATACGCCTCTTTGATCTGGGTAGCGCAGCGGAAACGCGGTGGACCCTACCCCACTGGCCCAGGATCGAAACGGTGCTCGTTGAATACGAACATTATAGAAGCCCTAGCCTGCCCTACTATGAGAAACCGTTTTAGGATGATCTAGTAAGATTTGATTCACCATTTCCTTGGACATAGATAATAATGAGGACTCTCTTAGACTAAGACCTAAAGGGCAACCTTAGAATAAACAATTTGAGCCTTTCAATGATGGACATTCCCTACATTTCTAGAGTGATCGGACTACGGAGTTACTGAAATATACAAATGCGAAACATTCGCGGCTTGACCCAATTCTCAATCCTGTGCGACTACCAACAGACTCACTGCTGACGAGCAGAAGACCAGGATCCACTAGGATTCGGAAGGGATACGATGAGCTTTCTACCTTAGCTCGGTAGATGATCGATGTATCGGGATCAAGCCCACCATAAACGTCTCTCCGTGTTGGTCAAACATTGAAGACAACTACCTTACTCTAAATAGTGGGAATTGTTGTCAAGACTACAGATAAGTAAAGAAATAAATTGTAGCAAAACATTAGGGTATGAGAAATGGATAAAGAAATAAGTTTTAAGGGGGGTAGACTCAAATGAACCAGGCTAGTACATACCCTACCACGCATAGGAACTCGAAATCACTAAGTCTTAGTCAATAGAAATCTTTCCTTATTACCCTTAGGCAATTTCGGGGATGAAATTTTGTTTTAAGGGGGGGTAGATTGTAACGCCCCGGATTTTTGCCAACCTGGGATTAGACGTCCTTAGGCAATGGGTCGATCCTAATACTTCATTAACTTGTCAGAACTGAATCCCAAAGTCTAAAGCCGCCTTTGAACCCATTTCCTTCACAAATCTCACCCTTCACCACCTTGATCTTCCAATTTTTCAAAGCACTTTCGCCCTATACACTATCTTAAACTAGCCAAGTAGTATAACTTGGATCACTTTAGATACAAACTGCAAAGGACTAAATACTACCTCAGACAGAAATCTTACAAGACTAAACCCTTTAGAAATTAAGTGAGATTTAGCTAGTGTTAAACTAGAGTGCCTGTGAAATTAGCACCAATCGCTTTAAATACGATCTGCAAGACTCAAAACTTATAGAATCATTAACGTTAGGTTACCCTAAAACTTAGGATCAATCTCATTACCCGGTTGCTCACGGGAGCATCTCGAAACTTCGTAATAGGTCTAGACCGCACATCGGAAGTCCGATTAACACGAAGTTAAGGAACTAGGACCGCCTCACTGGACTTGACAATCACCTCGGAAATCAGGTCTAGTCGATGTCTCACGGCCATTCGATCGTGTCCGGAGCGAGAGAGTGTGAAAACACTTGTTTTCTTTAAAAATAAATATCTTGAATAATAATCTGGCATCTCTCGTTTGCGGATCAGTTTTAAGCAACCAGACCGTCAGAATCAGACCAAATTACACCCTCGGATCAGGAGAAATTTCATACACATTTATATGTACTCGGAATCTCCGATCAAGATCCGCTGACCGTTGAACTGAAACTGGTCCGCCACGGGTGATCTGGATATCCGACTGAAATGAAAACTTAATATAACGTAGATCCAGCGTTAGTGAGCTTAAGTCCGACCTTTGGCACAAGGAGGCCCACCAGAAGTCCTCCGTTGAGCTGAAAAAGTTTCGCTTTGGTTATAACTTAGGTGAACCTTGTCCAGAAGTCTATTTTGGTGAAGTTTTAGACTATATAAGGACCTTAAACCCTCTCCCATTTCAGCCATACGAATTTGGATTTGAGAGAGAGAAAAGAGAGAGAAAGTGTGGGAGATCTAGGAGGAACTCCCTGCTGCTGTTCCCTGCCGCTATTTGGGCTCCACCACCTGATTCTCATCACTTTTCCGGCGATTCTGGCGTCGTTTCTAGGTAAGAAACCCTAACCCTAATATGTTTTAGGGTTGTATAGGTTGTAGGTTATGAAATAGCTAACCTATTTTGTTCTCTAGGTTGCCAAACTCCCGTATACGGAAGCTTAGCAAACCTATCAACTCCGTTACAATTCTACAACACAAGGTGCGGACTTTAGGTGTATAGGTTATGGTTTTCAACGCTTTCAATGTCAGATAATGATAGATTCATGATCTGCATGCAATTGCACATGTACAAAGTGCTTTCCGTTTTCTGTTTCGATTAGAATTGAAGAATATGGAATTTCACATACTCTAGGTATTCGTATAAAATACCTTATACGTATTTTTTTTAGAAATGTGTTTGACATGTTTATTTGTTAATAGATATACGATATATGGATAAAATACTTATATGGCGAAAGGATTCGCTGAAATACATGTTTTACTAATATACACTATGTATGTAGAAATACTGTATTGTAAGGAGTGCCGTATACATGTATATTTTGGAAATGTGTTTGCCATGATTATTTGTCATATGATTATATAATATATGGATAAATTACTTATTTGACGAAAGGAATCGTCGTAATACATGTTTGCTTGTATACTCTATGTATGTTGAAAATGCCTATTTTAGAAAATACTGTATACGTATAAATTTTGGAGATGTAGTTATCATGATTATTTACTGTAGTAATATATTATACATGGATAAAATACTCACTTGGCTAAAGGATAGCCCTAATACATGTTTTGCTAACATACACTATGTATGTTGTAATAGTGTATTCTAAGTGTTTGTGAAAATGACTGAATGAGTATAAAATTCTCATTCGTGCTCGCCATGACTAATTGTCATGGATTCATGATTATTGTATTGGCGATACCCTTTTGACGAAAGGATTTTCCCTAAATCACGCCACGGCCAATATACACTATATATGCTAAAATGTGTGGCCCAAGTGTTTGCGGAAATGACTAAATGAATATGGAACTTGGATTCCTGCTTGCCATGACTATCCGTCGTGGGTGTACGCGTGTTATGATTGGGGCAACTCCCTAGTGAAAGGATTTGGCCTAATGCCTATGTGATCGACATATGCCATGTATGTTGATGTATGTTTGTTTAAGTGTTTCTTGAAATGTCTGAATGAGTAGTAGTTAGCAAATTGTAATGTATAAGGGTGTTGAGATATGATTCTCAACCTCTTTTAACTATGTGTATGATCTCCTTGGATAGTTGTGTGATTAGGAATTGAACATGTACAAATTCATGCTAGTGTGGTGCTTCATAACATGCTCAACTGCTTTATGATTTTAACTATGTAATGCATATGTTTAAATTTATATTTACATTGTATGATCCGTCATGGGTGATGGGGGAGTGGAGCAACGAATGCAGTCATGTACAGCGACCCTAAACGGATACTACCAGACCTTGATTGTATGAGTTAAATCTTGATTCACTACTGCTTTATTTATCTGCCCTTGATTGTGTTTGGGGCTATGATTATAGTCCAGACAATCGGTACCAGAATTGAATTTGTGGTTGCAATTCATTTGCCACGTGAGATGTGTTCTACGAACCCGAGTCGTACTTCGGTTGGCGATAGTGGTTGGCCACGCGAAGTGCTTATGCACTTCATGTCGTTCAACTTGTCGTGCGCTCAAGTTAGCCGAGCTCGTCAAGTAACCCGATCTGTCTAATGTGTGTTCACCATGTTTGGTCATTACTATTTGAACCTAGGGTACCAAACTTACCAGTGAAATCCCTTTTAACCATGGTACCTCGATCCGCTAAGACTCATGAGCCGGGCATGGTGGTATGGGACACCGTGGTCGAGCTGTCGGCCTACGCTGGGGCCACGTGCCTCCCCGTAGTGACCAGTGAGCAACCAGACTCGTGAGCCGATTATGGTGGTATGGGACACTATATTCGAGCTGTCGATACTTACGGCAAGAGCCGAGTACGGTGAGATCTGTACTCGTGCTGACGGGCGACGAGTCCTCTGTAATATCTTCGAGTATACTCTAAGGTCTGTGATTGGCGACGAGTCTTTCACAAAGAATCGGAGTATGAGTTGAGCCGAGTACGGTGAGACCTGTACTCGAGCTGACGGCCCGCGATTGAGCCGAGTACGGTGAGACCTGTACTCGAGCTGACGGCCAGCAATTGAGCCGCATACGGTGAGACTTGTATCCGTGCTGACGGGTGACGAGCCCTTTGCGATGCCTCTCGAACCATAATATCGTATGAGATTATCTTGGTTTGACGACCCTAGAATGGATCATGTTTGGGAATGATACAAGGGAGGTACCTTAGTTTTCCAATACTGCTGTTTGAATTGGACTAATAACAACTCGGTAATCATGCTCATCATCGCACCGTATGTGCCTAGTAGATGTGGAGCATTGAGGGAGGTATGCATTCGCGAACGTAAGATGATGTCGCATGAGGGTGGTTTGGCAAGGGCATACATCATGTCATTTCATACTTGTATTAAATAAGAGTAGTTAAAATTGTTTGATTGTACTACTTGACTGAATTGATAACATATTAACCTATGCTTTATTGTTCCACTGAGTTGATCACTTACTCCTATGATACGGGACGGTGTTCCGAACACCCACTAGACATTGTCTGATTGCAGATGGCTACGGTACTCCTGAAGCAGAGCCGGACTACTATTATGATGTCGAGGAGGAGTTCTCCTACATGTAACTCTCTGACAGGTCTCTGAAGACCTGGTACTATATTGACGGGGCTATGGTACATGGGATAGAAGACATTACACTTACACATTGATATAATTTGAACTGTACTTGTAATTTATTAACCTGGTAATGTTATCACGCTCTGGAGATTCACCACAGATTTTATATATTTTATATATCTATCACAGTCTTCCGCTTGCTAATTTACTGTCTCTAGAGTATGATATTCTGTTTTGGCTTAATCTCACTCATGTTCAATGCACAAATACAGTCAACATTCAATCATCATTCATTTTGTTGCATAAGTGATGTTCTGGAACTCGGGAGTTGAGTTTATGCTCGACCCCCGATTTTTCAGGGCGTTACAGGTCTGCTCGATGACTCGAACTCAATGTCATACGCTTTTGAAACCTTTTACTAGCTGGTCGATGAATCAAAATGATTATCGATGTCTTTGGATTTCGAACTCCTATTCCATCGATGAGAGGTTCGATTCATCGACACTTGAAAAATGAGAGAGACTTGACTTGAAATAGTTTAAGTTTTTATGAGTGATCGAGGGACCTTTGAGATCATTGGAATTTGAATGTCGATGATATCGATAGCTCTGTTGATGCATCGATAAATCAAAAGGATTTTTCAAAAAGCTTGCTGGACAGTTTATGTCCATGTTCGATGCAATCGATACGGCATCCATATTATCGATATTTGAATATCGATTCTATCGAGTGACCCCCAATCATAGATAAATCACCTTGAAATATTTTGCTGGAGAACTTGGCGCCCAAGATCGATATCATCGAAGGCCTCTGATATCATCGAGGTTTAAATTTTGATGGTATTGAGGAGGCTTCAATATATCGATGCTTATATGATATTCTTAAGAAAAAATAGGGACGCCGAAAATCTGCCTGTCGATATAATCGAGTTAACTTCGATAGACTCGAGATTTGAATATCGATGATATCGATAGGTGTATCGATACATCAATAATTTTGTCTAGATGTGTATAAGGTTGCTGGACATATTTGGTCCTCTTTTCGATGGTATCGATGGAGCATCGAGGACTCGACAGCGTAGGTCGATCATATCAAGATGTATATCGATAAAATCGACAAGGCAAGAAAACTTAGAGAATTTTTTTATTTTGAAAACGTTTTCTTACCTTAAAAACCCTATGATATTCTAACATTTTTAAGAGTATACCTGGTGATTTGGGACAAGGGATGTGAGACTCAGATTTACCTGTGGTAAGGTTGCACACATCCGATTAAGGCAGACGCTTGAATTGATCTTCCTATCAGCCTCTACAGTCTACCTGACTCAACACTCATGCTAATTGACAAACCAGGGCACTTTCATCTTAGGATCCCGCAGTCCTCTCGGTTGAATTCCTACGACCCACGACCCATAGATAGTATTTACATACGACCTTGAGTCACACCCTGTCAACCCAAATCAACTCGACTCGACTTGTACCCTAGTGACAGCGCCGTCGCTGCGGTTCTAACAACGCATCTCGTGTGCCGATGCGATACCCAGGCCAGGAGTTGTGGGCCCGTGTTCATTTCGAGAAAAATGCCATGCATTGTAAATCCCAAGGATCTCTACAACCCATCACATCAATTAATTAATCACAAGTCAAGTACACAACCCATCCCTCTCTTACACGAGCCTTACCCAAAGTCAACTCTCTCTCTCTCTCTCTCTCTCTCTCTCTCTCTCCACCCATCCCTCTCTCATCCAAAATTCAACCAAGCCCATACCCTTCATGTCATTTTCTTACAACATCCATTCCTCTCATCCCATCCTTCTTACAACACCCTCTCCTCTCTCATTCTCTCTACCATTTTCCAAGGTTCCATGAGAGCAAAAAATTCTAAGGAGAGAAAAGAGAGGGCCCACTTCCTACCCCCTCATCTCACCATCCAACCCTTCAAACTTCATCATTTACCCTTAAAGATTGAGCATAGGAGCCTAGGAGGCCAAGGGACCAAGAAGGAGTGATACAGGTGGGTGATTGTAGGATATCCACCGTTGATTTTCATTTAAGGGCCCACTTGTGATGGGACCCATTTTGATGTATGTTTTGTAAACCAAGAGGGGCCCATAGTGGCGGGGTCCCTCCACTACACCGTATCTCTCTCTCTTTCCTGATTGTACGACCCGCCTATGAAGTATGTATTATATCCATGCCGTACATGCATTGGGCCCGCCTTGCTGCATGGACAGGCCCGGATGAAGGAAAGCACAAATATCAGTTTAGTCAGATGGTGGGCCACACATTTGTGGACCCACCTGATGTAGGTGTTTTATCCTAGCCGTCCTTCCTGGACAGGCCCAGATGAAGGGAAATAACAAATATCAACTTGATATTCTAGTGGGCGACACATGTGTGGACCCACCGTTGTATCTGTACATCGTCTAGATAGGCTGGACGGTGGGACTTGTTAATGTATGGGTCCATCCACACTGTCCAGCCGAACTGGACGTGGGACCCACCTGGCTAGATGTATCTACACTGTCCACGTGGACGGTGGGACCCACCCCACATGTGGGGCCTACCTTGATGAGAAGAGGATTGGCTAGTGTACGTTACACAACTATATAGCTGTGACATTGATGTCAGCAAGTTCTGTGGGTCTCGTTTTGATGTATGTATTCCATCCATGCCGTCCATATGCGCCATCCACACCGTCCATTGCTCGGACGGTGGGCCACCTTAATGCATGTATTTTATCCACACCATCCATATCATGGACGATGGGAACCCACAGGGACTTATGTATTTTATCCAACCGTCCATCTATCTGGACGTGGCCCCCACACCATCCATATAACTACTATATGACATCAGCAGGACTGTGGGCCTAATCATCAGGTATGCGTTACATCAAACCGTCCATTTCATGGCCCCTTTAGCTATATAGCTGCTGCATTGAGGTCTGCTAGTTCCGTGGTCTGAAGTATGTGATATATCTCAACTGTCCATCTGGACGGTGGGGACCACCTAGCCACTTCGCTGCTGTATTGATACCAGCAAGTTCTAGGGGTCCAACCCTAATGTATGGGTCTTATCCACATCGTCTAGATGGCTGGACGGTGGGACCCATCGCTGATGTATATGTTTTATGTCCACACTATCTATCAGGTGGACCACACTATAAAAATCAGTGGAGGATGATCGTCTATCATTGAAACCCGTTTGGGGTCACAGAAGTTCTGGATCAATATGAAATTTGTTTTTCCACTTAATCCAGGTCCTTTGACCTTATGATCAGATTGGATGGAAATTAAATGTTATGGTGGGGCCCACCTTGATGTATTTGCTGTACATCCATGCTATTCATCTAGTGGGCCCATTTGGAATGTGCAGGGCCCACCCCAATGTGATATATATGAGGCCCATTTGATGAGGCCCAAGTGATATATTTGTGGACTATTTGGCGAGGCCCAATATAATGCATTTGGGGCCCATTTGATGAGGCCTGATGTGATATATATTGGCCCATATGTTGAGGCCTAATATGGTGTATTTGTGGCCTATTTGGCGAGGCCCAATATGATGCATTTAGGGCCCATTTGAGGAGGCCTGATGTAATATATATTGGCCTATATGTTAAGGCCCAATATGATGTATTTGCGACCCATTTAGTGAGGCCCAATACGATATATATGAGGCCCATGAGTGAGGCCCGATGTAATGTATGAGAGGCTCATGGATGTGGCCCATTGTGATGTATTCGAGGCCTTTGGGATGTGACCCATCATGATATATTTGAGGCCCATGGGATGTGGCCCAATGCGCTGTATATGAGGCCCATAAGTGAGGCCCAATGTGATGCATATGTGGCCCACGAGTGAGGCTCATCGTGATGTGTATTAAGCCCTTGAGTGAGGCCCATAGTGATGCATATTAGGCCCTTGTGTGAGGCCATGGGCTCACTATACGTTTGGCTTTACGTGGGCCACTCCTTGGGAGCAATGTTGGTTAAATGTCCACATTGATGGGCGATGATGGTTAAATATCCACATTGTGACCTTCCCTTAGGCCTTTGTTAGGCCCATTCTCATTATTCTGGGTCAACTCAAATCATTGGGCCCCATTGATATGTGCAATACCCATCTATTCATATTGGGATAACCCATAATGTTGGGCCCCCATTGGTTGCTAGCAGGATTATTTTAATTTTGGAGTTCATATATGGACCCTGCCTTGTCAATAGGCCGGTTGTTTATACCAATTACGAAAATACTTAACATAGTATCATGATACATGCCCATACGCATCATTTACATGCTTATGATGAGATGTGGTTGACCATTGCATATGCCTTCTGGTAAGTTGTTTATGGGACTCCCTGATAGGCAGTTTTATCCCTTATGAGCGCACGATACGCGCAGGATTGATGCATGACTGGATTGTATGACTCATGCATCTTACATTGTATGATGTGGTTATTATACACCCTAGCGACATCAGGGCCGTGGCCTCAACAAGCATATCGTGGAGGGCTGGATTGGATTGGATACTGAAAATACTGTTATTAGCATCGGGGCGCTATAGATGTCCTTGGGTGAAAATCCCTTAACCCGATGGTACTAGAGGATGACTCCAATGTTAAGACCGAGTGGATACATGAGTGCATAAGGGCCGTATACTAGTAGGCTGTGTCTCCCACTGTGTCGTGGTCGGTTGGAAAGGGGTGTGACCTTACCCGCCTAAGTGAGGGGCAATATCTAGGTTGAGTTTGACCAGCTTGAGGAATGGGTACGCTATCGACGAGCCAGGCTTGATATTGGTAGGTGGATAGTGAGGTCTCTTCTACTTACCCGGTTGTGCCCTTGAATAGGGGTGGCAAGCTAACGTAGAATGTACTAGACCCCGGTGATTATCCGGAGTGAGATCTGCACTGATATTTGATGCTCTAGCGATGAGTTGTATGGTTATGTGGATTCAGATGAGGACTGGCGTGCGTATGTTGCATGTCGCATATGACATTCGGTTACATAGGCCTTGCATTGCATGACTTCGGTATGGACGACATCATTCATGCCTTACAGCGCATGGCCTTGATATGGTCGATAACATTCATGCCTTGCATCGCATAGCCTTAGTACGACTGATTGCATTCATGGACTTACCAGTATATTTCACATTACTCTGATATTGTATTCTGAGCACGCTTATATTGCGCACACACTCTCACCATCCTCTAAGCTTTCTATAAGCTTATGCATGATTGATGCGTGCAGGTGAAGGTAAGACTCAGCCGTAACTTAGTAGGAGAAAGAGCGTGCGGTCGAGCTTTAGGAGTTTCCTTTACTATTATCATTGTATTTCCCTTTATGCGCATTATACCTTAAAGTTTTTTTATCATAGTGAATTTCGTGATGGTGTCTTGGTTGTTGTTCATTGGTTATACTTATGGTTATTCTTGTTATAGAATAAATTCATGCTGAAAAATCCTCCTTGTAGGATCATAGGATCGAAACCTAGTATATGGGTGTCGGGAGTCGAGAATGGGGTACTACGGAGGCTGTCGGCGCCGGATTCGGCGATCGATAATTTTGTAAGCCTAGTTTTCAGGTTTGGGGTGTGACACCATAACCCACAAAGGTACCCCTGATTCCTCTAGGGCTTAATTTTACTCTTTTAGAATCAATTATCCTGATTTCTGTTATACTTGTCTATACTTTATAGTAATGAAGACTGAGTTTCTTCTTTTTCCACAATTCATATGGGGAGAAATACATTTTTTTTTGTGGGATAATATTTAGTATACGGTTTGCTGTTAACAATGCTTCCCCTCACAAATTTAGTGGTTATCCAGAATTTAATATCATACAGCTAATCATCTTAACTAATGTCATATTTTTACATTTTGCTAGGTCATTTTGTTAAGATGTTTAAGGAGCAGTAAATTCATGGATTATACCATTTGATTCACAGAAGTCGTTAAATTCATTGGAATAGTACTCAGCCCCTCTATCACTTCCGAGGGCTTTAATCTTTATATTCAACTGATTTTTCACTTCAGCCTTATAAAGCTTAAACATTTCAAAGGTTTTATCAAGTATATATAGAAAAATCTAGTGAAATCATCGATAAATGTGATAAAATACCTTTTTCCACTACAAGTTAAAGTGTTATTTAAATCACAGATATCAGAATGAATTAACTCCAAGGGTTGTGATTTCTAATACCACTTGCAAATGGTTTTCTGGTTATTTTAGAGGCACACACATCACATTTCCCTTCTTCTTCTATTTCATGTTTTGATACAAGTCCTAGGATCATCTTTCTTTTCATTAAATGATAATTAACATAACCTAGTTTATCATGCCATAAAGAAATAAAATCCACCATATAAATAAAAACATCGTTATTATTATTAATATTCAATTTAATTATACCGTTACTGGAATATCCTTTTGCATATAAACATACCATTGTTAGTGATAACTAACTTATCATACTCAAACACTATTTTAAATCCTCTCTTATTGAGAAGATCGCCTGACACTAGATTTTTAGACATGTCAGGTACATATAATATATTTGTTAGTGTTATTCTTTTGCCTGATGTAAACAGAAACTCCACTGTTCATTTTCTAGCAACATTCGTATGAATGTTATTACCCATCTTCACTTCTTGTCCATTTACAATAACTTCATATGTCTTAAAGATGTTTCGGTCATTCAATATGTGAATGGTTTCACTAGTATCTAGCCACCATCCACTATCGGATATTATTGTGTTGGTTTCAGTAACCATTACTACAAGTTGGTCTTCTGCAATATTAGCCTACGCTTTTAATTGCTTCTTCATGTGTCGACATTTCTTTATGTAGTGTCTTGGCTTATTGCAGAAGTGACACTTGCCATTTTTCTTAAACTCTGTATCCTTCTTTGGAGGAATGGATTTAGATTTTTAAAATTTTGGCTTGTCTTCTTCTACTATATGTGCTTTGGAATGATTTTCCGAAGCATTTTCTCTCTTGTCTCAGTTTTTAGACTCTTATTCTATACGAATATGTTGTTGAAGCCCTTTAAGAGTGTACTTTTTCTCATTATGTTTCAGTTTCATTTTATAATCAAACCATGATGGGGATAGTTTTATTATTACTACACCGATGAAGAATTCTTTAAGAAGATCTATACCACTAATCTTCAATTCATCGACTAAGTTCTGAAGTTCGGTTACTTAGGAGAGAATTGGCTAATCATTTTAAAACTTGAAGTGGACATAATCGTCAATCAAAATTTTTTGAGTACTGACCTCTTCATTTTTATATTTTTGATCTAATTTTGTTTAGAGGTCTTTGACAGATGATATTTTATTATATGAGTTATAGATGGAATTAAAGAGGGCGTTTAGGATATGACCTTTGCATAGAAAATTATCCTCCTTCCTTTTCTTCCATTCCACCTTCACTTATTCTAAGTCGTCGTCTTTTGGTTCGGTGAGAGAAAGCAGTTCATCGTAAAGGATGTAGGATAAGTTAGGAGTTGTTAGGAAGAATAGCAACTTCTGCTTTTATCTTGAGAATAATTGACCGTCGAAATGATCCAATCGTACAAAATCTTAGTTCATAACTTTAATGGAATGAATTGCTTGCATTGTGACTAGAGTTGAAATTTGTCTTGAATGTTGGAAAAATAATAATCTAGAGAAAAAAAATAATGAGACAATCAGATCTATCGAGTTTAAGGCTCGACTTGAATAATCAATTTCTCAAGATAGATTTGCCGCCCCTTTTCTAGTAGTTCTAGCAAGTACAAACAAAGGAAATCTACAAATTATCTTTAGGATACAATGAACTCTCAATCCAAAATTCAACACGAGAATTTGCACACCTACGTGTTGAACAGATCTCTAGTTTTGACACCAATATGCCTTTAAAATGTTTTGAAAAATCACAGTAAGAGGTCGAATTCGAGAGTACTGCATAATGGATGGTTTATCTGGAAAATGGAGAGAATGTCCTTTCTGGATTATAGTATCCAAGATTTATAGCAATTGAATGGTCATGGAGTTCTTCCTATAGAGATAGCAATGTGCCTCTTCAAGTGTAACATTCCGAATTTTCATGGCCCTAATTTATACTCATGCCCGAGAAAATCGGGTGTTAAAAAATGAATGCTTCAAATCGTACCTTTTTTCTTTTTATTTAGATCACATTCATGAAGGTACCCAATCATAAGAATAAAATCAATTGTACTTCTTATTCCATCAAGGCATAAAATTAAGTTAACTGTCTAATGCCCTCTCAATTGGGAGGTTATTACATTATCAAAGTATGCAGCAGAAAATAAAACTAAATGTAATGTTAATGTCAGCATCTTTGGTCTGTGCTTCACCTGCAATGTTTGTATGGTTGGAGAGTGTCAATGCCCTACTCATAGTGGTGGTTATCCTTTAGAGTTTATGATGATTCAAGTGATTCATAAGAATAACAGAAGTGTCCCGATATGTCTTATACTACACAAATACAAGTGGTATTAGTATGCGCAAACGTTCTATAAGAGAAGCATGCCTAGCAAAATATATGTGGTCCATCACACTCAACGATCATGATTATAATGTGGAAAGTAGTTTAAAGATATTCATCTTGCCCCGCATCCCATACTACCGAGATTCGTCGGCGTGTACAACGTTAGTGTGGATTTATGAAAACATCTCAAGGCGACACAACAACACGATTGAAAGATTTACATGACATGATGTGTTCATTGAGCCACTATTTGCTTATTCCAATCCCGAAAAGTGATGTAACATGCATGACAATTTACTTACATCGATTGTGCACTACTCACCAACCCATGGGATTACGTGCCAGCTAAGAGGGCCACTATCCATAATGCATTACGTCCACGATATTATATTGATAACTAGAAGTGGGATTCCCAACATGATACTTGCGTGCAAGATAATAATGTAGAGAACTGAATTACGTAACAATGATTCTTATAATAAAAACTTGAAACATGCGAGGAAGTTGAGATCAAATCAATTAAACTGCAAAAATTAAAGGAAAAAACCCTCAACTCTTGAATCGAATTGCTTTATAAGATTTTTAGAACTTGATGTACAGGTTGTAGGGTCAGATTCTATCATGTTTAACATAATTCCTATAGTTAGATTTCAACATTATACAGTTAACATTAAAGGCTAGGGTTTAACATAGATATAGATTGGGGTGGAGATTAAAGTAGTTTCCAATTTAATTAAGAATTTCAATTAGAGTGGACTGTAGGTATTTACCCACTTTGATCAATGATTATTCTTAATATGACAAACCCTGAAACTTAGTGAGTTTCTACAATGAGTCGACTCAATTTGACTCGTCCCTCACCAAACCTACATATATTAAAACTTTGGATTTCTAATCTGCACAAAATGTCTGAATTTGTGTAAAACCTAATGTTTGCTGAGGTTACAAGGTAATTTAGAACAACAACTTACCTCCTTTACTCGACTCAGCTCTAAGATGATCAAGTGACTCGATGACATTTTGAGACGGCATCTGAGCTCTCTCTTTCTGTCTAAAATTCCCTCTTTCTCTCTCTCCTCCGACCTTCTACTCTTTGTCTGCTCCTCATTGGTAGAGGGTTTCTCTCTCTCTCTCTCTCTCTCTCTCTCTCTCTCTCTCTCTCTCACTCCTCAAACTTGGAAACTGGGCTTACAAAATTTTCGATCGCCGAATCCGGGGCCGATAGCCTCCATAGTACCCCATTCTCGACTCCTGGCATCCATATACTAGGTTCCGATCCTGGGATCTTACAAGGAGGATTTTCAACACTAATTTATTTCATAATCAGCATAACCCACAAATAACAACCAACAACATCATCACATTTCCACTATGATCAAAACTTTAAGTACAATGCATAAGGAAAATACAATGTCGATATCAAAGGCTCTAGAAACTTAGCGGCACGCTCCTGACTCAGTGCTGCTACGGCGTCCTTACATCACCTGCACGCAACGATCATGCATAGGCTTATAGAAAGCTTAGAGGGTGGTGTAAGTGTGTGCGCAAGGTAAATGTCAAGTATGCAATATCATAGTAATGCGAAAACATGATGGTAAGTCCATGAATACTATCAGCCATACCAAGGCTATGCGATGTAAGACATGAATGCTGGCAGCCATACCAAGGCTATGCGATGCAAGGCATGAATGTTGTTGGCCATACCGAGGCTATGTGATGCAAGGCATGAATGTTGTTGGCCATACTAATGATATGCGATGCAGGGCCTACATGGCCAATGTCATAGCAAGATGTAACTCAAGCATACCAATCCTCATCTGAATCCACATATCAATACAGCTCATCTCTGGATATCACCGAGATCTAGTACACTCCACACTGGCTACCGCCTCCCTAACCGTGTAGCCAAGTGAGTGAAAGAGACCTCACTACCCGAATGACAGTAGTCAGCCATGTAACGACTCGGATATTTCCGTACAAAGACCCGAGTATCACCTCGACCAGAAATCACTTAGGATTAAATCCTTTAGAAATTTGACAAGTTAACTAAGTGTTAAACTAGATTAGCCATGAAATCTGCTAGAATCGCTTTAAATACGATCTGCAAGACCCAAAACTTGTAGAATCAATGACGCTAGGTTATCCTAAACTCTAGGATCAAACTCATTACCCGACTGCTTTCGGGAATACATTGAAACTCCATATCAGGTCTAGACGGCACATCGGGAGTCCGAATAATATGAAGTTAAGGACTTAGGACCGCCTCGCTGGGCTTGACAACCATCTCGGAAATCAAATCCAGATAGTGTCCCACGGCTGTTCGCTTGAGTCCGGAGCGAGTGAGGGTGAGAACACTTATTTTCTTTATAAAATAAATATCTCAAATAGTAATCTGAGACTTGTTACTTACGGACATTTTGTAAGTAACCTGACCATCAGAATCTGACCCAAATACACCCTCGGATTAGGAAAAATTTCATAAACATATCCATGTACTTGGAATTTCAGATCGGGTTTCACTGACCGTTGAACTAAAACTGGTCCGCCACGCTTGATCTGGGAATCCGATTGAAACGAAAACTTAACTCCATTTAGATCCAAGGTTGGCGAGCTTAAGTCCGACCTTTGGCTCAAGGAGGCTTGCCAGAAGTACTCCGTTGAGTTGGAAAAGAGTCGCGTTGGTTATAACCTAAGTATACCTTGACTATAAGTCTATTTTAGTGAGTTTTTAGGCTATATAAGGACCATATGTAATATCCCGGATTTTTGCCAACTTGGGATTAGATATCCTTAGGCAATGGGTCAATCCTAACACCTTATTAACTTGTCGGAACTCAATCCCATAGTCTAAAATCGCTTGTGAACCCATTTCCTTCACAAATCCCACCCTTCACCACCTTGATCTTTCAATTTTTATAAGTACTTTCACCCTAGACACTATCTTAAACTAACTAAGTAGTATAACTTGGATCACTTTATATACAAACTACAAAGGACTAAGTACCACCTCAGACAGAAATCTTATAGGACTAAATCCTTTAGAAATGAGATAAAGTAACTAAGTGCTAAACTAGATTAGCTACGAAATCTACTTGATCCACTTTAAATACGATCTGCAAGACCCAAAACTTGTAGAATCATTGACGCTAGGTTATCCTAAAATCTATGATCAATCTCATTACTCGGCTGCTCTCGGGAACATCCCGAAACTCCGTATCAGATCTGGACCGCACGTCGGAAGTCCAAATAACACGAAGTTAAGGAATTAGGACCGCCTAGCTGGGCTTGACAACCATCTCGGAAATCAAATCCAGACAGTGTCTCACAGCTGTTCGCTTGGGTCCAGAGCGAGGAGTGTGAAAATACTTGATTTTCTTTAAAAATAAATATCTCAAATAGTAATCTGAGACTTGTAGCTTGCGGGTCAGTATTAAGCAACCTGACCGTCAAAATCAGGCTAAATTACACCCTCGGATCAGGAAAATTTTCATACACGTGTCAATGTACTCGTAATTTTCGATTGAGATCCACTGACCGTTGAACTAAAACTGGTCTGCCATGTGTGATCTGAGAATCCGACTGAAACAAAAACCTAACTCCACCTAGATCCAATGTCAGTGAGCTTAAGTCCAACCTTTGGCTCAAGGGGGGCCTCCGGAAATGCTCCGTTGAGCTGAAACAGAAGCCCTTTGGACAAAACCCAAGTATACCTTGTTCCCAAGTTTGTTTTGGTGAGATTTTAGGCTATATAAGGACCTTAGAACCATCTCTCTTACAGCCATACGAATTTGAGAGAAACCCTAGAGAGAGAAGAGAGAAAAGAGAGAGAATGTGAGAGAGAAGTGGGAGAATCTCTCTGCCGCTCTACCCTGCCACTCTACAAGCTCCACCATTGCAATCTAATCGCTTTCCTAGCGATTTCAACATATTTTCTAGGTAAGAAACCCTAACCCTAATCTGATTTGGGGTGTTGATAGTTGTAGGTTATGAAATAGCTAACCTATTTCATTCTATAGGTTGCCAAACTGCCGAATAGGGAAGCTTAGCAAACCAATTGACTCCGTTACGATTCTACGACAAAAGGTAAGGACTTTAGGTGTATAGGTTACGATTTTCAACGCTTTCCATGTCAGATAATGATAGATTCATGATTTGCATGCAATTGCACATGTACAAAGTGTCGTCTGTTTTCCATTTCGATTAAAGATGTAGAATATGGAATTTTACATATTCTAGGTATTCGTAGAAAATACCGTATATGTATATATTTTGGAAATGTGTTTGTCATGATTATTTGTTGTATGAATATACGATATATGGATAAAATACTTATTTGGCGAAAGGATTCACCCTAATACATGTTTTGCTAATATACACTATGTATGTAGAAATACTGTATTGTAGAAAGTACCGTATACGTATATATTTTAGAGATGTGTTTGCCATGATTATTTGCTATATAAATATATTATATATGCATAAAATACTTGCTTGGCAAAAGGACTCGCCCTAATATATGTTTTGCTAAATATACTAAGTATGTTGAAATAGTGTATGCTAAGTGTTTGTAAAAATGCTTGTGAGAGTAAGTATTTGGATGATGATGCCTTAGGTAGGTGTTGAGATAGGATTCTCAACTACCTTAGAGACATGTATGATTTCATACATGAGGTTGTTTACTTAAACCGCTTACTTGTGAAATATATGTGTTCGTATTCTTGTTTATATGGTGCTTTATGACATGTTTTATAACATGCTTTATATATGCTTATGACATGTTTGTTAGCATGCTTGAATTACTTTGTTTATTATGCTTTACTCCACATGCTTTGAATATGGAATAATTGCAATTGAGACTATGTGTATAGTCCAGACAATTGGTACTAGACTTGAGTTCGTGGTTGAGATTCTTTTCGCCACGTAAGATGTGTTTAACGAACCTGAGTCGTGCGTTGCTTGTCGGCAGTGGTTAGGCCACACGAAGTGCTTATGCACTTCATGTCGTACAACTCAACGGGCGCTCGAGCTAGTCAGGCTCATCAAGTAACCCGATTTGTCTAATGTATGTTCACCATGTTTGGTCGCTACTGCTTGAACTCAGGGTACTAAACTTACCAGTGGAATCCCGTTAACCATGGTACCTCGATCCGCTAAGACTCATGAGCCGGGCATGGTGGTATGGGATACCGTGGTCGAGCTGTCGGCCTACGCTGGGGCCACATGCCTCCTCGTAGTGACTAGTGAGCAACTAGACTTATGAGCCGATTATGGTGGTATGGGACACTATATTCGTGCTGTCGGCCTACATTGATAAGGTGATGGGGGAGCGGTGTAACCTTTGTGCGTAATGACCACAGCGACATGGCCCTTTGTAGTGACCTCGAGCATACTCTGAATTTGCGGTGAGGCGACGAGTTTTGCTGCAGTGTATAGAGTATGAACTAGGCCTGTATCTGTATAGTGATAAACCGTTAAAAAGGTGATGGGAGAGTGGTGTAACCTTTGTACGTAACAGCCTTGACAGCCTTTGCAGCGACCTAGAAACACACCATCGTATGAGATTAACTAGGATTGACGACCCTAGAATCAATCATGTTTGGGAATGATACAAGGGAGGTACCTTAGTTTCCCAATACTGTTGTTTGAAATGGACTAATAACTACTCGGCAATCATGCTTATCATCACACTGCATGTGCCTGGTAGATGTGGAGGGGTGAACGCATTCGCGAACGTAAGATAGTGTCGCATGAGGGTTGTTTGGCAAGGGCATACATCATGTCATTTCATACTTGCATTAAATAAGAGTAGTTAGAATTGTTTGATTGTACTGCTTTATCATTACTGCTTGACTGAATTGATAACATGTTAACCTATGCTTTATTGTTCCACTGAGTTGGCCACTCATTCCCACGTTATGGGATGGTGTTTTAAAACACCCACCAGACCCTATATCAGATGCAGGTATCACTGGAGCACATGAGACTGAGCCCGACTTCTATGACGATCAGGAGGAGTTCTCCTACATGCAGTTCGCTGGAGGCTTCGCATAGGCTGTCCAGCGCTACGGGGCTACAGGATTGATAATTTTAGTTGTACTATTTTGACATTTTGATTCAGAACCAACATGTATATATATGGTGACTCAGTTAGCGTTCATACTTTAGAGATCGAGAATGTTTTGTTTTATATATATCCATATACACCTTTCAGTCTTCCGCTTACGTTTTATACATGGATCTGGAGTATGAATTAGTGTTTTGGTAGAATCTCACTCATGTTTATTGTACTAACACAGACAACATTTAATCATCATTATCTATGTTGCATAAGTGATGTTCTGGAACTCGAGAGTTGAGTTTATGCTCGACTCCCGATTTTCAAGGTGTTACAGTTGGTATCAGAGCATGATTTGGATTAAACCAGACCTAGGTTATGGTCACACGACGCACACTGACACACTCTGACTTAAGAGGGAGCGACGGGATGTAGAAACAGACTTAAGTTCTCCAATTTCGCCAAATAGCACATTTGGAGGAGATCAACTGTAGAGATTGGACCCGTAGGCCTTGATGATTGCATGAAATGATCCCGGAACACTTCTAGACCGTCAAATGACGGGTCTAGATCACAATCCACCTCATCTCAACTGTTGAAAATTGGTAGAATATGGGATAAACATGATGAGGATAACTACTCCGAATCCTCGGAGCTTCTCTGGACTCCTCACAGAGATTTCTCGAATCTATGAGAAAGAAAGCAGAAAATAGAAATAAATTCTAATAAATTTGAAATTGATTAATGAATGACTAAAAACAAAAATGAGTTCATAACCCTTTAAATAGGGATACCAAGTAATGAGAAAGAAATCAGAAACAAACTACAACTAAAACTCCTAGAATTCGCGACTTACTATAAGGTCGTGATGTCTACTAGTGCGCAAGGTTTTCAGCCAACAATAGTAAGTGTCCTATTTGGTTTCACCAAACCATTCTCCTAATTATTCTAAGCTCTTTTCGCGTTGGGCGCAACTCTTAAAGCCCAACGGATGAAGAGTAATCAAACTAAAACTAATATTTATAATAAAGATGAAATTGAAACAGGGAAACAACCATCGATACAGGGTTTTTCCACAATGTCGGGCTACGCAACCTAGCATAGCAGGGTTGGTTGACTTTGTTAGCTCGTTCTACCCCAAAATCATATATTGTACGTCAGATAACTCATTCCAGATTGCAAGATATGTCCGTTTTGACCCGTAACGACTCGAAACGGAGTCAGGGGGCCAAACGGAGCACCTTCGGGGGGACCCAGGGGTTTTTGGGGCCTAAGGGATAGGAGGGTCTCGCCCATGGGGCGGGCCCTTGAAAATTGGACAGATGGTCGGTGAGGCCCTCGCCCGGTCGGCGAGGCCTCGCCGGACAACTACGGCCGATCCTCTTTAGGGGTCTAATAAACCCCCTCATACACCTCTCGTCCATTTCCAATCTCCCAAACCCATACTTCCTTCACAAACCTCCCCTCCAAGCCATTTTTCCCTCTACACTTGTTGTTTTCTCTTCAAAATCACCACTTCAATCGTCCCCTTTCTCATTTTCAACCATACCTCACCCATTCCCATAGTCCACAACAGTCTCTTCCTCCCTACCCTCTCTGTTTCTCATATTTGAGCTCTCACACCCCCATTTGAAGCTCAAAATCGTGTGAGCTCCCTAAGCTATCCTACCTATCCATTTTCCATCTTTAATCACTGCCTTTTGGACCTTCACAATTATAACGGCCCGAATCTTTAAGACCCGAGTACACGACCCGTGTCCCAAAAACCCAAGTTGTTAACCTTAAATGATGGTCAAATTTGATATGTAATATTTTTTTTCTTCTTTTATCAGAGTAAGTAGACGAGCGTAGGATGGACAAATAAGCATAAAGGAAAATTCCATTATCATTTAGAATATACAAGAAGATGCCCATAATGACTTATACAAACCAATGTCTCAATATAACAAATACAAGAATCCACATGATTTAGTACATGAAAAATAACATAAGAATGTAAACATAAGCCGCAAGATCGCGCAGCTCCTCGAGGTAGATTAACCATGGAACCCTGGCACTTGTACTTGGCTCCACATTAGCCTGAACCTGAAAGTCACTTAAGCCACCTGTGCTACCTGTACGGTTATATATTTGATGGATGAGTGGCCAACTCAGTGTGAACTCGCCTCAAGATTACACACCGCCGCATTAGGTAAGCATAGTTATAAAATAAAGCATACAAAACAGTATATGATGCAGATCTTATTATGTGCATGGATGTATGGAATGCGTTCACGCCGCGGGGATGCTCATCCGTGTGGACAGGGCTGCCACCCATGCAATGTGTTCATGCCCCGGGAATACTCATCCGTGCGGATAGGGCCGCCACCCATGCAATCATCGAACCTCAGAAACATCATTCAGTCGAAACAATACATACATTACGTACGATAGCAATAGATGCTGGTCTGTGCGATGTATGCATGATTAGCCAATCCGTTATTAATCCAATTACACTCAGCAGGTTTAATAAGCTTAAAGGTCACTACGGAGAGCTCAGAACCCAGCGTAGGCCGACAGCTCAGGCATAGTGTCCCATTCCACCATCCCTAGCTCATGAGACTACCACCTTAGGATGTTTAATGGTACCCCATCGACTAGTGGCCAATCATATTATAATATATAGGGCTTACCATCGCATGGTTGCACGGTGTAAAACGTCGAACCCATATAGGGAAAATATCAAGTAAAACCACGTAGGGCAAGTATCAAAATATGCCACATAGGGCGAATATCAAAACCATACGATAAAGACCATCCTTAAAAACCATTGGGCACAACAACCCTGGATGGTAGGCCCACATCAATGATCCATCTGGACCACCACTCAATAACCACCACGTCGAAGGTCCATTACGATCACAACCAGTCAGGTTACATCCCAAGTATGGGTGTACATTCTTATGTGAGAATTTCTCACTAATGTACCAGTTTAAGTTCCGTAAGCAATCCACAAATAATCCACAAGCATGAACAATTATACAGGATAATCGTAAAGCATGTAATATAACAATTTAATTTCCATCAGCTAACACATGTGATTATAAAGGGAGATATTTATTATGAATTTAAATAAAAACTATAACTAAAGCTAATGAGAAGATGGAAAGCTCAAGGGGAAGAATCATCACCTTATACTTGGAATCGCCTACTAGTGTCGTAAAGTGCTTGCGCCTTTAGAATTGAATCATAACACAATTCATGAACTTGTACCGCTAGATCCAAGTTCTTCATACTACCTAGGGTTATCTTTTAGGGTTTTAGTTATCTTTAGGGTTTACATCCTAGGGTTTAATTCTAGGAGTAGAACTTATGATGTATGTGCAACTTAAATACAATATAATTGTAATACGGTTAGTTACAATTTAACTTTAATGATACAACTATTATTTGTGACCCTAGTAATAATTAGTATTAAAATTGTAATAAAATAGTATAATCTATCATTAAAGATAATATGTTCAAGTGATGGACACCATGACAATATCGCTAATGGTAGTTTCATTTATAACAACTAATATTATCGTAACATGTTAATAGTAATCATCATGATGATAATTAATATTATGATAATATTTAAGAATGGTAAGTAAATTACACTATTCACTAATTTTAATTCCATTTATTATAACTAGTTCTAGCATAAATTATCCGTCAATGGCTAATCATATTTAATATTAGCAATCCTAATAATAAGAGTGCAACAGTGACATTAATAAAATGAGGCATGTCTAGTCCAGAAAGGAAACATTGACTCATTGAGTCGACTCAGTACTTGAGTTGGAAAGGTTACCTGATGACGATGCCTAACACTGGTATCGGGACTGGGAGCCCCAATATTGTCGATTTGCTGAATGAGTATAGTCCCCGAATAATATGGGATTCGGGTCAACCCGACTCAGTGAGTTGACTCGGTTCAACCAGCCACCCTTCTCTCTTCCTTTCTTTTCTTCCTTTCCTTCATCTTCTTCTCTTTTATACTTCTACCCCAACACAAGCCCACACGTCTAGCGAGGTTGCTGGAGTAAACCAGTCCCCACTCAGCTAAGGCGAAACCCGGTTAGAACCTGACTCGGTTTGCCAAGCAACTCGCCCCACAACTCTCTCTCTGTCTTCTTCTTCATTTCTTTCTCTTTCTTCCTTTCTCCTCTACTGGTTTAAAACACCAGGTTAGCATCAACCCGAGGGGAACTCGGCGATGGCTCGCACGACTGACCGAAGTCGACTCGACTCAAGAATGTACTGAGGGCAACACGTCATGCAGCTCCCCTACTCTCTTTTTCTCACCTTCTATTTCTTTCTTCTTCTCTTCTCCAATCCGCATATAGTGTTGTAGAGATGACCCACCTGGTGAGCAATACTGTTACGAGATTGAGGCTGTAACAGGGGCTAACGATAGTTCTTCCTAACAGGGAAGATGACCTGCCATTAATAGCAGATCTTAAACGTCCATGTTTTTCTCCAAAACGATGCATAAGAATGTTGTAGACGGATCTATGGGAGCTTATAGTATGGTCAGATTGAAGCTCTAAGGAGTTTTAGGTGGTGGGTTCAATGGAGAATGGAAATAGCCGTTTAAGTGGCTGCAGCTGCAAAAATGGAGGATAAGCTTCAGTTTTCTAGATTTTAACACCCTTATAACGAGCCTTAGATCTGCCTATAACCATCGAATTCGAATGAAGGGCTGAGATGTAATCCTGCTACCGGTTTTCTGAAAAACTGTTGGCGGAAGGGAGGTTTTGGGCGTCGGTTTCCCACAAGGAACCCTAACACGTGAGCTAAAATGGATGGAAAGGATTTTCTCTCAGTGAACGGCTGAGATGAGAGGAGGAACCCCACTAAGTATGAAATGAACCAGGCTAGTATATACCCTACCACGCGTAGAAACTCAAAATCAAGAAAACTTAGGTAAAAGAAATAATTAAATCTTTCCTTATTACCCTTAGGCAATTTCGGGGACGATATTTTATTTTAAGGCGGGTAGATTGTAACATCCCGGATTTTTGCCAACCTGGGATTAGATGTCCTTAGGCAATGGGTCAATCCTAACACCTTATTAACTTGTCGGAACTCAATCCCATAGTCTAAAATCGCTTGTGAACCCATTTCCTTCACAAATCCCACCCTTCACCACCTTGATCTTTCAATTTTTATAAGTACTTTCACCCTAGACACTATCTTAAACTAACTAAGTAGTATAACTTAGATCACTTTATATACAAACTACAAAGGACTAAGTACCACCTCAGACAGAAATCTTATAGGACTAAATCCTTTAGAAATGAGATAAAGTAACTAAGTGCTAAACTAGATTAGCTACGAAATCTACTTGATCCACTTTAAATACGATCTGCAAGACCCAAAACTTGTAGAATCATTGACGCTAGGTTATCCTAAAATCTATGATCAATCTCATTACTCGGCTGCTCTCGGGAACATCCCGAAACTCCGTATCAGATCTGGACCGCACGTCGGAAGTCCAAATAACACGAAGTTAAGGAATTAGGACCGCCCCGCTGGGCTTGACAACCATCTCGAAAATCAAATCCAGATAGTGTCCCACGGCTGTTTGCTTGAGTCCGGAGCGAGGAGTGTAAAAATACTTGATTTTCTTTAAAAATAAATATCTCAAATAGTAATCTGAGACTTGTCGCTTGCAGGTCAGTATTAAGCAACCTGACCGTCAGAATCAGGCCAAATTACACCCTCGGATCAGGAAAAATTTCATACACGTGTCAGTGTACTTAAAATTTTCGATTGAGATCCATTGACCGTTGAACTGAAACTGGTTCACCATGTGTGATCTGGGAATCCGACTGAAACGAAAACTTAACTCCACCTAGATCCAATGTCAGTGAGCTTAAGTCCGACCTTTGGCTCAAGTGGGGCCTCCGGAAATGCTCCGTTGAGCTGAAACAGAAGCCCTTTGGACAAAACCCAACTATACCTTGTTCCCAAGTTTGTTTTGGTGAGATTTTATGCTATATAAGGACCTTAGAACCCTCTCTCTCACAACCATACGAATTTGAGAGAAACCCTAGAGAGAGAAGAGAGAAAAGAGAGAATGTGAGAGAGAAGTGGGAGAATCTCCCGGCCACTCTACCCTGCCACTCTACGAGCTCCACCACTGCAATCTAATCGCTTTTCCAGCGATTTCAACATCTTTTCTAGGTAAGAAACCCAAACCCTAATCTGATTTGGGGTGTTGATAGTTGTAGGTTATGAAATAGCTAACCTATTTCATTCTATAGGTTGCCAAACTACCGAATACGGAAGCTTAGCAAGCCTATCGACTCCGTTACGATTCTACGACAAAAGGTGAGGACTTTAGGTGTATAGGTTACGGTTTTCAACGCTTTCAATGTCAGATAATGATATATTCATGATCTGCATGCAATTGCACATGTACAAAGTGCCGTTTGTTTTCCATTTCGATTAAAGATGTAGAATATGGAATTTTACATATTTTAGGTATTCGTAGAAAATACTATATACGTATATATTTTGGAAATATGTTTGACATGATTATTTGTTGTATGAATATACGATATATGGATAAAATACTTATTTGGCGAAAGGATTCACCCTAATACATGTTTTGCTAATATACACTATGTATGTAGAAATACTGTATTGTAGAAAGTACTGTATACGTATATATTTTAGAGATGTGTTTGCCATGATTATTTGCTGTATAAATATATTATATATGCGTAAAATACTTGCTTGCCGAAAGGACTCGCCCTAATACATGTTTTGCTAAATACACTAAATTGTTGAAATAGTGTATGCTAAGTGTTTGTGAAAATGCTTGTGAGAGTAAGTGTTTGGATGATGATGCCTTAGGTAGGTGTTGAGATAGGATTCTCAACTACCTTAGAGACATGTATGATTTCATACATGAGGTTGTTTACTTAAACCGCTTACTTGTGAAATATATGTGTTTGTATTCTTATTTATGTGGTGCTTTATGACATGTTTTATAACATGCTTTATACATGCTTATGACATGTTTATTAGCATGCTTGAATTACTTTATTTATTATGCTTTACTCCACATGCTTTGAATATGGAATAATTGCGATTGGGACTATGTTTATAGTCCAGACAATCGGTACTAGACTTGAGTTCGTGGTTGAGATTCTTTTCGCCACGTAAGATGTGTTTAACGAACCCGAGTCGTGCGTTGCTTGTCGGTAGTGGTTGCCACACGAAGTGCTTATGCACTTCATGTCGTACAACTCAACGGGCGCTTGAGCTAGTGAGGCTCATCAAGTAACCCAATTTTTCTAATGTATGTTCACTATGTTTGGTCGCTACTGCTTAAACTTAGGGTACCAAACTTACCAGTGAAATCCCGTTAACCATGGTACCTCGATCCGCTAAGACTCATGAGCCGGGCATGGTGGTATGGGACACCGTGGTCGAGCTGTCGGCCTACGCTGGGACCACATGCCTCCCTGTACTGACCAGTGAGCAACCGGACTCGTGAGTCGATTATGGTGGTATGGGACACTATATTCGTGCTGTCGGCCTACATTGATAAGGTGATGGGGGAGCGGTGTAACCTTTTGCGTAACAGCCCTGACAGCCCTTTGTAGTGACCTCGGGCATACTCTAAATTTGCGGTGAGGCGACGAGTTTTGCCGCAGTGTATAGAGTATGAACTAAGCTTGTTTCTGTATAGTGATGAACCGTTAAAAAGGTGATGGGAGAGTGGTGTAACCTTTGTATGTAACAGCCTTGACAGCCTTTGCAGCGACCTAGAAACACACCATCGTATAAGATTAACTAGGATTGACGACCCTAGAATGGATCATGTTTGGGAATGATACAAGGGAGGTACCTTAGTTTCCCAATAATGTTGTTTGAAATGGACTAATAACTACTCGACAATCATACTCATCATCGCACTACATGTGCCTGCTAGATGTGGAGGGGTGAACGCATTCGCAAACGTAAGATAGTGTCGCATGAGAGTGGTTTGGCAAGGGCATACATCATGTCATTTCATACTTGCATTAAATAAGAGTAGTTAGAATTGTTTGATTGTACTGCTTTATCATTACTGCTTGACTGAATTGATAACATGTTAACCTATGCTTTATTGTTCCACTGAGTTGGCCACTCATTCCCACGTTATGGGACGATATTTTAAAACACTCACTAGACCCTGTATTAAATGCAGGTATCACTGGAGCACAGGAGACTGAGCCCGACTTATATGACGATCAGGAGTTCTCCTACATGCAGTTCGCTGGAGGCTTCGCATAGGCTGTCCAGTGCTACGGGGCCACAAGATTGATAATTTTAGTTGTACTATTTTGACATTTTGATTCAGAACCAACATGTATATATATGATGACTCAGTTAGCGTTCATACTTTGGAGATCGAGAATGTTTTGTTTTATATATATATCCATATACATGTTGTAATAGTGTATTCTAAGTGTTTGTGAAAATGCTAATATACACTATGTATGTTGATAAGGACTCGCCCTAATGCATGTTTTGCTAATATACACTATGTATGTTGTAATAGTGCATTCTAAGTGTTTGTGAAAATGCTTGTGAGAGTAAGTGTTTGGATGATAGTGTCTTAGGTAGGTGTTGAGATGGGATTCTCAACTACCTTAGAGACGTGTATGATTTCCTCCATGCGGTTGTTTACTTTAACCGCTTACTTAGGAAATATATGTGTTTGTATTCTTGTTTATATAGTGCTTTATATCATTGTTTATGACACGCTTTATAACATGCTTTATAACATGCTTTATGACATGCTTGGTAACATGCTTTATATCATACTTATGAAATATATGTGTTTGTATTCTTGTTTATATAATGCTTTATATCATGCTTTATAACATGCTTTATGACATGCTTTATGACATGCTTGGTAACATGCTTTACTCTACATGCTCTAAATAAGGATTGATTGAGTTTGGGACTATAATTATAGTGCAGACATTCGATACCAGACTTGAGTTCGTGGTTGAGTTTCATTTCACCACGTAGGATGTGTTTGATGAACCCGAGTCGTACTTCAGTTGGTGACAGTGGTTAGGCCATGCGAAGTGCTTATGCACTTCATGTCGTTCAGTTGATCGTGCGCTCGAGCTAGTCAAGCTCGTCACGTAACCCGATATGTCCAATGTATGTTCACTATGTTTGGACGCTACTGCTTGAACCTAGGGTACCAAACTTACCAGTGAAATCCCGTTAACCATGGTACCTCGATCCGCTAAGACTCATGAGCCGGGCATGGTAGTATGGGACACCGTGGTCGAGTTGTCGGCCTACGCTGGGGCCACATGCCTCCCCGTAATGACCAGTGAGCAACCAGACTCGTGAGCCGATTATGGTGGTATGAGACACTATATTCGAGCTATTGGCCTACACTGATTGGTGACGACCCTTTGTAGTGACCTCGAGCATACTCTGAATTTGCGGTGAGGCGACGAGTTTTGCCGCTGTGTATAGAGTATGAACTAGGCCTGTATCTGTATAGTGATGAATTGTTAAAGAGGTGATGGGGGAGTGGTGTAACCATTATGCGTAATAGCCCTGACAGCCTTTGCAGTGACCTAGGAACACACTATCATATGAGATTAACTAGGACTGACGACCCTAGAATGGATCATGTTTGGGAATGATACAAGGGAGGTACCTTAGTTTCCCAATCCTGCTATTTGAAATGGACTAATAACAACTCGGTAATCATGCTCATCATCGCATTGCAAGTGCCTGGAAGATGTAGAGTACTGAGGAATGCAAGCATGCTGCAAACGTAAGATGGTGTCGCACGAGGAGTGTGTAGTGAGGGAATCCATCATGGCTGCATTCATACTTGCATTTATAAGAGTAGTTTGGAGTGTCTGATTGTACTGCTTTATCATTACTGCTTGACTGCATTGATAACATGTTAACCTATGCTTTATTGTTCCACTGAGTTAGCTACTCACTCCCACGTTATGGGACGGTGTTGTACACACCAACCCAACTCTGTCTCAGGTGTAGATGAGATGACGACTCAGGAGGCTGAGCCGGACTACGACGAGGATTAGGATGAGTTCTCATTTATGCAGTATTCTGGTGGCTTCGACTAGACTGTCAGGATCGACGAGACCTGCAGGGATTACTCCTTAGTTGTACTTTTGACATTTTGTTCATAAAACAGATATATGTATATGGTGACTCAGATGGGTTCATACTCTGGAGATTGAGATAGTTTGTTTCTTTTACATACATATATATACAGTTTCAGTCTTCCGCTTGCCTTTATACAATTAATATGCAGTATGAATTACTGTTTTAGTATAAACTTGCTCATATTTATTGCTTTAATAAAGACAACATTTAATCATCATTATCTATGTTGCATAAGTGATGTTTTGGAACTTGAGAGTTGAGTTGCTACTCGACCCTCAAATTTCAGGGCGTTACAAGTTGGTATTAAAGCATGATTTTGATTAAACCGGACCTGAGTTATATTCTCACGATGTACGCTGACGCCTGTTGACTTAGGAGGGTGCGAGAACAATGTAGTAACAGTCTTAGGCATCCCAGTTTCATCTAATGGCAAAGTTCGTTAAAACAGACGCCAAAATCGAGTCTGTACTCAACCCTGGTCACACGGGTCGACCTTAAAACACTTCTAGGCTGTCAAATGATGGTTCTGGATCGCAATCCAATCCCAGCCGTTGAAATTCGGTAAAATACCGTTATGTGTCAGAATGTACTCGGGTGGACCCGAAATGACTCGAAACAGAGTCGGGGGCCACACGATGCAATCCGGAAGGACCTAGGACAGACCCAAGGGGTATTAGACACCTTGGGGGATGGTGAACACAGCCCCACCGCGGTGGTGCATTTCCTGGCCCACCGGATCGCGGCGGAACTGCGGTCACCGCGGTCGACCGCGGTCAGGCCCATTGGGTCTAGGCGGGCCGGGTCTGGTCAGGGTCAGCCCGACCCCCAGACATGTGTGGGACCCGCGAAAATGTGCGGGGGCCCCTATTTTATTTTCGTCAGCCCTCCATCCCTCATTTTCACCCTTCCAAGCCTCCAAATTTACTGTCTCTCTCTCCATTCTCCCTCCCAATCGCCCAATCTGCTATTTTTGGCCACAACCCATCCATTCCCATCGTTCATAGCAGCTCTCCTCCCTATCCTCTCCATTTCTCTCTCATTATAGCCCATACACTCCCCATTTCGTCCCAAAATCGTGCACACCCCCTACCCCACTTCATTTCTTCTTCTTTCTTCTTAAACCTTGGTCGTTTGGGCCTCTACAACCGCTATTGAGACCCAAATTCGTGGTGAAGCAAGGAGAGCAGTCCTTTCTCTCTCTTATCGTCACTTTCTATAGCTTTCTTCGCCATTGTTTCAGCCATTTTCTCCGTCTCTGCCGTCCTTTCTCTTATGGGAAAGAGGAAGACCGTTGTAGATGAAGCTGGGCCTAGCCGCCCAACCCACTCGAGGAGAGAAGTGGACGTTGAAGCTAGCCCTAGCACGGTTCGGGAGTATAGGTCAAAGCGGGACCTAGATCCCCAACTTCCGATCAGAGATGCTTTTCCGATAGGCCTCAAATACGGTCATTTTGTTGACCGTAAGATAGTGTTTGAAGCTCACGTGGATGAAAGGATGTTTGGGCTACACCCGATAATAGACCGCTTGGTGGACATCGAATGGGGTCTTATATTTGAAGGCGAGTCTCCTGCATGTGAGAACACGGTTCGTGCCTTCTACGCTCATATCATAGACCCATTGTTGGATCCTCTTCAGTTTACTGTCTCTGTGAGGGGCATAAGGCACACAATTACTATGGTTGAGATGGCTCAGATCATGAACATCCCACGTGGTGAAGTGCTTCCTAATGACAACTTCTCCAGGAGTGCGCGAGAGAGGGATCGCCGTACGCGATACCTTTATGGTCGACGGGTCTCTTGGACGCGAGGAAACTGTCTTTCGTCGTCGAAGTTGACAGATGATTTCCGTTTGCTCCACCACATTTTCACATATAATGTGTATCCACGGTCGGGTAACCGCACGGAGTGTATTCGGTTGATGGTGGACTTCCTGTACAGGATTGGACATGGGGATAACTTATGCCTGCCTACATTTGTCTTATTTCAGATAGTTCAGGTCGTTCGATCTATCAGGAATGACCTCTCGCTCCCATTTGGCCGCTGATATGCAAGATGGCTCATGATGTTGGCTATAGGCTTAACATGGAAGACCTTGCACCAGTCCGGGTCATAAGTGAGGCTACGCTTAACAATATGAAGATCAGCCCTCGACAACGGTAAGCCCGACTTGACGAGTCTGGAGATGAGTCGGATAGCACCGGTGAGGAGAGTGTTAACCTCGAGGCAGGAAGCGAAGAAGGAAGTGGTGATGAGATACAGGGAAAGGAGGATGGGGCTCAGGATACTGGGGAGAGCTCTCCTTCTGGAGCACCAGAGCCGGATGCTACTCAGGCTGCGAGAGATGCTCGCATGGTTCGTATTGAGGAGAACCAGGCTGCCCTGTGGCAAGAGATTGGACAGGTTCGGGCTGAGCTTGGTGAGACCCGAGCCAAGCTTAAGGTGACCGCCTATATAAAGAGAAGTTTTAAGAAGGTGTCTTGCACCTTAAAGACTATCTTGTGCTGTGTACAGGAGAAGAATGCTCCTCCTCCATCACCTGACTCGGATGCTTAGGCTTCCAAGTTGTTGTTTGTAGTTGTAACATCCCGAAAATCGAGGGTCGAGTAGTAACTCAACTCTTGAGTTCCAGAACATCACTTATGCAACAAAATGAATGATGATTGAATGTTGACTGTATTAGAGTAGTGAACATGAGTGAGATTAAGCCAAAACAGCATATCATACTCCAGAGACAGTTAAATTTATAAGCGAAAGACTGTGATAGATAGATAAAATATATAAACTATGATGAGTCTCCAGAGTGTGATAACATTACCAGGTTAAATAATTACAAGTACAATCCTAAAATATACCAAATGTGTAAGGTCCTCTAGTCAATATCCCAGAAAGCCCCGTCGATCAGGACACGGCTCACAGGAAGCCGTCAGAAGACAACCAATACAAGCAGGCATCGTAGTCATTGCAAAGGTCCGGCTCCGCCTCAGAAGTAGTGTCACCATCTGAAATCAGATAATGTCTGGTGGGTGTTCGAAACACCGTCCTGTAACGTGGGAGTGAGTAGCTAACTCAGTGGAACAATAAAGCATAGGTTAACATGTTATCGACTCAGTCAAGCAGTAATGATAAAGTAGTACAATCAAACACTCCTAACTACTCTTATTAATACAAGTATAAATGACATGATGTATGCCCTCACCACACCCTCCCTCGTGCGACACCATCTCACATTCGCGGCATGCTTTCTTCCCTCAGTGCTCCACATCTTTCAGGCACATGCAATGCATGGTGAGCATGATTACCGAGTTGTTATTAGTCCATTTCAAACAGTAGGATTGGGAAACTAAGGTACCTCCCTTGTATCATTCCTAAACATGATCCATCTAGGGTCGTCAGTCCTAGTTAATATCAGACGATGGTATGTTTTCTAGGTCAGTCCAGCAGCGCTGTGGTACGTTACGCACAAAGGTTACACCACTCCCCCATCACCTCTTAAACGATTCATCACTATACAGAAACAGGCCTAATTCATACTCTATATACCGTGACAAAACTCTAAGGCTCACCGCGATTTCAGAGTATGCTCGAGGTCACTACAAAGGGCTGCCAGGGCTGTTGCTCGCATTTGTTGCACCACTCCCCCATCACCTTATCAATGTAGGCCGACAACATGAATATAGTGTCCCATACCACTATAATCAGCTCACGAGTCTGGTTGCTCACTGGTCACTACGGGGAGGCACGTGGCCCAGCGTAGGCCGACAGCTCAACCATTGTGTCCCATACCACCATGCCCGGCTCATGAGTCTTAGCGGATCGAGCTACCATGGTTAAAAGGGTTTTCACTGGTAAGTTTGGTACCCTAGGTTCAAGTAGTAGCGACTAAACATGGTGGACATACATTAGACAAATCGGGTTACATGACGAGCCTGACTAGCTCGAGCGCACAATCAATTAGACGACATGAAGTGCATAAGCACTTCGCGTGGCCTAACCACTGTCGCCAACTGACATATGACTCGGGTTCGTCAAACACATCTTACATGGCGACATGAAACTCAACCATGATCTCCAATCTGGTACCGATTGTCTGGACTATAGACATAGTCCCAAACTCAATCAATTCTCATCCATAACATGTGGAGTAAAGCATGATAAACAAAGTAATTTAAACATACTAGTAGACATGTTATAAAGCATGTTATAAAGCATGATATAAGGCATGTTGTAAAGTACTACGTCAATAGGAATACAAACACATATATTGCAAGTAAGCGGTTTAAGTAAACAACCTCATGGAGTTAATGTAACACCCCGTACTTTCCAGTACTCGGGTGTTACCATATAACCAAGATTTAGGATAAATACAAACCTAGCTTAGTGAACATTCACGAGCATCCTAATTAAAATCTGATCGTCGAAGGTGATCACCCTCTACATATCAAACCACCTGGTATTCAAATAAAACATACTAAGTATATTATCTTATCTATTTATTATATTATAAATTTTACACAAAAGTGGATCAAAAGAATTATGGACATATTTGGTAATTTATTTATCATGTAAATAATATATGAGAATGTGTTGTACATAACTAACGTATATGAAATTCTATGAAAATAAGGTTATGTTAAATAAACATAATGAATAATGGTTTTACAATACATAGTTGAATTATAAGTATTAAAAGTATGTATACAAAAGTCATTAGATACTTTAATGAAATTTTATATGTAACAATATTATTAAATATAAATATAATTTTAATTATTTTTGATATTATATATTATAAATTAAAATGAATGTGTGAACAGAAGCATGTAATTAGTGGTATCTTAATATTAAAATTATGTTTATATATATGTATAAGATTTTAAATATTATAATTATAAGTAACATACAAAAGTAATAAAAATTATATTAATATTAGTATCGATTGGTAATGCATAACAAAAGCCTTAAGTGGACCTTTAAACCCTTTTAACCGCTTATATTCGAACTCGGTCTGATCCGACCATCAGATCAGCGAGAAATCCGTAATTGAGCCCAAATCAAGTGGTGGGCCCCACCTAAGCCTTGGATCCACCCGATCTTTGACCAAAGTCCCTTGTAGGGCTTTCCCAGAGGTATTGATGGTGTGGATTTACCACAAACGTCATGGTGGACTACACCTCAGAGTGCGCGTGCATGGCAAGGATGTGCACTCACGGTGCATAATTCCAAGAAGATCGGTCAGAGCATGCTGACCCGAAATTTCCGAAAACGGGTGGGTTTCCCGCCAGCTGCACGTTTGAAAAGAAAAATAGGACGCTGTCCATGAATTTTGATCCGTGGGCCACCCTGATCACCTCCATGGATGATCCAGACCGCCCATCGTGTCGGGAAGCTCCGTCTGACCAAACCCTACTCATTTCTGCTTGCTGGAACGCGTGTGCATGGTCACAAATTCCGACTGAGACGGTGTGTGTGGCTGTTTTGCTTCCAAAAATAGAAACTGCCAGCGTCTTAGTTGGCAAACTGCAGGCGCACGTCCCTCTCATCCCAGACGTCCAACGGCTGGGAAATCTCAGCCCTCCACCTAGGCAAAGTGGATTAGGGCTCCCATAGCAAGCTAACACCAAACAAAATATCTCAGGCTGCCTGCTTTTAGAAACGGGACAACTGTTGCAATCCAAACCATCCGTTCTTATCCAACGGTGCTGGGAGTTAGGTTTAACAAATAAAATGGGAGGGGATTGAGCATCTCCCCTTCCCCATCCCCGTTTTTCAGTTGAAAGAAAGAAAATGCCCGGTTCTTCTGAAAATCGAACCGGGAGCTTCCAAGCTCAAACCCACCACCCAAACGCCCATGGAGCTTCGAAACCTCTACTCTACAAGCTCCATGGCATCTGTATGAACCTTCCTACGCTCTCGGATTTGAGAAAGAAACCGTGGTTGAGAGTCTGCCATTAGAGGTCGCCATCTTCACCGCCGTTCCAGGCATCGGGGTCGACGCGATTCGGATGCCGTTATGTGCCCACACCGTCTGTTGATGGTGTTGGAAGAGAAAGGCAGAGGTACAAAGAAGAAGGAAGAAACAGAAAGAAAAAGAATGAGGGAGAGCTTTTGGTGTTGTTGCCGCACCCAGCCGCTGCTCTCATCGCAGCATCCCACCTCGCTCGAGTTAGGCCGAGTCCTGGCTTGAGCTGATTTCACCTAGGTCAGACCTGACGTCTGTTGATGGGGTTTCAGCTGACAGGAGAAAGAAAGAGAAGAGAGAAGAGAAAGAAGAAAGAGAAAGAAAGAAGAAACGAAAGGAGAGCGAGGTGTCCGTTCTTTGCCGCACTAAAAGCTCCCGGTGAGTCACCGACTCGCTCGGACTCACCCGTGGGTTAGACCGACTTGGACCCGGACAGGGGGGCTGGTCCGTTCTAGGCCTTGTGGAAGACCAAGGGAGAAAGAGAGGGAGAGAGTGAGTGAGTGAAGGAGAGGGACGAGTCGCGAGTTACAGCCGAGTCGACTCGGCCGACTGAGTCGAAGTTCTTGACTCGTTTTGGGGCCCGAGTCCAAGACGGTAGTCAACTATAAAGGAGAGAGAGAAGAGAAATAAGAGGGAAGGGAGAAGGAAAGAAAAGGAAGGAAGAAGAGAAAGAGAAGAAGGAGGTTCGGGTTGGTGGCTGAGTCGACTCGGCTGAACCGAGTCTAGCTTAGTCGAGTTATGTTTAGCATGGTCCAGACTTTTGCTGGATTTCTAGCATGTGGAGAAAAAGAAGAGAGAAAGGAGAAATGAGAAAGGGGGAGTGGGAGGAGAGATAGTGAAGGAGAGAGAGAGTGAGACGCATGGGTGTACTTGGGTCGAGCCAACTCGACTCGAACCGAGTCGACAGGGCGAAAATCTTCTTTTCCTTTCACCAATCAGGTCCGTCATTAGTAACCTTGCTATTAATATTATTTCTAGTTGTTGTAACGATTAACGTTATTTTGATGATATTGATTAGAAATTATAATTAATATTGCGATGTATTAATTAGTGTTATAGTAACTATTATCATCGATTATAACTCTATTATTAATTGTCATCATCATTAGAGTTACCATAATTATTGCAATTATCAAACATGGTTAACCATTAGTAGGTTAGTTTCGCTAAGTACCGATAAAAACCACAACCTTAGTTATTAGAATTTTTAGATAGTATCATTGATAGGAGTATACTGATTACTACCATTATAATGACTATCATTGTCATGATTAGCTAATATTAATTCCATCATCAATATTAATAATTATGTTATGGTTATAAACTAAGATGACAATTAATTTTACATAAGTTGGTGTTCAAATCCAATAATCTAAGCTTAGAACCAAACTTTAGGATAAAACCCTAATTCCACATTAAAACCCTAAAAGATGACCCTAGGCTATGATCTTCAACCCTAGGTAGTGTGTTGATCAACCTGGATCTAATTATACAAGTTCGTAATTTGTGATAGGATACCATTCTAAGGGCGCAAGCGTTTAGCAACATTAGAAGGCGATTCCAAGTATAAGGTGATGATTCTTCCCCTTGAGCTTTCCATCTTCTCATTAGCTTAAGTTATAGTTTTTATTTAAATTCATAATTGATATCTCTCTTTATAATCACATGTGTTAGCTGGTAGAAATTAAATTGCTGTCTTACATGCTTTATGATTTTCCTGTATAATTGTTCATGCTTGTGGATTATTTGTGAATTGCTTACGGAACCTAAACTGGTACATTAGTGGGAAATTCCCACGTATGAATGTACACCCATACTTGGGATGTAACTTGACTCTTTGTGATCGTAATGGACCTTCGACTCGGTGGTTTTTGAGTGGTGGTCTAGATGGATCATTGATGTGGGCCTACCATCCAGGGTTGTTGTGCCCAATGGTTTTTAAGGATGGTCTTTATCGTATGATTTTGATATTCGCCCTATGTGGCATATTTTGATACTCGCCTTACGTGGTTTTTTATTTGATACTTTCCCTACATGGGTTCGATATTTTATACTGTGCAACCATGCGATGGTAAGCCTCACATATTATAATATGATTGGCCACTAGTCGATGGGTTTCCATTAAACATCCTAAGGTGGTAGCCTCATGAGCCAGGGATGGTGGAATGGGACACTATGCCCGAATTTGTCGGCCTACTGCTCGGGCCTTGTGCTCCCCGTAGTGACCTTTGAGCTTATTAAACCTCTTTGGTTGTAATTGAATTAATAACGGATTGGCTAATCATGCATACATGGCATATCTCGATGACTTGGATCACTTTGCCCGAGATTACGCTGAATGTTGCGCTTATGACCAATCATTCGATTATGATGATGACCTGGATCTTCATGCCCCGCGATTACGCTGAATGTTGTGCTGATGACCACATCACATCGCTCCGTCTGGATGTTTTACCCTGGGCACCGACCGTCCGGATGTTTTACCCGGTCGACGATTGCATGGGGACCCGACCGGATGATGTTTCCTGTGTTCGATGATCGCACGGATGAGCATCCCTGGGCGATGATTGCATACTTCACGCATCCATGCACATAATAAGATTTGCATCATGTATTGTTTTGTATGCTCTATTTTATAACTATTCTTACCTAATGCGGCGGTGTGTAATCTTGAGGGGAGTTCACACTGAGTTGGCCACTCATCCATCAAATATATAACCGTACAGGTAGCACAGTGTGGCTTCAACGACATTCATATTCATATTGATGAGGAGCAGGCTATGGTTGATAAGGGTGTATGATTATATTTGCTAAGGGTTGCTACATGATTTCATATCTCAAATTTATTGTAATTTACTTTATTTCACATGTAATATTACTTCATTTTGTAATTGTAAGAATGAGGACATTGGTTTGTATAAGTCATTATGGGCACTCTTTTGTATATTCTAAATGATAATGGAACTTTCCTTTATGCTTACTTGTCCATTCTACGCTCATCCTTTACTCGATAAAAGAAGAAAAGAAAAATATATATTTGACCATCCTTTAAGGTTAACACTCGGGTTTTTGGGAAACGGGTCGTGTACTCGGGTCCTGAAAATTCGGGTTGTTACAGTTGGTATCAGAGCCAAGTTTGGACAACTTGGCCTTGGGAAATGATCTTATACAAACTTCAAATGTTTCAAGTTAGGATATTTAAAACTAGAAATTTGAACTTAGGTGAATTTCCTCTAGAATTAGAAGAATGGTTGAGCACGTAGAGATCCAAACTTAGGCTCCCCCATAAATTGTTATAGTAGCCATTTGAATTGATGTGAAATCTCCTTGTAACTAGGAGAAATTGAGAATATAGGGAATTAAGATTTTAAATTCCCTAGAAGTTTGCTTGAATAACTATAAAACTTAGAAGTGAACTTAGATTCCCTTAAAATCATTAGATAGTCATTTGAACTTTCACTTATATAGGAATCCCTTAGAACTTGGAAGGAAGGAGAATGTAGAAATTCAAATGTTAGGTTCCCTAGAAAATTATTTGGGTAATTGTAGAACCTAGAAATGAACTTAAGTCCCCTGAACATTTTAGTTTTGGTTATCGAACTCAACAACGTAACTTTTGTTCACTTGAAAACTACCAGAATGGGTGTTTGGACTTAGAAATTAAATGTGTACCAAGTACTCATTGTGATGTACACAAGGCTAGCTTCCAAATCAAATTTTCTAGAAACTTAGGATATGAACTTTCCTAAAATTTCCTTAGTTAGAAATAGTGGCGTCACAATATTTAGCATATGAAGCAGACTTGGACTTCATAAACAATTCCTTACCCACCACATTGTACACTAGGTTGGACATAAGCACTCCCTAGACGTAAGGAATCGTAATGGGAAATATGATTTGAATTCTTTAACACATCTCTCTACTTAGAATTAATAATTCCCTACAATTCTAGTACATGAAATTTAACTAGGGGCGAAGTTATGGGATTTTGGGTAAATTTTCAACCATAGGCTAAGCATGTCGGGACTAGGTTTGGAATTCTAGGTGGATTTGAAAAATTCAAACTTAGATTTCATGTAGGAACCTTAGTCCTAAGATTTTGTGCTTAGAAAATCAGAGTGCGCATTGGAAGCGTAATGGGCCACGCTAATTTACTGGCTATAAAAATAGAAGGTTATATGATGTTTCCCAAAAGTCTGGAATAATCGGGATCACGGATTGATGAAACCATATTTATACGATGTGTACGCGGTTTAGTTCAAATTCTAAAGTCCTAGCAAATCTCAATGATTCCAATGCTCTGATCAAGCAAAAGATCGAGATTTACCAGGATTTGGGATTGATGCCAAAATCCTCTGTCCTGCAGGCAGACGATCAATGTATCGGGCTCAAACCCATTACAACCATCTATCCGTGACGGCTCAAACACTGAAAACCAGAAAATTGTGTTATACTCTAGATGCTGAGAATTATCCTTTAGAGGTAAAGGAAAATAAAAGTAAAGCTAGGACGTTAGTATTAGTCACCCAAATGAACTTAAAATCTTAGTAAGTGCTACGAGAAATCCTAGATGTTGACAAGCGTTAGTTCTAGTTAATACTGAAATGATTTCTAACATTTAGAGGAACCTAAAATGCATTAATCGATTTGCTAGGATGGAGAGTTAAGGGTTGTGGTAGATTGGAATATAGCATTGAAATTTCACAACTTAGGCATACATGAAAGAGGGTACACCTTGTTACCAAATCTCGGGGACGAGATTCTTCTTTAAGGGGGGTAGATTGTAACGACCCCAGTTTTGGGCGCCTAGTGGCATACGATTGTACATATAGGAAAATAATGAATATTATCATCGTCCCTAATCATACTAGAAGCACTGAATTTCGGGGGCGAAATTCTCTTTAAGGGGGGTAGATTGTAACACCCCGTACTTTCCAGTACTCGGGTGTTACCATATAACCAAGATTTAGGATAAATACAAACCTAGCTTAGTGAACATTCACGAGCATCCTAATTAAAATCTGATCGTCGAAGGTGATCACCCTCTACATATCAAACCACCTGGTATTCAAATAAAACATACTAAGTATATTATCTTATCTATTTATTATATTATAAATTTTACACAAAAGTGGATCAAAAGAATTATGGACATATTTGGTAATTTATTTATCATGTAAATAATATATGAGAATGTGTTGTACATAACTAACGTATATGAAATACTATGAAAATAATGTTATGTTAAATAAACATAATGAATAATGGTTTTACAATACATAGTTGAATTATAAGTATTAAAAGTATGTATACAAAAGTCATTAGATACTTTAATGAAAATTTATATGTAACAATATTATTAAATATAAATATAATTTTAATTATTTTTGATATTGTATATTATAAATTATAAAGAATGTGTGAACAGAAGCATGTAATTAGTGGTATCTTAATATTAAAATTATGTTTATATATATATGTATCAGATTTTAAATATTATAATTATAAGTAATATACAAAAGTAATAAAAATTATATTAATATTAGTATCGATTGGTAATGCATAACAAAAGCCTTAAGTGGACCTTTAAACCCTTTTAACCGCTTATATTCGAACTCGGTCTGATCCGACCATCAGATCAGCGAGAAATCCGTAATTGAGCCCAAATCAAGTGGTGGGCCCCACCTAAGCCTTGGATCCACCCGATCTTTGACCAAAGTCCCTTGTAGGGCTTTCCCAGAGGTATTGATGGTGTGGATTTACCACAAACGTCATGGTGGACTACACCTCAGAGCGCGCGTGCATGGCAAGGATGTGCACTCACGGTGCATAATTCCAAGAAGATCGGTCAGAGCATGCTGACCCGAAATTTCCGAAAACGGGTGGGTTTCCCGCCAGCTGCACGTTTGAAAAGAAAAATAGGACGCTGTCCGTGAATTTTGATCCGTGGGCCACCCTGATCACCTCCATGGATGATCCAGACCGCCCATCGTGTCGGGAAGCTCCGTCTGACCAAACCCTACTCATTTCTGCTTGCTGGAACGCGTGTGCATGGTCACAAATTCGACCGAGACGGTGTGTGTGGTACAATTTTGCTTCAAAAATAGAAACCGCGCGTGCGTCTTAGTTGGCAAACCGCAGCGAGACGTCCCTCTCATCCCCACGTCCAACGGCCGGGAAATCTCAGACCCTCCACCTAGCAAAGTGGATTAGGGCTCCTCCCATAGCAAGCTAACACCAAACAAAATATCTCGAGTTTTTCGCTTTTAGAAACGGACAACTGTTGCAATCCAAACCATCCGTTCTTATCCAACGGTGCTGGGAGTTAGGTTTAACAAATAAAATGGGAGGGGATTGAGCATCTCCCCTTCCCCATCCCCGTTTTTCAGTTGAAAGAAAGAAAATGCCCGGTTCTTCGAAAATCGAACCGGAGCTTCCAAGCTCAAACCCACCACCCAACGCCCATGGAGCTTCGAAACCTCTACTCTACAAGCTCCATGGCATCTGTACGAACCTTCCTACGCTCTCGGATTTGAGAAAGAAACCGTGGTTGAGAGTCTGCCATTAGAGGTCGCCATCTTCACCGCCGTTCCAGACTGGGACAGACACAGTTCTGGATGCCGTTTGCAGGCCCACACCGTCTGTTGATGGTGTTGGAAGAGAAAGGCAGAGGTACAAAGAAGAAGGAAGAAACAGAAAGAAAAAGAATGAGGGAGAGCTTTTGGTGTTGTTGCCGCACCCACCCGCATGCTTGCTCTCATCGCGAGATCCCACCTCGCTCGAGTTAGGCCGAGTCCCTGGCTTGAGCCGATTTCACCTAGGTCGACCGACGCTCCGTTGATGGGGTTTCAGCTGACAGGAGATAGAAAGAGAAGAGAGAAGAGAAAGAAGAAAGAGAAAGAAAGAAGAAACGAAAGGAGAGCGAGACTGTGTCCGTTGCTGCACTAAAGAAAGCTCCGGTGAGTCACCGACTCGCTTCGGACTCACCTGTGGGTTAGATCGACTTGGACCAGACAGGGGCTGGTCCGTTCTCAGGCCTTGTGGAAGACCAAGGGAGAAAGAGAGGGAGAGAGTGAGTGAGTGAAGGAGAGGGACGAGTCGCGAGTTACAAGCCAGTCGACTCGACGACTGAGTCGAGTTCTTGAGTCGTTTTGACTAACTTTGGGGTCGAGTCCAAGCGGTAGTCAACTATAAAGGGAGAGAGAGAAGAGAAATAAGAGGGAAGGGAGAAGGAAAGAAAAGGAAGGAAGAAGAGAAAGAGAAGAAGGAGGTTCGGGTTGGTGGCTAAGTCGACTCATTTGAACCGAGTCTAGCTTAGTCGAGTTATGTTTAGCATGGTCCAGACTTTTGCTGGATTTCTAGCATGTGGAGAAAAAGAAGAGAGAAAGGAGAAATGAGAAAGGGGGAGTGGGAGGAGAGATAGTGAAGGAGAGAGAGAGTGAGACGCATGGGTGTACTTGGGTCGAGCCAACTCGACTCGAACCGAGTCGACAGGGCGAAAATCTTCTTTTCCTTTCACCAATCAGGTCCGTCATTAGTAACCTTGCTATTAATATTATTTCTAGTTGTTGTAACGATTAACGTTATTTTGATGATATTGATTAGAAATTATAATTAATATTGCGATGTATTAATTAGTGTTATAGTAACTATTATCATCGATTATAACTCTATTATTAATTGTCATCATCATTAGAGTTACCATAATTATTGCAATTATCAAACATGGTTAACCATTAGTAGGTTAGTTTCGCTAAGTACCGATAAAAACCACAACCTTAGTTATTAGAATTTTTAGATAGTATCATTGATAGGAGTATACTGATTACTACCATTATAATGACTATCATTGTCATGATTAGCTAATATTAATTCCATCATCAATATTAATAATTATGTTATGGTTATAAACTAAGATGACAATTAATTTTACATAAGTTGGTGTTCAAATCCAATAATCTAAGCTTAGAACCAAACTTTAGGATAAAACCCTAATTCCACATTAAAACCCTAAAAGATGACCCTAGGCTATGATCTTCAACCCTAGGTAGTGTGTTGATCAACCTGGATCTAATTATACAAGTTCGTAATTTGTGATAGGATACCATTCTAAGGGCGCAAGCGTTTAGCAACATTAGAAGGCGATTCCAAGTATAAGGTGATGATTCTTCCCCTTGAGCTTTCCATCTTCTCATTAGCTTAAGTTATAGTTTTTATTTAAATTCATAATTGATATCTCTCTTTATAATCACATGTGTTAGTGGTAGAAATTAAATTCTTTGTCTTACATGCTTTATGATTTTCTGTATAATTGTTCATGCTTGTGGATTATTTTGTGAATTGCTTACGGAACCTAAATGGTACATTAGTGGGAAATTCCCACGTATGAATGTACACCCATACTTGGGATGTAACTTGACTCTTTGTGATCGTAATGGACCTTCGACTCGGTGGTTTTTGAGTGGTGGTCTAGATGGATCATTGATGTGGGCCTACCATCCAGGGTTGTTGTGCCCAATGGTTTTTAAGGATGGTCTTTATCGTATGATTTTGATATTCGCCCTATGTGGCATATTTTGATACTCGCCTTACGTGGTTTTTTATTTGATACTTTCCCTACATGGGTTCGATATTTTATACTGTGCAACCATGCGATGGTAAGCCTCACATATTATAATATGATTGGCCACTAGTCGATGGGTTTCCATTAAACATCCTAAGGTGGTAGCCTCATGAGCCAGGGATGGTGGAATGGGACACTATGCCTGAGCTGTCGGCCTACGCTGGGCCTTGTGCTCCCCGTAGTGACCTTTGAGCTTATTAAACCTGCTGGTTGTAATTGAATTAATAACGGATTGGCTAATCATGCATACATGGCATATCTCGATGACTTGGATCACTTTGCCCTGAGATTACGCTGAATGTTGCGCTTATGACCAGTCATTCGATTATGATGATGACCTGGATCTTCATGCCCCGCGATTACATGTTCGAATGTTGGCTGATGACCGATCACATCGCTTTGTCTGGATGTTTTACCCGGAGGCACCGACCGTCCGGATGTTTTACCCGGTCGACGATTGCATGGGGACCCGACTGGATGATGTTTCCCAGGTTCGATGATCGCACGGATGAGCATCCCCGGGGCGATGATTGCATACTTCACGCATCCATGCACATAATAAGATTTGCATCATGTATTGTTTTGTATGCTCTATTTTATAACTATTCTTACCTAATGCGGCGGTGTGTAATCTTGAGGGGAGTTCACACTGAGTTGGCCACTCATCCATCAAATATATAACCGTACAGGTAGCACAGGTGGCTTCAACGACATTCATATTCATATTGATGAGGAGCAGGCTATGGTTGATAAGGGTGTATGATTATATTTGCTAAGGGTTGCTACATGATTTCATATCTCAAATTTATTGTAATTTACTTTATTTCACATGTAATATTACTTCATTTTGTAATTGTAAGAATGAGGACATTGGTTTGTATAAGTCATTATGGGCACTCTTTTGTATATTCTAAATGATAATGGAACTTTCCTTTATGCTTACTTGTCCATTCTACGCTCATCTGCTTACTCTGATAAAAGAAGAAAAGAAAAATATATATTTGACCATCCTTTAAGGTTAACACTCGGGTTTTTGGGAAACGGGTCGTGTACTCGGGTCCTGAAAATTCGGGTTGTTACAGTTAATCATACATGTCACTAGGGTGGTAGTTGAGAATCCCATCTCAACACTCTCCTAAGGCATCAACATTCAAACACTTGATCACACAAGCATTTTCACAAACACTTAACATACACTATTTCAACATACATAGTGTATGTTAACAAACATATATGAGGGCGAATCCTTTCACCAAGTAAGTATTTTATGTACACACAGTATATTTATACAACAATTAATCATGGCAAAAACATCTCTAAAATATACATGTATTTGGTACTTTTACAATACAGTATTTCTACATACATAGTGTATATTAGTAAAACATGTATTTAGGAGAATCCTTTCGCCAAATAAGTATTTTATCCATATATCGTATATCCATACAACAAATAATCATGTCAAACACATTTCTAAAAAATATACATATACGGTATTTTCTACGAACACCCAGAATATATAAAATTTCATATTCTACAACTTTAATCGAAATAGAAAACGGAAAGCACTTTGTACATGTGCAATTGCATGCAGATCATGAATCTATCATTATCTGACATTGAAAGCGTTGAAAACCATAACCTATACACCTAAAGTCCGCACCTCGTGTCATAGAATTATAACAGAGTCGATAAGTTTGCTAAGCTTCTGCATTTGACAGTTTGGCAACCTATAGAATGAAATAGGTTAGCTATTTCATAACCTATAACCTAAACAACCCCAAAACAGATTAGGGTTAGGATTTCTTACCTAGAAACGGAGCTGGAATCGCCGGGAAAGCGATATGAATGGAGCGGTTAAGCATGGATAGCAGCAGGGAAGCAAGGTAGGATCTCCCACCACTCTCTCACTTTCTCTCTCTTTTCTCTCTCTCTAGGGTTTCTCTCAAATTCGTATGGCTGCAATGACAGAGGGTTTAAGGTCCTTATATAGCCTAAAAACTCACCGAATTAGACTTCTGGACAAGGTTTACTTAGGTTATAACCAAAACGGAACTTTTTCAGCTCAACGGAGGACTTCTGGCGGGCCTCCTTGAGGCAAAGGTCGGACTTAAGCTCACTGACACCGGATCTACGTTCTATTAAGTTTTTATTTCAGTCGGGATTCCAGATCACGCGTGGCGGACCAGTTTCAGTTCAACGGTCAGCGGATCTCGATCGGAGATTCCGAGTACATGTAAATGTGTATGAAATTTCTCCTGATTCGAGGGTGTAATTTGGTCTGATTTTGACGGTCTGTTTGCTTAAAACTGATCTACAAACGAGAGATGCTAGATTACTATTCAAGATATTTATTTTGAATTAATTTCACATTTCTCACACTTTTCACTCCGAGCTCAAGCGAATAGCGCTGGGATACTATCTGGATTTGATTTCTGAGATGGTTGTCAAGCCCAGCAAGGCGGTCCTAATTCCTTAACTTCGTGTTAATCAAACTTTCGACGTGTCTTTGTCCGGATCTCGATACGGAGTTTGAGATGCTCCGAAGAGCAGGGTAATGAGATTGATCCTAGATTATAGGGTACTGTAGCATCGATGATTCTACAAGTTTTGGGTCTTGCAGATCATATTTAAAGTGATTCGAGCGAATTCTACTGATTGTTTAGTTCAGTACTTAACCAAATTCTGCCCTAATTATGACAGAATATAGTCCTAGGGAAGTTCTACGCCTCTTTCTGGCATTTCTAGTTAGTTTATTATTTTAATTATTTTTCTAGTAGTTCATCATCAAGTATACTTTATTTTCACCAAATTTCATTAGGTTTAGTGTTGTAGAAAAATTCTAAAAATTCCAGAAGCGGCAGCTGTCCAAACTAATGACTTTCGGATAGTTGTCACCACGAACTATATTTAACTATATTAATTATTTTATTATATTTTTTACTTATTTTTATATGAAACTAGACTTATTAAGATCTAATTTAGTTTTTGAATAACCTAAATCGGAGTTATAACGAAGGAGATATAACTTTTCAAAGTCGGACCAAAATTACAGGAAAAGTAGGCGAAAACGGGCCACTACCCCCCCTGCGGCCCTGCCAGGCCCGCCTTTTGGTGAGGCCTCGCCAACCGGGCGATGCCCTCGCCGGTCACTGACCTATTTGGGATGATTTTTCCATCCAATATGTAAAATGGATGTATTTACAAACCGGGATGAGTTATTTGACGCGAAATATATGTTTTTGGGGTAGGAGAAGCTGATCTATCCATGTAGCCTACTTATTTCATGAGATTCCAAAAGGTTAATGATTAAAAACCTATTTTATTTATTTATTTACTATTTATAAAAAATTTTAGGTTAAGTATTGATCAATATCACCTAAACTTTAAGATTTGTGTCTAATATGAAAGCACTAAGAAAATTTTGAAGGACGAGGTAGTGAAATGTGAGATTTGCGAAGAAAAAGTGAGGTTTTCAAGAGAATGGTTTGAAGAAGGGACTTAAGACCCTTGAATTGAGTGTTTAAGAAGTTAAACAGGAATTAGCATTATCCCATCGCCTAAAGACGTCTAATTTCAGGTGGATAAAAATTCGGGATGTTACAGTAGTTGTTTTGCTTACCACTTTAGGCGGTTTATGTTTTCATATTGATGGATGTAGTAGTTAATAGTATGTTTTTGTGGTAGTTGAAGCTTAGTTGTTTTATCTCCCCTACATCTTCTGTCATGATTCATGTAACTCTGTATCCCATATATTCTGACAATTTTGGTAATGAAATGCATAGAACCTCTTTTGCTATGATGTGTGTGGAATGCTTAAGCGATTACGTATTGTGTTACCATACTTTATCTCACAAGCAATATACCCTATGTTGTATAGGGCATGCCACGGAGATCTACGAGGAGCACGGCATCCCTCTTGCTCACTGACTCGATGGACCAGACTCCTTCCCGCAGGGGTGATCCTACGGGCCCGGGTCCTGGCTCTGATCAACCTTTTGCTGGTCGTACTGGTGGTTTGCCACCTTATACACCCCCGGTTCGTGACCAAAACCGGGCATCCTCTTCTACGCCGTATGAGCTGTAGGCTCCTCCACTTACTGATAGGTTTGAGCAGTTGATGTTGATGATGCATCAGCAGCAGATGCAGCAGTAGCAGCAGCACCAGCAGCTTATGACCACTATTTTTGAGGCCTTGTCTCAGGGTGGGAGTGTGACTCCACCTCCGACATCTTCACGTCCTGCTGAGCCTACAGAGCCACCTGCTCATTTTGAGGATGTGCCTCTGCCCACACCTGTTGCATACCCTATGGGAGACGTGGGTACTCACTGTTTACTCGAGCGATTCCAACGCTTGAGGCCTCCGACTTTTACAGGTTCTCACAGACCCGATGAAGCTGAGTACTGGTTGGACCACGTCTCGAAGATATTGAAGATGCTCCATTGTTCTGAGGCTGAACAGTTTGAGTTGGCCGCCTTTATGTTTGAGAAGGAGGTAGCTTATGGTGGGACAGTATACTGCGGACCATCGCAGTGGGTTATGTGTGGACCTGGGTGGCGTTTGAGTTTTGCTTCCACGAGAAATATTACCCTCAGGCCTATCGACACGAGAGGGAGAATGAGTTTCTGCACCTCAGACAGGGAGGCATGACAGTTACAGAGTATGAGCATCACTTTACCGAGTTAGGCCACTTTGTCCCAATTATACTTGCAGATGAGCCGATGCGGATTCGACGCTTCACTGAGGGATTGCGACCTGACATCCGGTCGAAGATGTGCTGTGTCTGCATACCATCCTATGCGGAGTTGATTCATATGTCCATCCAAGCAGAGCAGGATGTGGACCACTTGACACGCTCCCGTGGTGTTATGGCTACGAGACCACGACCAGATGTTCAGGGCAGGCCTTTCCTAGGCAAGAGGCCTCATGCTAACTCGCCTCCCAGGATCCTAGCGCCAGTGGCTCCGATGAGGTGCCCTATTGTGACCTGTACGTACTGTGGGAAACAGGGTCATCCTGTCGGGAGTTATTTTGTGTGGATGAGGGATAGTGGGTTCTCTCCGCCACGGATGATTGGTCGTTCTCACCCACAGGCTATATCGGCTCCACCACTTCAGATGGCACTTGCGCATCCATCCTTCAGACCGCCTGCACCTCGTTTCCGGCCGCCTCAATGGCCATGGTACCTTAGCCTAACCGATCCCAGCAGGCGCGTGTTCATGCGTTTACTGAAGAGGAACCAGATACTACACCTTCACCGCCTATGGCCTTCGAGGTCACTGCACACGTTCAAGGTACTCCCGTCTTCTTATTGGTGGACACTGGGTCTACTACCTCTATGGTTTCATGCACGGCAGTCAGGCGACTGAGTTTAGTTACTGCTCCTACGAGAGGAGTGAGGGTTATCACTGCTATAGGGACTTCATCTGAGGTTACTCGTATGTGTGAGGATTGCCGGATAGACTTGGGTGACAGAGTGATACTAGTTGACCTGATCATCGTCCCCCTATTCCATTACGACGTTATCTTCGGTATGGATTGGCTCACTGAGATGCGAGCCGAGATCGACTGCGAGACTAGGGTGGTGACTGCCTATGGACTTGATGGCATGACCTTTACTTTTCCTTTTCAAGTCAGTCACGCTACTCGGTTGCGATGTTACGCTTCTTCGTTAGAAGCTACTGATGTTTCGATGCTTGAGGATACGCTGGTAGTTCAGGCTTTTGCGGACATTTTTGCACTGATTCCTACGTTGCCACCTCGGCGCGAGATTGACTTCACCATTAATCTTACGCCCGATGTGACACCCATCTCTTTACCAACGTATCGCATGCCTCCGTGTGAGATGGAGGAACTGCAGAAACAGATTGATGGGTTAATAGAGAAGGGCTTTATACGACCTAGTGTATCTCCCTGGGGAGCACCTGTGCTGTTTGTGAAGAAGAAGGATGGCTCACTACAGTTGTGTATTGATTATCTTAGGTTGAACCAGGTCACTGTGAAGAATAAGTATCCTTTGCCCAGAATTGATGATCTGTTTGATCAGTTGAAAGGGGTAGAGTATTTCTTGAAGATCGACTTGTAGTCAGGGTACCACCAGTTACGTGTCAGAGATGAAGACGTGCAGAAGATAGCTTTCAGGACATGTTTTGGCCATTACAAGTTCCTGGTGATGTCGTTCGGTCTTACGAATGCACCGGTCGTGTTCATGGACTTGATGAACAGGGTATTTCAATCATTCTTATACCGATTCGTCATCGTATTCATTGATGACATCTTGATATATTCCACAAGTCGGGAAGAGCACAAGGTACACCTGAGAGCGGTGTTGGATACCTTGAGGAAGAATCAGTTGTTTACGCAGTATAAGAAGTGCGACTTCTAGCAGGAAGAAGTCAAGTTCCTAGGACATGTGGTGTCCAAGGATGGAATAGCTATGGACCTTGTTAAGGTAGCCGCGGTTCAGGATTGGAAGCAACTTGGCTCGGTTACCGAGGTAAGGAGTTTTCTTGGCTTAGCAGGGTACTATCGATGCTTCATTCCGGACTTCTCGAAGATTGCCAGACCGTTGTCACAGTTGACACGTAAGGACTTGAAGTTCGCCTGGAATGAGAAGGCAGAAGAAGCTTTTCAGGAGCTGAAGGACAGACTGACATCCGCCCCTGTGCTAGTATTGCCAGAGTAAGGGGTTAAGTACACGATATACACTGACACGTCTCGCGTTGGTTTAGGTTGTGTCCTTATGCAGAAGGACAGAGTGATTGTATATGCCTCAAGACAATTAAGGAAGCACGAGGAGAATTACCCTACACACGACCTTGAGTTGGCAGCTGTCATCTTTGCATTGAAGCTTTGGAGACATTACCTCTACGGAGAGGAGTTCGAGCTTTTCTGTGACCACAAGAGCCTTAAGTATATATTCACACAGCGAGACCTGAATATGAGGCAACGCAGATGGATGGAAACCTTGAAGGACTTCAAGTTCAAGGTCTCCTACCATCCTGGCAAGGCCAACCTTGTGGAAGATACGTTGAGCTGCAAGAAGGCGATTGCATTTGTGGCTCCGCTGATGATAGAAAAGTGGGATATGTTGGAGTTCATGCGGGACTTCGAGCAGAAACTCACTATGGAGGAGTCATTTAAGTGCATCGCGCATGTTTGGGTGTGGCCACTCATTGATGATAGGATTATCGAAGCCCAGAAGGGCGATGAGCAGTTGTCTGAGCTTCGGGAGCAAGCTAGCAACACCGAGGACTCCGAGTGGAGAGTTGGCATAGACGGGGTCTACGATACCGTGGCCATTTATGTGTTCCTAATATTCCTAACTTACGACAGGAGCTCCTCGAGACTGCACACAAGTCGAAGCTTGTGATGCACCCTGGTAGCACTAAGATGTAACAGGACATGAGACAGTCTTATTGGTGGGACGGCATGAAGACCCACATAGTAAAGTATGTTTCTCGTTGTCTGACATGCCAGCAAGTCAAGGCAGAACATCGCCGGCCTCCTGGACTGCTTCAGCCCATGCCCATAGCTGAATGGAAGTGGGACTTATTTTCCATGGATTTCATATCAGGGTTGCCGAAGACGAGGAAGGGACACGATTCCATCTCAGTGATCATGGATCGGTTGACCAAATCCACCCATTTCCTCCCTATCAGAGTCACGAACTCTACAGACGAGCTGGCTAGGCTATACATCAGAGAGATTGTGCGTCTGCATGGAGTTCCCCTAGAGATCATGTCGGATAGAGACGCGCGGTTCACGTCTATCTTCTGGACTCGTATCCAGGAAGCGATGGGCGTGAAATTGAAGTTCAGTACTACGTTTCACCCTCAGACCGACAGGTAGACAGAGCAGGTGAACCAGATTTTGGAGGATATGTTGCGGGGCCTGTGTCTTGGACTTCAATGATAGTTGGGATGATTGTCTTCCTTATGCAGAGTTCACGTACAACAACAACTTCCAGGTGAGTATTGGTATGACTCCATATGAGGCCTTGTATGGTCGTCCTTACAAAGCACCGCATTGCTGGGCTGAGGTTGGCAAGCGCTGTTTGATTGGGCCAGAGTTGGTACAGGCGACCTCGGAGAAGATCGACATTATCAGGCGTCGACTTCTTACAGCGCAGAGCAGGCAGAAGAGTTACGTCGATATGAGGCGGCAATCGCTTGAGTTCGAGGTCGGAGATCATGTATTCCTCCGAGTTTCCCCTATGAAGGGAGTCCTTCGGTTTGGGAAGAAGGGGAAGCTCACACTGAGGTTCATCGGTTCATTTCAGATCCTTGATCGAGTGGGTGCTGTGGCATATCATCTCGCTTTGCCCACACCACTTGCAGCTGTACATAACGTATTTCATGTATCTATGCTGAAGAAGTACGTTCCTGATCCTTCACACATTATCAGCTGGGAGCAGGTACAGTTGAGCAAGGATGCTACATATGAGTTGCGCCCGACACGTATCCTTAACAGGAAGGAGCAGGTACTGCGTAGCAAGGTGATTCCACTCGTGAAGGTACTGTGGACACATCATACAAAGGAGGAGGCTACGTGGGAGACAGAAGACGAGATCCGAAAGAACTACCCTCAGCTCCTTGAGGAGTACGAAAAGATACTAATTTCGAAGATGAAAATTTTCATTAAGGGGGATAGATTGTAATGACTCAGAAATTTTCGTACAAAGACCCGAGTATCACCTCGACCAGAAATCACTTAGGATTAAATCCTTTAGAAATTTGACAAAGTTAACTAAGTGCTAAACTAGATTAGCCATGAAATCCGCTAGAATCGCTTTAAATACGATCTGCAAGACCCAAAACTTGTAGAATCATTGACGCTAGGTTATCCCAAACTCTAGGATCAAACTCATTACCCGACTGCTCTCGGGAACACATTGAAACTCCGTATCAGGTCTAGATCGAACATCGGGAGTCTGAATAATACAAAGTTAAGGACTTAGGACCGCCTCGCTGGGCTTGACAACCATCTCGAAAATCAAATCCAGATAGTGTCCCACGGCTGTTCGCTTAAGTCCGGAGCGAGTGAGGGTGAGAACACCGGTTTTCTTTACAAAATAAATATCTTAAATAGTAATCTGAGACTTGTTACTTGTGGACATTTTGTAAGTAACTAGACCGTCAGAATCTGACCCAAATACACCCTCGGATCAGGAAAATTTTTATAAACATATCCATGTACTTGGAATTTCAGATCGGGTTTCACTGACCATTAAACTAAATTTGGTCCGCCACGCGTGATCTGGGAATCCGACTAAAACAGAAACTTAACTCCATCTAGATCCAAGGTTGGCGAGCTTAAGTCTAACCTTTGGCTCAAGGAGGCCAGCCAGAAGTGCTCCGTTGAGCTGGAAAAGAGTCGCTTTAGTTATAACCTAAGTATACCTTGACCATAAGTCTATTTTAGTGAGTTTTTAGGCTATATAAGGACCTTAGAACCCTCTCTCTTACAGCCATATGAATTTGAGAGAAACCCTAGAGAGAGAAGAGAGAAAAGAGAGAAAGTTTGAGAGAAGTGGGAGAAACTCCCTACTACTATCCCCTGCCGCTACACAAGCTGCACCACCCCATTCTCATTGCTTTCCTGGTGATTTCGACTTCGTTTCTAGGTAAGAAACCCTAACCCTAATCTATTTTGGAGTTGTAAAGGTTGTAGGTTATGAAATAGCTAACCTACTTCATTCTATAGGTTACCAAACTGCCGAATACGGAAGCTTAGCAAACCTATCGGATTCGTGACAATTATATGGTAAAAGGTGAGGACTTTAGGTGTATAGGTTATGGTTTTCAATGCTTTCAATGTCAGATAATGATAAATTCATGATCTGCATGTAATTACACATGTACAAAGTGCTTTCTGTTTTCCGTTTCGATTAAAGACGTAAAATATGGAATTTTACATATTCTAGGTATTCGTAGAAAATACCGTATACATATAAATTTTGAAAATGTGTTTGCCATGATTATTTGTTGTATGAATATAATATATATGGATAAAATACTTAGTTGGCGAAAGGACTCGCCATAATACATGATTTGCTAATATACACTATGTATGTAGAAATAGTGTATTCTAGAAAGTACCGTATACGTATAAATTTTGGAGATGTGTTTGCCATGACTATTTGCCGTGTGAATATATTATATATGCGTACAATACTTTCTTGGCAAAAGGACTCACCCTAATACATATTTTTCTAATATACACTATGTATGTTGTAATAGTGTATTCTAAGTGTTTGTGAAAATGCTTGTGAGAGTAAGTGTTTGGATGATAGTGTCTTAGGTAGGTGTTGAGATGGTATTCTCAGCTACCTTAGAGACGTATATGATTTTCTCCATGCGGTTGTTTACTTTAACCGCTTATGAAATATATGTGTTTATATTCTTGTTTATATAGTGCTTTATATCATGCTTTATGACATGCTTTATGACATGCTTTATAACATGCTTTATGACATGCTTGGTAACATGCTTGAATTACTTTATTTAATATGCTTTACTCTACATGCTCTAAATAAGGATTGATTGAGTTTGGGACTATGATTATAGTCCAGACATTCGGTACCAGACTTGAGTTCGTGGTTGAGTTTCATTTCGCCACGTAGGATGTGTTTGACGAACCCAAGTCGTACTTCAGTTGGCGACAGTGGTTAGGCCACGCGAAGTGCTTATGCACTTCATGTCGTTCAGTTGATCGTGTGCTCGAGCAAGTTAGGCTCGTCAAGTAACTTGATATATCCAATGTATGTTCACCATGTTTGGACGCTACTACTTGAACCTAGGGTACCAAACTTACCAGTGAAATCCTGTTAACCATGGTACCTCGATCTGCTAAGACTCATGAGCAGGCGTGGTGGTATGAGACACCGTGGTCGAGCTGTCGGCCTACGCTGGGGCCACGTGCCTCCCCGTAGTGACCAGTGAGCAATCAGACTCGTGAGCCAATTATGGTGGTATGGGACACTATATTTGATCTGTCAGCCTACACTGATTGGTGAGGAGCCCTTTGTAGTGACCTCGAGCATACTCTGAATTTGCGGTGAGGCGACGAGTTTTACCGCAGTGTATAAAGTATGAACTAGGCCTGTATTTGTATAGTGATGAATCGTTAAAGAGGTGATGGGGGAGTGGTGTAACCATTGTGCGTAACAGCCCTGACAGCCTTTGCATCGACCTAGAAATACACCATCGTATGAGATTAACTAGGACTGACAACCCTAAAATAGATCATGTTTGGGAATGATACAAGGGAGGTACCTTAGTTTCTCAATCCTACTGTTTGAAATGGACTAATAACAACTCGGTAATCATACTCATCATCACATTGCATGTGCCTGGAAGATGTGGAGCACTGAGGAATGCAAGTATGCTGCGAACGTAAGATGGTGTCGCACGAGGGAGTGTGTGGTGAGGGCATCCATCATGACTGCATTCATACTTGCATTAATAAGAGTAATTAGAGTGTTTGATTGTACTGCTTTATCATTACTGCTTGACTGCATTGATAACATGTTAACCTATGCTTTTTTGTTCCACGGAGTTAGCTACTCACTCCCACGTTACAGGACGGTGTTGTACACACCAACCAGACTCTGTCTCAGGTGTAGATGAGATGATGACTCAGGAGGCTGAGCCGGACTACGACGAGGACCAGGATGAGTTCTTATTTATGCAGTATTCTGGTGGCTTCGACTAGACTGCTAGGATCGACAAGACTTGCAGGGATTACTCCTTAGTTGTACTTTTGACATTTTGTTCATAAAACAGATATATGTATATGGTGACTTAGATGGGTTCATACTCTGGAGATTGAGATAATTTTGTGTCTTTTACATACATATATATACAGTTTCAGTCTTCCGCTTGCCTTTATACAATTGATCTGGAGTATGAATTACTGTTTTGGTATAATCTCACTCATGTTTATTGCTCTAACACAGACAACAGTTAATCATCATTATCTATGTTGCATAAGTGATGTTTTGGAACTCGAGAGTTGAGTTGCTACTTGACCCTCGAATTTCAGGGCGTTACCAGCCAATATAAATATCTTGCTCGTCGGTAGCGGACCCATTTATGAGCTGATCAAACTCAGCCTAGCTTATAGCCCCCTTACTCGGGCAGATATGGCCACACCCTCTTCCAACCGACCACGACATAGTGAGAGACGCGGCTTACTGGTATATGGCCCTCGTGCGCTCATGTATCCACTTGGTCTCAACGGTAGAGCATCCTCCTGGTACCATAAGGGTTCAAGAACTTTCACCCAAGGACATCCCTAGTGCCCACAAACTAGAATAAAGTATTTCTAGCATCCAATCCTGCCATCCACATTATTCCTGTGGAGGCCACAGCCCTGAGATCGCTGGGGCATATGGTAATCATGTCACACATAATGTAAGATGCATGTGTCATACTATCCAGTCATGCATCAATCCTGCATGTACCGCATGCTCATGTGGGGCAACTCTGTCTATTAGGGAGTCCCATAAACAATCTGCATAATGGTATATGTTATGATCAATCACTCCTCATATCAAGCATATATATGATGCGCATGGGCATAATTCATGAAGTTATACTAAGCATGTTATACGATGATGATGTACTCTCCTCATAACAAGAATGGGCCTAGATGGCCTACTCATATCAAGTATGGGCCTAAAAATAAGGGATGGGCTTCCTCATTCATTCAATCATGTCATGAATTGGGCTTCCCCATGGAGGCCCGGTAAGCACTTAAGGTGGGCTTCAAGGTTGGATAGTACTACTAGCATCAATGGAGGCCCAATGGTTTGGGTTAGCTCACTAAGAGGAGATGAGAATGGGCCTAACAACGGGCCTTAGGAAGGATTAAAATGTAGACATTTAACCATCATTACTCTTACAATGTGGACATTTAACCATCATTGCTCTTACAATGTGGACATTTAACCATCATTGCTTCCAAGGTGTGGCCCATTAGAACCTATCCTATAATGGGGTCTATGGTCCTTATACTAACTAAGAAAATAGACGGATATCATGAACATCATCACATACATCATCGTGAAATCACACATCACAATTGAGCCTCACACAAGGGCCTCACATACATCACATTGGGCCTCATCACATGGGCCTCACATACATTATATTGGGCCTCACACAAGGGCCTCATGTACATCACAATGGCCCTCACACAAGGGCCTAACATACATCATATTGGGCCTCACGTACATCACATTGGGCCTCATCACATGACCCTCACATACATCATATTGGGTCTCGTTACATGGTCCTCACATACATCACATTTGGCCTCAAGAAATAGCCCATGATCTAGGCATAATGGGAGGATGGTGTGTGTAACACATACATCATAGTGGGCCTTATGGGGTTGCCCATGATTTAGTAAAAATGGATGGGCAACATGTGTAACATATACATCAAGGTGGGCCTCACAGATCAACCCTATAGTCCATAAAAAATTAGATGGACAGTGTGTTTACGACACACATCAAGGTGGGCCTGAACAGTGCAGATGAGCCCCTACAAATGGACTGTGTGGATGGAATACATGCAGCAGAGTGAGCCCTGTACATCCAGCAGGTGGGCCCTACTCACACAGCAGGTGGGCCCTACATGTACAGCAGGATGGCGTGGATATACAACATACATTATGGTGGGGTCCATGTCCAGTGGACTGGATTGGACGGCGTGGATATGAAATGCATGCATCTGGTGGGTCCCACCATCCTTTACTGGACGGTGTGGACAACACACAAATCCAGGTGGGTCCCACGTCCTGAGGTGGATGGATGGTGTGAATGAAACACCTAGATCATGTGGGTCCCACCGTTTGGACGGTGCTGATACAACACATGCATTACATCAGGGCCCACCGTCCAACAAGCTGGATGGTGTTGATATAATACATAAATCATGGTGGGCCACATGGATGGGGTTCACGTCCAGCTGGACTGGATGGCTAGGATAGAACACGTACATCATGTGGGGTTTCTCACCTTCCATGGCTGGACAATGTGGATGAAACACTTTCATCAAGGTGGTCCCACGACCACGTGGACGGTGTGGACGGCCACACACATCATAGCAAGCCCCACCGTCCAAGGTATGGATGGTGGATGGCATGAATGAAATACATATATCATGTGGGTCCACATGTGTGGCCCACCAGCTACTGTTTATCAAGCAAATATTTATGTTTTTTACTTCATCTAGGCCTTCTGGACTTTCAGCGGATGGACGACTTGGATGAGGCAGTTCATCACGTGGCCTCACGTCCAGGTGTGGACGGACGACCTAGATAAGGTACTTGCATCTGGTGGGTTCCACGTGGTGGCCCACCATGGTTTGGATCAAGATAGTATTTGTATTTTTCCTTCTTCTAGGCTGGCCTGAAAATGAGCAGCAAGGTGGGCCCCATAAACTGGACGTCTAGAAAAAATCTGGATAGTCTGGATTTGTTGATCACATCTCGTGGGCCACATGCATCATCATCACCATAGAAAGAGAGAGAAAGAGAGAGAAAAAGGGAAGAAAAGCGTATGATGGAGGGGCCCCTCCACTATGGGTCCCTTAATACATGCATCTACATACATCATACATTCATAGATCAAGATGAGTCCCATCCATGTGTGGGCCCTCAAATCAGTAAATCAAGGTGGGGATGCCATTCCCACCACAAATCAAGGGTCTAGATGACCCATCAATTACATGGATTCAAATAAAACATCATGATGGGGTCCATGGAGAATGGCCCCATCATGGCTTATGCATGCAACAAGGATGTGCCATTGGCAACATCCAAGGGATCAAGTAGGATTTCCACCTATATGACCCTAAGCAAGGAAATCAAAAGAAGATCTACCCTAAACATGGTACCCACCTCAAGTCTCCTCCTTCTTCTTCCACCTCTAGGTTCTAGTGCTCCAAAAGGAAGGTTTTAATGGTTGAGATGGTTGGATTAAGAGGAATGAGCTTGGGATGTGGCTAGATTTTTAGGAGTCCATGGCTTCTCTCTTGCTAGGGGAGATGAGAAATGAGGGAGAAAGGAGAAAGGAGAGAGAGAGAGAGAGAGAGAGAGAGAGAGATGAAGGCTTAGAATGATTGCTATGTAAGGTTATGATTAGTTTGTGTAAGAGGCATGCATGGGCTAGCAATTATTATTTTGTAAGAAGCATGGGGGTATGGCTAGGGTAGGGTGATGTCATCCTAGCCTAGGTAGGCTATGGTGATGTCACCACCATGATTACTTTATAAGAAAATGCACTTGGACACCTTGGGTCCAACAATCATGAGATCAATGGCCGGGATAACGTGGGGGCTAGATCTCTCAGTCTAAGTGTCACATTGACCCACGAGATGTGGCATTAGAATCGTGGCGATGACGCTGTCGCAATGGCATAAGTCTCGAGTCAAGCTGACTCAGGTTGACAGGACAACTCAAGGTCACTCGCAAATGCTATCTACAGGTCATGGGTCATCGAAATTCGAGCGGGAGGATCGTGAGATCCTATGGAACGGAATGATACTAGGACACAGGCCTGATAACTCTCCCCTCCTAATAAAAATTTTATCCTCAAAATTTACTAACACAGAACAAAATAAGAAGGAAGAGAAAACATGGATTCGCATAAATAGATATATCAATCAATACAATACAAAGTATAATCAATCCATAACAAGATGGGGATAGCGCTCTCTAATCTCAGCCTCGCGCTCCCAAGACACCTCATTGAAACTATGGTAACCCTACTACACTTTCACCAAAGGAATGACCTTGGTCCGGAGGACCTACTCCTTCCGATCAAGGATGCCAACTGGCTGCTCAATGTAGGAAGCATCCTCACGACCCTCAAATGGCTGCCAATCAATCATGGGAATAGTGTCTGACTCACACTTCCACAGCATAGAAACATGGAAAACGTTGTAGATGCCCCACAACTCTAATGGTAAGGCAAGCCTATAAGCACGACGCCAACGCACCCAGTGATCTCTAAAGGTCTAATAAATCTTAGGGCGAGCTTACCCTTCACTCTAAATCGAACCACGCCCTTCATGGGCAAGACCTTGAGATACACTCTGTCCCCTACTGTGAACTCCAAGGGACGATGCTGACGATCAGTAAAACTCTTCTACCGGCTCTGAGCTGTGTGCATCCTCTGCCTAATGATATCAATAACCTCTGATGTCTGCTGCACAAGCTCAGGGCCTAGGAGATAGTGCTCTCCAACCTTGGCCCAACAACTGGGAGATCAACATGGTCTACTATACAAGGCCTCAAAAAGAGCCACAGCAATAGTCGCCTGATAGCTTTTATTATATGGAAACTCATCCAGGCACAAATGTTCATCCCAACTACCCAAGAAGTCGATCACGCAAGCTCTGAACATATCCTCTAGGATTTGGTTGACCCTCTCGGTCTGCCCATCTGTCTGCAGATTATACATAATGCTGAATTGCAAGGCAGACCCTATCACCTTCTAGAAGCTCCTCCAAAACTGAGATGTGAACCTCGGGTCTTGGTTGGAAACGATCGAGACTGGAACACCATGCAGTCTTATAATCTCATCAATAAACAATCTGGCAAGCTAGTCTAAAGGCTAGGTTGCACGAATCACGAGAAAAATATGCCTACTTCGTCAGGCGATCCATGATAACCCAGATAGCGTCGTGATCACGCTGAGTCCTCGGCAAACCCATAATGAAATCTGTGGATACGTGCTCTCACTTCCACGTCAGGATGTTCAATGGCTGCAATGGACCTGGGGGTCTCTGATGATCGGCTTTGACACACTGACAAGTTTCACACTCGACCACAAAACTGGCGATCTGATGCTTCATCCCCACCTAAAAATATTGTCACCTCATATCGTGGTACATCTTCATCGAGCTAGGGTGGATAGAAAATCTCGATCGATGTGCCTCGGTCATAAGATCTCTACCATCTTTGGAATACCCGGGACACATAATCAGCCTCTGAAGCGAAGTCCACCATCAGAACCAATTCGCCAATCTGACTGACTCTTAGATGTCGCATCTGCTCGAAACTCTGCAATGACTCATCCGTCTGCTAAGCCTCGATCACCCTTGTGACATGAGAGGGTTGAATCGACAGGCTCGATAATTGCATGATAGAGGATTGCAGACCGATCTCGAAGTCATATGCTAACATATCATCAAACATCTTCCACTCCTAAAACATCATATGTGCCCCCAAGCCTCGTGGCTGACAGCTAAGGGCATCTGCCACCACATTTGGCTTGTCTCGGTGGTACTGGAGATTAAAATCATAGTCCTTCAGGAGCTCTATCTAACATCTCTGTCGTATGTTCAGCTCAGATTGTGAGAAGAGATACTTCAAGCTCTTGTGGTCGGAGAAGAGCTCGAACCTAACCCCATAGAGACAGTGCCTCCACAAATTCAGTGCGAAGACAACTGTTGCTAGATCCAAATCATGCGTGGGGTAGTTCAGCTCATGGACTATGAATTGGCGAGATGCATAAGCCGCTGGTTTCCCGTGCTGCATCAGGATATCATCCAAGGCAACACGCGAGGCATCAGTAAATACCACAAATCCATCACTCCCAGAGGGAAGAGTGAGGATAGGAGCGTACGTGAGGTGGTCCTTCAGCTTTATAAATTCTCACTCACAGGCGTCACTCCACACAAACTCTGCGCCCTTCCGGGTCAACCCGATCAGCGGTGCTGCGATATGGGAGAATCCCTCAATAAAGCGTCAATAATATCCCGTAAAACTAAAGAAACTGCGGATCTTGGACATGTTTGTGGGTTGGCCCCACTGACGCACTGCATCTATCTTCGAGGGGTCCACTGCGACACCCTTTCTTGTCACCACGTGACCGAGAAACTTCACCTCCTCCATCAAAACTCACACTTCTCCAGCTTCGCGTACAGCTGGTGGGCACGGAGGGTCTGCAAGGTAATCTTTAGATGCTGCTCGTGGTCCTCGAATAAATCAGAATGTCATCGATGAGGACACTAAAAGTGCCTTGGTTTGTCAATTAGTGTGAGTGTTGAGTCAGCATGATAAGTGAGCCCCATAAGAAGATCATTCAAGTGGCTGCCTCAACAGGATGTGTGCCCAAACTCGTCAAAGGTAAACTTAAACCCAGAACAACTTAGGGTTTAAGGTGTGAAAATTGTTTTGCAAAATCAGAAAAATCTCTAAGTTTTTAGCCTTTGTCGATTTATCGATAAGTGGTTTGATGACATCGGACTCTGTTATCGATGTCCTCGATACTCACTTGATGTTATCGAAATGAAGACTTCAAATGACCAACAACCACAATGAATCTTGGTCTAAATTATTGATGAATTAATGGAAGGTTCGATATCATCGACTTTCGAATCTCGAGTTCATCTAGACGGCTCGATAAAATCAACATCTGGTCAGTTTGTATCCAATATACAGTTAAGGAAAATCATGTGACTTTCGATATCTTAAAAAGAGCCTCGATATCTTCTTAATTCAAACCTCGTGATATCAACGAATCTTCGATGATATCGGATAGGGACACAAATCTGTCTAGCAAGCTTTCAAGTAAAATCTTTCAAGATATTCAAAGTATCGAGAATCACTCAAGGATATCGATATTCAAATATCGATCATATCGAGACCAGGTCGATGGCATCGAATTGGGACACAAAACTGTCCAGCAAGTTTATAGGAAAAATCCTTGAAAAGATCGATGAATCGAAACTGGTATCGATATCATCGATATTTAAAACCAGATGATATCAAGGGATACTCGATCATATCAATGCCTGTTCAGTTACAAAGGTAAGTCTGCTCTCAAGTTTTTCAAATATCGAGGAATCGATCCATGGATCGATGTTATCGGAGTTCAAAATCCGATGTCATCGAAGCCTGCTCGATTTCCTTGATTTATTGGCAAAAAGGTTTAATAGCTTTTAACAAATTAAGTTTGTGTCATGGAGCGGCCATTCAATGCTATCGAGAGTATATGCTCGATGATATCGAATCCCACTCTATGATATTGAACTCTTTCAAAATTATAACTCTTTTATTTCTGTTGGAACTTTTTGCATATTTAATGAGAGCTTGCATGAGGCTGTTTGTAGAGAAAATATATAGAGCTTTTGAGTGTTTAATTCAGATAACCTACCCTAAGCCTTCTTCTCTCATGGGTGGATTAGTGAATGAACTTCCATATTCAAGGATCCTCCTGCTACCACCTTAATGGAAAATCATTGAGCTGGGATACCTTGAATGCATAGATGCTTGGAATCACTCCATCTCTAATATAGGAAAACATTTAATAGAGTAGGATTTCAACATAACCTTGACCCAACCCGTCGCCTTACATTGGAGCATCATAAGTGTTGCGGATCAAGGGAGCTGAAGATTCTTCATCATCAAAGGAGGAGATCTTCATCAATATGCTAAATGGGGCTCATCTACTTTTCTGTAAGTCATTAGAGTCCAGAGACCCTGCTAATCATTCCTTTGTGTAGGATTGGGGCATAGGTGATTCTCATCCCTTTCAAGTCCTCATAGAAGGCCTCTGATGGGAGAATACGTGTGGGTGTTGTGTGTTGACCTTTGTTCTTGGGAGCATAAAATTAGGTCCTTAGTGTAGGTCGTTGGCTTGTGTGCCCTAAAACCCTGGGTGTTGTGTGTTAACCCTTTCTTATGGGAGCATAAACTCTAGGTTCCTTGTGTGGATTCTTGGCCTGTGTGGCCTAAAACCTAGGTACTGTGTGTTAACATTTGCTCTTGTGTAAGGCATAAACTCTAGGTTCCTTGTGTGGATCCTTGGCCTGTGTGGCCTAAAATCTGGGTGCTGTGTGTTGATCCTTGCTCTTGTGTGGGGCATTAACTTATGTCTCGTGGAGACATGTTAGGTGCCTTGTGTAGGTCCTAGAGTTAGCCTTGTGTAGGTTCTAGTGGTTTGAGGTGAACCTGATTTGAAACCTCCATTTGTGAGATCTGGTACACTCAAGGGTTGAGTGAATTTGTCAGAAGTGGAGTAGACACGTAGTCGAACCACTATAAAAATGACTGTGTTTTGAGATTGCTATTTACTTTTATCGCTTGTGTGATTTCTCTGAATGTTCTCATAATGCATGTTTACATGATTACCTAAAACTAATTAGAATCACATCTCACACACAGTCACATCCATCATGAACTATGTTCTACTTCTTGTTTATGTTTTGAATGGTCTTATGATTGGATCCTCTATTTGGCTTGGAAGCCATTAAAGTTACATTGAAGAAATCCAGCTATTTGCATATCAGTTCAAGATAGGGTTGATAGGTTTTAAATCATCATAAAATTTTAAAAAGTTCTATTCACCCACCTCTAGGACATCTTGGCATATTCTCACTTCAACTAAAGCAGTCATTACCGCAATTTCAATTGGTATTAGAGCAGGTCTCTCTTAAGGGCCTCTGTAACACCCTAAAAATTAGAGGTCGAGCAGGAGCTCAACTCTCGAGTTCCAACGCATCACTAATGCAACATAGATAATGATGATTAAATGTTGTCTGTATTAGCACATTAAACATGAATGAGATTAAACCAAAAAAACGTATTATACTCTAGAGACGATTAAGTTAAGCAAGCAGAAGACTAGGATAGATATATAAAATGTATAAGTAATCGTAGGTATCTTGAGTATGATCATGTTACTAGGTCAATAATTTACATGTAAAGTTTCAAAATATACAAAATGTGTAATGTCATCTAATCAGCAACCCTGCAAGCCCCGTTGATCAAGACACAACTCACATGAACCCGCCTGATAACTGCATATAGGAGAATGCCTCCTCATCGTCCTCAAAATTTGGCTCTGCCTCGTAGGCATCACCATCACCTGCAGCTAAGACAAAGTCTGGTTGGTGTTTAAAACACCGTCTCAGAACGTGGGAGTGAGTGATCAACTCAGTGGAGCTATAAAGCAAAGGTTAACATGTTATCAATTCAGTCACGCAGTAATGATAAAGCAATACAATCAAGCATTCTTAAGTACTCTTGTTAATGCAAGGATGATGTGTATTAATGATGTATGCTCTCACCTGCACTCCTTCTGTGAACTTTATCTCATGGTCGCGGCATGCACCCCTTCCACAGTGCCCAACAACGCCAAAGGCGCATGTAATGCGTTGCATGAACGTGATTACCAAGTTCTTATTAGACCTTTTCATACAGCAGGATTGAGAAGCTAAGGTACCTCCCTTATATCATTTCCCAAACAATGATCCATTCTAGGGTCGTCAGTCTTAGTAAATATCATACGATGTTGTGGTTCTAAGTCACTACAAAGGGCTCCTCACCTGATCAGTGTACGCCTAGTTTATACTCTAGTCACTAAGAAAGTCTCGTCGCCTCAACGCAGTTTCAGAGTATGCTCGAGGTCACTACAAAGGGCTCGTCACCTAATCAGTGTAGGCCGACAACTCGAATACAGTGTCTCATACCACCGTATTCGGCTCACGAGGCGGTGTTGCTCACTGGTCACTACGGGGAGGCTCGTTGCCCCAGCGTAGGCCAACAACTTGACCACGGTGTCCAATACCACCATGTCCGGCTCATGAGTCTTAGCAGATCGAGTTATCAAGGTTAAATAGGCTATTCATTAGTAAGCTGGTACCTTAGATTCAAGCAGTAGCGTCCATACATGGTGAACATTCATTGGGCCAATCGGGTTACTTGACAAGCTCGACTGGTACGAGCGTACGTCGAGTTGATCGACATGAAATGCATAAGCATCTCACGTGGCCTAACCACTGTCATCAAATAACGTACGACTCGGGTTCATCGAACGCGTCCGTCGTGGCCAAGAATAGTTCGGCCACCGACCATAAACTATTACCGATTGCCTGGACTACGACGTAGCCCCAAACACATTTTAGAACAACAATACTCACATGTGGTAATCATGGACTGCATGTGACAATTAAATCTAAATATAAATTCTATTTGAGCATTTCAACAAACACATGTTACACATGTCAATCATACACAGGCAAGTTATCAGTAAGTGACGTAGTAGTAAGATAGTTTACACAAAGTAAATTATAACTATGTATGAGGGGGTTGAGAATCCTATCTCAACGCCTTCATTACATACACCACATAAAGCATTTCTCATTCAGGCAATTTATCAAACACTTAAACTACACATAATACATTTCTGTAATAATTTAGTTAAATGCATATTATAGCAACTCCTTTCACAAAGGACTTGCCATGCATACAATAATCATGTATTCGCAATCAATAATCATAGCAAGCAAAAATCCTAATTCCATATTCATACAAATATTTCAACAAACACTTAGACTACACACTATAATATACATGACGTATGTTAGTCATAACATGTATTTGGGCAAATTCTTTCGCCAAGGGGTTGTCGCATATACAACAACCCTATATCCACGACGGATAATCATGTCAAACACGACTCCAAATTCTATGCACATTCAATCATTTCAACTAACACATGGAGTATGCTATACTCAACATAATTCATATATATCTATAAAGCGAAGGAAATCTTCGCATTTAGCATGTGAAACGACACCCAAATTAGTTATAAATCATTAGCCGACATTGAAAGCCTTGAAAACCATAACCTAAATGTTTATAGTCCGCAAGTATCAAATTCAGTTTGTATACCGAGTCTTTGTCTATGGCACAACGACAACCTACAATATGGAATAGGTTAGCTATTTCATCACTTACACTATTTGAAACCCTAAAACAGATGAGGGTTAGGTTTTTCTTACCTAAGAACGGTGTCAAAATTGCTAGAATAGCGATACAAAAGTGACAGTTAGGTACGTGGAATAGCGGGGTTGAATCCCAAGAGTGAACTCTCACACTCTCTCTAACTTTCTCTCTCTTTCCTTCTCTCTTTTCTCTTTTCTCTCTCTTAGGGTTGCAAATTCGTATGGCATGAGAGAGAGAGAGAGAGGGTTTAAGGTCCTTATATAGGCCCATAACTGATAGGAATGGCAACAGGGCCATGGTATACTTAGGTTATAGCCAAATAGTGGCGGTTTCGTTTCAACGGAGCACTTCTAGAGGCCCCTTTTCTGCGTACGATCGGACTTAAGCTTCCTGGCATTAGAACTAGGTCGAGTTAAGTTTTCAGTCTGATCAGATTTACAGATCGACTGTGGCGGACCAGTTTCTATTCAACGGTCACCGATACTTGATCAGGGCCACAAGTACACTGACACGTGTATGAAAATTTTCCTGATCCGAGGGTATAATTGGGTCAAATTCTGACGGTCTGAAACCTTAGATTTGGCCCGCAACCGAACGGCTCAATTTACTTAAATCTGAGTACGTTTTCCAAAGATATTCGTGTTTCTCACACTCTTTGCTCCAGGCTCAAGATGTGTTTTTCTGGATACTATCTGGATTTGATTTTAAGATGGTTGTCAAGCCCAATAAATCAGTCATAAGCGTATGGTTTCATAGTCAACAGACTTTCGACGAGCGGTCCAGGTCCGATACGAGGTTTCAATGTGCTCCCGAGAGCAACTGGGTTTAGAGATTGATCCTAGATTTCAGGGTAATGTAGCGTCAATGATTCTACAAGTTTTGGGTCTTGCAGTTCATATTTAAAGTGATTAGTGTTAATTTCACAGGTAATCTAATTTAGCACTTAGTTAATTTCATCTAATGTCTAAAAGATTTGGTCCTGAGGTGGTATTCGGGTCTTTGTACGGATTTTTCTGAGATGTTATAACTTCACTGCCTAGAGAGTGATCTTGACTGAAGTTGGTAATATGGCCAAAGGAGAGGGCTCATCTGTAACTTGACCTCCTATATTTGATGGATCAAATTATGTGTATTGGAAGGCTAAGATGCATTACTTTTTGAGATCTTTGGATCATGATGTTTGGGACATTGTTGAAAAAGGATATGTGCCACCAACTGAACAAATAGTACTTGAAAATGGCACAACTATCGCCAAACCAAAATCCAAAGAAATGTGGACAACATTCGATAGAGGAAAACAAACGTCTGAAGCTAAAGTAATGAATGTTATCTACTGTGTTGTGTCCCAAGGAGTCTTTAATCAAATCAATATGTGTGGAACAGCTAAAGAAGCATGAGACTTGTTGGAAACAACTCGTGAGGGAACTAGCACTGTGAAAAGATCCAAATTGTAACTCATAACATCACAGTTTGAATGTCTCAGAATGGAAGAGCATGAGACCTTCATGGAGTTTTTCACAAAACTGAACATCATCTGCAACTCCATGGGTGGATTAGGAGAAAAAGTTCCAGTTCCAAAAATCTGTAGGAAAATTCTGAGATCATTACCGGAATGGTTTAACTCGAAAGTTACAACCATTGAAGAATGTAGAAACATGGATGAAATGAAAGTGGAAGAACTCATAGGTTCTCTACAAACATTTGAACTACACTTCAAGCAAACTCCTAAACCCAAAAATATTGTCCTCAAAACTTCAAATCTCCCTAATGAAGAGGATGAAAGTGAAAGGGAAAATGAAGATGAAGAAGTGGCCCTGTCGGCTCAACGGTTCAGAAAATATTTCTATAAAAACTGTGGCCAACCGTTTAAAGGAAAACAATTGGATAACAAGCATTATATAGGTAAACTTGGTAAAAAGTCTAAAGAGCCACAATGTTACACTTGTTGAAAGTTTGAGCACCTATCTATTAAATGCCCTAATAGGAAAACCAAAGGAAAGGCGATGGCAGCCACATGAGATGATACTGAAGAGTCAAATTCAGAATGTAGTGACTTAGAAAGTGATGGAGACCAAAAATCCTTGAAAATACTCATGGTCTCCACATCTACATACATTCTTGTGATAGCCAAGGAAATTGATGAATCTCGAATTGAAGAGTCATTTCCATCCGATGATGAGAAAGAAGAAGAAGAGGAAGAGAAGGATATAAACTACAGGATGCCTATAATCAACTTTATACACATAGCATCCATATCCTTAAAAGACTTGGGATAAATGAAAACAAAAATAAATTGCTGCAAATGGATATAGACAAAACATTATAAATCAATACACACTTGATTAATGATCTTCAGAAATACCACTCAGAAAATGATAAGCTGGAAAGATTCAATCTGTCCCTCAAATCTGAATCATCAAAACTGACTAAACAGATTAATCTATTGAAAGATGAAAATGTGCATCTAAAGAATGAGAATCACACACTTAGGTTTGATGCAGAACAATCTAGGAAGCCTGTTGAACTAAATTACAAATTCTCCCAGAGCAGTGAAAGATTAGAAAAACTCTTAGCGATGGGAAGATCTGGAAAAGACAAGAGTGGATTAGGATATGAAAAATTCAAACCAAGTTCCAAAAATGCAGCACCAATGGTTAAGGAACTAGCTGCATCAGGAAGCAAAACAAAAGCTACTTCTATCTGTCATTCATGTGGAGACTCAGGCTATTTTAAATTTGAATGTATTGCTCCTAAGTGGACTCAATCTAATTCTGGTCTGAATCATATTAGTAAATATGGACAAACCAGAAAAACAGTACAGAATACCAAGAGTCCACTAAACAATATGGCAAAAGGTATAACACATCCATCTCCGCACAGAATGACCAAAAGAATGGAGGAGCTATTAAATGAAGTGGCTAACTTGAATCAGAAAACAAATGATCTAATGAAACAAGGAAAACTGATCAGTTTCCTAATGTACTGTAATGCCCTAAAAATCGGGGGTCGAGTAGCAACTCAACTCCCGAGTTCCAAAACATCACTTATGCAACATATATGCTTATGATTAAATGTTGTCTGTGTTAGTGCATTAAGCATGAGTGGGATTATACCAAAATAGTAATTGATACTCCAGATTAAGTTGTTTTTCAGACAGCGAAAGACCGTAAATTATATAAAATACGTGAGGAACATATAAACCGAAACCTATCTCCAGAGTATGAATATAACACTGAGTCACTGTATACATGTAATATTACAAAAGTCAAAAGTATTAAAAATGGTTTAATGGTACTAAAATCCTGTAGCCCCGCCGACCAGTAGAGGCTAAGCGAAGCCGTCGGAGAACTGCATATAAGAGTACTCCTCCTGATTGTCATAGAAGTTCGGCTCTGCTTCCTGAGCGTCGCCATCACCTGCAGCTAAGACAGGGTCTGGTTGGTGTGTACATCACTGTCCCGTAACGTGGGAGTGAGTGATCAACTCAGTGGAACAATAAAGCAAAGGTTAGCATGTTATCAATTCAATTAAGCAGTAATGATAAAGCAGTAAATCATACATCCCTAAGTACTCTTGTTAATGCAAGAATGGTATGAATGTATGATGCATGCCCTTGCCTACGCTCCCTTAGCGACTTCATCTCACGTTCGCGCATGAACAACACTACCTCAGTGCTTGACCTGCTACGCCTGAACGCACACGTAATGTGGTGCATGTATATGATTACTAAGTTCTTATTAATCCTTTTCATACAGCATGGTTGGGAAACTAAGGTACCTCCCTTATATCAATACCCAAATAATGATCCATTATAGGGTCGTTAATCCCAGTAAATCTCATACGAAGTTACGGTTCTAGGTCACTATCACCAACGCCCTACCAACCGGCAGTCTATTTTCGAAGGCACGTCACCGACCTGACTGGGGACCATAGCCAGGCTGCGATGGGGTAGGCCTAGCTTATACTCTCATTGCCACGGAAGGTTCGTCACCTCAACGTAGTCTCAGATTATGCTTGAGGTCACTACAAAGGGCTCATCACCTGATCAGTGTAGGCTGACAGCTTGTATAGTATCCCATACCACCGTATTCGGTTCATGAGTTTAGGTTGTTCACTGGTCACTACGGGTGGGCTCGTCGCCCCGGGGTAGGTCGATAACTCGACCATAGTGTCCCATACCACCATGTCCGGCTCATGAGTCTTAGCGGATTGAGGTAGCAAGGTTAACGGGGTTTCCACTGGTGAATTTGGTACTTAGGTTCAAGCAGTAGCATCCAAACATGGTGAACATACATCGGGCCAATAGGGTTACTTGACGAGTTCGACTAGAATGAGAATACATCGAGTTGATCGACATGAACTGTGTAAGCACTCCGTGTGGCCTAACCACTGTCGATAACTGAAGTACGCCTTGAATTCGTCGAACACATCCTGTGTGGCGAAACAACATCATCCACCAATCTAGGCTCTGTTACCGATTGCCTGGACTATACAATAACCCCAATCACATTCAATTACAACAAAACATTCTAAAAGATAGTTAAAGTAGTAATGGATCAAGATTTCAAATCATACAATCATGTCCGCTTTAGGGCAGCCAGGGCTGTTGCACTGAATCGTTACACCACTCCCCCATCACCCTTCATGGCTTTGTTTTTGCATTTTATGGAATACAACTTAAACATGGATTTATGCATATACATTACATAGAAAAATAGATACTCTAATATACGGTACATGGAGGAAAGCATACACATAGTTAAAGTAGTTGAGAATCATATCTCAACACCCTTATACATTGCAATTTACTAACTACTTACTCATTCAGACAATGTTACAAACACTTAGACTACACCTTCCAACATACCTGTAATATGCTAGTTAAAACACATGTCGTAGCAAATCCTTTCATAAAAGAGTTGCCACATGAACCACAATCATGTATTCACGAACAATAGTCATGGCAAGCAAAAATCATAGTTCTATATGCATTCGAACATTTCTGCAAACACTTAAGCTACACGTTATAACATACATAATGTACGTTGGGATAACATGTATTAGGCTAATCCGTTCACCCAGAAGTTGATACACATGCATTTATCATACATAGACAGCAATTAATCATGGCAAGCACAAATCCGAATTTCATACGTATACAGTATTTTTTACAAACTATGAGTAATATAGTATATTTAACCTAATTAACATATAACTGAAAAATGAAACGGACATCACTTTATGCATGTGAAATAGCATCCACGTCAGTAATATATTATTAACCGACATTGAAAGACTTGAAAACCATAACCTATACGTCTATAGTCGCACCTTATGCTGTAGAAGCGTAACGAATTCGCTAGAAACTCTATGGCTTCGTCAACGAGGGTATATCAACCTATAGCATGAGTTAGGTTAGTTATTTCATAACCTACACTACCTGAAACCCGAAAATAGATTAGGGTTAGGTTTTCTTATCTAAGAACAGGATCGGTATAGCCGGTAGAGCGGTACGGAAGGTCTGATTTAGTCCGTAGAATGATGGGATTGAATCCCATGGATGAACTCCAACTCTCTCTCTCTCTTTCCTCTCTTCTCTCTCCTAGGGTTTCCCAAATTCGTATGGGATGAGAGAGTAAGGGCTTAAGGGCCTTATATAGGCCTAAAACTGATGGAAATGGCCCCAGGGCCAAGGTATACTTAGGTTATAGCCAAAGGGAGTCTGTTTCAACTTAACGGAGCACTTCTGGAGCCCCTCTTGAGCCAAAGGTCGGACTTAAGCTCCCTGACCATGGATCTAGGTCGAGTTAAGTTTTTGTTTCAATCGGGTTTCCAGATCGCATGTGGCGGACCAGTTTCAGTTCAACGGTCACCGGAACTCGATCAGGGTTACAAGTACACTGCCATGTATGGGAAATTTCTTCTGATTCGAGGGTATATTTGGGTCAGATTCCGACGGTATGATTGCTTATATCAGGCCTGCAAGCGACAAGTCTCAGATTACTTAAATTAGATTTAATTTCTAAAGAAAACCACGTTTTCTCACACTCTTCACTCCGAGCTCAAGCGAATAGCCCCGGGACACAATCTGGATTTGATTTCTGAGATGGTTGTCAAGCCCAGCAAGGCGGTCCTAAGCGCTTAGTATCGTGGTCATCGGACTTTCGATGTGCGGTCCAGATTCGATACGGAGTTTCAATGTGCTCTCGAGAGCAACTGGGTAATGAGGTTGATCCTAGATTTTATGGTAACCTAGCGTCAATGATTCTACAAGTTTTAGGTCTTGTAGATCGTATTTAAAGTGGATCAAGCAGATTTCGTAGCTAATCTAGTTTAGCACTTAGTTAATTTTGTCTAATTCCTAAAGGATTTGATCTTGAGTGATTTCTGCTTAAGGTGGTACTCGGGTTTTTGTACGGATTTTTCTGGGACGTTACAATCAATCCCCCTTAAAGAAAAATTTCGTCCCCGAAATTGTCTAAGGGTAATAAGTAAAGGTTTTCAGGTTAGTTCTATTGGTTTGAGGTTTATATATGTGTTAGGGTATATAACAGCTACACCAGCCTAGCTCATATCGGTCTACCCCCCTTAAAAGTTTCTACTTTTGAGGTTTGAAGATAAATGTCTAAGTCATTATTATCATGCTAAGTGTCTGATGTTAAAGTTTACCTAAGGGTGGTATGTTCTACCATTTACGATTGGGCTAAAACTGAAAGTCAGTTGTGGTAGGCTCGAACCCGATACGTCGATTGTCCGCCTGACCAGGGTAGACAACACATTGTATCCCTTCCTAATCCTGATGGATCCTGGTCTTCTGATCGGTCAAACAGTGAGTCCTTTGGTAATCACCCAGGATTGAGAATTGAGTTAAGCCGCGAATTCCTCATACGGATATGGTTCTGAAATTCCTAAACCTGATCATCCTAAGTATTTAAGGAGTATTCTAGTTCATTAGGAGGTTCACGCCTCATGTTTATAAGGTTGTTCTCTGGATCTTGTTCAACGAGAGTTCTTGTTTAACCTATGTTTAACTTGGTGGATAATAAGTTCTTTCCTGGTGCTCATAGTCAAAAGACTATACTAGAAGGGTTTTCGATCTCCTAATATTATAGTTGTATGTCACCATTTCAATCGTACGGCTAAGGGTTATGAGCAGATTTTCACTTTGGTTTCATTAACTTCGGGAGGTAGGGAAGAGTCGAGAGTCCTAAAATATTGCACAAGTTTGGAATGCTAGCAACATAAGGCCGCGGGAAGGGAAAGAAAAGGGACATCTCCTCGACGCGGTATGAACTTTGAATTTACAAGGGAAATAAGAATCTTGTAACCTTACCGTGGTCCGCCTCCAACATGATCTTACGGAGTATTAAACTATGAAACTCAATCCTACATATAATCAAATTTAATCACAAGATAATTCATAGTATGAATATAAGAATTCCTAAAATATATGACTAACCTATTAGCAACTTGAAGTTATAGAAATTTTCTGTTTCGGCCATTCTATTATTTACAACATATTTGTCCTCTCTGGTTACCATATTATTATTATTATTATTATTATTATTTTATATATATAATGAGGATAGTAATCCATTGTTAGGCCTATTCTTTCATACGAATTGGTTTAATAGACCCAATGTCTGCTAATAGGAATACAGGCATGCCTTGACTGTGGGCAGAGACCTCAAAGGTCAAAGGCGCTGCAGTTGTTGATGCTTCAGCTGTAAGTGCATGCACACGGGCTTGTTGAGGATAGTTTGGTTGTGCCGTCATAGGTCGTTGGGGTGACTCATTTCAAGGTATAGGTGGTCCGTAAAGTGGCTGCACTGGTGGTGTAGATCGTGGGGGTGGAGTCGTTACATCACATGGTAGCCGACGGTCATTCTTCTGAGGTGGCGTGATACCATTGTCTTTCATCTTGGTGAAACAGAAGGGGTTAGTGTGTCAGCCTTTATCGCAATAAGTACACCAATGTTTCACTCGCCTTTGCTAGGTCGACAGAGCAATGGGCTTGGGAGGCAAGTCTACATGTGGCCTCTTACCTAGAACTAGCCGGTCCTGTGATTCAGGCTGAGGCCTCGGGCCCATTGGTATACATGTCTGAGAAACTATGTTTCCATCTTGCTCAGCTCTTGGAGACATGTTGCCTAACTCAGCGTAATTGGAAATGCTAGCGCTACAGGTCTGAGTGCAGATATCGGGCCGCAACCCATCTGAAAAACGTGGCATTTTCATCGATTCATCAGTTAGTATCAAAGGATTGTATCTGGCTAACTCCGTGAACCTGTTCTCATACTCTGCCACCGTCATGCCCCCCTGTTGGAGGCGAAGAAACTCTCCCTCCCTCTCATGGCGGTACATGAGGAAGAAATATTTCTTGTGGAAGTGTCTCAAATGCACCTCAAGTCCACACGTGTCCTGTGGGAACTATTTATAGGACGTTGTCCCACCATAAACTAGCCTCCTTCTCAAACATATAAATGGCTAGCTCAACTTGTTCTACTTCAGTGCAGTGTAGCGGCTTCAACATCTTAAAGATGAGATCTATCCAGTACTCAGCCTCCTCGGGTCTGTAAGAACCCGTAAAGGTAGGAGGCCTTAAGTGTTGGAATAGCTCGAGGAGACCACTCATACTCAGATTCCCTGTAAGATATGCAGCATGTGCAAGATAAGTCACACCCTCATCTTGAGCGGAAGGCCCTACAGTCTATGCAGAGTGTACAGATGGTGCAAGTGGAGTCGGACTCCCACCCTAAGCGAGAGCCCCTTCAATCATGGCCAAAAGCTGTTACTGCTGTTGCTGATGTTGCATCTGCTGCTGCTGGTGCATCATCATCAACAATTGCTCTAACCTATCCATAGGTGGGGCTGATTTAGGCACAAGCTGTGTCGACGTTGACGCACGGTTCTGCTCAGGAACCGATGGTGTAACAGGTGGCACTATAAGCGGTGTCATATGTGTCGGCCCAGTGGCAGGGCCAATGGCCGACTGAGAATCTGGCATGGCAGTGTGGTCAGGTCCAAACTAGGGTCCATCTGGCAATCACTCAGGGAAGATACCCCATCAATCGGATCATCAAAAGTGAGATGCGCCGCAACCCGTGCAGCCTTAGGTGGTATTCCCTATATCCAACATAGGGTGCAACCCAGGTCAGATTCAGCTTACTCACAATCACTTTTACGCAGCATTCATACACAGATTTAAACAACTTCATGCATTTCATTTACTAAAAATTGTCATAATACATGGAATACTGAGTTACATGAATCATGACAGAAGATGCATGCGAGCTAATACAACCAAAGCTTTAAATACTAAAACATTCTACTAACTACTACACGACTAGGCCCATCAATATGAACACAAACATAACCTAAAGCAGTAACCAAAACAAACTGCAAGACAACGTTATGGATGATTAGGCATCCGAGTCTGCCAATGGAGGAGGGGCACCCTTATCCTGCAAGCAGCACAGGATAGTCTTCAAAGTGTGAGTCACTTTCTTGAACTTGTATCTCACGAGGCCCCGAAGATCTATAATATCCTGTCATATGACAACCTGACCCTGTCATAGGATAGCCTGACCCTCCTCATACGAGCATCCTTAGCAGCCCGATCAGTGTCCTGCTCCGGTGGCGTAGGAGGGGAGCTCTCCTCCGTATCCTGGGCCTCCTCTTCTTCCTCGCTCTCTTCCTCTTCTATTTTAGCTCCACCTTCTTCCTCACTTTCATACTCCTCACTAGCTGTCTCATCATCACTCTCACCAAGTTGGGCTTGCCGCTGTCGTGGCCCGATTTCATCTGATTGAGAGTAGTTTCGTCGATGGAATGTTGTGGCACTGGGAGTTCTGCGCCAAGACTGTAGCCGAACTCGCGTGCAATCTTGCATATAAGCCAGCCGAAGGGGAGCGAATCAGTCCTTCTATTGGAGCGTGCGGTAAGAACTATCTGTCGCAAAATATACGTAGGCATGCACAACTTCTCTCCCTGCCCCGCTTGGTATACAAAATCTACCATCAGACACGTGCACTCACTGCGATTTCCCCACCTGGGGTACACATTAAACGTGCAGATATGGTGGAGTAGGCAAAAATCATCCGTCATATGTGACGCCAGGATGCTATTGTTTGGCTGTCATTACACCAGTCGACCACAAAGGGAATGCATACGACGATCTCTTTCTCATGCACTCTTCAGATTCTTCTCGCTCGCGTGAACTTGGCTAAGCGGTATTCCCATGAGTCGAGCTATTAAGTCAGCATCAATTGTGGCCTCCCGACCTCTTCCCACGGGAATCTTGAACTGCAAGGGTTCCAATGTAGGCTCTTAAATGTGGGCATAGAAAGCTCGGACAATACTCACATTCGCACGATATTTACCCTCAAACACAGGGTCCTAACCGGCCTCACCCAGGCGCTCCAATAATAAATACTCCCCAAAGAGCCGCCCATCCACTTGAGCTTCAAAAAGGACCCTACGACCCTCATAAACCCATGCGATAGCTCTGCCAATAGAGCCCTTTTGACAGGAGCCTGGGGATCGAGATCCCGTTTAGTCCGTATCTCACGTTCAACGCCCATGCTTGCGGTAGCGCCTCTCAGTCTCCTTGAACGAGTAGGGCAGCTAGGCTCGGCTTCATCCATGGCACCCTTTCTCTTCCCCATGAGAGAAAGAATGGTAGAAAGTGAGAAAATGGCTGTAATGAACTTGAATAGGGCCATGGAAAAGTGGAGAAAAGGGGCGAAATGGATGAAGTCTTTAGGTCTCCACAGATTTGAGCCTCCAAGGGGTGTGTAAAGGCTCAAATGGAAGGGAATGAAGAGGGAAAGTGGAGGAAGAGGATAGGTAGTGGGTGTACACGAATTTGAGCCTCAAATGGGGGATTTAAGAGCTCAAATGAGAGAGAATGGAGAGGGTAGGCAGCAATGGAGATGGGTTTACAGCAGGGTGGTGGGTATGGTGCATGAAAATGAAAGAGGACGAGGTTGGAGGGGCAATTTTTGTGAAAAATCTATGGTTTGGGAGAGAAAGGAGAGCTTGAGAGGGTTTTTTATGAAGGAGGGGCGACCTAGGAAGGGTTTTAACCAAAACCCCTTGCATCAGGGGGCCACACTACACCCCAAACCCCGTCGGCCAGAGTAGCCCGCCCGGCCGAGCCCGCTAGTCAGCGAGGCCTCGCCTGACTCTGGAGGTTTTGTCGAGGGCTCACCCCTTGGGCGAGGTCCTCCCCCCTGGACTCTAAAAAGATGTGGGTTCCACCCTGGGTCTCCCTGGCAGTGCCCCGCTTGGCCCCTGACTCTGTTTTGAGCCGTTTCGGGTCATTTCGTGTAGTTTCTGATGTACAGCTGTATATAGGGATTTTTTTGAAGGCTGGGAAGGGGTAATCTGTGGTCTAGACCCGTCATTTGACGGTCTAGGAGTGATACGGGGTCGTCTCATGTGATCACGGAGGTGTACGGAGTCGATCTCAGCGATCGTTTTCGGTGAACTTCGCTAATTGGCGAAACCGGGACTCCTATGACTATTTCTATATTTTTCGCGCACCCACCTAAGTTGAAGTTGCGTCAGCGTATGTCATGTGACCATAACCTAGGTCCGGTTTAATCCAAATTATGCTCTGATACCAACTTGTAACGCCCTAAAAATCGAGGGTCGAGTAGCGACTCAACTCCTGAGTTCTAAAACATCACTTATGCAACATATATGCTTATGATTAAATGTTGTCTATGTTAGTGCATTAAGCATGAGTGGGTTATACCAAAACAGTAATTCATACTCCAGATTAAGTTATTTTCAAGACAGCAGAAGACTGGAAATTATATAAAATACATGAGGAACATATAAACCGAAACCTATCTCCAGAGTATGAATATAACACTGAGCCACTGTGTACATGTAATATTACGAAAGTCAAAAGTATCAAAAATGGTTCAATGGTACTAAAATCCTGTAGCCCTGCCGACCAGGAGAGCCTAAGCAAAACCGTCGGAGAACTGCTTATAAGAGTACTCCTCCTAATCATCATAGAAGTGTGGCTCTGTTTCCTGAGCGTCGCCATCACCTGCAGCTAAGACAAGGTCTGGTTGGTGTGTACAACATCATCCCGTAACGTGGGAGTGAGTGATCAACTCAGTGGAATAATAAAGCAAAGGTTAGCATGTTATTAATTTAATCAAGCAGTAATGATAAAGCAGTAAATCACACATCCCTAAGTACTCTTGTTAATGCAAGAATGGTATGAATGTATGATGCATGCCCTCGCCTATGCTCCCTCAGTGACTTCATCTCACGTTCACGCATGAACAACACTGCCTCAGTGCTTGACCTGCTATGCCTAAACGCATGCGTAATGCGGTGCATGTAAATGATTACCAAGTTCTTATTAGTCCTTTTTATACAGTAGGTTAAGAAACTAAGGTACCTCCCTTATATCAATACCTAAATAATGATCCATTCTGGGTCATCAATCCTAGTAAATCTCATACGAAGTTACGGTTCTAGGTCACTACCACCAACGCCCTACCAACTAGCATTCTATTTTCGAAGGCATGTTACCAACCTGACTGGAGACCACAGCCAGGCTGCGGTGGGGTAGGCCTAGGTAATACTCTCGTTGCTACGGAAGGCTCGTCGCCTAAACGTAATCTTAGAGTATGCTCGAGGTCACTATAAAGGGCTCGTTACCTGATCAGTGTAGCCCGACAGCTCGAATATAATGTCCCATACTACCGTATTTAGCTCATGAGTTTGGGTTGCTCACTGGTCACTACGGGTGGGCTTGTCACCCCGGCGTAGGCCGACAGGTCGACCACGGTGTCCCATACCACCATGTCCGGTTTATGAGTCTTAGCAGATAGAGGTACCAAGGTTAACGGGGTTTTCACTAGTGAGTTTGGTACCTTAGGTTCAAGCAGTAGTGTCCAAACATGGTGAACATACATCGGGCCAATAGGGTTACTTGACGAGCTTGACTAGCATGAGCATACATTGAGTTGATCGACATGAAGTACGTAAGCACTCCGTGTGGCCTAACCACTGTCGATAACCGAAGTACGCCTCGAATTCGTCGAACATATCCTACGTGGTGAAACAACATCATCCACCAATCTAGGCTCTGTTACCGATTGCCTGGACTATACAATAGCCCCAATCACATTCAATTACAACAAAACATCCTAGAAGATAGTTAAAGCAGTAATGGATCAAGATTTCAAATCATACAATCATGTCCACTTTAGGGCTGCCAGGGCTGTTGCACGAAATCGTTACACTACTCCCCCATCACCCTTCACGGCTTTATTTTTGCATTTTATGGAATACAACTTAAACATGGATTTATGCATATGCAATACGAAGATAAACAGACACTCTAATATACAGTATATGGAGGAAAGCATGCACATAGTTAAAGTAGTTGAGAATCATATCTCAACACCCTTATACATTACAATTTACTAACTACTTACTCGTTCAGACAATGTTACAAACACTTAGACTACACCTTCCAACATACCTATAATATGCTAGTTAAAACACATGTCATAGTGAATCCTTTCACAAAGGAGTTGCCACACGAACCACGATCATGCATTCACGACCAATAGTCATGGCAAGCATAAATCATAGTTCCATATTCATTCGAACATTTCTACAAACACTTAAGTTACACGTTATAACATACACAACCTATGTTGGGATAACATGTATTAGGCTAATCCGTTCACCCAGAAGTTGATACACATGCATCTAGCATACATAGATAGCAATTAATCATGGCAAGCACAAATCCGAATTTCATACATATACGGTATTTTTTACAAACTACGAGGAATACAGTATATTTAACCTAATTAACATATAACTGAAAAATGAAACGGACATCACTTTATGCATGTGAAATAGTATCCACGTCAGTAATATATCATTAATCGACATTGAAAGCTTTGAAAACCATAACCTATACGTCTATAGTCCGCACCTTACACCGTAGAAGCGTAACGAATTCGCTAGAAACTCTAAGGCTTCGTCAACGAGGGTATATCAACCTATAGCATGAGTTGGGTTAGTTATTTCATAACCTACACTACCTGTAACCCAAAAACAGATTAGGGTTAGGTTTTTCTATCTAAGAACGGGATCGGTATCGCCGGTAGAGTGATACAGAAGGGCTGATTCAGTCCGTGGAATGATGGGATTGAATCCCAGGGATGAACTCCAACTCTCTCTCTCTCTTTCTCTCTCTTTCCTCTCTTCTCTCTCATAGAGTTTTCCAAATTTGTATGGGATGAGAGAGTGAAGGTTTAAGGCCCTTATAAAGGCCTAAAACTAATGGAAATGGCCCTAGGGCCAAGGTATACTTAGGTTATAGTCAAAGGGAGTCTGTTTCAGCTCAGCGGAGCACTTCTGGAGCCCCCCCTTGAGCCAAAGGCCAGACTTAAGCTCCCTAACCATGGATCTAGGTCGAGTTAAGTTTTCGTTCTAATCGGGTTTCCAGATCGCATGTGGCGGACTAGTTTCAGTTCAACAGTCACCGGAACTCGATCAGGGTTACAAGTACACTGCCATGTATGAGAAATTTCTCCTAATCCAAAGGTATATTTGGGTCAGATTCTGATGGTCTGATTGCTTATATCTGGCCCGCAAGCGACAAGTCACAAATTACTTAAATTAGATTTAATTTCTAAAGAAAACCACATTTTCTCACACTCTTCACTCCGAGCTCAAGCAAATAACCCCAGGACACTATCTGGATTTGATTTTCGAGATGGTTGTCAAGCCCAGCAAGGCGGTGCTAAGCATTTAGTCTCGTGGTCATCGGACTTTCGATGTGCGGTCCAGTTCCGATACGGAGTTTCAATGTGCTTCCGAGAGCAATTGGGTAATGAGGTTGATCCTAGATTTTAGGGTAACCTAGCGTCAATGATTCTACAAGTTTTGGGTCTTGCAGATCGTATTTAAAGTGGATCAAGCAGATTTCGTAGCTAATTTAGTTTCGCACTTAGTTAATTTTGTCTAATTCCTAAAGGATTTGATCCTGAGTGATTTCTGCTTGAGGTGGTACTTGGGTCTTTGTACGGATTTTTCTGGGACGTTACAATCAATCCCCCTTAAAGAAAATTTTCATCCCCGAAATTTTCTAAGGGTAATAAGTAAAGGTTTTCAGGTTAGTTCTGTTGGTTTGAGGTTTATATACGTGTTAGGGTATATAACAACTACACCAGCCTAGCTCATATCGGTCTACCCCCCTTAAAAGTTTCTACTTTTGAGGTTTGAAGATAAATGTCCAAGACATTATTATCGTGCTAAGTGTCTGATGTTAAAGTTTACCTAAGGGTGGTATGTTCTACCATTTACGATTAGCCTAAAACGGAAAGTCAGTTGTGGTAGGCTCGAACCCGATACGTCGATTGCCCGCCTGACTAGGGCAAACAACACATTGTATCCCTTCCTAATCCTGATGGATCCTGGTCTTCTAATCGGTCAAACAGTGAATCCTTTGGTAATCACCCAGGATTGAGAATTGAGTTAAGCCGCGAATGCCTCATACGAATATGGTTCTGAAATTCCGAAACCTGATCATCCTAAGTATTTAAGGAGTATTCTAGTTCATTAGGAGGTTCAAGCCTCATGTTTATAAGGTTGTTCTTTAGATCTTGTTCAACGAGTGTTCTTGTTTAACCTATGTTTAACTTGGTGGATAATAAGTTCTTTCCTGGTGCTCATAGTCAAAAGACTATACTAGAAGGGTTTTCGATCTCCTAATATTATAGTTGTATGTCACCATTTCAATCGTACGGCTAGGGGGTTATGAGCAGATTTACACTTTGGTTTCATTAACTTTAGGAGGTAGGGAAGAGTCGAGAGTCCTAAAATATTGTACAAGTTTGGAATGTTAGCAACATATGGCTGCGGGAAGGGAAAGAAAAGGGACATCTCCTCGACGCAATATGAACTTTGAATTTACAAGGGAAATAAGAATCTTATAACCTTACTGTGGTCCGCCTCTAACATGATCTTATGGAGTATTAAACTATGAAACTCAATCCTACATATAATCAAATTTAATCACAGGATAATTCATAGTATGAATATAAGAATTCCTAAAAGATATGACCAACCTATTAGCAACTTGAAGTAGTAGAAATTTTCCGTTTCGACCTTTCTATTATTTACAACATATTTGTCCTCTCTAGTTAACATATTATTATTATTATTATTATTATTATTATTTTTAATGAGGATAGTAATCCATTGTTAGGCCTATTCTTTCATACAAATTGGTTTAATAGACCCAGTGTCTGCCAATAGGAATACAGGCGTACCTTGACTGCGGGCAAAGACCTCAAAGGTCAAAGGCACTGCTGTTGTTGACTCGGGTGCTTCAGCTGCAAGTGCACGCACACGGGCTTATTGAGGATAGTTTGGTTGCGCCGTCATAGGTCATTGGGGTGACTCATTTTGGGGTACAGGTGGTCGCTAAAGTGGCTGCACTGGTGGTGCAAATCGTGAGGGTGGTCATTATATCACGTAGTAGCCGACGGTCATCCTTCTGAGGTAGCGTGATACCATTGTCTTTCATCTTGGTGAAATAGAAGGGGTCAGTGTGTCCGCCTTTATCGCAATAAGTACACCAACATTTCACTCACCTTTGCAAGGTCGGCAGAGCCGTGGGCTTAGGAGGCAAGTCTACATGTGGCCTCTTACCTAGAACTGGCCAGTCCTGTGATTCGGGCTGAGGCCTCGGGCCCATTGGTATACATGTCTGAGAAACTCTGTTTCCATCTTGCTCAGCTCTTAGAAACATGTTGACTTGCTCGACGTAATTGGAAATGCTAGCGCAACACGTCTGAGTGCGAATATCGGGCCACAACCCATCTGAAAAACGCGGCATTTTCATCGATTCATCAGTTAGTATCAAAGGAGCATATCTGGCTAGCTCCGTGAACCTGTTCTCGTACTCTACCACTCTCATGCCCTCCTGTTGGAGGCGAAGAAATTCTCCCTCCCTCTCATGGCAGTACATGAGGGGGAAATATTTCTCGTGGAAGTGTGTCTCAAATGCACCTCCAGTCCACACGTGTCCTGTGGGAACCATTTGTAGGACATTGTCCCACCATAAACTAGCCTCCTTCTCGAACATATAGGTGGCTAGCTTAACTTGTTCTAACTCATTGCAGTGCAGCAGCTTTAATATCTTAGAGATGAGATTTATCCAGTACTCAGCCTCCTTGGGTCTGTAAGAACCCGTAAATGTAGGAGGCCTTAAGTGCTAGAATAGCTCGAGGAGACCACTCGTACTCAGATTCCCCGTAAGAAATGCAGTAGGTGCAGGTAAAGTCACACCCTCATCCTGAGTGGAAGGCCCTACAGTCTTTACATAGTGTACAGATGGTGCAGGTGGAGTCGCACTCCCACCCTGAGCTAGAGCCCCTGCAATCGTGGTCAAAAGCTGTTACTGTTGCTGCTGATGTTGCATCTGTTGCTACTGGTGCATCATCATCAATAACTGCTCTAACCTATCCATAGGTGGGGCTGACTGAGGCACAAGCTGTGTCGACGTTGACACATGGTTCTGTTCAAGAACCGATGGTGTAACAGGTGGCACCATAGGCGGTGTCATATGTGTCGGCCCAGTGGCAGGGCCAGTGGCCAGCTGAGAATCCGGCATGGCAGTGTGGGTCAGGCCCAAACTAGGGTCCATCTGACAATCACGCAGGGAAGATACCCCGTCAATCAGATCACCAAAAGTGAGACGCGCCGCAACCCGTGCAGCCTTAGGTGGCATTCCCTATATCTAACATAGGGTGTAACCCAGGTCAGATTCATCCTACTCACAATCACTTTTACACAGCATTCATACACAGATTAAAGCAACTTCATGCATTTCATTTACCAAAAATTGTCATAATACATGGAATACAGAGTTACATGAATCATGACAGAAGATGCATGCGAGTTAATACAACCAAAGCTTTAAAGACTGAAAACATTCTACTAACTACTACACGACTAGGCCCATCAACATGAACACAAACATAACCTAAAGCAGTAACAAAAAAAAACTGCAAGACAACGGCATGGATGACTAGGCATTCGAATCTGCCGACGGAGGAGGGGCACCCTTATCCTGCAAGCAGCACAGGATAGTCTTCAAAGTGCGTGTCACTTTCTTGAACTTGTGTTTCACGAGGCCCCGAAGATCCATAATATCCTGTCGTAGGACAGCCTGACCCTCCTCAAGTCGAGCTATACGAGCATCCCTAGCAGCCCGATCAGTGTCCTGCTCCGGTGGCGTAGGAGGGGAGCTCTCCTCCGTATCCTGGGCCTCCTCTTCTTCTTCTATTTCAGCTCCACCTTCTTCCTCACTTTCATACTCCTCACTAGCCGTCTCATCCTCACTCTCATCAAGTCGAGCATGCCGCTGCTGTGGCCCGATTTTTCATCTGATTGAGAGTAGTTTCGTCGATGGAATGTTGTGGCACTAGGAGTTCTGCACCAAGACTGTAGCCGAACTCGCGTGCAATCTTGCATATAAGCCAACCGAAGAGGAGCGAATCAGTCCTTCTATTGAAGCGTATGGTAAGAACTATCTGTCACAAAACATACGTTGGCTCGCATAACTTCTCTCCCTGCCCCGCTTGGTATAGGAAATCTACCATCAGACGCATGCACTCACTACGATTTCCCCACCTGGTGTACACGTTAAACGTGTAGATATGGTGGAGTAGGCGAAAATCATCCATCATGTGTGACGCCAGGAGGCTATTGTTTGGCTGTCATTGCACCAGTCGACCGCAAAGGGAATGCGTACGACGATCTCTTTCTCATGCACTCTTCATATTCTTCTCGCTCACGTGAACTTGGCCAAGCGGTATTCCCATGAGTCGAGCTATCAGGTCAGCATTAATTGTGGCCTCTCGACCTCTTCCCGCGGGAATCTTCAATTACAAGGGTTCCAATGTAGGCTCTTAATGTGGGCATAGAAAGCTCGGACAGTACTCACATTCGCACGATATTTACCCTCAAACAGAGGGCCCCAACCAGCCTCACCCAGGCACTCCAATAACAAATACTCCCCAAAGAGCTGCCCATCCACTTGAGCTTCAAAAAGGACCTTACGACCCTCATAAACACCATGTGATAGCTCTGCCAATAGAGCCCTTTTGACGGGAGCCTGGGGGTCAAGATCCCGCTTAGTCCGTATCTCACGTTCAATGCCCATGCTTGCGGTGATGCCTCTCGATCTCCTTGAACGAGTAGGGCGGCTAGGCCCGGCTTCATCCATGGTACCCTTTCTCTTCCCCATGAGAGAAAGAATGGTAGAAAGTGAGAAAATGGTTGTAATGAACTTGAATAGGGCCATGGAAAAGTGGAGAAAAGGGGCGAAAAGGGATGGAGTCTTTAGGTCTCCACAGATTTGAGCCTCCAAGGGGTGTGTAAAGGCTCAAATGGAAGGGAATGAAGAGGGACAGTGGAGGAAGAGGATAGGTAGTGGGTGTACACGAATTTGAGCCTCAAATGGGGGATTCAAGAGCTCAAATGAGAGAGAATGGAGAGGGTAGGCAACAATGGAGATGGGTTTACAGCAGGGTAGTGGGTATGGTACACAAAAAAGAAAGAGGACGAGGTTAGAGGGGCAATTTTTGTGAAAAATCTGAGGTTTGGGAGAGAAATGAGAGCTTGGGATGGTATTTTATGAAGGAGGGGTGACCTAGGAAGGGTTTTAACTGAAACCCCTTGCATCAAGGGGCCACACTACACCCCAAACACCGTCGGCCTGAGCGGCCCACCTGGCCGAGCCCGCTAGTCGGCGAGGCCTCGCCGGACTCTGGAGGTTTTGCTGAGGGCTCGCCCCTTGGGCGAGGTCCTCCCCCCTGGACTCTCAAAAGATGTGGATCCCACCCTGGGTCTCCCTAGCAGTACCCCGCTTGGCCCCCGACTCCGTTTTGAGCCGTTTCGAGTCATTTCTCGTAGTTTCTAATGTTCAACTGTATATAGGGATTTTTTTGAAGGCTGGGAAGGGGTAATTTATGGTCTAGACCCATCGTTTGACGGTCTAGGAGTGATACGGGGTCACCTCATGCGATCACGGAGGTGTACGAAGTCGATCTCAACGATCATTTTCGGTGAACTTCGCCAATTGGCGAAACCGGGACTCCTATGACTGTTTCCATATTTTTCTCGCACCCACCTAAGTTGAAGTTGCGTCAGCATACATCGTGTGACCATAACCCAGGTCCGGTTTAATCCAAATCATGCTCTGATACCAACTTATAATGCCCTGAAAATCGGGGGTCGAGTAGTGACTCATCTCCCAAGTTCCAAAACATCACTTATGTAACATATATGCTTATGATTAAATGTTGTCTGTGTTAGAGCATTAAGCATGAGTGGGATTATACCAAAATAGTAATTCATACTTCAGATTAAGTTGTTATCAAGGCAGTGGAAGACTGGAAATTATATAAAATACGTGAGGAACATATAAACCGAAACCTATCTCCAGAGTATGAATATAACACTGAGTCACTGTGTACATGTAATATTACAAAAGTCAAAAGTATCAAAAATGGTTCAATGGTACTAAAATCTTGTAGCCCTGTCGACCAGGAGAGCCGAAGCAAAACTGTCGGATAACTGCATATAAGAGTACTCCTCCTAATCGTCATAGAAGTTCGGCTCTGCTTCCTAAGCGTCGCTAACACCTACTACTAAGACAAGGTCTGGTTGGTGTGTACAACACCATCCCGTAACGTGGGAGTGAGTGTCAACTTAGTGAAATAATAAAGCAAAAGTTAACATGTTATCAATTCAATTAAGCAGTAAATCACACATCCCTAAGTACTCTTGTTAATGCAAGAATGGTATGAATGTATGATGCATGCCCTCGCCTTCGCTCCCTCAGCGACTTCATCTCATGTTCACGCATAAACAACACTGCCTCAGTGCTTGACCTGCTACGACTGAACGCACACGTAATGTGGTGCATGTATATGATTACCAAGTTCTTATTAGTCCTTTTCATACAGCAGGGTTGGGAAACTAAGGTACCTCCCTTATATCAATACCCAAATAATGATCCATTCTAGGGTCGTCAATCCTAATAAATCTCATACGAAGTTGCTGTTCTAGGTCACTACCACCAACGCCCTACCAACTGGCAGTCTATTTTCAAAGGCACGTTACTAACCCAACTGGAGACCACAGCCAGGCTACGGTGGGGTAGGCCTAGCTTATACTCTCATTGCTACGGAAGGCTCGTCGCCTCAATGTAGTCTTAGAGTATGCTCGAGGTCACTATAAAGGGCTCGTTACCTGATCAGTGTAGCCCAACAGCTCGAATATAGTGTCTCATACCACCGTATTCAGCTGTAACGCCCTGAAAATCAGGGGTCGAGCATAAACTCAACTCCCGAGTTCCAGAACATCACTTATGCAACAAAATGAATGATGATTGAATGTTGACTGTATTCGTGCATTGAACATGAGTGAGATTAAGCCAAAAACAAAGATATCATACTCCGAGAGACAAGTTAAATTTACAAGCGGAAGACTGTGATAGATAGATAAAATATATAACTTATGATGAGTCTCCGAGTGTGATAACATTACCAGGTTAAATAAATACAAGTGCAGTTCTAAAATGTACCAAATGTGAGGAAGTGTAATGCCTCCTATCCCATGTACCATAGCCCCATCAATACAATATCAGGTCTTCATTGACCTGCCAAAGAGATACAGATAGGAGAATTCCTCCTATCATCATAGAAGTAGTCCGGCTCTGCTTCACAAGCATCGCCACCACCTGAAACTCAACAAATCTGGTTGGTGTGTACAACACCGTCCCGTAACATGGGAGTGAGTGATCAACTCAGTGGAACAGTAAAGCATAGGTTAACATGTTATCAATTCAATCAAGCAGTAATGATAAAGCAGTACAAATCAAACATTTCTAACTACTCTTGTTAAGTGTGAAAATGAAATGACATGATGCTGTATGCCCTTGCCAAACCACCCTCAAGCGACATCATCTTACGTTCGCGAATGCTTACTCCCTCAGTGCGCCACATCTACAAAGTACATGCGGTGTGATGATGCTCATGATTACCAAGTTTTTATTAGTCCATTTCAAACAGCAGTATTGGGAAACTAAGGTACCTCCCTTGTATCATTCCCAAACATGATCCATTCGAGGGTCATCAGTTCTAGTTAATCTCATACGATATTATGGTTTGAGAGGCGTAGCGAAGGCATCACAAAGGGCTCGTCACCCGTCAGCACGGATACAGATCTCACCGTATGCGGCTCAATTGTTGACCGTCAGCTCGAGTACAGGTCTCACCGTACTCGGCTCAATCACTAGCCGTCAGCTCGAATACAGGTCTCACCGTACTCGGCTCAACTCATACTCCAGTTGCTGTGAAAGACTCGTCGCCAATCACAGACCTTAGAGTATACTCGAAGATACTACAGAGGACTCGTCGCCCGTCAGCACGAGTACAGGTCTCACCATACTCGCTCTCGCCGTAAGTATCGACAGCTCGAATATAGTGTCCCATACCACTATAATCGGCTCACGAGTCTAGTTGCTCACTGGTCACTACGGGGAGGCACGTGGCCCCAGCGTAGGTCAACAGCTCGACCACGGTGTCCCATACCACCATGCCCAGCTCATGAGTCTTAGCGGATCGAGGTACCATGGTTAAAAGGGATTTCACTGGTAAGTTTGGTACCCTAGGTTCAAGCAGTAGCGACCAAACATGGTGAACATAAATAAGACAGATCGGGTTACTTGACGAGCTCGGCTAACTCGAGCGCACAACAAGTTGAACGACATGAAGTGCATAAGCACTTCGCGTGGCCAACCACTACCGCCAACCGAAGTACGACTCGGGTTCGTCGAACACATCTCACGTGGCAAATGAATTGCAGCCACGAATTCAATTCTGGTACCGATTGTCTGGACTATAATCATAGCCCCAAACACAATAACTTGCAGATAGATAAAGCAGTAATGGATCAAGATTCAACTCATACAATCAAGGTATGGTATTATCCGTTTAGGGCTGCCAGGGCTGTTGCACGCACTCGTTGCTCCGCTCCCCCATCACCCATGACGGATCATACAACGTAAATATAAATTTAAACATATGCATTACATAGTTGTAATCATAAAGCAGTTGAGCATGTTATGAATCACAACACAAGCATGAGTTTATACATGTTCAATTCCTAATCACACAACAATCCAAGGAGATCATACACATAGTTAAAAGAGGTTGAGAATCACATCTCAACACCCTTATACAATACAATTTGCTAACTACTACTCATTCAAACATTCCAAGAAACACTTAAACAAACATACATCAATATACATGACATATGTCGATCACATAGGCATTAGGCCAAATCCTTTCCCTAGGGAGTTGCCCCAATCATAACACGCGTACACCCACGACGGAATTCATGGCAAGCAGGAATCCAAGTTCCATATTCATTCAGTCATTTCCGCAAACACTTGGGCCACACATTTTAGCATATATAGTGTATATTGGCCGTGGCGTGATTTAGGGCAAATCCTTTCGTCAAAAGGGGGTATCGCCAATACAACAATCATGAATCCATGACAATTAGTCATGGCGAGTACGAATGAGAATTCGGTACTCATTCAATCATTTTCACAAACACTTAAAATACACTGTTACAACATACATGGTGTATATTAGCAAAACATGTATTAGGGCTATCCTTAAGCCAAGTGAGTATTTTATTCATGTATAATATATTACTACAGCAAATAATCATGATAAATACATCTCCAAATATTTATACATATACAGTATTTTCTAGAATACGTATTTTCAACATACATAGTGTATACAAGTAAACATGTATTACGGCGATTCTTTTCGCCAAGAAATTAATTTATACGCACATAATATATTTATACAACAATTAATCATGACAAACACATCGCTAAAATATACACGTATACGATACTTCTTACAATACCGTATTTCCACATACATGGTGTATAATAATAAACATGTATTTAGGCGAATCCTTTCGTCAAATAAGTATTTTATCCATACGTCATATATCCATACGACAAATAAACATGTCAAACACATTTCCATAAAAAATATGTATACGGTATTTTATACGAATACCTAGAGTATGTGAAATTCCAAATTCTACAATTCTAATCGAAACTGAAAACGGAAAGCACTTTGTACATGTGCAATTGCATGCAGATCATGAATCTATCATTATCTGACATTGAAAGCGTTGAAAACCATAACCTATACACCTAAAGTCCGCACCTTTTGTCGTAGAATCGTAGTGAGTCGATAGGTTCGCTAAGCTTCCGTATACGGGAGTTTGGCAACCTAGAGAATGAAATAGGTTAGCTATTTCCTAACCTACAACCGTCTAATCCCCCAAACAGGTTAGGGTTAGGGTTTATTACCTAGAAATGACGCCGGAATCGCCGGGAAAGCGGCAAGAATGAGGTGGTTAAGCACCGATAGCAGCAGGGAACAGCAGCAGGGAGTTTCTCCCAGATCTCCCACACTTTCTCTCTCTTTTCTCTCTCTCAAATCCAAATTCGTATGGCTGCCATGAGAGAGGGTTTAAGGTCCTTATATAGTCTCAAAACTCACCGAAATAGACTCAGGAACAAAGTATACATAGGTTATGTCCAAAGCGGACCTGTTTCAGCTCAACGGAGGACTTCTGGTGGGCCTCCTTGAGCCAAAGGTTGGACTTAAGCTCACTAACGCTGGATCTACGTTCTATTAAGTTTTTATTTCGGTCGGGATTCCAGATCACGCGTGGCGGACCACTTTCAGTTCAACGGTCGGTGGGCCACGATCCAAAATTCCAAGTACATGTAAATGTTCCTGAAATTTTTCCTGATCCGAGGGTGTAATCTGGTCCGATTCTCGACGGTGCCCTGTTGCTTTATCGATGATGCAAGCGAATGGTGCCAGATCACTATTCCAGATATTTATTTTGTAAAGGGAATAGTGTTTTTCACACTCCCTCGCTCCGGACTCAAGCGAATGGCCGTGGGACATCAGCTGGACCTGATTTTTGAGGTGGTTGTCAAGCCCAGTGAGGCGGTCCTAGTTCCTTAACTTCGTGTTAATCGGATTTCTGATGTGCGGTATAGACCTAATACGAAGTTTCGAGATGCTCCCGTGAGCAGCTGGGTAATGAGATTGATCCTAAGTTTTAGGGTAACCTAGCGTCAATGATTCTACAAGTTTTGAGTCTTGCAGAACGTATTTAAAGCAATTGGTGCTAATTTCACAGGCACTCTAGTTTAACACTTGCTAAATCTCACTTAATTTCTAAAGGATTTAGTCATGTAAGATTTCTGTCTGAGATGGTACTTAGGTCTTTGTAGTTTGTATATAAAGTGATCCAAGTTTTACTACTTAGCTAGTTTAAGTTAGTGTCTAGGGCTAAAGTGCTGTGAAAAAATTGAAAGCACAAGGTAGTGAAGGGTTGGATTTGTGAAGGAAATGGGTTCAGAAGTGATTTTAGACTATGGGATTCAGTTCTAACAAGTTAATAAGGTATTAGGATTGACCCATTGCCTAAGGACGTCTAATCCCAGGTTGGCAAAAATCTGGGGCGTTACATCAGCTCACGAGTTTGAGTTGCTCACTGGTCACTACGGGTGGGCTCGTCACCCCGGTGTAGGCCGACAGCTCAACCACGGTGTCTCATACCACCATGTCTGGCTTATGAGTCTTAGTGAATAGAGGTACCAAGGTTAACGGGGTTTCCACTAGTGAGTTTGGTACCTTAGGTTCAAGCAGTAGTGTTCAAACATGGTAAACATCTATCGGGCCAATCGGGTTACTTGACGAGCTTGACTAGCACGAGCATACATTGAGTTTATCGACATGAAGTGCGTAAGCACTTCGTGTGGCCTAACCACTGTCGATAACCAAAGTACGCCTCGAATTCGTCGAATACATCATGTGTGGCGAAACAACATCATCCACCAATCTAGGCTCTGTTACCGATTGCCTGGACTATACAATAGCCCCAATCACATTCAATTACAACAAAACATCCTAGAAGATAGTTAAAGCAGTAATGGATCAACATTTCAAATCATACAATCATGTCTACTTTAGGGCTGTCAGGGCTGATGCACGGAATTTTTACACCACTCCCCCATCACCCTTCATGGCTTTGTTTTTGCATTTTATGGAATACAACTCAAACATGGATTTATGCATATGCATTATGTAGATAAACAGACACTCTAATATACGGTACATGGAGGAAAGCATACACATAGTTAAAGTAGTTGAGAATCATATCTCAACACCCTTATACATTGCAATTTACTAACTACTTACTCGTTCAGACAATGTTACAAACACTTAGAGTACACCTTCCAACATACCTGTAATATGCTAGTTAAAACACATGACGTAGAGAATCCTTTCACAAAGGGGTTGCCACATGAACCACGATCATGCATTCACGACCAATAGTCATGGCAAGCATAAATCATAGTTCCATATTCATTCGAACATTTCTACAACCACTTAAGCTAAACGTCATAACATACACAACGTATGTTGGGATAACATGTATTAGGCTAATCCGTTCACCCAGAAGTTGATACACATGCATCTAGCATACATAGACAGCAATTAATCATGGCAAGCACAAATCCAAATTTCATACATTTACGATATTTTTTACAAACTACGAGGAATACAGTATATTTAACTTAATTAACGAATAACTTAAAAACAAAACGGACATCACTTTATGCATATGAAATAGCATTCACGTCAGTAATATATCATTAACCGACATTGAAAGCCTTAAAAACCATAACCTATACGTCTATAGTCCGCACCTTACGCCGTAGAAGCGTAATGAATTCGCTAGAAACTCTAAGGCTTCGTCAACGAGGATATATTAACTTATAGCATGAGTTGGGTTAGTTATTTCATTACCTACACTACCTGAAACCCGAAAATAGATTAGGGTTAGGTTTTTTTACCTAAGAACGGGATCGATATCGCCGGTAGAGCGGTACGGAAGGGCTGATTCAGTCCGTGGAATGATGGGATTGAATCCCAGGGATGAACTCCAACTCTCTCCCTCTCTTTCTCTCTCTTTCCTCTCTTCTCTCTCCTAGGGTTTTTCAAATTCGTATGAGATAAGAGAGTGACGGCTTAAGGCCCTTATATAGGCCTAAAACTGATGGAAATGGCCCCAGAGCCAAGGTATACTTAGGTTATAGGCAAAGAGAGTCTGTTTCAGCTCAACGGAGCACTTCTGGAGCCTCCCCTTGAGCCAAAGATCGGACTTAAGCTCCCTGACCATGGATTTAGGTCGAGTTAAGTTTTCGTTCCAATCAGGTTTTCGGATTGCTTGTGGCGGACCAGTTTCAGTTCAACGGTCACCGGAACTCGATCAGGGTTACAAGTACACTGCCATGTATGGGAAATTTCTCCTGATCCGAGGGTGTATTTAGGTCAGATTCTGACAGTCTGATTGCTTATATTTGGTCCACAAGCGACAAGTCTCAGATTACTTAAATTAAATTTAATTTCTAAAGAAAACCACGTTTTCTCACACTCTTCACTCCGAGCTCAAGCGAATAGCCCCAGAACACTATCTAGATTTGATTTCCGAGATGGTTGTCAAGCCCAGTAAGGCGGTCCTAAGCACTTAGTCTCATGTTCATCGGACTTTCGATGTGCAGTCCAGATTTGATATGGAGTTTCAATGTGCTCTCGAGAGAAACTAGGTAATGAGGTTGATCTTAGATTTTAGGGTAACCTAGCATCAATGATTTTACAAGTTTTAGCTCTTGCAGATCGTATTTAAAGTGGATCAAGCGGATTTCGTAGCTAATCTAGTTTAGCACTTAGTTAATTTTGTCTAATTCCTAAAGGATTTGATCCTGAGTGATTTCTGCCTGAGGTGGTACTCGGGTCTTTGTACGGATTTTTCTGGGACATTACATGTACCTAGACATGCTTTTGACAAATCATCAAGAAAACCTATCACAACATGGGTAAAGAAATAAAAGAAAAATTGTCTTGTTACTCACTCAAATCATTCAACAAGCAATAGTATTAAATGGTACTTAGACAGCGGCTACTCAAGACATGTCACAGGTGACAAATCCCTTCTCTCAAATTACTCAAATCTTGAGGATGGGATAGTCACTTATGGGGATGGAAGCACCGCTAAGGTAATAAGGTAGGGAATTATCAAATGAATGGATATGCTCAAAAATGAGAATGCCTTTTGCATAAAAGGCTTGACACATAATCTTCTAAACATTTCTCAAATATACGACAACGTGCATGTGGTTACATTCAACGAGCAAGAATACGAGATCCTAGACCTGTCACATAAACCAGCGATGAAGGGTCGTCATACAAGTGACCACTGTTATGTCATCAAAGGCAATGGGAAGGACGATCCATGTGGCCGGTAACAATTGAGCATAAAAAATAAGTCCAAGACATATCATCTAGACCTAGATGGATAGTTGAAATGATGCATTTTTGGAAATTACCATAATATATCTAAGGTTTCTATACCTTGAAAACTCTTTTTGAACATAAACATGGTAGGTGTTTATAATTTTTGGGTTCACAATTTTTTTTTTTAAAAAAAAAATTGAAATGAAAATATACTATGATATGCATACATGGAAGATAATCGAAGTGCTCAAATCAATGTCACACTTTTTTATCTTCGATAAGTCAGTCGATAAATCGAGTTGATCCTCGATTATTCTGAGTAGATATCGATTTCATCACCAACCTTTCAAAATCCGAAACGTCACATGATATAAAGTGTTATTGAAGACATCTTCGATAACATCTACTCAAGGAAGTCGATGAGATTGATGTCGAATCGATGCTATCGAGCAATCTTGGGAAGTTAAAACGTTGCAAAGACCTTTGGTCACTCCCAACGGTCGTCGGATTTGAATTCAATGTCATTATGAGTTCTTGATTGATGACATCGACATAGAGTTGATATCATTGACGAACTTTGTATAACAACCCGACTAACATACAACAAATCCAAATTAATATCTTCCCTAAAGTGTTTCGTCATTCTCTTTCCCCCATCTCAAACATGTCCATCTTAAAAGGAGGAAAATCTATTTCAAAAGAGGAAGGATGGTGAAAGGAAAAGGTAAGGAAGTCCTTGATGAACCTTCAAAAGGCAAAAAAATTCAAGAAGGGTAAAACAATAACTCATGGGTTTCCTCCCAAACGCCTTGAGTGGGAGAAGGCTGCTATTGCTGACCATATTGTCCTTCTTAACTGTATTGAACTATATAGTATAGACCTAATGTTGGAAATCATCCGATGGGAGAAAATATTAAAAATGGGAGGAACCTACCAATATGAACTTATTCACCAGTTCATTCAATGTTGTCATTCCATTTGTGAAGATCCACCGTGCATCAGTCTTAAAGTTGGAAATCAGACCAAAATTATCCATCCACATCTGATGCAATACCACAGGAGGTATGTTTCAATGATGATACTCTTCAGCTATTAGTTCTGACCACCTCCTCTCAATTGGTTAGTCCTCCTCTGCCAAATCATGATACCGAAAATAATCCGCATCTGACTCCATTGGGCTCGAATCACACACCTCTCAAGAGTCCGGCCTCAGTCAGTCAGTCACCCAAGGCACAATCAGGCCCAAATTGAACTCTACCTATTGAGAGGACTCACCAATATTGAAGAGCGTCTTCACAACTGTAGAGGGGCCTGACTGAGATCGAGGAAAAATTCAATGTACTACAGCACACAGTACAGTAGCTCATTGATCTAATGTCATGCCGTAGAGATGACATAGCGCCATCGGCCCCAACACCATAATGACAGTTGCTCTTATGCCATCACATACACTGATTACACATTTATAGTTAGAGCATGAATATCTTTTTGAATGCCCTTCGTACCTATGAGTGTACGAGATGGTCAGTTAACATTGCACAGGTTAACAGTCTCTGGTTATTGTTAATCAGTTGTTTTTTATAGGAAAGTTCCTCCTCTGGGATAGGAAAATACTTTATTTTGATATGCCCATGGTTGGGCTAGATACTTGGCTGTGTTAGTTTGGGATGGATGTTGAAATACTGCCAAGCTTGGGTAGTTTTTATTGTGTATATTTTTTATGGTTGTTTGCTATTTCATATATATTTGCTGCCATGTCTATCTGCTCTCAATTCTTCACTGATCTCTATGGGATACTGGTATAAACTATGATGGCCTTCTATTGAAATTCTCCCCTATCTTTCTGCTACAACATCGATCAACTAATATTGAGATATTGCCCTTTGCTAATGACTAACAAAAAGGGGAAGAAAAAATCCCACTGCGGAGAAAATTGTGTGTATCTATGTATGAATGGTGGTACAGGTGTTAGAGGGAGTAGCTGCATGAAGACAGGGGGAGTAGCTACTACTGAATGTTACATTCTTGTGTTTAAACTCAAATAGCCTATTTGTAAAATTGTGTAAAGTTCTACTACACACAATTTAGTGTGTTGTTCTAGATGTTGCTATGGGATTTCAGGTGTTTTGTCACGTAATTGACAAAGGGGGAGATTGAAAATGCCCTAGTTTATCAATTAGCGTGAGTGTTGAGTCAGCAAGACAAGTGAGCCTCATAGGAAGATCATTCAAGCGTCTGCCTCAACAGGATGTGTGCCCGAACTCTTCAAAGGTAAACTTAGCCTCACATCCCATGACCCAAAACACCAGGTACATAAAACCCTTAAAAAAGGATAGAACAACTTAGGGTTTAAGGTGTGAAAATTATTTTGCAAAATCCGGAAAATCTCAAAGTTTTCAGCCTTTGTCGATTTATCGATAAGTGGTTCGATGAAATTGGACTCTATTATCAATGTCCTCGATACTCACTTGATGTTATCGAAATGAGGACTTCAGATATCCAACAACCACAATGAATCCTGGTTTGAATTATCGACGAATCAATGGAAGGTTCGATATCATCGACTTTCGAATCTCGAGTTCAACGAGATGGCTTGATAAAATCAACATCTGGTCAGTTTGTGTCCAATATGCAGTTAAGGAAAATCATGTGATTTTCGATATCTTAAAGAGAGCCTCGATATCCTCAAAATTCAAACCTTGATGATATCGACGGATCTTCGATAATATCGGATTGGGACATAAATCTGCCCAACAAGCTTTTAAGTAAAATCTTTCAAGATATTCAAAGTATCGAGAATCACTCGAGGATATCAATATTCGAATATCGATCATATCGAGACCAGGTCGATGGCATTAAATTGGGGCACAACTGTCCAGCAAGTTTATAGGAAAAATCCTTGAAAAGATCGATGAATCAAAACTGGTAGCAATATCATCGATATTCAAAACCAGATGATATTGAGGGATACTCGATCATATCGATGCCTGTTCAGTTCCAAAGGCAAGTCTGCTCTCAGGTTTTTGAAATATCGAGGAATCGATCCATTGACGAATGTTATCGGAGTTCGAAATCTGATGTCATCGAAGCCTGCTCGATTTCCTCGATTTATTGGCAAAAAGGTTCAAAAGCGTTTGACAGATTGAGTTTGTGTCATCGAGCAGTCATTCGATGTTATTGAGAGTATATGCTTGATGATATCAAATCCTGCTCGATGATATCGAACTCTGTAAAAAATATGACTGTTTTATTTCCATTGGAACTTTTTGCCTATTTAATGAGAGCTTGCTTGAGGTTGTTTGTAGAGAAAATAAATAGAGGTTTTAAGTGTGTAATTCATATTATCTACCCTAAGCCTTTTTCTCTCATGGGAGTTCATTCCTCAATCCACCCTCATCATTGATATTCAATAGAGTGGATTGGTGAATGAACTTCCGCATTCAAAGATCCTCCAGCTACCACCTTAATAGTAAATCATTGAGCTGGAATACCTTGAATGCATAAATCACTCCATCTCTAATATAGGAAAACATTTAATGGAGTAGGATTCCAACATAACCTTGACCTAACCCGTCACCTTACATTGGAGCATCATAAGTGTTGCGGATCAAGGGAGCTAAAGATTCTTCATCATCAAAGGAGGAATCTTCATCAACGTTTCATCAACGTGCTAAATTGGGCTCATCTACTTATCTGTAAGTCATTAGAGTCTAGAGACCCTAATGATAATTCCTTTGTGTAGGATTAGGTCACAGGTGATTCTCACCCCTTTCAAGTCTTCATAGGAGGCCTCCAACGAGAGAATATGTGTGGGTGCTGTGTGTTGGCCCTTACTCTTGGGAGCATAAACTTAGGTCCTTAGTGTAGGTCCTTGGCCTACGGTATAAAACCCTGGGTGTTGTGTATTGACCCTTTCTCATGAAAACATAAACTCTAGGTTCCTTGTGTGGATCCTTGGCCTATGTGGCCTAAAACCTAGGTGCTGTGTGTTAACCTTCGCTCTTGTGTAAGGCATAAACTCTAAGTTCCTTGTGTGGATCATTGGCTTATGTGGCCTAAAATTTAGGTGTTGTGTGTTGACCCTTGCTCCTGTGTGGGGCATAAACTTGTGTCTCGTGGAGATATGTTAGGTACCTTATGTAGGTCCTAGAGTCAGCATTATGTAGGTTGTATTGATTTGAGGTGAACCTAATTTGAAACCTCCATTTGTGAAATCTGGTACACTCAAGGGTTGAGTGCATTCACCGGAAGTGGAGTAGACATGTAGTTGAACCACTATAAAAATGACCACATTTCGAGATTGCTATTTACTTTTACTGCTTGTGTGATTTCTCTGAATGTTCTCATAATGCATGTTTACATGATTACCTAGAACTAATTAGAATTGCATCTCACACACAATCACATCCTTCATGAACTATGTTCTACATCTTGTTTATGTTTTGAATAGTCTTATGATTGGATCCACTATTTGGCTTGGAAGCCATTAGAGTAACATTGAAGAAATCTTATTATTTGCATATCAGTTCACGATAGGGCTGATAGGTTTTAAATTATCATTAAATTTTAAAAAGTCCTATTCACCCTCCTATAGGATATCTTGGCATATTCTCACTTCAACTAAAGCGGTCATTATTACAATTTCACCCACAACAAACTGATCAAGATAAGGACAGAAGACCTCATTCATCACTGCATGAAGATGACGGGTGCATTGGTCAATCCGAAGGACATGACCTGAAACTCAAAGTGACCATAACGTTCCTGAAAGCTGTCTTCTGGATGTCCTCCTCTCGGACTTGAATCTGATGATAACCGGACTGCAGGTCAATCTTCGAAGAGAACTGTGCTCCCTACAGCTGATGAAATAAATCATCTATCCTCGGGAGTGGATACTTGTTATTGATCGTGACCAAGTTGAGCTCACAGTGATCCACACAGAGCCTCAACGAGCCATCCTTCTTCCTAACAAATAGTACCTATGGCGAACTGCTCGGATGAATGAAGCTAGCTCACGCAACTCGTCCAACTGCTACTGCAGTTCTCTCAACTCCATCGGTGCCATATGATACGGGACCTTTAAGATTACTGTATCGGATGAATGAAGCTTAGCTCACGTAACTTGTCCAACTGCTGCTGCATGTCCTCATCTCGAACTTGAATCTGATGATAACTGGACCGCAGATTAATCTTTAAAAAGAACTATGCACCCTGCAGCTGATCAAATAAATCATCTATCCTCGAGAGTGGATACTTGTTCTTGATCGTGACCCGGTTGAGCTCGCGGTAATCCACACAGAGCCTCAACAAGTCATCCTTCTTCCTGACGAATAGTACTGGCGCTCCCCATGGTGAACTACTCGGACGAATTAAGCCTAGCTCACGTAACTCGTCTAACTGTTGTTGTAGTTCCCGCAACTCCATTGGTGTCATACGATACGGGGCCTTTGAGATAGGTGTGGTATCAAGCAAAAGATAAATCTGAAACTCAATATGCTGGCGCGGCGGCAACCCCGGAATCTCCTGAAATACGTTAGAGAAATCACAAACAATCAGCAACTGATCAATGCCCATTGCTACGGACTCCTCTACGGCGCATGACATCAAACAAGCGGCTCTCCTCTGGGCTCAGCTACAAACTGGAACTATAGCAAGCCGAGTATACAGAATGTGACAGTCCTTGCAGAACAATCCAGAACGGCATGGTACTCAGTGAGCCAATCCATACCTAGGATGACGTCGAACTCTGACATCATCAACACAAACAAGTCAACAGGCAAGAAAGTCTCCCCCACTAATACGGGGTGAGACGATCATAATCGGCCTAACACTGCGGTCTTCCCCAAGGGCGTCGACACTGACAACCCCTCGTAGGCAGACTCTAACGGCAATCCAATAGAATGGCAGAAGTCCTCAGACATGAAAGAGTGTGAAGCACCAAAATTAAACAATACTCAAGCGATGCATGTAGAGACGGGAAGAATACCCTTGATAACTCCCCCTGACGACTGCAAGTCCTTCTGAGCCATGTAAAATCTATCCTGAGCTGGGTGGGGAGGTGTCTGTCCCCTCTAAGTTCCCTACTGCTGTTGCTACTGTTGCCACAATGCCGGCCTAAACTACTGCCAGGGCCTCAGTGGTTGAGGTGGTTGTGATCGCTGCTGCTGTGGCAGAGGCTGCTGCTGCGAATGGGGACACTCGTGCTATGATGTCCCATCGCACCACATCTAAAGCAAGCACCTAGGAATTGTCGAGGAGGTGGTGCTGGAGGTGCTGCCGATGCTGCTGGTGCTACTGGTGCTTTGGCGGTTGGGCAGCCTATCGCCTCTGTCGTGATTAGTGTTGTTGATGCTGGGAGCCACCAGAGGGGGCCTACCTCTTCTGGTCTCTCCTTGGACGATGATCTCTCTGTGAACTGGTCCACTCAGCCTCATAAACCTGGGACCTCTGAACTACCTCCTCAAAGGTCTGAAGCATATGACCAATAACACAGCCCCTATGACAATAACTTAAGCCGTTCTCGAAACGGTGGGCCTTCCACCCCTAATCATTAACCAAATAAGGCGCAAACCTCGACAGTGTGATAAAATGAGCCTTGTACTGAGCTACGGTCATATCTCCCTATACTAAAGTATCGAACTCCAGTGCATGTTACTGATGAATGTGGTCAAAGAAATACTGCCGGTCAAACCAGCCCAGGAAGTCGTCCTATGTCCAAACGAAATCAGGCCCCGCAGCACGGGCAATGGAGACCCACCAATGTTCGGCCTCACCCTTAAGCATATACACTGCCAATGGGACCTTCTGGTGGGTTGTACATTTCATGGTCTTGAACATCTTCTCCACTCGGGAGCACCACCTCTCTGTTGCAGTCGGATTGAGCTCTCCTTGGAATCGCGGGGGATCGAGACGAAGAATATCTCGCAATAGAGTGCTCACGCGCTCCTGCTCTGCCTGCTCCGGGGTCTCAGCGGGGCGGCCGCCTGCCCATGGAGGGTGGCTGTCATAGCCTGGAGCATCTGCTGCCCCTGATTGGCACTAATGGACACGGTAGGGGCTGCGCTTATCTTAGAAGGAGGCGTAGGATCTACAGGAGTCTCGGGGGTGGGAGTAGGAGGATCTGGTGGGGGAACAGGAACTGCGTGTAGTGGAATAAGAACCTCAAGCAGAGAAATGGGAACCTTAGGCAGTGGAGCGGGGGCATCGATTAGGTCGCTCGGGCGCCTCAGGTGCCTCGCTTAGGCGGCATGGTCTATAGAAAAGAACAAAGGCGCCTATCAGCCTTGAGAACCCTCGAAAGCTCAGACGCTAGGGAACTAAACTAGAAGGTTACACACTCAGGACCTAAGTGTCCTAAGCTTATAGCAGAATGTGATGTTGTTCATATTTATTCCCAAATTATGCTCTGATACTAACTCCTGTTCGGAATTGCCGGAAAAATGATAAGAATGGAGTGGTTAAGCTTACAGAGCGGCAGGATCAGGTGGCAGGGAGATGCTCCTACAACTCTCACACTTTCTCTCTCTCACACCTAGGGTTTTTCTCAAATTCGTATGGCTGAATGAGAGAGGGTTTAAAGGTCCTTATATAGCCTAAAACCTCACCGAAATAGACTTAAGGTCAAGGTATACTTAGGTTATAACTAAAGTGGGTCAGTTTCAGCTCAACGGAGCACTTCTGGCAGGCCCCCTTGAGCCAAAGGTTGGACTTAAGCTCATGGACATTAGATCTAGGTCGAGCTAAGTTTTCGTTCCAGTCGGGTTCCCAGATCACACGTGGTAAACCAGTTTCAGTTTAACGGTTGCCGTAACTCGATCAGGGTTTTCAAGTACATGGACATGTGCATGAAATTTCCCCTGATTCGAGGGTGTATTTGGGTTAGATTCTGACAGTCTGATTACTCATATCAGGCCCACAAGTGACAAGTCTCAAATTACTTAAATGAGACTTAATTTCTTAAGAAATCTACATTTTCTCACACTCTTCACTCCGGGCTCAAGCAAATAGCACTGGGACACTATCTGGATTTGATTTCTGAGATAGTTGTCAAGCCCAGCAAGGCGGTCCTAACCATTTAACTTGGTGTTAATCGGACTTTCGATGTGTGGTCCAGATCTGATATGGAGTTCCAATGTGCTCCCGAGAGTAACTGGGCAATGAAATTGATCCTAGATTTTAGGGTAACCTAGCGTCAATGATTCTACAAGTTTTGGGTCTTGCAGATGGTATTTAAAGTGATTAGTGCAGATTTCGTAGCTAATTCAGTTTAACACTTAGTTAACTTTTTCTAATTTTTGAAGGATTTAGTCCTGTAAGATTTCTGTCTGGGTGGTACTTGGGCCTTTGTCAATAGAAGAAGATCCTAGGGCAGAAGAGGCTGATATTTCTAAATAATCTATTCGTCGATGATTCCATAAGGTCAATGATTAAAAGCCCATTTTATTTATGTATTTACTATTTTCAGTAATGTTTAGTTTAAGTATTGTTCTTCATCACCTAAACTTTAAGATAGTGTCTAATGTGAAAGTACTCAAAGACATTTAAAGAACAAGGTAGTGAAAGGTGAGATTTGTGAAGGAAATAGGTTAAGAAGCGATTTTAGACTATGGGATTCAGTTTTGACAAGTTAATAAGGCGTTAGGATAGACCCATTGCCTAAGGACGTCTAATTCCAGGATGGCAAAAATCTGGGATGTCATAATCTACCCCCCTTAAAAATAATTTCGTCCCCAAAATTGGCTAAAGGTAATAAGTAAGAATTTTATTATTTCATTTGCCTAAGACTTATTGATTTATGCGTCGTAAGGTGTATCTTGTGCATACTAGTCTAGTACATTGTAGGCTACCCCCCTTAAAAATTTATTTCTTTATCCCTTGCTTATATCCTGATGGTTTGTACAATGGATTTCTTTCCCGATTTGGAGTTTTGACTTCGATTCCCAACTAGTTAAAGTAAGATAGTTGTTTTCAATGTTTGACCAACACGAAGAGACAATTGTAGTGGGCTCGATCCCGATACATCAATCATCTACCTAGCCAGGGTAGAAAGCTCATCCTATCCCTTCCTAGTCCTGGTAGATCCTGGTCTTCTGCTCGGCCAAGCAGTGAGTCCATTGGTAGTCGCTCAGGAATGAGAATTGGGTCAAGCCGCAAATGCTTCGCAGTTGTATATGTCAGTAACTCTGTAGTCCAATCACTCTAAAAATGTAGGGAATGTCCATCATTGAAAGGCTCAAGTTTCCTATCTATAAAGTTGCCCGTTGGGTCTTGGTCTAGGAGAGTCCTCGATATTATCTATGTCCAAGGAAATGGTGAGTTAAATCTTACTAGATCATCCTAAAATGGTTTCTCATAGTAGAACTTGCTAGGGCTTCTATTATGTTCGTATTCAACAAGCACATCTATGGATACATTGACCTCGGTTATTGTAATTTAGCTCATACCCATTGGTAGGCCTATTCCGTAATATAAATTGGTTTAACACTTAAACCCTAGCTGCTCTCCTTAAAGACTTCATTATTGACATTTTAAGGGAGATTCAGATCCTATTTAGTGACCTATCTTTACGTATAGTCTGGATCAATTCCATTCGATCCTGGGCCAGTGGGGTAAGGGCCAACCATGCTTCCGCTGCGCCTGTATACCTACTTAATTCAACTAGGTTCATAACTTGTCTACTCTCCCCCCCCCCCCCCTTAAAAGTATTTCTATTCTCAGAGTTCAAGAATTTGTACATCGATCTGTATGTCAGGATGAGTTGAAATTTGAGACCTATCCTTGACATGAAATGGGAATTACATTAGTTTGCCTTTCATCAATGATGTGTACTATGGCATTGATACCTATGGTCATAGAAAGGAGCTAAAGATGATGGGTATTGTGGTTGATTTCAGGGGCAAGTGTGAGTTTGAGGCAAGATGCCTAATTCTACTAAGGAGTTTTGTCAAGGTCCAGTCTTATCCTATTTAATCATGTCTAGCTTAATAAGCAGGCTATCTTTCAACGTTCATATGCACAATATGTATGCCGACATGGCATGTTATTTGGGGCCTAATTACTAACTGTCTGTTGCCCATTTGGGCAATTCCTTAGGTCTAAAAAGGCAAAGTTTCTAGCAGCTATATATTCCTAACACTTCTCAAAGACGACGTTATAAACTTTTAGTTATAAGTGGTTGGGCCAACACAGAAGGAAAGTTGTGTAGTGGGTCTGAGTTGGATACATGGACCTTCTGCCTAGCTAGGACAGAAAATTGTCATATCAGTTCTTAATCCTAGTTGATCCCGACCTTCTGCTTGATCAGAGCATAGGGTTCATTGGTCACTACCAGGATTGAGAATTCAACTCAAACTACGAATACCTCGCTTATAGATATAATTCCTCTACTCCGTGTTTCCGATTATAATAAGTCTTTGGGAGGGCAATTCTAAGGGTTGTGTTGATTTGACCTAACATTAAATCCAATGGATATATAAGTTTTCTATGAGCGTGAATAGTTTCTACGTCATACAACCTTCCTAAGAGTTATTAGAGGAGCCGGTGAGTACCAAGGGGATTCAACAAAGGAATGGGGTCTTGCTCCAACCTAATTCAAGCCAACTAATGAAATTTATCTTTCAATTATCTTAACATAATGAATCTTTTACATTCCTTAGTCTAACCAGTAGCCCAGTGACAATGTATGAGTAGCAAAAATCCACTAGTTGTGATCCAAAGTCTATGCTTCTACACTAGATGACTTTATAACATTTTTAATATAGAAAATTGTTTTATCGCTTAGGGTCAAACGTCGTCTGATTGGAATTGAGTTGCCCGAACGTGAATTTAACTACGCTCGAGCACTACACACATGTTTATACTAGCTAAGAAGGTCCTAGGGTTCACGTTACTACATCAGTAGATTTCCTATACTGCCAGATATGTTTGCAACATCTAGAAGTACCAACTCTAGGTTCAACACTCTAAAGGCCTCACTAAAATAGACTTAAGGTCAAGGTATACTTAGGTTATAACTAAAGTGAGTCAGTTTCAGCTCAACGAAGCACTGCTGGCAGCCTCCCTTGAGCCAAAGGTCGGACTTAAGCTCATGGACATTGGATCTAGGTCGAGTTAAGTTTTCATTCCAGTCAGGTTCTCAGATCACACATGGTGAACCAGTTTCAGTTCAACGGTTACCGTAACTTGATCAGGGTTTTCAAGTACATGGACATGTGTATGAAATTTCCCCTGATCTGAGGGTGTATTTGGGTTAGATTCTGATGGTCTGATTGCTTATATCAGGCTCGCAAGTGACAAGTCTCAGATTACTTAAATGAGACTTGATTTCTTAAGAAATCTACATTTTCTCACACTTTTCACTCCGGGCTCAAGCGAATAGCACTGGGACACTATCTGGATTTGATTTCTAAGATGGTTGTCAAGCCTAGCAAGGCGGTCCTAACCATTTAACTTCGCATTAATCAGACTTTCGATGTGTGGTCCAGATCTGATATGGAGTTCCAATGTGCTTCCGAGAGCAACTGGGTAATGAGATTGATCTTAGATTTTAGGGTAACCTAGCATCAATGATTCTACAAGTTTTGGGTCTTACAGATCATATTCAAAGTGATTAGTGCGGATTTCATAGCTAATTCAGTTTAGCACTTAGTTAACTTTGTCTAATTTCTAAAGGATTTAGTCCTGTAAGATTTCTGTCTGAGGTGGTACTTGGGCCTTTGTCAACAGAAGAAGATCCTAGGGCAGGAAAGGCTAATATTTCTAAATAATCTATTCATCGATGATTTCATAAGGTCAATGATTAAAAGCCCTTTTTATTTATGTATTTACTATTTTCAGTAATGTTTAGTTTAAGTATTGTTCTTCATCACCTAAACTTTAAGATAGTGTCTAATGTGAAAGTACTCAAAGATATTTAAAGAACAAGGTAGTGAAAGGTGAGATTTGTGAAGGAAATAGGTTAAGAAGCGATTTTAGACTGTGGGATTCAGTTCTGACAAGTTAATAAGGCGTTAGGATAGACTCATTGCCTAAGGACGTCTAATTCCAGGTTAGCAAAAATCCAGGATGTTACAATAACTTCTAAGCCAATAGAGGGTCCAAATCACATAGGATTATTGTAACATCTCAAAAAAATTCGTACAAAGACCTGAGTACTACCTCTGGCAGAAATCACTAAGGACCGAATCCTTTTAGAAATTAGACAAAAATTAATTAAGTGCTAGACTAAATAATCAGTGGAATTAGCATGAATCACTTTCTATACGAACCACATGACCTAAAACCAATAGAATCACTAACTCTACATTACCTAAAAACATAAGATCAATCTCAAAACCCAATTGCTCATTGGAGCACATTGAAACTCTATATCGGACATGGACCGCGTGTTGAAAGTGCGATTATCGCGAAACTATAAGGTTAGGATCGTCTTGCTGGGCTAGATAACCATCGCGGGAATCAAGTCCAAATAGTGTCCAAAAACGCACAACTTGAACCTGGAGTGAAGTGTGTGAGAAATGCGAATATCTTTAGAAAATGAACTCAGAATTAAGTGATTTGGGCCGTTCACTTGCCGGCCAAATTTAAGGTTTCAGACCGTCAGATTCTGACCTAACTATACCCTCAGATCAGGAAAATTTCCCTACACATGTCAGTGTACTTGTGGCCCTGATCAAGTGACGATAGTCATTGAACTGAAACTGGTCCTCCACGGTCGATCCACAAATTCGATCAGACCAAAATCTTAACCTGAAATAGATCCATTGTCAGGGAACTTTTCCCAGACCGTATGCAGGCAATGGACCTCCAGATGAGCTCCATTGGTCCGAAACAGACGTCTTTTGGATATATCCTAAGTATATCATGGCTCTGAGGCCATTGACTTCACTTCTAGGCCTATATAAGACCCTAAACCCACCCTTCCCTCATTCCATACGAATTTTTTAAACCCTAAGAGAGAGAAGAGAGAAAAGAGAAGGTGAAGGTAAGGAGAAGTGAGAAAGAGTTGTGGTTTGTTGCTAGGATTCATTCGCGTCACTCCATGTGCTGAATTTCATCTTCCATGTCACTATACCAGCGATTTTGACTCCATTTTTGGGTAAGAAATCCTAACATAATTTGTTTTAAGTATCCAAATAGGGAGATCGGTGAAATAACTAACTCATTTTATGTTATAGGTAGTCGTTGTGCCATAGTCAAAGACGTAGTGTTCGAACTGAGTTCGATACAAGTTTATCGACGGAAGGTGCGGACTATAAACATTTAGGTTATGGCTTTCGAGGCTTCCAATGTCAGTTAATGATTTATGACTGACTTGATTGTTATCACATATACTTAGATACGATGTTTCCCGTGTATTACACATATATATGAACTATGTTGAATATAATGCATTCCATGTGTTTGTTGAAATGTTTGAATGAATATGAAATTATGATTTGTGCTTGCCACGATTATTGAGTGAGAATACATAATTTTTGTATGTGTGACAACTCCTTGTGAAAGGATTGGTTATAATATATGTTAAACTAATTTATTACATATATGTTGATATGTGTAGTCTAAGTGTTTGATAAAATGCTTGAATGAGAAAATGCTTATTGAAATGTATTTAATGAGGGTGTTGAGATAGGATTCTCAATTGCCTTATCTATAGTTACAGTTTCCTTCATGTAATCCATCTTGTTACTATATGATTTATGAATGAAATGCCTATGTATGATAATATGTGTGCTATATGTTTATTAAAATGCTCAAATGATATCTATGTTTGAATTGGCTATTAAATGTTATTGTAACTATCACGTGTGAATACCTATTGTATTTGAGTATGATTGGGACTATTACATAGTCTAGTCAATTGATAATGGTTTGCGATCAGTGGCCGAACTACTTTCGAATACGGTGGTATGGGATATTGTATTCGAGCTGTCGGCCTACGCTAAGGTGACAAGCCTTCCCATAGTGACCTCGAGTATAAACTAGGCCTACACCAAGGTGACGAGCCTCCTGTAGCGACCTGAACTTGCCTGTCTACTACTTTTAAATCAGGGGTGATGTTGCATTATAACTTGCCTATCGTATGTGATTAAGTAGGATTGACGACCCTATCTAGATCATCGTTTGGGTACGTGATATAAAGGGAAGTACCTTAGCTTCCTGAATCTGTTGTATGAATAGGTCTAATTAAGAACTTGGCTAATACGACCATGCACCGCATTGTTTGTCTCTTTGGTGTGGGTTTTGAGCACAGTGGGAGTTTAGCATGCACGGCCGTGAGATGATGTCGCTGAGGGAGTGCAGATAAGGGCATGCATCATTAATACATATCATCCTTGCATTAACCGGAGTACTAGGGAATGCTTGTTGTATTGCTTTATCATTCCTACTTGACTGAATTGATAACATGTTAACCTTTACCTTATAGTATCACTAAGTCGATCACTCACTTCCACTCTGGGACGGTATTTTAAAACACCAACTAGATCTTGTTTTAGTTTCAGATGATGGTGAGGCTTACGAGTTGGAGCCTATCTTCTACGACGACAACGAGAAGTTCTCTTACATGCAACTATCTGGCGGGTATATGTAGACCTGGAGTTACGTCGCAGGGATTACAGGGATACGGACTAGTTGAACATTACACTTTATCATTTTGTAAATTTTAGAATTATACATGTAACCTGGTGACATGTTCATACCCTGGGGACTTACAACCACTTATATGCTTTATATATTTATCACAGTCTTCCGCTTGCATAACTTAATCATTTCTGGAGTATGATATGCTGATTTAGTATAATCTCATTCATGTTTAATGCACTAATACGGACAACATTCAATCATCATTATCTATATTGCATAAGTGATGCAATGGATCTCGGGAGTTGAGCCTTTGCTCGACTCTCGAAATCCGGGGCATTACAAGTTGGTATCAGAGCATGATTTGGATTAAACTGGACTTAGGTTATGGTAACACAATGCACGTTGACGTATTTTGACTTAGGTGAGGGCGAGAAACACGTAGAAATGAATGTAGGATTCCCAGTTTCACCGACGGGCAAAACTGACCGTTGAATTTCACCCCGTATACATATAAGATCATGTAAAAATGATCCCAATCCCATTCTAAACTGCCAATCGACGAGTTCGGGCAATAGCTCATTGAATCCTATGCTCAAAACACGTCAAAAGCGTGAATTCATGCGAGTTGAAGTCTGAAAGTGCCTCAAGTGGATGTGGGTGCCACACCAAAATTTACAGAGGGACCAAGGGGGGTCCCACATATTTTTCGCATCCCGGGGAAGGGTGGACGCCACCCCCAGGTGGGGCCACGCTGGCAGTCCAGAGCCCGGGTGGCGGCACCGCCCAATCAGCGGTGCACCGCTCGGCTTCACAGCGCCCGGGCGGTGCGCGTCGCCCACTGCCATCCAGGTGGGCCCATGCACACGTGTGGGACCACCCCACCACCCCTTAAACCCTCTTTTAGGTTGTTTTATCCCATTTCATCCCCCTCTCAACTCCATTTCCACTCCCAAACATTGCAAAGCTTCCTTTCCCTCTTAAATCTTTTCTTTCATACACTTCCAACCTTCAAATCTTCCATTCTGTTCATCACTACCTTCCCATTCCTTAATTTCATCCCTCCACTTCCACTATTTTCACCCATTTGAGCACAAAAGCCCTCTTTTATGTCTCATAACCTTCTAAATCTTCTAACTATTGCATTTACCCACCACCATTGCCTTAAAACTATCATTTTTATCTCCCTTCCTTCCCTATTTTCATCTATTGAGCACAAAGGCCCTCCTTTTGTGTCTCAAACCCTCCAAAAACCCATCAACCCATCTCTTACTTCAAGCATTCCCACTTCCAATGGCTCTTTTCAAATTTGTCGATGTCATCTTCTTAATTTCTATGCTCCTCTCTCTTATGGGAAAGAAGAGAGTGGCCCAGGATGAGGCTGAGCTGAGCCGACTGCGTCGTACTACGAAGAGTGCAGACACCAAAGCCAATATGAGTGTCAAGTGTGAACAAAGGTCCAAGCGGGACCTTGATCCTCAAGTTCTATTGGAGAGATCGGTACTGCCGAACATCAACCTTGGTAAGTTCCACAACTGCAAGGTCATATTTGAGGCAAATGTCGATGAGAAGTTGTTAAGGTATATCAAGTCATCAACTTTCTCCTGGATAATTGGTGGGGTCCCATATGAAAAGGCCAAGCTATATGTCCTAGAGGGGGGGGGTGAATAGGACTATGCCAAATTTAAAATAAAATTAGCGGAAATAAATTAAACCAATAGCCTTACAATATAAATCAATTCACAATGCTAAATTTTAAATCACCTTGATAAATAAGTATTGAGAGATTGATACAAATTCAGTTCTAAGGACAACCTTACACCATAATAAACAAGGGCTTATGGTAGGACAACCTTATTTCTAGAACCTCTTTTGGATTCAAGGACTCAATTTTAATATAAGTAAATGAAATAGCAAGGAATTGAAATTAAATGCAGAAGTATAGATCTAAATTATTACAACAATCCCCACACTTGCTTGAAATGTAAATAATTACAACATTCACATCCACTTGTACATTCCACACAATCGAATGATAAAAGATATGAAAATTAAGCAAGCATTCAATCCACAAGACAAAGAGTTATAGTGGTTCTTTGTGTGTACACCAACCGCTTTCCAATGACCACACGTAGTTACTCCACTCCTAATATCCTCACACAGGGATATTAGCGTTCACTATCAAATAGGTTTTCACAGGTTCACCAAAAACCTTTACAATTGTGTCTTTTTCACTTGGGCTTACACAATTCAAAAACCCTCTTTTCTCGAAGTTTTCGGTTTCCTCGGACAACCAATAAAATGAGATTTTTCCGCTCAACCTCAAACAAAACCAAGACAATGAGATTTTTCTAGCTTAACCTCAAACAAAACCAAAAGTAAATAAATTTTGAGAATTGTAAAATACTGGATTTCTCCTTTTCTTAGCTGGCCAGAGAACCAATCAAGTAGATGATTGAATGTCAAAGTTCAATTTCCAATACTCACATTCATAAGGTTCTAAATTCTAATAGATTTTAGATTTAACTCGTCAAGCGTAGCTATATTTGATTTTGATTCCAAGAAGAAGGAATAAGATAATTCCTCTTTTCAAATAAGATTGGAATATAGAAACAAAATCAAATTAAATAAGCTAGCAAAAAGGAATATTAAATAAGCACAATGTAGCTTAAAATAAACATAGACTTATCTCAGAGTGATCACTTGAAAATTCTTGAATAGAATAGAGTTGAAGTGTGAAAACTCGAATTTCGTGTTCAATTTATAGAAGCAAAAATCGCGTTCCTACGACTGGTCTTAGAAACCTTGGACTGGTCGTAGCTCTAACAGATTTTTGAAAAATTAAGCGCGATCTTTAAAAGTCGTTCCACGACTGGTCGTGAGTACCCTACGACTGGTCGTGGGTCACCTACGACTAGTCGTAGATCCCTACGACTGGTCGTAGGACCATAGATAAAGTTGCTGGACTTTGAGTTGTAGATCCAGGACTGGTCGTGGACGAGTCGAAGCCACACCTACGACCGGTCGAAGGACCTCCAGGACTGGTCGTGGGCGTACCAAAAATTCTGAAAAATCTTCAACAACTTAGGACTGGTCGTGGAATTTCTTGGACTAGTCGAACCAATGCCGTGGACTGGTCGAACAAGAGCTAGGACTGGTCGTAGAATAGACCAAACTTATGTAAAATAATTATTTGATTTATGTATCCAAAGTGACCTACTTAAAGGGTCAACCTAAGGTCATTCAAACCTGAATCATGTCGTATGGACATTGAACTTCAACCATTCAACGAATGTAGATTGTTTGAACCATATCAGGCTTGAGATCTTGAACTTGTTATAGCTTCAAACTTGAGATCTTCATCAACATAACAACTACTTCATGCATTGCTTATTAGTCTTGAAGTCATGAGTTGTTTCTTAAGACTTGAACATCAACATTATATCTTCTTGAGACTTCAACATGTAGCTTCTTGAACTTCAATATGTAGCTTCTTGAAAAAGTTCAACTTGTAGCTTCTTGAAGTATTTATGCAGTGTCTTGAATTCATATAAATCATCATACAAGCACAGGACACAGATAGATGTTTTGACACATCACAAATTTGACAACCAAAGAAGCATGAGACCATAACACTTACACCATATTTGAGGGGAACACCCATGCAAGTGAAGGCGTTGTGCGAGCCTTTTACGCCCACATTCAGAATCCATTGTTGAAGCCTCTCCAGTTTTCTATCCCTTTGGGAAGGCAAGATGCTATAGTTGGTGTGGAAGAGATTTCCCACATTATGGGAGTTGAAAAAGGTGTGCTGCATGGTAGTGAGAAGAACCTCACTAGTGAGCGAGAGAAAAGACTCCACGCACGATTCCTATGTGGCTAGCTCGAGCATTGGAGGCAGGGAAATAACCTCGCATCATCCAAGATGACACACGACTTCTATCTACTCTACTACATATGGACATATAACATGTATCCTAGGTGGAGTAACCGCACCGGATGCACGAGATTCATGGTGGATTTCTTGTATAGGGTTGGGCAAGGAGAGAAAGTGTGCCTGCTTACTCTTGTCCTATCTCAGATAATCCACATGGCACGGTCTACTAGGGAAAGCTCCTCACTACCTTTTGGTCAACTAATATGTAAGATTGCCCACCACTACTGTTTCCGACTCCATATGGATGACGTCGCCCCAATCCACATTATCAGCGAAAACACTCTTGACAACATGGGCATTGGCCTTAGGTGACGTCGAGCCTGACTTGAGGAGCAGAGCGATGATACAGAAGAAGGGAGTGAAGATGTTGAGAAAATTGAAGGTGAGGAAGAAAGTGGGGGCGAAGAAGAAGGGAGTGGTGGGGAAGGCAACGGAGATGAGGGCAGTGATGAAGAGGGGGATCGGGAAGAAGAAGAGGAGGCCCAAGAGTCAGATGAGGGACCTCCTCCTGCTACACCTGAGCACTGCCATAGAGACACGCATGGCTCAGATTGAGGAGAGCCAGGTCAGCCTGAGATAGGAGGTCAGAGAGACCCGGGCCAAGCTTGAAGAGAGTCAGGCCTACATGAAGCAGAGATTTAAAAAGGTGTCTCGCACCTTGAAGGCTCTCCTATGCTGCATGCAGGACAAGGGTGCCCCTCCTCCATCACTAGATTCGGACGACTAGTCATATGTGTAATCGTCTTTTTGTTTGCTTTGTTGTTAGTTTTCTATTATACTAGCCTTTGTAGGCTTGGTTGGTTGTTAATGTGTTTTAGTGGTTAAAGCTTGTTTAAATTAGCTCACATGGATCTTCTGTCATGATCCATGTAAGACTATATCTCATGTATTGTGATAATTTTGGTAAATGAAATGCATAGAGTTTCTTTTGGTTTGGAATGCGAATGATGCTTGGATGGGTGTATGTTCTTATGCTAAATCTTACACGTGGTGCACCCTATTTTGTATGTAGGGAATGCCACCAAAGAACACTCGGAGCACGGCACGTCTTGCACTTGGCGAATCGTTTAACAGGGCACCTCTCCTAAGTGATAGCCACACGGACCCTAGCTTGGGCCTTGACAATGACACGATGTCGGATTCACAGCCGACCATTGGCCCCACTAATGGGCCAACACCTCCTACACTACCGATTCCTGAGAAGAACCGTGCGTCTACCTCGACACCACACATGCCTCAGGTGGCTCCTCCTCCTGATAGGTTGGAGCAGATGATGCTCTTGATGCAGTAGCAGCACAGTAGCAGCAACAGTTTTTTGCCACCATCGCGGGGACCATTGCTAGAACATGCACACAGTCCCGCCTGCACACCTGTGCAGCCTGCTGGAAACATGAATGCCAGTGTCTTATTTGAGCAATTCCAGCGCTTCTGACCTCCCACTTTTACGGGTACTCACAAACCCGAGGAGGCTGAGTATTGGCTTAAACGCATCTCTAAGATGCTGAAGCCACTGCACTGTATTAAGGTAGAGCAGGTTGAGCTGGTCACTTACATATTCAAGAAGGAAGCCAGTCTCTAGTGGGACAGCATCCTTCAAACCATTGCTCCTGGTTACGTATGGACATGGGAGGCTTTTGAGACTCGCTTTCAAGGGAAGTATTTTCCCATCACCTACCGTAATGAGAAGAAGAGTGAATTCCTTTGCCTCTGTTAGGGAGGAATGTCTGTGGTCGAGTATGAGAATAAGTTCACGGATCTAGCTAGGTATGCTCCTTTAATCCTAGCGAATGAGCCAATGAAGATGCAGTGTTTCTCTGATGGTCTGCGGCCAGATATCTGCACGAAGATGTGTGGCGCCAGCATACCCAATTATGCTGAGCTAGTGAGCATGTCCCTGCGAGCTGAGCAGGATGGGACAGACTATCCTGTGCACACGTACCCATGGGTCCTAGGCCTCGACCAGATTTGTCGAGCAGACCATTCCTCGGCAAGAGGCCATGTGCAAACTCTCCTCCTTAGCTTATAGCTCCATCGACACAGCCGAAGCGAGCTGATGTATAGTGCACCTACTGCAAGAGGTCAGGCCATTCTAACATTTATTACTTCACCAGGATGAGGGACAACGACTTCATGCCCCCTCAGAAAATTAATCGTCAGATATCACCATCTATCTCAGCTCCACCTCTACGATCAGCACCACTTGCACAACCTTCTTATAGGCTACCTACACCTCGATTTAGGCCACCTCAACGGCCTATGGTACCGCAGCTGAACCATCCTCAACAAGCTCACGTGCACTCACTTGCAATTGAGGCATCCGAGATAGCAGTTGCAGCACCACTGGCCTTTGAAGTCACATCAAATGTCCAAGGTATACCAGTCTTCCTATTGGTGGACACCAGGTCCACTATTTCAATAATATCATGCGCAGCAGTCAAGCGATTGGTATTAGACATAGCTCCTATGAAGGGAGTGAGAATCCTTACCGCCACAGAGACCTTTTCAAACATTGCCAAGATTTATAAGGGTTGCTCGATAGACTTAGGAAGTAAGACAATACTCATTGACCTGATCGTTGCCCCACTATATCATTACGCGTTATAATCGGTATAGATTGTCTCACCGAGATGAAGGCAAAGATCGATTATGATACTAGAGTGGTGACAACCCATGGACCTGAGGGTGCGACTTTTACTTTTCCAGTTCAGGTCAATTGGCCCTGCCACATAAGTTGTTATGCTTCCTTGTTAGAGAATGTTAATAGTCCGACACTTGGGAACACGCCAGTAGTTCAGCATTTCAGGGACGTGTTTAGGAAGATACCTGGATTACCTCCTCAGTGCGAGATCGATTTCACCATTGATCTAGTGCCTGGTGCGACACTTATATCTCTAGTGATGTATCGCATGCCTCCATGTGAGATGGAGGAACTAAGGAGACAGATCGACGATCTATTGGATACAGGCTTCATATGACCAAGTGTATCTCCTTGGGGAGCACCCGTGTTGTTTGTGAAGAAGAAGGACGGATCATTGTGATTGTGTACTGATTATCGCAGGTTGAACCAGGTTACAGTGAAGAATAAGTATCCTTTGCCCAGGATAAATGATCTGTTCAACCAGTTACAAGGGGCACGGTACTTCACTAAGATTGACTTACAATCAGGGTATCACCAGTTGTGCGTCAGGGATGAGGACGTGCAGAAAACAGCGTTCAGAACCAGCTTTGGGCACAACAAGTTCCTTGTGATGTCATTTGGACTCACAAACACACTCGCCGTACTCATGGATCTGATGAACCAGGTGTTTCGGCCATATCTGTACCTATTTATCATCGTATTTATAAATGGCATCCTGATATACTCTAAGAGTCGGGAAGATCACGAGGAGCACCTACGAGCAGTCTTTGATACTCTCAGGAAGAACCAGTTGTTTGCCTAGTACAAGAAGTGTGACTTCTAGAAAGAAGAGGTCAAGTTCCTGGGACATGTTGTGTCCAAGGAAGGAATAGCTGTGGACCTTGTAAGGTGACCGCAGTTCAGGACTGGGAGTAGCCCGGTTTGTTTATAAAAGTGAGGAGTTTTCTGGGACTTGCAGGCTACTACCGTCGATTCATTAGGGACTTTTTCAAGATAGTCAGATCGTTGTCTCAACTGACTTGGAAGGATCTTAGGTTTGCCTGGAATGAGAAGGCAGAAGCAGCTTTTCAGGAACTGAAGGACAGGTTGACGTCCGCCCCTATGCTAGTATTGCCAGAACAAGGGTCAAATATACGATATACACCGATGCATCTCGTGTTAGTTTGGGTTATGTTCTTATGCAGAAGGACAGGATGATTGCCTATGCATCGCGACAGTTGAGGAAACACGAGGAGAACTACCCTACGCACGACCTGGAGTTAGCGGCCATCATATTTGCATTAAAGCTCTGGAGACATTACCTCCACGGAGAGAAGTTCGAGCTCTTTTACGACCACAAGAGCCTCAGATACATATTCACACAGCGAGACTTATATATGAGGCAACAACGATGGATGGAAACCTTGAACGACTTCAAGTTTGAGGTTTCCTACCATCCTAGCAAGGCCAACCTTATGGCAGATGCATTAAGCCGCAAGAAGACGATAGCATTTTTAGCTCCGCTAGTGATCGATGAATGGAACATGGTAGAATTTGTGCGAGACTTCGAGCAAAAGCTTACGATGGAGGAGCCGTTCGAGAGCAACGCACATGTTCGTGTGCAAGCACTCATTGATGATAGGATTATTGCAGCTCAGAAAGACGATGAACTATTAGCAAAGATGAGAGAGCAGGTGAGTGACAGTGAAACCTCGGAATGGAGAGTTGGTACGGATGGAGATATACGTTATTGTGGCCGCCTATGCATCCCAAATCTCCATGACTTGAGGAAGAAAGTTCTCGAAGTTACTCACAATTTGAGGATGGCGATGCATCCTGGTAGCACAAAGATGTACGGGATATGAACCGTTCATACTAGCGGGAAAACATGAACGCCCACAAAGTAGATAATGTGTCTCGTTGTCTCACGTGTCAGCAGGTCAAGGTAGAGCATCGCCAACCTCCTGGACTGCTTCAGACCATGCCCATAGCTAAATGGAAGTGAGATTTCATTTCTATGGACTTCATTTCAGGGTTGTCGAAGATGAGGAAGGGGCATGACTCCATTTGGGTGATCGAGGACCGATTGACGAAATCGGCTCATTTCCTCCTGATTAGAGTCTCAAACTCAATAGACGAGTTGGCCAGGTTGTACATCAAGAAGATTGTATATCTGCATGGAGTGCCTATGGAGATCAATCAGACTGAGACACGCGATTTACATCTATCTTCGGGACTCGTATTCAGGAAGCAATGGGTGTGAAACTGAAGTTCAGTACTGCGTTCCACCCATAGACGGATGGGCAGACGGAACGGGTGAATCAAGTGCTAGAGGATATGTTACGATCTTATGTGCTTGATTTTAAGGACAGTTGGGATGACTGTCTTCCTTATGCCCAGTTCGCTTATAACAACAGCTTTCAGGAGAGTATTGGCATGGCCCCCTACGAAGTACTGTATGGGCGCCCATGTAGAGTACCGTATTGCTCGGCAGAGGTTAGCGAGAAGAGCTTCATTGGTCCGGAGTTAGTGCAGGTAACCTCAGAGAAGATCGACATTATCAGGTGTCGACTTTTGGCAGCACAGAGTAGACAGAAAAGTTACGCCGATACGAGACAGCGACCGCTAGAGTTTGAAGTTGGGGAACATGTGTTTCTTAAGGTTTCCCCCATGAAGGGAGTCCTTCGATTTGGCAAGAAGGGTAAACTCAGGCCACAATTTATTGGTCCGTTCTAGATTTTAGATCGAGTGGGTGTGGTAGCATACCGCCTCACTTTGCCCACACCACTCACAGGCATACACAACGTATTTCACGTATCGATGCTAAAGAAATACGTTCCTGACCCTTCCCACATTATCAGATGGGAGCAAGTACAGTTGAGTGAGGATGCTACTTACGTGTTGCGACCGACGCGTATCCTCGACAGAAAGGAACAGGTGTTGCGCAGTAAGGTTATACAACTTATAAAGATACTATGGACGCATCACACTGAAGAAGAGGCTACTTGGGAAACAGAAGCCGAGGTCCGTAAGAACTACCCTCAAATTCTCGAGGAGTACGAAAAGGTACTAATTTCGAGGATGAAATTTTTCTTTAAGGGGGGTAGATTGTAACATATCAGAAAAATTCGTGTAAAGATCCGAGTACCGCCTCTAGCAGAAATCACTAAGGACCAAATCCTTTTAGAAATTAGATAAAAATTAATTAAGTACTAAAATAAATAATCAGTGGAATTAGCTTAAATTACTTTCTATACGAACTGCAAGACCCAAAACCAGTAGAATCACTAACTCTACATTACCTAAAAACGTAGGATCAATCTCAAAACTCAGTTGCTCATAGGAGCACATTGAAACTCCGTATTGGACATAGACCGCGCGTCAAAAGTCTGATTACCGCGAAACTATAAGGTTAGGACCGCCTTGCTGGGCTTGACAACCATCGTGGGAATCAAGTCCAAATAGTGTCCAGAAATGCACAACTTGAACCTGGAGCGAAGTGTGTGAGAAACATGAATATCTTTAGAAAATGAACTCAAATTTAACTGATTTGGGCCGTTCACTTGTAGGACGAATTTAATGTTTCAGACCATCAGATTCTAACCTAACTACACCCTCAGATCAGTGAAATTTCCCTACACATGTCAGTGTACTTATGGCCCTGATCGAGTGACGATAGCCGTTCTGAAACTGGTCCTCCACGGTCGATCTACAAATCCGATCGGACCGAGATCTTAACCTGAAATAGATCCATTGTCAGGAAACTTTTCCCAGACCGTATGCAGGCAATGGACCTCCAGATGAGCTCCGTTGGCCCAAAACAAACGTCTTTTGGTTATGTCCTAAGTATACCATGGCCCTGGGGCCATTGACTTCACTTCTGGGCCTATATAAGACCCTAAACTCACCCCTCTCTCATCCCATACGAATTTCCTAAACCCTAGGAGAGAAAAGAGAGAAAAGAGAAGGTGATGGTAAGGAGAAGTGAGAGAGAGTTGTGGTTTATTGTTGGGATTCATTCCTGCCACTCTATGTGTTGAATTCCTTCTTCCCTGTCTCTATACCGGCGATTTTGACTCCATTTTTGGGTAAGGAATCCTAACCCTAATCTATTTTAGGTATCCAAATAGCTAGATCAGTGAAATAGCTAACCTATTTCATGTTATAGGTAGTCGTTGTGCCGTAGTCAAAGACGTAGTGTTCGAACTGAGTTCGATACGAGTTTACCGACGGAAGGTGCGGACTATAAACATTTAGGTTATGGCTTTCAAGGCTTCCAATATCAGTTAATGATTTATGACTAACTTAATTGTTGTCACATATACTTAGATACGATGTTTTCTGTGTATTACACATATATATATATGAACTATATTGAATATAATGCATTCCATATGTTTGTTGAAATGTTTGAATGAATATGGAATTATGATTTGTGCTTGTCATGATTATTGAGTAAGAATACATGATTGTTGTATGTGTGATAACTCCTTGTGAAAGGATTAACTATAATATATGTTATACTAATTTATTACATGTATGTTGATATGTGTAGTCTAAGTGTTTGATAAAATGCTTGTTGAAATGTATTTAATGAGGGTGTTGAGATAGGATTCTCAATTGACTTATCTATAGTTACAGTTTCCTTCATGTAACCCATCTTGTTACCACGTGATTTATGGAGGAAATGCCTATGTATGATAACATGTGTGCTATGTATTTGTTAAAATGCTCAAATGAGATCTATATTTTAATTGGATGTTAAATGTTGTTGTGACTATCACGTGTGAATGCCTATTGTATTTTAGTATGATTGGGACTATTACGTAGTCCAGGCAATCGGTAATGGTTTGCGATCAGTGGCTGAACTAGTTTCACCACAACGGATACGTTCGATGAATCCGAGTCGTACGGTGATTACCGACAGTGGTTAGGCCACGAGGTGTGCGTATGCGCTCCATATCGATTAATTCAACGTGCGCTCGTAACAGTAACTCGATTGGTCTAATGTATATTCACCATGTATAGACACTACTGCTTGAATCTAAGGTACCACTTACCAGTGAAAAGCCTGTTTAACCTTGGTACCACGATCTGCTAAGACTCATGAGCTGGGCATAGTGGTATGGGATACCGTGGCCGAGCTGTGAGCCTAATCTGGGGGACGAGCCTCCCCGTAGTGTCCAGTGAACAACCCAAACTCGTGAGCCGAATACGGTGGTATAGGACACTGTATTCGAGTCGTCGGCCTACACTAAGGTGACGAGCCTTCTCATAGTGACCTCGAGTATAAACTAGGACTATGCCAAGGTAACGAGCCTCCCCTAGTGACCTAAACTTGCCTGTCCACTACTTTTAAATCAGGGGTGATGTTGCATTATAACTTGCCTATCGTATGTGATTAGCTAGGATTGATGACCCTATCTGGATCATCATTTGGGTACATGATATAAAGGGAGGTACCTTAACTTCCTGAATCTGTTGTATGAATAGGTCTAATTAAGAACTTAGCTAACACAACCATGCACCGCATTGCTTGTGCCTTTGGTGTGGGTGTTGAGCACAGTGGGAGTTTAGCATGCGCGATCGTGAGATGATGTCTCTGAGAGAGTGCAGGCGAGGGCATGCATCATTAATACATATCATCCTTGCATTAACTAGAGTACTAGGGATGCTTGTTGTATTGCGTTATCATTACTGCTTGACTGAATTGATAATATGTTAACCTTTGCCTTATAATACTACTGAGTTTATCACTCACTCCCACTATGGGATGGTGTTTTAAAATACTAACCAGACCCTGTTTAGTTTCAGATGATGGCGAGGCTTACGAGTTGGAGTATGTCTTGTACGACAACAATGAGGAGTTCTCCTAAATACAATTCTCTGGCGGGTCTATGTAGACCTAAGGTTGTGTCGCGGGGATTACAAGGATACAGACTAGTTGAACATTACACTTTATCATTTTATAAATTTTGGAATTATACATGTAATTATTTAACCTGGTGACATATTCATACTCTGGGGACTTACAACCACTTATATGCTTTATATATCTATCACAGTCTTCTGCTTGCATAACTTAATCATCTCTGGAGTATGATATGTTGATTTAGTGTAATCCCATTCATGTTAAATGCACTAATATTGACAACATTCAATCATCATTATCTATGTTACATAATTGATGCAATGGATCTCGGGAGTTAAGCCTTTGCTCGACCCTCGAAATCCGGGGCGTTACACTTATACAGGATTTATATATGAAGAACAAGCCTATAAGGGATAGTGTGGGATGTGATCTCTATCAATACTTATACACTAACAAAATCATGCAACATAATAGTCATAAGCATATTTAGAATAATGCACAATAAGAATTCCCAAACACAATCATATATAATGGTTCGGCTACTTACCTACTCCACTCTCGACGGACACACTCTCTCCTAGAGTGTACCAGATTTCACTATCCAATGGTTTTAAATTAGGTTAACCATGAACCTTCACAACATTCACAAGGTTAATTAAGGGATCTACACAAGCTTCCCTTAAATACCTACACAAGACGATGAGTCCTACCCAAGGCAACCCAAGCCTACACAAGGCAATGCTTATACGAGGCAACTCATACCTATACAAGGCAACTAGTCCTACATAAGGACCACGTATTCTCCCGTCAGAGGCCTACAAAGAGATCTTGGCGAGTTTGTCACTCAAACTCTGAATCTCAATCCTACATAAGGAAAGGGCTTCATACTCGACGGACTCTGTATACTTACAAATAAGTGAGTGAGCCCCTTTCTAGCATAATGTGAAGTTCTTCGATAATTACAAAGAGTCTTCAACTCCCTTGAATCACAACCGTTTCTGATGCTTCGATGAATGCTCTGAGGTTGTGAGGTTTAGGGTTTTGTTCTTCTCTATTTATATGATATGATCTTAAACACACATAGAGAAGGTTCCCATGAGCTATGCATTCAAGAGTTCCAATACTAAGATTTACCTACAAAGAAGTTAGTTGGGAACTCAATGAATGCTAGAGTTCATAATTCAATTTAAGCACATAAGATGATGAGTTAATGCTTATGTCAAGATTGAATGATGAATTCTAATGAGAAAGAGGGAATGAGGAAGAGGGTATAATCTCTATGAAGCAACTCTCTCAAACTCTCTTAATTTTTAGCTCAATTTGCTAAGAGCCAACCTATGGTATTTATAAAGAAGGAATCCCAACGGTAAAAAAAAATGGGCAGAAATCTGTCAATGTCAATTCTATCGAGCAGACATCAATTCCATCAAAATTTAAATTTCGATGTTATCAAGCCTACATCGATTGCATCGTATTCCTACACACATATATTCATTTTTGTGTAAAACAGATTCTGCTCGATTTTATCGAGTACCATTCAATTCTATCGACGTGCACTTCGATATCATCGAGAGGTAGTTCGATCCAATCAGGTTTCCTTTAGAAAATTACCTTTGGTTGCTGGAAGATTTTGTCCTGATATTCGATGCTATCAATCATCATTTGATACTATTGAATTTTGAATTTTGATGTCATCGAATGGTATTTGATGTGATCAAAGAGATGTATTTTCCTGGGTGGTTTGTCGAACAAAATATTCCTTAATTTCGATGTAACCGAACAGACTTCGATACTATCGAGAACTTACTATCGATGTAATTGAAGGTTACTCAATTATATCAATGAACACTTTTAGAATGTTTTTTGTGTAGAGGGAGTGCCCTAAGTCGATGTCATCGAATAGGGTTCGATTCTATTAAAATTTGAATTTCAATAGGATCGAACTCCATTTGATATAATCGAGATTCTCAGCAGGTAGTTCTTTTGTTGCTAGACAGAATGGGCCTTATCTTCCAGGCAATCGAACCATGATTGATAAAATGAAAATGACTTTGATTACAAATTGATGCAACCAATTTTACCTGTGTAGTCCATGTTTTACTCCTCTTACAATCTAAGTGTTCAACACTTAAGCTTATCAAAGATGATTTTCAAAGAATTGAAGGTAAGACTAAGTTAAATAGGGGTCAATTACCTCAGGGCTTTGGTTAGGGAAGTGGGGCTTCATTTACCTGTTTGGAGCACTCGAGCTTTCCTTAATTGAAGTCTTGATCTTGTAATCTTCATCTTGAGGCTCATTTAAAGGCTGACTCAACCCTCACACAATTTGACAAACAAGGGCACTTTTAGGACGGTGTGGATAAAATCCATACATCACGGGGGGCTTCTTAAAGCTTCTGTCTGTTCCTAGCTAGGACGGTGGGGAGGTGGGTACTACCCCATGAGAGCTTTGCTAGAGATAAGGACGGTCCTGTTAGGAGCTTTATGAGGCCCACTGTGATGTATAGGTTTTATCCACATTATCTATCTATTTTGAGTTATTTATCTATTTTAACCGATTATAGTTTGGGCATGAACCCAAAAAGTAGCAGATCAAAATTCAAGCGGACCCCACCATAGTAAGTAGTGAGATTGAAAGCCTACATCTGCTTATCTTGATTCATGTGACCTTTAAAATAGGTTAAAAGGCAAATAAACATCACAACGAGCATTAATAAGTTTCCATTGGTATGAGTTCTGTTGATGCAAGAATCTGGACCGCCCTCCTCAAACTTTCGAGCACCTGCATAGGAGGAAAACACAGGAGACCCTGGATAGTATAGGGGACCCTTCGATGCCAAAATCAGGCTAGGAATTCGAGTCTGAACATGTTGAGGGTTTTGGGTGAGAGATTTTGCATACCTTTTCGTGCAGACAGATCCTCGATTTATAGTGCGGGTAGGACATGGTAGCCCATGATCTTAGGCACGATCTCATCCATTATGCGATGTGTGAACGAGTGATAAACGTTGATGGCTACGCTAGAATCATGCGGTGGATGGTTATGCGCAAGTGATGGGTGTTGACAGTTACCATGGACGGTTAGGACCGACCTGAACTAAGTCCTTAGTTATTTACGTTGAAGCCGAGCTGACCCAGTCCGTCGGTTGGTCGGGGATTGTTATGAACAACTAGAAACTTTCGCACTAGTTGGCATTAGCCGAGCCCTCGTTCACCTAGGTCGTTGGCTTATCCGAGCAGAGGAGTGTATTTGTGCTACTGTCGGTTTCTTCCGTTCTCGACGTGCTTTCCCTTAACTTCATCGGGCTGATCAGTCCCCTAAGTCTATTATGACTGGGCGCTTCAAGACAATCCTTGTGAGGCACATAGATGAGGGCTCAGAAGTGCATACCGTTGAGGACCATACTTGGGAGTGTGAAGTCTAACCTCTCTGAGTGAGAAGGTGCAAAGTCATGCGCTCGTCAACCCAAACTGACCTTGAAGGTGGTTGGACCATATTTATCCATAACAGAAGCCCCCTACTTCTTGAGCTTACAACATGGGCTTGGGAAGTAAGTCGATAGGATGAAGTCAGGCAGATGAGCCATCACACATTCATTTCTAGCAAGCAGGAGAGGTAAGATCAAGGAAAATCTGTAATGATGACCTGCTGCAATCGAGGCGTCGTACTTGCAAGTGTTATGATTTGATTCCTCTTTGATTGTCAAATTTTGTGTGTCAAAACGTCTCCGTATGATGTCTGTTTGTATCTTGATAAATTTGTTCGAGACACATCGTCAACACTTGATGTCTAGCTCAAAGAATTCTTCAAGCTTCATGATAGTTCAAGCTACAATATTAAGAGAGAACTCCGGGTCAAGACTCAAGTTCAAGTGCAAGCTCAAGATTCAAATTCGGGACCCAAGTACAACTTAAAGTTGCTTTGATACCACTTGAAAAGGCCAAGCTATATGTCCTAGAGGGGGGGTGAATAGGACTATGCCAAATTAAAATAAAATCAACGGAATAAAATCAATTAATAGCCTTACAATTATAAATCAATTATCAATGCTAAAATCAAATCACCTTAATAAATAAATATTGAGAGATTGATACAAATTCAGTTCTAAGGACAACCTTACACCATAATAAACAAGGGCTTATGGTAGGACAACCTTATTTTTAGAACTTCTTTTGGATCAAGAACTCAATTTTAATAAAGATTCAAATTCGTATGGTGTGAATGAGAGAGGGTTTAAGGTCCTTATATAGGCCTAAAACTGATGGAAATCGCCCCAGGGCCAAAGTATACTTAGGTTATGTCCAAAGGGCATCTGTTTCAACTCAACAGAGCATTTCCGGAACCCCCCCTTGAGCCAAAGGTCGTACTTAAGCTTCCTGACTATGGATCTAGGTTGAGTTAAGTTTTCGTTCCAATCAGATTTCTAGATCACACGTGGCGGACCAGTTTCAGTTCAACAGTCACTGAAACTCGATCAGGGTTACAAGTACACGGACATGTGTATAAAATTTCCCCTGATCTGAGGGTGTATTTGGGTCAAATTCTGACGGTCTGATTGCTTATTTCAGGCCCGCAAGCGATAGGTCTCAGATTACTTAAATTAGGTTTAATTTCTAAAGAAAACCACATTTTCTCACACACTTCACTCCGAGCTCAAGCGAATAGCCCCGTGTAACGCCCTGAAAATCTGGGGTCGAATATAACTCAACTCCCGAGTTCCAATGCATCACTTATGCAACATAAATAATGCTAATTAAATGTTGCTGTGTTAGAGCAATAAACATGAATGAGATTATACCCAAATAGTAATTCATACTCCACATCATTTGTATAAAGGCAAGCGGAAGACTGAACTATATATATATGTATGTAAAGAAATAAAAATCATTTCATTCTCCAGAGTATGAATCTATCTGAGTCACCATATACATATGTTTGTTTTATGAACAAAATGTCAAAAATAAACTGAGTGATCCCTGCAAATCCCGTCAATCCAGCAGCCTAGTCGAAGCCGCCAGAGTACTACATATAGGAGAACTCCTCCTGATTTTCATCATAATCAGGCTCCGCCTCCTGAGTCGTCGACTCGTCTAAACCTAAGACAGAGTCTGGTTGGTGTGCGCAACACCATCCCATAATGTGGGAGTGAGTAGCTAACTCAGTGGAACAATAAAGCATAGGTTAACATGTTATCAATACAGTCAAGCAGTAATGATAAAGCAGTAAAATCAAACACTCCTAACTACTCTTATTAATGCAAGTATGGATGCAGGTATGATGGATGCCCTCACCACACCCTCCCTCGTGCGACACCATCTCACGCTCGCGGCATGCTTTCATCCCTCAGTGCTCCACATCTTCTAGGCACATGCAATGCATGATGAGCATGATTACAGAGTTTTTAGTTAGTCCATTTCAAACAGCAGGATTGGGAAACTAAGGTACCTCCCTTGTATCATTCCCAAACATGATCCATTCTAGGGTCGTCAGTCCTAGTTAATATCAGACGATGGTGTGTTTTCTAGGTCACCGCAAAGGCACGCTGTGGTCAGGCGTTACGCACAAAGGTTACACCACTCCCCCATCACCTCTTAAACGAATCATCAGTATACAGAAACAGGCCTAGTTCATACTCTATATACCGCGACAAACTCTAAAGATCACCGCAATTTTAGAGTATGCTCGAGGTCACTACAAAGGGCTGCAAGGGCTGTTGCTCGTATATGTTGCACCACTCCCCCATCACCTTATCAATGTAGGCCGACAACACGAATATAGTGTCCCATACCACCATAATCGGCTCACGAGTCTAGTTGCTCATTGGTCACTACGGGGAGGCGCGTGGCCCCATTGTAGGCCGACAACTTGACCATGGTATCCTATACCACCATGCCCGGCTCATGAGTCTTAGCGGATCGAGGTACCATGGTTAAAAGGGATTTTACTGGTAAGTTTGGTACCCTCGGTTCAACCAGTAGCGACCAAACATGGTGAACATACATTAGACATATCGGGTTACATGACGAGCCTAACTAGCTCGAGCGCACAATCAATTAGACGACATGAAGTGCATAAGCACTTCGTGTGGCCTAACCACTGTCCTCAACTGACGTACGACTCGGGTTCGTCAAACACATCCCGCATGGCAACATGAACCTCAGCCACGATCTCAAATCTGGTACCGACTATCTGGACTATAGACATAGTCCCAAACTCAATCAATTCTCATCCATAGCATGTGGAGTAAAGCATGATAAACAAAGTAATTCAAGCATGCTAGTAGGCATGTTATAAGGCATGTTATAAAGCATGATATAAAGCATATTGTAAAGCACTATATCAATATGAATACAAACACATATATTGTAAGCGGTTTAAGTAAACAACCTTATGAAGGTAATCATGCATGTCTCTAGGGTAGTTGAGAATTCCATCTCAACACCCCCATAAGGCATCTACATCCAAACACTTACTCACACAAGCATTTCCACAAACACATAACATACACTATTTCAACATACTGGGTGTATGTTAGCAAACATGTATTAGGGTGAATCCTTTCGCCAAGTAAGTATTTTACGCACACATAATATATTTATACAACAATTAATCATGGCAAACACATCTCAAAAATATACATGTATACGGTACATTTTACAATACAGTATTTCTACATACATAGTGTATATTAGTAAAACATGTATTTAGGCGAATCCTTTCGCCAAATAAGTATTTTATCCATATATCGTATATCCATACAATAATTAATCATGTCAAACACATTTCCAAAAAATATACGTATATGGTATTTTCTACGAATACCTAGAATATGTAAAATTCCATATTCTACAACTTTAATCGAAACAGAAAACAAAAAGTACTTTGTACATGTGCAATTGCATGTAGATCATGAATCTATCATTATCTGACATTGAAAGTGTTGAAAAACGTAACCTATATACCTAAAGTCCTCACCTTGCACCTTGGAATCTCAACGGATCAGCAAGGTTTGATGGGCTTCGGTATTCGGGAGTTTTATAGCCTAAAGAGTGACATCGGTTAGCTATTTCATAACCTATAACCTTCACACCCCAAAACAGATCTAGGGTTAGGATTTCTTACCTTAAAACGGAGTCGGTATCGCCGGAAAAGCGACAAGAAAGGGGTGGTGTAGCCCGTGTGGTGATTGGAAACAGTAGGAGGGAGATTCTCCCACAACTCTCTAGCTTTCTCTCTCTTTTTCTCTCTTCTCACTTAGGGTTTTTCCCAAATTCGTATGGTTGTGAGAGAGGGTGCTCTAAGGTCTTTATATAACCTAAAAAGTCTTTGAAATAGACTTAAGTTCAAGGTATACTTGGGTTATATCCAAATTGGCTTTAATTCAGCTCAAAAGAGGGTTTCTGGCGGCCCTCCTTGAGCCAAAAGTCGGACTTAAGCTCACTAACCTTGGATCTACATGGAGTTATATTTTCGTCTCAGTCGGATTCCCAGATCACGTGTGGCGGACCAGTTTCAGTTCAACGGTCAGTGGGCCTTGATCCGAAATTCCAAGTACATGTAAATGTTCCTGAAATTTTTCCTGATCCGAGGGTGTATTTGGGTCAGATTCTGACGGTCTGGTTTCTTATAAAGTGACCGCAAGTTTCGAGTCTCAGATCACTATTCCAGATATTTATTTTTCAAAGAAATAGTGTGTTTTCACACTCCTTCGTTCCGGGCTCAAGCGAACAGTCGTGGGACACTGTCTGGAGCTGATTTCCGAGATGGTTGTCAAGCCCAGCGAGGCGGTCCTAAGTCCTTAACCTCGTGTTATTCGGACTCCCGATGTGCGGTCCAGACCTGATACGGAGTTTCAATGTGTTCCCAAGGGCAGTCAAGTAATGAGTTTGATCCTAGATTTTAGGGTAACCTAGCGTCAATGATTCTACAAGTTTTGGGTCTTATAGATCGTATTTAAAGCGATTCCAACGGATTTCATGGCTAATCTAGTTAGCACTTAGTTAACTTTGTCAAATTTCTAAAGGATTTAATCCTAAATGATTTCTGGTCGAGGTGGTACTTGAGCCATTGTACGAAAATTTATGTGTCGTTACAATCTACTCCCCTTAAACAAAAATTTCGTCCTCGAAATTTATACATTTTCGTATTCCTCGAGAATCTGAGGGTAGTTCTTTCTTACTTCGGCCTCAGTCTCCCAAGTAGCTTCCTCCTCTGAATGATGCGTCCATAGTACATTCACAAGTGGAATGACCTTGCTACGCAGTACCTGCTCCTTCCTGTCAAGTATACGAGTCGGACGTAGCTCATATGTAACATCCTCGCTCAAATGTACCTGCTCCCAGCTGATGATATGTGAAGGATCAGGAACGTACTTCTTTAGCATAGATACATGAAATACGTTGTGTACAGCTGCGAGCGGTGTGGGCAAAGCGAGATGATAAACCACAGCACCAACTCGATCCAGTATCTGAAACGGACCAATAAATCTCGGTGTGAGCTTCCCCTTCTTCCCGAACCGAAGGACTCCCTTCATAGGGGAAACTCGGAGGAACACGTGGTCTCCAACCTCGAACTCGAGTGGTCGCCACCTCGTATTGGCATAACTCTTCTGTCTGCTCTGCGCTGTAAGAAGCCGACACCTGATAATGTCGACCTTCTCTGTGGTCGCCTGTACCAACTCTAGGCCGATCAGACTGCGCTCGCCAACCTCAGCCCAACAATGCAGTGCTCTGCAAGGACGACCATACAGGGCCTCATATGGCGCCATACCAATACTCGCCTAGAAGCTGTTGTTGTAGGCGAACTCTACGTAAGGAAGACAGTCATCACAACTGTCCTTGAAGTCCAACACACATGGCCGCAATATATCCTCCAGAATCTGATTCACCCGCTCTGTCTGTCCATCAGTCTGAGGATGAAACGCCGTACTGAACTTCAACTTCACACCCATCGCTTCCTGGATACGAGTCCAGAAGATAGATGCGAATCGAGTGTCTCTGTCCAACACGATCTCTAAAGGAATTCCATGCAGACGGACGATCTCTCTGATGTATAATCTAGTCAGCTTGTCTGCAGAGTTCGTAACTCTGATAGGGAGGAAATGGGCCAATTTGGTCAACTGGTCCACAATCACCCAAATGGAATCATGTCCCTTCCTCGTCATCGGCAACCCTGATATGAAATCCATGGAGATGAAGTCCCACTTCCACTCTGCTATGGGCATGGGCTGAAGCAGTCTAGGGGGTCGGCGATGTTCTGCCTTGACCTGCTGGCACGTCAGACAACGGGACACATACTCAGCGATGTGGGCCTTCATGTTATCCCACCAATACGACCGTCTCATATCCCAGTACATCTTCGTGCTACCATGATACATCGCAAGCTTCGAGTTATGGGCAGACTCGAGAAGCTCATATCTCAAGTCAGGCATGTCAGGAACGCATAGGCGGCCTCGGAATCGTAGACCCCCATCCGAACCAACTCTCCACTCGGAGTCCTCGGCGTCGCTATCTTGCTCTCGAAGCTCAGACAACCACACATCGCCCTTCTAGGCCTCAACGATCCTATCATCAACAAGTGGTCGTACCCGAACGTGCGCAACACACTCAAATGGCTCCTCCGCGGTGAGTCTCTGCTCGAAGTCCAGCACGAACTCCATCATGTCCCACTCTGCTACCATCAACGGAACCGCAAATGTTATAGCCTTCTTGCGGCTCAACGCGTCTGCCACAAGGTTCGCCTTGACCGGATGGCAGAAAACCTCGAACTTGAAGTCCTTCAAGGTCTCCATCCATCGGTGTTGCCTCATATTCAAGTCTCGCTGCGTGAATATATACTTAAGGCTCTTGTGGTTGTAGAAAACCTCGAACTTCTCTCCGTAGAGGTAATGTCTCCAGAGCTTCAATGCAAAGATGACAGCTGCCAACTCCAGGTCGTGTGTAAGGTAATTCTCCTCGTGCTTCTTTAATTGTCTCGAGGCATACGCAAGCACCCTATCCTTCTGCATAAGGACACAACCTAGACCAACGCGAGACGCGTCAGTGTATATCGTGTACTTCACCCTTGCTCTGGCAATACTAGCACAGGGGTGGATGTCAACCTATCCTTCAGATCCTTGAAAGCTGCTTCCGCCTTCTCATTCCAGGCGAACATCAGGTCCTTCCGTGTCAACTGAGACAACGGCCTGGCAATCTTCGAGAAATCCCGAATGAAGCGTCTGCAATACCCTACCAGACCAAGGAACTCCTCACCTCGGTAACCATGTCAGGCTGCTGCCAATCCTGAACCACGGCTACCTTAGTAAGGTCACTGCTATCCCATCCTTAGACACCACATGTCCAAGGAATTTGACTTCCTCCTGCCAGAAGTCGTACTTCTTATACTGCGCGTATAACTGATTCTTCTTCAACGTATCTATCACCGCCCTCAGGTGCTCCTCGTGCTCCTTCCGACTCGTAGAGTATATCAAAATGTCACCAATAAAGATGATGACGAATCGGTATAGGAATGGTCGAAGTACTCGGTTCATCAGGTCCATGAATACGGCTGGTGCGTTCGTAAGGCCGAACGACATCACTAGAAACTCGTAGTGCCCAAAGCATGTCCTGAAAGCCGTCTTCTACACGTCCTCATCTCTGACGCGCAGCTGATGATACCCTGACTGTAGATCAATCTTCGAAAAATACTTTGCCCCCTTCAACTGATCAAACAGATCATCTATCCTGGGCAAAGGATACTTGTTCTTCACTGTAACCTGGTTCAACCTACGGTAATCAATACATAACCGTAGTGTCCCGTCCTTCTTTTTCACAAATAGGACAGGTGCTCCCCAAGGAGACACACTAGGTCGTATGAAACCCTTCTCTACTAGCTCGTCAATCTGTCTCCGCAGCTCCTCCATCTCACATGGAGGCATACGATAAGTCGGCAACGAGATAGGTGTCGCACCAAGCGTAAGATCAATGGTGAAATCGATCTCGCACAGAGGAGGTAAGCCAGGAATCGTCTTAAACACATCTGCAAACTCCCGAACCACCAGCGTATCTTCTAATGCCGGACCATCAATCGGTGCTAATAAAGCAGTATAACAGTCAACATGGCAAGGCCAACTGACCTGCACTGGAAACATGAAAGTGGTGCCGTTGGATCTATAAGCCGTCACGACTCGAGTATCGCAATCTATCTCTGCCCTCATCTTCGAGAGCCAATCCATACCGAGAATAACATCGTAGTGCCATAGCGGAGCAGCAATAAGGTTAACGAGCACTGTCCTGCTACCCAAGTCCACGGAGCAACTCTCACATATCCGTGCGACATTCGAAAAAGTCCCAGTGGCCGTAGTAAGTCTCAATCCCTTCGTGTGAATAGTACGCAAAGATAGACGTTTAACTGCCCCATAAGAAATAATAGAAGTAGTGGACCCAGTGTCCACCAACAAGGAAACGGAAGTACCGTGAATATGAGTCGTACCCTCAAAAGCTGTCGGGGCCGAAATGGACGTCTCAGGTGCCTCAGCAACGAGCATATGTATTCGAGCCTGCTGCTGACGATTCGACTATGGGACCAAGGGCCGTTGCGGTGGCCTGAAACGTGATACAGGAGGTCGAAAGGAAGGATGAGCAGGGGCAGTCTGTAGGGGTGGAGTCGATAAGGCCTGTGGGTGAGAACGACCCATCATCTGCAGCGGAGAGAAACCACTATCCTTCATTCATGCGAAACAACTCCCAATAGGATGACCCTGTTTCCTGCAATACGTGCAAGTCACAATAGGGCGCCTCATCGAAGCCACTAGTGCTGCAATCCTGGGAGGCGAGTCAGCACGAGGCCTCTTGCCTAGGATAGGCCTGCTCTGTACCTCCTGTCATGGCCTCGCAACCATAGTACCACGAGAACGGGCCAGCTGATCAACATCCTGCTCAGCCATCATAGATAAGTACACCAGCTCCACATAAGAAGGTATACTGATGCAGCACATCTTCGACTGTATGTCGGGTCGCAAACCCAAAGAGAAACGACGCATCCGCATCTGCTCATCAACCAGTATAGTCGGGACAAAGCGGCCCAACTCTGTGAAGCGGTGCTCGTACTCAGTAACCGTCATGCCTCCCTGCCTGAGGCGTAGAAACTCATCCTCCCGCTCATGTCTGTACGTCTGCGGGTAATATTTCTCATGAAACCGGAACTCGAATGCCGCCCACGTCCACACATGGTCCGCTGCGACAGACCACAGCACACTGTCCCACCATAAACTGACCTCCCTCTCAAACATGAAAGTGGCCAACTCGACCTGATCTGCCTCAGTACAGTGCAGCATCCATAGCATCTTAGAGATACGGTCCAACCAAAACTCTGCCTCCTCGGGTCTGTGAGAACCCATGAATGAGGGAGGCCTCAAGCACTGAAATCGCCCGAGTAAGCCGCGGGTACCGACATCTCCAGTAGGAGGTGCAACGAGTGAGGGCAGAGGCACATCCTCAAACTGAGCAGGAGGCTCCAAATGCTCAGCAGGACGTGCAGATGTCGGAGGTGGAGTCGCACTACCACCCTGAGATAAGGCCTCAGCAATAGTGGTCATACGCTGCTGGTGCTGCTGCTATTATATCTGCTGCTGCTGCATCTGCTGCTGATGCATCATCAACATCAACAGCTTGATCCTATCAGTAGGTGGAGCAGCCTGTGAGTCATGCTACACAGATGATGATACCCGGTACTGCTCGCGAACCGGGGGCATATACGGTAGCAGTCCACCAGCAGGAGGCTAATCAGAACCTAACCCTCGGTCCGTAGGACCACCATTACCAAAAGGAGTCTGGTCCATCGAGCCCGTACGAAGGAGGTGTGCCGTGCTCCGCGTATACTGCCGCGGCATGCCCTATACAACATAGGGTACAACATTGGTGAGATAAAGCATAGCAACACATCATATAAGCACTTTAAGCATTCCACACATCTTATAGCAAAAGAGGCTACATGCTTTTCATTTACCCAAAATTGTCATAATACATGGACTACAGAGTTACATGAATCATGACAGAAATTACATGTAAGCCAATTACATCCAAAGCATCAACACTTAAAACATGTTACTAACTACTACATCATCAACATGAAAGCACAAACTGCCTAATGCGGTAACTAAAACAACCACAATAACAACTTGGATGGCTAGGCATCCGAGTCAGGCGATGGAGGAGGAGCATTCTTGTCCTGTAGACAACATAGGATGGCCTTCAAGGTACGAGACACCATGCTTAGCTTGGTTCAGACCCGCCCGACTTCCTGTCGCAGGGTAGCTTGGCCCTCCTTGAGACGTGCTAAACGCGCATCTATGGAAGCCCAATCGGTACCCTGCTCCTGAGCCGCAGGAGGTGGACTTTCCTCTGTATCCTGAGCCTCAGGTTCCTCCTCCTGAATCTCATCACCGCCACCCTCCTCGCTGCCAGCCTCGAGGTCAACACTCTCCTCACCAGCACTATCCGACTCATCACCAGACTCATCGAGCTGGGCTTGCCGCTGGCGAGGGCCGATCTTCATATTGTTAAGTGTAGCCTCATTTATGACTCGAACTGGCGCAAGGTCTTCCATGTTGAGCCTATAACCGACATCACGAGCCATCCTACATATCAGGCGGCCAAATGGGAGCGAGAGGTCATTCCTGACTGATCGAACAACCTGAACTATCTGATACAGGACGAACGTGGGCAGGCATAAGTTGTCTCCATGTCCCATCCTGTATAGAAAATCCACCATCAACCGAGTACACTCTGTATGGTTACTCGACCGCTGATACACATTATATGTGAAAATGTGGTGGAGCAAATGGAAGTCATCTGTCATCTTCGTCGATGGAAGACAGTTTCCTCATGTCCAAGAGACTCGTCGACCACAAAGGTAACACGTACGGCGATCCCTTTCTCGTGCACTCCTGGAGAAGTCATCAGTTGGAAGCACTTCACCACGTGAGATGTTCATGAGCCGTGCCACCTCAGCCACAGTAATCGTATGCCTTATACCCCTCACAGAGACAGTGAACTGAAGTAGCTCCAACGATGGGTCTATGATATGAGCGTAGAAGGCGCGAACCGTGTTCTCACATGCAGGAGACTCGCCTTCAAATATAGGACCCCATCCGACGACATCCACCAAATGGTCCATCATCGGGTGTAACCCAAACATTCTCTCATCCATGTGAGCTTCAAACATGATCTTACGTCCAGCAAAACGACCGTATTCAAAACCAATTGGTAGCGCATCCCTGAGCGGCGGTTGGGGATCCAGGTCCCGTTTTGACCTATACTCCCGAACGGTGCTAGAGTCGGCCCCATTGTCAGCCCTTCTTCTGGAATGGGTAGGGCGACTCGGCCCAGCTTCATCAGCGGTAGACTTCCTCTTTCCCATGAGAGAGAGGATGGAAGAAAAGGAAAAAATGGCCGTAACTAACTTGAAAAGGGCCATGGAAGTTGAGGAAAGAGAGAGAAGGGGCTAACCTCTTTGGTTCTCCACAAACAACAGTCCCAACAGGTGTTGGAGAGACACAAATGACAGGAAATGAAGAAGGAACAAGGAAGAAACGGGATGGGTTAGAAGGTTGCACAATTTTGAACTTCGAATGGGAGGTGTAAGGGCTCAAACGTGGAAGAAAGGGGAAGGGTAGGAGGTTAGGGTTGCTGTATCGATGAAAATGGGTGGATCATGGTCGAAAATGGTGGATTGACATATTAGGGAAAAGGGTTGAGAGGAAAAATCAAAAATAGAAGGGATGGGAGCTTGGAAGGAAAGATGTGAGAGAGAGGGGTGCTACAGACCTAGAAATAGGAACCCCTTGCACATTTCGCACACACCACACGTGTGTGGAGGTCGGGCTGATTATGCCCAGACCCAGCCCATCGCGAGTGGACCAACCTGACTGCGGTGCGCCACGGTGACCGCGGTGCCACCACGGTCCGCCTTACCCGGCGCCGCGCCGCCACGGTGGGGTTGGGTCCTCCACCATCCCAAGGTGCCAAATGCACCTTGGTTCAACCTTGGGTCCCACTGGATTTAAGTGGGGAGGCCCCCGGCTCATGAGTCTAGTTGCTCACTGGTCACTACGGGGAGGCACGTGGCCCCAGCGTAGGCCGACAGCTCGACCATGGTGTCCCATACCACCATGCTCGGCTCATGAGTCTTAGCGGATTGAGGTACCATGGTTAAAAGGGATTTCAATGGTAAGTTTGGTACCCTAGGTTCAAGCAGTAGCGACCAAACATGGTGAACATACATTAGACATATCGGGTTACATGACGAGCCTGACTAGCTCGAGCGCACAATCAATTAGATGACATGAAGTGCATAAGCACTTCGCGTGGCCTAACCACTGTTGCCAACTGACGTACGACTCGAGTTCGTCAAACACATCCAACATGGCGACATGAACCTCAGCCACGATCTCAAATCTGGTACCGACTGTCTGGACTATAGACATAGTCCCAAACTCAATCAATTCTCATCCATAGTATGTGGAGTAAAGCATGATAAACAAAGTAATTCAAGCATGCTAGTAGGCATGTTATAAGGCATGTTATAAAGCATGATATAAAGCATGTTGTAAAGCACTATATCAATAGGAATACAAACACATATATTGTAAGTAAGCGGTTTAAGTAAACAACCTTATGGAGGTAATCATGGCAAACACATCTCAAAAATATACATGTATACGGTACATTTTACAATACAGTATTTCTACATACATAGTGTATATTAGTAAAACATGTATTTAGGCGAATCCTTTCGCCAAATAAGTATTTTATCCATATATCGTATATCTATATAACAATTAATCATGTCAAACACATTTCCAAAAAATATACGTATACGGTATTTTCTACGAATACCTCGAATATGTAAAATTCAATATTCTACAACTTTAATCGAAACAGAAAACAAAAAGCACTTTGTACATGTGCAATTGCATGCAGAGCATGAATCTATCATTATCTGACATTGAAAGCATTGAAAAACGTAACCTATACACCTAAAATCCTCACCTTGCACCTTGGAATCTCAACGGATCAGCAAGGTTTGATGGGCTTCTGTATTCGGGAGTTTTATAGCCTAAAGAGTGACATCGGTTAGCTATTTCATAACCTATAACCTTCACACCCCAAAACAAATCTAGGGTTAGAATTTCTTACCTTAAAATGGAGTCAGTATCGCCGGGAAAGCGACAAGAAAGGGGTGGTGTAGCCCGTGTGGTGATTGGAAACAGTAGGAGGGAGATTCTCCCATAACTCTCTAGCTTTCTCTCTCTTTTTCTCTCTTCTCACTTAGGGTTTTTCCCAAATTCGTATGGCTGTGAGAGAGGGTGCTCTAAGGTCCTTATATAGCCTAAAAAGCCTTTGAAATAGACTTAAGTTCAAGGTATACTTGGGTTATATCCAAATTGGCTTTAATTCAGCTCAAAAGAGGGTTTCTGGCGGCCCTCCTTGAGCCAAAAGTCGGACTTAAGCTCACTAACCTTGGATCTACATGGAGTTATATTTTCATCTCAGTTGGATTCCCAGATCACGTGTGGCGGACCAGTTTCAGTTCAACGGTCAGTGGGCCTTGATCCGAAATTCCAAGTACATGTAAATGTTCCTGAAATTTTTCCTGATCCGAGGGTGTATTTAGGTCAGATTCTGACAGTCTGGTTTCTTATAAAGTGACCGTAAGTTTCGAGTGTCAAATCACTATTCCAGATATTTATTTTTCAAAGAAATAGTGTGCTTTCACACTCCTTCGCTCCGGGCTCAAGCGAACAGCCATGGGACACTTCTGGGGCTGATTTCCGAGATGGTTGTCAAGCCCAGCGAGGCGGTCCTAAGTCCTTAACCTCGTGTTATTCGGACTCCCGATGTGCAGTCCAGACCTAATACGGAGTTTCAATGTGTTCCCGAGGGCAGTCGGGTAATGAGTTTGATCCTAGATTTTAGGGTAACCTAGCATCAATGATTCTACAAGTTTTGGGTCTTGTAGATCATATTTAAAGCAATTCCAACGGATTTCATGGCTAATCTAGTTAGCACTTAGTTAACTTTGTCAAATTTCTAAAGGATTTAATCCTAAATGATTTCTGGTCGAGGTGGTACTCGAGCCATTGTACAGAAATTTACGAGTCGTTACACCCCAGGACACAATCTGGATTTGATTTCCAAGATGGTCGTCAAGCCCAGCAAGGCGGTCCTAATTATATAATGTCATAGTCATCAGACTTTCGACGTGCGGTCCAGATTCGATACGGAGTTTCAACGTACTCCCAAGAGTAACTGGGTAATGAGATTGATCCTAGATTTTAGGGTAACCTAGCGTCACTGATTCTACAAGTTTTGGGTCTTGCAGATCGTATTTAAAGTGGATTCAAGCAGATTTCATAACTAATCTAGTTTAGCACTTGGTTAAACGTGTCTAATTTCTAAAGGATTTGAGGTTTGAGAGGTTCATAAGGGGTTAGGATCGACTCCTTACCTAAGGACATCTAACTTCAGGTTGGCAAAAATCCAGGGCGTTACACCCCTAACCGTATGCAGGCAAAGTACTTAGGAATGCTTGTTGTATTGCTTTATCATTACTGCTTGACTAAATTGATAACATGTTAAACTTTGCCTTATAGCTCCACTGAGTTGATCACTCACTCCCACTCTAGGACGGTGTTTTAAAATACCAACTACACCTTGTTTTAGTTTTAGGTGATGATGAGGCTTACGAGTTGGAGCTTGTCTTCTATGATGACGAGAAGGAGTTCTCCTACATGCAACTCTTTGGCGGGTCTATGTAGACCTGAAGTTGCATATCGGGGCTACAGGGATATGGATTAGAAGACATTTACACACCTTATCATTTTGTGTATTTTAGAACTATACATATAATTATTCAACCTGGTGACATGACCATACACTGGGGTTTATATCCACTTATGCACTTTATATATCTATCAGTCTTTCGCTTGCTAACTTTAATCATCTCTGGACTATGATATGCTGATTTTGCATAATCCCATTCATGTTTAATGCACTAATATGGATAACATTTAATCATCATTATCTATGTTGCATAAGTGATGTGACAGATCTCAGGAGTTGGGCCTTTGCTCGACCTTCGAAATTCGGGGTGTTACAAACTCATACATCATGTGGCCTGCACCATCCCACGTGTGGATGGTGGCAGCATGGATGAAACGTATACATCAGGTGTGGCCACACGTATGGCCCACCAGCTGCTTGCATCAAGCAGATATTTGTGTTTTCCTAGTATCCGTCCAGGCATACTGGACGTCCTGCTGACGGACGGCCTGGATGGACGCATCATCAAGGTGCCCCCATATCCAGCAAAATGGGCAAATAGCCTGGATGAAATGCTTGCATTTAGTGGGTCCCACATGTCCGTGGCCCACTTGATTTGAAACAAGCTGATATTAATATTTTCCCTTTATCCATGCCTTTCCCAAACTGGACAGCAAGGTGGGCTCCACCAGCTAGATAGACAGCTTGGATAAAATGCATCATGGTGGTGGGCCTGTTGGCCCTGGATGGTCTAGATGTGCTGTGCACATTAGGTGGGCCACACATCATTAAAATAGAGAGAGAGAGAGAAAGAGAGAAAACGGTCATGAGAGGGGCCACGCCACTATGGGCCCCTCATACATTACAATACATGCATGCGATCAAGGTAGGCCATTGGCCACACTGAGGGACCAAGATGGGATCCTCACCATTGATTGGTGGGTCCCACTTGCCCAATGAAAGAAAATGAAAGGATCTACCTAAAGAGCACCCACCTTTGATCTCCTTTTCCTTCTTCCTCCTATAGCCTCAAGAGCTCCTAAGGAATGATTTTAACGGTTAAGATGATCTTTGGATGGTTGGATTGGGTGGTAGGGACTGGGCCACACTAGTTTCTCATCTCCTTAGAAAACCATGGACATTGGGTGCTTGGGATTGCTTGGGAGAATGAGAGAGAGATGAGAGAGAGAGGTTGTAAGAGAGAGAGAGGGATAGGTTAGTGATGGGTGTACTTAAAAAGGGATGGGTGGAGAAAGAGAGAGAGAGAGAGAGAGAGAGAGTTGACTTTGGGTTGCTTGGGGATGGGATATGTACTTGACATGTGAGGTGATTGATTTGACATTTTCTCTTGGGTTTTACAATGCGCGGCATTTTCTCGAACTGAACGTGGACCCACATCTCCTGGCCTGGGATCGCCTCTGCACGTAATACGCGGCGTCAAAACCATGTCAACGGTGCAGTCGCTAGGGTACAAGTCTCGGGTCCAGCCGATTCTAGAATATGGGATACATCCCAAGATCACACGCAAATGCCGGTTACAGATCACGGGTCGCTCGAATTCGATCAGGAGGACTGCGGAAACCTACGAAACGGTGCGGCCTAGGATACGAGTCTTACAGCCATTGCTACTCTTCTCTTTTGTAATGCTACTCTTCTCCTTTATTATATTAGTCTTATGTTACCCTCCCTTTAAGGCTTAGGTATGTGTTTTGGAATTCTAAAACTCCCATTATTCAACATATTTCTCTATCGATACAAGTGATGTGTTAAAGGTATCACAACTAGTGATTCAAATATTTATTGTGGACGTAATGCGTTATGGGTAGTAGCCCTCTTGGTCAGCATGTAATTCCATGGGTTGGTTGGTATGGTGCACAATTAATATAAGTAAATCATCATGCATGTTACATCACTTGTCAGGATTGGATGTCGCAAATAGCTACTTCATGAACACATTGTGTTACATAAATCTCCCAATTGCGTTATTGTGTCGTCTTGAGATATCTGCATCAATCCACGCTAACGTTGGATATGCCGACAAATCTCAGTAGTGTGAGAATGCGGGCGAGTCAGATATTTTGAACTACTTTCCACATTGTGAAAATAATCACTATGTATGATGAGCCGCACACACTTTGCTAGGCATGCATTCATTTATATTAGTTGTGCATGCTAATACCTCTCATAGTGGTTGAGTACGAGATATATCAGAACCCTTACATTACTTTTATGAATCTCTTGAATTATTATTAATCTTATAGGATAACCATCACTAAGAGTAGGGCATTGAGCCTCTCCAACCGTACATATGATGCAAGTGATGTACAGATTAAAGACCTAGAGGATCATCTCCCTATGGAAGATTATACTGAATGAATAAGAAGATAGTTTTATGATTTAGTTTTATATTTTCGCTGAAAACACGATAATGTAATAAGCTCCTATTAAGAGAGGGCATTTGATAATTTGTGAAATTTTTTACCTTGATAAAATAATAAATACATTCGATTTTATTCTCGCGAATGGTTACCTTAATGAATGTAACTGGATGTAATCTAAATGAAATTTTTTTTAAAAGGGTGTGATTTTTAAAGCATCAAATTTATACATTATTAACACCCAGTTTTCTCAGACATGAGTATAAACTCTGGCAGTGAAAATTCGGGATGTTACGGTTCCGGGCGTCAGGAGAATGAGAAGCTCCCACTGCCAAGCTGGCCAATCATTGGGTCAGAGTCCTCACTAAGTTCATCATGCCAGGTCAGGTATCGCCGGAGTATCTGGGTTCGTCTTTTCTATTCTCAGACCTTATATCGGTCTCATTTTTCTTTCATGTGTCTGTAGTTTACCCTAAGGGTCAGCCCGAGTTGTCTGCCCTCCACCTCAAACAAGTGGACAAGGTGAAGGTGTTGAAGGAGGAGTTTCACCGCTGGAATAAGCTCATCACTCCAGATCTACTACATCAATCTAGACTCTATTAGTCAGTTCCTCCTCCATCTCCTCTTGGTAAGTAGTTGTCCATTAATTAACATTCTTTTGTGTTGTTGCTCAACTGACTTAAGCTATGCTATGCAGGTATGGCCAATCTTCGCAAGTCTAGGAAGAGGAAGTGCCCTCCTCCCATCGAGGAGATGGCCTGGACGAAGACCGTCGCTCGGAAGAAGGTGACCCCTTTCATCATGCAAATACTCTCATCCGCTATGGAGGTGAGGTCAGAAGTTGGGGCCGAGCAGCCCCCGGCGAGCCAATTGGCTCCATTCAAGGCTGGAGGGGGTGAGGCCCGTGTTCTGATTGCCCCTTCATGGCTGAGCACTGTGGGGGTGATCAACTTGGACGTGGAGGATGTATCTCCAGTCCCTGAGGTCTGCATGGCTGAACGGACCGAGACCGTCCTCATAGCCGAGGAGGTCGAGGCCCACATTTCAAACGAGGTAGTTCGGAGGGTCTAGGTAGTTTGGACAGTCAAGGTAACTGGCCCCTTGGCAGTCGAATCCGATTCTCTGGCCCCTGCTAATGTTAAAGGGGCTACTAGTCTGAGCCCCTAAGCACCCGAGGAGGCGAGGACATACTGACCAGGTCACCACATGTCTCGTCTGTCCGGTTGGGCGGCGAAACATGTTCTGAAGGAGGAGATTGCTGACCAAATGGATTCCCATTTGGAGTCCTTCCTCACTGACGTGGTCGCACTCTGTTACAAGGTATATCATTTTCTTCTATTGTTGGGACTCCCCCCCTTTTCCTTTATACTTTATGACAATTATGTTTACTCCCCATGTTTAGCTCGTCCCTTCACTGCTATCTACCCGAGATAGGATGAGGTGGGTCGTCGACAAATGCGAAGTGGCCGAGTCAGCTCTTAAGGAGAAGACTACTGAGGTCAGGGCCCTTAGCGAGGGTCTCCAGGAGAAGACGGCTGAAGTTGAAGCCTTGAAGGGGGCATTGGAGTCTGCGAGGGAGGAGCAAGATGCTCTGAAGATCGTACTAGTGGAGGCCCGGGACAAGGAGGGCTTGGTGATGGCCGTGCTCAACGGAACAAAGTCCCATCTCAACTCGGCCAAGGCTGAGCTGGGGAGAGTGAAGGCACACCTCTCATCCGTAGAGGCGGATGTTGCAGGGCTAAGAGCAGAGCTGGAGAGGGTGAAGGCCAACTCGATGACTAAGTTGGTTGAGGTCAGAAAGACGTTAGCTACTCAACTAGCTAAGTCTGAGGCGGTCGTTCCGTCGATCAAAGCTGCAGGTGAAGAAAAGTATAAGGCCTTAAAGGAGAGGTCTGACGAGGTCGACGCCATCTACAACTGTAGCAATGATCGCTGCGTCGACGATGTCAAGATGCTATACCCCAGCCTGAACCTAGATGCTCTTTTCAGCGACAGAGCCTCGGAAGGGCCTTCGCAGACCGAAGCCGAGCAGTCTTCTCTATCCTGGCTGCCTCCTCCTCGAATGAATTAAATGTTTATCTTTCTCTTTTTTTATAAGAATTTTGTAATCTCCTATAACTCTATGGAATGGAAGTTTCGTTTTACCTTGATTTGTCATTTTTTATGCTTTTATCTGGTAGATTTGTAGGGTCGCACACTTACACGTAGTATTGGTGTGGTTAGTCACACTGAATCATAAGCGGTAATCTGGCTTACCTGTTACTGGTCGGTACATGTGTAGTTATAGTTAATGGGTTGACCTCTTCTTTAAGGGCCAGGCCATCAGAGGAATGTTTCTCTTTACATTGAAGGAGGTCCTCGGTAGTGCAAATAAGTAGAAATGGAATTTAGATGAAATTCTCTCGTGTCGAGGAGTTTTTATTGCGAATACCCATAAGAATTTAGACGCAATATAAGTTGTTTCTGACCTTAGTCGTTCTTTCCTCGCAATTCGACTCACGGGTAGTAGATCTTCAGATGCTCGATGTTCCAAGGATGGGGCAGAGGTCAATTCTCTAGGTCCTCAAGTTGGTAGGAGCCAGACTGAGCTGTACTTATAACCCGGTAAGGTCCTTCCTCGGTCGGTCATAGGGTTCCTGTTCCAGGTTCCGAAGTGTTCTAGAATGTCTTACGGAGGACCAGGTCTCCTGGTTGGAACCTTTAGATTTTGACTTTGGAATTGTAAAATCGGGCAACCTATTGTTGCCAAGCTGAGGCTCTTAGCCTGACTAGTTCCCATATCTCTTCGAGCCGATCGAGACACATAGTCATTTGCTCTGCATTTTGGGCTTCATCATAAGATCACATGCGTGCCGTAAGGAGTCCCACCTCGACTAGGACAACACCCTCTGCTCCGAATGAGAGAGAGAACGGAGTTTCCCCGGTAGAGGCTCAGGCCGTAGTTCTATAGGTCCAGAGCACGAAAGGGAGTTCCTCGGCCCATGCACCTTTTGCCTTCTCGAGCTTTGTCTTAAGATGGTAAGATGGTTTTTTATTATCTTGTTGATTACTTCCACCTGCCCATTCAATTGAGGGTGTTGAGGTGATGAATAGGTGTTTCGGATGCCCAGGTTTTGACACATGTTGTGAAACCTATCATTGTCAAGCTGCCTCCCATTATCCGAGACGATGGTGTGCGGGATGCCGAACCAGCAGATGATATTTTTCCAAATGAAATCAATGGTCTTCTGTTCGATGATTCTGGCCACAGGTTCAGCCTCAACCCACTTTATGAAGTATTCGATTGCTACAATGGCGTATCGAGTCTGCCCTTTACCTGAGGGTAGAGGCCCTACAATGTCGATTCCCTGTTGGGCGAATGGCCAGGGTACGATCATATGAGTCATCTCTTCAGCAAGTTGTCTGGGAACAACTGTGAATTCTGGCACTTATCACATTTTTGAGAAAAATGCCTTTTCACAAAGTTATCTGACAGGGTTACTTATCTGTCTGGGAGCATCCTCCTGAAGAGTCGACCATAAGTAACCCTGTCAGATAACTTTGTGGGCTAAGGCTTGGCCGTCAGAGTAATTGCCACATATTCCTTCGTGAATTTCCTTCATGACGTAGTCAACTTCTTCTGGTCGGAGGCATCTGAGATAGGGCAGGGAAAACCCTTTTTGTATTGGACGTCCCCAATCATTGTATTCGGGCTGGCCTAGTTGGGGAGCTCTCCTTTTCTGAGGTACTCCATGATCAGATCCATCCAGCTTGGGGATGCACGCATGGGTAGAACGGCTTCTGGCCTGAGTTGATTAATCCTCGGCTCAGCTAAAAACTCTATCGGGACGGTCCTCGGAATGTCTCCCTCAGTCGCAGAAGCTAGCTTCGCTAGCACATCCACCCACGAATTTTCAGCCATTCTATCTTTTCTTATATAAAGGCTTGGCTATTTATAGAGGAAGATCTACTCTGTGACGGATGTCATTGCTTTCTTCAATCATCAAAGTTTTATCTCTTTGGGAGTTGTTGATCCTTAGCAGCAATACGGAGGACAGGTGGCTGCATCTAGGGGCATTTGCGGAGAAGGGCCTAGAAGAGCAGATAACACATAAGGTACGTGTTTGCAGTGGCTGGGACAAGTGGTTTACAAGAGCAGTGTCCAGCTTTAAAGATGTAGAAGGGTAGTTACACATGGAGGGTGAGGGAAGTATTGATGGTGATGTGAGAGAGGTATTTACTATTCATGAAAGGGAGTGATGGTGACATCTCAAGACTCTGCATGAAGTGCTTTTGATCTCTCTCATAAAACTTGATCAAGCATCGCTTTCAGATTGACGTTACACCTCTGAAATTTGCTCATCAATTCACGAGACTCACGCAGATATGTAATCATTCGCGTATCTTTTGCTTAGTACTCAACGAAGATCTGGTTGACGACAACTTAAGAATCATAGCGGACCTCGAGGAGCTGAGCTCCCATAGTCGCCGCTAACCTGAGTCCCGCTAGTAGTGCTTCGTATTCAGCCACGTTGTTTGAAGCACGGAAACCGAACCTCAGAGCATATTAAATTAATGTCAGGTCGGGGGCTAGGATGACGATCCTAGCTCCACCGCGCTTAGAGTTGGACGATCCATTCACATATAGCGTTCAGGACCTCTGGTCGGTTTCTGTAGTCTGGGCATTTTTAACCAGTTGGTTGGGCCCTGCACTGGTGACCGATCGACGTGCTTCGATTCCTTGATCTAACTTGTTGGTCAGGTTAAGGGATTCTCTTGGTCCATTCAAGGAAGCCTTGTTTTCCTGATTAGTGAGCTCGACGATGAAGTCTGCCACCGCTTGACCTTTGATGGCGATCCTTGGCTGGTACTTAATGTCAAACTCGCTGAGCTTGATCACCCATTTAGCAAGCCTTCCCTACATCTCAGGCCTTTGAAGTACCTGGCAGAGAGGTTGGTCGGTTAAGACTATTATTGTGTGAGCTTGGAAATATGGGCGAAGACGCCGAGATGAGATCATTAGAGTTAGAGCCAATTTCTCCATGTTCGGATACCGTGTCTCAACTGGGGTCAAGGCTTTGCTGACGTAAAACACTAGACGTTGTTTTCCTTCGGATTCTCGGATGAGGGCCAAGTTGACTGCGGTCATAGAGACTGCTAGGTACAATAGCAGGGACTCTTCATGCTCTGGCTTTGATAGCAGCGAGGGTGATCCCAAGTACTGTTTCGACTGCTGGAACACTTTATTTGTAATATGGGGTCCATTCTACCTTCTTGTTACCTTCGGCTATTGGAAAGAGGGAAGGCATTTGTCGGTTGCTTTGGACACAAAGCTATTAAGGGTGTTGATTCTACCGGTGAGGCACTGGATTTCTTTCATTGTCCGAGGTGAACTCTTATCCAGCAAAGCTTTGATCTTATCGAGATTTGCCTCAATTCCTCTTTGGCTGACTTGGAAGCCGAGGAACTTACCTGAGCTGACTCCAAACCCACACTTGGTCAGGTTCAACTTCATTTGGTATTGCCGCAAGATTGAGAATATCTCGTCAAGGTTGGTCGTATGGTCGGCGGCCTTGATGCTCTTTACCGACATATCATTGACATAGACCTTCATGGATCATCCAATCTATCAAGCAAACATTTTGTTCATGAGTCGTTGGTACGTAGCTCAGTCATTCTTCAATCCGAAAGGCATGACCTTGTAACTGTAGAGCCCTTTATCAGTAACGAAAGTCGTTTCTACTTGTCGTATGGGTGCATGGCTATTTGATTATAGTCCGAGTATGCATTCATGAAGCTTAAGAGCTCGTGTCCAGCCATGCTGTTGACCAGTTGGTCGATTCTGGGGAGAGGAAAGTTGCCCTTGGGGCAGGTTTTATTCAGGTCAGTATAGTCGATGCAAACCTGCCACTACCCATTAGACTTCTTTACTAGGACGACGTTGACGATCCAGTCAGGATAGTAGACTTCTTCGATAAAGGCTACCTCCAAGAGTTTGCTGACCTCCTCTGCAATCATAGCATACCACTCTGGCTTAAATCTATCCTCTTTTGTCTGATTAGTCTGCAATCAGGGTTTATATTCAATTTGTGGACCATTACTTCGGGACTAAGGCCCGGCATATCTTGATGGGACCGGGCGAATATGTCAGCATGGTGTCGAAGGAGATCCATCATTTGGCTTTGGGAGTCAGGAGTCAATAATGATCCAACCCGAACTGATCGAGTTAGATCGGACTCGTCGAGGGGAATCGTCAGAAGATCTTTGACCGGAGACCCTTTCTCGGACGTATCTTCCCTAAGATCTAACGAGCTAACCACTAGGGCTTGGACTGGAGTCTTTGTTCTTAGAGCGGTTGAGTAGCACTGCCGAGCTTCATACTAGTCTCCTCAAAGATGGCCGACCTCATCATCAGTAGGAAATTTCATCACGAGGTGGTATGTAGATACCACAACCCTTATAGAGTTAAGGGAAGGTTGTCCAAGGATGAAGTTGTAGGGCGAGGGGCAGTCCACCACTAATGTAACATCTCGAAAAAATCTATACAAAGACCCGAGTACTACTTCAGGCATAAATCACTAAGGACCAAATCTTTTAGAAATTAGACAAAAATTAATTAAGTACTAAACTGAATTAATCGGTAGTTTAGCTTGAACAGCTTTCTATACAAACTGCAAGACCTAAAACCAGTAGAATCGCCAACACTACATTACTTAAAAACCTAAGATCAATCTCAAAACCCAGTTACTTACAGGAGCACATTGAAACTCTGTATTGGACCTGGACCGTGTGTCGAAAGTCCGATAGCCGCGAAATTATATGGTTATGACCACTTTACTGGGCTTGACAACCATCTCGGAAATCAAATTCAAATAGTGTCCAGAAATGCACAGCTAGAGCCCTGACTAAAGTGTGTGAAAAATGCGAATATCTTTAGAAAATGAATTCAGATTTAAGTGAATTGGGTCGTTCACTTGCAGACCAAATTTAAGGTTTCAAACCATCAGATTCTGACCCAAATACACCCTCAGATTAGGGAAATTTTCCTACACATGTCAGTGTACTTATGGCCCTAATCGAGTGACGGTGACCGTTAAACTGAAACTGGTCTCCCCGGTCGATCCGTTAATCCGATCGGACCGAAAACTTAACCTGACACAAATCCATTGTCAGAGAACTTTCCCTGGACTGTATGCAGAAAATGGGCATCCAAATGAACTCGGTTGGCCCGAAACAGTCGACTTTTGGCTATAACCTAAGTATACAATGGCCATGGGGCCATGGACATCACTTCTGGGCCTATATAATGCCCTAAACCCACCTCTCTCTCATTCTATATGAATTTACAAAACCCTAAGAGAGAGAAGAGAGAAAAGAGAAGGAGAAATTGAGGAAAGGAGAGAGAGTGTGGGAGATAGTTAGTGGGATTCGTTCCCATCACTCCATGGGCCAATTCATCTCTCCCGTGTCACTACACCGTCAAATCCGAATCCATTTTTGGGTAAGAAATCCTAACCCTAATATGTTTTAGGTATCCAAGTAGATGAATCGATGAAATAGCTAACCTATTTCGTGATTCAGGTAGCCGTTGTACCGTAGACAAAGACGTAGTGTTCAAACTGAGTTTGATTCTAGTTTACTAATGAAAGGTGCGGATTACAAATGTTTAGGTTATAGTTTTCAAGCCTTTCAATGTCAGTTAATGATTTATGACTAACTTGATTGCTGTCACATGCACTTAGATGCGATGTTTTCCGCATATTACACACACACACACATATATATATATATATGAAATATGTTGAATATAATGCATTCCATGTGTTTGTTGAAATGTTTGAATGAAATAATTATCATGATTTGTACTTACCATGACTATTAATCTTAAATACATGTTTGTTGTGTGCATAACAACTCCTTTGTGAAAGGATTTGCTATAATATATGTTATAACTAACATATTACTGTATGTTGTAGTATGTAGTCTAAGTGTTTAATAAAATGCTTGAACAAGTATTGTCTGATGAAATGCATGTATTTAGGGTGTTGAGATGAGATTCTCAATTACCTTAGCTATTCGAATAGATTTCTCCATGTAATCTACATTAAGCTTAGTGAATCATGTGTGAAATATTTTTGTATGATAACATGTGCACCATGTGTTTGTTAAAATGCTTAAATGAGATTTATATTTGAATTGGTCGTCACATGCTGCTTTAACTACCACGTATGAATGCCTATCATATTTGAGTATGATTGGGACTATGACGTAGTCCAGGCGATCGGTAACGGTTTCCGATCGAGTGGCTGAATTGGTTTTGCCACAACAGATACGTTCGATGAATCTGAGTAGTACGATGATTGTCAATAGTGGTTAGGCCACGCGGAGTGCTTACGCGTTCCATGTCGACTAATTCAGCATACTCTCGTACCAGTCGAACTTATTCAGTAACCCAATTGGCCTAAATGTGTGTTTAGCTTTTATGGACGCAACTGCTTGAATCTAAGGTACCACTTACCAATGAAGGCCCGTATAACCTTGGTACCACAATCTGACAAAACTCATGAGCCAGGCATGGTAGTATGGGACACCGTGGTCCAGTTGTCGGCCTACGATGGGGTGATGAGCCTCCCTAAAGTGACCAGTAAGCAACCTAAACTTATGAGCCGAATACGGTGGTATGGGACACTATATTCGAGTTGTCGACCTATGAGAAGGTGACGAGCCTCACGTAGTGACCTCGAGTATACACTAGAACTACGTTAAGGTGACGAGCCTTTTCGTAGTGACCTCGAGTATAAACCACTCTTGCGCTTAGGTGACGAGCCTCACCATAGCGAGCTAAAACTGCCCATCGTATGCGACTAGCTAGGATTGACGACCCTAGATGGATCATTGTTAGGAAAAATGATACAAAGGGAGGTAGGTTAGCTTCCCAAACCTGTTGTATGAAAAAAATCTAATTAAGAACTTGGCTAATCATGCCCATGCACCGCATTGTACGTGCTTTGGTGAGGAAGCGCATGTTTACTAGGAGTGTTGCATGCGCGATCGTAAGATGATGTCACTGAGGGAGTGCAGGCGAGGGCATACATCATTGTCACATATCATCCTTGCATTAACAAGAGTACTTAGGACATGATTGTTGTACTGCTTTATCATTACTACTTGACTAAATTGATAACATGTTAACATTTGCCTTATAGCTCTACTGAGTTGATCACTCACTCCCACTTTAGGACGGTATTTTAAAATATCAACCAGACTCTGTTGTACTTTCAGATGACGGCAAGGCTTACGAGATGGAGCCTGCCTTCTATGACGACGACGAAGAGTTCTCCTACATGCAACTCTCTGGCGAGTCTATATGGACATGGATTAGATGACATGAAACTTTACCATTTTGTAAAATTTGAAACTATACATGTAATTACTTAGCCTGGTAACACGTTCATACTCCAGAGACTTACAACCACTTATATGCTTTATATATCTATCACAGTCTTACGCATGTGTAATCTAATCGTCTTTGGAGTATGATATGTTGATTTGGTATAATCGCTTTCATGTTTAATGCACTAATATGGATAACATTTAATCATCATTATCTATGTTGCATAAGTGATGCAATGGAACTCGGGAGTTGAGCTTCTGCTCGACCCCCGATTTTCAGGGCATAACAAGTTGCTATCAGAGCAAGATTTGGATTAAACTGGACCTGAGTTATGGTAACATGATGCATACTGACGTACTCTAACTTAGGAGGAGGCGATAACATTTAGAAACGAACATAGGATACCCAGTTTCACCAACGGGTAAAACTGACCGTGGAATTTTACCATGTAGGCATATAAGATCATATAAAAATGTTCTCAATCCCTTTTTAAACCGTCAATAGACGAGTCTGGGCAATAATTCAGCAAATCCCATGCTCAAAACACTCCAAAAGTGTGAATATGTGTGAGATGAAGTCTGAAAGTGCCTTAGATGGATATGCGGGCTACACCGTAATTTACAAAGGGACCCAGGGGGGTCCTACATATTTTTTGCACCCCGGGGAGGGGTAGACACTGCCCCCAGGTGGAGCCATCATTGGCTATCCAAAACCCGGGTGGTTGCACCGCCAGACTCCATAGCGTCGGACGGCAGCACCGCCTGATCGGCGGTGCGCCGCCCACCGCCTGGCCAGGTGGGCCTGTGCACACGTGTGGGGCCTCTATTTGACCCCTCTCATCTCCCCTTTTTCTATTTCATTCACCTTCTAGCCCTCTAAACCCTCCAAAAAACTCCCTTTCCCTCTCAAGCCCCCTTCTATACATTTAAGACACCACCTTCTTCCACTGTTCATAACAATCTTCCATCTTCTTCCACATTTTACACCATCTCTACCTTTTCCTTCAAGAACCCACCTCTTATCACCTTTCATCTCTCCCATTTCTTCCCATTTAAATACATAAACCCACCAACCCATCTCATGCTTCAAGCATTTCCTCTTACAATGGCTCTTTTCGAGGTTGTCGCCGTCATCTTCTCGATCTCTACGCTTCTTTCCCTTATGGGAAAGAAGAGAGTTGCCCAAGATGAGGCCGGGCCGAGCCGACCACGCCGTACTATGAGGAGGGCGGACGCCGAAGCCAGTACGAGTGTCGAGAGTTAACGGAGGTCCAAGCTGGACCTCGATCCTCACATTCCATTAGAGAGATTGCCACTGCCGAACATCAACCTGGGTAAGTTCCGTAACCGCAAGGTCGTATTTGAGGCGCATGTCAATGAGAAGATGTTGGGGATGTATCCAGCCATCGACTTTCTCCTGGAAAATAGTGGGGTCCCATATTTGAAGGGAACACTCATGCGAGCGAAGGCACTGTGCGCACCTTCTACGCCCCCATTCGAAATACACTATTGAAGCCTCTCCAGTTTACTATTCCTCTGGGAAGGCAGGAGATCATAGTGGGTGTGGACGAGATTGCCCACATTATGAGAGTCAAAAGAGGTGCAGTGCATGCCAGTGAGAAGAACCCCACTAGCGAGCGAGAAAAGAGACTTTGCACACATTTTCTATGCGACTGACTCGAGCATTGGAGGTGGAGAAATAGTCTCGCTTCATCCAAGATGACGGCTGACTTCCACCTGCTCCACCACATATGCACGTATAACGTGTATCCTAGGTGGAGTAATCGCACCGAATGCATAAGGTTCATGGTGGATTTCTTATATAGAGTCGGGCAAGGAGAGAGTATGCCTGCCTACTCTTGTCCTATCCTAGATAATCGGCACTGCACGGTCTACTAGGGAGAGCTCCTCTCTGCCTTTTGGTTGACTTGTTTACAAGATAGCCTGCCACTACTGTTTCCAACTCCATATGGAGGACGTTGCCCCGATCCACATTATCAACGAAAACACGCTCAACAACATGGGCATTGGCCAAAGGCGACGCCAAGCCCGCCTTGAGGAGCAAAGTGATGATACAGAAGGAGAAAGTGGTGATGTCGAAGGAAGCAAAGGTGAGGAAGGAAGTGGCGACGAAGAAGAAGGAAGTGGTGGGGATGGCAGTGAAGATGAGGGTAGTGGCTCAGGGGGAGATCAGGAAGAAGAAGAGGAGGCCCAAAGTCCGATGAGGGACCTCCTCCTACTACACCAGAGCACCGCCACGATCAGGTTGCTATAAAGACCTGCTTGGCTCAAATTGAGGAGGGCCAAGTTGCCCTGCGACAGGAGGTCAGTGAGACTCGGGCCAAGCTTGAAGAGAATAGGGCCTTCATGAAATAAAAATTCAAGAAGGTGTCTCGCACTTTAAAGGCTATCCTGTGCTGCATCCAGGATAAGGGTACCCCTCTCTATCTCCAAATTCTAACGACTAGTCATCCATGTAGTTGTCTTTGAGTTTTTTTATGCTTTCTTACTTTCTATGTTTTAGCCTTAGTAGGCTTAGTAGCATGGTGGAATTGTTAATATGTTTAGTGTTTAAAGCTTGTTTAAATTAGCTCACATGCATCTTCTGTCATAATCCGTGTAAGACTATATCTCATGTATTATGACAATTTTGGTAAATGAAATGCATGAAGTTCATTTTCGTTTGGAATGTGAATGATGTTTGGATGAGTATATGATCTTATGTTAAATCTTACTTATGGTACACCCTATGTTAAATGTAGGGAATACCACCTAAGAACACTCGGAGCACGACACGTCTTGCACTTGGTAAACCATTTGACGGGGCGCCTCCCTTAAGCGATAGCCACACGAACCCCAATTTGGGCCCGAATCATGAGACTATGCCGGATTCACAGCCGGCCACTGGCCCTACTAATGGGCCAACACCTTCTGCACCACCTATTCCAGAGAAGAACCGTGCATCTACCTCAACGCCTCCCGTAACACAGTCGGCTCTTCCTCCTGATAGGTTGGAGCAGATGATGCTCTTGATGCAGCAGCAGCAGCAGCAACAACAGCAGCAGCAGCAGTTTTTGGCCACCATTGCGGGGGCCATTGCCCAAAACATGTACACAGTCCCTTTTGCACCACCTTTGCAGCCTGCTGGTAATATGAATGCTAGCGGCTTATTTGAGTGATTTCAGCACTTTCGACCTCCCACTTTTGTGGGTACTCACAGACCCGAGGAGGACGAGTATTGGCTTGACAGCATCTTTAAGATGCTGAAGCCGCTGCACTGCACTAAGGCAAATCATGTAGAGTTGGTCACCTACATGTTTGAGAAGGAGGCCAGTCTCTGGTGGACAACATCCTTAGGACCATTGTTACTGGATATGTATGGACATGGGAGGCTTTTGAGACACACTTTCATGTGAAGTATTTTCCTCTCACCTACCGTAACGAGAAAGAGGGACAGTTTCTTCGCCTCTGACAGGGAGGAATGACAGTAGCGGAATACGAGAACAAGTTTACGGAGCTAGCAAGATATGCTCCTTTGATACTGGCGAACGAACCGATGAAGATGCGATGATTTTCTGAGGGTCTGCGACCCGAGATGCGCTCGAAGATGTGTTGCGCTAGCATACCCAACTATGTTGAACTAGTGAACAAGTCTCTGCAAGCTGAGCAGGATGGGGATAGGCTGTCCCGTACACGCATGCCCATGATTCCTAGGCCTCGACCAGATTTGTCAAGCAGACAGTTCTTCGGTAAGAGGCTACTTGCAGATTCTCCTCCTCGGCTTACGACTCCACCGACACAGCCGAGGCGACTTGACATGTGGTGCACTTACTGTAAAAGGTCGGGTCATGCTAACACGTATTGCTTTACCACGATGAGGAATAACGGCTTTATCCCCCCTCAGAGGATCAACTGTCAGATGCCACTAGCCATCTCAGCTCCACCTCTATGTTTTGTACTATCCGCACAGCCTTCGTATAGGCCACCTGCACCTCGATCTAGGCCGCCTCAACGGCCGATGGTACCGCAGCCAAATCATCCTCAACAGGCTCGTGTGCACTCACTTGCTGCTGAGACATCCGAGACAGCAGTTACAACACCACTAGCCTTTGAAGTCACAACGCATATCCAAGGTACACCAGTCTTCTTATTAATGGACATCGGGTCCACTATCTCTATAATATCATACGCAGCAGTCAAGCGACTGGGGTTAGAAACTAGTCCTATATTGGGTTGAGACTCCTTACCGCCACGGGGACCTTTTCAGATACTACCAAGATGTGTAAGGGTTGTTCGATAGACTTAGGAAGCAGAACAGTACTCGTCGACCTGATTATTGCCCCGCTATGTCATTACGATGTGATCCTCGGTATGGATTGGCTTACCGAGATGAGGGCAAAGATCGATTGTGATGCTAGGGTGGTGACAGCCTATAGACCTGAGGGCACGAACTTTACATTCCTAGTTCAGGTCAGTTGGTACTACCGCATTGGTTGTTATGCTACCCTGCTAGAGAATGTTGATGATCCGACACTTGGGAGCACGCCTGTAGTTTAGGATTTCACAGACGTGTTCAGGACAATACCTGGATTACCTCCTCAGCACGAGATCGACTTTACCATTGATTTAGTGCCTGGTGCGACACTTATATCTCTTCCAACGTATCGTATGCCTTCATGTGAGATGGAGGAACTGAGGAGACAGATCGACGATCTGTTCCATGCAGGCTTCATACAACCGAGTGTCTCCTTGGTGAGTACCTATGTTATTTGTGAAGAAGAAGGATGGATCACTGTGATTGTATATTGATTATCACAGGCTGAACCAAGTGACAGTGAAGAACAAGTATCATTTGCCCAGAATAGATAATCTGTTTGATCAATTAAAAGGGGCACAATACTTCACTAAGATAGATTTGCAGTCAGGGTATCACCAGTTGCTCGTCAAGAATGAGGACGTACAAAAGACAGTGTTCAGGACCAGCTTTGGGCACTATGAGTTCCTTGTGATGTCATTTGGACTCACAAATGCACCAGCTGTATTCATAAACCTGATGAACCGGGTGTTTCGGCTGTATCTGTTCTGATTCATCATCATATTTATAGATGACATCCTGATATATTCCAAGAGTCGAAAGGAGCACGAGGAACACCTGCGAGCAGTCTTTGATACCCTTACAAAGAACCAGTTATTTGTGCAGTACAAAAAGTGCGACTTCTAAAAGGAAAAAGTCAAGTTCCTGGAACATGTGGTGTCTAAGGAAGGGATAGTTATGGACCTTGCTAAGGTGACTGCAGTTCAGGCCTAGGAGCAGCCCGGTTTAGTTACTGAAGTGAGGAGTTTTCTTGGCCTAGCAGGGTACTATCGTCGATTTATTAGGGACTTTTCTAAGATAGTTAAACCGTTGTCTCAGCTAACTCGGAAGGATCTTAAATTTGCCTGGAATGAGAAGGCAGAAGCAGCTTTCAGGAACTAAAGGACAAGTTGACATCTGCCCATGTGTTAGTATTGCCAGAGCAAGGGGTTAAGTATACCATATAAACTGATGCTTCTCGTGTTGGTTTAGGTTGTGTCCTTATGTAGAAGGACAGGGTGATTGTCTATGCATTGCGACAGTTGAGGAAACACGAGGAAAACTACCCTACACACGACCTAGAGTTAGTGATCGTCATCTTTGCATCAAAGCTCTGGAGACATTACCTCTATGGAGAGGAGTTCGAGCTCTTTTACGACCACAAGAGCCTCAGATACATATTCACACAAAGGGACTTAAATATGAGGTAGCGCCGGTGGATGGAAACCTTGAAAGACTTCAAGTTCGAGGTCTCCTACGATCTTGGTAAGGCCAACTTATGGCAGACGTGTGAGCCGCAAGAACGATAGCATTTGCGGCTCCGCTGACGATAGAGGAGTGGAATATGGTCGAGTTTGTGGGAGACTTCGAGCAAAAGCTCACAGTAGAGGAGTCGTTCGAGAGCGTCGCACACGTTCAGGTGCAGCCACTTATTGATGACAGGATCATTGTTGTTCAGAAAGATGATGAACTATTGGCATAAATGAGAGAGCAAGCGAGTGACAGTGAAGACTCTGAATGGGGGGTTGGCTTAAATGGAGGTTTGAGGTATCGTGGCTGCCTATGCGTCCCAAACCTTCATGACTTGAGAAGGGTAGTTCTAGAAGCCGCTCACAATTCGAGGATGACGATGCATCCTGATAGTATGAAGATGTATCAGGACATGAAGAGGTCGTATGGGTAGGACAACATGAAGGCCCACATAGCAGATTATGTGTCTCATTGTCTCACATGCTAACAGGTCAAGTTCGAGCATCGCCGACCTCCTAGTTTACTTCAACCTATGCCTATAGCTGAATGGAAATGAGATTTCATCTCTATGGATTTCATTTCAGGGTTACCAAAGATGAGGAAGGGACATGACTCCATTTGGGTGATCGTGGACCGACTGACGAAGTCGGCTCATTTCCTCCCGATTAGAGTCTCAAACTTAGCAGATAAGTTGGCCAGGTTATACATCAAGGAGATTGTATGTTCACATGGGGTTCCTATGGAGATCGTGTCAGACCGAGACACGCAATTCACATCTATCTTCTGGACTCATATTCAGGAAGCAATGGTGTGAAACTGAAATTCAGCACTGTGTTCCACCCACAGACGGATAGGCAGATGGAACAGGTGAATCAGGCATTAGAGGATATGTTGCGAGCTTGTGTGCTTGATTTCAAGGACAGTTGGGATAACTGTCTTCCTTATGCTGAGTTCGCTTATAACAATAGGTTTTAGGCGAGTATTGGCATGGCCCCCTACGAAGCACTGTATGGGCATCCATGTCAAGCATTGCATTGTTAGGCAGAGGTTGGTGAGAAGAGTTTGATTAACCCCTCAGAGAAGATCGACATTATCAGGCGTTGACTTCTTGCAACACAGAGCAGACAGAAGAGTTACACCGATACGAAATGACGACAGCTAGAGTTTGAGGTTGGTGACCATGTGTTTCTTAAAGTTTTCCTCATGAAGGGAGTCCTTCGATTTGGCAAGAAGGGGAAACTCACGCCATAATTTAACTACCACGTATGAATGTCAATCGATTTGGGAAGAAGGGGAAACTCACAACACAATTTAACTACCACATATGAATGCCAGTCGATTTGGCAAGAAAGGGAAACTCATGCCATGATTTAACTTCCAATCGAGTGGATGAATTAGTTTCGTCACAACAGATATGTTCGATGAATCTGAGTCGTACGATGATTGTCGACAGTGGTTAGGCCACGTGGAGTGCTTACGCGCTCCATGTCGACTAATTCAGCGTACGCTCGTACCAGTCAAACTTGTCAAGTAACCCGATTGGTCTAAATGTGTATTTACCTTGTATGGACACAACTGTTTGAATTTAAGGTACCACTTACCAATGAAGGCCCATGTAACCTTGGTACCATGATCCGTCAAGACTCATGATCCAGGTATGGTGGTATGGGACACCGTGTTCGAGCTGTCGGCCTACGATGGGGTGACGAGCCTCCCCGTAGTAACCAGTGAGCAACCCAAACTCGTGAGCAGAATACGGTGGTATGAGATATTGTATTCAAGTTGTCGGCCTACGAGAAGGTGACAAGCCTCTCGTAGTGACCTCGAGTATATACTAGGACTATGTTAAGGTGACGAGCCTTTTCGTAGTGACCTCGAGTATAAACCAGGCCTGCGCTGAGGTGACGAGCCTCTTCGTAGTGAGTTAGAACTACCCATCGTATGCGACTAGCTAGGATTGACGACCCTAGATGGATCATTGTTAGGGCAAATGATACAAAGGGAGATAACTTAATTTCCCAAACCTGTTGTATGAAAAAGTCTAATTAAGAACTTAGCTAATCATGCCCATGCAACGCATTGCATGTGCTTTGGCGAGGAAGCGCACGTTTACCGAGAGTGTTGTATGCGCGATCGTGAGATGATGTTGCTGAGGGAATGCAGACAAGGGCATACATCATTGTCGCATATCATCCTTGCATTAACAAGAGTACTTAGGACATGATTGTTGTACTGCTTTATCATTACTGCTTGACTGAATTGATAACATGTTAACCTTTACCTTATAGCTTCACTGAGTTGATCACTCACTCCCACTCTGGGAAGGTGTTTTAAAACACCAACCAGACTCTGTTGTAGTTTCAGATGATGGCGAGGCTTACGAGACGGAGCCTGCCTTCTATGACTGCGAGGCTTACTGCATGATCATGGTGGAAGCGACAGTACTTCCACTTATCCCACTGATCTGCATTAGTTTTCATATAGCTCGACCACTTCAGCATTCGCTTATCTCGTACTTCTAAAAGGACTTGTTCTGGAAAAGTGTTAAGATGGGTGTACGAACTGAACTGACTTTCGAGTCTTTGTTCGTTCACTGACCTCTTACCGAATCCTTGTCTTGTCTCTTTTTTATGGAGGAGGGTCGAGATGGGGCTTCCTCTCTCCATTTTTGTCTTTCGCCGAGCTCTCGGTTCTTCAGATAGTTTTTCGAGAACTGAAAAGTTCCTCAACATTTGAGTATTTTTTAGCTCGATTCATAAGCTCACCCAGAGTTGCTGGGGGTTTTTGCCTATTGAAAAGAGGAATTTTCCTTCCTTGAGACTGGCTATCATGATAATTAGGGTTATTTTGTTCGAGTAATCATCGACTTGCACCGCCTCCCCATTGAACCGCGCAATGTAGTTCTTCAACGTTTCGCCTTCTCTTTGTTTGATGGTAAGGAGGTGAGTGGACGGTTTTCTTCGTTCTTTCCCCACAATAAACTGTGTCAGGAGCGCTTTGCCAAAGTCGGTGAAGGAACTGATCGACTTCAGCTTCAGTTGTCTATACCAGCTCCTGTCAAAGTTAAGGAAAAGGCACGACACATGATAGACTTGGATGCTGACTGGAGCTCCATCCAAGCTCTGAAGGATTCCATATGTTTAATAGGGACCCTAGAACCCAAGTATGGGGTAATGGGTGGCATTCGAACCTTATAGGCAGGGCAGATCACATGATGTCATCGGTGAGTGGTGGCTCTGTTTCTTCCATCATTGTGTTTATTGAAGCCGGGGCTTGCGCTCAATAAGCTTGGCACATAATGTCGATCTGACCTCGTAACTCGTCGAGCTGAACTTCATAGGGATCTTTGTTCTCAGCGACAACTTCGGGGGTCGGGTCTACCTTAGGTGCTTTCCCACAACTCCGCTTTTCTAGTTCGTGACGTAAATCTAAAGGCGCTAGCATGGAGGTCCCCGAAACATGAGATGGCGCTTGGGCGAAATGTCATGGGACATGTCTTTCCAAGAATTCGCTGGCGAAGAGTCCTCGGCAGCTGGTCGAGCGACAACCTCTTGATTAGGGAGGGGGAGTTGTCTTTCTAGCATTTGCCTCATTTAGCCGAGCTCGTCGGCCAACATTTCGAACTGATTCTGCAAGGAAAGTAACAACCTCCTCAATTTCGAGATCGTTATGCCGGGCCCTGTAGGGGCGGACTCGGCCTGGAGTTGGGAAGATAAGTCCTGATGACTAAGCTGCCCTGCATGCTAGGGGCTGACAACAACAGTTGTAAGACCTGTATCCTAGTCGTACTGTTCCGTCGACTTCCGCAATCCTTCCCGTCAAATTTAGGCAACCTGCGACGTATAATCAATGTTTGCGATCGACCCTAAGTCATATCCTGTAGAATTGAGTCAGCTTAATCCGAGACCTGTATCATTGTGACCGCACCGTCGTCGCAGTTCCAATGTCGCGACTCGTTCACCGATCCGATACCCAAGTCGGAAGATGTGGGCCGACGTTTATTTCGAAGAAACGCCGCACGTTTACAATCCCAAGGGAATCTCTACAACGTGTCCCATCAATCAATCAATCACATCATGTCAAGTACAAAAGCAACTCATGATTTCTTTCTCCACAAGTTAAGCAACCACCAAAGTCAACCCATCTCTCACCTCAACCATCACTCACCTCACATCCATCACTCTCTCCCTTACAACCCTCTCTCTCTCTCTCTCTCTCTCTCTCTCTATTTTCTCAACACAAATTCTAAGCCAAGCAAGGAAGTGCACGTCCAAGCCTCTCTAAGAGAGAAAAATGACTTTGTGTGGCCCACCTTTCTCTCCCAAAAATCCACCATCCTAGCCCTTCATTTCTCATACTCTCCATCAAAGTGAAGCACTAGGAGATTGGCGTTCCATCGGACCAAGAAGATCGACCAGTGGGTGCTTATTAAGCTAAATTTTTCATGTTTTTATGATAGACCAAGTGAGGCCTACCGATCAATGGTATGGATCTCACTTGGGACCCTAAGATGTGGCCGATGGCCCACCTTGATCTTCATGATCATTCCATGATGGGGCCATTCTCCATGGACCCCATCATGATGTTTATTTTTTAGCTTAAAAATGGGTCATCTAGACCTTACATCTTGGTGGAGAAGGGATCTCCACCGTTGATCTTTGATTTGGTGGGCCCACATGCAATGGGACCCACTTGATGTATGTTTCAAATTATGCAAGGGAGGGCCCATAGTGCTGGGGTCCCTCCATCACACGTGTCCCTCTCTCCTTCTCTCTCACTTTCCCTCTTTTTCTTTTATTCTTGTTATGTGATGATGTAGTGGTGTGGCCCACTTGGATGGATCCCACCTTCATGTATGTTTTATCCATACCATTCATCCATTTGGCGGCCCACCGGAGCAAGGCCCGCCTGATGCATGTGTTATGCCAAGATCGTCCTTGGACGCTGGACATGGAAAGAAAACACAAATATTAGCCTTGGTTCAAGGCTATTTGGGTGAGACGTTTGTGTAAGCCCCACCTTGATGTATAAATTCAATCCAAGACGTCCATTCCATTCCTCAGATCATTTTAGGCATTGAGCCAGAAAATGAATGAAATTTGATCATTTGGCGGGCCATAGCATAGAAAAAGTGGTTTTCACCGTTAAAATTCACCCCGACGTTTCGATACTCCAAAATATACCCAATATTGGGCTTGATGGGTCTGTCTTGAGCCCTGGAGACTAATAGCGGGGTTGGATTCTTCCGATGCGGGCCCCATGCCTGAAAAACCACAAAAAATAGGGTTTTTTTTTTAAAAAAAATATTATAAGCAGCAAATGCTGTTGCTGTCAGCGGGAGTAGGCAGCGCCTGCTGCGTATAGGCGGGCGGACAGAGAACCCACGGCTCCAGCCATGGGCCCCACCATGATGTGTGTTCATATCCACACCATCCATTTTGTGGGCCCCTGTAACATCCCGAAAAATCGAGGGTCGAGTAGTAACTCAACTCTCGAGTTCCAGAACATTACTTATGCAACATAGATAATGATGATTTAATGTTGTCTGTGTTAGTACAATAAACATGAGTGAGATTCTACCAAAACAGTAATTCATACTCCAGATCCATGTATAAAGCGTAAGCGGAAGACTGAAAGGTATATATAGATATATATAAAACAAAACATTCTCGATCTCCAGAGTATGAACACTAACTGAGTCACCGTATATATATATATATATATGTTGGTTCTGAATAAAAAAGTCAAAATAGTACAACTGAAATTATCAACCCTTTAGCCCCGTAGCACTAGACAGCCTATGCGAAGCCTCCAGCGAACTGCATGTAGGAGAACTCCTCCTAATCGTCATAGAAGTCGAGCTCAGTCTCCTGTGCTCCAGTAATACCTGCATCTGATACAGGGTTTGGTGGGTGTTTTAAAACACCGTCCCGTAACGTGGGAGTGAGTAGCTAACTTAGTGGAACAATAAAGCATAGGTTAACATGTCATCAATGCAGTCAAGCAGTAATGATAAAGCAATACAATCAAACACTCCTAACTACTCTTATTAATGCAAGTATGAATGCAGTCATGATGGATGCCCTCACCGACATACTCCCTCATGCGACACCATCTCACGCTCGCGGCATGCTTTCATCCCACAGTGCTCCACATCTTCCAGGCACATGCAATGCATGATGAGCATGATTACCGAGTTTTAATTAGTCCATTTCAAACAGCAGGATTGGGAAACTAAGGTACCTCCCTTGTATCATTCCCAAACATGATCCATTCTAGGGTCGTCAGTCCTAGTTAATCTCAGACGATGATGTGTTTTCTAGGTCACTATGCAATTTGTCACAGTCTCTGTTACGTACAAAGGTTACACCACTCCCTCATCACCTCTTAAACGATTCATCACTATACAGAAATAGGCCTAGTTCATACTCTATATACCGCGGCAAAACTCTAAGGCTCACCGCGATTTCAGAGTATGCTCGAGGTCACTACAAAGGGCTGTCAGGGCTGTTGCTCGCATTCGTTGCACCACTCCCCCATCACCTTATCAATGTAGGCCGACAGCATGAATATAGTGTCCCATACCACCATAATCGGCTCACGAGTTTGGTTACTCACTGGTCACTACGGGGAGGCACGTGGCCCCAGCGTAGGCCGACAGCTCGACCACGGTGTCCCATACCACCATGCCCGGCTCATGAGTCTTAGCGGATCGAGGTACCATGGTTAAAAGGGTTTTCATTGGTAAGTTTGGTACCCTAGGTTCAAGCAGTAGCGACCAAACATGGTGAACATACATTAGACAAATCGGGTTACATGACGAGCCTGACTAGCTCGAGCGCACAATCAATTAGACGACATGAAGTGCATAAGCACTTCGCGTGGCCTAACCACTGTCGCCAACTGACATACGACTCGGGTTCGTCAAACACATCTTACGTGGCGACATGAAACTCAACCACGATCTCCAATCTGGTACCGATTGTCTGGACTATAGACATAGTCCCAAACTTAATCAATTCTCATCCATAGTATGTGGAGTAAAGCATGATAAACAAAGTAATTCAAACATACTAGTAGACATGTTATAAAGCATGTTATAAAGCATGATATAAGGCATGTTGTAAAGCACTACGTCAATATGAATACAAACACATATATTGCAAGTAAGCGGTTTAAGTAAACAACCTCATGGAGGTAATCATACATGTCACTAGGGTAGTTGAAAATCCCATCTCAACACTCTCCCAAGGCATCAACATTCAAACACTTGCTCACAGAAGCATTTTCACAAACACTTAACATACACTATTTCAACATACATAGAGTATGTTAACAAACATGTATTAGGGCAAATCCTTTCGCCAAGCAAGTATTTTATGTACACATAATATATTTATACAACAATTAATCATGGCAAACACATCTCTAAAATATACATGTATACGGTACTTTTACAATACAGTATTTCTACATACATAGTGTATATTAGTAAAACATGTATTTAGGCGAATCCTTTCGCCAAATAAGTATTTTATCCATATATCGTATATCCATACAACAAATAATCATGTCAAACACATTTCTAAAAAATATACGTATATGGTATTTTCTACTAATACCTAGAATATGTAAAATTCCATATTCTACATCTTTAATCAAAACAGAAAACAGAAAGCACTTTGTACATATACAATTGCATGCAGATCATGAATCTATCATTATCTGATATTAAAAGCGTTGAAAACCATAACCTATACACTTAAAGTCCGCACCTTGTGTTGTAGAATCGTAAGGGAGTCGGTAGGTTTGCTAAGCTTCCGTATTCGGCAGTTTGGCAACCTAGAGAATGAAATAGGTTAGCTATTTCCTAACCTACAACTGTCTAAACCCCAAAACAGATTAGGGTTAGGATTTCTTACCTTAAAACGGAGTCTGTATCGCCGGAAAAGCGTCAAAAAAAGGATGGTGCAACCCGTGTGGTGGCAGGGAACGATAGTAGGGAGATTCTTCCACTCCTCCCTCACTTTCTCTCTCTTTTCTCTCTCTCAAATCTCAAATTCATATGGCTATGAGAGAGGGTGCTCTAAGGCCCTTATATAGCCTAAAAAGTCTCTGAAATAGACTTATGTTCAAGGTATACTTGGGTTATATCCAAATCGGTTCTAATTCAACTCAAAAGAGGGTTTCTGACGGCCCTCCTTGAGCCAAAAGTCAGACTTAAGCCACCGACACCGGATCTACGTTTTATTATGTTTTTGTTTCGGTCGGGATTCCAGATCACGCGTGGCGGACCAGTTTCAGTTCAACGGTCAGTGGATCTCGATCGGAGATTCCGAGTACATGTAAATGTGTATGAATTTTCTCATGATCCGAGGGTGTAATTTGGTCTGATTCTAACGGTCTGGTTGCTTAAAACTGATCCGCAAACGAGAGATGCTAGATTACTATTCAAGATATTTATTTTGTAAGGAAATAAGTGTTTTCACACTCCCTCGCTCCGAACTCAAGCGAACAGTCGTGGGACACTGTCTGAGTTTGATTTCCGAGATGGTTGTCGAGCCCAGTGAGGCGGTCCTAAGTCCTTAACCTTGTATTATTCGGACTCCCGATGTACGGTCCAGATCCGATACGGAGTTTCGAGATGCTCTCGTGAGCAGTCGGGTAATGAGATTGATCCTAAGTTTTAGGGTAACCTAGCGTCAATGATTCTACAAGTTTTGAGTCTTGCAGATCGTATTTAAAGCGATTCAAATGGATTTTATGGCTAATCTAGTTTAGCACTTAGTTAACTTTGTCAAATTTCTAAAGGATTTAATCCTAAGTGATTTTCGTCTGAGGTGATACTTAATCCTTCGTAGTTTGTATATAGAGTGATCCAAGTTATAATACTTAACTAGTTTAAGATAGTGTCTAGGGTGAAAGTACTTAGAAAAATTGAAAGAACAAGATGGTGAAGGGTTGGATTTGTGAAGGAAATGGGTTCAGAAGCGATTTTAGACTGTGAGATTCAATTCTGATAGGTTAATAAGGTGTTAGGAGCAACCCATTGCCTAAGGACGTCTAATTCCAGGTTGGCAAAAATCCGGGTTGTTACAGCCCCCCTTTGGAAAAATGGGCTCTCCAAAGATCACCTCATCCAACGCTCAGGTGGCCCACATCATAGGAAACAACGGTGATTGAACGGCTACCATTGGAACCCTTTTGGGTCACCACAGAAGTTTTGAATCAATATGAAATTTATTTTTCCCATTCATTCAGGGACCGTGTGACCTGATCAATGGGTTGGATTGCAAACAAACGTTATGGTGGGCCCCATGTGGAACCCACAATTGATGCATGTGTTTTACTCACACCGTCCACGGCTGTGGACAGTGGAAACCACCACGGTGTATGTGTTTTCACCACACCGTCCAGTGCTGGATGGTGGGACCCAATGATGCTTGTGTTCTCTCCATGCCGTCCATTTATATGGGACCCACCATGGTGCATGTGTTGCATCCAAACCATCCAACTATTTTGAAAGCTCATTTCATGGTATGAGCTAAAGAATAAGTCAGATCCATGGTTCAAGTGGATCCCCATCACTGAAAAAAATAGTGGAGATAGTGACATTCACCGTTCAAAACTTCTTAAGGGCCACGGTAGTTCCGATCAAGATGATATTTCACTTTCACTTCACCTACCCCATGTTAACTCATAAATAGGTTGGATCTCAAAAATACATAACAGTGAGCCCTGTAGGATTTTTTTTTTAATGGTGGAAATCATTGTCACCATTAATATTTGGAGTGCAGTCCAGTCGATCTTTTGAGATGATTCATGTATATACATCTTGATGTATTTGTAGCCCGTTGTTGAGGCCCACCTTGATATTCATAAGGCCTATGTTACGAGGCCCATTGTGATGTATTCAAAGGCCCATGGGATATAGCCCATTGCAATGTACATAAGGCCCATCGATGCGGCCTACTTGATTTATATGAGGCCCATGTGATGCGGCCCATTTGAAATATCTAAGGCCCATGGGTCGAGGCCCAACGGGATGTCCTTAGGGTCCATTGCAATGAGTGATTCCGCCATGGCTTGTGTAATGATGTTTTATTTCGAGCCATGCCTTGGGAGCAATGTTGGTTTGCCGTCCACATTGTAAGTACAATGTTGGTTAAATGTTCGCATTGTAACTCTCCTTAGGGCCTATCAATAGGCCCATACTTGTTGATAATTCATCACTTTATAACATGCTTAGTATAGCTCCATGATTCATGCCCATATGCATCATATGTATGCTTGATATGAGGAATGTTTGATCATAGCATAAGCCGTTAGGCTGAGATATTTACGGGACTTCTTATGAGACGGAGTGCCCCAAAATGAGCGCGTGATACGCGCAGGATTGCTACATGATTTGACGATGTGACTCATGCATCTCGCATATATGTGACTTGATCACTACACGCTATGGTGACATCAGGGCCGTGACCTCCACAGACATATTGTGGATGGTCATATTGGATACCAGAAATATTGGCTCTAGCATTGTGGGCACTTAGGATGTCTTTGGTTGAAAATCCTAGAACCTTTTTAGTACCAGGAGATGCTCCAACGTCTAGACCGAGTGGATACACAAGCGCCCGAGTGCTGAATACCAGTAGGCTGCATCTCCCACTGTGTCATGGTCGGTTGGAATGGGGTGTGGCCTTATCCGCCCGAGTGAGGGGGCTATAAGCTAGGCTGAGTTTGACCAGCTCGCAAATGAGTCTGCTATCGAAGAGACGGGTAGGTATTGGTAGACTACTAGTCAGGCGGATAGTGTGGTCTCTTCCACTTGCTTAACTATGTAGCTAAGGAGGAGGCAGTCAGTGTGAGGTGTATTAGACCCCAGTGATATCCAGAGAGGAATTGTACTGATACGTGTACTTAATAAGTACTGACATGCTTGTATTGCATCTCGCATATGACATTTGTCTATATAGGCTTCGCATCGAATGGCCTTGATATGGTCGATAGCATTCATGCCTTACATTACATAGCTTTGGTACAGCTGATAACATTCATGAACTTACCGCATATTTCTGCATTACTCTGATATTGTATACTTGGCACTTACCTTGCGCACACACTTACATCACCCTCTAAGCTTTTATAAGCTTATGCACGACCGTTGCGTGCAGGTAGCGTTAGACAGCAGCAGCGTTGATGCAAGAGTGCGCACCTGGCTATTTTGGAGTTTCGATCACCTTCTATTTCCCTTTTCGCATTGTACTTGAAGTTTTTGATATGGTGGATATGTGGTGATGTTGTTTCATGACTTGGTTATGCTTGTGGTTATGCTCCATTACAAAAAAAAAATCATACTAAAAATCCTTCTTGTAGGATCCTAGGACCGGAATCTGGCATATGGGCGCTGGGAGCCGAGAATGGGGTACTACAGAGGCTGTTGGCACTGGATTCGACGATCGAGAATTTTGTGAGCCCGTTCTTCGAGTTTGGGGCGTGATAACAGTGGTGGTAGGAGCTTTCTTTCTTCCTTTTGCCATTGTGGTTTTGTGGTAAAGTAGGAACGACTTTGATATCATTCCCACAGACAGCGCCAAAATATTGATGCAAGATTTTGGATTGCCCTCTTCAGACCTCTGAGACCTGCACAGGAGGAAAACATTAGAGACCCTGGATAGTACAGGGGACCCTCCGATGCTAAAGTCAGGCTAAGAATCTGGGTCTGAACGTGTTGAGGGTTTTGAGTGAGAGATTTTACGTACCTTTTCGTGCAGACGGAACCTTGATTTATAGTGTGGGTAAGACATGGTAGCTCATGATCTTAGGTACGATCTCAGCTGTTACGCGATGTGCACGCGAGTGATGAACGTTGACGATTACGTTAGAATCATGCGGCAGATGGTTATGCGCGAGTGATGGGTGTCGACGGTAACCATGGATGGTTGAGACCGACCTAAACTAAGTCCTTGGTTATTTACACCGAAGCCGAGCTGAACCAGTCAGTTGGTTGGTAGGGGATTGTTACGTACAACTCGAAACTTTTGCACTGGTCAACATTAGCCGAGCCCTCGTTCACCTGAGTCGTTGGCTTATCCGAGCAGAGGGGTGTATTTGTCCTCCTGTCGGTTCCTTCCGTTGGGTAAGTGCTATTATGTTTAAAACACATGTCACACCTATTTTGTCAAATTTTGTCTTGTCAAAACAACTTAGCATAGTGTTCTTTAAGTTGAAGTCTAGCTTGTGTTCAAGTTGAAGTTTAGCTGATGTTCAAGTTGAAGTCAAGTGCAAGTTCAAGTCATGTGGATCAAGATGGAAAGTTCACCTTCAAGTGCAAGTTTAAGTCACGTAGATCAAGATGGAAAGTTCACCTTCAAGTTCTACTAAAAACGCTAGTAGAAGATCAAGCTTCATCGACAAGTTCAACTCTTCTAGTAGAAGATCAAGCTCCTTTGAAAACTTCAAGTTTCTATTCCTATGAAGTTTAATCCATACATGTATTTTGAACCCTATAAAGACCTTAGGTTTAGGGGATTTCAAAACATATTTAAATTGAGTTTTTATACTTATAATTGACTGAGTTTTGACTTGTTTAAGTTCTGCTTTAACAAGTCTAAGAAATTCTTTGACCAGTCCAAGAAACAGCCGAAGTATAATAAAAATTTTGTCGCGTCTTCAACCAGTCAAGTAAAGTCCTCGACTAGTCGAAGGACCCCCTTCGACCAGTAGATGGTTCCTTAACTCGAAGTCCAGCAACTAAAATCAAATCGGATTCTGCTTGCTCGACTAGTCGAACAGACTGTTTGACTAGTTGAAGGTCACCCTCGACCAGTCAAATAGGCTCTTCGACTAGTCGAAGATCTGTTACATCTTATCTCACTCGAATTTAAAAATTCATTAGAACTAAATCTGGTGCTTCGACCAGTCGAATGAACTTATTTTCTAACTATAAATAGTAGTTCTTTCTCAATCCGAAAATACAACTTAAGCCTATCAAAGCTCTAATTCAAAAGAGAGAGAAGCCTCGTTTATTGTCAAGCTATCAAGCAGTATTTATAAATTTATTTTATAGTTTTTTATTAATTCATTTATCTCAAAACTCTGTCATTCGGATTATTTAAAAGAAAAGAGTGTTTACTCTTATTGAGATTTGAGGGAATTAATGCAAGTAGCCTTTGAGTTTAAATCTAATTAAAATCAACTAGAATCCTTGACCTTTTCTATTAGATTGAACATCGAACATTCGTCATTTAAGAAAAGCGATCTACGGTTACTGCATCTTCTTCGGTGAAGATAAGTATCAATTTACTTTATGTATTTGATTTTTTATGAGATAGCCAGAAATATCTCAATAGAGGTTTTGTCTGAGATAGCCTGAAAATCTCAAAGAGGGGTTTCTTTGTTTGTGATAACCCTTTAAAATCATAACCGTATTAGCTTTTAAAACGACCCTGTGAAAACCTTGTTCTTAGTGAAAGTCGAGATTACGAGGTTAGTAATTTTGGGAGTGGAGTAGGTGTGGCTGTTTGAGAACAGTTGTTGTACACACTGAACCACTATAATTTTTGGTGTTTGTAGTGAATGTTTTCTTTTTGTATTTGTGGAGAATGTTTGTAAGTTCTTTTTAAGCAAAAGTGGTGAATGTTTGTAATAGATGGATTTACTTTCTCTTCCTTGGTTTGAGATCTTGATTCTTACAAACGTTCATGAAATAAGGTTGTCCTACCTAAACTCTGTTTTGGGTGTAGGTTGTCCTACTAATTAGTTTGAATCAATTTTTTCAATATTAGTGCGATTGGGATTTCAGATTTGTTTGTTATTTTTGCAATTTAATTTTTTATTTGGCTTAGTCCTATTCACACCCCCTCTAGGACTGTTAAGCTTGCCTTTTCACGTTCTCGACGAGCTTTCCCTTGACTTTGTCGAACTGATCAGCCCCCTGAGTCTATTATGATTGGGCGCTTCAGGACAATCCTTATAAGGCACATAGATGAGGGCTCAAATGTGCATACCGCTGAGGATCATGCTTGGGGGTGTGAAGTCTAACCTCTCTGAGTGAGATGGTGCAGAGTAATGCGCTCGTCAGCCTGAGCTGACCTTGAAGGTAGTTGGACCATATTTATTCATAACAAGTTCAATCTTCATTGCTTTATGTAGTGTAGCCCACTCGAATCTTCATCTGCCTTCCTTAGCAGCTCATGCCCTGAAATGATCCGTCAAAAATAATTAGAATAGAGATTGAACTTGTTACCACGATGCTTCAAGGTCAACTCATGCCTACTTGAGCTGAGCTTGAAGGTCGTTGGACCATATTTATCCATGACAAGCTCAATCCTCATTGCGGTCTGTAGTGTGGCCCACCTGGGCCTCCATATGCCTTCCTTAGCAGCTCATGCGCCGAAATGATCCGTAAAAAATTAAGAGAATAAAATATATACATGGTAGTGCCCTACAGAGCCCCCGACAGGACCATCTGTCTCTAGTTAGGTCCGGAGTGGAGTCAGTAACCATTGGGCGTCCACCACTGGGGGTTGCTCACCACCTGATCCGCGCCCATCCAATCTAGTCATATGACATTCCATATCAAGATGAAAAGATTTCTAAGAATTTAGTGTTCTAAAACTCGGGTGGGTCATACGGCGTAAATTCATAGGTTTTTTAGGTCCGAACATTTTGAATGGCCCACCTGAGCGTTTAATCGTTCTGATTTCTTTTGTTCGGGTCCGACCAGGGGTGGTGTTTGCGATGGACGTCATGGATTTCATGCACGTTTAGTCGTTTCTCCTACGTGAGTAAAAGTGTACCCAGAGCGAGGTACCCAAGTGCCTTGTCAAAGGTAAAAGACTGATTTCTCCTCTTTTAGTTTCCCCCGCGCGAAGAGCCTTTGACACTCATCTCTCGCCTCTCCTCTCCTCTCCTCTCCTCCCTCTATAATATCTCACCGGAGAAGGAGAGATTTCGATCGCCATTGCCAGATCTCTTCGGTTGTGCCGTCCGATCTCTCTATCTCTCTCTTTCTCTCTCTCAGCCATCCCATCCATGGCTTGCCTAAAGGGTGCTTCGCGATCTGCCTCCGTCGCTTTCTCTCCCGATGCCCCCTACCTTGCAGCGGGTACGATGGCGGGAGCCGTCGATCTGTCCTTCAGTTCTTCTGCCAATCTCGAGATCTTCAAGCTCGACTTCCAGTCGGACGACCGTGATCTCCCCGTCGTCGGAGAGTGCCCCAGCAGTGAGCGCTTCAACCGTCTGTCCTGGGGCAAGACCGGATCTGCCACCGAGGAATTCTCCTTGGGCCTCATCGCTGGTGGCCTTGTCGATGGCAACATCAGTATCTGGAATCCGCTCTCTCTCATCCGGTATTCATCAAATCTGAATTGGATTGATGTTGTTCCTGACTTTCTTTCTCTGTTTCTCTTTTCCTTGGTATCTATTGGCTGTCTTTTGTTGGTGATTGAGAATTCTCCATGCTTTTTATTCATTATTTTCGTTTATGTTGGAAATCTCTTCCAAAGTTCCCATATATATATTCTCTCTCTCTCTCTCTCTCTCTCTCTCTCTCTCTCTCTCTCTCTCAAAATAAAAAAAAAAATAAAAAATCCCATTGTTATTGTCTTCTCATGGATGTTTTTTGGATCTGATTAATCCCATGTTTAGCTTGGAGAATAATGAGCCTCAAGATACCGATGTTTTCATATAACTTAGTTCTCATTTAATTACAAAATTTTCATTTAGTTTGGTACTTAATGTGGAATTTGAATTAGTCAAACAGAATCACTTGTATGCGCAGTGGTTATTCCTGTCTTTGTGTCTCTATGCATATGTGTGTGTTTATGTTTATATGTACACACACACACACACTCGATTTTGATAAATCAGAATACACACGCGCGCTGGTGCAACCTGGTTATCGAGTCAATGAGATCTTGATATCCAAATTGCAAAGAAATTAAAAAAAGAATACTCACAAGAACAATGGAGTAGAGAGGGAGAGAACTTTTATTGATATCAAGCTTTTCTCTTACAAAAACATGAAGAACCACACTAGGAAAATATTCGAATTGCTAACTCCTACACTAGTACCTCTCTTTTTATAGATCCTAAAGGAATCCTTAATTGAAATATCTAAAACTAAGAGAATCAATCGTAATTTATTACAAACTAACATACTCTTTCTTCATATAGCAAAAGCCTAATGAAAAGCAAACATGTAAAGAAATTAAATCTCTAAATCCAGCCCATACCTTCAATCATATCAATTATACCTTCATAACATCTTTAAATCAGCCCCCATATCTCCCAAAAATAGTAAATTATAATCCTTGATTTTAGGCCCCCAAATCTGTAAATAATCAGCCCAAAAAAATCAGCACATATTAGGTCTACAGGGGACTATGGGACTATGTCTTGCTAGGCCATGTAGTGGACTTAGATGGGCCGTGGGCCTGCATCAATTCTCCCTGCTTTCAAAAGAATTCATCCTCGAGTTGGAAACCAATCTCAACCTTTAGACTTGTGATACCTCTATGATGAATCGTGTTCTTCTTTGGTGGAAGTTGATGGTGTACTCCTAAGCATCGACTTGGCACAACCTTTGTTGGTGTCCACTGTAGATGATGTCTTTTTCACCCGTGCTTTCGTGGGTGACTACTTGTTTGTTGTAACTTTAAAGTTCTTCATGGATCTTGAGAATTTGGTCCGTTTTTTGTGCCATAGTCATCTTTTGCAAAAGGTGTTCTAATTTGAGTATTGAGACCCACTTGCATGTCTATCAATGTGACTGTCGCTATCATTGGATCCATTAATTGATCCATTGGTGAATTCAATTGTAGGTCCAGCGTTAATGCATCGATCACTGTAGATGTCAACTTTTCCTTTGAATCCATGCATCTTTTCATCGTTTTCGGAATTTCTACTTCAATTCCGAACTCACTTTCATGTTACAACAATCGAAGGATTCGGTCATTGGTGTCTTTATAAGCTAGGGCTGCCTATTGTTGGTTAGGACTTTGGTAGGGACCTTCCTCTACATGTCTGCATGCTCAAACTTCGGTCTCCAGATTCCCTCCACGCCGGAGCTCCCTGACTTGATTAGTAAGGTTGCCTATCGCATGCATGAGTTTATCTACCCGCTCCGCGAGTGCGCGGATCAATTGAGCTACTTGTGTTATATCTTTCGATGCCATTAGGAGATGACGTAGAGTCAAGAAAGTGCTCAAAGGCAACCTGGCTCTGATACCAAAATGGTGCAACTGGATTATCAAGTCAATAAGATCTCAATACCTAAATTGCAAAGAAATAAAAAAAGAATACTCCCAAGAACAATAGAGCAGAGAGGGAGAGAATTTTTATTGCTATCAATATTTTCTCTTATAAAAACTTAAAGAAGAACCACGCTTAGAAAATATTCGAATTGCTAACTCCTACACCACTACCCCCCTTTTATAGATCCCAAAGGAATCCTTAATTGAAATCTATACAACTAAGAGAATCAATCATAATTTATTATAAACTAATTTAATCTTTCTTCATATGGCAAAAGCCTAATGAAAAGCAAACATGGAAAGCAAATAAGTAATTAAATGTCTAAATGCAGCTTATATCTTCAATCATATTAATTACACTCCCATCACATCTTTAAATTGGCTCCCTATATCTCCTAAAAATAATTAATAATAATTCCCAAATTTGTAAATAATTAACCTAAAATTAGCACATGTTGGGCTTTGGTCCTATGTCTTGCTGGGCCTTTTAGTGGGCCTAGATGGACTTAAGTGGACTGGGCCTTATAGTGGGTTTGGATGGGCCTAAGTGGATTGTGGGCCTGCATTACACACACACACACAGAGAGAGAGAGAGAGAGAGAGAGAGAGAGAGAGAGAGAGAGAGAGAGAGAGAGAGAGAGAGAGAGAGAGAGAGAGAGGATTTTCTCTTAGGAACCGGTTCTCATGAGAAATTTTTCTATATATATTTAGGGTTCTCATGAGAACCGGTTCTTAGGAGAAAATTTCTCTATCTATATATATGTAAGTATAAATATGTATATGCATACACACATACACATGGGTTCCGGTTCCGCTTCACACTAGCCACCTGCCTCACATGGGTCGCCCACCCCGAGTGTAGCCCTGCATCTCACAAGCCACCTCACTCGAGCCCGGTATGAAAATGCCCCTGCATTAATCACCCTCGGTGAGGAATCTCGAACACGAGACCTCCCTCTCTAATACCACTTTGATGCAGGACAATTAACCACTTGCTCTAAAAGCTCGAACTGATAGAGCATGGCGAATCAATTCCTTATGATTTACTTCACCGTGGATGTAAGATATCTGCTACACTACCATTGAAGAGGGTGGGTACAAAAATTCTATCTAAAGTCTCCCTCAACTTAATTTGTTATTTTTCATATAGTTTCCTATTTCCGTTGATCTGGATTTTGAACTGGCTTGTAAACTAGGAAATGCCCATCAACTGCTCCTAAGCTACTTGAATGCATTGAATTGTAATTCTACCCTTCCTCATCTTGCCACTCAAGCTACACTCTTCCTAACATCAAGTGTACCTTGATTGCCCAACATTTTGCCCCATGAAGCATGCTGGTTTTTTTATTTTTTATTTTTATAAATAAAAATAAATTTAAAGAGGTAACAAAGAATTTATTAGAAAGCTCGAATCAACGAGCTAAGAATAAAACACCAAAAGAGGTAACATGAAGCATGTTGGACTTATGGCTATCCTTTAAAATCTCCTCTTTAGTTTGATTGGTATGCGACTATCACATAAAATTCCTAAGGCATATCTCCACGTAATCCACCATGCTCGAATTTTATGAGCAACATCCTTCTCAATTTCTCAGCTCTCATGAAGCGTCGATCAAAGGTTAAAAAAGGTCATTTGGGTAATTTTTTTTCTTAGCAATATTAACTAATTCCTTGTTTCAAGTTTTCGCTCCTATTATTACTAAAATATTATATGTTAGTACTTAAAATAATAGTTTTTTTTTTTTTTTTTTTAAATTATTTTTTTTCTTTTCTTTTTTGTAGGGTACTAGAATTTTATCTCTAAGCCAAAAGTCAAGGAGGAGAAGAATACAATCCCTCATTACATCTTAAACAAAGTCAAAAGTTTACATTCTTTGACATCCTTAACCCTGGCTGTCCAATCTAGAATATAACTCTTTTAGTCTTCCAAAAAACCTACTCCCATGGGCCTTTGCTATTAAGGAGCACCCACTATTTCTTTCCTTCCTAATGTTCCATAATACTACTAACTAGACCAAATGCCATATAATTAAATCATCCTTCCCTATCACCCTATCATGCCAAGCTCAAAAGAAAGTGGATACTGAATAATCACCCACGAAACTTCGTACAACGTCCAAAATGCCAACCATACTTGCCTCACAAAAGGGCAACGAATAAAGAGATGATCTATCGACTCGGCATCATTCATGCACATTAAACATATGTTAGGAAGAATCATTGAACGCTTTTGGAGATTATTCATGATAAGAATTCTCTTTCTCCCTACTAGCCATGCAAAGGCGGATGGAGCATCATAGGATTAAAAGCTGTGAAATAATTCTCGACTTAGAGGGGATACTACTTTTCAAATAAACTTGTAGAAAGCTTGAATTGTGAATTCTCTTGATGGAGAGGCATTTCAAATTGGAGCATCCAAGAGGGACATTGAAAGCTGGATGTGCTGTAGACGCTCCAACAAATTGGCAAACTCTTCCGCCTCCTCATTGGACGTCCCTCTTGCAAGGAGGGCACCACACCCCGATGGTGCCATGAAGAAAATAGCAACTAGCTTCATGCATATTTTTGGACCGGGCCAATCTAGCCAACAATGGGAACTCGCGTTCTAGCGGATTGCCCTTGCATGAAGGATCCTCCCAAAAATGGATATGAGACCCATCGCCAATAGAGAAAGACCAATTCTTGCTTGAATAAAGGGCCGGTAGAGGAAATTGCTTTCCTTACACCTGAAGCTTGGTAAAGAGATGATCTCTGTCTCCCACCCTCCTATGTGAATGCCTGAACGTCATATTTTGCAGCTATAACCTCCCTCTAAAGCTGACCTTTTTCTGAGCAGAACCTCCAAAGCCACTTCCCTAGTAAAATGGTATTCATGGATTCGAACACTTGGAAACCCTCTCCATATTTAGATATTGGTTTATAAACCTCACTCCACTTAAGAAGATGAAACTTATGGCCATCCTCAACCTTTTCCCCAAAAACTCGTGCCGCAACTTTTCTAACTTGTCCCAAACAACTTTTGAACACTTGAATAAGGACATAAAATAGAAAGGAAGATTGGATAAAGCTGCTTTGATAAGTGTGATTCGCCCTCCGAGTGATAGGTGTTGACTCTTCCAATTGGAGAGATTCCTTTCAAATCTTTCGATTACCTTACCCCATAAATGTTTCGTCAGTTTTCGCGAGCATAACGTCCAAATAAGATGAAGGAAATGAACCAACTTCCTTTGATAGGCCTATCCCTAACATGTCGCTCTTCCTAACATTCACTTTTAAGCTTGACACCTCCTCAATGCACCCTAGAATTTTCCTCATGTTGTTCACCATAGACATTTGAGCATCAGAAAATAAAATGGTGTCATCTGCAAACTGCTGATGAGAGATGTGAACCCTAAGAGGAAATCCTTTGAAGCCCAATTTCTTGACCTTTAGCTAGCATCCTACCTAGAACTTCCACTACCACCACAAACAAGAAAAGCGACAAAGGGTCCCCCAACCTAAGGTCCCTTGAAGCTTTAAAAAATCCTTGAGGCGAACCATTGATCAGAATGGAGAAGGAAGTTGATAAAATGCAAGCTTGCATCCATTTAATCCATTTATTGCTGCACCCTAACCTTTGGAGCATGTATCCAAGAAACCCCCAATCGACGTGGTCGTATGCCTTTTCAATGTCTAGTTTGCAAAACACAATGCTCTTTCCTTTGTGTCTTGAATCTATACATTCATGCACAATTGAAGCGCTATCCAAAATTTGTTTGTCTGCCACGAATGCCCCCTAATATTCGGAAATGACACCTGCTAGAACCTTTCTAAGTCTAGAAGTGAAAACTTTTCCAGAATCTTGTATGGGCTACCAATCAAGCTGATCGGTTGGAAATCACCCAGGCTGCCAATCAAACTGATTAGCCAAAAATCTCTGCACTTTTCTTTGGAACAAGAACAATAAAGGATGCCCCCATCCCTATGGGGACCCGATCTTTCTTGAAGAATTCTTGTATAAAGAATACCACATCCTTTTTTAGAACCTCCCACAAAGCTTGAAAAAATGCCATAGGATAATTGTTCGGGCCTGTAACTTTATCTCTACCCAATGAATCAACTACTTCCTTGACTTCTTCTTCGGAAATGGGTTTCTCGAGGAACTCCCTTTCTGGAGTGGAGATACTATCTAAGGATAGATTGTCCAATGTTGGTCTGCCCCTCCCTTACTTATAGTTTCGTATTGAATTGCACAATAGCTGCACCAACTTGACTTTTCTTTTCAATCTGAATCCCCTCCAGTTATTCCTCGCCTTAGTGCTAGCAATGCTTGAAAAAAAAAACAATGTTCTTGTTACCATCTTTTAACCATAAAGCCTTCATCTCTGCCTCCCTTTAATTTCTTCCTCTTTCAAATACTTCGAATAAGCTGCCGATAAAGATGTACGCTTGATTCGGTCTTCCTTAGATAGGACACTCCTTTCCTCCTTGATATCTAAGTCATGTATTTCATTGATCATGCTTTCGGCTTCCTCAAGCCTTTTACCAAGAAGATTATTTTTCCCAATCATTGAGCTTGCCCTTGAGAAGTTTAAGCTTTTGGGACAACTTGAATCTCGTCGAGCCTTCCATCCTAAAATTTGACCACCATTCTTTGATGCAATCAGCGAAACTTTCCACCTCTAACCACAACAGCTCAAACCGAAAAGGTTTGGGGCCCTCACTTTCCTCTTTCACTTCTAGTAAGATCAACCAATGATTAGAAGTGGGTCTGGGCAGACCTTGCAAATATACTTTCAGGAACCTATCAATCTAATTAGCAGAAAGTAGAAACCTGTCCAAACGTGCCAACACTAGCTCTACTCTCTTGTTGTACCAAGTAAACTTCGCTCCACCCATTGGAATATCAACCATCTCATTTTGGCCCACCCAGTCCTCAAATCCCTACATGCTCTTCATGATTCGGTTACTGCTAGACTTCTCATGTGCGAACTTGATAATGTTGAAGTCGCCCCCAATGCACCAGGGCCGATTGAACCAAGATCTGTTAACATTAATCTCTGACCAAAAGAAAAGCCTCCGATTAGGCTGTTAGGGGCCATATACTGATGTGAATAAAAATTTAAAATCAAAAGCTTAATCCTTGAGAACAACAAAAATTGAGAATTCTCTGATGAAGTTATCTTCCATCTTCCATAGATCTCTATTCTTGGCCACCACTATACCGCCGGCAGCACCAATTGTGTCAAGAGCGATCCAACCTTTATTCTTAATCCCCCACAGCGAGTCCAACACGTTGTCGTCAAAGGAATTTGGCTTCATTTCTTAAATGAAATAATCTGAGCTTTGAATTTCTTGCAAACCTCCCTCACATGACTTTTCTTATCCTTGCTTCCCAACCCCCTAATATCCCAACTGATTGTCTTCATTTGGAAACGTATCTTGCTCCTCTACCAAGCTTGCCGCCATTTGTGCCTTGGTTAGAGTCATAATTGAATGAACATTCGAGGCTCAAAAGCTCTCTTCATGCTCTCGGGGCTTTCTTAGACTTCTATAGATGAACCTCCCTAATTCTTTGATTTCCTCTATCATTAAGAAAAGAAATAAAGGCATCTACATCATCGTCACCCACTCTAAATGAGAGACTGATCGACTTGCCAACACGCTCCAACATGTTACGATACCACTCCATATTTGCCCCCGACATATGACTAGAGCCGTCAACAATCCAAGGATCACCTGCTAATTAGCTAACTTGAGGCTTATCTCTGGGAAAATCCAGGTCCTGTCTCGTAGCTTACAAAAGAGTAACGTCCAAAGCATCATCAAAGTAATTGACAGTGGTTGCCTCATTCGCTGGATAAAACATCTCTGGATCGTCGGCCTCTAACGCACGCTCAAAACCTTCCAATGTTGATACAAAAGCTTGCTGATGTGAAGAAGACGACTAATTGATCTTGTTGTCGACAATGGAAACATCTTCAATCTCCTCGGGGCTGGAGCTATGAACAACTGGCCCAAAAGAACCCTCCCGCGCTCAAATCATTGAGATGCTTACGTGGATATAAAAAAGCGTTCATCCACCTCCCACATGTGGCTGATTAATTTGCTTGGCATGTGCGGGAAAAGACCCCATCCAACACGAGAGGAGAAAAAGGCGAGGTTGCGAGGTTGCACACGCTGCTCGCATGATCAACACATGCACCAGCTAAGCCATCATAGACATCCACTCTCGCGATGTGATAATTGGCCTCATCAAGATCACGTGTCGCAATGTGCATTAAGGCTCCTCTCTCCTCCTCTGTTGGATTCCACATGACCTTTCCACTCCTCTTTTGACGGCCTTGTAGCCATACGTGTCCCTCACTGCAATGAAAGCCGATTCGACCATATTTTCGAGCCTTGAAAACGTCTCCCACTCCTCTCATCAGTCTCCAACTGTAGTTTGAGCCTCTATTGGGACCTGAGGATAAGCCCAAGCCATTTGGCTTTCATTGACGTCGAGAGAGATCATTCCTACCATCAAAGTACACATGGATGGCACATATGCTTCCCCACCCTACCCCCCTCTTCGCACTTGCTGTGATACCCCCTTGCCCTCCATGCAGTGGATTTGGCGCTACGCATCCCTCTACACCTACACCCATACCCCATACATCGTGGGAACATGCAGATTGTGCACCGTTGTTCTCTTGCCCTCTGCAACTGGTGGTCCACTTTTCTTGACAACTGGTGTCTCTTCTCTACCACTCCTCTTCCCATCTTGTTGGGAGCGCCCCGCTGAAGCTCCCTCATAAGTCATAACTCCCACCTTAAGACTCTTCTCTTACCTAGATATCAATCATACAAGGGTCTGGAGCATTTGATCTTCTTCGAATGCAAATATGAGCAACGCTAATCTTGTCCCCTTTCTCTGTCACTAGATCGATCATCGTGACTTCTCCCAAATAGGATCCCAATGCCGTGAATACCTCCATGAGCCACAACTCTAATGGAATCCCCCACATTAGGAACCACACCTTACCCACCCCAAAGAAGGATTTCTCCTCCCTTCCGTGTACTGCCATGACAGGGCCATCGTTGAACAGTGCCCTTGTTGTCAAAATCGCTTCGATATTTGCATCAATCCCAACGGAGATCCACAGTTCCATCCTCCCCAACGGCTTGATAGTATTTTCTCCCTCAAGTAGATTACATCAAGCATAGAACCAACTTTTAACCTCCGATGAGGTAGCTCCCTATGCGGTGATGATCAACTAGGTGTTCTGCAGCTGACGTTGTGTCTCCCTCAAAACCTCTGGGCAGACTCGAACCATTGGAATCCCCTCATCCTCCTCCTTCCAAGCCCGAATCTTCTTACCCTCCTTCGGATTAACCATCTATGGAAGAGAATCTAACCTTCCCAACACTTTCTTTGCTTCTGTGAACGACTTTGCCACCCAAACCCCCTTAACCCTCTTCTGCCCCAACCTACCCTCAGTTACCAACCCTCCCTTTCGTGCCCCAAGTTACCCCCATGCTCCACTGATTTAGGGCTATAGTGAACTTTCTGCAACACTTCATCAATGCTCTTATTTTGTTCCTGCTAGGTCCTTGGGCCTCTTTTAGGATAGAGAAGAATATAATGAGCCACAGGAACAATGTCTTCTTTCTTTTGCTCATCTTCTTGCTTTTGTTCATCCTTTCGGAGTTGGTCAAGTTTAGCGAGTGTTAAAAATATCATGGAGAAAGAAATAATGCTTGTTTAGAACATGAACAGTATGAAGTAAAGCTCTCATTTTCAGCACCTAAACTTCCAAGGGTACCCAATCAACTAAAATTTCAACTTCTCAATTTGCTTGCTGTCAAATGAATTATTCTATAGTAGCCAACCTGTTGAAAGATAGGGTGTGGAGGGTGGGGTGGCAATGGTGGTAGAATCCACATGTCTGTTGATTCCTAGGGGACATTGGCTATGGATTTGTTGGTAACATGTTTTTATGGCTTCTTATGTGTTTTCTAGCAGGATATGTTTCTCGAGCTGCAATGTCTTTTTAAGAACTCAGTTTTAGTCTGAATGTTATCATTTTCTGTTTCTCATCAATGATTTAAGGCTATTGTGATGCAGGACAATTAGCCACTTGCTTTAAAAGGTCGAATTGATAGAGCATGACGAATTAATCCTTTTATCTCATAGCTCAAGCCCCATATCACATGGGTTAGAACCTCGGCCGAACCCCCCTCGTGGGCCGTACATCACATGGGGGTACCGCCTCACACGAGCCACCCGCCTCACATGGGCCGCCTACCCCGAGTGTGTCCTCGCATCCCACAGGCTACCCCACTCAAACCCGGTGTGAAAATTCCCCTGCATTAATCACCCCCAGTGAGGAGTCTTGAACATGAGACCTCCCGCTTTGATACCACTTTGATGCAGGACAATTAGCTACTTGCTCTAAAAGCTCGAACTGATAGAGCATGGCGAATTAATCCTTTTATCTCATAGCCCATGCTCCACATCGCATGGGTTAGGACCTCGGCAAAACCCCCCTCATGGGCCCCACATCTGATGGGTACTACCTCACACAAGCCACCCACCTCACACGGGTGGGCCCGTCTCACACGAGCCACCCACCTCACACGGGCTGCCCACCCCGAGTGTATCCCCGCATCCCACAGGCTACCCCACTCGAACCCGATGTGAAAATGCCCTTGCATTATATTGTTTTGTACCTAATTTCATTTATTATGGGTCGAGACCTTCTAAACTAGCATGATTGGTGCACAATGCATAAACCCATTTATAATTATCACCTTACGATGCTTTTGTTGAGCTTGGATTATGCATCATTGTTACCCACACTGACATTTCTCTAGATTTATGTTTTTGATTATTTAAATTGTGTTGCAAATTCTTTTCCTTTGTTTTCTTTTTATTTATGATGCAAAGTTGAATATTACAATTCTCTGTTCCCCCAAGAAAGTCCAACATTCTTACAGGATATTTTCTTTGCAGTTCACAAGACATTAACAGTGCTCTTGTTGGACGTCTTCAGAAGCATTCGGGACCTGTAAGTTTCTATGTTTGAATCTTGTTTGCATTTATTATGAACACGACATTTCTTTTTCTTGGGATATTTAATGGTATTTTTTTCATTGTTTTCTTTTCATGTACTCATCTCTCTTCTGAATTGGTTATTACATACAGGTTCGTGGTTTGGAGTTCAACATTCATTCTCCAAATCTACTTGCTTCTGGAGCTGAGGAAGGAGAACTCTGCATATGGGATCTATCAAATCCAGTGGAACCTACTCACTTCCCATCTCTGAAGGTATGTGCATATAACTTGATGCAACCTCATCATTGCTTGTGCCGAGTCTATTATAAAGCCAACCTCATTATGTCATGAGCATCCATTTCTGCCAACAAATTGCTAGTAGTATTGAAATTTGCTGTTAAGGCTAGCTACCACTGTGCACTTGGATGTTATCCTTTCCTACTCAAAGCTATCGACATAACTAATTTGTTTCAATAGGTTTATTCACTTGTGGTGTTTTATTGTTGTTGTTATCTAGGTTTTCTAGCTTCAAATTATTCTATAGTTGGATTGTAGGGGTGCATACGATTTGATTGACAGTTGCCGCGGTCCTTGCCTTTTTTAAAAAAAGAAAGGCAAAGGTGAGATTTATTTAGAGGAGCACCAAAAGGCTCGAAAAAGCAAAAAACAATTACAACCCATACAACGAAGATCAATCACTTGGTCAAGGCCCTTGATACATGAGAGACCCACCCTAATACATCCAACTTTGGCCCCTTATTGACATCCGACTCTGTCCCACTTATTTTTTTAGAAGCACCAATTATTACTCTCCCCTCAAATAGCTCAAATAACGACAATTAAATGATGCAGGACAATTAACCACTTGCTCTAAAAGCTCGAACTGTTAGAGTATGGCGAATTAATCCCTTTATCTCATAGCCTAGGCCCCATATCTCATGGGTTAGGACCTCGGCTGAACCCCCTTCGTAAGCCCCAAATCACATGGCCGCTCACCCCGAGTGTGTCCCCGCATCCCACGGGCTACTCCACTCGAGCCCGGTGTGAAATGCACATTACTCACCCCTGGTAAGGAGTCTCGAACATGAGACCTCCCCCGTGGACCCCAAATCGCATGGGTCACCCACCCCGAGTGTGCCCCTGCGTCCAACAGGCGACCCCACTCGAGCCCAGTGTGAAAATGCCCTTGCATTATTAAAACTTACCCCCGGACCACTATTTCTCTTTTTCTTGATCCTTTCTCCATGCCAATCCAGGATGTGGCATTCAATGGACCCGACATCACCCAAGGCCATCTAAAGAAAGTAAGGAATTTCTCCCACACCTACCGAACAAATGGACAATAGATGAACAAATGATCAACCGACCCTGCATTCATCAGACACATGACGCAACATTTGGGAACTGTCATTGATCTTTTTTAAAGGTTGTTGATTATGCGGATCTTATTTCTACCCACTAGCCAAGCAAAAGTAGCTACCGTGGGAGGGGTGTCATAGGACCGAGAAGTGACCTGACTTCTCCATTGACCACACGAACGAATCCCTCTCTCCCGATGATGGCTTGAAGCATTGGAGCCACTGTAGAAGTCAGACGAAATCTGTAGCTTCCTCATTTGACAAATTCCTTCACCAAGGAGGAGACCAAAGTACTGCATCATGGAGATAGAATAGCAACAATCAATGGTCACAAACAACATACACCATGGGATCTCTTTTTGCAAATGCCTTGTTAACTCGTCCATAACCAATGCGAAAAGGTACGGGTTCAATGCCGACCCTTGTGCAAGTCTATAGTAATTGGCAACTTACTTGTTTCTCCACTAGTGGTCCTCACGTTTGTTATTGCTCCATCGTACATATTCTTAATCATGTCAATATATCCTCTTGGAACTCATTTCACTACTAACATTTACCAGGTTAACTCTCTAAGGTTAGCTCTTAGAGAGTTAACCTTTTTTTTACACACATGATCAGGAAAATAGCTTCAGTGGTAGACCTCCTTGGCATGAAACCATGGTCATGCCACATTAAGGGCGATATGTATTTTTTGGGGTGGTGGAATATACATTTTAGTCCTTTTGCTCACATGAGACCATGGTCATGTCAACCTGTTGAATATCATCATTATCACCAGTCTCCCAACCATTTGAAGTTGGTTTTATGAATTTTGTTTCACCAATTATTTGTAAGGTCGTATCCCAATAGGTGAATGAGCCTATAAATAAGAATATCCCAGTGGAAACAGAAAGCAAACTTGACTTACAGGTAGCTGTATCCACTTTCAGGCTGCTCTATTTCAATCCTCTTCTAGCCTGCATATCATACTGATTACATATAATATGAATATGACATTAGGATAGCAAAGCTAATTTGACAAAATTTAACAAAGTCAACTCATACATTCTTTTTGTAAATTGTGACATTAACTACATTCAATTAATAGCAGTGTTCGTAATATCGATACTATCGGCTGATATTATCATTATCGCAGGCTAGTGATACGAAACCCCTCAGAAGTCTCCTGGAAAATTAAAAAAAATCTTAAAATCCCGTGTATTGTGTGATATATCGCAAGATATCGCAAAATATCTTGAGATATTGCCAATATCGACTATATGTCTCACGATAATGCTTGATATTCCAAATTTTTGCTTGATTTTATACGCGATATCACAAGCGACATCTCTTCTCATCCAGAAAGTAATTTAAAAAAAAAAAACAAACATCTCTCATCCAGAAATTGCAATTATATATATATATATATATATATATATAGAGAGAGAGAGAGAGAGAGAGAGAGAGAGAGAGAGAGAGAGAGAGAGAGAGAGAATTTTTATCTTACCTTTGCAATCTGCTTGAGGTGGCTTTCGACTGGATTTGGTGGGCCGCAATTGACATCCCTGGATCATGTAAGAAAAACCCTAAGACTCTTTTTTTGTTCAAAGATAACTATTCTGGAAGGAAATTGTATTTCTGCCAAGGATTATGGGATTTGGGTTGGGATTTGCCAAATAAAAATACTTTCGAAGAGATTTTTGGAAATTTTGGTTGGAATTTTTGATGGATTAGGGCTGCGGACCTGTGGCCGTCTTTGACGGAGAAGAGAGTCTTTCGGACTCTCTCTCTCGGTCTTTAAGTTGAAATGGGATAGCGTACTGAGTTACTCCGTACGCTCTATCGTACTGAGTAAACTCAGTTGGGCCCCCTGTAATGTATATGGACTATCCACGCCGTCCATCCGTTTTTCCATCTAATTTAAGGGGTTGATCCCAAAAATGACCCGTATCCAAAGATCAAGTGGATCATACCACAGGAAACAGTGGGTATAATGATTTCCACCGTTGAAACCTTGCTAGGCCCCACAGTGATGTTTATTTGCCATCCAACCTATTCATGAGATCATAAAGACATGGATGAACGGTAAACACAAATATAAGCTTGATCCAAAACTTCTATGGCCCTAGGAAATTTTCAACGGCAGACATTCAAATCAATTGTTTCCTGTGGTGTGGCCCATTTGAACATTTTATATGATTTTTTTGGGCTAAGCTACTAAAATTATTTGGGAAAATGGATGGACGGAGCGGATAAAATAAATAAATCAAGGTGGACCTCAAAATGTTTACTCAGTACGCTAAGTGTAGTAAGTTACACACTATGCAATCCGCTTCCCTTTTAAGTAGAGTGGATTAGGTGTTACGCAGGTAACAACTCAGTGGGTGTTAACCTCACCGTGTGGGGCCCATCTTGATCACTGTTTTTAATATCCACACTGCCGATCCGTCTTCTCAGATCATTTAAGGGTGTTATAATATAACTTAAGCATATCTAAATCTTGAGTGGACCACACTAGTTGAAAAATTTGTGAATCACCATTAAAAGCATTTTTGTAGGCCATAAAAGTTTTGGGTCAATCTAATCTTTGAATTTTCCCTTCATTAAGTTCTTGTTGATCTTATTAACGGGTTGGATGACAAATAAACATTATAGATCTGCTTGCAATGGGCCTTGGGAAGTTTTTAATGCCGAGCGTTCAATTAATACTGTTTCATGTGGTGTGGTCCACTTGATATTTGGATGTGCTTAAACATTAAGACTGTCCTAAATCGGCTGGAAAAACGAATGGACGGAGTGGATATACAACATATAATCAAGATGTGGATGTAATACACATACATCAAAGTAGGCCCCACGATTACGGATCTATCGACCTTGGTGGATATCGGGATCCACCAAAACCACGCCTGGACGCGGATTGCCTCCTGACTTGAGGTGGCTACTAACGGTGCTTTGTGGGCCCTACTATGATGCGTGTGTTCTATCCATGCCACAAATCTATTTGTTCATATTATTTTATGCCATGATCCAAAAAATGAGGCAAATCCAAATCTCAAGTGGACCACATGACAAGAAAACAGTTGTGATTGAACGAATGCCATTAAAAACTTCCTAGGGCCCATTGTAATGTTTATTTGCCATCTAACCTGTTGATCAAGTCACAAAGACCTGGATGAAGTGAAAACACGAATATCAACTTCATCCAAAACTTTTGTGGCCCTGAGAAATGTGTAACAGTGGGCGTTCAATTACCACTGTTTCTTGTGGTGTGGTCCACATGAGATTTGAATCTGCCTAATTTTTTGAATTATATTATAAAATTATCTGGGAAAATGATGAACAAAGTGGATTAAAAACATACATTATGGTGGGGCCTATAGACCACCATCTAGTGGCTACTAACTACCAACATCATCATTAAGCAATCCACATCCGCTAGGACCTAGGCAGAGACGTATGGTATGTGGGGCTCATGGTGGGGTCCACCATGATGTTTGTGAGAAATTCACTCCATTCATCCATTTTTCCGGAGCATATTAAGGCATAAGCCCAAAAATCAGGAAGATCCAAAGCTCAAGTGGGCCACAACACATGAAACAATGAGGATTAAATGTCCATCATGCCCATTGTTTCCTGTGGTATGGTCCACCTTAGAATTGGATTTGCTTTATTTGTGGGCCCATGCCCTAAAATGAGTTGGCAAGAAGGTTTGAATATAATTGCATTAATGTAGTCAGACCGCACAGTTTAGGACTCTATACAAAGGAAACTTATTATGTACACATTTTTTTTTTTGAGACGTTATGATTTAAAAGTGTGTATTAAGGTATTTTTTAACAATCCCTGAAGTTTCATTGAAAAATTCAACCATTTCTCCAATGTTTCCCCATGTTTCCCAAAAAGTATGATAAATTATGCGAAACAAACGATATATCCCATGCGATAACCGATACGTATCTGTATCCCAAGGGTGCGATACATAGCGGGATACCGATATTTCGAACACTGGTTAATAGTGAAAAATTAGCTCCTTGGTGCTCTCTTGATGATGGGAATGCAGTTGAAGATTTTTCTTCTTCTTCTTTGCCATCCAAAATGCCAATAAACACACTATCACATCTTGTAGGGAAGATATGATACCATAAGTGAGAATCGTGGATTACTAATTGATGTGTCATGTGTTGTGTGCTGCTGCTGTGAAAAGTGTGTCAACCATCTCCTTCATTGCCTGCTTTCTAGTGAAATCTGGGCTGTTGTTCTTCTTTAGTGTGGGATTGGTTGGATGGTTCCCAGGTCTCTCTAAGCGCTGATAAAGGGTTGGTTTGCTAGAGTGAGTTGCTAATGGTCATCATTTATGGGATCTGGTGTGTTTGCTGGTCTTCGAGTGATCTGGTTAGAATGGAATAATAGAGTTTTTGTTAGCAAAGTGTGCTCTTGTGAGCACTTGGTTAAGAAGATTTGCAGATTGATCAAAGGGTGAGCTGGTGTTGCACAGTGGAGAGATTGCCTGATTTGGTCTCCCGGAAACCTCCCCTGGTGGGATACCTTAAATTCAATTTGACAAGTGCACTTGGGGGAACTCAGGCAATGCTGAGATTGGGGTTCATCTGGGATTCCAGCGGCAAGGTTATTGTCGAATTTTCAGGCTGATTGGAATCAGACTCAACTTTTGCTGAAGTTTCAGCTCTCCTATCAGTGTGTAAACTTGCGGTTGAGTTTTATGACAGTCCTATCATGTTTGAAATTGATTTCTGGAATGCGATCTCGTGTGCTAGTGCCGGCCTTTTCTTGTGGAGAATGGTGGACATCATTGAAGAAACCAGGGACTTGTGTGAGGGCTGAAAATTTTCTGTTTGTCCATAACAATGGAAAGCGAACTAGGAAGCAGATGATTTATCTAAGAATGCAGCAGCAAGTGTCTATCTGTTGATAAACGAAGAGTAGCCGAGCAGTGTGACCCCTGTTGTTCTCGGGGTTGGCAGCCTCTCATTGCGTATGCTTTTCCCTGTTTTTGGGTCTTTCCTTTTCCTATATGGTTCGGTTGTGTTGCTTTTGTTTGTTTTCCTGTTTGGGTGTTTCTTCTTCTTCCTTTTTTTTGTTTTTTTTGAAAGATAACTATGCTCTCATAAAAAAAGCACTGAGATGGCGCAAGATACAAATCTAAAACTAAAGTAAAGAAAACAGGAAGAAAGACCAGAAATTACATCCTCAACGTAGAGGTAAAATTGCTATTAATCAAGTCGTTTACATATAATTCCCATTATACCACCAGAAGCTTGACCTGATTTGTCACTTCATTTGCTGAAGAGGCATCTTTCATTTCTCTCCTCCCATAACATTCATTGACCTGCTAATAAAGCCAATCTCCAGCACACTTCTGTCCCTAGTTCAACTCCATGCCAAGCGTAGAAGAGACTTTGGATTGATTCCGGCATCACCCATGAGACATTGAATAATCCCATGATTGAGATCCATAGACTTTGGGCGTAAGGGTAGTAAATGAAGAGGTGATCAATTGATTTTGCATCTGCCAAACACATAACACATATTGGGCAGCACCAAAAATCTTTTTTGAAGATTGTCTGTCGTTAGCACTTTTTTATGCCCAACAAGCCAAGCTTTATGGGACCGAAGGAAAGAGGTGCACTCACGGCTTCCTTTTGCTTCCATGGGCCGAATCATGTTATAGAAGGACCGGGCGAGAACTTCCCGATTTATCAGCCTTCCACAACATTCTATCCTAAACTTCTTGGGCTGGGTGGCACTTCTGAAAGAGATCTTGCAACTCAACATGTCCTTGATTTCCTCATCCAGCTTATTTCTACGGCTGGGAGGAGACCAGCTGACGGCTCTGCTTGAATAGGAGAAGCGGTGAGATATTGAAAATGTTGCATTCCGAAGATCGGTTTGCTAACTATGGAAATAGCTCTTAAAGTGCCCTCTCTCCCAAGTACGTGTCTTCCCAAAACCTCTCACTCTTCCCATTGCCGATTTCGAAACCAATTCCCTTTCATAGCTTGCCTTTCATGTTAGTTGTTGACTTCCAAATGCTTGAAGCTCTGTAGATAGACAAGGCCTTTACCCACCAACTTCCCTCCTAACATCCATCTTTAGATTTGATAACCTCTCTCCACAAAGCATTCTTTTGGACCCTAAATTTCCATAGCCAGTTTCCCAACAATGCATGATTAATTGACTCAAATTTCTGTATATTTGCTCCCCCTTCCTCGTAGTCAAGCACACCTCTTCCCTCCTCAACAAGTGAAATTTCTCCTTCTATTGCCTTCCTTTCCAAAGGAAATCCCACCAGAGTTTTTCCAACCTATGGATGATAGATGTTGGGCACTTGAAAAGAGACAAAGTGCACTGGCATGTTTGACGTTACTGCTTTGTTAAGCATTATTGGGTCTTCTAAGGATAAGTAATGGCTTTTCCATGCCGAAAACTCTCTCCATTCTTTCCACCACAACATCCCATAGGTGTTTAGCTGGTTTCCAAATGCAAAGGGGGAGACTAAGATAAGTAGTGGGAAATGATCCAACCTTACACCCAAAAATGGACGATATCCTTTCTACCTCCTTTTGTATGTGGATCCCTAGCATCTCGCTTGTTGTTGCGTTCACTTTCAGCCTTGAAACTACCTCGAAGCACCTGATAATCTTCTTTAGGTTGTCCATCGCACTCGGATCTGCCCTGAACATAAGCAAGATGTTGTCGGTTAACTTAGATGTGAGATATTGGGGGAGTCATCTTTCTCACCCTAAATCCACCAATGAGATCAACTTCTTACCCTTTTTCCAACATCTTATCCAAAGCCTTTGCCACCACTAGAAAAAGAAATGGTGAGAGCGGGACCCCTTGCCTAAGGCCCCACAAAGCTTTTAAAAAAGCCTTTAGGGGGACCATTTACAAACACCGAAAAAGAAGTGGGCTTCACGCATTTTCCATCCTTTCTACTTTAAGCCGCAACCCAAATGATCCATTATGTAATAAAAAATTTCTCAATTAACATGATCACAGGTTTTCTTCGAGGTCCAATTTGCAAACTATTCTTTTTGCACCTTCTTTATGACGAGAATCCACACATTCTTGGTCAACGAGAGTGCTATCCACGAGCCGCCTTCCTTTGATAAATACACATTGACTATTCTAAATGACACTGTCGAGAACTTCCTGAAACCTCGAAGCAAAAGTTTTAGCAAGAATCTTGTAGGGACCCCCAATGAGGTTGATCGTTTTGAAATCTTTTAAATTATACGCATTTGCTACCTTCGTAATAAGGTTTATGAATGAGGCCCTTAAACTTGCCAGGAGACGTCCCGTTAAAAAAAAATTCGCTCATGAATTTCATCACTTCATCTTTCACTAAATCCTAAAAAGCCTAGTAGAAGGCCATTGGAAAGCTGTCAAGCTCCAGTGCCTTCTCCCTCCCCAAGGACCCCCTACCACTTTGACTTCTTCCTCGGAGAACAGACTTTCTAGGGATTTGTCTTCGACTCGAGACAGATATTTGAAATTCATATTGTCCAACCTTGGTCTCTTTGATCCTTCACCTCGTAAGAGGTCCTTGTGGAATTGCACCACAACCTCACAAACGTTGTCCTTTTCCTTCCACTATCATGCCTCCCACTTAAAGAGTGCTAATTTTATTACTTCTGCCTCAAGCACTCATGCTACTATGGAAAATCTTGGTGTTTTTGTCTCCCTCCTTGAGCCATTTTGCTCTTGACCTTTCTATTTTATTTCTTCTTCCTTTAGTCTTCTTGCATATTTCGAAGATAGCTTAGATCTTGTGTTCCTTTCTTCCTCATTCAGCTCTATGGCTTCTGCCCTAATATTGATTTCCTGAATACCCTTAAGAATCGTATTTGTTTCAACCTCCTTGTTTCTTAATACGTCTTTTTTCCACAGCTCGATTTTTTTTTTTTTTTTTTTTTTTTTTTTTCTTTTAAGCAATCTCAACGCATGACTCAAATGGAAACCAACAAAGCCATGAACCTCGAATGAAGTCCACCAGCTTCGGATTAGATTAGAGAAACCTTCAGTTTCAAGCCACATGAGCTCAAAACGGAAGGGCCTTAGGCCCTAGTTTTCCTCCCCTACGTACAACAGAATTGGTCAGAGATTTGACATAGGCTTGGGGAGACCCCGCTTTTGGACTTGTGGAAATATCTCCACCCATTCTGTAAAGATGAGGAATCTGTTGAGCTTGGAGCAGATGGCCTTATCTTGCCCATTACACCGTGTGAATCTAACCCCACCCATGAGTAGATCCACCATTGGATTCTTTTCACTCACACTGTGAAATCCTTTATGCTGCGCACTGATCTTGCTTTATTTGACTTTTCGTGAGTAAATCTGATGACGTAGAAATCATTGCCTATACACCACGGGCTGTCGAACCTGCTGCGAGATTCCTCCAATTCAAGCCAAAAATCTGACCTCTCTACTCTACTTGGTTTGGGCCGTACATCAATGTGAACATCCAATTGAGCTTGGCAGCAGCTTTCACAAACGCCACAGAGACTGAAAAAGCACCACACCATGCTTCTACCTTAGTCCATGCATTCAAGTCCCTAGCCACCACTATTTCCCCCCTTCTTTGATTTGAGTATCCAAAGTGATTCCAGCACAGATTGATCGATTGCCAGAAGATTGGTCTCTTGGAAGGAGATATCCTGAGCTCTTGACCTACGACATACATCTTCGACGTGCAGCCTTTTCTGCCTGGAACTCGGGCCTCAGACATTCCAACATAGTATCTTCATTTGGGAATTGATCTTTCCCTTCTTCCCTTCTCCTGTGGCACTACCTGAATTGTAGCTAATCTCAGAATTTAGGCTGATTACTTCCCTAAAACCTATTGCAGATCTTTGAGGATTTCTTTTGTTCACCATTTGCCACATCACCTTATCTCGCTCTAATGCCCACTGGAACAACGCCGCATAGTCTTCCTTGCAGTTGCTGAAGGAGACCCCATCTTCCCTTTGACACATTTCATAGCCTCCATGATCCATTGCTTGTCCAGGTCGACGCTTGCTGACACTCCCACCATCCCCTCTACATGAATTAGGGCATTTAGGTTGATTTTGGCAGGTTAGGTCTGCAATTCCTCTTGTTGCTATTTGGATCGGTTCAACTTCCATCGCCTCCCTCCAAAACCTATTGTTGAATGGTTCCATCTACCAGACCCGATGAGGTGATTCCCCTTCCTTTGCCTGATCCTCTTTCTGAGTGACGACTACCAATGCTTTACCCTTGATATCCCCTGAGTCTTGAGCTCTAATGGCTGAGTCTTCCACATCACCCATCGTCGGAGTAGACTCTTCCAAGTGAGAATATGGTTCGCTCACGAACAAATTGTCTTCCATTGGTCCTTCAAATACAAGTGAGGTCGGGTCACATGTGAGAGCCCAACTCCCACGCATGAGAGAAAGGTCTACGTCGGACGCACTCCCGCGCTTAAAGGCGTATGCTTTTAAAATATATCTCCTTTTTGATTGCTCATAAAAAAAGTGAGTATTGTGGCATTTTCTGAATTGATGGCTTTAAAATGGTGTTCAGCCAACATTCAATTATAATACATTAATGGTTCTACTGGAAAAGCTGAGTTAGTAAATTGATTGAAACTAATGTTCATTTGTTATGCCTGCTTCCGGTACTTCATGCTCCATATCATTTAAGTTATTTTAACAATATTTGATATTTGACAATTATCAATGTAGGGTGTTGGATCTGGTACTCAGGGTGAAGTTTCTTTCCTATCATGGAATCACAAGGTTCAACATATTTTAGCGTCTACTTCTTACAATGGAACGACGGGTGAGGAAGGAACAATAAAAACTTTTATGTTTTATCTTCTTTTGATTCACATAATCATTGGTACATGATACATGCTTTTGTTATATTTGATCCAAAACACGAACTTATGTTATTTTCTACAATTTTTTTTTTTTTTTTCCAGTGGTTTGGGATCTAAAACGGCAGAAACCAGTAATAAGGCAAGTTGTTTGCTGATGCTCTGTAATCTCACTATCTAGGACAGATATTGTTTTCGTAACAGGAGTTATGATCATTTTACTTGTCCAATGCGTTTCGAACAGTTTTTCAGATTCAAATAGAAGGCGATGCTCAGTTTTGCAGTGGAATCCTGATCTTGCCACCCAGCTTATAGTTGCATCCGATGATGACAGTTCACCTACTTTGAGAGTATGATCTTTTGCTGTCTACTATTCCAAACATTATTTTTTCATATTAAATCTGCAAAGGCCATGTGTTAGGTTGAATAATTTGCTATAATCTTTATGAGCAGCTTTGGGACGTGAGGAACACAATATCACCGCTGAAAGAGTTCGTGGGGCACACAAAAGGTCTGGTCAGATGCCTGCCTTAATTGAATAGTTTTTTGGTTTTGAGGTGGTTGACATTTTATATTGTATAGTTTATGGTCATAGTTATGTTGGTTTGCTTGCTTGTGGTTGTTTTGTATACTAGGGTTTTCATGCCTTTTGTTCTCCGCCTTAGATTTTAGGAAAAGGAGTTGGCTAAATTTTGTTTGACCATATATTTATTCCGATGATTCGGCCTTCCCTTGAGTGAATTCTTGCAAATTTGTAGAATATCGTATTACATTATTATCTTTATCGTATGCATATATGTTTTAGGAATGAGTTGGTTCAAGTTGAAGGCTCTAATAGGATAAGGGGAAGGCCAAAAAGGGTGTGGGTGGAGGTAGTAAGAAAAGACTTGAGGACCTATAGCTTAACCAAGGATGGTCTGTGATAGTGGAATGGCGAAACAGTATTTGTTTTGCTGACCCTAGTTAGTTGGGATGAGGTTTAAATGATGATGATTATGATTATGTATATAGGCATTTCTACTGCTTTGATATCCTAAAATCCTTTGGAAATTAGTTGCAGATTTCAGAGGGCATCTGCAACAAAAGCTTTTTTTTACCTTCATGCGGCATTTCCTTGTTATATGTTCAATGTTTCTGGTTCAAACATGTAGTGGCTTGTCCTTGTGTTGGTGTATTACTCCTAAATATTCGAGAAGTGTATCCAGTGACCGTTGTTTAAATCTTTTAAGAACTTATTTGGCTCTTATATGCATCTTAGTTTCTGAAGATTTATTTATTTCATCTCTGGTTTATTGTTGCTCCTATCAGGTGTAATCGCGATGTCATGGTGTCCTAATGACAGCTCCTTTTTACTTACTTGTGCCAAAGATAATCGAACTATTTGTTGGGACACAGTTACTGGGGAGGTAGGAAGTTTTTATCTTTAGAAATCTCGTGTTACTACATTCCGTGTCTTGTTTAAGCCTTCTATTTTCTAGAAGCATTGGTAATAATCATGCAATACTGCTTTTGATTTTTTGATATCACGCAGATAGTTTGTGAATTGCCAGCCAGCACCAATTGGAATTTTGATATTCATTGGTACCCAAAGATACCTGGAGTAATATCAGCTTCTTCTTTTGATGGGAAGATCGGCATTTATAATATCGAGGTAACACTATCGCATTAGGGTTGTAAATGGGCCACATTCAGGACAAATGGTGGTGCTCTCATATATCCAATCTGATTAAGGAAATCAGTTTTGGGGCCTGTCGGGTTTAGATATAGGTGTCATATGTGAGGTACCAGATCTGGATCTGATTGGATTTGGGTTGTCCATCAAAATAAAGTTTCCAACAATGTACCTCTTGAATACTAACTAAATAATGGTAAGCAAATCGTGTCGCAAAAAAAAGGACTGAAAAAGATGCTACAATTCTCAAGTTATATATATATATATTATCAATATAGGATTCCGTCATTTATTTAATGAGAACACATTTCTTAAATTAATTAAAGTATACTGTTGAATCTACAAATTTTTTGGTTGTGTTTGAAGAATTTTAATGGTTTTAAAAATGATTACATTACGGCCATATTGGCTGTTATGTAAACGTATTGGTCACCCCCGTTACTCAATATGGGGGTGAACTGTTCCATTATGGAAAAAAAATCGCCTTGTTGGCCGAAGTGGTCCGTATAGGCAGTCGGCACACCTCTATTTCAATTAAAAATTTCTTTTTTCAATGTTTTCTCAATTTTCCACTTCTCATCTCAACTATGAAGGAAGCTTAGAAAATAATTTTTATGAACTGTTCCATTATGAAAAAAACCAGCCTTGTTGGTCAATATGGCCTGTATAAGAAGTCGGCACACCTCCATTTCAATTTTTTTTTCAATGTTTTCTCGATTTTCCACTACTCATCTCAACTATGTAAGGAAGCTTACAAAATATTTTTTAACTAGATCTATCCCTATTTTGATAATCAAACACAAAATTTATCGAGTTTCGATGAATCTCGGAGTAGAGTGGACCCTTTTGGAAAATATAAGAAGCCTCCCCCCCCCCCCCCCCCGAAAAAAAAAAAAAAAACTTTTTATTGGGGTCCTGTGTGTGCCTCTTTTAGGTCTCTGTGTTATGGCCTTTAGTCTTTAGTTATTTAGACTTCAGTTGTTTTTTTTCTTATTTCCTTTTTTTTTTCCATTTCCTTATTTCTTCAGTGTCTCTTCAATATTAAGGGCATATTTGTAATTTGAACAGGGCTATCTATTATTAATAAGAGGGTTGGATGTCCAACCCCAGTGTGCTTTTCTTCTCTTTCTCAAATTCATTTATGCTCCGACATGGTATCAGAGCTAGGAAAGCTCTCTTCTTGATTCTCTTCTTCTTATTCTTCTTCTTCATCTTTCTTCTCTCTTCTTTGTTTTCTTTTCTTCCTGGGGATTTAGTTTGAGATTTGGCATAGTATAGCTGACTATATGATTTGATTTTTTGAAGAGGTCTTGCAGATGATTCAGATTTTGTGGTGTTGCTGATTGTTGCGGTTTTATTTGTTCCTTTTTTCTGAGATCAGATTTCCATCACCTTTGTGAGCTGTTTTTTATTCACAAATTAGTTACTACTGTCAAGGATTGCTGCAATTCTATGTTTGGATGATTCTGCCTCATTATTGCTGCTGCCAAGGATTGCTCCTGTTAAAAAACAGGGAGCATATTTAACTTTTGTTTTAGTGGACCTTTTGAAAAAAGACCCAAGTTTATTCCATGCAGAAGAATGATCAACGCTACACATATTACCAACATATTCTTTGTGGAGATTATGCAAATGCGCAGGGTATCAAAAACAATAACAGTGGACCATGATTTGAAGTTTATGGGGAATTTTTGGCACACGTTAAGGAAATGCCTGGGGACTAGGCTTCAATTCTCTAGTGCGCATCAATCTTAAAACAGACAACCAAACTGAGATAGTCAAATGGAGCCTTTGTAACTTTTTGAGGAATATTATTGGCGACAACGTATCTTAGTGAGATTTTTTTTAAATTTTTTTTTTATTTTTTAAATTTAAATTTTATTTTATAAGATTGCAATATTATTAAAAGCCCAAGGGCAATAAAACAACAACCAAGAGAAGAAGAAACAAAAGACAAAAACAGAAGCAAAATAAAAGAGAATAAAAAAACCTAAAAAAAACTATACTACTCAAAACGGGGGAAGCATCCGCACAAAACAAAACAGAGAAGCCGGAGGACAAGCATGGTAGCACCTAAAGTGAGGGAGGGAGGCTAGCTAGCTAAACCGCAACATAGAGATGAGAGTAATAACTTGAGTAGGGGCAGATTCCGAATCTTTAAACGTCCTAAGATTCTTCTCCCTCCATATCAGTGTTCGAAGCATCAATATCGTTACAAGTTTTGCTAGCCAGAGATACGGAAACAATATCATTATCGCCCATAACCTAAAGCAGGGGTGTTTTCACACCGGGCTCGAGTGGGGTTGCCTGTGGGATGCAGGGGTACACTCGGGGTGGGCGGGGCCCACGGGGGAGGTCTTGTGTTCGAGACTCCTCATCGGGGGTGATTAATGCTCATTTCACACCGGGCTCGAGTGGGGTAGCGTGTGGGATGCGGGGACACACTCGGGGTGTACGGCTCGTGTGAGGCGGTATACATGTGATTTGGGGCCCACAAGGGGGGTTCGGCCGAGGTCCTAACCCATGAGATGTGGGGCTTGTGCTATGAGATAAATGGATTAATTTGCTATACTCTAACAGTTTGAGCTTTTAGAGTAAGTGGTTAATTGTCCTGCATCAAATTGGTATCAGAGAGGGAGATCTCGTGTTCGAGACTCCTCACCGGGGGTGATTAATGCAGGGGCATTTTCACACCGGGCTCGAGTGGGGTCGCCTGTGGGATGCAGGAGCATACTCGGGGTGGGCGGGGCCCACGGGGGAGGTCTCGTGTTCGAGACTCCTCACCGGGAGTGATTAATGCGCATTTCACACCAGGCTCGAGTGGGGTAGCCTGTGGGATGCGGGGACATACTCGGGGTGGGTGGCCCGTGTGAGGCGGTACCCATGTGAGAGGTTTGGTCGTACCCATGTGAGGGGTTCGGCCGAGGTCCTAACCCATGAGATGTGGGGCTTGGGCTATGAGATAAAGGGATTAATTCGCCGTACTCTAATAGTTCGAGCCTTTAGAGCAAGTGGTTAATTGTCCTGCATCATAACCGGAAATTTGGAAAAAAATTAGAGAAACATGGGAAAAATGGTGGAATTTTTTCAATGAAACTTCAGGAGATACTAAAATACATATATTTGCACATTTAGGAATAAAAAAAAATTGATAAAAGAATTTATGCTTTTCATTTAATGAGGGCTTAAAAGTATGTATTGTTATAAGAAATCAATCCAATAGTAATACAACGATTACTTAAATTTCATTAAACCAATTAATAAGCAAACAAACATGCATAATGCATTCATACACAATATGTTCCAGCATAAATAAGAATGTGATGATCCAACCATCCAACCGTCAAACAATCCCATCCATCCATCCCATCTATCCATCTAAACATTCATTCATCCACATCCATATCCATCCAACCATCCCATCCGTCCATCCACTCCATCCAACCATCAACCACCCCATCCATTCATCCATCCAATCATCTAACCATCCCATCCATCCATCCATCCAATCCAATCATCCATCCATCCAATCATCTAACCATCCCATCCATCCATCCATCCAATCCAATCCAATCCAATCCAATCATCCATCCATCCCATCCCATCCCATTCCATCCATCCAACTGGCCAACCGTCCCATCCATCCACCCATCCAACCATCCAACCATCCCATCTAGCCTGACAGAGTGACAATTACTTAGATATGTTTGTATTGTTGGAAAAGCCAAAGGGTCAACAAGTTTGAATTCTATTGAGTTTTCATTACTTGGCCGAACAACCCAAAATTCAGTTATTTCAACTACATAGAATGATCTTTTGAATTGGTCAAGACTCTCCAGTTACTGAACGAGATTCAGAATGTCGGGGTCACCTGTAAAAAAACGCAACTTAGACAGAAGACGGTCACGATTGACTGTATGAAAACTTGGATTCAAGTTGACGTGTATGAGTACATACCAAAATTCCGCTAGATTTGCTTCTTTGACCCCACCGTCGGTAATATTAGCCTTAAGTCTAAACCGGGGGGTTGGCACTCATTGGTGTCATCGTCTTCGGTAAAGCATTCTTCGACGCTTTGTTTTATGACTGGTCTACTTTAAGGACCTTCCAATCCAATCATCTAAACATCCATCCATCCATTCTATCCATCCAACCATCCCATCCATCCATCCATTCATCCAACCATCCTTCCATCCCATCCCATCCCATCCATCCAACCAATCAACCATCCCATCTAGCCTTCAAGCGACAAACCAATCTTGATGCATTGATGGTCTTGTGTACACGTCATTGTGTTTTCATTAAATCGGAACCATTAATCTGGGGGCCCCATCATGATGTATGTGTTTTATCCACTCCATCCATCCTCTTTGTGAGATCATTTTAGGGCATGAGCCCAAAAATGAGTGAGGTCCAAATCTCCAGTGGACGCCACCGTAGAGCTAGGTGGGGCCCATCGTGATGTTTGTGAGGAATCCACTCCGTCCATTAGTTTTGCCAAATCATCTTAGAATATGAGCCCAAAAATGAGGCAGATCCAAAACTCTAGTGGGCCGCAAGACAAGAAAAAGTGCGTAGGGAAATGCCTACTATTGAAACCTCCTTGGGTCCACTGTGATGTTTATATGCCGTCTATACCGTTCATAAGGTCATTCTTACTAGGATGAATTGAAACCACACCAATATTATCCTCAACCAAAACTTTAGTGGCCCTCACGAATATTATTCAAGATGGTTTTTTTTTTTGGTGGGGTCCACCTGAGATTTGGATCTGCTTTGAGCCAACACTCTAAAATGAGCTAGCAAAACGGATCGACGGCATAAATATGTGACACATGCATAACGGTGGGCCCCATGGTTAGGGTCCCACCTACATCGTTGGTTCGGGGTGGCAGCTTTGTCATGTCCTTAAAATAGGGGGCGTGACTTGGCAATGACTCGAAACTAACTATGTGGGTGGGACCCTGACCGTGGGGCCCACCTCGATGCATGCATTGTATATTTGCGCCATCCTTCTGGTTTGCTAGTTTATTTTAGGGCATGGTCCCAAAAATGAAGCAGATAAAAATTTCAAGTGCACCACACCACAAGAAACAATGGTTATTGACCATTAAAAATCTTTAATGGGCTATAAAAGTATTAGATCAGGTTAATATTTCTTTTTTCCTTTGATCCATGTCTGTTTGACCTTATCAACAAGTTAGATGGTCAACAAACATTACGGTAGACCCTAGGAAGTTTTTAATGTGGGTGTTCAACGACCACTGTTTCCTATGGTGTGGTCCAGTTGAAATTTGTATCTTATTCATTCTTGGGACCACACTATAAAATAAGCTAGTAAAACAGATGGACGATGTGGATATACAATGCATGCATCAAGGCGGGCCCTATAGCCAAGTCGCGCTTGAATGAGGGACGATATGTCTCCCAATTACTCTCTCCTTTCTCAAAATAAAAGGTAGAGACGTCTCTCTTTTTTTTTTTTTTTCCTTTCCTTTCTCAAAATAAAAGCAGATCTGAAAAAATCTGTCTCCTAGGGAAACCTGAAGGCGTGTTTTGGGAAATTTGACAATTGTGAGATAGTTTTGGGGAAGAATCCTTTAAATCTAAGAAAAATATGAGTTTTTGGGGATCTATATATATATATATATATATATATATATATATATATATATTCCAATTCCGGCCCAACCAAGCTTCAATCGCCAATTTCAACCCCAAATTTGTGCTCGAATCCATTGATTTTGGAAAGGAGTTGCCAATTTTGTCTTTACAACTTAGATATGAAGAGAGATTTTCGAAATCCTTTGTTTTGTTTATCTTTTTTGAATTTTTGGTATTTATACAGGCGATATCTTTGGAGTTTAGAAAATATTGAATATTTTCGAAAACCTTGGTGAAATAGTGCGAAAATTTCGACGATAATTTAGAATATCAACTTCTTCAAAAATTTTGATGATATCTCATTGATTTTCATAAGAGAAACAATAAAAGTGACTATCGATATCACTGGTTCGACGATACTGATATTATCGTCGATAATATCGACATCTCTCCAATATTTTAAACATTGCTCTTAATTGCCTAGAATGTAGCAAGGATTTATAGCCACCAACGAGCTAGTTGGGAGCTAGAGGCAAACACCCCATTCTTGGTGAAGAGAAGATTGGAGACAGAAGAAGGCTTCACCCACTCCATATTGGAGGAGCAAAGAATAGATGCGCAAATAACTGAGGAATATGAACAGTGGATGAATAGGTGGGAAATGGTTTCAGCGTTCTGCTTGTAGAGCTGACAAATATTGGGCAAAACCATCCCACGTTTTTGCAAGTTATCCATGGTATGAGTTCTTCCTCTTGCTAGGACCCAGCAAAAGGTTGCTATCTTGGGAGGAGCTCCATATGTCCAAATGAGGGATGGGAAGGCACGAGCTTCACCTGGTTGAGAAGTGGAACTAGAGAGCGACCCGTGCACTTCCCGAAAGAGTTTTTGGACCAAAAATGGAATCTTGGGAGTTAGGAATCGGCAAATGTTTGGAACAACCCAGAAGTCTGAGCAATTCTTGCAGTTCAACTTCCAAAAGAGGTCTGATTGGGGGGGGGGGGGGGGGGGGGGAATCATAAGTTAGAAAAGCAATCTTCTGCAACAGACTGAAATAGAGGGAGTTCAGATAGTCAAGTATAAAGCAAATATCTGATTTTTGATCCATTGCAAAGAGCAAAGGAAAAGAAGTTGACCAATAGAGGCCTAAAGTGGCATATTTAATATGGGAGGATCTTTAAAGGGTGGAGGGATTTGGGAACAAATCCCACTCATCAGTGCCATATTTAATAGCTAGAAGATCTTGCCACCAGAAACCTTCCTTGGTACAGAAACGTCCCAACCATTTGACAATGAAGGCTGAATTTATAACCGAAAGATCATGAATGCCAGCACCTCCCTCAGTGATGGGTTTACAGACTTCAGGCCACTTAAGCAAACTGAACTCTTGGGCAATCGAGCTTCCTTGCCAAAAGGAAATCTCTGCAAATTTTATCAAGCTTAGAAATCACCGATTTTGGACAATGATAGAGAGAGAATTAGAAGGGAGATTAGATAGAGCAATATTGATGAGGGTTGACCGACCTCCAAGCAATAAGTACCTTGTTTTCCAGAAAGACAATTTCTGTTCAAACCTTTCAATTACGACATCCCAAAGATGGTTTGCCGACTTACTGATATAGAGAGGTAGACCAAGATAGGAGGAGGTAAAAGAGCCAGCCTGACAGCCAAGAAGATCGGCGAAGTGCAGGGCTGAGGTTAATCCCAAGCATTTCACCTTTGAACAAATTGATTTTGAGGCCAAAAATAGCTCTAAAGCAGCGCACTGTTATACAATGTCGAGTTTGCCTACAATCATGGTGTGTCGTAAAGGCCGTTACATAAAGGTAATGGTGGCAACCATTACACGTTACAGGATCATAACGGCTGTAACATCCGTTATGGAAAAAATAACATGTAACCACTGATAACGGCCTGTTATGTCCCCTGTAAAGGCCGTAACAACCCCGTAATGGTTTGTTACGGGGTAAATATAGGTTTTTCGAATATTTTTTTCAATGTTACGGGGCAGATATAGTTTTTTTTTTTTTTTCAATAAGTAAAGATACTGTAATGGCCGTTACAGGGGCCGTAACAGCTGTTGCGACGTGTATCGTAAAGGTAACAGTGGTAGCCGTTATGGTCACTGGTACCGTTACGGAATACCTTGCCTACAATAGCTTAATAAATCGTGTAACTGGAAAAATCCCCATTTGAGATTGTAAATGGGAGAGGTCCACATTATGTACTTGACTTGGTACTGTTACCAGTACAAGATTGAGTGAGCAAAGGTGCTGATGCTTTCACCAAGCACATTGCAAGTTGAGATGAAGAAAGAGAATGAAGGGAGCATCGCCATGCACTGAGAAGTTGTGAACAAAGTATCCTAAAACGGTTACATAACAGCCATTATGTAATGGTAAATTGACTTGTAACTGCCTCGTAATGGTTCATTACGGGGCTAAAATAGGTTTAAAAAACGGAAGGACAAAAGCCGTTATGGGGGCCGTCATGACCATTACCATTATGGAATACCTTGACTGTGAATGAACTTTGTTGGGAGAATATATATATATATATATATATATATATATTTATTTATTTATTTATGTGGTAAATGGTACTATGAGGTCGACCTCACGGGAACTTCCCATGAAGTCGAGCTGTGTGGGCCCCACCGTGATGTGTGTCGAAAATCTACCCCATCTGAAAGATGCGCCATTCCTTGGTGGGCCACGGACTTGAAAATCAAGTCTGACAAGTGTAAGCCATGCCGATCAAGAGGAAGTTGGGTGACAATGCTTATGAGATCGAATTGCTAGATGACTCAGACATCTCATCGACTTTCAATGCGGTGGATTTGTTCGTATACCATGGTGAGGTGCGTAACATAGAAGAAGACTAAATTGCTGCTGCTAGGGACATAGCTCTCGGAGAAACGAATGGAAAAAAGTTGAACAAAGTGTTTTCCATAAAGACCATCGTCACTAGATGAAGCAGCTACAAACAATACTTGGTGAAATTGAAGATCAAGCTCTATTATGAATGAATGTGGATCACGGCCAACAAATTAAAATGATTGTGGATTCAGACCTCCACTGCTTGTATGAAGTGTCTAACTCACCGGAGCTGAATTCTCTCCAGCATGGGGGAATGATATATGCCCGAGGCCCACCATGGGGCCGAACATGTGTTGAGTTTCATGGGTCAATTGGCAGAGATCCATTTACTATTTTTAGAAGAGGGGGCTGGTTTTGATGATATAGTTAAAGATTTCGAGATTATTTGTTACATTTGGTTTTATTATTTTTAGGCCATTACAATAGGGCCAAATCTTTGTAGGTGAGTTGTTGCTACCTTAGATTACATTGATTTGAAATCAATTAGATTTGGAATCAATCTGAATGGGTGGGGATCTTCTTTTTTTTTTTTTTTTTTTTTTTTTTTTTTTTTTTTTTTTTTTTTTTTGAGAATGAAAACTTTATTAAAAAAGAAACCAAACAAAGCTACAAAAGAAAGGGGGTGCCAAGACGGTGACCCGAAGGCTACCCAAGAAAAGTAAAAATTACAATCCCTAAGTTGGGGACATGTGAGGGCCCATTCGATGATCAGTGACCTTGTCCTATTGGACATGGCTTCCACCGAATTCCTAACATTGTTAAAGCACCTAGCATTTCTTTCCTCCCACACAGCCCACCACATGGCAATCAGCCCCATTCTCCATAGCACATACTTCTCTTTTCCAAGCTTCAATCCATGCCACGAACATAAGGAGTAAACCATACTCGTGATGACCATGAAACTTGGAAATGGCCCAAGAGATCTGCCCTAAACCTCCTAAATTGGTGGGGGATCTTAGTCAAGGATTTATTGGAATTTTGGGTGTTGTTTAGGTCCATAAAGGGGTTGGTCTCAAAGTTAAAGCCTTCCAATTTTATGAGTTTTGTGAGTTCTTACTTAAGTCCATGTTAGAAGTTTCAATTTTCAATAAAGTTGTTTATTCCTCTCTACTCTTAACATTCTTGTAGGTGTTTTTTTCCCCCCGTCCATTCTTGTGGTTCTGGTACTGAAACCTCATTGATTTGATAATTGGATTGCATCACATCTCAAGTGTAACATAAATCTATTCCGTTGCCAATCTATCTGTTCCCTGTTGTCTGTTCCATCAACTAATCCATCCGTTGATTGATTGATATATTTATTTATCAATTCAAAGATGGTCTTTTCGTGTGCATTTTCTTGGATTGTGGTGCTTTTGTCTGGCATGTCATCTTTCGAATCTTCATACACTTATTCTCATGATCTTGTGTTTGTTCTTTGAAATGATCAGACTTCATAAAACTAGATAACATCTAGTCACAATTCTCTAATTGGTCATCTATTCTGCCGCGAGGGTGATCAGAGGGAACTGTTAAAATCTGATTGCAGGATGCTACCACCTTGCGCAAGAGCAGGGACTCTTTGATGTTGTGTTGGCATTCTCAAATTATCCAATCGGCTGAAACTCCAATGGAGTCGTCCCTCTGTATGAATACAATCATCTCCTTACTATTTTCTGCATGGCATTCCTCTCGTTCCTTGCCATTTGTCTCATACAATCCCATGGATGAACTTGTTCTTCTACCAATTTAATGTAGGATGGATGAGAAGGAAGAAAAGAGAGCAGAAAGATGGATTCTTTTTCACAAACCACATGATCCACAAACCACGCAATCCAAGTGTTTTTAAATTATTATTATTATTATTTTTTTAAATTATGTTTATTGGTTTTCTTCTTCTGTGATATTCTCCCAAATCTCACACGTTTTCGAATTCCAATTTATATTCGTCAACTCTCCTCATACATATGGTCTTAGAGGTCTTTTATATATAAACCAAGATACAAGAGAGAAAGATCCAAAGAATTCTTACAAATCTGGACTATACTAATTTTAGCTATAACTCATATCTTAAAGATTGACATCTAAATTTCAAATCCTAAAAAGGGAAACAACAACTCACTATTAAAAATATTGTCAATCCTAAAAGATCTTACCAAAATAGTTAAAATATCCTGAGTATGGGTTGTTTTACATCCATCCAACAATTGAAGGGATCCATCTGGACATTTGAGTGATCCATCAAAGCCGTCTGATTGGGCCATAGACCACACCAACCAATTGGGCCATTGACTCGGGTCTGATATATTGCCCAACCTTGATCTGGTCAAACAATTTGGACAATTGAAGTGGTCTAGATCAATCATATGAAAGGTCGGATGATCCAAAATGTTTATTCTGGATGGTCAGATCTGCCCGTTATCTGAATATGACTGTTGGATGGGCCTTATCTAGGTCTGGTCTCCTATCTGATGTCCTAATCCTTGATCAGCCAGCTTCGTAGCTATCTAGGGCCCATTTGATGTTGATGGTTGTCTCAGATACATCATCTGCCACACCAATTTTGACAATTTGGGACGCAGATTAGCTACTGAGAATGGCAGTACTGATCTTGCTACTGAAGTGACGCCACCAAGTTCTGTGGGCCCCACCATGATGTATGGGTTGTTTCCATACCATCCATCCATTTTGAGAGATCATTTATGGCATGATACAAAAAATGAGGCAGATTCAAAGCTCAAGTGGACCCACCATAGACAATAGTAAGAATTGAACGCCTACCATAAAAAACTGCTTGGGGCCACATAAGTTTTCGATCAAGCTGATAATTGTGTTTTCTCTTCTTCCATGTCTGTGTTAATTTATTAACTGATTGGATCTCAAATAAACATCACGGTGGGCCCTAGGAAGGTTTCAACAGTGGGTTTCACTGTCTCCACTGTTTTCTGTGGTGGGGTTCACTTGAGCTTTGGATCTGTCTCATTCTTTGGCTCATGACCTTATATGATCTCTTCAAATGAATGGATGGTGTGGATACAACACATACATCATAGTAGGGCTCACATAACTTGATGACGTCACTTCAATAGCTAATTTGGCTACTCAACCCGTCAGTAGCTAATCTGTGTCCGACAATTTGAGGTGCATTTGTGACCTTTTTCAGTGTACCTTCATACCATGTTATTTTGTTCAGGTTATTCTAATAAAACAAGTGAGGGGGGGACCTGAGTGGCTAAGGCTGTCATACTGTCCTTCTCCTTTCTCTTCCATTCTTCTTTCTTCTATTTTCCTTCTCTCCTACAGTGCGAACATCATTACTACAACAAACTACTGCCCATAGTTTGCAAATTGGTGGTCTGTCACTGCGTCAGTTCAACCTGGGTGGGTCAACTTGGTTGCTCAAGAAAAGAAAGTTTTTAATAATTTTACTATAAAATTTAACAACAACAACAACAATTGTAATAATGATAATAGTAGTAGTAATAAAGATACCGATAATAATACTGAACCACTCTTGGAATCAGAAAGGTAAGAGTCTTGTCTGGAACAAGGCTCGTGTTCTGAAAACCAAGATGAACCTTCCGTGAACTTGGATGTGCCCACTTTTCTAGATCCAGTTAACCAGTAGTAGGTCAAGTTAACTCAAGCAACTCCTGAGTCGACTGATCTTGTTTGCAAACTATTACTTGTGCCCTTGTTTTCTACCTTTTCCCCCCATTTTCTTTCAAGTCATATGGTCTACATGATATGTGCCATTGTCTAAGTCTTTCATATGACATCTTCTGTTGGTTCTGTTTGAGCATGAAAGATTTATTTCCTTTTTCCTAACAAGCATGCCTGATGAGTGTAGGCTTGCAGTAGGTTGGCATTTGGAGAAGGCGACTTCACTGGCACATTGTCAACTACAGGGTCTTCAGGTACCTATTTTTCTAGCTATAATGTCTATATGGCCATTTGCATGTATAAAACAGTGACTTAATGAATTAGTTAGTTCATTAATTGGTACTTTCATGGAAGCTTATGATTTAACAATTGTGTTCTTTGGTTGTTTCCTTCTCTAATTTGTGATTTATCGTTTTGTTGTTTGGTCATCCTTGCCTACTAAAATTTACATGTTGAGATGGAGGGAGGGCCACATCAAATTTTCATGTCCTTAAATAATCACTTTCATTGGATGATCCAAACCAGCTAGCAATGACCATCAAAATTGACAGTCAAAGCAACTATAAAAATCAATTTCTCTAATAATTTCTTTTTATTGGATGATTCATACTAGCTAATGATGACCTTCCAAATTGACAGTCAAAATCAACTATAAAGGTTTTATTCATGGATCTGAATTGTCCGTATATGGCAATTTTGATTTCATATGCCTTTGGACAATCACTTTGATTGGGTGATCATCAATACAAGATTAGTAGCTGCCAAAATGTACAGCCTAGATCAAATTTAAGCAATTTGTCATGTCCTTTAATATATCACTATCATTGGATGATCCAACCCAGCTAATGATGAACATCAAAATTGACAGTCAAAATCAACTATGAAGGTTTGAATCATGGATCTAAACTGTCCTTCATATGGCACTCAACTTTGGTTGCATATGCCTCTGGATGATCACATTGATTGGCTGATCGTTACCACAAGCTAGATCAAATTTTTTTTAAAAAAGAGTCAAGTAATTAATTTGGACCATCCATGATCCATGTAGGTCCCACATTGAACTGCCTCTATCTTTCAATTATCACTTTGATTGGATGGTCAAGATCCTAAACAATGAAATGGATGCTCCTTTAACTTATAATTGGGTTATGGAGAGTGGTTCATCCTACTTGTTGCCCCACCTTGGTTTTAAAAGGTTCCAATGATTAAACTAGGCTGTCCAATTTCTAGGGTCCACCTTCGATTGTTTATACATAATGGGAATTATTTTGATCAAATCCCAATCATTTGATCGCTTGTTAAGATGATTGTCCATATTGTTTTAGAAAGGGTCCAACCATCTTGCTCAGACTATGATACCTCCTTTGATACAGGTATTCTAATTATCGTATCAAGGATGAATAGCTCGAAAGGTCCAAGTTGATTGTGAAAAAGGTTCAGATGATATTATATATATATATATATATATATATATATATATATATATATATATATATATATATATTAGTGTTTTAAATAGTGGTAGCATGATGCGTAATGCTTAGCCCTCTATAGTGTGTAGTGTAAATACGTAGCGTGTAACGTAAGCTGCACGATACTTCTATTTTTTAATTTAAAAATAGGACAAATATAATAAATAGTGGAAAAAAAGAAAAAATATATAAAAATGCCTAAAAATTGATTCATTTTATCAATTATAAGCATGTTCAAGCAAGTTCTTAGTTATCATTTATCAAAAGCCAATCCACATATATAAACCAAATTAAATAATTATCACATCAACAACTTTCTAAGCAAACTATAATGTCTAATTGAAACCACAAGTCACAATTATGAAAAGAAATAAAAATCCCATAGGTTAAAAAGAATCAAGTATAATACAAGTGTCACATTCCTTAACATTAGATACAAAGAAAACATGAAAAAATAAATAAATTTAAAAATAAAATAGTAAAACAATACACTGTAGTGTACGCTACGTGCTACGTAGTTGTAGTGTACGCTACAGGGGATTTACGCTATTTAGGACATTACATAACACTACAACCATGCTACACTACGTAGCGTACACTACTGCTACACTACAGGCGCTATTTGAAACACACACACACACACACACATATATATAGGATGTCCTAAAAATCAACCATATTGGGAATTAAAATGGACCACCATTTGAAACCTTGAAATCGTGGCTAAAACATCTAAAAGCACTTAGTGGGGCCTACATGAGTTTTGGAATGGCTTGTAATTTGGGGTGACCCTCATCCAAGTGCGACACAAAATGGATGGGTTGGATGTCTAAACCACATCTTAGTGGGTCCTATAAACAATCAGGAAGGTTTCAATGGGCGGGTAATCACTCTCAACTGTTGTCTATGGTGTGGCCCACCCAGGTCATGGATTGGCTTGATTTTTGGGCTCATGACCTACTATGGAAGGGTGCATCTATTTGATGGTGTGGATGTCCGACACAATCATGGTGGGGTCTATAGAGTTCAACCTCATGGGAAGCAATATTTCTTGAATCTTTATCACGTAATGTATCACACTCTTGGGATACAGATACATATTGGTTATCATGGGATATATCAGTTATTTCATGTAATTTATTGCTGTTTTTGGGAAACATTGGGAAATTGGTTGAGTTTTTCATTGGAACTTCATGGATTTAAAAGGCATCAATACATATACATATATATATAAATAAATAAATAAAATTGTGTACACATAATAGGTTTCCTTTGTATAGGTTCCTAATCTTTACATTGTCTAACTGAACCGATGCAATTATAGTCAAAGTTAATTCATAAAATTTATAAATGTAAGCAGACATGTATGTAAACTCAAGCATTACATTCCAAAGTAAAAGAAGTTGAAACCTAGAAATATACCTGTGGATTTTGAAATTTAAAAAAAAACATTTTTAATTACTTTTAAATGAAAAAAATATTTTTTTCCCCAAAAAATCCCCAAATTGCCAAAAATATGTAGATCATGCTATATACATATTTGATTTTGTGTACGCACATTTTAAAATCTTGTCGTAAGAAGCGTCCAGCATGTGTTGTCAGCAAAAAATCGATATTATCACCAATAATTTCGGTATCGCCGGACTTGCGATACCGAAAACCCAAAAATTCATTTATCTTCTAAATATCGGCGATTTATCATTGATAATGTTGATGACAACGAAAATATCGACAATTATATCTCTATAATATAGCCTTAAATTAAAAAAAAAAAAGAAAAAAGGGAAAAAAAAGCGAGAGATATTAGATTAGATAGGGAATCAAATAGAACCATACCTATGGAAGGAGAATCAAACGGAGAGATTCAGATAATTTGAAGGGAGAATCGAGTTGAGAGCTACCTACGTTGTGGCGGCCGCTGCGGAGGGAACCTGCGTTGACTTTTAGGGTTCTGAAGGAGGGGTTGAAGCTCTTGTTTTTAACTTAACTTCTGAAGTTTTTCTAAAATGTGCGTTATTCACCATTTAAAAGCATGGGTCGGTACTGTTTTGAATCGAAATAAAACTAATAATTTAAGTTACTTTTATAGCGTGAGTTTCACATCATGTAATAAAAGTGGTTCACCACCACTTTACGAACAAAAATTGTAATTAAAAGAAAACTAAAAATGTAAATCGAATGGAATGGTTAGGGCCGCAGATTAGGTGCACTCGGGCCTAGGCCTCACCCAAGATGTAGCCTTACTATGGGGTCCACCATGATCTATGTATTTTATATCCACATTGTCCATCCGTTTTTCCAAAATGTTTTAGGGTATGAGCCCAAAAAATGAAGAAGATCCAAATCTTAGGTGGACCATACAACAACGGTGACTGAATGCCATACCATTAAGAACTTCTTAGGGCCCACCTTGTTGTTTCCATAATGTTTATTTGCCATCCAACATGTTGGTCAATCACCATTGTTTCCTATGATAAGTTGATAAGGTTCATGAAGGGAAAAAGGAAATATCAGCTTGATCCAAAACTTTTGTGGCCCATTTATGGTCAATCACCATTGTTTCCTATGATAAGGTCCATTTGAGAATTGGATCCACTTCATTTTTATGTTCATGTCCTAAAAAGATCTTGTAAAATAGATGGATATAGAATACATAAATCAAGGTGGGGGCCACCGTCTTAGGTTAGGCCAAGGCTGCACCTAATTCACTCTCTCGATGCTTAGATGGTTGGATGCATAGATGGGATGGGATGGTTGGATGGATGGATGGATGATTGGATGGATAGATGGGATGGATGTTTGGATGATTGGATAGGATGGATGGTTGGATGGATGGATGGTTGGATGATTTAATGCGATGGATGGATGGATGGTTGGATGATTTAATGCGATGGATGGATGGATGGGATGGTTGGATGATTGGATAGATAGATGCGATGGATGTATGGATGATTTGATGGCATGGATGGATGGATAGTTTGATGGATAGGGATGGATGGATGAATGTTTGGATGATTGGGTGGGTTGGTTGGATGGATATTTGGATGGGATGGTTGGATTGTTGGATGGATGGTTGATGGATAGGATGGTTGGGTGGTTGGATGGTTGGATGGATGGGATGGTTGGTTGGATCATCATGCATATGTATTTTGTTTATAAATTATATGCTTATTTATGCATGGTTGTAAAATGTATGAATGCGTTATTCTTGTTAATTGGTTTAATGAGATTTGAGTGATTGTTGTGCTATTATTGGACTGATTTCTTATAACAACACATTCTTTTAGGCCCTAATTAAATAGAGACTCATCATGTATGCATTTATTATTTTTTTATTTTTACAAATTTGTTATTCCTAAACATGTAAATAGGTTTATTTAGGCATCTCCCGAAGTTTCATTGAAAAATTACATTGTTTTCCCATGTTTTCCCCGCATTTCCGGTTATCAGTGATAACGATATTATATCTTTATCTCCAGCCAGCAAAACTGGTAGCGATATCGACAACTCGAACAGTGGAAGCTTCTGATCATGATTTTAGAAATTTTTTGAAGTTTTTCTTCCAACAAACTAGAGTGGACTGGTCGAAATCTTTTTTTTTTTTTTTTTGAAAGATTACAGTTGTATATTAGATAAAAAAGGATTACAAAAGCAGGGAGAGTTAGGCCGCTGAGATAGTGGGAAGACTACTCGCCTAAGAAAGAAAGATTACACCTCTTAAGGGAAATGTCATTAGAGGCCCATTCTACTATCAGATAAATCACCCTGTTAAGAAGGGACTCCGCCGAGATAGAGGTATCCCTGAAGCACCTCCCATAGGGACCACCAGATAGCTAGAAGTGTCATTCTCCAAATCTCTTTTCTGTTGTTACCTACTTGAGCACCTTGCCAGGCATTGAACAACCGATTAGTAGACTAAAGAAATGACCAATACATGCCAAAACGGGACAGAATTGCAGACCTGATATGGTTGATGAGCGGGCAGTGAATGAATAGATGGTCTACAGATTCTTCGTTTGCCATACAACAGAGGCAGACATTCGTGATTGGCATGCCCCTTTTTCTTAAATTATCAACTGTCAGGACCTTATTCTTACTTACTGGCCAACCGAAGACCACAATCTTAGGAGGGACTTTAGTTTTCCACACTTGCTCTTTTAAGTTCTCAACTTTGATGGAGGAATCACTGCCCATAGAAGAGTATAATGATTTAACCGAGAAGGTGTTGGCTTTGTCTAATTTCCATACTAGCGAATCCTCGCTATTCTGATCTGGCTTGCAATTGTTTATACGACTAAGAACGGCCAAATTTTCTTTAATCTCCCAGTCGTGGAGATCTCTTCTGCATATAAGATTCCAAACTATTACATGCCCCTCTACTTAATAGCAGTCCGCAATTTTGATGGATCGCTTCGGGGCTAGACGAAATAATTTCGGAAATTCTTCTTTAAGAGTAGTTTCTCCCATCCATATATCTTCCCAGAACCGATTTTTTTTTCCCATCTCCCAGAGTGAAACCAATGCCTTTTAGAACCTCCTTCTTCATAGATAGAACATCTCTCTATAGCGTCAAAGATCTATACCGAGACGACTCCTTCGTCCACTAACCTCCCTCTGATTGGCCATACTTGCTTCTAACTAGGTTGTTCCACAGAGTCCCATTTTCAGCCCCAAGCCTCCAACTCCATTTACCTAGAAGGGCTCGGTTCATTCTTTGAAGATCTTTCACCCCTATTCCACCTTCTTGCATATCCTTACATACCTCCTTCCAATCCACCAGATGAAATTTCTTCTTCTCTTCCTTCCCTTGCTATAAGAAATCTCATCGTAATCTTTCTAGGATTTGTAATGTTGGAGTTAGGCATTTGAATAGGGACATGAAGTATAAAGGCAAATTTGAAAGGGCCGCTTTGATCAAAGTGAGGAGGCCACCCAAAGACAGGTATCTACATTTCCATCTTGCTAGATACTTTTCGAACCTACTAATAATCTTGTCCCATAAGGATGTTGGAGGCTTGCCTATGCATAACGGGAGCCCCACAAACGTAGAAGGGAATCTTCCCATAGGACAATCGAAGAAGTTCGCGAAGACCTGTATCTCTCTATCCTCCATATTCACTCCAAATATCTTTGACTTGTCCAAGTTAACTTTAAGGCCCGAGATTGCCTCGAAACACGTAATAGTGGTATGCAGGTTGGTCACTTTTGCTTGGTCTGCTTCACAAAACAGAAGCGTATCATCTGCAAACTGAATATGGGAGATCAAAGAATCCATTCCTTTCACTTTAAGACCACTGATGATTCCTTCATCCTGACATTTTCTCAACATTCTGGATAAGGCTTCCCCAACAATAAGAAAGAGAAAAGGAGATAGTGGATCGCCCTGGCGAAGACCCCTTGAACTACTGAAAAAGCCTTTAGGGGACCCATTTAGAAGGATCGAGAAAAAAGCTGAACCCACACATTCCTTCCTCCACCCTTTCCATTTAGTTCCAAATCCCATACGATGTAACATATATTGCAAGAATCCCTAGTCAATATGATCATACGCCTTCTCTAGATCAAGCTTACATAGGAGACCCTTAAGAGCCGGACTTGTGGCTTAAGTCCAAACATTCGAACACAATAAGGGCACTGTCAATAATTTGTCTTCCCGAAATGAAAGCACTTTGATTATTGGATATGATCTTTCCCATCACCCCTCTCAACCGAGACGCCAAAACTTTTGCCAAAATCTTATAAGGCTCACCAAGAAGACTGATTGGTCTGTACTCTTTCAAGGATTCCACTCCCGTAAATTTTGGAATGAGAGCTATAAAGGAGGCCCCAAGATCCTTAGAGATCCACCCATGATCGTAAAATTCATTCATGAAATCCATAACATCTTCCTTAAGAATATTCCAATAAGTTTGGAAGAAAGCTATCTGAAAGCCGTCAGGCCCAGGGGCCTTATCACCACCCAGGAATCTACCGCACCTTTGACTTCTTCTATCGAGAAACAGGACTCAAGCGCTTTGGACTCCTCTTCTGAAATACTGTCTATATGAAGATGGTCTAGATTTGGCATAGACCAAGCTTCTCCCTGAAGAAGATTGCTGAAATACCGAACTGCCTCTTCTGAAAATTTATCCCTATCTTCTATTCGGACACCATTCACTACAATACTGCTGATTCTGTTTGCCCTAGCCCGCGCACTAGCTAGACTGTGGAAAAATCTGGTATTTTTATCTCCTTCTTTGATCCATTTGCATCGAGATTTCTGTCTCCATGAGATCTCATCTTCAAGTATCCTTGCTGAATAACTCTGGATTAGCTGTATTCTTCTGTTCCAATCTGATGTGGACATAGGGACATCCTCAGATTTTTAATCCATAGCCTGCGGGTCAGAGAGGATTTCTCGAGTTTCCACTTCCCTTTTCCGAAGTTCCACTATTCAATCCTTGCTTAGGAAGAAGTCCCTTTTTTTTTTTTTGGGAAAAAATCGATTATTGTGAATTTTTCAGATAAAACAACGCCGGTTTCCTTTTATCCCTTTTAATATCATATTTAATATTGATATGTCGCTCAATACATTAAGAATTTATAAAGGGGGAGTGTGGATATATTGCATGATATCGCGATATGCATGGTATATCGCGATATCATGCAATACATTGCACAATACCATGAAAAATGGATATTAAAGCTAGGTTTTGTATCACCCAGCTAGGATAACAGATATATCGTGGAATATATCGGTGATATCGTAAGATACTGGAAACATTGATGGGAATCTCCCTTGAGGTTGACCTCATAGTACCTTTTCCCATGTGTGTGTGTGTGTGTGTGTGTGTGTGTGTGTCAATCTCTTGCGAATCAGACGCACGAGACCTTTAGTGTGGTGTTATTGGTCAACGCTCAAGGGGCCTCCACAATGATGTCTATGTGATATTCACCTTGACCACCAGGTGCATAACCCCATGTTAGGCTTGGGGCCCAAATATCAGCCCTATCTGTGCTCCTGGTGGACCAACACAATTGGAAAGCATACAATGCAATGCTTACCCACCAAACTATTTCCTTTTGTGTGGCCGGTCTGAATCACGAGTATGCTTGATTTTTATGCCCCATGCCTAAATTTTAGCATGGCATCCAATAGCTAGAGTGGATTTCATATACTCATCATGGTGGTCCTGAAAAAAGGGTGGGCCTTTCTCTCCCAACTGTTTCCTTTGGTGTGGCCCACCTAAATCACAGTTCATCTGAATTTTTTGGCCTTAGATCAAAGATGGGATGACGCATCTAATGGTTGGAGTGGATTTCTTACAAACATCTTAGTGGGCCATGTAAAAATCAAGGGTGGGTGTCCCTCTCCCAACTGTTTCCCTTGGTATGGCCCACTTGAATCACGGAATGGGCTGATTTTTGGGCCTGGGCCTGACATCAGTGACACACCTAGTGGTGGGTGTGGATTTTACATAAACATCATGGTGGGGCCCACTTATGCTGCCTATCACTTAAGACCGCACGTAAGGTCTCTTGTGGTCTATGTTGCAAGATACCACCACCAGAGAGAGAGAGAGAGCAAAATGATATCCCTCGAGCATATGCTGCATCCATTAACGATACTTTTCTTCCTGTTCCACAGATGGGTCAACTTGTCAGCACCCAACCACCACCCAAATCAAGACTGGTTGAATCCAACTTACATTAGGAGCCCCGACAGTTTTTCTAAACTGACCTCCATGGTCATTGAGATATTTCTCTGAAAATGTTGGGATCTGCACTGTGTTGGTTTCGATCCTGTTATAAAGATGAAAGACTTCGACACAGTTGCAAGCAATTAATCCTTACCGAAGATTTAAACATCAGATGCAAAGCTGATCTCTGCCTCATTGATCCTCCCAGGACCTTATCATCCTTCAGTCACGCAAATCAAAAGTAAGGCCGTGTGTAAAAGAGATTCCCTAGAATGGCTTTCCAAACTCCGTAGTCCTGTAGTGTGAGGAGCTAGGAGCACGAAAGCCCTATACTTTGACGATACCACCTTTCTCCATAGGCCTCTCTCTTCCTCACCGAATCTCCAAACTGAGGGGGACTTGATTCTGCTTGATTGATTTATAAACCTCTTTTCATTCCACCAGATGATATATCATATATGTGAGTCTCTTCAGCTGCTTGCCACAGGAATCCCTTCGAATTCTTTCCAGCTTGCTAATTGGGCACTGACAGAGCAACATAAAATAAACTGGCAGTGTTGCTAGCACTGCACTAAATTCAGTCCCCAAAGAATATCTCTCCATTTCCATTTCCCTGAGGTTTTTATTTTATTTTATTTTCCTCATGCATAACCGGACTAGTACATCGACAGAAGAGAAGCCGCCTTACAACCCAGGATCGTAGCAAATCTGCCATATTATCATCATCCAGCCTGACCCCCATATCTCGTTTTTGAACAAATTCATCTTCAGCCCAGAAACTGTCTCACAGCTTGTTAGAATTCTCCAATTCTCCAGGTTCAAAACCTGTTTCTTACATGGACTCATCACACCATGTCAACGAATCAGCAAGAAGAAAGTTAATGAGATCAACATATCAGCAAGAAGAAAATGTTCTCATTGTCATGAAAAGGAATTGGTCTCTATCAACAAGAAATTTGAGTCATATGTTATTCATTCATTTCATCATGGAGACATCTTGCAAACTTAGTTGTCATTTTATATATGATATTGTGTTAACCCAAAAAGCTGGATCAATCTATGACTAGCACTGTCAATGGGCTGGGCTGATCTGTCGGGCTTTAAGGCCTTCCCTGCTTTGGGCCTGGCTTGGGCTGGACTACTAGGCCCGAGGGCCAGGCCCGGGCCTAACATTTAAGTCTGTTTAATAACTGGGCTAGGCTCAGGTTTTGTTCAAGACCGTCAGCTCAGCCTGTCTAGGGCATGTTTGGCATACATCATGCATGATGGGATACGCTTAATGGACATGCCGGATTTGCGCAAAAGTGGGTGGCCAGGCTTGGGCCCAGGCCGGACTCGGGCTCAGGTTGTACATAATCTTCACAGGTTGGGCTTGGCCCTGTTTGTCATGGTATGTCCGGACCCTGGGACTAGGTTTTTACTTTACAGGCCATTATTAGACAGACTTTGGCCTGGCCCAAGCTCAAGCCCGGCCTGTCGATGGCCCGATCTATGGCAATAATGATATGGCAGTTGTAGTGGTAATGATGATGTTGTATGAGAACTGACTGGAGGATTGGAAAGCACTATTGCTTGAATGCTCGTCTTGTTTGGTTGGAAACTATAATACACTGTCCTTAGACATGAGATTTGCAAGCCTTTGATACTCATCTCTACATCATCTCCCACTATGAATTTACGAAATTCCTTGTTTTCAAGTTTAATTTGCCATCTCATTTTTTTGCAGTTTCAATCTAATTTAGTAGCATATCTACGAGTTTGAAATTAATTTTGTCATGTCAACCATTTTTATTTATTTATTGGTGGATCTGTGGGCTTGTTCAATTACTGAGGACAGGGCTGTAAGAATGATTGGCAAGATTATAAAGCTGACCTCAAATTTCTGGGACAAAGCTATGGTGATGATGATTGTGAATGTTCTGTTTATTCTCTGATCCTCATGCTCTGACTGTATATTCCAACTTATACTATTTAAGTGTTGTTAATCCATCTTCGCTGGTCACTTTTTTGTACATTGTGGTTGATGATAATATATGTTTATCTCATTTGTAATTGGCATTTTTGGATTGGTTCATTATACCGATTATTCTCACAAATATTATGAGAGTGTGAGGGAAGTGATTGAGCACCGGCTTTACTGTTATGGAGCATGTAAACTTTATCTGAATTCCTTCTTTTACACGAAGAAGAACCATTTGTCTATGAGCACCTACAATGCATCTAATTCAGTTAATTTTCTGGAGTGTTCACCTTTTTCCCTTTTCCCTTTTGGACTTCATCACCTTTTCTGATAGTTGATAATTCTTCTCCTAATCTTGTCTTTCGATATTTCTTTTTACCTTTCCTCTGTTTTATTTCTGCAGTGAATTTGAGGGCCCCAAAGTGGTTGAAACGTCCAGTGGGGGCATCTTTTGGTTTTGGAGGAAAGTTGGTTTCATTTCGCCCTAGCTTATCAACTGCAGGTGCTCCCTCTGGAAATTCTGAGGTAAGCCTTGAGGTTCGTGAGCTGCTTTGGGATTTTATATAGCATTCTTGAGCTGCTTTGGGTCATATGGCGTAGATAGCCTTGTGGTCACTTCTTATGTCGCTCTATGGTTCCCTGGTCCCTCTCCTTTCTCAGGTTTATGTGCATAATATAGTCACTGAACTTGGTTTAGTGAGCCGTTCCACTGAATTTGAAGCTGCAGTACAAAATGGGGAAAAGTCTTCATTAAGGATTTTATGTGATACAAAATCTCAGGAGTCCAAGTACGTTAACAACACAATGGATACACCTCAAAAGTTAATCACTATTACATTCCAAGTAACAGTGACTCCTTATATTTGCAGTTAACACTTTTTTGTTGTGTTGAGCAGAACAGAAGATGACAGAGAAACATGGGGTTTCTTGAAGGTTATGTTTGATGATGATGGGACAGCTAGGACGAAGCTACTTGCCCACCTGGGTTTCAGTGTTCCCACTAAAGGAGATGAGAACTTACAAGATGAACTTGTCCAGGAAATAACTAACACTCTAAGTCTTGATGAGAGGACCACAAACAAAGCAGCGTTGATGGATAGTGGAGAAGTCAGTTTATTCACTACTGATAATGGGGAAGATTTCTTTAACAACCTAGAGACCCCTAAAGCAGATCCACCTTTTTCAGTTTCTGGTGATGACTTTAAAGTTGGTGGTGATGTTAGACCCAATGGAGAACAAGAAGTGGAACTGGAAGAACTGGCAGAAAGCTCTGACTCATTTGATGAGGGAATTCAATGTGCTTTAGTTGTTGGAGACTACAAGGGAGCAGTTTCACAGTGCATATCCGCAAATAGAATGGCCGATGCTTTAGTTATAGCTCATGTGGGGGGTGCTACCTTGTGGGAGAGCACTCGTGATCAGTATCTTAAGAGAAGTCCTTCATCTTACTTGAAGGTTAGTATTAGTTTTTTTCTGCTTTTATCTTCATTGGAGTGCTTCTGTTTCACTGAAGGGCAAAGCAATCTGGACTTCTTACAGAACCTTAGAATTTGCAAAATGCATCTTTATATTCAGAAATGTAATACGGTTGTGGTTGTACACTGATATATAGATTGCCTCTCACCCTGTACTTTTTATCCATGTTCAGATTGTCTCTGCAATGGTGAACAATGATCTCATGAACCTTGTTAATACCAGGCCTCTGAACTCTTGGAAGGAAACACTTGCCCTTCTCTGCACGGTAAGTTCTTCAATCCCATAAAATATTGAAAGATAAAAAGATAGGGACTTGCATAGGAATTTTTGGAAAAAACAAGATTCGTAAAGCTAACCCACCCCAATAGCTGGATCAAAGCTGTGATGATGATGATGACTGATGTGGTAGTGCAGTACTTCTGTGTGAGTTATGCTAGTGCTTTCTGTGCTCGTTAGAACTATTCTTGGAGCATATGGAACTGTAATACCTAGATTGTAATCCCCCTATCGACATCTCCTGGGTCAGCTAGACATTATTCATATTGGGCCATCACCCTGTTTATGTTCCTATGCCAATTAACTGCACTAAACCTTATGCGTGTTTCCCTTAAACATGGTACTGCTACATTGCTGGTGGGAAGCATTCTGGATCTTTATATTAACTTTTAGTGAAATGGAACTGTAATACCTAGATTGTAATCCCCCTATCGACATCTCCTGGGTCAGCTAGACATTATTCATATTGGGCCATCACCCTGTTTATGTTCCTATGCCAATTAACTGCACTAAACCTTATGCGTGTTTCCCTCAAACATGGTACTGCTACATTGCTGGTGGGAAGCATTCTGGATCTTTATATTAACTTTTAGTGAAATGGGCTATGCATTTAATGCAAAACAAACAAGAAGAATATCAAGCTGTAAGAAACACACTATACTATATGCTCAAAGAGCAAGTTAGTGATAAACTACATCGAAGATTCATGGATTAGGATTCTGATTTTACTTTCCATGATTAAAGAAAAGAAATGAAAAATAAAATAAAATCATGTAGTAAAAAAATAACAATGAAACTTGAAAAAAGTATAGATCTAGGGATGCAGATTAATATTGTACTTCCCAAAGGTTAGAGAAGAAAAAGGAACAAAAAGAGCTAGTAGTAAAGAAATAAACAAAGTAACTTCAAGAAAAATCAATACCTTCTATACTGAAATTGGATTTGGTACCCAATTCATGGGTTTTGTTTTTTCATTGGAGTAAAAACTATGAGGATACAAAAATAGCATAAAATATGTGAAAAGATGTCAAGATCTTTCAAACCTTATTTAGTTGTGTATTTGCACCTGCCAGTTCTCAGCCCAACAAAATGAGGAGAGTAGGCAGCTGGTTGTCAAACTTTTGTAAAGTTTATTGTTCAAGATAGGGTGTTCCCTAGAAGCTATGTGGCACAAATTGTAAACCTGATTGTGGTGACAATTGAGCAAGGGTGTGCTAGTGCATTTTCTGGAAGCAATGTGCCACAATTAATAAACTCAGTTGGGTTTCAAAGTGCCAAGGGTGTGCTAGGGTGTTACCCAGAAGCAATGCATTGCAATGACACTGTTTTTCTTATGAAAAAGGTGATAGCAGAATTTCTCCAGAAATGCATGATTTTTCCGATGTGGTTGATCTTCCCAAGCTGATTGACCATCCGATGGGTGGCTGTCCTTTCACTTTGGTTGAACAACCAAACTCATCCATCCATGTCTCTCTCTCTTGAAATCAAGACTATAGCGATATATCTGCTTGTGTTTAGTTATAAGATTGATTGTTTCGATTCAAACACTCACAAGTTCTGAAGCAACTTCTGTAAAATAAAAAAAATAAAAATAAAAGTAAAAGTTGCTTTTGCGCAATCTTTCTTGGGTAATTCCTTCACAGCTCTGTTTTAACTTTTAACAACTCCACTTGAGTTCTATTACATCAAAACACAGATTTCATGGAGAATTCGAGTTTGAGAGAGGTTTCGAAACGAAACACCAAAGGAAAAGGCTATTACATGCAATCTTATCAAAATCATTATTGTATTGCAAATCGTAATAGGGATTGAATCATATCGAATTGCAAACCGTATCATAAATCATAAGATTTTTTAATTTTTGTAAAAAAATTGAAAAAAATATGAAAAATAAATAAATAAATAAGATTTTTTAAAACTCAATAATCATCCTTTTACCATCAATATGCACTAAGCAATACCATGTCATGATAGTGTTATAGGATTCTTATCTTCCATTTCTGTTTTTGTCTTTAAAGAAATTTCCTTTTAAAAAAGTACAAGGATCCATCAATAATTTATGTTCTTGTTACCTTTTTTGTATGTAGAATCATGTCGGAAAAGCGACATTTGATACTGTAGACCAAAAAGAAGAAGATATTTGACTTCTAAAATTCCACAATTCATTTAAGTCAACATGATGGTAACCATCCATAAAAACATTCGAGATAACTCTTACATCAATTTGGTGTTTCAACCAATTATGAAGTAAGAAATCATAAAAAGAGTTCTATGATTTAATGTTGAAGAGAATATATATCATTTAATCTCTTATAAATAACAAATAAAATAACTTACCTTTTCTAAACGATTCTAAAAGCCTCCCACCAATTTTAAAAAATAAAATGAAAGGGAAGTAAAGCTTAAAATAGAAGAGAAACAAGTATAATTTGAATCGTAAATCAGGATTTGAATTGTAAATCATAGGATTCAAATCATAGAATCGTAGGATTCAAATGAAAAGGGATTCGAGGTGGGATTCAAATCGTTTTGCTTAAGATTCAACTCAAATTGTATATCATAAATTGTAAATTGTAGGATTTTGACAACACCGATTACATGGAGCCTTCGGCCATAGATGTTAGTGGTGGGCAGGAGAACTCCAATTCCATTTCGCCTTTTGGATATGGCTTGTATGGCTATAGGATGAGAAACCTTTAGTAGCTGTGACACAGTCATTTGGCAATTGTCATGGTCATGAGTTAGCCTACAGATATGGGCAAGTGTATGGCTATGAAAGATGTAACTAGGATATGGATATGGGAATGGAGGTGTTCAACCACACCACATGCATCCACACTAGTGCCATTGGGATATGGCCATATGGGTATGGATATGGACATAGATATGGGTATGGAGGTGTCTAATCACACCACAATGCATCCACACTAGTGATGGCATAGGAGCAACTATGATCAAGGTGTTCCGTATCCGTTATGATACGCCCGTAAAGGCTGATATGTATAGGTAATGGCCATGACCGTTACACGATACAGGGTGAAACGGGGCAGTTAGTTTTTTTGAACCGTATCGGCCGTTACGGGGCATAACGACTGTTACCCCTGTAATGGTCGAAAATGACCACTTATTTATTTATTTTTTCTATTTAAATTCATTTATCTCATCATTTTTTTTTTTTTTTTTTTTTCACTTTTCTGATTCCAAGAAATCTCCTAGATCATTTTACAACATATTTCGACCACTCTTATTATAGTTTTTAAGTTTAAAACCGTAAATTGCTCTAAGGGGCATTTAAAAAAAGAAAAATTTGAAAAAGTAGTATTCATGTCTTTTATTTATTTATTTATTTTTTTTAATTTTTTCTAGTTTTAGTGCTTGATTGTGATGTGGAAACATTAGAGACATATAATCATGTTCACAAATTCACTAGATAGCTCAGTACAACACTCTCACTAAAGAGTGGATTGTTACACTATCGTGAATATGTTCAAAACAAAAAATGAATACATATTTAGAATATATATATATATTATTCTGGATTTTCTAGATATTTTTTCAGAATTTTTCAGGCAAAAGAAAATTTTCAACTGTTACGGGGGTTGTAACGGTTGTTACGCCACCGTATCGGCCGTTATGGCTGATACTTGTATCGATAGTGGTGGTGACCGTTACGACCACTGTTACCGATACAAAATACCTTGACTATGCTAGTTACAGTGACTGCTATATCTAGCGATGGGCATACTGGTGCACATTGCTTAGGATGAGTATCGTTGACATATTCAAGAATACATGGCTTGCCATCACCTCATGAGTTGGACACTATACTGTGGTTAAGTGGAGTATCAATATTATGGCTGCCCCAATAGGGATAGAGGCGATAACTTTGAGCAGCCTCGTTACTTCATTTTTAGTTGAGACAACCAAATATGTTTTGTTCTTTTTAGTTATTGGTTGTATTGTTTGTGTTTTATTGCTCATATTTTATGCCATTTAAATGATATAAACTCATTTTGGATATAATTGCATCACTTATGACCTACAATGCATAGTTTTTATCTCCTAAACAATGGAAAAATAATTATGCATGGTTCTTTTGTAATGTTTTGAGTCCTAAGTGTGTATCGTGTAGTCTTCTAACATCTCTTGAAGTTTCAATTAAAAATTCCACCATTTTCCTAAAGTTTCCCTCAAACTTTGAAACTTTAAGGCATATTAAAAAATTGCCCGGTATTTCCTGAGAAATATCCCATTCACAAAGGTGTGAAATTTTGCATGGAAACGACATTTAAAATCTTGCTTCAAGCCCCTTAACTAAGAAAACGAAATAATGACCTTACAGTAAACCTCCTCGATGGACTAAACTCCCACTTTTACTAGACCGTCGTTTCCCTCTTGATGCTAAGGCATTGGGTTATGGTCGCTTCCTAGTTAGAGGATATATTGGAATTGCATAATCCTAGGATCATTTCAAATCCACCTTAATAGGCTTTCAAACATGTCCAAGTTCATATCATTTAGACATTGTTTGATATGCCAAAAGTGGCCTGTAAAATATGATGAAAATACTAGAGGGAAACTTGTTCGACATGTCATAACATACTCTAACTCAATAAAACTAATTAAGTAATTAATCATATAGACTTTGGAGCAAACCGTTGAATCTTAACATTGATTTGGGTCGTGATCTGTCATCCCCTTAATTTGATCCAGATAGTCATGCAGGCTAATCCAGATGGTCAGATGGTCTAGATTGTAGATTTGGATGGTTGAATTTGTCAGATCTTTGATTAGGGCCCTTGGATGAGCTTTGTCAAAGGAAATAAAGAACTTGGTAAGAAGGGAAACTTAGAGAGGGAGTTGAATGTCTAACTCTCTCTCTCTCTCTTTATATATTAGTGAATGGCAATATTACATAAACTACCCTTTAGAGACGAGTAAAAAAGGAACAAAATAAAAGAGAACTAATAAAAGTAAAGTAAGAGGCCCACGACCCTAGTCAATCCCTAGTCAGGCCTAAAGTAAAGGGAATGGCCCATGGCCTAGAGGGATATGGCCCAATTATGTCAACACTCCTCAAGTTGAGGCATGGATATCAATCATGCCTAGCTTGCCTTGAATACGTTGTCTCACTTCAACTAAAAGAGCCTTAGTGAAGATATTAGTAAATTGTTCAGTAGAAGGGACAAAGGGAGTAGAAATTTCGCCACCAGCAACCATCTCACGAATACAATGACAATCGGCTTTAATATGTTTTATTCGCTCATGAAAATGGGATTGGAAGCGATATGAATGGCAGCCTGATTGTCACAACATGGGCATAAGAGTATTCCTTGGAAATTCTAACATAGCGACAAAACTTTTCAGCCACAAGATTTCACATGCACCATTCGCCATAGCACGATACTCACCCTCTGACGGTTTGCTTCTTGGTCTTCCACGTAACAAGATTTCCTCCAAAAAAGGTACAATATCTTGTTGTAGAACGACGATCATCAGGAGAACCAGCCTAGTTTGATTTGGAATAACCTTATATTTAGATTATTATTACAACTAATTGGGATGCCACGACTTGGAGAAGACGATGTAGCAAAGAATACGACAAAAAGCTTTTAGGTGACTGGAGTGAGGAGCATACATAAATTGACTCACTAGACTGATTGCATGAGATAGGTCATGACAAGTAATATTCAAATATATCAACCGACCAACTAAGCGTTGGTAAATGCAACAAACATGAAGAAGTTACCCATTATCAGCCCGAAGCTTCTTATTAAGCTCTAAGAAGAAATCAAGATGTTTGACACCGATTATCGATAGTCAAAAGATCAAGAGTATATTTTCGCTAAGATAAATTAATACCCTTTGTCAAACAATAGACTTTAGTGACAAGAAAATATTTTAACAGACCCAAATCTTTGATGTAAAAACCCTTGTTAGATAGATCTTCAATTCAGAGATTCCACCAACATCATCATTTGTAACAATAATATCATACACATTGACAATGATAATGTCTTGGACACGCCGCTTAACAAACACTGAATTGTCTGACTGAGTACAAGTAAATCCAATACTAATCAAGGCCTCACTAAATTTCTCAAACCTGGTTCAAGGGGCCTACTTCAAACCACATATCACCTTTTTAAGACAACAAACCTTCTTCTCCTTACTCTTTCGAGCATAACCAAGAGGGAGATTTAAATATCCTCATTTAAATCACCATGTAAGAAGGCATTCTTAACGTAAAACTAGTGTAATGGCCCATTTAGATTGGCAACAAGAGAAATAATAACACAAATGGATCTTAGCTACATGAGCACAAGTCTCTGGTGTAATCTTCACCATATGTTTGTGTAAAGGCTTTTGCAACCAAACAAGCTTTATATCTGGTTATACTACCATCAGGTGGTATTTAAGGGCATATATCTAGCAACAACCCATTGGAGGCTTCCCAACAGGTAAAGTAGTCATCTACCCTCATAAGATTTCTCGACTTTCCTAATTGGGATAAGCCATATCTAAATCTCTCTTTGGTTGGAGGTTGACTTGGAAAAGATCGTTAAGGCTTCTGCGAGATGTGAAGATGCTCCGATCAGATGGCTCCGTAGGTGGGAGGATTGCTCAACTTTCGGCACGGAAGACTGTTGGTTTCTAATTTGGGGGATACCTCTTGAATTCTGGTTTAACGATTTCTTCATGGCTATTGGATTTTGTTTAGGGGAGGTTTTTATGGTTGATCCGGAAACAGAAAACGGCTAAGAGTTGGGTGTTGCCAAGATCAAGGTGAGAAGGAGGCGAGTCGGGGGGTTTCCATCTTCCATCGCAGTGGCAGTTGGGGACGAACAACTAAATCTACGGGTGCAGGAGGAACCAAGGGTGTGTCTATTGAGGTGGGGCAACATTTGGAACCGTGAGGAGAAGGTAGTGGTTGGAGTTGATCGGATCCAAAGACTAGAAGAAGATGGTAAACCGTGTGGAATCTCCCATGGAGCATTGATCGTAGAGGGGAGACGTGTTACGCGTGTAGTGACGGAGAGGGGGTAGGTGGAGTACGGGTGAGTCAAATTCACTCGTTTTTTTTCTCTATGCTACGGATCTCTGAAAGGCTCTTAGCCTCAGCTGAGCCTACTAAATAGCAGTGGAGTCAACATGTTGCTTGCTTTTACTCCAGACTTGACGACTTTTCAAACAACTGTCTAAGATCAGAGATAGGATCGAGACGTGTCAAATCAAAGAGATGGTTGTTCCTTTTTTCTCGACGATTTCCAATCCAGGCATCAAAGATCACCTGGCTCATAGTGACTGATCCCCACAGTTATTTCGGTGGATCACAGGGCAGAAGGTGTGGGCGCTATGCAAGATGTTAACATAGTCGAAGATTCGCTCACAACTAATGGTGATGATGTATCGTGCTATGATTCCAACGATGATGATTTCTCTATCAACAACGAGGATGGTTCGATAGGTGATACGAGGCAGTGCAACATAGGAGTGCAAATGATTGAACCAAAGTGGCAAGATGGGTGTGATAACAATAAGTCACTTGTGTTTGCAAATCCCATGTGTGACCTTATGCTACAACTCCCAGCACATGAGAAGTTATTCTCTACTGATACACGAGTTCTTCCTTTATATACATGCGCAGGGACCTATCCCCAGCTTGTTTCATTCTCTGAACACAGCCTCCAGAAAAAAGATCCCCGAGAGGGCCTGTCGTGTATGGGGTCGGCGCTACTTTCATCTCTAGGGAGTTGACTTCTAGAACCTTGATGAGCCCCCAGGTGGCCCTAACACCCGTAGAGTTGTTGCGTGCCAAGATGTAGGAGTGTTAACCGTAGAGCAGGGGAGGTTTCTCTTCGAGGCTTCTCTGACGACTTTCATTTCGGTGTTAGGTGGGTTGGCGCTTGATAGATTTCTCTCCAAGGATGATTTGATGGAAGAAGCCTTAGTTGTTGTCACACCTTTGTGCACTGATAAACTAAAGGATGGATTCAATTCCAGAATTGGATAGAAGGCAACGACTTTAAACAAAGTTGTGACTATCGATCAACAATCCTTTCTGGTTCAAGTCTGAAAAGAATAGTTTCGATGGGTAGGAGATCTCGTGGGCATGTTAGCTGGAGCTAGGGATGAAGATGTGTTTGATTTTCTTCAGTACGTCAAGTCCAATCTCCTAAGGGCTAGAGAGAGCTTCTCAGCCTCGAATGTTCTATAAATTATGAATCTACAAATAAAGCCAATGGTGGGAAGATGGCAAGAATGGGCAAAGCCAGTCTCCAATGATTATTCTCTCCTGGAACGTGTGTGGGCTGGGGGCTCAGATAAGGAGAAGGTGAAGGCTGATATTATTACTATTCAAGAAATGAAGTTGTAGGTGATCGAAAGAGGTATGGTAGATTCTGTTTGGGGAAAGCTTGGGTGTTAGCGGATGCTGTTGGGACTGCTGGGGGGATTATGGTTGCGTGGAAATCAAACAAATGGAAGATGATCTATCATGTTTCTAGATCTCTCTCTTTCTATTCTGCTTCTCGACATTTCTTCTAGTTTTTAGTGGGTTTTTTTTCGGTTGTTTATGACCCTTGCCGTCACAATCCTCGGGATCGGTTTTGGACCAAGCTGGATCAAGTTAAACAGAGGTGTGCTTTTTCGTGGTGTATTGGGGGGATTTTAGCATCATTAGGTTCTGTCACAGAAATCTACGGGTGGTCGGATAAGTAATAACATGAGGTGTTTTGGGGACTGGGTAGCCATGCATGATTTGGTCGATCTTCCATTGGAAGGGGTGAGTCACACTTGGTCTAATGAGTAGATTAATGCGATCCTCACGCGGTTTGACAGATTTTTAGCTTCTGCTTAGTGGCTTGAGAAATTCCCTCTGTCAGATAGCGCGGTCTCCCTAGGTTCGTCTTAGATCATCGTCCCATCGTTTTGGAGGAGAACCGGGGTCCTAGACTTTTCAAATTTGAAGCTTATTGGCTGGAAATAGAAGTTTATCCCCGTCTTGTCGTAGAATGGTGGGGGTTGTTTTCGGTTGAACAATTTGCTAGTTTTAGGCTTCACAAGAAAATGAAAATGTTAAAATCCAAGTTTATTACTTGGAGGAAAGAAGTTCTCGGGGCTCGTCAAGCAGAGTTCAACAGATTAGAGGAAGAAATTAATAGTCTAAATATGTTAAAAGAGAATGGCAGTTTGTCTTCTAAAGATAAAGGTAAAAGGGTTACTCTTTCTTTATCCATGGTTGCCCGCTCCATAGAAGAGATTAAATGGTGTCAGAGGTCAAGAGCGGTGTGGCTTAAAGAAGGTGATAAAAACAATTGATATTTTCATAGTATTGCAATTGCTCGAGCCTGGTCTAATAGAAATTTTCTTCTTGTGGATGGTGCTAGGATATCAGACAAAGATAAAATTTGTGATACCATTGTACAATTTTATGAGGATCTCCAGTCAAGGGAACAGTGGGGGAGACCTGATTTGGATAATTTAGAGTTCAATTCGCTTCCTGCTTCGGATGTCTCCTCTCTAGAAGCGTCGATTTTGAAAGAAGAGATCAAAGCGATGGTCAACTCTGTGTGGGGATAAGGCGCCGAGGTTGGATGGATTCCCTATCTTATTTTTTCATTGGTTCTAGCATGTGGTGAAAAAGGACGTGGTGGACTTCATCTTTGAATTTTTTGAGCATGGTCGCCTTTCTCCCAAGCTTGGGGCTTCTTTCATTGCCTTGATCCCCAAAATTGTAGGTGCAGATAAATTCAAAGATTTCTGACCTATAAGCCTGCTAGGAGGCCCATACAAGATCCTATAAAGATTCCTGTTACAAGATTCAGGAAAGTCTTACCTTAAGATAATTTTGAAAAATCAAGGAGCATTTATTGCAAATAGACAAATCTTGGACACTGCTTTGCTAATGAATGCATGGACGCCAGATTTAGGTAGAAGAGAAGTGGGATTATGTGCAAGTTGGATATCAAGATTAGAGGTTTCTTGAATACATGTTGCTTAGATCGAGTTGCGGTGAGAAATGAAGTGGATGAGAGCTTGTGTGCATGTAGCTTCTTTTTCCATTCTTGTAAATGGATCTCCAATAAGTTTTTTTTTTTTTTTTTTGGGCTTCGTAGGGTCTTCAACAAGGAGACCCTTTATCCCCATATCAGATTGTTGTTGTCGGAGAAGCCCTGAGCATGATGCTTCAAAAGGTGTGGAAAATGGTTTCTTCACAGGATTCAAACCTTCAGCCAGTGGCCCCCTTATTAGCCACTTGCAGTATGCAGATGGTACGTTACTCTTCTGTGGGGCGAATCTGACATCGGTTGATAATCTTTGGAAAATTACCGTATGTTCTGAGGCGGTGTCGGGCTTGAAAATCAACACCTCCAAATCGGAAATGTTGGGTATCCATGTCAATGGGGACGATTTAAGCGGGCTAATGTCCATCTTCGGGTGCAAAGTGGAGTCTTTTCCTGCAATGTATCTAGGGCTCCATTTATGCATTGGGAAGCCGGCCAAACACCCGTGGGACAGAGTGATTGAAACGATTGAAAGAAAATTAACAGCTTGGAAAAGTCGATATGTTTCATTTGGCAGACGTATCTCCCTTATTAAGACGACTTTCGCTAATATGCTGCTCTATTTCATGTCCTTATTTAAGTGTCCCAAGGCTCTGTTGGACATGTTCGATAAGTTGAGAAGGGATTCTTTTTTGGAAAGGGGCAGTGGAAAATAGGAAGTTCCATCTTCTCAAATGGGACAAGGTTTGCAGGCTGTTGGAAGTGGGGGGTTGTAGGTCTCAGGAACTTGGCCAAAACGAATATTACCCTTCTTGGAAAGTGGATCTAGATATTTGGTACGGAATTAAGAAGGCTGTGGAGGGAGGTCAATAGCTAGTAAGTACGGGGCGTAGGAGGGTGATTGGTTTGTCAAGAGGTCCTCCCTTTATAGAGGGTAAAAAGGAACAAAATAAAAGAGAACTAATAAAAGGGAAATAAGAGGCCCACGGCCCAAGTCAGGCCAAAGTAAAGAGAATGGCCCATGGCCCAAAGGGATATGGCCCAATTATGTCCACATGTTTGATCTGAGCATGATTTACAATTTGATGCCCAATTGTTGCTTGACTGGAATCGGGACCACTTTTTGGTTTCCCACTGGGTGATCAAGCTGTCTGGCATAAAAAATATCAGCTGCAATTACAATCCAAATCTGAGCCCAACTACTGCCTAATGTGAATGGCTAATGCTATTGAATCAGCTGATTCAACAATTAAATTTAGGCATTGTCCATTCATCTTTATCCCTACGGAAACCTCTTTAGAGCAAAATTCTAATCACTGAGAATAGTTGTGTTAAATGGCCCATCCGATTTTGAATGCGAAAATGCTGGTAAAAACAAATAATTAAATGATATTAGTGGGATAGAAACTTTTAATCTACATCTTAGCTGCATGGATCAAGTGCAAAATCCATAGATCTATCATGTTTTCGTGACTGCAAAAGAGGAAAGAGAAAAAACAAAATAAGCTAAAGCTAATAATGGCTAAATATTCTATTTACATTAAAGTTCTGTCCATCAAGTTCCATTTTCACAAATCTTTGATGTTTATTTTCCATGGTATTACCTGCAGAGAATGTAGATCTTAGCTTGAAAAAATAACCTTACCTCCAAGCTCCAAGTTTAGATTTTAAAAATGCCTTTGATCAACGTTGTGGTCTCTTGATCCACACTCAAATACAAGCTTTAGTGATTTGATCTTCAACATGGTCAAAGAAATTGCATTTCCTCTTTTCTCTATATGAGAAAAGTCGACAAAGAGGGAATTCAATCCACAGAAATGTTTTACTCATATTAAATGAGTAAAGTTTTGGTGGGAACCCACATGGTCATCCATGCTGTTATATCACCCCATCCCACCTGCGCACGAACACACTCCTCTGTAAAAAAGAAAAAAACACATGTATCTAACTTTGAGATTGTTAATCGCATGCTTTCCTTTAGTCTTCTTTGTTATATTAGGTGATATCCATTAGTATCATTTTTATAATCATCATATGGTGGAATATGATCTTGCTGCAGGTTAACTTCCGTACCACTTGATGATCTTAGTGATTTTTTCCTTTCTTCTTTTCATTTTTTGGTTATTATTGCTAAACAGTTTGCACAAAAGGAGGAATGGACTGTTCTGTGTGACACTCTGGCCATGAGATTAATGGTTGCTGGTAATACACTAGCTGCGACTCTCTGCTATATCTGTGCTGGAAATATTGAAAAAACAGTAGAAATTTGGTCACGGAGTCTGAACTCTGAGCATGAGGGGAGAAGCTATGTTGATCTTCTACAGGTGATATTTTATGGTTAAGCTTTCATGGAAACATACCTTATGTTATCTAACTAGCATATTGACAGTGCTTATCTATTTGTGCAGGATTTAATGGAAAAGACAATTATCCTTGCTTTAGCATCTGGACAGAAGCGACTTAGTGCATCTTTATCCAGGCTTGTAGGGAACTATGCTGAACTGTTAGCTAGCCAAGGGCTTCTAACAACTGCAATGGAGTATTTGAAACTTCTGGGATCGGAGGAATCTTCTCATGAACTTACTATCTTACGAGATCGCTTAGCTCTCTCTGCTGAAGGTGGTAATGTTTCTGATCTGTCTTCTTTCTAACTGTTTCAGATGCCACCTAGCACACCTCATTTCCTATAACAAAAGCTATAAGTAACCTACCAAAACAATAGGCAGCAGCACTAGCATGCTGAAGGCATCATCCTAGCTGCTGCTGCTGCTGCTTTTTTTCCCCCTTCCTGTTTCTTGTAAGACAGTTAAATGGTCTCATGGCTGGCTTTTAGTTCTTGTTTTTTTCAGCACTGCAGAATTTAAACGTGGACTTAAACTAGGCATTTTAAAATATACATGCCATTCTAATTGTCACAAGTCCTAAAATATACTTTTCTTGATGCCAGTTCATATTTGGGTATATTTAGGCTTCATAAGAAAATTGTGCAGGCCTTTTGTAGTGCAAAACTTTGGCTGTTGGTATCTTTATTGGTTCCCATAGGATAGAGTGGGATGGAAGTTTGAGAGAACTTCTTTTGCACTTAGAATTCTTTCTAGAGTTTCCATAGGAAGCAGGGCAACACCTGTTGAACTATGTTAGATGGTGATTGAGGGGGCTTTCGTTGGCCCTTCACTTCTGTATTGGAATGTATTTTCTGTTAGATAGTTTCCAACATTACATTTCTTCTACTCTTATGTTAGATATTTCTACTCCGTGGTTAATTCAGGGAGGGCTCTTGTACTCTTTGGGTAAGGAAGAGCTCTTAGATTGTTCGCAACGCTTATATTTAACCTAATCTTTGGTTAAGTGAGGTAGGGACGTGGTTTCTATTGATATTGTTGAGGAGGGATGGAACTTGTTTCACCAGCTTTTCATTATGTCTTCCTGATCATGGTTTCTAATTATGTTGTTGATCCTCTCTATGTTGCTCCCTTCTTCCATGAAAATCTTGTGAGATTTCTTCACAATTGATGATATCGTCGTGATATTTTAAAACATCCCTGCTAAGCTATGTTACGAGTAAACAACGCTTCCAAAAGGCTTTGCTGTGTTTGACATGTGTCAGTAACATTAACACCACAGTCGGGAAAATAAAATTTATTCCAGTATAATGTCTATATTACTTGTATGGTTTTGATACAGTTTTTTTTTTTTGAAAAAAATCTAGATCTCATCATCATTGCCTGGTCCCAGCTATTTAGGTTTAGAAATCATGTTTTTCAAGTTAATCATATTGAAGATCCTATTCTTGACAGTGAACAAACCTTCACATCCCTACTCATCACCTCAGCCCAAGCCCTTTTATAGTTGTTCCTCTCATTCTCTTCTTAGGCCCTTCAATCTTTATAAATGCTCCCTCTTATCAGAGTCTTCTTCAGTCTTAGTTGCACTAAGGGCTGTAAATGGGTCAGCGGACCCAATGGGGTACCCAGACCCAACCCCATTAGACCCGACCCGTTTGTTAAATGGTAAGGGTCTTGGTCTAAGAACAGACCTAGTTGTTAAATGGGTCTAGGACTCTAGATCTGGTTTGCTTTATATTAGGCCCGACCCAACCCGACCCGACCCGTACCCATTTAATAAATGGGCGGGTTGGGTCTATGTTGCAAGGGACCTATCTAGACTCGGACCCGTCTAGACTTGGTTTTTAAACCTGGTAAAGAAGCTTGCATGCCTTGACAAGTAATATGGGAAAATGAGACCCGTTGGACCCGACCCATTTTTAAATGGGTCCTAGTGGATCTCCCTGGTGGGAACATCATGCACACATCCCCTCTACGCACGTATTCGAGGAGGAGGCGGGCCCCACTTTCGATTTGGATCGACGACAACATCTTTGGAGGGCCTCATAATTAGAGGGCTGCATTATGGAGCATTGGAGTGGACCTGATCATCACAAAGATACCATCGGATCTCATGATCGGGGCCCACTATTTTAGATGATTTAGGATTTTGAGTTTTGACTATTTTTGTTATTAGAAACTTCATGAACGGCTTTGATTGCTTAGATTGGTATTTATTTGCTTTAGCTTTGGTATTAGTGCGCGCACATGGCGCAAGGGTAATTTTGTCTTTTTTGGGTTTAGGGTTTTCTTATAAATATAGCAATCCTATGTAGGTATGGTAATGATATTTTATGAATAAAAATTCCTGCGTTTTTTCCTATCTCTCTTTAGGTTAAAGTATCGAATTGGGTGCGAAGCCCTCCCTTCCTCAAAGGGCTAACTACAGTGGTGCGAAGCCACATCTGCTCCAAATTATCTCCACCTTCTTACGCACCACATCTATCACCCTCTACATCCCTTCCACCTTCAGATTCACCCACTTTCGTATCCAAGTTTTCTCTGACAATAGTGCACAAGCATATTTTAGATTCAGGCCCATCTGCGGGGCTGAAACTTTGGCGGAGTACTACGTACACGCCTTACGACGGATCGATGCGAAACTTGGTATGGAGGCAGCCCCATCCCTGGCCGATCCCAGCCTAGAAGTCTGTTTCCGACTTTGTGGGCCCCACACACATGTGTGGATGACCTATCACGCACGTGCGTCCAGGCCCCTTTGCTGTCCAGCATGCGTGGCTCATCCCAGCTTCTCTGTTTCCTCTATTTCCTTTTCTTTTGACTAAAAAAACCCCTTAATCCAAATCTCTAACCCTAAAGAGTCCCAAATCCCAATTATCCCCAATTTTTAAACCTTAGATTTCCCCCAAATTAAAACTTAGTGAATCTCTTGAGTTGGGAACAATCCTTTGCAAGAATGGATGATTCTTACACTCCTTTGGGCTTGTTTGTCTTATAATTTTATTTGATTCAACTCTTAAGTTGTGTAGCCTTGGACCCACATAGATTCCCCTTTTTGAATGTTTGATAGTATGTAGGATGTGAAATTTTGTGACTGTTTAAAATTGGTATAATCACAAGCTTGATTTCTTGCATTCCATATTTAATTTCACGTCCTGCAGCACTCCCTCTACCAGACCTAGACCCATTTATAAATGGATCTGATGGGTGGACTCAAACCCGAGCCAGACACGCCTATTTAGGAAGAGTTTTTGGGTCTAAAATTTGGACCTAGACCCATTTAGTAAATGGACGGGTTTGGTTTTGGCTAAACCCGCCCCAAACCCGACCATTTACAGCCCTAGTTGCACTTGACCATACCATCCAAATATGCTCTTCACTCTTCTCTTATTTGGACTTACTGCTGTCGATGACTTCATTTTGTTAGTTATCTTTACACACACACACACACACACACACACACTAGCAACTCTTCTCAACATCTTTATCTCTGTAACAATCAATCTTTGCTCACGATGTGATTCAACTGCCCAACACTGCCCTATATAGTGTACCTGCTTGAATAACTGTCTTATAAACCTTTGAGTTTCATCGGGATGTGGCACTTACACCCTATAGGCACATCTCCACTTCAGCAACCTAGGTAAGTATATATAGGAAACATCCTCTTCAATCTCAATTTTAAATAAAGCCTCACCTCTATAACTACTCTACTAAAGTTGCATTCCAAATACTCCATTTTGGTTCTGCTACCTTACAAGCCTTTAGATTCTTGAGCATTCCTCCAAACCTCCAATTTATTGTTCGCCTTTTTCTAGGCTAGTTGACCAACACCACATCATTCACAAACAACGTACATCAAGGGATCTCATCCTGCACACTAGAAGTTCTGTAGAACCAAGTGTTTGGAGGTAAGGGCTTAATATGGACCCTTGATGAAGACATTGTTGTTGGGACAGCTTCATACATATCTTAGGCCATTCTCACTCCTATAAGGACAGCTTCGTGCATATCTTTAATGATGTCTATTTACTCTCTTGGGACCCCTTTCCTCACTTTAAACAATATGAGCTCCCTAGGTACTCTATTCTATACATTCACCAGATTTATAACAATCATTTATAGACTATTCCTCTCTCTATATGTTTTCATCAATTTTTAAGTGGAAAAGTAGCTTCAATTGTTTTTTCTTTTCTTTTCTTTTTTTTTTTAAAATTTTTTATTTATTTATTTTTTTATGGCATGAAAGCTAAACTAATTTTCTAATACCTTGGTTTTTTTTTTTTTTTTTTTGTCTTATTTTTTGTTGCACCATGCTCTCCCCTAGAGTTTCATAGTGCAACACATAAGTTTGATCTCCTTTATAGTTGTGCATCTCCTTTTTGTTTTTATTTTTCCTTTCTTGTAGATAGCTATTAAGATGGTTTCCTTTGGCATTTTCTGTATATGTAATACTTTATTCAAAAGAGTAAACTAAACTATTCCGACATTGCCCAAAATCTTACACAATTCCATAGTTATATCATCTTTCCCCACAAGCTCCCCTTTCCTCGTCCTTGTTAAGGCTACCTCTACTCTCGTACTTGAATTCTACGATGACACACGTTTGCACCGAACTGTATGACGTAATGCTAGACCCCAACCTGACACATAGGATTTCTATAGACACTAAAGCTATCCTTTTCCATTAATCATTTCTTACTTTTTAGGATTTTGTTATCAGTTGTGGGCATTATTTGAAGTATCGGTATCGCTACAAGTTTCGTTGGCCTGGGATATGGAAACAATATCGATATCGTTGATAACTAGAAATGCGGGAAAACATAGGAAAAATGTTGGAATTTTTAGTGGAACTTCAAGAGATGCTAAAATACACATTTGCATATTTAGGAATAAAAAAAATTGCAAAAAGAATACATACATAATAAGTTTCCATTTAATGGGGGCCTAAAAGCACGTGTCGTCGTAAGAAATCAGCCTAACCATCCATCCGACCTTCCATCTAAACATCCATTGATATTGCAAAATATAGACAACACATGATGTTTTACCAAGAAATCATCAACAACTAGAGAGGAAACAAAATATCGTAGTCTCGATATCACACATGTTGTGATAACGATAGTATCGAGATATTATCAATATTATCCACGACAAATTGAACACTGCATACAACCATGTGCCCATAAAAAATTTTGAAACAATTTTTATTTTTATTTTTTAATAAACAAAGTTTTGGTGATATTATTGAAATATCATTGATAGACTTGTGATACACGCGTCACCTAGAATTTACACAGTCCAAAATATTGGCAATACGTTAGCGATATCTATACATTAGCAATACAAGTGTTAAAGTCCCGTGATATACATTGATATGCCATCCCCTAACGGCTCGAGCTTTTAGAGAAAGTGGTGATTTGACATGGTATTAGAGCGGATGGTCAAGTGTTTGAATCGTGGGAGCAGCAAATATGCCTCTCTAATATATTCTCCCATGGGGGGCCGTATATGGTGTGAGTTGTGAGTGACCCTCCACCCTTGCCCAGTATGTTCCCGTGCAGAGTTCCACTCTGCACTTGTAGGGTAGTGTTAGAGTCCCTTGATATACATTGATATGCCATCCCCTAACGGCTTGAGTTTTTAGAGAAAGTGGTGATTTGACAGCAAGTGACACTTGGAATTTACAAAGTTGAAAATATTGGCAATATCGATACGTTGGCAATACTTTGTGATACATTGTTGACACTTGGAACTTTTATGCTACCGGTGTTATTAGTATCACTGGGTTAAAGATAAAGATAATATCGAAGATATTTCGATAATATTGGGGATAACTCGAACAATGGTTGTGGGTGTGGTTCACTTAACGCGATGTTGCATGTGTCGTCACATGTTGTTGTGGGTGTAGTCCATCTCTCAATTGTTGTGAGAGTAGTTCACTTATCTATTGTGCAGTGTTGTGCATGTCATGGAGGGGCTTTGGGATGTGAATGATGGTGATGACAAAATCTTAATGTACATGCAAGCAACAATTGACGATCTTGTACACCTCTATGTTGTATTTGAGGGGGAGTGGGACCCATGTTGATTGTCATCATCTTCTTTGAAGTTTCCAAGTTGGGTATGATCGATATCCATGGTGATGTAGGCCCATGGCCAATCTAGGCCCATTGTAGGATCCGCCAGTAATGTAGGCCCTCTTGCACTGGGAAATCGGATCTCGCACCGAGCAAAAATCGCACTCGCACTGTGGGAAATCGGATTTCGTCAAGCGAAAATCCCTCTAGCTCGAAAATCCTTCTCGCGGTGAGGAGTTCGCACCCTGAGAATGCGAAATACCTCTCGTCCTGGGAGGTAAATCGGACGGATGCACCCTGCATACTGAGGAGTACGCTCCTATCGTACTGACTAAACTCATTTGGGCCCACTTTGAATGTATGTGGTCTATCTAAGCCGTCCATCCATTTTTCCATCTTATTCAAGGGGATGAGCCCAAAATTTAAGCATATCCAAAACTTTTGTGGCTCCCAAGAATTTTTCAACGGTAGACGTGCAATTCAACTATTTCCTACGGTGTGGTCTAGCCATGATGTATGTGGGCCCCACAATGATGTATGTATATTATCCACTCCGTTCATCCATTTTTACAGATCATTGTAAGGCTTTATCCTAAAATTGAGATGGATAAAAATATCAGGTGGACCACACCACAGGAAAATAATATTAATTGGATATCCATCATTTAAATTCTCCTAAGGCCCACTGTACTGTTTATTTGACATCCTACCTGTTAATTAGGTCCTACAGACCTAGATTAAGGGAAAAAACAAAGATCAGGTTGTTCCAAAACCTTTATGGCCCCCAGAAGGTTTTGAATGGTCAAAGTTCATTCAACACTGTTTCTTGTAATGTGGTCCTATTGAGATTGGGATATACCTGTTTTTTTTCCATAATTATCTATAAAAATAGATGGACGGCATGGATGAAACACATACCTCATGGTGGGGCCCACAGAGCACGGCAGGGGAGTAGCCAATCCGTTTCCAAAGCTCAAGTGAGCCGTACTAAAGGAAAATGTGGTTAGGGAAATTCCTACCGTTGAAACCTTCCTGGGCTCAACAGTGATGTTTAGATGCCATCCGTATCGTTAATAACGTCATTACTATTGGGATGAACTGAAAACAAAAATATTGGCATGAATCAAAACTTTTGTGGCCCCACGAATATTTCAACTGTGGACGTTTAATTATCACATTTTAGGCTCACTTGAGCTTTAGATACAATTCGTTTTTCGTATCATGTCCTAAAATGAACTCACAAAACGGATGGATGGGGAGGATTTTTAACAAAACATCACAGTGGGGCCCCACTTAAGCTTGCAATGTAGGAAGGAAATCCGAGTCCCGCGCTGCTGTTGAAAGGGGCGTGGATGGAAGCGGATTGCGTATTGAGTACAGGCAGCACGCTAAGCGTATTGAGTAAACATTGTGGGGTCCACTGTGATTTATGTATTTTATCCAGTCTGTCCATCCATTTTACAAGATAATTTTAGGGCCTTAGATCAAGACCGAAGGATATACAAGGCTAAAATGGACCACACCACAGGAAACAGTGTGAATTGAAGTTATACCATTGAAAAATTCTTGGGGGCCACAGAAGTTTTGGCTCAAGATTATATTTGGTTTTTTTTTTTCCTTTTATCCATGTTTGTCTGATCTCATGAACAGTTTGGATGAAAAATAAACATCATTGTGGGGCATAGGAAGGTTTCAACGGTGGAAATCATTATTTCCTCTATTTCCTGTGGTATGTCCACTTGAGATTTTGATAAGCTTCAATTTTGGGCTCAACGCCTAAAATGAGATGAAAAAACGTATGGAAGGTGTGGATAAACCACATAAATTCACGGTGGGCCCATCTGAGTTTACTCAGTACAATAAGAGCGTACTCAGTAAGCAATCCGATTTCAGGTGGATTGGCTACGGACGAGAGCCGTAGCCAAAGGAAACGGATTGGCTACGCCCCCTGTCACCAGCCAATGGCTGGTGGTCGGTGCTCTTTGGGCCCCACCATAAAGTTTTGGATCAAGCTTATCTTTGTTTTTTCCCTTCATCTGGATCTGTATGACCCAATCAACAGATTGGATGTCAAATAAACAGTACAACCGTCCTTGAGAGGATTTTAATGGTGGATATCCAATCACTATTATTTTCCTGTGGTGTGGTCCACCTGAGATTTATATTCCTATCAGTTTTTTGTATAAAGCCCTAAAATGGTCTGTAAAAATGGATGAACGGAATGGATAAAACATATACATCATGGTGGGGCCCGTATGACTGGCAGCAATACTATTAGGGAGTCGGGGTTGGACTCGATCTGTTCCCTCAGTACCCTACTCAGGAAATGCCGTCGATGTATGTCACGTAATTCCCACATTTAGGCGTACTCGTACAGTTTGGGGAGGATGACTATCAGAGGTACATAAGGGAGTTCCTCAATTGGTACGAGCAGAGGATGACCTGGGAACAGTACTGCCAACATGTTGGGCAACAGTACTACTCTCAACTGCCACGGGATCCGAACAATGATTACGAGCCACCTCGTCACTCTGTGGGGATGAAACATGGCCAGAAATGTGTATTTTTTTCCATTCATTTACTTTTGCATGTCTTAATTGTTATAAGCTTGCATTTGTATTATATAAACTCATTTTGGTTACTATTTGAGTGATTTCTTACGATAACACATGCTTTTTGCCCCCCATTAAATGGAAACTTCTAATTTAATGCATTCTTTTTGCAAATTTTTCATTCCTGAATATGTAAATATGTGTATTTAGGCATGTCCTGAAGTTTCACTGAAAAATTCCACAATTTTCCCCACATTTCCCCCTTTTCCCCTACATTTTCGGTTATTGGCGATATTATTGGCGATAATGATATTATATCTTTATCTCCGGCCAGCGAAACATGTAGCGATACCGACAACTCGAACATTGGGTGCAATATATTGTCATTGATTCTCCTAGTTGTAGAGATTCTAATCATGGAATTCTTTAGGACCTATAAAAGGGGGTAGTGGCAGGGTATTCAAAATTGGTTACGTAATGGCCGTTACATAACGGTAATGGTCATAACCGTTACACGTTACGGGGACGAAACGACCGTTGTAGAAAAACATGCCATAACGGGCCAGTAACAACTTTTTTCAAAAAATAAAATGGTCATAACAGTAATGGTTATAACGGTTCGAAATGGCCGTTACAGAAAAACATGCCGTAACGGGCCATACAGGGGCTATAATGGCCATTACGGCCCGTATCATAACGGTAACGGTGGTGGCCGTTACGACCACCGTTACCATTTTGGAACACCTTGGGTAGTGGTGTAGGAGTTGGCAGTTCAAATATATTTTTTTTAAGTGTGGTTTTTTTCTTTAAGCTTTGTAAGAGCAAAGGTTGATATTAATAAAAGTTCTCTTCCTCTCTACTCCATTTTTCTTGTGAGTATTCTTTTTTTTTTTTTTTTTCTTAAAAGTTCTTTGCAATTTGGGTATCGAGGATCTCATTAACTCGATAACCGGGTTGCACTATTTTGGTATCGGAGCGAGTTGTCTTTGGGGATTTTTTTTTTTTTCAGCTCTACATTATCCTCTAATGGCTTCAGAGGAGGTGACATAGGTAGAGTTTGTGATGCAGGACAATTAACCACTTGCTCTAAAAGCTCGAACTGATAGATTATGACGAATCAATCCCTTTATCTCATATCCTAGGCCCCACATCCCATGGGTTAGGACCTCGGCTGAACCCCCCTCTTGGGCCACACTTCACGTGGGTTTCACTTCACATGAGCCACCTGCCTCACACGGGTGGGGCCCGCCTCACACAAGCCACCCGTCTCACACTGGCGCCCACCTTGAGTGTGCCCCTGCATACCACAGGCCACCCCACTCGAGCCCGGTGTGAAAATGCCCCTGCGTTAGTTTGTGCAAGTAACCTAATTGATCCGCACACTCACAGAGCGAGTAGAGCAACTCGTGCATGTGATAGGCAACTTCACTAATCAAGTGGGGGAGCTTTAGCGTAGAGAAAATCCAAAGACTGCAGTTGGAGCATGTGGACACGTAGGCGGAGGTCCCCACCAAGGTCCTAACCAACTACGAGCGGCCTCGATTTATGAAGACACCAATGATTAGATCCTTCGATTGTTGGAACATGATAGAGAGCCTAAATTAAGGTAAAAACTCTGGAATTCTATGGCCGGTTGCATGTAGATGACTTCATTGATTGGCTGAGTAAGGTGGAAAAAGTGTTCGAGTATAAGGAAGTCACATATAATCGGAAGGTGAAGGTAATAGCTGTGAAGTTTTCTGGTCATGCGTTTGCTTGGTGGGATGATCTCCAAGTTGAACGAATCCGTCACGGTATGGATAAAATAAATTCGCAGGAAAAGATGAAAATGAAGTTAAAAGGGAAGTTCTTACCTGTAACTTATGCTCGTGACCTCTATCAAAGATGTCACAATCTACGTTAAGGGAACAAATCGGTAAATGAATATACCAAGGAGTTCCATGCCTTGACATCACGGGTAGGGTTTCGTGAGTATAAAAAATAAAAGATTTCAAGATATCTTAATGGTCTTAACCCAGATATCCGAAATGAATTGACTTTCAAATATATTTTAAAAATGTCCGATGCATATACACTTGCCTTGAATGCTGATGAGATAATTAATTGGGGACTTGGGAGACGATTTGGTGCCCACAAGGGTCGTCATCGACGATGGGGCAACATGCTAACTTTCCACGTAAGGCAACCATAGGGCTTCCCATAGGCCGAGGGACAATGGGCCAAGTCCAATGATAAAGCCAAGCCCTAACTTGGGGGGACGTGGTTATAGAAGAGGGGCTAATGCACCCAAAATGGTACAAAGCAACACTCATTTCACATGCTTCAAGTGTGGGCAACCGGGACATCGTTTGTTTCATTGTCCTGAACATCAGTCCACAATTAAAGTAAATTTGGTTGAGGAAGGAGAATACGTTGAAGACACTCCCGACTGCATGCAAAATAAATTTGAAGATGACACATAATATGAAGACTATGCATATGAAGATGAGGTGCTTATTGGAGAAGATGCAGCAGATGTGTATGGTGATTGGGAAGAGTCGTTGGTTATCCAACAGACTATGCTATCGATGCCTCAAATGGTTGATGAGGGGTGATGGTTGTGACACAATATCTTTTGCACCACTTGTACTTTTGGTGGGAAGATATGCACCATTTTGATAGATGGAGGGAGTAGTGAGAACATTGTCTTACAATAAATGGTGAACAAATTAAAAATTAAAGAACTTAAGCATCTGTGACCATATCAGACTCATTGGTTTAAGAAAGGAGGAGAAGTTTTTGCTAACTCCAGGTGCTTAGTTTCCTTCTCTATTGGATCTAAGTACAAGGATGATTTGTGGTGTGACGTGGTCCCCATGGAGGCATGCCACATTTTTTTAGGGAGATCGTGGTTGTGGGATCGTGATATGGTGCGCATGACCCGGGCCAACACCTATTCCTTCGTAAAAGATGGTGTTAATATCACATTGCACCCTATGAAACATCTCCCAACACCCAAATCCAATATAGAATAGGGTAAAAAAAATCACTTAGTATGCAAAAATTTGAAGAGGATGTCTTAGTTACTAAAAAAGACACAACGTAGACAAATGTTCAGCCTCCTATATATGAGCTTCTTCATGAATAGACTTGGTCCCTGAAGAACTCCCAACTGGACTTCTTCCTATGAGGAACATTCAACACCACGTTGATTTAGTGTCAGGTTCGAGTCTACCGAATCTGGTGCACTATTGAATGAGTCCAGCTGAACATGCCAAGCTCCATTGACAAGTTACTGAGTTACTAAAGAAGGGTTTAATTCGGGAAAGCATGTCATTGTGTGTTGTTCCTGGAGGATGGATCTTGGTGGATGTGCATGGACAGTCGTGCAATCAACCGGATTACTATCAAGTACCATTTCCTATTATGCTATACATGTTGAATGGAGCAAAGGTCTTTTCAAAGATTGACCCGCGCAATGGATATCATCAAATACGTATTCGGCCTAGCCTGGGGACGAGTGGAAAACCGCATTTAAGAATCGAGACAGATTGTTCGAGTGGCTTGTCATGCCATTCGGCCTTTTAAATGTGCCAAGCACTTTCATGAAGCTGATGACAGAGGTACTCCGCCATTTTATGGGAAAATTCTTAGTTGTATATTTTGATGATATTCTTGTTTTTAGTCTTGATGCATTTATTCATCTTGATCATTTACGATAAATATTTGATGTACTATGGAAGGAGTCACAATTTGTTAACTTAAATAAGTGCTCCTTGTCGATAGTGTTGTGTTTTTGGGGTATATTGTGTCTGCAAAAGGGATTAAGAGAAAATTAAGGCAATTACGGAGTGGCCCGCCCCACAAACCCTTTCAGAGGTTCGTTCTTTCAATGGCTTGGTGACATTTTACTAGAGATTTATCTGGAATTTTATCACCATTATCGCACCTATCACCGATTGCATGCGAGAGGCAAGTTGGAATGGACTAAAGTGGTGGATCAAAGCTTTGGTGCCATAAAAAAGAAGATGATAGAAGCTCTAGTTCTTGCACTTCCAAACTTCAATAAAGTCATTGAAGTGGAAAGCGATGCTTCAAATGTTGGCATTGGCGCGGTGTTGAGTCAAGAAGGAAAGCCAATAACTTTTTTATCGAGAAGCTTAATGATGCACGGAAGAACTACTCTACATATGATCTCAAGTTCTATGCAGTGGTCCAGGTGCTACAACATTGGAGACATTACTCAATTCATCAAAAGTTTATTTTATACTTGGACCATGAGGCGTTGAGATATCTTAATTCCTAAAAGAAGCGAAGTGTTTGTCATGCGAAGTGGACGACTTTCCTACAAGAATATATAGGGTTGTAAATGGTCGGGCTCAGCTAAAACCAAACCCCGCCCATTTACTAAATGGGTATGGGTTTAAATTTTAGAACCAAACCATTTTTACTAAATGGGCGGGTTTGGGTCGAGTCCGAGTTAACCACGTCAGACCCATTTATAAATAGTTTGGGTCTAACGAGTCTGGTTCAGGGATATCCAGACCCTGAACCATATCCACTTATAAACAGATCTAACGGGTTTGGTTGGGTCTAATGGTGGTCGTTCAATGCCACAGTTTCCTTATGCGTGGCCCACTTAAGTTTTCTATCCACCTCATTTTTGGTCTCATGTCTTAAACTAAGCTGCCAAAATGGATTGGACGAAGCATATTTCTCACAAACATCACGGTGGGCCCCACTTGGCATCCCAACGTAGGAACTTCCTACAAAAGCCTTTCACATGCAATCCACATACATCCTAATTCACTAATCCCACCATCTTCGGCATGTCGATTTGGATTCCGTGGTGCCCCGTATTCTTAGTCGAACATTGGGTGGATTTCTTGTTTTCCCATGTTACTTGTCAAGGTACACAAGCATTTTTACCAGGTTTAAAACCGAGTCTAGACGGGTTCGGGTCTGGATGGGTCCCTTGCAACATAGACCTGACCCGCCCATTTACTAAATGGGTTATCTTGACCCGTTTAGCAACTGAGTCTGTTCTTGGACCCAAACCTATACCATTTAACAAACGGGTTGGATTTGGGTCGGGTCTAGGTACCCCATTGGGTCCGCTAACCCATTTATAGCCCTAAGAATATACCTTCCTTTTGCATCATAAAGCTAGAAGCCAGAACAAAGCGGTGGATGCTTTGAGTAGGAGAGTGGTTCTGCCAGGAACTCTCGCAGCAGATGTCGTTGGATTCGTGGCATTAAAAGAACAATATAAAGAGGACTTGTTTTTGGCAAAGTTCTTGATAAACATGTGGATGGTTGAGATCCAAAGTGTGAATTCATTTCACATGATGGATATCTATTCAAGGGTTCTTGCCTATGCATTCCTGAAGGATCGATTCGAGAAAGATCCTATTTGAGCTGCACAGAGGACTAGGTGGACACTTCAGAAGGGATAAAACATTGGCCATGGTGGAGAAAAAATACTGCTGGCTCCATATGCGGCGTGACATTGAACGGTTCGTAGCACGATGTCATTGATGCCAAGTTTCCAAAGGTCATGCGCAAAATACCGACCTTTATATTCCGCTTCCTGTTCCGGTTGTGCCTTGGGTGGATATTTTTATGGACTTCATTCTGGATCTTCCTAAGACTCAAAGGGGAGCAGATTCGATTTTTATTTTGGTGGACCATTTTTCAATGATGGCCCACTTCATTTCATGCAAAAGGACGATGGACACTATACATATTGTCGACATATTTTTCAAAGAAATTGTGCGACTTCATGGGGTACCAAAGATAATAACTTCGGACCATCATTTGAAGTTCGTGGGCCACTTCTGGTGCACTTTATGGAAGCGATTAGGGACAAAGCTTCAATTTTATAACGCTTATCACCCTCAAACAGACAGTCAAACTGAGGTAGTCAATAGGAGTCTTGGTAACCTCTTAAGGAGTCTTATAGGCAAGGTGTTCTGTAACGGTAACAGTGGCCGTAACGGCCACCACTGTTACCTTTACGATACGGGTCGTAACACCCCCGTAACGGCCGTTACGATCTCTTTTTTAATTGAAAAAAAAAATCCTGAAAAACATGTATTTGCCCCGTAATGTTGATTAAAAAGTATGGAAAACTGTATTTGTCACATAACAAACAATTACGTGGCTGTTATGACCTTTATAGGGGATGTAACGTGTCGTTAACAGCAATTATGAGTCCTTTTTTTTTTTTCCAAAATGGCTGTTACTGCTGTTACGACCCCATAATGTATAACGGTTACCACCGTTACCTTTACATAACTGCCTTTATGGCACACCATGCTTGCAGGTGACAACATATCCCAATGGGACCTGGCTTTCTCTCAAGCCGAGTTTGCCTACAACAACTCAGTGAATCGTACTACTGGAAAATCTCCATTTGCGATCGTAAATGGGAGAAGTCCACATCATGTACTTGAGTTAGTACCATTACCGATACAAGATCAAGTCAGCGAAGATGCTGATGCTTTTGCTAGACATGTCTAAGACTTGCAAGTTCAAATTAAAAAGAAGATTGAAGACAACAATACCAACTACTAAGAAGTTGCGAAGGAACATCAGCGTGAGAAGATATATAACAAAGGTGACTTAGTTATGGTTTATCCCTGCAAAGAAAGGTTTCTGAGGGGAGCTTATAATAAGGTCAAGTCTAAGAAGATTGGTCCATGCTGAGTCAAGAAGTTCGGTAACAATGCCTATGAAATCGAGTTGCCAGATGATTTAGATATCTCACCGACTTTCAATGTGACAGACTTATTCGAGTACCATGATGAGGCACCTGAGGTACAAAATGAAGCCATTATCAATATGGATAAACAACTCCCAAAGAGAGAATGAAAAAGTTGAACAAGTGTTGACAATGAAGACTTCTAATACTCGATGAGGCCAATACAGGCAATACTTGGTGAAATGGAAGAACAAGCCCTATTTTGAATGCACATGGATCATGGGCGACGAATTGAAAAGATTGGATCCAGACCTCTACTACTTGTATGAAGCGTCTAACTTGTCGGAGTCGAGTTCTTTCTAACCTAGAGGCAATAATTGATGTAGGCCCACGGCCCATCTAGGCCCATTGTAGAACCTACTAGTAAATAATGTACGCCCATAGCCCATCATGGGCCCAACATGTGCTGATTTTTGGGCTGATTATTTACAGATTTGGAGATTATAATTTACTATTTTTGAGAGATGTGGGGGGCTGATTTAAAGATGTGATGATGGTGTAATTGATATGATTGGAGATATGGGCTAGATTTAGGGATTTCATTACTTTCCATGTTTGCTTTTCTTTATACTTTTGCCATATGAAGAAAGATTAGGTTAGGGTGCAATAAATTGTGATTGATTCTCTTAGTTGTAGAGATTTCAATTAATGATTTCTTTACGATCTGTAAAAGGGGGTACGGGTGTAGAAGTTGGCAAATTCGAATATTTTTTTTTTTTTCTAAATGTGGTTTTTTCTTTAAACTTTGTAACAGCAAAGGTTGATATTAATAAAAGTTCTCTTCCTCTCTACTCCATTGTTCTTGTGCATATTCTTTTTTAATTTCTTTGCAATTTGGGTATCAAGATATCATTGACTCGATAACCTGGTTGCACCACATGGTGTGCTGTAATGGCCCTTATGGGGTTGTAAAGGCTATTACATGAAGGTGACCGTGGCAACCGTTACATGTTATGGGGTCATAATGGCCATTACAGAAAAATGACCCATTACGGCTCGTTATGCTCCCCGCAAAGGTCGTAATGGCCCCGTAACAGTCCATTATGGGTTCGATAAAGTTTTTTCGGGTTTTTTCAATAAAAAAGACATCGTAACAGCTGTTTTAGCCCATATTGTAATGGTGATAGTGGTGACCGTTATGGGCCACCATTACCGTTATGGAATACCTTATCAATATCCATGCTCCAACTTGAGGGGAAGTGTAGGGAAATCAAGGTTTTAAAAAAGAGGTAATGGTGGCTGTAATGGCTACTATTGTAACCATTATGATACGGGCCATAATAGCCATTACAGAAAAATAAAAATAAAAAAATAATAATAATAATTAACAACTATTACAACCTCGTAACACGTAACGGTACCCACTGTTACCGTTATAATGGCTTAACCATTTTTGGGTACCATGAGGAAAATATTTATTGTGTGTATGTTGTCCGTCTACTCCTTTGGAGCACTATATGTTCTCTAATGTTAATGCGTGTTCCAAGTGATCTATGTGTGCGCGCACGCGTGCATGCATGTTTTATCATCTTCATTGTTTGTGTTCTAAGTTGGGGTTGATCAATATCCATGCTCTAGCTTAGGGTGAGTATGAGAAAATATATGCCTTGTGAGTGTATGTTATCCTTGTACTCGCATGGAGCACTATATGTTTCTCCGATGTTAGTGTGTGTGTGCATGCGTCTTTCTTTTGGGTTTACACTTATTGCCCTAAACTATTCTCCTTCTATCCCTTTCTTTCTTATCTTCTCTTTCAATCTCTTTACTTTTCCAGCTCTTAGGATAGTTTTCATGTAAAATTTGTGCATGTGTGCATGTGTGTGTGTTAGTCTTTTGGGCTAAAACTTGTTGTCCTAAAACTTTTTCTTCTTCTCTCTCTTTCTTCCTTCTCTTCCCCTTCAATCTCTCTACTTTCTACTGCTAGAATACTTTTAATGTAAAATTAAACAATTTGGTAGATGTTTGCCGAAATAATATTCACGATCCATGTTGTACACATGTGGCCTATGGTTGGATGATCCAGACCATAGATCTTATTGGTGCTATGGTAGATGGGCGTCCACAAAAAAACCTTTTCAAATTTGAGGTTCTAAACCATTTGAGGGCCTAGAGATAGATGGTTTAGACAAAACTACAACAAAGGTCTAGAAAAATTGCCAAAGATTAATGGTTATGATCTTTCCAACTGAATGAGTATGGGATCACCCCCATCGAGGGTGGGCTGAATTAGAGAAATAGTCTGGATCAGCAATCCATCTATCTACTTGTACAAAATGGGTACACCAGGAAACTATTCATTTTATGATGCATCAGGTCTCTACAATTCTAGCAATTCCATAGAACCAATGGAAGTGTGTGCTATGCGGTTGATTAGGTATGTTTTAAAATTAAGATGACCATCGGTTGTGGGCCTGTGGATGTAATGCAATAGGATAAAATGTGCATCACCAATGCACGGTGGAGCTGTCGGGCCCATCCTGCAAAATGTGGATGGAATGATGAGCCCAAAATTCTCACAAAATGGACCTTGAAAACAATCCCATCTGTAATATTTTGGTACACCCAAAATTGGAAGGGCATGGTCAAAGGAAAATGCACTGATGGTGCTCCTGACCCAAAACTTGATTCCATGAGCAGACGTTAGCAGTAATGATCAGTCAAAATTGCGTCTATGGCCAAATGATGGATATACACATGTAACACATCTATTAACATATATTGTCTCCTTGTAACAATGCACACTTTCTCATGTAGATATTTTGGCCCCACAGTGATTATTGGCCGTGGCCTAAAACTTGTGCAATTAGACCAAGGTGTCCCGTATCGGTATCGGTTGGCGTAATGGTGACCTCCAAAACCGATATGGATATGGGGGCGTAACGGCGATACGGGGGCGTAACGGCCCGTAACGGCGCAAAAAAATTTTTTTGCCAAAAAAATATGAAAAAATATGGATTAAATCCGGAATATTCTAAGCATTCCAAATATGCATTCATTTATAAATTGGAACATGGTTATGGTGGTGTAACGGTCCACTCTTTGGTGAGAAGTTGTATCGATTTGTCGATGAATTTATGAACCAGATAACCTAAATTTGACTACAAAATTCATATATTTAATTTTCTAACTATCTACTATCAATGATAGATATATTAGAATGAATGTAATATGAAAATATCTCACATTAGGTGTTTGCAACTATTTTTGAGGAATTTCTCGAACATACCTGTGCTACACATTAACATTTTCTACTATGATTAACATATCACATGGCATGATTAAAACAGCAAAATAACCATTAAAAATTGATTTTTCGAATTAAAAAAAAAAGAGTCAAAATTCATGCGTAAATAGAAAAAAAATATTTAAAAAATATTAAATGGCACCCTAAATCTGTAAAATGCACATTAATATGTTCTACTATGATTATCACATCATATGGCATGATTAAAACAGCAAAACAACCATTAAAAATTGATTTTTCGAATTAAAAAAAAAAAGGGTAAAAATACATGCGTAAATAGAAAAAAATAATAAAAAATATTAAATGGCACCCCAAATCTGTAAAACGCACATTAATATGTTCTACTATGATTAACACATCATATGGCATGATTAAAACAGCAAAACAATCATTAAAAATTGATTTTTCGAATTTTAAAAAAAAGGTAAAAATACATGCGTAAATAGAAAAAAAATAATAAAAAATATTAAATGGCACCCCAAATCTGTAAAATGCACATTAATATGTTCTAATATGATTAACACATCATATGGCATGATTAAAACAGTAAAACAACCATTAAAATTTGATTTTTCGAATTTTAAAAAAAGGGTAAAAATACATGCGTAAATAGAAAAAAATATTAAAAAAATATTAAATGGCACCCCAAATCTGTAAAACGCACATTAATATGTTCTACTATGATTAACACATCATATGGCATGATTAAAACAGCAAAACAATCATTAAAATTTGATTTTTCGAATTTTAAAAAAAAGGGTAAAAATACATGCGTAAATAGAAAAAAATAATAAAAAATATTAAATGGCACTCCAAATCTGTAAAATGCACATTAATATGTTCTAATATGATTAACACATCATATGGCATGATTAAAACAGTAAAACAACCATTAAAATTTGATTTTTCGAATTTTTTAAAAAAGGGTAAAAATACATGCGTAAATAGAAAAAAATATTAAAAAAATATTAAATGGGACCCCAAATCTGCAAAATGCACATTAATATGTTCTACTATGATTAACACATCATATGGCATGATTAAAACAGCAAAACATGTTAAAAAAAGTGTAAATACCTATTTTTGACGAATTCGGAATTTCTGAAAAATGGCCCCCCGAGCTTCGATTCAACAAAAGCGGCAATACAATGCGTTTTTATCACAAAAACCCAACCAAGGTTGGTCGAAATTGGCAGTAGAAGGGGTGAGAAGTACTTTGGAAGCAAGAAATTTGAAAAAAAACAGCAAAAAGTAGCTTAAAATGGAAAAAAAATGGCCGTTTTTCGACCGTTACGGGTCAGCCCGTTACGGGTCGACCGTTACGCCCCGTATCGGCCCGATACGGGCCCGTATCGGCCGATACGGGTGCAAAAAATCGTATCGGCCGATACGACCCCGTATCGCGTATCGGTTCAGGCCGTTACCGTTACGTATCGGCCGATACGGCCGATACGTAACCGTTTTGGCATACCTTGAATTAGACAATGCAAATCCTTTGAATCGGGTCTATGGTCAAAGGGATGAATATGCACAGTTAAAATATCTCCTTTCCTAACACAAACACACACTTTGTCATACACATCTATTGACATTTCTCCTCTCACACAAATACACACTTATGGAGACATGCTTTTTGGGGGAGGATGGAGTTGGGGTTTGATTGGCAACAACATTTCCATGAAATTTACCAAAAGAAAAAAGAAAAAAAGAATAAAGAGAGAGAAAGAAACAAACTGCTCCATAGGGAAATGCCTCAGATAAATGAATGGAAACACCCAAATCTCTATGTAATCCACATTGATGTTTCTAGGAAATTTAGAGAAACAAACAAAGGCTCCCGTTATGTAAATTTCAATTGTCTAAGCATTGACATTTAAAGGAAGTATACAAAAGAAACAAACAGCTCCATTTTTAAAAGCCTCAAACAAACAAATGGAAACACTCAAATCTCAATCTATGTAAATTTGTCAATAAAATTCAACTGTATTAGCATCTTCATCTCCACTATAGCCCTTCGTTACACAAACCTTTACCCAGGTGCCACTCTCACTTTGGATTGCGCTTCAAACTTCTGCTCCCTCTTCCTATATATTTATAACTGTTGATGTTTTGGAACACGTTCCCTGCACTCGAATCTATTGCCTACTTTGCATCACGGTTTATTTGACTATACTTTTACCATCATTATCGGAGTCTTCCATATACCATATATCATGCTTAAATTGTTGATGTCTTAATTTCAGTTCCCTCTCTGCTTGGTGGATGCATCCTGTTGTTCTTGTAAAATCTAGCTTAAGGCTCCTTTTATTTTTCTGTATTAATTTGGTCATAGCAAGTTTTGAATGCAATTTAGAAGTGCGACTTGCATCATGATTTGAATGCACTTTTGCAGAGAGAGAGGCAGCAAAAACGTCCCATTTAGATAATGTTCAAACCCAAACAGACTCCATTTACAGTCTAGGTCAATCCAGGTTTGGTGTAGCTGATGCCTCCCAGCATTATTATCAGGTACTTGTTTTCTAGAGAAAATGTTCCAGATACATTCTTTTAGATTTTAAATCCTTTCTGTTTACTTCTGCTCTCTGCTTCTTCATTGTGAGTGACACAGTTTACGAACATTTGACATTGCTCTTTGTTCCTTATGTTAGGAACAGTTGCCGCCGCATCAGCATCATAATGTCCAACGCAGTCCATATGGTGACAGTTATCAACAGCCACCCAACGCTGTATATGGGGGAGGATATCAACCCATGCAGCAGACACCACAGTTCCCAGAATATATTACCCCTCAACCACTTCAGCCAACACAACCCCCCCAGATGTTTGTCCCAACACAGGCACCTCAGGTTCCACCGGTAATTCGCGTACTTGGTCTTATTTCCTTGGAAACTTCAAATAATCATTCGGGTTTACTCGGGAATTACATAATATCGTTGCTGCTTACCTCTTCTTTTTTCTTTTTTTTTGGTCCGTCTTTTGTTTCCCCTATTGAATCATATTCCACAATTACTGAAATTGGACTGTTATCATGTCATGTTTTCATTTGTTGGGTCAAAATCATGTTTGTTTGTAGAAACAGATTTTTTTTTTCTTTTCTTCCATATTTCCATTTTATTTGGTGTCTAAAAGTAACTCGAGTATATTTTTTATTTACCTAACCAGGGAGTCATTGGGTTCTTGTGTTTTTCATCTTCACCCCATTTTGGTCCTTATTGATGGTTCTATTTAGATATTTCAGAGAATGCTACTGCACCTTAAAAATATATGATGCTTTAATTGACAGAAACCATTATCTTAGAAATCTGTGTACCGTTCTGTTTGCTATTTTTTTTTTTTGTTAATTTTATGAACAATTACTATTTCAGCTGCTAGTAATACATTTTGAATATCTGTCAGACAACTTTTGCTCCATCGCCTGTCTCCGCACAGCCTGCAGTGAGGCCCTTCATTCCTTCGACACCACCTATGCTAAAAAATGTGGAGCAATATCAGCAGCCAACTTTGGGTTCTCAGCTGTACCCGGTCCATATTCCAGTCTCTGTTAAAACTTAATCATTCAGACTCGAGTCCTTCACTGTAACCAGACTGGGTAGACTGATTTTTTTTTTTTTTTTTTTTAACCTCTAATTGTCGGTGCAGGGAGTTTCTAACTCAGCATATCAACCTGGACCACCTGGATCTGGCTCACTTGGTGCTGGTCCATCTCCAGTGGGACCAGTTCCTGTCCACAAGTTGCCTCCTGTTATGGCACCTACCCCGGCACCTAGGAGTTTCATGCCAGTGACTAATCCAGGGTTTGTTCAAAGACCTGGACTAGGTCCTGTCCAACCGTCTAGTCCCACCACCCAGCCAGCACCAGTACAAACAGTGGTGGCACCTCCAGCTCCTCCACCTACGGTGCAGACAGTTGATACTTCGAATGTTCCTGGTAATCTTATGTTTGGAACTCTGCATTTATTTATGGTATGCAGATTTCAATCCTGCATGCTGAATGTCTATTATTGATATTGTAAGCTAATTGAGAGCTTTTCAAGGTCCCTGTTTCTTCATATTTTCTGCTTTAACCAATATCTCAATGTGTTTGAACAATAGTTACCCAGAAACCTTTTTACCGCTGCAAATTTTTATGTTCCTCACTTCCTTTTACGTCATTTGTTCACTCTTATTTCCATAACAAACATCATAATATGGGCTTTTCAAGCATCCATTTCTTGCATTATTCCTCCATCCATTTCTGTCTGGTAACTATGGTTTGAACTTGGAAGGGAAAATCTCTGTGAACGAACAGCAATCAGTGTAGGTGTTTCAATGCCTTTCGTGACTCTATGTTGATGCATAATTGCCAATTACCTGGGTTTGAGAACTCGGGACTCAGATGTGACCTGTCGCTTGCAAAATTTTAACTCAGATGAGTAAGAATCTTTTTTCATATTTGGTAAATAAGCGTAAGAAGCGTTTCTGATTCTTCTAATATTTTCGGACAAGGTTTGCAACAGGCATCTGAAGTGGTTGAGTTGGGTTGTTTCATTTGTGCATATAATCTTTACTTATCCATTTTCTTTCTACCCACATAAGATGCCATGCAGTAGGAAAAACAAATCAGGAGATGATCGAGAGGATTCTGGCCCACAGGAGTTCATCCAAAACTAATCATGCATGCTCGATGGTTCGGCGGCAATGTTATTTGTTGACTGCTATCCAGGGGATTCACTCTCCCAGAATCTCCAGTATGATTTCGGCAAGCATGCTAAGGTCGTGGAAGTCGTTGTCGTGGCTGTAAGATGATCTAGCTGAGTTCATGTCTTTGCATTTGTGAGGGTAACTGATATGTAGTCTCTAATGGCCAGCAGCAAATGCCTGGAGGCTGGGCTTTCAAAAGAAGAAAACTCAAATTGGAAATGCTAAGTACGGGCCAGAGGTACTCGAGAAGGTACAGAAGAAGCCTGCACTGGTGATAGCGCAACAAGGATAAGGATAATAAGGTGGCCAATACCCTTTCAAATGAAGAAGAAAAGAGAAGCATGGGCTGGCAACCTCAGAGGGTGGACCATAGTTTTCAATATCGGTATCATATTGGCCGATACAACGGTATTGTATTTGTATTGGCTTGATACAATACGCGATATGGGGCCAAATCGGCCGATATTGGGCATATCCTCACCGATACAGACCAGTACAAGTTGGATACACCCATAAATAGCCAATTTTGATTTTTTTTTTTCCAAAATTCATTAATGTTTACTCTTTTTTTTTTTTTTTTTTCCCTTTTAAATCATGGAGGAAGTATATAAAACCATTATAGGCTAGATCTAGACCTATTTTGGGATAAAAACAAATGATTTGTGGGGGATTCAACAAATCGAAGCGAAGTGGGCCATTATGAGAAAAATTGGAAAGAAAGGTAAACCTTCACTTTCTTTTTAACGTTTTCATCTTCTTTTTGTTGTATTTCAATGCAATGGGCCCTAATTCACAAAATCATGCATGATTTGTGTTCAATTAGGGCCCATTTGATTCTCTCAACAAGTGAAATCGACGAACAACATTCTTTATCAAAGAATGGTCCGATTCACCATTACATGCATTAAAATTGTGTCGGTTGTCTAACACAACACCACACTGCGTAGAAGCTTATAGAGCTTAGAAATATGGCTAAGTCTTGGAGGGGAGGATGAATAGGACCACTTAAAAATATGCGCCAATTAAAAACATTTAACTCTTATACTTACAAGCCAAGTGGGTCCAAGTACATAGACTACAAATAATACAATTATATGAGCAACTAGTCTATGTGAGATTGATATTTCAAGTGTGTGCAATTGAGCTAAACACTAAGCACATGCATTCATAAACAACAACTCAACTCACAAGTATGAATAATGTGCACAAATCACAATCGCAAACACAAGGATATATGTTAGTTCGGCTAATTGCCCACTCCACCCCCGGCGGACGCACTCTCCTTGAGTGTACTAGATTTCACTATCTCGGAGGTTTCCAATAGGTTCACCTCTAACATTTACAATGGTTTACAAGTTCACCACAAACCTACACATACACACCCATGTCGGTGGACCACGTACACACCCGTGTCGGTGACGGTCCTACACAAAGACTCATACGTACTCACCCGTGTTGGTGGAACAAGTTTCCACCTGTATCGCTGGCTCCCACGGATACTTGGTTTTCAATCGGCTAACTAAGAATCACTATGGTCCTAATCCAAGGACTTACATATACTCCCGCCAGAGGCTCCCACGGAGACTAACACGTACGCACCTGTGTTGGGTGGCAGTCCTACACAAGAACCTACGTACACTACTGTTGAAGATGGTACTACACAAGGACCTAGATGAGTTTGAATCTTAAAATCAAATGGACTCTAAAACAACAACCTTACCCATTTGATTGAGCCCCGTTGATGTGCCTTTCTTGAGATGCTTCTTCTCTTCAATCCACTTCTCTCGTGCTCTCCCAATCTTCGAAGTTGATTTTCTTCCGCTTCTTCGAATCGGCTACTAGTAACGATCTTCCTATTGTGATGCCAAGGTAATAGGAGAGGTTGAATCTTGTACAACTATGAGATGGTTCCAAGTGGGGATTTACCTAGATGGGTATTCTAGAGAATTTTGACGAGGATTTACCTATAGGATAGTGTCTAATCTCTAGAAAATGGGAGAAAACATGAACACTTTTATAATGGAGTTTAGAATGCTCATTAGAGTGATTAATCATAAGAAGGGTGTCATGAATCTCTTTGCTTTGGAGTCTAGGAGATGGATAATGAGTGGGAAATCACTTAGGCTCTAATTGCACCTAAAACCCATCAATTTGTCCAAGGTCAGAATGCCCATTTTATAGAAAAAGGTTTGCAATGGCTATAAAACGACTAGTTTAACAACACCTTCGATAGGATTGATCAATCCTTCGATTCAATCGAGAAAATCCGAATTTACATAGTTTGCTTGCTGGACAGTTGTGGCCATCTTCGATCAAATCGAGTCTCATTGATGGACTGTCGATAGGATCAAGATCCACTCGAAGACTGCTGATTTGGGTTGTTTGTTTATTAGCATCTTTGCACCTCTAAAGCCTAACTAGACATGATCAAATAAAGGCTCCTAAGGCTTATGGGATGATCAAGCAAAGGTTTACCTATTAGGGAATAGATCATATAGAGGCTAAGGTTGTTTTTGACCTAAAGGGGACTAAGGTTAGGGTCACCAAGGCACCTCAATTTACCTATTTCTTAACTCTTTGATGCTCCAAGTCTTTATGTGCCTTCGATCTTCAGCTCCAAGGGCTCAACTGACTCACTAACACACTGACACACGTGATTGGCAAAAAAGTGCTCTTACAATCTTTCCATTTGTTAATTACATATTAAAAACTAACTTAGACCTTGTCATGGTCCATACCAACGACAAACCAAAACAACTAAAAAATACATGTCAAATATTGCAATGATTTTCAACATAAATACAAGACTCGACATATTAACACTTGCAATGCTCCTCCTCAATTGCTCCCCCTAACTTCATCTATTCTCTACAACAAATAGAACCTGTAAAATAACATTCAACTTGTTTTGGTGGAACTTGATCTTTCTCTCCATTTTTTCTCAATAAATGACAATGAGACAATTCCATGGTTATACTAATTAAGCACAAAAAAATAGAAAGCTTGATAAATCATAAATATACCTATAAGCACATATTAACAAGGGAATGTAGGGTACATATAAACATTAAAAACATGGAGCATGCATATTATGATTGTTGAGGTCAAAATCTGGACCACCCTCCACTCAATTCTGCGAACCTCGAAAGGACCCTAGTTTGCACAGAAAGGTGAGTAAAGGAGACCCTGGCTTAAACAGGGGACCCTCCGATGCCCAAGTCAGGCTAGGGAATCTGGGTGGACGACCCTGTTTGTCTTCATTCAAGTTTTCCCATAACAGATATTTTGGCGCCGTCTGAGGGAAACCAAACAAAAAGCTAGAAAGCTTTATCAGAAATGGCAAGAGGAAAGAAAAAGGTGATAGCGGTGGAGCCCGAACCTAGCGGACAACATCAGTCTTCTTCAATGCTACATACCGAATCGGCTCCAATAGGGCTATCCCAACGGACTAGGAGCCGAGGAGGAAAGTACAAGGCGTTACAAAACGAAGTCCAGATGCCGAAGGACGAAATTAACCAAATGAAGGCGCAACAAAACCAGTAGCCGCCTCTTAACATGGTGGAAGCCACTCCGGCACCCGAGGGACGACCGCAACAAGTCGGTTCTCGGGTCAGGGGGTACCAGGCACAGTCCGTGCGAGCTCTCGACCCTACACACAATCCAGTGTCCCAGAACCAGTCTGCTCGAGTCCCGGAACCTGTTCAGGATGCGGAGCCATCCTATGTGTCCGCAACTTCGGCCCTGGCCCCCACTGACCTCCACCATCTGCTGGTGAGCAGAAGACATGGCGGAGTGCCCGAGGTGACGGAGGCCCCCCAAGAGTATCTGAAAATCAGAAATCCTGGGAAGCTCAGCTTAAGGAACTCTGCGATCAATTCAAGACGTTTCAGAAGAATCAGCAGTCTGCGTCTGTCCCGACTGCAGTCCAGGCGATGATGGAAGAGACTGAGCCTTCCTCAACTCAAAAATCGTGGACGAGGTGATGACACAGAGGTTCAAGATGCCAACAATCATCCAATATTCCGGGTCTGGAGACTCGTCAGAACATGTAGAATCCTATCGTTCGTGGATGCAGATCCAGTCGGACAGGGACGCAATGATGTGCAGAGCCTTCTTGATAACCCTCTTCGGGTCTGCTCGTAGTTGGTATCGACAGCTTAAGCCAAAGTCAATCAGCTCCTTCGCAGAGCTCAGTAGATTGTTCCTTACCCAGTTCATCTCTGGCAAGAAGAGTCGGAAGCCGACTACCCATCTGTTTACCCTCAAACAGGGGAACAAGGAGTCATTGAAGGACTTCATCACCCGCTTTAATGAAGAAGCACTGTTAGTGGATAACTACGGCGACAAGATGACACTCTCTGCCATGTTCAGCGGACTCAGGGAGGGAAAATTCGTCTTCTCAATTGGGAAGAATCCACCAATTACTTTGGCCGAGCTCATCAGCCGGGGCCGTGGCAGGCACTGCTTCAACTAGGAAGGTCATGGCTGCAACCGGAGAAGGTTTAGCCCCGGAAGCAGAGAAGGTCATGGCTGCAGCCGAAACAGGCTCAGCCTCGGAAGTCTTTCTCTTCTTCGACGTAACCTTTGTCCTTGGCTTGGATGAGAGAACAACGTCCATCGGAGGGCGCGATACAACTGGCCTCCTCTTTGAGTCGCTTGTCTCCATTCCTGCCCCAAAAAGAAGGAAATCAACCATTGTAGAATCTACTGAATGTCAACAAACATTCCCCAAGGACCCTTATCCCGCTTACCCAAAGCGAAGAGAGTGGGCTGGAGTCGGCAGAAACCAGATGACACTAGGTTTTGCCCGTTGATGAGTTCGAACCAGACGCGTTGGTCCTCAGCGAGCAATCTAGCTCGGGCAACCTGCTGCTTTTGGAGAGGGCAGAGTTCTGGGGTCCCTTTCGGCTGAATTGCAAGCAGAGACAGAGCTCGAGTTAAAACACGGAAGGGAAAATCAAGCATACAGTGCGATCAAAAGGAGTGCCCGACCTGGGTTGGCAAACTTGGTGGGGACCCGAACCTGCAGTCCGTCCAACTCGGAGGCAGGGGCCTCCCATTCCCCCGAGGCCCATAACTACTTCCCTTTCCAATCCTTGTTGGAAGAAGGAAGTTGAGTTACTAGACCCGGGATGCATGGAGGCCTAGCCGAGAAGTAGTACCAGGCTCGCTCCGACTTGTCATACTTGGCCACGTACAAAAATAGGAACTCTTCCGGCGTCTGCCTCTTGCTCCTCACCCGATGCCAGAGAATAAAGGTGGAGACAAGAGTCCTCCAGGTGTTCGGGACTAGCTAACCCGACGCCACTCCAAGCCGTGTGGTCAACTCACGTATGAATGGATGGATGGGGAATTGAAGCTCGCATTGGAGGGCACTAGTGAAGATGACGATCTCCCCCTCAGCTTGAAGGCCCGCTTGGTCCGTGGGGGCAGAGGCTCGAATGTGCACCTAGTCGGGAATCTAATAATCTTCGTGGAGTTGGGCCATTTGGGACTCAACCAGGATCGAGCCTTAGGGGACCAACGGCTTCAGCTTGCCTTCGACTGCCCTGTGAGATCTCTAAGAGCCCTCTTACCATGACTTTTGGCCCTCTGACTCGCTGTTCTCTTGGCCGAAGTGCTAAGTGGTATAGCCTCGAAATGGCCCTCGGAGTCTCCCGGCCCTGAGGTGGTGGTCTCTGGTCTGGAGTCAGAACCAATTCCTCGGACCTTTTCTACTTCATCAGAGTTGCTCGACATTATGTAAGGGAAAAGTCTTTAAGTGATGGAAGACTCATAGCGTTACAGGCGATTCTCCGGTAGAGATTTTCCCAACTCCAGCAGCTTTCTCCCGAGCAGAATCCCTTTTTCCGATGGTTGGAAACCCTTAATACGGTGACGAAAATCTTTTTTCCGATAGAGGGCAATTTGAAAGGAAAAAAGCAAAGGAAATGGAAAGCGAGAGAGTGAGAGTTGCAAAAGAAGTGTTTGAATGAGAATGGGAGGGTTTTATAATCCCCTCCCCATTACTCAGCGTCATCATTGCGGACAACTGTCCCCGAGGTCGAGGCAGTTCGACACTGACACCGGGGGACACGTGGAGAGAGACGATACGTCCGAGTCCATGTTCCCACGGCGGGGTCGTCTCAACATTAAGTGCTATTTGTGGCGCAGGCGGCCTCTCCCCCCCCCCCCCCATGGGCATGTGGCAGCGTCTCCTCCGCCCTGTCGATCGCGAATCGTAATCGTCGCCACGTGTCATCTATCCGAAGGTCGAGATCTGAACGGATGCAGCCGCCATACGGCATGAGGAACACGAAGCGTGATCGTCGCAGTGATTGCACCCCAGTTATCCCAATCGTCGTCATGAGCAGAGACGTGGAGGCGGCGTCTTGTTTCCCAGGCATTTACTTTCCAAGTTTGGGATTGGACCAAGAAAGTAGGGGGCTTCTGTTATGGGAAAACCTGAATAAAGACAATCAGGGTCGTCCTGAGCTATCCGTTTCAGTTATTAAGGCCTCGGAAGGAGAACATTGCGTCAAGTGCGAGCCAACCTTTGAGTTACGACTATAAGTAGGCCGACACGAGCTCTCGTCCTTGTCCTTGTCCTCGTTCTCATCTAAAGACGACATTCATTGAACTTCGACTCTGAGCGTTGTTCAATAATTCATATTGGCGAAACGGCCGAGCTATGTGTACATCCGAGTCCGAGGCAAATTATTCGACTAACTCATAATGCTCGTACTCGGCCTCGGGTCTGGATAGGATGAGGTCGAGCCTGGGTGAGGACATTCCGAGTGTCGAGCCGGGAGATTAACCTAAATACGGATGTGACCGAAGATCTCGCCCAGGGATACGCGCCCTTAAGACACGATACGCTACACGACCCAAAGATTGCGGATAATATATCCACAATTACAATATCCGCATGATTGAGCAAATCGTGCTGAGATTAACGGACGCGATCCTCTCTATCCACAGGTATAAATACCAGGGGACCCCATTGCAACAGGTACGCAATATCTTGCACCCTCTTTCTACATTACGCGACTTAGACCCAGATTCCCTAGTTTAATTTAGTAATCAGAGGGTCCCCTGTTTAAGCAAGGGTCTCCTTTGCTCATTTTTTTTTTTGTGCAGGACTAGGGTCCATTCGAGGCTCGCAACATTGAGTGGAGGGTGGTCCAAAATTTGACCTCAACAATGGTCATTCAAATGATATGCCTATCAAGCAACATGACCAATCATAGCTTAACAAAGCATATAATAAAACATAAAGCAACTTAAGCTAAACTAAGCAAAGAGAAAATGAGGCTAAAATCCCCAGATTTTCCTATAAGCACATGTACACCTTCTAAGGTCACCTATTCCTCTTCAGAACCCATTTGGGTGTGAATTTCCTAGGACCCGAACTATGTTCGGGAGAGAGATTTTCTTCCCTAAGGTCTTCTCTCCTAGATGAATTCCTATTTAGAGATCTATGTTTGGTATGAGATTTTCCTATGTTGTTCCTACCCTAGTTGTTGCCGCCCCAACTAAGTAGTTTCCTAGTTTTCTCATTCAGAAAGGCAACCTATTTTAACAACACCCTCATATGATTATAGATTTTTTGAGGGGTTGGCAACTCCTTTTCGGGCAATCCTCTACCGGGGCTTCTCCATTGGTGTGTTGATTTCTAAGTCATGATATATTTACCTATTCGGTTTGAGACTTAGATGAAGTGAGACCTTTTAGAGATCAAACATTCAAATTTCAGGTGCTCCACATCTCCACAAGCATAACACACATGAGAGGCTCTTGATCTACTTCCTGAAGCAGATGAGTCCCTTTGGATTGCCGGTGGGGTAAATGTTGTAGCAAAGATGTGACTATCAAGTTCAAAACCTCCCTTTTCCCCTAAAGGTTTACCCATACTAACAAATTTACCTACTTGGTCCTTTTGGGCAACCTTAGCCTCAGTATTGGTAAGAAGATATTCAAGTTGGCTAAACCTCTTGCCTCATGTCTTGATTTATAAATTTAACTGTTTCAAGCTCACATTCAAGCTCTGCATATCTCCCTAAAGTCTCATCCAAATCAAACTTGAGATTTTCCTTTTCTTGCACTAGGGAGAAATTCTCATATTTTACTTTTTCTAGATCATTAACCAATTGATTCTTTTCCGCCTTAACTCAAACCAACTTTTTAAGAATCTCCAAACTTTTGGTGTATTGATGGTTGTAGGCTTCCTACAAGTCCTCATCTCCTCTAACTTCATCTTCTTCATTGGAGGATGACTATTCTTCTTATTCCTCTTCTTCCGAGGTGTTATGGTCAGAATCTCCTCCTAAATCTCTAGAGAGAGAAGCTGTGGTGGAAGCCATTAGAACTCTAAGAGATCCCAAGGTCTTCGTCACTATAAGAGTCCTTATAATTTGAATTGGACTCCTCAATATCATCTTACGTTGTTGCTAGAGCCTTGCCTCTTTTCTTCTTCTTCTTCTTCTTTTTAATTTTTATTTTTAAATCGTACTTTGCCAGTGCATTTGGAGGCAACATGTTCTTAACCCTCACAGTCGTGACATCGGATTTCTCTAGATTTCTTGAAGGGTTTACCTATACACTTAGGTTCAAGAGATTTTCCATTTTTGTCACAATCTTTCCCTCTACTTATCTTGAGGAATTTCTTCAAATTTTTAACCATTTCCTCATCTCATCTTCCTCATCACTGTAATCTTCATATTCAATTTTCTTTTGCCTATGTGAGTGCTTGTGTGAAGATTTAAGAGCAATGAGTTTCTTCTTACTAGAGGGAGCTTCTCTAAAGTGTAGTTTAAATGTATGTAGGGAACTTACAAGTTCTTCTACTTTCGTCTCATTTAAGTTTTTACACTCTTCTATTAAGTTTACTTTGGAGGCGAATCTATCTGGGAGGGATCTAAGTATTTTCCTACACATATGGCCTTCTGGAATTCTCTCCTAAACCCTACATAGAGTTACAAATATCATTCAATTTACTATAAAACTCTATGAAAGTTTTAGACTCTTCCATCTTAATATTTCCAAATTGTGTGGTCAAGAGCTACAGCTTGGAATGCTTTATTGTGCTAGTTCCTTCGTTGGTGATTTTTAAGATGTCCCATGCTTTCTTTACTGTTTCACATGTACAAATACGCTTAAATTCATTGGGGGAAACCACACAATAAATCACATTGAGAGCTTTTGCATCATAGGCATACCTAGCTCTCTCATCAACACTCCAATTAGATTTATCTTTGGGAGTGCTAATTGTTTCTACTGTCAACCACAATATGTTCTATAGGCATAATCCATCTTTATTAAACATTAGACCAAACCATATGGTTAAGGAATCTCAAGAATACCCTCATCTTAGTCTTTCAATAGGCATAATTATAGCCATCAAAATAAGGTGGTCATGTAACAATACTCCCCTCGTAGTAGACATGATTATAAAGCTCCTACGGTTCTTACTCTAGATGGTTAAATCATTGAAAAGCCACCCGCTCTGATACCAATTGAAATTGCGTTAGTTGTCTAACACAACACCAGGCTACGCGGAAGCTTACGAAGGGTTAATAAGGCCACTTAAAATTTTGCGTTAATTAAAATTAATTAACACAGGCTTCTAAGCCAAGTGGGTCCAAGTACATAAACTACAAATAATACAATTATATGAGCAATTAGTCTATGTGAGATAGATGTATCAAGTGTGTGCAGTTGAGTTAAACACTAAGCATACAATCTATTCATGCATTCATATACAACAACTCAACTCAAAATTATAGATAGAAATGTGCACAAATCATAATCGCAAACACAATGATATATGGTAGTTTGACTAATTGCGTACTCCACTCCTGGCGAACGCACTCTCCTCGAGTATACTGGATTTCACTGTCTCAGAGGTTTCCAATAGGTTCACCTCTAACCTTTACATTGGTTTTACAGGTTCACCACAAACCCACACATACACACCTGTGTTGGTGGACCACGTACGCACCCATGTAGGTGGCGGTCCTACACAACTATCTACATGTATTCACCCGTATTAGTGGAGCACATTTTTACCTGTGTTGGTGGCTCCCGCGGAGACTTGGTTTTTTATTGGCTAACCAAGAACCACTACAGACCTAATCCAAGGACCTACGTATACTCCCGCCAGAGGCTCCCACGAAGACTAACATGTACGCACCCGTGTCTGGTGGCGGTCCTACACAAGAACCTACATACACTCCTGTCGAAGACAGTCCTACACAAGGACCTAAATGAGTTTGGACCTCAAACTCAAATGGACTCTAAAACAACAATCTTGTTTGATTGAGCCCCGTTGACGCATCTTTCTTGAGATGCATCTTCTCTTCTTGAATGCGCTTCTTGTGTGCTCCTCCAATATTTGAAGTTGATCTTCTTCCGCTTCTTTGAATCGGCTACCAGCAATGATCTTCCTATTGAGGTGTTAAGGTAATAGGAGAGGTTGAATCTCCTACAACTATGGAATAATTGGTTCCAAGTGGGGATTCACCTAGATGTGTATTTTAAAGAATTTAAACAAGGATTTACCTATAATATTGTGTCTAATCTCTAGAAAATGGGAGAAAACATGAACACCTTCATAATGGAGCTTGGAATGCTCGTTGGAGTGATTAATCACAAGAGGGTGTCATGAATCTCTTTGGTTTAGAGAATTTAGACAAGGATTTGCCTATAGGATTGTGTCTATCTCTAGAAAATGGGAGAGAATATGAACACCTTCATAATGGAGCTTGGAATGCTCAATAGAGTGATTAATCGCAAGAAGGGTGTCACGAATCTCCTTGGTTTAGAGTCTATGAGAAGGATAATGAGTGGGGAATCACCTATGCTCTAATCAGACAAAAAACCAATCAATTTGCCCAAGGTTCGAATGCCCATTTTATAGAAAAATATTTGCAACGGCTAGTTCAACAACACCTTCGAGTCAATAGGATCGGACTATCCTTCGATTCGATCGAGAATATCTGAATTTAGGCAGTTTGCTCGCTAAACATTTCTAGCCATCTTCAATTGAATCAAGGGGGACCTTCGATCGAATCGAGTCCCATCGAGCGACTGTCGATAGGATTGAGATCCACTCGAAAACTGTTGATTTCGATCGTTTGTTTATCATTAGCTTGGCACTTCTAATGCCTAACTAGCCATGATCAAGTAAAGGCTCCTAGGGCTATGAGATGATCAAACAAAGGTTTACCTATTATGTAATAGATCATTTAAAGGCTAAGGTTGTTTTGGACTTGAAGGGGACTAAGGTTAGGGTCATCAAGGCACCTCAATTTACTTGTTTCTTTACTTCTTGATGCTCTAAGTCTTCATGCGCCTTTGGTTTTTAGCTTCTAAGGGCTCAATCAACTCATTAACACATGTGATTATCAAACAAGTGCACTTTCATGTATATCCATTTGTTTATATAGATCCTTGAATATCTCTCTGGTTTTTTTTTTTTATTTTCTTCCCTAATTCTTTGGCTTAAAAAAATTCAACCAATTTTTTTTCCTTTATTCTATAGACGAATACCGATACACGACACCTAATATTGTCAAAATCATTGTCGTATCATAAATCACAATAAGGGTTTAATCATATCAAATCTAATTGTAAATCATTTCGTAAATTGTAAGTTTTTTTAAAAAATGTTTTCTTAAAAAAACTAAAGAAAATCTACAAAATATAAATAAATTAAGAAACCTAAAAACTCATTAGTCATCCATTTCCCATCCACATGCACCGTTATACTTCCATGTCAAGATAGATGGTTCTTATCTTTTGTTTTTTGACATTCAAGAAATTTACCTTATTTTTTATTTATTTATTTATTTTTTTAAAGAAAGAAAATGTGCAAAATATAAATAAATTAGGGAAAAAAAAAATTCATTAGTCATCCATTTCCCATCCACATGCACCCTTATACTTCATATCATGATAGTGTTAGATGTTTGTTATCTTTTATTTTTTGTCATCCAAGAAATTTACCTTAAAAAACATATGAGAATCCCTCAATAATTTATGTTCTTTTTACCTTTCTTGAGTTTAGAAACACATTAGAATAGTGGCATTCGATTATATAGACCGATAAAAGAAGATATTTTTATTTTTAACAATCATTATACCACAATATATATAGGTCAACATGATCACAACCATCTATAGAAACATTCCAGATAAGTCATACATCGATTTGGTGTTTTGACCAATTAGGAAGTAAGAAACCATAAGAAATTTTGAAAGAATTTAACATTGAAGAGAATATCCATCATGTAATCTCAAAAAAATATAATAAAGTAATTGACTTCTTTTGAATGATTCTTAAAGACCCTACCAATTTAAAAACATAAAATGAAAGCCAAGTAAAAGATTAATACAGAAGAGAACAAGTACAATTTAAATCGTAACTCGTGATTTGGATTATAAATTGTAGGTTTCAAAACATAGAATCGTCGACAGTATTGTTAAAATCCTACGATTTACGATTTTAGTTGAATCTTAAGCAAAACAATTTGAATCCCGCCTTTGAATCCCTTTTCATATGAATCCTACAATTTTATGATCTGAATCTTACATTTTTACGATTCAAATCCCGATTTATGATTCAAATTATACTTGTTTTCTTCTATTTTAAGCTTTATTCGGCTTTCATTTGATGTTTTTCAATTGGTGGGTGGTTTAAGAATCATCTAGAAAAACCTTTCAAAAAAAGAATCATTTAGAAAAAGGTAAATTATTTTATTTAAAGCATTTAGAAAAACCTTTCAAAAAAAGAATCATTTAGAAAAAGGTAAATTGTTTTATTTTGTTCTTTATAAGAGATTAAATGATATATATTCTCTTCAATGTTTTAATCCTAATGCCTTTTTTTAATGATTTCTTACTTCTTAACTGGTCAAAACATCAAATTGATGTATGACTTATCTAGAATGTTTTTGTGGATGGTTACGATCATGTTGACCTTTATGATGCAGGACAAGTAACCACTTGCTTTAAAAGCTCGAACTGTTAGAGTATGGCGAATTAATCCCTTTATCTCATAGCCCAGGCCCCACATCTCATGGGTTTTAGGACCTCGGTCGAACCCCTTTCGTGGGCCCCAAATCACATGTACCGCCCACCCCGATTATGTCCCCGCATCCCACGGGCTACCCCACTCGAGCCCGGTGTGAAATGCGCATTAATCACCCCTGGTGAGGAGTCTCGAACACGAGACTTCCTCCGTGGGCCGCACTCACCCCGAGTGTGCCCCTGCATCCCACAAGCAACCCCACTCGAGCCCAGTGTGAAAATGCCCCTGCATTAATCACCCCCGGTGAAGAGTCTCGAATTCGAGACCTCCTGCTCTGATACCAATTTGATGCAGGACAATTAACCACTTGCTCTAAAAGCTCAAATTGTTAGAGTATGGCGAATTAATCCATTTATCTCATAGCCCAGGCCCCACATCTCATGGGTTTTAGGACCTCGGCCGAACCCCCTTCGTGTGCCCCAAATCACATGGGCCACCCACCCTAATTGTGTCCCCGCATCTCACTGGCTACCCACTCGAGCCCGGTGTGAAATGCGCATTAATCACCCCTGGTGAGGAGTCTCGAACACGAGACCTCCATGGGCCGCACTCACCCCGAGTGTGCCCCTGCATCCCACAAGCGACCCCACTCGAGCCCAGTGTGAAAATGCCCCTGCATTATTTGTATTGTGGAATGATAGTTAGAAATCCAAATATCTTTTTTAGTCAGTCTACATAATCAAATGTTGCTTTTCCAATGCAATTCTACATTCAAGAAAGGTAATAAAAATATAAATTACTAAGGATCTTTGTATGTTTTTCAAGGAAAAATTCTTAAAAGACAAAAAAATAAAAGAAGGAAAGATAAGAATCATTTAATTTTTAGGTAATATCATGTCATGATAGTGTTAAAGTTTTTTAATTTTTCTGATTTATTTTTATTTTTAAGAAATTTCTAAAAATCTTACGATTTGCAATTTGATATGATTCAACCCCTGTCACGTAACAATTTTGACAACATTGATCGTCAAATTCAATGTGGGATTCAAATCATTGTGCTGAAGATTCGACTCAAATCATAAATAATAAATTGTAGGATTTTGACAACATTGGCGACGCTCATATCGTATTGTTTTTTGGCCAGGCCTATATGTCCCTTGATACCATATTTAGAAGCATGGGGTGGTCTATACAAAGATGCAGTGGTGGGGCTTAGGGTGGGAAACAAAAGGGGAGCACAAAAACCTATTGTGGTCGGTGTTAGGGCAACAATGTCTCTATTAGAGTTGGTGGCTAAACGTGGTGGGCATTAAGGCTGGAAGTGCTATTATTGAGTCCAATGGTAGTTTTTTGGATAAATCCTATGTCGTCGAGGCAATATCGGACAAATGAAGATGTGAATGAATAGGTTGGCCTTTAAGCAATGAGTGAATGGCTAAACAAGGAGGGCCTAATTATTCAGGATTTCTACATAATATCACTAGGGGGAAGATGCCTGAGAGGTGATTTTGGATGAATTAAGAGGTGGCTAAATGGGTTGGCCTACGATGTGTCCTAAGCCTTCAATATTTTTTGCATAATCGCACTAGAGGGCAAATGTTGTTGCCTCACAATTCAAATACATATCCCTACAGAGTTTGGAGGGGAGACTTTCTGCCAAGGTATATAAAAACGGTTACAGAATGGACATTATGTAATGGTAATGGCACGAACCGTTATGCGATATGGGGTCATAACGGCTTGTGTCAAAAATTCGGATCGTAGTGATTATAATGGCCATTATGGGCGCCCATAGCAGTCCATTTATCATGCGTAATGTCCTAGGACCGTCACGCGTATGTAAGACTCCTTTGGGGGGCTTTTTTCATTTTTGCTTCTTGAGGGCTAGTTTTAACCCATTTGACTAGCTTGTGCAATTTTTAAAGATTTTAGTATTTAAGCCGTTTTTGAAGAATCGAAGATTTGGGGTTGAATTTGGGGAAATCGAAAAAATAGGTTTTTTTTTTTTTTTGCTGCAAATATATTGACTCGGCCTTATATTATCAAATCGACCAAATCTTGCTAGATTTGGCTTCCATTGGGCCATGCTTGTATAATTTTTCTTTTCTTTTTGTATTTTTTCTGGCTTTTTATATAATTTCTAGCAATTAAAAAAATAAAATAAATTCTGTAAATAATTTGGAGTGTCGGTTGTTCAAATACATGTATGGAATTTAGATCTACACATGCATGCACTACACATCTTGATTTTTCTAGTATTTTTTCACTTAAAAAAAAATAATAATAAATAAAAAATCAAACTTTCCCGGGCCTGGAACGTTATGGTCCATTGGCAGGCTGTTACTGTTATTGAATGCCTTGCTTTCTACAAATGGGGCCGATACGCATGTTCTATAGATGGTTAGAGTGGTAATTGATGGGGGAGGTCTTTGGATGGTTTTGGCCATACGATATCCTGATGGAGGCATGGGCAAAGGAGGTTCTCTTGGTTGGGTTTTCTCTTCGAGAATGTAGAAGGGATGAAATAAAAAACCATGAACAAGGTGTTCGTAATTTATGCTTGGGTAATATCATGCAAAAAGTTGATCTATGGGTGGAAGGAATGGCTTTTCCCATTTCTATTGTGCTGGAATCTTGGGACAACAACCACTGGATGTGTCCTATGGTGGGCCAAAGTGCGGGGATGGATGCAGAGGCAGGCAGGGAAGGTGTGCCTTCTCTGATTACCCGTCACTCACCGAATGAAGTTGAGGCAAAGGACACATGTCAAGGAGATAAGTCCCACCATGAGTCTCTTCAGTCATCAAGCCCCACAATTCATGTGTTCAGGCCTCACCATGAATCAAATTTGAAAATAGTAAGTGGATAATAATGCTAGGGCAGATGTGCCTTCCTCTGGGGCTATGTACATGTCAAGAGAAATGGAAGGGAACTCTTGATTAGCACCATCGATTTTAAGTTGCAGGCTGGAGGGGAAATATGAGGATGACAACTTCAGGGGTATGTGAGGAATAGTATATAGAAATACAGTTAATAATGAGAACATCACCATAAAGGCAATCTCAAAAAGGGGTGTTTTTGTTATTTCAGTCAATAACAGGGCTTATGCATAGTCAGTTGTAACTCTTATCATAAATTGCAGGGAGGCATCCCAGTCAACAAGGTGCACTGGATGTGAAAAGGCTCAGGCGCTGTCAGTGGAAACTCTTATAATAAGTTCCTACTGTCCATCATCCAGTGAAAGAAACTCCCCCTTTTCTCCAACGGAACATCTCAATCCGCTGCAATGTTTAAGGAAATTAGTTATATTTGCTCGACGCCAGTTAGCTACATGTCAAAATAGATTCTTGAAAAGGCGTTGGCTCTCCCTTAGTTTCATGGATGTGAAAGGGAAGATTTTCATGCTCCTGGATGGCTTTGTTTGAGTTTTTCTTTTTTATCTTGCAGATGATTCCTTATCAGCCGTATCTTTTTTTTTATTTTCGTTGTTGTGGTCATTTTAATAAAATTTTGCATTTGCCTTTAAAAAGTTTATCATGCTCGTGGACATGCCCATTCATCCATGCCCAGGCACAAACAAGCATAACAAACAATTTCAACAGACAATTTTTTCTACTACAATGTATGTATGCCTTAGCAACTGAATGCTTATCACCAATAGCAACATGTTTTTCTGGGCAAGGGCATGTTAAAATGATTAGCTTTCTTTTTAATGTTTATAAAGATTTCGTTAAAATCAAAGAAAAACAGGTCCAAAAAAACAAGATTACGAACAAAGCAGATGACATCGAATCATCTCTTAGCCCATAGCAAAATCCTAACTCCCAGCAATTTCTTCCCCATTATAACCCTGGTAGATTTTTGGCCTTGATGCCCCCAACTGATGACTCTGCCTCTATCCCTTTCATACTGTAACTCATTAAACTATTTTCCAACATGAGCTTTCTCTTTATTTTTTTTCTTTCCCTTTTTCTTTATATGAGAGATTTGATTTCAAGAAAATCTTTTTCCAACACGGAAGCATATCGAACACAATATGGTTGGTTTGCACTGATTTCATGCGCTGCACATTATACTCAAAATTGCACTTGCAGAAGCAAGCATATGCACATCTGATCTTCTATTTGGTTGTTGGCCAGCTGAACTGAGGCCTGTCATCACAACATTGACAAGACTTTACAATGAGACATCAGAAGCACTTGGAGGTTCACGTGCAAATCCAGCTAAAAAGCGTGAGATCGAGGACAATTCAAGGAAAATTGGGGCACTATTTGCAAAGCTTAACAGTGGAGACATATCTCCAAATGCTGCCTCGAAGCTTGGGCAGCTCTGCCAAGCTCTAGACTCAGGGGAATTTGCTGCCGCCCTACACATCCAGGTATGCTTGGTAATCAACTCATAATTGTTAATCATCTCATAATTTGTAATCAACTCATAATCTCTCCCTCAACAACAACAAATTTATTAAGAAACTCACCTTGCTGCGAGAGAAGAATACAAACCAAACTCAGCAAAACCTAGACAAAGGTATTAGCAGCCAAGGTTGCATTTACATAGACGGACCAACTCGAAACAAGAATCTTAATTATCCTAATGACCTCATCCACACCCACTCTCATTGCAGAAGCAATGCCCATTCCGAGCTCCCCAAATAGCCCAAAATACGGCCATGATAATCAGCCTCCACTTAGCTTTTCCAGCTTTACCTACTCTTACCCCATGACAAACCCACAAAAGGCCTTCCACTGTATTTGGCATTACCCAATCGGCATGGAGCAAACACAAAAAAATGCTTATGGACTTTATGAACAGAAGGGCAAGGAACAAAAAGATGATCGATTATCTCCTCATTTTCCATACACATCAGATATATATTAGAAAGAAGTAAGGATCTCTTTTGAAGACGGTCAACTGTAAGAACCCTTCTCCAGCCCACTAGCCAAATAAAAACTGCCACACGAGGAGTGGCTCCTTAGAACCGATGGTGAATGTGGATTAGGTGGACCAGAGAGGTGAGGCGGCTTACTAATCAAACTGAAAACTATCGAACAAAGAACTTTCCCAAGCATTATGCCAACCATATCATCAAATCCTCTTTTTGAGATGAAGGATTTATACCCTCAAGGTGATCCAATAACCTAGCGAACTCAATAGTCTCCTCAGCTATCATATTCTTACAGCAAGGACGGTTCCATACATATCCACTGTAGATAGAATAGCAACACTCCACAGATATGAAACGATCGGGTGCGAGATGGGCCACTCCAAGGAATAGATCTTGGAGCGTATTGTCACCACACCAAATATCCACCCAAAACCGAATGCGGTGCCCATTCCCAAGCGAAAAAGCAATCCCTCTACTGACCAAATAATTTGTCGCCGCAATCACCTTCCAAATGCTTGAAGTTGTATAAAGAGAGGATCTCTTCACGAACCACTCACCCACCTGCACGCCATACTTGCTAGCTATAAGCTCCCTCCAAAGTGATAACAAGAAATTTTGAAGTAAAGAAAGCAAGGGAACCTATGATATACCTGGATCCTTCAAACCCCTAATGAACCTAGGATAGATATGAGATGACATGGGCATAGTGTTCTAAGTATTAGTATCGCTACAAGTTTTGTTGAGCAGGGATATGAAAACAATATCGATATCGCTGATAATATCGCTAATAACCAGAAATGCGGGAAAACATGGGAAAATCGGTTGAATTTTCAGCAAAACTTCAGGAGATGTTAAAATGTACATATTTGTATATTTAGAAATTTTTTTTTTTTAAAGAAAAATAAAAAAAAAAACAAATGTAAAAAAATGCATACATAACAAGTTTCCATTTCATGGGGCCTTAAAAGCATGTGTTGTTTTAAGAAATCAGTCCAACCATCCTACCCAGCCTATTTAACCATCCAACCTTCCATTCAAACATCTATCGATATTGCAAAATATCAAACATCTATCGATATTGCAAAATATCAACAACACATGATATTTCACCAAGCAATCATCAACAATTGGAAAGGAAACGAAAGATTGTGGTCTCAATATCATGATTGTTGCGATATCGATAATATTAATATATTATCAATATTATCAATAACAAATTGAACACTACATACAACCATGTGCCCATGAAAAAAAAAATGAAATGTTTTAATAAACAAAATTTTGATGATATTAATACGTTGCCGATATTATTGAAATATCGTTGACACACTTATCATACAAGCATTACCTAGAATTTACATAGTTGAAAATATTAGTGATACATTAGTGATATTGATGCATTGTCAATACAAGCGACACCTAAAATTTATGTAGTTGAAAATATTGGCGATTATATTAGTGATATTGATACATTGGCGATACGTAGCAATACATTGCTAATACCTAGAATTTTTTATACTAGCAACGTTATCGGTATCGCTACCAGTGTTATTGGTATCGCTGAGCTGGAGATAAAGATAATATCGGAGATATTTCGATAAAATCAGAGATAATTCGATCACTGCATGGGCATTTGTATGGGATCCATGCTTGATATGATCAACTCATTCCCATGATTACCTAGACTGCAGGTTACCCTGGTATGTGGTATGCAAATGGATATGCGTTACCGACTTACGGTACTCGGCCCAATATGTGGTATGCTAGTGGTAGGTCGGTTTGGTAGGATCACATGTTTTTCTCACGTAAATACTAGTAATTATAGTCAATGTAATTATATACACAAGTTACATATGAAATGACGAATGTTATTGCTATAGATCATGCATGCATATTATTATTGTTCTATGTTCTGAATATAAATTGAAACTACAAATTAATCAAATAAGAGTCATTATTTTCATCTACGTATCTGTTCTGCATTCTGGCTTTTCTTTTAAATGGTAGAGTTGTTGAAGTTATCTGATCAGCTGCCCACCAGCATTAATCCTCCTCTTTTACCCTGGCTTCGGAATTGACCATGGCAGAGGATCACATTGACATCACTCACATGCCACAAATAGTTAGCCCCAGTCCAACTAACACACACATAGGATGGAGGGTACATTGCTTGTCATTCTTTTGAGCATGTAACACATGAAGTTCTCTCATACCAGCTAATAAAGGCGAGCATCCAAGTTCACATGGAGCAAGGTATCCCGTATTGGTTTCGGTGCCCTCCGATACCGATACGGATACGGGGGTGTTACGGCGATAAAGGGGAGTAACGGCCCATAATGGTGCATTTTTTTTTTTTTTTTGCCAAAAAAATATGAAAAAATATGGATTAAATCCGGAATATTCTAAGCATTCCAAATATGCATTCATTTATAAATTAGAACATGTTTATGGTGGTGTAACGGTCCACTCTTTGGTGAGAAGTTGTATCGGATTGTCTGATAAATTTATGAATCATATAACCTGAATTTGACTACAAAATTCATATATTTAATTTTCTAAATATCTAATTTATATCCTTAACAATTTGATATCATTTCTCCCAATAATTCTTTTAAAAAATGAAATTAAATTCAGGTAGATGGTGTTGCCAATTTGGGGCTGACTTGGAGGACCAATCCATGCCCCAAATCAGCCTCAAATTCATGCAATTTATTGGCATTATCCCACTTGTGAATTGGTTGACATTTATTGGATAGTGAATCATGAAAAAAATAATTAAAAAGCCCTATTTTAAAAAATAAATGTCCACAAATTAACAATTAAAACTATTCAAACAATTTAATTTTGACATTTTGAGTTAGCAATTACAGTCCATAATTTAATTGGTAAATTTTAAGTTAATACATGTCTTGTGTATAATTTTTTAAGGGCCCGAATTAAGTAGGACTCACATTGTGAAGTGTAGCACACGAGTGTCAAAGTTTTTTGGACCCCACTCGTGATGAATGTGTTATATCCACACCGTCCATCCATTTTGCCAAATAATTTTAGTGCATGAGCCCAAAAATGAGGCAAATCTAGAGCTCAGGTGGACCGCACCATAAGAAACAACAATAATTAAACGACCACCATTAAAAATTTATTGGGGCTACAAAAGTTTTAAATCAAGCTGACATGTGTGTTTTCCCTTCACCCACATCAGTGTGACCCTATTAACAAGTTAGATGGAAAATAAACATTACAGTGGACCCTAAGAAAATTTTAATGGTGAGCATTCTATAACCACTGTTTCCTATGATGTGGTCCACCTGAGATTTGGATCTTACTAATTTTTTGGATCATGACCTAAAATGATGTGGCAAAATGGATGGACGGCATGGATAAAATATATACATCATGTTGGGGCCCACGTGGCACGTGGGCCTTTTATCAACTCGTGCGACGTGCTGCGTAACTCGCACCCAGTCCATTCATTTAACGTCAACAAGTCCTGTGGGTCTGATCATGAGGTATGTGTTATATCTAAACCGTCCATTCATTTGACGAGGTCGTCTCAAGGCTTGACACGAAAAATAATACAGATCTAATTATCAAGTGGTCCACACTGCAAAAAGCAGTGGGGGATTGAACGTCTACCATTGAAACCCTTTTTGGGATCATAGAAGTTTTGGATCAATATGAAATTTGTTTTTCCTCTTCATTTACGTCTTTTTGACCTTATGAACAGATTGGATGGAAAATAAATGTTATGGTTGAGCCTACGAATTGTTTAACGGTGAAAATATTATCTCCGCTGCTATTTTTGGTGTGGTCCAGACGATCTTAGGATAAAATGATCTTTAAAAATAGATGAACGGTGTAGATATAATAAATACATCACTGTGGGGCCTATGTAACTTTGATATCCTTTGAACCGTTCGTACAACTCAGAGCTCAAGGAGTGTCAGCGCTCGTCTTAGCATGACATGTATCTACAACAGCTATATAGCTGGTGTTTTCTGATACGAAATGAAAAAGAAGGGAGAGAGCGAAACCGAAAAAAGAGAGAGAGAGAGAGAGAGAGAGAGAGAGAGAGAGAGAGAGAGAGAGAGAAGAAGAAGAAGAAGAAGAAGAAGAAGAAGAAGAAGAAGAAGAAGAAGAAGGAGAAGGAGAAGGCCCATGCACCACGCAGATCCGAGAAGAAGAAGAAGAGAAAAGAAAGGAAAAAAAAAAGTATGGTTTTTTTTTTTTTCCCCTATTTTCTTTAACTCGTAGCGTAGCCAATGCTACTACTGGCTGCATTGTGTGTGGGGGGGGGGGGGGGGGGGGGGGGGGATCTCGTATTGCATAATGGTGTCGGCCATTACTGTTACAATTCGGCATCGTAACGGATACGAGACACCTTGATATGGAGGCACACACTTCTACCACCATCGGACCAAAGTTTACTGCAAAGACAACTGATACATGTTTATTGATCATCACTCATATAATTGACTGCAAAGAAGAGTGGGGAGTCCATTGATAAATTTTTGTTGATCACTGCTCATATGCGAACATAATCCCCAACACTACATTTAACCCAACTATTTGTCGTTCCCATAGACGGGGAAATTGTGAAGAACTAAGGTCTAGAGCATGTGTGCCAAACAAGTTGGCTAAACATTATAACCATCTATAAATTGAGAACTTATTGTCATTAACTGTTTCACCATAACTGCCTAAACTAATCATCATCGTCAAAGCCTTATCCCAACTTATTGGGATCATCTACCCAAATCTTGTTAAGCCATTCCACTTTACCATCAACATCATCATTTAAGCCTTATCCCAACTAATTGGGGTCGGCTTCATCAATTCTTTTCCGGCATTCCACACTATCAAGGGCCATAACTTTAGTTAGACAAAAGAGCATCAAGCCTTTCCTAATTCTTACTAGCTCCTCCATGGTGTGCCATAAAGGCCGTTACGAGGCCTAAAGGCTGTTACGTAAAGGTAACGGTGGCAACTGTTACACGTTACAGGGTCGTAACGGTCGTAACAGCCGTTATGGAAAAAAATGACCTGTAATTGCCGTTAACGGCACATTACGTCCCCTATAAAGGCCATAATAGCCCCGTAATGGTCTGTTATGGGACATCTACATAGTTTTCATACTTTTTAATCAACATTACGAGGTAGATACAGGTTTTTCGGGGGTTTTTTCAATAAATAAATAAATAAGAGAAACCGTAACAGCCATTACGAGGTTGTAACAGCTGTTATGCCCCGTATCGTAAAGGTAACGGTGGTGGCCGTTACGGCCACTGTTACCGTTATGGAATACCTCGAGCTCCACCCACATCTTTTTGGGCCTTCCCCTTGCCCTTTTACACCCTTCAACTTGTGCCAACTCGCTCCTAACCAGCGTAGCTCTTGTCTCCATTGCACATGATCAAACCATCAAAGTCTACTTTTTTTAACACCTTATTACATATTGGTGCTAATCCCAAGTTCTCTCTAATACATTCATTTCTAATTCTATCCTTATCTTTGCACTCATCCATCTCAACATTCTAATTTCTGCTACAATTATCCTATGAACATGTTGTTCCTTAACTGGCCAACATTCTTTCCCATAAAGCATGGCAGGTCTTATAGCTATCCTATAAAATTACCCTTTCAGTTTTATTGGTACACGACGATCACATAAAACACCAAAGGCACATCTCCATTTCTTCCACCCGGCTCGATTTCTATAGGTAACATCCTTCTCAATCTCTCCACTCTCAGGGATTACTGAAGATATCGAAAGTGGTCATTTTGAAAAACTTTTTGGTTAGCTTCCTCATTTCCACTCCTATTGTTACTAGAATTGCACTCCATATACTTTGTTGTAGTCTGACAAAATTTAAATCCTTTTGATTCCACTCTACATGAACCATATCCTCATTTAATCCATATATCCTCTAGTCTTTTCTCATTACTTCCAGCCACCTTCTTTTGGGCCTTCACCTTGTCCTTTTAGAGCCTTCACTTCAACTTTTTTAAATAGCCAAAAGGAAAAAAGAGAAATTTAAAACAAAAACTGAGAGAGGGGGAGGGAGGCTCCCAAAATTCACATCGCCTTACATGACAGAAAAAGCTGTTAACTACTTACCACTGCAGTCAATTCCTACATTTATAATAGAGATATGCTCTAGTGCTCTCAAAGCGGTTAAGTTATTATGCTCCTAGTTACATTTAGTTGCATTTGTATACTTGGATTATCGAATCCATTTATCCAGATTGCTCATTAGGTCCAACTCACATTTCATGGGCAACAATGGAAGCATTACACTGTTGACACTAAGAAAATCGCTTTCTCGAGTTGCATTGAAAATTGATACTACGGAAGGAAGACTTTAAGCTAAATACTGATAGACCAAATGATCTCCAAATAAAGCGGTTTATAGCTCATTGGAAAGCTGGCCAAGCTGCCTTCCCAACGAACCCAAGATTACTCAGATCTAAGGCGTAATGAAGGAGATCAAGTCTGTTTACTGAAGCTGTGCGAAGCTGACTTTGTGGGCAATGCGGCTCATGCCACCGGAGAATTCGGCCCCACTTTTGACAGGCCAGATTGTCTTCTAAAAAAGGTAATTCTGGTCCCATCAGAAAGCTTACCAAATTATCTTTCCAACGATCCCAGGATCATTCCAATCCAACTTATAACGAGGAAGTTATGGGCGTTTTAGTAAGATTGTCAATGAGCACTGGATGATAGGAACATTCCAAATCGTTTAATGAGATCACGCCATGTGTCCCTCTTGGTAGTGTGGTATAGCTGTCACCTAACGGTTGTTTGGCCCATAGGATCGCCTATAAATGCCCTCTGACTTACATAAACACCCAAGCAATTGGAAAAAGTAAAAATTGTCTTAATTGAGATAAACTATGGAATCATAATTTCGAATTGGTAATAGTTGCAATCTTGAATGCAAATTATCCATAATCCAAATTGCGTGATTCAGAATAAAGAGTACAGAGGGTTGACTATCTTGGTAATAGTGGTCATACCTGAAGGCCTGTTTGGATAGTAAATTATGATGTAATGAATTGTAGAAGTGCAATGATTACATATTACAATACCTACCTATTGGTCAATGGGTAATTTGACCGAGAATTCCCATATTTGGATGGGCGTGGTAAAATCATAATGATGATACTTTTATATTACTGGTATGTCAAATCAATAGGAAAAATATACTAATTCCTGTGTTTGGATAGGAGATTTTTACTACAATGTATTGTAAATTTGTAATGATCACAAATTCATTTACATGTCTTTTATTCCATACACATCTGACAAGTGAATTATGTGCCAAATACATATTTAAACAAACACTATAAAATCGTAACGATGGTGCTTTTACATTACAATACTATCGTAATTCACTGTCCAAACAGGCCCCGAATAAGTTTATATTTGAAAACAATTTAAAGTACAACAAACATTCAAATTTAATAACAATATGTTCTAAAATATGAAATATATAAACTGTTCAATATCTTTAACCCTGTAGCTTGAGACTTGGCTGGAGAGGCGAGTCCGGCAACCGTAACATACCCGCCACCCAAATCCATGCCAAGTAACATAAGAGAGACACCATACTCGATACATTATCTTTGCAATTGATACATGGATCATATAGAGCTTTCTCTGCCAGCTGCTTCTGTAGTGGCCAGCCTTACAAAACTTGATAAGATTCTTTTCCGGCATTTTCCCCGTATCATGCTGATTTATCCATTCCCTGTTAACAGGTGGTTCTGACAACAAGTGACTGGGATGAGTGCAACTTCTGGCTTGCAGCTCTCAAACGAATGATCAAGACGAGGCAGAGCGTGAGATTAAATTAAGGTAGAAATCCCTCAAAGCAGGACAAATCTGCCCTATTTTATGCAGGAATGGCAGTCTTCTGGTATTGAACTCATCTTTTCTGCTTGTACACATGAGTGCCAATTATTCAGGTGAATGAATGGGTTATGCTTTTCTTCTTCTTCTTTGGGGTCTCGCCTATATCCTTAATAACTTTTTGACTTCCCCCTTGTGCCCTTCTCATGATTTGTCTAAGCAGAGCCATAAATACAGTTTAGTCCCTTAACAGAGTTTGCAGGGCATTGAGGAGTTTGCCTGTTGATTATTTCGGTCTAACATTCATCGCAGTGCATTGAGGTGTAGAGTTTTGTCTTCTCCTTTTCTTCCATTGCTTGTTCCATGTTTTATTTTGTAATTTAAATTATTCAACATATTGACTTTTGATCTGTAAACGCTGCAAAATGCATTGTTTGAACTTGCTTTAAAGCTGCAGTTCTACATGCATCAGGGGTAGCAAGGAGACAGCCCTTGTATGGAAATCTTCATCTGTTTTTTCAGCCCTCCCACCTACAAATCTGAGGGTTCATTTGTCTTTTTACATTTTTCTACTTATTGGTGGTGATTCTGAATGCTGTTGTGCACTTTCTGTGGCTTCATTTTTCTTTTCTATTTTATGTAAAACCCCACCGCAGATTAATAAAATAATGCTACCAAAAAAACTATTACCTACTTGGTATGTTTTATCCCTTCCTATGTTCAGTATAGGATCTTGAGATTGTAGGATAAATGCTGCAGGTGATATGGATTTTAAAAATATATGGTGCCTACACATGCCACTATATATTTTTAAGCAACACTAATGCCTACTTATCAAGTTTTTCTTGTGCACATGTGCCTCTTGTTCCAATAATTGGTATTGATTAACAAAATGCATGAAAATAATTAGTCTGAGACAACATGACCTAGAAAGACGATCGAGATGAATTTTGTTGCTACTAAATGAGCCCATAAAGGCAGGTGTCCATAGTTGGATTGAAATCTTAATTTTCTAATTCAAGTTTATATTTTGATCTTTATTTATATGCAAATAATAAATAATTGTATCTACAATACATGCACGTCATAATCCTATCCCATGTTTATCGTATCGTTATCGCATTTTGCATGGCACCCTTGAGATACAGATATATATTGGTTATCATATGGGATATATCATTCATATTGGGTAATTTATCGTACTTTTTGGTTAGTATAGGGAAGCATTGAGAAATTGGTCAAAATTTTCAATGGCAACTTCGGGAATTGTTAAAAAAAGACATTAATATATACTTTTAAATCACAACATCACAAAAAACAAGTGCACATGATAGGTTTCTTTTGCATATAGTCTTAAGATATGCATTGTCTGATTGAATTTATGTAACTATATTTAAAGTGAATTCATAAAATTTATAAATGTAAGAAGATATTTATGAAAACACAACTAATATATATATATATTTTTAAAAAGTAGAAGTTTAGATATATACTTGTGAATGATGTGTATAGTTGTGGCTCATACACACAGAGCTACGCGGTGGCTGGAAATCATCATTTCCATCTCCACGGGGTTGGAAATATTATTGTTGCTCCACAAATCAACAATACTGAGTATAGGTCATAATAGAATGGTACCTGTAAAAATATTCTTTGACATAACGATGATACTCATCCTCTCCAAATTGAACTAGTATGCCTATCCGTGGATACTATATAGTCGCCAGATCTGTGGTTAATATGGATCTAGAATGGGCATATATGAAACTCTTGAGTGTTCATACCGCTGCTCATATCCTAGTTTTATATATATATATATATATATATGTGTGTGTGTGTGTGTGTGTGTGGGGGGGGGAGGTACTATGCGCTCAACCTCACAAGTCCGTCTCAGGAGGTTGAGCTGTATGGGCCCCATCATGATGCGTTTCGAACATCTACCCCATCAGTGAGATGCACCATTCCATCGTGGGCCTAGGTCTCAAAAATCAAGTCAATCCGTGACTTGTGTGGGCCACACCACATACAGAAGTGGAGAGGGGTTGTGCACCATTAAAACATTCATAACCATTTTTGAGGGCCCACCGAGATGTGGTTTGCAAATCTAGCCCATCCATTATGTGTCCCACTTGAATGAGGGTGCAGACCAAGTTTCAGGCGCATGCAAAACTCAGGTGGGCCCCACCAAGTGATTTTATATGTTTTAACGGTGCCTTCACATAATTTTAGATGGTATGGCCCACCTGAGTTCCGTATACGGCTGATTTTTGGGATATCCCATAATTTAAAGGGTACCCATCAAATGCACGATGTTGATGGTCGAAACACATCACGGTGGGGCCCACACAACTCGACCCCACAGGAGCTTATCGTCAGCTCGAGCGCGTTGTACCTTTTCCATATATATATATATATATATATATATATATATATATATTATCTTTACTCATATGCGGAAGTGAATTTTTTGCCCTTTTGTGCTTATGATTTATATCCATATTATGACACAAAACTCGAGCTACGATCTCGTGTCCGTGATCTAGATCTAGAGCCACCGTGCTTCTCACGAATGCCTGTGTCCTTCATATATAGTGCCAATAACTCCTTAAAATCCGGTAGCTTCTAGGTTTACTTCTTTTGCAACCTTTGAGACTGGTATATTTTATTTTAGATAAGAACACATCATGGTTCTAAACAAGAACTATGGTTATTGTTCTGTGTGGCATGATCAAAATCCTCCTCTCCAATGAAAGGGCTAAGAGGTCTCTGAGACTTACCTTAGGATGAGTCTCGTTGTCGCTGCCACCCTCCCTATCGCCACTATCACCATCATCGCTACTATCGCTAGTCACAGCCATCACCGTCATCAATATCACCATACCCTTCGCTTGCATCGCTTTTTGTCTCTCTTAGTGTTAGATGAAGTCTCATCACCATGTGTCATGCATGATAGTGAAAGTTGTTGGTTGTCCTTTGGACTTCGTTAATGAATCGAAAGCTTCATTAGGAGATCTAGCCTATTGTACATAAATGTCAATATTAATCACATGTGATGTTGCCTCTTTTACTACATGCAACTTCAATTGGCCATCTAAAGTGTCCAAGTCATCTAACCTAATCCACTTGTAAAGTTGATCCTTTATATTCTCTTCAACATACGCATGTTGACTGATCGTCATCAAATCCAACGAGTGTGTAATAGCATCTCTCATAGATGCATATTGTAGTAGTAGTACACTAACTTCTAAAACCTCTCTTACCATAGTCTCTTGCGCTTGTTCGTGTGAATGGTAGAGAATGTGCTCTAATTTCTTTCAGAAGGTGAGGAAAACACCATTTGACGAGCACATACTACCAACCACTGCCAAGTGTCACATTCACTCTCATACATTACCTATAATTCGTATGCAAAATAGATAATTTTTTTCCTTGGTTTGACATTTATTACTAAAATATGAAAATTAACTTTAAGTTGTAAGAGATAACTAATGCAACAACTCACATGCTATTATTTGACCCCTTGCCCTCATAGTGGCCTCGCACCTAAACATTTCAACAACACCATGGAATTTAACAATCTGTTGATGTCATCTATCATTAATTGTGAGTATGGATGTTTTGACGAAGTTAGAGAAAAGGTATGTGCAAAACATGTTTACCTCATTACCAAAGATGCCCTTTTTTCGGACGGTTAGGGAATAGCTTATTATATACATTATGCGCAACATTCTTCAAGGTATTGTCTTTGTAGAGTTTGCGGCGAGAGTGGTACTTGAGATTCATGTAGTAAGCTAAAACCCACCATGGTGCAAATATTCATACATCAGTACAATAAAATAGTCATACATGCTATGCGAATAACTTTTAGAGTACTAAAGCATATATACAAAAAAATAATAATAATAAAATAAAAATAAATAAATAAATTTATATAACTACTTAACAGCTTGATGTAGGGTGCGAATGGGTCCCTTCCCCACAGTCATCAACTATTACATGCACTCATTTATATACTTTGGAGGCTTTAACTTGGATGATATTTTTCATTAACTATATTGAGGCATACAAGGATCTCATCGACATATATCTCATTATCCATCGTCCTCAATATTACATATATGGGCCAACATGCACTCGTTTCCAGAATGTTTTGCTAAATAAATTCTCCAAACTAATTTCTTCTCTCTTATTCCAACATGCGTACTCCCTACAACTGAAAAGCTCCCATAGCTCTTGCTTGTGTTTTATGAAGCTTTTCAGGGTGATATAATTTCTAGCGAACTCCGCTACCATAGGCCATAATATATCCACACCACACCTCGCGCGCATTTTGGATAGTAACCAAATGTGGTTGTGGTTGAAGCTTGTGATCAACCGTGCATTAGTAATAATAACATTCACTAAAGGCCCAAAGTAATAATAACATTCACTGAAGGCCCATCCCCTATCATCTCCAACATGAGATCTATGCAATAGGCTACATAGAGGTCCGGTATATATGGTACTTCTTCATTATATCCTTTATCGCCTTCACAAATGCACTCCTATTATCTGTAACAAACTCCACGGTGTTCTTCATCCCAACATCTTTCATGACATCATGCATCAGCCCATAAATGTTTATCTTCTTGTTGGTATCTATGGACTTTAAGAACATTGTACATCCCCTCAATAGACTATAAATTTTATGATTAACGTCCTTGTTGGTCCGGTCCACTTGTCACACATCACAATATGATATCCAGCTGCATAATACGCATCTCTGTGTACTCATTATCCTTTTAAAAAAAATAAAATTAATTATCTTATGTGGTATGGGTTACACCACACCCTCACCCCTAAGTTGCACTTCACAGATCATATTCTTAAAATGCAGGTTTGCTGCATTCGTGGGATGTGATCATAAATAAATAAATAAATAAATAAAATATATATATATATATATATATATATATATATATATATATATATATATTGTTTCTTTTGTATTTCCTCGCCTCATTGCACATCCGCGGATTTAAAAGTGCATTTGGTACCTGCATGCTACTGTTGTTGTTCATACCCCATATTCCTCCTGTCCTACTAGCCCCCTCCCCCTAAAACTCTCCTCTGCTCCATTACCCCCTGCACTACTCCCTTACTTCACTCCCCCACCACGCTTGTGTGTAGACTCGTCAAATGTGGGTCTACTTGCCTCCCACTACCACCTCTACTGATCCATGTACCTACTAATCTCATACGGACTCCTCGACGATCCTCGTCATCCAAATCCATTATATCCTTATCTCCATATGGTGTCAGCCCTAACTCTTCCCTAATCTCCATTTCTTGAGTGGCACGGTTGTCTTTAATCGTCATATTTTTTAAAAACAAATCCTTCATTTGTGCTTTCATATCCTTTAGGCATTTATGGTAATCTACAACATTTCGATACCCTCCTACTAAATATTCCTTCAACTAGATTATTCATCTACTCTTTCGATACGTGGCAACACAAATTGCATCGGGACCCAAATCAATTATTGGGAGGGGTCTTGTACTTTCATCAATGTCAACTTGTCTCCATTTTTATCCTGACATGTTTTACCTACAAAAGGGCATTATGTTAGCAAATCTAGTGAGTGTACTACTTCCATTATTTTTTAAACATTTATTAAAAATAATTAAATTAAATTATTAAATATATTTTTTTAAAAATCTTTAGACACCGTTAAATGCTCTAAAAATTCGGTCAATTGACCGTTGATAAAAAGGAAAATTTGAAAAAAATAAAATAATATATTTTTTAACATTTTCAATTACTTTTTCTTTTTTCACGAAAAATCTCGAAAACTACATGAATCACTAGATCAGACCTCATACATATTTAATTTCGTGTTTGGAGGCTAAGATTGTAACCAATTTGGGAGAAAATACAAAAAAATTGAATTCCTTTGAATTTCTCCCAAATCAAACTACGTAAGTTAAATTCACAAAATTAGAGTGTATATGATGATGATTTCATCAAACACTCTAACATATTCTTAAATTGGGTCTAATTGACCACTGATAGAAGTGAAATTTCAAAAATAATAATAATAATAATAATAATAATAATAATATTTTTTTTACTATTTTCTAAATAAAAATAAATTGTTTTTTTTTTCAAAAAAAAAAAAAAAAACTCCAAAACTGTACGAATTAGTAGATTAGGCTTCATACATGTTAAATATCCTATTTGGATAGTAATATTGCAACCAATATGAGAAAATTTGCAGAAATTTTTATTATCTCCAATTTCACTCAAATTGAACAATCTACCATCAAATTTCAAAATCTGTAAATTTTCATGTAAAACATGAAGAATTAAGCATTTTTAACATTTTGGTACTATTTGAATATGATTTAAACAAAACAATGAATCAAATAACAAGAATACTCACCAAAACAAAACGGGCCCCACATACAATTTAATCTTGATTTTAGCTTGAAATCTTCATTTTTCTCTTCAAAAGTTCTAGAGAATGGACCGAAATCCACACTATAGGTGTTTAAAAGAGGAAAGAATGAAGGAAAAAGATGACAAATTGAGGTTTTTCATGTTCTCTCAACACTGCTGCAGTTCCTTAATGGTCTCGACAATATCTATTGATATCGATAAATGTCATCAATGCATAAGAAAAAATAAAATAAAAATCAAAAGGAATTGTAATAATATTTTGTGACATCTACAATATCGCACGACACATTAAGCGATATCAGAGATTTTTGATACTCCATTGGTATTTCATATTGCTGAGCTACGATACTGACAATATTATAAACATTGATCCTGCCTTATTGTTTTGGATACTGGCATTTCTATTTCTTTGACCACCATTATGTCTTTTTCTTTAGGATTCAAACAAAATTCATCACTCGATGTATGTTCCTATGTTTTAGGAACCGTGTAATGCAATTCTTGGCCTGAGCATTTGTAAGGGTCGCATCTGTGAATGTCAGTGCCAGTCATTTGGTGATATAGATTGTCCTTTTTACTGGCTAGTCACATGAACTTCTAAAATGGTGATCTGGAGGATTGATTTCCATATCCATTGGATAGGTAAGAGAGTGCCCTTTCCACATTTAAAGAAAAACTGCAATCTACTGCATTTTCCGCATGCATCTCGCTCTCTGAAATGAAGGATGATCATTATGAGGAAGCTGAAAGATAAAATAAAAATAGGAGAGCCTTTTTCCGAACTAGTTCAGTCAGTGATGGTAAAATCCAATCCTTCCCTTGCATTTTTTGAAGTGAAATGGAGAACGGTGAGGGTTTTTTTTTTTGGTTCCGATGAAGATTGCATGTCACATCTTATGCTTTTTGAGGATCCAATTGTGTGATTCCCTGCTTAACAACCATCGAGACATTGGCACACTGCCAATATGCATATATGGAGACCGAAAGTCAATTTGTACAAAGAAAGGTGAGCTGTGCCGTCAGCCTCATCGGCTGTTTGTGGGAGAGGATCTCCAACTAAAGGGAATTCCACTCTTCCGCTTGATGATTGAGCATAATAGCTATGGGTTACAATTGGGGAAATGCTTGAAATGTTTCCACATGCCACCGACAGTCCTTTTCCGGAATTATATTGAGTGGGTCGATCCTCTAGGTAAGTCATATACGGGAGTGGTAGAGTCTGGTGTATGTTCCTTTAACTCATCAAGTGTTGGGCGCATCCATGTGGATCAATGAAATACCCCCATGTGTCAACACTATGCGTTAAATGATGGATGAAATCTTACTCATGTATTGAGAATATCTTTCGCCCATATCCTTTGGAGGCATGTAACCTATTAAAGCAGAAATGGCATAAAGTTGTACTCACTTCTGCAGAAAAGATACCGTAACGAATGACACGTAGCCCTAGCATGAGTGCTCATGTAATCGAAGCAATGTGCTAAATGAGTCTATAAAAACCCACTGAGATAGCTATCTTATTGCAAATCCAGATATGCTCAACAAGGCTGTCTCATACAATCCTTTCAAAATGGGAGATTTTTCCAAATACAATTTGTGCTTTCGTGACAATTATGAAGGTTCGAGAAATGGATTTCTCTCAAAGCAGACTAGAACCAAAACATCGTGAGGAATCCAAGTCCAATGAAACTAATCCCATAAGATCCGTGGATCTCTACAATCACCCTGGCAAGGAGATTAGAAAATGTTTTTGATCTGTGGAGATCTCTTTAGCAAGATGGGATGAAAAAAAAAAAAACAATTACACATTGTGATTGTTAAGAATCCTGGACCAATAAGGAAACCTTACGAGGGTTTTGCCGCCTCCCAAAGCTATATAAGGAGCACCCGATGAAGAAGATCTTCGGGCCCACACCAAACAAAATCAATCTACATGGTGTAACGCTACTTTATCTTAATTTTTAGTTTTCCTACACTTCTATCCAACCACGCTGCAAAACGTCTGGAGTTTAGATTAGCTTTAGATCACTACTATCCAACACCATTATTTTAGTACGCTTATAATAGTATAAATATCCACAATCTACCGTCGTTCGATCCCCGACAACCGAGTCCTTGGAAGATCACACCCAGTCGCATCCTGCTGACCAATCTGCCTTGATTGTTTGTCCATAAGCAACAAAGGTGTGTATCTTTCATTTATTTCTCTACTTATTTGTTTATCTACTAATTATACTGAGCTTCAAATACATATCAATAAAATCAACATTTTTAAGCCCTTATTTTTAAATTATTTATACATCTTTGTGATGTTGAGAAATGCAAAATCTGTTATCACTAGTGAAAGAAAAGTCCTTAACATAAGGCAAAAAGAATCCATTCGGAAGAACTAACCCCCACCCTTCTAAAATTACCTGATCGTTGTAACTATCTATGTCTTAAATCTGAATGTGCACGACCGGTCGTGGGTCAGGTTCGACCGGTCGTGGGGGCGGCTCGACTAGTCGTAGCCCGCTCGACTCAAAGTCCAGTGACTTATGTATTTTGGTGTCTGAGCTGCTCGACCGGTCGAAGGGATGGCTCGACCGGTCAAGGGGGTCCCACGACCAGTCGTAGTTACGCAAATTCGTTTTCGAATTTGATGCGGACTGCGGATTCTGTGTCGCCTTTCGCAAGGGTACGAAAGGGGAAGTTGCCTAAACTATAAATAGGTGTCCCTAGGGCTTTTCTAGGGTATGAGAAATAATTCTAAGGCTTTTTAAAGGGGTTCTAGGGAAATCAAAGGGTGTAGTAAGGGTGAGATTCGAGGTTGTCTGAATCGGGTAAGTCCTCTCTCTTTGTAATTTCTATTTTCATAGTGAAATTCTATCACTTTGTGCCATAGTCTTTTCCCGCAAGGGTTTTCCATGTTAAATCTGTGTTCTCTTGTATATGCTTGGTGCCATTGAATTGCTATCCTAGATCTAGATCTATGTGATTCCGCACGCCAAAAATCTCAACAAGTGGTATCAAAGAAATCGTTGGGGCACAGATCTGAATCTGAGGAATTAGTAATAATGGGAAGCACCAAGTATGAGATTGAGAAGTACTCAGGGAAAAATAATTTTGAGTTATGAAAGATCAAGATGATGAGTTCCTTTATCAAGCAAGGCGAAGATGGTGCTCTTGAGGAGCGGAAGTCTACTATGACTAATGATGAGTGGAATACCCTTGATAAGAAGGCTTTATCATCGATCCGTTTATGTCTCACGGATGAGGTTCTCTACAACGTCATGAGGGAGAAAACTGCGGCTAAGTTATGGGCGAAGTTAGAGGATGTTTATGCAAAAAAATCATCTGAAAATCGCCTGCACTTGAAGCAGCAGTGGTATAACTTTAAGATGGTAGAGGGTGGAGATCTGGAGGCTCACATTACCAACTTTAATAAATTAGTTTGCAAATTGCTGGATATGGAGGAAGTAATGAAAGATGAAGAACAAGCATGTATGTTGTTAAATTTTCTTCCGGCATCGTATGAGTCATTCAAGGACACTATGTGCAGCATGAATAACCTTAGTGTCAACACCGTTATCTCAGCCCTTTAAGGGAAGGCTATGAGACAACTAAACAGCGACATGGGGACATCTTCTGATGCACTATTTACAGTGGGTAGAAATTCTGAACAAGGTATAGGTTCTAGATCCAAATCGAAGGGCAAGGGCAAAGGAAAGGTAAAGTGCTGGAACTATGGGAAGGAAGGACGTGTGAAGAAGGATTGTGAAAATCCTAAATCGAAGAAGGAAGATTCTGAGGATTCATGTAGGGAGGCCAACGCTACCACGTCAGATGGATGTGATGGTAATGTTTTATCTATATCTTTGCTCAGACGGTCATACAATGATCGTAAGGACGAGTGGATGCTAGACACAGGGGCATCTTTTCACATGACTCCTCATCGAAGTTGGTTCACCAGCTACAGGGAGTGCGATGGTGAACAGGTATTTTTGGGCAATGACATTGTCTGTAATGTTGTGACTGTTGGTATGGTGCACATCAGGATGTTTGATGGGGTGGAGCTTACCTTGACTAATGTCAGGCACGTTCCTGATGTGAAGCAGAATCTGACTTCTCTTGGTGTGCTTGAGGCAAAAGGATGCAAGTACACAGGTATTGATGGTGCACTTAAGGTATCTAAGGGGGCACGGGTAATCATGAAAGCGCAACGACTTGGTAACTTATACAGGTTGATCGGTAGCACTTCAAAAGGTGGAGCTACTGTGGATGTAACAGATTCCACCTCTGCACGTGTGTGGCATGTTAGGCATGGCCACATGAGCGGGCAGGGCAGGAAGGCTAAGACGTGCGAACAGGGATACAGAGTAGGTGGAGCAGTCACCTGTGAAAAGAATCACACGGCATGATTGTATGATATCGGCGAGGTACATGGACGACTCCAATATCGAAGGAAATTCATCTTCTACTCAAATGACTCTAGGTGAGCCTGGTGCTGAGAAGTGAAAGGTGATTATGGACGATGTGATGGATTCGTTGTACTAGACTGACATATGGGAGCGGGTGGAACTTCTAGTGGGCCGAAAATCGGTTGGATGCAGGTGGATCTTCAGGAGGATACAACATAGATACAGGGCAAGGTTAGTAGTGAAGGGTTATGCTCAGAGAGAAGGGATCGACTTCTCAGAGATATTCGCACCGACAGTATAGCAGGTGTTTATTGGATCCGTGATTGGCGCTGGTTGGCCAATGTGATCTTAAGCTGGAAAGATGGATGTAGAGTCTGCACTTCTGCAAGGGAAAGTGAAGAGCAGATCTACATGAAGCAACTAGAGCGGTTCGAAGTTAAAGTGGTTGAGAAAAGACTTTGCAGGAGGTCATGGTTCGACCTGTCGCCTAGGCAGTGGTTTAATTCTTTCATGGACGAAGTATCGGGGGGCTGCAAAGATGGTTCTTGGCATCGAGACTGAAGGAGGAGTAGGTTGTGGTAATCATAGGAGGAATACCTTGTGTGTAGGTAGTGATCAAGGATGTGATGGGCCCGGTAAAGCCAGAAAGCGTTCCCTACGCATCTCCCCTCAAGTTTTCTTCAGGACATGTCCCAAAACAGATGAGGAAAAGAGGGATATATCATGAGCCTTATTCGAATGCAGTTGGCAGTGTATGCCATGGTCTGGATTAGACTGATTATTTCACAGGCTATTAGTGTTGTGAGCAAGTACCCCGGTAAGCAATATTGGGTAGCGGTGAGATGGTAAGAAGATTACGTCTTTTCTTTTGAGAAGACAGGAGCAAAGGTGGTTGAGCATGTGAATTTTGATCCGGCAGACATGCTCACCTAGATCGTTTCTGCAGAGAAGTTCAAGTTCTATGTAACTTCTTTGGGCTTGGCGATGGCGTAAAAGAAGGACGGAGTGTGCACAAGAAGCTATGACGTGATACAGAAATAAGAGAAGAGGTCAAGAAGCTACATAGTTCAAGATTGAAAACATTGTGGAGATTGTTGTCATATGTCTTAAATCTGAACGTGCACGGCCAGTCGTGGGTCAGGTTCGACCGGTCGTGGGGGCGGCTTGACTAGTCGTAGCCCGCTCGACTTAAAGTCCAGTGACTTATGTATTTTGGTGTCCAAGCTGCTCGACCGGTTGAAGGGATGGTTCGATCGGTCAAGGGGGTCCCACGACCAATCGTAGCCTCGGCTTGACTAGTGGTAGTTACGTAGATTCGTTTTCGAATTTGATGTGGACTGCGGATTCTTTGTCGCCTTTCGCAAGGGTGCAAAAGGGGAAGTTGCCTATACTATAAATAGGTGTCCCTAGGGCTTTTCTAGGGTATGGGAAATAATTCTAAGGCTTTCTAAAAGGGTTCTAGGGAAATCAAAGGGTGTAGCAAGGGTGAGATTCAAGGTTGTTCGAATCGGGTAAGTCCTCTCTCTTTCTAATTTCTATTTTCATAGTGAAATTTCTGTCGCTTTGTGCCGTGGTTTTTTCCCGCAAGGATTTTCCACGTTAAATCTGTGTTCTCTTGTATGTGCTTAGTTGCATTGAATTGTTATCCTAGATCTAGATCTATGTGATTCCGCAGGCCAAAAATCCCAACAGGTCATCCCATAAGTCTGGTTTTAATCAGTTTAACTTAGCGCGAGGGCACCACCGTTCAATTAAACTCGAGTTGAGTACAACTCTAGTATGCCCGCACTATCCTAATCGCACACATAAACCAAATATATGCATTCATTAACATGTGTGGCCTCGTGTTTAATTGAATTGCACAAACATATTTGTTAACATGCTTGGTGGGACTCTGTATGTTTTCTTTAGTATTTTTTATTAAAGCAAGATGCCTCCTAAATAAAAAAGGCAAATTATTATTATTATTATTATTATTATTATTATTATTTGGCGTTGCAGAAGAGCCGCAATACGAGGGACACCAAATCGAACCCTCAAACGTGGACCTAGGATCCTCTTCTCAGCCAATGCTATAGATGTCCTAGAGTGGGTGGTGAGTGGTTAAATGAGACTTAACCAATTTTTGATAATCAATTACAGAAAATAAATCCACAACAATAATTAATATTGAAATATTGATTTCAATTGATTCGTGTGACAACCTTCACCTAAAATCTTAGGTATGATAATCTTATTTCACGACGTCCTTGATTTCAATATTTCAAGATGGTGAAAACAAAAATAAGATTATCAATTACCACAATACACAGAGAGTTATAGTGGTTCGATGTTTAACATACACCTGCACCACTCTCAAAAATACTACTCCACATAATTTTGGCTTTCCACTATTTTCAAACTTTTCACAGACTAACCTCAATAACCTCTTACAGTTTTTGGTGATTTTCAAAGGCTTATCACAACAAAACCTTAAGTGATTTTCACGGGCTTATCACTCAACACAATGAGATTTTTGGGCAATCTCAACAAACCCAAAATGAAAGTAATTTACTGATATTAAAAACTTATCTTCTTGAAGACGTGAGTGAAAGTGAAGATATTGATGAAGCCTTTGAAATTGGAGCTTCAATAGATGTAGCGATCCTTTTTCTTAGATGAAGATGAATCAATGTATGCACAACCAAAAATGATATAGGGATATATAATTTTTCAAAGAATAAACCTTGAAAGCTGTATATTCAATCATCTAATCTCAAGTTGAGTATAACGCACTCTCTAATTGAATTTATTACTACTTGAGAAGAGAATTCAATAGGCTACAAAAGTAATATAAGAATGATAATGCAAATAGCTTGAAAAAGAATAAATTTTTAAAAAAATTATTTCTAGAAGTTTTTTTCTTTCTCTCTCTCTCTCTCTGTCTCTCTCTCTGTCTCTCTCTCTCTCTCTCTCTCTCTCCCTCTCTCTCTCTCTCTCTTTTCCATGCTTTGAAATAGTGAGAAATGATCTCTATTTATAGTGAAATATATGGATCTTCGGTCATCCTAAGAATCCCTTTATCTAGCCAGATTTCCTTGATTATATTCCAACAACTATCAGATTCCACAGGATTTAATTTTGAAACAAACTTCGGCTAGCTGGAGATACCTTCGGCTAGCCGGAGATAAGGTTCGGCTGGCCTAAGTTTCAAGGCAATAAAAAATCTACTTTAATGTAAACTTGACCCGAATCACTCTCGGGCTTTCCTGAGCTGGTTTGGCTAGCCGAAGACAGGGTCGGGATGGCTAAAGTTCCATAAGATTCAAAGTCCTTTATTGGTGGAAACTTGACATGGGTTGATCTCGGGCTGACCGAAGGAATGGTTGGGTTGGCCGAACATCCTTGAATTTTTATATAAATTTGTCATAAGTTAAATCTTAGAAAACCACTACGATGTACTTTAACTTAGGGTCTTTCCTGAAGTCTTCTTTACCTATAGGTTGGAAAATAAATGATTCTTCTTTTGAATTCCTTCTGAACCTTTGAGTCGCGCTCTTGTCTTGAAATGTTGAAGTGAACTGAAGTGTGTTGAAGTTCTATAAATTATACATTTTGTCTACGAAATTTGACAACCTACTGTGTGCTTGTTCCATCAAGGTTATATATGAAGAATATTATGTTTGCTCTCCCTGAAAAATATACTAAAAAAAATCTTATTCCACGTATCATATATATGATCATCTCTCCCCCTTTTTGTCACAATTTGACGAAGGAAGATAAAATACAAGAAACATATAGGAAGCAGGAATAAGATCAAATATTAAACATTAAACATAGAAAAGTTCAAATGTTTAAACAGATATTAAACAGAACAAGAGTCTCATGAGTTTGAAAATATAAACCAAGATATCCAAATCATCAAGTCAAGAAAATAAACATCATTCAAATTTAAAAGAAGACAGAGCTGGCATCTCAAGATCGATATGTTTCAAGCTCCTACTTATACGATGAAAGTACTTTTTCATGTACTTCATGTTAAGCTTTTAATTTAAAACCAAAGCTTCCTGAGAAACATGCGAAGCATCCATCTAATGCTCCAAAGCAGATAATCTCTCATCAAAATTAGAATGACAATAATCGGAATCATCCTGATCTTCAGCCAATTCTTCCTCCAATTCATTGAAAATGTCATCCATGTTATCATCTTCCTCCTTTTCCTACCTATCGCCATGTATGCCTTGTTGTTCAAGTAGAGGAGTTAAATTCATTATAAGTAAATTGAAAGAGTTAAAATGAAGCTCAAATTCCAGTGCCTCAATGGAATGAATTTGGACTTGAAAAGATAACGCGACAAATGTCATGAGGTAACCAAATGGAAGAGAGCCATGTTTTAGGTGCATCCGATAATGAATAATGGAGTAACAAATGAGAGTTAGAAGACAAATTTTACTCCAGTAGCTATCAAATGAAGGATACGAACCATGAATAGAGTTTGATCAATTTTTTTACTAGCTCTTGGATAAACATTAAAAGTAAAAATGTGATGAAGAACACAGTACTTAGGAAAAAGTTTTCCAATTGATAGAGCATTGCTCAATCTCCAATCCGCATCAAAACCACATAACACTCTGGTAATAGATTCTCTCTCAGAATTTGACTTTCTTGTCTATAAGAGGAGCAATTGGAATTCTATCATCTGCCAATTCAATTTCCATTAAAGATATAATAGTGGAGGGTGTAATTGAAATTGTTTCCACTAAAAATTTTACTTTAAAAAAAGATGTCGTTTTCTAAAGAAAGATCTGAAGTAGAGGAATACATCCCTTGAACTATCGATCGGTATGCATTTTCTTCCCATTGAAGAACTTTTTCCTGTCCAACTTCAGAAAGAAGCTCATGCAACCAATATTTAGCGATATGATTAAGATTTGCAGATAATGCTCCTTGATCTAAAATCTTAAAGATTTTTCTGGTCATCCTCCGGTGGACGGATGATCCGAATCTCATGGAAACACATAGAGATGAGGAACCATCTTGCACTTTTTGTACCACTCGTTTAGATTGATGTTCCATCACTTTTAATAAAGAAGGAAACAATAATATCAAGGAAATCAAATCTTATCGAAATAACCTAACACAAAGGTTTTGTATTTCAAAAAAAGATGTTAAATTGTAATGAGAATACTATGAGCAACATAAATCAGTAATAAAGTGGTCGCAAATGCACTTACAAGCAAGCAATGGAAGATGGGTAACCAAAGGAGGCATCAGGGAGCTGAAGAAGAAGAAGAAATTTTGGGAAAATTGAGATTTTTTGCTTAGTTTAAAAAGTGAACAGTGTGGTCTTCGACTTATCGGACAGTCCAGTCATTGATCGGTTAGCCGAAAATCATTTTTATTTTCATTTTCTATTTTTTCTTTTTATTTTTCTTTTAAAAATCAAAATAAAGATAGTTAAAAGAAAAAGAAAAAAATATTAGCTTCAATATGATTATTATATAAAACGTAAGCTAATATTATACCTTAAATTTGAAATTTTAATAATGTTGAGTGGCTTAGTTAGAATATCTACAAGCTGCTTTTCAGTTTAAATGTATTCTAACATAAACGTCTGTGCATTCGAGAGTCCTCAGGGTTAAAAGGTCCCTTGTTCCTTCATGTAGGACATGACACCTAAGAGGTCAAGGAGAGGGGCTGATACATCCTAGACAGGTGTGGCCTCAGCTGTCTCAGTGAGTGCAGACCAGCTTCAGCAGATGTTACATGCAATGACCTCTATGTTACAGAGGTAAGATAGGAGATCCACTAGTCCAGACTGAGCAGGAGCGCGCGAGCTCCCTTTTACGTGACTTTAGATGGCTTGATCCCCCGCATTTTTAGAGCGAGCCTGATCCGACAGCAACAGAGCGGTGGAGATCAGAGGTAAAGAAGATCTTCAACATGATGAGGTGTACAACGCAGCAGCGGATCCCTTTGCCAGTATTCCTTCTGCAGGGTGAGGTCGAGCATTGGTGGGCATGGGTTACCTGAGCAGCAGGAGCCGATTTTGAGTGGACTTAGGAGGACTTTGTAGACCGGTTTGACCAGAAGTTCATCCCTGAGCATGTTTGACAGCAGCACGCGTTAGAGTTTGAGACTTTGGTCCAGGTAGACATGACTATGTCTCAGTACGAGGCTCGGTTCGTTGAGCTATCTAAATTCACGCCATATTTGGTGGCTGAGGAGGGGCGGAGGGCTCGTCGTTTTGAGGGCGGCTTATGTCTTGCCCTTCGAAGTCTTGTCACTAGACATAAGCTCCCAACGTTTGAGGAGGTTGTAAAGCTGGTCCAAATCTATGAGGTGGAGTGGACCGATCCGCAGCAAATCTGCAGTCAGGGAGGAGACCGGAATAGGAAGGTCCCCTCTAGTAACTCCCAGCAGCAACAGCTTTAACCACTGCAGAGGTGCACGACCCATCCATCCTTTCGAGCACTAGCAACACCACCACAGAGACAGTTCTCAGGTGTTTGCTAAAGATGTGGTGGGATGGGACATTGTAGGCATGAGTGCCCCCACCCACAGCAGCAATCGAGAGCGCCTCAGTAGCCTCCATAGCAGCAGCAATGAAAGCAGTATCAACCGCTGAGACTGCAGCAGCAGTAACGGTAACCGCATTAACCACCGTGACCTCCCCCACAACAACAGAGGTAACAGTATAGGCCGTCACAGCTGCAGCGATAGCAGAGGGGACATGCACCTCCCCAGTAGGCTCAGGGAAGGTTTTATGCAGCCCAGCAGGGTCCTCAGGCATCAAGAGGAGTCGTCGAGGGTACACTCCTTGTTTCTTCATGCATAACACATGTCTTGTTTGATTCTGGTGCATCGCATTCATTTGTATCCGAAGATTTTTGCCAATCGACTGGTTTGCCTTAGAGTCTGCTCGTGTGGGTTTGTCGGTGTTGATGCCCTTAGGGAAGGCTGCAGTGTTAGGTTTGATTTGTTCATTTTGTCCCATTCTGATAAGGGAGACCTTTTACCTACTGACCTTGTAACATCCCAGATTTGTTGCCAACCTGGATTTAGACGTCCTTAGGCAATGGGTTGATCCTAACACCTTATTACCTTGTCAGAACTCAATCCCACAGTCTAAAATCGCTTCTTAACCCATTTCCTTCACAAATCTCACTTTCACTACCTTATCCTTCACAAAGTAACCCAAGTGCTAAACTAGATTAGCTACGAAATCCGCTTGATCCACTTTAAATACGATCTACAAGACCCAAAACTTGTAGAACCGTTGACGCTACATTACCTTAAAATCTAGGATCAATCTCATTACCCGGCTACTCTTGGGAGCATCTCGAAACTCCGTATCAGATCTGGACCGCACGTCGGAATTTCGATTTACACGAAGTTAAGGAATTAGGACCGCCTTGCTGGGCTTGACAACCATCTCGGAAATCAAATCCAGATAGTGTCCCAGCCTATTCGCTTGAGCTCGGAGCGGGGAGTGTGAGAAATGTGAAAATAATTCTAAATTAAATTCAAAATAAATAAATCTGAGACGTTTTACTTGTGGGTCAGTATTAAGCAACCAGAACGTCAAAATCAGGCCAAATTATACCCTCGGATCAGGGATATTTTCCCAAACATATCTATGTACTCGAAATCTCCGATCGAGATCCATTGATCGTTGAATTGAAACTGGTCCGCCACGCGTGATCTGAGAAGCCGACCGGAACGAAAACGTAACTCGACCTAAATCCTAGGTCAGTGAGCTAAAGTTCGACCTTCGGCTCAAGGGGGGCCGCCAGAAGTCCTCTGTTGAGCTGAAACTGACCCACTTTGGTCATAACCTAAGTATACCTTGACCTTAGGTCTATTTCGGTGTAGTTTTAGGCTATATAAGGACCTTAAAACCCTCTCTCATTCAAACATACGAATTTGAGAAAACCCTAGGAGAGAAAGAGAGAAAAGAGAGAGAAAGTGTGAGAGAAGTGGGAGCATCTCCCTGCCATGCTTCCCTGCTGCTATACGTGTTTAACCACCTCATTCTAATCACTTTTCCAGCGATTTCGGCTCTGTTCCTAGGTAAGAAAACCTAACCCTAACCTGTTTTAGAGTTCTAGGTAGTGTGTCTTGTGAAATAGCTAACCTATTCCCTGTTGTATGTTGCCAAATCACTGTAGACAAAGGCGTTGGGTTCAAACTGGTTTCGGTTCAAGCTTACCGACAAAAGGTGCGGACTTTAGACGTATAGGTTATGGTTTTCAATGCTTTCAATGTTAGATAATGATAGATTCATGATCTGTATGCAATTGCACATGTACAAAGTGCTGTCTGTTTTTCGTTTCGGTTAAATACGAAGAATATGAAAATTTGTGTATATATGGTATTTGTAGAAAATACCGTATCCATATAAATTTTGCTGATATGATTGCCATGGGTATTTGCCGTGTATATATGCTAGTTATGGATGTATGACCTGTTTAGCGAAAGGATTCGCCCTAGTACACATTTTGGCCAACATAGCTTGTGTAGGCTAATGTGTGTAGTTTAAGTGTTTGTTGAAATGACTAAATAAATATGGCTTTATAATTTATGTTTATCATATGTATTGAATATAAGAGCATGATTGTTGTGTATGAGACAACTCCTTGATATAAGGATTTGTCATATTCTATGTTGAAATCGACATACGTCATGTATGTTGGAGTGGTGTAGTTTAAGTGTTTGATAAAATGCCTGTGTGAGAAATTGTGTGATGAACTAAATTCAATAGTGGTGTTGAGATAGGATTCTCAGCTACCTTAAAGATGTATATGATTTCCTCCATGTTGTTTGTTTAATTTAACCGCTTACTATGAAATATATGTGGTTGTATTTCGTAATTATATTTTACTTTGTTACATGCTTTATGACATGTTTGTTAACATACTTGAATTACTTTGTTTATTATGCTTTACTCCACATGCTTCTGAATAAGGATTGATTGCGATTGGGACTATGATTATAGTCCAAACAATCGGTAATAGACTTGAGTTCGTTGTTGAGATTCATTTCGCCACGTGAGATGTGTTCGACGAACCTGAGTTGTATTTCGGTTGACGATAGTGGTTGGCCACGCGAAGTGCTTATGCACTTCATGTCGTTCTACTTGTCGTGCGCTCGAGCTAGTCGAGCTCGTCAAGTAACCTGATCTGTCTAATGTATGTTCACCATGTTTGGAGGCCTCTGCTTGAACCTAGGGTACCAAACTTACCAGTGAAATCCCGTTAACCATGGTACCTCTATCCGCTAAGACTCATGAGCCGGGCATGGTTGTATGAGACACTGTGGTCGAGCTGTCGGCCTACGCTGGGGCCACGTGCCTCCCCATAGTGTCCATTGAGCAACCAGACTCGTGAGCCGACTATATTCGAGCTGTCGGTCTACACTGATTAGTGACGGACCCTTTGTAGTAACCTCGAGCATACTCTGAATTTACGGTGAGGCGACGAGTTTTGCCACGGTGAATAGAGTATGAACTAGGCCTGTATCAATTTAGTGATGAACCGTTAAAAAGGTGATGGGAGAGTGGTGTAACGATTGCGTGTAACAACCCTGACAGCCTTTGCAGCGCCCTAAAACCACACTATCGTATGAGATTATCTAGGTTTGATGACCCTAGAATGGATCATGTTTGGGAATGATACAAGGGAGGTACCTTAGTTTCCCAATCCTGTTGTTTGAAATGGACTAATAACAACTCGGTAATCATGCTCATCATCGCACTGCATGTGCCTGGAAGATATGGAGCACTGAGGAATGACAGCATGTCGTGGACGTAAGATGGTGTCGCACGAGGGAGTATGTTAGTGAGGGCATACATCATGACAGCATTTCATACTTGCATTAACAAGAGTACTTAGGATTGTTGATTGTACTACTTTATCATTACTGCTTAACTGTTTTGGTAACATGTTAACCTATACTTTACTGTTCCACTAAGTTGATCACTCACTCCCACGTTACGGGATGGTGTTATACACACAAACCAAACTTATTTGAGTTTCAGATGATGGCGATGCTGCGAAGCAGAGACGGACTTTTATGAGGATGAGGAGGATTCCTCCTTTATGCAGTTTCAGGCGGGTTCCTGTGAGCTGTGTCCGATCGACGGGGCTTTCTGGGATACTGACTAGATGACCTTACACAACTTGGTATAATTTGAAATTGTACTGTAATGAATTAACCTGGTAACATTATTACACTCTGGAGACTCACCATAATTTATATATTTTACATATCTATCATAGTCTTCTGCTTATAAATTTAACTGTCTTTGGAGTATGATATGCTGTTTTGGTATAATCCCATTCATGTTTCAATGTTCTCATCATAATCATCATTATCTGTGTTGCATAAGTGATGCGTTGGAACTCGGGAGCTGAGCTTTGCTTGACCCCCGATTTTCAGGGCATTACAGACCTGTTTGTTTTGCCTATATCTGAGTTTGATGTTATCCTGGGCATGGATTAGTTTGCCGAGTACCATGACATATTGGACTACTCTGCGAGTATAGTCACGTTTTATATACCTAGTTGCCACAATTCTAGTTTGTAACCGAGCCTAGAGGTGAGTAGCTCTTTTGCCTTATGTCATGTTTTGTAGAGAGTCAGTTGTCTTAAGCATTGACCAACTGCCAGTCGTTTGCAATTTTTCGGATGTATATCAAGAGATTCCAGGGTTGTCACATCGTCGTATCTGAGTTCTAAATTGATCTCGTGCCTGGTACTGTACCTATTTCAAAGGCCCCATATCGTATGACACCATTCGAGTTGCGGGAGCTGCAGAAGCAATTGGATGAGATATGCAAGTTGGGCTTTATCTGTTCAAGCAGTTCGCCGTGGGGAGTGACGATACTCTTCGTGAAAAATAAGGATGACTCGTTGAGGCTCTACGTGGATTACCGCGATCTCAACAAGGTCACGATTAAGAATAAGTACCCACTTCCGAGGATTAATGATTTGTTCGACCAACTACAAGAGGTGTAGTTCTTTTCGAAGATAGACCTGCGGTCTAGTTATCACTAGGTTTGTGTCTGGGAGGAGCATATCCCAAAGACAACATTTAGGATGTGCTACGGTCATTTTGAGTTTCAGGTCATGTCCTTCGAACTGACCAATGCGCCCGCAATGTTTATACAGTTGATGAAAGAGGTCTTCCATCCATATCTTGATCAATTTGTTGTGGTATTCATCGATGACATCCTAATATATTCGAAGACGTCTTTTCTTTAACTAACTCTCGTATATTGATCAATTTGTTGTGGTATTCATCGATGATATTTGATGTTAATATGTTTTATATGTTGGATAGGATTTTTGGATATATTAATTGTACTGGTGTTATCACAATACAAATTAATTGTATCTTAAATTATGTTATAATCAATCAACATTCAACATAACCTAAGTACAATCATTTCCTGCAGCAATATATTCCGCTTCTGCAATAGATAAGGATATTGATTTTTTTTTCTTTTTTCTCATCCAGGAGACTAGATAGTTTCAAATGTAGAAACATCCACTACTAGTGGATTTTTTTTATCATTGAAATTTCCTACCCGATCTGTATTAGTATATCTTGCTATTTGAATAGATGTATCATGGAGATACCACATACCAAGATTAGCAGTGCGTACAAACATATCTAATTATGCATTTGACACTAGATAGATGAGATTCTTTAGGATTAGATTGGTATCTTGCACAAATACCAACATTAATTGATATATTTGGTCTAATGCAAGCTACCAATCATGCTTCAATAAAGACGACAATTAACACTTCTACCTGATTCATCCTTGGATAATCTAAGTGTTATACTCATAAGAGTATTGGAAATTTTGCCTTTTTCAAATCTAAACATTTTAACTAAATTTTGTGCATACTTGGTTTGAGACCTAGGTCACTCACGGGCTGACTCGAGCTGGTTCAGCTGGCCGAAGACAGGTTTGGGTTGGCTGAAGTTCCATAAGAGTCAAAGTCCCTTGTTGTTGGAAACTTGACCTAGGTTGATCTCGGGCTGACCCGAGATGGTTCAGTTGGCTGAAGGAAGGGTTGGGCTAGCTGAACACCCTTGAATTTTTATATAAATTTGTCATAATTTAAATCTTAGAAAATCACTAAGATGTACTTTAACCTAGGGTCTTTTCTAAGGTCTTCTTTACCTATAGGTTGGCATACGAATGATTCTTCTCTTGAAATCCTTTCGAGCTTTCTAATCTTGAGATGTTGAGTTGCGCTCTTGTTTTGAAATATTAAAGTGAGCTGAAGTATATTGAAGTTCCATACACTATACATTTTGTCTATGAAATTTGACAACCTACTGTGTGTTTAAAACATTAACACTTTACATAAGGAGATTATGGTAAATCGTTAGGGCCACCAAGGCACAAGCAGGGACGTTCAAGAGAGTGGTTGGAAGCTTCTTAGAGAGGCTTTCAACATCCGTAAATATCCAGCCAACACCTAGTCTCTTTTTGGATCTGGATACAGAACGACCGCCCGATTTCCTTACCAGGGCTAGCCGGATCGAACCCCAAAGTCGTCCCATACCAATGATACTGTTGGCAAGGAGAATGGTCGAAATGGCTAACCATATAGCCAACCGAAGCATGCTGACCCTAATAACACTTATATACCCAAAGTCAATTCTCGGTTAGCATCGATAACCTCAGGGGCAACTAGCCGCCCAACTGATGGCGTATAACCAATATCCAATGATGAAGAACTAAGGAGGCAACCTACGGTCGGCCTGACCATTCAATAAGGCTTTTAGAAGGCCGAGTACTAAAGGTGTACACTAAGTTGAACTGAGTCGAGCTGGCCTCAGCTTGACTCGACTCTGTTAAAAGCTACCCTCGACTCGTGTTTAACTCGGCTTGGTCACCAAGCCACTTTGTCCAACTTGACTCGGCTCGGTCAGTAGCTTGGACCAGTTCAAGTTGAGTTCATGCTTTCGAGCCGAGTTTGAGTTCAAGTTTTCGAATTTGATTTTAAATTGAGTTTTCGAGATGAGTTCAAGTTCGAGGTCGGAAGTATTGAGACATAATATTTAATAAAACCAAAAATAAAAAAATAAAATACAAACTAAAAATTAAAATTATTCTAATTACGATAACATTAAAAAAGTATTTTTATTGTCGTTATTTACTAATTACTACTAGAGAGGAGATTTGTTTGCCGAGCTTGAGCTTCTATCAAATTCTTCATATATGTACTCACTTACCTCTTGCGAATCAAAGGTTGAGAGAGCTTTTTATCATTATCTTGTATAGTTTAAATTAGATTTTTTAAACTTTCTTTGTCAGTAGATTTATATGTAGCTCCTAACGCCCTGTAATGAACCAAGACTAGAGAGAAACTTAAATGGTTTGTTACTCTTTTTCTTTTTATTCATGCATCTTGAACCTGCTTCAGCATCATGTTATCTTGGAGGACATCGTTGATATGTAGAAGTCTCTTCCATATTATGTTTTAAGGCGAGTTGAAATTATTCTTGTTCCAATTATAATAATCTAGTTTCCTCCTCTACCTTAAAAAGTTGGGATGGAGGAGTGAAATGTTTTTTATTCGAATCAAGGGTTTGAAAAAGAAGTTAGATTTTCTTTGGGGCTTTAGGACATGGTTTTGTATCTCTACCCCCGACATGGTAAGGTAACCTAAGTTGATTAGTTTTGTTAACAAACTTGGCCCCACACAAATGACATAAAATCTTCTATTTTTTGGACTTAGTGGATTAAGGAACCATAATCCCAAACGTCGATCGATGGTTTACTTGAAGACATATCTATACTTTGTGTTGGAGAAATTAGTATTTTAGCAATAATGAAATATGAGATATAAAAAGCAATAATGAAATATGACATAAAAGCAATAATGAAATATGAATTGTAATATAAACAAAAGCACGATATGAAAATAAAATAAAAGTCATTGATGCATTGCATTTATAACATCCATCAACATACCATAAAATAAAAGTACACACTACACCATTATCATGTTTCAAGAAATTAACAATAAATGTTAACCTAACTCATTCACGTTGTTGTTGTTGCAGATGCTGCTTCTTGAGACTCATTTTTCTCATCTTCCTCATCAATATCAAAATTATTACCTCTCTAAATCAGACGCAATCAATCTTGTGTACTTAGTGTAGGGGAGTTTCAATTCTTACTCATGACTCTACTCCCTGTGCTAAAAGCATATTCTAATGCTACTGTTAAAATAGAATTGACAATATATTTCGTGCAATCACTAATAGTGTAAGGTATTTTCCTTAACTATCTCTCATTTTCCACCACTCTAAAACATCGAAGTCTAAATCCTGCTGCCTTACGATTGACTATTTGAGATACGAGTTTAATTTTGATTATTTCGTTTCATTGTCTGTATCTTCTTATGCTAAGAAAAACATGTATTAATCATCGAGCATAGTGTCATCACTTATAGAAACATCATAAGCTCAAACTTCTTTATCACTTGGTGTGGACCATGTGGTTATGTACGTATTGTACAATTCTTTGATTGCGTCACGAACTTTCAAGGTTTCAGTTATTGTCATTTGATCAGAATAAATCTTCATAAATATGAACTTAACATACCTCATCTTGCACCAAGAATCAAGAACAACCGCTAAGGCCATTAACAAACGACATTCATCCCAGTACTTATTGATCTTTATTTGTATATCAAGTACCATAAGTTGTAGAAAATCAGGACCTTCACTGACGCTTTTTCTTAGGGATTCCTTAATCTTCCAAATAGATTGAAGAAATATATTTGTTGTGGAATACTTATTTTCAGAAAATATCTTTGTGCAGTTATAAAAAACCTTGAGAAACTTGTGAACTTCTTTTACTTTTGCTTTACTCAAATCTTCTTTAAAAAGTAACTAAGTATACATTCTATCACGCACTACATATTCAGGAAATGCAAGTTCCAATTCCACGGCCAAATCCAACATTTCAAAACTCAAATTCCAACGTGTGCATACATCTAACTTCAACGTTTTTTGAGACTTCACATTCAAACGTTAGACTATGTTACTCCATATACTCAATCTTAAAGGTGAGCCCCTTATGTATTTAACACTCTCCCTCACATTCTCTATAGTTTGGTTAATTGTTTTCATCTCTTATTGTACAATTAAGTTTAGTATGTGGGCATAACACAGAACTTGAAATATTTTTCCCTCAAAAAATAAATCGTCGATTGCCTTAAATTGGTTACATAAGAATGATATTAAAATGTCATTTGCTAAAATATTATCTAAAGTTACTGAAGAGACTTTATTTTCAATGTCCCAATCTCGTAGACAGTTATAAATGCAATTTGAAATAACCAAACAGGTATGAGGAGGTGGAGTTGGTAGAAGTTCATATTTTCTTGCAAAGTTTCCAATCTTCATCAACATAGTGTGTAGTCAATGAAATATATCACTTTATTTAATTAGACGTCTTCCACAAATCAGAAGTCAAACTTACCCTTGAGACTGATGTCAAAACTGCTTTTAGTTTCATTTTCTTACTTATGTACATCTTCATGCATTCCCTCTTCACAGTAACGTGAGAGGCCTTTTGTAACATCCCAGATTTTTACCAACCTGAAATTAGACGTCCTTAGGCAATGGGTCGATCCTAACACCTTATTAACTTGTCAGAACTCAATCCCACAGTCTAAAATCGCTTTTTAACCCTTTTCCTTCACAAATCTCACCTTTCACTACCTTATCCTTCAAAAGTAACTAAGTGCTAAACTAGATTAGCTACGAAATCCGCTTGATCTATTTTAAATACGATCTGCAAGACCTAAAACTTGTAGAATCATTGACGCTAGGTTACCTTAAAATCTAGGATCAATCTCATTACCCGGCTACTCTTGGGAGCATCACGAAACTCTATATCAGATCTGGACCGCACATCAAAAGTCTGAATAATACAAAGTTATAGGATTAGGACTGCCTTGCTGGGCTTGACCACCATCTCAAAAATCAAATTCAGCTAATGTCCCGGGGCTATTCGCTTAAGTCCGGAGCGAAGAGTGTGAGAAACATGAAATTAATTAGAAATAAAGTCTAATTTTAAGTAATCTGAGACTTGATGTTTGCAGGCCAAATATAAGCAATCAGACCGTCAGAATCTGACCCAAATATACCCTCGGATCAGGAGAAATTTCATATACATGGCAGTGTACTTGAAATCCCCAATCGAGTTTCAGTGACCGTTGAACTGAAATTGATCCGCCACGCGTGATCTGAGAATCCGACTGGAACAAAAACTTAACTCCACCTAGATCCAAGGTTGGTGAGCTTAAGTCTGACCGCACACAGAAAAGGGGCCTCCGAAAGTGCTCCGTTGGATCGAAATGGACCCACTTTGGATATAACCTAAGTATACCTTGACCCTGGGTCTATTTTGGTTATATTTTAGCCTAAATAAGGACCTAAAACCCTCACTCTCTCATCCTATACGAATTTGAGAAAAACCTAGGAGAGAAGAGAGAAAAGAACGAGAAAGTGTTAGAGAAGTGGGAGCATCTCCCTGCCACTCTACCTTACTGCTATACAAGCTTAACCATCCCTTTCTAATCATTTTCCCGATGATTTCGACTTTGTTTCTAGGTAAGAAACCCTGACCCTAATCTGTTTTGGGGTTTTGGTAGTTGTAAGTTATGAAATAACTAACCTAAAGCATGTTATAGGTTGCCACATCACCGTAAACAGAAGCTTAGCAAATCTATCAAGTTCATTATGCTTCTACGGTGTAAGGTGTGGACTTTAGACGTATAGGTTATGGTTTTCAAAACTTTCAATGTCAGATAATGATAGATTCATAGTCTGCATGTAATTGTACATGTACAAAGTGCTGTCCGTTTCATTTTTCAGATATATGTTAACTATGTTGAATATACTGTATTTCTCGTATTTATAGAAAATACCGTATACATATGAAATACGGATTTGTGCTTGCCATGAGTAATTACTATCTATGTATGCTAGATACATGTGTATCAACTTCTGGGTGAACGGATTAGCCTAACACCTGTTATATTAACATACATTGTGTATGTTCTAGTTGTAGCCTAAGTGTTTGCAGAAATGTTCAAATGAATATGGAACTATGATTTACGCTTGCCATGACTATTGGTCGTGTATGCATGATCGTGGTTCATGTGGAAATCCTTTATGAAAGGATTCGCTACGACTTGCGTTTTAACCAGTATATTATAGGTATGTTGGAATGTGTAGTCTAAGTGTTTGTGAAAATGCTTGTATAGGTATGTACTTAAGCTAGTAGTGCCTTGTGTAGGTGTTGAGATAGGATTCTCAACTGCCTTAGTGATGTGTATGATTTCCTTCATGTAAGTTGTTTAGTTAATCACTTACTGGTTTATGAAACGTATGTGTTTGGATTTCCTGTTTACATTATGTTTTATAACATGCTTGTTAATATGTTTGAATTACTTATTTATTTAATTATGCTCTGACTACTTCACATGTTTAAGTTGTATTCCATAAAATCCATGATGGGTGATGGGGGAGTGGTATAACGATTCCGTACAACAGCCCTGGTAGCCCTAAGCAGACAATATTGGATATTTGATTGTAAGATTTGAAATCTTGATCCATTACTGCTTTAACTATTCCGTAATTGAATGTGATTGGGGCTATTGTATAGTCCAGGAAATCGGTAACGGGATTGAATTCGTGGCTGAGATTCATTCGCCACGTGAGATGTGTTCGACGAACCCGAGTCGTACTTCGGTTGGCGATAGTGGTTGGCTATGCAAAGTACTTATGCACTTCATGTCGTTCAACTTGTCGTGCGCTCGAGCTAGCTGAGTTCGTCAAGTAACCCGATCTGTCTAATGTATGTTCACTATGTTTGGATGCTGCTGCTTGAACCTAAGGTATCGAACTTACCAATGTAACCCCGTTAACCTTGGTACCTCGATCCGTTAAGACTCATGAGCTAGGCATGGTGGTATGGGACACCGTGGTCGAGCTGTCTGCCTACACTGGGGCGATGTGCCTCCCCGTAGTGACCAGTGAGCAACCCAGACTCGTGAGCCAAATACGGTGGTATGGGACACTGTATTCGATCTGTCGGCCTATACTGCTTTGATGGGTGATGGGGGAGTGATGTAACGATTCCGTGTGTAATGTACTCGACAAATCCCTAACTGCGTTGCCGGTGTGGTAACCTCGAGCATACTCTGAATCTGCGGATAGGCGATCAGCCTTCCCATAGTAAACAAAGTATAACTAGTATTGATAAGGTGATGGGGGAGTGGTGCAACGATTCCATGTAACAGCCCTGACAGCCCTTGCAGCGACCTAGAACCGCATCATCGTATGAGATTATCTAGGATTGACGACCCTAGAATGGATCATTGTTTGGGAATGATATAAGGGAGGTACCTTAGTTTCCCAATACTGCTGTATGAAAAGGACTAATAACAACTCGGTAATCATGCTCATCATCGCACTGCATGTGCCTGGAAGATGTGGAGCACTGAGGGATGAAAGCATGCCGCAGATGTAAGATGGTGTCGCACGAAGGAGTATGTTGGCGAGGGCATGCATCATGACTGCATTCATACTTGCATTAATAAGAGTATTTAGGAGTGTTTGATTGTACTGCTTTATCATTACTGCTTGAATGAATTGATAACATGTTAACCTATGCTTTATTATTCCACTGAGTTGATCACTGTAACGCCCTGAAATTCGGGGGTCGAGTATGAACTCAACTCCCGAGTTCCAACGCATCACTTATGCAACATACACAATGATGGTTAAATGTTGTCTGAGTTAGCGCAATAAACATGAATGAGATTATACCAAAACAGTAATTCATACTCCAGTTCAATTGTATAAAGGCAAGCGGAAGACTGAAATTGTATATTCAAAATATGTAAAGTAACAAAATTTTGTGAACTTCAGAGTATGAGTACTAACTGAGTACCAATATACATGTAATTGTTTCTAAGTCAAAAATCAAAATACAACTATGTAGATAAGCCCTGGAATCCCCGCGATGCAGTCGGCCTAAGCATAGCCGTCAGAGTACTGCATAAAGGAGAACTCCTCCTGATCCTCCTCGAAGTCGAACTCCCGGCTCCCGAAACGAGGCGCCATCTACACCTGCGACAGAGTCTGGTGGGTGTTGCAAACACCGTCCCGTAACGTGGGAGTGAGTAGCTAACTCAGTGGAACAATAAAGCATAGGTTAACATGTTATCAAATCAATCAAGCAGTAATGATAACGCAGACAAATCAAACATTTCTAATTACTCTTGTTAAGTGCAAAAATGATATGACATGATGCTGTATGCCCTTGCCAAACCACCCTCAAGCGACATCATCTTACGTTCGCGAATGCTAACTCCCTCAGTGCGCCACATCTACAAAGCACATGCGGTGCGATGATGCTCATGATTACCAAGTTTTTATTAATCCATTTCAACCAGCAGTATTGGGAAACTAAGGTACCTCCCTTATATCATTCCCAAACATGATCCATTCTAGGGTCGTCAATCCTAGCTAATCTCATACGATATTATGGTTTGAGAAGCGTAGTGAAGGCATCGCAAAGGGCTCGTCACCCGTCAGCGCGGATACAGATCTCACCGTATGCGGCTCAATTGCTGGCCGTCAGCTCAAGTACATATCTCACCGTACTTGGCTCAATCACTAGCCGTCGGCACCAAGTACAGGTCTCACCGTACTCGGCTCAACTCATACTCTAGTTACTGTGAAAGACTCGTCGCCAATCACGTACACTTGGAGTATACTCGAAGATACTACGGAGGACTCGTCGCCGTCAACATGAGCACAGGTCTCACCGTACTCGCTCTCGCCGTAAGTATCGACAGCTCGAATATAGTGTCCCATACCACCATAATCGGCTCACGAGTCTGGTTGCGCAATGGTCACTACGGGGAGGCACATGACCCCAGCGTAGGCCGACAGCTCGACCACGGTGTCCCATACCACCATGCCCGGCTCATGCGTCTTAGCGGATCGAGGTACCATGGTTAACGGGATCGCCACTGGTAAGTTTGGTACCCTAGGTTCAAGCAGTAGCGACCAAACATGGTGAACATACATATACACTCCGGTTTGCTTGACGAGCCTGACTAGCTCGAGCGCACCACAAGTTGAGCGATATGGAGCGCAAAAACACTCCGTGTGGCCGACCACTATCGCCAACCGAAGTACGACTCGGGTTCGCCAGACACGTCCGTTGTGGCGATATGAATCTCGGCCACAACCGCAAGTCTGGTACCGAATGTTTGGACTATAGGCATAGTCCCAAACTCAAACAGTTGTAAAGCATGAAGTAAAGCATGAGGTAAAGCATGTTAGCAGGCATATTATAAAGCATGAAGTAAAGCATGAGGTAAAGCATGTTAGCAGGCATATTATAAAGCATGAAGTAAAGCATGCTATAAAGCACTAGACACATAGGGATTCAATTACATACGCATCACAAGTGAGTGGTTGTAGCGAACCACCGCATAGAGGGGACCCTACATGTCTCTAAGGGAGTCGGGAATTCCATATCAGCGCCTATCTAAGGCACTAACACCCAAGCTTCTACGCACACAAGCATGTACACCAAACACTTAGAGTGTGCGATGCCAACATACATAACGTATGTTAGCAATTGCGTATTAGGGCTATTCTTTTGCCAAGCGGTTAATTTACCCGCGTATATCATAATCATACAACAAATAATCATGACAATTACATTTCCAAATTTTACACATATGCGGTATTTCTGGAATACGCAATTTCTACATACTTGTCATTTACAAGGGAACATGTATTTTGGCGATTCCTTTCGCCAAACTAGTATTTTATACATATATTGTATAATCATACATTAAATAAACATGTCATACATTTTCCCAAAAAAAGTACATATACGGTATTTCTAGAATATACAATTTCAACATACGTAGCATTTACACATGAACATGTATTTCAGCAATTCCTTTCACCAAATTAGTATTTTATCCATATAACATATAACAATACATTAAATAAACATGTCAAACATTTTTCCAAAAAAAATACGTATACGGTATTTCTACGTACACCTAGAGTATGTGAAATTTCAATTTCTACAACGTTAATCGAAACAGGAAACGGAAAGCACTTTGTACATGTGCATTTACAAGCAGATCATGAATCTACCATTATCTGACATTGAAAGCGTTGAAAACCGTAACTTATACACTTAAAGTCCTCACCTTTGCCTTTGGAAACGAAACGAATCAGCAAGGGTAGAAGAACTTCCGTATACGGGAGATTTCTAGCCTAAAGAGCGGAATCGGTTAGTCGTTACACAACCCACATCGATCCCACTTCAAATCAGACCTAGGGTTAGGGTTTCTTACCTTCAAATGAGATGGATACCGCCGGGAAAGCGCCTAGAATAGGGCGGTGTAGGCCGTGTAACAAGCTAAAGCAGGAGGAGGGAAATCGGCAACAAACTCCAAGTCTTTCTCTCTCTTTTCTCTCTCCCTCTAGGGTTTTTCTCCAAAATTCATATGGCTGTGAGAGGGGCTGTTCTAAGCTCCTTTTATAGCTAAAAACATTACGAAATTAGACTCAGGTTCAAGGGGTACTGCTAATATAGGATATTCGTCGCTTTTCCAGCTAAAAAGGGGAGTTCTGGTAGCCCTCTTTGAACCAAACGTCAGACTTAAGCTCACCATCGATGGATCTACGTGGGATTACGTTTTTGACTCGATCGGATTCCCAGATCGCACGTGGCGGACCACTTTCAGTTCGACGGTCAGTGGGCCACGATCAGAAATTCTAAGTACATGTAAGGCCCAACACCATGTAAATGTTCCGAAATTTTTCTTAATCCGAGGGTGTAATTTGGTCCGATTTCGACGGCCCAGGTTGCTTAACTACTGACGCGTCAACGAATGATGCCAGATCACTATTCCAGATATTTATTTTGGCATGGGAATAGTGTTTTTCACACTCCCTCGCTCCGAATCGAAACGAATGGCCATGGAACATCGGATGGATCTGATTTTTGAGATGATTGTTAAGCCCAGTGGGGCGGTCCTAGTTCCTTAGCTTCGGGTTAATCGGACTCCCGATGTGCGATCTAGACCTAATACGAAGTTTCGTTTCATTCCCGAGAGCAGACGGGAAATCAGTTTGGTTCTAAACTTTAGGGTAACCTAGCGTCAATGATTCTGCAACTTTTGGATCTTGCAGATCATATTTAAAGCGATCCTATCAGATTTCATGACCAATCGAGTTTAGTACTTAGTTAACTTTGTTAAATTTCTAAAGAATTTAATCCTACGTGATTTCTGGTTGAGGTGGTACTCGACCCAATGTACGGAAATTTTCAGGTTGTTACAATCACTCACTTCCACGTTACGGGACGGTGTTCCGGATACCCACCAGACTTTGTCTGATTGCAGATGGCGACGCTACTTCTGAGGCGGAGCCGGGCTTTTGTGACGACGGGGATGCTTTCTCGTATATGTTATTTTCTGGCGGCTTCATGTGATCCGTGTCTTGATCGACGGGGTTACAGGGATGTCGACTAGATGACCTTACACAATTTGGTATATTTTAAAATTGTACTTGTAATTCATTAACCTGACAATATTATCACACTCTGGAGACTTACCATAGTATATATCTTCTATACATCTATCACAGTCTTCCGCTTACAATTTAATTGTCTCTGGAGTATGATATGTTGTTTTGGTATAATCTCATTCATGTTTCAATGCTCTCATCATAATCATCATCATCTATGTTGCATAAGTGATGAGTTGGAACTCGGGAGCTGAGCTTTGCTCGACCCCCGATTTTTGGGGCGTTACACCTTTTCAACATGAGGATTAAGGAATTTACTATATTCAATGAAAATTTTGATCTTCATCATTCTAAATGATTGTTCATCAACAATCACAAGTCTTGCATACCACTCCTTCAGTTTCTCTTTTTCAAACTTATAAATGGAAAGTTTACCTTGAGACACATCTCCTTTAGACTTGCTAAATGATAATAACTGTTGTCCTAAAATTGGAATTTTTAGTTTTTTTGAATAACTTTGCCTATGTCTATTTAAATGACTAGTTGACCCCCCGGGATTTTTGTTGTATAGTACTTTAGAGTGTATACATCTGATCTTAAGCACATTATTAACTAGAATTTCCTCAAAATCATCCCACACAGCTGACATTTTGTTTCCTTTATTTGCAATTGCAATTGAAAATCTATTTCCCTCATTAATAAGAGGAGATGTGGCCGATGCATCGGCACCATGGGTAGTTGGAACTTCCTCCTCACTATCCATCTATAAATATAAAGATAGGAAACTAACTTTTAAGTACTTATTAACATATGTGAAGTGTATATAAATGTCCTCTAAATTTTTTAGAATTTCCTAAGTGTCTACATCAGTCACCTATCTAATGTTAAATATATTGTAATGCTTTTATTATTCAATTTAAATGTCATGCCAAAATTTAGCTGCATCACCCATTATCTCTAGACAAACCGAAACAAGAATGTGCATTTAAATTAGAATAAATGAAAATATTTTTATTTATCCAACATTGAACTGTAAAAAAATGGACAATTTAAGAATTTATATGCTTCAAAAAATGCACTGAATCTATGTCTTATAATATAGAAAATCCTCAAATGGGCAACTGATTATCCTATACTACAACAATAATATATTAAAAAATAATAATGCTACTGATTAAACAATAAGAAATTAACAATAACAATAATATTAATTAAATTAATAATAACTATAACAATAACAATAATATTAATATTAATGTTAAATTAATTTAATTTAACATTAATATTAACAACCTAACATTAACAATAACATTTAACATTTAACAACAATAATAATAATAGCACTAACATTAACATTACTAAAAAGGCGAGCTATCGATGTCCTAGAGCGGGGGTGAATAAGACAATGCTAAATAATAAAAATAAAAGCAGAATATATAAAGAACATAAAATCTCAATCGCCCAAGTATTGAAACATTGATTACAAATAATTCGTAGGAAAACCTTATTTCACGAATGTCTTTAAAACTAATCTTTCAAACTAGCAAGAGAAGATATATCATTCACCACAAAGAATGAAATAAAAATAACATCCACCACAAAAAAAAGAAGAAAAGAATAAAGCATTCACAACAGAGCATAAGGAATTATAGTGGTTCGGTGCTTTAAAAGCCACACATACTCCACTCCCAAAATTACTACCCTCGTAAATTTATCTTTACTATAACAAGGTTTTCATAGGTTCACCTTAATAACCTAATAGAGTTCCTTGTGATTTTCACGGGCTCACCACAATAAAACCCCTTTTGTGAATTTCACGGGCTATCACAAACAAAAACCCACTTTGTGATTCTCACGGGCTATCACAAACAAAAACCCACTTTGTGATTCTCATGGGCTATCACAAATTAACCCACTGAGATTTTCACAGGCTATCTTAAAATAACCTAAAATGAAATAAAGTAAAATACTTATCTTCAAACATAGATTCAAAGATGCAGTAGAAGCTTATAGCAGAGATCTTCTTTCTTTTATGTAGAAGAAGCAATATTCGCTCAATAGAAAGAGTATAGGGTTCTAAAGTATTTTATGAAATCAAAACCCTAATGAAAACCATAAATATGAAAATGAGATAATCTTGAAAAGGGGAATTGAATAAGCTTAAAAAGAATTTATAAATACTGCACAATATGCTTGCCGAGGACCAGACCTTATCTCTTACTTGCAGAAGGTTTAGAGTGATTTTTCATTGTTGTTTAGAATGAGAGAAAGCCTATAGTTATAGCCAAATGGCTTAGAAATTCGGCTAGCGCAAGAATAGGTTCGGCTGACCGGATTTCACTGAATTCATTCCAATGGCTGTTAGATTACACGGGATAAGATTTATCTAAAATTCGACTGGCCGAATGTCCAATTCGACTAGTCAAATTCTTGTGAAATTCAAAAGTTTGCATTGCTAAATTTTGACTTGAACTTCACTCAGGTTGGCAAAGTTAGGCTGAACGAACTTCAGAGCAAATATACTATAGATAACCCAAAATGAATGAATTTTTGAAAGCACCTAACCTAAGGTCTTTCTAGGTTATATCACCTATTGGTTAGTGAATACAAAGATCAACTAGTCTTGAAACTGAGCAATGTCTTCTTGAGATGATAAGCTGATCATGAGTTGATCTTCGGACATGTAGAGTATGTTGATGTAGAATTTGGACGTCCTCCTTAGACCACTTGATAATGCAAGAGAAGACAGAGACCCTAGTTGCTGTGAGGGACCCTTTGATGCCAAAGTCAGACAGGAAAGCTAGGTCTAGTACATAGAACCTAAGATTTTTGGGTGTGATTTGTGTGTTACCTTTCACCATTGGGGATGCTCTTATTTATAGTTGAAAGATGCGGTGGCGTGAATATTAATGTTCCTATTTAGTATATGCATATTATAGACAGATTCGTATCCCGAGCGTGCTGCGGCGATCTTCTGAGATCTTTGGCTGAGATCTCAAACAGGTTCATGTTGAGGTTATCTTTCGAGATCTTCGGCTGAGTTCTCGGGGCAAATCTCTTCAATAAGATCTTAGTAGTTAGAATCAGGGCAAACATATAGTAGTAGGCCGAGGTCAAGCATCCGAGGTGGTCTACATAGCCGTCCCAAGGAGTAGTTTGTTGACTTGAATTCTCTAACAAGTCGTGATCGAGTTCTCTCTTAACATTAGGCAGATCATCGATTTGCTGACTTGCCTTTGGATGTCGTATTCAAGCACTGAGGACGAGCTCCCCTCCTTAGTAGAATACAAATGAAATCAGGGATGACCTATCCTCTTTGTCTTATCGTATGATGCAGGGCTCCCCTGAGTGTAGCAGCTTAGCATCTTGCCCGGTACTGAGTCATACCTCGGGGGCTCTTATCAAGAGATGATCCTAGACAGAGCTTGAAAATGTATGGGACCATGGAAGAGCTCGATGTCTAATGGAAGTAGAGGAACTTCATCTTCTGATGGTCGAGCTCGAGGGATAAGCGGGTTTTCGAGCAATTGATTACTACTTTTTACCTGTTGTGGAGCTCCTTGGTCATGCTCAACGCTAGCCAACCACATGACGATCACAAATGTCTGAGCTGACCTCTTCTCCTTGGTCAGTCTATTTTTACCCGTAACAGTAGGCTCGGGAAGTGACTCGGTTTAGCAAGGTCGGACTATCTTGTGCATGGGGTTTCGAGCCTGCATGTCATTAATTCGGAATAAGGCAGTAAGCGCGGGGATCAAAGCGGATTTTCAATGATGGTACGACACGCTCGAGGTAATGTACACTAGTTGGGCACTTGTTCGGCTCCTGACTTATGGGGTGTGGATACATGGCATCTCCTTGAAAGTCGGGTCACCCGTTGAGTGGGGGAACTCCATGTAGCCATGCACAGGTGTCGAGGAGCCTTTTTGGCTACCGCATTAACTGCGAGCACTTACTGCTTCACGGCTGAGTTCCTTATAAAAGGGGGATGCCCTAGCAGGGCAAGGGCATTTGCTTCCATTACCTCTCTCTGTTGTTGCTGCCCACCGGACTTAGCGATTTTTGGTAAATCGGAATCCCTTCCCTTCAACGAGCTAAGCTTCTCCTAGTCTTCTCCATTTCCCCTTCTCCTTAATTTTTCTTCTTGTTGTTTCCAATTTTCGTCCAAATTCCTGATTCGTCGGAGAATCGGGATGAACCCTCTACGTTATAGGGCAATTTTGAGCCTAATGACTAGGACTGGCTGAAGAAAGCTTTACGCAATCCACCATCTCCAATCATGATGATGAGCGATAGGGAGATCGCGCCTGTTCTAAGTGCGAGGGCTGGAGCTCAGTCCTCTGCCGAGTAGCTCGCAAGAGTTGAGGCGGAGGCAGCTCCGGCGAGGGAAGAGGCAACCCCATCTTCCATAGATTTTGAGAGGGTCGGCCCAATTGGGTTGAGTTTGAGGTAATCCAACCTAGTATGGATCAGGTTGAAGTACTACATTCTGAACTCGGTGGTGCTCCGAGCTCCCGCACTTGGCAAAATTCCAAGCAATCCCAAGGAGGACGAAGTGGCGGTATATCTAGTCGCCCTATAGTGCGGCTTGAGGCACCCCTTTCACCACGTCATTAGGGGGGTCATCTTGCATCTGAGGTTGGCCCTAGGCCAGATAATTCCAAATGCCTGGAGGGCTTTCATTCTGTGGTTCCAGCTCGGACAACCTGAGCTGACTGCGGATGAATTCCTCCACTTGTACCGAGTGAAGGGCAACCCTTTCCATACTAGTTAGTACTATTTTTCCTCTTGGCTAAACAAGGCTAAGGGCATCATTACAAATGTCCCAACCTCCAATAAAAAATGAAAGAATAAATGGTTTTGGGCGTCAGGGGACTAGGAGGCTCCGGCGACTGCTGGGTTGTGACCCTCTTTGCCCAACCAAGTCGGGTATATCCAAACTGTTGTCTTTTCAATTTACATTCATGCTATTTTGCCTCTAATTACAGTGGTCTTTGGCTGCTCTGCCGAAGCATCCTGCCTCAGTAACCGACTTTGAGCATAATTAGATCGTGCGCGTGAGGCAGGTGGAGGCTTTGGCAAGATCTTAAAAGCTATTAATCACCCCTGAGCTTCTTTGTTGGTCAGGTCTTAGCCTATCTATACCAGGTACATTCAGGCGATCTCTTAAGGGTTTTAGAAGTTATTTCATTTCCTTCATTACTGATCAGTTGCTTTTATTATGCAAAGATGGTTGTTCATGCTTGTTCCAGCAAATGAATTTGTGTTCCTTCTGACGCTGAGCTTTCCTAGAAGAAGCCCTTGAAGAAGAGAGCTATCATTCCTCCTGCCAGGGTGCACGGGATGAGTTCTTTTAGTGCAATGAAAGAGAAGTCAAGGTCAGGCTCAGACTAACTCGCGACAGGGTGGACGAGCTTCACCCCCAACAAGAGCGCTTCGGTTGCTCCTAGCACCACCACCACAAACCTACCATCGGCCTCAGAAGCGGTTGATGCAGATCAATAGGAGGCTATCTTAGTAAGGGAAACTACCCCTGCTACTAACCCACAGCCCCCTAAGGCCTAAGCAGAGCTGACCTTTAGGGATAAGCCCCCCACCGCGCAGGTCTAGGTAGGCAGCTCATTTGGTTGCCAAGGGGGCGGAGCCCGGGAGGGCTCTCAATCTGAATCCTCCTACACAGCAGGTCTCCTTCCGTGGATAGCTCTGAATGTCCCTGATACCGAGATCACTAAGGCGATGGAAGTTCACCCGGTCACCGCCATGGGTCGGTGGGCCTCATTTTTCTATAAGGTTGAACTCTACCCTCTTCTTGTAGTTGTTTTTATACTTGAATTTTTTCTGACGTGAATTTCTTTTCAGTTCGGCCCAGTTGTCTTACAAGCCCGTGGTGAAATGATACGTGTCGGGAAGGAGTACGAGGAGGTAGCGGCAAGTCTTGTAAACAAAGTCATTGAGGCTGAGCAGCTTTGATTCACCTTAGAGAAATCTGAGGAGGAGGTTACAATTCTGAAGATCCAGGTGGAGGAGTTGACGACTCTTAAGGCTCAGGTGGAGGAGTCCCAGAAGGAGAGGGATCAAATGAAGATTGAACTAGAGGTGGCACGCTTGCTTCTAAAGGTAGCTCAGGCGAAGGCTGGAAAGTGGAAGGCTAAACTGGCCGAGATGAAGGTCAGTTTGAAAGCAAAACTGGTAGAAGCTGAGGTGCGCATCCTGATGGCTCGATCAAAGGTGGTGGAGGAATTTAAGGCCTCCAAGGAACGAGCTGAGGAGAAAGAGTTGATATATAATTTTGGGTATGAAAAATACTTTGAAGATGTGAAGGAAAAATACCCTGAGTTCGACCTTAGTAGCCTTGAAGATAGTCCTGTTAAGGACCCGACCTCACCAGAAGCCGAAGGCAATCCAAGCTAGAATCGAGCAGCCAACCTTGGTGGAAGCCGAGCATACTCCTCTAGGGGACTAGCTTCTTTTTTTATTCCTCCTCTTTCACTCATGTAATGTCTTTTTCTTATCAATGAAAATATAATTTTTTATAGCAATTGTTGTGCATGGAATTATAAGTAGATTTAATAGGTCGGTTAGCCGCACGTTGGTCACAGTAGTAGGCCGAATTATTAGTCAAGTGGGAGCATTCGGGGTGAGCTCTTGAGCTCTTCCATTTATTAAGGGAATTCTACCCTTGTAGAACAGATAGATTAGTTACAATGACCTCTTCCTAAAGGGCCGAGCAGTTTATTTAAGAGGATTATTTTCCCTTGCACTAAGAGAAATCCTCATAGTAGATCGCCCAATCCGAGTAGCGTTTATTAATTAGTGGTCCGACCTCTTATTTAAAGGTCAGACAACTGGTGAAAGGATTGTTTTCCCTTGCACTAAAGGAAGTCCTCGGTAGATCATGTAGTTTGAATAGTGTAGACAACGAATGTAATTTGAAATTTCCTAACTTTGGAATTTTTATTGTAAAATCTGAACAATAGGCATGTAGACTATGACATAGTAGGTTAATTATTGTAGATTCCCAATATAGACATGTAGATTCTGACTTTAGATCTAGTCGGCCTTCATGGATAGTAGATCTTCAAATGCTCGACATTTCATGGATGTGGCAGAGGTCGTCCCTCCATGTCTCCCAGTCGATAGGTCCCAGGTCAGGTTGTGCTCGTTATCTTATAGGGTCCTTCCCAATTTGGCCCCAGAGTCCCCGAACTGGGCTCCTTGATGTTTTGGAAGGTTCTGCAAAGGACCAAATCTCCTGCTCGGAACCTTCTCACACTTACTTGGGAATTGTAGAATTGGGTGACCTGTTGTTGCTTGGTTGCGACCCTGAGTTGAGCTTAGTCCCTCCTCTCTTCGAGCAGATTAAGGCCCAAAGCCATCTACTCGGTATTCTAAGCTTCATTATAGGATTGAACACATGTCGTGGAGAGCCCTGTTTTGACTAGAATGATGGCCTTTACCCCAAAAGCTAGGAAAAAAAGGGTTTCTCCTGTGGACGTTTGAGCTGTAGTTCGGTATGCCCAGAGTACATAAGGAAGCTCCTCAGCCCATGCTCCTTTGGCTTTCTCGAGCTTGGTTTTGAGTTATTTTTTTATGACTTTGTTGACTGTTCTACTTAGCCATTGGCTTGAGGGTGTCGAGAGACAAGCGTTGCCGACCCCGAGCCTCTCACACATGCCTTGGAACTGATCGTTGTCGAACTACTGACCGTTGTCTGAGACGATTGTATGAGGGATCTCGTACTACCATATGATATTTTTCCAGAAAAAGTCAGTGATTTTATGCTCGAAAATCTTAGCTAGTGGTTCGGCCTCGACCCATTTTGTGAAGTAGTTGACCGCGATAACAACATACTTGGTCTAACCTTTACTCGTAGGTAGTGGACTGATGATGTCTATCTCCCATTGAGCGAACGCCCATGGTCCGGTCATGGGGGTTAGCTGTTCGGGAGGTTGATAAGGTATCACTGTGAATCTTTGACATTTATTGCATCTCCGAGTATACTGTTTGGCGTCTTTCTGAATGGTTGGCCATAAGTACCCCCGTAGGACGGCCTTATGGGCAAGAACACGACTATTGGAGTGGATGTCGCAAATTCCCTTATCTATCTCCTTTAAAACATAATCAGCTTCTTCATCTTGGAAACATTGTAGGTAGGGCAAGGAAAACCCTTTCTTGTAGAGGTTATCTCCCCCCATGGTATACCGAGTTGACCTGACCCAAATTCTACGTGCCTTAAGATTATTTTCGGGCAAGGAACCTTCCTGGAGATACTTGATGATTGGATCCATCGAGCTCAGGGTTGAGCTGACGAGGCAGACAACTTCTAGGTCGGACTCACCAATGCTTGGGACAAATAAGAACTCAATGGGGATTGAGTTTGGGATGTCATCCTCTGCTATTGTGGCCAACTTCACCAGTGCGTTAGCTTTAGAATTCTCTGCTTTGGGGACAAGAATGACTTCATATTTTTGGACTTTGTTGATGAGTTTACGGGCCATCTGAAGAAAAGTGATCATTTTTTTTTTATCTTCCTTGGCCTGGTACTTACTGGCAACCTAGTTGACAAATAGTTGTGAATCACCGTGGACCTTTAGAATTTGAACCCCCATTATCGCTACCAGCCTGAACCTGACGAGCAATGCTTCATACTCTGCCACGTTATTCAATGTTTGAAATCCAAATCTTAAGGTATATTACGTGTAGGTCTGGCTGGGTGCCTCGAGGGCTACCTTGGCCCTACTACCTTTAGAGTTGGATGAGTCCTCGACGTGCAAGTCTAGGTTAGTGGACCTCGACCGACTGATCAGCTATGGTAATTTGGTCGGTTTCGTTGCTCGGACTAGTTTCCAGGTTTTGGCCACAGGTAAACTCGACAATGAAATCAGCCACTGCTTAACCTTTGACGGTGGTCCGGGGCTGATATTTGATGTCAAATTCATTGAGCTCAATTACCCATTTCATGAGTCTCCTCGACACCTTGGGCCTCTGGAGTACTTGACGAAGAGGTTGGTTGGTCAGGACTATGATTGTGTGGGCCTAGAAATAAGGATGGAGGTGACGAGACGACACGACCAAAGCTAGGGCGAGCTTCTCGATGTCTAGGTACCTGGTCTCGGCCGGTACCAAGGCCTTGCTAACGTAGTACACTAGGAGTTGCTTCCCCCCTTTCTCCTAGATAAGGGCTGAGCTAACCGCTGCGACCAAGACTGTCAGGTACAACAATAGTGGCTCTCCTTGCTCGGGCTTAAAAAGTAGTGGAGGAGATCCTAAGTATTGTTTGAGCTGTTGGAAGGCCAGCTCATAGTCCTCGGTCCATTTTACCTCCCGTTTTCCTTTTAACTATTGAAAGAAAGTGAGGTACTTGTCAGCGGCATGGAAGACGAAGTGATTGAGGGTGACAACCGTTCCAGTGAGGCACTAAATTTCTTTCATTGTCCTTGGCGAGTTCATATCTAGCAAAGCTCGAATCTTGTCGAGATTTGCCTCAATCCCTCTTTGGTTGACCAAAAAGCCAAAGAATTTTCCCAAATTAACACTGAAGGCACACTTGCTCGGGTTCAACTTCATCTTATATTTTCGTAGGATTGCGAACACTCCTTGAGGTTGGTGGTATGATCTGTGGCGTTAACACTCTCGACAAGCATGTCATCGACATAAACCTCCGTGTCGCGTACAATTTGTTGAGCAAACATTGTATTGACCAGCCGCTGGTACTTAGCTCCCACATTCTTTGGTCGGAAGGCATCACTTTATAGCAGTAGAGCTCCTTGTTGGTGACAAAGGTGCTCTTCTACTTGTCATGTGGGTGCATGATGATCTGATTGTAACCAGAGTATGCATCCATGAAGCTCAAGAGCTAGTTCCATGAGGTGTTGTTGACCAGCTGCTCAGTCTTTGGAAGAGGAAAACTATCCTTGGGACAGGCCTTGTTCAGGTCTATGTAGTCGACACAGACCCACCATTTTCCGTTGGATTTTTTCACTACAACAACGTTGGTGATCTAATCTGGGTAATAGATCTCCTTGATGAATCTGGTTTCCAGGAGCTTGTCGACCTCCTCTCCAATGATGACATATCATTCTAGTTTGAACGTTCGTCCCTTCTGCCTCACTGGTTGGTGGTCGGGATTAGCGTTTATCTTGTGGACCATCACTTCTAGGCTGATGTCGGGCATGTCCTAGTGGGACCAGGCGAATACATTAATATAGCCTTGAAGGAGGTCTATGATCTTGATTCGAAGATCTAGAGCTAGCGATGAGCCAACCTATACAGTGTGAGTTGGGTCAGAATTACTGAGGGGGATGGCTATGAGATCTTCCATTGGAGATCCTTTCTCGACCGACTCTTCCCAGGGTTGAGGGAAGTATGGCCATCGTACAATGCTGCGTCCATAAAATCGAGTAGCACTGACGAGCTTTCTGTTGATCTCCTCTGACCTGCCTGACATTGTGCTCAGTCAGAAACTTCATGGTGAGGTGGTAGGTTGATACTACCGCTCGTATCACGTTGAGGGACAGTCATCCAAGGATGACATTGTAGATGAAAGGCAGTCGACCACAAGAAAGTCGATCGTCGTCGTCTTCTAGTTTTGTCCCTCTCCCACAGTGACCGGAAGCTGTATAGACCCCTCAAAGGTGACTATCTCCTGCAAATCCATGTAGAGGAGTTTTGATAGGTTAGAGTCGGGACCTCCCGACCCCCATTTTTATCAAATGTGTTGGTGAAGAGGATTTCAGCCGAGCTGCCAGTGTCCACCAGAATTCAAAACACCTTACAATGGCTATGGTCATGGCCACCACTAGGGCATCGTCATGGGAATGGTAGATTCCTCGGGCGTCCTCCTCGATGAATGCCAGCTTGCAGGAGATCACTTTTTGTTCTTTTAGAGGTCTATAGGTGAGGTGGACCTAATGTTATGAACTATTGTAGTTGATGATCCAGGTTTAAGCTTTCCATACTCGGTTCGAGTCTCCTCCTCCTACAAGCCCACCAAAGATGGTGCAGATTTCTCTTGTAGCCTCGTTATTGTTCCCATTATTGGGTTGCTCGTTCTTTCGATCCAACTGTTCTTCCCTCCTACTGATATACTTATGCAGATGTTAGTTGTGGATGAGGGCTTCAATTTCTTCTTTAAGGTTAAAGCACTTGCTAGTGGAATGGTCATGGTCGTGGTGGAAGTGGCAGTACTTTCGTTTATCCTGTTTATCGGCATCGGTCATCATTCGGTTTGGCCATTTGAGGAGTTATTTGTCCTGAACTTCTATGAGGACTTGCTCGGGCATAGTGTTGGGGGGAGTGTAAGAGTGAAATCTGCTATCAAGTCGTCTACTTGGACGTTGACCCGTGGTCGGATCATCGTCTCTTCTATGCTTGTTTCTGGGAGCTGATGCTTGTTCCTCCTTAGTCCATTTTTTCCTGGTCGAGCTTCCTCCACTCCTGGTGTCTTTCCACAAGCTAAAAAACACCTCAGCATTGGAATACTTCTGAGTTCAGTTGAGGAGATCAGCCAATGTCGTTGGGGGATTCTACCGAGCAAGAAGAGGAATCTCCTCTCCTTCAGGCTGACCATCATAGCGGCTAGGGCAATCTGATCTGAGTAGCCCTCCGCTTACGTTGCTTCTAAGTTGAAGTGCTTGATGTAATCCTTCAGAAACTCATCCTCCTTCTGAGTGATGGTGAGGAGGTGAGTTGTTGGCTTTCGCCTTTCTTTTCCTCTGATGAAGTTGGTAATGAAAGCCTTACTGAGCTGCATGAATGGACTAATGGACTTCGGTTTAATTGCTGAAACCATTTTTGAGTTGCTCTTGATAGAGTTAAGAAGAATGCTTGGTACATCATCACTGTTGAGGCACCATGAAGCTCCATCAATGCCCTGAAAGATTCTAGATGCTTCATCGGCTCGGTAGACCCAGAATAAGGAATAATCTACAACATCTTGAATCTGGGCGGGAGCTGAGCTTACATGATATCGTCAGTGAATGGTGTCTCGGTTTCCTCCAACATAGCTTCTATTAAGGTCGGAGTGTGCATGCGGTAGGCTTATCGTATGTTGCCGATTTGACCTTGTAGCTCATTAAGGTCGGCTTTCCAGGGGTTGTCGTTCTTGATCACTGTATCAGGAACCTTACCACGCCTCTTCATCTCCAACGTATGATGTAAGTCAGAGGCAGCCAGCAGGGCAGTTCCTGAGGCATGGGAGGGTGCACAGTTCGACACCTTATGAGTTTGTTTGTTCCTCTAAGAGCCAATGGGTGCTTGAGGTGTTACTGAGACTTCAATAATTGTTCGAGCACTGGCATCCTCAGCCCCTTGGGTGGGATGAGGATTATGTGGCTCTAACATCCGCCTTATCTGATCAATGTTATTGGTTAGTTCTTCGACTTGATGCTCCAAGGAGACAAGCCAACCTCCCTGGTTCTGGGACCGCTACTCTGGGCTTGCGGTCACAAAATTAGCCTGAAGTTGGGAAGGTGAATCCCGATGGTCTACAAACTGTTCCACGAGCGCAAGGCTGGGTGCAGTAGCAATGGTCTGAGCTTTCTTTCTCCCTTTCGCCATCGTAAGATCACTGTAGATGATGGGAACGACTTTCAATGTCGCTTCCCATATACGATGACAAACTGTTGATGTAGAAATCTAGACTCCTTAGACCACTCGAGACTTGCAAGAGAAGACAAAGATGGAGACCATGGTTGTAGCAGGGGACCCTCTGATGCCAAAGTCAGACAGGCAAGCTAGTCTAGTAGAACGTAAGTTTTTTAAGTGTGATTTGTATGTTACCTTTTACCATTAGGGATGCTCTTATTTATAGCTGAAAGGTGCAATGGCATAAATAGTAATCTTCCTATTTAGTAGGTTTGTATTGTAAAGGGAATCGTATCCCAAGCATGTCGCGATGATCTTTCAAGATCTTTGGCTAAGATCTCAGACAGGCCCGTGTCGCGATTATCTTCCAGGAACTTCAGTTGAGATCTCAGGAAGATCCCTTTAATAAGATCTAAGTAGTCAGAATCATAGGAAACATGTAGTAGTAGGCCGAGGACAAGCATCTGAGGTGGCCTATATAGTCATCCCAAGGAGTAGTTTACTTACCTGGATTCTCTAGCAAGTTGTGGTCGAGTTCTCTCTCAACATCGGGTAGATCATCGACCTGCCTTTGGACGTTGTATTCGAGCATTGAGGATGATCTCCCTTCCTTAGTAGAATACAAACGAAATCGAGGATGACCTATCCTCTTTGTCTTAATGTACAATGCATGACTCCCCTGAGTGTAGCAACTCGACATCTTGCCCGGTACTGAGTCATACCTTGGGGGCTCTTATTAAGAGATGATCCGAGCAGGAACTTGGAAATGTATGGGACCATGGAAGAGCTCGGTGTCTAATGGAAGCAAAGGCACTTCATCTTTTGATGGTCGAGCTCAAGGGATAGGCAGCTTTCCTAATAGTCGATTACTACTTTCTGGCCATTGAGGAGCTCTTTGGTCATGCTCGGCGCTAGCCAAGCACATGACGAGCACAAATGTCTGAGCTGACCTCTTCTCCTTGGTCAGTCCATTTTTACCCATAACATTAGGATTTTTATTTATTAATATAGGGTTTACAATTTACTGTTTACTGTTTTTTACTTAATAAATCATAAATAATATATTTTTAAATTATATAATATATAAATAATATTAATAATTTATATCATGTAATTAAAATCGGGTTCGACTGCTTATCGATGGCTAGGGCAGATCAGGGTAGGGCGATGACCAAACTGGCGAATGGTGGCAGGGGCAGGGCGAGCAAGTGAGTAACAGACAGGCAGGCAGGGACCACCGGACAGTAGGGCAAGGCAACAGCCGGACTGGCAACAGGGGCAGGGCGCACAACCGAGAAGCAGAGAGGGTCAGACAGAGCAAGGACCACCCGACCAGCTAGGGACGTGTAACACCACGAAAATTGGCACCCGAGTACATAGACTTTGATCCTGAGTTTTCGGGTGTTAACTTAATAAAATTCACATGTATCCTTATTTAAATTCACATTTATTTCATACATAAATAATCAGAGTAATGCATTTTAAACTAGCGGATTCAAAGCGAGGTAGAGATAACAAAAATAAATAAAAAATATGGGGCTAATAGTCGAGGTACAATTAAACTATGGTGTCCACCCAAATGGGGATTGTATAAGACACAATATACATACCCAAAATGATTAAAGTGCTAGTTTTTGGTTTGGTCCAATTCTCTAAAACACAATGTCGGTGTTGCAAGCCACTCTAAGCATATTCGTCTGAAATCTCGATAGTACCTGCATAGATAATATTGACTGGTTGGTGTTTTAAAACACCATCCCAGAGTAGGAGTGAGTAATTAACTCAGTGGTTTCATTAACTCTAAGTTACACATGTTATCAATTCCACTACCACAAGTAATGATAAATCAACTTAACACCCAATTCCTAAATGTTCTTATTAATGCACGTGCATGCTGTCATGAGATGATGCATGCCCTCACAATCCAACACTCCCTCATAAGCAACTCCGATACCTCATTCGCAAATGCCAACACTCCCTCAACATGAGACCACAACACCCAAGTTACCATTACCTATGATAATACAATGCTATGAATGTTCATGTTAGTCGAGTATTTAATTAAGTTTGTTCATCCAGCAAGATTGTGGAAGTTGAAACACCTCCATTTAATCAATGGTCTTATCTAGATCACTTGGCCCAGGACAGTCATAGTGGCTTTGAGCCTGCGATCCATGATCCAAATTTAGGTATCACCCATTTATCTTATAAATCAATAACTCCAAAAGTAAGGCATGATACCCAAATGTGTGAGGATTAACTCGGTATGGGTCATCACCTAAACACCGAGTATGATCACTCAGTGAGGTGCGAGCTTGTCACATTAAACTAAATCACCACAAGGAAATGGGCTCGTCACCTAATCCCATTCATGCTCGGGTAATTTGAACGGTGCTCTGGCATGGAACCATCGGTCGGGTTTGACGGGGGTTGTTCGACCAATGACATATCACCTCCATTAGTGCTCATTGGTCACTACAGGGAGGCTCGTCACCTCAACGTAGGTTGACAGTACAGACACAGTGTTCCATACCACCATGATCGGCTCCCAAGACCTGGGGATTATATCATTAACAGTTATTAATATGCCTCTCTAGGGTATAAGTTGCTCCAAATTCAGGCAGGCGTGATGTCATGCCCCGAACTCGAAAACTAGGCTCACAAAATTCTCGATCACCGAATCCGGCACCGACAACCTCCGTAGTACCCCATTCTCGGCTCCCGGCACCTATACACTAGGTTCCGATCTTGGGATGTTACAAGGAGGATTTCTAATCATCAATTTGATTTGTAATGAGCATAGCTATAAGCATAACCCACGAACAATAACCACAAGAACACCATCATAAAATCCACTATGATAAAAAAAACTTTGAGTATAAGGCGTATGAAAGGGAAATACAATATAATGAAAGTAACAAAAACTCTAGAAGCTCGGCTGCACGCTCCAACCGCGATAAGACTATGGCTGCATCCTGGCATCACCTGCACGTATCAATCGTACATAAGCTTATAAAAAGCTTAGAGGGTGGTGTAAGTGTGTGCGTAATATGAGCGTGCTCAGAATGTAAGGTCAGAGTAATGCCGAGTCATGCTGATGGGTATATGAATGCAATTACCTGTACCAAGGCTATGCGATGCAGAATCTAAATGTTATCGGCCATATCAAGGCCATGCGATGCATAATGCAAGTCAAGCATGCCAATCCACATCCACATATCAATGCAGCTCCTCACTAGAGCATCAAATCAGTACAGTTCTCAGTCTGGATAATCACCGGGGTCTAGTACACTCTATGTCAGCTTGCCGCCCCTATCAGAACGCACAACTGGGAGAGTGGAAGAGATCTAACTATCCGCCTATGAATATCGGGCTCAGCTCGTTGATAGCAGACCCATTCCTCAAGCCGGTCAAACTCAACCTAGAAATTGCCCCCTCACTCAGGCGGGTAAGGTCACACCATTTTTCAACCGACCAAGACACAGTGGGAGACACGGCCTACTGGTATACAGCCCTCGCACGCTCGTGTATTCACTCGGTCTCGACGTTGGAGTCATCCTTTAGTACCATCGGGTTTAGGAATTTTCACCCAAGGACATCTATGATACCCTGATGCTAGAAACAATATTTTCGGTATCCAATCCGGCCATCCATGATGTGTCTATGGAGGCTGTGACCCTGATGTCACTAGGGCATATAATAATCATAATCACATGATGTAAGTGCATGAATCACCCTACCAAATATGCAATAATCATGCGTGTACCGCGCGCTCATGTAGGGCAACTCTGCCTATTAGGAAGCCCATAAATAATCCGCCCATAGGCATATGCTATGATCAGTCACTCCTCATATCAGGCATACATATGATGCATATGATCATGAATCATGGATCTATACTAAACATGTTATATAGTGATGGGCTCTGTACATAGCGAAAATGGGCCTAAATGACCCACACACTACAAGTATGGGCCTATCAATGGGCCTTAGGGAGAACGACAATGCGGACATTTAACCGACATCTTCCTTATAATGTGGTCATCTAACCATCAGTGTTTCAAAGGTACGACCCGTTATAAATATCATTATATATACCACGGAGAAATCACACATTGCAATGGACATAAATACATCCCATTGGGCCTTAAGTACATCAAATGGGCCGTATCACATGGGCCTTATATTCATCAAGTGGGTCGTAGCAATGGGCCGCACCAATGGGCCTTACTTACATTGCAATGGGCCATAACCCATAGGCCTTGCATACATCACAATGGGCCTCATAACATGGGTCATAATTACGTCAAGATGGGCCTAATCACATGGACCTTATGTATATACTAAGGTGGGCCTCAATGGACGGCCATAAATAAATCAAGATGGGCCATAATACATCAAATGGGTCTCGTCACATGGCCTTATATGTATCCAGGTGGACCTCAACGAACGACCCACAAATACATCAAGATGGGCCTCAACAATGGGCCTTATACAAATCAAGGTGGGCCTCAACAACGGGTCATGCGTATATCAAATGGGCCACACCCAAATATAAGTGGTGATAAGGATTTCCACCATTAGAATTCCTAAGGGTTTAATGGTGGACGTTCAAACCCACTGTTTTCTATAATGTGGTCCACCTATCTATCTTTTATATATATATATATATATGTCCATCATAGGCCTTAAGATAATCTCCAAAATGGTTGGACGGTTTGGATGAAACATATGCATTATGGTAGGTCCCATAGGGATGGAAGGCATAGATAAATCACATACTTCATGGTGGAGGTCTACACTGATGAAAGGTGTGAACATAATGCATACATAAGTGGGTCCCAAGTAGGACCCACCATAATGTTTATTTTCCACCCAATCTCTGGATAAGGTCACACGGGTCCTGGGCCCACCATAATGTTTATTTTCCACCCAATCTGTTGATAGGGTCAAGCAGACCTAGGGCCCACCGTCCAGGGGTTAGCATCACATACATCCTGGTGTGGCCCATCAAAATGGATTGACGACATGGATGGGTCTCATGGACCCATCTGCCAATTCACACTTCACCGTTAGCCACACTTCACAGTTAGCCACCACCCATCGTCAGTACACACCTCACCGTCCATCCACACTTCACTGTTAGACTCCAACCACCATCACACACATCTCACTATTTCTTGTAGTGTGGCCACCAAAGTCACATATACGGCTAATATTTTGGGTGGCCCATAGCTAGGAGGGAGGTCCACCAAATGGACGGTATTGATGTTCAACTCACATCGTGGTGGGGCCTGAGATGGGGCCCACTGATCAACGCCATCACAAAAGCAGTGGACGCTACTTGCTGTAGCGTCAGAGACGCTGACAGCAACAACGTTGCTGTTGTATATATATATATTATTTTTTGAAAGAAATCGATTTTTCTGTGGTTTTTCTGTGGTAGGCCCACATCAGGGAAATTTGCTCCACCCATTGGTCTCTATAGCTCGATACAAACCCATCAAGCCCAATATTCGATGGGTTTTGGTGTACAGAAAATCTCAGAGTGTATTTCAATGGTAAAAGTACTATTCTCTATGCTACGGCCCACCAGGAAAATCAGATTGGGTTCATTTTTCGGCTCAACGCCTAAAATGATCTGAGGAAAAGGATGGTCGGCTTGGATTAAGTATATGCATCAAGGTGGGGCCTGCATGAGTGGCCCACCTAAGTCTAGCTAGTTAGTACACACTCATGCCAGTACACGCACTCCATGTTAGCCACCCTACTGTCTTCACATCCAGTGTTGCAACGTCTCGGAAAAATCCGTACAAAGACCCGAGTACCACCTCAGGCAGAAATCACTCAGGACCAAATCCTTTATAAATTAGATGAAATTAACTAAGTGTTAAACTAGATTAGCTGAGAAATTCGCTTGAACCACTTTAAATTCGAACTGTAAGACCCAAAACTTGCAGAATCATTGATGCTACATTACCTTATAATCTAGGATCAATCTCATTACCTAGTTGCTCTGGGGAGCATCACGAAACTTCGTATCGAACCTAGACTGCACGTTAAAAATTTGATTATCGCGAAACTAAATGATTTTAACCGCCTTGCTGGGCTTGACAACCATCTCAAAAATCAAGCCCTGACTGTGTCCAGAAATGCACAACTTGAGCCCGGAGCAAAGTGTGTGAGAAACGTGAATATTTTTAGAAATAAAATCTAAACTTAAGTAAACTGAGATGTGTTGCTTGCGGGCCAAATATAAGGATTCAGATCGTCAGAATCCGACCCAAATACACCCTCGGATAAGGAGAAATTTCCCATACATGTCAGTACACTTGTGGCCCTGATCGAGTACCGGTGACCATTGAACTGAAACTGGTCCACCACGGTCGATTTGTAAATTTGATCAGACCAAAAACTTAACTTGACATAGATCCAATGCCAGGGAGCTTAAGTCCGACCACACGCAGAAAGGGGGCCTCCAGAAGTGCTCCGTTGAGCCAAAATAGATGGGTTTTGGCTATAACCTAAGTATACCATGACCATGGGGTCATTCCCATCAGTTTTGGGCCTATATAAGGGCCTTAAACCCTCTCTCTCATATTCCATACGAATTTTAAAGCCCTAAGAAAGAGAGGAGAGGAAAAGGAAAGGAAATAGAGAGAGAGAGTTGGAGATTCATTTTGGGATTTGATCCCGTTACTCCACACACTTAGCCACCTTATCTGTATCACAAATCCGACGTTTTCGACAATATACTTAGGTAAGAAAACCTAACCCTAATCTGTTTTAGGGTTTCAGATAGTGTAAGTTATGAAATAGCTAACCTAATTCATGCTATAGGTTGTCAATCCGTCGTTGACAAAGACTAAGTGTCTAAAACGAATCCGATATGCGTTTACCGATGTAAGGTGCGGACTATATACATTTAGGTTATAGTTTTTAAGGCTTTCAATGTCGGTTAATGATTTATAACTGACGTGGGTGCCGTTATTGAGGCACAAAAAACATCTCATTTGCAGTGGTTAGAGAATTCCATGTCCAGGGGTATTTCGGTAATTTTCATGTCCGGGGGTATTTCGATAATTTTCATGTCCGGGGGTATTTCGATAATTTCCATGTCCGAGGGTATTTTGGTAAAATTTCATATCTACGGGTAGTTTAGGTATTTTGGTAAAATTCCAAGTCCAGGGGTAGTTTAGGTATGTTAGTAAAAAAAGCATTGGAAATGGTAGTTTGGTAAAAAAGGTGCAAAGGTGTCATTTGAAAGGAGAAAGGTGGTACCCCACCATTTAAGAAGGAGCTTGGTGGTCACCATGGTTTAAGGAAAGAGAAAGTCCATGTATAAAGAGATAAGTGGTGGTGATCACCACTATGTAAGAGTAGTGGGGCCGGTAAATACCCCTCCCCTCTTTATTTGAAGGGTTGGATCGGATCAGATCAGTTGGTGGGCCAAAAAAAGGAGAGAGAAGAGGAAGAGAAGGTAGTCCTTGCACGGACCCGCGCAAGTGAAGTTGCTTGCGCGCAGCCGCGCAACTGAAGTTGCTTGGGCATGGCCGCGCAACTCAAGTGAAGGTGTCCTTCACGCCACTTTTCAAGGGAATTGGAAAAGACCCTTTGCGCGGGACCGCACAACAAGAATGGGAGAGTTCCTATAAGCTATATGCCTGAAAATGCTGTCCGGGTTTCGCTGCGCAGGACCGTGCAACCAACTGGATTTACGGTCGTGCATACGGAGGAAGAAAGCTTCTTCCTTCCACTGTGTCGCTAGTAATGCCCATTACAACCATCTTTTGGAAGATCCACACCGTCCACCGTTTCCTCTCGAGAATTCGACCGTAACAGACTGATCTTGGTCATCTGATGATGTGGCCCATCAAGATAATCAAGCTGTAACAACAGCCGAACGGTCCTCTTTCGATCACTGCAGAAATCATTTAAAACATGGTCGCTAAAGCTCAACATCGCTTCGATGGGTTTTTCTCCCTCTACCCGACAGACGGTTCAGATCCACCTTTAGCTGCCTGATGGTGACCCACAATAAAGAGACGGAACCTCTGTTATTCCACGGAGTTGACGTACGTAGACTTTGTGAAATTCGGTGGCCCATTTATCGGAACTGAATGGAAAATCCACTCCATCCATTGATTTCAGAGCGAAAAACCATTTAGGAAGGACCCCTTTTGGAGTGAAATCGATGTGGCCTGTAAGATTATCTACTCCGCCGTTCATCCTCTGATTAACAGCTAAGATCTTACACTTTCTTACATGGGGACAAAAGGACACCTAGGCGAGGGTAATTCCCATCCTCTAAAGTGAATGAACTGGTGGGATCATGAAAAGGAGCAGTGAGTGGGCCCCACTACACAAAAACGGTACAACAGCGTCCGCGCACTGTTGCTTTGAAGAATTTGAAGAAGAAGCTCGAATCAGCCTACTTTGACCGAGAATCTTCGTGTGGTGCATGGCGAGTACATGTGCATTTCATATATATAGGATCCATGGTGATGTTCATGAGAAATCTACTCTGTTCATCTGTATTGCCAGCCCATTTAATACATTGGGACCGAGTTTGAAGTATATACAGATACCTGGTGGGCCGCAAATCATGATCTCAGGGGTTGATGTATCAGTTTGGCCATTTCCAGAAGGATTCAAGAGTTGAAATTTGATGTGTATGGCTAATTTTTGGTTCCAAGACTACATATAATGTTTTCAGCTGATCGGATGGTGGCAACCTCGTAATCTTACATTCTGGACGAGTTCTTAGGCCCGTTTAGCAGGATCGCTCCACATTTTCAAGAAAGCCTCAAGAAAGAATGACTGGGAGGATGCTCAGAGCTGATTTCAAGACCGAGATTGGCTGATCGAATCAGCAATTCCTCCTAAGTATTTAAGAGATGACCGAAATAGCGTCAGAATGCTGCCAAAATTTCTATCAGGCTATCTTGTCTGTTTTTTGATAGATTGTGCTTTGTTTTCAGAATCAAGAGAATTCGAGGATGTAAATGAACTCAGAATAAATATGATCAATGTTCTTTCATTCTTTCTTTGTTATCATTGAATAAATCCCCTAAATCAAACACATTTGTTTTCTTGTCGAAACAGCCGTTTCACATGCCAAATGCATAGTTTATTTCACATTATGAATATACATGAACTATGTTGATTATAGTATATATCAAGTGTTTGTTGGAATGTCTATATCGGTATGGAATTTGGATTTGTGCTTGCCATGATTATCAATCATGGATATATGCTTGTTGTATATACGACAACTCCTTGGTGAAAGCATTTGCCCTAATGCGTATTATAACCAACATACGTTATGTATGTTGGAATGCGTAGATTAAGTGTTTGTAAAAATGTCTGAATGAACTAGTATTAAGTAAATTGTGCTTTGTGTGCGTGTTGAGATATGATTCTCAACTACCTTAACTAGGTGTATGATTTCGTCCATGTATTATATTTTAGAACCTGTTTAGGTATGGAATGCATAGGTGTGGATTCATGTTTAAGTTGTATTTCATAAAATGCTCAAATGATTGTATGATTTCAATTAATGATCCATTACTGCTTTGATTTTCTCATATGAATATTTGTTGTAATTGAATGTGGTTGGAGCTATTATATAGTCCAGGCAATCGGTAACAGGCCTCGACTTGCTGGCTGAAGTTATTTCGCCACACAGGATGTGATCGATGAATCTGAGCCATATTTGGCTTGTCGACAGTGGTTAGGCCACACAGAGTGCTAACGCACTTCATGTCGATCAACTCAACATGTGCTCGTACTAGTTGAGCTCGTCAAGTAACCCGATTGGTCTGATGTATGTTCACTATGTTTGGACGCTACTGCTTGAACCTAGGGTACCAAACTCACTAGTGAAAACCCCATTAACCTTGGTACCTCGATCTGCTAAGACTCATGAGCCGAACATGGTGGTATGAGACATTGTGGTCGAGCTGTTGGCTTACGCTAGGGCGACGAGTCTCCTCGTAGTGACCAGTGAGCAATACTGCCTCGTGAACCAAATACAGTGTATGGGACACTATATTCAAGCTGTCGGCCTACATCGATCAGGTGACGAGCCCTTTGTAGTGACCTCGAGCATACTCTAAGACTGCGTTGAGGCGACGAGCCTTTCCTTAGCAACTAGAGTATAAACTAGGCCTGACTGATCAGGTGACGAGCCCTTTGCAATGACCTAGAACCACAACTTTGTATGAGATTTACTAGGACTGACGACCCTAGAATGGATCATTGTTTGGGTATTGATATAAGGGAGGTACCTTAGTTTTCCAATCCTGTTGTATGAAAAGGATTAATAAGAACTTGGTAATCATGCTCATGCACCGCACAGCATGTGCCATTTGGCGTTGAGTAAAGAGCATAGAGGAAGTGACTAACATGCGTGACTGTTAGATGAAGATCACAGAGGGAGTATAGGCGAGGGCATGCATTATATATACATATCATTCCTGCATTAATCAGAGTACTTAGGGATATTTGATTGTATTGTTTTATCATTACTGCCTGACTGAATTGATAACATGTTAACCTTTACTTTATTGTTCCACTGAGTTGATCACTCACTCTCACGTTATGGGACGGTGTTTTAAACACCAACCAGACTCTGTCTTAGCTGTAGATGGAGACTCGACTGATGAGGCGGAGCCAGACTTCACAGACGATGAGGATGTTTTCTCATATATGCAGTATTCAGGCCGGTTTATATAGACCGTTCTGATCGACGGGGCTTCAGGGTTATACTTGGAGTGGACTATCATATTTTTGGACATTTTGTATTTTGAAAAAATACTTGTAATTATTGACCCGGCAACACACACATACTTTGGGGACCTATACTGGTATATAAAGCATATTCGTTTCAATTTCAGCTTGCATATTACAATTGTCCCTGGATTATGTTTTGCTAATTTGGCTTAATCTCATTCATGTTTTATGCACTAATACAGAAAACATACAATCATCATTAAATATGTTGCATAAGTGATGTGTTGAAACTCAGGAGTTGGGTTTCTACTCGACCCTCGATTTTCAGGGCGTTACAAGTTAGTATCAAACCATGATTTGGCTTAAACTGGACCTGGGTTATTGTCACACAACATACACTGACGCATTTAGACCTAGGTGGGTGTGAGAAAAAAATGTAGAAACAAGCTTAGGTTTCCCAGTTTCACCATTTGGTGAAATTTACTAAAAACGATCGATGAGATTGAGTCTGTGCACATCCGTGATCACTTGGGACAACCCCGGATCACCCCTAGACCGTCAATTGACGGGTTTAGACCATGATTTACCTCATCCCAGCCTTCAACAATCGATAAATGCGAATCTGCATTAGAAAATACTCGAAGTGACCTGAAACGACTCAAAATGGAGTCGGGGGCCTAACAGAGCATGACCAGGGGGGCCTAGAGTGGGTCTCCCATGTTTCTAGGGTCCAGGGGGCAGGAGGACCTTGCCCCACTGGTGAGCCATCACCGGATTATCCAGAGGTCGGTGAGGGCCTCGTCGGTTCTGCGAGGCCTCGCCGTTTGGCGGGCCTGGCCGGGCGGGCCGGTTCGTGCGGATGCCTTTAGGGCATTGTGTGGCCCACTGATACATGTTGGGTCGATTTAAACCCCTCCCAACACTCCCTCTCTTCATAACCTACCCCTCCAAGTTCTCTTTTTCTCAAAAAATCCCTCAACTCTCCACTCAAATCCCCCTTCAAACACCTCTTCTTCCATTTTCGTGCACCACCTACACCACCCATCTGAAACCCTCTTCCACAGTTGTTGCTCTCCTCCTTTCCCTTTCATTTGAGCATTTCAAACCCCACTTTTTATCTCAAATCCGTGGGAACCCAATACACCATCCCATTTTCCTATTTTCATCTCTTTTCCATGGCCTTATTCGAGCTTGTTATGGCTATATTCTTGATTTCTACCATTCTCTTAATCATGGGAAAGAAAAGGGCTCCTGTGGATGAAGCCGCCCCTAGTCGCCCTACTCTTTCAAGGAGGCCAAGAGGCGCTACCGCAAGCTCGAACATTGAGAGAGAGATAAGAACGAAATTGGATCTCGATCTCTAGGCCCCCCTAGAGAGGACTCTATTGGCGGAGCTATCTCATGGAAGATTTCAAGGCCGTAGGGTCCTTTTTAAAGCACATGTGGATGAGAAGCTCTTTGGGGATTATCTATTATTGGAGTGCTTAGGAGAGGCTGGATGGGGTCTTGTGTTTGAGGTCAAGTCTCGTGCCAATGTAGGCACTGTTCGAGCATTTTACGCCCATATTCAAGAGCCTACGTTGGAGCCTTTACAGTTCAAGATCCCCATGGGAAGAGGTTGAGAGGCCACAATTGATGCTGTCTTGATAGCCCGACTCATGAAAATGTCGCTTGGCAGGGTACATGCAAACGAGAAGAATTTGAAGAGTGCACGTGAAAGGGATCACCGCACTCGTTCCTTTGTGGACACCTGGCCCACTGGAATCCAAACAACAACCTCTTAGCGACCAATATGACTAACGACTTCCACCTGCTCCACCACATCTTCACGTACAATGTGTACCCCAGGTGGAGCAACTGCAGTGAGTGCACTCACCTAATGGTAGACTTTCTGTACCCAGTTGGGTAGGGAGAGAAGCTGTGCGTGCCTATGTATGTACTACGACAGATAGTTCTGACTGCATGCTCTACTAGGGCGTCTGATTCGCTCCTATTCAGTTGACTCATATGCAAGCTTGCGCGTGAATTCGCTTACGGACTGGGTGTAGAACTTCCCGTGCCGATCCATTTCATCAATGACGCAACTCTCAACAACATGGACATTGGACCACGACAGCATCGAGCCCGACTCTATGAGAGTGAGGATGAGACAGGTAGTGAGGAGGATGGGAGTGAGGAGGAAAGTAGGGAAGAAATAGAGGAGGAACGAGAAGAAGAAGGGGAGGCTCATGACACGGATGAGAGCTCCCCCCAATGGCAGAGGAGCATAACACTGATCGGGCCCGCTTAGCTCCACTTAAAGAGGGCCAGGCTACGCTGCGATAGGAGATTATTGATGTCCAGGCCCTCATGAAACACAATTTTAAGAAGGTGAATCGCACCTTGAAAACTATCTTGTGTTGCCTGTAGGATAAGGGTGCCCCTCCTCCGTCGCCAGACTCGGATGCCTAGTCATCCATGTCGTCAACGTGTAACTCATTTTATTACTGTTTTAGTATGTCTGTGTGTTAATGTTGATGGGCCTAGTAGTGTAGTAGGTTGAAAGTGTGTTTGTGTTTGGTAGTCTAGGCTTAGTGTAGCCACATACGTTCCTGTCATGATTCATGTAGAACTTTATTCCATGTATTGTGACAAATTTTGTTAAATAAAATGCATGCTATTTCTTTTGCTATAAGGTGTGTTGAATGCTTAAAGAATTGAGTATTGTTATGCTATATCTGACACGGGTTGCACCCTATGTTGTATATAGGGCATGCCACCTAAGGCTGCACGGACTACAGCACGCTACACTCTTGGCGGGTCATTTGACGGGGCACCTCCTCTAAGTGATAGCCATACGGACCCCAGTTCGGGCCCGTCTCCCTTTGACAATATGTCGGATTCTCAACCGGCCACTGGCCCCACTAATGGGCCGACGCCTGTGCCACCATCTACTGCACCGCCTGTGGCACCATTTGTGGCACCACCCGTTGTGCCACCGGCCCCTGAGCAAGCCCATGCATCTTTTTCGACGCCGCACGTACCTTAGACGGCTTCACCTACTGATAGGTTCGAGCAGATGATATTGCTGATGCAGCAGCAGTAGATGCAGCACCACCAGCAGCAGTAGCAGCTCTTGGCCACCCTTGGGGGAATCTTTGCCCAGAGTATGGGTGTGGCTCCACCTACATCATTCGTACATCTTACAGGAAATGCAGGCGCCAACAGCCATTTTGAGCGATTCCAGCGCTTACAGCCTCCCACTTTTGTGGTACTCATCGACTCGAGGAGGATGAATATTGGCTTGACCGCATTTCTAAGATGCTGAAGCCACTGCACTGCACTGAGACAAAACAGGTTGTGTTAGTCACCTTCATGTTTGAGAAGGAGGCCAGCTTATGGTGGAACAGTATCCTCCGCACTGTTGCGGTCGGATATGTATGGACATGGGCAGCCTTTGAGACTCGCTTCCACGAGAAATATTATCCCGTCACCTATCGACATGAGAAAGAGAGTGAGTTCTTTCGCCTTTGACATGGGGGATGACAGTATCAGAATATGAGAACAAGTTCACGGAGCTGGGCAGGTATGCTCCGTTGGTGCTAGCGAATGAGCTGATGCGTATGCGGCATTTTTTTGAGGGCCTGCAACCTGATATTCACATGAAGATGTGCTACGCTAGCATACCTAGTTATGCTGAGATGGTAAGCATGTCCATGAGAGCTGAACAGGATGGGGACAGGCAATCCCGTATGCGAGCACCGATGGCTCCTAGGCTACGACCAGAGCTTCTGAGCAAACCGTTCCTCGAAAAGAGGCCGCGGGCAGATTCACCGCTGAGGCTTATGGCTTCACCTGTCCCGGTGAGGCGACCATACATGTGGTGTAGTTATTGCAAGAGGTTGGGTCACATAGAGGTGAATTTTTTTACTCGGATGAGGGGCAACAGTTTCTCATCACCTCAGAGGATCAACCGCCAGCTTCCTCAGGTCATATCAGCACTACCTTTACGATCGGCACCAGCGCATCCATCCTTTAGACTACCTGTACCTCGAGTTAGGCCACCTTAGTGACTTATGGCGCCATAGCCGAACCGTTCATAGTAGGCTCAGGTGCACTCACTCACAACTGAGGCATCAAAGATAGCAGTTACAACACTTTTGGCTTTCGAGGTCACAGTGCACGTTCAAGGTACACCCGTCTTCTTATTGGTGGACATTGGGTCCACTATCTCTATAGTATCGTGTGCAGCAGTCAAACGATTAGGGTTGGAAACTAGTCCTATGGTCGGGTTGAGACTCCTTATCGCTATGGGGACCTTCTCAGATTCGACCAAGATGTGTAGGGGTTGTTCGATAGACCTAGGGAGTAGGACAGTGTTCGTTGACCTGATGGTCGCACCGCTTTACCATTACGATGTAATTCTCAGGATGGATTGGCTCACAGAGATAAAGGCAGAGATCGATTGTGATGCTAGGGTGGTGACAGCCCAGGGACCTGAGGGCACGACCTTTACATTCCCAATGCAGGTCAGTTGGTAATACCGCATTAATTGTTACGCTACTGTGTTAGAGCATGTTGATGGCTCGACACTTGGGAACACGCCTGTAGTTCAGGATTTTGCAGACGTGTTCAGGAGATACCTGGATTACCTCCTCAGTGCGAGATCGACTTTACCATTGATCTTGTGCCTGATGCGACTCCCATTTAATTACCGACTTATTGTATGCCTCCATGTGAGATGAAGGAGTTGAGAAAACAAATCGATGATCTGTTGGATGCAGGCTTTATATGACCTAGTGTGTCCCCGTGGGGAGCGCCTGTGTTGTTTGTGAAGAAGAAAGACGGTTCACTACGATTATGTATTGATTATCGTAGGTTGAACCAGGTTACGGTGAAGAACAGGTATCATTTGCCCAGGATAGATGATTTGTTTGATCAGTTGAAGGGGGCACGATACTTCTCGAAGATCGATCTGCAGTTAGGGTATCATCAGTTACGCGTCAAGGATGAGGATGTGCAGAAAACGACCTTCAAGACCAGTTTTGTACACTATGAGTTTCTCGTAATGTCATTCGGCCTTACGAACGCACCGGCCGTGTTCATGAACTTGATGAATAGGGTATTTCGGCCATTCCTATTCCGATTCGTCATCATGTTTATAGATGACATTTTAATATACTCCAAGAGTCGGGAAGAGCATGAGGAACACCTGCGAGCAGTCTTAGGTACTCTGAAGAAGAACCAGTTGTTCGCACAATATAAGAAGTGCGACTTCTGAAAAGAGGAAGTTAAGTTCCTAGGACATGTGGTGTCCAAGGAAGGGATATCAGTTGACCTCGCTAAGATAGCTGCGGTTCAGGACTAGGAGCAGCCCGGTTTGGTTACTGAGGTGAGGAGCTTTCTTGGTCTGGCAGGGTATTACCGTCTATTTATTAGGGACTTCTCCAAGATTTCCAGACCGTTATCTCAATTGACATGGAAGGATCTGAAGTTCGCCTGGAATGAGAAGGCAGAAGCAGCTTTTCAGAAGCTGAAGGATAAGTAGATGTCTGCCCTTGTGCTAGTATTGCCAAAGCAAGGGGTCAAGTATACGATATACACTAACGCGTCTCACGTTGGTTTAGGTTGTGTCCTTATGCAGAAGGACAGGGTGATTGTTTATGCCTTGAGATAGTTGAGGAAGCTCGATGAAAATTACCCTACACATGACTTGGAGTTGGCAGCAGTCATCTTTGCACTGAAGCTCTGGTGACATTACCTTTATGAAGAGGAGTTCGAGCTCTTTTGCGACCACAAGAGCCTCAGATACATATTCACGCAGCAAGACCTGAATATGAGGCAGCGGCGATGGATGAAAACCTTGAAGGATTTCAAGTTCGAGGTTTCCTATCATCCGAGCAAGGCTAACCTTGTGGCTGATGCGTTGAGCCGCAAGAAGACCATAGATCACCCCTAGACCATCAATCGACGGGTTTAGACCACGATTTACCTCATCCTAGCCTTCAATAATCGATAAATGAGAATCTGCATCAGAAAATACTCGAAGTGACCCAAAACGACTCAACATGGAGTCGTGGGCCTAACAGAGCATGACCAGGGGGCCCAAAGTGGGTCCCACATATTTCTATGGTCCAGGGGGTAGGAGGACCTCGCCCCACTGGCGAGCCATCGCCGGATTGTCCAAAGGTCGGCGATGCCTGTTCCGCTAGGCCTCGCCCCCTAGCGGGCCTGGCCGGGCGAGCCGGTTTGGGCGACGCCTCTAGGGCGTTGTGTGGCCCACTGATGCATGTTGGGTCGATTTGAATCCCTCCCAACACTCTCTCTCTTCATAACCTACCCCTCTAAGCTCTCTTTTTCTTAAGAAATTCCTCAACTCTCCACTCAAATCCCCCTCCAAGCAACTCTTCTTCCATTTTCGTGCACCACCTACACCACCCATCTGAAAACCTCTTCCACAGCTGTTTCTCTCCTCCTTTACCTTTCATTTGAGCATTTCAAACTCCACTTTGTGTCTCAAATCTGTGAGAACCTAATACACCATCCCATTTTCCTATTTTCATCTCTTTTCCATGGCCTTATTCGAGCTTGTTAGGGCCATATTCTCGATTTCCACCATTCTCTCGATCATGGGAAAGAAAAGGGCTCTTGTGGATGAAGCCGGCCCTAGTCACCCTACTCGTTCAAGGAGGCCAAGAGGCACCACCTCAAGCTCGAACGTTAAGAGAAAAATAAGAACGAAATGGGATCTCGATCCCCAGGCCCCCCTCAAGAGGACTCTATTGGCAGAGCTGTCTCATGGAAGATTCTAGGGCCGTAGGGTCCTTTTTGAAGCACATGTGGATGAGAAGCTCTTTGGGGATTATCTATTATTGGAGCGCCTGGGAGAGGCTGGATGGGGTCCTGTGTTTGAGGGTAAGTCTCGTGCCAATGTGGGCACTGTTTGAGCATTCTACGCCCATATTCGAGAGCCTACATTAGAGCCTTTATAGTTCAAGATCGCCGTGGAAAGTGGTCGGGAGGCCACAATTGATGCTGGCTTGATAGCCCAACTCATGAAAATGTCGCTTGGTAGGGTACATGCAAGCGAGAAGAATTTGAAGAGTGCACGTGAAAGGGATTGTCGCACGCGATTCCTTTGTGGACACCTAGCCCATTGAAATCCAAACAACAGCCTCCTAGCGACCAATATGACTGACGACTTTCACCCGCTCCACCACATCTTCACGTACAACGTGTACCCCAGGTGGAGCAATCACAATGAGTGCACGCGCCTGATGGTAGACTTTCTGTACTAAGCTGGGCATGGAGAGAAGCTGTGCATGCCTACGTATGTACTAAGACAGATAGTTCTGACTGCACACTCTACTAGGGCGTCAGATTCGCTCCCATTCGGCCGACTCATATGCAAGCTTGCGTGTAAATTCTCCTATGGACTGGGTGTAGAACTTCCCATGCCAATTCATTTCATCAACAACACAACTCTTAACAACATAGAATTGGGCCACGACAGCGTCGAGCCAGACTCGATGAGAGTGAGGATGAAACGGGTAGTGAGGAGGATGGGAACGAGGAGGAAAGCAAGGAAGAGATACAGGAGGAACGAGAAGAAGAAGGGGAGGCTCAGGACATGGATGAGAGCTCCCCCTACGGCAGAGGAGCATGACACTGATCGGGCTCACTTAGCTCGACTTGAGGAGGGCCAGGCTGCCTGTAACAGGAGATTATTGATGTCCGGGCCTTCGTGAAACATAAGTTTAAGAAGGTAACTCACATATTAAAAACTATCCTATGTTGCCTGCAGGATAAGGGTGCCCCTCCTCCGTCGCCAGACTTGGATGCCTAGTCATCCAAGCCGTCGACGTGTAGCTCATTTTGTTGCTATTTTAGTATGTTTGTGTGTTAATGTTAATGGGTCTAGTAGTGTAGTAGGTTGAAAGTGTGTTTGTGTTTGGTAGTCGGGGCTTTGTGTAGCCGCATGCGTTCCTGTTATGATTTATGTAGAACTTTATTCCATGTATTGTGACAAATTTTGTTAAATGAAATGCATGTTGTTTCTTTTGCTATAAGGTGTGTTGAATGCTTAAAGAATTGAGTATTGTTATGCTACATCTGACACAGGTTGCACCCTATGTTGTATATAGGACATGCCACCTAAGGCTGCACGGACTACAGTACGCCACACTCTTGGTGGGTCATTTGATGGGGCACCTCCCTTAAGCGATAGCCATACAGACCCCAGTTCGAGCCAGTCTTCCTCTGACATTATGCTGAATTCTTAGCCAACCACTGGCCCCACTAATGGGCCGACACCTGTGCCACCATCTACTACACCACATGTGGCACCATCTGCGGCACCACCCGTTATGCCATTGGCCCCTGAGTAGGCCCGTGTGTTTCTTCGACGCCGCACGTACCTTAGACGGCTCCACCTACTGATAGGTTCGAGTAGATGATATTGCTGATGCTGCAGCAGCAGATGTAACACCAGTAGGTGCAGCAGCAGCTCTTGGCCACCCTTGGGGGAATCTTTGCACAGAGTATGGGTGTGGCTCCACCTGCACCATTCATACATCCTTTAGGAAATACAGGCATCAGCGGCAATTTTGAGCTATTCCAGCGCTTACGTCCTCCCACTTTTGCGGGTACTTATCGACCCGAGGAGGCTGAATATTGGCCTGACCGCATCTCTAAGATGCTGAAACCACTGCACTACACTGAGGCAGAGCAGGTTGAGTTAGTCACTTTCATGTTTGAGAAGGAGGCCAGCTTATGGTGGGACAGTATCCTCCACACTGTTGCGGTCGAATATGTATGGACGTGGGCAGCCTTTGAGACCCGTTTCCACGAGAAATACTATCCCGTCACCTATCGACATGAGAAAAAGAGTGAGTTTCTTCGCCTTCGACAGGGGGGATGACAGTATTGGAATATGAGAACAAGTTCACGGAGCTGGGCAGGTATGCTCTGTTGGTGCTAGCGAATGAGCCGATGCGTATGCGACATTTTTCTGAGGGCCTGCGACCTGATATTCGCTTGAAGATGTGTTGTGCTAGCATACCTAGTTATGCTGAGCTGGTAAGCATGTCCATGAGGGCTGAGCAAGACGAGGACAGGCAATCCTGTATGTGAGCACTGATGGCTCCTACGCAGCGACCAGAGCTTCCGAGCAGACCATTCCTCGGAAAGAGGCCACGGGCAGATTCACCGCCGAAGCTTATGGCTTCACCTGCCCCGGTGAGGTGACTAGACGTGTGGTGTAGTTATTGCAAGAGGTCGGGCCACACAGAGGTGAATTGTTTTACTCAGATGAGGGACAACAGTTTCTCACCACCTCAGAGGATTAACTGCCAGTTTCCTCAGGTCATATCAGCACCACCTTTACGATTAGCACCAGATCATCCATCCTTCAGACCACCTGTACCTCGAGTTAGGCCACCTCAGCGACCTATGGTACCACAGCTGAACCGTTCACAGCAGGGTCAGGTGCACTCACTCACAGTTGAGGCATCAGAGACAGCAGTTACAGCACCTTTGGCTTTCGAGGTGCCAACACACGTTTAAGGTACACTCGTTGTCTTATTAGTGGACACTGGGTCCATTATCTCTATAGTATCGTGCGCAACAGTCAAACGATTAGGGTTGAAAACTAGTCCTATGGTCGGGTTGAGACTCCCTACTGCTACAGGGACCTTCTTAGATTCGACCAAGATATGTAGGGGTTGTCCGATAGACCTAGGGAGCACGACAATGTTCGTTGACCTGATGGTCGCACCACTTTGCCATTACGATGTGATTGTCAGGATGGATTGGCTCACGAAAATAAAGTCAGAGATCGATTGTGATGCTAGGGCGGTGACAGCCCAGGGACTTTAGGGCACGACCTTTACGTTCTAAGTGCAGGTCAGTTGGTACTACCGCATCAGTTGTTATGCTACTGTGTTAGAGCATGTTGATGGCCCAACACTTGGGAACACGCCTGTAGTTTATGATTTTGCGGATGTGTTTAAGAAGATACTCGGATTACCTCCTCGGTGCGAGATCGACTTTACCATTGATCTTGTGCCCGATGCGACTCCCATTTCATTATCGACTTATCATATGCCTCCTGTGAGATGGAGGAGTTGAGGAAATAGATTGATGATCTGTTGGATGCAGGCTTTATACGGCCTAGCGTGTCCCTATGGGGAGCGCCTGTGTTGTTTGTGAAGAAGAAAGACGGTTCACTGCGATTATGTATTGATTATCGCAGGTTGAACCAGGTTACGGTGAAGAACAAGTATCCTTTGCCCAGGATAGATGATCTATTTGATCAATTGAAGGGGGCACAATACTTCTCGAAGATCGATCTACAGTCAGGGTATCATCAGTTGTGCGTCAGGGATGAGGACGTGATGTTCCTGGGACATGTGGTGTCCAAGGAAGGGATATCAGTTGACCTCGCTAAGGAAGCCGTGGTTCAGGACTGGGAGTAATCCAGTTCAGTTACTGAGGTGAGGAGCTTTCTTTGTCTGGCAGGGTATTATCGTTGATTTATTAGGGACTTCTCCAAGATTGTCAAACCGTTATCTTAGTTGACACGGAAGGATCTGAAGTTCGCCTGGAATGAGAAGGCAGAAGCAGCTTTTCAGGAGCTGAAGGATAAGTTGACGTCCGCCCCTGTGCTAGTATTGCCAAAGCAAGGGGTCAAGTATATGATATACACTGACACGTCTCGCGTCGGTTTGGGTTGTGTCCTTATGCAGAAGGACAAGGTGATTGCTTACGCCTCGAGACAGTTGAAAAAGCACGAGGAAAATTACCCTACACACGACCTGGAGTTGGCAGCCGTCATCTTTGCACTGAAGCTCTAAAAGCATTACCTCTATGGAGAGGAGTTTGAGCTCTTTTGTGACCATAAGAGCCTCAGATACATATTCACGCAGGGAGACCTAAATATGAGGCAGCGGCGATGGATGGAAACCTTGAAGGATTTCAAGTTCGAGGTTTCCTACCATCTAGGCAAGGCTAACCTTGTGGCTGACGCGTTGAGCCGCAAGAAGACCATAGAGTTTGTGGCTCTGCTGATGGTGGCAGATTGGGATATGGTAGAGTTTGTACGAGACTTTGAGCAGAAGCTCACAGTGGAGGAGTCGTTCGAGAGCTTCGCGCATGTTCGTGCGCTGCCACTTTTTGATGATAGGATCATCGAGGCCCAGAAGGACGATGAACGATTGTCTAAGCTATGAGAGTAGGCTAGCGGCGATGAGGGCGCCGAATGGAGAATTAGTACGGATGGGGACTTACGTTATCGTAGCCACCTACACGTCCAAAATCATCCTTACTTGAGGAAGGAAGTTCTCAAGGTTGCTCACAATTCAAAGATGGCAATGCATCCTGACAGTACGAAGATGTACGGCGACATGAAGAGGTCGTACTGGTGGGACAACATGAAGGCCCACATAGCAGAGTATGTATCACGTGTCTCTCATGCCAGCAGGTCAAGGCCGAGCATCGTCAACCTCCTGGACTGCTTCAGCCCATGCCCATAGCAGAATGGAAATGGGACTTCATCTCTATTGATTTTATTTCTGGGCTACCGAAGACAAGGAAGGGACATGATTCCATTTGGGTGATCGTAGACCGGTTGACGAAATCGGCTCATTTCCTCTCTATCAGAGTTTCGAACTCTACAGACGAGCTGGCCAGGTTGTATATCAAGGAGATTGTACGTCTGAATGGAGTTCCCCTGGAGATTTTGTCAGACCGAGACACGCGATTCACATCTATTTTCTGGACTCGTATCCTGGAAACCATGGGTGTGAAATTGAAGTTTAGTACCGCATTCCACCCACAGACTGATGGGCAGACGGAACGGGTAAACCATATATTGGAGGATATGCTACGAGCCTGTGTCGGTACTTCAAGGATGTTGGGATGACTGTCTTCCTTATGCAGAGTTCGCCTATAACAACAGCTTCTAGGCGAGTATTGGTATGACTCCCTATGAGGCCTTATATGGGCGCCTGGGCAGAGATTGGCGAGAAGAGTTTGATTGGCCCAGTGTTAGTACAGGCGACCTCAGGGAAGATCGACATTATCAGGCATCGACTTTTGATAGCGCAGAGCAGGCAGAAGAGCTACGCCGATACAAGACAGCGACTGCTAGAGTTTAAGGTTGGGGACCATGTATTCTTGAAGGTTTCCCCTATGAAGGGAGTCCTCCGATTTGGGAAGAAGGGGAAGCTCACGCCTAGATTCATTAGCCCATTCCAGATACTGGATCGAGTGAGGGTAGTAGCGTACCGCTGGTTTTGCCCACACCACTCGTAGGCATGCACAACGTATTTCATGTATCTATGCTGAAGAAATACGTTCCCGATCCTTCCCACATTATCAGATGGGAGCAGGTGCAGTTGAGTGAGGACGCTACATATGTACTGCGACCGACACGGATACTTGATAGGAAGGAGCAGGTGCTGTGTAGCAAGGTTATCCCACTTGTGAAGGTATTATGGACGCACCACACTGAAGAAGAGGCTACTTGGGAAACAGAAGCCAAGGTTCGAAAAAACTACCCTCATATTCTTGAGGAGTACAAAAAGGTACTAATTTTGAGGGTGAAATTTTTCTTTAAGGGGGGTAGATTGTAACGTCTCAGAAAAATTCGTACAAAGACTTGAGTACCACCTCAGGCATAAATCAATCAGGACCAAATCCTTTAAAAATTAGATGAAATTAACTAAGTGTTAAACTAGATTAGCTGAGAAATTCACTTGAACCACTTTAAATACGAACTATAAAATCCAAAACTTGCAGAATCATCGATGCTACATTACCCTATAATCTAGGATCAATCTCATTACCCAGTTGCTCTCGGGAGCATCACGAAACTCCGCATCGGACCTGGACCGCACGACGAAAATTAGATTACTGTGAAACTAAACGATTCTGACCGCCTTGCTGGCTTGACAACCATCTCAGAAATCAAGTCCTAATTATGTCCAGAAATGCGCAACTTGAGCCCGATGTGAAATGTGTGAGAAACGTGAATATTTTTAAAAATAAAATCCAAACTTAAGTAAACTCAGACGTGTCGCTTGCGGGCCAAATATAAGGATTCAGACCGTCAAAATCTAATCCAAATACACCCTCAGATCAAGAGAAATTTCTCATACATGTTAGTACACTTGTGACCCTGATTGAGTACCGGTGACCGTTGAACTGAAAATGGTCCCCCACAATCGATCTGTAAATTCGATCGGACTAAAAACTTAACTTGACCTAGATCCCATGCCAGAGAGCTTAAGTCCGACTGCACGCAGAAATGGGGGCTCCAGAAGTGCTACATTGAGCCGAAATAGATAGGTTTTGGCTATAACTTAAGTATACCATGACCCTAGGGCCATTCCCATCAGTTCTAAGCCTATATAAGGGCCTTAAACCCTCTCTCTCATATTCCATATGAATTTTGAAACCCTAAGAAAGAGAGGAGAGGAAAAGGAAAGGAAAGAGAGAGAAGAGAGAGAGAGAGAGAGAGAGAGTTGGAGATTTATCCTGGGATTTGATCCCGTTACTCCACACGCTTAGCCACCCTATCTGTATCACAAATCCGGCATTTTTGACAATGTACTTAGGTAAGAAAACCTAACCCTAATCTGTTTCAGATAGTGTAAGTTATGAAATAGCTAACCTAATTCATGTTATAGGTTGTCAATCTGCCGTTCACAAAGACTAAGTGTCTAAAACGAATCTGATACGCGTTTACCGACGTAAGGTGCGGACTATATACGTTTAGGTTATAGTTTTCAAGGCTTTCAATGTCGGTTAATGATTTATAACTGACGTGGGTGTCGTTTCACATGCCAAATTTATTTCACTTTACAAATATACATGAACTATGTTGATTATAGTGTATATCAAGTGTTTGTTGAAATGTATGTATCGGTATGGAATTTGGATATGTCCTTGCCATGATTATCGGTCGTGGATATATGCTTGTTGTATATACGACAACTCCTTGGCGAAATGATTTTCCCTAATGTGTATTATAAACAACATACGTTATGTATGTTGGAATGTGTAGACTAAGTGTTTGTAAAAATGTCTGAATGAACTAGTATTAAGTAAATTGTACTATGTGTACATGTTGAGATATGATTCTCAACTACCTTAACTAGGTGTATGATTTTTTTCCATGTATTTTATATTTTAGAAACCGTTTAGGTATGGAATGCATAGGTGTGGATTCATGTTTAAGTTGTATTCTATAAAATGCTCAAATGATTGTATGATTTAAATTATTGATCTATTACTACTTCGATTATCTCATATGAATATTTGTTGTAATTGAATGTGGTTAGGGCTATTATATAGTCCAGGCAATTGGTAATGGGCCTCGACTTGGTGGCTGAAGTTGTTTCGCCACACAGGATGTGATCGACGAATCTGAGCCATACTTGGGTTGTCGACAGTGGTTAGGCCACACGGAGTGGTTACGCACTTCATGTCGATCAACTCAACATGTGCTCGTACTAGTCAAGTGTGTCAAGTAACCCGATTGGCCCGATGTATGTTCACCATGTTTAGACGCTACTGCTCGAACCTAGGGTTCCAAACTCACTAGTGGAAACCCTGTTAATCTTGGTACCTCAATCCGCTAAGACTCATGAGCCGGACATGGTGGTATAAGACACTATGGTCGAGTTGTCGGCCTACGCCAGGGCGACGAGCCTCCCCGTAGTGACCAGTGAGCAATATTACCTCGTGACCTGAATACGGTGGTATGGGACACTGTATTCAAGCTGTCGGCCTATACTGATCAGGTGACGAGCCCTTTGTAGTGACCTCGAGCATACTCTGAGACTACATTGAGGCGACGAGCCTTTCCGTAGCAGCTAGAGTATAAACTAGGCCTGCACTGATCAGGTGACGAGCCCTTTGCAGTGACCTAGAACCGCAACTTTGTATGAGATTTGCCAGGACTGACGACCCTAGAATGGATCATTGTTTGAGTATTGATATAAGGGAGGTACCTTAGTTTTCCAATCCTCCTGTATGAAAAGGACTAATAAAAACTTGGTAATTACGCTCATGCACCGCACTACATGTGCCGTTTGATGTTGAGTAGAGAGCACTGAGGAAGTGACTGACATGCGCGACCGTTAGATGAAGATCGCAGAGGGAGTGTAGGCGAGGGCATGCATCATATATACATACCATTACTGCATTAATTAGAGTACTTAGGGATGTTTGATTGTATTGTTTTATCATTACTGCTTGACTGAATTGATAACATGTTAATCTTTGCTTTATTGTTCTACTGAGTTGATCACTCACTCCCACGTTATGGGACGATATTTTAAACACTAACCAGACTCTGTCTTAGTTGCAGATGGAGACCCGACTGATCAGGCAGATCTAGACTTTGTAGAAGATGAGGATGCTTTCTCATATATGTAGTATTCAGGCGGGTTTATATAGACCATTCTGATCGACGGGACTTCAGGGTTATACTTGGAGTGGACTATCACATTTTTGGACATTTTGTATTTTGAAACAATACTTGTAATTATTGACCAAGCAACCACTTGCGTATTACAATTGTCCCTGGATTATGTTTTGCTGATTTGACTTAATATCATTCATGTTTTATGCACTAATACAGACAACATACAATCATCATTAAATATGTTGCATAAGTGATGTGTTGAAACTCGGGAGTTGGGTTTCTACTTGATCCCTAATTTTCTGGGCGTTACAAGTGTCTAGGGACGCTGGATGGCAGAAATATAACACAGAAATCATGTGTAACGCCGCGTTTTTTCAGGACCTGAGTATATAACCCGTTTCCCAAAAACTCGAGTGTTAGCTTATAAAATCCAGTGTAAATTTGAACCGTTTAGCATTAATCAGAGTTAACAGCAACGAAGCTAGATTAAACCATGCATTGTATAAAAACATTCTGATCATTACAAAATTCCAAATGTGGCGCCTATACGGGACTTATACAATCTCAAATAACAAAGTTTAGGTAAGTGAAAATATGAGTCTATTAACTAGTAGTGGAGATCAATGTGGGCCGCAAGGACCTCGCCTAACTCCCAAGTTACTCGATCTGCTCTAGCAACCTAGTGGACAACATCGGCTCGCCCTATACCTGCATCAACTGTACGGTTTGATAGCGTCAATGGCTATTGCAGTGAGGAGCATCCTCTAAGATTACACACTAATCATTCATAACCCAATATAGATTACAAGTCATGAAATTGGATACACTAAACAGGGCATTTCATAATCATACTCATATTAAGAAAATCTCACCAATCAACAGGATTTCATCACAAGCAAAATATAATGGCAGTCGTAATACAAGGAAGTATCTCAAATAACCAAACAATCAAACATACGATTTTCTATTGCGCCCGAACTCACATTGTACGTGAACTCCGCAAGATGGCTAGAAAATCGAGAAGCGAACTTCGGCTCCACCTGAAAATCATGGTAAAAGTGGAATTCACAAGGCGAATAGAAAAACACCCTTTAAACCCCCACGTCATCCGGAAATCATATCGTACGTGAACTCCGTAAGATGGCTAGAAAATCGCTAAGCGAACTTCGGCTCCACCTAGAAATCAGGGTACGACTGACACCGCAGATGAAGAGACAATCAACATACAAACTTTAGACCACCCGAAAGTCATGTTGTACATGAACTCCACAAGATGGCTAGAAAATCGCTAAGCGAACTTCGGCTCCACCCAAAAATCATGGTACGACTTAACTCTGTAAGATGACTAGGAAACAATGGATGTGTAAACTTAACCAATAAGCCACAAGGGGCACCAATGACACATCCAAGCCACAAGGGCAAATGTGGGCCGCAAGATCATAAGACCAAGGTAAGTTCCGTTCATTTCATCATTCAAGCACAAGTGGTAGCATATAAATAAATTAATATATATACAATAAAGGATAACATGTTATCATTGAGCCATTCATGCATATTGCAATTTAAAAGAAATGTTTATCTTCCAACACATGAATTAACTATACCACAAGTTAGCATATTCTATAGTAAAGTAAGAAACTCAGTTAAGGGAATCATGCCATCATCCACATCTAGATTGATGAAATCAAGTGGGAAGCTCAAAGGGTGAGTCCTCACCTTGGTCAGACAACCTAGTTGTGTGGCCCGCTAGATAGCACGTCTGAAGTCCAATTGAGTCAAATCTAGTTGATAAACATGTGACCACAACCAATCAAAATATCAATGAAAATGGTAATGCTTGTTTTCTGCATTTAATGAATTTAATTAGTGAAGACTCGTTGAGTCAACTCAGTAGTAAACAAATGAAATGGGTTTTGATTTACCTTGGGTTTATGTCACTTGGCAGCTATAAGGCTCGAGTGGACCAACCCAAATTCAGCCCAACTCCATCGAGTTGACTCGGTAGCCACCAACAACCCCAAACCCTATATCTTCCTCTCCTTCCTTTCTCTTTTCTTCTTTCTCTCTCTCTCTTTCTCTCTCTCACCTGTTGCTGGAACACCTAACAGCTGACCACAACTCGGTAGCGAGTTGACTCAACTCCCTTACTCTCCCTCTCTCCCTCTCTCTCTCTCTCTCTCTCTCTCTCTCTTTCCTTCTTCTCTACTCCCTATCTCTTGGTGGAAACCCAACTGGATCAGGCCCACGCCTGGTTCAACTTAATCAGACTCGGTTTAAACCGAGTCGACTCGGTTTCAGCTGAATCAGCAGCCCGAAGCTGCCTCTCTCTCTCTTCTTCCTTTCTCCTCCCTTTCTTTCTCTCCTCTGTTAGTCCAGACAGCGTCTGGACTTGACCAGACTGCACCTAACTCAGTCTAGGCCCAGCAGTGGCCTGGTGCGGCAATGGACAGAGAAAGGGCAGCGCCCTCTCTCCCACTCTCTCATTTTCTTTTTCCTTCTTCCCCTGCCTTCCTCTCTTTTTTTCCTTTCTTTCTTTCACCTAGGAGCTGAACAACGTCCAAACTGCCTGGGACATGCTACAGAACTCAGACAAACCGAGTCTGAGACTCGGTGCGGCAACAGGTTGACAGCAGCTCACCGTCACTCTCCATTTCTCTCTGGTTTTCTTTTCATTTCTCTCTGCTTTCCTTCTAAGGTTTTATTAGAAAGAAAATTGGGTGTGAATGGATCCCGAGCCTGAGCGAACTCAGCCCAACCCAATAGTACAGCGGTTGGAGGTGCGGACAGTGAGCGTGAGGAAGAAGCTCCGAGATCTAATGGCAGATCGCCATCCAATGGGTTTTTCTCTAATCTAAGCCGTGGGGATGGTAGGAATCGGTCCAGGGAGGCTAGTAGTATTGAGATTTCGAAGCTCCCGGTCGATTTTGGTGGTGGGTTCGCGCTTAGGAAGAAACGATGAGTTTTTCTCAGGTTATTGTGGGAATGGTGGTGGGATTTGGTTGCGCTCAATCCAACCTTTCTTGTAGTGTTGCCCTAACATCTTTAGACCGTCGGATGGAGATTAGAAGGTCGGGATTCACTTGCTCTAAACTGCCAAGTACAACCACCAAAATCGAAACCGGCCGGCCACTGGTTTTACTCGAAAAAACCTAAACCGCGTAGCTGAAACAAAGGGCTAGGATTTCATTGTCTCGAACGGTCGGGATTGAAGGAGAATGCCACGCATAGATCGCTAACGTGGAAAGGGAGAAAGAACAGATTTCTTTTCGATTTTGGAAGTCGGTGTGCTTTAATCCCAACTTGTGCCTGATTTTGTGTGCATACGTGTGTAATCCAACGACTAAAACTAAATAGTGTTTCATACTCTCTATGCCCTCTACCAGATGGACGGTTCAGATCGTCTATCAAGGTCTTGATCGTGGCCCATGATTCGAGCAAATGGACGGTCTTATGTTCGTTCAAAAACCCGCCTGGCGCGGGAGATAGGAGGGAGAAATCTCTCCTATTTTTAGGATATCGGTCAAACTCGATTTGACTGGGTCTCTTGGACCAGTGCATGGCGAGTGCACACATCAGCCGTGCACACACATTAAAAGTGGCCACAGAGTTGGCCCAACAGCAATCCATCCCGTTCATTCATCTTGACGGGTCAACTTAGGGCCCGGCCCAAAGAATGAGGTCAATCCAAGACTTAGGTGGGCCATAATAATAGAACTAAGGTCTCTTATTGTCAATTTTGTCAATTCAGCGGTCGGATTAGTTCCATCACGACCATCAACGGTCAAAACGCCCTAAGAGATCATTCGTGTGTCTAAGGACTCCATCACATCTTACTATTTGAATAGTATATTACTTTTAATTTTTGTTATAATTACCTGTAAATATATATATACATATATTCATTGTATATTTAAGTACAATTACCAACATATTATATCTTTTATATTAATAATTATTTATCAATTAATAAGATATTATAGATAAATATTATTAACAACATTTCGGGTGTATTATAGGCGGTTATCATACTATTCTGATATATTCGTTACGATAAATATTAGTGAATAATATCTTAGATTAAAATATATTTACATATTTGTTTAGTGTAATACATTAATAGTTATAGGTAAATATTTACTTACAATCACTAACATTTACAAGGCGTTTTTGTGATTATATATGCACATATAGTATAGTAAAATTAATATTAAGTAATATATGTTTTATATATATGCTACAATAGTATAAAATTAGAAATGTAAATATACATCAATTATATAATGATGTGTGGGCGTACAATTTATTTTATATATGGTTTAAATAATATAAAATAAATAATATAGGTAATTTGAATAATTTAAGTAACATATGTACTATTGCAAATAATTATCAAATCATTTTGTTATTATAATATATTTATACATTTAAAGTGAGTTACTATGGATCAACTTAAGATGGGCCACCCATCTGACTTTGAGTATAGCTTTATAACTCAGGTGGGCCACATCAGGTGGTCAGTCAGATCATGCTTGTCCTCCAACATTCCTAGGATAATTCTGGATGCACGACTTAGACCGATGTTCCTAAAATCTAATGAGTTTACAGTTGCCTACAGAATCACTAAATCGAGTTTGTGATCCTAAATTAGGTCTTCATGGTAACACCCGAGTACTGAAAAATACAGGGTGTTACAATATACCCCCCTTAAAGAGAATTTCGTCCCCGAAATTCAATACTCCTACCTTAAATGGGAATGAGGATAATGTATTCTACCATGTCTCTTATCATTCGCCAACCTCCTTGTGATGTATGCTTATATGCTCAAGGGCTTGTGACTAAGTACTAGGATTGGGGTTGTTACAATCTACCCCCCTTAAAGAAGAATCTCGCCCATGAGATTCGATCATGACCATCCAGTTTTTTTTTTTTTTTTTTTTAGTACCCACTATGGGCTAGGGTTTGCTCACATGTCATAAAGAAGAATTTCATCATGACTATCTTATATATATATATATATATATATATATAAGTTTAAGATTTACGATAAGAACCTATGTCATCGTATAGGAAAAGTAGTTCATGTTTTTGGTGTTCGGGTAAATACGAACAGACAGTTATAGTTGGTCTGAGCCTGATACGTCAAACTTCTGCCTGGCCGGGCAGTGAGTTTACTAGTATCTTTCTTAATCCCAGTGAGTACCAATCTTCTACCTAATCAGGGCATTGAGATCATTGTATCATTGGGACTTAGAATTTTTTATCAAACCGCATATACTTTGCTTAAATATGGTTCCATCTATTCGTGTCCCCGATCGTTTTATTCATTTGAGATATGTTATTTAATTTTCTATTTCCCCAAGGAATAGGCCTAATTGATTCATTGTGCTTCAACGTTGCAAATTAGCTATCTAGGGTGTTATCCTAGACTCTATAATTTTAACTATTTCTAATTATTTTAGTTACATTACTATGCATTCTTAAAATTTTATAATCCTTGCGAACTATCTTATAACTACTAAGGAAGATCTTTAAAGGTCGTACCTTGGTGGTTGAAGTCGTTGTACTGAAGGGAGGATCGTCTCATCTCGTCGTTTCTTAAAACACTGCTTCAAGAAGTGACCTGGCCTTCCACAATAGTCGCAAAACTTATCCTGACTCGAAGGATGAGTTGGGTGAGACATTAATTCCATCTTCTCTTCAGTCATATGAGATGCAATTGGTGCCGCATTGGCTTTGCTTGCCAAACCTCGAATAAGAGCACATGTCCTACGCTTGAAGTCCTTCTCTATTCGCATGGCTTTGTCCATGAGATCAGTGAAGTCAGTAAAGTCGAAGGTGCACAATCTCGACTGGATTTCAGGTCGGAGACCTTCTTTAAAGTTTTCCAATTTATATTCCTCGTCCTCAACAGCCTTTGGTACATATCGTGATAATTCGTCGAAGCGCGCTTCATATTGCGACACTGTCATATTCCCTTGTTCCAACTTGAGAAACTCGGATATTTTCTCGTGACGATAACACAGAGGAAAGTATTTTTCATTGAACCTTTTCTTAAACTCAGTCCAAGTCCACTCATAATCAGATGAGACTCTTCTTAGCACGCCTTCCCACCATATATTAGCCTCGCCTTCCAAGGCATAAGTGGCGAGAATAACCTTTTGGGTGTCCGAGCAACCCAGCGATCTCATCATCTTGGTCATTTTATTCAGCCAATGTTCTGCTAGAACTGGATCTGGTGCTCCTGAGAAGGACGGTGGCCTCAGTCTCTGAAACCGTTCAAACACATCTGCCCCACTAACGTCTTCGGTCTTCGAGGCCGATGCATCTATATTACGTTGGAGAGCTTGTAACAGTGTGGCAATCGAAGCCTGTTGTTGTTGTACGATGGTAGTCAGCTGACTAATAACATTGCCAGGTGGGGTTTCAGGTTGCGCATTTGGTAGAGGTATGCCCACATGACTCACAAGCGACTGAGACGGAGTAGTTCCTGACGTAGGCTCTCTTTCAGGGCCACTTGGCCCAACTGAAGGTGTAGGGGAGCGCACGGGGCTCCCTTCTCTAACAACCTCATTCATTGGCGAAGTCAACAAATGACCAGTCTGCAGCCTCGGGCGATGGGATAGGGCCATAACTCTGTTAAAAGAAAGGATTCGTTGTGGTCATAACCTTCTACGTTTAACACATCTTAAACTAAGATCATAAGACAACTCATATGAATCATACAATTGGAGTATTGTTCAGATTGATAAGTGGTCGACAACTCCCTATCCTTTGCGATTAGGTGCAACGAGACTCCAAAGGTACTAAGATGACCATCTAAACATCCGTATACCCACGTCTTTTAGTCTTCATCCTAAAGGTAAAGGTCCTATGATAAGCCCATACTTATATTTGTGTACTGGGATGGATTACAGGGGGTCTAACTTATGAGTTCTTGAATTTAACCAACTTTCCATAACATTTAAAATTGGTTTCTAAGTTCAATGACTGTCCTAGGAATTCTCATGGGAGTCTAAAATTTCTACCTGAGGGCTTGGGTTTAATATATGTTAAACTTACCTAAAATTTCAAAGCTAGTCTCAACAAGCCTAGCCTGGGCTAGAATTTCGCCTAAAATTCTAAATTCTTACTATTAGTTATTTCCATTTGTTGGAACATACAAGAGATGTTATTTCTAAACAAAGAGATGTATTAGAGGATTTAAATTACAAGATCCTAGTCTAATTCCTTGAGCTTATAAAGCTCTTATGTTTGATTTAATGCACAATACGGTGAGTACTTGTTTCCTTACAGTACCTAAGTTTAGTCACTAATTTCAAACAACTTATGGTTTATAAGGGAACCTAGTTTTTGTTTCTAAGTTCAAGTGACTAAGCCTAAAAAACAAGGGATCCTAAAATTTATGTTTCTAGATTCCGCAATCACAATCCATAAGGGAACTTAGGTTTGTGTTTCTAAGTTTAAATGGTTAACCCTGACATTTCAAGGGAGTCTACAATTTAGATTTCTAGGTTCATAAATTAACCTAACACTAAGGGAATGAACCTAGTTTCAAGTCTCTAATTTCTTCAATGCAACTATGGATTATTTGAGGTCATATAAGTCCCGTTTTACCCAAGGCCTGGTTTATCTAAACTGGCTCTGATACCAACTGTAACGCCCCGTGTTTTCAGGACCTGAGTATATAACCCATTTCCAAAAACTTGAGTGTTAGCTTATAAAATCCAGTGTAAATTTGAACCGTTTATCATTAATCAGAGTTAACAGCAACGAAGCTAGATTAAACCATGCATTGTATAAAAACATTCTGATCATTACAAAATTTCAAATGTGGCACCTATACAGGACTTATACAATCTCAAATAATAAAGTTCAGGTAAGTGAAAATATGAGTCTATCAACTAGTAGTGGAGATCAATGTGGGCCGCATGGACCTCGCCTAACTCCCAAGTTACTCGATCTGCTCCAGCAACCTAGTGGACAACATCGGCTCGCCCTATACCTGCATTAACTGTACGGTTTGATAGCGTTAATGGCTATCGCAGTGAGGAGCACCCTCTAAGATTAGGCACTAATCATTCATAACCTAATATAGATTGCAAGTCATGAAATTGGATACACTAAACAGGGCATTTCATAATCATACTCATATTACGAAAATCTCACCAATCAACAGGATTTCATCACAAACAAAATATAATGGCAGTCGTAATACAAGGAAGTATCTCAAATAACCAAACAATCAAACATACGATTTTCTATTGTGCCCGAACTCACATTGTACGTGAACTCCGCAAGATGGCTAGAAAATCGAGAAGCGAACTTCGGCTCTACTCGAAAATCATGGTACAAGTGGAATTCGTAAGGCAAATAGAAAAACACCCTTTAAACCCCCACTTCATCTGGAAATCATGTCGTACGTGAACTCCGTAAGATGGCTAAAAAATCTCTAAGCGAACTTCGGCTCCACCTAGAAATCAGGGTACGACTGACACCGCAGATGAAGAGACAATCAACATACAAACTTTAGACCACCCGAAAGTCATGTTGTACATGAACTCCACAAGATGGCTAGAAAATCGCTAAGCGAACTTCGGCTCCACCCAGAAATCATGGTACGACTTAACTCTGTAAGATGACTAGGAAACAATGGATGTGTAAACTTAACCAATAAGCCACAAGGGGCACCAATGACACATCCAAGCCACAAGGGCAAATGTGGGCCGCAAGATCATAAGTCCAAGGTAAGTTCCATTCAGTTCATCATTTAAGCACAAGTGGTAGCATATAAATAAATTAATACATATACAATAAAGGATAACATGTTATCATTGAGCCATTCATGCATATTGCAATTTAAAAGAAACGTTTATCTTCCAACACATGAATTAACTATACCACAAGTTAGCATATTCTATAGTAAAGTAAGAAACTCAGTTAAGGGAATCATGCCATCATTCATATCTAGATTGATGAAATCAAGTGGGAAACTCAAAGGGTGAGTCCTCACCTTGGTCAAACAACCTAGTTGTGTGGCCCGCTCGATAGCACGTTTGAAGTCCGATTGAGTCAAATCTAGTTGATAAACATGTGACCACAACCAATCAAAATATCAATGAAAATGGTAATGCTTGTTTTCTATGGTTAATGAATTTAATTAGTGAAGATTCGTTAAGTCAACTTAGTAGCAAACAAATGAAATGGGTTTTGATTTACCTTAGGTTTATGTCACTTGGCAGCTATAAGGCTCAAGTGGGCCAACCCAAATTCAACCCAACTCCACCGAGTTGACTCGGTAGCCACCAACAACCCCAAACCCTCTATCTTCCTCTCCTTCCTTTCTTTCTCTTTTCTTATTTCTCTCTCTCACCTGTTGCTGGAACACCCAGCAGCAACCTGGACTGAGTCAACTCGACGACCACAACTCGACAGCGAGTTGACTCGACTCCCTTACTCTCTCTCTCTCTTTCTCTCTCTCTCTTTCTCTCTCCTTTTTCCTTCTTCTCTACTCCCTATCTCTTGGTGGAAACCCAACTAGATCAGGCCCATGCCTGGTTCAACTCAATCAGATTCGGTTTAAACCGAGTCGACTCGGTTCCAACTGAATCAGCAGCCCCAAGCTGCCTCTCTCTCACTTTTCTTCTCTCTCTCTCTCTCTCTCTCTCTCTCTCTCTCTCTCTCTTCTTCCTTTCTCCTCCCTTTCTTTCTCTCCTCTACCCAACTCAGTCCAGGCCCAGCAGTGGCCTGGTGCGGCAATGGACAGAGAAAGGGCAGCGCCCTCTCTCCCACTCTCTCATTTTCTTTTTCCTTCTTCCCCTACTTTCCTCTCTTTTTTTCCCTTCTTTCTTTCACATAGGAGCTGAACAACATCCAAACTGCTTAGGACGTGCTACAGAACTCAGACAGACCGAGTCCGATACTCAGTGCGGCAACAGGTTGACAACAGCTCGCCGTCACTCTCCATTTCTCTCTGGTTTTCTTTTCCTTTCTCTCTGCTTTCCTTCTCAGGTTTTATTAGAAAGAAAATCGGGCGTGAATGGATCCCGAGCCTGAGCGAACTCAGCCCAACCCAACAGTACAACGGTTGGAGGTGCGGACAGCAAGCATGAGGAAGAAGCTCCGAGCTCTAATGGTGGATCGCCATCTGATGGGTTTTTCTCTAATCTAAGTCGTGGGGATGGTAGGAATCAGTCCAGGGAGGCTAGTAGTAGGGAGATTTCGAAGCTCCCAGTCAATTTTGGTGGTGGGTTCGCGCTTAGGAAGAAACGATGAGTTTTTCTCGGGTTGCTACGGGAATGGTGGTAGGATTTGGTTGCGCTCGATCCAACCTTTCTTGTAGTGTTGCCCTAACATCTTTAGACCGTCGGATGGAGATTAGAAGGTCAGGATTCACTTGCTCTAAACCACCAAGTACAACCACCAAAATCGAAACCGGTCGGCCGCTGGTTTTACTCAAAAAAACCTAAACCGCATAGTTGAAATGGAGGGCTAGGATTTCATCGTCTCGAACGGTCAGGATTGAAGGAGAATGCCACAGGCAGATCGCTAACGTGCAAAGGGAGAAAGAACAGATTTCTTTCCGATTTTGGAAGTCGGTGTGCTTTTATCCTAACTTGTGCCTGATTGTGTGTGCATACGTGTGTAATCCAACGGCTAAAACTGGATAGGGTTTCATACTCTCTATGCCCTCTACCAGATGGACGGTTCAGATCATCCATCAAGGTCTTGATTGTGGCCCATGATTCAAGAAAATGGACGGTCCTATGTTCGTTCGAAAATGCGTCTAGCGCGGGAGATAGGAGGGAGAAATCTCTCCTATTTTTTGAATATCAGTCAGACCCGATTTGACTGGGTCTCTTGGACCAGTGCATGGCAAGTGCACACATTAGCCGTGCACGCACATCGAAAGTGGGACACAGAGTTGGCCAAACAGCAATCCATCTCGTTCATTCGTCTTGACGGGTCAACTTAGGGCTCGGCCCAAAGAATGAGGTCGATCCAAGACTTAGGTGAGCCATGCTAATAGAACTAAGGTCTCTTATTGTCAATTGCGTCAATTCAGCGGTCGGATTAGTTCCATCACGACCATCAACGGTCAAACGCCCTAAGAGATCATTCGTGTGTCTAAGGACTCCATCACATCTTACTATTTGAATAGTATATTACTTTTAATTTTTGTTATAATTACCTGTAAATATATATATATATATATATATACATATATTCATTGTATATTTAAGTACAATTACCAACATATTATATCTTTTACATTAATAATCATTTATCAATTAATAAGATATTATAGATAAATATTATTAACAACATTTCGGGTGTATTATAGGCGGTTATCATACTATTCTGATATATTCGTTACAATAAATATTAGTGAATAATATCTTAGATTAAAATATATTTACATATTTGTTTAGTGTAATACATTAATAGTTATAGGTAAATATTTACTTACAATCACTAACATTTACAAGGCATTTTTGTGATTATATATGCACATATAGTATAGTAAAATTAATATTAAGTAATATATGTTTTATATATATGCTACAATAGTATAAAATTAGAAATGTAAATATACATCAATTATATAATGATGTGTGGGCGTACAATTTATTTTATATATGGTTTAAATAATATAAAATAAATAATATAGGTAATTTGAATAATTTAAGTAACTATGTACTATTACAAATAATTATCAAATCATTTTGTTATTATAATATATTTATACATTTAAAGTGAGTTACTATGGATCAACTTAAGATGGGCCACCCATCTGACTTTGAGTATAGCTCTATAACTCAGGTGGGACACATCAGGTGGTCGGTCAGATCATGCTTGTCCTCTAACATTCCTAGGATAATTCTGGATGCACAACTTAGACCGATGTTCCTAAAATCTAATGAGTTTACAGTTGCCTACAGAATCACTAAATCGGGTTTGTGATCCTAAATTAGGTCCTCATGGTAACACCCGAGTACTGAAAAATACGGGGTGTTACATCATGGTTTGTCCCACTTGAATGACGTGGCCCACCATCCATGTGTGTGTATAGTGTGTGTGTGTGTGTGTGTGTGTGTGTATATATATATAGTCTTATAATATAAATATATTGCATATATTTTTGTCTAAGAGATGAGATCTCCCAAAAATGTGGTGGGCCACTCTGCCTGATGGATGGAGTAGATTTTACATAATTTGGTGGGACCCTCTACATTCAAGGGAGAGGAAAAGGAGAGAGTGAAAGAGAGAGAAAGAGATATACGGTGAGATAGAGGGTCCCCGCCATTATGGGCCCCTCTATACATTGCATACATCATTTGGGTCCCACATCAAGTGGCCCTAAGGTTGAAATCAACGGTGAATCACCCACTTCTAGTCCTTCTCCTTGGTCCCTTAGCTTCCTTAGCTCCTTACCTACAATTTTGATGGTGGTTGATGGGGTTTTGATGGTGGGGATGAGAGATGAGAGGGTGGGGAAAGTGGGCCACACTTGTTGTTGTTGTTTGGGAGAGAGGAGAGGTTGGACGTGGGATGCTTGGGAGATTTGAGAAATGAGAAAGAAAAAGGGGTGATGGGATGATATGGATGGGATGATGTAAGGAAGGGGATGGGAGGTATGGGTGAGTTTGATTTTTTGTAAAAGAAGAATGGTGAGGGGAGAGAGAAAGTTGACTTTGGGAATGGGAAGGGATGGGTTGTTGTACTTGGGTATGGCTTGTACTTGACTTGTACTTGATATGAGTGATTCATTGATTGATGGGACATGTTGTAGAGATTCTCTTAAAATTCACAACGTCCGGTATTTTTCTCAAAATGAACGTGGGCCCACATCTTCTAGCCTGGTATCGGATCGGTGCGCAAGTCGCGGCGTTGGAACCACGGCGACAGCATGGTCGCCAAGGTATAGGTTTCGATTTGAGCCGGCTTTGGTATGCAAGACTCAGCTTAGGATCGTGCGCAAACGTCAGATACAAGTCGGGGATTGTCGAAATTTGACTGAAAGGACTGCGGAAGCATATGAAACGGTACGGACTAGGATACGGGTCTTACACGTGATCATATATGGTGGATGCAAATGGTTGGTCGGCTATTAGGTTAATTCGATTGACTTGAACTAACTCTGGCATAACCGGCATTGGGTGCAAGCATCCCGTGTAGTCTGACTACTTCCAATTATCCGCGTTCGGCTTGGATCAATCGGACTAATCTTGGGCGGCCAACCCTATCAGGACTGCCCTAGTGAATTCGCAGTTTGTTGGCCAACCTGACAATCCAGGTTGTCACGCCCCGAACTCAAAAACTGGGCTCATAAAATTCTTGATCGCCGAATCCGGTGCCGAAAGCCTCCGTAGTACCCCATTCTCGGCTCCTAGTGCTCATATGCTAAATTTCGATCCTGGGATCCTACAAGGAGGATTTCTAACATGAATTTCTTTGAAGATAAGCATAACCACAAGTATACCCAAATCACAAAGGTAACATCATCATCACATATCCACTAATATAAATATTTGAGTACAATGCTGAAAGGAAAATACATATGTCAAAATCAAAATTTCAGAAGTCAGTTGTACGCTCCAAGCTCAACGCTGCTGCAACCTAATGCCACCTGCATGCATTCATCGTGCATAAGCTTATAGAAAACTTAGAGGGTGGTGTAAGTGTGTGCCCAAGATAAGTGTCAAGCACACAAATACAATGCCATAATCATACAATGTCAGAAATACTAGCGAGATCATGAATCATACGATATCAGAGTAAGCAGAAATACTGGCAAGTTCATAAATACCATTAGCCTTACCCAGGTTATGCGATGCAAAAACATAATAAAGCCAATATCATATACAGAGGATTCAATGCAATATGCAAATCTTGATAAGTCCACGAATACCATCAACCTCATCTAGGCCATACATAAAACCTGTGCATATTGTACGATCATGTGGGATAATTTCGTCTCACAAGGAGTCCCATAAACATCTTAGCCCAATGGCATCTGCTTTAATCAATCATTCATAACAACATGCACACGAATGATGGGGGTCCACAAAAGGATGGCGGATCTAGTCCAAATATCAAGATAGGCTCACTAATTTAAAAAGCATCACGATAGTTAGGGAAAGAATCCAACTTATAGCCATCATAACATCGGACGATGCTCCCGATGTGGAATAAAGTTCTACCTTCACTATGTGCACAGAGCCTGCTAGCACAGTAGCCTACCAATCACTGGTAGCTCACTCAGGTCCTCATGCCCTGCCCACTCAGTGTCCACCCACGTGCGCCCACCCACATGTGATCACAGTGATGGAGCGTCACAATATCCCCCACTAAGGGCAAATCCGAGTCTAAGTGCAATAAGTGGGCTTCCTTACCCTCTCTATCGTGCAATAAAGTAGACTTCTGTAATGCCCTGAAATTCGAGGGTTGAGTAGCAACTCAACTCTCGAGTTCCAGAACATCACTTATGCAACATAGATGATGATGATTGAATGTTGTTTGTGTCAGTGCAATAAACATGAGTGAGATTATACCAAAACAGTAATTCATACTCCATATCAATTATATAAAGGCAAGCGGAAGACTGAAACTGTATATATAAGGTATGTAAAGAAACAAAACCATCTCAATCTCCAGAGTATGAACACTAACTGAGTAACCATATACATGTATTATTTCTGAATCAAAAGGTCAAAATATAACTAAAAAGATAAATCCTGAAATCCCCGCGATCCAGTCAGCCTAAGCAAAGCCGTCTGAGTACTGCATGTATGAGAACTCGTCCTGGTCCTCATCGTAGTCTGGCTCAGCCTCCTGAATCGACGTATCATCTACACCTGAGACAGAGTCTGGTTGGTGTGTACAACACCATCCCGTAACGTGGGAGTGAGTAGCTAACTCAGTGGAACAATAAAGCATAGGTTAACATGTTATCAATTCAGTCAAGCAGTAATGATAAAGCAGTAAAATCAAACAATCCTAACTACTCTTATTTAATGTAAGTATGAAATGATATGATGAATGCCCTTGCCAAACCACTCTCATGCGACACCATCTTACGTTCGCTACGTGCATTCATCCCTCAATGATCCACATCTACCAGGCACATGCAGTGCGATGATGAGCATGATTACCGAGTAGTTATTAGTCCTTTCAAACAGCAGGATTGGAAAACTAAGGTACCTCCCTTGTATCATTCCCAAACATGATCCATTCTAGGGTCGTCAGTCCTAGTTAATCTCATACGATGGTGTGTTTCTAGGTCGCTGCAAAGGCTGTCAGGGCTGTTACACACAATGGTTACACTACTCCCCCATCACCTTTTTAACGGTTCATCACTAAATTGATACAGGCCTAGTTCATACTCTATACACCGCGGCAAAACTCGTCGCTTCACCGCAAATTTAGAGTATGCTCGAGGTCACTACAAAGGGCTCGTCACCAATCAGTGAGGCCGATAGCTCGAATATAGTGTCCCATATCACCATAATCGGCTCACGAGTCTGGTTGCTCACTGGTCACTACGGGGAGGCACGTGTCCCCAGCATAGGCTGACAGCTCGACCACGGTGTCCTAAACCACCATGCCCGGCTCATGAGTCTTAGCGGATCGAGGTACCATGGTTAACGGGATTTCACTGGTAAGTTTGGTACCCTAGGTTTAAGCAGTAGCGTCCAAACATGGTGAACATACATTAGACATATCGGGTTACTTGACGAGCCTGACTTGCTTGAGCGCACAATTAACTGAACGACATAAAGTGCATAAGCACTTCGCGTGGCCTAACCACTGTCACCAACTAAAGTATGACTCGGGTTCGTCAAACACATCTTACGTGGCGAAATGAATCTCAACCACGATCTCAAGTTTGGTACCGATTGTCTGGAGTATAAGCATAGTCCCAAACTCAATCAATCCTTATTTAGAGCATGTAGAGTAAAGCATATTAAACAAGGTAATTCAAGCAAGTTAACAAGCATGTCATAAAGCATGTTTATAAAGCATGTTATAAAGCACCATATAAACAGGAAATATAAACACATATATTTCATAAGTAAGTGGTTACGTTAAATAACTAATATGGAGGAAATCATACACATCTCTAAGGTAGTTGAGAATCCCATCTCAACACCTACCTAAAGCACCATCATCAAAACACTTACTCTGACCAGCATTTTCACAAACACTTAGAATACACTATTTCTACATACATAGTGTACATTAGCAAAACATGTATTAGGGCGAGTCCTTTCACCAAGCAAGTATTTTTCGCATATATAATATGTTCATACAGCAAATAATCATGGCAAACACATTTCCAAAATTTATACGTATACAGTACTTTCTACAAATACCTAGATTATATAAAATTCTATATTCTTCATCTTTAATCGAAACGAAAAACAGATAGCACTTTGTACAGTGAAATTGCATGCAGATCAGGAATCTATCATTATCTGACATTGAAAGCGTTAAAAACTATAACCTATACACCTAAAGTCCTCACCTTTAGTCATAGAATTGTAATGAATACGATAGGTTTGTCAAGCTTCCGTATTCAGCAGTTTGGTAGCCTATAGAATGAAATAGGTTAGCTATTTCATAACCTACAACCTTTACAACTCCAAAACAGATTAGGGTTAGGGTTTCTTACCTAGAAAGGAAGTCGGAATCACTGGGAAAGTGATGAGAATGGGGTGGTACAGCTTGTGTAGCAGCAGGGGATAGTAGTAGGGAGCTTCTCGCACTTCTCTCACTCTTTCTCTCTCTTTTCTCACTTCTCTCCTAGGGTTTTCTTTCAAATTTGTATGGCTGTGAGAGAGAGGGTTCTAAGGTCCTTATATAGCCTAAAAACACTCTAAAATAGACTTATGGTCAAGGTATACTTAGGTTATAACCAAAGCGAGCCTTTTTCAGCTCAACGGAGCACTTCTGGTGGGCCCCCTTGAGCCAAAGGTCGGACTTAACTCACAGACCTTGGATCCAGGTGGAATTAAGTTTTTGTTTCAGACGGATTCCCAAATCACGCGTGGCAGACCAGTTTCAATTCAACGGTCAGCGGGTCTCATTCTAAAATTCCAAGTACATGGATATGTTCATGAAATTTTTCCTAATCCGAGGGTGTATTTGGGTTAGATTCTGACGGTCTGGTTGCTTACAAAATGACCGCAAGTAACAAGTCTCAGATTACTATTTGAGATATTTATTTTTAAAGAAAATCAAGTATTTTCACACTCCTCGCTCCGGACTCAAGCGAACAGTCGTAGGACACTGTCTGGATTTAATTTCCAAGATGGTTGTCAAGCCCAGCGAAGCGGTCCCAAGTCCTTAATTTCGTATTATTCGGACTCCCGATGTGTGGTCCAGACCTGATACGGAGTTTCAATGTGCTCCCGAGAGCAGTCGGGTAATGAGTTTGATCCTAGATTTTAGGATAATCTAGCGTCAATGATTCTACAAGTTTTGGGTCTTGCAGATTGTATTTAAAGTAATTCAAATGGATTTCATGGCTAATCTAGTTTAGCACTTAGTTAACTTTGTCAAATTTCTAAAGGATTTAATCCTAAGTGATTTCTGGTCGAGATGGTACTTGGGCCATTGTATGAAATTTTCGAGTCGTTACAACTTCCTATGGGGCTCAATAATTAGGGTTAACCCACTTAGAAAATGATGAGAATGGGCCTAACATGGCCTAAGGGAAGGTCACAATGAGGACATTTAACCATCATTGTCCATCAATGTGGACATTTAAGCAACATTGCTCCCAAGGAGTGGCCCTCATAGGGCCAAACATATAGTGGGCCCATGACCACACATAAGAGCTGAACATATATCACAATGAGCCTCACTCGAGGGCCACATATACATTACATCGGGCCTCACCATATGGGTCTCATTTACATTATATTAGGCCTGAAATCTGGGCCCCAAATACATAACAATGGCCCTCTCACATGGGCCTAATATGCATCATAATGGGCTGCTCACACGGGCCTAATGTGCATCATTATAATGCTTGAAAAAATCTATACAAATACCCGAGTACCACCTCAGGAAGAAAACACTCAGGACCAAATCTTTTAAAAATTAGACGATATTAGCTAAGTGTTAAACTAGATTATCTGTGAAAATAGCACTAACCACTTTAAATACGAACTAAAAGACCCAAAACTAGTAGAATCGCTAACGCTACATTACCTAAAAACATAGGATAAATCTCAAAACCCAATTGCTCTCAGGAGCAGCTTGAAACTTCGCTTCGGACCTGGACCGCAGGTCGAAAGTTCGATTACTGTGAATCTATATGAATATGACCGCCTAATTAGGCTTGACAACCATCTCAAAAATCAAGTCCAAATAGTATCCAAAAACGCACAACTTGAGCCCGAAGCGAAGTGTGTGAGAAACGCGAATACCTTTGGAAAATGAACTTAGATTTAAGTGAATTGGGCCGTTTGCTTGTAGGCCAAATTCTAAGGTTCAGACCGTCAGAATTTGACCCAAATACACCCTCGGATCAGGAAAAATTTCATACGCAGGTCAGCGTACTTGCCCTGATTAAGTGGGGATGACCGTTGAACTGAAACTGGTACGCCACGGTACATCCACAAATTTGATCGGACTAAAAACTTAACCTGGCATAGATCTGATGCCAGGGAACTTTCCCCTGACCATACGCAGAAAAGGGGTCTCCAGATGTGCTCCGTTGAGCCGAAACAGACGGCTTTTGGCTATAACCTAAGTATGCCATGGCCCTGGAGCCATTTAGGTCAGTTCTGAGCCTATATAAGGCCCTTAACCTACCCCTCTCTCATTCCATAAGAATTTGTAAAACCCTAAGAGAGAGAAGAGAGAAAAGAGAAGAAGAAAGAGAGAGTGAGGGTTTATTCTTGGGATTCAATCCCGTCACTCCATAGGCTGAATCAGCCTTTCTGAATAGCTATTCCGGCGATTTCGACTCCATTCTTAGGTAGGAAATCCTAACCCTAATCTGTTTTAGGGATTCAAATATAGTAAATGGTGAAATAGCTAACCTATTTCATGCTATAGGTTGTTGTGGTGCCGTTGACAAAGAATTAGTGTATAAACTAAGTTCGTTACGAGTTTACCGGTGAAAAGTACGAACTATAAACATTTAGGTTATGGTTTTCAAGGCTTTCAATGTCAGCAATGATTTATGTCTGACTTGATTGCCATCACATGTGCTTAAATATGATATCTTTCCGCGTATTACATATATACATGAACTATGTTGAAATATGTGCACTCCATGTGTTTGTTGAAATGTTTGTATGAGTATGGAATTATGATTTATGTTTGCCATGATTATTAGTTGCTAATGCATGATCGTGGGACACGTGGCAACTCCTTTGTGAAAGGGTTCACTACTATATGTGTTTTTAACTAACTTATTACATGTATGTAATATGTGTAGTCTAAGCATTTGATAAAATGCTTGAGTGAGAAAATGCTTGATGTAATGTATTTGATGAGGGTGTTGAGATAGGATTCTCAAATACCTTATATATAGTTACAGTTTCCTTTGTGTAACTTATCTTAATACTATGTGATTTACCGATGAAATGCCTATGTATGATAACATGTGTACTACGTGTTTGTTGTAATGCTTAAATGAGTATGATATTGAAATTGGTTGTCACATGCTGTCTTTGATTATCACATGTGAATGTTATTGTTTAGAGTGTGATTTGGGGCTACGATGTAATCCACGCAATCGGTAACAGTTTACGATCAGTGGCCGGACTGTTTAGCCACGACGAATACGCTCAATGAGTCCGAGTCGTACGGAGATTAACGACAGTGGTTAGGCCACAAGGAGTGCTTATGCGCTCCATGTCGATTAATTCAATGCACGCTCGTACCAATCGAGCTTGTCGAGTAACCCGATTAGCCCGATGAATGTTCACCATGTATGGACGCTACTGCTTGAATCTAAGGTACCAAACACACCAGTGAAAAGCCCGTTTAACCTTGGTACCTCGATCCGCCAAGACTCATGACTTGGGCATGGTGGTATGGGACACTGTAGTCAAGCTGTCGACCTACGCTGGGGCGACAAGCCTCCCCGTAGTGACCAATGAGCAATCCAAACTCGTGAGCTGAATACGGTGGTATGGGACACTATATTCGAGCTATCGGCCTACGATTAGGTGACGAGCTCGTAGTGACCTCGAGTATACACTAGGACTACGTTAAGGCGACGAGCCTTTCTATAATAACCTCGAGTATAAACTAGGCTTGCGCTAATAGTGATGAGCCTCCCCGTAGCGACCTAGAACTTGCCTGTCATATGTGATTAACTAGGATTAATGACCCTAGATGGATTATTGTTTGGAAAGTGATACAAGGGAGGTACCTTAGCTTCCCAATCCAGCTGTATAAATATGCCTAATTAAGAACTTGGCTAATCACGCACATGCACCGCATTGCATGTGCCTTTGGCGTTGGAGTTGAGCACAGCGGGAGTGTTGCATGCCGCGTTCGTGAGATGTTGTCACAAGAGGGACTGCAGACGAGGGCATACATCATTATCACATATCATCCTTACATTAATCAGAGTACTTAGGAATGCTTGTTGTATTTCTTTATCATTACTGCTTGACTGAATTGATAACATGTTAACCTTTGCTTTATGGTTCCACTGAGTTGATCACTCACTCCCACATTCTAGGACGATGCCTTAAACACCAATCAGAACCTATTGTAGTTGCAAATGATGGCGATCGTTACGTAGTGGAGTCGGACTTTTATGATGATGATGAGGAGTTCTCCTATATGCAGCTATTAGGTAGGTCTATATAGGCCATGTTCTGATCGACGGGGATTATTGGGATGATAACTAGATGACATTACACATTTTGTATATTTTGTAGACTTTACATGTAATTAATTGACCTGGTAACATGATCATATTCAGGAGACTTACAATCACTTATATGCTTCATATACTTATCACAGTCTTCCGCTTGCGTAATTCAATTATCTCTGGAGTATGATATGTTATTTTGGTATAATCTCACTCATGTTTAATACACTAATACGGACAACATTTAATCATCATTATTTATGAAGCCAAGATCAGGAAGAACTACCCTCAGATTCTTGAGGAGTACGAAAAGGTACTAATTTTAAGGACAAATTTTTTCTTTAAGGGGGGTAGATTGTAACGTCTCAAAAAATTCTGTACAAAAACCCGAGTACCACCTCAGGCAGAAATCACTCAGGACCAAATCCTTTAGCAATTAGATAAAGTTAACTAAGTGCTAATCTGAATTAGCTGTGAAATCCGTTTAAAGCACTTTAAATACGATATGCAAGACCCAAAACTTGTAAAATCATTGACGCTAGGTTATCCTGAAATCTAGGATGAATCTCATTACCCAGTTGCTCTCGGGAGAACATTAAACTCCGTATCGGATCTGGACCACACGTCGAAAGTCCGATTACCACGAAGTTATATATTTAGGACTGCCTTGCTGAGCTTGATAACCATCTCAGAAATCAAATCCAGATAGTGTTCCAGGGCTATTCGCTTGAGCTCGGAGTGAAGAGTGTGAGAAAACATGGAATTCTTTAGAAATTAAATCTAATTTAAGTAATCTAAGACCTGTCGCTTGCGGGCCTAATATAAGCAATTAGACCATCAGAATCTGACCCAAATACACCCTCGGATCAGGGGAAATTTCATACACAGGTCAGTGTACTTATGACCCTGATCGAGTTTCGGTGACCGTTGAACTGAAACTGGGAACCCGACTGGAATGAAAACTTAACTCGACCTAGATCCATAGTTAGTGATCTTAAGTCCGACCTTTGGTTCAAGGGGGGCTCCAGAAATACTCCGTTGAGCTGAAACAGAAGCCCTTTGGACATAACTTAAGTATACCTTGGCCCTGGGGCCATTTCCATCAGTTTTAGGCCTATATAAGGACCTTAAACCCTCTCTCATTTACACCATACGAATTTGAGAAAACCCTAGGAGAGAGAAGAGAGTAAAGAGAGAGAAAGTGTGGGAGAAGTTGGAATCATTCTTAGTAATCGATCCTTGCTACTCTACGTGCCTAACCATCACTACCGTATCGCTTTTCTGGCGATTCTGATTTCATTTTCAGGTAAGAAATCCTAACCCTAATCAGTTCTAGAGATCCAACTAGTGTAAGTGATGAAATAGCTAACCTATTAAATGTCATAGGTTGTCGTTCTACCGTTGATAAAGACTTGGTGATTAAACTGAGTCCGTTACTCATTTCTACGGCATAAGGTGCGGACTATAGACATATAGGCTAAGGTTTTCAAAGATTTCAATGTCAGATAATGATAGATTCATGATCTGGGTGTTATTTCACATGTAAAATATGATGTTTGTTTTGTGATTCGGTTACGTATGCAAATTATGGCGTTTCATGTATTCTGTATATTTGTAGAAAATACCGTATATGTATAAAATATGGAAGTGTGTTTGCCATGATTAATTACTGTGTGTATATGTTATATATATGTGTAATACTTAATCGGCGAAAGGATTCGCCCTAATACATGTTTTGGCTAATATAAAAGAGCAATGTTCTACTCCCTAGGTCTATCGAACAACCCCTACACATTTTAGTAGAGTCTGAGAAAGTCCCTATGGTGGTAAGGAGCCTCAACACAACCATAGGACTAGTTTCCAACCCTAGTCGCTTGACTATAGCGCATGATACTATAGAGATAGTGGACCCGGTGTCCACCAATAAAAAGACTCGAGTACCTTGGACGTGAGCTGTGACTTTGAAAGCCATAGGTGTTGTAGTTGCTGTCTCGGATGCCTCAGTTGTAAGTGAGTGCACACGAGCCTGCTGAGAATGGTTCGGTTGCAATATCATAGGTCTCTGAGGTGGCCTAAATCGAGGTGTAGGTGGTCGAAAAGATGAAGGTGTTGGTGCTGACCGTAGAGGTGGAGCTGCAATAGTTTGAGGAAGTTGGCGGTTGATCATTTGAGGCGGCAAGAAACCGCTCTCCCTCATCTTACTGAAACAATATCTATCAGGGTGGCCCAACCTCCTGCAGTAGGTGCACCACTAGTCTGCTCGCCCCATCTGAGTCGATGGTGATGCAAAGCCTAGGAGTCAAATCTGCACGTGTCCTCTTACCTAGGAATGGTCGGCTCAGCGGATCTGGTCGGGGCCTCTGACCCATGGGTGCTCGCATACGGGACTACCTGTCCCCGTCCTGCTCAGCTGGGATAGACATACTCACTGGCTCAGCATAGTTAGGTATGCTAGCGTAGCACATCTAAGAGCGGATCTCAGGTCGTAGACCCTCAGAAAATCGCCGCATACGCATCGACTCATCAACTAGTATCAACGGAGCATACCTAGCCAGCTCTGTAAATCTGATCTCGTACTCAGAAATGGTCATCCCTCCCTCTCGGAGGTGAAGGAACTCTCCCTCCTTCTCATGGTGGTATGTGAGGGAGAAATACTTCTCATGGAAGCTTGTCTTAAAGGCCTCCCACGTCATATATAGCCGACAACAATGGTTCGCAGGACATTGTCCCACCATAAACTGGCCTCCTCAAACATAAAGGTGACTAACTCCACCTGCTCTGCCTCAGTGCAGTGCAGTGGCTTTAGCATCTTAGAGATGCGGTCAAGCCAATACTCGGCCTCCTCGAGTTTGTGAGTACCTGCGAAAGTAGAAGGCCTCAAGCGCTGGAATCGCTCCAATGTGCCGCCAGCACTCGCATTTCCAGCAGGGTGCACAGGTGGTGCAGGTGGGGCCTCGTGCATATTTTGGGCAAAAGCCCCTGCGATGGTGGCTAAAACTGCTACTGCTAGTGGTGGTGCTGCATCTGCTACTGCTGCATCAAAAGCATCATCTGCTCCAGCCTATTAGGAGGAGGAGCTGACTGTGGTATGTGAGGCGTCGAGGTAGACGCATGGTTCTGCTCATGAACCGGTGGTATAAAAGGTAGCAGCCCATTAGTTGGGCCAGTGGCTGGCAATGAATCCGGCATCGTGTCACTACCAAGGTCCAAGCTAAGGCTTGCGTGGCTATCGCTTAGGGGAGATGCCCCTTAGAGCAATCCACAAAGTGCTAGACGTGTAGTGTTCCGAGTAGCTCTTTGAGGCATTCCCTATACATAACATAGGGTACAACATGCGTTAGGTTTTACTCAACAATCACTCCATTTCTCAAGCATTTTACACATTTCATAACAAAAGGAACTTCATGCATTTCATTTAACCCAAAATTGCCACAATACATGAGATGCCTTACATGAATCATGACAGAAAATGCATGTGAGCTAGTCTAAGCAGGGTTTCAAACACTAAAGCATGCCAACCACTCTACCCTATCACTAAGCCTATCAAGGCTATACATAAAAACAAGAAGAACAGCAACAAAGTAAACTAAAAGGCGACTACATGTACGAGTAGTCGTCTGAATCTGGTGATGGCGGATGTGCACCCTTGTCCTATAGACAACACAGGATGGCGCTCAGGGTGCGAGATATTTTACTAAATTTTCACTTCGGGAAGGCTTGATGCTCTTCTAACTTGGCTCGAGTCTCTCTAAGTTCAGCCCAGACCTGTCCGACCTCCTGTCGTAGGGCAGGTTGGCCCTCCTCGATTCGAACCCAATGGGCTTCTGAAGTAGTGTAACGCCCTGAAAATCGAGGGTCGAGTAAAGCTCAGCTCCCGAGTTCCAACGCATCACTTATGCAACATAGATAATGATGATTATGATGGGTGTATGGAAACATGAATGAGATTAGACCAAAACAACATATCATACTCCAGAGACAATTAAATTACACAAGCGGAAGACTGTGATATATATATATATATAATTTATAAACTGTTGTAAGTCTCCAGAGTATGAATATGTTACCAGGTTAAATATAGATGTGTATACACAAAAAATGAACAAAATGAATATATATGGGTGTTCTAAAAGTACAAACTAAAGTGTAATGGCATCTAATCAGCAACCCTGTAATCCCGTCGATAAGAAGACGGTCTACATAGACCCGCCTGATAGCTGCACACAGGAGAAACCTTCCTCATCATCATAAAAGTCCAGCTCCGCTTCGCAAGCATCGCCATCATCTGAAACTAAGACAGGGTCTAGTTGGTGTGTACAACACCGTCCCCTAACGTGGGAGTGAGTGATCAACTTAGTGGAATTATAAAGCAGAGGTTAACATGTTATCAACTCAGTCAAGCAATAATAATAAAGCAGTACAATCAAACATTTCTAGATACTCTTATTAATGCAAGAATGAAATATATTCATGATGTATGCCCTCGCCTACACTCCCTCGTGCGACACCATATTATGGTCATGGCATGCTTTCTTCCCTCTGTGCCCTTCAACTCGGGGCACATGCAGTGCGATGTTATGATCATGATTACCAGATTTTTATTAGTCCTTTTCATATAGCAGGATTGGGAAACTAAGGTACCTCCCTTATATCATTTCCCAAACAATGATCCATTCTAGGGTCGTTAGTCCTAGAAATCACATACGATAAGCAAGTTATAGGTCACTACCACCAACGCCTTGCCAACTGGCAATCTATTTTTGAAGGCTCATCGCCAACCCGACTGGGGACCACAGCCAAGCTGTGCCGGGGTAGGTCTATTTTGTACTTGAGGTCACTCCACCAACGCCCTACCAACTGGCAGTCTATTTTCAAAGGCTCATTGCCAACCCCACTGGGGACCGTAGCCAGGCTGCACCAATGGAGGCCGACAGCTCGAATACAATGTCCCATACCACCGTATTTGGCTCGCGAGTTTGGGTTGCTCACTAGTCACTACGGGGAGGCTCGTCGCCCCAACGTAGGCCGACAACTCGACCACGGTGTCCCATACCACTGTGTCCGGCTCATGAGTCTTAGTGGATCGAGGTACCATGGTTTAACGGGGTTTCACTGGTGAGTTTGGTACCTTAGGTTCAAACGTTAGCTTTCATACATGGTGAACATACAATAGGCAAATCGGGGTACTTGACGAGCTCGACTAGTATGAGCGCACATCAAGCTGATCGACATGAAGTGCATGAGCACTCCATGTGGCCTAACCACTGTCGACAACCGTAGTACGACTCGGATTCATTGACACATCCTTTGTGGGAAAACAACCTCAGCCACAAAAATGAAATCTGTTACCGATTGCCTGGACTATTTCATAGTCCCAACCACACTCAATACCAACAAGAATTCATGTTAGATAATCAAGCAGTAAGTAAGTCAAATCCTACAACCGTTTGAGCATTTTATGAAATATAATATAAACATGCATTCACCCATATGCATTTCATAAGTAATCAGACAATATAATATAAGATATACATAGAAGGATTTATACGCGTAGTTACGGTAGTTGAGAACCTTATCTCAACGCCCATAGACAGTACAAGTCACCAAATACTTACTCATACAGACATTTTATCAAACACTTATACTACACATATTAACATTCATGACATATGTTGATTTGTGTCATATACTTGGACAAATCCTTCCAACAAGGAGTTGTCACGTACACAACCATCATGTACATGCATTCCATAGCCACGATAGGCACAAATCATGATGTCATCTTCATTCAGTCATTTCAACGAACACTTAGACCACACTTAATAACATACACAACTTATGTTGATATAACATGTATTAGGGTTAATCCTTTCGCTAAGGAGTTGTTACATGCATAACTAGTATATACACATGGCAATTAATCATGGCAAACACACTTTCAAATTTTATAGGTATACGGGACTTTCTACAAATACAAAGAATACGCTAAACTTCACATAGTTCGTATATAACTGAAATACAAAATAGACATCGCATTTTGCATGTGAAATAGCATCCACGTCAGGAATCTATCATTAACTGACATTGAAAGCTTTGAAAACCATAATCTATACGTCTATAGTCCACACCTTACACCGTTGAAGCGTAATGAATTCGATAGAGACTCTAAGGCTTCGTCAATGATGGAATGATAACCTATAACACGAGTTGAGTCAGCTATTTTGCTATTAGCGACAATTGAAACCCTAGATTAGATTAGGGGTTGGATTTCTTACCTAAGAACGGGATCGGTAGCGCCAGTAGAGTGGTACGGAAGTGGTGGTAAGGCACGTGGAGTGATGGGATTGAATCCCAGGGATGAATCCCACTCTCTCTCTCTTTCTCTCTCTTTCCTCTCTTCTCTCTCCTAGGGTTTCCCAAATTCGTATGGGATGAGAGAGTGAGGGCTTAAGGCCCTTATATAGGCCTAAAACTGATGGAAATGGCCCCAGGGCCAAGGTATACTTAGGTTATAGCCAAAGGAGGCTTATTCTGATCCAATAAAGCACTTCTGGACGCCCCCTTTCTATGTGCGGTCGGACTTAAGCTCCCTAACCATGGATCTAGGTCAAGTTGAGTTTTCGGTCTGATCAGGTTTACAGATCACCCTGAGAGACCAATTTCAGTTCAACGGTCCACGGTCACCGATCAGGGCCACAAGTACACTGACCTGTGTATGAAATTTCTCTTGATCCGAGAGTGCATTTAGGTCAGATTCTGACGGTCTGAGTCCTTATATTCAGCCCGCAAGCGACAAGTCTCAGATTACTTAAATTCGAATTTCATTTCTAAATATATTCATGTTTCTCACACACTTCGCTCTGGGCTCAAGTTGTCCATTTTCGGACAGTAACTGGATTTGATTTTCGAGATGGTTGTCAAGCATAGCAAGGCGGTCCTAATCGCTTAGTCTCGTGATCATTGGACTTTTGACGTGCGGTCCAGATCCTATACGGAGTTTCAATGTACTCCCGAGAACAACTGGGTAATGAGACTGATCCTAGATTTTAAGGTAACCTAGCGTCAATGATTCTACAAGTTTTGGGTCTTACAGATCGTATTTAAAGTGATTAGGGCCCATTGCACAGAGAATCTTGTTTAGCGCTAAATTAATTCTTGTTTAGTTTCTAAAGGATTGGGTCATATTTGATTTCTGCCTGAGGTGGTACTTGGGCCTTTGTAGTTTGTATATAAAGTGATCCAAGCTATTAATACTTAACTAAATCGTGCCCTAATTACAACAGAATAAGGTCCTAAGGCAGTTCTACGTCCAAGGGTGTCCATTGCCAAGTTAGAAAAATCCGGGGTGTTACAATCTACCCCCCTTAAAAATAATTTCATCCCCAAAATTGGCTAAGGGTAATGAGTAAAGATTTCATTATTCCTTTTGCCTAAGTTTTATCGATTTCAAGTTTCTACGCGTGGCAGGGTGTATATTGTTCATGCTCGTCTGGCTCACTTTAGTCTATCCTGCTTAAAACTTTTTTGCCCTGACATTGGCTACGGCTATTATAATTCATCTTATACCCTTTATTAGGCCTATTCGTTAATATGAACTGGTTTAATACTTGAACCCTAATTAGTTTCCTTCAATAACTTCGTTCTTGACATTCTAAGGAAGGCTCAGCTCCTTTTGAGGGACCTAACTATTGGTATAACCTGGATCAGTTACCTTCGATCCTGGGCCAGTGGGGCATGGGTCCACCACGCTTTCGCTGCGCCAATCTAATCCAATAGATGCATCACCTGACTTAACTAGATTGGGCTCATAATATTTTACCCCCCTTAAAAATACTTTTTACTCTCAAGGCTCAAGAATCTATGTCTTGATCCGTATGTCGGACCAATGTGTAATTTAGAACCTATCCTTGATATGAAATGAGAAATGACCTCTCAATACATTGGTCTTCCTTCCATCACTGATGTGTACTGCAACATTGGTACCTATAGTTATAGAAAGGAGCTAAAAGGATGTGTGTTGAGGTTGATTTCTGGGACGGGTGTGAGTTTATGGTAAGATGCCTAATTTTACCAAAGAAGGACCTTTGCCACGGTCCTAACTTACCTTATTTAATCATGTCTCGCTTAACAGGCAGGCTATCTTTCTAAGTTCATATGCACAATATGTATGCCAACATGGCATGTGATTTGGGATCTAATTCCTAACTGTCTGTTGCCCATTTGGAAAATTCCTTGGGCTTAAAGAGAAAATCTCTATTGGCTATATGTTCTTAATACTTCTCAAAGATGAAATAATAAACTCTTAGTAGCAAGTGCTCGGGCCAACACGGAAGGAAAGTTGTGTAGTGGGTCTGAGTCGGACACATGGACCTTCTGCCTAGCCACGACAGAAAGTTTGTCATATCAATTCTTAATCCTCGTTGATCCCGATCTTCTGCTTGATCAGAGCATTGAGTTCATTGGTAACTACTAGGATTGAGAATTCGATTCAAACCGCGAACATTTCGCTTATATCTAGTTCTCTACTCTGTGTTCCCATTTGCAATAAGTCTTTAGGAAGGCAATTCTAAGGGGTGTATTGATTTGTCCTAACATTAAGTCCAAGGGATATATAAGTTTTCTCTGAATGTGACTAGTTTTTAAGTCAAAACAGCTTCCTAAGGGTTATGAAAGAAGCCTATAACTATCAAGGGAATCCAACGAAAGAATGAGGTCTCCCTCTAACCTAATCAAGTCGACTAACCAAGTCTATCATTCAATTATTTTAGCATAATCAATCTTTTACATTCCTTAGTGTAGTCAGTAGCCTAGTCTTAATTGTAGGAGTAGTGGTAATTCACTAGTTGTAATCCAAAGTCTATGCTTATACACTAGATGATTTCATACCATTTTTAATATAGGAAATTGTTTTATCGCTTAGGGTCAAAGTTGTCTGATTGGAATTGAGTTGCCCGAACTTGAATTTAGCTGCACTCGAGTGATTCACATATGCTCATACCAACTAAGGAGGTTCTAGGGTTCACATTATCAGTTTATTGGATTTCCTTCACTATCAAGTCTTTCGAAATCTAGGGGCACCACTCTAGGTCCAAAACTCTATGGGCCTATTTAGCCAGTGGTATCAAGTTGTATTAAATGGGATTGCATTGCTAATCCCACCTCGGGATTGGGAGTGGCATGTTTGGTAGGAGGGTGGGTTGGGATTAAAATTAATTTTTATAGGCTTTGAAAAATGAGCCTTTTGTTGGAAAGTGTGAGATGGGATTTCCAAATCCTATGATGATGAATTTCTAAGTGTAATTTGAAAGAAAATCCCAAGATTTACTTTTAATTGCATACATTCCAAACATGGTATTGGAAAACATGGGATACACCCAATCCAGGGACAATGCCTTACACACGCATTTGTTGTTACTTTTACAATTCCATCCACCTTAAACTTACCTAATGCAGTTGGCCAAACGGGCCCTACATGTCCCAACATTTAGAGGTTGTGAAGGTTATGAGACACAAAAATGTGGGTCTTGTGCTCAAATGAGAGGAAATGAAGAAGGTGAATAGCTATGAGAGAGAGGTTTGAAAGGGTGGCATGAGTGGTACACGAAAATGGAAGGAGAAACTCTTGGAGGGGCGATTTGAGTAAAGATTTTTGGGTTTTCTTGAGAAAAGGAGAGCTTAAAGTGGTAGTTTGTGAAGGAGAGGCGTCATAGGGGGGTTTAAAATGAAAAACCCTGCATCAATGGGGGGCCACACAACCCTAAAAATGCTCGTGCCCGCCCGGCTAGGCCAGTCTGGCGGCGAGGCCTCGCCAAACCGGCGAGATCCTCGTCGACCTCTGGACCTTCTGGTGAGGGGTCGCCGATCCGACGAGGTCTCCCCCCCAGGTCCAAAAACGTGTGGGGCCCACCTTGGGTCCCCCTGAACTTGCTCAGTTTAGCCCCCGACTCCAATTTGAGTCGTTCCAGGTCCAATTTGCAAACTGGAATGATTTTATTTGACGTGCAATATATGATTTGGGGTAGGAGATGCTAATCTATCCAACTAACCTATTTATTTTATTAGATTCTAAAAGGTTAAGGGTCAAAAAATCCATTTTATCCATTTATTTACCATTTATGGTAAGTTTTAGTTTCGGTATTGCTCTTCATCATTTATACCCTACGAATGGTGTGTATTATGAATGTGCTTAGAAACATTTGAAGGATAGGATGGTGAAAGGTGAGATTTCGAAGGAAAGGCTTAAAAAGGGACTTTAAGCTTTGGGATTGAGTTCTGGAAAGTTAATAAGGTGGTATGATCGATCCATTGCCTAAGGACATCTATTTTCAGGTTTAGACTTTGTCAACTAATGATTCAAACTTGTCAACTGACGGCTTAGAGGCGACTTAGGTCGATTCACGTGATCAAAGATATGTTATGGACTAAATTACAGTATTCAGTCTTTCCTGTCGGCGAAACTTGGGATTCTAATGTGGTTTCAAAATTTCATCGCCCCCTTCCTAAATCAGAGTGCGTTAGAGTGCGTCGTGTTACCATAACCCAGGTTCAGTTTAATCCAAATCATGCTCTAATACCATCTTGTAACGCCCTGAAAATCGGGGATCGAGCAAAGCCCAGCTCCCGAGTTCCAATGCATCACTTATGCAACATAGATAATGATGATTATGATGAGTGCATTGAAACATGAATGGGATTAGACCAAAACAACATATCATACTCCAGAGATAATAAAATTATGCAAGCGGAAGACTGTGATAGATATATAAAATTTATAAACTGTTGTGAGTCTCCAGAGTATGAACATGTTACCGGGTTAAATATAAACATGTATACACCAAAAATGAACAAAATGAATATACATGGGTATTCCAAAAGTGCAAACTAAAGTGTAATGGCGTCTAATCAGCAACCCTGTAATCCCGTCGATCAGAAGACGGTCTACATAGACCCGCCTGATAACTGTACATAGGAGAAACCCTCCTCATTATCATAAAAGTCTGGCTCCACTTTGCAAACATCGCCATCATCTGAAACTAAGACAAGGTCTGGTTGGTGTGTACAACATCGTCCCGTAATGTGGGAGTGAGTGATCAACTTAGTGGAACTATAAAGCAGAGGTTAACATGTTATCAACTCAGTCGAGCAGTAATGATAAAGCAGTACAATCAAACATTCCTAGATACTCTTATTAATGCAAGGATGAAATGTAGTCATGATGTATGCCCTCGCCTACACTCCCTCGTGCGACACCATCTTACGGTCGCGGCATGCTTTCTTCCCTTTGTGCTCAACCCGGGGCACATGCAGTGCGATGTTATGAGCATGATTACCAGGTTTTTATTAGTCCTTTTCATACAGTAGGATTGGAAAACTAAGGTACCTCCCTTATATCATTTCCCAAACAATGATCCATTCTAGGGTCGTCAGTCCTAGAAATCACATACAATAAATAAGTTATTAGTCACTACCACCAATGCCCTACCAACTGGCAGTCTATTTTCGAAGGCTCTTCGCCAACCTGACTGGGGACCACATCCAAGCTGTGCCGGGGTAGGCCAATTTTGTACTCGAGGTCACTCCACCAACACCCTTCCAACTGGCAGTTTATTTTCGAAGGCTCGTTGCCAACCCAACTGGTGACCACAGCCAGCAGCACCAATGGAGTCCGACAGCTCAAATACAGTATCTCATACTACCGTATTCCGCTCACGAGTTTGGGTTGCTCACTGATAACTACGGGGAGGCTCGTCACCCCAGCGTAGGCCGACAGCTCGACCACGATGTCCCATACCACCATGTCCGGCTCACGAGTCTTAGCGGATCAAGGTACCATGGTTTAACGGGGTTTCACTGGTGAGTTTGGTACCTAAGGTTCAAATATTAGCATCCATACATGGTGAACATATAATAGGTAAATCAGGGTACTTGACGAGCTCGACTAGTACGAGCGCACATCGAGCTGATTGACATGAAGTGCATGAGTACTCCATGTGGCCTAACCACTGTCGACAACTGTAGTACGACTCGGATTCATCAACACATCCTTTGTGGGAAAACAACCTCAGCCACGAAAACGGAATCTGTTACCGATTGCCTGGACTATTTCATAGTCCCAACCACACTCAATACCAACATGAATTCATGTTAGATAATCAAGCAGTAAGTAAGTCAAATCCTACAACCGTTCGAGCATTTTATGAAATATAATATAAACATGCATTCACCCATATGCATTTCATAAGTAATCAGACAATATAATATAAGATATACATAGAAGGATTTATACGCGTAGTTACGGTAGTTGAGAACCTTATCTCAACGCCCATAGACAGTACAAGTCACCAAATACTTACTCATACAGACATTTTATCAAACACTTATACTACACATATTAACATTCATGACATATGTTGATTTGTGTCATATACTTGGACAAATTCTTCCAATAAGGAGTTGTCACTACACAACCATCATGTACATGCATTCCATAGCCATGATGGGCACAAATCATGATGTCATCTTCATTCAGTCATTTCAACAAACACTTAGATTACACTTAATAACATACACAAGGTATGTTGATATAACATGTATTAGGGCTAATCCTTTCGCTAAGGAGTTGTTACACGCATAACTAGTATATACACACGGTAATTAATCATGGCAAACACACTTTCAAATTTTATACGTATACGGGACTTTCTACAAATACAAAGAATACGCTAAACTCCATATAGTTCGTATATAACTGAAACGCAAAACAGACATCGCATTTTGCATGTGAAATAGCATCCACGTCAGGAATCTATCATTAACTGACATTGAAAACTTTGAAAACCATAACCTATACGTCTATAGTCCGCACCTTACGCCGTTGAAGCGTAACGAATTCGATAGAGACTCTAAGGCTTCGTCAATGATGGAATGATAACCTATAACACGAGTTGTGTCAGCTATTTCGTTATTATCAAGAATTGAAACCCTAGATCAGATTATGGGTTGGATTTCTTACCTAAGAACGGGATCGGTAGCGCTGGTAGAGTGGTACAGAAGTAGTGGTAAGGCACATGGAGTGATAGGATTGAATCCCAGGGATGAACTCCCACTCTCTCTCTCTTTCTCACTCTTTCCTCTCTTCTCTCTCCTAGGGTTTCCCAAATTCGTATGGGATGAGAGAGTGAGGGCTTAAGGCCCTTATATAGGCCTAAAACTGATGGAAATGGCCCCAGGGCTAAGGTATACTTAGGTTATAGACAAAGGAGGCTTGTTCCGATCCAATGGAGCACTTCTGGAGGCTCCCTTTCTATGTGCGGTCGAACTTAAGCTCCCTGACCATGGATCTAGGTCAAGTTGAGTTTTCGGTCCGATCGGGTTTACAGATCGCCTGTGGTGGACCAGTTTTAGTTCAACGGTCCATGGCACCGATCAGGGCCACAAGTACACTGACCTGTGTATGAAATTTCTCCTAATCCGAGGGTGTATTTGGGTCAGATTATGATGGTCTGAATCCTTATATTCGTTCTGCAAGCGACAAGTCTCAGATTACTTAAATTTGGATTTCATTTCTAAATATATTCACGTTTCTCACACACTTCACTCTAGGCTCAAGTTGTCCATTTCCGGACACTATCTGGATTTGATTTCCGAGCTGGTTGTTAAGCCCAGCAAGGTGGTCCTAAGCGCTTAGTCTCGTGGTCATCGGACTTTCGACGTGCGATCCAAATCCGATACGGAGTTTCAATGTGCTCCCAAGAGCAACTGGGTAATAAGATTGATCCTAGATTTTAGGGTAACCTAGCGTCAATGATTCTACAAGTTTTGGATCTTGCAAATCGTATTTAAAGTGATTAGGGCCCATTGCACAGAAAATCTAGCTTAGCGCTAAATTAATTCTCTTTTAGTTTCTAAAGAATTTGGTCCTATTTGATTTCTGCCTGAGGTGGTACTTGGGCCTTTGTAGTCTGTATATAAAGTGATCTAAGCTATTAATACTTAACTAAATCATGCCCTAATTACAACAGAATAAGGTCCTAGGGCAGTTCTACGTCCAAGGGCGTCCATTGCCAAGTTAGAAAAACCCGGGGTGTTACAAGTAGCCCGATCACTGTCACGTCCTTGTGCGGCTGGATGAGAGCCCTCATCAGTGCCTTGGGCCTCCTCTTCATCCTCTTCCTGCCCTTTCTCTTCTTCGCCTTCTTCCTCTGACTCATCTCTACCTTCTTCCTCACTTTCCTCCTCTATATCAATACTTTCCTCCTCCTCACTTTCTAACTCCTTCCCATACTCGTCAAGTCGGGCTTGACGTTGTCGAGGGCCGATCCCCATGTTGTTAAGCGTAGTATCATTTATGAAGCGTATCGGCGCAACATCATCCATGTTAAGTCTATAGCCGAACTCTCAAGCAATCTTGCATACCAGTCGGCCAAATGGAAGTGAGACATCATTCTTAACAGAGCGTACGGTCTGAATTATCTGTAGTAGGGCGAACGTGGGCAGACACAGCTTGTCCCCTTACCCAACTCTGTATAGGAAGCTACCATCAATCGAGTGCATTCAGTATGGTTGCCCCACCGTGGATACACATTATACGTGAAAATGTAGTGAAGCAAGTAAAAATCATCTGCCAATTTCGTCGACGGGAGGCAATTACCTCGCGTCTAGGGAACCAGTCGGCCATAAAGATATCACGTACGACGATCTCTTTCTCGCACACTCTTGAAATAATTTTCACTGGCGTGTACCTCACTACGTAGAATTCTCATAATTCAAGCCACCAAAACCACATTAATTGTGTGTTCCCCCCTTCCTACGGAAATAGTGAACTGTAGAGGCTCCAGCCATGGGTCTCGTATATGGCCGTAAAAGGCTCGAACAGTATTCTCAGATGCGTGAGACTTGCCCTCGAACATGGGACCCCACCCGGCGTCCACCAGGAAGTCCATTATCGGATGTAGCCCAAGCAGCCTCTCATCTACGTGAGCTTCAAATACAAACCTACAGCCACCAAACCGACCGTGTTCGATGCCTGCTGGAAGAGCTCTTTCGATTGAAATTCAGGGATCTAGATCCCGCTTCGACCTACACACTTGGGCGGTGCTCGTGCTAGCTTCGACGCTCGCCTTCTTCCTTGGATGGGTAGGGCGGCTAGGCCTGGCTTCATCTATAGGAGCCCTCATCTTCCCTATGAGAGAAAGAAGCATGGAAAGTAAAAAGATGGCTGCCACAAGCTCAAAAAGAACTATGGAAATGAAATAAAATAGAAGGATAGGATGGGTTGTTGAACCTTGAAGTTTTTGAGACACAAAGGAGGGTTTGCGCACTCAAATGAGAGGGATTTAGGGAGATAGGTGGTTATAGAAGATGGATTTGAGAGGGGTAGAGGTAGTGTAAGAAGAAAGAAGAAAATGGGATTGGAGGGGTGATTTGAGAGGGAAAAATGAAGATTTGAGGGATTTGGAAAACTTGAGGGTGTATAAGAGAGGAAAAGGAAGTAAATGGGAAAGAAAAAAGGGGGTCCCCACACATTTTTGTGGGCCCCATATCACCGCACACGAGTTGGCTTGACAGACCCGGCCAAAGCCAGGCGCGGTGCATCGCGATAGGGGCGGCACCGCCGCGGTAGGGTGGTGTCCACCCCCCTCCTGGGGTGCCGATGATGTACGGGGGACCCCGTGGGTCCCACCGATTTGCGTGATTCGGGCCCCCTCGGCCATTTAAAGCGGATTCGGGTCCAATTACGCGTATATTCACGCATTTCGGATTGTTTGGATGTGGAATGGGTTGAATTTTCATCTAAACCCGTCGACTGACTATCTGGAAAGAATTTAGGATCACCTCGCGTGATCACAGATGCTTACGGGTCCGATTTCAATGGTCAGTTTCGGTCCATTTCATCGACGGGCGAAAGGTTAGAATCTTAGGACTGTTTCTATATTTTATCGCTCCTAAGTCAAAGTGCGTCAGTGTACATCGGGTTACCATAACACAAGTCTAGTTTAATCTAAATCATGCTCTGATACCAACTAGTAAGGCCCTAAAAATCGGGCGTCGAGCAGGAGCCCAACTCCCGAGTTCCAACGCATCACTTATGCTTCATAGAAAGTGATGATTTAATGTTGTCCATGTTAGTGCATTTAAACATGAGTGAGATTATACCAAAACAGCATATCATACTCCAGAGACAATTAAATTTCGCAAGCGGAAGACTGTGATAGATATATATAAAGTATATAAGTGGTAGTGCGTCTCCGAAGTATAATCATGTTCCATGTTAAACAATTACATGTATATTTTCAAATTACAAAACATCAAAAGGTGTAGGTCTGTCTACATTATGAAATCCTTGTAGCCCCGATGATCAAATGCGGACTACACGAACCCGCTTGAATACTGCATATACGAGAACTCCTCATCGACATCACAATCAGGCTCCGCTTCGTACGCCGCGCCGTCATCTGCAACTAAGACAGAGTCTGGTTGGTGTTTTAAAACAGTCCTAGAGTGGGAGTGAGCGATCAACTCAGTGGAGATATAAGGCAAAGGTTAACATGTTATCAATTCAATCAAGCAGTAATGATAAAGCAGTACAACAAACATATCCTAGGTACTCTTATTAATGTAAGCGTGGTATGTGATAATGATGCATCCCTCGCCTGCACTCCCTCAGCGACTTCATCTCACGTTCCCGCATGGCATCCTCCCAAAACTTGCGCTTCCTCGCCAAAGCACATGCAATGCGGTGCATGATCATGTTAGCCAATACTTAATTAGGTTTATTCATACAGCAGGATTAGGAAGCTAAGGTACCTCTCTTATATTATTTCCCAAACAACGATCCATCTAGGGTCGTCAATTCTAGTTAGTCTCATACGATAGGCAGTTCCAGGTCACTACGGAGAGCCTCCTTACCATCAGCATAGACCTGGTTTATACTTGAAGCAATTACGGAGAGGCTCGTCGCCTTAGCGTAGTCCTAGTATATGCTCGAGGTCACTACGGGCTCGTCACCTAATCGTAGGCCGACAGCTCGAATACAGTGTCTCATACCACCATATTTAGCTCACGAGTTGGTTTGCTCAATGGACACTATGGGGGGCTCGTCGCCCTAGTGTAGGTCGACAGCTCGACCACGGTGTCCCATACCACCATGCCCGGCTCATGAGTCTTAGCGAATCGAGGTATCAGGTTAAACAGGCTTTTCACTGGTGAGTTTGGTACCTTAGATTCAAGCAGTAGCGTCCATTCATGGTGAACATACATTGGGCCAATCAAGTTACTTGACAAGCTCGACTAGCACAAGCGTACGTTGAATTAGTCGACATGGAGTGCATACGCACCCCTCGTGGCCTAATAACTGTCGGTAATCACTGTACGACTCGGATTCATCAGACGTATCTGTCGTGGCTAAAACAGCTTGGTCACCGATACTGAACCATTACCGATTGCCTGGACTACATCGTAACCCCAGTCACACTTCAAGCATTAGCATTCACATGTGATAGTCAAAGACAGTATGTGACAACCAATTTCAGTATCCATCTCGTTTAAGCATTTCAACAAACACGTAGTATACATGTTATCATACATAGGCATTCCATACATAAATCACCTAGTAATAAGATAGAGTACATAAAGGAAACTGCAACTATATATGATGGAGTTGAGAATCCTATCTTCACACCCTCATTAATACATCACATAAAGCATTTTCTCATTCAGGCATTTTATCAAACACTTAGACTACACATTACATACATGTAATAAGTTAGTTAAAACATATATTATAGCAAATCCTTCCACAAAGGAGTTGCCGCGCATACAACAATCATGTATTTGTAATCAATAATCATGGCATGCACAAATCATAATTCCACATTCATTTAAACATTTCAACAAACACTTGGAATGCATTAAAAATAACATAGTTTACATATATGCATAACATACGGGAAACATCGTATCTAAGAAAATGTGATAGCAATCAAGTCAGTCATAAATCATTAATTGACATTGAAAGCCTTGAAAACCATAACCTAAACGTTTGTAGTCCGCACCTTTCACCGGTAAACTTGTAACGAACTCAGTTTGAACACTAAGTCCTCGTATACGGCACAACGGCAACCTATAGTATGAAATGGGTTAGCCACATCATCATTTACCCCATTTAAAACCCTAAAACCGATTAAGGTTAGGTTTCCTTACCCAATAACGGAGTCAATATCGCCGGTATAACGACACGGAAGCAGTAGTTAATCCTGTGGAGTGGCGGGATTGAATCTCGTGAACGATCTCTAACTCTCGCTCTCTCTTCTCCACTTTCTCCTTCACTTTCTCTCTCTTTTCTTTCTTAGGGTTTAGAATTCGTATGAAACGAGAGAGGAGTAAGTTAAGGGCCTTATATAGGCTCAGAACTGACCTCAATGGTCCCTGGGCCATGGTATACGTAGGTTATAGCCAAAAGCAATCTGTTTCAGCTTAAAGGATCTCATCTGTAGGCCCCTTTTCTGTATACGATCTGGGAAATGTTCCCTGATATTGGATCTAGGTTAGGTTAAGGTTTTGGTCCGATCGGATTTATGGATCAACCGCGGAGGACCAGTTTCAGTTTAACGATCACCGACACTCGATCAGGACCACAAGTACACTGACATGTGTATGGAATTTTTTCAGATCCAAAGGTGTAATTGGGTCAGATTCTGACGGTCTGAAACCTTAGATTTGGCCTACAGGCGAACGATCCAATTCACTTAAATCTGAGTCCATTTTCAAAGGATATTCACGTTTCTCACACACTTCACTCCGGGCTCAAGTTGTGCGTTTCTGAATACTATCTGGATTTGATTCCCAAGATGGTCGTCAAGCACAGTAAAGCGGTCATAACCATATAGTTTCGTGGTAATCGGACTTTCGACGTGGAGTCCAGGTCCGATACAGAGTTTCAATGTGCTCCCGAGAGCAACTGGGTTTAGAGGTTGATCCTAGATTTCGGGGTAATATAGCGTTATTGATTCTACAAGTTTTGGGTCTTGTAGATCGTATTTAAAGTGATCTAAGCTAATCTCACAGATAATCTCATTTAACACTTAGTTAATTCTCGTTTAATTTCTAAAGGATTTAGTCCTGAGTGATTTCTGCCTGAGGTGGAATTTGGATCTTTGTACGGATTTTTCTGAGACGTTACACTTACAATTGCGGTTATCGATGATCGATTGGGGCCATAACTATACGGATATGTGCGAGAAAATATCCTTAACTCACACCTCAAGTTTGGTTGAAACCCAACGGTCAAAAAGTTATAACTTTGCAAAAGAGTATAGAGCCTAATTCACTTAAATTTTCAGGTTTTTGCTTATGGCATTTGCACATCCCATGCACCCGACCTTCGACTTAAGTTGAGCGATTCTAGACATTATCCCGGCTCGACATCTGCGATGGATGTCAAGCCCGTTAAGACGGTTGCTATTTTATAGTTTCAAGTCTAGCATGCCACTAACGTGCAATCTATATCTAATCCGGTTAATTTGGGCATTTTTGCATTTTTAGGATGAATTGGGCAGCGAAATTTCTTATGCACAATTATTGGGGTTTAGACTAGCTAAATTTATAGTGTGGCTTATTTGCAATTAGCAGAAACAGTAATTCGGCTCTAAATCACCCTAATCAATAACTATAATTCAACTATACTCGAAACTATCTGTATTAATAAAATATACTAAAAATAAAAATATTAATATAAAATATTAATTTATTCATTTAGGATTAGAAGCAATTCCTAAGAAGACACCGAATATAAAAACTCTAAGATGAAAAAGATATGCACGGCCCATCAACAACGTGTAGTTGAAGAAAATTTCAGTTTCAATGGGTCTATTTCATATAATAATTTTGGTACTTTTAGTTACTAAATTATTTTTATTATTTTTCTATTAGTTCATCATTAAGTCTACTTTATCTCTATTCATTACATTTTGAGTTATAGAAAAATTATAAAAATTCCGGAAGTACCAGCTGTCTACAATCAAGAATTTTGGTACAGTTTACTGAACTTCCTAAAATTAACCACATTTGATCTTTTTTGTATTTATTTATTTTATTATAAAACTAGACTTATCAAGCTTCAATACGGCTTTCAATCACCTCAATTGGAGTTGTATAAAAATAGATATAAAATTTTGAAGTCAGTACACTGAAACTGTCAAAATCCAAACATGCAGAATATTGTTGAACAGGGTTACTCGGTTCAACCAAGTCCCACTCGGTGCAACCGAACCCTGCTGTCCAAATTTACTCAGTTGCTCGAGGTTTACTCGATGCAAGTGAGCATTACTGCCCTAGTTTGCTCGGTGCAACCAAACCTTGCTGTCCATATTCTTCAAAATTTTCAAATTTCACTCAGTTGCGTAGTTTTGGTGGTTCCAAGGTCACTCCCTTTAGTCCCAAACATGTGTGAATATACACACGGACAGGCAAGTCCAAAAATCAAATGTACTGCCCAAGGTCATCCAATTCCAACTGGCAAAAATCTAAGGCATTACAGGACAGGAAGCTGGGCAAGGTAGCGACAACAGGCAAGCACCGGGTCGAGCGGGCTGAGAGAGAGAGAGAGAGAGAGAGAGAGAGAGAGAGAGAGAGAGAGAGAGAGAGAGAGAGAGAGAGAGAGAGAGAGAGAGGCTCGGGTGGCTGTCAAGCAGGCTGGGTTGTGAGAAAGAGGGGTATGATAGTTTTAGAGTTTTAAATTTTTATTTTTATACTACTTGACCAAGTCGAGCCAGAGTCAAACCGAGTCGAGCCAAGTTCAAGTTATATATCGAACCGAGTCAAGTCGAGCTCGGGCCAGCTTGAACTCGGCTCGAAATACTTTCAAGCTAAAATATTAAGCTCAACTCAACTCGAACTTAGTTTTGAACATAGTCGAATCAAGCTTTTTCGAGCCAAGTCAAGCGAGTTGACCGAGCTAGCTCGGTTTGTGTACAGCTCTACCGGATACTAAGGGTAACCTCCAATCCCAGCTCCTCTGATGGCCGTTAACCAATTAACCAAGTGGGGCAAAGGTCATACCTTGTGCAACCGCAATGGCCACTTGGCTAAGACGATATCATATGACTCATCCAGTACAGGGTTCAGCCAAATGGGAATCGACTAGCCGATCTACGAGAAACCTTATTCTAACCGGGTATATCAATATTTTAAGCGGCCTATTAGGTTCAAGTTCCCCCAGTTCACCCTTTTGTCTGAAGAAGGGAATACCTACACGATCGAGCACATTCACTGTTTCACATTACAATGTGATGAAACATTCCATCATAATTTTTTGACACTGAGGTAGCCTTGGTATATAAAACCTACCAGCTAAGATTGGGAAATCTATCATGATTCATGAGAGAGAGAGAGAGAGAGAGAGAGAGAGAGAGAGAGAGAGGGACAGGCAATGTGTAATGGTATTATATTATCAGCCGGAGTCAGCTGATACAAGGCGAATCCCCATTGTCTACTCATTTTAAAACTTGGATTTCACTCACACCACACCCAATTGAAAACAGAGACCGGACTCAAAAATAGAAACCCAGTTAGATAGGATTAGATGTTATAATTTTTATTTTAATTAGAAGGGCATCTAGCAGGTGAGGGTGGTTGAATGGTTCTCTCCTTTATTTGTTTCCAACGGGCTACCAATTATGAAATAATGAGAAATAAGAGAAATTCCATTTATTTATTTATTTCATTGCACTAGGGAGCCTCATCTACCCTCCAAATCCTCTTCACTCGTGTGTAGAGATGACAGTTCCTGCAAAGCGAGACGCTTACTGGAATTGCAGGATGCTAAGGGCCCGTTTGGCCGGTTGGATTGGAAGGGATTAGATGGTAGTGGAAGGGATTGGATGGTAAATCCCTGGAATGGCCAGCGTGCCAAACAGTGTAGGTGATCTGATCCAACTCCTTTGGATCTTCAGACAATCCACTGACAACACCATCATTACCTTTAAATCCCATCCAATCCATCCTAATCCGTTCAAATTAGCCTGCGACATGTTTGGTTTGTGGGATTGGAAGGGATCGGAAGCTTTAATCTCCAGATTGGCCGGGCATGCCAAATGGACTGGATGTATCAATCCAGGGATATAGCAATCCCATGGATCTCAAGACAATCCGCTGACAACACCATCATTACCTAGAAATCCACGCCATCCACCCTAATACCATTCACTCCCTTCCAAACCACCCGGCCAAACGGGCCCTAAAGGGTTGCCGTGAGAGTCTTCTGGATGCCCACATCCATAGCCGCCATATGATGCCCAGACTCTGTTTTTTTTTGGCTGAATTTGGCCCTTTCATGCTCAACTCATGGCCATGACTTCTGGAAGATGTATTGACCACATCAATGGTCTGTGAAGGAACCTGTAGGAACATTCAACCCTGAGCGCGGCCATTGGTCAGCAACTTTGCGGTTGGACACCAAGGATAGATCACCACAGCAACCGTCTAAAGCATAACAATGACAAGAATCCACAGCTAGAATCATCCATAATACAAAATGAATAAATAAAATAAAACAGTGATGATCCATCTCCACTGGACGATGACTATGATCAATTGACTATTGCTCAGCCATCTGAAAATGATAATGACAAGTCTATTGCCTGTTCCATGCCTGTCAACTTGCTTGACAACAACCACTGCATAAGCTAACCAATTACAGTATTGTTGTGACCAAACAAATGCTCCAGCAAAGATCAAAGGTTAATTCTCTTTTTTATTGGGGGGGTGGGGGTGGGGTGTAAGACTCGATCCCTGGCATGATTGCCATCCAAGAAAACAGCAATCAACAATTGTCTTGACTGTAACTAAATACATGTCGTTAGCTTTGATTGGACGCTGGATTCATGTCATCAATCATGTTAGAATTCACAACTACCAAAGGTACTCCATGATAGATGCATATACTTGGATTGAGGTAAAGAGGGAAAAGGGACCAAGACTCTTTTATAAAGTAGAGAGAGTCCAACCCATCACTCAAACCTCCCCTCCATCTCATAGTCCCCACACTGTGGACTCAATCCACACCCACAAGGATTTCACCCACCCCATGCCATGATTAGTTGATCAACTTAATGGAGCCCACTGACATGCTCATATGCTTGATATTCAACTGCCTGATCAGGTTCGACCCAAACCATTGATTAATGATGGCCCACTTAACAAAGAACACTATCACACTGCAACGGGCAGAGGGGCACAAAACAGTAATTAAAATATCCAATCCCATTGTTGCTCTTTGTGGTTATCAAAATGAATTTTCTTGAGCAATTGATACTTGAAAGAAATTACCAACTTCTAGTCTTATGAAGCAATAAAGAATGTATAAAGTAGAAGAAATATTTAAAAAGAAAAAAGCATTATAATTATCTTCCAATAATAAATGAATTATTTCATAGTAGTACAACAATTGTCAGCCTTCACTCTACTTTCATATCTTATTCAGTGTGGCGAGAACAAGGACACTCGCAGAAGTGATAACAGGAATAAAGACATTATCTGAGACAAAATCAGGAAAAAATCCTTTCTTAACAAGTGCTCCTGTTATAGGAGCAGCAAATATATACAATACATTCATAAATCCTTTGCCTTCAAATCCCATATTGAGTATAACAGTCTTGATTATATTTGGCAAATCACCAGGCTTCTCTTTGTAGTTCTGCAGCACAAATCAATATAATTTTCATCTATATGTCATGTAATACAATATTACTTTAAAAGCATCCAATGATTGGTAACATTAGATTATATTGTAGTCAGCATATCCTATAGGTAATTGTACATGGTAGAGATTGATTGTGATTAGACATGAAGGGATGCAGGTCCCATTATGTGATACATAACAAGTGCCATATCGTTTCGTTGCTATTATACCGTGTATACACAGTATTCAATCATGCATTTTTTTTAAACCATGCATTTTTTTTAAAACCATTAATTTATCCCTTTTTTATTTCATGACGGTAACCAGCATTCCTACTACTTTCCCAAGCTAAAAACCTACCCTATAGGAGGCAGGCACACCGGTCATTGTGATTGTAAAAGTCGGTCATCATATTGTGCCTTGTTATTTACATTAAATCAGTATTTATCGCTGGTCAAATTTCTCATAGTTTAATCCAACTCTAAAGGAAGTTAGTCCGTTTGTTTTAGGTTTCATTCGAGTGGCTTGAGTTTTGCTAGAATACATCCTCATCTATTGCAATAGCATACACACGGAGTTTCACGTTGGATCAAGGTTTTTTTCAATGGCCAAAAAAAAAAAAAAAAACACTCTCCAACTTTGATTATTCAAATGTTTAGGAGACTGTCCATATTCAAGGGAAAATTTTCAAATGATTGAAGGGTGGAAAAATTCCAATCTAAGAGTTCTCATTCTATCCCATCATATAAATGGTATGGATCATTGAAATATAACCCTACAGCCAAAGGCTAAAATACCTTGTGGGTGTATCCCTGCAAACTCAAGTCACTTTTGAAAACTCAATGGTTGAATTGTTTTAGTGGAAGAATACATCTACATGACTCATGAGGGTATGGGTTTATGGATAGCAGTGAAGAGAGATGATAAGTCAGTTGTAGGATAGTTATAGTTCTTTTCACAAGTATTTGTTTTGACACTCGTATTTAGTGAATTGGGTTTGAAAAAGGAATTTGTTGAGATGACATTGGTCAGAAGATATAAACTATCCATACATCCATAAATATGCATTTCTTTTGTATCCATCTATCATCCAAGCAAGGATGGGATGGTCAGGATTCTCTGATGAATGTAATTCTTCAAAACCATGAGCAATGCATGATGGGCCCCAATAAATAAATGGCTCAAATTGTTGATTACGCCTATTTTTCAATAAATGGTCTTCACCTTCCATTCTATTGGCTACCGATAAGATGGTTAGAATCTTTCAGTTGGTGACATTTTTGTGTGGTGGTGCATGGAGTGTGCATTGGAACTAATGGGCAGTTAGGGTTGATTGATTGAACTGTGTGAGTGCCTAGATGCAACTAGGAGCACTGGTCATTTCCCTATGTTGGAATGGTATTTGAACAATTATGATGTTTATACACTTGATGTTTAATACACTAGATCAGCAAGTGTGGCTCTTCTTCCATATAGAATCTTGGCCTAACCTTTATCAGCTCATCCACCTGGGGAAAAACTCTCGCTTTAAAGCAATCTTACCCTTGTAAACATTACAATTCTAACCAATGGGGGTTCTCATCATTTGGTCAAAACCTCACCAATTTTATCATAGAGCTTAATACACTAGGAAAGTGAGGAGGAAACTCTCCCTTTCTCACTACCCACAACCTTCTCCATTCTGTTCATTGGGTTTTTTCTCAAGGAAAGATGAATAAAAATGTTTGGAAATAGGTTTGTATCCATTGGTCCTTCCCAAAAAGAAAAAGATGGATAAGGAATGTAATAGAATGGCTTTGGGGAAGCATACCAATCTATGCATATTATTTTTGTTTTGCCTGTAGCTCGTTTATTAGGACTTCTGAAGCAATGGCCAACTCTCAAGTAACTTCAGATTTCAGTATTAGGACTTCCACAGCAGGTGAAGGATCGGTAAGCCAGTCTTTCCGATCTCGATTGAAAAAGAATCCTGTACAAACCTAGCTGAGTTGTCGATCATGGCACTCTTCAAATGCTTGAAAAAAAAGAAAAAAAAATTTTAAATGAAATAAAAAATCCTCGATTATGGCAAGAGGGCCTCAAGGAGGGCAGACGAATGTTTGTAAAGGATGATTGGTCCCCTACAAGTCCTCCAGAGCCCTTCGAGCTAGTGAAAAGGGAAAGGGATGGTTTGTCTCACAACACCAGACAGGAAGTTCTTAGCACATTGGACCTGAGGTGGGCCAGTGAAAATGAAGATGATCAAGAGGAGTTAGGTCACATGGAGTGACAATTTGACGGTGGGTCAGCACCATCAAGATTGCTTTCGGAATGGGGGTTGGGGGTGAACAGGGGTGAGATGGAAACAAGGTCTGAAGACATCAATCATCAAGATCTAGCTAACGACCAAGATGATGATGATGACAACAATGATCTGGCTAACGACCAAGTAAAGAAAGACGAGCCAACATCAGCTAGGAATGGAATGATGGTGGTTATCCAACATCAATCAATTGGGGTTATAGGTTGGCAATGCACCAGGAGAAAGGGATCAGAGAAAGGCAAAGGCAATGGATTGAGAATTTGAATGTACCTGGAGTTCTAAAGGCCTTCAACAACAATAATAAAGCGATCTGTTTTGCTTGGAAAGGGGAGGAGATGGATCTAGGTGCATAGATGGTATACATAATAAGGTATTCAAAAGGTTCTTTGAAACATCTCTCACTTATCCCTCTCATTGCAATTTTAGGGAATAATGTACTAAAATGGTTCTTTTACCAATAAAAGAACTATCCGTAGCTGAATATTTTAGTGATGGGTAACCCTTTTCATGCAGACTCTAGTTCAAGGCTTTTCAGCTAGTCGTTGCTTGCTAGCGCGTGGGACTTTTTCAGCTCCAATAGCGTAGGGTGACCAGACTAGGCCGAGTCTGAAAGGCTTTGATGACTCAATGGTGAATGTTAGGGAAATGAGAGCGAGGGGAAGAGGGGGCAGCCCTCGACCTGATCATCCAATTTGCTCCAATAGACATGCATGGTTCAGTAGTCAAAGCAACTTTGCCACTTTTGTGTACCCATCAGATGGTAACTGTAAGACCCGTAACCTCATGAGACCTTCCGTACGCTTCAACTTCCGCACCGGCATGTTTCGGATGGACCAGATCAACGAGCTTTGATCATGACCCTATTTTTATACCGCAACACCCTGAGAGTTGTACCCTAGTGACCGCGCGGGCGCTACGATTCCAACACCGCATAGCACGCCCCATTGCGATCCCTATATTAGAAGTTGCAGTTTTGGCACAATCCGAAGTAGGCCGCGCAATATACGTGGGCCCCACTTGCACAAATCTTAATGTTGTCAAATCAATCAAATCCATCAATTATCCTATCAATCCATCAATCATCTCATCAATCCATCACCAACTACCCCCATCACCTTTTCCCTTCCCCATGAAAAGGAGGCTCCAAAGGTCGACACTTATCATTCCTCTTTTTTTTTTTTTTTTTTTTCTCCCCTTTTTACCCTCTCTCACTTTCTAAAATCCCCTCCCTATCCCAAATTCACTACCACAAAAGCCTCCCTACATATGAATATTTTCATTCCCATTTTTTTCTAAGAATTTGAGAAAAGAGAAAGAGAGAAAAGAAAGAAAGATTAAGGAGAGATTAAGAGAAAAGAGAGAATTTGAGAGAGTATTAGGGGAGATCAAGAGGTTAAAAGGAAGAGAGAAGAGAAAAGAGAGATTAGAGGAGATTAGGGGTGGAGAGGATCTTGGTGGGCCATTCGATCGCCAATCCGATCATCCTTCGTTGTGAGTGCATGGCAGGAACAAAATCATCAATTTCTTTGTGATTTATCTATTTTTGGTTGGCCCATAAGGGTTGGACCCATCCTGATCATGTATGGTATGTATGGTGGACATAGTGGCAAGGAGCCACTCCAATGGCCGGATCTCCTTCCCTTGCTTCTTCTTTCCATTCACTTTCCCTTTCTTTTCCTTTGATGATGTTGTGGGGCACACAAGTGGGGGCCACATTGTTGGAGAGCGTGCTCCGCACACTATCACAACGTGAACCACCTTGTGTGGCCCACCATGATGTTTATTTTCCATCTAACATATTTATTAGATCACACATTTGGATGGTGGAAAAACGCTAAGATTGAGTTAATCCAAGGCTTCTTGGGGCCACCTTGAGTTCGTCAATTTGATGGACGGTTCGGATCTCTCACGTGGACCCCACCCACATGTCCATTTCAATAAAAAATATCTATACAATAAAGAAGTCCAGACATTGGACGTGCTCAGCATCAGAGACGCTGGAATAGTCCAGCGTCCAGACGCCATTAATGCATAGAGGAAGAATGGGGCCTCCACTCGTGGGCCCCACCATGATGCATATGTTTCATCTACACCGTCTCATTTTGGCCATTGAGCCCAAAGCATAAGTTGATCCATATCTCAGGTGTTCCACACCATAGCAAACCAACGGGCTGAAAAGCTCAGCATCATTGACGCCCTCTGCATGAGCTGGGGGAGTGGGTTTCCTCATAGGACCCACTGTGATGTATTTCTTAGATCCACACCATCCATACGTCTCTCGGATCATGTTAGCCTTAGAGCCCAAAACAATCAGGACAATCCAACCATCAGGTGGACCACACCAGAGGCTCGCCAGCCATGCGGACGTGGGTGGGGGGCATCCCAACAGTGGACCCCACCTTGATGTATATGTTTAATCCACGTTGTCCACCATCTTCTCCAGATGATTTTAGGCCATGGATAAAAAAATGAGACATATCCGAGTCTCAAGTGAACCACACGGAGGAGAACAATTCCTGTATGTTGAAACCTTCCAAGGCCCACCATGGGGTCCCTGTTTGTCCAAACGAGCCCAAATCATGGCCATTGGCCTCCCATCTAGCTGGCTTATGCACTGGACGGGTCAAATTATCCACATGAGGCCCACCTTGTTGTTGTGTCCAAATAAAAATGCACACACACACACACACACACACACACACACACATTTAAAAAATACAAAAATTTTGTTGTCAGAGGGTGGTGGACACCCAACAGGGGCATGGATTGGGGCCCACTCGTGGGACCCCCCATGATGTATGTAATTTATCCACTCCGTTCATCCGTCTTGCCGGATCATTTTAGTCCATGGGCCAAAACTTTGGGCTGATCCGAATCTCATGCGGACCGCACGGAAGGAACCAATGTCTGGCTATTGAAACCTTCTAAAGGCCACTGTGGGCTCCTTGTTCATCCAAACCAGTCCCAGTAAGAGCCTATTGGACTGCTCTCGAACTGGGCCATCTGGTGGACGGATCGGATCGTCTGAATGGGGCCTACCTCGATGGTGGAATTCAAAAACGTGTGTGTGTGTATATATATATATATATATATATATATATATATATATATATATATATATATATATATATAATTTTAAAACCCAAGCACTAGCGTTGTTGCCAAGCATTCAGAGGGTGGCGAACGACCACCAGGGAGTGGAGTGGGGGCCCACTCGTGGGACCCACCATAGTGCATGTATTTGATCCAAGCCACCCATCTATTTTGCCAAATCATTTTAGGCTAGGAGCCAAAAATTTTGGCCGATGCAGATCTCAAGTGGGCCACGTCATGGGAAATAATGAAGGCAATGATGCCTATTGTTGAAACCTTCCTTAGGCTTCTCTGATATTTATTTCCCAGCCCACCAAGGCTGTGGGGCCCATTTCAAGGTCCCACCTGGAGAGATACGTTGGCTACCCTACTGTCCATCTTTGTAAGGGCGTGGGGCTTGGATTTAAGTGGGCCACATCATGAAAATAGAATGGTTGAGTGCGTGCCGTTGGAAATCTTCCTAGGCTCACCATAATATTTAATTGTTATCCAACCTGACTGAGAGGCCAACCTTGGTTTCACCTTATATATATATATATATATATATATATATATGTTCTATCCAAACCGTACATATGTTTTGTTATCTCCGTTATCTATGCAGGCCCAAGTATGGGGCCAATTCTAGTCTCAAGTGGGCCACGCCAAATAGACCTTTACATTTCTAGTGGGGCCTGTCATCCGGGTTCCACTCTCTGTATATGACGTGTCAATTAAGGCCAATTATCACTTGATATGTCTGATAACATGCTAACGTACTTGGCCTAATAGGACACACTAATAACATGCTTAGTGTAATGGTATTATGCCTAGTTATATGCCCATACGCATCATTTGTATGCATGTTATGGATGATGATTGATCATAGTATACACCTTTCGGCTTGAGATACTTAGGGAACCCCATATGAGATAGTGTTGCCCCACATGATAGTGCAGTACGCGCAGGTTTGGTGCATGTCTTAGATAGTATGACTTATGCATTTCGTATCTCGTATGTCATGATCACATTACACCCTAGTGACATTAGGGTTGTGTGGCCTCCACAGGCATATCGTGGATGGTCAGATTGGATACCGAAAATATATGTTCTAGCATTAGGGTGCTATGGATGTCATTGGGTGAAAGTCCCTAAACCCTTGTGGTACCAGTAGGATATTTCAACGCCGAGATCGAGTGAATAATATGAGCGTCTGAGTGCCAAATACCAGTAGGCTGTGTCTCTCACTGTGTCGTGGTGAGTTGAAAAGGGGTGTGACCTTATCCGCCCGAGGTTAGAGGGATGCAAGCTAGGTTGAGTCTGACCAGCTCATAAATGGGTCTGCTATCGGTGAGCAGCGTGGGCATTGTCATACCACTAATGAGGCGGATAGTGAGGTTTATTTCACTCACTTGGTCCTGCACACGATGGGGCGACAACCAGTGTTGGAATGTACTAGACCCCAGTGATGTTTCTATATACGAACCATACTGATATGTGGACTAGTTGAGAATTGGCATGTTTGCGTTGCATCCTTAACATATGACATTCGACCATGTAGGCCTTGCATTGCATAGCCTTGGTAGAGCTAACATCATTTATGAACTTGGCAGCTTAGCCCTCCATCTTCCACATACTCTAATATCTGTATTATCGTCATATGTATTCTGCACGCACACGCGCACTCTACTGAGCTTCGTAGGAAGCTTATGTGTGTTTGTTTACGTTGCAAGTGATGCTAAGGAGTATCAGCAGCATTGAGCCCGGAGCATAAGCCTATTCTTTTGAGTTTTGATTACATCTTGTATTTCCCTCCCAGCATTGTACTCAAAGATCATATTAGTGGATATGTGGTGATGATGTTGTTTTGTGACTTGGGTACACTTGTGGTTATGCTCCTTTAAAAAAATTACCCTGAAAATCCTCATTGTAGGGATAACCGGCATATGTGATCAGGAGCTAAGAATGGGGTATATGGAGGCTATCGTGAGCTAGGAGCGGGAATTAAGTGAATCGAGGGGCATGACAATAATGGGGAGGCTACTCTGTGGGAATTCGTTACTCATGTCAGCATTCTCACTTCTGATATCTCCAGGTGTTGTCACCAAAAACCTTCCCCGATTGACAGAACGTCCCGCTACTGACACTTGAAAAAGCGGCTTTCAAGGTCTCGTCGCTTCGGTGAATCACTTGAGCCCTGATACATTTTCGGTGCCATGGAGCTAGACCAGTGAGCTATTACGCTTTCTTCAAAGGATGGCTGCTTCCAAGCCCACCTCCTGGTTGTCATCGCTCGATCACTTCCTTTTCCACTAAGTGATTGCTTAGGGACCTTAGCGTACGATCTGGGCTGTTTCCCTCTCGACTTTGGATCTTAGCACCCAAAAAGTCTGTCTGTACAAACGATGACGGCCTGTATTCGGAGTTTCCCTGGGGTTGGTAAAGCGAAATGGGGGCCACCCTAGCCCATTGAGTGCTCTACCTCGGGCCATCGACATCATACGCTCTACTGAAATAGATTTCGCGGAAAACCAGCTATATCCGATCTTGGTTGGCCTTTCACCCCTAGCCACAAGTCATCCCCGTATTTTGCCACATACGTGGGTTCGGTCCTCCAAGGCCTGTTAGAGCTCTCTTCAACCTGCTCATGGCTAGATCGATCGGTTTCGGGTCAAATAGGAAGAACTAGAAGATTCCACCTCTGGAAAGCGCCTACACCTAATGGCTTAAGCCGCTGTTCCCATTTCCTCGCTGACCCATCATGCGAAAGGTACGCCGTTAGAGTGAGTGCGCCCGCCGGCTCTAAGCTCCGCTCCTTCGACTGATTGTTCGCATCGGATCTCAGGTTCTCTATTGCACTCCCTAAAGAGGGTTCTTTTCACCTTTCCCTCACGGTACTTGTACGCTATCGGTCATTGAGGAATACTTGATTACACCATCCATAAGGTCTGGCGGAACATATCATGGACCACCATGCAAATGTTGTAACAAATGAATGGTCCCATCAATTCGAACATTGACCTTAGGTTCTATAATCATACATTTTCCAAGCCGATATGAGATTAGATTTTACAACTAATTGACTCTTCAGAACCATAAGTAGTTGAAGAAGATGAAACTAGACACATACAATTTGATCAATTGATTACACCATCCATAAGGTTTGGCGAAACAAATCATGAATGATCCCATTGATTTGAATATTGACCTTAGGTTCTATTGTCATACATTTTCCAAGCCGAAATGAGATTAGATTTTATAACTAATTGACACTTCAAAACCATAAGTAGTTGAAGAAGATGAACTTGGACACGTATAATTTGATCAATTGATTACACCATGCATAAGGTTTGGTGAAACATATCATGGTCCACCATGCAAATGTTGCACCAAATGAACGACCCCATCGATCCGAACATTGACCCTAGGTTTTATAGTCATACAATTTCCAGGCCGATATGAAATTAGATTTTATAACTAATTGACTCTTTAGAACCATAAGTAGTTGAAGAAGATGAACTTGGACACGTATAATTTGATCAATTGATTACACCGTACATAAGGTCTGGCAAAACATATCAGGGACCACCATGCAAATGTTGCACCAAATGAATGACCCCATTAATTTGAACATTGACCTTATGTTCTATACTCATACATTTTCCAAGCCGATATGAGATTAGATTTTATAACTAATTGACTCTTCAAAACCATAAGTAATTGAAGAAGATGAACTGCACATTCATTTTGTTAATTGGACTTATTTCATAAATGATCTTGATCATCCTTTTCTTAATATTTTATTTGGATGGTTAAAATCATTTGATTAGTGTGATTTCTACTTGGTAGCCTATCTAGTATGTGCTAAACCCTATTGCACATTATACAGTAAATGATTATGTACATGTGTTTGTGCAGGGAAAGGGAAAGGATTCTTCACCTCGAATGCATTCCTCAGAGTAGTGGTGTCCGGTACACGTAATTGAGTGCCTCCCCCATGTTCCTTGTTCATTTCCCTATCAACAAGTCAATTCAATTACTCAAATTAATATCAAGTGTTGTATGAAATAGTATTTAACACCCTCATTTTCGGTTTTCCTCTTATATATAAAAGCAGATTATGGTTAAATAAGATCAGTTAATTAAAAGAAACAGAGTCTACACTTACATCTAATGTTTTTTAAGTCTACCACTCTTACATTTTCCAAAGAATTGTCTCACTGAGTGACTCCCAAATCAGGGTTTACAGGCTAAATCGGCTTAGAACATAGCCGAGTCGAGTCGCTGAGTTCTACTTGTTTTTTTAAAGGCAATCATTTATTTATATGACGAAGCTATTTACAAAATACAAAGCAGATCAACAAACTGGAAAAGAAAAATTAGAATCTAAATATTGAAGGTACCCTTGTTTGTCAATATCCGTGAATGTTGAGTACTAGTGTCAAGTGAGCCCCATATGGAGACTACAAGACCAAGACTCATCAAGTTGAAGAAGTTCGAGTGCACCATACAAGTATAGTAAGTCTCACTTCCCAAACCAAACCCTATTAGGTAAAAGACCCACTTGGAATACATCTAAACTTGCCCAAAACCATCTTTGTAAAACCCTTGGTAAGCTTAGATTAAAGTTCGTTTAAAGTCTATGGAGATAGAAGCAAAATAGGAAAATTTCATGTTCTGTCAATTGCAATCAAAGTGCAATCGAGACAGCTTTGATGGAATCATACACCTATTCGATGGCATGGAAATAGAGCCTTGTAAATCCAGCAACCAACTATGAAAAACCTGGATATATTCGATGGAATCGAAGGCAGTTCGATGGCATCGGATGCATTTCGATGACATCGATATAAGGCCTAATATCTCCAGCAAGATTTGAAATACTCTAAAGTACTCGATGCAATTGAATCACTTTTGATGGCATCGAAGTAAGTTAGTCGATGGCATCGAATACAGTTCGATAACATTGAAAAGAGGACCAGTTTGTCTAGAGAGCTTACAAGGAAAATCATATATTCTCGATGGCATCGAAGGTCATTCGATGACATCAGAATTCAAATTTCGATGACAAAGAAAGGATGTTTGATGGCATCGAAATATGGACTAAACTGTCCAGAGTGTTTTTATAGGAAAATCTATTTTACACTCGATGGCATTGAAAATAGTGCTCAATTTATCCAACAACCAAGTGATATTTTCAAAGGAAAATCATAGTGCAGAAAGTCGATGCAATCAAAGAAGGTTCAATGACATCGAAGGAAACTTCGATGGCATCGACAACGACAGATTTCTGCCCTTTTTTTACCGTTGGGATTTGACTCTATATCAACACTTGGGTTGCTTCTTGGATTTTTGAGCGAGTATTGAAGAGAACCTTGAGAGAGTTATTGCCAGAGTTATTACCATTACTCTCAAGTCATTTTTCTCATAGGAGTCTATCATTCAATCCATGGCTTAAAGGCATTTATTGGTATATTCATAGCTTGGATTGAAGAATGAACTCTGGCCTTCATTGATCATCCAGTAGCACTTTTTAATGGCAAATCATTGTGCTGGGATCTTTAAAGGCTTAGCTCATGGGAATCTTCTCTAGATCTTAAACGCATATATCATTAACTGGAGTAAAGCAACCATACCCTAAACCCAACAACCTCGGTACCTCAATTAGAGCATCTATAAGTGGTTGCGATTCAAGGGAGCTGAAGACTCTTCACCACTAGGAAGATGTTCAACAACATGTGCTGAAATGGGGTTCACTCACTTATAAGTTTAAGAGTCCATTGAGTCTGAAGCCATTTTCTTGTGTAGGATTGCGATTCAGAGTTTGGGTTGTCAAACTAACTAAGACCTTTCGTAGGCCTCCTACAGGAGAACACGTGTAGTGTCCTTGTGTAGGGCATATAAGTTGCCTTGTGTAGGCATATAGGTTGCCTTGTGTAGGCCCTAAAAGTGTCCTTGTGTAGGACCTATTGCCTTGTGTAGGCATAAAATTGGCTTGTGTAGGCATAGAGTTGCCTTGTGTAGGCACCTACGGTTGCCTTGTGTAGGCTCCTTGGTTTAACCTTGTGTAGGTTGTAATGGTTTATGGTTAACCTAATTTAAAACTATCGGATAGTGAAATTCGGTACACTCATGGGTTAAATATGTTCGCCGGGAGTGGAGTAGGCAAGTAGCCGAACCACTATATATCGCTGCGTTTGGATGAATGTTTGTAGATGTGTTTTTGTTATTTGCTGCTATGTTTAGATTATACACATTATATATTTGATAAAATGCAGCTGAGATAAAGTTCACTATGTCAGTTTTTGTGTATACATTAATCCTGCTTGTTATTGTTTAAAGAACTTAATATTCACGTTAAGTAGGATTAATAATTTTGAAAAGTCCTATTCATCCCCCTCTAGGACACTCAGACATAATTCCGTACTTCAATTAGCGGTTTAGCAGCAATTTCACAGATATCCCACCACCACCGAACTAGATGCCTAGCCCTAATGGAACAAGCCAAGACCGGACTCATCCCATTCCTGAAGCAACAGTTGCTTCTTTCCTCCCAAAGTACCCCCCCACACGCCAAGCCAAGATAAAATGCTCAATGGAGCTAAGAATCACCCACAATACACACACAAAGGAGGAAGAAGTTATCCACATAAGACTTTTGCAGAAGGACATTGGAGATGGACCATAGATTCCTCAGCTTTCTTGCACATGATGCACACATTTGTGAGAGGCAAATTCCTTAGATGTAGATTGTCCACTATTATAACTTTATTGTTTCCAACTGGCCAAGCCAGGACTGCATATTTGGGAGGAGCCTAGCCAAACATGAGTGGTGTGGTGAGGCAAGGATTCTAAAGAGGAGCCTCTGAATAGCCTCTATAGAGATTTCGTAGAGCATCAATTGGATTTCTCCATGAACCATATAATGGTATCATTTACCCCGCCTCAAGCTTTGCGGAATGGAGTAACCTTACGAGATTAGCGAGGTCATTGACTTCTTCGTCTAAGAATTTCCTACAACATGGCAGGGCCCATTTCATTTCCTATTTGGCTATTACTAAAAACCATTATGCGACCATGATTTGTGATGAAGGGGAGGTTCGCACCAATCGGGGAAATGCATCTCCTAAAGGCTTGTACCTAACTAGATGTTCTCCCAAAAGCGGATCCTTTCCCTCATTACCCAATGAAAAAGTCACACCCCCACACCCCCCCCCCCCACAAAAAAAAAAAAAAAAAAAAAATATTTCTTTTCAAATGAGCCACCGATTTCCACAAATTTGAGGCTCTATAAATCGAGGAATCCTAAGTCCACCATCCCCTTAGTTGACAACCATATTTCCTCTTTATAAACTTTTCCATAAAGAATTGATCCTTAATCTAAACCTCCATAGTCATTTAATGAGGAGAGCTTCGTTTGTCAAATCTAAAGGCATTAGGTCGGCACCTCCTTCATCCTAAGGCTTGCATACATCAACCCATTTCATGAAATTTATAATTGTCTGAAGCTCCTTGCCATAAGAAATCCTTTCTTTTCCAATTTGTTCAATATCGATTTCGGGCAACGAAACAGCGATATAAAGTAGACTGGAAGGTTGGACATTGCCTCCTTAATTAACATCAATCTGCCACCCATGGAGAGATGCCTATTTTTCTAACTTGAGAATTTTCCTTTCTACTCTTTTGTTAACTTTATGACGTAGGACCGATGCATGAACTAAGTAACATGTGAGATCAAATAACCGAATTAAGATATTTAACAAAAAAACACAAACGTCGCTATATTCATAACAAATATCATGAAAATCAAAAGAAAATTATGCATAATCCTGACCTAAGCTACCAACTTCGTAACACAAGATCATTAAATTAAAAAAGAAACTAGAATCTAATGGATGTAGGGACATCCAATTAGCATAAGGTATAGTCTATTTCAAAATAAAAAACCTAATACAACCTAGGGTGAAAATTAGGGTTTGAGTAATTTGGGAAAGTATGAAAATTAGGAAATTTAGGTTTTGGGTTAGGGTTTCGGGGATGGAAGAAAGGGGTTTTGATAATGATGATGGGAAACCAAAAGGGGCAAGTGGGTTAGGGTACGGTCGCACGTGTGGCGTGGAAGGATGGGTTTAGATCGGTTATGATTTGGATTGTGGAAGGGTATGAGAAAGTTGGATTTAGGAGAAGACGAAGATCTAGGATGGGAGAATTAAGAACCCGAAGAAAATACCTTGATGTGGGAGAAAAAATAAATGGTGTGAGGATAGATGGAGACCCTGCACTTCCGTTGATGAAGATTAGCCTCGCACCAATCTTCCTTCCAAATCGCATAGAAGTATCTTCAAATTGCATGAAGTTGGGAGAAGAAAGCAAGAGCTTCTCGTCTTTTATCTATTTATCTATATATATATATATATATATATATATATATATATATATATATATATATATATATATATATATATATAATAATCACAAAATCCAATGGGAGAGGTCACACGCCCCCCCCCCCCTTTATAGATCCAAGAAATTTTAAAAATTACAAAAATCCCCGTCTTGTGAATTTTAACGAAAATAGCCCTAGTTTAAATAAAATCAACTAAAACACTCAAAATGTGTCCAAATATCCAAATATAAAATAATCAAAAACTAAATCCTAAAATAAGATGAAGTCTAAAACTGATGTGGACGATCAACGATCAATGGCCCAATCATGTGATCCATGTGAACTAATGGCCCGATCGTCACGTCCCTCCGATCCAAAGGTCTAGATCACTTCATAAAGCATCTCATGTGCATCTTCCCAGTGTGGGGTCTTCCAGATGCTCGCAGATGCACATGGGTCTTCAGCACGATCACAGGTACTCGCTAAACCACAAGGACATCAACGCGGCCTGCCTCCTCCTTTGATTCATACGTAAAGGTGTACATGATGTGATGTCCTCATCACTTTATCCCATAGGTTTCCCTCGGCTTGCCTATGCATAATGAGAGACTCGAGTCCCCAAGTTTTAAACTATAATCTATTTGTAAACTAACTAATCATCTTGATTTTTGAGATACATAGTGAGCAGCTTGGATCTTACATACATAAGCATCTAGTCACGCTTGAAAGGAAAGCACCCAAAAGGTTTAATGGATCAAGGGCTTGGTGTTCTAGAGTGGTAGATTAGGCATACACTACAATGTTGGTGCTAAGACAACTCCCCTACTGTGAACATGGCATGCTCCTCAAATACATATTGCCCAAACAGTGTGAGCCACTGTAGATGGGCGAAAACCCAAAAATTTACGCTACAAATATCATGTGGCTCATTAATAGACATGAACAGGCAAAAAATGTAGTAAATATTGCAAATTAAATGAAACAATGTCAATTAATCAAAGGCCATAATTATCTAATCAATATGTTTATGGAGATAATAGGATCTACTATTTTTTAAAATTTTTATTTAATGTATATATCACGTGTACAGTAGGCATCAATTAAAAAACTACACTGAATAAATGATCCCAAGTGCCTTATATATGGCCATCAAATAGATGGTCAAAATGAAAGTTCGTTACCAACCCAAAACTAACCAATCGACATTTATCAGTCTGAGGATGGGACTCTTTAGAGCCATAGCCCGTTCAAAATAAGGGCAGCATTTTTTACCATACAAATTGTTTTATACATCCCCCATGCACACAAGCCTAGTCCAGGCTTATAAGTGTCCATGATGACAGACATGGACACCAAGAGAAAGATGACAACAAGAACATTTACCTAGAAAGAAAGAAACATCGGACAGAAGTAGATTGGATGACCAGAAACTTCCCAATAGCACGATTTTCCGGTCATACGCTAGCAATGGTGGGTCCTTTTAAGATCTATAGTCTGGATTAAGAAACTTTGGCCCAAGGTGTTCCGTATCCATTACGATACTACCGTAAAGGCTAATACGTATAGGTAACGGTCGTGACCATTACGCGATACGAGGGTGAAACAAGGAAATTGACTTTTTGGAACCATATCAGCCGTTATGGGGTTGTATCTAGGGCTGAAAGTTGGGCGGGTTCAACCCGACCGACCCGTGACTGAACCGACATTGGGTTGGGCTTGGGCAAGATATTTCGGGTCCAATCTTAAGCTTGGGCTATACAAACACCAACCCGATAAAACTTGGGTTGGGCTTGGGTTGAGGTCTCGGGTTGCCCGACCCAACCCGAACCCGATCAATATATAAGTTACTTATAAATTATAATTGAGTATGGATCGTTTGTATTGAAGGCACACTAGTGATGGCGAGTCTCATTTGTCCACATCATTTCAAAGGATTCAAGCTAACAATATTTGCCAGATTTCTCTCTCCCAAATAGACTTCGTGCTATGCTACATGACTTTTAAAGGAGTAGTTGTCTTATATTTTAGCTTGTTTTTCAAAAGAAAAAATGAAGTTCTTTATAATGAATAATCACATATATAATTAATAAAATTATAGATACAAAAAATAAGTCCTATATTGAAATATAATAAACTAATGTAATAATGAAAATATTAGCATGTATATACCCGACCAAGCCCGCTTGGGTTAGGCTTGGGTTGAGAATTCCCAACCCGAGATTGGGTTGGGTTGGGTTAGGGTTGAGGTATAGGAACCTTGGGTTGGGTTAGGGTCGAGCACCAACTCACCCGACTTTTAGCCCTAGTTGTATCGGCCGTTATAGGGCATAACGGTCAAAAAATGACCATTTTTTTCTATTTAAATCCATTTTTCACATCATTTTTTCACTTTTCTCATTCCAAAAACTTTTTAAGATTATTCTACAGCAAATTCCAACCACTTTGACTATAGTTTTTCTTAGGATTAAAACCATATATTGAAGCAAATTGGGAAAATATAAGCTCTGAGGGCCATCTTTTCAGAAAAAAAAAATGGAAAAAGTGGTATTTATGCTTCTTCTTCTTTCTCCCCCCCCCCCCCCCCCCCCCCCATTTTCTAGTTCTAATGTTTGATTGTGATATATAAATATTAAAGACACATAACTATGTTTATAAGTTCACCAAACAACCAAATAAAACACTCTCACCAAAGAGTGGACCGTTACTCTACTAAAAACATTTTCAAAACAAAAAATGAATTCATATTTGGAATATTTACATTATTCTAGCTTTTCTAAATATTTTTTTCATATTTTTTCAAGCAATTTTTTTTTTCCAACCGTCACGAGGGTCGTAACGGTCGTTACGCCCTGTATTGGCCGTTACGGCCGATGCCCGTATCGGTAATAGTGGTGAATGCTGAAACGAAATACCTTGGGCCCCAGTTCTATGGATTGGGTCTTATCTGAACAATATTCACTCTGCGAGACTGTAAATCCTTCAATTGCCTAATGACATTCAGATCCAGTGCACTTAAGCTCAGCAAACATTGAATTTGATGAGAGATCCATGGATGTTTGCTTTTATGAAAGAATTCATTCACTGTCTACACCATTTTTAGTGGAGTTTTTTCTCAAGCAATGAATTCCATGACATACCCAAAAGTTGGGACTTCCGTGTTCTACGAAACTCAAGTTCCACAGTTTTATTTTATTATGGAAGAATGATCTGACACCCCTTGCTTGTAAGCATTGGGTCGAAAAGGCTCTATCTTAATTTATATACCAAAACAACTCTCAGATTTGAAGATGGGTATTAACGAGCCCCCGGTGTCTAATTCTATTAATCAAGTAGCATATTTGCCATTGCAGTGGAGCATCATGAGAATCCTACCCCTCTGGGATCTAACTTGTTCATGTGATGATGTCCACCATTTATCGGATGTGGATTGAAAATCTAGCCGATAGGCTTATTAGCTTAGCCAAACCTTCATGAGGAAAATGAATGGTTAAAAAGATTGACCAAAGATCAAAATTCAACATCAGCATGTGGCCTACATGATGGTGAGATTGTTGAGGGTCAAATATTGCATATCAAACCCCAGTTATTGCCTGGATTTACGAACATGGTACTGTTTAACAGCCCAATTTAATCGTGTTTGTGCCGCAAGGTGTTTTTACGAGCTTGGACTGAAACAGGGTGCTAAAAGCATGGATTTAACACTCTGATGTCACCAAGGCAAGGGGCGGACTCCAGGGAACCAAGATCGACAGATATACATGCCAAAGATCCAAGAAAATCGAGAAACTGAAGCTCAAGTGGCCCGAAATTGGTCAAGAATGCAAGATCATAGGGTTCCAACTATCCGTTCGGCTCGAAACTTTATATGTGGCCTGAGGACCATAAATTAACCGTACACATCAAATTTCAAGCATTGGATCCTTGTGGAAGTGGCCCAACGGACAGATCAGCCCCTAAGATCCTGATTTAGGGCCCACTTGGTATCTGGATATGCCTAAAATTTGGTCTCAACCCCTCAAATCACATGAGGAAAAGAATGGACGAAGAGGATTCCTTATATACATCAAGGTAGGACCCACTTTGCATGGTGCATGTGCACAGCACACGTACAGCCGTAGTACACCGGATCAGCTGAAGCGGTCAGCGGGCACTGACCCGATTTGAATTCGGATTTCCTTCCGAAATTCCGCCTGCAACAGAGACATGCGGACGGATTTGGGTGGGCCACCATCATCATACATCTTGATGATCCACACCGTTCAGTGAGTTCATGAGGTCAAACCGACCACACTCTGATCTATGGTCCAATTTTTATGAACATTGCATGTACAGGAAGTCTCAAACGCAGGTCGGATGGCTGAAGCACGAATTCGATGGGCCGCAGTATAGGAAATCCAAAACCGTCCATCTCCGAATGATTTTTCGAGGAAAAACTGATGGACGGGGTGGATTTCTCTGAAAATGCCAGCACAAGAGCCATGTGTAGACTCTGCGTCCCTGAAAACCGGCTTCTGTGGGCCATTGCATGAGCTCATCTTTGACCCGATGCACGATCCAGACCGTTCAGAAGATTCAGCAGGGGACCACGACCCCAATCATGAAGTTGGTTCCCAACGACAGGCTGTCCTTTGTCCCGAAACTCAAGCCGAACACAATGCAGTTTGCGTTCCTGCACACGTTGCTGCATAAACGCAAGTGGCTGCGTAACTCTACCGACACTCAGCTCCGCACGCCTGCTCTAGCTTGTTACGCACTCCACCAACCGTCGTCGGTAGAAGCAATAAAAGAAGAGGAGAGGAGAGGAGGGGGTCGGCTTGGGGTTGAAATGGGCACAAGAGAGAGAGATAGGAGTAGAAGTTTTTGTTTTCTTTTCTTTATTTTTTGTTTTCTTTTGTTTTAGATTTAGGGATTTAGCCTAACCATGTTGTTAGGCTAAACCTCTTAGCTAGGGCTATGAGGTGAAGCTTGTAGCATAATTAGGATGGTTGCTTTGTTTTGATTCATGTCTTGTTGAACCTTATGGATTCTAGTTTGATTATTAAGGTATGCTATTAGTTTTTAATGGTTTGTTGTGACTTAAATTACAATGGATCTGCAATAGCTTTAAGTATGTTCTTTTCATTATGAGATTGTGAACTTAGGAAGCCTTGTTGTTCGCCATTGTCTCATGGGCATGGTTGGGTGACGGAACCCTTCTTAACTTTCACAATTCTCTTATGATTGGCTGTGAGGTTAGTAAATTGTTGTTGCTTGCCATAGTCTCTTGGGCATGGTTAGGTGACAGAATCAATTCCAAATCTTCGCCATTCTTATCTATTGATGATTAGATCCATGAGAAGTTCAGAGACCTGACAAATCTCTTCTTACCGACTGGATATGATATAACTCTAATTCCAGTTGTGTCCTTGAATCATTGCTAGGTAGCTTCCCAATTGCTACAAGTGGATCCTTGACACCTTAGTTCCCACCTTTAATTTTATTAGTTTTTAATTAATCTATTCACCATTATTCCCTCATATTCAGTTAATTTAGGTTTCATCTTTATCTAGTTCTAGTTCTGATTACTTTTAGATTACGTACAGGCTTCAGTCCCTGTGGATTCGACCTCGGTCTCACCGAGTTTATTACTACATCACAACCCTATACTTGGGGTGTGAACAGAGATTACCCTAATTTTTGGGACATGTCACATACATTCTAGGTCCGCATGAGGAATGGCCTGGACTTCGTGATGAAAAGGATAAGCTCGATCGACCCTGACTCTTTACAAAGTAGGGGTTATTTGATACTCTCGTTCTCTGGTAGAGTGGGACAGTTGATAGACAGGCACTAAGAAGTACATGTGGCATGTAGGGGTTATTTGATACTCTCATTCTCTGGCAGAGTGGGATAGTTGATAGACAAGCACAAAGAAGTACATGAGTAATGCATTTCCGCATTTTAAACCGTCAAAATTGCAATTGAGACGCCATCACCACAAAATGAAGTTTATTGAGAGAATTTAAACTTGGATTAATAAACGTAAGTTTATTGATTCAAATTGTTTACTAGTTGTTCATTTTAACCGTCAACCAATGTCCACCTATTTTCCAAATAGCAAATCGTATAGTTTGAATTTGGTTTATGATCCATCCATGTGTACAGTTTTAGTGAGTGTGTATCAACCATCACATTCTGCCAGTACAAACGCTTCTCCCCTACAAAATAGATAGCTAGGTATGATACAAAAAGAATTCGAATTGTCAAGAACACCTGCTCCATGCACTGGGTAAAAGCACTGGGTGGTATATCATCTGCTCTTATCCATCAGGCGCTCCTATCCACGCTTACCATAGATCCAAAATACAAATGCCAATCTAAAATTCAGAAGGCAACCCATTGGAAGGAATGCAACATCATGCCTAAAACCTCTAAGTTCACCTTGTGCGGCCTACCCAAGTTTTGAATCAATCTGATTTTTGGAAATTGGAGTGTCCATTCATCTTTTTAGCACACCTGATGAACAGGTTGGATATAACATACACACGATGATGGCTTCCAAACGAAAACCTGTGGTTGGTTTCCTTTCCCCATAGTTCCATATGGTTTGGCTCACCTGAGTTGTGGATCAAGATAATTTTTGGCCTATGGCCTAGAATTGAGGGTGCATCTGGTGGACCAATTGGATGTCCCACTACCCACTGCATAAAACATGTGTTGTAGAGGATTCCCCTCATTATACAATGGTCAGACTGAGACCTAAGAGTTAGTAGTTGTGCAGTATGTATGGATTCTCATTTAGATGAAGAGGCCCATGGTTTAGCGATTGATCGAAACGTCAATAGCATTGGCCCTGACCATGTGTGGCTCATGCACAAAAGATCCCTGAAGTTGGAAGTTCATAGCTATGGAAATTTTGCCATTGTATTGGTTGAATATGAACTGTGCTTGACTTTTAACATCAAGCAAGGGAAAATCTGGAATGATAATTATTAAAATAGTGCATTTTAACAGTGAGGGCTCTTTATTACCAAACTTCAAAAGCTGGGGCCTTTCTTGGTACATTAATAAGGAGTGGATTCTTTGGTTCTAAAATTATGAACATGGGTGTTTGGTCACTCTCCCTTTTGTTTTTGTCCATAATTATAGTTCACACACCCTATAGGATGTAATTTACCCATTCTCTGTCATGACAACCATCATCAGTTCATCACGTACTCAACCACTACAAAAGTAGCACCGCACAAGCATTCTTCAAAGGCCAATTAATGGACAACTACTCATAGAGACTATTCGTTCTAGCACAATCTAAATTTGAATGGCCCAATTGAATTTTACTCGGGTTGGTTCAGGTCGGTTTGGCTGGGTTCTAGTTTGATCAGCCACGTTCTCATTCAACCAAAACCAGACTCGCCACAACACGAACATGCATGCTCAACCCAACCAAACAGAACATGGATTTTACCCGCCTGAATATTCATAATGTGCAACCAAACCATCCATGTTGTGATCTTCAAACTAATGTCCCACATCTGGGGCCACATGGCCCCACTTGTATTGGACAAGTGAATCAACTCAATGAGGTCAGTTGGGTTGGAGTGGCTAAGTTGATTTAGAATACCGACTGAATCCAAAAATTCAGGCCAGGCTAAGTCAGGTTCAAGGTGGGTTTATGAAAATGGGTTGGGCTCTATTTGATGAGGTTAGGTAGTAAAGTAGGTGGGGTTGGATTTTAAAAATTGACTTGTTCCAGTCAGGTTTGGGTTGCAATCCTAGCCAAGCCAACCGGAGTTACACCCCTGATTTGCGGGCCCATCAAAGTGTTAAATTAATTGAACAATAGCCCTATGTGTCCATCATTGTTGCAGGTATTGGGTGAATGCTTGCCAATCAAGGAGGGGCATATGTACTGTGGAGGTCTGGTAGACTGCCTAATCTGTCAAAATTAGTGTTTTATAGCTATGTTATGTAGCATGTAGCATAAGCTATGTAGCATTGCTTAGCCTTAACACTATGTAGCTCATGAAAATAGCTTAAATCTCGTGTGGTCTACGCTATGTAGCACTCAAAGTATTGGTATTGCTACAGGTTTCGCTGGCCGGAGATACATAAACAATATTGATATCGCCGATAACCGAAAATGCGGGAAAACATTAGGGAAACATGGGGAAAACGATGGCATTTTTTAGTGAAACTTCAAGAGATGCTAAAATACACATATTTGCATATTTAGGAATAAAAATTTTGCAAAAAGAATGCATACATAATGAGTTTCCATTTAATGGGGGCTTAAACGCATGTGCTATCGTAAGAAATCAGTCCAACCATCCCATCAATCCCATTTATCCATCCAACCTTCCATCCAAACATCCATCGATATTTTAGAATATCGACAACACACGATTCTCCGAGAAATCGTGACTACTGGAAAGGAAACAAAAGATTGTGAGTGTTATCGATATCACCCATGTTGCAATAAGATAATATCGCAATGTTATTGATATTATTGTCGAGAATTTGAACACTACATTGACCGTGTGGCCATAAAATATTGAAATGAAAATTTTTTAATCAACAATTTTTTGGCGATATAGATACATTGATGATATTATCAAAATATCACCGATACACTAGCGATACAAGTGACACCTAAAATTTATACAGTCAAAAATATTGGTGATACATTGGTGATATCAATACATTGGCGATACAAACGACACCTAGAATTTGTAGAATCGAAAATATTGGCGATATCGATACATTGGCGATACTTAGCGATACATCTCCAATACCTGAGATTTATGATACTACCCATTGTTATCGGTATCACTATATATCGGTGTTATCAGTACCGAGCTAGAGATACGGATAATATCAGGGATACTGTGAACAATGGTGTTTAGTAAAATAATATAAGTAACAATATCAACTCGGTTTCGTTGCTCGTTTTTTTACTTTTATACTTAATCATTGCCCTTTCCTATTATTTTAGGTTGCATTTGGTTACACAAAATATCATGAAATTTTGTTAAATTTCATTATTAATCAGTCTAATTTGGTGTAGAATATTTGAAAGTAGTAAAACCAAGCACAACCTTAATTAAAAATATGGAGGTAGCATGTAGCTTACGACTCACGCTTACGCCTAAATGAAAACTAAGGAATTTAAAAATATGATAGAAAGAAGGGGATAGTGAGATGTTACTGGACAGCTCGGCAGACTTCTTGGTAAAAGATGCTCAGCTCATAATCTTCATGCTTTTGCTCAGAACCATCACCAATTTTTTCTAGCTTCAAGTGTGAAATCTTCTCATCTATTTCTTTGCAGTATTTTTTTATAATGCTAGGCATTGTATTATCTTTCTTCTCTGCATCTCCTGCATATGATTAACCAGATGCAAGTGAATAACTCATGGTATGGACATATTTCAAATTTTATTTTTTAATCACATTCATTCCTGTTTGTCCCAATCAGGCGAGCCATTTAATTAGAGAGAGAGAGAGAGAGAGAGAGAGAGAGGGAGAGATATGTAGACAGATTTTGTCTTTTCCTATGTTTTCCAATACGGCATGCCATTTAATAGACTTAGATATAATACCTGCATCATATATACCCAGAAAAGAACTGCTCGGCATTGATGAAAAACTACTGAGGCAAAAGCCCAACCGGAGTTGGCTAGTCGGGAAATTCTAATTCCAGATATGGCTACTTCAAAGGCTTAACACAGCACATGTGTGCAATATCTAGGACGCTTATAGGCTGTACACAGGGTGCATGTCCTATATTAAAAATCAAGCTGGCCCACTCTTCCGGTGAGCAACACTTGCACATCGAATGTTGATCATTGGTTACGATTTTCTAGTCACCCTTTTCTCCCTACATGTGTGGGCCACTTGAGAAATATATTGTGTGGATCTTTGAGGCACGAAATATTCACCACAAGGACCATCACAAGAACTTCTGATGTAGGACAGCCTAATCTAACCTTAAATGAGCATGCTATTTGAGAGGGGCAGATTCATGCAATCTTAAAAACAAATAAATATCAGCTTGATTTATACATCATAAACACAAGAAGGAAATAAGGGCAACATAGCATTGATTAGGGCCATCCATCACAAACACGAAGTATTGAATCTTAAAATCTGAATTTAATTGGATCCGGCGAAAGATAGAACTTTCGTCTTGCAATGGGTCCGTCTAACGATCCAAGTGGATTTTCTAATCCAGAAAAATAGAAATTTCCTGGATTGGAAATCTGGAAAATTCAGAGAAAAAAAATGGTGGTTCTTTAAATATAGATTTGGGTGATGGGTTTTATGTGGGGATGAAAAGGGAATGAAAATCTTTTGAGATTAGGAGAAAAAGAAGAGAATGAGGTTAAAGAAAAGAATACCTTGAGAAAAGAGAGAAGGAGAAAGAAGTAGGGGATGAGAAATCGTTTACCTGGGCCTCACGCCCTCTTCCAATCACTGGAAGTCGAAGACGAGATCGTCAGAAGCAAAAAAGCTCTTTTTTCTTTTTTCATAAAACATCACATAACATGTTATGGGTTTAGGGCAACCCTTATAAAATCGTAATTACATGAAATTACCAAAATACCCCTACTTAAAAAAAGTTTCAAAAAAAAGAAATTCGCACAAAATTATTCACAAACTGTCTCAAAACTTAATTAACTCAAATGTTCATAAACTAAATGTAAATTTAAGATGCCCGATGGGCCTCGATGATAGTGCCGCGAAGGTAGTGTAATGAAGGTGGGCCGTGACGATCCAACGGTCCGATCACACCATCCTCGCGATCCAATGATCCAAATGTCTCTTCTAAGCAACTTACACATGTCATGAACACATGTGTAAGGTCTTCAACTTCTAGAGACCCGACCCGTATCCGTCATCTAACCACATTGACACGGGTAATGCACGCCTCCTACGTTGATATACTTTGAATGGCTTGGTGTTGTCCGCATCAACTTCCCTTTTATCCTTGCATTTTTCTTCATGTGACATGTGTTTTTGTGCTTGAAGATGAGGTGTTTGGTCCTCATTGCCTACTACAATGCTGAAGAAGTAAAGCAGACATAGCAAAAGAGAGATTGTTCCATTTTTTTTTTCTAATTTTCTAAAATAAACAGGTGGTTAGGCCTAACCAACTCCAATTGAGCTTGGGCTCCAATAATTTTCATCATTGATGAGTATATCTTCTTTTGTTGGTCTATGTATTACATCTTAGTCAATTAAGCATGGTATTAAAAAATGGTTATGTTATGGTCGTAAAGGCTGTTACATAAAAGAAACCCCTATCATGCGATACGGGGGCTCTGTTATGAAAAAATGAACTATTTAAGGGGCCAATATCCAATACAAGCCGATAAGAAAGGCCCCATTTTGAAATTTTTTTTTTTCAATTTTCTTCTGTTTTTCCACTTATTTTATTCATTTCAACCTTGAAAGGAGCTTAGAAACTAATTTAAACTAGATACAAGATTGAGTGGGATTTGATAAATCAATGTGGAGTGGACCATGTTGGAAAATATCAAAAGAGGTACACTATCAATTCTTTCATTTTTTTTTTTCCATCTTCATTTTGTTGTACTAGTATGTAACAAGCCCTAACCCACCAAATCATGCTTGACTTGTGTTCGAAGCTTAAATATAATTATTACATCACAACCTATAATTGTGGCATGAAGTCATCATTACTCATATGTAGACTTATGGATTTAATTATATATTAATATTAGATATTTAGAAGCCTATATATAGGAGTTTTACTAATTTGGAGTCAATCTCAGGTTGATAGTATCAGGTAGCTCGAAATAACATTCTTACTAAAGAATGACCCACTACACCATCAAATACAAGTTCAAAACTAGAAACAACTACATATTTGGGATCCTCACATTTTTTCTAAAATTTTCCAATATATATATATATATATATATATATATATATATATATATATATAGGCTAATGCTCAGTTGTGCACCAATCCACTCCTCACGAGTTCTCGTGGGAGCTTTTTGAGAACTCATCACACGTAATCTCTCTCTCTCTCTCTCTCTCTCTCTCTCTCTCTCTCTCTCTCTCTCTCTCTCTCTCTCTCTCTCTATATATATATATATATATATATATATATATATATATATATATATCGAACATTATAAGTCTGTAACGACCATTACAACCCATATCTTAACAGTCACATGGTCGGCCGTTATGTCGGCCATTATCATTACCAAATTTATGCGAGACAATTAAACACTTGCTCTAAAAGCTCGAACTGATAGAGAGTGGCGAACCGATCCCTTTATCTCATAACCCAAGCACCACATCGCATGGGTTAGGACCTTGGCCGAACCCCCTTGTGGGCCCCACTTCACATGGGTTTCCGCTTCACACGGGCCACCCACCCCAAGTGTGTCCCCGCATCCCACAGGCTACCCCTGGTGAGGAGTCTCGAACACGAGACCTGCTCTGATACCACTTTGATACAGGATAATTAACCACTTGCTCTAAAAGCTCAAACTGATAGAGAGCGGCAAATTAATCCCTTTATCTCATTGCCCAGGCCCCACATCACATGGGTTAGGACCTCAGCCAAACCCCCTCATGGGCTCCACTTCACATGGGTTTCCGCTTCACACGGGCCACCCACCCCGAGTATGTCTTTACATCCCACAGGCTACCCCACTCAATCCCGGTGTGAAAATGCCCCTACATTACAAATACCTTACAATTAAGTTACACGCATATTAGACACATCAGCCCCATGGTTACAAAAATGGATAGCAAGGACGTCCTCATAATTTAAGGAGTCATGTGGTATTGCCCCTAGTCTAATTTTTAGGAGAAGAGATGCTAATTGATTTGAAGGGAGAAAGGTCACTCCAGCTTGGTTGATCGACAAACTTATATGGTGGTTGAAGGAGGCATGGAGCATGATTTCCTCCATGCAAGAATGCTCATTCTCGAAAAACCTCGCATTGTCCTCTATGGGAATTTGATGTAGCCGGTTTGTTTTAAAGAAGCCGATAGTGTCGAAGTGGGAAGGGCCTAGGGAGGGCTGGGTAAAATTGAATGTGGATGGATCCTCCCGTGGCAATTTGGGTCAAGGGGAGGTATGTGTCCAAATCATCAAACATTACTACGATATTGCTACAAGCATGGTGGTAAAAGCTAAAACTTTTAAGTGATGGACTAAAAATATAGAATAGCCACAGCCTAAAAAAACAATGAAATTGAAAGTGATTCAAAAGTAATTTTGGATGGATCGCTAAAGAACTCTAACCCCCTAGAACATTTTGCATTGGTGGCTTGAGGTAAAAGAAAATTTGCCATGTTAAACTATTTTGAGTCACGCCTACCAAGAAAACAACACAAAACAGATAAAGTTTGAGGAGCTTCCTAAAGAAATTAGAGGTTGCTTGAATGTCAATAAAGTAGGGATTGCATATATTAGGACCAAAGAGTCTTTAAGTTCTCTCATTCTTTGATGTGCATATGGTTTTTCAACCACACATACACACACGCACATGCACACAAACTCAAAAAAAAAAAAAAAAAAAAAAAAAAAAAAACACAAAAGAATTTAGGTGTATGCATTTTTTTTCTTATCAACATAGACCTTAGTAGCCTTGCCCACTTACGTAAACATCATCTAAGCCTTATCCCAACTAATTGGGATAAACTAAGTGAATCCTTTTCCGCCGTTCCACTCTAGCAAGGGCCTTTAGTTAGACCATATGCTATCAAGTCTTTTCTTAGTCTTACTACCTCCAACCATGTCCTTTTGGGCCTTCCCCTTGCCCTTTTAGAGCCTTCAACTTGTACAAACTCACTCCTTCTAATTGGCGTAGTTCTTTGTCTCCGTTGCACATGAACAAACCATCTATGTCTACTTTCCCTCATCTTGTTACCTATTGGTGCGACTCTTGAATCCCCTCAAATGCATTCATTTCTAATTCTATCCTTCCTTGTCTTGCCGCTCATCCACTCAACATCCTCATTTCAAGAACACTCATCTTATGGACATGTTGTTCCTTAACTTCCCAACATTTTGTCCACAAAGCATGGCTGATCTTATAGCCATCCTATAAAATTTCCCTTCAGTTTGAATGTTACACAATGATCACATAAAACACCAGAGGCACATCTCCATTTTTTTCCACCCCAATTGAATTCTATGGGCAGCACCCTTCTCAATCTCTCCACTCTTATGAATTATCAACTAAAGATATTGAAAGTGGTCATTTTGGGAAAATTCTTTGTCAACAGTCTTTACTAATTCCTCGTTCCCAATCTTATTGTAGTAAAATTGCACTCCATATACATATTATTAGTCCGAGTAATTTCAAATCTTTTAGATTCTAAAGCACCTCTTCGTAAATCTAGCTTCGTGTTTATGGCTTCCCTCGTCTTGTCAATCAAAACTATGTCATCTACAAATAACATACACCATGGGATCTCTTCTTGCAAATGCCTTGTTAACTCGTCCATAACCAATGTGAAAACGTACAGGCTCAATGTGGACCCTTGGTGCAAGCCTATAGCAATTGGGAACTCACTTGTCTCTCCACTAGTGGTCCTCACATTTGTTATTGCTCTCTCATACATATTGTTAATCATGATTCATGTTAATATATCCTCTTGAAACTCCTTTCTTTACCAACACCCACCAAATTAACTCTCTAGGGACCCAATCATAAGCTTTCGGAATGACAATAAATACCATTTGAAGATGGATCCTCCTCTCCCTATATTTCTCCATCAATTGTCTTAGTAGGAAAAGAAAGAAGGAAGAAAAAGAAAAGAAGAATGAAAAAGAAAAAGAAAGAAAGGAAACTCCACTATGTTACCATTCACCAGCCACTGATCTAGATTGTTCAGTAGATGGGACACCTCGTGGATTGGTTATATCCCAAAAATTCACATAACATTAAATAAATGAATCAAACCTCCCAAGTTACTGTTTTTGGACCATAATATTATATAGATAAAGCAATTAGGATCATTTTCTTGGTGTAATTTTCAGACTGTGGTCCATCCTTTAGTTGAGACATTGCTTGAATGGTCCTAATTGATTAACACAGGCACAGTTTGTGGGATAGAGATGGGGTACAACATCCTATTCGAGTGTAATGTCGTTATAAAATCTAGACCATCTGACTGATTGGCAATATCTTGAATGGACAGACTAAAATTCACTCCAGTTTCATCATCCTCACCATTTGATCAAGTGTATAACTTCTGAAGGCTCACCAAGTGTCCACAAAAAGTCCACTAATCTAAAGTTTATGACATCCATCCACGTGAGCTTTAGACCTAGTCTTGTCAAAAAAGAGTACTATTTATTGCACCCAGAACCGGTTAGCTCACCAAGACAGTGAGAGTTAGATAACGGTCATAAAATTGAATTAATAGACTAGTAAGGGCCAGTTTGGCATACGCCTAAAAATGAGTTCAATCAATTAATTATGTATTAGAGATGATGGTTGCTGATTATCAAGATTATTTTTAACTGTTACCAGTACCCCCCGCCAAAAAAAAAAAAAAAAAAAGGATCTCTGAATAATACATGATTACGATTAACTAAAATTAAAGGAACTCACATTTGGGCGTGTCTACCAAACAGGCCCGGATTAGTGAAAAGATGGAAGTGGAATACCTTTGGTGAGTTTCCCCGCGGATTTGCCCATCTGCCTATGAATTGAATGTGGAGGACCTGATTAAGCGAGCTGGCGGATGAGATGCACGAATTTAAATAGGAAGAGGTGATGATGCCTTCGCTTTGTTGGGGAAAACATGGTATCCCTTGGATGAGAAGCAAAGTCGAGAGAGAGAGAGAGAGAGAGAGAGAGGCGCACGCATAGAAGATAATAAAAAGAAAAGGAGGGGAAGGAGTGAGAATGGGGCAGCGCATCATATCCGAGATTTCATATGGAAGCACTCTGAAGAAGATGCAGTGCATGCCGGGGCGGTTCAACAGTTTTGGGGGCTTAGGAAAGCCATAAAAATGAGGCTTTGTATTTTATTTCTCCAGAACTTCATTAGCAATAAAGTTGGTAGCTGTGGTCTTAGGTTTTAGGGTTTTTTGGAAATGATGCTATTATTTTGAAAAGAGTTAAGATTGTTATTATTGGTAGTACTAGTTTTTAAGATTTGCATTTTATTTTCAATTTCAAATTTGTAAACTAATTTTTAGATGTCTAAGCTTTTCAATAAGTTTTATTTCAAAAATTTTAGGTTTTTTTTTCTTCTTAATTTTAATTTTACTAGGACCTTCATAATTAAAATTTTTTAATTTTGGTATAATATAGAGCTTTCATAATTAAGGGGCCTTAGGCGATTGCCTCACCTGCCTATAGCTTTGAGCCGCCCCCACGTGCATGGTTAGGTGAAAGGGAATGCTATAGAAATCTCTCGGATTGAAACATTACCCGCCCTCGGTCAGCAGAAATCACTCATGTCTCCATCCATACGCAGGGACCTATTACATGGATGGTAAAAGAAAGAAAAAATAATAAATAAATAAGTAACTTATATGGCCGTTGAAATGATAGTGGAATACCACCACTAGCCACTCAAATATGCAATTGTATCAACCGTTAAAAGGAAAATGTATTGGATTGCCTCACCAGTTTCATTTCTACCCAGTCCTGCTGCTTCTATATGGGTGGACTCGGTGAATACATCATCCCGCCACATGGCTCTACCATATCCATACTTCTTCCTACCATTCCGAATGACAAAAATACCTCCCTCTTGCTTGCGTGTGGGCCCCATCATTATGCGTAAATCGTACACTACTCATCCAGTGAACAGAACGGATTGGCTACTCCCCCTGCCACCAGCCAATGGCTGGTGGCCGGTGCTCGGTGGGCACCACCGTGATGTATTTGTTTCATCAATGCCATCCATTTATTTTTCTAGACCATTTTAGGGTATTAGACCAAAAACGAGGTATATCTCAATCTCAACTAGACCACATTACAGAAACAGTGTTGAATGAACGTTGAACATTAAAAACTTTTCGAGGCCATGAAAGTTTTGGATCAAGCGGATCTTTGTTTTTTTCCTATAATCTAGGTCTGCACGACCTAATCAACAGATTGGATATCAAATAAATAGTACAGTGGGCCTTAGGAGGATTTTAATGGTGTATATCCAATCACTATTGTTTCCTGTGGTGTGGTCCACATGAAATTTATATACCTCTCATTTTTAGGATCAAGAAATAAAATGATCCGTAAAAATGGATGAACGACATGGATGAAACATATACATCATGGTGGAGCCTAGAGCTATACACGAGCAGACTAAGGATCAAGTACTCACTCGACTCGACTCGTGTGATTTTGAGCCGAGTACAAATGGGTTTGTAAGACTCATTTAGAAAACGAGTAGAGTATGAGTAGAGAAGTACTCGACTCGTTACTCGACTCGGTACTTGACTTGTGTACCCGGTATATATACCTCGCTTAAATTTTTTTTAAAAAAAAAAAAAAAAAACCCTACTCGTCTAGATCGTTTTCAAACAGTGCCTGTTCAAAATCGAAAACCCCCTTCTCTCTCTCTCTCTCTCTCTCTCTCTCTCTCTCTCTCTCTCTCTCTCCCCGCGACAGTGACCGGTGGCCGTCCCTCGTCTTCCCTCTCTCTCTCTCTCACTCCTCCCAGTCCCCTCCCTAGTCCCTCTTCTTCCTTCTCTCTCTCTCTCTCTCTCTCTCTCTCTCTCTCTCTCTCTCTCTCTCTCTCTCTCTCGTCCTTGTGGCCAGTCTGGTGCCCTGCACTGCTGCACGCAAAGGGTGGAGATACTTGTCACGCCCCGAACTCCGAAACCGGGCTTACAAAATTTTAGATCGCCGAATCTGGCGCCGACAGCCTCTATAGTACCCCATTCTCGGCTCCTAGCGTCCATACGCCAGATTCCGATCCTGGGATCCTACAAAGAGGATTTTTTTTGTACATTTAACTCGTAATAAGCATAACCATAAGATTACCCAAATTTACAAAGGCAACATCAACATCACATATTCACTAATATAAGCATTTGAGTATAATGCTAACAAGGAAATACATAAATCAAAATTTAAGCTCTAGAAGACCGCTGCACGCTCCATGCTCAACACTGCTACAACCTAACATTACCTGCACACATCTATCATGCATAAGCTTATAGAAAGCTTAGAGGGTGGTGTAAGTGTGTGCACAAGGTAAGTGCTAAGTATTCAACGCAATATCATAATCATACAATGTCAAAATAGGCGCAAGGTTATGAATCATATATTATTAGAGTAAGCGAAAATACTGACAAGTCCATGAGTCAAGCAATATCAGAATGTGCAATACATATCAACTATATAATGAGGAACAATATCAAAATACGTGATATAGATTAACTATACAAATGAGGAGTCATAAAGAGTCAAATATCAGATGTCGTATCTAAACCATATAAATGCAGAAACACAGGTAACCCAAAATGTCATATGCCGTGAATGTAATGTAATATGCGGTGCGAATGGAATGACCATGCTAGAGTGTGAAGTCGGGATGATAGTACATAGTATCGCAGGCTATGGGGTCCATCACAAGGGACTTCTATCCAAACTAGTCTCATACCTAAATTTGGATAGTTAAACTGTAACGCCCTGAAAATCAGGGGTCGAGCATAAACTCAACTCCCGAGTTCCAGAACATCACTTATGCAACAAAATGAATGATGATTGAATGTTGACTGTATTTGTGCATTGAACATGAGTGAGATTAAGCCAAAACAGAATATCATACTCCAGAGACAGTTAAATTGCAAGCGGAAGACTGTGATAGACATATAACATATATAAACTATGGTGAGTCTCCAGAGTGTGATGATGTTACCAGGTTAAATAATTACAAGTACAGTTCTAAAATATACCAAATGTGTAAGTGTAATATCTTCTATCCCAAGTACTGTAGCCCCGTCAATGCAGTACCAAGTCTTCAGAGACCCATCAGAGAGTTACATGATAGGAGAACTCCTCCTCATCACCATAGAAGTAGTCCGACTCTACTTCATAAGCATCACCATCATCTGAAATTTAATAAATCTGGTTGGTGTGCATAACACCGTCCCGTAACGTGGGAGTGAGTGATCAACTCAGTGGAACAGTAAAGCATAGGTTAACATGTTATCAATTCAATCAAGCAATAATGATAAAGCAGTACAAATCAAACAATTCTAACTACTCTTATTAAGTGCGAGAATGAAATGACATGATGCTGTATGCCCTTGCCAAACCACCCTCATGCGACATCATCTTACGTTCGCGAATGCTTAACTCCCTCAGTGCGCCACATCTACTAAGCACATGCGGTGCGATGATGATCATGATTACCGAGTTATTATTAGTCCATTTCAAACAGCAGTATTGGGAAACTAAGGTACCTCCCTTGTATCATTCCCAAACATAAACCATTCTAGGGTCGTCAATCCTAGTTAATCTCATACGATATTATGGTTTGAGAGGCGTAGCAAAGGCATCACAAAGGACTCGTCACCCGTCAACACGGATACAGATCTCACCGTATGCGGCTCAATTGCTGACCGTCAGCTCGAGTACAGGTCTCACCGTACTCAGCTCAATCACTAGCCGTCAGCTCGAATACAGGTCTCACCATACTCGGCTCAACTCATACTCCAGTTGCTGTGAAAGACTCGTCGCCAATCACAGACCTTGGAGTATACTCGAAGATACTACAGAGGACTCGTCGTCCGTCAGCACGAGTACATGTCTCACCGTACTCGGCTCTCGCCGTTAGTATCGACAGCTCGAATATAGTGTCTCATACCACCATAATCGGCTCACGAGTCTGGTTGCTCACTGGTCACTACGGGGAGGCACGTGGCCCCAGCGTAGGCCGACAGCTCGACCACGGTGTCCCATACCACCATGCCCGGCTCATGAGTCTTAGCTGATCGAGGTACCATGGTTAAAAGGGATTTCACTAGTAAGTTTGGTACCCTAGGTTCAGGCAGTAGCGACCAAACATGGTGAACATAAATAAGACAGATCGGGTTACTTGACGAGCTCAGCTAACTCGAGCGCACAACAAGTTGAACGACATGAAGTGCATAAACACTTCGCGTGGCCAACCACTATCGCCAACAGAAGTACGACTCGGGTTCGTCGAACACATCTCACTTGGCAAATGAATCGCAACCACGAATTCAATTTTGGTACCGATTATCTGGACTATAATCATAGCCCAAACACAATCAAGTGCAGATAGATAAAGCAGTAGTAGATCAAGATTCAACTCATACAATCAAGGTCTAGTATTATCCGTTTAGGGCTGCCAGGGCTGTTGCACGCACTCGTTGCTCCACTCCCCCATCACCCATGACGGATCATACAATGTAAATATAAATTTAAACATATGCATTACATAGTTATAATCATAAAGCAGTTGAGCATGTTATGAATCACAACACAAGCATGAGTTTATACATGTTCAATTTCTAATCACACAACAATCCAAGGAGATCATACACATAGTTAAAAGAGGTTGAGAATCATATCTCAACACCCTTATACATTACAATTTGCTAACTACTACTCATTCAGACATTTCAAGAAACACTTAAACAAACATACATCAACATACATGACATATGTCGATCACATAGGCATTAGGCCAAATCCTTTCCCTAGGGAGTTGCCCCAATCATAACACGCGTACACCCACGACGGATAGTCATGGCAAGCAGGAATCCAAGTTCCATATTCATTCAGTCATTTCCACAAACACTTGGGCCACACATTTTAGCATATATGGTGTATATTGGCCGTGGCGTGATTTAGGGCAAATCCTTTCGTCAAAGGGGTATCGCCAATACAACAATCATGAATCCAATGACTAGTCATGGCGAAGTAGTCGAATGAGAATTTGGTACTCATTCAATCATTTTCACAAACACTTAGACTACACTATTACAACATACATGGTGTATGTTAGCAAAACATGTATTAGGGCTATCCCTTAGCCAAGTGAGTATTTTATCCATGTATAATATATTACTACAGCAAATAATCATGATAAATTCATCTCCCAATATTTATACGTATACAGTATTTTCTAGAATACGCATTTTCAACATACATAGTGTATACAAGCAAACATGTATTACGGCGATTCCCTTCACCAAGCAAATGTTTTATACGCACATAATATATTTATACGACAATTAATCATGACAAACACATCGCTAAAATATACATGTATACGGTACTTCTTACAATACCGTATTTCTACATACATAGTGTTTATTAGTAAACATGTATTTAGGCGAATCCTTTCGCCAAATAAGTATTTTATCCATACGTCATGTATCCATACGTCAAATAAACATGTCAAACAAATTTCCAAAAAAAATACGTATACGGTATTTTATACAAATACCTAGAGTATGTGAATTTTCAAATTCTACAATTCTAATCGAAACAGAAAACGGAAAGCATTTTGTACATGTGCAATTGCATGCAGATCATGAATCTATCATTATCTGACATTGAAAGCGTTGAAAACCATAACCTATACACCTAAAGTCCGCACCTTGTGTCGTAGAATCGTAATGGAGTCGATAGGTTTGCTAAGGTTCCGTATACGGGAGTTTGGTGACTTAAAGAAGAATGAAACAGGTTAGCTATTTCATAACCTACAACCTATACAACCCTAAAACAGATTAGGGTTAGGGTTTCTTACCTAGAAACGACGCCGGAATCGCCGGGAAAGCGATGAGAATCAGGCGGTGGAGCCCGAATAGCTGCAAGGAACAGCAGCAGGGAGTTCCTCCCACATCTCCCTCACTTTCTCTCTCTTTTCTCTCTTCAAATCCAAATTCGTATGGCTGAAATGGGAGAGGATTTAAGGTCCTTTTATAGCCTAAAACCTTTCCAAAATAGACTCAGATTCAAGGGTTACTGCTATTATAAGCATTTTGGCGATGTTCCAGCTCAAAAGAGTATGTCTGGTGGCCCCCCTTGAGCCAAACGTCAGACTTAAGCTCACCACACATGGATCTATGTGGGATTACGTTTTCGACTCGATCGGATTCCCAGATCGCACGTGGTGGACCACTTTCAGTTCAACGGTCAGTGGGCCACGATCCGAAATTCCAAGCACATGCAAATGTTCCTGAAATTTTTCTTAATTCGAGGGTGTAATTTAGTCTAATTCTGACGATCTGGTTGCTTAATACTGATGCGCAAGCGAATGGTGCCAGATCATTATTCTAGATATTTATTTTGTAAAGGGAATAATGTTTTTCACACACCCTCGCTCCGGACTCAAGCGAATGGCCGTGGGACATCGACTGGACCTGATTTCCGAGGTGGTTGTCAAGCCCAGCGAGGCGGTCCTAAGTCCTTAACTTCGTATTGTTCGGACTCCCGATGTGCGGTCCAGATCAGATACGGAGTTTCGAGATGCTCCCGAGAGCAGCCGGGTAATGAGTTTGATCCTAGATTTTTAGGTAACCTAGCGTCAATGATTCTACAAGTTTTGGGTCTTGCAGATCGTATTTAAAGCGATTCAAACGGATTTCGTAGCTAATCTAGTTTAGCACTTAGTCACTTTGTCTCATTTCTAAAGGATTTAGTCTATAAGATTTATGTCGAGGTGGTACTTAGTCATTTGTAGTTTGTATCTGAAGTGATCCAAGTTATACTACTTAGCTAGTTTAAGATAGTGTCTAGGGCGAAAGTGCTTTGAAAAATTGAAAGCACAAGGTAGTGAAGGTTGGGATTTGTGAAGAAAATGGTTTGAAAAGAGATTTGAGGCTTTAATTGAGCGTTTAAGAAGTTAAACCTGTATTAGGATCGATCCATTGCCTAAGGACGTCTAATCCCAGGTTGGCAAAAATTCGGGGTGTTACATAAACTCAAGGTGGTAAACTCCTGATCTCAGGTTAGTCGCGCGCCTAACCGAAATCCTTGCCATGTGAAGGTACACGTAACAAACAGTTGTGCACCACCAGCCCGAGTGAATAGTGAATTAATGAATGAATGGGTATACAATTCCTGCTCAATAAGTCCACATATCAGTACGGTTCCTCTATGGGATCATCACTGGGGTCTATTACACTCTACGCCAGCTTCCCGCCCCTATCCAAGCGCACATCTGGGTATGTAAAAGAGACCTCACTATCCGCCTGCCAATATTGGGCCTGGCTCGTCGATAGCGGACCCATTCCTTAAGCTGGTCAAACTCAACCTAGACATTGCCCCCTCACTCAGGTGGATAAGGTCACACCCCTTCCCAACCGACCACGACACAGTGGGAGACGTGGCTTATTGGTATACGGCCCTCATGCGCTCGTATACATCCATTCGGTCTCGACATTGGGGCGTCTCCTAGCCATGGAGGTTTAGGGATTTTCACCCAAGGACATCTATGGCGCCCGTATGCTAGAACCAAATATTTTCGGTGTCCCATGTGGTCATCCACGATATGCCTGTGGAGGCCACGGCCCTAATATCGCTAGGGCGTACAGTATTCATATCACAAAATGTGTGATGCATGAGTCATACAATCTAGTCATACATCAATCCTGCGCATGCTGTGTGCTCATGTGAGATAACCTCCGCCTATCAGGGAGTCTCGTAACAACCTACCCAATGACATATGCAATGGTTGACCACATCTCATAACAAACATATAGATGATGCGAATGGGCATGTATCATGATATTATGCTGTCACATACTCATAATCGGTATCAATATCCGGCATTGACAATCGGCCTCGCCAATGTGGACATTTAACCAACATTGCCTCCAAGGAGTGACCCACATAAAGTCAATCATATAATGGGCCCACGGCCTCACACAAAGGCTTAATATACAACACAATGGGCATTAGTCAAGGGCCACATATACACAATAGGTGGGCCCTGCTCATGGGCTCAAATACATGACATGTGAGCTCTACACATGGGTTTTGAATACATCAAATAGGCCATGCATCAGGGGCCTAATACACATCACAATGGGCCTTGCCCATGGGCCATGAATACATCATAATGGGCCTTGCCCATGGGCCTTGAATACATCACAATGGGCCTTATTACATAGACCTCCAATTCATTACATTAGGTTTTAAACACAAGCTGAATACACATCACAATAGGCCTCAACTACGATCGCGTATACATCATATAGGTCTCGATAATCGGCCTCGGCATTCGAAATCGGCCTTGACACTCGGAATCGACACTCGGAATCGGCCTCGATACTTGGCCTCATATACATCAAATGGGCCACGACAATCGAAATCGGTAAATCGGCCACCTCAATCGAAATCGGTAAATCAGCCACGTTAATTGAAATCGATCGATAATCGTCCTCGATCGATTTTCGGCAATCGATAATCGAAAATCGGTAAATCGGCCAAGTCAATCGAAATCGACTGCAAGACGGTGTTCATAAATGGATGGCCGATGATGGTCTAAGCAATATCAATGGGGCCCATTCGTTTGGGGTAACCCACTAAAGGATGACAAAAATGGGCCTAACTATGCTCACAATATGGACATTTAACCATCACGGCCCATCAATGTGGACAGTTAACCAACATTGCTCCTAAGGAGTGGCCCACATAAAGCCAAACGTTTAGTGGGCCCGCGACATCACATAAAGGCCTAATATACATCATAATGGGCTTCATATAAGGACCACATATACACCAAATCGGGCCTCGCCAAATGGGTCATAAATACTGTACAACGGGCCACATACTTGGGCTTATATACATCACAATGGGCCGCATATTATGGGCCAGAATTACATCTCATTGGGCCTTACCAAATGATTCTCAAATACAACATACCAGGCCTTATCATATGGGTCGCAACTACATCACAATAGGCCTCACACATCTGGGCCTCAAATATACATCACAATGGGCTACGACCCATGGGCCTCAATATACATCAATTGGACCGCATCAAAGGCCGCACCAAAGCACAATAGGTGGGCCCTACACATACAGCAAATGGGCCACCACCAGATGGTCGGCATGGATATAGAATACATCATGTGGGTCTCACGTCCCACGAACAGTGGGGATAAGGCATACATCATGGTGGTCCCCCGTCCCTACACAGCGTGGATGAAATCCTATATCAAGGTGGACCACAGGTCCATTAAATGGACAGACAGTGCGAATACAACACATCATGGGCCTAATACATATCACAATGGGCCTTGCCCATGGCCTAAGATTCAAGTAGGTGGGCCCATCATACGGACCTTAAATACGAGGCAGGTGGGCTCTACCACATGGGCCAAAACACATCATGATAGGCCTCATACACGTCGCAATGGGCCACATCACGGTGGGCCGCATACATCATAATGGGCCGCACTAATGGGCCTCATATCATACACATCAAAAGAGCTGCATCAATGGGCTGCACTAATATATCAAGGTGGGCCATAAAAACATCATATTGGGCCTCGACAAAGGCCACAGTCACATCATAGGTGGCCCTGCTCATGGGCCCTCAAATACATCACATGGACAGTCATAAATATATCAAGGTGGACCCGACAAATGGGCCACAAAATACATCAAGGTGGGCCCGACAAATGGGCCACATTTATATCCAGGTGGACATTAACATCGGGTCTCATATATCACATCGGGCTGAATTAATTGGCCGATCGAACGGGCCATACCAATCATCCATCAATAGAGATAATTATAGAGCATTAAATAAATAAATAAAATGAATAATATCCAAAGATCATCTGGACCATACTACAATTAACAGTGGTGATACTATCTTCCCACTTTCAACTCCCAGTGGGCCCGCCACAACATTTATTTCCACCCAGACTATCCCCATGGTCACAAGGACCTGGGGAGAAACAAATATCATATTGATCCAAGGCTTTTGTGACCCAAAAGGGGTTTCAATGGTAGGCATTCACTCCACTATTTTCTGTAGTGTGGTCCACCTGACAACTGGATCTATCTCATTTTTAGTCTTAAGCCTTAAGACGGGGTTTCAAAATGGTTGGACGACATGTATCATGGTGGATCCCATAGGGATGGGAAGGATGGACGGCATAGATGAGGTACATACCTCATGGTGGGGCCCACACTAATGGAAGGTGTGGATCACAATACATACATTAGTGGTCCCATGTGGGTCCCACCATAACGTTTATTTTCCATCCAGCCCGTTGACAAGGTCAAGGAAACATGGGGCCCACTGTAATGTTTATTTGCACCCAACCAGTTGATAAGGTCACATAGACCTGGACCCACCATAACGTTTATTTGCACCCAACCTGTTGGTAAGGTCATAGACCTGGGGCCACCGCAATGTTTATATGCCATCCAAACTGTTCATAAGGTCACGTGGACTTGGGTCCACGGTGATGTTCGTCTGCCATCCAAACTGTTCATAAGGTCACGTGGACCTAGGGTCTACGGTGGTGTTTGTTCCCACCCAACCTGCTGACATGGTCACACGTGACCTGTGTGGAGAGTAAAAACAAATTTCATATGTGATCCAAAACTCCTGCAGCCTAGAAAAGTTTCAACAGCAGAAGTTCAATCCTCACTATTCCCTGTGATTTGGGCCACCTAAGCACCACATACCGTTGATTTTTGGGGCGGCCCACAGCTGGAAGGAGGGCCCCCTAAATGCACAGCGTTGATGTTCAACTCGCATCATGGTGGGGCCTGAGATGGGGCCCACTGACCATTGCCATCCAAGCAGCGGACGCTGCTTGCTGCAGTGTCCAGAGATGCTGACAGCAACAACGTATATATATATATGTTGTAATCTTGAGGTTTTTCCTAGTTGGGGCCCGCATCAGTAGAATCCGTCCCCACCATTGGTCTCTGTGGCTCAAGACAAGTCAAACAAGCCCAATATTCAATGGATTTTGGTGTACAGAAACATCAGGGTGTATTTCAACGGTAAAAATTACTATTCTCCATACTATGGCCTGCCAGAAAGTCAAATTAGCTTCCATTTTCGGCTTAACGCCTAAAATGAGTTGGGGAACGGGATAGACGACGTGGATTTGATTTATACATCAAGGTGGGACCTACTTGAATGGCCCACCCAAAGGGCTTGGAATCAAACTGATATTTATATTTTACCTTCTACATGAGTACACCCACTCACTGTTCACGCTCCAGCAGACGCCCAACATCCCTAGAGGCTAGAAAGATTGCGTGGATATGTCATCCAGGTGGGTCCCATGTAGACATAGCCCACTGTAATTTAGATCAAACTAATACTTGTGTTTTCTCATCATCCAAGCCCACTGGATGGCCTGGATAAATCAGATGGATGGCGTTGATAAAGTACATTCATCATGTTGGGTGCACGATCGGTGTCGATCTAGTACTCATCACAAGAGAGGGGAGGAGAGAGAGAGAGAGAGAGAGAGAGAGAGAGAGAGAGAGAGAGAGAGAGAGAGAAGCACCCCACCTATCCTTCTTCTTCCTCCCTAGCCTTCCAATGCTCCAAAAATGCTCCTTCAACGGTGGAGATGATGATCCAAGGGTGGAGATGGGAGATACAGTGGTAGGAAGTGGGCCACACATGGCTCTTCTCATGGAGAGCTTGGACGTTTTCTCTCCTTGGGAGTTGCTTGGGGAGTGAGAAATGAGAGAGAGAGAAGTGGTGATGGAGTGGAAAGGGATGTGTCCTTTGAATTTTTATAAGAAAAGATTGGGTTAAGCATGGGTTACATTAACTTTGGGTAAGGAGAGGTAAGGGTGAGTGATGGCTTATGATGGGATGCACTTAACTTATGATTGATGTGATTGATGGAACATATCGTATAGATTCCATCGGAATTTACAAAGTGCGGCATTTTCCTCGAATTGAACGCAGAGCCACATCTCCTGGCCTGGGTATCGGTTTGGTGCGCGAGTCGCGGCGTTAGAATAGCAGCGACGGCGTGGTCACTAAGGTACAAATTTTGGGTCGAGCCGACTTCGATATGTAGGACTCGGCTTAGGTTCACGCGCAAACGTCGAATATGGGTCGAGAGTTGCTGAAATCCGACCGGGAGGACCGCGGAAGCCTACAGAATGGTACGAGCTAGGATACGGGTCTTACAACTCTCCCCACCAAATAAAAAATTTGTCCTCGAAATATATTATCACACAGGACAAAACAGGAGAAGAGGAAGCATTGACATAAACATATACAAGGCATAATCAATTTATAGTGTTCTCTAATCTCAACCTCACCTTCCCAAGATGCATCATCAACACTATGGTGACCCTATTTATTTTTAGATCTTGGATCCGAAATGATCGAAAATGGAATACTATGCAGTCTCATAGTCTCAACGGTAGGGAGTTATATAAGAAAATATCTAAATTATTTGAACTCGGGGACCTAATCATTCTAAGTTCTCAACAATCATAGAGAGCACAGTACCTATCAGTAGATATGGGATGTTATCATCAGGTATTCCCAAGTTATGCTCTGATACCAACTTCTGTCACACCCCGAACTTGGAAATCGGGCTCACAAAATTCCCGATCACCAAATCCGGCGCCGACAGCCTCCGTAGTACCCATTCTTAGCTCCTAGTGTCCATACGCCAAATTCCAATCCTGGGATCCTACAAGGAGAATTTTTTTTTTGTACATTTAACTCGTAATAAGCATAACCATAAGATTACCCAAATTCACAAAGGCAACATCAACATCACATATTCGCCAATATAATCATTTAAGTACAATGCTAACAAGGAAATAAATAAATCAAAATTCAAGCTCTAGAAGACCGCTACATGCTCCATGCTCAACACTGCTGCAACCTAATATCACCTACACGCATCTATCGTGCATAAGCTTATAGAAAGCTCAGAGGGTGGTGTAAGTGTGTGCACAAGGTAAGTGCCAAGTATTCAACACAATGTCATAATCATACAATGTCAAAATAGGCACAAGGTCATGAATCATATATTATCAGAGTAAGCGAAAATACTGACAAGTCCATGAGTCAAGCAATATCAGAATGCGCAATACAGATCAACTATACAATGAGGAACAATATCAGAATACGTGATACAGATTAACTATACAAATGAGTCATAAAAAGTCAAATATCAGATTCCGTATCTAAACCATATAAATGCAGAAACACAGGTAACCCAAAATGTCATATGCCGTGAATGTAATGTAATATGCGGTACGAATAGAATGACCATGCTGGAGTGTGAAGTCGGGATGATAGTATGTAGTATCGCAGGCTATGGGGTCCATCACAAGGGACTTCTATCCAAACCAGTCTCATACCTAAATTTGGATAGTTAGACTCAATGTGGTAAACTCCTGATCTCAGGTTAGTCGTACGCTCAACCGAAATCCTGGCCATGCAAAGGTACATGTAACAAACAATTACACACCACTAGCCCGAGTGGATAGTGAATGAATGAATGAATGAGTATGCAATTCCTGCTCAATAAGTCCACATATCAGTACGGTTCCTCTCTGGGATCATCACCGAGATCTATTACACTTTACGCTAGCTTGCCGCCCCTATCCAAGCGCACAACTGGGTAAGTGGAAGAGACCTCACTATCCACCTGCCAATATCAGGCCCGGCTCGTTGATAGCGGATTCATTCCTCAAGCTGGTCAAACTCAACCTAGACATTGCCCCCTCACTCAGGCGGGTAAGGTCACACCCCCTCCCAACTGACCACAACACAGTGGGAGACGCGGCCTACTAGTATACGGCCATCATGCGCTCGTATACATCACTCAGTCTCGACGTTGGGGCGTCTCCTCGCCACGAAAGTTTAGGAATTTTCACCCAGGGACATCTATGGTGCCCGTATGCTAGACCAAACATTTTCGGTGTCCCATGTGGCCATCCACGATATGCCTGTGGAGGCCACGACCTTGATATTGCTAGGGCGTATAGTAGTCATATCACAAAATGCATGATGCATGAGCCGTACAATCCAGTCATACATCAATCCTGCGCATGTCGTGTGCTCATGTGAGATAACCTCCGCCTATCAGGGAGTCTCATAACAACCTACCTAATGACATATGCAATGGTCGACCACATCTCAGAACAAACATGCAGATGATGTGTATGGGCATGTATCATGATGCTATGCTGTCACATACTCATAATCGGTATCAATATCTAGCATTGACAATCGGCCTCACCAATGTGGACATTTAACCAACATTGCCTCCAAGGAGTGGCCCACATAGAGCCAATCATATAATGGGCCCACGGCCTCACACAAGGGCCTAATATATAACACAATGGGCATTAGTCAAGGGCCACATATACACAATAGGTGGGCCCTGCTCATGGGCCTCAAATACATGACATGTGAGCTCTACACATGGGTCTCGAATACATCAAATAGGCCATGCATCAGGGGCCTAATACACATCACAACGAGCCTTGCCCATGGGCCACAAATACATCACAATGGGCCTCATTACATAAACCTCCAATTCATTACATTAGGTCTTAAACACGGGCTGAATACACATCACAATAGGCCTCAACTACGGGTCGCGTATACATCATATAGGTCTCGACAATTGGCCTTAGCATTCGAAATCGGTCTTGACAATCGGAATCGACACTCGGAATCGACCTCGATACTTAGCCTCATATACATCAAATGGGCCACGTCAATCGGAATCGGTAAATCAGCCACGTCAATCAGAATCATTAAATCAGCCACGTCAATCGGAATCGATCCATAATCGTCCTCGATCGATTTTCTGCAATCGATAATCGGAAACCGGTAAATCGGCCACGTCAATCGGAATCGGTCTCAAGACGGTGTTCATAGATGGATGGTTGATGATGGTCCACCCGATATCAATGGAGCCCATTTGTTTGGGGTAACCCACTAAAGGAGAAGGAAAATGAGCTTAACCATGCTCACAATATGGACATTTAAACATCACGGCCCATCAATGTGGACATTTAACCAACATTGCTCCCAAGGAGTGGCCCACATAAAGCCAAACGTATAGTGGGCCCACGACATCACATGAAGGCCTAATATACATCGTAATGGGCTTCGTATAAGGACCACATATACACCACATCGAGCCTCACCAAATGGGCCATAAATACTGTACAATGAGCCACATTCTTGGGCTTATATACATCATAATGGGTTGCATATAATGGGCCAGAATTATATCTCATTGGGCCTTACCAATGAGTCTCAAATACATCCTACCAGGCCTTATCATATGGGTCGCAACTATATCACAATAGGCCTCACACATCTGGGCCTCAAACATACATCACAATGGGCTACGACCCATGGGCCTCGATATACATCAATTGGACCGCATCAAAGGCCGCACCAAAGCACAATAGGTGGGCCCTGCACATACAGCAATGGGCCCCCACCAGATGGTCGGCGTGGATATAGAATGCATGCATCATGTGGGTCTCACATCCCACGGACAGTGTGGATATGGCATACATCATGGTTGTCCCCCGTCCCTAGACGGTGTGGATGAAATCCTATATCAAGGCGGACCACACGTCCATTAAATGGACAGACAGTGCGAATACAACACATCATGGGCCTAATACATATCATAATGGGCCTTGCCCATAGGCTTAAGATTCAAGTAGGTGGGCCCATCATACGGACCTTAAATACGAGGTAGGTGGGCTCTACCACATGGACCAAAACACATCATGATAGGCTTCATACACATCGCAATGGCCCACATCACGGTGGGCCGCATACATCACAATGGGCCGCACTAATGGGCCTCATATCATACACATCAAAAGAGCTGCATCAATGGGCTGCACTAATATATCAAGGTGGGCCATAAAAACATCATATTGGTCCTCGACAAAGGCTACAGTCACATCATAGGTGGCCTTACTCATGGGCCCTCAAAATACACCACATAAACGGTCATAAATATATCAAGGTGGACCTGACAAATGGGCCACAAAATACATCAAGGTGGGCCCGACAAATGGGCCACATTTATATCCAAGTGGGCATCAACATCGAGTCTCATATATCACATCGGGCCGAATCAATTGGCCGATCGAATGGGCCGTACCAATCATCCATCAATAGAGATCATTATAGAGCATTAAATAAATAAATAAATAAAATGAATCATATCCAAAGATCATCTGGACCACACTACAACCAACAGTGGTGATACTATCTTCTCACTTTCACCTCCTAGTGAGCCCGCCACAACATTTAATTTCCACCCAGACTATCCCCATGGTCACAAGGACCTGGGGAGAAACAAATATCATATTGATCCAAGGCTTTTGTGACCCAAAAGGGGTTTCAATGGTAGGCATTCACTCCACTATTTTCTGTAGTGTGGTCCACTGACAACTGAATCTATCTCTTTTTAGTCTCAAGCCTTAAGACGGGGTTTCAAAATGGTTGGACGACATGCATCATGGTGGATCCCATAGGGATGGGAAGGATGGACGGCATAGATGAGGTACATACCTCATGGTGGGGTCCACACTAATGGAAGGTGTGGATCACAATACATACATCAGTGGGTCCCATGTGGGGCCCACCATAACGTTTATTTTCCATCCAGCCCGTTGACAAGGTCAAGGAAACATGGGGGCCACTGTAATGTTTATTTGCACCCAACCAGTTGATGAGGTCACATAGACCTGGACCCATCAAAACATTTATTTGCACCCAACCTATTGGTAAGGTCACATAGACCTGGGGCCACCGCAATGTTTATATGCCATCCAAACTGTTCATAAGGTCACGTGGACCTGGGTCCACGGTGATGTTCGTCTGCCATTCAAACTGTTCATAAGGTCACGTGGACCTAGGGTCCACGGTGATGTTTGTTTCCACCCAACCTGCTGACATGGTCACGCGTGACCTGGGTGGAGAGTAAAAACAAATTTCATATGTGATCCGAAACTCCTGCAGCCCAGAAAAGTTTCAACGGCAGAAGTTCAATCCTCATTGTTCCCTGTGATGTGGGCCACCTAAGCACTACATACCGTTGATTTTTGGGGTGGCCCACAGCTAGAAGGAGGGCCCCCTGAATGCACAGCGTTGATGTTCAACTCGCATCACGATGGGGCCTGAGATGGGGTCCACTGACCGTTGCCATCTAAGCAGCGGACGCTACTTGCTGCATCGACCAGAGACGCTGACAGCAACACAACATTTGCTGTTATATATATATGTATTTTTTTATTGTAATCTTGAGGTTTTTCCTAGTTGGGGCCCACATCAGTAGAATCCGTCCCCACCATTGGTCTCTGTGGCTCAAGACAAGCCAAACAAGCCCAATATTCAATAGGTTTTGGTGTACAGAAACATCAGAGTGTATTTCAACAGTAAAAATTACTATTCTCCACGCTATGGCCCGGCAGAAAGTCAGATTAGCTTCAATTTTTGGCTCATCGCTTAAAATGATCTAGGGAACGGGATAGACGGCATGGATTTGATTTATACATCAAGGTGGGACCTACTTGAATGGCCCACCCAAAGGGCTTGGAATCAAACTGATATTGATATTTTGCCTTCCACGTGAGTACACCCACTCACTGTTCACACTCCAACAGATGCCCAATGTTCCTGGAGGCTGGAAAGATTGCGTGGATATGTCATCCAGGTGGGTCCCACATAGACGTGACATTACAAATCAATCTAATACTTGTGTTTTCTCATCATCCAAGCCCACTGGATGGCCTGGATAAATCAGATGGACGGTGTCGATAAAGTACATTCACCATGTTGGGTCCACGATCTGTGTCGATCTAGTGGACCACGCCCATCACAAGAGAGGGAAGGAGAGAGAGAGAGATAGAGAGAGAGAAGCACCCACCTATCCTTCTTCTTCCTCCCTAGCCTTCCAATGCTCCAAAAATGATCCTTCAATGGTGGAGATGATGATCCAAGGGTGGAGATGGGAGATAGGGTGGTAGGGAGTGGGCCACACATGGCTCTTCTCATGGAGAGCTTGGATGTTTCCTCTCCTTGGGAGTTGCTTGGGAGAGTGAGAAATGAGAGAGAGAGGAGTGGTGATGGAGTGGAAAGGGATGGGTCCTTTTCACTTTTTGTAAGAAAAGAATGAGTTAAGCATGGGTTGCATTGACTTTGGGTAAGGAGAGGTAAGGGTGAGTGATGGCTTGTGATGGGATGCACTTGACTTATGATTGATATGATTGATGGAACATATCGTAGAGATTCCATCAAAATTTGCAAAGTGCAGCGTTTTCCTTGAATTGAACGCGGAGCCACATCTCTTGGCCTAGGTATCGGTTTGGTGCGTGAGTCGCAACGTTAGAATCGCGGCAACGACATGGTCACTAAGGTGCAAATTTTGCGTCAAGCCGACTTCGGTATGCAGGACTCGGCTTAGGTTCATCTGCAAATGTCGAATACGGGTCGAGAGTTGCCGAAATCAAACCGGGAGGACCGCAGAAGCCTACGGAACGGTATGAGCTAGGATACGGGTCTTACAATACTCGTCCATCGTCCCTGCCCTGCACGCTCGTCCCTTCCCTACTCGTCCGTCGTCCCTGCCCTGCACGCTTGTCCCTGCCATACTCGTCCGCAAAGAGTATGAGTCCCTAATCCCTATCCATACTTTCCTTATTATTATTATTATTATTGTATGCCTAATGTGATTCAAATCTGCCCAATTTTTTGCTATGAGAAGGGCCCACAATCTGTCCATTTTGGACAGCAGGGATGACACTCGACTTGACTCGATTTCTGCTCGTACTCGAACTCGCCATGAAAACGTGAACTCGACTCGACTCATTTACTACTCGTACTCAGCTCATACTCGGGCGAGTAGAATACGAGCAGGGAGTCCATGCTCGTTAGCCGAGTAGAGCCAAGTACCAGCAGCACTCGGGCGTTAAGAGCCGAGTACGAGTAGAGCGATACTCGACTCGACTCGACTTGTGTACAACTCTAGTGGAGCCCACATAGTACTGACCATCAACCTCCGTGGCTAGTGTCAGAAACGGATTGGCTACTCCCCTGCCACCAACCAATGGCTGGTGGTCGGTACTCTGTGGGCCTCACCATGATGTATTTGTTTCATCCATGCCGTCCATCTATTTTTCTAGATCATTTTAGGGTATTAGACCAAAAATGAGGTACATCCCAATCTCAACTGGACCACATTATAGGAAACAGTGTCGAATGAACGTCGACCATTAAAAACTTTTCGGGCACCATAAAAGTTTTGGATCAAGCTGATCTTTATTTTTTCCCTTAATCTAGGTCTGTATGACCTAATCAACAGATTAGATATCAAATAAACAGTACAATGGGCCTTAAGAGGATTTTAATGGGGGATATCCAATCACTATTGTTTTCCTATGGTGTGGTCCACATGAGATTTATATACCTCTCATTTTTGGGATCAAGAAATAAAATGATCCGTAAAAATGGATGAACGACATGGATGAAACACATACAACATGGTGGAGCCCATAGAGTGGTCAGTACTCTGTGGGCCTCACCATGATGTATTTGTTTCATCCATGTCGTCCATCTATTTTTCTAGATCATTTTAGGGTATTAGACCAAAAGTGAGGTATATCCCAATCTCAAGTGGACCACATTACAGGAAACAATATTAAATGAACGTCGACCATTAAAAACCTTTTGGGGGCCATAAAAGTTTTGGATCAAGCTGATCTTTGTTTTTTCCCTTAATCTAGGTATGTATGACCTAATCAATAGATTGGATATCAAATAAACAATACAGTGGGCCTTAGAAGGATTAATGGTGGATATTCAATCACTATTGTTTTCCTGTGGTGTGGTCCACATGAGAATTATATACCTCTCATTTTTAGGATCAAGAAATAAAATGATCCATAAAAATGGATGAACGGCATGGATGAAACACATACATCATGGTGGAGCCCATAGAGTATCGACCACCAGTGTAACAACTCAAAAATTCCCATACAATGGCCGAGTACCACCTCGACCAGAAATCACGTAAGATTAAATCCTTTAGAAATATGACAAAGTTAACTGAGTGCTAAACTAGATTAGCCATGAAATCCAATTGAATCGCTTTAAATACGATCTGCAAGACCCAAAACTTGTAGAATCATTGACGCTAGGTTACCCTAAAGTCTAGGAACAAACTTATTACCCGACTGATCTCGGGAGTACATTGAAACTCCGTATCAGGTCTGGACCGCACAACGTGAGTCCGAATAATATGAGGTTAAGGACTTAGGACCGCCTTGCTGGGCTTGACAACCATCTCGGAAATCAAACTCAGACAGTGTCCCACGACTGTTCGCTTGAGTCCGGAGCGAGGGAGTGTGAAAACCCTTGTTTTCTTTCCAAAATAAATATCTTGAATAGTAATCTGAGACTTGTTACTTGCGGACATTTTGTAAGCAACCTGACCATCAGAATCTAACCCAAATACACCCTCAGATCAGGAAAAATTTCATAAACATATCCATGTACTTGGAATTTCAGATCGAGGTCCGTTGACCGCTGAACTGAAACTGGTCCGCCACACTTGATCTGGGAATCTGACTGAAATGAAAACTTAACTCCACCTGGATCCAAGGTTGGTGAGCTTTAGTCCGACCTTTGGCTCAAGTAGACCCACCAGAAGTTCTCCGTTGAGCTGGAAAAGTACCGCTTTGGTTATAACCTAAGTACACCTTGTCCACAAGTCTATTTCAGAGAGTTTTTAGGCTATATAAGGACCTTAGAATCCCCTCTCTCATAGCCATATGAATTTGAGAGAAACCCTAGAGAGAGAAGTGAGAAAAGAGAGAAAAAGAGTGAGAGAAGTGGGAGAAACTCCCTGCTACTGTTTCCTGCCACTACCTAAGCTCCACCACTCCGTTCTTGTTGCTTTTCCAGCGATACCAACTTTGTTTTTAGGTAAGAAACCCTAACCCTAATTTATTTTAGGGTGTGAAGGTTGTAGGTTATGAAATAGCTAACCTATTTCATTCTTTAGGCTACCTAACTACCGAATACGGAAGCTTGGCAAACCTAGCTGATCCGTTGCGATTCTACGGTATAAGGTGAGGACTTTAGGTGTATAGGTTATAGTTTTCAACACTTTCAATGTCAAATAATGATAGATTCATGATCTGCATGCAATTGCAAATGTACAAAGTGCTTTCTGTTTTCTGTTTCGATTAAAGACGTGAATATGGAATTTTACATATTCTAGGTATTCGTAGAAAATACCGTATACGTATATATTTTGAAAATGTGTTTGACATGATTATTTGTTATATGAATATATGATATATGGATAAAATACTTATTTTGCAAAAGGATTCGCCCTAATACATGTTATGATAATATACACTATGTATGTAGAAATAGTGTATTGTAGAAAGTACCGTATACGTATATATTTTGGAAGTGTGTTTGGCATGATTATTTGCTGTATGAATATATCATATGTGCATAAAATACTCGTTTGGCGAAAGGACTCGCCCTAATACATGTTTTGCTAACATACACTAAGTATGTTGAAATAGTGTATGCTAAGTGTTTGTGAAAATGCTTGTGTGAGTAAGTGTTTGGATGATGATGCCTTAGGTGGGTGTTGAGATGGGATTCTCAACTACCTTAGAGACATGTATGATTTCCTCCATGAGGTTGTTTACTTAAACCACTTACTTGTGAAATATATGTGTTTGTATTCCTATTTATGTAGTGCTTTATAACATGCTTTATGACCTACTTGTTAACATGCTTGAATTACTTTGTTTATTATGCTTTACTCCGCATGCTATGAATAAGGATTGATTGAGTTTGGGACTATGTCTATAGTCCAGACAATCGGTACCAGACTTGAGATCGTGGTTAAGATTCATTTTGCCACATAGGATTTGTTTGACGAACCTGAGTCGTACTTCAGTTGGCGACAGTGGTTAGGCCACGCGAAGTGCTTATGCACTTCATGTCGTTCAATTGATCGTGCGCTCGAGCTAGTCAGGCTCGTCAAGTAACCCGATATGTCTAATGTATGTTCACCATGTTTAGTCGCTATTGCTTGAACCTAGGGTACCAAACTTACCAGTGCAATCCCGTTAACCATGGTACCTTGATCCGCTAAGACTCATGAGCTGGACATGGTAGTATGGGGCACTGTGGTCGAGCTGTCGGCCTATGCTGGGGCCACGTGCCTCCCCGTAGTGACCAGTAAGCAACCAGACTTGTGAGCCGATTATGGTGGTATGAGACACTATATTCGAGCTGTCGGCCTACACTACTTGATGGGTGATGGGGAAGTGGTGCAACGATTCCGTGTAATAGCCCTGACCGTACCCGGTGTAGTGACCTCGAGCATACTCTAAATCTACGGTGAGACGACGAGCCTTCCCGTAGTAACAAAGTATAAGCTAGGCCTGTATTGATAAGGTGATGGGGGAGTGGTGCAACGATTCCGTGTAACAGCCCTGGCAGCCCTTACAGCAACCTAGAAACACACCATCGTATGAGATTGTCTAGGACTAACGACCTTAGAATGGATCTTGTTTGGGAATGATAAAAGGAAGGTACCTTAGTTTTCCAATCCTACTGTTTGAAATGGACTAATAACAACTCGGTAATCATGTTCATCATGCATTGCATGTGCCTGGAAGATGTGGAGCACTGAGGAAAGCAAGCATGCCGTGAACGTAAGATGGTGTTGCATGAGGGAGTATGTCGGTGAGGGCATCCATCATGACTGCATTCATACTTGCATTAATAAGAGTAGTTAGGAGTGTTTGATTGTACTGCTTTGTCATTACTGCTTGACCGTATTGATAACATGTTAACCTATGCTTTATTGTTCCACTGAGTTAGCTACTCACTCCCACGTTACGGGACGGTGTTGTACACACCAACCAGACTCTGTCTCAGGTTTAGATAGCTGGCGACTCAGGAGACTGAGCCGGACTATGGCGAGGACCAGGACGAGTTCTCATTTATGGTGTATTCTGGCGGCTTCGACTAGACTGCCGGATCGACGATATTTGCTGGGATTACATCCTTAGATGTATTTTTAACTTTTTGAACATAAAATAGATATATGTATATGGTGACTCAGATGGGTTCATACTCTGGAGAATGAAATGATTTTGTTTCTTTTACATACATATATATACAGTTCAGTCTTCCGCTTGCCTTTATATAATTGATCTGGAGTATGAATTGCTGTTTTGGTATAATCTCACTCATGTTTATTGCTCTAACACAGACAACATTTAATCATCATTATCTATGTTGCATAAGCGATGCGTTGGAACTCGGGAGTTGAGTTATACTCGACCGCCAATTTTCAGGGCGTTACAACCAGCCCCGGGGCTAGTGTCAGGGGGAGTAGCCAATTTGTTTCCGTAAACGAATGGTGATCGGTACTCTGTGGGCCCCACCATGATGTATTTGTTTCATCCATGCCGTCCATCTATTTTTCTAGATCATTTTAGGTATTAGACCAAAAATGAGGTATATCCCAATCTCAAGTGGACCACATTATCGGAAACAGTGTCGAATGAACGTCGGCCATTAAAAACTTTTCGGGGGCCATAAAAGTTTTGGATCAAGCTGAGCTTTGTTTTTTCCCTTAATCTAGGTTTGTATGACCTAATCAACAAATTGGATATCAAATAAACAATATAGTGGGCCTTAGGAGGATTTTAATGGTAGATATCCAATCACTATTATTTTCCTGTGGTGTGGTCCACATGAGATTTATATACCTCACATTTTTTGGGATCAAGAAATGAAATGATCTGTAAAAATGGATGAACAGCATGGATGAAACACATACATCATGGTGGCTATTTTTCTAGATTATTTTAGGGTATTAGACAAAAAATGAGGTATATCCCAGTCTCGATTGGACCACATTACAAGAAACAGTGTTGAATGAACGTCGACCATTTAAAACTTTTCGGGGGCCATAAAAGTTTTGGATCAAGCTGATCTTTGTTTTTTCCCTTAGTCTGGGTCTATATGACCTAATCAACGGATTGAATATCAAATAAACAGTACAGTGGGCTTTAGGTGGATTTTAATTGTGGATATCCAATTACTATTGTTTTCTTGTGGTGTGGTCCTCATGAGATTTATATACCTCTCACTTTTTAGATCAAGAAATAAAATGATCCGTAAAAATGGATGAACGACATGGATGAAACACATACATCATGGTGGAGCCCATAGAGTACCGATCACCAGCCATTGGCTGGTGTCAAGGGGAGTAGCCGTTTACGGACAGAAACGGATTGGCTACTCCCCTGCCACTAGCCAATGACTAGTGGTCGGTACTCTGCGGGCCCCACCATGGTCCATTTGTTTCATCCATGCTGTCTATCTATTTTTCTAGATCATTTTAGGGTATTAGACCAAAAATGAAGTATATCCCAATCTCAAGTGGACCGCATGTCACACCTCAAACTTGGAAACCGGACTCATAAAATTCCTGATCGTCAAACCACTACCGACAACCTTTGTAGTACCCTATTCTCGGCTCCCAGTACCCATATGCCAGATTCTAATTCTGGGATCCTACAAGGAGGATTTTTAATATGATTTTTTTTTGTAAAGGAGCATAACCACAAGCATAACCAAATCACAAAACAACATCACCACATATCCACTATAATAAAACATTTGAGTACAATGTGTAAGGGAAATATACAGGTATAATGAAACTCCAAAAAGATCGCCGCACACTCCCGCCTCAGCGATGCTGCGTCCTAGCGTCACCTGCATGCAAAGGTCGTGCATAAGCTTACAATGAAACTTAGAGGGTGTGTGTAATGCATGTACCAAGCATACAATATCAGAGTAAACGGAAATATTGTCAAGTCCATAAATGCTATTAGCCATACCAAGGCTATGTGATGCAAGGCTTATGTAGGCAAATGTCATATGCAAGATGCAATGCAAGCATGTCAGTCCTCATCAAGTGCACAATTCAATACAATTCATCTCTGGAATATCACCGGGGTCTACTACACTCCACACTGGTTGCCGCCTCCCTAGCTGCACAACCAGCGAGTGGAAAAGACCTCACTATCCGCCTGATCAATAGTCTGCCAATACCTACTCGGCTTGTCCATAGTGGACCCATTTACGAGTTGGTCAGACTCAGCCTAGCTTACAGCCCCCCCACTCGGGCGGATAAGGCCACACCCCTTCACAATTGTAACACCCTGAAAATCGGGGGTCGATCAGGAGCCCAACTCCCGAGTTCCAACACATCACTTATGCAACATAGATAATGATGATTACATGTTGTTTGTATTAGTGCATTAAACATGAGTGAGATTATACCAAAACAACATATCATACTCTAGAGACAATTGAATTACGCAAGTAGAAGACTGTGATAAGTATATAAAGTATATAAGTGATTGTAAGTCTCCTGAGTATGATCATGTTACCAGGTCAATTAATTACATGTAAAGTTTCTAAAATATATAAAATGTGTAATGTCTTCTAGTCATCATCCCAGTAATCCCTGTCGATCAGAACATCGCCTACATAGACCCGCCTGATAGCTGCATATAGGAGAATTCCTTATCACCATAAAAGTCCAGCTCCGCTATGTAAGCATCGCCATGATTTGCAACTACAGGGTTTGGTTGGTGTTTAAAGCACCGTCCATGAACATAGGAGTGAGTGATCAACTCGGTGGAGCTATAAAGCAAATGTTAACATGTTATCAATTCAGTCAAGCAGTAATGATAAAGCAGTACAACACTCATGTCCTAAATACTCTTGTTAATATAAGGATGATATGCGATAATGATGTATGTCCTCACCTACACTCCCTTTGTGACATCATCTCACCATCATGGCATGCAACACTCCCGCTGTGCTCAACTCCAACGCCAAAGGCACATGCAATACGGTGCATGTACGTGATTAGCCAAGTTCTAATTAGGCATATTCATACAGTAGGATTGGGAAGTTAAGGTACCTCCCTCATATCATTTTCTAAATAATGATCCATCTAGGGTTGTCAATCCTAGTTAATCACATACGATAGGCAAGTTCTAGGTCGCTATGGGGAGGCTTGTCACCATCAGCGCAGGCCTAACTTATACTCGAAGCAACTATGGAAAGGCTCGTCGCCTTAGCGTAGTCCTAGTGTAAACTTGAGGTCACTACGGGCTCATCACCTGATCGTAAGTCGACAGATCGAATACAGTGTTGTAACGCCGTGAAAATCGGGGGTCGAGCATAAACTCAACTCCCGAGTTCCAACGCATCACTTATGCAATAAAATGAATGATGATAGAATGTTGTCTGTATTAGTGTAGTGAACATGAGTGAGATTAAGCCAAAACAACATATCATACTCCAGAGACAATTAAATTGTAAGCGGAAGACTGTGATAGATAGAAAATATATAAACTATGGTAAGTCTCTAGAGTGTGATAAGGTTACCAGGTTAAATAATTACAAGTACAATTCTAAAATATATCAAATATGTAAGGTCCTCTAGTCAATATCCTAGAAAGCCCGGTCAATCAGGACACGGCTCACAGGAACCCGCCTGAAACTGCACAAAGGAGGAATCCTCCTCATCCTCATAAAAGTCTAGCTCCGCTTCACAGCATCGCCATCATCTGAAACTCAAGCAAGTCTGGTTGGTGTGTACAACACCGTCCCGTAACGTGGGAGTGAGTGATCAACTCAGTGGAACAATAAAGCATAGGTTAACATGTTATCAATTCAGTCGAGTAGTAATAATAAAGCAGTACAATCAAATAATCCTAACTACTCTTATTTAATGTAAGTATGAAATGACATGATGAATGCCCTTGCCAAACCACCCTCATGCGACACCATCTTATGTTCGCGACATGCGTTCATCCCTTAGTGCTCTACATCTACCAGGTACATGCAGTGCGATGATGAGCATGATTAGCGAGTAGTTATTAGTCCATTTCAAACAGCAGGATTGGAAAATTAAGGTACCTCCCTTATATCATTCCCAAACATGATCCATTTTAGGGTCGTCAAACCTAGATAATCTCATACGATATTATGGTTCGAGAGGCGTCGCGAAGGCATCACAAAGGGCTCGTCACCCATCAGCACGGATACAGATCTCACCGTATGTGTCTCAATTGCTGGCCGTCAGCTCGAATACAGGTCTCACCGTACTCAGCTCAATCGCTGGCCATCAGCTCGAATACAGGTCTCACCGTACTCGGCTCAACTCATGCTCTAGTTGCTGCGAAGGGCTCATCGCCAATCACAGATTGTAGAGTATACTCGAAGACACTACGAAGGGCTCGTCGCCCGTCAGCACGAATACAGGTCTCATCGTATTCGGCTCTCGCCGTAGGTGTCGACAACTCGAATACAGTGTCCCATACCACCGTATTCTACTCACGAGTCTGGTTGCTCAATGGTCACTACGGGGAGGCACGTGGCCCCAGCGTAGGCCGACAGCTCGACCACGGTGTCTCACACCACCATGTCCGGCTCATAAGTCTTAGCGGATCGAGGAACCATAGTTAATGGGGTTTCCACTAGTAAGTTTGGTACCTTAGGTTCAAGCAGTAGTGTCCAAACATGGTGAACATACATAAGACAGATAGGGTTACTTAACGAGCTCGACTAGCACGAGCTCCCGTTGAGTTGTACGACATGAAGTGCATAAGCACTTCGTGTGGCCTAACCACTGCCGACAAGCAACGCGCACTCGGGTTCGTCAAACACGTCCTACGTGGCGAATGAATCTCAGCCACGAATTCGATCCCATTACCGACTGCCTAGACTATATAATAGCCCCAATCACATTCAATTGCAGATAGGTAAAGTAGTAATGGATCAAGATTCAAATCACACAATCAAAGTCTGATAACATCCGCTTTGGACTGTCAGGGCTATTGCACGCACTCGTTACACCACTCCCCCATCACCCTTCACGGCACTTATGGAATACAACATAAACATGAATTTAAACATATGCATTACACAGATAAAATCATACAATCAGTTGAGCATGTTATAAAGTACAACATAAGCATGAGTTTGTACATATTCAATTCCTAATCACACAGATATCTAAAGAAATCATACACATAGTTAAAGAAGTTGAGAATCATATCTCAACACCCTTATACATTACAATTTACTAACTACTACTCATTTAGACATTTCAACAAACACTTTAAACTACATACATCAACATACATGACATATGTTGATCACATAGGCATTAGGCCAAATCCTTTCACTAGGAAGTTGCCCCAATTATAACACGCGTGCACCCACAACGGATAATCATGGCAAGCATGAATCCAAGTTCCATATTCATTCAGTTATTTCCATGAATACTTGGGCCACACATTATAACATATATAGTGTATATTGGCCGTGGCGTGACTTAGGGTAAATTCTTTCGTCAAAGGGGTATCGCCAATACAACAATTATATATCCATGACAATTAGTCATGGAGAGCACGAATGAGAATTCTATACTCATTCAGTCATTTTCACAAACACTTAGAATATACTAGTTTCACATACATAGTGTATATTAACAAAACATATATTAGGGCGAGTCCTTTCACCAAACAAGTATTTTACGCATATATAATATGTTCATACAGCAAATAATCATAACAAATACATTTCTATAATTTATACGTATACAGTACTTTCTACAAATACTTAGAGTATGTAAAATTCCATATTCTTCATCTTTAATCGAAACGGAAAATAAACAGCACTTTGTACATGTGCAATTGCATGCAGATCATGAATCTATCATTATCTAACATTGAAAGCGTTGAAAACCATAACTTATACACCTAAAGTCCTCACCTTTTGTCGTAGAATCGTAACGGAGTCGATAGGTTTACTAAGCTTTCGTATTCGGCAGTTTGGCAACCTATAGAACGAAATGGTTAGCTATTTCATAACCTACAACTATCGAAACCCCAAAATAGGTTAGGGTTAGGGTTTCTTACCTAGAAACGACGCTGGAATCGCTGGGAAAGCGATAAGATAGAGGTGGTTGAGCTCGTGTAGCAGTAGGGAAGCATGGAAGGAAGAATCTCCCACATCTTTCACACACTCTCTCTTTTCTCTCTTCTCAATCTCAAATTCGTATGGCTGAATGAGAGAGGGTTTTAAGGTCCTTATATAGTCTAAAAACTCACCAAATTAGACTTCAGGTCAAGGTATATTTAGGTTATAGCCAAAGCGAGGCTGTTTCAGCTCAACGGAGGACTTCTGACGGCCCCCCTTAAGCCAAAGGTCGAACTTAAGCTCACTAACACTGGATCTAGGTATAACTAGGTTTTCATTTCAGTCGGGATTCCAGATCACACGTGGCAGACCAGTTTCAATTGAACGGTCAGTGGATCTCGATCGGAGATTCCGAGTACATGGATATGTTTGGGGAAATATCCCTGATCCGAGGGTGTAATTTGGCCTGATTCTGACGGTTTGGTTGCTTAATATTGATCCGTAAGCGACAAGTCTCAGATTTCACTATTTTGAATTTAATTTAGAAATATTTTCACATTTCTCACACTCCCCGCTCCGAGCTCAAGTGAATAGCACTGGGACACTATTTGGATTTGATTTCCGAGATGGTTGTCAAGCCCAGCAAGGCGGTCCTAATTCCTTAACTTCGTGTTAATCGGACTTCCGACGTGCGATCCAGATCTGATACGGAGTTTCAATGTGTTCTCGAGAGCAACTGGGTAATGAGATTGATCCTAGATTTTAGGGTAACCTAGCGTTAATGATTTTAGAAGTTTTGGGTCTTACAGATCGTATTTAAAGTGGATCAAGTGGATTTCGTAGCTAATCTAGTTTAGCACTTAGTTAACTTTGTCAAATTTCTAAAGGATTTAGTCCTGTAAGATCTCTGTCTGAGGTGGTACCTAGGCCTTTGTAGTTTGTACATAAGGTGATCCAAGCTATAATACTTAGCTAGTTTAAGATAATGTCTAGGGTGAAAGTACTTGGAATAATTGAAAGAACAAGGTAGTGAAGGGTGGGATTTGTGAAGGAAATGGGTTAAGAAGCGATTTTAGACTGTGGAATTGAGTTCTGACAAGTTAATAAGGTGTCAGGAGCGACCCATTGCCTAAGGACGTCTAATTCCATATTGGCAAAAATTCGAGATGTTACAAGTGTCTCATACCACCATATTCGGCTCAGGCGTTTGGGTTGCTCACTGGTCACTATGGGGAGGCTCGTCGCCCCAGCGTAGGCTGACAGCTAGACCACAGTGTCCCATACCACCATGCCGGGCTCATGAGTCTTAGCGAATCGAGGTACTAAGGTTAAACGGACTTTTCATTGGTGAGTTTGATACCTTAGATTCAAGCAGTAGCGTCCATACATGGTGAGCATTCATCGGGACAATCGGGTTGCTTGACAAACTCGACTGGTACAAGCATGCGTTGAATTAATCGACATGGAGCACATACGCACTCCTTGTGGCCTAACCACCGTCATTAATCTCCGTACAACTTAGACTCATCGAAGGTATACGTCAGGGCTAAAACAGTTCGGCCACCGATCGTAAACCGTTATCGATTACCTAGACTACATCGTAGCCCCAAATCACACTCCAAACAATAACATTCACATGTGATAATCAAAGACAACATGTGTCAACCAATCTAAGCATGAATCTCATTTGAGCATTTCAATAAACAAGTAGCACACATGTTATCACACACAGACAATTTATCCATAAATCACATAGCAGTAAGATAGGTTACGTAAAGGAAGTTATAACTATAGTTAAGGGAATTGAGAATCCTATCTCAACACCCTCATTAAATACCTTCCAACAGGCATTTTCAAAATCAGGCATTTTGTCAAACGCTTAAACTACACACATCACATACATGTAATAAATCAGTTAAAACACATATTATAGCAAATCCTTTCACAGGGGAGTTGCCACACGTACAACAATCAAGTATTCTCAAACATCAATCATAAAAAGCACAAATCATAATTTCATTTTCATACAATCATTTCAACAAAGACATAAAATGCATTAAAATCAACGTAGTTTACATATATGTGTAATATATGAAAAACATCGTATTTAAGTATATGTGATAGCAATCAAGTCAGACATAAAGCATTGTTGACATTGAAAGCCTTGAAAACCATAACCTAAACGTTTATAGTTCACACCTTTCACCGGTAAACTCATAACGAACTCAATTTATACATTAAGTCTTTGTCAACAGCACAACGACAACCTATAGCATGAAATAAGTTAGCTATTTCATCACTGCTCTATTTGAATCCTTAAAATAGGTTAGGGTTATGATTGCTTACCCAAGAACGGAGTCGAAATCACCGGGATTGGATTCAGAAAGGCTGATTCAGCCCGTGGAGTGATGAGATTGATTCCTAGGAACAAACCCTCACTCTCTCTCTCTCTCTTCTCCTCACTTTCTTCTTCTCTTTTCTCTCTCTTCTCTCTCCTAGGGTTTGAAATTTGTATGGTAAGGGGGAGAAAGGGTTTAAGGCCCTTATATAGCCCTAAAACTGATGGGAATGGCCCTAGGGCCATGGTATACTTAGGTTATAGCCAAAAGTTAGCTGTTTCGGTCCAACGGAGCACATTTGGAGGCCCCTTTTCTGCGTACAGTCCGGAGTAAGTTTCCTGGCATTAGATTTAAGTCAAGTTAAGTTTCCAGTCCGATTGGATATGTGGATTGACCGTGGTGGACCATATTTAGTTCAATGGTCATCGATACTCAATCAGGGCCACAAGTACACTAACATGTGTTGGAAATTTTCCTTGATCCGAGGGTGTAATTGGGTTAGATTCTAACGGTCTGAATCCTTAAATTTGGCCCGCAAGTGAATGGCCCAAATCACTTAAATCTGAGTTCGTTTTCTAAATATATTCGTGTTTCTCACACACTTCGCTCCGAGCTCAAGTTGCGCGTTTCTGGATACTGTTAGGACATGATTTTCGAGATGGTTATCAAGTCCAGTAAGGCGGTCATAATCATATAGTTTCGTGGTCATCAGACTTTCGACGCACGGTCTAGGTCCGAAACACAGTTTCAAGCTGCTCTCGAGAGCAACTAGGTTTACAGATTGATCCTAGGTTTTTAGGTAATGTAGCATCAGCGATTCTACTGGTTTTGGGTCTTACAGATTATATAGAAAGTTGTTCAAGCTAATCTAACAATTAATTCAGTTTAGCACTTAATTAATTTTCGTCTAATTTCTAAAGGATTTGGTCCTGGGTGATTTCTGCTTGAGGTAGTACTCGGGTCTTTGTACGGATTTTTCTGAGATGTTACAATCTACCCCTCTTAAAGAAAATTTTATCCTCAAAATTAGTACATTTTCGTACTCCTCAGGAATCTGAGGGTAGTTCTTTCGGACCTCGACTTTCGTTTCCCAAGTAGCCTCTTTCTCAGTGTGGTGTGTCCACAAAACCTTCACAAGTGGAATCACCTTACTGCACAACACCTGCTCCTTCCTATCTAGGATACGCGTCGGTCCCAGTACATAAGTAACGTCCTCACTAAACTATACCTGCTCCCATTTGATAATGTGGGAAGGGTCAAGAACGTATTTCTTCAGCATAGATAGATGAAATATGTTGTGTACGCCTACGAGTGGTGTGGACAAAGTAAGGCGGTAGGCCACTACATCCACTCGGTCCAGTATCTAAAATGGGCCAATGAATCTCGGTGTAAGCTTTCCCTTCTTTCCAAATCGAAGGACTCGCTTCATGGGGGAAACTTTCAGAAATATATGGTCCCCGACCTCGAACTCTAATGGTCGCCGCCTCGTATCGGCGTAACTCTTCTGTTTGCTCTGCGCTTTAAGAAGTCGACGCCTGATAATGTCAATCTACTATGAAATCGCCTATACTAACTCTAGGCTAATCAAACTCTTCTTGCCAACCTCTGCCCAATAATGTAGTGCTCTACACGGGCGCCCATACAAGGCCTTGTAAGGAGCCATGCCAATATTAATCTGAAAGTTGTTGTTATAAGCGAACTCAGTATAAGGAAGACAGTCGTCCCAACTGTCCTTAAAATCAAGTACACAAGCTCGCAGCATATCTTCTAACACCTGATTCACCCGTTCCATCTGCCTATCAGTCTGTGGGTAGAACGCGGTACTGAACTTCAACTTCTCACCCATTGCTTCCTGGATACGAGTCCAGAAGATAGATGTGAATCGTGTATCTCAGTCTGACACAATCTCCATAGGAACTCCATACAGACGCATTATCTCCTTGATGTACAGCCTGGCCAAATCGTCTGCTGAGTTCAAAACTCTAATAGGGAGGAAATGGGCCGATTTCGTTAACAGGCCCACGATCACCCAAATGGAATCATGTCCCTTCCTCGTCTTCGGTAGCCCTGAGATGACATCCATAGAAATGAAATCCCATTTCCATTCTGCTATGGACATGGGTTGAAGTAAACCAGGAGGTCGGTGATGCTCGGCCTTGACCTGCTGGCACATGAGACAACGGGATACAAAGTCGGCTATGTGGGCCTTCATGTTGTCCCACCAGTATGAACACTTCATGTCTCGATACATCTTCGTACTACCAGGATGCATTGCCATCTTTGAATTGTGAGCAGCCTCGAGTACTTCTCTCCTCAAGTCATGGAGATTCGGGATGCATAAGCGGCCATAATATTGCAAACCTCCATATAAGCCAACCCTCCATTCGAAGTGTTTACTGTCGTTCACCTGCTCTCTCATCTAAGCCAAGCGCTCATCATCCTTTTGAGCCGCTACGATCCTATCATCAGTAAGTGGCTGCACTCGAACGTATGTGACGCTCTCAAATGGATCCTCCACTGTGAGCTTCTACTCAAAATCTCACATGAATTCTAGCATATCCCACTTGGCTATCATTAGCGGAGCCGCAAATGCTATAGCCTTCTTACAGCTTAACGTGTCTGCCACAAGGTTGGCCTTACCAGGATGGTAGGAGACCTCGAACTTGAAGTCCTTCAAGGTTTCCATCCATCGCCTCTGCCTCATATTCAGGTCTCTTTGGGTGAATATGTATCTAAGGCTCTTGTGGTCGCAAAAGAGCTCGAACTCCTCTCCGTAGAGGTAATGTCTCCAGAGCTTCTATGCAAAGATGACGGCTACTAACTAGAGGTCGTATATAGGGTAGTTTTCCTCGTGTTTCCTCAACTGTTGCGAGGCATAGGCAATCACCCTGTCCTTCTGTATAAGGACGCAACCCAAACCAACACGAGACGTGTTGGTATATATCGTATACTTGACCCCTTGCTCTGGCAATACTAGCACAGGGGCGAACGTCAACTTGTCCTTTAGCTCCTGGAAAGCTGCCTTTGCCTTCTCATTCCAAGCTAACTTGAGATCCTTCTGAGTCATCTAAGACAACGGTCTGGCTATCTTGGAGATGTCTTGAATGAATTATCGATAGTAACCAGCCAGGTCAAGAAAATTCCTGTAACGCCCTGAAAATCGGGGGTCGAGTAGCAACTCAACTCTCGAGTTCTAAAACATTACTAATGCAACATATATGCTTATGATTAAATCTTGTCTGTGTTAATGCATTAATCATGAGTGGGATTATACCAAAACAGTAATTCATACTCTAAATCAAGTTGTAAATGCAAGCGGAAGACTGAAAGACATAAATAAATGTATATAAGTCAAAAGATCATGGTCAGTCTCCAGAGTATGAATACATCACTGAGTCACCATATACATGTAAGAGTCTCAAAAATCAAAATGTCAAAATAGTACAACTACAATGATAATCCCTGTAGCCCTGTCGATCCGGATAGCCTAAGTGAAGCCACCGGAGAACTGCATATAAGAGAACTCGTCCTGATCGTCATAGTAATCAAGCTCCGCCTCTGGGGTCACGTCATCATCTGAAATTAAGACAGTGTCTAGTTGGTGTTTAAAACACCATCCCATAACGTGGGAATGAGTGATCAACTCAGTGGAACTATACAACAAAGGTTAACATGTTATCAATTCAGTCAAGCAGTAATGATAAAGTAGTAAAATCGAACATCCCTAATTACTCTTATTAATGCAAGGATGATATGAACAATGATGCATGCCCTCGCCTACACTCCCTCGTGCGATACCATTTTACGGTCGCGGCATGCTTTCTTCCCTTTGTGCTCTTCAACCTAGGGCACATGCAGTACGATGTTATGATTGTGATTAACGAGTTCTTATTACTCCATTTCATACAGCAGGATTGGAAAACTAAGGTACCTCCTTTATGTCATTTCCCAAACAATGATCCATTCTAGGGTTGTCAGTCCTAGGAAATCTCATACGATGTTACGGTTCTAGGTCACTGCAAAGGGCTCATCACCAAATCAGTGCAGGCCTAGTTTATACTCTAGATGCTACGGAAGGGTCGTCACCTCCACGTAGACTTAGAGTATGCTCGAGGTCACTACAAAGGGCTCGTCACTAAATCAGTGTAGGTCGACAGCTCGAATACAGTGTCTCATACCACCGTATTCGGCTCACGAGACGATGTTGCTCACTGGTCACTACGGGGAGGCTCGTTGCCCCAGTGTAAATCGACAGCTCGACCACGGTATCCCATACCACAATGTCCGGCTCATGAGTCTTAGCGAATCGAGGTATCAAGGTTAAATGAGATTTTCACTGGTGAGTTTGGTACCATAGGTTTAAGCAGTAGGGTCCAAACATGTTGAACATACATAGGGTAAATCGGGTTACTGGACAAGCTCAACTAATATGAGCGCACATTGTATTGATCGACATGAAGTGTGTAAGCACATCGTGTAGCCTCACCACTGTCGACGACCAATGCATGACTCGGGTTCGTCAAACACGTCCTACGTGGTGAATGAATCTCAGCCACGAACTCAAAACCTGTTACCGATTGCCTGGACTAACCGTAGTCCCAAACACATTCAATCCTTAACCGGTAAGCATGTAGAGTAGTCAGAGCAGGACTAACCAAGTAATTCAAACATGTTAACAAGCATGTTATAAAGCACAATGTAAATAGGAAATACAAACACATACATTTCATACGTAAGCGATTAAACTAAACAACTTGCATGGAGGAAATCATACACATCTCTAAGGTAGTTGAGAATCCTATCTCAACACCCACCTAAAGTACTATCATCTAAGTACTTACTCATACAAGCATTTTCACAAACACTTAGAATACACTTATTAACATACACAACGCATGTTGGCCAAAACATATATTAGGGCGAATCCTTTCGCCGAGTAGTTATTACACATATATCTAGCATATACACACAGTAATTAATCATGACAAACACACTTTCATATTTTATACGTATACAGTATTTTCTACGAATATACAGAATACACTAAACGTCACAAATTTCATACATAACTAAATCACAAAACGAACATCGCATTTTGCATGTGAAATAACACCCACATCAGGAATCTATCATTATCTAACATTGAAAGCTTTGAAAACCATAACCTATACGTCTATAGTCTGCACCTTACGCCGTAGAAGCGTAACAAATTCAACAGAGACTCCAAGTCTTCGTCAATGATGGAATGACAACCTATAGCATGAGTTAAGTCAGCTATCTCACCAGTTGTAACAATTGAAACCCTAGAATAGATTAGGGTTAGGTTTTCTTACCTAAGAAAGAAGTCAGAATCGCCGGAATAGCGATTAGATCATGATGAATAGGCACGTAGAATAGCAGGGTAGAGTACCAAGAATCTTCTCCCACTTCTCTCACACCTTCCCTCTCTTTACTCTCTTCTCTCTCCTAGGATTTTTTCAAATTCGTATGGAGTGAATGGGAGAGGGTTTAAGGTCCTTATATAGGCCTAAAACTGATGGAAATAGCCACAGGGCCAAGGTATACTTAGGTTATAGCCAAAGGAAGTTTGTTTCAGCTCAACGGAGCACTTCTGGAGCCCCCCTTGAGCCAAAGGTCGGACTTAAGCTCCCTGACCATGGATCTAGGTCGAGCTAAGTTTTCAATCCAATCGGATTTACAGATCACCCGTGGTGGACCAGTTTCAGTTCAATGGTCCACGATCACCGATCAAGACCACAAGTACACTGACCTATGTATGAAATTTCCCTTGATCCAAGGTTGTATTTTGGTCATTTTCTAACGGTCTGAATCCTTATATTCAGCCTGCAAGTAACAAGCCTCAGATGACTTAAATTTAGATTTTTATTTTTAAAATATCCACGTTTCTCACACACTTCACTCCTGGCTCAAGCGAATAGCCCCGGGACAGTATCTGGATTTGATTTCTGAGATGGTTGTCAAGCCCAGCAAGGCGGTCTTAATTATATAATTTTGCAGTAATCAGACTTTCGACGTGCGGTCCAGATCTGATACAAAGTTTCAATGTGCTCCCGAGAGCAACTGGGTAATGAGATTGATCGTAGATTTTAGGGTAACCTGGCGTCAATGATTCTACAAGTTTTGGGTCTGGTAGATCGTATTTAAAGTGGATCAAACGGATTTCGTAGCTAATCTAGTTTAACACTTAGGTAATTTTGTCTAATTCTTAAAGGATTTAATCCTGAGTGATTTTTTGTAACACCCCGGATTTTTGCCAACCTGGAATTAGACGTCCTTAGGCAATGGGTCGATCCTAACACTTTATTAACTTGTCAGAACTGAATCCCACAGTCTAAAATCGCTCCTTAACCCATTTCCTTCACAAATCCCACCCTTTACTATCTTGTTCTTTCAATTTTTCAAAGCACTTTCGCCCTAGATACTATCTTAAACTAGTTAAGTATTATAACTTGGGTCACTCTATATACAAACTACGAAGGACTAAGTACCACCTCAGGCGAAAATCACTTAGGATTAAATCCTTTAGAAATGAGACAAAGTAACTAAGTGCTAAACTAGATTAGCTACGAAATTCGTTTGAATCGCTTTAAATACGATCTGCAAGACCCAAAACTTGTAGAATCATTAACGCTAGGTTACCCTAAAATCTAGGATCAATCTCATTACCCGGTTGCTCTCGGGAGTATCTCGAAACTCAGTATCGGATCTGGACCGCACGTCGGAAGTCCGATTAATACGAAGTTAAGGAACTAGGACTGCCTCACTGGGCTCGACAATCATCTCAGAAATCAAGTCCAGACAATGTCCCACGGCCATTCGATCGCGTCCGGAGTGAGGGAGTGTGAAAATCACTCTTTCCTTTACAAAATAAATATCTGGAATAGTGATCTGGCACCATTCGGTTGCGGATCAGTATTAAGCAACCAGACCGTCAGAATCAGACCAAATTACACCCTCGGATCAGGAAAAATTTCAGGAACATTTACATGTACTTGGAATTTCGGATTGTGGCCCACTGACCGTTGAACTGAAGCTGGTCCGCCACGTGTGATCTGGGAATCCGATCGAGTTGAAAACATAATCCCACGTGGATCCATGAGTGGTGAGCTTAAGTCTGACGTTTGGCTCAAGGGGGGCCACCAGAAACACTCTTTTGAGTTGGAACATCGCCGAAATGCTTATAATAGCAGTAACCCTTGAACCTGAGTCTATTTTGGGGAGGTTTTAGGCTATAAAAGGGCCTCAGAACAGCCCCTTTCACAGCCATACGAATTTGGGATAAAACCCTAGTGAGAGAGAGAGAAAAGAGAGAGAAGACTTGGGATTTGTGGGAGCACCTTCCTCCTACTGCTTTCAATCATCGCACGGCCTGCACCTTCTCTTTCCAGGCGCTTTCCCGGCGATATCAACTCCGTTTTAAGGTGAGAAACCCTAACCCTAGGTCTGATTTGAAGTGTATAGGCTATAGGTAGTGAAATAGCTAACCGATTTCACTCCTTAGGCTAGAAAACTCCCGAATACGGAAGCTCATCCAACCTTGCTGATTCGTTGAGATTCCAAGAGACAAGGTGAGGACTTTAGGTGTATAGGTTGCGGTTTTCAACGCTTTCAATGTCAGATAATGGTAGATTCATGATCTGCATGCAATTGCACATGTACAAAGTGCTTTCCGTTTTCCGTTTCGATTAGAATTGTAGAATTTGGAATTTCACATACTCTAGGTATTCATATAAAATACCATATACGTATTTTTTATGGAAATGTATTTGACATGTTTATTTGTCGTATGGATATATGATGTATGGATAAAATACCCATTTGGCGAAAGGGTTCGCCTAAATACATGTTTACTAATATACACCATGTATGTAGAAATACGGTATTGTAAGAAGTACCGTATACGTGTATATTTTAGTGATGTGTTTGTCATGATTAATTGTTGTATAAATATATTATGTGCGTATAAATTAATTTCTTGGCGAAAAGAATCGCCGTAATACATGTTCGCTTGTAAATACTATGTATGTTGAAATTGTGTATTCTAGAAATATCCTATACGTGTAAATTTTGGAAACACAATTGTCATGATTATTTGCTGTATGATTACGATATACGCGGATAAAATGCTAGCTTAGCGAAAGAATAGCCCTAATACATGTTTTACTAATATACGTCATGTATGTTGAAATAGCGTACTCCAAGTGTTTGTGTAAATGCTTGTGAGAGTAAATGCTTGGATGTTTGCACCGTAGGTCGGTGCTGAGATGAAATTCTCGACTACCTTAGAGACATGTAGGATTTCCTCCATGTGGTTGTTTACTACAACCACTCACATATGATGTATATGTATTTGTATCCCTATCTGTAAAACAACCACTCACATATGATGTATATGTATTTGTATCCCTATCTGTATAGTGCTCTATTACATGCTTTATAACATGCTTTATATCATGCTTTATAACATGCTTGATATCATGCTTTATAACATGCTTTATGACATGCCTCCTAGCATGTTTGTGTTACTTTGTTTATCATGCTTAACTCCACATGCTATTGATGAGAACTGTTTGAGTTTGGGACTATGTCTATAATCCAAACATTCGGTACCAGACTTGAGATTGTGGCTGAGATTCATGTCGCCACAATGGATGTGTCTGACGAACCCGAGTCGTACTTCGGTTGGTGATAGTGGTTGGCCACACGAAGTGCTTTTGCGCTTCACATCGCCCAACTTGTGCGCTCGAGCTAGTCAAGCTCGTTAATTAACCCGATATGTCGAATGTGTGTTCACCATGTCTGGTCATTACTGTTTGAACCTAGGGTACCAAACTTACCAGTGGCAATCCCGTTAACCATGGTACCTTGATCCGCTAAGACTCATGAGCCGGACATAGTGGTATGGGACACCGTGGCCGAGCTGTCGGCCTATGCTGGGGCCATGTGCCTCCCCGTAGTGACCATTGAGCAACCCAAACTCGTGAGCCGAATACGGTGGTATGAGACACTGTATTCGAGCTGTCGGTACTTACGGTGAGAGCCGAGTACGGTGAGACCTGTACTCATGTTGACGGGCGACGAGTCCTCTGTAGTATCTTCGAGTATACTCCAAGGTCCGTGATTGGCGACGAGTCTTTCACAGTAACTAGAGTGTGAGTTGAGCCGAGTACGGTGAGACCTGTACTCGAGCTGACGGTCAACAATTGAGCCGCATACGGTGAGATCTGTATCCGTGCTGACGGGTGACGAGCCCTTTGTGATGCCTTCGCTACGCCTCTCAAACCATAATATTGTATGAGATTAACTAGGATTGACGACCCTAGAATGGATCATGTTTGGGAATGATACAAGGGAGGTACCTTAGTTTCCCAATACTACTGTTTGAAACGGACTAATAACAACTCGAAAATCATGCGCATCATTGCACCGCATGTGCCTAGTAGATGTGGAGCACTGAGGGAGTTATGCATTCACGAACGTAAGATGTTGTCGCATAAGGGTGGTTTGGCAAGGGCATACATCATCATGTCATTTCATACTTGCATTTAACAGGAGTAGTTAAACTTGTTTGCTTGTACCGCTTTATCATTACTGCTTGATTAAGTTGATAACATGTTAACCTATGCCTTATTGTTCCACTGAGTTAGCTACTCACTCCCACGTTACGGGACGGTGTTTGCAACACCAACCAGACTCTGTCACAGGTATAGGCGGCGCGTCGGTTCAGGAGCCAGAGCCCGATTTCGACGAGGACCAGGATGAGTTCTCATTTATGCAGTACTCTGACGGATATGCTTAGGCCGACTGCATCGCGGGGACTTCAGGACTCATCTTTTAGATTGTATTTTGATTTTTGATTCAGAAACAGTATATGTATATAGATACTCAGTTAGTGTTCATACTCAAGTGTTCATACAAGTTTTGTTCTTTATATACTTTAAATATACAATTTTAGTCTTCCGCTTGCCTTTATACAATTGAACTGGAGTATGAATTACTGTTTTGGTATAATCTCATTCATGTTTATTGCTCTAACTCAGACAACATTTAACCATCATTGTGTATGTTGCATAAGTGATGCGTTGGAACTCGGGATTTGAGTTCATACTTGACCCCCGAATTCCAGGGCGTTACAAGTTGGTATCAGAGCATGATTTGGATTAAACCGGACCTGGGTTATGGTCACACGATGCACACTGATGCACTCTGACTTAGGAGGGAGCGACGGAACGTAGAAACAGACTTAGGTTCTCTAATATCGCCAAATAACACAATGGGTTGAGACCAACTGTAGAGATTGGACCCGTAGGCCTCAATGATTGCACGAAACGATCTCGAATCGCCTCTAGGTCGTCAGTTGATAAGTTTGAGTCGTTCCCTAGAAATGAATGTTCTTAGGTTGTGGGTCAACCACAACACCAAAGCCTAAAACCCCTTTTTACCCAATTCCTTCAAAACCTCTCCTTGCACCACTTCATTCTTCAATTTTTTCGAAATCCTTTCATACCAGATATAAATTCTAACATATAAATGATGAAGAATAATACTTAAACAAAAAGTTATTATAAATAGTAAATATATGTATAAATTAGACTTTTGACCATTCAAAATTTGGAATCTAACCAATTAAATAGGTTATTTAGATAGATTAGCTCGTTCTACCCCAAAATCATATATTATATGTCAGATAACTCATTCCAGATTGCAAGATACATTCGATTTGACCCGAAACAACTCGAAACGGAGTCGTGGGCCACACGCGTCAATCCGGGGTGACCCGGGGCTGACCCGGGGTACCATTGGCCTCTTGGGAGGATGGAGAACACCACCGAGCTACTGTGGCTTGGTGCCGGACAAGACGGACCGCGGTGGACCGCGGTCCAGCGGGCCCGGGCGGGCCGCAGTTCGTTGCTGGCCCGTTTTCGGCCACTTATTTTCTACGATTTTGGTCTGACTTCAAAAAGTCATATCTCCCTCATTATAACTCTGATTTAGGTGATTCAAAATCCATATTTAATCTTGATAAGTCTAGTTTCATATAAAAATAAGTAAAAAATATAATAAAATATTTAAATATGGATCGTTGTGTCAACAGTCTAAAAGTTATTAGTTTGGACAGCTGCTGCTTCTATAATTTTTAGAATTTTTCTACAAGACAAAATCTAATGAAATTTGGTGGAGATGAAGTATACTTGATGATGAACTACTAAAAAAATAATTAAAATAATAGACTAACTAGAAATGCCAGAAAGGGCGTAGAATTTCCCTAGGCCCGTATGGTGCCTACCAAATTTTCTGGGGGACCCCTTTTTCACGTCGTTTTTGCCCCCTCTCTCTCAAACGCCCCTCCAAGCCCACCTTTCTCTTTCGACTTGCTGTTTTACCTCTCAAAACTTCCCTCTAATTACTCATTTCATCATTTCCTGCCCAACTCATCCTCTTCCAACGTTTACAACATAACCTACTCCCTACCCTCTCCATTCTCTTTCTTTTGATCACTTACATGCCCCATTTGGAGCTCAAATTCGGGTAAGCTCTCAACCCATCCCATCCCATCTATTCATTTTCCTTCTTCAAACCCTATCTATTGGGCCTCTACGACGTCTGTTGAAACTCCAATCCGTGGAGAACCAAAAACTCCAGCCCCCCATTTCCCCTTATCCTCATTTTCCATGGCTCTATCCGAGCGTGTACGGCCATTTTCTTGGAGGCCTAATCATCCATACTATGTTTGGGATGTAGGCAGTTATACTTAGAAATTCCTCATACTGGGATTTGGAAATCTCATCTCACACTTTTCCAACACCAGACTCATTTTTCAAGGCCTATAAAATTAATCCCCTCCCACCCTCCTACCAACCATGCCACTCCCAATCCCGAGGAAGGATTAGCAATGTAGTCCCATTTACTACAACTTAAGACCATTGGCCGAATAGACCCTTAGAGTTTTGGACCTAGAGCGATGCTCCTAGATTTCAACAGACCTGACCATATAGGAAATCCAACGAGTTAATAATGTGAACCCTATGACCCTCTTAGCTAGTGTGAACATGTGTGAAATGCTCGAGCGTCAAGTACAGACAACTCAATTCCACGTAGACAGCGTTTGACCCTACACGATTAATAATTTCTTGTATTAGAAATGATCTGAAATCAGCTAGTGTATAAGAATAGACTTTGGATTATACCTAAAGGAAATTTCTATATCCCTTGGATTTAATGATAGGTCCTAAATTACATCTTGTTCCGATATATGGAGCAAGATATAAATCTTGAGCCTTGAGGGTGAAAATAAATTTTTAAGGGGGGTAGAACATTATGAGCCCAATCTGGTTAGGTCACCTATTGCATCTCTTTGATCTGGGTGGCGCAGCGGAAGCGTGGTGGACCCTACTCCACTGGCCCAGGATCGAAACGGTGCTCGTTAACATACGCACATTATAGAAGCCCTAGCAAGTTCTAATATGAGAAACCGATTTAGCATGATCTAGAAAGATTTGATTCACCATTTCCTTTGACATAGATAATAACGAGGACTCTCTTAGACTAAGACCTAAAGGGCAACCTTAGAATAAACAATTTGAACCTTTCAATGATGGACATTCCCTACGTTTCTAGAGTGATCGGACTACGGAGTTACTGAAATATACAACTGCGAAACATTCGCGGCTTGACCCAATTCTCAATCTGGCGACTACCAATGGACTCACTGCTTGGCCGAGCGAAGACCAGGATCCACCAGGATTCGGAAGTGATACGATGAGCTTCCTACCTTGGCCCGGTAGATGATCAATGTATCGGTATCGAGCCCACTATTACCGTCTCTCCGTGTTGGTCAAATAATGAAAACAGCTATCTTACTCTAAATTGGTGGGAATTATCGTCAAGACTCCAAATAGGTAAAGAAATAAATTGTAGCAAACCATCAGGGTATGAGAAATGGATAAAGAAATAAGTTTTAAGGGGGGTAGACTAAAATGAACCAGCTAGTACATACCCTACCACGTGTAGAAACTTGGAACCAATAAGTCTTAGGCAAATAAAATAATAGAAATCTTCCCTTATTACCCTTAGCCAATTTCGGGGACGAAATTTTGTTTTAAGGGGGGTAGATTGTAACACCCCGGATTTTTGCCAACCTGGAATTAGACGTCCTTAGGCAATGGGTCGATCCTAACACTTTATTAACTTGTCAGAACTGAATCCCACAGTTTAAAATCGCTCCTTAACCCATTTCCTTCACAAATCCCACCCTTCACTATCTTGTTCTTTCAATTTTTCAAAGCACTTTCGCGCTAGATACTATCTTAAACTAGTTAAGTATTATAACTTGGGTCACTCTATATACAAACTACGAAGGACTAAGTACCACCTCAGACGGAAATCACTTAGGATTAAATCCTTTAGAAATGAGACAAAGTAACTAAGTGCTAAACTAGATTAGCTACGAAATCCGTTTGAATCGCTTTAAATACGATCTGCAAGACCCAAAACTTGTAGAATCATTGACGCTAGGTTACCCTAAAATCTAGGATCAATCTCATTACCCGGCTGCTCTCGGGAGCATCTCAAAACTCTATATCGGATCTGGACCGCACGTCGGAAGTCCGATTAACATAAAGTTAAGGAACTAGGACTGCCTCACTGGGCTCGACAACCATCTCGAAAATCAAGTCCAGACAATGTCCCACGGCCATTCGATCGTGTCCGGAGTGAGGGAGTGTGAAAATCACTCTTTCCTTTACAAAATAAATATCTGGAATAGTGATCTGGCACCATTCGGTTGCGGATCAGTATTAAGCAACCAGACCGTCAGAATCAGACCAAATTACACCCTCGGATCAGGAAAAATTTCAGGAACATTTACATGTATTTAGAATTTCGGATCGTGGCCCACTGACCGTTGAACTGAAGCTGGTCCGCCACGTGTGATCTGGGAATCTGATCGAGTTGAAAACATAATCCCACGTGGATCCATGAGTGGTGAGCTTAAGTCTGACGTTTGGCTCAAGGGGGCCACCGAAACACTCTTTTGGTGGAACATCGTCGAAATGCTTATAATAGCAAAGTAACCCTTGAACATGAGTCTATTTTGGGAGGTTTTAGGCTATAAAAGGGCCTCGAACAGCTCCTCTCATAGCCATACGAATTTGGGATAAAACCCTAGTGAGAGAGAGAGAAAAGAGAGAGAAGACTTGGGATTTGTGGGAGCACCTTCCTCCTACTGCTTTCAATCATCGCACGGCCTGCATCGCCTCTTTTCAGGCGCTTTTCCGGCGATATCAACTCCGTTTTAAGGTGAGAAACCCTAACCCTAGGTCTGATTTGAAGTGTATATGCTATAGGTAGTGAAATAGCTAACCGATTTCACTCCTTAGGCTAGAAAACTCCCGAATATGGAAGCTCATCCAACCTTGCTGATTCGTTGAGATTCCAAGAGACAAGGTGAGGACTTTAGGTGTATAGGTTGCGGTTTTCAACGCTTTCAATGTCAGATAATGGTAGATTCATGATCTGCATGCAATTGCACATGTACAAAGTGCTTTCCGTTTTCTGTTTCGATTAGAATTGTAGAATTTGGAATTTCACATACTCTAGGTATTCGTATAAAATACCGTATACGTATTTTTTATGGAAATGTATTTGACATGTTTATTTGTCGTATGGATATATGATGTATGGATAAAATACTCATTTGGCGAAAGGGTTCGCCTAAATACATGTTTACTAATATACACCATGTATGTAGAAATACGGTATTGTAAGAAGTACCATATACGTGTATATTTTAGTGATGTGTTTGTCATGATTAATTGTTGTATAAATATATTATGTGCGTATAAATTAATTTCTTGGCAAAAAGAATCGCCGTAATACATGTTCGCTTGTAAATACTATGTATGTTGAAATTGTGTATTCTAGAAATATCGTATACGTGTAAATTTTGAAAACACAATTGTCATGATTATTTGCTGTATGATTACGATATACGCGGATAAAATGCTAGCTTAGCGAAAGAATAGCCCTAATACATGTTTTACTAATATACGTCATGTATGTTGTAATAGCGTACTCCAAGTGTTTGTGTAAATGCTTGTGAGAGTAAATGCTTGGATGTTTGTACCGTAGGTCGGTGCTGAGATGGAATTCTCGACTACCTTAGAGACATGTAGGATTTCCTCCATGTGGTTGTTTACTACAACCACTCACATATGATGTATATGTATTTGTATCCCTATCTGTTAAACAACCACTCACATATGATGTATATGTATTTGTATCCCTATCTGTATAGTGCTCTATTACATGCTTTATAACATGCTTTATATCATGCTTTATAACATGCTTTATATCATGCTTTATAACATGCTTTATGACATGCCTCCTAGCATGTTTGTGTTACTTTGTTTATCATGCTTAACTCCACATGCTATTGATGAGAACTGTTTGAGTTTGGGACTATGTCTATAGTCCAAACATTCGGTACCAGACTTGAGATTGTGGCTGAGATTCATGTCGCCACAATGGATGTGTCTGACGAACCCGAGTCGTACTTCGGTTGGCAATAGTGGTTGACCACACGAAGTGCTTTTGCGCTTCACATCGCCCAACTTGTGCGCTCGAGCTAGTCAAGCTCGTTAATTAACCCAATATGTCGAATGTGTGTTCACCATGTCTAGTCATTACTGTTTGAACCTAGGGTACCAAACTTACCAGTGGTAATCCCGTTAACCATGGTACCTCGATTCGCTAAGACTCATGAGCCGGACATAGTGGTATGGGACACCGTGGCCGAGCTGTCGGCCTATGCTGGGGCCATGTGCCTCCCCGTAGTGACCATTGAGCAACCCAAACTCGTGAGCCGAATACGGTGGTATGGGATACTGTATTCGAGCTGTCGATACTTACGGCGAGAGCCGAGTATGGTGAGACCTGTACTCGTGCTGACGGGTGACGAGTCCTCTGTAGTATCTTCGAGTATACTCCAAGGTCTGTGATTGGCGACGAGTCTTTCACAGTAACTAGAGTGTGAGTTGAGCCGAGTACGGTGAGACCTGTACTCGAGCTGACGGCTAGTGATTGAGCCAAGTACGGTGAGACCTGTACTCGAGCTGACGGTCAACAATTGAGCTGCATACGGTGAGATCTGTATCCGTGCTGACGGGTGACGAGCCCTTTGTGATGCCTTCACTACGCCTCTCAAACCATAATATCGTATTAGATTAACTAGGACTGACGACCCTAGAATGGATTATGTTTGGGAATGATACAAGGGAGGTACCTTAGTTTCCCAATACTGCTGTTTGAAACGGACTAATAATAACTCGAAAATCATGCGCATCATTGCACCGCATGTGCCTAGTAGATGTGGAGCACTGAGAGAGTTATGCATTCGCGAACGTAAGATGTTGTCGCATGAGGGTGGTTTGGCAAGGGCATACATCATAATGTCATTTCATACTTGCATTTAACAAGAGCAGTTAAACTTGTTTGCTTGTACCGCTTTATCATTACTGCTTGATTAAGTTGATAACATGTTAACCTATGCCTTATTGTTCCACTGAGTTAGCTACTCACTCCCACGTTACGGGACGGTGTTTGCAACACCAACCGGACTCTGTCACAGGTATAGGCGGCGCATCGGTTCAGGAGCCGGAGCCCGTTTTCGACAAGGACCAGGATGAGTTCTCATTTATGCAGTACTCTGACAGCTATGCTTAGGCCGACTGCATCGCGGGGACTTCAGGACTCATCTTTTAGATTGTATTTTGATTTTTAATTCAGAAACATTATATGTATATGGATACTCAGTTAGTGTTCATACTCAGGTGTTCATACAAATTTTGTTCTTTATATACTTTAAATATACAATTTTAGTCTTCCGCTTGCCTTTATACAATTGAACTGGAGTATGAATTACTGTTTTGGTAATCTCATTCATGTTTATTGCTCTAACTTAGACAACATTTAACCATCATTGTGTATGTTGCATAAGTGATGCGTTGGAACTCGGGAGTTGAGTTCATACTCGACCCCCGAATTCCAGGGCGTTACATTTTTGCCTGAGGTGGTACTCGGGTCTTTGTATGGAATTTTTCGAGTTGTTACAATCTACCCCCCTTAAAGAAAAATTTTGTCCTCGAAATTAGTACCTTTTCGTACTCCTTGAGAATCTAAGGATAGTTCTTTTGGACCTCGGCTTCAGTCTCCCAAGTAGCCTCTTCTTCGGTGTGGTGCGTCCATAACACTTTCACAAGTAAAATAACCTTGCTACGCAACACCTGCTCCTTCCTGTCTAGAATACGCATCAGACACAATACATATGTAGCATCCTTGCTCAACTGCACCTGTTCCCATCTGATAATGTGGGAAGGATCAGGAACGTATTTCTTTAGCATAGATACATGAAATATGTTGTGTACGCCCGCAAGTGATGTGGGCAAGGCAAGACGGTATGCCACCACACCCACTCGGTCTAATATCTGAAATGAGCCAATGAACCGCCACATGAGCTTCCCTTTCTTGCCAAAATGAAGGACTCCCTTCATGGGAGAAAATTGGAGGACTACATGGTCCCCAACTGATGTAGAGTGGGTCGCAGACAGTTTCATGGCTAAGATGGATCAGAAAAGGCCCGGTCGACGACAGAAGTGATCCGGACCGTCGGACCTTAGATCGGGCGTATCTCGCAATTCGGAATGAGTTAGCTGACGTAAAATATATGATTTTGGGGTAGAACGAGCTACTTTAGCCAACCAACCCAGCTATGCTGGGTTGCAACGCCCGAAATTACGAAAAACCCCTAGATCGACGGTCATTTCCCTGCTTTAATTTCATTTTTACTATAAATAGTAAGTTTTAGTTTGATTATAACTCTTCATCCGTCGGGCTTTAGGAGTTGCGCCCAACGTGAAAAGAGCTTAGAATAATTAGGAGAACGGTTTGGTGAAGCCAAATAGGACACTTACTATTTTTGGCCGAAAACCTTGCGCACTGGTAGACATCACGACCGTCTATAAATAGTAAGTTTACTATTTATAGTAAGTCACGGATTCTAGGAGTTATAGTTGTAGTTTGATTTTGATTTCTTTCCCATTACTTGGTACCCCTATTTAAAGGGTTGTGAACTCAGTTTTAGTCATCAATTAATCAGTTTCGAATTTATTAGAATATATTTCTATTTTCTGCTTTCTTTCCTCGTGGATTCGAGAAGTCTCTGTGAGGAGTCCAGAGAAGCTCCTTGGATTCGGAGTATTTATCCTCATCATGTTCATCCTTGCGTCAATTGGTATCAAAGCGAGGATTCCTCTTAGGTCGATGGTAAACAACGAAGGTATGAATCAAAATCCTGTGGACGGTGATCTAGGGATTCGTTATCTTTTGGAAAGAATGGAAGCTTTCCACCGGGAGAGTCAGTTGACCATGCAAGGGCTGCAGGCAACCCTCGACCGTCTTGCGGATGCGCTACTTCCACCTCGAGCCCTAGATGGTGCTCCGCCACCTATGGTTGCTCCACCACCCATGGTTGCTGTACGACGCAACCCCGATTTTCGTAGAGCACTACCAGTGACAAACCGTAGGGCTACACCAGATGATTCAAGTTCTAGCGACGAGGACCTTAATGAGGGTTTTGCCCGACAACCAATCCATGGAGGCGATTACCTAGATCATGCCGAAAGAGACTATCGAGGTAAGGCTGAACTTCCTAGTTTTAATGGTTTATTACGTATAGAAGATTTTCTTGATTGGCTAGCCGAAGTAGAGAGATATTTTGATTATATGGATGTGCCAGATCATAAAAGGGTAAAATTGGTAGCGTTTAAGTTAAAATCTGGTGCTTCAGCATGGTGGGAACAATTACAACTCTTACGAGCCCGCAAGAACAAGGCGCCCATCTTATCATGGCCACGGATGAGACTTCTTCTTTGATCACGATTTCTCCCCAGTGATTATGAGCAGATATTATTCCTGCAATACTAAAATTGCCGACAAGGAAACCGAACTATCACATATTACACTGAAGAATTCCAGCGGTTGGCTGCACGAAATGATTTGTCAGAATCTGAGTCACAGAAGGTAACACGATTTATAGGTGGGCTGCGACCGACAATTCAAGACCGAGTTCAGATGTACCCAGTCGAGACCGTGGATGAAGCAGTTCAATTGGCGGGTAGGGCAGAAACACAACTTGCAAGAGTTCCTGCTCGTCCCTATCCTTTAACTCGACCCCCCATGACGGGTCCCACACAGGATCCAGTGCTGCCATGAGGAAAAGATCCAGTAGGAGAACGTCCTCAACCTCCACAACCGCAAACCGTGATACGGGGAGTGACTCATCCAGACCTCAACGTGCAGCACCCACAACAGCGGGCCCGAGTAGGATTTCAAATCCTTATGCTCGGCTAAGGTCAAACAATTATTACCGCTGTGGCCAGCCAGGCCACTTATCAAACACTCGTCCTCAACGTCCCGCAGCACACTTGACTATAAACGAAGGGGGCATTGAAGATGAGGCCTCAGAAGAAGACCATGGCTATGACGAACATGAATAAACCACTGAAGAAATAGCAAGTGGCGATGAAACGATGGGCGAGGATCGTGGCGAATTTCTAGTTGTGAGGCGATTACTGTATACCCCACGAAAGGAATTACATCCACAGCGACACAATATATTTCATACTCGGTGCACTGTCAACGGAAAGGTCTGTGATGTGATCATAGACAGTGGTAGTAGTGAGAACATCGTCTCAAGAGTGATGGCGGACAAGTTGCGGCTACCAACAATAAACATCCTTCCCCATACTCAATTGGCTGGATAAAAAAGGTGAATGAGACCAAGGTAACTGAACAATGCACTATCTCATTTTCAATTGGTAAAAATTATAAAGATCAGATACTTTGTGACGTGGTCGACATAGAAGCTTGCCACATGCTACTCGGTTGACCCTGACAGTCAGACCGTGATGCGACCCATCGGAGACGAGACAATGTTTACGTATTCATCAAGAATAGTCAAAAAATAATCCTTGCCCCTATGGCATCAGAGAACCACCCTGAAGCTTCTAAAGTGGAGGGGAGTTCCCTCTTGACTATTCGGGATTTCTTGGAGGAATCCAAGGAAACCGGCGAGGTGTACGCCGTAGTAGTGAAGGAAGAGGAAGAATAACCCTCAAACATCCCTCCAAGTTTAAGACTATTGCTGAACGAATTCAAAGAAGTCTGGCCTAAGGATTTATCTGATGGATTGCACCCCATGAGGGACATCCAACATCACATAGACCTCGTCCCTGGGGCTAGCCTGCCCAACCGCCCTCATTATCGGATGAGTCCGAAGGAGTGCGAGATACTTCAGGGGCAAGTGGAGGAATTGATCCGTAAGGGTCTCTTGAGAGAGAGCATGAGCCCATGTGCTATACCAGCATTATTAACGCCAAAAAAAGATGGAAGCTGGCGCATGTGTGTCGACAGCCGGGCAATCAACAAAATTACCATCAAATATCGGTTCCCAATACCACGGTTGGACGACATGCTCGATATGCTAGAATGGGCCAAGGTATTCTCTAAATTAGATCTGAGGAGCGGTTACCATCAGATTCGTATCCGACCCGGTGATGAGTGGAAAACGACATTCAAGACTAAGGAAGGGTTGTATGAGTGGCTGGTCATGTCTTTCGGCCTATCGAACGCACCAAGTACTTTTATGCGTTTGATGAATCAAGTGTTAAAACCGTTTATTGGTCGATTTGTGGTAGTATATTTTGATAACATATTGATATATAGCCAGGATGAGGCAGAGCACAGGAAACATCTCAGGAAGGTGCTAAAGGTCCTACAAATTAACAAGTTGTACCTCAACTTGAAGAAGTGTAGTTTTTTAACTGACAGCCTATTATTCCTAGGGTTTGTTGTAACGTCCACAGGCATTCGTGTGGACGATGAAAAGGTGCGAGCTATTAGGGAATGGCTGATCCCGACAAACATTCATGAGGTGAGGAGTCTATCGTCGATTTGTGCGAGATTTTAGCACCATAGTCGCGCCTATAACAGATTGCATGAAAAAAGGACCGTTCCAGTGGACTGATAAAGCTGACAAGAGCTTTCATGAGATTAAGTATCATTTGTCTACAACACCGGTCTTGGTGCTTCCTAATTTTGACAAATTGTTTGAAGTTGAGTGTGACGCTTCATACGTCGGAATTGGGGGAGTATTATCACAGGAAGGCAGGCCGATAGACTTCTACCGTGAGAAGCTCAGTGAAGCCCGAAAGAAGTAGTCGACTTATGAGCTTGAGTTGTACGCAGTTGTTCAGGCACTGCGACATTGTTGGCATTATCTGATTCAAAGAGAGTTTGTTCTTTACATTGACCATCAAGCATTAAAGTTTATTAATAGTCAGACTAACGTGAATCATGTGCATGCTAGATGGGTTACGTTTTTACAGGAATTCACGTTCGTTCTGAAGCACAAGTTAGGACAGCAGAACAAGTCTATTATTTGTATTTTGGTTTCTTTGAGATAGCCAGAAAATCTCATGTGTTGTTTTTGATTGAGATAGCTAGAAAATCTCAGTGTGGGGTTTTTGTTTATGATAGCCCTTCTAAAATCACAATTGTGTAAGGTTTTTAAGGTGAACTTATGAAAACCTTATTTTTAGTGAATGCCAATATCACATGGGATGTGATTATTGGGAGTAGAGTACGTGTGGTTGTTTGAGAACAATTGGTGTACACACCGAACCACTATAACTCCAGGTGTTGTGGTGAATGTTTAATTTTTGTATCTGAGGTGAATAATTGCAACTATATTTCTGCACTAGTGAATGATTACAATAGATAGTTTTATTATCTCTTGCTTGGTTTGAAGTCTTGATCCTTACAAACGTTCGTGAAATTAGGTTGTCCTACCTAAAACTTTATTTTTGGTGTAAGGTTGTCCTACCAACTAAGTTTGAATGAATTTTTCAATACTAGTGTTATTGAGATTTGTGATTTATTCTGATTTATTTATTATTTCTACACTCTATTTTTTAATTTATTTTGGCATAGTCCTATTTACCCCCCCTCTAGGACTGTTAAGCTCGCCTTTTTCAATCCTAGAACAAAAGAAAAATATAAACAACAAACTAGAACTGAAGGATTGAAGATGAATGACGGCTTTATGGAAGCTTTGTCACCCCTAGGTCCTTCTCTCAAGCCCTAATTTATGTTTAGAACAACTTAAAGTGCCCCTTTAAATAGTAATAATTTGCACCGACTTTGCACTAACTTTAAAAATTCACACTTTGTTACACTTCGGTCGCACCGACTACATCCTTCGGTCATACTGTACATCACTTTGGTTAGACTAAATTTGTTTCTCAGTTGCAGCCGAATTTCGTTAATATTCATATGAAGTCTTTGCCTCCCTTAAGTCGCACCGAACCCTCCTTTGGTGGTACCGAACATGGCTTTGGTCGAACGAAAGTGTTGAGCCAAATTTACTCTGAATATTACAATTTATCATTGGACTGTTCTGTGGATATTCGGTCAGATCGAACCAACCTCTAGTGAGACCAAACAGTCTGATATTTCTGTTGTTGCACGACATGATTTTTTAGTCATTTCTTCATCCTTCATCCTTGATTTTCTTGAATCTTTGGCACTTGAATTCATCATTAATGTCCACCAAATTTTGAATTCTTCATTAATGATTCTTTTGGGTTTTAATCTATCCTTTTAAGCACGTATTCTTCTTCAGGTCCAAAATCTCCTCGCGTGTAGAAAACACATATTAATAAATCAATTTAACACTTAAATACCAACAAAGCTAATATAATTGAGAGGATAAATATGTAATATTTAGGTGTTATCATGTAGGGTACGTAATTTATATGGAATTGTTGTTGATAGCCTAGCCTAGATTGGGGGTGTGACCATACAAACTGTTGATGTAGAAATCTGGTTAACCTTCCCTAGACCTTCGAATACTTGCACATAGAAAAGACAAAGGAGACCCTAGCTACAACAGGGGACCCTCTGATGCTTAAGTCAGGTAGGGAATCTGGGTCTGGTAGAAAATAAAGGTTTTTGGGTCGAAGATTGTGCGTACCTTTCGCCATTATGCATGCTCGTATTTATAGGTGAGAGGTGTCAGTGGTGTAGAGAAAGATTATAAGGCCCGTATCAACCTCCATCAAAGAGAGAGCCAAGGAGTTTGGCATTCCATCGGACCAAGAAGATCTAAAGGTGGGTGTTTTGGTAGGAGTAGATTTATGCTTTGATGTTGGGCCAAGTGGGGCCTACCGATCGATGGTATGGATCTCACTTTGGACCCTAGGTGTGGCTGATGGCCCACCATGATTCGTATGTTCATCCCATGATGGGGCCATTCTCTATGGACCCCATTATGATGTCATTTTCCTAGTAGGCAAAGGTCATCTAGACCTTACATTTTGGTGGAGAAGGGATCTCCACCATTGATTTTGATTGGTGGGCCCACATGTAATGGACCCACTTGATGTTTATTGTAATGCATGGAAGGGAGGGCCCATAGTGGCGGGGTCCCTCCATCGCATGTCTCTCTCCTCTCTATCTCTCTCTCTCTCTCTCTCTCTCTCTCTCCCTGTTTGATGGCCTACCTTGAAGAATGGATTAGATCCACACCATGGACGGTGTAAATCCCACTATGATGTATGTACTTTGTATCCACACCGTCCGTGGGATCATGAACGGTGGGGCCTGCTGCATCTGTGGCAGTCCACACCATCCAGTCCACCAAACGTGGACCCCACCTTGATGCGTGATGCATCCAAACAGTTCATCCGTGGACCCCTTGATGGGGTACATTGTCCAGGCCGTCTAGGGCATGGACGTTGGAGTTGTTGCAAAAGAAAAAAATAAATATAAATAAATAAATAATATATATGATGGCCCTACGTGGGACCCACCATTTTTTTTGGCAGAGGGTGGGCTGGTGTACAATAGCTATATAGCTGTTGTACTAATGTCAACAAAGGTCCGTGGGTCTGATTGTAATCCCAATCATCCATTGGACGTCAGTAGGTCCTGTGGACCGATCATGGGGTATATGTTATATCCCAACTGTCCATCTAGAAGGTGGGACCCCAGATATATAGTTGCTGTATTTATGGCAACAAGTTCCGTGGGCCATGCCATAATGTATATGTGTAGCCCACATCGTCTAGATGGCTAGATAGTGGGCCATGCCATGATGTATATGTTGTAGCCCACACCATCTAGATGGTTGGACGGTGGGCCACACTGATGTATTTATTGTAATCCACACCATCTAGATAGCTGGATAGTGGACCATGTGAGGCCTGTATCCTAGACTGTACCGTTTCATAGGCTTCCGCGGTTCTCCCAGTCGAATTTTGGTGACCTGTGATGCGTAGATAATAGTTGCATGTGACCCTGAGTCGTATCCCGTATTCCAGAGTCGGCTCGACCCAAGACTTGTACCTTAGCGACCGCATCATCACCGCGGTTCCAATGTCGCGTCTTACGCACCAAGGCGATACCTAGGCTATGGGCTAGTGCATATCTCGAGGAAATGCCATGCATTTACGATGTTTAAGAGAGGAATCTCTATGAATTATCCCATCAATTCCATCAATGTCAAGTACAATACATCACTCAACACATCACCCAACACATCACTCACCCCATCACAACCCATACCTCTCTTACACAATAACTCTAAAAGTCAACATTCCATCTCATCTCCTCTCTCTCTCTCTCTCTCTCCCATCCATCACTCCATCCCATCTTCTCTCTCTCTCTCTCTCTCTCTTATTTCTCCCTTCTCTTCCAAGTAACCAAAGGAGAACCCAACGTCCAAGCTTCCCAAGCTTTCTATGGAGAAGCTATAGTGTGGCCCACTTCCTACCTCTCTCATCTCCCATCTCAACCCTCAATACTTCATCATCTTCCATTAAGATCGAAGCCAAGGAGTTAGGTGTTCTATCAGGACCAGGAAGATCTACGATGGGTGATCTTGGATCTACATTTTCATTTTTATTTTTGTGATTTAAGGGCCCACATATGGTGAGACCCACTTGATGTATGTATTGTACAAGGGAGGGCCCAATAGTGGCGGGGCCCGTCCCCTTCACGTTCCCTACTCTCGCTTTCTCTCTCTCTCTCTCTCTCTCTCTCTCTCTCTCCTTCTCCCTGAATTGGTGGCCCATCTACAGGCTATCCAGACCATCCAGCAGGTGGGATGGACCTACTGTCCACCCTACTGGACTGGCGGTCCAGTTGGATGGCCTGGATGATGGGGAAGCACAAATATCAACTTGACAGTGGGCCATGCTGCCTTGGACCCCACCTTGCATGCCTTGTATATCCAGACCGTCCACCATCTGGACGATACTGTGGAACCCACTGTGAGTAGCATGTTTCATCCTAGCCGTCCATCCAACTCCCTGGGAGGCAGATTCAAACCTCTGGTGGGCCATGTGTGTGGAGCTTCACTATAATGTATGTTTTTTTAAAAAACCGTCCACCCATTTGAAGGCATGGGGCCACCCCACACGTGTGACACGTGTGGGGGTGGGACCCACCTTGATGCATGTATTCTGAATCCCCACCGTCTAGAGAGGTCTGGACGGTGCAGTGGACTCCAAGGTGATGTATGTGCTTCAGATCCACACTGCCCAGACCTCTGGACGGTGGGTCTGGCCTTGAGGCATGTGTTTAGTCCAGGCCATCCACCTGTCAGTGGGCCACACCTTGATGGGTGTGCTGTGATCCAAACTGTCTAGCCTAACTAGACAGTGGGCCCCTACCACGATTGTATGTGTTGCATCCCATCGTCTATCTGGACGATGGAAACCTTGCAGCTCGGAGCTATAATGTTGTCAGCAAGCTCTATGGGGCCCACTGATGTATGTATTGTACTCCACACCATCCATCAGTGTGGACTCCACCGTGATGTATTTATTATATGCACCGTCCAGATGGCTGGACGGTGGGACCCACCATTGATATATTTATTCTATATCCACGTTGCCTATCAAGTGGACCACACCACAAAGATCAGTGGAGGGTTGAACACCTACCATTGAAACCATTTGGGTAATAGAAGCTTTGGATCAATATGAGATTTGCTTTTCCTCTTAATCCAGGTCTTTGTGACCTTATGAACAAATTAGATGGAAAATGAACATTATGGTGGGCCCAGGTGAATTTAAATAGTGAAAATCATTATCTCCACTGCTATTTGTGGTATGGTCCAGATGATCTTCGGTCTTCATCTCTGCTGCTATTTATGGTGTGTCCCATATGATGCGGCCCACTTGATATATGGGGCCCATGGGCGAGGCCCAATGTGGTGTATCTGAGGCCCATGGGTGAGGCCCAATGTGATATATCTGAGGCCCGTGGGCGAGGCCCAATGTGATATATCTGAGGCCCGTGGGCGAGGCCCAATGTGATGTATTCGAGGCCCATAGGACGTGGCCATTGTGTTATATGTGAGGCCCATGAGTAAGGCCCAATGCGATGTATGTGTGGCCCATTACATTGTGTATGAATCCCTTGTGTGGGCCACTCATTGGGAGCAATGTTGATTAAATATCCACATTGATGGGAAATGATGGTTAAATGTCCTCATTGTGCCCTTCCCTTAGGCCTTGTTAGGCCCATTCACATTATTCTCTAAATGGGTTGACCCTAATTATTGGGCCCCATTTGTATTATCCATCTATTCTCATTGGGCTATCCCAAGATGTTAGGCCCCCATCGGTTGTAAGTAGGATTAATTCTTTTATTTTGGAGTCCACCTAGGACTCATTTGGGCCCCGTAGGGCATCTGGTAGGATTATATAAAGTATGGAGAAGGAACCCTTTCTGGATCCTTAGGCTTTGGGTAGGCCACTTAGGCCCAACCTTGATATAAGAGGGGGGTACATCATCATCATATAACATGCTTAGTATGGCTCCATGATTCATGTCCATATACATCATATGTATGCTTGATATGAGTAATGATTAATCATAGCACATGCCATTAGGAAAATTGTTATGAGACTCCTTGATAAGGGGAGTTGTCCACATAAGCGAGCGGTACGGGCATGATTGCTATATGATTGGATAGCGTGATTCATGCATCTCGCATTGTGTGACATGAATACTATATGCCCTAGCGACATCAGGACTGTAGTCTCCACAGGCACATCGTGGTTGGCAGGATTGGAAACCGAAAGGGATGCTATAGATGTCCCTGGATGAAATTCCCTAAACCCTTATGGTACTAGGAGGTTGCTCCAATGTCTAGACCGAGTGGATGCATAAGCGCTAAGTGCCGAATACCAGAAGGCTGCGCTTTCCATTGTGTCATGGTCAGTTGGAAGGGGGTGCGGCCTTACCTGCCCTAGAGGAGGGGGCAAAGCTAGGTTGAGTTTGACTAGCTCGAGTGTAACATCTCAGAAAAATCCGTACAAGGACCTAAGTACCACCTTAGGCAGAACTACCTAAGGACCGTATCTTGTCGTAATTTAGGCAGAGATTAGTTAATTACTAAACTAAATAATCGGTGGATTAAGCTCGGGCCACCATTTCAACAAATGAGAAGGCCTAAAACCATTAATACTACTGATTCAACGTCACTTAAAGACCTAGGAGAAATCCCAAAAGCCTGTCGTTCTCGGGAGTACATTGAAACTCCGTACCAGACCTAGACCACATGTCGAGGGTCCGATGACCGTGAAATTATAGGATTATATTCGTCCTATTAGGCTTAACAACCATCGCGGGGATCAAGCCCAGATTGTGTCCAGAAATGTACAACTTGAGCCCTGAGTAAAGTGTGTGAGAAACGTGAATATTTTTAGAAAATGAGATGAAACTTAAGTGAGTTGGGCCATTCACTCTCACATGAAATCGAAGATTTCAGATCATTAGTTTCTGACCAAAGATCACCCATGGGCGCGGTTCCACCTGCACCACCTGTGCACCCTACTGAAAATGTGGGTGCTAGTAGCTTGTTTGAACGATTCCAGCGCTTTCAACCTCTTACATTTGCGGGTACTCACAAACCCGAGGAGGCCGAATATTAGCTTAACCACATCTTTAAGATGCCGAAGCCGCTGCACTGCACTGAGGCAGAGCAGGTCGAGCTGGTCACCTACATGTTTGAGAAGGAGGCCAGTCTCTAGTGGGACAGTATCCTTCGGACCGTCACTCCTAGTTACGTGTAGACTTGGGCTGCTTTTGAGACACGCTTCCATGAAAAGTACTTTCCCCTCACGTATCATAATGAGAAGGCGAGTGAATTTCTTCGCCTCCATCAGGGAGGGATGATAGTGGCAGAGTACGAGAATAGGTTCATGGAGCTGGCCAGATATGCTCCCCTGATATTAGTAGACCAGCCGATGCGAATGCGGTGGTTTTCTGAGGGTCTGTGACCAGAGATACACTCAAAGATGTGTTGCACTAGCATATCCAACTATGCTGAGCTAGTGGGCATGTCTCTGCGAGCTAAGCAGGATGGGGACAGGTTGTCCCATACATGTGTGCCTATGATTCATAGGCCTCGACCAGATTTGTCGAGTAGGCCGTTCCTTAACAAGAGGCCTCATGCAGACTCGCCTTCCAGACTTACAGCTCCACCAGCCCCAACAAAGTTATCAGAATTTTGGTGCACCTACTGCAAGAGGTCAGGCCACTCGGATACGTATTATTTCACCAGGATGAGGGATAACGGCTTCTCGCCGCTTCAGAGAATCAACCGCCAGCTTCCTCAAGTTATTGCAGCCTCACCTCTATGGTCAGCACCAGCACATCCTTCTTTTCAGCCACCTGCACCTCGATTTAGGCCGCCCCAATGGCCCATGGCACCGTAGCCAAACCGTTCTTAACAGGCTCGAGTGCACTCACTTGTAACTGAGGCATCTGAGACAACAGTTATAACACTAAATCACAACGTATATTCAAAGTACACCAGTTTTCATATTGGTGGACACCGGGTCCACTATCTCGATCATATCATGCGCATCAGTTAAGCGACTGTTGTTGGATATAACTCCTACGAAAGGGGTGAGGATCCTACAAGATTTGATCAATGAAGGGTAAAGGAAAGTGGTCCTTCCTTGTGATGGTATTCAACTTCCTGTAGTTAATGCACATTCTCCAACCAGTAGTAACTCTAGTTGTCATGAGTTCATTGTCAGCATTGGCTATGATGGTGATTCCGGACTTCTTAGGAACCACCTAAGTTGGACTCACCCATTGGGTATCGAATATAGGGTATATGATACCCACATCTAATAGCTTGAGAATATCAGCCTTAACTACTTCCTTCATGTTTAGATTTAATCTATATTGTCGTTGCTGGGAGGTCTTCATGTTATCCTCTAGATAAATGCAGTGAGTACAAATCAAAGGGTCTATTCCCTTGAGGTCTGCAATCGACCATCCAAGGGCTCCTTTATGCTCAATGAGAGTATAGATAAGCATACTCTCCTGTTCTTGCTCAAGGTGGGAAGAAATCACTACCGGGTATATCTCATCTTGACCTAAATAGACATATTTCAAATCAGAGGGCCAAGGTTTTAGGTCAAGCTTTGGTGCTTTGAGGTTAGACGGTAGAGGCACTACATTAGTTTGGGGTAAATTTTCAAATTGTGTCCTCCATTGGTTAACTTCAAGTATCGACACTTTATCAAGCATGACCCCCGTCTTCTTAATCATATCATCATCTAAATCATGGGAGTGGGCCAAGCACTTCTCTAAAGAGTCAGAGGATAAGGTCAGAAGTGTTTTATCTTCCACAAAAGAATCAATCAAATTAACATTGTGGGCATCGTCGTCATCCTCTGCCTGTTTACTCATGTTGAAAAAGAGATTAAGCTCCAATGTCATATTCTTAAAAGACAAATTCATGACACCATTCCTACAATTAATGATTGCATTTAATGTGGAAAGGAATGAGTGACCAAGGATGACGTGAATTTGAGTGCTCATGTCCACAATAGGTTGAGTATCCAGGATGAGAAGATCTATTGAGTAGTAGAATTTGTCGACCTGGACCAACACATCCTCAATTATCCCTCTCGATACACGAACTGAATGATCGGCAAGTTGTAACGTAGTTCAAGTGAATTTTTAGTCACCTAGACCCAGTTGTTCGTAAATTGAGTATTGGATCAGATTTACACTAGCTCCTAAATCAAGAAGTGCGTCCTCAAGCCGGTAATTCTCAATTACACAAGCAAGGGTTGGGCTATTGGGATCTTTGTACTTTTGTAGCACATCTTACTTTAGGATGGCACTAACTTTTTTGGTTAAAAAGATTTTCTTTTGAATTTTTTACCATCTTTTGGTCGTACCTAAGTCTTTCAGAAATTTGGCATATGAAGGTATTTGTTTAACGACATCTAGTAGAGGAATGTTGACCTTCACTTGTTTCAGCACTTCTAGAATATCCTAAGAGTTAGAAAGAAGTTTTAGTGAAATCAACCTTTGGGGAAATGGAGCAATCGGTTTGCTTTGAAGTTTTGGTTCTAATTCTTGTGGAGTAGTGATAGATCTATCATTGTTATCCTCTTTTGGGTCCTTAGGCTTTTTAGCCCTGACCAGAATGGTTTTGTCAATGGTCTTCCCACTTCTTATGGAGCAGTGAAGATCAACTTACTTCCCATAAAGATACTATCATTACATCATGTTTGTTCGGTCGCGATGTAGTAATAATCTGAGTAAGACCAAGGTTGAATCCACAGAGACTGAAACTTGTATGTTTATGAAATTAACTAGAAGTAGAATTATAAGAAGATATGAAACTAATTCTGAAGTATTTGAGAGAATAAATGTGAATAGAGTAATTAAAACTAAGAATTTAAAGGTGGGAACTAGGGTGTCAAGGATCCACTTCTAGTGATTAGGGAGCCTTCTTACTTGATTCAAGTAACACAATTAGAATTAAAGTCCTATCCTATCCAATTGGAAGATATATCAATAAAACCAAATCTGAACTTTCATTAATCTAATTCTCAAAGGAGGAGAATTGTGATTCTTGGAACGGATTTCATCACCAAACCATGCCCATGGGACGATGGCCGACAACAAGGTTTACCAATCCCACAATCTCAAAGTAAGGAAAAGAAGATACTCAAAGCTATTGCAGATCTACTGTAATTTAAGTCACAATAAATCATTAAAAATCGAAAGTATTCCTTTAAAATCAAATTAGAATCAAAGAAGGTTCAACATAAACACGAATTAAAGCAAGAGAAACATCCTATCATGCTATAAGCTTTACCTCTTAGCCCTAGCTAAGAGATTTGGCCAACCATAGACATGATTGGATCAAAGTTTCTTAAGAAAAATATGAAAACAACTAAGGAAGAAGAAGAAAAGCTCTTGGTGACGGCTTCTCCACCCTTTTGCTTCACTCGTTAAACCCTAGAAGATGCCTAGGAACATCCTAGGGAGTCCTATTTATAGTTGTGGAACTCCAACTTCCGCACCTAGTTGGAAAATTATAGGAACCGCCTCAAATTTACGTAATTTGCTAAAATAAACTTCACTCTGCGCAGTTTCCCAAAATAGACTTTACTCTAAACAATTTCACAAAATGACCCAGAGTTTTAAAATATACTTTTTCAGGATGATTTCAAGATTCCTTTTCTTCACTTCAAATCTTTGATTCTCTTTATTCTTCACTTAGTTTTCTTAGATCTTTGGCATGTGAATTCTTTGATCTTGGTCTCCTCAGATCCATCTCTTACCTTAGTGATTCTTGAGATCAAATCCATGCTTTTATCACCCTTTTCAATTCAAGCTCTTAAATTCACCTTACAACAAAAATATGAGTAAAATAGAACATTAAGCATTATCATGTTCATAAAACAAAGATATAAATGGGGGATAATATGCAATATTTGACCCTCAACAATGTTAGCTATTCTTACCATATTGAGATTAATTGAGAAATTAAGTACTGATTTCGAACATATCCCCTTTTTATTCTTTTTCAAGTTTTTCATTTTATATTGACGGTCAATTTTTATTCATTCTTTTACAGACCTTGCATTATTTTTACATTTTTTTCAGTCTTTTTTGGTCTTTTCACCATACATGATCTTTTTGTCAATCTCACTGTTTTTTAACTAGTTCTTTTCATCTTTTAAGGTGGATAAAATTCCTTAGACTTAATTCTCACCATCTATCAATGATTCACATACTAACAATCAGAAATTCTAGCATTATTCATATAAAACAATTTGAACGTGTCTTGTGATTTAGATTAATATGATATTCAAACTTCCTCTTAATCAATTGAGCGCAAGAACTGTAATTGATATATTACTTAGATGATCAAACTTCAACAATTCAAAATTCAATCTCTATCTTATCATCATACTCAAAACATTCTTAAATACACAATTCATCGCTTCCAAACAGATAAACATTGAAAAATTTTCAAAATTTTTACAAATTTTGCTCAAAACTGAAAAAACACTTATTAGTTTACCTAATCTCCCATCCCCAACCTAAAATACACATTGTTCTCAATGTAAAAGACATAAGCATGATTTACAAAAGAGATAATGTAATTAAAGAAGTGATGGAAAGATAATACCTGATGAAGGAATTTTAAGGCTTTTTCCAAAGGATCTCAGCGTGAAGGTGGGTTAGCACAAGAATTAAATAACCAAAAAGCAAATATCCTAAACAAACGAAAAGTAAACTATCATAAAGTAGCAGAAGCAAACTATCCTAGTCCTAAATTCTATGAAAGCAATAAACCTAACTATACCTCTATCAGACTAGGAGGTCAATCCTGGTAAACAGGATCAATCAGAGATATGGACATGTCCTCTAAATCAAATTTCTCGATAAATGGCTTCAACCGATGTCCATTCACTTTAAAATTATTGTCATTGTTTGGATTCTAAATCTCGACGACCCCTTAAGGATAGACATTAGTAACAATGAAAGGGTTGGTCTAACGGGATCGGAGTTTTCCCGGAAAGAGATATAACCAAGAATTGTACAAAAGGACCTTATGCCCTGGTGTGAATAATTTTTTGAGAATATGTTGGTTATGAAACACCTTCATTTTATCCTTGTAAATTCTCAATTTCTCTTATGCGTCATTCCGGATTTCTTCGAGTTTATTAAACTAGAGTTTGTGAAGCGAGCCAACGTTGTCCAAATTGAAGTTCAGATTTTTAATAGACTAGTAGGCTCTATGTTCCAACTCCACAGGTAAGTGGCAAGCCTTCCCATAGGCAAGTCTAAAGGGAGGCATTCTAATAGGGGTTTTTGAAAAGGCCAAGCTATATGTCCTAGAGGGGGGGTGAATAGGACTATGCCAAATATAAAAATAATACTAGCAGAATTAAACAATAAGATAGCCAAGTAAAGGAAAGATAGCAATCCACAATACAGAATGTAAAGCAACCTCAAATTCTAATTGTTCTAAGGACAATCTTTCACCATAAAAATTAAGGGTTTATGGCATTGACAACCTTACTGGAACAAATAGAGAATTAAAAACTCAAATTGTAGAGAAATAAAAAGGAAATAACAAGAATTGAAATCTATACTATTACAACATTCCCCACAATGCTTGAAATGTAAATGTTACAACATTTACATCCACGCATACATCCCACAAACTTGAATGATAAAAGATATAGAAAATAAGTCACACATCCACAAAACACAAAGAGTTATAGTGGTTTGCCTATGTATACACCAACTTTTAAACAACAACCACATAGCTTGCTACTCCACTCCTAATATCCTCGCACAGGGAATATTAGCATTCACTATTAAAATAGGTTTTTCCAGGTTCACCTAAAACCCTCACAATTGTGTCTTTTAAATGGCCTTACACAATCCAAAAACCCCACTCTGAGTTTTCTGGCTCACCTCAGATAACCAAAACAATGAGATTTTTCTAGCTTAATCTTAAAAGAAACCAATATAATAAAAGATTTACACAAATGTAAAATACCTAGATTTCTCCTTTTGTACGAGCACAGAAGAACCAAATCGGACTAGAAGTTTGAATATAGAAGTTCAATGTCCACACTCACTTTGAAATGGTTATAGGTTCGAATTGATTTTAAATTAAACTAGTTGGGCTAGCTCTATTTGATTTTGATTCTAAAAAGTGGAATATCACAATTCCTCTTTCAAGTTAGAATGGAATGCAGAAACAAAATCAAATATGACAAGCTAATAAAAGAGAATATTAAATAAGCACAGTGTAGCTTTACAATAACACAAACTTATCTCTCAGAGTGATGCCTTGATCTTACTTGAAGTGGATATAAAACTATGAAATTCGTTCTCTATTTATAGGTGAAGAAATCGCATCTTCGACTAGTATTGTGGACACTACGACTGGTCAAAGGTCGAACATATTTTTGAATTTTGAGCGTGATTGGATAAAACCGTTTCACGACTGGGCAAAGGCTCTTCACGACCAGTCCTGAGCCCTCCACGACTGGTCGAGACCTTCCCACGACTGGTCGTGAGGAACCAAAATTCGTTGCTGTAGTTTGAGTCGTGGCTGCTAGAATGGTCGTGAATGAGTCGAACACTGTTCATACGACCGGTTGAGCAGTCTCCAGGACTAGTTGTAAACGAACAAAAAATTCTAAAAAATTACAACCAATATAGGACTGGTCTTGGAATTTATTGGAGTGGTCGAGCCAGTGCTAGGACTACTCGAATAGGGTTCAGGACTAGTCTTAGAACAGTCCAAACACATGTAAAGTGATTTAATTTGAATTATGTATACAAAATGACCTACCCTAAGGTCAATCATACCTTCACCAAGAAGTATGAACATTAAACCTTCTCTTCTTCAGAAGATTTTGAAATTCAAGAAGCTTGAGACCTCGACTCTTGATGAAGCTTGAAATCTTCGGAAGCTTGAATTCATAGTCCTTGAATTGTACTTTACCTAAAGTCTTGAACAAGATTTCGTCTTCGATGTACCTTTAAAACTCTGATGCTTTAGAGAAGAGAACAATGTAATTGATCTTGCATTTCTTGAAGTAGATCATTATTCTTGACTTGAAGCATTGTGATGCGGTGTCTTGAACATATGCATATCAACATGCTACAAAAGACGCTGATTGAGGTTTTGGCACCACAAAATTTAACAATCAAAGGAGCAAGAAACTATAGCACTTACAATCTCCCCCTTTGTCAAATCTGTGACAAAACACATCAACAATAATATAACTAATAAACATATAAAGAATCATGCATCAGTTATAAAAGAAAACCATATAAAAGAAAACTAGTTATTGCCTGGTTAAAGAACTAGCACCAGTTATCATCAACTAGCACACATCATCATGAAGTAGGCAAAACACCTTCTTCCTTACTCCCCCTAAGTAACACACATAAAAAAAAAAAATAATGCCACTTGCTACATCCATATCCATAAGCAAACAAACATAAATATTCTCCCCCTTTTTGTCACAATATGATAAAGGAAATTATGATATGGAAAAGGAAAATGAAAAAGAGAGTAATAAAGGAGACAAGTAGTCAAGATATGAAAGAAGTATAAGAAAATTCAAAGTTCACATATCATTAACCAGCAACCTGAAGTAACATCAAAGTTCACATACCAACAAAAATAAAGTAGTATAAAAGTTATTATAGACCAAAGGATAACACACTTAATCAGATCCTGAAGAAGGAGCAGGTATGGTAGGATCCATTTGATGAAGGCCCTTATTTAAGCGCCTAAGATACTTGCACATATATTTAAATTGCAAATCATGGGCAACATTCATGTTCTCTACCTTCTCCTCAAGTGCACGTAGACATGCATCAAAATCAGATGGCTCATAGTCAGGATCATTTCTAGAATCTGATTCAATTTCATCAAAAATGTCATCCATATTGATATCATCAGGAGGAAGATCGCCACCTTCTTCTTCATTCACTTCTTCAGCACCATCGCCACCCACATTCACTTGGCCAGGAGTCAATCCCAACTTCATCTTGTTTATATTTGAATTGTTGAAAATAAGGTCATGAATAGGAGCCTCTCCAACAGGCATAGCGACTAGCATGTGAGTAGCTAACACAGTCATAAGATATGAAAATGGAATATCACTGTGTCTAGGATGGAAACGAAATTGAATGATAGAATGACAAATCAAAGATGGAAGACAAACTGGAGTACCAGAGATGATGGAATGCAAAACCCGAACCATAAAGGAAGTCAATTCTGTTTTGTTACCAGAATGTGGAAACAGATTTGAAATAAATATTCGATGAAGAACCCTGTATCTGGGTAACAAATACTTGGAAGCAATCGCATTCCCTTTATGAGTCCATTGAGCATCTAGGTTGTATAATGCTCTAGTGAGCACTCATTTTTCTGATTCCGACGGTTTTTCAACTAGAGTGTTAATAGGAATACCATCATCATTAATAGGAATGTCCATCAAAGCAGAAATTAACTGACAGTCTATTTCAAATGGACCTTCTCTAGTTGAAATTTTAAACGTTAAATTCTCAGTCCAAAATTTAGAAATACACGCAAACATAGCTAGTGCAATAGAGCTTGCGCAATAGACCAGTATACTGGCCCACCCCAATGTAGAATGTTTACCCATCATACAGCTTGGAGAAGTGGAAGGAGGTCAAAAGGAGCAATGTGTTCAAGATCGACAGGTCGTTCAACGATAACATTGCGCAATTGTAAATCCCGCACATTGGAGGGATCATCTTCAGGTGAACGAAGGTGGTGCCTTGTTACAGTTAATTGAGATGAGGAAGCACTACAGGAAGTTTTCTTTTTACCTCCAGCACTATTTACAACTAAGAAATGAAGGATTCAAGTGGGTGTAAAAAGATGTAGAGTGTGTTTCTTCAAAAATCAGATTTTTGAGAAGAAAACCCCAAAAACTTCAAGGAAACTTGAAATCAAGGAAGAAAATGAAATGAATAGACTTGAATCTACAAGAAAAATGGAAATAATGCACTAACCTTGATGAATCAAACAGTTGAGTACGACTAGTCGTGCATCGGCCCGTTGGTGAAGAAATAGGAAATGAGAAAGAAAGTGACGTCCTTGACCGGTCGTGCCACGACTGGTCGAGTACATCCTCGATTGGTCATGTACTAACAAAAACATGCATTTTTCATAAAAATTTGAAATTTAAACCAATAAATTATCATATATATATATATATACTATGATACAAACATGCATGAATAATCAATTTAGAATGCACATATCGAGATCAAATTTTAATTTATTAAATCTGCTTTTATTGAGCGGTTTAGTGAAAATGTCAGCAAGTTGAGTCTTGATAGGAATGTATTTCAATGAAATTATTTTTTCTTCTACTAATTCATGAATGTAATGATACCTAATGTCAATGTGCTTGGTACATGAATGCTGGATTGGATTTTTAGAAATATTTATTGCATTGGAATTATCACAATATAAGACAATAGAATCCTGTGCAATTCTGTAATCGCTTAACATTCTATTCATCCATACAAGCTGAGTATATGCATTTCCAGCTGCGTTGTATTCAGCTTCAGCAGTTGAGAGTGATATGGAATTTTGCTTCTTGCTAAACCAAAAAACTACACAATTTCCAATATAGAAACAACCACCACTAGTTGATTTCCTATCATAGATATTACCAGCCCAATCAGCATCTGTGTACCTAGCCAACTGAACATTAGTATCATGGAGATACCAGAGACCCAAATTAGCTGAACTTGCAACATATCGCATAATCCGCTTAACAGCAATTAGATGAGACTCTTTAGGGTCAGATTGATATCTAGCGCAAATACCAACACTACAAGCAATATCAGGTCTACTTGCAGTTAAATAAAGTAAACTGCCAATCATACTACATTATAATTTAGGATCTATACTTTTACCTGTAGAGTTCTTTGAGAGTTTTAAAGTTGTACTCATAGGAGTATCAAAATTTTTACCATTTTCAAATCTAAACTTTTTAATCAAGTTCAAAGCATATTTGGTTTGAGAATAAAAATACTATTAGGTTGTTGTTTTACTTATAACCTTAGGAAATAATTCAATTCCCCAACCGTGCTCATTTCGAACTTAGATTTCATTAAATCTGTAAACTCAACAGTCATGTTAGTATAGGTAGATCCATAAATAATATCATCAACATAGATCTGCACCATTAAGATATGAACGTTATGTTTCTTAATAAAAATAGTCTTATTAACACTTCCCATTTGAAAATTATGACTTAGAAGAAACTTAGTCAATTTTTTGTACCATGCCCTGGGAGCTTGTTTCAAACCATAGAGAGCCTTTTTTTAAAACGATAGACATGATCAGAGTTCTTAGGGTCTTCAAAACTCATTGGTTGTTCAACATACACTTATTCATGTAGATCACAATTTAAGAAGGCACTCTTTATATCCATTTGATATATTTTGATCTTTCTAACATAAGCAATTGATATAAATAGTCTGATTGATTCAAGATGAGCTACTAGGGTAAAGGTTTCATCATAATCGATTCCTTCAATTTGAGTGTACCCTTGTACAACCAGTCTAGCCTTGTTTCGATTTATATTACCAAGTTCATCAGACTTATTTTTGAAAATCCACTTAGTTCTGATAATATTTTTATCTTTAGGTCTAGGAACAAGATACCGAACATCATTTCTCACAAATTGGTTAAGCTCTCCATTTTTTGTCAGTAAGAGCTTCTTTTACATTTGCCGGTTCTATCTGGGATGTAAAGCACATGTAATTACATATATCTTCTAGTTGTCTATGAGTGCGCACACCAGTGAGATGGTTTTCAAGAATTTGAGTGGTTGGATGATCTTTAACAGTCCTCAGTTCAGAGTTAGTTTGATTTGATGAAGTATCTGGTTTGTTAATTAAAAGAACTTCATCATTATGTGAACTTGAGTCAGGTGTATTCAAGTGATCGTTAATGACCACATTGATGGATTCTTGAATAACACCAGTCCTCTTATTTAGTACTCGATATGCTTGACTGTTTAAAGAATACCCTAAAAAGATCCCTTCATCACTTTTAGTGTCAAACTTCCCTAGATTTTCACAGTCACGTAAAATATAACACTTGCTGCCAAAAACTCAAAAGTATTTGATAATAGGCTTCTTATCGAACCACATTTCATAAGCCGTTTTATTATTAGATTTACTTGTATAAACTTGGTTGATTATATAGCAGACAGTATTTATGGCTTCAGCTTAAAGATTTTTAGATAGCTTCATACTATTCAACATTACATTAGCTATTTCTTGAAGCACTCTATTTTTTCTTTCAACAATTCCATTTTGCTGTGGTGTTTTAGGCGTAGAGAATTCATGTGATATTCCCTGATCGCTACAGAATTTCTCAAAACTGCTATTCTCAAATTCCGATCCATGATCACTATGGATCTTATAGACTTGAGAACATTTTTCAGTTTTGGATTCTTTTGAGAACTCCTTTTACTTCATCAAGGGTTTCTGATTTATCCCTTAAGAAGGCTACCCAAGTGAATCTGGTATAGTCATCCACGATTACCAGTATATATTTTTTGCCACCTCAACTCTCCATCCTAGTTGAACCTATAAGATCCATGTGGAGAAGTTCGAGAGGTTTGGATGTGGCAGTGGAGTCCACCTTTTTGTGAGCACTCTTGGTTTGTTTGCCAATCTGGCATTCACCACATATTTTGTCTACTTCCTGTAATTTAGGTAGACCTCTTATCAGTTCTCTTTTGCTTGATCTGTATAGATTTCGGTAGTGTACATGTCCAAGGCGTTTATGCCATAACTCAGACTCATTGGTATGGACCATGTAACACGTTTGACTAGATGAGCTAGAATTACTAACAATATAGTAGTTTTCAGAAGTTCTACGACCAGTTAATATTACAGAACCCTTTTTATTTAAAATTTCACAACCTTGATTAGTAAATTTTAAGCTATGATTGTTATCGCATATTTAAGATATGCTTAACAGGTTGTGTTTTAATCCTTCAATGTATAAAACATTCTTAAATATGGGAAGGTTAAAGAGTTGAACCATACCTTGGCCAATAATCTTGCAATAGCTACCATCAACAAATGTGACTAAACCATCAGCCATGTCTTTAAGATTGGTGAATAGACCTTTATCACTAGTCATATGCCTTGAGCATCCACTGTCTAAGTACCACTTCGAATGGCTTGAAGCTTTGAAAGCGATGTGGGCAACCAAGCATGTAACCTTAGGAACCCATTTCAAAACTATTTTGGGTTTAGGAGAATAGTTGGTCTTCTTATGTTTGTAGTTGTTGTAGAAATGACCCACTGAGTTAGATTTTAAGAGCTCCCTAAGTAAATTAACTATCTTCCTAGCTAAAGGATTTTGATTTTGATTTTTATAGTTGATATGGTTACTTTTAGGTTTGAAAGATTGAAAAGTTTTAACATTTTTAGAAACATTTTGATTTGAACTTTTCTCTCTTGAGTTTGAGGACTCTCCTTTTACAAATTTAGGAGGAGTATTTTTCTGTTTAGGAGGAATATTTCTATCGTAGCCCAAACCGGATCGGTCGCCACTTTTTCTTGATCCAGACTAAAGCTTTTCTAACTTTGGATCACCTCGGGCATTCCTCCATGTATCATTTAAACTTAAAAGTGAAGAGACTTCAACTTTAAGTTTTTCATTTTCAAATTTAAGATTTTTAATAAGGGAGGCTTTGAAATCTAAATCGCATTTGCATTTTTCAAAACAATCTAAATTGTGGGATTTTTCTAAAACAAGAGTTTCAAAATTTTCTTTAAGCTTTGAAAACTCTTCTTTCTGAAGTTTAAGTTTAACAACAATTTTACAACTCACCTTGTAAAGGGCATTATAAGCATCTTGAAGATCTTCTTCATTTTCATGATCACTATCTAGATTTTCTTCACTAGTTAAATCATCGTTATCTGAAAAAGTGAACTTGGCTAGAGTCATAAGGGCTTTGACTTCATTGCTCGACTCGGTTTCAGAATCTTCTGATTCAGAAAAAGCTTCAGAACTGGAAGATTCATCCCAAGTAGCCAACATACTCTTCTTTTTGGGTTTGTTCTTTTTAGGACACTTGTTTGCCAAATGCCCATATTCTTGATAGTTGTAACATTGACTGTCTTTTAATGATTTCCAAGTTTTAGATTTAGATTTTTTCTTATTATTAGATTTTAAAAAATCAACCCTCTTTTTACTTTTGAAAATTTTGTAAAACTTTTTCGCTAGAAGGGCCCTATCATCTTATGAGTTTTCTAAATCAGAATTGCTATTATTCTCTTGAAAAACATTTTTAGAAGATTTAAGGGCGATAGATTTACCTTTAGGAGCTTTAAAGTTTAACCCATAGGTTTGTAAAGACCCAACTAATTCTTCTACCCTCATATTATCCGTATCACGAAGTTCTTGGATTGTAGTTACCTTAGAATTGAATCGTTCAGGAAGTGAGTGTAGTATTTTTGCACACACTTTACTTTCTAAGATTTTATCACCAAGACCCCACATAGAGTTCACAATGTCATTTAATCTAGTGTAGAAGTCCATAAACATTTCATTTTCTTCCATATGTAATTCCTCAAATTTGGTTGTGAGGATTTGGACTTTAGATTTCGTGACAATTGATGTTCCCTTGTGTGTCATTTCTAATATATCCCAGGCTTTCTTTGCAGAATCACAGGATATAATTCTTTTGAATTCATCCTGTGATAGTGCATAAATGATTGCATTTAGTGCTTTTGCATTTGCACTACTCTCACTTTTCTGAAGTGTGGTCCAAGAAAAATAAGGTGTTACTCTCATTGATTTTGATCCATCGATATCAGTTACTTCAGTGGTAGGAGGGGTCCATTCAATCACTGTGCCTAGCCACACACTTTTATCCATGGATTTTGAGAAAATCCTCATTCTGGCTTTCCAATAAGCATAGTTGGTGCCATTGAATGGTGGAGGCCTAGTAATTGAGAGGCTATTAAAATTTGACATCTTATAAATAGCTTAGATCGATTAGCTCAGAAAATAAATCCAAATAGAATAAATAAAAATGAGCTATTAGGCTTTAATACCACTTGAAAAGGCCAAGCTATATGTCCTAGCGGGGGGGGGAGATAGGACTATGCCAAATTTAAAAATAATCCCAGCGGAATTAAACAATAAGATAGACAAGTAAAGGAAAGATAAAAATCTATAATACAAAATGTAAAGCAACCTCAAATTCTAATTGTTCTCAGGACAACCTTTCACAATAAAAATCAAGGGTTTATGGCAAGGACAACCTTGCTAGAACAAATAGAGAATTAAAAACTCAAATTATAGAGAAATAAAAAGGAAATAGTAAGAATTGAATTATACTAGTACAACATTCCCCACAATGCTTGAAATGTAGATATTACAACATTCACATCCACACATACATCCCACAAACTTGAATGATAAAAGATATAGAAAATAAATCACACATCCACAAAACACAAAGAGTTATAGTGGTTCGCCTGTGTGCACCAACTGTTAAACAACAGCCACACAGCTTGCTACTCCACTCCTAATATCCTCACACAAGAGATATTAGCGTTCACTATTAAAATAGGTTTTTCTAGGTTCACCTAAAACCCTCACAATTGTGTCTTTTAAATGGCCTTACACAATCCAAAGACCCCACTCTGAGTTTTCTGGCTCACCTCAGATAACCAAAATAATGAGATTTTTCTGACTTAATCTTAAAAGAAACCAATATAATAAAAGATTTACACAAATGTAAAATACTTGGATTTCTCCTTTCCTACGAGCCCGGAAGAACCAAATCGGAGTAGAAGTTCGAATTTAGAAGTTCAATGTCCACACTCACTTTGAAATGGTTATAGGTTCTAATTGATTTTAAATTAAACTAGTTGGGCTAGCTCTATTTGATTTTGATTCCAAAAAGTGTAATATCACAATTCCTCTTTCAAGTTAGATTGGAATGTGGAAACAAAATCAAATATGACAAGCTAACAAAGGAGAATATTAAATAAGCACAGTGTAGCTTAATAATAACACAACCTTATCTCTCAGAGTGATGCCTTGATTTTACTTGAAGTGGATATAAAACTATGAAATTCGTGCTCTATTTATAGGTGAAGAAATTGCATCTTCGACTAGTCTTGTGGACACTACGACTGGTCGAAGGTCGAACAGATTTTTGAATTTTGAGCGCGATCGGATAAAATCATTCCACGACTGGTCGTGACCTTCCCACGACTGGTCGTGAGGAACTAGAATTCGTTATTGTAGTTTGAGTTGTGACTGCTGGATTGGTCCTGAACGAGTTGAGCACTGTTCATATGACCGGTCGAGCAGTCTCCAGGACTGGTTGTAGATGAATAAAAAATTCTAAAAAATTGCAACCAATATAGGACTGATCCTGAAATTTATTGGAGTGGTCAAGCCAGTGTTAGGACTAGTCGAACAGGGTTAATGACTATTCTTAAAATAGTCCAAATACATGTAAAGTGATTCAATTTGAATTATGTATACAAAATGACCTACCTTAAAGTCAATCTAAGGTCAATCATACCTTCACCATGAAGTATGAACATTGAACCTTCTCTTCTTCAGATGATTTTGAAATTCAAGAAGCTCGAGACCTCGACACTTGATGAAGCTTAAAATCTTTTGAAGCTTGAATTCATAGTCCTTGAATTGTACTTCACCTAGAGTCTTGAACAAGATTTCATCTTCGATGTAGCTTTAAAACTTTGATGCTTTAGAGAAGAGAACAATATAATTAATCTTGCATTTCTTGAAGTAGATCATTATTCTTGACTTGAAGCATTGTGATGCCGTGCCTTGAACATATGTATATCAACGTGCTACACAAAACACAGATTGAGGTTTTGACACCATAAATTTTGACAATCAAAGGAGTAAGAAACTATAGCACTTATAGTTTTAAATGCAGTATAGTAAGCCTATAAAGCATCAGTCAATTGGATTGACCAATCCTTTCGATCAAGGTTAACCATTTTCTCCGAAAGGTGTTTGATCTCCCTATTGGAAATCTAATCTTGCCCACTTGTTTGTGGGTGGTATGGAGTGCTCACCTTGTGAGAGATGCCATATTTCTTCATTAAGTTTGCGAATGGCCTATTACAAAAATGTGAGCCCCTACTACTAATGATGGCTCGAGGTTTCCAAACCTGGAAAGGATGTTTTCTTTTAAGAACTTAATGACCATTTGATGGTCATTGTTTCGGCATGAAATCGCTTCGACCCGTTTAGTGACATAATCTACTGCTAGCGAAATATATAAATTTCCAAAGGATTGGGGGAATGGTCCCATGAAATCGATGCACTAGCAATCAAATGCTTCAATGATCATAATGGGGTTCAAGGGAATCATATTTCGGACAACGTTCACAAGCTTTGCAAAACTTATGAGTGTCCTTGAACATAGTAGACTAGTAAAAGCTATACTACATAATTTTGGTCGTGGTCTTTTTAGCAGAAAAGTGACCACCACAGGCCTGAGAATCAGAAGGAGATGACACTTTGGTGTTCATTATCTGGCACAAATCTCCTTAAGATTTTGTCTAGGCAATATTTAAACAGGTATGGATCGTCCCAGAAGAATTTGCATACCTCGGTGAAGAATTTTTTCTAATCTTGGGCAGTTCATTGTGTTAGCATGAAACTTGTCGCAAGATAATTAGTAATATCCGCAAATTAAGGTCAATGGGAGACTTTAAATAGTTGTTCGTCAGTGAACATGTCAGTTATATGCGTTGTCTTAAGGGAATCAGAGGGATCAAGGTGGGAAAAATAATCAGCCACTATGTTCTCTACTCCCTTTTTATCTTTTATTTCCAAATTAAATTCCTAGAGTAGAAGGATCCATCTTACCAAGTGGGGCTTAACATCCTTCTTAGAAAGAAGATACTTGAGTGCCACATGATCAGTGTAGATGATCTTAAATCCGATCAAGTAAGACCTAAATATGTCCAAAGTGAATATTACGACTAAGAATTCCTTCTCCGTAGTAGAGTAATTCACTTGGGCAGGATTTAAGGTTCTGCTTGCATAATGTATAACGTAAGGCTTTTAATCTTTTCTCTGACCTAATACTACCCAAAGAGCATAATCTGATGCGTCGCATATAAGTTCAAAAGGGATGCTCCAATCGGGTGGCTGGATGATAGGTGCGGTGGCTATCATGCTCTTGAGCATAGAAAAAGCTTCCTGACATTGCTCAGTTCACTCATATGGCAAATCCTTTTGAAGTAGATTGCATAAAGGATGAGAGAGGTGACTAAAGTCCTTTTATGAATCTTTTGTAAAATTCACCGTGTCCTAAGAAGGATCGCACGTCACGTATGTTCTTGGGTGAGGGTAGGTTAGAGATAAGATCAATCTTAGCCTTATCTACCTCGATTCTTTTGGATGAGATGATATGTCCAAGAACAATTCCCTTATGAACCATGAAGTGACACTTCTCCCAATTCAGTACCAAGTTCTTTTCCTCACATCATTCCAACACATTTTTCAAAATTTTTAAGCATTCGTTGAAGGATGGACCAAAAATCAAGAAATTGTCCATGAAGACCTCTAAATATTGTCCCACCATATTAGAAAAAAATACTTAACATACATCGCTAAACAGTGGTGGGGGCATTACACAGTCCAAATGGCATCCTTCAGTAGTAAAGGTGCTAAAAGGACATGTGAACGTAGTTTTTTCTTGGTCTTCAAGGGCTATCTTGATCTTATTGTAACCCAAATATCCATCAAGGAAATAGTAATAGGAATGACTAGCTAGCCTTTCCAAAATTTGATCGATGAAGGGCAAAGGAAAGTGGTCCTTCCTCGTGACGGTATTTACCTTCTTATAGTCAATGCACATTCTCCAACTAGTAGTGACTCTAGTTGGCACGAGTTCATTGTTAGCATTGACTATGATGGTGATTCTGGACTTCTTAGGAACCACCTGCGTTGGACTCACCCATTGACTATCGGATATAGGGTATATAATACCCACATCCAATAGCTTAAGAACCTCGGCCTTAACCACTTCCTTCATGTTTGGATTTAATCTACGTTGTGGTTGTTGGGAGGTATTCGCATTATCCTCTAGATAAATGTTGTGAGTATAAATCAAAGAGTCGATTCCCCTGAGGTCTGCAATCGACCATCCAAGGGCTCCTTTATGCTTGATGAGAGTAGAGATAAGCATACTCTCTTGTTCTTGCTCAAGGTGGGAAGCGATCACCACTGGGTATGTCTCATCTTAACCTAAATAAACATATTTCAAATCAGTGGGTAAAGGTTTTAGGTCAAGCTTCGGTGCTTTGAGGTTAAACGGTGGAGGCACTACATCAGTTTGGGGTAATTCTTCAAATTATGGCCTCCATCGATTAACTTTAAGTACCGGCACAATATCCAGCATGACACCTATCTCCCTAATTGTATCATCATCCAAATCATGGGAGTGTGTCAATCTTGTCTTTAGAGGGTCAGAGGATAAGGTCATCAGAGTTTTATCTTCCACGAAAGAATCTATCACGTTAATGTCGTGGGTATCATCTTCATCCTCTACCTATTTGCTCATATTGAAAAAGATGTTGAGCTCCAATGTCATATTTTCAAAAGATAGATTCGTGAATCCATTCCTATAATTAATGATTGCATTTGATGTAGCAAGAAATGGGCAACCAAGAATGACGGGAATTTAAGTGCTCATATTAATGATGTGTTGAGTATCCAAGATGATAAAATTTACCGGATAGTAGAATATTTTAACTTAGACCAACATATTCTCGATTATCCCTCGCGACACACGATCTAAGCGATTAGCAAGTTGTAATGTGGTCTGGGTGGGTTTTAATTCACGTAGACCCAGTTGTTCGTAAACCAAGTAAGGGATCAGATTTATGCTTAATCCTAAGTCAAGAAGTGCGTGCTCAATCTGGTAGTTCCCAATTACATAAGGGATGGTTGGGCTACCAGGATCTTTATATTTTTATGGCACATCTTACTTGAGGATGACACTCACTTTTTCTGTCAGAAAAATTTTCTTTTTGATACTTTACCGCCTCTTGGTCGTGCATAGGTCTTTTAGAAATTTGGCATATGAAGGAATTTGTTTCGCGGCATCCAGGAGAGGGATGTTGACCTTCACTTGTTTAAACACCTCTAGAATGTCTTGAGAGTTAGAGAGAGATTTTAGTGCAATCAATAGTTGGGGGAATGGAGCAATCGGTTTGCTCAGAGGTTCCGGTTCTAATCCATGTGGAGCAATGCTAGGTCTATCCTCTGTTTCTTCTTCCAGGTCCTTGGACTCTTTCGTCCATACCAGAATAGATTTGTCAATTATTTTTTCACTCCTAAGAGTGGTGATAGACTTGGCTTGCTCCATTTGATTTGAAGAGCTTGGATCGCTAATTTCGTATTGCAATTTTGGATTGGGAAGAGGTTGAGTTGGTAGGATCCCTTTCTCCCCAATTGAATTTTTTGTCTCACACCCTTATACGACCTTTGAAAGGTCTTGAAGAGTTTGTAATATACTCTGATTGATAAGCTCTTAGTTTTAAATATGTTTTTAGACTGGATCCTCTTGAGGTTTCCCTTTATTCAAGAATTGGTTAGGGATTCCTTCAGGAGTAGCAGTTTGTCCATTCCTCCAACTAGGATTGTATGTGTTAGAGATGGGTCCATTGAAAGGTCTTTGGTAGTTATTTATGGCATTTGATTACTCGTTCAGTTCCTCTTAAAAAGCAGGTATCATTGGGCAATTTTTAGTTCTTAAGTTCTATTGCAAGCACGAATACCACAAACATCTTCTTTAGCCTTATCCTTCTTAAGTTCCATGGCCTCGACCTTCATTGCGAGACTGGCCACTTTAGCATTTATATCACCATCCTCTTTCAGCAAGTATATCCCATCCCTCTCCCTTGCTTGAGTAGGCTTAAATGTGGTACTAGGTTTTGGGGAGATGTCTCATGATTATGCGGTTTCAGCGAGTTTGTCAAAGTAATCCCACACCTCATCGACATTTTTGTTCATGAACTCCCCATTGCACGTCGTCTCGACGAATTGGCGCATGGAAGATGCCAGTCCATCGTGGAAGAAAGTTGTTATGCGCCACGTTTCAAAACCGTGTTGTGGGCATGAATTGACGAGATCCCTAAACCGCTCCCAACATTGGAAGAATGTTTTATCTTGCTTTTGGGTGAAGTTCATGATCAATTTCCTGATGGTGTTCGTCTTATGGTATGGAAAACTTTTTTATAAACTCCTTCATCATGTCATTCCATGTGTTAATAGATTGCGAACGTAGTGAGTGAAACTAGCTTTTTCTTTCAAGGAGAAAGGAAAGAGTTTCAGCCTGACTGTGTCCTCAGACACGTTAGGAAAGTATAAAGTGGCTATAACCCTGTCGAACTCTTGCAAGTGCAAGTATGGACTTTCAGAATCAAGTCCAAGGAACTTTGGAAGGAGTTGATCACTCTAGGCTTGATATCCATGTTTCCTGTATTTTCTGGAAAAACCATACATGAAGGGGTGCACACCCTTGCCGGTTGTAAATAGTCTCATAAAGTACAAGGCGGGGGTGAATGGTGTACCTCATTCTCATCCTGGACTTTCGTAACCCGAGGTTGCAGCTAATTCACCAGTTGATTTATAGGTTGATTTGCAACTATAACCTCAATTAACTCTGAGGATCTCGAGTGGGGTCTAATCCTGTGATGGATAGATAACCCTTCAACCAATCCTCCTTCACTCAAGAGACGTCGAGCGTTGTCACAGACTCACTTGGGCATGAAACACTCTCAGCCCTCAATTTCAAAATCTAACCTAAACTTAGAAAGAAAGAGGGAAATAGAAATTTAGAAATAGAAAGAGAGAGAGAATTAGAAAGAAGTTACTAAATTAGAAGTTTCTATGTTAGGATCCTGCAAAAGAAAAAAGAAAGTGAATTAGTTTCTAAAAAGAAATAAGAAAGTTTCCAAAAATAGAAATACAAAGATGAGTTAGTTTTAAAACTAAAAAGGAAAGTTTCTAAAAAAAACAACCTAGTTTCTAAAAACTGATTAGGAAAGTTCTAAACCTAGAATTAGAAAGTAAGTTAGTTTTTAAAAATAAATAAAAAAATCCTAACATAAAAATAGAAAGTAAACAAATCATAATCTTAACCTAATTCTAAAACTAGTTAATCTCAGACAAATGCAACCGTTAGTCCCCGGCAACGGCGCCAAAAACTTGTTCACAACCCCAAGTGTAGGGTCGTGATGTAGTAATAATCTCGGTGAGGCTGAGGTCGAATCCATAGAGACTAATCTTGTGTGTATTCTGAATTTAACTAGAACTAGAAGTAGATGAAGAACTAAAACTAAATCTAAATAATTGAAAGAGTAATTGTGATTAAAGTGATTAAAAACTAACAAATTTAAAGGTGGTAACTAGGCTTCCCAAGGATCCACTTGTAGAGATCAGGGAGCCCTCTTACTTGATTCAAGTCACACGATTGGAATTGAAGTCCTATCTTATTCAATTAGAAGATATACAATTAAGATTAATCTAAACTTTCCTTGACCTAATTCTTAATGGAGGAGAATTGTGATAATTAGAAGACATTCCATCACCAAACCATGCCCATGGGACCATGGCTAATAAATCCAATCCCACAATCTCAAAATCTGAAAAAGAAGATACTCTAAGTTATTGTAGATATACTATAATTTGAGTCACAATAAACCATTAAGAACTGAAATTATTCCTTTAAAATCAAACTAGAATCAAAGAAGGCTTAACATAAACATGAATCAAAGTAAAAGAAACATCCTATCACACTACAAGCTTCACCTCTTAGCCCTAGCTAAGAGGTTTAGCCAACCATAGACATGATTGAACTCAAATCTCTTAAGAAAAGCATAAAAACAACTAAGGAAAAGGAAGAAAAACTCTTGGTGATGGCTTCTCCACCCTTTTACTTTACTCTTCAAACCCTAGAAGATTCATAGGAACATCCTAGGGACAACTATTTATAGTTTTGCAACACCAACTTTCACACCGGGTTGGAAAAATTCAGAAACTGCCTCAAATTTACGCAGTCCGTATACTGTCTGCATAACCTTAGACGAGTCAAGGAAAACCTTCGACTGGTCAAGGAAAGTCTTCGACTAGTCAAGGATCGTGTGAAATTAAAAGTTCATGTTTCTACAGCTCGAGTCAAGGAATCTTAGACTAGTCGAGTTGGAGCCTTAAACTGGTCGAAGGAGGGCTTAGACTAGTCGAAGCAGGAAGATTTTTAGGGTTCCTTTTCTTTACTTTAAGTCTTTAATTCTCTTCATTCCTCACTTGGTTCTCTTAGATCTTTGGCATGTGAATTCTTCATCTTTGGTCTCATAAGATCCATCCTTACTTTGGTGATTCTTGAGCGTTAAATCTATGCTTTTAGCATCCTTTTCAATCCAAGCTCTTAAATTCACCTTGCAACACAAACATGATTAAAATAGAACATTAAGCATTATCATGTTCATAAAACCAAGTAATAAATGAGGGATAATATGTAATATTTGACCCTCAATAGTAAGTTAGAGATAAGATCAATCTTAGCCTTATCTACCTCAATTCCTTTAGACGAGATGATATGTCCAAGGACAATTCCCTTACGAACCATGAAATGGCACTTCTCCCAATTTAGTACCAAGTTCTTTTCCTCACATTGCTTCAACACATATTTAAGATTCTCCAAACAATTGCTGAAGGATGGATCTAAGACAGAGAAGTCATCCATAAAGACCTCTTAATATTGTCCCACCATATCAAAAAATACTCATCATGCATTGCGGAAAAGTGGCGGGGGCATTATACAGTTCGAATGGTATCCTTTGATAAGCAAAGGTGCCAAAGGGACATATGAATGTGGTCTTTTCCTGATCTTCAGGGGCTATCTCTATATGCATGTAGCTCGAATACCCGTCAAGGAAACAATAGTACGAGTGACCAGCTAACCTTTCCAAGATTTAATCAATGAAGGGCAAAGGAAAGTAGTCCTTTCTTGAGACAGTATTCAACTTTCTGTAGTCAATGCACATTCTGTAAGTGTTATGTTTTTCTATTCGTTTGGTTGTCAAATTTTGTGGCGCCAAAAACACAATCTATGTCTTGTGTAGCATGTTGATTCATATGTTCAAGACACTGCATCTTTGCTTCAAGTCAAGAACGAAGAACTACTTCAAATCATTTCAAGAAATGCAAGTACAAGCTACAACGAAAGAATTGATCTTGTTCAAGACTCAAATTAGTGTACAAGTCAAGATGAAGTGTAATTCAAGTTCTAGAAGATCTCAAGTTCAATGCTACATCAAGTATAGAGATCTCAAGCTTCACAATCTTCAAAAGGTCGACTATCTTCTGAAGAAATGAAGATCAATGTCCATACTTCACATTCAAGGTATGAATAACCTTACATTAACCTTAAGGTAGGTCATTTTGTATACATAATTCATATTGAATCTTTTTTTATAAGTGTTTGGTCTGTTCTAAGACTAGTCCTGGACTCTGTTCGACTAGTCCTAGAACTGGCTCAATCAGTCCAAGAAATTTCAGAAATTGTGCTTAAAATTTCAAAATGCAGTTTAACCTAGGACCATTCGTGGTGGTCACACGACCAGTCGTAGACGCGATTTCTACATCTACAAATAGAATATGAATTTCAGAGTTTCTCAATACGAATTCAAGTAAAATCAAGGCATCACTCTGAGATAAGTTTATGTTATTTTTAAGCTACGCTGTACATATTTAATATTCTCTTTTTCTAGCTTTGTCAATTTGATTTTGTTTCTATATTCCAATCTGAATTGAATAAAGGAATTGTTGTATTCCTTCTTCTTAGAATTAAAATCAAATAGAGGTAGCCCAACTAGTTTAATTTAAAATCAATTAGAACCTAGTACCATTTCAAAGTGAGTATTGGACAATTGAACTTATATATTTGAATTTCTACTCCGATTGGTTCTTCTAGGTTGTTACAAAAGGAGAAATCCAGGTATTTTACATTTGTGTAAATTTTCATCGCTTTTGGTTTCTTTTGAGATTAAGCTAAAAAATTCTCATTGTGTTGGTAATCCGAGGAGAGACAGAAAATTCAGAAAGTGAAATTTTTGAATTGTGTAAGCCCATTTGAAAGACACAATTGTGAAGGTTTTAGGTGAACCTGTGAAACCTATTTTCATAGTGAACACTGATATTCCCTGTGTGAGGATATTAGGAGTGGAGTAACAAGCTGTGTGGCTGTTGTTTAACAGTTGGTGAACACACAGGAGAACCACTATAATTCTTTGTGTCTTGTGGTTTGAATGTTTATTTAATTTCTATCTTTTATCATTCAAGTCGTGGAATGTATGTGTGGATGTGAATGTTGTAATATTTACATTTCAAGCACTGTGGGAATGTTGTAATAGTTTAGAATTTCAATTCTTGCTATTTCCTTTATTCCTCTTTAGTTTGAGATATTGATACTTATACCGTTCTAGTAAGGTTGTCCTACCATAAACCCTTGGTTTTTATGGTGCAAGGTTGTCCTTAGAACATCATTTATATCAGCCTCTCAATACTTGAATATTGAGGTTACTTTACATTTTCGTATTGTGATTTATTTAAAGTACTGTCTTTCATTTATTTGTTTATAAGGCTATCTTATTGTTTAATTCCACTGGTATAATTTTAAATTTGGCATAGTCCTACTGACATATAGCTAGGCCTTTTCAAGTGGTATTAGAGCCTAATAGCTCATTTTTATTGTTATTTAGTTTATTTCCTGAACTAATCGATTTAAGCTATTTATAAGATGTCAAATTTTGATAGCCTTTTAGTCACTAGGCCTCCACCATTTGATGGCTCTAATTATGCTTATTGGAAAGCCAAGATGAGGATTTTCCTTAAATTCATGGATGAGAGCGTGTGGCTAGCCACATTGACTGAATGGATCCCTCCTACCACTAAAGTGACTGGTATCGATGGATCAAAATCAATGAAAGTCACACCTTATTTTTCTTGGACCACTCTTCAGAAAAGTGAGAGTAGTGTCAATGCAAAAGAACTAAATGCAATCACTTACTCACTATCATCGGATGAGTTTAAAAGAATTATATCCTTTGATACTGTAAAGCAAGCTTGGGATATTTTAGAAATGACACATGAGGGTACATCAATTGTCAAGAAGTCTAAAGTCCAAATCCTCACGACTAAATTTGAGGAAATACATATGGAGGAAAATGAAATGTCCATGGACTTCTATATTAGACTGAATGACATTGTAAACTCTATGTGGGGTCTTGGCGATAAAATCCCAGAAAGTAAAGTGCGTGCAAAGATACTACGCTCACTGCCTGAACGGTTCAACTCAAAGGTGATTGCGATCCAGGAACTTCGTGATATGGACAATATGAGGGTAGAAGAATTAGTTAGGTCTTTACAAACTTACGAGTTAAATCTTAAAGCTCCTAAAGGTAAATCCATTGCCCTTAAGTCTTCTAAATGTATTTCTCAAGAAATTTCTGATTTTGAAAATTCTGAAGATGATATGGCTCTCTTAGCGAAAAAGTTTTACAAGATTTTCAAAAGTAAAAAGAGGGTTGACTTTCAAAAATCAAATGATAAGAAAAGATCTAAATCTAAATCTAAAACTTGAAAATCTTTAAAAGATAGTCAATGTTACAATTACCAAGAATGTAACGCCCTGAAAATTGGGGGTCGAGTAAAAATCCAACTCCTGAGTTCCAAAACATCACTTATGCAACATAGATAATGATGATTGAATGTTGTCTATATTAGGGCATTAAACATGATTAGAACTAAACCAAAAACAGCAAATCATACTCCCAAGGCATCTAAATTGTGCAAGCAGAAGATTGTAATAAGTATATAAACGATATAAAAGTGATAGTAAGCCCTCAGAGTATGAATGTCACTAGGTTAACAATTATAAGTTTGATTTCAAAATATACAAAATGAGAAAGTGTAATGTCTTCTATCCCAAATACCATAGCCCCGTCAATACAATTTCAGGTCTATATAGACCCGCCAGAGAGTTATATGTAGGAGAACTCCTCCTCAACATCATAGTAGTAGTCCGGCTCTGCTTCATAAGAATTGCCATCACCTGCAGCTAAGACAGTCTGGTTGGTGTTGCAAGCACCGTCCCGTAACATGTGAGTGAGTAGCTAGAATCATAGAGCAAAGATTAACATGTTATCAAATCCATCAAGCGATAATGATAAAGCAAGCAAATCAAACATTCCTAAGTACTGTAATTAATGCAAGGATGAGATGCAATAATGATGCATGCCCTCACTAACATACTCCCTCGTGCGACACCATCTTACGTCCGCGGCATGCTTTCATCCCTCAGTGCTCCACATCTTCCAGGCACATGCAGTACGATATGAACATGATTACTGGGTGTTGTTATTAGTCCTTTTTATACAGTAGTATTGGGAAACTAAGGTACCTCCCTTATATCATTCCCAAACAAGGATCCTGTCTAAGGTCGTCACTCCTAATAAATCTCATACGATGTTGCAGTTCTAGGTCGCTGCAAGGGCTGCCAGGGCTGTTACACGCACTCCTTGCACCGCTCCCCCATCACCTTATCAATACATGCCTAGTTTATACTCTATTTACTACGAGAAGGCTCGTCGCCTCTCCACAGATTCAGAGTATGCTAGAGGTCACTACAAAGGGCTCGTCACCAATTAGTGTAGGTCGACAGCTCGAATACAGTGTCCCATACCACCGTATTTGGCTCACGAGTCTGGGTTGCTCACTGGTCACTACGAGGAGGCACGTGGCCCTAGCGTAGGCTGACAGCTCAACCATGGTGTCCCATATAATCATGCCCGGCTCATGAGTCTTAGCGGATCGAGGTACCAAGGTTAACGGGGTTACACTGGTAAGTTTGGTACCCTGGGTTCAAGCAGTGGCGTCCAAATATGGTGAACATACATTAGACAAATCGGGTTACTTGACGAGCCGGACTAGCACGAAGGCACATTGCATCGATCGACATGAAGTGCATAAGCACTCTGTGTGGCCTAACCACTGCCGACGACCAACATACAACTCGGGTTCGTTAAACACGTCCTACGTGGCGAATGAATCTCAACCACGAACTCAAGTCTGTTACCGATCATCTGGACTATAATCATAGCCCCAATCACATTCAATCCTTAACTAGAAGCATGTAGAGTAAAGCAGAATAAACAAAGTAATTCAAGTATGTTAACAAGCATGTCATAAAGCATAATATAAACAGAAAATACAAACACATATATGTCATAAGTAAGCGGTTACATTAAACAACCAACATGGAGGAAATCATATACATCTCTGTAACACCCCGGATTTTTGCCAACCTGGGATTAGATGTCCTTAGGCGATGGGTCGATCCTAACACCTTATTAACCTATCAGAACTGAATCCCACAGTCTAAAATCGCTTCTGAACCCATTTCCTTCACAAATCCAACCCTTCACCATCTTGTTCTTTCAATTTTCCTAAGTACTTTCACCCTAGACACTATCTTAAACTAGTTAAGTATTATAACTTGGATCACTCTATATACAAACTACGAAGGACTAAGTACCACCTCAGACGGAAATCACTTAGGATTAAATCCTTTAGAAATGTGACAAAGTTAACTAAGTGCTAAACTAGATTAGCCATGAAATCCATTTGAATCGCTTTAAATACGATCTGCAAGACCCAAAACTTGTAGAATCATTGACGCTAGGCTACCCTAAAATCTAGGATCAAATTCATTACCCGACTGCTTTCGGGAGCACGTTGAAACTCCGTATCTGATCTGGACCGCACATCGGGAGTCCGAACAATAAGAGGTTAAGGACTTAGGACCGCCTCACTGGGCTCGACAACCATCTCGAAAATCAAGTCCAGACAATGTCCCACGGCCATTCGATCGCGTCCGGATTGAGGGAGTGTGAAAACCACCATTTCCTTTACAAAATAAATATCTTGAATAGTGATCTGGCACCTTTTGTTTGCGGATCAGTATTAAGCAACCAGACCGTCAGAATCACACCAAATTACACCCTCGGATCAGGAAAAATTTCAGGTACATTTACATGTACTCGGAATCTCCGATCGAGATCCGTTGACCGTTGAACTGAATCTGGTCTGCCACGCGTGATCTGGAAATTTGACTGAAACGAAAACTTAATAGAACGTAGATCCGGTGTCGGTGAGCTTAAGTCGGACCTTTGGCTCAAGGAGGCCCGCCAGAAGTCCTCCGTTGAGCTGAAACCAGCCCCCTTTGGCTGTAACCCAAGTATACTTTGAACAGGAGTCTATTTCGGTGAGTTTTTAGGCTATATAAGGACCTTAAACCCTCTCTCATTGCAGCCATCCGAATTTGAGAGAAAACCTAGATTGAGAGAGAGAAAAGAGAGAGAAAGTGTGGGAGATGTGGGAGGAACTCCCTGCTGCTGTTCCCTGCCGCTATTCGGGCTCCACCGCCTGATTCTTATCACTTTCCCGGTGATTCCGGCGTCGTTTCTGTAAGTGTTATGGTCTCATGCTTCTTTGGTTGTCAAATTTTGATGTGTCAAAACATCTATCTGTGTCCTGTGCTTGTATGATGATTTATATGAATTCAAGACACTGCATAAATACTTCAAGAAGCTACAAGTTGAACTTTTCAAGAAGCTACATGTTGAAGTCTCAAGAAGCTACAATGTTGATGTTCAAGTCTTAAGAAACAACTCATGACTTCAAGACTAATAAGCAATGCATGAAGTAGTTGTTATGCTGATGAAGATCTCAAGTTTGAAGCTACAACAAGTTCAAGATCTCAAGCCCGATATGGTTCAAACAATCTACATTCGTTGAATGGTTGAAGTTCAATGTCCATACGACATGATTCGGGTTTGAATGACCTTAGGTTGACCCTTTAAGTAGGTCACTTTGGATACATAAATCAAATATTTATTTTACATAAGTTTGGTCTATTCTACGACGGTCCTAGCTCTTGTTCGACCCGATCCTGGCATTGGTTCGACTAGTCCAAGAAATTCCACGACCGGTCCTAAGTAGTTGAAGATTTTTCGAAATTTTTAGTACGCCCACGACCGATCTGGAGGTCCTTCGACCGGTCGTAGGTGTGGCTTCGACTCATCCACGACCGGTCGTGGAGCTACGACTCAAAGTCCAAGAACGTAATCTATGGTCCTACGACCGGTCGTAAGGATCTACGACCGGTCGTAGGTGACCCACGACGGTCGTAGGCTACTCACGACCGGTCGTGGAACGACTTTCAAAGATCGCGCTTAATTTTTAAAAATGCAGCCAGAGCTACGACCGGTCGAAGGTTTCTAAGACCGGTCGTAGGAACGATTTTTGCTTCTATAAATTGAACACGAAATTGAGTTTTCACACTTCAACTCTATTCAATTCAAGAATTTTCAAGTGATCACTCACGAGATAAGTCTGTGTTTATTTTAAGCTACATTGTGCTTATTTAATATTCCTTTTTGCTAGCTTATTTAATTTGATTTTGTTTCTATATTCCAATCTTATTTGAAAAGAGGAATTATCTTATTCCTTCTTCTTGGAATCAAAATCAAATATAGCTACGCCCAACAAGTTAAATCTAAAATCTATTAGAATTTAGAACCTTATGAATGTGAGTATTAGAAATTGAACTTTGACATTCAATCATCTACTCCGATTGGTTCTCTAGAAATTTGCTAAGAAAAGGAGAAATCCAGGTATTTTACAATTCTGTAAAATTTATTTACTTTTGGTTTTGTTTGAGGTTAAGCTAGAAAAATCTCATTGTACTGGTTTTATTTGAGGTTGACCCAGAAAAATCTCATTGTATTGGTTGTCTGAGGAAAACCAGAAAACTCAGAAAAGAGGGGTTTTTAAATTGTGTAAGCCCAAGTGAAAAGACACAATTGTAAAGGTTTTTGGTGAACATGAGAAAACCTATTTCATAGTGACGCTAATATCCCCTGTGTGAGGATATTAGGAGTGGAATAACTACGTGTGTGTTTGTTGAAAGACAGTTGGTGTACACAAGGCGAACCACTATAACTCTTTGTTTTGTGGATTGAATGCTTGCTTAATTTTCATATCTTTTATCATTCGATTGTGTGGAATGTACAAGTGGATGTGAATGTTGTAACTATTTACATTTCAAGCAAGTGTGGGGATTATTGTAATAATTTAGATCTATACTTCTGCATTTAATTTCAATTCCTAGCTATTTCATTTACTTATATTAAAATTGAGTCTTTGATCCAAAAGATGTTCTAGAAATAAGGTTGTCCTACCATAAGCCCTTGTTTATTATGGTGTAAGGTTGTCCTTAGAACTGAATTTGTATCAATCTCTCAATACTTATTTATCAAGGTGATTTAAAATTTAGCATTGTGAATTGATTCATATTGTAAGGATATTGGTTTACTTTATTTCCGCTGATTTTATTTTAAATTTGGCATAGTCCTATTCACCCCCCCTCTAGGACATATAGCTTGGCCTTTTTCAAGTGGTATCAAAGCCTAATAGCTCATTTTTGTTGCTTTTTATTTGGATTTATTTCCTGAGCTAACGATCTAAGCTATATAAAAAGATGTTAAATTTTGATAGCCTTTCAATTACTAGGCCTCCACCCTTTGATGGTTCCAACTATGCCTATTGGAAAGCGAATGAGGATCTTCCTCAAATCAATGGATGAAAGTGTGTGGCAAGCCACGGTGGTGAATGGAAACCTCCTATCATGGAAGTGGCTGGTGTTGATGGTTCAAAATCTATGAAAATTACACCGTATTACCAATGGACCACACTTGAGAAAAATGAGAGTAGTGCTAATGCTAAAGCACTAAATGCAATCACTTGCGCACTATCATAGGATGAGTTCAAAAGAATCATATCTGTGATCTTGCAAAGCAAGCCTGGGATATTTTAGAAATGACACACGAAGGTACATCAATTGTCAAGAAATCTAAAGTCCAACTCCTCACAACTAAATTTGAAGAAATTCATATGGAGGAAAATGAAATGTTTATGGACTTTTACACTAGATTGAATGACATTGTAAACTCAATGTGGGGTCTTGGCGATAAGATCCCAGAAAGTAAAGTGTGTGCAAAAATACTACGCTCTCTTCCTGAACGGTTCAATTCTAAGGTAACCGCAATCCAGGAACTTCGTGATACGGAGAATACGAAGGTAGAAGAATTAGTTGGTTCTTTACAAACCTATGAATTAAGTTTTAAAGCTCTTAAAGGTAAATCTATTGCTTTGAAGTCATCTAAAAGTATTACTCAAGAAAATTCAGATTCAGAAAAGTCTGAAGATGATATGGCCCTTTTGGCAAAAAAGTTTTATAAGATTTTCAAAAGTAAGAAAAGAGTCGACTTTCAAAAGGCAAATGAAAAGAAACATTCTAAACCTAAGTCTAAAACTTGGAAGTCATTGAAAGATAGTCAATGTTACAACTGTCAAGAATATGGGCATTTAGCAAACAAATGTCCTAAAAAGGACAGATCCAAAAGGAAGGGTATGTTGGCTACTTGGGATGAATCGTCTGATTCTGAAACCTCTTCTGAATCAGAAAATTTAGAAACCGAGTCGGGCAGTGAACTTAAGGCCCTTTTGACTCTAGCCAAGTTTACTTTTTCAGATCACGATGATTCAACAAGTGAAGAAAATTTGGATAGTGATCATGAAAATGATGAAGATCTTCAAGATGCTTACAATGCCTTATATAAGGAAAGTTGTAAAATTTCTTTGTCAAACTTAAACTTCAAAAGAAAAGTTTTTAAACTTAAAGAATGTTTTGAAACCCTTGTTTTAGAAAAATCTCAAATTTGATTGTTTTGAAAAATCAAAGTGTGATCTAGAATTCAAAACCTCCCTAATTGAAAATTTGAAATCTGAAAATGAGAAACTTAAAAATGAAGTATCTTCTCTTCTGAGTTTGAAGGACACATGGAGATATGCCCAAGGTGATCCAAAATTAGAAAAATTATTATCCGGATCAAGAAAATGTGGCGATCGATCCGGGTTGGGCTATGATAAAAACACATCTCCTAAACAGAAGAATACTCGTTCCAATTTTGTGAAAGGAGAGACTTCTAACTCAAAAGGAAAAGGTACTAGTCAAGTTTTTTCTAAAAATACAAAAAATTTTACAAAAGCAGCTATATAAATTTAAAAAATCAGATTCGAAACCCACTAGCTGAAAAAATTGTTGATTTACTTAAGGAGCTATTAAAATCTAACTTAGTAGGTCACTCTTACAACTATAAACAAAAGAAGACCAATTATTCTCCTAAACCCAAAACAGTACTGAAATGGGTTCCTAAGGTTGCCTGTTTGGTTGCTCACACTGCTTTCAAAGCTACAAGCCATTCGAAATGGTACCTAGACAGTGGATGCTCCAGACATATGATAGGCGACAAAGCACTATTCACCGATCTTAAAGATATGACTGATGGGTCAGTCACATTTGGTGATGGTAGCAACTGCAAGATAATTGGCAAAGGTACGGTCCAACTCTATAACCTTCCCTTATTTAAAAATATTTTATATGTTGAGGGTTTAAAACACAACCTATTGAGCATATCTCAAATATGCGATAACAACCATAATGTTAAATTTTCTAATCAACGTTGTGAAATTATAAATGAAAAGGGTTCTATAATATTAACTGGTTGCAGAACTTCTGAAAACTGCTATATAGTAAGCAATGGTGGCTCATCTAAACAAACGTGCTACATGGTCCATACCGATGAGACAGAATTATGGCATAAACGCCTTGGACATGTACACTACCGAAATTTATACAGATTGAGCAAAAGTGAACTAATTAGAGGACTACCGAAGATGCAAAAAGTAGACAAGATTTGTGGTGAATGCCAGTATGGTAAACAAACTAGGAGCTCTCACAAAAAGGTGAACTCCAATATCACCACAAGACCACTTAAGCTGCTCCACATGGATCTTATAGGACCAACAAGAACGGAAAGTCGAGGTGGCAAAAAGTACATCTTAGTTATTGTATATGATTACACAAGATACACTTGGGTTTCATTCTTGAGAGATAAATCAGAAACCCTTGATGAAGTGAAAAAGATTATAAAACGGATTCAAACTGAAAAATGTTCTCAAGTCAGCAAGATCCGTAGTGATCATGGATCCGAATCGAAAACAGCGGTTTTGAGAAATTTTGTAGCGATCAGGGAATATCGCATGAATTCTCTGCACCTAAAACTCCTCAATAAAATGGAATTGTCGAGAGGAAGAATAGAGTGCTTCAAGAAATGGGAAATGTTATGTTAAATAACATGAAGCTCCCTAGGAATCTCTGGGCTGAAGCAGTGAATACAGCCTGCTACATTATTAACCGTGTTTATATTTGTAAATCTAATAATAAAACGGCTTATGAAATGTGGTTTGAGAAAAAAGCCATCTCAAATACTTTCGAGTTTTTGGCAAAGACAAGTGCTATATTTTGCGTGACCGTGAAAATTTGGGAAAGTTCGACACTAAAAGTGATGAAGGGATCTTTTAGGATATTCTTTAAACGTCGTGCATATCGTGTTTGAACAACGGGACCGGTGTGATTCAAGAGTCAATAAATGTTGTGATTGACGATCTTTTGAATACACTGTCCCTAGTTCGAATAATGATGAAGTTCTTATACTTGAAAAACAAGAAATTTCATCAAGTGAAACTAATCGAGAATTAAGGATTTGTTAAAGATCATCCAACTTCTCAAATACTTGGAAACCCTCTCACTTTGGTGTGCGCACTTATAGACAATTAGAGGACATATGTAACTACGTATGCTTTATATCCCAGATTGAACAGGTTAACGTAAAAAAGCACTTTCGGATGAAAATCGGATTCTTGCGATGCAAGAAGAACTTAATCGATTTGTCGAAATGATGTCGGCACCTTGTTCCTAGACCTAAAGATAAACATATTATTGGAACAAAATGGATTTTCAAAAACAAATCGATGAACTTGAAAATATTATTCGAAATAAAGTAAGACTAGTTGTATGGGGTATACACAAATTGAAGGTATTGACTATAATGAAACATTTGCTCTGTGGCAGTCCGTCTTGAATCAATCGGACTTTTTATCTCCATTGCATGTTTTAGGAAGATTAAAATTTACCAAATGGATGTAAAGAGTACCTTTCGAATGGTGATTTACATGAAGAGGTATATGTTGAACAACCTACGGGGTTTGAAGATCCTAAATTTTGATCATGTGTATCGTCTTAAGAAGGCTCTCTATGGTGCGAAACAAGCTCCCAGAGCATGGTACGAAAAACCGACTAAGTTTTTATTGAGTCATAATTTTCGGATGGGGTGTGTTGATAAGACGCTCTTTGTTAAGAAACATAACGATGATATTCTAATGGTTCAAATATATGTTGACGATATTATTTATGGATCAAACTGTACTAACATGATTGTTGAGTTTGCGAGATTTGATGAAGTCTAAATTCGAAATGAGCATGGTTGGAGAATTAAACTATTTTCTAGGGTTGCAAGTAAAACAACAACTTTGATGGAATTTTCATCTCTCAAACCAAATATGCTCGAGTTTAATTAAGAAATTTGGATTTGAGAAAGGTAAAAATTTTGATACTCCTATGAGTACAACTTTGAGACTCTCAAAACTCTACGAGGTAATGATGTGGATCCTAAATTGTATCGTAGTTTGATTGGTAGTTTGCTTTATCGATTGCTAGTAGACCGGATATTGCTTTGAGTGTTGGTATTTGTGCTCGTTATCAATCAAATCCTAAAGAATCTCACTTAAGCTCTTTGTTAAGCGGATTATGCGATATGTCGCAAGTTCTACTAAACCGGGTCTCTAGTATCCACATGAGACTAATGTTCAATTAATGCATGCAGATGATCTTGGTAAATTTGGAAACATTGATGATAGGAAATCAACCAGTGGTGGTTGTTTCTACATCGAAAATTGTCTCGTTTCTTGGTTTAGCAAGAAGCAAAGTTCTATATCGCTATCAACAGCTGAGGCTGAATACATTGCTGCTGGAAATGCATGTACTCAACTTGTTTGGATGAAACGAATGTTAAGCGATTATGGAATCACTCGGGATTCTATGATTATATTTTGTGATAATTCCAGTGCAATAAATATCTCTAAAAATCCAGTTCAGCATTCACGTACTAAGCATATTGACATTAGATTTCATTACATTCGTGAATTAGTGGAAGAAAAATTAATATATTTGTATTACATTCCAACCGAGACTCAACTTGCGGACATTTTCACTAAAACCGCTCGACAAAAGCAAGTTTAATAAATTAAAATTTGATCTCGGTATGTGCAATTTAAATTGAATTTACATGATTTGGTGTATCATAATGTACATAACTATGATGTTTTATTTGCTTGAATTTGAAAATTATTTAAAAATTTTGCAAATTTTGAGTCGTACTCGACCGGTCGTGAGTGTACACGACCGGTCGTGCTCTGGCCGTCACTTACACGACCGGTCGTGAAACTCGTGATTTCACTTTAATTTGGGGATTTTGACTCTTCTTCTTCATTTCTTTTTACTCTCCAACGGTTTAGCTACTGACCGTCGAACCCACCATCATAGTACTTCAAGGTTAGTGGTTCTTTTGCATTTTTTTGTAGATTCTTGCTATTAGTGTTTCAAATCTCATTCTTGTGGAATCTATTTGGTCGTTCATTGCAAGTTTGGGGTTTTATCTTGAAAAATCTGTTCTATCTAAACCTCATTTCTTCTATCTTGCATCTTGTTGTTTCCTTGAAATCCTTCTTTGAAAATGGATGCTAGAGGTAAAAAGAAAACTACTCGAGGTCCCTCTTCATCTGGATCAGCTTCTATTGTACAACGTCATCTTCGCTCTCCCGAAAATGATCCTTCTAATGCTCGGGATTTGCGTATGCGCAATGTTATTGTTGAGCGTCCTGTTAATATTAATCACATTGCTTCATTTGGTATCCCTCCTCTGTTGGAATCTGTGGGATGGGATAACATCTTACATTGGGGTGGAGCTGCATACCAGTCCATTGCCCAATCCATGTTTGCATGTATCTGTGATTTTTCTCTTGAGAATTTAACTTTTAAAGTTGATACTCAAGAAGGATTTTTTTAGTGGATCGACATTTGATTGCTGATATTATGGAAATACCCGTCAATGATGAGAGCATTCCAATTCATATTTTACATGACAGTCTCTCAGAATCTGAACGAAAAATGCTTACTAGAGATTTATGTAATTTGGATGTTCATTGGACTCATAAAGGTCATGCACTTCCCTCAAGGTATTTGTTACCCAGATTACTGAGTACTTCATAGGATATTCATCTCAAATCTTTATCCACGTTACGGTAATAAACCGAACTCTTCTTGTCATGGTTCGTGTTTTACATTACGTAGTCTACGGTGCAAAAATATGTCTACCTTCTTTAATTTGTCATTCCATTATTTTGTCTCGTCACCATCCTGGACATAGTGATATACCCTTTGGTTATTTATTGACTATCTTTGGCAAATCATATGCTCGTAGCTATGCCTACTAGAGAAAAACCCATCCATCATCTCCTTTTAATAATTCCAATATTAACAAGATAAATTTAGAATTGGTGATGGCCAAGTGGATCTTGGTAGCAATGGTCTTTGAAGCGAAATGCTCAAGCTAGTGATCTTCCGAAGACGTGAATATGGATGATTTATTTGAAGAACTTGAATCGACTCGGTGATGATCCGATTTTCACCTTCGATTTTGATGAGAGATTGAATTCCCTTGAAGCGGTGGCTCAAATTCGTGTTACCCAAGACACGTAATTTTCATATTTACGCAAATATATGACGCCTTGATTGCTAAGGGTTTACATAAAATTGATCCATCTAATCCTGCACCCTCTTATGGTTCGACTAAATTTTTGATGGGTCTGTAATATTTTTTTCTTGAACTTTTCGTGCTTACTGACTTTTTGAATTATGCACTATGCTCTCTTGAATCAACTCCTATTTTCATTATTATTGATGCTCTTCTTCCTTTGTCATTTTGTGTCAAAAAGGGGGAGAAGTTTTGGAGGCTTTTGATTTATTTGAATTTAATCTTTATGATGTGCTCCTATTACTCAGGCTATTACTTAGGGGGAGTTAAGCTTCTCAGGGGTAGTTATGGGAGAATGATGCTAGTTATTATTTATCATATCTATATAACTGTGCATGCTTCTCTATTGTGAACCTGCTGTGTTTGTACTTCTCTTATGTCTATTGGAAGTATTTTTACTTGGGTGCTTTGTCACAAATTTGACAAAGGGGGAGATTGTAAGTGTTATGGTCTCATGCTTCTTTGGTTGTCAAATTTTGATGTGTCAAAACATCTATCTGTGTCCTGTGCTTGTATGATGATTTATATGAATTCAAGACACTGCATAAATACTTCAAGAAGCTACAAGTTGAACTTTTCAAGAAGCTACATGTTGAAGTCTCAAGAAGCTACAATGTTGATGTTCAAGTCTTAAGAAACAACTCATGACTTCAAGACTAATAAGCAATGCATGAAGTAGTTGTTATGCTGATGAAGATCTCAAGTTTGAAGCTACAACAAGTTCAAGATCTCAAGCCTGATATGGTTCAAACAATCTACATTCGTTGAATGGTTGAAGTTCAATGTCCATACGACATGATTCAGGTTTGAATGACCTTAGGTTGACCCTTTAAGTAGGTCACTTTGGATACATAAATCAAATATTTATTTTACATAAGTTTGGTCTATTCTACGACCAGTCCTAGCTCTTGTTCGACCAGTCCTGGCATTGGTTCGACTAGTCCAAGAAATTCCACGACCAGTCCTAAGTAGTTGAAGATTTTTCGAAATTTTTGGTACGCCCACGACCAGTCCTAAGTAGTTGAAGATTTTTCGAAATTTTTGGTACGCCCACGACCAGTCCTGGAGGTCCTTCGACCGGTCGTAGGTGTGGCTTCGACTCGTCCACGACCAGTCGTGGAGCTACGACTCAAAGTCCAGCAACGTAATCTATGGTCCTACGACCAGTCGTAAGGATCTACGACCAGTCGTAGGTGACCCACGACCAGTCGTAGGCTACTCACGACCAGTCGTGGAACGACTTTCAAAGATCGCGCTTAATTTTTCAAAAATCTGTTAGAGCTACGACCAGTCGAAGGTTTCTAAGACCAGTCGTAGGAACGATTTTTGCTTCTATAAATTGAACACGAAATTCAAAGTTTTCACACTTCAACTCTATTCAATTCAAGAATTTTCAAGTGATCACTCTGAGATAAGTCTGTGTTTATTTTAAGCTACATTGTGCTTATTTAATATTCCTTTTTGCTAGCTTATTTAATTTGATTTTGTTTCTATATTCCAATCTTATTTGAAAAGAGGAATTATCTTATTCCTTCTTCTTGGAATCAAAATCAAATATAGCTACGCCCAACAAGTTAAATCTAAAATCTATTAGAATTTAGAACCTTATGAATGTGAGTATTAGAAATTGAACTTTGACATTCAATCATCTACTCCGATTGGTTCTACTTAGAATTTTGCTAAGAAAAGGAGAAATCCAGGTATTTTACAATTCTCAGTAAAATTTATTTACTTTTGGTTTTGTTTGAGGTTAAGCGAGAAAAATCTCATTGTCTTGGTTTTGTTTGAGGTTGAACCAGAAAAATCTCATTGTATTGGTTGTCTGAGGAAAACCAGAAAACTCAGAAAAGAGGGGTTTTTAAATTATGTAAGCCCAAGTGAAAAAGACACAATTGTAAAGGTTTTTAGTGAACCTGAGAAAACCTATTTCATAGTGAACGCTAATATCCCCTGTGTGAGGATATTAGGAGTGGAGTAGCTTTCTGTGTGGCTGTTGAAAGACAGTTGGTGTACACACAGGCGAACCACTATAACTCTTTGTTTTGTGGATTGAATGCTTGCTTAATTTTCATATCTTTTATCATTCGATTGTGTGGAATGTACAAGTGGATGTGAATGTTGTAACTATTTACATTTCAAGCAAGTGTGGGGATTATTGTAATAATTTAGATCTATACTTCTGCATTTAATTTCAATTCCTAGCTATTTCATTTACTTATATTAAAATTGAGTCCTTGATCCAAAAGATGTTCTAGAAATAAGGTTGTCCTACCATAAGCCCTTGTTTATTATGGTGTAAGGTTGTCCTTAGAACTGAATTTGTATCAATCTCTCAATACTTATTTATCAAGGTGATTTAAAATTTAGCATTGTGAATTGATTCATATTGTAAGGATATTGGTTTACTTTATTTCCACTGATTTTATTTTAAATTTGGCATAGTCCTATTCACCCCCCCCCTCTAGGACATATAGCTTGGCCTATATAGCAGTTTTCAGAAGTTCTGCGACCAGTTAATATTACAGAACCCTTTTCATTTATAATTTCACAACCTTGATTAGGTTTACTTTATTTCCGCTGATTTTATTTTAAATTTGGCATAGTCCTATTCACCCCCCCTCTAGGACATATAGCTTGGCTTAAGAAACCCTAACCCTAACCTGTTTTAGGGTTTTTTAGGTTGTAGGTTATGAAATAGCTAACGTATTTCGTTCCATAGGTTGCCAAACTTCCGAATAAAGGAGCTTAGCAAACCTATCAACTCCGTTACGATTCTACGACACAAGGTGAGGACTTTAGGTGCATAGGTTGCAGTTTTCAACGCTTTCAATGTCAGATAATGGTAGATTCATGATCTGCATGCAATTGCACATGTACAAAGTGCTTTCCGTTTTCTGTTTCAATTAAAATTGTAGAATTTGGAATTTCACATACTCTAGGTATTCGTATAAAATACCGTATACGTATTTTTTATGAAAATGTGTTTGACATGTTTATTTGTCGTATGGATATATGACGTATGGATAAAATACTTATTTGGCGAAAGGATTCGCCTAAATACATGTTTACTAATAAACACTATGTATGTAGAAATACGGTATTGTAAGAAGTACCGTATACATGTATATTTTAGCGAGGTGTTTGTCATGATTAATTGTTGTATAAATATATTATGTGCGCATAAAATAATTGCTTGGCGAAAGGAATCGCCGTAATACAAGTTCCCTTGTAAATGCTATGTATGTCGAAATTGGGTATCCTAGAAAATACCCCATGCGTATAAATTTTGCTGATGTAATTATCATGACTATTTGTATGAATATGATATATACGTATAAAATACTAGTTTGGTAAAGGGACAACCCTAGTGCACTTTCCTCTAACATACGTCATGTATGTTGAATTAGTGCATTCCAAGTGTTGGTGAAATTGCTTGTGAGTGTAAGTGCTTAAGTGTTAGTGCCTTAGGTAGGTGCTGAGATGGGGTTCTCAACTATCTTAGAGTCATGTATGATACCCTCCATGTGGTTGTTTACTCTAACCACTCACTTATAAAATATATGTATTTGTATCCCTATTTGTATAGTGCTTTACAACATGCTTTTGAACATGCTTTGTAACTTGTTTATTAACATGCTTTATGACATGCTTTATAACATGATTGCTAGTGTTCTTGAATTGCCATGTTATCATGCTGTACTTCACATGCTATGGTTAGGAATTGATTGTGTTTGGGACTATGATTATAGTCCAGGACAATCCAATTGCAGTGGATTTGTGGCTATGATCCATTTGCCACGTGAGATGTGTTCGACGAACCTGAGTCGTACTGCGGTTGACGATAGTGGTTGGCCACACGAAGTGCTTATGCACTTCATATCGTTCAACTTGTTGTGCGCTCGAGCTAGCCGAGCTCGTCAAGCAACCCGATCTGTCTTATGTATGTTCACCATGTTTGGACGCTACCGCTTGAACCTAGGGTACCAAACTTACCAGTAAAATCCCGTTAACCATGGTACCTCGATCCGCTAAGACTCATGAGCTGGGCATGGTGGTATGGGACACCGTGGTTGAGCTGTCGGCCTACGCTGGGGCCATGTGCCTCCCCGTAGTGACCAGTGAGTAACCAGACTCGTGAGCCGAATACGGTGGTATGGGACAATGTATTCGAGCTGTTGATACTTACGGCGAGAGCCGAGTACGGTGAGACCTGTACTCGTGCTGACGGGCGACGAGTCCTCTGTAGTATCTTCGAGTATACTCCAAGGTCTGTGATTGGCGACGAGTCTTTCACAGCAACTAGAGTATGAGTTGAGCCGAGTACGGTGAGACCTATATTCGAGCTGATGGCTAGTGATTGAGCCGAGTACGGTGAGACCTGTACTCGAGTGACGGTCGGAAAGATTGAGCCGCATACGGTGAGATCTGTATCCGTCTTTGACGGGTGATGAGCCCTTTGTAATGCCTTTGCTACGCCTCTCAAACCATAATATCGTATGAGATTAACTAGGACTGACGACCCTAGAATGGATCATGTTTGGGAATGATACAAGGGAGGTACCTTAGTTTCCCAAACCGCTGTTTGAAATGAACTAATAATTACTCGGTAATCATGCTCATCATCGCCTTTGCATGTGCCTGGTAGATGTGGAGCAACCGAGGGATGGACGCATTCGCGAACGTAAGATGATGTCACATGAGGGTGGTTTGGCAAGGGCATACATCATGTCATTTCATACTTGCATTAAATAAGAGTAGTTAAAATTGTTTGATTGTACTGCTTTATCATTACTGCTTGACTGAATTGATAATATGTTAACCTATGCTTTATTGTTCCACTGAGTTGATTACTCACTCCCATGATATGGGACGGTGTTCCGAACACCCACCAGACTTTGTCTGATTGCAGATGGCGACGCTACTTCTGAGGCGGAGCCAGACTTCTATGATGACGAAAATGCTTTCTCGTACGTGCTGTTTTCTGGCGGCTTCGTGAGAGCCGTGCCTTGATTGTCGGGGCTACAGGGATGTTGACTAGATCACACTACACAACTTGGTATAATTTAAAATTGTACTTGTAATTATTTAACCTAGTAATGTTATCACACTCTGGAGACTCACCACAGTTTATATATTTTACATATCTATCACAGTCTTCCGCTCGCAAATTTAACTGTCTCTGGAGTATGATATGCTGTTTTGGCTTAATCTCACTCATGTTCACTACTTTAATACAAACAACATTCAATCATCATTCATTTTGTTGCATAAGTGATGCATTGGAACTCGGGAGTTGAGTTTATACTCGACCCCCAATTTTCAGGGTATTACAAGATAGTATCAGAGCATGATTTGGATTAAACTGGACCTGGGTTGTGGTCACACGATGCACTATAACGCACTCTAACTTAGGAGGGAGCAACGGAATGTAGAAACAGACTTAGGTTCTCTCATTTCGCCAAATAACACAATTGGTTGAGACCAACCGTAGAGATTGGACCCGTAGGCCTCAATGATTGCACGAAACGATCTCGAATCGCCTCTAGGTCGTCAGTTGATAGGTTTGAGTCGTTCCCTAGAAATGAATGTTCTTAGGTTGTGGGTCAACCACAACACCAAAGCCTAAAACCCCTTTTTACCCAATTCATTCGAAACCTCTCCTTGCACCACTTCATTCTTCAATTTTTTCTAAATCCTTTCATACCAGATATAAATTCTAACATATAAATGATGAAGAATAATACTTAAACAAAAAGTTATTATAAATAGTAAATATATGTATAAATTGGACTTTTGACCATTCAAACTTTGGAATCTAACTAATTAAATAGGTTATTTGGATATATTAGCTCGTTCTACCCCAAAATCATATATTATATGTCAGATAACTCATTCTAGATTGCAAGATACGTCCAATTTGACCCGAAACGACTCGAAACGGAGTCGTGGGCCACACGCGTCAATCCGGGGGGACCCGGGGCTGACCCGGGGTACCATTGGCCTCTTGGGAGGGTGGAGAATACCACCGAGCTGTGGCGGTGCGGTACCGGACAAGGTGGACCGCGGTGGAACCGCGGTTACCGCGGTGGACCGCGGTCCAGCGGGCTCGGGCGGGCCGCAGTTCGTTGCTGGCCCGTTTTCGACCACTTATTTTCTGCGATTTTGGTCCGACTTTAAAAAGTCATATCTCTCTCGTTATAACTCCGATTTAGGTGATTTAAAATCCAGATTTAAGCTTGATAAGTCTAGTTTCATATAAAAATAAGTAAAAAATATAATAAAATATTTAATATAGTTAAATATGGATTGTTGTGTCAACTATTTGAAAGTTATTAGTTTGGACAGTTGCTGCTTATAAAATTTTTAGAATTTTTCTACAAGACAAAATCTAATGAAATTTGGTGGAGATGAAGTATACTTGATGATGAACTACTAAAAAAATAATTAAAATAATAAACCAACTAGAAATGCCAGAAAAGGCATAGAACTTCCCTAGGCCCATATGGTGCCTACTAAATTTTCTAGGGGACCCTTTTTCACGTCGTTTTTGCCCCCTCTCTCTCAAACACCCCTCCAAGCCCACCTTTCTCTTTCGACTTGCTGTTTTACCTCTCAAACCTTCCCTCTAATCACTCATTTCATCATTTCCTGCCCAACTCATCCTCTTCCAACATTTACAACATAACCTACTCCCTACCCTCTCCATTCTCTTTCTTTTGATCACTTACATGCCCCATTTGGAGCTCAAGTTCGGGTAAGCTCTCAACCCATCCCATCTATTCATTTTCCTTCTTCAAACCCTATCTATTGGGCCTCTACGACGTCTGTCGAGACTCCAATCCGTGGAGAACCAAAAACTCCAGCCCCCCCATTTCCCCTTATCCTCATTTTCCGTGGCTCTATTCGAGCGTGTACGGCCATTTTCTTGGAGGCCTAATCATCCATACTATGTTTGGGATGTAGGCAGTTAAACGTAAATCCCGTGTTTTCCTTTCAAATTACACTTATAAATTCATCATCATGGGGTTTGGAAATCCCATCTCACACTTTTCCAACACCAGACTCATTTTCCAAAGCCTATACCCTGAATTTTAATCCCCACCCACCCTCCTACCAAATATGTCATTCCCAATCTTGAGGAAGGATTAGCAATATAGTTCCATTTAATACAACTTTCCGTGTTGGACCGACCATTTACAACTAAAGGTTTATAATTTTGTCCTTGAAAAGTGTTAGGAGTGTATAGCTGATAGAGACTTTGTCTTTTAGGCCTAAGGAATTGCCCAAATGGGCAACAGACAGTTAGGAATTAGGTCCCAAGTAGCATGCCATGTCGGCATACATATTGTGCTTATGAACGTAAAAAGATAGCCTGCCTATTAAGCTAGACATGATTAAATAGGATAAGTCTGGACCGCGACAAAATTCCTTGGTAGAATTAGGCATCTTGCCTCAAACTCACACCCATTCGTGATAGCCCCTTTCTATAATCTTAGGTACCAAAACTGATGTAGTGGGAGACCGCATCTCATTTCATGTCAAGGATAGGTTATAAATTACACCTTGTTCCGATGTATGGAGCAGGACATAAATCTTAAGCCTTGAGGGTAAAATAAAAAAAATAAAAAAAATTTAAGGGGGGTAGAACATTATGAGCCCAATCTAGTTAGGTCACCTATTGCATCTCTTTGATCTGGGTGGCGCAGCGGAAGCGTGGTGGACCCTACTCCACTGGCCCAGGATCGGAACGGTGCTCGTTAACATACGCACATTATAGAAGCCCTAGCAAGTTCTACTATGAGAAACCATTTTAGGATCATCTAGTAAGATTTGATTCACCACTTCCTTCGACATAGATAATATTACAGCTTCTCTCAAACTAAGACCTAAAGGGTAACCTTAGACATAGACAATTTGAGCTTTTCAATGATGGACATTCCCTACGTTTTTAGAGTGATCGGACTACGAGTTGAAATATACAACTGTAGAAGTATTCGCGGCTTGACCCAATTCTCAATCCTGGGCGACTACCAATGGACTCACTGCTTGGCCGAGCAGAAGATCAAGATCCAGCAGGATTCGGAAGTGATACGATGAGCTTCCTACCCTGGCCCGGTAGATGATCGATGTATCGGGATCGAGCCCACTATTACCGTTTCTCCGTGTTGGTCAAACAATGAAAACAGCTATCTTACTCTAAATTGTTGGGAGTTGTCGTCAAGACTCCAAATAGGTAAAGAAATAAATTGTAGCAAACCATCAAGGTATAAGCAATGGATAAAGAAATAAGTTTTAAGGGGGGTAGACTAAAATGAACCAGCTAGTACATACCCTACCACGCGTAGAAACTTGAAATCAATAAAACTTAGGCAAAAGAAATAATTAAATCTTTCTTTATTACCCATAGCCAATTTCGTGGACGAAATTTTATTTTAAGGGGGGTAGATTGTAACACCCTGGATTTTTGCCAACCTGGGATTAGACGTCCTTAGGCGATGGGTCGATCCTAACACCTTATTAACCTATCAGAACTGAATCCCACAGTCTAAAATCGCTTCTGAACCCATTTCCTTCACAAATCCAACCCTTCACCATCTTGTTCTTTCAATTTTCCTAAGTACTTTCACCCTAGACACTATCTTAAACTAGTTAAGTATTATAACTTGGATCACTCTATATACAAACTACGAAGGACTAAGTACCACCTCAGACGGAAATCACTTGGGATTAAATCCTTTAGAAATGTGACAAAGTTAACTAAGTGCTAAACTAGATTAGCCATGAAATCCATTTGAATCGCTTTAAATACGATCTGCAAGACCCAAAACTTGTAGAATCATTGACGCTAGGCTACCCTAAAATCTAGGATCAAATTCATTACCCGACTGCTCTCGGGAGCACGTTGAAACTCCGTATCTGATCTGGACCGCACATCGGGAGTCCGAACAATACGAGGTTAAGGACTTAGGACCGCCTCACTGGGCTCGACAACCATCTCGGAAATCAAGTCCAGACAATGTCCCACGACCATTCGATCGTGTCTGGATTGAGGGAGTGTGAAAACCACCATTTCCTTTACAAAATAAATATCTTGAATAGTGATCTGGCACCTTTTGTTTGCGAATCAGTATTAAGCAACCAGACCGTCAGAATCACACCAAATTACACCCTCGGATCAGGAAAAATTTCAGGTACATTTACATGTACTCGGAATCTCCGATCGAGATCCGCTGACTGTTGAACTGAATCTGGTCCGCCACGCCTGATCTGGAAATCTGACTAAAATAAAAACTTAATAGAACGTAGATCCGGTGTCGGTGAGCTTAAGTCGGACCTTTGGCTCAAGGAGGCCCGCCAGAAGTCCTCCGTTGAGCTGAAACCAGCCCCCTTTGGCTGTAACCCAAGTATACTTTGAACAGGAGTCTATTTCGGTGAGTTTTTAGGCTATATAAGGACCTTAAACCCTCTCTCATTGCAGCCATCCGAATTTGAGAGAAAACCTAGATTGAGAGAGAGAAAAGAGAGAGAAAGTGTGGGAGATGTGGGAGGAACTCCCTGCTGCTGTTCCCTGCTGCTATTCGGGCTCCACCGCCTGATTCTTATCACTTTTCCGGTGATTCCGGCGTCGTTTCTAGGTAAAAAACCCTAACCCTAACCTGTTTTAGGGTTTTTTAGGTTGTAGGTTATGAAATAGCTAACGTATTTCGTTCCATAGGTTGCCAAACTGCTGAATAAAGGAGCTTAGCAAACCTATCAACTCCGTTACGATTCTACAACACAAGGTGAGGACTTTAGGTGCATAGGTTGCAGTTTTCAACGCTTTCAATGTCAGATAATGGTAGATTCATGATCTGCATGCAATTGCACATGTATAAAGTGCTTTCCGTTTTCTGTTTCGATTAAAATTATAGAATTTGGAATTTCACATACTCTAGGTATTCGTATAAAATACCGTATACGTATTTTTTATGAAAATGTGTTTGACATGTTTATTTGTCGTATGGATATATGACGTATGGATAAAATACTTATTTGACGAAAGGATTCGCCTAAATACATGTTTACTAATAAACACTATGTATGTAGAAATACGGTATTGTAAGAAGTACCGTATACATGTATATTTTAGCGAGGTGTTTGTCATGATTAATTGTTGTATAAATATATTATGTGCGCATAAAATAATTGCTTGGCGAAAGGAATCGCCGTAATACAAGTTCCCTTGTAAATCTTTATGTAAGTCGAAATTGGGTATCTAGAAAATACCCCATGCGTATAAATTTTGCTGATGTAATTATCATGATTATTTCTTTGTATGAATATGATATATACGTATAAAATACTAGTTTGGTAAAGGGACAACCCTAGTGCACTTTCCTCTAACATACGTCATGTATGTTGAATTAGTGCATTCCAAGTGTTGGTGAAATTGCTTGTGAGTGTAAGTGCTTAAGTGTTAGTGCCTTAGGTAGGTCTTTGAGATGGGGTTCTCAACTATCTTAGAGTCATGTATGATACCCTCCATGTGGTTGTTTACTCTAACCACTCACTTATGAAATATATGTATTTGTATCCATATTTGTATAGTGCTTTACAACATGCTTTTGAACATGCTTTGTAACTTGTTTATTAACATGCTTTATGACATGCTTTATAACATGATTGCTAGTGTTCTTGAATTACCATGTTATCATGCTGTACTTCACATGCTATGGTTAGAAATTGATTGTGTTTGGGACTATGATTATAGTCAGACAATCGGTACAGAGTGGATTTGTGGCTATGATCCATTTGCCACGTGAGATGTGTTCGACGAACCTGAGTCGTACTGCGGTTGATGATAGTGGTTGGCCACACGAAGTGCTTATGCACTTCATATCGTTCAACTTGTTGTGCGCTCGAGCTAGCCGAGCTCGTCAAGCAACCCGATCTGTCTTATGTATGTTCACCATGTTTGGACGCTACCGCTTGAACCTAGGGTACCAAACATACCAGTGAAATCCCGTTAACCATGGTACCTCGATCCGCTAAGACTCATGAGCTGGGCATGGTGGTATGGGACACCGTGGTCGAGCTGTCGGCCTACGCTGGGGCCATGTGCCTCCCCGTAGTGACCAGTGAGCAACCAGACTCGTGAGCCGAATACGGTGGTATGGGACACTGTATTCGAGTTGTCGATACTTACGGCGAGAGCCGAGTATGGTGAGACCTGTACTCGTCTTGTGGGCGACGAGTCCTCATAGTATCTTCGAGTATACTCCAAGGTGCGTGATTGGCGACGAGTCTTTCACAAACAACTAGAGTATGAGTTGAGCCGAGTACGGTGAGACGTATATTCGAGCTGACGGCTAGTGATTGAGCCGAGTATGGTGAGACCTGTACTCGAGCTGACAGTCAGCAATTGAGCCGCATACGGTGAGATCTGTATCCGTGCTGACGGGTGATGAGCCCTTTGTAATGCCTTTGCTACGCCTCTCAAACCATAATATCGTATGAGATTAACTAGGACTGACGACCCTAGAATGGATCATGTTTGGGAATGATACTGAGGAGGTACCTTAGTTTCCCAATCTTCTTGTTTGAAATGAACTAATAATTACTCGGTAATCATGCTCATCATCGCCTTGCATGTACTGGTAGATGTGGAGCACTGAGGGATGGACGCATTCGCGAACGTAAGATGATGTCACATGAGGGTGGTTTGGCAAGGGCATACATCATGTCATTTCATACTTGCATTAAATAAGAGTAGTTAAAATTGTTTGATTGTACTGCTTTATCATTCTTGCTTGGTGAATTGATAATATGTTAACCTATGCTTTATTGTTCCTTGAGTTGATTACTCACTCCCATGATATGGGACGGTGTTCGAACACCCACCGGACTTTGTCGATTGCGAGATGGCGATTTACTCGAGGCGGAGCGGACTTCTATGATGACGAAAATGCTTTCTCGTACGTGCTGTTTTCTGGCGGCTTCGTGAGAGCCGTGCCTTGATTGTCGGGGCTACAGGGATGTTGACTAGATCACACTACACAACTGGTATAATTTAAAATTGTACTTGTAATTATTTAACCTAGTAATGTTATCACACTCTGGAGACTCACCACAGTTTATATATTTTACATATCTATCACAGTCTTCCGCTCACAAATTTAACTATCTCTGGAGTATGATATGCTGTTTTGGCTTAATCTCACTCATGTTCACTACTTTAATACAAACAACATTCAATCATCATTCATTTTGTTGCATAAGTGATGCGTTGGAACTCGGGAGTTGAGTTTATGCTCGACCCCCAATTTTCAGGGCGTTACAATCTCTAAGTTAGTTGAGAATCCTATCTCAACACTCAAGTAAAGCATTATTTACAATGTATATACTCATACAAGCATTTATACAAACACCTAGACTACACATATTAGCCTACACATCATATGTTGGCTAAAACCTGTATTAGGGCGAATCCTTTCGCCAAACAGATACTGCATCCATAACTTGCATGTATATACGACAAATACTCATGGCAATCACATTTACAAAATTTGTACGTATACGGTATTTTCTACAAATACCTAAAATACATAAAATTCCATATACTTCATATGTATTTGAAATAGAAATCGGACAACATGTTCTACATGTGAAATAGTATCCTCGTCAATAATCTACCATTAGCCGACATTGAAAGCTTTGAAAAATGATAACCTAAGCATCTAAAATCTGCACCTTACGCCATAGAAGCGTAACGAACTCAACAAAGACTCTAAGTCTTCGTATACGTAGAATATCAACCTGTAATACAAGCTAGGTTAGCTATCTAACTACTAACATCAATGGAAACCCTAAAACAAGTTAGGGTTAGGTCTTTCTTACCTAAGAACAAAGTTAGAATCGTTGGAATGACGATTTGATAGCAGGAAAGAAGCACGTGGATTAACAGAACAACTGCTAAGAAGAACCTCTCACTCTTCTTCTCTTTTTCTTCTCTTTTGCTAGGGTTTCTCTCAAATTCATAAGTGAGGGAGAGAGAGGGTTTAAAGGCCTTATATAGGCTCTGTTTTGAGCTCAATGGCCCCAGACCCTAAAGTATACTTATTTTATAGCCAAAGTGTACCTGTTTTGGCTCAATGGAGGACTTCCGGAGTCCCCCCTTGAGCCAAAGGTCGGACTTAAACTCACTGATATTGGATGTAGGTCAAGCTAAGTTTTCAGTCCGATCGGATACCCAGATCGACCGTGGCGGACCGGTTTCAGTTTAACGGTCACGGGTACTCGATCAAGGCCACAAGTACATGAACATGTGTGGGAAATGTTCCCTGATTCGAGAGTGTATTTGGGTCAGATTCTGACAGTCTGATTGCTTACATCAGGCCTGCAAGAGACAAGTCTCAGATTACTTAAATTTGAAATTTATTTCTAATTAATTTCACGTTTCTCACGCTCTTCACTCCGGGCTTAAGCGAATAGCCTTGGGACACTATCTGGATTTGACTTCTGAGATAATTGTCAAGCCCAGCAAGGTGGTCCTAATTCTATAACCTCGTATTATTCGAACTTTCGATGTGCGGTCTAGATCTGATACGGAGTTTCATGATGCTCTCGAGAGCAACTGGGTAATGAGATTTATCCTAGAGTTTAAAGTAACCTAGCGTCACTGATTCTATAAGTTTTGGGTCTTGCAGATCGTATTTAAAGTGGTTTAAGCTAATTCTATTGGTTGTTTAGTTCAGTACTTAACTAAATTTTGCCCTAATTATGACAGAATACAGTCCTAGGGAAGTTCTACACCTCTTTCTGGCATTTCTAGTTGGTCTATTATTTTAATTATTTTTTTAGTAGTTCATCATCAAGTCTACTTCATCTTCACCAAATTTCATTAGGTTTCGTATTGTAGAAAAATTCTAAAAATTCCAGCAGCAGCAGCTATCCAAACTAATGACTTTCGGATAGTTGTCACTACGACCTATATTTAACTATATTAATTATTTTATTATATCTTTAACTTATTTTTATATGAAACTAGGCTTATCAAGATTTAATCTGGCTTTTGAATCACCTAAATCGGAGTTATAATGAAGGAGTTATGAATTTTCAAAGTAGGATAAAAATTGTAAAATTTTCTGCCGAAAATCGGCCACCGGCCAGCTGCGGCCCTGCCACGCCCGCATTTTGGCAAGGCCTCGCCAACTCGGCGAGCCCCTCGCCATTCGCTGTCCTGTTTGGGGTGATTTTGCCGTCCGATATTTAAAATAGGTGTATTTTACAAATCGGGATGAGTTATTCGACGTGCAATATATGTTTTTGGGGTAGGAGAAGCTAATCTATCCATGTAGTCTACTTATTTCGTGAGATTTCAAAATGGTTAATGGTTAAAAACTCATTTTATTTATTTATTTACTATTCATAGTAATTTTTAGTTTAAGTACTGTTCTTCATCACCTAAACATTAGGATTAGTGTCTAATATGAAAGTTCTTGGAAAAGTTTGAAGAATAAGGTGGTGAAAGGTGAGATTTTGAAGGAAATATGAGATTTTGAAGAAAATGGTTTGAAAAGGGATTTGAGACTTTTGAATTGAGTGTTTGAGAAGTTAATCAGGTGTTAGGATTGACCTATCGCCTAAGGACGTCTACTTCGGGTTGGGAAAAGTCTGGGGTGTTACAATCTACCCCCCTTAAAAATAATTTCATCCTCGAAATTGGCTAAGGGTAATAAGTAAGGATTTTATTATTTCATTACCTAAGACTTATTGGTTTCAAATTTATATGCGTGGTCGAGTGTATCTTGTGCATGCTAGTCTAGTAAATTTTAGGCTACCCCCTTAAAAATTTATTTCTTTATCCCTTGCTTATACCCTAATAGTTTTCTACAATTTATTTCTTTATCTATTTGGAGTCTTGATGACGATTCCCAACAATTTAGAGTAAGATAGCTGTTTTCAATGTTTGACTAACACGGAGAGACAGTTATAGTGGGCTTGATCCCAATACGTCGATTTATCTACCCGACCAGGGTAGAAGACTCATTGTATCCTTTCCTAGTCCTGGTAGATCCTGGTCTTTTGCTCGGTCAAAGCAGTGAGTCTATTGGTAGTTGCCCAGGATTGAGAATTGGGTCAAGCCGCGAATGTTTCGCAGTTGTATATTTCAGTAACTTCGTAGTCCGATCACTCAAAAAAAAAACTTAGGGAATGCCCATAACTGAAAGGGTCAATTGCCTATTTTTAAGGTTACCCTTTAGGTATTGGTCTAAGAGAGTCCTCGTTGTAATTTATGTCCGAGATAGGGGTGAATCAATATCTTACTAGATCATCCTAAAACGGTTTCTCATAGTAGAACTTGCTAAGGCTTCTATTATGTTCGTATTCAACGAGCACAGTTGTAGATACGTTGACCTTGGCTATTGTAATTCAGTTCAGACCCATTGGTAGGCCTATCCTGTAATATGAATTGGTTTACTACTTAAACCCTAATTGCTTTCCTTCTAGTAACTCCATTATTGACATTCTAAGGAGGATTCATATCTTATTTGGTGACCTAACCTCACGTATCCTGGATCAATTACCATTCGATCCTGGGCCAGTGGGCTATCGGCCCACCAAGTTTTCGTTGCTCCTATGAGTGAGTAGACGAGTATACTTGCCTAATTCGACCGCCTTCATAACTTTTCTACCCCCCTTAAAAATAATTTCTACCTCCAGGGTTCAAGATCTATGTCCTGTTCCGTATGTCGGAACAAGGTGTAATTTAGGACCTATCCTTGACATGAAATGGGAATTACATTGGTCTGCCTTTCATCAACGATGTGTACTATGGCATTGATACTTATAGTCATAGAGAGGAGCTAAAGATGATGGGTATTGTGGTTGATTCAGGGACAGGTGTGAGTTTGGGGCAAGATGCCTAATTCTTCCAAGGAGTTTTGTCACGGTCCAGACTTACCCTATTTAATCCTGTCTAGCTTAACAGGCAGGCTATCTTTCGAAGTTCATATGCACAATATGTGTAACGACTCGGAAAATCCCGTACAAAGACGCGAGTATCACCTCAGGCAGAAATCATACAGGATCAGATCCTGTAGAAATTAGACAAAGTTAACTAAGTGTTAAACTAGATTAGCCATGAAATCTATTTGAATCACTTTAAATACAATCTGCAAGACCCAAAACTTGTAGAATCATTGACCCTAGGTTGCCCTAAAATCCAGGATCAAACTCATTACCCGACTGCTCTTGGGAGCACATTGAAACTCTGTATCAGATCTGGACTGCACATCGAAGGTCCGAATGATATAAAGTTATAAACTTAGGACAGCCTCGCTGGGCTTGACACCCATCAAGGAGATCAAATCCAGACAGTGTCCCACGGCTATTCGCTTGAGCCCCGAGCGAGGAGTGTGAGAAGACTTAGTTTTCTTTAGAAATTTAATAGAATTTAAGTAATTTGAGACTTGATGTTTGTGGGCCAATTATAAGCAATCAGACCGTCGAAATCTGACCCAAATACACCCTCGGATCAGGAAACATTTCTCATAAATGTCTATGTACTTGTTACCCTGATCAAGATTCGGTAACCGTTGAACTGAAACTGGTCCGCCATGCGTGATCGGAGAATCTGACTGGAATGAAAACTTAACTCCACCTAGATCCAAGGTTGGTGAGCTTAAGTCCGACCGCACGCAGAAAAGGGGCTGCCAAAAGTCCTCCGTTGAGCTAAAACTGACCCACTTTGGTTATTACCTAAGTATACCTTGATCTTAGGTCTATTTCGGTGAGGTTTTAGGCTATATAAGGACCTTTAACCCTCTCTCATTCAGCCCACACAAATTTGAGAAAAAAACCCTAGGGAGAGAAGTGAGAAAAGAGAGAGAAAGTGTGAGAGTTGTGGGAGCATCTCCCTACCACCTTATCCTGCCATTTTGCAAGCTTAACCACTCCATTCTAATCATTTTCCTGGTGATTCTAACATCGTTTCTAGGTAAGAAACCCTAACCCTAACCTGTTTTGGGGTTTTGATAGTTGTGAGTTATGAAATAACTAACCTAAGGCATGTTATAGGTTGCCACATCGCCGTATACTAAAGCTTAGCGAATCTATCGAATTTATTACGCTTCTACGGTGTAAGGTGCGGATTTTAGATGTATAGGTTATGGATTTCAGTGCTTTCAATGTCAGATAATGATAGATTCATGATCTGTATGTTATTGCACATGTACAAAATGCTGTCCGTTTCGTATTCTGGTTAGACGTTAACTATGTTGAATATACTGTATTCCTCGTATTTGTAGAAAGTACCGCATACGTATAAATTTTGTAAGTGTACTTGCCATGATTAATCACCGTATGAACATGCTATATATACGTATAATACTTATTTGGCGAAAGGGTTCGCCCTTATATATGTTTTTGCTAGTATACACTATGTATGTTGAAAGTGTGTATCCTAAGTGTTTGTGAAAATGCTTGTAAGAGTATTTACGTAGAGGATTGTGCTTTAGGTAGGTGTTGAGATAGGATTCTCAGCTACCTTAGAGATGTATATGATTTCCTCCATGTTGTTCGTTTGATTTAACCGCTTACTTATGAAATATATGTGTTTGTATTTTCCTGTTTATATTGTGCTTTATAACATGCTTTATGACATGCTTGTTAACATGCTTGAATTACTTTGTTTATTCTGCTTTACTCTACATGCTTCTAAATAAGGATTGGTTGTGTTTGGGGCTATGATTTTAGTCCAGGCAATCGGAAATGAAAATGAATGCGTGATTGAGATTCATTCGCCATGCGAGATGTGTTCGACGAACCCGAGTTGTACTTCAGTTGACAATAGTGGCTGGCCACACAAAGTGCTTCTGCATACTCGAGCTAGCCGATCTCGTCAAGTAATCCGATCTGTCTAATGTATGTTCACCATGTTTGGACGCTATTGCTTGAACCTGAGGTATTACCCTTAGCAGTGGAATCCCGTGAACCGTGGTACCTCGATCCGCCAAGACTCATGAGCCGGGCATCGTGGTATGGGACACCGTGGTCGAGCTGTCGGCCTACGCTGGGGCCACGAGCCTCCCCGTAGTGACCATTGAGCAACCAGACTCGTGAGCCGATTATGGTGGTATGGGACACTGTATTCGAGCCGTCGGCCTACACTGCTTTGATGGGTGATGGGGGAGTGGTGTAACGATTCTGTATAACAGCCTTGGTAGCCCTGACCGTACCCGGTGTAGTGACTTCGAGCATACTCTAAATCTGTGGTGAGGCGACGAGCCTTCCCGTAGTAACAGAGTATAAACTAGGCCTGTATTGATAAGGTGATGGGGCAGTGGTGTAACGATTTCATGTAACAGCCCTGACAACCCTTGCAGCGACCTAGAAACACACTATCGTATGAGATTGTCTAGGACTGACGACCCTAGAATGGATCATTGTTTGGGAGTGATATAAGGAAGGTACCTTAGTTTCCCAATACTGCTGTTTGAAATGGACTAATAACAACTCGGTAATCATGCTCATCATCGCATTGCATGTGCCTAGAAGATGTGGAGCACTGAGGGTGACAGCATGCAGCGGACGTAAGATGGTGTCGCACAAGGGAGTATGTTGGCTAGGGCACGCATCATAATCGCATCTCATCCTTGCATTAATTATAGTACTTAGGAATGTTGATTGTACTGCTTTATCATTACTGCTTGATTGAATTGATAACATGATAACTTATGCTTTATTGTTCTACTGAGTTAGCTACTCACTCCCACGTTACAGGACGGTGTTCTGGACACCTACCAGACTCTGTCTTAGACTCAGGTACCGACGATTCACTGGAGGCTGAGCCTGATTATTATGAAGATCAGGATGAGTTTTCCTTCATGCAGTTCTCCGGCGGCTTTGCTTAGGTAATCCGGATTTACGGGACTACTGGGCTATCACGACAGTAGGACTATTATTTTGACATTTTGTTTTTGATTCAATATATGTATATGATGACTCAGTGAAGTAATTATACTCTGGAGACAGATCGAGACCGTTTTGTTTTTATACACATCTATATATGTCTTTCAGGCTTCCGCTTGCGTTTTATACATTAATCTGGAGTATGAATTACTGTTTAGTATAATCTCACTCATGTTTATTGCACTAACACAGACAACATTCAACCATAAGCATTTGTGTTGCATAAGTGATGTTTTAGAACTCGGGTGTTGAGTTGCTACTCAACCCTCGATTTTCAAGGCATTACAAGTTGGTATCAGAGCATGATTTGGATTAAACTGGACCTGGGTTATGGTCTCACGAGGTACGCTGACGCGTTTCGACTTAGGAGGGTGCGAGAACAATGTAGAATAGTCTTAGGCATCCTAGTTCCGTCCAAACGGCGAAGTTCACTAAAAACGATCATTGTGATCGAGTCTGTACTCAACCCTGGTCGCACGGGTCGACCTTAAAACACTTCTAGACTGTCAAATGACGGGTCTAGATCACAATCCTCCAAATTACAGCCTTTGAAAATTGGAAAAAATCCATCAATTAACAGAACGTTCTCAGAATGACCCGAAACGACTCGAAAGGGAGTCGAGGGCCACACGAGGTAATTCGGGGGGACCTACGGTGGACCCGAGGTGTCTTTAGCACCTTGGGAGGGGGGTGGCCACCGCCCTACCGCGGTAGCACCGTGGACAGTTTAGAGGACCGCGGCGGCGCCATGCCTACCGCGGTGCACCACGGTCCCCTTGTGCCGGGCTGGTTGGGCTAGTGTAGGTCGGCGTCGGGCCGACCCCTAGGTACGTGTGGGGCCCGCGAAAATTCGTGGGGACCCCTATATGTGGTCGGTTTTGCCCACGTTCTCACATCCCACCCTTCCAAGCCTATTTTCTCTTCCAACTTACTGTTTCCCTCTCAAACCTTCACTCCAATCGCTCAATCTGTCATTTTCGATTATCACCCAACCATCTCCATCGTCTACAGCAATCCCTTCCTCCCTACCCTCTCCGTTCTCTCTTATTTGAGCTCTCACACCCCCCATTTGAAGCTCAAAATTGTGTAAGCTTCCTCACCCATCCTATCTTTCCACTTCCCTCCTTTAATCTTTATCATTTGGGCCTCTACAACGTCTGTTGAGGCTCCAATCCGTGGGAAACCAAACCTCCAGCCCTTTCTCTCTCTCTATCACTTATCCTTCATTTTTCATGGCCCTATTTGAGCTCATTTCAGCCATCTTCTCCATCTCCACCATCCTTTCTCTTATGGGGAAGAGGAAGAGTGCTGTGGAAGAAGCCGGGCCTAGTCGCCCAACCCGTCCAAGGAGGACTGATGCCTGGGCTAGTACGTGTAACACCCTGAAATTCGAGGGTCAAGTAGCAACACAACTCTTGAGTTCCAGGACATCACTTATGCAACATAAATTATGATGATTGAATGTTGTCCATGTCAGTGCAATAAACATGAGTGAGATTATACCAAAATACTAATTCATACTCCAGATCAATTGTATAAAGGCAAGCGGAAGACTGAAAATGTATATATAAGGTATGTAAAGAAACAAAACCATCTCAATCTCCAGAGTATGAACACTAACTGAGTAACCATATACATGTATTGTTTCTGAATCAAAAGGTCAAAATACAACTAAAAAGATAAATCCTGAAATCCCTGCGATCCAGTCAGCCTAAGCAAAGCCGTCTGAGTACTGCATGTATGAGAACTCGTCCTGGTCCTCATCGTAGTCTGGCTCAGCCTCCTGAATCGACGTACCATCTATACTTGAGACAGAGTCTGGTTGGTGTGTACAACACCGTCCCGTAACGTGGGAGAAAGTAGCTAACTCAGTGGAACAATAAAGCATAGGTTAACATGTTATCAATTCAATCAAGCAGTAATGATAAAGCAGTACAATCAAACAATCCTAACTACTCTGATTTAATACAAGTATGAAATGACATGATGAATGCCCTTGCCAAACCACCCTCATGCGACACCATCTTACGTTCGCAATATGCGTTCATCCCTCAGTGCTCCACATCTACCAGGCACATGCAGTACGATGATGAGCATGATTACCGAGTAGTTATTAGTCCATTGCAAACAGCAGTATTGGGAAACTAAGGTACCTCCCTTGTATCATTTCCAAACATGATCCATTCTAAGGTCGTCAGTCCTAGTTAATCTCATACGAAGGGGTGTTTCTAGGTCGCTGCAAAGGCTGCCGGGGTTGTTATGCACAATGGTTACACCACTTTCCCATCACCTCTTTAACGGTTCATCACTATACAGATACAGGCCTAGTTCATACTCTATACACCGCGGCAAAACTCTAAGGCTCACCAAAATTTCAGAGTATGCTCGAGGTCACTACAAAGGGCTGCCAGGGCTGTTACGCACAAAGGTTACACCACTCCCCCATCACCTTATCAATGTAAGCCGACAGCACGAATATAGTGTTCCATACCACCATAATTGGCTCATGAGTCTGGTTGCTCACTGGTCACTACGGGGAGGCACGTGGCCCCAGCGTAGGCCGACAGCTCGACCATGGTGTCCCATACCACCATGCCCGACTCATGAGTCTTAGCGGATCGAGGTACCATGGTTAACGGGATTTCACTGGTAAGTTTGGTACCCTAGGTTCAAGCAGTAGAGTCCAAACATGGTGAACATACATAAGACATATCGGGTTACTTGACGAGCCTGACTAGCTCGAGCGCACGATCAACTGAACGACATGAAGTGCATAAGCACTTCGTGTGGCCTAACCACTGTCGCCAACCGAAGTACGACTCGGGTTCATCAAACACATCTTACGTGGCGAAATGAATCTCAGCCACGATCTCAAGTCTGGTACCGATTGTTTGGACTATAAACATAGTCCCAAACCCAATCAATCCTTATTTAGAGCATGTAGAGTAAAGCATATTAAACAAAGTAATTCAAGCAAGTTAACAAGCATGTCATAAAGCATATTATAAAGCATTCTATAAACAGGAATACAAACACACATTTTCATAAGTAAGCGGTTAAAGTAAATAACCAACATGGAGGAAATCATACACGTCTCTAAGATAGTTAAGAATCCCATCTCAACACCTACCTAAGGCACCATCATCCAAACACTTACTCTCACAAGCATTTTCACAAACACTTAGAATACACAATTTTAACATACAGAGTGTATGTTAGCAAAACATGTATTAGGGCGAGTCCTTTCGCCAAGCAAGTATTTTATGCATATATAATATATTCATACAGCAAATAATCATGGCAAACACATCTCTAAAATTTATACGTATACGGTATTTTCTAGAATACACTATTTCTACATACAGTGTATATTATCAAATCATGTATTAGGGCGAGTCTTTTCGCCAACTAAGTATTTTATCCATATATATTATATTCATACAATAAATAATCATAGCAAACACATTTCCAAAATTTATACGTATACGGTATTTTCTACGAATACCTAGAATATGTAAAATTCCATATTCTTCATCTTTAATCGAAATGGAAAACAGACAGCACTTTGTACATGTGAAATTGCATGCAGATCATGAATCTATCATTATCTGACATTAAAAGCATTGAAAACCATAACCTATACACTTAAAGTCCTCACCTTTCATATTAGAATTGTAATGAATCAGCTAGGTTTGCTAAGCTTCCGTATTTGGCAATTTGGTAGCCTAAAGAATGAAATAGGTTAGCTATTTCATAACCTACAACCTTCACACCCCAAAACAGATTAGGGTTAGGGTTTCTTACCTAGAAACGAAGTCAGAATCACCGGGAAAGCAACGAGAATGAGCTTGTAGAACGGCAGGAAAAAGGGTAGGAAGGATCTCCCACAACTTTCACTCTTTCTCTCTCTTTTCTCTCTTCTCTCTAGGGTTTTTCTCAAATTCGTATGGCTATAAGAGAGAGGGTTCTAAGGTCCTTATATAGCCTAAAAACACTCTAAAATAGACTTGTGGTCAAGGTATACTTAGGTTATAACCAAAGTCAGCCTTTTCCAGCTCAACGAAGGACTTCTGGTGGGCCTCCTTTAGCCAAAGGTCGGACTTAAGCTCACCAACCTTGGATCTAGGTGGAGTTAAGTTTTTGTTTCAGTTGGATTCCTAGATCAAGCGTGGCGGACCAGTTTCAGTTCAACGGTCAGCGGATCTCGATCTGAAATTCCAAGTACATGGATATGTTTATGAAATTTTTTCTGATCCGAGGGTGTATTTGGGTCAGATTCTGATAATGTCCGCAAGTAATAAGTCTCAGATTACTATTTAAGATATTTATTTGTAAAAAAAAAAACAAGGGTTTTCACTCTCCTCACTCCGGACTCAAACGGACAGCCATGGGACACTGTCTGGATTTGATTTCTAAGAGGTTGTCAAGCCCAGCGAGGAGGTCCCAAGTCCTTAACTTCGTATTATTTGGACTCCTGATGTGCGGTCCAGATCTGATACAGAGTTTCAATGTGCTCCTGAGAACAGTCGGGTAATGTGTTTGATCATAGATTTTAGGGTAATCTAGCGTCAATGATTCTACAAGTTTCGAGTCTTGCAGATCATATTTAAAGCGATTCAAATGGATTTCATGGCTAGTCTAGTTTAACACTTAGTTAACTTTGTCAAATTTCTACAGGATTTAATCCTAAGTGATTTCTGGTCGAGGTGGTACTCGGGTCTTTGTACGAAAATTTACGAGTCGTTACAATCTACCCCTCTTAAACAAAAATTTCGTCCTCATTATTTGTACCTTTTCGTACTCCTCGAGAATCTGAGGGTAGTTCTTTCTGACCTCTGCCTCTGTCTCCCATGTAGCTTCCTCCTCTGTATGATGTGTCCATAGTACCTTCGCGAGTGGAATCACCTTGCTACGCAGTACCTGCTCCTTCCTGTCAAGGATATGCGTCAGACACAGCTCATACGTAGCATCCTCGCTCAGCTGTACCTGCTCCCATCTGATGATATGTGAAGGATCGAGAATATACTTCTTCAGCATAGATACATGAAATACGTAGTGTACAACTGCAAGTGGTGTGGGCAAAGCGAAACGATATGCCACAGCACTCACTCGATCCAGTATCTGAAACGGATCGATAAACCTCTGTGTGAGCTTCCCCTTCTTCCCGAACCGAAGGACTCTCTTCATAGGGGAAACTCTGAGGAACACATGGTCTCCAACCTCAAACTCAAGCAGTCGCCGCCTTGTATCGGTGTAGCTCTTTTGCCTGCTCTGCTTTGTAAGAAGTCGACGCCTGATAATGTCGATCTTCTCTGAGGTCACCTGAACTAACTCTAGGCCAATCAAGCTACGCTCGCCAACCTCAGCCCAACAATGCAGTGCTCTATAAGGGCGACCATACAGGGCCTCATATGGAGCCATACCAATGCTCGCCTGGAAGCTGTTGTTGTAGGCGAACTCTGCATAAGGAAGATAGTCATCCCAACTATCCTTGAAGTCCAACACACATGCTCGCAACATATCCTCCAGAATCGGATTCACCCTCTTTGTCTGCCCGTCAATCTGAGGATGAAACGCTGTACTGAACTTCAACTTCGCACCCATCGCTTCCTAGATACGAGTCCAGAAGATAGATGTGAACCGAGTGTCTCTGTCCGACATGATTTCTAAAGGAACTCCATGCAGACGGACGATCTCTCTGATGTACAATCTGGCCAAATCATCAGCAGAGTTCGTAACTCTGATAGGGAGAAAATGGGCCGATTTGGTCAACCGGTCCACAATCACCCAAATGGAATCGTGTCCCTTCCTTGTCTTCGGCAACCCCGCTATGAAATCCATGGAAATGAAGTCCCACTTCCATTCTGCTATAGGCATGGGCTGAAGCAGTCCAGGAGGTCGGCGATGTTTTGCCTTGACCTGCTGCACATCAGACAATGAGAAATGAACTCAGCGATGTGGGCCTTCATGTTATCCCACCAATACGACCGTATCATATCCCGGTACATCTTCGTGCTACTAGGATACATCGTAAGCTTCGAGTTATGGGCAGACTCGAGAAGCTCATGTCTCAAGTCAGGTATGTCAGGAACGCATAGGCGGCCACAGAATCGTAGACCCCCATATGAACCAACTCTCCACTCAGAGTCCTCAGCGTCGCTAGCTTGCTCTCGAAGCTCAGACAACCGCTCATCCCCTTCTGGGCCTCAATGATCCTGTCATAATAAGTGGTCGTACCAGAACGTGCGCAACACACTCAAATGGCTCCTCTACGGTGAGTCTCTGCTCAAAGTCCCGCACGAACTCAACCATGTCCCACTCTGCTATCATCAACGGAGCCGCAAATGCTATAGCCTTCTTGAGTTTTAACGCATCTGCCATAAGGTTCACCTTGCCAGGATGGTAGGAAACCTCGAACTTGAAGTCTTTCAAGGTCTCCATCCATCGGCGTTGTCTCGTATTCAAGTCTCGCTGCGTGAATATGTACTTAAGCCTCTTGTGGTCTCAGAAAAGCTCGAACTCCTCTCCGTAGAGGTAATGTCTCCAGAGCTTCAATGCAAAGATGACAGCTGCCAACTCCAGGTCATGTGTAGGGCAATTCTCCTCGTGCTTCCTTAATTGTCTCGAGGCATACAAAATCACCCTGTCCTTCTGTATAAGGACACAACCCAAACCGATGCGAGACGCGTCAGTGTATATCGTATACTTAACCCCTTGCTCTAGCAATACTAGCACAGGGGCGGACGTCAACCTGTCCTTCAGCTCCTTGAAAGCTACTTTCGCCTTCTCATTCCAGGTGAACTTCAGGTCCTTCCATGTCAACTGAGACAAAGGCTTGGCAATCTTCGAGAAATTCCAAATGAAGCGTCTATAATACCCTCCAGACTAAGGAAACCCCTCACATCGGTAACCGAGCCAGGCTGCTGCCAATCCTAAACCGTGGCTACCTTAGTAAGGTCCACTGCTATCCCATCCTTGGACACCACATGTCTGAGGAACTTGACTTCCTCTTGCCAGAAGTCGCACTTCTTATACTGCGCGAACAACTGGTTCTTCTTCAACGTATCCAACACCGCTCTCAGGTGCTCCTCGTGCTCCTCCCGACTCGTAGAGTATATCAGAATGTCATCAATAAAGACGATGACAAATCAGTATAGGAATGGCCAAAATACCTGGTTTATCAGGTCCATGAACATGGCCGGTGCGTTCGTAAGACTGAACGACATCACTAGAAACTCGTAGTGCCCAAAGCATGTCCTGAAAGCCGTCTTCTGCACGTCCTCATCTCTGACGCGCAGCTGATGACACCCTGACTGCAGATCAATCTTTGAAAAGTACTTCACCCCCTTCAACTGATCAAACAGATCATCTATCCTAGGCAAATGATACTTGTTCTTCACGGTGACCTGGTTCAACCTACGTTAATCAATACACAACCATAGTGAATCATCTTTCTTCTTCACAAACAGTACAGGTGCTCCCCATGGAGACACACTAGGTCGTATAAAACCCTTCTCTAGCAACCCGTCAATCTATTTCCTCAGCTCCTTTATCTCACATGAAGGCATACGATAAGTCGGCAATGAGATAGGTGTCGCACCAGGCTTAAGATCAATGATGAAGTCGATCTCGCGCTGAGGTGGCAAACCAGGAATCATCACAAACACACCTGCAAAATCCTGAACCACAGGCATATTTTCCAACCTCGGACCATCAACCTACTCTAATAGGGTAACGTAGCTACTGATGCGGTAATACCAACTGACCTGCAATGGGAAAGTAAAGACCGTGCCGTCAGGTCCATGTGCTCTCATGATCCGAGTATCACAATCGATCTCGGTCTTCATCTCCACGAGCCAGTCCATGCCGAGAATCACATCATAATGATGGAACGGTGCGACCAACAGGTCGATAGTCACTGTCCTGCTCCCTAGGTCTATCGAACAACCTCTACACATCGTAGTGGAGTCTGAGAAAGTCCCCGTGGCAGTAAGGAGTCTCAACCCAGACATAGGACTAGTCTCCAACCCTAGCCTCTTGACTGCAGCACATGATACAATAGAGATAGTGGACCCGGTGTCCACCAAAAGGAAGACTGGAGTACCTTGCATATGTACAATAACCTCGAATGCCATAGGTGCTACATCCGATCCTTCGGATGCCTCAGTTGTAAGTGAGTGTACCCGAGCATGCTGCTGCGGGTTTGGCTGTAGAACCATGGACTGTTGAGGTGGCCTGAAGCATGATACAGGAGGTCTGAAAGATGGATGAGCAGGGGCAGTCTGTAGAGGTGGAGCTGATATGGCCTGGGGGTGAGGGCGATCTAGCCTCTACGGTGGTGAGAACCCGCTAGCCCTCATACGTGAAAAACAGCTCTCTGCAGGATGACCTGGTTTCCCGTAGAAAGAACAGGTCACTCTTGGGCGCCGCATCGGAAGTACTGGCGCTGCGATCCTGGGGGGAGAGTCGATGCGAGGCCTCTTGCCTAAGAAAGGCCTGCTCTACATCTCTGGTCCTGGTCTCGTAACCATAGTACCATGAGAACGTGTCAGCCCATCAACATCCTGCTCGACCATCATAGACATGTGAACCAGCTCTGCGTAAGAAGGTATACTGATACAGCACATCTTCCACCGTATATCAGGTTGCAAACCCCCAGAAAAATGGTGTATCCACATCCGCTCATTAACAAGGATGGTTGGGACGAAGCGGCCCAACTCCGTAAAGCGGTGCTCATACTCAGTAACAGTCATGCCTCCCTGCCCGAGGCGTAAAAACTCATCCTCCCGCTCTTGTCTATAGGTCTGCGGGTAATACTTCTCGTGGAACCGGAACTCAAATGCTACCTAAGTCCACACATAGCCCACTGCGACAGACCATAGTACACTGTCCCACCACAGGCTGGCCTCTCTCTCGAACGTGAAAGTGGCCAACTTAACCTGCTCTGACTTAGTACAGTGCAGCATTCATAGCATCTTGGAGATGCGGTCTAGCCAAAACTCAGCCTCCTCGGGTCTGTGAGAACTCGTGAATGTGGGAGGCCTCAAGTGCTGGAATCGCTCGAGTAGGCCACAAGTATCAACATCTCCAGTAGGGGGTATAGCAGGCGCAGGGGGAGGTATAGCCTCAGCCTGAGCAGGAGGCTCTGTGGTCTCTGGTCGTGTAGATGGTGAAGGTGGAGTCGCACTGCCACCCTGAGCTGATAAGACCGCAAGAAGCTACTGATACTGCTGCTGCATCAGCATCATCATCAGCTCAAACCTATTAGGAGGTGGAGCAGCCTGTGGGTCATGCTATGTAGATGAGGATGTCTAGTGCTGCTCGCGAACCGGGGGTGTATAAGGTGGCAGTCCACCAGTAGGACCAGCAGGAGGCTGATCTGAGTTTAAACCTCGGTCTGTAGGACCACCTCTACGAGAAGGAGTCTGGTCCATCGAGTCAGTGAGAAAGAGGTGTGCCATGCTCCGTGTATACTGTCGCGGCATGCCCTATACAACATAGGGTGTAACGTATGTGAGATAAAGCATAACAACACATTATACAAGCACTTTAAGCATTCCACACATCTCATAGCAAAAGAGGCTGCATGCTTTTCATTTATCCACAATTATCATAATACATGGAATACAGAGTTACATGAATCATGACAGAAATTACATGTGAGCCAATTACATCCACAACATCAAACACTTAAAACATACTACTAACTACTACATCATCAACATGAAACATAAACCTACTATAAAGGAAACCAAAACAACTTCAAAACAGCAGTATGTATGACTAGGCATTCGAGTCAGGTGATGGAGGAGGGACATTCTTGTCTTGAAGACAGCACAGGATGGCCTTCAAGGTGCGAGACACCTTGCTGAGCTTGGTTTGGACCCGCCCGACTTCCTGTTGCAGGGTGGCTTGGCCCTCCTCGAGACTGGGTAAACGCGCATCTATGGTAGCCCGATCGGTGCCCTGCTCCTGAGCCATAGGAGGTGAACTCTCCTCTGTATCCTGGGCCTCAGGTTCCCCTTCTTCTTCTTCTATTTCATCGCCACTCCCATCTTCACTCTCTTCTTCTTCGCTCTCAAACTCATCCTCGCTCTCCTCATGTCGGGCCCGTCGTCGCCGTGCCCCAAGTTCCATCTGATGGAGAGTACTCTCGTCGATTTGATGAATCAGTGCTAGCCTTTCCACCCCCAGGCTGTAGCCAAACTCCCGTGCAATCCTGCATACGAGTCAGCCGAAGGGAAGCGAATTAGAGCTCCTGGTGGAGCGTGCAGTACTCATAATCTATCGCAACATGAATGTAGGCATGCACAAGTTCGCCCTCTGCCTCACTTGGTACAGAAAGTCTACCATGAGTCGCGTGCACTCGCTGCGATTACTGTGTCTAGGGTAGAGGTTGTATGTGAAGATGTGATGTAGTAGGCGGAAGTCGTCTGACATATGGGATGCTAGCAGCCTTTTGTTCGGCTGCCACTCAACTAGTCGGCCACCACAAAGGTAACGTGGGCGACGATCCCTTTCACGAGCAGTCCTGAGATTCTGTTCGCTAGCATGTACATCACCAAGGGGCATATTCATAAGCCACGCAATCACTCTCACATCAATAGTGGCAAATAGATCCCCCCCAACTAAGAGCCGAAACTGTAAAGGTTCCAGTGTAGGCTCACGAATGTTGGCATAGAAGGCTCGGACAGTACCAGGATTGGCGCGACCTCTGGCCTCAAATAGCAGACCCCAGTGGGCCGCCTCCACCTACTCGAACAAGTAGTATTCACCAAAGAGTCATCCATCCACCTGGGCTTCAAAGAGAACCCTGCGGTCCTCATAAACTCCATGAGGTAGGGCCGCCAGCTGAGCTCTTTTAGCAGGGATCCGGGGATTAAGATCCCGCTTTGTTTGAAATTCTCGGGCAACGCTTGAGCTAGTGGCGGTATCTCTCGGCCGCCTTGATCGTGTAGGGCGACTAAGCCCAGCCTCATCAGCGGCACCCTTTCTCTTGCCCATCAGAGAGAGGATGGTGGAGATGGAGAAAATGGTCGAAACAATTGCGAGAAAGGCCATGGAAAGGGAAGGAATGGAAAGAAAGAGGGTTGGAGGATCGGTTCTCCACTGACTTGGGTCTCAACAGACGTTGTAGGGGCCCAAATGATAGAGATTGAAGGAGAAAAATGGAGAGATCAGATGGGTGAGGAAGCTCATACGATTTTTTAGCTTCAAATGGGGGTGTGAGAGCTCAAACAAGAGAAACAGAGAGGGTAGGGAGGAAGGGACTATTGTGGACGATGGGAATGGATGAATTATGGTCGAAAATAGTAGATTGGATGCTCGGAAGAGCGATTTGAGAGAGAGGGCAACAAGTTTGGAGAGGAAAGAGGGCTTGGAGGGAAGGTTTGTGAAGGAAGTATGGGTTTGGGAGGGAGGAAATGGACGGGAGCAGTATCAGGGGGGTCCTTATACCCCTAAAGTGGATCGGCTCGAGCCATGGGCCCGGCCCAGCCCAAAATTCGGCGAGGCCTCGCTGACCGGGCGAGGGCCTCACCGACCAATGGTCCAGATCCCGAGGGCTCACCCTATGGGCGAGACCCTCCTACCCCTAGGCCCCAAAAAACCCTGGGTCCCACCTTGGGTACCCCTAGATTAATGTGGGTAGGCCCCCGACCCCAATTCGCTCAATTTTGGCTAGTTTCGGGCACTTTTAGACACATACTTGCATTCACAGATCTTTGACTGCTGGGATGAGGTATATTGTGATCTAGACACATCAATAGATGGTCTAGAAGTTATTTTGGATCGACTCGTGCGATCAGGATCGAGTACGAACTCGATCAAAACGCTCGTTTTCGATGAACTTCGCCAAATGGTGAAATCGGGGAAACCTAGGACTATTTCTATATTTTTCTCACACCCTCCTAAGTCAAAACGTCAGCGTACGTCGTGGGAACATCACTCAGGTCTGGTTTAATCAAAATCATGCTCTGATACCAACTTGTAACACCCTAAAATTTGAGGGTCAAGTAGCAACTCAACTCTCGAGTTCCAGGACATCACTTATGCAACATAGATGATGATGATTGAATGTTGTCTGTGTCAGTGCAATAAACATGAGTGAGATTATACCAAAACAGTAATTCATACTCCAGATCAATTGTATAAAGGCAAGCGGAAGACTGAAACTGTATATATAAGGTATGTAAAGAAACAAAACCATCTCAATCTCCAGAGTATGAATACTAACTGAGTAACCATATACATGTATTGTTTCTGAATCAAAAGGTCAAAATACAACTAAAAAGATAAATCCTGAAATCCCCGCGATCCAGTCAGCTTAAGCAAAGCTGTCTGAGTACTGCATGTATGAGAACTCGTCCTGGTCTTCATCGTAGTCTGGCTCAGCCTCCTGAATCGACGTACCATCTACACTTGAGACAGAGTCTGGTTGGTGTGTACAACACCGTCCCATAACGTGGGAGTGAGTAGCTAACTCAGTGGAACAATAAAGCATAGGTTAACATGTTATCAATTCAATCAAGCAGTATACAATCAAACAATCCTAACTACTCTTATTTAATGCAAGTATGAAATGACATGATGAATGCCCTTGCCAAACCACCCTCATGCGACACCATCTTACATTTGCGATATGCATTCATCCCTCAGTGCTCCACATCTACCAGGCACATGCAGTGCGATGATGAGCATGATTACCGAGTAGTTATTAGTCCATTTCAAATAGCTGTATTGGGAAACTAAGGTACCTCCCTTGTATCGTTCCCAAACATGATCCATTCTAGGGTCGTCAGTCCTAGTTAATCTCATACGAAGGTGTGTTTCTAGGTCGCTACAAAGGCTGACAGGGTTGTTATGCACAATGGTTACACCACTCCCCCATCACCACTTTAACGGTTCATCACTTTACAGATACAGGCCTAGTTCATACTCTATACACCGTGACAAAACTCTAAGGCTCACCGCAATTTTAGAGTATGCTCGAGGTCACTACAAAGGGCTATCAGGGCTGTTACACACAAAGGTTACACCACTCTCCCATTACCTTATCAATGTAGGTCGACAACACGAATATAGTGTCCCATACCACCATAATCGGCTCATGAGTCTGGTTGCTCACTGGTCACTACGGGGAAGCACATGGCCCCAGTGTAGGCCAACAGCTTGACCACGGTGTCCCATACTACCATGCTCGGCTCATGAGTCTTAGCGGATCCAGGTACCATGGTTAACAGAATTTCAGTGGTAAGTTTGGTACCCTAGGTTCAAGCAGTAGAGTCCAAACATGGTGAACATACATAAGACATATCGGGTTACTTGACGAGCCTGACTAGCTCGAGCGCACGATCAACTGAACGACATGAAGTGCATAAGCACTTCATGTGGCCTAACCACTGTCGGCAACCGAAGTACGACTCGGGTTCATCAAACACATCTTACGTGGCGAAATGAATCTCAGCCACGATCTTAAGTCTGGTACCGATTGTTTGGACTATAAACATAGTCCCAAACTCAATCAATCCTTATTTAGAGCATGTAGAGTAAAGCATATTAAACAAAGTAATTCAAGCAAGTTAACAAGCATGTCATAAAGCATGTTATAAAGCATGTTATAAAGCACTCTACAAACAGGAATGCAAACACACATATTTCATAAGTAAGTGGTTAAAGTAAATAACCAACATGGAGGAAATTATACACGTCTCTAAGGTAGTTGAGAATCCCAGCTCAACACCTACCTAAGACACCATCATCCAAACACTTACTCTCACAAGCATTTTCACAAACACTTAGAATATACAATTTCAACATACATAGTGTATGTTAGCAAAACATGTCTTAGGGCGAGTCCTTTCACCAAGCAAGTATTTTACGCATATATAATATATTCATATAGCAAATAATCATGGCAAACACATCTCCAAAATTTATACATATACGGTATTTTCTAGAATATACTATTTCTACATACATAGTGTATATTAGCAAATCATGTATTAGGGCGAGTCCTTTCGCCAACTAAGTATTTTATCCATATATATTATATTCATACAATAAATAATCATAGCAAACACATTTTCAAAATTTATACGTATACGGTATTTTCTACGAATACCTAGAATATGTAAAATTCCATATTCTTCATCTTTAATCGAAATAGAAAACAGACAGCACTTTGTACATGTGCAATTGAATGCAGATCATGAATCTATCATTACCTGACATTGAAAGCATTGAAAACCGTAACCTATACACCTAAAGTCCTCACCTTTCATCTTAGAATCGTAACAAATCAGCTAGGTTTGCTAAGCTTCCGTATTCGGCAGTTTGGTAGCCTAAAGAATGAAATAGGTTAGCTATTTCATAACCTACAACCTTCACACCCCAAAACAGATTAGGGTTAGGGTTTCTTACCTAGAAACGAAGTCGGAATCGCCGGGAAAGCGACGAGAATGGGCTTGTAGAATGGCAGGAAAAAGGGTAGGAAGGATCTCCCACAACTCTCACTCTTTCTCTCTCTCTTTTCTCTCTTCTCTCTCTAGGGTTTTTCTTAAATTCGTATGGCTGTAAGAGAGAGGGTTCTAAGGTCCTTATATAGCCTAAAAACATTGTAAAATAGACTTGTGGTCAAGGTATACTTAGGTTATAACCAAAGCGAGCCTTTTCTAGCTTAACGGAGGACTTTTGGCGGGCCTCCTTGAACCAAAGGTCGGACTTAAGCTTACCAACCTTGGATCTAGGTGGAGTTAAGTTTTCGTTTCAGTCGGATTCCCAGATCACGCGTGGCGGACCAGTTTCAGTTCAACGGTCAGCGGATCTCGATCTGAAATTCCAAGTACATGGATATGTTTATAAAATTTTTCCTGATTCGAGGGTGTATTTGGGTTAGATTCTGACAGTCTGGTTGCTTACAAAATGTCCGTAAGTAACAAGTCTCAGATTACTATTTGAGATATTTATTTGTAAAGAAAAACAAGGGTTTTCACTCTCCTCGCTCCGGACTCAAACGAACAGCCGTGGGACACAGTCTGGATTTGATTTTTGAGAGGGTTGTCAAGCCCAGCGAGGCGGTCCCAAGTCCTTAACTTCGTATTATTCGGACTCCCGATGTGCGGTCCAGATCTGATACGGAGTTTTAATGTGCTCCTGAGAACAGTCGGGTAATGAGTTTGATCCTAGATTTTACGGTAATCTAGTGTCAATGATTCTACAAGTTTTGGGTCTTGCAGATCGTATTTAAAGCGATTCAAATGGATTTCATGGCTAATCTAGTTTAGCACTTAATTAACTTTGTCAAATTTCTAAGTGTTTGTGAAAATGCTTGTAAGAGTATTTATGTAGAGGTGGTACTCGGGTCTTTGTACGGAAATTTATGAGTCGTTACAGTATGAGTGCCATCCATGAGCATAGGTCGAAACGGGACCTAGATCCCCAAGTTCCCATTGAATGAGCGCTACCGATAAGCTTTGAGCATGGTCGGTTTGGCGGCTGCAGGGTTGTACTTGAAGCTTACGTGGATGAGAGGCTGTTTGGACTACACCCGATCATGGACTGCTTGGTGGACGTTGAGTGGGGTCCTATGTTTGAAGGTAAGACTCCCGCATGTGAGAACGCTGTTCGTACTTTCTACGCTCACATCTGAGACCCATCGCTTGATCCTCTCCAGTTCACCGTTTCCATTGGGGAGCGGAATTACACTATCAACGTGGACTTAGTGTCCCGGGTCATAGGAATTCCACATGGTGAAGTACATGATGATGAGGGTTATTTCAAGAGTGTGCGAGAAAGAGACCGTCATACGCGATACCTTTGTGGCCGACTAGTTCCCTAGACTAAAGGCAACTGCCTCCCATCGACAAAGTTAACAGACGATTTTCACCTGCTTCATTACATTTTCACGTATAATGTGTATCCACGGTGGGGCAACCGCACTGAATGTACCCGGTTGATGGTAGACTTCCTGTATAGGGTTGGACATGGGGATAAGTTGTGCCTGCCCACGTTCGCCCTATTTCAGATATTCCAGACCGCTCAGTCTGTCAGGAATGATATTTCACTCTCGTTCGGTCGATTGATATGTAAGCTTACTCGAGAGGTCGGCTATAGACTTAATATGGATGAGATTGCGCCAATTCGGATCATAAGCGATGCTACGCTTAACAACATGGGGATCAGTCCTCGACAATGCCAAGCCCGACTCGACGAGTATAGGGATGAGTCTAATAGTGAGGGGGAGGAAAGCGTTGATTTAGAGGAGGAGAGTGAGGAAAGAAGTGGTGATGAGATAAAGGAGGAACAAGAAGAGGATGAGGAGACCCAAGATACTGAGGAGAGCTCCCCTCCTATGGCACCAGTGCAGGGCACTGATCAGGTTGCTTGGGATACTCGTATTGCTCAGGTGGAGGAGGATCATGCTGAGCTACGACAGGGTCAGGCCATCCTACGGCAGGATGTCATGGATCTTCGAGGCCTTATGAAGCATAAGTTCAAGAAGGTGACTCGTACCTTGAAGACTATCCTGTGTTGTCTGCAGGATAAAGGCGCTACTCCTCCATCGCCTAACTCGGATGCCTAGTCATCCAAGTTGTTGTTTCTAGTTATTTTGCTTACCGCTTTAGGCGGTAATGTTTTCATGTTGATGGATGTAGTAGTTAGCATGGTTTTAGTAGTTGAAGCTTGGTTGTAATTAGCTCACATGCATCTTCTATTATGATTCATGTAACTCTATATTCCATGTATTATGACAATTTTGGTAATGAAATGCATACAGCCTCTTTTTGTTATGAAGTGTGTGGAATGCTTAAGTGATTATGTATTGTGTTGCTATTCTCCATCTTACATGCGTTGTACCCTATGCTGCATAGGGCATGCCACGGAAGTATACGAGGAGCACGGCACCCCTCTTGCTCACTGATTCGATGGACCAGACTCCTTCCCGCAGGGATGGTCCTACGGACCTGGGTTCTGGCTCAGATAAGCCTTTTGCTGGTCCTACTGGTGGATTACCACCTTTTACACCACTGGTTCGTGAGCGGAACCGGGCATCCTCTTTGACACAGTATGAGCCACAGGCTGCTCCACCTGCTGATAGGTTTGAGCAGATGATGATGCTGATGCAGTAGCAGCACCAGCAGCTCTTGGTGGTTTTATCTTAGGGTGAGAGTGCGACTCCACCTCTGCCATCTACGCGCCCTACCGAGATTGCCGATCCTCCTACTCCAGCTGAGGATGTACCTCCACCTTCACCTGCTGCCTACACTGCGGTGGACGTGGGTACTCGCGGTCTTCTCGAGCGATTCCAGCGCTTGAGGCCTCCTACTTTCACAGGTTCTCACAGACCCAAGGAGGTTGAATACTGGTTAGACCGCATCTCCAAGATACTAAAGATGCTGCATTGTACTGAGGCTGAGCAGGTCAAGTTAGCCGCCTTTATATTCGAGAAGGAGGCTAGCTTGTGGTGGGATAGTATACTGCGGTCATTGCAATAGGATATATATGGACGTGGGCTGCCTTTGAGTTCCACTTCCACGAGAAATATTATCCTCAGGCCTATTGACATGAGAGGGAGAATGAGTTCCTACGCCTCAGATAGGGAGGCATGAAATTTACTGAGTATGAGCATCACTTTACTGAGTTGGGCCGATTTGTTCCGACTATCCTTGCTGATGAGCAAATGCTAATTAAGCAATTTTTTGAGGGTTTATGACCTGACATCCGGTCGAAGATGTGATGTATCCGTATCCCATCTTATGCAGAGTTGATTCATATGTCTATTCGAGCGGAGCAGTATGTTAACCGTTTGACACGCTCTCGTGGCCCTATGGTGCCTAGGTCACGACCGGATACGCTGATCAGGCCTTTCCTCGGCAAGAGGCCTCATACTGATTCGCCTCCCAGGATCGCCACACTTGTGGTTCTGATGAGATGCTTTGGTGTGACTTGTACTTACTGCGGGAGGCCAGGACATCCTATTGAGAGCTATTTTGCATGGATGAGAGACAGCGGCTTTTCATCGCCTTAGAGAATAGATCGTCCTCGCCCACAGGCTATATCGGCTCCACCGCTACGGACAACACCTGCTCACCCATCTTTTAGACCACTTGCACCATGCTTCAGGCCTCCTCAACGGCCCATGGTACCTCAGCCCAACCGATCTCAGCAGGCGCGTGTTCATGCACTTACAGCAGAGGAGCCAGAGACTGTACCTATGGCCTTCGAGATCACTGCACATGTTCAAGGTACTCCTGTCTTTTTATTAGTGGACACTGGGTCCACTACATCCATCATATCATGTGAAGCAGTTAAGCATCTAGCTTTACACACTACTCCTACGAGGGGAGTGAGACTCACTACTGCTACAGGGACATTTTCGGATGTCACACGGGTGTGTGAGGGTTGCTCCGTTGATTTGGGTAGCAGGACAGTATCCGTTGACCTCATTGTCGCTCCCTTATGGCACTACGACATTATCCTCAGTATGGACTGGCTCACCGAGATGAAGGCAGAGATTGATTGTGATACTCAGGTTGTGACAGCCAGCGGATCTGATGGCACGGTCTTTACTTTTTCGGTACAGGTTAGTTGGACATGCCTGTTGAATGTTATGCTGCTTTGATTAAGCCTGTTGATGGGCCAACGTTAGGAAATATGTCAGTAGTTTAGGACTTTTCAGATGTGTTGAGGATGATTCCTGGTTTACCTCGGCGTGAAATCGATTTTGCGATTGATCTTGTGCTCGGTGCGACCCCCATTTCATTACCCATGTATCGGATGCCTCCATGTGAGATGGAAGAGTTGTGGAAACAGATTGACGAGCTCATAGAGAAGGGCTTTATACGACCTAGTGTGTCATCCTGGGGAGCACCTGTACTATTTGTGAAGAAGAAAGATGGCTCACTACGGTTGTGTATTGATTACCGTAAGTTGAACCAGGTCACCGTGAAGAACAAGTATCGTTTGCCCAGGATAGATGATCTGTTTGATCAGTTGAGGGGGACAAAGTATTTCTTGAAGATTGACTTGCAGTCAGGGTACCACCAGTTACGCGTCAGAAATGAAGACGTGCAGAAGATAGCTTTCAGGACCTGTTTTGGGCATTACGAGTTCCTTATGATGTCATTCGGTCTTACGAACGCACCGACCATGTTCATGGACTTGATGAACAGGGTATTTCAGCCATTCCTGTACTGATTCGTCATCGTGTTTATCGATGACATCTTGATATATTCTAGGAGTCGGGAAGAGCACGAGGAGCACCTGAGAGTGGTGTTAGATACTTTGAAGAAGAATTAGTTGTTCGCACAGTATAAGAAGTGCGATTTCTGGCAGTAGGAAGTCAAGTTCCTAGGACATGTGGTGTCTAAGGATGGGATAGCTGTGGACCTTGCTAAGGTAGCCGCGGTTCAGGATTGGAAACAGCCTGGCTCGGTTACTGAGGTAAGGAGTTTTTTTGGCCTGACAGGGTACTATCGACGCTTCATTCGGGACTTCTCGAAGATAGTCAGGCCATTGTCACAGTTGACGCATAAGGATCTGAAGTTCGCCTGGAATGAGAAGGCAGAAGCAGCTTTTCAGGAGCCGAAGGACAGACTGACGTCCGCCCCTATGCTAGTATTGCCAAAGCAAGGGGTTAAGTGCACTATATATACTGACACGTCTCGCGTTGGTTTGGGTTGCGTCCTTATGCAAAAGGACAGGGTGATTGCATATGCCTCGAGACAATTAAGGAAGCACGAGGAGAATTACCCTACGCACGACCTAGAGTTAGCAGCGGTCATATTCGTATTGAAGCTCTGGAGACATTACCTCTATGGAGAGGAGTTCGAGGTTTTCTGCGACCACAAGAGCCATAAGTATATATTCACTCAGCGGGACTTGAATATGAGGCAGCGCCGATGGATGGAAACCTTGAAAGACTTCAAGTTCAAGGTCTCCTACCATCCTGGCAAGGCTAACCTTGTGGCAGATGCGTTGAGCCGTAAGAAGGCTATTGCATTTGCGGCTCCGCTAATGATAACAGATTAGGATATGTTGGAGTTCGTGTGGGGCTTCAAGCATAAACTCACCGTGGAGGAGCCATTTGAGTGTGTCGCGCACGTTCGGGTGCGGCCACTTATTGATGATAGGATTGTCGAGGCTCTGAAGGGTGATGAGTGGTTGTCTGAGCTTCGAGAGCAAGCTAGAGATGCCGAGGACTCCGAGTGGAGAGTTGGCACAGATGGGGGTCTACAATACCGTGGCCACCTATGCGTTCTAAATATTCATGACTTGAGACAGGAGCTTCTCGACTGCCCACAAATCGAAGCTTGTGATGCACCCTGGTAGCACGAAGATGTACCAGGACATGAGGCGATCGTATTGGTGGGACAATATGAAGGTTCATATCACCGAGTATGTTTCACGTTGTCTCACGTGTCAGCAGGTCAAGGCTGAGCATCGCCGACCTCCTGGACTCCTTTAGCCCATGCCCATAGGGACTTCATCTCTATAGATTTCATATCGGGGCTGCCGAAGATGAGGAAGAGACACGATTCTATCTGAGTGATCGTGGACCGGTTGACTAAATCGGCTCATTTTCTCCCTATCAAAGTCACGAACTCTGCAGACGACCTGGCCAGGTTGTACATCAGAGAGACAGTCCGTCTGCATGGAGTTCCTTTAGAGATTGTGTCAGACCGCGACGTACGATTCACATCTATCTTCTGGACTCGTATCTAGGAAGTGATGGGTGTGAAGCTGAAGTTTAGTACTGCGTTTCACCCTTAGACCGATGGGCAGACAGAGCGGATGAATCAGATTTTGGAGGACATGTTACGGGCTTGTGTCTTGGATTTCAAGGACAGTTGGGATGACTTCTTCCTTATGCAGAGTTTGTGTACAACAACAGCTTTCAGGCGAGTATTGGTATGGCTCCATATGAGGCCTTAAATGGTCATCCTTGCAGAGCGCTGCATTACTGGGCAAAGGTTGGCGAGCGCAGCTTGATTGGGCCGGAATTGGTACAGGCGACCTCAGAGAAGATCGACATTATCAGGCGTCGGCTCCTGACGGCACAGAGCAGACAGAAGAGTTATGCCGATACGAGGCGATAACCACTTGAGTTTGAAGTTGGAGATCACGTATTCCTCAGAGTTTTCCCTATGAAGGGAGTTCTTCAGTTTGGGAAGAAGGGGAAGCTTACGCCGTGATTTATCGGGTCGTTTCAGATACTTGACCGAGTGGGTGCGGTGGCTTATCTCTCGCTTTGCCCACACCGCTTGCTGGCGTGCACAACGTATTTCATGTATTTATGCTGAAGAAATACATTCCTGATCCTTCACACGTCATACATTGGGAGCAGGTGCAGTTGAGCGACGATGCCACATATTTACTGCATCCGACATGTATCCTATACAGGAAGGAGCAGGTGTTATGCAGTAAAGTGATTCCACTCATGAAGGTACTTTGGACGCATCATACAAAGGAGGAAGCTACCTGGGAGACAGAAGCCGAGATCCAAAAGAACTACCCTCAGCTTCTCGAGGAGTACGAAAAGGTACTAATTTCGAGGACGAAATTTTTCATTAAGGGGGGTAGATTGTAACGACTCAGAAAATCCCGTACAAAGACCCAAGTATCACCTCAGGCAGAAATTACACAGGATCAAATCCTGTAGAAATTAGACAAAGTTAATTAAGTGTTAAACTAGATTAGCCACGAAATCCGTTTAAATCACTTTAAATACGATCTGAAAGACCCAAAACTTGTAGAATCATTGACGCTAGGTTGCCTAAAATCTAGGATCAAACTCATTCCCCAACTGCTCTTGGGAGCACATTGAAACTCTGTATCAGATCTGGACCACACATCGAAGGTCTAAATGATACGAAGTTATAAACTTAGGACCGCCTTGCTGGGCTTGACACCCATCTCGGAGATCATATCCAAACAGTGTCCCAAGGCTATTCGCTTGAGCCCGGAGCGAGGAGTGTGAGAAGACTTAGTTTTCTTTAGAAATTTAATAGAATTTATGTAATCTGAGACTTGACGTTTGCGGGCCAATTATAAGCAATCAGACCGTCGGAATCTGACCCAAATATACCCTCGGATTAGGAAACATTTCTTATAAATGTCTGTGTACTTGTAACCCTGATCGAGATTCGGTAACCGTTGAACTGAAACTAGTCCGCCACGCGTGATCGGAGAATCCGACTAGAATGAAAACTTAACTCCACCTAGATCCAAGGTTGGTGAGCTTAAGTCCGACCGCATGCAGAAAAGGGACCGCCAAAAGTCCTCTGTTGAGCTGAAACTGACCTACTTTGGTTATAACCTAAGTATACCTTGACCTTAGGTCTATTTCGGTGAGGTTTTAGGCTATATAAGGACCTTTAACCCTCTCTCATTCAGCCCACACGAATTTGAGAAAAAAACCCTAGGGAGAGAAGTGAGAAAAGAGAGAGAAAGTGTGAGAGTTGTGGGAGCATCTCCCTACCACCTTATCCTGCCATTTTGTAAGATTAACCATCCCATTCTAATCATTTTCCCGGTGATTCCGACATCGTTTCTAGGTAAGAAACCTTAACCCTAACCTGTTTTGGGGTTTTGATAGTTGTGAGTTATGAAATAACTAACCTAAGGCATGTTATAGGTTGTCACATCACCGTATACTAAAGCTTAGCGAATCTATCAAATTTATTACGCTTCTACGGCCTAAGGTGCGGACTTTAGACGTATAGGTTATAGTTTTCAGCGCTTTCATTGTCAGATAATGATAGATTCATGATCTGTATGTTATTGCACATGTACAAAGTGTTGTCCGTTTCGTATTCTGGTTAGACGTTAACTATGTTGAATATACTGTATTCCTCGTATTTGTAGAAAGTACCGTATACGTATAAATTTTGCAAGTGTGCTTGCCATGATTAATCACTGTATGAACATGCTATATATACGTATAATACTTATTTGGTGAAAGGGTTCACCCTTATATATGTTTTTGCTAGTATACACTATTAAGTGTTTGTGAAAATGCTTGTAAGAGTATTTACGTAGAGGATTGTGCTTTAGGTAAGTGTTGAGATAGGATTCTCAGCTACCTTAGAGATGTATATGATTTCCTTCATGTTGTTTGTTTGATTTAACCACTTACTTATGAAATATATGTGTTTGTATTTTCCTGTGTATATTGTGCTTTATAACATGCTTTATGACATGCTTGTTAACATGCTTGAATTACTTTGTTTATTCTGCTTTACTCTACATGCTTCTAAATAAGGATTGGTTGTGTTTGGGGCTATGATTTTAGTCCAGGAAATCGGAAACGAAAATGAATGCGTGGCTGAGATTCATTCGTCATGCGAGATGTGTTCGACGAACCCGAGTTGTACTTCGGTTGACGATAGTGGCTGCCACACGAAGTGCTTATGCGCTTCATATCATTCAACTTGTTGTGCACTCGAGCTAACCGAGCTCGTCAAGTAATCCGATCTGTCTAATGTATGTTCACCATGTTTGGACGCTACTGCTTGAACCTGAGGTACTACCCTTAGCAGTGGAATCCCGTGAATCGTGGTACCTCGATCCGCCAAGACTCATGAGCTGGGTATCGTGGTATGGGACAACGTGGTCGAGCTGTCGGCCTACGCTGGGGCCACGAGCCTCCCCGTAGTGACCATTGAGTAACCAGACTCGTGAGCCGATTATGGTGGTATGGGACACTATATTCGAGCTGTCGGCCTACACTGCTTTGATGGGTGATGGGGGAGTGGTGTAACGATTCCGTGTAATGGCCCTGGCAGCCCTGACGGTACCCGGTGTAGTGACCTCAAGCATACTCTAAATCTACGGTGAGGCGACGAGCCTTCCCGTAGTAACATAGTATAAACTAGGTCTGTGTTGATAAGGTGATGAGGGAGTTGTGTAACGATTCCGTGTAATAGCCCTGACAGCCCTTGCAGTGACCTAGAAACACACTATCGTATGAGATTGTCTAGGACTGACGACCCTAGAATGGATCATTGTTTGGGAGTGATATAAGGAAGGTACCTTAGTTTCCCAATATTGCTGTTTGAAATGGACTAATAACAACTCGGTAATCATGCTCATCATCGCATTGCATGTGCCTGGAAGATGTGGAGCACTGAGGGTGACAGCATGCCGCAGACGAAAGATGGTGCCGCACGAGGGAGTATATTGGTGAGGGCACGCATCATAATCGCATCTCATCCTTACATTAATTACAGTACTTAGGAATGTTGATTGTACTGCTTTATCATTACTGCTTGACTGAATTGATAACATGTTAACTTATGCTTTATTGTTCCACTGAGTTAGCTACTCACTCCCACGTTATGGGACGGTGTTTTGGACACCCACCAGACTCTGTCTTAGACGCAGGTACCGACGATTCACTGGAGGCTGAGCCTGATTATTATGAAGATCAGGATGAGTTTTTCTTCATGCAGTTCTCTGACGGCTTTGCTTAGGCAATCCGGATTTATGGGACTACTGGGCTATCACGACAGTTGGACTATTATTTTGACATTTTGTTTTAGATTCAGTATATATATATATATATGATGACTTAGTGAAGTAATTATACTCTGGAGACAGATCGAGACCATTTTGTTTTTATACACATCTATATATGTCTTTCAATCTTCCGCTTGCGTTTTATACATTGATCTGGAGTATGAATTACTGTTTGGTATAATCTCACTCATGTATATTGCACTAACACAGACAACATTCAACCATAAGCATTTGTGTTACATAAGTGATGTTTTGGAACTTGGGTGGAGTTGCTACTCGACCCCCGATTTTCAGGGCATTACAATATGTATGCCAACATGGCATGTGATTTGGGACCTAATTCCTAACTGTCGGTTGCCCATTTGGAAAATTTCTTAGGTCTAAAAAGACAAAGTCTCTATCGGCTATATATTCTTAACACTTCTCAAAGATGACGTTATAAACTTTTGGTTGTAAGTGGTATGGCCAACACGGAAGGAAAGTTATGTAGTGGGTCTGAGCCGATACACAGACATTCTGCCTAGCCAGGACAGAAAACTTTGTCGTACCAGTTCTTAATCCTAGTTGATCCCGACCCTCTGCTTGATCAGAGTATAGAGTTCATTAGTAACTACCAGGATTGAGAATTCAACTCAAACCACGAATACCTCGCTTATGTATATATAGTTCCTCTACTCCATGTTCCCGATTATAATAAGTCTTTGGGAAGGCAATTCTATGGGTTGTATTGATTTGACCTAATATTAAATCGAAGGGATATATAAGTTTTCTATGAGCGTGAATAGTTTCTACATCAAACAACCTTCCTAAGAGTTATTAAAGGAGCCTGTGAGTACCAAGTAAATTCAACGAAGGAACGGGGTCTCGCTCCAACTTAATCAAGCCAACTAACGAAATTTATCTTTCAATTATCTTAGCATAATGAATCTCTTACATTCCTTAGTCTAACCAGTAGCCTAGTCGTAACGTATGAGTAGCGGTAATCCACTAGTTGTGATCCAAAGTCTATGCCTCTACAGTAGATGATTTCATACCATTCTAAATAAGGGAGATTGTTTTATCACTTAGAGTCAAGCGTTGTCTAATTGGAATCGTGTTGCCCGAACTTGAATTTAACTATGCTCAAGCACTATACACATGCTCATACTAGCTAAGAAGGTCCTAGGGTTCACATTATCAATTTATTGGATTTCCCATACTGTTAGGTCATTCGAATCTAGGAACACCACTCTAGGTCCAAAACTCCAAGGGCCTATTTGGCCAGTGGTCTTAAGTTGTATTAAATGGGCTTGCATTGCTAATCCCAATTCAGGATTTGGGAGTGTCATGTTTGGTAGGAGGGTGGGAGGGGATTAAAATTAATGTCATGGGCTTTGGAAAATGAGTCTTGTGTTGGAAAGTGTGAGATGGGATTTCCAAATCCCATGATAATAAATTTCTAAGTGTACTTGGAAAGGAAAATTCCAGGATTTACTTTTAATTGCATACACTCCAAACATAGTATTGGAAAACATGGGATACACCTAATCTAGGGACCATACCTTACACATGGATTTATTGTTACATTTACAATTCTATCTACCTTACTCACCTAATGCAGTTGGCCGAACGGGACCTAAATGTTCCAAACAAAAATTGTGAATCTTGTGCTCAAATGAAAGGAATTGAAGAAGATAAAAGAGGGATTTGTTGGGTTTCGAAATCTTGAGCCTACATAGGATGTAGCCTTACGTGGAAAATGATAGAAGATGCATGTGAGCTAACACAATTAAGGCGTCAAACACTAGTACATACTACCAACGACTACACCACGAGGCCTATCAACATGAAGACACAAAGATCCTAACGCAGCAACAAACAAACCACGAGATAACAGCACGGATAACTAAGCGAAAATTTAGAAAAATGGTCATACCAAGCTCGAATAGAGCCATGGAAAAGTGAAGAAAAGGGAGGAAAGGGCTCGGGTCTTTAGGTCTCCATAGATTTGAGCCTCAACAGGGATTGTAAAGGCCCAAATGACAGGGTTTGAAGAAGGAAAGTGAAGAAAATGGATGGGTTAGTGAGCTTACAATATTTTGAGCTTTAAAGGGGGGTGTAGGAGCTCAAATGAAAGGGAATGGAGAGGGTAGAGGATAGGTGTTGCTACAAATGATGGAGGGGTGTGGGTTTTAACAGAAAATGGCGAAATAGGCGATTGTAGGGGAGGTTTGAGAGAGAAAATAGAAACTTTTGGAGAAAAGGAGAGCTTGGAGGGGTAGTTTGTGAAGGAAGTACTAGTTTGGGTGGGTTTTAATCAACGACCCACACACCAGGGGGTCACCCTAGGCCCCAAACACGATCGACCCGACCGGCCAGCCGAGCCGAGCCCGTTGACCGGCGAGGCCTTGCCGACCTGGCGAGGGCCTCGCTACCCTTTGGACTAACCGGCGATCCCTCGCCATTTGGGCAAGGTCCTTGTGACCCTTAGGCCCCAAAAAGGTATGGGTCCCACCCTGGGTCCCCCTGTAGGTGCTCCATTTGGCCCTCGACTCCATTTGAGGCATTTTTAGGTCCAATTTATAAACTGAAATGATTTTATTAGACGTGTAATATATGATTTTGGGGTAGGAGACGCTATTTTATCCAACTAACATATTTATTTCACGAGATTCCATAATTTTAATGGTTAAAAGTACAATTTATACATATATTTACTATTTATAGTAAATTTTTGTTTAAGTATTATTCTTCATCATTTATACGCTAGGATTTATATCTAGTATGAAAGGACTTAGAAAAAGTTGAAGAATGAGGTAGTGAAATGAGAGATTTTGAAGGAAATGGGTTAGACTTTAGGATTGAGTTCTGAGAAGTTGTTTTCAATATCTTGGTTGATAATTCATGAGAGTGGTAAGATTGATGAGGGATGTTGCTTGTAGAGTAAGAGCTGGATGGATGAAGTGAAGATGTGCCTTTGGAGTTTTACGTGATAGCCGCATACCAAATCAACTAATGAGGAGATCTTCTAGGATAGCTATAAGACCATTCATGCTTTATGGACCAGAATCTTAGGCTGTCAACAGACAACATGTTCATAGGATGTGTAGTTGAAATGGGGATGTTGAGATGGATAGGTGTTAAGATGAGGAATGACAGATATAGAAATGAATGCATTTGAGGGAACTTTGGGGTATCATTCATAGGTAATAATGTAACATCCCGAAAAAAATTGAGGGTCGAGTAGTAACTCAACTCTCGAGTTCCAGAACATCACTTATGCAACATAGATAATGATGATTTAATGTTGTCTGTGTTAGTACAATAAATATGAGTGAGATTCTACCAAAACAGTAATTCATACTCCAAATCCATGTATAAAGCGTAAGCGGAAGACTGAAAGGTATATATAGATATATATAAAATAAAACATTCTCGATCTCCAGAGTATGAACACTAACTGAGTCACCGTATATATATATATATATATATATATATATATATATATATATATGCTGGTTCTGAATCAAAAAGTCAAAATAGTACAACTGAAATTATCAACCCTATAGCCCCATAGCACTAGACAGCCTATACGAAGCCTCCAGCGAACTGCATGTAGGAGAACTCCTCCTGATCGTCATAGAAGTCGGGCTCGCCTCTGTGCTCTCAAGTAATACCGCATCGATACAGTGGTCTGGTGGGTGTTTTAAAACACCGTCCCGTAACGTGGGAGTGAGTAGCTAACTTAGTGGAACAATAAAGCATAGGTTAACATGTTATCAATACAGTCAAGCAGTAATGATAAAGCAGTACAATCAAACACTCCTAACTACTCTTATTAATGCAAGTATGAATCCAGTCATGATGGATGCCCTCACCGACATACTCCCTCATGCGACACCATCTCACGCTCGCGGCATGCTTTCATCCCACAGTGCTCCACATCTTCCAGGCACATGCAATGCATGATGAGCATGATTACCGAGTTTTTAATTAGTCCATTTCAAACAACAGGATTGGAAAACTAAGGTACCTCCCTTGTATCATTCCCAAACATGATCCATTCTAGGGTCGTCAGTCCTAGTTAATCTCAGACGATGATGTGTTTTTTAGGTCACTGCAAAGGCTGCCAGGGCTGTTACGCACAAAGGTTACACCACTCCCCCATCACCTCTTTAACGATTCATCACTATACAGAAACAGGCCTAGTTCATACTCTCTACATTGCGGCAAAACTCATCGCCTCACTGCAAATTCAGAGTATGCTCGAGGTCACTCCACTAACGTCCTACCAACTGGCAGTCTATTTTCGAAGCCCGATCGGTCTACTTATTGACAATGGGACTCGGATGCAACCCGACTGGGGACCACAGCCAGGCTACGCCAGTGTAGGTCGACAGCTCAAATATAGTGTCCCATACCACCATAATCGGCTCACGAGTCTAATTGCTCACTGGTCTCTACGGGGAGGCATGTGACCCCAGCGTAGGCCGACAGCTCGACCACGGTGTCCCATACCACCATGCCCGGCTCATGAGTCTTAGCGGATCGAGGTGCCATGGTTAACGGGACTCCACTGGTAAGTTCGCTACCCTAGGTTCAAGCAGTAGCGTCCAAACATGGTGAACATACATTAGACATATCGGGTTACTTGACGAGCCGGACTAGCTCGAGCGCACGGTCAACTGAACGGCATGAAGTGCATAAGCACTTCGCGTGGCCTAACCACTGTCGCCAACTGACGTACGACTCGGGTTCGTCAAACACATCCTACGTGGCTAAGTGAATCTTAACCACGATCTCAAGTCTGGTACCGATTGTCTGGACTATAAACATAGTCCCAAACTCAATCAATCCCTATTCATAGCATGTGGAGTAAAGCATAATAAACAAAGTAATTAAAGCATGTTAATAAGTATGTCATAAAGCATGTTATAAAGCACTACATAAATAGGGATACAAACACATATATTGTACAAGTAAGTGGTTTAAGTAAACAACCTCATGGAGGAAATCATACATGTCTCTAAGGTAGTTGAGAATCCCATCTCAACACCCTCCTAAGGCATCAACATCCAAACACTTGCTCACAGAAGCATTTTCACAAACACTTAACATAAACTATTTCAACATACTTAGTGTATGTTAGCAAGCATGTATTAGGCCGAGTCCTTTAGCCAAGCAAGTATTTTATGCATATATAATGTATTTATACAACAAATAATTATGGCAAACACATCTCTAAAATATATACGTATACGGTACTTTATACAATACAATATTTCTACATACATAGTTTATATAAGGAAAACATGCATTAGGGTGAATCCTTTCGCCAAATAAGTATTTTATCCATATATCGTACATTCATACAATAAATAATCATGTCAAACACATTTCCAAAAAATATACGTATACGGTATTTTCTACGTATACCTAGAATATGTAAAATTCCATAATCTACATCTTTAATCGAAACAGAAAACGGAAAGCACTTTGTACATGTACAATTGCATGCAGATCATGAATCTATCATTATCTGACATTGAAAGCGTTGAAAACCATAACCTATATACCTAAAGTCCTCACCTTGTGTTGTAGAATCGTAACGGAATCGGTAGGTTTGCTAAGCTTCCGTATTCGGCAGTTTGGCAACCTAGAGAATGAAATAGGTTAGCTATTTCCTAACCTACAACTGTCTAAACCCCAAAACAGATTAGGGTTAGGGTTTCTTACCTTAAAATGGAGTTTGTATCGCCGAAAAAGCGTCAAGAAAGGGATGGTGCAGCCCGTGTGGTGGCAGGGAACGATAGTAGGGAGATTCTCCCACTCCTCCCTCACTTTCTCTCTCTTTTCTCTCTCTCAAATCTCAAATTCGTATGGCTGTGAGAGAGGGTGCTCTAAGGCCCTTATATAACCTAAAAAGTCTCTGAAATAGACTTGTGTTCAAGGTATACTTGGGTTATATCCAAATTGGTTCTAATTCAGCTCAAAAGAGGGTTTCTGGCGGCCCTCCTTGAGCCAAAAGTTGGACTTAAGCTCACTGACACCGGATCTACGTTCTATTATGTTTTTGTTTCGGTCGGGATTCCAGATCACGCGTGGCGGACCAGTTTCAGTTCAACGGTCAGCGGATCTCGATCGGAGATTTCGAGTACATGTAAATGTGTATGAAATTTCTCCTGATCCGAGGGTGTAATCTGGTCTGATTTTGACGGTCTGGTTGCTTAAAACTGATCCGCAAACGAGAGATGCCAGATTACTATTCAAGATATTTATTTTGTAAGGAAATAAGTGTTTTCACACTCCCTCGCTCCTCAAGCGAACAGCCGTGGGACACTGTCTGAGTTTGATTTTCGAGATGGTTGTCAAGCCCAGCGAGGCGGTCCTAAGTCTTTAACTTCATGTTAATCGGACTTCCAACGTGCAGTCCAGATCCGATACGGAGTTTCGAGATGCTCCCGAGAGCAGCCGGGTAATGAGTTTGATCCGAGATTTTTGGTTAACCTAGCGTCAATGATTCTACAATTTTTGGGTCTTGCAGATCGTATTTAAAGCGATTCTAGTGGATTTCGTAGTTAATCTAATTTAGCACGTGGTTACTTTGTCTCATTTCTAAAGGATTTAGTCCTATAAGATTTCTGTCTGAGGTGGTACCTAGGCCTTTGTAGTTTGTGTATAAAGTGATCCAATTTATACTACTTAGCTAGTTTAAGATAGTGTCTAGGGTGCAAGTACTTAGAAAAATTAAAAGAATAAGGTGGTGAAGGGTGAGATTTATGAAGGAAATGGGTTCAGAAGTGATTTTAGACTGTGGGATTCAGTTCTGACAGGTTCATACGGTGTTAGGATTGACCCATTGCCTAAGGACGTCTAATTCCAGGTTGGCAAAAATCTGGGTTGTTACAATCTACCCCCCTTAAAACAAAATTTCGTCCTCGAAATTGGCTAACGGTAATAAAGAAAGATTTAATTATTTCTTTTGCCTAAGTTTTATTGATTTCAAGTTTCTACGCGTGGTAGGGCATATACTAGTTTGGTTCCTTTTAGTCTACCCCCCTTAAAACTTATTTCTTTATCCATTTCTCATACCCTGATGGTTTGCTACAATTTATTTCTTTACCTATTTGGAGTCTTAATGATAATTTTCACTTATTTAGAGTAAGATAGTGGTTTCATTGTTTGACCAGCACGGAGAGACGATTGTAGTGGGCTTGATCCCGATACATTGATCATCTACCTTGCCAGGGTAGAAGGCTCATCGTATCCCTTCCTAATCCCGATGGATCCGGTCTTCGCTTTCGGCTAGCAAAGTGAGTCCGTTGGCAGTCGCCCAGGATTGAGAATTGGGTCAAGCCGCGAATGTTTCGCCGTTGTATATTTCAGTATCTCCGTAGACCAATCACTCTAAAAACGTAAGGAATTGTCATCGCTGAAAGGTTCAAATATCCTCTTTCTAAGGTTGCCCTGTAGGTCTTGGTTTAAGAGAGTCCTTATTATAATCTATAGTCAGGGACAAGGTAAGTCCATGTCCTAACAGATCATCCTAAAGAGGTTTCTAAGAGTATAGAATTGGCTAAGGTTTCTATTAACATTTGTGAATACACTAACTCTATTTATTGTGAACTAACTCGGAACTATTGATAAGTCTAGTAGTACGAATCATGTAATACTTGAACCCTAATTGTCTTTATTCCAGTAATTTCAACGTTAACGATCTAAGGGAGGTTTAACCCCTAGCTAGTGACCATCTATGACCTACCCTATTGGCAACACGAAGTTGTAGAAATTCTTCATTTCAACCCTCCTATTATTTATAACATAAGTGTCACCTCTAGTTACCGTATTGCTTTTGTAGTAATCCAGTGTTAGGCCTTTTTCTTTCATATGGGTTGGTTTAATAGACTCAATGTTTACCATTAGGAAAAATAGGTGTACCTTGAATGTGGGCAGTGACCTCAAAGGCCAAAGGCGCCGCAGCTACGGACTCAGATGTCTTAGCGGCAAGCACGTGCACACGGGCTCGTTGAGGATGATTTGGTTGCGCTGCCATAGTTCGTTGAGGTGGCCTACTCTGAGGTACAGACGAGCGGTAAAATGGCTGCACTGGTAGTGCAGGTCGTAAGGGTGGAGCCGATGTATCACGTGGCAGCAGACGGTCGGTCTTCTGAGGTGGCGTAATCCCGTTGTCTTTCATCTTGGTAAAACAAAAGGGGTCAGTGTGTCCCCCTCTGTTGCAATACGTACACTGACGTTTCGCTTGCCTTTGCTGGGTCAGCAGAGCCTCAAGCCTGGGAGGCGAATCTTCAGGTGGCCTCTTGCCGAGGATAGGCCTGCTCTGCGTCTCAGCAGGACGTGAAGGTGGTGAAGGTGGAGTCGCACTCCCACCCTGAGTCAAGGCCTCAGAAATAGTGTCCATAAGCTGCTGGTGCTGCTGCTGCTGCTGCATCTACTGCTGATGCATCATCAACAACAACTGCTCAAACCTATCAGTAGGTGGAGTGGCCTGCGGCTCATACGGTGTCGAAGAGGATTCTCGGTTCTGCTTGCGAACCAGTGGTGCATAAGGGGGTAGTCCAACTGTAGGACCAGTGGGAGGCAGAGACTCAGGTATAGTCCTGCAATCAGGGCCTAAACTAGGGTCTCTGCGACCATCACCCTGAGAAGGAGCCTGGTCCATCGTATCAGTGAATAGGAGGTGTGCTGTGCTCCGCGTATATTTCTGTGGTAGGCCCTATACAACATAGGTGCAACGCATGTGAGATGAAGTAAATCAACGCAATACACAAGCACTTAAGCTTTCCACACGCTCCATAGCAAAAGAAGTTGCATACTTTTCATTTACCCAAAATTGTCATAATACATGGACAACAGAGTTACATGAATCATGACAGAAATTACATGTGAGGCAATTACATCCAAAACATCAAATACTTAAAATATATTACTAACTACTACATCATTAACATGAAAGCATAAACCGCCTAATGCGGTAACCACAACAACAACTTAGATGACTAGGCATCCGAATCAGGCGATGGAGGAGGAGCATTCTTATCCTATAGACAACACAGGATGGCCTTCAAGTTGCGAGACATCTGCTAAGCTTGGTTTTAACCCGCCCGACTTCCTGTCGCAGGGCGGCTTGGCCCTCCTCCTCGCTTCCCACCTCGAGGTCAACACTCTCCTCACCGGCACTATCCGACTCATCTCCAGACTCGTCGAGTCAGGCTTACCGCTGTTGAGGGCCGATCTTCATATTCTTAAGTGTCGCCTCACTTATGACTCAGACTGGTGCAAGGTCTTCCATGTTTAACCTGTAGCCGACATTACGAGCCATCTTGCAGATCAGGCGGCCAAATGGGAGCGAAAGGTCGTTCCTGGCAGATTGAACAACCTGAACTATCTGAAATAGGATGAATGTGGGTAGGCATATGTTGTCCCCGTGTCCCATCTTATACAGAAAGTCCACCATCAACTGAGTACACTCCGTGCGGTTACCCGACCGTGGGTACACATTGTATGTGAAAATGTGATGGAGTAAACGGAAGTCCTCGGCCATCTTTGTCACCGCAATACAATTTCCTCGGGTCCAAGTAACTCGGCGACCACAAAGGTATCGCGTGCGGCGATCCCTTTCCCGCGCACTTCTGGAGAAGTCGTCACTAGGAAGCACTTGATCACGTGGGATCTTCGTGATCCGAACCACCTCATCCACAGTGATTGTGCGCCTTATGCCCCTCACAGAGACAGTGAACTGAAGAGGCTCTAATGATGGATCTACGATGTGGGCGTAGAAAGCATGAACCGTGTTCTCACATGCAGGGGACTCACCGTCAAATATAGAATTCCATCCGATATCCACCAAGTGGTCCATCATCGGGTGTAGCCCAAACATTCTCTCATCCACGTGAGCTTCAAACACGACCTTACGGCCAGCAAAACGCCCATATTCAACGCCTATCGGATAGGCATTTCTGACAGGATGTTGAGGATCCAGGTCTCGCTTCGACCTAAACTCCCGAACGGTGCTAGTGCCGGCCCCATCGTCAGCTCTTCTTATGGAATGGGCTGGGCTGCTTGGGCCAGCGTCATCAGCTGCGGTCTTCCTCTTCCCCATGAGAGATAGGATGGAGGAAATGAAGAAGATAGCCATAACCAACTCGAAAAGGGCCATGGATTGAAGGAAGGAGAGAGAAAGGGCTGTTTCCTTTGATTTTCCACGAGCAACAGCCCCAACAGGTGTAGAAGAGACACCAGGGATAGGAAATGAAGAAGGAACAAGAGGAAAATGGGATGGGTTAGGAGGTTACCTGATTTGGAGCTCTAAATGGGGGATGTGAGAGCTCCAACGTGAGGGAAAGAGGAAAGATAGGAGGCTAGGGTTGTTGTGATAGATGGGAGTGGGTGATTTATGAACGAAAATGGGGGATTGAAATATTGGAGGAGAGCCTTGAGGGAGAAAACTGAAAATGGAAGGGGAGGGCGTTTGGAAGGGGAAGTGTGAGAAAGAGGGTGGCTTCACCCTAAAAATCCTAAACCCCCACACATTTCGCACCCACCACATTCTTGGGGAGGTAAGGCCAACCGTTCCCAAGCCCGGCCCACCGTCCAAAACCCCACCCGACCATGGTGTGCCATGGTGACTGCGGTTCCAACGCCGTCCGCCTTGGCCGGCGCCGCGCTGCCGCAGTGAGGCCGTGTTCTCCATGGTCCCAAGGTGCCAAATGCACCTTGGTTCGACTCTGGGTCCCATTGTATTTAAGTGGGGAGGCCCCCGACTCGACTCGATTCCAAATCGGGTGTTTCTGAGAAATTCCAGATCTGGACTGATCTTTTCTAATTTTTAACGACTGGATTTGGGTGGATAGTGATCTAGACATGTTAATAGACAGTCTAGAAGTGATTTGGACTAGACTCGTGCGACCAGGATCGAGCACGGACTCGATCAAAACACGCATTTTCTACGAACTTCGCCAAATGGCGAAATCGAAAATCCTAGGACTGTTTCTAAAATTTTCTCGCACCCTCCTAAGTTGTAATGCGTCAGCGTACGTCGTGGGAACATAACTCAGGTCCGATTTAATCAAAATCATGCTCTGATACCAACTGTAACATCCCGAAAAAAATCGAGGGTCGAGTAGTAACTCAACTCTCGAGTTCCAGAACATCACTTATGCAACATAGATAATGATGATTTAATGTTATCTGTGTTAGTACAATAAACATGAGTGAGATTCTACCAAAACAGTAATTCATACTCCAGATCCATGTATAAAGCGTAAGCGGAAGACTGAAAGGTATATATAGATAAATATAAAACAAAACATTCTCGATCTCCAGAGTATGAACACTAACTGAGTCACCGTATATATATATATATGTTGGTTCTGAATAAAAAAGTTAAAATAGTACAACTGAAATTATCAACCCTATAGTCCCGTAGCACTGGACAACCTATGCGAAGCCTCCAGCGAACTGCATGTAGGAGAACTCCTCCTGATCGTCATAGAAGTCGGGCTCGGTCTCCGTGCTCAAGAATACACCGCATCGATATGTGGTCTGGTGGGTGTTTTAAAACACCGTCCCGTAACGTGGGAGTGAGTAGCTAACTCAGTGGAAGAATAAAGCATAGGTTAACATGTTATCAATACAGTCAAGCAGTACAATCAAACACTCCTAACTACTCTTATTAATGCAAGTATGAATGCAGTCATGATGGATGCCCTCACCGACATACTCCCTCATGTGACACCATCTCACGCTCGTAGCATGCTTTCATCCCACAGTGCTCCACATCTTCCAGGCACATGCATGCATGATGAGCATGATTACCGAGTTTTTAATTAGTCCATTTCAAACAGCAGGATTGGGAAACTAAGGTACCTCCCTTGTATCATTCCCAAACATGATCCATTCTAGGGTCGTCAGTCCTAGTTAATCTCAGACGATGATGTGTTTTCTAGGTCACTTCAAAGGCTGCCAGGGCTGTTACGTACAAAGGTTACACCACTCCCCCATCACCTCTTTAACGATTCATCACTATACAAAAACAGGCCTAGTTCATACTCTCTACATTGCGGCAAAACTCATCGCCTCACTGCAAATTCAGAGTATGCTCGAGGTCACTCCTCTAACATCCTACCAACTGGCAGTCTATTTTTGAAGCCCGACCGGTCCACTTATTGACAATAGGACTCGGATGCAACCCGACTGGGGACCACAGCCAGGCTACACCAGTGTAGGCCAACAACTCAAATATAGTGTCCCATACCACCATAAGCACTTCGCGTGGCCTAACCATTGTCGCCAACTGACGTACGACTCAGGTTCGTCAAACACATCCTACGTGGCGAAGTGAATCTCAACCATGATCTCAAGTCTGGTACCGATTGTTTGGACTATAAACATAGTCCCAAACTCAATCAATCCCTATTCATAGCATGTGGAGTAAAGCATAATAAACAAAGTAATTAAAGCATGTTAACAAGTATGTCATAAAGCATGTTATAAAGCACTACATAAATAGGGATACAAACACATATATTGTACAAGTAAGCGGTTTAAGTAAACAACCTCATGGAGGAAATCATACATGTCTCTAAGGTAGTTGAGAATCCCATCTCAACACCCTCCTAAGGCATCAACATCCAAACACTTGCTCACACAAGCATTTACACAAATACTTAACATACACTATTTCAACATACTTAGTGTATGTTAGCAAACATGTATTAGGGCGAGTCCTTTCGTCAAGCAAGTATTTTATGCATATATAATATATTTATACAACAAATAATTATGGCAAACACATCTCTAAAATATATACGTATACGGTACTTTATACAATATAGTATTTCTACATACATAGTGTATATAAGGAAAACATGCATTAGGGCGAATCCTTTCGCCAAATAAGTATTTTATCCATATATCATACATTCATACAATAAATAATCATATCAAACACATTTCCAAAAAATATACGTATACGGTATTTTCTACGTATACCTAGAATTTGTAAAATTCCATAATCTACATCTTTTATCAAAACAGAAAATGGAAAGCACTTTGTACATGTGCAATTGCATGCAGATCATGAATCTATCATTATCTGACATTGAAAGCGTTGAAAACCATAACCTATACACCTAAAGTCCTCACCTTGTGTTGTAGAATCGTAACGGAGTCGGTAGGTTTGCTAAGCTTCCGTATTCGGCAATTTGGCAACCTAGAGAATGAAATAGGTTAGCTATTTCCTAACCTACAACTATCTAAACCCCAAAACAGATTATAGTTATGGTTTCTTACCTTAAAACGGAGTTTGTATCGCCGGAAAAGCGTCAAGAAAGGGATGGTGCAGCCCGTGTGGTGGCAGGGAACGATAGTAGGGAGATTCTCCCACTCCTCCCTCACTTTCTCTCTCTTTTCTCTCTCTCAAATCTCAAATTCGTATGGCTGTGAGAGAGGGTGCTCTAAGGCCCTTATATAGCCTAAAAAGTCTCTGAAATAGACTTATGTTCAAGGTATACTTGTGTTATATCCAAATCGGTTCTAATTCAGCTCAAAAGAGGGTTTCTGGCGGCCCTCCTTGAGCCAAAAGTCGGACTTAAGCTCACCAACACTGGATCTACGTTCTATTATGTTTTTGTTTCGTTCGGGATTCCAGATCACGCGTGGCGGACCAATTTCAGTTCAACGGTCAGCGGATCTCGATCGGAGATTCCGAGTATATGTAAATGTGTATGAAATTTCTCCTGATCCGAGGGTGTAATTTGGTCTGATTCTGACGGTCTGGTTGCTTAAAACTGATCCGCAAACGAGAGATGCCAGATTACTATTCAAGATATTTATTTGTAAGGAAATAAGTGTTTTCACACTCCCTCGCTCTGGACTCAAGCGAACAGCCGTGGGACACTATCTGAGTTTGATTTCCGAGATGGTTGTCAAGCCCAGCGAGGCGGTCCTAAGTCTTTAACTTCATGTTAATCGGACTTCCGACGTGCGGTCCGGATCTGATACGGAGTTTCGAGATGCTCCCGAGAGCAGCCGGGTAATGAGTTTGATCCAAGATTTTTGGATAACCTAGCGTCAATGATTCTATAAGTTTTGGGTCTTGCAGATCGTATTTAAAGCGATTCTAGTGGATTTCGTAGTTAATCTAATTTAGCACATGGTTACTTTGTCTCATTTCTAAAGGATTTAGTCCTATAAGATTTTTGTCTGAGGTGGTACCTAGGCCTTTGTAGTTTGTGTATGAAGTGATTCAATTTATACTACTTAGCTAGTTTAAGATAGTGTCTAGGGTGCAAGTACTTAGGAAAATTGAAAGAACAAGGTGGTGAAGGGTGGGATTTATGAAGGAAATGGGTTCAGAAGCGATTTTAGACTATGGGATTCAGTTCTGACAGGTTCATACGGTGTTAGGATTGACCCATTGCCTAAGGACATCTAATTCCAGGTTGACAAAAATCCGGGTTGTTACAAATAAGATAAGGGAAAGTAGGCATTGAAGCTTTGGCCATGTGAGATGGAGACCAAGAACAACACCGGTTGGAGGTGAGTTAGTTTTAAGTTGAAGGTTCTAAAAGGGTAAAGAGTAGGCCCAAAAGGATACGCTTGGAGGCAAAAAGAAATGATTTGATGATCTATGGTTTAACTGAGGATGGTCCTGAATAGAGTGGAATGGTGGAACATATGAACTTAAATGTTTTCTTTCCTTTATTGTCCTAGATTTTATTATTGTTGCGATCCTTTGTGTGGCCTACTGAATTACTTAGTAGCAATAGAGATCCGGTTTGTGTTGGTGGTGAGATTTGGGTGCAGTTGGGTATATGAATCATAACAAAAAAAAAATTAGAAGAACTCACAATTGTGGACTAAATTACAATATTCAGTCTCGCCTGTCGGCGAAACTTAAGATTCTAATGTGGTTTCTAAGTTTTATCGCCCCTTTCCTAATTCAAAGTGTGTCAGAGTGCGTCGTGTTATTATAACCCAGGCCCGGTATAATCTAAATCATGCTCTGATACCATCTTGTAACGGCCTGAAAATTGGGGGTCGAGTAGAAATCTAACTCGAGTTCCAAAACTCACTTATGCAACATAGATAATGATGATTGAATGTTGTCTATATTAGGGCATTAAACATGATTGGAACTATACCAAAAATAGCAAATCATACTCCCAAGGCATTAAATTGTGCAAGCGAAAGACTGTAATAAGTATATAAACGATATAAAAGTGATAGTAAGCCCTCAGAGTATGAATATCACTAGGTTAACAATTACAAGTTTGATTTCAAAATATACAAAATGAGAAAGTGTAATCTCTTCTATCCCAAATACCATAGCCCCGTCAATGCAATTCTATGTCTACATAGACCCACCAGAGAGTTACATGTAGGAGAACTCCTCTTCAACATCATAGTAGTAGTCCGGCTCTATTTCATAAGCATCGCCATCACTTGCAGCTAAGACAGTCTGGTTGGTGTTGCAAGTACCATCCCGTAACGTGGGAGTGAGTAGCTAACTCAGTGGAATCATAGAGCAAAGATTAACATGTTATCAAATCCATCTAGTGATAATGATAAAAGAAGCAAATCAAACATTCCTAAGTACTGTAATTAATGCAAGGATGAGATGCAATAATGATGCATGCCCTCGCCAACATACTCCCTCGTGCAACACTATTTTACGTCCGCGGCATGCTTTCATCCCTCAGTGCTCCACATCTTTCAGGCACATGCAGTATGATATGAACATGATTACCGGGTTATTATTAGTCCTTTTTATACAGCAGGACTGGAAAACTAAGGTACCTCCCTTATATCATTGCCAAACAAGGATCCTGTCTAGGGTCGTCACTCCTAGTAAATCTTATACGATGTTGCGGTTCTAAGTCACTGCAAGGGCTGCCAGGGCTGTTACATGCACTCGTTGCACTGCTCCCCCATCACCTTATCAATACAGGCCTAGTTTATACTCTATTTACTACGGGAAGGCTCGTCGCCTCTCCACAGATTTAGAGTATGCTCGAGGTCACTACAAAGGGCTCGTCACCAATTAGTGTAGGCCGACAGCTCGAATACAGTGTCCCACACTACCGTATTTGGCTCACGTGTCTGGGTTGCTCACTGGTCACTACGGGGAGGAACGTGGCCCCAGCATAGGCCGACAGCTCAACCACGGTGTCCCATACAACCATGCCCGGCTCATGAGTCTTAGCGGATCGAGGTACCAAGGTTAACGGGGTTACACTGGTAAGTTTGGTACCCTAAGTTCAAACAGTGGCGTCCAAACATGGTAAACATACATTAGACAAATCGGGTTACTTGACAAGCCTGACTAGCACGAACGCACATTGCATCGATCGACATGAAGTGTATAAGCACTCCGTGTGGCCTAACCACTGCTGACGACCAATATACGACTCGGGTCGTCAAACACGTCCTACGTGGCGAATGAATCTCAACCACGAACTCAAGTCTATTATCGATCGTCTGAACTATAATCATAGCCCTAATCACATTCAATCCTTAACCAGAAGCATATAGAGTAAAGCAGAATAAACAAAGTAATTCAAGCATGTTAACAAGCATGTCATAAAGCAAATATAAACAGGAAATATAAACACATATATGTCATAAGTAAGCGGTTAAATTAAACAACCAACATGGAGGAAATCATATACATCTCTAAGTTAGTTGAGAATCCTATCTCAACACCTAAGTAAAGCATTATTTACTACGTATATACTCATACAAGCATTTATACAAACACTTAGACTACACATATTAGCCTACACATCATATGTTGGCTAAAACCTGTATTAGGGCGAATCCTTTCGCCAAACAGATACTGCATCCATAACTTGCATGTATATATGACAAATACTCATGGCAATCACATTTACAAATTTTATACGTATACGGTATTTTCTACAAATATCTAAAATACATAAAATTCCATATACTTCGTATGTATTCGAAATGGAAAACGGACAACATGTTCTACATGTGAAATAGAATCCTCATCAATAATCTACCATTAGCCGACATTGAAAGCTTTGAAAAATGACAACCTAAGCGTCTAAAATCTGCACCTTACGCCGTAGAAGCGTAACGAACTCAACAAAGACTCTAAGTCTTCGTATACGTGGAATATCAACCTGTAATACAAGCTAGGTTAGCTATCTAACTACTAACATCAATGGAAACCCTAAAACAAGTTAGGGTTAGGTCTTTCTTACCTAAGAACGAAGTTAGAATCGTTGGAATGACGATTTGATAGCAGGAAAGAAGCACGTGGATTAACAGAACAACTGCTAAGAAGAACATCTCACTCTTCTTCTCTTTCTCTTCTCTTTTGCTAGGGTTTCTCTCAAATTCGTAAGTGAGGGAGAGAGAGGGTTTAAAGGCCTTATATAGGATTTGTTTTGAGCTCAATAACCCCAAAACCTAAAGTATACTTATTTTATAGCCAAAGTTTACATGTTTCGGCTCAATGGAGGACTTCCGGAGTCCTCCCTTGAGCTAAAGGTCGGACTTAAGCTCACTGACATTGGATGTAAGTCAAACTAAGTTTTCAGTCCGATCGGATACCCAGATCGGCCGTGGCGGACCGGTTTCAGTTTAACGGTCACAGGTACTCGATTAGGGCCACAAGTACATGAACATGTGTGAAAAATGTTCCCTGATCCGAGGGTGTATTTGGGTCAGATTCTGACGGTCTGATTGCTTATATCAGGCCCACAAGCGACAAGTCTCAGATTACTTAAATTTGGAATTTATTTCTAATTAATTTCACGTTTCTCACACTCTTCACTCTGGGCTCAAGCGAATAGCCTTGGGACACTATCTGGATTTGACTTCCGAGATGGTTGTCAAGCCCAGCAAGGTGGTCCTAATTCTATAACCTTGTATTATTCAGACTTTCGATGTGCGGTCTAGATCTGATACGGAGTTTCGTGATGCTCCCGAGAGCAACTGGGTAATGAGATTTATCCTAGAGTTTAGGGTAACCTAGCGTCACTGATTCTACAAGTTTTTGGTCTTACATATCGTATTTAAAGTGGTTCGAACTAATTTTATTGGTTATTTAGTTCAGTACTTAACCAAATTCCACCCTAATTATGGCAGAATACGGTCCTAGGGAAGTTTTACGCTTCTTTCTGGCATTTTTAGTTGGTCTATTATTTTAATTATTTTTCTAGTAGTTCATCATTAAGTCTACTTCATCTTCACCAAATTTCATTAGGTTTCGTATTGTAGAAAAATTCTAAAAATTTCAGAAGCAGCAGCTGTCTAAAATAATGAATTTCAGATAGTTGTCACCACGACCTATATTTAACTATATTAATTATTTTATTATATTTTTAACTTATTTTTATATGAAACTTAGCTTATCAAGGTTCAATCTGGATTTTGAATCCCCTAAATTGGAGTTATAATGAAGAAGATATGAATTTTCAAAGTAGGATAAAAATCACAGAATTTTTTGCCGAAAACGGGCCACCGGCTCGTATTTTGGCGAGGCCTCGCTAACCCGGTGATCCCCTCACCATTCGTTGTCCTGTTTTGGGTGATTTCACTATCCGATATTCAAAATAGGTGTATTTTACAAACCGGGATGAGTTATTCGACGTGCAATATATGTTTTTGGGGTAGGAGAAGCTGATCTATCCATGTAGCCTACTTATTTTATGAGATGCCAAAATGGTTAATGGTTAAAAACTTGTTTTATTTATTTATTTACTATTCATAGTAATTTTTAGTTTAAGTACTGTTCTTCATCACCTAAACATTAGGATTAGTGTCTAATATGAAAGTTCTTGGAAAAGTTTGAAGAATAAGGTGGTGAAAGGTGAGATTTTGAAGGAAAGGTGAGATTTTGAAGAAGATGGTTTGAAAAGGGATTTGAGACTTTTGAATTAGGTGTTTGAGAAGTTAATCAGGTGTTAGGATCGACCCATCGCCTAAAGACGTCTAACTCCAGGTTGGGAAAAATCCAGGGTGTTACAAAGAATATGGGCATTTAGCAAACAACTGTCCTAAAAAGGACAAACCTAAAAAGAAAGGAATGTTGGCTACTTGGGATGAATCTTCTAGCATTGAAGCCTCTTCTAAATCAGAAGATTCTGAAACCGAGTCAGGCAATGAAGTCAAAGCTCTTATGACTCTAGCCAAGTTCATTTTTTCAGATCATGATGATTCTACTAGTGAAGAAAATCTGAATAATGATCATGAAAATGAAGAAGATCTTCAAGATGCTTACAATGCCCTATACAAGGAAAGTTGTAAAATTGCAGTTAAACTTAAACTTCAGAAAAAAAAAGTTTTCAAAGCTTAAAGAAAAATTTGAAACTCTTGTTTTAGAAAAATCCCATTTTTTTAGATTGTTTTGAAAAATGCAAATGCGATTTAGAATTTAAAACCTCCCAAATTGACAATCTTAAATCTGAAAATGAAAAACTTAAAGTTGAAATCTCTTCACTTTTGAGTTTTAAGGATACGTGGAGATATGCCCAAGGTGATTCAAAATTAAAAAAATTATTGTCTGGATCAAGAAATTGTGGCGACCGATCCGGTTTGGGCTATGATAAAGATATTCTTCCTAAATAAAAGAATACTTCTAAGTTTGTAAAAGGAGAGTCCTCAAACTTAAAATAGAAAAGTTCTAATCAAAAGTTTAGTAAAAATGCTAAGACTTTTCAATCTTTCAAAACTAAAAGTAACCATATCAACTATAAAAATCAGAACCGAAACCCTTTAACTGAGAAAATAGTTGATCTACTTAAGGAGCTCTTAAAATCTAACTCAATGGTCATTCTTACAACAACTACAAACATAAGAAGACCAACTATACTCCTAAACCTAAAACAGTTATGAAATGGGTTCCTAAGGTTACTTGCTTGGTTACTCACACAACTTTCAAAGCCTCAAGCCATTCAAAATGGTATCTAAACAGTGGATGCTCCAGGCACATGACTAGTGATAAAGGTTTGTTCACCACTCTTAAAGACACGACTGATGGTTCAGTCACATTTGGTGATGGTAGCAACTATAAGATTATTGGCCAAGGTACGGTTCAACTTTCTAACCTCCCCTTATTTGATAATGTTCTGTACGTTGAAGGTTTAAAACATAATTTGTTAAACATTTCTCAAATATGCGATAAAAATCATAGTGTTAAAATTTCTAATCTAAGGTGTGAAATATTAAACAAAAATGGTTCTGTAAGATTAACTGGTCGTAGAACTTCTGAAAACTGATACATCGTAAGTGATTTTAGTTCATCTAATCAACTGTGTTACATGGTCCATACCGATGAGACTGAGTTATGGTATAAATGCCTTGGACATGTACACTATCATAATCTCTAAAAATTGAGCAAAAGAGAACTAATAAGAGGTCTATCTAAACTTCAAAAAGTAGACAAAATATGTGGCGAATGCCAGATTGGCAAGCAAACTAGGAGTTCTCATGAAAAGGTAAACTCTAATGCCATACCAAAACTGCTCGAACTTCTCCACATGGATCTTGTAAGACCAACCAGGATGAAGAGTCAAGGTGGCAAAAAATACATACTAGTGATCATGGATGATTATACCAGATTTACTTGGGTAACCTTCTTAAGAGATAAATTAGAAACCCTTCATGAAGTAAAAAGGATTCTCAAACGGATCCAAATTGAAAAAGGTTCTCAAGTTAGTAAGATCCATAGTGATCATGGATTAGAATTTGAAAATAGTAGTTTTGAGAAATTCTATTGCGATCAGAAAATATCACATGAATTCTCTGCACCCAAAACACCACAACAAAATAGAATTGTTGAAAGAAAAAATAGAGTGCTTCAAGAAATGGCTAATGTAATGTCGAATAGTATGAAGCTTCCTAAAAATCTTTAGCCTGAAGCCGTTAATACTACTTGCGATATAATCATCTAGGTTTATACAAGTAAATTTAATAATAAAACTGCTTATGAACTATGGTTTGATTAGAAGCCTAATGTCAAATACTTTCGAATTTTTGGCAGCAAGTGTTATATTTTACGTGATTGTAAAAATTTGGGAAAGTTTGACACTAAAAATGATGAAGATATCTTTTTAGGGTACTCTTTGAATAGTCGTGCATATTGAGTACTGAACAAGAGGACCGGTGTGATTCAAAAGTCCATCAATATGGTCATTGACGGTCACTTGAATACACCTGTCCCAAGTTCAGATAATGATGAAGTTCTTTTAGTTGACAAACTAGATACTTCATCAAATCAAACTAATTCTGAACTAAGGACTATTAAAGACCATCCAACCACTGAAATTCTTGAAAACCCTCTCACTGGTGTGCGCACTCGTAGACAACTAGAAGACATATGTAATTACATGTGCTTTACATCCCAGATAGAACCGGCTAACGTAAAAAAAGCTTTTACTGACGAAAACTGGATAGTAGCTATGCAAGAAGAACTTAACTAATTTGTGACAAATGATGTTTGGTATCTTGTTCCTAGACCTAAAATAAACACATTATAGGAACTAAGTGGATTCTCAAAAATAAGTCTGATGAACTTGGTAATATATTTCCAAAAAAGGCTAGACTAGTTGTACAAGGGTACACTCAAATTAAAGGCATCGATTATGATGAAACATTTGCCCCAGTAGCTCGTCTTGAATCAATCAGATTATTCATATCCATTGTATGCTTTAGAAAATTTAAAATTTATCAAATGGATGTAAAGAGTGCCTTCTTAAATGGCGATCTACATGAAGAAGTTTATGTTGAATAACCAACGAGTTTTGAAGACCCTAAGAATGCTGATCATGTCTATTACCTAAAAAAGGCTCTCTATGTGAAACAAGCTCCCAAGGCATGGTACGAAAAGTTGACTAAGCTTTTACTAAGTCATAATTTTCTAATGGGAAGTGTTGATAAGACTCTTTTTGTTAAGAAACATAACGATCATATCTTAATGGTGCAAATTTATGATGATGATATTATTTATGGATCTACCTGTACTAACATGACTATTGAGTTTGCAGATTTAATGAAATCTAAGTTCAAAATAAGCATGGTTGGAGAATTGAATTATTTCATTGGGTTGCAAGTAAAACAACAATCTGATTGTATTTTCATTTCTCAAACTAAATATGGTTTAAACTTAATTAAAAAGTTCGAATTTGAGAATGGTAAAAATTTTGATACTCCTATGAGTACAACATTAAGACTCTCAAAAGACTCTACAGGTAAAAATGTAGATCCTAAATTATATCACAGTATGATTGGTAGTTTGCTTTATTTAACTGCTAGTAGACCTGATATTGCTTTGAGTGTTGGTATTTGCGCTATATATCAGTCTGACCTTAAAGAGTCTCATTTAATTGTTGTTAAGCGGATTATGCGATATGTCGCAAGTACTGCTAATTTGGGTCTCTGGTATCCATGATACTAGTGTTCAGTTGGCAGGGTACTCAGATGTTGATTGGGTTGGTAATATCGATGATAGAAAGTCAACCAGTGGTGGTTGTTTCTATATTGGAAATTGTTTAGTTTCTTGGTTTAGTAAGAAGCAAAGTTCTATATCGCTTTCTACTGTTGAGGTTAAATACATCGCAGCTGGAAATGCATGTACTCAGCTTGTTTGGATGAAACGCATGTTAAGCAATTATGGACTTGCACAGGATTCAATGGTTTTATATTGTGATAATTCCAGTGTAATAAATATTTCTAAAAATCTAATTCAGCATTCACATACCAAGCACATTGACATTAGATTTCATTACATTCATGAATTAGTGGAAGAAAAAATAATTTTATTGGAATACATTCCAACCGAGACTCAACTTGCTAACATTTTCACTAAACCGCTTGACAAAAGCAGGTTTAATAAATTGAAATTTGATTTTGGTATGTGCAATTTAAAGTGATTATTTATGCATGTATGTATCATAGTGTGTATATATATATATATATATATTTGATAATTTATTGGTTTAAGTTTTAAAATTTTATGTACATTACATATTTTTGTCTCAGCACGACCAGTCGAGGATGTGCTCGACCATTCGTGGTACGACCGGTCGAGAACAGTCCTCGACCAGTCGTGTAGCGTGCTGATTCATTTAAAAATTAGGGAAAAACTCATCTTCCTCATTTCCTATTTCTTCTTTAACGGGCCGTAGCACGACTAGTCATACCCAACTGTCTGATTACTCAAGGTTAGTGCATCAGTTGTGTTTTTCTTGTAGATTCAAGTCAATATTACTTCATTTTCACTCTTGGAGTAATTTATTTTATGTTTCATTGTAATTTTGGGGTTTTCCTTTGAAAAATCTGATTTTAGCAAACCCCACTACATATAGTTTGAAACTCTTTGTATCTTTGATTATTCTATTGCCAATGGATTCTAGAGGGAAAAAGAAAACTTCCCATGGTACTTCTTCCTCTTGTCATTTGACTATTACTCAGCGCCATCTTCAGTCACCCGAAGATGATCCCACTCATGTTAGGGAATTGCGTATGTGCAATGTTATTGCTAAAAGACCTGTTTTTATTGATCGCATTACTCATTTTAGTATCTTTCCTCTTCTCCAATCTGTAGGTTGGGATAACATCCTACATTGGGGTGGGCCTGTATACCAATCTATTGCTCAAGCCATGATTGTGTGTATTTCTGAATTTTCATCTAGGAATTTAACATTTAATATAACAACAATAGAAGGTCCATTTGAGGTAGACCGTCATCTGATTTCAACTCTAATGGATATACCTGTTAATGACGAGGTATTCTTATTCATACTCTAGTTGAAAAACTGTCTGAAATAGAAAAACGTATGTTAACTAGAGATTTATACAATATGGATGTTCAATGGACTCATAAAGGGAATGCTCTCGCCTGAAAGTATATATTACCCAGATACAGGGTTCTCCACAGAATCTTTACTTCAAATCTGTATCCACGTTCTGGTAACAAAACAAAACTAACTTCATTTATGTTTCGGGTTTTGCATTCTATCGTCATTGGTACTAAAGTCTATCTGCCTTCTTTAATATGTCATTTCATCATTCAGTTTCATCTCCATCCAGGACACAGTGATATTCCATTTGCTTATCTTATGATTGTGTTAGCTTCTCACATGCTAGTTGTTATGCCTGTTGAAGAGGCTCCTATTCATCATCTTATTTTTAACAATGCTAATATAAACAAGATGAAGCTGGAATTGGCTCCTGGTTAAAGAGATGTGGGTGGTGGTGATGCTGAAGTAGGGAATGAAGAAGAAGGTGGCGATCTTCCTTCTGATGACATAAATATGGATGACATTTTTTATGAAATTGAATTAGATTCTACTAATGATCCTGACTATGAGCCATCTGATTTTGATGCTAGTCTACGTGCTCTTAAGGAGAAGGTTGAGAATATGAATGTTGCCCATGATTTGCAATTTAAATATATGCGTAAGTATCTTATACGTTTAAACAAAGGGCTTCATCAACTTAATCCTACCATACCTGCTCCTTCATCAGGATCTGATTAAATGTTTTTATCCTTTGGTTTGTAATAACTTTTATACTACTTTTGTTAGTTTGTGGACTTTAAGTTTACTTCAGTTTGTATGACTGACTTTTGTTTCAGCTGGTTAATGCTATGTGAATTTTAAATTTGCTTATTTTACTTGCATATCTTAACTAGTTATTTGTTTAATTACTCTCTTATTGGACTTCCACTTCCATTTATTCCTTTCTTCCTTTGTCATATTGTGACAAAAAGGTGAAGAATATGTTAAGTTTGATAAATATGGATTGTGGGGGAGTAGAATCATTTTTATGGTGGATCTATATGTGTTATTCAGGGGGAGTAAGTAATTAAGATTTTGTGAATGACAATTGGTGCATGATTCGTTAATCAGGTTGTAACTGATTTACTTTTATAACTGGTGCATGATTCTTTATGTTCATATTGACTATATTTTTGTTAAGGGTGTTTTGTCACAAATTTGACAAAGGGGGAGATTGTAAGTGCTATGGTTTCCTATTCCTTTGGTTGTCAAATTTTGCGGTGCCAAAAACACAATCTATGTCTTATGTAGCATGTTGATTCATATGTTCAAGACAATGCATCTTTGCTTCAAGTCAAGAACGAAGAACTACTTCAAATCATTTCAAGAAATTCAAGTACTAGCTAGAACGAAAGAAGTGATCTTGTTCAAAACTCAAGGTAGTGTACAACTCAAGATAAAGTATAATTCAAGCTCTAGAAGATCTCAAGTTCAATGCTACATCAAGTATAGAGATCTCAAGCTTCATAATCTTCAAAAGGTCAACTATCTTTTGAAGAAATGAAGACTCAATGTCCATATTCCACATTCAAGGTATGAATGACCGTAGATTGACCTTAGGGTAGGTCATTTTGTATACATAATTTATATTAAATCTTTTTTTTTATAAGTGTTTAGTCTATTCTAAGACTAGTCCTAGACTCTATTCGACTAGTCCTAGAACTAGCTCGACCAGTCCTAGATTCTGTTCGACTAGTCCTAGAACTGGCTCGACCAGTCCAAGAAATTTCAACGGTGCCATCTCATTCATGACCAGTCCTGCAGCTATGACTTAAACTCCAGCAACCATTCCTGGTTCCTCACGACCAGTTGTGGGTTGGTCACGACCAGTCGTGGAGGCCTCACGACCAGTCGTGGACACCCTACAACCAGTCGTGGAACGATTTTATCCAATCGAGCTTAAAATTTCAAAATGCAGTTCGACCTAGGACTAGTCGTGGTGGCCACACGACCAGTCATAGACTCGATTTCTGCATCTATAAATGGAACATGAATTTTAGAGTTTCTCAATACAAATTCAAGTAAAATCATTGCAACTCTGAGATAAGTTTATGTTATTTTTAAGCTACGCTGTGCATATTTAATATTGTCTTTTGTTAGCTTTGTCAATTTGATTTTGTTTCTATATTCCAATTTGAATTGAATAGAGGAATTGCTGTATTCCTTTTTCTTGGAATCAAAATCAAATAGAGCTAGCCCAATTGGTTAAAATTAAAATCAATTAGAATTTAGAACCATTTCAAAGTGAGTATTAGACAATTGAACTTCTATATTCGAACGTCTACTCCGATTGGTTCTTTCGGGTTGTTACAGAAGGAGAAATCCAGGTATTTTACATTTGTGTAAATTTCCATTGCTTTTGGTTTCTTTTGAGATTAAGCCAAAAAAAATCTCATTGTTTTGGTTATCTGAGGAGAGCCAGAAAACTCAGAAAGTGGGGTTTTTGAATTGTGTAAGCCCATTTGAAAGACACAATTGTGAAGGTTTTAGGTGAACCTGTGAAACCTATTTTCATAGTGAACGCTGATATCCCTTGTGTGAGGATATTAGGAGTGGAGTAGCAAGTTGTGTGGCTGTTGTTTAACAGTTAGTGAACGCACAGGCGAACCACTATAATTCTTTGTGTCTTATGGTTTGAATGTTTATTTAATTTCTATCTTTTATCATTCAAGCTGTGGAATGTATGTGTGGATGTGAATGTTGTAATATTTACATTTCAAGCATTGTGAGAATGTTGTAATAGTTTAGAATTTCAATTCTTGTTATTTCCTTTATTTCTCTTCAGTTTGAGATATTGATACTTATACCGTTCTAGTAAGGTTGTCTTGCCATAAACCCTTGGTTTTTATCATTTGTATCAACCTCTCAATACTTGAATATTGAGGTTACTTTACATTTACGTATTGTGATTAATTTAAAGTATTGTCTTTCATTTATTTTTTTATAAGGCTATCTTATTATTTAATTCCGCTGGTATAATTTTAAATTTGGCATAGTCCTATACACCCCCCCCCCCCAACACCCCCTTTAGGACATATAGCTAGGCCTTTTCACATTCGCCAAGTAGTAGTGACTATAGTTAGCACTAATTCATTGTTAACATTGGCTACGATGGTGATTCCAAACTTCTTAGGAACCACCTAAGTTGGACTCACCCATTGGCTATTAGATATAGGGTATATAATACCCACATCTAATAGCTTAAGAACCTCGGCCTTAAACACTTCTTTTATGTTTGGATTTAATCTACGTTGTCATTGCCGAGAGGTCTTCGCATTATCCTCTAAATAAATGCGGTGAGTACAAAGTAAAAGATCAATTCCCTTGAGATCCGTAATCGACCATCTAAGGGCTCCTTTGTGCTCAATGAGAGTAGAGATAAGCATACTCTCCTGTTCTTACTCAAGGTGGGAAGAAATCACCACCAGGTATGTCTCATCTTGACCCAAATAGATAAATTTCAAATCAGAGGGCAAAGGTTTTAGGTCAAGCTTTGGTGCCTTGAGGTTAGACGATAGAGGCACTACATCAGTTTGAGGTAATTTTTCAAATTGTGGTCTCCACCTGTTAACTTTAAGTATCGGCACAGTATCAAGCATGATACCCATCTTTCTAATCGTATCATCATCTAAATCATGGGAGTGGGTCAGGCACGTCTCTAAAGAGTTTGATGATAAGGTCAGAAGTGTTTTATCTTCTACGAAAGAATTAATCAAATTAACATTGATGGAATCATCATCATCCTCTGCCTGTTTGCTCATGTTGAAAAATATATTGAGCTCCAATGTTATATTCTCAAAAGACAAATTCATGACTCCATTCCTATAATTGGTGATTGCATTTGATGTGGCAAGGAATGGGTGACCAAGGATGATGGGAATTTGAGTGCTCATATCCACGATGGGTTGAGTATTCAGGACGATAAAATCTACTGGGTAGTAGAATTTGTCAGCCTGAACCAACACATCCTCAATTACCCTTCTCGGTACACGAACTGAGCGTATATGAACTGAGCAATCAACAAGTTGTAATGTGGTTTGGGTGGGTTTTAATTTACCTAAACCCAGTTGTTTGTAGACTGAGTATGAGATTAGATTTACACTCGTTCCTAAGTCAAGATGTGCATGCTAAATCCGATAATTTCCAATTATACAAGTAATGGTTAGGCTACTTGGATCTTTGTACTTTTGTGGCACATTTTTCTTTAGGATGACGCTCACCTTTTCTATTAGAAAGATTTTATTTTGAATATTTTACCTTCTTTTAGTCGTACATAAGTCTTTCAAAAATTTGGCATATGAAGGTATTTGTTTAACGACATCTAGTAGAGGAATGTTGACCTTCACTTGTTTTAGCACTTCTAGAATGTCCTAAGAGTTAGAATGAGGTTTTAGTGCAATCAACCGTTGGGCAAATGGAGTAATCGGCTTGTCTTGAGGTTCCGGTTTCAACTCATGTGGAGTGTTTCTAGGTCTATTAGTTTCATCTATTTCTGGGTCCTTAGACTTTACAGCCCTTACCAGAATAGATTTGTCAATTGTTTTCCCACTTTTAAGAGTGGTGATAGAATGAGCTTGTTACATTTGTTTTGAAGAGCTCAGGTTGCTAACTTCGTATTGTTGTTTTGGATTGGGAAGAGGTTGAGCTGGAAGGCTTTCTTTTTCCCCAATACATTTTTTATCTCAAGTCCTTGTATGGCCTTTGTAAGGTCTTAAAAGGCTTGTAGCATACCCTGATTGAAACACCCTTGATTTTAAAGATGCTTTAGAACCGGATCCTCTTGAGGTTTCTCTTGATTTAAAATTTGATTAGGGAATCCTTGAGGAGAAGCAGTTTGTCCATTCTTGCAACTGAAGTTTGAATGATTTCTCCGACTAGGATTGTATGTATTTGAAGTGGATCCACTGAAAGGTCTTTGGTAATTATTCACAGCATTAGATTGCTCATTCAATACCTCTAGAAAAGCAGGTATTGTTGGGCAATTTTCAGTTGTGTGAATGTTGCAAGCACAAATACCGCAAATAGTTTCCGTAGCCTTATCCCTCTTTCCTTCCATGGCCTTGAGTTTTCTTGTGAGATTAGCCACCTTGGCATTTATATCATCATCTTCTTTCAGAAGATAAACTCTACCCCTCTTTTTTGATTGAGTAGGCCTATAAGTGGTGCTAGATTTTGGGGAGATGTCCTATGATTGTGTGTTTTTAGCAAGCTTGCCAAAATAATCCCACACATCATTAACCTCTTTGTTCATAAATTCCCGATTGCACATTGTCTCGACCATTTGGCGCATGGAAGAAGTCAGCCCATCGTAAAAGAAACTTGTTATTTGCCAAGTTTCAAAACCATGTTGTGGGCATGAATTAACAAGATCCTTGAACCGCTCCCAACATTGGAAGAATGTTTCATCTTCCTTTTGGGTGAAGTTCATGATCGACTTCCTACGGGTGTTCATTTGATGATATTGTTGAGGGTCAAATATTGCATATTATCCCCCATTTATATATTGGTTTTATGAACCTGATAATGCTTAATGTCCTATTTTACTCATGTCTGTGTTGCAAGGTGAATTTAAGAGATTGGATTGAAAAGGTGCTTAAAGCATGAATTTGATCCTCAAATATCACCAAGGCAAGGGATGGATCTTAGGAGACCAAGATTTAAGAATTCACATGCCAAAGATCCAAGGAAACCAAGTGATGAAGGAAAAGAATCGAAGACTTGAAGTGAAGAAAAGGAATACTGAAAATTATCCTAAAAACAAATCTCAAGACCAGAAAAGTCTAATTCTTGAAAATTACCAGAATAGACTTTGATTCTATCGAAGACTGTTAGATAGTATCGAGAATCGAGAATTTCAGGATTTCAGGTCAAACTCGTTGGACAGTTTTGGACCAATCTTCGATCAATTGAAGACTGTTTGATAGAATCGAAGGACATATCAAAGATACTTTGGTAGAATCAAAACTGTGTAAATTTGAGGCAGTTTCTAGATTTTTCCGAGTCGGTGCGAAATGAGGTGTTACACAACTATAAATAGGAGTCCGCATGGCATCCCTAGGCATCATTTAGGGTTTGGAGGAGCAAAGTATAAGGGTAGAGAGCCGTCACCAAGCATTTTTCTTCCTTTCTTCCTTAGTTTTTCATGCTTTCTTCTAAGGTTTTAGTTCCACCAATCATGTCTATGGTTGGCGAAACCTCTTAGCTTGGGCTAAGAGGTGAAGCTTGTACCATGATAGGATGTTTCTATTGCTTTGATTCATGTTTATGTTGAACTTTGATTATAGTTTGATATTTAAGGAATAGTTTCAGTTTTTAATGGTTTATTGTGACTCAAATTACAACAAATCTGTAATAGCTTTGAGTATCTTCTTTTCATGCTTTGAGATTATGAATTAAGAAATCGTGTTGTTCACCATTGTCTCTTGGGCATGGTTGGATGATGGAATCCCTTCTAATCTTCGTAATTCTCCTATGTTTGTGGAATTGGTATGTCCTATTGTTTGCCATTATCTCCAGGGCATGGCTAACTGATGGAATCACTTCCAATCCTCATAACTCTCATCCATTGAGAATTAGGTCAAAGGAAGTTCAGATTTGATCTTAATTGCTATATCTTCCAATTAGATAGGATGGAACTCCGATTCCATTTATGTTACTTGAATCAAGTAAGGATTCACCCTGATTGGTATAAGTGGATCCTCGAAAACCCTAGTTCCCAGCTTTGAATTTCTTAAGTTTCTAATTAAATCTTTCACAATTACTTCCTTTTATTTCAGATTTAGATTCACATCTTTTTCTATTTTTACTTATAGTTACTTTCAGAATACTCACGAGATTAGTCCCCGTGGATTCGAACTCGGTCTTACTAAGATTATTACTACATCATGACCCTACACTTGGGGTTGTGAAGAAGTTTTTAGCACCGTTGTCGGGAATTAACGGTTGTGTTTTTCTGAGATTAACTAGTTTTGGAATTAGTTTAAGATTAGGGTTTTTTACTTTCTATTTTTAGGTTAGGTATTTTTTTTCTCTAATTTAGTTTAGAAACTAACTTAGCTTTCTATTTTTAGGTTTAGAGACTTCCCTTTTCTGTTTTTAGAAACTAATTTATTTTCTAATTTTAGGATAGAAACTTTCCTAATTTGTTTTTAGAAACTAATGTTTTTTTTTTTTTAGAAACTTTCCTAATCCATTTCTAGAAATTAATTTCCTTTCCTTTTTCTATTTTTAGAAACTAACTCACTTTCTATTTTTAGAAACTTTCTTTTTTTTTTCTTAGAAACTAATTCACTTTCTTTTTTCTTTTGCAAGATTCCAATTTAGAAACTTCTAATTTGGTAACTTCTTTCTAATTCTCTCTTTCTATTTCTTTATTTCTTTTTAGGTTTAGGTTAGATTCTAAAATTGAGGGCTGAGAGTATTTCATGCCCTAGTGGGTCCGTGATAACACTCGATGTCTCTTTAGTGAAGGAGGATTGGTTGAGGGGTTATCTATCCATTACAGGATTAGACACCACTCGAGATCCATAGAGTTAACTGAAGTTATGGCTACCAATCAACCGACCAATCAACCTCCAAATCCTTAACCTAGGGTTGAGGAAATCCAGGATGAGAATAGGTGCATCAAGCACCCCCGCCTTGTACTTTGTGAGATTATTTACAACCGGTGGGGGTGAGCATGCCCTCATACATGGTTTTCCCAGAAAATACGAAACATGGATATCAAGGCAGGCGTGATCCAACTCCTTCCAAAATTTCATGGACTTGAATATGAAAATCCATATTTACACATGAAAGAGTTTGATGAGATCATGACCACTTTATATTTTCCAAATGTGTCTGAGGATATGGTCAGGCTGAAACTCTTTCCCTTCTCTTTGAAAGAGAAAGCTAAGACGTGGTTGCATTCGTTATGTCCTCGATCTATTGACAGATGAAATGACATGACAAGGGAGTTCATTGAGAATTTTTTTCCACACCATAAAATGAACACCCTAAGAAAGTCAATCATGAACTTCGCCCAAAAGGAAGATGAAACATTCTTCTAATATTGGGAGCGGTTAAAGGATGTTGTCAATTCATTCCCACAACATGGTTTTGAAACGTGGCACATTACACACTTTTTCTATGATAGACTAACATCCTCCATGCGCCAATTGGTCGAGACAATATGCAATGGGAATTCATGAACAAAAATGCTGATGATGTGTGGGATTATTTGGACAGACTTGCTGAAAATGCACAATCATAGGATGTCTCCCCAAAATTAAGCACCACCTCTAGGCCTGCTCATTCAAAGGATAGGGATGGAATATACATTCTGAAAGAGGATGATGATATCAATGCTAAAGTGACTAATCCCATAAGAAAATTCGAGGCCATGGAACTAAAGAAGGATAAGGCTAAGGAAACTATTTGTAGTATTTGTGCTTGCAACATTCACATAACTGAAAATGGCCTAATAATACCAGTTTTCAAGAGGTACTGATTGAGCAATCTAATGCCGTGAAAATTACCAAAGGCCTTTCAATGAACCTATCTCCAATACATACAATCCTAGTTGGAGAAATCATCCAAATTTTATTTGGAGGAATGGACAAACTGCTACTCCTCAAGGATTTCCTAATCAAATTTCAAATCAAGGGAAACCTCAAGAGGACCCTAAAAGTTCTATGTTGATAAACCCTAAGTATTGTCAAATTTTAGTGTATCAAACCAATTCAAGTTTGTATATTGATTTGTATCAAGCTTGTGCATCTGTACACATTAAATCTTCGACGTTCGTTCTGTTTGTGCTTAATCTATCTTCCCTATATCTATGACAACTTACCGAGATCTTCAAACTGGAAGAAAGTGAAGACTTTCATATATTGAGCGAAGACTTAGTTTTTAAGAACATCACGGTTCAAGATTTGGAACCAAAATAGTCCAAGAACTCAAGACCTAGTTGAATATTATGTTTAGTATGTCGAGTTCAAACTTTAAAGATCGCAAGAATTAAAGCTACTGAAGTGATCGATATATTAAGTGTTCATATGTTCTATCTCACAAGTAAGGTATGATTGACCTAAATTGACCTTAGATCATGATTTGTTCATCTCATACTTTCGGTCGGTCATTTTGGTCATTTTATAAGTGTAAAATTCGGTTCTTTTAACTAGCCCTAGCATTGGCTTGACCAGTCATAGTATTTTTTCGACTAGTCCAGGATTTGTTATGAATTTTCAGAATTTTTCTGTTGGTCTATGATCAATCCTGGAAACTGCTCGACCAGTCATGTGAATAGTGCTCGACCAGTCGTGCAGTTCCCGACTCATTTTCCAGCGTGTAATCTAAACTCACATGACCAGTCATGTGGTGTCCACAACTAGTCAAGCAGACCACTCAACCAGTCGTGGGACCCACAAGGCCAGTTGTGCAATTGAAAAATCTTATCGCACTAAAATTTTTGAAAATCTGTTTGGATAAGGCCAGTCGTAGCTAACCAAAGGCCAATCGTGCGAACCGATTTTTCACCTATAAATAGTGATCAAATTTCAGAGTTTTCTATTCAATTCTTATTGTTCTTAAGCAATCACTTTGAGTTTATTTTGAGTACATTCTCAGCTATTTTGTGCATATTTAAGATTCTTTAAAGTACCTCTTATAATTTGATTTTGAATCTCTATTCCATTCTTATATTGAAAAGGGATATTCGATTTACCCTTCCTTGAGATCAAAATCAATACAAAGTCCTTGCTGATTTAATTAAAAATTAACTAGACTTAGAACCTTATACACTTGTGAGACTGAACGTTGAACATCTATGTCGTCATCAAGTTGGTTATATCGGGCTGCTTCAGAATCGTCATACAGATAAGTATTTTCTTTTATATAATTCAATTCCTTTTTGGTTTGTGAGATTGTTCCAGAAAATCTCTATTTTGGTTTTGTCTGAGGTGATCTAGAAAATTTCAGAGCGAGGGGTTTTTGAATTGTGTAAGCCCATCTAAAGACACAATTGTGAAGGTTTTAGGTGAACCTTGAAAAAATCTATTTTGATTAGTGAACGCTAATATCCCGAGAGAGTGGATATTAGGAGTGGAGTAGTTGTGTGACTGTTGTTTAACAGTTGGTGTACACACAAGCGAACCACTATAATTCTCTGTGTTTGATGGATGTGTGGTTTATTTCTTTATCTTTTATGGTTTAAGATTGTGGGATGTATTTGTGGATGTGAATGTTGTAATCTTTACATTTCAGCATTATGTGGTGAATGTTGCAATAGATTAGTTTCTATCTCTTTCGTATCCTCTTGAGTTTGAGTTTTTGATACTCACCCACGTTCTAGTAAGGTTGTCCTGCCATAAACCATTGGTTTTTGGTGTTAGGTTGTCCTTAGAACCAAGTTTATATCAACCTCTCAATACTTGATTTTTGAGGTTGTTATTTCCTTTGGTTATTTGTATTTTATTTGGCTATCTGTTGTCTTTATTCCTCTTATTATTTTTTATTTGGCATAGTCCTATTCACCCCCCCCCCTCTAGGACATATAGCTCGGCCTTTTCAGACTCGATTCAAAAACATATTCGAGACCAAGAGCTACTCAATCAGAATTCAGCACAAGCATTCCAAGATATCAGATCAGCATTAGGAACGCTTACATCGTCGATTCAAAGGATAGAGTCAACTTAGCAATTAGGGAGAAAGGGATGCTTCCTGCTCAACCTTTCCCCAATACCAAACTGCAGTATGAAATAAGTGAACCAAGCTCTTCAAATCAAATGGAGCAAGCTAAGTCTATCACCACCCTTAGGAGTTGGAAAACAATTGACAAATCTATTCTGGTAAGGGCTAAAAAGTCTAAGGACCCGAAAATAGATGAAACTATTAAACTTAGCACTACTCCACAAGAATTACAACTAGAACTTCAAGGTAAGTCGATTGGACCAAAACCTCTTTCTAACTCTCAGGACATTCTAGAAGTGCTGAAACAAGTGAAGGTTAACATTCCTCTACTAGACGTCGTAAAACAAATACCTTAATATGCCAAATTTCTCAAAGACTTATGTACGTCCAAAAGACGGTAAAGTATTCAAAAGAAAATATTTTTAATAAAAAAAGTGAGTGTCATCCTAAAGCAAGAGGTGCCACAAAAATTTAAAGATCCCGGTAGCCTAACCATTGCTTGCGTAATTGGAAATTATTGTATTGAGCACGCACTTCTTAACTTAGGAGTGAGCGTAAATCTGATCCATACTCGGTCTATGAATAACTGGGTCTAGGTTAATTAAAACTCACCCGGACCACATTACAACTTGTCGATCACTCAGTTCGTATACCGAGAGGGATAATTGAGGATGTGTTGGTCCAGGTTGACAAATTCTACTACCCAGTAAATTTTATCGTCCTGGATACTTAACCCATTGTGAACATGAGTACTCAAATTCCTATTATTCTTGGTCACCCATTCCTTCCCACATCAAATGAAATCATTAATTGCAAGAATGGAGTCGAGAGTTTGTCTTTTGGAAATATAACATTAGAGTTAAATATCTTTTTCAATATAGGTAAACAGTTAGAGGATGGTGGCGATTCCCATGATATTAACCTAATTGACTCTTTCGTGGAAGATAAAAGTCTTCTGACCTTATCCTCTGACCCTCTAGAGACGTGCTTGACCCACTCTCATGATTGAGATGATGATATGATTAGGGAGATTGGTGCCATGCTTGATACTGTGCCGGTACTTGAAGTTAACTGGTGGAGGCCATAATTTGAATAATTGCCCCAAACTGATGAAATACCTCGGCCGTCTAACCTCAAGACACCAAACCTTGACCTAAAACCTTTGCCCTCTGATTTGAAATATGTCCATTTAAGTCAAGATGAGACATACCCGGTAGTGATTTCTTACCACCTTGAGCAAGAACAGGAGAGTATGCTTATCTCTATTCTCATTGAGCATAGACGAGCCCGTGGATGTTCGATTGCGGACCTCAAGCGAATTGACCTTTTGATTTCTACTCACCACATTTATCTAGAGGATAATGCGAAGACCTCCCAGTAACCACAACATAGATTAAATCCAAACATGAAGGAAGTGGTTAAGGTCGAGGTTCTCAAGCTATTGGATGTGGGTATCATATACCCTATATCCGATAGCCAATGGGTGAGTCCAACTCAGGTGGTTCCTAAGAAGTTCAGAATCACTATCGTAGCCAATGATGACTCATGACAACTAGAGTCACTACTGGTTGGAGAATGTGCATTGACTACAGGAAGTTGAATACCATCATGAGGAGGGACCACTTTCCTTTTCCCTTTATTAATCAAATCTTGGAAAGGCTAGCTAGTCATTCCTACTACTATTTCATCGACGGGTATTCGAGCTACAACTAGATAGAGATAGCTCCTGAAGATCAGGAAAAGACCACATTCACATGTGTGTTTGGCACCTTTGCTTACTGAAGGATGCCATTCGGACTGTGTAATACCCCCGCCACTTTTCAGCAATGCATGATGAGTATTTTTTCTGACATGGTGGGGCAATATTTAGAGGTCTTCATGAATGACTTCTCTGTCTTTGGTCTATCCTTCGATGATTGTTTGGAGAATCTTAAATGTGTGCTGTATCGATGTGAGGAAAAGAATTTGGTACTAAATTGGGAGAAGTGCCATTTCATGGTTCATAAGGGGATTGTCCTTGGACATATCATCTCGTCCAAAGAAATTAAGGTAGATAAAGCTAAGATTGATCTTATCTCTAACTTACCTCCACCCAAGAACATACGAGATGTGCGATCCTTTTTAGGACATGCCAGATTTTACAAGAGATTCATAAAAGACTTTAGTCACCTCTCTCATCCCTTATGCAGTGTACTTCAGAAGAATGCACCATACGAGTGAACTGAGCAATGCCAGGAAGCTTTTTCTAAGCTTAAGGGCATGTTAACCACTGCACCTATCATACCGCCACCTGACTGGAACCTTCCTTTTGAAATTATGTGTGATGCATCTGACTATGCTCTTGGGGTAGCCTTAGGCCAGAGAAAAGAAAAGAAGCCCTATGTTATACGTTACGTAAGTAGAACTCTAAATCCTGCCCAAGTGAATTACTTAACTATGGAGAATGAACTCTTATCCGTAGTATTCGCTTTAGATAAATTTAGGTCCTACTTGATAGGATCCAAGATCATCATCTACATAGATTATGCAGGGCTTAAGTATCTTCTTTCTAAGAATGATGCGAAGCCACGCTTAATAAGATGAATCCTTCTACTCCAGGAATTTGATTTGGAAATAAAAGATAAAAAAGGGAGTAGAAAATGTAGTGGCTGACCATCTTTTCTACCTTGATCTCTCTGATTTCCTTGAGATGACACAGATCAATGACATGTTCCTTGACGAACAGTTATTTAAAGTCTCTCACTCACCTTGGTTTGCTGATATTTCTAATTATTTTGCCATAGGTTTCACGCTGATACATTGGACTGCGTAAGATAAGAAGAATTTTTTTACCGAGATACGCAAATTCTTCTAGAAAGATCCTTATTTGTTTAAATATTGCTCAGAACAAATCTTAAGGAGATGTGTGCCAGACAATGAACACCAAAGTGTCATCTCCTTCTATATTTCTTAGGCTTGTAGTGGTCACTTTTCTGCTAGAGAGACCACAACCAAGATCTGTATTATGGCTTTTACTGGCCCACTATGTTTAAGGACACTCATGAGTTTTACAAAGCTTTTGATCATTATAAAAAATTGGGAGCATTATCACATTGAAATATGATGCATTTGAACCTCATTCTGATCATTGAAGCATTTGATTGTTGTGGCATCGATTTCATGGGACCATTCCCTCAATCTTTTAGAAATTTGTATATTTTGCTAGCGGTAGACTATGTCACTAAATGGCTCGAAGCGATCCCGTGTTGGAACAATGATCATCAAACGATCATTAAATTCTTAAAAGAAAACATCCTTTCCCAGTTCGGAACGCCTCGAGCCATCGTTAGTGATGAGGGCTCACATTTTTGTAATAGGCCATTTGTGAACTTAATGAAGAAATATGGCATCTCTTAAAAGGTGAGCACTCCATACTACCCACAAACAAGTGGGCAAGCTAAAATTTTCAATAGGGAGATCAAACACATTTTGGAGAAAACGGTTAACCTTGATCGAAAAGATTGGTCAATCCGATTGATCGATGCTTTATGGGCTTACCGTACTGCATTTAAAACCCCTATTGGAATGTCTCCCTTTAGCTTTGTCTATGAGAAGGCTTGCCACTTACCTGTGGAGTTGGAGCATAGGGCCTACTAGGCGATTAAAAATCTAAACTTCAATTTAGACAATGTTGCCTCGCTGCGCAAACTTCAGTTAAATGAACTTGAAGAGATCCGGAATTATGCATATGAGAATTTAAGAATTTGCAAGGACAGAATGAAGGTATTTCATAACCAATACATTCTCAGAAAATCATTCACACCAGGTCAGAAGGTCCTTTTGTATAATTCTTGGTTACATCTCTTTCCGGGTAAACTTCGATCTCGGTGGACCGACCCTTTCACTGTTACTAATGTCTATCCTCATGGGGCCGTCGAGATTAGAAATCCAAACAATGGTAATGATTTCAAAGTGAATGAACATCGTTTACAACCATTTGCTGGAATTTTTTATTCAGAGGACATGTCCATGCCTCTGAATGATCCTGTTAACTAGGATTGACCTCCTAGTCTGACGGAGGTGTAGTTAGGATTACTGCTTTCCGCTGCTTATGATAGTTTGCTTTCTGCTATTTAGGATAGTTTACTTTCTGCAGTTTAGGATAGTTTTCTTATTATTTGTTTGAGTCTTTTGTGCTAACCCATCTTCGTATTGAGATCATTGGAAAAGCCTCAAAACTCCTTCTTCCGGTACTATCTTTCTATTTCTTCCCTTTTTCTTTTCATTGCCTCTTTTGTATTACATGATTATTTCTTTTACATTGAGGACAATGTAGATTTTAGGTTGGGGAAGGGAGATTAGGTAGGCTAATCAGTTGTTTTCTTAGTCTTTGAGCAAAAATTACGAAAATTTGAAAAAAAAATTAAGTATAAAATGCTTAATGTTGATGATTTATATCTCTTGGATTTAGTTACTTGGAGATTTCAAAGTAAGTTCAAATTGTTAATCCATGATTAAGAGTTCTAAACATTGATCGAGTCATGATTTCCTATGTCACATCTAGCTTCCACATGAAAGCTTCAGTCACCTTTGAATTGTTAACTTGGTGATTATTTAGCATGAAAGGAACCAACTTGGAGAATTTTTTCATCATATTCAATAATAATAATAATAATACCTAGCTAAAAAATAGTTGTCTTTGAAAAGGCCACCTATTTAAGATCTTTAAAAAGGTTGAAATAGCGTGAAAGCCATCGATGGAAAAATCAAGAGCTGGAGGAATAAAAGAGGGAATTAAATGATGACTATAAGGTAAGTTTTGGTTTAGGTTTTGGTTGTCGTGAATGCTCTTTGGATTATCAATGTTATCATGAAAATGAAGAATTGAACCTTTGATTGTGATAAGTTTAGACCTTATTATACAGCCATGGACTTCAATGTTTGGAATTGTTCTAATTGGCGGATTAATGCTTTGAACTCGATTATGAAGTTACCAAGTGCTAGAATTGCGGGGACGAAGTAATGTTCAACATTGTTGTATTTTAGAATTCTATTATCTGGATTATTTTGAAACTTCTTAAGCTTATGGAAATTATACAATGGTTTCGAAATATTTTTCACATACTTTGCTCGGGACTATCAAAATGCTGGTTGGGGATTGTGTTGAGGGTCAAATATTGCATATTATCCCCCATTTATATCCTAGTTTTATGAATATGATAATGTTTAATGTCTTATTTTACTCATGTTTGTGTTACAAGGTGAATTTAAGAGCTTAGATTGGAAAAGGTTCTAAAAGTGTGAATTTAATGCTCAAAGATCACCAAGGCAAGGGATGGATCTTAAGAGACTAAGATTGAAGAATTCACATGCCAAAGATCCAAGGAAATCAAGTGATGAAGGAAAAGAATCAAAGACTTGAAGTGAAGAAAAGGAATCCTGAAAATTGTCTTGAAAACAGATTTCGTGACCAGAAAAGTCTAATTCTAAAAAATTGGCAGAATAGACTTCAATTCTATCGAAGACTGTTAGATAGTATTGAAGAACATATCAAAGACACTTTGATAGAATCGAGAATTTTAGGATTTTAGGCCCAACTCGCTGGACAGTTCTGGACCAATCTTCGATTCAATCGAAGACTGTTCGATAGAATTGAAGGACATATCGAAGGACATATCGAAGACACTTCGATAGAATTGAACTGTATAAATTTAAGGAGGATTCTAGATTTTTTCGAGTCAGTGTGGAAGGAGGTGTTGCACAACTATAAATAGGAGTCCCCAGAGTATCCCTAGGCATCATCTAGGGTTTGGAGGAGCAAAGCACAAGGGTGGAGAGCTGTCGCCAAGCATTTTTCTTCCTTTCTTCCTTAGTTTTTCAAGTTTTCCTCTAGGGTTTTAGTTCCAATCATGTTTATGGTTGGCTAAACCTCTTAGCTACGGCTAAGAGGTGAAGCTTGTAGCGTGATGGGATGTTTCTATTACTTCGATTCATGTTTATGTTGAACTTACTTTGATTCTAGTTTAATATTTAAGGAATACTTTCAGTTTTTAATGGTTTATTGTGACTCAAATTACAGTAGATCTGCAATAGCTTTTAGTATCTTCTTCTCATGTTTTGAGATTATGAAATTAGAAAATCTTATTGTTCACTATCGTCTCTTGGGTATGGTTGGATAATAGAATCCCTTATAATCTTCATAATTCTCCTATGTTTTTAGAATTTGTATATCCTGTTGTTTGCCATTGTCTCCAGGGTATGGCTAAGTGATGGAATCACTTCCAATCCTCATAACTCATATCCATTGAGAATTAGGTCAAAGGAATTTCAGATTTGATCTTAATTGCTATATCTTCCAATTGGATAAGAGGGGACTCCAATTCCATTTGTGTTACTTGAATCAAGTAAGGAATCACCCTGATTGGTACAAGGGGATCCTTGGAAACCCTAGTTCCCACCTTTGAATTTCTTAAGTTTCTAATTAAATCTCTCACAATTACTTCCTTTTATTTCATATTTAGATTCACATCTTTTTCTAGTTCCACTTCTAGTTTCTTTCAGAATACTCACGAGATTAGTCCCTGTGGATTCGACCTCGGTCTTACTGAGATTATTACTACATCGCGACCCTACACTTGGGGTTGTGAACAGTAATGGGAAAATTTTCTTAATGAACTCCCTTGTTATGTCATTTCATCTACCAATAGAGCGTGGATGTAATGAATGCAACTACGTCTTAGCTTTCTGTTTCAAGGAGAAAGGAAAGAGTTTTAGCCTGACCGTGTCCTCAGTCACATTAGGAAAATATAAAGTTGTTATAATCTCATCAAACTCTTTTATGTGTAAATATGGATTTTCATATTCAAGTCCATGGAAATTTGAAAGGAGTTGGATCACCACTGGCTTGATATCCATATGTCCTATATTTTTAGAAAAACCATGCATAAAGGTGTGCTCACCCCCCCCCCGGCTGTTAATAATCTCGTAAAGTATGAGGTGGGGGTACTTGATGCACCTCATTATCATCCTAGATTTTCTCAACCCTAGGTTGAGGTGGATTTCGAGGTTGATTGGTAACCACAACTTCAGTTAACTCTGTGGATCTTGAGTGGTGTCTAATCCTGTGATGGATAGATAACCCCTCAACCAATCCTCCTTCAAACGTTGAGTGTTATCACGAACCAACTTGGGCATGAAACACTCTTAGCCCTCAATTTCAGAATCTAAGTTAAACCAAAGAAGAAAGAGGGAAATAGAAATCTAGAAATAAAAAGAGAGAGAATTAGAAAGAAGTTATTAAATTAGAAGTTTTTCTTTTCTTTAGAAACTAACTTATTTTCTATTTTTAGAAACCCTAATCTTAAACTAATTCCAAAACTAGTTAATCTCAGAAAAATGCAACCGTTAATCCTCGACAACAGCGCCAAAAACTTGTTCACAACCCTAAGTGTAGGGTCAGGATGTAGTAATAATCTCGGTGAGACCAAGGTCAAATCCACATGGACTAATCTTGTGTGTATTCTGAAAGTAACTAGAAGTAGAACTAGAAGAAGATGTGAATCTAAATTTGAAATTAAAGGGAGCAATTGTGAAGTGTTTAATTAGAAACTTAATAATTCAAAAGTGGGAACTAGGATTTTCAAGGATCCACTTGTAGCAATCAGGGTGATGCTATGCTTGATTCAAGGACACAATTGGAATCAGAGTCCTATCTTATCCAATTGGAAGATATAGCTATAAAACCAAATCTGAACTTCCTTTGACCTAATTCTTAATGGATGAGAGTTGTGAGAATTGGAAGTGATTCCATCATCTAGCCATGCTCAAGAGATAATGGTAAACAATAGGATATATCAATTCCACAATTAAACATAAGAGAATTATAAAGGTTAGAAGGGATTCCATCATCCAACCATGCCCAAGGGACAATGGTGAACAACAGGATTTCCTAATTTCACAATCTCAAAGCATGAATAAAAGATACTCAAAGCTATTGCAGATCTATTGTAATTTGAGTCACAATAAACCATTAAAAACTGAAAGTATTCCTTAAATATCAAACTAGAATCAAAGTGAGTTCAACATAAACATGAATCAAAGCAATAAAAACATCCCATCACACTACAAGCTTCACCTCTTAGCCCTAGGTAAGAGGCTAACCCAACCGTAGACATGATTGAACCAAAGTCTCTTAAATAAAACATGAAAACAACTAAGGAAGAAGAAAAAAAAACTCCTGAACGGCGACTCCACCCTTTTGCTCCACTCCTTAAACCATAGCAGATGCCCAAGGATGCCATGGGGACTTCTATTTATAGTTGAGCAACACCTCCTTTCACACCTCCTTGGAAAAATCCAGAAACTGCCTCAAATTTAGGCATTCCGTGTAATTCTGTGAACTCTACGTAAGTGGTTCGATGACATCGAACTGCCTTCGATGTCATTGAAGGTGCCTTTTATACGTTCTTTTTCCGCACTACATAACTTCGTCCGGACTGAGTAATCTTCTATGTCATCGAACCTACCTTCGATGTCATCAAAGGTGTCTTCAATGTCATCGAGCATTGTTCGAGGAATAGATAATGCGTTCAAAACAATCCATCGAGTTTTCCTGAAAATCCACAGAAAATTCAATGTCATCGAACTGGCTTTGATGTCATCGAGCAAGTCTTCGAGTCATCGAATAAGTCCTTAAGTCATTAAAAAACGTCTTCGATTTGTCCAACAACCAACTCGATTTTCTTTCATAAATTTGATGTCATCGACCTGTGTTCAATGTCATCGAATGTGTCTTCGATGTCATCGAACGGTGATCGATGACATATTCAATGTGAATTTTGCACTTGTTCTTTCGACTTCGTTCCTTCTCCACTTGATTTTCTTAAATCCTGGAACCTTGAAATCTTCAATCTTTGTCTCCTAAGATCTATTCTTTGCCTTAGTGATCTTTAAGCATCAAATTCATGCTTTTAACACCTTTTCCGATTTAAGCTTTAAATTCACCTTGCAACACAAGCATGAGTAAAATAGGACATTAAGCAGTATCATGTTCATAAAACTAAGATATAAATGGGGGACAATATGTAATATTTGACTCTCAACAATCTCCAGTGGAGTCACCATTTTGTTTTGACATAGAAACAAAAAGTATTTGATTTAAGGATCATCTTATTCAATAATAACAAAGAAAGCTAAAGAGAAAGAGAACAATCATCAAAATATATTTCATTTATTCTGCATTCATTTACATCCTCTTTATTCCTTGATTCTAAGATAAAATATTGATAACTGAGAGATACAAATGTCAAATGAGTTCAGATATCAATTCTGGCAGTATTTTGGATTGTAATATGATTGTTCGATTTGAGAAATCATTGTGCGGAAGTGATATTTGTCTTGACCAATCTTGCAAACTTAAGATATTTTAATCCCTCAGCATGAATTAGGTCTTCTCCAATGCCTTCAAGATGATATTTCTAAGCTGAAACAACCTGCCCGCCCAATAGACCTGTTGCGCAGGTAGGAAGTGAATAATTTCGTCTCATTGCACAAGCCATCTCATTGTGTAGGCCATCTCATTGCACGCCGCACAACAGTTACACCGAGTACCCAGATTTCCTGAAGTATCTGAAATCTTCCATTACTTCTGAAATTTTCCAATCGAATGCCAAATGAAGAGGATGGTGGGGTATTTATAACCTCCTGCACGAGTGAATTCTTCCATCCGCGTAATGAGCAACCTCAATACTTTGTTGCATGGATACTCCCATTGCGCTACTGTTCACAACTCCAAGTGTAGGGTCGTGATGTAGTAATAATCTCAGTAAGACCGAGGTTGAATCTATAGGGACTAAACTTGTACATTTTTTAAAGTAACTAGAAATGGAACTAGAAGAAGTTATAATTCTAAATTTGAAATAGTTGAGAGAATGATTTTGAATAAGGTAATTAAAACTTATAAATTTAAAGGTGGGAACTAGGGTGCCAAGGATCCACTTGTAGCTATTAGGATGTTACCTTACTTGATTCAAGAGATCCAATTGGAATTAGAGTCTTATCTTATCCAATTGGAAAGAGAGATGATCAAATCTTTGAGTTTCTCATTGATCTAGCCTCAATGGAAGAGGATTGTGAAGATTTGGAAGGGATTCCATCACCCAACCAAGCCCTAGAGACGATGGCAAGCAATGGGATTTACCAATCCCACAATCTCAAATAAGAAAAGAAGATACTCAAAGCTATCACAGGCTCTACTGTAGTTTGAGTCACAATAAACCATTGAAAACTGAAAATATTCCTTAAAATTAACTAGAATCAATGAAGTTCAACATAAACATAAATCAAAGTAAAGTAAACAACCCAATCACGCTACAAGCTTCACCTCTTAGCCCTAGCTAAGAGGTTTAGCCAACCATAGACATGATTGAACTAAGGAAGAAGAAGAAAAACTCTTAGTAGCGGCTCTCCACCCTTTTTGTTCCACTCCTCAAACTATAAATGATCCTTAGGAATGCCCTAGGGACTCCTATTTATAGTTGTGAAGCTCTACCTTACACACCAACTTGGAATTTTTGCAAACTGACTTGAATTACGCACTCCACAGCTTTTCTACGTTACTCTTCGATCAAACTGAAGTAGAATTCGAAGTCGAGTCTGAATTTGGAAATGATTCTATTTCAGCAGTTGTTTGATTTCGATTGGACCGAACTTAAGTCATCGGTCAAACCGAATTAATCTTCAGTCTAGCCAAATTAACTTCTTTCATCGCTAAAGCTTTTTGTGTACTTTTGGTCACACCAAATCCTCCCATCGGTTGGACTGAACTAGGTTTTGGTCGGACCGAAATGTCCTTCAGTTGAATTGAATTAGTTTCTAAATTTCAATGTTTGTCACTGGACTATTTTGTGCAAGTTTGGTTGGACAGAACATGGGTTCGGTCAGACCAAACTTGTCTGTTTTCTTATGCGATCTTTCAAGTCCTTTCTTCATCTTTTATACTTGGTTTCCTTGGATCTTTGGCATTTGAATTCTTCATTATTGGTCTTTTAAGATCTAAACTTTGGCTTGGTGATTGTTGAGCATTAAATCCATGATTTTAGCATTCTTTTCAATCTAAGCTCTCAGATTCACCTTGCAGCACAACCATGCATAAAATATATCTTTAAGCAGTATCATGTTCATAAAACCAAGATATAAATAGGGGAGAATATGCAATATTTGACACTTAACACACTCCAAAACCAGAATTTTGGTAGTCCTGAGCAAAACATGCGTAAAGTACATCTCACTTCTCAATGTTCAAATCCTTTTTCAGAAATCAATTCTTTGTGCAATTAAATATGAATGAGTAGAATTAAGGTGAGAAAGTGGGATTTTGAAAGCCTAGAGCCAAATCATATAAGAAATCAATCAAATAGGTTCTTTATCGATTAAATTAGAGCTTAAGTTCATATCTTAAGTATTTCAATGTGCCCAGTGAAAATCAAATTACTTCCCATGAGAATACTATCATTTCATAATGTTAGCCATGTTCATCATATCAAGAGTACTTAAAAACTCAAGTACTGATTCCGAACTTATCCCCTTCTTCTTATTTTTCCAGTTTTTGATTTTATATTCCCGGTCACTTTTTTTTTTAATTACTCATTCTTTTTAGAATTTTTTATTCCATTTCAAACTTTTTTGCAGTCTTTTCATCATACATGACCTTTTTTAAGATTTCCCTATTTTTTAACTAGTTCTTTCCATCTTTTAAGGTAGATAAAATTCTCCAAACTAAATTCTCAACATCTATCAATGATTTACATACTAACCATTAGAGATTCTAGCATAGTTCCCAGAAAGCAAACTGAATGTATCTTATGATTTAAATCGACATGATATTTAAAACTTTCCTCTTAATCAATTGAGTGCAAGAACCGTTGGTGATAGATTACTTAGTTGATTAAACTCCAACAATTCAAAATTCAATCTCTATCTCATCACACTCAAAACATTCTTAAGTGTACAAACTTTTGCCTTCCAAATCGATTTTTAGTTTAAGAAATTTTTACCTAGAGAATAATGATTAGTTTTTACCTTATCCACACCCCCAACCTAAAATCTCCATTGTCCTCAATGTAAAAGATTTGAGCATGCAATGCAAATGAGACAACAAAAAGAATGAAGAAGTGAAGGAAAGGGAGTACCTGAAGAATGCGAATTGCAACTCTTACAAAGTTCTCAATGCAGACATGGATCAACAAAAGGATAAAATAATTGAAAGCAAACTATCCTAGACCTAAATCTTATGAAACCAATAAATCTAACTATACTTTCATCAAACTAGGAGGTCAATCCTGGTAAACAGGATCAATTAGAGGTATGTACATGTCCTCTGAATTAAATTTCTCAATAAATGGTTTTAAACGATGTCCATTCACTTTGAAAACATTGTCATTCATTGGATTCTAAATCTCGATGGCCCCATGAGGATAGAAATTAATGATGGTGAAAGGGCCAGTTGAACGAGATCGAAGTCTACTCGAAAAAAGGTGTAACCAAGAATTGTACAAAATGACTTTTTGACTAGTCACGAATGATTTCCAAAGGATGTTCTTGTCATGGAACACCTTCATCTTGTCCTCGTAAATTCTCAAGTTCTCGTATGCATGATTCCAAATTTCCTCGAGTTCATTTAACTGAAGTTTGCACAGCAAGCCAGCATCATCCAAGTTAAAATTCAAGTTTTTAATAGCCAAGTAGGCTCTATATTCCAATTCCATAGGCAAGTGGGAAGCTTTCCCATAGACAACTCTAAAGGGAGACATTCTAATGGGAGTCTTAAAAGCTGTACGGTATGCCTATAAAGCATCAATCAAATGGATTGACCAATCCTTGGGAGGGCTAACCATTTTCTCCAGAATATGTTTAATCTCCCTATAGTAAATTTCAGCTTGCCCACTTGTTTGTGGGTGGTATGGAGTGCTCACCTTATGCGAGATGCCATATTTCTTCATTAAGTTCGCAAATGGCCTATTGTAAAAATGTGAACCTCCATAACTAATAATGGCTCGAGACGTTCCAAACCGGGAAAGGATGTTATCTTTTAAGAACCTAATGATCATTTGATGGTCATTGTTCTGGCATGGGACGGCTTCGACCTATTTAGTGACATAGTCTACCGCTAGTAAAATGTATAAATTTCCAAAGGATTGGGGGAATGACTCCATGAAATTGATGCCCCAGTAGTCAAATGCTTCAATGATCAGAATGGGATTCTGAGGTATCATATTTCGACGGGACAATGCTCCCAATTTCTGACAATGCTTATAAGCTTTGCAGAACTCATAAGTGTCCTTGAACATAGTGGGACAATAGAAGCAACACTATAGAATTTTGGCCATAGTCTTTTTAGTAAAACGGTGACCACCACAAGCCTGAGAGTGACGAAAGGAGATGACACTTTGGTATTCATTATCTAGGATACATCTCCTTAAAATTTGATTTGAGCAATATTTGAATAAATACGGGTCATCCCGGAAGAATTTACGAAACCTCGACGAAGAATTTTTTCTATCTTGTGCAGTCCAATGTGTCGGCGTCAAACCTGTGGCAAGATAATTTGTAATGTCAGCAAACCATGGTAAATGGGAGAGTTTGAACAATTGTTCATTAGGGAACATATCATTTATGGGTGTCGTCTTAAGGAAATTAGGGAGGTCAAGTCTTGAGAGCTGGTCAGCCACTACGTTTTCTATTCCCCTTTTGTCTCGTATTTCTTAGTTGAATTCCTGAAGTAGGAGGATCCATCTTATCAAGCGGGGCTTAGCATCATTCTTAGAAAGAAGGTACTTGAGTGCCGCATGATCAGTGAAAATAATGATCTTAGATCCAATCAAGAAGGACCTAAATTTGTCCAAAGCGAATACTACGGCTAAGAGTTCCTTCTCCATAGTAGAGTAATTCACTTGGGTAGGATTTAGAGTTATACTTGCATAATGAATAACATAGGACTTCTTTTCTTTTCTCTGGCCTAACACTGTCCCAATAGTATAGTCAGACGCATCACACATAATTTTAAAAGGAATGCTCCAGTCGGGTGGCTGCATGATAGGCCTGGTAGTTAACATGCCTTTGAGCTTACTCAAAGCTTCTTGACATTGTTCAGTCCATTCGTATGGTACATCCTTTTGAAGAAGATTGTATAAAGGACGAGAGAGGTGACTAAAGTTCTTTATGAATCGTCTGTAAAATTCAGCGTGTCCTAAGAAGGATCGCACATCTCGTATGCTCTTAGGTGGAGGTAAGTTAGAGATAAAATCAATTTTAGCCATATCTACCTCAATTCTCTTGGACGAGATGATATGTCTAAGAACAATTCCCTTACAAACCATTAAATGACACTTCCCCAATTTAATACTAAATTCTTTTCCTCACATCTCTTCAACATATTTTTCAGATTTTCCAAACATTTGCTAAAGGATGGACCAAAGATAGAGAATTCATCCATGAAGACCTCTAAATATTACCTCACCATGTCAGAGAAAATACTCAACATACATTGTTGAAAAGTGGTTGGGGCATTACACAGTCCGAATGGCATCCTTCGGTAAGCATATGTGTAATAGGGACATGTGAACGTTGTCTTTCCTTGATCTTCAAGGGCTATCTCTATCTGATTATGCCCCGAATATCCATCAAGGAAGTAATAGTAAGAGCGACTAGCTCGCCTTACCAAAATTCAATCAATGAAGGGCAAAGGAAAGTGGTCCTTCCTCGTGATGGTATTCAATTTCCTATAATCAATACACACTCTCCAACCAGTAGTAACTCTAGTTAGCATAAGTTCATTATTGACATTGGATGCGATGGTGATTCCGGACTTCTTAGGAACCACTTGAGTTGGACTTACCCATTGGCTATCGGATATGGGGTATATAATACCCATATCGAATAACTTAAGTACCTCAGCCTTAACTACTTCCTCAATGTTTGGATTTAATCTACATTGTAGTTGTCAGGATGTCTTCACATTATCATCAAGATGAATGCAATGAGTGCAAATCAAATGGTCAATTCCCTTTAAGTCCGCAATCGACCATATAAGGGCTCCTTTATGCTCAATGTGAGTAGAGATAAGCAAACTCTCCTATTCTTGCTCAAGGTGGGAAGAAATCACCATCAGGTATGTCTTATCTTGATCTAAATAGACATATTTAAGATCAGATGATAAAGGTTTTAGGTCAAGCTTCGTCACTTTTAGGCTAGACGGTAGAGGCACTGCATCGGTTTGGGGCAATTTCTCAAATTGTGGCATCCACCAGTTAACTTCAAGTACCGGTGCATCATCAAGTAGGACATCCATCTCCCTAATCATGTCATCATCCAAATTAGGGGAGTGGGCCAAGCACGTCTCTAGAGGGTCAGAGGATAAGGTCATCAGAGTTTTATCTTCCATGAAAGAGTCTATCACATTAATTTCGTGGGCCTCGTCATCATCCTCTGCATGTCTACTCATGTTGAAAAAGATATTGAGCTCCAATGTCATATTTCGAAAAGACAAATTCATGACCACATTCCTATAATTGATGATAGCATTGGATGTAGTAAGGAATGGGCGACCAAGTATGAAAGGGATTTGAATTCTCATATCTGCGATGGGCTAAGTATCTAAGAGGATAAAATCTACTTGATAGTAGAATTTTTCAACCTAGACCAACACTTCCTCAATCATCCCCCTTAGTATACGAACTGAGCGATCAGCAAGTTATAATGTGGTCTGAGTGGGTTTTAATTCACCTAGACCCAGTTGTTCGTAGACTAAATAAGGGATCAGGTTTACGCTCTCTCCCAAGTCAAGAAGTGAGTTCTCAATTTGATGATTTCCAATTATACAAGTGATAGTTGGGCTACCTAGATCTTTATATTTTTGTGACACATCTTGCTTGAGGATGGCACTCACTTTTTATGTTAGGAAAAATTTCTTTTTGATACTATGCCGCCTCTTGGTTGTGCATAAGTCTTTCAAAAATTTGGCATATGAAGGAATTTGTTTCACAACATCCAGTAGAGGGATGTTGACCTGCACTTGTTTCAACACCTGTAGAATATCTTGTGAGTTGGCTAGAGGTTTTGGTGCAATCAACTACTGGGGGAATGGAGCAATCGTCTTGTTAAGAGGTTCTAGTTCTAATCCATGTGGAGTAGTGCTAGGTCTATCATTCGTGTCTTCTTCCAGCTCCTTGGACTTTTTAGCCCTTATCGGAATAGATTTGTCAATTATTTTTTCACTGCTAAAAGTGGTGAAAGACTTGGCTTGCTCCATTGAAATTGAAGAGCTTGAGTCACTCACTCCGTATTGCGGTTTAGGATTGGGGATAGGTTGAGAGTTGAGTGTGAAATATTGCATATTTTCCCTATTTATACCTTAGTTTTGTAAACATGATAGTGGTAAATCGATTTAATTATGCATGTTTTCATGTACGAGGTGATTTCGAGAGCTTAAGGTGAAATTAATGCCAAAAGAAAACTTTATGCTCAAAAGATTACTAAATGAAGATTTGTATATTTGAAAGTCATTAATAAAGAATTCACATGCCAAAGATCCAAGAAAACTAAGTGAAGAATGAAGGGAATAAAAAATTTGAAGTAAAGAAAAGAAATCCTAAAATTGTCCTGAAAACAAACATATTCCTGAAATTGTCTTGAAAAAGCATATTTTAAAACTCTGAGTCTATTTTAGCTTTGCAGAGTGAAGTATATTTTGGGAAACTGCACAGAGTGAAGTTTAATTTAGTGAATTGTGAAGAGTGCGTAAATTTGAGGCGGTTTCTAGATTTTTTCAACTAGGTGCGAAAGTTGGAGTTCCACAACTATAAATAGGACTCCCTAAGATGCTCCAAAGCATCTTCTAGGGTTTAAGGAGTGGAGCAAAAGGGTGGAGAGTCACCGACAAGACTTTTTTTTCTTCTTCCTTAGTTTATTTTTATGTTTTATTTAAGAGTACTTAGTTCAATCATGTTTATGGTTGGCTAAATCTCTTAGATAGGGCTAAGAGGTGTAGCTTATAGAGTGATTGGGATGTTTGCTTTGACTTTGATTCACGTTGTTATTGAATCTTATGGATTACAGTTCTTATCTAAGGAATATTTTTAGTTTTTAATGGTTTGTTGTGACAAATTACAATAGATCTTCGATTACTTTGAATATCTTCTTTTCCTAATTTGAGATTGTGAAATTAGTAAGTCCCGTTGTTCACCATCATCCCTTAGGCATGGTTGGGTGATGGAATCCTTCCTAATCTCCACAATTCTCCTATGATTGGTTGTGGGATTGGTATATCCTGTTGTTTGCAATGTCTCTTGGGCATGGTTGGGTGATGGAATCACTTTCAATCCTCACAATTCTCATCTGTTAAGACTAGGTTCATGAGAGGTTAAGAGATCTGACCGTCTCTTCTTTCTCTTACTGGATAAGATAGGATTCTGATTCCAGTTGGATCTCTCGAATCATGTAAGGTGGCCTCCCAATAGCTACAAGTGGATCCTTGGCACCCTAGTTCCCACCTTTAAATTTATAAGTTTCAATTATAAATTCACAATTACTCTTTCAAATAATTTCACATTTAGTTTTACATCTTCTTCTAGTTCTAGTACTAGTTACTTTCAAAATATGTACAAGATTAGTCCCTATGGATTCGACCTCAGTCTTACCGAGATTATTACTACATTGTGACCCCACACTTGGGGTTGTGAACAAGTTTTTGGCGCCGTTGTCGAGGACTACGGCTACATTTTTCTGGAATTAATTGGTATTAGAATTATGTTAAGATTAAGATTTATTTTTCTGCTATGTGTTTAGGTTATGATTTTTTCTGAAATTATTTTTAGAAACTAACTTTGTTTTTTATTTTGTAGGATTCATAACATAGCAACTCTTATTCAGTAATTTTGTTCTAACCCTCTGTCTTATTTTTTTAGATATCTTATTTATTTTAGTTTTTCTAGTTTTTCTTTTTAATTTAATTATTCAGTTACTTGAGGGTTGTGCGTGTTTCATGCCCAAGTGGGTTCGTGAGAACACTCAACATTCATGACTGAAGGAGGAATAGTCAAACAGTTGCCTATCCATCAAAGGATTAGACACCACTTGAGATCCTCTCAGTTAATTGAAGTGATGGATGAAAATCAACCTCAACCTCAACTAACAGTTGAGGAAGTTTTAGATGAAAACGAGGTGCATAATGCACCCCGCCTCGTACTCTATGCGATTATTTACAACCGGCGGGGGTGAGTACACCTTTCTGCATGGTCTTTCCACTTAATGCAGGAAACGTGGATATCAAATGTGGAGTGATACAATTCCTTCCTAAGTTTCATGGACTAGATTCTGAAAGTCCATATTTACACATCAAGGAGTTTGATGAGATAGTCGCTACATTACACTTTCCAAACATATTTGAGGACACAGTGCGAATTAAATTGTTTCCTTTTTCATTGAAAGAAAAGTCTAAGACGTGGATGCACTCCTTAAAGCTAAGATCCATTGACACATGGGCCGAGATGACCTGAGAATTTCTCAAAAAGTTTTTCCTATTTCATAAAACTAACACTTTAAGGAAGGCAATCATTAACTTTGCCTAAAAAGAGGAAGAGACCTTCTTCCAATGTTGGGAAAGGTACAAAGATCTCATGAATTCTTGTCTACATCATGGCTACGAAGTATGTTGAATAATAATCTTTTTCCATAACGGATTGACTTCACCAATGTGTCAGTTCGTAGAGATGATGTGTAGTGGTGAATTCATAAACAAAGAGGCTGATGATGCGTGAGATTACCTTAATCAATTGGTAGAAAATGCAAAATTATGTGACACCTCTCTAAGACTCACCACTTCTAAGTGTACTCAATCAAATGAAAGGGGAGGAATTTATATTCTAAAAGAGGAAGATGATATGAGTGCAAGAGTGGTCAATCTCACAAGAAAAGTCGAGGCCATGGAACTTAAGAAGGCAAAACCTATCAAATCTATAAGGTTGTGGAAGTTGTTTGTGGTATTTGTGCTTGTAACATACATACAACTGAGAATTGCCCAACAATTCCTGATTTCAAGAGATATTAAATGAGCAATCGAATGTCGTGAACAACTACTAAAGACCTTTCAGAGGACCCAACTCAAATACATACAATTTTAGCTGGAGAAACCATATAAATTTCAGTTGGAGGAATGGATAAACGGTTAAGCTACAAGAGGCCCTTACTCAATTTTTAAATCAGAAGAGGCGTCAAGAGGATATGGTTCAAAAATTCATACAAAACCAAGAGCTATTCAACCAGAATACGGTGCAAGCATTCCAGGATATCAAAACAACAATGGGAATATTTGCATCGTCTATTCAAAGGATTGAGTCACGCTTAGCGAGCCGGGAGAAATGGATGCTTGCAGCCCAACCTCTGCCCAATCCAAAGCCACAATGTGAAATTAGTGACCCAATCTCTTCAAATCAAATGGAGCAAGCCAAGTCTATCACCACTCTTAGGAGTGGAAAGACAATTAACGAATATATTCCATTAAGGGCTAAAAAGCCTAAGGACCCCGAAGAAGATAAGAATGATATACCTAGCATTACCTCACATGATTTAAAACTGGAACCTCAAATTAAGCCGAATGCACCATTCCCTCAATGGTTGATTACACCAAAACCTCTATCTAATTCTCAGGATATTCTACAAGTTCTTAAACAAGTGAAGGACAACATTCCTCTACTGGATGTCGTTAAACAAATCCCTTCATATGCTAAATTTCTGAAAGATCTATACACTACCAAAAGACAGAAAAACATACAAAAGAAAATCTTTTTGATAGAAAAAGTGAGTGTCATCCTCAAGCAAGATTTGCCACAAAAATACAAAGATCCCCGTAGCCCAACCATCACTTGTGTAATTGGGAATTACCGGATTGAGCATGCACTTCTTGAATTGGGGAAGAGTGTAAATCTGATTCCTTACTCGGTATACGAACAACTGGGTCTTAGTGAATTAAAACCCACCCGGACCACATTACAACTGGCTGATCGATCAATTCGTGTACTGAGAGGGATGATCGAGGATGTGTTGGTCCAGGTTGATAAATTCTACTCCCCAATAGATTTTATTATTCTGGATACTCAAACCATCATGGATGTGAGCACTCAGATACCCACCATTCTTGGTCGCTCATTCCTTGCTACATCAAATGTTACCATTAATTGTAAGAATGAGATTATTAATCTATCTTTCAAAAAAATGACATTAGAGCTCAACATCTTTTTCAATATGTGCAAACAGTCAGAGGATGATGACGATACCCATGATATTAACATGATCAATTCTTTCATGTAAGATAGAACACTTTTGACTCTATACTCTGACACTCTAGAGACATGCTTAGCTCACCCCCTGATTTGGATGATGACATGATTAGAGAGATGGATGTCATGCTTGATGCTACGCCGATACTTGAAGTTATTTGGTGGAGGCCAAATTTAAAGAACTACCTTAAACTAATGTAGTGCCTCTACCTTCTAGCCTCAAAGCACCGAAGCTTGACATAAAATCTTTGCTTTCTGATCTTAAATATGTCTATTTAGGTCAAGATAAAACATACTCGGTGGTGATTTCTTCCCACCTTGAGCAAGAACAGGAGAGTATGCTTATCACTACTCTCATTGAGTATAAAGGAGCCCTTGGATGGTCGATTACGGACCTCAAGGGAATTGACCCTTTAATTTGTACTCACTGCATTCATCTTGAGGATAATGCGAAGACCTCCTGACAACCACAACGCCGATTAAATCGAAACATGAAGGAAGTGGTTAAGACCGAGGTAGTTAAGTTGTTGGATGTGGGTATCATACACCCCATATCCGATAGCCAATGGGTGAGTCCAACTCAAGTGATTCTTAAGAAGTCCAGAATCACCATCATAGCCAATGCCAACAATGAACTCATGCCAACTAGAGTTACTACTGGCTGGAGAATGTGCATTGACTACAAAAAGTTGAATACCGTCACGAGGAAGGACCATTTGCCTTTGCCCTTCATTGATCAAATCTTGGAAAGATTAGCTGGTTACTCTTATTATTGCTTCCTTGACGGATATTCGGGCAACAATTAGATAAACATAGCCCTTGAAGATCAAGAAAAGACTACTTTCACATGCCCCTTTGATACCTTTACTTACCGAAGGATGCCATTCGGACTATGTAATGCCCCCATCACTTTTCAGCGATGCATGTTGAGTATATTTTCTAACATGGTGGGGCAATATTTAGAGGTCTTCATGGATGGCTTCTCTGTTTTTGGTCCATCCTTTTGTGAGTGTTTGGAAAATCTAAAAAATGTGTTGAAGTGATATGAGGAAAAGATTTTGGTACTAAATTGGGAGAAGTGCCATTTCATGGTTCATAAGGAAATTATTCTTGGACATATCATCTCGTCTAAGGGAATTGAGGTAGATAAGGCTAAAGTTAATCTTATCTCTAACCTACGTCCAACCAAGAGCATACGAGACATGCGATCCTTCTTAGGACACGATGGATTTTACAGACGATTCATAAAGGAATTTAGTCACCTCTCTTGTCCTTTATACAATCTACTTTAAAAGGATGTACCATAGGAGTGGACTGAGCAATGCTACGAAGCTTTCACTAAGCTCAAGGGCATGTTGACTACCGCACTGATCATGCAGAGCATTCCTTTTGAGATTATGTGTGACGCGTATGACTATGCTATTGGGGCGGTGTTAGGCCAAAGAAAAGAAAAGAAGCCGTACGTTATTCACTGTGTAAGTAAAACTCTAAATCCTGCCCAAGTGAATTACTTTACTAAGGAGAAGGAACTATTAACCGTAGTATTCGCTTTGGACAAATTTAGGTCATACTTGATTGGATCCAAGATCATCATCTACACTGATCATGCGGTGTTAAAGTACCTTCTCTTTAAGAATGATGCTAAGCCCCACTTGATAAGATGGATCCTCCTACTCTAAGAATTTGATTTGAAAATACGGGACAAAAAGGGAGTAGAGAACGTAGTGGCTGACCTCTTTCGAGACTTGATCTCCCCGATTCCCTTGAAAAGCCACCTATAAACAATATGTTCCCTGATGAATAATTGTTTAAACTCTCCTAATTACCTTGGTTTGTTGACATTTCTAATTTCTTACCATAGGTTTCACACCGACTCATTGGAATGCACAAGATAAAAAAAATTTCTTTGCTGAGGTTTGTAAGTTCTTCCGGGATGACCCGTATTTATTCAAATATTACCCAGATCAAATTCTAAGGTGATGTGTGCAAGACAATGAACACCAAAGTGACATCTCCTTCTGTCATTCGCAAGCTTGTGGTGGTCACTTTTCTGCTAAAAAGACCACGGCCAAAATTTTATAATGTGGCTTTTACTGGCTCATTATGTTTAAGGACACTCATGAGTTTTGCAAAGCTTGTAAGCGTGGTCAAAAATTGGGTGCATTGTCCCATCAAAATATGATGCCTCTAAACCCCATTCTTATCATTGAAGCATTTAATTGCTGGGGCATCTATTTCATGGGGCCATTCCCTCAATGCTTTGAAAATTTGTACATTTTGCTAGCAGTAGACTATATCACTAAGTGGATCGAAGCGATCCTATGCCGGAGCAATGACCATCGTACGATCATTTGACTTTTAAAAGAAAATATCCTTTCCTGGTTTGGAATGCCTCGGGCCATCATTAGTTCTAGAGGTTCACACTTCTATAATAGGCCATTTGAAAACTTAATAAAGAAATATGACATCTCTCATAAGGTGAACACTCCATATCACCTGCAAACAAGTGAGCAAGCTGAGATTTCTAATAGGAAAATTAAACACATTATAGAGAAAACGGTTAACCCTGAACGTAAGGATTGGTCAATCCGTTTGATCGATGCTTTATGGGAATACCGTATAGCTTTTAAGACCCTCATCGAAATGTCTCCCTTTAGACTCGTCTATGAGAAAGTTTGCCACTTGCCTGTAGAGTTGGAACATAGAGCCTACTATGCTATAAAAAATCTGAACTTCAATTTGCACAACGCTGGTTCACTGCACAAACTACAATTAAATGAACTTGAGGAAATCTGAAACGATACATATGAGAACTTAAGAATTTATAAGGGTAGGATGAAGGTGTTTCACAATAAGAATATCCTTTGGAAATCATTTATAACTGGTCAAAAAGTCCTTTTGTACAATTCTCGGTTGCACCTTTTTTCGGTTAAATTCCGATCTCGATGGACCAACCCTTTCACTGTTACTAATGTCTATCCACATAGGGCCGTTGAGATAAAGAATCCAATGAATGGCCATGGTTTAAAGTGAACGGACATCGTTTAAAGACATTTGTTGAGAAATTTAACTTAGAGGACATGTCCATGCCTCTGATTGATCTTGTGTACCATGATTGATCTCCTAGTCCAATGGAGGTGTAGTTAGCTTTATTGCTTTCGTAGGATTTAGGATTAGGCAAGTTTGCTTCCAGTTTGTTTAAGTATTCATGTTAACCCATCTTCATATTGAGAACCTTGGAAAAGCTTCAATCCCCATTCTTCAGATACTACCTTTCCATCACTTCTCATTTCATTTCATTATCTCATATGCATTGCATGCTTATATATTTTTTTCATTGGCAATGTAGATTTTAGGTTGGGGGTGTGGATAAGGTAAACTAATCAGTGTTTTCTTAGTTCTAAGCAATTTTTTTTAAAAAATTCAATGTTTCAAGTTGAAATCTATTTGAAAAATGATAAATTGTATTTGTAAAGAATGTTTTGAGTATGATGATAAGATTGAGATTGAATTTTGAATTGTTGGAGTTTTGATCAACTAAGTAGTCTATCACCTACAGTTCTTACACTCAATTGATTAAGAGGAAGTTTGAATATTATGTTAATCTAAGTCACCAGACACGTTCAAGTTTCTTTCTGTGAATTATGCTAGAATTTCTGATTGTTAGTATGTATGTCATTGAAATATATTGAGAATTAAGTATGGAGAATTTTATCCACCTTAAAAGATGAAAAGACTGTAAAAGAATGAAAAAGAATGGAAAGTCTGAAAAGAATGAATAAATAAAAAGAGACTGTCGATATAAAATCAAAAACAGAAAAAGAAGGAAAAGGGGATAAGTTCAGAATCAGTACTTGATTATTCAATTAATCTTGAGGTGATGATCATGTCTAATATTATGTAATGATAGTATACTTTCATGGAAAGTAAATTGAAATTCACTAAGCACATTTAGAAAACTTGATATATGAACTTATACTCTAGATTGATTGATGAAGAATCTATTTGATTGATTGCTCGTTTGATTCGGCTCTAGGTTTATAAATTTTCACTCTTTCTTCTTTGGATTATACTCATTCATACTTGTTTACACAAATGATTATTTTCTTGAAGAACTTTGAACATTAAGAATTGAAGATCACTTCACGCATGTTTTGCTCAGGACCAGCAAATTGCTGGTTTAGGGGTGTATTGAGTGTGAAATATTACATATTTCTCCCTATTTATACCTTGGTTTTATAAACATGATAGTGCTTAATTGATTTAATTATGCATGTTTTCATATGCGAGGTGATTTCGAGAGCTTAAGGTGAAATTGATGCCAAAAGGAAGATTTATGTTCAAAAGATTGCTAAATGAAGATTTGGAGATTTGAAAGTCATTAATGAAGAATTCACATGTTAAAGATCCAAGAAAACCAAGTGAGGAATGAAGAGAATCAAAGATTTGAAGTGAAGAAAAGGAATCCCGAAATTGTTTTGAAAACAAACATATTCCTAAAATTGTCCTAAAAAGCATATTCTAAAACTCAGAATCTATTTTAGATGTGTAGAGTAAAGTATATTTTGGAAAACTGCACATAGTGAAGTTTAATTTAGCAAATTGTGAAGAGTGCATAAATTTGAGGCGGTTTCTAGATTTTTCCAACTAGGTGTGAAAGTTGGAGTTCCACAACTATAAATAGGACTCCCTAGAATGCTCCAAAGCATCTTCTATGGTTTAAGTAGTGGAGTAAAAGGGTGGAGAGTCGCCACCAATAGTTTTTCTTCTTCTTCCTTAGTTAGTTTTTTTTTTTTATTTAAGAGTACTTAGTTCAATCATGTCTATGGTTGGCTAAACCTCTTAGCTAAGGCTAAGAGGTGAAGCTTGTAGCGTGATTGAGATGTTTGCTTTACTTTGATTCATGTTTTTATTGAACCTTATGGATTTTAGTTCCTATTTAAGGAATATTTTTAGTTTTCAATGGTTTATTGGGACAAATTACAATATATCTGCAATTACTTTAAATATTTTCTTTTCCTAATTTGAGATTGTGAAACTAGTAAGTTCTGTTGTTCACCATTATCCCTTGGGCATGGTTAGATGATGGAATCCTTCCTAATCTTCACAATTCTCCTATGATTGGTTGTGGGATTGGTATATCCTGTTGTTTTTCATTGTCTCCTGGGCATGGTTGGGTGATGGAATCACTTCTAATCCTCACAACTCTCATCTGTTAAGACTAGGTTCATGAGAAGTTCAGAGATCTAACTATTTCTTATTTCTCTAACTGGATAAGATAGGACTTTGATTCCAGTTGGATCTCTTGCATCATGCAAGGTGACCTCTCAATAGCTACAAGTGGATCCTTGGCACCCTAGTTCCCACCTTTAAATTTATAAGTTTCAATTATAAATTCATAATTATTCTTTCAAATAATTTTATATTTAGTTTTACATCTTCTTCTAGTTCTAGTTCTAGTTCTAGTTCTAGTTCTATTTACTTTCAAAATACGTACAAAATTAGTCCCTGTGGATTCGACCTCGGTCTTACCGAGATTATTACTACATCACAACCCTACACTTGGGGTTGTGAACATTAAGATGGAAGGATCCCTTTCTCCATAACTGCAATGCGTGAGTATATCTTTTGTATAGCCTTTGTAAGTTTTTATAATGCTTGGAGAGTACTTTTCTAAATAAGCTCTTAAGTTTGTGTGGAATTTTTAACCAATTCCTCTTGAGGTTTCCCTTAATTCAAGAATTGGTTAGGGATTCCTTGAGGATTAGCAGTTTGTCCATTCCTCCAACTGAAGTTTGGATGATTTCTTCAACTTGAATTGTATGTGTTTGAAGTGAGTCCTTTGAAAGGATTTTGGCAGTTGTTTATGGCATTCAATTACTCGATCAATATTTCTTGAAAAGCAGGTATTGTTGGACAATTCTCAGTCGTATGAACGTTACAAGCACAAATACCACAGACAACTTCCTTAGCCTTCTCCTTCTTAAGGTCCATGGCCTCGAGTTTCCTTGTGAGACTGGCCACTTTAACATTTATATCATCTTCCTTTTTTAAAAGATATATTCCGCCCTTCTCCTTTGATTGAGTAGGCTTAGAGGTGGTGCTAGGTCTTGGGGAGATGTCCCATGATTGTGTGGTTTTAGCGAGTTTGTCAAAGTAATCTCACACATTATTAACATCTTTGTTCATGAATTCCCCATTGCACATTGTCTCGATTAATTAGAGCATGGAAGATGTCAGTCCTTCATGGAAGAAATTTTTTATATGCCACATTTCAAAACCGTGTTGTGGGCATGAACTGACAAGATCCTTGAACCACTCCCAACATTGAAGAATGTTTCATCTTCCTTTTGGGCGAAGTTCATGATCGACTTTTTGATGGTGTTCGTTTGATGATATGGGAAGAATTTATTTATTAATTCCCTTGTCATGTCATTCCACCTGCCAATAGATCATGGATATAGTGAATGCAACCACGTCTTAGCTTTTTCTTTTAAGGAGAAAGGAAAGAGTTTCAGCCTGATCATGTCCTCAAACACATTAGGAAAATATAAAGTCGTTATTATCTCGTCACACTCTTTCAAGTGTAGATATGGACAAATCCTACTACGACATGCGTGGGTGTGTAAAAAAAGAGTATAGATATAGACTTTCAGATTCAAGTCTATGGAAGTTTGGAAGGAGTTGTATCACTCCTGGCTTGATATCTATATTTCTTGTATTTTCTAGAAAATCATACAGGAAGGTGTGTTCCCGCTGTCGATTGTAAATAATCTCATAAAGTACGAGGCGGAGGTGCATGATGCACCTCATTCTCATCCTGGGCTTCCTCAACTGGAGGTTGAGGTTGATTAGCTGTCATCACTTTTATTGACTTAGAGGATCTCAAGTGGTGTCTAACCCTGTAACGGATAGGCAACCCTTCGACTAATCCTCCTTCACTCAAGAGACGTAGAGTGTTGTCACGGACCCACTTGGGCATGAAATACTCTCAGCCTTCAAGTTCAGAATCTATCATAAAATCTAAGAATTGAAAACTACAACAAATAAGAAGTAAGAGAGAGAGAGAGAGTTAGAACAAAGTTACCAGATAGGAGATGCTAGGTTAGGATCCTACAAAATAGAGAACAAAGTTAGTTTCTAAAAATAAGTTTAGAAAATTCCTAACCTAGAAATAAAATAAAAAGTTAATCCTAATCTTAACCTAATTCTAAAACTAATTAAATTTAAAAAAAATGCAACCATAGTCCCTGGTAATGGCGCCAAAAACTTGTTCACAACCCTAAGTGTAGGGTCATGATGTAGTAATAATCTCAGTAAGACTAAGGTCGAATCCATAGGGACTAAACTCGTATGTTTCTGAAAGTAACTAGAAATAGAACTAGAAGAAGATGTAATTCTAAATCTAAAATAGTTGAGAGAATGATTTTGAATAAGGTAATTGAAACTTGTAAATTTAAAGGTGGGAACTAGGGTGCCAAGGATCCACTTGTAGCTATTAGGATGCTACAATACTTGATTCAAGAGATCTAATTGGAATCAGAGTCCTATCTTATCCAATTAGAAAGAGAGATGATCAAATCTCTGGACTTCTCATTGGTCTAGCCTCAATGGAAGAGGATTGTAAAGATTTGGAAGGGATTCTGTCACACAACCATGCCCCGAAGACGATGGTAAACAATAGGATTTACCAATCCAACATTCTCAAATAAGAAAAGAAGATACTCAAAGCTATCGCAGGCTCTACTATAATTTGAGTCACAACAAACTATTGAAAATTAAAAATATTCCTTAAAATTAACTAGAAGTCAATGAAGTTCAACATAAACATGAATCAAAGCAAAGTAAACATCCTAATCACGTTACAAGATTCACCTCTTAGCCCTAGCTAAGAGGTTTAGCTAACCATAGACATGATTGAACTAAGAACTCTTAAAAAAAGCATAAAAACAACTAAGGAAGAAGAAGAAAAACTCTTGGAGGCAGCTCTCCACCCTTTTCTCTCCACTCTTGAAACCCTAGATGATCCTTAGGAATGCCCTCAGGACTCCTATTTATAGTTGTGAAGCTCCACCTTATGCACTGACTTGGAATTTCTATAAACTGACTTGAATTAAGCACTCCACAGCTTTTCCGTGTTATGCTTCAATCGGTCCGAAGGTGACTTCGGTCATACCGAAGTCGAGTCTGAATTTGGAAAGGATTCTGTTTCAAAAGTTGCTCGATTTCGGTCGAACGGTGCTTGGTTTGGTCGGATTGAGCTGGGTTCGGTCAAATCAAACTTAAGTCGTCGGTCGGACCGAATTAATCTTCGGTCGAGCTGAAATAACTTCTTTCATCACTGGAGCTTTTTGTGAACTTTCGGTCACATCAAATCCTCCCTTCGATCAGACCAAATTGTCCTTCGGTTGAATCGAATTAGCTTCTGAATTTCAACGTTTGTTGTTGGACTGTTTTGCGTAAGTTTGGTCGGACCGAACCTGTCTGTTTTTTGCTACAGATTTTGCAATGTTTCAAGTCCTTTCTTTAGCTTTTGTACTTGATTTCCTTGGATCTTTGGCATGAGAATTCTTCATTATTGGTCTTTTAATATCCAAACTTTGGCATGGTGATTCTTGAGCATTAAATCCATGCTTTTAACATTCTTTTCAATCCAAGCTCTTAGATTCACCTAGCAACACAAACATGCATAAAATATACCCTTAAGAAGTATCATGTTCATAAAACCAAAACCAAAAAATGGGGGAGAATATAGAATATTTGACACTCAACACGTACATTTACATTGCGTACACACTTTCATTGTGCCCCATGCAGTGGTCCTTTCTAACTTCTGTTGCCTGCCGTGCAACAAACATAAATGAATTCTCTTTTTTTCTTCTTTCTTTTTAATTAATTTTGTACTCCAACATGACCTAAAATGATATGGTTAAATGGATGGACGGCATGGATGAATCACATACATCATGGGGGTCCCACTAGTGGGATCCACCCCCACTCCCCTACTAGGCGTCCACCCATCTGGGTGTTGTTAACAATGTTGCGGGCGTCCAACAACCATTTTTTTATTTTAATTTGTTTGATTTGGTCACACCATTAAGGCAGGCCCCACTTGAATAATCTGCTTCGTTCATCGTGTAGGCCAGCTCGAGTGGGGCCAATGAGCTCGAATTTAGATGAACAGGGACTCCACAGTGGGTCTTATAAGATTTCAATAGTAGGAGTTTATTTCCCTCTGTGCGGTCCACCTGATTTACCTCATCTTTTTGTCCATGAACTAAAATGATCTTAAGAAATTGGTGGACGGTGTGGATTATAGATAAACATCAAGATGGGGTCCACGAGTGGAGGGTAGAACCAAGGAGCGTGCGAGGCATGCTATCTCACAGTGTGGCCCACTTGTGGGCCCCACAACGGTCCATAATCATTAAAGAAAGAAAGAGAAGGGGAGAAGGAAAGGAGGAAGAGATCGGCCATTGAATGGGCCCCCGCCGCTATGGGGCCCTCCACATACAAATATCATATACTCCAAGTGGGTCCCACACTTGTGGGCCCATGAAAATGAAAGAAAGAAGAGAAAAGGGAGAGTTTGTCCTCCCATGCAGTCACAATGGTGGATGAACGGTCGGATTGTCAATAGGACGGCTCGGAAGGTGAAGTTCCTTACCTAAACTTCTTTAACCTTCCCTCAAGCTCTAATCTCTCTTAAATGCATCTCTCTCTCTCTTAAGCACTTTCTCTTTTCTCCATAATCTCTCTCTCTCTCTAATTTCTTCTCTTTCTCCTTAATCTCTTCTTTCTCTCTCTAATATCTTTTCTCTCACTCTCATTTGCTAGGAAAATTTGGAGAAATGAGAGGAGTTTGGGAGTTTTTGTGGTAGAGCTTTCTAGATAGATAGAGAATTATGAAAAGAGAGGGGTAAAATGTGGTGAAAAGAAGGAAAGAATAATAGCTAGCATGGGTAAGGGTATGGGTTACATGAGAATGGCATGAACTTGTTTGACTAATGGGAAGAGAGTGACATGAGTGATGGATGGGTTGACTTTGACAATATTGAGATCTGTGCAAGTGGGGCCTGTGCTACATGTATGTTGCGCGATCCACCATCGATTACACTAAAACTATAACTTCTAAAGTAGGGATTGCAATAGGGCATGCCACGAGGTGTTAGAATCGCGTCATCCCTGCAATCGCTAGGGTACAAGTATAGGGCTATTGCGGTACTCATCAATCTGGTCTGTCAGGAATGCCGACACTGAAAACGAAATGAAATGTACAAGCAGCCACATAGGGTTATGGGTCTTACATCTTCAAATTGTTTGAGTAACTGGACCGCTAAGGCATAATATGGTGTAAGTGCTTATACATAAGCACAATTAGAATTGTCAAATTTCATAGTCCTGAAAGGAGCACAAGCACTCATGAAGATACTCTTCAACAACTCATGAAAAACTCGTAAAGATTCGATCAACATCTCAAGCCTTAAAAGCTTTACATGGTTCGAAGATCGGAACACTTTGTATGTGTTAACCATCAGGTGGTATAAGCTTAGATTGACCCTATGTTAGGCATATTTCACATGATATCACAGTAACATAAGATTTTAAGTAAAATACACTGGATTAAGGCTAGCCTGACCTCAGTTTCGGCCAGCCTAACTACCTTTGGCCAACACAATATCATTCGGGTAAGTATACAACAAGAACTATTTTTTCTGAAGCAAGTTTAGCTAACCGAACCTGTCTGCTCGGCTATCCCAAAGTATGTTCGGTTAAATTTTCAGTAAGATTAGATTTCAGATCTCATGGAGATTTAGCAAGCTGAATTTTGGCTTGGGCCAACCGAATTTTTGAAAGATTTCATCCCCCGAAATTCGAAGATCTGTTGGAACACAATCATTGGAATTCGACTAGCCGAACCTAAAATAAGGCCAACCAAATTTTCAAATCATTCGGCTATAAATAGAGGCTTTCTTTCACTCATTAAAGACATGAAAATCATAGGTCCATCTTCTCAAGAAAAGAGTGAAAGTCCAAGCCTCCTTAAGTTATTTGTACGATAATTCTTATATTTGATTTAGCTTATTCTATTATCTTTCTTAAGTTAGTTTACTATTTTTAATAAAGTAATCTATACTCTACTTGAGAATTAGATAATTGAATTTGTAGTATTAGGGTATTGTTTATTACATTGAAAATATATTAGATCCCTATATTCTTTTTGTGTTGAACACATATATGGCTTCATCAATATTCCAAGAAAGAAGATCGCTACAATTAAGCTATAGTTACGTCTTTGATTTGCCAATTAAAGATAAGTACTATATTTACTTTATTTCATTTTGGGTTTTTCTAAGATAGCCCTTAGTGGGTTGTTTTGTGGTGAGCCCATGAAAATCACAAAGAGGGTTTTATTGTGATAGCCTATGAAAATAGAAAAAGAATTGTATAAGGTTGTTAAGGTGACCCTATGAAAACCTTGAAATAGTGAAAGCCAGAATTACGAGGATAGTAATTTTGGGAGTGGAGTAAGTGTAGAGTATGAGCACTGAACCACTATAACTCCTCGTGCATTGTGGTGATTGTTTAATTCTTTATATGCTTTCCTAGTCATTAATTATCTCTTGTTAAGTTTGATATTTTGATCTCAAAGACATCGTGAAATAAGGTTGTCCTACCTAAATCTTTTAGGTGAAGGTTGTCCTACGAACTATTTGAAATCAAGATTTCAATAGTCTAAGCAATTGAAAGTATTTGTTCTACATTATATCAAAATATTTTGTATTATCCTATTTGTAAGTGTTATTGTGTAAATCTAGCACCCGTTGTATTATTAAATTTTATTGTGCCAAACCATTTAGTATTTATATCATGCCTTGAGTTGAAGTGATCAGGTTCATACATTTTTAAGTTCTCTGGATCTTCATCGAACTTGCCCACATCTTCAAGTTGAAGTGAAGCGTGTTGAAGTTCATGGGTTCAAGATCATATTCAAGAACTTAAGTTCAGGATTGAAGTTCAACTACTAACACTAAAGATTCAAGAACTCAAGCATAAATCAAGCTCAAGTTCAAACTCAAGCTTCAAGTATTCAAGAATTTGAAGTGAATGATGTTTCAAGTGTTCCTACTCACAAACAGGCTTGGATGACCCTAGATTGACCCTAGATTGTATCATAGTCATTGCATATTTTTTGTGGATCATTTCTTTTGTTTATAGGTCATTTTCTCAACTAGTCTTAGACCTTGTTCGACTAGTACAAGTACTAGCTCGACCAGTCTAAGAGTTTTCTCGACTAGTCTAAGGTTTGTTTCTGATTTTCAAAATTTTTTGTTGGACCCTCGACCAGTCCTAGAGACTGCTCAACCAGTAGAGTGAACAGTGCTCGACCGGTCGTGCACGCTCGACTCAAAGTCCAGTAAGCTTTTCTGGTCCCACACGATCAGTCGAGTGCATTGCTTTACCAGTCGACCAAGCCACTCGACCAATTGAGTAACGACCTTATCTTATTGCGCCAGAAAATTTGAAATTTTGTTGGTCCTTCGACCAGTCAAACCGACCCTTAGACTAGTCGAGAGAACAATATTTTCACCTATAAATAGAGCACGAATTTCAGAGTTTATTCATTCATAAAAATGAAATCAAGACACCACTTTGAGAGATAAGTTTGTGATATTTTTAAGCTATATTGTGCTCATTTAATATTCTCTTTAATTAGCTTTTGTTATTTGGATTTGAGATCTTTATTCCAATCTTACTTTAAGAAGGGATTTGTGTTTTCCCCTTTCTTGAGATCAAAATCAAATCAAGCTAGCCTAGGTTGATTTAATTTAAAAATTATTTAGAACTAGAACCTTTTCATCTGTGAGACTGGACATTGAACATCTTCGTCTACATCGGATCGGTTCTACCGAGCTTCTTCAAAGGAGAATTTCTAAAAAAGTACATTTACATTTTGTACATTCTTTTTTTTTTTTGGTTTTTGAGGTTGTGCTAGAAAAATCTCTTTTTAGTTTGTCTAAGGTGATCCAGAAAATCTCAGAGTGTGGGCTTTTGGAATTGTGTAAGCTCAATCAAAGATATAATTGTGAAGGTTTTAAGGTGAACCTTAGAAAACCTTTTTCATAGTGAACGCTAATATCCCGGGTGAGTGGATATTAGGAGTGGAGTAGTTGTGTGTCTATTCTCTAACAGTTGGTGTACACACAAGTGAACCACTATAATTCCTGGTATTATGGTGGATGGTTGAATGTGCTTATGTGTGTGAATGTTGTAATTTATTTTCAGCATTTATGGTGAATGGTGTAATTTATTTTATGCACTTGTGGGAATGTTGTAATAACTTAGTTTATTTTATTTGCTATTCCCTTTACCTCGTTATTGGTTTGGGTTTTTGATACTTACAAACATTCTAGTAAGGTTGTCCTACCATAAGCCTTTGGTTTTTGGTATTAGGTTGTCCTTAGAACTAAGTTTTTATTAACCTCTCAAGACTAATGCATTTAAGGTTGCTATTTACTTATGCTTATTTACTCTTTGTTTTTGCTATCATTCTTTAATTTCCACATTTATTTTTTAATTTAGCATAGTCCTATTCACCACCCCCCCTCTGGGACATATAGCTCAGCCTTTTCACTATTCACCCCCTTTAAGACATTTATAGCTCATATTTTCATATGGTAATAAGGATAAATTGGTGCACTTAAACAATCCTCTCATTTGATTTATCACCAACTACGAGTCTCTAATAATGGTCACAATTTTCACTCGTAGTTTCAATAACAATTCCAGGCCAATTATCATAGCCTCATATTCAGCCAAATTGTTAGTATAGTTGAATTCAAGTTGGAAAGCAAACTCTTGTTGTTTTCCATTAGGGGCGATGAGTATGATTCTTGCTCCAAATATATCATGTAACCTTGACCCATCAAAAAATAATTTCAATGGTGTGAGTTACACATAATACAGATTTAAGATACTTTGGGGAATTTTCTCCTCAAGGTTGGAAGGGTGATCGGCCAAGAAATCGGCTATGGCCTGACCCTTTATTGCTTTTTGTGGGACGTAATGTAAATTAAATTTGGATAAAGTGAGAACCCATTTACCAATTCGGCCACTCAAAATAGGCCGATTTAACATATATTTTACCAAGTCAGTGACCACTATTACATGTACTCTTTCAGCCAATAAGTAGTGTCTCAGCTGGTGGCCGCGAAATACAATGACAGATATAACTTCTCGATGGTAGAATATTTTCTTTCAGTGTCAAGCAACATTCTACTCAAGTAGTATACCCCCCGCTCCTTATGCATGTCGTAATCTTGTGCCAAAAGGGCCCCAATCAACTCCGTTGAAGCTGCAATATATAATTTAAGCAGTCGATCCTTAATCGGTGGCATCAGCACAGGCGGCTTCATAAGATACTCTTTAATTATGTCAAAAGCTAGCTGGTGCTCTGCTTCCCAGATAAATTCAGACCCTTGCTTCAGTTTTATCAATGGAGAAAACACGTTAGTCTTACTTGCACAGTTGGAAACAAACCTACTGTTTTAGACTCTATCCTCTCGAATTGATCGGTCGGGTGTTCGGTCGCTGGATCCATAGGTGAGGGAAATTTAAAGGTGTCAGTAGTTGATGAGAGTTCATTGGCCATTCACTCCTCTTTTGGAAAATAATCTTCATTGAGGTAGTCTGACAAATTCCCGCGGCTATCATCCTCTTAAAAATCTTTCGACTAAGTCCTGCCCTGTGGCCCTCCCTGTGCCATAGTCGTTAGCATAGCTTTGACCATCTTTAGTTCTAATTGTTCATCGGGAACGAGGATCCTCCAGAAGGAGCGGGGTGCTCTGGCCCATGGTCGAGGAGGTATGCTTCCCTTCTCCATTTTCCTTATAGCGACAACCCTTTGTTTTTGCCATCAGCATTTTTACATTCTTGTCAGTGCTTCCAGTATCACTGGAAACTTTGGATGAACGATTCATTTCTAGACCCCTTTTTGTGTAGCAGGGGGCTTGACCATCCTTGGCAAGAGCGGCCCCTATCGCGAGTGATGGGTTGAGGCCGACTATATCGGTCAGTTATGGCTGGCATTATTGCAATGATCTTCCCTCAATCTTTTAGGAGTAACTTTTGATCAAGATGTGATTTCCTGAGTGCATCAGTCACATATTCGAGCACCCTGGTAGCTTCTTATAGTTACGACCAATCGATCACCTTAAGGACGCAAAACCCATTGTCTCCCCTGAGTAAACCGATTGGACCCTTTCTGTTGAACATCTGAGCCAAGATCGACCTTTGATCGAGGGCAATCTCTCAGATTGGTAGTTACTATATTTACTTCGATGTTGGATGGAAATGGATCGATATCGATCAACATCGCTTGTTCACCTTTCTCAGGAAACTTCAATAGTCCACAATCATTGTGGTCTTAAAGAACATTCCTGAACACAAAGCATTTGTTAGTCGAATGAGACCGAGTTCCATGCCATTTGTAGTACTCGATCTTTTGCAATTCATCGACCATGGGTATCTTATGAGAGATAGGTACCTTAATAAACTTTTCGGCCAATAGTATATCAAATATTTCTTCAGCTCGGATGATGTCAAAGGTGTATTATAAAACTTGTAAGCTTGTGAGGCCAAACGTACACTTTGTTTTCAGTGTTGAACATTCTCGATGGACTAGATCAGTGAGTTTTAATGGTGACCCTATTTTAGTACCGTAATACTTCGAGACTTATACCCTAGAGGCCGCATGGGTGTCGCGATTCCAATGCCATGCTGCACGTCCTATTGTGATACCTTGATTAGAAGTTATAGTTTTTAGCATAACCCGAGGTGGACCATGTAACGTATGCGTAGTGTGGGCCCCACTTGTACAAATCCCAATGTTGTTAAATCCATCAATCCATCCATCACTCATGTCACTCTCTCCCCATTAGTCAAATAAGCCTATGCCTTTCTTATGCAATCCATACCCTTACCCATGCTAGCCATCATTTTTTCCTTATTTTTCTCTCCATTTTACCCATCTCTCTTTTCATAATTCCCTATCTACCCAAAAATTTCTACCACAAAAGCTACTAAACCCCTCTCATTTCTACAAAGTTCACTAACAAATGAGAGTGAGAAGGAAAATGAGAAAAGAGATTAGAGAGAGATTAGAGAAAGTGCTTGAGAGAGAGAGAGAGAGAGAGAGATTGTTTAAGAGAGATTAAAGCTTGAGGAAAGCTTAGAGGAGTTTGGGAGAGGAACTTCAGCATCTGAGTCGTCCGATCGACGATCTGGCCCAATCCGACCATCCATCCACCATTGTGAGTGCAAGGGAGGACAAACTCTTCATTTTTTCTTACTTTCTTTCATTTTTCATGGGTCCACAATGGTGGGACCCATTTGGTATATGTGATATTTGTGTGTGGAGGGGCCCATAGTGGTGGGGGACCATCCAATGGCCAATCTCATCCTCCTTTCCTTCTTTCCTCCTCTTTATTTCTTTAATGATTATGGACCATTGTGGGGCCGACAAGTGGGTCATGCTGTAAGGGAACATGCCCCGCACGCTACAATAATGTGGACCACCTTGTGTGGCCCACCATGATATTTACTTTCCATTTAACATGTTGATCATGTCATTTAGATCTGGATGGAGGAAAAATGCAAAGATAAACTTGATCTAAGGCTCCTTAGGCCCACCATGTGGTGGAAAAAATGATGGGCGAACTGGATTGTCCAAAACGTTCCCCACCTATGCTTGATTTATAAACAAATAAACAAACAAAATTGGATTACAACATCTAGGGTCTGGACTCTAGAAGTCCAGGGACACTGGACTTTGTGTGCGCACAAGGAGGGCCCAACTCGTGGGGCCCACCATGATGTATATGTTTCATCTACGCCGTCCTTCGAGTTTGCTATATCATTTTATGTAAAGGGCCCAAAATTGACCTTGTAACGTCTCGGAAAAATCTGTAAAAAGACCCAAGTTCACCTCAAGCAGAACAACCCAAGGATCGTATCCTGTTGTATAATTTAGACGGGATTTAGTTAAGTATTGAATAATTGGTGGATTAAGCTTGGGCTACCATTTTCACAAATGGGAAGGCCTAAAACCATGAGTACCACTAACTCAATGTCATCTAAGACCTAAGAGAAATCCCAAGGGTCTGTTACTCTCGGGAGTACATTGAAACTCTATAATGGACCTAGACCGCACGTTGAGGGTCTGATGACCACGAAACTATAGGACTAGGTCCGTCCTATTAGGCTTGACAACCATCACGGGAATCAAGCCCATATAGTGTCCAGAAGGGCCAAACTTGAACCATGAGTGAACTGCGTGAGAAACACCAATACCTTTAGAAAATGAAATAAAACTTAAGTGAATTGGGTCATTCACTCTCACGCAAAATTGAGGATTTAGGATCGTTAATTTGTGATCAAAATTCACTCATGGGGAAAGGAATTTTTTCTACACATATCTATATAACTGTGGCCCCGATTGAGTAAGTATGACCGTTGATCTGACGCAGGCTCTCCATGTTCGATCAGCTTATCCGATCGCACAAAAATCATGTCCTAGCATGGATCCATTGTCAGCGAACATACCCTATGATGTAGATGAGTCATGGGCCTCCCTATGAGCCCTATTTGTCAGAAACCGCCGCCCACTGGGTATAAACTATGTATAAAGTGGCCCTGGGGCCATTTGCATCACAACTAGGCCTATAAATAGCCTCTCATTCACCCACTCTTTCCCATATACGAATTTTTACAAAACCTTAAGGGAGAGAGAGAGAGAAAGAGAGGAAAAAATAGGAAAAAAGAGGAAAGAGAGAAGAGAGAGTTTGGGAGATCGCTGCAGGAATTCTCTCCCACGAATCCACGCACCAAATCTATGCCCCGTTGTGCTGCACAACCTTTTTTTGTTACGATTTTGGGTAAAAAATCCTAACCCTAATATCGTTGTAGAGATCCAGGATAGTTGTTCATCAACCTAGCTAACCTTTTTCGTCATTTAGGTGCCCGACGTTCGATTTTTGGAAACATAGGATTTAGACCGAGTCCGAGTTTAGCATCCTGACGAAAGGTACAGACTATAAATGCTTAGGTTGCCGTTATCAATGCTTTCATGTCGGCTAATGATTTATGTCTGACTTGATTGTTACCGTATTGTCTTAGATACGTCGATTTTTGTATGATATACACATATGAACTATGATGAGTAAATGATGCATCCCATGTGTTTGTTGAAATGTTTGAATGAGCATTTGAAAATGATTTGTGCTTGCCATGATTACTGATCTAGGATTCATCATTGTCATATGCAAGTTGATCTCTCTGTATAAGGAATTGATAAAACATATGTTGTAACTAACCTAGTCTATGTGTTTGATGAATTGCCTACATGAGAAATTGTTGATGATTTGTATTTACTACGAGTATTAAGATAGGATTCTTTACTGCCTTGTGTATGTGTATAATTTCCTTCATGTAATCATATTTTCCTCCATGTAATTAATTGATAAAATACAAGTGTTTGGTAACATGATTGATGTGTTTGATGAAATGCCCAAATGAGGAATCCACTTGGATTGTTTTTTAAATACTAAGATGAATATCTCATGTGTTTATTAGCTGCATATGAGTAGGATTAAGGCTACAACGTAGCCCAGGCAATCGGTAACAGTCCTTGTTTAGGTGGCCGAATTAGTCTCGCCACATTGGGTATACTCGATGAATCTGGGTCGCACGACGATTGTCGATAGTAGTTAGGCCATGAGGGGTGCTTATGCGCTCCATGTCGATTAAGTCAGCATGTGCCCGTACCAATTGAGCTTGCCTAATGAACCAAGTGACCTATTGTGTGTTTACCATGTATGGACGTGACTGCTTGAATCTAAGGTACCCCTCACCAATGTAAAGATCTACTTTAACCATGGTACCACGATCCGCTAAGATTCATGAGCCGGGCATGGTGGTATGGGATACCATGTTTGAGCTGTCGGCCTATGCTGGGGTGACGACCCTCCCTGTAGTGACGTGTGAGCAACTAAGACCCATGAGCTAAGCATGGTGGTATGGGACACCGTGTTCATGCTGTCGGCCTACGCTGGGGTGACGAGCCTCCCTATAGTGACCGCGAGTATAAATTTCTTGTAACTTGCCTATCATATGTGTTTAATTAAGAGTGACGACCCTTCAACTTGCCTATCGTATGTGTTTGACTAGGAGTGACAAACCTAGATGGATCCTTTGATTTGGGTCAATGATATAAAGGGAGGTACCCTAGCTTCCCAAACTTGCTGTATGAATAAGCTTAATTAATTACTTAGCTAACACAACCATGTATTGCACCGCATTAGTTAGGATGTGCTTAAAAGGCGATGAAGTTGCACCATTTTTAGGAAGTGTTGTCATATGCGAAACAGGTTATCAGAGTCGCTTGTGAGGGAGCTTCGATGCAAGGGCATACATCATTACTTGCACTCCATTCTTGCATTAAAAAGAGTGGTTAGGAAGTGATTGTTATAATTACTTTATCATTACTACTTGATTGACTTGATAACATGTTAACCTTGGCCTTATAGAACCACGGAGTTGATCACTCACTCTCACTCTGGGACGGTGTTTTAAAACACCAACCAGACTCTGATTTAGATGCAGGTGCAGATGAAGTCTATGCAATGGAGTAGGACTTCTTCGACAAGGAGGAATTCTCCTACTTTCAACTCTTGGGTGGGTCAATGTAGACCTCGGGCCGATACGCAGGGATCACTGAGATATCTGGGCTTAGTTAGACATATTTACATTTCCATTTTTGTTCATTTTGGAACCATAAATGTATATATTGGACCCGGTTATATACTCATACTCTAGATGAAGTTTTGTGAAACACTTACATGCTTAAATAGATATGTTTTAGACTTTCGCTTGCTTAACTTGATTATATCCAGAGTATGATATGTTGTTTAGTATAATCCCACGCATGCTTAACTCGGTAACATGAACGAAATCTGAATATTATCATCCATACTGCATAAGTGATGTTCTGAATCTCGGGAGTAGAGCTTTGGTCAACCCTCGAAATTCTTACAGGTTAGTATCAAAGCATGATTTGATTAAACTGGACCTGGGTTATAGGTCACATGATGCACTCTGACGCACTCTCACTTAGGAAAGGGGCGATGGAATTTAGAGACGATATTAGGATCCCAAAGTTTCACCGACGGGCGAGACCAAACACTGTAATTTAGTACATAACGTATCTTAGATCACGTGAATTGACCTAAGTCACCCTTAGGCCGTTAGTCGATGAGTTTGAGTTGTCAGTTGACAAATTTCAAACCTGAGATAGATCCAGGTGGCACGAATACACACGCATTGGACCATGAAAAATGGACCCTACAGGCCTAAGGACCCAAACCAAGGAGTTAAGTGGGGCCCAAGGGGTCCCACAGACCAAAACCATCACCGCAGGGGGGTGGCCACCGCCGGCTAGACCAACTGGGCACGGCAGGGCCGCGGGATCAGCGGCGCGCCGCCACCGGCCGAGTGAGGTGGGTCCCTCCCACGTGTGGGGCCCCCTTTTACTCATCCATTCCACTCTTTTAGGCCATTTTACACCCCTTCCAACCATTTTCACACCCCTAAACCTCTCCTAAACCCCTCCTCTCTCTAAAATCTCCATTTTTAAACTCTTAGGTTCATCTTATTCCTTATATTTTTCATTTCTACCCACTCACAACCCCAATCACTCTCAATCCTTCAAATCTCTCCCTTATTCTCACTCATTTGAGCACAAAATCCTCCTTTTTATGTCTCATAACCCCCATACCTTCAAATCCACCCCATCCTCAAAGTGTTTCCACCTCCATGGCTCTTTTTTGAGATTATGACCGCCATCTTCTCCATTTCGACGCTCCTTTCCTTTATGGGAAAGAAGAGAGCGGTCCCGGATGAGGCCAGGCCTAGTCTTCCGAGTCACTCAAGAAGAGAACAAGTGTCGAGACAAGTACAAGCGCCGAATGGAGGTCTAAGTGGAACCTTGACCCTCAAATCCCGATAGAGAGGTCTCTACCAGTGGGCGCCGAACTCGGTAAGTTCCGTAATCGTAAGGTTGTTTTCAAAGCTCACATGGATGAGAAATTATTTGGGATATATCTAGTTATCAACCACCTCCTGGAGAACGGGTGGGGCCCCATATTTGAAGGAAAACCACATGTTAGTGAGGGCACCATGCAGGACTTCTATGCACACATAAGGGACCCAACTCTTGAGCCTCTCCAGTTTGCTATCCCATTGGGGAGAATAGAAACCAGGGTCAATGTGAATATCATGGCTAGTATCATGGGAGTGGAGCATGGTGTTGTGCATGCCAGTGAGACTAATCTTGCTAGTGGACGGGAGAAAGATCTCCGCACTCGCTTCCTTTATGGCCAACTTATTAATTGGAGGTGAGGGAATAGTCTCCCATCGACATGTATGATAGAAGATTTCTGCCTGCTCCACCATATATACACGTACAACGTGTATCCTAGATGGAGCAACCGCATGGAATGCACTATATTTATGGTGGACTTCCAGTACCGAGTTGGACAGGGAGAAAAGGTGTGCTGCCTACTCTTACCTTGACCTAGATAATTAATACGGCATGGTCTACTCGAAGGGACTCATCCCTCTCATTCGGCCGACTCATCTGCAAGATCGCCCACAACTTCGGATTCAGGCTCCACATGGACAACCTCGCCCATGTCCATTTCATTAACAAGACTACCCTCAACAACATGAAAATAGGCCCCAGGCAACGCCAGGCTAGAATTGAAGAATTCGGGGATGAGATAAAAGAAGAGACCGAAGAAGAGGAAGTCAGTGAAGAAGAGGAAGACAGTGAAGAAGAGGAACAGGAGGAAGAAGAGGAGGCCTAGGACTCAGACGGGGGACCTACTACTGCTCATGATGACCACCATGACCGGGCCACCCTAGACACCCCCATGGCCAAGATTGAGGAAAATCAGGCCTACTTGAAGCAGAAGTTCAAGGAAAACCAGGCCTACCTGAAGCAGAAATTCAAGAGGATGTCCTGTACCCCGAAGGCCCTCCTATGCTGCATGCAGGATAAGGGAGCACCTCCGCCTTTGCCAGAATCGAAGGAATACTAGTATAGCTTGTATTTGCTTTCCTTATTTTTATTGTAATAGCCTTAGATAGGCTTAGTTTGGATGTTTGGATTGGTAAGTGTGAAGCCTTTTATAGTAAGCTTTCATGTATTCTCTGTCATAGTACCTATAATGCCGCATCATATGTAACTGTGACAAATTTTGTTAAATGTAATGCATAAAGTTCCTTTCATTTAGAAATGTGTAGAATGTTTGGAAAAAAAATTGTTGATGTTATCCTAATCCTATAAATGTTGTACCCAATGTTGTATATAGGGAATGCCTCTTAAAACTACTTGGAACATGGCACGTCTCCCACTTGGCGAGTTGGTTGACGGGGCCCCTCTCTCAAGTGATAGCCAAACGGACCATAGTTTGGGTCCGAGTAGCGAGACAATGCCTGATTCGCAACCCACCACTGACCCCACAAATGGCCAACGCCAAGTGCACCACCGGTTCTAGGTTCGAACCGCGCGTCTCCGTCGATGCCACACATGCCTCAGGCAGCCTCTCCCCTTGATAGGTTAGAGCAGATGATGCTCTTAATGCAATAGCAACAACAAGTTCTGGCAACTATAGCGGGGGCCATTGCACCAAACATGGATGTAGCCCCGCCGATGCCACAAGTACAGGCTACGGGGATTATGACTGCAACTGGCCTGTTTAAGCGCTTTCAGCGCCTCTGTCCTCCCACTTTTGTCGGTACTCATAGACCCGAGGAGGCCGAATATTGGTTGGATAGAATATCCAAGATGCTAAGGCCATTACACTGCTCTAAAGTGGAACAGGTCGAGCTTGTGACTTACATGTTCGAAAAGGAAGCCAGCCTGTGGTGGGATGGTGTCCTACGAACTGTTCCCACAGGATTTGTGTGGTGTGGGACGAGTTTGAGGTACACTTCCATAAGAAATACTTTCCCCTCACGTATCGTAATAAAAAAGAGGGCAAATTCCTCCACCTCGGACAGGGGGGAATGACAGTGGCAGAATACAAGATCTGTTTCACGGAGCTAGCTAGATATGCTCCTTTGATTTTGGCAAATGAGGCGATGAGAATGCGACAATTTTCAGAAGGGCTGCGGGCTGACATCCGCACTAATATGTGTTGTGTTAGCATCCCCAACCATGTTGAGCTAGTGAACATGTCCCTACGAGCTGAGCGGGATGGTGAACGGGTGTCTCGAACATGCATGCTAATGGGCCCGAGGCCTAGGCCTGAATTGCATAACCGACCGTTTCTCGATAAAAGGCCGCGTGTGAACTCACCTCCAAGACCAATGGCTCCTTCGGCTCAGCAGAGGTGATCCGATCTTTAGTGTACCTATTGTAACAAAGTGGGTCATGCTGACCCCTTTTGCTTTACCAAGATGAAGGATAACGGCTACACGCCACCTCAGAGGGTCAACCGCCAGCCATCGCATGCTATTTAGGCTCCACCTCTATGATCTGTAGCACCGACACAACCATACAACCGACCTCCTATATCTCGTAATAGGTCGCCTCAACGACCTATGATAGTTATACCTAACTGCCCGCAACATGCTCGCTTACATGCACTCTCCGCTGGAGCATCTGAATCAGTGGTTGCAGTACCGCTAGACTTTGAAGTCACTGCCCACATCCAAGGTCCACTAGTATTTCTGTTAGTGGACACCGGGTCCACAGTTTCAATGATAGCATGCTCTACAATCAAGTAATTAGGGTTAGACACTACCCCTATGATTGGGGTGAGAGTCATCGCCGCAGCAGGGACCTTCTCTGACGCCACTAAGTTTTATAAGAGTTGCCCGATAGACTTAGGGAGCAAACTGGTGTGCATTGACCTGATTGTAACCAAGATATATCATTACAACGTCATCCTCGGCATGGATTGACTCACAGAAATGAAGGCAGAGATTGACTGTGAAATCAGATTGGTGACAGCCCATGGGACAAAGGGCACGGCCTTCACCTTCCCAGTTCAGGTCAGTTATCCCTTTTGGGTCCTCTGTTATGCTTTCCTATTGAAAGATTATGATGGTCCATCACTTGGTGAAACGCTAGTGGTCCAAGATTTTTGAAACATGTTCAGGACGATCCATGTACTACCTCCTCAATGCGAGGTCGACTTTACTATCAACCTTGTGCTAGGCGGAACAACCATTTCCTTGCCGATGTATCGCATGCCTCCATGTGAGATGGAGGAATTAAGAAAATAGATTGATGACTTATTAGAATCGGGTTTTATACAACCGAGCGTATCTCCTTGGGGAGCACCTGTGTTGTTTGTGAAAAAGAAGGATGGATCGATGCGGTTGTGTATAGATTATCGTAGGTTAAATCACGTCATGATAAAGAACAAGTATCCTCTACCCAGGATAGATGCCCTGTTCGACCAATTGAAGGGGGCTCAATATTTTTATAAGATAGACTTACAGTCCGGGTATCATCAGTTGTGCGCCAGGAATGAAGACGTGCAGAAAACAGCTTTCAGGACCAGCTTTAGGTACCACGAATTCCTCGTGATGCCGTTTGGACTTACTAATGCACCGGCCGTATTCATGGATCTCATGAACTATGTGTTTCAGCCGTATCTTTACCGATTCATCATCGTATTCATAGACGACATTTTAATATACTCAAAGAGTCAGAAAGATTATAAAGAACACCTGCGAGCAGTCCTTGATACTCTTAGGTAGAATTAGTTATTTGCACAGTACCGAAAATGCGACTTCTTGAAGGAAGAAGTCAAGTTCTTAAGACACGTGATTTCCAAGGAAGGAATCGTTGTGGACCTTGCCAAGGTGTCTGTGGTACAAGACTGGGAGCAACCCAGCTTAGTTACAGAAGTGAGGAGTTTCCTTGGACTTACCGGCTATTATCATCGATTCATTAAAGATTTCTCCAAGATAGCTCGACCATTGTCTCAACTTACTCGGAAAGAACTTAAATTTGCTTGGAATGAGAAAGCAGAGGCAACCTTTTAAGAATTAAAGGACAAGCTGACATCTGCACTCGTGCTAGTACTGTTAGAGCAAAGGGTCAAATATACTATTTACACTGACGCCTCTCGAATCGGTTTGGGGTGTGTACTTATGCAGAAGGATAGGGTGATCACCTATGCCTCACGATAGTTGAGAAAACAAGAAGAAAATTACCCCACTCACGACCTGGAGTTGGCGGTAGTCATTTTTACATTAAAGCTTTGGAGACATTACCTCTACGGTGAGGAGTTCGACCTCTTTTACGACCATAAGAGCCTCAAGTACATCTTTACACAGGGACCTAAATATGAGGCAGCGCCGTTGGATGGAGATATTGAAAGACTTCGAGTTTGAAGTCTCCTACCATCCTGGCAAGGCCAACCTTATGGCCGATGCGTTGAGCCGCAAGAAAACTATAGAATTTATAGCCCCACTGATGATAGAAGAGTGGAATATGGTGGAGTTCGTGCGAGATTTCGAACAGAAGCTGATAGTGGAGGAGCCATTCGAGAGCGTCGTACATCTCCACGTACAATCACTTATTGATGACCGAATCATTGTGCCTCAGAAAGAAGATGAGCTATTGGTGAAGATGAGAGAGCATGCGAACGATAGTGAAGAATCAGAATGGAGGATTGACTTCGATGGAGGTTTACAGTATTGTGGTCGCCTATGCGTCCCGAACCTTCATGACTTGAGGAGAGAAGTTTTAGAGGCCACACACAGTTCAAAGTTGGCGATGCATCTGGGTAATACAAAAATGTATCGAGACGTGAAGCGTTCGTACTAGTGGGATAACATGAAGGCCCAAATAGAAGGCTTTGTATCCTGATGCCTCACTTGTCAGCAAGTCAAGGCCGAGCACCGCCAACCCCCTGGTTTACTTCATCCCATGCCCATAGCTGAGTGGAAGTGGGATTTCATATCTATGAATTTCATTTTTGGCTTACCAATGATGAGAAAGGGGCATGACTCCATTTGGGTGATTGTGGACCGGTTGACGAAATCGGCCCATTTCCTCCCGATTAGAGTTTCTAATTCGACAGATGACCTGGCTAAGATGTACATTAAGGAGATAGTACGACTACACAGGGTTCCTCTAGAAATTGTGTTAGACCGAGACACACGATTCACGTTTATGTTTTGGACTCGAATACAAGAGGCAATGGGGGTGAAACTGAAATTCAGTACCGCGTTCCACCCTCAGACTGATGGGCAGACGGAGCTAGTAAATCAAATACTCGAGGCATGTTACGAGCATGCGTACTTGACTTCAAGGGTAGCTGGGATGATTGTCTCACTTATGCCAAGTTTTCTTATAATAATAGTTTCCAAGCAAGCATTGGCATGGCTCCTTACGAAGCCTTGTTTGGACGCCCATGTCGAGCTCCACATTGTTTGGCGGAAGTTGGTGAGAAGAGCTTGGTTGGCCCAGACCTGGTTCAGGCGACCTCAGAAAAGATTGATATTATTAGGCGTTGACTCCTTATGGCCCAGATTAGGTAGAAGAGCTATTCTGATACGAGAAGGATACAGTTAGAATTTGAAGATGGGGACCATGAATTTGAAGTTGGGGACCACATTGCGCAACAAGGTCATCACACTCGTGAAAGTGTTATGGACACACCACACCGAGGAGGCCACTTGGGAAACGAAAGCTGAAGTCCATAAGAACTACCCACAAATCCTCAAGGAGTATGAAAAGGTACAAATTTTGGGGATGAAATTTTTCTTTAAGGGGGGTAGATTGTAACATTCTGAAAAAATCTGTACAAAGACCTGAGTACCACCTCAGATAGAACAACCTAAGAACCGCATCCTGTCGTATAATTTAGACGGGATTTTGTTAAGTACTAAATAATCGCTAGATTAAGCTTGGGCCACCATTTTCACAAATGGGAAGGCCTAAAACCATTAGTACCACTGACTCAATGTCATCTTAAGACCTAGGAGAAATCCCAAGGGCCTGTCGCTCTTGGGAGTACATTGAAACTCTGTAACAGACCTAGACCACACGTCGAGGGTCCAAAGACCACGAAACTATAAGACTAGGTCCATCCTGCTGGGCTTGACAACCATCGTGGGAATCAAGCCCAGATAGTGTCCAGAAGGGCCCAACTTGAACCATGAGTGAAGTGCGTGAGAAATACGAATACCTTTAGAAAATGACATGAAACTTAAGTGAATTGGGTTCGCTCTCACGAAAAATTGAGGATTTTGAACCGTTAGTTTGTGACCAAACTTCACCCATAGGGAAAGGAAATTTCTCTGCACATATTCATATAACTGTAAGACCCGTATCCTAGACCGTACTGTTCCATCGAATCCTGTGATCCTTCCCATCGAACTCCAGCAACCTGCGACGTATAATCAACATTTGCGATTGACCCTAAGTCGTATCCTGTAGAATTGAGTCGGCTTAAGCTGAGACTTGTACCATTATGATCGTACCGTCGCCGTGGTTCCAACACCACAACTAGCGCACCGATCCAATACCTTAACCAGAAGATGTGAGCCGGTGTTTATTTCGAGAAAACACTGCGCGTTGCAAATCCCAAGAGAATCTCTACAACATGTCCCATCAATCAATCAATCACATCATGTCAAGTATAAAAGCAACCCATGCTTTCTTTCTCCACGAATTAAGCAACCACCAAAGTCAACCCATCTCTCACCTCACCCATCACTCACCTCACATCCATCACTCTCTCTCCCTTACAACCCTCTCTCTCCCTCTTTCTCTTCACACATTTCCAAGCAACAAAGAAGAAAAAAAAATGGGATGTCCAAGCTCTCTCATGTGAGAAAGAGTGCATGTGTGTGGCCCACTTCCTCTCCCAAAAACCTTCATCCTAGCCCTTCAAACCTCATCTTCCACCATCAAAGTGAAGCACAAGGAGACCGGTGTTCCAACGGACCGAGAAGATCGAATGGTGGGTGCTTCAATAGGCTAGTTTCATGCTTTTTATGATGGGCCAAGTGAAGCCTACCGATCAATGGTATGGATCTCACTTTGGACCCTAAGATGCGGCCGATGGCCCACCTTAATTATCACTTGATGTATGATTAAATGCAAGGGAGGGCCCATAGTGTCGGGGTCCCTCCACCACAAGTGTCTCACTCTCTTTCTCTCTCTCTCTTTCCCTCTCTTGTTCATACTTTTTTTGTGTGTGTGACAATGAGGCCGTGTGGCCCACTCGGATGAACCCCACCATGAGCCATGTATTTCATACAAGTCATCTCTAGGTGGGGCCCATTTCATATGTGTTGTACCCACACCACCCACCATTTGGTGGCCCACCTAAACAGGGCCCACCTCAATGTATGTGTTACGCCCAAACCATCCAGACGCTGGACGTGAATTGGGAAAAACACAAATATTGGCTTGTTTCAAAGCCTTGGGGAATGGTGGTCCATATAGGCCCCACTTTGATGTATGTATTCAAACCACACCATCTATCCTATTTACCCAATCATTTTAGGCGTTGGACCGAAAAATGAAGTGGATCCAACTTTTAGGTGGGCCATACCTTAGAAAATAATGATTTTCACCGTTTAAACGCACTTAAATTTATCTTCACTCTAAAAGATGCCCAATATTGGGCTTGATAGAATGCTTATGGAGTATAGAGTCCATTGGGTGGGGCGGATGCTTCCGATGCCGGCCCCACACGTGAAAAACCTCGGAGTATTGGTTTTAAAAATTAAAAAAAAAAATACAACAACAACATTGTTGTTGCTGCTATCAAAAAGAGAGGACAAGCAGGCATCCTGCGTTGGGCGGATGACCAGGGACCTACGGCTCCAGCCGTGGGCCCCACTATGATGTATGTGCTATATCCACTTTGTCCATTCTGTGGGCCTCTTAGGACTGTGGGCCATCCCCGATAATCAACCACATCCAAGGCTCAGGTGGCCCACATCATAGGAAACAATGAGATCGAATGGCTACCTTTGAAACTTTATTTTTTTGGGCCACAACAGTTTTGGATCAAGATGAAATTTGTTTTTTTTTCTTTTTACCTAGGTACGTGTGGCCTTATCAACGGGTTGGAGGGAAAGTAAACAGTATGGTGGGCCCCACGTGGGACCCACTATGATATATGGGTCTTACTGCCACCGTCCAGGCGGACGGTGGAGCCCACAATGATATAAGTGTTTTATTCCCATCGTCCAAGCGGACGGTGGAGCCCTCAGTGATGTAGGTGGGATCCATTTTATATGTGTTCTATTTGCACCGTCCATGCTGGACAGTGGGACCCGGCTGCAGTGTCTGTGAGTGTATATATATATATTATATTGTATATATTTTATATATAATATATAGATTATATATTATATTATATATATATAATATATATGACGGTGAGCCTTCTTATGGACCCCGCCCTTGATGCATGTGTTGCATCCAAACCGTCCAACCATTTAGTAAGCTTGCCTTAATAAGCTTGAGACTAAAAATGAGGCAGATCTAGGATCAAGTGGACCACATAGGAAAAAGTAGTGGGGATTGAGTATTTGCCATTGAAACCTTCTGATTTACATAAGCTGTGGATCATTAGGAAATTTGTTTCCTCTTAATCCAGGTCCGGGTGACTCTATGGGCAGATTGGATAGAAAATAAATGTTACTGTGGGCCTTGAGAATTTTACTAGTAGCAATCATTATCACCACTTGCATTTGGGTGTGGCCCATTTGATATGCATAATATATATTTATGGTCCATGTGATTAGGCCTATTTTGATGTATTTTAGGGCCCATGGGTTGAGGCCCATTGTGATGTATTAGGGCCCATGGGTTGAGACCCATTGTGATGTATAAAGGCCATGGGTTGAGACCCACTGTGATGTGTATAGGGCCCATGGGTTGAGGCCGATTGTGATGTATTGGGGCCCATGGGTTGAGACCCATTGTGATGTATAAAGGTCGTGGGATGAAACCCACTGTGATGTGTATAGGGCCCATGGGTTGAGACCCATTGTGGTGTATTTGGAGCCCATGGGTTGACGTCCATTGTAATGTGATTCCACCGTGGTTTATGTGTTGAACTTTATGGCGGGCCATGCCTTGGGAGCAATGTTGGTTTGACGTCCACATTGTAAGAATAATGTTGGTTAAATGTCCACATTATAACTCTCCCTAGGACCCATTGATAGGCCCATACTTGTTATGCGTAGGCTATCAAGGCCCATCTTCGTTTTGAGGATAGTTCATCACCACATAAACTGCTTAGTATAGCTCCATGATTTATGCCTATACGCATCATATGTATGCCTGATATGAGGAATTTTGGATCATAGTATATGCCGTTGGGCAAACCATTTACAGGACTCCTTATGAGACGGAGTGCCGACATTATCGCGCCGTACACGCAGGATTGCTGCATGACAGGATAATGTCACTCATGTATCTCGCATACATGTGAGTTGATCATTGTATGCCCTAGCAACATCAGGGTCGTGACCTCTACAGGCACATCGTGGATGGCTAGATGGGACACCAAAAATAGTTGGTTCTATCACTATGGGCACTTAGGATGTCTTTGAGTGAAAATCCCAGAACCTCCGAGGCCAGGAGTAGCCCCAACGTCTAGACCGAGTGGAACATGAGGGCTCAAGTGTTGAATACCAGTAGGCCACGTCTCCCACTGTGACGTGGTCAGTTGGGAGGGGGTGTGGCCTTACCCACCCAAGTGAGGGGACTATAAGCTAGGTTGAGTATGACCAGCTCGTAAATGGGTCTGCTATCGATGAGCCGGGTAGGTATTGGCAGACTACTGGTCAGGCGGATAGTAAGGTCTATTCCACTGGCTAGGCTGTGCAGGTGTTGAGTGTAATAGACCCCAGTGCTTTCCCCAGAGAGCAACCGTACTGATATGTGGACTTATTGAGCAGAATTGCATACTCATTCATCCATTCATTCACTATCCACTCGGGCTGGTGGTGCGCAACTAACTGTTGTGTACCTTCACATGGCTAGAATTTCGGTTAGGCGCGTGACTAACCTGAGATCAGGAGTTTATCACATTGTGTTTGACTATCCAAATTTAGGTATGGGACTGATTTGGATAGAACTCCCTTGTGATGGACCCCATAGCCTGCGATACTACGTACTATCATCTTGACTTTACATTTCAGCATGGTCATTTCATTCGCACCGCATATTACAGTGCATCCGCAGTACTTAGCATTCTGGGTAACTATGTTTCTGCATTTACACGGCCTAGATACGACTGACGTATTCGTGAAGTCATCAGGATTTGCATATTGCCTTGCATCATTATCATCTGATATTTGGCTTGTTGTCTTCGCATTGTATAGCTATTTGCATTGCTTCATCAGTATATGATATTCCTTCTATTATATTTTTACAAACGCATAGCCTGAATAAGGCTGATAGTATTTATAGGCCTATCAGTATTTTTGCTTACTCTGATATCGTATGATTCATGATCTTGCCTGTATTTCCAATATTGTATGATTACCTGTATTGTATTGAGTACTTGACACTTACCTATTATGATATTATATTGGACACTTAGTGCTTGCCTTGCACACACACTTACACCACCCTCTAAGCTTTTGTAAGCTTATGCACGATAGATGCATGCAGGTGATGTTAGGTTGCAGCCAATCTAAGGTAGGAGCGGGCGATGGAGCTTCTGGAGTTTTCTTCGATACCTATATATTGTGTTTCCATTTTATCATTGTACTCGAATGTTTACTTAGTGGATATGTGGTGATGTTGTTTTGTGACTTGGTTATGCTTGTGGTTATCTCCATTATAAATAAAAAAAATAATTCATACTGAAAATCCTCCTTGTAGGATCCCAGGATCGGAATCTAGCGTATGGAAGCTAGGAGCCGAGATTCGGCGATCAAGAATTTTGTGAGCCCATTTTCCGAGTTTGGGGCGTGACAGAAGTTGTATCAGAGCATAACTTAGGAATACCTAGGGATAACATAACATATCTGCTGATAACTACCTTATACTGTATGATTGTTGCGAATTTAGAATGATTAAATTCTCAAGTTCGAATAACTTATATACCTTTTAACATAGCTCCCTACCGTTGAGATTATGAGACTGCATAGTATTCCCGTTTCGATCATTTCTAATCTGAGATCTGAGGTTCTATATGGGTCACCATTCCGTTGAGGAGACATCTTAGGAGCACAAGGCTGAGATTAGAGAATGCCATCTCCATTTGTTTATAGGTTGATTATGCCGTGTATATGTTTATAACAATGTTTCCTCTTCCCTTGCCTTGTCCTGTGTGATAGTAAATTTTGAGGATGAAATTTTTTATTAGGTGGGGAGAGCTGTAAAACCCGTATCCTAGACCGTACCGTTCCGTCAAATCCCGCGATCCTTCCCTTTGAATTTTGATAACCTGCGACGTATAATCAACGTTTGCGATCGACCCTAAGTCGTATCCTGTAGAATTGAGTCGGCTTAAGCCGAGACTTGTACCGTTATGACCGTACCATCTCTACGGTTCAACACCGCGACTCGCGCACCGATCCGATACCCTGACCAGAAGATGTGAGCCGGCATTTATTTCGAGAAAACACCAAGTGTTGCAAATCTCAAGAGAATATCTACAACATGTCCCATCAATCAATCAATCACATCATGTCAAGTGCAAAAGCAACTCATGCTTTCCTTCTCCACAAGTTAAGTAACCACCAAAGTCAACCCATCTCTCACCTCACCCAGCACTCACCTCACATCCATCACTCTTTCTCCCTTATAACCCTCTCTCTCTCTCTCTCTCTCTCTCTCTCTCTCTCTCTCTCTCTTTCTCTTCACACATTTACAAGCAACAAAGAAGAAAAAAATGGGACATCTAAGCTCTCCCATGTGAGAAAGAGTGCATGTGTGTGGCCCACTTCCTCTCCCAAAAACCTTCATCCTAGCCCTTCAAACCTCATCTTCCACCATCAAAGTGAAGCACAAGGAGACCGTCGTTCCAACGGACCGAGAAGATCGAACGGTGGGTGCTTCAATAGGCTAGTTTCATGATTTTTATGATGGACCAAGTGAGGCCTACCGATCAATGGTATGGATCTCACTTCGGACCCTAAGATGTGGCCGATAGCCCACCTTGATTATCACTTGATGTATGATTAAATGCAAGGGAGGGCCCATAGTGTCGGGGTCCCTCCACCACACGTGTCCCACTCTCTTTCTCTCTCTTTCCCTCTCTTGTTCATACTTTTTTTGTGTATGTGTGATAACGTGGCCGTGTGGCCCACTCGGATGAGCCATGTATTTCATACAAGTCATCTCTAGGTGGGGCCCACTTCATATGTGTTGTACCCACACCACCCACCATTTGGTGGCCCACCTAAACAGGGCCCACCTCAATGCATGTGTTACGCCCAAACCGTCCAGACGCTGGACGTGAATTGGGAAAAACATAAATATTGGCTTGTTTCAAAGCCTTGGGGAAGGGTGGTCCATGTAGGCCCCACTTTGATGTATGTATTCAATCCACGCCGTCTATCCTATTTACCCAATCATTTTAGGCGTTGGACCAAAAAATGAAGTGGATCCAACTTTTCGGCGCGCCATACCTTAGAAAACAATGATTTTCACCGTTTAAACGCACTTAAATTTTTCTTCACCCGAAAGATGCCCAATATTAGCCTTGATAGAATGCTTATGGAGTATAGAGTCCATTAGGTGGGGCGGATGCTTCCAACGCCGGCCCTACACATGAAAAACCTCGGAGTATTGGTTTTAAATATAAAAAGATTAAAAAAACAAAAAAATAAAAATACAACAGCAGCATTGTTGTTACTGTTGTCAGAAAGAGAGGACGCGCAGGCGTCCAGTGTCAGGCGGACGACCAGGGACCCATGGCTCAAGCCGTGGGCCCCACTATGATGTATGTGATATATCCACTCCGTCCATTCTGTGGGCCTCTTAGGACTGTGGGCCATCCCCGAAAATCAACCACATCCAAGGTTCAGGTGGCCCACATCATAGGAAACAGTGAGATCGATTGGATACCTTTGAAAATTTATTTTTTTTGGGCCACAGCAATTTTGGATCAGATGATTTTTTTATCTTTTTACCCAGGTACGTGTGGCCTTATCAACAGGTTAGATGGAAAGTAAACATTATGGTGGGCCCCACGTGGGACCCACTATGATATATGGGTCTTACTGCCACCGTCCAGGCGGACGGTGGAGCCCATAATTATATAAGTGTTTTATTCCCACCGTCCAAGCGGACGGTGAAGCCCTCAGTGATGTAGGTGGGACCCACTTTATATGTGTTATATCCGCACCGTCCATGCTGGATGGTGGGACCCAGCTGTAGTGTGTGTGAGTGTATATATATATTATTATATTATATATATTTTATATAATATATAGATTATATATTATATTATATATATAATATGTACATGATGGTGGGCCTTCTTGTGGACCCCGCCCTTGATGCATGTGTTGCATCTAAACCGTCCAACCATTTGGTAAGCTTGCCTTAATAAGCTTGAGACTAAAAATGAGGCAGATCTAGGATCAAGTGGACCACAGAGGAAAAAGTAGTGGGGATTGAGTATTTGCCATTGAAACCTTCTGATTTACATAAGTTTTGGATCATTAGGAAATTTATTTCCTCTTAATCTAGGTCCGGGTGACCCTATGGGTAGATTGGATAAAAATAAATGTTACTGTGGGCCTTGAGAATTTTAATGGTAGCAGTCATTATCACCACTTGCATTTGGGTGTGGCCCATTTGATATGCATGGGGCCCAAGTGGTGTGGCCCATTTGATATATATTTATGGTCCATGTGATTAGGCCCATTTTGATGTATTTTAGGGCCCTTGGGTTGAGGCCCATTGTGATGTATTAGGGCCCATGGGTTGAGACCCATTGTGATGTATAAAGGCCGTGGGTTGAGACCCACTGTGATGTGTATAGGGCCCATGGGTTGAGGCCCATTGTGATGTATTAGGGCCCATGGGTTGAGACCCATTGTGATGTATAAAGGCCGTGGGATGAGACCTAATGTGATGTGTATAGGGCCCATGGGTTGAGGCCCATTGTGATGTATTTGGAGCCCATGGGTTGAGGCCCATTATAATGTGATTCCTCCGTGGTTTATGTGTTGAACTTTATGGTGGGCCATGCCTTGGGAACAATGTTAGTTTGACGTCCACATTGTAAGAATAATGTTGGTTAAATGTCCGCATTATAACTCTCCCTAGGGCCCATTGATAGGCCCATACTTGTTATGCGTAGGCCATCAAGGCCCATCTTCGTTGTGAGGATAATTCATCACCATTTAAACTGCTTAGTATAACTCCATGATTTATGCCCATACACATCATATGTATGCCTGATATGAGGAATGTTTGATTATAGTATATGATATTGGGCAGACCATTTATGGGACTCCTTATGAGACAGAGTGCCCACATTATCGCGTCGTACGTGCGGGATTGCTACATGACTGGATAATGTGACTCATGCATCTTGCATACAAGTGACTTGTTCATTGTACGCCCTAGTGACATCAGTGTCGTGACCTCCATAGGCACATCGTGGATGGCTAGATGGGACACCGGAAATATTTGGTTCTAGCACTATAGGCACTTAGGATTTCCTTGGGTGAAATCCCAGAACCTCTGAGGCCAGGAGTAGCCCTAATGTTTAGATAGAGTGGAACATGAGCCCCTGAGTGTCGAATACTAGTAGGCCGCATCTCCCACTGTGTCGTGGTCGGTTGGGAGGGGGTGTGGCCTTATCCGCCTAAGTGAGAGGGCTATAAGCTAGGCTGAGTATGTGTAACACCCTGAAATTCGGGGGTCAAGTAGTAACTCAACACCCAAGTTCCAAAACATCACTTATGCAGCATAAATGCTTATGATTGAATGTTGTCTGTGTTAGTGCAATAATCATGAGTGGGATTATACGAAAACAGTAATTCATACTCTAGATTAAGTTATAAAACGCAAGCGGAATGCTGAAGATGTATATAAATGTATATAAAGCCAGAAACAACCACAATCACTCTCAAGAGTATGAACACCTTACTGAGTCACCATATACATGTATTTGTTTTAAAATCAAAATGTCAAAAACAGTGGTATAACTATAATGGTAAACCCTGTAGTCCTGTCATCTGAATGGCCTAAGCGATGTCTCCAGAGAACTACTTGAAGGAGAACTCATCCTGATCATCATAGTAATCAGGCTCAGCCTCCTCCATCTCATCAATACCTGCATCTAAGATAGAGTCTGGTGGGTGTCCAGAAAACTGTCCTGTAACGTGGGAGTGAGTAGCTAACACAGTGGAACAATAATGCATAGGTTAACATGTTATCAATTCAGTCAAGCAGTAATGATAAAGCAGTACAATCAAACACTCCTAAATACTCTTATTAATGTAAGTATGGAATGCAGTCATGATGCATGCCCTCGCCAATGCTCCCTCGTGCGACAACATCTTACGTCCGCGACATGCGTTCATCCCTCAGTGCTCCACATCTTCCAGGCACATGCAGTACTATGTTATGAGCGTGATTACCGAGTTATTATTAGTCCTTTTCATACAGCAGCATTGTAAAACTAAGGTACCTTCCTTATATCATTCCCAAACAATGATCCATTCTAGGGTCGTCAGTCCTAGATAATCTCATACGATGATACAGTTCTAGGTCGCTGTAAAGGGCTGTCAGGGCTGTTACACGCACTCGTTGCACCGCTCCCCCATCACCTTATCAATACAGGACTAGTTTATACTCTGTTTACTACGGGAAGGCTCATCGCCTCTCCGCAGATTCAGAGTATGCTCGAGGTCACTACAAAGGGCTGTCAGGGCTGTTACACACAATCGTTACACCACTCCCCCATCACCTTATCAGTGTAGGCTGACAACTCAAATACAGTGTCTCATACCATCGTATTTAGCTCACGAGTCTGAGTTGCTCACTGGTCACAACAGGGAGGCTCATGGTCCTAGCGTAGGCCGACAGCTCGACCACAGTTTCTCATACCACCATGCCCGGCTCATGAGTCTTAGCGGATCGAGGTACCAAGGTTAACAGGGTTACACAGGTAAGTTTAGTACCCTAGGTTCAAGCAGTAGCATCCAAACATGGTGAACATACATTAGACAGATCGGGCTACTTGACGAGCTCGATTAGCACGAGCGCACATTGCATCGATCGACATGAAGTGCATAAGCACTCCGTGTGGCCTAACCACTGCCGACGACCAATATACGACTTGGGTTCGTCAAACACGTCCTACATGGCGAATGAATCTCAACCACGAACTCAAGTCTGTTACCGATCGCCTGGACTATAATCATAGCCCCAATCACATTCAATCCTTAACCAGAAGCATGTGGAGTAAAACAAAATAAACAAAGTAATTCAAGCATGTTAACAAGCATGTTATAAAGCACAATATAAACAAGAAATACAAACACATATATTTCATAAGTAAGCAATTAAATTAAACAACTTGCATGGAGGAAATCATATACATCTCTAAGTTAGTTGAGAATCCTATCTCAACACCTACCTAAAGCACAAACATCTAAGTACTTACTCTTATAAGCATTTTCACAAACACTTAGAATACACTTATTAACATACATATCGTATATTAGAAAAAACATGTATTAGGGCGAATCCTTTCGCCGAGTAAGTATTACACTTATATCTAGCATGTACATATAGTAATTTATCATGGCAAACACACTTTCAAAATTTGTACGTATACAGTATTTTCTATAAATATACAGAATACACTATACGTCATAATTTACATACATAAGTGAATCGCAAAATGAACATCGCATTGTACATATGAAATAGCATCCAGATCATGAATCTATCATTATCTAACATTAAGAGCTTTGAAAACCTTAACCTATACGTCAAAAGTCCGCACCTTATGCCGTAGAGACATAACGAACTTAACAGAAACTCTATGCTTTCGTCAACATCGATAAGACGACCTATAACATAAGGTAAGTCAGTTACTTCGCTACTTGTACCAATAGAAACCTTAAAACATGTTAGGGTTAGGGTTTTCTTACCTAGAAATGAAGTCGGAATCGCCGGAAAAGTGATTAGATCGTGATGGTTAAGCACGTATAGCATCAGGGTAGAATAGTAGGAAGATTCTCCCACTTCTCTCACACTTTATCTCTCTTTTCTCTCTTCTCTCTCCTAGGGTTTTCTCAAATTCGTATGGTGAGAATGAGAGAGGGTTTAAGGTCCTTATATAAGCCTAAAACTCACTAAACTAGACTCAGGGTCATGGTATACCTAGGTTATGTCTAAAGGGCATCTGTTTCAGCTCAACGGAGCACTTCTGGAGCCCCCCCTTGAGCCAAAGGTCAGACTTAAGCTCACTGACCTTGGATCTAGGTCGAGTTAAGTTTTCGTTCCTGTCGGGTTCCGAGATCACACGTGGCGGACCAGTTTCAGTTCAACGGTCACTGAAACTCGATCAGGGTTACAAGTACACGGACATGTATGGGAAATGTTCCCTGATCCGAGGATGTATTTGGGTCAGATTCTAACGATCTGATTGCTTATATCTGGCCCGCAAATGACAAGTCTCAGATTCCTTAAATTAAATTTAATTTCTAAAGAAAACCAGGTTTTCTCACACTCCTCGCTTCGGGCTCAAGCAAATAGCCCAGGGACACTATCTGGTTTTGACTTCCGAGATGGTTGTCAAGCCCAGCTAGGCGGTCCTAATTCTATAACCTCGTATTATTCGAACTTTCGATGTGTGGTCCAGATCTGACACGGAGTTTCGTGATGCTCCTGAGAGCAGCCGAGTAATGAGATTGATCCTAGATTTTTGGGTAATGTAGCGTCAACGATTCCATAAGTTTTGGGTCTTGCAAATTATATTTAAAGTGATTGGTACAGATTTTGTATGTAATCTAGATTAACACTAGTTAATCCTTGTCTAATTTTTAAAGGATTTGGTCCTGAGTGATTTCTGCTTGAGGTGATACTCGAACCTTTGTACGGAATTTTCCGAGTCGTTACAATCTACCCCCCTTAATGAAAAATTTCATTCTCGAAATTAATACCTTTTCGTACTCCTCGAGAAGCTGAGGGTAGTTCTTTCTGACCTCGGCTTTTGTCTTCCACGTAGCCTCTTCCTCTATATGATGCGTCCACAGTACCTTCACAAGTGGAATCACCTTACTGCGCAACATCTGCTCCTTCCTTTCTAGGATACGCGTTGGACACAACACATATGTAACATCCTCACATAACTGCACCTGCTCCCAATGGATGATGTGTGAAGGATCAGGGACATATTTCTTCAGCATAGACACATGAAATACGTTGTGCACACCCACGAGTGGTGTAGGCAAAGCGAGACGATATGCCACCGCTCCCACTCGATCAAGTATTAGAAATGGGCCAATGAATCGCGGCGTAAGCATCCCCTTCTTCCCAAACCGAAGGACTCCCTTCATAGGGAAAACTCTGAGGAATACATGATCTCCAACCTCAAACTCAAGTAGTCGCCGTCTCGTATTGACATAACTCTTTTGTCTGCTCTGGGCCGTCAGGAGTCGACGCCTAATAATGTCGATCTTCTTTGAGGTCACCGGTACTAACTCTGGGCCAATCAAACTGCGCTCGCCGACCTCTGCCCAACAATGCGGTGCTCGGCAAGGGCCCCCATACAAGGCCTCATAAGGAGCCATATCAATACTCGCCTGAAAACTATTATTGTAAGCGAACTCTGCATACGGAAGACAGTCATCCCAATTGTCCTTGAAGTCTAACACACAAGCTCGTAGCATATCTTCTAAAATCTGATTCACCCGCTCTGTCTGCCCATTGGTTTGAGGGTGGAACGCGGTACTGAACTTCAACTTCACACCCATCACTTCCTGGATACGAGTCCAGAAGATAGACGTGAATCATGTGTCGCAGTCCGACACGATCTCCAAGGGAACTCCATGCAGACGCACTATCTCTTTGATGTATAACTTAGCCAAGTCGTCTGCAGAGTTCGTCACTCTAATAGGGAGAAAATGAGCTGATTTGGTCAATCGATCCGGGATCACCCAAATAGAGTCATAGCCCTTTCTCATCTTCGATAACCCCGAGATGAAGTCCATAGAGATGAAGTCCCACTTCCATTCAGTTATGGGCATGGGCTGAAGGAGTCCAGGAGGTTGGCGATGCTCGACCTTGACCTGCTGACACGTGAGATAATGGGACACATACTCTCCGATGTGGACCTTCATATTGTCCCACCAATATGACTGATTCATATCCTGATACATCTTCGTGCTACTAGGATGCATCGCAAGCTTCGATCTGTGGGCAGTCTCGAGAAGCTCCTGTCTCAAGTCTTCAATATCTAGGACGTATAAGCGGCCACGGTATCGTACGCCCCCATCTATGCCAACTCTCCACTCAGAGTTCACATCATCGCTAGCTTGCTCATGAAGCTCAGATAACCGCTCGTCGCCCTTCTGGTCCTCGATAATCCGGTCATCAATAAGTGGCCGCACCTAAACGTGTGTGACACATTCAAATGGTTCCTCCACCGTGAGCTTTTGCTCAAAGTCGCGAATAAACTCTAGCATACCCCACTCTTCAATCATCAGCGGAGCCGCAAATATGATCGCCTTCTTGCGGCTCAACGCGTCTGCCACAAGGTTGGCCTTGCCGGGATGGTAGGAAACTTCGAACTTGAAGTCCTTCAAGGTCTCCATCCATCAACGCTACCTCATATTCAAGTCCCACTGAGTGAATATATACTTAAGGCTCTTGTGGTCGCAGAAAAGCTCGAAGTCCTCTCCGCAGAGGTAATGTCTCCAGAGCTTTAATGCGAATATGGTCGCTACTAACTTAAGGTTGTGCGTAGGGTAATTCTCCTTGTGCTTCCTTAATTGTCTCGAGGCATACGCAATCACCCTATCCTTCTACATAAGGACACAACCCAAACCAACGCGAGACACGTCAGTGTATATAGTGTAATTAACCCCTTGCTCTAGTAATACTAGCACCGGGGCGGACGTCAGCCTGTCCTTCAGCTATTAAAAAGCTGCTTCCGCCTTCTCATTCCAAGTGAACTTCAGATCCCTTCGCGTTAACTGTGACAATGGTCTGGCTATCTTTGAGAAGTCCTGGATAAATAATCGGTAATAACCTGCCAGGCTTAGAAAACTCCTCACCTTAGTAACTGAACCAGGCTGCTTCCAGTTCTAAACGACGGCTACCTTAGCTAGGTCTACCGCTATCCCTTCCTTGGACATCACATGTCCCAGAAACTTGACTTCCTCCTGCCAGAAGTCACATTTCTTATACTGCGTGAACAACTGGTTCTTCCTCAGAGTATCCAGGACTGCCTGTAAGTGTTCCTCGTGCTCTTCCTGACTCGTAGAGTATACTAGGATGTCATCGATAAACACGATGACGAATTAGTATAGGAATGGTCGAAATACCCGGTTCATCAAGTCCATGAACATGGTCGGTGCGTTTGTGAGACCGAACAATATCACAAGGAACTCATAATGCCCAAAACTGGTCCTGAAGGCTGTCTTCTGCACGTCTTCATCCCTGATGCGCAACTGATGATACCCTGACTGTAAATCAATCTTTGAAAAATACTTTGCCCCCTTCAACTGATCAAACAGGTAGTCTATCCTGGGCAAAGGATATTTGTTCTTCACGGTCAACTGGTTCAACCTGCGGTAATCAATACATAACCGTAGCGACCTGTTTTTCTTCTTGACAACAACACAGGTGCTCCCCAAGGAGACACATTGGGTCATATGAAGCCCTTCTCTACGAGCTCGTCGATCTGTTTCCATAATTCTTCCATCTCACATGGAGGCATCTGATACATGGGTAATGAAATGGGGGTTGCACCGAGCATAAGATCAATTGTAAAATCGATCTCACGCGGAGGAGGTAATCCAGGGATCATCCTGAACACATATGAAAAGTCCCGAACTACTGGCATGTTTCCTAACGTCGGCCCATCAACAAGCTCAAGTAAAGCGACATAACATCCAACGCGACATGTCCAACTAACCTGTACTGGAAAAGTAAAGACCATGCCTTCAGGTTCGCTGGCTGTCACGACCTGAGTATCGCAATCAATCTCCGCCTTCATCTCGGTGAGCTAGTCCATACCGAGGATAATGTTGTAGTGTCATAGTAGAGCGACAATGAGGTCAACACATATCATCCTACTACCCAAATCTACGGAGCAACCCTCACACACCCGTGTGATATCCGAAAAAGTCCTAGTAGTAGTAGTGAGTTTCACGCCCTTCGTGGGAGTAGTATGTAAAGCTAGATGCTTAACTGCCACACCTGAAATGATGGAGGTAGTGGACCCAGTGTCCACCAATAAAAAGACAGGAGTACCTTGAACATGTGCAGTGACCTCGAAGGCCATAGGTGCTATCTCTGGCTCTTTTGCTGTGAGCGCATGAACACATACCTGTTGTGGTCGGTTGGGCCGAGGCATCATAGGTCGCTGTGGCGGCCTATAACGAGGTGCAGGTAGTCTGAAGGATGGATGTGTAGGTGCTGTTTGTAGTGGTGGAGCCGATAAAGCCTGAGGATGAGGACGATCAATCCTCTGCGGTGGTGCAAACCCGCTGTCTCTCATCTGTGCAAAGAAACTCTCTGCAAGGTGACCCGATTTCCCACAGTAAGAACAGGTCACACCTGGACGCCTCATCGAAACTACTGGCGCCATAATCCTGGAAGTAGAGTCAAGACGAGGCCTCTTACCGAGGAATGGCCTGCTCTGGATATCTGGTCATGGCCTAGGAATCATAGGGACATGAGAACATGTCAGTCGTTCAACATCCTGCTTTGCGCACATAGACATATGCACCAGCTCAGCATAGGAGGGTATGCTGACACAACACATCTTTGACCGAATATCAGGTCGCAAGCTCTCAGAAAAACGTTGTATCCCCATCTGCTCGTCAGCAAGTATCGTAGGGACGTATATGCCTAACTCAGTAAATCGATGCTCGTACTCGGTAACGGTTATACCTCTCTGTTTGAGGCGCAAGAACTCATTCTCCCTCTCATGTCGGTAGGTCTGAGGGTAGTACTTTTCATGAAAATGAAGCTCGAAAGCTGTCCAAGTCCATACGTAGCCAACTATGACTATCCGTAGGACACTATCCCACCACATACTGGCCTCCTTCTCAAACATAAATGTGGCCAACTCAACCTACTCTGACTCGGTACAATGCAGCATCCGTAGCATCTTGGAGATGTGGTCTAGCCAATATTCAACCTCCTCAGGTCTGTGAGAACCCATAAAAGTAAGAGGCCTCAAGCGTTGGAATCGATCGAGAAGGCCACTAATACCTAAATTTCCCACAGGGTATGCAGCAAGTGCAGGTGGAGGCACATCCTCAGCTGAGCAGAAGGCTCTGCAGTCTCAACAGGACGTACAGATGGTGAAGGTGGAGTCACTCCCATCCTGAGATAAGGCCCTTACAATAGTGGTCAAGAGCTGCTGCTGCTACTACTACTGCTGCTGCATCAACATCATCATCTGCTCAAACCTATCAGTAGGTGGAGCAGGCTGAGGCACGTACTGCGTCGAGGTAGACGCATGTTCTGCTTGCGAACTGGTGCTGTATAAGGTGGTAATCCAGCTGTAGGACCAGTGGGAGGCTGAGACGCAGGTATAGTCTCACGATCCTGGTCCAAACCAGGGTCCATACGACCATCTCTGTGGGAAGGAGCCTGATCCATCATATTAGTGAGTGTGAGGTGTGCCGTGCTCCGCGTATATTTCCGTGGCATGCCCTATACAACATAGGGTGCAACACATGTAAGATGAAGCATAGCAACACAATACACAATCACTTAATCATTCCACACACTTCATAACAAAAGAGGCTGCATGCATTTTATTTACCAAAATTGTCATAATACATGGAATACAGAATTACATGAATCATGACAGAAGATGCATGGGAGCTAATACAACCAAAGCCTCAAACATCTAAAACATTCTACCAACTACTACACCCATCAACATGAAACATAAGCATCTTAAGGTGGTAACCAAAGCAAACTACAAGACAACAGTATGGATGACTAGGCATCTGAGTCTGGCGATGGAGAAGGGGCACCCTAATCCTTCAGGTAGCACATGATAGTTTTCAACGCGGGAGTTACTTTCTTGAACTTGTGCTTCACAAGGCCCCAAAGATCCATGACATCCTGTCGTATGACAACCTGACCCTGTCATAGCTCAGCATGATCCTCCTCCAGTCGAGCTATACGAGCATCCCAAGTAGCCCGATCAGTGTCCTGTACCGGTGCCGTAGGAGGGGAGCTCTCCTCTACATCTTATGCCTCCTCTTCCTCTTCTTCTTCTTCCTGTTCCTCCTCTTCTATCTCAGCTCCATCTTCTTCCTCGCTCTCCGTCTCATCATCGCTCTTTTTAAGTTGAGCCCGGCGTTGTCATGGCCCGATATTCATCTGATTAAGGGTAGTCTCGTCAATGTAATGAGCTGGCACCGGCATCTCGCCCCAAGACTGTAGCCAAACTCATGTGCAATCTTGCATATGAGTCAGCCGAAGGGGAGCGAATTAGTCCTTCTAGCGGAGCGTGCAGTCTTAATTATCTATCGCAACACGAACATAGGCACATACAGGTTCGCTCTCTGCCTCACTTGATACAGGAAATCTACCATGAGGCGCATACACTCATTGCGATTGCTCCACCTGGGGTAGACATTGAATGTGAAGATGTGATGGAGCAAACGGAAGTCGTCAGACATATCGGTCGCTAGAAGACTTTTATTCGGCTGCCACTCAACCAGTCGGCCACCACAAAGGAAACGTGTCCGACTATCCCTTTCACATGCACTCCTCAGGTTCAGCTCGCTAACAAGCACCTCGCTAAGGGGTACATTCAGAAGTCGAGATATCAACCTGACATCAACTGTGGCCAACTGATCCCTTCCACATGGGATCTAGAACTGCAAAGGTTCGAGCGTAGGCTCGTGAATGTTGGCATAGAAAGCTCGGACAGAACTCACATTAGCACGATACCCGCAATCAAATAGTGGACCCCAATGGGCTTCTTCCAGGAACTCGAACAACAGATACTCTCCAAAGAGCCGCCCATCCACCTGAGCTTCAAAAAGGACCCTACAGCCCTCATACACTCCATGGGACAACTCCGCTAATAGATCCCTTTCAGCAGGAATCTGGGGATCAAGATCCCACTTTGTCTGAAACTCCCGAGCGGCACTTATGCTAGCGACGATGCCTCTCGACCTCCTTGAACGCGTAGGGTGACTAGGCCCAGCTTCATCCATGGCCCCCTTTCTCTTTCCCATGAGAGAAAGGACGGTGAAAACTGAGAAAATGGTCGCAATGATCTTGAAGAAGGCCACGAAAAGTGAAGAAAAAGGGGAAATAGGGTTGGAGTTTCTGGTTCTTCACAGATTTGAGCCTCAACAGGGATTGTAAAGGTCCAAAAGACGGGGATTGAAGAAAGAAAATGAAGAGATGGGATGGGTTGAGAGCTTACACAATTTTGAGCTTCAAATGAGGGGGTGCAGGAGCTCAAATGAGAGAAAACGGAAAGGGTAGAGGGTAGGTGTTGATGTAAACGATGGAGGTGTGTGGATGGTGACCGAAAATGATGGAATGGGTGATTGGAGGGGAGGTTTGAGAGAGAAAACTGAAATTTTGAAGGAAAAGGAGAGCTAGGAGGTGGGTTTTGTGAAAGAGGTAGGCGTTTGAGGATGTTTTAAGCCACGACCCACATATCAGGGGGTCACCCTAGGCCCCAAAGACCGTCGGCCTGAGCGGCCCGCCCGGGCCAGCCCGGTAACCGGCGAGGTCCTCGCCACTCTCTGGACAAGTTAGTGAGGACTTGCCATTTTGACGAGGCCCTCCTGCCCCTAAGGCCCCAAAAAAGTATGGGTCCCACCCTGCGTCCCTCTAGAATGGTGTGGATAGGCCCTTGACTCCGTTTTGAGTCATTTTAGGTTGTTTCGGAAAGTTTCTGATATATAATTGCATTTACCGATTTCTAACGGCTGGGATGGGGTGAGTTATGATCTAACCCCATCGTTTGATGGTCTAGAAGTGTTTTGGGGTCGACTCGTGTGATCACTATTGAGTACAGACTCAAACAAAAATGACCAATTTCAGTGAACTTCACCAATTGGCGAAATCAGGATACTTATGACTATTTTTACGTTTTTCTCGCACCCACCTAAGTGGAAGGGTGACAGCGTACATCGCATGACCATAACTCAGGTATGGTATAATCCAAATCATGCTCTGATACCAACTTGTAACGCCCTAAAAATTGGGGGTCGAGTAGCAACTCAACACCTGAGTTCCAAAACATCACTTATACAACATAAATACTTATGATTGAATGTTGTCAAGGTTAGTGCAATAATCATGAGTGGGATTATACCAAAACAGTAATTCATACTCCAGATCAAGTTATAAAACGTAAGCGGAAGACTGAAAGATGTATATAAATGTATATAAAGCCAAAAACGGCCACAATCGGTCTCCAGAGTATGAACACCTTACTGAGTCACCATATACATGTATTTGTTTCAAAATCAAAATGTCAAAAATAGTGGTACAACTATAATGGTAAACCCTGTGGTCCCGTCATCTGAATGGCCTAAGCGAAGCCTCCAGAGAACTGCATGAAAAAGAACTCATCCTGATCATCATAGTAATCAGGCTCAGCCTCCTGCGTCTCATCGATACCTGCATCTAAGACAGAGTCTGGTGGGTGTCCAGAACACCGTCCCGTAATGTGGGAGTGAGTAGCTAACTCAGTGGAACAATAAAGCATAAGTTATCATGTTATCAATTCAGTCAAGCAGTAATGATAAAGCAGTACAATCAAACACTCTTAAATACTCTTATTAATGCAAGTATGGAATGCAGTCATGATGCATGCCCTCGCCAATGCTCCCTCGTACGACAACATCTTACGTCTGTGGCATGCGTTCATCCCTCAGTGCTCAATATCTTCCAGGCACATGCAGTGCTATGTTATGAGCGTGATTACCGAGTTATTATTAGTCCTTTTCATACAGCAGTATTAGGAAACTAAGGTACCTTCCTTATATCATTCCCAAACAATGATCCATTCTAGGGTCGTCAGTCCTAGATAATCTCATACGATGATACGATTCTAGGTCACTGTAAAGGGCTGCCAAGGTTATTACACGCACTCGTTGCACCACTCCCCCATCACCTTATCAATATAGGCCTAGTTTATACTCTGTTTACTATGGGAAGGCTCGTCGTCTCTCCGTAGATTTAGAGTATGCTCGAGGTCACTAGAAAGGGCTGCTAGGGCTGTTACACGCAATCATTACACCACTCCCCCATCACTTTATCAGTGTAGGCCGACAGCTTGAATACAGTGTCCCATACCACCGTATTCAGCTCATGAGTCTGAGTTGCTCACTGGTCACTACAGGGAGGCTCGTAGCCCCAGCGTAGGCCGATAGCTCGACCACGGTGTCCCATACCACCATGCCCGGCTCATGAGTCTTAGCTGATCGAGGTACCAAGGTTAACGGGGTTACATTGGTAAGTTTGGTACCCTAGGTTCAAGCAGTAGCGTCCAAACATGGTGAACATACATTAAACAAATCGGGTTACTTGACGATCTTGACTAGCACGAGTGCACATTACATCGATCGACATGAAGTGCATAAGCACTCCACGTGGCCTAACCACTGCCGACGATTAATATACGACTCAGGTTCATCAAACACGTCCTACGTGGTGAATGAATCTCAACCACGAACTCAAGTCTGTTACCGATCGCCTGGACTATAATCATAGCCCCAATCACATTCAATCCTTAATCAGAAGCATGTAGAGTAAAGCAAAATAAACAAAGTAATTTAAGCATGTTAACAAGCATGTTATAAAGCACAATATAAACAGGAAATACAAACACATATATTTCATAAGTAAGTAATTAAATTAAACAACTTGCATGGAGGCAGTCATATACATCTCTAAGTTAGTTGAGAATCCTATCTCAACACCTACCTAAAGCACAAACATCTAAGTACTTACTCTTACAAGCATTTTCACAAACACTTAGAATACACTTATTAACATACATAACGTATATTAGCAAAAACATGTATTAGGGCGAATCCTTTCACCGAGTAAGTATTACACTTATATCTAGCATGTACATACAGTAATTTATCATGGCAAACACGCTTTTAAAATTTGTACGTATACCGTATTTTCTACAAATATACAGAATACACTATACGCCATAATTTGCATACGTAACTGAATCGCAAAACAAACATCGTATTGTACATTTGAAATAGCATCCAGATCATGAATCTATCATTATCTGACATTGAAAGCTTTGAAAACCTTAACCTATATGTCTAAAGTCTGCACCTTACGCCGTAGAGACGTAACGAACTTAACAGAAACTCTACACTTTCGTCAACGTCGATACGACGACCTATAACAGAAGGTAAGTCAGCTACTTCGCTACTTGTACCAATAGAAACCCTAAAACAAGTTAGGGTTAGGGTTTTCTTACCTAGAAATGAAGTCGGAATCACCGGAAAAGCGATTAGATCGTGATGGTTAAGCACGTATAGCACCAGGGTAGAATAGCAGGAAGATTCTCCCACTTCTCTCACACTTTATCTCTCTTTTCTCTCTTCTCTCTCCTAGGGTTTTCTCAAATTCGTGTGGTGAGAATGAGAGAGGGTTTAAGGTCCTTATAGAGGCTTAAAACTCAATAAACTAGACTCAGGGTCATGGTATACGTAGGTTATGTCCAAAGGGCATCTGTTCCAGCTCAACGGAGCACTTTTGGAGCCCCCCTTGAGCTAAAGTTTGGACTTAAGTTCACTAACCTTGGATCTAGTTCGAGTTAAGTTTTCATTCTAGTCGGGTTCCTAGATCACACGTGTCGGACCAGTTTCAGTTTAACGGTCACTGAAACTCAATCAGGGTTACAAGTACACAGACATGTATGAGAAATGTTTCCTGATCTGAGGGTGTATTTGGGTCAGATTATGACAATTTGATTACTTATATCTGGCCTACAAATGACAAGTCTCAGATTTCTTAAATTAAATTAAATTTCTAAAGAAAACCAGGTTTTCTCACACTCCTCGCTCTGGGCTCAAGCAAATAGCCCAGGGACACTCTGGTTTTGACTTTCGAGATGGTTATCAAGCCCAGCAAGGCGGTCCTAATTCTATAACCTCATATTATTTAGACTTTCGATGTGTGGTCCAGATCTGATACGGAGTTTCGTGATGCTCCCGAGAGCAGAAGGGTAATGAGATTGATCCTAGATTTTTGGGTAATGTAGCGTCAATGATTCCACAAGTTTTAGGTCTTGCAGATCGTATTTAAATTAATTAGTGTGGATTTCGTATGTAATCTAGATTAACACTAGTTAATCCTCATCTAATTTCTAAAGGATTTGGTCCTGAGTGATTTCTTCCTGAGGTGATACTCGGGCCTTTGTATGGGATTTTTCAAGTCGTTACAGTATGACCAGCTAGTAAATGGGTCTGCTATCGATGAGCCGGGTAGGTATTGGCAGACTACTAGTTAAGCGGATAGTGAGGTCTATTCTGCTCACTGGGCTGTGCAGTTAGGGAGGAGGCAGTCGATGTCGAGTGTAATAGACCTCGATGATTGTAACAACTCATAAATTTTCGTACAATGGCTCGAGTACCACCTCGACCAGAAATCACTTAGGATTAAATCCTTTAGAAATTTGACAAAGTTAACTAAGTGCTAACTAGATTAGCCATGAAATCCGTTGGAATCGCTTTAAATACGATCTACAAGATCCAAAACTTGTAGAATCATTGACGCTAGGTTACCCTAAAATCTAGGATCAAACTCGTTACCCGCCTGCCCTCAGGAACACATTGAAACTCCGTATCAGGTCTGGACCGCACATCAGGAGTTCGAATAATATGAGGTTAAGGACTTAGGACCGCCTCGCTGGGCTTGACAACCATCTCGGAAATCAGACCCAGACAGTGTCCCACGGCTGTTCGCTTGAGTCCGGAGCGAATGAGGGTGAAAACACATAATCCCTTTACAAAATAAATATCTGGAATAGTGATCTGAGACTTGAATCTTGTGGTCAATTTATAAGAAATCAGACCGTCAAAATCTGACCCAAATACACCCTCGGATCAGAAAAAATTTCATAAACATTTACATGTACTTGGAATTTCGGATCGAGACCCGCTGACCGTTGAACTGAAACTGGTCTGCCATGCGTGATCTGGGAATCCCACTGAGACGAAAACATAACTCCACATAGATCCAAGGTTAGTGAGCTTAAGTCTGACTTTTGGCTCAAGGAGGTCCGCCAGAAGTCCTCATTGAGCTGAAACACTGCTGTTTTGGTTATAACATAAGTATACCTTGAATTTAAGTCTATTTCAGAGAGTTTTTAGGCTATATAAGGACCTTAGAGCACCCTCTCTCACAACCATACGAATTTGGGAAAAACCCTAAGTAAGAAGAGAGAAAAGAGAGAGAAAGCTAGAGAGTTGTGGGAGAATCTCCCTGCTGCTGTTTCCAGTCACCACACGGGCTGCACCACCCCTTTCTTGTCGCTTTCCCGGCGATACCGACTCTGTTTTAAGGTAAGAAACCCTAACCCTAAATCTGTTTTGGGGTGTGAAGGTTATAGGTTATGAAATAGCTAACCGGTTACACTCTTTAGGCTATAAAACTGCCGAATACGGAAGCCTAACGAACCTCGCTGATTCGTTACAATTCCAAGGTGTAAGGTGAGGACTTTAGGTATATAGGTTACGGTTTTCAATGCTTTCAATGTCAGATAATGATAGATTCGTGATCTGCATGCAATTATACATGTACAAAGTGCTTTCCGTTTTCTGTTTCGATTAAAGTTGTAGAATATGAAATTTTACATATTCTAGGTATACGTAGAAAATACCATATACGTATATTTTTTGGAAACGTGTTTGACATGATTATTCGTTGTATGGACATACGATATATGGATAAAATACTTATTTGGCGAAAGGATTCGCCCAAATACATGTCTACTAATATACACTATGTAAGTAGAAATACTGTATTGTAAAAAGTACCGTATACATGTATATTTTAGAGATGTGTTTTCCATGATTAATTGTTGTATAAATATATTATGTGTGCGTAAACTACTTGCTTGGCGAAAGGATTCGCCCTAATACATGTTTGCTAACATACACCAAGTATGTTGAAATAGTGTATGTTATGTGTTTGTGGAAATGCTTGTGTGAGTAAGTGTTGGGATGTTGATGCCTTAGGAGGATGTTGAGATGGGATTCTCAACTACCTTAGAGACATGTATGATTACCTCCACGAGGTTGGTTACTTAAACCGCTTACTTTTGTAATATATGTGGTTGTATTCCTATCTATGTAGTGCTTTACAACATGCTTTATAACATGCTTTACAACATGCTTTATAACATGCTTTATGACATGCATACTAATATGCTTGAATTACTCTATTTACCATGCTCTACTCCACGTGCTACTAATATGGTTTGATTGAGTTTGGGACTATGTCTATAGTCCAGACAGTCGGTACTAGACTTGAGATCATGGTTGAGTTTTATGTTGCCACATAAGATGTGTTTGACGAACCCGAGTCATACGTCAGTTGGCGACAGTGGTTAGGCCACACGAAGTGCTTATGCACTTCATGTCGTCTAGTTGATTATGCGCTTGAGCTAGTCAGGCTCGTCACGTAACCAGATATGTCTAATGTATGTTCACCATGTTTGGTCGCTACTGCTTGAACCTAGGGTACTAAACTTACCAGTGAAATCCCTTTTAACCATGGTACCTCGATCCGGTAAGACTCATGAGCCGGGCATGGTGGTATGGGACACCGTGGTCGAGCTGTTGGCCTACGCTGGGGCCACGTGCCTCCCCGTAGTGACCAGTGAACAACTAGACTCGTGAGCCAATTATGGTGGTATGGGACACTATATTCATGCTGTCGGCCTACATTGATAAGGTGATGGGGGAGTGGTGCAACGAATGCGAGCAACAGCCCTGACAGCCCTTTGTAGTGGCCTCGAGCATACTCTGAAATTGTGGTGAGTCTTAGAGTTTACCGCGGTATATAGAGTATGAACTAGGCCTGTTTCTGTATAGTGATGAATTGTTAAAGAGGTGATGGGGGAGTGGTGTAACCTTTGTGCGTAATAGCCCTGGCAGCCTTTGCAGTGACTTAGAAAACACACCATCGTCTGATATTAACTAGGACTGACGACCCTAGAATGGATCATGTTTGGGAATGATACAAGGGAGGTACCTTAGTTTTTCAATCCTGCTGTTTGAAATGGACTAATTAAAAACTTGGTAATCATGCTCATCATGCATTGCATGTGCCTAGAAGATGTGAAGCATTGAGGGATGAAAGCATGCCGCGAACGTGAGATGGTGTCGCACGAGGGAGGGTGTGGTGAGGGCATCCATCATACCTGTATCTATACTTGCATTAATAAGAGTAGTTAGGAGTGTTTGATTTTACTGCTTTATCATTACTGCTTGATTGTATTGATAACATGTTAACCTATGCTTTATTGTTCTACTGAGTTAGCTACTCACTCCCACGTTATGGGATGGTGTTGTGCACACCAACTAGACTCTGTCTCAGGTTTAGGTGAGCCGACGACTCAGGAGGCAGAGCCTGATTATGATGAGGACCAGGAGGAGTTCTCATATATGCAGTACTCTGACGGCTTCAACTAGGCTGCCAAGATCGATGGGTCTTGCAGGGATTGCTACTTAGTCTAATTTTTGACATTTTGTTTATAAAATAGATATATGTATATGGTGACTCAGATGGGTTCATACTCTGGAGAATGAAATGATTTTGTTTCTTTACATACATATATATACAGTTTAGTCTTCCGCTTGCCTTTATACAAATGATCTGGAGTATGAATTACTATTTTGGTATAATCTCACTCATGTTTATTGCTCTAACATAGATAACATTTAATCATCATTATTTATGTTGCATAAGTGATGCGTTGGAACTGGGGAGTTGAGTTATACTCGACCCCCGTTTTTCAGGGCATTACAGTGATTTCCCCAGAGAGCAACTGTACTGATATGTGGACTTATTGAGCAGGATTGCATACTCATTCATCCATTCATTCACTATCCACTCGGGCTGGTGGTGCGCAACTAGCTGTTGTGTACCTTCGCATGACTAGGATTTTGGTTAGGAACATGACTAACCTGAGATTAGGAGTTTACCACATTGTGTTTGACTATCCAAATTTAGGTATGGGACTGGTTTGGATAGAACTCCCTTGTGATGGACCCCATAGCCTGCGATACTACGTACTATCATCCCGACTTCACATTTCACCATGGCCATTTCATTCACACCGCATATTACAGTGCATTCGCAATACTTAGCATTTTGGGTTACTATATTTCTACATTTACACGGCCTAGATACGACTGACGTATTCGTGGAGTCATCAGGATTTACATATTTCATTGCATTATTGTCATTTAATATTTGGCTTGTTGTCTTCGCATTGTATAACTATTTACATTGCTTCATCAGTATATGATATTGCTTCTATTATATTTCTGCATCGCATAGCCTGAATAAGGCTGATAGTATTTATGGGCCTATCAGTATATTTTCGCTTACTCTGATATCGTATGATTCATGATCTTGCTTGTATTTTCGATATTGTATGATTACCAATATTGTGTTGAGTACTTGGCACCTACCTATTATGATATTGTATTGGACACTTAGCGCTTGCCTTGCGAACACACTTACACCACCCTCTAAGCTTTTGTAAGCTTATGCATGATAGATGCGTGTAGGTGATGTTAGGTTACAGCCGATCTGAGGCAGGAGCGGGTGGTGGAGCTTTTGGAGTTTTCTTCAATACCTTTATATTGTGTTTCCATTTTATCATTGTACTTGAATGTTTATTTAGTGGATATGTGGTGATGTTGTTTTGTGACTTGGTTATACTTGTGGTTATGCTCCATTAAAAAAAATCATACTGAAAATCCTCCTTGTAGGATCCCAAGATTAGAATCTGGCGTATGGGCACTGGGAGCTGAGAATGGGGTAATACGGAGGCTGTCGGCACCGGATTCGGCGATCGGGAATTTTGTGAGCCCGTTTTCCAAGTTTGGGGCGTGACAATAACTGTGGCCCCGATTGAGTATGACTGTTGATTTGATGCAAGCTCTCCACATTCAATCAGCTTATCCAATCGCATAGAAATCGCGTCCTAGCATGCATCCATTTTCAGGGAGTGTACCCTATGATGTAGATGAGTCATGGGCCTCCCTATGAGCCCTAATCATCAAAAACAGCCGCCCACTGGGTATAAACTATGTATAAAGTGGCCATGGGGCCATTTGCATCACAACTGGGCCTATAAATAGCCTCCCACTCACCCACTCTCCCATATATGAAGTTTTACAAAACCCTAAGGGAGAGAGAGGAGAAAAAGACGAAAGAGAGAAGAGAGAGTTTGGGAGATCGTTGCAGGAATTCTCCCCCACGAATTCATGCACCAAATATGCACCCCGTTGCGCTACTCAACCTTTTTCGATTATAATTTTGGGTAAGAAATCCTAACCCTAATATCGTTGTAGAGATCCAAGATAGTTGTATGTCAACCTAGCTAACCTGTTTCATCATTTAGGTGTCCGACGTTCCATTTTCGGAAATGTAGGATTTGGACCGAGTCTGAGTCGAGCATCCCGATGAAAGGTACAGACTATAAACGCTTAGGTTGTGGTTATCAATGCTTTCATGTCAGCTAATGATTTATGTCTTACTTGATTGCTACCGTATTGTCTTAGATAGGTCGATTTCTGTATGATATACACATGAACTATGATGAGTAAAAGATGTATCCCATGTGTTTGTTGAAATGTTTGAATGAGCATTTGAAAATTATTTGTGCTTGCCATGATTACTGATCTAGGATTCGTCATTGTCATATGCATGTTGATCTCTCTGTATAAGGAATTGATAAAACATATGTTGTAACTAACCTAGTCCATGTGTTTGATGAATTGCCTGAATGAGAAATTGTTGATGATTTGTATTTACTTTGAGTATTAAGAGAGGATTCTTTATTGCCTTATGTATGTGTATAATTTCCTTCATGTAATCATATTTTCCTCCATATAATTAATTGATAAAATGCAAGTGTTTGATAACATGATCGATGTGTTTGAGGAAATGCCCAAATGAGGAATCCACTTGGATTGTTTGTTAAATACCGAGATGAATATCACATGTGTTTGTTAGCTGCGTATAAGTAGGAATGAGGCTACAATGTACCCCAGGCAATCAGTAACAGTCCCTTTTCGGGTAGCCGAATTATTCTCGCCACATTGGGTATACTTGATGAATCCTGGTCGCACGACCATTGTCGACAGTGGTTAGGCCACGAGGGGTGCTTATGCGCTCCATGTAGATTAAGTCAGCGTGTGCCCGTACCAATCAAGCTTGCCTAATGAATCGAGTGACCTATTGTGTATTTACCATGTATGGACACGACTACTTGAATCTAAGGTACCCCTCACCAATGTAAAGATCCACTTTAACTATGGTACCACGATCCGCTAAGACTCATGAACCAATATGGTGGTAAGGGACACTGTGTTCGAGTTGTCGGCCTACACTAGGGTGACGAGCCTCCCCGTAATGACCTGTGAACAAGTTAGACTCGTAACTCAAGCATGGTGGTATGAGACACCGTGTTTGTACTGCCAGCCTACGCTGGGGTGACGAACCTCCCCCTAACGACCGCGAGTATAAATTTCTTGTAACTTACCTATCGTATATGTTTAATTAGGAGTGACAACCCTACAACTTGCTTATCGCATGTGTTTGACTAGGAGTGATGAACTTAGATGGATCCTTTGATTCGGGTCAATGATATAAAGGGAAGTACCCTATGTAAGACCCGTATCCTAGACTGTTCCGTTTCGTAGGCTTTCGCATTCCTCCCGGTAGAATTCCAGCAACCCTTGACCTCTATCCAACGTTTGCGCGTGATCCTAAGCTGAGTCCTGCATACCGAAGTCAGCTCGACCTGAAACTTGTACCCTAGCGACCGCGTCGTCGCTATGGTTCCAATGGCGTGACTCGCGCACCGATCTGATACCCAGGTGTGGCCCACTTTCCCACCCTCTCATCTCCCATCTTAACCATTCACTCTCCATCAACCTCCATTAAAATAAAAGGCAAGGAGTATAGGAGTCCAAGGAGCTAAAGAAGAAGGCCGATAAGTGGGTGATCCACCGTTGATTTCAATTTCTATGGGCCCACTTATTGTGTGACCCACTTAATGTGTGCATTATATTTGGGAGGGCCTAATAGTGGCAGGGTCCCTCCCCTTCACGTCTCTCTCTCTCTCTTGATGTGTGGCCCACCTTGATGAACTAAGTAGATCCACACCATCCATCGGTGGTAGCCACCTTGCTGTCCACCTTTGGATGGCTTTGGGCATGCCCAAAGGATGGGAAAATAGAAATATTAGCTTAATCCACTGATAGGCCACACTCAAGTGGACCCACCGTGACGTTTATGTTATCCACACTGTCTAGATCTCTGGACGGTGGGCCTCTTGAAACGTATGTGATGTATCCACCGTCCAGGAAGTCCATCTGGACGCTGGAGTGGATGTATAAAATATGAAATATATTTTATATAATATATATGTATATATATGATATATTATTATATAATATAAAATTTTATATTAATAAAAGCTATGGTGGGCCACTCCTACGTGGGACCCACCTTTAATTTATGTTATCTGCATCGTCCAGATGTATCTGGATGGTGGATCTAGAGTATATATATACATATATTATATTATATTATATTATATTAAAGTATATAATATATAATACACTGATATTATATTTATATATATGATTATGGTGGGCCACTCCTACGTGGGACCCACCTGACGAACGGATTGGACAGTATATAAATAGCAGGTGGGCCACGTATGTGGGACCCACCTGACAAATGGATTGGATGGCGTACCTCACGCAGCCATGGCTGCTGTGAGGCTGACGTTAGCAGGGTTGGTGGGACCCACTGCAGTTGTATATGTTTCATCTGCACCGTCCATCTGGACGGTGCCAAGTACGCCCCACCATGATGGATGTTTTCCATCCAACTGTCCACTCATCTGACATACTCGTGGACCTCACTCTAATGCATGTGTTATAGCTAACCGTCCATCCATTTGGCATGCTTGTGTCAAGGCTTGAGACTGGAAATAAGACAGATCCAGTTATCAGGTGGACCACACTACAGGGAGCAGTGGGTTTTGAATGCCTACCATTGAAACTCTTTGGGTTACAGCAGACCAATCTGATAGTTGTTTGTCCTCTTAATTCCGGTCTTTATGACCTTACGAACAGATTAGAAGGAAAATGAATACTATGGTGGCCCCACTGGAATTTAACAGTAGAAATCATTATCACCACTACCATTTGTGGTATGATCCAGATGATCCATTGGATATGATTCATTTTTTTTATAATGCTCTGGCATGATCTCTAACAATAGATGAATGGTGATGTGATTCGGCCCATTTGGTTCGGCCCATTTGATTCAGCCCATTTGAATCGACCCATTTGATTCGGCCTATTTGATTGGCCCATTTGATTCGGCCCATTTGTACTGGCCATTTGATTCAGCCCAATGTTATATATTGGCCCATGAGTGAGGCCCAATGTGATGCGTATATGCCCTATAAGCAAGGTCCATGATGATGTATATTAGGCCCTTGCATGAGGTCGTGGGCCCATTATACGATTGGCCCTATGAGCACCATTCCTTAGGAGCTGTGTTGGTTAAAGGACCACATTGATGGACAAGGATGGTTGGACGTCCACATTGTGACCTTCCCTTAAGACTTGTTAAGCCCATTCTCATCATTTTCTAGTAGGTTAGCCCAAACGCTTGGGCCCCTTTGATTTTAATTAATCCATCATCGATCATTCATCTATGAACCCCGCCTTGGGTCGAGGTTGATTATCGGTGCCGATATCGATACCAGCTACCGCTGCCGATTATGAGTTTGTAACAGCATAACATTGTGATACATGCCCATACGCATCATTTATATGTTTGTTATGAGATGTGATTGGCCATTGCATACGCCATAGTGCAGGTGGTTTATGGGACTCCCTGATAGGCAGAGTTACTCCACATGAGAGCACGGTATGCACAGGATTGATGCATGATTGGAATGTGTAACTCATGCACATTTACAATTGTATGATTGTGATTATTGTACGCCCTAGCGACATCAGGGCTGTGGTCTCCACAGACGCATCATGGGCGGCTGGATTGGATACCAGAAATACTATTTCTAGCATCGGGATGCCATAGATGTCCTTGGGTGAAAATCCCTAAACCCGATGGTACTAGAGGATGAATCTAACGTCGAGACCGAGTGGATACATGAGTGCACGAAGGCTGAATATCAGGAGAGCACGTCTCCCACTGTGTCATGTTCAGTTGGAAAGGGGTGTGGCCTTACCTGTTCGAGCGTAAGGGGCATTACTAGGCTGAGTTTGACCAGCTCATGAATGGGTTTGCTATTGATGTGTCGGATAGGTATTGATCGACTATTGGCTAAGTAGATAGTGAGGTTTCTTACACTCACTTGGACTGCACACTTGGGAAAGGGGTAGTGCCATTTGCAGTGTATTAAACCCTGGTAATTATCCAGAATGAGAATTGTACTAATATTTGATGCTCTAGTGATGAGCTGCATTGATATGTGGATTTAGATGATGATTGGCATGCTTGAGTTGCATCTCGCATCGTATGGTCGTGATATGGCTGATAGCATTCACATCTTGCACAGCATAGCCTTAGTACGAATGATTGCATTCATATACTCATCAGCATGATTCTGCATTACTCTGTCATTGCATTTTAAGCACGTTTATATTATGCACACACTTACACCACCCTTTAAGCTTTCTATAAGCTTATTCACGATTGATGCATGCAGGCGATGTCCGGACGCAGCCGTAGCTTTGCCGCCGTAGGAGCGTGCAGTCGAGCTTCGAGAGTTTCCGTTATTATTATCTTGTATTTTTCTTTGTACACATTGTACCTTAAAGTTTTTTTTTATCATAGTGGATTGCGTGATTGTGTTCTTGCGGTTATTGTTTGTGGGTTATGCTTATACTGAACCAAAATAATGTTTAAAATCCTCCTTATAGGATCCCAAGATCGGAACCTGGTGTATAGGTGCCGGGAGCGAGAATGGGGTGCTATGGAGGCTGTTAGCGCCGGATTCAGTGATCAGGAATTTTGTGAGCCTAGTTTCTGAGTTTGTGGTATGACAAAAGTTGATATCAGTGCATAACTTGGGAACAACTCAGGACAACATCATATATCTAGTATGAGTTCAGGACAATTACGTTTCGAGTTGGTAACCTTCTGATTTAGTCCCCTAACGTGCCTTCGAGAGTTCTCAAGGTTGATTGACATCCTTATTCTTTCATAATCCGACCATACATGTGAGTGCCTCTTAGTTACAGCAGATGTTGCAGGCTCTGACGTTTGCGCTTCAGGGACAGGGCAGGCTGAAAGTGCCCTAGTTTGTCAATTAGCGCGAGTATTGAGTCAGCTAGACTGAAGAGCCTTATAGGAAGATCAATTCAAAGCGTCTACCTCAACCAGATGTGTGCAAGCTTGTCATAGGTAAATCTAAACCTCACATCCCATGTTCCAAAACACCAGGTAAATAAAACCCTTAAAACAAATTAGAACATCATAGGGGTTTTAAGTTAAGAAAACTTTTTTAAAATCAGAAAATCTCTAAGTTTTCTTGTTTTATCCATTTTATCGATACACAGCTCGATATGATCGACCTGCGCTGTCGATGTGCTCGATGATAAATTGATTCCATTGGAATGAGGACAAAAGTGTCCAGCAACTTCATGTACATCTGGATGGATTTATCAATGTATCGATATACCAATCGATATCATCGATATTTAAATCTCGAGTCCATCGAAGGTGACTCGATAATATCGACAGGTAGATCTCTGCTGCCCCTGTTTTTTCTTAAGAATATCATATGTGCATCGATATATCGAAGCCTCCTTGATACCATCGAAATTCAAATCTCGATGATATTAGAAGGCTCTCAATGATATCGGTCTTGGGCACCAAGTTTTCTAACAAAATATTTCAGGATAGTTTATCTATGATCGAGGGTCATTCGATAGAATTGATATTCAAATATCGATGATATCGATATTGTTTTGACGGCATCGAACAAAGACATAGACTATCCAGCAAGCTTAATGAGAAATCCGTTGGATTTATCGATGCCTCGACACAGTTATCGATATCATCAACATTCAAATTCCAATAATCTTAAAGGTCCCTCGATCATTCTTGTAAACCTGAAATATTTCAAGTCAGGTCTCTCTCATTTTCAAATGTCGATGAATCGACACTAGTATCGATTGAATCAGAGTTCGAAATCCGATGACATCGACACATGTTTTGATTCCATCGACCAGCTGGTAAGAGGTTTCAATAGCGTATGACATTTGAATTTGTGTCATCGAGTGGACCATTGATGCTATCAAGTGTATACGCTCGATGATATCGAAACCGCTCGATGATATCGAACTCTTTCATAAATGTGACCGTTTTATATCCGTTGGAACCTTTTTCCTATATAAGGAGGACTTGTCTATTGTTGCTGGTAGAGAAAGAAGAGAGTGCTTTTAAGTGTTTTACCTTAGATCATATACCCAAAGCCCTTTCTCTCAGGGAAGTTCATCCTCCAATCCACCCTCATCATTGATATTCAATAGAGTGGATTGGGGAATGAACTTCCGCATTCAAGGATCCTTCAGCTACTACCTTAATGGCAAATCATTAAGCTGGGATGCCTTGAATGCATAGATGATTAGAATCACTCTATCTTCTTTATAGGAAAATATTTTATGGAGTAGGATTCCGTTTTCACCTTAACCCAACCCGAAGCCTTGTATTGGTACATCATCTGTGTTGTGTATCAAGGAAGTAGAAGATTCTTCATCAACAAAGGAGGAGATCTTCGACAACGTACTGAATGAGACTAATCCACTTATTTGTAAGTTATTAGAGTCCAAAGGACACTTGTGATAATTCCTTTTTAGGATTGGGTTTAAAGTGTTTCTCACCCTTTCAAGCCCTTGTAGGAGGCCTTCGGTGGGAGTGTATAGAGTGGGTGCATTGTGTTGACCCTTGCTCTGTGGAGAGCATAAATAGTTAGGTTCCTTGTGTGGATCCTTAGCCAATGTGCCTAAAACCGGGTGTGTTGTGTTGTGTAATGCCCTGAAATTCGAGGGTTGAGTAGCAACTTAACTCTCGAGTTCTAAAACATCACTTATACAACATAGATAATGATGATTAAATATTGTCTGTGTTAGTGCAATAAACATGAGTGAGATTATACCAAAACAGTAATTCATACTCCAGATCAATTGTATAAAGGCAAGCGGAAGACTGAAACTGTATATAATTGTATGTAAAAGAAACAAAACCATCACAATCTCCAGAGTATGAACCCATCTGAGTCACCATATACATGTATCTATTTTACGATCAAAATATCAAAAGTACAACTAGAGAAGTAAGCCCGATAAATCCCGTCGATCCAGGCAGTTTAGGCAAAGCCGCCAGCATACTGCATATACGAGAACTCGTCCTGGTCCTCGTCGTAGTCCAGCTCAGCCTCCTGAGTCATCACCTCATCTGCACCTAAGACAGAGTCTGGTTGGTGTGTACAACACCGTCCCGTAATGTGGGAGTGAGTAGCTAACTCAGTGGAACAATAAAGCATAGGTTAACATGTTATCAATGCAGTTAAGCAGTAATGATAAAGCAGTATAATCGAACAATCCTAACTACTCTTATTAATCTAAGTGTGAAATGCAGTCATGATGCATGCCCTCACCGACATACTACCTCATGTGACACCATCTTACATTCGCGGCATGCGCTCATTCCTCAGTGCTCCACATCTTCCAGGCACATGCAGTGCGATGATGAGCATGATTACCAAGTTGTTATTAGTCCATTTCAAACAGCAGGATTGGGAAACTAAGGTACCTCCCTTGTATCATTCCCAAACATGATCCATTATAGGGTCGTCAAACCTAGATAATCTCATATGACAGTGTGGTTCTAGGGCGATTCAAAGGCTGTCAGGGTTGTTACATGCAATTGTTACACCACTCCCCCATCACCTTTTTAATGGTTCATCACTAACTTGATACAGCCCTAGTTCATACTCTATACACTACGGTAAAACTCGTCGCCTCACCGCAAATTCAGAGTATGCTCAAGGTCACTACAAAGGGCTCGTCACCAATCAGTGTAGGCCGATAGCTCGAATACAGTGCCCCATACCACCGTATTCGGCTCACGAGTCAAGGTTACTCACTGGTCACTACCGGGAGGCACATGGCCCCAGCGTAGGCTGACAGCTTGACCACGGTGTCCCATACCACCATGCCCGGCTCATGAGTTTTAGCGGTTCGAGGTACCATGGTTAACAGGATTCCACTGGTAAGTTTGGTACCCTAGGTTCAAGCAGTAGCGTCTAAACATAGCGAACTTACATTAGACATATCGGGTTACTTGATGAGCTTGACTAGCTCAAGCGCACAATCAACTGAACGACATGAAGTGCATAAGCACTTCGCGTGGCCTAACCACTGTCACCAACCGAAGTACGACTCGGGCTCGTCAGACACGTCCTTCGTGGCGAAATGAATCTCAACCACGAACTCAAGTCTAGTACCGATTGTCTTGACTATAAACATATTCCCAATCACAATCAATCCTTATTCAGAGCATGTGGAGTAAATCATAATAAACAAAGTAATTCAAGCATGTTAACAAACATGTCATAAAGCATATTACAAAACACAATGTAAATAAGAAACACAAACACATATGTTTCATAGTAAGCGATTAAATTAAACAACTAATCGTAGAGGAAATCATATACGTTTCTAAGGTAGTTGAGAATCCCATCTCAATACCCACCTAAAGCACCATCTTCTAAGCACTTACTCTCACAAGCATTTTTACAAACACTTAGAATACACTATTTCAACATACATAGTGTATATTAGCAAAACACGTATTAGGGTGAGCCCTTTCACCAAGCAAGTATTTTACACATATATAATATGTTCATAAAGCAAATAATCATGACAAACACATTTCCAAAATTTATACGTATACGGTACTTTCTACAAATACCTAGAATACACAAAATTCCATATTCTTCGTATTTAATCGAAACGGAAAACAGACAGCACTTTGTGCATGTGCAATTATATGCAGATCATGAATCTATCATTATCTGACATTGAAAGCGTCAAAAACTATAACCTATACACCTAAAGTCCTTACCTTTTATCGTAGAATCGTAACAAATCTGATAGGTTTGCTAAGCTTTCGTATTCGGTAGTTTGGTGACCTATAGAATGAAATAGATTAGTTATTTCATAACCTACAACCATCACAACCCCAAAACAGATTATGGTTAGGGTTTCTTACTTAGAAACGAGGTCAAAATCGCCGGGAAAGTGATGAGAATGGAGTGGTGAAGCTTGTGTAGCGGCAGGGAAAAAGGGTAGGAAGACTCCTCCTACAACTCTCTAACTTTCTCTTTTCTCTCTTCTCTCCTAGGGTTTTTCTTAAATTCGTATGGCTGAATGAGAGAGGGTTCTAAGGTCCTTATATAGCCTAAAATCACACCAAAACAGACTTAAGGTCAAGGTATACTTAGGTTATAACCAAAGTGAGCCTGTTCCAGCTCAACGGAGCACTTCTGGCGGCCCCCCTTGAGCCAAAGGTCGGACTTAAGCTCACAGACTCCGGATCTAGGTGGAGTTAAGTTTTTGTTTCAGTCGGATTCCCAGATCATGCATGGAGGACCAGTTTCAGTTCAACGGTCAGTGAAACTTGATCAGAGATTTCAAGTACACTGCCATGTATATGAAATTTTTCTTGATCCGAGGCTATATTTGGGTCAAATTCTGACGGTCTGGTTGATTACAAATTGTCCGCAAGTAACAAGTCTCAGATTACTATTTGAGATATTTATTTATAAAGAAAACCAAGTGTTCTCACACTCCTCGCTCCGGACTCAAACGAATAGCCGTGGTACACAATCTGGATTTGATCTCCGAGATGGTTATCAAGCCCAGCGAGGCAGTCCTAAGTCTATAACTTCGTATCATTCGGACTTTCGATGTGCAGTCCAGATCTGATACAGTGTTTCAATGTGCTCCCGAGAGCAGTCGGGTAATGAGTTTGATCCTAGATTTTAGAGTAACCTAGCGTCAATGATTCTACAAGTTTTGGGTCTTGCAGATCCTATTTAAAGTGATTCTATTGGATTTCATAGCTAATCTCGTTTAGCACTTATTAACTTTGTCAAATTTCTAAAGGATTTGATCCTAAGCGATTTCTGCCTGAGGTGGTACTCGGGCCATTGTACGGAATTTTTGGAGTCGTTACAATCTACCCCCCTTAATGAAAAATTTCGTCCTCGAAATTAATACCTTTTCGTACTCCTCGAGGAGCTGAGGGTAGTTCTTTCGGATCTCGACTTCTGTCTCCCAGGTAGCTTCCTCCTCTGTATGATGCGTCCATAGTACCTTCACGAGTAGAATCACTTTGCTACGTAGTACTTGCTCCTTTCTGTCAAGGATACGTGTTGGGCACAACACATATGTAGCATCCTCGCTCAACTGTACCTACTCCCATCTGATAATGTATGAAGGATCAGGAACGTACTTCTTCAGCATAGATACATGAAATACGTTATGTACAGTTACAAGTGGTGTGGGCAAAGCGAGACGATATGCCACAGCACCCACTTGATCAAGTATCTGAAACGGACCAATGAACCTTGGTGTGAGCTTCCCCTTCTTCCCAAACCGAAGGACTCTCTTCATAGGGGAAACTCTGAGGAATACATGATCTCCGACCTCGAACTCAAACGGTTGCCACCTCGTATCAGCGTAACTCTTTTGTCTGCTCTACGTTGTAAGAAGTCGACACCTGATAATGTCGATCTTCTTTGAGGTCGCCTGTACCAACTCTGGGCCAATCAAACTGCGCTCGCCGACCTCAGCCCAGCAATGCGGTGCCCTGCAAGGACGACCATATAAGGCCTCATATGGAGCCATGCCAATGCCCGCCTAGAAGCTGTTATTGTACGCGAACTCTGCATAAGGAAGATAGTCATCCCAACTGTCCTTGAAGTCCAAGACACAGGCCCGCAACATATCCTCCAAAATCTAGCTCACCCACTCTGTTTGCTCGTCAGTCTGAGGGTGAAACGCAGTACTGAACTTCAATTTCACACCCATCGCTTCCTGGATATGAGTCCAGAAGATAAACGTGAACCGTGCATCTCTGTCCAACACGATCTCTAGGGGAACTCCATGCAGACGCACAATCTCTCTGATGTACAGCCTAGCCAGCTCGTCTACAGAGTTCGTGACTCTGATAGGGAGAAAATGGGCCGATTTGGTCAACTGGTCCACAATCACCCAAATGGAATCATGTCCCTTCCTCGTCTTCGGTAGCCCCAATATAAAATTCATGGAAATGAAGTCCCACTTCCATTCAGTTATGGGCATGGGCTAAAGTAGTCTAGGAGGTTAGCAATGTTCTGCCTTGACCTGCTGGCACGTCAGACAATGAGAAACATACTCTGCTATGTGGGTCTTCATGTCATCCCACCAATAAGACTGTCCAATGGCCTGGTACATCTTCGTGCTACCAAGGTGCATCGCAAGCTTCGATTTGTGGGCAGTATCGAGTAGCTCCTGTCACAAGTCATGAATATCAGGAACGCATAAGCGGCCACGATATCATAAACCCCCAACTATTCCAACTCTCCATTAGAAGTCCTTGGCGTCGCTAGCTTGTTTTCGAAGCTCAGACAACCGTTCATCGCCCTTCTGGGCCTCGATGATCCTATCATCAATAAGTGGCCGCACCTGAACGTATGCGACACACTCAAATGGCTACTCCATGGTGAGTTTCTACTCGAAGTCCCGCATGAACTCTAGCATATCCCACTCTGCTATTATCAGCAGAGCCGCAAATGCAATAGCCTTCTTACAGCTCAACGCATCCGCCACAAGGTTGGCCTTGCCAGGATGGTAGGAGACCTTGAACTTGAAGTCCTTCAAGGTTTCCATCCATCTGCGCTGCCTCATATTCAAGTCCAGCTGAGTGAATATATACTTAAGGCTCTTGTGGTTGCAGAAAAGCTCGAACTCCTCTCCGTAGAGGTAATGTCTCCAGAGCTTCAATGCAAAGATGACAGCTGCTAACTCAAGGTCGTGTGTAGGGTAGTTCTCCTCGTGCTTCCTTAATTGTCTCGAGGCATACGCAGTCACCCTGTCCTTCTGCATAAGGACACAACCCAAACCAACGCGAGACACATCAGTATATATAGTGTACTTAACCCCTTGCTCTGGCAATACTAGCACAGGGGCGGACGTCAGTCTGTCCTTCAGCTCCTGAAAAGCTACTTCTGCCTTCTCATTTCAGGCGAACTTTAAGTCCTTACATGTCAACTGTGACAATGGCCTGGCAATCTTCGAGAAGTCTCGAATGAAGCATCGATAATACCCTGTCAGGCCAAGAAAACTCCTCACCTCGGTAACTGAGCCAGGCTGCTTCCAATCCTGAACCACGGCTACCTTAGCAAGGTCCACTGCTATCCTATCCTTGGACACCACATGTCCCAGAAACTTGACTTCTTCCTACCAGAAGTCGCACTTCTTATACTGCGTAAACAACTGGTTCTTCCTCAAAGCATCCAACACCGCTCTCAGGTGCACCTCGTGCTCTTCCCGACTTGTGGAATATGTCAGGATGTCATCAATGAATACGATGACAAATCGGTATAAGAATGGTCGAAATACCCTGTTCATCAAGTCCATGAACACGGCCGGTGCATTCGTAAGACCGAATGACATCACCAGGAACTCGTAATGCCCAAAACAGGTCCTGAAAGCTGTCTTCTGCACGTCTTCGTCTTTGACGCGCAACTGGTGGTACCCTGACTGTAAGTTAATCTTCGAGAAATACTTTGCCCCCTTTAACTGATCAAACATCATCTATCCTAGGCAAAGGATACTTGTTCTTCACGGTGACCTGGTTCAACCTACGGTAATCAATACACAATAGTAGTGAGCCATCTTTTTTCTTCACAAACAGTACAGGTGCTCCCCAGGGAGACACTAGGTCATATAAAGCCCTTCTCTACCAGCCCGTTAATTTGTTTCAGCAGTTCCTCCATCTCACACAGAGGCATGCGATACGTCGGTAAAGAGATGGGTGTCGCACCAGGCGTAAGATCAATGGTGAAGTCGATCTCGCGCCGAGGTGGCAACCTAGGAATCGGCGTAAACATGTCCGCAAAAGCCTGAACTACAGGCATATCCTCAAGCATCAGAACATCAATAGCCTCTAATGAAGAAGCGTAACATCGCAACTGAGTAGCGTGACTGACCTGAACAGGAAAAGTAAAGGTCGTGCCATCAAGTCCATAGGCTGTCACCACCCTAGTCTCGCAGTCGATCTCTGTTCGCATCTCAATGAGCCAATCCATACCGAAGATAACGTCGTAATGGAATAAGGGGACGACGATCAGGTCAACTAATATCACTCTGCCACCCAAGTTTATCGGGCAGCCCTCACACATACGAGTAATTTCTGATGAAGTCCTTGTGGCAGTGATGACCCTCACTCCTCTCGTAGGAGCAGTAGCTAAACCTAGTCGCTTGACTGCTGTGCATGAAATCATAGAGGTAGTGGACCCAGTATCCACCAATAAGAAGACCAGAGTACCTTGGACATGTGCAGTGACCTCGAAGGCCATAGGCGCTGAAGGTGCAATCTCTGGTTCCTCTGCTATAAGCACATGAACACACGCCTGCTGAGATCAGTTAGGCTAAGGTACCATGGGCCGTTGAGGCAGCCTGAAGTGAGGTGCAGGTGGTCTGAAGGACGGATGTGTAGGTGCCATCCGAAGTGGTGGAGTCGATAGAGCCTGCGAGGGGGAGCGACCAATCATCTGCGGAGGAGAGAACTCCTATCCCTCATCCACGCAAAACAGCTCCCAATAGGATGACCCTGTTTCCCGCAGTATGTACAGGTCACAATAGGGTGCCTCATCGGAGCACTGGCGCTGTGATCCTGGGAGACGAATCAGCACGAGGCCTCTTGCCAAGAAAAGGCCCGCCCTGAACATCTGGTCGTGGTCTCGTAACCATAGCATCACGGGAGCATGTCGCCGATCAACATCCTGCTCTGCCTGAATAGACATATGGATCAACTTCACATAGGATGGTATGCGGACACAACACATCTTCGACTGGATGTCAGGTCGCAAGCCCTCAGAGAAGCATCGAATCCGCATCAGCTCATCAGCAAGTATAGTCAGGACAAAGCGACCCAACTCCGTAAAGCGATGCTCATACTCAGTGACTGTCATGCCTCCCTGTCTGAGGTGCAGAAACTCATTCTCCCTCTCGTGTCGGTAGGCCTGAGGGTAATATTTCTTGTGGAAATGGAACTCAAATGTTGCCCAGGTCCACACATATCCCGCTATGATGGTCTGCAGTATGCTGTCCCACCATAAGCTAGCCTCCTTCTCGAACATGAAGGCAGCCAACTCAACTTGTTCAGCCTCAGAATAATGCAGCATCGTCAGTATCTTTAGGATGCGGTCTAACCAGTACTCAGCCTCCTCGGGTCTGTGAGAACCCATAAAAGTTGGAGGCCTCAAGTGCTAGAATCGCTCGAGTAAACTGCGAGTATCCACGTCTCCTGTAGGGTATGCAACAGGTGTGGGTGGAGGCACATCCTCAGCCTGAGCAGGAGGCTCTGTAGGCTCAACAGGACGTGTAGATGGCGAAGGTGGAGTCGCACTCCCACCCTGAGATGATAAAACCGCAAGAAGCTGCTGGTGCTGCTGCTGCATCAGCATCATCATCTGCTCAAACCTGTCCGTAGGTGGAGCAGCCTGCGGCTCATATGGTGTCGAAGAGGATGCCCGGTTCTGCTCACGAACCGGGGGTGTATAAGGTAACAATCCATCAGTAGGACCAACAGAAGGCTAATCTGAGCCAGAACCCGGGTCCGTAGGACCACCTCTGTGAGGAGGAGTCTGGTCCATCGAGTCAGTGAGCAAGAGGGGTGTCGTGCTCCTCGTAAACCTCCGTGACATGCCCTATACAACATAGGGTACATCGCATGTGAGATAAAGCATGGCAACACAATATATAATCACTTAAGTATTCCACACACTTCATAGCAAAAGAGGTTATATGCATTTCATTACTAAAATTGTCATAATACATGGAATACAGAGTTACATGAATTGTGACAGAAGATGCAGGGGAGCGAATACAACCAAGCTTCAACTACTACAAAAACATACTACTAACTACTACATCCATCAACATGAAAACATAAACCGCTTAAAGTGTTAAGCAAAACAACTACAAACAATAACTTAGATGACTAGGCATCCAAGTCAGGCGATGGAGGAGGAGCATCCTTGTCCTATACACAGCACAGGATAATCCTCAATGTGTGAGACACCTTAAAACTTCGCTTCATAAAGGCTTCGGTCACCTCGAGCTTGGCTCGGGCCTCACCAAGCTCAGTTCGAACCTATCCAATCTCTTACCATAGGGCGGCCTGGTTTTCCTTAATGCGAACCATACGAGCATCCCTCGCAGCCTGAGCAGCATCCAGCTCTGGTGCTCCAGGAGGAGAGCTCTCCTTAGTATCCTGAGCCTCTTCTTCTTCTTCCTGTATCTCATCATCGCTTCCTTCTTCGCTTCCTACCTCGAGATCAATACTCTCCTCACCTGCGCTATCCGACTCATCTCCAGACTCGTCGAGTTGGGCTTGCCGTTGTCGAGGGCTGATCTTCATGTTGTTAAGCATAGACTCACTTATGACCCAGACTGGCGCAAGGTCTTCCATGTTAAGCCTATAGCCGACATCTCGAGCCATCTTGCATATCAGGTGGCCAAATGGGAGCGAGAGGTTGTTCCTGACAGATCGAACCACCTAAACTATCTGAAATAGGACGAACGTGGGTAGGCATAAGTTGTCTCCATGTCCAATCTTGTATAGGAAGTCTACCATCAACTGAGTACACTCCGTGCGGTTACCCGACCGTGGATACACATTCTATGTGAAAATGTGGTGAAGCAAATGGAAGTCATCTGTCAACTTCAATGACGAAAGACAGTTTCCTCGCGTCCAAGAAACCCGTCGACCACAAAGGTATCGCGTACGACGATCCCTTTCTCGCACACTCTTGAAGAAGTTGTCATTAGGAAGCACTTCACCATACAGGATGTTCATGATCCGAGCCATCTCAACCACAGTAATTGTGCGCCTTATGCCCCTCACAGAGACAGTGAATTGAAGAGGCTCTAACGATGGGTCTATGATACGGGCGTAGAAGGCACGAACTGTGTTCTCACATGCAGGAGACTCACCTTCAAATATAGGACCCCATTCAATATCCACCAAGCGGTCCATCATCGGGTGTAGCCCAAACATTCTCTCATCCACGTGAGCTTCAAACACAATCTTACGTTCAACAAAACGACCGTATTCGAAGCCTATCGGAAAAACATCTCTGATCGAAAGTTGGGGATCTAGGTCTCGCTTCGACCTATACTTCCGAACTGTGCTAGGGCTAGCTTCATCGTCCACTTCTCTCCTCGAACGAGTTGGACGGCTAGGCCCAGCTTCATCTGCAGCGGTCTTTCTTTTCCCCATAAGAGAAAGGATGGCAGAGACGGAGAAAATGGCCGAAACAATGGCGAAGAAAGCCATGGAAAATGAAGATAAGAGAGAGAAAGGGCTGCTCTCTTTGCTTCACCACGAACTTAGGTCTCAACAGTGGTTGTAGAGGCCCAAACGACCAGGGTTTAAGAAGAAAAATGAAAAGATGAAGTGGGGTAGGGGGTGTGCACGAATTTGAGTGGAGAGGATAGGGAGGTAGGGTTGCTGTGAACAAAGGAGAAGGATGGGTTATGACCGAAAATAAGGGTTTTGACAATTGGGAGGGAGAGTTGAGAGAGAGGCAGCAATTTGGAGGGCTTGAAAGGGTGAAAATGAGGAAAAGGGGGCAAACAGAATAAAAATAGGGGCCCCCACACGATTTCGCAGGCCCCTCACATGTCCTGAGGTCCGGCCGACCCTGACCAGACCCAGCCCAACCAGACCCGATGGACCCGACCACGGTCGACCACGGTAACCGCAGTTTTGTCACAGTCCGATTGGCCGGGAACTGCACCATTGTGGTAGGGCGATGTTCACCACCCTCCCAAGGTGCCAAAGACACCCTGGGTTTGTCTTGGGTCCCTCTGGATTAGCGCGGGGAGGCCCACAATTCCGTTCGTTCCAAATTCGGGTAGTTTCAAGAAGTCTCTGTTCTAAATGGACATTTACTGAGTTTTAACAGCTGGGGTTGGGTGGATTGTGATCTAGACTTGTCAATAGACAGCTTAGAAGTGTTTTAGGATTGACTCGTACGACCAGGGTTGGGTACAGACTCGATTTCGGCGTTCGTTTCAGTGAACTTTGCCGTTGGACGGAACTAGGATTCCTATGACTATTACTACATTGTTCTCGCACCCTCCTATGTCAAAAGGCGTCAGCGTATGTCGTGGGAACATAACTCAGGTCCGGTTTAATCAAAATCATGCTCTGATACCAACTTGTAACCCCCTGAAATTTGAGGGTCGAGTAGCAACTCAACTCTCGAGTTCCAAAACATCACTTATGCAACATAGATAATGATGATTAAATGTTGTCTGTGTTAGTGTAATAAACATGAGTGAGATTATACCAAAACAGTAATTCATACTCCAGATCAATTGTATAAAGACAAACAGAAGACTGAAACTGTATATAATTGTATGTAAAATAAACAAAATGATCACAATCTCCAGAGTATGATCCCATCTGAGTCACCATATACATGTATCTGTTTTACGATCAAAATGTCAAAAGTACAACTAGAGAAGTAAGCCCGATAAATCCCGTCGATCTAGGCAGTCTAGACAAAGCCGCCAGCATACTGCATATACGAGAACTCGTCCTGGTCCTCGACGTAGTCCGGCTCAGCCTTCTGAGTGGTCACCTCATCTGCACGTAAGACAGAGTCTGGTTGGTGTGTACAACACCGTCCCATAACGTGGGAGTGAGTAGCTAACTCAGTGGAACAATAAAGTATAGGTTAACATGCTATCAATGCAGTCAAGTAGTAATGATAAAGTAGTACAATCGAACAATCCTAACTACTCTTATTAATGCAAGTATGAAATGCAGTCATGATGCATGCCCTCACCGACATACTCCCTCATGCGACACCATCTTACGTTCGCGGCATGCGTTCATTCTTCAGTGCTCCACATCTTCCATGCACATGCAGTGCGATGATGAGCATGATTACCGAGTTGTTATTAGTCCATTTCAAACAACAGGATTAGGAAACTAAGGTACCTCCCTTGTATCATTCCCAAACATGATCCATTATAGGGTCGTCAAACCTAGATAATCTCATATGACAGTGTGGTTCTAGGGTGCTGTAAAGGCTGTCAGGGCTGTTACATGCAATTGTTACACCACTCCCCCATCACCTTTTTAACGGTTCATCATTAACTTGATACAGGCCTAGTTCATACTCTATGCACCGCGGCAAAACTTATCGCCTCACCGCAAATTCAGAGTATGCTCGAGGTCACTACAAAGGGCTCATCACCAATCAGTGTAGGCCGACAGCTCGAATACAGTGTCCCATACCACCGTATTCAGCTCACGAGTCAAGGTTGCTCACTGGTCACTACGGGGAGGCACGTGGCCCCAGCGTAGGCCGACAGCTCGACCACGGTGTCCCATACCACCATGCCCGACTCATGAGTCTTAACAGATCGAGGTACCATGGTTAACGGGATTCCACTGGTAAGTTTGGTACCCTAGGTTCAAGCAGTAGCATCCAAACATGGTGAGCATACATTAAACAGATCGGGTTACTTGACGAACCTGACTAGCTCGAGCGCACAATCAACTGAACGACATGAAGTGTATAAGCACTTCACGTGGCCTAACCACTATTGCCAACCGAAGTACGACTCGGGTTCGTCAGACATGTCCTTCGTGGCGAAATGAATCTCAACCATGAACTCAAATCTGGTACCGATTGTCTGGACTATAAACATAGTCCCAATCGCAATCAATCCTTATTCAGAGCATGTGGAGTAAAGCATAATAAACAAAGTAATTCAAGCATGTTAACAAACATGTCATAAAGCATATTACAAAACACAATGTAAACAAGAAACACAAACACATATGTTTCATAGTAAGCGATTAAATTAAACAACCAATCTTAGAGGAAATCATATACGTTTCTAAGGTAGTTAAGAATCCCATCTCAACACCCACCTAAAGCACCATCATCCAAGCACTTACTCTCACAATCATTTTTATAAACACTTAGAATACACTATTTCAACATACATAGTGTATATTAACAAAACATGTATTAGGGTGAGCCCTTTCGCCAAGCAAGTATTTTACACATATATAGTATGTTCATACAATAAATAATCATGGAAAACACATTTCCAAAATTTATACATATACGGTACTTTCTACAAATACCTAGAATACACAAAATTTCATATTCTTCATATTTAATCGAAACGGAAAATAGACAGGACTTTGTACATGTGCAATTGCATGCAGATGATGAATCTATCATTATCTGACATTGAAAGCGTTGAAAACCATAACCTATACACCTAAATTCCGCACCTTTTATCGTAGAATCATAACAAATCTGATAGGTTTGCTAAGCTTTCGTATTCGGCAGTTTGGTGACCTATAGAATGAAATTAGTTAGCTATTTCATAACCGAAAACCATCACAACCCCAAAACAGATTAGGGTTAGGGTTTCTTACCTAGAAACGAGATCGAAATTGTCGGGAAAGAGATGAGAATGGAGTGATGAAGCTTGTGTAGCGGCAGGGAAAAAGGGTAGGAAGACTCCTCCCACAACTCTCTAACTTTCTCTCTCTTTTCTCTTTTCTCTCCTAGGATTTTTCTCAAATTCGTATGGCTGAATGAGAGAGGGTTCTAAGGTCCTTATATAGCCTAAAATCACACCAAAATAGACTTAAGGTCAAGGTATACTTAGGTTATAACCAAAGTGAGCCTGTTCCAGCTCAACGGAGCACTTCTGGCGGCCCCCCTTGAGCCAAAGGTTGGACTTAAGCTCATAGACTCCGGATCTAGGTGGAGTTAAGTTTTCATTTCAGTCGAATTCCCAGATCACGCGTGGCGGACCAGTTTCAGTTCAACGGTCAGTGAAACTTGATCAGAGATTTCAAGTACACTGCCATGTATATGAAATTTTTCCTGATCCGAGGGTGTATTTGGGTCAGAGTCTGACGGTCTGGTTGCTTACAAATTGTCCGCAAGTAACAAGTCTCAGATTACTATTTGAGATATTTATTTATAAAGAAAACCAAGTGTTCTCACAGTCCTCACTCCGGACTCAAGCGAACAGCCATGGTACACAATCTGGATTTGATCTCCGAGATGGTTATCAAGCCCAGCGAGGCGGTCCTAAGTCTATAACTTCGTATCATTCGGACTTTCGATGTGCAGTCCAGATCTGATATGGAGTTTCAATGTGCTCCCGAGAACAGTCGGGTATTGAGTTTGATCCTAGATTTTAGGGTAACCTAGCGTCAATGATTCTACAAGTTTTGGATCTTACAGATCGTATTTAAAGCGACTCTAGCGGATTTCATGGCTAATCTCGTTTAACACTTAGTTAACTTTGTCAAATTTCTAAAGGATTTAATCCTGAGTGATTTCTGCCTGAGGTGGTACTCGAGCCATTGTATGGAATTTTTTGAGTCGTTACATGTTGACCCTTGCTCAGGAAGCATAAACAGAGGTTCCTTGTGTGGATCCTTGGCCAGTGTGCCTAAAACCGGATGCTATGTGTTGACCCTTGCTCAGGGAGCATAAACAGTCATCCTATGAGTAGGTTGTAAAGGTTGAAGGTGAACCTGATTGAAAACCTTAGGTTTGAGGTGAACCGCTGTGAAACCTCCTTAGTGAAATCCGGCACACTCAAGGGTTAAGTCCGTTTGTCGGGAGTGGAGTAGACAAGTAGTTGAACCACTATAAAAATGACTGTGTTTGTGATTGTTCATTATCTTTGATTACTTGTGTGATTTCATTAACTGTCTTCATAACTGCTCACACTTCACACACAGTCACATCCATCATTAACTATAAATCATTTCATGTTTATCATTTAAATAGTTTTGTAATTGGATCCTCAATTTGGCTTGGAAGCCATTTGAGTTACTCTGATGATATCCTGATGCTTTTCATGCCTATCTACTCAAGATTAGATTAATAGGATTTTTAACAAACATAAAACCTTAAAAAGTCTTATTCACCCACTCTAGGACATTGGCATATTCCTACTTCAACTAAAGTGGTCTTCACCGCTATTTCAATTGGTATCAAAGCGGGTCTCTCTTTAAGGGCTTCACCTCCTAGAGAGTGATCTTGACTGAAGTTGGAATATGGTCAAAGGAGAGGGCTCATTAGTCACTAGGCCTCCAGTATTTGATGGCTCAAATTACATATACTGGAAGGCTATAATGCACTATTTGGATCATGATGTTTGGACATAATTGAAACTAGATATCTGCTACCAAGCGATCAAATTGTTCTTGAAAATGGCACAACTATCTCCAAACCTAAATCCAACGATATTTGGACTTCACTCGAGAAAGAAAAACAAACGTCTGAAGCACAAGCAATGAATGCTATCTATTGTGTTGTGTCCCAAGAAGTTTTCGTGTAACACATCTAAAGAGGCATGGGGTCTATTGGAAACAACCCATGAGAAAGCAAGCACAATAAAAAGGTCCTAGGTATAACTCTTAACATCTCAATTTGAACACATCAGAATGGAGGATGATGAGACCTTCATGGAATTTTTTACAAAACTGAATATCATTTGTAATTCCATGGGTGGATTAGGAAAGAAAGTTCTAGTAAAAAAATTTGTAGGAAAATACTAAAGATCCCTACTAGAACGATTCATCTCTAAAGTTTCAACCATTAAAAAGTGTAGGAATATGGATGAAATGAAAGTAGAAGAACTAGTAGGTTCCCTATAAACTTTTGAACTACACTTCAAACAAGCTCCTAATCCAAAAATACTATCCTTAAAACTTCAAAGAATACTTTAAATGAGAAAGTTGAAAGTGAAAGGGAAAATGAAGATAAGGAAGTGGCTTCAGAAAGTTCTTTCATAGAAATCATGGCCGACCATTTAAAGGAAGACAGCTGGACAACAAACATTCTACAGGTAAATCTGGTAAAAAGACTAAGGAACCACAATGTTATACTTGTCAAAAGTTTGGACATCTGTCTACTGAATGCCCAAAAAAAAAAAACTAAGGGAAAGGCAATGACAACTACATGGGATGATACTGAAGAGTCAAATTCTGAATGTAGTGACTCAGAGTGTGATGGAGACTGAAAATCCTTGAAAATTCTTATGGTCTCCACAGCCTCCATCATTCCCATAGAAACTGAGAAAACTGAAGATCCTCAAGCCACTGAATCATTTTCATCTGATAATGAGGAAATAAAGAAAGAAGAAGAAGAAAAGGATAAACTGTAGGATGCATATAATCAACTCTATATCCATAGCATCAATATCCTTAAAAGACTTGGAATAAATGAAAACAAAAATAAATTGCTACAATTAGATCTAGGCAAAACATTGGAAATCAATACACACTTGATTAATGATCCACAATAATACCACTCTGAGAATAATAAGCTAGAAAGAATCAATCTGTCCCTTGAATCTGAATCTTTGAAACATACTAAACAGATTGAACTATTGAAAGATGAAAATGAGCATCTAAAGAATGAAAATCACACACTCATGGTTGATGTAGAGAAATACAGAAAATCTGCTGAAGTAAATTATAAATTTTCCCAGAGTAGGGAAAAATTAGAAAAACTCTTAGGGATGGGAAGACCTGGGGAAGAAAAGAGTGGATTAGGATATGACAAATTCAAATCGAAATCCAAAAATGCAGCACCAATGTTTGAGAAATCACCTGCATCAGGAAGTAAAACAAAAGGTACTTCTATTTGTCATTCATATGGAGACTCTGGTCATTATAAATTTGAATGCTTGTCACCTAGGAGGACTCAACTCATTTCTGGTCTAAATCATACTAGTAGATATAGACCAACCAGAAGAACAATACAAAATGTCAAGAATCCACCTAGGAATATGGCTAGAGGTAATCTATCACCACCCAGAATGACTAAGAGAATGAAGGAGCTATTGAATCAAGTGGCTGAACTAAATCAGAAAACAAATGAATTTGTGAAACATTGAAACATGGTTTAGCTACCCAACAACTGAGCAACGAAAACATGTCCAGGTTATGGCATCTAGGTCTGGATGAATGTTGGAATGATGTAATTTTGATGGTTTTCATGATATATCTGAGGTCTCCACTCCTCTTCTTTTTTTTTTTTTTATAAACATTATTGATGTTTATAATTTTGGATGGTACAACTTTTGTACAAATTTTGATGTGTATACATACTGATATGAAAATATACTATGATATGCAAATCATCGAAGTAATCAAATTAATGTCATATTCTTTGTCTTCGATAAGCCTATCAATGAATCGGACTGATTTTCGATCAGATCAAGTATATATCGATATCATCAATGACTTTTCAAAGTTAGTAACATCACATGTTGTAAAGTGTTACCGAAGACCTCTTCGATAACATCGTCTTAAGCCTATCGATGAGATCGAAGTATGTTCGATGTCATCGAACAATTCCGCCCGATAAAAGTTGGGCGAGTAGGAAAAGTTTTTACTTTTCACTTTTACCATTTCCATTTGGGCGGTTCATCTTTTAGAACATTTTTGATATCCTGGCCAGTCGTCTGCCCCTAAAATCCGAGGATACCCAACGTCTACTTCCTCCATTCAAAGGTATCATTCCTTCAATTTGGAGTAAGGCAGTTTGATAGGATTTCTGTTGAGACAACCATTCAATTGTTCATTTCCTAGTTAATTCTCTATCTTCCTTCACCTGGTTATTGATTAATCATGTCCAAAAAAAAAGGGAAAAGCCCCGATTGAAGGAGAATCATCCCGTCATACACGGCAAAAATCTCTGGCTTCGAGAAAAAGGGCCAGAGCATCCACCGGCTACATCAATTCCTCCTCCAAATGTAAATGTATTGAAAAATATACTGGGAGGAGTCTAGTACATGAACGATGAATTGATAGGGAGTGCATAAAAACATACAATCAAGAATCACTTTTTGATGCAGTCGATTGGTTGCCCATTTTGGACTTTGGTAGTATATGTCATGATAAAAGGACTTATCGCTTTCTTGCGTACTATCATTATCCGGTCCTTGATCCTCCATCGATAACTATCTCTATCGAGGAAGAAAGTGTTGAAATCATGACCGAATTCATTGTTAACATATTTGGTCTTATCTTGTCTTCTATTGGTCTATCCAGTCTTAACCTCGAGGACCCAACAAATCAATCTAAGGTCACCAAATTCCTATGTTAAGGTAGAGAAATCCCATGGTATAAAGGGAACGCTCTTAAAGTAAAATAGATGTCTCCTAATAGAGAGTTTTGCATGGGATTTTCTCCACAAACGTATACCCCAAAGGGAAAATTCGAGCTAATCTTACCTCCTTCATGGTCTTAGTTCTATACATCATCGCGTCTGGTATTAAGCTATGTTTGCCCACTTTAAATCTCCACCAATTATCCTGTGTCATTTTCACCTCCAGAGCAACTCAGTTACCTTTTCCTCATATCATCCATGTGTTGTTTGATGAACTACCCATAACAAATGATCCTGAGCGTCCAATGCAACATTTCAATAAGGTCAATATATGGAAGATGGATCTTAAGTTTCATCTATATATAGAAGGACAACCTAAGGAAGAGATACATGAAAATGCAGAGACGGGAGAAAGAGTAGCACCTACTGAAGGAGAACCACAGGAGCCAAGACCTGTTCCGACTACACCTGAATCTACATCGACTCATCATCATAAATTACATCAAGATCGGGTCGAGACAACGATGTGAGGAATGGCACGAATTCAAGATAAGCTTGATAAGCATGATGAGGGACTTTCAGCCTTGGAAAGGATGGTGGCTAGACTACAACATACGACACAGCAACCTGTCAACCTACTGACCTGTCGAAGAGAGGACACAACACCATCCAGCTCGGACCTATGACTTTAATTTTACTCATCACATACACCTGCTCATCACTCATAGTGAGAATATGTATACCTTTTTGATTATCCTAAGTACTTAAGAGTGTATGTGATGATCTACTGACGTGTGTGTTTTGTCTGTTATTGTGCTTGTCGGTCCTTTGAAGAACCACAATGGTTTACCAAACTCAGATTCGTTTTGAAATGATAGTCCTCTGGATGAGGAGAATATTTATTTTGGTATGCCCATGGTTGGGCTTGATATTTGGATAGGTTATCTTGTTTGGATGTTACAATACTATCTAGCTTGGGCAGTCCTTATTCTGGATATTTCTATTGGTAGCCGGTTGATAATTCAAATATATTTGTTATCAATTATGCGCCTAAGTCTATAGATTACTGGTTTCAATTGTGGTTGCTTACTTCTGTATATTCCTTATCACTTGTGCATTGGTTTTGTGATTTATGTCTATAATGTTATTGTCTATTAAAATCACAGCTCTCCTTAGACCAGGCCTACATAAGTATTTTCTATAAGAGACTTCATTATCTATCTTACATCTATCTTTTATTGCTTATGCATTTTATTGTGAAATACTATCATGGTCATTGGTTCTCCCAACTACTTCAAACTTCAGTCAATATCAACTGCTATATTTATCTTTGTCAATGACTGGAAAAAAGGGGGAGAATAGTTCAAATACCCCGACAGGAAATGTGCATTTGCTTGTGTATGGTGTTGTAGGTGTTAGGAGAGTAGCTGCACCAAGTGAGGGGGAGTTTGCAGTAAGGGGGAGTAACTTCTGAATGTGTTGTGTATATGACATTGTTAGCATTGTACAATTGTATTTTAACACCCCAGATTTTTGTCAACCTGGAGATAGACGTCCTTAGGCAATGGGTCGATCCGAACACCTTATTAATTTGTCAGAACTCAATCCCAAAGTCTAAAATCACTTTTTTAACCCTTTTCCTTCACAAATCTCACCTCGCACCACCTTGTTCTTTAAATCTTTCTAAGTACTTTCACATTAGACACAAATTTTAAAGTTTAGGTGATGAAGAACAATACTCAAACTCAAAATTACTGTAAATAGTACATACATAAATAAAATGGGCTTTTGACCATTAACCTTATGGAATCATCGACGAATAGGCTATTTAGAAACATCAGCCTCTCTTGCCCTAGGACCTTCTTCTGTTGTAATTAGGGTGTGATTTAGTTAAGTATTAATTACTTGGATCACTTTATATACAAACTACAAAGGCCCAAGTACCACCTTAGACAGAAATCTTATAGGACTAAATCCTTTAGAAATTAGACAAAGTTAACTAAGTGCTAAACTAGATCCCATACGAAATCCGCACTAATCACTTTAAATCCGATCTGTAAGACACAAAACTTGTAGAATTAGTGACACTAGGTTACCCTAAAATCTAGGACTAATCCCATTACCTAGTTGCTCTCGGGAGCACATTGAAACTCCGTATCAGATTTGGACCGCACATCGAAAGTCTGAATAATACGAGGTTATAGAATTAGGACCGCCTTGCTGGGCTTGACAACCATCTCGGAAGTCAAATCCAGATAGTGTCTCAAGGCTATTCGCTTGAGCCCGGAGCGAGGAGTGTGAGAAAACATGGTTTTCTTTAGAAATTAAATCAAATTTAAGTAATCTGAGACTTGTCGCTTGCGGGCCAAATATAAAAAATTGGACCGTCGGAATCTGACCCAAATACACCCTTGGATCAGGAAACATTTTCCATACATATCTATGTACTTGTAACCCTGATCGAGTTTCAGTGACCGTTGAACTGAAACTAGTCCACCACGTGTGATCTGGGAACCTGACTAGAACGAAAGCTTAACTTGACCTAGATCCATAGTCAGTGAGCTTAAGTCCAACCTTTGGCTTAAGGGGGGGGGGGGCTCCAGAAGTGCTCCGTTGAGACAGAACAGTCCGTATTTGGACATAACCTAAGTATACCTTGGCCCTAGGTCTAATTTGGTGAGTTCTGGGCCTATATAAGGACCTTAAACCCTCACTCTCTCATTCCATACGAATTTGAGAAAACCTAGGAGAGAGAAGAGAGAAAAGAGAAAGAAAGTGTGAGAGTAGTGGGAGCATCTTCCTGATACTCTATCCCACTGCTATACGTGCTTAGCCATCACCTTCTAATCGCTCTTCTGGTGATTCGGACATCATTCTTAGGTAAGGAAACTCTAACCCTAACTTGTTCTAGGGTTTCAAAGGTTGTAAGTTGTGAAATAGCTGACTTAATTCTTGCTATAGGTTGATATAGCATCGTTGAAGAAGACTTAGCATTTCTATCAAATTTGTTACGCTTCTATGGCATACGGTGCAGACTTTAGACGTATAGGTTAAGGTTTTCAAAGCTTTCAATGTTAGATAATCATAGATTCATGATTTGGGTGTTATTGTACATGCCCAATGCGAAGTTCGTTTTGTGATTCAGTTACGTATGGAAATTATGGCATATTGTGTATTCTGTATATTTGTAGAAAATACCATATACGTACAAATTTTAAAAGTGTGGCTGCCATGATAAATTACTATATGTACATGCTATATATATGTGTAATACTTACTTGGTGAAAGGATTCGCCATAATACATGTTTTTGCTAATATATGTTATGTATGATAAATAAGTGTATTCTAAGTGTTTGTGAAAATGCTTGTATGAGTAAGTACTTAGATGATTGTGCTTTAGGTAGGTGTTGAGATAGGATTCTCAACTACCTTAGAGATGTATATGATTTCCTCCATGTTAGTTAAGTAATTTAATCGCTTACTTATGAAATGTATGTGTTTGTATTTCCTATTTATATTGTGCTTTATAACATGCTTGTTAACACGTTTGAATTACTTTGTTGATTCTACTTTGACTATTATACATGATTTGTGGTTATGAATTGAATGTGATTGGGGCTATGTTATAGTCCAGGCAATCGGTAACAGGCTTGAAGTCATGGCTGAGATTCATTTCACCACGTAGGACGTGTTTGACAAACCCGGGTTGTATGTTGGTCGTCGGCAGTGGTTAGGGCACAAGAAGTGCTTATGCACTTCATGTCGATCAATGCGATGTATGCTCGTGCTAGTCGAGCTCGTCAAGTAACCTGATCTGTCTAATGTATATTCACCATGTTTGGACGTTACTGGTTGAACCTAAGGTACCAAACTTATCAGTGTAATCCCGTTAACCTTGGTACCTCGATCCGCTAAGACTCATAAGCCAGACATGGTGGTATGGGACACCGTGGTCTAGCTGTCGGCCTATGCTGGGGCGATGTGCCTCCTCGTAGTGACTAGTGAGCAACACAGACTCGTGAGCTGAATACGGTGGTATGAGACACTGTATTCGAGCTGTCGGCCTACATTGATAAGGTGATGGGGGAGCGATGCAACGAGTGTGTGTAACAGCCCTGACAGCCCTTTGTAGTGACCTCAATTGTACTCTGAATCTGCGGAGAGGCGACGAGCCTTCCCATAGTAAACAGAATATAAACTAGGCCTGTATTGATAAGGTGATGGGGGAGCAGTGTAACGAGTGCGTGTAACAGCCCTGTCAGCCCTTTACAGTGACCTAGAACTGCATCATCATATAAGATTATCTAAGACTGACCACCCTAAAATGGATCATTGTTTGGTAATGATATAAGGGAGGTACCTTAGTTTCCCAATATTGCTATATGAAAAGGACTAATAATAACTTAAAAATCATGCTCATAACATAGCACTGCATGTGCCTGGAAGATGTGGAGCACTGAGGGATGAATGCATGCTGCGGACGTAAGATGGTGTCTCATGAGGGTGGCTTGGCAAAGGCATGCATCATAATTACATTCCATTCTTGCATTAATAAGAGTATTTAGGAGTGTTTGATTATACTGCTTCATCATTACTGCTTGACTGAATTGATAACATGTTAACCTATGCTCTATTGTTCCACTGAGTTGATCACTCACTCTCACGTTCCACTGAGTTGATCACTGAATTGATAACACCAAACCAGACCCTGTTTAAGTTTCAGATGATGGCGATGCTGCGAAGCAGAGCCGGACTTTTATGATGATGAGGAAGATTTCTCCTTTATGCAGTTTTTAGGTGGGTTCCAGTGAGTCGTGTCCTGATCGACGGGGCTTTCTGGGATGTTGACTAGATGACATTACACCTTTGGTATAATTTAATTATCTAACTTGGTAACATTATCACACTCTGGAGACTTACCACAATTTATATATTTTATATATCTATCACAGTCTTCTGCTTGTTTAAACTAATCATCTCGGGAGTATGATATGTTGTTTTAGCTTAATCTCATTCATGTTTCATGTACTAATATAGACAACATTTAATCATCATTCTTTATGTTGCATAAGTGATGCATTGGAACTCGAGAGTTGAGTTTATGCTTGACCCCCAATTTTCAGGGCTTACATGTGTAAAGAACAAGTACACACAATTTAGGATATCAGTATAGAAGTTGTTCTAGGGTGTTTTGGTATTTTGTCACGTAATTGACAAAGGGGGAGATTGAAAGTGCCCTGGTTTGTCGATTAGCTTGAGTGTTGAGTCAGCTAGACTGCAGAGCCTCATAGGAAGATTAATTGAAAGCGTCTACCTCAACTAGATGGTGCAAGCTTGCCACAGGTAAACCTAAGCCTCATGTCCCATATCCCAAAACATAAGGTAAATAAAACCCTTAAAACAAATTAGAACATCATAGGGGTTTTAAGTTAAGAAAACTTTTTCAAAATCATAAAATCTCTAAGTTTTCTTACTTTGCCGATTTTATCGATACACAGCTCGATATGATCGACTTGCACTGTCAATGTCCTCGATGATAAATCGATTCCATTAGAATGAGGAGAAAAGTGTCCAGCAACCACATGTACATCTAGACGGATTTATCGATGTATCGATATACTTATCAATATCATCGATATTTGAATCTTGAGTCCATCGAAGGTGACTCGATAATATCGACAGGCAGATCTCCACTGCCCCTATTTTTTCTTAAGAATATCATATGTGCATCAATATATTGAAGCCTCCTTGATACCACCAAAATTCAAATCTCGATGATATCGGAAGGCTCTCGATGATATCGGAAGGCTCTCAATGATATCAGTCTGGGGCACCAAGTTTTCCAGTAAAATATTTCAGGATAGTTTATCTATGATCGAGGGTCACTCGATAGAATCGATATTCAAATATTGATGATATTGATACTATTTCGATGGATTGAATAAGGACATAGACTGTCAGCAAGCTTAATGAGAAATTCGTTGGATTTATTGATGCCTCGACACAGTTATCGATATCATGACATTCAAATTCCGATGATCTCGAAAGTCCCTCGATCATTCTTGTAAACCTGAAATATTTCAAGTCAAGTCTCTCTCATTTTCAAATTTCGAAGAATTGACACTAGTATCGATTGAATCAGAGTTCGAAATCCGATGACATCGACACCTATTTTAATTCCATCGATCAGCTGGTAAGAGGTTTCGATAGTGTATGACATTTGAGCTTGTGTCATCGAGCGGATCATCGATGCTATCGAGAGTATACGCTTGATGATATCGAATTCTGTCATAAATGTGATCGTTTTATATCCGTTGGAACCTTTTGCCTATATAAAGAGGACTTGTCTATTGTTGCTGGTAAAGAAAGAAGAGAGTGCTTTTGAGTGTTTTACTTAAATCATATACCCAAAGCCCTTTCTCTCAGGGAAGTTCATCCTCCAATCCACCCTCATCATTGATATTCAATAGAGTGGATTGGGGAATCAACTTCCGCATTCAAGGATCCTTCAACTACTACCTTAATGGTAAATCATTAAGCTGGGATGCCTTGAATACATAGATGATCGGAATCACTCTATCTTCCTTATAGGAAAACATTTTGTAGAGTAGGATTCCATCTTCACCTTGACCCAACTCGAAGCCTTGTATTGGTACATCATCTGTGTTGCAGATCAATGAAGCAAAAGATTCTTCATCAACAAAGGAGGAGATCTTCGACAACGTGCTGAATGGGACTCATCCACTTATTTGTAAGTTATTAGAGTCCAGAGGACACTTGTGATAATTCCTTTTTAGGATTGGGTCTAAGGTATTTCTCATCCTTTCAAGCCCTCGTAAGAGGCCTCCGATAGGAGTGTACAGGGTGGGTGCGTTGTGTTGACCCTCGCTCTATGGATAGCATAAACAGTTAGGTTCCTTGTGTGGATCCTTGGCCAGTGTGCCTAAAACTGGGTGCGTTGTGTTGACCCTTGCTCAGGGAGCATAAACAGAGGTTCCTTGTGTGGATCCTTGGCTAGTGTGCCTAAAACCGGGTGCTATGTGTTAACCCTTGCTCAGGGAGCATGGGAGGATTTTATTGATCGATTCAAGCAGCGGTACTTCCCTGACCACATTCGTCATCAGAGAGTGCTAGAGTTTGAGACTCTAGTGCAGGGGGACATGTCCATGGCGTAGTATGCGACCCATCTTGTGGCGCTATCGAGGTTCGCACCGTATTTGGTTGATGACGAAGGGAGGAGGCCCGCCGTTTTGAGAATGACTTGCGTTATGGTCTTCGAGGGCGTGTTATTAGGCATGAGCTCCTGACCTTTCAGGTGGTAGTACGAAGGACTTAGATTTATGAGACTGAGTGGGCCAGTACACAAAGTGATCGAGATCAGAGGAGAGGTCGAAAGAAGCAGGCCCCCTCTAGGAGCTCCCAGTAGCATCGACGACCACAGAGGCACAAGATCCACCCATCTGCTAGAGCAGTAACAGCACCAGCGGTACCTCCAGCACCACCCTAACAACCGTTTACATGGACTTGTTATGGATGTGATGGGATAGGGAACCGTGTGTATGAGTGCCCCGGCCCTCATCTATAGTAGCCAGAGGGCCACAACAGCCTCCAGCGCAGCAGCGACCATAGCAACAGCCTCTAGCACAGCACTGACCCTATCAGTAGTGACCATAGCCACCTCAGCTGTTGAGGCCCTAGCAGCAGCAGAGACAGCAGTATAGGGTGTCACAGAGTAGAAGTGGCACTAGGGACCTCAGAGGGGATAGGCACCTCCCCATCCAGCTCAGGCTAGGTTCTACGCGGCTCCGCAGGACTCGCAGACCTCTAAAGGCATCGTTGAGGGTATACTTCCAGTCTCTACATATATTGCTCGAGCTTTATTTGATTTCGGTGCTTCGCATTCATTTATGTCTGAGAGTTTTAGTCGTTCGACTGGATTGCCGATAGAGTCTGCTCGAGAGGGTTTGACCGAATCGATGCCCTTGGGGAAGACTACAGAATTAGGCTGCTTCTGTTCATCTTACCCCATGTTAGTGAGAGAGATTTTCTTGTTCGTCGACTTGTACGTACTGTCGATGTCAGATTTCAATGTTATCTTGGGCATAGATTGGCTTGCCGAGTACCACACCATTTTGGATTATTCTGCGAGGATAGTCATGTTCTGCATACCAGGCTTGCCGCAGTTTCAGTTTGTTGCCGAGCCTAGAGGAGAGCCGTTATCTTACTTGATGTCCTACGCCATTGAGAAGCCTGTTGTCACTTGTATTGATCAGTTGCTGATTGTCTGTGATTTTCCTGATGTGTTCCAGGAGTTTCTGGGACTGCCTCTGTGCCGTCATATTGAGATCTAGATCGATCCTGTGCCTGGTACCACGCCTATCTCGAAGGCTCTGTATCATATGACACCGATGGAGATGCGAGAGCTGTAGCGATAGTTAGATGAGTTGTGAGAGTTGAGATTCATCCGTCCGAGTAGTTCTCCATGGGGAGTGCTGGTACTCTTTGTCAGGAAGAAGGATGGTACGTTAAGGCTCTGCATTGACTACCGCGAGCTCAACCGGGTCACAATTAAGAACAAGTACCCGCTCCCAAGGATAGATAATTTGTTTGATCAGCTGCAAGGTGCACAGTTCTTTTCAAAGATTGACTTGCATTCCAGTTATCATCAGATTCAGGTCCGAGAGGAGGACATCCCAAGAACGGCTTTCAGGACGCATTATGGTCATTTTGAGTTTCAGGTCATGTCCTTTGGAATGACCAATGCACCCGCAGTATTCATGTAGTTGATGAATGAGGTCTTCCGTCCATATCTCGATCAGTTTGTTGTGGTCTTCATCGACAACATTCTGATATATTCGAGGACCCGTGAGGAGCATATGCAGCATTTAGAGATTGCAATGTAGACCCTCCGTGCCCACCAGTTGTATGCGAAGCTGAAAAAGTGCGAGTTTTGGCAGGAGGAGGTAAAGTTCCTCGATCACGTAATGACGAGGGAAGGTGTTGCAGTGGACCCCTCGAAGGTTGAGGCATTGCATCAGTGGGGCCAGCACATGATTGCGTCCTAGATCCGCAGTTTCCTTAGTTTAGCGGTATACTATCAGCATTTCATTGAGGACTTCTCCCGTATTACAGCCCCGTTGACCAGGTTGACTCGGAAGGGTGCAGATTTTGTTTGGACTGATGCATATAAGCAAGCATTCATGAAGCTGAATGACCATCTGACATCCTCCCCTGTCCTCACTCTTTCATCTGGGAGTGAATTTACTGATGCCTCACATATTAGTTTCGGTGTTGTCCTGATGCAGCACGGGAGGCCAATGGCTTTCACATCCAGCTCAAGGTCCATGAGCTGAACTACCTCATGCATGATTTGGAGCTGGTAGTAGTTGTCTTCGCGCTGAAGGTGTGGAGACACTATCTCTATAAGGTTAGGTTCAAGCTCTTTTCTGACTACAAGAGCTTGAAGTATTTATTCTCTCAGTCCGAGCTGAACATAAGGCAGATATGCTAGATGGAGCTTCTAAAGGACTATGATTTTGACCTCCAGTACCACCAAGGTAAGGCAAACGTGGTGACGAATGCCCTCAGCCGTCAGCCAAGGGACCTTGTGGCACACATGATGATTCCGGAGTGGAGGATGCTTGAGGATATAGTAGAGTACGACTTCGAGTTTGGTCTGTAGTCTTCTATCGTTTAGCTATTGTGCCTGTCGATTCAACCCTCTCTTGTCGTAAGGGTGATCGAGGCTCAGCAGACAGATGAGTCTGTAACACCCCAGACTCAATCCCAAAGTCTAAAATCACTTTTTAACCCTTTTCCTTCACAAATCTTACCTTGCACCACCTCATTCTTTAAACCTTTCTAAGTACTTTCACATTAGACACAAATCTTAGAGTTTAGGTGATGAAGAACAATACTCAAATTCAAAATAACCTTATGGAATCATCAACGAATAGATTATTTAGAAAAATCAGCCTCTCCTACCCTAGGACCTTCTTTTGTTGTAATTAGGGCGTGATTTAGTTAAGTGTTTATTCTTTGAACCACCTTCTATACAAACTACCAAAGGCCTGAGTATCACCTCAGACAGAAATCTTATAGGACTAAATCCTTTAGAAATTAGATAAAGTTAACGAAGTGCTAAACTAGATCACATACGAAATCCGCACTAATCACTTTAAATCCGATCTACAAGACCCAAAACTTGTAGAATCAGTGACGCTAGGTTACCCTAAAATCTATGATCAATCTCATTACCCGGCTGCTCTCGAGAGCATCATGAAACTTCGTATCAGATTTGGACGGCACATCGAAAGTTTGAATAATATGAGTTTATAGAATTAGGACTGCCTTGCTGGGCTTAACAACCATCTCGGAAATCAAATCTAGATAGTGTCCCACGACTATTCACTCGAGCCCGGAGTGAGGAGTGTGAGAAAGCCTGGGTTTCTTTAGAAATTAAATTAAATTTAAGTAATCTGAGACTTGATGTTTGTGGGCCAAATATAAGCAATCAGACAGTCGAAATCTGACCCAAATACACCCTCGGATCAGGAAACATTTCCGATACATGTCTGTGTACATGTAACCCTGATCGAGACTCAGTGACCGTTGAACTGAAACTGGTCCGTCACGTGCGATCTGAAAACCCATTTAGAATGAAAACTTAACTCAACCTAGATCCATAGTCAGTGAGCTTAAGTCTGACATTTAGCTCAAGGGGGGGGGGCTCCAGAAGTCCTCCGTTGAGACGGAACAGTCCGTATTTGGACTAACCTAAGTATACCTTGGCCCTGGGTCTAATTTGGTGAGTTCTGGGCCTATATAAGGACCTTAAACCCTCACTCTCTCATTCCATACGAATTTGAGAAAACCTAGGAAAGAGAAGAGAGAAAAGAGAGAAAAAGTGCGAGAGTTGTGGGAGAATCTTCCTGCTATTCTACCCTACCGATCTACGTGCTTAACCATCACTTTCCAATCGTCATTCCAACGATTCTAACTCCGTTCTTAGGTAAGAAAGACCTAACCCTAACTTGTTTTAGGGTTTCCATTGATGCTAGTAGTTAGATAGCTAACCTAGCTTGTATTACAGGTTGTTATTCCTCGTATACAAAGACTTAGAGTCTTTGTTGAGTTCGTTACGCTTCTACAGCGTAAGGTGCAGATTTTAGATGCTTAGGTTGTCATTTTTCAAAGCTTTCAATTTCAGATAATGATAGATTCATGATCTGGATGCTATTTCACATGTACAATGCGATGTTCGTTTTACGATTCAGTTACGTATACAAAATATGGCGTATAGTGTATTCTGTATATTTGTAGAAAATACCATATTTGTATAAAATTTAAAAGTGTGCTTGCCATGATTAATCATTGTGTGTACATGATAGATATATGTGTAATACTTACTCGGCGAAAGGATTCACCCTAATACATGTTTTTGCTAATATATGTTATGTATGTTAAATAAGTGTATTCTAAGTGTTTGTGAAAATGCTTGTATGAGTAAGTATTTAGATGATTGTGCTTTACGTAGGTGTTGAGATAGGATTCTCAACTACCTTAGTGATGTGTATGATTTCCTCCATGTTGGTTGTTTAATTTAACCACTTACTTATGACATATATGTGTTTGTATTTCCTATTTATATTGTGCTTTATGACATGCTTGTTAACATGCTTGAATTACTTTATTTATTTTGCTTTACTCTACATGCTTCTGGTTAAGGATTGAATGTGATTGGGGCTATGATTATAGTCCAGGTGATTGGCAACAGACTTGAGTTCGTGGTTGAGATTCATTCGCCATGAAGGACGTGTTTGACGAACCCGAGCTGCATGTCGGTTGTTAGCAGTGGTTAGGTCACACGGAGTGCTTATGCACTTCATGTCGTTCAGCTGGTTGTGCGCTCGTGCTAGTCGAGCTCGTCAAGTAACCCGATCTGTCTAATGTATGTTCACCATGTTTGGACGCCATTGCTTGAACCTAAGGTACCAAACTTACCAGTGCAACCCCATTAACCATGGTACCTCGATCCACTAAGACTCATGAGCTGGGCATGGTGGTATGGGACACCGTGGTGGAGCTGTCGGCCTACACTGGGGCCATGAGCCTCCCTGTAGTGACCAGTAAGCAACCCAGACTCGTGAGCCAAATATAGTGATATGGGACACTGTATTCGAGCTGTCGGCCTATACTGTTTTAATGGGTGATGGGGGAGTGGTGTAATGAGTGCATATAACAGCCCTGGCAGCCCTGACCGTGCTCGGTATAGTGACCTTGAGCATACTCTAAATCTGCGGTGAGACAACTAGTCTTCCCATAGTAACAGAGTATAAACTAGGCCTGCATTGATAAGGTGATGGGGGAGTGGTGCAACGAGTGCGTGTAACAGCCCTTTGCAGCGACCTAGAACTGCACCATAGTATAAGATTATCTAGGACTGATGACCCTAGAATGTATCATTGTTTTGGAATGATATAAGGGAGGTACCCTAGTTTCCCAATACTGCTGTATGAAAAGGACTAATAACAACTCGATAATCATGTTCATATCGCACTGCATGTGCCTGGAAGATGTGGAGTACTGAGGGATGAAAGCATGCTGCGGACGTAAGATGGTGTCGCACGAGGGAGTATGTTGGCAAGGGCATGCATCATTATTGCATCTCATCCTTGCATTAATTACAGTACTTAGGAATGTTTGATTTGCATGCTTTATCATTATCGCTTGATTGATTTGATAACATGCTAATCTTTGCTCTATGATTCCACTGAGTTAGCTACTCACTCCCACGTTATGAGACGGTGCTTGCAACACTAACCAGACTGTCTTAGCTGTAGGTGATGGTGATGCTTATGAAGTAGAACCGGACTATTACTATGATGTTGAGGAGGAGTTCTCCTACATGTAACTCTCTGGCGGGTCTATGTAGACCTGGAATTGCATTGATGGGGCTATGGTATTGGGGATAGAAAACATTACACTTTCTCATCTTATATATTTTAAAATCAAACTTGTAATTGTTAACCTGGTAACATTATCACACTCTGGAGACTTACCATAGTTTATATATTTTATACATCTATCACAATCTTCAGCTTGCAATTTAACTGTCTCTGGAGTACGATATGTTGTTTTGGTATAATCCCATTCATGTTTCAATGCTCTCATCATAATCATCATTATCTATGTTACATAAGTGATGCGTTGGAACTCGAGAGCTGAGCTTTGCTCGACCTCCGATTTTCAAGGTGTTACAAGATGGTATCAGAGCATGATTTGGATTAAACCGGACCTGGGTTAGGGTCACACGACGTACGCTATCGCCTTCGACTTAGGTGTGTATGAGAACAACGTTGAAACAGTCATAGGTATCCTGATTTCGCCGATCCGCGAAGTTCACTGAAATTGGTCATTTCATTTGAGTCTGTACTCAACCGTAATCACACGAGTCGACCCCAAAATACTTTTAGGCCATCAAACGATGGGTTTAGATCACAACCCACCCCATCTCAACTGTTAGAAATCGGTAAAAACAACTATGTATTAGAAACCACCCGAAATGACCCGAAATGACTCAAACCGGAGTCGAGGGGCTAAACGGTGCACTCCGGGGGAACCCACAGTGGACCCAGGGCCTCAACTGTACCCTGGGAGGGAAGTGGCCACCACCCTGCCCCGGTGGCATCGCGGCCAGTCCAGAGGACCGCGGCGGTGCCGTGCCTACTGCGGTGCACCACGGTCCGATCTGTCCGGGCCTGTCGGGCCGACCTCTAGACACGTGTGGGGCCCACGAAATCTCATGGGGACCCCTATTTTTACCCCTTTTGCTCCTCTCTTTCATTTCTTACCCCTCCAAGCTCTCCCTTTTCTTCAAAAATTTGATTTTCTCTCAGACCTCCCCTCTAATCGCCTATTTCACCATTTTCTGTTAAAACCCATACCCCTCCATCATTTGTAGCAACACCTACCCTCTACCCTCTCCATTCTCTTTCATTTGAGCTCCTACACCCCCCTCTGAAGCTCAAAATCCTGTAAGCTCACTAACCCATCCATTTTCTTCACTTTCCTTCTTCAAACCCTGTCATTTGGGCCTTTACAATCCCTGTTGAGGCTCAAATCCGTGGAGACCTAAAGACCCTAGCTCTTTCCTCCCTTTTCTTCACTTTTCCATGGCTCTATTCGAGCTTGGTACGACCATTTTTCTAGATTTTTGCCTAGTTATCCATGTCGTTGTCTCATGGTTTGATTGTTGCTGTGTTAGGATCTTTGTGCTTTCATGTTGATAGGCCTCGTGGTGTAGTCGTTGGTAGTATGTACTAGTGTTTAACGCCTTAATTGTGTTAGCTCACATGCATCTTCTATCATGGTCCACGTAAGGCTACATCCTATGTAGGCTCAAGATATCGAAACCTAACAAATCCCTCTTCTATCTTCTTCAATTCCTTTCATTTGAGCACAAGACCCGCAATTCTTGTTTGGAACATTTAGGTCCCGTTCAGCCAATTGCATTAAGTGAGTAAGGTGGATAGAATTGTAAACGTAACAATAAATACATGTGTAAGGTATGGTCCCTAGATTGGGTGTATCCCATGTTTTCTAATACCATGTTTGGAGTGTATGTAATTAAAAGTAAATCCCAGAATTTTCCTTTCCAAGTACACTTAGAGATTTATTATCATGGGATTTGGAAATCCTATCTCACATTTTCCAACACAAGAATCATTTTTCAAAGCCTATGACATTAATTTTAATCCCCTCCCACCCTCCTACCAAACATGCCACTCCCAAATCCCGAAGTGGGATTAGCAATGTAAGCCCATTTAATACAACTTAAGACCACTGGCCAAATAGGCCCTTGGAGTTTTAGACCTAGAGTGGTGTTCCTAGATTCAAATGACCTAACAGTATGGGAATCCAATAAATTGATAACGTGAACCCTAGGACCTTCTTAGCTAGTATGGGCATGTGCGTAGTGCTCGAGCATAGTTAAATTCACGTTCGGGCAACTCAATTCCAATCAGACAACGTTTGACCCTAAGCGATAAAACAATTTCCTATAGTAAAAATGGTATAAAATCATCTAGTGTAGAAGCATAGACTTTGGATCACAACTAGTGGATTACTGCTACTCATACGTTGTGACTAGGCTACTAGTTAGACTAAGGAATGTAAAAGATTCATTATGCTAAGATAATTGAAAGATAAATTTCGTTAGTTGGCTTGATTAAGTTGGAACGAGACCCCATTCTTTTATTGAATCCCCTCGGTACTCATAGACTCCTTTAGTAACTCTTAGGAAGGTTGTTTGACGTAGAAACTATTCACGCTCATAGAAAACTTATATATCCCTTGGATTTAATGTTAGGTCAAATCAATACACCTCTTAGAATCGCCTTCTCAAGGACTTGGTACAATCGGGAACACGGAGTAGAGAAACTATATATAAGCGAGGTATTCGCGGTTTGAATCGAATTCTCAATCCTGGTAGTTACCAATGAACTCTATGCTCTAATCAAGCAGAAGGTCGGGATCAACTAGGATTAAGAACTGATACGACAAATTTTCTGTCCTCGCGAGGCAGAAGATTTATGTATCCGGCTCAGACCCACTATACAACTTTCCTTCCGTATTAGCCCTACCACTTACACCTAAAGTTTATAACTTCATCTTTGAGAAGTGTTAAGAAATATAGCCAATAGAGATTTCCCTTTTTAGACCTAAGAAATTTCTCAAATGGGTAACAGTCAGTTAGGACTTAGGTCTCGAACCACAGACCAATCTGATACCCATATTGTGCATATGACCTTAGGAAGATAGTCTGCCCGTTAACCTATTTTGTCTAGATCCCTTTGGTACTAATAATGTATAAATTATCTTAAAGTATTAAACTAAACATGATTAAAGAGGTAAGTCGGGACCATGGCAAGGGTCCTTCCCTGGTATAGTTAGGCATCTTGCCACAAACTCATACCTGTCCCTGAAATCAACCACAATACCCATCATCTTTAGCTCCTTTCTATGACCATAGGTACCAATGTCATAGCACACATCATCGATGAAAGGAAGACAAATGTATTGGAAAATTGTATCCCATTTCATGTCAAGGATAGGTCCTAAATTACACCTTGTTCCGACATACGGAACAAGACATAAATTTTGAACCCTAGAGGTAGAAATTATTTTTAAGGGGGGTAGAAAGGTTATGAATGTGGTCAAGTTAGGTAGGTATACTCGTCTACCCACTCATAGGCGCAACGGAAACTTGGTGGGCCGATAGCCCACTAGCCCAAGATCGAATAGAATTGATCCAGACTATACGTAAGGATAGGTCACTACGTAGGATCTGAATCTCCCTTAGAATGTCAGTATGAAGTCATCGAAAGAAATCAATTAGGGTTCAAGTATTAAACCAATTTGTATTAAAGAAAGAACCTAATAATGAGTATGAGTTTAACCACTACCATAGACATGAATTAAGATGAGGACTCTCCTAGACTAAGACCTAAAGGGCAACCTTAGAAATAGGACATTTGAGCCGTTCAATAATGGTCATTCCCTAAGCTTTTAGAGTGATCGGATTACGGAGTTACTGAAATATACAACTGCGAAACATTCGCGGCTTGACCCAATTCTCAATCCTAGGCGACTACCAATGGACTCACTGCTTGACCGAGCAGAAGACTAGGAGTCACCAGGACTAGGAAGGGATACGATGAGCCTTCTACCCTGGTCAGGTAGATGATCGATGTATCGGAATCAAGCCCACTACAGCTATCTCTCCGTGTTGGTCAAACATTGAAAATAGATATCTTACTCTAAATTATTGGGAACCGTCATCAAGACTCCAAATAGGGGAAGAAATTCATTGTACCAAACCATCAGGACATAAGTAAGAGATAAAGAAATAATTTTTAAGGGGGGTAGAGACTAAAATGTACCAGACTAGCATGGACAAGATACACCCGACCACGCATATAAATTTGAAACCAATAAGTCTTAGGTAATGAAATAATAGAATCCTTACTTATTACCCTTAGCCAATTTCGGGGATGAAATTATTTTTAAGGGGGGTAGATTGTAACACCCCAGATTTTTGCTAACCTAAAGATAGACGTCCTTAGGCAATGGGTCAATCCGAACACCTTATTAGCTTGTCAGAAAGTCTAAAATCACTTTTTAACCCTTTTCCTTCACAAATCTCACCTCGCACCACCTCGTTCTTTAAATCTTTCTAAGTACTTTCACATTAGACACAAATCTTAGAGTTTAGGTGATGAAGAACAATACTCAAACTTAAAATAACCTTATGGAATCATCAACGAATAGGTTATTTAGAAACATCAGCCTCTCCTGCCCTAGGACCTTATTCTGTTGTAATTAGGGCATGATTTAGTTAAGTGTTAATTCTTCTATACAAACTACCAAAGGCCCGAGTATCACCTCAGAAAAAAATCTTATAGGACTAAATCCTTTAGAAATTAGACAAAGTTAACGAAGTGCTAAACTAGATCACATACGAAATCCGTACTAATCCCTTTAAATCCGATCTGCAAGATCTAAAACTTGTAGAATCAGTGACGCTAGGTTACCCTGAAATCTAGGATCAATCTCATTACCCAGCTGCTCTCGAGAGCATTACGAAACTCCGTATCAGATCTGGACCGCACATCGAAAGTCTGAATAATATGAGGTTATAGAATTAGGACCGCTTTGCTGGGCTTAACAACCATCTCGGAAATCAAATCCAGATATTGTCCCACGGCTATTCGCTCGAGCCCGGAGCGAGGAGTGTGAGAAAGCCTGGGTTTCTTTAGAAATTAAATTAAATTTAAGTAATCTGAGACTTGATGTTTGCGGGCCAAATATAAGCAATCAGACCGTCGAAATTTGACCCAAATACACCCTTGGATTAGGAAACATTTCCCATACATGTCTGTGTACTTGTAACCCTGATCGAGACTCTATGACCGTTGAACTGAAACTGGTCCATCACATGCGATCTAGAAACCCGATTGGAATGAAAACTTAACTCGACCTAGATCCATAGTCAGTGAGCTTAAGTCCGACCTTTGGCTCAAGGGGGCTCCAGAAGTGCTCCGTTGAGACGGAACAGTCCGTATTTGGACATAACCTAAGTATACCTTGGCCCTGGGTCTAATTTGGTGAGTTCTGGGCCTATATAAGGACCTTAAACCCTCACTCTCTCATTCCATACGAATTTGAGAAAACCTAGGAGAGAGAAGAGAGAAAAGAGAGAAAAAGTGTGAGAGTTGTGGGAGAATCTTCCTGCTATTCTACCTTGCCGATCTACGTGTTTAACCATCACTTTCCAATCGTCATTCCAACGATTCTAACTTCGTTCTTAGGTAAGAAAGACCTAACCCTAACTTATTTTAGGGTTTCCATTGATGCTAGTAGTTAGATAGTTAACCTAGCTTGTATTACAGGTTGCTAGTCCTCGTATACGAAGACTTAGAGTCTTTGTTGAGTTCGTTACACTTCTACGGCGTAAGGTGCGGATTTTAGATGCTTAGGTTGTCATTTTTCAAAGCTTTCAATGTCAGATAATGATAGATTCATAATCTGGATGCTATTTCACATGTACAATGCGATGTTCGTTTTATGATTCAGTTACGTATACAAAATAAGACGTATAGTGTATTCTGTATATTTGTAGAAAATACCGTATACGTACAAATTTTAAAAGTGTGTTTGCCATAATTAATCATTGTGTGTACATGCTAGATATATGTGTAATACTTACTCGGTGAAAGGATTCACCCTAATACATGTTTTTGCTAATATACGTTATGTATGTTAAATAAGTGTATTCTAAGTGTTTGTGAAAATGCTTGTATGAGTAAGTATTTAGATGATTGTGCTTTAGGTAGGTCTTGAGATAGGATTCCCAACTACCTTAGTGATGTGTATCATTTCCTCCATGTTGGTTGTTTAATTTAACCGCTTACTTATGACATATATGTGTTTGTATTTCCTGTTTATATTGTGCTTTATGACATGCTTGTTAACATGCTTGAATTACTTTGTTTATTTTTCTTTACTCTACATGCTTCAGGTTAAGGATTGAATGTGATTGGGACTATGATTATAGTCCAGGTGATCACAACAAACTTGAGTTCATGGTTGAGATTCATTCACCACGAAGGATGTGTTTGACGAACTCGAGCCGCACGTCGGTTGTCGGCAGTGGTTAAGCCACATGGAGTGCTTATGAACTTCATGTTGTTCAGCTGGTTGTGCGCTCGTGCTAGTCGAGCTCGTCAAGTAACCTGATCTGTCTAATGTATGTTCACCATATTTGGACGTCATTGCTTAAACCTAAGGTACTAAACTACCAGTGCAGCCCCGTTAACCTTGGTACCTCGATCCGCTAAGACTCATGAGCTGGGCATGGTGGTATGGGACACCGTGGTGGAGCTGTCGGCCTACACTGGGGCCATGAGCCTCCCCGTAGTGACCAGTGAGTAACCCAGACTCGTGAGCCGAATATGGTGGTATGGGACACTGTATTCGATCTGTCGGCCTACACTGTTTTGATGGGTGATGGGGGAGTGGTGTAACGAGTGCGTGTAATAGCCCTGACAGCCTTGACCATGCCCGGTGTAGTGACCTCGAGCATACTCTAAATCTGCTGTGAGATAACGAGTCTTCCTGTAGTAACAGAGTATAAACTAGGCCTGCATTGATAAGGTGATGGGGGAGCAGTGCAACGAGTTCGTGTAACAGCCTTGACAACCCTTTGCAGCGACCTAGAACTGTATCATCGTATGAGATTATCTAAGACTGACGACCCTAGAATGGATCATTGTTTGGAAATGATATAAGGGAGGTACCCTAGTTTCCCAATACTGCTGTATGAAAAAGACTAATAACAACTCAGTAATCATGTTCATATCGCACTGCATGTGCCTGGAAGATGTGGAGCACCGAGGGATGAAAGTATGCCGCAGACGTAAGATGGTGTCGCACGAGGGAGTATGTTAGTAAGGGCATGCATCATTATTGCATCTCATCCTTGCATTAATTATAGTACTTAGGAATGTTTGATTTGCCTGCTTTATCATTATCGCTTGATTGATTTGATAACATGTTAATCTTTGCTCTATGATTCCACTGAGTTAGCTACTCACTCCCATATTACGAGACGGTGCTTGCAACACTAACCAGACTGTCTTAGCTGTAGGTGATGGCGATGCTTATGAAGTAGAACTGGACTATTACTATGATGTTGAGGAGTTCTCCTACATGTAACTCTTTGGCGGGTCTATGTAGACCTGGAATTGCATTGACGGGGCTATGATATTGGGGATAGAAAACATTACACTTTCTCATCTTGTATATTTTAAAATCAAACTTGTAATTGTTAACCTGGTAACATTATCACACTCTGGAGACTTACCATAGTTTATATATTTTATACATCTATTACAGTCTTCAGCTTGCAATTTAACTGTCTCTGGAGTACGATATGTTGTTTTGGTATAATCTCATTCATGTTTTAATGCTCTCATCATAATCATCATTATCTATATTGCATAAGTGATGAGTTGGAACTCGAGAGCTGAGCTTTGTTCGACCCCCGATTGTCAGGGCGTTACAGAGTCGTTACAGGATTACCGAGCAGAGGCAGCATTTTAGAGTCAGACAGATTGGCAGATTGGTTCTGATGGTGGACTTCGCTTCAGAAGCCGATTGTGTGTCCCGGATATTTCTGAGTTGCGCAGAGATCTTATGACCAAGGCACATCGATTGTGGTTTTTTATCCACCCTGGCTTGACAAAGATGTATTGTAATATGAGGAGACAGTATTTTTGGGCGGGGATGAAGCGTTAGATCACTAGTTTTATGGCCGAGTGTGACACATGCCAGTGTGTCAAGGCCAATCATCAGAGACCCCCTGGTCCATTGCAGCCGTTGAGCATCCCGATGTGGAAGTGGGAACACGTATCTACCGATTTTATAATGGGTTTGCTGAGGACTCAGCGCAGTCAAGACATCATCTAGGTTGTCGTGGACTATCTGATGAAGTCGGCACATTTTCTTACGATTCGTGAGACTTGGCATTCAGACCGGCTCGCCAAGCTGTTTGTTGATGAGATCATAAGACTACACGGTGTTCTTGTCTCGATCATTTCAGACCGAGACCCAAAGTTCACTTCTCAGTTTTGGAGGAACTTTCAGAGAGCGATGAGCACTAATTTACAGCTCAACATTGCGTATCATCCACAAAGCGATGGGCAGACCGAAAGGGTCAACCAGATCCTTGAGGATATGCTCAAAGCTTGCACGATCGACTTCTCACGTAGCTGGAATGATCATCTACGATTGGTTGAGTTCACATACAACAACAGCTATAAGGAGACCATTATCATGACTCCTTTTAAGGCATTATATGGCAGACCTTGTAGATCTCTGAGTTGTTGGACTGAGGTCAGAGAGAGGAGTCTCCTAGGTCCCAAGCGCATGTAACAGACTTTAGAAGCTATCGATATCATCAGGCAGAGGATGCGCGCAGCTCAGAGCCGGCAGAAGAGTTTTGTTAATCATCTGCGTCGTCCCTTAGAGTTCGCTATTGGGAACAGAGTGTATCTCAAGGTCTCTCCCATGAAGGGCGTAGTTCGATTTGAAGCGAAGGACAAGCTTGCCCTAAGATTTATAGGACCTTTCGAGATCACTGGGCGTGTTTGCGCCGTGGCCTATCGGCTTGCCTTGTCATCTCAGTTATCTGGCGTCCACAACGTTTTCCATATTTTTATGCTGAGGAAGTGTGGGTCAGACAACGTTCCTATTATCGATTGGCAACCACTGAAGGTTTGTGAGGACGCTTCTTACATTGAGCAGCCAATTCGTATCCTCGATCGGAAGGAACGGGTCCTCCTGACCAAGGTCATCCCCTTGGTGAAGGTTTAGTGGGGTCAAATTTTGGCAACCCTCCAGTGAAGGTCATCCCCTTGGTGAAGGTTTAGAGGGGAGAGCTGTAAGACCCGTATCCTAGACTATACCATTCAGTATGCTTCTGCGGTCCTCCCGGTCAAATTTTGGCAACCCTCGACCTGTATCCGATGTTTGCACGCGATCCTAAGCCAAGTCCTGCATACTGAAGTTAGCTCGACCCGAAACTTATACCCTAGCGACCAATCCATCGCCGTGGTTCTAACGCCACGACTCACACATCGATCTGATACCTGGGCCAGGAGATGTGGGCCTGCGTTCATTCCGAAGAAATGCCTCACGTTACAAATTCTGAGAGAATCTCTATAACATGTCACATCAAATCAAGTCAAGTACATCCTCCATACCCATGCCACCTCACCCTATCCCAAGTACAAACACCCACTCCCTCTTTTCCACAAGTCAACACACTCTCTCTCTCCCTACCCATCCCTCTTTTACCAAACCCATACCTCTCCATCCCCTTACAACACCCATTCCACCCATCCCATATCAATCCATCACCTCTCTTTCTCCCTCATTTTCTAAGCAACCTCCCAACTCCCATGAGAGCTTCCAACGTCCAAGCTCTCTCTCCAAAAAACATGTGTGGCCCACTTTTCCACCCTCTCATCTCCCATCTCAACCATTCACTCTCCATCAACCTCCATTAAAATAGAAGGCAAGGAGCACAGGAGTCCAAAGAGCTAAAGAAGAAGGCCGATGAGTGGGTGATTCACTGTTGATTTCAATTTCTATGGGCCCACTTATTGTGTGACCCACTTGATGTATGCATTATATTTGGGAGGGCTCAAGTGATAGGGTTCCTCCCCTTCACGTCTCTCTCTCTCTCTCTTGATGTGTGGCCTACCTTGATGAACTAAGTAGATCCACACAATCCATCGGTGGACAGTAAGGTGGCAGCCACCTTGCTGTCCACCTGTTGGATGGCTTTGGGCAGGCCCGAAGGATGGGAAAACAAAAATATTAGCTTAATCCACTAATGGGCCACACTCAAGTGGACCCACCATGACGTTTATGTTATCCACACCATCCAGATCTCTGGACGGTGGGCCCCTTGAAACGTATGTGATGTATCCACCGTCCAAGACGTCCATCTGGACGCTGGAGTGGATGTATAAAATATGAAATATATTTTATATAATATATATGTATATATATATGTATATTATTATATAATATAAAATTTTATATTAATAAAAGCTATGGTGGGCCACTCCTACGTGGGACCCACCTTTAATTTATGTTATCTGCACCGTCCAGATGTATTTGGATGGTGGATCTGGAGTATATATATACATATATATAATATTATATTATATTTAACTAAATAATATATAATACACTAATATTATATTAATATATATGATTATGGTGGGCCACTCCTACGTGGGACCCACCTGACGAACGGACTGGATGGTATATAAATAGCAGGTGGGTAACATACGTGGAACCCACCTGATGAATGGATTGGATGGCGTACCTCACGCAGCCATGGGTGCTGTGAGGCTGACGTTAGCAGGGTTGGTGGGACCCACCACGGTTGTATGTGTTTCATCTGCACCGTCCATCTGGATGGTGCCAAGTATGCCCCACCATGATAGATGTTTTCCATCCAACCATCCACTCATCTGACATACTCGTGGATGTATGTGTTATAGCTAACCGTCCATCCATTTAGCAAGCTTGTCTTAAGGCTTGAGACTGGAAATAAGACAGATCTAATTATCAGGTGGACCACACTACAAGGAACAATGGGTTGCAGCAGTTTTGGACCAATCTGATATTTGTTTGTCCTCATAATTCATGTCTTTATGACCTTACGAACAGACTGTATGGAAAATGAATACTATGGTGGGCCCACTGGAATTTAATAGTGGAAATCATTATCACCACTACCATTTGTGGTATGGTCCAGACGATCCATTGGATATGATTCTTTTTTTTTTGTGTGATAATGCTCTAACATGATCTCTAACAATAGATGAATGGTGATGTGATTCGGCCCACTTGGTTTGGCCCATTTGATTCGACCCATTTGATTCGGCCCCATTGATTCGGTCCATTTGTACCAGCCCATTTAATTCGGTCCAATGTTATATATTGCCCCATGAGTGAGGCCCAATGTGATAAGTATATGCCCCCTAAGCAAGGCCCATGATGATCTATATTAAGCCCTTGTATGAGGTTGTGGGCCCATTATACGATTGGCCCTATGAGCACCATTCCTTGGGAGCAATGTTGGTTAAAGGACCACATTAATGGGCAATGATGGTTAGACGTCCACATTGTGACCTTCCCTTAGGCCTTATTAGGCCCATTCTCATCATTTTCTAGTAGGTTAACCCAAACGCTTAGGCCCCTTTGATTTTAATAGATCCATCATCGGTCGTCCATCTATGGACCCCGCCTTGCGTCGAGGTTGATTATCGGTGCCGATTATCAATACCAGCTACCGCTACCGATTATGAGTTTGTGACAGCATAACATTATGATACATGCCCATATGCATCATCTGTATATTTGTTATGAGATGTGATTAGCCATTGCATATGCCATAGTGTATGTAACACCCCGGATTTTTGCTAACCTGGGATTAGACATCCTTAGGCAATGGGTCGATCCTAAGACCTTACCAACTTGTCAAAACTCAATCCCATAGTCTAAAATCGCTCCTTAACCCATTTCCTTCACAAATCCCACCCTTCACTACCATGTGCTTTCAATTTTTCAAAGCACCTTCGCCCTAGACACTATCTTAAACTAGCTAAGTAGTATAACTTGGATCACTTTATATACAAACTACAATGGACTAAGTTCTACCTCAGACGAAAATCACTTAGGATTAAATCCTTTAGAAATTTGACAAAGTGAACTAGGTGCTAAACTAGATTAGCCATGAAATCCATTTAAATCACTTTAAATACGATCTGCAAGACGCAAAACTTGCAGAATCATTGACGCTAGGTTATCCTAAAATCTAGGATCAATCTCATTACCCGGCTGCTCTCGGGAGCACATCGAAACTCCGTATCTGATCTGGACCGCACATCGGGAGTCCGAACAAAACGAAGTTAAGGACTTAGGACCGCCTCGCTGGGCTTGACAACCATCTCGGAAATCAAATCCAGACAATGTCCCACGGCCATTCGATCGCGTCCGGAGCGAGAGAGTGTGAAAAACACTATTCCCTTTACAAAATAAATATCTGGAATAGTGATCTGACATCATTTGTTTGCGGATCAGTATTAAGCAACCAGACAGTCAGAATCTGACCAAATTACACCCTCGGATCAGGAAAAATTTCATACACATTTACATGTACTCGGAATCTCCGATCGAGATCCGCTGACCGTTGAACTGAAACTGTTCCGCCACGCGTGATCTGGAATCCCGACCGAAATGAAAACTTAATAGAACGTAGATCCAGCGTTAGTGAGCTTAAGTCCAACCTTTGGCTCAAGGAGGCCCGCCAGAAGTCCTCCGTTGAGCTGAAACAGGTCCACTTTGGACATAACCTATGTATACTTTGTTCCTGAGTCTATTTCGGTGAGTTTTGAGACTATATAAGGACCTTAAACCCTCTCTCATGGCAGCCATACGAATTTGGATTTGAGAGAGAGAAAAGAGAGAGAAAGTGTGGGAGATCCGGGAGAAACTCCTCGTCTTTGTTCTCTTTTGCTATCGGTGCTTAACCACCTCATTCTTGCCGCTTTCCCGGCGATTCCGGCGTCATTTCTAGGTAATAAACCCTAACCCTAACCTGTTTGGGGGATTAGACAGTTGTAGGTTAGGAAATAGCTAGCCTATTTCATTCTCTAAGTTGCCAAACTCCCGTATACAGAAGCTTAGCGAACCTATCGACTCCATTACGATTCTATGACAAAAGGTGTGGACTTTAGGTGTATAGGTTATAGTTTTCAACGCTTTCAATGTCAGATAATGATAGATTCATGATCTGTATGCAATTGCACATGTACAAAATGCTTTCCGTTTTCTGTTTCGATTAGAATTGAAGAATTTGGAAATTCACATACTCTAGGTATTCGTATAAAATACCGTATACGTATTTTTTATGGAAATGTGTTTGACATGTTTATTTGTCGTATGGATATATGACGTATGGATAAAATACTTATTTGGCGAAAGGATTCGCCTAAATACATGTTTACTAATAAACACTATGTATGTAGAAATACGGTATTGTAAGAAGTACCGTATACATGTATATTTTAGCGATGTGTTTGTCATGATTAATCGTCATATAAATATATTATGTGCGTATAAAATAATTGCTTGGCGAAGGGAATCGCCGTAATACATGTTTGCTTGTATACACTATGTATGTTGAAAATGCGTATTCTAGAAAATACTGTATACGTATAAATATTGGGAGATGAATTTATCATGATTATTTGCTGTAGTAATATATTATACATGGATAAAATACTCACTTGGCTAAAGGATAGCCCTAATACATGTTTTGCTAACATACACCATGTATGTTGTATTAGTGTATTCTAAGTGTTTGTGAAAATGACTGAATGAGTATAGAATCCTCATTCGTGCTCGCCATGACTAATTGTCATGGATTCATGATTGTTGTATTGGCGATACCCTTTTGACGAAAGGATTTGCCCTAAATCACGCCACGACCAATATACACCACATATGCTAAAATGTGTGGCCCAAGTGTTTGTGGAAATGACTGAATGAATATGGAACTTGGATTCCTGCTTGCCATGAATTCCGTCGTGGGTGTACGCGTGTTATGATTGGGGCAACTCCCTAGGGGAAGGATTTGGCCTAATGCCTATGTGATCGACATATGTCATGTATGTTGATGTATATTTATTTAAGTGTTTTTTTGAAATGTCTGAATGAGTAGTAGTTAGCAAATTGTAATGTATAAGGGTGTTGAGATATGATTCTCAACCTCTTTTCACTATGTGTATGATCTCCTTGGATTGTTGTGTGATTAGGAATTGAACTGTATAAATTCATGCTTGTGTTGTGATTCATAACATACTCAACTGCTTTCTGATTATCACTATGTAATGCATATGTTTAAATTTATATTTACGTTATATGATCCGTCATGGGTGATGGGGGAGCGGAGCAACGAGTGCGTGCAACAGCCCTGGCAGCCCTAAACGGATAATACCATACCTTGATTGTATGAGTTGAATCTTGATCCATTACTGCTTTATCTATCTACAAGTTATCATGTTTGGGGCTATGATTATAGTCCAGACAATCGGTACCAGAATTGAATTCGTGGCTGCGATTCATTTGCCACATGAGATGTGTTCGACGAACCCGAGCCGTACTTCGGTTGGCGATAGTGGTTGGCCACGCGAAGTGCTTATGCACTTCATGTCGTTCAACTTGTTGTGTGCTCGAGCTAGCCGAGCTCGTTAAGTAACCCGATCTGTCTTATGTATGTTTACCATGTTTGGTCGCTACTGCCTGAACCTAGGGTACCAAACTTACCAGTGAAATCCCTTTTAACCATGGTACCTCGATCCGCTAAGACTCATGAGTCGGGCATGGTGGTATGGGACACCGTGGTCGAGCTGTCGGCCTACGCTGGGGCCACGTGCCTCCCGTAGTGACCAAAGTGAGCAACCGGACTCGTGAGCCGATTATGGTGGTATGGGACACTATATTCGAGTCGTCGATACTTACGGCGAGAGCCGAGTGCGGTGAGACCGTACTCGTGCCGACGGGCGACGAGTCCTCTCGTAGTATCTTCGAGTATACTCCAAGGTCCGTGATTGGCGACGAGTCTTTCACAAAGAATCGGAGTATGAGTTGAGCCGAGTACGGTGAGACCTGTATTCGAGCTGACGGCTAGTGATTAAGCCGAGTACGGTGAGACCTGTACTCGAGCTGACGGCCAGCAATTGAGCCGCATATGGTGAGATCTGTATCCGCGCTGACGGGTGACGAGCCCTTTGCGATGCCTTCACTACGCTTCTCAAACCATAATATCGTATGAGAATAGCTAGGATTGACGACCCTAGAATGGATCATGTTTGGGAATGATACAAGGGAGGTACCTTAGTTTCCCAATACTGCTGTTTGAAATGGACTAATAATAACTCGGTAATCATGATCATCATCGCACCGCATGTGCTTAGTAGATGTGGCGCACTGAGGGTGTTAAGCATTCGCGAACGTAAGATGATGTCGCTTGAGGGTGGTTTGGCAAGGGCATACAGCATCATGTCATTTCATTTTTGCACTTAATAAGAGTAGTTAGAATTGTTTGATTTGTACTGCTTTATCATTACTGCTTGACTGAATTGATAACATGTTAACCTATGCTTTATTGTTCCACTGAGTTGATCACTCACTCCCACGATACGGGACGGTGTTCCGAACACCCACCAGACTTTGTCTGATTGCAGATGGCGACGCTATTTCTGAGGCGGAGCCGGACTTCTATGACGACGGGAATGCTTTCTCGTATATGCTCTTTTCTGGCGGCTTCGTGAGAGCCGTACCTTGATTGTCGGGGCTACAGGGATGTTGACTAGATCATACTACACAACTTGGTATAATTTACTTGTAATTATTTAACCTGGTAACTTTATCACACTCTGGAGACTCACCACAGTTTATATATTTTATCTACCTATCACAGTCTTCCGCTTGCTGATTTATTGTCTCTAGAGTATGATATTCTGTTTTGGCTTAATCTCATTCATGTTCAATGCACAAATACAGTCAACATTCAATCATCATTCATTTTATTGTATAAGTGATGTTCTGGAACTCGGGAGTTGAGTTTATGCTCAACCCCCGATTTTCAGGGCGTTACAGTGTAGGTAGTTTATGGGACTCCCTGATGGGCAGAGTTACCACACATGAGCGCATGGTATGCGAAGGATTGATGTATGATTGGACTGCGTGACTCATGCACATTTGTATTTGTGTGATTGTGATTACTGTGCGCCCTAGTGACATCAGGGTTGTTGAAAAGGACTAGCTATATGTCCTAGAGGGGGGGGTGAATAGGACTATGCCAAATTAAAACTTTAATAGCGGAATTTAACCAAATAAGATAGCCTTGAAAGATAGAACTTTAAACAAATCATAGTACTGAAATCTAAAGTAATTTTTAAATAATAAAATAGAGAGGTTGATACCAATGTTGCTCTAAGGACAACCTTGCACCATAAAAACCAAGGGTTTATGGCAGGACAACCTTACTAGAATAATTTGAATATCAAAAACTCAAACTGAAAGGAAATAAAGGATATAACAAGAAATTAAATTCTAAACTATTACAACATTCCCCATAATGCTTGAAATGTAAAAGATTACGACATTCACATCCACATATACATTCCACAACTTTGAATGATAAAAGATATAGAAATTCAAACAAGCATTTAAACCATAAAACACAGAATTATAGCGGTTTTCCTGTGTGTACACTAACTGTCAAACAACAGCCACACAGATTGCTACTCCACTCCAATATCCTCACATAGGGGATATTAGCGTTCACTATGAAAATAAGTTTCACAAGTTCACCTAAAACCTTCACAATTGTGTCTTTCAAATGGGCTTACACAATTAAAAAAACCCCACTTATGAGTTTTCTGGCTCTCCTCAGATAGTCACTAGATTGAGATTTTTTTGGCTTAATCTCAAACAAAAACCAAAAACATGAAAATTTACAATAAAGTAAAATACCTGGATTTCTCCTTTCATTGTAGCCCGGAAGAACCAATCAGAGTAGAAGTTCGAATATAGAAGTTCAATTGTGCAATACTCACTTTGAAATGGTTCTAGGTTCTAATTGATTTTAAATTAAACCAGTTGGGCAAGCTCTATTTGATTTTGATTCCAAGAAGAAAGAATACAACAATTCCTCTTTTCAATTCAGATTGGAATGCAAAAACAAAATCAAATAAATAAAGCTAACAAAGAGAATATGAAATATGTACAACATAGCTTAAATAACACAAACTTATCTTAGAGTGATGCCTTGATTTTACTCGAATTGAATTCTTGAAAAACTCTGAAATTCGTGTTCTATTTATAGTTGTAAAAATCGCATCTACGACTGGTCGTAGGTCGAACTGTATTTTAAAATTTTAAGCGCGATCGGATAAAACTGTTCCACGACTGGTCTTAGGGTGTCCACGGCTGGTCGTGAGGCCTCCACAACTGGTCGTGACCATCCCACGACTAGTCATGAGGAACCAAGAATGGTTGCTGGAGTTTAAGTCGTTTAAGTCGTGTTACTGGAGGAACACGACCATGGGGCCCCCTTTTCAAAAATTCAAAATTTTTTGGTGAGGCCCTCTCCAAGTCGGCGAGGGCTCGCCAGTTTTTTGGCTAGGCCGGGTCCGCCGTCCAGGCCGATGGTGTTTGGGGGCTAGGGGAACCCCCTGGTATAGGGGCCATGGCTTAAAACCTCCCCAAACTAGTACTTCCTTCACAAAGTGACCCTCTAAGCTCTCTTTTCTCTTTCAAACTTCTGATTTTTGGCAAAAATCGCCCCTCCAATCACCCATTCCGTCATTTTCTGTCACAACCCATTCACCTCCATCGTTCATAACAACATCTACCCTCTACCCTTTCCGTTTTTCCTCATTTGAGCTTCCACACCCCCCCATTTGGAGCTCAAATCGTGTAAGCTCTCAATCCCTCCCATCTCTCCACTTCCTTTCTTTAAACCCTGTCTATTGGGCCTCTATAATGTCTGTTGAGGCACCAGTCTGTGGAGAACTAGAAACTCCAGCCACTTTTCTTCCTTTAGGGCCCGTTCGGCCAACTACATTAAGTGAGATTAGGTTGATGAAATTGTAACAAGAAATAATAAATGTATGTGTAAAGTATTGTCCCTAGATTGGTTGTATCCCATGTTTTCCAACACCATGTTTAAAATGTACGTAATTAAAAGTAAATTCCGAGATTTCCTTTTAAGTTACACTTAGAAATTCACCATCCTGGGATTTGGAACTCCCATCTCACACTTTCCAACACAAGGCTCATTTTTCAAAGCCTATACCATTAATTTTAATCCCCTCCCACCCTCCTACCAACCATGCCACTCCTAATCCCGAAGTGGGATTAGCAATGTAGTCCCATTTAAGACAATAGGCCCTAGAGTTTTGGACCTAGAGCGGTGCTTCGACAGACCTGACAGTATAGGAAATCCAACAAATTAAGAACGTGAACTCTAGAACCCCCTTAGTTGGTTTGAGCATATGTGAAGTGCTCGAGCGTAGTTACATTCATGTTCGGGCAACTCAATTCCAAACAAATAAACAAACAAATTCCTTTATTAAAGTGATGGTGTAAAATCATCTAGTGTATAAGCATAGACTTTGGATTACAACTAGGGGATTATGCTACTCATACGTTGCGACTAGGTACTAAAGAATGTAAAGGATTCATTATGCTAAGGTACTTGAAAAATAGATTTAATTAGTCAGCTTGAGTAGGTTAGAGCGAGACCCTGTCCTTTCGTTGAATCCCCTTAATACTCATAGGCTTCTTTGATAACTCCTAGGAAAGTTGTTTGACGTAGAAACTAGTCACGCTTAGAGGAAATTGATATATCCTTTGGATTTAATGTTAGATCAAATCAATGCATCCCTTAGAATTGCCTTCTCGAGGACTTATTACAACCGGGAACATGGAGTAGAGAAACGATATATATCAGCGAGGTATTCGCGGTTTGAATTGAATTCTCAATCCTGGTAGTTGCCAATGAACTCTATGCTCTAATCAAGCAGAGAGTCGGGATCAAGTAGGATTCAAAATTGATATGGCATTTTTCTGTCCTAGCTAGGCAGAAGGTCCATGTATCCGATTCTGACCCACTACACAACCTTCCTTCCGTGTTGGCTCGACTACTTACAACCAAAAGTTTATAACTTCGTCTTTGAGAAGTGTAAGAATATATAGCCAATAGAGATTTTTCCTTTTAGGCCTAAGGAATTTCCCAAGTGAGCAACAGACAGTTAGGAATTAGGTCCCAAATCACATGCCATGTTAACATACATATTGTGCATATGAACGTAGAAAGATAGCCTGCCTGTTAGGCTTGACATGAGTACATAAGGTAGGTCGGGACCGTGATGATAGTCCTCCTTTGGTAGACTTAGGCATCTGGCCTCAAACCCACACCTGCCCCTGAAATCAACCACAATACCCATCATCTTTAGCTTTCGATACCCATAGGTACCAATGCCATAGCACACATCATCGATGAGAGGAAGACCAATGTAGTGATAGATCGCTTCCCATTTCATACCAAAGATAGATCACTAACTAAGATCTGAATCTTTCTTAGAAATCCATTGTAGCAAACCATCAGGGTATGAGAAATAGATAAAGAATTAAGTTTAAAGGGGGGTAGACTAAAATGAACCAGGCTTGTATATACCCTACTACGCGTAGAAACTCAAAATCAATAAGTCTTAGGCAAGTGAAATAATAAAATTCTTTCCTTATTACCCTTAGGCAATTTCGGGAACGAAATTTTGTTTTAAGGGAGGTAGATTGTAACATCTCGGATTTTTGCCAACCTGAGATTAGACATTCTTAGGCAATGGGTCACTCCTAACACCTTATTAACCTGTCAGAACTCAATCCCAAAGCCTAAAACTGCTGTTGAACCCACTTCCTTCACAAATCCCACCCTTCACCACCTCATTCTTTAAATCCTTCTAAGTACTTTCACATTAGACCCTATCTTAAAGTTTAGGTGATGAAGAACAATACTTAAACTAAACATTACTACAAAGGACTGAGTACCACCTCGACTAGAAATCACTTAGGATTAAATCCTTTAGAAATTTGACAAAGTTAACCAAGTGCTAAACTAGATTAGCCACGAAATCCATTTGAATCGCTTTAAATATGATCTACAAGACCCAAAACTTGTAGAATCATTGACGCTAGGTTACCCTAAAATCTAGGATCAATCTCATTACCCGACTGCTCTCGGGAGTACTTTGAAACTCCGTATCAGGTCTGGACCGCACATCGGGAGTCCGATTAATACGAAGTTAAGGACTTAGGACCGCCTCGCTGGGCTTGACAACCATCTCGGAAATCAAATCCAAATAGTGTCCCACGGCTGTTCGCTTGAGTCTGGAGCAAGAGAGTGTGAAAACACTTGTTTCTTTACAAAATAAATATCTTGAATAGTAATCTGAGACTCGTCGCTTGTGAATCAGTATTAAGCAACCTGACCGTCAGAATCAGGCCAAATTACACCCTCGGATCAGGAAAAATTTCATAAACATTTACATGTACTCGGAATCTCCGATCGAGACCCACTGACCATCGAACTGAAACTGGTCTGCCACGCGTGATCTGAAAATTCGACTGAAATGAAAACTTGACTAAATATAGATCCGGTGTTAGTGAGCTTAAGTTCGACCTTTGGCTCAAGGGGGGCTCCGGAAATGCTCCGTTGAGCTGAAACAGATGCCCTTTGGACAAAACCCAAGTATACCTTGTTCCCAAGTCTATTTTGGAGACATTTTAGACTATATAAGGACCTTAAACTCTCTCTCATTTCAGCCATCCAAATTTGAGATTGAGAAGAGAGAAAAGAGAGAGAAAGTGAGGGAGAAGTAGGAGCTTCTTCCTACCGTTCTTCCCTGCCGTATCCAAGCTTAAACCACTCCATTCTTATCGTTTTCTCGACGATTCCAGCATCATTTCTAGGTAAGAAACCCTAACCCTAATCTGTTTTGGCGTTTAGAGAGTTGTAGGTTATGAAATAACTAACCTATTTCATTCTAAAGGTTGCCAAACTGCCGTAGATGAAAGCTTAGCAAACCTACCGACTCCGTTACGATCCTACAATACAAGATGCGGACTTTAGGTGTATAGGTTATAGTTTTTAATGCTTTCAATGTCAGATAATGATAGATTCATGATTTGCATGTAATTGCACATGTACAAAGTGCTTTTCGATTTCTGTTTCGATTAAAGTTGTAGAATATGGAATTTTACATATTCTAGGCATTCGTAGAAAATACCGTATACGTATATTTTTTGGAAATGTGTTTGACATGATTAATTGTTGTATGGATATACGATATATGGATAAAATACTTATTTGGCGAAAGGATTCGCCTAAATGCATGTTTTACTAATATACACTATGTACGTAGAAATACTGTATTGTAAGAAATACCGTATACATGTATAATTTAGAGATGTGTTTGCCATGATTAATTGTTATATAAATATATTATGTGTGCATAAAATATTTGCTTGGCGAAAGGAGTTGCCCTAATACATGTTTGCTAACATACACTAAGTATGTTGAAATAGTGTATGTTATGTGTTTGTGGAAATGCTTGTGTGAGCAAGTGTTTGGATGTTGATGCCTTAGGAGGGTGTTGAGATGGGATTCTCAACTACCCTAGAGACATGTATGATTACCTCTATGAGGTTGTCTACTTAAACTGCTTACTTGCAATATATGTGTTTGTATTCCTACTGATATAATGCTTTGCAACATGCTTTATATCATGCTTTATAATATGCCTACTAGCATGCTTGAATTACTTTATTTATCATGCTTTACTCCACATGCTATGGATGAGAATTGATTGAGTTTGGGACTATGTCTATAGTCCAGACAATCGGTACCAGATTTGAGATCGTGGCTGAGGTTCATGTCACCACGTGGGATGTGTTTGACTAACCCGAGTCGTACGTTAGTTGGCGACAGTGGTTAGGCCACGCGAAGTGCTTATGCACTTCATGTCGTCCAATTGATTGTGCGCTCGAGCTAGTCAGGCTCGTCATGTAACCCGATGTGTCTAATGCATGTTCACCATGTTTGGTCGCTACTGCTTGAACCTAGGGTACCAAACTTACCAGTGAAATCCCTTTTAACCATAGTACCTCGATCCGCTAAGACTCATGAGCCGGGCATGGTGGTATGGGACACCGTGGTCGAGCTGTCGTCCTACGCTGGGGCCACGTGCCTCCCTGTAGTGACCAGTGAGCAACTAGACTCGTGAGCCGATTTTGGTGGTATGAGACACTATATTCGAGCTGTCGGCCTACACTACTTGATGGGTGATGGGGGAGTGGTGCAACGATTCCGTGTAACAGCACTGGCAGCCCTGACCGTATCCGGTGTAGTGACCCCGAGCATACCCTAAACCTACGGTGAGGCGCCGAGCCTTCCCGTAGTAACAGAGTATAAACTAGGCCTGTATTGATAAGGTGATGGGGGAGTGGTGCAACGATTCCGCGTAACAGCCCTGGCAGCCCTTGCAGTCACCTAGAAACACACCATCGTATGAGATTGTCTAGGACTGACGACCCTAGAATGGATCATGTTTGGGAATGATACAAGGGAGGTACCTTAGTTTCCCAATCCTGCTGTTTGAAATGGACTAATAATAACTCGATAATCATGCTCATCATGCATTGCATGTGCCTGGAAGATGTGGAGTACTGAGGAAAGAAAGCATGCCGCGAACGAAGATGGTGTCGCATGAGGGAGTATGTCGGTGAGGGCATACATCATGACTGCATTCATACTTGCATTAATAAGAGTAGTTAGGAGTGTTTGATTTTACTGCTTTATCATTACTGCTTGACTGAATTGAAAACATGTTAACCTATGCCTTATTGTTCCACTGAGTTGATCAGTCACTCCCACGTTACGGGATGGTGTTTACAACACCAACCAGATTTGTTGAGTTTCAGGTGATGGCGATGCTTATGAAGCAGAGCCGGACTACTACTATGATGTTGAGGAGGAGTTCTCCTATCTGTATCTCTCTGGCAGGTCTATGAAAACCTGGTATTGTATTGACAGGACTATGGTACTTGGGATAGAAGACATTACACTTCCTCACATTAGGTATATTTTAGAATTGTACTTGTAATTAATTAACCTAGTAACATCATCACACTCTGGAGACCCACCATAGTTTATATATGTTATTTATCTATCATAGTCTTCCGCTTGCAATTTAACTGTCTTTGGAGTATGATATGCTGTTTTGGCTTAATCTCACTTATGTTCAATGCTTGATCACAGTCAACATTCAATCATTATTCATTTTGTTGCATAAGTGATGTTCTGGAACTCGGGAGTTGAGTTTATGCTCGACCTCCGATTTTTAGGATGTTACAAAAATATTCTGATCATTGAAGCTTGCAGAAGTAGACAAATAACTTGAACTTGAACTTCTTGAAGTAGATCACCGTTCTTAGCATGTAACATTGATATAGTGACTTGAACATACAAGTCAATATGCTACACAAGACATAGATTGTGTTTTTGGCACCACAAAATTTGACAACCAAAGGGGCAAATAATTATTGCACTTACAATCTCCCCTTTTGTCAAATTTGTGACAAAACACACTTAAAATATGATCAATATGAACATGAAAGAAATTATGCACCAGTTATAAAAGTTAACCAGTTACTGCCTGATTAACGAATCATGCACCAATTGTCATTCATAAATTCTTCATTACTTACTCCCCCTGAGCAGCACAACTAAAACCAGCATAAAAATGATATGCTACTCTACTCCCCCACAATCTATATTTATCCCCCCATATCCATATTTATAAAACTTAAAGAATTCACCCCCTTTTTGTCACAATAAGACAAAGGAAGAAATGAAGGTGGAAGACCAATAAGAGTAATGAAAGGAATAACTAGTTAAAAACATCATATAAGCTTCGATATATCGAAGCCTCCTCGATACCATCGAAATTCAAACATCGATGATATCGGTAGGCCCTCAATGATATCGGTCTTGGGCACCAAGTTCTCCAGTAACATATTTTAAGGTGTTTTATCTATGATCGGGGGTCACTTGATAGAATCGATATTCAAATATCGATGATATCGATGCTGTATCGATTGCATCGAAAATGGACATAAACTGTCAAGCAAGCTTTATGAAAAATCCTTTTGATTTATCGATGCATCGACACAGCTATCGATATCATCAATATCCAAATTTCGATGATCTCGAAGGTCCCTCGATCACTCATGAAAACTTAAAATATTTCAAGGCAAGTCTCTCTCATTTTTCAAGTGTCGATGGATCGAACCTCTCATCAATGGAATCGGAGTTTGAAATCCGATGACATCGACAATCGTTTCGATTCATCGACCAACTGGCAATAGGTTTCAAAAGCGTATGACATTGAGTTCGAGTCATCGAGCGGACCATTGATGCTATCGAGAGTACGCTCGATGATATCGAACTCTGTCATAAATGTGACCGTTTTTTATTCGTTAAAACCTTTTGCTTATATATAGAGGACTTGTCTATTGTTGCTGTTAGAGAAAGCAGGGAGAGCTTTTGTGTGTTTAACCTTAGATCTTATACCCAAAGCCCTATCTCTCAAGGAAGTTCATCCTCCAATCCACCCTCACCATTGATATTCAATAGAGTGGATTGGGGATTGAACTTCCTCATTCAAGGATCCTTTAACTACTACCTTATGGCAAATCATGAAGCTGGGATGCCTTGAATGCATAGATGATTGAAATCGCTCTATTTTCCTTATAGGAAAATCTTTTGAGAGTAGAATTTCATCATAACCTTGACCTAACCCGTTGCCATGCATTGGTTCATCTTTTGAGTTGCATATCAAGGAGAAGAAGACTCTTCATCAACAAAGGAGGAGATCTTCGTCAACGTGCTTAATGGGACTCATCCACTTATCTGTAAGTATCTAGAGTCCAGAGGACACTTGTGATCATTCCTTTTTAAGATTCGGTCTTAGGTGTTTCTCACCCCTTCAAGCCCTTGTAGGAGGCCTTCAGCGGGAATGTACATGGTGGGTGCATTATGTGGACCCTTGCTTTGTGGAGAGCATAAACATTTGGTTGAAGGTGAACCAGTCAAAACCTTAGGTTTGAGGTGAACCGTGTGAAACCTCGGGTTTGGGGTAAACTGCGTAAAACCTCCGGTAGGGTATTATGGAAGATCCTTGGCCAGTCTGCTTAAAAGTGGGTGCGTTGTGTTGACCCTTGCTCGTGAGAGCATAAACAGTCAGCCTCAGTGTAGGTTGTAAAGGTTGAAGGTGAACCTGATTTAAAACCTTAGGTTTGAGGTGAATCATTGTGAAACCTCCTTAGTGAAATCTGGCACACTCAAGGGCTGAGTCGTTTGCCGGGAGTGGAGTAGACTGATCGTCGAACCACTATAAAAATGACTGTGTTTGAGATTACTATTTTTCTGAATATGTGATTTACTTTAATATTTTCAATATCTGAATATCTGAGATCACACCTCGCACACATACACAGTCATATCCATCATAAACTAATTTGTATACTGTTCACTTATTAAATAGTTTATGATTGAATCCTTTACCAGGCTTGGAAGCAAGTAGAGTTATTTTTGAATAATCCTAATATGAGCATGTTGTTAGGATTAGTGCAATAGGATTTTAAATAAATCATAAAAACTTTAAAAGTCCTATTCACCCTCTCTAGGACATATTGGCATATCCCTACTTCAACTAAAGCGGTCTTTACTGCTATTTCAGGTCCTACAAGATCCATGTGGAGAAGCTCCAGTGGTCTTGATGTGGCATTGGAGTTCACCTTCTTGTGAGAACTCCTAGTTTGTTTGCCAATCTGGCATTCGCCACATATTTTGTCTACTTTTTGGAGTTTAGGTAGACCTATTATTAGTTCTCCTTTGCTCAATCTATATAGATTACGGTAGTGTACATGTCCAAGGCGTTTATGCCATAATTCCGTCTCATCAGTATGGACCATGTAGCACAATTGATTAGATGAGCTACCATCGCTTATAATATAGTAGTTTTCAGAAGTCCTGCAACCAGTTAATATTACAGAACCCTTTTTGTTTAAAATTTCACAACTTCGATTAGAAAATTTCACGCTGTGATTGTTATCACATATTTGAGATATGCTTAACATGTTGTGTTTTAGCCCCTCAACATATAAAACATTCTTAAATAAGGGAAGGTTATAGAGTTAAACCGTACCTTGGCCAATAATCTTGCAGTTGCTACCATCACCAAATGTGACTGACCCATCAATTATATCTTTAAAGTCGGTGAATAAAGCCTTGTCACCCGTCATATGCCTGGAGCACCCACTATCTAGGTACCACTTTGTATGACTTGTCGTTTTTATGCGGTGTGGACAACCAAGCAGGTAACCTTAGGAACCCATTTCATAACTGTTTTGGGTTTAGGAGTATAGTTGGTCTTCTTATGTTTGTAGTTGTTGTAAGACTGACCCACTGAGTTAGATTTTAAGAGCTCCTTAAGTAGATCAACTATTTTCTCAGCTAAAGTGTAAGACCCGTATCCTAGCCCGTACCATTCTGTAGGCTTCCGCGGTCCTTCCGGTCGAATTCTGGCGACCCGCGATGCGTAAATAGCAGTGGCACGCGATTCTAAGTTGTATCCTGTATTTTAGAGTCAGTTTGACCCGAGACTTGTACCCTAGAGACCGCGTCGTCGCCACGGTTCCGATGTCGCGTCTTGCGTGCTGAGGTGATATCCAGGACAGGAGATGTGGGCCCACGTTCAGTTCGAGGAGATGCCGCGCATTTGCAAAACCAAGCAATCTTTCAAATCAATCACATCACATCCCATCACATCAATCAAGTATCACATCACACCTCATGTCAAGTACACCTCACCTTTCACCCATCCCTAAGCAACCCCGAAGTCAATACTCTCTTACAACTAAGTACACTTCCATCACCCATCACCAATCACTCTCTCATCTCTCTCTCTCTCTCTCTCTCTCTCTCTCTCTCTCTCTCTCTCTCTCTCTTACAACTCTCTCTCTCTCTCATCTCTCTCCCTCATTCTTCAAGCACTCCAACGTCTCAACCTCTCCATGAGAGAAGCCATGTGTGGCCCACTTTCCTACCTCCCATCTCTACCATCAAAGCCTCATCTCCACGTTAGATCAAGTTCCTTGGAGCTTTGGGATGCGTTGAGGAAAGAAGAAGTCCAAGAAGATCAAAGGTGGGTGTTTTTACCATTTGATTTTTTTTGTGATTTGAGGGCCCACATGTCATGGGTCCCCTCTTGATCTGTGCTTTGTATCATGGAGGAGCTCATAGTGGCGAAGCTCCTCCCACCTCATTCGATCTCTCTCTTACATGCATGTGGCCCACTTGATCCACGCCGTGCTGCCACATGGGACCCACTAAACTGTTCAGACCGTCCATAGGAGGTGGGGCCTGCTGTGATGAGTACACAGCCCACCGTCCAGGCCATGGACGGTGGCACCCTGCCATAATGTGTGTGCTTCATCAGGCCGCCCACCCATTTTCCATCCATGTGGGACCCACCCCACACGTGATGCGCATGTCGAGGTGGGGCCTACCACATGCATGTGTTGTATATCTATGTTGTCCATGCGTGGACAGTGGGTTCCAACAACACGTGGCTACTGGATGGTCGCCAGCAAGTTCGGTGGGCCTCCATCATGAGGTATGTATCACATCTATTCTGTCCATCTACCTCTCCAGATCATTTTATGGCCGGGGTGAGAAGATCCAGACCTCAGGTGGACCACACGGCAAGAAATAGTGGAGATGATGACGTCCACGGTTAAAGCCCTTGCAGGCACTGCCTTGATGCGTGTATTTTATATCCCAGCCGTCCATCCCTTCCTGGACGTTGAACACTGGAGACCTCCCTTATATATATATTATAATGTAATATATTATATAGTTGGTGGGCCACGTGTGTGGACCCCACCACGATGCTTGTGTTATATCTATACCGTCCACCCCATGTCCAGCGTCTGGATGCTGGACTGGTTGTATAATAATAATAATAATATAAATTATATACGGTGGACCCTACGTGGACCCACCTTGTTTAAAATGGGTTGGCTGGTGGGCGTTAACAGCAGCTATACTGCTGCTGTCATGACATCAGAAGTTCTGTAGGTCCCACCGGTGTTAGCGTCACCAGGTTCTACAGGACCCACTTTGATGGATGAGTTTGATGATGGCAGTAGCAGTTACTGCATGTGCTGCACGTAGGGGCCACCATGAGGTATCGTTGATCCCAGCCGTCCAGTGGGCTGGACGGTGGGACCAACACGTAATATATGTGTTTAATCCTTGCTGTGGGACCCATGTGAGGTAAGGGTTTTATCCAGCCGTCCGTCCAGATGGACGTGGCCCACTGTGATGTGGGCTTCATCCACGTCGTGCATCCCTTTGCAGCAGCAGAAGTTGCTACTGCTAACGTCAGTGAACAGGTGCGGCCACCTCCAGTGATGTATGGGTTTTAACATACACCGTTTGTCCATGTGCTAGACACCACCTTGATATATTTATATCCACCCCATCCATGTTGGGGACGTGGGGCCCACCTTTGTTACGTGCTGAGTGCAGCACGTAGACCCCATGATGCATGTGTTTCATCCACTCCATCCATCATCCTGCTGGATGCATGAACTGTCCACAATCCAGCTAGGTGGATGGTGGCAATCCACCTTGATATATGCATTTCATCATAGCCATCCATCAGATTTCAGGACGGTGGGCCACTACAGTAACATCAATAATTGCTATGAATGTGGTCCACGTGATGTATGATGTATGTGTTTTAAATCTACACCATCCAGTAGTCTGGACGGTGGGACCCACCATTGATGTATTTATTCTATATCCACGCTGTCTATTAGGTGGACCACTGCAGAAAATAGTGGAGATTGAACAACTGCCATTAAAAACCCTTTTTGGGGTTGCTAAAGTTTGGATCAATATGATATTCGTTTTCCTCTTTATACATGTCTTTGTGACCTTGTGAACAGGTTGGATGGAAAATGAACGTTATGGTGAGATCCACCTTGATGTATGTGTTGTACATCCATGTTGTTCATCTGGTGGGACCATTTGGGAGGTGCGGGCCCACCTGCCGTGCGGCTCAGCGTGATGTATGTGAGGCCCAGATGGAGAGGCCCAATTTGATGTATATGAGACCCATGTGTAGGGCCCGTATGCTGTGTGTTTGAGGCCCATGTGTAGGGCCCACCTGTTGTGTATATGAGACCCATTAATGCGATCCACTTAATGTAAATTGAGACCCATGAGTCGTAGCCCATTATGATGTATTTGAGGACCATGAGTCGTGGCCCATGTATTCGACCCCTTGTGATGTATATTAGACCCTTGTATGAGGCCATGGGCCCACTATATGTTCGGCCCATAGTGGGCCACTCCTTGGGAGCAATGTTGGTTAGATGTCTATATTGACGGGTAATAATAGTTAGATGTCCTCATTGTAACATTCTCTTAGGCCTTGGTTAGGTCCATTCTTACCGATTCTGATTATCGATCGATTTCGATTGTTACGACCGATTACCAATTTCGATTGACGTGACTAATTTTTCGACTCTGATTATCGATCGATTTCAATTGTCATGACCGATTGTCGATTCCGATTGCCATGACTGATTTACCAATTCTGATTATCGATCGATTTTGATTGTCACGACCGATTGCCAATTTCGATTGACGTGACCGATTTGCCGATTCTGATCATCGATTGATTTCGATTGTCACGACCGAATGCCGATTCCGATTGACATGACCAATTTGCCGATTCTGATTATTGATCGATTTCGATTGTCACGACCGATTGCCGATTTCGATTGACGTAACCGATTTGCCGATTCCGACTATCGATTGATGCGATTGCCGTGACTGATTTGTTGATTCTGATTACCTTGACCGATTACTGATTTCGATTAACGTAACCGATTTGCCGATTCCGACTATTGATCGTGCGATTGTCGTGACCAATTTGCTAATTCTGATTACCTTGACCGATTGCCGATTTTGATTGACGTGACTAATTTGTCGATTCTGATTATCGATCAATTTCGAGTATCAAGGCCAATTCCGATAATTTCGATTGGTCGAGGCCGATTGTATATGCTGATTCTGATTGTTGAGGCTAAGTATCGAGGCCGATTATCGATGTCGATGTCGATTGTCGATTCTGATTTTGATTGTCGAGGCCGATTGAGGCTGATTCCGATTCTGATTATCGAGGCCTATTCTAATTTGTCGAGGCCGATTGTATAGGCCGATTCTGATTATCAAAGCCAAGTATCGAGGCTGATTCTAATTGTCGAGGTCGCGTATTGAGGCCGATTCCGAGTGTCAATTCGATTGTTAAGGCCGAGGCCAATTGTCGAGGCCTATATGATGTATATGTGTAACATCCCAGATTTTTGCCAACCTAAAATTAGACGTGCTTAAGCAATGAGACACTCCTAACACCTTATTAACTTGTCAGAACTCAATCCCAAAGTCTAAAACACTTTTGAACCCATTTCCTTCACATATCCCACCCTTCACCACCTTGATCATTCAATTTTTCTAAGTACTTTCACCCTAGACACTATCTTAAACTAGCTAAGTAGTATAACTTGGATCACTTTATATATAAACTACAAAGGACTAAGTACCACCTCAGACAGAAATCTTATAGGACTAAATCCTTTAGAAATGAGACAAAGTAACTAAGTGCTAACTAGATTAGCTACGAAATCCATTTGATCGACTTTAAATACGATCTGCAAGACTCAAAACTTGTAGAATCATTGACACTATGTTACCCTAAAATTTAGGATCAAACTCATTACTCGACTGCTCTCGGGAGCACATTGAAACTCCGTATCAGATCTAGACCGCACGTCGGAAGTCTGAATAATACCAAGTTAAGGAATTAGGACTGCTACGCTGGGCTTGACAACTATGTCGAAAATCAAATCCAGACAGTGTCCCACGGCTGTTCGCTTGAGTCTGGAGCGTGAGAGGGTGAGAACACTTATTTTATTTTTAAAATAAATATCTCAAATAGTAATCTGAGACGTGTCGCTTGCGGGTCAGTATTAAGCAACTTGACCGTCAAAATCTGACCCAAATACACCCTCGGATCAGGAAAAATTTCATCAACATCCATGTACTTAGAATCTTCGATCGAGATCCACTGACCATTGAACTGAAACTGTCCACCACGTGCGATCTGGAAATCTGAATGGAACGAAACCTCAGTTAAACCTAGATCTAATGTCTGTGAGCTTAAGTCCGACCTTTGGCTCAAGGAGGCCCACCAGAAGTCCTCCGTTGAGCTGAAACTAACCCACTTTGGTTATAACCTAAGTATACCTTGACCTTAGGTCTATTTCGATGAAGTTTTAGGCTATATAAGGACCTTAAACCCTCTCTCATTTCAGCCATACGAATTTGAGAGAAACCTTAGAGAGAGAGAGAGAGAGAAAAGAGAGAGAAAGTGAGAGAGATGTGGGAGATTCTTCCTGCCTTGCTTCCCTGTTGCTATTAGTGCTTAACCACTCCATTCCAATCACTTTTCCGGTGATTCCGGCATCATTTCTAGGTAAGAAACCCTATCCCTAACCTGTTTTGGGGTTTTGATAGTTGTAGGTTATGAAATAGCTAACCTATTTCATTCTATAGGTTACCAAACTGCCGAATACGGAAGCTTAGCAAACCTATCGGATTCGTGACGATTCTACGGTAAAAGGTGAGAACTTTAGGTGTATAGGTTATGGTTTTCAATGCTTTCAATGTCAAATAATAATAGATTCACGATCTGCAAGCAATTGCACATGTACAAAGTGCTTTCTGTTTTCTGTTTCGATTAAAGACGTAGAATATGGAATTTTACATATTCTAGGTATTCGTAGAAAATACCGTATACGTATATATATTTTGAAAATGTGTTTGACATGATTATTTGTTGTATGAATATATGATATATGGAGAAAATACTTATTTAGCGAAAGGATTCGCCCTAATACATGTTTTGCTAATAAACACTATGTATGTAGAAATAGTGTATTGTAGAAAGTACCGTATACGTATATATTTTGGAAATGTGTTTGTCATGATTATTTGCTATATGAATATATCATATGTGCGTAAAATACTTGCTTGGCGAAAGGACTCGCCCTAATATATGTTTTACTAACATACACTATGTATGTTGAAATTGTGTATTCTAAGTGTTTGTGAAAATGCTTGTGAGAGTAAGTGTTTGGATGATTGTGTCTTAGGTAGGTATGGAGATGGGATTCTCAACTACCTTAGAGACGTGTATGAATTTCACCATGTTGGATGTTTACTTTAACCGCTTACTTATGAAATCTGTGTGTTTGTAATTCTTGTTTATATAGTGCTTTATAACATGCTTTATGACATGCTTGTTAACTTGCTTGAATTACTTTGTTTAATATGCTTTACTCTACATGCTCTAAATAAGGATTGATTGAGTTTGGGACTATGCTTATAGTCCAGACAATCGGTACTAGACTTGAGATCGTGGTTGAGATTCATTTCGCCACTAAGATGTGTTTGATGAACCCGAGTTGTACTTCAGTTGACAACAGTGGTTAGGCCACGCGAAGTTCTTATGCACTTCGTGTCTTTCAGTTGATTGTGCGCTCGAGCTAGTCAGGCCCGTCAAGTAACCCAATATGTCTAATGTATGTTCACCATGTTTGCTCACTACTGCTTGAACCTAGGGTACCAAACTTACCAGTGGAATCCCGTTAACCATGGTACCTCGATCCGCTAAGACTCATGAGCCGGGCATGGTGGTATGGGACATCGTGGTTGAGCTGTCGGCCTACGCTGGGGCCTCGAGTCTTCCATAGTGACCATTGAGCAACCAGACTCGTGAGTCGATTATGGTGGTATGGGACACTATATTCGAGCTGTCGGCCTACACTACTTTGATGGGTGATGGGGGAGTGGTGCAATGATTTTGTGTAACAGCCCTGACAGCCCTGACCACACCCGGTGTAGTGACCTTGAGCATACTCTAAATCTGTGGTGAGGCGACGAGCCTTCCCGTAGTAACAGAGTATAAACTAGGCCTGTATTGATAAGGTGATGGGGGAGTGGTGTAATGATTCCGTGTAACAGCCTTGGCAACCCTTGCAGCGACCTAGAAACACACCATCGTATGAGATTGTCTAGGACTGACGACCGTAGAATGGATCATTGTTTGAGAATAATATAAGGAAGGTACCTTAGTTTCCCAATCCTGCTGTTTGAAATGGACTAATAATAACTCGGTAATCATGCTCATCATGCATTGCATGTGCCTGGAAGATGTGGAGCACTGAGGAATGCAAGCATGTCACAAACGTAAGATGGTGTCGCACGAGGGAGTGTGTGGTGAGGGTATATCTCATGACTGCATTCATGCTTGCATTAAGAAGAGTAGTTAGGAGTGTTTGATTATACTGCTTTATCATTACTGTTTGACTGAGTCGATAACATGTTAACCTATGCTTTATTGTTCCACTGAGTTAGCTACTCACTCCCACGTTACGGGACGGTGCTGTACACACTAACCAGACTCTGTCTCAGGTGTAGATGAGATGACGACTTAGGAGGCTGAGCTGGACTATGACAAGGACCAGGACGAGTTCTCATTTATGCAGTATTCTGGTGGCTTTGACTAGACTGTCGGATCGACGGGATTTGCTGGGATTACTTCTCTAGTTGTATTTTTAACTTTTCGAACATAAAATAGATATATGTATATGATGACTCAGATAGGTTCATACTCTGGAGAATGAAATGATTTTGTTTCTTTTACATACATATATATATATACAGTTCAGTCTTCTGCTTGCCCTTATACAATTGATTTGGAGTATGAATTACTGTTTTGGTATAATCTCACTCATGTTTTTTGCTCTAACACATACAATATTTAATCATCATTATCTATGTTGCATAAGTGATGCATTGGAACTCGGGAGTTGAGTTGCCACTCGACCCTCGAATTTCAGGGCGTTACAATATGTGACCCGTAGTTGGTGCCCACTGTGATGTATTTCTGGCCTATGGGCAAAGCCCATTATGATATGTATTAGGCCCATTGTAACATCCCAGATTTTTGCCATTTGGAATTAGACGTCCTTCGGCAATGGGTCAATCCTAACACCTGATTAACTTCTCAAACACTCAATTTAAAGGTCTGAAATTTCTTCTTCAAACCATTTTCCTGAAAACCTTATTTTTCCTTCACAAATCTCATCTCTCACTATCTTATCCTTCAAACTTGTTTAAGTTCTTTCATGTTAGACACAAATCTTGAAGTTTAGGTGAATATAACGACTCGAAAAAATCCCATGCAAAGACCCGAGTACCATCTCGAACTGAAATCACTTAGGATCAAATCCCTTAGAAATTAGACAAAGTTAACTAAGTGCTAAACTAGATTAGCTATGAAATCCACTTGAATCACTTTAAATACGATCTATAAGACCCAAAACTTGTAGAATCATTGACGCTAGGTTACCCTAAAATCTAGGATCAATCTCATTACCCGGCTACTCTTGGGATCATCTCGAAACTCCGTATCAGATCTGGACCGCACGTCGGAAGTTCGATTAACACGAAGTTAAGGAATTAGGACCGCCTTGCTGGGCTTGACAACCATCTCAGAAATCAAATCCAGATAGTGTCCCAGCACTTTTCGCTTGAGCTCGGAGCGGGGAGTGTGAGAAATATGAAAATAATTCCAAAATAAATAAGAATTTATGAAATCTGAGACTTGTCGCTTGCCGGTCAGTATTAAGCAACCTGACTGTCATAATCAGGCCAAATTACACACTCAGATCAGGGATATTCCCCAAACATATCCATGTACTCGGAATCTCCGATCGAGATCTACTGACCGTTGAACTAAAACTGGTCCGCCACGTGCGATCTAGAAATCCGACTGGAACGAAACCTCAGCTGAACTTAGATCCAATGTCTGTGAGCTTAAGTCCGACCTTTGGCTCAAGGGAGGCTACTAGAAGTCCTTCGTTGAGCTGAAACTGACTCACTTTGGTTATAACCTAAGTATATCTTGAGCTTAAGTATATTTTGTTGAGTTTTTGGGCTATATAAGGACCTTAAACCCTCTCTCATTTCAGCCATACGAATTTGAGAAAAACCCTAGGAGAGAAGAGAGAAAAGAGAGAGAAAGTTAGAGAGAAGTGGGAGCATCTCCCTGCCATGCTTCCCTGCTGTTACACGAGCTTAACCACTTCCTTCTAATCGCTTTCCCGGTGATTCCGGCGTCATTTCTAGGTAAGAAACCCTAACCCTAAACTGATTTGGGGTTTTGATAGTTGTAGGTTATGAAATAGCTAACCTATTTCGTTCTATAGGTGGCCAAACTGTTGTATATGAAGGTTTAGCAAACCTATTGAATTCGTTACGGTTCTACGACAAAAGGTGCGGACTTTACGTGTATAGGTTATGGTTTTCAATGCTTTCAATGTCAGATAATGATAGATTCATGATCTGCATGCAATTGCACATGTACAAAGTGCTGTCTATTTTCCGTTTCGATTAAAGACGAAGAATATGGAATTTTACATATTCTATGTATTTGCAGAAAGTACCGTATACGTATAAATTTTAGAAATGTGTTTGTCATGATTAGTTGTTGTATGAACATATTATATATGTGTAAAATACTTGTTTGGTGAAAGGGTTCGCCCTAATACATGTTTTTGCTAATATACACTATGTATGTTAAAAATAGTGTATTCTAAGTATTTGTGAAAATGACTAAATGAGTATAGAATTCTCATTCGTGCTCGCCATGACAAATTGTCATGGATATATTGATTGTTGTATTGGCGATACCCTTTTGGCGAAAGGATTTCCCTAAGTCACGCCATGGCCAACATGTTAAATTGTATAGCCCAAGTGTTTGTGAAAATGTTCAAATGAATATGGAACTTGGATTCATGCTTGCCATGATTATCCGTAGTGGGTGCACATGAGTAATAATTGGGGCAACTCCCTAGTGAAAGGATTTGGCTTAATACCTATGTGATCAACATACGTTATGTATGTTGATGTATGTAGTCTAAATTGTTTGTTGAAATGTTTGGATGAGTAGTAGCTAGTAAATTGTAGTGTATAAAGGTGTTGAGATAGGATTCTCAACTACCTTAGAGATGTGTATGATTTCCTTCATGTAAGTTATTTTGTTTAATCGCTTACTGTTTCATGAAACGTATGTGTTTGGATTTCCTGTTTGCATTGTGTTTAATAACATACTTGTCAATATGTTTGAATTACTTGTTTATTTAATTCTGCTCTGATTACTTCACATATTTAAGTTGTATTCCATAAATCCGTGAAGGGTGATGGGGGAGTGGTGCAACGTTTCCGTGCAACAGTCCTGGCAGCCTTAAGTGGACAATATTGGATATTTGATTGTATGATTTGAAATCTTGATCCATTACTACTTTAACTGTTCTGTAAGTGAACGTGATTGAGACTATGATTATAGTCCAGATAATCGGTAACAGACTTGAGTTCGTGGTTGAGATTCATTTCGCCATGCAGGATATGTCTGACGAACCCGAGTCGTACTTTGGTTGGCGGCAGTGGTTAGGCCATGCGAAGTGCTTATACACTTCATGTCGTTCAGTTGGTTGTGCGCTCGTGCTAGTCTGGCTCGTCAAGTAACCCGATCTATATAATGTATGTTGACCGTGTTTGGACGCCACTGTTTGAACCTAGGGTACCAAACTTACCAGTGAAATCCCGTTAACCATAGTACCTCGATCCGCTAAGACTCATGAGCTGGGCATGGTGGTATGGGACACCGTGGTCGAGCTGTCGGCCTACGCTGGGCCAACGTGACTCCCCGTAGTGTCCATTGAGCAACCAGACTCGTGAGCTAATTATGGTGGTGTGGGACACTATATTTGTGTTGTCAGCCTGCATTGATAAGGTGATGGGGGAGTGGTGCAACGAATGTATGTAACAGCCCTGGTAGCCCTTTGTAGTGACCTCGAGCATACTCTGAATTTGCAGTGAGGCGACGAGTTTTACCGCGGTGAATAGAGTATGAAGTAGGCCTGTATCAATTTAGTGATGAACCGTTAAAAGGGTGATGGGGGAGTGGTGTAACGGTTCAGTGTAACAGCCCTGACAGCCCTTGCAGTGACCTAGAAACACACCATCGTATGAGATTAACTAGGACTAACGACCCTAGAATGGATCATGTTTGGGAATGATACAAGGGAGGTACCTTAGTTTCCCAATCCTGCTGTTTGAAATGGACTAATAACAACTCAGTAATCATACTCATCATCGCATTGCATGTGCCTGGAAGATGTGGAGCACTGAGGAATGCAAGCATGCCGCGAACGTAAGATGGTGTCGCATGAGGTAGTATGTCGGTGAGGGCGTGCATCATGACTGCATTCATACTTGCATTAATAAGAGTATTTAGAATTGTTGATTGTACTGCATTATCATTACTGCTTGACTGAGTTGATAACATGTTAACCTATGCTTTATTGTTCCACTGAGTTGATCACTCACTCCCACATTACGGGACGGTGTTGTACACACCAACCAGACTTTGTCTGATTGCAGATGGCGACGCTACTTCTGAGGCGGAGCCGGACCTTTGCATTGACTATGATGCTTGCTCATATTGGTTGTTTTCTGGCGGCTTCATGTGAGCCGTGTCTTGATCGACGGGGTTACAGGGATGTTGACTAGATGACACTACACATTTGGTATATTTTAGAATTGTACTTGTAATTATTTAACCCGGTAACGTTATCACACTCTGGAGACTCACCACGGTTTATATATTTTATTTATCTATCACAGTCTTCAACTTGCTATCTCACTTGTCTCTGGAGTATGATATGCTGTTTTGGCTTAATCTCACTCATGTTCAATGCACTAATACAGACAACATTCAATCATCATTCATTTTGTTGCATAAGCGAAGCGTTAGAACTCGGGTGTTGAGTTTATACTCGACCCCCGATTTTCAGAGCGTTACAAGATGGTATCTGAGCATTATTTGGATTAAACCGGACCTGGGTTATGGTCACACGACACACTCTGACGCACTCTGACTTAGGAGGGAGCGACGGAACGTAGGAACCGACTTAGGATTTTCCAAATTCACCGAACGGCGAAACCGACCGAAATCGACCGCTGAGATTGGGCCCGTACACACCCATGATCACGTGAAACAATCCCGAATCACTTCTAGACCATCAAACGATAGGTTTAGATTACAACTCACCCCTAACCGGTGTTTTTCTTGGTCTCCATCTCACATGGCCAAAGTATCAATGCCTACTTTCTCTTATCTTATGATACCCCAAAGTTCCCTCGAATGCATTCATTTCTATATCTGTGATTCCTCATCTTGACACCTATCCATCTCAACACCCCCATTTCAACTACACATCCTATGAACATGTTGTCGGTTGACAGCCTAAGATTCTAGTCTATAAAGCATGAATGGTCTTACAGCTATCCTAGAAGATCCCCCCATTAGTTGATTTGGTATGCGGCTATCACATAAAACTCCAAAGGCACATCTCCACTTCATCCATCCAGCTCTTACTCTACAAGAAACATCCCTCATCAATCTTACCACTCTCATGAATTATCAACCAAGATATTGAAAATAACTGCACAGAACTCAATCCTAAAGTCTAACCCAATTCCTTCAAAATCTCTCCTTACACCACTTCATTCTTCAATTTTTTCTAAGTCCTTTCATAATAGACATAAATCCTAATGTATAAATGATGAAGAATAATATTAAATAAAAATTTACTATAAATACTAAATATATGTATAAGTTAGACTTTTGACCATTCAAATTATGGAATCTCATGAAATAAATGGTTTAGTTGGATAGATTAGCTCCTCCTACCCCAAAATCATATGCTACACATCATGTAAAATCATTTTGGTTTGTAAATTGGCCCTAAAAATGCCTCAAATGGAGTCAGGGACCAAACGGAGCATTTTCAGAGGGACCCAGGGTGGGACCCATACTTTTTCGGGGCCTAGGGATTACGAGGACCTCGCCCAAATGGCAAGGCATCACCAACCAGTCCAGTGGGTGGCAAGGCCTCGTCGGGTTTCGGGCCCTCCGGTCAGGCCGATCGAGTTTGGGGGGTTGGGGAACCCCCCGGTGTATGGGTCGTCGACTAAAAACTCCCCTATAGCATACTTCTTTCACAACGCACCCCTCCAAGCTCTCCTTTCTCCACAAAGTTTCTAATTTTTCATAGAAAACGCCCCTCCAATCACTCCTTCCATTTTAGTGCACTACCGTCGTTACCCATTTGAAAACTCCCTCCTACAGCTGCGGTCTCTCTCATTTCCCTTTCATTTGAGCCTTTACACTCCCTTTTTGGTCTCAAAATCGTGCAAACCTCAAATCCCATCTTCTCCTTCCCAGGAAATTGATTCCCTTCATCATTTTATGCTTCCAACTGCCCTCCACAGTTGCATACATCTCCCATCTTCTAGCTTTCACTTGCCTTGAGTTCACAAACCCCTCTTTGTGGCTCATTTCCTCACAACTCAATAACCCATCAAACCCCATTCCTCTTATCCTTTTCTTTCACTTCCCATGGCTCTTTCCGAGCTTAGTACGACCATCTTCTCGGATGTCTAGTCATCCATACTGTTATCTTGTAGTTTACATGGGTTACCGTCTTTGGATGTGTATGTTTTCATGTTAATGGGTGTAGTAGTTGGTAGAATGTTTTAGATGTTTGGGACATTTAGGGCCCGTTCGGCCAACTGCATTAGCTGAGTTGAAGGTGGATAGTGTGTAAGGTATTGTCCCTAGATTGGGTGTATCCCATGTTTTCCAATGCCATGTTTGGAATGTATGCAATGAAAAGTATATCCTGGGATTTCCTTTCAAATGACACTTAGAAATTCATCATCTTAGGGTTTGAAAATCCCATCTCACACTCCAACACAAGACTCATTTTCCACAACCTATACCATTAATTTTAATCCCCACCCACCCTCCTACCAACCATGCCACTCCCGATCCCGAGGTGGGATTAGCAATACAATCCCATTTACTACAACTTAAGACCACTGGCCAAATAGTGTTGAAGTGATAAAATCCCTTAATATACATTAACCCACCACACTCTGACAACTTAAGCTTTTAGAGTAAATGGTTGTTTGGCAAATAGGCCCTTGGAGTTTTGGACCTAGAGCGGTGCTCCTAGATTTCGACAGACCTGACCGTATAGGAAATCTAACAAATTTATAATGTAAACCTTAGGACCCTCTTAGCTGGTATGAGCATGTGTGAAGTGCTCGAGAATAGTTAAATTTAAGTCCGTATAACTCAATTCCAATTAGACAACGTTTGACCCTAAGCGATAAAATAATTTCTTATATTAAAAAGGGTATAAAATCTAGTGTATAAGCATAGACTGTGGAGTACAACCAGTGGATTACCGCTACTCCTAAATTAAGTCTAGACTACTGGTTAGGCTAAGAAAAGTAAAAGACTAATTAATTATGCTAAGCCAATTGAATAATAGACTTAGTTAGGTGGGCTAATACACCTCTTTGATCTGAGTAGCGCAGCGGAAGCATAGTGGACCCTTGCCCCACTGGCCCAGGATCGAATGGAATTGATCCAGACTCTACGTAAGGTTAGGTCATTACATAGGATCTCAATCTTCCTTAGAATGTCAGTGATGAAGTCATTGAAGGAAATCAATTAGGGTTCAAGTATTAAATAAACTCATAGTACAGAATAGGCCGAGTGCGAACTAAATTACAATAGCCAAGGTCAACGTATCTACAACTGTGCTCATTGGATACGAACATAATAAAAGCCCTAGCAAGTTCTACTATGAGAAACCGTTTTAAGATGATCTAGTAAGATTTGATTCACCATTTCCTTGGACATAGATAATAATGAGGACTCTCTTAGACCAAGACCTAAAGGGCAACCTTAGAAATAGAAAATTTGAACCTTTCAGTGATGGGCATTCCCTAAGTTTTTAGAGTGATCGGTCTACGGAGTTACTGAAATATAAACTGCGAAGCATTCGCGGCTTGACCCAATTCTCAATCCTGGGCGACTACCAATGGACTCACTGCTTGGCCGAGCAGAAGACCAGGATCCACCAGGATTCGGAAGGGATACGATGAGCTTTCTACCCTGGCCCGGTAGGTGATCGATGTATCGAGATCAAGTCCACTCTAACCGTCTCTCCGTGCTGGTCAAACATTGAAAACAGCTACCTTACTCTAACTTGTTGGGAATCGAAGTCAAGACTCCAAATAGGGAAAGAAATCCATTGTAGCAAACCATCAGGATATAAGCAAGGGATAAAGAAATAAGTTTTAAGGGGGGTAGACTAAAATGAACCAGGCTAGTATATACTCTACCATGCATAGAAACTTGAAATCAATAAAACTTAGGCAAAAGAAATAATTAAATCTTTCCTTATTACCCTTAGGCAATTTTGGGGACAAAATTTTGTTTTAAGGGGGTAGATTGTAACATCTCAGATTTTTACCACTTGGAATTAGACATCCTTCAGCAATGGGTCAATCCTAACACTTGATTAACTTCTCAAACACCCAATTTAAAGGTCTCAAATTTCTTCTTCAAACCATTTTCCTGAAAACCTCATTTTTCCTTCACAAATCTCATCTCTCACTATCTTATCCTTCAAACTTGTTTAAGTGCTTTCATGTTAGACACAAATCTTGAAGTTTAGGTGAATATAACGACTAGAAAAAATCCCGTACAAAGACCCGAGTACCATCTCGAACCGAAATCACTTAGGATCAAATCCTTTAGAAATTAGACAAAGTTAACTAAGTGTTAAACTAGATTAGACATGAAATCCGCTTGAATCACTTTAAATACGATCTGCAAGACCCAAAACTTGTAGAATCATTGACGCTAGGTTACCCTAAAATCTAGGATCAATCTCATTACCCGGCTGCTCTCGAGAGCATCTCGAAACTCCGTATCAGATCTGGACCGCACGTCGGAAGTCCGATTAACATGAAGTTAAGGAATTAGGACCCCCTTGCTGGGCTTGACAACCATCTTGGAAATTAAATCCAGATAGTGTCGCAGCGCTATTCGCTTGAGCTAGGAGCGGGGAGTGTGAGAAACATGAAAATAATTCTAAAATAAATAAGAATTTATGAAATCTGAGACTTATCGCTTGCAGGTTAGTATTAAGCAACCTGACCGTCATTATCAGGCCAAATTACACTCTCGGATCAGGGATATTTCCCCAAACATATCCATGTACTCGAAATCTCCGATCGAGATCCACTGACCGTTGAACAGAAACTGGCCCGCCAAGTGCGATCTGGAAACCCGACTGGAACAAAACCTCAGCTGAACCTAGATCCAATGTCTGTGAGCTTAAGTACGACCTTTGGCTCAAGGGGGGCCGCCAAAAGTCCTCCGTTGAGCTGAAACTGACTCACTTTGGTTATAACCTAAGTATATCTTGAGCTTAAGTCTATTTTGGTGAGTTTTTGGGCTATATAAGGACCTTAAACCCTCTCTCATTTCAGCAATACGAATTTGAGAAAAACCCTAGGAGAGAAGAGAGAAAAGAGAGAGAAAGTTAGAGAGAAGTGGGAGCATCTCCCTGTCATACTTCCCTGCTGCTACACGAGCTTAACCACTTCCTTCTAATCACTTTCCCAGCGATTCCGACGTCATTTCTAGGTAACAAACCCTAACCCTAAACTGATTTGGGGTTTTAATAGTTGTAGGTTATGAAATAGCTAACCTATTTCGTTCTCTAGGTAACAAACCCTAACCCTAAACTGTTGTATACGAAGGTTTAGCAAACCTATCGAATTCGTTACGGTTCTACGACAAAAGGTGCGGACTTTAGGTGTATAGGTTATGGTTTTCAATGCTTTCAATGTCAGATAATGATAGATTCATGATCTGCATGCAATTGCACATGTACAAAGTGCTGTCTGTTTTCCGTTTCGATTAAAGACGAAGAATATGAAATTTTACATATTCTAGGTATTTGTAGAAAGTACCGTATATGTATAAATTTTAGAAATGTATTTTCCATGATTAGTTACTATATGAACATATTATATATGTGTAAAATACTTGTTTGGTGAAAGGGTTCACCCTAATACATGTTTTTGCTAATATACACTATGTATGTTAAAAATAGTGTATTCTAAGTGTTTGTGAAAATGAATGAATGAGTATAGAATTCTCGTTCGTGCTCGCCATGACAAATTATCATGGATATATTGATTGTTGTATTGGCGATACCCCTTTGGCGAAAGAATTTGCCCTAAGTCATGCCACGGCCAACATGTTAAATTGTATAGCCTAAGTGTTTGTGAAAATGTTCAAATGAATATGGAACTTGGATTCATGCTTGCCATGATTATCCGTCGTGGGTGCACATGAGTAATAATTGGGGCAACTCCCTAGTGAAAGGATTTGGCTTAATACCTATGTGATCAACATATGTCGTGTATGTTGACGTATGTAGTCTAAATTGTTTGTTGAAATGTCTGGATGAGTAGTAGCTAGTAAATTGTAGTGTATAAAGGTGTTGAGATAGGATTCTCAACTACCTTAGTGATGTGTATGATTTCTTTCATGTAAGTTATTTTGTTTAATCGCTTACTGTTTCATGAGACGTATGTGTTTGGATTTCCTGTTTGCATTGTGTTTTATAACATGCTTGTTATTATGTTTGAATTACTTATTTATTTAATTATGCTCTGATTACTTCATATGTTTATGTTGTATTCCATAAATTCGTGAAGGGTGATGGGGGAGTTTTGCAACGTTTCCATGCAACAACCCTGGTAGCCCTAAGCGAATAATATTGGATATTTGATTGTATGATTTGAAATCTTGATCTATTACCGTTTTAACTGTTCTGTAATTGAATGTGATTGGGACTATGATTATAGTCCAAACAATCGGTAACAGTCTTAAGTTCGTGGTTGAGATTCATTTCGCCACGTAGGATGTGTCTGACGAACCCGAGTCATACTTCGGTTGGCGGCAGTGGTTAGGCCATACGAAGTGCTTATGCACTTCATGTCGTTCAGTTGGTTGTGCGCTCGTTGCTAGTCTGGCTCATCAAGTAACCCGATCTATCTAATGTATGTTCACCACGTTTGGATGCCACTGTTTGAACCTAGGGTACCAAACTTACCAGTGAAATCCCGTTAACCATGGTACCTCGATCCACTAAGACTCTTGAGCTGGGCATGGTGGTATGGGACACCGTGGTCGAGCTATCGGCCTACGCTGGGGCCACGTGCCTCCCCGTAGTGTCCATTGAGCAGCCAGACTCGTGAGCCGTTATGGTGGTATGAGACACTATATTCGTGCTGTCGGCCTACATTGATAAGGTTATGGGGGAGTGGTGCAACAAATGCATGTAACAGCCCTAACGGCCCTTTGTAGTGACCTCGAGCGTACTCTAAATTTGTGGTGAGGCGACGAGTTTTGCCGCGGTGAATAGAATATGAACTAGGCCTATATCAATTTAATGATGAACCGTTAAAAGGGTGATGGGGGGGGTGGTGTAACAGTTCTGTGTAACAGCCCTGACAGCCCTTGTAGCGACCTAGAAACACACCTTCATATGAGATTAACTAGGACTGACGACCCTAGAATGGATCATGTTTGGGAATGATACAAGGGAGGTACCTTAGTTTCCCAATCCTGCTGTTTGAAATGGACTAATAACAACTCGGTAATCATGCTCATCATCGCATTACATGTGCCTAGAAGATGTGGAGCACTGAGGAATGCAAGCATGTCGCGAATGTAAGATGGTGTCGCATGAGGGAGTATGTCGGTGAGGGCATGCATCATGACTGCATTCATACTTGCATTAATAAGAGTATTTAGAATTGTTGATTGTACTGCATTATCATTACTGCTTGACTGAGTTGATAACATGTTAACCTATGCTTTATTATTCTACTGAGTTGATCACTCACTCCCACGTTACAGGACGGTGTTGTATACACCAACCAGACTTTGTCTGATTGTAGATGGCGATGCTACTTCTGAGGCGGAGCCGGACCTTTGCATTGACTATGATGCTTGATCGTATTGGTTGTTTTCTGGTGGCTTCATGTGAGTCGTGTCTTGATCGACGGGGTTACAGGGATGTTGACTAGATGACACTATACATTTAGTATATTTTAGAATTGTACTTGTAATTATTTAACCTGGTAACGTTATCACACTCTGGAGACTCACCACGGTTTATATATTTTATTTATCTATCACAGTCTTCTGCTTGCTATCTCACTTGTCTCTGGAGTATGATATGCTGTCTTGGCTTAATCTCACTCATGTTCAATGCACTAATACAGACAACATTCAATCATCATTCATTTTGTTGCATAAGTGATGCGTTGGAACTCGGGAGTTGAGTTTATGCTCGACCCCTGATTTTCAGGATGTTACACCCATGATGCATGGCCTATTGATGTATTCGAGACCCATGTGTAGGGTGTACATGTCATGTATTTAAAGCCCATGAGCAGGGCCCACCCGTTGTGTATATATGACCCTTAAGGCCCATTGTGTTGTATATTAGGCCTTTGTGTGAGGCCGTGGGCCCATTATATGTTTAGCTTTGGGTGAGCCATTCCTTGGGAGTAATGTTGGTTAAATGTCCACATTATTGAGGCCGATTGTTGATATTGGTTATTGATACCGATTATGAGTATGTGACTGCATAGCATCATGATACATGCCCATACGCATCATCTGCATATTTATTATGAGACGTGGTTGACCATTGCATATGTCATTAGGCAGATTATTATGAGACTTCTTGATAGGTAGAGGTTATCTCACATGAGCGAACGGTATGCTCATGATTAATGCATGACTGGATTGTATGGCTCATGCATCTTGCATTGTGTGCCCTAGCGACATTAGGGTCGCAGCCTCCATAGGCATATCGTGGATGGCCAGACGGGACATTGAAAATCTGTTCTACATGGGGTGCTATAGATATCCCTGGGTGAAAGTCCCTAAACCCTCTTGGTTCCAAAGGTTGGTCCAACATATAGACCGAGTGGATGCATGAGCGCATGAGGGCCATATACCGTTAGGCTGCGTCTCCCCCTGTGTCGTGGTCGGTTGGAAGGGGGTACAGCCTTACCTGCCCGAGAGGAGGGGTAATGCTAGGCTGAGTCTGACCAGCTCGAGGAATGGGTCTGCTATCGATGAGCCAGGCCCGATATTGGCAAGCGGATAGTGAGGCCTCTTCCACTCACCTTGTTGCTCGCGATGGGGCGACAATCTGGCTTGGAGTGTAATAGACCCTGGTGACTTCCCAGAGAGGAAACGTACTGATATGTGGACTGATTGAGTAGGAGTGGCATACTCATGTATTCATTTCATTCACTATCCACTCGGACTGGTGGTGCCCAACTAATTGTTGTGTACCTACGCATGGCCAGGATTTCGATTGGGTGCGCGACTAACCTGAGATCAGGAGTTTACCATATTGAGTCTGACTATCCAAATTTAGGTATGGGACTAGTTTGGATAGAAGTCCCTTGTGATGGACCCCATAGCCTGCGATACTACGTACTATCATCCCGACTTCACTCAAGCATGGTTGTTTCATTTGCACCGCATATTACATTACGTCCACAATACTTAACATTTTGGGTTGTCATGTTTCTGCATTGATATGGCCGTTAGTACTCATGCCTTGCATCGCATAGCCTTGGTACGGCTGACAATACTCATAGACTTATCAGTATATTTCTGCTTATTTTGATATTGTATGATTTATGACATTGTATCTTCAGTATCTGATATTTGACTTTCTTTGACCCCTCATTTGTATAGCTGAATTGCATTGCATGCCCTGACATTGTATGACTCACGGACTGCCAATATTCCGCTTACTCTGATTACTCTGATATTGCTTACTTAACACTTACCTTGTGTACACACTTTTACCACTCACTAAGCTTTTTATAAGCTTATGCACGATAGATGCGTGCAGGTGGCATTAGGTTGCAGCAACATTGAGCTTGGAGCATGCAGCGGACTTATGGAGTTTTGATTTTTGTCATATGTATTTCCCTTTCAGTACTGTATTCAACAGTTTATATTAGTGGATATGTGATGATGATGTTGCCTTTGTGATTTGGGTATACTTGTGGTTATGCTTATTACAAGATAAACGTAGACAAAAAAAATCCTCCTTGTAGGATCCCAGGATCGGAATCTGGTGCATAGGCGCTTGGAACCGAGAATGGGAAACTATGGAGGCTGTCGGCACCAGTTTCGGCGATCGGGGTTCTTGTGATTCCGATCTCTGGGTTTGGGGCGTGACATAAAGGGTTGCGGTTTAGATTTTTGTAGTTGATATGGTTACTTTTAGTTTTGAAAGATTAAAACGTTTTAGCATTTATAGAAAACTTTTGATTAAAACTTCTCTTTCGAGTTTGAGGACTCTCCTTTTATAAACTTTGGAGGAGTATTCTTCTGTTTAAGAGGAATATTTCTATCATATCCCAGACCAAATCTGTCACCACATTTTCTTGATCCAGTTAAAAGTTTTTCTAATTTTGGATCACCTTGGGCATACCTCCATGTATCCTTTAAACTCAAAAGGGAAGAGACGTCAAGTTTAAGTTTATCATTTTTAGATTTCAGATTTTCAATAAGGGTAGTTTTGAAATCTAGATCAAATTTGCATTTTTCAAAACAATTTGAAAGATGAGATTTTTCTAAAACAATAGTTTCAAAATTATCTTTAAGCTTTGAAAAGTTTTCCTTTTGAAGCTTTAATTTTGCTACAATCTTACAACTTTCCTTATATAGGGCATTATAAGCATCTTGAAGATCTTCTTCATTTTCAAGATCACTATTCAGATTTTCTTCACTAGTAGAATCATCATGATCTGAAAAAGTGAACTTGGCTAAAGTCATAAATTTTTTGACTTCATTGCTCGACTCGGTTCAGAATCTTCTGATTCAGAAGAGGCTTCAATGCCAGAAGATTCATCCCAAGTAGTCAGCATTCCTTTCCTTTTAGGTTTATCCTTTTTAGGACACTTGTTTGCTAAATGCCCATATTCTTGGCAGTTATAACATTGACTATCTTGTAAAGATTTCCAAGTTTTAGATTTAGACTTAGATCATTTCTTATCATTTGATTTTTGAAAGTATACCTCCTTTTTACTTTTGAAAATCTTATAAAACTTTTTCGCTATTCAGAATTTTCTTGAGAAATACATTTGGAAGACTTAAGGGCTATAGATTTACCTTTAGGAGCTTTAAAGTTTAACTCATAGGTTTGTTAAGACCCAACTAATTCTTCTACCCTCATATTGTCTGCATCACGAAGTTCCTAGATCGCAGTCAGCTTTGAGTTGAACCGTTCAGGTAGTGAGCGTAGTATCTTTGCACACACTTTACTTTCTGAGATTTTATCGCCAAGACCCCACATTTACAATGTCATTCAATCTAGTACAGAAGTCCATGAACATTTCATTTTCTTCCATATGTATTTCATCAAATTTAGTTGTAAGGATTTGGACTTTAGACTTCTTAACAATTGATGTACCCTCATATGTCATTTCTAAAATATCTCAAGCTTGCTTTGCAGTATTACAGGACATAATTCTTTTGAACTCATCCGGTGATAGTGCGTAAGTGATTGCATTTAGTGCTTTTGCATTGGCACTACTCTCACTTTTTCGAAGTGTGGTCCAAGAAAAATATGGTGATATTCTCATTGATTTTGATCCATTGATACCAATCACTTCAGTGGTAGGAGGGATCCATTCAGTCACTGTTGCTTGCCAAACACTCTCATCCATTTATTTGAGGAAAATCCTCATCCTGACTTTCCAATAGGCATAGTTGGAGCCATCAAATGGTGGAGGGCTAGTGAATAAAAGGCTATCAAAATTTGACATCTTATAAATAGCTTAGATCGATTAGCTCAGGAAATAAATCCAAACAACAATTTAAAACGAGCTATTAGGATTTGATACCACTTGAAAAGGCCTAGATATATGTCCTAGAGGGGGCGGGGGTGGTGAATAGGACTATTCCAAATTAAAAATTTAACAGCGGAATGTAACTGAATAAGGTAGCCTTGAAAGATAGAACTTTAAACAAATCACAGTACTGAAATGTAAAGCAATCTTCAAATAATAAAATAGAGAATCACAGTACTTAAATGTAAAGCAATCTTTAAATAATAAAATAGAGAAGTTGATACCAATGTTGTTCTAAGGACAACCTTGCACCATAAAAAATAAGGGTTTATGGCAGGACAACTGTAACGCCCTGAAAATCGGGGGTCGAGTGTAACTCAACTCCCGAGTTCCAACGCATCACTTATGCAACATGTTTAATGATATTTGAATGTTGTCTGTGTTAGAGCAGTAAACATGAATGAGATTATACCAAAGCAGTAATTCATACTCCAGATCAACTGTATAAAAGCAAGCGGAAGACTGAACTGTATATATATGTATGTAAAGAAACAAAATAAACGATTCATTCTCCAGAGTATGAATCCATCTGAGTCCATATACATTTCTGTTTATAATCAAAAAGTCAAAATTAACTAGGTATAATCCCTGTGGAACCCATCGATCCTGGCAACCTAGTCGAAGCCACCAGCGAACTGCATATACGAGAACTCCTCCTGGTCCTCGTCATAATCAGGCTCCGCCTCCAGAATAGTCGGATCGCCTAAACCTGAGACAGAGTCTGGTTGGTGTGCGCAACACCGTCCCGTAACGTGGGAGTGAGTAGCTAACTCAGTGGAACGATAAGGCATAAGTTATCATGTTCTCAATACAGTCAAGCAGTAATGATAAAGCAGTAAATCAAACACTCCTAGTTACTCTGGTTAATGCAAGTATGAATGCGGGTATGATGGATGCCCTCGCCGACATACTCCCTCATGCGACACCATCTCACGTTCGCGGCATGCTTACATCCCACAGTGCTCCACATCTTCCAGGCACATGCGATGCATGATGAGTATGATTACCGAGTTTTTAATTAGTCCATTTCAAACAGCAGGATTGAGAAACTAAGGTACCTCCCTTGTATCATTTCCAAACATGATCCAATCTAGGGTCGTCAGTCCTAGTTAATATCAGACGATGGTGTGTTTTCTAGGTCACTGCAGAGGTGCTGTGGGGCTGTTACGCACAAAGGTTGCACCACTCCCCATCACCCCTTAAACGATTCATCACTATACGTAAACAGGCCTAGTTCATATTCTATATATCGCGGCGAACCCTAAGGCGCACTTGCGCGACTTGAGAATATGCTCGCGGTCACTACTAAAAAGGGCCGCTGTGGTCATTACGCACAAAGGTTGCACCACTCCCCATCACCTTATCAATGTAGGCCGACAGCGCGAATATAGTGTCCCATACCACCATAATCGGCTCACGAGTTAAGTTGCTCACTGGTCACTACGGGGAGGCACGTAGCCCCAGCGTAGGCCGACAGCTCGACCACGGTGTCCCATACCACCATGCCCGGCTCATGAGTCTTAGCGGATCGAGGTACCATGGTTAACGGGATTATCACTGGTAAGTTTGGTACCCTAGGTTCAAGCATTAGTGACCAAACATGGTGAACATACATAAGGCACACGGTTTACTTGACGTGTTCGGCTGGCTCGAGCGCACAACAAGTTGGGCGATATGAAGCGCAAAAGCACCTCGTGTGGCCAACCACTATCGCCAACCGAAGTACGACACGGGTTCGCCAACACATCATGCGTGGCGGAACGAATCCCAACCACATCTCCAAGTCTGATACCGGATGCCTGGACTATGAACATAGTCCCAAGCTCAGTCAAGTCCTAACCATAGCATATGAAAAACGGCATGATACATGGTAATTCAAGGACACTAGTAATCATGTTACAAGGCATAGCATGAAACATGGTAATAAACAAATTACAAAGCATGTTCAAAAGCATATTATAAAGCATTTATGCAAATAGGGATACAAATACTTAGATTTCATAGGTGAGTGGTTAGAGTGAACAACCACATGGAGAGTGTCATATGTGACTCTAAGGTAGCAGAGAATCCCATCTCAGCACCTACTTAAGGTTCTAACACTTAAGCACTTACACTCACAAGTGATTTCACCAACACTTGGAATGCACTATTTCAACATACATGACGTATGCTAGAGAAATGTGTACTAGGATTGTCCCTTCACCAAACTAGTATTTTATACATATACATCATATTCATACAGCAATTAAACATGACAATCACATCAGCAAATTTTATACGTATAGGGTACTTCCTCGTATACCCAATTTCGACATACATAGTGTTTACAAAGGAACATAGATTGCGGCGATTCCTTTCGCCAAACTAGTATTTTAATCATGTATTGTATAATCATACATTAAATAAATATGTCAAACATTATTCCAAAAGAAATACGTATACGGTATTTCTAAAATACGTAATTTCAACATACGGCGCATTTACAATGAACATATATTTTGGCGATTCCTTTCGCCAAACTAGTAATTTATTCATATATTATATAATCATACATTAAATAAACATGTCAAACATTTATCCAAAAAAAATACGTATACAGTATTTCTACGTATACCTAGAATATGTGAAATTCCATATTTCACTACGTTAATCGAAACAGGAAACGGGAAGCACTTTGTACATGTGCAATTGCATGCAGATCATGAATCTACCATTATCTGACATTGAAAGCGTTGAAAACCGTAACTTATACACTTAAAGTCCTCACCTTTGCCTTTGGAAACGAAACGAATCAGCAAGGGTAGTGGAACTTCCGTATAAGGGAGATTTCTAGCCTAAAGAGCGGAATCGGTTAGTTGTTATGCAACCCACATCGATCCCACTTCAAATCAGACCTAGGGTTAGGATTTCTTACCTTCAAATGGGACGGAAAACGCCGGGAAAATGCCTAGAATAGGACAGTGTAGGCCGTGTAACAAGCCAAAGCAGGAGGAGGGAAATCAGCAACAATCCCCAAGTCTTTCTCTCTCTTTTCTCTCTCTCCCTCTAGGGTTTTCTCCAAAATTCGTATGGCTGTGAGAGGGGCTGTTCTAAGCTCCTTTTATAGCCACAAACATTACGAAATTAGACTCAAGTTCAAGGGGTACTGCTAATATAGGATTTTCGTCGCTTTTCCCATTTCAAAAGGGAGGTTCGGTAGCCCTCCTTGAACCAAACGTCGACTTAAGCTCACCATCGATGGATCTACGTGGGATTACGTTTTTGACTCGATCGGATACCCAGATCGCACGTGGCGGACCACTTTCAGTTCGACGGTCAGTGGGCCACGATCAGAAATTCCAAGTACATGTAAATGTTCCTGAAATTGTTCTTAATCCGAGGGTGTAATTTGGTCTGATTCTGACGGTCGGGTTGCTTATCGACGCGTCAACGAATGATGCCAGATCACTATTCCAGATATTTATTTTTGGATGGGAATAGTGTTTTTCACACTCCCTCGCTCCGAATCGAAACGAATGACCATGGAACATCGGATGGAGCTGATTTTTGAGATGATTGTTAAGCCCAGTGGGGCGGTCCTAGTTCCTTAGCTTCGGGTTAATCGGACTCCCGATGTGCGATCTAGACCTAATACGAAGTTTCGTTTCATTCCCGAGAGCAGACGGGAAATGAGTTTGATTCTAAACTTTAGGGTAACCTAGCGTCACTTGTTCTGCAAGTTTTGGGTCTTGCAGATCGTATTTAAAGCGATCCTAACGGATTTCACGACAAATCGAGTTTAGTACTTAGTTAACTTTGTTAAATTTCTAAAGGATTTAATCCTACGTGATTTCTGGTCGAGGTGGTACTCGACCCAATGTACGGAAATTTTCAGGTCGTTACAATCTACCCCCCTTAAACAAAAAATTTCGTCCTCGAAATTTATCTTTTCGTAGTCCTCGAGAATCTGAGGGTAGTTCTTCCTGACCTCGGCCTCAGTCTCCCAGGTAGCTTCTTCCTCGGAATGATGTGTCCAAAGCACCTTCACAAGCGGGATGACCTTGCTACGCAGTACCTGCTCCTTCCTGTCAAGGATGCGCGTCGGGCGCAACTCATATGTAGCATCCTCGCTCAACTGTACCTGCTCCCATCTGATGATATGCGAAGGATCAGGAACGTACTTCTTCAGCATAGATACATGAAATACGTTGTGTACGGAAGCAAGTGGTGTAGGCAAGGTGAGACGATATGCCACATCACCCACTCGATCCAGTATCTGAAATGGACCAATAAACCTCGGTGTGAGCTTCCCCTTCTTCCCAAACCGAAGGACTCCCTTCATAGGGGAAACCCGAAGGAACACATGATCACCGACCTCGAACTCCAGCGGTCGCCGCCTCGTATCGGCGTAACTCTTCTGCCTGCTCTGCGCTGTGAGTAATCGATGCCTGATAATGTCTACCTTCTCTGTAGTCGCCTGAACCAACTCGGGCCAATCAGGCTACGCTCTCCAACCTCTGCCCAACAGTGCGGTGCCCTACAAGGTCGACCATATAGAGCCTCATATGGCGCCATGCCAATAGTCGCCTGGAAGCTGTTGTTGTAGGCGAACTCTGCGTACGGAAGACAGTCATCCCAACTGTCCTTGAAGTCCAACACACATGCTCGCAACATATCCTCCAGAATCTGATTCACCCGCTCGTATGCCCATCGGTCGGAGGATGAAAGCGTCATCGAACTTCAACTTCACACCCATCGCCTCCTGGATACGAGTCCAGAAGATAGATGTGAACCGCGTATCTCTGTCCGACACGATCTCCAAAGGAACCCCGTGCAGACGGACGATCTCCCTGATGTACAATCTAGCCAGCTCGTCTGCGGAGTTCGTAACTCTGATAGGGAGGAAATGGGCCGATTTGGTCAACCGGTCCACAATCACCCAAATGGAATCGTGCCCCTTCCTCGTCTTCGGCAACCCCGATATGAAATCCATGGAGATGAAGTCCCACTTCCACTCCGCTATAGGCATGGTGAAGCAGTCCGGGAGGTCGGCGATGTTCTGCCTTGACCTGCTGACACGTCAGACATCGAGACACATACTCAGCAATGTGGGCCTTCATGTTATCCCACCAATACGTCCGTCTCATATCCTGGTACATCTTCGTGCTACCAGGATGCATCGCAAACTTCGAATTATGGGCAGACTCGAGAAGCTCGCGTCTCAAGTCAGGCACATCTGGAACACATAGGCGGCCACGAAATCGTAAACCCCCATCAGAACCAACTCTCCACTCGGAGTCCACGGCGTCGCTAGCCTGCTCTCGAAGCTCAGACAACCGTATATCGCCCTCTTGGGCCTCAACAATCCTGTCGTCAATAAGTGGCCGCACCCAAATGTGCGCAACACACTCAAATGGCTCCTCGACAGTGAGTCTCTGCTCGAAGTCCCGCATAAACTCTACCATGTCCCACTTAGCTATCATCAGCGGTGCCGCAAATGCTATCACCTTCTTGCGGCTCAGTGCGTCTGCCACAAGGTTCGCCTTGCCAGGATGGTAGGAAACCTCGAACTTGAAGTCCTTCAAGGTCTCCATCCATCGTATTTGTCTCATATTCAAATCCCATTGCGTGAATATGTATTTAAGGCTCTTGTGGTCGCGAGAAAGCTCGAACTCCTCACCATAGAGGTAATGTCTCCCGAGCTTCAATGCAAAGATGACATTTGCCAACTCCGGGTCATGTGTAGGGTAATTCTCCTCGTGCTTCCTTAATTGTCTCGAGGCATACGAAATCACCCTATCCTACGCATCGACACACAACCCAAACCAACGCGAGACGCGTCAAGTATACACCGTGTATTTCACCCCTTGCTCGGCAATACTAGCACAGGGCGGACGTCAACTTGTCCTTCGGCTCCTTAAAAGGCGCCTCCGCCTTCTCATTCCAGGCGAACTTCGGGTCCTTCCGAGTCGGTGAGACAATGGCACAGCGATCTTCGAGAAATCCCGAATGAAACGTCGTAGTACCCGGCCCGGACAAGGAAACTCCTCACCTCAATGCAGGTGGCCGCCAATCTGAACCGCATGACTACCTTAGCAAGGTCCACTGCTATCCCATCCTTGGACACTACATGTCCCAGGGAACTTGACTTCCTCTGCCGAAGTCGCACTTCTTGTATTGCGCAAACAACTGGTTCTTCTTCAGTGTATCCAATACCGCTTGCAAGTGCTCCTCGTGCTCCTCCCGACTCGTGGAGTATATCAAGATGTCATCGATAAAGACGATGACGAATCGGTAGAGAAAAGACCGAAATACCCGGTTCATCAGATCCATGAACACGGCTGGTGCGTTCGTCAGACCGAACGACATCACCAAGAACTCATAGTGGCCAAAGCACGTCCTGAAGGCTGTCTTCTGCACGTCCTCCTCTCTCACGCGCAACTGGTGGTACCCCGACGAAGATCAATCTTCGAGAAATACTTCGCCCCCCTCGGCATCGAACAGATCATCAATCCTGGGCAAGGGATACTTATTCTTCACCGTGACCTGGTTCAACCTACGGTAATCAATACACAACCGTAGCGACCCGTCCTTCTTCTTCACGAACAACACAGGTGCTCCCCAAGGAGACACACTAGGCCGAATAAAACCTTTCTCTACAAGTCCATCAATCTGTTTCGCATGGCTCCTCCATCTCACATGGAGGCATACGATAAGTCGGCAACGAGATGGGCGTCACTCCAGGCGTAAGGTCAATCGTAAAATCAATCTCACGCCGAGGAGGTAAACCAGGGATAGTCTCAAACACGCCTACAAATTCTCGAACCACCGGCGTACTATCTACTGTCGGACCATCAATCGGCACAAGCAAAGCAAAGATAACAATCAACTCGACAGGCTAGCCGACACTGCCGCAGGAACGTGAAAAGCGGTACCGTCGGGTCCATAGGCCGTCACGATCCGAGTATCGCAATCTACCTCCGCCCTCATCTGGTGAGCCAATCCATACCAAGGATAACGTCGTAGTGCCATAGTGGAGCAACAATGAGGTCGACGAGCACCGTGTCTTTGCTACCCAAAACTACCGAGCAACCCTCGCATAATCGTGTGACATCCGAAAGGTCCCAGAGCCGTAGTGAGTCTCATTCCCTTAGTGGGAATCGTATGCAAAGATAGGCGTTTCACCGCCCCACAAGAAACAATAGAAGTGGTGGACCCAGTGTCTACCAACAAAGAAACAGGAGTGCCATGAATAAAAGCCGTACCCTCGAAAGCCGTCGGGCCGAAACCGACGTCTCAGGTGCCTCGGACCCACAAGAGTATGAACGCGAGCCCACTCTGGCTGGCGGTTCGGCTGAGGAGCCAAGGGTCGCTGTGGCGGCGAGCGCGGCACAGGAGGTCGGAAGGAAGGATGTGCAGGAGCCGTCTGTAGCGGTGGAGCTGATATGGCCTGTGGGCGAGAACGGCCCAACATCCGTGGCGGAGAGAAACCTTGTCCTTCATCCGCACGAAACAACTCCCAATAAGATGACCCTGTTTCCCCGCGGTGCGTGCGGTCACAACGGGCGCCTCACGAGCCCACGGCGGCTGCGATCCTAGGAGGCGAGTCAACACGAGGCCTCTTGCCTAGGATAGGCCTGCTCTGTATCTCCTGTCGTGGCCTCGCAATCATAGCACCACGAGATCGGGCCAACCGGTCCACATCCTGCTCTGCCGTCATAGACATGTGAACCAGTGCTGCATAGGTAGGTATACTGAGGCAGCATATCTTCGACCGTATCTCCGGTCGCAAGCCCAAAGAAAAATGACGCATCCGCATCTGCTCGTCCACCAGTATAGTCGTGACAAAGCGGCCCAACTCTGTGAAGCGGTGCTCGTACTCTGTAATCGTCATGCCTCCCTGCCTGAGGCGTAGAAACTCATCCTCCCGCTCATGCCAATAAGTTTGCGGGTAGTATTTCTCATGGAACCGGAACTCAAAAGCCTCCCAGGTCCACACATAATCTGCTGCGACAGACCGCAACACACTGTCCCACCATAAGCGGCCTCCCTCTCAAACATGAAAGCGGCCGGCTCTACTGCTCGCCTCCGAGCAATGCAAACATCAGAAGCATCTTAGAGATGCGGTCAAGCCAAAACTCGCCTCCTCGGGTCATGAGTACCCATGAATGAAGGAGGCCTCAAGCGCTGAAATCGCTCGAGTAGACCGCGTGTGCTGACATCTCCAGCAGGAGGCACCACGGGTGAAGGCAGAGGCACATCCTCACACTGAGCAGGAGGCTCCGGGTGCCCGACAGGACAAGCAGATGTCGTAGGTGGAGTCGCACTACCACCATGGGACAAGGCCTCAGCGATAGTGGCCATAAGGTACATTGGTCTTTGCTCGCTGCCGTCTGGCCGATGCATCATCAACATCAGCTGCTCAAATCTATCAGTCGGCGGAGCAGCCTGGGAGTCATGCTGCGCAGAAGATGATGGCCAAAACTGCTCACGGACCGGGGGCGTGTAAGGTGGCAATCCACCAACAGGACCAGCAGGGGGCTGATCAGAACCTAACCCACGGTCCGCAGGACCACTACTACCAGAAGGGGTCTGGTCCATAGAGCCAGTCAGACGTAGATGTGCCGTGCTCCGCGTATACTATCGCGGCATGCCCTATACAACACAGGGTACAGCATTGGTGAGATACAGCATAACACACATTATAAAGCACTTTAAGCATTCCACACATAATCAAAACAAAAGGGGCTACATGCCTTTCATTCACCCAAAATTAGTCATAATACATGGATTACAGAGTTTACATGAATCATGACGGAAATCACATGATAGCCAATACATCCACACATTAAACACTGAGAACACGCTACTACCTAATACAACATCCGTACGAAAACACAAACCGCCTATCGCAGCAACTAAAGCAAACACAACATACAACAACATGGATGACTAAGCATCCGAAGTAGGCGGTGGAGGAGGAGCATTCTTATCCTGCGCACAGCACAGGATGGCCTTCAACGTACGGGACATCTTCTTGAAACTCTTCTTCATGTAGGCTTCATTCTCTTCAAGTTTGGTTCGAACGTGACCAATCTCAGCCCGAACTTGTCCAACCTCTTGCTGCAAGGCGGCTTGCCTCTCCTCAAGACGGGCCAATCACGCATCAAAAATATCTCGATCCGCACCCTGCTCCTGAGCCACAGGGGGTGAACTCTCCTCTGTGTCCTGAGCCTCAGATTCTTCTTCCTGTATGTCATCACCACGCTCCTCATCACTCTCAGCCTGGAGGTCAACACTCTCCTCGCCGGCGCTATCCGACTCATCTCCAGACTCGTCGAGTCGGGCTTGCCGCTGTTGGGGGCCGATCTTCATATTCCTGATTGTCGCTTCACTTATGACTCGGACTGGTGCAAGATCCTCCATATTCAATCTGTAGCCTACATCACGAGCCATCCTGCAGATCAGTCGGCCAAATGGGAGCGAAAGATCGTTCCTGGCGGAACGAACAACATTAACTATCTGGGATAGGATGAATGTGGGCAGGCATATGTTGTCCCAAAGCATCCCATCTTGTACGAGAAAGTCCACCATCACCCTAGTACATTCCGTGCGGTTACCCCACCGTGGGTATACATTGTATGTGAAGATGTGATGGAGCAAATGGAAGTCTTCGGACATCTTTGTCGCCGCAATACAATTTCCTCGCTTCCAAGTAACCGGCGACCACGAGAGAAATCGCGTGCGGCGATCCCTTTCCGCGCACTTCTAGAGAAGTCATCACTAGGATGCACTTGACCAAGCGGAATCTTCGTGATTCGAACCACCTCATCCACGGTGATTGTGCGCCTTATGCCCCTCACGAGAGACAATGGCGAAGAGGCTCTACGATGAGTCCACGATGTGAGCGTAGAAAGCGCGGACCGTGTTCTCACATGCGGGAGACTCGCCTTCAAAAATATAATTCCACCCGATATCCACCAAGTGGTCCATCATCGGGTGTAGCCCGAACATCCTTTCATCCACATGAGCTTCAAACACAACCTTACGGCCCGCGAAGCGCCCATATTCCATGCCTATCGGATAAGCATTTCTGGCGGGGTGGTCAGGATCCAGGTCTCGCTTCGACCTAAACTCCCGCACGGTGCTTGTGCCGGCCCCAACATCGGATCTTCTTCGGGAATGGGCTGGCCTACTTGGGCCGGCGTCATCGGCCGCGGTTTTCCTCTTTCCCATGAAAGATAGGATGGAGGAAATGGAGAAAATGGTAGCCACCACACCAAGGAGGGCCATGGAAAATTTCCAAAATGGGAAATAAAGGGGCTGATCTCTTTTATCTTCCACAATCAACAATCCAACAGGTGTGGAAGGAGCTCTAGAGGTAGGAAATGAAGAAGAAACAAGAAGAAAATGGAATGGGTTAGTAGATTACCCGATTTTGGGCTCCAAGGAGGGGTATGAGAGCTCCAACTTGTGAAAATGGGGAAAGGAGGAAGCTAGGGCTGTTGTGGAAGGTAGGGGTGTGTGAGTTATGGAAGGAAATGGAAGGATTGAAGGTTTGGAGGGATGGGTTTTTGAGAAAAATCGGAATGGGAGTGGAGGTGCTTGAAAAGAGGGGATATGAGAGAAAAGGGTGCTTCAGCCCCTTAAATCCCAACCCATTTACGATTTGGCACGTGCCAGGGGTTAGAGGGTGCTGGGCCGACCAACCACAAGCTCGGAACTTCGCCGGAAAAGCAACCGGACCGCGGTCCGCCGCCGGTGCCGCGGCGCCGCCGCTGTCGGGCTTGGTCGGAACCGCGCCGCCGCGGTGGGACCCTGTTTGCCACATTCCCAGGGTACCAAATGCACCCTGGTTTGGTCTGAACCCCTGATGGATTAATCGTGGGGGCCCACGGACTCATTTCAGTTCCAGAACGGTCAGTTCTGGTACATTTCTGATATAATCTGATTTTTCCTGATTTTTAACGACTAATTCTTGGTGGATTGTGACCTGGACACGTCATTAGACGATCTAGGAGTGACTTGGGGTCCATAAGTGTGGTCGGGATCGAGTACGCACTCAATCAAACTGTCCATTTGCAATGAACTTCGCCGAACGGCGAAATCGGGAGACCCTAAGACTGTTGCTAGATTTTGCGCACCCTCCTAAGTATAATGCGTCAGCGTACGTAGTGGGGACATAACTTAGGTCCGGTTTAATCAAAATCATGCTCTGATACCAACTTGTAACGCCCTGAAAATCGGGGGTCGAGTGTAACTCAACTCCCGAGTTCCAACGCATCACTTATGCAACATGTTTAATGATATTTGAATGTTGTCTGTGTTAGAGCAGTAAACATGAATGAGATTATACCAAAGCAGTAATTCATACTCCAGATCAACTGTATAAAAGCAAGCGGAAGACTGAACTATATATATATATATGTATGTAAAGAAACAAAATAAACGATTCATTCTCCAGAGTATGAATCCATCTGAGTCCATATACATTTCTGTTTATAATCAAAAAGTCAAAATTAACTAGGTACAATCCCTGTGGAACCCATCGATCTGGTAACCTAGTCGAAGCCACCAGCGAACTGCATATACGAGAACTCCTCCGGTCCTCGTCATAATCGGGCTCGCCTCCCGAGAATAGTCGGATCGCCTAAACACGAGACAGTCTGGTTGGTGTGCGCAACACCGTCCCGTAACGTGGGAGTGAGTAGCTAACTCAGTGGAACGATAAGGCATAAGTTATCATGTTCTCAATACAGTCAAGCAGTAATGATAAAGCAGTAAATCAAACACTCCTAGTTACTCTGGTTAATGCAAGTATGAATGCGGGTATGATGGATGCCCTCGCCGACATACTCCCTCATGCGACACCATCTCACGTTCGCGGCATGCTTACATCCCACAGTGCTCCACATCTTCCAGGCACATGCGATGCATGATGAGTATGATTACCGAGTTTTTAATTAGTCCATTTCAAACAGCAGGATTGGGAAACTAAGGTACCTCCCTTGTATCATTTCCAAACATGATCCAATCTAGGGTCGTCAGTCCTAGTTAATATCAGACGATGGTGTATTTTCTAGGTCACTGCGCGAGAGAGTTTGCCGCTGTGGCACATTACGCACAAAGGTTACACCACTCCCCCATCACCCCTTAAACGATTCATCACTATACAGAAACAGGCCTAGTTCATATTCTATATATCGCGGCGAACCCTAAGGCGCACTGCGACTTCAGAATATGCTCGCGGTCACTACAAAGGGCTGTCAGGGCTGTTACGCACAAAGGTTGCACCACTCCCCCATCACCTTATCAATGTAGGCCGACAGCGCGAATATAGTGTCCCATACCACCATAATCGGCTCACGAGTTAAGTTGCTCACTGGTCACTACGGGGAGGCACGTAGCCCCGGCGAGGGCCGCCGACAGCTCGACCACGATGTCCCATACCACCATGCCCGGCTCATGAGTCTTAGCGGATCGAGGTACCATGGTTAACGGGATTATCACTGGTAAGTTTGGTACCCTAGGTTCAAGCATTAGTGACCAAACATGGTGAACATACATAAGGCACACGGTTTACTTGACGTGTTCGGCTGGCTCGAGCGCACAACAAGTTGGGCGATATGAGGCGCAGAAGCAACTCGTGTGGCCAACCACTATCGCCAACCGAAGTACGACACGGGTTCGCCAACACATCATGCGTGGCGGAACGAATCCGAACCACATCTTCAAGTCTGATACCGGATGTCTGGACTACGAACATAGTCCCAAGCTCAGTCAAGTCCTAACCATAGCATATGAAAAACGGCATGATACATGGTAATTCAAGGACACTAGTAATCATGTTACAAGGCATAGCATGAAACATGGTAATAAACAAATTACAAAGCATGTTCAAAAGCATATTATAAAGCATTTATGCAAATAGGGATACAAATACTTAGATTTCATAGGTGAGTGGTTAGAGTGAACAACCACATGGAGAGTGTCATATGTGACTCTAAGGTAGCAGAGAATCCCATCTCAGCACCTACTTAAGGTTCTAACACTTAAGCACTTACACTCACAAGTGATTTCACCAACACTTGGAATGCACTATTTCAACATACATGACGTATGCTAGAGAAATGTGTACTAGGATTGTCCCTTCACTAAACTAGTATTTTATACATATACATCATATTCATACAGCAATTAAACATGGCAATCACATCAGCAAATTTTATACGTATAGGGTACTTCCTCGTATACCCAATTTCGACATACATAGTGTTTACAAAGGAACATAGATTGCGGCGATTCCTTTCGCCAAACTAGTATTTTAATCACGTATTGTATAATCATACATTAAATAAATATGTCAAACATTATTCCAAAAGAAATACGTATACGGTATTTCTAAAATACGTAATTTCAACATACGGCGCATTTACAAGTGAACATATATTTTGGCGATTCCTTTCGCCAAACTAGTAATTTATTCATATATTATATAATCATACATTAAATAAACATGTCAAACATTTATCCAAAAAAAATACGTATACGGTATTTCTACGTATACCTAGAATATGTGAAATTCCATATTTCACTACGTTAATCGAAACAGGAAACGGGAAGCACTTTGTACATGTGCAATTGCATGCAGATCATGAATCTACCATTATCTGACATTGAAAGCGTTGAAAACCGTAACTTATACACTTAAAGTCCTCACCTTTGCCTTTGGAAACGAAACGAATCAGCAAGGGTAGTGGAACTTCCGTATAAGGGAGATTTCTAGCCTAAAGAGCGGAATCGGTTAGTTGTTATGCAACCTACATCGATCCCACTTCAAATCAGACCTAGGGTTAGGATTTCTTACCTTCAAATGGGACGGAAAACGCCAGGAAAACGCCTAGAATAGGGCGGTGTAGGCCGTGTAACAAGCCAAAGCAGGAGGAGGGAAATCAGCAACAATCCCCAAGTCTTTCTCTCTCTTTTCTCTCTCTCCCTCTAGGGTTTTCTCCAAAATTCGTATGGCTGTGAGAGGGGCTGTTCTAAGCTCCTTTTATAGCCACAAACATTTCTGAAATTAGACTCGGAGTTCAAGGGTACCTTGCTAATATAGGATTTTCGTCGCTTTTCCGGCTCAAAAGGGAGGTTCTGGTAGCCCTCGTTGAACCAAACGTCAGACTTAAGCTCACCATCGATGGATCTACGTGGGATTACATTTTTGACTCGATCGGATACCCAGATCGCACGTGGCGGACCACTTTCAGTTCGACGGTCAGTGGGCCACGATCATAAATTCCAAGTACATGTAAATGTTCTTGAAATTTTTCTTAATCCGAGGGTGTAATTTGGTCTGATTCTGACGGTCAGGTTGCTTAATACTGACGCGTCAACGAATGATGCGATCACTATTCCGGATATTTATTTTTGGATGGGAATAGTGTTTTTCACACTCCCTCGCTCCGAATCGAAACGAATGACCATGGAACATCGGATGGAGCTGATTTTTGAGATGATTGTTAAGCCCAGTGGGGCGGTCCTAGTTCCTTAGCTTCGGGTTAATCGGACTCCCGATGTGCAATCTAGACCTAATACGAAGTTTCGTTTCATTCCCGAGAGCAGACGGGAAATGAGTTTGATTCTAAACTTTAGGGTAACCTAGCGTCACTTGTTCTGCAAGTTTTGGGTCTTGCAGATCGTATTTAAAGTGATCCTAACAGATTTCACGATAAATCGAGTTTAGTACTTAGTTAACTTTGTTAAATTTCTAAAGGATTTAATCCTACGTGATTTCTGGTCGAGGTGGTACTCGACCCAATGTACGGAAATTTTCAGGTCGTTACAACAACCTTACTAGAACAATTTGAATATCAAAAAATCAAACTGAAAGGAAATAAAGGAAATAGCAAGAAATTAAATTCTAAACTACTACAACATTCCCCACAATGCTTGAAATGTAAAAGATTACAACATTCACATCCACATATACATTCCACAACTTTGAATGATAAAAGATATAAAAATTCAAACAAACATTTAAACCATAAAACATAAAGAATTATTGTGTACACTAACTGTTAAACAACAGCCACAAAAATTGCTACTCCACTCCTAATATCCTCACATAGGGGATATCAACGTTCACTATGAAAATAGGTTTCATAGGTTCACCTAAAACCTTTACAATTGTGTCTTTTAAATGGGCTTACACAATTCAAAAAACCCCACTCCTGAGTTTTCTGGCTCTCCTCAGATAACCACTAGATTGAGATTTTTCTGGCTTAATCTCAAACAAAAACCCAAAACAGGGAAATTTACAATAAAGTAAAATACCTGGATTTCTCCTTTCGTTGTAGCCCGGAAGAACCAATCAGAGTAGAAGTTCGAATATAGAAGTTCAATTGTCCAATACTCACTTTGAAATGGTTCTAGTTTCTAATTGATTTTAAATTATACCAGTTGGGCAAGCTCTATTTGATTTTGATTCCAAGAAGAAGGAATACAACAATTCCTCTTTTCAATTCAGTTTGGAATGCAGAAATAAAATCAAATAATTAAAGCTAATAAAAGAGAATATGAAATGTGCACAGCGTAGCTTAAATAACACAAACTTATCTCAGAGTGATGCCTTGATTTTACTCGAATTGAATTCTTGAAAAACTTTGAAATTCGTGTTCTATTTATAGTTGCAGAAATTGCGCATACGACTGGTCGTGTGGCCACCCCGATTGGTCGTAGGTCGAACTGTATTTTGAAATTTTAAGCGCAATCGGATAAAACTGTTCCACGACTGGTCTTAGGGTGTCCACGACTGGTCGTGAGGCCTCCACGACTGGTCGTGAGGAACCAAGAATGGTTGCTGGAGTTTGAGTCTTAGCTGCAGGACTGGTCGTGAATGAGTCGACACTGTTCTTATGACCGGTCGAGCAAACTCCAGGACTGGTCGAAGCTTAACTAAAAAATTCTAAAAATTTACAACAACTTAGGACTAGTCTTGGAATTTCTTGGACTAGTCAAGCCAGTTCTAGGACTAGTCGAACAGAGTCCAATACTGGTCTTAGAACAGACCAAACACTTATAAAAATATTCAATTTGAATTATGTATACAAAATGACCTAGCCTAAGGTCAAATTAAGGTCATTCATACCTTAAATGTGAAGTTTGGACATTGAGTCTTCATTTCTTCAGATGTTAGTTGACCTTTGAAGATTGTGAAGCTTGAGATATCTGATGTAGCTTAAACTTGAGATCTTCTAAAGCCTGAACTTCATCTTGTACTTTTATTCTTGAGTTGTACTTGATCTTGAGTTTGTACTTGATCTTGAGTTGTACTTGAGAGTTGAACAAGAACTTGTCTTTTGATGTAGCTATTAAAATATTCTAATCATTGAATCTTACAAAAGTAGACAAATAACTTGAACTTGAACTTCTTGAAGTAGATCACTGTTCTTAGCTTGTAGCAATGATCCAGTGACTTGAACATACAAGTCAATATGCTACACAAGACAGATTGTGCTTTTGGCACCACAAAATTTAACAACCAAAGGGGTAAATAACTATTGCACTTACAGTTGTGGCCCCACATACACATCATGGGCATCTGGATTGGATATCGAAAATACTGTTTCTAGCATCAAGGTGCCATGGATGTCCCTGGGTGAAAATTCTTAAACCTGTTGGTACTAGAGGATGGCTCCAACGTCGAGACTGAGTGGATACATGAGTGCACGAAGGCCGAATACCAAGAGGCCGCGTCTCCCACTGTGTCATGGTCAGTTGGAAAGGGGTGTGGTCTTACCTACTCGAACATAGGGGGCATTGCTAGGCTGAGTTTGACCAACTCAGGAATGGGTCCGCTATCGACGTGCCGGATAGGTATTGGTAGACTATTGGCTAGGCGGATAGTGAGGTTTCTTACGCTCACTTGAACTGCATGCCTAGGAAAGGGGCAGTGCCATTTAGAGTGTACTAAATGCCGGTAATTATCCAGAATGATAACTGTACTAATATTTGATGCTCTAGTGATGAGCTGCATTGATATGTGGATTTGGATGAGGATTGGCATGCTTGAGTTGCATCTCGCATTGCATGGTCTTGATATGACCGATAGCATTCACATCTTGCACCGCATAGACTTGGTATGGCTGATTGCATTCATGTACTCATCAGCGTGATTCTACATTACTCTATCATTGCATTCTGAGCACGTTCATATTATGCACACACTTACACCACCCTCTAAGCTTTCTATAAGCTTATATGCGATTGATGCGTGTAGGTGACGTCAGGACACAGCCATAGCTTCACCATAGTAGGAGCGTGCAATTAAGCTTCAGGAGTTTCCGTTATTATTATCTTGTATTTTCCTTTGTACACATTGTACCTTAAAGTTTTTTATCATAGTGGATTATGTGATGGTGTTCTTGTGGTTATTGTCCGTGGGTTATGCTTATATTGAATCAAAATCATATTTGAAATCCTCATTGTAGGATCCCAGGATCGAAACCTGGTGTATGGGTGCCGGGAGCCAAGAATGGGGTGCTATGGAGGCTGCCAGTGCTGGATTCGGTGATCGAGAATTTTGTGAGCCCGATTTCCAAGTTTGGGGCGTGACACCCTAGCTTCCCAAACTTGTTGTATGAATAAGCTTAATTAATTACTTGGCTAACACGACCATACTTCGCACTGCATTAGTTAGGATGTACTTAAAAGGCGATGGAGTTGCACCATTTTGAAGAAGTGTTATCATATGCAAAACGGGTAGTCGAATTCGCTTATAAGGGAGCTTCGATGCGAAGGCATACATTATTACTTGCACTTCATTCCTACATTAAAAAGAGTAGTTAGGAAGTGATATTTATGATTGCTTTATCATTACTGCTTGATTGACTTGATAACATGTTAACATTTGGCTTATAGAACAACTGAGTTGATCACTCACTCCCACTCTGGGACAGTGTTTTAAAACACCAACCAGACTTTAATTTCGATGTAGGTGCAGATGAAGTATATGCAATGGAGCAGGCTTCTTGGACGAGGAGGAGGAATTCTCCTACTTTCAACTCTCGGGCGGGTCGATGTAGAGCTCGGGTCGATATGCAAGGATCGCTGGGATATCTGGGCTTAGTTGGACACATTTACATTTCCATTTTTGTTCATTTTGGAACCATACAAGTATATATTAGACCCGGTTGCATACTCATACTCTGGATGAGGTTTTGTGAAACATCTACATGCTTAAATAGATATGTTTTAGACTTCCGCTTGCTTAACTTGATTACATCCGAAGTATGATATGTTGTTTAGTATTATCCCGTACATGCTTAACTCAGTAAGATGAACGAAATCTAAATATCATCATCCATACTGCATAAGTGATGTTCTGAATATCGGGAGTAGATCTTTGCTCGACGCTCGAAATTCAAGGCATTACAGACCTAGATTCAGATTTCTAGTTGGCCACACTAAGTAAAATAGTGGTGATAATGACTCCTACTGTTAAAACTTTATAAGGCCCACTATTATGTGTGTGTGGGATGGAACCTGCCTAATCATTGACTCCTTTGGTCCACGGAGAGTTGGCCGACAAGATGGATGGAGTGGATCATCCACTTGTAGACTCCACTCACCATAAAACAAAAACAAAAGAGAAAGAAAAAGAGAGAGAGAGACACATTTGGGCGCTACTACTGCCACATGACGTGAGGGGCGGAAGCCTCCTTGGGGCTGCCCTCCACTCGTGGACCCCAGTGTGATGTATCTATTTAATCCACGTCGTCCAACATTTTCTCTAGATTGTTTTAGGGCATGAGCAGAAAAAATGAGGCAGATCCAAGAGAAATAATACAAAAAGTGGGTCATTGATCATGTAAACCATCCAAGTCAAGGCCTATTGGGCTTCGTTTGACCTGGCCAAGACTATGGACGGAGTAGATCATCCACATGGGGCCCACCTTGACAGTGTATCTAAAAAAAATACATATATAATAATACAAAAAGTGATCATGCATGTTGGGCATTAACCCATCCTAGCCAAGAATGGGTGTCACGAGTGAGACCCATATTGATGTATATATTTAATCTAAGCCGACCATCGACTTCTCCAGATCATTTTAGGCCATATGCTGAAAAATGTGATAGATTCGAGTCTCATGTGGGCCATGCTAAGGGAAACAAACTCCTATTGTTAAAATCTTCCAAGGCCCATTGTGTGAGTCCGTTTAAGTCCAATTCAGTCTAAATCAAAGCCCATTAGCCGCTCTTGAGATAGCCTACGTGGTGAACGAAGTAGATTATCCAAGTGTGGCTCTCCTTGATGGTGTGATGAAAAAAATCAAACAAAAAAAATGGTTGTTGGAAGCCAACAACACTGTTACCTACATTGGGGAGTGGGAGTGGGGCCCAGTTGTGGGACCCCATGATGTATGTGATTCATCCACACCATTCATCCATCTTGTCATATTATTTTAGGCAATGAGTCCAAAAATCAAGTGGATCCAAATCCTAGGCATACCGCACCAAGGGAAATAATGGGCAGGGAGTGCTGCCCCATTTGGCAACACTTAGGTCTCACTTGTGAGACCCACCATACTGTTTATATGCCACCCACGTCATTCATCATTTTCTTCATATTATGTTGGGCCAGGGGCCCAAAGTTTAAGCCAATCCAAATCTTAAGTGGGCCACACCACAGGAAACTATGGAGGAAGAAACCTCTTGGGCTTGGGATTTCTTGGACTTGGGATCCCTTAAACTTGAGAATCCCTAGTTTTGATATCCCTTGAACTTGAGAATTCTTGGTTTTGATATCCCTTGGACTTGGAAATCCCTAGATTCGGGGTCCATTAGATTTTGGTTATGTTTGGCATATTGGATTTAAAATCCCTATAATCCTAAAGTGATATGCATAATATACTTGTGAGGGTTTGAAATTAAATTTATTTAAATCCCTAATTAGTGGGTGTCTAAGTTAACACTATGGTTATATTAAATCTATTGAAGCATATACCTTGGCTGAAATGATGAAATCCCAAGACTCAAATGGCTATAAGCATAGGATCACATTTTAGTGACTAAGCAATGAACTGTAATCGTCAGCCATGATCGAACGGTACAGATCATCCTTCTAAAGTAATTATAAATATGCCATTGATAATTTGATTGTTTTGGGATATGATCAGTGGGCCATGTACCTAAATAGATTGGTAGCCTAGTGGGACATATGTTGTACATCTAGGTGACCATCCAGGTCACTCCCAGTGGACCTTGTGTAACATCCTGAATTTTTGCTATTTATCATTAAATTTTTATTTTTATTTTACTAACCCACATCGTCACTTACTGACCCTTGATGCTCGAAGTGAGCCTATACATTGGTAGTACCGATAAAGAACCACACAAATTTGATTAACCAACCGTATGAAACCAACAAATCCACTTGATCACTTAAACCTCAAGTCTAGCCTCGTGAATTGTTCATCTGGGGCCCAAATCAAACTGACCTATCACTAACTAATCAAGACAACCGTAACCAAATTAAAGATCTACCCAAAACTGAGCTGACTATGGGCCAGATCTTAACTAATGAACCAAGTTAACTTATTTACTCATTTAGCCTAAGAACCAATGATTTAGAGTGATCATGACCGAATCACCATTTTTGCTAATTTCGAATAGGCCACACTGTGAACATAATTAGTACAGACCCTAATCATTGCGCACAAGAAATTTCCCTACCCAATTCATTAAAAAAATGCCCTGATTATCCAAACAAGCTCCAGACCGCTCGTTAGTGGCCCACTAGTGCCGAAATTATAAAATAATGTCTGTCTCACTGGGCTTGATGTCCATCACGGGTGAAAAACCAAGAAAGTACCCAGAACTGCTCAACTTGGGCCAGAAGCCAAGTGCTTGAAATGCGCGAATCCCCTAAGCGGAAATTGGAAAACTTAAGTGAAATAAATCTTTTGCTTTTTCGCGAAGTTGTGGCTTTTTTACCATTAGATTGCAACCAAACTTGGGCCATGAGTCAGGGATATTTCCCTATTCATATTTGTATAACTGGGGCCCTGATTGAACATCAGTGACCATTGATCGCAAATAAAGCCCCCACGGTAAATTGAGTCATTCGTTTGCCACCAAATTTAGACAAATCACTCATCCGACAATGAGGAACTTGCCCCATGGCATGGATGGGCCAAGGGGCCACTAGAATGGCCATAAGAACCAAAAATCAACCCACTAGGGGCATGCATGTTAGAATAAGAGCTCCTAAGGCTATTTAGATGAAAATTTCAGACTATATAAGTCCAAGAAATTCACTCCCTCACTCCCATACGAATTTTGGTACAAGGAAGAGAGAGAGAGAGTGAGAGAGAGAGAGAGAAAGAGAGAGAGAGAGAGAGTGTGTGATGAGAATAAAGAGAGAGGGAGCTCCAAAGGAGCTGGATTTTGAGAAATTCTCCCTCTTACCTCAACTCGCATCGGAGCCTACAACTCTACCATCGTAAAAGTGGACCACTAGCCATAGAAAGGTAATCAGTCCAGCCCTTTCCAAATTTTAGGTGTCCTAAACCACTTGCATGAACTCTAATATACAAATTCTATTAGCACAGGGTTTCGTTACTCCAACCCATGGAACCAATGCCTTAGGAGCAGCTCTACAAATCGTTAAACCATTCTTAGGTGCGGACCATTATCCTTAGATGATTGAATATCGAACCTAGAATGAAATTAATGATTGTGTGTGTGAAGTTGTTGTGCATGTTGATTAGTAAGAAATTCGTTAGCAGTTACTTCTCTTTAAATTTGCCTAACTATGTTTAGAATAGCCAATTTTGCTTCCATGCTAGATTAGGCCAAGATATTGAATTGTTGCCTTTCTTTACTTTAATTTCTGTTATATGAAATTGATTTTGATGTATCCCTAGATTTGTGACGATTTGGGGGTAATGTGCCTGCATGTCGTTAATATGTTTCGATTGGGATGAATGCCTATGTCTATTGATATGCATGTCTGAATTTTCTTTGACTAAGAGTAGTTTATGATCTCCTGTATAATGTTAAATGATTAAATCATTTTCTGGGTTGGCCAGCGAAACTACAAGACCCGTACGAGCAGCCTTGTCGCTTAGGCCACCTAACAACCAATCTGAACAATTTAAGTTGAACATAGATAGCCGGCAGTAGTTGGACTACGTGGGATTCTCGTACCCAATGTCAGGTGTTCCTCAGTTCACCCGAATTGAACAAATTGGCCCACTAACTGACCAACCATGTCTGTTAACCATTTATGATCTCGTTTTTTTGAACCTGAGACACCCTACACCCATGTAGTGCCCATTGGTAACAACTATGATACGATCTACAAGTCTCGAGAGTCGGACATGGTGGAATGAGGACCTATGCTGGGGTGACGAGCCTCCCCGTAGTGACCGTGAGTAAGCCTACTTTATAAAGCCACCTTTCGTGTGTATTTCTTGAGAGTGAAGAACCCAAACGGATTAAGGATCGCGGGCGTAAGGTAGCCGCGACTGCCTGGGCCTCGCAATCAGGATAAGGGCATTGACTTTGTTAGGGTGTCCCAGTTTCCCCAAAACTACTGAATCAATTAATGTAACTAAACACTTGGCTAACGTATTCACCATCACATCGTATTAGTTAGGTTGGCGACTGGTAGTCAAGGTCGCATTGAGGGAACGTTGGGCATATGCGATCATTAGATGGTGTCGCTCGAGGGAGTGTTAATGGTGAGGCATGCATCATATTACAATAACATGCATACACATTAACATAGTAGTTAGGAACTTTGTGTTTGATGCTTTTCATTAATTGCACCTATGGAATTGATAACTTGTGTAACTTATTACTAATGGAATCCACTGATTTGATCACTCACTCCCAATCTAGGATGGTGTTTTAAAACACCAACCAAAACTTATCTTAGATGCAGGTGTAAGACTCATATCCTAGCCCATACTGTTCCGTACGCTTCCGCGGTCATCTCGGTCAAATTTCGGATACCCGGGATCTGTTATCGGTGTTTGCGCATGACCCTAAGTTGTATCTCGTATTCCAGAGTCAGCTCGACCCGACACTTGTACCCTAGCAACCGTGTCATCATCGTGGTTTCGATGTCGCATCTCATGCGCCGAGGCGATACCCAGGCCAGGAGATGTGAGCCCGTGTTCAGTTTGAGAAAAATGCTGCGCGTTTCGAATAACGAGGGAATCTTTACAACACATCACATCAATCCATCAATCAATATCAAGTACACAACCTTATATAGCCCATCCTTGTCCCATTTCCCAAGTCAACTCTCTCTTACACAACCCATACCCATCCCATTCATTTCTTACCACAAGTCAACAAGCACCATGCCCTCTCATCCCATCACTTCATCTCACCACTCCTCTCTCTCTCTCATTTTCTCACTCTTTCCAAGCAACTCCCAAGAGAGAGCCAACGTCCATGGCTTCCAAGGAGAAAAGAGATCCATGTGTGGCCCACCTTCTACCCCTCTCATCTCCCATCTCCACCCTTCAAATTTCATCATCCACCCTTAAAGAAGGAGCTTGGGAGCCAAGGAGTCCAAGGAGCTAAAGGAGAAGGCTTATGGGTGGGTGATTTTATGAATTTTTAGCCGTTGATTATTGTATATTTGAGGGCCCACTTGTGGTGGGACCCATCTTGATGTATGCCTTGTATTAAAGAGGGACCCATAGTGGCGGGGTCCCTCCCATCTCCACCGTTCTCTCTCTCTCTCTCTCTCTCTCTCTCTCTCTCTCTCTCTCTCCCCCTTTTTGTGATGAGTGTGGCCCAACTGAACCAGACCGTTTGATCATGAGGCCAACTTGCTTCTGGATTTCGGTAGGCCCTGGATGAAGGGAATCATAAACATCAGCTTGATTTGTGGACCCTCACACGATGTACGTGTGAAATCCACACCGTCCAGGCCTTGAGGCCGTGTGATGCAGCCGTGGGGCCCACATTATTTATGTGTGAGATCCAAACCATCCATCCGCTGCACGTAGTAGCTACTATCTCACACAACAAGTTATGTGCGTCCCATCATGCGGTATGTATTATATACCTACCGTCCATCTAAACGGACCTCACCATGATTCATGTGTTTTACCCACGCCATGTGAGGTGGCCACATGTGTGGACCCCACCATGATGCATTTGTTATATTACGTGGCCACATGTGTGGACCCCACCATGATGCATTTGTTATATCTATCGTCCATCCAAACGTCCAGCATCTGGACGCTATAGGTCTTCAAAAAAAACTAATATAATAATTAATATATATTATAATATATATGATATATTATGGTGGGCCCCACGTGGGACCCACCTTTGTGGGATGTTGATTGGACGATGTACCTATAACGGCTATATAGTTGTTGTATTACCGTCAGCAAGTTCCGTGGCCCAATCTTGATGGATGTGGGGTAAAATCCACACCGTCCAGCCCTTTTCAGTCCGTGTGGGACCCACGCCTCACGTGTTGCATGTGTAGAGGTGGGCCCACCAGATGAGGTATGTGTTTTATTCATTCGTCCATCTAGACGGTGGTTGGGTGGGACCCTCTCTGATGTATGTGTTTTATATATATGTCGTCCACCTATTTTGCCAACATGGACACCACCATGATGTATTTATTTTAGGACGGTGCTGGACAATGGTTAGATGGTGCTGATTTACATGGATAATGTTTGGACGATGTTTATTTGCACATCCAATGTTGGACAGTGCTGATCATCATTAGGGTGCCATGTGTCCCATAGAATGATAATGTACACATGTTGCACATGCAACTATTGAAATGATTTTAGATGTAATCCAAGCTCCCACTTGAGGTCCACCTTAATGTATGTGTTGTACATCGACACCGTCCACCTGGACGTGTTGTGGGACGCACCATGATGAATATAATGTATATCTATGCCGTTTATTTGTGCAGCCCGCTATGATGTATGTTTTGAATATTTATGCTGACCATTTGTGCAGCCCACCGTGATATATGATTCAGGTTGCCCATCGATTTTTCCTGGGTTATGGACTGTCCCATTAGGCCCATTTGTTGTATATAAGGCCCATTAATGCGGCCCACTCATTGTATATGAGGCCCATTGGTGCAGCCCATTAATGTGGCCCACTTGTGGTATATGAGGCCCATTGTGCGGGCCATTAATGCGGCACACTCGTTGTATATGAGGCCCATTGGTGCGGCCATTGATGCTGCCCATTACAATGTGTATTGAGGCCCATGGGTCATAGCCCATTTTAATGTATTTGAGGACCATGGGTCATGGCCCATGGTGATGTATATTAGGCCCGTGTATTAGGACCATGTGATACGACCCATAGTGATGTGTATGTATCCCTTGTATGAGGCTCATTGCGAAGTATATTAGGCCTTTGCGTGAGGCCATGGGCCCACTTTATGTTTGGCTCTATGTGGGCCACTACTTGAAAACAATGTTAGTTAAATGTCTACATTGATGAGCGACGATGGTTAAATGTCCACATTGTGACCTGCCCTTAGGTCTTGTTGGGCCCATTCTCACTGATTCCGATTGTTGAGGCCGATTTGGATTGTCGAGGATAATTTCGACTGTTGAGGCTAATTTCGATTATCTTGGCCAATTGTATAGGCCGATTATCGATGTCGATTATCGGTGCCGGTTGTCAATACCGATTATAAGTATGAGATAGCATAGCATCATGATACATGCCCATACGCATCATCAGCATATTCATTATGAAATGTGATTGACCATTGCATATGTCATTGGGCAGGTTGCTATGAGACTCCTTGATAGGTGGAGATTGTCTCACATGAGCGCATGGTATGCGCAGGATTGATGCATGACTGGATTGTATGACTCATGCATCTTGCATTGTGTGTTGTGATTATTGTACGCCTTAACAACATGAAGGTCGTAGCCTCCACAGGCATGTCGTGGATGGTTAGATGGGACACCAAAAATCTGTTACTAGCATTGGGCTGCCATAGATGGCCCTGGGTGAAAATCTCTAAACCCTCTTGGTACCAGAGGATGCCCCAACGTTGACACCGAGTGGATATATATGAGCGCTTGAGGGCCGTATACCAGTAGGCCGAGTCTCCCACTGTATCATGGTCGGTTGGGAGGGGGTGTGGCCTTACCCGCCTGAGAGAGTAGGCAATGCTAGGCTAAGTCTGACTAGCTTGTAAATGGCTCTACTATCGATGAGCCGGGACGATATTAGTAGGCAGATAGTGAGGTATCTTCCACTTACCTAGTTGTGCGCTTGATGGGGCAGCAAGCTGGTGTAGAGTGTACTAGACCCTAATGATGATCCCAGAGATGTACAGTATTGATATGTGGACTTATTGAACAAGTTTTGCATACTCATTCATTCAATATCCACATGGGCTGGTGGTACGTAACTATTTATTACGTGTACCTTTGCAATGGCCAAGATTTCGGTTGGGGCACATGACTAACCTGAGATCAGGAGTTTACCACATTGAGTCTGATTATACAAATTTAGGTATGGGACTGGTTTGGATAGAAGTCCCTTGTGGTGGACCCCATAGCCTACGATACTACGTACTATCATCCCGACTTCACACTTCAGCTTAGTCATTTCATTCACATCGCATATTGCATTCCATCCCCAAGCATATGGCATTTTGGGTTGCTATGTTTCTACACTTACATGGCCTAGACAAACTTAACAAGATTTACATATTACATTATACCCTCGACATCTGATATTTGACTCTCTTTGACTCCTCATTTGTATAGCTGATCTGTATTGTGTACTGTGATATTGTATGACTCGTGGACTTACCAGTATGTTTTCGCTTACTCTGATATCGTATGATTCATGATCTTGCTAGTATTTCTAATATTGTATGATTATGGCATTGTATTAAATACTTGGCACTTACCTTTTGCACACACTTACACAACCCTCTAAGCTTTCTATAAGCTTATGCACGTAGATGCGTGCAGGTGGCATTAGGTCGCAGTAACATTGAGCTTGGAGCGTGCAGCAAACTTCTGGAGTTTTGATTTCGATATATGTATTTCCCTTTCAGCATTGTATTCAAATATTTATATTAGTGGATATGTGATGATGATATTGCCTTTGTGATTTGGGTAAAGTTGTGGTTATGCTTATTACAAGATAAAAGCACAACAAAAAATCCTCCTTGTACGAACCCAGGATCAGAATCTGGTGTATGGACACTGGGAGCTGAGAATGGAATACTACAGAGGCTGTCGGCACCGAATTTGGTGATCGGGAATTTTATGAGCCCAGTTTCCGAGTTTGGGGCGTGACAACAGGTGTTACAGAGCTCGATGCGTTGGATGAGGTAAGCCTGGACGAGGAGGAGGAGCTCTCCTATTTTCATATTTTTGGGCAGTCACCATAGGACATCGTAAGACTAGTGATGGCGCCTTAGGGCAATAAGACATTTACACATTCTTTCGGATCATATATTTTGTTGGGACGTTGTCCCGTATATCATGCATACTATTTCATTTTGCTGACCACACGTTTTATTAGTCGCACTTAAATTTAGTAATTTAGTTGTGGTTCTTGTTGCATGATCCATTTAATTTCTCAATTGCTCATGTATCAATCATATTATACCTGTAATATGATAATTTGTAAGGCATAAGTAGCACTCGAGAATTTGGGAGTCGAGTATCTTCTCAGCCCCCGAAATCTGGGGTGTTACAACCTACCTTGGTGTATGTATTTTACCCATGCCTTATATGCTACATGAGAAGCTAATGTTAGTCTAACGTGAGCCACACCACATAGACCTTTATATTTCTAGTGGGGCCTATTATTCGGTTCCCACTTTCTATATATGATGCGCCAATTAAGGCCAATTATCTCATGATATATTTGATAGCATGCTGGTATATTTAACCTCATAGGACACACTGATAACATGCTTAGTGTAATAATATCATGCCCAGTTATATGCCCATACGCATCATTTATATGCATGTTGCGGATGATGATTGATCATAGAATACTCCTTTCTACTTGGCATACTTATGGGACCCTATATGAGATAGGGTTACCCCACGTTGAAAGGGTCCAAGCTTGTCAATTAGCTTGAGTGTTGAGTCGATGAGTCAAGTGGGCCCCATATGAAGATCGTTTAGGACATTGCCTCAACCGGATGTGTGTTCGGAGCTCATCACAGGTAAACTTAGCCTCACATCCCATGTCCCAAAATACCCAGGTATATAAATCCTTAAAAAGCTTAGAACAACATAGGAGTTTAAGTATGAAAACTGGTTTTGCAAATAGGAAAATTCTTTAAGTTTCCAGCTTTCTTCGATGTGTCGAGCTTACATCGGTGATATTGAATAATTGTTTTCAATTACATAGATACAGCCTCGATGACATCAAATTGTGGACTTTTATGTCTAGCAACCAACATGATATTTGAACAATATTCTTGATGAATCGACCGAGCTTCGATGACATCAAAATTCAACATCGAGCAATGTTCGATGTCATCGAATATAGGCTAATCTGTGTCCAGCAAGCTTCAAAGGTAAATCGAGAATTTCATCGATAACTCAAAACTAGCCTCAATGACATCGGAATTCAAATCCCGATGACATCGAGGGAGATTCGATGTCATCGAATACGGACAAGTCATGACCAGTAAGTTTGATAGGAAAATCATCTGGATATGATCGAAGAATCAAGCTACCCTCGATAACATAGAACTTCAACTCTCGATCATATTGAAACTAGGTCGACGACATCAATTTCGGACAAAGGAATGTCCAGCAATCTCTCAAGGAAAATCTTCTAAAAAGATTAATGTATCAAAATAGGGTTTGATATCATCGACATTTGAAATCTGATAATATCAAAGTAGGCTCGAGGACATCGAAGCCAGTCTGTTCATATCCAGCAAGCTTTCTTAAAATATTCATTGAAAAGATCGATGTATCGAAACCACTGTCGATGATATCAAAATTCAAAATTCGATCACATAGCCGAATGTTCCATGACATCGATCTTCAATAAAAAAGGTCCAGGTATATACTTCAGTTGAGTTCATATCATCGAACCTTGATTCGATGGAATCGAAAGTATACGTTCGATGACATCGAAGCAGGTCCGATATATTGAACTTAGTCAGAAACTAACATCTTTATTACCGTTGGATGTTTTTGCCTATATACGGGGAGCTTGCCCTTGGTTGCTGAATTGAGAAAAAGGAGAGTGCTTTGAGAGTGTTATTGCCTATCATCTATCGTAAGCCCTTTTTCTCATAGGGAGTTCATCCTTCAATCCACCCTCAATAGAGTGGATTGGTGAATGAACTTCCTTATTCAAGGATCTTCCAGCTACGACCTTAATGGCAAAGCTGGGATTCCTTGAATGCTTAACCACCTTCGAATCTCCCCATCACTTTAATAGGTAATATTTATTAGAGTAGATTCCAAGATAACCTTAACCCAACCCATTACCTTTATTGGAACATGATCAAGTGTTACGGATCAAGGGAGCTAAAGAATCTTCATCATCAAGAAGGAGAACTTCATCAACGTACTTAACGGGGCTCACCTACTTATCTGTAAGTCATTAGAGTCTAGAGACCCTGTTGATCATTCCTTGTGTAGGTTTGGGTCACAGGTGCTTCTCACCCCTTTCAAGTCCTCATAGGAGGCCTCCGACGGGAGAGTATGTGTGGGTGCTGTGTGTTGACCCTTGCTCTTGTGTAGGGCATAAACTCTAGGTTCTTTGTGTGGATCATTGACCTGTGTGGCCTAAAACTTAGGTTCCTTGTGTGGATCCTTGGCCTGTGTGGCCTAAAACCCTAGGTTCCTTATGTGGATCCTTAGCCTATGTGGCTTAAAACCCTAGGTTCCTTGTGTGGATCATTTGCTCTTGCTTAGGGTATAAAAGTGTGCCTTTGTGTAGGCATGTTTAGGTATCTCGTGTAGGTCCTAGAGTTAACCTTGTATAGGTTGTAAAGGTTAGAGGTGAACCTGATTTAAAACCTCCGTTAGTGAAATCCGGTACACTCAAGGGTTGAGTGCGTCCGCCGGGAGTGGAGTAGGCATGTAGCCGAACCACTATAAATGACTGTGTTTGGGATTGTCATTTGCATATTACTCTATTGTGTTTACTTTGAATGTTCTCATGAAGCATGTTAACATGATTATTTAGAACTGATAAGAATCACATCCCACACACAGTCGCATTGTTCATTCATCATAGACTAAGTTTATATATTGGTTAAATATTGAATAGTCTTGTGATTGGATCCTCTATTTGGCTTAGAAGCCATTAGAGTTAAATTGAGGATATCTTGATAGTTCTATATTATATTAAGATTAGGTTAATGGGATTTTAAATTGTCATAAAATTTTATAAAGTCCTATTCACCCCCCTCTAGGACACTTTGACCTATTCCTACTTCTACTAGAGCAGTATTACTGCAATTTCAATTGGTATCAGAGCGGGTCTTTCTGAAAGGCTTCATCGCCTAGAGAGTGATCCTGACTGAAGTTGGAATCATGGCCAAAGGAGAGGGTTCATCTATAACTAGACCTCCTGTATTTGATGGTTCAAATTATGCTTATTGGATGGCTAGGATGCACTTCTTTCTGAGATCTTTAGATCATGATGTTTGGGACATCGTTGAAACGGATATTTACCCCCAACCGATTAAGTGGTACTTAAAAATGGCACAACTGTCTCTAAACCTAAATCCAAAGAGATGTGGACTACATATGACAAAGAGAAACAGACTGCTGAAGTGAAAACAATGAATGCCATTTACTGTGATATGTCCCTAGAAGTCTTTAATCAAACCAACATGTGTGGCATTTCTAAAGAAGCATGGGATTTGTTGGAAACAACTCATGAGGGAACCAGCATAGTAAAAAGATCCAAGCTACAACTCCTACCATCACAATTTGAACATCTCAGAATGGAGGAGCATGAGACCTTCATGGAATTCTTTACGAAGTTAAACATCATCTGTAATTCCATGGGTGGATTGGGAGAGAAAGTTCCGGTCCTAAAAATCTGCAGGAAGATTCTAAGATCCCTACCGGAATGTTTTAACTTAAAAGTAACTACCATTGAAGAATGTAGGAACATGGATGAAATGAAAGTAGAAGAACTTGTAGGTTCCCTACAAACATTCGAACTTTACTTCAAGCCAACTCCTAAATCCAAAAGTAATGCCCTCAAAGCTGCAAAACACTCCATCACTAATTAGGAGGTGAGTGAGAGAGAAAATGAAGATGAGGAAGTGGCCCTCTTGGATCAACGGTTCAAAAACTTTTGCAACAAAAACCGTGGCTGGCCATACAAAGGCAAACATTTGGACAACAAACACAATATAGGCAAATCTTCTAAAAAGTCCAAAGAGCCTTAGTGTTACAACTGCAGGAAGTTTAGATACTTATCCACTGAATGTCCCACCAAGAAGACTAAGGGAAAGGCCATGGCAGCAACTTGGGATGACACTGAAGAATCAAACTCTGATTTTAGTGATTCAAAGAGTGATGAAGACCAAAAATCCCTAAAAATACTCATGGCCTCCACACCCACAAACATTCCATTGACAACCAAGGAAATTGATGAACCGCGAGTCGAAGGGACACTTCCATCAGATGAGGAGAAAGAAGAAGAAGAGGAAGAAAGGATAATTTACAGGATGCCTATAATCAACTCTACATACATAGCATCAATGTCCTTAAAAGACTTGGGATAAATGAAAATAAAAATAAACTGCTGCAAATGGATCTAGATAAAACTTTAGAAATCAATACACAATTGATTAATGATCTTCAGCAATACCACTTAGAAAATGATAGGTTGGAAAGAATCAATTCGTATCTCAAATCTGAGTCTGAAAAACTAAACAAACATAATGAATTATTGAAGGATGAAAACACACATTTTAAGAATGAAAATCACACACTTATCTTTGATGTAGAAAAATCTAAAAAGTCTTTTGAACTTAGTTACAAATTCTCCCAAAGTAGTGAAAAATTAGAAAGACTTTTAGGGATGGGGAGACCACAAAAAGACAAGAGAAGATTAGGATATGAAAATTTCAAACCAAGTCCCACTGGTACAATACCTAAGAAAATTGCTACATCAGGAAGCAATATAAGGGGTACTCCTATTTGTCATTCATGTGGAGATGCAGGTCATTATAAATTTGAATGCCTCACTACTGGGGAACTCAATCCAATTCTAGTTTGAACCTTATAGGAAAATACAAATTAACCAGAAAAATGATACAAACTATCAAGAGCTCACCAAAGTACATGGAAAGAGGTAAGACACTTCCGTCTCCACCTGAAATGACTAAGAATATGGAGGAGCTACTAAGTCACGTAGCTTAACTGAATCAGAAAACAAATGAATTAATGAAACAAGGAAAAGTGATTCAGCTACCCAACATACCCAAACAAATTCAAAGAAAAGTAAAAACAACACCTTCAGGTAAACTTGGCACAAAATGGGTAGTGAAAGAAAAGAAAAATTGCCTAGTAACTCACTCAAGTCCAAAAACAGGCAATAATACTAAGTGGTACTTGGATAGCGGGTGCTCAAGACATGTCACAAGTGATAAAAATCTTCTCTCTAACTATTCAAATCTTGATGAAGGGAAGGTCACCTTTGGTGTTGGAAGCATCGCTCAGGTACTAGGGCATGGAACTATCGTTGGATTAGAGATGCTAAAAAATGCGAATGTTTTTTGCATAGAAGGTTTGACACACTGAAAAGGCCAAGCTATATGTCCTAGAGGGGGGGTGAATAGGACTATGCCAAATTTAAAAATAATACCAGCATAATTAAATAATAAGATAGTCAAGTAAAGGAAAGATAGCAATCCACAATACAGAATGTAAAGCAACCTCAAATTCTAATTATTCTAAGAACAACCTTTCACCATAAAAACCAAGGGTTTATTACAAGGACAACCTTACTAGAACAAATAGAGAATTAAAAACTCAAATTCTAGAGAAATAAAAAGGAAATAGCAAGAATTGAAATCTATACTATTACAACATTCCCCACAATGCTTGAAATGTAAATATTACAACATTCACATCCACACATACATCCCACAAACTTGAATGATAAAAGATATAGAAAATAAATCACACATCTACAAAACACAGAGTTATAGTGGTTCGCCTGTGTGTACACCAACTGTTAAACAACAGCCACACAGCTTGCTACTCCACTTCTAATATCCTCACACAGGGGATATTAGCGTTCACTATTAAAATAGGTTTTTCTAGGTTCACCTAAAACCCTCACAATTGTGTCTTTTAAATGAGCTTATACAATCCAAAAACCCCACTCTGAGTTTTCTGGCTCACCTCAGATAACCAAAATAATGAGATTTTTCTCGCTTAATCTCAAAAGAAACTAATATAATAAAAGATTTACACAAATGTAAAATACCTGGATTTCTACTTTTATAGCAGCCCGGAAAAACCAAATCGAAGTAGAAGTTCGAATATAGAAGTTCAATGTCCATACTCACTTTCAAATGGTTTTAGGTTCTAATTGATTTTAAATTAAACTAGTTGGGCTAGCTTTATTTGATTTTGATTCCAAAAAGTGGAATATTATAATTCCTCTTTCAAGTTAGATTGGAATGCAGAAATAAAATCAAATATGAAAAGCTAATAAAAAAGAATATTAAATAAGCACAATGTAGCTTAACAATAACACAAAATTATCTCTCAGAGTGATGCCTTGATTTTACTTGAATTGGATATCAAACTCTTAAATTTGTGCTCTATTTATAGTTGCAGAAATCACATCTTCGACTGGTCCTGTGGACACTATAACTGGTCGAAGGTTAAACAGATTTTTGAATTTTGAGCGCAATCGGATAAAACCGTTGCACGACTGGTCGAAGGCTTTTCATGACCGGTCGTAAGCCCTCCACGACTGGTTGTGACTTTCCCATGATTGGTCGTGAGGAACCAGAATTAGTTGCTATAGTTTGAGTCGTAGCTGCTGGACTGGTCGTGAACGAGTTAAGTACTGTTCATACGATTGGTCAAGCAGTCTCCAGGACTAGCCGTAGATGAACAAAAAATTTTAAAAAATTACAACCAATATAGGACTGGTCCTGGAATTTCTTAGACTGGTCTAGTGTTAGGACTAGTCGAACAGGGTTCAGGACTAGTCTTAGAATAGTCCAAATACATGTAAAGTGATTCAATTTAAATTATGTATACAAAATGACCTACCCTAAGGTCAATTTAAGGTCAATCATACCTTCACCATGAAGTATGAACATTGAACCTTCTCTTCTTCAGATGATTTTGAAATTCAAGAAGCTTGAGACCTCGACACTTGATGAAGCTTGAAATCTTCAAAAACTTTAATTCATAATCCTTGAATTATACTTCACCTAGAGTCTTAAACAAGATTTCGTCTTTGATGTAGCTTTAAAACTCTGATGCTTTAGAGAAGAGAAAAATGCAATTGATCTTGCATTTCTTGAAGTAGATGATTATTCTTGACTTAAAGCATTATGATGCAGTGCCTTGAACATATGTATATCAACGTGCTACACAAGACACAGATTGATATTTTGGCACCACAAAATTTGACAATCAAAGGAGCAAGAAACCATAACACTTAAACACACAACCTTCTAAGCATTTCTAAAAAATGTGACAACAAGCATGTGGTAACATTCTCCACACAAGAGTGCAAGATCTTGGATCTATCAGGAAAATTAATTATGAAAGGTCTTCACACTAATGATCAATGCTATGTCATTAGAGGCAACAAGAAGGATCATCCTTGTGCCTAAGTATGGGAGCACAAATAATGAGTCCAGGCTCCAACATCTAAGCCTTGGACATATGTGTGTGAAATGATGTATTTTTGTGATTACCATGATATATCTGAGGATAATATTCCTTAAAAATTCTTTTTGAATATAAACACTGGAAATGTTTATAAATTTGGTGATCATAACATTTTGTACATATTTTTCTATGTATACAAGGTGATTTGATCATATTCTATAATATGCATATATGAAAGATTATCGAAGTACTCAGATCTATATCATATCTTTCACTTCGATAAGTCAGTTGATGAATCGAAAGACTCATTAATGATATCGATAATATGTCAATCTCATCGACGATCCTTTAGAATTAGAAGAGTCATGCATGAAGATCAGTCATTAAACACCTCCTCGATGATATCAACAAAAGGGCGTTCAATATCATCGAAACTAAATCGATGATATCAACAAATCCCGCCCGATAAAAGTCGGGCGAGCGGGAATTTTTTATTTTCACTTCTATTTTTAGGATTTCTTCTTCCAAAGGGCTCTCCACCTCCATTAACGAAGGAGTGACCTTCATCTAAAATCCGGAGTTCCCTAGGCATTTTTCACTCTCTTCACTTAAGGTATTCATCCTTTGATTGAGGCTTTCTAGGGTTGTTGATTTCAGTTTTTCCCTTCTTCTCATTCTGTATTTCAGTTAGGCATTTGGTATCCTCACCTTATTTTACATTGTAAATTTGTGATTCCAATCCCAATCCATGTCTAAAGATAAGGGAAAAGCTCCAATCATTGGAGAACCCTCACGACCTACTCAGTAGAAGTCTCTGGCCCTACGGGAAAGAGTCAGAGTTGCCGAGTCGCCATCTCGCCGCCATGGAACCTCAGGTAGACAGTCGGCCCATGGTAAGGCCACAGCTGCTGCACATGCTCCTCCTCCAGCCGCTAACATTCTTTTGCCACACACCAATATTTTGAAAAAATACTTAAGGAGGAGGCTTGTGCACGAACACTTAGTAGACAAGGAATGTATTCATCATTTTGATCTGGAATCCCTCCTATCTACGGTTGATTGGTCACCCATTTTGGATTTCGGTGGACCATGTCACGATGAAAGGACCTATCGTTTCCTTGCTTATTGTCATTCCCCTGTCCTTGAGCCTCCATCGATCACAGTCACGGTTAGGGAGATGAATGTCGAAATCACTTCTGAGTCTGTCGCAAAATTACTTGGTCTCACTCTTTCTCTAATTGGCGTGTTTGATCTTGATATGGAAGATCCTACTATGCGATCCAAAGTAACCAAATTTATGTGCCATGGGAGAGATATTCCCTGGTATCAAGGAAATGCACTCAAAGCCAAATATATGGAACCAAGATATCGGGTTTTGCATGGGATCTTCTCAACAAATGTGTATCCAAGGGGAACCAATCGACCCGATCTTACCAGCTTCATGGTCCTTGTTGTGTATATCATCGATTTTGGTATCAAATTGTGTCTGCCTACCCTCATAATACATCAGTTGGCTTCTGTTATTCACACCTCTCTAGCAACTCACCTTCCATTCCATCACATCATCCACATGATGAGCAATGAAATGGGACTTCCTGTGACAGACGATCCTGAGTGTCCACTACAACATTTCAACAAGGTCAACATCCCAAAGATGGACCTTAAGTTCCATCAGTTTATAGAAGGATAGCCCTGAGGAAGAGATACAAGGAGAAGCAGAAATGGGGGAAGGAGCAGCTCTGACTGAAGGAGAACAACAGGAGCCTCATCTTGTTTCGACTACGCCTGATTCTGCACAGACTCAGTAATATAAATTACATCAGGATCGGGTTGGGGCAACCTTGTGAAGAGTGGCAGGGATTGAGGACAGGCTTGATAAACAAGATGAATGACTCTTAGTCTTGGAGAGGATGGTGGCTGGATTATTGCATACAACACAGTAGATCGTCGATCTATTGGCGTGCCGTCATGACGACACTGCTCCATCCAGCTCAGCACCGTAGTTTTTCTGATTGCCCCATCACATACACATGTTCATCACTCATGCTTAGGGCATGGATATCTTTTTGGTTGTCCTAAGCACTTATGAGTGTATGTGATGGTCCACTGACTTGTATAGTCTGAAATTTCTTGTGTCTATCTGGTCCTTGGAAGGACCAAAGATGCTGAAAGTATTGGGGTATTCTTTTTTGGGATTCAATACTATCTGATACAACCCCATAACTAGGGAAAATTGGTTGGATTTCTTTTGGGGGAAATGTGCCCAAGAATGGGCTAGGTGATTTTGGTTGATATTATGTGTGCCCATGGATGGGCTAGATGACATATTTTTGGATGCTTATCTTCTGCAAAGCTTGGGTAGTTACTTTTGATTGCACTTAATATATATTTTCATACATGCTGATATCTCTGACTTTACATTTCTATGGAAATGCATATTGGTTATAGAATGATGATTACTGCTTAATCTGTCCTTGAAAGGGTTTAATTATGTTGTGAAAGAATGTTTTTAGTACTCTATATTCTCATGCATATCTGTGTATCAGCTATCATCTATGGCATATTAACTACTTTTTTAGGATATGTTTACATGCTAGGAACTGTTGATCATTTATTCTATGGACTGAGATTTCTCTGTCATGAGTTATTCCCCACATAGCTCTCCTATTGCCTTACCTCTTCTAATTTCGTTAATGTCAACTTCAGTCATTCGATCTGTTATTGGTATCTACTAACCTTTGTCAATGACTAACAAAAAGGGGAAGAACAAACCCCACCATGAGAACACTTTGGATATATGGTTTTAAGCATGGTGATGCAGGTGATAGGGGGAGCAACTGTAAGAAGATAGGGGGAGCAGCAGCTTGAATCAAGATTGTGTGTGAACTCCATAGTATATTTATAAAATTGGTAAAGTTTATGTACACACAAGTTAGAATGTTGTTCTATGTAACGACCCGTAAATTTCCGTACGTTGGCTCGAGTACCACCTCGACCAGAAATCAATTAGGATTAAATCCTTTAGAAATTTAACAAAGTTAACTAAGTACTAAACTCGACTAGCCATGAAATCCATTGGGATCGCTTTAAATACGATCTGCAAGACCCAAAACTTGCAAAACAAGTGACTCTAGGTTACCCTAAAGTTTAGAACTAAACTCATTTCCCGGCTGCTCTCGGGAATGAAACGAAACTTCGTATTAGGTCTAGATCGCACATCGGAAGTCCGATTAACACGAAGCTAAGGAACTAGGACCGCCTCACTGGGCTTGACAATCATCTCAAAAATCAGGTCCAGCCGATGTCCCACGGCCATTCGTTTCGATTAGGAGCGAGGGTGTGTGAAAAACACTATTCCCATTCCAAAATAAATATCAGGAATAGTGATCTGGCACCATTCGTTGACGCGTCAGTATTAAGCAACCTGACCGTCAAAATCAGACCAAATTACACCCTCGGATTAAGAAAAATTTCAGGAACATTTACATGTACTTGGAATTTCGGATGGTGGCCCACTGACCGTTGAACTGAAAGTGGTCCGCCACGGCGATCTGGGAATCCGATCGAGTCGAAAACATAATCCCACATAGATCCATGTGTGGTGAGTTTAAGTCTGACGTTTGGCTCAAGGGGGGCCACCAGAAACACTTATTTGAGCTGGAAAAGTGACGAAATACCTATATAAGCAATAACCCTTGAACCTGAGCCTATTTTGGGAAGGGTTTTGGCTATAAAAGGAGCTTAGAACAGCCCCTCTCACAACCATACGAATTTGGGATAAAAACCCTAGAGAGAGAGAGAAAAGAGAGAGAAGAGCTTGGGATTTGTGGGAGATCTTCCTCCTACTGCTTTCATTCATCACACGGCCTACACCGCTTCCTTCTAGGCGTTTTTTCGGTGGTATCCACTCCATTTGAAGGTGAGAAACCCTAACCCTAGGTCTGATTTGAAGTAGGAAGGTTGTAGGTTGTGTAAAGACTAACCGATTCCGCTCTTTAGGCTAGAAAACGCCCGTATACGGAAGCTCAACAACCCTTGCTGATTCGTTGTGATTCCAAGGGCAAAGGTGAGGACTTTAAGTGTATAAGTTAGGGTTTTCAACGCTTTCAATGTCAGATAATGGTAGATTCATGATCTGCACGCAATTGCACATGTACAAAGTGCTTTCCGTTTCCTGTTTCGATTAACGTTGTAGAATATGGAATTTCACATACTCTAGGTATACGTAGAAATACCGTATACGTTTTTTTTTGGAAAAATGTTTGACATGTTTATTTAATGTATGATTATATGATATATGGATAAAATACTAATTTGGTGAAAGGAATCGCTGAAATTCATGTTCACTTGTAAATGCTACGTATGTTGAAATTGTCTATTCTAGAAATACCATATACGTATTTTTTTTGGAAAAATGTTTGACTTGTTTATTTAATGTATGATTATACAATATATGGATAAAATACTAGTTTGGCGAAAGGAATCGCCGTAATATATGTTCACTTGTAAACACTATGTATGTTGAAATTATGTATTCTAGAAATATCGCATATGTGTAAATTTTGGAAGTGTAATTGTCATGATTATTTGTTGTATGAATATGGTATACGCGGATAAAATAACCGCTTGGCGAAAGAATAGCCCTAATACGCATTTGCTAGCATACGTCATGTATGTTGGAATAGCGCACTCTAAGTGTTTGTGTAAATGCTTGTGTGTGAAAAAGCTTGAGTGTTAGTGCCTTAGATAGGCGCTAATATGGAATTCCTGACTACCTTAGAGACATGTAGGATCCCCTCCATGTGGTGGTTCGCTATAACCACTCACTTGTGATGTGTATGTAATTGTATCCCTACTTGTATAGTGCTTTATAACATGCTTTACAACATGCTTTACTTCATGTTTCATTTCATACTTTATAACATGCCTGCTAACATGCTTGTATTACTTTGTTATCATGCTTTACTCCACATGCTATTGATGAGATCTGTTTGAGTTTGGGACTAAGTCTATAGTCCAAACATTCGTTACCAGACTTGAGATTGTGGCTGAGACTCATGTCGCCACAAAGGATGTGTCTGGCGAACCCGAGTCATACTTCTGTTGGCGATAGTTGTTGGCCACACGGAGTGCTTTTGCGCTCCATATCGCCCAACTTGTGGTGCACTCGAGCTAGTCAGGCTCGTCAAGTAAACCGATATGTGTATGTGTGTTCACCATTTTTGGTTGCTACTGCTTGAACCTAGGGTACCAAACTTACCAGTGGCAATCCCGTTAACCATGGTACCTCGATCCGCTAAGACGCATGAGCCGGGCATGGTGGTATGGGACACCTACGCTGGGGCCATGTTCCTCCCCGTAGTGACCGTTGCGCAACTAAACTCGTGAGCCGAATACGGTGGTATGGGACACTGTATTCGAGCTGTCGATACTTACGGCGAGAGCCGAGTACGGTGAGACCTGTGCTCGTGCTGACGGGCGACGAGTCTTCCGTAGTATCTTCGAGTATACTCCAAGTGTCTGTGATTGGCGACGAGTCTTTCACAGCAACTAGAGTATGAGTTGAGCCGAGTACGGTGAGACCTGTACTCGAGCTGACGGCTAGTGATTGAGCCAAGTACGGTGAGACCTGTACTTGAGCTGACGGCCAGTAATTGAGCCGCATACGGTGAGATCTGTATCCGCGCTGACGGGTGACGAGCCCTTTGCGATGCCTTCACTACGCTTCTCAAACCATAATATCGTATGAGATTAGCTAGGATTGATGACCCTAGAATGGATCATGTTTGGGAATGATACAATGGAGGTACCTTAGTTTCCCAATACTGCTGGTTGAAATGGACTAATAATAACTCGGTAATCATGATCATCATCACACCGCATGTGCTTAGTAGATGTGGCGCACTGAGGGAGTTAAGCATTCGCGAACGTGAGATGATGTTGCTTGAGGGTGGTTTGGCAAGGGCATACAGCATCATGTCATTTCATTTTCGCACTTAATAAGAGTAGTTAGAATTGTTTGATTTGTACTGCTTTATCATTACTGCTTGATTGAATTAATAACATGTTAACCTATGCTTTATTGTTCCACTGAGTTAGCTACTCACTCCCACGTTACGGGACGGTGTTTGCAACACCCACCAGACTCTGTCGCAGGTATACATGGTGCCTCAGTTCAGGAGCCGGAGCCCGACTTCGAGGAGGATCAGGATGAGTTCTCCTTTATGCAGTACTCTGACGGATATGCTTAGGCCGACTGCATCGCGGGGATTCCAGGGCTTATCTAAGAAATTGTATTTTAATTTTTGACTTAGAAACAATACATGTATATTGGTACTCAGTTATTACTCATACTCTGGAGTTCACAAAATTTTATTACTTTACATACTTTGAATATAAAATTTCAGTCTTCCGCTTGCCTTTATACAATTAAACTGGTGTATGATTTACTGTTTTGGTATAATCTCATTCATGTTTATTGCTCTAACTCAGACAACATTTAACCATCATTGTGTATGTTGCATAAGTGATGCGTTGGAACTCGGGAGTTGAGTTCATACTCGACCCCCGATTTTCAGGGCGTTACATTCTAGGTGTGTTTTAGGTGTGTTTTAGGTGTTTTGAAATGTAATTGACAAAGGGGGAAATTGTAAGTGCCCTGGTTTGTCAATTAGCGTGAGTGTTGAGTCGATGAGTCAAGTGGGCCCCATATGAAGATCGTTCAAGACATTGCCTCAACCGGATGTGTGTTCAAAGCTCATCACAGGTAAACTTAGCCTCACATCCCATGTCCCAAAACACCGAGGTATATAAATCTTTAAAAAGCTTAGAACAACATAGGAGTATAAGTATGAAAACTGGTTTTGTAAATAAGAAAATTCTTTAAGTTTTCAGCTTTCTTTGATGTATCGAGCTTACATTGGTGATATCGAACAATTGTTTTCGATGACATCGATACAGTCTCGATGACATTGAATTGAGGTCTTTTATGTCCAGCAACCAATATGATATTTGGACAATATTCTCGATGAATCGACCGAGCTTCGATGACATCGAAATTCAAATTCCAATGACATGGAGCAAGGTTCTATATCATTGAATATAGGCTAGTCTGTGTCCCGCAAGCTTCAAAGGTAAATCGAGAATTTCATCGATAACTCGAAACCAACCTTGATGACATCGGAATTCAAATCCCGATGACATCGAGTGAGATTCGATGTCATTGAATTCGGACAAGTCATGACTAGTAAGTTTGATAGGAAAATCATCTGAATATGATTGAAGAATCGAGCTACCTCGATAACATTGAACTTCAAATCTCGATCATATCGAAACTAGGTCGATGACATTGATTTCGGACAAAGGAATGTCCAACAATCTCTCAAGGAAAATCTTCTAAAAAGATCAATGTATCGAACTAGAGTTCGATACCATCGACATTTAAAATCTGATAATATCAAAGTAGGCTCGAGGACATCGAAGCCAGCCTGTTCATGTGCAGCAAGCTTTCTTAAAATATTTATTGAAAAGATCGATGTATCGAAACCACTATCGATGATATCGAAATTCAAAATTTGATCACATCGCCGAATGCTCAATAACATTGATCTTCAGTAAAAAAGGTCCAGGTATATACTTCAGTTGAGTTCGTATCATTGAACCTTGATTTGATGGAAACGAAAGTATACGTTCGATGATATCGAAGTAGGTCCGATGATATCGAACTTAGTCAGAAACTGAAATCTTTATTACCGTTGGATCTTTTTGCCTATATAAGGGGAGCTTGCCCTTGGTTGCTGAATTGAGAAAAATGAGAGTGCTTTGAGAGTGTTATTACATTTCATCTTTCCTAAGCCCTTTTTCTCATAGGGAGTTCATCCTTCAATCCACCCTCAATAGAGTGGATTGGTGAATGAACTTCCTCATTTAAGGATCTTCTAGCTACCACCTTAATGGCAAATTATTGAGCTGAGATCCCTTTAATGATTAACCACCTTGGAATCTCTCCATCGCCTTAATAGGTAATATTTATTAAAGTAGATTTTAGGATAACCTTGACCCAACCCGTTGCCTTTATTTTAACATCATCAAGTGTTGCGGATCAAGGGAGCTTAAGAATCTTCATCATCAAGGAGGAGATCTTCATCAACGTGCTTAACGGGGCTCACCTACTTATCTGTAAGTCATTAGAGTCCAGAGAACCTGTTGATCATTCCTTCTGTAGGTTTGGGTCACAGGTGTTTCTCACCCCTTTCAAGTCCTCATAGGAGGCCTCCGACGGGAGAGTACGTGTGAGTGTTGTATGTTGACCCTTGCTCTTGTGTAGGGCAAAACTCTAGGTTCATTGTGTTGGTGCTTGGCTTTTGTGGCCTAAAACTTAGGTTCCTTGTGTGGATCCTTGGCCTGTTTGGCCCAAAACCCTAGGTTCCTTGTGTGCATCCTTTGCTCTTGTTTAGGGCATAAAAGTGTGCCTTTGTATAGGTACGTTTAGGTACCTTACATAGGTCCTAGGGTCAACCTTGTGTAGGTTGTAAAGGTTAGAGGTGAACCTGATTAAAAACCTCCGTTAGTGAAATCCGGTACACTCAAGGGTTGATGCATCCAGTGGGAGTGGAGTAAGCACGTAGCCAAACCACTATAAATGACTGTGTTTGGAATTGTTATTTGCATATTACTCTATTGTGTTTACTTTGAATGTTCTCATGAAGCATGTTAACATGATTATTTAGAACTGATAAGAATCACATCCCATACACAGTCACATTGTTCATCCATTATGGACTAAGTTTATATGTTGGTTAAATATTGAATAGTCTTGTGATTAGATCCTCTATTTGGCTTGGAAGCCATTAGAGATAAGTTGAAGATATCTTGATAGTTCCATATTATATCAAGATTAGGTTAATGGGATTTTAAATTGTCATAAAAAATTTTAAAGTCCTATTCACCCCCCTCTGGGACACTTTGACTTATTCCTACTTCTATTAGAGCGGTCATTAACGCAATTTCACACATGACCGCATGGTGTGCGTCGGTTTGGTGCATGACTTAGATGGTATGACTCATGCATTTCACATCTGTAAATCACAATCACTTTACACCCTAGCGATATCAGGGTTGTGGCCTCTACGACCATATCGTGGATGGCCGGATTGGATACCGAAAATATCTGTTGAAGCGTTAGGGTAATATGGATGTCCTTCGGTAATAGTCCCTAAACCATTATGGTACTGGTAGGATACTTCAAGTCTAAGACCGAGTGGATTAGATGAGCTCCCGAGTGCCAAATACTAATAGGCCGCGTCTCCCACTATGTTGTGGTTAGTTGAAAGGGGGTGTGACCTTATCTGCCTGAGGGTAGGGGCTATAAGATAGGTTGAGTCTGACTAGCTCGTAAATGGGTCTGCTATCAGCTAGTCGGGTGTGCATTGGCATACCATTGATGAGGAGGATAGTGAGGTCTTTTCCACTCATTTGGTCATGTGCGTCATGGGCGGCAGCCGATGTTGGAGTATACTAGACTCTATTAATATTTATAGCGATGAACTTTCTGATATGCGGACTAGCTGAGGATCAACATGTTTATATTGCATCTCTAGCATATGACATTCGGCTACGTAGACCTTGCATTGCATAGCCTTGGTATGACTAATATCATTTATGGACTTACCAGTTTAGCCCTCCATTTTTGCTTTCTCTAACATTTGTAGGCACATGCATTGCGCGCACACGCATGAACTCTCTGAGATTCGTAGTAAGCTTACACACGTTCCTTACGTGCAGGTTATGCTCGACCGTAAAAATATTGAGGCAAGATTATATGCTTGATCTTTTGGAGTTTTGTTATATCATGTATTTTCCTTTCAGCACTGTACTTAAAGATTATATTAGTGGATATGTGATGATGATGTTTTGTGACTTGGGTACACTTGTGGTTGTGCTCTTTTATAATAAAAAAAATCATCCTAAAAATCATCCTTGTATGATCCCAGGATCAGAACTTGGTGTATGAGAGATGGGAGCCGAGAATAGGGTACTACGGAGGCTGTCGGCATTAGAATCGATGGCTGAAAATTTTATGAGCCCGATTCCCGAGTTTGGGCCATGACATGTATACCTTGTGAGCTTTTTAGGTGGTCGATGTAGTTGGCTCCACTTTGACTAATGCTGAACATACAAATGGCTTTTTGACCACTACTTTCGCAATTAGGATCTCATAATTAGTATCGTTATAATAACTCCCTAGTCACAAGTTTGCTCGCCTCACTCCTTCTTGCAGTAGTTCCTTGTAACGAGAGACCTTTTTGGTTAGATCATAAGGTCTACAAACTCTGAACTTATAAACTTCTTTCAGAGTTTGTACTCAAGCACATCTTGTACTAATTGCACAAACTTGGCTTCGGTCATGACCACTTTACAATGGGTTTTTACTTGCTTAAATCGCATGACATAACTCTTGCAAGGTTCCCTACGCAATTGTCGGAATTGAGTGAGATCGACCATGGTAATCTTCCTGTTTTTTTAGAAGAACTGAGCATGGAACTTCTCTTCCAACTCTTGTTAGGCATGCACTGAGTCTAGCAATAAATTCGAGTACCAGGTAAAGGCCGAATAATTGTAACTTATAATAATAATTGTTGGCCAGTTTGCCACATTGCATTGTGAAACGGGAGACATGCTCAATGGTCGATTAACTAGGCCCACCTGAGAACAGGGAAAAATTTGGCCTATAATTCCTTGGCAATGGATATTGTTGATCTACCCACTCGGGATATGGTTTATGATAAATCGAAATGGTGTTGCACCCAAGGACCTGACCAGCAACCTTTTAGACAATCTAGATGATCTGTCGCGGTCCACCTGTTGAGGATCTAAGACTGGTGGGTGATCTAGAACAAAAGATTGGGATTATCATGGAATCTAGGGCCCTGCTGTGGGTTAAACCCACCTGGCGGTCCATGGTTCCTATTATAATGCGGGCGCTCAAGTTGCCTACCTTCCATAGGAAGCGGTGCATTCCTAACCTCTGGAGGAGGAATCAGTGGTGGGTTATGTGGCAAAGGTGGCAATGAGGTTGTATTACCGACTGAGCTTCCATTAATGTTGTGATGTGATGTCAAGGGTGTTCATTCCGTTATCACAGCCAACAATCGTTGCATAGCCTCAATCTGACTAGCCATGTAGCGATCGGTGTCCTTGGCCTAGGCACAGAATTGCTCGGCTTAAGCTCTTCCATATTCCTGCACCATCTGGATTCTCATTTGAACATCCTGCAACACAACAAATATCTCATCTAGGAGTATGGCTCGAGACATAGACGGTCCAGTCTGGTTCCCGATCGAGATAACACTCAGATTCAACACTTCAGGAGGTGCATGAACCGGCACCTCCTCACCAGGGGGTGGTGCGGTTGGTGTTGAGGGTTCATCCCTATCTATATGGGCACTTCTCCTCTGCATTTTTAGGAGAAAGCGGTCGAGTAGTTAATACACAGGGTCCCACCAGGCATGCTAGAAATTGCTCACTATTTTTTTCCTTGCACTATGTCACACCTCGAAAATCAGAAGCCAAGTACAGAGACCTCGATCCCGACTTCCTAGGTGTGAACTAAATGAAAATGTACATGTGACCTCGTTCAGATTCACATTCTTTTAACATACGAGCAATCAAAGTAGCACAATTCAAATTAGCTGATCCAAAGCGAGATAGAGATAACAAAATTTAATAAATGTAAGGCTATAATCAAAGTACAATTAACATATGGTGTGCGCCCAAATGGGGATTATACAAGCCATAATATACATACCTAAAATGATTACAGTGTAAAGTTTTCAGTTTGGTCCAATCTTCTAAAACATAATGTCAGTGGTGTAAGCCACTGTAAGCCTACCTGTCTGAGATCGTGATAGTATCTATATTGATAATATCGCCTGGTTGGTGTTTTAAAATACCGTCCCAGGTGAGAGTGAGTATCTAACTCAATGGTTCCATTAGTTCTAAGTTACATATGTTATCAACTCAATCAACGCAGGTAATAAAAAATAAGAAATCAAACAATTCCTAAATACTCTTGTTAAATGTGCATATGAAGATATGATATGATGTATGCTCTTTCCAAACAACACTCCCTCCAAGTGACTTCAATGCCTATTTCGTATATGCCAATATTTCCTCACAAGCGGCCCAACGCCAAATCGCAAGTTCTATCTAATGCAACGCGGTGAATGCGTATGTTTGTTGAGTAGTTATAAGGTTTGATTTGTCCAGTATATGACGAGCTAGCGTACCCTCATTTTATTGTGGTCTCAACCAGATCATTAGCCTTGGGGCGGCCGAAGCGGCTCCTTACCTGTGTCCCTTGATCCGTATTCGGGTTTACCACTCAGACAATAACTCTCCAATCAATGTGAGGCTAACACTGGCCCGACCAATCACTAAGGACCCGAATGTGGAGCAGTCTTGGCATCATTATAGTTTTATGTATTAGGCTCATAGCCTTTTTGATTGCTTATTAGTCACTATAGGAAGGCTCGTCACCACAGTGTAGGCCTACAACTCGGACATGGTGTCCCATACCACCATGCCCGGCCCATGAGTCTGGTAGATCATACCGCTAATGGTTGTAAGTTAACTCATTTAATGGGAACGGGGTATCTTAAATTCTGTTCAGTATTGTCATACATCGTAAACATAAGCAGCCAATTGACTTTTACGCTGGTTTGATCGACTTGGGGTACTTCGACTTAACCATCATCGGGTGTAAGCATCCCGTGTAGTCTAGCTACTGTCGGTTGTATGTGTTCGGCCTGAGTCGACCGAACAAGTCAACGGTGGCCGACCTAACTCAGGCCGCCCCTTAATTTGGGTGGTTAGTCGACTGACCGAACATCGTAGGCAATTCTAATATCATTATAGACATAGTAACTCATCATGCAACCATTTCAATGTTTCATAAGAATCATAGATTTAACAATGTAAACACTTGGGCATTTCATCAAACATGTAAGCCTCAATAGAGTAATACATTCACTGAGCATTTAATCAAACACGTGAGCATAAAAAGTCAACACATTCAATCGAGCATTTAATCAAATATGTGAATATCATTAGAATAACACATTTAATCACTTAGGCATTTTATCAAACATGTGAGCATGCATAGACAAGCAATAACACATATTATAATCAAACACGAATAATGAACATGCTAGCTATTTACGAATCATTCACCATAAGAAATCATTAACTGAGACCCTTAAGGGTAGATAAATGGAAACCTGGCATAATTGTCCGCATCTTTATAATGATTCATCCGACTCAAAGAGCTCTTAAGATTAGGGTTATAGGAAAAATCCAACAAAGCCTAAACAGTCATACAAACAATTGTAAGGACTAGAAAACTTAACCCAAAAGACTAGATTAGAAAGTAGAATCTATTTCTTACCTCCAATCACCACTGAGAGAACTCCATAATGGGTCCACGAGCGGCAAGGTGGATATAAAGAGGATGAGAGGATGAATGTAACACACTGAAAATCGGGAGTCGAGCATAAACTCAACTCCCGAGTTCCAACGCATCACTTATACAACAAAATGAATGATGATTGAATGTTGTCTGTATTAGTGTAGTGAACATGAGTGAGATTAAGCCAAAACAGCATATCATACTCCAAAGATAATTAAATTGTAAGCGGAAGACTGTGATAAATAGAAAATATATAAACTATGGTAAGTCTCCAGAGTGTGATAAGGTTACCGGGTTAATGAATTACAAGTACAATTCTAAAATATACCAAATGTGTAAGGTCATCTAGTCAATATCCCAGGAAGCCCCGTTGATCAGGACACGGCTCACAGGAACCTGCCTGAAACTGTACAAAGGAGGAATCCTCCTCATCCTCATAAAAGTCCAGCTCTGCTTCGCAGCATCGCCATCATCAGAAACTCAAGCAAGTCTGGTTGGTGTGTACAACACCGTCCCATAATGTGGGAGTGAGTGATCAACTTAGTGGAACAATAAAGCATAGGTTAACATGTTATCAATTCAGTCAAGCAGTAATGATAAAGCAGTACAATCAAACAATCCTAACTACTCTTATTTAATGCAAGTATGAAGTGACATGATGAATGCCCTTGCCAAACCACCCTCATGCGACACCATCTTACGTTCGCGACATACGTTCATCCCTCAGTGCTCCACATCTACCAGGCACATGCAGTACGATGATGAGCATGATTACCGAGTAGTTATTAGTCCATTTCAAACAATAGGATTGGAAAACTAAGGTACCTCCCTTGTATCATTCCCAAACATGATCCATTCTAGGGTCGTCAGTCCTAGTTACTCTCATACGATGGTGTGTTTCTAGGTCACTGCAAGGGCTGCCAGGGCTGTTACACGAAACCGTTACACCACTCCCCCATCACCCTTTTAATGGTTCATCACTAAATTGATACAGGCCTAGTTCATACTCTATTCACTGCGGTAAAACTCGTCGCCTCACAGCAAATTCAGAGTATGCTCGAGGTCACTACAAAGGGCTGCCAGGGCTATTACACACATTTATTGTACCACTCCCCCATCACCTTATCAATGTAGGCCGACAGCACGAATATAGTGTCCCATACTACCATAATCAGCTCATGAGTCTGGTTGCTCACTGGTCACTACGGGGAGGCACATGGCCCCAGCGTAGGCCGACAGCTCAACCACGGTGTCCCATACCACCATGCCCATCTCATGAGTCTTAACGGATCGAGGTACCATGGTTAACGGGATTTCACTGGTAAGTTTGGTACCCTAGGTTCAAACAGTGGCGTCCAAACATGGTGAACATACATTAGACAGATCGGGTTACTTGACGAGCTCGACTAGCACAAGCGCCCGTTGAGTTGTACGACATGAAGTGCATAAGCACTTCGTGTGGCCTAACCACTGCCGACAAGCAACGCACGACTCGGGTTCGTCAAACACGTCCTAAGTGGCGAATGAATCTCAGCCATGAATTCGATCTCATTACCGACTGCCTGGACTATACAATAGGCCCTATCACATTCAATTGCAGATAGGTAAAGCAGTAATGGATCAAGATTCAAATCATACAATCAAAGTCTGATAACATCCGCTTAGGGCTGCCAGGGCTATTGAACTCACTCGTTATACCACTCCCCCATCACCCTTCACGGCACTTATGAAATACAACATAAACATGAATTGAAACATATGCATTACACAGATAAAAGCATACAATTAGTTGAGCATGTTATGAAGTACAACATAAGCATGAGTTTGTACATATTCAATTCCTAATCACACAGATATCTAAAGAAATCATACACATAGTTAACGAAGTTGAGAATCATATTTCAACACCCATATACATTACAATTTACTAACTACTACTCATTCAGACATTTCAACAAACACTTTAAACTACATACATCAACATACATGACATATGTTGATCACATAGACATTAGGCCAAATCCTTTCACTAGGGAGTTACCCTAATTATAAGACGTGTGCACCCACAACGGATAATCATGGTAAGCATGAATCCAAGTTCCATATTCATTCAGTCATTTCCACGAATACTTGGGCCACACGTTGTAACATATATAGTGTATATTGGTCGTGGTGTGATTTAGGGCAAATCCTTTCGTCAAAGGGGTATCGCCAATACGACAATCATATATCCATGACAATTAGTCATGGCCAGCACGAATAAGAATTCTATACTCATTCAGTCATTTTCACAAACACTTAGAATACACTATTTTTCACATACATAGTGTATATTAGCAAAACATATATTAGGGCGAGTCCTTTTGCCAAACCAATATTTTACACATATATAATATGTTCATACAGCAAATAATCATGGTAAACACATTCCAAAATTTATACATATACGGTACTTTCTAGAATACACTATTTCAACATACATAGTGTATATTAGCAAAACATGTATTAGGGCTAGTCCTTTCACCAAATAAGTATTTTATCCATATATAATATATTCATACAACAAATAATCATGGTAAACACATTTCCAAAATTTATACGTATACGGTACTTTCTAGAAATACCTAGAATATGTAAAATTCCATATTCTTCATCTTTAATCGAAACAGAAAACAGACAACACTTTGTACATGTGCAATTGCATGCAGATCATGAATCTATCATTATCTGACATTGAAAGCGTTGAAAACCATAACCTATACACCTAAAGTCCATACCTTTTGTCGTAGAATCGTAACAGAGTTGATAGATTTGCTAAGTCTTCGTATACAGCAGTTTGACAACCTATAGAATGAAACATGTTAGCTATTTCATAACCTACAACTGTCAAAACTACAAAACAGATTAGGGTTAGGGTTTCTTACCTAGAAATGACGCCGGAATCACCGGGAAAGCGATTAGCAATGAGTGGTTAAGCTCGTGGAACAACAGGGAAGCATGGCAAGGAGATGCTACCACTTCTCTCTCACTTTCTCTCTCTTTTCTCTCTTTCTCTCCTAGGGTTTTCTCAAATTCGTATGGCTGATAGAGAGAGGGTTTTAAGGTCCTTATATAGCATAAAAAGTCACCAAATTAGACTTCAGGTCAAGGTATACTTAGGTTATAACCAAAGTGGGTCCGTTTCAGCTCAATGGAGGACTTCTGGCGGCCCCCCTTGAGCCAAAGGTCGGACTTAAGCTCACTAACACTGGATCTAGGTATGACTAAGTTTTCATTTCAGTCGGGATTCTAGATCACGCGTGGCGGACCAGTTTCAGTTCAACGGTCAGTGGAGCTTGATCGGAGATTCCGAGTACATGGATATGTTTGGGGAAATATTCCTGATCTGAGGGTGTAAATTGGCCTGATACTGACGGTCTGGTTACTTAATACTGACTTGCAAGTGACAAGTCTCAAATTTCACTATTTTGAATTTAATTTAAAATTATTTTCACATTTCTCACACTCCCCGCTCCGAGCTCAAGCGAATAGCGCTGGGACACTATCTGGGTTTGATTTCCGAGATGGTTGTCAAGGCCAGTAAGGTGGTCTTAATTCCTTAACTTCGTGTTAATCAGACTTCCGACGTACGGTCCAGATCTAATACAGAGTTTCGAGTGCTCCCGAGAGCAGCCAGGTAACGAGATTGATCCTAGATTTTAGGGTAACCTAGCGTCAATGATTTTACAAGTTTTGGGTCTTGCAAATCGTATTTAAAGTAAGTCAAGCGAATTTCGTAGCTAATCTAGTTTAGCACTTAGTTACTTTGTCTCATTTCTAAAGGATTTAGTCCTATAAGATTTTTATCTGAGGTGGTACCTAGGCCTTTGTAGATTATATATAAGGTGATCCAAATTATAATACTTAGCTAGTTTAAGATAGTGTCTAGGGTGAAAGTACTTGGAATAATTGAAAGAACAAAGTAGTGATGGGTGGGATTTGTGAAGGAAATGGGTTCAAATGCGATTTTAGACTTTGAAATTGAGTTCTGACAAGTTAATAAGGTGTTAGGATCGACCCATTGCCTAAGGACGTCTAATTCCAGGTTGGCAAAAATTTGGGATGTTACAATGAATGTGCACAAACCCTCATACTTTCAAGCTCTCTCTCTCTCTCTCTCTCTCTCTCTCTCTCCTCCTTTATCCTCTTTCTCTTCTCTCCTCCAAGGCTAGGCATGAAATTTCGTATGGGGAGAGGGGGTGTGAAACGAATGAGTATTTATAATGTCAGAATGTGTACAAATGGCCCCAGTGGCCCTTTGTTCATTATTCTAACCCTAAGGGAGGTTGTTTCCCACTAATGGGACCTAACGTAAGGCATATTTGTTAATCTAAGACATAGGATAGGTGTCCCATAAGGTGATCTATGTTTGGATACAAACATATGATGATTGATCATGCCGATTAACCGAGAAGGCCCTAACTTAAATCGACGGTCAACGATGATCAATTGAGGTCATGGCTATATGAAAATGTGTAGAGAAATATCTCTAGTCGGTACCACGACTTTCACCGTGAATCGACGGTCCGAAAGTTACAACTTCATGAAAGAACAAAGGGCTAGTTTCACTTAAGTTTTAGATTTTCATATAAGGTATTCACGCAACCCAAGCACTCGCCTTACGAGTCCAAGTTGAGCGATTCAAAGCACGATCTTAGCTTGATGTCCCACGATGGACGTCAAGCCCGCTAAGACGAACTTCTTTTTATAGTCTCGGGTTTAGTGGCCCTCTAACGGGAGGTGTAGAACTTGTTTAGACAATCAATGCATTTTTGGAATGAATTGGGTATTAATATTTCTTGTACATAATGATTAAGGTTTGGATTAGCTAAGTTCAAAATGTGCCTATTTGCCACTAGAGGAAATGATAATTTGATTATAATCACCCTAAACTATCGGTTCTTAGGCTAAAAGGATATTAGGTTAATTTGGTTTGTTAATTAAGATCCGACCCCTAGTTATCTTGGCTTTTGGTATGTCTATATTTAGTTACAGTTGTCTTGATTAGTTGTGATACATCGGCTAGATGGGCTCTCTGTGAAAAAATTAGGTGGTTAAACTCAATGTTTAAGTGATTGGGTAGATTCGCTAGTTTCTTACAGTTGATTAATCAGATTTGTGCAGTTCCTTACCGGCACTACCCACGTAGAGGTTCACTTCGAGTATTAAGGGTCAGTCAGTGACAACATGAGCTAACTATAATGAAAAGTTTGAATGATTTTTGAAAATCTAAAACAGCGAAAATCTGGGATATTGAACACTAGGTATGCGGGTGTTAGAATTGGGATTGCGCCTCCAATTCAAACCAAACAGCAATGACCTCAAGAACTAAAGTAAGTAGACACATAGTGTATAACTAAGGTCCGAAGAGATCGATCGCCTATTTAGTCACTTGCTCAATATGTTAATCAAATCAGATGATATTTAGAGGGTGGGGTTTGTCCTCTGATGTTGGGTTACTCATTTGCCTTTTGTACGAAATGACTTTTTCAATATAAATAAAATGGAATGGGAAAGAGATTCTTATAGTCATCCAGGAAAACAACTGCAAAAGACTCTCTTAATAGACAAACTAGTCCAACGTGATAACATAAACTCAGATTACAACTAAGGATTATCAGCTGTTTGATTACTGTTATATATTATGAAAAGGAGAGCTAGATATGTCCTAGAGGGAGGGTGAATAGGACAATGCCAAATAATTGAAATAAAAATGGAATATATAAATAATACAAAATCTCAATCGCCTAAGTATTGAAACCTTGATTCCAAATAATTCGTAGGACAACTTTCACCTAAAATATTAGGCAGGACAACTTTATTTCACGAATGTCTTTAAAATCAATCTTTTAAACTGGCAACATAATATAAAATAATTACAACATTCACCACAAGAATGAAATAAATAACATCCACCACCAAAAGGAAATAAACATTCACCATAAATGCACAAGGATTTATAGTGGTTCGGTGCTTTAAAACAACCACACCTACTCCATTCCCAAAATTACTACCCTCATAATTTTGGCTTTCACTATAACAAGGTTTTCAAAGGTTCACCTTAATAACCCTATATAGTTCCTTGTGATTTTCATGGGCTCACCATAATAAAACCACTTTTGTGATTTTCACGGGTTATCATAAACAAAAACCCACTTTGTGATTTTCATAGGCTGTCACAAATCAACCCATCGAGATTTTCACAAGCTATCTTAGAAAAACCTAAATGAAATAAAGCAACAAATAACTTATCTTTAAATGTCAATTCAAAAATGTAGTAGAAGCTTATAGTAAAAGCTTGTAGTAGAAGAACTTCTTTCTTGTATGTAGAGGAGGCAATATTTGCTCGAAAGAAAGAGTATAAGGTTCTATAGTATTTTAGGAATGAAAAACCCAAATGCTACTTAATTCAAATCTCTTAGATCTCAAAAAGGAGTATAGATTACTTTTTAAAATAAGATTGAAATGATCTTGACAAAGGGAGTTGAATAAGATAAAAATAAATTATAAATACCACATAATTAGCTTATCGAGGACCTGAGCTTCTCTCTCACTTGCAGAGGGTTTAGAGTGATTTTTCGTTGCTATTTAGAATGAGAGAAGGCCTATATTTATAGGCAAAGAGATTAGAAATTCGGCTGGCCTAAGAATAGCTTCGGTTGGTCGAATTTCACCGGATTCGTTCCAACAGCTATCAGATTGCTCGGGATAAGATTTATCCAAAATTCAACTGGCCCAAGGTGAAATTTGGCTGGCTAAATTTCACAATTCGGCTAGTCAAATTTGCCAATCGTTTAGTCTAATTTCCATAATTTCCAAAGGAATGCATTGCTGAAATTTGACCCGAACTTCACTCAGGCTGACTAAATTGGAAGTTAGGCTAGCCAAATCAAAACTTAGGTGTTGAGTGTAAAATATTGCATATTTTTTCCTATTTATACATTGATTTATAAATATAATAGTGCTTAATCGATTTAATTATGCATGTTTTCATGTGCAAGGTGATTTCGAGAGCTTAAAGGTGAAATTGATGCCAAAAGGAAGATTTATACTCAAAAGATTACTAAATAAAGATTTGAAGATTTGGAAGTCATTAATGAAGAATTTACATGCTAAAGATCCAAGAAAACCAAGTGAGGAATGAAGAGTGTCAAAGATTTGAAGTGAAGGAAATGAATCTTGAAATTGTCCTAAAAACAAACATATTCCTGAAATTGTCCTGAAAAAGTATATTTTGAAACTCTGAGTCTATTTTAGGAAACTGTGCAGAGTGCATAAATTTGAGGCAGTTTAAACACTGAGCATATTTTGGGAAACTACGCAGAGTGCATTAATCTAAGGCAGTTTCTAGTTTTTTCTAACTTGGTGCGAAAGTTGGAGTTCCGCCTAGGATGCTCTAAAGCATCTTTTTGGGTTTGGAAAGGTCTTAAGGAGCATCTTTTTCATGCTTTGTTTAAGAGATTTGGTTTCAATCATGTCTTTAGTTGTTAAACCTCTTAGCTAAATCTAAGAGGTGAAGCTTATAGCGTGTTTGGATATTTATTTTGCTTTAATTCTTGTTCTTATTGAACTTCATTGATTTCTAGTTTGATATTAATGGAATATTTTTAGTTTTCTATGTTTATTGTGACTCAAATTACAATAGATGCTGTGATAGCTTTGGATATCTTCTTTTCCTATTTTAAGATTGTCATATTGGTAAATCATGTTGCTAACTATCGTCTCCTGGGCATGGTAGGGTGATGGAATCCCTTCCAATCATCACAATTCTTCTCCATTGAGAATTAGGTCAACGAAAAGTTCAAACTTGATTTCAATTACTTTATCTTTTAATTGGATCGGATAGGACTCCGATTCCAATTGTGTTCCTTAAATCAGGTAAGGTAGCATCTTGATAGCTACAAGTGGATCCTCGGTACCCTAGTTCCCACCTTTAATTGATAGTTTAAACATTATTCACAATTACTCTCTTTTATTCCAGAATTCAGATTTATATCTTCTTCTAGTTTTAGTTCTTTTTAGAATACATACAAGTTTAGTCCCCGTGGATTCGACCTCGTTCTCACGAGTTATTACTACATCGTGACCCTACACTTAGGGTTGTGGATAAGTTTTTCATGCCATTGTCGGGGACTACAACTATGTTTTTCTAGAATTAATTGGTATTAGAATTAGGTTAAGATTAGGGTTAACTTTTTACTCTTTTTTTTAGGTTATGATTTTTTCTGAATTTTTTTTTTAGAAACTAACATTGTCTCTGTTTTATAGGATCTTAACATACCAACTCCAATCTGGTAACCTCTTTCCAATTCTCTCTTAATTTTCTAGATTTCTTATTTGCTTTAGTTTTCTTTCTTCTAGGTCTTAGTTGTTTGGTAATTGAGGGTTGTGCTTGTTTCATGCCCAAGTGGGTTTGTGAAAACACTCAACATCTCTTGAGTGAAGGAGGATTAGTCAAAGGGTTTCCTATCCATCAAAGGATTAGATGTAATGCCCTGAAATTTCACGGCCAGATTTTATACTCGTCCCCGAGAAAATCGGGTGTTAATAATTTATAAACCGGATGTTTTAAAATTGCACCTTTTTTTTCATTTAGATCACATCCAGATGCATTTGTGAAGGTAACATTCACAAGAATAAAATCGACTGCATTGATTATTTAATCAGAGTAACATAATTCAATAAATAATCAAATTCCTTCTCAATGGAAGCTTATTACATTTATCGAGTTCGCAGCGGAAGTATAAAACTAATTCATAAAACTATCTTCTGATTCTTTCAGTATAATCTTTCATAGGGAGATAATCTTCAATCTATACGTCACCTGCATCATCTGTACGATTGGAGAGGGTCAACGCCTTAGTCATAGTGATGGTTATCATTTAAGATTAACAATGATTTAGGGGATTCATAAAAGTAACGTAAGGGTTCTGATACGTCACATACTCCACCACTACGAGAGATATTAGTATGCATAAACAATTGACATGAGTGTATGCCTAGCAAAGTGTGTGCGGCTCATCATACGTAGTGATCACTATCATAATGTGGAAAACAGTTCATGATATCTGGCTCGACCCGCACTCTCACCATACGGATATTCGTCGGCATGTCCTAAGTTAACGTGGATTTATGTGAGCATCTCAAGGCGACATAATGACACAATTGGGAGATTTACGTGACACGATGTGTTTATGTAGTGACTATTTGCGACACCCAATCCTGAGAAGTGATGTAACACACATGGCGATTTACTTACATCGATTATGTACCATGCCAACCAACCCACGAAATTACGTGCCGACCAAGAAGGCCACTACCCGTGATGCATTACCTCCACGATAAATATTGAGTCACTAGTCGTGATACCTTTTACACAACACTTGCAGTGATAGAGAATGTAAACTGAATCTTGATTGCCAAAAGGGTAAAAAGATGATAGTAATAAATTAATTGAAAGGATAACTCTTAGTAATATGTAAACATGAAAAGGTAGGATAATTCTCATCAATTAAATCAAAGTAAACATAAAGGATAAAACCCTCACCTTTGGTTGCTTGATCACTTACTATCAGGTTAAATGACCGAACATACACTTTAAGGTCCAATCTTGTCCTAATTCGTAGGTTGAAAATTTAAGTTAGATTCCGGGCTATGGTAGTGTTTTGTTAGGTATGATTAGATTGGTCCCAAAGGAAGACCTTGATTAAGGCCTGATTTAGACGTGCCACGTGACATGACAGTTAGATAATTTTAAATGTCTAGATCTAGGAATTTCTGTGCTTTCCTTCGCCAAGTCGACTTGGATCGATTGGGTGGGATAATTTTGTGCCTAGGAAGGAAAGAAGATCTAGAAAGGAAAGAAGGACAGAGGGAAGGATACGTAGCCTTACAATTTGGATCTATAATTCCTATGCCAGACCTGACTTTAGTTGGAATGCTGGTGGTGTTTCTTCGTTCTTTCTCTCTTTCCTCTCTCATTTCTTTCTTTTTTTCTCTTTCTTGTATTCTTTTTCTCCTACCATCGGTGAGAGAGAGTTTCATAGGCAGAAGGATCTCCGGACCCTTTTGCGAAAACTCTTATGCTAATTCGTTTCCGCAGCAAGGAACTCGCCTTGCGCAGTCCCTTTTCTTATGCAACTTTTGGCAGCGTATTTATTGTCTATGGCCGATTTTCTTCCGTATTTTACTCTTCTTTGCACGGTAGATCCAATTGAATTTGGACGGTGTTGGGTTGTCCCTGGATGGGCCCATAGATGGATGGCTATGATTGTGTTCTTGATCAAGAAATTGATCAGATGGTAGTGTGGCAGGTGGTTCCTAACGTAGCTAACTGTGTAAAAAGGGGGTGTGATTCTTTCACGCAACCTGTCATTCCTTCTTTGTTGACGTGGGTGTGGTCGGAAAGGGTTTCTTCTTTGTTTTGGACGGTTGAGATGGGGTGGAGGGCTGTGTGGAAGAATCCAGGCGTGAGGTAAAATCCAATCCGAGAATCCTGGAGGTTGTAACAGTGAGTGGAGCGGAACGAGCTCCCATTTTGGATTAACATATAAGTGGGAGGAGTGCCTGATCAAGTGGGACTTGTTGTGGTATTTGTAGAGAAATCCACTTCCTCCACCAGTTCACTCGCGTTGTGTTGGCCTAGGAGCCAAAGTATTGGAATAGATTCAAGCTCTAGGTGGGCCACACGATTAGTCGGTGAGGAGCTTTGCGAGAGATTTATGTCAAGCACGAATTAAGTTAACCTTCCATTTGGTTGTACGGAATAAGTGGGGTCCACTGCGATGAGTTGTTGATAAATCCACTCCCTTCATTGGTTTCGCAGGGTCATGTTGAGCCATGGGTCCAAAAATAAAGCAGATTCGAGTCTTAGGTTAGACTATTTTGAAAAATCTCCTATGGGGTACTAAAATGGAGTTGATCTAAATTATTTGTCCACGCTTAATAATTAGGTCTCAATTTTGGAAGGAATGTGTAATTGGGATAGGCAAACAATTGGGTAAATTTTGGTGGTTGATTGATGGTGGAAAAAGGCTAGATCTAAAATATCACCTTTTACATCAAAAGGAGGGAGCTGGCTTTAATGTTCAACGGTGTAGGATTATAGATCGGGGTCCAAATTTTGTATAATGTCGTACTCATGTGAGGCTAAGGTGTGGTCCAAGTTTGGTTTCGATGGACGGCAGGAAGTGGTTAGATATGAAGATCTAGATTTATAAGGAGTTGATATGCCTCGAAAGGATAACTTCGAGCTTAAGGAAAGGCCTACCAAAGTGGGTCTTCATATTTCACACTTGGTCCATATGATGGGCAAACCAAGTCATTCATATGAAGGGAAATATCCAACTACGACTACCCACGAGGTTTCTTCACTCGATGGACATCAAAATCAACGGTTAAGGGGCTGATCTGTCAGTTGGGTCACTTTTACAATGATCTAGGGGCTGAAATTCGATGTGTATGGTTAATTTATGATACATAGGCATGGTATAAAATTTCACATTAAACAGATAGTGGAAACTATGTGATCTGGAATTCAGGGGTCTAGGTTAGTGGCATTTTTGTAATTATTGCTGATCTAAGAGTTTCGTGAATTCTAATGGTTCTACATGGTCATGTGCACATTTCCAAATGATGTTTACAAAAGAACTTATATGTAAATCATTATTGATAATGAGTTATTTACCAATTCAAGGGAAAGTACACACGTTAAATCACATAATGGATGGTCTTATCTCATAATCAATGGTTAGATTGCTGGAGGTATGAATGGCGATCATTCCAATGGTTGGATTCATGTTAGGGAATAAATGTAAGGTTAGGATAGTTTGGTATCGTACACATGTATGTACTACGTTAAATTTAATGGTAACATTCGAGAACTTTCAATACTCACGTATTGAAATGTTCGGGGTGTTACAATCTGCCCCCCTTAAACATAATTTCGCCCCCAAAATTTAGTACTTCTAATATACAAGCCATTTTTCATGCCATTAATGATTCCCTATTTACCGTGTTCATGGTAATATGAATTGATGATTTTAGAAGGTTTGAGTCTTATACACAAATCCTATATTTGCGCGGTACAGAGGATTTACTAGTATCAATTCGCAATCTTGTTCAATCTCGATCCTTTGCTTGATTAAGGCACTGAGATCATTTGAGATTTTCTAAGACTTTAGAATTTGAGTCAAACCGTGCACTTTTGTGAAACATGGTTCCATCAGTCCATAATCTCGATTGTTCCAAATTATGGGGAATATTACGAGTCCTATATTCTCATACGAGGTAATTCTACGTGGCCCTTTATGTTATCATGACGTACTCTGATTATCTGATACGCTGTCCAAAATTCCTTCTATTATCCTCATTGATTCATTATGTTTAAATTCTCAACGTACTACTCATCAGGCAGGTAGGTATATGTCTAAGTGCGTATGATTGGCTATATGAATTTGGGACACTATGGCCTAACCCCCTTAAACAAAATCTCGACCCCGAGATTTGGTAATGGGATTAACCTGCTTATGCCTTACCTAATTATGGTCACCTGGGTGAAAGCCGAGTATCCTAACGAAAGCCGAGTCCTATATTCTCATACGAGGTAATTCTACATGGCTCATTATGTTATCATGACGTGCTCTGATTATCTGATACGCTATCCAAAATTCCCTCTATTATCCTCATTGATTCATTATGTTTAAATTCTCAACATACTACTCGTCAGGCAGGTAGGTATATGTCTAAGTGCGTATGATTGGCTATATGAATTTGGGACGCTATGGCCTAACCCCCTTAAACAAAATCTCGACCCTAAGATTTGGTAATGGGATTAACCTGCTTATGCCTTACCTAATTATGGTCGCCTAGGTGAAAGCCCAGTATTCTAACGAACTAAACTACAATGGAGATAAAATTTTATAGGAAGGTTGATGGGGCTTAAGTGATCTATTGGAAATTTTCCAAAATTTTTTGATGTCTTTTATATGTAACCAGTTCACAATTTCACTAAAGTAATCAAATTTTTTGTAAAAAATTAGAAAATCTTTATTCTTAGAAGGGAGTTTGCTATTCTTGCTTGTGACTCTTTTTAATGATGGCCTTTTTAGTTTAGAATGAGTTTCTCCAAAATTTTGAGGATTTATATGAGGGTACCGAGGTTCATGGTTTGTAGATTTCATTTCTACTTTAATATTTTCAATGGGGAACCTAAATATGAGTTTCTAATTCCTTAACTTCCTACTTTCATGGGGAATTCTTGTCAGGCCTGTTTCCTAGTATCATTCCGTGTCATGCCCCAAATTCAGAAACCGTGCTCACAAAATTCCCGATCACCGAATCCGTTGCTGACAGCCTCCGTGGTATCCCATTCTCGGCTCTTAGCGCTCATATGCCAGATTCCGATCCTGGGATCATACAAGGAGGATTTTCTGATGTACATTTATCTCGTAAGAAGCATAACCACAAGTTTACACAAATCACAAAGGCAATATCATCATCACATATCCACTAATATAAACAGTTGAATACAGTGCTGAAAGGGAAATACATATATAAAAAATCAAAGCTTTAGAAAACAGCTGCACACTCCAAGCTCAACGCTACTGCGACTGAACGCCACCTGCATGCATCTATAGTGCATAAGCCTATAGAAAGCTTAGAGGGTGGTGTAAGTGTGTGCACAAGGTAAGTGTCAAGTAAGCAAATATCAGAGTAAGCATAAATACTGGCAAACCCATAAGTCATACAATATCAAAGTATGCAATGCAGATCATGATAAGTCCATAATACTATCAGTCTTATCTAGGCTATGCGATGCAAAAAGATAATAAGCCAATATCATATTCTGAGGAAGCAATGTAGATCAACTATACAATGCAGGGACATAATAAGCCAAATATCACATAATGAAGAAGCAATGCAATATACAAATCCTGACGAGTCCACGAATATCGTCAACCTCATCTAGGCTATATAATATAAAAGCATAGTAAACCAAATGCTATGTGCTAAGGATGCAATACAATATGTGGTGCAAATGAAATGACCAAGCTGGAGTGTGAAGTTGGGATGATAGTATGTGGTATCACAGGCTATAGGTTCCATCACAAGAGACTTCTATCCAAACCAGTCCCATACCTAAATTTGGATAGCCAGACTCAATGTGGTAAACTCCTGATCTCAGGTTGGTCGCGCGCCCCAACCGAAATCCTGGCCATTATGAAGGTACACAACAATTAGTTGAGCACCACTAGCTGGAGTGGGTAGTGAATGAATGAACGAATGAGAAAAATGTTGAGTATGTAACTCCTGCTCAATAAGTCTACATATCAATACTGTACATCTCTGGAATCATCACTGGGGTCTAGTACACTCCACACTGACTGCCACCTCCCTAGCCGTACAGCCCAGCGAGTGGAAGAGACCACACTATCCGCCTGCCAGCAGTATACCAATGCCTACATGACTCGTTAAAAGCAGACCCATTTGGGAGCTTGTCAAACTCGGCCTAGCTTATAGCCCCCTCACTCGGGTGGATAAGGCCACACCCCCTTCCAACATACCACGACTCAGTGGGAGACGCCACCTGCTGGTATTCGGCACCCAGGCGCTCATATATCCACTCGGTCTAGATGTTGGAGTCTCCTCCATTACCAAATGATTCTGGGACTCTCACCCAAGGACATTCTATGTGCCCATAGTGCTATAACTAAATATTTTTGGTGTCCCATCTGGCCATCCACGATATGCCTGTGAAGCATACGACCCTGATATCGCTAGGGCGTATAGTAGTCATATCATAAAATGTAAGATACACGAGTCACACAGTCCAATCATGCATCAATCCTTCACGTACCGTGTGCTCATGTGGGTCAACTCCGTCTCTCAGGGAGTCTCATAATAATCCGCCCAATGGCATGTGCTATGATCAATCACTCCTCATATCAAGCATACATATGATGAGCATGGATTGTGGAGCTATATCAAGCATGCTATATGATGATAATGTACTCTCCTCATATCAAGGATGGGCCTAGACGGCCTACTCATATCAAGAATGGGCCTAACGAGGCCTAAGGGAAGGTCACGATGTAATACCCCAAATTTTTCCCAACCTGGAGTTAGACGTCCTTAGGCGATGGGTCGATCCTAACACCTTATTAACTTCTCAAACACTCAATTCAAAAGTCTCAAATCCCTTGTCAAACCATTTTCTTCAAAACCTCACATTTCCTTCAAAAATCTCACCTTTCACCACCTTATTCTTCAAACTTTTCCAAGAACTTTCATATTAGACACTAATCCTAATGTTTAGGTGATGAAGAACAGTACTTAAACTAAAAATTACTATGAATAGTAAATAAATAAATAAAATAATTTTTTAACCATTAACTATTTTGGAATCTCACAAAATAAGTAGGCTACATGGATAGATCAGCTTCTCCTACCCCAAAAACATATATTGCACGTTGAATAACTCATCATGGGTTACAAAATACACCTATTTCGAATACCGAATAGCGAAATCACCCTAAATAGGATAGCGAGCGGCGAGGGCTTTGTCGAGTTGGCGAGGCCTTGCCAAAATGCAGGCCTGGCAGGGCCGCAGTGGGCCAGCAGCCCATTTCCGACAGAAAAATTTTGTAATATTTTTCCGACTTTGAAAAATCATATTTCCCTCGTTATAACTCCGATTTAGGTGATTCAAAAACCAGATTGAAGCTTAATAAGTCTAGTTTTATATAAAAATAATATAAAATATAATAAAAATATTAATATAGTTAAATATAGGTCATTGTGACAACTATTTGGAAAGCATTAGTTCGGACAGTTGCCGCTTCTAAAATTTTTAGAATTTTTTTACAACACGAAACCTAATGAAATTTGGTAGAGATGAAGTAGACATGATGAAAAACTATTAAAAAAATAATTAAAATGATATACTACCTAAAAGCACCAGAAAGGGGCGTAGAACTGCATTAGGATCATATTCTTTCGTGATTAGGGCATAATTTAGTTAAGTATTAAACTGAATGCTCGGTAGAATTAACTTGAATCACTTTAAACACGATTTATAAGACCCAAAACTTGTGGAATCATTGATGCTACGTTACCCTATAATCTAGGATCAATCTCATTACCCGGTTGCTCTCGGGAGCATCATGAAACTCCATATCAGATCTGGACCGCACATCGAAAGTCCGAATAATACGCAGTTATTGAATTAGGACCACCTTGCTGGGCTTGAAAACCATCTCGAAAATCAAATCCAGATAGTATTCCCAGGCTATTCACTTGAGCTCGGAGTGAAGAGTGTGAGAAACGTGAAAATAATTAGAAATAAATTCTGAATTTAAGTAATCTGAGACTTGTCAATTGCGGTCCTGATATAAGCTATCAGACCATCAGAATCTGACCCAAATACACCCTTGGATCAGGGGAAATTTTATACACAGGTCAGGTACTTGTAACCCTGATCGAGTTTCGATGACCGTTGAACTTTAACTGGTCCGCCACGTGTGATCTGGGAACCCGATTGGACTGAAACTTAACTTGACCTAGATCCATAGTCAGTGAGCTTAAGTTCAACCTTTGGCTCAAGAGGGGGCTCTAGAAGTGCTCCATTGAGACGGAACAGACCTACTTTGGCTATAACCTAAGTATACCTTGGCCTTGGGTCTAATTTAGAGTGTTTTGAGCCTATATAAGGACCTTAAACCCTCTCTCATTTTGCCCATACAAATCTGAGAGAAACCCTAGGAGAGAGAAAAGAGAAAAGAGAGAGAAAGTGTGAGAGAAGTGAGAGATTCTTCCTGATACTCTACCTTTCTATCCTACGTGCTTAACCATCACGATCTAATCGCTTTTTCGGCGATTCTGACTTCGTTCTTAGGTAAGAAAACCTAACCCTAACCTGTTTTAGAGTTTCAGGTAGTGTAAGTTGTGAAATAACTAATCTGAGTCATGTCGTAGGTTGCTAAATCACCGTAGACAAAGGCTTATCGATTCTATCGAGTTCTTTATGCTTTTACGACGTAAGGTGTGGACTATAGACGTATAGGTTATGGTTTTCAAGGCTTTCAATGTCGATTAATGATTTATTCTCGACATGGATGTTATTTCACATGCAAAATGTGTCATTTGTTTCCCGTTTCAGTTATATATGAACTATATAGAATATAGTGTATTCTATGCATATGTTGAAATGTTTGAATATGTTTGGAATTTGGATTTATGCTTAACATGTTTATTTGTTGTGAATATATGCCTAATACATGTGCGACAACTCCTTAGCGAAAGGACTTGCCCAAAATAATGTCTCGGCAAATATACGTTATATGTGACTAAGTGTGTAACTAAGTGTTTGTAGAAATGTTTGAATGAACATGGAGCTCGGATTCATGCACACCATGGTTATCCGTCGTGGGTATATGCACGTGGTATGTGGGGCAACTCCCTAGTGAAAGGATTTGGCCTAACACATGTGTAATCCTCATACATCATGTAAGGTGATGTATGTAGTCTATTTGTTTGTGAAAATGTCTGAATGTGCTAGTGATCACCTAGAATACTTTGTAGGAGGATCGAGATACGAATCTCGGTTACCTCAATTATGTGTATTGTTTCTTACATATACGTAATATTACGATGTTTATTGTATTCATGAAGTGAATGTGTGTGCAATCTTGTTTGTGTTATATTTCATAACATGCTTCTTTGATTATAGAAATTGAATTACTTATTCATTACTGCTTTCACTTCTCATATGATTTCTTAATGAAATAAAATGAAGTTGGGACTATGATTTAGTCCAGGCAGTCGGTAACAAGATTGAATTCGTGGCTGAGATTCATTCGCCACGTAAGACGTGTTTGACGAACCCGAGTTGTACTTCGGTTGGCGACAATGGTTAGGCCACACGAAGGGCTTATGCACTTCATGTCATTCAACTTGTCGTGCGCTCGTGCTAGTCGAGCTCGGCAAGTAACCCAATCTGTCGAATGTATGTTCACCATGTTTGGATGCTACTGCTTAAACTTAAGGTACCGAACTCACCAGTGGAATCCTGTTTACCTTGGTACCTCAATCCGCTAAGACTCATGAGCCGGGCATGGTGGTATGGGACACATGGTCAAGTTGTCAGCATACGCTGGGGCCACGTGCCTCCCCGTAGTGACCAGTGAGTAACCCAGACTCGTGAAAAAAATACGGTGGTATGGGACACTGTATTCGAGCTGTCGGCCTACACTGATAAGGTGATGGGGGAGTGGTGTAACGATTGCGTGTAACAGCTCTGACAACCCTTTGTAGTGACCTCGAGCATACTCTGAATCTGCGGAGAGGCGACAAGCCTTCCCATAGTAAATAGAGTATAAACTAGGCCTGTATTGATAAGGTGATGGGGAAATGGTGCAACAAGTGCTGTAACAGCCCTGGTAGCCATTTACAGCGACTTAGAACCATATTATCGTATGAGATTATCTAGGACTAACGACCCTATAATGGATCATTGTTTGGGAATGATATAAGGGAGGTACCTTAGTTTCTCAATACTGCTGTATGAAAAGGACTAATAATAACTTAGTAATCATGCTCATAACATAGCACTGCATGTGCCTGGAAGATGTGGAGCACTGAGGGATGAACGCATGTCACAGACGTAAGATGGTGTCGCATGAGGGTGGTTTGGCAAGGGTATGCATCATGACTACATTTCATCCTTGCATTAATAAGAGTAATTTAGGAGTGTTTGATTATACTGCTTTATCATTACTGGTTGACTGAATTGATAACATGTAAACCTATGCTCTATTATTCCACTGAGTTGATCACTCACTCCCACGTTACGGGATGGTGTTTAAACACCAAACCAGACCCTGTTTGAGTTTCAGATAATGGCGATGCTTGCGAAGCGGAGCCGAATTTTTTTGATGATGAGGAGGGTTTCTCCTTACAATGCTATCAGGTGGGTCTATGTAGACCATCTTCTGATCGACGGGGTTACAAGGTTGCTGATTAGATGCCATTACACTTTAGTTTGCTCTTTTAGAGCACCCTTGTATATTCATTTTGTCCATTTTTAGGGTATACATTGATATATTTAACCTGGTAACATGTTCACACTCTGGAGACTTACAATAGTTTATATATATTTTATATACCTATCACAGTCTTCCGCTTGCATAATTTAACTATCTCTGGAGTATGATATGTTGTTTTGGCTTAATCCCATTCATCTTTAATGCACTAATACGAACAACATTCAATCATCATTCTTTATGTTGCATAAGTGATGTGTTGGAACTCGGGAGTTGAGTTTATGCTCGACCCTCGATTTTTACGGCGTTACACACGATGTGGACATTTAACCATCATTGCCCATCAATGTGGACATTCAACCAACATTGCTCCGAAGGAGTGGACCTCATAGGGCCAAACATATAGTGGGGCCCATTGCCTCACATAAGGGCCGCACATACAACATAATGGGCCTCACATATCGCAATGGGCCGCATCACATGGGCCTCATATACATCAGGTGAGCCGCATCAATGGGCCGCACCAACGGGCCTCATATACATCAAGTGGGTCACATCACATGGGCCACATATACATCACATCGGGCCTCATCACATAGGCCTTTCCTACATCACTCTGGGCTGCATCATATGGGCCTCATATACATCACATATGCCTCTCATACATCACTCTGGGCCGCATCATATGGGCCTCACATTTAAGATAATGGGTCGCATCACATGGGCCTCATATACATCAAGTGAGCCGCACCAATGGGCTACACCAATGGGCCTCATATACATCAAGTGAGCTGCATCAATGGGCTGCACGAATGGGCCTCATATACATCAAGTGGGTCGCATTAACAGGCCGCACCAATGGGCCTCATATACATCAAGTGGGCCGCATCAACGGGCCGCACCAATGGGCCTCATAAGTGGGCCGCATCAATGGGCCGCACCAATGGGCCATATACATCAAGTGGGCTGCATCAACGAGCTACACTAATGGGCTATTATACATCAAATGGGCTGCAATACATAGGCCTCATATGCATTAAATGGTGGGGTCCACATCCCTGGATAATGGACGGTGCTGGATATACAGTTACATCACGGTGGAGTCTCACGCTCGTGGCCATCAGAGATTTGGATCTGCCTAACATCCTGATGGACGGTCTAAATTTTAAACGAGTGGATGGCGTGGAGCACACATACATCACGGTCGCCCCACACATACAGGTGGACGGCTGAGATGAAACAAATATATCACGGTGGGGTCCTCAGAACTTGTTGGCGTCAATCACTTCAGCTGCCTGTTGGTGTGAGCTACACCAGCCAATTCGTTCAGCAGGTGGGTCCCACATGGGGCCCACCATATACATATATGTATATATCATATGTATATATATAATATAATATAATAATAATATTATTAATATTATATTATGTATCTTTTATCTTTTTTTTCTACACTAACATCCAGCGTCCAGGCCTGGACGGACGGCCTGGACGTAAAGCACATATATCATGGTAGTCCCCACGTGGGAGATGGATGAGGTAGACAAAATACTTACATCGATGGGAACCTAGCGTCCTTACTGGATGGTGTGGATGTCACATGTGCATCCAGGCAGGCCCCATGCCCTGGCCCCTGGATGGTATGGATTTAATACATACCTCATGTGGGACCCATGGTCCAAATGGCCTGGATAACCCATGTACACATGGTTGGGTCCACGTGTACGTGGCCCACTGCTTTAAAGCAGACTGATATTTGTGCTTTCTTTTCATTCGGGCTTGTCCAGGTGGATGGGCAGCAATCCTGTCCGCTAGACAGTCCAGCAAGGTGGGCCCAATGCATGGACGACATAGACATGATACATGCTTCATAGGTGGGCCACACACGCACACACATCAGGTGGGCCACACCTCATCATCATCAACACCATACAAAAAGGAAAAAGAGAGAGAGAAGGAAACGACGGAGATGGGAGGAGCTCCACCACTATGAGCTCTTCCATGTACATACATCAAAATATGTCTCATCACAAGTGGGCCCTCAATGAAAATCAATGGTTGGATATTCTAAATCACCCACTATTTACTCTTCTTCTTGGATCTATGGCAAGCTAAGCTCCTTGGCTCCTTTTATGATGGTAGATGATGAAGGTTGAAGGGTTGAGATGAGGGATTGGGTGGTAGGGAGTGGGCCACACCTAGCTTCTCCTCTCCTTAGGATTTTTCTCTCATGGTTGCTTGGGATTTGGTGGAGAATGGGATGGGATGGAGTGATGTATGGGAGAGAGAGATGGGTGTTGTAAGAAAGGGTTGACTTGGGGGATGGGAGAGAGATGGGGGTCATGCCTTATTGGTGAGAGAGGGATGGGTTGTGCACTTGACTTGTGGTTGATTGATTGATGTGATGGGTTGTAAAGATTCTCTCAGAATCTGCAACGCCCGGCGTTTCTTCAGAAAATACACGGGCCCACAACTCTTGGCCTGGGTATCCCCTCGGCACATGAGATGCAGCGTTGGAACCGTGGCGAAGGCGAGGTTGCTAGGATACAAGTTTTGAGTCGAGTCGACATAGACCTACAGGATGCGACTTAGGGTCGCGCACAAATGCCAATTACATGTTGAGGGTTGCCGAAATTCGACAGGGAGGATTGCGGGAGTCTACGGAACGGTACGGACTAGGATACGGGTCTTACATTCCATTCCTTAGGATCATGCGGTCCTCCCGGTCGAATTCCAACAACCTGCAACCTATAGTTAGTATTGGCACGCTACCTTAGGTTGCATCCTATAAACCCGAGCCGACTCAACCTGAGATCTATGCCATTGCGATCGCACCGACGCCGTGGTTCTGACATTGTGTCTCGTGCGCCAATCTAGTGCTTAGATTGTGAGATGTGGCATGCACTCTATTCAGGCGTGGGCCACACATTGCGGGGCTAGGACATTCTAGAAAGCACAATTTTCTAAGACCATCATGAGGGTGATGTCACCCTAGGCTACTAGCCAAGGGTGACATCATCCACTCCCATGCTTGCTAGGCATGCTCTTAAATGTAACGATGGTCTTACAAGCAATCATTACCTAGCTATATCTCTCTCTCTCTCTCTCTCTTATATCTCTCCCTCTCTTTCTTATCCATTTCTCCATTTTTGCAAGGTGCTTGGACATCCATGAGAGCTCCATTTTTCCAGCCCTTTGCAAGCTCAACACCTTCCAATCCAACCATCTCAAACCCATCTTAACCATTAGATCAACCCTGTTGGAGCTCTAGAAACTATAGGTGGAAGAAGAAAGAGAAGTTAGGGCATATTTGGATTCACGATTTCAAGTGTATAGTATTGTATTAGTGAGGTTGATGGGACATATCCCTTGTTTGGAAACGAACGGCGGGCAATGCATTCCACCGCCATAAGTACGTCCGAGAACCACTTTGCATCATTGATAGGATTGTACCTATGGACGGCTATTCAGCTTCCAGCCTCGAGAACCACGAGCATTTTCTTCTTTCACTGTGTTGCTGGTAATGCCCAGTATGGCCATCTTTTGACAAATCCACACCGTCCATCATCTTCCTCTTGAGATTTAAACCATGAATGGTGAGCTTTAATCATCCAATGATGTGACCCACTGAGACAATTAAGATGAAACAGCTGCCGAACGGTCTTCTTTTAATCATTGTAGCGATCATGAGGAAGTACATGGCCATGAAAGGTCAACATGTTTTTTATGGGTTTTTCTTCCTCTACCCGATGAACGGTTCGGATCCATCTTTCACTGCATGATGGTGGCCCACAACGAAAAGACGAAACCTCTGTTTCACAACAGAGTCGACGTACATCGACTCTGTGAAGTTTGGTGGCCCACTTATTGAAGCTTCTTGGAAAATCCGCTCCATCCATTAGATTTAAGAGGAAAAACCATCTGGAAGGGAGTTCTTTTGGAGTGAAATCAGCGTGGCCCATGAGGGTGTTTACTCCGCCATCCATTTCATGTTTAACAGTTGAGATTATGCAATAGTTTGTATAGAAACAAAAGGACATCTAGGTCAGGGTAATGCCCACCCTCTAAAGTGAATGAATGGCTCAGATCATTCAATGGAATAGTGAGTGGGTCCCACTACACAAAAATGTCCGACACTGTGAAGACATGTTGAAGTTTTTGTATTTGAGAAGAAGACACGCACGTATATGATTGCCAATCTACACGCCACCCCATGTGCAGGCACGTCTCATTTGTTTGAGATCCAAGCCGTCCACCAGGTGGGAACTACCATGTAGAAGCTCCTGAATCAAAATTAGGCTATTTCACTATCTAACAATCCAGAATACAAGAAACAAGATCATGGCTTAGAATAACTCTTCTTTTATGCCATCCATTAGCTTCATAAACTATAGCTCAAATGATCATTGGACAGGCCTGGATTTTTTTCAAAGGCACCCATATGACGAGATTGATCTGATGGATGACTTTGATCTCGCACATATATCTCACTCTACACATGAGACAGCCGTAGATGGGCTTCCTTACACACACGTATATATATCGTGTGCCATTATTCGATCGTTTCCAAACATTGATCTAACATGAAATTGTATACATGCTAAAGTAATACGTCCTATCCAAACATTGGTTAGTGGCATGTCTCCGCTGGATGTATTCTGAATATTGTCCACCATATACGTGAACAGTACCAGATACAATACAATACAACCAAAACGTGAATCCAAACACGCCCTTAGAGATGTGGGTGCTTTTTTAGGATTAGATTTGTATTTTCTTGCATGGATTTTCTAATTTTTCTAGCATGAGGCAACTATGACCCACCAATCAATGGTGAGGATCCTACCTTGACCTCTAGGTGTGGCTAATGGCCCACCTTAGCTTGCATGCGTGAATCCATGGTGGGGCCATCTCCATGGACCCCACCATGATGTTTAATTTAATTTCCTAGTGCATGAATCCATGGTGGGGCCATTCTCCATGGACTCCACCATGATATTTGATTTAATTTCCTAGTGCATGAAGACCATCTAAGCCCTAATTCATGGTGGGAAGGGAATCTCCACCCTTGATTTTATTTATGGGCCCACATGTTTGGGACCCATCTTGATGTATGTATTGATACATGTATTAGAGGGGTCCATAGTGGTGGGGCCCCTCCATCACACGTTTCTCTCTCTTTCTCTCTCTCTCTCTCTCTCTCCCTCTTTTTCCTTGTACGATGGCCCACCTGATGATGTATATATCTTATCCTAGCTGTCCAAGTAGTGGGACACTCACCATCCAGGATATAGGGCCCATCTTACTGCTTAGATTGGGCCTGCATGGCTAGACAGACCATGCAGGCCTGGTTAAGGGAAAAATACAAATATCAACTGATCTAAACCATGGTGGTCCACCACATGGGACCCACCAAATGTAGGATTTTATCTAGGTCATCCGTCCACATCTGGATGTGAGGCCACATTGATGATGTGCCTCATCCAGGCCGTCCATCCGCTAGAAGTCCAGCACACCTATATGAAGTGAAAACACAAATATCAGCTTTGATGCAAAGCTACTAGTGGGCCACACGTGTGGACCCACCTAATGTATATGTTTCATCCATGCCATCCACCGTCCAGCCATGGACGGCGGAGCCTACTGTGATGTATGTGTTGTATATCCACACCATCCAAACCCTAGATAGTGGGATCCACCTGGTGTGTGTGTGTCCTCCACACCGTCCACATGGGATGTGGGGCCACCATAATGTAAATGTTTCATCCATTCTGTCCATGTGAGACATGGACCCCACCACGATTTGTTGTTGCGTCCACACCATCCAGACCTCGGACAGTGGGACCTGTCATGATATATGTGTTTGATCCCATGTCATCCAGTGGCTGTGGGACCCTGCGTGTTGTATGTGATGCACCCACACCGTCCAATGGTTGTGGGGCCCATGTGAAGTATGTATTTCATCCAGACCGTCCAACAATAATCTGAATGCTGCTGGACAACAGTGATTAAACGCCCACCATTAAAACCTTCTGGGCACCACTGTGATGTTTGTAGGGGGGCCAGCAGCTGGCCCATTTTTCTGGGTGGTCCACACCTAGTGGGACCTACTGTGACATATATTTTATCCAGACCATCCAGCGGTGGGGCCCTGACGTGATGAATGTATTGTATATCTATGTCGTCCACTTGTGTAGCTCACTGTGATGTATGATTATCCACATTGCCTGTCTGTTTGGACAAGCTTGGATGAAGGAAAATGCAAATATCAGTTTGATTCAAACTGTGGTGGGCCACTCACGTGGATCCATCTACTATACACACAGAGCCCACCTGCCATATGTGCAGGGCCCACCTTACTGTATATACAAGTTGTCCATCCATTTTTCTTAGATTATGGGCTGCCCCATGACGCCCAATATGATGTATATGAGGCCCAATGTGATGTATATGAGGCCCATATGGTGAGGCCCAACGTGATGTATATGAGGCTCTTATGTGAGGCCCATTACGATGTATGGCCCATTCATTGTATATGTGAGGCCCAATTGTGATGTGTTCCACCATGATGTATGTGGTGATCTGATCATCTATTCCTAGCAAGGTGGTTAAATGTCCCCGTTGTATATCTCCCTATGGCCCGTTGTTAAGCCCATGACCATCTTACTTTATTGGGCTATCCCCAAATATTGCCCCCCCCCCCCCACATTGATGTTAGCCCACTTTGTGCTCGTTGGGCTTGATTAGAAGCCCAACCAGCTATATGATAGGTGGGTGAGGAAGCCCACTTATTATGTGATTTACCCCCCTTGCTATAGATGGATGAGTATGTGATATCAGATTTGCTATATGCACTGTTGAGGACTGATCTTGATGTTTTAGATTAGATCCACTATCCTTCCGTGGACAATGCCATGTATATAGGCCGACTATTTGTTTATAGCCATGCTAGTATATCTAGTAGGACTCACTGAGTATGTGTTAACATATCATTATGATACATGCCCATATGCATCATTCGCATGCTTATTATGAGAAGTGATTGATCATAGCATATGCCATTGGGCAGATTGTTTATGGGACTCCCTGATGGACAGAGTGACACTACATGAGCACGCGGTATGCATAGAATTGATGCATGAATGGATGGTGTGACTCATGCATCTTGCATTGTGTAATATGATTACTATATGCCCTAGCGATATCAAGGTTGTAGCCTCCACTGGCATAGTGTGGATGGCATGATTGGATACCGAAAATACTTGTTGTAGCACGAGAGCACCATAAATGTCCTAGGGTGAAAGTCCCCAAACCCTTATGGTACCAGGAGGATGCTTCAATGTCTAGACCGAGTGGATGTATGAGCACATGAACGCCAAACACCAGTTGGTCGCATCTTCCATTGTATTGTAGTCGGTTGGAAAGGGGTGTGGCCTTACCCACCCGAGTGAGCGGACAATAACTAGGCTGAGTCTGACTCGGCTTAAGGAATGGGTTCACTATCGATGAGTCGGGGCCGATATTAGCAGGCAGATAGTGAGGTCGCTTCTACTTACCCAGTTGCACGCTTAGATGGGGCAGCAAGCTAGTGTTGAGTATACTAGACCCCGTGATATTCTAGAGATGAACCGTACTGATATGAGGATTCATATGAGAATTGGTATGCTTGAGTTATATCTCGCATATGACATTGGCCATGTAGGCCTTGCATCGCATAACCTTGGTATGGCCGACAGCATTCATGCCTTGCATCGCATAGCCTTATATGGTCTATAGCATTCATGCTTTGCATCACATGGCCTCAGTACGGATGATGACATTCATGGACTTACCAGGATGTTTCCGCATTACTCTGATATTGCATACGTGGCACTTACCTTGCACACACACTTACACCACCCTTTAAGCTTTTTATAAGCTTAATACTACCGTTACGCGCAGGTGACGCTAGGACACAGACGAGCAGGAGCAGGAGTAAGAGTGTGTAGCCCAGCTTTTGGAGTTCCGATATTATCTTATATTTCCCTTTATGCATTGTACTTAAAAGATTTTGATTATAGTGGATATGTGGTGCATTGTTGGTTGTTGTTTGTGGGTTATGCTTATGGTTATGCTTCTTATGAGATAAATATACGTTGGAAATCCTCCTTGTAGGATCCCAGGATCGGAACTTGGTATATAGGTGCCAAGAGTCAAGAATGGGGTATTACGGAGGCTATCAGTGCCGGATTCGGCGATCGGGAATTTTATGAGCCGGGTTTCCGAGTCTGGGGAGTGATAAAAGTTGGTATAAGAGCATAACTTGGGAATAACCTAGAACAACATCACATATCTGCTATGAGCTTAGGACGATTATAACCAGAGTATGTAACCTTCTGGTTTAGTTCCCTAACATCTAAGCCTTCAAGGGTTCTCAAGGCTGATAGGCACCTTTGTTCTTTTCTGTAGGCAATGCCACCTAGGCGAGGCCCCTGCTCCACTGCCTGAGATTCTCATTTCACCACCTGCAGTTCTCGTTCCCCCACATGAGCCTCTTGTTCCCCCACCTGAAACTCCGGCAAATCTTGTGCCTCCGTCCAAGACCAGCGCAGCCCCTACCGTATCAGTTAGTGTCGACTAGTTGCAGTAGATGCTTCAGGCTATGACAGCCGCCCTCCATGAGCAGGCCAGGCATTCCACTGAGACCCCGAAGTAGGCCATCTTCACTTTGCACAGACCCATCATTTTATATCATGATTAGTATAGATCCATGATTCATGATCATACGCATCATATGTATGCTTGATATGGAGAGTGACTGATCATAGCATATGCCTACGGGCAGATCGTTTATGGGCTCCCTGATATGCAGAGTTGCCATACATGAGCGCACGGTATGCACAGGATTGATGCATGTCTGGTAGTATGATTCATGCACTTGCATCTGTGTGATTGTGATATGTCCTAGCGACATCGGGGCCATAGCCTCCACAGATATATCGTGGGTGGCTGGTTGGATACCAGAAAAATCTTGTTCTAAGCAATTGGGGCACCATAGATGTCCCTGGGTGATAGTCCCTGAACCCGATGGTACGAGAGGATGACTCCAACGTCGAGACCGAGTGGATATATGAGCGCACGAGGGCCGAATACCATGAGGCAGCATCTCCCACTATGTCATGGTCGGTTGGAAAGGAGTGGTGGCCTTACTCGCCCGAGAGCAGGGGGCATTACTAGGCTGAGTTTGACCAGCTCGAAAATGGGTTCGCTATCAACGTGCCGGATAGGTATTGGCTGACCATTGGCCAGGCGGATAGTGAGGTTTCTTACGCTCACTTAGACTATGCTGCTTGGAGAGAGACAGTGCCATTTGGAGTGTACTGAACCCCGGTGATTATCCAGACTGAGAACCGTACTGATTTGATGCTCTAATGAGGAGTTGCATTGGTATGAGGATTGGCATGCTTGACTTACATATTGCATCGCATGACCTTGGTATGGCCGATAGCATTCACATCTTGTACCGCATAGCCTTGGTACGGCTGGTTGCATTTACGTACTCATCAGCATGATTCTGCATCACTCTGACATTGCATTCTGAGCACGTTCACACACACTTACACCGCCCTCTAAGCTTTCTATAAGCTTATGCATGATTGATGCGTGCAGGTGACGCCAGGACGTAGCTGTAGTCTCGTCGCAGTTGGAGCGTGCCGCCGAGCTTTTAGAGTTTTTGTTATTTGCACTATCTTGTATTTTCTTTTTATACACCTTGTACTCAAAGTTTTTGATCATAGTGGATTTTGTGGTGGTGTTCTTGTGGTTATTGTTCATGGGTTATGCTTGTGGTTATGCTCATTACGAATCAAACTGATTATTAGAAATCCTCCTTGTAGCATCCCAGGATCGGAACCTGGTATATGGGTGCTGGGGGCCGAGAATGGGGTACTACGGAGGCTGTCGGCGTCGGATTCGGCGATCTAGAATTTTGTGAGCCCGGTTTCCAAGTCTGGGACGTGACAGAAGTTGGTATTAAAGCATAACTTGGGAATAATCGAGAATAACATCACATGTTTGCTATAAGTTAGGACGATTAGGTTCCGAGTGTGTAACCTTTCGATTGAGTTCCTTAACGCGCGATTCTCAAGTTTAATTGGCACCTTATCTTTCCTATAGGACATGCCACCCAGGAGAGTGACCCGTTCGACTCCTACTCCACCACCTGAGGCTCCAGCCTTACCACCTCTGCCTCCCATTCCATCGCTAGAGATCCCTGCTCCCTTTCCTGAGGATGATGTTCCTCCACCTGATGCCGGTGCGGATCCGACCGTGCCTGTGAGCGCCTCGCAGTTACAGCAGATGTTGCGGTGGGCGGATCGTGCGCGCTCGAGGGGTAGGGCAGGCGCCCAGTTGTTTCTGCAGCTCAGGCAGAGCAGGAGTGCGTGAGTGCCCTTCTTCGCGAGTTCAGACGGATGGATCCTCCACGATTTTAGGGCCAGCCAGATCCGTCAGCAGCTGAGAGATGACGCTCTGATGTGGAGAAGATTTTTAATATTATGTCATGTACGACCGAGCAGCGAGTCTGATTGGCCACATTCCTTTTCCAGGGCGAGGCAGAGCACTGGTGGACCTTTGTTACTCGCGTTGCAGGACCCGATCATGTCTGGACATGGGAGGATTTCATCAGTCGATTCGAGGAGCAGTACTTCCCCGACCACATTCGTCGTCAAAGGGCACGAGAGTTCAAGACTCTAGTATAGGGAGACATGTCTCTGGCACAGTACGCGGCTCGCTTCGTGGCGCTATCATGGTTTGCGCCATATATGGTTGATGATGAGGGGCGGAAGGCCCGCCGTTTTGAGAGCGGCTTACGTTTCGGTCTTCAAGGCCGTGTTATTGGGCACGAGCTCCCGACCTTTCAGGCGGTAGTACGAAGGGCCCAGATCTACCAGACTGAGTGGGCTGGCTCTCAAAGCGGTCGAGATCAGAGGAAAGGCCGGAAGAGGCCAGCCCAGTCCAGTAGCTCTCAGCAGCATCGACGACCACAGAGGTATAGGGGTCATCCACCTGCTAGGGTACCAGCAGTACCAGTGACACCAGCAGACTAGCAGTGTCAGCGGCACCTTCTGCGCCACCCCAGCAGCTGTTTCCAGGGACGTGTTTTAGATGTGGTAGTTCTGGTAACCGCATATCTGAGTGCCCCCATCCTCACCTGCAGCAGTCTAGAGGGCCACATCAGTCTCCAGGATAGCCGCGACCATAGCAGATTCCACCATTGAGGCCCCCTCAGCAGCAGCACCAGCACCAGCCTCCGAGACCGCAGCAGTAGAGACAGCAGCATAGGCCGCCGCAGAGGCAGCAACAGCACTAGGGACCTCAGAGGGGACAAGCACCTCCCTAACTAGCTCAGGCCAGGTTCTATGCAGCTCAGCAGGACCCGTAGACTTCCGGAGGAGTTATAGAGGGTATACTTCCAGTCTCCTCATGCATTGCACGGGTATTATTTGACTCCGGCGCTTCGCACTCATTTATGTCTGAGGGTTTTCATCGATCGACTGGATTGCAGACCGAGTATACTAGCGAGGGATTGACCGTATCGACGCCTTTAGGGAAGACTACAGTATTGGGCCATTTCTGCCCGTCTTGCCCTGTTCTGGTCGGTGATATATTCTTACCTGCTGACTTATTTATGCTGCCAATGACAGATTTCGACGTTATCTTAGGCATGGATTAGCTTACCGAGTACCACGCCATCATGGACTATTCCGCGAGGATAGTCATGTTCTGCATATCCAGCTTGCCACAATTTCAGTTCGTTGCAGAGCCCCGAGGAGAGCCATTATCTTGTTTGATGTCCTGCGCAGTCGAGGAGCCCGTTGCCTTGTGTATCGATCAGTTACCGGTGGTCTGTAATTTCCCCGACGTGTTCCAGGAGATTCTGAGGTTGCCACCGCGCCGTCATATTGAGTTCCAGATTGACCTTGTGCCCCGTACCACGCCTATCTCGAAGGCCCCATACCGTATGACACCGATGGAGTTACATGAGTTACAGTGACAGTTGGATGAGCTGCGTGAGTTGGGATTCATTCGTCTGAGCAGTTCGCCTTGGGGAGCGCCGGTACTCTTCGTCAGGAAGAAGGATGGCTCGTTGAGGCTCTGCGTCGACTACCGCGAGCTCAACCGGGTCACGATTAAGAACAAGTACCCACTCCCAAGGATAGGCGATTTATTTGATCAGCTGTAGGGTGCACAGTTCTTTTCAAAGATTGACCTGCATTCTGGTTATCATCAGATTCGTGTCCGAGAAGAGGACATTCCGAAAACAGCTTTCAGGATGCGTTATGGTCATTTTGAGTTTCAAGTCATGTCCTTTGGACTGACCAATGCACCCGCGGTCTTCTTGCAGTTGATGAACGAGGTCTTCCGTCCATATCTCGATTAGTTTGTTGTGGTCTTCATCGACGACATTCTGATATATTCGAGGACTCGTGAGGATCATATGCAGCATCTGGAGATCGCATTGCAGACCCTCCGTGCCCACCAGCTGTATGCGAAGCTGGAGAAGTGCGAGTTCTGGCAGGAGGAGGTGAAGTTCCTCGGTCACGCGGTGACGAGGGAGGGTGTCGCAGTGGACCCCTCGAAGGTTGAGGCAGTGCGTCAGTGGAACCAGCCCACGACTACGTCTGAGATCCGCAGTTTCCTTAGTTTAGCGGGATATTATCGACGTTTTATAGAGGGCTTCTCCCGTATCGCAGCCCCGATGACCAGGTTGACTCGGAAGGCCGTAGATTTTGTTTAGACTAATGCATGTGAGCCGGCATTCGTGGAGCTGAAGGACCGTCTGACGTCCGCTCCTGTCCTCACTCTTCCCTCTGGGAGTGATGGATTTGTTGTATTTACCGATGCCTCACGTATTAGTTTAGGTGTTGTCCTGATGCAGCACGGCAGGCCTGTAGCTTCGCGTCTCGTCAGCTCAAGGTCCATGAGCTGAACTACCCCACACATGATCTGGAGCTAGCAGTAGTCATTTTTGCACTGAAGGTGTGGAGACACTATCTTTATGGGGTCAGGTTCGAGCTCTTCTCTGACCACAAGAGCTTGAAGTATCTATTCTCTCAGTCTAAGCTGAACATGAGACAGAGACGCTGGATGGAGCTTCTGAAAGACTATGATTTTGACCTCCAGTACCACCCAGGCATGGCAAATGTGGTGGCGGATGCCCTCAGCCGTCAGCCGCAAGGCCTAGTGGCACACATGATGATTCAGGAGTGGAGGATGCTCGAGGATATAGCAGAGTACGACTTTGATTTTGGTTTGCAGTCTTCTATCGTTCAGTTATCGAGCCTGTCGATTCAACCATCTCTTGTCGCAAGGGTGATCGGGGCTCAGCAGACAGATGAGTCATTACAGGATTACCGAAAGGGCAGGCAAAGATCTCGAGAGTCGACAGATAGCGCGATGGGTGCTGATGGTAGACTTCGCTTCAGAGGCCGATTATGTGTCCCGGATATTCCAGAGTTGCGCAGAGATCTTATGACCAAGACACATCGATCGTAGTTTTCTATCCACCCTGGCTCGACGAAAATGTATCGTGATATGAGGAAACAGTATTTTTGGGTAGGGATGAAGCGCCAGATTGCCAGTTTTGTGGCCGAGTGTGACACATGCCAGCTTGTCAAGGCCGATCATCAGAGACCTCCTGGTCTATTGCAGCTGTTGAGCGTCCCGATGTGGAAGTGGGAGCACGTGTCGACAGATTTCATTATGGGCTTACCGAGGACTCAGCGCGGTCATGACGCCATTTGGGTTGTGGTGGATCATCTAACAAAGTCGGCACATTTTCTCGCGATGCGTGCGACTTGGTTATGGACCGGCTTGCGAGGTTATTTATCGAGGAGGTTATGAGACTGCATGGCGTTCCAGTCTCGATCGTTTCTGACCGAGATTCGAGGTTTACGTCTCAGTTTTAGGGGAGCTTCGAGAGAGCGATGGGGACTGATTTACAGCTCAGTACCGTGTATCATCCGCAGACCGATGGCCAGACCGAGAGGGTCAACCAGATCCTTGAGGATATGCTTCGGGCCTGCGCGATTGACTTCGGTGGTAGCTAGGATGAGCATCTGCGATTGGCTTAGTTCGCGTACAACAACAGCTATCAGGCGACCATTGGCATGGCTCCTTTTGAGGTATTATATGGCAGACCGTGCAGATCTCCGAGTTGTTGGACCGAGGTTGGAGAGCGGCATCTCCTAGGTCCCGAGCTTGTGCAGGAAACTTCAGAGGCTATTGATATCATCAGGCAGAGGATGCGCACAGCTCAGAGCCGGCAGAGGAGTTTTGCTAATCGCCGACGTCGTCCCTTGGAGTTTGATGTAGGGGACCATGTGTATCTCAAGGTCTCGCCCATGAAGGGCGTGGTTCGATTCGGAGCGAAGGGCAAGCTTGCCCTGAGATTCATAGGACCTTTCGAGATCACTAAACGCGTTGGCGCTGTGGCCTATCGGCTTACCTTGCCACCTCAGTTGTCTGGCGTCCACAACATTTTTCACGTCTCTATGTTGAGGAAGTGTGGGTCAGACATAGTCCCTGTTATCGATTGGCAGCCGTTGGAGGTTTGTGAGGACGCTTCTTACATTGAGCAGCCAGTTTGTATCCTTGATCGAAAGGAGTAGGTCCTACGGACCAAGGTCATTCCCTTGGTGAAAGTTCAGTGGGGTCACTATTCTGTTGATGAGGCATCTTGGGAGCGCGAGGCCAAGATTCGAGAGCGTTTTCCTCATCTCTTTGATGATTGATTGTATGATGTATCTGGTATGCTGTCTTCAATTTTATATGACGATGCCTTATTTCCTCTTCTATTGTGAGTTACGACTAGTTACGATGATTGTGCAAATTTCGAGGATGAAATTTTTATTTGGTGAGGAGAGTTGTAAGACCCATACCCTAGTCTGTACCGTTCCGTAGGCTTCCGCGATCCTACCGGTCAAATTCCGGCAATCCTCGACTCATTTCTAACGTTGCGCGTGATCCTAAGCCGAGTCCTGCATTCCAAAGTCGGCTCGAACCGAAACTTGTATCCTAGCGACCGCGCCGTTGTCGCGGTTCCAACGCCGTGACTCGCGCATCGAACCGATACCTAGGTGGGAAGATGCCAGTCAGCGTTTGGTTCAAAGAAACACCGCACGTTGCGAATCTCGAGGGAATCTCTACGATATGTCCCATCAATCCATCAATCAATCAATGTCAAGTACACACCTACCCAAGTACAATAACCCATACCTTTCTCTTACACAAGTAAGCCTAAAGTCAACCCTCACATCACTTCACCTCTCTCTCCACCCATCCCTTCTTACAACACATCAATCCACCCATCATCCCATCCATATCAATCCATCCCCTCACTCTTTCTCTCTCACTTCCCCAAGCAACTCCCAAGTTCCATACGTCCTAACATTCCAAGCAAATCTCAAAGGGCAAGTGTGGCCCACTCTCTCATCTCTCATCCTCACCATCAAGATCTTATCATCCACCGTTAAACCCGAAGGCTAGGAGCTAAGGAAGCTAGGGGAGCAAGAAGAAGGAAGAAAAGTGGGTGATCCACCGTTTATTTCCATTTAAGGGCCCACTTGTTGGTGGGACCCATTTTGATCTATGTATTGTATCAGTGGAGGGCCCATAGTGGCGGGGTCCCTCCCCTCTATCACCATCTCTCTCTCTCTATCTCTCTCTCTCTATATATATATGAATGGTGATGATGATGAAGGGTGATGGGGCCCACCATGAATCATATAGTTCATGTGGGACCCATCGGATGAATGTGTTGCATCTACACCATCCAACCCACTAGCGGGCCCGGACGGAAGGAAAGCACAAACATCAGGTGGTTAAAACAGATGGGCCACGTGCATGTGGGACCCACCATGATGTCCATTTTATTCATGCTGTCCAGCGTCTCTGGACGCTGGACGTGGTAGAAATGGCTAACATGGAGTGTCTGCACTGACATGGAGTATACTAATGAGCTAACAAAAAAAAAGGGAAAGAAATGGTGGGCCACCCATGCAGGCCCCACCTTGATGTATGTTATCAATCTAAACTGTCTATTCCCTTTTCAAACTCATTTTACCCGTTGAGCCAGAAAATGAAGTTGATCCCATTTTCTGGCGGGCCGTGGCGTTCAGAATGATGATATTTTTCGTTAGATTTTGGGAAAATGGTTGCTGGGGCCCACAAGGAGCTTGGACCCACCTGAAACTTGGTGTGGACACCTAACTTTGTGGGACTCAGACAATGGACAGGGTGGATCTGGTCAACATGGGTCCCACGTAGAAGAAAAAAAAACAGCAGCAGCGCAGGCGCTGCCTGCGCTGCATGGGTGACGGGCGGGCGGACGCTGGGCCTCACGGCTCCAGCTGTGGGCCCCCACTGTGATGCGTTTCGATCATCAACACCGTCCATTGTGGGGCCCCCTTCTAAAAAGGGGCCTGTTCCAAAAATCAGCCGTATATGTATCTCAGGTGGGATGGCAAATAAATATTACAGTGGGCCCTGCCCACGTGACCTCGTGTGTAGGTTGGATTTCAAATAAACATTCCAGTGGGCCTAAGGCCCACGTGACCCTTTGAATGGGTTGGATGGAAATAAACATCATCGTGGGTCCCTGGTTGGTGTGACCATATGAACAGGTTTGATGGAAAATAAATATTTTGGTGGGCCCATTGCCACATGGCCTTATCAACAAGCGAATGGAAAATAAATATTTTTGGGTGGGCCCCTTGCCACATGGCGTTATCAACAGGCGGATGGAAAATAAATATTATGGTGGAACCCCCCTACTCATGTGACCTTATCAACAGATTGGATAGTAAAATAAACATTATGGTGGGCTTCACATGTGGCTCACTTGGATGCATATGGGCTGATGTGTTTAGGCCCATCTTGATGTATTTTTAGGCCCATTATGGAAGCCCACTTGGATGTATATGGGCTGATGTATTTAGGCCCATCTTGGCATGTATATGGGCCCAATATTGAGGCCCACTTTGATGTATATGAGGCCCATATGATTAGGCCCACCTTGTTATATTTGACACCCCATGTGTTATGTGACTAATGTGATATATGCAAAGCCCATGGGTTATGGCCCATTGCAATGTATGTAAGGCCCGTTGGTGCGGTCCAATGATATGGCCCACTTGATGAAAATAAGGCCCTTATGATACGGCCCATTCGATTTACTTAAGGCCCAATGGAGTGCAACCATATCCATTGCAATGTGTGATTCCCCGAGGTGTATATAATGATGTTTATAGCAGGTTATACCTTGGAGCAATGATGGTTTGACGTCCACATTGCATGGTCGGTGCGGTTAAAGGTCCGTATCACCACTCTCCCTGAGGCCCACTGGCAGGCCCGTACTCGTAGTGCATTGGCCATCTAGGCCATCTTCGCTTTGCATAGACCCATCATTTTATATCATGATTAGTATAGATCCATGATTCATGATCATACGCATCATATGTATGCTTGATATGGAGAGTGACTGATCATAGCATATGCCTACGGGCAAATCGTTTATGGGCTCCCTGATATGCGGAGTTGCCCTACATGAGCACACGGTATGCACAGGATTGATGCATGTCTGGTAGTATGATTCATGCACTTGCATCTGTGTGATTGTGATATGTCCTAGCGACATCAGGGCTATAGCCTCCACAGATATATCGTGGGTGGCTGGTTGGATACCGGAAAAATCTTGTTCTAAGCAATTGGGGCACCATAGATGTCCCTGGGTGAGAGTCCCTGAACCCGATAGTACGAGAGGATGACTCCAACGTCGAGACCGAGTGGATATATGAGCGCACGAGGGCCGAATACCATGAGGCCACGTCTCCCACTATGTCGTGGTCGGTTGGAAAGGAGTGGTGGCCTTACTCGCCCGAGAGCAGGGGGCATTACTAGGCTAAGTTTGACCAGCTAGGAAATGGGTTTGCTATCGACGTGGCGGATAGGTATTGGCTGACCATTGGCTAGGCGGATAGTGAGGTTTCTTACGCTCACTTGGACTGTGCTGCTTGGAGAGAGACAGTGCCATTTGGAGTGTACTGAACCCCGGTGATTATCCAGATTGAGAACCGTACTGATTTGATGCTCTAGTGAGGAGTTGCATTGGTATGATGATTGACATGCTTGACTTACATATTGCATCGCATGACCTTGGTATGGCCGATAGCATTCACATCTTGTACTGCATAGCCTTGGTACGGCTGGTTGCATTTACATACTCATCAGCATGATTCCGCATCACTCTGACATTGCATTCTGAGCACGTTCGCACACACTTACACCGCCCTCTAAGCTTTCTTTAAGCTTATGCACGATTGATGCGTGCAAGTGACGCCAGGACGTAGCTGTAGTCTCACCGCAGTTAGAGCGTGCCGCCGAGCTTTTAGAGTTTTTGTTATTTGCATTATCTTGTATTTCCTTTTTATACACCTTGTACTCAAAGTTTTTGATCATAGTGGATTTTGTGGTGGTGCTCTTGTGGTTGTTGTTCATGGGTTATGCTTGTGGTTATGCTCATTACGAATCAAACTGATTATTAGAAATTCTCCTTATAGCATCCCAGGATCGGAACCTGGTATATGGGTGCTGGGGGCCGAGAATGGGGTACTACGGAGGCTGTCGGCGCCAGATTCGGCGATCGGGAATTTCGTGAGCCCGGTTTCCATGTTCGGGGCGTGACGGCGTTACAAGTTGGTATCAAAGCATGATTTGGATTAAACCGGACCTAAGTTATGGTCACACGATATTCGTTGTCGCCTTTCGACTTAGGTGGGTGCGAGAAAAACGTAGAAACAGTCATAGGTATCCCGATTTCACCAATTGGCGAAGTTCACTAAAAACAGTCACGGAGATCGGGTCCATACTCATCCATGATCGCATGAGCCGGCTCCAAACTACTTCTAGACCGTCAAACAACGAGTGTAGATCACAAATCACCCCATCCCAGTCCTTAGGAATGTATAGATACAGCTGTGCATCAGAAACCACCCGAAAGGACCCGAAATGAAGTAAATCGGAGTCGGGGGCCTACCCATACCATTCCAGAGGGACCCAGGGTGGGCCCCATACTTTTTTGGGGTCTAGGGGGCAGGAGGGCCTCACCGAAATGGCGAGCCCTCTCCAACTTGTCCAGGGAGTGGCGAGGACCTCGCCGGTCAGTGGGCTCAGCCGGGTGGGCCACTCGGGCCGATGATGTTTGGGGGCTAGGGTAACCCCCTGGTGTGTGGGCTATCTACTAAAACACCCCCAAACACACCCCTCCTTCACAAAATACACCTCCAAGCTCTCCCTTTCCCTCAAAGTTTCTGTTTTCTCTCTAAAACCTCCCCTTCAATCACCCAATCTGTCAGTTTCTGTCACAACCCACTCACCTCCATCATTTACAGTAATACGTACCCCTCTACCCTCTCCGTTTTCTCTCATTTGAGCTCTTACATCCCTCATTTGTGGCTCGAAATCGTGTAAGCTCTCTAACTCATCCCATCTCTTCACTTCCCTTCTTTAATCCTTGTCATTTGGGCCTTTACAGCCTTTGTTGAGGTCCAAATCCGTGGAGAACCAAAAACTCCAGCCCCTATTCCCCCCTTATCTTCACTTTTCATGGCCCTCTTTGAGTTCATTACGGCCATTTTCTCAATTTCCACCATCCTTTCTCTCATGGGAAAGAGAAAGGGGGCCGTGGATGAGGCCAGGCCTAGTTGCCCTACGCGTTCAAGGAGGTCGAGAGGCGCCGCCGCGAGCACAAGCGCCAATTGGGAGTTTCAGACGAAGCGAGATCTTGATCCTCAGACTCCTGCTGGAAGGGCTCTGTTGGCGGAGCTGTCTCATGGAGTTTATGAGGGCCGTAGGGTCCTTTTTAAAGCTCAGGTGGATGGGCGGCTCTTCGGAGGATATCTGTTATTCAGTTCCTGGAAGGGGCCCATTGGGGTCCACTATTTGATGGCGGGTCTCGCGCCAATGCGAGCATTATCCGAGCTTTCTATGACAACATTCATGAGCCTACGCTTGAACCCTTGCAGTTCTAGATCCCATGTGGAAGGGATCGGTTGGCCACAATTGATGTCAGATTGATATCTCGGCTTTTGAATGTGCCCCTTGGCGAGGTGCATGCTAGCGAGCTGAATCTGAGGAGTGCACGTGAAAGGGATCATCTCACACGTTTCCTTTATGGCCGACTGGTCCAGTGGCAGTCGAACAAAAGTCTTCTAGGGACCAATATGTTTAACGACTTCCTTTTGCTCCATCACATCTTCACGTTCAACGTCTACCCTAGGTGGAGCAATCGCAGTGAGTGTATGCACCTCATGGTAGATCTCCTGTATCAAGTGGGGCAAAGAGCGAACCTGTGCATGCCTACATTCGTATTGTAATAGATAATTAATACTGCACGCTCCGCTAGAAGGACTGATTCACTCCCCTTCGGCCAACTCATATGCAAGATTGCACAGGAGTTTGGCTACAGTCTTGGGGGGGAGATGCCGGTGCCGGTTCATCACATTGACGAGACTACCCTCAACCAGATGGAGATCAGGCCACGGTAACGCCAAGCTCGACTTGAAGAGAGCGATGATGAGATGGAGAGCAAGGAAGAAGAGAGTGAGGAAGAAGATGGAGCTGAGATAGAAGAGGAGGAACAGGAAGAAGAAGAAGAGGAAGAGGAGGTCCAGGATACAGAGGAGAGCTCACCGCCTACGGCACCAGAGCAGGACGCTGATCAAGTTGCTAGGGATGCTCGTATAGCCCGACTTGAGGAGGGTCAGGCTGTCCTACGTCAGGACATTATGGATCTTCGGGGCCTCGTGAAACATCAGTACAAGAAGGTAACTCGCACCTTGAAGTCTATCCTGTGCTACTTGCAGGATAAGGGTGCCCCTCCATCACTAGACTTGGATGCTTAGTCATCTATGCTGGCGTCTTGCATCTTGTTTTGGTTACTGCTTTAGGATATGTTTGTGTTTTCTTGTTGATAGGCCTAGTAGTATAGTAGTGGTAACATGTTTTAAGTGTTTGAGGCTTTGGTTGTATTAGCTCACATGCATCTTCTGTCATGATTCATGTAACTCTGTATTCCATGTATTATGACAATTTTGGTAAATGAAATGCATGCAGCCTCTTTTACTATGAAGTGTGTGGAATGCTTAAGTGATTGTGTATTATGTTGTTATGCTTTATCTTACATGTGTTACTCCCTATGTTGTATAAGGCATGCCACGGAAATATACGCAGAGCATGGCACACCTCACACTCATTGATACGATGGACCAGGCTCCTTCCTATAGAGATGGTCGTACGGACCTTGGTTTGGGCCCGGATCATGAGACTATACTTGCGTCTCAGCCTTCCACTGGAGCTGGACTACCACCTTATACACCACCGGTTCGCGAGCAGAACCGTACGTCTTCCTCGACGCAGTATGTGCCTCAGCCTGCCCCACCTACTGATAGGTTTGAGCAGATGATGATGTTGATGCAGCAGCAGCACCAGCAGCTCTTGGCCACTATTGCAAGGTCCTTATCTCAGGGTGGGAGTGCGACTCTAACTTCACCATTTGTACGTCCTGATGAGACTGCAGAGCCTTCTGCTCAGGCTGAGGATGTGCCTCCGCCTGCACCTGTTGTATACCCTACGGGGAATTAAGGTACTAGTGACCTTCTCAAGCGATTCTAACGCTTGAGGCCTCCTACTTTTACAGGTTCTCATAGATCTGAGGAGGCTGAATATTGGCTAGACCACATCTCCAAGATGCTACGGATGTTGCATTGTATCGAGTCAGAGCAGGTTGAGTTGGTCACCTTTATGTTTGAGAAGGAGGCCAGTATGTGGTGGGATAATGTCCTACGGACAGTCGCAGTTGGCTACGTATGGACTTGGACATCTTTTGAGTTTCATTTCCATGAAAAGTACTACCCTCAGACCTACCGACATGAGAGGGAGAATGAGTTCTTGCACCTCAGCTAGGGAGGCATGACAGTTACCCGGTATGAGCATCGATTTACTAAGTTGGGCAGATACGTCACTACGATACTTGCTGACGAGCAGATGCGAGTACGATATTTTTCTGAGGGCTTGCGACCCGACATTCGGTCGAAGATGTGCTGTGTCAGTATACCCTCCTATACCGAGCTGGTGCATATGTCTATGCGGGCAGAGTAGGATGTAGAGCGACTAACATGCTCTCGTGGCCCTATGGTTACTAGGCCACGACCAGATATCTAGAGTAGGCCATTCCTCGGCAAGAGGCCTTGTATTGACTCTCCTCCTAGGATTGCGGGGCCAATAGTTCCGATGAGGCGTCCAGGTGTGACCTATTCTTACTGCAGGAAACTGGGTCACCCTGTAGAGAGTTGCTTTGCATGGATGAGAGACAGTGGGTTTTCACCATAGCAGAGGATTGATCGTTCTCGCACAGGCTTTATCGGCTCCACCACTATGGACAGCACCTGCACATCCATCCTTCAGACCACCTGCACCTCATTTTAGGTCGCCACAGCGACCTATGGTGCCTCAGCCCAACCGACCTCAACAGGCACGTATTCATGCACTTATAGTGGAGGAGCCAGAGACAGCACCTTCAGCACCTATGGCCTTTGAGGTCACTGCACACGTCTAAGGTATTCCTGTCTTCTTATTGGTGAACACAGGGTCCACTACCTTTATGATCTCATGCACGACAGTCAAGCGACTGGGTTTGGATACTGCTCCTACGAAGGGAGTGAGGGTCATCACTGCCACAGGGACTTTCTCTGATGTTACTAGTATGTGTGAGGGCTACTCGATAAACTTAGGTGGCAGAACGATACTAGTTGACCTGATCATCATCCCCCTAATTCACTACGACGTCATTTTCGGTATGGACTGGCTCACTGAGATGCGAGCAGAGATCGATTGCGAGACTAGGATGGTTACAACCCATGGACCGGAGGGCACGGCTTTTACTTTCCCTGTTCAGGTCAGTCACGTTCTCGATTGAGATGTTACGCTTCTTCACTGAAGAATATTGATGGTCCAATGCTTGTGGATATGCCCATAGTTCAGAATTTTGCGGGTGTGTTTGAGGCGATTCCTGGTTTGCCTCCTCGGTACGAGATTGACTTCACCATTGATCTTACGCCTGGTGCGACACCCATTTCATTACCGATGTATCGCATACCTCCATGTGAGATGGAGGAATTGAAGAAACAGATTGACAGACTGGTAGAGAAGGGTTTTATACGACCCAATGTGTATCCTTAGGAAGCACCTGTGTTGTTTGTCAAGAAGAAAGACGGGTCACTACAGTTATGTATTGGTTACCGCAGGTTGAACCAATTGACCATGAAGAACAAATATCCTTTGCCCAGGATAGACGACCTGTTTGATCAGTTGAAGGGGGCAAAGTTTTAGATTTCAAGGACAGTTAGGATGACTGTCTTCCTTATGCAGAGTTGGCGTACAATAACAGCTTTTAGGCGAGTATTAGCATGGCTCCATATGAAGCTCTGTATGGTCGCTCATGTAGAGCGCCACATTGCTGGGCTGAGGTTGGCGAGCACACCTTGATTGGCCCAGAGTTAGTACAGGAGACATCAGAGAAGATCGACATTATCAGGCGTTGACTTCTGATGGCCGAGAGCAAACAGAAGAGTTATGCCGATACGAGGCGACGACCGCTTGAGTTTGAGGTTGGAGATCACGTATTTCTCAGAGTTTCCCCTATGAAGGGAGTCCTTCGGTTTGGGAAGAAGGAGAAGCTTACACCGTAGTTTATTAGTCCATTTCAGATACTTGATCGAGTGGGTGTTGTGGCATATCGTCTCGCTTTGCCCACACCACTCACGGGAGTGCACAACGTATTTCATGTATCTATGCTAAAGAAATACATCCCTGATCCTTCACACATCATCCATTGGGAGCAGGTACAGTTGAGCAAGGATGCTACATATGTACTGCATCCGATGCGTATCCTAGACAGGAAGGAGCAGGTGTTACACAGTAAGGTGATTCCACACTTGAAGGTACTGTGAACGCATCATATAGAGGACGAGGCTACTTGGGAGACAGAAGCCGAGATCAGAAAGAACTACCCTCGGCTTCTCGAGGAGTATGAAAAGGTACTAATTTCAAGGACAAAATTTTTCTTTAAGGGGGGTAGATTGTAATGACTCGAAAAAATCCCGTACAAAGAACCGAGTACCACCTTAGGCAGAAATCACTCAGGACCAGATCCTTTAGAAATTAGACAAGGATTAACTAGTGTTAAACTAGATTACATATGAAATCAGTACTAATCACTTTAAATACGATCTGCAGGACCCAAAACTTGTGGAATTGTTGACGCTACATTACCCTAAAATCTAGGATCAATCTCATTACCCGACTGCTCTGGGGAGCATCACGAAACTCCGTATCAGATCTGGACCGCACATTGAAAGTTCGAATAATACGAAGTTATAGAATTAGGACCGCGTTGCTAGGCTTCACAACCATCTCGGAAATCAAATCCAGATAGTATTCCCAGGCTATTCGCTTGAGCCCGGAGTGAAGAGTGTGAGAAAAGTGAAAATAATTAGAAATAAATTCTGAATTTAAGTAATTTGAGACTTGTCAATTGCGGTCCTGATATAAGCTATCAGACCGTCAGAATCTGACCCAAATACACCCTTGGATCAGGGGAAATTTCATACACAGGTCAGGTACTTGTAATCCTGATCGAGTTTCGGTGACCGTTGAATTGAAACTGGTCCGCCACGTGTGATCTAGGAACTCGATTGGACTGAAACTTAACTCGACCTAGATCCATAGTCAGTGAGCTTAAGTTCGACCTTTGGCTCAAGAGGGTGCTCCAGAAGTGCTCCATTGAGACGGAACAGACCTACTTTGGATATGACCTAAGTATACCTTGGCCTTGAGTCTAATTTAGAGTATTTTAAGCCTATATAAGGACCTTAAACCCTCTCTCATTTTTCCCATATGAATTTGAGAGAAACCCTAGGAGAGAGAAGAGAGAAAAGAGAGAGAAAGTGTGAGAGAAGTGAGAGATTCTTCCTGATACTCTACCTTGCTATCCTACGTGCTTAACCATCACGATCTAATCGCTTTTTCGGCGATTCCGGCATCCTTCTTAGGTAAGAAAACCTAACCCTAACCTGTTTTAGAGTTTCAGGTAGTGTGAGTTGTGAAATAACTAATTTGAGTCATGTTGTAGGTTGCTAAATCACCGTAGATAAAGGCTTATCGATTCTATCGAGTTCTTTATGCTTTTACGACATAAGGTGTAGACTATAGACGTATAGGTTATGGTTTTCAAGGCTTTCAATGTCGGTTAATGATTTATTCTCGACATGGATGTTATTTCACATGCAAAATGTGTCATCTGTTTCCCGTTTCAGTTATATATGAACTACATAGAATATAGTGTATTCTATGCATATGTTGAAATGTTTGAATATGTTTAGAATTTGGATTTGTGCTTAACATGTTTATTTGTCATGAATATATGCCTAATACATGTGCGACAACTCCTTAGCGAAAGGACTTGCCCAAAATAACGTCTCGGCAAATATACGTTATATGTGACTAAGTGTGTAGCCTAAGTGTTTGTAGAAATGTTTGAATGAACATGGAGCTCGGATTCATGCACACCATGGTTATCCGTCATGGGTATATGCATGTGGTATGTGGGGAAACTCCCTAGTGAAAGGATTTGGCCTAACACATGTGTAATCCTCATACATCATGTAAGGTGATGTATGTAGTCCATGTGTTTGTGAAAATGTTTGAATGTGCTAGTGATCACCTAGAATACTTTGTAGGAGGATCGAGATACGAATCTCGGTTACCTCAATTATGTGTATGGTTTCTTACGTATACGTAACATTACGATGTTTATTGTATTCATGAAGTGAATGTGTGTGCAATCTTGTTTGTGTTGTATTTCATAACATGCTTCTTTGATTATAGAAATTGAATTACTTATTCATTACTGCTTTCACTTCTCATATGATTTCTTGATGAAATAAAATGAAGTTGGGACTATGATTTAGTCCAGGCAGTCAGTAACAGGATTGAATTCGTGGCTGAGATTCATTCGCCACGTAAGACGTGTTTGACGAACCCGATCTGTATTTCGGTTGGCGATAGTGGTTAGGCCACACGAAGGGCTTATGCACTTCTTGTCATTCAACTTGTCGTGCGCTCGTGCTAGTCGAGCTCGGCAAGTAACCCAATCTGTCGAATGTATGTTCACCATGTTTGGATGCTACTGCTTAAACTTAAGGTACCGAACTCACCAGTGGAATCCCGTTTACCTTGGTACCTCAATCCGCTAAGACTCATGAGCCGGTCATGATGGTATGAGACACCATGGTCAAGTTGTCGGCCTACGCTGGGGCCACGTGCCTTCCCGTAGTGACTAGTGAGCAACCCAGACTCGTGAGCTGAATACGGTGGTATGGGACACTGTATTCGAGCTGTCGGCCTACACTGATAAGGTGATGGGGGAGTGGTGTAACGATTGCAAGTAACAGCCCTGACAGCCCTTTGTAGTGACCTCGAGCATACTCTGAATCTGCGGAGAGGCGACAAGCCTTCCCGTAGTAAATAGAGTATAAACTTGGCCTGTATTGATAAGGTGATGGGGGAGCGGTGCAACAAGTGCGTGTAATAGCCCTGGTAGCCCTTTACAACGACCTAGAACCACATTATCGTATGAGATTATCTAGGACTGATGACCCTAGAATGGATCATTGTTTGGGAATGATATAAGGGAGGTACCTTAGTTTCCTAATACTGTCGTATGAAAAGGACTAATAATAACCAGATCTAAGGTCCCTGGGCTATTCGCTTGAGCCCAGAGCGAGGATTGTGAGAAAATATGGTTTTCTTTAGAAATTAAATCTAATTTAAGTAATCTGAGACTTGTCGCTTGCGGGCCAAATATAAGCCATCAGACCGTCGGAATCTGACCCAAATACACCCTCGAATCAGGGAACATTTGTCATACATGTCCGTGTACTTGTAACCCTGATCGAGTTTCAGTGACCGTTGAACTGAAACTGGTCTGCCACAGGTGATCTGTAAATCCAATCGAACTAAAAAACTTGACTTGACCTAAATCCATTATCAGTGAGCTTAAGTCCGACCTTTGGCTCAAGGGGAGGGGGGCTCCAGAAGTGCTCCGTTGAGACGGAACAGTCTGTATTTGGACATAACCTAAGTATACCATGGCCTTGAGTCTATTTCCATGAGTTCTAGGCCTATATAAGGACCGTAAACCCTCACTCTCTCATCCCATACGAATTTGAGAAAAACCCTAGGTGAGAGAGAGAGAAAGAGAGAGAAAGTGTGGGAGAAGTGGGAGAAAGATTCTGTTGCTCTAACTTACTACCGTACATGCTTAACCATCACCGTCTAATTGTTATTCCGATGATTTTGTCTTCATTCTTAGGTAAGAAAACCCTAACCCTAACTTGTTATGGGGTTTCAACTGTTATAAGTAGCGAGATAGCTGACTTAATTCATGCTATAGGTTGTTGTGCTGCCGTAGACGAAGACTTAGAGATTCTATTGACTTCATTACGCTTCTATGGCTTAAGGTGCGGACTTTAGACGTATAGGTTATGATTTTCAAGGCTTTCAATGTCGGTTAATGATTTATTCTTATTATGAGTGTTATTTCACATGCAAAATGCGTCGTTCATTTCATGTTTCAGTTATATATGAACTGTGTAATATAGTGTATTCTATGTATTTGTTGAAATATTTGAATACGTTTGAAATTTGGATTTGTGCTTAACATGTTTATTTGTCGTGAATATATGCTTAATACATGTGCGAAAACTCCTTAGCGAAAGGACTTGCCCTAAAATCACATCACGACAAATACACACTATATGTGATAAAGTGTGTAGCCCAAGTGTTTGTGGAAATGCTTAAATGAATATGGAACCCGGATTCGTGCACGCCATGATCATCCGTCATGGGTATATGCATGTGGTTTACGGGGCAACTCCCTAGTGGGAGGAGTTGACCTCATATATGTGTAAACCACATACATCATGTATGATGATGTATGTAGTCTAAGTGTTTGTAGAAATGTCTGAATGTGCTATGTATTACTAATAGTAGTTTTGTATGAGGGCTGAGATATGAATCTCGGTTACCTTAAGTATGTATATGATTTCCTCCATGTACGATACATGATGATGTCTGTTTTATTCGTGTAATGAATGTGTATGCAAATCATGTTTGTGTTACATTTCTCAACGTGCTCACATGCTTGTACGAATTGAATTATTTGTTCATTACTGTTTTGACTGTCTCTTATGATTATCTATTGGAATGAAGCGAAAGTGGGGCTATGATATAGTCCAGGCAATCAGTAACAGACTTGAGTTCGTGGCTGAGATTTATTCGCCACTTAAGATGGGTTTGACAAACCCGAGTCGTACTAAAGTTGTCGGCAGTGGTCAGGCCACACGGAGTGTTTGCGTACTTCATGTCGCTCAACTCAATGTGCGCTCGTGCTAGTCAAGCTCGTCAAGTAACCCAATCTGCAAATGTATGTTCACCATGTATGGACGCCTCTGTTTGAACCTAAGGTACCCAACTCACCTGTGAAATCCAGTTTAACCTTGGTACCTCGATCCGCTAAGACTCATGAGCCGGACATGGTGGTTTGGGACACCGTGGTCGAGCTGTCGGCCTACGTTGGGACGATGAGCCTCCCCGTAGTAACCAGTGAGCAACCCATACCCGTGAGCCGAATACGGTAGTATGGGACACTGTATTCGAGCTATCGGCCTACACTGATTGGTGACAAGCCCTTTGTAGTGACCTCGAGCGTACTCTGAGCTTACGTAGAGGTGACGACCCTTTCGTAGCAACGAGAGTACAACTAGGCCTGTACTGATTTGATGATTAGCCATGTAAGGTGATGGGGGAGTGGTGTAACAAGTGCATGCAATAGCCCTGGCAGCCCTTTGCAGCAACCTAGAACCACATCATCATATGAGATTATCTCGAACTGACGACCCTAGAATGGATCATTGTTTGGGAATGATATAAGGGAAGTACCTTAGTTTCCCAACACTGCTGTATGAAAAGGACTAATAACAACTCAATAATCACTCTCATAACATAGCACTGCATGTGCCCTGGGTTGAAGAACACTGAGGGATGAAAGCATGCGGTGGACGTAAGATAGTGTCGCATGAGGGAGTGTAGGCGAGGGCATGCATCATGACTACATTCTATACTTGCATTAATAAGAGTATTTAGGAGTGTTTGATTGTACTGCTTTATCATTACTACTTGACTAAATTGATAACATGTTAACCTATGCTTTATCGTTCCACTGAGTTAGCTACTCACTCCCACGTTACGGGACAGTGTTGTACACACCAACCAGACCCTATATTAGATGCAGGTGTTAACGAGATGCAGGAGGCTGAGCCTGACTACTACGATGATCAGGATGAGTTCTCCTACATGCAATCCTCTGGAAGCTTCGCTTAGGCCATTCAGATGATGGGGCTACAGGGTTTACCATTATAGTTGTACCATTTTTTGGCATTTTGATTTTGAAATTAATACATGTATATAGTGACTCAGTAAGGTGTTCATACTCTGGAGACCGATTATGATCATTTCTGGCTTTATATACATTTATATACATCTTTCAGTCTTCCGCTTGCATTTTATAACTTGATCTGGAGCATGAACTACTGTTTTGATATAATCCCATTCATGATTAATGCACTAACACAGACAACATTCAATCATAAGCATCTATGTTGCATAAGTGATGTTTTGGAACTCGGGTGTTAAGTTGCTACTCGACTCCTGATTTTCAGGGCGTTAGAGAATGGAATGAACGGCTTAGATTGAATTTATACATCAAGGTGGGGCCTACACAAGTGGCTCACCCAAATAGCCTTGAATCAAGGCTAATATTTGTGTTTTTCTTTCTACGTCCAGCATCCCTGGACGCTGGACAGTCTTTGCATAAAACATAGATCAGGTGGGCCTTGCTTTGGTGGGCCACCAAATGGATGAATGGTATGGATAAAACATACATTTAAGTGGGCCACACTAATACATCATCACATAACAAGAATAAAAGAAAGAGAGGGAAATTGAGAGAGAAGGAGAGGGACACGTGTGATGGAGGGATCCCGGCACTATGGGCCCTCCCTTGCATAATTTAAAACATACATCAAGTGGGTCCCATTGCATATGGGCCCACCAAATCAAAGATCAATGGTGGAGATCCCTTCTCCACTAAGATGTAAGGTCTAGATGACCCATTTTCAAGCTAGAAAATAAACATCATGATGGGGTCCATGGAGAATGGCCTCATCATGGAATGATCATGAAGATCAAGGGTGGGTGCTTATTGGGCTAGATTTTTCATGTTTTTATGATGGCCCAAGTGAGGCCTACCGATCAATGGTATGGATCTCACTTGGGAAAGGTTAAAGGGATGGGAAAGGTGGGCCACTAAAATCACTCTTTCCTCTCCATGGGAAGGCTTGGACGTGAGCCTCTTCTCTTGCTTGGGAAAAAGTGATGAGAAATGAGGGAGAGAGAGAGAGAGAGTTGTAAAGAGAGAGAGGGTAGCTTAGGTAGGCCATGATTACTTGTAAGAGACGGTGGCTAGCAATAAATGCTTGGAAGAAGGGCTAGGGGTAGGGTGGCTAGCCATAAGTGCTTGTAAGAAGGGCAAGGGGTAGGTAGGTTGGTTATAGCTAAGGTAGGGTGGCTATAGCTAGGGTAGGGTAGCTATAGCTAGGGTGATGTCATCCATCACCCTCATAATTACCTAGGGATTTGTGCCACATGGGATGGGTGGGTCCTACAATGTGCGGTCCACGGTCATTATTATGTGCAGTTCCCATCTTATGATCTAAGCATCGGGTTGGCGCATGAGACGTGGCTTTGGAATCATGGCGATGATGCAGTTGCTAAGATACAAATCTCGGGTTTAGCCGACTGAAATATACAGGATATGACTTAGGATCTTGCGCGAACATCGATTATTAGTCGCAGGTTGCCGAAATTCGATGGGAATGATCGCAGGAGTCGATGGAACAGTACGGACTAGGATACGGGTCTTACAGCTCTCCCCACCTAATAAAAATTTCATTCTCGAAATTTGTACTACCATCGCAGCTAATCGTAACTCATAAGGAAATAGGGAAACATAACATCATATATAATCAAAATACAGTACAACATACAATCAAACATCGAAAAAATGGGGATAACATTTGCGAAATTCCTCCTCGAGCTCCCAAGACGCCTCATCCACACTATGATGGCCCCACTGCACCTTCACCAAGGGAATGACCTTGGTTCGGAGGACTTGCTCCTTCCAATCGAGGATATGAACTAGCTGCTCAATGTAAGAAGCATCCTCACCAACCTCCAACGGCTGCCAATCAATAACAGGCACGATGTCTGACCCACACTTCATCAACATAGAGACATGGAAAACTTTATGGACGACAACTGAGATGACAAGGCAAGCCGATAGGCCACAACGCCGACACGCCCGGTGATCTCGAAAGGTCCTATAAATCTCTGGGCAAGCTTGGCCTTCACTCTAAAATGAACCACACCCTTCATGGGTGAGACCTTGAGATACACATGGTCCCCAACGGTAAACTCTAAGGGACGACGCCGATGATCAGCAAATCTCTTCTGCCGGCACTAAGCTATGTGCATCCTTTGCCTAATGTTATCGATAACCTCTGACGTTTGCAGCACAAGCTCAAGATCTAGGAGACGCCGCTCTTCAACCTCAGTCCAACAACTCGGAGATCTGCAAGGTCTGCCATATAATGCCTCAAAAGGAGCCATGCCAATGGTCACCTAATAGGTGTTGTTGTACCCGAGAAGTCAATCGCATAGGCCCAAAGAATATCCTCAAGGATCTGGTTGACCCTCTCAGTCTGGCCATCGGTCTACAGATGATACGCGGTGTTGAGCTACAAATCAGTGCCCACCGCTCTCTGGAAGCTCTTCCAAAACTGAGACGTGAACCTTTGGTCTCGGTCTGAAACGATCAAGACAGGAACACCATGTAGTCTCACGATCTCATCAACAAACATCTTGGCAAGCCGGTCCGTATGTCAAATCTCATGAATCACAAGAAAATGTGCTAACTTTGTTAGACGGTCCACAACAACCCAGATGGCATCATGACCTCGCTGAGTCCTCGGCAAACCCATGACAAAATCGGTAGATATGTGCTCCTACTTCCACATCGAGACGCTCAATGGCTGCAACAGGCTAGGGGGTCTCTGATGATCAGCCTTGACACGCTGGCACATGTCACACTCAGCCACAAAGCTAGCTATCTGTCGCTTCATCCCTGACCAATAATACTAATGCCTCATATCGTGATACATCTTCATCGAGCCAAGGTGGATAGAGAACCGCGATCGATGTGCCTCGGTCATAAGATTTTGGTGCAACGCATGAACATCCGGGACATATAATTGGCCTCTAAAGTAAAGTCCACCATCAGAATTAACCTGCCAGTCTGACTGACTCCCATATGCTGCCTCTGCTCGGTAATCCTATAACGACTCGTCTGCCTGCTGCCTCTGCTCGGTAATCCTATAACGACTCGTCTGCCTGTTGAGCCTCGATCACCCTTACGACAAGAGAGGGTTGAATCGACAGGCTCGATAACTGGACGATAGATGACTGCAGACCAAACTCGAAGTCATACTCTTCTACATCCTCGAGCATCCTTCACTCCCGAATCATCAAGTGTGCCACCAGGCCTCGTAGCTGATGGCTAAGGGCATTTGCCACCACGTTTGCCTTGCCGGAGTGGTACTGGAGATCAAAATCATAGTCTTTTAGGAGCTCCATCCAACGCATCTGCCTCATGTTCAACTCGAACTGAGAGAACAGATACTTCAAGCTCTTGTGGTCGGAGAAGAGCTCGAACCTCACCCCATAAAGATAGTGCCTCCACACCTTCAGTGCGAAGACAACTACTGCCAGCTCTAAATCATGCGTGGGGTAGTTCAGCTCATGGACCTTGAGCTGACGAGACGCATAAGCCACCGGCTTCCCATGCTGCATCAGGACAACACCCAAACCAACTCGCGAGGCATCAGTAAATACAACAAATCCATCGCTCCCAGGGGGAAGAGTGAGGACAGGAGCGGACGTGAGGCAGTCCTTCAGCACCATAAATGTATGCTCACAAGTGTCACTCCATACAAACTCGGCACCCTTCCGGGTCAACCTGGTCAATGGGGCTGCAATACGAGAGAATCCCTTAATGAAACGTCGGCAGTAGCCCGCCAAACTAAAGAAACTGTGATCTCGAATGCATTTGTGGGCTGGCCCCACTGACGCACAACATCAATCTTCGAGGGGTCCACTGCGACACCCTGCCTCGTCACCACATGACCGAGGAACTTCACCTTCTCCTGCCAGAACTCGCACTTCTACAGCTTCACGTAAAGTTGGTGTGCACGGAGGGTCTGCAATGTAATCTCCAAATGCTGCTCATGCTCCTCACAGGTCCTCGAATATATCAGAATGTCGTCATTGAACACCACAACAAACTGGTTGAGATATGGACGGAAGACCTCGTTCTCAACTGCATGAACACTGCGGGTGCATTGGTCAGTCCGAAGGACATGACCTGGAACTGAAAATGATCGTAGCGAGTCCTGAAGGCTGTCTTCGGGATATCCTCATCTCGAACCCGAACCTGATGATAACTGGACTGCAAGTCTATCTTCGAAAAGAACTGCGCCTCCTACAGCTAATCAAACAAGTCATTGATCCTCGGAAGTGGATACTTGTTCTTGATCGTAACCTTGTTGAGCTCGTGGTAATCTACGCAAAGCCTCAACGAGCCATCCTTCTTCTTCACGAAGAGTACCGACGCTCCCCACGGCGAACCGCTTCAACTGATAAATCTTAACTTGCGTAACTCGTCTAACTGCTTGTGTAGTTCCCATAACTCCAACGGTGCCATACAATATTGGGCCTTCGAAATAGGTGCGGTACCGGGCACGAGTTCAATCTGAAACTCAGTATGCCGACGAGGTGGTAACCCCAGAATCTTCTAAAACACATCAGGAAAACCACAAACAACCGGCAGCTAGTCGATACTCAAAGTAACTGACTCCTCAACGGCACACGATAACAGGCAAGAAAGCTGCTCTCTTCTAGGCTCGGCAACAAACTGGAACTCTGGCACGCCGAGTATACAGAACGTGACTATCCTCGTAGAGTAGTTCAATATAGCGTGGTACTTGGCGAGCCAATCCATGCCCAGGACAACGTCAAAATCGAGCATCGACAATACGAATAGGTACGCAGGCAAAAAGATATCCCCAATCAGAATGGGACAAGACCAGTAAAATCGGTCTAATACTGCAGTCTTCACTAAGGGCGTCGATACTGACAAACCCTCACGGGCAGACTCCATCGGTAAACTGATCGATCAACAGAAATCAGCGGCCACAAAGGAATGCGATACACCAAAGTCAAACGATACACATGCAATGCATGCAGAAATAGGGAGAGTACCCTGGACTACCCCTCCTGATGACTGAGGGTCCTATTATGCAGCATAAAATCTGCCCTGGGCCTACTGGGGAGGTGCAGGTCCCCTCTGAGGTCTCTACTGATGCTGCTGCTGCTGTGACGGCCTGATCTGCTGCCTCTGCTACTGTGGGGGAGGCCCCGGAGGCTAGTGTTACGGTCGCTGCTGCTGTTGTGGTGGCTGTCGTGGAGGCTGATGCGGTGTCCTCGGTTACTGCCGCTGCGGATGGGGACATCGTGCACACGATGTCCTGTCCTACCGCACCCAAATCAAGTACCTGTAAACGGTCCTGAAGGTGGTGCTAGGGGTATTGCTGGTGCTCGGAATGCTGGGCGGGTCGTGCGTCGCTGTTATGAATGATGCTGCTGCTGCTGGGAACTACCAGAGGGCACCTTCCTCTTTTGATCTCCTCTTTGGTCACGGGATCTCTGCAAACTAGCCCAATCTGACTGGTAGATCTGTGCCCTCTCCACAATCTGCTCGAACGTCAGAAGCATGTGTCCTATCACATTACTCCTAAGGGCATGACGCAAACCGTTCTCAAAATGGCGGGCCTTCCACCCCTCATCATCAATAAGATACGTTGTGAATCTTGATAGTGCGATGAAATGAACTTCATACTGGGATACAGTTATGTCTCCCTGGACTAGAGTCTTAAACTTTAATGCGCGGTGCTGGCGCACATGCTCGAAAAAGAACTTTTGGTCAAACTGGTCTACAAAGTCCTTTCAGGTCCACACAATATCAGCCGATACCGATCGGGCGACAGATGCCCACCAATGCTATGCCTCACCCTGGAGAAGAAACACAACTAATGTAACTCACTGCTGGGTCGTACATCTCATAGTGTCAAATATCTTCTCCACCTCGGAGCACCATATCTCCACTGTAGTAGGGTCAGGCTCGCCCTGAAAATGTAGGGGATCATGTTGTCGGAAGTCCTTGAGAAGGGCGCTCGCACGCTCCTGCTTGGCCTCGACTGGTGTAACAGTGAGATGCCTACTCTGCCCCTGAAGAATGAGGTCATCGCCTGAAGCATCTGCTGCACCTGGGTGGTACTCATGGGTACGGTCGGATCCACACCGGTCTCAGGTAAAGGAGTGGCATCCTCGGGCTGGAAAGCAGGAATATCTAGTGGTGGAGTGGGAGTCGCAGCTGGTAGAGCGGGAGTAGCAGATGGTGGAGCAAGAGTCATAGGTGGTGGAGCGGGATTCGCTCGGGTCGGTCTTCTAGCCATTACGTCCTGCAGGAAGGAGCAAGGGCCTATCAGCCTTGAGAATTCTCAAAGGCATAAACGTTAAGGGTCTATGTCAAAAAATTGCTAAATTATTCAGATCCGGAACCTATTCATTCTAAGTTCATAGCAGATATGTGATGTGATCTTAGCTATTCTCAAGTTATGCTCTGATACTAACTTTTGTCATGCCCCAAACTCAGAAAACGGGCTCACAAAATTCCAGATCGTCGAATCCGGTGCCGACAGCCTCCGTAGTACCCCATTCTAGGCTCCCAGCGCCTATACGCCAGAGTCCAATCCTAGGATCCTACAAGGAGGATTTTCAGTATCAAATTTTTTTTTTGTAATGGAGCATAACCACAAGTATAACCAAGTCACAAAACAACATCACCACATATCTACTATATCAAAAACTTTTAAGTACAATGCGAAAAAGGAAATACGGGGTGATCAAAAAGCTCCAAAATGATCAGATGCGCATTCCTGCCTCAGTGCTACTGCTGTCCAACGACACCTGCACTCAACGGTCGTGCATAAGCTTACAAAAGCTTAGAGGGTGGTATAAGTATGTGCGTAAGGCGAGTATCAAGTATACAATATCAGAGTAATGCGGAAATATGCGGTAAGTCCATGAATGTTATCAGCTGTACCAAAGCTATGTAATGAAAGTCATGAATACTATCGACCATACCAAGGTCATGCGTACGAGGCCTATGTAGCCAAATGTCATATGCAAGATGCAAAGCAAGCATGTCAGTCCTCAACAAGTACACATATCAGTACAGTTCCTCTGTGGATATCACCGGGGTCTAATACACCTCACACTGGCTGTCTCCTCCCTAGCTGCACAGTCAAGTAAGTGGAAGAGACCTCACTATCCACCTGACCAGCAGTCTGCAATACTTAACCCGCTCGTTGATAGCAGACTCATTTACGAGCTGGTCAAACTCAGCCTAGCTTATAGCCCCCGCACTCAGGCTGATAAGGCCACACCCCCTTCCAACCGACTATAACACAATGGGAGATGCGGCCTACTACTATTCGGCACTCGGACGCTCGTGTATCCACTCAGTCTAGATGTTGGAGCATCCCCTGATACCAAAAAGGTTTTAGGATTTTCACCCAAGGACATCCTAAGTGCCCAAAATGCTAGAGCCAATATTTCTAGTATCCGATACGACCATCCACGATGTGCCTGTGGAGGTCACGGCCCTGATGTCGCTAAGGCGTGTAGTGATCATGACACACAATGCGAAATGCATGAGTCACACCGTCAATCATATAGCAATCTCTCGCGTACCATGCACTCATGTCGGGCACTCCGTCTCATATGGAGTCCCGTAAATGTCTCAGCCCAATGGCTCATACTATGATCAAACATTCTTCATATCAAGCATACATGTGATGCGTATGGGCATGAATCATAGAGTTATACTAAGCATGTTATAAAGTGATGAATTATCAACAAGTACGAGCCTATCGATGGGCCCTAAGGGGAGTTACAATGTGGATATTTAACCAACATTGTACTTACAATGTGGACGTCAAACCAACATTGCTCCCAAGGCATGGCCCGTCATAAAACATCATTACATAAACCATGGGAAATCACACATTGTAATGGACCTATATACATCTCTTTGGGCCTCGACCCATAGTCCTTAGATACATCAAATGGGCCGCCTCATATGGGCTTTATATACATCAAGTGTGTCGCATCAATGGGCCTTATGTACATTGCAATGGGCCATATCCCATGGGCCTTTGAAAACGTCACAATGGGCCTTGTAACATGGGTCTCATATATATTAAAGTGGGCCTTGACAACGGGCCATAAATACATCGAATGGGCCTAATCACATGGGCCTTACGTACTTCAAGGTGGGCCGCAACAATGGGCCACAAAGAAGTAAGATGGGCCCACATTACATGGGCCTTATGTATGTCAAATGGACCACAACAATGAGCCACACCCGAATATAAGTGGTGATAAGGATTTCCACTATTAAAATTCCTAAGTTAATATAGGGATAGATGAAGTGGAACGAATATCAGCTTAATAGGAAACTACTATAGCTCCTTAGAAATTTGAACGGTGGACTTCATTGTCCACTACTTAAAATGATGGCGTCCACTTGAACCTTAGATCTAACTTATTTTTAGTCTCAAGCCTTAAAACGAGCTCTCAAATGGTTGAACAACTTGAATGCAACACATGCATCATGGTGGGTCCCACATGAAGGCCCACCATAATATATATTATATATAATATAATATAATATATATCCACACACGCACACATAGCATGCATACACACACACACGCACACCCATCGTCCCCTGGCCGGTGGGGATAGAACAAATACATCACTGTGGGCTTCAGGTGGGGCCCACCCTAATGCCTATATGTCATCCAATCCGTACATAAGGTCACACGGACCTGGACGCTGAGGAAAAATAAATTTCAGTTTAATCTAAAATGCCTGGATGCCCAAAAGGAGTCCCAATGGTGGACGTCCAATCAACACTATTTCCTGTGGTGTGGGCCACCCGAGCCTTGGATGTGGCTGACCTTTGGAGGGGGCCCACTTCAGGAAGAGGCCCACCCAATGAACGGGCTAGATGACAAATATACATCATGGTGGGGCCTACAAATGGAGCTGTGGGTCCCTGCCTATAGGGCCACATGCCCTCCACGCGGCGGCGCTGCCTGCGCCTCTGGCAGCAGCAGCGTCTGCTGCTTATAATATATTTTTTTGAAAACCAATTCTTTGTGGTTTTTCAGGCGTGGGGCCCGCATCGGAAGAATCCAACCCTACTATTGGTCTCCAGGGCTCAAGATAAACCCATCAAGCCTAATATTGGGTATTTTTTGGAGTATCGAAACGTCGGGGTTAATTTTAATGGTAGAAACCACTATTTTCTATGTTATAGCCCGCCAAATGATCGGATTGCATTCATTTTCTGGCTCAACGCTTAAAATGATCTGAAGAATGGAATGAATGGCTTGGATCAAATTTATACATCAAGGTGGGGCCTACACAAGCGGCTCACCCAAATAGCCTTGAATCAAGGCTAATATTTGTGTTTTTTTTCCACATCCAGCATCCCTGGACACTAGACAGTCTTAGCATAACACATGGATCAGGTGGGCCTTGCTTCGGTGGGCCACCAAATGGATGAATGGTATAGATAAAACATACATTTAAGTGGGCCACACCTCTACATCATCACATAAGAAGAATAAAAGAAAGAGAGGCAAAGCGAGAGAGAAGGAGAGAGGGACACGTGTGATGGAGGGACCCCGGCACTATGGGCCCTTACATCAAGTTGGTCCCATTGCATGTGGGCCCACCAAATCAAAGATCAATGGTGGAGATCCCTTCTCCACCAAGATGTGAGGTCTAGATGACTCATTTTTAAGCTAGAAAATAAACATCATGATGGGGTCCATGGATAATGGCCACATCATGGAATCATCATGAAGATCAAAGTGGGCCATCGACTACATCTTAGGGTCCCAAGTGAGATCCATACCATTGATCGGTAGGCCTCACTTGGGCCATCATAAAAACATGAAAAATCTAGCCTAATAAGCCCCCACCGTCGATCTTCTTGGTCCGTTGGAAAGCCGATCTCCTTGTGCCTCACTTTGATGGAGAGAGATGAGGTTTAAATGGCTAGGATGAAGGTTAAAGGGATGGGAAAGGTGGGCCACCAAAATTACTCTTTTCTCTCCATGGGAAGGCTTGGACGTGAGCCTCTTCTCTTGCCTGGGAAAAGTGATGAGAAGTGAGGGAGAGAGAGTTGTAAAGAGAGAGAGGGTAGCTTAGGTAGGCCATGATTACTTGTAAGAGAGGGTGGCTAGCAATAAATGCTTGTGAGAAGGGCTAGGGGTAGGGTGGCTAGCCATAAGTGCTTGTAAGAAGGGCAAGGGGTAGGTAGGTTGGCTATAGATAGGGTAGGGTGGCTACAACTAGGGTAGGGTGGCTATAGTTAGGGTGATGTCATTCATCACCCTCATAATTACTTAGAGATTTATGCCACATGGGATGGGTGGGTCCCGCAATGTGCGGTCCACGGTCATTATAATGTACAGTTCCCATCTTATGATCTAAGCGTCGGGTTGGCGCATGAGTTGCGGCATTGGAATCACGGCAACGGCGTGGTTGCTAAGATACAAGTTTTGGGTTAAGCTGACTCAAATATACAGGATATGACTTAGGATCATGTGCAAACGTCGATTATCGGTCGCATGTTGCTACATTTCGATGGAAAGGATCGTGGGAGTCGATGGAATATTACGGACTAGGATACGGGTCTTATAGCTGGTAGACTTTCTATCATCTATATTCCCAGCCCTGTTAGCATCCGTTTATCCAACTAATTGAACATTAGTATCATGTGGATACTGTAAGCCTAGATTAATCGAACTTGCGACCTATCTAATAATTCTCTCGATAGCTATAAGGTGAGATTCCTTAGGATCTGATTGATATCTAGCACAGATACCTACGTTGAATGCTATATTAGGTCAGCTCGCAGTTAAATATAATAAGCTACCAATCATACTACGATATAACCGAGGATCTACATTTTTACTTGTTGTATTCTTAGAAATCTTAAGAGTTGTACTCATAGGAGTATCAAAGTTTTTACCACTCTCAAATCCAAATTTCTTGACCAAGTTTAAGGCATACTTGGTTTAAAAAATGAAAATACTGTCTTTAAGTTGTTTCACTTGTAGACCTAGAAAATAATTCAGTTCTCTCACCATACTCATTTCTAATTTGGACTTCATCGAACTCAATAGACAGGTTAGATCATGAAGAAGCATAGATAATATCATCAACATATATCTATATTATAAGTATTTGATCATTATGTTTCTTAACAAACAAAGTTTTGTCAATACTCCCCATAGCGAAATTATGACTCAGTAAAAACTTAGTCAATTTCTCATACCATGCCCTGGGAGCTTGTTTCAAACCATAAGTGCCTTTTTAAGGCAATACACATGATCAAAGTGTTTAGAGTCTTCGAAACCCTTAAGTTGTTCAACATAAACCTCTTCATGTAAATCACCATTTAAGAATACACTTTTGACATCCATTTGATAAATTTTAAACTTCTTGAAACATGCAATGGATATGAATAATCTGATGGATTTAAAATGATCTACTAGGGAAAGGTTTCATCATAATTGACGCCTTCTATTTGAGTGTACCCTTGTACAACTAGTCTAGCCTTGTTTCTTATTATATTCCCTAACTCATCAAATTTATTTTTGAAAATCCACTTGGTTCTTATAATATGTTTATCATATGGTCTTGGAACTAAATACCATACATCATTTCTAACAAATTGATTTAGTTCATCTTGCATGGCAACTATCCAATTTTCATCAGCGAGTGCCTCTTTTACATTGGCCGACTCAATTTAGGAAGTAAAACACACATAATTATATATGTTTTCTAATTGTCTTCGAGTGTGCACACCAGTGAGAGGATTGCCTAGGATTTGATCAATAGAATGGTCTTTGACTGATCGTAGTTCAGTGTTGATTTGACTAGATGAGGAGTCAGATTTTTCTATTATATTGACTTTAACATCTTCTGACCTGGTAGTTGCTATATTCAGATGATCATCAATAACCACATTTATGGACTCCTGAATGACACATGTTCTCTTGTTGAGAACTCGATATGCTCAACTATTTAGAGCATACCCTAGGAAGATCCCTTCATCACTTTTAGTGTCAAACTTCCCTAAATTTTCGCTGTCACGTAAAATATAACACTTACTTCCAAAAACTTGAAAGTATTTGACTGTGGGTTTCTTATTAAACTGTAGTTCATAAGTTGTTTTATCTTTTGATTTTCTAATGTAAACTCGGTTTATTATATAGCATGCAGTATTAACAGCTTCGACCCATAAATTCGTAGGCAATTTCATGCTATTCAGCATTACATTAGCCATTTCTCGAAGCACTCTATTTTTTCTTTAAACAACCCCATTTTATTATGGTGTCTTAGGAGCTGAAAACTCATGCGATATTACATGATCGCTACAGAACTTTTCAAAATTGCTATTTTCAAACTTCGATCCATGATCACTTCGGATCTTAGTAATATTCATTTCTTTCTTAGTTTAGATACGCTTAAGTATCCTTTTCACTTCATCGAGAGTTTCAAAATTTTCTCTTATGAATGCTACCCATGTAAATCTAGTAAAATCATCCACAATTACCACAAAATACTTCTTACTACCTGTACTCTCCATTCTAGTTGGTCCTACAAGATCCATGTGGAGAAGTTCAAGAGGTTTAAATGTGGCATAGGAGTTCACTTTCTTGCGACTACTCCTTACTTATTTTCTGATTTGACATGCGCCACATATTTTATCCATTTTCTTTAATTTGGGTAGACCTCTTATTAGATCGGCCTTAGTTAGTCTATATAAATTCCGATAGTTTACATGTCCAAGGCGTTTGTGCCATAATTCGGTGTCATTGTTTTGTGTAATGCCCTGAAAATCGGTGGTCGAGCATAAACTCAACTCCCGAGTTCCAACGCATCACTTATGCAACATAATGAATGATGATTGAATGTTGTCTGTATTAGTGCATTGAACATGAGTGAGATTAAGCCAAAACAGCATATCATACTCCAGAGACAAGTGAGATAGCAAGCGGAAGACTGTGATAGATATATAAACTATATAAACTATGGTGAGTCTCCAGAGTGTGATAATGTTGCCAGGTTAATTCATTACAAGTGCAATTTCAAATTATACCAAGTTGTGTAAGGTCATCTAGTCAATATCCCAGAAAGCCTCGTCGATCAGGACACGGCTCACAAGAACCTGCGTGAAACTACATAAAGGAGGAATCCTCCTCATCCTCATAAAAGTCCGGCTCCGCTTCGCAGCATCGCCATCATTTGAAACTCAAACAAGTCTATTTGATGTGTACAACATCGTCCCGTAACGTGGGAGTGAGTGATCAACTCAGTGGAACAATAAAGCATAAGTTAACATGTTATCAAAATAGTCAAGCAGTAATGATAAAGCAGTACAATCAACAATCCTAAGTACTCTTGTTAATGCAAGTATGAAATGCAGTCATGATTTATGCCCTCACCGACATACTCCCTCATGTAACACCATCTTATGTTCGCAGCATGCTTTCATTCCTCCATGCTCCACATCTTCCAGGCACATGCAGTGTGATGATGAGCATGATTACCGAGTTGTTATTAGTCCATTTCAAATAGCAGGATTGGGAAACTAAGGTACCTCCCTTGTATCATTCCCAAACATGATCCATTCTAGGGTCGTCAAACCTAGATAATCTCATATGATAGTATGGTTCTAGGGTGCTGCAAAGGCTGCTAGGGCTGTTACACGTAATCGTTACACCACTCCCCCATCACCTTTTTAACGGTTCATCACTAAATTGATACAGGCCTAGTTCATACTTTATTCACTACGAAAAAACTCGTCGGCTCACTGCAAATTCAAAGTATGCTCGAGGTCACTAGAAAGGGCTCGTCACCAATCAGGGTAGGCCGGCAACTCGAATATAGTGTCCCATACTACCATAATCGGCTCACAAGTCTGGTTGCTTAATGGACACTACGGGGAGGCACGTGGCCCTAGCATAGGCCGACAGCTCGACCACAGTGTCCCATACCACCATGCCCGGCTCATGAGTCTTAACGGATCGAGGTACCATGGTTAACGGGATTTCACTGATAAGTTTGGTACCTTAGGTTTAAACAGAGGCGTCCAAACATGGTGAACATACATAAGACAGATCGGGTTACTTAACGAGCTCGGCTAGCTCGAGCGTACAACAAGTTAAACGATATGAAGCGCATAAGCACTTCGTGTGGCCAACCACTATCGTCAACCGAAGTACGACTTGGGTTCGTCGAACACATCTCACGTGGCGAATGAATCTCACCCACGAATTCAATCCCGTTACCGATTGCCTGGACTATAATCATAGCCCCAAAGACAATCAATCCTTATTCTGAAGCATATAGAGTAAAGCAGAATATACAGAGTAATTCAAGCATGTTATAAAGCATGTTATAAAGCACAATATAAACAGGAAATACAAACACATATATTTCATAAGTAATCGGTTAAATTAAACAAACAACATGGAGGAAATCATATACATCTTTAAGGTAGTTGAGAATCCCATCTCAACACCCTTATACATTACAATTTACTAACTACTACTCATTCAGACATTTCAACAAACACTTTAGATTACATACATCAACATACCTGACGTATGTTGATCACATAGGTATTAGGCCAAATCCTTTCACTAGGGAGTTGCCCCATGGATAACACATGTGCACCCACGACGGATAATCATGGCAAGCATGAATCCAAGTTCCATATTCATTGGAACATTTTCACAAACACTTGGGCTACACAATTTATCATATATAATGTATATTGGCCGTGGCGAGATTTAGGGCAACTCCTTTCGTCAAAGGGGGTATCGCCTATACAACAATCATAAATCCATGACAATTAGCCATGCCAAGCACAAATGCGAATTCTTTACTCATTCGGTCATTTTCACAAACACTTAGAATACACCCTTTTAACATACATAACGTATATTAGCAAAAACGTGTATTAGGGCGAATCCTTTCCCCGAGTGAGTATTGTACATGTATATAGCATGTTCATACAATCATTTATCATGGCAAACATACTTTCAAAATTTGTACGTATACGGTATTTTCTACAAATACGGAGAATACAGTATATTCAACATAGTTAACGTATAACCGAAAAATGAAACGGACAACACTTTGTACATGTGCAATTACATGCAGATCATGAATCTATCATTATCTGACATTGAAAGCGTTGAAAACCATAACCTATACCCCTAAAGTCCGCACCTTTTGTCGGTAAGCTTGAACCAAAACCAGTTTGAACCCAACGCCTTTGTCTACGGCGATTTGGCAACCTAGAACAGGGAATAGGTTAGCTATTCCACAAGACACACTTCCTAGAACTCTAAAACAGGTTAGGGTTAGGTTTTCTTACCTAGGAACGGAGCCGGAATTGCCGAAAAAGTGATTAGAATGAGGTGGTTGAACACGTATAACAGCAGGGAAGCATGGCAGGGAGATGCTCACACTTCTCTTACACTTTCTCTCTCTTTCCTCTCTTTCTTTCCTAGGGTTTTTCTCAAATTCGTATGGCTGAATGAGAGAGGGTTTTAAGGTCCTTATATAGCCTAAAACTACACCGAAATAGACCTAAGGTCAAGGTATACTTAGGTTATAACCAAAGTGGGTCAGTTTCAACTCAACCGAGGACTTCTTGCAGCCCCCTTGAGCCAAAGGTCGGACTTAAGCTCACTAACACTGGATCTAGGTATGGCTAAGTTTTCGTTTCAGTCGAGATTCCATATCGCAAATGGTAGACCTGTTTCAATTCAACGGTCAGTGGATCTCGATCGGAGATTTCGAGTACATAGATATGTTTGGGGAAATATCCCTGATCCGAGGGTGTAATTTGGCCTGATTCTGATGGTCTGGTTGCTTAATACTGACCCGCAAGTGACAAGTCTCAGATTACTTAAATTTATATTTTATTTCTAAATATTTTCACCTTTCTCACACTCTTCACTCCGGGCTCAAGCGAATTGCACTGGGACACTATCTGGATTTGATTTTTGAGATGGTTGTCAAGCCCAGCAAGGCGGTCCTAATTCCTTAACTTCGTGTTAATCGGACTTCCGACGTGTGGTCCAGATCTGATACGGAGTTTCGAGATGCTCCTAAGAGCAACCGGGTAATGAGATTGATCCTAGATTTTAGGGTAACCTAGCGTCAATGGTTCTACAAGTTTTGGGTCTTGCAGATCATATTTAAAGTGGATCAAACGGATTTCGTAACTAATCTAGTTTAGCATTTAGTTACTTTGTGAAGGATAAAGTAGTGAAAGTGAGATTTGTGAAGGAAAAAGGGTTAACAAGCGATTTTTAGAATATGGGATCGGGTTCTGACAAGTTAATAAGGTGTTAGGATCGACCCATTGCCTAAGGACGTCTAATTCCAGGTTGGCAAAAATTTGGGATGTTACAGTTTGGATCATGTAATAAGATAATTTAGACAAGCTAGAATCACTTACAATATAGCAATTTTCAGATGTTCTACGACCATTCAATATCACACAACCTATCTCATTTGAGATCTCGCATCATTGATTAGTAAATTTAACACTATGCTTGTTATCGCATATTTGAGAAATACTCAAAAGATTGTGCTTAAGACTTTCTACAAATAAAACATTTTCAAAATGAGGAAGGTTAAAAAGTTGAACCGTACCTTGGCCAATTATTTTACAATTGCTACCATCACCAAAAGTGACTAACCCATCAGTCATTTCTTTGTAGTCGATGAACAAATCTTTGTCACCTGTCATATGTCTTGAGCAACCACTGTCTAGGTACCACTTTGATTGACTCGAAGCCTTGAAGGTGGTGTGGACAACCAGACAAGTAACCTTAGGAACCCATTTCATTATTATTTTGGGTTTTGGAGCACTGTTGGTTTTCCTTCATTTATAATTATTATTAACTCTCACATTCGAGTTAGATTTGAGAAGTTCCTTGAGTAAGTCCACAATCTTCTCAGCTAAAGGGTTATAATTTTGATTTCTAATGCTGATATGGTTGGCATTAACTTTGGGAGCTTGAAAAGTTTTTAGATTTCTAAAGCTGTTTTAATTCAAGCCTTTTCCCTTTGAGTTGGAGGATTCTCCTTTAACAAACCTAGGAGTTACATTCTTATTTTTCAGAGGCATGTTTTTATCATAACCCAGACTCGATCTATCTCCACATTTTCTAGATGCGGTTAGTAACTTTTCAAGTTTAGGGTCTCCCTGGGCATACCTTCAAGTATCCTTTCAACTCAAGAGGGAAGAAACTTCAAGTTTTAGTTTCTCATTCTCTGATCTTAGTTTTTCTAGTTAAGATGTTTTGAAATTCAAGTCACATTTTTCTTTTTCAAAACAATAAGAAATATCCAACTTTTCTAAAATAGAGTTTTCAAAATCCACTTTTAATTTTAAAAATTTCTCTTTCTGAAGTTCAAGCTTGACAATTATCTTACAACTCTCCCTGTATAGGGCATTATAGGCATCCTGAAGATCATTTTCATTTTTAGGGTCACTTCTCAGATTTTCATATTCAGATGTATCATAACTATCTGTGGAAGTGACTCCGGCTAGAGTCATTAAAGCCTTGACTTCTGTAACGCCCTGAAAATCGGGGGTCGAGTATGAACTCAACTCCCGAGTTCCAACGCATCACTTATACAACATACACAATGATGGTTAAATGTTGTCTGAGTTAGAGGAATAAACATGAATGAGATTATACCAAAACAGTAAATCATACTCCAGTTCAATTGTATAAAGGCAAGCAGAAAACTGAAATTTTATATTCGAAGTATGTAAAGTAACAAAATTTTGTGAACTCCAGAGTATGAGTACTAACTGAGTACCAATATACATGTATTGTTTCTAAGTCAAAAATTCAAAATACAATCCCGTAGATAAGCCCTGGAATCCCCGCGATGCAGTCGGCCTAAGCATAGCCGTCAGAGTACTGCATAAAGGAGAACTCATCCTGATCCTCCTCGAAGTCGGGCTCCTGCTACTGAACCGAGGCACCATCTATACCTGCGACAGAGTCTGGTGGGTGTTGCAAACACCGTCCGTAACGTGGGAGTGAGTAGCTAACTCAAGTGGAACAATAAAGCATAGGTTAACATGTTATCAATTCAATCAAGCAGTAATGATAAAGCAGTACAAATCAGACAATTCTAACTACTCTTATTAAGTGCGAAAATGAAATGACATGATGCTGTATGCCCTTGCCAAACCACCCTCAAGCGACATCATCTTACGTTCGCGAATGCTTAACTCCCTCAGTGCGCCACATCTACTAAGCACATGCGGTGTGATGATGATCATGATTACCGAGTTATTATTAGTCCATTTCAACCGGCAGTATTGGGAAACTAAGGTACCTCCCTTGTATCATTCCCAAACATGATCCATTCTAGGGTCGTCAATCCTAGCTAATCTCATACGATATTATGGTTTGAGAAGCGTAGTGAAGGCATCGCAAAGGGCTTGTCACCCGTCAGCGCGGATACAGATCTCACCGTATGCGGCTCAATTCTTCGGCCGTCAGCTCAAGTACAAGTCTCACCGTACTTGGCTCAATCACTCACTAGCCGTCGGCTCGAGTACTGGTCTCACCGTACTCGGCTCAACTCATACTCTAGTTGTGAAAGACTCGTCGCCAATCGAGACACTTGGAGTATACTCGAAGATACTACGGAGGACTCGTCGCCCATCAGCACGAGCACAGGTCTCACCGTACTCGGCTCTCGCCGTAAGTATCGACAGCTCGAATACAGTGTCCCATACCACCGTATTCGGCTCACGAGTTTAGTTGCGCAATGGTCACTACGGGGAGGCACATGGCCCCAGCGTAGGCCGACAGCTCAACCACGGTGTCCCATACCACCATGCCCGGCTCATGCGTCTTAGCGGATCGAGGTACCATGGTTAACGGGATCGCCACTGGTAAGTTTGGTACCCTAAGTTCAAGCAGTAGCGACCAAACATGGTGAACACATATACACATATCGGTTTACTTGACGAGCCTGACTAGCTCGAGCGCACCACAAGTTGGGCGATATGGAGCGCAAAAGCACTCCGTGTGGCCAACCACTATCGCCAACCAAAGTACGACTCGGGTTCGCCAGACACATCCTTTGTGGCGACATGAGTCTCAGCCACAATCTCAAGTCTGGTACCGAATGTTTGGACTATAGACTTAGTCCCAAACTCAAACAGATCTCATCAATAGCATGTGGAGTAAAGCATGATAACGAAGTAATACAAGCATATTAGCAGGCATGTTATAAAGCATGAAATAAAGCATGAAGTAAAGCATGTAGTAAAGCATGTTATAAAGCACTATATAAGTAGGGATACAATTACATACACATCACAAGTGAGTGGTTATAGCGAACCACCACATGGAGGGGATCCTACATGTCTCTAAGGTAGTCGGGAATTCCATATCAGCGCCTATCTAAGGCACTAACACTCAAGATTTTTCATACACAAGCATTTACACAAACACTTAGAGTGTGCCATTCCAACATACATGACGTATGTTAGCAAATGCGTATTAGGGCTATTCTTTCGCCAAGCGGTTATTTTATCCGCATATACCATATTCATACAACAAATAATCATAACAATTTCACTTCCAAAATTTACACATATACAGTATTTCTAGAATACACAATTTCAACATACATAGTGTTTACAAGCGAACATATATTACGGCGATTCCTTTCGCCAAACTAGTATTTTATCCATATATTGTATAATCATACATTAAATAAACATGTCAAATATTTTCCAAAAAAAATACGTATACGGTATTTCTAGAATACAAAATTTCAACATACGTAGCATTTACAAGTGAACATGTATTTCAGCGATTCCTTTCACCAAATTAGTATTTTATCCATATATCATATAATCATACATTAAATAAACATGTCAAACATTTTCCTAAAAAAATACATATACGGTATTTCTACGTATACCTAGAGTATGTGAAATTCCATATTTTACAACGTTAATCGAAACAGGAAACGGAAAGCACTTTGTACATGTGCAATTGCATGCAGATCATGAATCTACCATTATCTGACATTGAAAGCGTTGAAAACCGTAACTTATACACTTAAAGTCCTCACCTCAGCCCTTGGAATCACAACGAATCAGCAAGGGTCGTTGAGTTTCCGTATACGGGAGTTTTCTAGCCTAAAGAGTGGAATCGGTTAGCCTTTACATAACCTACAACGAACTTACATCAAATCAGACCTAGGGTTAGGGTTTCTTACCTTTAAAAGGAATGGATACCGCCGAGAAAACACCTGAAAAGGAGCGGTGTAGGCCGTGCGACAACCGAAAGCAGTAGGAGGAAGATCACCCACAAATTTCAAGCTCTTCTCTCTCTTTTCTCTCTCTCTCTCTCTAGGGTTTTATCCTAAATTCGTATGGCTGTGAGAGAGGCTGTTCTAAGCTCCTTTTATAGCAAAAAATATTCCCAAAATAGACTCAGGTTCAAGGGTTACTGCTAATATAGGATATTCGTCACTTTTCCAGCTCAAAAGAGAGGTTCTGGTAAGCCCTCCTTGAGCCAAACGTCAGACTTAAGCTCACCACCTATGGATCTATGTGGGATTACGTTTTCGACTCGATCGGATTCCCAGATCGCACGTGGCGGACCACTTTCAGTTCGATGGTCAGTGGGCCACGATCAGAAAGTCCAAGTACATGTAAATGTTCCTGAAATTTTTCTTAATCCGAGGGTGTAATTTGGTCGGATTCTGACGGTCAGGTTGCTTAATACTGATGTGCAAGCGAAAGGTGCCAGATCACTATTCCTGATATTTATTTTGGGATGGGAATAGTGTTTTTCACACACCCTCGCTCCGGATCGAAACGAATGGCCGTGGGACATCGGTTGGACCTGATTTTTGAGATGATTGTCAAGCCCAGTGAGGCGGTCCTAGTTCCTTAGCTTCGTGTTAATCGGACTCCCGATGTGCGATCTAGACCTAATACGAAGTTTCGTTTCATTCGAGAGCAAATGGGAAATGAGTTTGGTTCTAAACTTTAGGGTAACCTAGAGTCACTTGTTTTGCAAGTTTTGGGTCTTGCAGATCGTATTTAAAGCGATCCCAACGGATTACATGGCTAAACGAGTTTAGCACCTAGTTAACTTTGTTAACTTTCTAAAGGATTTAATCCTAATTAATTTCTGGTCGAGGTGGTACTCGAGCCAACGTATGGAAATTTACGGGTCGTTACAATCTACCCCCCTTAAACAAAAAATTTCGTCCTCGAAATTTATACCCTTTCGTACTCCTCGAGAATCTGAGGGTAGTTCTTCCTAACCTCGGCCTCAGTCTCCCAAGTAGCTTCCTCCTCGGAATGATGTGTCCAAAGTACCTTCACAAGTGGGATGACCTTGCTACGCAGTACCTGCTCCTTCCTGTCAAGGATGCGCGTCGGGTGCAACTCATATGTAGCATCCTCGCTCAACTGTACCTGCTCCCATCTGATGATATGCGAAGCATCAGGAACATACTTCTTCAGCATAGATACATGAAATACGTTGTGTACAGACGCAAGTGGTGTGGGTAAAGCGAGACGATACGCCACATCACCCACTCGATCCAGTATCTGAAATGGACCGATAAACCTCGGTGTGAGCTTCCCCTTCTTCCCAAACTGAAGGACTCCCTTCATAGGGGAAACTCGAAGGAACACATGATCCCCGACCTCAAACTCAAGCGGTCGCCGCCTCGTATCGGCGTAACTCTTCTGCCTGCTCTGCGCTGTAAGTAATCGACGCCTGATAATGTCGACCTTCTCTATAGTCGCCTGTACCAACTCCGAGCTAATCAGACTACGCTCGCCAACCTCGGCCCAACAATGCGGTGCTCTACAAGGACGACCATATAGAGCCTCATATGGCGCCATGCCAATAGTCGCCTGGAAGCTATTGTTGTAGGCGAACTCTGCGTACGGAAGACAGTCATCCCAGCTATCCTTGAAGTCCAATACACATGCTCGCAACATATCCTCCAGAATCTGATTCACCTGCTTTGTCTGCCTATCAGTCTGAGGATGAAACGCCGTACTGAACTTTAACTTCACACCCATCGCCTCCTGGATATGAGTCCAGAAGATAGATGTGAACCGCGTGTCTCTGTCCGACACGATCTCTAAGGGAACTCCATGCAGACGGACGATCTCTTTGATGTACAGTCTAGCCAGTTCGTCTGCAGAGTTCGTAACTCTGATAGGGAGGAAATGGGCCGATTTGGTCAACCGGTCCACAATCACCCAAATGGAATCGTGTCCCTTCCTCGTCTTCGGCAGCCCTGATATGAAATCCATGGAGATGAAGTCCCACTTCCCACTGCGCTATAGGCATGGGGAAGCAGTCCGAGGAGGTCGGCGATATTCTGCCTTGACCTGCTGGCACGTCAGACATCGAGACACATACTCAGCGATGTGGGCCTTCATATTATCCCACCAATACATCCGTCTCAAATCCTGGCACATCTTCGTGCTACCAGGATGCATCGCAAGCTTCGAGTTATGGGCAGACTCGAGAAGCTCGCGTCTCAAGTCGGGCACATCCGGAACGCATAGGCGGCCACGGAATCGTAAACCCCCATCGGAATCAACTCTCCACTCGGAGTCCTCGGCGTCGCTAGCCTGCTCTCGAAGCTCAGACAGCCGTATATCGCCCTCCTGGGCCTCAACAATCCTGTCGTCAATAAGTGGTCGCACCCGAACGTGCGCAACACACTCAAATGGCTCCTTGACAGTGAGTCTCTGCCGAAGTCCCGTACGAACTCCACCATGTCCCACTCAACTATCATCAGTGGTGTCGCAAATGCAATCGCCTTCTTGCGGCTCAACGCGTCTGCCACAAGGTTCGCCTTGCCAGGATGATAGGAAAGCTCGAACTTGAAGTCCTTCAAGGTCTCCATCCATCGGCGTTGTCTCATATTCAAGTCTCGCTGTGTGAATATGTACTTAAGGCTCTTGTGGTCGCAGAAAAGCTCGAACTCCTCTCCGTAGAGGTAATGTCTCCAGAGCTTCAATGCAAAGATGACAGCTGCCAACTCCACGTCATGTGTAGGGTAATTCTCCTCGTGCTTCCTTAATTGTCTCGAGGCATACGAAATCACCCTATCTTTCTGCATCAGAACACAACCCAACCCAACGCGAGACGCGTCAGTATATATCGTGTATTTCTCCCCTTGCTCTGGCAATACTAGCATAGGGGCGGACGTCAACTTGTCCTTCAGCTCCTTAAAAGCTGCCTCCGCCTTCTCATTCCAGGCGAACTTCAGGTCCTTCCAAGTCAACTGAGACAATGGCCTGGAGATCTTCGAGAAATTCCGAATGAAGCGTCTGTAATACCCAGCCAGACCAAGGAAACTCCTCACCTCAGTAACCGATTCAGGCTGCTGCCAATCCTGAACCGCGGCTACCTTAGCAAGGTCTACTGCTATCCCATCATTGGACACTACATGTCCAAGGAACTTGACTTCCTCCTGCCAGAAGTCGCACTTCTTGTACTGTGCGAACAACTGGTTCCTCTTCAGTGTATCCAACACCGCTCTCAGGTGCTCCTCGTGCTCCTCCCGACTCGTAGAGTATATCAAGATGTCATCAATAAAGACGATGACGAATCGGTACAGGAAAGGCCAAAATACCCGGTTCATCAGATCCATGAACACGGCTGGTGCGTTCGTAAGGCCGAACGACACCACCAGGAACTCATAATGCCTAAAGTACGTCCTGAAGGCTGTCTTCTGCACGTCCTCCTCTCTCACGCACAACTGGTGGTACCCCGACTGAAGATTAATCTTCGAGAAATACTTCGCCCCCCTCAACTGATCGAACAGATCATCTATCCTGGGTAAAGGATACTTGTTCTTCACCGTGACCTGGTTCAACCTACGGTAATCAATACACAACCGTAGCGACCCATCCTTCTTCTTCACAAATAGCACAGGTGCTCCCCAAGGAGACACACTAGGTCGTATAAAACCCTTGTCTACCAGATCGTCGATCTGTTTTCGCAGCTGCTTCCACCTCCCATGAGGGAATACGTTAGTTCGCCGGTAAGATGGGTGCCCCACCGGCGTAAGATCGATTGTAAAATCAATCTCGCGTCGACGAGGTAAACCAGGAATAGTCTCAAACACGCCTGTAAATTCTTGAACCACCTGCGTACCCTCTACTGTCGGACCATCAATCGGCACAAGTAAAGCAGCGTAACAATCAACACGACAGGGCCAACTGACCTGCACTGGAAACGTAAAAGCTGTGCCGTCAGGTCCATAAGCCGTCACGATCCGAGTATCTCAATCTATCTCCGCCCTCATCCTGGCGAGCCAATCCATACCAAGGATAACGTTGTAGTGCCATAGTGGAGCAACAATGAGGTCGACGAGCACTATACTGCTACCCAAAACTATCGGACAACCCTCGCATAACCGTGTGACATCCGAACAGGTCCCAGTAGCTGTAGTGAGTCTCATTCCCTTTGTGGGAATCGTAGGCAAAGATAGACGTTTAACCGCCCCACAAGAAACAATAGAAGTAGTGGACCCAGTGTCCACCAATAAGGAAATGGAAGTACCATGAATATAAGCCGTACCCTCAAAAGCCGTCGGAGCCGAGACCGATGTCTCAGGTGCCTCGGCAACAAGAGTGTGCATGCGAGCCTGCTGCTGTCGGTTCGGCTGAGGAGCCAAGGGTCGCTGTGGCGGCTTGAAGCGCGACACAGGAGGTCGAAAGGAAGGATGTGCAGGAGCAGTCTGTAGCGGTGGAGCTGATATGGCCTGTGGATAAGGGCGATCCAATCTCTGCGGTGGTGCAAATCTACTAGCCCTCATACGCGAGAAGCAACTCTCAGCAGGGTGTCCTGGTTTCCCGCAATACGTGCAGGTCACCAACGGCCGTCTCACAGGAACAACTGGTGCTGCGGCCCTGGGGGGTGAATCAGCACGAGGCCTCTTGCCTAAGATAGGCCTGCTCTGTAAATCCTCGCGTGGCCTCACAACCATAGCACCACGCGATCTGGCCAATCGGTCCACATCCTGCTCGGCCGTCATAGACATGTGGACCAATGCCGCGTAGGTAGGTATACTGAGGCAGCATATCTTCGACCGTATCTCCGGTCGTAAACCCAAGGAAAAATGACGCATCCGTATCTGCTCATCCACCAGTATAGTTGGGACAAAGCGGCCCAACTCTGTGAAGCGGTGCTCGTACTCCGTCACCGTCATGCCTCCCTGCCTGAGGCGCAGAAACTCATCCTCCTGCTCATGCCGATACGTCTGCGGGTAGTACTTCTCGTGGAACCGAGACTCGAAAGCCTCCCAGGTCCACACGAAATCTACTGCGACCGTGCGCAGCACACTGTCCCACCATAAACTGGCCTCCCTCTCAAACATGAAAGCGGCCAGCTCCACCTGCTCTGCCTCTGAGCAATGCAGCATCCGAAGCATCTTAGAGATACGGTCAAGCCAGAACTCTGCCTCCTCGGGTCTGTGAGAACCCATAAATGAGGGAGGCCTCAAGCGCTGAAATCGCTCGAGTAGACCGCGTGTACCTGCATCTCCAGTAGGAGGTGCGACGGATGTGGGCAGAGGCACATCCTCAAACCGAGCAGGAGGCTCAGAAGGCTCATCAAGATGTGCAGATGTCATAGGTAGAGTCGCACTACCACCACGGGACAAGGCCTCAGCGATAGTGGCCATAAGTCCAGGCTTCTTCTTCTGCCAGATCTGCACTGCTTCTTCGCATCTCGTCGATGCATCATCAACATCAGTTGCTCAAACCTATCAGTCGGCGGAGCAGCCTGGGAGTCATGCTACGTAAAAGAAGACGGCCGATACTGCTCACGGACTGGGGGCGTGTAAGGTGGCAGTCCACCGGTAGGACCAGCAGGAGGCTGATAAGAACCCAACCCTCGGTCCGTAGGACCGCTACTACTAGAAGGAGTCTGGTCCATTGAGCCAGTCAGACGGAGATGTGCCGTGTTCCGCGTATACTGTCGCGGCATGCCCTATACAACATAAGGTAGATCATTTGTGAGATAAGGCACAATACACTTCATAACACTTCATAAAGCACTTAAGCATTCCGCACATCATCAAAACAAAAGGGGTTACATGCCTTTCATTTACCCAAAATTGTCATAATACATGGAATACAGAGTTACATGAATCATGACGGAAATCACATGATAGCACGCTACTATCTATTACATCAACTACATGAAAACATAAACCGCCTATCGCGGCAACCAAAAACAAACAACAACCACAACAACGTGGATGACTAAGCATCCGAAACAGGCGGTGGAGGAGGAGCGTTCTTGTCCTGCACACAGCACAGAATGGCCTTCAACGTACGAGACACCTTCTTAAAGCTCTTCTTCATGTAGGCTTCGGTCTCTTCAAGCTTGGATCGGGTCTCACCAAGCTCAGCCCGAACTTGTCCAACCTCTTGCTGCAGGGCGGCTTGACCCTCCTTGAGACGGGCCAAACGTGCATCAAAAGCATCCCGATTCACACCCTGTTCCTGAGCCGCAGGAGGTGAACTCTCCTCAGTGTCCTGAGCCTCAGGTTCTTCTTCCTGTATGTCATCACCACGCTCCTCATCACTCTCTGCCTGCAGGTCAATACTCTCCTCACCGGCGCTATCCGACTCATCTCCAGACTCGTCGAGTCGTGCTTGCCGCTGTTGAGGGCCGATCTTCATATTCTTGAGTGTCGCCTCACTTATGACTCGGACTGGTGCAAGGTCCTCCATGTTCAACCTGTAGCCGACATCACGAGCCATCCTGCAGATCAGACGGCCAAATGAGAGCGAAAGATTGTTCCTGGCAGAACGAACAACCTGAACTATCTGGGATAGGATGAATGTGGGTAGGCATATGTTGTCCCCATGTCCCACCTTATACAAAAAGTCCACCATCAACCGAGTACATTCCGTGCGGTTACCCCACCGTGGGTACACATTGTAGGTGAAGATGTGATGGAGTAAATGGAAGTCCTCAGTCATCTTTGTGGCCGCAATGCAATTCCCTCGCTTCCAAGTAACCCGGCGACCACAGAGATATCGCGTGCGACGATCCCTTTCTCGCGCACTCCTAGAGAAGTCGTCACTAGGAAACACTTGACCATGTGGAATCTTCGTGATTCGAACCACCTCATCCACAGTGATTGTGCGTCTTATGCCCCTCACAGAGACAGTGAACTGAAGAGGCTCCAACGATGAATCTATGATATGAGCGTAGAAGGCGCGAACCGTGTTCTCACATGCGAGAGACTCGCCTTCAAATATAGAATTCCATCCGATATCCACCAAGTGGTCCATCATCGGGTGTAGGCCAAACATTCTTTCATCCACATGAGCTTCAAATACAACCTTGCGGCCCGCGAAGCGCCCGTATTCGATGCCTATCGGATAAGCATTTCTGACGGGATGGTCAGGATCCAGGTCTCGCTTCGACCTAAACTCCCGAACGGTGCTAGTGCCAGCCCCAACGTCGGATCTTCTTCGGGAATGGGCTGGCCTACTTGGGCCGACGTCATCAGCCGCGGTTTTCCTCTTTCCCATGAAAGATAGGATGGAGGAAACGGAGAAAATAGTCGTCATCACACCAAGGAGGGCCATGAAAAATTGCCAAAATGGGGGAAAAAGGGGCTGATCTCTTTGATCCACCACAAGAAACAATCCAATAGGTGTGGAAGGGGCACTAGAGGTAGGAAATGAAGGAGAAACAAGAAGAAAATGGAATGGGTTAGGAGATTACCCGATTTTAAGCTCCAATAAGGGGTATGAGAGCTCCAACTTGAGAAAATGGGGAAAGGAGGAGGCTAGGGCTATTGTGGAAGGTTGGGGTGTGTGGGTTATGGAAGAAAATGAAAGATTGCAAGGTTTGGAGGGATGGGTTTAGAGAAAAATTGAAAATGGGGTTTGGAGGTGCTTGGAAAGGAAGAAATGAGGGAGAAGGGTGCTCCAGCCCCTTAAATCCTAAACTTATGGGAATTTCGCACGTGCCATGGGGTGTAGGAGGTTGGGCCGACCAACCTCAGCCTTGGATCCACCCCGGAAAACCGACCGGACCGCGGTCCGCCGCCTGAGCCGCGGCACCGCCGGAGCCGGACTTGGCCGGAGCCGCGCCGCCGCGGTGGGGATCTGCTTCCCATATGCCCAGGGTGTCAAATGCACCCTGGTTCGATCTGGACCCTTGATGGATTAACGTGCGGGGCCCCCGAACTCAGTTCAGCTCCAGAACGGTTAGTTCCGAAAAATTTCTGAACTAATCTGATTTTTCCTGATTTTTGAAGACTGATTTTGGGTGGATAGTGACCTGGACACGTCAATAGACGGTCTAGGAGTGATTTAGAGTCCGTATGTGCGGTCAGGATCGAGTACAGACTCGATCAACGCGTTCATTTTTAATGAATTTCGCCGAACGGTGAAATCGGGAGACCCTAAGACTTGTCTAATTTTTTTTTGCGCACCCTCCTAGGTTGTGACACGTCAGCGTACGTAGTGGGGACATAACTCAGGTCCGGTTTTAATCAAAATCATGCTCTGATACCAACTTGTAACACCCTGAAAATCGGGGGTCGAGTATGAACTCAACTCCCGAGTTCCAACGCATCACTTATGCAACATACACAATGATGGTTAAATGTTGTCTGAGTTAGAGCAATAAACATGAATGAGATTATACCAAAACAGTAAATCATACTCCAGTTCAATTGTATAAAGGCAAGCTTTAAGATCGAAATTTTATATTCGAAGTATGTAAAGTAACAAAATTTTATGAACTCCAGAGTATGAGTACTAACTGAGTACCAATATACATGTATTGTTTCTAAGTCAAAAATTCAAAATACAATCCCGTAGATAAGCCCTGGAATCCCCGCGATGCAGTCGGCCTAAGCATAGCCGTTAGAGTACTGCATAAAATAGAACTCATCCTGATCCTCCTCGAAGTTGGGCTCCGGCTCCTAAACCGAGGCACCATCTATACCTGCGACAGAGTCTGGTGGGTGTTGCAAACACCGTCCCGTAACATGGGAGTGAGTAGCTAACTCAGTGGAACAATAAAGCATAGGTTAACATGTTATCAATTCAATCAAGCAGTAATGATAAAGTAGTACAAATCAGACAATTCTAACTACTCTTATTAAGTGCGAAAATGAAATGACATGATGCTGTATGCCCTTGCCAAACCACCCTCAAGCGACATCATCTTACGTTCGCGAATACTTAACTCACTCAGTGCGCCACATCTACTAAGCACATGCGGTGTGATGATGATCATGATTACCGAGTTATTATTAGTCCATTTCAACCAGCAGTAATGGGAAACTAAGGTACCTCCCTTGTATCATTCCCAAACATGATCAATTCTAGGGTCGTCAATCCTAGCTAATCTCATACGATATTATGGTTTGAGAAGCGTAGTGAAGGCATCGCAAAGGGCTCGTCACCCATCAGCGCGGATACAGATCTCATCGTATGCGGCTCAATTGTTGGCCGTCAGCTCAAGTACAGGTCTCACCGTGCTTGGCTCAATCACTAGCCGTCAGCTTGAGTACAGGTCTCACCGTACTCGGCTCAACTCATACTCTAGTTGCTGTGAAAGACTTGTCGCCAATCACAGACACTTGGAGTATACTCGAAGATACTACGGAGGACTCGTCGCCCGTCAGCACGAGCACAGGTCTCACCGTACTCGGCTCTCGCCGTAAGTATTGACAGCTCGAATACAGTGTCCCATACCACCGTATTCGGCTCACGAGTTTAGTTACACAATGGTCACTACGGGGAGGTACATGGCCCAAGCGTAGGCCGACAGCTCGACCACGGTGTCCCATACCACCATGCCCGGCTCATGCGTCTTAGCGGATCGAGGTACCATGGTTAACAGGATCGCCACTGGTAAGTTTGGTACCCTAGGTTCAAGCAATAGCGACCAAACATGGTGAACACACATACACATATCGGTTTACTTGACGAGCCTGACTAGCTCGAGCGCACCACAAGTTGGGCGATATGGAGCGCAAAAGCACTCCATGTGGCCAACCACTATCGCCAACCGAAGTATGACTCGGGTTCGCCAGACACATCCTTTGTGGCGACATGAGTCTCAGCCACAATCTCAAGTCTGGTACCGAATGTTTGGACTATAGACTTAGTCTCAAACTCAAACAGATCTCATCAATAGCATGTGGAGTAAAGCATGATAACGAAGTAATACAGGCATGTTAGCAAGCATATTATAAAGCATGAAATAAAGCATGAAGTAAAGCATGTAGTAAATTATAAAGCACTATACAAGTAGGGATACAATTACATACACATCACAAGTGAGTGGTTATAGCGAACCACCACATGGAGGGGATCCTACATGTCTCTAAGGTAGTCAGGAATTCCATATCAGCGCTTATCTAAGGCACTAACACTCAAGCTTTTTCACACACAAGCATTTACACAAACACTTAGAGTGCACCATTCTAACATACATGACGTATGTTAGCAAATGCGTATTAGGGCTATTCTTTCACCAAGCGGTTATTTTATCCGCTTATACCATATTCATACAACAAATAATCATGACAATTTCACTTCCAAAATTTACACATATACGGTATTTCTAGAATACACAATTTCAACATACATAGTGTTTACAAGCGAACATATATTACGGCGATTCCTTTCGCCAAACTAGTATTTTATCCATATATTGTATAATCATACATTAAATAAACACGTCAAACATTTTCCCAAAAAAATACGTATACGGTATTTCTAGAATACAAAATTTCAACATACATAGCATTTACAAGTGAACATATATTTCAGCGATTCCTTTCACCAAATTAGTATTTTATCCATATATCATATAATCATACATTAAATAAACATGTCAAACATTTTCCCAAAAAAAATATGTATACGGTATTTCTACGTATACCTAGAGTATGTGAAATTCCATATTTTACAACGTTAATCGAAACAGGAAACGGAAAGCACTTTGTACATGTGCAATTGAATGCAGATCATGAATCTACCATTATCTGACATTGAAAGCGTTGAAAACCGTAACTTATACACTTAAAGTCCTCACCTCGGCCCTTGGAATCACAACGAATCAGCAAGGGTCGTTGAGCTTCCGTATACGGGAGTTTTCTAGCCTAAAGAGCGGAATCGGTTAGCCTTTACATAACCTACAAGGAACTTACATCAAATCAGACCTAGGGTTAGGGTTTCTTACCTTCAAACGGAATGGATACCACCGAGAAAACACCTGAAAAGGAGCGGTGTAGGCCGTGCGACAACCGAAAGCAGTAGGAGGAAGATCACCCACAAATTCCAAGCTCTTCTCTCTCTTTTCTCTCTCTCTCTAGGGTTTTATCCTAAATTCGTATGGCTGTGAGAGGGGCTGTTCTAAGCTCCTTTTATAGCCAAAAACATTCTCAAAATAGACTCAGGTTCAAGGGTTACTGCTAATATAGGATATTCGTCACTTTTTCAGCTCAAAAGAGAGGTTCTGGTAGCCCTCCTTGAGCCAAACGTCAGACTTAAGCTCACCACCTATGGATCTATGTGGGATTATGTTTTCGACTCGATCGGATTCCCAGATCGCACGTGGCGGACCACTTTCAGTTCGACGGTCAGTGGGCCACGATCAGAAATTTCAAGTACATGTAAATGTTCCTGAAATTTTTCTTAATCCGAGGGTGTAATTTGGTCGGATTCTGACGGTCAGGTTGCTTAATACTGACGCGCAAGCGAAAGGTGCCAGATCACTATTCCTGATATTTATTTTGGGATGGGAATAGTGTTTTTCACACACCCTCGCTCCAGATCGAAACGAATGGCCGTGGGACATCGGTTGGACCTGATTTTTGAGATGATTGTCAAGCCCAGTGAGGCGGTCCTAGTTCCTTAGCTTCATGTTAATCGGACTCCCGATGTGCGATCTAGACCTAATACGAAGTTTCGTTTCATTCCCGAGAGCAGCCGGGAAATGAGTTTGGTTCTAAACTTTAGGGTAACCTAGAGTCACTTGTTTTGCAAGTTTTGGGTCTTGCAGATCGTATTTAAAGTGATCCCAATGGATCACATGGCTAAACGAGTTTAGCACCTAGTTAACTTTGTTAACTTTTTAAAGGATTTAATCCTAATTAATTTCTGGTCGAGGTGGTATTCGAGCCAACGTATGGAAATTTACGGGTCGTTACAACTTCACTTGTAGATTTGGGTTCTAAATCATCTGACTTAGAAGAATCTTCAGAGTAGGACAATTCATCCCATGTGGCTAACATGCCTTTTCTCTTTAGCTTATCCCTTTTTGAACACTTATTTGCCAAATGCCCATATTCATGACAGTTGAAGAATTGATTATCTTTTAGAGATTTTCAGTTTTTAGTTTTACCATTTTTCTTCTTAGAGGGTTTTTGAAAATCAACTCTCTTCTTACTTTAAAAAATCTTATAAAACTTTTTAGCTAATAAGGCCATATCATCCTCTCAGTTTTCACAATCAAAATTATTACTAACTTGAGAAATACATTTAGATGATTTAAGGGCCATAGACTTACCTTTTAGAGCTTTGAAATTCAACTCATAAGTTTGAAGTGAACAAACAAGTTCCTCCACCCTCATATTATTAGTGTCTCTAAGTTCCTAAATGGCAGTCACCTTGGAATTGAATCTCTTAGGAAGTGATCGCAGTATTTTTGCACAAACTTTGCTTTCTGGGATGCTATCTCCAAGACCCCACATAGAGTTAACTATGTCATTTAGTTTCATATAAAAGTCCATGAATGATTCATTTTCTTCCATACAAATTTCCTCAAACCTAGTGGTAAGGATCTAAACTTTAGACTTTTTGACAATAGTTGTTCCCTCGTGTGTCATTTCAAGGATGTCCTAGCTTGTTTTGTCGTATCACAAGATATAATTCTTTTGAACTCATTTGGTGATAGTGCACAAGTGATTACATTTAAAGCTTTGGATTAGCACTGCTCTCATTTTTCTAAAGAGTAGTCCACATATAATACGGTATTTCTTTAAGGGACTTAGTTCCATCAGTGCTTAGAACTTCAGACGTAGATGGATTCCATCTAGTCACTGTGGCTTGCCACACACTTTCATCAATGGACCTCAAAAATATCCTCATCCTGGCTTTCCAATAAGCATAATTGGAGCTATCAAATGGTGGTGGCCTAGTAATAGAAAGGCTATCAAAATTTGACATATTGTGAGCTCGAGATTGATTAGCTTAGAAAATAAATCCAATGGAATGAGCTATTAGGCACTGATACCACTTGAAAAGGGCGAGCTCTCAGTCCTAAAGGGGGGGTGAATAGGACTATGCCAAATAAAAATAAAATGCTGATAATAAATGCAAATAGCTAAAAAAAATAGCAACCTCAAATGCACTAGTCTTGAAAGGTTGATACAAATGTTGTTCTAAGGACAACCTTACACTAAAAACCAAGGTTTATGGTAGGACAACCTGATTTCTAGAACTTCGGTAAGTATAAAAAAACTCAAACCGATATAGAGGCAAAAGAAACAAATCTAGCTATTACAACATTCACCACAAGTACATAAAAGAGATACAAGCATTCACACACAAATATCAAATACAACATCCACCACAACTCCAAGAATTATCGTGGTTCGATGTGACACCAATTGTTCGTAAATAGCCACACCTACTCCACTTCCAATATCCACAACTCACGTGGTATTAGCTTTCACTATGAAAAAAGGTTTTCCAAGGTTCACCTTAAAACCTATATAGATGTGTTTTTCAATTAAGCTTACACAATAAAAAAACCCCACACTGAGATTTTCCTGGCTGATCTCAGTCAAAACCAAAAAGGAGATTTTTCTGGTTGAATCTCTCAAACCAAATACAGAAAATTGTAAAAATACTTATCTGAAGATTTTTCTTCGATGTAGCTGGTAGAACCACTTCTTTGTAGATGTAGATGTTCAAAGTTCTATCTCACAAATGAAAGGGTTCTAGGTCTAGATGAATTTTAAATTAAACCCAACCTTTGGATACTTGGATTCAATTTCTTGGATCTTAAAACGGGTTAAAACACAATTCTTTTTTTATCAAATAAGATTGAACAACAAGAGATCAAGAAATTTAAAACCAAAAAGATATATAAAAGAATCTTAAATACTGTATAATAGCTTCACAATAGCGGGGACTTAGTTCTCAGAGAGGTGGCTTGAATTGCTTGAATGAATGAAAAAATCTAAGAAAAATCCTCTATTTTTAGGCTAGAATTCGGTTCCCTCAACTGGTCTAAGGTCTGCTATGATTAGTCCTGGCAGTAACCAATTTTCAAAATTTCTGGTGTAATCGGATAAACCCGTTACTTGACTAGTCGAGTGGCCTGCTCGACTAGTCGAGTGGGTAAAAATCTCCTTGCTGGAGTTCGAGTCGAGCCCGGCTCGACTGGTCGAGCCAGTCTACATGACCGATTGAGCAGGGTGCTCGACTGGTCGAAGAACCACCAGAGTTATCTAAAAATTTGAGTAAATCTCTGGACTAGTGGAGAAAAATACTGGACTAGTCGAGCTACTGCCTGGACTAGTCGAACCATGGCTAGGACTAGTCGAAGCAAAGCCTTTAATAAGTACATTAACCCAATTTAAATATGCAACATTAATGACCTAAGCCTAAGGTCTTTCTAGGGTCATGTATACTTTAAATATGAGCATAGAACTTGTAACATCGGTCGCTTCAGTAGATAGTATACTTGAGGTACTTTGAAGCTTTATCTTATACACTTTGAAGCTTGAAACTTGTGTACTTGATCTTGAGCTTGTAAACTTGAACTTGAGCTTGTGTACTTGATCATGAACTTGATCATGTAATGCACTTGGACATGAACTAGTATTTAAAGTCACACTTGCACTCGGTCTTGTGTAAGAACTTAATTTTCTATTTGAAGTTGAACATGCACTTTGATTTGTAATAGTAGCACTTTGATGTTGATGTAGATGACTTGAAACACATCGTTGAATGAAAGTGAACTTTCCATCTATTGAACTTGAAGGTGAGCTTTACATCTATCAAACAAGTTAATCATTCTCAAGTGGTTTGTCACACAAAATTTGACAACAAAGGGTGCTAGATTTAAAACATAGCACTTACATGACTCCCTTGGGGAAGACCGCAGTGCTAGGCCGATTCTGTTCGTCTTATCCTGTGTTGGTGGGAGAGACCTTCTTGCACGTAGATTTGTTTGTGATGCCAATGTCAGAGTACGATGTCATCCTGAGCATGGATTGGCTTGCCGAGTACCACGCCTTATTGGATTGCTTCGCGAGGACAGTCACATTTTGTATACCCGACTTGCCTCAGTTCTAGTTCGTAGCCGAGCTCAGAGTTGAGCCACTGTCTTGCTTGATGTTGTGTACAATAGAGGATCCCGTAGCCGAGCTCAGAGTTGATCAGTTGCTAATTATCTGTGATTTCCCTGACATATTTTAGGAGATTCTGAGGTTGGCGTCGTGCTGGCATATTGAGTTTCAGATTGATCTTGTGCCTGGTACCGCGCCTATCTCAAAGGCTTTGTATCGTATGACATCGACGGAGTTGTGGGAGCTGTAGTAGTAGTTGGACAAGTTGCATGAGCTAGGCTTCATCCATCCGAGCAATTCACCGTGGGGAGTGCTGATACTATTCATCAAGAAGAAGGATGGCTAGTTGAGGCTCTACGTGGATTACCGCGAGCTCAACAGGTTCACAATCAAGAATAAGTATCCACTCCTGAGGATCGATGATTTATTTGATCAGCTGCAGGGTGCACAGTTCTTTTCGAAGATCGACCTATGGTCCGGTTATCATCAGATTCCGGTCCGAGAGGAGGACTTCCCGAAGACAGCTTTCAGGAAGTGCTATGGTCACTTTAAGTTTCAGGTCATGTCCTTCAGACTGACCAATGCGCCTGTCATTTTCTTGTAGTCCTCATCGATGACATTCTGATCTATTCGAGGACCCGCGAGGACCATGAGTAGCATCTAGGGATTACCTTGTAGACCCTTCGTGTACACCAGCTCTATGCGAAGTTGGAAAAGTGCGAGTTTTGGCAGGAGAAGGTGAAGTTCTTCGGTCTCGTGGTGACGAGGCAGGGCATTGCAATGGACCCCTCGAAGATAGATGCAATGCGTTAGTGGGACCAGCCCACAAACGAGTCCGAGATCCGCAGTTTTCTTGGTTTGGCGGGATATTATCGATGCTTTATCGAGGGATTCTCTCGTAATGTAGCACTGCTAACCAGGTTGACCCAAAAGGGTGTAGAGTTTGTGTGGAGTGACACCTGTGAGCGAACATTTGTGAAGCTAAAGGACCGTTTGACATCTACACCAGTCCTCACTCTTCCCTCTAGGAGTGAAGGATTCGTGGTTTTTACTAATGTCTCGCATATCGGTTTGGGTGTTGTCCTGATATAGCATGGGAAACCGGTGGCTTTCGCGTCTCGCCAGCTCAAGGTCCAAGTTGAATATGAGGCAGAGACGTTTGATGAAGCTCCTGAAGGACTATAATTTTGATCTTCAGTATCACCCAAGCAAGGCAAACATGGTAGCGGATGCCCTTAGCCGTCAGCCATGAAGCCTAGTGGCACATATGATGATTCAGGAGTGGAAGATGCTTGAGGATGTGGCAGCGTATGACTTCGAGTTTGACTTGCAGTCTTCTATCGTTCAGTTATCGAGCCTGTCGATTCAACCCTCGCTTGTTGCAAGGGTGATCGAGGCTCAACAGTCAGATGACTCATTGCGGAGTTATCGAGCAGAGGGGGCATCTGAGAGTCAATCAGATTGGTAGATTGGATCTGATGGTGGACTTCACTTCAGGGACCAATTATGTGTTCCAGATATCCCAAAGTTGAATAGAGATCTTATGACCGAGGCACATCGATCGAGGTTTTCTATCCACCCTAGCTCGATGAAGATATATCGAGATATGAGGCGACAGTATTTTTGGGTGGGGATGAAGTGCCAGATTGCCAGTTTTGTGGTCGAGTGTGACGCATGCCAGCTTGTTAAGGCCGATCATTAGAGACCGGAAGTGGGAGCATGTATCCACTGATTTTGTTATAGGCTTATCGAGGACTCAGCGCAGTTATGATGCCATCTAGGTTGTCGTGGATCACTTAACGAAGTGGGCACATTTTCTCGTGATTCATGTGACCTGGCCTTTGGACCGTCTTGCCAGATTGTTTATTGATGAGATTGTGAGACTATACGGTGTTCCAGTCTTAATCGTTTCTGACCGAGACTCGAGGTTCACATCTAAGTTCTGGATGAGTTTCTAGAAGGCGATGGGGTCTGCCTTGCAGTTCAGCACTACGTATCATCCTTAGACCGATGGGCAGACCGAGAGGGTCAACTAGATCCGCAGACCGATGGGTAGACCGAGAGGGTCAACCATAGGAGCTTGTGTGATTGACTTCTCGGGTAGCTGAGATGATGTAACTGCTATGTTTTCTAGTGTAATGACTCGTAAATTTCCGTACAAAGACCCAAATACCACCTCGACCAGAAATCACTTAGGATTAAATCCTTTAGAAATTTGACAAAGTTAACTAAGTGCTAACCTAGATTAGCCATGAAATCCATTTAAATCACTTTAAATATGATCTGCAAGACCCAAAACTTGTAGAATCATTGACGCTAGGTTGCCCTAAAGTCTAAGATCAAACTCATTACCCGACTGCTCTCGGGAGCACATTGAAACTCCATATCAGGTCTGGACCGCACATCGGGAGTCTGAATAATACAAGGTTAAGGACATAGGTCCGCCTCACTGGGCTTGACAACCATCTCGAAAATCAAATCCAGTAAGTGTCCCACCGCTGTTCGCTTGAGTCCGGAGCGAGAGAGTGTGAAAACAATTGTTTTCTTTACAAAATAAATATCTCAAATAGTAATCTGAGACTTGTTACTTGTGGTCATTTTGTAAGCAACTAGACCGTCAGAATCTGACCCAAATACACCCTCGGATCAGGAAAAATTTCATGAATATATCCATGTGCTTGGAATTTCAGATCGGGTTTCACTGACCATTGAACTGAAACTGATCTGCCACGCGTGATTTAAGAATCTGACTGAAATGAAAACTTAACTTCACCTAGATCTAAGGTTGGTGAGCTTAAGTCCGACCTTTGGCTCAAGGAGGCCCGCCAGAAGTGCTCCATTGAGCTGAAACAGAGACGCTTTGGTTATAACCTAAGTATACCTTGTCCACAAGTCTATTTCAGAGAGTTTTTAGGCTATATAAGGACCTTAGAACCCTCTCTCTCATAGCCATACAAATTTGAGAGAAACCCTAGAGAGAGAAGTGAGAAAGAGAGAGAAAGAGTGAGAGTTGTGGGAGATCCTTCCTACCCTCTTCCCCTACCACTACACAAGCTTCACCACCCCATTCTCGTCACTTTCCTGGCGAATCTGACTTCGTTTCTAGGTAAGAAGCCCTAACCCTAATCTGTTTTGGGGTTGTAATGGTTGTAGGTTATGAAATGCTAACCTATTTCATTCTATAGGTCACCTAACTGCCGAATACGAAGGCTTAGCAAACCTATCAGATTTGTGATGATTCTACGGTAAAAGGTGAGGACTTTAGATGTATAGGTTATGGTTTTCAACGCTTTCAATGTCAGATAATGATAGATTCATGATCTGCATGTAATTGCACATGTACAAAGTGCCGTCTGTTTTCCATTTCGATTAAAGATGTAGAATATGAAATTTTACATATTCTAGGTATTCGTAGAAAATACCGTATACGTATATATTTTGGAAAAGTGTTTGACATGATTATTTGTTATATGAATATATGATATATGGATAAAATACTTATGTGGTGAAAGGATTCGCCCTAATACATGTTTTGCTAATATACACTATGTATGTAGAAATAGTGTATTGTAGAAAGTACCATATACATATATATTTTGGAGATGTGTTTGCCATGATTATTTGCTGTATGAATATATCATATGTGCGTAAAATACTTGCTTGGCGAAAGGACTCGCCCTAATACATGTTTTGTTAACATACACTATGTATGTTGAAAGTGTGTATTCTAAGTGTTTGTGAAAATGCTTGTGAAAGTAAGTGTTTGAATGATGGTGCCTTAGGTAAGTGTTGAGATGGGATTCTCAACTACCTTAGAGACCTGTATGATTTCCTCCATGTGATTTATTACTTTAACCGCTTACTTATGATATATATGTGTTTGTGTTGCTTGTTTATATAGTGCTTTATAACATGCTTTATAACATGCTTTATGACATGCTTGTTAACTTGCTTGAATTACTTTGTTTAATATGCTTTACTCCACATGCTATGAATAAGGATTGATTGAGTTTGGGACTATGTTTATAGTCCAGACAATCGGTACCAGACTTGAGATCGTGGTTGAGATTCATTTCGCCACGTAAGATGTGTTTGACGAACCCGAGTCGTACTTCAGTTGGCGTCAGTGGTTAGGCCACACGAAGTGCTGATGCACTTCATGTCGTTCAGTTGGTAGTGTGCTTGAGCTAGTTAGGCTCGTCAAGTAACCCAATATGTCTAATGTATGTTCACCATGTTTGGTTGCTACTGCTTGAACCTAGGGTACCAAACTTGCCAGTGGAATCCCGTTAACCATGGTACCTCGATCCGCTAAGACTCATGAGCCGGGCATGGTGGTATGGGACACCGTGGTCGAGCTGTCGGCCTATGCTGGGGCCATGTGCCTCCCCGTAGTGACCAGTGAGCAACCAAACTCGTGAGCCGAATACGGTGGTATGGGACACTGTATTCGTGCTGTCGACACCTACGGCGAGAGCCAAATACGGTGAGACTTGTATTCGTGCTGACGGGCGATGAGTCTTCGTAGTGTCTTCGAGTATACTCTGAAGTCTGTGATTAGCGACGAGCCCTTCGCAGCAACTAGAGTATGAGTTGAGCCGAGTACGGTGAGACTTGTATTCGAGCTGACGGCCAGCGATTGAGCCAAGTATGGTGAGACCTGTATTCGAGCTGACGGCCAGCAATTGAGCCACATGCGGTGAGATCTGTATCCGTGCTGACGGGTGATGAGCCCTTTGCGATGCCTTCGCGATGCCTCTCGAACCATAATATCGTATGAGATTATCTAGGTTTGACGACCCTAGAATGGATCATGTTTGGGAATGATACAAGGGAGGTACCTTAGTTTCCCAATACTGCTGTTTGAAATGGACTAATAACAACTCGGTAATCATGCTCATCATGCATTGCATGTGCCTGGAAGATGTGGAGCACTGAGGAATGCAAGCATGCCGCAAACGTAAGATGGTGTCGCACGAGGGAGTGTGTGGTGAGGGCATACATCATGACTGCATTCATACTTGCATTAATAAGAGTAGTTAGGAGTGTTTGATTATACTGCTTTATCATTACTGCTTGACTGAGTCGATAACATGTTAACCTATGCTTTATTGTTCCACTGAGTTAGCTATTCACTCCCACGTTACGGGACGGTGTCGTACACACCAACCAGACTCTGTCTCAGGTATAGATGAGACGACGACTCAGGAGGCTGAGCCGGACTATGACGAGGACCAGGACGAGTTCTCATTTATGCAGTATTCTGGTGGCTTCGACTAAACTGCCAGATCGAAGGGATTTGCTGGGATTACTTCCCTAGTTGTATTTTTAACTTTTTAAACATAAAATAGATATATGTATATGGTGACTCAGATGGGTTCATACTCTGGAGAATGAAATGATTTTGTTTCTTTTACATACATATATATACAGTTCAGTCTTCCGCTTGCCTTTATACAATTGATCTGGAGTATGAATTACTATTTTGGTATAATCTCACTCATGTTTATTGCTCTAACACAGACAACATTTAATCATCATTATCTATGTTACATAAGTGTTGCGTTGGAACTCGGGAGTTGAGTTATGCTCGACCCCCGATTTTCAGGGTGTTACATCTAGCTCCTATGATTGTCAAGTTTTATAGTGCCAAAACCTCTTGGAACTTGTATCTTGTGTAGCTCATTTACATATTCAAGATCATACAATTCATGTACAAGAACAAAGGTCTTTACCTCAAGAGCTTCAAGTACAAGTTCAAGATGTTTCAATTTAAGATTCAAGCATCACAAGTATAAGAGATATACAAGTTCAAGTACAACATCAAGTGATAGTTCAAGGATTCAAAGCTTCAACTATGTCAGTGCTTTATTTTGGAACTCAAAGCTCAAGGTGAAATACTATTCAAGTACTTCAAGTTCAAGATTCAAAGTACTTCAATATCAAGCTTCGTATACTTCAAGATTAACTATTAACTGAAGCAAATGATCATTCAATGTTCAAATATCACTTATAAGGTATGTAAGACCCTAGATTAACCATAGGATAGGTCATATTGATTGCATACTTAAATTGGGTCATTGTATACTTCTATAGGTTGTTTCTCGACTAGTCTTAGCCCATATTCTACTAGTTCTAATATTGGCTCGACCAGTCCAAGAAATTCCTCGACCAGTCCAAGGTTTGTTACTAATTTTTGAGATTTTTTATTGGACCTTTAACTAGTCATGGAGACTACTCGACCAATCGAGCAGGCTCGACTCAAAGTCCAACAAATAAATTGGGTCCCACATGACCAGTCGAGAGCTGGGTTCGACCGATCGTGCAGGCCACTCGACCAATTATAGAATGATCTTATCTTATCGCGCCAAAAATTTTAAAAGTTTGTTGGTCCTTCGATCAATCGAGCTGTCCCCTGGACCAGTCGAGTGAACAGTTTCTGCATTTATAAATAGAGCACGATTTTCAGAGTTTTTCATTAAATTCAAGTAAAATCAAGACACCACTCTAAGAGATAAGTTTGTGATATTCTTAAGCTATTTAGTGCTCATTTAATATTCTCTTTAATTAGCTTTTTGCATTTGATTTTGAGATTCTATATTCTAATATTATTTGAAGAAGGGATTGAAGTTTTCCCTTTCTTGGAATCAAAATCAAATCAAGCAAGCCCAAGGTGATTTAATCTAAAATTCAATTAGAACTTAGAAACTTTTCATAAGTAAGTGTGGACATTAAACATCTACTTCGAATTGGTTCTTCCAGGCTTTATCAAAGGAGAATATCTAGATAAGTATTTTACATTTCTGTTTTTGGTTTTTTTTTAGATTGTGCCAGAAAAAATCTCTTTATTTTTCATTTGTCTGAGGTGATCCAGAAAACTCAGAGTCTGGGGTTTTTTTAATTGTGTAAGCCCACTTGAAAGTCACAATTGTGAAGGTTTTAGGTGAACCTTAAAAAGCCTATTGCATAGTGAATGCTAATATCTACTGTGTGAGGATATTGGGAGTGAAGTAGCTGTGTGGCTATTTTTCTAAACATTTGGTGTACACAAAAGTAAACCACTATAATTTCCAATCTTGTGGTGATTGATTGATTGTGGCTTTCTGTGAATGTTGTAATTTCCTTTTAAGCTTTGTGGAGAATGTTGTAATCTTTTATGCAAGTGTGGGAATGTCGTAATAGCTTAGTTTTTTTTTTTTACTATTTGTTTATTTATTCCTCTGTATTAGTTTAAGATTTTGATACACAGACCGTTCTAGAAATCAGGTTGTCCTATAAGGTTATCCTTAGAACAACATCTGTATCAACCTCTCAATACTTGTACATCTGAGGTTGTTATTCATTTATGCTTTGTGGGATTGTTTAATGTTATCTTTATTTATATTTGCTTAAATTTCACATTTAATTTTTAATTTGGTATAGTCTTACCCCCCCCCCCCCCCCCCCCCCCTCTTTAGGACTCTTAGCTCGGCCTTTTCAAGTGGTATTAAAGCCAAATAGCTTAGTTTATTTTTTGGATTAATTTCCTGAGCTAATTGATTTGAGCTTTTTAAGATGTCAAATTTTAATAGCCTTTTAGTCATTAGGCCTCCACCATTTGATGGCTCCAATTATGCCTATTGGAAAGCCAAAATGAGAATTTTCTTAAAATCCATGAATGAGAGCGTGTGGCAAGCCACAGTGACCAATTGGACCCCTCCTACCACTGTAGTAACTGGTAATGATGGATCTAAAAAGATAAAAGTCTCACCTTATTTTTCTTGGTTCGCTCTGCAGAAAAGTGAGAGTAGTGTCAATGCAAAGGCTTTAAATGCTATTACTTGTGCACTATCACCAGATGAGTTCAAGAGAATTATATCCTATGACACTGGAAAGCAAGCTTGGGATATTTTGGAAATGACACACGAGGGAACAACAATTGTCAAGAAATCTAAAGTTCAAATCCTCACAACCAAATTTGAGGAAATATGTATGGAAGGAAGTGAAACTTTCATGGACTTCTATACAAGATTGAATGACATTGTCAACTCTATGTGGTGTCTTTATGATAGAATCCCAGAAAGTAAAGTATGTGCAAAGATACTGCACTCATTGCTTGAACAGTTCAATTCATAGGTGATTGCGATCCAGGAACTTCGTGATACAAATAATATGAGGGTAGAAGAATTGGTTGGTTCCGTACAGACCTATGAGTTAAACTTTAAAGCTCCTAAATGTAAATCCATTGCCCTTAAGTCTTCTAAAAATATTTCTCCAGAATATAATAGTTCTGATTTAGAAAATTCTGAAGATGATATGACCCTTTTAACTAAAAAGTTTTATAAGATTTTCGAAAGCAAAAAAGAGGGTAGATTTGTAAAAACCTATTAAAAAAAATATTTAGATCTAAAACTTGAAAATCTTTAAAAGACAGCCAATGTTACAACTGCCATGAATATGGGCATCTAACGAACAAATGTCCTAAAAAGGACAAACCTAAAAAGAAAGGTATGTTGGCTATATGGGATGAATCTTCCTGCTCTGAAGCTTCTTCTAAGTCAGAAGATTCTGAAACCGAGTCGGGTAATGATGATAAAGCCCTAATGACTCTAGCCAAGTTCACTTTTTCAAATAACAATGATTCAACCAGTGAAGAAAATCTAAATAGTGACCATGAAAATGAAGAAAATCTTCAAGATGCTTATGATGCCCTATACAAGGAAAGTTGCAAAATTGTTGTAAAGCTAAAACTTCAGAAAGAAAGGTTTTCAAAATTAAAAGAAATTTTTGATATCTAGTCTTAGAAAAATCTCATATTTCAGATTGTTTTAAAAAAACTAGGTGCAACGTAGATTTCAAAACCACCCTAATTGAAAACCTAAAATATGAAAATGAAAAGCGAAAACTTGAAGTCTTTTCGCTTTTGAGTTTTCAAGACACATGGAGGTATGCCCAAGGTGATCCCAAGTAAGAAAAACTCTTATCCAAATCCAGAAAATCTGGCTATCGATCTGGATTGGGCTACGACAAAAGTATTCCTCCAAACATAAGAATACTCCACCCAAATTTGTGAAAGGGGAGTCTTCTAACTCAAAAGGGAAAAGTCTGAATCAAAATTATTCAAAAAATGCTGAGACTTTTCAAACCTTAAAACCTAAAAGCAACCATATCAACTATAAAAATTAGAATAGTAATCTTTTGGCTGAGAAAATTGTTGACTTACTTAAGGAGCTCTTAAAATCTAACTCAGTGGGTCGGTTTTATAACAACTACAAACATAAGAAGACCAACTATACTCCTAAACCCAAAACTATAATGAAATGGGTTCCCAAGGTTACTTGTTTGGTTGCCCACACCGCTTTCAAAGCTTCGAGCCATTCAAAGTGGTACCTAGATAGTGGTTGCTCCAGACACATGGCAGGTGACAAAGGATTGTTCACCAATCTTAAAGACATGACTGATGGTTCAGTCACATTCGGTGATGGTAGCAACTGCAGAATTGTTGGATAAGGTACAGTTCAACTCTTTAACCTCCCTCTATTTGAGAATGTTTTATATGTAGAAGGGTCAAAACATAATTTATTAAGCGTCTCTCAAATATGCGATAATAATCATAGTGTAAAATTCATTAACCAAGGGTGTGAATTTTTTTTTTAAAAATGGTTCTGTAATATTAATTGGTTGCAGAACTTCTGAAAACTGCTACATTGTTTGTGATTCAAGATCATCTAATCTATCATGTTACATGGTCCAAACTGATGAGACCGAATTATAGCATAAACGCCATGGACATGTACACTACCGTAACTTGTATAGATTGAGCAAAAGAGAGTTGGTAAGAGGTTTACCCAAGATACAGAAAGTAGACAAAATATGTGGCGAATGCCAGATTGGCAAACAAACCAGGAGTACACACAAAAAGGTAAACTCCAATGCTACATGGATCTTATTGGACCAACTAGAATGGAGAGTTGAGGTGGTAAGAAGTACATTCTGGTAAATGTTGATAACTTTACCAGGTACACTTAGGTAGTCTTCTTGAGAAAGAAATCAGAAACTCTCGATGAAGTAAAGAGGATACTTAAACATATCCAAACGGAAAAAGAATCACAAGTCTCTAAGATTCGTAGTGATCATGGTTCAGAATTTGAAAATAGTGGTTTTGAGAAATTTTGCAGTGATCAAGGAATATCGCATGAATATTCTGTGCCCAAAACCCCACAACAAAATGGTATAGTGGAAAGGAAAAATAGAGTGCTTCAAGAAATGGCAAATTTAATGCTAAATAGTATGAAGCTTCATAAAAATCTTTGGGTTGAAGCTGTTAATACAGCTTGCTATAATTAACTACATTTATACTAGAAAATCAAATAGTAAAATGGTTTATGAAATGTGGTTTAATAAGAAGCCTACTATCAAATACTTTTGATTTTTTGGCAGCAAGTGCTACATCTTATGTAACTGAGAAATCTGGGTAAGTTTGACACCAAAAGTGATGAAGGAATATTTTTAGGGTATGCTCTAAATATTCAAGCGTATCAGGTTCTTAACAAGAGGACTGGTATAATTCAAGAGTCCATTAATGTGGTTATAGACGATCACTTGAATACACCTGTCTCAAGTTCAGAAAACGATGAAGTTCTTTTAATTGATAAAACAGACTCTTCATCAAGTCAAAATAACACTGAACTGAGGACAGTTAAAAACCATCATTCTAATCAAATCCTTGGAAACCCTCTCACTGGTGTGCGCGCTTGTAGATAACTTGAAGATATGTGTAACTACGTATGCTTTACATCTCAGATAGAACCGGCTAACATAAAAGAAGCTCTTACTGACAAAAACTGGATTGTAGCGATCCAAGAAGAGCTTAATCAGCTTGTAAGAAATGATGTTTGGTACTTAGTTCTAAGACCAAAAGATAAACACATTATTAGAATAAAATGGATTTTCAAAAATAAGTCTGATGAACTTAGTAATATTATTAGAAACAATGCTAGGTTGTACAAGGGTACACTCAAATAGAAGGCATCGATTATGATGAGACCTTTTCCCTAGTAGCTCATCTTGAATCAATCAAACTATTTATATCCATTGCTGCTTTAGAAAGTTCAAAATATACCAAATGGATGTAAAGAGTATATTCTTAAATGGAGATTTACATTAAGAAGTGTATGTAGAACAACCAATGGGCTTTAAAGACCCTAAGCATGCTAATCATGGCTATCACCTGAAAAAGGTACTCTATGGTTTGAAACAAGCTCCCAGGGCATGGTATGAAAAGTTGACTAAGTTTCTACTAAGTCATAACTTTATAATGGGAAGTGTTGATAAGACATTGTTTGTAAAGAAACATAATGATCACATACTAATAGTGCAAATATGTTAATGATATTATCTATGGATCTACTTGTGCTAACATGACTAGTGAGTTTACAGATCTTATGAAGTCCAAATTTGAAATGAGCATGGTTGGAGAACTAAACTATTTCCTAGGGTTGCAAGTCAAACAGCTACCAGATGGTTTCTTTATCTCTTAAACCAAATATGATCTGAACTTAGTTAAAAAGTTCGGATTTGACAATGAGAAAAATTTTGATACTCTAATGAGTACTACTCTAAAACTCTCTAAGGATTCAATAGGTAAAAGTGTGGATCCTAAGTTGTATCGCAGTATGATTGGTAGTTTACTTTATTTAACTGTGAACCAACCTAATATTGCATTTAGCATAGGAATTTGTGCTAGATATCAATCTGACCCTAATGAGTCACATCTAATTGTTGTTAAGCGCATTTTACGATATGTCGCTAGTTGAGCAAATCTTGGTCTCTGGTATCCACATGATACTAGTGTGCAATTAGCTAGTTACACAGATGCTGATTGGGCTGGTAACACTAATGATCGTAAATCAACCAACGGTGGTCGTTTATATGTAGGAAACTGTTTAGTTTCTTAGCTAAGTAAGAAACAAAGTTTCGTATCACTCTTAACAGCTGAGGCTAAATATATTGCTGCTAGTAATGCATGCACTCAGCTTGTGTGGATGAAAAGAATGCTTAACAATTACGGAATTGTGCAAGAATCCATGGTTTTATATTGTGATAATTCAAGCACAATTAATATCTCTAAAAATTCAATTCAGCATTCACGAACCAAGCATATTGACATTAGATATCACTATATTCGTGAATTAGTGGATTACAAGACAATTTCTTTAGATTAGTCAACCGAGTTCTGAACGAATTAGCTCCTTGGTAATGGCTCAATCTATAGATAGAAAGCCCTATGATGGGAAACTACCACGTTAGGTCTGGAGAGAGATGGGACCGGTTATATAATAGGGGGAGCAGATGCAAGCTTTTTCTTTCAATAGCCGGCCAAATGACTACAGGATCATCGGTCTACTCTACCTCAATTCACCATTTCGAACCTTATACAGAAGGTTTTTCCGTACCAGCTCCTTCTACCTATACCGCAGTTGAAGCACCTAAAGGAGAATTTGGTGTCTTTCTGGTCAGTAATGGAAGCAATCGTCCCTACCGTCGTAAAATAAGAGCACCTGGCTCTGCCCATTCACAAGGACTCGATTCTATGTCCAAACATCACATGCCAGTAGCTGACATATTCACAAAACCGCTCGACAAAAGCAAGTTTGCAAAATTGAAATTTGATCTTAGTATGTGTAAAAAGAACTGATGATTTGTGTCTTTTTTGTATCATAATGTATATATTTTTATTTTGAAATTTTTTAGAATTCAAAATTTATGAAAAATTGCAAATTTCGTGAGGTGCATGACCAGTCGAGTACATACTCGACCAGTCGTGGCATGACCGGTCGAGCATGTACCCGACCCATCGTGAAACATGGGTTTGACCTTTTATTTGGAGAAAAAATCACTTTTCTTCATTTGGGTCTTGTTCTCCAATAAGCCCTACCTCGACCGATCGAACCCATCTTCGATTCCTCCATGGTTAGTGCGTTATTTTTTATTTTCTTATAGATTATAGTCCTTTACACTTCTTTTTCTTCATTTGTATGGTTTATTTCATGCTTTATGATTATTTTGGGGGTTTTCTATCAAAAGTCTGATCTACTAGAAACCCTTCTTGCCTCTTTTCCAATCTCTTTATTCATTGCTTTCTTTATTACAAATGGAGGGTAGAACTAAAAAGAAAGGATCTCGTGGTCCTTCTTCATCTCGTTCGGCTCTTATCATGGTGCGCCACCTTCAGTCGCGTGAGGAAGATCCCAGTTATGTGCGGGATATTCGCTTGCGCAATGTGATAATAGAATGAACTGTTAATCTTGATCATTTTACACCATTTGATATTATTCCTCTCCTTCAGTCTGTAGGATGGGATAACATATTGCATTAGGGTGGACCTATATATCGCTCCATTGCACATGCTATGTATGCTTGCATTACTGACTTTTCTACTGAGAATCTGACATTTACTATTATGACCAAAGAAGGTCCAGTTGATGTAGACCGTCATCTTATTTCTGGGTTAATGGATATACCTATCAATGACGAAGGTATTCCCATTAGTTCTCTTGTGGACAAACCTTCTGAATCTGAGAAGCGAATGCTCACTAGAGATTTATGTAATATGGATGCGAAATGGAGTACTGGGAATGCGTTCGCCTCCAAGTTTATGTTACCTAGATACAAAATCCTTCATAGGATTTTCATTTCAAATGTCTATCCTTGATCTGGTAACAAAACCGAGCTTACCATATTCATGGTTCGTATTCTCCATTCTATCATTTCTAGAGTCTCTGTATGTCTTCCTTCTCTGATTTGTTATAGCATAATTCAGTTCCACCTTCACCCTGGTCATAGTGACATACCCTTTGCTTATCTTATGACTGTGTTAGCCACCCATAGTTTAGTAGTTATGCCTGTTGGGAAAGCTCCCATTCATCATCTACCCTTCAACAATTCTAACATGAACAAGATGAATTTGAAGTTGGTCCCAGGCCAAGTTGATAAGGGTGATAGTGGAGCTATGGACGCACATGAAGAAGAGGGTGATTTGCCTCCAGATGATGTCAATATGGATAACATTTTTGATGAAATTGAATCTGATTCTGCTGGTGATCCTGATTATCAGCCATCTAATTATGATGCGCATTTGCACTCACTTGAGGAGAAGGTTGAAGGTATGCATGTGTCTTAAGAAATGTAATTTAAATATATGCACAAATATCTTTGGCGCATTAACAAGGGACTTCATCAAATTGATCCTATCATACCTACTCCTTCTTCTGGTTTGGATTAGTTTTTGAATATTTGTTATGTAATAACTTTTAACATACTTGAATTTCTCTTATATTATGTGCTTGGACATGCTTGCTTATTATTGTGGACTTGGTTAACTGGTTAACTTATTCATATCTTCTCTTATTACTCATTACTCATTCTATTTACTTTCTTATTTATCTTTCTTCCATTATCATTTATTGGTTCTTTCCTTTATCATATTATGATAAAAAGGGAAAGAATTTTATCATGCCTATTTCATTATGATAAATGTGTGAAAAATGTGGGTAGCAATTTTTTTGCTATATGGTATTAAGGGGGAGTATTGATGAGTTTTGATGTGTATTGATGAGTATTGATGTGAGTATTGAAGCGTATTGATTTGACCAGGTTGATTTGACCAGTTTGAAACTGGTGCATGATTCTTTGACCAGGTTGAAACTAGTGCATGATTCTTTATTGTGTATGTATGATTTTATTTTATTTTTTTGTATTTTGTTTTGTCACGAATTTGACTAAGGGGGAGATTGTAACTGCTATGTTTTCTAGCTCCTAAAATTGTCGAATTTTGTAGTGTCAAAACCTCTTGGAACTTGTATCTTATGTAGCTCATTTACATATTCAAGATCATACAATTCATGTACAAGAACAAAGGTCTGTACCTCAAGAACTTCAAGTACAAGTTCAAGATGTTTCAATTCAAGATTCAAGCATCACAAGTATAAGAGCTATACAAGTTCAAGTATAATATCAAGTGATAGTTCAAGGTTTTAAAGCTTCAACTATGTCAAGACAAAGTGCTTTATTTTGGAACTCAAAGCTCAAGGTAAAATACTATTCAAGTACTTCAAGTTCAAGATTCAAAGTACTTCAATATCAAGCTTCGAATACTTTAAGATCAACTATCAACCGAAGCAAATGATGATTCAATGTTCAAATATCACTTATAAGGTATGTAAGACCCTACATTGACCATAAGATAGGTCATGTTGATTGCATACTTAAATTGGGTCACTATATACTTCTATAGGCTGTTTCTAGACTAGTCTTAGCCTATGCTCGACTAGTCCTAGTACTGGCTCGACCAGTCCAAGAAATTCCTCAACCAGTCCAAGGTTTGTTACTATTTTTTGAGATTTTTATTGGAACTTCGACCAGTCCTAGAGACTGCTCGACTAGTCGAGTGAACAGTGCTCGACCAGTCGAGTAAACTCGACTTAAAGTCCAGCAACTAAATTGGGTCCCACAGGACCAGTCGAGAGCTGGGTTCGACCGGTCATGTAGGCCACTCGACCAGTCGAGCAAGCCAATCGACCAATCATGGAATAATCTTATCTTATCACGCCAGAAATTTTAAAAGCTTTTTGGTCCTTCGACCAATCGAGCTATCCTCTGGATCAGTCAAGTGAACAGTTTCTACACTTATAAATAAAACACGATTTTTAGAGTTTTTCATTAAATTCAAGAAAAATCAAGACACCACTCTGAGAGATAAGTTTGTGATATTCTTAAGCTATTTGGTGCTCATTTAATATTCTCTTTAATTAGCTTTTTGCATTTGATTTTGAGATTATATATTCTAATCTTATTTGAAGAAGGGATTGAAATTTTCTCCTTTCTTGGAATCAAAATCAAATCAAGCAAGCCCAAGGTGATTTAATCTAAAATTCAATTAGAACTTAGAACCTTTTCATAAGTGAGTATGGACATTGAACATCTACGTTGAACATCTACTTCGAATTGGTTCTTCCAGGCTTCATCAAAGGAGAATATCCAAATAAGTATTTTACATTTATGTTTTTGGTTTTTTTGAGATTATACCATGAAAAATCTCTTTATTTTTGGTTTGTCTGAGGTGATCTAGAAAACTCAGAGTGTGTGGTTTTCTGAATTGTGTAAACCCACTTGAAAGACACAATTGTGAAGGTTTTAGGTGAACCTTGAAAAACCTATTACATAGTGAATGCTAATATCCACTGTGTGAGGATATTGGGAGTGTAGTTGTGTGGCTATTTTTCTAAACAGTTGGTGTACACACAAGTGAACCACTATAATTTCTGGTCTTGTGGTGATTGATTGATTGTGGCTTTCTGTGAATGTTGTAATTTCCTTTTAAGCATTTGTTGAGAATGTTGTAATCTTTTATGCAAGTGTGGGAATGTTGTAATATCTTAGTTTATTTTCTTTGCTATTTATTTATTTTTTCCTCTATATCGGTTTGAGATTTTAATACACAGACCATTTTAGGAATCAGGTTGTCCTACCATAAACCATTGGTTTTTGGTGTAAGGTTGTCCTTAAAACAACATCTGTATCAATCTCTCAATACTTGTACATCTGAGGTTGTTATTCATTTCTATTTTGTGGGATTGTTTAATGCTATCTTTATTTATATTTGTTTAAATTTCTCATTTAAATTTTAATTTGGCATAGTCCTATTCACTCCCCCCCAACCCCCCTCTAGGACTCTTAGCTTGGCCTTTTCAGATGAGCATTTGCATCTGGTTGGGTTCTCATATAATAATAGCTATCAGATGACTTTTGGTATTGCTCCCTTTGAGGCCTTGTATGGTCGACCTTGTCGATCTCCTAGTTGTTAGGCTGAGGTTGGAGAGCACCGTCCCCTAGGCCCCCAGCTTATGCAGAAGATGTTAGAGGTTATCGATATCATTAGATAAAGGATGCGCACGACTCAGAGTTGGCAGAAGAGTTTTGCTGATCGCCAGCATCGTCCCTTGGAGTTCATTATTGGGGACAGAGTGTATCTCAAGGTCTCGCTCATGAAGGGTGTGGTTCGATTTGGAGCGAAGGGTAAGCTTGCCACGATATTTATTGAACCTTTTGAGATCACTAGGCGTGTTGGAGCTGTGGCCTATAGGCTTGCCTTACCTTCTTAGTTGTTTGGCATCCACAACGTTTTCCATGTTTCGATGCTACACAAGTGTGGGTTAAACATCGTTCTCGTGATTGATTGGCAGCCTCTTCAGTGAAGGTCCAGTGGGGTCACCATTCTATTGAGGAGGCATCTTGGGAGCGCGAGGTTGAGATTAGAGAGCGTTATCCCCATATTTTTGTGGATTGGTTATGCTTTGTATTTTATTGATTGATATATCTATATATGCGATGCCATGTTTTCTCTTCCTTCTTGTTTTATTCTCCCTTATAGTAAATTTTGAGGAAGAAATTTTTATTAGGAGGGGAGAGTTGTTAGGCTCGTGTCCTACTACCATTCCGTTCTGTAGGATCCCGTGGTCCTCCTGGTCGAATTCCGGCAACTTGCGACCTATAGTTAGTATTTGCGCGCGACCTTAAGTTGCATCCTATAAACCCGAGCCGACTCAATTTGAGACCTATGGCATTGCGACCACACCATTGTCGTGGTTCTAATGCCGCATCTAGTGCGCCAATCCGACGCTTAGATCGTGAGATGTGGCCCGCACTCTATTCCTGCCGTGGATCGTACGTTGTGGGGCCAGGACATTCCAGAAAGCATAATTTCCTATGACCATCATGAGGGTGATGTCACCTTAGGCTACTAGCCTAAGGGTGACATCATCCACTCCCATGCTTGCTAGGCATGCTCTTACAATGTAATGATGGTCTTACAAGCAATCATTACCTAGCCTAAGGCACGGCTGTCGTAACATCATTACACAAACCATGGTAAGGTCATACATCTTAATATACTTGTGTACATCTAATTGGGCCTCGACCCATGGGCCTTAGGTACAACAAATGGGCCGTATAACATGGGCCTTAAGTATATCAGGTGGGCCTCAATGGTTGGGCCCTAACTACATCAAGATGGGCCTAATCATATGGGCCTCATGCATATCAAGGTGGGCCTCAACGGATGGGCCACAATTAAACCAAGATGGGCCTCATACATATATCAAAGTGGGGTTCACTTGAACTATAGATCTGACTCATTCTTTAGCTCATGCCAACAAAAAATGAGCTTCTAAGATGGTTGGACGGATTGGATGCAACTTATGCATCATGGTGGGACCCATGAAAGCCCACCATCAAGTATATTACATAATATAATATAATATATTTATATATATAATATATATACAATAATATATATATAATATAAAAATATATACATACATATATATATATATACATATATACACACATGCACAACCCCACACGTACACACACACACACACCCACACACACACACACGCACGCACCCACACGCATGCACGTGCACACACCCACTGTCCAGGGGACGGTGGGGATAAACAAATGCATCACTGTGGGCTCCACCGTCCAGGCGGACGGTGGAGATAAAACACATAAATCATGTGGGCTCCACATAGGGCCCACCATCAAGTTTACATGCAATCCAACCCGTCCATAAGGTCACGCAGACCTAGACAAAGGGGAAAAACAAATTTCATCTTGATCCAAAACTTCTATGGGCCCAAAGAGGGTTATCAATGGCAGACGTTAATCAGCACTGTTTCCTGCCGTGTGGGCCACCTGAGTTCAAGATGAGGCCAATTTTTGGAGGGGGCCCTCTTAAGGGAGAGGCCCACCTAATGAACGGGTTGGATGACAAATATACATCATGATGGGGCCCACAGTTAGAGCCGTGGGTGGCTACTCGCCCATCCACGGCCCGCGCAGAAGGCAGCAGCCGCGCTCACCGCCGCCGACACAAAGAAGAAGAGCTCTTACTCGCAACACGTCTTCTTCTTCTTTTTTGTTTATTAGCGGTATTTCACATGTGGGCCCCGCTTCTGGAGAATCCACTCCGTCCAATGCATTCTAAGGATCAAAACACACCAAACAAGTCTAATATACTGCATGTTTGGTATATCGATACAGCAAGGTGGTTTTCTATGGTATGGCCCGCCTAATTATTGGATCAACCTCATTTTTTGGCTCAATGCCTAAAATGAGCCAAGGAATGGGAGGGACGACATGGATTGAATACGTAAATCATGGTGGGGCCTACATGAACAACCCACCGAAGTTTCAAATGAAACTGATATTTCTGTGTTCTAAAAACATCCAGCGTCAAGGGACGCTGGACGGTTTGGGTGTAACGCATATACAAGGTGGGTCCATCTTAGGTGGGCCTTCCATTAGCTATATGGTGCAGATACAACACATGTATAAAGTGGGCCCCGCCTATAGATTACTTGGGTATAATACATGCTTCATGGTTAGGTCCAGCCGGGTGGGCCACACCATTTTGGATGGGTGGACAGGGTGGATGATCACATGCTTCAAGGTGGGCCACAAGCCATCATACACATGGGAGAGAGAGGGAGAGAGAGAGAGAAAGATCGGTGAGGATGGAGGGGCCCTGCCACTATGGGCCCCTCTTACATACAAATATACATCAAGGTGGGTCTCACATATATGGACCATTAATCAAACAAAATGAATGAAAAATAAAGATCTACGAGCACCCACTTGCTTCAACTTGCACCCATGGCTTCCTTAGCTCCTTAGCTTTGATTTCAACGGAGGAGATGAGGTTTAGATGGTGGAGATGGGAGATAAGAGGGTAGGAAGAGGTGGGCCACACTTGTAGCTTGGAAGAGATGGGAGATGCTTGGACGTGGGATGTGTTTTGGGTTGCTTGGAAATGTAGTTTGAAAATGAGAGAGAGAGAGAGAGAGACTTATAAAGGGAGAGAGAGAGTGATGGGTGATGGGGTGATGGATGTGGTGAGTGATGGGTGTAAGAACTTTTTGACTTTTGTGGCAAATGGTGTAAGAGCCTTCTTGACTTTGGGGTTGCTTGGGGAAGGGTGAGAGGTGATGGAATGATGAGATTGATTATTGATTGATTGATGTGACTTTTTGTAGAGATTCTCTTGAAATTCGTACGTGCGGCGTTTTTCCGCACCAAACACTGGCCCACATCTCCTGGTCAGAGTACCACCTCGGCGCGCATGTCGCAGCATCGGAACCGCGGCGACGGTGCAGTAGCAAGGGCACCAGTCTCGGGTTGAGTCGACTCGGGTTGATGGCTTGTGAATCAGGATCGCGCGCAACTATCCGTTAAGGGTCGAAGGTTGCCGGAATTTGACCGAGAAGACCGCCGAAGTCTACGGAACGGTACAGTCTAGGGTACAGGGCTTACAACTCTCCCCTCCTAAAAAAAATTCATCTTCGAAATTTACACAATCATCGCAAGTAGTCATAACTCATGAGAGAGAAGGAAAATAACATCACTATATAAAATCAGAGATAACATACAAAATACAACACATAATCAGTCATCAAAGAGATGGGGATAACGCTCTCGAATCTCAGCCTCACGCTCCCAAGAAGCCTCCTCAACAGAATGGTGACCCTAATGAACCTTCACCAACAGAATGACCTTGGTCCGAAGGACCTTATCCTTCTGATCTAGGATACGAACAGGCTGCTCAATATAGGAAGTGTCATCATGAACCTCTAATGGCTGCCAATCAATAACAGGAATGATGTCTGACCCACACTTCCTCAACATAGAGACATGGAAAACGTTGTGGATACTAGACAACTGAGATGGCAAGGCAAGCCGATAGGTCATGGCGCCAACACGCCCAGTGATCTCAAATGGTCCTATAAATCTCGGGTTAAGCTTGCCCTTTGCTCCAAATCGAACTACGCCCTTCATGGGCTAGACCTTGAGATACACACGGTCCCTTAATCAAACTCTAAGGGACGACGCTGACGATCAGCAAAACTCTTCTGCAGGCTCTAAGCTGTGCGCATCCTTTGCCTGATGATATCGATTGCCTCTGATGTCTCCTGCACAAGCTCGGGACCTAGGAGACGGTGCTCTCCAACCTCAGTCCAACAACTCAGTGATCTGCATGGTTTGCCATATAGTGCCTGAAAAGCAGCCATGCCGATGGTCACCTAATAGCTGTTATTGTATGTCAACTCAACCAATCGCAGATACTCATCCCAGCTACCCCCAAAATCAATCGTGCAGGCCCGAAGCATATCCTCAAGGATCTGGTTGACCCTCTCGGTCTAGCCATCGGTCTGCGGATGGTATGCAGTGCTAAGCTGCAAATCAATCCCCATCGCTCTCTGGAAGGTCCCCCAAAACTAAGACGTGAACCTCGGGTCTCGTTCAGAAACGATCGAGACTGGAACGCCATGCAGTCTCACAATCTCCTCAACGAACAACATCGCAAACTGGTGCAAAGGCTAAGTCGAACGAATCTGAAGAAAATGAGCCGACTTCGTCAAACGATCCACAACAACCCAGATGGCGCCATGACCGCGCTGAGTCCTCGACAAACCCAAAATGAAATCTGTCGATACGTGCTCCCACTTCCACATGGGGATACTCAACGGTTGCAATAGACGAGGGGGTCTCTGATGATCGGCCTTGACACGCTAGCACGTGTCACACTTAGCCACAAAACTGGCGATCTGGCGCTTCATCCCTGCCCAAAAATACTATCACCTCATATCACGGTACATCTTCGTTAAGCCAGAATAGATAGAAAATTGCGATCGATGTGCCTTGATCATAAGATCTCTGCGTAACTCAGGAATATCTGGGACACATAATCAGCCTTTGAAGTGAAGTCCACCATCTGTACCAATCTGCCAATCAGCCTGATTCTCAGATGCCACCTCAGTCATATAACTCTGCAACGACTCATCAGCCTGCTAAGCCTCGATCACCCTTGCGACAAGAGAGGGTTGAATCGACAGGCTTGATAACTGCACGATAGAAGACTGCAGGCCGAACTCAAAATCATACTCTGCCACATCCTCAAGCATCTGCCACTCCTGAATCATCATATGCGCCACCAGGCCTCGTGGCTGACGACTGAGGGCATCCTTCACCACGTTCGTCTAACTCAGGTGGTACTAAAGATCGAAGTTATAGTCCTTCAGGAGTTCCATCCAGCGCCTTTGTCTCATGTTTAACTCAGACTACGAGAAGAAGTACTTCTAGGTCTTGTGGTCAGAGAAGAGCTCGAACCTAACCCCATAAAGATAGTGCCTCCACACCTTCAGTGCGAAAACAACTGCTGCTAACTCTAAATCATGCGTGGGGTAGTTCAGCTCATGGATCTTAAGCTAGCGAGACACGAAGGCGACTGGTCTCCCGTACTGCATCAGGACAGCACCCAAACCAATATGCGAGGCATCAGTGAATACAATAAATCCATCACTCCTAGAGGGAAGAGTGAGGACAGGAGCGGACGTTAGACAGTCCTTCAATTCTATAAATGCTCGCTCCAAATAAACTCTGCGCCCTTCCGAGTCAACCTGGTCAGTGAGGCTGAAATACGGGAGAAGGCCTCAATGAAACGCCGGTAATAGTCCGCTAAACCAAGGAAACTGCGGATCTCGGACACAATCGTAGGCTGGCCCCACTAACGCACTGCCTCAACCTTCGAGGGGTCCACTGTGATGCCATCCCTCATCACCACGTGACCGAGGAACTTCACCTCCTCCTGCCAAAACTCGCACTTCTTCAGCTTTACATACAGCTGGTGTGCGCGGAGGGTCTGCAACGTAACCTCTAAATGCTGCTCGTGCTCCTCACGGGTCCTCGAATAGATCAGAATGTCGTCGATGAAGACTACAACAAACTGATCGAGATAAGGGCGGAAGACCTCGTTCATCAACTACATGAATACTGCAGGTGCATTGGTCAGTTCAAAGGACATGACATGGAACTCAAAATCACCATAACGCGTCCTGAAAGCCGTCTTCGGAATGTCCTCCTCTCGGACTCGAATCTGATGATAACCGGAACGCAGGTCAATCTTCGAAAAGAACTATGCACCCTGCAGCTGATTAAACAAATCATCAATCCTCGGGAGCAGGTACTTGTTCTTGATCATGACCTTGTTGATCTCGCGGTAGTCTACGCAAAGCCTCAACGAGCCATCCTTCTTCTTTATGAAGAGTACTGGCGCTCCCCACAGCGAACTGCTCGGACGAATAAAGCTCAACTTATGTACCTCGTCCAACTGCTTCTGCAGTTCCCACAACTTCAATGGTGTCATATGATATGGGGCCTTCGAAATAAGCGCGGTATCGGGCATGCGATCAATCTGAAACTCGGTGAGTCGGCAAGGCGGTAATCCCAGAATCTCCTGAAACACATTGGGAAAATCACAAACAATCGGCAATTGGTCGATACAAGCGGCAACAGGCTCCTCTACGACGCAGGACATCAAGCAAGACACTGGCTCTCCCCGGCACTTTGCAATGAACTAAAACTGTGGCAAGCCTGGTATATAGAATGTGACGGTCCTCGTGGAGCAGTCCAAGATGGCGTGGTACTTAGCAAGTCAATCCATGCCCAAGATAACATTGAAGTCTGACATCAACAACACTTACAAGTCGGCGGGCAAGAAAATCTCTCCCACTAGCACGGGGCAAGACAAACAGAAGCGGCCTAATACTGTAGTCTTCCCTAAGGGCGTCAATATAGTTAACCCCACTCGAGCAGACTCTGTCAGCAATCCAGTCGAACGACAGAATCCCTCAGACATAAACGAGTGTGAAGCACTAGAATCAAATAAAACTCGAGCGATGCATGCAGAGACTGGAAGTATACCCTCGACGACTCCTTCAGATGACTGAGGATCTTGCTGAGCACATAGAACCTAGCCTGAGCCAGCTGGGGAGGTGTCTGTCCCCTCTGAACGTGTTGTCGCATTCGTTGTTGTTGTTGGCGAGGAAGCTGAATGCCTTGCCGCTCTGCCGCCGCCGCAGCCTCGAAGGCCGGTGCCGATGCCTTCGCCGAGGTGGTCTCGGTGGTGGGGGCTGTTGTCGCTACTGTTGTGGGGGTCTCTACTGCTATGGACCTCTCGGCTGCTGCTGTTGCTGCTAGGGGTGGGGACACTCCCATATACGGTGCCCTATCGCACCTACCCAAAACAGGTGTCGGTGAACTGCCTCGGAGGTGGTACTGGCGCTTGGAAGGCTGGACGACTTGTACGCCTTTGCTGCAGCGGTCGACGCTGCTGCAAGTCACCAGAAGAAGCGTACCTCTTTCAGTCTCTGACCATGATCAGACTGAGAACCGGCCCACTCAGCCTAAAAAATCTGAGCCTTCCATACCACTCCCTCGAAAGTCGGGAGCTCGTGCCTAATAACACGTCCTCGAAGACTATAATGTAAACCGTCCTCGAAGCGGCTGGCTCTCCACTCGTCATCATCTACTAAATATGGTGCAAATCTAGACAGCGCTACAAAATGAGTGGTATACTGAACCACTGTCATATCACCCTGTACCAGGGCCTCGAACTCCAACGCTCGCTGTCGTCGGATGTGATCAGGGAAGTATTGTCAGTCAAATCGATCAACAAAACCCTCCCAAGTCCATACAAAATCAGCGCCCGCTGCTCAGGAGACTGATGTCCACCAATGCTTAGCCTCATCATGGAGAAGTAATACGGCTAATCGGACTCGCCGCTCGGTCGTGCATCCCATCGTACCGAATATCTTCTCCACATCGGCGTGCCATCTCTAAGCTACTGTCGGGTCGGGCTCACCCTGGAAACACGAGGGATCGAGTCATCAAAACTCCCAAAGAAGGTCACTCGAGCGATCCTGCACTACATGGGCTGGAGAAACGATGGGGTGTTTGCCCTGCCCCTGAAGTGCGGTCATCACAACCTGTAACATCTGCTGCAACTGGGAGGCACTCACAAATACGGTCGGATCCACACCGGTCTCTGGTGGAGGAGCTTCATCCATAGGCTGGGCAGTAGAAATCTTTGGTAGAGGAGCTGCATCCATAGGCTGGGCAGTAGAAATCTCTGGTGGTGGAGTGGGGATCGTCGGTGATAGTGCTGGAGTATCAGGTGGTGGTGCGGGAGTCGATCGCGTCACTCTCCTGGGCATCTCGTCCTACAAGAAAGAGCAAAGGCGCCTATTAACTTGAAAACTCTCGAAGGCACGCACATTAAAGGTCTGTAACAGTAGATCACTAAGCTATCCGGACTTAGGACTTAATCATCCTAAACTCATAGCAGACATGTAATGTTGTTCTTAGTTATTACCGAGTTATGCTCTAATACCAACTTCTGTCACGCCCCAAACTCAAAAACCGGGCTCACAAAATTCCCGATCGTCGAATCCGGCGCCGACAGCCTCCGTAGAACCCCATTCTCGGCTCCTAACGCCCATTCGTCAGGTTCCGATCCTGGGATGCTACAAGGAGGATTTCCAACATCAGTTTGATTCGTAATAAGCATAACCAAAGGCATAGCCCACAAACAACAACCAAAAACTCAATCACATTTCTACTATGATAAAAAACTTTACAAGTACAGTGAGCATAAAGGGAAATACAATGATAATGGATAAAAAGCTCCAAAATGATCTTCTTTGCGCCCTTGCCTCAGTGCTGCTGTGTCCTAACATCACCTGCATGCAATAATGTTTTATTTAAACCAACATGATTTAAATGATTTTTAAACTCGCAAGTATACGAATCAGATGTAGATATGGTACGTATTACGAGATCGTTCCCACGATGACTGATCGTCACAACTCAAATTCACAATTCTTCTTAACTAATCCAACAAATAATGGACTGAACTACTAAGCACAATTCTAGGAAAAAAAACAATCAAGAACAGGGAAGAAAATTCAATCAAAGAAAGAGCACTAGGACTTTCGAATCCACCCCTAATTATCCTAACCCTTGTTTTGTCTGTTGATTCACCCTAATCTAGATTGATACCACTTATATAGAGAAAGTACAATCTGTGTCCTTAATCGGGCATACAGAATGTCTAATTCCTTTAAGCAATGCCATGAATAACATATCCCATGTCCTTGGTCAGGCACATGGAATGTACAGCTCATTAAAGCACCCTGTTTCTTCCTCTATAGGAAACCTGTTCTTGATCAGACACAAGCACCTATAATAAGCATCCAAACAACATCCATATATATACTTTGGTCAAGTTCATAAATGGAGAAGTATAGAATTTAAACCAATCAAGCCCACTTAGAAAAAGAAACAAATCAATTAATATTCAAAGTAAATTCAACCAATACAAGAGCTAATCAACTTAGGGGCTTCATCTCAACCCTAGCTGAGCGATTAGTGACCCATAAAATCCATTAAAAAGATGAATAAACAAAATTCATAAAAAAGGAACATCAAACCAATCGATCTCTCTCTCTTCTTTCTTCTCTTTCTTCTCTTTCTTCTCTCCCTTGCTCCGGATCTGGAATCCCCTGTTTCTGAATGCCTTTCCCACGTCCAAAATTCCTCTTTTATAGCTACTGGAGGGCTGAAGTCGGTGGCAGAGTTGTAGCAGGACATGGAGTGCAACTTTTCGCAGCCATGATCGGTGGGCCCCACATCCATTGCATTCAGAACGAAAATCCACCCCATCCATTGCATTCAGAACGAAATTTCAATCAAGAATGGGTGGTTTTGAATGTCCATTGACGCGGCCCAGAGAAGAAATCACGAAGAGATCAGTTTTGAACATTGCAGAGCAGTCCGTTTGTGGCCTCTGTATTATGCACTTGTGCACGCATGAGAGCAGAATATCAGCATGGTTTTGAAGCTCTCGAGGCCCTCTACACGATGAACGGCTTGGATCGGCCCAGACTATGTACGGGGCCCACTGACTTCCACAAAAATGGACAGCGTCCGTTCGTTACGCTGGAGCGAAAACTGACAGTTGTGGTGATGGTGGGGTCCGTGATCGAATCCTTCAGGGAAATCCACTCCGTTCATCGAATTTCTATCGAAATTTCGGTCGGAAATATATAATTTTTCTCCATTTTTGTGTGGCCCACAGAGTTTTAAACTCACCGTCCGTTTTACCATTGAACGGTTGAAAAACTAGTCTTCATTGTATTTTCCATTTCTGTCACCTTGGCGTGGATGAGAGACACCTAGAGACTCTGATGAACGGTTTAGATTGTCCATTTGGGCAATGGGTGAGGCCCACAACCGACGACCAGTCATTCATTTGTGGACACTGGAACGGCAGCTGCCGTTTTGAGAGAAAGAACCACGGGTCAGCGGTCGGTTGACCAAGGCGATGGTGCGGTGCACCGTAAGTGCAGAAGTGCTTTATGCACACTCTGTACATGTGGGGTCCACGACGATGTTTCTTGAGAAATCCAATCCATCCATTCATTTTTTCTCCTCAATTAAGGCGTTGAAACCAAATTTGAGGAAATTTCAGATATCAGGTGGGCCTGAAATCAACGGTTTGCGGGCTGATTTGTCAGTTGGGACACTTTCATAGTGATCCGAGGGCTGAAATTTGAAATGTACAGTTAATTTATGGCCCTCATCCCATGTATGAAGTTTTGAACTAATCGGATGGCGGGAACCATGTGATCTTGCATTCTGGACCAATTTCGGGCCTCTTTAACGTGAACGGCTTGATTTCCTCAGATCCCAGGCGTGTAAAATCTTCATTATTGGTTCTCTGGAGTCCATCCCGTGCTCTGGTGACTTTGGATCATCAAATCCATGCTTTTAATTCTCTTTTCAGTCTAATGCTCATTATTACGTCCTGCAATGAAAACACGATTAAAACACTCCATTAAGCCTTATCATGTACATAAATTTAGGCAATTACTGGGTCTGATATGCAATATTCGGCCGTGATCACAACCCCCAACCAGCATTTTGCTAGTCCCGAGCAAAACATGCGAAAAGTAATTTCAAAAATAAAAGGGTAATTCTTGTAAACTCAAGTGACTTATGAATAAATAGTCGAGATGTGATCATTCTATGATTCATGCATGGTGAGTGGAATTTTCTCCCGGAATCAAGTTCACTATAAATTTCATAATCAAGTTCAAAATATTAAACCATGAATTAGAATAAGTCTAAAACATTGAGTTTCATGAGTGTATAATGTAATCTCAGCTTACAACCATTAAAAGATCCAATTGTCAATTTCATGATATCATTAGTAATTCGTGACAACCAAACCTGAAACTAACACTAGCATTTTAGATCATCTTTTCATTCTATCAGCCTTTGATTTCCTTTATAAACAGTGGTGCCAAGGAGGGGAGTCAAATCCGCACCTATAGGGAGCAAACCTATGGTGAAAACTTGTCGCCTAACTCTTTTCTCATGTCAACTATGGGGAATCGAATCTTCATCTATAGGGAGCAAACCTATGATGACGATTATGCGACTTACTCTTTCAATTCTTCTTTATAAACTGATGCTAAAAATTTTATTTTTTTCAGGCTGGATCCTTTCATGCCTAATGATTACCAAGTTACCATTTAATATCGAACTGAAAACTTAATGTGTAAGCGAGATCTGATATGTGAAATCATGGCTCAATGAATGTTTACAACTTCTAATCATGGATTATCAATTCAAAATTGACTGTGAAATCAAGCAGATGGCCGAATCCAAGAGTCATAAGTTACCAACATCACGTATCTTATAATGTTAAAATCACAACTATCCTTCAAAATCACTTTGAATTCAATAGAATTTCCAAAAAAAATTAAAATTTTCACAAATTTTGCTCAAGACCAAGAAAATACTGATTAGGTAACCTAATTGCCCACCCCCAACCTAAAATCTACATTGTCCTCAATGTAAAAGAAATAAGCAAGCAATGCACATGGGACAACGAGAATAAAAGAGGAGTGATGGAAAGATAGTACCTGGATGGAGAATCAAGAAGCTTTCTCAAAAAAAAAATTTCAACGTAAAAGCGAGTTAGCACAAGAGAGAAATCAACAGAAGCAAAAATAACAAAAAGAAAAAACAAAAGAATATCCTACCTATACCACTTTCGCAGGTGCTCTCGATTGCATTTAGCGTATGCAATAAGCCTTTAAACCCCTAGGTTACTCCTAGTGGACGAGTTGAAGTCTCGTGAGGGTTTACAGTAATGTTACCCACAAACATTGAAGTAACTAACTAAGAAAAAGTAATATAATAAAACAAAAGGTTGGGTTGCCTCCCAGGAGCGCTACGTTTAACGTCTTCAGCCAGATAAGAACAGACCATGAATGAACTAATCTTTATAACCAGGGTCCGCTAAAGAAATTACCTCAACACCTTAATTAACCAATCCCAGACAAGTGATGTGAGTTCCCATGAGTGTGCTATATCGCAATCGGTAAGCGACACTTGTCGTCAAATAATTTAAGGACTTCTGCTCGAACGACTTCTTCCATGTTAGGATCACGCTTCCCTTGCATTTCACGCGACATTTCCACAGCATGATCCATGCATACAGTGGGGCATACTCCCTGTATTTCCGCTATCTTCCGTTCAATTGCTGCCTTATATGCTCTAAGAACATTAAGCAGCCTGCTCGCCTTTGTCTTCTCAGAGTTAAAAACTGTGCTGTCAGGAAGAGTCTCCGAGGGATGAAGAGGTTCCACTTTCGCTCTCCATTTTTCAGTCTCCAATATAGGAGTAGAGTCGAGCAGTGCATTGACTTCGTGGATGGGACTATCGATGTCAAAATCTATGCCATATTGTGCTAAGCAGGTCTCAAGTGGATCTTCAAAAGATTTACGGAAGGAGTCCTGCACTAGACTCTCGATCATATCCACTTAGATATGTCATCCAAATCTCATGGATTGTTGTCCTGCATTAAAAACATTGAGTTTAATATTCATGTTCCAAAGGACAATTTCATAACTCCATTCCGGCAATTTATAATAGCATTAGATGTGGCAAAAAATGGACGACCCAAGATGACTGGGATTTGACTATGAAGATTGGAGAGGGTGAGTATCTATAACTATGAAATCCATAGGAAAATAAAATTTATCAACCTGGATTAACACATCTTCAATAACACCCAGGGCACCTTGACAGATCTATCGCTAGTTGTAATGTTACTTTAGTCGGTTTCAACTCACCAAGTCCTATTTGCTCGCTCATAAACCGAATATGGTAACAAATTGACGCTCGCCCCTAAATCAAGCAATGCCTTCCCGATCTTATGATCTCCTATGCCGCAAGAAATGGTGGGAGCTCCTGGATCCTTAAATTTCGAAGGGGTGTTATGTTGAATCATGGAGCTGAGCTGCTCTGCAATGAAGACCTTCTTATGAACATTCTGCTTACGCTTTTGAGTGTATAAATCTTTAAGAAACTTAGCGTAAGCAGGGACTTGCTTGATAGTGTCAAGCAACGGGATGTTGACTTACACTTTTTGAAACACATCTAAAATTTCATCAAAGTTGTTTCTTTTCTTTATTGGTGCCAGACGTTGAGGAAAGGGTGCTTTGGGCACGTAGGGTGGCACATTAGTGGCTCTTGGAGAGTCGGAGAGCTTTTGGACTTTGGATGCATTAGTGTGTCTCTCTGCTCCATCTTGATCTTCTGCTTTAGAATTTGATTCATCCCTAGGCATCTCTATTCTGTTGTCAATCTGTTTGCCTGACCTAAGGGTAGTGATCGATTTGGCCTGTTCATGATATTGCCCTTGGTTGGAATTAGAGCCAATCTCATACTGTCCCTTTGGATTAGCCTCAGGTTGGCTAGGGAACTTGCCCTTCTCTCTCTCACTCAATGTGGCAGCTAGTTGACCCATTTGTACTTCCAGCTTGGCAATGGATTGCGCATTTGCATGTAAGCTTTGCTGGTTGGCTAGTAAGGTTTGTTGGGTGTCTTTTTGGAATTGGAGAGAACTCTGCATAAAAAGATAGAGTATATCCTCAAGAGATGGTTTCCTTGATTGTGTAGGCAGTTGTTGATATTGTGGAAACTGTTAAAGTTGTTGACTGCCAACTTGGGGGTGCGGTTGCATGGGAGGATTTCTAGATGGTCCTCCTTGTTGTGGTCCTTTTGCCCAAGAAAAATTTGGATGTCTAGCCCACCCTGGGTTGTATGTGTTCGAGTAAGGATCATTCCCAGGTTTTTGAAAAGTGTTCATAGCATGTACTTGTTCAGAGAGAAGTTTTGGGGATGCTGCACCAGATGGACAAGACTGCATAGGATGGGCAGGACTAGAACATATTGCACAAGCCTCGGCTTGAGTTGTTTGTGGAGGTCCATTATTTAATACCAGAGCATCAACTTTCTTTGTCAGGTTATCATGCTTGGCACACAGATCTGGCATGACTCCTATCTCATATATACCACCTCTCTTTTGTGGTTGGGGACTTCTGTCACCTCTATTTGAATAGTCCCATTGCTGGGAATTTTCGCACAAGGTTTCAAAGAAGTTCTACGCTTCGACATCACTTTTGGTCATGAATGACCCTCCACTGGTGGCATCAACCATGCGGTGGTTCTAGGGTGTCAGACCGTCATAGAAGTATTGAACTTGTTGCCATTTCTCAAAACCATGGTGAGGACATTTAAGAAGTAAGTCCTTCCATCTTTCCCAACATTCATGAAAGTGCTCGCCCTCTTTTTGTGTGAAGTTAGTAATTTCTCTACGGAGGGCATTGGTTTTGTGAATGGGGAAGAACTTGTTTAAGAACTTCTTAGACAGTTGGTCCCATGTAGTGATAGATCCAACTTCTAGGGAATTCAATCATGCTTTTGCCTTATCCTTCAAAGAAAAAGGAAACAGGCGTAGGCAGATCGAATCGTCTGAGAAGTTTTGGAACTTAAAGGTGGAGCAAATGTCTAGGAATTCTTTCACATGATGATATGGGTCCTCCTTGTCCAATCCATAAAAGGATGGCAACAATTGTATGACTCCAGGTTTAAGTTCAAAGTGTGCTGCCGTAGTGATTGGCAACATTATGCATGAAGGCGCATTAAATTGGACAGGAGCTGAATAATCTCTGAGAGCTTTAACTTCATTCTCATTCACCATTTCAACAGGATTATTTCTCAATCTTTCACGAAGTGTTCTTTCTATTTCAGGATCAAACGGTGCTAGTTCTATATTCAGAGATCTACATCCTAACATAAACTAAGTTACTACAATGTAAAAAAAAAAAAAAAAAAAAAAAAAAAAAAAAAAAAAAACTAAACTAAGATGCAACCTAAGAGAAGTAAAACTAGAACAAGATAAAATTATGTAAGCAAGGATTGGAAGAAAGAACCCGAAAAAAAATGAGATGATCAATATCTGAAGAAGAGGGAGCTCCTCCTTCACTTCCAATTTGGAGATCTATGTTAGAATCAACTTAGAAATTTATGTCAGGACCCTACAAAACAGGAAATAGGTTAGTTTCTAAAAATAGAATAAAATAAAAACTTTAACCTAAAGTTAGTAAAATCCTAAGACTATGAACTATGATAAGAGAGAATCCTAAATTCAATTTGGAACGAAACAGTCCCCGGCAACGGCGCCAAAAACTTGATGTTTTATTTAAACCAACATGATTTAAATGATTTTTAAACTCACAAGTATACGAATCAGATGTAGATATGGTACGTATTACGAGATCATTCCCACGAAGACTGATCATCACAACTCAAATTCACAATTCTTCTTAACTAATCCAACAAATAATGGACTGAACTACTAAGCACAATTCTAGGAAAAAAAACAATCAAGAACAGGGAAGAAAATTCAATCAAAGAAAGAGCACTAGGACTTTCGAATCCACCCCTAATTATCCTAACCCTTGTTTTGTCTGTTGATTCACCCTAATCTAGATTGATACCACTTATATAGAGAAAGTACAATCTGTGTCCTTAATCGGGCATACAGAATGTCTAATTCCTTTAAGCAATGTCATGAATAACATATCTCATGTCCTTGGTCGGGCACATGGAATGTACAGTTCATTAAAGCACCCTATTTCTTCCTCTATAGGAAACCTGTTCTTGATCAGACACAAGCACCTATAATAAGCATCCAAACAACATCCATATATATACTTTGGTCAAGTTCATAGATGGAGAAGTATAGAATTTAAACCAATCAAGCCCACTTAGAAAAAGAAACAAATCAATTAATATTCAAAGTAAATTCAACCAATACAAGAGCTAATCAAATTAGGGGCTTCATCTCAGCCCTAGCTGAGCGATTAGTGACCCATAAATCCATTAAAAAGATGGATAAACAAAATTCATAAAAAAGGAACATCAAACCAATCGATCTCTCTCTCTTCTTTCTTCTCTTTCTTCTCTTTCTTCTCTCCCTTGCTCCGGTTCTGGAATCCCCTGTTTCTGAATGCCTTTCCCACATCCAAAATTCCTCTTTTATAGCTGCTGGAGGGCTGGAGTCGGTGGCAGAGTTGTAGCAGGACATGGAGTGCAACTTTTCGCAGCCATGATCGGTGGGCCCCACATCCATTGCATTCAGAATGAAAATTCACCCCATCCATTGCATTCGGAACGAAATTTCAGTCAAGAATGGGTGGTTTTGAATGTCCATTGACGCGGCCCAGAGAAGAAATCACGAAGAGATCAGTTTTGAACATTGCAGAGCAGTCCGTTTGTGGCCTCTGTATCATGCACGTGTGCATGCATGAGAGCAGAATATCAGCATGGTTTTGAAGCTCTCGAGGCCCTCTACACGATGAACGGCTTGGATCGGCCCAGACTATGTACGGGGCCCACTGACTTCTTCCGCAAAATGGACCGGCGTCCGTTCGTTTGTTGGAGCGAAAACCGACAGCTGTGGTGATGGTGGGGTCCGTGATCGAATCCTTCAGCGAAATCCACTCCGTTCACCGAATTTCTATCGAAATTTCGGTCGAAAATATATAATTTTTCTCCATTTTTGTGTGGCTCACAGAGTTTTAAACTCACCGTCCGTTTTACCATTGAACGGTTGAAAAACTAGTCTTCATTGTATTTTCCATTTCTGTCACCTTGGCGTGGATGAGAGACACCTAGAGACTCTGATGGACGATTTAGATTGTCCATTTGGGCAATGGGTGAGGCCCACAACCGACGACTAGTCGTTCATTTGGGGATGCTGGAACGGCAGCTGCCGTTTTGAGAGAAAGAGTCGCGGGTCAGCGGTCGGTTGACCAAGGCGATGGTGCGGTGCACCGCAAGTGCAGAAGTGCTCTATGCACACTCTGTACATGTGGGGTCCACGACGATGTTTCTTAAGAAATCCAATCCATCCATTCATTTTTTCTCCTCAATTAAGGCGTTGAAACCAAATTTGAGGAAATTTCAGATATCAGGTGGGCCTGAAATCAACGGTTTGCGGGCTGATTTGTCAGTTGGGACACTTTCATAGTGTCCGAGGGCTAAAATTTGAAATGTACGGTTAATTTATGGCCCTCATCCCATGTATGAAGTTTCGAACTGATCGGATGGCGGAAACCATGTGATCTTGCATTCTGGACCAATTTCGGGCCTCTTTAACGTGAACGGCTTGATTTCCTCAGATCGCAGGCATGTAAAATCTTCATTATTGGTTCTCTGGAGTCCATCCCATGCTCTGGTGACTTTGGATCATCAAATCCATGCTTTTAATTCTCTTTTCAGTCTAATGCTCATTATTACGTCCTGCAATGAAAACACGATTAAAACACTCCATTAAGTCTTATCATGTACATAAATTTAGGCAATTACTGGGTTTGATATGCAATATTCAGCCCTGATCACGCAACGGTCATGCATAAGCTTATAGAAGGCTTAGAGGGTGGTGAAAGTGTCTGCAGAAGGTAGTAATGCAATTATGAAATATCAGAGTAATGCGGAACATGCTGATGAGTCCATGAATACCGTTAGCCGTACCAAGCTATGCGATGCAAGGCATGAATGATGTCGGCCATACCAAGGCCATGCGATGCGAAATACAACTCAAACATACAAATTCTCATCTAAGTCCACATATCAATATGACTGTAATACCCTAAAAATTGGGGGTCGAGTAGCAACTCAACACCCGAGTTCCAAAACATCACTTATGCAACATAAATGCTTATGATTGAATGTTGTCTGTGTTAGTAGTAGAACTCGTCCAGAGAACTACATGTAGGAGAACTCGTCTTGATCATCATAGTAGTCAGGCACAGCCTCCTGCATCTCGTTAACACCTGCATCTAAGACAGGGTCTGGTTGGTGTGTACAACACCGTCCCGTAACATGGGAGTGAGTAGTTAATTCAGTGGATAATAAAGCATAGGTTAACATGTTATCAATTTAGTCAAACAATAATGATAAAGCAGTACAGTCAAACAATCCTAATTACTCTTGTTAATGCAAGGATAAAATTTAGTCATGATGCATGCCCTTGCCAATGCTCCCTCATGCGACACCATCTTACGTCTGCGGCATGCGTTCATCCCTCAGTGCTCCACAACGCCAGGCACATGCAGTGCTATGTTATGAGCGTGATTACCGAGTTGTTATTAGTCCTTTTCATACAGCAGTATTGGGAAACTAAGGAACCTCCCTTATATCATTCCCAAACAATGATCCATTCTAAGGTCGTCAGTCCTAGATAATCTCATACGATGATGTGGTTCTAGTCACTTTGTAAAGGGTCATTGTGGAGGTACATTACACGCACTCGTTGCACCGCTCCCCCATCACCTTATCAATACAGGCCTAGTTTATACTCTGTTTACTACAGGAAGGCTCGTCGCCTCTCCACAGATTCAGAGTATGCTCGAGGTCATTACAAAGGGCTGCCAGGGCTGTTACATGCACTCGTTGCACCGTTCCCCCATCACCTTATCAGTGTAGGCCGACAACTAGAATACAGTGTTCCATACCACCATATTCGGCTCACGAGTCTGAGTTGCTCACTGGTCACTACGGGGAGGCTCGTGGCCCCAGCGTAGGTGGACAACTCGACCATGGTGTCCCATACCACCATGCCCGGCTCATGAGTCTTAGCGGATCGAGGTACCAAGGTTAACGGGGTTACACCGGTAAGTTTGGTACCTTAAGTTCAAACAGTAGCGTCCAAACATGGTGAACATACATTAGACAGGTCGGGTTACTTGACGAGCTTGACTAGCATGAGCGCACAACCAGCTGAACGACATGAAGTGCATAAGTACTTCGCGTGGCCTAACCACTGTCACCAACTGAAGTACGACTCGGGTTCGTCAAACACATCCTATGTGGCGAAGGAATCTCAACCACGAATTCAATCCCATTACCGATTGTCTGGACTAAATCATAGTCCCAACTTCATTCCATTTCAATGAGAATCATATGAGATGGTCAAAGCAGGAATAAACAAGTAATTCAATTCTTACAATCAAATAAGCATGTTATGAAATACAACACAAACAAGATTTCACACACATTCACTTCATGAAATAAAAAAGACATTACAATGTAACGTACATGTAGAAAATCCTACACATAATTGAGGTAACCGAGATTTGTATCTCGATCCTCCTACAGAGTATTCTAGGTGATCACTAGCACATTCAAACATTTTCACAAACACATAGACTGCAAACATCACCTTACATGATGTATGAGGATTACACATGTGTTAGGCCAAATCCTTTCACTAGGGAGTTGCCCTGTATACCACGTGCATATACCCATGACGGATAACCATGGTGTGCATGAATCCGAGCTCTATGTTCATTCAAACATTTCTACAAACACTTGGGCTACACACTTGGTCACATATAACGTATATTTGCCGTGACGTGATTTTGGGCAAGTCCTTTCACTAAGGAGTTGTCGCACATGTATTAGGCATATATTCACAATAAATAAATATGTTAAGCACAAATCCAAATTCCAAACATATTCAAACATTCCAACATATGCATAGAATACACTATATTTTACATAGTTCATGTAAACTCGTATAACGAAACAGACGAAGCATTTTGCATGTGTAATAGCACCCTTGTCAGTTATAAATCATTAACCGACATTGAAAGCCTTGAAAACCATAACCTATACGTCTATAGTCCGCACCTTACGTTGTAGAAGCATAAAGAACTCGATAGAATCATTAAGCCTTTGACTACGATGGAATGACAACCTACAAAATGAAATAGGTTAGCTATTTCATCACTTATAACAATCATAACCTTAGAACGGATTAGGGTTAGGGTTTCTTACCTAAGAACATAGCTAGAATTGCCGGAAAAGTGATTAGATCGTGATGGTTAAGCACGTATGGTAGCAGGGTAGAGTATCAGGAAGAATCTCTCACTCTTCTCACACTTTCTCTCTCTTTTCTCTCTTCTCTCTCCTAGGGTTTCTCTTAAATTAGTATGGGCTGAATGAGAGAGGGTTTAAGGTCCTTATATAGGCCCAGAAGTCACGAAAATAGACTTAGGGCCATGGTATACTTAGGTTATGTCCAAATACAGACTGTTCCGTCTCAACGGAGCACTTATGGAGCCCCCCTTGAGCCAAAGGTCGGACTTAAGCTCACCGACCTTGGATCTAGGTCGAGTTAAGTTTTCATTCCAGTTGAGTTCCCAGATCACACATGGCAACCCAGTTTCAGTTCAACGGTCACTGAAACTCGATCAGGGTTACAAGTACACGGACATGTATGAGAAATATTCCCTGATCCGAGGGTGTATTTGGGTCAGATTCCAACGGTCTGATTGCTTATATTTGGCCCGCAAGTGACAAGTCTCAGATTACTTAAATTAGATTTAATTTCTTAAGAAAACCATGTTTTCTCACACTCCTCGCTCCAGGCTAAAGCGAATAGCCCAGGGACACTATCTAGTTTTGACTTCAAAGATGATTGTCAAGCCCAGCAAGGCGGTCCTAATTCTATGCCTCGTATTATTCAAACTTTCGATTTGGGTCCAGATCTGATACGAAGTTTCGTGATGCTCTCGAGAGCAACCGGGTAATGAGATTGATCCTAGATTTTAGGGTAATGTAGCGTCAACGATTCCACAAGTTTTGGGTCTTGTAGATCGTATTTAAAGTAATTAGTGCAGATTTCGTATGTAATCTAGTTTAACACTAGTTAATCCTCGTCTAATTTCTAAAGGATTTGGTCCTGAGTGATTTCTGCCTGAGGTGGTACTCGGGCCTTTGTACGGGATTTTCCGAGTCGTTACAATCTACCCCCGTAAAAGAAAAATTTTATCCTCGAAATTAGTACCTTTTCGTACTCCTTGAGAAGCTAAGGGTAATTCTTTCTGACCTCAGCTTCTGTCTCGCAGGTAGCTTCATCCTCTGTATGATGCATCCAAAGTAGCTTCACGAGTGGAATCACCTTACTGCGCAACACCTGCTCCTTTCTGTCTAGGATATGTGTCGGACGCAGTACATACGTAGCATCATCACTCAACCGCACCTACTCCCAATGGATGATGTGTGAAGGATCAGGGATGTATTTCCTCAGCATAGATACATGAAATACGTTGTGCACGCTCGTGAGTGGTGTGGGCAAAGCGAGATGATATGTCACCACTCCCACTCGATCAAGTATCTGAAATGGTCCAATGAACCGCGGCGTAAGCTTCCCCTTCTTCCTAAACCGAAGGACTCCCTTCATAGGGAAAACTCTGAGGAATACATGATCTCCAACCTCAAACTCAAGTGGTCGCCGCCTCGTATCGGTAAAACTCTTCTATCTGCCCTGGGTTGTCAGGAGTCGACGCCTAATAATGTCGATCTTCTCTAAGGTCGCCTGTACTAATTTTGGGCCACCAAACTGCGCTCACCAACCTCTACCCAACAATGTGGTGCTCTGTAAGGGCGCCCATACAAGGCCTTGTAAGGAGCCATGCCAATACTTGCCTGAAAACTGTTATTGTAGGTGAACTTTACGTACGGGAGGCAGTCATCCCAACTGTCCTTGAAGTCCAAAACATAAGCCCGCAGTATATCTTCTAAAATCTGATTCACCCGCTTTGTCTGCCCGTCGGTCTGAGGGTGAAATGTGGTACTGAATTTCAACTTCACACCCATCGCTTCCTGGATACGAGTCCAGAAGATATACGTGAATTGCGTGTCATGGTCCGACACGATCTCCAAGGGACTCCATGCAGATGCACTATTTCTTTGATGTACAACCTAGCCAAGTCATCTGCAGAGTTCGTCACTCTGATAGGGAGAAAATGAGCCGATTTAGTCAATTGGTCCACGATCACCTAAATAGAGTCATAATCCTTTCTTGTCTTCGGTAGCCCCGAGATGAAGTCCATAGAGATAAAGTCCCACTTCCATTCAGCTATGGGCATGGGATGAAGGAGTTCAGGAGGTTGGCAATGCTCGGCCTTGACCTGCTGACACGTGAGATAACGGGAAACACACTCTGCTATATGAACCTTCATATTGTCCCACCAATACGACCGCTTCATATCTCGATACATCTTCATGCTACTAGAATGTATCGCAAGCTTGGATCTGTGGGCAGTCTCGAGAAGCTCCTGTCTCAAGTCCTAAATATCTGGGACGCATAGGCGGCCACGGTATCGTAGGCCCCATCTGTGCCAACTCTCCACTCGGAGTCCACATTATCACTAGCTTACTCTCGAAGCTCAGACAATCGCTCGTCGCCCTTTTGGGCCTCGATAATTAGGTCATCCATAAGTGGTCGCACCTGTACGTGTGTGACACACTCGAATGGGTCCTCCACTATGAGTTTTTAGTCGAAGTCCCGGATGAACTCTAACATATCCCACTCTTCTATCATCAGTGGAGCCACAAATGCTATAGCCTTCTTGCGACTCAACGCATCTGCCACCAGGTTAGCCTTGCCAGGATGGTAGAAAACCTCAAACTTGAAGTCCTTCAAGGTCTCCATCCATCGGCGCTGCCTCATATTCAAGTCCCGCGGAGTGAATATATACTTAAGGCTCTTGTGGTCGTAAAAAAGCTCGAACTCCTCTCCGTAGAGGTAATGTCTCCAGGGCTTCAATGCGAATATGACCGCTGCTAACTCAAGGTCGTGCATAGGGTAATTCTCCTCGTGCTTCCTTAATTGTCTCGAGGCATACGTAATCACCCTGTCCTTCTGCATAAGGACACAACCCAAACCAATGCGAGATGCGTCAGTGTATATAGTGTACTTAACCCCTTGCTTTGACAATACTAGCACAGGGGCGGACGTCAACCTAGATCAGTTTCCTTTGATCTCGGGCCAGTGGGGCAGGGGCCAACCATGCTTCCACTGTGCCACATTGTTCAAAGGATGTATAAACTGACTTAACTAGATTAGGCTCTTAATGTTCTACCCCCCTTAAAATTATTCTCACCCTCAAGGCTCAAGGATTTATGTCCTGATCCGTATGTCAGAACAAAGCGTAATTTGGGACCTATCCTCGACACGGAATGGGAAACGGCCATCGCTGATGTGTACTACAGCATTGGTACCTATGGTTATAGAAAGGAGCTAAAGATAATGGGCATTGTGGTTGATTTCAAGGACAGGTGTGAGTTTGTGGCAAGATGTCTAATTCTACCCAAGGAGGACCCTTTTTGTTAAGGTCCCGACTTACTTTCTTTAATCATGTCTAGTTTGATACTGTAAGATAATCTATACATTATTAGCACATAAGGGGTTGGGACACAAGAAGTTAACGGACAGACTATCTTTCTAAGTTCATATGCACAACATGGATGCCCGAATGGTCTATGACTGGACCTAATTCCTAACTGTCTGTTGCCCATTTGAGAAATTTCTTGGGCCTAAAAAGAAAAGTCTCTATTGACTATACTTTCCTAACACTTGTCAAAGATGAAGTTATAAACTTTTGGTTGTAAGTGGTAGGGCCAACACGGAAGAAGAGTTATGTAGTGGGTCTGAGCCGGATACACAGACCTTCTGCCTAGCCAGGACAGAAGAATTTATCGTATCAGTTCTTAATCCTAGTTGATCCTGACCTTCTGCTTGATTAGAGCATAGAGTTCATTGGTAACTACCAGGATTAAAAATTCGATTCAAACCGCAAATACTTAGCTTATATGTAGGTTCTTTACTCCGTGTTCCTGATTGTAATAAGTCCTTAAGAAGGCATTTCTAAGGGGTGCATTGATTTGACCTAATGTTAAATCCAATGGATATATAAGTTTCCTCTGAGTGTGAATAGTTACTAATCAACCACCTTCCTAAGAGTTACTAAAGAAGCCTATAGTATTAGGGGGATTTAATGAAAGAATGAGCTTTCACTCCAACCTAATTCAAGCCGACTAACTAAGTCTATTGGTCTCTGATATTCCCTAGTGTAACCAGTAGCCTAGTCTTAATTTAGGAGTAGCGGTGATCCAATAGGTGTAATTCAAAGTCCACACTCATACGCTAAATGAGTTCATGCCATTTCTAATATAAGAAATTATTTTATCGCTTATGGTCAAAAGTTGTTTGATCGGAATTGAGTTGCCCAAACTTGAATTTAACTGCGTGCAAGCACTACGCATATGTTCATACCAGCTAAGGTGGTCTTAGGGTTCACGTTATCAATTTATTGAATTTCCTACACTGTCAAATCCTTTAAAATCTAAGAGTACCAACTTTAGTTCCAAAACTCTAAGGGCCTATTTGGCCAGTGGTATTAAGTTGTATTAAATGGATTGCATTGCTAATCCCACTTCGGGATTAGGAATGACATGTTTGGAAGGAAGGTGGGATAGGATTTGTGGGTTTGGAAGGTTACGAGACACAAAAGTTAGGTTTTGTGCTCATGTGAGTGTGAAATGGTGAGGCCAAGAGGAGTAAGAGATGGGTTTAGAGGAGTAATGGTGGAGGGGTGGAAGGAGTTCACAATTGTCATGTACAACTCCAACTTGTCAAGTATTCTACACATTCAATAACAAAAGGAGCTTCATGCATTTCATTTAACCCAAAATCATCACAATACATGGGATGTAGAGTTACATGAATCATGATAGAAGATGCATGTGAGCTAATACAACCAAGGCTTCAAACATCTAAAACATTCTACCAACTACTACACCCATCAACATGAAAACACAAACATCCTAAGGCAGTAACCAAAGCAAACTATAAGACAATAGTATGAATTACTAGGCATCCGAGTCTGGCAATGGAGAAGGGGCACCCTTATCCTTCAGGCAGCACATGATAGTTTTCAATGCGCGAGTTACTTTCTTGAACTTATTCTTCACAAGGCCCTGAAGATCCATAATGTTCTGTCGCAAGACCGCCTGACCCTCCTCAAGTCAGACTATACATGCATCCCTAGCAGCTTGATCAGTGTCCTGCTCTGGTGCCGTAGGCGGTGAGCTCTCCTCTGTATCTTGGGCCTCCTCTTCCTCTTCTTCTTCTTCTTGTTCCTCCTCTTCTATCTCAACTCCATCTTCTTCCTCACTCTCTTCTTCCTCGCTCCCCGTCTCATCATCGCTCTCCACAAGTCGAGCTTGGCGTTGTCATGGCCCGATCTCTATCTGGTTGAGGGTAGTCTCGTCGATGTGACGAACTGGCACCAGCATCTCCGCCCCAAGACTGTAGTCAAACTCACGTGCAATCTTCCATATGAGTCAGCCGAAGGGGAGTGAATCAGTCCTTCTATTGGAGCATACAGTATTGATTATCTGTCGTAACATGAACGTAGGCACACACAGGTTCACTCTCATTCCCTCTTGATACAGGAAATCTACCATGAGGCGCGTACACTCACTGTGATTGCTCTACCTAGGGTAGACGTTAAACGTGAAGATGTGATGGAGCAAACGGAAGTCATTAGACATATATAGGTCGCTAGAAGACTTTTGTTCGGTTGCCACTGGACCAGTCGGCCACAAAGAAAACGTGTACGGTGATCCCTTTCACGTGCAATCCTGAGATTCAGCTCGCTAGCATGCACCTCGCCAAGGGGCACATTCAGAAGCCGAGATATCAATCTGACATCAACTGTGACCAACCAATCCCCTCCACATGGGATTTGGAACTGCAGGGGTTCAAGCGTAGGCTCGTGAATGTTGGCATAGAAAGTTCAAATAATGCTCGCATTGGCACGAACCTGCCATCAAATAGTGGACCCCAATGGGCCCCTTCCAGGAACTCGAACAACGGATATTCCCCAAAGAGCCGCCCATCCACCTGAGCTTCAAAAAGGACCCTACGGCCCTCATAAATTCCATGAGACAGCTCCGCCAACAAAGCCCTTCCAACAGGAGTTTGGGGATCAAGATCCCGCTTCGTCCGAAACTCCCGATTGGCGCTTGTGCTCGCGGTGGTGCCTCTCGGCCTCCTTGAATGTGTAGGGCGACTAGGCCCGGCCTCATCCACGGCCCCCTTTCTCTTGCCCATGAGAGAAAGGACGGTGGAAATCGAGAAAATGGTCGCAATGAACTCAAAGAGGGCCATGAAAAGTGAAGATAAGGGAGAATAGGGCTGGAGTTTTTGGTTCTCCACAGATTTGAGCCTCAACAGAGGTTGTAAAGGCCCAAATGACAAGGATTAAAGAAAGAAAAGGAAGAGATGAGATGGGTTAGAGAGCTTACACGATTTTGAGCCATGAATGAGAGATGTAAGGGCTCAAATGAGAGAGAATGAAGAGGGTAGGTAGTAATGGAGGAGGGTTTTCAGCAAGGTGATGGAGAGGATGTATGAAAATGGGAGAGAGATCGATTGGTGGGGCAGTTTTTGTCAAAAATCAGGAACTTGGAAGAGAAAAGAGAGCTTGGGGTGTGTTTTGTGAAGGAGGGGCGACCTAGGAAAGGTTTTAATAAAAAACCCATGTATCAGTGGACCACCCTAGGCCCCAAATATGATAGACCTGCGCAGCCCGCCCGGGCCAACCCGTTAACCGACGAGGCCTCGCCGACTCGGCGAGGGCCTCGCCACTCCTTGGATAAACTGACGAGGACCTCCTTCCCCTCAGGCCCCAAAAAGGTCTGGGTCCCACCCTGGGTCCCTCTGGATTAACGTGGGTAGGCCCACAACTCCTTTTTGAGTCGTTTCGGGTCGTTTTAGGAAGTCTCTAACACATACTTGTATTTACCAACTTTTGACGGCTGGGATGGGGTGAGTTGTGATCTAAACCCATCATTTGACGGTCTAGAAGTGTTTTGGGGTTGACTCGTGTGATCACGGTTGAGTACAGACTCAAACAAAATGACCGATTTCAGTGAACTTCGCCAGTTGGCGAAATCGGGATACCTATGACTGTTTCTACGTTTCTCTCGCACCCACCTAAGTCGAAAGGTGACAGTGTACGTCATGTGACCTTAACCTAGGTCTGGTTTAATCTAAATCACGCTCTAATACCAACTTGTAACGTCCTGAAAATTGGGGGTCGAGTATCAACTCAACACTCGAGTTCCAAAACATCACTTATGCAACATAAATGCTTATGATTGAATGTTATCTATGTTAGTGCATTAATCATGAGTGGGATTATACCAAAACAGTAATTCATACTCTAGATCAAGTTATAAAACGCAAGCGGAAGACTGAAAGATGTATATAAATGTATAAAAAGCCAGAAACGTCACAATCGGTCTCCAGAGTATGAACACCTTACTGAGTCACCATATACATGTATTAGTTTCAAAATCAAAATGCCAAAAAAAGTGGTACACCTATAATGGTAAACCCTGTAGACTCGTCATCTGAATGGCCTAAGCGAAGCCTCCAGATAACTACATGTAAGAGAACTCATCCTGATCATCGTAATAGTAAGGCACAACCTCCTGCGTCTCGTCAACACCTGCATCTAAGACAGGGTCTGGTTGGTGTATACAATACTGTCCCGTAACATGGGAGTGAGTAGCTAACTCAGTGGAATAATAAAGCATAGGTTAACATGTTATCAATTCAGTCAAGTAGTAATGATAAAGCAGTACAGTCAAACAATCCTAATTACTCTTGTTAATGCAAGGATGAAATGTAGTCATGATGCATGCCCTCGCCAATGCTCCCAAGTGCGACACCATCTTACGTCCGTGGCATGTGTTCATCCCTCAGTGCTCCATAATGTCAGGCACATGCAGTGCTATGTTATGAGCGTGATTACTGAGTTGTTATTAGTCCTTTTCATATAGCAGTATTAGGAAACTAAGGTACCTCCCTTATATCATTCCCAAACAATGATCCATTCTAGGGTCGTCAGTCCTAAATAATCTCATATGATGATGCAGTTCTAGGTTGCTGTAAAGGGCTGTCAGGGCTGTTACACGCACTCGTTGCACCGCTCCCCCATCACCTTATCAATACAGGCCTAGTTATACTCTATTTACTACAAGAAGGCTCGTCGCCTCTCCGCAGATTCAGAGTATGCTTGAGGTCACTATAAAGGGCTGTTAAGGCTGTTACACGCACTCATTACACTGCTCTCCTATCACCTTATTAGTGTAGGCTGACAGCTCGAATACAGTGTCTCATACCACCATATTCAGTTCACGAGTCTAGGTTGCTCACTGGTCACTACGGGGAGGCTCGTGGCCCTAGCGTAGGCCGACAGCTCGACCATGGTGTCCCATACCACTATGCCCGGCTCATGAGTCTTAGCGGATCGAGGTACTAAGGTTAACGGGGTTACAGTGGTAAGTTTGGTACCTTAGGTTCAAGTAGTAGCGTCCGAACATGGTGAACATACATTAGACAGATCGGGTTACTTGACGAGCTCGACTAGCACGAGCGCACAACCAACTAAACGACATGAAGTGCATAAGCACTTTGCCTGGCCTAACCACTGTCACCAACCGAAGTACAACTCGGGTCCGTCAAACACATCCTACGTGGTGAAGGAATCTCAGCCACAAATTCAATCCCGTTACCAATTGGCTGGACTAAATCATAGTCCCAACTTCATTCCATTTCAACGAGAATCATATGAGATGGTCAAAGCAGGAATAAACAAGTAATTCAATTCTTACAATCAAAGAAGCTTGTTATGAAATACAACACAAACAAGATTTCACACACATTCACTTAATGAAATAAAACAGACATTGCAATGTAACGTACATGTAGAAAATCATACACATAATTGAGGTAACCGAGATTCGTATCTCGATCCTCCTACAAAGTATTCTAGGTGATCACTAGCACATTCAGACATTTTCACAAACACATAGACTACATACATCACCTTACATGATGTATGAGGAGTACACATGTGTTAGGCCAAATCCTTTCACTAGGGAGTTGCCCCATATACCACGTGCATATACCCACGATGGATAACCATGGTGTGCATGAATCTGAGCTCCTTGTTCAGTCAAACATTTCTACAAACACTTGGACTACACACTTAGTCACATATAACGTATATTTGCCGTAACGTGATTTTGGGCAAGTCCTTTCGCTAAGGAGTTGTCGCACATGTATTAGGCATATATTCACGATAAATAAACATGTTAAGCACAAATCCAAATTCCAAATATATTCAAACATTCCAACATATGCAAAGAATACATTATATTCTACATAGTTCATGTAAACTCGTATAACGAAACAGACACCGCATTTTGCATGTGTAACTGTAACACCCCGTACTTTCAGTACTTGGGTGTTACCGTATTACCTAATGTAGTATAAGTACCGACCTACTTGATGTGAACATTCATTTGCAACCTGGCCTAAGTATGACCATTAGAAGAAATCCCAACCCTTATATAAAGCTATCCGTACATTGTTATTCAAGATGGACCCTCGCATCATTAGAGAAACTCATTTTAGGATATCAGTCTCATAGACAGACAAATCTAATCAACAATCTTAGAATTAGAAGTTTGAATCACGAGATCCACCGTCCCTTATATCCATAATGTCCTGTCAATCGTCATCCATAGAATGAACCATCCATCGTCAATGACAGACCCCTGATCATCAAAACCATCATTCGTCAGGCCGCAATAACTAAGATTTATAATCCACACTCAATCATCGCCTGGACACTTTAAGTAAACTAGATGATCAACTACAAATTCTAACTCGGATCAAACTAGAAAACTCTACTATCGATAATTAAGCCGTGAAACCATCCAACTATTAGACTGCGTAACACCACTGGTTAAAATCCACAATTTCGTACTATAGCTACTCTTTAATGAATGTAATCGTCATGGAAGTGGTGGCATAGATCACTAAATACATCTACCGTTAGGCTCACATCACTCGATATAGGAATCCACCACTAATTACCCTTTAAACAAATCCCAAAAGCCTAGTACTCTGGTGTAAATTAGACTTGGAACAAATCTGACTGTTGAAAAACACTCAAACCAATTAGTGTGGCCCACTTGAACCTTGGATTTGCCTCATCTTTGGTTAAAGGCCTTGAATGAGACTTCCAAAGTGAATGAACGGCATGGATCACACTGATAAGCACATGGACCCCACCTTTGATGTCATGCATGAGCACGATGCCATGCACTCCTACAATGCATGGGACCATTGGTTGGTCAAAACCGGGGCTGACCCGATAAAATCAGAAAAAAATGGGATTTCTCCCATTTTTCCCGCTTGGCGGAATTCGAACGGATGTCGTTCGTGGGCGTGATCTGTGGCCCACCATCACAACCTGGGTGAATGATCTAAGCCGTCCATCTAATTCAGATGATGGTACTGATCATGTCCATGGTAACTTTGGTGTGAAAGAGTCACACCGAGCATACAACTCTCAGAGCAAGAACTATTGACGGTGAAAGTTTTTGAATGGTAACCGTTTCCTCGCTGACATTGATCATGGCCCCCATCAAAGGATGAATGGATGATCTAGACCGTCTATCGTGTATACATGCTCATTTGAAACTAACCCTGATCATTTCCACATGTTGAAACACGTGTCCACGCACACGATCTTGGGCGCAAGAGGAAGGTGCGCTCGAGCGGTTTCCGAATGCGGAAACTTCGCTGGCTGCTAGCTGGCAACCAAAGTGGAAATATCTCCGTAAATCCTAGCCCTCCACCTCAATCAATCCTAACCCTCCAATCTCACCCCGCACTCTAGGGTTTTCTTTACAACAAAAGAGCCACCGCCGCAAACAGAAATCTAATCTCATCTGAAAACCCAAGCGACTGTTCAAAATGTGGGTCCCACTGTGATTAACAAACTAATCTGGTCCATCCATAAGGTATGGATCGGAAGATAAACCCCTAGACTGCATTCTGCCATGAGAGCTCAAATCATCTTCCCCGTCCATCAAAAAAACCTGTCATCATGGGATGGGCCTTATTTGTTGATCAAACACGACATTTTGACGGGCCATTTGATCAGAAAATCGTCCATATGATCTGATCTTGGCCGTGTAGGCCAGATCTTAAGTTATCATCCATAGAACTCTTGATTTGAACGAGCGCTTGTAACTAATCTTCTGATTAGTTGCTCTCGAAAATTCTAGAAGCCGTTTAAGGTAGATATAAATGCTCTCTTTCCAATTCGGGAAAGAGGCCAGTCCCTAAAAGCTAGCAAGAGAGGGGAGATTTGGAGAGAGGCACCGCACCGAGCTACCACACCTAGTCGGGTCGACTCGCCCTGAGTTATCGTAAATCGGGTTGAGTCCAGCGTCCCATTCGAGCTTCCATCAAAGAAAGAATAAGGAATGAGAGAGAGAGAGAGAGAGAGAGAGAGAGAGAGAGAGAGAGAGAGAGAGAGAGAGAGAGAGAGAGAGAGAGAGAGAGAGAGAGAGAGAGAGAGAGAGAGAGAGAGAGAGAGAGAGAGAGAGAGAGAGAGAGGAAGGAGAGGCAGCTGCTGGAACCGATTTCCAGCTGTCGTTGCGACTCGACTCGACTGTCCAGCAAATGAACCGGACTCGCCTTAGGTCCTGACCATTCTAGCTCAACTCTTCTATTTCAGCAACGTCTGTCTACCAATAAACCACTCTATCAGTAAACGGTTTCTGGTAACAGACAGCCAACTCGATCGAGTTTGTGACTGAGTCATTGTCGAATCCTTAGTTTTTTGACCCAGCCAAACCCTGTATTTTAGTTTTAATTCAGCAATACCTGACGGAACTTACTCTACACCACTTATTAGATCTAACGACAATCAGGTATGGAACCTAACATCGTTGCCTACAATTGGAATTTCTCCTCAACTCGGTCACAAGTTGTGTGGCCCTGATCTAAGTTTGAGTGCAAAACCCCAAGGTAAGTTCACATCTGTGATCGGTCTGCCTTGGGCAGGGACCAGTGCCTGGGACCGATCACAGACACCTTCTACGCTTTGGGTGTTGTTAGGTGAAAAGACTCGACTGAATTAAGTCACTACCAAGTCAGCAACTCAGTTTCAGATTAGAGAAGTAAGACCCGACTTAGTTGGGCCTGAGATGCAGCTCATTAAGGTGAGATTAGAGCCCAGTCTGTAGCAACTCAGAATTTGCTCATTTATGGTTGACTCGGCCGGTTTTCCTACTGAGTCAACCCTACGCTCGGTGGTGGGCTGACTCGGCTAGCCTCCCAACTGAGTCAGGTTGACTCCAATAGTAGAACCATCTGAGGAGAATTCAGAAGGCATTGAATCCAGTAGATCATTAAATTAATCTTGTAATTAGTAGATCTCTTAACTCAATTAGTTGTTAGTCGAGAACCCTCAACCGAGTCGACTCGGTTGTGACTCACTGGTGCCTTGTGACAAATCATCTAGGTGTAACCACCAACTGGTTACCTTAAAAGACACTCCTACCTATAATTTGACCAATCAAGATCTTTACATCCACATCTCAACACAAGAGGGACTTGCAAACTAGGTGAGGAGCATCCCCTATAACTTCTTCCTTTCACAAATTGCCATGTGGATTAAATCTCTAATATATAGAATTTTAGAAAATTATTAATTCCTAACTATCTTGAATTTCATGAAGCAATTGTCTTAATGCCATATTTCCTTATAATTATGTGTATGAAGTATTGTCCTGCAAATTCCATGCCACATTATGATTGAGAAAGAAAAGCTTTCATACTAACTCATTTGTGAACTGTGAGACATTTCCTTCATGACTGTCTATGTTCTTTAAACTCTAAATTAGTTGGCATTATCATGTGGATAGATCTTACAATATGGGAAATGAAAATTGTTTACAGGTGGTGTAAAGTGACGATTGAAATTCCATCCTTCATAACTATCATGGGTTTATCATAACACAAAAATTCCTTTGTCATCTTTACATCATGAACATAACTGTAATGAGACGACTTGAGTTTTATTATACATTGTGAGTAGTATGAAGATTGAGCATGGGAAGAGTCCTTAAGGGATATAGAAGGACTCTTAGATAATCTGAATGATATAACCTCACTGGAACATTTACATGACTCTTGGTGAGCCCTCCTTTGAATATAAAGAAATCATGGAAGTTCATATGGAATGCATAGTTGGATATTTGAAAGTTGAAGGTCATCACTATTCTATCAAAGTAATGTATATATGTGTCATGGTGCATAACACCTACGCATGACATGTGAGATTTTTCGAGTGCTTAATGTGAGCCACATTCCGCTCTATTTACTGTTAGATCAGTTAAATGACCAGAGTTGTGCATTTGAGTCACTTTGGGCGCTCTTATTTTTACATGTGGCTTTTTTGGGATTTTATACCTCCTCAGGCATACCTTGAGTATTTTTCCGGGAGGTCGTCCTTGGGTGCACTCACCTTCATGGCCTTTTCTAGGTAGTTTATCTACCTCAGGCGGTCTTTTATTTTGACAGTTAGATGTACATACCCAGATCTGTGTCTTAAACATACATTCATACATTCATGCAAAAGCATATGTAGTTGTATTACCTTATAAATCATATATGAATTGTTAACCCATTTTGAAATGACGTGTTATAGTTGAATCTATGAGGGAAATTCCCATTGAGTTTTCACTCACCAATCGTGCGGTTGCACCAAATAGATGCAGGAATGAGGACAGGTGAAGACCCCTATGATGGAATTCCAGGGACGGTTGAGGTGGAGTTTGGCGAGGAAGAACTCTATGTGAATGTTGTTGAGTCGTTGGAGCTCAACTGATACTTTAGGATTTACCTGCTTTTATACTTTAGATTTTTGTATTTTGTTGCATTGTAATAATAACCTCCTACTGTGAGATTCCATTCTTCTTTCCTTTACTTGTATTAAACTCCCTTATTGTTACTCTTGATATTCTTAGTTTATGCAATGTTGCCTTACTCCATGTTATGGAATTTGTCATTATTTAGATGCATGTTAGTCCATTTTATAACGTAATACTCGAGTTCTCTATGAAGAGCAACTATCCTCGTGTTTCGAGAACCAGGGTGTTACAGTAATAGCACCCTTGTCAGTTATAAATCATTAACTGACATTGTAAGCCTTGAAAACCATAACTTATACGTCTATAGTCTGCACCTTATGCCGTAGAAGCGTAAAGAACTTGATAGAATCGTTAAGCCTTTGACTACGGTGGAATGGTGACCTACAAAATGAAATAGGTTAGCTGTTTCATCACTTGTAACAATCATAACCCTAGAACGGATTAGGGTTAAGGTTTCTTACCTAAGAACGAAGCCGGAATCGCCGAAAAATTGATTAGATCGTGATGGTTAAGCACGTATGGTAGCAGGGCAGAGTATCAGGAAGAATCTCTCACTCTTCTCACACTTTCTCTCTCTTTTCTCTCTTCTCCCTCCTAGGGTTTCTCTCAAATTCGTATGGGCTGAATGAGAGAGGGTTTAAGGTCCTTATATAGGCCCAGAACTCATGGAAATAGACTCAGGGCCATGGTATACTTAGGTTATGTCCAAATACGGACTGTTCCGTCTCAACAGAGCACTTCTGGAGCCCCCCCTTGAGCCAAAGGTCGGACTTAAGCTCACTGACCTTGGATCTAGGTCGAGTTAAGTTTTCATTCCAGTCGGATTCCCAGATCACACGTGGCGGGCCAGTTTCAGTTCAATGATCATTGAAACTCGTTCAGGGTTACAAGTACACGGACATGTATGGGAAATGTTCCCTGATCCGAGGGTGTATTTGGGTCAGATTCCGACGGTCTGATTGCTTATATTTGGCCCGCAAGCGACAAGTATCAGATTACTTAAATTAGATTTAATTTCTAAAGAAAACCATGTTTTCTCACACTCCTCGCTCCGGGCTCAAGCGAATAGCCTAGGAACACTATCTGGTTTTGTCTTCCGAGATGGTTGTCAAGCCTAACAAGGCAGTCCTAATTCTATAGCCTCGTATTATTCGAACTTTCGATGTGCGGTCCAGATCTGATACAGAGTTTTGTGATGCTCCCAAGAGCAGCCAGGTAATGAGATTGATCCTAAATTTTAGGGTAATGTAGCGTTAACGATTCCACAAGTTTTGTGTCTTACAGGTCGTATTTAAAGTGATTAGTGCGGATTTCGTATGTAATCTAGTTTAACACTAGTTAATCCTCGTCTAATTTCTAAAGGATTTGGTCATGAGTGATTTCTGCCTGAGGTGGTACTCGGGCCTTTGTACGGGATTTTTCGAGTCGTTACAACGGTTCAAATCTGGAATATTACCGGGGTCTAGTATACTCTAAGCCAATTGCCACCCCATCGCGCGCAATAAGGTAAGTGGAAGAGACCTCACTATCCGCCTGCCAATATCGGGCTCGGCTCGTCGATAGCGGACCCATTTCTCGAGCTGGTCAAACTCAGCCTAGCTTTGCCCCCTCCTCTCGGGGGGGTAAGGCTACACCCCCTCCCAACAGACCATGACACAGTGAAAAGTGCAGCCATCTGGTAATCGGCACTCGGCGCTCCTGTACTCACTCGGTCTAGATGTTGGAGCAACCTCTTGGTACCATAAGGGTTTAAGGACTTTCACCCAGGGATATCTATAGCACCCCATGTAGAACAAGATTTCTGGTATCCAATCCTGCCAACCACGATACGCCTGTGGAGGCTACGGATGCGAATGCATGAATCACACTATCCACTCATGCAGCAATCCTGTGCGTATCATGCGCTCATGTAGGGCAACACTGCCTATCCGGGAGCCCCTAAACAATCTGCCCAAAGGCATATGCTATGATCAGTCACTTCTCATATCAAGCAAACATATGATGCATATGATCATGAATCATGGAACTATATTGCACATGTTATAGGGGATGGATGCTATTTATAACGAAGATGGGCCTAGACGACCTACAAGTACAGGCCTAACAATGGGCCCTAGGGAGAATCATAATGCGGACATTTAACCAACATTATTCTACAATGTGGACGTCAAACCAACATTGCTCCCAAGGCACGGCTGTCGTAATATCATTACACAAACCATGGTAGGGTCATACATCTTAATGGACTTGTGTACATCTAATTAGGCCTCGACCCATGGGCCTTAGGTACAACAAATGGGCTATATAACATGGGCCTTAATTATATCAGGTGGGCCTCAATGGTTGGGCCCTAACTACATCAAGATGGGCCTAATCATATGGGCCTCATGCATATCAAGTTGGGCCTTAACGGATGGGTCACAATTAAACCAAGATGGGCCTCATACATATATCAAAGTGGGGTCTACTTGAACTATAGATCTGACTCATTCTTTAGCTCATGCCACCAAAAAATGAGCTTCTAAGATGGTTAGACGGATTAGATGCAACCCATGCATCATGGTGGGGCCCATGAAAGCCCACCATCAGGTATATTACACAATATAATATAATATATTTATATATATAATATATACAATAATATATATATAATATATAAAAATATATACATACATATATATATATATACACACACACACACACACATATATACACACATGCACAACCCCACACGTACACACACGCACCCACACGCATGCACGTACACACCCACCATCCAGGGGACGGTGGGGATAAACAAATGCATCACTGTGGGCTCCACCGTCCAGGCGGACGGTGGAGATAAAACACATAAATCATGTGGGCTCCACGTAGGGCCCACCATCAAGTTTACATGCAATCCAACCCGTCCATAAGGTCACGCAGACCTAGACAATGGGGAAAAACAAATTTCATCTTGATCCAAAACTTCTGTGGGCCCAAAGAGGGTTATCAATGGCAGACGTCAATCAGCATTATTTCCTGCCGTGTGGGCCACCTGAGTTCAGGATGAGGCCGATTTTTGGAGGGGGTTGTAACGCCCTGAAAATCGGGGGTCGAGCAAAGCTCAGCTCCCGAGTTCCAACGCATCACTTATGCAACATAGATAATGATGATTATGATGAGAGCTTTGAAACATGAATGGGATCATACCAAAATAACATAGCATACTCCAGAGACAGTTAAATTATACAAGCATAATGTATATAAATTGTTATAAGTCTCCAGAGTTGAACATGTTACCAGGTTAAATATAAACATGTATACTCCAAAATTGAACAAAATGAATATACATGGGTGTTCCAAAAGTGAAAAATAATAAGTGCAATAGCGTCTAATCAACCTCCCTATAACCCCGTTGATCAGAACATGGTCTACATAGACCTGCCTGATAGCTGCATATGGAAGAAACACGCCACATCATCATAAAATTTTGGTTCCGTCTCAGGAGTAGCGTTGCCATCTGCAATCAGACAAAGTCTGGTTGGTGTGTACAACATCGTCCCATAACGTGGGAGTGAGTAGCTAACTCAGTGGAACAATAAAGCATAGGTTAACATGTTATCAATTTAGTCAAGCAGTAATGATAAAGCAGTACAATCAACATTCCTAAGTACTATAATTAATGTAAGGATGAGATGTGATTATGATGCATGCCCTTGCCAACATACTCCCTCGTGCAGCACCATCTTACGTCCATGGCATGCTGTCACCCTCAGTGCTCCACATCTTTCAGGCACATGCAATGCGATGATGAACATGATTACCGGGTTGTTATTAGTCCATTTCAAACAGCAGTATTGGGAAACTAAGGTACCTTCCTTATATCATTCCCAAACAATGATCCATTCTAGGGTCATCAGTCCTAGACAATCTCATACGATGATATGTTTCTAGGTCGCTGCAAGGGCTGTCAGGGCTGTTACACAGAATCGTTACACCACTCCCTCATCACCTTATCAATACAAGCCTAGTTTATACTCTGTTACTACGGGAAGGCTCGTCGCCTCACCGCAGATTTAGAGTATGCTCGAGGTCACTATACCGAGTATGGTCAGGGCTACCAGGGCTGTTACACGGAATCGTTGCACCACTCCCCTATCAACCATCAAAGCAGTGTAGGCCGACAACTCGAATATAGTTTCCCATACCACCATAATCGGCTCATGAGTCTTGTTGCTCAATGGTCACTACAGAGAGGCTCGTGGCCCCAGCGTAGGCTGACAGCTCGACCACAGTGTCCCATACCACCATGCTCGACTCATGAGTCTTGGCGGATCGAGGTACCACGGTTAACAGGATTCCACAGGTAAGGTTAGTACCTCAGGTTCAAGCAGTAGCATCCAAACAGGGTGAACATACATTAGACAGATCGAGTTACTTGATGAGCTCGGCTAACTCGAGTGCACAACAAGTTGAACGATATGAAGCGCATAAGCACTTCGTGTGGCCAACCACTATCGCCAACTGAAGTACGACTTGGGTTCGTCGAACACATCTCACATGGCGAAGGAATCTCAGCCACGAATTCACTCCCATTACCGATTGTCTGGACTATAATCATTACTCCAAACACAATCAATCCTTATTCAGAAGCATATAAAGTAAAGCAGAATAAACAAAGTAATTCAAGCATGTTATAAAGCACAATATAAACAGGAAATACAAACACATATATTTCATAAGTAAACGGTTAAATTAAATAAACAACATGGAGGAAATCATATACATCTTTAAGGTAGCTGAGAATCCTATCTCAACACCTACCTAAAGCACAATCCTCTAAGTACTTACTTTTACAAGCATTTTCACAAACACATATATAGTGTATACTAGCAAAAACATGTATTGGGGCAAACCCTTTCGCCAAGTAAGAATTATACACATATATAGCATGTTCATACAATAATTAATCATGACAAACACACTTTTAAAATTTATACGTATACGGTACTTTCTACAAATACGAAGAATACAATATATTCAACATAGTTAATGTATAACCGAAAAATGAAACGGACAACACTTTGTATATGTGTAATAACATACATATCATGAATCTATCATTATCCGACATTGAAAGCATTGAAAACCATAACCTATACGTCTAAAGTCCGCACCTTTTGTCGGTAAACTTGAACCAAAACCAGTTTGAACCCAACGCCTTTGTCTATGGCACAACGACAACCTAAATATGAAACAAGTCAGCATTCCATCACCTACACTCTTGGAAACTCTAAAATAGCTTAGGGTTAGGTTTTCTTACCTAGAAATGAAGTCAGAATCGCCGGAAAGGCTAGTAGATCGTGATAGTTAAGCACGTATGGTGGTAGGATGGAGCACCAGGATCCTTCACCCACTTCTCCCACACTTTCTCTCCCTTTTCTCTCTTCTCTCTCCTAGATTTTCTCAAATACATATGGAATGAGAGAGTGAGGGTTTAAGGTCCTTATATAGGTTAGAAACTCTCCAAAATAGACTCAGGAACAAGGTATACTTAGGTTATGTCTAAAGCGGGTCCGTTTCGATCCAACGGAGCACTTCTGGCGGCCCCTTTTCTGTGTGCAGTCGGACTTAAGCTCACTAACACTGGATCTAGGTTTAGTTAAGTTTTCGTTCCAGTCGGATTCCCAGATCACGCGTGGCAGACCAGTTTCAGTTCAACGGTCAGTAAAACTCGATCACGGTTACAAGTACACTGCTATGTATATGAAATTTCTCCTAATCCGAGGGTGTATTTGGGTCAGATTCTGACGGTCTGATTGCTTATATCAAGCCCATAAGCAATAAGTCTCAGATTACTTAAATTTATATTTTATTTTTAATTAATTTCACATTTCTCACACTCCTCACTCTGGGCTTAAGCGAATAGCACTGGGACACTATCTGGATTTGATTTCCGAGATGGTTATCAAGCCCAGCAAGGTAGTCCTAACCGTTTAACTTCACATTAATCAGACTTTCGACGTGCGGTCCAGATCTGATACTGAGTTTCGTGATGCTCCCGAGAGCAACTGGGTAATGAGATTAATCCTAGTTTTTAGGGTAACCTAGCGTCAATGATTCTACAAGTTTTGGGTCTTGCAGATCGTATTTAAAGTGATTCAAGCGGATTTCATATTTGATCTAGTGTAGCACTTAGTTAACTTTGTCTAATTTCTAAAGGATTTAGTCCTGTAAGATTTCTGTCTGAGGTGGTACTTAGTCCTTTGTAACTTGTATATAAAGTGATCCAAGTAATTAATACTTAACTAATTCACGCCCTAATTACGACAGAAGAAGGTTCTAGGGCAGGAGAGGCTGATGTTTCTAAGTAACCTATTCGTCGATGATTCCATAAGGTCTATGGTCAAAAGCCCATTTTATTTATGTATTTACTATTTTCAGTAATGTTTAGTTTAAGTATTATTCTTCATCACCTAAACTTTAAGATAATGTCTAATGTGAAAGTACTTAGAGACATTTAAAGAACAAGGTAGTGAAAGGTGAGCTTTGTGAAGGAAATGGGTTAAGAAGCGATTTTAGACTGTGGGATTCAGTTCTGACAAGTTAATAAGGCATTAGAATAGACCCATTGCCTAAGGACGTCTAATTCCAGGTTTACAAAAAATCTGGGATGTTACAATCTACCCCCCTTAAAAATAATTTCGCCCCGAAATTGGCTAAAGGTAATAAGTAAGAATTCTATTATTTCATTTGCCTAAGACTTATTGATTTACGCGTGGTAAGGTATATCTTGTGCATACTAGTCTAGTACATTTTAGGCTACCCCCCTTAAAATTTTATTTCTTTATCCCCTGCTTATATCCTGATGGTTTGCTACATTGGATTTCTTTCCCTATTTGGAGTTTTGACTTCGATTCCCAACTAGTTAGAGTAAGATAGCTATTTTCAATGCTTGACCAATACGGAGAGACAATTGTAGTGGGCTCGATTCCGATATATCGATCATCTACCTGGCCAGGGTAGAAAGCTCATCGTATCCCTTCCTAGTCCTGGTAGATCCTGGTCTTCTGCTCGGCCAAGCAGTGAGTCCATTGGTAGTTGCCCAGGATTGAGAATTGGGTCAAGCCGCAAATGCTTCACAGTTGTATAGTTTAGTAACTCAATAGTTCGATCACTCTAAAACCTTAGGGAATGTCCATCATTGAAAGGCTCAAATGTCCTATTTCTCGAGTTGCCCTTTAGGTCTTGGTCTAAGAGAGTCCTCGTTATTATCTATGTCCAAGGAAATGGTGAGTCAAATCTTACTAGATCATCCTAAAACGGTTTCTCATAGTAGAACAGGCTTCTATTATGTTCGTATTCAACGAGCACAGTTGTAGATACGCTGACCTTGGCTATGTAATTCAGTTCGTACCCATTTTTAGGCCTATATGTAATATGAAATTATTTAATACTTGAACCCTAATTGCTTTACATTCTAAGGAAGATTTAGATCCTATTTAATGACCTAACCTTACATATAACTGGGACTAATTTCTTTCGATCCTGGGCTAGTGGGTTATGGGCCCACCATGCTTCCGCTGCTCCACCCAGATCAAAGAGGTGTCTTAGCCGGCCTAACTAGATTGGACTCATAATGTTCTACCCCCCCTTAAAAATTTATTTCTACCTCCAGAGTTCAAGATCTATATCCTGATCCGTATGTCGGAACAAGGTGCAAGTTAGGACCTATCCTTGACATGAAATGAGATATGATTTCCCAATACATGGTCTTCCTTCCATCGATGATGTGTACTATGACATTGGTACCTATGGTTATAGAAAGGAGCTAAAGATGATGGGTATCGTGGTTGATTTCAGGGGCAGGTGTGAGTTTGAGGCAAGATGCCTAATTCTACCAAGGAGTTTTGTCACGGTCCAGACTTATCCTATTTAATCATGTCTAGCTTAACAGGCAGGCTATCTTTCGAAGTTCATATGCACAATATGTATGCCAACATGGCATGTGATTTGGGACCAAATTCCTAACTGTCTGTTGCCCATTTGAGAAATTCCTTAGGTCAAAAAAACAAAGTCTCTACTAGCTATATACTCCTAATACTTCTCAAGGATGAAGTTATAAAACCGAATAACTAAGTCTGATCTTCAATTGGTTTAACATAACTAATTAGTCCTTTACCTTCCTTAGCCTAACCAGTAGTCTAGTCTTAATTTAAGAGTAGCGGTAATCTACTGGTTGTAATCCAAAGTCTATGCTTATACACTAGATGATTGCATACCATTGTTAATAGAAAAATTTATTTTATCGCGTAGGGTCAAAAGTTGTCTGATTGAAATTGAGTTGCCCGAACTTGAATGTAACTACACTCGAGCACTACACATATGCTCGTACTATCTAGGGAGGTCATAGGGTTCGCGTTATTAGTTTATGGGATTTCCTATCTTATCAAATTCTTTGAAATCTAAAAGTATCAACTTTAAGTCCAAAACTCTAAGGGCCTGTTTGAGTATTAAGTTGTATTAAATGGATTGTGTTGCTAATCCCGCCTCGGGATTAGAAATGGTATGTTTGGTAGGAGGGTGGGTGGGATTAAAATTAATTTTATGGGCTTTGGAAAATGAGCCTTGTGCGGGAAAGTGTGAGATGGGATTTTCAAATCCCATGATGATGAATTTCTAAGTGTAATTTGAAAGAAAATCCCGGGATTTACGTTTAACTGCATACACTCCAAACATGGTATTGGAAAACATGGGATACACCCAATCTAGGGACCATACCCTACACATACATTTATTGTTACCTTTACAATTTTATCCACCTTAAACTCACCTAATGTAGTTGGCCGAACGGGCCCTATACGTCCCAACATTTGGAGGTTGTGAAAGTCATGGGACACAAAAATGTGGATTGTTGTGCCCATATGGGTGTGAAATGGTGAGGCCAAGAGGAGTAATGGTGGAGGGGTGGAAGGCGTTCACACTTGTCAAGTACAACTCCGACTTGTCAAACATTCTACACATTCCATCAACATGAAACCACAAAGATCCTAACTAGCAACAAACATCTACGAGACAACGGCATGGATGACTACGCATCCGAGTTTGGCGACGGAGGGGCACTCTTTCTCTTTCCCATGAGAGAAAGAAAGGTGGGGATGGAAAAAAATGGTCGTAACAAACTCAAATAGGGCCATGGAAAGTGAATGAAAAGTGATGGAGAGAGAGAGAGAGAAAGGGCTGGAGGTTTGGTTCTCCACGGATGTGAGCCTCAACAGAGGTTGTACATGCCTAAATGACAAAGATTGAAGAAAGAAAATGGAGAGATGGGAGGGGTTGAGAGCTTACACAAATTTGAGACTCAAATGGGGGGTGTAAGAGCTCAAATGAGAGAGAATGGAGAGAGTAGGAGGATAGGTATGGTTGTAAATGATGGAGGGGTATAAGTTGTGGCTGAAAATGACGAAGTATGTGATTGGAAGGGAGGTTTGAGAAAGGAAACAGCAACTTGGAAGAGAAAAGAGAGCTTGGGGTGGAGTTTGAGAAGAAAGTATGCATTTAAGGGGGTTGCAGTGGATGAGACCTACATCAAGGGGGTTCTTAAACCCCCAAAATCGATTAGCCCGACCGGCCCGCCCCAGTTAGCCTGTTAACCGGCGAGGCCTGGCCAACCGGGCGAGGGCCTCGCCACTCCCTGGATAGGTGGGCGAGGGCTGGCCACATAGGCGAGGTCGTCGTGCCCCCTAGGCCCCAAAAACATATGGGTCCCACCCTGGGTACCCCTGGACATGAGTGGGTAGGCCCATGACCCCGATTTGCTCCGTTTCGGGTCATTTCAGGTACTTTCTAATACATACTAGCTTTTGCTAATTTTTAACGGCTGGGATGGGATGAATTGTGATCTAGACCCGTCGTTTGACAGTCTAGAAGTAGTTTGGGGTCATTTCGTGCGATCACGATTGCGTACAGAATCAAACAATATAACCTATTTCAGTAAACTTCGCCGATTGGCGAAATGGGGACAACCTACGACTAATTCTACGTTCCATCGCTCCCTCCTAAGTTAGAGTGCATCAGAGTGCGTCGTGTGACCATAACCTAGGTCCATTTTAATTTAAATCATGCTCTGATACCATCATGTAATGCCCTGAAATCGGGGGTCGAGCAAAGCTCAGCTCCCGAGTACCAACGCATCACTTATGCAACACAGATAATGATGATTATGATGAGAGCTTTGAAACATGAATGGGATCATACCAAAACAGCATATCATACCCCAGAGACAATTAAATTATACAAGCGGAAGACTGTGATAGATATATATAATGTATATAAATTGTTATAAGTCTCCAGAGTTGAACATATTACCAGATTAAATATAAACATGTATACTCCAAAATTGAACAAAATGAATATACATGGGTGTTCCAAAAGTAAAAAATAATAAGTGCAATAGCATCTAATCAACCTCCCTATAACTCCATCAATCAGAACATGGTCTACATAGACCTGCCTGATAGCTGCATATGGAAGAAACACGCCACATCATCATAAAAGTCCGGCTCCACCTCAGGAGTAGTGTTGCCATCTACAATCAGACAAAGTCTGGTTGGTGTGTACAACATTGTCCCGTAACGTGGGAGTGAGTAGCTAACTCAGCGGAACAATAAAGCATAGGTTAACATGTTATCAATTCAATCAAGTAATAATGATAAAGCAGTACAATCAACATTCCTAAGTACTGTAATTAATGCAAGGATGAGATGCGATTATGATGCATGCCCTTGCCAACATACTCCCTCGTGCGGCACCATCTTACGTCCGTGACATGCTGTCACCCTCAGTGCTTCACATCTTCCAGGCACATGCAATGCGATGATGAGCATGATTACCGGGTTGTTATTAGTCTATTTTAAATAACAGTATTGGGAAACTAAGGTACCTTCCTTATATCATTCCCAAACAATGATCCATTCTAGGGTCGTCAGTCCTAGACAATCTCATACGATGATATGTTTCTAGGTCACTGCAAGGGCTGTCAGGGCTGTTACACGGAATCGTTACACCACTCCCCCATCACCTTATCAATACAGGCCTAGTTTATACTCTGTTACTATGGGAAGGCTTGTCGCCTCACCGCAGATTTAGAGTATGCTCGAGGTCACTACACCGGGTACGGTCAAGGCTGCCAGGGCTGTTACACGGAATCGTTGTACCACTCCCCCATCACCCATCAAAGCAGTGTAGGCCGACAGCTTGAATATAGTGTCCCATACCACTATAATCGACTCACGAGTCTGGTTACTCAATGGTCACTACTGGGAGGCTCATGGTCCCAGCGTAGGCCGACAGCTCGACCACGGTGTCACATACCACCATGCTCGGCTCATGAGTCTTAGCAAATCGAGGTACCACGGTTAATGGGATTCCACTGGTAAGGTTAGTACCTCAGTTCAAGCAGTAGCGTTCAAACATGGTAAACATACATTAGACAGATCGGGTTACTTAACGAGCGCGGCTAGCTCGAGTGCACAACAAGTTGAACGATATGAAGTGCATAAGCACTTCGTGTGGCCAACCACTATCGCCAACTAAAGTACGACTCGAGTTCATTGAACACATCTCACGTGGCGAAGGAATCTCAGCCACAAATCCACTCCCGTTACCGATTGTCTAGACTATAATCATAGCCCTAAACATAATCAATCCTTATTCAGAAGCATGTAGAGTAAACCAGAATAAACAAACTAATTTAAGCATGTTATAAAGCACAATATAAACAGAAAATACAAACACATATATTTCATAAGTAAGCGGTTAAATTAAACAAATAAAATGGAGGAAATCATATACATCTTTAAGGTAGCTGAGAATCCTATCTCAACACCTACCTAAAGCAGAATCCTCTAAGTACTTACTCTTACAAGCATTTTCACAAACACTTAGGATACACTCTTTCAACATATATAGTGTATACTAGCAAAAACATGTATTGGGGCAAACCCTTTCGCCAAGTAAGTATTATACACATATATAGCATGTTCATACAGTAATTAATCATGGCAAACACACTTTCAAAATTTATACGTATACGGTACTTTCTACAAATACGAAGAATACAGTATATTCAACATAGTTAACGTATAACCGAAAAATGAAACGGATAGCACTTTGTACATGTGTAATAACATACAGATCATGAATCTATCATTATCCGACATTGAAAGCATTGAAAACCATAACCTATACATCTAAAGTCCGCACCTTTTGTCAGTAAACTTGAACTGAAACCAATTTGTACCCAATGCCTTTGTCTACGGCAAACGACAACCTAAATCATGAAATAGGTCAGCAATTCCATCACCTACACTCTTGAAAACTCTAAAATAGCTTAGGGTTAGGTTTTCTTACCTAGAAATGAAGTCAGAATCGCTGGAAAGGCGAGTAGATCGTGATAGTTAAGCACGTATGGTGGTAGGATAGAGCACCAGGATCCTTCACCCACTTCTCCCACACTTTCTCTCCATTTTTCTCTCTTCTCTCTCCTAGGCTTTCTCAAATTCGTATGGAATGAGAGAGTGAGGGTTTAAGGTCCTTATATAGGTTAGAAACTCTCCAAAATAGACTCAGGAATAAGGTATACTTAGGTTATGTCTAAAGCGGGTCCGTTTCGATCCAACGGAGCACTTCTGGCGGCCCCTTTTCTGTGTGCGGTCGGACTTAAGCTCACTAACACTGGATCAAGGTTTAGTTAAGTTTTCATTCTAGTCGGATTCCCAAATCACGCGTGGCGGACCAGTTTCAGTTCAACGGTCAATGAAACTCAATCAAGGTTACAAGTACACTGCCATGTATATGAAATTTCTCCTGATCTGAGGGTGTATTTGGGTCAGATTCTGACGGTCTGATTGCTTATATCAGGCCTGCAAGCGACAAGTCTCAGATTACTTAAATTTGTATTTTATTTTTAATTAATTTCACATTTCTCACACTCCTCACTCTGGGCTCAAGCGAATAGCACTGGGATACTATCTGGATTTAATTTTCGAGATGGTTGTCAAGCCCAGCAAGGCGGTCCTAACCGTTTAACTTCGCGTTAATCAGACTTTTGACGTGCGGTCCAGAACTGATACGAAGTTTCGTGATGCTCCCGAGAGCAACTGGGTAATGAGATTAATCCTAGTTTTTAGGGTAACCTAGCGTCAATGATTCTACAAGTTTTGGGTCTTGCAGATCGTATTTAAAGTGATTCAAGCGGATTTCATATTTGATCTAGTGTAGCACTTAGTTAACTTTGTCTAATTTCTAAAGGATTTAGTCCTGTAAGATTTCTGTCTGAGGTGGTACTTAGTCCTTTGTAACTTGTATATAAAGTGATCCAAGTAATTAATACTTAACTAATTCACGCCCTAATTACGACAGAAGAAGGTTCTAGGGCAGGAGAGGCTGATGTTTCTAAGTAACCTATTCGTCGATGATTCCATAAGGTCTATGGTCAAAAGCCCATTTTATTTATGTATTTACTATTTTCAGTAATGTTTAGTTTAAGTATTGTTCTTCATCACCTAAACTTTAAGATAATGTCTAATGTGAAAGTACTTAGAGACATTTAAAGAACAAGGTAGTGAAAGGTGAGCTTTGTGAAGGAAATGGGGTAAGAAGCGATTTTAGACTGTGGGATTCAGTTCTGACAAGTTAATAAGGCGTTAGGATAGACCCATTGCCTAAGGACGTCTAATTTCAGGTTGACAAAAAATCCGGGATGTTACAGGGGCCCTCTTAAGGGAGAGGCCCACCCAATGAACAGGTTGGATGACAAATATACATCATAATGGGGCCCACGGCTAGAGCCATGGGTGGTTGCTCGCCCGTCAGCCGGCTGGCGCATGTAGCGCAGGCAGCGCTACTGCTGCAGCACGTCTTCTTTTTTGTGTTTATTAACGGTATTTCACATGTGGGCCCCGCTTCTGGAGAATTCACTCCGTCCAATGCATTCTAGGGATCAAAACACACCAAACAAGTCCAATATACTGCATGTTTGGTGTGTGGATACAGCAAGGTGGGTCCTAATAGCTTTGAACAGTAGAAAAATATAGTTTTCTATGGTATGGCCTGCCTGATTATCGGATTGACCTCATTTTTCGGCTCAACGCCTAAAATGAGCCAAGGAATGGGAGGGACGGCATGGATTGAATACGTAAATCAAGGTGGGGCCTACGTGAATAGCCCACCCAAGTTTCAAATGAAACTGATATTTCTGTTTTCTAAAAACGTCCAACGTCCAGGGACGCTGGACGGTTTGGGTGTAACACATATACAAGGTGGGTCTAGCTTAGGTGGGCCTTCCATTAGCTGTATAGTGCAGATACAACACATGTATAAAGTGGGCCCCGCCTATAGATTACTTGGGTATAATACATGTTTCATGGTGGGGTCCAACCAAGTGGGCCACGTCGCTTTGGATGGGTGGACAGGGTGGATGATCACATGTTTCAAGGTGGGCCACAAGCCACATACACAAGGGAGAGAGAGGGAGAGAGAGAAAGATCAGTGAGGATAGAGCAGGCCCCGCCACTTGGGCTCCTCTTACATACAAATATACATCAAGGTGGGTCTCACGTATATGGACCATTAATCAAACAAAATGAATGAAAAATAAAGATTTAAGAGCACCCACCGGCTTCAACTTGCACCTATGGCTTCCTTAGCTCCTTAGCTTTGATTCCAACGGAGGAGATGAGGTTTGGATGGTGGAGATGGGAGATGAGAGGGTAAGAAGAGGTGGGCCACAATTGTAGCTTGGAAGAGATGGGAGAGGCTTAGACGTGGGATGTGTTTTGGGTTGCTTAGAAATGTAGTTTGAAAATGAGAGAGAGAGAGAGCGAGACTTGTAAATGGAGAGAGAGAGTGATGGGTGATGGATGTGGTGAGTGATGGGTGTAAGAACTTTTTGACTTTTGTGGTAAATGGTGTAAGAAAAGCATGGGTGTGTAAGAGCCTTTTTAACTTTGGGGTTGCTTGGGGAAGGGTGAGAGGTGATGGATTGATGGGATTGATTGATGTGACCTTTTGTAAAGATTCTCTCAGAATTTGTACGCGAGGCGTTTTCCTCGCACCGAACGCTGGCCCACATCTCCTGATCAGAGTATCGCCTCGGCGCGCAAGTCGCGGCATCGGAACCGCGGCGACAGTACGGTCGCGAGGGCACCAGTCTCGGGTTGAGTCGACTCGGGTTGACGACGTGTGAATCAGGGTTGCGCGCAACTACCGGTTAAGGGTCGAAGATTGCCGGAATTTGACCGGGAAGACCGTGAAAGTCTATGGAACGGTATGGTCTAGGGTATGGGGCTTACATCAACCCTCTTAGAGCTTTATGAAATGGCCAAGCTATATGTCCTAGCGGGGGGTGAATAGGACTGTCCCAAATTAAAAAATAACAGCGGAAAATAAGAAATAGGATAGCTAACAAAATAAAGAAAACAAACCACAACACAAGAATGTAAAGCAACTTTAAAATAAAGAGCTTGATACTAATGTTGTTCTAAGGACAACCTTTGCACCATAAAAACTAAGGGTTTATGGCAGAACAACCTTACTAAAATAAATTAAATATCAAATCTCAAACAGAAAGGAAATAGTAAGAAATAAATTCGAAATTATTACAACATTCCCCACTTTACTTGAAATGTAAATACTACAAAATTCACATCCATATATACATTCCACAAATCTGAATGATTAAAGATATAGAAATTAAAAGCATATTCAAATCATAAAACACACCGATATATAGTGGTTCGCCTATGTGTTCACCAAATGTTAAACAACAGCCACACAGCTTGCTACTCCACTCCTAATATCCTCACACAAGGGATATCAGCGTTCACTATCAAAATCGGTTTCACAGGTTCACCTAAAACCTTCACAATTGTGTCTTTTTAACTTGGGCTTACACAATCCAAAAACCCACACTTTCTGAGTTTTTTGGCTCTCCTCGGGTAACCAATATAATGAGATTTTTCTAGCGAATCTCAAATAAAACCAAAATAAAGGAATTTACAATAAATGTAAAAATACATGGATTTCTCCTTTTGTAGCAGCTCGGTAGAACCAATTAGAGTAGAAGTTCGAATCAACGTTCAATGTCCAATACTCACTTAAGAAATGGTTCTAGGTTCTAATTGAGTTTAAATTAAACCAAATTGGGCGTAGCTCTATTTAATTTTGATTCTAATGAAGAAGGAATACATCATTTCCTCTTTTTCAAATAGGATTGGAATATAGGAATAAAATCAAATATAAATAAGCTAACAAAAAGAGAATATTAAATATGAACAGAGTAGCTTAAAATGAACACTAACTTATCTCAGAGTGGAAGCTCGAATTTTCTCAAATTAATCATTGAAAAACTCTGAAATTCGTGTTCAATTTATAGATGCAAAGATCACGTCTACGACTGGTCTTAGGAACCCTTCGACTGGTTGTAGCATTAATAGCATTTTAAAATTTTAAGCGCGATCTGAAAAATCCGTTCTACGACTAGTCTTAGGATTCTATGACTGGTCTTAGACCACATACGACTGGTCATAGCTGACCCAGGACTGGTCATAGGTAACCAGAATTGGTTGCTGGAGTTTGAGTCGTAGATTCAGGACTGGTCAAAGGACGAGTCATGACATCCCTACGACCAGTCAAAAAGTCTCCAGGACTAGTCGTAGAATAACAAAAAAATTGAAATAACTTAGGACTGGTGGTGGAATTTCTTGGACTGGTTAAACCAGGTCTAGGACTAGTCGAATAAGGTCCATGACTAGTCTTAGAACAGACCAACTTCATGTAAAAAGATTCATCTTGAATTATGTATACAAAATGACCTACCCTAAGGTCAAACTAAGGTCTATCATACTAGGACATGAAGTATGAACATTGAACTTTATACTTTCAAATGATGGTTAACCTTTGAAGCTTGAGATCTCTACTTGATGTAGCTTGATCTTGAGATCTTCTATAGCTTGAATTTAAACTTCAACTTGAGTTGCACTTGAGTCTTGAAATGCACTTGAGTCTTGAACAAACACTCTTCTTATTCATGTAGCTCTGAACTTTGATGCTTACGGAAGAGGACAAAGTACATAACCTTGCATTCCTTGAAGCAGAGCACCGTACATGTCTTGAACCATTGATGTCGACTTGAATCCATACAAACACAAGACACACAGATAGAGGTTTTGGCACCACAAGATGTTTTGGCACCACAAAATTTGACAATCAAAGGAGCATGAGACCATAACACTTACAATCTCCCCCTTTGTCAAATTTGTGACAAAACATACTCCAATAAGAGAAGCACAATATGCACATTAACGAATCATGCACCAGTTATATCAGAGAACCAACCAGTTGTTAATAAGTAGCACAAACTCATTATTTATATACACCCCCTGAGTAGCAGCATTCATCTAAAATATAACCAAAATATAACTACTCATATCCATAAGCAATCAATCCTTCTCCCCCTTTTTGTCACAATATGACAAATGAAGTAACAATGTAAAGGATAATAACTAATAGAAGGAGTAACTAGACAATATATAAGGAAGTAAAAGGTCATAAACCAATTACTAGAATAATTAAAAAGTCATCAAACCACATAAAGTGCACAATCCAACATAAGTATGAAAATTATTACATACCAAGAATGAAAAACACTCAATCAGATCCTGAAGAAGGAGTAGGAATGGTAGGATCAAGATTATGCATTCCCTTATTCAAGCACCTAAGATATTTGTGCATATTTTTAAACTGAAGATTATGAGTAATATTCATATTCTCTACCTTCTCTTCTAAAGCACGAAGACAAGCATCAAACTCAAATGGCTCAAAGTCCGGATCATATCCAGAATCTGATTCAAGTACATAGAAAATATCATCCATATCCACATCATCATGAGGAAGATCACCAGCTTCTTCATCGCCAGCCTTAGCTCTACCAACATCCACTTGGCCACGAGCTAATTCCAATTTCATTTTGTTAATATTTGAATTGTTAAAAATAAGATGATGGATGAGAGCTTCTCCAACAAGCATAACCACGAGCATGTGATTAGCTAAAACAGTCAAGAGATAGGCAAAAGGAATATCACTATGACCTAGATGGAGACGAGACTGAATAATGGAATGACATATCAAGGAAGGAAGGTAAACTTGAGAACTAGAAATGACAGAGTGCAAAATACGAACCATAAAAGCAGTTAATTTGGTCTTATTACCAGAACGAGGATACATGTTAGAAATAAAAATCCTGTGAAGAACCTTGTATTTGGGTAACAAGTACCTTGCGGGGAGCGCATTCCCTTTATGAGTCCATTGCACATTCAGATTACACAAATCTTTGGTTAGCATACACTTTTCAGAGTCTGAGGGTTTTTTAGCCAAAGTATGAATAGGAATACCCTCCTCATTAACATGTATATCCATTAACCCGGCAATCAGATGACGATCAACTTCAAATAGACCTTCTCTAGTATCAATTTTAAAAGTTAAATTCTCAAAAGAGAACTCTGAGATACATGCAAACATGGCCTGTGCAATAGATTGGTATGCAAGCCCACCCCAATATAAAATGTTATCCCATCCTATAGCTTGGAGTAGAGGTAGAATACCAAAAGGAGCAATATGTTCAATATAGACAGACCATTCAACAATGACATTGCACATATGCAAATCCCGTACATCAGAGGGATCATCCTCAGGTGAATGAAGATAGCGCCTAAAGAGAGGAGCTGATCTAGAAGAAGATGGACCATGGGAAGTTTTCTTTTTTTCTCTAGCATCCATTATCAATATAAAAATCAAAGGATCAAGTAGATACTAAAGATGTGAAAAAAGGGTTTTGCTAGATCAGATTTTTTAAGAAAATGCCCCAAAATTACAATGAATCTTAAAATAGATTACTTCAAGAGTGAAAAATGAAGTAATAGGAACTAGAATCTACAAGAGAAACATAAATGATGCACTAACCTTGAAGATCTAGGAAGGTGGGTACGACTAGTCGTGCCTCGGCTCATTGAAGAGGAAAAAAGAAGTGAAGAAGATGAGATTTCCCCCAAATTTAAAAGATTCCAATGTACTACACAACTAGTCGAGGACTATGCCAAATTAAAATGCTAACAACGGAATTTAAATAATTAAAGGAAAGATAACACTTTAAACAAACCACAATACGTAAATGTAAAGCAACCTCAAAATTCTAGTATTGCGAGGTTGATACAAATGTTGTTCTAAGGACAACCTTGCACCATAAAAACAAAGGGTTTATGGCAGGACAACCTTACTAGAATGGTTTGTGTATCGAGAACTCAAACTGAAGAGGAATAAAAAGGAAATAGCTAAAAAGGAAATATAAGCTATTACAACATTTGCCACAATGCTGAAATGTAAAGATTACGACATTCACATCCACATATACATCCCACAACATTGAATGATAAAAGATATAGAAAATAAACCACACATTCAAATCACAAGACGCAAAGAATTATAGTGGTTCGCCTGTGTGTACACTAACTGTTAAACAATAGCCACACAGCTACTCCACTCCTAATATCCTCACACAGTGGATATTAGCATTCACTATGAAAATAGGTTTTTCTAGGTTCACCTAAAACCCTCACAATTGTGTCTTTCAAGTGGGCTTACACAATTCAAAAACCCCACACTCTGAATTTTTTGGATCACCTCAATTAAACCAAAATAATGAGATTTTTCTGGCTCAATCTCAAAAGAAACCAAAAACAGAAGATTTACACAAATGTAAAATACCTGGATTTCTCCTTTTGTTGCAGCCCGGAAGAACCAAGTCAGAGTAGAAGTTTAATGTCCAATACTCACTTATGAAATGGTTCTAGATTCTAAAATAATTTTAAACTAAATCCAGTTGGGCTAGCTCTATTTGATTTTGATTCCATGAAGTGGGAATTCTGCAATCCCTCTTTCAAATTAGATTGGAATGCAGAATACAAAATCAAATATAAAAAGCTATTAAAAGAGAATATTAAATGAGCACAATATAGCTTAAAAAGAATACTAACTTATCTCTCAAAGTGATGACTTGATTATACTTAAATTGGATATTAAACTTTAAAAATCATGCTCTATTTATAGATGAAGAGATCGCGTTCACGACTGGTCCTGAGGACACTACGACTGGTCGTAGGACCAACAACATTTTGAAATTTTGAGCGCGATGAGATAAAACCGTTCCACGACTGGTCGTAGGCCTTGCACGACCAGTCGTGTGGTCTCCACGACTAGTTGTGACATGTCCACGACTGGTCGTGAGAAAGTTGAATCAGTTGCTGGACTTTGAGTCGTGGCTGCAGGACTGGTCATGAACGAGTCGTTCACTATTCATACGACCGGTTGAGCAGTCTCCAGGACTGGTCGTAACTTAACTAAAAAATTCTGAAATTTTGTAACAACTTAGGACTGGTTATGGAATTTCTTGGACTGATCGAGCCAATGCTAGGACTAGTCAAAGAACAGACCAAACATTTATAAAATGATTCAATTTGAATTATGTATTCAAAATGACCTACCCTAAGGTCAATCTAAGGTTTTTCATACCTTAGACATGATGTATGAACATTGAACCTTCTTTTCTTCAAATGATAGACGGTCTTTGAAGTTCATGAAGCTTAAGATCTCGACACATAATGGAGCTTGAACTTGAGATCTTTTGAAGCTTAAATTTGTAGTACTTGAGTTGTACTTCACCTTGAGTCTTGAGTATGAATAGTTGACTTGTCTTTCAATGTTAATTTAAAACTTTGAACTTTAAAGCTTAAAGAAGTGAATAATGTACATGATCTTGCATTTCTTAAAGTAGATCTTTGTTCTTGACTTGAAGCATTGTCCTTGTACATGTGATGCATTGCCTTAAACATATATATCAATGTGCTACACAAGACATAGATTGTGGTTTTGGCACTACAAAATTTGACAATCAAAGGAGCAAGAAACCATAGCACTTACAATCTCCCCCTTTATCAAATTTGTGACAAAACACACCATTAACAATAAGAGAAGCGTTACATGCTCAACAAAGAATCATGCACCAGTTATAATAACCAGAATCATTACTTACTCTTCCTGAGTAGCACAATTCATATCCATATCAATATCCATATTAGCATAATAAAATATTCTCCCCCTTTTTGCCACAAAAGCAGTTAAGATACAGAAGAGGAAAGATAATAAGAGAGGCGTAAGGGAGCAAACTAGTCAAGATATGAAAGATATAAGTGAATAATGTTCATCCAACATAAATCATCATAAACCAAGTACATATAAGTAACCAACATACACCAAGTTCATCCAAAGTCAGTCCCATAAACTAAAAGAAAGCAAAGAATCATAAGAGTTATTACAGGCCATATGAGAAAAGCACTTAATCAGATCCAGAAGAGGGAGCAGGAATAGAGGGATCAATTTAGTGTAAACCCTTATTAATGCGCCTCATATATTTGTGCATATAAGCAAATTGAAAATCTTGGGTTACACGTATCTGAGCCACCTGTTCCTCAAGAGTATGCAACCTCTTAGCAAAATCAGAAGGCTGATAATCAAGGTCAACCTCAGAATCTGATTCAATCTCATTAAAGATATCATCCATTTTTATATCATCTGGAGGTAAATCGCCACCTTTTTCTTCATTCACTTCTTCAAAACCACCACCACCCACATTCACTTGTCTAGGAGCCAATCCCAATTTCATCTTGTTAATATTTGAGTTGTTGAAAATAAGGTGATGAATAGGAGCCTCTCCAACAGGCATAACTACTGACATATAAGTGGCTAACATAGTCATAAGATATGCAAAAGGGATATCACTATGTCCAGGATGGAGACAGAATTGAATGATAGAATGACATATCAAAGAAAGAAGACAAACATTAGTACCAGAGATGATGGAATGCAAAATTTGAACCATGAAAAAGGTGAGTTCTGTTTTGTTATCAGAACATGAATACAAATTTGAAATAAAGATTTTGTGAAGAACCCTGTATCTGGGTAACAAGTACTTTAAAGCAAGCGCATTACCTTTATGAATCCATTGAGCATCTATGTTATGTAATGCTCTAGTTAGCACACGTTTTTCTGATTCTGATGGTTTGTCAACTAGAGTGTGAATAGGAATACCCTCGTCATTAACAGGTATGTCCATTAAAGCAAAAATCAAATGATGGTCTATTTCAAATGGACCTTCTCTAGTTGTTATTGTAAACGTTAAATTCTCAGTCAAAAATTCAGAAATATACGCAAACATAGCCTGCGCAATAGACTGGTATGCCGACCCACCCCAATGTAGAATGTTAGCCCATCCTACAAATTGGAGAAGTGGAAGGAGTTCAAATAGAGCAATATGATCAATATACACATGTCGCTCAATAATAACATTGGACAATCATAAATCCCACACATAAGAGGGATCATCTTCGGGTGACCGAAGGTGACGCCTGGTTAAAGGTGTTGATCTGGATGTTGAAGGACCATGTGCAACATCTCGAATTTTTTTTCACCTGGAATTAGACGTCCTTAGGCAATGGGTCGATCTTAACACCTTATTAACTTGTCAGAACTCAATCCCACAGTCTAAAATCATTTTTTAACCATTTTCCTTCACAAATCTCACCTTTCACTATCTTATCCTTCAAAAGTAACTAAGTGCTAAACTAGATTAGCTACAAAATCCACTTGATCTACTTTAAATATGATTTGCAAGACCCAAAACTTGTAGAATCAGTGACGCTAGGTTACCCTAAAACTTAGGATTAATCTCATTACCCAGCTGCTCTCAGGAGCACATTGAAACTTCGTATCAGATCTGGACTGCATGTCGAAAGTCCGAATAATACGAAGTTATAGAATTAGGATCGCCTTACTGGGCTTGACAACCATCTTGAAAATCAAATCCAGATAGTGTCCTGGGGCTATTCGCTTGAGCCCGGAGTGAAGTGTGTGAGAAACGTGGATATTTTAGAAATAAATATCTAAATTTAAGTAATCTGAGACTTGCTACTTACGGGCTTGATATAAGCAATCAGACCGTCAGAATCTGACCCAAATACACCCTCAGATTAGGAGAAATTTCATATACATGGCAATGTACTTGTAACCCTGATCGAGTTGCGATGACCGTTGAATTGAAACTGGTCCGCCACGTGTGATCTGGGAACCCGATTGGACTGAAAATGTAACTTGACCTAGATCCAATGTCTGTGAGCTTAAGTCTGACCTTTGGCTCAAGGGGGGCTCTGAAAATGCTCCGTTGAGCTGAAACAGATGCCCTTTGGACAAAACCTAAGTATACCTTGGCCCTGGGTCTAATTTGGTGAGTTTTGGGCCTATATAAGGACCTTAAACCCTCACTCTCTCATCACATACGAATTTGAGAAAAACCTAGGAGAGAGAAGAGAGAAAAGAGAGAGAAAGTGTGAGAGAAGTGAGAGATTCTTCCTGATGCTCTACCCTGCTATCCTACGTGATTAATCATCACGATCTAATCGCTTTTCCGGCGATCTCGGCTTCGTTCGTAGGTAAGAAATCCTAACCCTAAGCTGTTTTAAAGTTTTCAAGAGTGTAGGTGATAGAATAGCTGACCTGTTTCATGATTCAGGTTGTCGTTGTGCCGTAGACAAAGGCATTGGGTTCAAACTGGTTCCAGTTCAAGTTTACTGATAAAAGGTGCGGACTTTAGATGTATAGGTTATGGTTTTCAATGCTTTCAATGTCAGATAATGATAGATTCATGATCTGAGTGTGATTGGACATGTACAAACCGATGTTCGTTTTCCATTTTGATTGCGTATACAAATTATGGTATATTGTGTATTCTGTATAATTATAGAAAATACCGTATACATAAAAATTTTGAAAGTATGTTAGCCATGATTAATTACTATATGAACATGCTATATATATATATATAATACTCACTCGGCGAAAGGATTCGCCCTAATACATGTTTTTGCTAGTATACGTTATCTATGTTAAAAGAGTGTATTCTAAGTGTTTGTGAGAATGACCGAATGAGTTTAGAATTCACATTCGTGCTCGCCATGACTAATTGTCATGGATATATGATTGTTGTATAGGCGATACCCCTTTGACAAAAGGATTTGCCCTAAATCATGCCACGGCCAATATACATTATATATGTTAAAATGTGTAGCCCAAGTGTTTGTGGAAATGACAGAATGAATATGGAACTTGGATTCCTGCTTGCCATAACAATCCGTCGTGGGTGCACGAGTGTTATAAATGAGGCAGCTCCCTAGTGAAAGGATTTGGCCTAATACCTATGTGATCAACATACGTCATGTATGTTGATGTATGTAGTCTACAGTGTTTGTTAAAATGTCTGAATGAGTAGTAGTTAGTAAATTGTAATATATAAGGGTGTTGAGATAGGATTCTCAACTACCTTAGTGATGTGTATGATTTTCTTCATGCAAGTGTTTAGTTTAATCACTTACTTGTTTATGAAACGTATGTGTTTGGATTTCTTGTTTGCATTGTGTTTTATGACTTTTGATTATTTAATTCTTCTTTGACTACTTCACATGTTTAAGTTGTATTCCATAAAATCCGTGAAGGGTGATGGGGGAGTGGTGTAACGATTCCGTGCAACAGCCCTGATAGCCCTAAGCAGACAATATTGGAAATTTGATTGTATGATTTAAAATCTTGATCCATTACTGCTTTAACTATTCCGTAATTGAATGTGATTGGGTCTATTGTATAGTCCAGGTAATTGGCAACGGGATTGAATTCGTGGATGAGATTCATTCGCCACGTGAGATGCGTTCGACGAACCCGAGTCGTACTTCGGTTACCGATAGTGGTTGGCCACGCGAAGTGCTTATACACTTTATGTAGTTCAACTTGTCGTGAGCTCGAGCTGGCCGAGCTTGTAAAGTAACCCGATCTGTCTAATGTATGTTCACCATATTTGGACGCTACTGCTTGAACCTAAGGTACTGAACTTACCAGTGCAACCTCATTAACCTTGGTACCTCGATCTGCTAAGACTCATGAGCCGGGCATGGCGGTATGGAACACCGTGGTCGAGCTGTCGGCCTACGCTAGGGCGATGTGCCTCCCCATAATGACCAGTGAGCAACCCAAACTCGTGAGCCGAATACGGTGGTATAGGACACTGTGTTCGAGCTGTCGGTCTACACTGTTTTGATGGGTGATGGGGGAGTGGTGTAACGATTATGTAACAGCCCTGGCAGCCCTGACCATACCCGGTGTAGTGACTTCGAGCATACTCTGAATATGCGGAGAGGCGACGAGCCTTCCCATAGTAAACAGAGTGTAAACTAGGCCTGTATTGATAAGATGATGGGGGAGTGGTGCAACGATTCCGTGTAACAGCCCTGACAGCCCTTGTAGCAACCTAGAACTGCATCATCGTATGAGATTATCTAGGATTGATGACCCTACAATGGATCATTGTTTAGGAATGATATAAGGGAGGTACCTTAGTTTCCCAATCCTTCTGTATGAAAAGGACTAATAACAACTCAATAATCATGTTCATATCGCACTACATGTGCCTGGAAGATGTGAAGCACTGAGGGATGAAAGCATGCCGCGGACATAAGATGGTGTTGCATGAGGGAGTATGTTGGTGAGGGCATGCATCATGACAATATTTCATACTTGCATTTACAAGAGTACTTAGGATTGTTGATTGTATTGCTTTATCATTACTGCTTGACTGAATTAATAATATGTTAACCTATGCTTTATTGTTCCACTGAGTTGATCACTCACTCCCACGTTACGGGATGGTATTACAGACACCCACCAGACTTTGTCTGATTGCAGATGGCGACGCTACTTTTGAGGCGGAGCCGGACTTTTGTGACGACGAGGATGCTTTCTCGTATATGTTATTTTTTGGCGGCTTCATGTGAGTCGTGTCTTGATCGACGGGGTTACAGGGATGTCGACTAGATGACCTTACACAATTTGGTATATTTTGAAATTATACTTGTAATTCGTTAACCTGGTAACATTATCACACTTTGGAGACTTACCATAGTTTATATATTGTATATATCTATCATAGTATTCCGCTTGCATAAGTTAATCGTCTCTGGAGGGTGATATGTTGTTTTGGCTTAATCTCACTCATGTTCAATGCACTAATACAAACAACATTCAATAATCATTCATTATGTTGCATAAGTGATGCGTTGGAACTCGGGAGTTGAGATTTGCTCGACCCCCAATTTTTAGGGCATTACAAGATGGTATCAGAGCATGATTTAGATTAAATTGGACCTGGGTTATGGTCACACGATGCACTCTGATGCACTCTGACTTAGGAGGGAGAGACGGAACGTAGAAACCGAATTAGGATTTTCCAATTTCACCGAACGGTGAAACCGACCGAAATTGACCGCTGAGATTAGGCCCGTACACACCCATGATCACACGAAACGATCCCGAATCACTTCTAGGCCACCAGTCGACGGGTTTGAGTTGTTCCCTAGAAACGAATGTCCTTAGGTTGTGGGTCAACCATAACACCTTACACTTAATCTCAAAGCCTAAAACCTCTTTTTATTCAATTCCTTCAAAATCTCACCCTCCACTACTGTATGCTTCTTTTCTTTAAGTACATTCATAATACATACCAATCCTAGGGTATAAATAATGAAGAATAATACCGAAACTAAAACTTATCATAAATAGAAAATAAATGGATAAAATGGGTTTTGACCCTTAACCTTTTGGAATCTAACCAAATAAATGGGTTATTTGGATAGATTATCGCCTCCTACCCTAAAATCATATGCTACATGTCACATAAACTCATTTCGGTTTGCCAATTAGACCCGAAAATGCCTCAAATGGAGTCGGGGGCCAAACGGAGCACTTATAGGGGGACCTAGGGTGGGCCCCACATCTTTTTGGGACCTAGGGGTTACAAGGACCTCGCCCAAATGGCGACACATCACCAACCACTCCAGAGAGTGGCGAGGCCCTCGCTAGGTCGGCGAGGCCTTGCCAGTCAGCGGGCTCGGTCGGGCGGGCCGGTCGGGTCGATGATGTTTGGGGGGTTGGGGAACCCCCTAATACATGGGCCATGGTTTAAAACCACCCCAAATGCATACCTCCTTCACAAAGTGACCCTCCAAGCTCTCCCTTTCCCTCAAAATTTCTGTTTTCTCTCTCAAACCTCCCCTCCAATCACCCATTCCTTCATTTTCAGTCACAACCCATTTACTTCCAACATTTAAAGCCATATCTACCCTCTACCCTTTCCGTTTTCTCTCATTTGAGCTCCTACACCCCCTCATTTAAAGCTCAAAATCATGTAAACTCTCAACCCCTCCCATCTCTTCATTTCCTTTCTTCAAACTCTGTCATTTGGGCATGTACAACCTCTGTTGAGGCTAAAACCCATGGAGAACCAAAAACTTCAACCCATATTCCCCCTTATCTTCACTTTTCATGGCCTTCTTCGAGTTCATTGTGGCCATTTTCTTGATTTCAACCTTTTTCTGTCTCTCATGGGAAAGAGAAAGGGTGCCCCTCTTCCGTCGCCAGACTCGGATGCCTAGTCATCTATGCCAATGTTTGTAGCTTGTTTTGGTTGCTGCTTTAGGATATGTTTGTGATTTCATGTTGATAGGCCTAGTAGTGTAATGTTTGGTAGAATGATATAAGTATTTAAAGCCCTGGTTTTATTAGCTCACATGTATCTTCATTTGTGTCCCATAACCTTCACAACCTCCAAATGTTAGGACGTTTAGGGCCCGTTCGGTCAATTGCATTAGGTAAGATTAAGGTGGCTAGAATCGTAAACGTAACAATAAATGCATGTGTAAGGTATTGTCCTTGGATTGGGTATATCTCATGTTTTCCGACACCATGTTTGGAATGTATGCAATGAAAAGTAAATCCCGAGATTTCCTTTCAAATTACACTTGAAAATTCCTCATCATGGGATTTGGAAATCCCATCTCACACTTTCCAACACAAGACTCATTTTCCAAAGCCTATGACATTACTTTTAATCACCTCCCACCCTCATACCAAACAGGCCACTCCCAAATCCCGAAGTGGGATTAGCAATGCAAGCCCATTTAATACAACTTAAGACCACTGGCCAAATAGGCCCTTGGAATTTTGTACCTAGAGCAGTGTTCCTAGATACGAACGACCTAACAGTAGGGGAAATCTAATAGACCCTAGATTGATAACATGAACCCTATACAACTTTCTTTTTATGTTGGCCCGACCACTTATAACTAAAAGTTTATAACTTCGTCTTTGAGAAGTATTAGGAGTATATAGCTGATATAGACTTTGTCTTTTAGGCCTAAGGAATTTCCCAAATAGGCAACAGACAGTTAGAAATTTGGTCCCAAATCGCATGCCATGTTGGCATACATATTGTGCATATGTGCGTAGAAAGATAGCCTGCCTGTTAAGCTAGACATGAGTAAATAAGGTAAGTCGGGGCCGTGATAAAGGTCCTTCTTTGGTAGAATTAGGCGTCTAGTCACCAACTCACACCCGTCCCTAAAATCAACCACAATACCCATCATTTTAGCTCCTTTCTGTAAATATAGGTACCAATGCCATGGTACACATCACGATGAAAGGAAGACAAATGTATTGGGAAATCGTATCCCATTTCATGTCAAAGATAGGTCCTAAATTACACCTTGTTCCGACATATGGATCAGGACATAGATCTTGAACCCTGAGAATAGAAACAATTTTAAAGGGGGTAGACAAGTTATGAACCCAGTTGAGTTAAGTAGGTATACACGTCTACCCGTTCATGGGTGCAGCGGAAGCATGGTTGGCCCTTGCCCCACTGGCCCAGGATCAGAAGAAATTACTCCCAGTTATACGCAAGGTTAGGTCATTAAATAGGATCTTAATCTTCCTTAGAAAGTAAATCAATTAGGGTTCAAGTATTAAACAACTTCATAGTATAAAATAGGCCGGGTGCGAACTGAGTTACAATAGTCAAGGTTAACGCATCTACAACTGTGCTCGTTGAATACGAACATAATAGAAGCCCTAGCAAGTTCTACTATGAGAAACCGTTTTAGGATGATCTAGTAAGATTTGACTCACCATTTCCTTGGACATAGATAATATCGAGGACTCTCTTAGACCAAGACCTAAAGGGCAACCTTAGAAATAAAAAATTTGAGTCTTTCAATGATGGACATTCCCTACATTTTTAGAGTGATCGGACTACGGAGTTACTGACATATACAACTGCGAAGCATTCGCGGCTTGACCCAATTCCCAATCCTAGACGACTACCAATGGACTCACTGCTTGGCCGAGCAGAAGACTAGGATCTACCAGGACTAGGAAGGGATACGATGAGCTTTCTACCTTGGCCAGGCAGATGATCGATGTATCGGGATCAAGCCCACTATAACCTTCTCTTCATGTTGGCCAAACATTGAAAACAGCTATCTTACTCAAAATAGATAGGAATTGTCATCAAGATGTCAAATAGATAACGGAATAAATTGTATCAACCTATTAGGGAATAAGCAAGGAATAAAGAAATTATTTTTGAGGGGTGTAGTGCCTAAAATGTACTAGACTAGCATGCACAATATACACCCTACCACGCATATAAACTTGAAATCAATAAGTCTTAGGAAAATGAAATAATAGAATTCTTACTTATTACCTTTAGCCAATTTCGGGGATGAAATTATTTTAAGGGGGGTAGATTGTAACGTCCCGGATTTTTGCCAACCTGGAATTAGACGTCCTTAGGCAATGGGTCGATCCTAACTCCTTATTAACTTGTCAGAACTCAATCCCGCAGTCTAAAATCGCTTTTTAACCCTTTTCCTTCACAAATCTCACCTTTCACTACCTTATCCTTCAAAAGTAACTAAGTGCTAAACTAGATTAGCTACAAAATCCGCTTGATCTACTTTAAATACAATCTGCAAGACCCAAAATTTGTAGAATCAGTGACACTAGGTTACCCTAAAACCTAAGATCAATCTCATTACCCAGCTGCTCTCGGGAGCACATTGAAACTCCATATCAGATCTGGACCGCACGTCGAAAGTCTGAATAATACGAAGTTATATAATTAGGACCTCTTTGCTGGGCTTGACAACCATCTCGGAAATCAAATCCAGATAGTGTCCTGGGGCTATTCGCTTGAGCCCGGAGTGAAGTGTGTGAGAAACGTGGATATTTTAGAAATAAATATCTAAATTTAAGTAATCTGAGACTTGCCACTTGTAGGCTTGATATAAGTAATCAGACCGTCAGAATCTGACCCAAATACACCCTCGGATCAGGAGAAATTTTATGTACATGGCAGGTACTTGTAACCCTGATCGAGTTGCAGTGACCGTTGAACTAAAACTGGTCCACCACGTGTGATCTGGGAACCGATTGGACTGAAAACGTAACTCGACCTAGATCCAATGTCTGTGAGCTTAAGTCCGACCTTTGGCTCAAGGGGGGGCTCCGGAAATGCTCCGTTGAGCTGAAACAGATGCCCTTTGGACAAAACCTAAGTATACCTTAGCCCTGGGTCTAATTTGGTGAGTTTTGGGCCTATATAAGGACCTTAAACCCTCACTCTCTCATCCCATACGAATTTGAGAAAAACATAGGAGAGAGAAGAGAGAAAAGAGAGAGAAAGTGTGAGAGAAGTGAGAGATTCTTCCTGATGCTCTACCCTGCTATCCTACGTGATTAATCATCACGATCTAATTACTTTTTCGGCGATTTCGGCTTCGTTCGTAGGTAAGAAAACCTAACCCTAAGCTGTTTTAGAGTTTTCAAGAGTGTAGGTGATGGAATAGCTGACTTGTTTCATGATTCAGGTTGTCGTTGTGCCGTAGACAAAGGCGTTAGGTTCAAACTGGTTCTGGTTTAAGTTTACCGACAAAAGGTGTGGATTTTAAATGTATAGATTATGGTGTCCAATACTTTCAATGTCAGATAATGATAGATTCATGATCAAAGTGTGATTAGACATGCACAAATCGATGTTCATTTTGCGTTTTGATTGCGTATACAAATTATGGTATATTGTGTATTCTGTATAATTGTAGAAAATACCGTATACGTACAAATTTTGAAAGTATGTTAGCCATGATTAATTACTGTATGAACATGCTATATATATGTATAATACTCACTTGGCGAAAGGATTCACCCTAATACATGTTTTTGCTAGTATACGTTATGTATGTTAAAAGAGTGTATTCTAAGTGTTTGTGAGAATGACCGAATGAGTTTAGAATTCACATTCATGCTCGCCATGACTAATTGTCATGGATATATGATTGTTGTATAGGCGATACCCCTTTGACGAAAGAATTTGCCCTAAATCACGCCACGGCCAATATACACTATATATGTTAAAATGTGTAGCCCAAGTGTTTGTGGAAATGATTGAATGAATATGGAACTTGGATTCCTGCTTGCCAGGATTATCTGTCGTGGGTGCACGCGTGTTATAAATGGGGCAGCTCCCTAGTGAAAGGATTTGGCCTCATACCTATGTGATCAACATACTCCATGTATGTTGATGTATGTAGTCTAAAGTGTTTGTTGAAATGTCTGAATGAGTAGTAGTTAGTAAATTGTAATATATAAGGGTATTGAGATAGGATTCTCAACTACCTTAGTGATGTGTATGATTTCCTTCATGCAAGTGTTTAGTTTAATCACTGACTGGTTTATGAAACGTATGTGTTTAGATTTCCTGTTTGCATTGTGTTTTAAAACCTGCTTGTTAATATGTTTGAATTACTTGATTATTTAATTCTTCTCTGACTACTTCACATGTTTAAGTTGTGTTCCATAAAATCCGTGAAGGGTGATGGGGGAGTGGTGTAATGATTCCGTGCAACAGCCCTGACAGCCCTAAGCGGACAATATTGGAAATTTGATTATATGATTTGAAATCTTGATCCATTACTGCTTTAACTGTTCCATAATTGAATGTGATTGGCGCTATTATATAGTCAAGGCAATCGGTAACGGGATTGAATTCGTGGTTGAGATTCATTCGCCACGTGAGATGCGTTCGACGAACCCAAGTCATACTTCAGTTGCCGATAGTGGTTGGCCACGCGAAGTGCTTATACACTTCATGTTGTTCAACTTGTCGTGCGCTCGAGCTAGCTAAGCTCATCAAGTAACCTGATCTGTCTAATGTATGTTCACCATGTTTGGACGCTACCGCTTGAACCTAAGGTACCGAACTTACCAGTGCAACCCCGTTAACCTTGGTACCTCGATTCGCTAAGACTCATGAGTCGGGCATGGTGGTATGGGACACCGTGGTTGAGTTGTCGGCCTACGCTGGGGCGATGTGCCTCCCCGTAGTGACCAGTGAGCAACCCATACTCATGAGCCAAATACGATGGTATGGGATACTGTATTCGAGCTGTCGGCCTATACTATTTTGATGGGTGATGGGGGAGTGGTGTAACGATTCTGTGTAACAGCCCTAGTAGCCTTGACCGTACCCGGTGTAGTGACCTCGAGCATACTCTGAATCTGCGGAGAGGCAACGAGCCTTCCCGTAGTAAACAGAGTATAAACTAGGCCTGTATTGATAAGGTGATTGGGGAGTGGTGCAACGATTTTATGTAACAGCCCTTACAGCGACCTAGAACCACATCATCGTATGAGATTATCTAGGATTGATGACCCTAGAATGGATCATTGTTTGGGAATGATATAAGGGAGGTACCTTAGTTTCCCAATCCTGCTGTATGAAAATGACTAATAACAACTCAGTAATCATGTTCATATCGCACTGCATGTGCTTGGAAGATGTGGAGCACTGAGGGATGAAAGCATGCCGCAGACGTAAGATGGTGTCGCATGAGGGAGTATATTGGCGAGGGCATGCATCATGACAGCATTTCATACTTACATTAACAAGACTACTTAGGATTGTTGATTGTACTGCTTTATCATTACTGCTTGACTGAATTGATAACATGTTAACCTATGCTTTATTGTTCCACTGAGTTAATCACTCACTCCCACGTTATGGGATGGTGTTCCGGACACCCACCAGACTTTGTCTGATTGCAGATGGCGATGCTACTTCTGAGGCGGAGCCGGACTTTTGTGACGACGAGGATGCTTTCTCGTATATGTTGTTTTCTGGCGACTTCATGTGAGTCGTGTCTTGATCGACGGGGTTATAGATATGTCGACTAGATGACCTTACACAATTTGGTATATTTTGAAATTATACTTGTAATTCGTTAACCTGGTAACATTATCACACTTAGGAGACTTACCATAGTTTATATATTGTATATATCTATCACAGTCTTCCGCTTGCATAAGTTAATCGTCTCTAGAGGATGATATGTTGTTTTGGCTTAATCTTACTTTGTTCAATGCACTAATACAAACAACATTCAATAATCATTCATTATGTTGCATAAGTGATGCGTTGGAACTCGGGAGTTAAGATTATGCTCAACCCTCGATTTTCAGGGCGTTACACCATGAGAACTGTTCTTTTTACCTCTAGCATCCATTTGCAACTAAGAATATAAGAAATCAGGAGGTTGCAAAAGATGTAGAGTGGGTTTTCTCAAAATCAGATTTTTTAGAAGAAAATCTCAAAATCTTCAAGGAAATATGAAATAAATCACCCCAGTAAGAAAATGAAGTGATATACACTTGAATCTACAAAAAAACTGAAATAATGCACTAACCTTGAAGAATCAAGAAGTTAGGTATGACCGGTCGAGCTTAGACTCGTTGGAGAGGAAAAAGCAAATGAGGAAGAAAAAGGTTTTTCTCCCAAATTAAAGCACCAGCGCGCTACACGATTGGTCGACTATGTCCTCGACTGGTCGTGCACAACCAAAAATATGCATTTTCCACATGATTTTAAAATTTAAAATTATAATTTAACAAATATATACACTATGATACATACAAGCATGAATAATCAATTCAAATTGTACATACCAAGATCAAATTTCAATTTATTAAACCTGCTTTTTTTGAGCGGTTTAGTAAAAATGTCAGCAAGTTGAGTCTCGGTCGGAATGTATTCCAATGAAATTGTCTTTTCTTCCACTAATTCACGAATGTAGTGATATCTAATGTCAATGTGCATGGTTCGTGAATGCTGGATTGGGTTTTTAGATATATTTATTGCACTAGAATTATCATAATATAAAACCATTGAATCCTGTGCAATTTCGTAATCGCTTAACACTCTATTCATCCATACAAGCTGAGTACATGCATTTCCAGCTGCAATGTATTCAGCCTTAGTAGTTGAGAGCGATACGAAACTTTACTTCTTGTTAAACCAAGAAACTAAATAGTTTTCAATATAGAAATAACCACCACTGGTTGATTTCCTATCATCGATATTACCAGCCCAATCAACATCTGTGTAACCAGCCAATTGAACACTAATATCATGTGGATACCAAAGACCCAAATTTGCTGTACTTGCAACATATCGCATAATCCACTTAACAGAAGTTAAATGTGACTCTTTAGGGTCAAATTGATATCTAGCACAAATTCCAACGCTAAAAACAATATCAGGTCTACTTGCAGTTAAATAAAGTAAACTGCCAATCATACTACGATATAATTTAAGATCCACACTTTTACCTGTAGAGTCCTTTGAACTTAGATTTTATAAGATCTACAAACTCAACGGTCATGTTAGTACAAGTAGATCCATAAATAATATTATCAACATAGATCTGCATTATCAAGATATGATCGTTATGTTTCTTAAGAAAAAGAGTCTTATCAACACTTTCCATTTGAAAATTATGACTTAGTAGAAACTTAGTCAATTTTTCGTACCATGCCCTGGGATCTTGTTTCAAACCGTAGAGAGCCTTTTTTAAGCAATAGACATGATCAGTATTCTTAGGGTCTTTAAAACCCGTTAGCTGTTCAACATACACTTCTTCATGTAAATTACCATTTAAAAAAGCACTCTTTACATCCATTTGATAAATTTTGAATTTTTTAAAGTAAGCAATAGATATAAATAGTCTAATTGATTCAAGACGAGCTACTGGGGCAAAGGTTTCATCATAATTAATTCCTTCAATTTAAGTGTACCCTTGTACAATGAGTCTAGCTTTGTTTCTAATTATATTACCAAGTTCATCAGACTTATTTTTGAAAATCCACTTAGTTCTGATATTATGTTTATCTTTAGGTCTAGGAACAAGATACCAAACATCATTTCTAACAAATTGATTAAGCTCTTCTTGCATCGCTACTATTCAGTTTTTGTCAGTAAGAGCTTCTTTTATGTTAGTTGGTTCTGTCTGAGATGTAAAGAACACGTAATTAGATACATCTTCTAGTTGTCTACTAGTGCGCACACCCGTGAGAGGGTTTCTAAGAATCTGAGTGTTTGGATGATCTTTAACAGTTTTCAAGTCATAGTTATTTTGACTTGATGAAGTATCTGGTTTGTCAATTAGAAGAACTTCATCATTATCTGAACTTGAGGCAGGTGTATTCAAATGATCGTTAATGACCACATTGATGGATTCTTGAATTACACCGGTCCTCTTATTCAGTACTCGATACACTCGACTGTTAAGGCATATCCTAAAAAGATCCCTTCATCACTTTTGGTGTCAAACTTACCCAGATTTTCACGATCAAGTAAAATATAGCATTTACTGCCCAAAGCTTGAAAGTATTTGACAGTAGGCTTCTTATCAAATCACATTTCATAAGACATTTTATTATTTGACTTACTAGTGTCAATGCAGTTAATTATATAGCAGGCAGTATTTACTGCTTCAGCCCAAAGATTTTTAAAGAGCTTCATACTATTCAACATTACATTTGCCATTTCTTGAAGCACTTTATTTTTTCTTTCAACAATTCCATTTTGTTGTGGTGTCTTGGGCACAGAGAATTCATGTGATATTCCCTGATCGCAACAAATTTCTCAAAACTGCTATTCTCAAATTCTGATCCATGATCTCTACAGATCTTACAGACTTGAGAACCTTTTTCCGTTTGGATCCGTTTGAGAACTCGTTTTACTTCATCAAGGGTTTATGATTTATCCCTTAAGAAGGCTACCCAAGTGAATCTAGTAAAATCATCCACAATTACCAGTATATTTTTTGCCACCTCGACTCTCCGTCCTGGTTGGTCCTATATGATCCATGTGGAGAAGTTCGAGCGGTTTGGATGTGACATTGGAGTTCACTTTTTTGTGAGCACTCTTAGTTTATTTGCTAATCTAGCATTTACCACATATTTTTTCTACTTTCTGTAATTTAGGTAGACCTCTTATCAGTTCTCTTTTACTTAATCTACACAAATTGTCGTAGTGTACATGTCCAAGGCATTTATGCCATAACACAGTTTCATCAGTATGGACCATGTAACACGATTGATTAGATGAGCTAGAATCACTTACAATGTAGCAGTTTTCAGAAGTTCTACAACCAGTTAATATTATTAAACCCTTTTTGTTTAAAATTTCACAACCTTGATTAGTAAATTTTACGCTGTGATTGTTATCGCATATTTGAGATATGCTTAACAAGTTGTGTTTTAACCCTTCAACGTATAAAACTTTCTCAAATTAAGGAAGGTTAAAAAGTTGAACAGTACCTTGTCCAATAATCTTGTAGTTGCTACCATCACTGATTATGACTGAACCATTAGTCATATCTTTAAGATTGGTGAACAGACCCTTATCGCCTGTCATATGCCTGAAGCAACCACTGTCTAGGTACCACTTTGAATGGCTTGAAGCTTTGAAAGCGGTGTGCTAAGCTAGTAACCTTAGGAACGCATTTCATAACTGTTTTGGGTTTAAGAGTATAGTTGGTCTTCTTGTATTTGTAGTTGTTGTAAGAATGACCTACTGAGTTAGATTTTAAGAGCTCCTTAAGTAAATCAACTATCTTCTCAGCTAAAGAGTTTTGGTTCTGATTTTTATAGTTGATAGGGTTACTTTTAGGTTTAAAAGATTGAAAAGTTTTAGTATTTTTAGAAAAGTTTTGATTTGAACTATTCCTTTTGAGCTTGAAGACTCTTATTTCACAAACTTAGGAGGAGTATTCTTCTATTTAGGAGGAACATTTTTGTTGTAGCCCAAACCGGATCGATCACCACATTTTCGAGATCCGGATAAAAGTTTTTTTAACTTAGGATCACCTTGGGCATACCTCCATGTATCCTTTAAACTCAAAAGTGAAGAGACTTCAAGTTTAAGTTTTTAATTTTTAGATTTAAGTTTTTCAATAAGGGAGGTTTTGAAATCTAAATCGCACTTAGTCTTTTCAAAACAATCTGAAATGTGGGATTTTTCTAAAACAAGAGTATCAAAATGTTCTTTAAGTTTTGAAAAATTTTCTTTCTGAAGTTTTAGTTTTACAGCAATTTTACAACTTTCCTTGTATAGGGCATTGTAAGCATCTTAAAGATCTTCTTCATTTTCATAATCACTATTCAGATTTTCTTCACTAGTTGAATCATCATAATCTGAAAAAAGTGAACTTGGCTAGAGTCATAAGGGCTTTAACTTCACTGCCCGACTCAGTTTCAAAATCTTCTAATTCAAAAGAGGCTTTAGTGTTAGTAGATTCATCCCAAGTAGCCAACATACCCTTCTTTTTGGGTTTGTCCTTTTTATGACACTTGTTTGCTAAATGCCCATATCCATGGCAGTTGTAACATTGACTATCTTTTAAAGATTTCCAAGTTTTAGATTTAGACCTTTTCTTATCATCTGATTTTTGAAAATCAACCCTCTTTTTACTTTTGAAAATTTTGTAAAACTTTTTTGCTAAAAGGGCCATATCATCTTCAGAATTTCTAAATCCAAATTTTCTTGAGAAATACATTTAGAAGATTTAAGGGTGATAGATTTACCTTTAGGAGCTTTAAAAGTTAACTCATAAGTCTGTAAAGAGACAACTAATTCTTCTACCATTATATTATCCGTATCATGAAGTTCATGAATCGCATTTACCTTAGAATTGAACTGATCAGGAAGTAAGCGTAGTATCTTTGCACAGACTTTACTTTCTAGGATTTTATCACCAAGACCCCACATAGAGTTCACAATGTCATTTAATCTTGTATAGAAGTCCATGAACATTTCATTTTCTTCCATATGTATTTCCTCAAATTTGGTTGGGAGGATTTGGACTTTAGATTTCTTGACAATTGATGTTCCCTCGTGTGTCATTTCTAAAATATCCTAGGCTAACTTTGCAGAATCACAGGATATAATTCTTTTAAATTCATCCGGTGATAGTGCGCAAGTGATTGCATTGGCACTACTCTCGCTTTTCTGAAGTGTGGTCCAAGAAAAATAAGGTGTTATTCTCATAGATTTGGATCCATCGATACCAGTTACTTTAGTGGTAGGAGGGATCCATTCAGTCACTATGGCTAACCACACACTCTCATCCATGGATTTTAAGAAAATCCTCATTCTGGCTTTCCAATACGCATAATTGGTGTTATCAAATGATGGAGGCCTAGTGACTGAAAGGCTATCAAAATTTGACATCTTAAATAGCTCAGATTGATTAGCTTAGGAAATAAATCTTAATAAAATAATTAAAAATGAGTTATTAGGCTCTGATACCACTTGAAAAGGCCAACCTATATGTCCTAGGGGGGTGGTGGTGAATAGGACTATGCCAAATTAAAATGCTAACTGTGGAATTTAAACAATTAAAGGAAAGATAACACTTTAAACAAACCACAGTATGGAAATGTAAAGTAACCTCAAAATTGTAGTATTGAGAGGTTGATACAAATGTTGTTCTAAGGACAACCTTACACTATAAAAACCAAGGGTTTATGGCAGGACAACCTTACTAGAACGGTTTGTGTATCAAGAACTCAAACTAAAGAGGAATATAAAGGAAATAGCTAAAAAGGAAATATAATCTATTACAACATTCCCCACAATGCTGAAATGTAAAGATTACAACATTCACATCCACATATACATCCCACAATATTGAATGATAAAAGATATAGAAAATAAACCACACTTTCAAATCACAAGACACAAAGAGTTATAGTGGTTCGCCTGTGTGTACACCAACTATTAAACAACAGCCACACAACTACTCCACTCCTAATATCCTCACACAGTGGATATTAGCGTTCACTATGAAAATAGGTTTTCCCAGGTTCACTTAAAACCCTCACAATTGTTTCTTTCAAGTAGGCTTACACAATTCAAAAACCCTACACTCTGAGTTTTTTGGATCACCACAAATAAACCAAAACAATGAGATTTTTCTGGCTCAATCTCAAAAGAAACTAAAAATAGAAGATTTACACAAATGTAAAATACCTGGATTTCTCCTTTTGTTGCAACCCGAAAGAACCAAGTCGGAGTAGAAGTTTGAATAGAAGTTCAATGTCCAATACTCACTTATGAAATGGTTCTAGATTCTAAATTGATTTTAAATTAAATCTAGTTGCACTAGCTCTATTTGATTTTGATTCTAAGAAGTGAGAATTCTTCAATCCCTCTTTCAAATCAGATTGGAATGCAGAATACAAAATTAAATATAAAAAGCTATTAAAAGAGAATATTAAATGAGCACAATATAGCTTAAAAAGAATATTAACTTATCTCTTAGAGTGATGACTTGATTATACTTGAATTGGATATCAAACTCTGAAAATCACGCTCTATTTATAGATGAAGAAATCGCATTCACGACTGGTCCCGAGGACACTACAACTGGTCGTAGGACCAATGACATTTTGAAATTTTTAGCGCGATTAGATAAAACCGTTCCACAACTGGTCGTAGGCCTGGCACGACTGTTCGTGTGGTCTCCACGACTGGTCATGACATGTCCATGACTGGTCGTGAGAAAGCTGAATCAGTTGCTGGACTTTGAGTCGTGGCTGCAGGACTGGTCGTGAACGAGTCATGCACTGTTCACGCGACCGATCAAGCAGTCTCCAGGACTAGTCGTAGCTTAACTAAAAAATTTTAAAAATTTGCAACAATTAAGACTGGTCATGGAATTTCTTAGACTAGTCGAGCCAGTGCTAGGACTAGTCGAACAGAGTCCATGACTAGTTAAAGAACAGACCAAACATTTATAAAATGATCCAATTTGAATTATGTATTCAAAATGACCTACCCTAAGGTCAATCTAAGGTTTTCCATACCTTAGACATGATGTATGAACATTGAACCTTCTTTTCTTCAAATGATAGATGGTCTTTCAAGTTCATGAAGCTTGAGATCTCGACACATAATAGAGCTTGAACTTGAGATCTTTTGAAGCTTGAATTTGTAGTACTTGAGTTATACTTCACCTTGACTCTTGAGTATGAACAGTTGACTTGTCTTTCAATGTCAATTTAAAACTTTGAACTTTGAAGCTTAAAGGAGTGAACAATGTACATGATCTTGCATTTCTTGAAGTAGATCTTTATTCTTGACTTGAAGCATTGTCCTTGTACATGTGATGCATTGCCTTGAACATATATATCAATGTGCTACACAAGACATAGATTATGGTTTTGGCACTACAAAATTTGACAATCAAACGAGCAAGAAACCATAGCACTTACACCATTGGGCAGATTATTTATGGGACTCCCTAATAGACGGAGTGGCCTTACATGAGCATGCAATACGTGCAGGATGGATGTATGACTGGATGGTGTAACTCATGCATCTTGCATTGTGTGATGTGATTATTGTATGCCCTAGCGATATCAAGGTTGTGGCCACCGCTGGCATAGCGTGGATGACAGGATTGGATAACGGAAATACTTGTTCTAGTACAGGGGTGCCATAGATGTCCCAGGGTGAAAGTCCCCAAACCCTTATGGTACCAGGAGGATGCTCCAATGTCTAGACCGAGTGTATGTATAACCGCATGAGGGTCAAATGTCAGTTGGTCGCGTCTCACACTATGTTGTGGTTGGTTGGAAGGGGGTGTGGCCTTACCCGCCCGAGTGAGGGGGTAATGACTAGGCTGAGTCTGACCCTGCTTGAGGAATGGGTTCGCTATTGATGAGTCAGGCCCGATATTGGTAGGAGGATAGTGAGGTCTCTTCCACTTACCCTGTCACGCCCTAAACTCAAAAATCGGGCTCACAAAATTCCCGATTGCCGAATCCAGCGCTGAGAGCCTCCGTAGAACCCATTCTCGGTTCCTAGCATTCATACGCTAGGTTCTGATCCTGAGATGCTACAAGGAGGATTTTCAACATCAGTTTAATTCGTAATAAGCATAACCAAAGGCATAACCCATAAACAACAACCAAAAACTCCATCACATTTCCACTATGATCAAAAACTTTATAAATAAATGAGCATAAAGGAGAAATACAATGAAATTGACAAAAAGCTCCAAAATGATCTGCTCTGCGCTCCTGCCTCAGCATTGCTGCGTCCCAATGTCACCTACACGCAACGGTCGTGCATAAGCTTATAGAAAGCTTAGAGGGTAGTGAAAGTGTATGCGTAAGGTAGAAATGCAGATATGCAGTATCAGAGTAATGTGGAATATGCTGATGAGTCCATGAATACCGTTAGCCATACCAAGGCTATGCGATGCAAGACATGAATGATGTTGGCCGTACCAAGGTCATGCGGTGCGAAATGCAACTCAAGCATACAAATCCTCATCTAAGTCCACATATCAATACAGCTCAAATCTGGAATATCACCGAGGTCTAGTACACTCTAAACTAGATTGCCACCCCATCGCACGCAATAAGGCAAGTGGAAGAGACCTCACTACCCACCTACCAATATTGGGCTCGGCTCGTCGATAGCGGACCCATTCCTCGAGCTGGTCAGACTCAGCCTAGCATTGCCCCCTCCTCTCGGGCGGGTAAGGCCACACCCCCTTCCAACCGACCACGACATAGTGGAAAGCGCGACCTTCTGGTAATCAACCCTCGGCGTTCATGCACCAACTCGGTCTAGACGTTGGAGCAACCTCTTGGTACCATAAGGGTTTAGGGACTTTCACTCAGGGATATCTATAGCACCCCATGTAGAAAAAGATTTTCAGTATCTAATCCTGCCAACCACGATACGCCTGTGGAGGCTACGACCCTGATGTCGCTAGGGCGTACAGTACCCATATCACACAATGCAAATACATGAATCACACTATCCAGTCATGCAGCAGTCTTGCTCGTATAGTGAGCTCATGTAGGGCGATACCGCCTATCCGGGAGCTCCTAAACAATCTGCCCAAAGGCATATGCTATGATCAGTCACTTCTCATATCAAGCATACATATGATGCGTATGATCATGAATCATGGAACTATACTAAACATGTCATAAAGTAGTGAACTATCCTTACAACGCAGATGGGCCTAGACATAGACGGCCTACACACAACCAGCACAGGCCTATCAATGGCCCTAGGGAGAGTCATAATGCAGACATTTAACCAACATTAACCCTGCAATGTGGACGTCAAACCAACATTACTCCCAAGGCGTAGCCCGTAGTGAATATCATTACATGAACCAGGTTGGGGTTACACATTGCAATGGGCCTTAGGTTCATCCCATTGGGCCTTAAATACATTAAATGGGCCATACCATATGGGCCTTTCATTCGTCAAGTGGACCACATTAATGGGCCGCACCAATGAGCCTTATGTGCATTGCAATGGGTCATAACCCGTGGGCCTTAGATTGCATCAAATGGGCCTAGTCTCATGGGTCTTATATGTAACAAATAGGCCACACCAATTAGGCCCCATATGTACATCAAATGGGCCTCAACCCATAGGCCCTAATACATCTCAATGGGCCTTAACCCATGGACCTCTAAAACAACAAATGGGCCTAGTCCCATGGGCATTAGAATACATCAAATGGTCTAATGACATGGGCCTTACATCCACATCAAAGTGGGCCCCAATGATCTACCACAAATACATTAAGATGGACCTCAAAACATGCCAAGGTGGGGTCCACTTGGACTATGGATCTAGTTCATTCTTTAGCTCACGCCAAGAAATGAGCTTGCAAAATAGATGGACAGCTTGGATGCAACACATGCATCATGGTGGGTCCCAAGAAGGCCCACCATTAGATATATATATATATATATATATATATATATATATTACATAATATAATATATATATATATACATAATATATATATATATTATAATATATATACAATATAATATATATATATACACACACAGCAACACGTGCACACACACCACACGCACACACGCACGCACCCGCACGCACACACACGCATGCACCCACGCACACACCCACACCGTCCCCTGGACGGTGGGGATAGAGCACATGCATCACAGCGGGCTCCACTATCCAGGCGGACGGTGGAGCAAAATACATAAATCACTGTGGGTCCCACGTGGGGCCCACCGTAATGTTTACCTCCCATCCAACCCATTCATAAGGTCACGCAAACCTAGATGAAATGTAAAAACAAATTTCAGCTTAATCCGAAACTTCTGTGGGCCCAAAAAGGGTTTCAAGGGCAGACCTTCAATTCATACTGTTTCCTTTGGTGTGGGCCATTTGAAACTCAGATTAGCCTGATCTTTGGAGGGGGGCCCACCTCAGGAGGTGGCCCACCCAATAAACGGTTTGGATGACAAATAAGCATCATGGTGGGGCCCACTACTGAGCCGTGTGGTGGCCACCGCCCGTCCGCCAACATCGGCAGTGCAATGCTCGCACCATCCGACAACAAAGAAGCGCTCACGCATCCCTTTTTTTAAAAAAAGATTTCCCTGCAGTTTTTCACAAGTGGGGTCCGCTTCAGCAAAATCCTCCCCGACTGTTGGATTCCACGGCCCAAGACAGGATATATGAGCCCAATATTCACTATGTTTTGGAACATCAAAACAACAGAGTGAATTTCAATGGAAGATACACCGTTTGCTATGTTATGGCCCACCTGAACGTCAGATTAGCCCCATTTTTCGGCTCAACGCCTAAATTAGTCTTGTGAAAGAAATGAATGGCATGGATTGAATACATACATCCAGGTGGGGCCTATATGAGTGGGCCACCTTACAAGCTTGGAAAAAGCCAATATTTGTGTTTTCCCAGTAACGTCTAGCATCCCTAGACGCTGGACGGCTCTCTGTTACACATGCTCTGAGGTGGCCCCTGTTTAGGTGGGCCACCAAATGATGAATGGTGTGGGGATAACACATTTAAAAGGGGCCTCACTTATAAGAGGCTTGGATACAATGCCTACCTCATGGTGGGGTCCATCCAAGTGGGCCACACCATTTGAATGGGTGGACAAGGTGGATAATCTCATGCTTCAAGGTGGGCCACAAGCCATCATACACAAGAGAGAGAGAGAGACATCAGTGAGGATGGAGGGACCCCGCCACTATGGGCCCCTCATATAAATATACATCAAGGTGGGTCCCACATATATGGACCCTTAATCAAGCAAAATGAATGGAAAACAAAGATCTAAGATCACCCACCGGCTTCTTCTTGGTCCGATGGAACGCGGGTCTCCTAGTGCTCCTCTTTGATGGGTGAAGATGAGAAATGGATGGCTAGGATGAGAAATCTTGGGATGGAAAGGTGGGCCACACTTGGAGCTTTGAAAGATAGGGAGAGGCTCATACGTATGGAGATTTCTCTTGCTTAGGATGAGGTTTGAAAATGAGAGAGAGGTTTGTAAAAGGGAGAGAGAGATGAGTGATGTTTGATGGAGTGATGGATGTGGTGAGTGATGGGTGTAAGAGACTTTTTTAACTTTTGTGGCCAATGGTGTAAGAAAAGTATGGGCTTGTAAGAGACTTTTTAACTTTGGGATTGCTTGGAAATGGGTGAAAAGTGATGTGTAGTTGACCTTTGATGGGATTGATTGATGGATGATTGATGTGACATCTCGTAGAGATTCTTTCAGAATTTGTACGAGCGGCATTTTTCTCGCACCGAACGCTGGCCCACATCTCCTGGCTAGAGTATCACCTCGACGCGCGAGTCACGGCATCAGAACCGCAGTGATGGTGCGGTCGCTAAGGTACTAGTCTTAGGTTGAGTCGACTCGGGTTGATGACGTGTGAATCAGGGTCGCCGCAAGGTCGATTAAGGGTCAAAAGTTGCCAGAATTCGACTGGAAAGACCGCGGAAGTCTATGTAACGGTACGGTCTTGGATACGGGTCTTACATACCCAGTTGCGCACTTAGATTGTAATGTCCCAAAAAAATCCATACAAAGACTCGAGTACCACCTCAGGCAGAAATCACTCAGGATCAAATCCTTTAGGAATTAGACAAAATTAACTAAGTACTAAACTAAATTAGCTACGAAATCTGCTTGATCCACTTTAAATACAATCTGCAACACCCAAAACTTGTACAATCATCAACGCTAAGCTACCCTAAAATCTAGGATCAATCTCATTACCCAATTGATCTCGGGAGTACATTGAAACTCTGTATCGGATCTGGACCGCACGTCGAAAGTTCGATTACTACGAAATTATATAATTAAGATCGCCTTGCTGGACTTGACCACCACCTCAAAAATTAAGTCCAGATAGTGTCCCGAAGCCATTCGCTTGAGTGTGAGAAAATGTGGTTTCCTTTAGAAATCAAATCTAATTTAAGTAATTTGAGACTTGTCGCTTGCGGGCTGAATATAAGGATTCAGACCGTCAGAATCTGACCCAAATACACCCTCGGATTAGGGGAAATTTCATACACAGGCCAGTGTACTTGTGGCCCTGATCTGTGATCATGGACCGTTGAATTGAAACTGGTCTGCCACGGGCAATCTGTAAATTCAATCAAACTGAAAACTTAACTCAACCAAGATCCATGGTCAGGGATCTTAAGTCCGACCTTTGGCTCAAGGGGGGTTCGGAAGTGCTCCGTTGAGCTAAAACAGACTCCTTTTGGCTATAACCTAAGTATACCTTGGCCCTGGGGCCATTTCCAACAATTTTAGGCCTATATAAGGGCCTTAAGCCCTCACTCTCTATCCCATATGAATTTGAGAAACCCTAGGAGAGAGAAGAGAGGAAAGAGAGAAAGAGAGAGGGAGAGTTGGAGTTCATCCTTACGATTCAATCCCATCATTCCACGGACTGAAACAGTCATTCCATACCGCTCTACTGGCAATACCGATCTCGTTCTTAGGTAAGAAAACCTAACCCTAATTTGTTTTTGGGTTTTAGGTAGTGTAGGTTATGAAATAACTAACCCAACTCATGTTATAGGTTGATATACCCTTGTTGATGAAGCCTCAGAGTTTCTAGCGAATTCGTTACGCTTCTCAACATAAGGTGCAGACTATAGACATATAGGTTATGGTTTTCAAGGCTTTTAATGTCAGTTAATGGTTTATTCTTGACGTAGGTGTTATTTCACATGCATAAAGTAATGTCCGTTTCGTTTTTCAGTTATACATTAACTAGGTTGAATATACTGTATTCCTCGTATTTGTAGAAAATACCGTATACATATGAAATTCGGATTTGGGCTTACCATGATTAATTGTTGTCTATGTATGCTAGATGCATGTGTATCACCTTTTGGGTGAACGGATTAGACTGATACATGTTATCCCGACATACGTTGTGTATGTTATAACGTGTAGCCTAAGTGTTTGTAGAAATGTTCGAATGAATATGGAACTATGATTTATGCTTGCCTTGACTATTGGTCGTGAATGCATGATCGTGGTTCATGTGGCAACTCTTTTGTGAAAGGATTCGCTACGACATGTATTATAACTAGCATATTACAGGTATGTTGGAAGGTGTAGTCTAAGTGTTTGTAAAATTGTCTGAATGAGTAAGTAGTTAGTAAATTGCAACGTATAAGGGTGTTGAGATATGATTCTTAGCATATAATTGTATGCTTTCCTCCATGTATCGTATATTAGAGTGTCTGTTTATCTATGTAATGCATATGTATAAATCCATGTTTAAGTTGTATTCCATAAAATGTAAAAACAAAGCCGTGAAGGGTGATAGGGGAGTGGTGTAACGATTCCGTGCAATAGCCCTAGCAGCCCTAAAGCAGACATGATTGTATGATTTGAAATCTTGATCCATTGCCACTTTAACTATCTTCTAGGATATTTTGTTGTAATTGAATGTGATTAGGGCTATTGAATAGTCCAGGCAATCGGTAACAGAGCCTAGATTGGTGGATGATGTTGTTTCACCACGCAAGATGTGTTCGAAAAATCTGAGGCGTACTTCGGTTATCGACAGTGGTTAGACCACACGGAGTGCTTACGCACTTCATGTCGATCAACCTGATGTGTGCTCATGCTAGTCGAGCTCGTCAAGTAACCCGATTGGCTCTATGTATGTTCACCATGTTTAGATGCTATTGCTTGAACCTAAGGTACCAAACTCACCAGTGGAAACCCCATTAACCTTGGTACCTCGATCCACTAAGACTCATGAGCTAGACATGGTGGTATGGGACACCGTAGTCGAGTTGTCAGCCTACACTGGGGCGACGAACCTCCCCGTAGTGACCAGTGAGCAACACCACCTCGTGAGCCAAATACGGTGGTATGGGACACTGTATTCGAGCTGTCGGCCTACACTGATCAGGTGACGAGCCCTTTGTAGTGACCTCGAGCATACTTTGAGACTACGTTGAGGCGACAAGCCTTTTGTAGCAAAGAGAGTATAAGCTAGGCCTACCCCATCGCAGCCTGGAAGCAGAGCCAAACTTCTATGACGATTAGGAGGAGTACTCTTATATGCAGTTCTCCGACGGCTTCGCTTGGGCTCTCCTGGTCGGCGGGGCTACAGGGTTCTATTATAATTGAACCATTTTTGATACTTTTGACTTTTGTAATATTACATGTATACAGTGACTCAGTGTTATATTCATACTCTACCGATATATTTCGGTTTATATGTTCCGCATGTATTTTATATAACTTCCAGTCTTCCGCTGTCGTGAAAACAACTTAATCTGGAGTATGAATTACTATTTTGGTATAATCCCACTCATGATTAAAGCACTAACACAGACAATATTTAATCATAAGCATATATGTTGCATAAGTGATGTTTTGAAACTCGGGAGTTGAGTTGCTATTCAACCCTCGATTTTCAAGGCGTTACAAGTTGGTATCAGAGCATGATTTGGATTAAATCGGACCTGGGTTATGGGCACACAACGTACGTTGACACTTTTGACATAGGTGGGTGCGATAGAAATGTAGAAACGAACTTAGGTTTTCCCGATTTCGCCAATTGGCGAAGTTCACCGAAGTCGACCATTTTGTTTGGATTCGTACCCATCTGTGATCGCATGAGTCTATCCCAAATTGCCCCTAGACCGTCACTTGATGGGTTTAGACCACAATTTACCTTATTCCAGTGGTTAAAAATGGGTACTTGCGAATGTACATAAGAAACTACCCGAAACAGCTCAAAACGGAGTTGGGGGCTAAACGGAGCACTTCCAGGGGGACCCTAGGTGGGACCCACATCTTTTTAGAGTCCAGGGGGGAGGACCTCACCAAATGGTGAGCCCTCGTCGGATGGTCCCGAGACCGGCGAGGACCTCGCCGGTTTGGCGAGGCCTCGGTGCTAAATGGGCTCGGCCAGGCGGGCCGGCCCGGGCCGATGGTTGTTAGGGGTTGTGTGGCCCACGGACTAGGGGGTTTCGATTAAAACCCCTCTAAACCCACCTCTCCTTCACAAACCACCACTCCAAGCTCTCCTTTTCTCCAAAACTTTCTGATTTCTCTCTCAAACCTCCCCTTCATTCACCTATTTCATCATTTTCTGTCAAACCACACATACCTCCACTATTTTTAACAATACTCACCATCCTACCCTCTCTATTCTCTCTCATTTGAGCTCTTAAATTTCCCATTTGAGTCTCAAATTCGTGTAAACCCACCAACCTATCCTATTTCTTCATTTTTCCTTTTTATCCCCTTTCATTTGAGCCTTTACACACCCCTTGGAGGCACAAATCCATGGAGACCTAATGACTCCAACCTTTTCCTCCCTTTTCTTCACTTTCTCCATGGCTTTATTCGAAGTTATTATGGCCATTTTCTCAATTTCCACCTTTCTCTCTCTCATGGAAAAGAGAAAGGGTGTCGTGGATGAAGTCGGACCTAGTTGCCTCACACGTGTAAGGAGACTGAGAGGCACCACCGCAAGCACGGGCGTTGAGCGTGAGATACGGACGAAGCGGGACCTCGATCCTCAGGCTCCTCTCCCAAGAACTTTACTGGCGGAGTTGTCCCATGAAAGATATGCGGGCCGTAGGGTCCTTTTCGAAGCTCAAGTTGATGGGAAGCTCTTTGGAGAGTATCTATTATTAGCGCGCCTGGGTGAAGCCGGGTGGAGCCCTGCATTTGAGGGAAAATATCATGCGAATGTGGGTACCGTTCGAGCTTTCTATGCCCATATTCGAGAGCCTATGCTGGATCCCTTGCAGTTCAAGATCCCATTCGGAAGAGATCGGGAGGCCACAATCGACGCTGGCCTGACAGCTCGACTCATGGGCATACTGCTTGGCCAAGTCCATGCGAGCGAGAAGAATCTGAAGAGTGCACGAGAAAGAGATCATCGTACACATTTCCTTTATGGTCAACTGGTTCAATGGTAGCCAAACAATAGTCTGCTAGCGACCAATATGACTGACGACTTCCGTCTACTCCATCACATTTTCACATTCAACGTCTATCCCAGGTAGAGCAATCGCAGTGAGTGCACGTGCCTGATGGTCGACTTTCTATACCAGGCGGGACAGGGAGAGAAGTTGTGCGTGCCCACGTATGTTTTACGACAGATCGTTCTAACCACACGCTCAAATAGAAGGACTGATTCGCCCCCCTTCGGCCGGCTTATATGCAAGATTACACGCGAGTTCGGCTATAGTCTTGGCGCAGAACTTCCAGTGCCGCAACATTTCATCAATGAAACTACTCTCAATCAGATGGACATCTGGCCACGACAACGACAGGCCCAACTTGAGGAAAGTGAGGATGAGACAGAGAGTGAAGAGGAAGAGAGTGCGAAAGAAGGTGGAGCTGAAATAGAAGAGGAAGTGAGCGAAGAAGAAGAGGTGGGCCCAGGATACGGAGGAGAGCTCCCCTCCTACGCCACCGGAGTAGGACACTGATCGAGCTGATAGGAATGCTCGTATAGCTCGACTTGAGGAGGATCAGGCTGTCCTACGATAGGGTTAGGTTGTCCTACGACAGGATATTATGGATCTTCGGGGCCTCGTGAAATACAAGTTCAAGAAAGTGACTCGCACTTTGAAGACTATCCTATGCTACTTGCAGGATAAGGGTGCCCCTCCTCCTTCACCAGATTCGGATGCCTAGTCATCCACGCCGTCGCCCTGTGTGTTGTTTTGTTGTTGTGATAGGATCTTTGTGTTTTCATGTTGATAGGCCTAGTAGTGTAGTAGTTGGTAGAATGTTTTAAATGTCTGAAGTCTTGGTTGTATTAGCTCACATGCATCTTCTGTCATGATTCATGTAATACTGTGTCTCATGTATTATGACAATTTTGGTAAAGGAAATGCATAAAGTTGCTTTAACTTGTGTAGGAATGCTGCGTAAATAAATTTGCGAGTATTTTGAATCTGACCTGGGTTGCACCCTATGTTGAATATAGGGTAGGCCACCTATGGTCATGCGGAGCACGGTACGCTTCACATTTACTGATTCGATGGACCAGGCACCTACCCGGAGTGATGATTGTACAGACCCTGGTTTAGACCCGGTTTGTGAGACTATGCCTGCATCTCAGCTTTCTACTGGTCCTGCAGTTGGACCGCCACCTTACACACCACCTGTTCGTGAGCAAAACCGTGCGTCTTCTTCGACACAGCATATGCCTTAGTCGGCCCCACCTACGGATAGGTTGGAGCAGTTGTTGATGATGACGCACCAGTAGTAGGTGCAGAACTAGCAGCAGCAAATACAGCACAGTAGCAGCAGCAGCTCTTGGCCACTATTGTAGGGGCTCTAGCTCAGGGTGGAAGTGCGACTCCACCTTCACCATCTGTACGCCCTGCTAAGACTGTAGGGCCTTTTACTTAGGATGAGGGTGTGCCTCCCCCTGCACCTATTGCATACCCTATGGGGAATTTGGGTACGAGTGGTCTCCTCGAGCGATTCCAGCGCTTGAGGCCTCTTACCTTTACGGGTTCTTACAGACCCGAGGAGGCTAAGTACTAGATTAATCTCATCTCCAAGATATTGAAGCCGCTGCACTGCACTGAGGTAGAACAAGTTGAGCTAGCCACCTATATGTTCGAGAAGGAGGCTAGTTTATGGTGGGACAACGTCCTACAAACGGTTCCCACAGGACACGTATAGACTTGGGATGCATTTGAGACACACTTCCACGAGAAATATTTCCCCCTCATGTACCACCATGAGAAGGAAGGAGAGTTCATTAGCCTCTGACAGGGGGGCATAGCAGTGGCTGAGTACGAGAACAGGTTCACGGAGCTAGCTAGATACGCTCCTTTGATACTAACTGATGAACCGATGAAAATGCGGCATTTTTCAGATGGGTTGCGGCCCGATATCCTCACTAAGACGTGTTGTGCTAGCATTCCCAATTATACCGAGCTAGTCAACGCGTCTCTGCAAGCCGAATAAGATGGAGACAGAGTTTCTCAAACATGTATACCAATGGGCCCGAGGCCTCAGCCTGAATCACAGGACCAGCCAGTCTTAGGTAAGAGGCCACATGTGGACTTGCCTCCCAGGCCCATGGATCTACCGACCCAACAAAGGCAAGAGAAACGTTAGTGTACTTATTCCGATAAAGGCGGACACACTGACCCCTTCTGTTTCACTAAGATGAAAGATAATGGTATCATGCCACCTCAGAAGAATGACCGTCGGCTACCACGTGATATAATGACTCCACCCCCATGATCTGCACCACTAGTGCAGCCACTTTACCGACCACCTGTACCCCGAAATGGATCACCCCAACGACCTATGACGGCGCAACCAAACTATCCTCAACAAGCCCGTGTGCATGCACTTGCAGCTGAAGCACCTGAGTCAACAACTGCAGCACCTTTGACCTTTGAGGTTTCTGCCCGCAGTCAAGGTATGCCTGTATTCCTATTGGTAGGCATTAGGTCCACTATTTTAATAGTGTCATGCTCCACAGTCAAGCGTTTGGGATTGAACACTACCCCTATGGATGTGTTGAGAGTCCTTATCGCAACAAGGACCTTCTCCGATACTACCAAACTTTGTAAGGATTGCCCGATAGACTTAGGAAGCTGAGCAGTGTGTATTAACTTGATAGTCTACCCGCTCATAGGCGCAACGAATGCTGGTGGACAAATAGCCCACCAGCCCATTGTCGAAGGAAATTAATCCCAGTTATACGTAAGGTTAGGACACTAAATAAGAGCTGAATCTTCCTTAGAAGGTCAGTAATGAAGTCGTCGAAGGAAAGAAAGTAGGGTGCAAGTATTAAACCAATTTGTATGAAAGAATAACAATGGATTACTATAAGGATTATAAAAAATAAAAGGGAACTAAAGATGACAAATATGTTGTCAATAATAGAAGGGTTGAAACGGAAAATTTCTACAACTTCGAGTTGTCAATAGGTTGGTCATATCTTTTAGGAATTCTTATATTCATACTAGGAATTATCCTGTGATTCAATTTGATTATACGTAAAGATATATATATATATATATATATTTGTTATTTTTGTACAATTAAATTAGAACCCTAGAGTAGGATTGAGTTTCATAGTTTAATACTCCGTAAGATCATGTTAGAGGTAGACCACAGTAAGGTTATAAGTTTCTTATTTCCCTTGTAAATTCAAGGTTCATACCGCGTCGAGTAGATGTCCCTTTTCTTTCCCTTCTCACGGCCTTACGTTGCTAGCATTCCAAACTTCTGCAATATTTTAGGACTCTCGACTCTTCCCTACCTCCCGAAGTTAATGAAACCAAAGTGCAAATCTGCTCATAACTCCCTAGCCGTATGATTGAAATGGTGACCTACAACTATAATATTAGGAGATTGAAAACCCTTCTAGTATAGTCTTTTGACTATGAGCACTAGGAAAAAACTTATTATCCACCAAGTTAAACATAGGTTAAACAAGAACTCTCGTTGAACAAGATCCAAAGGACAATCTTATAGACATGAGCTTAAACCTCCTAGCAAATTGTAATACTCCTTAAATACTTAGGATGATTAGACTTCAGAATTTCAAAACCATATCCCTACGAGGCATTCGCGGCTTAACTCAATTCTCAATATTGGGTGATTACCAAAGGACTCACTACTTTGATCGAGTAGAAGACCAGAATCCATCAGAATTACGAAAGAATACAATGTGTTGTCTGCCCTGGTCAGGCAGGCAGTCGACGTATTGGGTTCGAGCCTATCACAACTGACTTTCCGTATTAACCCAATCATAAATGGTAAAACATACCACTATTAGGTAAACTTTCACACCAGACACTTAGCACGATAATAATGACTTGGACGTTTATCTTTAAACCTCAAAGGTAGAAACTTTTAAGGTGGGTAGACCGATATGAGCTAGGCTAGTGTAGCTGTTATATACCCTAACACGTATATAAACCTGAAACAAACAGAACTAACTTGAAAACCTTTACTTATTACCCTTAGACAATTTCGGGGATGAAATTTTTCTTTAAGGGGGGTAGATTGTAAGTCCCAGAAAAATTTGTACAAAGACCCGAGTACCACCTTAGGCAGAAATCGCTCAGGATCAAATCCTTTAGGAATTAGACAAATTTAACTAAGTGTTAAACTAGATTAGCTACGAAATCCGTTTGACCCACTTTAAATATGATCTGTAAGACCCAAAACTTGTAGAATCATCAACGCTAGGTTACCCTAAAATCTAGGATCAATCTTATTACCTAGTTGCTCTCGGTAGCACATTGAAACTCCGTATCAGATCTGGACCGCACGTCGAAAGTTCGATTACTGTGAAATTATATAATTAAGACCGCCTTGCTGGACTTGACAACCACCTCAGAAATTAAGTCCAAATAGTGTCCCGAAGCCATTCACTTGAGCCCAGAGCGAAGAGTGCGAGAAAATGTGGTTTCTTTTAGAAATCAAATATAATTTAAGTAATCTGAGACTTGTCGTTTGCGGGCTGAATATAATGATTCAGACCCTCAGAATCTGACCCAAATATACCCTCGGATCAGGGAAAATTTCATTCACAGGTCAGTGTACTTGTGGCCCTGATCGGTGATCGTGGATCGTTGAATTGAAACTGGTCCGCCACGGGCAATCTGTAAATTCGATCGGACTGAAAACTTAACTCAACCTAGATCCATGGTCAGGGAGCTTAAATCCGACCTTTGGCTTAAGGGGGGGCTTCGGAAGTGCTCCGTTGAGCTAAAACAGACTCCCTTTGGCTATAACCTAAGTATACCTTGGCCCTGGGGCCATTTCCATCAGTTTTAGGCCTATATAAGGGCCTTAAGCCCTCACTCTCTCATCCCATACGAATTTAGAAAACCCTAGGAGAGAGAAGAGAGGAAAGAGAGAAAGAGAGAGGGAGAGTTGGAGTTCATCCCTAGGATTCAATCCCATCATTCCACGGACTGAATCAGCCATTCCGTACCACTCTACCGGCGATACCGATCCCGTTCTTAGGTAAGAAAACCTAACCCTAATATGTTTTTAGGTTTCAGGTTGTGTAGGTTATGAAATAACTAACCCAACTCATGCTATAGGTTGATATACCCTCGTTGGCAAAGCCTTAGAGTTTCTAGCAAATTCATTACGCTTCTACGGTGTAAGGTGCGGACTATAGACGTATAGGTTATGGTTTTCAAGGCTTTCAATGTCGGTTAATGATTTATTTTTGACGTAGGTGTGTAACGTCTCAGAAAATTTCGTACAAAGACCCGAGTACCAACTCATGCAGAAATCACTCAGGATCAAATCTTTTAGGAATTAGACAAAGTTAACTAAGTGTTAATCTAGATTAGCTGTAAAATCCGCTTGAAGCACTTTAAATACAATCTGCAAGACCCAAAACTTGTAGAATCATTTATGCTAGGTTACCCTAAAATTTAGGATCAACCTCATTACCCAGTTACTCTCGGGAGCACATTGAAACTCTGTATCGGATCTGGACCACACGTTGAAAGTCCGATGACTATGACATTATATAATTAGGACCGCTTGCTGGGTTTAACAACCATCTCGAAAATCAAATCCAGATTGTGTCCCGGGGCTATTCGCTTGAGCCCGGAGTGAAGAGTGTGAGAACACGTGGATTCCTTTAAAAATTAAACCTAATTTAAGTAATCTGAGACATGTCGCTTGTGGGCCTGATATAAGCAATCAGACTGTCAGAATCTGACCCAAATACACCCTCGGATCAGGGGAAATTTCATACACATGGCAGTGTACTTGTAACCCTGATCAAGTTCCGGTGACTGTTGAACTGAAACTGGTCCACCACATGCGATCTGGAAACCAGATTGGAACGAAACCTTAACTCGACCTAGATCCATGGTCAGGAAGCTTAAGTCCGACCTTTGGCTCAAGGGGGGGCTCTGAAAATGCTCCGTTGAGCTGAAACAGATGCCCTTTGGACATAACCTAAGTATACCTTGGCCCTGGGGCCATTTTCATCAGTTTTAGGCCTTTATAAGGACCTTAAACCCTCTCTCATTCACACCATACGAATTTGAGAAAACTCTAGGAGAGAGAAGAGAGTAAAGAGAGAGAAAGTGTGAGAGAAGTTAGTGTCCTTCTTGGGAATTGATCCCTTCTATCCTACGTGCCTATCCACCACAACTGTATCACTTTTCCAACGATTCTGATTCCATTTTTGGGTAAGAAATCCTAAGCCTAATCAGTTATAGAGAGTCAACTAGTGTAAGTGATGAAATAGCTAACCTATTTCGTGCCATAGGTTGTCGTTCTACCGTTGATAAAGACTTGGTGATTAAACTGAGTCCATTACTAGCTTCTACGATATAAGGTGCGGACTATAGATACTTAGGTTATAGTTTTCAAAGCTTTCAATGTCAGATAATGATAGATTCATGATTTGGGTGTTATTTCACATGCAAAATGCGATATTCGTTTTGTGATTTAGTTACGTATGCAAATTATGGCGTTTAGTGTATTCTGTATATTTATAGGAAATACCATATACGTACAAATTAGAAAGTGTGTTTGCCATGATTAATTACTGTATGTATATGCTTTATATGTGTATAATACCTACTTGGCAAAAGAATTCGCCCTAATACATGTTTTGGCTAATATGTGTTATGTGTGTAAATAAGTGTATTCTAAGTATTTGTGAAAATGCTTATAAGAGTAAGTACTTAGATGATAGTGCTTAGGGTAGGTGTTGAGATAGGATTCTCAACTACCTTAGAGATGTATATGATTTCCTCCATGCAAGTTGTTTAATTTAATCGCTTACTTATGAAATGTATGTGTTTATACTTCCTGTTTATATGGTGCTTTATAACGTGCTTATTCACATGTTTGAATTACTTTGTTAATTCTGCTTTGACTACTATACATGCTTTCTAGTTAAGGTTTGAATGTGATTGGGGCTATGTTATAGTCCAGGCAATCAGTAACAGGCTTGAAGTCGTGGATGAGATTCATTCGCTACGTAGGATGTGTTTGACAAACCTGAGTCATGTGTTGGTCGTCGGCAGTAGTTGGGCCACACAAAGTGCTTATGCACTTCGTGTCGATCGATGCAATGTGCGCTCGTGCTAGTCGAGCCCGTCAAGTAACCCGATACGCCATTGTATGTTCACCATGTATGGACGCTACTGCTTGAACCTAAGGTACCAAACTCACCAGTGAAATCCCGCTTAACCTTGGTACCTCGATCCGCTAAGACTCATGAGCCAGACATGGTGGTATGGGACACTGTGGTCAAGCTGTCGGCCTACGCTGGGGCGACGAGCCTCCCCGTAGTGACCAGTGAGCAACCCAGATTCGTGAGCCAAATACGGTGGTATGGGACACTGTATTCGAGCTGTCGGCCTACAATGTTTTGATGACGATGCCATGATGGGTGATGGGGGAGTGGTGTAACGATTCCGTGCAATAGCCCTGACAGCCCTAGACATGCCCTTTGTAGTGACCTCAAGCATACTCTTAGTCTACTTAGAGGCGAGAACCCTTCCGTAGCATCTAGAGTATAAACTAGGCCTATAATGATTTGGCGACGAGCGCATTGCAGCGACCTAGAACCGCAACATCGTATGAGATTTACTAAGACTGACGACCCTAGAATGGATCATTATTTGGGAAATGAAATAAGGGAGGTACCTTAGTTTCCCAACTCTATTGTATGAAAAGGACTAATAAGAACTTGGTAATCATATGCATGCATTGCATTACATGTGCGTTCAGGCGTAGCAAGTCAAGCACTGAGACAGTGTTGTCATGCACGAACGTGAGATGAAGTCGTTGAGGGAGCGTAGGCGAGGGCATGCATCATACATTTATGTCATTCTTTCATTAACAAGAGTACTTAGGGATGTGTGATTTACTACTTTATCATTACTACTTGATTGAATTGATAACATGCTAACCTTTACTCTATTGTTCCACTGAGTTGATCACTCACTCCCACGATACGGGACGGTGTTTTAAACACCAACCAGACTCTGTCTTGATTTCAGATGATGGCGTGACCCTTGAGGCGGAGCCTGATTATTACGACGATCAGGACGAGTACTCTTACATGCAGTTCTCCGATGGCTTCGCTTAGGCTATCTGGATTGACGGGGCTACAGGGTTTTATTACAATTGAACTATTTTTGAGACTTTTGACTTTTGTAATATTATATATAATATTTTATGTACATAGTGACTCAGTGTTATATTCATACTCTGAAGACCGATCATGATCTTTTGACTTATATACATTTATTTATATCTTTCAGTCTTCCGCTTGCATTTTACAACCTGATTTGGAGTATGAATTACTGTTTTGGTACAATCCCACTCATGATTAATGCACTAACACAGACAACATTGAATCATAAGCATATATGTTGCATAAGTGATGTTTTAGAACTCGGGAATTGAGTTGCTACTCGACCCCCGATTTTCAGGGCGTTACAAGGTGTTAATTCATAAGCATAAAGTGATGTTTGTTTCATTTTTCAATTATACGTTAACTAGGTTGAATATACTGTATTCCTCGTATTTATAGAAAATACTGTATACGTATGAAATTCAGATTTGGGCTTGCCATGATTAATTGCTGTCTATGTATGTTAGATGCATGTGTATCGCCTTCTGGGTGAACGGATTAGCCTGACACATGTTATTCCGACATACGTTGTGTATGTTATAACGTGTAGCCTAAGTGTTTGTAGAAATGTTCAAATGAATATGGAACTATGATTTATGCTTGCCTTGACTATTGGTCGTGAATGCATGATTGTGGTTCATGTGGCAACTCCTTTGTGAAAGGATTCGCTACGACATGTATTATAACTAGCATATTACAGGTATGTTGGAAGGTGTAGTATAAGTGTTTGTAAAATTGTCTGAATGAGTAAGTAGTTAGTAAATTGCAATATATAAGGGTGTTGAGATATGATTCTCAACTACGTTAACTATGTGTATGCTTTCCTCCATGTACCGTATATTAGAGTGTCTGTTTATCTATGTAATACATATGTATAAATCCATGTTTAAGTTGTATTCCATAAAATGCAAAAACAAAGCCGTGAAGGGTGATGGGGGAGTGGTGTAACGATTCCATGCAACAGCCCTGGCAGCCCTAAAGCGGACATGATTGTATCATTTGGAATCTTGATCCATTACTCCTTTAACTATCTTCTAGGATATTTTGTTGTAATTGAATGTAATTGGGGCTATTGTATAGTCCAGGCAATCGGTAACAGAGCCTAGATTGGTGGATGATGTTGTTTCGCCATACAGGATGTGTTCAACGAATCCGAGGCATACTTCAGTTATTGAAAGTAGTTAGGCCACACGGAGTGCTTACGCACTTCATGTCAAACAACTCGATATGCGCTCGTGCTAGTTGAGCTCGTCAAGTAACCCAATTGAACCTATGTATGTTCACCATGTTTGGACGCTACTACTTGAACCTAAGGTACCAAACTCACCAATGAAAACCCTGTTAACCTTGGTACCTCAATCCACTAAGACTCATGAGCCGGACATGGTGGTATGGGACATCGTGGTCGAGCTGTCGGCCTATGCTGGGACGACGAGCCTCCCCGTAGTGACCAGTGAACAACACTGCCTCGTGAGTCGAATACGGTGGTGTGGAACACTGTATTTGGGCCGTCGGCCTACACTGATCAGATGACGAGCCCTTTGTAGTGACCTTGAGCATACTCTGAGACTACATTGAGGCGACGAGCCTTCCGTAGCAACGAGAGTATAAGCTAGGCCTACCCCATTGTAGCCTGGCTGTGGTCCCCAGTCGGGTCAGTGATGTGCCTTCGAAAATAGACTGCCAGTTGGTAGGGCGTTGGTGGTAGTGACCTAGAACCGTAACTTCGTATGACATTTACTAGGATTGACGACCCTAGAATGGATCATTGTTTGGGTATTGATATAAGGGAGGTACCTTAGTTTCCCAATCCTACTGTATGAAAAGGACTAATAAGAACTTGGTAATCATATACATGCACCGCATTACCCGTGCGTTCAGGCGTAGCAGGTCAAGCATTGAGGTAGTGTTGTTCATGCACGAACGTGAGATGAACTCGCTGAGGGAGCGTAGGCAAGGGCATGCATCATACATTGATACCATTCTTGCATTAATAAGAGTACTTAGGGATGTGTGATTTACTTCTTTATCATTACTGCATGATTGAATTGATAACATGCTAACCTTTGTTTTATTATTCCACTGAGTTGATCACTCACTCCCACATTACGGGACGGTGTTGTACACACCAACCAGACCCTGTCTTAGTTGCAGGTGATGGCGACGCTCAGGAAGCAGAGCCAAACTTCTATAACGATTAGGAGGAGTACTCTTATATACAGTTCTCCGACGGCTTTGCTTAGGCTCTCCTAGTCGGTGGGGCTACAGGGTTCTATTACAATTGAACCATTTTTTATACTTTTGACTTTTGTAATATTACATGTACACAGTGACTCAGTGTTATATTCATACTCTACCGATAAATTTCGGTTTATATGTTCCGCATGTATTTTATATAATTTCCAGTCTTCCGCTGTCGTGAAAATAACTTAATCTGGAGTATGAATTACTGTTTTAGTATAATCTCACTCATGATTAAAGCACTAACACAGACAACATTTAATCATAAGCATATATGTTGCATAAGTGATGTTTTAGAACTCGGGAGTTGAGTTGCTACTCCACCCCTGATTTTCAGGGCATTACATAGATGGGGTGGCAAGCTGGTGTTGAGTGTATTAGACCCCGGTGATATTCCAGAGATGAATCGTACTGGTATGAGGATTCAGATGAGGATTGGTATGCTTGAGTTACATCCCACATATGACATTGGCCATGTAGACCTTGCATCACATAGCCTTGGTATGGCTGACAGCATTCATGCCTTATATCACATAGCCTTGGTATAGCCGATAGCATTCATGCCTTGCATCGCATAGCCTCTGTACGACTGATGGCATTCATAGACTTACCATTATATTTCCGCATTGCTCTGATATTACATTCTTGGCACTTATCTTGCGCACACACTTACACCACCCTCTAAGCTTTCTATAAGCTTATGCATGACCGTTGTATGCAGGTAACGCTAGGACATTGTCGAGCAAGATCAGGAGCATGTAGCCGAGCTTTTGGAGTTCCAATATTATCTTGTATTTCCCTTTATGCATTGTACTTCAAAGATTTTAATTATAGTAGATATGTGGTGATGTTATTGGTTGTTGTTTGTGGGTTATGCTTATGGTTATGCTTCTTACGAGATAAATGTACATTGAAAATTCTCCTTATAGGATCCCAGGATCGGAACCTAGTAAATAGGTGCCCAGAGTCGAGAATGGGGTACTACGGAGGCTGTCAGTGCCGGATTCGGCGATTGAGAATTTTATGAGATCAGTTTCTGAGTCTAGGGCGTGACAATTCTCTTAAGTGTATGTATCTAATTCATCATATGTTCATAATCGCGTAAAGCTTATGGTGGTCCATTCCCTCAAGCGTAGTTAATCTCATTCTCATACTCTGATACCAACTGTAACGCCCCGAAATTTCACAGCCAGAGTTTATACTCATGTGTCACGCCCCGAACCCGAAGATCAGAATTCACAGGAATCCCGATCACCAAATTCGGTGCCGACAGCCTCCATAGTACCCCATTCTAGGCTCCTAGCATCCATACACTAAATTTCGATCCTGGGATCCTACAAGGAGGATTATATATATATATATATATATATATATACACACATTTAACTCGTAATAAGCATAACCACAAGATTACCCAATTCACAAAGGCAACATCATCATCACATATTCACTAATATAATCATTTGAGTACAATGCTGAAAAGGAAATATGTAAGTTGAAAATCAAGCTCCAGAAGACTGTTGCACGCTCCAAACTCAACACTGCTGCAACCTAACATCACCTGCACGCATCTATCGTGCATAAGCTTATAGAAAGCATAGAGGGTGGTGTAAGTGTATGCATAAGGTAAGTGTCAAGTATTCAACGCAATGTCATAATCATACAATGTCAAAATAGGCGCAAGGTCATGAATCATATGTTATCAAAGTACGCGAAAATACTGACAAGTCCATGAGTCAAGGAATATCAAAATGCGCAATACAGATCAACTATACAAATGAGGAACAATATCAGAATCCGCAATACAGATCAATTATATAAAGGAGGAACAATACCAGAATATGCGATATAGATCAATTATACAAATGAGGAACAACATCAGAATACGCAATACAGACCAATTATACAAAGGAGAAACAATACCAGAATATGCAATACAGATCAATTATACAAATGAGGAACAACATCAGAATACACGATGTAAATTAACTATACAAATGAGGAGTCATAAAGAGTCAAATATCAGATACCGCATCTAAACCATATAAATGCAGAAACGCAGGTAACCCAAAATGTCATATGCAGTGGATGTAATGCAATATGCGGTGCAAATGAAATGACTATGATGGAGTGTGAAGTCGGGATGATAGTACGTAGTATCGCAGGCTATGGGGTTCATCACAAGGGACTTCTATCCAAACCAGTCTCATACCTAAATTTGGATAGTCAGACTCGATGTGGTAAACTCCTGATCTCAGGTTAGTTGCACACCCCAACCGAAATCCTAGACATTGTGAAAGTACACGTAACAAATAGTTGCGCACCACTAGCCCGAGTGGATAGTGAATGAATGAATGAATGAGTATGCAACTCCTACTCAATAAGTCCACATATCAGTACGGTTCCTTTCTAGGAAATCACCGGGGTCTATTACACTGCAAACCAGATTGTCACCCCATCACGTGTAACGAGGGAGTGGAAAAGACCTCACTATCCGCCTACCAATATCGAGCCCAGCTCGTTGATAGCGGACTCATTCCTCGAGCTGGTCAAACTCAACCTAGCATTGCCCCCTCCTCTCGGGCGGGTAAGGCCGTACCCCCTTCCAACCGACCACGACACTGTAGAAGAAGCGGCCTAACGGTATACGACCCTCATGCCCTCATGCATCCACTCGGTCTAGACGTTGGAGCAACCTCTGGAACCAAGAGGGTTTAGGGACTTTCACCTAGGGATATCTATAACACCCCATGTAGAACGGATTTCTGGTGTCCCATCTGGCCATCCACGAAATACCTGTGGAGGCTACGACCCTGATGTCGCTAGGGCATACAGTAACCACAACATAAAATGCAAGATGTATGAGTCATACAATCCAGTCATGCATCAATCATGTGCATACCATGTACTCATGTAAGACAATCTCCGCCTATCAGAGAGTCTCATAACAACATGACCAATGACATATGCAATGGTCAACCAGTCTCATAACAAACATGCAGATGATGCGTATGGGCATGTATCGTGATGCTATGTTGTCACATACTCACAATCAGTATCAACAACCGGCATCAACAACCGCCCTCGACAATGTGGACATTTAACCAACATTGCCCCCGAATGGCCCTCATGGAGCCGATCATATAATGGGCTCACAGCCTCACACAACGGTCTAATATACAATACAATGGGCCTTACTCAAGGGCCACATATACACAACAGGTGGGCCCTGCTCATGGGTCTCAAATACATGTCATGTGGGCCCTACACATGATTCTAAATGCCTCAAAGGGTCGTGCATCATGGGCCTAATACATATCACAATGGGCTTTGCCCATAGGCCACGAATACATTACAATGGGCCTTGCCCATAGGCCATAAATACATCACAGTAGGCCTCAACTACGGGTCGCGTATATATCATATAGGTCTTGACAATCGGCCTCAGCAGTCGAAATTTTCCTTAACAATCGGAATCGACACTTGGAATCGGCCTTAACAATCGGCATCGACCTTGATACTCGGTCTCGACAGATCAGAATCGGCATTGATACTCAGCCTCGACAATCAGAATCATCCTATACAATCAGTCTCGACAATCAGAGTCGGCCTCGATACTCAGGTTTAACAATCGAAATCGGCCTAGAATTAGAATCAGCAAATCGGTAACGTCAAGCAAAACAGGTAATGACCATGACAATCAGAATCGATCGATCAATAATCAGAATCGGTAAATCGGTCACGTCAATTGGGATCGGCAATCGGTCACAATAATCGGGATCGGTCGATAATCAGAATTGGTAAATCGGTCACGTCAATCGAGATCGGCAATCTGTCACGACAATCAGAATCGATCGATCAATAATCAGAATCTGTAAATCGGTCACATCAATCGGGATCGACGATTGGTCACGATAATCAGGATCAGTCGATAATCAGAATCGGTAAATCAGTCACATCAACCGGAGTCAGCAATCGATCACAATAATCGGAATCGATCAATCAATCGAAATCGACAATCGGTCATGGCAATCAGAATCGGTCGATAATCAGAATCGGCAAATCGGTCACGTCAATCGGGATCGACAATCGGCCATGACAATCGGGATCGATCGATAATCAGAATCGGCAAATCGGTCACGACAATCGGGATCGATCGATAATCAGAGTCGACAAATCGGTCACGTCAATCGGAATCGACAATCGGCCACGACAATTAGGATCGATCGATAATCAAAATTGGCAAATCGGTCACGACAATTGGGATTGATCGATAATCAAAATCGGCAAATCAGTCATGATAATCGGGATCGATCAATAATCAGAGTTGGCAAATCGGTCACGACAATCGGGATCGATCGATAATCAGAGTTAGCAAATCAGTTACGTCAATCAGAATCGACAATCGGCCACGACAATCGAAATCGATCGATAATTAAAATCGGTAAACCGGTCACGACAATCGGGATCGGTAAGAATGAGCTTAATGAGGTTTAAGGGAATGTCATAATGAGGACATCTAACCATCATTGCCCATTAATGTGGCCATTAAACCAACATTGCTCCCAAGGAGTGCCCACATAGAGTCATACGTATAGTGGGCCCAAGGCCTCACACAAAGGGCTAATATACATCACAATGGGCCTCACTCAAGGGCCACATATACATCACATCAGGCCCATATGAGCCCTACATACATCACATTGAGCTTACCAAATGGGTCGAAGATACATCATAATGGGCCTCAAACATGGGCCTCATATGCACCAAGTGGACCGCATTACGTGGGTCGCACCAATGGGCCTTGCACAAATGGGCTACAAATACATCAACTGGGCCGCATCACATGGGCCTCAATAATGGGCCGCATATACATCAAGTGCGCCGCACTAATGGGCCCACATACTCCCAAAAAAATGAATCTAGAAAGATCATCTGGACCATACCACAAATAGCAGTGGGGACAACACCACAAATAGCAGTGGGGACAACGATTTTCACCGTTTAAAATTTTCAGGGCCCACCATAGCATTTATTCTCCATCCCATCTGTTCATGCAGTCACAACGACCTGAATCAAGAGGAAAACAAATATAAGATTGATTCAGAAACTTCGGTGATCCCAAAAAGGGTTTCAATGGAAGTCGATCGGTCTCCACTGATCTTTGCAGTGTGGTCCACCTGATAGACAGTGTTGATAAGGCACATGCATCATAGTGCATCTCACCGTCCAACAATTTGGGCGGTGGAAATAAAACACATAACATTTAGGGCCCACCGTCCATCGGGACGGCGCAGATACAACAAATACATCAAAGGCCTGCCTCATGCAGGACCCACGGAACTACTGACTTCAGATTCAGCAGTTGATACTGCTAGAGGTCCACACGTCCCTAGATGGACGGCTTGGATCAACAGACACATCACACGTCCCTAGGTGGATGGCTTGGATCAACGGACACATCACAGTCGGTCCCATAGAATTTGGTGATGTCACTGCAGTAGCTATATAGCTGGGGTGGGATACACCAGCCAATCTCATTCCATGGTAGGTGGGTCCCACGTGGGGCCCACCATATATATAATATTATATTATTTATATTACTATATCATATATCGTGTACATCAAATGTCCAGCGTCTGGACATCTAATGAAGGACGGTCAGGATATAGGCCTCCATTGATGGATGGCTTTACACATAAATGGAGGTGGGCCTCAGACGTGTGGATGCAAGGCATCCATCAAGGTGGGACCCACGTCCGTATACTGGACAGACGGTTGGGATATACCGCATACTTCCTGTGAGATCCACAGAACTTCTGACGTTAATCCAGCAGCTAAACTGCTGCTGGACGGTGAGGATTCATGGATATATATATATATATATATATATATATATATATATATATATATATATATATGGGTCCACACGTGTCGGACCCACCAGCAATGAATGGAGGTGGAATATAACATATACCTCGTAATCAGCCCACGTGGCTAATGTTAAAGCAGCTACCGTGGCTGCTGGCCGTGGACGGCCCACATATATATATATATATATATATATATATATATATATATATATATATATATATATTGAGGTGGGTCCACATGTGTGGGACCCACCAGCAATGCACCTAGCTGGTATTTGTGTTTCCACTCCATCCAGACGTCCTGGACGTGAGGATGGACGGTCTGGATGGAAGGCGTCATCAAGGTCGGCTCACATCTGGTCGGGGACGGATGGCGTGGATGCAATGCACACATTAAGTGGGTCCCACGTGATGGCCCACTGTGGGTTGGATCAAACCGATATTTATATTTTTCCTTCACCCAGAATCTGCCCAAAAACAGGCAGCAGCAAGGTGGGCCTCATGATCAAACGGCATTGATAAAACGTACATCATAGTGGGTCCATGATCGGTGTGGATCTAGTGGGCCACATTCATCATAAGAGAGAGAGAGAGAGAGAGAGAGAAAAAAGGGAGAGAGATTGGATGAGGTGGGAGGAGCTCCACCACTATGAGCTCCTCCATGATACAATGCTTAGATCAAGATGGGTCCCACCATATGTGGGCCCTCAAATCACATAAAAAGTTTAAATCATAAAAACACCCACCTTATGATCTTCTTGGTCATTCACTTCCATCAACACATCCTAAAGCTTCGAGGGACGCATTTCAACAGTGGAGATGATCATTGGAGCGTGGAGATGGGAGGTAGAAAGGTGGGCCGCACTTGCTCTCCATGAAAGCCATGGTCGATTGCTCCATGGGAAATGCTTGAGAAAAAAAATAAGAGAGAAATGAGAAGAGAGAGAGAGAGAGAGAGAGAGAGAGAGAGAGAGAGAGAGAGAGAGAGAGAGAGAGAGAGAGAGATGGGAGAGAAGTGATGGTGAGTGATGTAAGCATGTACTTTGTTGTAAGAAAATGTTGACTTTAAGGGAAAGGTGGTTGTACTTGAGAATAGGTGTGAGTGATGGGAGTGATGGGTACTTGATTGATGTGATTGATAGGATTGATGTGATGTTTTCTAGGGATTGCAACACGTGACATTTATATTCAAACTGGACACGGGCTCACATCTCCTGGCCCGGGTATCGCCTCGGCGCGTGGGTCACGACATCGGAACTGCGGCGACGGCGCGGTTGCTAAGGTACCAGTCTTAGGTTGAGTCGACTCGGGTTGACGGCGTGTGAATCAGGTCGCACGCAAACGCTAGTTAAGGGTCGAAAGTTGCCGAAATTCGACCGGGAAGACCGCGGAAACCTATGGAATGGTACGGTCTAGGATACGGGTCTTACATCGTGCCCGAAAAAATTGGGTATTAATAATGTATAAACCAGACGCTTTAAAATCACACCCTATTTTTTTCATTTAGATTACATCCAGATAATTTGTGAAGGTAACATTCACAAGAATAAAATCTACCGTATGGATTATTTCATCAGAGTAACAGAACTCAATAAATAATCAAATGCCTTCTCAATAGAAGCTTATTACATTTATCGAGTTTGCAGCGAAAGTATAAAACTAATTCATAAAACTATTTTCTGATTCTTTCAATATAATCTTTCATAGGGATACAGTCCTCTAAGTCTTCAATCTGTACGTCACCTATATCATTTGTATGATTGGAGAGGGTCAACGTCCTAGTCATAGTGATGTTTATCCTTTAAGATTAACAATGATTCAAGATATTCATAAAAGTAACGTAAGGGTTCTGATACATCACGTACTCCACCACTACGAGAGATATTAGTATGTGCAAACAATCTATATGAATGTATGTCTAGCAAAGTGCGTGTGGCTCATCATACGTAGTGATCACTATCATAATGTGGAAAACAGTTCATGATATCCGGATCGACCTGCACTCTCACTATACAAATATTCGCCGGCAAGTCCCTAGTTAACGTGGATTTATGCGAGCACCTCAAGGCGACACAATGACATGATTGGGGGATTTATATAACACGATGTGTTCATGTAGCGACTATTTGCAACATCCAATCCCGAGAAGTGATGTAACACACATGGGGATTTACTTACATCGATTGTGTACCATGCCGACCAAGAGGGCTACTACTTGTAACACATTATATCCATAATAAATATTGAGGCAGTAGTCGTGATACCTTTAACACAACACTTGCAGTGATAGAGAATGTAAACTGAATCATGATTCCCAAAAGGGTAAATAAATGATAGTAATAAATCAATTAAAGGGATAACTCTAAGTAATATGTAAACATGAAAAGGTAGGATAATTCTCATCAATTAAATCAAAGTAAGCTTAAAGGATAAAAACCTCACATTGGGTTGCTTGATCACTTACTATAAGGTTAAATGCTCAAACATACACTTTAAGGTCCAATCTTGTCCTAATTCATACAGTTAAAATTTTAAGTTAGATTCCGGGGTATGGTAGCGTTGTGTTAGGTATGATTAGATTGATCCCAAAGGAAGACCTTGATTAAGGCCTGATTTAGACATGCCACATGACATGATAGTTAGATAATTTTAAATGTCTAGATCTAGGAATTTTCGTGCCTTCCTTCACCAAGTCGAATCGGATCGATCGGGTGGGATAATTTTGTACCCTGTTGTTGAAAGGGAGGAAAGAAGATCTGGAAAAGAAAGAAGGATAGAGGGAAGGATACGTAGCCTTATAATTTGGATCTGTAATTTCCTCTACCAGACCTGACTTTAGTTAGAATGCTGATGGTGTTTCTTCTCTCTCTCTTTCTCCTCTCTCGTTTCTTTCTTTTTTCTCTTTCTTGTATTCTTTTTCTCCCATCATCGGTGAGAGAGACTTTTATAGGTAGAAGGATATCTAGACCCTTTTGCGAAAACTCTTATGCTGATTCGTTTTCGCAGTAAGGAACTCGCCTTCTGTAGTCCCTTTTCTTACGCAACTTTTGGTAGCGTATTTGTTGTCTATAGCCGGTTTTCTTCCATATTTTACTCTTCTTTGAACCGTAGATCCAATTGGATTTGGACGGTGTTGGGTTGTCCCTAGATGGGCCCATAGATGGATGGCTATGATCGTGCTATTGATCAAGGAATTGATCATACGATAATATGGCAAGTGGTTCCTAACGCAGCTAACTATGTAAAAAAGGGGGCGTGATTCTTTCACGCAACCTTTCCTTCCTTCTTTGTCGACATGGGTGCGGTCGGAAAGGGTTTATTCTTTGTTTTGGAAGGTTGAGATGGGGTGGAGGGCTACATGGAAGAATCCAGGCGTAAGGAAAAATTGTAACGCCCTGAAAATAGGGGGTCGAGCATAAGCTCCACTCCCGAGTTCCACACATCACTTATGCAACATAAATAATGATGATTAAATGTTATCCGTGTTAGTGCATTAAACATGAGTGGGATTACACCAATACAGCGTATCATACTCCAGAGACGGTTAAATTATGCAAGCGGAAGACTGTGATAGATATATAAAATATATAAACTATTATAAGTCTCCAGAGTGTGAACATGTTACTAGGTTATATGTATACATGTATACTCCAAAAATGAACATAAAGAATATACATGGGTGCTTTAAAAGTGAAAAATAACAAGTGTAATGGCGTCTAATTAACATCCCTGTAACCCCGTCGTTCAGAACATGGTCTACATAGACCCGCCTGAAAACTGCATGTAGGAGAATGCCTCCTCGTCGTCCTCGAAGTCCGGCTCCGCCTCAGGAGTCGCGTTGTTATCTACAATCAAGACAGAGTCTGATTGGTGTTTAAAACACCGTCCCGTAACGTGGGAGTGAGTGATCAACTCAGTGGAACTATACAGCAAAGATTAACATGTTATCAATTTAGTCAAGCAGTAATGATAAAGCAGTAAAATCAAATATCCCTGAATACTCTTATTAATGCAAGAATGATATGAATAATGATGCATGCCCTCGCCTACACTCCCTTGTGCGACACCATCTTACGGTCACAGCATGCTTTCTTCCCTATGTGCTCTTCAACCCGAGGCACATGCAGTGTGATATTATGAGCGTGATTACTAAGTTTTTATTAGTCCTTTTCATACAACAGGATTGGAAAACTAAGGTACCTCCCTTATATCAATTCCCAATTAATGATCCGTCTAGGGTCGTCAATCCTAGTTAATCACATACGATAAGCAAGTTCAGGTCACTACCACCAACACCCTACCAACTGGCAGTCTATTTTCGAAGGCTTGTCGCCAACCCGACTGGGGACCACAGCCAGGCTGTGCCGGGGTAGGCCTATTTTATACTCGAGGTCACTCAACCAACGCCCTACCAACTGGTAGTCTATTTTCGAAGGCTCGTCGCCAACCCGACTGGGGACCATAGCCAGGCTGCACCAATGAAGGCCGACAGCTCTAATACAGTGTCTCATACCACCATATTCGTCTCACGAGTTTGGGTTGCTCACATGTCACTACGGGGAGTCTTGTCGTCCCAGCGTAGGGCGACAGCTCGACCACGGTATCCCATACCACCATGTCTGGCTTATGAGTCTTAGCGGATCGAGGTACCAAGGTTAACGGGATTTTCACTAGTGAGTTTGGTACCTTAAGTTCAAGCAGTAGCGTCCAAATATGGTGAACATACATCGGGTCAATCAGGTTACTTGACGAACTCGACTAGCCCGAGCGCACGACAAGTTGAACGACATGAAGTGCGTAAGCACTCCGGGTGGCTTAACCACTGTCGCCAACCGAAGTACGGCTCTGGTTCACCGAACACATCCAATGCAGCGAAAACAACCTCAGCCACCAAAGCAGGGCCTATTACCGATTGCCCGGACTATATCATAGTCCCAAACTCATCCAATTTCAACAAGTAATCATATGAGACAACAAAAGTAGTAATGAACAAATAATTCAATTCTTACAATTACATGAGCATGTTGTGAAGTGCAAACCAAACATGATTTCACACACATTCATTTTGTAAACAAAACAGACATCATACCGTAACGTACAGGGAGGAAATCATAGTCATAATTAAGGTAGTCAAGACTCACATCTCAACTCTCATATAAGGTACTCCTTAGTAACGACTAGCTCAATCAAACATTTCTACAAACACTTAGACTACATGCATCATCATACATGACGTAGGTTGATCAGACATGTATTAGGCCAATTCCTTTCGCTAGGGGGTTACCCCGTATACCACACGCATATGCCCAAGGCGGAGAATCATGACATGCATGAATCCGGGTTCCATACTCATTTAATCATTTCCACAAACACGTGGGCTACACGCTTTAACATATATAGCGTATATTGGTCGTGGCGTGATTTAGGGCAAGTCCTTTCGCTAGGGAGTTGTCGCATACAAAACAAGCATATAGTCACGGCAAATAATCATGTTAGACACAAATCCAAATTCCATACGTATTCAAACATTTCAATACGTACATAGAATACACTATATTCAACATAGCTCATATATAATCGTAAAGTGAAATAAACGACACATTTTGCATGTGAAATAGCACCCACGTCAAGAATAAATCATTAACCGATAGTAAAAGCCTTTAAAACCATAACCTATAAGTCTATAGTCCGCACCTTACACCGGAGAAGCGTAACGAATTCGATAGAGACTCTAAGTCTTCGTCAACGATGGAATGACAACCTATAGCACGAGTTGAGTCCGCTATTTCGCTACTAGCGACAATTGAAACCTTAGAACAGATTAGGGTTAGGTTTTCTTACCTAAGAATGAAGTTAGAATTGCCAGAATAGCGATTTGGTAGTGATGGATAGGCACGTAGAATAGCGGAATAGAATCCCAGGAATAAACTCCTAGTCGCTCACTCACCCTCTCTCTTTCCTTCTCTTTCTTCTTTCTTCTCCCTCTAGGTTTTCTCAAATTCGTATGGGATGAGAGAGAGAGGGTTTAAGGTCCTTATATAGGCTTAAAATTGATGGGAATGGCCCCAGGGCCAAGGTATACTTAGGTTATAGCCAAAACTCATCTGTTTCAGCTCAACAGAGCACTTCTGGAGCCCCCCTTAAGCCTAAGGTCGGACTTAAGCTCCCTTATGTTGGATCTAGGTCAAGTTGAGTTTTCAGTCCGATCGGGTTTACAGATCGACTGCGGTGGACCAGTTTCAGTTCGACGGTCACCGAAACTCGATCAGGGCCACAAGTACACTGCCATGTATGAGAAATTTCTTCTGATCCGAGGGTGTATCTGGGTCAGATTATGATGGTCTGAATCCTTATATTAGACCCGCAAGCGATAAGTCTCAGATTACATAAATTCAGATTTCATTTCTAAATATATTCACGTTTCTCACACACTTCGCTCTAGGCTCAAGTTGTTCGTTTCCTGACACAATCAGGATTTGATTTCCAAGATGGTTGTCAAGCCCAGCAAGGCGGTCCTAAGCGCTTAGTCCTGTGGTCATCAGACTTTCGGCGTGCGGTCCAGATCCGATACGGAGTTTCAATGTGCTCCTGAGAGCAACTAGGTAATGAGATTGATCCTAGATTTTAGGGTAACCTAGCGTCAATGATTCTACATGTTTTGGGTCTTACAGATCGTATTTAAAGTGGTTCAAGCGAATTTCGCAGCTAACCTAGTTTAGCACTTAGTTAATTTCATCTAATTTCTAAAGGATTTAGTCTTATATGATTTATGCCTGAGGTGGTATTCAGGCCTTTGTACGGATTTTTCTGAGGCGTTACAAAAGGGGATTTGAGGCTTTAGGATTGAGTTCTGAGAAGTCATTTAAAGTGTTATGAATAACTCATTGCCCAAGGACGTCTAACTCTAGGTTGGCAAAAATTTGGGGTGTTACAAAAATCCAAGCCGAGAATCCTAGACGTCGTTACAACGAGTGGAACAGAACGAGCTCCCGTTTTGGATTAACGTATAAGTGGGAGGAGTGCCTAATCAAGTGGGACTTGTTGTGGTATTTGTAGAGAAACCCACTCCCTCCACCAGCTCACTCACGTCATGTTGGCCTAGGAGCTAAAGTATTGGAATAGATTCAAGCTCTAGGTGGGCCACACGATCAGTCAGTGAGGAGCTTTGCGAGAAATTTATGTCGAGCACGAATTTCTCATGCGTCGTTTTAGCATGCGAAAGTTACATCTTCCATTTAGTTGTACGGAATAATTGGGGTCCACTACGATGAGTTGTTGATAAATCCACTTCCTTCATTGGTTTCGTGGGGTCATGTTGGGCCATGGGTCCAAAAATGAAGCAGATCCGAGTCTTAGGTTAGATTATTTTGAAAACTCTCCTAAGGGGTACCAAAATGGAGTTGATCTAAATTAACTATCCACGCTTAATAATCTGGGCTCAATTTTGGAGGGAACGTGTAATTAGGATAGGCAAACGATTGGGAAAATTTTGGTGGTTGATTGATGGTGGAAAAATGTTAGATCTAAAATATCACCTTTTACGTCAAAAGGAAGGATCTGGCTTCAGCGTTCAATGGTGTAGGATCATAGATCGGGGTCCAAATTTTGTATGATGTTGTAGTCATGTGAGGCTAAGGTGTGGTCCAAGTTTGAGTTTCGATGAATGGCAGGAAGTGGCTAGATCTGAAGATCTAGATTTATAAGGAGTTAATAAGCCTCGAAAGGATAACTTTGCACCTAAGGAAAGGCCTACCAAAGTGGGTCTTCATATTTCACACTTGGTCCATACGATGGGCAATCCAAGTCATTCATATGAAGGAAAATATCCAACTATGACTACCGACGAGGTTTCTTCACTTGATGGACAGCAAAATCAACAGTTAAGGGGTTGATCTATCAATTGGGTCACTTTTACAATGATTTAGGGGCTAAAATTTGACATGTATAGTTAATTTATGATACATAAATATGTTATAAATTTTTACATTAAACGGATATTGCGAACTATGTGATCTAGAATTCAGGGGGTCTAGGTGCGTGACATTTTTATAATTATTGCTGATTTAAGAGTTTTGTGAATTCTAATGGTTCTATGTGATTATATGCACATTTCCAAATGATTTTTACAAAAGAACTTAAATCTAAATTATTATGAATAAGGAGTTATTTGCCAATTCATTTAAGGGAAAATATACACATCAAATCACATGATGGATGGTCTTATCTCACAATCAACGATCAGATTGTTAGATCTATGAATGGAGATCATTCTAGTAGTTAGATTCGTGTCAGGAAATAGATGTAAGGTTAGGATAGTTAGTTTGGTATCGTACACATGTACGTACTACGTTAAATTTCATGGTAACACTCGAGAACTTTCAATACTCGGGTATCGAAATGTTTGAGATGTTACAATAGACACCACTTGAGATCCTCTCAATTAATTGAAGTAATGGTTGCAAATCAATCTCAACCACTAATTGAGGAAGATCAAGATGAAAATGAGATGCACAATGCACCCCCGCCTTGTACTCTACGAGATTATTTACAACCAGCGAGGGTGAGTACACCTTCCTGCATGATATTTCCATTGAATGCAGGAACTGTGGATATTAAACTAGGGGTAATTCAACTCCTCCCTAAGTTTCATGGATTAGAATCTGAAAGTCCATACTTGCATATGAAAGAGTTCGATGAAATCATATCTACATTACACTTCCCAAATGTGTCTGAGGACATAATTAGACTGAAATTGTTTCTTTTCTCTTTGAAAGAAAAGGCTAAGTCGTGGTTACATTCCTTGAGACCAAGGTCCATTGGCATGTGGGCTAAGATGACAAGGGAGTTCCTTAAAAAGTTCTTTCCCTATCATAAAACAAATACCTTAAGGAAAATAATCATGAATTTTGTGCAAAAAGAGGATGAGACCTTCCACTGTTGGGAGCGATTTAAGGATCTCATAAATTCATGTCCACAATATGGCTATGAAACATGGTGTATAACAAGCTTTTTCTATGAGGGATTGACCTCACCCATGTGCCAATTTGCAAAGATGATGTGTAATGGCGAATTCATGAATAAGGAAGTCGATGATGCGTGGGATTATTTTGATAAACTTGCTAAAAACGTGCAATCATGGGATACCTCTTCAAGAATTACCACTTCTAAGCCTACTCAGTCAAAGGAAATGGGAGAAATTTATGTTCTAAAAGAGAAAGATGATATAAATGCAAGAGTGGCCAAACTCACGAGAAAAGTTGAGGCCATAAAACAAAAGAAGGTAGAACCTGAAAAGACTGCGGAAGTTGTTTGTGGTATCCGTGCTTGTAACATACATACAACTGAAAATTGCCCAAAAATTTCTGCTTTTCAAGAGATATTGAACGAGCAATCAAATGCCATAAACAAATACCAAAAACCTTTCTGTGGACCCACCTTAAATACATATAACTCAAGCTGGAAGAATCATCCAAACTTCAGTTGGAGGAATGGACAAACGGCTACTCCTCAAGGGATCCTTAACCAATTTTTGAATAAAAGTAAACCTCAAGAGGATCGGGTCTTAAAACATATATAAAACCAAGAGTTTTTCAATCAGGGTATGCTGCAAGTCTTTCAAGACCTTATGTAATGCCCTGAAAATCGGGGGTCGAGCAAAGCTCAGCTCCCGAGTACCAACGCATCACTTATGCAACATAGATAATGATGATTATGATGAGTGCATTGAAATATGAATGAGATTATACGAAAACAACATATCATACTCCAGAGACAGTTAAATTACGCAAGCAGAAGACTGTGATAGATATATAAAATATATAAACTGTTGTAAGTCTCCAGAGTGTGAACATGTTACCAGGTTAAATATATACATGTATACACAAAAAATGAATAAAATGAATATACATGGGTATTCCAAAAGTGCAAACTAAAGTGTAATGGCATCTAATCAGTAACCCTGTAACCCCGTCGATCAGAAGATGGTCTACATAGACCGGCCTGATAGATGCATTAAGGAGAAACCCTCCTCATCATCATAAAAGTTCGGCTCTTTTCGTAAGCATCGCCATCATCTAAAACCAAAACATGGTCTGGTTGGTGTTTAAAACACTGTCCCGTAACGTGGGAGTGAGTGATCAACTCAGTGGAACAATAAAGCAAAGGTTAACATGTTATCAATTCAGTCAAGCAATAATGATAACGTAATACAACAATCAGGTCCTAAGTACTCTTGTTAATGCAAGAATGATATGAATGATATGATACATGCCCTCGCCTACACTTCCTTAGCGACTTCATCTCACGATCACGGCATGCAACCCCTTCCTCAGTGCTTGACCTGCTACGCCAAAGGCACACGTAATGCGGTGCATCCTCGTGATTAGTCAGGTTCCTACTTAGGTTTATTCATACAGTAGGATTGGGAAGCTATGGCACCTCCCTTATATCATTTTCTAAACAATGATCCATTCTAGGGTCGTCAGTCCTAGTAAATATCATACGATATTGCGGTTCTAGGTCACTACAAAGCGCTCGTCACCTGATCAGTGTAGGCCTAGTTTATACTCTAGTCGCTACGGGAAGGCTCGTCGCCTCAACGCAGTCTCAGAGTACACTCGAGGTCACTACAAAGGTCTCGTCACCTGATCAGTGTAAGCCGACAGCTCGAATACAGTGTCCCATACCACCGTATTCAGCTCACGAGCTTTGGTTGCTCACTAGTCACTACGAGGAGGCTCGCCGCCCCAGCGTAGGCCAACTCGACCACGGTGTCCCATACCACCATGTCCAGCTCATGAGTCTTAGCGGATCGAGGTACCAAGGTTAACGGAATTCACTGGTGAGTTTGGTATCTTAGATTCAAGCAGTAGCATCCTTATATGGTGAACATACATCGGGGCAATTGGTTTACTTGACAAGCTTGACTAATACTAGTACACGTTGATTTGATCGACATGGAGTGCATAAGCATTCCGCGTGGCCTAATTACTGTCGACAAACAGCGTACGACTCGGATTCATTGAACACGTCCGTCGTGGCTAAAACAGTCCGGCCACCACTCGTAAACCTTTACCGATTGTCTGGACTATGTCGTAGCCTCAAACACACTCCAATCAATAGTATTCGCATATAATAAGCCAAAACAGCATATAACAACTGAAATCAAATACAAATCTCATATGAGCATTTCAACACACACATAGGGTACATATTAGCATACATAGGCATTTCATACATAAATCACACAGTAGTAAAGTGGTTTACATAACGGAAATTGTAACTATAGATAAAGTGGGTCGAGAATCCTATCTCAACACCCTCATTACAAGCATTTCAACAAGTATTTCCTCATTGAGGCATTTTATCAAACACTTGGACTTCATATATTACATACATGTAATAACTTAGTTAAAACACATATTAAAGCAAATCCTTACACAAAGGAGATGACACGTATACAAAGATCATGCATTCACAACCAATAATCATGGCAAGCACGATTCATAATTCCATATTCAATCAAGCATATCAACAAACACATGGATTTCACTATATTCAACATAGTTCATATGTATGTGTAAAGTACGAGAAACATCGTATCTAAGTATGTGATAGCATTCAAGTCAGTCATAAATTATTAACTGACATTGAAAGCCTTGAAAACCATAACTTAAACATTTTTATTCTGCACCTTTCACCGGTAGACACAAAACGAAATTAGTTTAAATGTTAAGTCCTTGTCTACGACACCACAATAACCTATAACAAGGAATAGGTTAGCTAATTCATCTATTACACTAGTTGGAAACCCTAAAACAGGTTAGGGTTAAGATTTTTTACCCAAGTACGGAGTCAGAATCGTCGGATTTGTGACACAGAGGTGGTAGTTAGATGTGTGGAGCGGCGGGATTGAATCACAAGTACAAACACCAATTCACTCTCTCACTTTCTCTCTCTTTCCTTCTCTTTTCTCTCTTCTCTCTCCTAAGGTTTTCCAAATTCGTATGGGATGAGAGAGTGAGGGTTTAAGGCCCTTATATAGGCCCAAAACTGATAGGAATGGCCCCAGGGCCAAGGATACTTAGGTCATAGCCAAAGATCGGCTGTTCCTATCCAACGGAGCACTTCTGCAGGCCCATTTTCTATGTGCGGTCGGACTTAAGCTTCCTAACATTGGATCTAGGTCGAGTTAATTTTTCGGTCCGATCGAATTTACAGATCGACCGTGGCGGACCAGTTTCAGTTCAAAGATCACTGGTATTCGATCAGGGCCACAAGTACACTGACATGTGTGAGAAATTTTTCCTGATTCGAGGGTGTAATTGGGTCAGATTCTGATGGTCTGAATCTCTAGATTTGGCTTGCAAGCGAACCGACTCAATTCACTTAAATCTGAGTTCAATTTCTAAAGATATTCGCGTTTCTCACACACTTCGCTCTAGGCTTAAGTTGTGCGTTTTTGGACACTATCTGGATTTGATTTCCGAGATGGTTGTCAATCCCAGCAAGGCGGTCATAACCGTTTTGTTTCGCGGTAATCGGACTTTTGACGTGCGGTCGAAGTTCGATACGGAGTTTTGTAATGCTCCTGAGAGCAACTGGGTAATGAGATTGTTCCTATGTTATAGGGTAATGTAGCGTTAGCGGTTCTATTCATTTTGGGTCTTGTAGTTCATATTTAAAGTGGTTCAAGCTAATTCTACTGAGTATTCAGTTTAGTACTTAACTAAATTATGCCCTAATTACGATAGAATATGGTCCTAGGGCAGTTCCATGCCCCTCTTTGGCACTTTTAGTTAGTATATTATTTTAATTATTTTTTTAGTAGTTCATCATCAAGTCTTCTTCATCTCCATCAAATTTCATTAGATTTCGTATTGTAGAAAAATTCTAAAAATTCTAGAAGCAGCAGTTGTCCAAACTAATGATTTTGGGATAGTTGTCACAAAGACCTATATTCAACTATATTAAACAATTTATTATATTTTTCACTTATTTTTATATGAAGCTAGACTCATCGAGCTTCAATCTGGCTTTTGAATTACCTAAATCGGAGTTATAATAGGGAGATATAATTTTTTAAAGTTGGACAAAAATTACAGAAAAATTTCAGAAAACGGGCCGCTCGCCCCGATACGGCCTGACCGGGCCCGCTGTACGGACGAGGCCTCGCCGAACTGGCGAGGTCATCGCCGACTCGCTGGATAATTTGGGGGTGGTTTCACTATCCGATATTTGAAATAAGTGTATTTTATAAACTAGAATGAATTATTCGATGTGTAATATATGTTTTTGGGGTAGGAGAAGCTAGTTTATCCAACTAGCCTACTTATTTCATGAGATTCCAAAAGGTTAATGGCTAAAAAACTATTTTATTTATTTATTTACTATTCATAGTAATTTTTAGTTTACGTATTGTTCTTCATCACCTAACTTTAAGATTTGTGTCTAATATGAAAGTCCTTAGAAAATTTTGAAGAATAAGGTGGTGAAAGGTGAGAATTTTGAAGGAAATAGGAGATTTTGAAGGAAATGGGTTGAAAGGGGATTTGAGACTTTGGAATTAAGTTTTTGAGAAGTAATTAAGGTGTTAGGATCGACCCATTTGTCTAAGGACGTCTAACTCCAGGTTGGCAAAAATCTGGGGCCTTACACCTTATAAAGGCCATACAAGGGCTTGAAATAAAAAATTTGATTTGGGAGAAAGGGATGCTTCCGGCTCAGCCTCTCCCTAACCTAGAACAGCAATATGAAATCAGTGACCCAACCTCTTTAAAATAGATGGAGCAGGATAAGTCTATCACCACTCTTTGGAGTGGGAAGATAATTGACAAATCTATTCCGGTGAGGGCTGAAAAGCATAAGGACCTGGAAATAGATGAGAATGATAGACCTATCAATGCTCCACATGGGTTAGAACTAGAACCTCAAAGTAAGCCGATAGGGTCATTCCCTCAACGGTTGATTGCACCAAAACCTCTCTCTAACTCTCAAAATATTTTAGAGGTGCTTAAGAAAGTGAAGGTCAACATCCCTTGACTGGATGTCGTTAAACAAATCCCTTCATATGCCAAATTTTTTAAAGCTTTATGTACGACTAAAAGATGGCAAAACATACAAAAGAAAATCTTTTTCACAGAAAAAGTGAGTACCATCGTCAAGTAAGATGCACCACAAAAATACAAAGATCCTGGTAGCCCAACCATCACTTATATAATTGGGAACCACCGGATTGAGCACGCACTTCTTGACTTGGGGGCGAGCATAAATCTGATCTCTTACTCGATTTACGAACAATTGGGTATAAGTGAATTAAAACTCACCCCGACCACATTACAACTTGCCAATCACTCAGTTCGTGTACCAAGAGGGATGATTGAGGATGTGTTGGTCCAAGTTGATAAATTCTGAAATAGCGGTGAAGACCGCTTTAGTTGAAGTAAGAATATGCCAATATGTCCTAGAGGGGGGTGAGTAGGACTTTTAGAGTTTTTATGGTTTATTTAAAATCATATTACACTAATCCTAATCAGCTAACACATATTAGGATTACTCAAAAATAACTCTACTGGCTTCCAAGCTCGGTAGAGGATCCAATCACAAACTATTTAAGAAGTGTACAATATGCAAACAAGTTTATGATGGATATGACTGTGTATGTGTGTGAGGTGTGATCTCAGATATTTAGTTATAAAAGTATAAAATTAAATCACACATTCAGAAAATAGCAATCTCAAACGCAATCATTTTTATAGTGGTTCGACGATCAGTCTACTCCACTCTCGGCAGACGCACTCAACCCTTGAGTGTGCCAAATTTCACTAAGGAGGTTTCACAGCGGTTCACCTTCAACCTTTACAACCTACAATGAGGCTGACTGTTTATGCTCTCACGAGCAAGGGTCAACACAATACACCCACTTTTATGCACACTGGCCAAGGATCTTCCATAAGACCCTATCAGAGGTTTTACGTGGTTTACCCCAAACCTGAGGTTTCACATGGCTCACCTCAAACCTAAGGTTTTGACTGGTTCACCTTCAACTAGATGTTTATGCTCTTCACAGATCAAGGGTTTACACAACACACCCACCACGTACACTCCCATTGGAGGCCTCCTACGAGGGCTTCAAGGGGTGAGAAAAACATAAGACCCAATCCTACAAAGGAATGATTACAAGTGTCCTCTGGACTCTAGATACTTATAGATAAGCCGATGAGTCCCATTAAGCACGTTAACAAAGATCTCCTCCTTTGTTGACGAAGACTCTTCGATCTCCTTGATCCGCAACTCAAAAGATATACCAATGCATGGCGACGGGTTGGGTCAAGGTTATGATGAAATCCTACTCTCAAAAGATTTTCCTATAAGGAAGATAGAGCGATTTCAATCATCTAAGCATTCAAGGCATCCCAACTTAATGATTTGCCATTAAGATGGTAGCTGAAGGATCCTTGAATGTGAAAGTTCATTCCCCAATCCACTCTATTGAATATCAATGGTGAGGGTGGATTGGAGGATGAACTCCCTTAAGAGAAAGGGCTTTGGATATAAGATTTAAAGTTAAACACTCAAAAGCTCTCTCTACTTTCTCTCATAGCAACAATAGACAAGTCCTCTATATATAGGCAAAAGGTTTCAACAGATATAAAACAGTCACATTTATGACAGAGTTCGATATCATCGAGCGTATACTCTCGATAGCATCAATGGTCCACTAGATGACTCGAACTCAATGTCATACGCTTTTGAAACCTTTTGCCAGCTGGTCGATGAATCGAAACGATTGTCGATGTCATCGGATTTCAAACTCCGATTCCATCGTGAGAGATTCGATCCATCGACACTTAAAAAACGAGAGAGTCTTGCCTAGAAATATTTCAGGTTTTTATGAGAGATCAAGGAACCTTAGATCATCAAAATTTGGATATCGATGATATCGATAGCTGCGTCGATGCATCGATAAATCAAAGGGATTTTCCATAAAGCTTGTTAGATGATTTATGTCTATGTTTAATGTAATCGATACAGCATCGATATCATCGATATTTGAATATCGATTCTATCGAGAGACCCCTGATCATAGATAAAACATCTTGAAATATGTTGCTAGAGAACTTGGTGCCCAAGTTCGATATCATTGAGGGCCTATCGATATCATCGAGGTTTGAACTTCGATGGTATCGAGGAGGCTTCGATATATAGAAGCTTATATGATATTCTTAAGAAAAATAGGGGCACCAAAATTCTGCCTGTTGATACTATCGAGTCACTTTTGATAGACTCGAAATTTGAATATTGATGATATCGATAGGTGTATCTATACATTGATAATTTCATCTAGATATGTATAAGGTTGCTGGACATTTTTGGTCCTCTTTTCGATGGTATCGATGGAGCATCGAGGACTCGACAGCACAGGTCGATCATATCGAGATGTGTATCGATAAAATCAACAGGGCAAGAAAACTTAGAGAATTTTCCTATTTTGAAAAAGTTTTCTTACCTTAAAAACCCTATGATATTCTAACATTTTAAGGCTTTTAGTATACCTAGTGATTTGGGACAAGGGATGTGAGGCTCAGATTTACCTGTGGCGAGCTTGCACACATCCAGTTGAGGCAGACGCTTAAAATGATCTTCCTATCAGGCTCTGTAGTCTAACTGACTCAACACTCACGCTAATTGACAAACCAGGGCACTTTCAAATTCTACTTTCTAGTCAATTTTATTGTTATAGATACTTAACCCATTATAGATATGAGCACTCAAATACCCGTCATTCTTGGTCGCCCATTCCTTGCTACATCAAATGCTATAATTAATTGTAGGAATGGAATTATAAATTTATCTTTCGAAAATATGACATTGGAGCTCAACATCTTTTTCAATATGAACAAATAGTTAGAGGATGATGACGATACCCATGATATTAACATGATCGATTCTTTCATGGAAGATAGAGCACTTTTGACACTATACTCTGACACTCTAGAGACATGCTTGGCCTACTCCCCTGATTTAGATGATGACATGATTAGGAAGATGGATGCCTTGCTTGATGCTACGTAGGTACTTGAAGTTAACCAATGGAGGCCACAATTTGAGAAATTACCCCAAACCGAGACAGTGCCTCTACCATCTAGCCTTAAAGCACCAAAGCTTGACCTAAACCTTTACTCGCTGATCTTAAATATGTCTACTTAGGTCAAGATGAGACATACCTGGTGGTGATTTCTTCCCACCTTGAAAAATAACAAGAGAGTGTGCTCATTTCCACTCTCATTGAGCTTAAAGGAGCTCTTGGATGGTCGATTGTGGACCTCCAAGGAATTGACCCTTTGATTTGTACTCACAGTATCCATCTTGAGGATAATGCGAAATCTCATGATAACCACAATGTCGACTCAATCCAAATATGAAAGAAGTGGTTAAGGCTGAGGTAATTAAGTTGTTGGATGTGGGTATCATATACCATATATCCGACAGTTAATGGGTGACTCCAACTCAGGTAGTTCCAAAGAAGTCTGAAATCACCATCGTAGCCAATGTCAACAATGAACTCATGCTAACTAGAGTTACTACTGGTTGAAAAATGTGCATTGACTACAGGAAGTGGAATACCGTCACAAGGAAGGACCACTTTCATTTGCCCTTCATTGATCAAATTTTGGAAAGGCTAGCCTATCACTTTTACTATTGCTTCCTTCACGGATATTCGGGCTACAATCAGATAGAGATAGCCCTTGAAGATCAAGAGAAGACAAGATTCACATGTCCCTTTGGCACCTTTGCTTACCGAAGGATGTCATTCGGACTATGTAATGCACTCACCACTTTTCAGCGATGCATGTTGAGTATTTTTTATGACATGTTGGGGCAATATTTAGAGGTCTTCATGGATGACTTCTTTATCTTTGGTCCACCCTTTAGCGAGTGTTTGGAAAATCTTAAATGTGTGTTAAAGCAATGCAAGGAAAAGAATTTGGTTTTGAATTGGGAGAAATGTCATTTCATGGTTCCCAAGGGAATTGTGCTTGGACATATAATTTCGTTCAAGGGAATTGAGGTAGACAAGGTAAAAATTGATCTTATCTTTAACTTACCTCCACCCAAGAGCGTACGTGATGTGAGATTCATAAAGGACTTTAGTCATCTCTCTCATCCTTTATGAAATCTACTTCAAAAGGATATATTATACAAGTGAACTGAAAATTGCCAAGAAGCTTTCACTAAACTCAAGGGCATGTTAATTACTGCACTTATTGTCAGGCCCACATCCTAGTATCCATTTCATTTTTAAGGATCTTTCGACCCGTAGATTGCATTTGCGCGCGACACTAAATCACACCCTGTCGACCCGAGACCTGTGCCATTGTGACCGCGTCGTCGCCGGTATTCCAACGTCGTGTCTTGTGCGTCAATCCGACGCTTAGATCATAAGATGTGGACCTCGTATTATAATGACCATGGACTGCGCATTGCGAGACCCACCTATTCCGGATTGCACATTTCCCTAGGAAATCCATCATTAGGATGATGTCACCTAAGGGTGACATCACCTTACCCTATCCACCCTAGCCCCTAGCAATGATGGCCTAACAAGTCATTATGACCTTACAAAGTAATAATTACCCTCCCACATCTCTCTCCCTCCCATTCTCTCCCTCATTTCCCTTCTCCATTAGTAACCATAGAGTCTTGGACGTCCAAGCTTGGAGACTAAAAACCCCATCAAACCAGCCCCTTCCTTGCAAGACCCCACTCAATCCGACCCTTGCATCGTCATCTCTACCATTGAAGGAACACTTTATGAGCATTGAAAGGCTAGGGAGGAAGAAGGAAACGTGGGTGCTTCTATCTCTCTCTTTCTCTTTTTTTTATAGTGATGATGTATGATGGCCCACATGATGATACATGTATTATATCTTGACCGTCCATCATGTGGGGCTGTCCAGCTGGCCCAATCTTGCTGGTCATCCAGTGGTCTTTCCTTATTGCCTATTTTAGGTAGTCCTGGATGGATGAGGAATACTACAAATATCAACTTGATCTTTTGTGGGTGGCCCACTGATGTGTGGACTCCACCTTGATGTCTATCCACACCGTCTAGGAAGCAGGCTCCCATTGCTGCCGCTGATCAGTGGCCTGCTCGGACTGTCTCAGATGAAAAGGAAAATATAAGTATCGGCTTAATGTATAGCTGGTGGGTCCCACACGAGGGGACACACCTTGATGCATGTGCTGGATCCACACCATCCAGACCCTGGATGGTGGGTTCCACGCAGCTATATGCTGTTGTATTAAATATCAGTAAGTTCTGTGGTCCGTTCATGAGGTATGTGTTACATTCATACTGTCCACCCTTTTGGCAGCGCGTGGGGCCCACCCCACACATACTGCACGTGTGGGGGTGGGGCCAACCTTCATGTATGTATTTTGTATCCACACCGTCCATCGATAGACGGTGCTACGTGGAGCCCAACCATGATGTATTTGTTATTCAAGCCGTCTATCCCTTTGGCTGGGCATGGGACCCACCCCACACGTGCTGCACGTGTGGGGGGTGGAGCCCACCTTGTATGTATGTATTGTATATCCAGGCCATCCGTTCAGTGGCCTAAACGTGAGGCAGTGATGATGTATGTGTTTTCAGCCATGTCGTCCATCTTTTTCTGGACGTGGGACCCACCCCACACATGCTGCATGCGTGGGGGTGGGGCCCACCTTGTGGTACGTGTGAGATCCACACCGTCCAGGCCATGGGGCCCGCTAGGATATGTGTTTTATCCACCCGTCCATCTAGATGGGCTAGACGCGGGCCCACCATGTTGCGCATGTTTCATCAATGCCATCCACTTGTGCGGCCCATTGTGATGTATGATGTACCCCCCCATGCTATATGCATTGTATATCCTAGCTGTCCAACTGGTGGGGCCCATACGGATAGTGCAGGCCCACCTGCTACTCATGCAGGGCCCACCTAGAGATGATGTTGCTCATGGTTGCCCATCTATCTTGGTTGAACCATGGGCTGCAACATGAGGCCCATTTTGTGATATATATGAGGCCCACATGGTGAGGCGCAATATGATAATTGTGTGGCCCATATGTGCAGCCCAATATGATGTTTGTGTGGCCCAATATGATGTTGTGTGGTCCATATGTGCGGCCCAATATGATAATTGTGTGGCCCATATGTGCGGCCCATTGTAATGTATGAGAGGCCCATATGATGAGGCCCACTGTGATGTATGAGAGGCCCATGTGGTGAGACCATAATAATGTATGAGATAACATGAGAGGAGTCCATTTCACTCCCAGCCATTTGAGGGCTATGGGTTATTTCATTAGGCCCTTATGTGAGGCCCATTATGTTGTGTAGGAGGCCCTTGTGTGAGGCCATGGTCCCACTATATGATAGGATCTATGTGGGCCACTCCTTAGGAGCAATGTTGGTTAAATGTCCACATTGATGGGCAATGATGGTTAAATGTTTACATTGTGATCTTCCCTTAGGCCTTGTTAGGCCCATTCTCGTCCTTCTCTAAGGGGGTTGACCCTAATCATAGGGCCCCATTTGCATGATCCATCTATTCACATTGGGCTAACCCAAGATGTTGGGCCTCCATTAGTTGCTAGTAAGATTTTTTTTATTATCTTGGAGTCCATCTAGGACTTATTTAGGCCCCCTAGGGCATCTAGCGAGCTATATGATAGTATGGAGAAGGAACCCTTTCCAGATGCTTATGATTATAGGTAGGCCATCTAGGCCCAACCTTGATATAAAGAGAGTTCATCCTCACCATAGACAGAAGGATCCATGCTATCAGATTTGGTATATCCACAGTTGAGGACTGACCCTCATGTTATGGATCTGTTGTCCATCTATGGACCCCGCCTTGTATAAAGGCTGGTTATCGATACCGATTATAAGTATGTGTTAGTATAGCTTCATGATACATGCCCATGCGTATCATCTGCATGCTTGTTATGAATGTGGTTGACCATTGCATATGCAATTGGGCAGGCTGTTTATAGGACCCGTTAATAGGCAGAGTCATCCCACATGAGTGTACGGTATGCACAGGATTGATGCATGACTGGATTGTGTGACTCATGCATCTTGCATTGTATGATATGATTGTTGTATGCCCTAGCGATATCAGGGCTATGGCCTCCGCGAATATAGCGTGGATGGCAGGATTGGATACCAAAAATACTGTTTAAGCATGGGGGCACGAAAGATGTCCTAGGGTGAAAGTCCCCAAACCCTTATAGTACTATGGAAGATGCTCCAATGCTTAGACCGAGTGGATGTATGAGAGCATGAGGGCTAAATACCAGGAGACCGTGTCTCCCACTGTGTCGTGGTCGGTTGGAAGGGGGTGTGGCCTTACCCGCCCGAGGGTAAGGGGCAATTGCTAGGCTGAGTATCACCAGCTCCTAAATGGGTCTACTACCAATGTGTCGGGTAAATATTGGCAGACTGTTGGTCAGGCAGGTAGTGAGGTCTCTTATGTTCACTTGGACTGTGTGCCTATGGGAGGGGCAGTGCCATTTGGAGCATACTAGACCCCGGTGATATTCCAGAGAGATTAACTGTATTGATATGTGGATTCTAGCTAAGGACTGGTGTGCTTGCGTTGCATCTTGCATATGACATTTGGCCAGGTAGACCTTGCATCGCATAGCCTTGATATGATCGTCAACATTCATGCCTTGCACTGCATAACCTTGATATGGTCGTCAGCATTCATTTCTTGCATCACATAACCTTGATATGGCCATCAGCATTCACACCTTACACCGCATAGCCTTGGCATGACTGATAGCATTCATAGATTTACTAACATGTTTCTACATTACTCTGATATTGCATTCTGACCATGCTCATATTGTACACTCACTTACACCACACTCTAAGCTTTCTATAAGCTTATGTACGATAGATACGGCAGGTGATGCCAGGACGTAATCGTAGTTGAGCAGGAGCAGGAGCATGCCGTAGAGTTTCTGGAGCTTTCGTTATTATTATCATTGTATTTCCCTTATGTATTGTACTCGAAAAGTTTTTGATCATAGTGGATTTTGTGATGATGGTCTTGCTATTGTTTGTGGGTTATGCTTATGGTTATGCTTATTATGAAACAAATTTACACTGAAAATCCTCCTTGTAGGATCCCAGGATAGGAACTTGGTATATGGGTGCCAGGAGCTGAGAATGGGGTACTACGGAGGCTGTCGGTGCTAGATTCAGCGATCGAAAATTTTGTGAGCCTGGTTTCCGAGTTTGGGGCATGACACCTATCATGCAGCCACCTAATTGGAGGATCCCTTTTGAGATTATGTGCGATGCATCTGACTATGCTATTGGGGTGGTGTTAGGCCAGAGAAAAGAAAAGAAGCCCTATGTTATTTACTATGCAAGTATAATTCTAAATTCTACCCAAGTGAACTACTTTACTAAGAAAAAGGAACTCTTAGCCTAGTGTTCACTTTAGACAAATTTAGGTTCTACCTGATCGAATCTAAGATCATCATCTACACGGATCATGCGGCGCTAAAGTATCTTCTTTTCTAAGATGGATGTCAAGCCCCGCCTGATAAGGTGGATCCTCTTACTCCAAGAATTTGATATTGAAATACGAGACAAAAAAGGACTAAAAAACATAGTGGCTGACCACCTTTCTCGACTTGACCTCCCTGATTCCCTTAATCCGACACTGATAAACGATATGTTCCCTAATGAACAATTGTTTAAACTCTCCTAACTACCTTGGTTTGCTAACATTGCAAATTATCTTGCTACAAGCTTCATGCCAACATATTAGACTGCACAAGATAAGAAAAGATTCTCCACCGAGGTACATAAGTTTTTCTGGGATGATCCTTATTTGTTTAAATATTTCTTAGACCAAATTCTAAGGAGATGTGTGCCAGACAATAAACATTAGAGTGTCATGACTTTTTGTCATTCTTAGGCCTGTGGTGGTCACTTTTCTACTAAAAAGACCATGGCCAAAATTCTGTAGTGCGGCTTTTACTGACCCACTATGTTCAGAGATACTCATGAGTTTTGCAAAGCCTGTGAGCATTATCAGAAATTGGGAGAGTTATCCCATCGAAATATGATGCCTCGGAACCTCATTCTTATCATTGAAGCATTTGATTGCTGGAACATCGATTTCATGGGACCATTCCCCCAATCCTTTGGGAATATTTACATTTTATTAGCAGTATACTATGTCACTAAGTTAGTCAAAGTGATCCTGTGCCGGAATAATGATCATAAAATGGTCATTCGATTCTTAAAAGAAAATATCATTTCCCAGTTTGGAACGCCTTGGGCCATCATTAGTGATGGAGGTTTACACTTTTGTAATAGGCCATTTGAGAACTTAATGAAGAAATATGGCATCTCTCATAAAGTGAGCACTCCATACCACCCGTAGACAAGTAGGGAAGCTGAGATTTCCAATAGGGAAATTAAACAAATTCTGAAAAAAAACGGTTAACCCTGACCATAAAACTTATTCAATCTGTTTGACCGATGCTTTATGGGATTATCGTGTAGCATTTAAAACCCCCATTGGAATGTCTTCCTTTAGACTCGTCTATGGGAAAGCCTGTCACTTGCCTGTGGAGCTGGAGCATAAAGCCTACTAGGCTATTAAAAATCTGAACTTTAACTTAGACAATGTTGGCTCGCTGCGTAAGCTCTAACTAAATGAACTTGAGGAAATTTGGAATGACTCTTATGAGAACTCGAGAACTTATAAGGACAAGATGAAGATGTTCCATGAGAGAAACATCCTTCGAAAATCATTCATAACTGGTCAAAAAGTCCTTTTGTACAATTCTCGGCTACATATTTTTTCAGAAAAACTTCGATCTTATTGGACTGGCCCTTTCACTGTTACTAATGTCTATTCTCATGGGGCCATCGAGATAAAGAATCTGACAAATGGCAATGTTTTCAAAGTGAATGGACATTGTCTCAAGCCATTTGTTGAGAAATTTGATTCAGAGGACATGTCCATGCCTCTGACTGATCCTTCGTACCAGGATTGACCTCCTAGTCTGATGGAAGTGTAGTTAGGTTTATTACTTTCACCGAATTTAAGATTATGATGGTTTAATTTCAGTTTGTTTAGTCTTTGTGCTAACCCATTTACATGTTAAGAACTTTGGAAAAGCTTCAATTCTCCTTCTTCAGGTATTATCTTCCCATCACTTTCCATTTTTTTCGTTGTCTAATGTGCATTGTATTCTTGTATCTTTTACATTGAGGACAATGTAGGTTTTAGGTCGAGGGGTGTGGATTTGGTAAACTAATCAATGTTTTCTTTGTTTTGAACAAAAATTGTGAAAATTTTCAAAATTTCAAGTTAAAAACATGTTTGGGAAATGATAATTTGTAGAATTAAGAATGCTTTGAGTATGATAATAAGATGGATATTGAACTTTGAATTGTTGGAGTTTGATCAACCGAGTAGACTATCGTCTAAATTTTTGCATTTAATTGATTAAGAGGAAGTTTGAATTCATGTTAATCTAAGTCACAAGCCACATTCAAATTACTTTCAGTGAATTGTACTAGAATTTCACATTATTAGTATGTGCATCATTGATAGATATTGAGAATTAAGTCTGGAGAATTTTATCCACTTTAAAAAGATCAAAAGAACTAGTTAAAAAAATGGAGAGATCGACAAAAAGGTCATGTATGATGAAAAGACTGGAAAGGAATGAAAAGTCTGAAAAGAATGAATAAATAAAAGGGACCGTCGATATAAAATCAAAAATTGGAAAAAGAAGGAAAAGGTGATGATAAGTTCAGAATCAGCACTTGATTATTCAATAAAACTTGAGGTGATGAGCATGCCTAACATTATAAAATAGTAGTATGTAATGGAAAGTAAATAGAATTCACTAAGCATATTTGAAATTTTTGATATATGAACTTATGCTCTTAAATGATTAACAAAGAAACTTTTTGATTGATTGCTCGTGTGATTCAACTCAAAATTACACTTTCGCTTCTTTAGATTGTACTCATTCATACTTGATCGCACAAAAAAATTATTTTCTGAAAGTGATTTGAACATTGAAGATTGGAGATCACTTCACGCATGTTTTGCTCGAGACTAACAAAATGCTGGTTAGGGAGTGTGTTGAGTGTAAAATATTGCATATTTCTCCCAATTTATACCTTGGTTTTATAAACATGATAGTGCTTAATCAATTTAATTATGCATGTTTTCATGTGCAAGGTGATTTCGAGAGTTTAAAGGTGAAATTTATGCCAAAAGGAAGATTTATGTTTAAAAGATTACTAAATGAAGATTTGGAGATATGGAAGTCATTAATGAAGAATTCACATGCCAAAGATCCAAGAAAACCAATTGAGGAATGAAGAGAAACAAAGATTTGAAGTGAAGAAAAAGAATCCTAAAATTGTCTTGAAAGCAAACATATTCCTGAAATTGTCCTTAAAAAGCATATTCTGAAACACCGAGTCTATTTTCAAAAACTGTATAGAGTGTATAAATTTGAGGTGGTTTAAACTCTGAGCATATTTGTCATGCCCCAAACTCGAAAACGGAGTTCACAAAATTCCTAATCGCTGAATTAGGCGCCAACAGCCTCCGTAGTACCCCATTCTCGGCACCCATATACCAGGTTTCGATTCTGGGATCCTACAAGGAGGATTTTTCAGCATGAATTTATTCCGTAACAAGCATAACCCACGAACAATAACCAAGACACCATCACAAAATCTACTATGATAAAAAAACTTTTAGGTACAATGCGCATAAAGGGAAATACAATGATAATAGTAACGAAAACTTCTGAAGCTCGACTGCATGATCCTGCTACTACTAAGTTACTGCTGTGTACTGGTGTCAGCTGCACACATCAATCGTACATACGCTTATAGATAGCATAGAGGGTGGTGAGAGTGTATGCGCAATATAAGCGTGCTCAGAATATAATATCAGAGTGATGTGGAATATGCAGGCCATGCGATCTAAGGTGTGAATGATGTCGGCCACACCAAGGCCATGCAAAATGAGATACAACTCAAGCATACCAATTCTCATCTGAATCCACATATCAATGCAGCTCATCACTAGAGCATCAAATATCAATACGAATCTCACTCTGAATAATCACCGGGGTTTAGTACACTCCAAATGGCACTGCCCCTTTCCCAGGCGCGCATCCAAGTGAGCATAAGAAACCTCACTATTCACCGAGTCAAGAGCCTGCCAATACCTATCCGACACGTCGATAGCGAACCCATTTACAAGTTGGTCATACTCAGCCTAACAATTGCCCCTACCCTCGAGCGGGTAAGGTGACACCCCCTTCTAACCGACCACAACACAGTGGGAGACGCGGCCTCCTGGTATTTGGCCCTCGTGCACTCATGTATCCACTCGGTCTCGACGTTGGATTCATCCTCTGGGACTATCATGTTTAGGGATTTTCACCCAGGGATATCTATGGCACCACGATGTTAGTAATAGTATTTTCATTGTCCAATCCTGTCATCCACGATATGCCTATGGAGGCTATGGCCCTGATGTCGCTAGGGCGTACAACAAATATAACACGCAATGCAAGATGCATAAGCCACACAATCTAGTCATGCATCAATCCTGCACGTACCGTGCGCTCATGTGGGACAACTCTGCTTAATAGGGAATCCCATAAACAACCTACCCAATGACATATGTAATGATCAGCCACGTCTCATAACAAGCATGCAGATGATGAGTATGGGCATGTATCATGCAATATCAATGGGCCCCAAGATTTGGGTAAACCCACTTAGAGAAGATGAGAATGGGTATAACAAAGGCCTAAGGGAAGGTCACAATGTAGACGTTTAACCATCATTGCCCATTAAAGTGGACATTTAACCAACATTGCTCCCAAGGAGTGGCCCACATAGAGCCAAACGTATAGTGGGCCCACGGCCTCACACAAGTGCCAAATTTACTTCATAGTGGGCCTCACTCTAGGGCCTGATATGCATTGCGATGGGCCTCACTCATCGGCCACACATACATCACATTGGGCCTCACTCATGGGCAACATACACATCACATTGGGCCTCATATTCATCAAGTGGGCCGCATCACATAGGCCTCATATACATCAAATAGGCTGCAACACATGGGACTCATATACATCAAGTGGGCTGCATCATGTGGGCCGCAACAATGGGCCTCATATACATCAAGTCTGGCCCACCGTTCTAAGTGAACTATCTACACTGTACACCAGGGCCAATTTACACCAGTTGGCCAACAGTAGCACCAATACAACACCTATCCTGGCAATGGGAACCTCTTGCCTGACATGCTCACCCATCTAAAGGACACTTGATAAGGGACTCATTTATACATTAGCTGGTCAAACTACTACCCTACCAAACCTGACAGTGGGAACCTTTTGTAATCCTGACATACTCACCCACTCAAAGGGTACGGTAGAGGTTCTAAAAGGTACCAATTGGGTTTCTGGGACTTTCAACCCAGGGGTCTTAATTGCTCCACCTATTTATGCTTTAAGGATTTTCAACCCAGAGGACTTGATCGCCTCACTTATTTTCTGGCGTTTCATTATTATTTCAATGATGCATGATTTTAATATTGCATGAATCTTTCAATGATGCATGATTTTAATATTGCATGAATCAAATATTTCTAAAAATCTTCAATAACCTCTATTGTTAGATCAATCCATAATACCTAATGTATATAATTTATCAAACTAAAAATAAAATTTTCAATCAATGTAAATTTTCCATACATGATTAAAGTTCTACAGAAAAAAAAAAAAAAACATGTAACGTAATCTATTAGATCTTAATTTGAGTTCTACGCAAAATAAAATAAAGTAATATTAATAATAATAATAATAAACATGCAATGTGCTTTATTAGATTTAAGAATTTAGAAATTTATATATAAACTCAAGATTTTTGCAATAATTCTAACAAAACAAAGTTAGAAAGCAAAAAATGAATTTTTAATGTAGGATTAACAATAAGACAATATAAAACTCGAATTAAGGCATATTAAAATAATGACAACCGATGTAATAAAAATTTAAATAACATTTTTAGGAAGCATGGTAAGTAATTACATCAAATAAAAAAAGTCTAAGGTTGCCAGGATTAATTATAAGCACAAATGAACAAACAAATATTTGTGTGTGTGTGTATAAACTTTTTTTATATATAAATATCAAGTGAGTGATACTCACTTTTTACAACAAGGAAAATTCTTTTTTTTTTTTAAACTCTCTCTTCCTTTTTCTCTTTCCTCTTTTTTTTTTCTTCCTTTCTCTCTGTTCTCTCTCTCTTTCTCTCTCTCCTGCTTGGGAGTGGGATGTCACTTACGTCTCCCCCCTTCTCTTTTATATCATAAGGTGGGTCCCACTTTATGTTAATGCATCGGAGGTTTCACACATGACTTTTCATCTTCATGTGTTTTTTTAAAATTCTTTTTCTTCGCTTAAGAAAACGCAAGTGAGTTATGGATTTCATATACTTTGAAATTTATCCAAAGTTTGGTATGGACCGCATATTTCATATGAAATATGACCCCTCACACTAAAAATAAACCGGTAGGGTTTTACAATTTTTGAAGTTGTATAATGTGTATCGTTGGTTCGATGATCGATTGAATAGATAAGCCGATCTATGGTAATTACAAAAAATGAATGATGAGCAATTGAATGATTTTGTAAATGAGAAGTGTATGGTCCACTAGGTTCCTTAACAGTGATGAAGTTTGAGTACAGACGGTTTCATGGATGGTTTAAAGTATAAGAGGTTGTTGTGTGATGTACAGGGTGAAATCATATATATAAGTGTACACACATTCCTTAAAAATAAAAAAATCAGAACTTTCTAGGCCTAGATCACCATTGATTTGTGGGTCTCATTGTCTCATAAGAGAATTTTCTCAGAACCGACCGATAAGAGTGTTGGGAATAACAAGATCTTCATGATGAACCACTAATGTTAGTTTTTAGATGGACCGCTTGAGAGTTATGATCCATATTTGCAATGGATGGTGAGATAATGGATCCAAGTGTGGAAATTAAGGGATTTTGGTTTAATTTAGGTGAATAGCTCTTACTATAAGTTCGGATATAAATGGGCATATGCAAACAAGGTTTTAAGAATAGTCTATGTGCATGGGCATCCACACCCTTGGATGTTTTAGATCGATGATGAACCTCACATTTTGAAGAATTAACTTAAATGAACAAATACCCAGTTAAGGGTATCTAAGCACTAAGTAATGATGAACTCAGTTTTGTAATTGGGTCACCGATCATGGGTGATCTCTATTGTCAGATTTTCATAAGGACCCACTAGATGGACCTTTTTGAAAAAGAAAATAGATGGTTGGAATTCTCATATAGCCATTTACAAAATGTCCAGACGATTTTTTGATAGGGCCTCTACAAAGTGGTTTTTGAGAAAGGTCTGTACATGTAGGTATTTATACTTGGATTACTTGGTGCCCAAATTGATCGAGTTGTAGTTGTTAGAATCTTAATTCACTGGTATGGTAGTTATAGAAAAATATAAGAATCATAATAGTCATGTTGAACTATTAGTTCACGTCCCAAAAATGGGTGGATCTGATCATATGATGTTTTGTTTGGTATGATGAAGATGTCAAAAAATCCTATAGACGGAATGTAATATATATCTAGTGATTTCAAGGTAAATGTATGGAGGGTTTTACGATCAGGCAAAATATTTAAAAGATATATGTCACTTTTAACATAAACCATTTAAATTATAATTATTGTCTTTTAAGTTGGTCCTATGATATGTATGATCGCATTTAATGAAATCTAACTCGATAAGAATCTTAGTTATTATGAAAATTATATCATAATCTGAAAGTTAGGAATTCGAGTAAGTGGACTTGTGAAATTGTGGCCCTTGATTCATAAAAAAAATATTTAAAATTTAAGATTTGAAATAGAAAAACAGGTGGTTAGGTTCCTTAAATTATGAATAAGTAAGTGTACGGATAGTTTCTCAATTGAATGAGTGGTTAAAAAGTTATAAGGGATGTATGACAATGTAACGCCCTGAAAATCGGGGGTCGAGCATAAACTCAACTCTCGAGTTCCAGAACATCACTTATGCAACAAAATGAATGATGATTGAATGTTGACTGTATTAGAGTAGTGAACATGAGTGAGATTAAGCCAAAACAACAAATCATACTCCAGAGACAGTTAAATTTGCAAGCGGAAGACTGTGATAGATAGATAAAATATATAAACTATAATGAGTCTCCAGAGTGTGATAACGTTACCAGGTTAAATAATTACAAGTACAGTTCTAAAATATACCTAATGTGAGGAAGTGTAATGTCTCCTATCCCAAATACCATAGCCCTGTCAATACAGTACCAGGTCTTCAGAGACCCGTCAGAGAGTTACATGATAGGAGAACTCCTCCTCATCACCATAGAAGTAGTCCGGCTCTGCTTCACAAGCATCGCCATCACCTGAAACTCAACAAATCCGTTTGGTGTGTACAACACCGTCCCGTAACGTGGGAGTGAGTAGCTAACTCAGTGGAACAATAAGGCATAAGTTAACATGTTATCAATACAATCAAGCAGTAATGTTAAAGCAGTAAATCAAGCACTCCTAGTTACTCTGATTAATGCAAGTATGAATGCAGGTATGATGGATGCCCTCACCGACATACTCCCTCATGCGACACCATCTCACGTTCGCGCATGCTTACATCTCACAGTGCTCCACATCTTCCAGGCACATGCGATGCATGATGAGCATGATTACCGAGTTTTTAATTAGTCCATTTCAAACAGCAGGATTGGGAAACTAAGGTACCTCCCTTGTATCATATCCAAACATGATCCAATCTAGGGTCGTCAGTCCTAGTTAATATCAGACGATGGTGTGTTTTCTAGGTCACCTGCAGAGGTCGCTGTGGAACATTACGCACAAAGGTTGCACCACTCCCCATCACCCCTTAAACGATTCATCACGATACAACTATACGAGAAACAGGCCTAGTTCATACTCTATATATCGCGGCGAACCCTAAGGCACGCCGCAACTTCGCAGTATGCTCGCGGTCACTACAAAGGGTCGCTGTGGTCATTACGCACAAAGGTTGCACCACTCCCCATCACCTTATCAATGTAGGCCGACAGCGGCGAATATAGTGTCCCATACCACCATAATCGGCTCACGAGTTGAGTTGCTCACCGGTCACTACGGGGAGGCACGTAGCCCGGCGTAGGCCGACGGCTCGACCACGGTGTCCCATACCACCATGCCCGGCTCATGAGTCTTAGCGGATCGAGGTACCATGGTTAACGGGATTATCACTGGTAAGTTTGGTACCCTAGGTTCAAGCATTAGCGACCAAACATGGTGAACATACATAAGACACACGGTTTACTTGACATGTTCGGCTAGCTCGAGCGCACAGCAAGTTGGGCGATATGAGGCGCAGAAGCATCTCGTGTGGCCAACCACTATAGCCAACCGAAGTACGACACGGGTTCGCCAACACATCATGCGTGGCGGAACGAATCCCAACCACATCTTCAAGTCTGATACCGGATGCCTGGACTATGAACATAGTCCCAAGCTCAGTCAAATCCTAACCATAACATGTGAAATACGGCATGATAACATGGTAATTCAAGAACACTAGCAAGCATATTATAAAGCATAACATGAAGCATGTTAATACACAAGTCACAAAGCATGTTCAAAAGCATGTTATAAAGCATTATGTAAATAGGGATACAAATACTTATATTTCGTAGGCGAGTGGTTAGAGTGAGCAACCACATGGAGAGTGTCATATGTGACTCTAAGGTAGCTGAGAATCCCATCTCAGCACCTACCTAAGATTCTAACACTTAAGCACTTACACTCACAAGTGATTTCACCAACACTTGGAATGCACTATTTCAACATACATGACGTATGCTAGGGAAGTGTGTACTAGGGTTGTCCCTTTTCCAAACTAGTATTTTATACATATACATCATATTCATACAGCAATTAAACATGGCAATCACATCAGCAAATTTTATACGTATAGGGTACTTCCACGTATACCCAATTTCGACATACATAGTGTTTACAAAGGAACATAGATTTCGGCGATTCCTTTCGCCAAGCTAGTATTTTAATCATGTATTGTATAATCATACATTAAATACATATGTCAAACATTATTCCAAAAGAAATACGTATACGGTATTTCTACAATACGTAATTTCAACATACGGCGCATTTACAAGTAAACATATATTTTGGCGATTCCTTTCGCCAAACTAATATTTTATTCATATGTTATATAATTATACATTAAATAAACATGTCAAGCATTTATCCAAAAAAAATACATATACGGTATTTCTACGTATACCTAGAATATGTGAAATTCCATATTTCACAGTTAATCAAAACAGGAAACGGAAAGCACTTTGTACATGTGCAATTGCAAGCAGATCATGAATCTACCATTATCTGACATTGAAAGCGTTGAAAACCGTAACTTATAAGCTTAAAGTCCTCACCTTTGCCTTTGGAAACGAAACGAATCAGCAAGGGTAAAGGAACTTCCGTCTACGGGAGATTTCTAGCCTAAAGGGCGGAATCGGTTAGTCGATACACATCCTACATCGATCCCACCTCAAATCAGACCTAGGGTTAGGGTTTCTTACCTTCAAATGAGATGGATACCGCCGGGAAAGCGTCTAGAATAGGGCGGTGTAGGCCGTGTAACAAGTCAAAGCAGGAGGAGGAAGATCGGCAACAATCTCCAAGACTTTCTCTCTCTTTTCTCTCTCTCCCACTAGGGTTGTTCTCCAAAATTCGTATGGCTGTGAGAGGGGCTGTTCTAAGCTCCTTTTATAGCCACAAACATTACGAAATTAGACTCAGGTTCAAGGGGTACTGCTAATATAGGATTTTCGTCGCTTTTCCAGCTCAAAAGGGAAGTTCTGGTGGCCCTCCTTGAACCAAACGTCAAACTTAAGCTCACCATCGATGGATCTACGTGGGATTACGTTTTTGACTCGATCGGATACCCAGATCACACGTGGCGGACCACTTTCAGTTCGACGGTCAGTGGGCCACGATCAGAAATTCCAAGTACATGTAAATGTTCCTGAAATTTTTCTTAATCCGAGGGTGTAATTTGGTCTGATTCTGACGGTCAGGTTGCTTAATACTGACGCGTCAACGAATGATGCCAGATCACTATTCCAGATATTTATTTTTGGATGGGAATAGTGTTTTTCACACTCCCTCGCTCCGAACCGAAACGAATGGCCATGGAACATCGGATGGAGCTGATTTTTGAGATGATTGTTAAGCCCAGTGGGGCGGTCCTAGTTCCTTAGCTTCGGGTTAATCGGACTCCCGATGTGCGATCTAGACCTAATACGAAGTTTCGTTTCATTCCCGAGAGCAGACGGGAAATGAGTTTGGTTCTAAACTTTAGGGTAACCTAGCGCCAATGATTCTGCAACTTTTGGGTCTTGCAGATCGTATTTAAAGCGATCCTAACGGATTTCATGGCTAATCGAGTTTAGTACTTAGTTAACTTTATTAAATTTCTAAAGAATTTAATCCTAAGTGATTTTCATCTGAGGTGGAACTTAGTCCATTGTAGTTTGTATATAAAGTGATCCAAGTTATACTACTTAGCTAGTTTAAGATAGTGTCTAAGGCGAAGGTGCTTTGAAAAACTGAAAGCACAAGGTAGTGAAGGGTGGGATTTGTGAAGAAAATGGTTTAAGGAGCGATTTGAGGCTTTAATTGAGCGTTTAAGAAGTTAAACCTGTGTTAGGATTGATCCATTGCCTAAGGACGTCTAATCCCAGATTGGCAAAAATCCGGGGCGTTACAGACAATGTGATGTATCACCCAAGGAAGGTGTGCTCCTATCCTAGTAACTAGCTAGTATCAAGTTTTAAGATTTATGGGAGAATTATTTTTTTTTACTAAAAAAAAATGAACAACCAAAAAAAAAATTTATACCCCCAAAATTTACTTAGGATATTACATACTACCCTCCTTAAAGGAATTTTGCCCCCAAAATTCTAATTACATTCCTCAACGAAAAGATGTGGGTACCTGTCTCGAACTTATGTCTCGCGTTCCAAGAGCTTATTCTTCATTGCGGTGACTCCATTGGACCTTCACCAATGATATCACCTTTGAGTGTAATATTTGTTATTTCCTATCTAAGATACGCAAAGGTCTCTTAACATATGATGCGTCTTCTTGGATTTCTACTAACTGTCAATTTATCACGTGAGATGTATCCTTCTCGTATTTTTGAAGAATGGATATGTGAAAAACATTGTGAATACTGGCAAGCTATGGGGGTAGTGCTAGTCCATAGCCAACAAGTCCGATTCTCTCTAGGATATCAAACGATCCAATAAAATACGATTCTACTTTCCCTCAAAATTGTTAAGTATGCTACTTAAAATTTCTAAGGTTAGTCATGATCCTGATGAATCTAACTACTTCTTCCATGGTCGGGTTAGCACCAATCGATGGCGCTGGTGTAACAAATGTGGCAATTGCAAGTCGCATTATTGATACAGCTAGTGTGGCAGATGTATCTTTCCCTTCATATAAACGACTTGGATTGCACATAATATGGACCAAGTATGAAATATGAAGACCCAACTTTGGTAGGCTTTTCCTTAAGCGCGAAGTTATCCTTTCGAGGCTGACCGACTCCTTATAAATCTAGATCTTCCGATTTAAATACTTTTTGTCATCCATCGCAACTCAAATTTGGACCACATTTGGTCTCATATGACTACGAGGTTATACAAAATTTAGACCCCGATCTATAATCCTACATCGATGAATGTTGAAGTCAGTTCCTTCATTTTGGTGCAAAAGGTGAAATTTCATATTTAGTCCTTTTCCACCATTGATCAACCACTAAATTTTGTCCAACTGTTTGCCTATCCTGACTAAACATTTCTCCCAATATTGGGCCATGATCATTAAGTGTGAACCGTTAATTAAGATCAAGTTCATTTTGGCACCCGTTAGGAAAATTTTCAAGATAGACCAATCTAAATTTTGGATCACCAAGAAAATCACATACCCCGGCCCTATTCGACGACCCCGACATGATGGACGAATTGGATTTAAAGAAATATCGCCAAAAAAGGTCAAATTGGAAAAATCTAATCCAAGTGGGATATGAAACATACCCCCTCTCACACACCCACTCCTTTATAAAAGGAGGAGTGCGTCCCCTTCTCCTCTCACATGCCCATGATCCCACATCCATGAAAGAGAAAGGGAAAGGGAAAGAGAAAGAGAAAGAAAGAGAAAGTCTAGTTTCCCATCATCTTCCTCCTCCACACGTGTGGTGTCTCCCTCTTATTCAAACGATGTCATGATTCATATAGAAACTTTACTACATCGAGATCTACCTAGGGTTTAGATCTAAGTCTAAGGTGAGGGATTCTTTTAAGCTTACACTATTTGAGTTGATATAATTTATCTTATTTTTGCATACTTTCATATTACTGTGATTTTTCATGCAATTTATTAATTTACCATTATCAATTATTTATCCTTTTGGGAATTATGGTTAAGATACGATTTTAACTATGCATGATTTTTATGAATTTATTTGGGGTGATGGATACAAGCCTTGCCTTTGCCAATTTTGAGAGCGACGCGTGCTTCCACTCTATATTAAGTTGGCCTTTTGCTCCTCTCACCTCATTTTTATTGAGTTAGCCTATTTACTACCTTCTCTTTTATTGAGTTAGCTTATTACTACTCTTCTCCTTTATTAGGTCAATGTTGAGACTCAAGTATTGCATATTTTCCCCCATTTATATCTTAGTTTTGTGAACATGATAATGCTTAATGGTGTATGTTATACATGTTTGTGTTACAAGGTATTTTAAGAGCTTAGATTGAAAAGAATGCTAAAAGAATATATTTGATGCTTAAGAATTGTCAAGGCATAGAATGGATCTTTGGAGACCAAGATTGAAGATTTCAAGACCTCAAGATCCAAGAAAACCAAGTGGAGAAGGAAGGAAGTCAAAAGAACAATGTGTTGTAATCCACTTCATTCATCTGTGTCATTGACCACTATTTGATGACATCGAAGCCATGGTTCGATGACATCGAACACATCTCGATGACATCGAATTTTTACATGAAAATCAAGTTCGTCGCTGGACATATTGGGTGTCATTCTCGATTACTCAAAGACTCTATCCATGACATCGAGTAGTTGTCCGATGTTCACACCCCAAGTATAGGGTTGTGATGTAGTAATAATCTCGATAAGACTGAGGTCAAATCCACAGGGACTGAACCTTGTATGTAACTGAAAGTAACTAGAACTAGAAATAGAAGAAGATGTAATCTAAATCAGAGGCTTTTAAGAGAGTAATGGTGAAACACTTTTAACTAAAATGTGTAAACTTTAAAGGTGGGAAACTAGGGTGTCAAGGATCCACTTGTAGAGATCAGGGACATTTATGTTTTATTCAAGAACACATCTGGACTCAGAGTCCTATCTTCATCCAGATGGAAGATATAATACTAACTATGAACTTCCTTTGATCCAGTTTTTAAGAGATTAGAGGTATGAGAATTAGAATTGAATTCTAACACAAAACCATGCCCATGAGACAAAGTAAACAACAGAATTAAGCCAACCCACAACCAATCAGAGAGATATATGAATGTTAGGAAGGATTCCATCATCCAACCATGTCTAAGGGGTGATGAAGTGCTTGTAACGCCCTGAAAATCGGGGGTCGAATATGAACTCAACTCCCGAGTTCCAACGCATCACTTATGCAACATACACAATAATGGTTAAATGTTGTCTGAGTTAGAGCAATAAACATGAATGAGATTATACCAAAACAGTAATCATACTCCAGTTCAATTGTATAAAGGCAAGCGGAAGACTGAAATTTTATATTCAAAGTATGTAAAGTAACAAAATTTTATGAACTCCAGAGTATGAGTATTAACTGAGTACCAATATACATGTATTGTTTCTAAGTCAAAAATCAAAATACAACTCCCAAGAGAAGCCCTGAAATCCGCGATGCGCATGTAGGCCTAAGCAAAGCCGTCAGAGTACTGCATAAAGGAGAACTCATCCTGATCCTCCTCGAAGTCGAGCTCCGGCTCCTGAACCAAGGCACCATCTATACCTGCGACAGAGTCTGGTGGGTGTTGCAAACACCGTCCCGTAACGTGGGAGTGAGTAGCTAACTCAGTGGAACAATAAAGCATAGGTTAACATGTTATCAATTCAATCAAGCAGTAATGATAAAGCAGTACAAATCAAACAATTCTAACTACTCTTATTAAGTGCGAGACTGAAATGACATGATGCTGTATGCCCTTGCCAAACCACCCTCATGCGACATCATCTTACGTTCGCGAATGCTTAACTCCCTCAGTGCGCCACATCTGCTAAGCACATGTGGTGCGATGATGATCATGATTACCGAGTTATTATTAGTCCATTTCAAACAGCAGTATTGGGAAACTAAGGTACCTCCCTTGTATCATTCCCAAACATGATCCATTCTAGGGTCGTCAATCCTAGTTAATCTCATATGATATTATGGTTCGAGAAGCATAGTGAAGGCATCGCAAAGGGCTCGTCACCCGTCAGCGCGGATACAGATCTCACCGTATGCGGCTCAATTGCTGACCGTCAGCTCAAGTACAGGTCTCACCGTATCAGCTCAATCACTAGCCGTCAGCTCGAGTACAGGTCTCACCGTACTCAGCTCAACTCATACTCTAGTTACTATGAAAGACTCATCGCCAATCACAGACCCTTGTAGTATACTCGAAAATACTACAGAGGACTCGTCGCCCGTCAGCACAAGCACAGGTCTCACCATACTCGGCTCTCGCCGTAAGTATCGACAGCTCGAATACAGTGTCCCATACCACCGTATTCGGCTCACGAGTTCGGGTTGCTCAATGGTCACTATGGGGAGGCACATGGCCCCAGCATAGGCCGACAGCTCGGCCATGGTGTCCCATACCACCATGTCCGGCTCATGAGTCTTAGCGGATCGAGGTACCTTGGTTAACGGGATCGCCACTGGTAAGTTTGGTACCCTAGGTTCAAACAGTAATGACCAAACATGGTGAACACACATTCGACAATCGGGTTACTTGACGAGCCTGACTAGCTCGAGCGCACAACAAGTTAGGCGATATGAAGCGCAAAAGCACTCCGTGTGGCCAACCACTATCGCCAACCGAAGTACGACTCGGGTTCGCCAGACACATTCCTTGTGGCGACATGAATCTCAGCCACAATTTCCAATCTGGTACCGAATGCCTGGACTATAAACATAGTCCCAAACTCATACAGTTCTCATCAATAGCATGTGGAGTTAAGCATGATAAACAGTGTAATACAACATGTTAGGAAGCATATCATAAAGCATGTTATGAAGCATGATATAAAGCATGTTGTAAAGCATGTTGTAGAGTACTATACAAATAGGGACACAATTACGTATACATCACAAGTGAGTGGCTAAAGTAAACCACCACATGAAGGGTATCCTACATGTCTCTAAGGTAGTCAGGAATTCCATATCAGCACCTATCTAAGGCACTAACACTTAAACATTTACACTCACAAGCGTTTACACAAACACTTAGAGTACACCATTCCAACATACATGACGTATGTTAGCAAAATACGTATTAGGGCTATCCTTTCGCCAAGCAGTTGTTTTATCCATGTATACCATAATCATACAGCAAATAATCACGACAAATGCATTTCCAAAATTTACACATATACGGTATTTCTAGAATACACAATTTCTACATACGTAGTATTTACAAGCGAGCATGTATTACGGCGATTCCTTTTGCCAAACTAGTATTTTATGCATATGTTGTATAATCATACATTAACTAAACATGTCAAACATTTTTTCAAAAAAAATATGTATACGGTATTTCTACGTATACCAAGAGTATGTGAAATTCCATATTCTACAGCGTTAATCGAAACAGAAAACGGAAAGCACTTTGTACATGTACATTTGCATGCAGATCATGAATCTATCATTATCTGACATTGAAAGCGTTGAAAACCGTAACCTATACACCTAAAGTCCTCACTTTTGCTCTTGGAATCACAACGAATCAGCAAGGGTTGTTGAGCTTCCGTATACGGGAGTTTTCTAGCCTAAAGAGCGGAATCGGTTAGTCTTTACACAACCTACAACCTTCCTACTTCAAATTAGACCTAGGGTTAGGGTTTCTCACCTTCAAACGGAGTGGATACCACCGGAAAAATGCCTGGAAGGAAGCGGTGTAGGCCGTGTGATGAATGAAAGCAGTAGGAGGAAGATCTCCCACAAATCCCAAGCTCTTCTCTCACTTTTCTCTCTCTCTCTCTAGGGTTTTATCCCAAATTCGTATGGCTGTGAGAGGGGCTGTTCTAAGCTCCTTTTATAGCCAAAACCCTTCCCAAAATAGGCTCAGGTTCAAGGGTTATTGCTTATATAGGTATTTCACTTTTCCAGCTCAAATGAGTGTTTCTGGTGGCCCCCCTTGAGCCAAACGTCAGACTTAAGCTCACCACACATGGATCTATGTGGGATTACGTTTTCGACTCGATCGGATTCCCAGATCGCACATGGCGAACCACTTTCAGTTCAACGGTCAGTGGGCCACGATCCGAAATTCCAAGTACATGTAAATGTTCCTGAAATTTTTCTTAATCCGAGGGTGTAATTTGGTCTGATTCTGACGGTCAGGTTGCTTAATACTGATGCGTAAACGAATGGTGCCAGATCACTATTCTTGATATTTATTTTGGAATGGGAATAGTGTTTTTCACACACCCTCGCTCCAAATCGAAACGAATGGCCATGGGACATCGGCTGGACCTGATTTTAGAGATGATTGTCAAGCCCAGTGAGGCGGTCCTAGTTCCTTAGCTTCGTGTTAATCGGACTTCCGATGTGCGATCTAGACCTAATACGAAGTTTCGTTTCATTCGAGAGAAGCGTGGGAAATGAGTTTGGTTCTAAACTTTAGGGTAACCTAGAGTCACTTGTTTTGTAAGTTTTGGGTCTTGCAGATCGTATTTAAAGCGATCCCAACGGATTTCATGGCTAATCGAGTTTAGTACTTAGTTAACTTTGTTAAATTTCTAAAGGATTTAATCCTAATTGATTTCTGGTCGAGGTGGTACTCGAGCCAACGTACGAAAATTTACGGGTCGTTACAATCTACCCCCCTTAAACAAAAAATTTCGTCCTCGAAATTAATACCTTTTCGTAATCCTCGAGAATCTGAGGGTAGTTCTTCCTGACCTCGGCCTCAGTCTCCCAGGTAGCTTCCTCCTCGGAATGATGTGTCCAAAGTACCTTCACAAGTGGGATGACCTTGCTACGCAGTACCTGCTCCTTCCTGTCAAGGATGTGTGTCGGGCGCAACTCATACGTAGCATCCTCGCTCAACTGCACCTGCTCCCATCTGATGATATGCGAAGGATCAGGAACGTACTTCTTCAGCATAGATACATGAAATATGTTGTGTACCGACGCAAGTGGTGTGGGCAGAGCGAGACGATACGCCACATCACCCACTCGATCCAGTATCTGAAAGGGACCGATAAACCTCGGTGTGAGCTTCCCCTTCTTCCCAAACCGAAGGACTCCCTTCATAGGGGAAACTCGAAGGAACACATGATCCCCGACCTCGAACTCCAGCGGTCGCCGCCTCGTATCGGCGTAACTCTTCTGCCTGCTCTGCGCTGTAAGTAATCGACGCCTGATAATGTCGACCTTCTCTGTAGTCACCTGTACCAACTCCGGGCCAATCAGACTACGCTCTCCAACCTCGGCCCAACAATGCGGTGCTCTACAAGGACGACCATATAGAGCCTCATATGGCGCCATGCCAATAGTCGCCTGGAAGCTGTTGTTGTAGGCGAACTCTGCGTACGGAAGACAGTCATCCCAGCTGTCCTTGAAGTCCAACACACATGCTCGCAACATATCCTCCAGAATCGATTCACCCCACTCATGCGCCCATCGGGCCCGAGGATGAAACGTCATACTGAACTTCAACTTCACACCCATCGCCTCCTGGATATGAGTCCAGAAGATGGATGTGAACCGCGTGTCTCTGTCTGACACGATCTCTAATGGAACTCCATGCAGACGGACAATCTCTCTGATGTACAATCTAGTCAGCTCGTCTGCAGAGTTCGTAACTCTGATAGGGAGGAAATGGGCCGATTTGGTCAACCGGTCCACAATCACCCAAATGGAATTGTGTCCCTTCCTCGTCTTCGGCAGCCCGGATATGAAATCCATGGAGATGAAGTCCCACTTCCACTTTGCTATGGGCATGGGCTGAAGCAGTCCAGGAGGTCGGCGATATTCTGCCTTGACCTGCTGGCACGTCAGACATCGAGACACATACTCAGCAATGTGGGCCTTCATTGTATCCCACCAATATGTCCGTCTCATATCCTGGTACATCATTTGTGAGATAAGGCGCAATACACTTCATAAAGCACTTAAGCATTCCATACATCATCAAAACAAAAGAGGCTACATGCTTCCTAACTTCATAATCATAATAATGAAAAGGAAATACTCAAACCTATCATAGATCTATTGTAATTTAAGTCACAACAAACCATTAAAAACTAAAGGCATTCCTTATAATCAAAATCAGTTCAAGTTAAACATTAATCAAAAGGCACAAACAAAAAGTCTCCGACCACACTACAAGCTTCACCTCTTAGCCCTAGCTAAGAGGCTTCGCCAGACATAGACATGATGAGGCTAATATCTATAAACAATTTCATAGAAAAAGAAAGAAAGAAAATCAAGAAGAAGAAGAAGAAGAAGGAAACTTGGAGTCGTCTACGCCTTCCTCTCTCTCGTTCTCTCTCACATGCAACCAAGATGATCTCTCACGTCCTCCTTGCCTTCTCTTTTATATGTGTTAAAAGGTTAGGTCGGCTGGAGTGGAGAACCGACTCCACTTTCGTAGCTCTCTCTTGCCCAGCAAAACACAAAGAGCAACCTACGTTTGGATGAGATTTCAGGACAGTGATCCTTACAAATTTGGAATATGACTTCATGGTGGGGTTTAAGACCACCCTCTGCATCTTCTAGACGGTCTGGATCACAGATCCGACCGTGATTATGATCACACAATGGCCCACTGTGGCCAAGCATCCGGACGTGGGTAAGATCAACGTAGGAGCTGCGTTGATGTGTTAAGTGGGCCCCACAGTGATGTTTTCGATGAAATCCACCCCGTCCATTAAATTCCTGGTGAAAAATTGAAAAGGCCAAGCTATATGTCCTAGAGAGGGGAGTGAATAGGACTATGCCAAATTAAAATTTAACAGCGAATTTGAAATACGATGGCCTTATAAATAGATAAATAAATAACAGTACTTTAAATAAATCAAAGAACTGAAATGTAAAGGAATCTTAAATAAAAAGCTTGATACTAATGTTGTTCTAAGGATAACCTTTGCACCATAAAAACCAAGGGTTTATGGCAGGACAACCTTACTGGAACAAATTGAATATCAAAACTCAAACAAAAAGGAAATAAAGGAAATAGCAAGAAATCAATTCTAAACTATTACAACATTCCCCACTTGATTGAAATGTAAATATTACAACATTCACATCCACATATACATTCCACAAATCTGAATGATTAAAGATATAGAAATTAAAAGAACATTAAAATCACAAAACACACCGATATATAGTGGTTCGCCTGTGTGTTCTCCAACTGTTAAACAATAGCCACACAGCTTGCTACTCCACTCCTAATATCCTCACATAGGGGATATCAGCGTTCATTATCAAAATAGGTTTCACAGGTTCACCTAAAACCTTCACAATTGTGTCTTTTTAACTTGGGCTTACACAATCCAAAAACCCACACTTTCTGAGTTTTTTGGCTCTCCTCAGATAACCAACACAATGAGATTTTTCTAGCGAATCTTAAACAAAACCAAAATAAAGGAATTTACAATAAACGTAAAAATACCTGGATTTTCCCTTTTGTAACAGCCCAGTAGAACCAATCAGAGTAGAAGTTCGAATCAACGTTCAATGTCCAATACTCACTTAAGAAACGGTTCTAAGTTCTAGTTGATTTTAAATTAAACCAAATTAGGCGTAGCTCTATTTGATTTTGATTCCAAGAAGAAGGAATGCAGCAGTTCCTCTTTTCAAATAAGATTGAAATATAGGAATAAAATCAAATAAGAAAAGTTAACAAAAAGAATATTAAATATGCACAGCGTAGCTAAAAATGAACACAACTTATCTCAGAGTGGAGGCTTGAATTTTCTCAAATTAATTGATGAAAAACTCTGAAATTCATGTTCAATTTATAGATGCAAAGATCGCGTCTACGACTAGTCTTAGGAACCCTTTGACTGGTCGTAGCACCAACAGCATTTTGAAATTTTAAACGCGATCTGAAAAATCCGTTCTACGACTGGTCTTAGACCACCTACGAATGGTTGTTGCTGACCCAGGACTGGTCGTAGGTAACCAGAATTGGTTGCTAGAGTTTAAGTCGTAGTTCTAGGACTAGTCGAAGGATGAGTCGTGACATCTCTACAACCGGTCGAACAGTCTCTAGGACTGGTCGAAGAATAACCAAAAAATTCTGAAAAATTGAAATAACTTAGGACTGGTCGTGGAATTTCTTGGATTGGTCGAACCATGTCTAGGACTAGTCGAACAAGGTCCACGACTAGTCTTAGAATAGACCAACTTCATATAAAAATATTCATCTTGAATTATATATACAAAATGACCTACCCTAAGGTCAAACTAAGGTCTATCACACCTGGGACATGAAGTATGAACATTGAACTTTATTATTTCAGATGATGGTTAACCTTTGAAGCTTGAAATCTCTACTTGATGTAGCTTGATCTTGAGATCTTCTATAGCTTGAATTTAAACTCCAACTTGAGTTGCATTTGAGTCTTGAAATGCACTTGAGTCTTGAACAAACGCTCTTCTTATTCATGTAGCTCTGAACTTTGATGCATACAGAAGAGGATAAAGTACATAACCTTGCATTCCTTGAAGTAGAGCACCGTACATGTCTTGAACCATTATGATGCCATCTTGAATCATATATATATATCAACATACAAGCACAAGACACACAGATAAAGGTTTTGGCACCACAAGATGTTTTGGCACCACAAGATGTTTTGACAATTAAAGAAGCATGAGACCATAGCACTTACAATCTCCCCCTTTGTCAAATTTGTGACAAAACATACTCCAATAAGAGAAGCACAATATGCACATTAACGAATCATGCACCAGTTATATAAGAGAACCAACCAGTTATCAATAAGTAGCACAAACTCATTATTTATATAATCCCCCTGAGTAGCAGCACACATCCAAAATATAACCAAAATATATATAATTACTCATATCCTCATATCTATAAGCAATCAAACCTTCTCCCCCTTTTTGACACAATATGACAAAGGAAGCAATAAAGTTAAGGATAATAATTGGAGGAATAGATGAAGTAACTCGACAATATATAAGTAAGTAAACATTCACAATACAGTTACTTGTATAACTAAAAAGTCATCAAACCAAATAGGGAATACAATCCAATAAAAGTAAGAAAGTTATTATATACCAATGATGAAAATACTCAATCGGATCCTGAAGGAGCAGGAATGGTAGGATCAAGATTATGCATTCCCTTGTTCAAGCGCCTAAGATATTTGCGCATATATTTAAACTGAAGATCATGAGTAATATTTATACTCTCTACCTTCTCTTCTAAAGCACTAAGACGAGCATCTAACACAGATGGTTCAAAGTCAGGATCATTTCCAGAATCTGATTCAAGTTCATCGAAAATATCATCCATATCCATATCATCAGGAGAAAGATCAACAGCTTCTTGATCCCCAGCCTCAACTCTACCAACATCCACTTAGCCACGAGCCAATTCCAACTTTATTTTGTTAATATTCGAATTGTTAAAAATAAGATGACGGATGGGAGCTTCTCCAACAAGCATAGCCACGAGCAAGTGATTAGCTATAACAGTCAAGAGATAGGTAAAAGGAATATCACTATGACCTGGATAGAGACGAGAATAAATAATGGAATGACATATCAAGGAAGGAAGGCAAATTTTAGAACCAGAAATGACAGAGTGCAAAACACAAACCATAAAAGCAGTTAATTCAGTCTTATTACCAGAACGAGGATACATGTTAGAAATAAAAATCTTGTGAAGAACTCTGTCTTTGGGTAACAAGTACCTTACGAGGAGCGCATTTCCTTTATGAGTCCATTGCACATTCAGATTACACTAATCTCTGGTTAGCATATGCTTTTCAGATTCTAAGGGTTCTTTAGCTAAAGTATGAATAGGAATACCCTCCTCATTAACAGGTATATCCATTAACCCTGCAATCAGATGGCGGTCAACTTCAAATAGACCTTCTCTAGTATCAATTTTAAAAGTTAAATTCTCAAAAGAGAACTTTGCGATACATGCAAACATGGCTTGTGCAATAGATTGGTATACAGGCCTACCCCGATGTAAAATGTTATCCCATCCTACAGCTTGGAGTAGAGGTAGAATACCAAAAGGAGCAATATGTTCAATACAAACAGACCATTCAACAATGACATTGCACATACGCAAATCCCTTACATCAGAGGGGTCATCCTCAGGTGAACGAAGATAGCGCCTAGAGAGAGGAGGTGATCTAGAAGAAGATGGACCACGGGAAGTTTTCTTTTTTCCCTCTAGCATTCATTATCAATATAAAAATCAAAGGATCAAATAGATACTAAAGATGTGAAAAGGGGGTTTTGCTAAATGATATTTTTCAAGAAAATGCCCCAAAATGTCAAAGAATCTCAAAATAGATTACACCAAGAGTGAAAATGAAGTAATAGGAACTAGAATCTACAAGAAAAATACAAATGATGCACTAACCTTGAAGATCTAGGAAGGTGGGTACGACTAGTCGTGCCTCGACTCGTTGAAGAGGAAAAAGGAAGTAAAGAAGATGAGATTTCCCCCAAATTTAAAAGATTCCAATGCGCTACATGACTGGTCGAGGACCGTTCTCGACTAGTCGTACCAGACTGGTCGAGCACGTCCTCGACTGGTCATGAAAATACAAAAACATGCATTTTCCATAAAAATTTAAAATTTAAATAAATAAATTATCAAATATATATACATTATGATACAAATATGCATGAATAATCAATTTAGAATGCACATTCCGAGATCAAATTTCAATTTATTAAACATGCTTTTGTCGAGCGGTTTAGTGAAAATGTTGGCAAGTTGAGTCTCGGTTGATATATATTCTAAGGATATTATTTTATCTTCCACTAATTCACAAATATAGTGATACCTAATATTAATGTGCTTGGTACGTGAATGCTGGATTGAGTTTTTTGATATATTTATAGCACTGGAATTATCACAATATAATATCATTGATTCCTGTGCAATTCTAAAATCACTTAACATACGTTTCATCCAAACAAGCTGAGTATATGCATTTCCTGCTGCGATGTATTCAGCCTCAGCAGTTGAGAGCGATATAGAACTTTGCTTCTTGTTAAACCAAGAAACTAAACAGTTTCCAATATAAAAACAACCACCATTGGTTGATTTTCTATCATCAATATTTTCAGCCCAATCAGCATTTGAGTACCCAGCCAATTGAAAACTAGTATCAAATGGATACCAGAGACCCATTTTAGCAGAACTTGTGACATATTTCATAATCCGCTTGACAGCAGATAAATGTGACTCTTTAGGATCAGACTGATATCTAGCGCAAATCCCAACACTTAAACCAATATCAGGTCTACTAGCCATTAAATAAAGTAGACTACCAATCATACTACGATATAATTTAGGATCTATATTTTTACCTGTAGAGTCCTTTAAAAGTCTTAAAGTTATACTCATAGGAGTATCAAAATTCTTACCATTCTCAAATCCAAACTTTTTGATTAAGTTCAGAGCATATTTTGTTTGAGAAATGAAAATACCATCTGGTTATTGTTTTACTTGCAACCCAAAGAAATAATTTAATTCCCCAACTATGCTTATTTCGAACTTAGATTTCATCAAATCTGCAAACTCAACAGTCATGTTAGTACAAGTTGATCCATAAATAATATCATCAACATAGATCTGAACCATTAAGATATCATCATTATGTTTCTTGACAAAAAACGTCTTATCGACACTGGCCATTTAAAAATTATGACTTAGTAAAAACTTAGTAAATTTTGGTACCATGCCCTGGGAGCTTGTTTTAGACCATATAAAGCTTTTTTAAGATGGTATACATGATCAGTAAACTTAGGGTCTTTAAACCCTATAGGTTGTTTAACATATACTTCTTCATGTAGATCACCATTCAAAAAAGCACTCTTTACATCCATTTGATAAATTTTAAACTTTCTAAAGCATGCAATGGATATAAAAAGTCTGATTGATTCAAGGCGAGCAACTGGGGCAAAGGTTTCATCGCAATCAATGCCTTTTATTTGAGTGTACCCTTGTACAACCAATCTTGCCATGTTTCGAATTATATTACTAAGTTCATCAGATTTATTTTTGAAAATCCACTTAGTTCCTATAATACGTTTATCTTTAGGTCTAGGAACAAGATACCAGACATCATTTCGAATAAACTGATTAAGTTCTACCTACATAGCTACTATCCAGTTTTCATCAGAAAGAGCTTCTTTTACGTTTACCGGTTCAATCTGGGATGTAAAGTGCACATAATTACATATGTCTTCTAGTTGTCTACGAGTGCACACACCAGTGAGAGGGTTTCCAAGAATTTAAGCGGTTGGACGATCTTTAATAGTCCTTAATTCAGAATTGTTTTGACTTGATGAAGTATCAGGTTTGTCAATTAGAAGAACTTCATCATTATCTGAACTTGGGGCAGGTGTATTCAAATGATCATCTATGACCACATTAATTGATTCTTAAATAACACCGGTCCTTTTGTTCAGTACACGATATGCACGACTGTTTAAAGAATATCCTAAAAAGATTCCTTCATCACTTTTTGTATCAAACTTCCCTAGATTTTCACGGTCACGCAAAATATAGCACTTGCTACCAAAAACTCGAAAGTATTTGACAGTAGGCTTTTTATCGAACCACATTTCATAAGCAGTTTTCTTATTAGATTTACATATATAAACCCGATTAATAACATAAAAAAGATTCATTCTCGCTGCCCAAAGATTTTTAGAGAGCTTCATACTATTCAACATTACAGTTCTCATTTCTTGAAGTACTCTATTTTTCCTTTCCACAATTCCATTCTGTTGAGGAGTTTTGGGTGCAAAGAATTCATGCAATATTCCCTGATCATTACAGAATTTCTCAAAACTACTATTCTCGAACTCAAATCCATGATCACTACGGATCTTACAAACTTGAGAACCTTTTTCAGTTTGGATCCGTTTGAGAATCCTTTTAACTTCATTAAGGGTTTCTGATTTATCCCTTAAGAAGGCTACCCAAGTGAATCTAGAAAAATCATCCACGATTACCAAGATATATTTTTTGCCACCTCAACTCCCCATCCTAGTAGGTCCTATAAGATCCATATGGCGAAGCTCGAGTGGTTTTAATGTGGCATTGGAGTTCACCTTTTTGCGAGAGCTCCTTGTTTGTTTGTCATACTGGCATTCACCACATATCTTGTCTATATTTTGTAATTTAGTTAGACCTCTTATTAGTTCTTCCTTGCTCAATCTGTATAAATTACGGTAGTGTATATGTCCAAAGCGTTTATGCCATAATTCTGTTTCATCGGTATGGACTATGTAGCACGATTGATTAGATGAGCTACCATCGTTTACAATATAGCAGTTTTCAGAAGCCCTGCGACCAGTTAATATTACAGAACCCTTTTTGTTCAAGATTTTACAACCTTTATTATAAAATTTCACGCTGTGATTATTATCGCATATTTGAGATATGCTTAATAGGTTGTGTTTTAGCCCCTTAACATACAAAACATTCTTAAATAAGGGGAGGTTATAGAGTTGAACCGTACCTTGGCCAATAATCTTGCAGTTGCTACCATCACCAAATGTGACTGACCCATCAGTCATATCTTTAAGATCGGTGAATAAAGCCTTGTCGTCTATCATCTGCCTTAAGCATCCACTGTCTAAGTACCACTTCAAATGGCTTGTAGCTTTGAAAGCAGTGTGGGCAACCAAGCAAGTAACTTTAGGAACCCATTTCATTACTGTTTTGGGTTTAGGAGTATAGTTGGTCTTCTTGTATTTGTAATTTTTGTACAAGTGACCCACTGAGTTAGATTTTAAGAGCTCCTTAAGCAAATCAACTATTTTTTCAGCTAAAAGGTTTTGGTTTTGATTTTCGTAATTGATATGGTTACCTCTGGTTTTGAAAGATTGAAAAGTTTTAACATTTTTAGAAAACTTTTGACTTGAACTTTTCACTTTTGAGTTAAAGGATTCTCCTTTTACAAACTTGGGAGGAGTATTCTTCTGTTTAGGAGGAATATTTTTGTCGTAGCCCAAAACGGATCGATCAGTATATTTTCTTGATCCAGTTAAAAGTTTTTCTAATTTTGGATCACCTTGGGCATACCTCCATGTTCCTTTAAACTCGAAAGGGAAGAGACTTCAAGTTTAAGTTTATCATTTTAAGATTTCAAACTTTCAATAAAGGTGGTTTTGAAATCTAGATCACATTTGCATTTTTTAAAATAATCTAAAAGATGAGATTTTTCTAAAACAAGAGACTCAAATCTTTCTCTAAGACCTGAAAACCTTTCTTTTTGAAGTTTTAGTTTTACGACAATTTTACAACTTTCCTTGTATAGGGCATTATAAGTATCTTGAAGATCTTCTTCATTATCATGATCACTATTCAGATTTTCTTCACTGGTTGAATCATCATGATCTGAAAAAGTGAACTTGGCTAGAGTCATAAGGGCCTTAACTTCATTGCCCGACTCATTTTTAAAATCTTCTGATTTAGAAGAGGCTTCAGTGCCAGAAGATTCATCCCAAGTAGCTAACATTCCTTTCTTTTTAGGTTTGTCCTTTTTAGGACACTTGTTTACTAGATGCCCATATTCTTGGCAGTTGTAACATTGACTATCTTTCAAAGATTTCCAAGATTTAGATCTAGATTTAGATCTTTTCTTATCATTTGATTTTTGAAAATCAACCCTCTTTTTATTTTTAAAAATCTTGTAAAACTTTTTCGCTAAAAGAGCCATATCGTCTTCGGAATTTTCAAAATCAGAATTTTCTTAAGAAATACATTTGGAAGACTTAAGGGCTATTGATTTACCTTTAAGAGCTTTAAAAGTTAACTCGTAGGTTTGTAAAGACCCAACCAAATCTTCTACCCTCATATTGTTCGTATCACGAAGTTCTTGGATCGCAGTTACTTTAGAATTAAACCGTTCAGGTAGTGAGCGTAGTATCTTTGCACACACTTTACTTTTTAGAATTTTATCGCCAAGACCCCACATAGAGTTTACAATGTCATTTAATCTTGTATAAAAGTCCATAAACATTTCATTTTCCTCCATATGAATTTCTTCAAATTTGGTTGTGAGGAGTTAGACTTTAAATTTTTTTGACAATTGAAGTACCCTCGTGTGTCATTTCTAATATATCTCAAGCTTGCTTTGCAGTATCACAGGATATGATTCTTTTGAACTCATTCGGTGATAGTGGGCAAGTGATTACATTTAGTGCTTTTGCATTGGCACTACTCTCACCTTTCTGAAGAGTAGTCCATGAGAAAAATGGTGTTACTCTCATTGATTTTGAACCATTTATACTAGTCACTTCAGTGGTAGGTGGGTTCCATTCAGTCACTGTGGCAAGCCACACATTCTCATCCATTGATTTGAGGAAAATCCTCATCCTGGCTTTCCAATAGGCATAGTTGGAGCCATCAAAGGGTGGAGGCCTAGTGACTAAAAGGCGATCAAAATTTGACATCTTATATATAGCTAAGATCGTTAGCTCAAGAAATGAATCCAAGAATAAAGAATTAAAAAATGAGCTATTAGGCTCTGATACCACTTAAAAAGGCCAAGCTATATGTCCTAGAGGGGGGTGAATAGGACTGTGCCAAAAAAAAAATAACAGCGGAATTGAAATACGATAGCCTTATAAACAGATAAATAAATAACAGTACTTTAAATAAATCAAAGAACTGAAATGTAAAGCAATCTTAAATAAAGAGCTTAATACTAATGTTGTTCTAAGGACAACCTTTGCACCATAAAAACCAAGGGTTTATGGCAGGACAATCTTACTAGACAAATTGAATATCAAAACTCAAACAGAAAGGAAATAAAGGAAATAGCAAGAAATCAATTCTAAATTATTACAACATTCCCCACTTTGCTTAAAATGTAAATATTACAACATTCACATCCACATACACATTCCACAAATCTGAATGATTACAGATATAGAAATTAAAAGAACATTCAAATCACAAAACACACCGATATATAGCGGTTCGCCTGTGTGTTCACCAACTCTTAAACAACAGCCACATAGCTTACTACTCCACTCCTAATATCCTCACACAAGGGATATCGGCGTTCACTATCAAAATAGGTTTCACAGGTTCACCTAAAACCTTCACAATTGTATCTTTTTAACTTGGGCTTATATAATCCAAAAACCCACACTTTCTGAGTTTTCTGGCTCTCCTCAGATAACCAACATAATGAGATTTTTCTGGCGAATCTCAAACAAAACCAAAATAAAGGAATTTACAATAAATGTAAAAATACCTGGATTTCTCCTTTCATAGCAGCTTGGTAGAACCAATCAGAGTAGAAGTTCGAATCAACGTTCAATGTCCAATACTCACTTAAGAAATGGTTCTAGGTTCTAATTGATTTTAAATTAAACCAAATTGGGCGTAGCTCTATTTAATTTTGATTCCAAGAAGAAGGAATACAACAGTTCCTCTTTTCAAATAAAATTGGAATATAAGAATAAAATCAAATAAGAAAAGCTAACAAAAATAATATTAAATATGCACAGCGTAGCTAAAAATGAACACAACTTATCTCTGAGTAGAGGCTTGAATTTTGTCAAATTAATCGATGAAAAACTTTAAAATTCATGTTCAATTTATAGATACAAAGATCGCATCTACGACTAGTCTTAGGAACCCTTCGATTGGCCGTAGCACCAATGTCATTTTAAAATTTTAAGCGCGATCTGAAAAATCCATTCTACGACTAGTCTTCGGGTTCTACGACTGGTCTTAGACCACTTACGACTGGTCATAGCTGACCCAGGACTGGTCGTAGGTAACCAAAATTGGTTGCTGGAGTTTGAGTCATAATTCTAGGACTAGTCGAAAGATGAGTCGTGACATCCTTACGACCGGTCGAATAGTCTCCAGGACTGGTCGAAGAATAACTAAAAATTTTAAAAAAATTGAAACAACTTAGGACTGGTCGTGGAATTTCTTAGACTGGTCGAACCAGGTCTAGGACTAGTCGAACAAGGTCCAGGACCAGTTTTAGAACAGACCAACTTCATATAAAAAGATTCATCTTGAATTATGTATACAAAATGACCTACCTTAAGGTCTATCACACTTGGGACATGAAGTATGAACATTGAACTTCATTCTTTCAGATGATGGTTAACCTTTGAAGCTTGAGATCTCTACTTGATGTAGATTGATCTTGAGATCTTCTACAGCTTGAATTTAAACTTCAACTTGAGTTGCACTTGAGTCTTGAAATGCACTTGAGTCTTGAACAAACACTCTTCTTATTCATGTAGCTCTGAACTTTGATGCATACAGAAGAGGACAAAGTACATAACCTTGCATTCCTTGAAGCAGAGCACCGTATATGTCTTGAACCATTGTGATGTCATCTTGAATCATATATGTATCAACATACAAGCACAAGACACACAAATAAAGGTTTTGGCACCACAAAATTTGACAATCAAAGGAGCATGAGACCATAGCACTTACAAAAACCAGTCGGTAAGGGGTGGTTTTGGTCGAGTTTTGATGCGGTCCATTGAAGTTTTTCTTCTGCCATCCATCCTGCATTTGAACAGTGATTTTCCTGTCTGTATGTGCATGGGACCAAAAGGAATGCTTGGCAAGGTTTATGGCCACCCCTCTGAGTGAATGGATGGTTCAGATCATCCATTTTGATGATAGGTGGGCCCCACTACCTAAAAATGGATGAAGACGTTTGTCCACTGGATGTCTTACGTGAGAGGAGTCAATTCAGCGTGTGCTAACCCGTCTCTTGGACATGGTGCGGTGCGGGAGTACACCACATGTGCACTTGCATGCCCCCCCTTGTGGGGTTCACTATGATGCTTGTTAGAAATTCGCTCTGTCCATGTGTTTTATCACCCCATTTAAGGGGTTGAGACCAAAATTAAAGCATATCCAGATATCAGGTGGGCCCCAAATCAAAGATTTGGTGGCTGTTCAGTCTGTTAGGCCACTTCCACAAGGATCCAATGGCTAAAATTCGACGTGCACGGTTAATTTAGGGTCCTCAGGCTAGATATAAAGTTTTGAACCAAACGGATGGTGGGAACCATGTGATCTTGCATTCTGGACGATTTTCAGGCCTCTTTAGCGTGAATGGCTTGATTTTCTCGGATCTCTGGTGTGTAAATTATTCGATCTCGGTCCCCTGGGGTCTGTTCCTTGCCTTGGTGATTTATGAGTGTTAAATCCATGCTTTTAGTACCCTTTTTCAGTCCAAGCTCCTAAATTCACCTTGCAACACAAACACGATTAAAATAAGCCGTTAAACAGTATCATGTTCGTAAAATCAGGTAATTACTGGGTCTAATATGCAATATTTGACCCTCAACATAATCCCCAACTAGCATTTTGCTAGTCCCAAGCAAAGTATGTGAAAATAATTTAAGAATTACGGGACAACTCCTATAAAACCGAGTGATTTTTGAAAAACAATCCAGTTAATAGAATTCTAAGATTCATGAATGTTGGGCATTACTTTCTGTAACACCCCGTACTTTCTAGTACTCGGGTGTTACCTTGTAACCAAACTTAGTATAAATACAAACCTAGCCTATTTAAACGTTTACCTTCATTATAGCCTAAACTGACCATTAAGAGTAATCTGCCTCCAAAGATTACGCCACCTGATTGTTAATTTGGGAGATCCACCGTAGATCTTCATCTCAATAGTTACAAAGTCTTGTGAGCCACTCAAATAACAAATTTTAAGGTCACCAAATCGTTAACCTGGTATAAGAGAATATCTAAATGATCAAACGGAAATTAAGTGTTAGGTTGGGACTTATCTAATGAAGGTTAATAATATAGGTTATTCATATCGTCTCATCCAACTGTTAATCCAAAATAAAATAAAATAAGTGTAATAAATAAATAAATGGATAAATTAGTTTGAAAAAGGCCTATAGTACAACTCCTAATGATAGAACCATCATATTTGAATATAAATATTCAATAATTAAGAATATAGTAATAATAAATTAATAATAATAATAATAATGACATTATTAAGAATATTGTAACAAAAATACTTAAAGTTTGATATGCATATTAGACCATCTTATGAGTAATCCAACCATTGAATTCCAACTAAGGGACCCTTGGAACCATTTCGACTGTTGACGTTCAATCTTAGAATGCTCTGATCATCAGATTGATGGAAATCGTCATTTAAATCATAAATATATATATATAACAAAATGGTCCACCTGAGTTTTGGATCTTCCCCAGCGTAAATCAGGTGTCCTAACTAGGCATGAGGAAGCAAATGGACGGCTTGATTGTACATATCATCACAGTGGACCCCACTTTCGATGTGCATGTACACATGTAAGTGATGCACTCGAAGTGCAACGAACAACAGTTCAGGTCAACAAGTTGTTGACCCGACAACAATTTTAAAAAGGGAGAACTCCCTCCGTTTTTCTCGCTCGAACCAAGTCCGAACGGCGATTTCTGTGTTGATGATCGGTGGCCCACAAATCGCTTACGGCTGGAAAATCCAAACCGTCCATCTTGAAGAATGGTCAATTTCGACCAGACCATGATCAACTTCACATGTTGAAACACATGCGTAGGTGTCCAACCTTCAGCCCAATCAAAGGTACACGTAATGCTTTTTAAAACAAGAATCCGAGTCACCCATAGGCCACCATAACTATCCAATTAGGATGATCTGGACCATTTATCATGTTTAGGGGGTATTCTCGACCAAAACCTGGGCCATTTCATACAAATAGGTGCACGCGTGTAGACAAAAAATCAAGCATATTCAGACCACGCGTGGTTATTTTTCTGAAAATGGAAAGCTCCATTCTCCTTTCGGATTGGCAGGCTGGCAACCCTAACCTCTTGCAGCCTCGACCATCCATTCCAAAACAATCTTAGCCCTCCATTTTCATCATGTTTTAGAAAATGCGGAAGAAAGCTTCCTACTTTTGTGCTGGCACAATCCCATCCACTCCCGCCTTTAACAACCTCTCCAAATGCATCCTGGCCGTGGAAAGTAGGGCATCCTCAAGCCTCCAGCTTGGAGATCTCGCACGAGATCTCCTTGTTGTGAGAAATTCGGCCATGGCTAAAAAACTCAGAACCCATTGAGTGTTCATTGTTGTCCACCCAAAAGGTGGGTCCCACAACATTCAGGGAGAAAATCCAAGCCCTCTAGATACCTCAGAATGAAGGATGACCGACCCAATTAATAGATGTCATGATTGGCCTGTCATCTTCTCCGTTGGCTGCAAGAAACCATCATCCTCTGGTGGGCCCCATTTGTGAATTTGAGTCATCCATTAGGTGGCTCATACCCTCAAATGTCCATCTAGACAGCTGGACTTCAGTCATACAACTCAGATTGTAGCTGTTGTCCCATAGATTTATTTGCTAAGACAATCAAGTCGCAACTAATCTTATGGATTAGTTGCCTTCGAAGTCTCTAGAACCGGATTAGCATGGCCTTATAAAAGGCGCCCTTTTAGGGCATTTTTTTCAAGAATGGAAAGACAGAGAGGAAATAAAGTGCCGCACCAAGCAGCCGCATCAAGCCGACTCGACTCAGTTCGAGTCGCTACAATTTAAGCCGAGTCCCGGGTTTTCACCTGGTCATTCCAGTAGAGAAAGAAGAAGAAGAAGAAGAAGATGCAGAGAAAGGAAAGGAAAGAGAAGAAAGAGAGTGAGAAGGGTCGTGCGTTGTTCTCCATTGCCACATCGAGGCAAGTCGTGGCTGGTTGAGTCACTGCGAGTTGAGTTGCACTGAGTCCAGTTGTTGGGCATCATCAGCAGAGAAGCAGAAAGGAAGTAAAGAGGAAGAGAGGAAGGAAGAAGAGAAGGGCGAGCAGCTACCAAGTCAAGCCGCCTTGACTCGGTTCGAATCAAGTTTGAGTTGAGAGTTTGTACCAAGTCAGACTTGGGTTTGGTCTGGATATTGCTAAAATTACATCCAGAAAGAAGGGAAAGAGAAGAGAAAGAAGATAGAAGGATAAAGAGAAGATTGAGAAGGAAGAGAAGAAGCAATGTTGCAGCTTAATCTTGACTCAAACTGAGTGCTTGACTTGCTGCCAAGTTTCGATGAATCGACTCACTGAGTCGGTTTGTCGTGGAGGGCTGGTTTGTGACTAGTTATTGTTGATCGTCTTAAAAAAATATGGAAGAGAGAAAGAAGAAAGGAGCAGAATAGTGAGAGAGAGAGAGAGAGACCTGACAGTCCACCATGTTTGTCAATTCACCATATGGGGTGAATCGAGCCTTCACCAAATCAAATGGGCTATCGACTCGCTAATCCTTGAGTCGGTTGGGTCCAGTAAGCTGCTGGTTGTAACAGTGTCGAGGAAAGCAAGAAGGAACAAAAGAAGGAGAAAGGAAAGGGAAGGGCGAAGTTGATAGTTACGTTGACTCAGTCATTTATTTTTATTAGACCGTTGCAGGTAATTATTTTATTAGTATTGTTAAATTTATATTACTTGCATCATTATTAGACTGTTAGTAATGCTATAATAATGATAGGTATTATTAATATATCAACTCGTGAATTATCCTTATTAATAGTACCGGTTAATACTTTTAATATGAATACTAATCTAGTCATTGCACAAAAAAATTAGTATTCAAGCTTTAAACCCGAAGCCTTGATCCTAATCGTACAAGTTTAATAACACTGAAATCTAACCACTCAAAATATTCAAATTTTGTTGGATCTTGATCCTCGAGCGTATACAATTAACTCTAGCATCATCGGGAGACAAATCAACTATTGAAAGGTGAGGATCACCCTTTAAGCTTTTCTACATCTTATAATTAGCTTGCTCATTCACCTTTGTTTATTTACTTTATTAATTACTAATATAGTTAATTACGTCTATTGATTTTGATTTCTTATAATGATTGATAAATTAGATTTAAATTCAATATTTGAATATGCAGTAAGATCTAGATATCTCGATTTTGATTTGAAATGAACACATTGGATATGCATGTATTACATCGATATTATACATTATTTAATTTGTCGTTCATGATCACTTGATGGAATGATGAGAGGTCCTAGAACTAGTGACCACTTTGTCTAAATAAATTAAATGGAACATTTGATGTGGACTTATCATCTTATGGAACATACGTTGCCTAAGTGACCTTTGGGATAATCCCTTTCTATTACATCCTTGGGATGGGTTGTTTGCCCTATGCGGCCTAATTTAATATTTACCCTATGTGGCTTTAAGGAACCTTCTTCACATTACCTTGCGATGATAAGCCCTACTTGTAGAACTACAATTGGCCACTAGCTGTGTAGGTTACCTTTAAACACCCTATTTGTTAACCTCATGAGCCAGGGATGGTGGAATAAGACACTATGCCTGAACTATCGGCCTATACTGGGTGACAAACCCCCCATAGTGACCTTTGAGCTTTCTTAAAATGATTGTTTGAAATTGAGATAGTAATGGTTGGGCTAATCATGCATTTTCATGGCATATATTATGGTCCTTTCCGAGTGGTTAGTTCTCCTTGGGTGTACCTTTACGTACTTTTCTAGGTGACTAATTCTCCTTGGGCGATCTATATTATTTGGTCTTTTTCGGGTGGTTAGTTCTCCTTGGGCATACCTTTGTGTACTTTTTCGGGTGACTAATTCTTCCTGGGCGATCTATATTATTTGGTATTTTTCGGGTGGTTAGTTCTCCTTGGACGTACCCTTGTGTACTTTTGCAGGTGACTAGTCCTCCTTGGGTGATCTATATATTATTATGGTCTTTTCCGAGTGGTTAGTTCTCCTTGGGCATACCTTTGTGTACTTTTCCGGGTGACTAGTCCTTAAACTATCTATATATCATAGTCTTTTCCGGGTGGTTGGTTCTCCTTGGGCATACCTTTGAGTACTTTTTTGGGTAGCTAGTTCTCCTTGGACGACTTTTTACCAGCTAGATATGCATCCCCAAGTCTGTGAGAATATTCATGCATTTAAACAAGATCATCTTTGTGAAATTTATTTAATGAATATGTATCTGATGAACCTTATCTAATTTCTATGATAATCATTGTGTAATATTTGTTACACACTATGTTTGTTAACTATACTTTATTATCTTGATGTTATCTTGAGGGGTATACCTCACTACGATAGCCATTGACGCTATCAAACCGTAATCAGTGTGTAGGAGACGCAGAGGATGCGTATGTTGGTGTTCATGGGGATTAGGAGGAGCTAGACTACCTTGCGACAATTTATCCTCGATTACTTTTGTATTTAATTTGTACTGTCATGTTCTGTAAAAGTTAAGACATTGATTTGTATAAGTTTTTGGGTAACTACTTGAAACATTGGTTATGTATATTTGGACTCCCTCTAATATTTGATTTATTTCCATCCCGCTATACTATTAACTTTGATAAAATAAAAAAATTGTACTTGGAATTTGGATGTTTTCAGAGGTTAACACTCGGGTTTTTGGAAAACGAGTAGTGTACTCGGGTTTTGGGAACTGGGGTGTTACACTTTCTCCTAAACTCAAGCGCATGGTAAATTCATAATTAAGTTTAAAGTATTAATCCATCAATTAGAAAAAAAATTCTAAACATTGAGTTCCGTGGGTATATAGTGTAATCTCGGCTTATCATCATTAAGAGATTCAATTGTCAATTTCATGATTACATTGACAATTAAAAAACAAAAAAAAGGGTGTTCAGGACAACCAAAACCTAAACCAAAACTTGCCTTATAGTTCTTCTTTTCATTCTTCCAGCTTTTGATTTTTCCATTAAAAGTAATGCCAAGGAGGGGAATCAAATCCTCACCTATAGGGAGCAAACCTATGGTAAAGACCAGTCGCCCAACCCTTTCTAAAGGTAACTGTTTTTATTTATTTTATTTTTTCTTTTTCTTCAATTCTTCTTTATGAGCATGATGGACAAATTTCTCAGGCTGGTTCCTTTCATGCTTAGTGATTACCAAGTTAATCCTTCAATATCAAACTGAAACCTCAATGTGTAAGCGAGATGTGACATGTGAAATCATGATTTAATCAATGTTTACAACTTCTAATCATGGATTGATAATTCGAACTCAACTGTGAAATCTTTCAGATAACTAAATCTAAGAGACGCAAATCCCCAACACTCCATATCGTATACTTCTCAAATCACGACTATCCTTCAAAATCACTTCAAATTCACAAGAATGTCCAAAAAATTGTTAAAAATTTTCACAATTTTTGCTCAAGACTAAAAAAAAAACACACTGAATTTGGTAACCTAATCTCCCAGCCCCAATCTAAAATCTACATTGTCCTCAATGTAAAAAGATATGAGCATGCAATGCACATGAGACAATGAAATTGAAAGAGAAGTGATGGGAAGATAGTACCTGACGATGAGATTAAACGACTTCTTCCAAAGAGAGTCAGCACAAGAGTGAAATCAACGAAAGCAAACTAACCAATGGGATAAAAATGACTATCCTAGAATGACATAAAGCAAACTACCCTAGTCCTATAAAAGCAGCAAATTCTAATCCTCAACTGTGAAAGCACAGGAAATTTACTCAGTCATGCATCCAAGTTCTTCCTTCGGCCAGTATCTTGGTAAATTTCTTAAAAGATTTCTCAACAAGATCATCCAGAAGCCCTTTTTATAGTAGGCTTGGATGTCTTGGAGCATAAATGTCCAGAGAAAATGATGGACCTCAGCATAAAGTTTCCTTTTAATCTTCTGAAGTGTCTAAAGTATATACAATTCACCTGTGGTAGAAAAATTTTCGAAGTTAGTACACCATGATGAATCAAAGACTACAAGTAGATGAAATTCAAAAAAATTCGTAGTAGGTGGTGTAGTCTCAACACACGCCGAAGTTTCAATCTTCGGTTCAATTCTCAGCTCCTCCTCCTTTAATGGTAAACATTCAGGATCCGGGGGAGGAGGTACTTCAGAATAATAGTTCTCTCGATCCGTGACAACTATCGAGGTATTATCTTACAAGGCATCCACTATTTTTTGTATCATGGGATCGTTTGAATCTGCAAAGTGTGTCAAGCAATCAATTGAAATATTCAGTTGAAAGGAGTTCATTCATCCTATTGAGATCTGTGATGATATGCCCAACAAATCCTTTATCTCGGCTATGTTGTTGTTCAAGGTGGGAAGAAATCACCACCTGGTATGTCGCATCTTGACCTAAATAGTCATATTTCAAATCAGAGGGCAAAGGTTTTAGGTCAAGTTTCGATGCTTTAAGATTAGATGGTAAAGGCACTCCATCGGTTTAGGGCAACTCTTCAAATTGTGGTCTCCACCGGTTAACTTCAAGTACCGGTGCAGTATCAAGCATGGCACTCATCTACCTAATCATGTCATCATTAAAATCATGAGAGTGAGCCAGGCACATCTCTAGAGGGTCAGAGGATAAGGTCAGAGCCGCTCTATTTTCCACGAAAGAGTCAATCATGTTAATGTCGTGGAAGTCGCCATCATCCTCGAACCGTCTGCCAGTATTGAAAAAGATATTTAACTCCAATGTCATATTCCCGAAAGACATATTCATGACTCCATTCTTACAATTGATGATTGTGTTTGAAGTGGCAAGGAATGGGCGACCAAGAATAACGGGAATCTAAGTGCTCATGTTACTGATGGGTTCTGTATCTAGGACGATAAAATCTACTAGATAGTAGAATCTGTCAACCTAGACCAACACATCCTCGATTACTCCTCTCGGTACACGAACTGAGCGATCGACAAGTTGTAATATGGTTGGGGTGAGTTTTAATTCACCCAAACCTAACTGTTTGTATAACGAGTAGGGAATCAGATTTACGCTCCCTCCTAAGTCAAGAAGTGCCTATGCAATTTGATAGTTCCCGATTACACATGATATGGTTGAGCTACCAGGATCTTTGAATTTCTACGGCACATCTTGTTTTAGGATGACACTCACTTTCTCAGTCAAGAAGATTTTTTTTGAATATTTTATCGTCTTTTGGTCGAACATAAGTCTTTTAGAAATTTGGCATATGAAGGTATTTGTTTTATGGCATCAAGTAGAGGAATATTAACCTTCAGTTGTTTCAACACCCTTAGAATATCCTGAGAGTTAAAGAGACATTTTGGTGCAACCAACCATTGGGGAGATGGAGCAACTGGCTTGTCTTGAAGTTCCAATTCTAATTCTTGTGGAGCAATGCTAGGTCTATCATTGTTATCTTCTTTCGGGTCCTTAGGCTTTTCAGCCCTAACCAGAATAGTTTTGTCAATAGTCTTCTCACTCTTAAGAGTGGTGATAGATTTAGCCTGCTCCATCTGATCTGAAGAGCTTGGATCACTTATCTCATATTATGATTTGGGATTGGGGAGAGGTTGAGCCGAAAGCATCCCCTTTCCCCCAATCATTGTGTGCCTCTATCCTTTGAATGGATGATGCAAGTGATCCTATTACTGATCTAAAATCTTGGTTGAATAGCTTTTGGTCTTGAATGTGTTTTAGAATTGGATCCTCTTGAGGTTTCCCTTGATTTGGAATTTGATTGAAGAAACCTTGAGGGGTAGCAGTTTGTCCATTCTTCTAACTGAAGTTTGGATGATTTCTCCAACTGGGATTGTACGTATTAAAGGTGGGTCCATTGAAAGGTACTTGGTAATTATTTACGGTATTGGATTGCTCAGTCAGTACCTCTTGAAAGGCAGATATAGTTGGACAATTTTCAGTTGTGTGACTATTATAACCACAAATACCACAAACAACTTCCTTACCCTTATCCTTACTTGATTCTATGGCATCTAATTTCTTTATGAGATTAGCCACTTTAACATTAATATCATCATCCTCTTTCAGCAGGTACACTCCGCCCCTTTCCTTTGATTGAGTGGGCCTAGAAGTGGTACTAGATTTTAGGTATGTGTCCCATGATTATGCGTTTTCAGCAAGTCTATCCAAGTAATCCCACACATCATTAACATTTTTATTCATAAATTTCCCATTGCACATTATCTCAAACAATTGGCGTATGGAAGATGTCAGCCCATCATAGAAAAAGTGTGTAATGATCCACGTTTCAAAACCGTGTTGTGGGCAAGAGCTGACAAGATCCTTGAACTGCTCCTAACATTGGAAGAATGTTTCATCCTCCCTTTAGGCAAATTTCATGATTGCTTTTCTATGGGTGTTCATTTTATGATATGGACAAATTTTCTATATGAACTCCCTTTACATATCATTCCATATGCCAATAGATCTAGGACGTAGTGAATGTAATCACGTCTTAGCTTTCTCTTTCAAAGAAAAGGGAAAGAGTTTCAGCCTAACTATGTCCTCAGATGCGTTTAGAAAATATAAAGTGTTTATAATCTCATCAAACTCTTTCAAGTGTAGATACGGTTCTTCAAATTCAAGCCCATGAAATTTAGGAAGGAGTTGGATCACCCCTAGCTTGATATTCATATGTCCCGTATTTTTTGGAAAAACCATGCATGAGGGCGTGCTCACCCCCACCTGTTGTAAATAATCTCATAAAGTACGAGGCGGGGGTGCTTGATGCACCTCATTCTCATCCAGGATGTCCTCCACCCTAGGTTGGTGTAAGACCCGTATCCTAGTCCGTACTATTCCCTTGAATCTCACGATCCTTCCCGTCAAATTCTAACAACCTGAGACATATAATCAACGTTTGCGATCAACCCTAAGTCATATTCCGTAGATTTGAGTCGGCTTAATCCAAGACTTGTATCATTGCGACCGCACCGTCGCCGCGGTTCCAATGTCGCGTCTTGCATACCGATCCGATACCCTGACCAGAAGATGTGGGCCGACGTTTATTTCAAAGACTTGTATCATTGCAAATTCCAAGAGAATCTCTACAATATGTCACATCCATCAATCAATCAATCCCATCAAGGGTCAAGTACACCATCACCTCACACCCATCCCTAAGTAACCCATAAGTCAAAAGTTTCTTACACACCCCATACCCTTCTTACATCATCTACCCCTAAAGTCAATAAAGTCCTTACACACCCATCCCTCTCTCCCATCCATCACTCCATCACCCATCTCTCACATCTCCTTACAACCCTCTCTCTCTCCCTCATTTCCCAAGCAACAAATCCTAAGCAAGAGAGGTGCATACGTCCAAGCTCTTCCATGTGAGAGAAAAGTGATTTTTGGTGGCCCACTTTTCTATCCCTTTAACCTTCATCCTAGCCTTTCAAACTTCATCTCCCTCCATCAAAGTGAAGCACAAGGAGATAGGCTTTCCAATGGACCAAGAGGATCGATGGTGGGTGCTTCTATAAGCTAGATTTTCATATTTTTTTTGATGAGCCAAGTGAGGCCTACCAATGAATGGTATGGATCTCTCTTTGGACCCTAAGATGTGGTCGATGGACCACCTCGATCCTCATGATCATTCCATGATGGGGCCATTCTCCATGGACCCATCATGATGTTTATCTTCTTTGCATAAATAGGGTCATCTAGACCATAATTTTGGTGGAGAAAGGATCTCCACCATTGATTTCGAATCGGTGGGCCTACATGTATTGGGACCCACCTTGATTTATGTTGTAAACATGGAAGGGAGGGCCCATAATGCCGGGTCCCTCCATTACTCGATCTCTATCTCCTTCTCTCTCTCTTTCCCTCTCTTTCTTTTATTCTTGTTAAGTGATGATGTAGTGTGTGGCCCACTTGGATGGACCCCACTTTAATGTATGTTTTATCCATACCATTCATCCATTTGGTGGCCCACCGGAGCAAGGCCCACTTTGTGCATGCATTATGCACAGACCGTCCACGTCCAGGGATGTCCCTGGACGTGAAATGAAAACACAAATATGAGCTTGTTCCACAAGCTTATTGGGTTGGCCACTCCTACAGGCCCCACCTTGATGTATGGACTTAATCCATGCCATCCATTCCTTTCCCCACTTCGTTTTAGGCGTTGAGCCGAAAAATGAGGTTGATCCGAGTCTCGGGTGGGCCATAACATTGAAAACAGTGTGTCTACCATTTAAATCCACCCTGATGTTCCGAAACGCCAAAATATATTCAATATTGGGCTTGTTTGGCTTGTCCTGAACTATGGAGACCAATGGGTGGGGTTGATTTTGTTAATGCAGACCCCATACACGAAAAACCTTAAGAAAACAGGTTTTTAAAAATAATAATAATAAAATAAAAAATACATGCAAAGCAGACACGCCGGCCAGAGGCGCAAGGCGCCTTCGCCGGGCGGTGGACGGGCGAGAGACCCACGGCCAGTGGGCCCCACCATGATGTGTGAATATCATCCAATCCGTTCATTATGTGGGTCCCTTCCTGAAGTAGGCCCCACCTAAAAATCTGCCACATCCAAAGCTCATGTGGCCCACATCAGAGGAAACAGTGGTATTGAACGTCTGCCCTTGGAACCCTCTATTGGGCCACCGAAGTTTTGGATCAAGATAAAATTTATTTTTCCCTTTCATCCAGGGACGTGTGACCTCATCAAAGATTAGATGTCAAATAAACATTATGGTGGGCCCCACGTGGTACCCACAGTGATGTACGTGTTTTATTCACGACCGTCCAAGTGGACAGTGGAACCCACAGATGTATGTCTTTTATTAATGCCGTCCACCTACTGCTGGATGGCTAGTGGACCCCACCCATTATTTATGTGTTTTATCCTCACCGTCCACACCTGGACGGTGGGACCCACCCCACATGTGGGGTTGATGTGTGTGTGTGTATATTATATTATATTGTATATTATATATATATATATATATTATAATATATTATGTAATATATATGTGATGGTGAGCCTTCATGGAACCCACCATGATGCTTGTGTTACATCCAAGCTGTCTAGCCATTTTGAAAGCTCATCTCATGGCGTGAGCTAAAGAATGAGTCAGATCCATAGCTCATGTGGACCCCACCCTTGATACATGTGTTGCATCCAAACCGTCCCAACCATTTGGCAAGCTTGTCTTATAGGCTTGAGACTAAAAATAAGATAGATCTATAGTTCAAGTGGACCCCACCTTGATATGCATGAGGGCTCGTTATTGAGGCCCACCTTGATGTGTATGAGGGCCCGTTATTGAGGCCCACCTCAATGTGTACCAGGGCCCGTTATTGAGGCTCACCGTTATGTGTATGAGGCTCGTTGTTGAGGCCACCTTGACATATATGAGGACCATGTGATTAGGCTCATTTTAATGTATTCTAGGGCCCATGGGTTGAGGCCCATTGTGATGTATTAGGGCCCATGGCTTGAGACCCATTGTGATGTATAAAGGCCCATGGGTTGAGACCCACTGTGATGTGTATAGGGCTCATGGGTTGAGACCCATTGTGATGTATAAAGGCCTGACACCCACTGTGATGTGTATAGGGCCCATGGGTTTAGGCCCATTATGATGTATTTGGAGCCCATGGGTTGAGGCCCATTGTAATGTGATTCCACTGTGGTTTATGTGTTCACCTTTATGGTGGGCCATGCCTTGGGAGCAATGTTGGTTTGACGTCCACATTATAAGAATAATGCTAGTTAAATGTCTGCATTATAACTCTCCTTAGGGCCTATTGATAAGCCCATACTTGTGTGTAGGCCATCTAGGCCCATCTGCATTATAAGGATAGTTCATTACTTTATAACATGCTTAGTATATTCCATGACTCACGCCATGCACATCATATGTATGCTTGATGTGAGTAATGACTGATCAGTACATACACCATTGGGCAAACTATTTACGGGACTCCTTATGAGACGGAATGCCCACATTATCATGCCGTACGCGCAGGATTGCTTCATGACTGGATAGTGTGACTCATGCATCTCGCATATATGTGACTTGATCATTGTACGCCCTAGCGACATTAGGGTCCTGGCCTCCATAGGCACATCATAGATAGCTAAATGGGACACTGGAAATACTTGGTTCTAGAACTGTGGACACTCAGGATGTCCTTGGGTGAAAATTTCAGAATCTCCGAGGCCAGGAGGTACTCCAACGTCTAGACCAAGTGGAATATGAGCGTCAGTGCCTATACCATGAGGCCATGACTCCCACTATGTCATGGTCGGTTGGAAGGGGGTGTGACCTTATCCGCCCGAGTGAGGGGTCTAGAAGCTAGGCTGAGTATGACCAGCTCGTAAATGGGTCCGTTATCGACGAGCCGGGTAGGTATTGGCAGACTACTGGCCAGGCGGATAGTGAGGTCTATTCCGCTGGCGAGGCTGTGCAGCTAAGGAGGTGGCAGTCGTTGTCGAGTGTAATAGACCCCGGCGATTTCCCCAGAGAGCAACTATACTGATATGTGGACTTATTGAGCAAGAATTGCATATCCATTCATTCATTCATTCACTATCCACTCGGGTTGGTGGTGCGTAACTATTTGTTACGTGTACCATTGCACGGCCAGGATTTCGGTTGGGCGCGCGACTAACCTGAGATCAGGAGTTTACCACATTGTGTCTGACTATCTAAATTTAGGTATTGGATTGGTTTGGATAGAAGTCTCTTGTGATGGACCCCATAGCCTATGATACTTTATACTATCATCCCGACTTCACGTTCCTGCATGGTCATTTCATTCGCACTGCATATTATATTGCATCCGCAGTACTTAGCATTTTAAGTTACTATATTTTTGCACTTATATGGCCTAGATGAGGTTGATGGTATTCATGGCTCGTCAGGATTTGCATATTTCATTGCATCCTCAGCATCTGTTATTGTCTTGTTATGTTTTGCATCGCATAGCCTTGGTACGGTTGATAGCATTCATGGACTTACCAGTATACTTCCGCTTACTCTGATGTCATATGATTCATGATCTTATTAGTATTTCTACTTATCCCGATGATGTATGATTTATGTGCTTTATTGTATACTTAACACTTACCTTACACACACTTCCACCACCCTTTAAGCTTTCTATAAGCTTATGCATGATAGATGCGTGCAGGTGGCATTAGGTTGTAGCAGTGTTAAGCTTGGAGCATGCAGCGGTCTTCTGGAGTTTTGATTTTTGACATATGTATTTCCCTTTCAACATTGTACTCAAATATTTATATTAGTGGATATGTGATGATGATGTTGTTTTGTGACTTGGTTATGCTTGTGGTTATGCTCCATTACAAAAAAAAAAAAAATCATACTGAAAATCCTCCTTGTAGGATCCTAGTGTATGGGCGCTGGGAGCTGAGAATGGGGTACTACGGAGGTTGTCGGCACCGAATTTGGTGATCAAAAATTTTGTGAGCCTGTTTTCCGAGTTTGGGACATGACACTTGGGGTAGAAGAGGTTGGTTTGCAGCCATCACTTCAATTAACCTTGGGGATCTCGAGTAGTGTCTAGTCCTTTGATGAATAGTCAACCCCTCAACCAATCCCCCTTCAGTCAAGAAACGTCTAGTGTTATCATGAACCCACTTGGGCATGAAACACTCACAGCCCTCAATTCATATTCTAAACCTAAACCTAAGAGAAAGAAAGGAAATAGAAATCTAGAAAGAAAGAGAGAAGGATTGGAAAGAAGTTACCAAATTTGAAGTTCCTAAGTTAAAAACCTACAAAATAAAATAAACCAAGTTAGTTTCTAAAGATAGAAAGTCTAGAAATAGCAAGAGATCCTAAAATAAAAAGTAAACTAATTTCTAAAAAGGGAAAAATTCCTAAAAGAAAATGGAAATTTTCTAAAACAAATTAAGAAAGTTCTAAACCTAAAATAGAAAGAAAGTTAGTTTTTAAAAATAGAAAAAACTAGAGAAATTAGAAAGAGATTACCAATTTAGAAGATCTATCTCAGAATCCTACAAAACAGGAAATTTAGGTTAGTTTCTAAAAATCAAATAGAAAAATCCTAACCTAATAACTAGAAAAAAAAAAAAACTAATCTTAACCTAATTCTAAAACTAATTAATCTCAGAAAACGTAACCGTCAATCCCCGGCAACAGTGCCAAAAACTTATTCACACCCCAAGTCTAGGGTTGTGATGTAGTAATAATCTCGGTAAGACCAAGGTCGAATCCATGGGGACTGAACCTTGTACGTAATCTGAAAGTAACTAGACTTAGAACTAGAAGAAGATATAATCAAAATCAGAGGCTTTTAAGAGAGTAATGGTGAAACACTTTTAACTAAAACGTGTAAACTTTAAAGGTGGAAAACTAGGGTGTCAAGGATCCACTTGTACAGATCAAGGACATTTATGTTTTATTCAAGAACACATCTGGACTCAGAGTCCTAACTTCATCCAGAGGGAAGATATAATATTAACTATGAACTTCCTTTGATCCATTTTTCAAGAGATGAGAGGTATGAGAATTAGAATTGAATTCTATCACAAAACCATGCCCATGAGACAAAGTAAACAACAAAATTAAGCCAATCCACAACCAATCAGAGAGATATATGAATGTTAGGAAGGATTCCATCATCCAACCATGTCCAAGGGGCGATGGTGAACAACAGGGCTTCTTAACTTCATAATCATAATAATGAAAAGGAAATACTGAAAGCTATCGCAGATCTATTATAATTTAAGTCACAATAAACCATTAAAAACTAAAGGCATTCCTTATAATCAAACTATAATCAAAATCAGTTCAAGTTAAACATCAATCAAAAGGCACAAACAAAAGGTCTCCCATCACGCTACAAGCTTCACCTCTTAGCCCTAGCTAAGAGGCTTAGCCAGACATAAACATGATGAGGCTAATATCTCTAAACAATTTCATAGAAAAAGAAAGAAAGAAAATCAAGAAGAAGAAGGAAACTTAGAGTCGTCTACGCCTTCCTCTCTCTTGTTCTCTCTCACGTGCAACCAAGATGATCTCTCACGTCCTCCTTGCCTTCTCTTTTATATGTGTCGAAAGGTTAGGTCAGCTGGAGTGGAGAACCGACTCCACTTTCATAGCTCTCTCTTGCCCAACAAAACACAAAGAGCAACCTACGTTTGGATGAGATTTCGGGACGGTGATCCTTGTAAATTTGGAATCTAACTTCATGGTGGGGTTTAAGACCACCCTTTGCATCTTCTGGACGGTCCGGATCACAAATCTGACCATGATTATGATCACAAATGGCCCACCACGGTCGGGCGTCCGGATATGCGTAAGATCAACTCAGGAGCTGCGTTGATGTGTTCGGTGGGCCCCACAGTGATTGTTTCAAAAAGAAAACAAATGCATTTGATTTGAAAATTTTATTCAATGATAACAAAGAAAGAGTGAGAGAACAATGATCATAAGATATCTATTCATTCTAAGTTCATTTACGTCCTTGGATTCCCTTGATTCTGAAAACATAGTACAATTATTACAACGTAATAAATGAAATAAAAGATAGTCCGATGGCAATTTCGGCAACATTTCGATGCTTTTGATGTTCATCACAAAGGCGGATGGGTTGTGTGGACTTGAAGCCCTCGATTTGGTGGTGCAATAGGTTTTGATCATCTTTCCATTCATCCTTCCAGTCGCACAAACAGATTCTTCTTCCTTCTGTAATTCTCTTTTTATACTTCACATTTCCTTCATTTTGCTTGAAATGTGAAGCGCACAATCCTTGAAATGTGGAGTGCACAACCTTGAAATGTGGAGCTCACAACCCTTGAAATGTGGAGCGCATAAGATTTGAAATGTGGAGCACACAACCCTTGAAATGTGGAGTGTACACCCTTAAAATTTGGAGTGCACAACCCTTGAAATGTGAAGTACACAACCCTTGAAATGTTGAGCACACAAGCTTCTTTTACATGAGGTGATGTATGGAGCATTTGTGAGGACAAGGAAAGCCTGGCATTAGGACATAGTGGAGAGAGAAGTGTTGCATGGAGTATCCATTAAGACAACAAAAGCCTGGCATTAGGACAAAGCGGAGAGAGAAGTGGCGCATGGAGTATCCGTTAAGAGAACAAAAGCCTGGCATTAGAACAAAGTCCACATGGAGTGGTGCATGGGTTTTTTGTAGGAGTGGTTGCACGGCTCGCACAATGGGTTTCTTTGCAAAAGTGGTTGCGCGGCTCGCGCAAAGGGCTTCTTTTGCAAAAGTGGTTGCACGGCTCAAGCAAAGGGCTTTTCTTGCAAAAGTGGTTCCGCAGCTCGCACAAAGGGCTTCTTTTGCAAAAGTGGTTGTGTGGCTCACGCAAAGCCCTTTGTCTGGACAACATTCCACATGAAGTGGTGCATGGAGGAGTCTTAGGACAAACCTCCTCTTGAGATGGCGCATGGAGGAATCCCTTAGGACAAACCTCCTCTTGAAGTGGCACATGGAGGAATCCCTTAGGACAAACATCCTCTTGAAGTGGCGCAAACCCCTTTTCCTCCTATTTCGTTGTTGCGCAAACCGTGCAAACATCAATCTCTCCTTTCTTTTGCGCGCAAACATCTTTCTCTCCTCTTTCTGTTGTGCGAAGCACGCAAACACTCTTTCTCTTTATCTCTATTGCGCGAACCGCACAAACACTCTTCCTCCTCTCTTTCTTGTCTTCCTTCCTTCTTGTCCCCTTTCCTTCTTGTCTTCCAACCAACAACAACCCCTCAAATGTGGCATGGGGAGGGGTATTTCTAGGCATCTCTCTCTTACATAGTGGTGATCACCACCACTTCTTTCTTCATACAACTTCCACCCTCCTTCCTTACATAGTGGTGTTCACCAACCTCTTCCTTAAATAGTGGTGATCACCAACCTCTTCCTTAATACAAGGCAATGTCCATCCACTCCTTTTTACCAAGATAACCCTCTTCAATCCTTTTTACCAAAATACTCCTCTTTGCTTATTTTTACCATAATACCCCCATTCACTCATTTTTACCAAAATACCTCATTCACTCATTTTTACCAAAATAAAGAATGCACAACCCTGGGAATGATCTGCACCATGGAATTCTCTGACCAATGCAATGGACATGCAATGAGATGAAATATTTTTTATGCCTCAACAGATGCTCCCTCGATCCTTCTTTAATTAATTCATGAAATCAAATGGAGGATCGATCTTCTTCCAATTGAAGAACTGAATGAACTACAACTGAAGGATGACTGGATGATTGTGCTTGCGGGGAAGATTGAATGATCATACTTGACTAGAAGATCGAATGATCGCGCTCGAATGGAAGACTTGAATGATCGTGTTCGGATGAAAGACTTGAATGATCGTATTCGGATGAAAGATTTGAATGATCGTGTTCGAACGGAAAACTTGAATGATCGCGCTTGAACAGAAGATTTGAATGATCGCGTTCGAATGGAAGACTTGAATGATCGCGCTCGAACGAAAGACTTGAATGCCCCCTGCCGGCAGCGTCGATCGGATGCTTCATTAGAGAGGATAAAATTCTCTTTTCATCGAAACTTACCACTATAACAGTTGTGGTGACTTCATATTTGAGTAACTTGACCAGAGAACTATCTTTCAACACCGCTGCTACTACAACGGTCTCTTTAATCAACTCCGACGACTCTTTCCTTGAACTCTGTGTTAGGGAGTTGTTCTTTAATGCTGCTTCTACCGCAATAACTTTTTCAATTGTCTACTTTATTCATGATCTACATAACCCATGCTTTTGAATGATAATCTTTCCAGCCAAATTAATCGGAATTAGTATCTCAAGACATTATAACTTTCTAATTTAGTTTCATGAAGTATTGATAATTTTGAAATATATTAAAAACTTCTCCTCTTTTTAGGCTGATTGTGATATTCATAATATGATAATGATTTAATCATTTCATCTTTGTGCTTGTCAGCGTGCTTCGCATTGCATTCTTTACTCATTATATCATGCTCTTGGAGATGTCATCTCCAGCTCCAAAGGTTCAACCGTTGAGTCTTTTTGCTGAGTCTTTTCGAACTTGTGCTCCTTGGCATAGACTTTTCCTTAGATCTTTGCTGATTCTGAAAAATAGATAAGACTTTTTTCAATTTTCATTTAATAACTTTCTAAAGGACATAGAAGTTACTGATGATGATTCCGTTTGTTCCTTGTCTCCATCAGATCCGGTACTTAGAGTCTTGCAATATCATTACTAGAATAATGAGAAGTTATGGCATTGGGCCGTATAACTGGGCCTTGATATAAAAACAACTCTTGAACGTTCACACTGAACTATGCTTCATAATGCTCAGCATATGAATTCCTCCATCGCGCATAAAAGATTATTAAAAGACCAAGGCATAGATTACTTTGTAAACATAGATCATGCCCCCTTTCTAGGTCAACTTCACATAAAGATTTCTTCAGAAGATAATATTCATGAAATAAGATCTGCTCCTACTCTTGAAGGATGGATAATCTTTTCTACTCCTTTTAAAGAATCCAAAGAATATATCTGAATTTTTAAATTGTCCGGGAGAGAATGATGATTCTTCGCTATTTTATCCTCCGCCGCCTTTGAGAATCTTGTGCGATAATATTTCTCTATCATCAAGAAGGTAAGAGACAAAAAGACCTCACAGCTCTTGTCAATATATTAATTGATCTTGAGGATTTGAACTTTTGAGTAAATAATTGCCAATATTTTGAAGGCATTTGCTGTTGCTGTAATTTGAACCTGATTCAAAAGAAACACATTTTTGCATGTTGTTTACTCAATATATAAAATTTTCATCAAGCAATTACATATTTGAGTAGATCTAAAGTGAAATATGTATCTGCAGCATTTTGATGCTACACTTAGTTTATACTTTTTAGCAATGGAGCTAGTGTACTTTAACTAACCATACTTTGACTGGACAAGACTGAACTTGTCCTGACTTGACTGGACTTGACTTGACTAGTCTAGATTGAACTAGACTGGACTAGATTGACACTACTGGATTGACACTTACACACATAGTTTAGGTTCTTGAGTAGTGGAGCAACACACAGTTTAAGCACTTGATTAGTGGAGCCCACGCAGTTCTTTACACTCTTGAGTAGTGGAGTTGGTTCTCACGTCATGGTCTCTGTAACTCCTATGAGTTCACTGGACTTCTCATAACCTAATGAGTTCACAAACCGCGATCCATCAGAGGGGCCCAGTGAAGCTACCGAGGTCGTGAACTCGGTTGGATTTACGCACAGGGTTGGCCGCAGTAACTCTCTAGAGTTCACGAGGTGCACAAGGATACCTTTGGGGTACCAAATCCGAGGTCATCAGTCCATCAATGAGTAGGTTTAGGCCCTTCCTCATGAATTACTACTGAAATCAAGCCAGAGATTTGGGGGGCCTTACACATGGTTGGCCTATCTATGGACATGGCCAAAGAGCGCACACTGCAGCCCACATTTTCTTCATCTGCAAGGTCGGACCCATTCACGAGAGGGCAGTTTCATCCATTCCCTGTGACGCAGTCGAAAAGTTATACAGACGGCATGGGTGTTACGCGTGATCGGATGTTTAGGACTTTTTGGCCTTTTAGGGCTTTCAGTCGCTGGCTTCATCCGCTGCCCGCATAGGTATGCATATGATGGCCTTCATAGGCTTTTTAGGGCCACTGGCTTCTCACTGTTGCCCGAATGGCGATGGTGATAGGCCTTATGTGTAGTTGGTCATATAGGGCTTGGCTAGGCTGCCTTGAATGATAAATTGTTGTCGCTGACGTGATAGTCGATCGTACAGGCTTTGCTGAAGATAACATATCAATAATTGAAGATAACAGATCAATGATTGATATATCGCCCCTCTTGTTGTTGATGATATTATAAAATTTGGTCCGAATGGAGCTTCAGCTTGGTAATAATATCAATTCTGATAAACTTCGATAATATAATAATCTTCACGTCAGCAATATGGCGATGGCAATGGGTGTTTAGCCAATCTAATCCAGCAACCATCGTCGGTGCTTGACAATAATGATATACTTCAATTTGATATGCTTGGGAATCTGCCTTTTATTCATGCATGACATCGGCATTATGAGACTTGGCATTCTGAGACTTCGGTTATTTGAAACTTTGGCCATCTTAGTATTCTGCTTATCTTGCCCCCTTTTGATTTGGAAGTATTATGCTAATAATCTTCGAAATCAAAACTGTAATTATCTTAAAGGATAACGTATTTTGTATGATTTTATCTGGCCCCTGAGTAATTATGTCGTGTATCTTTTGAGTTAAAACGCTGTGAATCTTCTGAGTCGAAACGTCCAGAATCTTATGAGTCAAAACGTCGAGAATCTTATGAGTCAAAACGCCGTGAATCTTCTTGGTATTCGAGGATGATATATTTTGCTGAAATGGCAGGTATATTGATGAAAATTTGCCCCCATGATGAATATACTTGTCTTGTTTCTTCTTGATCCAATTTCAAATATATGAAGAATCATATCTTTGTTAAAATGTTCTTCTATCGAGTGACTATTTCCAATCGGGACCATATATCATTACTTCCATATTTCTTCTTCATAACAATTTCTAGTATCATCGATCACCTTTTGTAGAATACATTTTCTTCTTTGCTTCATTTCTTTTGATTTTCTCTGCAGCTAGCCATTGATTCCTCATAGGAAGAATATCATTCTTCTTCGACTGTATGTTTCACATAGTCCTTGAATTGTCCGAACCCTTTCTTTACTTTCTTAATTGTAGAACCACCCATGTTTTCTTTATTGAATGATTCGATTCTTTACTTTTGACGATCCTTCGTTTTTCTTTTCTTTCTTCGGCTATATCTGTTGTTGTTCTCTTAAGGCTTTGCAATATCCGATTCATATGAGAGTTGAGTAGCTTCACTTTGATTCTTTTCAAATTGACTTGCTTTTCTACTATGGCAAGTTGTGACGATGCCCCCAGGGTTCTTTATTGGCTGATGAATTTGTTAATTAATTTGCTTTCTTGTTGGTGAGCAATGCCTGATTCAGTCAAACTAACTTCTTATCTGAAGGCCTTCCTTAGGGAGAAATGTTGTTCACGATAGTCGTTGTTGGAAAATTAGGGATTTCAGTAACATGTTCATCTGGTGAAGGCTGATTAACATCTGCTGGCAAATTTTTTATTTTTCGTACACTTTGAATGCACTAATATCGAAGAAGAAAGTGAAAACTGCATTGTTGATGCCATCGAGGAGGAAAAACTGAGGTAAAACCATGCCTCATAGTATTGCGCATGATCGATCCGTTAACCATCCTCAGCAGATCGAACCCTTCATTTTTTGGATGTTTACCATTATCCGTCCTTTATCATCTTGCTACGCTATCGGTGAAGAAAAAACTATTCCGGATATTATATGATATTATCTATCCTTGATTGCAATTGATTTGACTTCTTTGATACTTTCTGGTGGAAATCCGTTGGATGTGAAGCAGACAACCACATTAGTCGGGAGAAAGGCCATTGCGGTATATCTGTCATTCGGACCAGAGTGTTAATTATTTTGATTAAATAAAATTAAACTTTCTTTTTAGAGATGAAGGGGAGGATGTTCCCATTAAGAGTCGCCATTTTGGCATCTACACAGATGCCAAAAAGTGATAAATGTTCTCTGAATATTTTCTAAGCTATCATTGAAAAGATCCCCAGCAGAGTCGCCATTTTATTTCAACAAGAAAACAAATGCATTTGATTTGAGAATTTATTTAATGATAACAAAGAAAGAGTGAGAGAACAATGATCGTAAGATATCTATTCATTCTGAGTTCATTTACATCCTCGGATTCCGTTGATTCTGAAAACAGAGTACAATCAATGCAACATAATAAATGAAATAAAAGATAGTCCGATGGCAATTTTGTTAGCATTTCGACGCTTTTGATGTTCATCGCAAAGGCGGATGGGTTGTGCGTACTTGAAGCCCTCGTTTGGTCATGCAATAGGTTCTGATCATCTTTCCATTCATCCTTCTAGTCGAATGGACAGATTCTTCTTCCTTCTATAATTCGCTTTCTGTACTTCACATTTCCTTCATTTTCCTTGAAATGTAAAGCGCACAACCCTTAAAATGTGGAGTGCAAAATCCTTGAAATGTGGAGCGCACAACCCTTGAAATGTGGAACACACAACCTTGAAATGTGGAGCGCACAACCCTTGAAATGTGGAGCGCACAACCTTTGAAATATGGAGCGCACAACCCTTGAAATGTGGAGCGCACAAGCTTCTTTTACATGAGGTGACGTATGGAGGATTGGCTAGGACAAGGAAAACCTGGCATTAGGACAAAGTGGAGAGAGAAGTGGCGCATGGAATATCCGTTAAGACAACAAAAGCCTGGCATTAGGACAAAGCGAAGAGAGAAGTAGCGCATGGAGTATCTGTTAAGACAACAAAAGCCACATTAGGACAAAGTCACATGGAGTGGCACATGGGGTTTTTTGCAGGAGTGGTTGCATGGCTCACACAATGGGTTTCTTTGCAAAAGTGGTTACATGGCTCGCGCAAAGGGCTTCTTTTGCAAAAGTGGTTGCACGGCTCGTGCAAAGGGCTTTTCTTGCAAAAGTGGTTGCAAGGCTCGAGCAAAGGGCTTCTTTTGCAAAAGTGGTTGCGCAGCTCGCGCAAAGCCTTCTGTTTGGACAATATTCCACATGAAGTGGCGCATGGACGAGTCTTAGGACAAACCTCCTCCTGAGATGGCACATGGAGGAATCCCTTTGGACAAACCTCTTCTTAAAGTGGTGCATAGAGGAATCCCTTAGGACAAACCTCCTCTTAAAGTGGCGCAAACCCCTTTTCCTCCTATTTTGTTGTTGCGCGAACCACATAAACATCAATCTCTCCTTTCTTTTGCGCATAGTCGCACAAACATCTTTCTCTCGTCTTTCTATTGTGCGAACTGCGCAAACACTCTTTCTCTTTATCTCTGTTACGCAACAAACACTCTTCCGCCTCTCTCTCTCTTGTCTTCCTTTCTTCTTGTCCCCCTTCCTTCTTGTCTTCCAACCAACAACAACCCCTCAAATGTGGCATGGGGAGGGGTATTTCTAGGCATCTCTCTCTTACATAGTGGTGATCACCACCACTTCTTTCTTCATACAACTTCCACCCTCCTTCCTTACATAGTGGTGTTCACCAACCTCTTCCTTAAATGTGGTGATTACCAACCTCTTCCTTAATACAAGGCAATGTTCATCCACTCCTTTTTACCAAGATAACCCTCTTCACTCCTTTTTACCAAAATACCCCTCTTTGCTCATTTTTACCAACATACCCCTCTTTGCTCATTTTTACCATAATACCCCCATTCACTCATTTTTACCAAAATACCCCCATTCACTCATTTTTACCAAAATAAAGAGTGCACAACCCTGGGAATGATCTGCACCATGAAATTCTCTGACCAATGCAATGGACATGCAATGAGATGGAATATTTTTTGTGCCTCAACAGTTATGTTTTCGATGAAATCCACCCCATCCATTGAGTTCATATTGAAAAACCAGTCAGGAAGGGGTGGTTTTGGTCGAGTTTTGGTGCGGTCCACTGATGTTTTACTTTCGCCATCCATCCTGCGTTTGAACGGTGATTTGCCTATCTGTACGTGCATGGGACCAAAAGGAAAGCTTGGTGAGGGTTGTGGCCACCCCCTGAGTGAATGGACAGTTTAGACCATCCATTTGGGTGATGGGTGGGCCCCACTACCCAAAAAAGGATGAAGATGTCTGTCCGCTGGACGTCTTATGCTAGAGGAGTCGGGTCGGTGTGCGTTGACCCGTCTCTTGGATTTGGTGCTGTGCGGGAGTGCACCGCTTGTGCACTCTCACGTCCCCCTTGTGGGGTCCACTATGATGCTTGTGATAAATCCACTCCGACCATGTGTTTTATCACCCCATTTAAGGGGTAAGATGTAACGCCCTGAAAATCGGGGGTCGAGCATAAACTCAACTCCCGAGTTCCAACGCATCACTTATGCAACAAAATGAATGATGATTGAATGTGATCAGTATTAGTGCAATGAACATGAGTGAGATTAAGCCAAAACAAAGATATCATGCTCAGACAGCTTAAGTTAAATTTGCAAGCGGAAGACTGTGATAGATAGACAAAATATATAAACTGTGGTGGGTCTCCAGAGTGTGATAAAGTTACCAGGTTAAATAATTACAAGTATGATTTTAAATTATACCAAGTTGTGTAGTGTGATCTAGTCAACATCCCTGTAGCCCCGACAATCAAGGCACGGCTCTCACGAAGCCGCCAGAAAACAGCATATACGAGAAAGCATTCTCGTCGTCATAGAAGTCCAGCTCCGCCTCAGAAGTAGCGTCGCCATCTGCAATCAGACAAAGTCTGGTGGGTGTTCGGAACACCATCCCGTATCGTGGGAGTGAGTGATCAACTCAGTGGAACAATAAAGCATAGGTTAACATGTTATCAATTCAGTCAAGCAGTAATGACAAAGCAGTACAATCAAATAATTTTAACTACTCTTATTTAATGCAAGTATGAAATGACATGATGTATGCCCTTGCCAAACCACCCTCATGCGACATCATCTTACGTTCGCGAATGCGTCCATCCCTCAGTGCTCCACATCTACTAGGCACATGCGGTGCGATGATGAGCATGATTACCGAGTTGTTATTAGTCCAATTCAAACAGCAGTATTGGGAAACTAAGGTACCTCCCTTGTATCATTCGCAAACATGATCCATTCTAGGGTCGTCAAACCTAGATAATCTCATACGATATTATGGTTCGAGAGGCATCGCGAAGGCATCGCAAAGGGCTCGTCACCCGTCAGCACGGATACAGGTCTCACCGTATGCGGCTCAATTGCTGGTCGTCAGCTCGAGTACAGGTCTCACCGTACTTGGCTCAATCGAGGGCCGTCAGCTCGAGTACAGGTCTCACCGTACTTGGCTCAACTCATACTCCAGTTGCTGTGAAAGACTCATCGCCAATCACAGACCTTAGAGTATACTCGAAGATATTACAAAGGACTCGTCGCCCGTCAGCACGAGTACAGATCTCACCGTACTCGGCTCTTGCCGTAAGTATCGACAGCTCGAATATAGTGTCCCATACCACCATAATCGGCTCACGAGTCTGGTTGCTCACTGGTCACTACGGGGAGGCACGTGGCCCCAGCGTAGGCCGACAGCTCGACCACGGTGTCCCATACCACCATGCCCAGCTCATGAGTCTTAGCGGATCGAGGTACCATGGTTAAACGGGATTTCACTGGTAAGTTTGGTACCCTAGGTTCAGGCAGTAGCGACCAAACATGGTGAACATACATTAGACAGATCGGGTTACTTGACAAGCTCGGCTAACTCGAGCGCACAACAAGTTGAACGACATAAAGTGCATAAGCACTTCGCGTGGCCAACCACTATCGCCAACCGAAGTACGACTCGGGTTCGTCGAACACATCTCACGTGGCAAATGAATCGCAACCACGAATTCAATTCTGGTACCGATTGTCTGGACTATAATCATAGCCCCAAACACAATCAAGTGCAGATAGATAAAGCAGTAATGGATCAAGATTCAAATCATACAATCAAGTCTAGTATTATCCGTTTAGGGCTGCCAGGGCTGTTGCACGCATTCGTTGCTCCACTCCCCCATCACCCATGACGGATCATACAATGTAAATATAAATTTAAACATATGCATTTCATAGTTAAAATCATAAAGCAGTTGAGCATGTTATGAAGCACAACACGAGCATGAATTTATACATGTTCCATTCCTAATCACACAACTATCCAAGGAGATCATACACATAGTTAGAAGAGGTTGAGAATCATATCTCAACACCCTTATACATTACAATTTGCTAACTACTACTCATTTAGCTAACTACTACTCATTCAGACATTTCAAAAAACACTTAAACAAATATACATCAACATACATGACATACGTCGATCACATAGGCATTAGGCCAAATCCTTTCACTAGGGAGTTGCCCCAATCATAACACGCGTACACCCACGACGGATAGTCATGGCAAGCAGGAATCCAAGTTCCATATTCATTCAGTCATTTCCACAAACACTTGGGCCACACATTTTTAGCATATATAGTGTATATTGGCCGTGGCGTGATTTAGGGCAAATCCTTTCGTCAAAGGGGGATCGCCAATACAACAATCATGAATCCATGACAATTAGTCATGGCGAGTACGAATGAGAATTCAGTACTCATTCAATCATTTTCACAAACACTTAGAATACACTGTTACAACATACATGGTGTATGTTAGCAAAACATGTATTAGGGCTATCCTTTAGCCAAGTGAGTATTTTATCCATGTATAATATATTACTACAGCAAATAATCATGATAAATACATCTCCCAATATTTATACGTATACAGTATTTTCTAGAATACGTATTTTCAACATACATAGTGTATACAAGCAAACATGTATTACGGCGATTCTTTTCGCCAAGAAATTAATTTATACGCACATAATATATTTATACAACAATTAATCATGACAAACACATCGCTAAAATATACACGTATACAGTACTTCTTACAATACCATATTTCTACATACATGGTGTATATTAGTAAACATGTATTTAGGCGAACCCTTTCGCCAAATGAGTATTTTATCTATACATCATATATCCATACGACAAATAAACATGTCAAATACATTTCCATAAAAAATACGTATACGGTATTTTATACGAATACCTAGAGTATGTGAAATCTCAAATTCTACAATTCTAATCGAAACAGAAAACGAAAAGCACTTCGTACATGTGCAATTGCATGCAGATCATGAATCTACCATTATCTGACATTGAAAGCGTTGAAAACCGTAACTTATACCCTAAAGTCCTCACCTTGTGTTGTAGAATCGTAACGGAGTTGATAGGTTTGCTAAGCTTCCGTATACGGGAGTTTGGCAACCTAGAGAACGAAACAGGTTAGCTATTTCATAACCTACAACCTATACAACCCTAAAACAGATTAGGGTTAGGGTTTCTTACCTAGAAACGACGCCGGAATCGCCGGGAAAGCGATAAGAATCAGGCGGTGGAGCCCGAATAGCGGCAGGGAACAGCAGCAGGGAGTTTCTCCCAGATCTCCCACACTTTCTCTCTCTTTTCTCTCTCAAATCCAAATTCGTATGGCTGAAATGGGAGAGGGTTTAAGGTCCTTATATAGTCTAAAACTTCACCAAAATAGACTTCTGGACAAGGTTCACCTAAGTTATAACCAAAGCGGAACTTTTTCAGCTCAACGGAGGACTTCTGGCGGGCCTCCTTGAGCTAAAGGTCGGACTTAAGCTCACTAACGCTGGATCTACGTTCTATTAAGTTTTCATTTAGTCGAATATCCAGATCATGCGTGGCGGACCAATTTCAGTTCAACGGTCAGCGGATCTTGATCGGAGATTCCGAGTACATGTAAATGTGTATGAAATTTCTCCTGATCCGAGGGTGTAATTTGGTCAGATTCTGACGGTCTGGTTGCTTAAAACTGATCCGCAACCGACGAGTCTCAGATTACTATTCAAGATATTTATTTTTAAAGAAAACAAGTGTTTTCACACTCTCTCGTTCCGGACTCAAGCGAACAGCCGTGGGACATCGGCTGGATTTGCTTTCCGAGATGGTTGTCAAGCCCAGCGAGGCGGTCCTAAGTCCTTAACCTCGTATTGTTCGGACTCCGATGTGCGGTCCAAATCGATATCTGAGTTTCGAGATGCTCCCGAGAGCAGCCGGGTAATGAGATTGATCCTAGATTTCAGGGTAACCTAGCGTCAATGATTTCACAAGTTTTGGGTCTTGCAGATCGTATTTAAAGTGATTCAAATGGATTTCGTAGCTAATCTAGTTTAGCACCTAGTTAACTTTGTCACATTTCTAAAGGATTTAATCCTAAGTGATTTCCGTCTGAGGTGGTACTTAGTCCTTCGTAGTTTGTATATAGAGTGATCTAAGTTTTACTACTTAGTTAGTTTAAGATAGTGTCTAGGGCGAAAGTGCTTTGAGAAATTGAAAGCACAAGGTAGTGAAGGGTGGGATTTGTAAAGAAAATGGTTTGAAAAGGGATTTGAGGCTTTAATTGAGCGTTTAAGAAGTTAAACCTGTGTTAGGATTGATCCATTGCCTAAGGACGTCTAATTCTAGGTTGGCAAAAATCCGGGGTGTTACATAAGACCATAATTGAAGCATATCCAGATATTAGGTGGGCCCCAAATCAGAGATTTGGTGACTAATCTATCCGTTGGGCCACTTTCACATGGATCCAATGGCTGAAATTCGATGTGTATGGTTAATATAGGGTCCTCAAGCCAGATATAAAGTTTTGAGCCAAACAAATGGTGAAAACCCTGTGATCTTACATTCTGGACGATTTTCAGGCCTCTTTAGTGTGAATGGCTTGATTTTTTTTCAGATTTCTGGCGTGTAAATTCTTTGATCTCGGTCCCATGGGATCCGTCCCTTGTCTTGGTAATTTTTTAGCAGTAAATCCATGCTTTTAGTACCCTTTTTCAGTCTAGGCTCCTAAATTCACCTTGCAACACAAAAATGATTAAAATAGGCTGTTAAACAGTATCATGTTCATAAAATTAGGTAATTACTGGGGTCTAATATGCAATATTTGACCCTCAACATTAGATAATATTGAACACAGCTCGATGGCATCGAATTTTCAGAAGGATTCCAAAGCAACTCATTGGACTGTTTTGGACGCTTTTTCGATTACTTGAGGACCTGTTCGATGACTTGAAGATACGCTCGATGACATCGAAGGAAGGTTCGATGACACAGAGACTTATGCAGTGCGAAAGAAGAAAAGGTGTGACTTCTGGATTCAAGCCCCTTCGATGACATCGAAGGTTGTTCAATGATATCGAAGGCATTACGCAGAGTTACGCGGACTACGTAAATTTGATACGATCTTGCGATTTTGTGAAAACTAACCTATAAATATGGGTTTCCTAAGTCTTTTCAAGGGATTTAGGGTTTTGAGGAGCAGAGCAAAGAGGTGGAACCGTCTCCCAAGAGTTTCTTCTTCTCTTCTTCTTAGTTTTTAATGCTTTTTATGAGGATTTTAGATCCAATCATGTCTATAATTGGCTAAATCTCTTAGTTAGGGCTAAGGGGTGAAGTTTTTAACATGATTGAGATTTTTTTTTTGTTTGATTCTTGTTCTTATTGAACTTGTTTTATTCTTATTTGATATTTAAGGAACACTTTTAATTTTGAATGGTTTGTTGTGACTCAAATTACAATGGATGTGCAATAGATTTAAGTATCTTCATTTTCTAAATTGAGAATGTGAAGTTAGTAAATCCTGTTGTTCACCATCGTCCCTTGGGCATGGTTGGGTGATGGAATCTCTTCTAACCTTCACAATTCTTCTATGTTCAGTTATGGGATTGGTATACCATGTTGTTGGCCATTGTCTCTAGGGCTTGGTTTGGTGATTGAATCACTTTCAACCCTCACAACTCTCATCCGTTGAGAATTGGGTCAATGAAAGTTCAGATTGATTTTATTGATATATTTTCCAATTGGATAGAATAGGATTCTAATTCCAATTGTGTTCCTTGAATCAAATAAGGAAGCATCTTAATAGCTGCAAGTGGATCCCTCAGCACCCTAGTTCCCACCTTTGAATTGTTAAGTTTTAACTAAATTATTCACATTTACTTCCTATTATTCCAGATTTAGATTTAGATCTTCTTCTAGTTCTGATTCTAATTACTTTCAGAATACAGACAAGTTCAGTCCCTGTGGATTCGACCTTGGTCTTACTCCATCGTGACCCTACACTTATGGTTGTGAACAGTCAACCTTGTGCTATCTCCCTTTATGGCTTGGGCATGTGTCTTGGAATTCTAAAACCCTCATGGTTTGACTTATTTCTCTATTGATACAAGTGATGTATTATATTCCTCATATATAGTGGTTAGAATATATTATCGTGGACATAATGCATTTCGGGTAGCTGCCCTCTTGGTCGGCACGTAATCCTGTGGGTTGGTTAGTGGTGCACAATCGATGTAAGTAAACCGCTATGCATGTTACATCAGTTCTTGAGATTGGATGTCACAAATGGTTGCCTCATGAATAAATTGTGTCACATAAATCTTTCAATTGCGTTGTTGTGTCACCTTAAGATTTTTGCATAAATTTATGTTAACGTTGACACGCCGACGAATCTCTATAGTATGAGAATGTGAAGCAAGCCAAAATTTTTATGAATTATATTCCACATTGTGATGATCACTAGGTATGATGGACTGCACACACTTTACTAGGAATGCATTCATATATATATATATATATATATATATATATATATATATATATATATATATTGGTTTCGCATATTGATATTACTCGTAGTCGTGGAGCACGAGACGTATTAGAACCCTCACATTATTCCTATAAATCTCTTAAATTATTATGAATCTTAAAGGATAACCATCACTATGAGTAGGGCATTGACACTCTTCAACCATACAGATATTGCAGGTGAATTACAGGTTGATGATACAACCGATAATCATTTTATGAAGATCTTTCGAAAAGAAAAGAAGAAGGATAACATCACAAATTATTTTATTTATTTTTTACTGCAAACTTGGATAATGTAATAAGCTCCTATTGAGAGGGCATTAAAGAATTATTTAGAATGAGTTGGATAACTCCAAGCTTGATATCCATGTTTCCTATGTTTCCTGGAAAAACCATAAAAGAAGGGGTGCTCACCCCCACCAGTTGTAAGTAATCTCATAAAGTACGAGGTGAGGGTGCTTGATGCACCTCATTCTCATCCTAGACTTCCGCAACTCGAGGTTGCGGCTAATTCACCAGTTGATTTACAGGTTGATTTACAACCATAACCTCAATTAACTTTGAGGATCTCGAGTGATGTCTAATCCTGTGATGGATAGATAACCCCTCAACTAATCCTCCTTCACTCAAAAGACGTCGAGTGTTGTCATGGACCCACTTGGACATGAAACACTCTCAGCCCTCTATTTCAGATTCTAACCTAAACCTTTAAAAAAAAAAAAATCTAAAAACAGAAAGAGAGAGAATTAGAAAGAAATTACTAAATTAGAAGTTTCTATATTGGGATCCTACAAAAGAAAAAGGAAAGTGAGTTAGTTTCTAAAAAGGTAATAAGGAAAATAACCTAGTTTCAAAAAAAATGAAAAAGGAAAGTTTCTAGAAACAGAAAATAGAAAGTTTCTAGAAACAATTAGTTTATAATATATATATATATATATATATATATATATATATATATATAAACAAAGTAGGAAAGTCTCTATCCTAGAATTAGAAAGTAGTTTCTAAAAATAGAAAATAGAAAGTTTCTAAACCTAGAATTAGAAAGCAAAGTTAATTTCTAAAATAATTCAGAAAACCCTAATCCTAAAAATAGAAAATAGAAAAACCCAAATCTTAAACTAATTCCAAAACTAGTTAATCTCAGAAAAATAAAACCATTAGTCCCCGACAACGGTACCAAAAAACTTGTTCACAACCTCAAATGTAGGGTCGCGATGGAGTAATAATCTCGGTGAGACCGAGGTCGAATCCATAGGGACTAATCTCTTGAGTAATTCTGAAAGCAACTAGAAGTAGAACTAGAAGAAGACGTGAACTAAATCTGGAAATTAAAGAGAGTAATTGTGAGGGATTTAATTAAAAACTTGTAAATTTAAAGGTGGGAACTAGGGTTTCCAAGGATCCACTTATAGAGATCAGGGAGATCTATTCTTGATTTAAGGACACAACTGGAATTAGAGTCCTATCTTATCCAGTTGGAAGATATCTCAGTAAAACCAAATCGGAACTTCCTTTGACCTAATTCTCAATGGATGAAAGTTATGAGAACAGGAAGTGATTCCATCACAAAACCATGCCTAGGAGACAATGACTCACAATATGATATACCAATTTCATAACCAAACATAAGAGAATCATGAAGATTAGAAGGGATTCCATCATCCAACCATGCATGTAAGGCCCGTATCCTAGTTCGTACCGTTCCATAGACCCGCGATCCTCCCTTTCAAATTTCGGAAACCCTCGACCTATAATCGGCATTTGCGCGCGACCTTAAGTCGCAACCCTTATATCTGAGTCAGCTCAACTTAAAACTTGTACCATTATGACCGCACCATCCCCGCAGTTCCAATGCTGCATCTTGCACACCGATGCAATACCTAGGCCAGGAGATGTGAGCCTACGAATATTTCAAAGAAATGCTGCGTGTTATGAATTCCGAGAGAATCTTTATAACCCATTACATTAATTAATCAAATCAATCAAGTACTCAACCCATCATTCAACCTATCACACCCATACCTCACGTCACCTCTCTTACACAACCCATACCCCTCTTACACAAGTTACCCCAAAGTCAACTCTTACATCACTCACACCCGTCACTTCTCTCTCTCTCTCTCTCTCTCTCTCTCTCTCTCTACTCACTTTTCTAAGCAACCAAAGAGGTTGGCCGTCCAAGCAATTCTAAGCTCCAAGCGAGCCAAGTGTGGCCCACTTCCTACCCCTCTCATCTCTCATCTCAACCCTCCAACCTCCATCATCTTTCATCAAAGAGAGAGCCAAAGAGTTTGGCATTCCATCGGACCAAGAAGATCCAATGGTGGGTGTTTTTATAGGCCTAAATTTCATGTTTTGATGATGGGCCAAGTGGGGCCTACCGATTGATGATAGGGATGGCCCACCATGATTCATATATCCATCCCATGATGGGGCCATTCTCCATGGACCCCATCATGATGTTTAATTTCTTTCTATGAGAAGGGTCATCTAGACCTTACATTTTAGTGGAGAAGGGATCTCCACCTTTGATTTTGACTGGTGGGCCCACATGTAATGGGACCCACTTGTTGTATGTTGTAATGCAAGGAAGGGAGGGCCCATAGTGTCGGGGTCCACCACTACACGCGTCTCTCTCTTTCCCTGATTTTATGGCTCGCTTATGATGTATGTATTTCATCCATATTGAGCACCGAGTGGACCCAATCGGGGCCCACATTACAACCACCTTGCTGCCCCTTTTGGACGGTCTGGATGATGGAAAAAACACAAATACCAACTTGATTCATCAGGTGGGCCACGCTGACGTGGACCCCACCTTGATGCACGACACATTCAACTCGTCCATCCGTGGGCCAGGCACGTTGTCCAGGCCGTCCACGGCCTGGACTGGACGGTGGCACGTTTTTGATAAAAAAAATAAATAAATAAATAAAAATAACAGATACATAATATATGACATAATATATTATAAATATATATATATATATACACATGTTGCTGCTGTATACACGGCAGCAGGATCTGTGGGTCCCACCAGCTAAACAGCTGGTACGTGAGAGGTCAGCAGGTCCAGCGGACCAACCATGGTAAATGTGATGATCCGCACCGTCCAGATGTCTGGACGATGGACGACACCATGATGTATGGGTCAAATCCCCACCGTCCATCTGTTTTGAATCCAAACCATTCGTCTCATGGACGGTGGGCCAACATCCACTGCAATAGCTGTTGTACATGCAGCTGCTAGCATTGTGGGCCACGCTATGATGTATATGTTTTATACCCCCACCGTCCATCTGTTCTTCATCCAAACCATCCATATTTGCATCCCACCACCAGCAGTAGCTACTGTATTGATGTTGTAAGTTCCGTGGACCTGATCATTTGGTATGCTGTCCATCAGAAGGTGGGACCCACCGTGAAATATGCATTTTATCAACACCATCCAACCCTCAGTAGAAATCGTTTTATGGCAATACAGAGAGGATGAGGCAGATCTGAAATTCAGATGGATCCTACACGTGGTGCAAGTGCCTGAAATCTAGAATGTGCAGACTATGTGGGGCCTACCGTGATGTATGTGTTTTATTCCAACTATCCAGATGACTGGACGGTGGACCACCGTTGATGTATATGTTGTAATCCACCGTCCAAATGGCTGAACGGTGGGCCACATGCTATGTATTTGCTGTAATCCACACCGTCCAGATAGCTGGATGATGGGCCATACCGTGATGTATATGTTATATCCAACCAATTATAAGGTGGACCGCACCATAAAAATCAGTGGGGGATTGAACTTCTACCATTGAAACTGCTGGGATCACAGAAGTTTTGGATCAATATGAAATTTGTCTTTCCACTCAATTCAGGCCTTTAGGAGCTTATGAACAGATTGGATGGAAAATAAACGTTATGGTGGGCCCTGGTAATTTTAAGGGTGGAAGTCATTATCTCTACTGTTATTCATGGTATGGTCCAAGTGATCTTCCGTTATGATTCATTTGGTTAATGCTCTAAAATAACCTCTTAAAATAGGTGAATGGTGTAGATGGCGCGGCCCATTGATGCAGCCCATTTGATGTATATGAGGCCCATTGGTGCAACCCATGTGATGTAGCCCACTTGATGTATATGAGGCCCATTGGTGCGGCCCATGTGATGTGGTCCACTTGATGTATATGAGGCTCATTGTGATATATTTGATGGCCCATAGTTTGAGACCTAATGTGATGTATATAAGGACCATGAGTGAGGCCCAATGAGACGTATGTGAGGCCTTTGTGTGGGGGCCGAATGTGAAGCATATAAGATCCACTACGATGTGTGATTTCACCATGATGTATGTAATGATGTTTATGGTGGGTCATGCCTTAGGAGTAATGATGGTTTGACATCCACATTATAAGAGCAATGATGGTTAAATGTCCACATTGTAACTCTCCCTGTGGCCCATTGTTAGGCCCATACTTATTGTGTGTAGGCCGTCTAGGACCATCTTCGTTATTAAGATAGTTCATTACCATATAACATACTTAGTATAACTCCATGATTCATGCCCATACGCATCATATGTATGCTTGATATGGGGAGTGACTGATCATAACATATGCCTTAGGCAGCTTGTTTATGGGATTCACTGATAGGAGTTGCCCACATGAGCACGCGATACGCGCGAGATTGCTGTATGACTGGACAGTGTGATTCATGCATCTCACATTGGTGTGACATGATCATTGTATGCCCTAGGCCTCCACAGGCACATCATGGATGACCGGATTGGATACCGAAAATATTGGCTCTAGCACTGTGGGCACATAGGATATCCTTCGATGAAAGTCCCAGAACCCTTTTGGTATTAAGAGATGCTCCAACGTCTAAACCAAGTGGATACACGAGTGTATGAGTGCCGAATACTAGTAGGCCACGTCTCCCACTATGTCATGATTGGTTGGAAGGGGGTGTGGCCTTATCTGTCCGAATGAGGGGGTTGTAAGCTAGGCTGAGTTTGACCAGATCATAAATGGGTCCGTTATCGATGAGCCAGGTAGGCATTGGCAGACTACTGGTTAGGCGGATAGCATGGTCTCTTCCACTCGCTAGGCTGTGCGGCTAGGGAGGCGGCAGTCAATGTGGAGTCCGGTGATATTCCAGAGATAAGATGTATTGTTATGTGGATTTAGATGAGGACTGGCATGCTTGCATTGCATCTCTATGACATTTGGCTTCATAGGTCTCGCATCGCATGACCTTGGTATAGCCGATAGCATTCATGCCTTACATCGCACAGCCTTGGTATGGCTAATAGTATTCATGGACTTATCAGCATATTTTCACATTACTCTGATATTACATACTTAGTACTTGCCTTGTGCACACACTTATACCACCCTCTAAGCTTTTCGTAAGCTTATGCATGACTATTGCGTGCAGGTGACGTTGGATCACAGCATCACTGAGGCAAGAGTGTGTAGCCAAGCTTTTGGAATTTCGATATCTATATTTATATTTCCCTTTCCGCATTATACTCAAATTTTTTGATATAGTAGATATGTGGTGATATTATTTTGTGACTTGGTTATGCTTGTGGTTTATACTCCATTATAAGAAAATTTTATATTGAAAATCCTCCTTGTAGGATTCTAAGATCGAAATCTGACATATGGGTGCCAAGAGCCGAGAATGGGGCACTACGCAGGTTGTTGGCGCTAGATTCGGCATTCGGAAATTTTATGAGTTCGGTTTTCGAGTTTGGGGTGTGACAGAAGTTGGTATCAGAGCATAACTTGGGAATACCTGAGGATCATATCACATATCTGCATGAACTTAGAACGATAGGTTCTGAGTCTAAATAACTTAGTGATTTTCGGATATAGACCCTTAACGTCTTTGCCTTTGAGAGTTATCAAGTTTGATAGGCCCTTATTCCTTCCTGTAGGACATGTCACCTAGGAGAGCCACCCGATCGACTCCCGCTCCCCCATTTGAGGCCAGCGCAGCCTCAAGAGCACCCATGACTGTAGATCAGCTTCGGCAGATGCTGCAGGTGATGACTATTATCCTTTAGGGACAGGGCAAGCGGCCCGCTGTTACGCCAGCTCAGGCACAGTAGGAGCGCGCGAGCACCCTTCTCAGAGACTTCAGACAGCACAATCCCCCGCGCTTTCGGGGTGAGCCAGACCCTACTGCAACAGAGATATGGCACTCCGAGGTGGAGAAGATATTCGACAATATAAGATGTACGACCCACCAGCGGGTCTCGTTAGCTGTATTTCTTCTCTAGGGCGAGGTTCAGCACTAGTGGGCATCAATCCCTTGAGCGGCGACGGCTGATTTTGAGTGGACCTGAGAGGACTTTGTAGACCGGTTCGACCAGAAGTTCTTTCCTGAGCATGTTCAATAACAGCACGCATCAGAGTTTGAGACTCTGGTCCATGAGGACATGTCCGTGTTATAGTATAAGGCACATTTCATCGAACAATTGAGATTCACGATGTATCTTGTTGATGATGAGGGGCGGAAGGCCAGCCGTTTTGAGAATGGCTTGCATCCTACCCTCATGAGCCATGTGGTCGGGCACATACTTCCGACGTTTGAGCAGATTGTGCAGAGGGCACAAGTTTACTAGGTAAATTGGGCTAGTTTTCAGAGGGCCCATGACCAGAGAGGAGACCGGAAGAGGAAGGAGCCCTCCGGTAGCTCCTGCTAGCAGTGGAATCGTCCAAAACAATGACGCATGACTTGCCCAAGATTTCGAGCACCACTGGCACCCCCAGCACCACCTCCAAGACCTTTCCCAGGTGCTTGCTTTAGATGCGGTAGGACAGGACATCATAGGCACGAGTGTCCCCATCCACAGCTGCAACAACCGAGAGCACCGCATCAACCTCCACAGCAGCAGCAGCAACCGCAGCACCAGCCTCCGAGACCTCCCCTGCAGTAGTAAAGGCGGCAGATCAGGCCACCATAGCAGTGGCAGCAGCAGCAGAGACCTCAGAGGGGACCTGCACCTCCCCAACAGGCTCAGGGTAGATTTTATGCTGCCAGCAGGACCCTCAGTCATTAGGAGGGGTCCTCGAGGGTACCCTCCCTATTTCTGCATGAATAGCACATGTATTGTTTGACTCTGGTGCATCGTATTCCTTCATGGCCAAGGATTTCTGCTGATCGACAGGTTTGTCGTTGGAGTCTGCTCATGAGGTTTTGTTGGTATCGACACCCTTGAGGAAGACTGCAGTGTTGGGCCGATTTTGCTGGTCTTACCCAGTTCTGGTTGGGGATATCTTTTTGCCTGCCGATCCGTTTGCATTACCGATATCCGAGTTTGATGTCACCCTGGGCATGGATTGGCTTGCCGAGTACCACGCCATATTCGAGTACTCCACGAAGACAGTCATATTTTGTATACTCAGCGTACCGCAGTTTCAGTTTGTAGCCGAGCCCAGAGGAGAGCAACTATCCTGCCTATTGTTGTGTATCGTTAAGGAGTCAGTCGCTTTGAGTATCGACCAGCTGCGGGTCATTTGTGGTTTTCCCGATGTGTTTTAAGAGATTATGGGTTTGCCACCTCGTCAGCACACAGAGTTTCAGATTGATCTCATGCCCGGTACCACACCTATTTCGAAGGCCCCGTATCGTATGACACCGTTGGAGTTGAGGGAACTGCAGAAGTAGTTGGACGAGTTGCTCGAGTTAAGCTTTATCTGTCTGAGTAGTTCACTGTAGGGAGTACCGGTACTCTTCGTGAAGAAAAAGGATGGCTCGTTGAGGCTTTGCGTGGACTATCGCGAGCTCAACAAGGTCACAATTAAGAACAAGTACCCGCTCCCGAGAATTGATGATTTGTTTAATCAATTGCAGGGTGCACAGTTCTTTTCGAAAATTGATCTGTGTTTCGGTTATCATCAGATTCGGGTCCGTGAGGAGGATATCCTAAAGACAACATTCAAGACACGCTACGGTCATTTTGAGTTCCAGGTCATGTCCTTCGGACTAACCAATGCGCCCGCAGTATTCATGCAGTTGATAAACGAGGACTTCCGTCCATATCTCGATCAGTTTATTGTGGTGTTCACCGACAACATTCTGATATTTTCGAGGACCCATGAGAAGCATGAGCAGTATTTGGAGATTACTTTGCAGACCCTCCATGCACACCAGCTCTACGAGAAGTTAGAGAAGTGTGAGTTCTGACAGGAGGAGGTAAAGTTTCTCGGTCATGTAGTGACGAGGCAGGGTGTCACAGTGGACCCCTCGAAGATTGATGTCGTGCGTCAATGGGGCCAGCCCATGAATGCATCTGAGATTCACAGTTTCCTTGGTTTTGCAGGCTATTATCGGTATTTCATTGAGGGCTTCTCCCATATTGTAGCCCTGTTCACCAGGTTGACTCGGAAGGGTGCCAAGTTCGTTTGGAGCAAAGCATATGAGCAGGCATTTGTGGAGCTGAAGGACCGCCCCATGTCCACTCTTGTCCTCACTCTTCCCTCTGGGAGTGATGGATTTGTTATATTTACCGATGCCTCGCGAGTTGGCTTGGGTGTTGTCCTAATGCAGCACGGGAAGCCAGTGGCTTATTTGTCTCGCCATCTCAAGGTCCATGAGCTGAACTACCCCACTATAATTTGGAGCTGGCAGCAGTTGTCTTCGCACTAAAGGTGTGGAGGCACTATCTCTATAGGATTAGGTTCGAGCTCTTCTCCTACTACAAGAGGTTAAAGTATCTATACTCTCAGTCCGAGCTGAGCATGACGCAGAGGCATTAGGTGGAGCTCCTGAAGGACTATGATTTTGATCTTTAGTACCACCCGGGCAAGGCGAACGTGGTGGCGGATGCCCTCAGCCATCAGTCACGAGGCCAGGTGGCGCACATGATGATTCAGGAGTGAAAGATGCTTGATGATGTATCAGCATTCAACTTCGAGATCGTCTTGCAGTCTTCTATTGTGCAATTATCAAGCCTGTCGATTCAACCCTCTCTTGTCGCAAGGGTGATCGAGGCTCAGCAGGCAGATAGTCATTATAGAGTTATCAGGCAGATGTAGCAACTAAGAGTCAGTCAGATTGGCAGATTAGTTCTGATGGTGGACTTCGCTTCAGAGGCCGATTGTATGTCCCGGATATTCCTGAGTTGCGCAAAGACCTTATAACCGAGGCACATCGATCGCGATTCTCTATCCACCCTGGCTCGACAAAGATGTATCGTGATATGAGGTGTCAGTATTTTTGGGTGGGGATGAAATGCCAGATAGCCAGTTTTGTAGCCGAGTGTGACACGTGCCAGCATGTCAAGGCCAATCATTGGAGACCGGAGCCCTAGTCCCTTGCAACCGTTGAGCGTCTCGTTGTGGAAGTAGGAGCACGTCTCCACTGATTTTTTCATGGGTTTGTCGAGGACTCAGCGTGGTCACGATGTCATCTAGGTTGTCGTCGATCGTCTAACAAAGTCGGCGCATTTTCTTACGATTCGTACGACCTGGACTTTGGACCGGCTTGCGAGGTTATTCATCGATGAGATTGTGAGACTGCAAGACATTCCAGTTTCGATCATTTCTTACCGAGACCGGTGGTTCACATCTCAGTTTTGGAGGAGCTTCAAGACGGCGATTGGGTCTATTTTGCAGCTCAGCACCGTGTATCATCAGCAAACCAATGGGCAGACCAAGAGGGCCAACCAAATACTTGAGGATATGCTTTAAGCTTACGTGATTGATTTCTCAAGTAGTTGGGATGAGCACATACGATTGGCTGAGTTCACGTACAACAACAACTATCAGGCGACCATTGGCATGGCTCCTGTTGAGGCATTATACGGAGACCGTGCAGATCTCCGAGTTGTTGGACCGAGGTTGGAGAGCGGCATCTCCTAGGTCCCGAGCTTGTGTAGCAGACATCAGAGGTCATCACATCATCAGCCAAAGGATGCGCACAGCTCATAGCCAGCAGAAGAGTTTTACTGAATGTCGACATCGTCCCTTGGAGTTTGTTATTGGGGACCATGTGCATCTAAAGGTCTCACCCATGAAGGGTGTTGTTCGTTTTGGAGTGAAGGGCAAGCTTGTCCTGAGATTCATAGGACCTTTCGAGATCACTAGGCGTGTTGGCGCAGTGGCCTATCGGCTTGCCTTACCATTTCAGTTGTCTGGCGTCCACAACATTTTCCATCTATCTATGTTGCGGAAGTATGGGTCAGACATCTCTCCTATTATTGATTGGCAATCATTGGAGGTTCATGAGGATGCTTCTTACATTGAGCAGCTAGTTCGTATCCTTGATCAAAAGGAGTAGGTCCTCCGGACCAAGGTCATCCCCTTAATGAAGGTTCAATGGGGTCATCATAGTGTGAATGAGGCATCTTGGGAGCGCGAGGCTGAAATTCGTGAGCGTTATCCCCATCTCTTTGATGATTAATTGTATTTTTTATTGTCTCTAATTATATATAATGTCATGATTTCTCTCCTTCTATGAATTATGCTTAGTCGCGATGATGGTGTAAATTTCGAGGATGAAATTTTTATTAGGAGGGAAGAGTTGTAAGGCCTGTATCCTAGTCCGTACCGTTCCATAGACTCTCGCGATCCTCCCTGTCGAATTCCGGTACCCTTGACCTTAATCGGCATTTGCACGCGACCCTGAGTCACACCCCGTAGATCTGAGTCAGCTCGACTCGAAACTTATACCATTGCGACTACACCATCGCCGCGTCTTACGCACCGATGCGATATCCAGACCAGGAGATGTGGGACCGCTAATATTTCTAAGAAACGCTGCATGTTGCAAATTCTGAGAAAATCTCTACAACCCATCACATCAATCAATCAAATCAATCAAGTACTCAACCCATCACTCAACCTATCACACCCATACCTCACATGTTACCTCTCTTACACAACTCATACCCCTCTTACACAAGCTACCCTAAACTCAACTCTCACATCACTCCATCCATCACTCACACCCATCACTTCTCTCTTACAACCACCCTCTCTCTCTCTCTCTCTCTCTCTCTCTCTCTCTCTCTTTCTCTACTCACTTTTCCAAGGAACCAAAGAGGTTGGCTGTAGAATCAATTCTAAGCTCCAAGAGAGCCAAGTGTGGCCCACTTCCTACCCCTCTCATCTTCCATCTCAACCCTCTAACCTCCATCATTTTCCATCAAAGAGAGAGCCAAGAAGTTTGACATTCCATCAGACCAAGAAGATCTAACTGTGGGTGTTTTTATAGACATAAATTTCATGTTTTGATGATGGGCCAAGTGGGGCCTACTGATTGATGGTATGGATCTCACTTTGGACCCTAAGTGTGGTCGATGGTCCATCATGATTCATATATCCATCCCTTGATAGGGTCATTCTCCATAGACCCGATCATAATGTTTAATTTCCTTGTATGAAAAGGGTCATCTAGACCTTGCATTTTGGTGGAGAAGGGATCTCCACTATTGATTTTGATTGGTGGGCCCACATATAATGGGGCCCACTTGATGTATGTTGTAATGCATGGAAGGGACGGCCCATAGTGTTGGGGTCCCTCTACTACACGCATCTCTCTCTCTCTCGCTTTTTCCTTGATTTTATGGCCCACTTATAATGTATGTATTTCATCCATATTGAGCACCGAGTGAACCAAATTGGGGCCCACATTTAGAGCTGTACACGAGTCGAGTCGAGTCGAGTATCGCCCTACTCGTACTCGACTCTTAACGACCGACCGCTGCTCGTACTCGTGCTCTACTCGGCCGAGTAGCATGACACCCTGCTCGTACTCTACTCGCCCGAGTACGAGTCGAGTACGAGTAGTAAACGAGTCGAGTCGAGTCCGAGTTTTCGAGGCGAGTTCGAGTACGAGCACACGAGTTGAGTACCGAGTGCCAGTTTTCGAGGCGAGTTTGAGTCCGAGTCTGAATTTGAGCCCAATTCGAGTAGGGTTTTCGAGTAACGAGTTCGAGCTTTGAGCCAAGTTCAAGTTATAAATTGAAATTAATTTTTACATTGTTCAAAATGACAATTTATAACTAATAACCTCTATAAGATGAGTGTCTTCCTGTTCCTGTATTGTCATCTGATCCATCGGAACTACTATCTATTTTTTCATATACAAATTGATTCACTTCCTCTGAGTCAGAAGGCGAAGAGATTTTTCCTTCGTGCTCTTCTACACTTTCAACTAGATTTTTCAAACTTGCTTTATGTGAAGAATTGTATGTAGTACCCAATGCCCTATAAAATTCACTGAGACGAGTTAGGAATTTCAATTTGTTACTCTTTTTCTTCTTCTTGTTTGTCGTACTCGACGAGTAACTTGACCCTGCTTCAACATCGTGTTGTCTTTGACTCGAATATCGCTGAAGTCTAGAAGCATCTTTCATGCTACGTTTTATGGCGATTTGGAATTGTTCTTCCTCCAAAGCTTTTAATCTGGCTTCCTCCTCTGCATCTTTTGTGGATGTCATTTGTGTACCAGATCCAGAAGCAGAAGGTTTGGATGGAGTGGAAGGCTTTCTATTCGAATCTAACAGGGCTCGAAAAAGAATTTGGACATCCTTAGGGGCATTGGGGCATGGTTTTGCATCACCACCTCGACATGACAAGTGTAGGCGAAAGCGATTAGTCTTGTGCACAAACTTTGCGCCACACAAACCACACTTAATCTTTGTTTTTCCAGACCAGTGGCGGTGATTCAACTAGGAAGCATAGTCCCAAATGTTTGACGATGGCTCAGATGACGACATATCTACATTCAATTTTTAATAAAAAAATCAGAATATTGATAAATAAATTGAACTTGATATAGCAATAAAAGAAAACAATATAAATGTATCCAAATTCAAAAATAAAAGCAAATGAACAGGCATATGTAAATAAATATCAATGATTCAAAGTCTTCCAAACCACATTCCAAAAGGACCAACACTTTCGTGTTTGCAGTTGCAGTGAAATAATATTACAGATCATTCAACATTCAGCTAAAAAAATTTGAAAAACCGAAAATAATTACTGATCTGTAGGTAGAGACGCGTCATGAATCTCAATCTCCTCTTCTTCATCATCATCATTCATATCTCCTCCCCATATCGGATGCAACCAATCTTGCGTACAAATCAACGCTTCAACTGTGTTTGGCGAAAGTGAGCTTCGATACTTGCTCACAACCACCGCTCCCTGTCTTTGAATGCGGATTCGATGCCTTGTTGAAAGGCGGTATTGATAATATGTCCCGTGCCATCACAGATAATGTAGGGTATTTTGATTCACTAACCCTCATCTTCCACCATTCCAACACATCAAATTATTTCCGCACTACGATTGGCTCCTTGAGGTACATTTCTAACTCTGATTCCTTAGTATCAACTCCCATTCGTGCTTGTGCCAAATATGATATGTATTCATTTAGCACATCCGGATTACCAGGTACAGAAATATCTGCATCTCTACTTTCTTCAACACCCGTTGCCGCTACAGGTAAAGTATTAACATATGATTTATACAGATCTTCAAGGGCTTCACGAACCTTAGACGTCTCTGCTGCCGCTCTTTCAGTAGTATAAAGCTTCATGAAAATAAAGCTAACCAATCCCATATTACAACGGGGATCAAGAACAACTGCCAAGGACATCAACAGATGACATTCGTCCCAGTATTTATCGAACTTCGTCTTCATACCAACTGTCATCTGGCGTATGAAATCTGGACCCGCACTGACATTTTTCTGCAGAGCATCCTTAATCCTCCAAAGAGACGGAAGAAACAGATTCACGGTTGGATCTGATTCCCAGAAAAAATCTTCGTGCAATCGTAGAAAACTTGGAGAAATGTGTGAACTTGTTGTGCTTTGGCCCAATCATCTGTGCTCGGCAACCAAGAATACGTTCTATCACGCGCCGCATATTCAGGAAATGCAAGTTGTAATTCCATTGCCGCATCTAACATTTCATAGGTCGAGTTCCAACGTGTACAGACATCCAACTTCAACGTTTTTTTAGATGGCACATTCAAACGTTGGATGATGTCATTCCATACACTCAGTCTCGATGGCGACCCCCTTATATATTTCACACTTTCTCTTATATTTTTTATAGTGTCATCGATTGCTTTCAGCCCTTCTTGTACAATCAAATTTACAATATGGGCACAACATCTAACCTGAAATATTTTTCCTTCAAAAAATAAATTTCCTGTAGCCCTAAATTGGTTACGTAAGCATGAAATGACACTGTCATTTGCTGAAGCATTGTCTAAAGTTATTGCTGAAATTTTCTTCTCAATGCCCCAGCCTTCTAGACAACTGTAGATGCAATCTGAAATAAGTAAACCAGTATGTGGAGGAGGAAGGTGTTTGAAGTTTAAAATTCTCTTGCATAGTTTCTAATCCTTATCAACATAGTGAGCGGTTAATGAAATGTATCCTTTTCTTTAATTGGACGCCATCCATAAATCAGAAGTCAAAGCTATTCTGGTCACTGAAGCTAAAACTTCTTTCAGTTTCATCTTCTCCTTTGCGTACATCTTCATACTTTCTCTCTGCACTGTGACGCGGGAGACATTCTCGGCCCGAGGGTTAAGGAATTGACAGAAAGCCCTAAACCCTTTACTTTCAATCATTCTGAAAGGTTTTTCTTCCAAAATCACTAATCTAGCAAACCACTCATTCAGCTTCTCCTTGTCAAACTTATGAGTCGACACTACGCCTTGGGAGTCGTCCCCTTCGACTTCGTAAATGACAGCGTCTGTTGGCCGAGGAGGAGGAGTTTTGCTTTCTTAGGACACGTCTTCAAATGTCTAATTAGATGTGTCGTAGATCCTCCTGGAATCTTCTTGAATAACCCCTTTACGGTTATTACACTTTATCTTACGTACACCGTTAATCTGTCACATCTTCGAAATCATCCCACACCTTGATCTCTTCTTCTTCCCTTTGCATGCGGTTGACGTGTCGTGTCTCCCTCTACTATTAGAGGAGATGTGGCCGATGCACCCATTCCGGGGTATTTGGGCTTTCGTCTTGACTAGCCATCTATAAAATAAAGTTCTCGATATGTTATACGGCTATACGGGATACTGACTATACCTAGGGTCCTAGATGGCTAGACCGCTAGACGGGCATAATTACTTAACTGTCTAAATCAGTCACCCATTCAAAGTTAGATAGATTGTAATGCTTCATTTTCCAATTTAAATGCTACGTAGAAATTTAAGAAGACATCTCCTTATCTCTCCGAGAATATATTAATCTTGTATTTGATTCCCATGTCAATCATCAACACAAAGTGTGGACATTTGACGACGGAAATAAATACATGAAATATATCCAGAGAGAAAAAGGAGAGACGAAACGGAAACAGAACATATGCATTTAAATTGGAATAAATGAAGACATTACAATCTATCTAACACGAATCGTCAAAAAGGGATAATTTGAGCAATTTCTATGCATCCAAGAACACAATCGAATCTATGTCGGCAACATAGAAATCCTCAAATGGGCAGCTGATTATCCTATACTACGATCTACAAGTCTTCAAGTAGAATAATACAAATAATTCATATATATGCCAAATATTTAGGGAAAACACAAATATCAAAGTTAATTCTAAAATTATATTAAACAAATTCTATATTAACAAGCGATATCGAGTTAACACAAATATATTAACACAAATATCAGTTAACACAAATATATTAACAAATATCGAGTTAACACAAATATATTAACAACTATATTAACAAATATCGAGTTAACACAAATATATTAACACAAATGTATTAACAAATATCAAGTTAACACAAATATATTAACAACTGATTAACAAATTCTCTATTAACACAGTTACACAAATATGAAATATATTAACAATTGATTAACAAAATTATAGTAAACAAATTCTATATTAACAACTAATTATCCACCGAATATTTAGGGAAAACACAAACCGAGGTTAATCTCAAAATTATGTTAAACAAATTCTATATTAATATATATTAAACAATTTCTAAAAATAAAAAAAAAAAATAAAAAATTCACACATTGCAAGGCAATTTGGCGAGAACAGCGGGCGATGACGAGTGGCGGCACAGCGAGCGAGGGGACGATTTTAAACCTGACGACCGACGGGGGGACGAGCTCCGTCCACACGGACGAGCCGCAGAGACGAGCGGCGAGGGTCTAGCACCGCCGGACGGGGGGACGGGCGAGTGTGAGAGAGAGAGACGGAAGAAGAGGGACGGTCGGAGTCCGGACGAGCGCTGGAAGAGGGAGGGGAGAGGGAGAGGGGTTTTTGGGACAGGGGCGACGGGCGAGTGAGAGAGAGAGAGAGAGGGAAGAAGAGGGACGGCCGGAGTCCGGACGAGCGTTGGAGGGGTGAGAGGGTTTTTTTTTTTTCAAACGGGCGGGAGAAAGGGTTTGGGCGCTCGGCTACTCGCTGGTTGAAAATGACGGACGGGTGGGTGCCTGGGTGGGTAGGGTTTTTTGGGCGCTCGGCTACTCGCTGGTTGAAAAACGGGTGGGTGGGTAGGGTTTTTTGGGGCGGGCTTATATACAGAGGAACGAGTCGAGTACGAGTCGAGCACCGAGTCGAGTACCGAGTCGAGTACCTCTAGACTCGAACTCTACTCGTTATGTAAACGAGTCGTGGAAACCCGCTCGTACTCGGCTCTAACTCAGACGAGTCGAGTACGAGTCGAGTATTCCGAGTCGAGTCGAGCGAGTACTCGAGCCTTAGTCTGCTCGTGTACAGCTCTACCCACATTGCAGCCACCCTGCTGTCCCTTTTGAACAGTCTGGATGATGGAGAAAACACAAATACCAACTTGACTCATCAAGTGGGCCACATTGACGTGGACCCCACCTTGATGCACTGCACATTCAACCCATCCATCCGTGGGCCAAGCACGCTGTCCAGGCCGTCCAAGGCCTGGACTGGAGGGTGGCACGTTTCTGACAAAAAATAATAATAATAAAATAAAAATAACAGATACATAATATATGATATAATATTATATATATACGTTGTCGTTGTTTACAAGGCAGCAGGATCCGTGGGTCCCATCAGCTAACAGTTGGTACGTGATTGGTCAACAGGTCCAGCGGACTAACCATGGTGTATGTGATGATTCACACCATCCAGATGTCTAGACGGTGGACCACACCATGATGTATGGGTCAAATCCCCACAATCCATCTGTTTTGAATCCAAACCGTCTGTCTGATGGACGTTGGGCCAGCAGCCGCCGCAACAACTGTTGTACATGCAGCCGCGAGCACCGTGGGCCACGCTATGATGTATATGTTTGATACCCCCACCGTTCATCTGTTCTTCATCCAAACCATCCATATTTGTATCCCACCACCAGCAGTAGCTGCTGTATTGACGCTGCAAGTTTTGTGGGCCTGATCATTTGGTACGTTGTCCATTAAAAGGTGGGACCCACCGTGAAATATGCATTTTATCAACACCGTCTGACCCTCTATAGAAATCATTTTATGGCAGTACAGAGAGGATGAGGAAAATCTGAAATTCAGATGGATCCTACACATAGTGCACGTGCCTAAAATCCAGAACGTGCAAACTATGTGGGGCCTACCGTGATGTATGCGTTTTATTCTAACCATCCAAATGACTTGACGGTGGACCACCGTTGATGTATATGTTGTAATCATCTGCATGGTGGGCCACACGCTAATGTATTTGATGTAATCCACACCGTCCAGATAGTTGGACGATGGGCCATACCATGATCTATATGTTATATCCAACCATTTATTAGGAGGACCACACTGCAAAAATCAATTGGGGTTTGAACTTCTACCATTGAAACCACTGGGATCACAGAAGTTTTGGATCAATATGAAATTTGTCTTTCCACTCAATTCAAGCCTTTGTGACCTTATGAATAGATTGGATGGAAAATAAATGTTATGGTGGCCCTGGTAATTTTAAGGGTGGAAGTCATTATCTCCACTATTATTTGTGGTGTGGTCCAGGTGATCTTCCGTTATGATTCATTTGGTTAATGCTCTAAAATAACCTCTTAAAATAGGTGAATGGTGTAGATGGCGTGGCCCATTGATGCGGCCCATTTGATATATATGAGGCCAATTGGTGCGGCCCATGTGATGTAGCCCACTTGATGTATATGAGGTCCATTGGTGCGGCCCATGTGATGTGGCCCACTTGATGTATATGAGGCCCATTGTGATGTATTTGATGGCCCATGGGTTGAGACCCAATGTGATGTATATAAGGACCATGAGTGAGGCCTAATGAGACGTATGTGAGGCCTTTTTGTGGGGCCGAATGTGAAGTATATGAGGTCCATTACGATGTGTGATTCCACCATGATGTATGTAATGACGTTTATGGCAGGCCATGCCTTGGGAGTAATGATGGTTTAATGTCCACATCGTAAGAGCAATGACGGTAAATGTCTACATTGTAACTCTCCCTAGGGCCCATTGTTAGGCCCATACTTATTGTGTGTAGGCCGTCTGGACCATCTTCATTATGAAGATAGTTCATTACCATATAACATGCTTAGTATAACTCCATGATTCATGCCCATATGCATCATATGTATGCTTGATATGAGGAGTGACTGATCATAACATATACTTTTGGGCAGATTATTTATGGGACTCACTGATAGGAGTTGTCCACATGAGCGTGCGGTACGTGTAGGATTATTGCATGACTGGACAGTGTGATTCATGCATCTCGTATTGGTGTGACATGATCACTATACACCCTAGCGACATTAGGGCTGTGGCCTCCACAGGCACATCGTGGATGGCCGGATTGGATACCGAAAATATTGGCTCTAGCACTGTGGCACATATGATGTCCTTGGGTGAAGGTCCCAGAACCCTTTTGATACCAGGAGATGCTCCAATGTCTAGACTGAGTGGATACATGAGCACACGAGTGTCGAATTCTATTAGGTCACGTCTCCCACTATGTCATGATCGGTTGGAAGGGGGTGTGGCCTTATCCACCTAAGTGAGGGAGCTGTAAGCTAGGCTGAGTTTGACCAGCTCGCAAATAGGTACGCTATTGATGAGCCTGGTAGGCATTGATAGACTACCGGTCAGGCAGATAGTGTTGTCTCTCCACTCACTAGGTTGTGCAGCTAGGGAGGCGGCAGTCAGTGTGGAGTGTACTAGGCCCCGGTGATATTCTAGAAATGAGCTGTTACATCTTAAACTCGAAAACTGGGCTCGAAAAATTTTTAATCGCCGAATCTGGTGTCGATAGCCTCCGTAATACCTCATTCTTGGCTTCCAACACCATACGCCAGATTCCGATCTTGGGATCCTACAAGGAGGATTTTTAACATATATTTGTTTTATAACAAGCATAACCATAAGTTTACCTAAATTACAAAGACAACATCATCATCACATATCCACTAATATAAACATTTGAATACAATGCTGAAAGAAAAATACATATATCAAAAATTAAAGCTCCAGAAGTCCACTGCATGCTCCAAATTCAACGCTGCTGCAAGCAGGTGGCATTAGGTCACAGCAGTGTTGAGTTTGGAGTGTGCAATAGACTTCTGGAGCTTTGATTTTTGATATATGTATTTCTCTTTTAGCATTGTATTCAAATGTTTATATTAGTGGATATGTGATGATGATGTTGTTTTTGTGATTTGGGTAAACTTGTAGTTATGCTTGTTATGAAACAAATGTACGTTAAAAATCCTCCTTATAGGATCCCAGGATTAGAATCTGCTGTATAGACGTTGGAAGCCAAGAATGGGGTACTACAGAGGTTGTTAGTACCAGATTTGGCGATCGAGAATTTTGCGAGCCTGGTTTCCGAGTTTAGGGCGTGACATGAGCTGTATTGTTATGTGGATTCAGATGTGGACTGGCATACTTGCATTGCATCTCGCATATGACATTTGGGTTCGTAAGCCTCGCATTGCATGGCCTTGGTATGGCCGATAGCATTCATGCCTTGCATATCATAGCCTTGGTATGACTGATAGTATTCATGGACTTACCAGCATATTTCTGCATTACTCTAATATTGCATACTTAGCACTTGCCTTGCGCATACACTTACACCACCCTCTAAGCTTTTCATAATCTTATGCACGACCGTTGCATGCAAGTGATGTTGGATCGCAGCAGCACTGAGGCGAGAGCGTGTAGCTGAGCTTTTGGAGTTCCAATATCTATATTTGTATTTCCCTTTCCGCATTGTACTCAAAGTTTTTGATATAGTGGATATGTGGTGATGTTGTTTTGTAACTTGGTTATGCTCCATTATAAAATATATATATATATATATTAAAAATCCTCCTTGTAGGATCCCAGGATCAGAATCTGGCATATGGGTGCCGGAAGCCAAGAATGGGGCACTATGGAGGCTGTTGGCGTCGGATTCGGTGATCGAGAATTCTGTGAGCCCGGTTTTCAAGTTTGGGGCGTGACAATGCCCATGAGATGATGGTGAACAACAAGACTTACTAATTTCACAATCTTAAATCAGGAAAAGAAGATACTCAAATCCATTACAAATCTATTGTAATTTGAGTCACAACAAACCAATAAAAACTGAAAGTATTTCTTAAATATCAAATTAGAATCAAAGAGAGTTAAACTTAAACATGAATCAAAGCAGTAAAAAACATCCCATCACACTACAAGCTTCACCTCTTAGCCCTAGCTAAGAGGTTTAGCCAACCATAGTCATGATTGGAACTAAAACCTCAGAAGAAAGTATGAAAAACTAAGGAAGAAAGAAGAAAGACGCTTGGCAACGGCTCTTCGCCGTTGTGCATCGCTCTTACAAACCCTAGAATGATTAGATTGATTGATAGATGCCTACGGATGCCTTGGGGACTAATATTTATAGTTGTGTAACACCTCCTTTCACACTCTTTGGAAAAATTCAAAAACTGCCTCAAATTTATGCACTCTGCGAAACTCTGTGTAACTTCACATGATCCGTTCGATGACATCAAACAGCCTTCGATCTCAACAAAGGTGTCTTTTATATGTGCTTTTTCCATGCTTTCGTAGCTTCATCCGGACTCTACGACCTTCTATGCCATCGAACCTACCTTTGATGTCATCGAAGAGGCCTTCGATGTCATCAAGCATTGTTCGAGAAATCGATTATGTGTCCAAAATAGTCCAGAGAGTTAATCCAATTTCTTCAATAAATTCGATGACATTGAAGGCGAGTAGATCTTTGATGTCATCGAGCAGTGCTTCGAGTAATCGAAAATGGTGCCCAATATATCCAGCGAGTTTTGCCAAAATTCCACTGAAAATTCGATGTCATCGAGCAGGTCTTCGATGTCATCAAAAAATGTCTTCAATTTGTCTAGCGACCGACTTAATTTTCCATCATAAATTCGATGTCATCGAATGTGTCCTCGATGTCATCGAACGGTGCTCGATGACACAGTCGATGTGTATTATGTACTTGTTCTTTCAACTTCGTTCCTTCTCCACTTGGTTTTCTTGAATCCTAGGACCCTGAAATCTTCAATCTTTGTCTCCTAAGATCCATTCTTTGCCTTGGTGATCTTTAAGCGTCAAATTCATGCTTTTAACACCTTTTCCAATCCAAGCTCTTAAATTCACCTTGCAACACAAACATGAGTAAAATATGACATTAAGCAGTATTATATTCATAAAACCAAGATATAAATGGGGTCCAATATGCAAGATTTGACAGTCAACACAATTCCCAACCTGCATTTTACTAGTCCCGAGCAATATGCATAAAATAAATCTCAATGCTTAATATCAAAAATCTCTTTTAGAAAACAATCTTTTGTGCACTCAAGTATGAATGGGTATAAATAAGATACGAAAGTAAAAATTTTAAAACCTAGAACCCAATCACATAAGTAACCAATCAAATAAGTTCTTTGTCCATTAAATCGAAGCATAATTTGTATATTAAGTTTTTTAATGTGCTTTGTGAGAGTCAACTTACTTCCCATATGAATACTATCAATTCATCATGCTAGCCATGCTCATCACTTCAAGATCAGTTTGAAACTCAAGTATTGATTCCAAACTTTTTTCATTTTCCTTCTTTTTCTAGTTTTTTATTTTATATCGACGATCAATTTTTATTTATTCTTTTTATTTTTGCATTCTTTTTCATGACCACTTTGTCGATTTCCTATTTTTTAATTAGTTCTTTTCTTCTTTCAAGGTGGATAGATTCTCCAGACTCGATTCTCACCATATATCAATGATTATATACTAACAATCAGAAATTCTAGTACATCTTATAGAAGGCAATATTAAATGTGTCTTGTGATTTAGATTAACATGATATTCAAACTACTTCTTAATCAATTGAGCGCAAACACTTAGGTAATAAATTACTTAAATGATTAACTCTAACAATCCAAAATTCAGTCTCTATCTAATCATACCCAAAGCATTCTTAAGTATACAATTCATCGCTTCCCAAACAGATTTCAAGTTGAATCATTGAAAATTTTCAAAAATTTTGTTCAAAACTGAGAAAACACTGATTAAGTTACCTAATCCCCCATCCCCAACCGAAAAATCTACATTGTCCTCAATGTAAAAGAATTATGCATGTAATGCAAAAGAGGCAATAAAAAGAAAAGGGAAGTGATGGAAAGGTAATACCTGAAGAAGGAATTCTGAGGCTTTTCCAGTGATCTTAGTATGAAGATAGGTTAGCACAAAACAAAACTCAATAGAGTATAAGCAAACTATCCTAAACAGCAGAAGCAAACTACCCTAGTCCTATGAAAATGATAAACCTACCTATACCTCCATCAGACTAGGAGATCAATCCTAGTACACAAGATCAATCAAAGGTATGGATATGTCCTCTGAATCAAATTTCTCAACAAATGGCTTTAATCAATGTCCATTTACTTTGAATTCATTGTCATTGTTTAGATTCCGAATCTCGACAACCCCAAGAGGATAAACAGTAATAATGAAGGGGCCAATCCAATGAGATCGGAGCTTACCTGGAAAGAGATGTAACTGAGAATTGTACAAGAGGACTTTCTAACCTGGTGTGAATGATTTTCGAAGAATATGTTGGTCATGAAACACCTTCATCCTGTCCTTGTAAATTCTCGAGTTCTCGTATGCATCATTCCAGATTTCTTCAAGTTCATTCAACTGAAGTTTGCGTAGTGAGCCAGTGTTGTCCAAGTTGAAGTTCAAATTTTTAATAGCCCAATAGGCTCTATGTTCTAACTCCACAGGAAAGTGGCAAGCCTTCCCATAGACAAGTCTAAAGGGCGACATTCTAATAGGAGTTTTGAATCCAGTACGTAAGCCCATGAGGCATCAGTTAATTGGATGGATTGACCAATCCTTACGGTCAGGGTTAACTGTCTTTTCCAAGATGTGTTTAATTTTTCTATTAGAAATCTTAGTTTACCCACTTATTTGTGGGTGGTATGGAGTGCTCACTTTATGGGAGATGCCATATTTTTTCATTAAGTTCACAAATGGTCTATTACAAAAATGGTAACCTCCATCACTAATGATGGCTTGAGGTGTTCCGAATCAAGAAAAGATGTTCTCTTTTAAGAATTTAATGACTGTTTGATAATCATTGTTCCGACATGGAATTGCTTCAACCCATTTGGTTACATAGTCTAAGGCGAGCAAAATATATAAATTCCCAAAAGATTGGGGGAATAGTCCTATAAAATCGATGCTCCAACAATCAAATACTTCAATGATTAGAATGGGGTTTAAGGGCATCATGTTTCGACGGGACAATGCTCCCAATTTCTAACAACGCTCACAAGCTTTGCAAAATTATGAGTGTCCTTGAACATAGTGGGCCAGTAAAACCCGCACTACAGAATTTTGGTCGTGGTCTTTTTGGCAGAAAAGTGACCACCACTGGCCTAAGAATGACAGAAGGAGAAGACACTTTGGTGTTCATTGTCTGGCACACACCTCTTTAAGATTTGGTCTAGGCAATATTTAAACAAATACATATCATCCCAGAAGAACTTATACACCTTGGCGAAGAATTTTTTCTTATCTTGCATAGTCCAATGTGTCAGCATGAAACCTGTGGCAAGATAATTAACAATATCAGCAAACCAAGGTGAATGAGAGACTTTGAACAGTTGTTCGTCAGGGAACATGTCATTGATATGTGTCATCTCATGGGAATTAGGGAGATTAAGGCGAGAAAGATGGTCAGCCACTACGTTCTCTACTCCCTTTTTATCTTTTATTTCCAAATCGAATTCTTGAAGTAGAATGATCCATCTTATCAGGCGGGGCTTAGCATCATTCTTAGAGAGGAGATACTTGAGCGCTGCATGATCTATGTAAACGATGATATTGGATCCGATCAATTAGGACCTAAATTTGTCCAAAGCAAACACTACGGCTAAGAGTTCTTTTTCTGTAGTCGAGTAGTTTACTTGGGCAGGATTTAGAGTTCTACTTACGTAATGAATAACGTAGGGCTTCTTTTCTTTTCTCTAGCCTAAAACTGCTCCAAGAGCATAGTCAGACGCATCGCACATAAGTTCAAAACGAAGGCTTCAGTCGGGTGGCTGCATGATAGGTGTAGTGGTTAACATGCCCTTGAGCTTAGTAAAAGCTTCCTGACATTGTTCAATCCACTCATATAGCACATCCTTTGGAAGTAGATTGCATAAAGAATAGAAAGGTGACTAAAGTCCTTTATGAATCTTCTTTAAAATCCAGCATGTCCTAAAAAGGATCACACGTCTCATATATTCTTGGGTGAGGTAAGTTAGAGATAAGATCAATATTAGCCTTATCTACCTCAATTCCTTTAGACGAGATGATATGTCTAAGGACAATCCCATTACGAACCATGAAATGACACTTCTCCCAATTTAATACCAAATTCTTTACCTCACATCACTTCAGCACATTTTTCAAATTTTCCAAGCATTCGTTGAAGAATGGACCAAAAACGAAGAAATCATCCATGAAGACCTCTAAATATTTTCCCACCATATCAGAAAAATACTCATCATGCATCGCTGAAAGGTGGCAGGGGCATTACACAGCCCAAATTGCATCCTTAGGTAATCAAATGTGCCAAAAGGACATGTGAATGTGGTCTTTTCTTGGCCTTTAAGGGCTATCTTGATCTGATTGTACCCCGAATACCCATCAAAGAAATAGTAATAGGAATGACCGGCTAGCATTTCTAAAAATTGATCGATGAAGGGCAAAGGAAAGTGGTCTTTCCTCATGACGGTATTCAATTTCCTGCAGTCAATGCACAATCTCCAACCAGTAGAAACTCTAGTCGGCAGAGTGTAACGCCCCAATTTCTAAAACCCGAGTACGGGACTCGTTTTCAGAAATCCGGGAGTTAATGAATCAAAGAAACAGCGGAATGTAAATTCAGAGTGCGATAGCCCAAAGAAGCATGTGTATTCATGAGAGCCCAAATATTTGACCCGCTCAGCTGGGGGTCTTAGTTACAAAATTCCAAAAGTCCAAAATACTAAACCACTATCGAACTACTGATTAACACCAAAATATGCCGCTGCATCCTGATGCGGCTCGTCCTCGTAATATTCCTTTCCTTGCTCCGCGGTGGCATCTGTAAGGGTTATGGTCTCATACTCCTTTGGTTGTCAAATTTTGATGTGTCAAAACATCTATCTGTGTCTTGTGCTTGTATGATGATTTTTATTCAAGACACTGTTTAAATACTTCAAGAAGCTATAAGTCGAACTCTTCAAGATGTTACAAGTTGAAGCTCAAGATGTTGAAGTTTAAGAAGCTACTATGTTGATGTTCAAGTCTTAGAGAATGACTCATGACTTCAAGACTAATAAGCAATGCATGAAGTAGTTGTTATGCTGATAAAGATCTCAAGTTTGAAGCTACAACAAAGTTCAAGATCTCAAGCCTGATATTGTTCAAGATTTCAAGCTTCCGATATAGGTTCAAACAATCTACATTCATTGAATGGTTGAAGTTCAATATCCATACGACATGTTTCAGGTTTGAATGACCTTAGGTTGACCCTTTAAGTAGGTCATTTTGGATACATAAATCAAATATTAATTTTACATAAGTTTGGTCTATTCCAAGACCAGTCCCTAGCTCTTGTTCGACCAGTCCTAGCATTGGTTCAACTAGTCCAAGAAATTCCACGATCAGTCCTAAGTTGTTGAAGATTTTCGGATTTTTGGAACGCCCACGACCGATCTGGAGGTCCTTCGACCGGTCGTAGGTTGGCTTCGACTTGTCCACGATCAGTCGTGGAGCTACGACTCAATATCCAGCAATACAATTCATGGTCCTACGACCAGTCGTAGGTATCTACGACCAGTCGTAGGTGACCCACGACCAGTCGTAGGGTACTCACGACCAGTCGTGGGCAAGCTTTCAAAGATCGCTCAATTTTTCAAAAATACATTGTTAGAGCTACGACCCGATCTAGGTTTCTAAGACCCGGTCGTAGGAACGATTTTTTCTTCTATAAATTGAACACGAAATTGAGTTTTTACATCCTCAACTCCATTCCATTTCAAGAATTTTCAAGTAATCACTCGAGATAAGTCTGTGTTTATTTTAAGCTAAATTGTACTTATTTAATATTCTTTTTGCTAGCTTATTTAATTTGATTTTGTTTCTCTATTCCAATCTTATTTGAAAAGAGGAATTATATTATTCCTTCTTCTTGGAATCAAAATCAAATATTGCTACGCCCAACAAGTTAAATCTAAAATCTATTAGAATTTAGAACCTTGAATGTGAGTATTGGAAATTGAACTTTGACATTCAATCATCTACTCCGATTGGTTCTACCGGGCTGCTAAAGGAGAAATCCAGGTATTTTACAATTCTGTAAAATTCATTTATTTTGGTTTGTTTGAGGTTGAGCAGAAAAATCTCATTATCTTTGGTTTTGTTTGAGGTTGAGCGAGAAAAATCTCATTGTATTGGTTGTCTGAGGAAAACCAGAAAACTCGAGAAAAAGGGGTTTTTGAATTGTGTAAGCCCAAGTAAAAAAGACACAATTGTAAAGGTTTTTGGTGAACTGAGAAAACCTATTTGATAGTGAACGCTAATATCCCTGTGTGAGGATATTAGAGTGGAGTAGCATTCTGTGTGGCTGTTGTAAAACAGTTGGTGTACACACAGGCGAACCACTATAACTCTTTGTCTTGTGGATTGAATGCTTGCTTAATTTTCATATCTTTTATCATTTGATTGTGTGGAATGTACAAGTGGATGTGAATGTTGTAACTATTTACATTTTCAAGCAAGTGTGGGATTGTTGTAATAATTTAGATCTTTATACGCATTTATTTTCAATTCCTTGCTATTTCATTTACTTATATTAACATTGAGTTCTTGATTCAAAAGAGGTTCTAGAAATAAGGTTGTCCTACCATAAGCCCTTGTTTATTATGGTGTAAGGTTGTCCTTAGAACTGAATTTGTATCAATCTCTCAATAATTATTTATCAAGGTGATTTATATTTAGCATTGTGAATTGATTCATAATTCTAAGGGTATTGATTTACTTTAGTTCCAATTGATTTTATTTTAAATTTGACATAGTCCTATTCACCCCCCCCCCCCCCCCTCTAGGACATATAGCTTGGCCTTTTCAAGTGGTATCGAGCCTAATAGCTCATTTTTGTTGCTTTTTATTTGGATTTATTTCTGAGCTAACGATCTAAGCTATATAAAAAGATGTCAAATTTTGATAGCCTTTCGATTACTAGGCCTCCACCTTTTGATGGCTCCAACTATGCCTATTGGAAAGCCAGAATGAGAATCTTCCTCAGATCAATGGATGAAAGTGTGTGGCTAGCCACAGTGACTGAATGGAATCCTCCTACCATGGAAGTAACTGGTGTTGATGGTTCAAAATCTATGAAAATTACACCATATTTCCAATGGACCACACTTCAGAAAAATGAGAGTAGTGCTAATGCTAAAGCACTAAATGCAATCACTTGCGCACTATCACCGGATGAGTTCAAAAGAATCATATCCTGTGATCTGCAAAGCAAGCCTAGGATATTTTAGAAATGACACACGAAGGTACATCAATTGTCAAGAAATCTAAAGTCCAACTCCTCACAACTAAATTTGAAGAAATTCATATGGAGGAAAATGAAATGTTTATGGACTTTTACACTAGATTGAATGACATTGTAAACTCTATGTGGGGTCTTGGCGAAAAGATCTCAGAAAGTAAAGTGTGTGCAAAAATACTACGCTCTCTTCCTGAACGGTTCAATTCAAAGGTAACCGCAATCCAGGAACTTCGTGATACGGACAATATGAAGGTAGAAGAATTAGTTGGTTCTTTGCAAACCTATGAATTAAGTTTTAAAGCTCCTAAAGGTAAGTCTATTGCTTTGAAGTCATCTAAAAGTATTACTCAAGAAAATTCAGATTCAGAAAAGTCTGAAGATGATAAGGCCCTTATGACTCTAGCCAAGTTTACCTTTTCAGATCACGATGATTCAACAAGTGAAGAAAATTTGGATAGTGATCATGAAAATGATGAAGATCTTCAAGATGCTTACAATGCCTTATATAAGGAAAGTTGTAAAATTGCTGTCAAACTTAAACTTCAAAAAGAAAAGTTTTTTAAACTTAAAGAATGTTTTGAAACCCTTGTTTTAGAAAAATCTCAAATTTCAGATTGTTTTGAAAAATCAAAGTGTGATCAAGAATTCAAAACCTCCCTAATTGAAAATTTAAAATCTGAAAATGAGAAACTTAAAATGAAGTATCTTCTCTTTTGAGTTTGAAGGACACATGGAGATATGCCCAAGGTGATCCAAAATTAGAGAAATTATTATCCAGGATCAAGAAAATGTGGTGATCGATCCGGGTTGGGCTTTGATAAAAATACATCTCCTAAACAGAAGAATGCTCCTTCCATTTTTGTGAAAGGAGAGACTTCTAACTCAAAAGGAAAAGGTACTAATCAAGTTTTTTTAAAAATACAAAAAACTTTCAAAAACACAAAAGTGACTATATAAATTTCAAAAATCGATTCAAAACCCATTATTTGAAAAAATTATTGATTTACTTAAGGAGCTATTAAAATCTAACTCAGTAGGTCACTCTTATAACTATAAACAAAAGAAGACCAATTATTCTCCTAAACCCAAAACAAGATCTTGAAATGGGTTCCCAAGGTTACTTGTTTGGTTGCTCACACTTGCTTTCAAAGCTACAAGCCATTCAAAATGGTACCTAGGCAGTGGATGCTCGGACATATGAATGAGCGACAAAGCTTTATTCACCGATCTTAAAGATATGGTGATGGGTCGGTCACATTTGGTGATGGTAGCAAGCTGCAAGATAATTGGCAAAGGTACGGTCCAACTCTATAACCTTCCCTTATTTAAAAATGTGTTATATGTTGAGGGTTTAAAACACAACTGTTGAGCATATCTCAAATATGCGATAACAACCATAATGTTAAATTTTCTAATCAAGGTTGTGAAATTACAAATGAGAAGGGTTCTGTAATATTAACGGTCGTAGAACTTAAAACTGCTATATAGTAAGCAATAGTAGCTCATCTAATCAAACGTGCTATATGGTCCATACCGATGAGACTGATTTATGGCATAAACGCCTTGGACATGTACACTACCAAAATTTATACAGATTGAGCAAAAGTGAACTAATTAAAGGTCTACCTAAAATGCAAAAAGTAGACAAGATTTGTGGTGAATGCCAAGTATGGTAAACAAATAGGAGCTCTCACAAAAAGGTGAACTCCAATATCACCACAAGACCACTCGAGCTTCTCCATATGGATCTTATAGGACCAACAAGAACGGAAAGTCGAGGTGGCAAAAAGTACATCTTAGTTATTGTAGATGATTATACAAGATACACTTGGGTTTCATTCTTGAGAGATAAATCAGAAACCCTTGATGAAGTGAAAAAGATTATAAAATGGATTCAGTCTGAAAAATGTTCTCAAGTCAGCAAGATCCGTAGTGATCATGGATCCGAATTCGAAAATAGCGGTTTTGAGAAATTTTGTAGCGATCAGGGAATATCGCATGAATTCTCAACACCTAAAACTCCTCAACAAAATGGAATTGTCGAGAGGAAGAATAGAGTGCTTCAAGAAATGGGAAGTGTTATGTTAAATAGCATGAAGCTTCCTAGGAATCTCTGGGCTGAAGCAGTGAATACAGCCTGCTACATTATTAACCGTGTTTATATTTGTAAATCTAATAATAAAACGGCTTATGAAATGTGGTTTGAGAAAAAAGCCTTCTATCAAATATTTTCGAGTTTTTGGCAACAAGTGCTATATTTTTGCGTGAAGTGAAAATTTGGGAAAATTCGACACTAAAAGTGATGAAGGGATCTTTTAGGTTATTCTTTAAATAATCGTGCTTATCGTGTTACGAACAACAGGACCGGTGTGATTCAAGAGTCAATAAATGTTGTGATTGACGATCTTTTGAAGACACCTGTCCCTAGTTTAGATAATGATGAAGTTCTTATACTTGAAAAACAAGAAATTTCATCAAGTGAAACTAATCCTGAATTAAGGACTGTTAAAGATCATCCAACTTCTCAAATACTTGGAAACCCTCTCACTGGTGTGCGCACTCGTAGACAATTAGAGGACATATGTAACTACGTATGCTTTACATCCCAGATTGAACCAGGTAACGTAAAAGAAGCACTTTCTGATGAAAATTGGATTCTTGCGATGCAAGAAGAACTTAATCAGTTTGTCAGAAATGATGTCTGGCAACTTGTTCCTAGACCTAAAGACAAACATATTATTGGAACAAAATGGATTTTCAAAAACAAATCTGATGACCTAGGAAATATTATTCGAAATAAAGCAAGACTAGTTGTACAGGGATATACACAAATTGAAGGTATTGACTATAATGAAACATTTGCCCCTGTAGCTCGTCTTGAATCAATCAGACTTTTTATCTCCATTGCATGTTTTAGGAAAATTAAAATTTATCAAATGGATGTAAAGAGTGCCTTTCTGAATGGTGATTTACATGAAGAGGTATATGTTGAACAACCTACAGGGTTTGAAGATCCTAAATTTCTTGATCATGTGTATCGTCTTAAGAAAGCTCTCTATGGTCGAAACAAGCTCCCAGCATGGTACGAAAAACTGACTAAGTTTTTACTGAGTCATAATTTTCAGATGGGGTGTGTTGATAAGACGCTCTTTGTTAAGAAACATAACGATGATATTCTAATGGTTCAAATATATGTTGACGATATTATTTATGGATCAACCCGTACTAACATGATTTGTTGAGTTTGCTGATTTGATGAAGTCTAAATTGAAATGAGCATGGTTGGAGAATTAAACTATTTCCTAGGATTGCAAGTAAAACAACAACTGATGGAATTTTTATTTCTCAAACCAAATATGCTCGAGTTTAATTAAGAAATTTGGATTTGAGAAAGGTAAAAATTTTGATACTCCTATGAGTACAATCTGTAAGACTCTCAAAAGACTCTACGGGTAATGATGTGGATCCTAAATTGTATCGTAGTTTGATTGGCGTTTACTTTATCTAGCGCTAGTAGACCAGATATTGCTTTGAGTGTTGGTATTTGTGCTCGTTATCAATCAAATCCTAAAGAATCTCACTTAAGCTCATTTGTTAAGCGGATTATGCGTTATGTCGCAAGTTCTACTAAATTGGGTCTCTGGTATCCACATGAGACTAATGTTCAATTAGATCTGCGCAGATGATCTTGTGGGTGGAAACATAGATGATAGGAAATCAACCGTGGTGGTTGTTTCTACATTGGAAATTGTCTTGTTTCTTGGTTTAGCAAGAAGCAAAGTTCTATATCGCTATCAATCTTGAGGTGAATACATTTCTTTGAAATGCATGTACTCAACTTGTTTGGATGAAACGAATGTTAAGCGATTATGGAATTACTCAAGATTCTATGATTTTATTTTGTGATAATTCAAAGTCAATAAATATCTCTAAAAATCGATTCAAAGCATTCACGTACTAAGCATATTGACATTAGATTTCATTACATTCGTGAATTAGTGGAAGAAAAAATAATAAATTTGGATTACATTCCAACCGAGATTCAACTTGCGGACATTTTCACTAAACCGCTCGACAGAAGCAGGTTTAATAAATTAAAATTTGATCTCGGTATGTGCAATTTAAATTAAGTTTGCATGATTTTGTGTATCATAATGTACATAAGTTTGATGTTTTATTTGCTTAAATTTGAAATTATTTTAATAAAAAAAAATTGCAAATTTTGTCGTACTCGACCTGTCGTGTGAATACACGACCGGTAAATCACGACTTGGTCGAACACGCATTATACGACACAATTGTCGTAAATCTCGGGATTTCACTTAAAATTGGGGATTTTTGTCTTCTTCTTCATTTCTTCATTTCTCTCCAACGGTTCTAGCTATGACTGCCCCAACCCACCTTCATTGTTCTTCAAGGTTAGTGGTTCTTTTGCATTTTTTTTTTTGTAGATTCTTGCTATTAGTGTTTCAAAACTCATGTTTGTGGAATCTATTTGATCATTCATTGCAGGTTTTGGGGTTTTATCTTGAAAAATCTGTTTTACTTAAACCTCATTTCTTCCAACTTGTTGTTTCCTTGTAATCCTTCTTTGAAAATGGATGCTAGAGGTAAAAAGAAAACTACTCGAGGTCCATCTTCTTCTAGATCAGCTTCTATTGTTCAACGTCATCTTCGCTCTCCTGAAAATGATCCTACTGATGCTCGAGATTTGCGTATGCGTAATGTAATTGTTGAACGTCATATTAATGTCAATCACATTGCTTCTTTTGGTATTCCTTCTTTGTTGGAATCGTGGGATGGGATAACATCTTACATTGGGGTGGAGCTGCATACCAGTCCATTGCCCAATCCATGTTTGCATGTATCTGTGATTTTTCTCTTGAGAATTTAACTTTTAAAGTTGATACTCAAGAAGGTTTGTTTGTAGTAGATCGACATTTGATTGCAGACATTATGGAAATACCTATCAATGATGAAAGCATTCCAATTAATATTTTACATGATAGTCTCTCAGAATCTGAACGACGAATGCTTACTAGAGATTTATGTAATATGGATGTTCATTGGACTCATAAAGGTCATACACTTCCCTCAAGGTATTTGTTACCCAGACACAGAGTACTTCATAAGATATTCATTTCAAATCTTTATCCACGTTCTGGTAATAAAACCGAACTCACTGCTTTTATGGTTCGTGTTTTGCATTCTGTTGTCTCTGGTGCTAAAATATGTCTTCCTTCTTTAATCTGTCATTCCATTATTCTGTCGCGTCACCATCCTGGACATAGTGATATACCCTTTGGTTATTTATTGACTATGTTAGCAAATCATATGCTCATAGCTATGCCTACTAGAGAAAAACCCATCCACCATCTCCCTTTTAATAATTCCAATCTTAATAAGATGACTTTAGATTTGGCTAGAGGCCAAGTGGATGTCAGTAGTGGTGGTCTTGAAGCTAGTAATGCTTTGAAGCTAGTGATCTTCCGAAGACGTGAATATGGATGACTTATTTGAAGAACTTGAGTCAGACTCGGCTGATGATCCTGATTTTCAGCCTTCTGATTTTGATGAAAGATTGAATTCTCTTCAAGAGCAGGTGGCTCAAATTCGTGTTACTCAAGATACACAATTTTCTATATGCGTAAATATATGAGGCGAATTGCTAAGGGTTTACACAAAATTGATCCTTCTAATCCTGCACCCTCTTCGGTTCTGACTGAATTTTTTTTTTTCGTGTCCAGTAATATTTACTGATATTAGCATGCATCTCAAAACTTTTTTTTGTTTATGCACAATTTTCTCTTGCTTCAACTACTAATTTTATTACTGTTCTTCTTCCTTTGTCATTTTGTGACAAAAAGGGGGAGAGGTTTGGTAAAATTTTGATGTCATGATAAACTTCTCTATGTATTACTCAGGGGGAGTTAAACTTCTCAAGAGTTATGGGAAAATGATTATTGCTTATCATGTCTATACATTGCTTATCATGTCTATACATCTGTGCATGCTTTGTACTTCTCTTATGTCTATTGGAAGTATTATTACTTGGGTGTTTTGTCACAAATTTGACAAAGGGGGAGATTGTAAGGGTTATGGTCTCATACTCCTTTGGTTGTCAAATTTTGATGTGTCAAAACATCTATCTGTGTCTTGTGCTTGTATGATGATTTTTATTCAAGACACTGTTTAAATACTTCAAGAAGCTATAAGTCGAACTCTTCAAGATGTTACAAGTTGAAGCTCAAGATGTTGAAGTTTAAGAAGCTACTATGTTGATGTTCAAGTCTTAGAGAACGACTCATGACTTCAAGACTAATAAGCAATGCATGAAGTAGTTGTTATGCTGATAAAGATCTCAAGTTTGAAGCTACAACAAAGTTCAAGATCTCAAGCCTGATATTGTTCAAGATTTCAAGCCTGATATAGGTTCAAACAATCTACATTCGTTGAATGGTTGAAGTTCAATATCCATACGACATGTTTTTCAGTTTGAATGACCTTAGGTTGACCCTTTAAGTAGGTCATTTTGGATACATAAATCAAATATTAATTTTACATAAGTTTGGTCTATTCCAAGACCCGGTCTAGCTCTTGTTCGACCGGGCCCTAGCATTGGTTCGACTAGTCCAAGAAATTCCACGATCGGTCCTAAGTTGTTGAAGATTTTTCGAATTTTTTGGAACGCCCACGACGACCTGGAGGTCCTTCGACCGGTCGTAGGTTGGCTTCGACTTGTCCACGATCAGTCGTGGAGCTACGACTCAATATCCAGCAATACAATTCATGGTCCTACGACCAGTCGTAGGTATCTACGACCAGTCGTAGGTGACCCACGACCAGTCGTAGGGTACTCACGACGATCGTGGAACGGCTTTCAAAGATCGCGCTCAATTTTTCAAAAATTGTTAGAGCTACGACCGATCTAGGTTTCTAAGACCAGTCGTAGGAACGATTTTTCTTCTATAAATTGAACACGAAATTCAGAGTTTTTACATCCTCAACTCCATTCCATTTCAAGAATTTTCAAGTAATCACTCTGAGATAAGTCTGTGTTTATTTTAAGCTAAATTGTGCTTATTTAATATTCCTTTTTGCTAGCTTATTTAATTTGATTTTGTTTCTCTATTCCAATCTTATTTGAAAAGAGGAATTATATTATTCCTTCTTCTTGGAATCAAAATCAAATATTGCTACGCCCAACAAGTTAAATCTAAAATCTATTAGAATTTAGAACCTTGAATGTGAGTATTGGAAATTGAACTTTGACATTCAATCATCTACTCCGATTGGTTCTACCGGGCTGCTAAAGGAGAAATCCGGTATTTTACATTCTGAAAATTCATTTATTTTGGTTTGTTTGAGGTTGAGCCAGAAAAATCTCATTATACTGGTTTTGTTTGAGGTTGAGCCAGAAAAATCTCATTGTATTGGTTGTCTGAGGAAAACCAGAAAACTCAGAAAAAGGGGTTTTTGAATTGTGTAAGCCCAAGTAAAAAAGACACAATTGTAAAGGTTTTGGTGAACCGAGAAAACCTATTTGATAGTGAACGCTAATATCCCCTGTGTGAGGATATTAGAGTGGAGTAGCACTCGTGTGGTGTTGTAAACAACAGTTGGTGTACACAGTGAACCACTATAACTCTTTGTCTTGTGGATTGAATGCTTGCTTAATTTTCATATCTTTTATCATTTGATTGTGTGGAATGTACAAGTGGATGTGAATGTTGTAACTATTTACATTTTCAAGCAAGTGTGGGGATTGTTGTAATAATTTAGATCTTTATACGCATTTATTTTCAATTCCTTGCTATTTCATTTACTTATATTAACATTGAGTTCTTGATTCAAAAGAGGTTCTAGAAATAAGGTTGTCCTACCATAAGCCCTTGTTTATTATGGTGTAAGGTTGTCCTTAGAACTGAATTTGTATCAATCTCTCAATAATTATTTATCAAGGTGATTTATATTTAGCATTGTGAATTGATTCATAATTCTAAGGGTATTGATTTACTTTAGTTCCGCTGATTTTATTTTAAATTTGACATAGTCCTATTCACCCCCCCTCTAGGACATATAGCTTGGCCTTTTCAGCATCATCAAGGTTGGCACCGATGCCCTCTACCTCTGTCCCTGTATGTTCTGTACAGTTGGATAGTTAATGGATGAGTAGCCAGCTCAGTGTGAATTTTCCTCAAGATTACACACTTCCGCCATAGCAATCATAATTAAAAGTAGAACAAGCAGTAATCCAAAACAAACAATATGCAGTCTTATTAGATGCATGGATGCGTGAATGCAATCGTCGGCCCGGGTAAAACATCTAGACGGCCTATGTCCTGGGTAAAACATCCAGACGGACATTGGGGTCATCACCCATGCAATCGTCGACTCGGGTAAAACATCCAGACGGTCTGTGCCTAGGGTAAAAATCTAGTCAAGCAAATACGTACGAGGGGAATGGAAGATGGTTTGTGCCCCGGGCAAAACATCTAATCGGGTGAATCCATATGCCCCGTATGATAGCAATAGATGCTGGTCTGTGCTATGCATGCATGATTAGCCAACCCGTTATTACTCAAATTGCAACCAGCTAATTTAATTATGCTCACGGTCACTACGGGGAGCACATAGCCCAGCGTAGGCCGACAGCTTGAGCATAGTGTCTCATTACCACCATCCCTGGCTCATGAGGTCCTCCACCTTGGGATGATCTAATAGGGTGCCTTGATCAAAATGACATTGGTTCAAGGTCCCTATTTCACACACATTTTGTCTAAGTACATCCCAAGTGTGGCTTGCATACAATCATAGAATCCTCCATGTATAGCATTATGAGATTTTGTGTAGAGGCAATCAAGATAACATATATAACTTCGAATAAAAATATGAAGAGAGACATTATAATTTTAAATAATGATTTTTAAGAATGTATCAACAAGACAGGCGAATAGTAATCATTTTTCGTGGGTTAGCTAACATGTGAGCCCATCATGTGGTGGAAACAAGTATCACAATAGTGGTAATCTAGCGTAACTATGTTTAACTAATTTATAAATGGAAAGCCCAAGGGGAAAGTCATCACCTGTATAGTAGTGCCCACGAACTTTGTCTGAGTCTCCTGGTGGCCCGGGGTCACTCAAAGAACCTCCTAAAAGTTACAGTTTACGTTTATCAGGCATTTCCACGGCTTAGATTAACAGATGTATCATAGTGTGGTTTCATGGATGGTGTAACACATCATGAGGTGGAATTTACTGCACAGATGGACAGTTTGGATGAACCTCGTATACGGTGGAGTCCATATGTGACCAACGTGGGGAGCGTCTAATGGTTCAAATGGTACTAACACCACCTATGTTGGTACACACATGCCATGTTAGTCACCCTGCATTGACATCAAGATTTCTAGTGCTGACATAGGGTATCTCCAACAGTTCACAACAAGTGGAACGGCTTGGATCTGGATAAACTTATCAAGGTGGCCCCACATGTTGAAGAGTTCTCACGCTCAGATGGACTGGATCAGTCCTAAATACATCTGAGGTGGGGGCCCATTTGCTGATTCAATAGGTGGGAGGCTTGGATTTCAGCAGAACTTGTGGTGGGCACCCATTGTCAGATTTGTTTTGGACGGTGCAGGTGGGACTTTATCAACGTGGGTTCCACACAGGGCCACCCACACGTGTCTAACATATGTAAATGTTATATTAACATCTTATGGATCTAAGATATATTAAAGTATTATTTCATGTATCTGACTATTTAAATATTACATATATCACATTCATCTGATGTTTAAATATCATGTATATCACATGCATTTGATATTTATTTTTATTTTTTTAGCGTGATATCAGCGTGGGTCCCACATGGGCTCATCACAAGCATATGTTATAAAAGGCCCAGTGTTAGAGATCATGATGAACGGTCAAGATGTGCCTCATGTTGCTTGATGGATCCCATATATTAAAGGTGTATGATATAAATTAAGGTTTGCCTGCATGCACAGGTGTACATATGTGCATACAGATACTTTTTCCTTTATATATATTATATTATATCTATAGATATATGTATTCAAACATCCGACTCTCATGAATGGATGGACGGTCAGGGTAATATGAGTGAGGTCCATGTATTTTTGAAGTGGATGGATGGTCAGGGTGATTTGAGTGGGGTCCATGTGCTTTTGAAATATGGATGGACGGTCAAGGTGATTTGAGTGGGGTCCATGTGCTTTTGAAATATGAATGGATGGTCAAGGTGATTTGAGTGGGTCCATGTGGTATCAAGGTGGGCCATGTTATGGGCGGTCTGGATGAATGGTAGAGGTCCATGGCTGATGGAGGGACGGTCTGGATGCAAATCCTCATATGCACCATGCTATTCATATGCAAGAGGTGCACCTTTATAATATAATATTAATTATTTAAAAACCCATAAGTACGTGCTATATTCACATGCATATAAAAAAAATTGTTTACAAGAAAGTCCAGGCCTGACGTCCTCTGGTGGACGGCCTGGATGTTCCACGTCATTAAGGTGGGACTGTTAGAGTTTGGTGACGTCAATGCACCAAAGACTATAGCCGGTGTGGTGGTCCCTAACCCAATCGGCACCAAAGCCAGTGGGTCTCATGTTTTCAACAGTGGATGGTCACTCTCAACACTATTTTATGCGGTGTGGCCTACCTGATTATTAGATCTACTTCATTTTCTAGTCCAAGCCTCAAAATGAGCTTGCCAAATGCATGGACGGTCTGGATGCAATCCCTGTACACTATGTTGCATCCAACAGAGGTACCTCATATATACATACCTAACGTGCATGCTTCTCTTTTTTTTTTTTGAATGTCCAGGGACTATGCCATCCGACGGACGGCCCAGACAAGCCATCACACTATGGTGGGGCCACATACGTGGTCCACCAACAAGCAGTTGGTGTGCGGTGGGGCCCACTGCGATGCGGGGGGCACCGCCCAGACGTGTGCAAGGCCCAAAACCAAGGCGGTCCCTTAGTCATTGGTGAGGCCCACTGCATTTTGGCAAGGCCCGGTTGCGGCCCAACTTGGTTTTTAATGTGCACAACGCCCGCATTTGGCAAGTGTTAAACGGCTCGTCTGCGGTTACTTTGGAGGCCATTTTTGCCCCTAGTTTTCAGCCCAAACACGGCCTATTTCTATGTTCTACAAAGGCAAGGTGGCTGCCATTTTTGTCAGCCTAGGAACGGTCCGATCAGGGTCGTGTTTATGCTGAAAACAAACGAGCTGAGAGGCCGCTGTTTATTGGTCTGGTTTAGAGCTGAAATAGGGCCTATTTTTGGCTCCATGAATGGTCCTTGTTGATGGGTGTTTTTCAGCCAAGGTGATGTGTGATGGGGCTTTAGTCTTGGGCTTTTCTTTAGAGGGAAAGGAATGAAGAAGAAGGTTTCACCTCCAACATTGGGTCTGACTCTGACTCACCACCCTCACTAACTTCCTCTCTTCTCTCTTTTCTCTCCTTTCACCCCCTTCTTTCTTTCTGCCACTCAAACGGTGTGGCAGCAAACTCACACTGGCTCGGCTCGGTCCGTTTTCCACGGGCTGAGTGGGGACAGTGCGAGTCGAGGTCACTTAGAAAACATCACTCCCACTCTCTATTTTCTCCCTCTGCTCATTTCTTACCTCTTTTTCTGAGTGAGTTCTGAGGAGGTTGGGCCCTCCTTTATATAGGCAGGAAGAGGAGAGGAGGGTGGCTGGTTTTAATGGGGTCTGAGCTAGCAGCGGTTGCGTCACCGCCCTTCCAAAAAAAAAAAAAAAGAAACTCCCAGACGCCCCCTTCATGGCCCTGTCTAGCCATTCCTGGCCGTGAGAGGACCTTCCTAGCTGTGCCTGAGGAAGGCCTGGGTCTACTGGTCCATGGGAAGTCTGCTTTGCAAGAGAGGTATCCGGGTGGTCCCTTCCTTCTAATCCTAGACGCATGATGAGGGAATGGACGGTCCATTCCTATCTCGCTCTTTCCTATGAGCGAGTCTAAACCCCTATATGGTTTTGATCAGGGGACCCATTCGAGCGAAATAGACGGTGTGGATCATCCGAAAAATGGCCAGGGTGGCTCACTTACAAGTTTGAAACTCGTCAGTTTTACATGTTGCAAGTGGCGGGAGAGCATCTCCCGGTTTTTAAACCTTTGGATCGGTGTGCTCTGCGCACAGTTAAGTATTGTACTCATGCATTAAACGTGGGGCCTTCTTCGATGTTTTTGACGGATCTTCTCCGATCACTTTGGGTTCCCTGTATAGGGTCGTGATTCAGTTTGGAGTTTATTGTGAGGTTTAGGTGGGTCATGTTATGCTTTTCTAGGCCCTGTTTGGCCCGCATGATGTGATCTATCGGTCGAACGGGTCTGATATTTATTTATGACGGTTAAACGTATGTCTGAGGTGTAGGGGTGTCCCATTGGTTACCTTCAGATTCCTTTAGGTTGACTTTCCAGAGTACTGCTAACATATATGGTTTCAGAAACTGATTGAGCTTAAGTTTTTCAATCCCACTTACCTCTTTGATTGGTTTGAGGTGTAAGCTGAGTCTCCCAGGTCATAGCGGATCATCTCAAAGCTTCTTGGGAAATCCTGACCTGTGTTAAGTTAAGTCATTAGGTTAAGTTTTAGTAGTCATGGGTTTTAAAAGGTAACGCCCGAGTATCACAGGTACGGGGTGTTACACAAAGTTCATTATTGGCATTGGCTACAATGGTGATTCCGAACTTCTTAGGAACCACCTGAGTTGGACTCACCCATTGACTATCGGATATCAGGTATATGATACCTACATCTAATAGCTTAAGAACCTCAGCCTTAACCACTTCCTTCATGTTTGGATTTAATCTACGTTGTGGTTGCTGGGAGGTCTTTGAATTATCCTCTAGATAAATGCGGTGAGTATAAATCGAAGGGTCAATTCCCTTGAGGTCTATAATCGACCATCCAAGGGCTCCCTTATATTCAATGAGAGTAGAGATAAGCATACTCTCTTGTGTCTTGCTCAAGGTGGGAAGAAATCACCACCGAGTATGTCTCATCTTGACTTAAATAGGCATATTTCAAATCAGATGGCAAAGGTTTTAGGTCAAGCTTCGGTGCCTTGAGGTTAGATGGTAGAGGCATTACATCAGTTTGGGGCAATTCTTCAAATTGTGGCATCCACTAGTTAACTTTAAGTACCGGCATGGTATCCAGCATGGTCTTCATCTCCCTAATCATATCATCATCAAAATTATGGAAGTGGGCCAGACACGTCTCTAGAGGGTCAGAGAATAAGGTCAAAAGTATTCTATCTTCCATGAAAGAGTCAATCATGTTAATATCGTGGGAATTATCATCATCCTCTAACTGTCTGCCCATATTGAAATAGATATTCAACTCTAATATCATATTTCCAAAAGACAGACTCATGACTTCATTCCTGCAATTAATTATTGCATTTGATGTGGCAAGGAATGGGCAGCTAAAAATGATAGGAATTTAAGTGCTTATGTCCACGATGGGTTGATTATCCAGGACGATAAAATCTACCGGGTAGTAGAATTTGTCAACCTGGACCAACACATTCTCAACTATCCCTCTCAATACATGAACCAAGCGATCAGCAAGTTGTAATATGATTCGGGTGGGTTTCAATTCACCCAAACTTAATTGTTCGTAGACCGAGTAAGGAATCAGATTTACACTCGCTCTTAAGTCAAGAAGTGCGTACTCAATCCGGTAGTTCCTAATTTCACAAGGGATGGTTGGGCTACCGAGATCTTTCTATTTTTGTGGCACATCTTGCTTGAGGATGGCACTCACTTTTTCTGTCAAAAAGATTTTCTTTTTGATACTTTGCCATGTTTTAGTCGTGCATAGGTCGTTCAGAAAATTGGCATATGAAGGAATTTATTTTACCGCATCCAGTAAAGGAATATTACCTTCACTTGTTTCAACACCTCTAGAATGTCCTGAGAGTTAGAGAAAGATTTTGGTGCAATCAACCATTAGGGGAATGGGGTAATCGGCTTGCTCAGAGGTTCCAGTTCTAATCCATGTGGAGTGTTGCTAGGTATATCAATTTCATCTACTTCCGGGTCATTAGACTTTTCAGCCCTTACCGGAATAGATTTGTCAATTATCTTCTCACTCCTAAGAGTGGTGATAGTCTTAGCTTACTCCATTTGATTTGAAGAACTTGGATCACTTATTTCGTATTACGGTTTAGGATTGGGGAAATGTCGGGTTGGAAGAATCCCTTTTTCGCCAATTAAATTTTTTTGTCTCACATCCTTATATGACCTTTGAAAGGTCTCGAAGAGTTTGCAATATACTCTGATTGATAAGCTTTAGGTTTTGAATATGTTTCCAGACTGGATCCTCTTGAGGTTTCCCTTGATTAAAGAATTGGTTAGGAATTCCTTGAGGAGTAGTAGTTTTTCCATTCCTCTAACTAAAGTTCAGATGATTTCTCCAACTAGAATTGTATGTGTTAGAGATGGGTCCATTGAAAGGTCTTTGATAGTTGTTCATGGCATTCAATTGCTCATTCAGTGCCTCTTGAAAAATAGGTATCGTTGGGCAATTTTCAGTTGTATGTATGTTGCAAGTACAAATACCGCAAACAACTTCCTTAACTTTATCCTTCTTAAGTTTCATGGCCTCGACCTTCCTTGCAAAACTGGCCACTTTAGCATTTATATCATCATCCTCTTTCAGCAAGTATATCTCACCTCTCTCCCTTACTTGAGTAGGCTTAGATGTGGTGCTCGATTTTGTGGAGATGTCCCATGATTGTGCGATTTCAGCAAGTTTGTCAAAGTAATTCCACACCTCATCGACATTTTTGTTCATAAACTCCCCATTGCACATCGTCTCGATGAATTGGCACATGGAAGATGCCAGTCCATCGTGGAAGAAAGTTGTTATGCATCATGTTTCAAAACCGTGTTGTGGGTATGAACTAACGAGATCCTTGAACCACTCCCAACATTGGAAAAATGTTTCATCTTCCCTTTGGGCGAAGTTCATGATCGACTTCCTGATGGTGTTCGTCTTATGGTATGGAAAGAATTTTTTTATGAACTCCTTCATCATATCATTCCATGTGCCAATAGATCGCGGACGTAGTAAGTACAACCACGTCTTAGATTTTTCTTTCAAGGAGAAAAGAAAGAGTTTCAGTCTGACCATGTCCTCAGACACGTTAGGAAAGTATAAAGTCATTATAACCTCATTAAACTCTTATAAGTGTAGGTATGGACTTTTAAATTTAAGTCCAAGGGATTTTGTAAGGAGTTGGATCACTCCAGGCTTGATATCCATGTTTCCTATGTTTCCTTGGAAAAACCATACAAGAAGGGGTGCTCACCCCCACCGGTTGTAAGTCTCATAAAGTACGAGGCAGAGGTACTTGATGCACCTCATTCTCATCCTGGACTTCTGCAACTCGAGGTTGCGGCTGATTCACCGGTTGATTTACAGCCATAACCTTAATTAACTTTGAGGATCTCGAGTGATGTCTAATCCTGTGACGGATAGATAACCCCTCAACTAATCCTCTTTCACTGAAAAGATGTCGAGTGTTGTCACGGACCCACTTGGGCATGAAACACTATCAGCCCTCTATTTCAGATTCTAACCTAAACCTTTAAAAAAAATAGAAATCTAAAAACAGAAAGAGAGAGAATTAGAAAGAAGTTACCAAATTAGAAGTTTCTATATTGAGATCCTACAAAAGAAAAAGGAAAGTGAGTTAGTTTCTAAAAAGGAAATAAGGAAAACAACCTAGTTTCTAAAAAAAAAAATGAAAAAGGAAAATTTCTAAAAACAGAAAATAGAAAGTTTCTAAAAACAATTAGTTTATAAAAAAAAAAAACAGAGTAGGAAAGTCTCTATCCTAGAATTAGAAAGTAGTTTCTAAAAATAGAAAATAGAAAGTTTCTAAACCTATAATTAGAAACCAAAACTAATTTCTAAAATAATTCAGAAAACCCTAATCCTAAAAATAGAAAATAGAAAAACCATAATCTTAAACTAATTCCAAAACCAGTTAATCTCAGAAAAACGCAACCGTTAGTCCTTAGCAACAGCGCCAAAAACTTGTTCACAACCCCAAGTGTAGGGTCGCGATGTAGTAATAATCTCAGTGAGACCGAGGTCGAATCCACAGGGACTAATCTCATGAGTAATTCTGAAAGCAACTGGAAGAAGATGTGAATCTAAATCTAGAAATTAAAGAGAGTAATTGTGAGGGATTTAATTAAAAACTTGTAAATTTAAAGGTGGGAACTAGGGTTTCTAAGGATCCACTTGTAAAGATCGGGGAGATCTATTCTTCATTCAAAGACACAACTAGAATCAGAGTCCTATCTTATCCAGTTGGAAGATATCTCAATAAAAGCAAATTTGAACTTCCTTTGACCTAATTCTCAATGGATGAGCGTTGTGAGAAATGGAAGTGATTCCATCACAAAACCATGCCCAGGAGAGAATGGCTCACAATAGGATATACCAATCTCATAACCAAATATAAGAGAATCATGAAGATTAGAAGGGATTCCATCATCCAACCATGCCCATAAGATGATGGTGAACAACAGGACTTATTAATTTCACAATCTCAAATCAGGAAAAGAAGATACTCAAAGCCATTGCAGATCTATTGTAATTTGAGTCATAACAAACCATTAAAAACTGAAAGTATTTCTTAAATATCAAACTAGAATCAAAGAGAGTTGAACTTAAATATGAATCAAAGCAGTAGAAAACATCCCATCACGCTACAAGCTTCACCTCTTAGCCCTAGCTAAGAGGTTTAGCCAACCATAGTCATGATCGGAACTAAAACCGTAGAAGAAAGCATGAAAAACTAAGGAAGAAAGAAGAAAGACGCTTATCGACAGCTCTCCGCCCTTTGCTTCACTCCTCTAAACCCTTAAATGATTAGATTGATTGATAGATGCCTAGGGATGTGTAACGTCTCGAAAAAATCTGTACAAAGACCCGAGTACCACCTCAGGAAGAAATCACTCAGGACCAAATCTTTTAGAAATTAGATGAAATTAACTAAGTGTAAAACTAGATTAACTGTGAAATTAGCTTGAACCACTTTAAATACGATCCGTAAGACCCAAAACAAGTAGAATCATTAACGCTACTTTACCCTAAAATCTAGGATCAATCTCTAAACCCAGTTGCTCTCGGGAGCACACCGAAACTTTGTATCGGACCTGGACCACGCGTCGAAAGTCCGATTACTGCGAGACCATACGGTTAGGACCGCCTTACTGGACTTGACAACCACCTTGGAAATCAACTCCAGATAGTATCCAGAAATGCACAACTTGAACCCGGAGGGAAGTGTGTGAGAAACACTAATATCTTTAGGAATTGAACTCAGATTTAAGTGATTTGGGTCATTCACTTGCAGGCCAAATCTAAGCTTTCAGACCGTCAGAATGTGACCCAAATACACCCTCGGATTAGGAAAAATTTCTAGCATATGTCGGTGTACTTGTGGCCCTGATCGAATACCGGTGATCGTTGAACTGAAACTGGTCCTCCGCAGTTGATCTGTAAATCCAATCGAACCGAAACCTTAACTCGACCTAAATCCAATGTTAGGGAGCTTAAGACCGACCGTGCGTAGAAAAGGAGCCACCAGAAGTGCTTTATTGGACTAAAACAACCACCTCTTGGCTATAACCCAAGTATACCTTGGCCCTGGGGCCATTCCCACCAGTTTTGGGCCTATATAAGCCCCTTAAACCCTCTCTCTCTCTCATTCCATACGAATTTGTAACCCTAAGAGAGAGAAAGAGAATAAAAGAGAGAAAGTGTGAGAGAAAGCGGGAGATCATTCCCAGGATTCGATCCTGACCCTCCACATGCTTAACCACCATTCTTGTATCATTACACGAGTGATTCAAATTCCATTTTTAGGTAAGAAAACCTAACCCTAATCTGTTTTAGGGTTTCAAATAGTGTAAGTGATAAAATAGCTAACCTATTTCATGCTATAAGTGGCCGTCATGTCGTAGACCAAGGCTTGACATACAAACTAAGTTCGATACAAGTTTACCGGTGAAAGGTGCGGACTATAAATATTTAGGTTATGGTTTTCAAGGCTTTCAATGTCAGTAATGATTTATGACTGGCTTGATTGCTATCACATGTGCTTAGATACGAGGGTTTCCGTGTATTATGTACATATATAAACTATGTTGATTTATAATGCATTCCATGTGTTTGTTGAAATGCATGAGTGAGTATGGAATTTTGATTTATGCTTGCCATGTTTATTGACTGAGTATTCATGATTTTTGTACGTATGGTGAACCCTTGTAAAGGGATTTGCTATAATACTTGTTATAACTACCTTACTACATGTATATGATATGTGTAGCCCAAGTGTTTGTTAAAATGCCTGAATGTGAAAATGCTTGTTTAAATGCATGTAATGAGGGTGTTGAGATAGGATCCTCAATTCCCTTAACTATGGTTATAGTATCATTTATATAACCTATCCTACTACTATGTGTTGTATGGGTGAACTGTCTATGTATGATAATATGTGTAGTATGTGTTTATTAAATTGCTCAAGTAAGATTTATATCTGACTTCAGTTGTCACATGCTGTTTAGGTTACTAAATGTGAATGCTATTGTTTGGAATGTGACTGGGGCTACTATGTAGTCCAGGCAATCAGTAAATGTCTGTGAACGGTAGTTGAACTGCTTAACCACGACAGACATGCCCGATGAATCCAAGTCGTACTCTCCTTGTTGGCAGTGGTTAGGCCACGCGGAGTGCTTACGCACTTCATGTCGATCAGATCAACGTATGCTCGTACCAGTCGAGCTTGTCAAGCAACCCGGTTGACCCGATGTATGTTCACCATGTATGAATGTTACTGTTTGAATATAAGGTACCAACTTACCGGTGTAAAACCCGTTTAACCTTGGTACCTCGATCGGCTAAGACTCATGAGCCGGACATGGTGATATGGGACACCGTTGTTGAGCTGTCGGCCTACGCCGGGGTGACGAGCCCACCCATAGTGACTAGTGAGCAACCTAAACTTGTAAGCTGAATACGGTGGTATGGAACACTGTATTCAAGCTGTCGGCCAACGATTAGGGGACGAGCCATTCGTAATGACCTCGAGCATACTCTGAGACTGCGTTGAAGCGACGAGCCTTTCCGTAGCAACTAGAGTATAAACTAGGCCAGCATTGAGGTGACGAGCCCTTTGTAATGACCTGGAACAGCAACATCGTATGAGACCAGCTAGGACTGACAACCCTAAAATGGATCATTGTTTGGAAAACGATATAAGGGAGGTACCTTAGCTTCCCAATCCTACTGTATAAAAAGGTCTAATAAGAACTCGGTAATCACGCTCATGCACCGCATTGCATATGCCTTTGGCATTGTTGTTGAGCACAAAGGAAGGGGTGCATGTCGCAACTGTAAGAGGAAGATCGTAGAGGGAGTGCAGGCGAAGGCATGCATCATTAATACATATCATGTTTGCATTAACCAGGGTACTTAGGGATGTTTAATTGTATTATTTTATCATTACTGCCTAATTGAATTAATAACATGTTAACCTTTGCCTTATAGCTCTACTGAGTTGATCACTCAATCTCACGTTTTGGGACAGTGCTTAAACACGAACCAGACCCTGTTATAGTTACAGATGATGGTGATGCTTACGAAATGGAGCCAGAGTTTTATGATGACAAGGAGAAATTCTCCTACATGCAGTTATCAGGCGGGTCTATGTAGACCGTGTTCTGACCGACGGGGCTTACAGGGATGCTGACTAGATATCATTACGCTCGTTATGATTGTGTTTCGGAGCACACATGTACATTCATTTTATACATTTTGGGAGTATACATGTATATATTTAACCTGGTAACATATTCACACTTCAGAGACTTACTACAGTTCATATATCTTATATATCCATTACAATATTCCGCTTGCGAAATTCACTTATCCCTGGAGTATGATATGCTGATTTGGTATAATCTCATTCATGTTTAATACACTAATACGAACAACATTTAATCATCATTATCTATGTTGCATAAGTGATGTGTTGGAACTCGGGAGTTAGGCTCCTGCTCGACCCCCAATTTTCAGGGTGTTACAGGATGCCTTAGGGATTCCTATTTATAGTTGTGCAACACCTCCTTTCGCACCTCTTTAGAAAAATTCAAAAACTGCTTCAAATTTACACACTCTGCAGAACCCTGCGTAACTTCGCGCGATCCACTCGATGACATCGAACAACCTTCGATGTCATCGAATGTGTCTTTTATATATGGTTTTTCCATGCTTTTATAGCTTCATCAAAACTCTGCGATCTTCTATGTCATCGAACCTACCTTCGATGTCATCGAAGAGGCCTTCGATGTCATTAAGCATTGTTCGAGGAATCGATAATGTGTCCAAAACAGTCTAGAGAGTTAATCCAATTTCTTTAATAAATTCGATGTCATTGAAGAGACCTTCGATGTCATCGAGCAGATCTTCGATGTCATTGAGCAGTGCTCCGAGTAATCCAAAATGGTGCCCAATATGTCAAGTGAGTTTTGCTGAAATTTCATAAAAAATTCGATGTCATCGAGCAGGTCTTCGATGTCATCAAAAAATGTCTTCAATTTATCTAGCGACTAACTCGATTTTTCGTCATCAATTCGATGTCATTGAATGTGTCCTCGATGTCATCAAACGGTGCAAATGACACGGTCAATGTGTATTCTGCACTTGTTCTTTCGGCTTCGTTCCTTCTCTACTTGGTTTTCTTGAATCCCGAGACCTTGAAATCTTCAATCTTTATCTCCTAAGATCCATTCTTTACCTTGGTGATCTTTGAGCCTCAAATCCATGCTCTTAGCAACTTTTCTAATCCAAGCTCTTAAATTCACCTTGCTTCACAAACATGAGTAAAATATGACATTAAGCAGTATTATGTTCATAAAATTGTAGACACTGAAAATCGGCGCCCACGCTGACTTATATGGTAATGTTTGTGGTGGATGGTTAGGCTAAGTATGGATGTTGGAGTCGCCACTAGCCGAAAAATTTTAGAATCCTGCAGTCGGCTAGAACTATGAAATATGCAGGGTTAGGGAAACCCGAAGACTCTCCTCCCTTAAATTGACTCCTGGTCTGCGGTCCGGGATTATGGACAAGGGACCTCAATTACAAAGAGGGAAGGGATTAGCACCCCCTCTGCCCTTACAAATGTACGGTCTCTACTTAGTATGGTAAAATAATATCAATGTATGATGATGTTATGGTCGAGATGGGGCTAGACACTGATGTAGCAAGATCCGAGATTTCAGCAAGCCACAGAGCATACGTCCAATGGCGTGCCTAGAAAGCGGATGTGATGATGCTTATGTAAAAAGGTAAAAAGAGTGGACTAGATCACTAGGAATTTCTGATGTGACAGGATCCGGTCTATGGTAAGTCATAGAGCATATGTTCATTAGAGATTTAGAGGAGCAGGGGGGTTGAGACGGGAATAAATGTCATGATGAATGCTTGTATATGGTAAATCTTTGGCTTGATCTTTGGATATGCTAAGACATGAATTGAACTATGGCCATACTAGGTTAAGGTTATGGATTGGGAAGGTCAAGAGTAAGGCTAGGGGGTGGCTCAAAAGATCAGGGCTTGGAAGGTTTGAGAGCTTCTTCCCTCTCCTTCACTTTCTTCCTTACTCTTTCTTTCTCTTTTTCTTACTCTCTCCCTTACTCTCTTTCTTTCTCTCTCTCTTTCCCTTGGATAAGGTGTCTTGAAATGAGAAGAGGAGAGGGCTATTTATAGCCTTCTCCAATGGCATTACTGTAATTACCAGATTTGAGAGGGTTAAAAGCTGAGGTGGCCAGTGTTGATTGGTGGAGAAGAGAGAGATGCCACATGGCACACTTTCATTAGCTTATGGGGCTGGTAAATTGTTAAATAGCGAAGGTATGAGGTAATTTTGAAGGAAAATTGACTTTTGGATGCTGGGACAGCTGTCCACACGCGAGCCGCGGTGGGGGCAGTTGAAGTACCGCAGGCGGTAGTCAGACTACCGCCTGCAGTAGCCAAACTACCGCCCGGGCCTGGTTCGGGCCGGATTCACACGTGTGGGTTTCGTGTGGTGCTCTGGTTCATCCAGTAGTCTCCGTTTTGGGTTCTGAGATTCAAAGTGATGGATTTAGGTATGGATAGAGGGTTCTGGCCAAGGTATAGGATATAGGTGACGTTGTGTGTATACTGATCGGCTTGGATCACGGTTTCGGGTTGCGACTGGGGAGTTTTGAGGATTCTGGGCTACGGCTATGGTTAGGGTTTGGTGTAGGCTAGGATTGGGATTAGGGTTAGGTCTAGGATGGGATTAGGGTTAAGGTTAGGTTATGATCATGGTTCCTCGGTAGTCTTAGCCTTCTCAATATATTATCTTGGGTGGGGTGTCTATAGATGCCCCTCTTTGGCCGAGGTTACAAGCAACCGAAGGCCTAAGCGAGTGGACACCCCACCCTTCTGGTCAGAAAGGATAGTGATTCAAATCTGTTACCTGTCATTGTATCATTGTCTGTCGACTGTCTAAAAAAAGATGACTTGCACATATCATGAGGGTTGAGGAAAACGTTGTGATTGTCTCCTGTGCATTCGTCGCGGCTTTACGGATCACCAATCACAACCCTTTCACATCAAATTGTTAACAGCATTGGAGGGTAAGTCTGAAAAGTAAGGGCCTTTGCGCATTTGTCGCGACTTTACGAGGATTCCCGTACTGTTAGGTCTGTCTTTCCTTTGCTATATAATCACCCTAGGAGTATTCATTCCATTTGATCGTCAAAGTAGTTAGCTGCCATGCGCGTTGGTGCGGCCTTACGGGGAACTCACTACACTGCCTTGGACTCAATTAAATTTTGTGAACATCCAGGACTGGGTATGTGCAGGTAATCCTTTACAATGCAGTCCACTGATTCTACTACTTTGGTTACAATGGATTGTTGTCACTTCGAGTTTGATTATTCTTTCCAGAGATAGATCCAAACATTTTACTAGCAATCGTACGACTGTCCAGATATAAAGATCTGGCCAATCGTATTTGTATCATGTACGGATTTGATCATCCTCCGGGGAGATCGGGGGAGACCGAATCCTATTTAGCTGTTTGCACAGACCGCAACTCGAGAATATGAAAGATTCCTCAATGTACTACGTGTCGCGTGCTTTTTTTTTTGAAAAGTTTTTTGAAAACTATCTCTTTGGAGTTAGATTCCTTAGAGATTTTATTTGAAAATATTTTTAGATTTTTTGAAAAATATCCGTTCGATCTCGCGGGTGGGCGTCGTTGTTCGGTTTTATTTGCAGCAAAGTTAGATGGCTTCCACTAATAGATTAATGGGTCTAATGATTTAGAAGAAATAAACCTTTTTGAGGTTATATTTACTGGGGATTTATTTTGTGTTAGTTTGACAATTTTTTGTAATTTCTCGGATTTTTGGGATTTTTTTTTTTTGAATTTTTGGAGATTTGTTTTTGGAATTTTTGGAATCTTTTTGGAATGTTTGGAGGCTTTTTTTGTAAATTTTTTGAGATTATTTTTAGAATTTTTGGAATCTTTTCAGAATTTTTAGAGGGTTTTTTTTTAATTTGGGGACCGTTTTGGTAACTTTTGAAAACTTAGGACTGTTTTGGTAATTTTTAAAAAATTTGGGGCCATTTTGGAAATTCTTTTGGGTATTGTCCACTAGTCGAAGGGATAAACCGGTCGTTTACTACAGCTTAGGGAACAGGCCCACTGTCCGTTACTTGGACCTTTGGTTCGTTCAGTGCGCTGGTCCATCCGATGTGGCCTTCTCCCTTATTTGAATCTTGCATTTGGGACGTCCAGAGACCCATTGTGGTCCCTGGAGCTATTTTGGAGAGACTCTTTCAGCCCATTTTTCTTCCATTTTCTCCCTTCTTTCTATTTCAGGTAATCTTTGCCAAGAAATTTTTGTTGGGTCTTGCTGACCCCTTTTTCAAGGAGCCTTTGACGGCTTGGATCTTCTCTTGGGTTTGAAGAGGGTCGTGATCAGGACCGTCGGACCATCTTGATTGTATCTGATCCGTTGGATCTTGTTGGACTTCTTTGTTTTAGGAGAAACGGCTGGCTGGATCCTTTTCATTTTTTGTTGTTGGTGGAGTGGGGTGTGATAAGAAAAGGGCCCCACCCTTAGAAACTCATTTATTTTGATTTTTTGGTTCTTTTTTTTTTAATGATCTAGACCATTGGATGGATGATTTGGGGCCCACTTGAGTGTATCGGCGGTGTAGGTTTTGATGATTGACTATTTTGTAGATGATAGGCGGATGGGATCTTCAAAGTGGGCCCTACATCATGATCTTGACATGTCCAGATACATGAATTTATTGTGGGCATGGATGTGAATGATGGTCCTTGGAAGGTGGACCTTGTGCTTTTTGAAGATGGGCCTTGGAATGGGCTTCTTGGAGGTGGGCCTTGGAATGGGCTTTTTGAAGGTGGGCCTTGGAATGGGTCTCTTTGTAAATGGACTTTGGAATGGGTCTTTTGGAAATGGACTTTTGAAATGGGCCTTGACATGGGCTTTTTGATATGGACCTTGATATGGGTCTTGAGGGGAGTTTTTGAAGACGGACCCCCGGATGGGCTTTTTGAAACGGGCCTTGAAAAAGGGGTTTTTAAAATGGGCCTTTGCAATGGGCTCTTGAAGGTGGGCTTGGACCTTTTGAATGGGCTTAGGCTTTTTTAAATAGGCCTAGATAATGGGCCCGATTTTTTTAAGAAATGGGCCTGGGCTTTCGAAATGGGCCTGGCCTTCTGGAAATGGGCCCGGATTTTTGGGAAATGGGCTTTTAAAATGGAAACTTACTTATATACCTTGCCTGTGCAGCATGCCTCGCCGTGGTATAAACGAAGCTAGTTCTTCCCGTCGGTCGACCGATCCATGTTATGTGCCGCGTGAAGGTCGGCGTCTATCTGACATAGCCTAAGAGGGTGGCACTCCTGCGGTCCTGAGAGGGCGAGGGGTCAGGACTCATTGGCCTGACTGGTTCCATGCCCTCAGTCGCTATTCTTTGAGGTTTTGGAGCGGACGCCATTCGCTCATCTATTTCGAGTTCATCTAAGTAAGACGAACATGTCTCTCCTATCTGCTTTGACCGAGCGGTGGCACCCTGAGACCCACACTTTTCAAATGCCTTTTGGGGAGTGGGGCATCACTCCATACGACATATATATGCAGCTGGGTCTTCGTTATGATGGAGGATCAGTCCCTTTCAAGGATGACCTTCCGGTGCTCACAGAGGATGATTGGATGGGACTATTGGGGATGATGTCAGATGCTTCAAATTTTACTGGTCCTCGATTCAAACTCCTCTAGCTATCGTTGAACTTTGTCAGGCGAATCCCTAAGACCGAAGCTACGGCTGTGGCGAAGGCTCGGGCCTTGATCTTGTACACTATGGGTGCAATGATTTTCTGTCATGGGAATGAGTTTGTGAGTTCCTACCTGTTGTCCCTTGTGGCAGATATCACTTTCCCCACACCGTACAACTGGAATGCGGCCCTTCTAGTCCATTTGTACAAAGGGCTGGACAAGGTCAGCCGTTGTATTAGCCGATCTTTGACTGACTTTTATCCAGTCATTGAGGTACCTTCTTGCCATCCTTTATGCCTTGTTCTCCCTGGGGATGGTTTGATGTGCCTTTTTTTATCGTAATTTTTGTGCAGGTCTCCTTTTTTGACCATTTTCCCCATTTAGCTCCCACCTTGATTGATTATTCACCTCCTATAACATCCCGGATTTTTGCCAACCTGGAGATAGTCGTCCTTAGGCAATGGGTCGATCCTAACACCTCTTTAACTTGTCAGAACTCAATCCCAAAGTCTAAAATCGCTTTTTAACCTTTTTCCTTCACAAATCTCACCTCGCACCACCTCATTCTTTAAATCTTTTTAAGTACTTTCACATTAGACACAAATCTTAGAGTTTAGGTGATGAAGAACAATACTCAAACTCAAAATTATTGTAAACATAAATAAAATAAGCTTTTGACTATTAACCTTATGGAATCATCGACGAATAGGTTATTTAGAAACATCAGCCTCTCCTGCCCTAGGACCTTCTTCTGTTGTAATTAGAGCGTGATTTAGTTAAGTGTTAATTATTTGAATCACCTTCTATACAAACTACCAAAGGCCCGAGTATCACCTCAGACTGAAATCTTACAGGGCTAAATCCTTTAGAAAATAGACGAGAATTAGCTAGTGTTAAACTAGAGTACCTGTGAAATTAGCACCAATCACTTTAAATACGATCTATAAGACCCAAAACTTGTAGAATCAGTGACGCTAGGTTACCCTAAACTCTAGGATCAATCCCATTACCCAGTTGCTCTCGGGAGCATCACGAAACTCTGTATCAGATCTGTACCGTACATCGAAAGTCTGAATAATACGAGGTTATAGAATTAGGACCGCCTTGCTGGGCTTGACAACCATCTCGGAAATCAAATACAGATAGTGTCCCACGGCTATTCGCTTGAGCCCAGAGCGAGGAGTATGAGAAAGCCTGAGTTTCTTTAGAAATTAAATTAAATTTAAGTAATCTGAGACTTGATGTTTGCGGGCCAAATATAAGCAATCAGACCATTGAAATCTGACCCAAATACACCCTCGGATCAGGAAACATTTCCCATACGTATCTGTGTACTTGTAACCCTGATCGAGATTCTGTGACCATTGAACTGAAACTGGTCCGTCACGTGCGATCTGGAAACCCGAGTGGAATGAAAACTTAACTCAACCTAAATCCATAGTCAGTGAGTTTAAGTCTGACCTTTGGCTCAAGGGGAGGCTCCAGAAGTGCTCCGTTGAGCTGGAATAGATGCCCTTTGGACATAACCTAAGTATACCTTGACCTTGGGTCTATTTTGGAGAGTTTTGGGCCTATATAAGGACCTTAAACCCTCTCTCATTCTCACCATACGAATTTGAGAAAACCTAGGAGAGAGAAGAGAGAAAAGAGAGAGAAAGTGAGAGAAGAGTGAGTGGTTCTTCTTAGCAGTTGTTCTGCTAATCCACGTGCTTCTTTCCTGCTATCAAATCGTCATTCCAACGATTCCAACTTCGTTCTTAGGTAAGAAAGACCTAACCCTAACTTGTTTTAGGGTTTCCATTGATGCTAGTAGTTAGATAGCTAACCTAGCTTGTATTACACGTTGATAGTCCATGTATAAGAAGACTTAGAGTCTTTGTTGAGTTCGTCACGCTTCTACGACATAAGGTGCGAATTTTAGATGCTTAGGTTGTCAGTTTTCAAAACTTTCAAAATCGGCTAATGGTAGATTATTGACGAGGATGCTATTTCACATGTAGAACATGCTGTCCGTTTTTCATTTTGAATACATACGAAGTATATGGAATTTTATGTATTTTAGGTATTTGTAGAAAATACCATATACGTATAAATTTTGCAAATGTGATTGCCATGAGTATTTGTCATATATACATGCGAGTTATGGATGTAGTATCTGTTTGGCAAAAGGATTCGCCCTAATACAGGTTTTAGCCAACATATGATGTGTAGGCTAATATGTGTAGTCTAAGTGTTTGTATAAATGCTTGTATGAGTATATACATAGTAAATAATGCTTTACTTCTCAACTAACTTAGAGATGTATATGATTTCCTCCATGTTGGTTGTTTAATTTAACCGCTTACTTATGAAATATATGTGTTTGTATTTCCTGTTTATATTGTGCTTTATGACATGCTTGTTAACATGCTTGAATTACTTTGTTTATTCTACTTTACTCTACATGCTTCTGGTTAAGGATTGAATGTGATTGGGGCTATGATTATAGTTCAGACGATCGGTAACAGACTTGAGTTCGTGGTTGAGATTCATTCGCCACGTAGGACGTGTTTGACGAACCCGAGTCGTATGTTGGTCGTCGGCAGTGGTTAGGCCACACAGAGTGCTTATGCACTTCATGTCGATCGATGCAATGTGCGCTCGTTCTAGTCGGGCTCGTCAAGTAACCCGATCTGTCTAATGTATGTTCACCATGTTTGGATGCCACTGCTTAAACCTAGGGTACCAAACTTACCAGTGTAACTCCATTAACCTTGGTACCTCGATCCGCTAAGACTCATGAGTCAGGCATGGTGGTATGGGACACCGTGGTTGAGCTATCGGCCTACACTCGGGCCACAAGCCTCCCCGTAATGACCGGTGAGCAACCAAGACTCGTGAGCCGAATATGGTGGTATAGGACACTGTATTCGAGCTGTCGGCCTACACTATTTTGATGGGTGATAGGGGAGTGGTGTAACGAGTACGTGTAATAGCCCTGACAGCCCTGACCATGCCCAGTGTAATGACCTTGAGCATACTCTAAATCTGCGGTGAGGCAACGAGTCTTCCCATAGTAACAGAGTATAAACTAGGCCTGCATTGATAAGGTGATGGGGGAGCGATGTAACGAGTGCATATAACAGCCCTAGCAGCCCTTTGCAGTGACCTAGAACTGCACCATCGTATGAGATTATCTAGGACTGACGACCCTAGAATGGATCATTGTTTGGGAATAATATAAGGGAGGTACCCTAGTTTCCCAATACTGTTGTATGAAAAGGACTAATAACAACTCGGTAATCATGTTCATATCGCACTGCATGTGCCTGGAAGATGTGGAGCACTGAGGGATGAAAGCATGCCGCGGACGTAAGATGGTGTCGTATGAGGGAGTATGTTGGCGAGGGCATGCATCATTATTGCATCTCATCCTTGCATTAATTACAGTACTTAGGAATGTTTGATTTGCTTGCTTTATCATTATTGCTTGATTGATTTGATAACATGTTAATCTTTGCTCTATGATTCCACTGAGTTAGCTACTCACTCCCACGTTACGGGACGGTGCTTGCAACACCAACCAGACTGTCTTAGCTGCAGGTGATGGCGATGCTTATGAAGTAGAGCTGGACTACTACTATGATGTCAAGGAGTTCTCCTACATATAACTCTCTGATGGGTCTATGTAGACCTGGGATTGCATTGACGGGGCTATGGTATTTGGGATAGAAGTCATTACACTTTCTCAATTTGTATATTTTGAAATCACACTTGTAATTATTAACCTGGTAACATCATCACACTCTGGAGACTTACCATAGTTTATATATTTTATACATCTATCACTGTCTTCCACTTGCAATTTAACTGTCTCTGGAGTATGATATGTTGTTTTGGTATAATCCCATTCATGTTTCAATGCTCTCATCATAATCATCATTATTTATGCTGCGTAAGTGATGCGTTGGAACTCGGGAGCTGAGCTTTACTCGACCCCCGATTTTCAGGGCGTTACGCCTCCTTTCCCCCGCATGATGTTGTGGTACAAGGATAACCGCAGTCGCACCCGCATGTTTTTTGATCTTGGTTGGAGGTCGAACATTGATGCCCTTGTTCCCAATGATGTAAGCGTCTTTCCCTCATTTTGTGTTGCCCATGCGTTTGTCTGTTCTCTGCTTATGTTTCAGCCTTTGACTCTCTCTCTTCTTTTGCAATTTCATACCAGGCCGTATCTCCAGTCGAATGCAGCACTCACCCTTGGAGCTCAGGAGGCCTTTCAGGCCTCATGACGACCCCGTATCCTGGAGGCTCCACATGTGACAAAGTGGTACTTGGGAGAGAGACTTTTCTGGCAGTTGATTGGCAGTCCCTTGGTGCCGCTTAGCCCGTCGTCTGGGCCTTCTGACTAGAGATCGGTGCCTCAGAGAGATTTAGCGGCCGCCTTGGAGGGTTAAGATGCTAGTGCCTTTGTTAATCCAGACAGAGAGTACAGTTCCTGGTGCGAGCAGCATGGCATTGGTCCAATCTTGCAGTCCGGTTATGCTCCTGGTGGCGACACACATTTTGCTGGAGGAGGGATCTTGGGGCCTCACTTTTGCCGCAAGGACACTGACACTTATCTCCTTGATGATGATTAATTCATTACATCATGTAATCATGTATCTTTATCTGTGTAATCCAATGTTTATATGAAATTGCTTGTTGTTCCATGTTGTCTTCTCCCATTGCCTCTTGATCCAATTTCACAATCCCAATTGGGTACATAGGGGTCTGTTCTTAGGTCCTTGTCTTTCGGGGTGGGCCCTGCCCAAAATTTACCCAAAAGTGGGCCCAAGCGATAGTCGGACTGCCGCGAGCGGTAGCTGGATTGCCGCCCGGAGACTTTTTCCTCCTTTTCTGTCTGTCAATGCTGTAATGCTGAGAAAATGTCAGTTCTGAGAGCGGGGGTTGGAGTACTGCAGGCGGCAATCGGATCGCCGCCTCCGTTCATCTTTTCTTCCATCGAGCACCTCTCTTCTCTGTTCATTCTCTTTGCCTCCTTTATGTCCCTCTTTACCAGATCAGACCGTCCGATCATTCCTTTTGTCCCATCTTCTTATCCCTTTGCCCTTTTCTCCATGTTGTCTTCTTTTATTTTGTTTCTTTCTTTTCCAATCATTATGGTCAGCAATGATGGTGGTTTTGATGAATCCTTAAATGGTGGAGAAGTTGGTGGTCCCATAAATGATGGGAGAGATCCATTTATGAATGGATTGATGGAGGTTGGTGGAGGAATAATGGCCCCCTTTGGAGAGGTGAATGTTATTTATGGTTTGGATTCTTTCTCCATTAATGGTGGATATGGTGTTGGGTTGGATGGATTTGATGGGTATATTCCAGGTGGGCCACCGGTTTTTATGGAAGTTAACATGGTGATGATGGATGGTTTAGAGGGTGAGGATGATGTAATGATGGCAACCGATGATTTAATTGATGAAGGGGTGGTTATAGGTGGCGTGGATGGTGGTATGATTATGATGGATGGTTTGAATGATAGTGGGATAAATGGTTTGGATGGTATGGATCAGGCTTGGATGGATGGCGGGTTACATCTTGACGGCTTGGATGGCTTGGATTTGACAGGTGATGGACCTCTTGTGGATGGCCTTGGTCAGATGTTTGGCATGGATTTTGAGGCAGTAATGGGACAGTCAGCTTTTGTCGAGCTCCACAGTACTGATCCTGTCAGCTACTGGGGTACTATGGGCATTGCAGCTCTCGAGGCTTGTTCATTTCAGACTGCTCCTAATGTGACGGTTGTTGGCGATTCGGGCCCACCTGTTGTAGCTTTCAAAGACACCTTGCGTGATGCAATGGGCGAGGTGGGCTTCTTTCACCATCATGAGATAGACTTGTTGGACGAGGGAATGTCTATTTTTTATGATTTGCCGATAAATCCAAGGTTTCAGATTGTGGAGGGCGTGCCTATCCGGACCTGTCGGTTGCAGCCACGCAATACTTGTTCTGAGCGGTTGCATATCTGGATTGACAGCTTGACCGAGTCTGAGATTTTTGAGTTAAGTTCATTGGGCTTTCGGGAGATCCTCCATTTTCACCAAGTTCGCCTAGACTGGCAACTGTTGAGCGCGGCTTTGTATGATTGGGTCCCAGCGTTGAACTTATTTTCGTTCAACGATCTGGAGCTGGGCCCATCACTGGAAGAGTTTTCACGCCTGTCTGGTCTTCCTCTTACTCGAGAGCCTTATGTTCCTTCTTCTAAGCCGGTTCGTCCTTTGGATTTGATCTCTTGGTTTGGATTTCTTACTACCCTTCCTAGTACAGCAGGTGGGGCTGGTGAGCTCTCCCTTGAGATCTTGTATGATCATTGTTCTACGGCCTGTGGGGGACCTAGATCCGACTGCTAGCTTCAGTGCTTGAATGCACTGATATTTTGTGTTCTGGCAGAGCTACTTTTCTTAGGTTGGCAGCAGTCATCGCTGGCAGTCTTGCTGGATGTATTTCGTCGTGTCTTACATTGTAGGAGCATTACCTCCGTGGTACTGGCGGAGCTCTTTTTGGGGTTAACCGAGTGCTCCCTCGAACGTACTCGTATTCTTCGAGGTTGTTGCTCATTCCTTCAGGTATTTCTCACTTGAGTCTTTTTCCTTGTTTTATTTCCTGTTTGCGTCTTGAGCCTGATTTATTCCTCTCCTAGGTGTAGTTGTGGGAACACCTGTATATGACCCCAATGCTTGTGTGGCCTGATTCCCGCCGTGATGACGTGCTTTCTCTGTTGATTGATGGCCTTCCTCTTGGTGCTGAGGCCACTGAGCCATTGTAGCGGCGCATGTTCTCTCAGCTTCGGGGATGGGAGATCAGCTGGGAGGTTACTTGGCTCTGTCGAGCGCCATTGATTTGTAGCGTTGCTCGCACCCCTTTATTGTTGCTCGACTTTCAGGGGTACTGCTCCTACTATCCTGTGTTGTTTCTTCGTCAGTTTGGTTTTTGGCAGGATATTCCGGAGTTCGCTTTCTCTGGATTTGGGCATGCCTCTCTTCCTTCTGATTTAGTTGCTTTGTATAGGCGAGTCTGGGTTCCCTGGCAGGGTTCCCTGGATGCGACGGCTTTAGATCTTGAGTCATGGGCTCCTCCCATGGCGATAGTACCATACCAGCGGTGGGTGGCAGAGCAGTCATTGTATCGTGAGGTTCCCAGATGGCATTTAGCAGATAAGGCTGCAGATCAGGATATGGTGGGTGATACTGCTTCTTCCTCTTCATGTTTGTTGACTCATTTGAGGCCTTTGAGGAGAGACCTTTCATTGATCCTTCCTTCCTGCTTGCCACACATGGTCACTTGATCTCTGAGATTGTTGTCCTTCGTCACATATGTGAGGATATGGCTTGTCGATTGGCTGTAGGGCGGTAGTATGATGAGGACATGCTCGCGGTACACCGCCGGGATAGGGATGAGGCTTTTTACCTGCGTATGGAAATAGCGAGGCTTAGACAGAAGCTGTCGATGTATGAGGGATAGGAGCTTACCTAGAGTCTTCGATGTTGATCAACTGCTTGTCTCATATGCATAAAAAAAAAAAAAAATTTGATTTTTGGTTTTATGTGAAGAAAGGAAAACAATGTACTTGAAAGAACATTCTACAGAAATGGAAAATTTTGTTTGTGTCACATTTGCCAGTGCTTGTGTTTGTTTGGATTTGTGCTTTGGATGATCGGGATCAGAATCTTGGGCTCGGCCTATGTTGCAAGCATTATCCCAGATTGTATTCATAGGGTCTTGGTTCTCTGAGAGGGTGTCTAGGATCACATCCTCGGATTCAGGCAGAGTTTGATGGAGAACTGATCTTTCCTTTATATCTTGTTGTGATGCTCGCTGTCTCGACCCCTTCTGTACCTGCACTTTTATTATTTTTTTTTTTATTTCTTACCTTTTTTTTTGCCCGTAACGCTCTTTCAGGTTTTCACTACGTCCGGCTCTTTCCGTCATTTTTGCCCATAACATCTTTTCAGATTTTCCCTATGTCCCGGGTTTTTAATCTTGCTTGCCCCTTAGCAGCCATGTTGTTTTTATCCTTGATGCCTTTTTAGGTTATCACCAAGTCCGCTACATGTCTGTTGTTTTTACTCGAGGTGCCCTTTCGGGTTTTTACCTCGCCCCTTTTGCTTAGACAGTCTTTTTCTCACATTTTTATTTTATTTTTTTTCAAAATGTCGGGAGTGATGGAGAGACTTCCTTCATAGCCGGCCAACTGGTTACCTTCCCATCCTTGTCTTTGATTATAATGGTAAGCTATTTTTCAAGTAGATTGTTTGGGGGTGCGGGATGGACTTGCTTTCTTCCCCTTCTTTTTTATTTTTCGGGTCTTCTCTTTTCCTTTTTTTTTACTTCCCCTTTTGTTTTCTTTCTTCCCTTTTTTTTGTACTTTCTCTTCTTCTTCTTCTTCTTTTTGAGAGAAATGACAGGTCTTTCTGATGGGAGAGATGACAGATATTTTTATTTTTGATGAGCACAACTTTGTGATTGTAATCATTGACAAGGTTAGGTATGGTTACCCGTGATAGATTTTCACATTATCGGTGTTGATGGGCTCGGGAAGATCTTCTCCTCTCAGATTGGTGAGCCGAAGAGCGCCTCCTGGGAGTACTTCCCGAATGATCAGGGGTCCGTCCCACGAGGGTTTAAATTTTCCTCTGGGATCCGGCAAGTGCAACGGTAGGATGCATTTCATGACCATATCATTGATTTTGAAGCTCCTCTTTTGGACTCTCTTGTTGTAAGGCTGAGCGATCCTTCTTTGATAAGATTGGGAGTGGCTTAACTCCCCCATGCGCTTTTCATCTGCCAGGTGCAGTTGATCGTATCTTGCTTGTTGCTACTCGACTTCCTTGACTTCACTTTCCAACAGTATCTGGAGTGATGATATTTCAATTTCGACTGGCAGCACTGCTTCCATTCCGTATGCGAGTTCGTATGAAGTTGCGCCTGTAGCAGACCGTACAGACGTCCGATAGGCCCAAAGTGCGTAAGGAAGCATCTTCGACCAGTCACGATAAGTCTTCACCATTTTCTCCAGTATACGGATAATAGTTTTGTTAGCAACTTCGACCCTACCATTCATTTGAGGGTGGTAGGGGCTCAACCGTTGACGTTGAATCTTGAACTTGTCGAGGAAGTCGCCCATCCTTTTATTGAGGAACAAAGTCCCGTTATCTGTGATGATAGCATAAGGGATCCCATATCGGCTAATGATGTTGTTCTTCATAAACTTGACCACATGAGATGTTGCGATGGTGGTGTAGGATGTTGCCTCTATCCATTTGGTGAAGTAATCTACTACCATCAGGATGTATTCGTGCTCGTTTGATGCTTTAGGGCTGATCTTGCCGATGATGTCCAATCCCAATACAGAGAAGGGCCATGATGATGTCAGGTTATAAAGCTTGGAAGCGGGCGCATGGATCTGATTTGCATGTTCCTGACATTTGAAGCATTTCCTGATGTGCTTGCAGTAATATGTCTCTATTGTAAGCTAATAGTAGTCGAGTCGTAAGATCTTCTTTGCCATCATGTGTCTATTTATGTGTGGGCCGCATAGTCCTTCGTGGATTTCTGACATGATCTGTGCCGCTTCTGCTTCATCCACACAGCGGAGAAGGACTTGGTTGAAGGATCTCTTATAGAGGATGCCCTCAATAATAACGAATTGTGCTGACAAGCGTTAGATAGTACGTTGATCAGCTGGAGCTGCTCCTTCCGGGTACTTCTGATGTTTGAGATATTCCTTGATGTTTGTGTACTATGACCGATCATTTGGGGGAGGTTCAGCTTCGTCAATCTATAGGCAGAATGCAGGTTCATCCTGGAGTTCGACGGTGAGTTCCCATTCAGCAATTCCTTTTGGGATCTCCAACATTGAGGCGAGGGTAACCAGAGCGTCTGCGAACTAGTTCCTGGCTCGGGGCATATAAGAGAATGTGATCTCTTTGAATTCCTCGGTTAGATTCTTTAGGTCGACATGATATGGGATCAACTTTTCATCCTTGGTTCTCCAGACGCCATTTATTTGTTTGATGATGAGTTGTGAGTCACCGAAGACTCGTAACTTCTTTACGTTAAGGATGATGGCTTCTCTGAGACTGGCAATGCATGCCTCATACTCTGCTACATTGTTGGTACATTGGAATGCCAGTTGCCCAGATATAGGAATTGGGACGTCATCGGGAGAGTAAAGTATGGCGCCTACTCCACTCCCTTTTGAGTTTGTAGCCCCGTCGAAGAAGAGTGTCCATTCTTTTGCCTTTCTTTCTTCTTCTTTCTTAATCAGGAGGATATCCTCGTCAGGAAAGAAGGTCTTCAGTGGTTGGTAGTCAGGCAGGGAGTGGGCTGCTAAGTGGTCGGCTAGTGCTTGCCCCTTGATTGCTTTTGAGTGACATAGGTGATGTCGAACTCAGAAAGCAATAGTTACCATTTTGCGATCCTGCCCATTAGTGCTGGTTTTTCGAATAAGTATTTCAATGGGTCCATGCGAGCGAGTAGAAGGACTGAGTGAGCGATCATATACTGTCGTAGCCGTTGTGTCGCCTAGACTAGGGCGAGGCATGTCTTTTTTAAGCTGGAGTATTTGGCTTCGTAGCTCATGAATTATCTACTTAGATAGTAGATCACTTGCTCTTTTCTTCCTGTGTCATCATGTTGGCCAAGAACGCATCCGATTGCTTCTGCTGCGACGGAGATATACAGCAATAATGACCTACCTGGAGCAGGTGGCATAAGCACTGGGGGATTCAGCGAGTATTTTTTGATCTTGTCGAAGGCCGCTTGACAGTCGCTATTCCATTCCTTTGGCGAGTTCTTCCTGAGTAACTTGAATATGGGCTGGTAGATCGGAGTGAGCTGTGTGATGAATCGGCTGATATACTGGATTCACTCCAGGAAACCCCAAATTTCTTTTTCAGTCTTCGGTGGTGGCATTTCGATGATTGCTTTAGTCTTGGTCTCATCTACCCAGATACCATCTTCACTGACAATGAAGCCTAGTAGCTTACCTCCGGTTGCACCAAAGACACATTTTTATGGATTGAGGCGGAGCTTGAACTTTTCTAGCCTGTCGAAAAGCTTCTTGAGATCTTCAAAGTGTCCTTCAATTGTGCGAGACTTGACGATCATGTCGTCCACGTAGACTTCCATTTCCTTATTTATCATGTCATGAAATAAGGCAGTCATGGCTCGTTGATATGTAGCTCCTACATTCTTTAATCCGAAGGGCATGACCCAGTAACAGAAAGTTCCCCATGGTGTGATGAAGGAAGTCTTCTCATGATCCTTGATGGCCATCTTGATCTAATTGTAGCTTGAGAAGCCGTCCATGAAAGAGAAGATCTTGTGTCCAGCAGTATTATTTACCAGTGTGTCAATGTGAGGCAGAGGAAAATCGTCTTTAGGGCTCGCCTTGTTGAGATCTTTAAAGTCGATGCACATCCTGACTTTCCCATATTTCTTTAGAACTGGTATGATGTTTGCAAGCCATTCCGGGCAATTGGAGACTACCAGAAACCCCGCGTTTTATTGCTTGATGACTTCATCACGGATCTTTAGGGCCCATTCTGACTTCATTCTCCGCAGCTTTTATTTGACAAGCTTCTCGTCTGGCTTTGTTGGCAAATGGTGCACTACCAAATCCTCATCGAGCCCTGGCATGTCCTCGTAAGAGAAAGCAAAGTTGGACAACCTTGGTTTCAGAAACTCCATCATCCTCTGGTTGTGTTCCGGAGATAATGACCTTTCGATACGCACCTCTCTGGGAGATTCCGCTGACCCTAAGTTTACAATTTCGAAGTCATCTGCTACAATGTTGGCCTTCGTTTCAAATTTTTCGAGAGAATCCTCGAATTCGAGAGTTATCATCATTTTCCTCATCTTGGGCTTCATCCAAACCCATGAGTTCAAAGTCCAACTCTAGATCGAAATCATAAGAGTCGACCTCAAACTCCTGCAATGTGTGTGAGGAGTTTGGTACAGTGATTTTTGAAAGCTTTTTTATTATTTTTGTATTTTGAATATTTTCTGGTGTTTTGTGATTTTGAGAAATATTTGATTTTTTTATATTTTTGGGAATATGTGATGTTTTTGTGTTTTGAAAATTTTTTGATTTTTTTGTGTCGCCAAGGGATCCCGAACAGGATGGTGTTGCGAACCATGATTGATCCTGTCCTAATTCGGAGTACCCACCACTATTTACATTGGCATTTTTTTTGGGACCGGCACCCATGAATGATTCACCGGCTGATTCGATCGTCAGGGGGATGGCTATCTAGCTTGATTCTTTCCCCCTTTCGATCTTGTTGTTCTGCTTTGTCTGTTCCTGAGGGTCATCTGTTTCAATGACCATGATGTCTGCTGGGCTGGGGTTAGAGTCGGAATCTGATTCGATCTCTTCACCCAAGAGTTGGACTTCTTCTGGTTCCTCAAGTTCATCCGGTGGTGTGACCCTGACATTCGTCCAGTCAAGAGAAAGCCACTTCCCTTTATCGATCCAATGGATGAGTTGCTTTTGCCCCTTATATTGCTAAGCTGGTGGTGGGGATGGTTCCCCTTCACTGTGGGTGGAGATGGGTGTCTCCCCGTTCTAGCCTGTATTCTTTGTAAGGGGCACCTTTGGTCTTGGATCAACCATGGGTGGACTTGTTTCCATGCCCTTAGCCTCATGTGGTGGGTCAGGGGGTTTTGCCCCTAGCATTGGGTGCACTTTTGATGCCCCGAGGATCCTATCACACCTTATCGGTGGCCAGACGAACTCTTGGTTGGAATGTTCCGAGAGTTTGAGTCGCTGGAGATGGTCCTTAAGGGAAATCGTTGTGTCTTCACAAACTGTCTCACCCTTAACGAATTTGATGGGTGTGCACTTAAATGGTTGACCCTTCTTTGGCCTTTCGGTTAGTCTTCTGGTGTCAGTTGATACCCCAGTCCCTGTCTCTGCACATTGGCACGTGTCAGTTTTACCACCATACCTTTTTCATGAAATTCGGTACGGTAGTTCAAGATTAATCGCTCAGCAGGGGGAATGACATATTCAGCAGCGAGAGGTCGAGGATTGGCGATTACATTCACATTTTCGAATTTGAAACTGTGATATGATATGTCCCCCTCAGCATGCTGAATATTAATCACTAGGATGTCAATTTCTGGGATATTGACCGTCGCTGGTAGGATAGTTTCTGGCTCGGCCAATACTATAATGATTCGATTTCCCGAAGGGAATTTGACCCTTTGATGGAGGGTAGATGGGATGGCTCCAACAACGTGGAGCCATGGCCGTCCCAACAAAAGGTTGAATGAGGCAGGAATGTCAATGACCTAAAACGTGATAAGGGTTATGTCTAGTCCGATTTGTAATTCAAGGTCAATTTCTACCTCAACTTGTCTTCAGGAATTATCGAAGGCTCTGACGCTCATGGTGTTGGATCTGAAAGAAGACGGTTCTATCCCTAACCGTTCGGTAGTCCTTAAAGGGCAAACGTTAAGGCTAGATCCGTTGTCGATGAGCACAAGTGAGACTTTGAAATTTTCATAATGGGTCATTATGTTTATTGAGCACCCGTTACCGTCAAGTGGTAACTCATCATCCGAGAAAGTGATGGCTCGCGGTGCGAGGAGTTGTCCGATCATACTCGCTACCATTTCCGGGGGGGACGTCAGGAGAGATATGGGCATCATTCAATGTTTTTGCAAAGATTTCTTGATGTGATCTTGATGTGCATAAGAGTTCCCATATGAAGATTTGTGCGGGAATGGTTTTGAGTTGGGCTGCTATGTCATAGGCAGCATCAGTTTTGCAAGTGGTTCCCGACAAAGTTCCCTGAGTTTCTTTTGGGTTTTGGTTATCTCTCCTAAAGTTCCACCCGTTGTTGCCCACTTCAGCGCACTCTGGGTAATGCCATGGGACTGCCTTCGGGTTGTAGGAGGGAACCGCTCTTCCTTCCAGATATATCATTGGTTCTTAATGCTGAGAGATTGTGACTGGAACTGTTTGTGGTAGACTCGATGATTTCTCTTGAGGTGTCATCGAGTTCTGGCGAGATTTGTCATTGGGGTTTTCCTCCTCCACTTGATGTGTAGGAGAGGCCCTCTAGGCATGTGCCAGTTGATGAAGCATCAAGAATTTTGGAGTTTGCACCGGCGGTGCCCCTTGCAAGGTTAGCGAGGTTAGATCAGGGAGACCTATTGGGAGAATAACAGGTTCAGAATTTGACCTTTTTGGATATACTGGTGTTGAGTGTGTTTCCTGGGGGATAGGGTGCTGTAAGTGTGACCTGTTAGGTGCTGTTTCGAGGGTCACGAGAGGCTGAACTGCTGGTGCTGCTTCAAGGAATATGAGGGGTTGTGTTGCTGGTGTTACTTCAAGGGTTATTTGTGGCCTAGGCGTTGGTGCATGTTGGTAACTCCATGGCCGGTTTGCTGTATTGGTTATGATTGCTTATATGAAATGATGTGGAGGGGGGTATATGGAATGTCTCCTTCAATATGGTTGATGGTAGAGGTGTCAGATGTACTGGGTCCTACTTGATGCGATGGCAGAGGATTTTGGAGAATGTTGGCCTAAGCCGTATTGTTAGCCTGTGGGGTGGTCGCAATCTTCTAGCTTTTGATTAAATCTTGGACCACATGTTTCAATGCGAAGCAGCGGTCCGTTAGATGGCCAGGAGCCTGGTGATACACGCAGTATTGATTTTCATTGTAACCAGGTGACAAGGGGTTAAGGGGAAGTCGCGGTTAGAGCAGTGTCAGGAGTTGTTTTTGCATTAACATGGTCAGACCTAGCTGTATGTTTGCGCTAAAGGGATAAACTTCCTTCCTAACATTGCCTGTTTGTATGGCCCTGGTGCATTCCCCCTAGGCTGTTGTTGTTGCTGTTGAGACGGCTTTCCCTGATATCCCTGTTGGGCTTGTTGTGGTTGGTACTGTCTGTTTGACTGTAGCTGATACTGCCTATCTTGTTGTGGCTCCGGTCGCGGAGCGTATTGATTGCCCTGAGTGTTAGTGACGATGTTGTTAACCTCGGTTGTACGTTGTGCGGGAACAGTGACGTTTCCATTCCTATATCATACATGTTTCCCCTCGACTCTGTTTCTCTTGACTGAGGAGGCCTGGTGTGGCCATGGGAAAATGGTCCTAACCCTGATCCCGGCTTCGACCTGTTCTCCAGCTTGAATGAGTTGGGAGAAATTTACGTAGGGATATGAGATTAAATATCCCGAAATGCTGGGATTTGCTGAATGTACAATCATGGATATCTACTCCTCATCATCGATGGGGTTTCTCATTCGAGCTGTCATGGCTCGCCACCGTCCTATGTATGCTGATAAGGATTCATCACTTTTTTGTCTCAAGGCAGCTAGGTCAGACCTTCTTGGAGCCATGTTCAGGTTATACGAGAATCTATCAATGAATTCCTGGGAAAGCTTCTCCCAGGTTCTGATTTAATGGCTGTCGAGTGATGTGTACCAATCCAAAGCATCACCCTTAAGGGATTTCTGGAAGAGTCGTATCAAGGCTCCATCATTCCCTGCTACCGCATTGAGTTCCCCACAAAATGATTTTAAGTGTGCTGTAGGGCACCCGCTGCCATCATACCTTTTGGTATCTCGAAGTTAGGAGGTACCCAGGCATCTGGGAAGGGATAAAGGTCCCTGAACCTGGTGGATGGGTGATCCACTCCTTGCTGCCTCTGAAGCTGATTTTGCACTATTTGTAACTGCTCTCGTAATTCCTCAATTTCTGACTTGCTTTGCTGTGGATATCTTGCCCCTTTGCTGTAGGGCTTGTGTTGCTTTTTCTTCATATGGATCGATAATGAGGGGTTGCTGGAAAGAAGGTAGACTCCCGGTGACGGGAGGTAGCTGGAATTGAACACTGCTTCCTTTCAGAGGAGGGTGTGATGTTCAAAAATGGCTCCTACCTGGGGTATCTGCCAATTCCGGAATGTTACTCCTGTTAGGAAGAGTGAGTTGGACTCAAAACTGGCCTCCTTCATGGGCATCCGCCAGTTCTTGACTGTGGTTCTCATGATTGAAAACTTGTGTTGTAACCTGATTGTTGTGATGTGTTGAGTAAAGATGTGTGGGAGGATTGCTCCCGATTGCTGGCTGCTGTTGATCTCATACTGACTCTTCTGAGAGAGGAAGCACGGGATTTACTGAGGGAATGAGAGAGAAGGTAAAAGGGGTTTGAGGGAGTGAACTGTTCTGCATACTAGGCTGGGTTGTCTATGCATTTGGTGTAGCATTTGGCACTAGGCGAAGTAGTAGTTCTTGCATTGCTCGAAGGCTTTGGGTCATTTCTTACATGGTGGTATTTGCTTGTGGGTCTATTGGAACTACTGGAGGTAGTATGGGTGTTGGTGTAGGAGCAGGTGCTGATGTTTCAGCAGCTGGTTGAGCTGTCAGCTCTTTTTCATGGGTAGCTTGAGAGGTCACGGCTGCATGGGATCGAGTGGTCATGGTTCAAATCTATGCCTAAGAAAATGCAAGCCAAAGATTTGTTTCTATTTATGTGATGATTTCCCTTGAAATTAAAATACCACACACTTTCAAGTCAGGTCTCAACTAGTGTGAGCTAGCATAGTCCCCAGTGGAGTCGTCATTCTGTAGACACTGAAAATCGGCGCCCACGCTGACTTATATGGTAATGTTTGTGGTGGATGGTTAGGCTGAGTATGGATGTTGGAGTCGCCACTAGCCAAAAAATTTTAGAATCCCGCAGTCAGCTAGAACTACGAAATATGCAAGGTTAGGAAAACCTGAAGACCCCCTCCCTTAAATTGACTCCTGGTCTGCGGTCCGGGATTATGGGTAAGGGACCTTGATTACAAGGAGGGAAGGGATTAGGCACCCTCTCTGCCCGTACAAATGTACGGTCTCTACTTAGTCTGGTAAAATAATATCAAGGGATGATGGATGCTATGGTCGAGATGGGACTAGACACACACATGGATTTCTGATGTAGCAAGATTCGAGATTTCGGCAAGCCACAGAGCATACGTCCAATGACGTGCCTAGAAAGCGGATGTGAAAAGGTAAAAAGAGTGGACTGGATCACTAGGAATTTCTGATGTGACAGGATCCGGTTTACGGCAAGTCACAGAGCATACGTTCACTAGAGATCTAGAGGAGCAGGGGAGTTGAGAAGGGAATAGATGTCATGATGAATGCTTGTATGATGGTGAATCTTTGGCTCGATCTTTGGATAGGCTAAGACACGGACTGAACCATGACCATACTGGGTTAAGTTTATGGATTGGGAAGGTCAAGAGGAAGGCTAGGGGGTGGCTCAAAAGATCAGGGCTTGGAAGGTTTGAGAGCTTCTTTCCTCTCATTCACTTTCTTCCTTACTCTTTCTTTCTCTTTTTCTCACTCTCTTCCTTACTCTCTTTTTCTCTCTCTCTCTCTCTCTCTCTCTCTCTCTCTCTCTCTCTCTCTCTTTCCCTTGGATGAGGTGTCTTGAAATGAGAAGAGGAGAGAGCTATTTATAGCCTTCTCCAATGACATTGCTGTAATTACCGGATTTGAGAGGGTTAAAAGCTGAGGTGGTAAGTGTTGATTGGTGGAGAGGAGAGAGATGCCACATAACACACTTTCATTGGCTTATGAGGCTAGTAAATTGGTAAATAGTGAAGGTAGGGGGGTAATTTTGAAGGAAAGTTGACCTTTTGATGCTGGGACAGATGTCCACACGCGAGCTGCGAGCGGCGATAGTTGAAGTGTCGCAGGCGGTAGTCAGACTTGGTTTGGGCCGGATTCGCACGTGTGGGTTTCTTGTGGTGCTCTAGTTCGTCCGGTAGTCTCCGTTTTGGGTTTCTGAGATTCAAAGTGATGGATTTAGGTATGGATAGAGGGTTCTGGCTAGGGTATAGGGTATAGGCAAGGCTATGTGTATACTAATCGACTTGGATCACGGTTTCAGGTTGCAACTGGGGAGTTTTGAGGATTCTGGGCTACGGCTATGGTTAAGGTTCGGTGTAGGCTAGGATTGAGATTAGGGTTAGGTTTAGGATGGGATTGGGGTTAAGGTTAGGTTATGATCATGGTTCCTGGGTAGTCTTAGCCTTCTCAAGATATTAGCTTGGGTGGGGTGTCTACAAAAATCAAGATATAAATGGGGTCCAATATGCAATATTTGACCCTCAACACCTATTAAGGTTAAGATCATGTAGAGGTTATTTCAGTTATTTTGGATTAAAGGTTAAGATCACTAAGGCACTCATTTTTTTATTTTTTTTAATTTTTAACTCCATAATGCTCATATACTCTTGTATCTTCGGTCTTCAATATTTAAGTGCTTAATCGACTATATAAGATTGAAAAAAAGGTGGTACACTAACGGATGTACGATGGGACGATGGCGGGCGAAGATGTGTTGATCACATATATGCAGTGTTCGAATTATCTCCAATATTATCAAAATATCCTTAATAGTATCCTTATCTCCATCTTAACGATACCAATAGTACTGTTAGCGATATCAATAACGCCTATAATATCAGAAATTCTAGGTATTAACAATGTCTTGGTAGGTATGGCCAACGTATCAATGTCGCTAATGTAATCGTTAATATTTTCAACTATGTAAATTATAGGTGTCGCTTGTATTGCCAATGCATTAATATCGCCAATATTTTCAACTATGTAAATTCTAAGTAATGCTTGTATCATAAGTGTACCGACGATATTTCAATAGAAAATTTTTATTTCATTTTTTTTCATGGGCTTATGGTTGTATGTAGTGTTCAATTTGTCATTGATAATATCTCGATATTATCGATATCACAACATGCGAGATATTGAGAACACGATCTTTCATTTCATTTCTAATTGTTGATGATTTCTTGGTGAAATATCAGGTGTTGTTGATATTTTGCAATATCAATGGATGTTTGGATGGTTAAATAAGCCAGATGAGATAGTTGGACTGATTTCTTATAATAACACATGCTTTTAAGGCCCAATAAAATGGAAAATTGTTACGTATGTAATCTTTTTGTAAATTTTTTATTTCTAAATATACAAATATGTCTATTTTAACATCTCTTGGAGTTTCACTGAAAATTCCACCATTTTTTCCATGTTTTCCTGCATTTCCTGTTATCAGTGATATTATCGATAATATCGATATTGTTTTCGTATTATGAGCAAGTTCCCTTGTAGTGATTTTTGATACTAGGCTTCCTCGTATATTCTAGACATTTCAACAGCAAAGATACAAAATGCTAGATGCCAGGTTTGGGGTTGTTTATGTTTTGTTCTAGTTAGCCATTTGTGTCGCACATGGTGGACCGCCCAATGAGTTGAGTTGCTTGATTTTGAGCGGGATGAGCAGCTGTGAGGATGCGCGAGCATGCTATGGTGGGACGACGGGCGCGCCAAGATGTTCCGGTCACATACACGCGCGGGGAATTAGCAATCCCTCGATATTAAAATCTTCCCGCTTGAGTTCTACCTAGCTGAGCGGCGCACGTCAAAGAAAAGATGGAGACGTGGGAAGCCCTTGATGTCGATGATTCAGATCTCCCCTCCCTCCTACGTCATTCCTCCACCCTTGTTGCTTGCAAACGCGGCACACCAAACGACGATCGTCAAGATCAACAACCCAAAAGAAGCGTCTCAAGCTCGAGCATTTCCCTCTCTTGTCTCCAACCCTGCTTCAAATCCCCTCACAACCCTTGCCAAACTCAACCAGAGAATCCTACCACCACCGAACGACGTCCGTCCCCTGACGTCGACCGTGCCTACCATCTTATTCCCGGGCCCGCAGGTTCAATTCAAGCGGCCATGCGCCGACGGACCATTGGCATCGAAAATTGCTGCCCCATGCCTGACTACGAAGAAGAAGATGGAGATTTCAAGCGGAATCCCTGGCTTTGCGCCTTGGATTTCATAGGTATCTAATGTGAGGGAATTACACGATACTTGGGGTTTTCAGCTTTAGACAAGTGGGGCCGTAGTTCACTCATTCCGATCGAGACCATTCATTCGTCTTGTTGGGCTCACCCAAGATTCACTGCTTTGCCCTCTGTTTTTTTTTTTTTTTTTCATTGCAGTTGCTGCATTTCTCTTTTTTATCGTTTATCAATTGTCTAAAAACTGCAAGGTTAGGATTGTCCACTGCACCATGGGATCCACTTGTACAAACTACAACCCAAGTTCAATGTAAATATTCCCTGGTCGAGCATTGTACAGTACATGTATGGAATTTTCATCTCTTCTCTAGCCACCGATCTGAAAAAAAAAACATCTGCAAGTCTTTTCAGGATTGGATTCAAAGTCGCCTTTGCCACACTCGATCAAGACGAGTAAAAGCCTGGACAGGGTCCCTCAGGTAATTTTCAACCTTGGAATATACTATTGTTGGCCCCATTCTTGGGCCAGCATTTCGTACTTGTTGGCTCACCTTTCATTGATTGAGCCCATTCATCTGGTGTGTCCGACAATTTCAATGGGTGGTTCTCCGCAGAACCCTTGCATCAGAAGATCCTTGCCATCCAATATTATACCTGCAAATAGATGATTAAAAGTAAAAAGAAGAAAAAATGGAATGGGATATCATCCTCTATCATGAAGGCTGGGGTTGTGCGATTGAGGATATCTTTGTCAATCACCCAAACACTGTGGGCCCAACCAGATGAACTATCTGGATCAGTTAAAGATTTGCCTAACCTGTATGTAATGATGGCCCCAATGAGAATATCCATGGTTGCCCCAATGTTATACAAATCGGCAAACCACCCTATTTTTTTTTTCCATTCCACATTTCACTTTATGGATTATGGGTCATTTGCAATCATCATCATCATCTTCTAAGCCTTATCCCAATTAATTGGGGTTGGCTACACGAATTTTGTCCCACCATTCTACTCTATCAAGGACCTTCAGTTAGAGCATAGGTCATCTTTTCTTACTACCTCCATCCATTCAGATTCATAGTGGAAGTCTGGCTGCCAACCTGATGCGAACCTCCTCCTTCATCCGGGATTGGGACTGGCAATGAGAGCACAAAACTCTGACAGGCGCAACGCAATATAATAGACTATTAATAGTTTGCTTACAATCAATTGCTTTCTAACAGACTACTAGTACATAGGTTGATTACAATCAAAATCAATGCATTGATTACATGAAACTACATTGCATAGACTTAGTGTGTGTATTGGAGTGGGCCACATGATCCTACCCATAGCATACCATGCATTGGAGGAAGTACTGTACCTGTGCTGGTTCCTGTATGATGTTCTGGAGTGATCCACGATCAAGGTAACCTTGGTTTGGCCAAACCAGATATCATTTTCGCTCAAACTGATATCTGATCGAAAGCTCCCATTCTGCGGTTGTTTTTCCTTATCTTTGATCTTTCTCTCAGGTTCATGCCTTTTTTTTTTTTTTTCACTGAACTGCACAAGTAATGTTTACATTGGATTGATGATTAGGTTGTGGGAATTATCAAATCCTGCACACCCAATGGGCGTGGTGATCTGATTGTGACTCTGAAGGTATCATGCTTACATGATATATATTTTGAATTGGGATTCAAACGCACATGCACCATTGCAATTAAAATATATAACATTTTAATTTCAGGATCCTACGGGTACGATGGATGCCAGCATTCACCGCAAAGTCCTTGCAGAGAGCAAATTTGCAAGCGACATATCAATTGGTTCTGTTATCATTCTCCAGCAGGTTTCGCCTCTTTTTCATCCAATCATGACCTTACATTATTCTACATTGAGTGCGTGTTTATGTGGGGTTTGAACTTTATTACCTACATTTTTTGATTTTTCCTAATTTTATCAAGAGGTCCCTGGTGAGAGCAAAGAATGAATTAAAATGGTGCTATTCTGAACTCCTTTCGTTTTGTGCTCAAAATGAAATGGATATAGCCATCCTATCTAATGTGATCGTGACCACCCACCCCTTCCAACACTGTTCAAATATCATTTGCTTCTCATGAACAGTGAACTGTTGAAGAGCCTTATCTTTTTGAAACTAGGTGACAGCTTGCATAGCGATAGTTACGTTGCATTGAAATCTTGTCGCTGATCAATCATCACTGACTTTCAGGTTGTTGCATTCTCTCCTACTCATTCGGCCCACTATCTCAATATTACTTTAAACAATGTGGTCAAGGTGCGTGTTCTTTTTGCTGTTGTGTGTGCCTGTGTTGTTCCTCCTTTACAAAAAAAAAAAAAAAAATGATGGTTGGAAATTCCACCTCAAAGTTATGTGCTAGCCAATACCTAGCCTGGGTAGAAAGGAAGGATTTGTTTCAGGTGGGTACTCAGTCATAAAACTTCTGGCAAGCAATCATGAAGCTTGTTGTTTGGCAAAACAAAAAACAAATATTGTAAAAAAAATTCTTAATAGTTATTGTCATGTGTCATATATGGCATACACAACATATGTGGGGGTGCTTTAAGCTAAATTGTGGCACATGTTAGGTGCTCAAAGTTGTATGGTGGCACATGCGGCACAAGAGACGCATTGGTAGATTTGACAAATGTAGGGCAGTTGAAGCTAGAGGTTAGCACTTGTGCACATTGGCACATTGACAAATATGGCATATATGGAGCTATCGAAGTGGATGAAAGCACATGTGGCACATTGGCACATGTGGGTTGCTTTGCAAATGTGGAGCATAGTAAAAAGAAGATGGTGGTATACATGGCACATTAGCATTGGGATGCTTTGCACATGTGGGGTGCAAGAGTAGATGGATGGTGGTACATGCGGCACATTAGCACATGTTGGATGCTTCGCATATGCTGGGCGCAAGAGTAGATAGATGGTAGTTTGCGTGGTGCATTAACACAATTAGATGCTTTACATGTACGGTGGAAGAAAAGATGGATGGTGGCACATGTGGCACAAACAATATGGCATGCAGACATGTGGCGTACGGTGGCACATGTTGGGGGGGGGGGGGGGAGATGGCCAAACATACATGTGGCGCATGTGAGGTGATTGAAGATGGGTGGTGGCACATTTGGGTTTAACTCTTGAAAAACTCATTTTCCTTCCATAGTGAAAAATGCCTTTTTTAGGGGTGGTGGCACATTTAGAAAATGCCTTTTGTACATGTGAATCTAAAATTATTTATCGTTGAAATTGCCAAATTTTGCACTTTTAAGTACCATGGTTATGGTTGATCATGTTCATTCAACGGAACTTCTTGCACCATTTGATATTAGAGCCATTTTGTCTATGGGTCTTGATTTTCCAACCAAAATAAGAGTAAATACTTTGTGAAGTCTGCCTATGATATTTTGGGTGGAATGTCCATTGGGATTGTACTAGTGGCATTGAGCAAAGACTATAAAGTGTATTTATGCTTGGTGTATCTATGTAGAATTTCTATTTCCTGTATGTTGTCCAAACCACTTGTTTGTTCGGACATGATTCGTCTTCTTGACTAACCTGTCCACAACAAGATCTGATCCAGGGGCATTTGTTGTTTGTTAACCCAAGTTGAAGAATTGATTTGTTGATCGACCAAAAGGAAACTTTTGTGGAAGTCACTGATTGGTTGATTGATGGTGAATCTACACTTGAATAGCGGTTTCTTTATTTATTTTTTATTTTTATTTTTTAAATTTTAAATTTTATTTTATTATTATTTTTAATCTTCACAAAAAAAGCCCTAAAAAACAACTATGTACAAAGGATGCAAACTGGCATGCAGTATTTATGATCAGCTAGGAATGTTGATGGATGAAGATTTGGATAGGGCAGAGTAGATGGGATTGATGCACACTAATGTGGGGGGGGGGTGGGGGCGCGGCTAGGTAACACTTTAGAAAAAATATATACCAATTGTGGCCTTGACTAAACATGCCTGATGATAATTTCCTTGTTCACAACCTTCTCTCAAATGAAGTGACAATCTACCTCTATATATTTATTTCTTCTATGAAAGACAAGATTATTGGCGATATGGGTTGTCGCTTGATTGTCATAGTAAAGAACCATGAATAACTCATTGAAGATATTAAGTTCTTGAAGAAGTGACCTCAAACAGCATGGCCCATGGCCCTATATTCTACTTCAGCACTGAATCTGGCCACCCCATTCTATTTCTTGCTCCTTCATGTAACTAAATTGCTTCCAACAAACGTGCAATATCCGAAGATAGATCGCCTGTCGGACATGATCCAACCCAATATAGCAGCCCCTGTCTTGGAGATCCTTTCAAGTATTGTAGAATGTGGACTACGACTTTCCAATGCTAAGTCTGGGGCTGATACATAAACCGACTAACAACTCCTATGGAAAAAGATGTGTTTGGTTGTGTGACTATGAGCCTTTCAGGATTCTCAAATAATTCTCCTTGGTCATTTGTCAATTTGCAATTTGCCTTCATGCGGGTGTCGCATGTCTCTCATCATTTTGGTCTCTTCTAACTAAGAGGTTGAGTGCATACTTCCTTTATTTGTGGGTAATCCTAGACACAGAGTGTGCCACCTCAATTCCATGAAAATACTTTAGGCGACCAAGATTCTTTGTTTAATGTAAAGTTTGATCTCACTAATTCCTCATGCATTGCTGTCCATGACTATGTTGTTGTCAACATACACAATTAGGATCACAATTCCCATTTCACTTCACTTAACAAAGACTTGACGATCCACTTTCCATTGATAGAAACCAACGAGGAGAAGTGTGTTGTTGAAAATTTCAAACTATGCATGTGGTGATTGCTTGAGTCATATATTGCTTTCCAAAGTTTATAGAGGATTTAAGGACAACTCATTGGATAAACTAAAGATGGAGATGACATGCAATTTGAAATCCATTCGATCATTTTAAACCCCTCCATAAGTGTTTTGATGTCCGTGAAACAGCAAACTGGCAAATTCCGTTGATGAAATTAAAAAAAAAATAATAGTTGCCATTGGCACAAAATCTCAGCAGAAGTAAGGTGTTTGTGGAGCCAAATAACCCAAGGATTAAGATTAAATTTTAATCAGATTACTCCACTTGGTCTTCTTTTCCAAAGATTCTGAGTAACGACCTCCATTAAAAAGTAAGGTGTTAGGCACCTTCTTTGATTGTGTACACGTGATCTGTTTGTAGTGAGATTTAGTATTTCCATGATAAGGAGAAAAAAGAAAAAGAAAAGAAAAGGGATATTTGCATATTCCCCTCACCTTTCTAATATTTGCATATTGCCCCTTGCTTTTGTGACAATTGCATTTGCCTTCCTTACCGTTCATTAACATTTGTAGATTCCCCCTTGCCATTAGTCATTTCTAATGGCTGTTAAATTCAAAATGGATGTTGTCCAAGGTATTTTGTAATGGTAATGGTGGGCGCACCCACTGTTACCTTTACAATATGGGCTGTAATGGTTGTTATGGTCTCTCTCTCTCTCTCTCTCTATCTATATATATATATATATATTGAACCAAAAAACCTATATCAGCCCTATAATGGATTTTTATGAAGCTATTATGTCCTTTACGGGGGCGTTGTTACAGGTCATTTTTTCCCATAACGGCCGTTACAACTCCATAACCTGTAATGGTTGCCACCGTTACCTTTGCGTAACGGCCATTATGGCCCTGTATGACACACCATGTTGTCCCTTTCTAAGAATGAAATGACAAAAATGCAATCACTAAGGGAAATGATAGATATGCCCTCCTCATTGCAACTTGTCTCTCTTTCTCTCTCGTTCCCCCCTTAAAAATACCCATCCAACCCGAATACACACACACACACACACACACACACACACACACACACCCGATTCCATCCCCACACCCTGTCGCCGTGTTTTGCTGTTGCAACCAAGGTGCTGTCTCTCTTAAGGAACCGAGTTTGGCTAGGAGAGGAAGAGGAAGAAGAGATCGAAAGGTCACACCTAATGCCTCTTCAAATTCTTACTGTAAACCTCATTAATACTCCTATATTAGTTCTCCCTTGATTAGAGAAGCCCTCTCATTTCTTTTATTGTTCTCTGTTTTGTGGTTTTATTACAAACAATAGCACCGTTGGAAAATTTTCATATCCTTTAAGAATGAATAAATATTCTTTGTTATATCATGGTGAAGCTCAAATTATTGATGATTTGAATCAATCAAAGAGCGTGTTCATCCTCATATATTTAGGTGGTTCATTTTCTTCGCCATTGATTGAAATGTTTGGATCTTCGTATTAAGGTGATTCTTTGTAAAAGGCAAGCAAGGTGGGAATCACTTGATGGACAGCCTAGGTTGATGGCGGTTTAAATATGAGGACATGCTACTAGATGTCGTGGTCCAGATACACAAACTTTGAGATGGGCCTTTTAAATCATGGTGACATGCACTGAAAACCATCCTCATTCTAGTCTCCAGCTTCCATTTGCATGCAGTATCCAACTTGTCCAATTGGTTGGCCCACCACGAGGATTACATTATGCAAAAGTCAGTCACATCCACTCATTGAGTGGACCAAACTTGTATCTTGCTATTTATTAGTGGCTAGACATTGTTTTCTATGGTGTGGCCCACTTGATGAGCATATGGGATGGATTTTGTATACTAGGCAATCCTCGTGGTGGGGCTTACCTTTTGGAAGGGTTGGATGTTGCATTCACTTAAAGAGGTTGGAAGTTATTTGGTGGGTGGAACATAACTTGTCATCCAACTGGTTGGACTCTTCTTTATCATGCTTAGCTAGAAATGGGGGTATTTATGTCATTTCCCCTCTAGTGATGGCATTTCCATCATTTCATTCTAAAAAAGGAACGGAATCCATTTTGAATGTGATAGCCGTAAGACATGACTAATGGTAAGGAGGAATTTGTAAATGCGAGTGAATAGTAGGGAAGACAAATGCACTTATCAATATCATAAAAACAAGGAAGAATATGCAAATGTCAGATAAGCAAGTAAGGATATACAAATATCCCTAAAGAAAAAAAAATATGTCTACAATGGGCATAGAGAAGACGAAAATCTAGCAAGGAATGAAAACCTTATCTAGAGGGCCTTGGCTTTTTGAGATTCTTGTAGGAAAGAGGAACTTTCGAATCTTCCACTAGCAATGGTTTGGGAGCCAGATCTCAAGACCCGAGAGGCCGACGGGCGAATCCTTGCCGATCGTCCTAAAGAAGATTGGAGAAGTCTTATCCTTTAACAGTTTGACTATCATTTCTTTAAGCTTAGCTGCTCCTCTTCTTTTTCCTCATAAGGTATAAGGTCTAGGGGAATGGAGGTTTTCTCCGTCTTTTCCTAGAAACAAGGGCATAGAGGGGGACAAAGCAGAGAGGTTGAGAGTCCAAACTCCAAAGGCCATTTGCTTGAAAGCATTGAATCTTATTTATTTAGTTGAGAGAGGTGTTTTATTAGTTTTGGGAACTTTCAAGGGAAAAGGTGCATAATAGACACATGGCACAATCCCATAGAATCTTGCGATGGATTTTTGATGGAAGAAGGAAAGTGGAATGTCGAGGAAGAAGTAAATGTTATGTGGAATGAGATGGCTGAATGTATTAGGAAAGTGGTAATGGATGTTTTAGGATTATCTAGATGAAAATAACTATAATGTAAGGAAACTTGGTGGTGGAATGACATGGACAAAAAGCTATTAAAGAAAAATGTTTTCAAAGCTTGATAAGGGACTAGAAACAATGAAAATCTTGAACAATATAGAAGAAAGCCAAAAGGATGGCTAAAAAAGGTAAGTGATGCTAAACTTAAGGCTTATGATGACTTTATGATGCAGGACAATTAACCACTTACTATAGAAGCTCGAACAGTTAGAGCATGGCAAATTAATCCCTTTATCTCATAGCCCAGGCCCCAAGTCTATGGGTTAGGTTCTCGGCTGAACCCTCCTCATGAGCCCCAAATCCATGGGTTCCTCCCTATACGAGCCACCCGCCTCACACAGGCCCCAAATCTATGGGTTATGCAAGCCACCCACCCCGAGTGTTCCCTTGCATCCCATAGGCCACCCCACTCGAGCCCGGTGTGAAAATGCTCCCGCATTACTTTACAATAGATTTGTTACAAGAGAAGGTAAGAAAGATGTCTTCAAATTGCAAAAATGAGAGAGAGAGAGAGAGAGAGAGAGAGAGAGAGAGAGAGAGTAGGGGACTTGATCATGTGAGATGCATTAAGAGCGATGACTAGAGGGTGCTAGTCGTGGACAATGAGATCAATGAATGGTGGAGAAGGTATTTTCAAAACTTGTTAAATGATAATCGCTTTGAAAGCATAGGGATAGAAGGAATCATAAATTCAAATGATGCAAAAGCCATATATACTTTTGTAGCATTAGGATATCTGAAGTGAAAGAAGCTTTGCGAAAGACGAAAATAGGAAAAAACCCTTGGACCAGATGGTATATTAATAGAGGTTTGGAAGTGTATGGGAGACACTGGAATTTTTGGTTGGTAAAGTTGTTTACAATATTGTAAGATTGAAGAAAGTGTCAGAGGAATGGAGGAAAAATAGCGTTGTACATATTCACGAGAATAAAGGAGACATAGAGTTGCACTATAATGGAATTAAACTAATGAGCCATACTATGGAACTTTTGGAAGTTGTGATTGAGCAAAAGACTAAGAGGCATGGGAAGAATGTCTAATAAATCAGTTTGGTTTAATGCCAGGGAGGTTTACCACTAAAGTTATCTTCCTACTTAGACAATTGATAGAGATATAGGGAGAGAAGGAAGGATCTCTAGATGGTATTTATTGACTTAGAAAGTTTATGATAGGGTCTCTAGAGAGTTCTGGAGTGTTGGGAAGAAAATAGTTTCAAGAGGATATATTGACATGATTAAGGATATGTATGAGGAAGTAGCAACGAATGTGAGGATCACTAGTGGAGAGACAAGCGAGTTCCCAATTACCATAAGCAATGTTTTCCATATCGTTATTGCGTAATGTATCGAACCCTTGGGATATGGATACATATCGATTATCGCATGGGATGTATCGGTTGTATCGCGTGACATATTGCTGTTGTTAGGAGACATGGGGAGACATTGGGAAATTGGTCAAAAATTTTAATGACACTTCAGGGATTGTTAAAAGACATCAATATACACTTAAAAATCAAAATATCATAAAAAGTAAGTGCACATAATAGGTTTCCTTTGTATGGAGTCCTAATCTATTCGTCTAATTGAATTGATGCTAGTATCTTCAAAGTCTTCATATAATTTATAAATGTAAGAATACATGTATGGACACACAAGCAATACATTCAAAAGCAAAAGAAGTGGGAAACTAGAAATATACCTGTGAATAATGTGTGTGGCTATGGCTTGGACCCACATAGAGTTGCGTGATCGCTCAAAGTCATCACTTCCATCTCGGCAGGGTTGGGCATAGTACTGTTGCTCCACAAACCGACAATACTATGCCCAGGTCATAGTCGAATGATACCAGTGAATATACTTTCTAACTCATCCTCTTCGATTTGAGAAAATTTTGAAATTTCCCTAATTTTCAGCAAATTGACCCATCTTCCCCCAAATCAAAAAATTAGAGTGTATGTTATGATGATTTCATCAAACACTCCTGAATACTTTGAAATGGGGGCTAATTGACTGCTAATCGAAGTGGAATTTTTAAAACATTTTTAATTAAAAATAATATTTTTTTTTGAAAAATCCCCAAATTATTAAGAGTTGCTAAATCAGGTTACATAAATGTTTGATTTTATATTTGGACACAGATTGCAACCAATTTGTGAGAAATTGGGAAATTTTGTTTTTTCTCAAAATTTCATAGCTCGGCCCATCTCCCCCAAATCTCAATTTCGAAGCTCCAAATCCATGATTTTTCATGTAAAACATGAGGAATCATGGATTGGGTCCTTAATCTTGCCCGGGTGGTAGACTCTCAAGAGTTTCAACTCCTGGTCAAGGGTTCGAGTACCCATAGGTGGCGAAATTCCACCGGTGTGAGTGTGTGGGGTGTGTGTGTGTGTAAAAATAAAAAATAAAAAAATGAAGAATCATGGATTTGTAATCATTTGACATTGACTTAACATGATTAACAGCAAAGTAAAAAAAAGGGATTTTTTTTTTTTAATTTATTTTATTTTTATTTTTTAAATGCTAACCAGATTGAGCAAGTGGGATATATTAGCATTACTTGTGTGTTTTGTATCACACGGGTGGGATACAAGATATATCATAGGATATATTAACCAATATCGTCAATATTGAAAACATTGACGGTAGGCTCACCAAGGGGTAAGGGCTAGCATTGAGCCCATATTGGTTATATTAATGAGTTAATGAGGCATTTGCAAGAAGAGATCCTACGGTGTATGTATTTTGTTTGCAGATGGCATTGTTTTGATTGACAAGATAAGGGAGGGCATAACACAAAGCTAGATTTATTGAGGGGTGCTTTAGAATGTAAAGGATTTAAAATTAGTTGGACTAAAACAATATATGGAGTGCAATTTTAGTAACAATAGGAGTGGGAACAAGGAATTAGCTAAGATTGCTGAATAAGAAGTTTACCAAAATGACCAATTCCGATATCTTGGGTCGGTAATCCATGACTGTGAAGAAGTTGAGAAGGACGTTGCCCATAGAATTCAAGTGGGGTGGAAGAAATGGAGATGTGCCTCTAGAGTTTTATATGATCATCGTATACCACTTAAACTGAAAGGGGAATTTTATAGGATGGTTATAAAGACTAACCATGCTTAATGGGGCAAAATTTTGGGTAGTGAAGGAATGATATGTTTATAAATGAATGTAGCTGAAATGAGGATGTTGAGATGGATGAGTGGCAAGACAAGGATAGAATTAGAAATGAATGCAATCAAGGTAATTTAGAAGTAGCACCAATAGTAACAAGATGAGGCAAAGACAAAGTAGACTTAGACGGTTTGGTCATGTGCAATGGAGACTAAGAATTGTGCCGGTTAGGAGTGACTTGGTACAAGTTGAAGGCTCTAAAAGGGCAAGGGGAAGTCTCAAAAGGACATGGGTGGAGGTAGGTAGAAAAGACTTGATGACCTATGGTCTAATCGAAGTTATGGCCGTTGATAGAGTGGAATGGTGGAAAAAGATTCATGTAGCCAACCCCAACTAGTAGGGATAACATAGATGATGATGATGATGATATTGGTTTGGAACATTTCTTTGAGAAGAAACCTAAAAGATGAAGAAATTGAAGGCTTTCAGCTGCTTTTGGGATATAACAGTTTAGTAGTTTTCGTGCCTAATTAGTATAAATCTAGAAGATCAAAGCAAAATGCATCAAGAAAATTCTTAGTAGTCCATTTTTTTCCCCAAAAGATTACAGGGACAGAATCTTCTTTTCGGTTTCACTTTGGCAATCAAGGGCTCCCCAATGAGTGGTGCCGTTTGTTTGGTCAGCCGTCAAATATAAGATTCTATTGGTTGATAATCTTAAGAATAGAGGCCTCTCAATGCCCAATAGATGTATTATGTGCAATGCTGAGGAATAGTTTGTCCATCATCTCTTCCCTCATTGTCTACTGGGATCTGCATTGTGGAGTTATTTCTCCCTCTTTGGACTAGAGCGGATACTGAAGTAGAGGCTTTATGAGGTGTTCAATGGTTGGGAGCAATGATCCTTTATGGAAAGAGGAAAGGTCATGTGTTGATTGCTTCAGCCATTTGTTGGGAGATTTGGAAAGAAAGAAACAATTATATTTTCAAGGATGAGCAGATCTTGTTGGCAACATTACTTGATAAAATTAAAGCCTACGTAGTCGATTGGCCCTTCCTTTCCCTTAAATGTAATGGTTGTTTGTTCTTGAAATGTTTTCGGAGTGGTGTCATGAGGTGTTGTCCAAGTTTCATTAGCTGGTGAGGTCAATGGTTGTTTTTTTTTTTTTTTTGGGGATTTGGGTGGGGGGTGAGGGGGTCAGTAATCATGTTTCTTATTGGGATCTAGCCTCATCTTTTGGTTAAATATTTTGTTTAATCTTGTGTGATGAGAGATTTATAGATCTGTTGGTATTTGGATTTTGGAGGTGGTTGTCCGGTCATTTGTTTTAAGTTCTCTTTCATGCTTCTGTTTCAATAAAATTTCTTGCTGCTTTTTAAAAGAAAATTAAATGTAGACCCACAGATGGTCAGGTTGATGTGGTTGGATTCTTCTTAGAAAAATTTTAATTAGTCAATATAGTCATAGTGCCAACTAGAAGTTGACTAGTTGCTCATTGCTTAAGTAATCAGTTTCCTGTTTTAGAAAGTCATTCTGCATCTTGTATGTGTTGGAACATGTGAAGTTAAGAATCATGCAATCAAGTTTTCTCCTTCCTGTATTATTCTGCGATGAGATTGTTGAAGAGTGATTCAGATTCTTCAACATGTTGGTGGGGCTCCACCCAGCAAAATTGCTTTTCAGAGTGGTGCCTGAACTGATCTGCGAATTGTATGTTTACTGCTCTATCCTTCACATTCTACTTTAATATGATTTCTACTCATAAATCCTTCTGGCTATTGGTCAAGAAATAAAATTTCAGATTTTTATTTGTGTTCAATAGCAATTGGCTGGAAATTTCAGTTTCTTTGCCTAACTTGAACAGTTGTGGCTGTAATTTGCACTTTTCCAGAGACTTTCCTTCATATCTGACTGAGCCACCAAGAAGAGGTGTTCAGGACCTTGCATCCTGGTGAGCTGTGGCTTCTATAATGCCAGTGATGCTTCGAAGAAGGTCCCTCCCCAGTCTCCAGCCTTCTAACCCATTGAAAGGGAAGACCTAAGAATATCAAAAGAAGTTTCAGTTGGAGTATATTGTGAACAGGGTACACAGGCACTGCCCCATGTTAACTTTCTTCTAGTGATGGGCCACATAGTGGTCCTTTGCAGCTGGTAGATTGAAAAGAATAGAAATGAGCTTTGGTTTATATGAACACAGTGCAAGGACACAAGCCTGGGGGGATTGGGTGGGTGCGGTCATGGAAGTTGATGGAAGAGAGAGTTTCCAGACACGAGGAATCCCTAGGCTTACCTTGCTCACTTTGGCTGTGCGTGAGAATGCTGCATAAACATGTTTAAAAGACTCAGTTCACGACCCAATGAAGCAGGAGTACCTTTGGAGAAGAATCTTGAAACTATCATCCTCTTGTCCTTAAATATTTTGGGTTGGCTTTATGATCCTATTCTGCTAATCGCAAGATCTGAAATAGGGATTCTCATGACTGCTTAAAAACAATTAACCCTTGTTGTGTCGTACACATAAGAGATCCAAACCCCCTCTAGGGGTCCTACCACTGATGGGCCACAGCTGTCTGCTCATAATATTGTATATAAATTTTATTTGGGCCATGCTTGCCTGGGCCATGGTCAGCTTAGGCCAGGGCACACGCCAAGTAGCCATCGGGCCTAGAGTCGAGGTATGCTTATCAAGTTACAGTCCAAACCTAGCTTTGAGTGGGTTGGTCACAAGGCGGGTAACACCATTAAAATCCTTGATGCATGTGTTCCATTCCTGTTGACCAACCCGAGGCAATGTTTAAAAGATGGCCTTGGGTTTGAATTTATCAGGTTTCGAGCTGGGTTCTGGTCAGACAATGTGTCCTATTTAATCAAGTGTTGAGCTTATGGTTGTCCTTGTCCCGGCAACATGCACAAATGTATTATTTATATATGAATAAATATAAGCAATGCTTAACAACTACTTGGTCACTTTAGTGGTAGAAATGTGTGGAACCTTGCACATGTTTTGGGTTCAAACTTCACCAATGCATTTTTCACAAGTGGCCTGGCCTGTGCTTGGGCTTGGGTTTTGGGCGTATTTCGTAAACATGTTGGGTTTGGGGTTAACCAAACCTGGCCATTGCCACCCCTAATTATAGTAGCCTTGTCCTGCTATTTGAGTTAGCTTTTTGACTCCTACTTCAGTAACCATTCCTCTCTATGGCCTATCCTCAGTAGGTAAATAAAGCTTTCATATCCATTCTCAACATAACAAGGACATCTTGCGCACACGCACGCCCCCCTATGCACGTACGCAAAGAGGAGGGCCCCACCATCAATCTGGATCGATGACGACGTCCAGGGAGGGCCTCCTAGTTAGAAGACTGTCTTGGTTCCTTGAAGTGGACCCGATTGTCATGAGGATCCCACCATTGGATCTCATGATCGTGGCCCACTATAAATAATCTAGTACTTTGGGTTTTGCTTATTATTGTTATTAGGAATATTATGGACGGTTTAGATTGCTTTGATTAGTTGTTATTTTTTATTACTTCGTCTTCAAGTAATAGGGTGCGCACATGATGCGGCTTTTGGAGTATAGGTTTTTCTTATAAATAGACAACCCCTTGTAGGATTTTTTCATTGAAGATTGAAATAAAATTTCTGCGTTTTCTTCTTCTTTAAATCTCTTGAGTTGTGGGAGCCTAATTGGGTGCGAAACCCTCCCTTCTTCGAAGGGCTAACTACCGTGGTGCGAATTCACACCCATCCCGATTCGCCCTCACCTCCTACCATCCATAAGTAGAGAATGGTTTGATGATTATAATGTGAAGAAAATGGGAGAAATTGACAAAGGAGGAGAGTTTGGGAAAGATGTTGTGTTAGGCTATCTTGCCCTAAAACACAATATTTTATTATAATAGAGCATATAGTACACCATAGGAGAAGAGGAAAGTGCAAATGCACTTACATCAAAAAGGGCCACTACAATATACACTAGTATTCTATATACTCCCCCTCAAGTTGGAGCATAGATGTTGATCATGCCCAACTTGTCACGAACATGATGAAGAGCATCTCGACTCAAAGACTTTGTAAGAACATCAGCAAGTTGATCCCATATCGAATAAAAGGAGTGACGATTTCCTTAGAAGCTACTTTCTCCCGAATAAAGTGACAGTTGACCTTGGTATGCTTGGTTCGCTAGTGGAAAACCCGGTTACGAGCAATATGGATGGCCGCTTGGTTGTCACAATGAAGAGGAACAGGATCCGAATGAGGAAAGCCAGGTTCTTCAAGAAGGTTGCGAAGCCACACGAGCTCACACGTCACATGAGCCATAACATGATATTCTGCTTCAGCCGAGGATCGAGCAACAACTGGTTGCTTTTTGGTCTTCCATGTTATAAGATTGCTACCTAGGAAGGTACAAAAGCCGGATGTAGAGTGGTGATCATAAATACTACTTGCACAATCAGCATCGGAATAGCCAGAAAGATGAAGATCACCATGCAACTGAAAGCGGAGGCCAAGACCTGGGGCTGATTTTAGATACCGAAATATGCGGTAAACAACCGTAAGATGAGAAGTACGGGGAGCTTGTATGAATTGGCTAACAACGCCCACCGCAAATGAGAGATCTGGGCGAGTAATAATCAGGTAAATAAGTCGGCCTACAAGTCGTCGATACATCCCGGGATCAGTAAGGAGAGCACCATCATCTGGTCGAATCTTCTGCGAAGTATCCATGAGAGTGGTAGCAGGCTTGCACCCTAACATGCCGATCTCCATGAGAAGATCGAGCGCATATTTTCATTGTGACAAGACCAATTTGAATGATGAGCAGCCAACTTCAATTCCGAGGAAGTAGTGAAGAGGACCAAGGTCCTTGATCTCAAACTTAGTTTTCAAAAATTCTTTGACCTCCCTCATTCCAACCGAATCACTACCGACAGAACAATATCATCCACATAGACAATGAGAACTATGATGCCTGTTGATCGACGACATATAAAGAAAGAATGATCGGCATGACTACGAACAAAGCTGAACTCCAAGAGAGCTTGACTGAATTTTTCGAACTATGCACATGGGGATTGTTTGAGTCCATAAAGAGCCTTCTTCAACTAATATATAAGCATAGGGTTGTGAGAAGCAACAAAGTCAGGAGGTTGATGCATGTTAACTTCCTTTGCAAGGTCCCCATGGAGAAATGCATTCTTAACATCAAGTTGAAACAAGGGTCATGATAAATTAACGGCCAAGGAGATCACAACGTGAATCGAATTAAGCTTAGCCACCGAAGAGAATGTCTCGAAGTAATCCACACCATGAGTCTGTATGTAACCCTTAACAACAAGACGGACTTTATAGCGATCAATGGAGCCATCCGGAAGAAACTTGATCGTATAAACCCATCTACATCCAACAGGTTTATGCCCTAAAGGAAGTGGCACAAAGTCCCAAGTATGATTCTTCTTAAGAGCAGACATTTCTTCTATCATTGCCTTCGTCCAGTCAGGACTTTGAAGAGTATGTGAGAGAGACCGAGGAATAGTCTGTGATGAAAGGGAAGCTGCAAACGACTGAAAAGACGGTGAAAGATGATCATATGAAACGAAATTACTAATGGGGTGTTGAGTACAAGATCGTGACCCTTTGCGTAAAGCAATGGAGAGATCTAAACTCGAGGTAGGAGAGTCACTTGAGCCAACATCCAAAGTGAGCGGAAGAGTGGATGGCTGAGCGTGTGAAGATTTATCTCGACGATGATACACCCGCAGAGGCTTAAGCTCACCCAAATCACCAATAAGATGCTGAGCGGAGGGGAGATGAGTTTTCCCATAATCACTAATGGAAACAGGAAGAGGATAAGAGTCATACTCCCCCTGACTCGCAAGAGGATCACAGAGAGATCGGCCTGGAGCTGAGAAAAAAGAAATATCCTCAAAGAAGGTTACATCGGCAGATACATATTTCTTGTGAGTCAATGGGTCGAAGCATTTATACCCTTTCTGACTCCGATTATACTCTAGAAAGACATTTAATTGCCCCGGGGCTAAGTTTATCATTACTTCCATCTAAAATTTGAACAAAGCATGTGTAATAAAAAACTTTAGGTGGTAAAGGAAATGGATTATCATGAGAATACAATTTAGTAAATGAAGATTTGTAAGACAAGATATGTGAGGGTATACGATTAATAAGAAAAGTAGCAGTTAGAAGAGCATCGCCCCAAAAATGTTTGGGTAGGTGGATACCAAGCAGAAGGGTGTGAGCAACTTTAAGAAGATGACAATTCTTTCGTTCTGCAATACCATTTTGTTAAGGTGTGCGAGCACACGACGTCGTAGACAAAATACCATGTTCCTGCAAGAAGGACAGAAAGACAGTAGACATGTATTCCCTCCCATTATTAGAATGGAGGGTTTTGATGGAACATTGAAATTGAGTGCACACTTCATGATAAAACACTTTAAATGCATCAAATACTTCACTTTTAGATTTTAAAAGATAAATCCAAGTCATGCGTGAATAATCATCAATAAAGGTAACAAAATATCTAAATCCCAAAGTGGAGGTAACTGGAGCTGGTCCCTAGACATCCGAGTGAACCAAAACAAAATGTTGAGATTTCCTCCTAGAAGAGCTAGGAGGAAACGTAGTATGATGATGTTTAGACAATTCACAAATATCACAACATAACGGTTTAGTGACAGATAAGGGAAACAAATTTCGTAATCTAGCTATTGATGGGTAGCCTAAGCGGCAGTGCCATCGAGTCATGGACTCTCGATCTAGAGAAAGGGTACTAGAAGCGGCAACGGGTGTATCATCGAGAAGATAAATGCCTCATCGCTCATGCCCTCACCAATCATTCTCTTCGTCTGTAGGTCTTGAAACAATCAATAAGAAGGGAAGAAAGTAATGGAACAATTTAATGATTTAGTAAGAGAGCAAATAGACAATAAGTTTAATGGAAAACGAGGCACATGTAAGTCTAAGGACAGAGACAGGGAAGAAGAAAGAGGGATGAAACCAATCCCAGAGATAGGAGTTTGGGTTCCATCTGCGATTGTGACATACTGAGTGTGGGGAGAAGGAGAATAAGAGGAAAAGAATTGAGACATACCAGTTATATGGGAGGAAGCTCCAGAGTCTATGACCCAGGAGGTAGGAGAGGCTGATGCAAGAAGAACAGTACCTGACTAGGTCGAAGCTGTGTGAGATGGCTCAGGAATATCACGAATGTGAAGCCGCATAAGGGCATTATATGCAGCCTGAGAAATGATAAGAAACTCCCCTGAAGTAGACTGCTCAGCTGTCAGGGTGGAAGATTGTTTCAGGAGCGATTGTGGATGCAATGGAAGCAGCGACATACGTAGGACGACCATGTATCTACCAGCAATAATCAACGGTGTAATTAGTTCCACTGCAATGTGAACAAATGCGGGAACCATCACGTCCTTGTAATAGAAATGCACCCTGAACTCAAGGATGGTACCCGAAGGCCAAGAGAGGACTGATCGCCAACAAGATGTGCTGAATACTCTGGTAGCACAAATGAATGAGAATGAAGAGTAGAGATAGTAGTACGCTGACACATGGCGTAGACTGTCGTCAATGGAGGAAGAGGATCCTGCATAACAACCTGATCTCGAATATGAAGATAATCAGAATTCAACCCAGCTAGGAATTGCATGATATGAGTATCATCCCGCTGCTTATGAGCATGTTCATGATCCTCTTTACATTTGGAAGGAAGAGGCTGATACATATCCAACTCATCCTACATACTCCGAAGCGTCGAATAGTAATCTTTTAATGATCTTGAGTTTTGTTTGAATCGATCAATTTCTTGAATAAGTTGGAATACACATGAAAAATTTAGAGATTCCGAGAACATATCATGAAGCGTATCCCAAATGCCTTTAGCCGAGAATAAAAACATCACTGAGTGGCTAATCGAGGAATCCATACTATATAACAACCATGTAATAACTTGATAATTCTCCTTTGTCCAAGACTTGTAGGTAACATCTGTAGAGCTTGGGGGATCATCTAAAATATACGACAACTTCTCACGGGCTCCTAAGAACACTTTTACAGATTGTGTCCATTGAAGATAGTTGTCACCATTCAACTTAGTAGAGGTAATCTGTAAGGGGTTGGATTCAAGAGACCCTATGCCAAGAGATGAGGGCCCTTTGTCAGCCATAGGAGAGTTCAAGAGAGATAAACCCAAGAGAGGCCCTATGCAAGAAGAATTGATTCAAACAACTCTATCTCACTCAATCTTTCAAGATAATAAGATATAAACCTCCAACAAATAACAATCATCTAAAATAACATGAAACACATTAAAAAACGGCCCAACCGCACATCCATTTGAGGTTAAAACCCTCTCAAACATAGATCTTAGCTAAAAACTCCTCCATGGGTTCCTTGGGAGGAAGATTTCGAACCATCTTGAGCAAAGAAACCAAAGAAAAGCTTATCGATTTGAGGTAGATCGAAGAAAAATGGAAAAAGGGCCCGATTTTCGAATTTCTCTATTTCACCCAAAATACCATGAAAGAAGGTAAAAAAAATTCTGAAAAAATTATGACAAATCTTCTAAAATCAAGATCTATCAAACCCCTAAACTTTTAGCTTAAACGGAGTCCATGCGTCCGTACGGCTGTTGACGTCAGCCGTACGGCTGCGACGTCAACAAGGTGACGTGTTGCCTCTCGATCTATTGGATGCGGAATTTCTAGATCTATGCTCTGATACCAAGTAGAGAATGGTTTGATGATTATAATGTGAGGAAAATAGGAGAAATTGAGAGAGGAGGAGAGTTTGAGAAAGATGTTGTGTTAGGCTATCTTGCCCTAACACACAATATTTTATTATAATAGAGCATATAGTATACCGTAGGAGAAGAGGAAAGTATGCAAATGCACTTACACCAAAAAGGGCCACTACACTATATACTAGCATTCTCTATACTATATTCATATTCTCCTACAATCATCTAATCTTCAAATCCACCGTTATTTTGCAGCCAATCCTTTCCTACAACAGATTTCCAGAATCAGGCTCTGCTGGAGGGCTGTAACTTCGGCGGAGCATCGTGCTCAAACCAGTCATCCGTTCGATTTGAAAATTGGTGTGGGTGGCCCATCCTTGGCCAACCAACCCCTTGCTGGCCCTTTTTGGGTTTGTGGGCCCCCACATGCACGCACTCTGTCAGGCCCCCTTGCTGCCCACGCATGCGGATTGGTTACAGGTTCTTTCCCTCCTCTCATTCACTCCTCTCTCACCTTATTTTTATAATCCTAACCCTAGATCATCCCAAATCCCCAAGTTCTATTCTACTTTTGCAACCCTAGGGTTTCTCGAATTGAAACATGTGAATCCCTTGGATTGAGGAAGTAATCCTTTGCATGTGTGGATGAATCTAATCTCCTTTGATCATTGTTTGGTCTATAATTTTAATTGATCCAGCCCTAACATGTGTAGGCTTGGACCCTTGTAGATCCCTCTTGTTGAATGCTTGACTTTATGTGGGATGTGGAAGTTTTGTGAATGTTTCTCGATTAGTATGATCTAAAGTCTAAAATCTTGCATATCATGTTTAATTTTCATGTCCTGCATCACACCACCTAGTTCGGGTCCTCTTAGGTGTTCCTCTCATCTTCTTTTCAAGCCCCTTTTAACCCTAATCATGTCCATGGACTAGAATTACATTACATGTAGTGGTGTTAAAATACTTCCATTTTATTGAATGTTCATTTCACCTTTTTGAATTATTCTGAGACTATTAGAAGCCAAGTTGCTCAGTACCCAAACTCTTAGGTTTGGCTCAGGATTGAGTTACTTTATCATGGTGTTTGGAGAGGCAGTGGCCCCAACATCCCACCAAAAAAGGAAAAAAAAAATGAAAAGAAAATTTGTCCAAGTGTACGCATGTGAGTGTAACCCTTATATCATAGTTACTATGTAGTTACTAAACATGTTTCTTAGCAGGAACAAGAGTCTGATTACTGCATTCAGTTCTTAAATTCATCTTATAAGCATTCTTTTGGTGAAATACAAAACAAGGTTATATAATCCTCAATACACCATGTGAATTAGTTGAGAACCTTTAAGCAAAGGATGGAAACTGCATCTACATTTTAATTTTGACGTCTCCCAAAAATGCTCCTTTGCAAGGACTTTTAGAGTAGTTAGACATAATTTTTTAAGTGTTAAACATTCCACTTTTAAAAGGAAAACTGATGTAGGACATGAAATTTAAATATGATGTGCAAGATTTCAGGCATAGATCACACTAATTAAGAAACAATAACATAAAAATTCCACGTTCCACACAAGTTCAAACATTCAAGCTAGGGGAATCAGTGCGGGTCCAGGCTTACACAGGCTAGGACTAGATCAATAAAATTATGGACTAAACGATGCTCAAAGGGAAATAGAAATCATTCACACATGCACAGTAACCAGTTCCTAATCCAAGGGATTCACGAATTTCAATTCAAGGAACCCTAGGGTGAGAAAATGGGCAAATAAATTAAGGATAATGCAATATAGGGTTAGGGTTTATGAAAAACTGGTATGAGGGTAAAATAAGAAAACCTGAACCGGAAGACAGTTCCCGTGCGCAGACAACAACAATGGCCCAGACGCATGTGTGTGTGATCACGGCCGCACATGTGTGGGACCCACTATTCAGAAAAAGGCCATCTTGGCCCTGGTTGGCCAGGGATGGATTCCAAAACCCCCAAATCTCAGCTCGATCCGATGCACGATTTATGCATAGTGCTCCGCCGAAGTTTCAGCCCTCCTACAAGGCCAGATTCTGGATATTTGCTGTAGAGAGAAAAACGGCTACAACTATTGATGAATTTGCAGATGAAATGCTTGTAGGAGGGGAGAAATATGATGGAATAAGGTGACATATATGGATGGAAGAGGGCAGGGACGGATGAGGATAGATGTGACTTCACACCACGGTAGTTAGTCCTTCGAAAAGGGAGGGCTTCGCACCCACTTGAATTTTTCTACAACTCAGAAACTCAGAGAGTAGAAAAAAAAACACACAGGAATTTTTATTAAATTTCAATGAATCAAAAGAACTACAAAGGGTGCCTATTTATAGGGAAAACCCTATACTTCAAAACTCGCGTCATGTGCGTAACCTATTACTTGGCGATGAAGTAAACTAAAATAAAAACCAATCAAAGAAATCTAAAGCGTTCATGTTGTTCTAAATGATATAAATAAACCAAACCTAAAGTATGAACTTAATTTGACTAGTGGCCACGATCATGAGATCCCATGATGGGCTTTTCGTGATATCGGGCCCACTCTTGTGTATCAAAACTTCGTCTTCTAAGTAGGAGGCCCTCCCTGAACGTCGTCATCGAGTCAGATCGACGGTGGGGCCCTCCTTCGTACGTACATGCGTAGGGGGCGGTGTGTGTGCGTGTGATGTCCCCATAAAAAACTGGAGAGAAAACCCTTGATCATTTAAAAAAGTTCAAACAGTTGGTGTTTGCCAGTGTTAGTAATGATGCAGTTCTATTTTAGATGACCCACCAGTACTCTCATTTCCATTGGAACCATGACAAATGTTTTTTTTTTTTTTTTTTCCTTCTTTATTTTTAAAACGTACAATTCCATACCACCGGTGCTAACATGCTTCTTGAGCTCAACCATGAAGCTTACATAGTTACCTTGACACCCCCTCCCTAGAACATGCCAAATGCTTTTAAAATGTTCAGAACCAGATTACTGATTACAAAATTTCAATACAACTTTCACTTCATGTTAGTGAAAGCTCCTTGCATTTCTGGCATCGCTTGCCCTCTTATTGCCACTTTTTCCTCTATACACCTACCCATTTGCCGAAGTTTCTGGCTTTTGATTAAGGCCCACTGCCTATGTTCATATAAGGGAATGTACCTCTTGCAGGGAGTTGTTTGTCCCTTTGGGATCTCTTCTCTTCGTTGTTGTCGAATTGCATGTGGCTGCATATTAAAATTTGCTTTTTCAAAAAAATAAAAAATAGAAAAAATATAAAAAAATAAGTAGGGGGAAATTTTTGAAGTTAATAGATAACTAATTTTACATATTTAAAATACATTCGTGTGAAATAAAAAATTAAATAATGAATTAAGACATCAAGTCATCAATATTCAACAATACAGTTAATAATTAAAACTTAATAAGTAAGAACTAAGAAATAACAAGTAACTAACATTAACAACCAAATGAAGAAGCTATTTTTTTACTATTGATTTTAGAATATGGAAACATAATTTATAAATTCCAAGTCATACGCTAAATCACTAACAAAATAATACTAAATGCTATATACATTGATCTATTTTCCTTTATGACATGTGATTACCACCATCGTCATCATCGGAGTTATCTCTGTCTTCCACATATACTTCTTCTTCTGTTTCTTCATCATCTGTATGTACTAATACTTCATTAACATCCAACGATGAAACTTTAGCTTGCTCATCATCTCCTTCTATCTCCTCAGTCTCTTCCACGGATTGACTACTACTACTCGCCTCCCTTCTTCTTCGCCTTTGAGCAATACCTTCTCCAGGTGTTGATCCATATGTGACATCTTCAACTTAGACCCATATCAAGTCCTCACTAGTAAAGATCAGCTCATCCATCTCTATGAGCCACTCATTATCTATATCCGGCTCATCTAAGTAAATAGGGTCAAAGAAACCAGACTTTTCTTTTCTAGCTTGGAATCGTTCTCACAATTTCTGATTGTATTGGACGAAGACGAAGTCATTGAGTTTCTTTTGTTCAAGGCGTTTTCTTTTCTTGGTGTGAATTTGCGTGAAAGAAAGTGCATTAGACATTAACTTACACAATTACACTTATAAGTTACAATTATCCCAAACTATAACATATTAATATTTTTCTTTTTTTTTTCTTGAACGTGCTCCAGTTGCGCTTGCAACTGCTAGCAGAGCACTTGAGTTTAAGAATCCTTAAGATCAGTTTCTTTAGAGCTAAATCCTTCCTATTTGGGTCCACTCCATAAGCAACCCATCAATCAGCTGAGAAAACAATTTAAGTATATTAGATAATAAAAAACTATTTTTAAGAAAGCTGAGAAATTCATACTGCTTACTGGGCAATTTCATTGTCTGATGCTTGACGACGGTCTCCCTTGAGAATACGATCTTACTCTTTGTATACAAGTCCAGTAGAGTTGAGATCTTGTCCTGTTCTTCTCTATCTGGAATCATTCTTTTTAACACGTAAATAAAACCAACCATATGTACAGTTAATGCTTTTTTTGGATCGGGGGAGGTTAATAAACAGGCTAGGTTAATGATGTAGGCAGCTGAATACAATGGAGATGATTGATTGCCCCATCTTTTATCTATAATATCTATATGGGATTGTAATTACACTCTTTTGTAGGTAAAGTGGTCCATGTTCTTATTTCTCGCCCTCTTCATCGTATCATATATGTAATCCATTGCTAGCTTTTCTTACCCCTGTCCACCAATCGCAACACAGTGAGTAAAGGTTTAGATGCTTTTAACACCTTTATCACTTGTGTCCAAAATTTTTGCGAAAGGATTATTGTTTTTTATCCTATTTCCCTTCAACTTTTCAGCTTTCTTTAACGAAGGCCCATTTGTAAAATTGGCCGACACTATAAAGCTTCTCGTTTTTTTTTTTTTTTTTTTTTTTTTTTTTTTTTTTTTTGCATTTAATCTTTGTAGTGTTAAGTAAGGTTGTAGCGAAACGGGTTACTGCTGGACGTAGTAAGTTTCCCCCAATGTTTTTTCTCATTCGACTGAGAAGAAGGGCGTGTTTGCACATAAAGATCGTGATTTGTTTTGCCCTTGCAATTGCATCTAAAAATAACTTACCTACATTTTCTAACATAAGATCTACACAATGGGTCGCGCAAGGGGTCCAAAATAAACGATGCCTCATCTTCATAGGACGATGAACGACAATTACATATGAGGTTGCGTTGTTTGTAATTACCTCCACAGTGTATTCCTCCCCTACTTCCTCAACTACACTATCTAGTAAATGAAATAAGTAATTTGCAGTATGAGAATGAGCTAATGCATCCACGGATTTTAAGAACATTGTCCAAACTGGACAATTCATCATAAAGTTTATGAGAGAACGATCGGATCTATTGTTGGCCATGAGTGAACAATCATATGTTTTTTACGATTCATTATATTTGATTACGAAGGATTGTGTGTAATCAACCTCGTCTTTGAGACATGTCTCTCTCATTTTATTATATGGAGGTTTAAGCCAATGTTTAAATTGACTTATTGCCTCAGCTATAACTTTAAATCTTTTTGATTTAACTGAGTTAAAAGCAATGCCGGTTTGGTAAAACCACTTAGCAAAATATTGAATAGTGGTGGGTTTTTTTTTTTTTTTTTTTTTTTTTTTTTTTTTTTTGTACCGTTTTTTAAAATGTTTTTTGAGCATGCCCTTTGCCCCGACCCCTTTGGTCAACCACATCATCGGGGTGTGGTCTACACCATCTATCCATGGACCCATCCCCACGAGCTCTTTTCGAGGCAGGTGGTAGTCTAAACCGGCCTGCCGACGGGGGGCGTTTATATCCTCGTACACATCTTGTTGCATATATTCCTCTTGACATAGGACACTATTGCATCTCTTTCTCGATTGTTTATCCATATACTCCATGATCTCCCTTCGGATTTTTAGAGTAATTTTATTGCATATTTTTGCATTTGACCTCGTTAAATGTGCATGGTGTTGTTTGTGCTACATAATGCCACCGGAACCCACATATCCACATAACTCATATACTATATGAGTCTTATCTGTAGCACTATGATAATGCCTATACTTTCAACCCGGGTTATTTGACCTGGATTTCAAAGATGAAGATTAGGATGAATACATGGTATTTGAGTCTTCTTGTAATAACTTGTGAGTTGTAATTTGTAAACTAAAAACTAAAAGACTAAACTAAAGTAAAGAGTAAAGACTAAAGAGAGAGAGAGAGAGAGAGAGAGAGAGAGAGAGAGAGAGAGAGAGAGAGATTTACACAATTACAATTACACAAAAAAAGTTTGAATCTAAATTTCTTCAATCAATCAATCTTGTCTTGAGTCTTGTATTTGTAGACTTGTAGTAGAATGTAGATTATTGCCTTCTTTGAACTGTTGCTTGATTCTTGAAATTTGAATCTTGACTTGTAACATGTAAAATGTAAAAATAAAAAATGTCTTGCTTGACTCTTGTCTCTTGATTTAAATGTAGAGAAAGAGAGAGATTCAAATTTCAATAGAAATGATTGAATGAATGTATAGATTGTAGAGAATGAGAATGAATGAATGTAGATTTGTAGATTGAAGAAATGAAAATGAATGAATATAGATTATAGATTGTGGAAATGAGAATATAAATGTAGAACTAGAAAATGAAATGAATGAGAATATGAGATAGATGTAGAACTATAAAATGAAATGAGAGAATGTATCTAGTTCTAGAAACTTAAAACTAGAAAATGAAATAAGAGAATGTAGAAAGTGATATGAATGAGATAGATGTACAAGTAGAACTAGAAAATGAAATGAGAGAATGTATCTAGAAACTTAAAAATAGAAAATGAAATGAAATGAGAGAATGTAAATTACTAAATTGTACTAATAACTAATAGTAATTAGTAAGAGAATGTAGAAAAAGAAATAAATGAAATGAGAGAATGTAGAACAATGTAATGTGAGACTTGGAATTCACTTAAAAGTAGAACAATGTAATGAATCTTGATTCTTGATTGAAACTTGAAAGAAGTTGGAGTTTGGGCTTGGAGACTTGGAACTTGAGAGTTGAAATATGGAGAATGTAAGAGAGAATGAGAGATTTGAAAGTATGAGAGTATAGGAGAGTTTGAGTGAATGAAACTTGCATATAGAGGGGACTAGCAGCCCTTTTTATAGGCAAAAAGTCCAGATTTTGCAAAAAAAAAAAAAAGTTCTCAATGGTTAGATTTCTTGCCGTAAGTTCTCAATGGTTAGATTTCTGACCGTTGGATCACATGCGATTGCACATGACAACAATGCTCCTCATTCTTTAACAGGCCAGACTTCTGTCTGAACAGTTCTGCATGCGGCTCTTTCTTTGAGCTTTCCTTGGTACTAGTAAGGTTTTACAAGCTATAAGACCAATGTTCGAACCTTAGATCACTCACACATGTGATACCGTTTCTAACAGCTCAGCTAACCAGCTGGAGACAACTGGTTTTACATTATGAGGCAGATTTCTTGAAAAGATCAAAATGCATTTTCAGTCACTGTATCAAAGCTGGTGTTTATTTTGAGAAAGTTAGGAGTCTTGTCATGTTAATGCTCCACTTTTGCTTAGGAAAATAATCTGATTTATTTTCATCAGCAGATTTTCAGTAAAGACAGTGGACCTCCTAAACAATGCTTCCCTGTGTTTACGGTCAGATGTGGACCTGGTACAGCAGCTGTAGTTTGTTTTTATTTTTATTTTTATTTTTTTTAGTTCATTGTCATCCATACCAAACACATACATTATCAGAAGAATTCATGTGTTTATGTCACCATTTGAATCTACAGAGGAATCTGTGGAGACTAGGTCAGGGATGGCTGCAGTGCACATAGTCATGGAGGGAGCTGATGGGATTGGTAATGTGAAAGTAGGAAGAGAAGCTAGTGATGTTGAAGTGAAGGTGAATGAAAGATGCTTTGGCTGCAGCAGTGGGAAGGATGCTGTGGTTGAGGAGCCTAACCATGAAACCAGCGGAAGGAGTGTAGTGAAAAAGCCGATGTTAGTAGCATCACTTCCAGATTGGACAGATGAACAGCTAAGTGAGCTCTTTGCCGATTGTGAAGACTAACATTCATCTGCCACTCCGGTATGAATTTGTCTTCGTTGATTTCTCGTCTGTTTCTGAAGCATTTGGCAGGTGATTGTTACCAATTCATGACCATGCAGTCAACGTTTCTGAAATTGAAGAAAAATTGCAGAATATCGATGCTGAACCCAAAAAAGAAAAAAAGAAAAAAAGGAATAAAAATTAAGTTTTTTGCTGAGAAGAAAATCTAAAGTAAAAATACATTTAGAAAGGTTGGTGTGGCCCTAGTTAGTGCGACCCATTTGCATAAATTCTATAGGTGGCGCGGCTCAGGGGTTTAGATCATTGATAGGGGGTGGTTGCGCCAACCCATATTTTAGCCAATTTCATGGAAATTGGCGCATCGGAGTCAACTTCCCTGCCACATGGATTGAGCTGAGTTGGCATTTTGCCACTTCATCATGTCAGAAAAATAGTGTGGTACAACTGTCACTTGGCACAATTTCGATCAATCAGGAAGCGACATGTCATCATTTCAGGTCATTGGGATGCCTATAAATACCCTTTCAAGCCTTTCATTTGTACTTTTCCACTTTTGAAATTCCAGTTTTCGCGTTAGGGCTTGTTTGGATTTGTGGTAAGCATGGGAAAGGGAGCATTATTTTGAAACCTCATTTCCATGAAATTGTGGGGAAGGAAAATTTGTTTTTAAATAGCATTTTTTTCTTTTCTAGAAAATTTGAGGCTTGTTTTTAATTTTGTTTATTTTTCTTTTTATTTGAAGGGTCTTGTTTTTAAATTTATTGTTCAGTAAAATAAAATAATATCTTGAAAAAAAATTTCCCGATAATTATTGGCATGTGCCACATTAACATGTGACAAATGGAACGGCAGAAGATGGATGCTATAAAGCATGTGTGTGCTTATATAGCATATGTGTGTGCTTAGGCTTAATGGTGTGAAACATGACACATGAGGGGTGCGGGTGCTTGAACTAGTACGGTGGCACTTGTGATACAAGCGACACATTAGCCCATTTGACATGAGACAGGTGACACATTGACACATACGGGACATGTGGGTATTTGAAGGTATATGGTGGCACGTGCACATATGCACATGGTTACAAGTTGCGCATATAGAGTCAATGGAGGTGGACAATGGCACGTGTGGCATAGTGTTGCATGTGGGCACTTTGCACATGTGGGGTGCTAGCGAAAGATGGATGGTGGCACATGTATGACGTGATAGAAGACGGATAATAGAAAGCTGGCACATGCGAGGTGCTTTGTACATGTAGGGCTCAAGTGAAGATGGATGGTTGCGCGTGTGCGACCCAACAAAAGATGGACAATGGAAATTTGGCACATGCGGAACATTTGAGGTGCTTTGTACATGAGTGGCCCAAGTGAAGATGGATGGTGTCACATTGGGCGCATTGGCACATGTGGCACAGTAGCATGTATGTGGCATAATAAAAGTGGACGGTGGAACATTTATAGATGTAGCACGTGAGGTGATTGGAGAAGGGTGGTGGCATGGTGGCACATAGGTGTTTAACTCTCGATCAATTCATTTTGCTTCAGTTGTGCAAAAATCCCTTTCTTAGGGGGGAGGCGGGAAAATAAATTTGTTGAAATTCCAACAAAAGAGTATACGAGAAATGATGTTTTTCAACAATTCTCATAAAGTCTCCACAAACAATAGAAAGTTAGTTTTATGCCAAATGGTTTTTCTTTTCCTTACCTTTCCATGAATCCAATTAGGGCTTTATAGTTATTGCGGCCATGACTGCTACATCCTACATGCCACCCCACTCGAGCCCGGTGTGAAAATGCCACTGCATTAATCACTCTCGGTGAGAAGTCTCAAACACGATGCCTCTCGCTCTGATACCAATTTGATGCTGGACAATTAATCACTTGCTCTAAAATCTCGAATTGATAGAGCACGGCAAATTAATCCTTTTATCTCATAGCCCATGCCCCAAATTCATGTGTTAGGTCCTCGGCTGAATCCTCCTCGTGAGCTCCAAATGCTTGAGTTTTGCCTCACATAAACCACCTGCCTCACACAGGCCTCAAATCTATGGGTTCTGCGGGCCACCCACCCAGAGTGTGCCCTGCATTCCACAGGCCACCCTACTCGAGACCGGTGTGAAAATGCTACTGCATTAATAATGTTGATATAATTGTTCATGCATCTGTGCCAAACCTTGATTGGTCATCCAAAACTCCATATTAGCAATTCATTATATTCAAAAGCAGAGCTACTTAAGTATATTTTATCCATTTTAAAGGATCCTCATTCTATTATATTAATGATTAATAAGCCTTTCATGGATTCTAAACATTTCATTATTTTAATTCCCTTTCACGGATGAGCTTTATTACTTAACCTTAGCTATGTGACTACTCACGTGATGAGGAAACATTGATTATAGCATGGGATATTCACTCCCTCCGCCCCTCTCTCTCTTATGGAATCCAAGATATTCCACACATCCATTATAGTGTGAAAACACCATTCCTTTGAATATAATGATACATTTTCCTATAAAGACAGTATTTTGCTCCGTCTTTTAGATACATGCGCAGAATATGCATACTCTCTCATCCCGAATCCGTTTGGTACTATTATGAATTCTATATTGGAAATGAGAACACCAAAGAAGGGTGCTTACACCCAGTACCTCGCCATGTGAGGAGGCCACAAAGCCCAAATTGATGATCGCGAGGTTGATCCCTAGATTGTCTAGAGACATCCACACTTTGCATGCATTATATGCATTACATGCATCTCTTGCATTTTATTACATATTACCTACTTTCTTTATATATTTATCATAGTTTTTCTTATATTTTACCTTAGAATCAAGGGTTATTCCTTAGAATGTAATTAAGGGTCCATGATATACTACAGCCTGAAATGTAATGAAGATTCAAGATAATAATAAAAGCCTTCCAATTATATGTGCTTTTGTCTTTATTGTGTGGATGTGACAATGTTGTGAGAATCTCTTGCGAATGTTTATGAATGAATGACAGTGAATCCGATTCATGATGAAAATTTAGACACGATCTTAAATTGATATCAATAAATAGGCGACTTTTCGTGTGAATGTTTATAAATGAATGATAATGAATATGATTCTTGATGTACATTTACATACGATCTTAAATTGATATCAACAAATGGCGACTCTACTTGGAATTGAACCCAGAATCTCTAGTCTACTCTGAGTAATGCCAGAGCTTCAGGAAGACTCTTATTCACAAAAAAAAAAAAAAAAAAAAAAAAAAAAACTGCATTTTTACATTTTTAAAATACTTGCTGATACACTAAAATGCACACAGTTGGAAGGCTCGATGATGTATATGGAGCTAAAGGAGCTACTTCCAACGGATACATTTCTCCCTTTCATCTCTAAGGTATATGAGAAGAAATTAGCTCACATGCTCTAATCGAAATAACCCAACACAAGGGTTTCAAATATAAAGAAAAGATGTTGAATCACAATGAGAATACAATGAGCAACTAAAATTAGAAGAAAATGGACAAAAATGCACTTACAAACAAGCAATGGAGGATGGGTGACCGAAGGGGCACCGACGAGCCGAAGAAGAAGAAAATTTGGAGAAAAAGAGGATTTTTGCACTTTTAAAGGGTGGACAACATGGTCTTTAGCTGACTAGACTCCACGTTCGGTCGACTGGATAGTCTGATCGCTGTTCGATTAACTGAGTTTTTTAATTATTTTTTTTCTTTTAAAAGCCAAAATAAAGACAATTAAAAAAATTAGCTTTAAGAAGATTATTATATGAAACGCAAACCAATATTATGCCTTAAATTAAAAAATTTAACACTGTCAAGTGGCTTAGTTAGAATATCTGCAAGTTGCTTTTTAGTTTGAATGTATCAGCACAATTGTGTTTCTTCAAGTAACTCTCGTATATAGTGACATCTGATGTCAATATGTTTTGTATGAGAGTGTTGAATATGATTTTTAGATATATTAATTGCATTGGTGTTATCACAATACAAATTTATTGTATCTTAAATTATGCCGTAATCAACTAGCATTCGTTTCATCCACATAAGTTGAGTACAAGCATTTTCTGCAGCAATATATTCCGCTTTTGCAATAGATAAGGATACAGAATTTTGTTTTTTGCTCATCCAGGAGACTAGACAGTTTCCAATGTAGAAACATCCACCACTAATGGATTTTTTTATCATCGATATTTCCTGCCTAATCTGCATCAATATATCCTGCTATTTGAATTGATGTATTATGATGATACACCACAGACCAAGATTAGCAGTGCTTACAACATATCTTGCACAAATACTAACACTAAATGAAATATTTGGTCAACTAGTAGTTAGATAAAACAAGCTACTAATCATGCTTCGATAAAGACTAGAGTAAACACTTTTATCAAATTCATCCATGGATAATCTGAGTGTTGTACTCATAGGAGTATTGAAATTTCTCCCATTTTCAAATCCAAACATTTTAACCAAATTCTGTGCATACTTAGTTTGGGAAATGAAAATTCCATCACAGTTTGTTCTTGCAAGTTGTTCGAGTTGTCACAATTTGTGCGCACAAAGTGTTTGAGTCTTTCCAGTTTGGACTCGCAAGCTATTGGAGTTTACAGAGTTTGTGCTCGCAAGCTAATAGAGTCTTCACAGTTTGTGCTCACAAGGTGTTGGAGTCTTCACAGTTTGTGCTCAAAAAGTGTTCGAGTCTTCATACTTTGTGCTCGCAAGCTGTTGGAGTCTTCATATTTTGTTCTCGCAAGTTGATGGAGTCTTCACAATTTGTTAGCACAAGTTGTTGGAGTCGTCATAGTTTATGCGCACAAAGTGTTTGAGTCTTCCCAGTTTGTCCTCGCAAGCTGTTAGATTCTTCATAGTTTGTGCGCGCAATTGTTGGAATCTTCACAGTTTGTGCTCGCAAACTGTTGAGTTTTCAGAGTTTGTGCTTGCAACCTGATGGAGTCTTCACAGTTTGTTCTCGCAAGTTGTTAGAGTCTTCACAATTTGTGCGCACAAAGTGTTTGGGTCTTCACAGTTTGTGCACGCAAGCTGTTGGAATCTTCACAGGTTGTGCACGCAAATTGTTGGAATCTTCACAGTTTGTGCTTGCAAGCGTTGGACTCTTCAAAGTTTGTGCGCATAAATTATTGGAATCTTCACAGTTTGTGCTCGCAAGCTGTTGGAGTCTTCACAGTTTGTGCTCGCAAGCTGTTGGAGTCTTCATAGTTTGTGTTTGCAAGCTGATGGAGTCTTGACAGTTTGTTCTCGTAAGTTGTTGGAGTCTTCACAGTTTGTGCATAGAAAGTGTTAGAGTCTTCACAGTTTGTGCTCTCAAGTTATTTGATTCTTCACAGTTTGTGCCCGCAAATTGTTGGAGTAGTCGTAGTTTTTGGTCGCAAGCTGTCGGAGTCTTCATAGTTTATACGCGCAAGTTGTTGGAGTCTTCACAGTTTGTGCTTGCAAGTTGTTGGAGTCTTCACAGTTTGTGCACGTAAATTGTTGGAGTCTTCATAGTTTGTGCTCACAAGCTGATGCAGTCTTCACAGTTTGTTCTCACAAGGTGTTGGAGTCTTCGTAGTTTATGCGCACAAAGTGTTTGAGTCTTCACAGTTTGTGCTCCCAAGCTGTTTGATTCTTCACAGTTTGTGTGCGAAAATTGTTGTAGTCCAGTTTTTGGTTGCAAGCTGTTGGAGTCTTTACTGTTTGTGAGCATAAGCTATTGGAATCTTCACAGTTTGTGCTCATAAGCTGTTGGAGTCTTCACAGTTTGTGCCCGCAAATTGTAGGAGTCTTCATAGTTTGTGCTCGTAAGCTGATGCAGTCTTCACAGTTTATGCTCGCAACTTGTTAGAGTCTTTACAGTTTGCGGGCAAAAAGTGTTTGAGTCTTCACAGTTGGTGCTCTTAAGCTGTTGGATTCTTTACAGTTTGTGCTCGAAGCTGTTAGAGTCTTCACAGTTTGTGCGTGCAAATTGTTGGAATCTTCACAGTTTGTACTCGCAAGTTGTTGGAATCTTCACAGTTTGTGCTCGCAAACTATTGGAGTCTTCATATTTTGTTATCATAAGCTGATGGAGTCTTCACTGTTTGTTCTCGCAAGTTGTTGGAGTCGTCACAGTTTGTGCACACAAAGTGTTTGAGTCTTCCCAGTTTGGACTTGCAAGCTATTGGATTCTTCACAGTTTATGTGCGCAAATTGTTGGAGTCTTCATTGTTTGTGCTCGCAAGCTGTTGGATTCTGCAATGTTATGCTCGCAAACTGATGGAGTCTTCACAGTTTGTCCTCGCAAGTTGATAGACTCTTCACAGTTTGTGCGCAAAAAGTGTTAGAGTCTTTATAGTTTGTGCTCGCAAGTTGTTGGATTTTTTACAGTTTGTGCTCGCAAGCTGTTGGAGTCTTCAAAGTTTGTGCACGCAAATTATTGGAATCTTCACAGTTTGTGCTCGCAAGTTGTTAGAGTCTTCACAGTTTGTGCTCGCAAGCTGTTGGAGTCTTGATATTTTGTTCTCGCAAGTTGATGGAGTCTTCACAGTTTATTATTGCAACTTGTTGGAGTCGTCACAATTTGTGTGCACAAAGTGTTTGAGTCTTCCCAGTTTGTCCTCGCAAGTGTTGGATTCTTCACAGTTTGTATGCACAAATTGTCGGAATCTTTAGAGTTTGTGCTTGCAAGCTGTTAGAGTCTTCAGAGTTTGTGCTCGTAAGCTATTGAAGTCTTCATATTTTGTTATCGCAAGCTGATGGAGTCTTCACAGTTTGTTCTCACAAGTTGTTGGAGTCGTCAGAGTTTGTGTGCAGAAAGTGTTTGAGTCTTCACAGTTTGTGCTCAGAATCTGTTGGATTCTTCACAGTTTGTGCACACAAATTGTAGGAGTCTTCATAGTTTGTGCTCGCAAGCTGTTGGAGTCTACAGAGTTTGAGCTTGCAAGTTGATAGAGTCTTCACAGTTTGTCCTTGCAAGGTGTTGGAGTCTATACAGTTTGTACGCAAAAAGTGTTTGAGTCTTCATAGTTTGTGCTCGCAAGTTGTTGGATTCTTTACAGTTTGTGCTCGCAAGTTGTTAGAGTCTTCATAGTTAGTGCGCTCAAATTGTTGGAATCTTCATAGTTTGTGCTCGCAAGCTGTTAAAGTCTTCACAGTTTGTGCTCGCAAGCTGTTGGAGTCCTAATATTTTGTTCTCGTAAGCTGATCGAGTCTTCACAGTTTGTTCTCGCAAGTTGTTGGAGTCGTCACAGTTTGTGTGCACAAAGTGTTTGAGTCTTCCCAGTTTGTCCTCCCAAGCTGTTGAAGTCTTCACAGTTTGTGCTGCAAGCTATTGGAGTTTTCATATTTTGTTATCGCAAGCTGATGGAGTCTTCACAGTTTGTTCTCACAAATTGTTGGAGTCGTCACAGTTTGTGCGCACAAAGTGTTTGAGTCTTCCCAGTTTGTGCTCACAAGCTGTTGGATTCTTCACAGTTTGTGCGCGTAAATTGTAGGAGTCTTCATAGCTTGTGCTTGGAAGCTGTTGGAGTCTGCAAAGTTTGTACTCACAAGCTGATGGAGTCTTCACAGTTTGTGCTCGCAATGTTTTGGAGTCTTAACAGTTTGTGTGCAAAAAGTGTTTGAGTCTTCATAGTTTGTGCTCGCAAGCTGTTGGATTCTTTACAGTTTGTGTTTGCAAGTTGTTGGAGTCTTCATAGTTTTTGGGCCCAGATTGTTGGAATCTTCAGAGTTTGTGCTGGCAAGCTGTTAAAGTCTTCACTGTTTGTGTTCACAAGCTATTGGACTCTTGATATTTTGTTCTCGCAAGCTGATGGAGTCTTCACAGTTGGTTATCGCAAGTTGTTAGAGTCGTCACAGTTTGTGTGCACAAACTGTTTGAGTCTTCTCAGTTTGTCCTCGCAAGCTGTTGGATTCTTCACAGTTTGTGCGTGCAAATTGTTGGAATCTTAAGAGTTTGTGCTCGCAAGCTGTTGAAGTCTTCACAGTTTATGCTCCTAAGCTATTGGAGTCTTCATATTTTGTTATCGCAAGCTGATGGAGTCTTTATAGTATGTTGTCACAAGTTTTGGAGTCGTCACAGTTTGTGCGCACAAAGTGTTTAAGTCTTCCTAGTTTGTGCTCACAAGCTGTTGGATTCTTCATAGTTTGTGAGCGCAAATTGTAGGAGTTCATAGTTTTTGCTCGCAAGCGGTTAAAGTCTCCAGAGTTTGTGCTCGCAAGCTGATGGAGTCTTCATAGTTTGTGCTCGCAAGGTGTTGGTGTCTTCAAAGTTTGTGTGCAAAAAGTGTTTGTGTCTTCATAGTTGATGCTCGCAAGCTGTTGGATTCTTTACAGTTTGTGCTCGCAAGGTGTCGGAGTCTTCACAATTTGTTGCGGCAAATTGTTAGAATCTTCACAGTTTGTGCTCGGATGTTGTTAGAGTATTTACAATTTATGCTCGCAAGCTGTTGGAGTCCTGATATTTTGTTCTCGCAAGCTGATGTAGTCTTCACAGTTTGTTATCATAAGTTGTTGGAGTCATCACAGTTTGTGTGCACAAAGTGTTTGAGTCTTCCCAGTTTGTCCTTGCAAGCTGTTGGATTCTTCACAGTTTATGCGCGCAAATTGTTGGAATTTTCAGAGTTTGTGCTTGCAAGCTATTAGAGTCTTCATATTTTTTTATCGCAAGCTGATTGAGTCTTCACAGTTTGTTCTCACAAGTTGTTGGAGTTGTCACAGTTTGTGCGTACAAAGTGTTTGAGTCGTGCCAGTTTGTACTCAAAAGCTGTTAGATTCTTTACAGTTTGTGCGCCCAAATTGTAGGAGTCTTCATAGTTTGTGCTCACAAGCTGTTAGAGTCTGCATAGTTTGTGCTTGCAAGCTGATGGAGTCTTCACAACTTGTGCTTGGAAGGTGTTGGAGTCTTCACAGTTTGTCTGCAAAAAGTGTTTGAGTCTTCATAGTTTGTGCTCGCAAGCTGTTGGATTCTTTACAGTTTGTGCTTGCAAGTTGTTAGAGTCTTCACAGTTTCTGCGGGCAAATTGTTGGAATCTTCAGAGTTAGTGCTGGCAAGCTGTTAAAGTCTTCACTGTTTGTGCTCACAAGCTGTTGGACTCTTGATATTTTGTTCTCGCAAGCTGATGGAGTCTTCACAGTTTGTTATCGCAAGTTGTTAGAGTCATCACAGTCTGTGCGCACAAAATGTTTGAGTCTTCTCAGTTTGTCCTCGCAAGCCGTTGGATTCTTCACAGTTTTTGCGTGCAAATTGTTGGAATCTTCAGAGTTTGTGATCGCAAGCTGTTGGAGTCTTCACAGTTTGTGCTCCCAAGCTATTGGAGTCTTCATATTTTGTTATCGCAAGCTGATGGAGTCTTTATAGTATGTTGTCACAAGTTTTGGAGTCGTCACAGTTTGTGCGCACAAAGTGTTTAAGTCTTCCCAGTTTGTGCTCACAAGCGGTTGGATTCTTCACAGTTTGTGCGCGCAAATTGTAGGAATTCATAGTTTGTGCTTGCAAGTGGTTAGAGTCTCCAGATTTTGTGCTCGTAAGATGATTGAGTCTTCACAGTTTGTGCTCGCAAGGTATTGGTATCTTCAAAGTTTGTGCGCAAAAAGTGTTTGTGTCTTCATAGTTTATGCTCGCAAGCTGTTGGATTCTTTACAGTTTGTGCTCATAAGGTGTCAGAGTCTTCACAATTTATTGCGGCAAATTGTTAGAATCTTCACGGTTTGTGCTCGGAAGTTGTTAGAGTCTTTACAGTTTGTGCTCACAAGCTGTTGCAGTCCTGATATTTTGTTCTCACAAGCTGATGTAGTCTTCACAGTTTGTTATCGCAAGTTGTTGGAGTCGTCATAGTTTGTGCGCACAAAGTATTTGAGTCTTCCCAGTTTGTCCTTGTAAGCTGTTGGATTCTTCACAGTTTATGCGTGCAAATTGTTGGAATCTTCAGAGTTTGTGCTCGCAAGCTATTGGAGTCTTCCTATTTTTTTATCGCAAGCTGATTGAGTCTTCACAGTTTGTTCTCACAAGTTGTTGGAGTCGTCACAGTTTGTGTGTACAAAGTGTTTGAGTCGTGCCAGTTTGTACTCAGAAGCTGTTAGATTCTTTATAGTTTTGCGCCCAAATTGTAGGAGTCTTCATAGTTTGTGCTCACAAGATGTTGGAGTCTGCAGAGTTTGTGCATGCGAGATGATAGAGTCTTCACAGTTTGTGCTCGTAAGGTGTTGGAGTCTTCACAATTTGTCTGCAAAAAGTGTTTGACTCTTCATAGTTTGTGCTCGCAAGCTGTTGGATTCTTTACAGTTTGTGCTTGCAAGTTGTTGGAGTCTTCACAGTTTCTGCGCGCAAATTGTTAGAATCTTCAGAGTTAGTGCTGGCAAGCTGTTAAAGTCTTCACTGTTTGGTGCTCACAAGCTGTTGGACTCTTGATATTTTGTTCTCGCAAGTTGATGGAGTCTTCACAGTTTGTTATCGTAAGTTGTTGGAGTCGTCATAGTTTGTGCGCATAAAGTGTTTGAGTCTTGTCAGTTTGTCCTCGCAAGCTGTTGGATTCTTCATAGTTTGTGCGTGCAAATTGTTGAAATCTTCAGAGTTTGTGCTGGCAAGCTGTTGGAGTCTTCACAGTTTGTGCTCCTAAGCGATTGGAGTCTTCATATTTTGTTATCGCAAGCTGATGGAGTCTTCAAAGTATGTTGTCACAAGTTTTTGGAGTCGTCACAGTTTGTGCACACAAAGTGTTTAAGTCTTCCCAGTTTGTGCTCACAAGTTGTTGGATTCTTAACAGTTTGTGTGCGCAAATTGTAGGAGTTCATAGTTTGTGCTCGCAAGCGGTTAGAGTCTCCAGAGTTTGTGCTCGCAAGTTGATGGAGTCTTCCCAGTTTGTGCTCCCAAGGTATTGGTGTCTTCAAAGTTTGTGCGTAAAAAGTGTTTATGTCTTCATAGTTTATGCTCGCAAGCTGTTGGATTCTATACAGTTTGTGCTCGCAAGGCGTTGGAGTCTTCACAATTTGTTGCGGCAAATTGTTGGAATCTTCACAGTTTGTGCTCGGAAGCTATTAGAGTCTTTACAGTTTATGCTCGCAAGCTGTTGCAGTCCTGATATTTTATTCTCGCAAGCTGATGTAGTCTTCACAGTTTATTATAGCAAGTTGTTGGAGTCATCACAGTTTGTGCACACAAAGTGTTTGATTCTTCCCAGTTTGTCCTTGCAAGCTGATGTATTCTTCATAGTTTTTACGCGTAAATTGTTGGAATCTTTAGAGTTTGTGCTCGCAAGCTATTAGAGTCTTCATATTTTGTTATCGCAAGCTAATTGAGTCTTCACAGTTTGTTCTCATAAGTTGTTGGAGTCGTCACAGTTTTTGCATACAAAGTGTTTAAGTCGTGGCAATTTGTACTCAGAAGCTGTTGGATTCTTTACAGTTTTACGCCCAAATTGTAGGAGTCTTCATAGTTTGTGCTCACAAGCTGTTAGAGTCTGCAGAGTTTGTGCTAGCAAGTTGATGTAGTCTTCACTGTTTGTGCTTGCAAGGTGTTGGAGTCTTCACAGTTTGTCCGCAAAAAGTGTTTGAGTCTTCATAGTTTGCTCTCGCAAGCTGTTGGATTCTTTACAGTTTGTGGTCGCAAGCTATTGGAGTCTTCACAATTTGTGCGTGCAAATTGTTGGAATCTTCACAGTTTGTGTTCGCAAGCTATTATTGTCTTCATAGTTTGTGCTCGTAAGCTGTTGGAATCTTCATATTTTATTCTCGCAAGCTGATGGTGTCTTCACAGTTTGTTATCACAAGTTGTTGGAGTTGTCACAGTTGTTGCACACAAAGTCTATGAGTCTTCCCAGTTTGTCCTCATAAGCTGTTGGATTCTTCACAGTTTATTCGCGCAAATTGTTGGAATCTTCAGAGTTTATGCTCGCAAGCTATTGGAGTCTTCACAGTTTGTGCTCCTAAGCTATTGAAGTCTTCATATTTTGTTATCACAAGCTGATGGAGTCTTAATAGTTTGTTCTCATAAGTTGGTAGGTCGTTGTAGTTTGTGTGCACGAAGTGTTTGAGTCTTCCTAGTTTGTGCTCACAAGCTGTTGGGTTTTTCACAGTTTATGCACGCAAATTGTAGGAGTCTTCATAGCTTGTGCTCGAAAGTTGTTGGAGTCTACAGAGTTTGTGCTCGCAAGCTGATGGAGTCTTTAAAGTTTGTGCTCGCAAACTGTTGGAGTCTTCACAGTTTGTGTGCAGAAAGTGTTTGAGTTTCATAGTTTGTGCTCGCAAGCCGTTGGATTCTTTAAAGTTTGTGCTCACAAGTTTTTGGAGTCTTCACAGTTTGTGCCCGCAAATTGTTGAAATCTTCACAGTTTGTGCTCGCGAGCTGTTAGAGTCTTCGCAGTTTGTGCTCACAAGGTGTTGGAGTCTTCATATTTTGTTCTTGCAAGTTGATGGAGTCTTCACAGTTTATTATCGCAAGTTGTTGAAATCATCACAGTTTGTGCGCACAAATGGTTTGAGTCTTCCCAGTTTGTCCTCGCAAGCTGTTGGATTATTCATAGTTTGTGCGTGCAAATTGTTGGAATCTTCATAGTTTGTGCTCGCAAGCTGTTGGAGTCTTCATAGTTTGTACTCACAAGCTATTGGAGTCTTCATATTTTGTTATTGCAAGTTAATGGACTCTTCACAGTTTGTTCTCACAAGTTGTTGGAGTTGTCACAGTTTGTGTGCAAAATGTGTTGGAGTCCTTGTTTGTGCTCAGAAGCTGTTGGATTCTTCATAGTTTGTGCGCTCAAATTGTAGGAGTCTTCATAGTTTGTGCTTACAAGCTGTTGGAGTATGTAGAGTTTGTGCTCACAAGCAGATGGAGTCTGCACAGCTTGTGCTCCCAAGGTGTTGGAGTCTTCACAGTTTGTGCACAAAAAGTGTTTTGAGTCTTCATAGTTTGTGCTCGCAAGCTGTTGGATCCTTTACAGTTTGTGCTTGCAAGCTGTTAGAGTCTTCACAATTTGTGCCCGCAAATTGTTGAAATCTTCACAGTTTGTGCTCACAAACTGTTAGAGTCTTCATAGTTTTTGCTCGCAAGCTGTTGGAGTCTTAATATTTTGTTCTCGCAAGCTGATGGAGTCTTCACAGTTTGTTATCGTAAGTTGTTGTAGTCACAGTTTGTGCGCACAAAGTGTTTGAGTCTTCCCAGTTTGTCCTCGCAAGCCGTTGGATTCTTCACAGTTTATGCGTGCAAATTGTTGGAATCTTAAGAGTTTGTGCTCGCAAATTGTAGGAGGCTTCACAGTTTGTGCTTGCAAGCTATTGGAGTCTTCATATTTTGTTATCGCAAGCTGATGGAGTCTTCACAGTTTGTTGTCACAAGTTGTTGGAGTCGTCATAGTTTGTGCGCACAAAGTGTTTGAGTCTTCCCGGTTTGTGCTCAGAAGCTGTTGGATTCTTCACACTTCGTGCGTGCAAATTGTAGGAGTCTTCATAGTTTGTGCTCGCAAGCTGTTGGAGTCTGCAGAGTTTATGCTCGCAATTTGATGGAATCTTCATAGTTTGTGCTCGCAAGGTGTTGGAGTCTTCACAGTTTATGTGCAAAAAGTGTTTGAGTCTTCATAGTTTGTGCTCGCAAGCTGTTTGATTCTTTATAGTTTGTGCTCACAAGCTGTCGGAGTCTTCACAATTTGTGCACGCAAATTGTTAGAATTTTCACAGTTTGTGCTTGCAAGCTGTTAGAGTCTTCATGTTTGTGCTCGCAAGTTGTTGGAGTGTTCATATTTTTTTCTCGCAAGCTGATAAAGTCTTCACAGTTTGTTATCGCAAGTTGTTGGAGTTGTCATAGTTTGTGTGCACAAAGTGTTTAAATCTTCAAAGTTTGTCCTCGCAAGCTGTTGGATTCTTCATAGTTTATGCACGCAAATTGTTCAAATCTTCAGAGTTTGTGCTCGCAAATTGTATGAGGCTTCATAGTTTGTGCTCGCAAGCTATTGGAGTCTTCATATTTTGTTATTGCAAGTTGATGGAGTCTTCACAGTTTGTTCTCACAAGTTGGTGGTGTAGTCAGAGTTTGTGCGTGTTCACTCCCCAAGTATAGGGTTGTGATGTAGTAATAAACTCGGTAAGATCGAGGTCGAATCCCACGAGGACTGGTCGTCACAATTCAAATCTGTGATTCTCCTTAACTAATCCAACAATTAATGTAGCGAATTACTAACACAAATTTGTGGAAAATAACTATTGAGAATAAGGAAGAAAATTCAACCAGAGAGAGCACTAGGACTTTCGAATCCACCCCTAATTATCCTAACCCTTGTTTTGTCTGTTAATTCACTTTAATTTAGATTGATCTAACTTATCTAGAGAAAGCACAATCTGTGTCCTTAATCGGGCATACAGATTGTCTAATTCCTTCAAACAATGCTATGAATAACATATCCCATGTCCTTGGTCGGGCATATGGAATATACCGTTCATTAAAGTACCCTGTCTCTTCCCCTATAGGAACCTGTTCATAATCAAACACAAGCACCTAGAATAAGCATCCAAACAACATCCATCCATAGACTCTGATCAAAGTTCATAGATGGAGAAGTATAGAATTTAAAACAATCAAGCACACTAGAGAAAGAAACAAATCAATCTAATTAAAGTAAAATCAACATAGAACAAAGGGTGTTCAAATTAGGGGTTTCATCTCAGCCCTAGCTGAGAGATTAGTTACCCATAAAATCCATTAAACAGATGGATAAATAAAATTCATAAAAAAATATCAAACCAATTTCTCTCTTTCTTCTTTCTTCTCTTTCTTCTCTCCTTTGCTCTAGATCTGGAATTCTCCACTTTTTCAATGCCCTTCCTCATGTTTTGCAACTCTTTTTATAGCTGATGGAGTGGCTGGAGTTGTGAAATTCGGATTTGGGAAGTTGCCGCACGCGCAAGAAAAAAACCTTTTCGCAGCCAAGTTCAGGACCTCAAAATACCATACTTTCCTCGTTCAAATTCCAACAAACACCGTCCCTTAGGACTTTCTTGGGTCCTCTACATGATGGACGGTTCAGATCTGCCATATGATCAAAGATGGTGGCCCACAACCGCCTGGAAAACCGGATTTCCAAATTGTGCGAAACCTTTCGCACCCTTTCGCTGTCGTGATCGGTGGGCCCCATGGAAGTGTTTTCTGAGAAATTCACCCCGTCCATTGGATTCAGGACGAAATTTCAGTCAAGAATAGGTAGTTTTGAATGTCCATTGATGCGTCCCAGAGAAGAAAACACAAAAAGATCAGATTTGGACGTTGCAGAGCAGCCCTTTTGTGGCCTCTGTACCGCACACGTGTGCACGCATGGGTATAAAGTATTACCATGGTTTTGAAGTCCTCGAAGCCATCTACAAGATGGACGGTTCGGATCATCCGTACAGGTGATGAGTGAGGCCCACTAGCGTCCGCAAAAACGGACAGCGACGTCCGTTCGCTGCTGCAGAAACGGCAACTGCCGTTGCCGTGGCAGGTGCGCTTTGGAAGGCGCTGACCGCCAGACTCGGTTGGGTGCGGCGCCAGCACACGTGCCTTTTGTTGCACACTCACATGCATGCGGGGTCCACTGAAATGTTCTGGAGAAATCTGATCCGTCCATCCTGCTTCCCGCATTATTTAAACCATCAAGACCAATTTTTAGGCAGTTCCAGATATCAGGTGGGCCCAGAATCAACGATTTATGGACTGATCTGTCAGTTGGGGCACTTCCCTAGTGATCCGAGGGCTGAAATTTGAAATGTACGGTTAATTTATGTCCCTAATCCCATGTATAAAGTTTCAAGCCAATTGGATGGAGGGAACCATGTGATCTTTCATTCTGGACCAGTTTCGGGCCTCTTTAAACGTGAACGGCTTGATTTCCTCGGATTCCTGCCATGTAAATCTGTTGATCTTGGTTCTCTGGAGTCCGTCCCTTGCTTTGATAACTTCGGAGCGTCAAATCTACGCTTTTAATACTCTTTTTCAATCAACGCTCCTTATTACATCCTGCAACAAAAACACGATTAAAATATGACATTAAGCATTATCATGTACGTAAAATCAGGTAATAGTCGGGGTCTAATATGCAATATTCGACCCTTATCAGTGCGCAGAAAGTGTTTGAGTCTTCCCAGTTTGTGCTCACAAGTTGTTAGATTCTTCACAATTTGTGCACGCAAATTGTAGGAGTCTTCATAGTTTGTGCTCGCAAGCTGATGCAGTCTTCACAAGTTGTTCTCGCAAGGTGTTGGAGTCTTCATAGTTTGTGCGCATGTTTTAGTCTTCCCAGTTTGTGCTCACATGCTGTTGGATTCTTTACAGTTTGTGTGCGCAAATTGTAGGAGTTCATAGTTTGTGCTCGCAAGCTGATGGAGTCTTCACAGTTTGTGCTCCTAAGGTGTTGGAGTCTTAACAGTTTGTCTGCAAAAAGTGTTTAAGTCTTCATAGTTTATGCTCGCAAGCTGTTGGAATATTGACAATTTATGCGCGCAAATTGTTGGAATCTTCATAGTTTATACTCGTAAGTTGTTGGAGTCTTGATATTTTATTCTCGCAAGCTGATGGAGTCTTCACAGTTAGTTCTTGCAAGTTGTTAGAGTCTTCACAATTTGTGCGCACAAAGTGTTTGAGTCTTCATAGTTTGTGCTCACAAGCTGTTGGAGTCTACAGAGTTTGTGTTTGCAAGATGACGGAGTCTTCACAGTTTGTGTTTGCAAGTTGTTGGAGTGTCACGCCCCAAAGTAAAAAACCGGGCTCACAAAATTTCTGATCGCCGAATCCGGTGCCGAGAGCCTCTGTAGAACCCCATTCTCGGCTCCTGGCACTCATTTACTAAGTTTCGATCCTGGGATCTTACAAGAAGGATTTTCAACATCAATTTGATTTGTAATGAGCATAACCATAAGCACAACCCACGAACAATAACCAAGACACCATCACAAAATCCACTATGATAAAAAACTTTCAGGTATAAAGCGTATGAAGGAAAATACAAGACAATAAAGGCAAAACTCTAGAAGCTCCACAACACGCTCCTGCTCCTGAACTGCTACTGCCTAGCGTCACTTGCACGCAACGGTCATGTATAAGCTTATAGAAAGCTTAGAGAGTGGTGGAAGTGTGTGCACATGGTAGATATGCAACTTTCAATATCAGAGTAATATGAAAATGTCGGTAAGTCCATGAATATCATCAGCTGTACCAAGGCTATGCGATACAAGACATGAGTGCTATCGGTCATATCAAGACCATGCGATGCAAGGAGTGAATGATGTCGGCTATACTAAGGCCATGCGATGTAAGATGTAACTCAAGCACACCAGTCCTAATCCGAATTCATATGTCAATGCAGCTCATCGCTAGAGCATCAAATATTAGTATAGTTCTCACTATGGATAATCACCAGGGTCTAGTACACTCTATGCCAGCTTGCCGACCCTATCCGAGCGCATAATTGGGTGAGTAGAAGAGACCTCACCATCCGCCTGCCAATATTGGGCCCGGCTCGTCGATAATGGACTTATTCCTCAAGCTAGTCAAACTCAACCTAGAAATTGCTCCCTCACTCAGGCGAGTAAGGTCACACCCATTTCCAACCGACCACGACATATAGGAGACGCGACCTACTGATATACGGCCCTTGTGATGTAATGTCTCAAAAAAATTCGTACAAAGAACCGAGTACCACCTCAGGCAGAAATATCTAAGGACTGTGTTCTGTAGAAATTAGATGAAAATTTAGTTAAGTACTAAACTAAATAATCAATGGATTTGGCTCAAATCATTACCTATACAAATAGCAAGACCCAAAACCATTAAAATCGTTGACTCAGCATTACTTAAAAACCTAGAAGAAATCTTAAAAGTCGGTTGCTCTTGGGAGCACATTGAAACTCTATATTGGACCTAGACTGTACATCGAAAGTCCGATGACAGGGAAACTATAAGGTTATGACCGTCTTATTGGGCTTGACAACCATCGCGAGAATCGAGCCCAAATAGTATCCAGAAACGTACAACTTGAGCCCTGAGCGAAGTGTGTGACAAATGCGAATATCTTTAGAAAATGTAATGAAACTTAAGTAAATTGGGCCGTTTGCTCACGGGCGAAATTGAAGATTTCAGACCGTCAGTTTTTGACCGAACTTCACCCATGGATCAAGAAAATTTCCCTACACATATCTATATACTTGTGGCCCTGTCGAGCGCTGATGACTGTTGATCTAACACGGGTCATCCACGATCGATCTGCTAATCCCATTGTATCGAAATCATAACTTGGCTTAGATCCATGGTTAAGGAACTTTCTCTATGCCGTAGGCGAGTAATGGACCTCCAGATGAGCCCCATCTGCCTGAAATAGGCACCCCTTGTTTATAACCTAAGTATACCATGGCCCTGGGGCCATTGACATTAGTTCTAGGCCTACTTAAAGGCCTTAAACCACCCCACCCCTCTCCCATACTAATTTGCTCCAAACCCTAGGAGAGAGAAGATAGAAAAGAAGAGAAAAGAGTGAGGACAGAGGAGAAAGTTTGGGAGATTGTGGCAGTGTTTCTCTCCCACGACTGCACGCACTAGATCGCCTTTCCACTTTGCTACACGACCCGTTTCAACTATGATTTGGGTAAGAAATCCTACAACTTGACTTTGAATTTACCTATCTTCTGATTTTCATGGGGAGTGATGACCTTACAACTTGCCCATCGTATGTGTTTAACTAGGACTGACGACCTTAAATGGATCTTTCATTAGGGTCAGTGATATAAAGAGAGGTACCCTGGCTTCCCCAACATATTGTATGAATAAGCTTATTCAAATACTTGGCTAACATAGTCATGCATCGCATTGCATTAGTTAGGATTGTGCTTTTGGCGTGGAAGGTGCACTTTGAGGGTGATTGTCATATGCGATACGGTGTCGGCTTCGCTTGTTGAGAGAGCTTTGGATGTGAGGGCATGCATCATTACTTACTTCCATTCTTGCATTAACGAGAGTAGTTAGGAAGTGATTGTTATGTTGCTTTATCATTACTGCTTGATTGAATTGATAACATGTTAACCTTTGCATCATAGTACCACTGAGTTGATCACTCACTCCTACTCTGAGACGGTGTTTTAAAACACCAACTAGACATTGGTTTAAATGTAGATGATGATGAGGCTTATGCGGCAGAGCAGGATTTCATAGATGAGGAGGAGGAATTCTCCTACGTACAGCTCTTAGGCGAGTTTATGTAGACCTAGAGCTGCGCCGCCGGGATTACAGGGTTATGGAATAGATGAACACTTTATATTTTGATATTTTGTAAATTTTGAAACAATACATGTAAATAATTAGCCCAGTTACATACTTACACTCTGGAGTTTGTAAATCACTTACTCGTTCAATCATGCATGTTTCAGTCTTCCGCTCACTTAAACTAATCGCCTCCAGAGTATGGTATGCTATTTTGGTATAATCCCACTCATGTTTATTACATTAATATGGACAACATTTAAACATCATTATCCATGTTGTATAAGTGATGTGTTGGATCTCGGGAGTTTAGCTTTGCTCGACTCTCGAAATTTGGGGTGTTACAAGTTGGTATCAGAGCATGATTTGGATTATACTGGACCTGGGTTATAGGTAACACGATGCACTCTGATGCATTCTGACTTAGGAAGGGAGCGATTAAATCTAAAAATGATCGTAGGATCCCAAGGTTTTGCTGACGGGCGAAATTGACCGTTGTAATGTAGCCCGTACTCGTCTGAGATCATGAGAAATGATCTCAATCCCTTTTAGGGCCGTCAATAGACGAGTTTGAACTAAAATTCGGCGAACCCCAAACTTAGAACGTGTCAAAAGGTGCGAATACGTCTGAGTTATATAGAGAAAAGGTCGTTTGCGAGCATAGGGGGCCCAAATCACAAAATCTAGTGGGACCCAGGGGTCCCCCGCGTGTGCATAGCACCCCGGGAGGGGGTGGCCACCCCCCAGGGCGGAGCCAAAGCCGGCACCACCAGAGGGGCGCGGCGGCACCGCCCAGACGATGGTGGGCCGCAGGCACCTCCAGCGGACCGCGGCAGCGGCGATGCACCGCCCACCGATTGCCCATGTGGGGCCCTCCCACATGTGGGACCCTCCACTTAAGCCCTTTTTGCCCCTTTTCACTCCATTTCACTCCATTCTCACCTCCAAAACCCTCCAAAATCTCCTTTCCCTCTCAAATCCCCTTCTCCATACACCTAAACTTCGATCTTCTTCCATATCTTCCACCTCTACACCATGATTTCTTAAAACCCCTCTCTTACAACTCTCCATCTCCCCATTTCAAACCTATTTGAGCACAAAAACCCATCTTTGTGTCTCATAATCTTCAAAACCCACAAGCCCATCTCACCCTTCAAGTTTCTTCACTTCTATGGCTCTTTTTGAGCTAGTTACCACTATTTTCTCCATCTCCGCACTCCTTTCCCTCATGGGGAAGAAGAGAGCGGCCTCGAATGAAGTTGGGCCTAGCCGCCCAACCCGTTTGAGGAAGAAGACGGGTGCCAAAGCAAGCACAAGTGCCGAGCGATAGTGAAGATCAAAATGGGATCTCGATCCTTGGATCCCCATTAAAAGATCTCTACCACCGGGCACTGGACTTGGTAAGTTCTGCGATCGCAAAGTTGTATTGGAGGCACATGTTGATGAAAAGCTTTTCGGATTGTACCCAGTAATTGACATGCTCTTGGAAAAGGGGTGGGGTCCCATATTCGAGGGAAATACTCATGTAAGTGAAGGCACTGTACACGCCTTTTATGCCCACATACAGAACCCACTACTGGAGCCTCTTCAGTTTACTATTCCTTTCGGGAGGCAAGAAACCATAGTCAATGTGGATGTCATGGCTCATTTCATGGGTATTGAGCGTGGAGTTGTACACGCCAGTGAGAAGAACCTCATTAGTGAACGAGAAAGAAATCGCCGCACACGTTTCCTTTGCGGCCAGCTTGAGTGGTGGAGGCGAGGGAATAGCCATGCAGCGACCAAAATGACAAATGATTTTTACATGCTCCACCACATATTTACATATAACGTATATCTTAGGTGGAGTAACCGCACGGAATGTACTCGACTCATGGTGGATTTCTTATATAGAGCTGGTCAGGAAGACAAGCTATGCCTGCCTACATTCATCTTGTCTCAGATTGTGGGTACTGCACGATCTGCACGGGGAGATGCCTCACTCCCTTTCGGTCGACTTATTTATAAGATCGGCCGAAATTTTGGCTTCCGACTTCATATGGATAACCATGGCCCAATCCATATCATCAGTGATACGACACTCAACAATATGGGCATAGGCCTCAGGCAGCGACAAGTAAGACTTGATGAGGACAGGGATGAAATAGAGGAAAAGACAGAAGAAGAAGAAGGAAGTGAAGACGAGGAAGAAAATGAAGGGGAAGAGAGCAGTGAGGAAGAAGAATAGGAAGAAAAGGAGTCCCAAGATTCAGATGAGGGACCTCCTCCTGCTACGCATGAAGTCTGCCATGATCGAGCTGCCTTAGAAGCCCGTATGGCCAGGATAGAAGAAAACTAGGCCGAGTTGAAGCAAAAGCTTGAAGATAATCAGGCTTATCTGAAAACAGAAATTCAAGAAGATGTCTCGCACCTTGAAGTCTCTCTTGTGTTGTATGCAGGATAAGGGGGCGCCTCCGCCCTCACCGGAGTTAGCGGACTAGTCATATGTAGCAGTCGCCTGTTGTTTTACTTTGTTTCTTGCTTTTCTATGTAATATCCCTTGTTGGCTTAGTTAGATGTTAGAATAGTTTTTGTTAAAACTTTTACTAAATTAGCTCACATGCATCTTTTGTTATGATTTTTGTAATGCTACATCATATATATCGTGACAATTTTTGTTAAATGAAATGCGTGAAGCTTCTTTTTGAATTGAAATGTGTAGAATGATTGGAAAAGTGAGTAATATTATTCTAAATCTTACACATGTTGCACCCTGTGTTATATATAGGGGATGCCTCCTAAAAACACTCGAAATATAGTATGCCTCGCACTTGGCGGATCGATTGACGGGGCACCTCCCCTGAGCAATAGCCATACGGACCCTAGTTTAGGCCCGAATATTGAGACCTTGCCGGATTCACAGCCGGCCACTGACCCCACCAATGGGCCAACACCTAGTGCACCACCAGTTCTGGGACAGAACCGTGCGTCTATGTCGACGCTACACATGCCTCAGGCGGCTTCTCCTCTTGATAGGTTGGAGCAGATGATGCTCCTAATGCAGCAACAACAACAATTTTTGGCTACCACAGCGGGGACGATTGCCCAGAACATGCATGCGGCTCCGCCTGTGCCACCAGTGCAGCTTGCTGTAGCTATGAACACTAGTGGCCTTTTTGAGCACTTTCAACGCTTCCGACCTCCCACCTTTGCGGGCACTCACAGGCCCAAGGAAGACGAATACTGGCTAGATTACATCTCTAAGATGTTGAAGCCGCTGCACTGCACTGAGCAGAGTAAGTTGAGTTGGTGTACGTATTGTAGCAAAGGGGGACACACTGACCCCTTCTGTTTTACTAAGATGAAAGACAATGGTTTCATGCCACCTCAGAAGATCAACCGTCAGCCACCACATGTTATAGCGGCTCCACCTCTACGGTCTGCACCACCAGCACAACCATTCTACTGGCCGCCTCAACGGCCTATGACAACACAACCAAATTGTCCTCAATAAGCAAGTGTACATGCACTAGCAGCTGGAGCATCCGAGACAACAACTGCAGTGCCCTTAGCCTTTGAAGTCACTACCCACATTCAAGGTACACCTGTATTCTTATTAGTGGACACTGGGTCCACTATTTCGATAGTATCATGCTCTACAGTTAAGCGTTTGCGGTTGAACACTATCCCTATGGGTGTGGTGAGAGTCCTTACCCCGACAGGGACCTTCTTCGACACTACCAAGCTTTGTAAGGATTGCCCGATAGACTTAGGAAGTAGAACGGTGCGCATTGACCTGATAGTTAACCAGCTGTATCATTACGACGTCATCCTCGGCATGGACTGACTCACTAAAATGAAAGCCGAGGTTGACTGCGAAACCAGATTGGTGACAGCACATGGGCACGAGGGTGCGACCTTCGCCTTCCCAGTTCATGTCAGTTGGCCCTACCACATAAGTTGTTATGCTTCCTTGTTGGAAAATGTTGATGGTCCAACACTTGGGGACACCTCTGTAGTCCAAGATTTCACAGACATGTTCAGGATGATACCTGGACTACCTTCTCAGCGTGAGATCGACTTTACTATCGACCTTGTGCTTGGTGCGACACCCATTTCCTTACCAACATACCGAATGCCTCCATGTGAAATGGAGGAATTGAGGAGACAGATAGATGATCTGTTGGATTCAGGTTTCATACGGCCTAGCGTATCTCCTTGGGGAGCACTTGTTTTGTTTGTAAAGAAGAAAGACGGATCATTGCGGTTGTGTATTGATTATCGCAGAATGAATCACGTTATGGTCAAGAACAAGTATCCTCTGCCCAGGATAGACGACCTGTTTGACTAATTGAAAGAGGCACAATATTTCTCAAAAATTGACTTGCAGTCCAGGTATCATCAGTTGCGCGTCAGGGATGAAGACGTGCATAAAACGACATTCAGAACCAGTTTTGGGTACTACGAATTCCTAATGATCTCGTTTGGACTTACGGATGCACCAGCCGTGTTCATGGACCTCATGAACAGGGTATTTTAGCTGTATCTGTACTGATTCATCATCGTGTTTATAGATGACATTTTAATATATTCCAAGAGTCAGAAAGATCACGAAGAGCACCTACGAGCAGTCGTCGATACTATCAGGAAGAATCGGTTGTTTGCACCATACCGGAAATGCGACTTCTGGAAAGAAGAAGTCAAGTTTCTGGGACACGTAGTTTCCAAGGAAGAAATAGCCGTGGACCTTGCCAAGGTGACTGCTGTTCAGGACCGGGAGCAGCCTGGTTCGGTTACAGAAGTGAGGAGCTTCCTTGGACTTGCTGGGTACTATTGCCGATTCATTAAAGATTTTTCCAAGATAGCCAGGCCATTGTCTCAACTTCACTCGGAAAGATCTTAAGTTTGCTTGGAACGAGAAAGCAGAAGTAGCCTTTCAGGAATTAAAGGACGAGCTGACGTCTGCACCCATGCTAGTACTGCCAGAGCAAGGGGTCAAATATACTATATACACCAACGCTTCTTGAGTCGGTTTGGGTTGTGTACTTATACAGAAGGATAGGGTGATCGCCTATGCATCATGACAATTGAGGAAACACGAAGAGAATTACCCCACTCAGGACTTGGAGTTGGCGGCAGTCATTTTCCCATTAAAGCTTTGGAGATAATACCTCTATGGAGAGGAGTTCGAGCTCTTTTGCAACCACAAAAGCCTCAAGTACATCTTTACTCAGAGGGACCTGAATATAAGGCAATAACGTTGGATGGAGACCTTGAAAGATTTTAAATTTGAGGTCTCCTACCATCCTGGAAAGGCCAACTATGTGGCTGATGCTTTGAGCCACAAAAAGACCATAGAATTTGCAGCGCCACTGATGAAAGAAGAGTGGAATATGGTGGAATTTGTGTGAGATTTCAAACAGAGGTTGACAGTGGAGGAACCTTTTGAGTGCGTCGCACACCTCCGCGTGCAGCCACTTATTGATGACACAATCATTGTGGCCCAGGATGAAGATGAGCTCTTGGTGAAGATGAGAGAACGTGCAAGCGACAGTGAAGAATCCGAGTGGAGAGTTGGCTTGGATGGAGGTTTGAAGTATCGTGGCTGCTTATGCGTCTCGAACCTCCATGACTTGAGGAGAGAGGTTCTGGAAACCGCACATAATTCAAAATTGGCAATGCATCCCGGTAGTACAAAGATGTATCGTGATTTGAAGCGTTCATACTGGTGGGACAACATGAAGGCCCAGATAGCAGATTATGTATCCCGTTGTCTCACATGCCAGTAGGTCAAGGCCGAGCATCGCCGACCTCCTGGTTTACTTCAGCTCATGCCCATAGCTGAATGGAAATGAGATTTCATATCTATGGACTTCATTTCCAGGTTACCAAAGACGAGGAAGGGGCATGACTCCATTTGGGTAATTGTGAACCGATTGATGAAATCGGTTCATTTCCTCCCGATTAGAGTTTCAAACTTGACAGATGATTTAGCCAAGTTGTACATCAAGGAGATAGTATATCTGCATGGAGTTCCTATAGAGATTGTGTGAGACCGAGACACGTGATTCACATCCATTTTTTGGACTCGAATCCAGGAAGTAATGGGAGTGCAATTGAAGTTCAGTACCGCATTTCACCCATAGACCGATGGGCAGACGGAACTGGTAAATCATGTATTAGAAGATATGTTGCGAGCGTGTGTACTTGATTTCAAGGACAGTTGGGATGACTGCCTTCCCTATGCTGAGTTCGCTTATAACAATAGCTTTCAAGCGAGCATTGGCATGGCTCCTTACAAAGCCTTGTATGGGCGACCTTGTCGAGTACCACATTATTAGGCAGAAGTTGGCGAGAAGAGCCTGATTGGCCCAAATTTGGTTCATGCAACCTCAGAGAATATCAACATTATCAAGCGTCGACTCCTTGCAGCCTAGAGTAGATAAAAGAGTTATGCCGATACGAGACGAAGACTGCTGGAATTTGAGGTTGGGGACCATGTATTCCTTAAAGTTTTCCCAATGAAGGGAGTCATTTGTTTTGGCAAGAAAGGGAAGCTCACACCACAATTTATTGGTCCATTCCAGATTCTCGACCAAGTGGGTGTAGTAACATATCGTCTCGCCTTGTCTACACCACTTGCTGGTATGCACAACGTATTTCACGTATCGATGCTGAAGAAATACGTTCCTGATCCTACTCATATTATCAAATGGAAGCAAGTACAGTTAAGTGAAGATGCTACTTATGTATTGCGACCAATACGTATTCTCGATAGGAAGGAACAGGTGCTACGCAACAAAGTGAAGGTATTATGGACACACCACATTGAGGAAGAGGCTACTTGGGAAACAGAAGCTGAAGTCCGTAAGAACTACCCTCAGATCCTCGAGGAGTACGAAAAGGTATTAATTTCAGGGATAAAATTTTTCTTTAAGGGGGGTAGATTGTAATGTCTCGAAAAAATCCGTACAAAGACCCAACTACCACCTTAGGCAGAAATACCTAAGGACCGTGTTCTATAGAAATTAGATGAAAATTTAGTTAAGTACTAAACTAAATAATCGATAGATTTGGCTCGAACCACTATCTATACAAATGGCAAGACCCAAAACCATCAAATTCGCTGACTCAACATTACTTAAAAACCTAGGAAAAATCTCAAAATTCGGCACATTGAAACTCCATATCAGACCTGGATTGCATGTCGAAAGTCTGATGACCGCGAAACTATAAGGTTATGATAGTCTTATTGGGCTTGACAACCATCACGGGAATCGAGCCCAAATAGTATCCAGAAACGCACAACTTGAGCCCTGAGCGAAGTGTGTGAGAAACGTGAATATCTTTAGAAAATGTAATGAAACTGAAGTACATTGGGCCGTTCGCTCATGTGCGAAATTAAAGATTTTAGACCGTCAGTTTCTGACCGAACTTCACCCATGGATCAGGGAAATTTCCCTGCACATATCTGTATACTTGTGGCCCTGATTGAGCGCCGACGACCGTTGATCTGACATGAGTCCTACACGGTCGATCCGCTAATCCCATCGTACCAAAATCATAACCTGGTGTAGATCCATGGTCAGGGAACTTGCTCCATGCCATAGGCATGTAATGGACCTCCATATGAGCCTCGTCTGCCCGAAACAGGCACCCTTTGGTTATAACCTAAGTATACCATGGCCCTGGGGCCATTGACATCAATTCTGGGCCTATTTAAAGGCCTTAAACCACCCTACCCCTCTCCTATACGAATTTTCTCCAAACCCTAGGAGAGAGAAGAGAGAAAAGAAGAGAAAAGAGTGAGGAGAGAAGAGAAAGTTTGGGAGATTGTGGCAGTGTTTCTCTCCCACGACTGCACGCACTAGATCGCCTTTCCATTTTGCTACACGACCCGTTTCAACTACGATTTGGGTAAGAAATCCTAACCCTAATCTTGGTTTAGAAATCTAAATAGAGAAATTAACGAAATAGTTGACGTATTTCAATGTTTAGGTACCCGTTATTCCGTATTCGGGAATGTAGGATTCAAACTGTTTTCGAAACGAGTATTCGGATGAAAGGTGCAGACTATAAACGCTTAGGTTATGGTTTTCAAAGCTTTCAATGTCAGCTAATGATTTATGTCTGAGTTGATTGCTGCCATGTTGACTTAGATACGTTGTTTTCGCTATATTACACATGTATTAACTATGTTAGACAAAGATGCATTCTAGGTGTTTGTTGAAATGTTTGAATGAGTTTGTGCACATGATTTGTGGCATGTCATCTAGGATTCATCGTCGTCATATGCGTGCTTGCGTCTCTGCATAAGGAATTGCTAAATTACATGTTGTAACTAATCTAGTCTATGTATTTAGTTATGTGCAGTCTAAGTATTTGATAAAATGTCTGAATGAAAGATTGTTGATGAATTACATTATTTAAGGCTATTGAGTTGGGATCCTCAATTTCCTTATTCACATGCTTAGTTTCTTTATTGCACTTGTATTTACGTTTACGCAATTTATGGATAAAATGCTCAAATGATAAATGCACTTGAAGTGTTTGTTTAAATACTGATATGACGATCACATGTATTTGTATATTACATTTGAGTATGTTTGAGGCTACGCCGTAGTCCAGGTGATCGGTAACAGTTCATGTACTTGTGGCAGAATTAGTCTCGCCACATTAGGTAAACTCGACGAATCCGAGTTGCACGATGATTGTCGATAGTGGTTAGGCCACAAGGAGTGTTTATGCACTCCATGTCGATTAAGTTAACGCGTGCATGAGTATGCAACTCCTACTCAATAAGTCCACATATCAGTACAGTTCCTCTCTGGGAAATCACCAGGGTCTATTACACTCTAAACCATATTGCCACCCCCATCGCTCGCAATAAGGTGAGTGGAATAGACCTCACTGTCTGCCTGCCAATATTGGTCCCGACTCGTCGATTGCTGACCCATTCCTCGAGCTAGTCAGACTCAGCCTAGATTGTCCCCTCCTCTCGGGTAGGTAAGGTCATACCCCCTTCCAACCGACCACGACACAGTGGGAGACGCGGCCTAACGGTATGTGGCCCTCATGCGCTCATGCACCCACTTAGTTTAGACGTTGGAGCAACCTTTGGAACCAAGAGAGTTTATGGACTTTATCCCAGGGATATCTATAGCACCCCATGTAGAACAGATTTTCGGTGTCCCATCTGGCCATCCATGAAATACCTGTGGAGGCTACGACCCTGATGTCGCTAGGGCGTACAGTAATCACAATGCAAGATGCATGAGTTATACAATCCAGTCATGCATCAGTCTTGTGCATAACCTGTACTCATGTGAGACAATCTCCGCCTATCAAGGAGTCTTATAACAACATGCTCAATGACATATGCAACAGTCAACTACATCTTATAACAAACATGCAGATGATGCATATGGGCATGTATTGTGATGCTATGCTGTCACATACTCATAATCGGTATCAATAACTGTCACCAACAATTGGCATAGACAATCGGCCTTGACAATGTGGACATTTAACCAACATTACCCCCAAGGAGTGGTCCACATAGAGCTTAACATATAGTGGACCCATGACCTCACACAAGGGGCTAATACACATCACGATGGGCCTCAAATATAGGCGGCTTATACATCACATTGGGCCTCAAACACGGGTCGCATATACATCATATAGGTCTCGACAATCGGCCTTGGCATTCAAAATATGCCTCAACAATCAGAATCGACACTCGGAATCGGCCTCGACATCGGAATCGGCTTATACAATCGGCCTCGACAATCGGAATCGGCCTCGATACTTAGCCTCGACAATCAGAATCGGCCTATATAATCGGCCTTGACAATCAGAATCGGCCTCGATACTTGGCCTCAACAATCGGAATCGGCCTCGATACTCGACCTCGACAATCAAAATCAGCTTCGACAATCGGAATCGGCCTCAACAATCGGCCTTGATAATCGGAATCCGAATCAACAATCGAAATTGGCCTCGACAACCGAAATCGGAATCGGCCTCAACAATCGGCTTCGACAATCAGAATCAGAATCGGCCTTGACAATCGGAATCGGAATCGGGCTCAACAATCGGCCTCGATAATCGGAATCGAAAATAACAATCGGCCTCGAAATCAGAATCAGAATCGGCCTCAACAATCAGCCTCGACAATTGGAATCAACCTCGATAATCAGCCTCGACAATTGAAATAAGAATCGGCCTCGACAATCAGAATCGGAATCGGCCTCGACAATTGGCCTCAACAATTGGAATCAGTATCGACAATCAGAATCGACCTCAATAATCAGAGTCGGCAATCGGCCATGACAATCAGAATCGGCAATCAGTCACGATAATGAGCCTCGATCGCTAATCGGCAATCGGCCACGACAATCAAAATTGATCGATAATCGGCCTCGATAATCGGAATCGGCAATCGGCCACAACAATCAGAATCGATCTATAATCGGCCTCGATAATCGGAGTCATCCTCGACAATCAGAATTAGCCTCGATAATCGGTCTCAACAAATCGAAATTGGCCTTGCTAATTAGAATTAGCCTTGACAATCGGAATCAGAATCGACCTCGACAATCGAAATCGGCCTCGATAATCGACCTCAACAATCAGAATCAGCCTTGATGATCGGTCGAACAAGGCCAATGGGAAGGTCACAATGTAGACATTAACCATCATTGCCCATCAATGTGGCCATTTAACCAACATTGCTCCCAAGGAATGACCCACATAGAGCCAAACGTATAGCGGGCCCACGGCCTCGCATCAGCGCCTAATATACATCATCATGGGCCTCAATTGCATCAAATGTGGGCTGAATCAAAAGGGCCGATTCAAATGGGCTGAATCAAATGGTCCGATCAAATGGACCGAATCAAATGGACCGAATCAAATGAGCTGAACCAAAAAGGCCGATTTAAATGGGCTGAATACACAACACTATGGGCCTCTACCTATGGGCTCCAAATACTTCACAATGGGCCTAAACCCATGAGTCCCGAATACGTAGTATTAGGCCTCCCAAATATAACAAGTAGGCCGCACTACTTGGGAGATAATGAATCAGATCAAAAGATTAAAAGATTATCTAAGTTAACATCTACGATATCATTTTAGAGCATTATCCAAATAATGGAGATAATCTAGGATATCTATAGATGGATTAAAATGATAACAAGTAGTGCACATGATTTGTGGCATGTCATCTAGGATTCATCGTAGATATCATTTTATCTCCACCATTCATCCATCTATAGATATCATTTTAAAGCATTATCTAAACAATGAATCAGATCAAAAGATTATCTGGACCATACTACAAATAACAGTGGAGATAATGATCTTCACCATTTAAAAATTTGCCAAGGCCCACTGCCCACCACAACGTTTATTTTCTAATCTGGGCATAAGGTCACAGAGACCTGAATTAAGAAGAAAACAAATTTCATATTGGTCCAAAACTTCTATGACCTAGAAAGGGTTTCAATGGTACACATTCAATCCCCACTGTCTTTGGCAATGTGGTCCATACATCATGGGAGGGTCCACCGTTTGGACAGTTGGGATATAACACACACATCATGTATGGGACCCACAAACTTGCAGACGTCAGCACAACAACTAGGTGAGGTCTCCACTGTCCAGATGGACGCTTGGGATAAAATACATATATCATGGTGGGGTCCACTGCAGAGATGGATGGCACGGATATAAAACACATCCATTATGGTGGGTCTCACCCCAACATGTACCACACGTGTGGGGTGGCCCTCATCTCCAAATGGATGGGCGGATGAATACAATACATACATCACGGTCGGTCCTCTCACTACACCGTCCAGAAATGGACGGTGTGGATGTTAGAATACACACGTCAAGGTGGGTCCATCCCAAACATGCAGCATGTGTGGGGTGGGCCTCACACGCGCCAAAAAGGATGGACAGTTCGGATATAACCCATACCTTAGGATTAGACCCATAGACCCCTTCTGACGTTATTATAGCAGTTATATAGCTGCTGTACACCAGTCCGCCCCCTACCAGATAACAAAAGGTGGGTCTCACATAGGGCTATCTATAGTATATTATAATATTATAATTCTTTTTTTGTAATATATCAAGCCAGCGTCCATACAATAGCTACTGCTGCTGGGGATGCAACGTGGACGTCTGTGTTTTGCCACCGTCCAGACCACAACGTCTGACGGTCTGGATATAGTACCACATCATGGTGGGCCCCAATCTCACGTGTGGAATTTTCTCATGCATCAAGGTGGTTTCCACCGTCTAGCAGATGGACGGTGGATATATATAATATATACATCAAGGTGGGTCCACGTGGGTGTGGCCCACCAGACTTGGATCAAAGATGATATTTGCTATTCCCTTCGTCCAGGCCTGTCCTCAATGGACAGCCAGGTGGGCCCCATTGGACATGGCAGTGGTGTCGGCCCCCCGTTGGGTGGATGGTTTGGATAACATACATGCATCATGGTGGATCACAAGATGAGAGAGAGAGAGAGAGAGAGAGAGAGAGAGAGAGAGAGAGAGAGAGAGAGAGAGAGAGGGATCGGAGTAGCGGAGGGACCCCGTGCTATCTGTCCCTCTTTACAATGCATACATCAAGATGGGTCCCAACATAAGTGGGCCCTCTAATCATCAAAATCATACAAAAATCACCCACTGTTAGATCTTGGACTCTTCCTTCCATCGATGTGATCTAGAGCTCCAAGGGCGCATTTTCAACGGTTGAGATAATCTTTAGATGGTGGAGATGGGAGGTAGGAAGGTGGCCACACCAAGCTTTCTTTCATGGAGGGGTTGAGACATTGGAGTTGCTTGGAGAATGAGAGAGAGAGAGAGAGAGAGGTTGTAAGAGAGAGAGGGATGGGAGTGAGTGATGAGGTGATGGGTATGTACTTGGGTGTAAGAGAGAGAGTTGACTTTGGGGTTGCTTCGGGGTGGGGTGTGAGGTAATGTGTACTTGACATGTACTTGACCCTTGATGGGATTGATTGATGTGACATTGGGTAGAGATTTTCTCAAAATTGCAAATGCACGGCATTTTCCTCGAACTAAACGAGGGCCCACATCTCCTGGCCCGGGTATTGCCTCGGTGCATGAGACGCGGTGTTGGAATCGCGACGACGGTGCGGTCGCACTAGTACAAGTCTTTGGTCGAGCCGACTCTGGAATACGGGATACGACTTAGGGTCTCGCGTAACTGTCGATTACAGGTCGTGAGTTGCCGGAATTCGATCGGGAGGACCGCAGAAGCCTACAGAACGGTACGGGCTAGGATACGGGTCTCACAGTTGATAAATTGCATTATTTAAGGGTACTGAGTTGGGATCCTCAATTTTCTTATTTGCATGCTTAATTTCTTTGATGTACTTGTATTTACGTTTACACAATTTATGGATAAAATGCTCAAATGAGAAATGAACTTGAAGTGTTTTTTTTAATACTGATCACATGTATTTGTATATTACATTTGAGTATGTTTGAGGCTACACCGTAGTCTAGGTGATCGGTAACAATTCATGTATCGGCGACAGAATTAGTCTCGCCACGTTAGGTAACTCTATGAATTCGAGTTGCACAACGACTGTCGATAGTGGTTAGGCCACAAGGGGTGTTTATGCACTCCATGTCGATTAAGTCAACGTGTGCTCGTACCGATTGAATTTGCCAAGATAAACCAATTGGCCTTTTGTATGTTTACCATGAATGGACATTAATGCTTGAATCTAAGGTACCACCTACCATTGTAAAGACCCACTTCAACCATGGTACCATGATCCACCAAGTCTCATAAGCCGAGCATGGTGGTATGGAACACAGTGCTCGTACTGTCGACCTACGCTGAGGTGATCAGCCACCCCATAGTGACCAGTGAGCAACACAGACTTGTGAGCTGAGCATGGTTGTATGGGACACCGTGTTCGAGCTATCGGCCTATGCCGAGGTGATTAGCCACCCCATAGTGACCGCGAGTATAAACTTTGAATTTGCCTATCCTTTGATTTTTATGGGGAGTGATGACCTTACAACTTGCCTATCGTATGTGTTTAACGAGGATTGACGACCCTAGATGGATCTTTCATTAGGGTCAATGATATAAAGGGAGGTACCTTGGCTTCCCCAACTTGTTGTATGAATAAGCTTAATCAAATACTTTGCTAACATAGTCATGCATCGCATTGCATTAGCTAGGATTGTGCTTTTGGCGTGGAAGGTGCACTTTGAGGGTGATTGTCATATGCGATACGGTGTCGGCTTCGCTTGTTGAGGGAGCTTTGGATGTGAGGGCATGTGTTATTACTTGCTTCCATTCCTGCATTAACAAGAGTAGTTAAGAAGTGATTGTTATGTTGCTTTATCATTACTGCTTGATTGAATTGATAACATTTTAACCTTTGCCTCATGGTACCACTGAGTTGATCACTCACTCCCACTATAGGATGGTGTTTTAAAACACCAACTAGACACTGGTTTAAACGTAGATGATGATGAGGCTTATGCAGTAGAACAGGATTTCATAGACGAGGAGGAGGAATTCTCTTACGTACAACTCTCAGGCGGGTTTATGTAGACTTAGAGTCGCGCCGCTGGGATCACAGGGTTATGGAATAGATGACCACTTTATATTTTGATATTTTGTAAATTTTGGAATAATACATGTAAATATTCAGCCCAGTTACATACTTACACTTTGGAGTTTATAAATCACTTACTCGTTTAATCATGCATGTTTCAGTCTTCCGCTCACTTAAACTAATCGCCTCCAGAGTATGGTATACTGTTTTGGTACAATCCCACTCATGTTTAATACATTAATATGGACAACATTTAAACATCTTATCCATGTTGCATAAGTGATGCATTGAATCTCGGGAGTTGAGCTTTGCTCGACCCTCGAAATTTGGGGCGTTACACGTGCGCACATGTATCCACTCGGTCTTGACGTTGGAGTCATCCTCTGGTACCATCGGGTTTAGGAATTTTCACTCAGGGACATCTATAGTGCCCTGATGCTAGAAACAAAGACTATGGCCCTGATGTTGCTAGGGCATACAGTAATCACTTCTAACACAAATGTAAAGTGCATGAGTCATGCAGTCCAATCATGCATCAATCCTGTGCATACCGTGCACTCATGTGGGATAACTCCACCTATCAGGGAGTCTAATATACCACCTGCACTATGACATATGCAATGGCCAATCACATCTCATAACAAACATACAGATGCTGCGTATGTGCAGGTATCATGATGCTATGCAGTCACAAACTCATAATCGGCAACGGTAGCCGGTATCAGCAATCGACACCGATAATCGGCATCGATAATCAACCTCGATGCAAGGCGGGGTCCATAAATGGACGGCCGATGATGGATCAATTAAAATCAATGGGGCCCAAGCATTTGGTTTAACCCACTAGAGAATGATGTGAATGGGCCTATCAAGGCTTAAGGGAAGGTCACAATGTGGACGTATAATCATCATTGCCCATCAATGTGGACCTTTAACCAACATTGCTCCCAAGGAATGACGCTCATAAGGACAATCGTATAATGGGCCCACGACCTCATTCAAGGGCCTAATATACATCATCATGGGTCTTGCTTATGGGGCATATGCGCATCACATTAGGCCTCACTCATGGGCCTATATATATATATATATATATATATATATATATATATATATATATCACATCGGCCCGAACCAAATGGGTCAAGTCGAATGGACCGAATCAAATGACCGATTCAAATGGGCCGAATCAAGTGGGCCAAGTTGAATGGGCTAAATCAAATGGCCGATTCAAATGGGCTAAATCAAGTGGGCCAAGTCGAATGGGCCGAATCAAATGGCCAATTCAAATGGGCCGATCAAGATAATTCATTTTATTGTTAGAGATCATATTAGAGCATTATTCAAAAAAAGAATCGTTTCCAAAGGATCATCTGGACCATACCACAATTGGCAGTGGTGATAATGATTTTCCACAGTTAATTTTTCAGTGGGCCCACCATAGCATTTATTTCCCATCCAGTCTATTCATAAGGTCACAAAGACCTGATCTTAGAGGAAAAACAAATATCATATTGATTCATAACTTCTGTAATCCCAAAAAGGGGTTTCAATGGTAGACGTTCATGCCCATTGTTTGTTGTAGTGTGGTCCACCTGATAACTGGATCTGTCTTATTTTTTGTCTTAAGCCTTAAAACGAGCTTGCCAAATGGATGGATGGATCAGATGTAACACATACATCAGTGTGGGGTCCATATACATGGCCTAACACGTAAAAGGGATGGACGGTCTGAATATATGCAGCAAGGTGGGCTCCCACGTGGATGTGGCCCCACCGCAATATACACACACACACACACATATATATATATATATTATATACATATCTGGTGGGTCCCACATGGGGCCCACCATAATATATTATATTATATAATGTAATATATTATATACTTTATATAACATAAATATATATATATATATATATATATATATATATATATATATATATATATATATATATATATATATATATATATAAGGGGGAGTGCCTGCCCATATCCACCTTCTAGATCCATCTGGACGGTGCAGATTCACATGGGAGACGGACGGTATGGATTTCTCCAGCCCACAGTAGTGGGTTAGCGGCCAAGGTGGGTGGGTCCCACGTGGTGCCCACCCCCAATATATATATATATATATATATATATATATATATATATATATATATATATATATCAACGTCCAGGGGCTGGACGACCGTCTACCGAACGGTTTAGACGTTCAGATGCAAACATCAAGGTGGGTCCCATCCCACACACGCAGCACGTGTGGGGTGGGCCCCACACACTTAAAAAAATGGATAGATGGTGTAAGATATAACACACTCCACGATGGGATCAGTAAAATTTGCTAACGTCAATCCAGCTGGGTGTGAGGTGCTCCACCTGATAATCAGATCTGCTCCAGCCACTCTGATTTCAGGTGGGTCCACATGTGTGGGACCCACCAGTTGTGGATAGACGGTTTGATTATCAAGCATCAACGGGTGGGCCACGACATCACAAACAAAGGAGAGAGAGAGAAAAAAATGTGAAGGGGAGGGACCCCACCACTATTGGGCCCTCCCTTGTATAATTCATACATTAAGTGGGTCCCACAACAAGTGGGCCCTTAAAATAAAAGAATCAACAGCGGATCACCCACCTATTGGCCTTCTTCTTTAGCTCCTTGTACTTGTATGCTCCGTGCCTTCGATTTTAATGGAGGTTGTTGGAGAATGAATGGTTGAGATGGGAGATGGGAGAGTGGGAAAGTGCGCCACACTTAGTTTTTGGGAAAGCTTGAGGAGCTCATACATTGGGGCTTGGGTTACTTGGGAGTGAAGAGAGAAATGAGAGGGAGAGAGAAGTGATGGGTGAAAAGGGATGGGATGATGGGTGATGGGTGATGGGTGGAGTGATGAAGTTGTAAAAAAGGGATGGGTGGAGAGAGAGAGAGTTGACTTTGGAAAAGTAGAGAGATGGGTTGCTTATACTTAACTTGTACTTATGATAGGATATGTACTCGACATTGATTGATTGATGGGATAGGTTATAGAGTTTCTCTCGAATTTCACAACGTGCAGCGTTTCTTCGGATTGAATGCAGGTAGACATCTCCTGGCCCAGGTATCGGCTCTTAGCGTGAGATGCGTTGACGGCGCAGTCGCTAGGGTATAAGTTTCGGGTCGAGCCGACTTCGGTAGCAGGACTCGGCTTAGGATCTCATGCAAATGTCGGATACAGGTCGAGGGTTGCCAGAATTTGACCGGGAGGACCGTGGAAGCCTGTGGAATGGTACGGACTATGATACGGGCCTTACATGGAGTCTTCACAGTTTGTGCATAAAAAGTGTTTTAGACTTCATAGTTTGTGCACGCAAGCTGTTGGAGTCTTCACAGTTTGTGCAAGCAAATTGTTGGACTCTTCACAGTTTGTGCTCGCAAGCTGTTGGAGTCTTCACAATTTGTGCTCGCAAGCTATTGGAGTCTTCATATTTTATTATTGCAAGCTAATGGAGTCTTCACAGCTTGTTCTCGCAAGTTGTTGGAGTCGTCATAGTTTGTGCGTACAAAGTGTTTGAGTCTTCCCAGTTTAGACTCACTAGCTGTTGGATTCTTCACAGTTTGTGCACGTAAACTGTTGGAGTCTTCATAGTTTGGGGTCGCAAGCTGTTGGAGTCTACAGAGTTTGTGGTCGCAAGCTAATGGAGTCTTCACAGTTTGTCCTCGCAAGCTGTTAGAGTCTTCACAGTTTGTGCTCGCAAGCTGTTGGAGCCTTCATATTTTGTTCTCATAAGTTGATGGAGTCTTCACAGTTTCTTATCGTAACTTTTTGGAGTTGTCACAGTTTTGTGCACAAAGTGTTTGAGTCTTACCAGTTTATCCTCACAAGCTGTTGGATTCTTCACAGTTTGTGTGTGCAAGTTGTAGGAGTCTTCATAGTTTGTGTTCGCAAGCTGTTGGAGTCTGCGGAGTTTGTGCTCGCAAGCTGATAGAGTCTTCACAGTTTATGCTCTCAAGGTGTTGGAGTCTTCACAGTTTGTGCCAAAAAGTGTTTGAGTCTTCATAGTTTATGCTTGCAAGCTGTTGGACTCTTTATAGTTTGTGCTTACAAGCTGTCGGAGTCTTCACAATTTATGGTGCAAATTGTTGGAATCTTCATAGTTTGTGCTCGCAAGTTATTAAAGTCTTCACAGTTTGTGCTCGTAAGCTGTTGAAGTATTCATATTTGGTTGTCGCAAGCTGATGGAGTCTTCATAGTTTGTTATCGCAAGTTGTTGGAGTCGTCACAGTTTTTCCGCAAAAAGTGTTTGAGTCTTCCCAGTTTATCTTCGCAAGCTGTTGGATTCTTCACAGTTTGTGAGTGCAAATTATTGGAATCTTGAGAGTTTGTGCTCACAAGCTGTTGGAGTCTTTAGAGTTTGTGCTCGCAAGCTATTAGAGTCTTCATATTTTGTTATCGCAAGTTGATGGAGTCTTCATAGTTTATTCTCACAAGTTGTTGGAGTCGTCATAATTTGTGCGCACAAAGTGTTTGAGTCTTCCCTGTTTGTGCTCACAACCTGTTGGATTCTTCACAGTTTGTGGGCGCAAATTCTAGGGGTCTTCATAGTTTGTGCTCGCAAGCTGTTAGAGTCTAAAGAGTTTGTTCTCGCAAGCTGATGGAGTCTTCACAGTTTGTGCTCGCAAGGTGTTGGAGTCTTCACAGTTTGTCCATAAAAAGTGTTTGAATCATCATAGTTTGTGCTCGCAAGCTGTTGGATTCTTTACAGTTTGTGTTCAAAAGCTGTTGGAATCTACACAGTTTGTGCGCCCAAATTGTTGAAATCTTCACAGTTTGTGCTCACAAGCTGTTAGAGTCTTTGGAGTCTTCATATTTGGTTCATGCATGCTAATGGAGTCTTCATAGTTTGTTATTGTAAGTTGTTCGAGTCATCACCGTTTGTGCGCACAAAGTGTTCGAGTCTTCCCAGTTTGTCCTCGCAAGCTGTTGAATTGTTCACAGTTTTTGCCCACAAATTGTTGGAATCTTCAGAGTTTGTGCTTGCAAGCTGTTGTAGTCTTCACAGTTTGTGCTCGCAAGCTATTGGAGTCTTCATATTTTGTTATCTCAAGCTGATGTAGTCTTTACAGTTTTTTCTCTCAAATTGTTGGAGTTGTCACAGTTTGGGCGCACAAAGTGTTTGAGTCTTCCCAGTTTGTGCTCACAAGCTATTGGATTCTTCACAGTTTGTGAGCCCAAATTGTAGGAATCTTCATAGATTGTGCTCGCAAGTGGTTGGAATCTGGAAAGTTCGTGCTCGCAAGCTGATGGAGTTTCATAGTTTGTGCTCGCAAGGTGTTGGAGTCTTCACAGTTTGTGAACAAAATGTGTTTGAGTCTTCATAGTTTGTGCTTGCAAGCTGTTGGATTCTTTACACTTTGTGCTCACAAGTTGTTGGAGTCTTTACAGTTTCTGCGCATAAATTGTTGGATTATTTAGAGTTTGTGCTCACGATCTGTTAGAGTCTTCACAGTTTGTGCTCGCAAGCTGTTGGAGTGTTTATATTTTATTCTCGCAAGCAGATGCAGTCTTCACAGTTTGTTATCACAATTTGTTGGAGTCGTCACAGTTTGTGAGCAGAAAGTGTTTGTGTCTACACAGTTTGTCCTCGCAAGTTGTTGGATTTTTCACAGTTTGTGCACGCAAATTGTTGGAATCTTCAGAGTTTATGCTCGTATGCTATTGGAGTCCTCACAGTTTGTGCTTGCAAGCTATTAGTGTAACATCCCGAATCTTCAGGAACCGAGTATATGACCCGTGTCCCAAAAACCCAAGTGTTAACCCTAAATGATGGTCGAATACAATATTTTTCTTTTATCAGAGTAAGCAAATGAGCGTAGTGTGGACAAGTAGGCATAAAGGAAAATTTTATTATCGTTCAATTATACAAGAAGCTGCCCATAATGACTTATACAAACCAATGTCTCAGAATTTAACCAGTACAAGATTACAAGAGTTTAATACATAAAAAAAATAGCAGGAAGCATATAAAGATAAGCTGCAAAATCACGCAGCTCCTCCAAGCAAGCACAGTCATGCATCCCTGGCAATCGTACCCTGCTCCTCATCAAGTCTGAACATACATATCACCTAAGCCACCTGTACTACCTGTACGGTTATATATTTGATGGATGAGTGGCCAACTCAGTGTGAATTCCCCTCAAGATTACACACCGCCGCATTAGGTAAGCATAGTTATAAAACATCCAGACAACCAAAACAGAGTAAATGCAGTCTTATTAGATGCATGGATGCGTGAATGCAATCATCGCCCCGGGGATGCTCATCCGTGCGGACAGTGGGCCGTCACCCATGCAATCATCGAACCTGGGAAACATCAACCAGTCGGAATCATCGAACCTGGGAAATATCAACCAGTCGGAACGTGCCATGTATGCATGATTAGCCAAGTCATTATTAGTCCATTTACAATCAGCCAATTTAGATAAGCTCAAAGGTCACTACGGGGAGCACATGGCCCAGCGTAGGCCAACAGCTTGGGCATAGTATCCCATGACTACCATCCCCGGCTCATGAGGCTACCATCTTAGGATGTTTAATGGAAACCCATCGACTAGTGGTCAATCATATTACAGTATATGGGGCTTACCATCGCATGGTTGTACAGTGTAAAACATCGAACCCATATAGGAAAAATATCAAATAAAACCACGTAGGGCGAATATCAAAATATGCCACATAGGGCGAATATCAAAACCATACGATGAAAACCATCCTTAAAAATCGTTGGGTACAACAACCCTGGATGGTAGGCCCACATCAATGATCCATCTAGATCACCACCTAATAACCACCACGTCAAAGGTCCATTACGATCACAACTAGTCAAGTTACATCCCCAAGTATGGGTGTACATTCATATGTGGGAATCTCCCACTAATGTACCAGTTTAGAGTCCATAAGCAATACACAGATAATCCGCAAGCATGAACAAATATACAGGATGAACATTAAGCAGGCAACACAGCAATTCAATTTCCACCAGCTAACACATGTGATTATAAGAGAGGAATATCAATTACGAATTTAAATAAAAACTATAACTTAAGCTAATGAGAAGATGGAAAGCTCAAGGGGAAGAATCATCACCTCATAGTTCGCATTGCCTACCAGCATTGCCAGGGAGTGCGTGTCTCCTTAGAATCGAATCCTATCATGAATTATAATTTTTGTATGGTTAGATCCAAGTTTCATATGTTATTTATGGTTAAGATCATGACCTATGGTTTGGATCATTTAGGTTTAGGGCTTCACCCTAGGGTTTAGGCTTAGGCTAGATTTATAGGTTTTGGTTGTGGTTTTTGAACCCTATTTTGTGTGGCCATTTATGATACTATCAAATGGAAAGAATAAATTAATAAAATTAATCCAGTGAATTTGGTTATTGATTTTAGGGATATCAAACCTGGCTACCATTATATTAGATTATCTAATACAACACAAGACGAATAATAATATTAACGATTCCAAAACACTTATTACTTTTGACAATATACTTAACATTTAGCCAATCATGACACTAATAGTCATTTTAATGAAAATAGGTAATGTGTTATAACATTAATAATGATAATTTTTATATGCGTCAACTAATACATGAATAAATAATTTACTAATGGTCAATCATATTTAATTCTAATAATCCAAAAATGGTAATAGTAGTAACAATGATATTTTGAACAAATTAAATCTGGGAAGTAAATTTGGACGCACCTTGTCGACTCAGTTTGAGTCGAGTTGACTCAGCTCCTTCCCACTCTCTCATCTTCCTTCCTCTTCTCTCCACACTCAAGACCCCTCCTCCAGTTAGATCTAGACTAGGCTTATATCTCGGTTGACCCAACTGACTCAACAGTGAGTCAGCCAACAACTCAACTCCAAACCTTCTTTCCCTACTTTATCTTCTTCTTCTATCTTTTCTCCTTTCCTTTCTTCCTTTCCTTTCCTTCTCCCTTCCCTCTTATTTCTCTTCTCCCCCTCTCTATAGTTGAAAAACTTCAAGACTACTCACCGTCTTGGACTCGGGCCCCAAAAGCAGTCAAGACCCGACTCGAGTCGGCCGAGTCGACTCGACTGTAACTCGCGACTCGTCCCTCTCCTTCACTCACTCCCTCTCTCCCTCTCTTTCTCCCTTGGTCTTCCACAAGGCCTAGAACGGACCAGCCCCATGTCTGGTCCAACTCGATCTAACCCCTGGGCTGAGTCCGAGGGAGTCGGTGACTCAGCTCGAGCTTTGCTAGTGTAGCGACGGACACTGTCTCGCTCTCCTTTCGTTTCTTCTTTCTTTCTCTTTCTTCTTCCTCTTCTCTTTCTCCTGTCAGCTGAAACCCCATCAATAGACGTTAGGTCTGACCCAGGCGAATTCAGCTCAAGCCAGGACTCGGCCTGAATCGAGCAAGGTGGGATGCTGCGATGAGAGCAGCGGCTGGGTGCAGCAACAACACCAAAAGCTCTCCCTCTCTCCCTGCCTCTCTTCTATTTCTTTCTCCCTTTTCTTTGCCTGTTGAACGTCCAGCGAAAATAACCAGACATCCAGCAGGGCCTGCCTTGAACTCAGACAAGTGCAGCAACCGGCCTGCACCACCGCTGCCGCCTCTCCTTCTTCTCTCTTTCTTCGTTTCTCTATCTCTTCTTACTCCTCTATCCTTCTCCTTCGACCATGGCCAGCAGGGACTCCAACTCTGACCGAGAAATCACCCACAACTGGTGTGACTCAGTGCGGCCCGATGGAGAAGAAGTAGGCGGCTCCAATGGCGGAATCCCACTCGAACAGTTTTCCCTCGATCTGGTGGTTAAGGACGGCTAGGATGGATGCAAGGGTGCTTGTGGAATGAAGGTTTTGAAGGTTGAAGGAGGTTTGGGTGGTGGGTTTCAAATGGGGAAGAAAACGGATGGTTTCTCTCGGGTGGCTGCAAGGGGAGGAGAAAGGCTCATTGCTATTCCAGCCAACTGCCTTATATCAAGCCCTAAGTTCCTTTAGAGTCGTTGGATGAGAATGAAAGGCTGGGATTTGATCCCAGCGTCCGGTTTCGTTCAAACAGCCGATACCAGGGTGGTTTTGCTGTCGGTTTTCCCATGGAAAGCCCTAACACGTGAGCAACAAATGAACGGCCGAGATCAACGTGAGTGGAGGGTTGGGATATACTGAAATAAAGGGATGGGATTGGAGGATCCCGCCTTCACGCGGATCGCCAAGCTGGCGGTTTCCATTCTTGGAAACATGGTTTTGTAAGGCCTGTTTCGGTCGAAGATGGTGCGCATGTACACGTGCTCAAATACGAGAAAAGGGGTGGGTTTATGTTGGGCCTATGCTGCGAATCAGATGGACGGTTTGGATCATCAAGGTGGGGCCCAGGTGGGGGGCCACAGACATCTGAAACAGACGGCATCCGTCTGCTGTGAAAACAAAAGAGAGGGAGACTTTCTCTTTTAAGAGAAATCTCGGTCAGCGCTGGTCAAACCAGCTCCTGATGTCCCGTGCACTTCGTGCACGGCAGCTTCAGTGCACTCGCACTCTGTGTGGGGTCCACCGAGATGTTTGTGATAGATCCACCCCGTCCAAACACTCTGGGAGGCCCTAATCAGCGTTCTAGATCGAATATCATGCAGGTCTAATGCCTAGGTGGGGCCCACAATTTGATTTAGGTCATGGCGGTGGGTTTCTCGTCAATCTAGTGGTCGGATGATTCCGAAATTGGACGTCAACGGTTAAAAGATCTTAAAGGGCCCTTTGTGAGGCTTTTGTCATATATTACTAACCAATAATAATATAAATATAATTTTTACTATTTTTGTATATTACTTATAATTTAAATAATTAGAATCTCATACACATATATTCATATAATTCTAATATTCACATAGTAATACATGCATGCCATTAATCTTCTATTTATTACTATATAATTCATAGTATACAGTCTCATATTATACATACATATGAATTGCAAATTGTACAATACCTTATTTGAAATCACATTGTTAATAATATGTAAAATCTTATTCAAACATCTAATAATTTTTGGTGTACAGGTTTATAGAAATATTCAATACTACATTAATATCTATAACTCAATTATACATTGTGGAATTATTATTTATTATGTTAGTTAATATAATATTATTTTCATAATATCTTATATACATTAAATACATACACATCGATTTACCATGAAATTTTAAATCTTTACAAAGTATATGCATTTCATAGTGTATATTTTTAGGTTGCATTATTTTTATATATACATCTTATTTTATTTTATTTTTCTTTGTTTATATTAAGCTAATCCAAATGGTAACACTCGAGTACTAGAAAGTACGGGGTGTTACAATTAGAGTCTTCATATTTTGTTATCGCAAGCTTATGGAGTCTTCACAGTTTGTTCTCACAAGTTGTTTGAGTCGTCGGCACACAAAGGGTTTGAGTCTTCCTAGTTTGTGCTCACAAGCTGTTGGATTCTTCAGAGTTTGTGTGTGCAAATTATGAGAGTCTTCATAGTTTGTGCTCGCAAGCTGTTGTAGTCTGTAGAGTTTGTGCTCGCAAGCTGATGGAGTCTTCATAGTTTGTGCTCTCAAGGTGTTGGAGTCTTCACAGTTTGTCCCAAAAAGTATTTGAGTCTTCATATTTTGTGCTCGCAAGCTGTTAGATTCTTTACAGTTTGTGCTCGTAAGGTGTCGGAGTCTTCACAATATGTGCACACAAATTATTGGAATCTTCAGAGTTTGTGCTCACAAGCTGTTAGAGTCTTTATAGTTTATGCTCACAAGCTTGTGGAGTCTTGATATTTTGTTCTTGTAAGTTGATGGAGTCTTCATAGTTTGTTATCGCAAGTTGTTGGAGTCATAACAGTTTATGCGTACAAAGTGTTTGAGTCTTCCCAGTTTATCCTCGCAAGCTATTGGATTCTTCATAGTTTGTGCGCACAAATTGTTGGAATATTCACAGTTTGTGCTAGCAAGTTGTTGGAGTCTTCATAGCTTGTGCTCGCAAGCTATTGGAGTCTTCGTATTTTGTTATCGCAAGCTTATGGAGTCTTCACAGTTTATTCTCACAAGTTGTTGGAGTCATCATAGTTTGTGCACATAAAGTGTTTGAGTCTTCCCAGTTTGTGCTCACAAGCTGAAGGGTTCTTCACAGTTTGTGCGGGCAAATTATTGGAGTCTTCATAGTTCGTGCTCGCAAGCTATTGGAGTCTGTAGAGTTTGTGCTCGCAAGCTGATGGAGTCTTCACAGTTTGTGCTCGCAAGGTGTTGGAGTCTTCATAGTTTATGCACAAATGGGTTTGAGTCTTCATGTTTATTCTTGTAAGCTGTTGGATTCTTTACATTTTGTGCTCGCTAGCTATTGGATTCTTCACAGTTTGTGCGCGCAAATTGTTGGAATCTTCACAGTTTGTGCTTGCAAGCTGTTACTCTCTTCACAGTTTATGCTTGCAAGCTATTGGAGCCTTCATGTTTTATTCTCACAAGATGATGGAGTCTTCATAGTTTGTTATCGCAAGTTGTTGGAGTCGTCGTAGTTTGTGCATGCAAAGTGTTTGAGTCTTCCCAGTTTGTCCTCGCAAGCTGTTGGATTCTTCACAGTTTGTACGCGTAAATTGTTGAAATCTTCAGAGTTTGTGCTCTCAAGCTGCTGGAGTTTTCACAGTTTGTGCTCGTAAGCTATTGGAGTCTTCATATTTTGTTATTGCAAGCTGATGGAGTCTTCACAGTTTGTTCTCACAAGTTGTTTGAGTCGTCACAGTTTGTGCACACAAAGTGTTTGAGTGTTCCCAGTTTGTGCTCATAAGCTGTTGGATTCTTCATAGTTTGTGCACGCAAATTGTAGGAGCTTCATAGTTTGTGCTCGAAAGCTGTTGGAGTCTACAGAGTTTGTGCTCACAAGATGATGGAGTCTTTATAGTTTATGCTCACAAGGTGTCGGAGTCTTCACAGTTTTTGCATAGAAAGTGTTTGAGTCTTCATAGCTTGTGTTCGTAAGCTGTTGGATTCTTTATAGTTTGTGATTGCAACCTGTTGGAGTCTTCACAGTTTGTGAGCGCAACTTGTTGGAATCTTCACAGTTTATGCTCGCAAGCTGCTAGAGTCTTCACAGTTTGTGCTTGCAAGCTGTTGGATTCTTTATAGTTTGTGCTCGTAAGCTGTTGGAGTCTTCACAATTTATATGCGCAAATTGTTGGAATCTTCACAGTTTGTTTTTGCAAGCTGTTAGAGTCTTCACAGTTTGTGCTCACAAGCTATTGGAGTCTTCGTATTTTTTTTTGTCGCAAGCTGATGAAGTCTTCACAGTTTATTATCGCAAGTTGTTAAAGTTGTCACAGTTTATGTGCACAAAGTTTTTGAGTCTTCAAAGTTTGTCCTCGCAAGCTGTTGGATTCTTCATAGTTTGTGCACGCAAATTATTCGAATCTTTAGAGTTTGTTCTCTCAAATTGTAGGAGGATTCATAGTTTGTGTTTGCAAGCTATTAGAGTGTTCATATTTTATTATCGCAAGCTGATGGAGTCTTCACAGTTTGTTCGTACAAGTTGTTGGAGTTGTCAGAGTTTGTGCACACAAAGTGTTTGAGTCTTCCAAGTTTGTGCTCACAAGTTATTGGATTCTTCACAGTTTGTACGAACAAATTGTAGGAGTCTTCGTAGTTTATGCTCGAAAGCTGTTGGAGTCTGCAGAGTTTGTGCTCGGAAGCTAATGGAGTCTTCACAGTTTCTGCTCATAAGCTGTTGGAGTCTTCATAGTTTGTGCGCAAAAAGTGATGGAGTCTTCATAGTTTGTGCTCACAAGCTATTGGATTCTTTACAGTTTGTGCTCGCAAGCTGTCGAAGTCTTCACAGCTTGTGCGTACAAATTGTTAGAATCTTCACAGTTTGTGCTCACAAGCTGTTAGAGTCTTCACAGTTTGTGCTCGCAAGCTGTTGGAGTCTTGATATTTTATTCTCGCAAGCTGATGATGTCTTCACAGTTTGTTCTTGCAAGTTGCTAGAGTCTTCACAATTTGTGCGCGCAAAGTGTTTGAGTCTTCATAGTTTATGCTCGCAAGCTGTTAGAGTGTGCATAGTTTGTGCTTGCAAGCTGATGGAGTCTTCAGAGTTTGTACTTGTAAGTTGTTGGAGACTTCATAGTTTGTGCGCAAAACGTGTTTGAGTCTTCATAGTTTGTGCTCGCAAGCCGTTGGGGTCTTCACAGTTTGTGCTCACAAATTGTTGTATTGTTCACAGTTTGTCCTCTCAAGTTGTTGGAATCTTCCCAGTTTGTGCTCGCAAGCTATTTGAGTCTTCATATTTTGTTATCACAAGCTAATGGAGTCTTGACAGTTTGTTCTCGCAAGTTGTTGGAGTCGTCACAATTTATGCACACAAAGTGTTTGAGTCTTCCCAGTTCGGACTCACAAGCTATTAGATTCTTCACAGTTTGTGCGTGTAAATTGTTGGAGTCTTCATAGTTTATGCTCGCAAGCTGTTGGAGTTGGCAGAGTTTGTGCTCGCAAGCTGATGAAGTCTTCACAGTTTGTGCTTGCAAGCTGTTAGAGTCTTCACAGTTTGTGCTCGCAAGCTGTTGGAGTCTTCAAAGTTTGTTCTCGCAAGCTGATGAAGTCTTCACAGTTTCTTATCATAAGTTGTTGGAGTCGTCACAGTTTATGCCCATAAAGTGTTTGAGTCTTCCCAGTTTGTCCTCGCAAGCTGTTGGATTCTTCATAGTTTGTGTGCGCAAATTGTAGGAGTCTTCATAGTTTGTACTCGCAAGTTATTGGAGTCTACAAACATTGTGCTTGCAAGCTGATGGAGTCTTCACAGTTTGTGCTCGCAAGGTGTTGGCGTCTTCACAGTTTGTGCACAAAAAGTGTTTGAGTCTTCATAGTTTGTGCTTGCAAGCTGTTGGATTCTTTACAGTTTGTGCTCGCAAGCTGTCGGAGTCTTCACAATTTGTGGCACAAATTGTTGGAATCTTCAAAGTTTATGCTCGCATGCCGTTAGAGTCTTCATAGTTTGTGCTCGCAAGCTGTCGGAGTATTCATATTTTGTTCTCCCAAGCTATTGGAGTGTTTACAATTTGTTATCACAAGTTGTTGGAGTCGTCATAGTTTGTGTGCACAAAGTGTTTAAGTCTTCCCAGTTTGTCCTCGTAAGCTGTTGGATTCTTCACAGTTTGTGTACGTGAATTTTTGGAACCTTCACGGTTTGTGCTCGTAAGCGGTTGGAGTCTTCACAGTTTGTGCTCATAAGCTGTTTGTGCTTATAAGCTATTGGAGTCTTGGTATTTTGTTATTGCAAGCTAATGGAGACTTCACAGTTTGTTCTCACATGTTGTTGGAGTCGTCATAGTTTGTGCGCACAAAGTGTTTGAGTCTTCCCAATCTGTGCTCCCAAGCTGTTGAATTTTTCAAAGTTTGTGAGCGCAAATTGTAGGAGTCTTCATAGTTTGTGCTCGCAAGCTATTGGAGTCTGCAGTGTTTGTGCTCACAAGTTGATGGAGTCTTCACAGTTTGTGCTCGCAAGGTGTTGGAGTCTTCACATTTTGTGCGCAAAAAGTGTTTTAGTCTTCACAGTTTGTGCTCGTAAGGTATTGGAGTCTTCACAGTTTGTACTCGCAAGGTGTTGGAGTCTTCACATTTTGTGCGCAAAAAGTGTTTTAGTCTTCATAGTTTGTACTCGCAAGCTGTTGGATTCTTTACAGTTTGTGCTCACAAGCTGTTGGAGTCTTCATAGTTTGTGCGTGCAAATTGTTGGAATCTTCACGGTTTGTGCTCATAAGCTGCTAGAGTCTTTATAGTTTGTGCTCCCAAGCTGTTGGAGTCTTCATATTTTGTTCTCACAAGCTGATCGAGTCTTCACAGTTTGTTATCTTAAGTTGTTGGAGTCATCACAGTTTGTGCGTAGAAAGTGTTTGAGTCTTCCCTGTCACGCCCCAAACTTGAAAACTGGGCTCACAAAATTTTCAATTGCCGAATTGGGCGATGACGGCTTCCGTAGTACCCCATTCTCGGTTCCCAACACTATGTATACCAAGTTCCGATCCTGGGATCATATAAGGAAGATTTTCAACGTGAATTTATTTCGTAATAAGCATAACCATAAGCATAACCCACGAACAATAACCAGGCCCTGCAACATGGGTAGCAGAGGTCCACCAGCGCTTGGCCTCACTCTAGAAAAGAAACACGGCTAACCAGACCGGCTGCTGGGTCGTACATGCCATCTTATAAAAAATCTTTCCCACATCAGAGCGCCACCTCTGGGCTACTTTCAGATCTTTCTTGCCCTAGAAATGTGGAGGATCGAGTTGTCTGAACTCTTGAAGGAGGGCGATTGCACTCTCCTGTTTTGCTTGGGCTGACAAAACAGCGGGGGTGCATGCATTACCCTTGGAGGGCGGCCGTCACAGCCTGCAATATCTCTTGTAACTAGGAGACACTCACGACTACGGTCGGATCAACACTAGTCTCAAGTGGAGGAACGATATCCTTAGGCTTGGGAGTAGGATCGTAACGTCCTGGATTTTCACTGTTTTGGATTTCAAAAAATCCATGAATTTTTTTAATGTAATTAACTTATATTACCACTTACTGACCATTAGTACTCAATGTTAGTTTATACACGGGTGGTTCCGGTAAAGAACCACATAAGTCTGATTAATCAACCATAGGAAGCCAACGAATCCGCCCGATCGTTTGAACATCCAGTTTAGCCCCATGACTTACTCACATAGGGCCCAAATCTAATCGACCCATAGCTAACTAATCAAGACAATCATAACTAAATTAAAAATCTAACTGAAGCTGAGTCAGATAAGGCCTAGATCTTGACTAATAGAGCAAATCAACTCCGTTACTCTTTTAGCCTAAAATCGATGGTTTAGAGTAATCATGATCAAATCTCCACTTTCACTAGTTATAAATAGGCTACACTATGAACATAGTTAATCTAATCCGTAATAATTGCCCACGAGAAATCTCAATACCTACTTCATTCTAAAAATGCCCTGATTTTCTGAACAAGCTCTAAACTGCTTGTTAATGGGCCACTAGTTCCAAAACTATATAATAATGTCCGTCTTATTGGGCTCGACGTCCATCGCGGGAGTCGGACCTTGGTAGTGTCCACAACCGCTCAACCTGAGCCAAAGGACAAGTGCATGAGAAGTATAAATACTCTAAAGAAAGAAGCTAAAACTTAAGTGAATTAGGTCATCCACTCCTATGCAAAGTTGAGGATTTCAGACCGTTGGTTTACGACCAAACTTCACACGTGGAGTAAGGATATTTTTCTACTCATATCCGTATAGCCACGGCCCCAATCGATCATCGGTGATCGTTGAACAGACTTCTAATTATATAAGTCGATTGACATATCCAAATGGCAGGCCGATCATGTCCATACATAAATCATCATTAGGGCTAACTATCCTACGGTGTATATCAACATGTATGCCCCATAGTGGGCCATAGAGGTTAGAAAGACACTACCATAGGGCAAGTATAGTAAAAACCTAGCCCTTGGGGCCATTTACACCAAATCTGGCACTAATAAGGGCTTCATTTGGGCACCCCCTCCTCCCATACGAATTTCAACAAGAGAAAAAGGGAGAAATGAAGAAGAGAAAGAAGAGAAAGAGGAGAAAGAGAGAGGGAGAGCTTGGAAGCATGAGGGTTTGTGCACCTTGACCCTCTCATCTTGTAACAGCTCGAATTTTTGCCAACCCAGAATTAGACGTCCTTAGGCAATAGGCCGCTCCTAACACCTTATTAACTTGTCAGAACTGAATCCCACAGTCTAAAATCACTTCTGAACCCATTTCCTTCACAAATCCAACCCTTCACTACCTTGTTCTTTCAATTTTCCTAAGTACTTTCATCCTAGACACTATCTTAAACTAGTTAAGTATTATAACTTGGATCACCTTATATACAAACTATAAAGGCCTGAGTACCACCTCGACCAAAAATCATTTAGGATTAAATCCTTTAGAAATGAGACAAAGTAACTAAGTGCTAAACTAGATTAGCTACGAAATCCGTTTGAATCGCTTTAAATACGATCTGCAAGACCCAAAACTTGTAGAATCATTGATGCTAGGTTACCCTAAAACCTAGGATCAAACTCATTACCCGACTACTCTCGGGAGCACTTTGAAACTCCATATTAGGTTTGGACCGCACATCGGGAGTCCGAATAATACGAAGTTAAGGACTTAGGACCGCCTCGCTGGGCTTGACAACCATCTTGGAAATCAAATCCAGATAGTGTCCCACGACTGTTCGCTTGAGTCCGGAGCGAGAGAGTGTGAAAACACTTGTTTTCTTTATAAAATAAATATCTTGAATAGTGATATGAGACTTGTCGCTTGTGGGTCAGTATTAAGCAACCTGACCGTCAGAATCAGACCAAATTACACCCTCGGATCAGGAAAAATTTCATAAACATATCCATGTACTCGGAATCTCCGATCGAGTTCCACTGACCGTTGAACTGAAACTGGTCCGCCATTTGTGATCTGGGAATCTGACCGAAATGAAAATGTAACTCTACCTAGATCCATAGTCAGTGAGCTTAAGTCTGACCTTTGGCTCAAGGGGCGGCTCCAGAAATGCACCATTGAGCTGAAACAGATGCCCTTTGGACAAAATCCAAGTATACCTTGACTTTAAGTCTATTTTAGTGAGATTTTAGGCTATATAAGGACCTTAGAAACCTCTCTCTCACAGCCATACGAATTTGAGAGAAAACCTAGGAGAGAGAAGAGAGAAAAGAGAGAGAAAGTGAGAGAGTTGTGGGAGATCCTTCCTGCCTTTCTTCCTTGCTGCCTTGGGTGCTTAACCACCTCATTCTTATCGCTTTCCCGGTGATTTCAGTGACGTTTCTAAGTAAGAAACCTAACCCTAAACTGATTTGGGGTTTTAAGAGTTATAGGTTATGAAATAGCTAACCTATTTCATCATATAGGTTGCCGAATCGCCGTATACAAAGCCTTAGCAAATATATCGACTCCGTTACGATCCTAGGATAAAAGGTGTAGACTTTAGGTGTATAGGTTATGGTTTTCAATGCTTTCAATGTCAGATAATGATAGATTCATGATCTGCATGCAATTGCACATGTACAAAGTGCTTTCTGTTTCCTGTTTCGATTAAAGATGTAGATTATGGAATTTTACATATTCTAGGTATTCGTAGAAAATACCGTATACGTATAAATTTTGAAAATGTATTTGACATGATTATTTGTTGTATGAATATATGATATATGGATAAAATACTTATTTGGCGAAAGGATTCGCCCAAATACATGTTTTACTAATATACACTATGTATGTAGAAATACCGTATTGTAGAAAGTATCGTATACATATGTATTTTAGAGATGTGTTTGCCATGATTATTTGTTGTATAAATATACTATATATGCGTAAAATATTTGCTTGGCGAAAGGACTCGCCCTAATACATGTTTGTTAACATACACTAAGTATGTTGAAATAGTGTATGTTAAGTGTTTGTGAAAATGCTTGTATGAGTAAGTGTTTGGATGTTGATGCCTTAGGAGGGTGTTAAGATGGGATTCTCAACTACCTTAGAGACAAGTATGATTTCCTCCATGAGGTTGTTTACTTAAACCGCTTACTTGTGCAATATATGTGTTTGTATTCCTATTTATGTAGTGCTTTATAACATGCTTTATAACATGCTTTATGACATGCTTACTAACATGCTTGAATTACTTTACTTATTATGCTTTACTCCACATGCTATGAATAAGGATTGATTGAGTTTGGGACTATGTCTATAGTTCAGACAATCGGTACCAGACTTGAGATCGTGGTTGAGATTCATTTCGCCATGTAGGATGTGTTTGACGAACCTGAGTCGTACTTCAGTTGGCGACAGTGGTTAGGCCACGCGAAGTGCTTATACACTTCATGTCGTTCAATTGATTGTGCGCTCGAGCTAGTCAGGCTCGTCAAGTAACCCGATATGTCTAATATATGTTCACCATGTTTGGTCGCTACTGCTTGAAACTAGGGTACCAAACTTACTAGTGAAATCCCGTTAACCATGGTACCTCAATCTGCTAAGACTCATGAGCCGGGCATGGTGGTATGGAACACCATGGTCGAGCTGTCGGCCTACCCTGGGGCCACGTGCCTCCCCGTAGTGACCAGTGAGCAACCAGACTCGTGAGCCGATTATGGTGGTATGGGACATTATATTCGTGTTGTCGGCTTACATTGATAAGGTGATGGGGGAGTGGTGCAACGATTCCTTTTAATAGCCCTGACAGCCCTTTGTAGTGACCTCGAGCATACTCTGAATTTACGGTGAGGCGACGAGTTTTGCCGCAGTGTATAGAGTATGAGCTAGGCCTGTATTTGTATAGTGATGAATCGTTAAAGAGGTGATGGGGGAGTGGTGTAACGATTCCGTGTAACAGCCCTGGCAGCCTCTGCAGCGACCTAGAAACTCACTGTCGTATGAGATTAACTAGGACTGACGACCTTAGAATGGATCATGTTTGGGAATGATACAAGGGAGGTACCTTAGTTTCCCAATACTGCTGTTTGAAATGGACTAATAACTACTCGGTAATCATGCTTATCATCGCACCGCATGTGCTTGGTAGATGTGGAGCACTGAGGGAGGTATGAATCCGCGAAAGTAAGATGATATCGCATGAGGGTGGTTTGGCAAGGGCATACATCATGACTGCATTCATACTTGCATTAATAAGAGTAGTTAGGAGTGTTTGATTTTACTGCTTTATCATTACTACTTGACTGAATTGATAACATGTTAACCTATGCTTTACTGTTCCACTGAGTTGATCACTCACTCCCATGTTACGGGATGGTGTTTGCAACACCAACCAGATTTGTTGAGTTTCAGATGATGACGATGCTTATGAAGCAGAGCCGGACTATTACTATGATGTTGAGGAGGAGTTCTCCTACATATAACCCTCTGACAGGTTTATGAAGACCTCGTAATGTATTGACGGGGCTATGGTACTCGGGATAAAAGACATTACACTTCCTCACATTTGGTAAATTTTAGAATTGTACTTGTAATTATTTAATCTGGTAACATTATCACACTCTGGAGACTCACCACAGTTTTTATATTTTATATGTCTATCACAGTCTTTTGCTTACAATTTAACTGTCTCTAGAGCATGATATGCTGTTTTGGCTTAATCTCACTCATGTTCAATGCACGAATATAGTTAACATTCAATCATCATTCATTTTGTTGCATAAGTGATGTTCTGGAACTCGGGAGTTGAGTTTATGCTCGACCCCCGATTTTTGGGATGTTACACATCTCCTCTATAGTAACTTGTCCTTCATTGGTGTCGATTCGGCAATGATTGAAGGTAAGTATTGAGTTATGTTTGTAGGTTTAAGTCTTGTGTTTAATTTCTTCCAATTATTACAAGCTTGTATGCTTACTTAGGTTCTCGACGACCTTTCCCCAATGTTGAAACCTTACGAACTCTGTAAAATGGAGCGAAATGTCATAAGGTGCAAACCATTATCCCTAGGTGGCCAAGTACCAATTTTATGATAAATTTAATGATTTTGAATGCTAAAGTGATGTGCATGAGTGATTTGGGGAAAAACCTAGCTAGAAACCAACATATTAGGTCTACCAACATCCATTTAATGATAAATTGCTATTTGTTTGGTTTTCAACATGTTTGAGCATGAAATTGGTGTTGTATGATCATCTCATATTTGATTGTTGCATGATTTTTCCTATAACATGTATGATTGTATTATTTCTTGTGGTATTCTTGTACTATGAGTGGTGTGATGTCCTTGATCTCTTCGGTAATCCAGCACCACATGCACACACGTCTAACTCATGCTATTAAGAGTAGTTGCATTTATATTATTAACCTGAAACTTCATACTCGATGTATTTTGTGCATGATTTCACTTGTGCTAGAAGATGAACTCTTAATTGTTGAAGTATTATTGAATACAATCCACTTTCTGGGTCGGTCAGGGAACCAGGATTGGCGAAGGTGGTTTCCGTTGGTAGGACCATCCTGTGACTAAACAGACGAATTTGGGCGGATGCGAATGGGCGACAGTAGTCAGACTACGTGCATTGCTTGCACCCAATGTCATCCGTTACGTGCTCGCTTAAACTTCGACAGTCTAGTCCACTTACTGACCAACCATGTTTGTTAACCATGCCTATTCATGCCTGTATGGAACTTGGAACACCCCTTGCACACTGACGCCTACTGACAACAGCTGGAAACTGATCCACATTCTCATGAGTCGGGCATGGTGGAATGAGGCACTGTGTCCGAACTGTTGGTCTATACTGGGGCGACGAGCCTCCCCATAGTGACCGCCAGCGATCCCACTTCCCAGCACTCCTCACGTGCTTACAATTGGGGGTGGGGACTCTGATGGGATCAAGGATCGCGGCGACCTTGCCTAACTGATTGAGGGGTCCAGTCCTCGCAAATGGATGAGGGCATTGATATCGTCGGGGTGTGCCAGTTTCCTCAACCTGTTGGATGAATGGAATTAACTAAATACTTGGCTAACATTATTCATGCATCGCATTAGCTAGGATTTGGTGACTCGGTAGTTGTTGTGGTAATGAGGGAGTGTTGGTCTTGCGCGGCCGTGAGACGAAGTCGCTCGAGGGAGTGTTGTGGGTGAGGTCATGCATCATACACAACTCATGCATACGCATTAACAAAGACTAGTTAGTGATCTATGAACGTGTGCTTTTCATTAAATTCATCATGGAATTGTTATTTGATATAACTTATGGCTTATGGCACCCACTGAGTTAGCTACTCACTCCCACTCTGGGACGGTGTTTTAAAACACCAACCAGACCCTTTACTAGATGCAAATGAGGGGGAGTTTGACGAGCCGAGCGGGGTGAACATGGATAAGGAAGAGGAGTTTTCCTACTTCCAGCTTATGGGTGGATCGCCGTAGATTGTGCGGGTTGTTTATGGGTTATTGAGTAGGGATCTAGCGCACCATTTCTTTTGGGCATTTCTTATATAAATTTTGTCGGGCGATGCCTTGTGCGACCCGTTTGATGTTCCTATAGACTTGTGTTTCTTAGTTGCCTTTATTTCAGTAGATTAGTTGTGGTTGTGGTTTATGTTCCAGCCAATTTCTTTATTGCTCATTTAAATTGATTTATTTACAAATCACCATAATTAGGATATAAGTGACACCCGGAAACTTGGAGGTCAAGTTCCTACACGTCCCCTGAAAACCCGGGGTGTTGCAGATGGTATCAAATCAATGGTTTGGATTAAATTGGGCTATGGATTATGAACTCGACATAACGCATTCACTAACGTAGAAGGGAGCGATCGAACTTAGCGACACTTATAGGACCCTAGGACCAAGCCATCTAGCTAATCTGAACAATGAAGTCTTAGCCTAAGGTTAGGGCATAAAAAGGACCTAGGTCATAAGCAATGATCTAAATCACTTATAGTTGGGAATTTGAAGATTGGAGGCAATACGGCCCAATGTCAAGGAGTCAAGCGGCTGAATTAACATGCATTGCCCCAGATACGTGTATTGCACGTCCGATAGTCTGATCCGAGGTAGGACATACTCCCATTTTAGTTTTAACGGGCTGAGTCGTCTCCACCTTGAGCTTGAGAGACTTCTGACCTATCTAAACCACCAAGTGAATGGCCGCTTAAATCCAAAAAGGGCCGCCGTCAACTCTCTCTTCCAAATCCATTCTTTTTCCACGAGAAGTCCCCTCTCTAGGCTAATTTTTCAAATCTCATTTCCTCTTAGGCCCATTAACCTTTAGAACCTTCTCTTCCAACTCATCTTCTTCAAAAATCTCACCTTCCACCACTTTATTCTTCTAATTTTTCTACATACTTTCATTTTAGACACAAATCCTAAAGCTCAAGGATGAAGAACTATAATTAAACAAAATTTACTATAAATAGTAAAAATATAAGTAAAATGGACTTTTGACCATTAACCTGATGGAATCTTACGAAATAACAATGTTATTTGAATAGAGTAGCTTCTCCTACCCCAAATTCATATATGTCATGTCGAATAACTCATTCTGGCTTGTGAGATATGCGTGTTAGAAGTTTTGCCGCCAGGGATCCAATTTTCGGAGGGGCCCCCGCCCGGTGAGCCAGATGACTGCGTGGCCCTCGCCCGGTCGGCGTGGCCCCCGCCTAGGTAGCTAATGGGTGGCCCCTTTTTTTGTTTTAAACTTGTGTGGGGCCCACTTTCTTGCTATTACAAGAACCCTCCACCCCTTTTCTCTCTCATTTCACTACTAACCCTCCCAAAACCTCTAAAGAAACCCTCTCCCTCTGAAATCTTAAACCCATTCTCAAAAACTCATCCAACAACATCCACCTTCAACTCATTTCATTCTAACTCTCCCAAAAACCCATCTCTCAATCTTCCCATCTTCCTTTCCTTCACATTATCCCTTTCTCTCTATTCATTTCAATTTATCATTTCCAAAGGTCATTCCCAAAACCATTTCCAAAACCCATTCCACTATCCCTTTCTCTCTATTCATTTCACTCCATCATTCCCAAAGGTCATTCCCAAAACCATTTCCAAAACTATTTCCAAGACCATTCTTAAAACCCATTCCCAAGAACCATTCCCAAAACTCATTTCTAAAGGCCATTCTCAAAACCCTTTCCTAAAACTCATTCTCAAGCCCCTTCTCAAAATCCCTTCCTTCAATAATCTACCTATACTTCCTCACATCTAATCCACCTCTAGCCAAGGAAGATGGCCTTCCTTGCAACCATTACCTCCTTTTCCATCCCGGTGATCCTTTCCCTCATGGGAAAGAAAAGACTAGCTCCCAAGGAGGGCCGAGCCAGGAACGACGAAGCAAGCATGACGCTGAATCTAAGGGGGAGATCAAATCCTAAAGTTCAATCCAAAAAGAGAAATGATCCCCAAATTTTAGGGCATTACAACATTTCTGCAGCTTCGAATTGCCAGTGAACCGGACGTATCCTTCATATATTAGAGTTTTAGAACTTTGTATCCTTTTAGAAATTGCTTCTAATCATGCCAGGAATCGTCCTGTATGATTAAATCAGATTATTTTTAGTATATTTTTATATTCTAAGTAGTTTCTAGTATGGTTGGATTACAACTCCTTAGAAGGATTGAATTTCATTGCTTAAGACCTTGTAAGTTTGTATTCGATGCGAACTTCGCTAAAACATTATGAGTTCCTAAAACTTTTTCTTCCTTGCCTTTTTGTATCATTCTTAACATCATCAGCCCTCCAAATCTCTGAGATATCTTAAAACTTTTGATTCTTCCTTTTTCCCAAAATCAACAAAACCGAAGCGTGATTTGCTCATAACCCACGCCCATAAAATCAAAATGACAATATACAGAAGCATGTTTAGGCCATAGGAAGCCTTCCTAGGATAATCGTTTGACCATCATAGGCACTATGGGAGATTTAAATCACTAAGTTAGACAAGAATTAAAATGAGAACTCTCCTGGACCAAGACCTAAAGGACGACCTTATAAATAGGAGATTTGAACTTTTCGATGATGGACATTCCTTAAACATTTAGATTGATCGAATTACGGAATTACGGAAGTATACACCTGTGAAGCATTGGTGGCTCGACTCAATTCTCAATCCTGGGCAACTACTAATAGACTCACTGCTTTGACCAAGTAGAAGACTAGGATCCACTAGGACGAAGAAGGATACAATGAGTGTAACGCCCTGAAAATCGGGGGTCGAGCAAAGCTCAACTCCCAAGTTCCAACGCATCACTTATGCAATACAGATAATGATAATTATGATGAGAGCATTGAAACATGAATGGGATTATACCAAAACAACATATCATACTCCAGAGATAGTTAAATTTACAAGCGGAGACTGTGATAGATATGTAAAATATATAAACTATGGTGAGTCTCCAAAGTATGATAAGGTTACCACGTTAATTCATTACAAGTACAATTTCAAATTATACCAAGTTGAGGAAGTATAATGTCTTCTATCCCAAATACCATAGGCCCGTCAATGCAATGCCAGGTCTTCATAGACCCGTCAGAGAGTTACATGTAGGAGAACTCCTCCTCAACATCATAGTAGTAGTCCGGCTCTGCTTCATAAGCATCGCCATCACCTGCAGCTAAGACAGTCTGGTTGGTGTTGCAAGCACCGTCCCGTAACGTGGGAGTGAGTGATCAACTCAGTGGAACAATAAAGCATAGGTTAACATGCTATCAATTTAGTCAAGCAGTAATTATAAAGCAGTACAATCAAACAATTCTAAATACTCTTGTTAATGCAAGTATGGAATGTAGTCATGATGCATGCCCTCACCGACATATTCCCTCATGCGACACCATCTTACGTTCGCGGCATGCTTTCATTTCTCAGTGCTCCACATCTTCCAGGCACATGCAGTGTGATGATGAGCATGATTACCGAGTTGTTATTAGTCCATTTCAAACAGCAGGATTGGGAAACTAAGGTACCTCCCTTATATCATTCCCAAACATGATCCATTCTAGGGTCGTCAAACCTAGATAATCTCATACAATAGTGTGGTTCTAGGGTGCTGTAAAGGCTGCCAGGGCTATTACACACAATCGTTACACCACTCCCCCATCACCTTTTTAACGGTTCATCACTAAATTGATACAGGCCTAGTTCATACTCTATTCACCGTGGCAAAACTCGTCGCCTCACCACAAATTCAGAGTATGCTCAAGGTCACTACAAAGGGCTCGTCACCAATCAGTGTAGGCCGACAACTTGAATATAGTGTCCCATACCACCATAATCGGCTCACGAGTTTGGTTGCTCAATGGACACTACGGGGAGGCACATGGCCCCAGCGTAGGCCGACAGCTCGACTACGGTGTCCCATACCACCATGCCTAGCTCATGAGTCTTATCGGATCGAGGTACCACGGTTAACAGGATTTCACTGGTAAGTTTGGTACCCTAGGTTCAAGCAGAGGCGTCCAAACATGGTGAATATACATTAGACAGATCGGGTTACTTGACGAGCTCGGCTAGCTCGAGCGCACGACAAGTTGAACGATATGAAGTGCATAAGCACTTCACGTGGCCAACCACTATCGCCAACCGAAGTACGACTCGGGTTCGTCGAACACATCTCACGTGGCGAATGAATCTCAGCCACGAATTCAATTTTCGTTTCCAATTGCCTGGACTATAATCATAGCCCCAAACGCAATCAATCCTTTATTCAGAAGAATGTAGAGTAAAGCAGAATAAACCAAGTAATTCAAGCATGTTAACAAACATGTCATAAAGCATGTTACAAGCACAATGGAAACAAGAAATACAAACACATATATTTCATAGTAAGCGATTAACTGAAACAACCAACATGGAGGAAATCATATACAGTTCTAAGGTAGTTGAGAATCCTGTCTCAACACCACTATTAAATTTAGTTCGTCACACAATTTCTCACACAGGCATTTTATCAAATACTTAAACTACACCACTCCAACATACATGACGTATGTTGATTTCAACATAGAATAGGACAAATCCTTATAGCAAGGAGTTGTCGCATACACATCAATCATGTTCTTACATTCAGTACATATGACAGGCATAAATCATAAATCCATATTTATTTAGTCATTTTAACAAACACTTAGACTACAACATTAGCCTACATAAGCTATGTTGGCCAAAAAGTGTATTAGGGTAAATCCTTTCGCCAAACAGGTCATACATCCATAACTAGCATATATACATGGCAAATACTCATGGCAATCATATCAACGAAATTTATACGAATACGGTATTTTCTACAAATACATAGAATACACAAAATTCCATATTATTCGTATTTAACCGAAACGGAAAACAGACGGTACTTTGTACATGTGCAATTGCATGCAGATCATGAATCTATCATTATCTGACATTGAAAGCGTTGAAAACCATAACCTATACGTTTAAAGTCCGCACCTTACGCCGTAGGAGCGTAGTAAACTTGATAGATTTGTTAGGCTTTCGCCTACGATGATTTTGCGACCTAAAGAATGAGATAGATTAGCTATTTCATCATTTGCAATGTTTACAACCCTAGATCAGATTAGGGTTAGGGTTTCTTACCTAGAAATGACGCCGGAATCGTCAGGAAAGCGATTAGAAGGAAGTGGTTAAGCTCGTGTAACGGCAGGGAAAAAGGGCAGGAAGAAACCTCCAACTCTCACACTTTCTCTCTCTTTTCTCTCTCTCCTAGGATTTTCTCAAATTCGTATGGGCTGGAAATGAGAGAGTTTAAGGTCCTTATATAGGCCCAAAACTCACCAAACTAGACTCAGGAACAAAGTATACTTAGGTTATGTCCAAATACGGTCCGTTCCGTCTCAATGGAGCACTTCTGGCGGCCCCTTTTCTGTGTGCGGTCGAACTTAAGCTCACTAACACTGGGTCTAGGTATGGCTAAGTTTTTATTTCAGTCGGGATTCCAGATCGCAAATGGCGGACCAGTTTCAGTTCAACGGTCAGTGGATCTCGATCGGAGATTCCGAGTACATGGATATGTTTGGGGAAATATCTCTGATCCGAGGGTGTAATTTGGCCTAATTCTGACGGTCTGATTGCTTATATTTGGCCCGCAAGCGACAAGTCTCAGATTACTTAAATTTATATTTTATTTCTAAATATTTTCACCTTTCTCACACTCTTCACTCCGGGCTCAAGCGAATAGCCGTGGGACTCTATCTGGTTTTGATTTCTAAGATGGTTGTCAAGCCCAGCAAGGTGGTCCTAACCGTTTAACTTCGTGTTAATCGGACTTTCGACATGCGGTCCAGATCTGATATGGAGTTTCAATGTGCTCTCGAGAGCAACTGGGTAATGAGATTGATCCTAGATTTTATGGTAACCTAGCGTCGATGATTCTACAAGTTTTGGGTCTTGCAGATCGTATTTAAAGTGGATCAAGCGGATTTCGTAGCTAATCTAATTTAGTACTTAGTTACTTTGTCTCATTTCTAAAGGATTTAGTCCTGTAAGATTTCTGTCTGAGGTGGTACTTGGACCTTTGTACGGAATGATCAACATCACCTAGACTTTAAGATTTGTGTCTAATATGAAAGCACTTAGACGAGTTTGAAGGACAATATGGTGAGATTTGTGAAGGGAAGGTGAGGTTTTCAAGAGAATGGTTTGAAGAAGGGATTTAAGACCTTTGAATTTAGTGTTCGAGAAGTTAATCAGATGTTAGGATTGACCCATCGCCTAAGGACGTCTAATTCCAGGTTGGCAAAAATTTGGGATGTTACAATGAGCCTTCTACTCTGGTCAGGTAGATGATCGATGTATCGAGTTCAAGCCCACTACAACCATCTCTCCGTGTTGGTCGAACATTGAAAAAAATATTTTACTTTAGATAGAGGGAAATTGTCGTCATGAATCAAAATCTTTAAAAATAAATAAATTGTAGTAAACCATCAGGGTGAAAAAGTTTTAAGGGGGGTAAACTAAAATGAGCCAGACTAACATAGATTGTATACACCCTACCACACATATAAACTTGAAATTATTTTTAACGTAGGGGTAGATTGTAACGTCGTGGATTTTCACTGTTTTGGATTTCCAACAATTCATGAATTTTTTAATGTAATTAACTTATATTATCATTTACTGACCATTAACACTCAATGTTAGTTTATACACGGGTGGTACTAGTAAAGAACCGCATAAGTCCGATTAATCAACTGTAGGAAGCCAACGAATCCTCCCGATTGCTTGAACATCAAGTTTAGCCCCATGACTTACTCACATAGGGCCCAAATCTAACTGACCCATCGCTAACTAATCAAGACAATCATAATTAAATTAAAGATCTAACCGAAGCCGAGTCAGATAAGGCCCAGATCTTGACTAATAGACCAAATCAACCCCGTTACTCTTTTAGCCTAAAACCGAAAGTTTAAAGTAATCATAACCAAATCTTCACTTTTACTAGTTATAAATAGGCCACACTATGAACATACTTAATCCAAACCCTAATCATTGCCCACGAGAAATCTCAATACCTAATTCATTTAAGAAATGCCCCGATTTTCTGAACAAGCTCTAAACCGCTCGTTAGTGGCCACTAGTTCTAAAACTATAGAATAATGTCCGTCTTACTGAGCTCGACATCCATCGCGGGAGTCAGACCTGGGTAATGTCCGGAACCGCTCAACTTGAGCCAAAGGACGAGTGTATGAGAAATGCAAATACCCTAAAAGAAGAAGCTGAACTTAAGTAAATTGGGTCGTCCACTCTTATGCAAAGTTAAGGATTTTAGACCGTCGGTTTACGACCAAACTTCACACGTGGAGTAAGGATATTTCCCTACTCATATCCATATAGCCGCGACCCCGATCGACCATTGGTGACCATTGAACAGACTTCTAATCATATCTGTCGATCGGTGCAACCAAATGGCGGGCAGATCATGTCCATACATAGATCATCATTAGGGCTAACTATCTTACGGTGTATGTTGATATGTATGTCCCATAGTGAGCCTTAGAGGTTAGAAAGACCCTCCCATAGGGCTAGTAAGTAAAAACTTAGCTCTTGAGGCCATTTACACCAAATCTGACACTATATAAGGGCTTCATTTGGGCACCCCCTCATCCCATACAAATTTCAACAAGAGAAAAAGGGATAAAGGAAGAAGAGAAAGAGGATAAAGAGAGAGGGAGAGCTTGGAAGCATGAGGGTTTGTATACCTTCACCCTCTCATCTCCTCTATAACAATATTGTCCTTCATTGGTGTCGATTCGGTGATGATTGAAGGTAAGTATTGAGTTATGTTTGTAGGTTTAAGTCTTGTGTTTAATTCCTTCCAATTATTACAAGCTTGTATGCTTACTTAGGTTCTCGACGACCTTTTCCCAATGCCCAAACCTTACGAACTCCGTGAAATAGGGCGAAATATCATAAGGTGCAGACCATTATCTGTAGGTGGCTAAGTACTAATTTTAGGATAAATTTAATGATTTTGAGTGCTAGAGTGATGTGCATGACTGATTTGGGGAAAAACCTAGCTAGAAACCTATATATTAGGTTCACCAACATCCATACAATGATAAATTACTATTTTTTTGGTTTTCAACATGTTTGAGCATGAAATTGGTGTTGTATGATCATCTCATATTTAATTCTTGCATGATTTTTCCTATAACATGTATGATTGTATTATTTCTTATTGTATTCTTGTACTATGAGTGGTGTGTTGTCCTTGGTCTCTTCGGTAATCCAGCACCACACGCACACACGTCTAACTCATGTTATTAAGAGTAGTTGCATTTATATTAATAACCTGAAACTTCATGCTCGATGTATTGTGCGCATGATTTCACTTGTGCTAGAAGATGAACTCTTAATTGTTGAAGTGTTATTGAATACAATCCACTTTCTAGGTCGGTCAGGCAACCGGGATTGACGAAGGTGGTTTCCATTGGTAGGACCATCCTGTGTCTAGACTGACAGATTTGGGCTGATGTGAATGGGCGACAATAGTCGGACTACGTGGGTTGCTTGCACCCGATGTCGTCCATTATGTGCTCGCTTGAACTTGAACGGTCTAGTCCACTTACTGACCAACCATGTTTGTTAACCATGCCTATTCACGTCTATATGGAACCTGGAATACCCCTCACCCACTGACGCCCACTGACAACAACTGAAAAATGATCCACAGTCTCGTGAGCCGGGCATGGTGGAATGCGACACTGTGTCCGAGCTGTCGGCCTACCTTGGGGCGACGAGTCTCCTCGTAGTGATTGCGAGCGATCCCGCTTCTCAGCACTCCCCACGTTCTTGTAATTGAGGGTGGGGACTCCCATGGGATTAAGGATCGCGGGGTCCTGGCCTCGCGCGTTGAGGGGTTTGTGCCTCGCAAATGGATGAGGGCATAATATCGTCGGGGTGTGCCAGTTTCCCCAACCTGTTGGATGAATAGAATTAAAATACTCAACTAACATTATTCATGCATCGCATTAGCTAGGATTTGACGACTCGGCAGTTGAGGCCACAATGAGGGGTGGTGGTCATGCGCGACCGTGAGACGAAGTTGCTCGAGAGAGTGTTATGGGTGAGGTCATGCATCATACACAACTCATGCATGCACATTAACAAAGACTAGTTAGTAATATATGAATGTGTGCTTTTATTAAATTCATCATGGAATTGTTATTTGATGTAACTTATGGCTGATGGCACCCACTGAGTTAGCTACTCACTCCTGAAAAGGCCGAGTTAAGAATCCTAGAGGTGGGGGGGAGTGAATAGGACTATGCAAAATTAAAAAATAAATTACAGAATTTAATCAAATATGAATAAAGATAGCACTTAAATAATCTACAATGTGGAAATGTAAAACAACCTCAAAAATCTAGTATTGAGAGGTTGATAAAAACTTGGTTCTAAGGACAACCTGACACCAAAAACCAACGGTTTATGGCAGGACAACCTTACTAGAACTTGGGTGAGTATAAAAAACTCAAACTGAATAGGATATAAATGAAATAAATAGCAAAGAAAATAACTAAGCTATTATAACATTCCCACACTTGTATATAAGAAATTACAACATTCTCTACAAATGCATAAAGGGAAATTATAACATCTACAAAATGAAATATTCAATCAATCACCACAAGACCAGAAATTATAGTGGTTCGCTTGTGTGTACACCAACTGTTTAGAAAAACAACCACACAACTACTCCACTCCTAATATCCTCACACAGTGGATATTAGCGTTCACTATGAAAATAGATTTTTCAAGGTTCACCTAAAACCCTCACAATTGTCTCTTTCAAGTGGGCTTACATAATTCAAAACCCCACACTTTGAGTTTTCTGTATCACCTTAGACAAACCAAAATAAATAGATTTTTCTGGCACAATCTCAATGAAACCAAAAGAATAAATTTTACAAAACTGTAAAATACTTATCTAGATATTCTCCTTTTGATGCAGCCCAGAAGAACCAATTCGGAATAGAAGATCAACGTAGATGTTCAATGTTCACACTCACATATGAAAAGGTTCTAAGTTCTAAATTGATTTTAAATTAAATCACCTTAGGCTAGCTTGATTTGATTTTGATTCCAAGAAATGGAAATATATCAATCCCTCTTTTAAATACAATTGGAATACATAATACAAAATCAAATGCAAAAAGTGAATTAAAGAGAATATAAAATGAGCACAAAATAGCTTAAGAATATCACTAACTTATCTCTCAGAGTGGCGTATTGATTTAGCTTGAATTGGATACCAAACTCTGAAATTCGTGTTCTATTTATAAGTGCAGAAATTGCATCTTTAACTAGTCCTGAAGTCACCATGACTAGTCGTAGGACCAACAGATTTTCAAAATTTTGAGCGTGATAAGAATAGACCGTTTCACAACTGGTCGAAGGACATGATCGACCGGTCGAGCAGCCTACACGACCGGTCGAGTCTTGTCCACAACTGGTCGTGCGGAACTCAATTTAGTTGCTGGACTTTGAGTCAAGCCTATAGGACTGGTCGGACACGGGTCGAGCATTGTTCATACGATTGGTTGAGCAGTCTCTAGGACTGGTCGAGGCTCTAACAAAAAATCCCAAAAATAAGTAACAAACTTAGGACTGGTCGAGCCAGTGTTAGGACTAGTCGAATATAGCCCAAGACTAGTCGAAAAATAGACTATGCACTTATAAAATGAGCTAATTGAATTATGTATTCAAAATGACCTACCCTAAGGTCAATCTAGGGTCATCCATACCTTGTTAGTTATGTATGAACATTGAGTCTTCTTTTACTTCGGTTGATAGTCGTTCTTTGAAGTTCATGAAGCTTAAGATCTTGACATATGATGAAGTTTGAAGTTGAGACTTTTGAAGCTTGAAATTATAATGCATTGAAGCTTGAGCTTGAGATTCAAAGTAGAGAACTTTGTCTTGACTTGGACGAAGCTTTGAATACTTGAACAGTTGAAGCTTGAAAGATTGAATTCACACTTGGTGTTGTACTTGAACATGAACATGTAATCTTGCAAACATGTAATCTTTTGCACTTGAAGTTCTTGCGGTAATGACCTTTGTTCTTGTACATGAGAAGCAGGATCTTGAATATGTAGATGCGCTACACAAGACATAGATTTCAAGAGGTTTTGATACTATAAAATTTGACAATCATAGGAGCTAGGAAACATAGCACGCAATCTCCCCCTTTGTCAAATTAGTGACAAAATGCACTTTATTAAATAAGCATAATATGCTTAATAAAGAATCATGCACCAGTTATCAAAATAAACCAGTTACAACCTGGTCAAAGAATCATGCACCAGTTATCAAAATAAACCAGTTACAACCTGGTCAAAGAATCATGCACCAGTTATCAAAGAATCGATTCTCATATCAACTCAATACTACTCCCCCTTAATTACCCCTCCTTACCAAAAAAATGAAAGACTACTTATCCACAATCCCCAATCCACATGCCACATATCACAAGCATAAGCATGATAAAATTCTCTCCATTTTTGTCACAATATGACAAAGGAAGGAACCAATAAATGGAACAGGAAGTAGATAAATAAGAAGGAATAAGAAGAGTAATGAGGAAGAAGAAAATATATGATCTAGATAATCAAATGAACTAAAGTCAGAAGCAAGCATGTTCAACCAAGTTTAACCAAGTTCAACCAAGTTCAATCCCAAAATATCCAAGTTCATAAGAGTTATTACAAACCACATAATTAAAGACTAATCAGAACCCGATGAAGGAGCAGGTATGGAAGGGTCAATCTGATGAAGTCCCTTGTTAAGGCGCCTAAGATATTTGCGCATATATTTGAAATGTAAATCATGGGACACATTCATATTTTCTACATTCTCCTCGAGTGAGCGCAACCTCGTATCAAAGTCAGATGGCTGATAATCAGGATCATCTGCCGAATCAGAATCGATCTCATCAAAAATATCATCCATGTTGATATCATCTAGAGGTAAATCACCTTCTTCTGCATCTGTGGCATCGACTCCACTAGCTCCTACATTGACTTGACCGGGTGCCAACCTCAAATTCATCTTTTTAATATTTGAGTTGTTAAATGGTAAGAGATGAATTGGAGCTTCCCAATAGGCATTACCACTAAACTATGGGTGGCTAACACACTCATAAGATAGGTGAAAGGGATGTCACTGTGTCCTGGATGGAGATGGAATTGAATGATGAAATGATAAATCAAAGAAGACATACAAATGTATCAGAGATGATGGAACGGAGAATACGGACCATGAACGTAGTGAGTTCGATTTTGTTACCAGAACGAGGATATACATTAGAAATAAATATCCTATGAAGGACTCTGTATCTGGGTAACACATACTTTGAGACAAGCACATTTCCACAAGTATTCCATTCCGCATCTATATTGCATAAATCTCTAGTAAGCATGCGTTTCTCAGTTTCAGATGGTTTAGCTACTAGAGTGCTAATGGGAATACCTTCATCATTGACAGGTAAATCCATTAAGCCAGAAATAAGATGACGACCACTTCAATTGGACCTTCTCTGGTAGAGATAGTGAAAGTGAGATTTTCAGTCGAAAAATCAGTGATACAAGCATACATAGCTTGCGCAATGGAGTGATATGCCGGCGCACCCCAATGTAGTATGTTATCCCATCCTACAAACTGAAGGAGGGAAAGGATATCAAAGGGAACAAGATGATCAACATTAACAGGTCGTTTAACAATAACATTGCGTAACTTAATATCCCTTACATATAAGGGATCATCTTCGAGTGACCGAAGGTGGTGCACTGTTATAGGAACCGAACATGATGTTGAGGGACCACAAGACCCTTTCTTTTTGGTTCTACCTTCCATTTATATGAAAGATAACAAGGAACTAAGAGTTTACAAAAGAAGTAGAGAGGGTTTTCACTAGATCAGATTTTTAAGAAGAAAACCCTAAAAAAAACTATGAATCACGAAATAAACAACACCAATGATGAAAAGGGAATGCTAAGAACTTGAATTTACAAGGAAAATGAAAACAAAGCACTAATCATGAAAAAATAGGAGATGGGTTCGACAGGTCGACCTAGGAGCCATTGGAGAAGAAGCTCAAAATGAGGAAAAGTGATTTTCCCCAAATAAAGCATCAAAATCGCGTTACACGGCTGGTCGAGTACATGCTCGATTGGTCGTGCCACGACTGGTCGAGTATGTACTCGACTAGTCGTGCACAGCCCAAAATATGCATTTTTCATAAAATTTGAAATTTTAAACATTTAAAATAACAAATATATACATTATGATACATAAATGCATGAGTAATCAATTCATATTACACATACCAAGATCAAATTTCAATTTAGAAAACCTGCTTTTGTCGACCGATTTTGTGAATATGTCAGCAAGTTGAGTCTCGGTCAGAATATATTCCAAAGAAATTATCTTGTCTTCCACTAATTCACGAATGTAGTGATATCTAATGTCAATATGCTTAGTTCGTGAATGCTGGATTGATTTTTTAGAAATACTAATTGCACTTGAATTATCACAATATAAAACTATAGTATCTTGCGCAATTCTATAATCGCTAACATTCTTTTCATCCACACAAGCTAAGTACATGCATTACCTACTGCAATGTATTCAACCTCAGCAGTTGAGAGCGATACATAACTTTGTTTCTTACTTAACTAAGAAACTAAACAGTTCCCTACATAGAAACAACCACCACTGGTTAATTTTCTATCATCAATGTTACTAGCCCAATCAACATTTGTGTAACCAGCTAATTGCACACCAGTATCATGTGGATACCAGAGACCCAAATTTGGTGAAGTTATGACAGATTGCATAATCCGCTTAATAACAATTAAATGTGACTCTTTAGGGTCAGATTGATATCTAGCTCAATTTCCTACGCTAAATGTAATATCAGGTCAGTTTGCGGTTAAATAAAGTAAACTACCTATCATACTGCGATACAATTTAGGATCCATACTCTTACCTGTAGAGTCCTTTGAGAGTTTTAAGGAAGTAGTCATAGGAGTACCAAAATTTTTCCCATTCTCAAATCCAAACTTTTTAACTAAGTTCAAAGTATATTTGGTTGCTATTTTACTTGCAATCCTAGGAAATAATTCAATTCCCCAACCATGCTCATTTCAAACTTAGACTTCATAAGATTTGCAAACTCAACAGTCATGTTAGCACAGGTAGATCCATAAATAGTATCATCAACATAAATTTGCACTATTAAAATGTGATCATTATGTTTCTTTACAAACAATTTCTTATCAACACTTCTCATTATAAAGTTACGACTTAGTAGAAACTTAGTCAACTTTTCGTACCATGCCCTGGGAGCTTGTTTCAAACCATAGAGTGCCTTTTGGAGGTGGTAGACATGACTAGCATTCCTAGGGTCTTCAAAACCCGTTGGTTGTTCAACATACACTTCTTCATACAAATTGCCATTTAAGAAAGCACTCTTTACATCCATTTGGTATATTTTGAATTTTCTAAAGCATGTAATGAATATAAACAGTTAGATTGATTCAAGACGGGCTACTGGGGCAAAGGTTTCATCATAATCGATGCATTCAATTTGAGTGTACCCTTGTACAACCAACCTAGCCTTGTTTCTAATAATATTACCAAGTTCATTAGACTTATTTTTAAAAATCAACTTTGTTCTGATAATGTGTTTATCTTTAGGTTTAGGGACTAAGTACCAAACATCATTTCTAACAAATTGATTAAGCTCTTCTTGCATTGCAACAATCCAATTTTCGTCAATAAGAGTTTCTTTTACATTGGCCAGTTCTATCTGAGATGTAAAACACACGTAATTACACATATCTTCTAGTTGTTTACGAGTACGCACACTAGTGGAGGGTTTCTAAGAATCTGATTAGTTGGATGGTCATTAACTGTCCTGAGTTCAGTGTTCTGTTGACTTTATGAAGAGTCTGGTTTATCAATTAGAAGATCTTCGTCATTTCCTGAACTTGAGACACGTGTATTCAAGTGATCGTCAATAACTACATTAATGAACTCTTAAATAACACTGGTCCTCTTATTAAGAACCCGATATGCTCGACTATTTAGAGCATACCCTAAAAATATCCCTTCATCACTTTTGGTGTCAAACTTACCTAGATTTTCTCGCTCACGTAAAATGTAGCACTTGCTGCCAAAAACTTGAAAGTATTTGACAGTAGGCTTTTTATCAAACCAAATTTCATAAGCTGTTTTACCATTTAATTTTCTAGTATAAACGCTGTTAATTATATAAAAAGCAGTATTAACGGCTTCTGCCCAAAGATTTTTTGGGAGCTTCATACTATTTAGCATAACATTTACCATTTCTTGAAGCACTTTATTTTTTCTTTCCACTATACCATTTTGTTGAGGTGTTTTGGGTGCAGAGAATTCATGTGATATTCCCTGATCACTATAAAGTTTCTCAAAACTACTATTCTCAAATTCTGATCCATGATCACTACGGATCTTACAGACTTGAGAACCTTTTTCCGTTTGAATACGTTTAAGGATCCTTTTTACTACATCGAGAGTTTTTGATTTGTCCCTTAAGAAGACTACCCATGTATATCTGGTAAAGTCATCAACGATTACTAGTATGTACTTCTTATCACCTTAACTCTCCGCTCTAGTTGGTCCAATAAGGTCCATACGGAGAAGTTCAAGCGGTTTAAATGTGGTATTGGAGTTCACCTTTTTGTGAGTACTCCTAGTTTGTTTGCCAATCTGACATTCACCACGTATCTTATATATTTTGGTATTTTGGGTAAGCCTCTTATCAACTCTCTTTTGCTCAATCTATACAAGTTGCGGCAGTGTACATGTCCAAGGCGTTTATGCCATAACTCTGTCTCAACGGTATGGACCATATAGCATGATAAATTAGATGAGCTTGAATCACAAACAATATAGCTCCTTTCAGAAGTTCTGCGACTAGTTAATATTACAAAACCATTTTTATTTAAAATTTCACATCCTTGGTTAGTAAATTTTACACTATGATTATTATTGCGTATTTGAGAGATGCTTAATAAGTTGTGTTTTAACCCTTCGACATATAAAACATTCTCAAATAAAGGGAGGTTAAAGAGTTGAACCGTACCTTGGCCAACAATTTTACAGTTGCTACCATCATCGAATGTGACTGAACCATCAGTCATATCTTTAAGATTAGTGAACAGATCTTTATCACCTGTTATGTGTCTGGAGCAACCATTGTCTAGGTACCACTTTGAATGGCTTGTAGCTTTGAAGCTGTGTGGGCAACCAAGCACGTAACCTTAGGAACCCATTTCATTACAGTTTTGGGTTTGGGAGTATAGGTGGTCTTCTTATGTTTGAAGTTGTTATAAGACCGACCCAATGAGTTAGATTTTAAGAGCTCCTTAAGTAAATTAATAATTTTCTCAGCTAAAGGATTATGATTATGATTTTTGTAGTTGATATGGTTACTTCTAAGTTTTAAGTTTTGAAAAGACTTAACATTTTAAAAATGATTTTGATTCAGACTTTTTCCTTTTGAGTTTGAAGACTCCCCTTTCACAAATTTGGGTGGAGTATTCTTATGTTTGGGAGGAATACTTTTCTCGTAGCCCAATCCAGATCGATCACCACATTTTTTGGATCTGGATAAGAGTTTTTCTAACTTAGGATCACCTTGGGCATACTTCCATGTCTCTTTTAAACTCAAAAGTGAAAAGACTTCATGTTTTAGTTTTTTATTTTCAGATTTTAAGTTTTCACTTTGGGAGTTTTTGAAATCTAAGTCGCACTTAGTTTTTTTAAAACAATCTGAAATGTGAGATTTTCCTTAAATAAGATTATTAAAATTTTCTTTAAGTTTTGAAAACATTTCTTTCTGAAGTTTTAGTTTTACCGCAATTTTACGACTTTCCTTGCATAGGGCATTATAAGCATCTTGAAGGTCTTCTTCATTTTCATGATCACTATTAAGATTTTCTTCACTAGTTGAATCATCATTATCTAAAAAAGTGAACTTGGTTAGAGTCATAAGGGCTTTAACTTCATTACCCGACTTGATTTCAAAATCTTCTGACTCAGAAGAGGCTTTAGAGCAGGAAGATTCATCCCAAGTAGCCAGCATACCTTTCTTTTTCGATTTATCCTTTTTAGGACACTTGTTTGCTAGATGCCCATATTCATGGCAGTTCTAACATTGACTGTCTTTTAAAGATTTCTAAGTTTTAGATTTAGATATTTTCTTTTCATTAGATTTTTAAAAATCAACCCTCTTTTTACTTTTGAAAATCTTATAAAACTTTTTAGCTAAAAGGACCATATCATCTTCAGAGTTTTCTAAATTAGAATTACTACTATTTTCTTGAGAAAAATATTTAGAAGATTTAAGAGCGATTGATTTACCTTTAGGAGCTTTAAAAGTTAACTCATAAGTCTGTAATGAACCAACTAATTCTTTTACCCTCATATTATCCGTATCACGAAGTTCCTGAATCGCAGTCACCTTTGAATTGAACCATTCAGGTAGTGAGCGTAGTATCTTTGCACAAACTTTACTTTCTGGGATTTTATCACTGAGACCCCACATAGAGTTGATAACATCATTCAATCTAGTATAAAAGTCCATGAAAGTTTCACTTTCTTCCATACGTATTTCCTCAAATTTGGTTGTGAGGATTTGGACTTTAGATTTCTTAACAATTGTTGTTCCCTCGTGTGTCATTTCTAAAATATCCTAGGCTTGCTTTCTAGTATCGCAGGATATAATTCTTTTGAATTCATCCGGTGATAGTGCGCAAGTGATTACATTTAGTGCTTTTACATTGGCACTGCTCACACTTTTCTGAATAGTGGTCCAAGAGAAATAAGGTGTGACTTTCATAGTTTTGGATCCATCGGTATTAGTCACTTCAGTGGTAGGAGGGGTCCAATCAGTCACTATGGCTTGCCACACACTCTCATCCATGGATTTTAAGAAAATTCTCATCATGGCTTTCCAATAGGCATAATTGGAGCCATAAAATGGTGGAGGTCTAGTGACTGAAAGACTATTTAAATTTGACATCTTACAAAGGTCAGATCATTAGCTAAGGAAATTAATCCAAAAGAAATAATAATTAAAACATGCTATTAGGCTCTGATACCACTTGAAAAGGCCAAGCTAAGAGTCCTATGGGGGAGGGGGGGAATAGGACTATGACAAATTAAAAAAATAAATTGTGAAATTTAATCAAATATGAATAAAGATAGCACTTAAACAATCCACAATGCGGAAATAACCTCTAAAATCTAGTATTGAGAGGTTGATACAAACTTGGTTTTAAGGACAACCTGACACAAAAAACCAATGGTTTATGGCAGGACAACCTTACTAGAACTTGGGTGAGTAAGCCTCTAGGACCAGTTGAGCAGTCTCTATGACTGGTCGAGGCTCTAACAAAAAGTCCCAAAAATAAGTAACAAACTTAGGACTGGTCGAGGATTTCTTAGACTGGTCGAGCCAGTGTTAGGACTAGTTGAACATAGCCCAAGACTAGTTGAAAAACAAACTATGCACTTATAAAATGAGCCAATTGAATTATGTATTCAAAATGACCTACCCTAAGGTCAATCTAGGGTCATCCATACCTTGTTAGTGATATGTGAACATTGAGTCTTCTTTTACTTCAGTTGATAGTTGTTCTTTGAAGTTCATGAAGCTTGAGATTTCAAGAGGTTTTGGCACTACAAAATTTGACAATCATAGGAGCTAGGAAACATAGCACTTACAACTCCCACTTTGGGATGATGTTTTAAAACACCAACCAGACCCTTTACTAGATGCAGGTGAGGTGGAGCTCGACGAGCCGATCGGGGTGAGTATGGATAAGGAAGAGGAGTTTTCCTACTTCCAGCTTATGGGTGGATGGTCGTAGATTGTGTGAGTTGTTTATGGGTTGTTAAGTAGGGATCTAGCGTACCATTTCTTTTGGGCATTTCTTATATAAATTTTGTCTAGCGATGCCTTGTGCGACCCGTTTGATGTTCCTGTAGACTTATGTTTCTTATCCGCCTTTAATTCAGTAGATTAGTTGTGGTTGTGGTTTATGTTCCAGCCAATTTCTTTATTGCTCATTTAAACTGATTTATGTATAAATACCATAATTAGGATATAAGTGACACTCGGGTACTTGGAGGCTGAGTTCCTACACGGCCCATAAAAACCTGGGGTGTTACAAGGATCTTTGGTGGTGGAGTAGGAGTCGTAGGTGGTAGAGCGGGAGTCGCAGGTGGTGGAGAGGGAGTCACTCTCCTGGGCGGTATGTCCTATAGGAAAGAACAAGTACGCCTATCAACCTTGAGAACTCTTTGTAACATCTCGAAAAAATCCGTACAAAGGCCCGAGTACCACCTCAGCCAGAAATGACTAAGGACCGTATTCTGTAGAAATTTAGGCAAAAATTAATTAAGTACTAAACTAAATTAATCGTTAAACTTAGCTTGAACCACAATTTACACAAATGACAAGACCCAAAACCGTCAATATCGCTAACTCATCATTACTTAAAAACCTAGGAAAAATCCCAAGAGCTTGTCACTCTCGGGAGTACATTGAAACTTGTAATGGACCTGGACAGCACGTCGAGAGTCCGGTGATTACGAAACTATACGGTTATGTCCGTTCTACTGGGCTTGACAACCATCACAGGAATCGAACCCAGATAGTATCCAGAAACGCATAACTTAAGCCCTGAGTAAAGTGTGTGAGAGAAGCGAATATCTTTAGAAAATTAAATGAAACTTAAGTAAATTGGGCCATACACTCATGCACGAAATTAAAGATTTTAGACCGTCATTTTCTGACCAAACTTCACCCATAGGGAAAGGAAATTTCTTTACTCATATCCGTATACTTGTGGCCACGATCAAGTAAGTACGACCGTTGATCTGACACGGGTCCCCCACGGTTGATCAGCTAATTCGACCACACCGAAACCACATCTTGGCATAGATCCAGTGTCAGGGAACTTACCTTACGACGTAAATGAATAATGGGCCTCCATATGAGCCCCGTTTGCCTGAAACAAACACCCTTTGGTTATAAACTAAGTATACCATGGCCCTGGGGCCATTTACATCACTTCTGGGCCTATATATAACCCTTAAACCACCCCATTTCTATTCCATACCAATTTCTCTAACCCTAGGAGAGAGAAGAGAGAAAAGAAGAGAAAAAAGTAAGGAGAGGAGAGAAAGTTTGGGAGATTGTTACAGTGTCTCTCCCATAACTCAATGCACTAAATCGCCTTCCTGTTACGTTACACAATTCATCTCAGCTACGATTTGGTTAAGAAATCCAAACCTTAACATCGTAGTTAAGATCTAGAATAGTCGTTTGTCAATCTAGCTAATAGATTTCACCATTTAGGTACCCGACATTCTGTGTTCGGGGACATAGAATTCGAACTAAGTCCGAATCGAGAATTTCGACGAAAGGTGTGGATTATAAACATTTAGGTTATGGTTTTTAAAGTTTTCAATGTCAGCTAATGATTTATGTCTGACTTGATTGCTACCATATCATTTTAGACACATCGATTTCGATGTATTATACATGTATGAACTATGTTAAACAAATATGCATCCTATGTGTTTGTTGAAATGTTTGAATGAACATGTAAACATGATTTGTGTTTTCTATGCCTACTAATCTAGGATTCATTGTTGCCACATGTATGATGACCTCTCTGTATAAGGATTTGATAAACTATACGTTGTAACTAACCCGGTCTATGTATTTGGTGAAGTGTAGCCTAAGTGTTTGTTAGATTGTCTAAATGAGAAATTGTTAATGATTTGTATTTATTAAGAGTATTAAGATGTGATTCTCAATTACCTTAATCATATGTATAGTTTCTTTCATGTAATCATATTTTTCGCTACAAAATTTATGGATAAAATGTAAGTGTTATGTAATATGATCAATGTGTTTAATGAAATGCTCAAATGAGGGATTTATTTAGATTGTTTGTTAAATGCTGATATGATTATCACATGTGTCTACCCATTACATTTGAGTAAGATTAGGGCTACAACGTAGCCCAAGCGATCGGTAATAGTTCATGTACAGGTGGCCGAATTAGTCTCGCCACATTATGTAACTCGATGAATCTGAGTTGCGCGATGATTGTCGATAGTGATTAGGTCACAAGGGGTGCTTATGCGCTCTATGTCGATTAAGTCAACGTGTGCTCGTACCAATCGAACTTGCCTAACAAACCGATCGACCTATTGTGTGTTTACCATGTATGGACATCACTGCTTGAATCTAAGGTACTACTTACCAATGTAAAATCTCGTTTCAACATCATACCATGATACACTAAGACTCGTGAGCTGGGCATGGTGGTATGGGACACCATGGTCGAGCTGTCGGCCAACGCTGGGGTGGCGAGCCTCCCCATAGTGACCAGTGAGAAAACTCAGAGTCGTGAGCTGGGAGTATAAACTTATGAACTTGCCTATTGACTACTTTCCATTGGGAGTGATGACCCCACAACTTGCCTATTGTATGTACTTGACTAGGAGTGACGAACTTGGATGGATCCTTCGGTTCGGGTCAATGATAAAAAGGGAGGTACCCTAGCTTCTCAAATTTGCTATATGAATAAACTTAATTAATTACTGGGCTAACATGACCATACATAGCACTGCATTAGTTAGGAGGTGCTTTAAAGGCGTGGAAGTCACATATGAGGTAGTGTAATCATATGCGATATGGTGTCAGCATCGCTTGTTGAGGGAGTATTTGATGTGAGGGCATGCATCATTACTTGCACTCTATTTCACATTAACAAGAGTGGCTAGGAAGTGATTGTTATGCGGCTTTGTCATTACTGCTTGATTGAATTGATAACATGTTAACCTTTGCCTTATAGTACCACTGAGTGGGACGGTGTTTTAAAACACCAACCAAACATTGGTTTAGATGGAGATGATGATGAGGTTTATGCAACGGAGTAGGATTTCATGGATGAGGAGGAGGATTTCTTCTACTGTTAGCTTTCAGGTGGGTCTGTGTTGACCTAGAGCTGCGTCGCCGGGATACTGGGATACTTGCTTAGTTGGATATCCCACATTTTCCCAATTTGTCTATTTTGCAACAAATTTTGTATATATTAAACCCTGTTACATTATCATACTCAGGAGGTTAAGAACTTCTTACTTATTTTAATACATATACGTTAGACTTCCATTTGCTTAATTACACTATCTCTGGAGTATGATATGTTGTTTTGGTATAATCCCACTCATGTTTAACTCATTAATATGGTTGAAATCTGAACATCATTATCCATGTTGCATAAGTGATGTGCTGGATCTCGGGAGTAGAGCTTTGCTCGACCCTCAAAATCTGGGGCGTTACAAGTTGGTATTAAAGCATGATTTGTATTAAACTGGACCTAGGTTATGGGTAACACGACGTACTCTGACTTAGGAAAGGGGCAATGAAACTTAGAAATGATTGTAGGATCCCAAAGTTTTGTCGACGGGCGAGATTTGAATACTATAGTGTAGCCCGTACGCGTCCAAGATCATGTGAATTGGTCTTAGTCCCTTTTAGGCTGTCAATCGATGAGTTTGAATGATAAGTTGACAAATTCCAAAACTAAAATGGGTTAAAGGCTGCGAATACGTGCTTGTCGGACCGAGAAAGTGCACCCTACGGGTCTAAGGACCCAAACCACAAGTTCCTATGGGACCTAGGGGGTCTCAAGTACACATATGGCACCCCGGGAGGGGGTGGCCATCGCCTCAGGTCGGAGCCACCGCCGGACACCCCAGTGGGGCGCGGCGGTACCGTGCGGGCGGTGACATACAACCTGCCTCCACAGCAGGGTGCGACAGCCGCCGCCAACCGACCGTCCATGTGGGGCCCTCCCATGTGTTGGACCACCCACTTAACCCCCTCCTTGCCCCTTTGCTCATTTCAACCCACTTCTAACTCTATTTTCACTCCAAACCCTCCAAAACACTTTTCCCTCTCAAATCTCTTCTTTTATACACTCAAAACTCTTAAATTTCTACTTTTTACACCCATCCACCACCATCCTCCCAAGACTATGTATTTCATCTTCTTATTATTCCCCATCTTCCTTGTTTCCACTCATTTGAGCACACAACTCATCTTTTTTTTTTTGTGTCTCATAACTTCTATATCCTCAAATCCATTTCAATCTCAAGATTTTTCACCTCCATGGCTCTCTTTGAGCTTGTCACCGCCATTTTCTTAATCTCAATGCTCCTTTCCCTCATGAGAAAGAAAAGAGCGGCCCCGGATGAGGCCGAGCCTAGCCGTCCAAGCCGCTCGAGGAAGAAGGCAAGCGTCGAGACTAGTGCAAGTGTCGAGCGAGAGCGAAGATCAAAACGGGACCTTGATTCTCGAATCCTGTTGGAAAGGTCTCTACCGATGGGTGCTAAACTTAGTAAGTTCCATGACCGCAAAGTTGTATTTGAAGCTCATGTCGATGAGAGATTATTTGGATTGTATCTAGTTATTAACCTCCTGTTGGAGATCGGGTGGGGTCCCATGTTTGAAGGGAAGGCTCATGTAAGTGAAGGCATCGTACGAGCCTTCTATGCGCACATATGGAACCCGATTCTGGAGCCTCTTCAGTTTACTATCCCTTTGGGGAGGCAGGAAGTTGTAGTCAATGTGGATGTGATGGCCCGTATTATGGGAATAGAGCGTGGTGTGGTACATGCTAGTGTAACTCATCTCGTTAGTGGATGAGAGAAAGATCGCCGCACACATTTCCTTTGTGGCCGACTGGCTCATTGGAGGTGAGATAATAGCCTTGCATCGACATGCATGATGGCAGATTTCTGCCTACTCCACCACATATGCACGTCTAACGTGTATCCTAGGTGGAGTAACTACACAGAATGCACTTGCTTCATGGTGGACTTCTTGTACAAAGTTGGACAAGGGGAAAAAGTATGCCTGCCTACGTTCGCTCTGTCTCAGATAATCAGGACCGCACGATCTACTCGAGGGGACCCATCCCTCCCATTCAGCCGACTTATCTACAAGATTGCCCGTAACTTCGGTTTCAGACTTCATATGGATAATCTTGCACCTATCCACTTCATCAGTGAGACTACACTCAACAATATGAGAATTGGATCTAGGAAACGCCAAGCAAGGCTCGATGAGTACGAGGATGAAATAGAAGAAGAAAGTGAAGAGGAAGAAGGTAGTGAAGATGAGGAAGGAAATGAAGAGGAAGAAGGTAGTGAGGATAAGGAAGGAAATGGTGAGAAAGGTAGTGAAGAGGAAGGCAGTGAGGAGGAAGAGCAGGAAGAAGAAGTGGAGGCCTAAGGCTCAGATGGGGGACCTCCTACTACACATGAAGACCGCCATGATAGAGCCGGCTTAGAAGCCCGCATGGCCAAGATTGAAGAAAACCAACCCGCCCTAAAGCAGGAGTTCAAGGAGAATCGGGCCTATCTGAAATAAAAATTTAAGAGAATGTCTCTCACTCTGAAGGCCCTCCTGTGCTGTATGTAGGATAAGGGTGCGCCTCCACCTTTGCCAGAGTCAGAGGACTAGTCATGTGTTGTAGTTCTTTTCTTGTTTTTCTTTGTAATAGCCTTGGTTGACTTAGTTGGATGTTAGAGTAGTCAGTGTTAAAGATTTTTGCTAAATTAGCTCACATGCATTCTCTGTCATAATTCATGTAATACTACATCTCATGTATTGTGACAAATTTTGGCTAAATGAAATGCATGAAGCTTCTTTTGATTTGAAATGTGTAGAATTTTTAGAAAAAGTGGGTGACATTATCCTAATCTTACACACGTTGCACCCTATGTTATATATAGGGAATGCCTGCTAAAACCACTCAGAATATAGCACATCTCGCACTTGACAGATCGATTGACGGGGCACCTCCCCTGAGCGATAGCCATACAGACCCCAGTTTGGGCCTGAATATTGAGACAATGTTGGATTCACAGCTGACCACTGGCCCCACCAATGGGCCAACACCTAGTGCACCACCAGTTTTGGGACAGAACCGTGTGTCTACATTGTCGCCGCACGTGCCTTAGGCGGCCTCTCCTCCTGATAGGTTGGAGCAGATGATGCTCCTAATGCAGCAACAACAACAAGTTTTGGCTACGATTGCGGGGGGCTATTGCCCAAAACATGAATGTAGTCTCGCCTATGCCACCCAAGTAGCCCACTGGAATGATGAATACAAGAGGCTTATTTGAACGCTTTCAGCGTTTCCACCCTCCTACTTTTGCGGGTACTCAAAGGCCCGAGGAGGCTAAATACAGGATAGATCGCATCTTCAAGATGTTGAAGCTGTTGCACTGTATTGAGGTAGAGTAAGTGGAGCTTGGTACTTATATGTTCCAGAAGGAGGCTAGTCTTTAGTGGGATAACATCCTACGAACCGTTCCCACAGGCTATATGTGGACGTGGGATGCATTCAAAACTTATTTCCATGAAAAGTACTTCCCCCTCACTTACCGTAATGAAAAGGAGGGTGAATTCCTCCGCCTTCGACAAGGGGGGATGACTGTAGCTGAATACGAGAATCGCTTCACGGAGCTGGCCAGATATGCTTCATTGATCCTAGTGAATGAGCCGATGAGAATGCGACAGTTTTCATAGGGTCTGCGGCTTGATATCCGTACTAAGATGTGTTGCTCTAGCATTCCCAATTATGCTGAGCTAGTAAACATGCCCTGCGAGCTGAGTAGGATGGTGAGAGATTGTCTCGGACACGTATGCCAATGGGCCCGAGGCCTTGGCCCGAATTATAGAACTGGCCAGTCCTCGATAAGAGGCCACATGTGGACTCGCATCCTAGGCTAATGGCCCCACTGGCCCAGCAGAGGCGAACTGACCGTTGGTGTACGTATTGTAATAAAGGGGGACACACGGACCCCTTCTGTTTTACTAAAATGAAGGACAACGGTTTCACGCCACCTCAGAAGATCAACCGTCAGCCACCACATATTATAACAGCTCCACCTCTATGATCTGTACCACCAGCATAGCCATTCTACTAAGGGGTGCACACGGTTCGGTTTGGTCTGGTTCCAGGGTGAAACCAGAACTGAACCGCTCCTAACGGTTCTAGGAAATTCGAAACCGGAACCGGACCATTAGCACCCTAGAACCGAACTGGAACCGAACCATTAAAACCGGTTTGATTCTGGATCGGTTCCATGATTCTGGGCTTTTTATAATCCGGCGTAATTGCAAGCCCATGTCCATCCATGTTGTGGTCCATTTGATGAATGGTTTAGATATTATATAAGGTGTGCAAAAATACATTTACGAAAATAATTATTCTAGAGAAAATAATTATAAGGTGTGCAAAAATACATCGGTTCGGTTTGAGGTTCGGTTCTACGGTTCAGTTCTACGGATTGGATCCACGGTTTGGTTCTACGGATCGGTTCACGGTTCGGTTTGGTTCTACATACCCTCAAACCGGGAACCGAATCGTTGTCACCAGTTCTTTGATTTTTGGAACCGGAACCGAAACCGGTGCACTTTAGAACCGGACTAAACTGGACCGTTTGGTCAGTTCTGGTCTGGTTCCACAGTTCTACCAGTTAAATGTGCACCCCTAATTCTACCGACCGCCCGTACCTCGAAATAGGCCACCTCAACGACCTATGCCAGCGCAAGAAAATCATCCATAATAAGCTCGTATAATTGCACTTGCAGCTGAAGCATCTGAGTCAGCAACTGCAGTACCATTAGCTTTTGAAGTCACTATCCATATCTAAGGTACACCAGTTTTTCTGTTGGTGTACACTGGGTCCACTATATCAATGATCGCATACTCCACAGTTACGCGATTAGGGCTAAACACTACCCCTATGATTGAGGCGAGAGTCATCGCAACAACTGAAACTTTTACTGACACCACTAAGCTTTGTAAGAGTTGCCCAGTAGACTTAGGAAGTAGGGTAGTGTGCATTGACCTGATTGTCACCACGATATATTAATACGATGTCATCCTTGGTATGGATTGGCTCACCAAAATGAAGGCCGAGATTAACTACGAAACCAAATTGGTGACGACACATGGGCCCAAAAACATGACCTTCACTTTCCCAGTTCAGGTCAGTTGCCCCTTCCGGGTCCTTTGTTATGCTTCCCTATTGAAAGATCATGATGGTCCGTCACTTGGGGATACGCCCGTGGTCCAAGATTTCTGGGATGTATTCAAGACGATCCCTGGACTACCTCCTCAGTGTGAGATCGACTTTAACATCGACCTAGTGCTGGCTGCGACATGTATCTCTTTATCAACGTATCACATGCCTCCATGTGAAATGGAGGAATTGAGGAGACAGATTGATGATATGTTGGATTCAGGTTTCATACGACTGAGCGTATCTCCTTGGGGAGCACCTGTGTTGTTTGTAAAGAAGAAAGACAGATCACTGCAATTGTGTATTGATTATCGCAAACTAAATCACATCACTGTCAAGAACAAGTATCCCCTGCCTAGGATAGATGACCTGTTCAAAAAGTTGAAAGGGGCACAATATTTCTCTTCAATTGACCTACAGTCCGAGTATCATCAGTTGTGTGTTAGGAATGAAGTCGAGCAAAAAACAATATTCAGAACCAGTTTTGGGCACTACGAGTTCCTCGTGATGCCATTTGGGCTTATAAATGCATCGACTGTGTTCATGGACCTCATGAACCGAGTGTTTTGGCCATATCTATACTGATTCGTCATCATGTTTATAGATGACATTTTGATATACTCCAAGAGTCAGAAGGATCACGAAGAACACCTGTAAGCAGTCTTCGATCTCTTAGGAAGAACCAGTTATTTGCACAGTACTGGAAATGTGACTTCTGGAAAGAAGAGGTCAAGTTCCTAGGGCACGTGGTTTCCAAAGAAGGAATCGCTGTGGAACTTGCCAAGGTGATCGCGGTATAAGACTAGGAGCAGCCCGGCTTGGTTACGGAAGTGAGGACTTTCCTCGGACTCCCAGGCTATTACTGCCGATTCATTAAGGACTTCTCCAAGATATCCCGATTGTTGTCACAACTCACTTGTAAGGATCTTAAGTTTACCTAGAATGAGAAAGCAGAAGCAACTTTTTAGGAATTAAAGGACAAGCTGATGTCCGCACCCATGCTAGTACTGCCAGAGCAAGGGGTCAAATATACTATATACACCGACGCTTCTTGAGTTGGTTTGGGTTGTGTACTTATGCAGAAGGATAGGGTGATCACCTATGCATCACGACAGTTGAGGAAACACGAAGAGAATTACCCCACTCATGACTTGGAGTTGGCGGCAGTCATTTTTGCATTAAAGCTTTGGAGACATTACCTCTACAAAGAGGAGTTTCAGCTCTTTGCGACCACAAAAGCCTCAAGTACATCTTTACTCAGAGGGACCTAAATATGAGGCAATGCCGATGGATGGAGACCTTGAAAGACTTTAAGTTTGAGGTCTCCTACCATCCCGAAAAGGTCAACCTTGTGGCCGATGCGTTGACCCGCAGGAAGACTATAGCATTTGCAGCCCCACTGATGATAGAGGAGTGAAATATGGTGGAATTCGTACGAGACTTCGAATAGAAGCTGACAGTGGAAGAGCCATTCGAGAGCGTCGCACACTTCCACGTGTAACCACTTATCGACGACCGAATCATTGCAGTTCAGAAAGAAGATGAACTGTTAGTGAAGATGAGAGAGTATGCAAGCGACAACGAAGAGTCCGAATGGAGAATTGGCTTGGATGGAGGTTTGCAATATCGTGGCTGCCTATGCGTCCTGAATCTTTATGACCTGAAGAGAGAAGTTTTAGAGGCCACACACAATTCAAAGATGGTGATGCATCCGGGCAGTACAAAGATGTATTGAGACGTGAAGTGTTCATACTGGTGGGACAACATGAAGGCCCAGATAGCAAATTTTGTGTCTCGTTGTCTCACGTGCCAGCAAGTCAAGGCTGAGCATCGCTGACCCCCTGGTTTACTGCTACTCATGCCCATAGCCGAGTGGAAGTGGGATTTCATATCTACGGATTTCATTTTCGGGTTACCGAAGACGAGAAAGGGGTATGACTCCATTTGGGTGATTGTGGATTGATTGACAAAATCAGCCAATTTCCTCCCGATTAGAGTTTCAAACTCAGCAGATGATTTGGCCAAGCTGTTCATTAAAGAGATAGTACAACTGCATGGAGTTCCTATGGAGATTGTGTCAGACCGAGACACACGATTCACATCCATTTTCTAGACACGAATCTGTAAGTGTTATGGTCTCATACTCCTTTGATTGTCAAATTTTGATGTGTCAAAACATCTATCTGTGTCTTGTGCTTGTATGATGATTTATATGAATTCAAGACACTGCATAAACACTTCAAGAAGCTACAAGTTGAACATTTCAAGAAGTTACATATTGAAGTTCAAGAAGCTACATGTTGAAGTCTCAAGAAGCTATAATGTTGATGTTCAAGTCTTAAGAAACAACTCATGACTTCAAGACTAATAAGCAATGCATGAAGTAGTTGTTATGCTGATGAAGATCTCAAGTTTGAAGCTACAACAAGTTCAAGATCTCAAGCCTGATATGGTTCAAACAATCTACATTCATTGAATGGTTGAAGTTCAATGTCCATACGACATGATTCAGGTTTGAATGACCTTAGGTTGACCCTTTAAGTAGGTCACTTTGGATACATAAATCAATATTTATTTTACATAAGTTTAGTCTATTCTATGACCAGTCCTAGCTCTTGTTCGACCAGTCCTGGCATTGGTTCGACCAGTCCAAGAAATTCCACGACCAGTCCTAAGTAGTTGAAGATTTTTCAGAATTTTTGGTACGCCCACGACCAGTCCTGGAGGTCCTTCGACCGGTCGTAGGTGTGGCTTCGACTCGTCCACGACCAGTCGTGGAGCTACGACTCAAAGTCCAGCAACGTAATCTATGGTCCTACGACCAGTCGTAAGGATCTACGACCAGTCGTTGGTGACCCACGACCAGTCGTAGGCTACTCACGACCAGTCGTGGAACGACTTTCAAAGATCGCGCTTAATTTTTCAAAAATCTGTTAGAGCTACGACCAGTCGTAGGTTTCTAAGACCAGTCGTAGGAACGATTTTTGCTTTTATAAATTGAACACGAAATTCAGAGTTTTCACACTTCAACTCTATTCTATTCAAGAATTTTCAAGTGATCACTCTGAGATAAGTCTGTGTTTATTTTAAGCTACATTGTGCTTATTTAATATTCCTGTTTGCTAGCTTATTTAATTTGATTTTGTTTCTATATTCCGAGGAATTATCTTATTCCTTCTTCTTGGAATCAAAATCAAATATAGCTATGCCCAACGAGTTAAATCTAAAATCTATTAGAATTTAGAACCTTATGAATGAGAGTATTGGAAATTGAACTTTGACATTCAATCATCTACTCCGATTGGTTCTACCGGGCTGCTACGAAAAGAAGAAATCCAGGTATTTTACAATTCTGTAAAATTTATTTAGTTTTGGTTTTGTTTGAGGTTAAGCCAAAAAAATCTCATTGTACTGGTTTTGTTTGAGGTTGAACCAGAAAAATCTCATTGTATTGGTTGTCTGAGGAAAACCAGAAAACTCAGAAAAGAGGGGTTTTTGAATTGTGTAAGCCCAAGTGAAAAAGACACAATTGTAAAGGTTTTTGGTGAACCTGAGAAAACCTATTTGATAGTGAACGCTAATATCCCCGTGTGAGGATATTAGAGTGGAGTAGCTTTTGTGTGGTTTGTTGGAAAGCAGTTGGTGTACACACAGCGAACCACTATAACTCTTTGCCTTGTGGATTGAATGCTTGCTTAATTTTCATATCTTTTATCATTTGATTGTGTGGAATGTACAAGTGGATGTGAATGTTGTAACTATTTACATTTCAAGCAAGTGTGGGGATTGTTGTAATAATTTAGATCTATACTACGCATTTAATTTCAATTCCTTGCTATTTCATTTACTTATATTAAAATTGAGTCCTTGATCCAAAAGAGGTTCTAGAAATAAGGTTGTCCTACCATAAGCCCTTGTTTATTATGGCATAAGGTTGTTCTTAGAACTGAATTTGTATCAATCTCTCAATACTTATTTATCAAGGTGATTTAAAATTTAGCATTGTGAATTGATTCATATTGTAAGGCTATTGGTTTAATTTATTTCCGCTAATTTTATTTTAAATTTGGCATAGTCCTATTCACCCTCCCCCCTCTAGGACATATAGCTTGGCCTTTTTCAAGTGGTATCAGAGCCTAATAGCTCATTTTTGTTTCTTTTTATTTGGATTTATTTCCTGAGCTAACGATCTAAAAAGATGTCAAATTTTGATAGCCTTTCAGTTACTAGGCCTCCACCCTTTGATGGCTCCAACTATGCATATTGGAAAGCCAGAATGAGGATCTTCCTCAAATCAATGGATGAAAGTGTGTGGCAAGCCACAGTGACTGAATGGAAACCTCCTATCATGGAAGTAACTGGTGTTGATGGTTCAAAATCTATGAAAATTACACCGTATTACCAATGGACCACACTTCAGAAAAATGAGAGTAGTGCTAATGCTAAAGCACTAAATGCAATCACTTGCGCACTATCACCGGATGAGTTCAAAAGAATCATATCTGTGATCTTTGCAAAAGCAAGCCTGGGATTTTTAGAAATGACACACGAAGGTACATCAATTGTCAAGAAATCTAAAGTCCAACTCCTCACAACTAAATTTGAAGAAATTCATATGGAGGAAAATGAAATGTTTATGGACTTTTACACTAGATTGAATGACATTGTAAACTCAATGTGGAGTCTTGGCGATAAGATCCCGAGAAAGTAAAGTGTGTGCAAAAATACTACGCTCTCTTCTGAACGGTTCAATTCTAAGGTAACCGCAATCCAGGAACTTCGTGATACGGACAATATGAAGGTAGAAGAATTAGTTGGTTCTTTACAAACCTATGAATTAAGTTTTAAAGCTCCTAAAGGTAAATCTATTGCTTTGAAGTCATCTAAAAGTATTACTCAAGAAAATTCAGATTCAGAAAAGTCTGAAGATGATATGGCCCTTTTGGCGAAAAAGTTTTATAAGATTTTTAAAAGTAAGAAAAGAGTTGATTTTCAAAAGGCAAATGAAAAGAAACGTTCCAAACCTAACTCTAAAACTTGGAAATCATTGAAAGATAGTCAATACTACAACTGTCAAGAATATAGGCATTTAGCAAACAAATGTCCTAAAAAGGACAGATCCAAAAGGAAGGGTATGTTGGCTACTTGGGATGAATCGTCTGATTCTGAAGCCTCTTCTGAATCAGAAAATTCAAGAACCGAGTCGGGCAGTGAACTTAAGGCCCTTATGACTCTAGCCAAGTTTACCTTTTCCAATCACGATGATTTAACAAGTGAAGAAAATTTGGATAGTGATCATGAATATGATGAAGATCTTCAAGATGCGTACAATGCCTTATATAAGGAAAGTTGTAAAATTGCTGTTAAACTTAAACTTCAAAAAGAAAAGTTTTTTAAACTTAAAGAATGTTTTGAAACCCTTGTTTTAGAAAAATCCCAAATTTCAGATTGTTTTGAAAAATCAAAATGTGATCTGAAATTCAAAACCTCCCTAATTGAAAATTTGAAATCTGAAAATAAGAAACTTAAAAATGAAGTATCTTCTCTTCTGAGTTTGAAGGACACATGGAGATATGCCCAAGGTGATCCAAAATTAGAAAAATTATTATCCGGATCAAGAAAATGTATCCGGGTTGGGCTATGATAAAAACACATCTCCTAAACAGAAGAATACTCCTTCCAATTTTGTGAAAGGAGAGACTTCTAACTCAAAAGGAAAAGGTACCAGTCAAGTTTTTTCTAAAAATACAAAAACTCTTTAAAAACACAAAAGCAGCTATATAAATTTCAAAAATCAGATTCGAAACCCACTAGCTGAAAAAATTGTTGATTTACTTAAGGAGCTATTAAAATCTAACTCAGTAGGTCACTCTTACAACTATAAACAAAAGAAGACCAATTATTCTCCTAAACCCAAAACAGTACTGAAATGGGTTCCTAAGGTTACTTGTTTGGTTGCTTACACTGCTTTCAAAGCTACAAGCCATTCGAAATGGTACCTAGATAGTGGATGCTCCAGACATATGACAGGCGACAAAGCTCTATTCACCGATCTTAAAGATATGACTGATGGGTCAGTCACATTTGGTGATGGTAGCAACTGCAAGATAATTGGCAAAGGTACGGTTCAACTCTATAACCTTCCCTTATTTAAAAATGTTTTATATGTTGAGGGTTTAAAACACAACCTGTTGAGCATATCTCAAATATGCGATAACAACCATAATGTTAAATTTTCTAATCAAGGTTGTGAAATTATAAACGAAAAGGGTTCTGTAATATTAACTGGTCGCAGAACTTCTGAAAACTGCTATATTGTAAGCAATGGTAGCTCATCTAAACAATCGTGCTACATGGTCCATACCGATGAGACAGAATTATGGCATAAACGCCTTGGACATGTTCACTACCGAAATTTATACAGATTGAGCAAAAGTGAACTAATTAAAGGTCTACCTAAGATGCAAAAAGTAGACAAGATTTGTGGTGAATGCCAGTTTGGTAAACAAACTAGGAGCTCTCACAAAAAGGTGAACTCCAATATCACCACAAGACCACTCGAGCTTCTCCACATGGATCTTATAGGACCAACAAGAACGGAAAGTCGAGGTGGCAAAAAGTACATCTTAGTTATTGTAGATGATTATACAAGATACACTTGGGTTTCATTCTTGAAAGATAAATCAGAAACCCTTGATGAAGTGAAAAAGATTATAAAACGGATTCAAACTGAAAAATGTTTTCAAGTCAGCAAGATCCGTAGTGATCATGGATCCGAATTCGAAAATAGCGGTTTTGAGAAATTTTGTAGCGATCAGGGAATATCGCATGAATTCTCTGCACCTAAAACTCCTCAACAAAATGGAATTGTCGAGAGGAAGAATAGAGTGCTTCAAGAAATGGGAAATGTTATGTTAAATAGCATGAAGCTCCCTAGAATCTCTCAATAAGCAAGTTGAATACAAACTGCTACATTATTAATGTGTTTATATTTGTAAATCTAATAATAAAACGCTTATGAAATGTGGTTTGAGAAAAAGCCTTCTGTCAAATACTTTCGAGTTTTTGGCAGCAAGTGCTATATTTTGCGTGACCGTGAAAATTTGGGAAAGTTCGACACTAAAAGTGATGAAGGGATCTTTTTAGGATATTCTTTAAACAGTCGTGCATATCGTGTTCTGAACAACAGGACCGGTGTGATTCAAGAGTCAATAAATGTTGTGATTGACGATCTTTTGAATACACCTGTCCCTAGTTCAGATAATGATGAAGTTCTTATACTTGAAAAACAAGAAATTTCATCAAGTGAAACTAATCCAGAATTAAGGACTGTTAAAGATCATCCAACTTCTCAAATACTTGGAAACCCTCTCACTGGTGTGCGCACTCGTAAACAATTAGAGGACATATGTAACTACGTATGCTTTACATCCCAGATTGAACCGATTAACGTAAAAGAAGCACTTTCAGATGAAAACTGGATTCTTGCGATGCAAGAAGAACTTAATCAGTTTGTCAGAAATGATGTCTGGCACCTTGTTCCTAGACCTAAAGATAAACATATTATTGGAACAAAATGGATTTTCAAAAACAAATCTGATGAACTTGGAAATATTATTCGAAATAAAGCAAGACTAGTTGTACAGGGGTATACACAAATTGAAGGTATGACTATAATGAAACATTTGCTCCTGTAGCTCGTCTTGAATCATTCAGACTTTTTATCTCCATTGCATGTTTTAGGAAGATTAAAATTTACCAAATGGATGTAAAGAGTGCCTTTCTGAATGGTGATTTACATGAAGAGGTATATGTTGAACAACCTACAGGATTTGAAGATCCTAAATTTACTGATCATGTGTATCGTCTTAAGAAGGCTCTCTATGGTCTGAAACAAGCTCCCAGAGCATGGTACGAAAAACTGACTAAGTTTTTACTAAGTCATTATTTTCAGATGGGGTGTGTTGATAAGACGCTCTTTGTTAAGAAACATAACGATGATATTCTAATGGTTCAAATATATGTTGACGATATTATTTATGGATCAACCTGTACTAACATGACTGTTGAGTTTGCAGATTTGATGAAGTCTAAATTTGAAATGAGCATGGTTGGAGAATTAAACTATTTTCTAGGGTTGCAAGTAAAACAACAACCTGATGGAATTTTTATCTCTCAAACCAAATATGTTCAGAGTTTAATTAAGAAATTTGGATTTGAGAAAGGTAAAAAATTTGATACTCCTATGAGTACAACTTTGAGACTCTCAAAAGACTCTACAGGTAATGATGTGGATCCTAAATTGTATCGTAGTTTGATTAGTAGTTTGCTTTATCTGACTGCTAGTAGACCAGATATTGCTTTGAGTGTTGGTATTTGTGCTCGTTATCAATCAAATCCTAAAGAATCTCACTTAACTGCTGTTAAACGGATTATGCGATATGTCGCAAGTTCTACTAAACTGGGTCTCTGGTATCCACATGAGACTAATGTTCAATTAGTCGGGTACGCAGATGCTGACTGGGCTGGAAACATTGATGATAGGAAATCAACCAGTGGTGGTTGTTTTTACATTAGAAATTGTCTTGTGTCTTAGTTTAGTAAGAAGCAAAGTTCTATATCGCTATCAACAGCTGAGGCTGAATACATTGCTGCTGGAAATGCATGTATCAACTTGTTTAGATGAAACGAATGTTAAGCGATTATGGAATCACTCAGGATTCTATGATTTTATTTTGTGATAATTCCAGTGCAATAAATATCTCTAAAAATCCAGTTCAGCATTCACGTACTAAGCATATTGACATTAGATTTCATTACATTCGTGAATTAGTGGAAGAAAAATTAATATATTTGGATTACATTCCAACCGAGACTCAACTTGCGGACATTTTCACTAAACCGCTCGACAAAAGCAGGTTTAAAAAATTAAAGTTTGATCTCGGTATGTGCAATTTAAATTGAATTTACATGATTTGGTGTATCATAATGTACATAACTATGATGTTTTATTTGCTTGAATTTGAAAATTATTTAAAAATTTTGCAAATTTTGAGTCGTACTCGACCTGTCGTGAGTGTACACGACCGGTCGTGCTACGACCGGTCGAACACTTACACGACCAGTCGTGAAACTCGTGATTTCACTTTAATTTGGGGATTTTGACTCTTCTTCTTCATTTCTTTTTACTCTCCAACGGTTCTAGCTACGACCGATCGAACCCACCTTCATAGTACTTCAAGGTTAGTGGTTCTTTTGCATTTTTTTTGTAGATTCTTGCTATTAGTGTTTCAAATCTCATTCTTGTGGAATCTATTTGGTCGTTCATTGCAAGTTTGGGGTTTTATCTTGAAAAATCTGTTTTATTTAAACCCCATTTCTTCCAACTTGTTGTTTCCTTGAAATCCTTCTGTGAAAATGGATGCTAGAGGTAAAAGAAAACTACTCGAGGTCCATCTTCTTCTAGATCAGCTTCTATTGTACAACGTCATCTTCGCTCTCCTGAAAATGATCCTTCTAATGCTCGGGATTTGCGTATGCGCAATGTTATTGTTGAGCGTCCTGTTAATATCAATCACATTGCTTCTTTTGGTATCCCTCCTCTGTTGGAATCTGTGGGATGGGATAACATCTTACATTGGGGTGGAGCGCATACCAGTCCATTGCCCAATCCATGTTTGCATGTATCGTGATTTTTCTCTTGAGGATTTAACTTTTAAAGTTGATACTCAAGAAGGATTGTTTTTAGTAGATCGACATTTGATTCGACATTATGGAAATACCTGTCAATGATGAGAGCATTCCAATTCATATTTTACATGACAGTCTCTCAGAATCTGAACAAAAAATGCTTACTAGAGATTTATGTAATTTGGATGTTCATTGGACTCATAGAGGTCATGCACTTCCCTCAAGGTATTTGTTACCCGGCATTACGAGTACTTCATACGATATTCATCTCAAATCTTTATCCACGTTCGGTAATAAACCGAACTCACTGCTTTCATGGTTCGTGTTTTGCATTCTGTAGTCTCTGGTGCAAAAATATGTCTACCTTCTTTAATTTGTCATTCTATTATTTTGTCTCGTCACCATCATGGACATAGTGATATACCCTTTGGTTATTTATTGACTATGCTGGCAAATCATTTGCTCGTAGCTATGCCTACTAGAGAAAAACCCATCCATCATCTCCCTTTTAATAATTCCAATATTAACAAGATGAATTTAGAATTGGCTGATGGCCAAGTGGATGCTGGTAGCAGTGGTGCTGAAGCAGGATATGCTCAAGCTAGTGATCTTCCTGAAGACGTGAATATGGATGATTTATTTAAAGAACTTGTATCAGACTCGGTGATGATCCTGATTTTCAGCCTTCTGATTTTGATGAGAGATTGAATTCCCTTCAAGAGCAGGTGGCTCAAATTCGTGTTACCCAAGACACGCAATTTTCATATTTACGCAAATATATGAGGCGGATTGCTAAGGGTTTACATAAAATTGATCCATCTAATCCTGCACCCTCTTCTGGTTCTGACTAAATTTTTGATGTGTCTGTAATATTTTTTTTACTGAACTTTTCGTGCTTACTGACTTTTTGAATTATGCACTATGCTCTCTTGAATCAACTCCTATTTTCTTTATTATTGATGCTCTTCTTCCTTTGTCATTTTGTGTCAAAAAGGGGGAGAAGTTTTGGAGGCTTTTGATTTATTTGAATTTAATCTTTATGATGTGCTCCTATTACTCAGGCTATTACTCAGGGGGAGTTAAGCTTCTCAGGGGTAGTTATGGGAGAATGATGCTAGTTATTACTTATCATATCCATATCATATCATATCTATATGATATCTATATAACTGTGCATGCTTCTCTATTGTGAACCTGTTGTGTTTGTTCTCTTATGTCTATTGGAAGTATTATTACTTGGGTGTTTTGTCACAAATTTGACAAAGGGGGAGATTGTAAGTGTTATGGTCTCATACTCCTTTGATTGTCAAATTTTGATGTGTCAAAACATCTATCTGTGTCTTGTGCTTGTATGATGATTTATATGAATTCAAGACACTTTGCATAAACACTTCAAGAAGCTACAAGTTGAACTTTTAAGAAGTTACATATTGAAGTTCAAGAAGCTACATGTTGAAGTCTCAAGAAGCTACAATGTTGATGTTCAAGTCTTAAGAAACAACTCATGACTTCAAGACTAATAAGCAATGCATGAAGTAGTTGTTATCTTTGATGAAGATCTCAAGTTTGAAGCTACAACAAGTTCAAGATCTCAAGCCCGATATGGTTCAAACAATCTACATTCGTTGAATGGTTGAAGTTCAATGTCCATACGACATGATTCAGTTTGAATGACCTTAGGTTGACCCTTTAAGTAGGTCACTTTGGATACATAAATCAAATATTTATTTTACATAAGTTTGGTCTATTCTACGACCAGTCCTAGCTCTTGTTCGACTAGTCCTGGCATTGGTTCGACCAGTCCAAGAAATTCCACGACCAGTCCTAAGTAGTTGAAGATTTTTGAGAATTTTGGTACGCCCACGACCAGTCCTGAGAGGTCCTTCGACCGGTCGCAGGTGTGGCTTCGACTCGTCCACGACTAGTCGTGGAGCTACGACTCAAAGTCCAGCAATGTAATCTATGGTCCTACGACCAGTCGTAAGGATCTACAACCAGTCGTTGGTGACCCACGACCAGTCGTAGGCTACTCACGACCAGTCGTGGAACGACTTTCAAAGATCGCGCTTAATTTTTCAAAAATCTGTTAGAGCTACGACCAGTCGTAGGTTTCTAAGACCAGTCGTAGGAACGATTTTTGCTTTTATAAATTGAACACGAAATTCAGAGTTTTCACACTTCAACTCTATTCTATTCAAGAATTTTCAAGTGATCACTCTGAGATAAGTCCGTGTTTATTTTAAGCTACATTGTGCTTATTTAATATTCCTTTTTGCTAGCTTATTTAATTTGATTTTGTTTCTATATTCCAATCTTATTTGAAAAGAGGAATTATCTTATTCCTTCTTCTTGGAATCAAAATCAAATATAGCTACGCCCAACGAGTTAAATCTAAAATCTATTAGAATTTAGAACCTTATGAATGAGAGTATTGGAAATTGAACTTTGACATTCAATCATCTACTCCGATTGGTTCTACCGGGCTGCTACGAAAAGAAGAAATCCAGGTATTTTACAATTCTGTAAAATTTATTTAGTTTTGGTTTTGTTTGAGGTTAAGCCAGAAAAATCTCATTGTACTGGTTTTGTTTGAGGTTGAACCAGAAAAATCTCATTGTATTGGTTGTCTGAGGAAAACCAGAAAACTCAAAAAAGAGGAGTTTTTGAATTGTGTAAGCCCAAGTGAAAAAGACATAATTGTAAAGGTTTTTGGTGAACCTGAGAAAACCTATTTGATAGTGAACGCTAATATCCCCTGTGTGAGGATATTAGGAGTGGAGTAGCTTTTGTGTGTGGTGTTGAAAAGCAGTTGGTGTACACAGCGAACCACTATAACTCTTTGCCTTGTGGATTGAATGCTTGCTTAATTTTCATATCTTTTATCATTTGATTGTGTGGAATGTACAAGTGGATGTGAATGTTGTAACTATTTACATTTCAAGCAAGTGTGGGGATTGTTGTAATAATTTAGATCTATATACGCATTTAATTTCAATTCCTTGCTATTTCATTTACTTATATTAAAATTGAGTCCTTGATCCAAAAGAGGTTCTAGAAATAAGGTTGTCCTACCATAAGCCCTTGTTTATTATGGCATAAGGTTGTTCTTAGAACTGAATTTGTATCAATCTCTCAATACTTATTTATCAAGGTGATTTAAAATTTAGCATTGTGAATTGATTCATATTGTAAGGCTATTGGTTTAATTTATTTCCGCTAATTTTATTTTAAATTTGGCATAGTCCTATTCACCCCCCTCTAGGACATATAGCTTGGCCTTTTTCAGAATCCAAGAAGCAATGAGAGTGAAACTGAAGTTCAGTACCGCGTTCCACCCATAGATCGATGGGCAGACAGAACGAGTAAATGAAATACTTGAGGACATGTTACGAGCATGCGTACTTGACTTCGAGGACAGCTAGGATGACTGTTTCCCTTATGCTGAGTTTGCTTATAACAACAGCTTCCAAGCTAGCATTGGCATGGCTCCTTACGAAGCCTTCCATAGGCGCCCTTGTTGAGCTCCACATTGTTGGGCAAAAGTTGGAGAGAAGAGCTTGGTTGGCCCAAAACTAGTTCAGGTGACCTCAGAAAAGATTGATATTATCAGGCGTTGACTCCTTACAGCTCAGAGTAGAAAGAAGAGTTACGCTGATTCGAGACAGAGACAACTAGAATTTGAAGTTGGGACTATGTATTCCTTAACGTTTCCCCAATGAAGGGGGTCCTTCATTTTGGCAAGAAGGGAAAACTCACGCTAAGATTCATTGGCCTGTTCCAAATTTTGGACCGAGTGGGTGTGGTGGCATACCGTCTTGCCTTGCCCACACCACTCGCAAGAGTGCACAACGTGTTTCATGTATCGATGCTTAAGAAATATGTTCCTGACCCTACTCATATTATCAAATGGGAGCAAGTGCAGTTTAGTGAAGATGCTACCTACGTGTTGTGACCAACACGTGTTCTAGATAGGAAGGAACAAGTGCTATGCAGCAAAGTGATCCTGCTCATGAAAGTCTTATGGACGCACCACACTGAGGAAGAGGCTACTTAGGAAACGGAAGCTGAAGTCCTTAAGAAGTACCCTCAGATCCTCGAGGAGTAAGAGAAGATACTAATTTCAAGGACGAAATTTTTCTTTAAGGGGGGTAAATTGTAACGTCTCAGAAAATCCGTACAAAGACCTAAGTACCACCTCAGCCAGAAATGCCTAAGGACTGTATTCTGTAGAAATTTAGGCAAAAATTATTTAAGTACTAAACTAAATTAATCGGTGAACTTAGTTTGAACCATAATTTACATAAATGGCAAGACCCAAAACCATCAATATTGCTAACTCATCATTACTTAAAACCTAGGAAAAATCCCAAGAGCTTGTTGCTCTTGGGAGTACTTGAAACTCTGTATCAGACTTGGACCGCACATCGAGAGTCCAGTGACCGCAAAACTATAGGGTTACGTCCGTCCTACTGGGCTTGACAACCATTGCGGGAATCGAGCCCAGATAGTATCTAGAAATGCATAACTTGAGCCTTGAATAAAGTGTGTGAGAGACGCGAATATCTTTAGAAAATGAAATAAAACTTAAGTAAATTGGGCCATTCACTCACGCACGAAATTGAGGATTTCGGATCGTCAGTTTTTTACCAAACTTCACCCATGGGGAAAGAAAATTTCCCTGCTCATATCCGTATACTTGTGCCCCCGATTGAGCAAGTACGATTGTTGATCTGATAGGGGTCCCTCACGGTCAATCAGTTAATCCGACCGCACCAAAACCACATCCTGGCATAGATCCAGTGTCAGGGAACTTATCCTAAGACGTAAGTGAATAATGGACCTCCATATGAGCCCCATTTGCCCGAAATAGGCACCCTTTGGTTATAAACTAAGTATACCATGGCCCTTGTTCCATTTACATCACTTCTGGGCCTATATATAGCCCTTAAACCACTCCATTTCTATTCCATACGAATTTCTCTAACCCTAGGAGAGAGAAGAGAGAAAAGAAGAGAAAAGAGTAAGGAGAGGAGAGAAAGTGTGGGAAATTGTTACAATGTTTCTCTCCCACAACTGCACGCACTAAATCGCCTTCCTGTTACGTTACATGATTCATCTTAACTACAATTTGGGTAAGAAATCCAAACCCTAATACCGTAGTTAAGATCTAGAATAGTCGTTTGTCAACCTAGCTAACAGATTTCACCATTTAGGTACCCGACATTCTGTGTTTGGGGACAGAATTCGAAGTAAGTCCGAATCGAGAATTCCAACGAAAGGTGTGGACTATAAACGTTTAGGTTATGGTTTTCAATGCTTTCAATGTCAGCTAATGATTTATGTCTGACTTGATTGCTACCATATCGTCTTAGACACGTCAATTTCGATGTATTATACATGTATGAACTATGTTGAACAAATATGCATCCTATGTGTTTGTTGAAATTTTTGAATGAACATGTAAACATGATTTGTGTTTGCTATAACTACTAATCTAGGATTCATTGTTGCCACATATATGCTGTCCTCTCTGTATAAGGATTTGCTAAACTATACGTTGTAACTAACCTAGTCTATGTATTTGGTGAACTGTAGCCTAAGTGTTTATTAGATTGTCTAAATGAGAAATTGTTGATGATTTGTATTTATTAAGAGTATTAAGATAAGATTCTCAATTACTTTAATCATATGTATAGTTTCTTTTATGTAATCATATTTGCAGCTACGAAATTTATGGATAAAATGCAAGTGTTATGTAATATGATCAATGTGTTTGATGAAATGCTCAAATGAGGGTTTTATTTGGATTGTTTGTTAAATGCTGATATGATTCTCACATGTGTCTACCCATTGCATCTGAGTAAGATTGGGGCTACAATGTAACCCGGGCAATCGGTAACAGTCCATGTACAGGTGGTCGAATTAGTCTCGCCACATTAAGTAACTCGATGAATCCGAGCCACACGACGATTGTCGACAGTGGTTAGGCCACTAGGGATGCTTATGCGCTCCATGTCGATTAAGTCAACATGTGCTCGTACCAATCGAACTTGCCAAATAAACCGATTGGCCTATTGTATGTTTACCATGAATGGACATCACCGCTTTAATCTAAGGTACTACTTACCAATGTAAAAGCTCGTTTCAACCATGGTACGACATGGTGGTATGGGATACCGTGGTTGAGCTGTCAGCCTACGCTGGGGTGACGAGCCTCCCCATAGTGACCAATGAACAAACTCAGACTCGTGAGCCGAGCATGGTGGTATGGGACATCGTGTTCGAGCTGTCAGCTTATGTTGAGGTGATTAGCCGCCCCATAGTGACTGCGAGTATAAACTTATGAACTTGCCTATCGACTGCTTTCCATTTGGAGTGATGACCCCATAACTTGCTTATCGTATGTGCTTGCCTAGGAATGACGAACCTAGATGGATCCTTCGGTTCGGGTCAATGATATAAAGAGAGGTACCCTAGCTTCTCAAATCTGATGTATGAATAAATTTAATTAATTACTGGGCTAACATGACCATACATAGCATTGCATTAGTTAGGACCTGCTTTAAAGGCGTGGAAGTCACACAGGAGGTAGTGTAGTCATATGCGATGTGGTGTCGGCATCGTTTGTTGAGGGAGCTTTTGATGTGAGGGCATGCATCATTACTTGCACTCCATTTCCATATTAACAAGAGTAGTTAGGAAGTGATTGTTATGCTGCTTTATCATTACTGCTTAATTGAATTGATAACATGTTAACCTTTACCTTATAATACCACTGAGTCGATCACTCACTCCCACTCTGAGATGGTGTTTTATAACTCCAACCAGACACTGGTTTAGATGCAGATGATGATGAGGTTTACGCGACAGAGCAGGATTTCATTGTAATGACCCGAAAATTTCCGTACATTGGGTCGAGTACCACCTCGACCAGAAATCACGTAGGATTAAATTCTTTAGAAATTTAACAAAGTTAACTAAGTGCTAAACTCGATTAGTCATGAAATCCGTTAAGATCGCTTTAAATACGATTTGCAAGACCCAAAAGTTGCAGAATCATTGACGCTAGGTTACCCTAAAGTTTAGAACCAAACTCATTTCCCGTCTGCTCTCGGGAATGAAACGAAACTTCGTATTAGGTCTAGATCGCACATCGGGAGTCCGATTGACCCGAAGCTAAGGAACTAGGACCGCCCCACTGGTCTTAACAATCATCTCAAAAATCAGCTCCATCCGATGTTCCACGGCCATTCGTTTCGATTCGGAGCGAGGGAGTGTGAAAAACACTATTCCCATGCCAAAATAAATATCCGGAATAGTGATCCGCATCATTCGTTGACGCGTCAAGATAAGCAACCTGACCGTCAAAATCAGACCAAATTACACCCTCGGATTAAGAAAAATTTCAGGAACATTTACATGTACTTAGAATTTCTGATCGTGGCCCACTGACCGTCGAACTGAAAGTGGTCTGCCACGTGCGATCTGGAAATCCGATCGAGTCAAAAACGTAATCCCACGTAGATCCATAGATGGTGAGCTTAAGTCTGACGTTTGGTTCGAGGAGGGCCACCAGAACCTCCTTTTTGAGCTGGAAAAGTGATGAATATCCTATATTAGCAGTACCCCTTGAACCTGAGTCTAATTTTGGAATGTTTTTGGCTATAAAAGGGGCTTAGAACAGCCCCTCTCACAGCCATACGAATTTTGGAGAAAAACCCTAGAGGGAGAGAGAGAAAAGAGAGAGAAGAGCTTGAGTTTTGTTGCCGATCTTCCTCCTACTGCGTTGGATTGTTACACGGCCTACACCGCCCTGTTCTAGGCGCTTTTCCGGTGGTATCCATCCCATTTGAAGGTAAGAAACCCTAACCCTAGGTCTGATTTAAGGTGGAATCGATGTGGGATGTGTAACAACTAATCGATTCCGCTCTTTAGGCTAGAAATCTCCCGTATACGGAAGTTCTACTACCCTTGCTGATTCGTTGAGTTTCAAAAGGCAAAGGTGAGGACTTTAAGTGTATAAGTTACGGTTTTCAACGCTTTCAATGTCAGATAATGGTAGATTCATGATCTGCTTGTAAATGCACATGTACAAAGTGCTTTCCGTTTCCTGTTTCGATTAACGTTGTAGAAATTGAAATTTCACATACTCTAGGTGTACGTAGAAATACCGTATACGTATTTTTTTTGGAAAAACGTTTGACATGTTTATTTAATGTATTATTATATGTTATATGGATAAAATACTAATTTGGTGAAAGGAATTGCTGAAATACATGTTCATGTGTAAATGCTACGTATGTTGAAATTGTATATTCTAGAAATACCGTATATGTACTTTTTTTGGGAAAATGTATGACATGTTTATTTAATGTATGATTATACAATATATGTATAAAATACTAGTTTGGCGAAAGGAATCGCTAAAATACATGTTCCCTTGTAAATGACAAGTATGTTGAAATTGCGTATTCCAGAAATACCGCATATGTGTAAAATTTGGAAATGTAATTGTCATGATTATTTGTTGTATGATTATGATATACACGGGTAAATTAACCGCTTGGCAAAAGAATAGCCCTAATACGCAATTGCTAACATACGTTATGTATGTTGGCATCGCACACTCTAAGTGTTTGGTGTACATGCTTGTGTGCGTAGAAGCTTGGGTGTTAGTGCCTTAGATAGGCGCTGATATGGAATTCCCGACTCCCTTAGAGACATGTAGGGTCCCCTCTATGCGGTGGTTCGCTACAACCACTCACTTGTGATGCGTATGTAATTGTATCCCTATGTGTATAGTGCTTTATAACATGCTTTACAACATGCTTTACAACATGCTTTGCTTCATGCTTTACTTCATGCTTTATAATATGCCTGCTAACATACTTTACCTCATGCTTTACTTCATGCTTTACGACTGTTTGAGTTTGGGGACTATGCCTATAGTCCAAACATTCGGTACCAGACTTGCGGTTGTGGCCGAGATTCATATCGCCATAACGGACGTGTCTGGCGAACCCGAGTCGTACTTCGGTTGGCGATAGTGGTTGGCCACACGGAGTGCTTTTGTGCTCCATATCGCTTAACCTGTGGTGCGCTCGAGCTAGTCAGTCTCGTCAAGCAAACCGATATGTGTATATGTATGTTCACCATGTTTGGTCGCTACTGCTTGAACCTAGGGTACCAAACTTACCAGTGGCGATCCCGTTAACCATGGTACCTCGATCCGCTAAGGCGCATGAGCCGGGCATGGTGGTATGGGACACCGTGGTCGAGCTGTCGGCCTACGCTGGGGTCATGTGCCTCCCCGTAGTGACCATTGCGCAACCAAACTCGTGAGCCGATTATGGTGCTATGGGACACTATATTCGAGCTGTCGATACTTACGGCGAGAGCCGAGTACGGTGAGACGTGTCGTCTTCGTGCCGACGGCGACGAGTCCTCCGTAGTATCTTCGAGTATACTCCAAGTGTCCGTGATTGGCGACGAGTCTTTCACAAGAACTAGAGTATGAGTTGAGCCGAGTACGGTGAGACCCGTACTTGAGCCGACGGCTAGTGATTGAGCCAAGTACGGTGAGATATGTACTTGAGCCGACGGCCAAGAATTGAGCCGCATACGGTGAGATCTGTATCCGCGCTGACGGGTGACGAGCCCTTTGCGATGCCTTCACTACGCTTCTCAAACCATAATATCGTATGAGATTAGCTAGGATTGACGACCCTAGAATGGATCATGTTTGGGAATGATACAAGGGAGGTACCTTAGTTTCTCAATCATCTTGGTTGAAATGGATTAATAAAAACTTGGTAATCATGAGCATCATCGCACCGCATGTGCTTTGTAGATGTGGCGCACTGAGGGAGTAAGCATTCGCGAACGTAAGATGATGTCGCTTGAGGGTGGTTTGGCAAGGGCATACAACATCATGTCATATCATTTTTGCACTTAACAAGAGTAATTAGAAATGTTTGATTTGTACTGCGTTATCATTACTGCTTGATTGATTTGATAACATGTTAACCTATGCTTTATTGTTCCACTGAGTTAGCTACTCACTCCCACGTTACGGGACGGTGTTCGCAACACCCACCCACTCTGTCGCAGTGTAGATGGCGCCTGTTCAGAGCCGGAGCTCGACTTCGAGGAGGATCAGGAGGAGTTCTCCTTTATGCAGTAGTCTGACGGCTATGCTTAGGCCGGCTGCATCGCGGGATTTTCAGGGCCTCTCTTGAGGATCGTATTTTGATTTTTGGACTTAGAAACAATACATGTATATTGGTACTCAGTTAGTACTCATACTCTGGAGTTCCTAAAATTTTGTTACTTTACATACTTTGAATATAAAATTTCAGTCTTCCGCTTGCCTTTATACAATTGAACTGAGTATGATTTACTGTTTTGGTATAATCTCATTCATGTTTATTGCTCTAACTCAGACAACATTTAACCATCATTGTGTATGTTGCATAAGTGATGCGTTGGAACTCGGGAGTTGAGTTCATACTCGACCCCCGATTTTCAGGGCGTTACAAGTTGGTATCAGAGCATGATTTTGATTAAACCGGACCTGAGTTATGTCCCCACTACGTACGCTGACGTGTTACAACCTAGGAGGGTGCGCAAAAAAATATAACAATGATCTTAGGGTCTCCCGATTCCGCCGTACGGCGAAGTTCATTGCAAATGGACATTTTGATCGAATTCGTACTCGATCCTGACCGCACTTATGGACCACAAGTCACCTCTAGACCGTCTATTGACGTGTCTAGATCCTTATCCACCTAATACAGTTGCTAAGAAGGTCAGAAATATCAGTCCAGATCAGAAATTCCTCGGAACCACCCGTTCGGGAGCTAAACTGAGTCGGGGGGGCCCTCCACGTTAATACACTAAGCATCCAGATTGAACCAGGGTGCATTTGGCACCCTGGGCATGTGGGAAACAAGGCCCTACAGCGGCGGCGCGGTTCCGGCCAAGTCCGACCGCGGCGGCGCCGCGGCACCGGCGGCGGACCGCGGTCCGGTCGCTTTTCCGGCGAAAATCCAAACATGGGGTTGGTCGGCCCAGCCCCCTCTACCCCCTGGCACGTGCCAAATTTCATTTGGGTTGGGTTTTAAGGGGCTGGAACACCCCTTTCTCTCATTTCACCCCCTTTTCAAGCACCTCCACCCTCATTTCTGATTTTTCTTAAAACCCAACTCTCCAAACCTTCAAATCTCCCATTTCCTTCCATAACTCACACACCCCTACCTTCCACAACAGCCCTAGCCTCTTCCTTTCCCCATTTTCACAAGTTGGAGCTCTCATACCCCTCCTTGGAGCTCAAAAATCGGGTAATCTCCTAACCCATTCCATTTTCTTTTTGTTCCTTCTTCATTTCCTACCTCTAGTGCCCCTTCCACACCTATTGGGTCCTTATTTGAGGGGATCAAAGAGATCAGCCCCTTGTTTCCCCATTTTGGCAATTTTCCATGGCCCTCCTTGGTGTGGTGGCTACCATTTTCTCCATTTCCTCCATCCTATCTTTGATGGGAAAGAGGAAAACCGCGGCCGATGACGCCGGCCCAAGTAGGCCAGCCCATTCCCGAAGAAGATCCGATGTTGGGGCCGGCACAAGCACCGTGCGGGAGTTTAGGTCGAAGCGAGACCTGGATCCTGACCACCCCGCCAGGAATGCTTATCCGATAGGCATGGAATATGGGGCGCTCGCGGGCCGTAAGGTTGTGTTTGAAGCTCATGTGGATGAAAGAATGTTTGGCCTACACCCGATGATGGACCACTTGGTGGATATCGGATGGAATTCTATTTTTGAAGGCGAGTCCCCCGCATGTGAGCACACGGTTCGCGCTTTCTATGCTCACATCGTGGACTCATCGCAGAGCCTCTCACGGGGCCATCGTCTCGTGAGGGGCATAAGGCGCACAATCACTGTGGATGAGGTGGTTCGAATCACGAAGATCCCGCTTGGTCAAGTGCATCCTAGTGATGACTTCTCTAGAAGTGCGCGGGAAAGGGATCGTCGCACGCGATTTCTCTGTGGTCGCCGGGTTACTTGGAAGAGAGGAAATTGTATTGCGGCGACAAAGATGTCCGAAGACTTCCATTTACTCCATCACATTTTCACATACAATGTATACCCACGGTGGGGTAACCGCATGGAATGTACTAGGGTGATGGTGGACTTTCTGTACAAGATGGGACGCGGGGACAACATATGCCTGCCCACATTCATCCTATCCCAGATAGTTCATGTTGTTCGTTCTGCCAGGAATGATCTTTCGCTCCCATTTGGCCGCCTGATCTGCAGGATGGCTCGTGATGTAGGCTACAGATTGAATATGGAGGATCTTGCACCAGTCCGGGTCATAAGTGAAGCGACACTTAGGAATATGAAGATCGGCCCTCAACAGCGGCAAGCACGACTCGACGAGTCTGGAGATGAGTCGGATAGCGCCGGCGAGGAGAGTGTTGACCTCCAGGCTGAGAGTGATGAGGAGCGTGGTGATGACATACAGGAAGAAGAATCTGAGGCTCAGGACACAGAGGAGAGTTCACCCCCTGCGGCTCAGGAGCAGGGTGTGGATCGAGATGCTTTTGATGCGCGATTGGCCGTCTTGAGGAGGGGCAAGCTGCCCGCAAAGAAGAGGTTGGACAAGTTCGGGCTGAGATTGGTCAAGTTCGAACCAAGCTTGAAGAGAATGAAGCCTACATGAAGAAGAGTTTCAAGAAGATGTCCCGTACGTTGAAGGCCATCCTGTGCTGTGCGCAGGATAAGAATGCTCCTCCTCCACCGCCTACTTCGGATGCTTAGTCATCCATGTTGTTGTATGTTGTGTTTGCTTTGGTTACCGCGATAGGCGGTTTGTGATTTCGTACAGATGTTGTATTAGGTAGTAGCATGTTTAGGTGTTTGATGTAGTAGATGTATTGGCTATAATGTGATTTTCTGTCGTGATTCATGTAACTCTGTAGTCCATGTATTATGACAATTTTGAGTAAATGAAAAGCATATAGCCTCTTTTGTTTGATGATGTGTGGAATGCTTAAGTGCTTTATGGAGTGTATTATGCTGTATCTCACAAATGTTGTACCCTATGTTGTATAGGGCATGCCGCGACAGTATACGCGGAGCACGGCACATCTCCGTCTGACTGGCTCTATGGACCAGACTCCTTCTGGTAGTAGTGGTCCTGCGGACCGTGGATTGGGATCTGATCAGCCTCCTGCTGGTCCTATCGGTGGACAGCCACCTTATACGCCCCGGTCCGCGAGCAAGACGGCCATCTTCTTCTCGTGCGCAAAGCATGACTCTCGTGTGCTCCGTCGACTGATAGGTTTGAGCAGCCGATGATGATGATGCATCGCCAGCAGATACAGAAGAAGAAGAAGAAGCACCAGCCAGCTAACTTATGGCCACTATCGCTGAGGCCTTGTCCCGTGGGGGTAGTGCGATTCCACCTACGACATCTACACATCCTGATGAGCATTCTGGGCCTCCTGCTCAGGTTGAGGATGTGCCTCTGCCCCCATCCGTCGCACCTCCTACTGGAGAGGTCGGTACACGCGGTCTACTCGAGCGATTTCAGCGCTTGAGGCCTCCCTCATTTATGGGTTCTCACAGACCCGAGGAGGCGGAGTTCTGGTTAGATCGCATCTCCAAGATGCTACGGATGCTTCACTGTTCGGAGGCAGAGCAGGTCGAGCTGGCTTCCTTCATGTTTGAGAGGGAGGCCAGTTTATGGTGGGACAGCGTGCTGCGCACGGTCGCAGTAGATTTCGTGTGGACCTGGGAGGCTTTCGAGTCTCGGTTCCACGAGAAGTACTACCCGCAGACTTATCGGCATGAGCGGGAGGAAGAGTTTTTGCACCTCAGGCAGGGAGGCATGACGATCACGGAGTACGAGCACCGCTTCACAGAGTTGGGCCGCTTTGTCCCGACTATACTGGTGGATGAGCAGATGCGGATGCGTCGTTTCTCCTTGGATTTGCGACCGGAGATTCGGTCGAGGATATGCTGCCACAGTATTCCTACATATGCGGCGTTGGTCCACATGTCTATGACGGCCGAGCAGGATGTGGACCGTTTGGCCAGATCACGTGGTACTATGGTTGCGAGACCGCGACAGGATTTACAGAGCAGGCCTATCTTAGGCAAGAGGCCTCGAGCTGATTCTCCCCCCAGGGCCGCAGCGCCAGTTATTCCTATGAGACGCCCGTTAGTGACCTGCACGTTTTGCGGGAAACCTGGACACCCTGCTGAGAGCTGCTTCTCGGGCATGAGGGCTAGCAGATTTGCGCCACCGCAGAGATTGGGTCGCCCTTATCCACAAGCCATATCGGCCCCGCCACTGCTAGACCGTTCCTGCACATCCTTCATTCCGACCTCCCGTGCCGTCCTTCAGGCCGCCACAGCGACCCTTGGCTCCTCAGCCGAACCGCCAGCAGGCTCGCGTTCATACGCTTGTGGCTGAGGCACCTGAGACGTCGGTTTCAGCTCCGACGGCTTTCGAGGGTACGGCTTTTATTCATGGCACTCCTGTTTCTTTATTGGTAGACACTGGGTCCACCACTTCTATTGTTTCTTGTGGGGCGGTGAAATGCCTATCTTTGCATACGATTCCCACTAAGGGAATGAGACTCACTACGGCTACCGGGACCTGTTCGGATGTCACACGGTTATGCGAGGGTTGCTCGGTAGTTTTGGGTAGCAGCACAGTGCTCGTCGACCTCATTGTTGCTCCACTATGGCACTACGACGTTATCCTTGGTATGGATTGGCTCACCAGGATGAGGGCGGAGATAGATTGCGATACTCGGATCGTGACTGCCTATGGACCTGACGGCACAGCTTTCACGTTCCCAGTGCAGGTCAGTTGGCCCTGCCGTGTTGATTGTTATCTTGCTTTACTTGTGCCGATTGATGGTCCGACAAGAGATGGTACGCCGGTGGTTCGAGACTTTGCGTGCGTGTTTGAGACTATCCCCGGTTTACCTCCTCGGCGTGAGATTGATTTTACGATTGACCTTACGCTCGGTGCGACGCCCATCTCGTTGCCGACTTATCGTATGCCTCCATGTGAGATGGAGGAGCCGCGGAAACAGATTGACGGACTTGAGAGAAAGGTTTTATTCGACCTAGTGTGTCTCCTTGGGGAGCACCCGTGTTGTTCGTGAAGAAGAAGGACGGGTCGCTACGGTTGTGTATTGATTACCGTAGGTTGAACCAGTCACGGTGAAGAACAAGTATCCTTTGCCCAGATTGATGATCCGTTCGATCGCCTGAGGGGGCGAAGTATTTCTCGAAGATTAACCTTCGCCGTGGTACCACCACCGCGCGCGTGAGAGAGGAGGACGTGCGAAGAGAGCCTTCGGGACGTGCTTTGGGCACTATGAGTTCTTGGTGATGTCGTTCGGTCCGACGACGAACGCACCGGCCCGTGTTCATGGATCCGATGAACCGGGTATTTCGGCCCTTCCTTTACCGATTCGTCATCGTCTTTATCGATGACATCTTGATATACTCCACGAGTCGGGAGGAGCACGAGGAGCACTTGCGAGCGGTATTGGATACACTGAAGAAGAACCAGTTGTTTGCGCAATACAAGAAGTGCGACTTCTGGCAAGAGGAAGTCAAGTTCCTGGGACATGTAGTGTCCAAGGATGGGATATGAGTGGACCTTGCTAAGGTAGTCATGCGGTTCAGATTGGCAAAGCACCGAATCGGTTCATCGAGGTGAGGAGTTTCCTTGGTCCGGCCGGGTACTACGACGTTTCATTCGGGATTTCTCGAAGATCGCTGTGCCATTGTCTCGGTTGACTCGGAAGGACTCGAAGTTCGCCGGAATGAGAAGGCGGAGGCGCTTTAAGGAGCCGAAGGACAAGTTGACGTCCGCCCCGTGCTAGTATTGCCGAGCAAGGGGTGAAATACACGGTGTATACCGACGCGTCTCGCGTTGGTTTGGGTTGTGTCGATGCGTATGATAGGGTGATTTCGTATGCCTCGAGACAATTAAGGAAGCACGAGGAGAATTACCCTACACATGACTGGAGTTGGCAAATCATCTTTGCATTGAAGCTCTGGAGACATTACCTCTATGGTGAGGAGTTCGAGCTTTTCTGCGACCACAAGAGCCTTAAATACATATTCACGCAAACGGATTTGAATATGAGACAAAGTAGCCGATGGATGGAGACCTTGAAGGACTTCAAGTTCGAGGTTTCCTACCATCCCGGCAAGGCGAACCTTGTGGGAGACGGCTGAGCCGCAAGAAGGCGATAGCATTTGCGGCACCGCTGATGATAGCCGAGTGGGACATGGTGGAGTTTGTGCGAGACTTCGAGCAGAGACTCACTGTCGAGGAGCCTTTTTAGTGTGTTGCGCACGTTCGGGTGCGGCCACTTATTGACGACAGGATTGTTGAGGCCCAAGAGGGCGATATACGGCTGTCTGAGCTTCGAGAGCAAGCTAGCGACGCCATGGACTCCGAGTGGAGAGTTGGTTCTGATGGGGGTTTACGATTCCGTGGCCTCCTATGTGTTCCTGATGTGGCTGACTTGAGACGCGAGCTTCTCGAGTCCGCCCATAACTCGAAGTTTGCGATGCATCCGTGTAGCACGAAGATGTACCAGGATATGAGACGGACGTATTGGTGGGATAACATGAAGGCCCACATTGCTGAGTATGTGTCTCGATGTCTGATGTGCCAGCAGGTCAAGGCAGAACATCGCCGACCTCCTGGACTACTTCAGCCCATGCCTATAGCGGAGTGGAAGTGGGACTTCATCTCCATGGACTTTATATCAGGGTTGCCGAAGACGAGGAAGGGGCACGATTCCATTTGGGTGATTGTGGACCGGTTGACCAAATCGGCCCATTTCCTCCCTATCAGAGTTACGAACTCTGCAGACGAGCTGGCTAGATTGTACATCAGGGAGATCGTCCGTCTGCACGGGGTTCCTTTGGAGATCGTGTCGGACAGAGACACGCGGTTCACATCTATCTTCTGGACTCGTATCCAGGAGGCGATGGGTGTGAAGTTGAAGTTCAGTACAGCGTTTCATCCTCAGACTGATGGGCAGACAGAGCGGGTGAATCAGATTCTGGAGGATATGTTGCGAGCATGTGTGTTGGACTTCAAGGACAGTTGGGATGACTGTCTTCCGTACGCAGAGTTCGCCTACAACAACAGCTTCCAGGCGACTATTGGCATGGCGCCATATGAGGCTCTATATGGTCGACCTTGTAGGGCACCGCACTGTTGGGCAGAGGTTGGAGAGCGTAGCCTGATTGGCCCGGAGTTGGTTCAGGCGACTACAGAGAAGGTAGACATTATCAGGCGTCGATTACTCACAGCGTAGAGAAAGAGCGTAAGAGTTACGCCGATACGAGGCGGCGACCGCTGGAGTTCGAGGTCGGGGATCATGTGTTCCTTCGGGTTTCCCCTATGAAGGAGTCCTTCGGTTCGGGAAGAAGGGGAAGCTCACACCGAGGTTTATCGGTCCATTTCGAGATCTTGGATCGAGTGGGTGATGTGGCGATCGTCTCGCCTTGCCTACACCACTTGCTTCCGTACACAACGTATTTCATGTATCTATGCTGAAGAAGTACGTTCCTGATCCTTCGCATATCATCAGATGGGAGCAGGTACAGTTGAGTGAGGATGCTACGTACGAGCTATGCCCGACGCGTATCCTTGATAGGAAGGAGCAGGTGCTACGTAGCAAAGTCATCCCACTTGTGAAGGTGCTTTGGATACATCATTCCGAAGAGGAAGCTACCTGGGAGACTGAGGTCGAGGTCAGGAAGAACTACCCTCAGCTTCTCGAGGAGTACGAAAAGGTATAAATTTCGAGGACGAAATTTTTTGTTTAAGGGGGGTAGATTGTAACGACCCGAAAATTTCCGACATTGGGTCGAGTACCACCTCGACCATAAATCACGTAGGATTAAATTCTTTAGAAATTTAACAAAGTTAACTAAGTGCTAAACTCGATTAGTCATGAAATCCGTTAGATCGCTTTAAATACGATCCGCAAGACCCAAAAGTTGCGTAATCATTGACGCTAGGTTACCCTAAAGTTTAGAACCAAACTCATTTCCCGTCTGCTCTCGGGAATGAAACGAAACTTCGTATTAGGTCTAGATCGCACATCGGGAGTCCGATTGACCCGAAGCTAAGGAACTAGGACCGCCCCACTGGGCTTAACAATCATCTCAAAAATCAGCTCCATCCGATGTTCCAGGGCCATTCGTTTCGATTCGGAGCGAGGGAGTGAAAAACACTATTCCCGTGCCAAAATAAATATCTGGAATAGTGATCTCGGCATCATTCGTTGACGCGTCAGTATAAGCAACCTGACCGTCATAATCGGACCAAATTACACCCTCGGATTAAGAAAAATTTCAGGAACATTTACATGTACTTAGAATTTCTGATCGTGGCCCACTGACCGTCGAACTGAAAGTGGTCCGCCACGTGCGATCTGGGAATCCGATCGAGTCAAAAACGTAATCCCACGTAGATCCATAGATGGTGAGCTTAAGTCTGACGTTAGGTTCGAGGAGGGCCACCAGAACCTCCCTTTTGAGTTGGAAAAGTGACGAATATCCTATATTAGCAGTACCCCTTGAACCTGAGTCTAATTTCGGAATGTTTTTGGCTATAAAAGGGGCTTAGAACAGCCCCTCTCCCAGCCATACGAATTTTGGAGAAAAACCCTATAGGGAGAGAGAGAAAAGAGAGAGAAGAGCTTGGGTTTTGTTGCCGATCTTCCTCCTACTGCGTTGGATTGTTACACGGCCTACACCGCCCTGTTCTAGGCGCTTTCCCGGCGGTATCCATCCCATTTGAAGGTAAGAAACCCTAACCCTAGGTCTGATTTAAGGTGGAATCGATGTGGGATGTGTAACAACTAATCGATTCCGCTCTTTAGGCTAGAAATCTCCCGTATACGGAAGTTCTACTACCCTTGCTGATTCGTTGAGTTTCAAAAGGCAAAGGTGAGGACTTTAAGTGTATAAGTTACGGTTTTCAACGCTTTCAATGTCAGATAATGGTAGATTCATGATCTCGCTTGTAAATGCACATGTACAAAGTGCTTTCCGTTTCCTGTTTCGATTAACGTTGTAGAAATTGAAATTTCACATACTCTAGGTGTACGTAGAAATACCGTATACGTATTTTTTTTGGAAAAACGTTTGACATGTTTATTTAATGTATTATTATATGTTCTATGGATAAAATACTAATTTGGTGAAAGGAATTGCTGAAATACATGTTCATGTGTAAATGCTACGTATGTTGAAATTGTATATTCTAGAAATACCGTATATGTACTTTTTTTGGGAAAATGTATGACATGTTTATTTAATGTATGATTATACAATATATGTATAAAATACTAGTTTGGCGAAAGGAATCGCCAAAATACATGTTCCCTTGTAAATGACAAGTATGTTGAAATTGCGTATTCCAGAAATACCGCATATGTGTAAAATTTGGAAATGTAATTGTCATGATTATTTGTTGTATGATTATGATATACACGGGTAAATTAACCGCTTGGCAAAAGAATAGGCCTAATATGCAATTGCTAACATACGTTATGTATGTTGGCATCGCACACTCTAAGTGTTTGGTGTACATGCTTGTGTGCGTAGAAGCTTGGGTGTTAGTGCCTTAGATAGGCGCTGATATGGAATTCCCGACTCCCTTAGAGACATGTAGGGTCCCCTCTATGCGGTGGTTCGCTACAACCACTCACTTGTGATGCGTATGTAATTGTATCCCTATGTGTATAGTGCTTTATAACATGCTTTACAACATGCTTTACAACATGCTTTATAACATGCTTTGCTTCATGCTTTACTTCATGCTTTATAATATGCCTGCTAACATGCTTTACCTCATGCTTTACTTCATGCTTTACAACTGTTTGAGATTGGGGACTATGCCTATAATCCAAACATTCGGTACCAGACTTGCGGTTGTGGCCGAGATTCATATCGCCATAACGGACGTGTCTGGCGAACCCGAGTCGTACTTCGGTTGGCGATAGTAGTTGGCCACACGGAGTGCTTTTGCGCTCCATATCGCTTAACTTGTGGTGCGCTCGAGCTAGTCAGGCTTGTCAAGCAAACCGATATGTGTATATGTATGTTCACCATGTTTGGTCGCTACTGCTTGAACCTAGGGTACCAAACTTACCAGTGGCGATCCCGTTAACCATGGTACCTCGATCCGCTAAGACGCATGAGCCGGGCATGGTGGTATGAGACACCGTGGTCGAGCTGTCGGCCTACGCTGGGGTCATGTGCCTCCCCGTAGTGACCATTGCGCAACCAAACTCGTGAGCCGATTATGGTGGTATGGGACACTATATTCGAGCTGTCGATACTTACGGCGAGAGCCGAGTACGGTGAGACCTGTGCTCGTGCTGACGGGCGACGAGTCCTCCATAGTATCTTCGAGTATACTCCAAGTGTCTGTGATTGGCGACGAGTCTTTCACAGTAACTAGAGTATGAGTTGAGCCGAGTACGGTGAGACCTGTACTTGAGCTGACGGCTAGTGATTGAGCCAAGTACGGTGAGATATGTACTTGAGCTGACGGCCAGCAATTGAGCCGCATACGGTGAGATCTGTATCCGTGCTGACGGGTGACGAGCCCTTTGCGATGCGTTCACTACGCTTCTCAAACCATAATATCGTATGAGATTAGCTAGGATTGACGACCCTAGAATGGATCATGTTTGGGAATGATACAAGGGAGGTACCTTAGTTTCCCAATACTGCTGGTTGAAATGGATTAATAAAAACTTGGTAATCATGAGCATCATCGCACCGCATGTGCTTTGTAGATGTGGCGCACTGAGGGAGTAAGCATTCGCGAACGTAAGATGATGTCGCTTGAGGGTGGTTTGGCAAGGGCATACAGCATCATGTCATATCATTTTTGCACTTAACAAGAGTAATTAGAAATGTTTGATTTGTACTGCGTTATCATTACTGCTTGATTGATTTGATAACATGTTAACCTATGCTTTATTGTTCCACTGAGTTAGCTACTCACTCCCACGTTACGGGACGGTGTTCGCAACACCCACCAGACTCTGTCGCAGGTGTAGATGGCGCCTCTGTTCAGGAGCCGGAGCTCGACTTCGAGGAGGATCAGGAGGAGTTCTCCTTTATGCAGTACTCTGACGGCTATGCTTAGGCCGGCTGCATCGCGGGATTTTCAGGGCCTCTCTTGAGGATCGTATTTTGATTTTTGGACTTAGAAACAATACATGTATATTGGTACTCAGTTAGTACTCATACTCTGGAGTTCCTAAAATTTTGTTACTTTACATACTTTGAATATAAAATTTCAGTCTTCCGCTTGCCTTTATACAATTGAACTGGAGTATGATTTACTGTTTTGGTATAATCTCATTCATGTTTATTGCGCTAACTCAGACAACATTTAACCATCATTGTGTATGTTGCATAAGTGATGCGTTGGAACTCGGGAGTTGAGTTCATACTCGACCCCCGATTTTCAGGGCGTTACATTCATGGACGAGGAGGAGGAGTTCTTCTACCGTCAGCTTTCAGGCGGGTTTATGTAGACCTAGAGCTGCGTCGTCGGGATACTAGGATACTTGCTTAGTTGGACATCTCACATTTTCCCAATTTGTCTATTTTGCAACAAATTTTATATATATTAAACCCGGTTACATTATTATACTCTGGAGGTTGAGAACTTCTTACTTATTTTAATACATATACATCAGACTTCTGTTTGCTTAATTACACTATCTCTGGAGTATGATATGTTGTTTTGGTATAATCCCACTCATGTTTAACTCATTAATATGGATGAAATCTGAACATCATTATCCATGTTGCATAAGTGTTATGCTGGATCTCGGGAGTAAAGGTTTTCTAGAACCTCGAAATCCGGGGCGTCACACTCTTGATGGCATGCACGTTAGGAAACTAAATCGGAAGGTTACACACTCGGGACCTAGTTGTTCTGAACTCGTAGCAAACATGTGATGTTTGAAATTTCGGTAACGACCGCTTTAGTTGAAGTGAGAATATCCCAAGATGTCCTAAAGGGGGGTGAATAGGACTTTTTAATATTTTATGATAATTTAAAACATATAAACTCTATCCTGAATAAATATGCAAGTTTCAGGATTTCTTCAACGTAACTCTAACGGCTTCCAAGCTAAATAGAAGATCCAATCACAAAACTATTTAAAGAATAACCAAGATGCTCAACATAGTTTATGATGGATGTGACTGTATATGAGGTGTGATTCACTTAGTTTTAGATAATCATGTGCAGGTGCAATATGAGAACAATTAGAGAAATCATACAAACAGTAGAAGTAAATGGCAATCTCGAACACAGTCGTTTTTATAGTAGTTAAACTACGTGTTTACTCCACTTCCGGCGGACGCACTCAACCCTTGAGTATATCGGATCTCACTAATGGAGGTTTTAAATCAGGTTCACCTCAAACCAGTACAACCTACTCTAGGCTGACTCTAATGTGTCTCCACGACACAAGTTTATGCCCCACATAGGAGCAAGGGTCAACACACAACACCGAGGTTTTAGGACACACAGGCCAAGGATCCACACAAGGAACATACCAGTTTATGCTCCCATGAGCAAGGGTCAACACACAGCACCCAGGTTTTAGACCACACAGGTCGAGGGCTTAAGTTTATGCTTTCCACATAGCAAGGGTCAATACATAGCACTCCCACGTACACTCCCGTCGGAGGCCTCCTATGAGGACTTGAAAGGGGTAAGAATCACCTTTGACCCAATCTTACAAAAGGAATGATCACAAGGGTTCTCTAGACTCTAATGAATTATAGATAAGTAGATGAGCCTCATTAAGCACGTTGATGAAGATCTCCTCCTTTGACGATGAAGAATCTTTAGCTCCCTTGAACCGCAACTCAGATGATTCTCCAATGTAAGGCAACGGATTGGGTCAAGGTTATGATAGAATCCTACTCTATTAGATTTCCTATAAATGAGACAGAGCGATTCCAATCATCTATGCATTCAAGGTATCCCAGCTTAATAATTTGCCATTAAGATGGTAGCTGCAGGATCCTTGAATGTGGAAGTTCATTCCCCATTCCACTCTATTGAATATCAATGATGAGGGTGGATTGGAGGATGAACTTCCGTGAGAGAAAAGGCTTAGGGTATATGATCTGGGTTTAAACATATAAAAGCACTCTTTATTTTCTCTACGAATAACCAATGGCAAGCCGATTGATGGTCCGACACTGGAGGGTACGCTAGTGGTTCGGGAGTTTGTTGGAGTCTTTAAGACTATCCCTGGTTTACCTCCTCGGCGTGAGATTGATTTTACGATTGACCTTACGCCTGGTGCGACGCCCATCTCGTTGCCGACTTATCGTATGCCTCCATGTGAGATGGAGGAGCTGCGGAAACAGATTGACAAACTTGTAGGGAAAGGTTTTATTCGACCTAGTGTGTCTCCTTGGGGAGCACCTGTGTTGTTCGTGAAGAAGAAGGACGGGTCGCTACGGTTGTGTATTGATTACCGTAGGTTGAACCAGGTCACGGTGAAGAACAAGTATCCTTTGCCCAGATTGATGATCATTCGATCGGTTGAGGGGGTGAAGTATTTCTCGAAGATTGACCTTCAGTCGTGGTACCACCAGTTGCGCGTGAGAGAGGAGGACGTGCAGAAGACAGCCTTCAGGACGTGCTTTGGGTACTATGAGTTCTTGGTGATGTCGTTCGGTCTGACGAACGCACCAGCCGTGTTTATGGATCTGATGAACTGGGTATTTCGGCCATTCCTTTACCGATTCGTCATCGTCTTTATCGATGACATCTTGATATACTCCACGAGTCGGGAGGAGCACGAGGAGCACTTGCGAGCGGTATTGGATACACTGAAGAAGAACCAGTTGTTCGCGCAATATAAGAAGTGCGACTTCTGGCAGGAGGAAGTCAAGTTCCTGGGACATGTGGTGTCCAAGGATGGGATAGCAGTGGACCTTGCTAAGGTAGCCGCGGTTCAGGATTGGCAGCAGCCTGAGTCGGTTACTGAGGTGAGGAGTTTCCTTGGTCTGGCTGGGTATTACAGACGTTTCATTCGGGATTTCTCGAAGATCGCCAGGCCATTGTCTCAGTTGACTCGGAAGGACCTGAAGTTCGCCTGGAATGAGAAGGCGGAGGTCGCTTTTAAGGAGCTGAAGGACAAGTTGACGTCCGCCCCTGTGCTAGTATTGCCAGAGCAAGGGGTGAAATACACGGTATAAACTGACGCGTCTCACGTTGGTTTGGGTTGTGTTCTGATGCAGAAGGATAGGGTGATTTCGTATGCCTCGAGACAATTAAGGAAGCACGAGGAGAATTACCCTACACATGACCTGGAGTTGGCAGGTGTCATCTTTGCATTGAAGCTCTGGAGACATTACCTCTACGGTGAGGAGTTCGAGCTTTTCTGCGACCACAAGAGCCTTAAATACATATTCACGCAGCGGGATTTGAATATGAGACAGCGCCGATGGATGGAGACCTTGAAGGACTTCAAGTTCGAGGTTTCCTACCATCATGGCAAGGCGAACCTTGTGGCAGACGCGCTGAGCCGCAAGAAGGTGATAGCATTTGCGGCACCGCTGATGATAGCCGAGTGGGACATGATGGAGTTTGTGCGGGACTTCGAGCAGAGACTCACTGTCGAGGAGCCTTTTGAGTGTGTTGCGCACGTTCGGGTGCGGCCACTCATTGACGACAGGATTGTTGAGGCCCAAGAGGGCGATATATACTGTCTGAGCTTCGAGAGCAGGCTAGCGACGCCGTGGACTCCGAGTGGAGAGTTGGTTCTGATGGGGGTTTATGATTCCGTGGCCGCCTATGTGTTCCTGATGTGGCTGACTTGAGACGCGAGCTTCTCGAGTCCGCCCATAACTCGAAGTTTGCGATGCATCCTGGTAGCACGAAGATGTACCAGGATATGAGACGGACGTATTGGTGGGATAACATGAAGGCCCACATTGCTGAGTATGTGTCTCGATGTCTGACGTGCCAGCAGGTCAAGGTAGAACATCGCCGACCTCCTGGACTACTTCAGCCCATGCCTATAGCGAGTGGAAGTGGGACTTCATCTCCATGGATTATTCATATCGGGTTGCCGAAGACGAGGAAGGGGCACGATTCCATTTGGGTGATTGTGGACCGGTTGACCAAATCGGCCCATTTCCTCCCTATCGAGTTACGAACTCTACTGACGAGCCGGCTAGATTGTACATCGGGAGATCGTCCGTCCGCACGGGTTCCTTTGGAGATCGTGTCGGACGAGACACGCGGTTCACATCTATCTTCCGGACTCGTATCCGGAGGCGATGGGTGTGAAGTTGAAGTTCAAGATGCGGCGTTTCATCCTCAGACTGATGGGCGACAGAGCGGGTGAATCAGATTCTGGAGGATATGTTGCGAGCATGTGTGTTGGACTTCAAGGACAGTTGGGATGACTGTCTTCCGTACGCAGAGTTCGCCTGCAACAACAGCTTCCAGGCAACTATTGGCATGGCCCCATATGAGGCTCTATATGGTCGACCTTGTAGGGCACCGCTTGTTGGGCGTAGGTTGGCGAGCGTAGTCTGATTGGCCCAGAGTTGGTACAGGCGACTACAGAGAAGGTAGACATTATCAGGCGTCGATTACTCACAGCGCAGAGCAGGCAGAAGAGTTACGCCGATACGAGGCGGCGACCGCTGGAGTTCGAGGTCGGGGACCATGTGTTCCTTCGGGTTTTCCCTATGAAGGGAGTCCTTCGGTTTGGGAAGAAGGGGAAGCTCACACCGAGGTTTATCGGTCCATTTCAGATACTGGATCGAGTGGGTGATGTGGCGTATCGTCTCGCCTTGCCTACACAACTTGCTTCCGAACACAACGTATTTCATGTATCTATCTTTGAAGAAGCACGTTCTCGATCCTTCGCATATCATTAGATGGGGAGCAGTAGTGATTGAGTGAGGATGCTACGTACGAGCCGCGCCCGACGCGTATCCTTGATAGGAAGGAGCGGTACTACGTAGCAAGGTCATCCCACTTGTGAAGGTACTTTGGACACATCATTCGAGGAGGAAGCTACCTGGGAGACTGAGGCCGAGGTCAGGAAGAACTACCCTCAGCTTCTCGAGGAGTACGAAAAGGTATAAATTTTGAGGATGAAATTTTTTTGTTTAAGGGGGGTAGATTGTAACGACCCGTAAATTTCCAGTACATTGGGTCGAGTACCACCTCGACCGAAATCACGTAGGATTAAATTCTTTAGAAATTTAACAAAGTTAACTAAGTACTAAACTCGATTAGCCATGAAATCCGCTAGGATCGCTTTAAATACGATCTGCAAGACCCAAAAGTTGCAGAATCATTGACGCTAGGTTACCCTAAAGTTTAGAACCAAACTCATTTCCCGTCTGCTCTCGGGAATGAAACGAAACTTCGTATTAGGTCTAGATCGCACATCGGGAGTCCGATTAACCCGAAGCTAAGAAACTAGGACCGCCCCACTGGGCTTAACAATCATCTCAAAAATCAGCTTTATCCGATATTCCATGGCCATTCGCTTCGATCCGGAGCGAGGGTGTGTGAAAAACACTATTCCTATTCCAAAATAAATATCTGGAATAGTGATCTGGCATCATTCGTTGACGCGTCAGTATTAAGCAACCTGACCGTCAGAATCAGACCAAATTATACCCTCGGATTAAGAAAAATTTCAGGAACATTTACATGTACTTGGAATTTCTGATCGTGGCCCACTGACCATCGAACTGAAAGTGGTCCGCCACGTGCGATCTGGGAATCCGATCGAGTCAAAAACGTAATCCCACGTAGATCCATAGATGGTGAGCTTAAGTCTGACGTTTGGTTCAAGGAGGGCCACCAGAACCTCCCTTTTGAGCTGGAAAAGTGACGAATATCCTATATTAGCAGTACCCCTTGAACCTGAGTCTAATTTCGGAATGTTTTTGGCTATAAAAGGGGCTTAAAACAGCCCCTCTCACAGCCATACGAATTTGGGAGAAAAACCCTAGAGGGAGAGAGAGAAAAGAGAGAGAAAGGCTTGAAGTTTGTTGCCGATCTTCCTCCTCCTGCGTTGGATTGTTACACGGCCTACACCGCCCTGTTCTAGGCGCTTTTCCGGCGGTATCCATCCCATTTGAAGGTAAGAAACCCTAACCCTAGGTCTGATTTAAGGTAGAATCGATGTGGGATGTGTAACGACTAACCGATTCCGCTCTTTAGGCTAGAAATCTCCCGTATACGGAAGTTCTTCTACCCTTGCTGATTCGTTGCGTTTCCAAAGGCAAAGGTGAGGACTTTAAGTGTATAAGTTACGGTTTTCAATGCTTTCAATGTCAGATAATGATAGATTCATGATCTGCATGTAAATGCACATGTACAAAGTGCTTTCCGTTTCCTGTTTCGATTAACGTTATAAGATATGGATTTTCACATACTCTAGGTATACGTAGAAATACCGTATACGTATTTTTTTGGAAAAATGTTTAACATGTTTATTTAATGTATGAATATATAATATATGAATAAAATACTAGTTTGGCGAAAGGAATCGCCAAAATACATGTTCACTTGTAAAGGCGACGTATGTTGAAATTGTGTATTTTAGAAATACCGTATACGTATTTCTTTTGGAGCAATGTTTGACATATTTATTTAATATATGATTATACAATACATGAATAAAATACCAGTTTGGCGAAGGGAATCGCCGAAATCTATGTTCGCTTGAAAACACTATGTATGTTGAAATTGCGTATTCTAGAAATACCGCTTATGTACAAATTTTGGAAATATAATTGTCATGATTATTTGTCGTATGAATATGGTATGCGTGGATAAAATAACCGCTTGGCGAAAGAATAGCCCTAATACGCATTTGCTAACATACGTCGTGTATGTTGGAATAGTGTATTCTAAGTGTTCGCGTAGATGTTTGTGTGTGTAAATGTTTGAGTGTTAGTGCCTTAGATAGGCGCTGATATGGAATTCCCGACTCCCTTAGAGACATGTAGGGTCCCCTCCATGCGGTGGTTCGCTATAACCACTCACTTGTGATGCGTATGTAATTGTATCCCTATGTGTATAGTGCTTTATAACATGCTTTACAACATGCTTTACAACATGCTTTATAACATGCTTTACTTCATGCTTTACTTCATGCTTTATAATATGCCTGCTAACATGCTTTACTTCATGCTTTACTTCATACTTTACAACTGTTTGAGTTTGGGACTATGCCTATAGTCCAAACATTCGGTACCAGACTTGTTGTTGTGGCGGAGATTCATATCGCCACAATGGACGTGTCTGGCAAACCCGAGTCGTACTTTGGTTGGCGATAGTGGTTGGCCACACGGAGTGCTTTTGTGCTCCATATCGCTCAGCTTGTGGTGCGCTCGAGCTAGTCAGGCTCGTCAAGTAAACCGAAGTGTATATGGATGTTCACCATGTTTGGTCGCTACTGCTTGAACCTAGGGTACCAAACTTACCAGTGGCGATCCCGTTAACCATGGTACCTCGATCCGCTAAGACGCATGAGCCGGGCATGGTGGTATGGGACACCGTGGTCGAGCTGTCGGCCTACGCTGGGGTCATGTGCCTCCCCGTAGTGACCATTGCGCAACCAAACTCGTGAGCCGATTATGGTGGTATGGGACACTATATTCGAGCTGTCGATACTTACGGCGAGAGCCGAGTACGGTGAGACCGTGCTCGTCTTGACGGCGACGAGTCCTCCGTAGTATCTTCGAGTATACTCCAAGTGTCCGTGATTGGCGACGAGTCTTTCACGAAGAACTAGAGTATGAGTTGAGCCGAGTACGGTGAGACCCGTACTTGAGTGACGGCTAGTGATTGAGCCAAGTACGGTGAGATATGTACTTGAGCCGACGGCCAAGACAATTGAGCCGCATACGGTGAGATCGTATCCGCGCTGACGGGTGACGAGCCCTTTGCGATGCCTTCACTACGCTTCTCAAACCATAATATCGTATGAGATTAGCTAGGATTGACGACCCTAGAATGGATCATGTTTGGGAATGATACAAGGGAGGTACCTTAGTTTCTCAATACTGCTGGTTGAAATGGATTAATAAAAACTTGGTAATCATGAGCATCATCGCACCGCATGTGCTTTGTAGATGTGGCGCACTGAGGGAGTAAGCATTCGCGAACGTAAGATGATGTCGCTTGAGGGTGGTTTGGCAAGGGCATACAGCATCATGTCATATCATTTTTGCATTTAACAAGAGTAGTTAGGAATGTTTGAATTGTACTGTGTTATCATTACTGCTTGATTGATTTGATAACATGTTAACCTATGCTTTATTGTTCCACTGAGTTAGCTACTCACTCCCACGTTACGGGACGGTGTTTGCAACACCCACCAGACTCTGTCGCAGGTGTAGATGGCGCCTCTGTTCAGGAGCCGGAGCTCGACTTCGAGGAGGATCAGGAGGAGTTCTCCTTTATGCAGTACTCTGACGGCTATGCTTAGGCCGACTGCATCGCGGGGATTCCAGGGCTTATCTACAGAGTTGTCTTTTGATTTTTGACTTAGAAACAATACATGTATATTGGTACTCAGTTAGTACTCATACTCTGGAGTTCACAAAATTTTGATACTCTACATATTTTAAATATAAAATTTCAGTCTTCCGCTTGCCTTTATACAATTGAACTGGAGTATGAATTACTGTTTTGGTATAATCTCATTCATGTTTATTGCGCTAACTCAGACAACATTTAACCATCATTATGTATGTTGCATAAGTGATGCGTTGGAACTCGGGAGTTGAGTTCATACTCGACCCCCGATTTTCAGGGCGTTATAGATAATATCGAGATAGTTTCGAGGACATTGACAACAGGGTTCGATTTCATCGAACAACGTGTCGATAAATTGACAAAGGTAAAAAACTTAAAGATTTTCCTGATTTTGTAAATTAGTTTTCTTACCAAAAACCCTAAGACGTTCTATCCAATTTTTAAGGGTTTTATATACCTGGTGTTTTTGGACAAGGGATGTGAGGCTAAGGTTTACTTTTGACAAGTTCGAGCGCACATCCTGTCGAGGCAGATGCTTGAACAATCTTCCTATGGGGCTCACTTGTCTTGCTGATTCAACACTCACGCTAATTGAGAAACCAGGGCACTTTCAATCTCCCCCTTTATCAATTACGTGACAAAACACCCTAGAACAACTTCTAGACGACTAATACCCTAAATTGTGTGTACATGAACTTTACACAATTTTATAAAGCTATTGAGTTCACACATACACACGACTGTATCATTCAATAGTAGCTTCTCCCCCTGTCTTCTTGCAGCAGCTCCCCATAACACCTGTACCACCATTAACAAACAGATACACTCAATTTTCCTATAGGGTGGAATTTGTTCTCCCCCTTTTTGTTAGTCATTGGCAAAGGGCAATATAACAATAGATGTTGACTGAAGTTGAAGCATATGGGAGAACCAAAACTTAGATAGTATTTCAAAATAGAATGCATAATTAAGAGAGAAAGATGTTAGAAGGACATATCAACATAACACTTATGCAGACCAGGGCAAGAGAGAGCTGTGAATTGAACAGATATTAGCAGGATAGACATAAATCACAAAATCAATTCTCAAGTGATAAGGAATATGCAGAAGTAAGCAAACACAATGTATACCAGTATTCCATAGACTTTAGTGCATAATTGAGAGCAAAGAGATATGGCAATAAAGATATATGAATTATAAACTAGTTACCAATAGAAATATCCAAAATAGAAATTGCCCAAGCTTGGCAGTATTGTAACATCCATCTAAACCAACAGACATAAATATCTAGCCCATCCATGGGCAACCAAAAAAGAAACAAGTATTTTCATCACGCAGAGGATTTCCATAAGCCATCCCAAAAAGAAGAAAAAAAAACACTGTCAGACCTGTCATGTTAGGTAGGCATCACATACACACATAAGAGAGCAAGGCATTCAAAAAGATATCCATGCCCAAACACTAAGATGAGGATCTGGTGTATGTGATAGTATGAAGACTGTCGATACTATGGTGAAGGGGTTGATGAAGATGGTGATGTATCGTCTTATCGGCAAGTTATTAAATCAACTAGTTGCTGCACCGACTATTGCGCCCCAGCCACCAATCTTTCCAGAGCAATGAACCTTGCATTCATCGTCTCCTTCTTCTGAGTGACTTCTCGCAAAGTCGTTCCAATCTAATCTTGATGTAGTTTGAATCTTTTTGCCTGCACGGGGTTGGATGGAGATGGAGTTTGCTGCGATGCGAGAGGGTCACCTTCGGCCATTCCTGCTCCTTCAGCTTGTGCAGCCCCTTCACCCAGTTCACCTTCTTCATGAATCCCTTCCTCGGGTTGATCTTTGGGATATCGGTGGAACTTCAAATCCATCTTTCTAATGTTGTTTTTGTTGAAGTGTTGGAGAGGAAGTTCTCGATCGTTTGTTATCGGAAGACCGATCATATCAGATATCACGTGAATAATCTGAGGGTAGGGTAAATGGATGTCTCGAGAAGTGTGAATTGCATACACTAACTGGTGAACAATCAGAGTGGGAAGGCATATCTTGATCCCAGTTGCTACACAATATACCACCATGGTCATGAATCCTATAAGGTCTACTCGATTGGTACTCTGAGGGTACACATTTAAGGCGAAGATGCCATGTAGAATACGATACTTAGGTTCCATGAATTTTGCCTTTAACGGATTACCTTGGTGCCAGGCAATATCCCTACCATGGCAAAGAAATCTCGTGACCTTAGATTGAGTGTCAGCATTTTCAAGGTCCAGGTTAGAGAGACCGATTGGAGACAGAGTGAGGCCAAAGATGCTTGCAATAGATTCAGGGGTAATTTCTACGTCGACATCCCTAACAGAAACAAAGATAGAGGGAGGTTGTACCAATGGAGAGTGACTAGAAGAAAAAAAGTTATAGGTTCTTTCATAGTGACATGGGCCGCCAAAGTCGAGGAGAGGCAGCCAATCAATTGCAACTAACAGCGGTTCCAGATTGTATGGTTTTAGGCATTCCCTATCAATTTTTCGTTCATGGACCAGCTTTCTTCCAATATATTTTGTCAGAGCAGGATTTACCCTAGTAGGAGGAGAGATCGGTGCGTCATGTTGGGACCCACCACACGAAATTTGTCTGGTTCGCTGGCGTATTGGGGTTCCATGATCAGACGTCCTTGCCCTTTCCTTTGGAGTAAGGACTTTTTGTCTGGAGGATCTTGAGGATTCTCCAGGACCAGACATTTTTCCCTTGTCCTTTCCCATTGACCAGTAACCACTGAGAGAGAGATTTGATGAATTGATGATCTTATAGACAGAACTTCTCTCAATAATCTAGAAATAACAAAAGACACAAGATGTAATCTTGATGATTAAGGAAATAGAAGAGGTATTACCAGATTTTGATGATCTTGTAGGACTCACAAATGGAGATTCATGTAGCACGGCTGAGGAAGACGACCAGAGGAGAGAAAATGAGCTTTGAGTAATGAAATGAAAAATTTCCTGCTCGTCCGTCTTTCATCAGGCGGTAAACTTCTACATCATCGAACATGGTTTCGATGATATCGATATACCCCATTCGATGTTATCGAAGATGTCCTCAATAACATTCTCGAACACGTGACTCTTTTGATTCCAAAGGGGTGTCGATGATATTGATATTTGTTCAATTTAATCGAGGATCCATACGATTCATCGACAGACATATCAAAGATGTATATATATTTCATTTCAGCATCTTGATGATCTTTCATATATGTATAACTTAGTATATTCTTATATCGGACAGTATACACATCAAAAGTTGTACAAACATTGTACCAACCAAAATTATAAACATTAATAATGTTTATGCACAAAAAAATTAAGTGATGAGACCTCAGATATATCATGAAAATTATCAAAATTGCATCATTTCAACAACCTCCAGATCTAGATGCACGACCTGGAGATGTATTCCATGCTCAATTGTTACTAAGCATATGGATTAACCTTTCCATTGCCTTCAATGACATAGCAGTGGTCACCTATGCGACAACCCTTCATCACTAGTTTAACTGATAGGTCTAGGATCTCGCATTCTTGCTTGTTGAATGTAACCACATGCTCATTGTCACATATTTGAGAAATGCTTAGAAGATTATGTGTCAATCCTTTTATGCAAAAGGCATTCTCATTTTTGAGCATATTCATTCCTTTGATAGTTCCCTATCCTATTACCTTAGCAGTGCTTCCATCTCCATAGGTGACTATCCCGTCACCAAGATTTGAATAATTTGTGAGTAGAGATTTGTCACCCGTGACATGTCTAGAGCATCCGCTATCCAGTTACCACTTAACATCATTGCTTGTTATATGATTTGAGTGAGTAACAAGGCAATTTTTCTTCTCTTTCACTACCCCTTTTGTGACAAGATTTCTTACTATGGTAATTTGTGCTTCATTAATCAAGTTCGGTGACTGAATCATATTTCCTTGTTTCATAAATTCATTTGTTTTTTGATTCAGTTCAGCCACCTGATCTAATAGTTCCTTCATTCTCTTGGTCATTCTTGGTGGTGATGGATGTGTATCACCTCTAACCATATTCCTAGGTGGACTCTTGACATATTGTATTGTTCTTCTTGTTGGTCCATATTTACCAGTATGATTTTGACTAGAATTGAGTTGAGTCCTCCTAGGATACATGCATTCAAATTTATAACGACCAGAATCTCCACATGAATGACAAACAGGAGTAGTTTCTATTTTACTTCTTGATGCAGCTGATTTCTCAAAAGTTGGTGCTGCATATTTGAATTTTAACTTGAATTTATCATATCCTAATCCACTCTTATCTTTCCCAGGTCTTCCCATTCCTAAGAGTTTTTTCTAATTTTTCACTACTCTGGGAAAATTTATAATTCAGTTCAACAGATTTTCTACCTCTACATCAAACTTGAGTGTGTGATTTTCATTCCGAAGATGCATGTTTTTATCTTTCAATAGTTCAATCTGTTTATTCAGTTTTTCAGACTCAGATTTGAGAAAGGTATTGATTCTTTCAAGCCTATCATTTTCTGAGTGGTATTGTTGTAGATCATTAATCAAGTGTGTATTGATTTCTAATGTTTTGTCTAGATCTATTTGTAGCAATTTATTTTTATTTTCACTTATCCCAAGTCTTTTAAGGATATTGATGCTATGGATGTAAAGTTGATTATAGGCATCTGCAGTTTATCCTTTACTTCTTCTTCTTTCTCTGTTTCCTCATTATCAGATGGAAATGACTTAGTGGCTTAAGGTTCTTAGATTTTCTCAGTTTCTATGGGAATGATGGAGGCTGTAGAGACCATGAGAATTTTTAGGGATTTTTGGTCTTCATCACTCTCTGAGTCACTATATTCTGATTTTGACTCATTAGTATCATCCTATGTGGCTGCCATTGCCTTTCCTTTGGTTTTCCTATTTAGGCATTTAGTGGACAGATGACCAAACTTTCGACAGGTGTAGCATTGCGGTTCCTTGGACTTTTTATCAGATTTACATGCGAAATGTTTGTTGTCCATCTGTCTTCCTTTAGATGGTCGGACACGATTTTTTTGAAAGAATTTTCTGAACCGTTAGCTAACAAAGGCACTTCATCATCTTTATTCTCCCTTTCACTTTCATCTTCCTCATTTAGAGTATTCTTTGAAGTTTTGAGGATAATATTTTTGGGTTTAGGAGTTTGCTTGAAGTGTAGTTCAAATGTTTGTAGGGAACCTACAAGTTCTTCTACTTTCATCTCATCCATGTTTCTACATTCTTCAATAGTTGTGACTTTAGAATTGAACCATTCCGCTAAGGATCTTGAAAAGGCCAAGCTATATGACCTAGAGAGGGGGGGGGGGGGGTGTGGAATAGGACTGTGCCAAATTAAAATTTAATCGAGGAATTGAAATACGATTGCCTTATAAAAATAAAGAACAGTACTTTAAATAAATTAAAGAACTGAAATGTAAAACAATTTTAAATAAAGAGCTTGATACTAACGTTGTTCTAAGGACAACCTTTGCACCATAAAAACTAAGGGTTTATGGCAGAACAACCTTATTAGAACAAATTGAATATCAAAACTAAAACAGAAAGAAAATAAAGGAAATAGCAAGAAACGAATTCTAAACTATTACAACATTCCCCACTTTGCTTGAAATGTAAATATTACAACATTTACATCCACATATACATTCCACAAATCTAAATGATTAAAGATATAGAAATTAAAAGAGCATTTAAATCACAAAACACACCGATATATAGTGGTTCGCCTGTGTGTTCACCAACTGTTAAACAACACTCACACAACTTGATACTCCACTCCTAATATCCTCACACAGGGGATATTAGCATTCACTATCAAAATAGGTTTCGCAGGTTCACCTAAAACCTTCACAATTGTGTCTTTTTAACTTAGGCTTACACAATCCAAAAACCCACACTTTCTGAGTTTTTTGGCTCTCCTCAAATAACCAACGCAATGAGATTTTTCTGGTAAATCTCAAATAAAACCAAAATAATAAAATTTACAATAAATGTAAAATACCTAGATTTCTTCTTTTGTAGCAGCCCGGTAGAACCAATCAGAGCAGAAGTTCGAATCAACGTTTAATGTCCAATACTCACTAAAGAAATGGTTCTAGGTTCTAATTGATTTTAAATTAAACCAAATTGGGCGTAGCTCTATTTGATTTTGATTCCAATGAAGAAACAATGCAGTAATTCCTCTTTTTCAAATAAGATTTGAATATAGGAATAAAATCAAATATCAATAAGCTAACAAAAAAAGAATATTAAATATGAACAGAGTAACTTAAAATGAACACTAACTTATGTCAAAGTGGAGGCTTGAAGTTTCTCAAATTAATCGATGAAAAATTCTGAAATTCATGCTCAATTTATAGTTATAGAAATCGCATCTATGACTGGTTGTGTGGCCACCACGACTGGTCATAGGATGAACTACTTTTTGAACTTTTAAACGCGATCTGAAAAAACCGTTCCACGACTGGTTGAAGGTAGTACACAACCAGTCGTGTGCACTCTACGACTGGTCATGAATCACCCACGACTGGTCATGAGACACCAGGATTAGATGCTGGAGTTTGAGTCATCAAACCAGGACTAGTCGAAGGACGAGTCGTGACAATCCTACGACCGGTTGAACAGTCTCCACGACTGGTCATAGAATCGCTAAAAAATTTTAAAAATGTTCAACAACTTAGGACTGGTCTTGGAATTTCTTGGACTGGCCGAACCAGGTCTAGGACTAGTGAACAAGGTCCAGGACTAGTCTTAGAATGGACCAAATTCATGTAAAAAGATTCATCTTGAATTATGTATACAACATGACCTACCCTAAGGTCAAACTAAGGTCTATCATACCTGGGACATGAAGTATGAACATTGAACTTCATTCTTTCAGAAGATGATTAACCTTTGAAGCTTGAGATCTCTACTTGATGTAGCTTGATCTTGAGATCTTCTACAACTTGAATTTAAACTTCAACTTGAGTTGCATTTGATTCTCGAGTCTTGAACAAACACTCTTCTTATCGATGTAGCTCTGAACATTGATGCTTATAGAAGAGGACAAAATGCATAACCTTGCATTTCTTGAACCAGAGTACCGTACATGTCTTGAACCATTATGATGTAGTGTCTTGATCATATCAACATACAAACACAAGACACAGATAAAGGTTTTGGCACCACAAAATTTGACAATCAAAGGAGCATGAGACCATAACACTTACAATCTCCCCCTTTGTCAAATTTGTGATAAAACACACTCATATAAAAATAAGAGAAGCACCACATGCACATTAACGAATCATGCACCAGTTATATAAGAGAACCAGTTACGACCTGGTGTAAAGAATCATGAATCATGAACCAGTTGTCATTAAGTACAAACTCATTATTATTTATATACTCCCCTTGAGTAGCAGCACACATATCCAAAATATTAACTAGTCATATCCATAAGCAATCAAGCCAAATGCTTCGAGAAACTTTTCAAAAGCCTTCTCCCCCCTTTTATCACAATATGATAAAGGAAGCAACAATTTAAAGGATAATAAATGGAGGAATAGATGGAGCAACTCGACAATATATAAGAAAGTAAAAGTTCACAATCCAGTTACTAGTATAACTAAAAAGTCATCAAACCAAATATAGTGCACAATCCCACATAAGTATGAAAGATATTACATACCAAGAATGAAAACACTCAATCAGGTTTTGAAGAAGGAGCAGGAATGGTAGGATCAAGTTTATGCAATCCCTTGTTCAAGCACCTAAGATACTTGTGCATATATTGAAACTGAAGATCATGGGCAACATTCATATTGCCTACCTGCTCTTCTAAAGCACGAAGACGAGCATCAAAATCAGAAGGCTCAAAGTTAGGATCATTTTCAGAATCAGATTCAAGTTCATCGAAAATATCATCCATGTCCACATCGTCAGGAGGAAGATTCCCAGCATCTCCTCATCGTCTGCTTCAGCACCACTACCAACATCCACTTAGCCACGAGCCAATTCCAATTTCTTTTTGTTAATATTCGAATTGTTAAAAATAAGATGATGGATGGGAGCCTCTCCAACAGGCATAGCCACGAGCATGTGATTAGCTAAAACAGTCATGAGATAGGCAAAAGGAATATCACTATGACCTGGATGGAGACGGGACTGAATAATGGAATGACATATCAATGAAGGAAGGCAAATTTTATAACCAGAAATGACAGAGTGCAGAACATGAACCATAAAGGCAGTTAATTTTGTCTTATTACCAGAACGAGGATACAGGTTAGAAATAAAAACCTGTAAAGTACCCTGTATTTGGGTAATAAGTACCTTGCAGGGAGCGCGTTCCCTTTGTGACCATTGCACATTCATATTACACAAATCTCTGGTAAGCATATGCTTTTCAGATTCTGAGGGTTTTTCAGCTAAAGTATGAATAGGAATTTCCTCCTCATTAATAGGTATATCCATTAACCCTATAATCAGATGGCGGTTAACTTCAAAAAGACCTTCTCTAGTATCAATTTTAAAAGTTAAATTCTCAAAAGAGAACTCTAAGATACATGCAAACATGGCCTATGCAATAGATTGGTATGCAGGCCCACCCCAATCTAAGATGTTATCCTATCCTACAGTTTGGAGAATTGGAAGAATACCAAAAGGAGCAATGTGTTCAATACAGACAGATCGTTTAACAATGACTTTGTGCATACGCAAATCCCATACATCAGAGGAATCATCCTCAGGTGAACGAAGATAGCGCCTAAAGAGAGGAGCTGATCTAGAAGAAGATGGACCACGGGAAGTTTTCTTTTTCCCCCTAGCATCCATTTTCAGTATGAAAATCAAAGGATCAAGTAGATACAAAAGATGTGAAAAAGGGATTTTGCTAGATCATATTTTTCAAGAAAATGCTCCAAAATTGCAATTAATCTCAAAATAGATTACTCCAAGAGTGAAAATGAAGTAATAAGAACTAGAATCTACAAGAGAAGCACAAATGATGCACTAACTTTGAAGATCTAGGAAGGTGGGTACGACTAGTCGTGCCTCGGCTCATTGGAAAGTGAAGTAGAAATGAAGAAGATAAAAATTTTCTCCAATTTTAAAAGCACCACCGAGTTTTACGACTGGTCGTGGATGTGCTCGACTGGTTGTGTACATTCACGATTGCTCGTGTCCCGAAAAAATAAGCATTTTTTCATAAAAAATTGAAATTTAAATCATTAAAATATCAAATATAAATATACTATAATATAAGTATGCATAAATAATCAATTTAAAATGCACAAACCGAGATCAAATTTCAATTTATTAAACTTGCTTTTGTCGAGCGGCTTAGTGAAAATGTCAGCAAGTTGAGTCTCGGTCGGTATATATTCCAAGGATATTATTTTATCTTCCACTAATTCACGAATATAGTGATACCTAATGTCAATGTGATTGGTACGTGAATGTTGGATTGGGTTTTTTGATATATTTATAGCACTGAAATTATCATAATATAATATCATTGATTCCTATGTAATTCCATAATCGCTTAACATACATTTCATCTAAACAAGCTGAGTACAAGCATTTTCTACTGCGATGTATTCTGCTTCAGCAGTTGAGAGCGATATAGAGCCTTGCTTCTTACTAAACCAAGAAACCAAAAAGTTTCCAATATAGAAACAACCACCACTTGTTGATTTTCTGTCATCAATATTTCCAGCCCAATCAGCATTTGAGTACCCAGCCAATTGAACACTAGTATCATATGAATATCAGAGACCCATTTTAGCAGAACTTACGACATATCGCATAATCCGCTTGACAGTAGATAGATGTGACTCTTTAGGATCAGACTGATATCTAGTGCAAATCCCAACACTTAAAGCAATATCTGGTATACTAGCTTTTAAGTGAAGTAGACTACCAATCATACTACGATATAATTTAGGATCTATATTTTTACCTGAAGAGTCCTTTGAGAGTTTTAAAGTTGTACTCATAGGAGTATCAAAATTCTTACCATTCTTAAATCAAAACTTTTTGATTAAGTCTAGAGCATATTTTGTTTGAGAAATGAAAATGCCATCTGGTTGTTGTTTTACTTGCAACCCAAGGAAATAATTTAATTCCCCAACCATGCTCATTTCGAACTTAGATTTCATTAAATTTGCAAACTCAACAGTCATGTTAGTATAAGTAGATCTATAAATAATATCACCAACATAGATCTGAACTATTAAGATATCATCGTTATGTTTCCTAACAAAAAGTGTCTTATCAACACTACCCATTTGAAAATTATGACTTAGTAAAAACTTAGTCAATTTCTCGTACCATGCTCTAGGGGCTTGTTTTAAACCATATAGAGCTTTTTTAAGATGGTATATATGATCAGTAAACTTAGGGTCTTCAAACCCTGTAGGTTGTTCAACATATACTTCTTCATGTAGATCACCATTCAAAAAAGTACTCTTTACATCCATCTAATAAATTTTAAACTTTCTAAAGCATGCAATGGATATAAAAAGTCTGATTGATTCAAGGTAAGCAACTGGGGTAAAGTTTTCATCATAATCAATGCCTTCTATTTGAGTGTACCCTTGTACAACTAGTCTTGCCTTTTTTCGAATTATATTAACAAGTTTATCAGACTTAATTTTGAAAATCAACTTAGTTCCTATAATATGTTTATCTTTAGGTCTAGGAACAAGATACCAGACATCATTTCGAACACACTGATTAAGTTCTTCCTGTATAGCTACTATCTAGTTTTCATCAGAAAGAGCTTCTTTTACGTTTACTGGTTCAATCTGAGATGTAAAGCACACATAATTACATGTCTTCCAGTTATTTACGAGTGCACACACCAGTGAGAGGATTTTCAAGAATTTGAGCTGTTGGATGATCTTTAACAGTCCTTAATTCAGAATTGTTTTGACTTGATGAAGTATCGGGTTTGTTAATTAGAAGAACTTCATCATTATCTGAACTTGGGGCAGGTGTATTCAAATGATCGTCTATGACCACATTAATTGATTCTTGAATAACACCGGTCCTTTTGTTTAGTACACAATATGCTCGACTGTTTAAAGAGTATCCTAAAAAGATTCCTTCGTCACTTTTTGTGTCAAACTTTGCCAGATTTTCACGATCATGCAAAATATAGCACTTGCTACCAAAAACTCGAAAGTATTTAACAGTAGGCTTTTTATCGAACCACATTTCACAAGCGATTTTATTATTAGATTTACATATATAAACCCGATTAACAACATAGCAGGCAGTATTCACTGCTTCAGCCCAAAGATTTTTAGGGAGCTTCATACTATTTAACATTACAGTTCCCATTTCTTGAAGCACTTTATTTTTCCTTTCCACAATACCATTCTGTTGAAGAGTTTTAGGTGCAGAGAATTCATGCGATATTCCCTGATCATTACAGAATTTCTTAAATTTGCTATTCTCGAACTCAGATCCATGATTATTACGGATCTTACAAACTTGAGAACCTTTTTCAGTTTGGATCCGTTTGAGAATCCTTTTAACTTCATCAATGGTTTTTTATTTATCCCTTAGGAAGGCTACCCAAGTGAATCTAGAAAAATCATCCTCAATTACTAAGATGTATTTTTTGCCACCATGACTCTCCATCCTGGTAGGTCCTATAAGATCCATATGGAGAAGCTCGAGTGGTCTTGATGTGACATTGGAGTTCACCTTTTTGTGAGAGCTCCTTGTTTACTTGCCATATTGGCATTCACCACATATCTTGTCTACATTTTGTAATTTAGGTAGACCTCTTATTAGTTCTCCCTTGCTCAATATGTATAAATTACGGTAGTGTACATGTCCAAGGCGTTTATGCCATAATTCAGTTTCATTGGTATGGACAATATAGCATGATTGATTAGATGAGCTACCATCACTTACAATATAGCAATTTTCAGAAGTCCTATGACCGTTAATATTATAGAACCCTTTTTGTTCAAGATTTCACAAACTTTATTAGAAAATCTTACGCCATGATTATTATCACATATTTGAGATATGCTTAACAGGTTGTGTTTTAGCCCCTCAACATATAAAACATTCTTAAATAAGGGGAGGTTATAGAGTTGAACCGTACCTTGGTCAATAATCTTGCAATTGCTACCATCACCAAATGTGACTGACCCATCAGTCATATCTTTAAGATCGGGGAATAAAGCCTTGTCTCCTGTCATATGCCTTGAGCATCCACTGTCTAAGTACCACTTCGAATGACTTGTAGCTTTGAAAGAAGTGTTGGCAACCAAGAAAGTAACTTTAGGAACCCATTTCATTATTATTTTGGGTTTAGGAGTATAGTTGGTCTTCTTATATTTGTAATTGATGTAAGAGTGACCCACTGAGTTAGATTTTAAGAGCTCCTTAAGCAAATCAACTATTTTTTCAGCTAAAGAGTTTTGGTTTTGAGTTTTATAGTTGACATAATTGCTTTTAGGTTTTTAAAAAGTTTTAGCATTTTTAGAAAAACTTTGATTAATACTTTTCCCTTTTGAGTTGGAGGTTTCTCCACTCACAAACTTAGGAGGAGTAATCTTCTATTTAGAAGGTATATTCTTATCATAGCCCAACCTGGATCTGTCACCACATTTTCTAGATCCGGATAAAAGTTTCTTAAACTTCAGATTTCCTTGAGCATACCTCCATATATCCCTTGAACTCAAAAGTGAAGAGTTTTCAAGCTTAAGTTTGTCATTTCAGATTTAAGATTTTCAATCAGGGAGGTTTTGAATTCTAAATCACTTTTAGTCTTTTCAAAATAATCTGAAATATAGGATTTTTCTAAAACAAGAGACTCAAAATTTTCTTTAAGTTTTAAAAACTTTTCTTTTTGAAGTTTTAGTTTTACGGCAATTTTACAACTTTCCTTGTATAGGGCATTGTAAGCATCTTGAAGATCTTCTTCATTTTTATAATCACTATTCAGATTTTCTTCATTAGTTGAATCATCATGATCTGAAAAAGTTAACTTGGCTAGAGTCATAAGGGCCTTAACTTCATTGCTCGACTCGTTTTCAGAATCTTCTGATTCAGAAGAGGCTTTAGTGCCAGAAGATTCAACCCAAGTAACCAACATTCCTTTCTTTTTAGGTTTGTCTTTTTTAGGACATTTGTTTGTTAAATGCCCATATTCTTGGCAGTTGTAACATTGACTATCTTTCAAAGATTTTCAAGTTTTAGATTTAGGTTTAGATCTTTTCTTATCATTTGATTTTTGAAAATCAACCCTCTTTTTACTTTTGAAAATCTTGTAAAACTTTTTCGCTAAAAGAGCCATATTGTCTTCAGAATTTTCTAAATCGGAGTTTTCTTGAGAAATATGTTTAGAAGACTTAAGGGGAATAGATATACCTTTAGGAGCTTTAAAAGTTAACTCGTAGGTTTGTAAAGACCCAACCAACTCTTCTACCCTCATATTGTCCGTATCACGAAGTTCCTGGATCGCGGTTACCTTAGAATTGAACCGTTCAGGTAGTGAGCGTAGTATCTTTGCACACACTTCTACCCTCATTTTCCTCCATATGAATTTCTTCAAATTTGGTTGTGAGGAGTTAGACTTTAAATTTTTTGACAATCGAAGTACCCTCGTGTGTCATTTCTAAACATCCCAAGCTTGCTTTGCAGTATCACAGGATATGATTCTTTTGAACTCATCCGGTGATAGTGCGCAAGTGATTGCATTTAGTGCTTTTGCATTGGCACTACTCTCAGTTTTCTGAAGAGTGGTCCATGAGAAAAATGGTGTTACTCTTATTGATTTTGAACCATCGATACCAGTCACTTCAGTGGTAGGTGGGTTCCATTCAGTCACTGTGGTAAGCCACACATTCTCATCCATTGATTTGAGGAAAATCCTCATCCTGGCTTTCCAATAGGCATAGTTGGAGCCATCAAAGGGTGGAGGCCTAGTGACTGAAATGCTATCAAAATTTGACATCTTATATATATAGCTTAGATCGTTAGCTCAGGAAATGAATCCAAGAATAAAGAATTAAAAACAAGCTATTAGGCTTTGATACCACTTGAAAAGGCTAAGCTATATGTCCTAAAGGGAGGAGGGGGGGGGGGTTGAATAGGACTGTGCCAAATTAAAATTTAATCATGGAATTGAAATACGATAGCCTTATAAAAATAAAGAACAGTACTTCAAATAAATTAAAGAACTGAAATGTAAAGCAATCTTAAATAAAGAGCTTGATACTAACGTTGTTCTAAGGACAACCTTTGCACCATAAAAACCAAGGGTTTATGGCAGGACAACCTTACTAGAACAAATTGAATATCAAAATTCAAACAGAAAGGAAATAAAAGAAATTGCAAGAAACAAATTCTAAACTATTACAACATTCCCCATTTTGCTTGAAATGTAAATATTACAACATTCACATCCACAAATACATTCCACAAATCTGAATGATTAAAGATATAGAAATTAAAAGAACATTCAAATCACAAAACACACCGATATATAATGGTTCGCCCGTGTGTTCACCAACTATTAAACAACAGCCACACAACTTGCTACTCCACTCCTAATATCCTCACATAGGAGATATTAGCATTCACTATCAAAATAGGTTTCTCAGGTTCACCTAAAACCTTTACAATTGTGTCTTTTTAACTTGGGCCTACACAATCAAAAAATCCACACTTTCTGAGTTTTCTGGCTCTCCCCAAATAACCAACACAATGAGATTTTTTTGGCAAATCTTAAACAAAACCAAAATAACAGAATTTAGAATAAATGTAAAATACCTGGATTTCTTCTTTTGTAGCAGCCTGGTAGAACCAAACAGAGTAGAAGTTCGAATCAACGTTCAATGTCCAATACTCACTTAAGAAATGGTTCTAGGTTCTAGTTGATTTTAAATTAAACTAAATTGGGTGTAGCTCTATTTGATTTTGATTCCAATGAAGAAGGAATACAACAATTCCTCTTTTTCAAATAAGATTGGAATATAGGAATAAAATCAAATATCAATAAGCTAACAAAAAATGAATATTAAATATGAACACAGTAGCTTAAAATGAACACTATCTCAGAGTGGAGGCTTGAAGTTTCTCAAATTAATCGATGAAAAACTCTGAAATTCGTGCTCAATTTATAGTTGCAAAAATTGTGTCTACGACTGGTTGTGTGGCCACCACGACTGGTTTTAGGACGAATTGCTTTTTGAATTTTTAAGCGCGATCTGAAAAAACCGTTCCACGACTGGTCGAAGGTAGTCCACGACCGGTCGTGTGCACTCTACGAATGGTCGTGAATCACCCATGACTGGTCATGAGACACCAGGATTAGACGCTGGAGTTTGAGTCGTAGAACCAGGACTGGTCGAAGGACGAGTTGTGACAATCTTACGACCAGTCGAACAGTCTCCACGACTGGTCGTAGAATCACCCGAAAATTCTGAAAATGTTCAACAACTTAGGACTGGTCGAACCAGGTCTACGACTAGTCGAAGACTAGTCTTCGAACAAGGTCCAAGACTAGTCTTCGAACAGACCAAATTCATGTAAAAAGATTCATCTTGAATTATGTATACAAAATGACCTACCCTAAGGTCAAAGCTAAGGTCTATCATACCTGGGACATGAAGTATGAACATTGAACTTCATTCTTTCAAAAGATGATTAACCTTTGAAGCTTGAGATCTCTACTTGATGTAGCTTGATCTTGAGATCTTCTACAGCTTGAATTTAAACTTCAACTTGAGTTGCACTTGATTCTTGAGTCTTGAACAAACACTCTTCTTATCGATGTAGCTTTGAACATTGATGCTTACAGAAGAGGACAAAATACATAACCTTACATTTCTTGAACCAGAGCACCGTACATGTCTTGAACCATTGTGATGCAGTGTCTTGATCATATTAACATACAAACACAAGACACAAATAAAGGTTTTGGCACCACAAAATTTGATAATCAAAGGAGCATGAGACAATAACACTTACGGATCTCAGAATTTTCCTACAAATTTTTGGAACCAGAACTTTTTCTCCTAATCCACCCATGGAGTTACAAATGATGTTCAGTTTTGTGAAAAACTCTATGAAGGTCTCATGCTCTTCCATTCTGAGACTTTCAAATTGTGATGTCAGAAGTTGTAGCTTAGATCTTTTCATTGTGCTGGTTCCCTCATGGGTTGTTTCCAACAAGTCCCATGCTTCTTTGGTTGTTCCACACATACTGATTTGATTGAAGACTTCTTATGACACAGCATAATAGATAACATTCATTGCTTTAGCTTCAGATGTTTGTTTTTCTTTATCGAATGCTGTCCACATTTATTTGGATTTTAGTTTGGTGATAGTTGTACCATCTTCAAATACTATTTGCTCGGTTGGTGTCACATATCCTTTTTTCAACAATGTCCCAAACATCATGATCCAAAGATCTCAGAAAGTAATGCATCCTAGCCTTCCAGTATGCATAATTTGACCCATCAAATACTGGAGGTCTAGTTACTGATGAGCCCTCTCCTTTGGCCATATTACCAACTTTAGTCAAGATCACTCTCTAGGCGGTGAAGCCCTTAAGAGAGACCCACTCTGATACCAATTGAAATTATGGTAATGACCGCTTTAGTTGAAGTGAGAATATGCCAAGATGTCCTAGAGGGGGGTAAATATGACTTTTTAATATTTTATGATAATTTAAAACCTATCAACCCTATCCTGAATAAATATGCAAGTATTAGGATTTCTTCAAAATAACTCTAATGGCTTCCAAGCCAAATAGAGGATCCAATCACAAAACTATTTAAAGAATAAACAAGATACTCAATATAGTTTATGATGGATGTGACTATGTGTGAGGTGTCATTCACTTAGTTCTAGATAATCATGTGCAGATGTAATATGAGAACAATCAGAGAAATCACACAAACAGTAGAAGTAAATGACAATCTTAAACATAGTCATTTTTATAGTGGTTCAATTATGTGTCTACTCCATTTCTGGTGGACGGACTCAACCCTTAAGTATACCAGATCTCACTAATGGAGGTTTCAAATCAGGTTCATCTCAAACCAGTACAACCTACTCTAGGCTGACTCTAACGTGTCTCCACGACACAAGTTTGTGCCCCACACAGGAGCAAGGGTCAACACACAGCACCAAGGTTTTATACCATACAAGCCAAGGCTCCACACAAGGAACCTACCAGTTTATGCTCTCGTGAGTAAGGGTCAACACACAACACCCAGGTTGTAAGACCCGTATCCTAGTCCATACTGTTCCGTCAACTCTCGCGATCCTTCTCATCGAAGTCCGGCAATCTACGACCTATAATCGATGTTTGCACACGACCTAAAGTCATATCCTGTAGATTTGAGTTGGCCTAATCTGAGACATGTACCATTGTAACTGCACTATCGCCGCAGTTCCAACGCTGCATCTTGCATATCGATCCGATACCCTGGCAGGAAGATGTGGGCCAGCGTTTATTTCGAAGAAATGCCGCGCTTTTACGATCCCAAGAGAATCTCTACAACATGTCCCATCAATCAATCACTCAAATCAAACAATCAATCACCTCATGTCAAGTACAGGAGCAACCCATGCTTTCTTTCTCCACAAGTCAAGCATACCCCAAAAGTCAACCAATATCTCACCTCACCCATCACTCACCTCACATCCATCACTCACCTCAACCATCACTCACCTCACATCCATCACTCCTTACAACCCCCCCTCTCTCTCTCTCTCTCATTTCTCAACACAATTCCAAGAAAAGAGAGGAGTGGAAGTCTAACATTTTCAAGGAGAGAAAGTGCATGTGTGTCCGACTTTCCCATTCCAAAACCTTCATCCTAGCCATTCATTTCTCATCTTCCACCATCAAGGTGAAGCACAAGGAGATCGACTTTCCAACGGACCAAGAAGATTAAACGGTGGGTGCTTCTATAAGCTAGTTTCCATGTTTTTATGATGGGCCAAGTGAGGCCTACCGATCGATGGTATGGATCTCACTTTGGACCCTAGGTGTGGCCGATGGCCCACCTTGATTCTCATGATCATTCCATGATGGGGCCATTCACCATGGATCCCATCATGATGTTTATTTTCCTTGCATGAAAAGAGGTCATCTAGACCATCCATTTTAGGTGGAGAAGGAATCTCCACCATTGATCTTTGATTTGGTGGGCCCACATGTATTGAGACCCACTTGATGTATGATTGCTTGTAAGGGAGGGCTCATAGATGTGGAGCCCTCCATCTCATGTGTCCCACTCTCTTTCTCTCTCTTTCCCCCTCTTTTTCATATATTTGTGTGTGTGATGATGTGTTCGTGTGGCCCACTCGGATGGACCCCACCTTGGTGTATGTCTTATCCTCACCATCCATGCATTTGGTGGCCCACCTGAGCAATGCCCACCTTGTACATGCATTACGCCCAGACCGTCCACATCTAGGGATGTCCCTAGATGTGAAATTAAAACACAAATATGAGCTTTTTTCAAAGCTTATTGGGTGGGCCACTCCTACAGGCCTCACCTTCATGTATGGACTTAATCCACGTCGTCCATTCCTTTCCCCACTTCATTTGAGGCGTTGAGCCAAAAAATGAGGTTGATTCGAGTAGCTGGTGGGCCATAGCTTTAAAAACAGTGTGTCTATCATTTAAATCCACCCCGATGTTTTGATACGCCAAAATATATTCAATATTGGGCTTGTTTGGCTTGTCTTGAGCTATGGGGAAGAATGACGAGATTAGATTCCACTGATGAGGGCCCCACATATGAAAAACTGTGAGAAAACACGATTTCAAAAATTTAAAAAAATATAGCGGTGAAGGTCACATCGTCAGTTAGCGCAGCAAAGACGGCCTGGCCTTTGGCAAAGTGAGGGACAAGCAGACCACGGCCCAGCCATGGGTCCCACCATGATGTGTGTTTGGTATATCCACACTGCCCGTCTTGTTGGCCCTTAGGGCAGTGGGCCCCACCCCGAAAAGCAGCCACATCCAAAGCTCAGGTGGCCCACATCAGAGGAAACAGTGGGATTGAACGTCTGCCCTTGAAACCCATTTTTGGGTTCACAGAAGTTTTGGATCAAGATGAAATTTGTTTTTCCTTTTCATCCAGGTCCGTGTGACCTTACCAGCGGGTTGGATTACAAATAAATATTATGGTGGGCCCCACATTGGACCCACAGTGAAGTATGTGTCTTATTAACACCGCCCAGGTGGATGGTGGAACCCACCTAAATGTATGTGTTTTGCCATGCCGCCCAGCCGTTTACTGGGCTGTTGGACGGCTAGTGGACCCATGATGTATGTGTTCTATCCACACCGTCCACGCTTGGACGGTGGGACCCACCATGATGCATGTGTTGCATCCAAACTGTCAATCCATTTTGCAAGCTCATTTTTGGGCATGAGCTAAAGAATGAATCAGATCCATGGTTCATGTGAACCCCCCACCATGATGCATGTGTTGCATCCAAGTCATCCAACCACTTGAGAGCTCATTTTAAAGCTTGAGTTTAAAAATGAGACAGATTTAGGAATAGGTGGACCGCATTATAGAAGTAGTGGGTTTGAAGGTCCACCATTAAGACACTTGGGCTACTAAGTTTGGGACCAAATATGATATTGGTCTTTCCTTTTAATTCAGGTCTGTGAAGCCTTATAATCAGATTGGATGGGAAATAAATATTATGGTGGGCCTTAGGAATTTAATGGTAGAAATTATTACCACCACTTATATTTGGGTGTGGCCCATTTGATATGCAAATGGCCCATGTGATTAGGCCCATTGGTGCGTCCCATTTCGTGAGGCCCACCTTTAATATATTTATGGTCCATCTGTGAGGCCCGTTGTTGAGGTCCACCTTGAGGTGTATGGGGCTCATTGTTGAGGCCCACCTTGATGTGTATGAGGCCCGTTGTTGAGGCCCACCTTAAGGCGTATTAGGCCCATTGTTGAGGCCCACCTTAATGTATTTTGTGGCCCATCTGTGAGGCCACCTTGATGTAATGTATTTGGGGGCCCCTGGGTTAAGGCCCATGGTGATGTATTAGGGCCCGTGGGTTGAGGCCCATTATGATGTATTGAAGGCCCATGGGATATGGCCCATTGCAATGTACATAAGGCCCATTGATGTGGCCCATTTGATGTATCTGAGGCCCATGGGTCGAGGCCTAATGAGATGTATGTAGGACCATCTCAATGTGTAATCTTACCATGGTTTATGTAATGATATTTATGGTGGGCCGTGCCTAAGGAACAATGATGGTTTGACGTCCACATTGTAAGAATAATGTTAGTTAAATGTCCGCATTATGACTCTCCCTTGGGCCCTTTGATAGGCCCATATTGGTTGCGTGTAGGCCGTTTAGGCCCATCTTCGGTGTAATGATAGTTCATTACTTTATAACATGCTTAGTACACTTCCATGATTCATGCGCATATGCATCATATGTATGCTTGATATGAGGAATGTTTGATCATAGCATAAGCCGTTGAGCTGAGACATTTATGAGACTCCTTATGAGACAGAGTGCCCCACATGAGTGCGTGGTATGTGCGAGATTGCTGCATGACTGACAGTGTGACTCATGCATTTTGTATTATGTGTCATGATTCACTGCACGCCCTAACGACATCAGGGTCGTGGCCTCCACAGGCATAGTGTGGATGGGTAAATGGACACCAGAATACTTGGTTCTAACACTGTGGGCACTTAGGATGTCCTTGGGTGAAAATCCCAGAATCTTCGAGGCAAGGAGGTACCCCAACATCTAGACCGAAGAGAACATAAGTGCCCCAGTGCCGAATACCAGTAGGCCACATCTCCCACTGTGTCGTCTTTAGTTCGGAGGCGGTGTGGCCTTATTCGCCCAAGTGAGGGGGCTATAAGCTAAGCTGAGTATGACTAGCTCGTAAATGGGTTCGCTATCGACGAGTCGAGTAGGTATTGACAGACTATTGGCTAGGCAGATAGTGAGGTCTCTTCCACTCGTAGGGCTGTGCAGCTAGGGAGGAGGTAGTCGGTGTGAAGTGTAATAGACCCTGGTGATTTCCCCAAAGAGCAACCGTACTGATATGTGGACTTATTGAGGAGGAATTGCATATCCATTCATTTATTCATTCACTATGCACTCGGGCTGGTGGTGCGTAATTATTTATCACGTGTACCTTCACATGGCTAGGATTTCAGTTGGGTGCCCGACTAACCTGAGATCAGGAGTTTACCACATTGAGTCGGACTATCTAAATTTAGGTATGGGACTAGTTTGGATAGAAGTCCCTTGTGGTAGACCTCGTAGTCTGCGATACTACGTACTATCATCCTGACTTCACATTTCAGCATGGTCATTTCATTCGCATCGCATATTACATTGCATCCACAGTACTAACATTTTGGGTTACTATATTTTTGCACTTATATGGCCTAGATGAGGTTGATTGTATTCGTGGCTCGTCAAGATTTGCATATTGCTTTGCATCCTCAGCATCTGTTATTGTCTTGTTATGTTTTGCATTACATAGCCTTGGTACAATTGATAACACTCATGGACTTACCAGTATATTTCCGCTTACTCTGATATCGTATGATTCATGATCTTATTAGTATTTTCGCTTATTCCGATGATGTATGATTTATGGGCGATATTGTATACTTGACACTTATCTTGGGCACACACTTTCACCACCCTCTAAGCTTTTGTAAGCTTATGCATGATAGATGCATGCAGGTGGCGTTAGGTTACAACAGTGATGAGCTTGAGTCGTGCAGCTGTCCTCTAGAGTTTTGATTACGATATATGTATTTCCCTTTCAGCATTGTATTCAAATGATTATATTAGTGGATATGTGATGATGATGTTGCCTTTATGACTTGGGTATACTTATGGTTATGCTTATTATGAGACAAATGTACTTTGAAAAATCCTCCTTGTAGGATCCCAGGATCGGAACCTGGCGTATGTACACTGGGGCCGAGAATGGGGTACTACGGAGGCTGGCGGCACCAGATTTGGCGATCGGGATTCCTGTGAATCCGATTTCTGGATTTGGAGCGTGATAGAAGTTGGTATTAGAGCATAACTTGGGAATACCTTAAGATAGCATCACATATCTACTAATAACTACCCTGCACTCCATAATTGTTGAGAACTTAGAATGATTAGATCCCCGTGTTCGAATAACTTATAAATTTTCTGATATAGCTCCCTACCTTTAAAATTGTGAGGCTACATAGTTCTGATCGTTTCTGTTCCAGTATCCGATGTTCAATGTGATCATCTTAGTGTTGATGAGGCATTTTGAGAGGAGTCTGAGATTCGCAGGCGTTGTCCCCATCTCTTAAGTGTTTGATTATGTTGGCATGTTGTGTTCGGATAAGATTTCCCTCCCTTGGTTGAGCTCTATATTGGTTGTGTCGTGTTTTAAATTTTGAGGACAAAATTTTTATTTGGTGGGGAGAGCTGTAAGACCCGTATCCTAGTCCGTACTATTTCGTCAACTCTCGCGATCCTTCTCGACGAAGTCCGGCAATTCGCGACCTATAATTGATATTTGCATGCGACCCTAAGTCGTATCCTGTAGATTTGAGTTAGCCTAATCTGAGACATATACCATTTTAACCGCACCATCGTCGCGGTTCCAACGCCGCGTCTTGCATACTAATCCGATACCCTAACAGGAAGATGTGGGCCAGCGTTTATTTCAAAGAAATGCCATGCTTTTACGATCCCAAGAGAATCTCTAAAACATGTCCCATCAATCAATTACTCAAATCGATCAATTAATCACCTCATGTCAAGTACAAGAGCAACCCATGCTTTCTTTCTCCATAAGTCAAGCAAACCCCAAAAGTCAACCAATCTCTCACCTCACCCATCACTCACCTCACATCCATCACTCACAACCCTCTCTCTCTCTCTCATTTCTCAACACAATTCCAAGCAAAGAGAGGAGTGGATGTCCAACATTTTCAAGGAGAGAAAGTGCATGTGTGGTCCACTTTCCCATTCCAAAACTTTCATCCTAGCCATTCATTTCTCATCTTCCACCATCAAAGTGCAGCACAAGGAGATCGGCTTTCCAATGGACCAAGAAGATCGAACGGTGGGTGCTTCTATAGGCTAGTTTCCATGTTTTTGTGATGAGTCAAGTGAGGCCTATTGATCGATGGTATGGATCTCACTTTGGACCCTAGGTATGGCCGATGACCCACTTTAATTCTCATGATCATTCCATGATGGGGTCATTCTCTATGGATCCCATCATGATGTTTATTTTCCTTACATGAAAAGAGATCATCTAGACCGTCCATTTTAAGTGGAGAAGGAATCTCCACCGTTGATCTTTGATTTGGTTGGCCCACATGTATCGGGACCCGCTTGATGTATGATTGCTTGCAAGGGAGGGCTCATAGTGGCGGAGCCCTCCATCTCATGTGTCCCACTCTCTCTCTCTCTCTTTCCCTCTCTTTCTCATATATTTTTATGTGTGTGATGATGTGTTCGTGTGGCCCACTCGGATGGACCCCACCTTGGTGTATGTCTTATCCTCACCATCCATGCATTTGGTGGCCCACCTGAGCAAGGCCCACCTTGTGCATTCGTTATGCCTAGACCGTCCACGTCCAGGGATGTCCCTGGATGTGATATGAAAACATAAATATGAGTTTGTTTTAAAGCTTATTGGGTAGGCCACTCCTACATGCCCCACCTTGATGTATGGACTTAATCCACGCCGTCCATTCCTTTCCCCACTTCATTTTAGGCGTTGAGCCGAAAAATGAGGTTGATCCGAGTATCTGGTGGGCCATAGCATTGAAAACAGTGTGTCTACTGTTTAAATCCACCCCGATGTTTCGATAGGACAAAATCTATTCAATATTGGGCTTGTTTGGCTTGTCTTGAGCTATGGGGACCAATGACGGGATCAGATTCCACTGAAACGGGCCCCACACATGAAAAACTGTGAGAAAACATGATTAAAAAATACAAGAAGAAATCGACGTCGTTGCTTATCGTAGCCCTGGCGGCCGCTCGCCGGGTCGAAGCGGACGGACAATAGACCCACGACCCAGCTGTGGGCCCCACCATGATGTGTGTTTGGTATATCCACACCATCCTCCTTGTTGGCCCTTAGGGCAGTGGGCCCCACCCCAAAAATCAGCCACATCCAAAGCTCAGGTGGCCCACATCAGAGGAAACAGTGGGATTGAACGTCTGCCCTTGAAACCTATTTTTGGGTTAACAGAAGTTTTGGATCAAGATGAAATTTATTTTTCCTTTTCATCCAGGTCTGTGTGACCTTACCAGCAGGTTGGATTGCAAATAAATATTATGGTGGGCCCCACATGGGCCCCACATGGGCCCCACATTGAAGTATGCGTCTTATTCACACCGTCTAGGTGGACGGTGGAACCCACCTAAATGTATGTGTTTTGCCATGCCATCCAGCCGTTTACTGGGCTGCTGGATGGTTAGTGGATCCATGATGTATGTGTTCTATTCACACCGTCCACGCCTGGTCGGTGGGACCCACCATGATGCATGTGTTGCATCCAAACCGTCAATCCATTTTGCAAGCTCATTTTTGGGCATGAACTAAAGAATGAATCAGATCCATGGTTCATGTGAACCCCCCACCATGATGCATGCATTGCATCCAAGTCATCCAACCACTTGAGAGCTCATTTTAAAGCTTGAGTTTAAAAATGACACAGATCTATGAATAGGTGGACCGCATTATAGAAAGTAGTGGGTTTGAAGGTCCACCATTAAGACCCTTGGGCTACTAAGTTTAGGACCAAATATGATATTGGTCTTTCCTTTTAATTCAGGTCTGTGAGGCCTTATAATCAGATTGGATGGGAAATAAATATTATGGTGGGCCTTAGGAATTTAATGGTGAAAATTATTACCACCACTTGTATTTGGGTGTGGCCCATTTGATATGCATACAGCCCATGTGATTAGGCCCATTGGTGCATCCCATTTGGTGAGGCCCACCTTTGATATATTTATGTCCCATCTGTGAGGCCCGTTGTTGAGGTCCACCTTGAGGTGTATGGGGCCTGTTGTTGTGTAACGACCCATAAATTTTCGTACGTTGGCTCAAGTACCACCTCGACCAGAAATCAATTAGGATTAAATCCTTTAGAAATTTAATAAAGTTAACTAAGTACTAAACTCGATTAGCCATGAAATCCGTTGGGATCGCTTTAAATACGATCTGCAAGACCCAAAACTTGCAAAATAAGTGACTCTAGGTTACCCTAAAGTTTAGAACCAAACTCATTTCCCATTTTACCGCTTCTCGGGAATGAAACGAAACTTCGTATTAGGTCTAGATCGCACATCGGAAGTCCGATTAACACGAAGCTAAGGAACTAGGACCGCCTCACTGGGCTTGACAATCATCTCTAAAATCAGGTCCAGCCGATGTCCCACGGCCATTCGTTTCGATTCGGAGCGAGAGTGTGTGAAAAACACTATTCCCATCCCAAAATAAATATCAGGAATAGTGATCTGGCACCATTCGTTTACGCGTCAAGATACAACCCGACCGTCGAATCGACCAAATTACACCCTCGGATTAAGAAAAATTTCAGGAACATTTACATGTACTTGGAATTTCGGATCGTGGCCCACTGATCGTTGAACTGAAGTGGTCCGCCACGTGCGATCTGAAAATTCGATCGAGTCGAAAACGTAATCCCACATAGATCCATGTGTGGTGAGCTTAAGTCTGACGTTTGGCTCAAGGGGGGCCACCAGAAACACTCATTTGAGCTGGAAAAGTGACGAAATACCTATATAAGCAATAACCCTTGAACCTGAGCCTATTTTGGGAAGGGTTTTGGCTATAAAAGGAGCTTAAAACAGCCCCTCTCACAGCCATAAGAATTTGGAATAAAACCCTAGAGAGAGAGAGAGAAAAGAGAGAGAAGAGCTTGGGATTTGTGGGAGATCTTCCTCCTACTGCTTTCATTCATCACACGGCTTACACCGCTTCCTTCCAGGCGTTTTTCCGGCGGTATCCACTCCATTTGAAGGTGAGAAACCCTAACCCTAGGTTTGATTTGAAGTAGGAAGGTTGTAGGTTGTGTAAAGACTAACCGATTCCGCTCTTTAGGCTAGAAAACTCCCGTATACTGAAGCTCAACAACCCTTGCTGATTCGTTGTGATTCCAAGGGCAAAGGTGAGGACTTTAAGTGTATAAGTTACAGTTTTCAACGTTTTCAATGTCAGATAATGGTAGATTCATGATCTGCATGCAATTGCACATGTACAAAGTGCTTTCCGTTTCCTGTTTCGATTAACGTTGTAGAATATGGAATTTCACATACTCTAGGTATACGTAGAAATACCGTATATGTATTTTTTTTGGGAAAATGTTTGACATGTTTATTTAATGTATGATTATATGATATATGGATAAAATACTAATTTGGCGAAAGGAATCGCTGAAATACATGTTCACTTGTAAATGCTACGTATGTTGAAATTGTGTATTCTAGAAATACCGTATACGTATTTTTTTGGGAAAAGGTTTGACATGTTTATTTAATGTATGATTATACAATACATGGATAAAATACTAGTTTGGCGAAAAGAATCGCCGTAATATATGTTCACTTGTAAACACTATGTATGTTGAAATTGTGTATTCTAGAAATACCGCATATGTGTAATTTTTGGAAGTGTAATTGTCATGATTATTTGTTGATGAATATGGTATACGCGGATAAAATAACTACTTGGCGAAAGAATAGCCCTAATACGCTTTTGCTAACATACGTCATGTATGTTGGAATAGCGTACTCTAAGTGTTTGTGTAAATGCTTGTGTGTGTAAAAGCTTGAGTGTTAGTGCCTTAGATAGGCGCTGATATGGAATTCCCGACTACCTTAAAGACATGTAGGATCCCCTCCATGTGGTGGTTCGCTATAACCACTCACTTGTGATGTGTATGTAATTGTATCCCTACTTGTATAGTGCTTTATAACATGCTTTACAACATGCTTTACTTCATGCTTTATTTCATGCTTTATAACATGCCTGCTAACATGCTTGTATTACTTCGTTATCATGCTTTACTCCACATGCTATTGATGAGATCTGTTTGAGTTTGAGACTAAGTCTATAGTCCAAACATTCGGTACCAGACTTGAGATTGTGGCTGAGACTCATGTCGCCACAAAGGATGTGTCTGGCGAACCCGAGTCGTACTTCAGTTGGCGATAGTGGTTGGTCACACGGAGTGCTTTTGTGCTCCATATCGCCCAACTTGTGGTGCGCTTGAGCTAGTCAGGCTCGTCAAGTAAATCGATATGTGTTCGTGTGTTCACCATGTTTGGTCGCTACTGCTTGAACCTAGGGTACCAAACTTACCAGTGGCGATCCCGTTAACCATGGTACCTTGATCCGCTAAGACGCATGAGCCGGGCATGGTAGTATGGGACACCGTGGTCGAGCTGTCAGCCTACGCTGGGGCCATGTGCCTCCCCGTAGTGACCATTGCGCAACTAAACTCGTGAGCCAAATACGGTGGTATGGGACACTGTATTCGAGCTGTCGATACTTACGGCGAGAGCCGAGTACGGTGAGACTTGTGCTCGTGCTGACGGGCGACGAGTCCTCCGTAGTATCTTCGAGTATACTCCAAGTGTCTGTGATTGGCGACGAGTCTTTCACAAGCAACTAGAGTATGAGTTGAGCCGAGCACGGTGAGACCTGTACTCGAGCTGACGGCTAGTGATTGGGCCAAGTACGGTGAGACCGTACTTGAGCTGACGGCCAACAATTGAGCCACATACGGTGAGATCTGTATCCGCGCTGACGGGTGACGAGCCCTTTGCGATGCCTTCACTACGCTTCTCAAACCATAATATCGTATGAGATTAGCTAGGATTGACGACCCTAGAATGGATCATGTTTGGGAATGATACAAGGGAGGTACCTTAGTTTTCTAATACTGCTGGTTGAAATGGACTAATAATAACTCGGTAATCATGATCATCATCACACCGCATGTGCTTAGTAGATGTGGCGCACTGAGGGAGTTAAGCATTCGCGAACGTAAGATGATGTCGCTTGAGGGTGGTTTGGCAAGGGCATACAGCATCATGTCATTTCATTTTCGCACTTAATAAGAGTAGTTAGAATTGTTTGATTTGTACTGCTTTATCATTACTGCTTGATTGAATTGATAACATGTTAACCTATGCTTTATTGTTCCACTGAGTTAGCTACTCACTCCCACGTTACGGGACGGTGTTTGCAACACCCACCAGACTCTGTCGCAGGTATAGATGGTGCCTCGGTTCAGGAGCCGGAGCCCGACTTCGAGGAGGATCAGGATGAGTTCTCCTTTATGCAGTACTCTGACGGATATGCTTAGGCCGACTGCATCGCGGGAATTCCAGGGCTTATCTACGGAATTGTATTTTGATTTTTGACTTAGAAACAATACATGTATATTGGTACTCGGTTAGTACTCATACTCTGGAGTTCACAAAATTTTGTTACTTTACATACTTTGAATATAAAATTTCAGTCTTCCGCTTGCCTTTATACAATTGAACTGGAGTATGATTTACTGTTTTGGTATAATCTCATTCATGTTTATTGCTCTAACTCAGACAACATTTAACCATCATTGTGTATGTTGCATAAGTGATGCGTTGGAACTCGGGAGTTGAGTTCATACTCGACCACCGATTTTCAAGGCGTTACATGTTGTGGCCCACCTTGATGTGTATGAGGCCCGTTGTTGAGGCCCACCTTCAGGTGTATTAGGTCCGTTGTTGAGGCCCACGTCGATGTATTTTGTGGCCCATCTGTGTGGCCACCTTGATGTAATGTATTTGGGGGCCCATGGGTTAAGGCCCCTAGTGATGTATTAGGGCCCGTTGGTTGAGGCCCATTGTGATGTATTGAAGGCCCATGGGATACGGCCCATTGCAATGTACATAAGGCCCATTGATGTGGCCCGTTTGATGTATCTGAGGCCCATGGGTCGAGGCCCAATGAGATGTATATAAGACCATTGCAATGTGTAATTTTACCATGGTTTATGTAATGATATTTATGGTAAGTCGTGCCTAGGGAACAATGATGATTTGACGTCCACATTGTAAGAATAATGTTGGTTAAATGTCCGCATTATGACTCTCCCTTGGGCCCATTAATAGGCCCATATTGGTTGCATGTAGGTCATCTAGGCCCATCTTCGGTGTAAGGATAGTTCATTACTTTATAACATGCTTAGTACACTTCCATGATTCATGCTCATACGCATCATATGTATGCTTGATATGAGGAATGTTTGACCATAGCATAAGCCGTTTGGGCTGAGACATTTATGGACTCCTTATGAGACGGAGTGCCCCACATGAGTGCGTGGTATGCGTGAGATTACTGCATGACTGACGATGGGACTCATGCATTTCACATTGTGTGTCGTGATTCACTGCACGCCCTAGCGACATCAGGGCCGTGACCACCACAAGCACATCATGGATGGCCAAATGGGACAACGAAAATACTTGGTTCTAGCACTATGGGCACTTAGGATGTCCTTGGGTGAAAATCTAAGAATCTTCGAGGCCAGGAGGTACCCCAACGTCTAGACCGAGTGGAACATGAGTGCCCGAGTGCCGAATACCAGTAGGCCGCGTCTCCCACTGTGTCGTGGTTGGTTGGGAGGGGCTGTGACCTTATCCGCCCGAGTGAGAAGGCTATAAGCTAGGTTGAGTGTGACCAGCTCGTAAATGGGCCGCTATCGACGAGCTGAGTAGGTATTGGCAAACTGCTGGCTAAGCGGATAGTGAGGTCTCTTCCACTCGCAAGGTTGTGCAGCTAGGGAGGAGGTAGTCGGTGTGAAGTGTAATGACCCTGGTGATTTCCCCAAAGAGCAACCGTACTGATATGTGGACTTATTGAGGAGGGATTGCATATCCATTCATTCACTATGCACTCAGGCTGGTGGTGCGTAATTATTTGTCACGTGTACCTTCGCATGGCTAGGATTTCAGTTGGGTGCACGACTAACCTGAGATCAAGAGTTTACCACATTGAGTCAGACTATCTAAATTTAGGTATGGGACTAGTTTGGATAGAAGTCCCTTATGGTAAACCCCGTAGTCTGTGATACTATGTACTATCATCCCGACTTTACATTCCAATATGGTCATTTCATTCGCACTGCATATTACATTACATTCACAGTACTTAGCATTTTGGGTTACTATGTTTTTGCACTTATATGGCCTAGATGAGGTTGATTGTATTTATGACTTGTCACGATTTGCATATTGCTTTGCATCCTTAGCATCTGTTATTGTCTCGTTATGTTTTGCATCGCATAGCCTTGGTACGACTGATAGCACTCATGGACTTACCAATATATTTCCGCTTACTCTATATTGTATGATTCATGATCTTGTCAGTATTTTTGCTTATTCTGATGATGTATGATTTATGAGCGATATTGTATACTTGACACTTATCTTGGGCACACACTTTCACTACCCTCTAAGCTTTTGTAAGCTTATGCACAATAGATGCGTGCAGGTGGCGTTAGGTTGAAGTAGCGTTGAGCTTGGGGTGTGCAGCTGTCTTTTGGATTTTTGATTACGATATATGTATTTCCCTTTCAGCATTGTATTCAAATAATTATATTTGTGGATATGTGATGATGATGTCACCTTTACCTATAAAGGAGACAGAGCGATTCCAATCATCTATGCATTCAAGGTATCCCAATATAATGATTTACCATTAAGATGGTAGCTGAAGGATCCTTGAATGCAGAAGTTCATTCCCCAATCCACTCTATTGAATATCATTGATGAGGGTGGATTGGAGGATGAACTTCCATGAGAGAAAAGGCTTAGGGTATATGATTTGGGTTTAAACACACAAAAGCACTCTTTATTTTCTTTATGAACAACCAAAGGCAAGCTCTCATTAAATAGGCAAAAAGTTCCAAAGGATATAAAATAGTCATATTTTTTACAGAGTTTGATATCATTAAGCAATGTTCGATATCATCGAGCGTATACTCTCGATAGATCGAATGGATGCTCGATGATACGAACTCAATTTGTTAAACTCTTTTGAACCTTTTTTTCCAAGTAGTCGAGGGAATCGAACATGCTTTGATGTCATCGGATTTTGAACTCCGATCTTATCGAAACGAGGTTCGATTTCTTGACATTTATAAATGAGAGAGTAGATGTCTTTAAAACAAAATAGATATATGATATGATCGAGTATCCCTCGATATCATCAGAATTTGAATATCGATGATATCGATGACAGTGTCGATTCATCGATATTTTAAAGGAATTTTCCTATAAGCTTGCTGGATAGATTGTGTCTTATTTCGATGACATCAACCCTGTCTCGATATGAACAGTATTTGAATATCAATTTTATCGAGAGATCCTCGATACTAGAATGATTTTTCCTAAAAACTTGTTGGACAGATTTGTGTCCTAATCCGATATCATCGAAGGTCTGTCGATATCATCGCGATTTGAATTTCGAAGATATCGAGTCTCGCTTCAATATATCGAGACTCACATGATTTTCCTTAGCAGAATATTGGATATAACTGACCAGATGTCGAGTTTATTGAGACGTCTCGATGGACTCGAGATTCAAATTTTGATGATATCAAACAGTCCATCGATTCATCGATAATTCAGTCCAGAGTTTTTTATAGTTGCTGGACATCCGAAGTCCTCCATTCGATAATATCGAGATAGTTTCGAGGACATCGACAACAGGGTTTGATTTCATCGAACAACGTATCGATAAATTGATAAAGGTAGAAAACTTAAAGATTTTCCTGATTTTGCAAATTACTTTTCTTATCAAAAGCCCTAAGACGTTCTATCTAATTTTCAAGGGTTTTATATACCTGGTGTTTTGCGACAAGGTATGTGAGGCTAAGGTTTACCTTTGACGAGTTCGGGCATAATCCTGTTGAGGTAGATGCTTGAAGAACTTCCTATGGGGCTCACTTGTCTTGTCGACTCAACACTCACACTAATTGACAAACCAGGGAACTTTCAATGTTGTTCTCGGTTATTATCAAGTTATGCTCTGATATCAACTCTGTCATGCCCTTAGCTCGGAAACCGGGATCACAAAATTCTCGATCACTAAATCTGGTGCCGACTGCCTCCGTAGTACCCCATTCTCAGATCCCGGCACTATGTATACCAGGTTTCGATCCTGGGATCATACATAGAGGATTTTCAACATGAATTTATTTCATAATAAGTATAACCCACGAACAATAACCACAAGACACCATCACAAAATTTACTATGATAAAAAGAACTTTAAGGTACAATGCGTATGAAGAGAAATACAATGATAATAATAACGGAAACTCCTGAAGCTTGATTGCACGCTCCTGCTTCGACTAGGTTACGGTTGCATCCTGGCATCACCTGTACGCATCAATCGTGCATAAGCTTATAGAAAGCTTAGGGGGTGGTGAGAGTATGTACGCAATGTAAGCGTACTCAGAATGCAATATCAGAGTAATGCGGAATCATGCTGATAAGTCCATGAATACTAACAACAGTACCAAGATTATGCGATGCAAGGCATGAATACTATCGGCTATACCAAGACCATGCGATGCAGGCATGAATACTATCTGCCATACCAAGGCCATGCAATGCGAGATGCAACTCAAGCATACTAGTCCTCATCCGAATCCATATATCAATGCAGCTCATCACTAGAGCATCAAATATCAGTACAGTTCTCACACTGGACAATCACTGGGGTTTAGTACACTCTAAATGACATTGCCCCTTTCTCAGGTGCGCAGTCCAAGTGAGCATAAGAAACCTACCTGGCCAATAGTCTAGCAATACCTATCTGGCACGTCGATAGCGGACCCATTTATGAGCTGGTCATACTCAGCCTACCAATGCCCCTGACCCTTAGGCAGGTAAGGCTCACCCTCTTCTAACCGACCACGACATAGTGAGAGACGCGGCCTCCTAGTATTCAGCCCTCGTGCGCTCATGTATCCACTTAGTCTCAGCGTTGGAGCATCTTCCGGTACTGTCAGGTTTAAGGATTTTCACCTAGGGATATCTATGGAGCCCCGATGCTAATAACAGTATTTCCGGTGTCCGATCCTGCCATTCATGATATGCCTGTGGAGGCCACAACCCTGATGTCACTAGGGCATATAATAATCATGTCACACAAATACGAGGTGCATGAATCACACTATCAGTCATGCAGCAAACCTGCGTGTATTGCGCGCTCGTGTGGGGCAACTCCGCTTATCAGGGAGCTCCATAAACAATCTGCCCAATGACATATGCTATGATCAGTCACTCCTCATATCAAGCATACATATGATGCATAGGCATGGATCATGGAGCTATACTAAGCATGTTATATAGTGATGAACTCTCTTCATAATGAAGATGGGCCTAGACAGCTTATACATAACAAGTATGGGCCTAACAATGGGCCCTAAGGAGAGTTACAATGCCGACATTTAACCATTATTGCTCTTATAATGTGGATGTCAAACCATCATTACTCCCAAGGCATGTACTATTACAAACATCATTACATACATCAAATTAGGCCTCACACAAAGGACTCACGTACATCTCTTTGGGCCTCACTTATGGGCCTCAAATATATCACAATGGGCCTCATTATATGGGGTTCATATACAATACATTGGGCCACAACAATGGGTCTCACATACATCAAGTGGGTCGGATCAACTGGCTGCACCAATGGGCGTCATATACATCAAGTGGGCCGCATCAATGGGCCGCACCAATGGCCCTCATATACATCAAGTGAGCCACATCAATGGGCCATACCAATGGCCCTCATATACATCAAGTGGGCCGCATTAATAGGCCGCACCAATGGGCCTCATATACATCAAGTGGGTTACATCAACCGGCTGCCCCAATGGGCCTCATATACATCAAATGGATGGACGGTGTGCATATTTCTCATATACATCACGCGGGACCCACTGAACTTGCTGTTGAAAACAACAGCTATATAATTTGTGTGGTAGACCAGCCAATCAGCGCCCACTATCTAGATGGATGGTCTGGATTACAAATGGATGGACGATGCTGATAAAACTCATACATTAAGTGGGGCCTCATTCAAATGGACGGACGGTGTGGATGTACCCCACATACAACATCGACCCATGGTCCTTGTTGTATTACGACATTTATATAGCTGCTAGAGGTATTCCAGCTAATCTGCTTCTAAAGTAGGTGGGTCCCACATGGGGCCCACCACATACATATCATATATGAGTTTGTGCTCACAAACTGCTGGATTCTTTACGGTTTGTGTGCGCAAATTCTAGGAGTCTTTATAGTTTGTCCTTGCAAGCTGTTGGACTTTGTAGAGTTTGTGCTCACAAGCTGATGAAGTCTTCACAGTTCGTGCTCACAAGGTGTTGGAGTCTTCACATTTTGTCCACAAAAAGTGTTTGAGTCTTCATAGTTTGTGCTCCCAAGCTGTTGGATTCTGTATAATTTGTACTCGTAAGCTGTTGGAATCTTCACAGTATGTTTGCACAAATTGTCAGAATCTACACAGTTTGTGTTCGCAAGCTGTTAGAGTCTTCACAGTTTGTGCTTGCAAGCTGTTGGAGTCTTCATATTTTGTTCTCATAACCTGATGGAGTCTTCACAGTTTGTTATCACAATTTGTTGGAGTCGTCATAGTTTGTGCGCACAAAGTGTTTGAGTCTTCTTAGCCTATCCTCACAAGCTGTTGGATTCTTCACAGTTTGTGCGCGCAAATTATTGTAGTCTTCACAGTTTGCGCTTGTAAGCTGTTGGAGTCTTTAGAGTTTGTGCTCACAACCTAATGGAGTCTTCATAGTTTGTTCTCGAAAGTTGTTAGAGTCTTACAATTTGTGCGCACAAAATATTTAGGTCTTCACAATTTGTGCACACAAGTTGTTGGATTCTTCACAGGTTGTGCATGTAAATTGTTGGAGTCTTCACAGTTTGTGCTTGCAAGATGTTGGAGTCTTCATAGTTTATGCGCGCAAATTGTTGGAATCTTCATAGTTTATTCTCCCAAGCTATTGGAGTCTTCACAGTTTGTGCTCGCAAGCTATTGAAGTCTTCATAGTTCATGCTTGCAGGCGGATGGAGTCTTCACAGTTTGTTCTCATAAGTTGTTGGAGTCTTTATAGTTTGTGTGCACAAAGTGTTTGAATCTTCATATTTTGTTCTCGTAAGTTGTTGGATTCTTCACAGTTTGTGCCCGCAAATTGTTGGACTAGTCACAGTTTTTGGTCGCAAGCTATTGGAGTCTTCACAGTTTGTGCACACAAGTTGTTGGAGTCTTCATAGTTTTTGCTTGCAAGCTGTTGGAGTCTTCAAAGTTTATGCACGCAAATTATTAGAGTCTTCATAGTTTGTGCTCTCAAGCTGATGCAGTCTTCACAATTTGTTCTCGCAATGTGTTGGAGTCTTCATAGTTTGTGCGCACAAAGTGTTTGAGTCTTCACAGTTTGTGCTCCCAAGATGTTGGATTCTTCACAGTTTATGCACACAAATTATTGGAGTTGTCACAGTTTTTGGCTCCAAGCTGTTGGAGTCTTTACAGTTTATGCACGCAAGCTGTTGGATTCTTCACAGTTTGTGCTCGTAAGTTGTTGGAGTCTTCACAGTTTGTGCCAAAAAATTGTAGGAGTCTTCATAGTTTGTGCTCATAAGCTGATGCGGTCTTCACAGTTTGGTCTCCCGAGTAGTTGGATGCTTCATAGTTTTTCCTCTCAAAATATTTGATTCTTCACAGTTTATAATTGTAAGTTGTTGGATTCTTCAAAGTTTGTGCACGCTAGTTGTTGGAGTCTTCAAAGTTTGTACTTGCAAGCTGTTGTAGTCTTTATAGTTTGTGCTTGTAAGCTAATGGAGTCTTCACAGTTTGTTCTCGCAAGTTGTTGAAGTCTTTATAGTTTGTACGTACAAATGGTTTAATCTTTACAGTTTTTGCTTATAAGCTGTTGGATTCTTCATAGTTTGTGTGCAAAAATTGTTGGAGTCTTCACAGTTTGTGCTTGCAAGCTGTTGGAGTCTTCATAGTTTGTGCTCGCAAGCTAATGGAGTCTTCACAGTTTGTTCTCGCAAGTTGTTAGAGTCTTCACAATTAATGCACGCAAAGTGTTTAAGTTTTCATAGTTTATACTCGCAAGCTATTGGAGTCGGCATAGTTTATGTTCGTAAGCTGATAGAGTCTTCACAATTTATGCTCGCAAGTTATTGGAGTCTTCACAGTTTGTGCACAAAAGTCTTTGACTTTTCACAGTTTGTACTCGCAAGCAGGTGGACTCTTCACAGTTTATGTGCGTAAATTCTTAGACTCTTCACAGCTTGTGCTCGCAAGCTGTTCGAGTCTTCACAGTTTGTGCTCGCAAGCTATTGGACTCTTCATATTTTGTTATTGCAAGCTAATGGAGTCTTCATAGTTTGTTCTCACAAGTTGTTGGAGTCGTCCCAGTTTGTGCGCACAAAGTGTTTGAGTCTTCCCAGTTTGGACTCAAAGATGTTAGATTCCTCACAGTTTGGAAGGCGTAAATTGTTGGAGTCTTCATAGTTTGTGCTCGCAACCTGTTGGAGTCTGCATAGTTTGTACTCGCATGCTGATGGAGTCTTCATAGTTTGTGCTCGCAAGCTGTTAGAGTCTTCACATTTTGTACTCGCAAGCCGTTGGAGTCTTCATATTTTGTTATCGCAAGCTGATAGAGTCTTCACAGTTTCTTCTTGCAAGTTATTGGAGTCATCGTAGTTTGTGCACGCGAAGTGTTGGAGTCTTCCCAGTTTGTCGCCGTAAGCTATTGGATTCTTCACAGTTTATGTGCGCAAATTGTTGGAATCTTCACAGTTTGTGCTTGCAAGCTGTTAGAGTCTTTACAGTTTGTGTTTGCAAGTTATTGGAGTCTTCATATTTTGTTATCGCAAGCGGATGGAGTCTTCACAGTTTGTTCTCGCGAGTTGTAGGAGTTGTCACAGTTTGTGTGCATAAAGTGTTTGAGTCTTCCTAGTTTGTGCTCACAAGCTGTTGGATTCTTCACTGTTTGTGCGCGCAAATTGTTTAAGTTTTCATAGCTTGTGCTCGCAAGCTGTTGGAGTCTGCAGAGTTTGTGCACGTAAGCTGATGGAGTCTTCATAGTTTTTGCTCACAAGGTGTTTGAGTCTTCACAATTTATGGCAAAAAGTGTTTGAATCTTCATAGTTTGAGCTCGCAAACTGTTGGATTCTTTACAGTTTGTGCTCGCAAGCTATTGGAGTCTTTACAGTTTGTGCGCGTAAATTGTTGGAATCTTCATAGTTTGTGCTGGCAAGCTGTTAGTGTCTTCACAGTTTGTGCTTGCAAGATGTTGGATTCTTCATATTTTGTACTTGTAAGCGGATGGAGTCTTCACAGTTTGTTATCGCCAGTTGTTGGAGTTGTCACAGTTCGAGCGCATAAAGTGTTTGTGTCTTAACAGTTTGTCCTAGCAAGCTGTTGTATTCTTCACAGTTTGTGTTCGTAAATTGTTGGAGTCTTCACAGTTTGTGCTCGTAAGCTTTTGGATTCTTTAGAGTTTGTGCTATCAACCTGATGGAGACTTCACAGTTTGTGCATGCAAGCTGTTGTATTCTTCACAAGTTGTGCACGTAAATTATTGGAGTCTTTACATTTTGTGCTTGCAAGCTGTTGGAGTCTTCACATTTTATGGCGTAAATTCTTGGAGTCTTCATAGTTTGTGCTCGCAAGCTGTTGGAGTCTTCATAGTTTGTGCTCACAAACTGATGGAGTCTTCAAAGCTTGTTCTTGTAGGTTGTTAGAGTCTTCACAGTTTGTGCGCACAAAGTGTTTGGGTCTTCATAGTTTGTGCTCACAAGTTGTTGGAGTCTTCAGAGTTTATGATCGCAACCTGATGGAGTCTTCACAGTTTGATCTCGAAAGTTATTAGAGTCTTCACAATTTGTGCGCACAAAGTGTTTAGGTCTTCATAGTTTGTGCACACAAGCTATTGGATTCTTCACAGGTTGTGCATGCAAATTGTTGGAGTCTTCACAGTTTGTGCTCGCAAGCTGTTGGAGTCTTCATTGTATGTGCGCGCAAATTGTTAGAATCTTCACAGTTCATTGTTCCAAGCTGTTGGAGTCTTCACAGTTTGTGCTCGTAAGCTAATTGAGTCTTCAGAGTTTATGCTCGCAAGCTGATAGAGTCTTCACAGTTTATTCTCGTAAGTTGTTGGAGTCTCCAAAGTTTCTACGCACAAAGTGTTCAAGACTTCACAGTTTGTGCTTGCAAGTTATTGGATTCTTCACAGTTTGTGGCCACAAATTGTTGGAGTAGTCACAGTTTTTTGTTACAAGCTGTTGGAGTCTTCAAAGTTCATGTGCGCAAGTTGTCGAAGTCTTCACAGTTTATGCTCGCAAGCTTTTGGAGTCTTCACAGTTTGTGCGGACAAATTATTGGAGTCTTTATAGTTTGTGCTCTCAAGCTGATGCAGTCTTTCTCACAAGTTGTTGGAGTCTTCATAGTTTGTGCGCACAAAGTGTTTGAGTCTTCACAGTTTGTGCTCCCAAGCTGTTGGATTCTTCATAGTTTTTTCATGCAAATTGTTAGAGTAGTAACAGTTTTTTATTGCAAGATGTTGGAGTCTTTACAGTTTATGCGTGCAAGCTGTTGGAGTCTTCACTGTTTGTGCGTGCAAATTGTTGGAGTCTTCATAGTTGTGCTCGCACACTGATGCAGTCTTCACAATTTGTTCTCGTATGGTGTTGGAGTCTTTATTGTTTGTGCGCACAAAGTGTTTGAGTCTTTACAGTTTGTGCTCCTAAGCTATTAGATTCTTCATAGTTTGTGCACACAAATTTTTGGAGTAGTCACAGTTTTTTACTGCAAGCAGTTGGAGTCTTTACAGTTTGTGCGCGCAAGCTATCGGAGCTTCACAGTTTGTGCTCCTAAGTTGTTGGAGTCTTCACAGTTTGTGCCCAAAAATTGTAGGAGTCTTCATAGTTTGTGCTCGTAAGATGATGCAGTCTTCACAATTTGGTCTCCCAAGTTGTTGGATTCTTCATAGTTTTTTCGCACAAAATGTTTGATTCTTCACCGTTTGTGCTCATAAGCTGTTGGATTCTTCACAGTTTGTGGACGCAAATTGTTGGAGTCTTCAAAGTTTGTGCTGGCAAGCTGTTGTAGTCTTCATAGTTTGTGCTCATAAGCAGATGGAGTCTTCACAGTTTATTCTCACAAGTTGTTAGAGTCTTCATAATTTGTATATACAAATGGTTCAGTCTTTACAGTTTCTATTCGTAAGCTGTTGGATTCTTCATAGTTTGTGAGCGAAAATTGTTGGAGTCTTCACAGTTTGTGCATGTAAGCTATTGGAGTCTTCATAGTTTGTGTTCATAACCCAATGGAGTCTTCACAGTTTGTTCTCACAAGTTGTTAGAGTCTTCACAATTTGTGTGCACAAAGTATTTGAGTTTTCATAGTTTATACTCGTAAGCTGTTGGAGTCTACTTAGTTTGTGTTCGCAAGCTAATGGAGTCTTCACAGTTTATGCTCGCAAGTTGTTGGAGTCTTTACAGTTTGTGCGCAAAAAGTGTTTGACTCTTCATAGTTTGTGCTCGCAAGCTATTGGAGTCTTCACAGTTTTTGCTCGCAAGCTATTGAAGTCTTCATATTTTGTTATCACAAGCTGATGGAGTCTTCATAGTTTGTTCTAGAAAGTTGTTGGAGTCGTCACAGTTTGTGCGCACAAAGTGTTTAAGTCTTCCCACTTCGGACTCACAAGCTTTTGGATTCTTCACAGTTTGTGAGGCGCAAATTGCTGGAATCTTCATAGTTTATTCTCATAACCTATTGGAGTCTGCATAGTTTATACTCACATGCTGATGGAGTCTTCACAGTTTGTGCTTGCAAGTTGTTAGAGTCTTCACAGTTTGTGCTCGCAAGCTGTTGGAGTCTTCATATTTTGTTATCGTAAGTTGATGGAGTCTTCACAGTTTCTTATCGCAAGTTGTTGGAGTCGTCACAGTTTGTTCGCACAAAGTGTTTGAGTCTTCCCAGTTTGTCCTCACAAGCCATTGGTTTCTTCACAGTTTATGTGTGCAAATTATTGAAATCTTCACAGTTTGTGCTCACAAGTTGTTGGAGTCTTTACAGTTTGTGTTCGCAAGCTATTGGAGTCTTCATATTTGGTTATCGCAAGCGGATGGAGTCTTCACAGTTTGCTCTCACAAGTTGTTAGAGTCGACACAGTTTGTGCGGTCAAAGTGTTTGAGTCTTCCTAGTTTGTGCTCATAAGCTGTTGGATTCTTCACACTTTGTGCACGCAAATTGTAGGAGTTTTCATAGTAAGTGCTCGCAAGTTGTTAGAGTCTACAGAGTTTGTGCTCGCACCCTGATAGAGTCTTCACAGTTTGAGCTCACATGGTGTTAGAGTCTTCACAGTTTATGCGCAAAAAGTATTTGAATCTTCATAGTTTGTGCTCGCAAGCTGTTGGATTCTTTACAGTTTGTGCTCACAAGCTATTGCAGTCTTTACAGTTTGTGCGCGTAAATTGTTGAATCTTCATAGTTTGTGTTGACAAGCTGTTAGCGTCTTCACCATTTGTGCTCACAAGATGTTGGATTCTTCATATTTTGTTCTTGCAAGCTGATGGAGTCTTCACAGTTTGTTATCACAAGTTGTCGGAGTCGTCACAGTTCGAGCGCACAAAGTGTTTGTGTCTTAATAGTTTGTCCTCACAAGCTGTTGGATTCTTCATAGTTTGTGTGTGCAAATTGTTGGAGTCTTCACAGTTCGTGTTTGCAAGCTTTTGGAGACTTTAGAGTTTGTTCTAGCAACATGATAGAGTCTTCACAGTTTGTTCTCGCAAGTTATTAGAGTCTTCACAATTTGTACGCACAAAGTGTTTAGGTCTTCACAGTTTGTACACACAAGATGTTGTATTCTTCAGAGGTTGTGCACGCAAATTGTTGGAGTCTTCACAATTTGTGTTCACAAGTTGTTGGCGTCTTTACAGTTTGTGGCATAAAATTTTAGAATCTTCACAGTTTGTGCTCCCAAACTGTTGGAGTCTTCATAGTTTGTGCTCGCAAGCTGTTGAAGTCTTCGTAGTTTATGCTCATAAACTGATGGAGCCTTCACAATTTGTTCTTGTAAGTTGTAAGAGTCTTCATAGTTTGTGTGCACAAAGTGTTTGGGTCTTCATATTTTATGCTCGCAAGTTGTTGGAGTCTTCAGAGTTTGTGCTCGCAACCTGATGGAGTCTTCACAATTTGATCTCGAAAGTTGTTATAGTCTTTACAATTTGTGCGTACAAAATGTTTAGGTCTTCACAGTTTGTGCACACAATCTGTTGGATTCTTCATAGGTTATGCTTGCAAGCTGTTGGAGTCTTCACAGTTTGTGCATGCAAATTGTTGGAATCTTCGCAGTTTATTTTCCCAAGCTGTTGGAGTCTTCACGGTTTGTGCTCGTAAGCTAATGGAGTCTTCAGAGTTTATGCTCTCAAGCTGATGGAGTCTTCACAGTTTGTTCTCGTAAGTTGTTAGAGTCTTCATAGTTTCTACACACAAAGTGTTTGAGTCTTCACAGTTTGTGCTCGCAAGTAATTGGATTCTTCACAGTTTGTGCCTGCAAATTGTTGGGGTAGTCACAGTTTTTTATTACAAGCTGTTGGAGCGTTCAAAGTTTGTGCGCACAAGTTGTCGGAGTCTTCACAGTCTGTGCTCGCAAGCTTTTGGAGTCTTCACAGTTTGTGCGCGCAAATTGTTGAAGTCTTCATAGTTTGTGCTCGCAAGCTGATACAGTCTTCATAGTTTATTCTCGCAAGGTGTTGGAGTCTTCATAGTTTGTGCGGACAAAGTGTTTGACACTTAACAGTTTGTGCTCCCAAGCTGTTGGATTCTTCACAGTTTTTGCGTAGAAATTGTTGGAGTAGTCCCAGTTTTTGGTTGCAAGCTGTAGGAGTCTTTACAGTTTGTGTGCGTAAGTTGTTGGAGTCTTCACAGTTTGTGCCCGCGAATTGTAGGAGTCTTCATAATTTGTGCTCATATGGTGATGCAGTCTTCACAGTTTGGTCTCCCAAGTTATTGGAGTTTTCATAGTTGTAACGTCCTGAAAATTGGGGGTCGAGCAAAGCTCAGCTCTCGAGTTCCAACGCATTACTTATGCAACATAGAAATGATGATTATGATGAGAGCAGTGAAACATGAATGGGATTATACCAAAACAACATATCGTACTCCAGAGACAGTTAAATTGTAAGTGGAAGACTATGATAGATGTATAAAATATATAAACTATGGTAAGTCTCCAGAGTGTGATAATGTTACCAGGTTAACAATTACAAGTTTGATTTCAAAATATACAAGATGAGAAAGTGTAATGTTTTCTATCCCAAATACCATAGCCCCATCAATGCAATTCCAGGTCTACATAGACCCGCCAGAGAGTTACATGTAGGAGAACTCCTCCTCAACATCATAGTAATAGTCTGGTTCTGCTTCATAAACATCGCCATCACCTGCAGCTAAGACAGTCTGGTTGGTGTTGCAAGCACTGTCCCATAACGTGGGAGTGAGTAGCTAACTCAGTTGAATCATAGAGCAAAGATTAACATGTTATCAAATCAATCAAGCGATAATGATAAAGCAGGCAAATCAAGCATTCCTAAGTACTGTAATTAATGCAAGGATGAGATGCAATAATGATGCATGCCCCCTTCAACATACTCCCTCGTGCGACACCATCTTACATCCGCGGCATGCTTTCATCCCTCAGTGCTCCATATCTTCCAGGTACATGCAGTGTGACATGAACATGATTACTGAGTTATTATTAGTCCTTTTCATACAACAGTATTGGGAAACTAGGGTACCTCCCTTATATCATTCCCAAACAATGATCCATTCTAGGGTCATCAGTCCTTGATAATCTCATACAATGGTGCAGTTCTAGGTTGCTGCAAAGGGCTGCCAGGTCTGTTACACGCACTCGTTGCACCTCTCCCCCATCACCTTATCAATGCAGGCCTAGTTTATACTTTGTTACTCGGGAAGACTCGTTGTCTCACCGCAGATTTAGAGTATGCTCGAGGTCACTAAATTGGGCACGGTCAGGGCTGCCAAGGCTGTTACACGCACTCGTTACACCACTCCCCCATCACCCATCAAAACAGTGTAGGCCAACAGCTCGAATACAGTTTCTCATACCATTATATTCGGCTCACGAGTCTGGGTTACTCAGTGGTCACCGCGGGGAGGCTCGTGGCCCCAGCGTAGGCCGACAGCTTGACCACGGTGTCCCATACCACCATGCACGAGTCATGAGTCTTAGCGGATCGAGGTACCAAGGTTAACGGGGTTGCACTAGTAAGTTTGGTACCTTAGGTTCAAGCAGTAGCGTCCAAACATGGTGAACATACATTAGACAGATCGGGTTACTTGACGAGCCAGACTAACACGAGCACACAACCAGTCGAACGACATGAAGTGCATAAGCACTTCGCATGGCCTAACTACTGTCGCCAACCGAAGTACGACTCGAGTTCGTCAAACACATCCTACGTGGTGAATGAATCTCAACCACGAACTCAAGTCTATTACCGATTGTTTAGACTATAATCATATCCTCAATCACATTTGATCCATAACCAGAAGCATGTAGAGTAAAGCAGAATAAACAAAGTAATTCAAGCATGTTAACAAGCATGTCATAAAGCATGTTATAAAGCACCATATAAACAAGAAATACAGAGACATATATTTCATAGTAAGCGGTTAAATTAAACAACCAACATGGAGGAAATCATATACATCTCTAAGTTAGTTGAGAATCCTATCTCAACACCTACCTAAAGCACAATCATCTAAATACTTACTCATACAAGCATTTTCACAAACACCTAGAATACACTTATTTAACATGCATAACGTATATTAGCAAAAACATTAGGGTGAATCCTTTCGCCAAGTATTACACATATATCTAGCATGTACACATGATTAATCATGGTAAAAACACTTTTAAAATTTGTACGTATACGGTATTTTCTACAAATATACAGAATACAATATACGCCATATTTTGTATACGTAACTGAATCGTAAAACGAACATTGTATTGTACATGTGAAATAGCATCCAGATCATGAATCTATCATTATCTGACATTGAAAGCTTTGAAAAATGACAACCTAAATGTCTAAAATCTGCACCTTACGCCGTAGAAGTGTAACGAACTCAACAAAGACTCTAAGTCTTCATATATATGGAATATAAACCTGTAATACAAGCTAGGTTAGCTATCTAACTAGTAGCATCAATGGAAACCCTAAAACAAGTTATGGTCAGGTATTTCTTACCTAAGAACGGAGTTAGAATCATTGGAATGATGATTGGAAAGTGATGGTTAAGCACGTAGATCGACAGGGTAGAATAACAGGAAGATTCTCCCACAACTCTCACACTTTTTCTCTCTCCTAGGTTTTCTCAAATTCGTATGGAATGAGAGAGTGAGGGTTTAAGGTCCTTATATAGGCCCAGAACTCACCAAATTAGACTCAGGGCCAAGGTATACTTAGGTTATGTCTAAATACAGACTGTTCCATCTCAACAGAGCACTTCTGGAGCCCCCCCTTGAGCCAAAGGTCGGACTTAAGCTCACTGACTATGGATCTAGGTCGAGTTAAGTTTTCATTCCAATCGGGTTTCCAGATCGCACGTGACGGACCAGTTTCAGTTCAACGGTCACAGAGTCTTGATCAGGGTTACAAGTGCACAGACATGTATGGGAAATGTTTCCTGATCCGAGGGTCTATTTAGGTCAGATTTTGACGGTCTGATTGCTTATATTTGGCCCACAAATATAAAGTCTCAGATTACTTAAATTTAATTTAATTTTTAAAGAAACCCAGGTTTTCTCACACTCCTCGCTCTGGGCTCGAGCGAATAGCCGTGGGACACTATCTAGATTTGATTTCCGAGATGGTTGTGAAGCCCAACAAGGTGGTCCTAATTTTATAGCCTCATATTATTCAGACTTTCGATGTGTGGTCCAGATCTGATACGGAGTTTCGTGATGCTCTCGAGAGCAGTCGGGTAATGAGATTGATCCTAGATTTTAGGGTAACCTAGCGTCACTGATTCTACAAGTTTTGGGTCTTGCAGATCGGATTTAAAGTGATTAGTGCGGATTTCGTATGTGATCTAGTTTAGCACTTCGTTAACTTTGTCTAATTTCTAAAGGATTTAGTCGTATAAGATTTCTGTCTGAGGTGATACTCGGGCCTTTGGTAGTTTGTATAGAAGGTGGTTCAAAGAATTAACACTTAACTAAATCACGCCCTAATTACAATAGAAGAAGGTCCTAGGGCAGGAGAGGCTGATTTCTATTCGTCGATGATTCCATAAGGTTATTTTGAGTTTGAGTATTGTTCTTCATCACCTAAACTCTAAGATTTGTGTCTAATGTGAAAGTACTTAGAAAGATTTAAAGAACGAGGTGGTGCGAGGTGAGATTTGTGAAGTAAAAGGGTTAAAAAGTGATTTTAGACTTTGGGATTGAGTTCTAACAAGTTAATAAGGTGTTTGGATCGACCCATTGCCTAAGGACGTCTATCTCCAGGTTAGCAAAAATTCAGGGTGTTACAATAGTTTTTGCAGACAAAGTGTTTGATTTTTCACCGTTTGTGCTATCAAGCTATTAGATTCTTCACAGTTTGTGCGTGCAAATTATTGGAGTCTTCAAAGTTTGTGCTCGCAAGCTGTTGTAGTCTTCATAGTTTGTGCTCGCAAGTTGTTGCAGTCTTCATTGTTTGTGCTGGCAAGCTGTTGGAATCTTCATAGTTTTTAAGCACAAAGTGTTAGAGTCTTTATAGTTTGTGCTCGCATGCTATTGGATTCTTCACAGTTTGTTCGTGCAAATTGTTGGAGTCTTCACAATTTGGGCTCGCAAGCTGTTGGAGTCTTCAGAGTTTATGCCTGCAACCTGATGGAGACTTCGCAGTTTGTTCTCGCAAGTTGTTAGTCTTCACAATTTGTGCGCACAAAGTGTTTGTGTCTTCACAGTTTGTGCACGCAAGCTGTTGGATTCTTCATAGGTTGTGAGCATAAATTGTTGGAGTCTTCACAGTTTGTGCTTGCAGGCTGTTGGTGTTATTAAAGTTTGTGCGTGCAAATTGTTGAAAATTTCACAGTTTGTGCTCCCAAGCTGTTGGAACCTTCACAGTTTGTGCTCGCAAGCTATTAGAGTCTTCATAGTTTGTGCTTGCAAGCCGATGGAGTCTTTACAGTTTGTTCTCATAATTTTTTGGAGTCTTCACAGTTTGTGCACATAAAGTGTTTGAGTCTTCACAGTTTGTGATGGCAAGTTGTTGGATTCTTCACAGTTTGTGCCCTCAAATTGTTGGAGTAGTCATAGTTTTTTGTCGCAAGCTGTTGGAGTCTTCACAATTTGTGCATGCAAGTTATTGTAGACTTCACAGTTTGTGCTCACAAGCTATTGGAGTCTTCAGAGTTTGTGCACGCAAATTGTTGGAGTCTTCTTAGTTTGTGCTCGTATGCTGATGCATTTGTCATTGTTTGTTCTCACAAGGTGTTGGAATCTTCATAGTTTGTGTGCACAAAGTGTTCAAATCTTCACAGTTTGTACTCCCAAGCTGTTGGATTCTTCATAGTTTGTCCGCGAAAATTGTTGGAGTAGTCACAGTTTTTGGTTGCAAGTTGTTGGAGTCTTTACAGTTTGTGCGCCCAAGATGTTGGAGTCTTCACCGTTTGTGCTCGTAATCTGTTGGAGTCTTCACAGTTTGTGCACGCAAATTCTAGGAGTCTTTATAGTTTGTGCTCGTAAGTTGACGCGGTCTTCACAGTTTATTCTTCACATTTGTTGGAGTCTTTATAGTTTTTGCACTCAAAGTGTTTGATTCTTCACCATTTTTGCATGCAAGCTGTTCGATTCTTCAAAGTTTATGCGTGCAAATTGTTGGAGTCTTCAAACTTTGTTCTTACAAGCTGTTGTAGTCTTCATAGTTTGTGCTTGTAAGCTAATGGAGTCTTCACAGTTTGTTCTCACATGTTGTTGGAGTCTTCATAGTTTGTATGTACAAATGGTTCAGTCTTTATAGTTTGTGCTCGTAAGCTGTTGGATTCTTCACAGTTTGTGCGTGCTAATTGTTGTAGTCTTCACATTTTGTGCTCGCAAGCTGTTGGAGTTTTCATAGTTTGTGCTTGCAAGCTGATGGAGTCTTCATAGTTTGTTCTCGCAAGTTGTTAGAGTCTTCATAATTTGTGAGCCCAAAGTGTTTGAGTCTTCATAGTTTGTGCTCGAAAGCTGTTGGAGTTTGCATAGTTTGTGCTCACAAGCTGATGGAGTCTTCATAGTTTGTGTTCACAAGTTATTGGAGTCTTCACAGTTTGTGCACAAAAAGTGTTTGAGTCTTCCCAGTTTGTGCTCGTAACCTATTAGAGTCTTCACAGTTTGTGCACACAAATTGTTAAATTCTTCACAGTTTATGGTCTCAAGCTGTTGGAGTCTTCATAGTTTGTGTGCACAAATTGTTGCAATCTTCACAGTTTGTACTCGAAAGTTGTTAGAGTCTTCACTTTTTGTGCTTGCAAGCTATTAGAGTCTTCATATTTTGTTATCGCAAGCTGATGGAGTCTTCACAATTTGTTCTCGTAAGTTGTTGGAGTCATCACAGTTTGTGCTGACAAAGTGTTAGAGTCTTCCCAGTTTGGACACGTAAACTGTTGGATCCTTCACAGTTTGTGCGTGCAAATTGTTTGTGCTCGCAAGCTGTTAGAGTGTACTGAGTTTGTGCTCGCAAGTTGATGGACTGTTCACAGTTTGTGCTCGCAAGTTATTGGAGTCTTCACAGTTGTGCGCAATAAGTGTTTGAGTCTTCATAATTTGTACTCTTAAGCTGTTGGATTCTTTATAGTTTGTGCTCGCAAGTTGTATGAGTCTTCATAGTTTATGCTGTAAATTATTCGAATCTTCACAGTTTGTGCTCGCAAGCTGTTAGAGTATTCACAGTTTATGCTTGCAAGCTATTGGAGTCTTCATATTTTGTTCTCACAGCTAATGGAGTCTTCACAGTTTGTTATCACAAGTTGTAGGAGTCATCACAGTTTGTACGCACAAAGTGTTTAAGTCTTCCCAGTTTGACCTCACAAGCTATTAGATTCTTCCCAGTTTGTGAGCGCAAATCGTTAAAGTCTTCACAGTTTGTGCTTGCAAGCTATTGGAGTCTTCAGTGTTTATGCTCGCAACCTGATAGAGTCTTCACAGTTTGTTCTCGCATGTTGTTAGAGTCTTCACAATTTATGTGCACGAGTTGTTTGGGTCTTCACAGTTTATTCACACAAGCTATCGGATTCTTCACAGGTTATGCACGTAAATTGTTGGAGTATTCACAGTTTGTGCTCCCAAGCTGTTGGAGTCTTCATAGTTCGTGTGTGCAAATGGTTGGAATCTTCACAGTTTGTGCTCCCAAGCTGTTGGAGTCTACACAGTTTGTTCTCACAAGTTGTTGGACTCTTCATAGTTTGTGCACGCAAGCTGATGGAGTCTTCACAGTTTATTCTCGTAAGTTGTTGGACTCTTCACAGTTTGTGCTCACAAGTTGTTGGATTCTTCCCAGTTGGTGCCCGCAAATTGTTGGAGTAGTCACAGTTTTTGGTTCCAAGCTGTTGGAGTCTTTACGGTTTGTGCGCGTAAGTTATTAGAGTCTTCACAGTTTGTGCTCACAAGCAGTTGGAGGTTTCACAGTTTATGCGTGCAAATTGTTGGAGGCTTCATAGTTTATGTTCGCAAGCTGATGCAGTCGTAACAGTTTATTCTCACAAGGTGTTGGAGTCTTCATAGTTTGTGCGCACAAAGTGGTTGAGTCTTCAGAGTTTGTGCTCCCAAGATGTTAGATTCTTCATAGTTTTTGTGCACAAATTGTTGGAGTAGTCACAGTTTTTGGTTGCAAGCTGTTGCAGTCTTTACAGTTTGTGCGCGCAAGATGATGGATTCTTCCAGTTTGTGCTCGTAAGCTGTTAGAGTCTTCCCTCTTTGTGCTCATAAGCTGATGCGGTCTTCACAGTTTGGTCTCAAAAGTTATTGGAGTCTTCATAGTTTTTGAGCACAAAGTGTTTGATTCTTCACCATTTATGCTCGCAAGCTGTTGGACTCTTTACAATTTGTGCGTGCAAATTATTAGAGTCTTCATAGTTTGTGCTCGCAAGCTGTTGGAGTCTGCAGAGTATGTGCTCGCAAGCTGATGGAGTCTTCATAGTTTGTGCTCGTAATTTGTTTGAGTATTCACAGTTTGTACGTAAAAAGTGTTTATGTCTTCATAGTTCGTGCTCGCAAGCTGTTGGATTTTGTACAGTTTATGCTCGCAAGCTGTTGGAGTCTTCACAGTTTAGGCACGCAAATTGTTGGAATCTTCACAGTTTGTGCTCGCAAGTTGTTAGAGTATTCACAGTTTGTGCGTTCAAATTGTTGGAATCTTCACTATTTGTGCTCGCTAGCTGTTAGAGTCTTCACTTTTTATGCTCGCAAGCTGTTGGAGTCTTCATAGTTTGTGCTCGCAAGCTATGAAGTCTTCAGAGTTTGTTCTCACAAGTTGTTGTAGTCTTCATCACAATTTGTACGGACAAAGTGTTTGTCTTCACAGTTTATGCTCGCAATCTGTTGGATTCTTCACAATTTATGCCTGCAAATTGTTGGAGTCTTCACAGTTTGTGTTCACAAGCTATTGGAGTCTTCATAGTTTGTGCTCCCAAGTTGTTGGAGTCTTCACATTTTTTTCTCGCAAGTTATTGGAGTATTCGCAGTTTGTGCACACAAAGTGTTGGACTCTTCATAGTTTGTGCTCGCAAGCTGTTGGAGTCTTACCGTTTGTGCTCGCAAGTTGTTGGAGTCTTCACAGTTTGTGAGCAAAAATTGTTGGAATCTTCATAGTTTGTGCTCACAAGCTATTAGAGTCTTCACAGTTTGTGCTTCAAGCTATTGGAGTCTTTAAAGTTTGTGCCCGCAAGCTCATGGAGTCTTCCTAGTTTGTTCTGGCAAGTTCTTGGAGAATGCATAGTTTGTGCACATAAAGTGTTTCAGTCTTCACAATTTGTGCTCGCAAAATGTTAGATTCTTCACAATTTGTGTCGCAAATTTTAGAGTCTCGATAGTTTCTAGTTGCAAGCTATTGGAGTCTTCATAGTTTGTGCTCGTAAGCTGTCGGAGTATTCACAGGTTGTACGTACAGCGTGTTAGAGTCTTCACAGTATCTGCTCGCAAGCTATAGGAGTCTTCAGAGTTTGTGCTCGCAAGTTGTTGGAATCTTCATTATTTTTGCTGGCAAGCTATTGGAGTCTTCATAGTTTTTACGCGTAACGTGTTAGAGTCTTTGCAGTTTGTGCTCGCAAGAGGTTGGATTCTTCACAGTTTGTGCAAATAAATTGTTGGAGTCTTCACAGTTTGGGCTCGAAAGCTGTTGCAGTCTTCAAAGTTTGTGCTCTCAACCTGATGGAGTCTTCACAGTTTATTCTGGCAAGTTGTTGGCATCTTCACAATTTGTAAGCACACAGTGTTTTAGTCTTCACAGTTTGTGAACACAAGCTGTTAGATTCTTCACAGGTTGTGCACGCAAATTGTTGGAGTCTTCACAGTTTGTGCTCGCATGCTGTTTGAGTCTTCACAGTTTGTTCATGCAAATTGTTGGAATCTTCACAGTTTGTGCTCCCAAGCTGTTGGAGTCTTACAGTTTGTGCTCGCAAGCTATTAGAGTCTTCATTGTTTGTGCTCACAAGCTGATGGAGTCTTCACAGTTTATTCTCATAAGTTGTTGGAGTCTTCACAGTTTGTGCACACAAAGTGTTTAAGTCTTTACAGTTTATGCTCGTGAGTTGTTGGATTCTTCACAGTTTATGCCCGCCAATTGTTGGAATCTTTACAATTTATGCTTGCAAGCTGTTGGAGTCTTCACAGTTTGTGCGCGCAAGTTATTAGAGTCTTCATAACTTATGCTCACAAGCTGTTGGAGTCTTCACAGTTTGTGCGCACAAATTGTTGGAGTCTTCATAGTTTGTGCTTGTAAGCTAATGCAGTTGTCACAGTTTGTTCTCACAAGGTGTTGGAGTCTTCTTAGTTTCTGCGCACAAAGTGTTTGAGCCTTTACAGTTTGTGCTCCCAAGCTGTTGCATGCTTCACAATTTGTGCGCGAAAATTGTTGGAGTAGTCACAATTTTTTGTTGCAAGTTGTTGGAGTCTTTACAGTTTGTGCGGGCAAGCTGTTGGAGTCTTCACAGTTTGCACCCGCAAATTATAGGGGTCTTCATAGTTTGTGCTCGTAACTGGTGCGGTCTTAACAGTTTGGTCTCCCAAGTTTTTGGAGTGTTCATAGTTTTTGCGCACATAGTGTTTGATTCTTGACCGTATGTGCTCGCAAGCTATTGGATTCTTCACAGTTTGTGCACGCAAATTGTTGGAGTCTTCAAAGTTTGTGCTCACAAGCTGTGGTAGTCTTCATAGTTTATGCTCGTAAGCTTATGTAGTCTTCACAGTTTGTTCTCACAAGTTATTGGAGTCTTTATGGTTTGTACATACAATGGTTCAGTCTTTACAGTTTGTGCTCGCAAGCTATTGGATTCTTCATAGTCCATATGCGCAAATTGTTGGAGTTTTCACAGTTTGTGCTCGCAAGCTATTGGAGTCTTCACAGTTTGTTCTCATAAGTTGTTAGAGTCTTTTCAATTTATGCGTGCAAAGTGTTTGAGTCTTCAGAGTTTGTGCTTGCAAGGTGTTGGAGTCCGCATAGTTTGTACTCGCAAGCTAATGGAGTCTTCATAGTTTATGCTCGTAAGTTGTTGGAGTCTTCAAAGTTTATATGCAAAAAGTGTTAGAGTCTTCACAGTTTGTGCTTGCAAGTAGTTGGATTCTTCACAGTTTATGCTCGTAAGCTGTTGGAGTCTTCACAGTTTGTGTGTGCAAATTGTTGGAATCTTCATAGTTTGTGCTTGCAAGCTGTTGGAGTCTTCACAGTTTGTGCTCACAAGGTATTAGAGTCATCATATTTTGTTATCGCAAGTTGACGGATTCTTTACAATTTATTCTTTCAAGTTATTGAAGTCGTTATAGTTTGTGCACACAAAGTGTTTGAGTCTTCCCAGTTTGGGCTCGTTAGCTGTTGGATTCTTCATAGTTTATGCGCGCAAATTGTTGGAGTCTTCATAGTTTTTGCTCATAAGCCTTTGGAATCTACAGAGTTTGTGCTCGTAAGCTGATGGACTCCTCATAGTTTGTTCTTGCAAGTTATCGGAGTCTTCACAATTTATGGGCAAAAAGTGTTTGAGTCTTCATAGTTTGTGCTCGAAAGCTGTTGGATTCTTTACAGTTTGTGCTCGCAAGCTATTGGAGACTTCACAGTTTGTGTACGCAAATTGTTGGCATCTTCACAGTTTGTGCTTGCAAGCTATTGGAGTCTTCGTATATTGTTCTTGCAAGCTGATAGTCTTCATAGTTTGTTCTCGCGAATGGTTGGAGTCGTCACATTTTTGTATGCATAAAGTGTTTGATTCTTCCCAGTTTGGACTCACAAGCTGTTGGATTCTTCACAGTTTATGCGCACAAATTGTTGGAGTATTCATAGTTTGTGCTCGCAAGCTGTTGTAGTCTGCAGAGTTTGTGCTTGCAAGTTGATGGAGTCTTCACAGTTTGTGCTCGCATGGTGTTGGAGTCTTCACGATTTGTGTAAAAAGTGTTTGAGTCTTCATAGTTTGTGCTTGCAAGCTGTTGGATTCTTTACAGTTTATGCTCGCAAGCTGTTGGAGTCTTCATAATTTGTGCGTGCAAATTATTGACATCTTCACTGCCACGCCCCAAATTCAAAAATCGGATTCACAAGAATCCCGATCGCCGAATCCAGTGCTGATAGCCTCCGTGGTACCCCATTCTCGGCTCTTGGCGTCCATACGCCAGATTCCGATCCTAGGATCCTACAAGGAGGATTTTTCAATGTACATTTAACTCATAATAAGTATAACCACATGTAACGACTCGAAAAATTCCGTATAAAGACTCAAGTACCACCTCAGGCAGAAATCACTCAGGACCAAATCCTTTAGAAATTAGACAAGTTTAACTAGGTGCTAAACTAGATTAGCTGCAAAATCCGCTTGATCCACTTTAAATACGGACTGAAAGACCCAAAACTTGTAGAATCATTGATGCTAATTACCCTGAAATCTAGGATCAATCTCATTACCCAGTTGCTCACGGGAGCACATTGAAGCTTCGTATCGGACCTGGACCGTACGTCGAAAGTCCGATTACAATGAAATTATATAATTAAGACTGCCTTGTTGGACTTGACAACCACCTCGAAAATCAAGTCCAGACAGTATCCCGAAGCTATTCGCTCGAGCCCAGAATGAAGTGTGTGAGAAACGCGAATATCGTTAGGAAATAAACCCAAACTTAAGTAAACTGAGTTGTTCACTTGCAGGTCCAAATATAAGAATTTTGACTGTCAGAATCTGACCCAAATACACCCTCGGATCAGGGGAAATTTCATACGCAGGTCAGTGTACTTATGGCCCTGATCGATGATCGTGGATCATTGAACTGAAACTGGCCCGCTACGGGCGATCTGTAAACCCGATCGGACCGAAAACTCAGCTTGACCTAGATCCAACATAAGGGAGGTTAACTCCGACCTTAGGCTCAAGGGGGGCTCTAGAAGTGCTCCGTTGAGCTGAAACAGACCCTCTTTGAACATAACCTAAGTATACCTTAGCCCTGGGGTCATTCCCATTAGTTCTGGGCCTATATAAGGACCTTAAACCCTCTCCCTCTCACTTCATACGAATTTTCTAAACCCTAAGAAAGAGAAGAAAGAAAAGAGAGAGAAAAGTGAGGATTCTTCCTGGGATTCGATCCCGTCATTTCACGTACTTAGCTACCCTATCTGCATCGCTATTCCGGCGATTTCGACGTTACACTTGGGTAAGGAAACCTAACCGTAATTTGGCTTAGGGTTTCTGATAGTGCTAGTTATGAAATGGCTAACCTAACTCATGCTATAAGTTGCAAATCCATCGTTGACAAAGACTTAACGTCTAAAACGACTCCGTTACATGTTTATCGGCATAAGGTGCGGACTATAGATGTATAGGTTATGGTTTTCAAAGCTTTCAATGTCAGATAATGATAGATTCCTGATGTGGATGTTATTTCACATGTAAAATATGATGTTTGTTTTGCGTTTCAGTTATATATGAAATTTGTGGAGTTTAGCATATTCTGTGTATTTGTAGAAAATACCGTATATATACGAAATATGAAAGTGTGTTTGTCATGACTAACTACTGTGTGTATATGCTAGTTATATGTGTAACAACTCCTCGGCGAAAGGATTCGCCCTAATACACGTTTTGGCCAACATACATTATGTATGTTAATACATGTAGTCTAATTGTTTGTAAAAATGCTTGTATAAGTAAGTACTTGGTAAATAGTGCTTTGGGTTGGTGTGAGATAGGATTCTCAACTACCTTAGTTAGTTTAATCGCTTACTTATGAAATGTATGTGTTTGGATTTCCTGTTTAAGTTGTATTTTATAACATGTTTGAACTACTTGGGTAATTCTGCTCTGACTACTCCACATGCTTACTGGTTAAGGATTGAATGTGATTGGGGCTATGTTATAGTCCAGGTAATCGGTAACAGGCTTTGAGTTGGTGGTTGTGATTTATTCACCACATAGGACGTGTTTGACGAACCCGAGCCGTACTAGAGTTGTCGACAGTGGTTAGGCCACACGGAGTGCTTACGCACTTCATATCGATCAACTCGTTGTACGCTTGTACTAGTCGGGCTCGTCAAGTAACCCGATTGACCCGATGTATGTTCACCATGTTTGGATGCTCCTGCTTGAACCTAAGGTACCAAACTCACTAGTGAAAACCCCGCTAACATTGGTACCTCGATCCGTTAAGACTTATGAGCTGGGCATGGTGGTATGGGACACTGTGGTCGAGTTGTCGGCCTACGCCGGGGCGACGAGTCCACCCATAGTGACCAGTGAGCAACACCGCCTCGTGAGCTAAATACGGTGGTATGGGACACTGTATTCGAGCTGTCGGCCTACACTGATAAGGTGACGAGCCCTTTGTAGTGACTTAGAACCATAACATCGTATGAGAATTGTTAGGACTGACGACCCTAGAATGGATCATTGTTTGGGAAATGATATAAGGGACCTACCTTAGTTTTCCAAATCCTGCTGTATGAAAAGGACTAATAAGAACTTGGTAATCATGCTCATAACATCGCACTGCATGTGCCCCGGGTTGAAGAGCACAGAGTGAGGGAGTGTAGGCGAGGGCATGCATCATGAATACATTTTATCCTTGCATTAATAAGAGTATCTAGGAATGTCTGATATGTCTGCTTTATCATTACTTCTTGACTGAGTTGATAACATGTTAACCTTTGCTCTATGATTCCACTGAGTTGATCACTCACTCCCACGTTCTGGGACGGTGCTCTGAACACCCACCAGACTCTGTCTTAGTTGCAGATGACAATGCGACTCAGGAGGTAGAGCTTGATTCCGATGATGATCAGGATCTGTTCTCGTATATGTAGCTCTCCGGCGGTTTCGCTTAGGCCGTCCTGATTGACGGGGCTATAGGGCTTATCATTGTAGTTGAACTATTTTAGACATTTTGACTCTTGAACTATTACATGTATATGGTGACTCAGTGATGTGTTCATACTCTGGAGACCGATAGTGATCCTTTTGGGCTCATATACGTTTATATACATCTTTCAGTCTTCCGCTTGCGTTGTATAAATTGATCTGGAGTATGAATTACTGTTTTGGTATAATCCCACTCATGATTAATGCACTAACATAGATAACATTTAATCATAAGCATATATGTTGCAAAAGTGATGTTTTGGAACTTGGGAGTTGAGTTGTTACTCGATCCCCGATTTTCAGGGCGTTACACCACAAGAATACCCAAATCATAAAGGCAACATTATCATCACATATCCACTAATATAATCATTTGAGTACAATGCTGAAAGGAAATACATAAAACAAAAATCAAGCTCCAGAAGACCGTCGCACGCTCCAAGCTCAACACTGCTACAACCTAACATCACCTGCACACATCTTTCGTGCATAAGCTTATAGAAAGCTTTGAGGGTGGTGTAAGTGTGTGCACAAGGTAAGTGCCAAGTATTCAACGCAATGTCATAATCATACAATGTTGAAATAGGCATAAGGTCATGAATCATACGTTATCAGAGTAAGCGAAAATACTAACAAGTCCATGAGTCGAGCAATATCAGAATACACAATACAGATCAACTATACAAATGAGTAGTCATAAAGAGTCAAATATCAGATGCTGTATCTAAACCATATAAATGCAGAAACACAGGTAACCCAAAATGTCATATGCCGTGAATGTAATGTAATATGCGGTGCGAATGGAATGACCATGCTGGAGTGAGAAGTCGGAATAATAGTACGTAGTATCGTAGACTATGGGGTCTATCACAAGGGACTTTTATCCAAACCAGTCCCATACCTAAATTTGGATAGTCAGACTCAATGTGGTAAACTCCTGATCTGAAGTTAGTCGCGCACCCCAACCGAAATCCTGGCCATTATAAAGGTACACGTAACAAATAATTGCACACCACCAGCCCGAGTGGATAGTGAATGAATGAGTGAATAAGTATGCAACTCCTGCTCAATAACTCCACATATCAGTACGGTTCATCTCTGGGATCATCATCGGGGTTTAGTACACTCTAAATGGCACTGCCGCTCTCACAGCCGCATAGTCTAAGTGAGCGTAAGAAACCTTACTATCCGCCTGGCCAATAGTCTGCCAATACCTATTCAGCACGTCGATAGTGGACCCATTCCTCGAGCTGGTCAGACTCAGCCTAGCAATGCCCCCTACGCTCGGGCGGGTAAGGCTACACCCCCTCCAAATTAACCACGACACAGTGGGAGACACGACCTCCTGGTATTCGACACTTGGGCACTCATGTATCCACTCGGTCTCGACGTTGGGGCGTCCTCTGGTACCAAGAGAGTTTTAGTGATTTTCACCCAGGGCCATTTATGGCAGCCCGATGCTAGAACAGATTTCTAGTGCCCCGTCTGGCCATCCACGATATGCCTGTGGAGGTTACAGCCCTGATGTCGCTAGGGCATACAATAATCATAATACAAGATGCTGAGTCATACAATCCAGTCATGCATCAATCCTATGCATACCGTGCATTCATGTGAGATAACCTCCACCTATCAGGGAGTCTCATAACAACATGTTCACTGACATATCCAATGATCAACCACATCTTATAACAAACATGCAGATGATGCGTATGGGCATGTATCATGATGCTATGCTGTCACATACTCATAATCAGTATAATAACCAACATCGATAATGTGGACATTTAACCAACATTGCCCCCAAGGAATGGTCCTCATGGATCGTAACATATAGTGGACCCATGACCTCACACAAGATCCACATATACAACACCATGGGCCTTACTCAAGAGCTTAATACACATCACGATGGGCCTAACATACATCACAATAGGCTCCATTGCCTGACCCTCAATACATCACAATGGGCCTCATCACATAGACCTCATATTCATCACATTAGGCTTAAAACATGGGCCGAATATACATCACAATGGGCCTCAACTATGAGTCGCATATACACCACATAGGCCTCAACAATTGGAATCGTCTTCAGTACTTGGCCTCGACAATCGGAATCGACCTCGATACTCGCCCTCGACAATCAGAATTGACACTCGGAATCAGCCTCGATACTCAGCCTTGATAATCAAAATTGGTCGATATCTGGAATCAGTGAATCAGTCATGTCATTCAGAATCGGTAATCGGCCACGATAATCAGGATCGATCGATAACCAGAATCGGTAAATCGGTCACGTTAATCGGAATCGACAATCGGTCACGACAATTGGAATCAGAATCCGCAAATCGGTCATGTCAATCGGAATTGACAATTAGCCACGATAATCATCCTCGATTGCTAATCGGCACCGATAATTAGAGATAAACAAAGCGGGGTCCATAGATGATCAACCAATCAACCATAGTATAAAGATTAACACTCAGCCGTGGTTATATCAAATCTTAGCACGGAGCCATTCGTCTACGGCGAATGGGGCCCAATTATTTGGGTTAACCCACTAAGGGAATGATGAGAATGGGCCTAAGAAGGCCTAAGGGAAGGTCATAGTGTGTACATCCAACCATCATTGCACATCAATGTGGACATCTAACCAACATTTCTCCCAAGGAGTGGCCTACATATGGGATTCATACACAATGTAACGGCCATACATACATCACATTGGGCCTCATTCATGGGTCTCTCAACTATCTCGTTGGGCTTCCTACAAGGGCCTTAAACATATCACAATGGGCCACGCCCATGGGCCTCAGATACATCTTGATGGGCCCCGCTCATGGGCCTCGGATATATCACAATGGGCCACGTCCCATGGGCCTCATACAATCTTGATGAGCCACATATACATCACATCAGGCCTTGACCCTGGGCCTCGAATACATCATATTGGGACTCACCCATGGGCTACAAATACTTTACAATGGGCCACATACCTGGGCTTATATACATCATAATGGGCCGCATCTTTTGGGCTGGAAATACACCTCATTGGGCCTAACCAAATGAGTCTCAGATACTATATCAGGCCTCATCATATGGGTCACAATTACATCACAATAGGCCTCATCTTTGGGCCTCAAATATACATCACAATGGGCTACGACCCATGGGCCTCAATATACATTAGTTGGGTTGCGTCAATGGCCGCACCAATGCACAATAGGTGGGCCATGCACATGTAGCAAATGGGCCCCCACCAGATGGTCGACGTGGATATAGGATGTATACATCAGGTGGGTCACACATCCCATGGACAGTGTGGATAAGGCATACATCATGGTGGTCCCCCGTCCCTAGACGGCGTGGATGAAATCACATATTAAGGCAGACCACACGTCCATCGAGTGGACAGACAGTGCGAATACAACGCATCATGGGCCTAATACATATCACAATGGGCCTTATACATATCAAGGTGGGCCCCAATGGATGGGCCATAACTATATCAAGATGGGCTCCTCAAATGGGCCTGATATATATCAAGGTGGGCTTTAACAACGGGCCACAAATACATCAAGATGGGTCTCCTCACATGGGCCTCATATGTATACCAAGGTGGGCCTCAATGGACGGCCACAAATAAATCAAGATGGGCCTGATCATACATCCCAAAAGAAAATCATATTTGAGGATCATTGGACCATACCACAATAGTAATGGAGATAATAATTTTTATGGTTAAATAAACCACAGGGCCCATAAGGTCATAAAGACCTGGATTAAGAGGGGAAAACAAACAAATTTCCTACTGATCCAAATCTTTTGCACTCCTAAAGGATTTAAATGGTAGACATTCAATCCTCACTGTGCAGTGTGGTCCACTTGATAAATCGATCTATCTTATTTTTTAACTCAAGCCCTTAATTGAGCTTTCAAAATGGTTGGATGGCTTGGATGCAACACATGCATCATGGTGGGTCCCATAGGGATAGACGGTGTGGAGGGAACACATACATCAAGGAGGGTCCCACACATGTTGCCAAGGTGGATTCCACATGATCTGCCACGTCACAACAGTCATATGGCTAGTGTGTGTGACACACCTGCCAATCCAAACTCATTACAGGTGGGTCCCACGTGGGGCCCACCATAACGTTTATTTTCCATCCATCCATCTGTTGATAAGGTCACACGGACCCATTAAAATAAATAAAATAAATTTTATATTTATCTAACACTCCTGGAAATCCAGAGGGGTTTTAATGGCCGACACTCAATCATCATTGATTTATTTTTATTTTTTTACTGCGTTGTCCACTTGATAGGCAAATTTGCCTCATTTGCCTCAAGACTTAAGGCTAGCTCGCCACTAGATGGATGGTTTGGATGTAACCATACAACAAGTGTGGGGTCCACTAGCCATCCAGCAACCCAGCAAAATGGCTGGATGTCATTAATATAACGCATACATGGTGGGTTCCACCGTCCATAGCCGTGGACGGTGTGAATAAAACACATACATCACTGTGGGTCCCACGTGGGGCCCACCATAACGTTTATCCTCAATCCAACCCGTTGGTAAGGTCACATGGACCTGGATGAAAAGGAGAAACAAATTTCATAATGTTACAAAACTTCTGTGACCCAGAAAAGGGTTTTAATGGCTGACATTCAATCCCGTTGTTTCCTATGATGTGGGCCACCTAAATTGCATACATGGCTGATTTTTTGGGTGGCCCATTGCCTTGAGGGGGCCTACAAAATGGACGGTGTGAATATACAACACACATCAAGGTGGGACCCACGGTCCTAGCCTCCAGCGTCAGGACGCTGTCTGGTGTCAGCAGCAGCAGCAGGCGCTACTACCTTATTTTTTTCTTTGAAATCAGTTTTTCTGAGGTTTTTCACATGTGGGGCCCGCATCAGAAAAATTCACCCCACCCATTGGTCTTTACTGCTCGAGACAGACCAGACGAGCCCAATATTCGCTATATTTTGGCACATCAAAACATCAGGGTAGATTTCAATGGTAGACACATTGTTTACTATGTTATGGCCCGCTTGAGAGTCAGATTAACCTCAATTTTCGGGTCAACGCCTAAAACGACCTGGAGAATGGAATGGATGACGTGGATTAGACCGATACATCAAAGTGGGGCCTACATGAGGGGTCCACCCAAAATTTTAAACCAAACTGATATTTTTGCTCTGACGAACAATACACCACACTGTTCGTTCACCCTTATATCTAGGTGGGCCTTGTTCAGGTGGGCCACCAAATATACGGGGTGGTGTGGATGAGACATACATCAAGGTGGGATCCATCCGAGTGGGCCACACATCACCCAAAAATGAAAGAGAGAGAGAGAGAAGCACCCACCTCAAGATCTTGAACTCTTCTTTTCTTCAATAAGTCTTAGAGCTCCAAGGAGGTTGATTTAAGGGTCGAGATGGGGTTTGGTTAGTGGGGATAGGAGATAGGAAGTGGGCCATACTAGCTTCTCCCCCCATGGAAGCCATGGACATGGGTTGCTCTCATGGAGCTTGGGAGAAAATGAGAGAGAGAGAGAGAGATGAGAGAGATGATGAGAGAGGAGTGATGGGGTGTATAAGAGATGGGATGGAAAGGTTGACTTGGAGGATGGTGTAGTGTACTTGGGGGATGGGATAGGGTACTTGACTTGATGGATGTACTTTGACAAGTGAAGTGATTGATGTGATGGATTCTCTACGAATTTGCAACACGCGACGTTTTCCTCGAACTAAACGTTGGCCCACATCTCTTAGCCTAGGTATCGCCTCGGTGCGCAAGATGCGGCATCGGAACCGCGGTAATGGCACGGTCACTAGGGTACAAGTATTGGGTTGAGTTGACTCGGGTTGATGGCGTGCGACTCAGGGTTATGCACAAATACCGGTTAAGGGTCGAAGGTTGCCGGAATTCGACCGAGAAGACCGCGGAAGTCTACGGAACGGTACGGTCTAGGATACGGGTCTTACAACTCTCCCCACCTAATAAAAATTTCATCCTCAAAATTTATACTACCATCGTAACTAAACATAAGTCATAAAGGAATAGAAATCATAACATCATGTATAATCAAAACACAATACAACATATTAATCAAATATCGAAAAGATGGGGATAACGCTCTTGAATTTCAGCCTCGCGCTCCCAAGACACCTCATCCACACTATGAAGGCCTTACTGAACCTCAGATCTTGGATTAGAACGATCGAAACTGGAATACTATGCAGCCTCACAATCTCAACAGTAGGGAGCTATATCAGAAAATCTCTAAGTTATTCGAACTCGGGGATCTAAGCATTCTAAGTTCTCAACAATCATCGAGTGAAGGGTAGCTATCAGTAGATAGGTAATGTTATCCTCAGGTATTCCTAAGTTATGCTCTGATACTAACTTCTGTCACCCCCCAAATCCAGAAATCAGATTCACTAGAATCCCGATCGCCGAATCCAGTGCCGATAGCCTCCGTAGTACCCCATTCTCGGCACAGGGCGTCCATACGCCAGATTTCGATCTTGGGATCCTACAAGGAGGATTTTCCAATGTACATTTAACTCATAATAAGCATAACCACAAGTATACCCAAATCATAAAGGTAACATTATCATCGCATATCCACTAATATAACCATTTGAGTACAATACTGAAAGGAAATACATAAAACAAAAATTAAGCTCCAGAAGACCGCTTCACGCTCTAAGCTCAACACTGCTGCAACCTAAAATCACCTGCACGCATCCATCATGCATAAGCTTATAGAAAGCTTAGAGGGTGGTGTAAGTGTGTGCACAAGGTAAGTGCCAAATATTCAACTCAATGTTATAATCATACAATATCGAAATAGGTGCAAGGTTATGAATCATACGTTATCAGAGTAAGCGAAAATACTGACAAGTCCATGAGTCAAGCAATATCAGAATACACAATACAGATCAACTATACAAATAAGTAGTCATAAAGAGTTAAATATCATATGTTGTATCTAAACCATATAAATGCAGAAACATAGGTAACCCAAAATGTCATATGCCGCGAATGTAATGCAATATATGGTGCGAATGGAATGACCATGCTGGAGTGTGAGGTCAGGATGATAGTACATAGTATCACAGGCTATGGGGTCCATCACAAGGGACTTCTATCTAAAATAGTTCAATACTTAAATTTGGATTGTCAGACTCAATGTGGTAAACTCTTAATATGAGGTTAGTCGCGTGCCCCAACCGAAATTCTGACCATTGCGAAGGTACACATAACAAATACTTATGCACCACCAGCCTGAGTAGATAGTGAATGAATGAATGAATAAGTATGTAACTCCTACTCAATAAGTCCACATATCAGTACGGTACATCTCTGTGATCATCACCGGGGTTTAGTACACTCCAAATGGCATTGCCACTCTCCCAGCCGCATAGTCTAAGTGAGCGTAAGAAACCTCACTATCCGCTTGGCAATAGTCTGCCAATACCTATTTAGCACGTCGATAGCGGACCCATTCCTAGAGCTGGTCAGACTCAGCTTAGCAATGCCCCCTACGCTCGGGCGGATAAGGCCACACCCCCTCCCAACCAACCACGACATAGTGGGAGACGTGGCCTCCTGGTATTTTGCACTCGGGCGCTCATGTATCCACTCGGTCTCGATGTTAGGGCGTCCTCTAGTATTAAGAGGGTTTTAGGGATTTTCACCTCGGGCCATCTATGGTAGCCCGATGCTAGAACAGATTTTCGGTGCCCCTTCTGGCCATCCACGATATGCCTGTGCAGGCTACGGCCCTGATGTCACTAGGGCGTACAATAATCATAATGCAAGATGCTGATTCATACAACCCAGTCATGCATCAATCTTGCACATACTGTGCTCTCATGTGAGATAACCTCTGCCTATCAGGGAGTCTCGTAACAATATCCTCACTGACATATGTAATGATAAACCACATCTCATAACAAACATGCAGATGATGCGTATGGGTATGTATCATTATGCTATGCTGTCACATACTCATAATCAGTATAATAACCGGCATCGACAATCGACCTCGACAATGTAGACATTTAACCAACATTGCCCCCGAGGAATGGTTCTCATGGATCGTAACATATAGTGGACCCATGACCTCACACAAGATCCACATATACAATACCATGGGCCTCACTCAAGAGCTTAATACACATCACGATGGGCCTTTCACATGGGCCTAACATACATCACAATGGGCTCTATTACCTGACCCTCAATACATCATAATGGGCCTCATCACATAGACCTCATATTCATCACATCAGGCTTAAAACACGGGCTGAATATACATCACAATGGGCCTCAACTACAAGTCGCATATACACCACATAGGCATCAACAATCGGAATCGACTTCGGTACTCGGCCTCGACAATCGGAATCAACACTCGGAATTGGCCTTAATTCTCGGCCTCGACAATCGGAATTGACACGTAGAATCTGCCTCGATACTCGGCCATGACAATCGGCATCAGTCGATATCCAGAATCGAAGAATCGGTCATGTCATTCGGAATCGGCAATTGGCCATGACAATCGGGATCGATCGATAACCCCAATCGGCAAATCGGTCACGTCAATTAGAATCGGCAATTGGTCACGACATCAAGGTGGGGTCTAAATGAGGGGTCCACCTAAAATTTTAAATCAAACCGATTTTTTGCTTTGACGGACAATACACCACCCTGTCCGTTCACCCTTCGCTGAAGTCCAGCGCTCAGAGACTTTGGACGGTTTTGGATACAACATATATTTAGATGGGCCTTGCTCAGGTGGGCCACCAAATGTACGGGGTGGTGTGGATGAGACATACATCAAGGTGGGGTCCATCCGAGTGGGCCACACATCACCCAAAAATGAAAGAGAGAGAGAGAGAGAGAGAGAGAGAGAGAAGCACCCACCTCAAGATCTTGAACTCCTCTTTCCTCCAATAAGTCTTAGAGCTCTAAGGAGGTTGATTTAACGGTCGAGATGGGGTTTGGTTGGTGGGTATGAGAGATAGGAAGTGGGCCATACTAGTTTCTCCCCCCATGGAAGCCATGGACGTGGGTTGCTCTCATGGAGCTTGGGAGAAAATGAGAGAGTGAGAGTTGAGAGAGATGATGGGAGAGGAGTGATGGGATGTGTAAGAGATGGGATGGAAAGGTTAACTTTGGGGATGGTGAAGTATACTTGGGGGATGGGATAGGGTACTTGACTTGATGGGTGTACTTTAACAAGTGAAGTAATTGATGTGATGGATTCTATACGGATTTGTAACACGCGACGTTTTCCTTGAACTGAACGTGGGCCCACATCTCCTGTCCTGGGTATCACCTCGGCGCGCGAGACGCAGCATCGGAATCGTGGCAATGGCGCAGTCGCTATGGTACAAGTCTTGGGTTGAGTCAACTCAGGTTGACGGCGCGTGACTTAGGGTCATGTGCAAATACCGGTTAAGGGACAAAGGTTGTCGAAATTCAACCGGGAAGACTGCGGAAGTCTACGGAATGATATGGTCTAAGATATGGGTCTTATATTCACAGTTTATGCTCGCAAGCTATTAGAGTCTTCACAGTTTGTGCTCGTAAGCTGTTGGAGACTTCATATTTTATTCTTGCAAGCTGATGGAGTCTTCATAGTTTGTTCTCGTAAGTTGTTGGAGTCGTCACAGTTTGTGTGCACAAAGTGTTTGAGTCTTTCCAGTTTGTCCTCGCAAGCTGTTGGATTCTTCAAAGTTGTGCACACAAATTTTGGAGACTCCAAAGTTTTTAGTCGCAATCTGTTGGAGTCTCCACAGTTTGTGCTTGCAAGCTGTTGGAGTATTCACAGGTTGTGAGAACAGGGTGTCTTAGTCTTCACAATATCTGCTCGCAAGCTATCGGAGTCTTCACAGTTTGTAATCGCAAGTTTTTGAAGTCTTCATTGTTTGTGCTAGCAAGCTGTTGGTGTCTTCATTGTTTTTACGTACGAAGTGTTAGAGTCTTTGCAGTTTGAGCTCGCAAGCTGTTGGAATCATCATAGTTTGTGCTTGTAAATTGTTGGTGTCTACACAATTGTTGGTGTCTACACAATTGTTGGTGTCTACACAGGAAATGAAGGAGAAGCTGCTGATCTTCCTCTATAGGCTAATATAAATATGGATGATATATTTGAAGAAATTGAAACTGACTCCCAAAATGATTCTGATTACGATCCATCTTCTGGTTATGATGCACGTCTAAGTGCATTGGAGGAGAAGGTTGATAACCTGAGTGTAGCCCATGATATGCAATTTAAATATATGCGAAAATATCTTCGTCGCATTAATAGGGGTTTACATCAGATTGATCCAACTATCCCTACTCCTTCATCTGGATCTGATTAGGTGGATTATTTTTTTTTGGTTTGAATATGATGGATTTTGTATTATTATTACGTTTGATGACTTTGGTTGTATGGTTTGGATTGATGACATTGAAATGTTGTACTAATTTGATAATTAAATCTTGACTCTTCATATGGTGTTCTCTTCTCTCCTTTGGCCTTCCCTTGTCATTTTGTGACAAAAAGGGGGAGTAGTTTGGAATAGTATGGAAAGGGGGAGAATGGGAGAAAGGGAGAAAAATGGTTGATTGTTTCTACTCACTTAGGGGGAGTAGAGTATTTTTTTCTCACTCCGATGGCTCATGATTCTTTCTTCATTTTACTCTTATATTTATAAATGTGTTTTGTCACAAATTTGACAAAGGGGGAGATTGTTAGTGCTATGATTTCATATCCCTTTGGTTGTCAAATTTTGTAGTGCCAAAACCTATATGTCTTGTACTTCTTGTGTTTCTTGTTTGTAACTACACACTGCTTCAAGACAAGATCATGAATGAAGAATGTTTTCAAGACAAGATCATGAATGAAGAACGCTTTCAAGACAAGATCATAAATGAAGAATGTCATGAATGAAGTCTACAAGAATAGAAGACTCCAAGTTTGCTTCTATCAAGTTCAAGATTAGAAGACTTCATCAAGACAAGTCAAGAATGTACCAAGCTCGAGAAAGACCATCAACTCGACTCAAGCTTCTACTTCAAGATCATCTGAGAATACAGACCTTCAAGACTTCAATGTCCATCTCACTTCAAGGTTTGTTTGACCTTAGATTGACCTTAGGTTGGTCTATATGATAGGTCATTCTGGATACATAATCCGAATATTTTAATTTACTTGGTGTGACTGTTTTAAGACCAGTCCTAGAAATCTTAAGACCAGTCCTAGCTTTGCTTCGACCAGTCTTAGGTTTCTCAGGACCAGTCCTAGGTTGTTACAGATTTTCAGATTTTCCTGGTTATCCTTCGACTAGTCCTGGGAAGTCCTACGACTCATCCTTCGACCAGTCGTGGTTCTACGACTCGAACTCCAGCGACTTATCTCGAGTCCCACGACCGGTCGTAGGTGTTTCAAGTCGTAGGTGGTCCACGACCGGTCGTAGGCTACCTAAGACCAGTCGTGAGTATAACAAATCTAATCCTGCGAAAATCTTTCAAAATCTTTGACGCTCAAACCAGTCCTAGGATTCTAAGACCAGTCGAAGATGGGATTTTTGAGGCTATAAATAATGCACGAATTTTAGAGTTTATTCATTCAATTCCATTCAATTCAAGCGATTTAAGGCTATACTCTGAGATAAGTAGTGATTATTTTTTAAGCTATTGTGCATATTTAATATTCCTTTTGTTAGCATTTTTCTATTGTGATTTTGATCCATATTCCAATCTTATTTAGAAAAGAGGAATTTGTGATATTCTTCTTCTGGGATCAAAATCAAATAGACCTTGCTCTTCTTGATTTAATCTAAAATCAATTAGACATAGAACCATTCTTTATGTGAGTATTGGACATTGAACGACGTATCATTCATCTACTCCGATTGGTTCTACTGGGCTACTTCAAAAGGAGATCCAGGTATTTTACTTTGTAATTTACTTTCTCTGGTTTTGTTTGTGTAACGACCCGTAAATTTCCGTACTATGGTTCGAGTACCACCTCAACCAGAAATCACTTAGGGTTAAATCCTTTAGAAATTTAACAAAGTTAACTAAGTGCTAAACTAGATTAGCCATGAAATCCGATGGAATCACTTTAAATACGATCTGCAAGACCCAAAACTTGCAAAATCATTGACTCTAGGTTACCCTAAGGTCTAGGATCAAACTCATTACCCGACTACTCTCGGGAATGAATTGAAACTCCGTATCAGGTCTAGACTGCACATCGGAAGTCCGATGAACACGAAGTTAAGGAACTAGGACCGCCTCACTGGGCTTGACAACCATCTCGGAAATCAAGTCCAGACGATGTTTCACGGCCATTCGCTCGAGTCCGGAGTGAGGGAGTGTGAAAACCTTTGTTTTCTTTACAAAATAAATATCTTGAATAGTGATCTAGCACCACTCGCTTGCGGATCAGTATTAAGCAACCAGACCGTCAGAATCAGACCAAATTACACCCTCGAATCAGGAAATATTTCAGGGACATTTACATGTACTTGGAATTTCGGATCGAGGCCCACTGACCGTTGAACTGAAAATGGTCCGCCACGCGTGATCTGGGAATCCGATCAAGACGAAAACATAACCCCACATAGATCCATGGATTGTGAGCTTAAGTCCGACGTTTGGCTCAAGGAGGGCCGCAAGAAACCCTCTTTTGAGCTGTAACAACGCCGATTTGCTTACAATGTAAGTAAGCCTTGAACATAAGTCTATTCCGGAGAGTTTTTAGGCTATATAAGGGCCTTAGAATAGCCCCTCTCACAACCATACGAATTTGGGGTAAAACCCTAAGGAGAGAGGAAAAAGAGAGAGAAAGCTTAAGAGTTGTGGGAGCATCTTCCTCCTACTGCTTTTGATCACCACATGGGCTGCACCACCTCTTTCTAGACGCTTTCCCGGCGATACTGCCTTCGTTTTAAGGTGAGAAACCCTAACCCTAGATCTGTTTGGGTGAGTGAGGGTTATAGGTTATGAAATAGCTAACCGGTTTCACTCTTTAGGCGATAAAACTGCCGAATACGGAAGCCCTTTGAACCTTGCTGATTTGTTGTGATTCCAAGGTGCAAGGTGAGGACTTTAGGTGTATAGGTTACGGTTTTCAATGCTTTCAATGTCAGATAATGATAGATTCATGATCTGCATGTAATTGCATATGTACAAAGTACTTTCCGTTTCCTGTTTCTATTAAAGATGCAAATATGGAATTTTACATACTCTAGGTATACGTAGAAATACTGTATACATACACATTTTGGAAATGTGTTTGCCATGATTATTTGATGTATGAATATATGGTATATAGATAAAATACTAGTTTGGCGAAAGGATTCGCCATAATACATGTTTGCTTGTATACACTATGTATGTTGAAATTGTGTATTCTATAAAATACCGCATACGTATAAATTTGGAGATGTAATTGTCATGATTATTTGCTGTGTGAATATGATATATACGGATAAAATACTAGTTCGGAGAAAGGACAGCCCTAATACATATATTACTAACATACATCATGTATGTTGTAATAGTGCACTCTAAGTGTTTGTGAAATTGCTTGTGGGTGTAAGTGCTTAGGTGTTAGTGCCTTAGGTAGGTGCTGAGATGGGGTTATCAACTACCTTAGAGTCACGTATGATACCCTGCACGTGGTTGTTTACTCTAACCACTCACTTATGAAATATATGTGTTTGTGTCCCTATTTGTATAGTGCTCTATAACATGCTTTTTAACATGCTTTGTAACTTGTTTCATAACATGCTTTATAATATGCTTTATGACATGCTTGCTAGTGTGCTTGAATTACTTTGCTTATCATGCTTTACTTCACATGTTATGGTTGAGAATTGATAGAGCTTGGGACTATGTCCATAGTCCAGACATCCGGTACCAGACTTGAAATCGTGGTTGAGATTCATCTCGCCACACATGATGTGTTTGGCGAACCCGTGTCGTACTTCGGTTGGCGATAGTGGTTGGCCACACGAAATGCTTCTGCGCTTCATATCGCTCAACTTGTTGTGCGCTCGAGCTAGCCGAGCACGTCAAGTAACCCGTGTGTCTTAAGTATGTTCACCATGTTCGGTCGCTAATGCTTGAACCTAGGGTACCAAACTTACCAATGAGAATCCTGTTAACCATGGTACCTCGATTCGCTAAGACTCATGAGCTGGGCATGGTGGTATGGGACACCGTGGTCGAGCTGTCGGCCTACGCTGGGGCCACGTACCTCCCCGTAGTGACCAGTGAGCAACCAAACTCGTGAGCCGATTATGGTGGTATGGGACACTATATTCGTCTTTGTCGACCCTACATTGATAAGGTGATGGGGGGCCGGGTAACCTTTGTGCGTAATGACCACAGCTGGCCCTTTGTAGTGACCTCGAGCATACTTTGAAAATGCAGTGCGCCTTAGGGTTCGCCACGATATATAGAGTATGAACTAGGCCTGTTTCTGTATTGTGATGAATCGTTTAAGGGGTGATGGGGGAGTGGTGTAACCTTTGTATGCGTAATGACCACGAATGTGACCTCTGAGTGACCTAGAAAACACACCATCATCTGATATTAACTAGGACTGACGACCCTAGAATGGATCATGTTTGGGAATGATACAAGGGAGGTACCTTAGTTTCCCAATCCTGCTATTTGAAATGGACTAATTAATAACTCGGTAATCATGCTCATCATATATTGCATGTGGCTGGAAGATGTGGAGCACTGTGGGATGAAAGCATGCCGCGAGCGTGAGATGGTGTCGCATGAGGGAGTATGTCAGTGAGGGCATCCATCATACCTGCATTCATACTTGCATTAATAAGAGTAGCAAGGAGTGTTTGATTTTACTGCTTTATCATTACTGCTTGACTATATTGATAACATGTTAACCTATGCTTTATTGTTCCACTGAGTTAGCTACTCACTCCCACGTTACGGGACGGTGTTGCGCACACCAACCAGACTTTGTCTCAGGTTTAGACGAGCCGATGACTCTGGAGGCGGAGCCTGATTATGATGAGGATCAGGAGGAGTTCTCGTACATCCAGTACTATGGCGGCTTCGACTAGGCTGCCGCACTGACGGGATTTGTAGGGATCATTCCTTAGAGTATTTTTGACATTTTGTTCGTAAACAAATATATGTATATGGTAACTCAGATAGATTCATACTCTGGAGAACAAATATGATTTTTGTTTCATTACATACATGTATATGTAGTTCAGTCTTCCGCTTGCCTTTATACTAATGATCTGGAGTATGAATTCCTATTTTTGGTATAATCTCACTCATGTTTATTGTTCTAATATAGACAACATTTAATCAGCATTATTTATGTTGCATAAGTGATGCGTTGGAACTCGGGAGTTGAGTTATACTCGACCCCCGATTTTCAGGGCGTTACAGTTTGAGATTTGCCAGAAAAATCTCATTGTTTTGGTTATCTAAGGAGAGCTAGAAAACTCAGATTGTGGGGGTTTTTGGATTGTGTAAGCCCGAGATAAAAAGACACAATTGTGAAGGTTTTGGGTGAACCTGTGAAAACCTATTTCGATAGTGCATGCTAATATCCCCTGTGTGAGGATATTAGGAGTGGAGTAGCATTCCGTGTGGCTGTTGGCTAACAGTTGGTGATCACACAGGCGAACCACTATATATCGTTGTGTTGTGGATGTGCTTGATTTCTTTATTTATTTATTCCTTCAGTATTGTGAATTGCTTTTGTGAATGAATGTTGAATTTTCATTTCAAGCAAGTGTGGCTGAATGGTATAATAACTTAGGATTTATTTCTTTAAGTTATTCTTGATTTATTTTCCATATCATTTGTGTTTTCTAGATCGTTCTAGAAATAAGGTTGTCCTACCATAAGCCATTGGTTTTTGGTGTAAGGTTGTCCTTAGAACTGATTTAGTATCATTCTCATATTTCATATGCTTTGAGATTGTTATTATTTCAGCATTGTTATTTATATATTTTATTATTCCGCTGTTTTAATTTTTATTTGGCATTGCCCTATTCACTCCCCCTCTAGGGCATATAGCTTGGCCCTTTTAGAGTCTTCATAGTTTTTGTGCATAAAGTGTTTGATTCTTCACCGTTAGTGCTCGCAAGCAGTTGGATTCTTCACAGTTTGTGCACATAAATTGTTGGAATCTTCACAGTTTGTGCTCGCAAGTTGTTGTGGTTTTCATAGTTTGTGCTTGTAAGCTGATAGAGTCTTCACAGTTTATTTTCGCAAGTTGTTGGAGTCCCCATAGTTTGTACAAACAAATGGTTCATTCTTTACAGTTTGTTCTCACAAACGGTTGGATTCTTCACAGTTTGTGCCCGTAAATTGTTGGAAGCTTCACAGTTTGTGATTGCAAGCTGTTGGAGTCTTCATAGTTTGTGCTCGCAAGCTGATGGAGTCCTCACAATTTGTTCTCGCAAGTTGTTAGAATCTTCACAATTTTTGTGCATAAAGTGTTTGAGTCTTCACAGTTTATGCGCCCAAATTGTTGGAGTCTTCACGGTTTGTGCTCGCAAGCTATTGGAGTCTTCACAGTTTGTTCTCGCAAATTGTTGGACTCTTCACAGTTTGTGCTTGCAAGCTATTAGAGTCTTTACAGTTTGTGCTCACAAGTTGTCAGTGTCTTCGTCTTTTGTGCGTGCAAATTGTTGAAATCTTCATAGTTTGTACTCGCAAGCTGTTGGAGTCTTCATGTTTGTTCTCATAAGATGTGGGAGTCTTCATATTTTGTTCTCACAAACTGATGGAGTCTTCACAGTTTGTTCTCACAAGTTGTTGGAGTCATCACAGTTTGTGCGTAGAAAGTGTTTGAATTTTCCCAGTTTGTGCTTACAAGCTGTTCAATTCTTCATAGTTTATCCGCCTAAATTGTTGGAGTCTTCATAGTTTGTGGTCGCAAGTTGTTGGAGTATGCATACCTTATGGTTGCAAGCTGATGAAATCTTCACAGTTTGTGCTTGCAAGTTGTTGGAGTCTTCACAGTTTGTGCCAAAAAGTGTTTAAGTCTTCATAGTTTGTGCGCGTAAATTGTTGAAATATTCACAGTTTGTACTCGCAAGCTGTTTGAGTGTTCACAGTTTTTGGTCGCACGCTATTGGAGTCTTTAAATTTTGTTATCACAAGTTGATGGAGTCTTCACAGTTTATTCTCGCAAGTTGTTGGAGTCGTCATAGTTTATACACATAAAGTGTTTGAGTCTTCCCATTTTGGGCTCGCAAGCTGTTGGATTCTTCACAGTTTGTGCGCGCAAATTGTAGGAGTCTTCATAGTTCGTGCTCGCATTCTGTTGGAGTTTACAGAGTTTGTGCTTGCAAGCTGATGGAGTCTTCACAGTTTGTGCTCGCAAGTTGTTGGAGTCTTCACAGTTTGTGTTAAAAAAGTGTTTGAGTCTTCGTGGTTTGTGCTCGCAAGCTGTTGGATTCTTTACAGTTTGTGCTCGCAAGCTGTTGGAGTCTTCACAGTTTCTGCATGCAAATTGTTGGAATCTTCACACTTTATGCTCGCAAGCTATTTGAGTCTTCATAGTTTGTGCTCACAAGTTATTGGGTCTTCATGTTTTGTTCTCGCAAGCTAATGGAGTCTTCACAGTTTGTTATCGTAAGTTGTTGGAGTCGTCACAGTTTGTACGCACATAGTGTTTGCGTCTTCCCAGTTTATCCTCGCAAGATGTTGGATTCTTCACAGTTTGTGCACGTAAATTGTTGGAGTCTTCACAGTTTGTGCTCGCAAGCTGTTGGAGTCTTCAGAGTTTATGCTCACAACCTGATGGAATCTTTAGGGTTTATGCTCGCAGGTTGTTAGAGTCTTCACAAATTGTACACACAAAGTGTTTGGGTCTTCACAGTTTATGCACACAAGTTGTTGGATTCTTCATAGGTTGTACACGTAAATTGTTGGAGTCTTCACAGTTTGTGCGTAAAATTTTTCGAAATCTTCATAGTTTGTGCTCCGAAGCTGTTAGAGTCTTCGCAGTTTATGCTCGCAAGCTGTTGGAGTCTTCATAGTTTGTGTTCACAAACTGATGAAGTCTTCACAGTTTGTTCTTATAAGTTATTGGAGTCTTCATAGTTTGTGTTCACAAACTGATGAAGTCTTCACAGTTTGTTCTTATAAGTTATTGGAGTCTTCACAGTTTGTGCGCACAAAGTCTTTCAGTCTTCACAGTTTGTGCTCGCAAGTTATAGTATTCTTCACAATTTGTGCTCGTAAATTGTTGGAGTAGTCACAATTTTTGGTCGCAAGCTATTAGAGTCTTTCACTGTTTCTACGCGCAAGTTGTTAGAGTCTTCACAGTTTGTGCTCGTAAGCTGTTAGAGTCTTTATAGTTTGTGCTCGCAAGTTGATGTAGTCTTCACAGTTTATTATCCCAAGGTGTTGGAGTCTTTATAGTTTGTGCGCACATAGTGTTTGATTCTTCCCAATTTGTGCTCATAAGTTATTGGATTCTTCAAAGTTTGTGCGCGTAAATTGTTGGAGTCTTCAAAGTTTTTGGTTGCAAGCTATTGGAGTCTTCATAGATTGTGTATGCAAGCTGTTGGAGTCTTCACAGTTTATGCTCGTAAGTTGTTGAGGTCTTCACGATTGTTGGAATCTTCATAGTTTGTACGTATAAATGATTCAGTCTTTACAGTTTGTGCTTGCAATGTAACGACCCGTAAATTTCCGTACTTTGGTTCGAGTATCACCTCGACCAGAAATCACTTAGGATTAAATCCTTTAGAAATTTAACAAAGTTAACTAAGTGCTAAACTCGATTAGCCATGAAATCCGTTTGGATCACTTTAAATACGATCTGCAAGACCCAAAACATGTAGAATCATTGACACTAGGTTACCCTAAATGTTAGGATCAAACTCATTACCCGGCTACTCTTGGGAATGACTTGAAACTCTGTATTAGGTCTAGACTGCACATCGGAAATCCGATTAACACGAAGTTAATGACTTAGGACCGCTTCGCTGGGCTCGATAACCATCTCGGAAATCAGGTCCAGTCGATATCCCACGGCTATTCGCTTGAGTCCGGAGTGAGGGAGTGTGAAAATCACTCTTTCCTTTACAAAATAAATATCTGGAATAGTGATCTGGCACCATTCGGTTGCGGATCAGTATTAAGCAACCAGACCGTCAGAATCAGACCAAATTACACCCTCGGATTGGGAAAAATTTCAGGAACATTTACATGTACTCAGAATTTTGGATCGTGGCCCACTGACCGTTGAACTGAAAGTGGTCCGCCCCGTGTGATCTGGGAATCCGATCGAGTCAAAAACGTAATCCCATGTAGATCCATGAGTGGTGAGCTTAAGTCTGACGTTTGGCTCAAGGGGGGCCACCAGAAACACTCTTTTGAGCTGAAAAAGTGCCGAAATACCTATAATAGCAGTAACCCTTGAACCTGAGCCTATTCTGGGAAGGTTTTAGGCTATAAAAGAGCCTTAGAATAGCCCCTCTCACAGCCATACGAATTTGGGATAAAACCCTAGAGAGAGAGAGAGAGAGAAAAAGGAGAGAAAAGTTTGGGATTTGTGGGAGTACTTCCCTCCTACTGTTGTAGATCATCCAACGGGCTGCACCACCACTTCCTTGACGTTTTTCCGGCGTCACCGACTCCGTTTTAAGGTGAGAAACCCTAACCCTAGGTCTGATTTGAAGTGTAAAGGCTTTAGGTTGTGAAATAGCTAACCGATTTCACTCCTTAGGCTAGAAAACTCCCGAATACGGAAGCTTATCCAACCTTGCTGATTTGTTGAGATTCCAAGAGACAAGGTGAGGACTTTAGGTGTATAAGTTGCAGTTTTCAATGCTTTCAATGTCAGTTAATGGTAGATTCATGATCTGCATGCAATTGTACATGTACAAAGTGCTTTTCGTTTTCTGTTTCGATTAGAGTTGTAGAATTTGGAATTTCACATACTCTAGGTATTCGTATAAAATACCGTATATGTATTTTTTTTGGAAATGTGTTTGACATGTTTAATTGTTGTATGGATATATGATGTATGGATAAAATACTCATTTGGCGAAAGGGTTCGCCTAAATACATGTTTACTAATATACACCATGTATGTAGAAATACGGTATTGTAAGAAGTACCGTATACGTGTATATTTTAGCAATGTGTTTGTCATGATTAATTGTTGTATAAATATATTATGTGCGTATAAATTAATTGCTTGGCGAAAAGAATCGCCGTATTACAAGTTCCCTTGTAAACACTATGTATGTTGAAATTGGGTATCCTAGAAAATACCCTATACGTATAAAATTTGCTGATGTAATTGTCATGATTATTTGCTGTATGAATATGATGTATACATATAAAATACTAGTTTGGTAAAGGGATAGCCCTAGTGCACTTTCCTCTAGCATACGTCATGTATGTTGAAATAGTGCATTCCAAGTGTTTGTAAAATAGCTTGTGAGTGTAAGTGCTTAAGTGTTAGTACCTTAGGTAGGTGCTGAGATGTGGTTCTCAACTACCTTAGAATCATGTATGATACCCTCCATGTGGTTGTTTACTCTAACCACTCACTTATGAGATATATGTATTTGTATCCCTATTTATATAGTGCTTTATAACATGCTATTTAACATGCTTTGTAACTTGTTACATAACATGCTTTACGATATGCTTTATAACATGATTGCTGGTGTTCTTGAACTATCTTGTGTATCATGCTTTACTTCACATGCCATGGTTGGGAATTGATTGGGCTTGGGACTATGCCCATAGTCCAGACATCCGGTATCAGACTTGGAATGGTGGTTGAGATTCGTTTTGCCACACATGATGTGTTGGCGAACCCGTGTCGTACTTCGGTTGGCGATAGTGGTTGGCCACACGAGGTGCTTCTGCGCTTCATATCGCCCAACTTGTTGTGCGCTCGAGCCAGCCGAACACGTCAAGTAACCCGTGTGTCTTATGTATGTTCACTATGTTTGGTCGCTAATGTTTGAACCTAGGGTACCAAACTTACCAGTGAAAATCCCGTTAACCATGGTACCTCGATCCGCTAAGACTCATGAGCCGGGCATGGTGGTATGGGACACCGTGGTCGAGTTGTCGGCCTACACTGGGGCTACGTGCCTCCCCGTAGTGACCAGTGAGCAACTTAACTCGTGAGCCGATTATGGTGGTATGGGACACTATATTCGCGCTGTCGGCCTACATTGATAAGGTGATGGGGGAGTGGTGCAACCTTCGTGCATAACAGCCCTGGCAACCCTTTGTAGTGACCGCGAGCATATTCTGAAGTCGCAGTGCGCCTTAGGGTTCGCCGCGATATATAGAGTATGAACTAGGCCTGTTTCTGTATAGTGATGAATCATTTAAGGGGTGATGGGGAGTGGTGCAACCTTTGTGCGTAATGACCACTGGCGACCTCTGCGAAGTGACATAGAAAACACACCATCGTCTGATATTAACTAGGACTGACGACCCTATAATGGATCATGTTTGGGAATGATACAAGGGAGGTACCTTAGTTTCCCAACCCTGCTGTTTGAAATGGATTAATTAAAAACTCGATAATCATGCTCATCATGCATCGCATGTGCCTGGAAGATGTGGAGCACTGTGGGATGTAAGCATGCCACGAACGTGAGATGGTGTCGCATGAGGGAGTATGTCGGTAAGGGCATCCATCATACCTGCATTCATACTTGCATTAATCAGAGTAACTAGGAGTGTTTGATTTACTGCTTTATCATTACTACTTGACTGCATTGATGAACATGTTAACCTATGCTTTATGGTTCCACTGAGTTAGTTACTCACTCCCACGTTACGAGACGGTGTTGCGCACACCAACCAGACTTTGTCTCAGGTTTAGGCGAGCCGACGACTTTGGAGGTGGAGCCTGATTATGACGAGGACCAGGAGGAGTTCTCGTATATGCAGTTCTCTGGCGGCTTCGACTAGGTCGCCAGGACCAATTAATTTTACAGGGATTGTACCTAGTTTATTTTGACATTTTGTTTATAAACAGACATGTATATGGTGACTCAGAAGGATTCATACTCTGGAGAATGAAACGTTTATTTTGTTTCTTTACATACACATATTTACAGTTCAGTCTTCCGCTTGCTTTTATACAATTGATCTGGAGTATGAAGTACTGTTTTAGTATAATCTCATTCATGTTTATTACTCTAACACAGACAACATTCAAACATCATTAAACATGTTGTATAAGTGATGCGTTGGAACTTGGGAGTTGAGTTACACTCGACCCCCGATTTTCAGGGCGTTACATGCAAGCTGTTAGATTCTTCATAGTTTGTGTGCGTAAATTGTTGGAGTCTTCACAGTTTATGCTCGCAAGATGTTGGAGTCTTCATTGTTTGTGCTCTCAAGCTAATGGAATCTTCACAGATCTAAGGAAAAGTCTATGCGAAGGAGCACAAGATATAAAAGACTCAGCAAAAGGAGTCAGCGGTTGAACCTTTGGAGCTGGAGATGACATCTCTAAAAGTACGATATAACGAGCAAAGAATGCAATACGAAGCACGATGACAAGCGCAAAGATGAAATGATTAAATCATTATCATATTACGAATATCTCAATCGACCTAAAAAGAGAAGAAGCTTTGAATATATTTCAAAATTATCAATACTTCATAAAGCTAAATAAAAAAATTATAATGTCTTGAGATACTAATTTTGATTAACTTGGCAGGAAAGACTATCATTCGAAAGCGTAGGTTATGCAAATCATGAATAAAGAAGACAATTGAAAAAGTTATTGCAGTAGGAGCAGCATTAAAGAACAACTCCCAAGACACAGAGTTAAAGGAAAGAGTCACCGGAGTTAATCAAAGAGACCGTTGCAGTAGTAGTGGTGTTGAAAGATAGTTCTCTAGTCAAGTTACTCAAAGATGAAGTCATCACAACTGTTACAGTGGTAAGTTTCAATGAAAAGAGAATTTTATCCTCTCTAGTGAAGCATCTGCTCGACGTTGCTGGCAGCATGATCATTTAAGTCTTCTGTTCGAGCGCGATCATTCAAATCTTCCATTCGAGAGCTATCATTCAAGTCTTCCGTTCGAACGCGATCATTCAAGTCTTTCGTTTGAGTGCAAGTCTTCAAGTCTTTCATTCGAATGCGATCATTCAAGTCTTTCGTTCGAGCGCATTCATTCAAGTCTTCCATTCGAGCGCAATTATTCAATTCTTTCATTCGAGCGTGATCATTCAAGTCTTCCATTTGACCACGATCATTCAAATCTTCCATTCGAGTGCAATCATTCAATCTTCCATTTGAACACGATCATTTAAGTCTTTCATCCGAACGCAATCATTTAAGTCTTCCGTTTGAGCGCGATCATTCAATCTTCTGGTCAAATATGATCATTCAGCCTTCCATGCAAAAATGATCATCTAGTCATCCTTCAGTTGCAATTCATTCAGTTCTTTGGTCGGAAGAAGATCGATCCTCCATTTAATTTTATGAATCAATCAAAGGAGGATTGAGGGGGCATCTGTTGAGGCACAAAAAATATTCTATCTCATTGCATGTTCATTGCATTGGTCAGAGAATTCCATGGTGCAGATCCTTTCAAGGGTTGTGCACTCTTTATTTTGGTAAAAATGAGTGAATGGGGGTATTTTGGTAAAAATGAGTGAATTGGGGGTATTTTGGTAAAAAGGAGTGAAGAGGGTTGTCTTGGTAAAAAGGAATGGATGGACATTGCCTTGTATTAAGGAAGAGGTTGGTGATCACCACTATTTAAGGAAGAGGTTGGTGAACACCACTATGTAAGGAAGGAGGGTGGAAGTTGTATGAAGAAAGAAGTGGTGGTGATCACCACTATGTAAGGGAGGGATGCCTATAAATACCCCTCCACATGCCACATTTGAAGGGTTGTTGTTGGTTGAAAGACAAGAAGGAAGGGGGACAAGAAGGAAGACAAGAGAGAGAGAGAGGAAAGAGAGGGTTTGTGTGAACCCGCGCAACTAAAATAGGAGGAAAAAATCCATGCACCACTTCTCTCTCTGCTTGTCCTGAAGACATGCTTTTCTTATCCGGATAGAAGGCCTCTTTGCGGAAACACTCATGAAGAAATCCATTGCGTGGGATTGCGCAACCACTTTTGCAAAGGAATCCGTTGTGCGGGGTCACACAACCACTTTTGCAAAGAAACCCATTGCGCAGGGTCACGCAACCACTCCTGTAAAAAGCCCCATGCGCCACTCCATGTGGACCTTGTCCTAACTCAAGGCTTTTGTTATCTTAACGGATAATCCATACTCCACTTCATGTGGACTTTGTCCTAATGCCAGGCTTTTGTTGTCTTAATAGATACTGCATGCACCACTAGGCTTTCCATGTCCTAACAAATGCTCCATACGTCACCTCATGTAAAAGAAGATTGTGCGCTCCACATTTCAAGTGTTGTGCGCTCCACATTTCAAGGGTTGTGCCCTCCACATTTCAAGGGTTGTGCCCTCACATTTCAAGGGTTTTACGCTCCACATTTCAAGGGTTTACGTTCCACATTTCAAGGGTTGTGCACTCCACATTTCAAGGGTTGTGCACTCCACATTTCAAGGAAAATGAAGGAAATGTGAAGTACAAAAAGAGAATTATAGAAGGAAGAAGAATCTGTCTGTGTGATTGGAAGGATGAATGGAAACATGATCAGAACCTATTGCACGACCAAATCGAGGGCTTCAAGTCCGCACAACCCATCCGCATTTGCGATGAACATCAAAAGTGTCGAAATGTTGGCAAAATTTCCATCGGACTATCTTCTATTTCATTATTTATGTTGCCTTGATTGTACCCTATTTTCAGAATCAAGGGAATCCGAGGATATAAATGAACTCAGAAAGAATAGATATCTTGTGATCATTGTTCTCTCACTCTTTCTTTGTTATCATTGAATAAATTCCCCAAATCAAACGCATTTATTTTCCTGTCAAAACAGTCTTTAACGTTTGTGCTCGAAAGTTGTTGGATTCTTTACAGTTTGTGCTCGCAAGTTGTTGGAGTCTTCACAGTTTATGCACGTAAATTATTGGCATCTTCACAGTTTGTGCTCGCAAACTATTAGAGTCTTCACAGTTTGTCCTCGCAAGCTATTGGAGTCTTCATATTTTATTCTCGTAAGCTGATGGAGTCTTCAAAGTTTATTCTCGCAAGTTGTTGGAGTCGTCACAATTTGTGAGCACAAAGTGTTTGAGTCTTCCCAGTTTCTCGTCACAAGCTATTGGATTCTTTATTATTTATGCACATAAATTGTTGGAGTCTTCACAGTTTGTGCTTGCAAGCTATTGGAGTCTGCATAGTTTATGCTCGCAAGTAGATGGAGTCTTCATAGTTTGTTCTCGCAAGTTGTCGGAGTCTTCATAGCTTTTGTACACAAATTGTTGGACTCTTTACTATTTGTGCTCGCTAGTTGTTGTGGTCTTCACTTTTTGTGCTCGCAAGCTGTTGAAGTCTTTATAGTTTATGCTCGCAAGCTGATGAAGTCTTCACAGTTTGTTCTCGCAAGTTGTTATAGTTTTCATCACAAATTGTGTTCATAAAGTGTTTCAGTGTTCACAGTTTGTGCTCGCAAGCTATTAGATTCTTCAAAGTTTGTGCACGTAAATTGTTGGAGTCTTCACAGTTTGTGCTCGCAAGCCGTTGGAGTCTTCATAGTTTATGCTCCCAAGCTGATGGAGTCTTCACATTTTTTTCTCGCTAGCTATTAGAGTATTCGCAGTTTGTGCACGCAAAGTGTTGGACTCTTCACAGTATGTATTCACAAGTTGTTGCAGACTTACAATTTATGCTTGCAAGTTGTTGGAGTCTTCACAGTTTGTGAGCACAAATTGTTGGAATCTTCATACTTTGTACTCGTAAGCTGTTGGAGTCTTCATAGTTTGTGCTCATAAGCTATTGGAGTTTGCATAGTTTGTGCTCGCAAGCAGATGGAGTCTTCATAGTTTGTTCTCGCTAGTTGTTAGAGTCTTCACAGTTTTTACACACAAACTGTTGGACTCTTCATTGTTTGTGACGCTGGCTGTTGGAGTCTTCACTCTTTGTGTTCGCAAGCTATTGGAGTCTTCATAGTTTGTGCTCACAAGCTGATAAAGTCTTCACAGTTTGTTCTCGCAAGTTGTTGTAGTCTTCATCACAATTTGTATTCACAAAGTGTTTCAGTGTTCACAGTTTGTGCTCGCAAGCTGTTGGATTCTTCATAGTTTGTGCATGCAAATTGTTGGAGTCTTCACAATTTGTGTTCGCAAGCCATTGGAGTCTTCATAGTTTATGCTCCCAAGCTGATGGAGTCTTCACATTTTTTTTCTTGCAAGCAATTGGAGTATTCGCAGTTTATGCACGCAAAGTGTCAGACTCTCCATAGTATGTGCTCACAAGCTGTTGGAGACTTATGGTTTGTGCTCGCAAGTTGTTGGAGTCTTCACAGTTTGTGAGCGCAAATTGTTGGAATTTTCATAGTTTGTACTCGCAAGCTGTTGGAGTCTTCACAGTTTGTTCTTGCAAGCTGTTGAAGTCTTCATAGTTTGTGCTCGCAAGCTGATAGGGTCTTCCTAGTTTGTTCTCGCAAGTTCTTGGAGAATGCACAGTTTGTGCGCACAAAGTGTTTGAGTCTTCACATTTGTGCTTGCAAGATGTTGGGTTCTTTACAGTTTGAGCGCGCAAATTTTGGAGTCTCCACAGTTTTTAGTCACAAGCTGTTGGAATCTTCACAGTTTGTGCTCACAAGCTGATGGAGTATTCACAAGTTGTGAGAATAGAGTGTTGGAGTCTTCATAGTATCTGCTCACAAGCTATCGGAGTCTTCATAGTTTGGGCTTGCAAGTTGTTGGAGTCTTCACTGTTTGTGCTGGAAAGCTGTTGGAGTCTTCATAGTTTTTAAGCACAAACTGTTAGAGTCTTTACAGTTTATGCTCACAAGCTGTAAAATTCTTCACAGTTTGTGCGCGTAAATTGTTGGAGTCTTCACAGTTTGGGCTCATAAGCTGTTGGAGTCTTCAGAGTTTGTGCTCGCAACCTGATGGAGTCTTTGTAAGTGCTATGGTTTCCTATTCCTTTGGTTGTCAAATTTTTTAGTGCCAAAAACATAATTTATGTCTTGTGTAGCATATTGATTCATATGTTCAAGACTCAAGTACAAGCTACAACGAAAGAAGTGATTTTGTTCAAGACTCAAGTACAAGCTACAACGAAAGAAGTGATCTTGTTCAAGACTCAAGTACAGCTCGGGATAATGTTCAACTCAAGATGAAGTACAACTTAAGAACGATAAATCCAAGCTTTTAAAGATCTCAAGTTCAAGCTACATCTTGTAGAAATCTAAGTTTCATAATCTTCAAAGGTCAAACATCATCTGAAGAAATGAAGTTTCAATGTCCTTACTTCACATTCAAGGTATGAATGACCTTAGATTGACCTTAGGGTAAGTCATTTTGTATACATAATTCAAATTGAATTTTTTTATATGTCTTTGGTTTGTTCTAAGACCAGTCCTGGACTCTGTTCGACTAGTCCTAGAACTGGCTCGACCAGTCCAAGAAATTCCAAGACCAGTCCTAAGTTATTACAAAAATTTGGAATTTTTTGGTTAAGATTCAACCAGTCCTGGCCGGTCGTAGGAACAGTGCCGACTCATTCACGACCAGTCCTATAGCTACGATTCAAACTCCAGCAACCATTCTTAGTTCCTCACGACCAGTCGTGGGTTGGTCACGACCAGTCATGGACACCCTACGACCAGTCGTGGAATGGTTTTATCCGATCACGCTTAAAATTTTAAAATGCAGTTCAACCTATGTGCAGTCGTAGTGGCCATATGACCAATCTTATATGTTATTTCTACTTCTATAAATAAAACACGAATTTCAGAGTTTCTCAATCCGAATACAAGTAAAATCAAAGCATCACTTTGAGATAAGTTTGTTTTAATTTTTAAGCTATGTTGTGCATATTTAATATTCTCTTTTGCTAGCTTTTGTCAATTTGATTTTGTTTTTATATTCCAATCTGAATTGAAAAGAGGAATTGTTATATTCCTTCTTCTTGGAATCAAAATCAAATAGAGCTAGCCCATCTGGTTTAATTGAAAATCAATTAGAACCTAGAACCATTTCAAAGTGAGTATTGGACAATTGAACTTCTATATTCAAACTTCTACTTTGATTGGTTCTTCCGGACTGCTACAAAAGGAGAAATCCAGGTATTTTACTGTATTGTAAATTTCCTTATTTTGGTTTCTTTTGAGATTAAGCTAGAAAAATCTTGTTGTGTTGGTTATCTGAGGAGAGCAAGAAAAACTCAGAAGTGGGGTTTTTGAATTGCATAAGCCCATTGAAAAGACACAATTGTGAAGGTTTTAGGTGAACCTGAGAAACCTATTTTCATAGTGAACGTTGATATCCCCTGTGTGAGGATATTAAGAGTGGAGTAGCAATCTGTGTGGCTGTTGTTTAACAGTTGGTGAACACACAGGCGAACCACTCTAATTCTTTATGTCTTGTGGTTTGAATGTTTATTTAATTTCTATCTTTTATCATTCAAAGCTGTGGAATGTATGTGTGGATGTGAATATTGTAATATTTACATTTTAAGCATTGTGGGAATGTTGTAATAGTTTAGAATTTCAATTCTTGTAATTTTCTTTATTCCTCTTCTGTTTGAGATATTGATACTTATACTATTCTAGTAAGGTTGTCCTGCCATAAACCCTTGGTTTTTATGGTGCATGGTTATCCTTAGAACATCATTTGTATTAGCCTCTTAATACATGAATATTGAGGTTGCTTTACATTTCTGTATTGTGATTTACTTAAAAGTAATATCTTTCATTTATTTGTTTATAAGGCTATCTTATTGTTTAATTCCACTGGTATAATTTAAAATTTGGCATAGTCCTATTTACCCCCCCTTCTCTAGGACATATAGCTAGGCCTTTTCAAGTGGTATCAATGCCTAATAACTCGTTTTAATTGTTATTTGGATTTATTTCCTAAGCTAATCGATCTAAGCTATTTATAAGATGTTAAATTTTGATAGCCTTTCAGTCATTAGGCCTCCACCATTTGATGGCTCCAATTATGCCTATTAGAAAGCCAGGATGTGGATTTTCCTTAAATCCATGGATAAGAGCTTGTGGCAAGCCACATTTACTGAATGGATCCCTCATACCACTGAAGTGACTGGTATCGATGGATCAAAATCAATGAGAGTAACATCTTATTTTTCTTGGACCACTCTTCAGAAAAGTGATGTAGTGCCAATGCAAAAGCACTAAATGCAATCACTTGCGCACTATCACTGGATGAGTTCAAAAGAATTGTATCCTGTGATACTGCAAAGCAAGCTTGGGATATTTTAGAAATGACACACAAGGGTACATCAATTGTCAAGAAGTCTAAAGTCTAAATCCTCACAACTAAAATTGAGGAAATATATATGGAAGAAAATGAAATGTTCATGGACTTCTATACTAGAATGAATGATATTATAAACTCTATGTGGGGTCTTGGCGATAAAATCCCAGAAAGTAAAGCATGTGCAAAGATACTACGCTCACTACCTGAACAGTTCAACTCAAAGGTGACTGCGATCCAGGAACTTCGTGATACGGATAATATGAGGGTAAAAGAATTAGTTGGGTCTTTATAAACCTACGAGTTAAATCTTAAAGCTCCTAAAGGTAAATCCATTGCCCTTAAGTCTTCTAATTGTATTTCTTAAGAAAATTCTGATTTTGATAATTCTAAAGATGATATGGCTCTCTTAGTGAAAAAGTTTTACAAGATTTTCAAAAGTAAAAAGAGGGTTGACTTTCAAAAATCAAATGATAAGAAAAGATCTAAATCTAAATCTAAAACTTGAAAATCTTTAAAAGATAGTCAATGTTACAACTGCCAAGAATATGGGCATTTAGCAAACAAGTGTCCTAAAAAGGACAAACCTAAAAAGAAAGGAATGTTGGCTACTTGGGATGAATCTTCTAGCACTGAAGCCTCTTCTGAATCAGAAGATTCTGAAACCGAGTCGGGCAATGAAGTCAAAGTTCTTATCACTCTAGCCAAGTTCACTTTTTCAGATCATGATGATTCTACTAGTGAAGAAAATCTAAATAGTGATCATGAAAATGAAGAAGATCTTCAAGATGCTTACAATGCCCTAAAGTTGTAAAATTACTGTTAAACTTAAACTTCAGAAAGAAAAGTTTTCAGAACTTAAAGAAAATTTTGAAATTCTTATTTAAGAAAAATCTCATATTTCAGATTGTTTTGAAAAATACAAATGCGATTTAGATTTCAAAACCTCCCAGATTGAAAATCTGAAATCTGAAAATGAAAAACTTAAACTTGAAATCTCTTCAGTTTTGAGTTTAAAGGATACACGGAGATGTGCTCAAGGTGATCCATAGTTAGAAAAACTTTTGTCTGGATCAAGAAAATGTGGCAACCGATCTAGTTTCGGCTACGATAAAAAAGTTCCTCCTAAACAGAAGAATACTTCTCCTAAGTTTGTAAAAGGAGAGTCATCAAACTCAAGAGAGAAAAGTTCTAATCAAAATTTTTCTAAAAATGGTAAAACTTTTCAATCTTTCAAAACTAAAAGTAACCATATCAACTACAAAAGTCAAAACTGAAACCCTTTAGCTGAGAAAATAGTTTATCTACTTAACGAGTTCTTAAAATCTAACTCAGTGGGTCATTCTTACAACAACTAAAAACATAAGAAGACCAACTATACTCCTAAACCCAAAATAGTTATGAAATGGGTTCCTAAGGTTACTTGCTTGGTTGCCCACATGGCTTTCAAAGCTTTAAGCATTTAAAGTGGTATCTAGACAATGGATGCTCCAGGCACATGACTGGTGACAAAGGTTTGTTCACCACTCTTAAAGACATGACTGATGGTTCAGTCACATTTGGTGATGGTAGCAACTGGAAGATAATTGTCCAAGGTATGGTTCAACTTTCTAACCTCCCCTTATTTGAGAATGTTCTGTATGTTGAAGGTTTAAAACATAACTTGTTAAGCATTTCTCAAATATGTGATAAAAATTATAGCGTTAAATTTTCTAACTAGGGTGTGAAATATTAAATAAAAATAGTTTTATAAGATTAACTAGTCGTAGAACTTCTGAAAACTGCTACATCGTATGTGATTCTAGCTCATTTAATTAACTGTGTTACATGGTCCATACCGATGAGATCGATTTATGGCATCAATGCCTTGAACATGTACACTATCGCAATCTCTATAGATTGAGCAAAAGAGAACTAATAAGAGGTCTACCTAAACTTCAAAAAGTAGACAAAATATGTGACGAATGCCAGATTAGCAAGAAAACTAGGAGTTCTCATAAAAAGGTGAACTCCAATGCCACATCAAAATTGGTCGAACTTCTCCACATGGATCTTGTAAGACCAACTAGGACTGAGAGTCGAGGTGGAAAAAAATACATACTGGTGATCATGGATGATTTTACCAGATTTACTTGGGTAACCTTCTTAAGAGATAAATCAGAAACCCTTGATGAAGTAAAAAGGATTCTCAAACGGATCTAAATTGAAAAAGGTTCTCAAGTTAGTAAGATCCATAATGATCATGGATCAGAATTTGAAAATAACAATTTTGAGAAATTCTGTTTCGATCAGGGAATATCTCATGAATTCTCTGCACCCAAAACACCACAACAAAATGGAATTGTTGAGAGAAAAAATAGAGTGCTTTAAGAAATGGCTAATGTAATGTTGAATAGTATGAAGCTCCCTAAAAATCTTTGGGCTGAAGTCGTAAATACTGCCTACTATATAATCAACCAGGTTTATACAAATAAATCTAATAATAAAACTGCTTATGAACTATGGTTTGATAAGAAGCCTACTGTCAAATACTTTCGAGTTTTTGGCAGCAAGTGTTATATTTTACGTGACCATGAAAATTTGGGGAAGTTTGACACTAAAAGTGATGAAGGTATCTTTTTAGGATATTATTTGAACAGTCGTGCATATCGAGTACTAAACAAGAGGACCGGTGTTATTCAAGAGTACATCAATGTGGTCATTGACGATCACTTGAATACACCTGCCCCGAGTTTAGATAATGATGAAGTTCTTTTAGTTGACAAACCAGATACTTCATCAAATCAAATTAATTCTGAACTAAGGACTATCAAAGATCATCCAACCACTTAAATTCTTGGAAACCCTCTCATTGGTGTGCACACTCGTAGAAAACTAGAAGACATGTAATTATAAGTGCTTCACATCCCAGATAAAATCTACTAACGTAAAAGAAACTCTTACTGATGAAAACTGGATAGTAGCTATGCAAGAAGAACTTAGCCAATTTGTGAGAAATGATGTTTGGTATCTTATTCCTAGACCTAAACATAAACACATATATAGGAACTAAGTGGATTTTCAAAAATAAGTTTGATGAACTTGGTAATATAATTCGAAATAAGGCTAAACTAGTTACACAAGGGTACACTCAAATTGAAGGCATCAACTATGATGAAACCTTTGCCTCAGTAGCTCGTGTTGAATTAATCAGACTATTCATATCCATTGCATGTTTTAGAAAATTCAAAATTTATCGAATGGATGTAAAAAGTGCCTTCGTAAATGGTGATCTATATGAAGAAGTTTATGCTGAACAACCAACGGGTTTTGAAGACCCTAAGAACACTGATCATGTCTATCGCCTTAAAAAAGCTCTCTACGGTTTGAAACAAGTTCCTAGGGCATGGTACGAAAAATTGACTAAGTTTTTACTAAGTCATAATTTTTTAATGAGAAGTGTTGATAAGACTCTGTTTCTTAAGAAACATAACGATCATATCTTAATGGTGCAAATCTATGTTGATGATATTATTTATGGATCTACCTGTACTAACATGACTGTTGAGTTTGCAGATTTAATGAAATCTAAGTTCAAAATGAGCATGGTTAGGGAATTGAATTATTTCCTAGGGTTGCAAGTAAAACAACAACTTGATGGTATTTTTATTTATCAAACCAAATATGCTTTGAACTTAATTAAAAAGTTTGGATTTGAGAATGGTAAGAATTTTGATACTCCTATGAGTACAACATTAAGACTCTTAAAAGACTCTTCAGGTAAAAATGTAGATCCTAAATTATATCGCAGTATGATTGGTAGACCTGCCAGTAGACCTGATATTGCTTTGAGTGTTGGAATTTGCGCTAGATATCAATTTGACCCTAAAGAGTCTCATCTAACTGCTATTAAGCGGATTATGCGATATGTCACAAGTTCTGATAATTTGGGTCTCTGGTATCATATGATACTAGTGTTAGTTGGCGGGGTACACAAATGCTGATCGGGCTGGTAATATCGATGATAAAAAGTCAACAGTGGTGGTTGTTTCTATATTGGAAATTGTTTAGTTTCTTAGTTTAGTAAGAAGCAAAGTTTTATATCACTTTCTACTGCTGAGGCTGAATACATCGCAGCTGGAAATGCATGTACTCAGCTTGTTTAGATGAAATGTATGTTAAGTGATTATGGAATTGCATAAGATTTAATGGTTTTATATTATGATAATTCCAGTGTAATAAATATTTCTAAAAATCCAATTCGGCATTCACGTACCAAACACATTGACATTAGATTTCATTACATTCGTGAATTATTGGAAGAAAAAATAATTTCATTGGAATATATTCCAACCGAGACTCAACTTGCTGACATTTTCACTGAATCGCTAGATAAAAGCAGGTTTAATAAACTAAAATTTGATCTTGGTATGTGCAATTTAAATTGATGATTCGTGCATGTGTGTATTATAGTGTATATATATTTGATAATTTATTGAGTTAAATTTCAAATTTTGATGAAAAATGCATATTTTTGTTAGTTCACGACCAATCGAGGACGTGCTCGACTAGTCGTGGTACGACCGGTCGAGAACGGTACTCGACCAGTCGTGTAGTGCCCTGAATCACTTAAAAATTGGGGAAAAACTCAACTTCCTCATTTCCTATTTCTTCTTCAACGGGCCATAGCACGACTAGTCATACCCAACTGTCTGATTCCTCAAGGTTAGTGCATCTTTTGTATATTTTTTTTAAATTTTGGAGATTCTAGTCAATATTACTTCATTTTTACTCTTAAAGTAATTTATTTTGTGATTCATTGCAATTTTGGGGTTTTCTTTTGAAAAATATGATCTTAGTAAACCCCACTCCATAATCTTTGCATTTTCTTAGTTATTTGATTATTATATTGGCAATGGATTCTAGAGGGAAAAAGAAAACTTCCCGTGGTTTGTCTTCCTCTCGTCCTTCAACTATCACTCGGCACCATCTTCAGTCACCCGAAGATGATCCCACTCATGTTAGGGTTTATATATGTGCAATGTCATTGTTGAAAGACTTGTTTTTATTGATCACATTGCTCCTTTTGGTATCCTTCCTCTTCTCCAATCTGTAGGCTGTGATAACATCATACATTGGGTTGGGCCTGCATACCAATTTATTGCTCAGGCCATTATTGCGTGTATTTCTGAATTTTCATATGAGAATTTAACATTTAATATAGCGACAAGAGAAGGTCCATTTGAGGTAGACCATCATCTGATTTCAGCTCTAATGGACATATCTGTTAATGACGAGTGTATTTCTATTCATACTCTAGTTGAAAAATCGTTTGAAACAGAAAAATGTATGTTAACTAGAGATTTATGAAATATGGATGTTCAATGGACTCATAAAAGGAATGCGCTCCCCTCAAAGTATTTGTTACCTAGATACAGGGTTCTCCATAAAATCTTTACTTCAAATTTGTATCCGCGTTCTGGTAACAAAACCGAACTAACTTCCTTTATGGTTCGGGTTTTGCATTTTATCATCACTGGTACTAAAGTCTGTCTGTCTTCTTTAATATGTCATTTTATCATTCATTTTCATCTTCATCTAGGACACAGTGATATTCCATTTGCTTATCTTATGATTGTGTTAGCTTCTCACATGCTAGTTGTTATGCCTGTTGAAGAGGCTCTTATTCATCATCTTATTTTTAACAATTCTAATATAAACAAGATGAAGTTGGAATTGGCTCCTAGCCAAAGAGATGTGGGTGGTGGTGATGCTGAAGCAGGGAATGAAGAAGAAGGTGACGATATTCCTTTTGATGATATAAATATGGGTAACATTTTTTATGGAATTAAATCAGATTCTACTAATGATCCTGACTATGAGCCATCTGATTTTGATGCTCGTCTTCGTGCACTTGAGGAGAAGGTAGGGAACATGAATGTTGCCCATGATTTGCAATTTAAATATAAATGCGTAAATATCTTAGGCGCATTAACAAGGGGCTACATCAACTTGATCCTACCATACCTGCTCCTTCCTCAGGATCTGATTAAGTGTTTTATCCCTTGGTTTGTAATAACTTGTATACTATTTTTTTGGTGTGTGGACTTTGATTTTACTTCGATTTGTATGACTGACTTTTGTTTTAGCTGGTTAATGATCTGTGAACTTTGAATTTTCTTATATTACTTGCATATCTTAACTAGTTACTCCTTTAATTACTCTCTTATTGGACTTCCACTTCCATTTGATCCTTTCTTCCTTTGTCATATTATGACAAAAGGGGGAGAATATTTTAATTTTGATAAATATGCAATGTATATGAATTGTGGGGGAGTAGCATTATTTTTATGGTGAATCTATGTGTGCTAATCAGGGGGAGTAAGTAATGAAAATTTTGTGAATGTCAACTGGTGAATGATTCGTTAATTATACTGTAACTGGTTTACTTTTATAACTGGTGCATGATTCGTTGTGTTCATAATGATCATATTTTTGTTAAGTGTGTTTTGTCATAAATTTGACGAAGGGGGAGATTATAAGTGTTATGATTTCCTATTCCTTTGGTTGTCAAATTTTGTGGTGCCAAAAACACAATTTATGTCTTGTGTAGCATGTTGATTCATATGTTTAAGACTCAAGTACAAGCTACAACGAAAGAAGTGATCTTGTTCAAGACTCAAGTATAAGCTACAACGAAAGAAGTGATCTTGCTTAAGACTCAAGTACAAGCTACAACGAAAGAAGTGATCTTGTTCAAGACTCAAGTACAGCTCGAGATAATGTTCAACTCAAGATGAAGTACAACTCAAGAATGACAAATCCAAGCTTTTGAAGATCTCAAGTTCAAGCTACATCTTATAGAGATCTCAAGTTTCATAATCTTCAAAGGTTAAACATCATCTGAAGAAATGAAGTTTTAATGTCCTTACTTCACATTCAAGGTATGAATGACCTTAGATTGACCTTAGGGTAATCTTTTTGTAAGTGTTTGGTCTGTTCTAAGACCAGTCCTGGACTCTGTTCAACTAGTCTTAGAATTGGCTCGACCAGTCCAAGAAATTTCAAGACCAGTCCTAAGTTGTTGCAAATTTTTAGAATTTTTTGGTTGAGCTTCGATCAGTCCTGGAGTCTGCTCGACCGGTTGTAGGAACAGTGCCAACTCATTCATGACCAGTCTTGCAGCTATGATTCAAACTCCAACAACCATTCTTGGTTCCTCACGACCAATCGTGGGTTGGTCACGACCAATCGTGGACACCTTACGACTAGTCGTGGAACAGTTTTATTCGATCACGCTTAAAATTTTAAAATGTACTTCAACATACGACCAGTCGTGGTGGCCACACAACCGGTCGTAGATGCGATTTATGCTTCTATAAATAGAACACGAATTTCAGAGTTTCTCAATCCAAATACAAGTAAAATCAAGGCATCCCTCTGAGATAAGTTTGTGTTAATTTTTAAGCTACGCTGTGCATATTTAATATTCTCTTTTGTTAGCTTTTGTCAATTTGATTTTGTTTTTATATTTCAATCTAAATTGGAAAGAGGAATTGCTGTATTCCTTCTTCTTGGAATCAAAATCAAATAGAGCTAGCCCATCTGGTTTAATTTAAAATCAATTAGAACCTAGAACCATTTCAAAGTGAGTATTGGACAATTGAACTTCTATATTCGAACTTCAACTTCGATCGATTCTTCTGGACTGCTACAAAAGGAGAAATCCAGGTATTTTACTGTATTGTAAATTTTCTGATTTTGGTTTCTTTTGAGAGTAAGCTAGAAAAATCTCATTGTGTTGGTTATCTGAGGAGAGCTAGGAAAACTCAGAAGTGGGGTTTTGAATTTTGTAAGCCCATTGAAAAGACACAATTGTGAAGGTTTTAGGTGAACCCGAGAAGCCTATTTTCATAGTGAACGCTAATATCCCCTGTGTGAGGATATTAAGAGTGGAGTAGCAAGCTGTGTGGCTGTTGTTTAACAGTTGGTGAACACACGGGCAAACCACTATAATTCTTTGTCTTGTGGTTTGAATATTTATTTAATTTCTATCTTTTATCAATCAAAGCCGTGGAATGTATGTGTGGATGTGAATGTTGTAATATTTACATTTCAAGCATTTTGGGAATGCTGTAATAGTTTAGAATTTCAATTCTTGCTATTTTCTTTATTCCTCTTTAGTTTGAGATATTGATACTTATACCGTTCTATAAGGTTGTCCTGTCATAAACCCTTAGTTTTTATGGTGCAAGGTTGTCCTTAGAACATGATTTGTATCAGCCTCTCAATACTTGAATATTGAGGTTGCTTTACATTTCTGTATTACAATTTATTTCAAAGTACTATCTTTCATTTATTTGTTCATAAGGTTATCTTATTGTTTAATTTTGCTGGTATAATTTTAAATTTGGCATAGTCCTATTCACCCCCCCTCTAGGACATATAGCTAGGCCTTTTCATTCTTCATAGTTTGTTCTCACAAGTCATTAGAGTCTTCACAATCTGAGCACACAAAGTGTTTGGGTCTTCACAATTAATGCACGTAAGTTGTTGGATTCTTCACAGGTTGTACACACAAATTGTTGGAGTCTTCACAGTTTGTGCTCATAAGTTGTTGGAGTCTTCACAGTTTGTGCACCCAAATTGTTGGAAACTTCACAGTTTGTGCTTCCACGCTATTCGAGTCTTCATAGTTTGTGCTCGTAAGCTGTTGGAGTCTTCATAGTTTGTGCTCGTAAGCTGATGAAGTCTTCACATTTTATTCTCGTAAGATGTTGGAGTCCTCATAGTTTGTGCGTGCAAAGTGTTTGAGTCTTTACAGTTTATGCTCGCAAGTTGTTGGATTCTTCGCAGTTTGTGCCCGCAAATTGTTGTAGTAGTCACCGTTTTTGGTCGCAAGCAGTTGGAGTCTTCACAGTTTGTGTGCACAAGTTGTTAGAGTCTTCAAAGCTTGTGCTTGCAAGCTGTTGAAGTCTTCACAGTTTGTGCGCACAAATTGTTGGAGTATTCATAGTTTATGCTCGCAAGATGATGCAGTCGTCACAGTTTGTTCTCACAAAGTGTTGGAATCTTCATAGTTTGTACGTATAAAGTGTTTGAGTCTTCTCAGTTTGTGTGCGTAAATTGTTGGAGTAGTAACAGGTTTTGGTTACAAGCTATTGGAGTCTTTACAGTTTGTGTGTGCAAGCTGATGGAGTCTTTACAGTTTGTGCTCGTAAGCTGTTGGAGTCTTCACAGTTTGTGCCCACAAATTGTAGGAGTTCATAGTTTATGCTCGTAAGCTGATGCAGTCTTCATAGTTTGGGCTCCCAAGTTATTGGAGTCTTCATAGTTTTTATGTATAAAGTGTTTGATTATTCATCGTTTGTGCTCGCAAGCTATTGGTTTCTTCATAGTTTGTGCGTGCAGATTGTTGTTGTCTTCACAGTTTGTGCTCGCTAGTTGTTATAGTCTTCATAGTTTGTGCTCGTAAGCTGATGGAGTCTTCACAGTTTGTTCTCACAAGTTGTTGGAGTCTTCATTATTTGTACGTACAAATGGTTTAGTCTTTACAGTTTATGCTCATAAGCTATTGGATTCTTCACTGTTTGTGGGCGCAAGTTGTTGGAGTCTTTACAATTTGTGCTCACAAGTTGTTTGAGTCCTCATAGTTCATGCTTGCAAGCTGATGGAGTCTTCATAGTTTGTTCTCCTCAAGTTGTTAGAGTCTTTACAATTTTTATGCTCAAAGTATTTGAGTCTTCATAGTTTGTGCGCATAAATTGTTTGAGTCTTCATAGTTTGTGCTCGCAAGTTGTTGGAGTCTTCACAGTTTGTGATCCCAAATTGTTAGACTCTTCACAATTTGTGCTCGTAAGCTATTAGAGTCTTCACAGTTTGTACCGTAAGGTGTTGGTGTCTTCGAATTTTGTGCGTGTAAATTGTTGGAATCTTCACAGTTTATGCTCGCAAGCTGTTGGAGTCTTCACAGTTTGTTCTCACAAGATGTGGTAGTCTTCATATTTTGTTCTCACAAGCTAATGGATTATTCACTGTATGTTCTCACAAGTTGTTGGAGTCATCACAGTTTATGCACACAAAGTGTTTGGATCTTCCCAGTTTGTGTTCGCAAGACGTTAGATTCTTCATAGTTAATGTCTAAAAATTATTGGAGTCTTCATAGTTTGTGATCGCAAGTTATTGGAGTATGCATAGCTTGTATTTGCAAGTTGTTAGAGTCTTCAGAGTTTGTACACAAAAAGTGTTTGAGTCTTCACAGTTTGTGCAAGCAAATTGTTGAAATCTTCACAGTTTGTGTTCGCAAGTTCTTAAAGTCTTCACAGTTTGTGCTCACAAGCTATTGGAGTCTTCATATTTTGTTATCGCAAGCTGATGGAGTCTTCATAGTTTGTTCTCGCAAGTTGTTAGAGTCGTCACGGTTTGTACACACAAAGTGTTTGAGTCTTCCTAGTTTGTGCTCACAAGCTGTTGATTCTTCACAATTTATGTGCGTAAATTGTTGGAGTCTTCATAGTTTGTGCTCACAAGCCATTGGAGTCTACAGAGTTTGTGCTCACAAGTTGATGAAATCTTTACAGTTTGTGCTCACAAGTTGTTGGAGTCTTCACAGTTTGTCCACAAAAAGTGTTTGAGTCTTCATAGTTTGTGCTCGCAAGTTGTTGGATTGTTTACAGTTTGTGCGCATAAGTTGTTGGAGTATTCACAGTTTGTGCTCGCAAGCTTTGGAGTCTTCACAGTTTTTACGTGCAAATTGTTAGAATCTTCATAGTTTATGCACACAAGCTATTAGAGTCTTCACAATTTGTGCTCGCAAGCTGTTGGAGTCTTCATATTTGGTTCTCACAAGCTGATGGAGTCTTCACAGTTTGTTACGCAAGTTGTTGGAGTCATCACAGTTTGTACACATAAAGTGTTCGAATCTTCCCAGTTTGTGCTCACAAGCTGTTGGATTCTTCACAGTTTGTGCGCGTAATTTGTTAGAGTCTTCACAGTTTGTGCTCGTAAGTTGTTGGAGTCTTCAGAGTTTGTGCTCGTAACCTAATGGAGTGTTCATAGTTTGTTCTCGCAAGTTGTTAGAGTCTTCACAATTTGTGCACAAAAATTGTTTGGGTCTCACAATTTATGCACGCAAGCTGTCGGGTTCTTCACAGGTTATGCACACAAATTGTTGGAGTCTTCACAGTTTGTATGCATAAATTGTTAGAATCTTCACAGTTGGAAGAAAATGAAAAGGCATGATAAGTGGTTGCGCGGGTCGCAAAATGAATTTTATGTACTAAGTTGGTAACTCGGGTCGCAGAATGAATTTTATGTACTGAGTTAGTTACACGGGTCGTGTAAATGACCTTATGTGTTGCGCAGGCTACACAATCAAGGTTAGAAATAATTTATTGAGGATGATTGGGTTTGATGTAGGGTATGCCCCATGGCATTAAGATCGAGGGTTTGCACGTGTGAAGGCCTATAAATACCCCACTCCCCTCTCATTTGAGGATTGGAAGAGTTTTGGAAGAAGGTTAGTACTCAAGAAGAAGTTGAAGGTAAGGGAGGGGAGTTACAAAGTGGTTGCACAGTAGTTGGTTACGTAGGTCGCCCAACCAGGCTATCATACATCTAGTAATGAAAAGGGGTCGAAATGCTGCCGAAATTGTCAAGTTCGATCTTCATAGTTTCAAGCTCTCCTTTTGCATAAGGGACAAGCTCAAAGGGGAAAATCAGATGATCAAACCTGCATAACCATTCCTCCTAGAGAGATGATCAAAGCAGATGTCGAAATGCTTTTGAATTTGATACTCAGATTCGACATTCAAACTTTGTCAATTCTTGTATTTTAAATGATTTATCTCAGAATCAAGGGATATCAGAGGATGTAAATGAATTCAGTATTAATAATACAATGATTATTCTTTATACACTTTCTCTGTTATGTTCGAATAAGATAATTTACTCGTACCAAATGCATTTGTTTCTTGTTCGAAACAAAATGGCGACTCTGCTAGGTATTTTTATCTTATTTAATAGTAACATTGAGAGTGTTATAGAACTTTCGTTGTAGTTTGGCATTTTTCCGAATCTAAAATGGTGACTCTCAGTGGGAACATCCTACCCTTCATCTCTCAGATAGATTACGTTACCCTTCAAATACTAATTATAATTTAATTCTATGTTTTGTATTGAAGGTGAAAAGATCAAACTGCAAAATACTAACTACAATGATGGCAATCTATATGAGAAAAGTGAATTTCTATTTCATTACAACTGGATTTGTAGTGGAATACATACCGGACCAGTTTCCGAGGCATGAAACTCAGTCTCCTGTAAGTGAAAATCACTTAACCCGAATAATGGTTGGAGTCATGTCTGCTTCACCTCGAGCGTTAGAAGGTGATGTGGACTGGACTATCGTGACATCTCGAAGGGCAAGAGCTCAAAATGCAAGGAGCTTCAGAATAGGCCGACCTTCGCCGAGAGCCAGGGGCCCAATAACATGGAACGCTGCCAAAAAGAATCCTGAATTAGCCCCTCCTACAATATATCCCGGGCAAACAGTTCCACAGGTAACATCACTTAACTTCCCACCTTTGATTGCTCCAAGAGCCGGATGGACAAAAGAGCAAAAAGGAAAGGCGCTACTCGTAGGATCACCTACTTCTGTATCACCTCGATTGATCAGTTATAGTAGAAGTATAGGAAAATCGAATGGGACTCCCCTCTTCGTAAGCCCTATTACATCAACATATTCTCATCCTAGTCCGACTACAGCTTCATCAAGAAGTGGGGAAGGTACAATACACATGGATGAAACAGATCAGGGAACTATGCCAACTGCGGAAGACCGTATGAATGAAATGGCACAAGCACAGAGAGCACTGATGGAAGAGTGTAGAAATCTCAGGGAGACTTTGGCAAATCTCACGCACAAGGTGGCCCAGATAGAAGATCCTCCGGTGATGGGCACGACAAACAGACAAGAACATCAACCAAAGGCTTTCAGCCACCAGGGGCAGGATCACTCGGATCCGCTCTGACAGTGAGAACCATAACTCAAGAGGAAGTATGACAAGTTGTTAAGGAAGCTGTCAGAACAGAAAGGGATCGTGAGAATGGCAGCCAATTCAGATATAGAACGTCATATCCAAGGGAAGTGGAAGATGTCCCTTTTCCAGTTAACTTCAAGCATCCAGACTTTCAGAAGTTTAACGGGGATGGATTGCCAGAGGAACATTTGATGCATTTCATCACTAGCATAGGAAATTTCTCCATGATACCACAATATTGCCTATAATTGCTCGGATCTTCTTTAACAAGTAAGGCATTCTGATGGTATTCTAGTTTGACTCCAAGATCGATATGCACTTGGGAACAAATGCGGGATGCTTTCATGTCGAATTTCTTTTTGTCAGAACACAATGTTAGCATTATGGAGTTTGCTTCGGTACGACAGAGAGAAGGGGAACCTGTGGAGAAATTCATAGACAGATGGAAGACATTAGGAGCCTCTTGCAGACAGTTGCCGGAAGAAAAAGAATAGGTCAAGATGTGCTTGAACTCCATGGAAATGGGAATGCGTTTGGGCTTACCAATGCTGATATAAAGACTTTATGTGATCTGGCCACCAAAGCCCACGCCTTATAGTTGATGACCCGAAAAATGTCAGCGTTTCACTATGAAGCAGTCGGAAGAGGACCCAGTAGGTTGATCGCAAATACTGTGGACCATGAGAAAAGAGGTAAAGAAACGAGAGATTCAGGAGAAAAAAGGACATAATGGAAAGAAGAATCAAGCCATCCTAGAAGTAAATTCAGTGAAAAAAGGCCTAGATCGCTCAATTCTCATGAAGGGTTTGCATTCGTTAGGGAAGATGTTGTCCCTATGATGAACCAACTGCTGAAAGCTGGTACGATAGAGTTACCTGCACCTAAGCATCCTGAAGACGTGACGAGAGCAATAGAAAGAGATTTCTTTCGCTATCATCTCCTGGTGGGACATCCGATAGAAAATTGTCATACGTTGAAATGCATAATACAAAGGATGATAGATAGAGGCGAAATAGTGATAGGAAAAGAAAAGGAAAGAGACGTGAAGGCAGTGGTGCATATGCTGACAATCCAGGAGAAGTCTCAAGAAAGAAAGGAAAGAAGATTATAAGACAGTAAGAAAGGTAGCAGTGATTATGCTACGGTCTGAAAAAGGACAGTAAGCCCCGCGAAGCAGAAAATAGGGGTTACAAAAACAGAAATCGTTAAAGGTCATCACGATGGTGATAAGAGAGGAGAAGAGTGAGATAACGAAGGTAACTTACGATGTGGTAAGTCACTTAAAAGGCATACCGGCTCAGTTGAGCGTTTATGATGCGCTTAAGTTGTCGGAGGAATTTCGGCAAAGTTTGGTTCAAGCGCTATCCGATCATGATGTCAGAGAAACGTTGCTTGCGGAGATGGAAAGCGAAGAATGTAAAGAACAAGAAGACTGCATGCTAGTCGTCTCCTTGTCTGATGACGATTTAGTTTGTGATACAGGACACAACAGGCCATTGATGATAGATGGCCAAATCTGTGGTAAGAAAGTTAAACAGATTATGCTTGGCAATGGATCCGCAGTGAATCTGCTACCACTAACGATGTTAAGTAAACTAGGTTATCGTCATTCTGATCTGTGCCCCAGTGGAATGATGATACAGGGCTTCAATAAGGACGGGTAAAATTACAGTAACATTGGAAATAGGAGAGCTAACTACTGATGTCATTTGCCACATCATAAATGTCGTGATGACATACAATCTTCTCTTAGGAAGGCCATGGATACATCAATATGGTATTGTGCCCTCTACGCTGCATCAATGTTTTAAGTACTATAAAGACGGGATACAGTATAAAGTAGTGGCCGACGTAAGGCCTTATATGGAAGCTGAAGCCTTCTTTGCGGACGCCAGTTATTACAAAGGGTTTGCTAAAGAAGAAGAGAAAAAGAATGATGAAAGTAAAGCCCGGAGGAATATTCAAGCGAAAGTGATGAAAGAGGAAGCAAAAAAAGCATAATTGTCTGAAATCGTGGAAACAAAGAAAAGATTCTATTTTGTGCCGAAACATCTGAGATAGTTGGGGCAGCCACCGCTAACATTTTTGTCCCTCGAACAATTAAAAATCTTACGGTCCAATTATATGGTGCCGTTACCATATGTTGAAAGGAACAAACCATTCTTGGCTATTCCGAAAAGATTTTCAGTCAGGGCCAGCGTAAAATATCTGGAACCACTCGAGTTTTACGCCCTGCAGAAGCAAAAAAAGAGGAAGAGGATGAAAATAATGTATATCGTAGGAAGCTGACACCACAAGATCTTAAGAAATATAGCCCGTTAAGTAAGAAGATCATGAAAAGCATGGGTTTTAATTACAAAGAACCCACCAGCCTAAGTTACGGGAAAGGAATCCAAATTCCTATTGGAGTTGGTTAGAAAAGGTAAGGAAGATTTCAAGGATTGGGGGTAGAATCATCAGTGAACATGGTCACAGTTGAACAATTATCAGAGACAGATCCTAAAGTAGTCAAGCGTCCTGAAATGGCCCCAAAACAAATGGAAGACGGCGGGCAGCCAATGATAGACAATTTGCAGGAAATAAATTTGGGTACAGAAGAAGAACCAAGGAATACATTCATCAACACCGGTCTTCCTGAGCAAGAGGTCAAGAAGTATGTTGAACTTCTTAAAGAGAATAGAGACGTCTTCGCTTGGACATATGCAGAGATGCTGGGTCTGGAACCATCAGTAGCAATGCACCGGTTAAATATTTCCAAAGAGAAAAGGCCAGTTAAGCAAGCACAAAGGCGATTTCACCCGGATTTGATTCCTTTGATAGAAGAAGAAGTAAACAAGCTGATAAAAGTCGAGTTTATCAGGGAGGTCAAATATCTCAAGTGGATATCGAATATTGTCCTAGTAAAGAAGAAAAATGGACAAATCAGGGTGTATGTTGATTTTAGAGATCTGAATGAAGCCTGCCCGAAAGATGATTTTTCTCTCCCGATAACCGAATTGTTGATTGATAGTACGACTCACTACGTTGTCATGTCCATCATGGATGGATATGCAGGTTATAATCAGATTAGAATGGCACCTGAAGACGAAGAAGCAACAACATTTAGAACTTCGCTGGGAATTTACTGTTATAAAGTCATGTCATTTGGTCTCCAAAATGTTGGGGCAATGTATCAGAGGGCAATGCAAAATATCTTTTAAGACATGATACACAAACATGTTGAGTGTTATGTGGATGATTTGGTGGTCAGGTCAGGTAATCATCAGGAACATCGCGAACATTTGACATCAGTCTTCTGTCAACTCAGGAAGAAGCAACTAAAAATAAATCCATCTAAATGTGCATTTGGGGTATCATCAGGAAAATTCCTTAGTTTTGTTATCAGGAACAAGGGCATTAAGATCGATCCAAGGAAAGTTAAAGCCATTCAAAATATGCCAACTCCGAAGAAATTGAAGGAATTGAAAAGTTTACAAGGAAAGTTGGCGTACATTTGCCATTTCATTTCAAATCTGGCGGGGAGATGTCAACCATTTTCTCATTTAATGAAGAAAGGAATAGAGTTTATATGGGACAAAGCCTATCAGAATACGTTCGATTCGATAAAGGAATTGTTGAAACAGCCGCTAGTATTGACAACCCCTAAAAAGGGAAGCTGCCCATTTTATACATATATGCAGCTGAGAATTCATTAGGAGCCTTGTTGGTATAGTTGAATGAATCTGGGAAAGAAACAGCTCTTTATTATCTAAGCTGAACTTTGATGGGCGCAGAATGCAATTATTCTCCGATTGAAAAAGAATGTTTGGTGCTGATATTTGTGGTATAAAAGTTGAGGCATTATTGTCTCTCCCATGACATAACTTTAATCTCAAGAGCAGATCTGATAAAGTTCTTAATGACAAGACCGATGCTATCAGGAAGACTAGCCAAAATGGATGCTGTTACTTTCAGAATATACAATTAAGTATGAGCCGGCAAAAGCAGTAAAGGGGCAAGCAGTGGCGGATTTCCTGGCAGCGCATCCCGTAGCATAGAGCGAGATTATTAGTGATGATTTTCCTGATGAACAGGTTATGTTGGCCGAGTCGCAAAGTCCATATATATTTTGACGGTGCTTCTCGAGCATCAAGGGCAGGTGCCGGGGTGATATTCATTACTGATCAAGGTGACTTGTTACCTTACTCCTTCACATTGGGTGTTACATGTACAAACAATGAAGCCGAGTATAAAGCTCTCATCATCGGAATGGAAATTGCTCAAGAAATGAAGATAAAAACGTTACAAATCTTCAAGGATTTTAAATTGATCATAAATCAATTAACAACTGAATTCAAAATAAGAACGTAAGAGCTCTTGCCATACTGTCGGAAAGCACAATAGTTATTGGAGTAGTTCTGCCATGTAGAAATCAAGCATGTACTACGAGCAGAAAACATAAAAGCAGATGCTTTGGCGAGCTTGGCAGCAGCTCTGTCCTGTCCAAATTGAAGTCCTCTCGAGGTGGCTATAAAAGAAAGAAGGTTTTTACCCTCTTCAGAGGTCATTGATGAAATTATTGAGGCATTTCCTATCATGTTTGGAGGTGACAACAGATGATTGGCATCAGCCTTTTGTAGATTACCTCAAATACGATATCTCGCCAAAAGACCTAGCGCAGAGATAACAAATCGGGCAAAGTTCAAGCAGATTCATTATATGTATCGAAGTGTTGTATAGAAAATCTTACAATGGGGGGCTGCTACGTTGCCTAGATGAACAAGAAGTAGGTCAGATGTTGTGAGAAGTGCACTCTGGAAAATGTGGGGCATATCAAGCTGGCCGAAACTTATTTCATTGAACACATCGAATGGGGTATTATTGGCCTATAATGTTTAAAGATACGATAGATTATGCAAAGCGGTGTTACGAAAGTTAAATTCATGGAGATGCTATACACATTCCTCCAGAAGACCTGCACCAGTCAGTCACCTCCTGACCCTTTTCTTCTTGGGGACTTGATGTTATTGGTCCCATAAATCCACTTTCATACAAAGGAAAACAGTATATTCTAGTAGCAACATATTACTTCTCCAAGTGGACAGAAGCAATTGCATTGCGTAGTGTCAAGTAGAAAGATGTAGTTAATTTCATCAGACATGCAATAATATACCGCCATGGTATCCCGAAGAAAATTGTCAAAGATAACGACACTCCTTTCAAAAACAGGGGGATGGAAAAGTTGTGTCAGAAATTCAGCATTCACCATTCGTTTTTAACACCTTACTATCCACCAGCCAATGGATTAGCAGAGGTATTCAATAAAACGATAGTGAAAATACTGAAGAAGACGGTGACAGGAAACAAACATGATTGGGATGAAAAGTTATAAGAGGCATTATGGGCTTACAGAACCACCCACCAGACGACAACCAGAGTAACACCATATTCACTAGTTTATTGTGTAGAGGCAGTCATCCCGATTGAAACACAAGTTGAGTCACTCAAAGTGGCAGTGCATCAGTCAATTACAGATGATGAAAATATAAAAGTAAGGCTAGAAGAACTAGACTTGCTAGATGAAAAATGCCTGGTAGCCCAATAACGATTTCAATAGTATCAAGCAAGGATATCGGCCACCTTTGATAAACGAGTCAAGTATTGCTCTTTCACAAAAGGGGATATGGTGCTAATGTTGAAAAGACTGATAGTTGTCACCCACAGGACAGGGGGCAAATTCGAGCCCAAATGGGATGGGCCGTACGTAATAAAAGAAGTATATTCCAATGGGACATACAGAGTTGTAGATCAAGAAGCATGAGGTATAAGTATACCGATCAATGCTCGCTTCATCAAAAGATATCATCCTTGAAGAAACATCCGATTTTGATCCAACATATTATCAGAATAATACACCTGCATCAAAAGGGGGCAAGAATAAGTAAGGCCATGGCCATGTACTGTCAGATGAATGAATAAAGAAGAAATTTGCAAGCGCACCAAGATTACATATTAACAAGTGTTACAAAAGGAAAGTGATCATCACTATCTTCATCAAGCAAGCTTTATAGAATTTTGCTAAAATTGGTATCATCACCAAGATGATATATTATGAACAACACATATGAATATCATTGAAAATATTAGCAGAAGTGGCGATGTATCATTCTCAATCAAAGATATCTATCATTCTCATGACAACGATGACAACCTACTATTATCTTTTAAGGAAGTCTAGCCAAGCCCTAAAAAATGGCCAGCTAAGCATAAGACCTATCATTTTTGCCATTCGGCCAGCAGTGAGAAGCCATTTGCCTTAAAAAGCCCGTGAATGCCATCATATGCATACCCATGCGGGCTGTAGACGAAGCCAGCAACTGAAAGTCCTAAAAGGGCTAAAAGTCTTTAACGGCTAGTCGCATGTAACACCCATGCCTTTTGTATAGCTTTTCGACAGTGTCACGAGGAACAGATGACACTGCCCTCCTGTGAATGGGTCCGACCTTGTAGGCGAAGAAAACGCGGGCTGCAGTGTGAGCTCTTTGGCCATGTCCATAGATAGGCCAACCATGCATAAGACCCCCCAGATCTCTGGCTTGATTTCAGTAGCAACTCATGAGGAAGGGCCTAAACCTACTCATCGATGGACTAACGACCCTAGATTTGGTACCCCAAAGGTCGCCTTGTGTGCCCCGTGAACTTTAGAGAGTTACTACGGCCAACCCTATGCGTAAATCCAACCGAGTTCATGGCCCTGGTAGTTTCATTGGGTCCCTCTGATGGATCACAGTTTGTGAACTCACCAGGCTGTGAGAAGTCCAGTGAACTCCTAAGAGTTACGGAGACCATCACGTGAGACCTGACTCCACTACTAAAGAGTCTAAAAAACTGCATGGCTCCATTACTCAAGAGTAAAAACCGTGTGTGATTATTTGACTAAACTGAAACTTAGTGCCGCCAACTAGGATGAGAATCATGTAAGAAATCCCTTACTAACAGTCATAAGAGATGCTTAAATAAGAGCATAATTCATCAATCAGAATATCGCATGAACACATATGCATAAGTATAAAGAGAAAATGCAAAAGAGATAATCATTTTTAAGAACATCACAAAATATTCGTATAGCTTGCAATTCAAAGAGTACTTGTTATTACAAAAGAAAAATATGACAAAGTTTCATTTCTCATAACTCTCCTACCATTCCTAATGCTGCTAAGTGATGTTGTAAATTCTATTGAAGATGAATTTTAGCAGATACATGTTCCAATTTAGCATTTGAAATGATTCTGGTAGGATTTGGAATGCCAGCTAACTTCCTCTCCAATGAAGCAATTAGCTCTTCGTTCTTGGCTAGTTTAGACCGCTTGGCATCCACAAAATGAAGGCTGAATTGTATCTTTTCCTATACTCTCTTGATATTTAAATCTTCCTCCAAATCCTGCTTCTCTAACTGGACGATCTCTTGCTTCAAAAGAGCAATGCGGTTCTAGATAGTCATCTTATTATCAGCAAAAGTCTTCAATTGCTCTCGCAAGGATACCTGTTCTTGGTCATGACGAGAGATGATGGGAGTAATCTGGGAAACTTTGTCTCAGGAAGATGCTAACTGTGTCCCATACTCTAAGATTTCTGGTGGAAGAACCGTAGTTTCAGCTGACTTCAGAGCAACTATTGAATTATGAAATCTCAAGAAAGCATCGCACACAGAAGAAACATTGACTTCGGCCATCCTTGCAGCACTATCTAGAACATCTATGGAAATTTCTAGATCCGACCATTGATCAGGGTCTTTAAACATTTCAACGACGGTTTACATGGAGTTCCTAATCACTGTTAACTTGTATGCGGGAATCTTCTCAAAGGATAAATATTCGACAAGGTGGCAACCGAACTAGAACTAGTTGTGCTGCTCTGAGGTAGTTTCCTGTTAAAAAATGAAAAGGTAACGTTATAGCAGGACTGTAAATATAAATAATAAGGGAACGTAAACAAGGAAAGAAATATATACCCTTTGTTGGCACTAGCATAATAGGAGATTGCATTTCTCTGGTAAGAGGAAGACCAAATCCTACCATCTCAATAAAAGAAGGAGCTCTAGCCTCTGTGTTTAAGTCTATAGTAGTGGGAGTTGGCAGATCAGATGGCTTCATAGGAAAAACGATTCTGTGAACCACTGTCCTTGGGGGCACCAAAGAATCCAAAGAAACCCTCGGGGAAGCTACTGGTACAGTAGGAGGAATGTCCACTAAGGAAATACCCTCCATCCTAGTACTGGCAATATGAGCACCTGAAATAAAATACATAATAACATAAAAAAATGATGATGAAAGAAAGAAAAGAAAATAAAGAATAAAAAGATTTTCTTACCCGGCGAATATCCATATTTCCCATAGTCTAGGGGTTCATCTTCTTCTTCGTCCACCATTGGTGAAGTCCTTGCAGGGACAGTGGTATCGGGAACAACTTCAGAAGTGGAAGGGAAATGTTCTTTGTTGACAAAAACACCCTCCGCAACAATGTCTTCTTTACCATCAATGTCGACTTCTCCTTCCTCATAATCATCATCTTCATTCCCCCCTTTAATCTCATATTCACCAGAAGTGATATTTTTAGATGAGGAGGTCGAACCTTCACCCTCTGAATCTCATTCACTTGCTTCTTCAATTACAACATGCTTCCCTTTGGTGAGAGGAGACAGACTGTTCCCTGGCTAAAGAGCTGTATTGACTAAAGTCGGGGAAGCCGAAGCAACAGTCCCTTCTTGAGGTGAAGGAGGAGAGGCTTGGGAGCGCATCCGAGACCTTGTCATCGATGATGAAGGATGGGGATGGACAATCCTGGGGGTAGGAGAAGAAGTTGGCTGATCTTAAGGATTGACCGAAGAAGCTGGCTAATTTGGAGGATTAACAACATCTTCTTGAATTGGAGAAGCAGCTCCCGTTGTCTCCTCGACTATCCTCTCAAGGTGGTCTCGGGGAACTCTTTCAAAATCTCGAATGACTTTATAGGCTACCCATCCTTCCAGAGTATTATTAGGTTTTCATTCACAAATGGGTTCATCTATGGATATCTTAATGTAGAGATGACTAGGAAAGGGGGCATGACTTGTTTATGGTATAAAACCTACCCCTTCTTCAATTGAACGATCCCTGAGCCTTAGTGGCGAAAGCCAGATAGGCTGATCCACCTACAAACCTTTCCTTACTAAATATGATTGGTGAACCCACCATCTCATGTGACTATACGAGGCCCGAGGGATATGATCGCAGCATGGAATGATGAAAGAAGAGTTGACTCGGCCGCCCAGTAGTTGTTTCCATATCATCGCCCAATTATATGGACCAGTTCCGTAAATCTGCATCCGTTTGGTCACTAATCCACAATCCTCCGGAGCCACTTGGTCAAAGCCGAATTGATGAGCAAAATGACTAGGGTAATATGGTTCCCTCCAAAATTCTGTTCCTTCCCTCAACGGGAGACTGCATGACCGGATAGATAAGAAAAAATGCTCTTTCCCCCGAGGTAAGTGCCCCCATGTCTATTTTATCTGTCTATTATATAATGATGCAAGCAAAAATGAAAATAATTGATCTTATCATCAGAAGAGATTGCATCTTTCACCCAATCATAAGACCTCTTCACCATAGCTCTCTTTTGAAAGAACCAGAGTGGAATATAGGAAGAGTGAGTGTAAGCTTTCTTCGAAACTTCAAAGGTCCAGGGGAAGTATACACCAAGCCATCTAATGAAGTAGTGCCATGGAGCATAGGTAGAGGCAGAGCCAATAGAAGGACATGTCACATGTGAAGCAATTTCTCCAAAAGCTTTATAAATTGAACACAGAACCGGAAGGGCTAGGGAATACTTGAATCCTTTGGCTATAGCATCAGCAACTACAAAAACTGAGGGACGGATGGCATCTGCCCACTTTGAGCTAGGCAAGCCTACCACGCTTAGCTAATAGGTGAGGAATGCCGTAAGCTCTTCGTCGAGAGAATACTCGGGGCACTCTTTCATGTTTTTACGGAGGCCTTCTAGCTCTCACGAATGATTACCATTGAACCTGGGAGGAGAAGGAAAGACGGGTAATGCAAAATTTATATAGATCCAGATGAGATGAAAATTGTTAATTTTAAAAGAAGAGAAGTTACCAGAGAGCCCTGCTGAAGTGTGTGAGCCATTGCACGGGAGAGATCTTGTGGACCTTCGAAAACTTGGACATTTCTCTGAAAAGTTCGCTAGTTGTTTCCGAAATGGAGGCAAGGTAGCTAGGTGAAGAAATATAGGCCAATTCATCGTTAGTTGGAACGAATTCATCATAAAATTTTCCATTTATTAGGAGACCGGCAATCTTGTGAATATCCCAAAGTGTGAGGCTCATTTCACCTCCAGGAAGATGGAAAGAATTGGTCGAGGGGCACTAGTAGTTAAGGAAGCCCTTCATGATAGAAGGTTCCTTATAGAAAGGTTGCGACGTTGCCTCAATCGCAGTATAAAGGCCTATTTTGTTCAAGACATTTGCATCTTTCGTCAGAATTACTGCGGCCCACTCGGAATAATAATTGCGGGGGGTCAAGAGACCCCTTATTCTGAATTCCTCAGGACTCCAGATGAGTCGGTGTTCACTAAAATGCTGTTGAAGCGTCTCGTAGAAATGGGTTGTATACAAGTTGTGGGGATCGTGAGATGGAGTTAGGAAGATCATAGGATGGATATTGCCTAGCCGTTGCCTCGGCTTCTTTGGTAGTAGAATGCCTTCAAGAATTCTTAGTTCTCTGAATGACCAGGACTCTGTGTAAGCTAGCTTCTCTCCGTCCATTTGATCCCTGGGCTCACAATTCAACATGGAATGGTGGTGATGAAGGTTCACTAGGATCACTGTTATCCCTTGCATATAAGGGTTATTGTATTTCATGATACCCTCGATTACTCGAATTGATTCCCAAGAATTTGGCAACTTCTTCCTGTTATGTTCCTTGATCTTCTCCTAGAACTCTTGAGCCTTGTTTCGTCGGGTCTTCTTTGAGTGGGAAGGGGGTGGAGTGTCTTCCCTACAGGGGGTTTCTGGCTGATGGTTTGAAGATGAGCTATTGATTTTAACCATCCCTCCCAACCATATTCACCACCGTGTTTGGGAGGCCTTTCAAGATCACCCATGGAAATGGCTCTGAGAATTGGGGACGGGAGTGTATTGATGTGGTCAGGAAAGTCAAATGTAGGAAGTACTGGCTCTTTAATATAGGCGGGGCGCTTGCTAGTCATTTTAAAATGCTTGTGCGAAGGTTGGGCTAGAGATTAAGAAGACTCTCTGGCTTAAGAAGGTGATGGGTTAGGTAATTCTTGGTGGGAAGCATGTTTAGTGGGGGGATCGATAGGAATGTAGGTCCTTTTTGTGCGAGCCATGGTGAGAAGGTTCAAGTCTTAAAGAACTAGGTTGAGAAAAAAAGATTAAGTCTGGGAAATATCCTAAAGTTCAGAAAATTGGCTAAGTCCAGAAAATTGACCCGTGCAACTGAAAATCGTAGCACGAACTCGCACAATGGATTTTTGCTTCGCGCAAACGGAAGTCCGTTGCTGTAACATCTTGGATTTTTCCCAACCTGGTGATAGACGTCCTCAGGCAATGGATCGATCCTAACACCTGATTAACTTCTCAAATGCTCAATTCAAAAGTCTCAAATCCCTTTTCAAACCATTTTCTTCAAAATTTCACATTTCCTTCAAAATCTCACATTTCACTACCTCGTCCTTCAAAATTTTCTAAGTGCTTTCATATTAGACACAAATCTTAAAGTTTAGGTGATATTGATCAATACTTAACTTAAAAATTACTATGAATAGTAAATAAATAGATAAATGGGTTTTTAACCATTAACCTTTTGGAATTTTACGAAATAAATAGGCTACATGGATAGATCAGCTTCTCCTACCCCAAAAACATATATTGCACGTCGAATAATTCATTCCGGTTTGTAAAATACATCTATTTTACATATCGGATGGTAAAATGACCCCAAACAGGTCAGTGACTAGCGAGGGCATCGCCGAGATGGTGAGGCCTTGCCAAAATGCGGGCTAGGGTGGGCCTCAGTTCATTGGCTAACCCGTTTTCGGTCACATTTTTTGTAATTTTGGTCCGACTTCAAAAAGTCATATCTCCCTCGTTATAACTCCGAATTAGGTGATTTAAAAACCAAATTAAATCTTAATAAGTCTAGTTTTATACAAAAAATAATAAAAAAGTATAATAAAAATTTTAATATAGTTAAATATAGGTCGTTGTGACAACTGCTCGGAAATCATTAGTTTGGACAGCTGCCGCTTCTAGAATTTTTAGAATTTTTCTACAACACGAAACCTAATGAAATTTGGCAGAGATGAAGTAAAATTGATGATGAACTACTAAAAAAATAATTAAAATAATATACTACCTTAAATCGTCAGAAAGGGGTGTAGAATTACCTTAGGATCGTATTTTGTCATAATTAGGGCAGAATTTGGTTAAGTACTGAACTAAACGATCAATAGAATTAGCTCGAACCACTTTAAATATGATATGAAAGACCCAAAACTTGTGGAACCATTGATGCTACATTATCCAAAAATCTAAGATCAATCTCATTACCCGGCTGCTCTCCGGAGCATCACGAAACTCCGTATTAGATCTGAACCGCACATCGAAGGTCCGATTAACGCGAAGTTAAACGGTTAGGACCGCCTTGCTGGGCTTGACAACCATCTCAGAAATCAAATCCAGATAGTGTCCCAGTGCTATTCGCTTGAGCCCGGAGTGAAGAGTGTGAGAAAACGTAGATTTCTTTAGAAATTGGGTCTTATTTAAGTAATCTGAGACTTATCGCTTGCAGGCCAAATATAAGCAAACAGACCATCGGAATCTGACCCAAATATACCCTCGGATCAGAGAAAATTTTATACACATGTCCATGTACTTGTAACCCTGATCGAGTTCCGGTGACCGTTGAACTGAAACTGGTCCGCCACGCATGATCTGAGAATCCGACTGGAACGAAAACTTAACTCCACCTAGATCCAAGGTTGGTGAGCTTAAGTCCGACTACACACAGAAAAGGGGCCACCAGAAGTGCTCCGTTGGATCGAAATGGACCCGCTTTGGACATAACCTAAGTATAACTTATTCCTGAGTCTATTTTGGAGAGTTTCTAGCCTATAAAAGGACCTTAAACCCTTACTCTCTCATTCCATACGAATTTGAGAAAAACCTAGGAGAGAGAAGAGTGAAAAGAGAGAGAAAGTGTGGGAGATGTGGGAGGATCTCCCTGATGCTCTACCCTGCTACTATAAAAGCCTAAACACCTCGTTCTAATCGCTTTCCTTGCGATTTCGGCTCCATTTCTAGGTAAGAAGACCCTAAACCTAACCTGTTTTAGGGTTTGGATTGATTCAAGTAGCGAAATAGCTAACGTAACTCATGATTTAGGTCGTCATATCGACGTTGACGAAAGCGCAAAGATTCTATCGACTCCGTTACGCTTCTACGGCAAAAGGTGCAGACTTTAGATGTATAGGTTATGGTTTTCAACGCTTTCAATGTCAGATAATGATAGATTCATGATCTGCATGCAATTACACATGTACAAAGTGCTGTCCGTTTCGTTTTTTGGTTATACGTTAACTATGTTGAATATACTATATTCCTCGTATTTGTAGAAAATACAGTATACGTATAAATTTTGAAAGTATGTTTGACATGATTAATTATTGTATGAACATGCTATATATAAGTGTGATACTTACTCGACGAAAGAATTCGCCCTAATACATGTTTTGGCTAATATACATTATGTATATTAATAAGTGTATTCTAAGTGTTTGTGAAAATGCTTGTATGAGTAAGTACTTAGATGATTGTGCTTTAGGTAGGTGTTAAGATAGGATTCTCAACTACCTTAGTGATGTGTATGAGTTCCTTTATGTACGGTGTTTAGTTTAATCACTTATTGGTTTATGAAACGTATGTGTTTGGATTTCCTATTTGCATTGTGTTTTATAACATGCTTGTTAATATGTTTGAATTACTTGTTTATTTAACTCTGCTCTAACTACTTCACATGTTTAAGTTATATTCCATAAAAATCCGTGATGGGTGATGGGGGAGTGGTGTAACGATTCCATGCAACAGCCCTGGCAACCCTAAGCAGACAATATTGGATATTTGATTGTATGATTTGAAATCTTGATCTATTATTGCTTTAACTGTTCCGTAATTGAATGTGATTGGGGCTATTGCATAGTCCAGGCAATCGGTAACAGGATTGAATTCGTGGCTGAGATTCATCCACCATGTGAGATGTGTTCGACGAAACCGAGTCGTACTTCGGTTGGCGATAGTGGTTAGCCAAGCGAAGTGCTTGTGCACTTCATGTCGTTCAACTTGTCGTGCGCTCGAGCTAGCTGAGCTTGTCAAGTAAACAAATCTGTCTTATGTATGTTCACCATGTTTGGACGCCTCTGTTTTAACCTGAGGTACTAACCTTACCAGTGGAATCCCGTTAACCGCGGTACCTCGATCCGCTAAGACGCATGAGCCGGGCATGATGGTATGGGACACCGTGGTCGAGCTGTCGGCCTACGCTGGAGCCACGAGCCTCCCCATAGTGACCATTGAGCAACCTGACTCGTGAACCGAATACGGTGGTATGGGACACTATATTCGAGCTGTTGGCCTACACTGCTTTGATGGGTGATGGGGGAGTGGTGTAACGATTCCATGTAACAGCCCTAATCGTACCCAGTGTAGTGACCTCGAGCATACTCTAAATCTGCGGTGAGGCGACGAGCCTTCCCGTAGTGACAGAGTATAAACTAGGCCTGTATTGATAAGGTGATGGGGGAGTGGTGTAACGATTTCGTGTAATAGCCCTGGCAGCCCTTGCAGCGACCTAGAAACACACCATCGTATGAGATTGTCTAGGACTGACGACCTTAGAATGGATCATTGTTTGGGAATGATATAAGGAAGGTACCTTAGTTTCCCAATACTGTTGTTTGAAATGGACTAATAACAACTCGGTAATCATGCTCATCATCGCACTACATGTGCCTGGAAGATGTGGAGCACTGAGGGATGAACGCATGCCGCGGACATAAGATGGTGTCGCATGAGGAAGTATGTTGGTGAGGGCATGCATCATGACGGCATTTCATATTTACATTAACAAGAGTAGTTAGGAGTGTTTGACTGTACTGCTTTATCATTACTGCTTGACTGAATTGATAACATGTTAACCTATGCCTTATTGTTCCACTGAGTTGATCACTCACTCCCACGTTACAGGATGGTGTTATACATACCAACCAGACCCTGTTGTAGCCGCAGGTAATGGCGATGCTTATGAGGCGGAGCCAGACTTTTATGACGACGAGGATGCCTTCTTGTATGTGCTATATTCTGGCAGCTTCATATGAGCCGTGTCTTGAGCGACGGGGTTACAGGGATGTTGACTAGAGGACCTTACGCATTTGGTATATTTTAGAATTATACTTGTAATGAATTAACCTGGTAACATTATCACACTCTGGAGACTCACCACAGTTTATATATTTTATATATCTATCACAGTCTTTCGCTTACAAATTTAACTGTCTCTGGAGTATGACATGCTGTTTTGGTATAATCTCATTCATGTTTCAATTCTCTCATCATAATCATCATCATCTGTGTTGCATAAGTGATGCGTTGGAACTCGAGAGCTGAGCTTTACTCAACCCCCAATTTTTAGGGCGTTACAATTGCGCGGGTCGCGCAACCAAAGCTCGTTGCGCCGGGAGGAAAAAGTGGGATAGAGTTTCGCTGCAGAGAAGGGAAAGTGAAGAAATGAATTGGGGTTCACTATTTATAGAGGGTCAGGCTGAGTATGGTACTCTGACACCCATTGTGCAGGTTGCGCAACCACTTCAGTAATCCAGAAAATTGAGCACATTGATCCTAATTCTTTGATTTAAAATGAACAAAGAATGGATCAAGGGGGCATCTGTTGGAGCACAAAAGAAGAGAGAGGAAAGAAGATTGAAGGGATAAAAGATTTAAGGAGAAACGGAGAAATGAAGAAGAAAGAAGAAAATGAAAAGGCATGATAAGTGGTTGCGCGAATCGCGCAACCAATAATTGGTTATGTAGGTCGCAGAATGAATTTTATGTACTAAGTTGGTTGTGCGGGTTGCAGAATGAATTTTATGTGTTGAGTTGGTTGCCCGGGTTGAGTAAATGACCTTATGTGTTGCGCGGGCTGCACAATCAAGATTAGAAATAATCTGTTGAGGATGATTAGGTCTAGTGTAGGGTGGGCCCCATGACATTAAGATCGAAGGTTTGCACGTGTGGAGGCCTATAAATATTGCACTCACCCTCTCATTTGAGGATTGGAAGAATTTTGGAAGAAGGTCAGAGCTCCGGAAGAAGTTGAAGGTGAGGGAGGGGAGTTACAAAGTGGTACGCGGGTCGCGCAACCAGGCTGTCATACAACCAATAATGAAAAGGGGTTGAAATGCTGCCAAAATTGTCAAGTTCGATCTTCATAGTTTCAAGCTCTCCTTTTGCACAAGGGACAAGTGTAAAGGGGAAGATTAGATGATCAAACCCGCACAACCATTCCTCCTAGAGAGATGATTAAAGAAGATGTCGAAATGCTGCCGAATTTGATACTCCGATTCCACATTCGAATTTTGTCAATTCTTGTATTGTAAATGATTTATCTTAGAATCAAGGGATATCAAAGGATGTAAATGAATTTAGTATTAATAATACAATGATTGTTCTTTATACACTTTCTCTATTATGTTCGAATAAGATAATTTCCTCAAATCAAATGCATTAGTTTCTTGTTCGAAACAGTAGTCACAGTTTTTAGTCATAAGTTATTAGAGCCTTCAGACTTTGTGCATGCAAGTTGATGGAGTCTTCACAGTTTGTGCTCGCAAGCTATTGGAGTCTTCACAGTTTGTGCGAGCAAATTGTTGGAGTCTTCATAGTTTGTACTCGCAAGCTGATGCACTCTTCACAGTTTGTTCTCACAAGGTGACAGAGTCTTCAAAGTTTATGCGCACAAAGTGTTTGAGTCTTCACAGTTTGTTCTCCCAAGCTGTTGGATTCTTCACAGTTTGTAAGAGCAAATTGTTAGAGTGGTCACAATTTTTGGTTGCAAGCTGTTGGAGTTTTCAAAGTTTGTGCTCATAAGTTGTTAGAGTCTTCATAGTTTGTACCCACAAATTGTAGGGGTCTTCATAGTTTATGCTCGTAAGCTGATGCAGTCTTCACAGTTTTGTCTCCCAAGTTGTTGGAGTCTTCATAGTTTTTGCACACAAAGTGTTTGATTCTTCACTGTTTGTACTCGTAAGCTATTAGAATCTTCACAGATTGTGCGCACAAATTGTTGGAGTCTTCAAAGTTTGTGCTTGCAAGCTATTGTAGTCTTCCTAGTTTGTGCTCGTAAGCTGATTGAGTATTCACAGTTTCTTCTCGCAATTTGTTGATGTCTTCATAGTTTGTACATACAAATGGTTCAGTCTTTACAGTTTGTGCTCGCAAGCTGTTGGATTCTTCACAGTTTGTGTGCGCAAATTGTTGGAGTCTTCACAGTTTGTGCTCGCAAGCTTTGGAGTCTTCATAGTTTGTGTTCGTAAGGTGATGGAGTCTTCACAGTTTATTCTCGTAAGTTGTTAGAGTCTTCGTAATTTGTGCGCGTAAAGTGTATGAGTCTTCATAGTTTGTACTCACAAGCTGTTGGAGTCTGTATACTTTGTGCTCGCAAGTTGATGGAGTCTTCACAGTTTGTCCTTACAAGTTGTTGGAGTCTTCACAATTTATGCTCGCAAGCTGTTCGATTCTTCACAGTTTATACTTGCAAGCAGTTAGAGGCTTCACAGTTTGTGCATACAAATTATTGGAATCATCATAGTTTATGCTCACAAGCTGTTGGAGTCTTCACAGTTTGTGCTCACAAGTTATTGGAGTCTTCATATTTTGTTATCGCAAGCTGATGAATTCTTCACAGTTTGTTCTCGCAAGTTGTTGGAGTCGTCACAATTTATGCGTACAAAGTGTTTGAGTCTTCGAAGTTTGGGCTAGCAAGTTGTTGGATTCTTCGTGTTTGTGTGCGTAAATTGTCGATGTCTTCATAGTTTTTTCTCGTACGCTGTTAGAGTCTGCAAAGTTTGTGCTCGCAAGCTGATAGAGTCTTCACAGCTTGTGCTCGCAAGTTGTTGTAGTCTTCACAGTTTGTGTATAAAAAGTGTTTGAGTCTTCATAGTTTGTGCTCGCAAGCTGTTGGAGTCTTCACAGTTTGTGTGCGCAAATTGTTGGCATCTTCACAGTTTGTGCTCGTAGGCTGTTAGAGTCTTCACAGTTTGTGCTCGCAAGCTGTTGAAGTCTTCATATTTTATTCTCGCAAGCTGATGGAGTCTTCACAGTTTGTTCTCGTAAGTTGGTGGATTCGTCACAGTTTCTGCACATAAAGTGTTTGAGTTTTCCTAGTTTGTCCTCGCAAGCTGTTAGAATCTTCACAGTTTGTGCACGTAAATTGTTGGAGTCTTCACAGTTTGTGTTCACAAGCTGTTGAATTCTTCATAGTTTGTGCTCCCGAGCTGATGGAGTCTTCACATTATTTTTTTTCTCGCTAGTTATTGGAGTATTCGCAGTTTGTGAGCACAAAGTATTGGAGTCTTCACAATTCATGCTCGCAAGGTGTTGGAGTCTTAAAGTTTGTGCTCGCAGGTTGTTGGAATCTTCACAGTTTGTGGTTGTAAATTGTTGGAATCTTCACATTTTGTGCTCGCAAGCTGTGGGAGTCTTCATAGTTTGTGCTTGGAAGCTGTTGCAGTCTTCATAGTTTGTGTTGGCAAGTTGATGGAGTCTTCTTAGTTTGTTCTCCGAAGTTCTTAGAGAATGTACAGTTTATGTGGACAAAGTTTTTGAGTCTTCATAGTTTATGCTCGCAAGATGTTGGATTCTTCATAGTTTGTGCACTCAAATTTTGGAGTCTCCATAGTTTTTAGTCGCAAGCTGTTGGAGTCTTCACAGTTTGTGCTCGCTAGCTGTTGGAGTATTCACAGGTTGTGCGCACAGAGTGTTGGAGTCTTCGCAGTATCTGCTCGCAAGCTATTGAAGTCTTCACAGTTTGTGCACGCAAGTTGTTGGAGTCTTCAATGTTTATGTTGGCAAGTTGTTGGAGTCTTCATAATTTTTATACACAAAGTGTTAGAGTATTTACAGTTTGTGCTGGCAAGCTGTTAGATTCTTCACAGTTTATGCACGCAAATTGTTGGAGTCTTCATAGTTTGGGCTCGTAAGCTGTTGGAGTCTTCAAAGTTTGTGCTCGCAACCTGATGGAGTCTTCACAGTTTGTTCTAGTAAGATGTTGGAGTCTTCACAGTTTGTGCGCATAAAGTGTTTAAATCTTCACAGTTTGTGCTCACAAGTTTTGGATTCTTCACAGTTTGTGCCTGCAAATTGTTGGAGTAGTTACAGTTTTTGGTCGCAAGGTGTTGGAGTCTTCATAGTTTGTGTACGCAAGTTGTTGGAGTCTTCACAACTTGTGATCTCAAGCTGTCGGAGTCTTCACAGTTTGTGAGCGAAAATTTTTAGAGTTTTGATAGTTTGTGCTCGCAAGCTGATGTAGTCGTCATAGTTTGTTCTCGCAAGGTGTTGGAGTCTTCATAGTTTGTACGTACAAAGTGTTTGAGTCTTCATAGTTTCTACTCCCAAGCTGTTGGATTCTTCATAGTTTATGCCCACAAATTGCTGGATTAGTTACAGTTTTTGGTTACAAGCTGTTGGAGTCTTTACAGTTTGTGCGCGCAAGCTGTTGGAGTCTTTACAGTTTGTGCTTGTAAGGTGTTGGAGTCTTCACAGTTTGTGCCCATAAATTGTAGGAGTCTTCATAGTTTGTGCTCGTAAGCTTATGGAGTCTTCACAGTTTGGTCTCCCAAGTTGTTGGAGTCTTCATAGTTTTTGCACACAAAGTGTTTGATTCTTCACTGTTTATGCTCACAAGTTCTTGGATTCTTCATAGTTTGTGCACGCAAATTGTTTGAGTCTTCACAGTTTGTGCTTGCAAGCTTTGGAGTCTTCATAGTTTGTGTTCATAAGGTGATGGAGTCTTCACAGTTTGTTCTCGGAGGTTGTTAGTCTTCGTAATTTGTGCATGCAAAGTGTATGAGTCTTCATAGTTTGTACTCACAAGCTGTTGGAGTCTGTATAGTTTGTGCTCGCAAGTTGATGGAGTCTTCATAGTTTATCCTCGCAAGTTGTTGGAGTCTTCATAATTTGTGCTCGCAAGCTGTTCGATTCTTCGGAGTTTGTACTCGCAAGCAGTTGGAGGCTTCACAGTTTGTACATACAAATTGTTGGAATCATCATAGTTTGTGCTCACAAGCTGTTGGAGTCTTCACAGTTTGTGCTCACAAGTTATTGGAGTCTTCAAATTTTGTTATCGCAAGCTGATGGATTCTTCACAGTTTGTTCTCGCAAGTTGTTGGAGTCGTCACAAATTGTGTGTACAAAGTGTTTGAGTCTTCGAAGTTTAGGCTAGCAAGTTGTTAGATTCTTCGTGTTTGTGTGGGTAAATTGTCGGTGTCTTCATAGTTTGTGCTTGTACGCTGTTAGAGTCTGCAAAGTTTGTGCTCGCAAGCGGATGGAGTCTTCACAGCTTGTGCTCGCAAGTTGTTGTAGTCTTCACAATTTGTGTATAAAAAGTGTTTGAGTCTTCATAGTTTGTGCTCGCAAGCTGTTGGAGTCTTCACAGTTTGTGCGCGCAAATTGTTGGCATCTTCACAGTTTGTGCTCGCAAGCTGTTGAAGTCTTCATATTTTGTTCTCGCAAGCTGATGGAGTCTTCATAGTTTGTTCTCACAAGTTGGTGGATTCGTCACAGTTTCTGCACATAAAGTGTTAGAGTCTTCCCAGTTTGTCCTCGCAAGCTGTTAGAATCTTCACAGTTTGTGCACGTAAATTGTTAGTCTTCACGGTTTGTGTTCACAAGCTGTTGAATTCTTCATAGTTTATGCTCCCGAGCTGATGGAGTCTTCACATTATTTTTTTCTCGCTAGTTATTGGAGTATTCACAGTTTGTGCGCACAAAGTGTTGGACTCTTCACAATTTATGCTCACAAGGTGTTGGAGTCTTAAAGTTTGTGCTCGCAGGTTGCTGGAGTCTTCATAGTTTGTGGTCGTAAATTGTTGGAATCTTCACAGTTTGTGCTCGCAAGCTGTGGGAGTCTTCATAGTTTGTGCTTGGAAGTTGTTGCAGTCTTCATAGTTTGTGTTGGCAAGCTGATGGAGTCTTACTAGTTTGTTCTCCAAAGTTCTTGGAGAATGCACAGTTTATGTGGACAAAGTTTTTGAGTCTTCACAGTTTGTGCTCGCAAGATGTTGGATTCTTCGTAGTTTGTGCACTCAAATTTTGGAGTCTCCATAGTTTTTAGTTGCAAGCTATTGGAGTCTTCATAGTTTGTGCTCGCTAGCTGTTGGAGTATTCACAGGTTGTGCGCACAGAGTGTTGGAGTCTTCACAGTATCTGCTCGCAAGCTATTAAAGTCTTTACAGTTTGTGCACGCAAGTTGTTGGAGTCTTCACTGTTTATGTTGGCAAGTTGTTGGAGTCTTCATAATTTTTATACACAAAGTGTTAGAGTCTTTACAGTTTGTGCTGGCAAGCTGTTAGATTCTTCACAGTTTATGCGCGCAAATTGTTGGAGTCTTCATAGTTTGGGCTCGTAAGCTGTTGGAGTCTTCAAAGTTTGTGCTCGCAACCTGATGGAGTCTTCACAGTTTGTTCTCGTAAGATGTTGAAGTCTTCACAGTTTGTGCACATAAAGTGTTTAAATCTTCACAGTTTGTGCTCGTAAGTTTTGGATTCTTCACAGTTTGTGCCTGCAAATTGTTGGAGTAGTTACAGTTTTTGGTCGCAAGGTGTTGGAGTCTTCATAGTTTGTGTACGCAAGTTGTTGGAGTCTTCACAGCTTGTGCTCTCAAGCTGTCGGAGTCTTCACAGTTTATGAGCGAAAATTTTTGGAGTTTTGATAGTTTGTGCTCGCAAGCTGATGCAGTTGTCATAGTTTGTTCTCGTAAAGTGTTGGAGTCTTCATAGTTTGTGCGCACAAAGTGTTTGAGTCTTCATAGTTTCTGCTCCTAAGTTGTTGGATTCTTCATAGCTTATGCTCACAAATTGCTGGATTAGTATAGTTTTTAGTTGCAAGCTGTTGGAGTCTTTATAGTTTGTGCGCGCAAGCTGTTGGAGTCTTCACAGTTTTTGTGCCCATAAATTGTAGGAGTCTTCATAGTTTGTGCTCGTAAGCTGATGGAGTCTTCACAGTTTGGTCTCCCAAGTTGTTGGAGTCTTCATACTTTTTGCACACAAAGTGTTTGATTCTTCACTGTTTATGCTCACAAGTTCTTAGATTCTTAACAGTTTGTGCACGCAAATTGTTTGAGTCTTCACAGTTTGTGCTTGCAAGCTGTTATAGTCTTCATAGTTTGTGCTCGTAAGCTGATGGAGTCTTCACAGTTTGTTCTTGCAATGGAATCTTCATAGTTTATACGTGTAAATGGTTCAGTTTTTACAGTTTGTGCTCAGAAGCTGTTGGATTCTTCACAGTTTGTACTCACAAATTGTTGGAGTCTTCACAGTTTGTGCTCGCTAGCTGTTAGAGTCTTCATAGTTTGTGCTCGCAAGTTGATGGAGTCTTCACAGTTTGTTCTTGCAAGTTATTAGAGTCTTCACAATTTGTGTGCACAAATTCATAGTTTGTGCCTGCAAATTGTTGTAGTCTTCACAGTTTGTGCTCTCAAGCTATTGGAGTCTTCACAGTTTATGCTCACAAATTGTTTGACTCTACAGAGTTTGTGCTCATAAGCTGTTAGAGTCTTTACAGTTTGTGCTCGCAAGCAGTTGGTTTCTTCGTATTTTATGCATGCAAATTGTTGAAATCTTCACAGTTGGTGGTCGCAAGCTGTGGGAGTCTTCACCATTTGTTCTCGCAATATGTGGGAGTCTTCATATTTTGTTCTCACAAGCTAATGGAGTCTTCACAGTTTGTTCTGACATGTTGTTGGAGTCGTTATAGTTTGTGCACACATAGTGTTTGAGTCTTCCCAGTTTGTGCTCACAAGTTGTTGGATTCTTCACAGTTTATGTGCACAAATTGTCGGAGTCTTCATAGTTTGTGCTCCTAAGCTGTTTGAGTATGCATAGTTTGTGCTCACAACCTGATGGAGTCTTCACAGTTTGTGCTCGTAAGTTGTTGGAGTCTTCATAGTTTGTGTGTAAAAAGGTGTTTGAGTCTTCATAGTTTGTGCTCGCAAGTTATTCGATTCTTTACAGTTTGTGCTCACAAGCTGTTGGAGTCTTTGAAATGGCCAAGCTAAATGTCCTAGAAAGGGGGGGGGGTGAATAGGACTAAGCCAAATTTTAAAATCAATACAGCAGAATTAACTGAAATAGATAGCCAAATAAAGAAATACAATTCGCAATGCTGAAATGAAAGGCACCCTCAAAATTCAAGTCATGAGAGGTTAATACAAATATTGTTCTAAGGACAACCTTACACCAAAAACCAAGGGTTTATGGTAGGATAACCTTATTTCTAGAAAAGTCTTTGTATCAAGACCTCAAACTGAAGAGGAAAAACAAGAAATAAATTCTAAACTATTACAACATTCACATCCACATATACATCCCACAAATGAATAATCAAAGATAGGAAAATAAAGCACACATCCACACAACACAAAGAGTTATAGTGGTTCACCTGTGTGTATACCAATTGTTCAACAATAGCCACACAGCTACTCCACTCCTAATATCCTCGCATAGGGGATATCAGCGTTGACTATCAAAGATAGGTTTTCCAGGTTCACCTAAAACCTTCACAATTGTGTCTTTCTTTGTGGGTTTACACAATTGAAAAAAAACCCCACTTCTGAGTTTTCCTGGCTCTCCTTAGATAACTAATACAATGAGATTTTTCTGACAAATCTCAAAAGAAAACCAAATAAAGTAAATTACACAAAATGAAAAATACCTGAATTTCTTCGTTGTTGTAGTAGCCTGGAAGAACCAAATCAGAGTAGAGATTCAAATGTCCAAGTTCAATATCCAATACTCACTTTGCAATGATTCTAGGTTCTAATTGATTTTAAATTAAACCAAATGGGCTAGCTTTAATTGATTTTAATTCCAAAAAAAGGAAAACAACACTTCCTCTTTTCAGATCAAATTGGAATACAAGAAACAAAATAAATTTAAAAAGCTAAAGAAATAAAATATTAAATATGCACACTTAGCTTAAATGGAGCACAGACTTATCTCTCAGAAGGACGAATTAAATTAGCTTGAATTGTATCTTTTATTCTGAGATTCGTGCTCTATTTATAGGTGAGCAAATCATATCTTCGACTGATCCATAAGTCACTTTGACTGGTCGTAGGACCAACGGAAATTTGAAAATTCGAGTGCGATAAGATAAAGCAGTTTCACGACTGGTCGTACGTATTCTATGACTAGTCGAAGGACACCTTCAACTGGTCGAAGGTTACTCACGATTAGTCGAAGCAAGTCGAATTTTAACGTTGTAGTTTGAGTCGTAGGTCTACGACAGGTCGAAGAAGCAGTCGACACTGTTCATACGACTAGTCGAACAGACCCCAGGACTGGTCGAAGCTTCACAGAAAATTCTGAATTTTTACAACAAACTTACGACTGGTCCAGGCAAATCTTAGACAAGTCGAAGCAGTGCTAGGACTAGTCGAACAAAGTCTAGGACTAGTCCTAGAACAGACTAAACTCACTTATATAAAACATATGAATTATGTATCCGAAATGACCTACTCTACAGGTCAACCTAAGGTCAAACATACGTTAATAGTGAAGTAAGGACATTGAAATTTAGACGAGTGACCTTGAGCATAATGAAGCTTGAGATCTTAGTTTACCTTGAACTTGAATGCTTCTTGAGATCTTGAATTATACTTGTATTGAACTAAGTCGAATATTCTCACATTCTTGAGTCTTTACTTGTGAACATTGTTTGTCTATCGAAACTGATCTTGTGAGACTTTTGTCTTGACTTGGCATATCATGAGTAGAGCTTGGTTCTTCACATATGAAAGCTTCATAATAAGATTCATACAGTGTCTTCGGCACCACAAATTTGACAATATAGTGAGGCTATCAACTATAGCACTTACAATCTCCCCCTTTGTCAAATTAATGACAAAACACACTTATAAGATATATTTCATAAATCAGAATATCTGGTCAAAGAATCATGCACCAGTTAATATCAACTGGCACACATTCATAATAGCATGAACCTGCAAATCAATTCAACATATATTCCACCTCTACACATACTCCCCCTGAGTAACATACATCACATAATTACAAAAAAAAACTTACTTATTCCCATTAGACATCCATTCTCCCCCTTTTTGTCACAATAGGACAAAGGAAGCAATGAACAAATAGTTGAGGAGTTAAAATGAGAGAGTAAAAAAGATAGGATATATGAGAAAATAGGATAAAATGGATTATATATCCTATCCATAAACAGAGATGAGTCAAAAGTAGCAACAATCTCACAAACAGAGAGAGAGAGTAGAGAAATAAAGTTATTACAGTCCAGTGAAATAAAATGAACTAATCTGAGCCAGATGAAGGAGCATGGATGGAAGTATCAAGTTGATGCATGCCCTTGTTCAAGCGCCTAAAATATTTATGCATATATTTGAACTGTAAATCATTGGCAACATTCATGTTATCTATCTTAACATTCATATTTTCAACCTTCACCTCCAATCCACGCAAACGCGCATCAAATTCAGATGGTTCATAATCAGGATCATTTGTTGAATCAGATTCAAGTTCTTCAAAAATATCATCCATGTTAATATCATCAGGAGGAAGATCATCAGCTTCTTTCTCATGTCCAGCTTCGGCACCACCATTACCATTACCTTGACCAGGAAGCATATCCAGCTTCATCTTATTAAGGTTAGAATTGTTAAATATCAGATGATGGATAGGGGCTTCTCCAACAGGCATGTCGACTAACATATGTGTAGCCAACATAGTCATCAAATAATCAAAAGGGATGTCACCATGACCTGGATGGAGTCGAAATTGAATAATGGAGTGATAAATCAAGGATGGTAAACAAAATGAGCACCTCCGGTAACACTATAAAGAACACGAACCATGAAGGACGTCAATTCGGATTTATTACCAAATCGAGGATACAAGTTAGACACAAAGATCTTGTGAAGAACTCTATATTTGGGTAACAAAAATCTTGAAGGAAGTGCATTCCCTTTATGTGTCCATTGAACATCCAAATAAATCTCTAGTGAGCATACGTTTTTCAGTTACTGAGGGTTTTTCAGATAAGTTATTGATAAGAATGCCCTCATCATTCACAGGAATTTCCATAAGAGCTGAAATCAAATGACGATCAACGTCAAATGGTCCTTCTCTTGTGGCTATCTTAAAAGTTAAATTTTCCAATGAAAAAGTACTTATGCATGCGTCCATGGACTGGGCAATGGACCGGTATGCTGGCCCGCCTTAATGCAATAAGTTATCCCAACCTACCGTTTGAAGAATAGGAAGGATATCATATGGAGTAACATGATCAACAAAAATAAGACGCTCTACAATAACATTCCTCAATCGAATGTCCCGTACATAAGATGGACTTCTGCGTAGAACCAAAGATGACACTTGGCAAGAGGAGTAGATTTGGAAGAAGATGGACCACGAGACACTGTCTTTCTACCTCTAGATGTCATTTGCAATACGGATTTCAAGGAAATAAAGAGTTGCAAAGAATTGAGAAGTGGGTTTTCTCAAATCAGATTAGGGTGTAGAAAAACCCCAGATCTCAACAAAATTCGAAATAGATAACATCAAGAGAGAAATAGAAGTAATCTAGACACAAATCTATAAGAAAAATGGAAATGGAGCACTAACCTTGAAGATTTTGAAAGATGGGTTTGACTGGTCGGGTGACGGTTCGTCGGAGAGAGAAGAATAAATGAGGAAGAAAGTGATTTCTCCCAGATTTAAGTCAATTACTGTGATCTACGACTGGTCAAGGGTTTTGTTCAACCGGTCGTGCCACGACAGGTCGAGGAAATCCTCGACTGGATGAGTACCACCAAAAATCAAATTTCTTGCATATTTCTTAAAGAATAAAATCTAAACAAGCAAATATGTACAATATGATACAAATAGGCATAAATAATCATTTAAGAATGCACATGCTAAGATCAAATTTCATTTTGTTAAACTTGCTTTTATTGAACGGTTTAGTGAAAATGTCAGCATGTTGATTCTCGGTATGGATATATTCAAAAGATATTAGTTTTTCTTCTACTAATTCACGAATATAATGAAATCTAATGTCAATGTGCTTAGTACGAGAATGCTAAATTAGATTTTTCAAAATATTTATGGCACTAGAATTATCACAATATAATAACATAGAATCCTGTTTAATTCCATAATCACTTAGCGTACACTTCATCCAAACAAGCTGCGTACACACATTACCAGCTGTGATATATTTAGCTTCAGCAGTAGAGAGTGATATAGAACTTTGTTTCTTGTTAAACCAAGAAACTAAATAGTTTCTGATATAAAAGCAACCACCACTGGTTGATTTTCTATCATCAAGATTACCAGCCCAGTCAGCATCCGAGTACCTAGATAATTGAACACTAGTCTCATGTGGATACCAGAGACCGAGATTTAATACTTGCGCATATCTTAAAATCCGCTTGACAGCAGTCAAGTGCGATTCTTTAGGATCAGATTGATATCTAACGCAAATACCAACATTTAGAGTGATATCAGGTCTACTAGCAGTTAAATACAGTAAACTATCAATCATACTCTGATATAATTTCGGATCCACATTTTTACCTGTAAAATCTTTTGAGAGTTTCAAAGTTGTATTCATAGGAGTATTAAAATTCTTACCATTCTCAAATCCAAATCTCTTAATCAAATTCATAGCATATTTAGATTGAGAAATGAATATTGTTGTTTTACTTGCAACCCAAGGAAAAAATTCAATTCCCTAACCATGCTCATTTCAAACTGAGATTTCATCAAATCTGCAAACTCAATAGTCATGTTAGTACAGGTAGATCCATAAATGATATCATCAACATAAATCTGTACTAATAAAATGTGATCATTATGTTTTTTAATAAACAGAGTTTTATCAACACATCCCATTTGAAAATTATGGCATAATAGAAACTTTGTTAGTTTCTCATACCATGCCCTAGGAGCCTGTTTTAAATCATAGAGTGCCTTTTTTAAGGTGATACACATGATCAGTATTTTTAGGGTCTTCAAAACCCATCGGTTGTTCAACATAAACTTCTTCATGTAGATCACCATTTAAAAATGCACTTTTCACATCCATTTGGTAAATCTTAAATTTTCTAAAACACACAATGGATATAAACAGTCTAATTGATTCAAGACGTGCTACTGGTGCGAAGGTTTCACCATAATCAATACCTTTAATTTGAGTGTAACCTTATACCACTAGCCTAGCCTTATTTCTTATTATATTACCAAGCTCGTCAGACTTATTTTTGAAAATCCATTTGGTTCCAATGATGTGTTTATCTTTAGGTCTAGGTACAAGATATCAAACATCATTTCTTATAAATTGGTTAAGTTCTTCTTGCATCACAACAATCCATTTTTCATCAGCAAGAGCTTCTTTTACGTCGGATGGTTCTGTTGGGGATGTAAAACATACATAATTACATATATCCTCAAGTTGTTTACGGGTATGAATACTAGTGAGAGGGTTTCCAAGAATCCGTGTGGTTGGATGATCTTTAACAGTCCTCAATTCAGAATTAGTCTAATTAGATGAAGTATCAGGTTTATCAGTTACAAGAACTTCATCATTATCTGGACTTGAGACTGGTGTGTTTAAGCGATCATCAATGACCACATTGATGGACTCTTAAATCACACCGGTCCTTTTGTTCAGAACCCTATAAGCTCGACTATTTAAAGAATATCTTAAAAAGATCCATTCATCACTCTTTATATCAAACTTTCTTGTAAAATATAGCACTTGCTGCAAAAAACTCGAAAGTATTTGACAGTAGGCTTTTTATTGAACCACATTTCATAAGCCGTTTTATTATTACCTTTACTAGTGTAAACCCGGTTAATGATATAACAAGCTGTATTGACTGCTTTAGCCTAAAGATTCTTAGAGAGCTTTATGCTATTCAACATGACATTAGCCATTTCTTAAAGTTCTCTATTTTTCCTTTCAACTATACCATTTTGTTGTGGAGTTTTGGGCACTGAGAATTCATGTAATATTCCCTGGTCACTACAGAACTTCTCAAAACCGCTATTCTCAAATTCGAATCCATGATCACTACGAATCTTACTGATTTGAGAACCTTTTTCAGTTCGAATCCTTTTGAGAACTTTTCTTACTTCTTCAAGGGTCTCAGATTTATCCCTTAAGAAGACTACCCAAGTATATCTGGCAAAATCATCTACAATTACCAGGATATATCTTTTGCCACCTCGACTCTTCGTCCTGGTAGGTCCTATCAGATCTATATGGAGAAGCTCGAGTGGTCTTGATGTGGCATTGGAGTTCACCTTTTTGTGTGACTTCCTTGTTTGTTTCCAATTTGGCATTCGCCACTTATTTTATCTAATTTTTGTAGTTTAGGTAGACCTCTTAGAAGTTCTTATTTGCTCAATCTATATAGATTTCGGTAGTGTACATGTCCAAGACGTTTGTGCCACAAATCAGTCTCGTCTGTATGGACCATGTAACATGATTGATTAGATGAGCTCGATTCGGTAACAATATAGCAGTTTTTAGATGTTCTTCGTCCAGTTAGTATTATTGAACCTTTGTTGTTTAGAATCTCACAGCTTTGATTGGAAAACTTTACACTGTGGTTATTGTCGCATATTTGAGATATGATAAGCAAGTTATGTTTTAGACCTTCAACATATAAAACATTCTTGAACAAAGGAAGGTTATGAAGTTGAACCGTACCTTGGCCCATAATCTTGCAGTTGCTCCCATTACCAAAAGTGACTGAACCATCAGTCATGTCTTTGAGATCAGTGAATAAACCTTTATCACCAGTCATATGCTTGAGCATCCACTGTCTAGGTACCACTTTGAATGGCTTGTAGCTTTGAAAGCTGTGTGGGTAACCAAGCAGATACCCTTTGGAACCCATTTCATAATCGTTTTGGGTTTAGGTGGATAGTTAGACTTCTTTCGTTTGTAAGAGTTATAAGTATGACCTAGTAAGTTAGACTTTAGAAGCTCCTTAAGTAAATCAACTATGTTTTTAGCCAAAGGAATTTGGTTTTGCATTTTATAGTTGATATAGTTTTTAGGTTTTTGAAAAGATTTAGGGTTTTTAGAAAATATTTGATCTTTCGCATTTGAGTTTAAGGTCTCTCCCTTTACGAACTTGGGAGGAGTGTTCTTCGTTTTTGGAGGAACACTCTTATCATAGCCCAGACCGGATCGATTGTCACATTTTCTTGATCCTGATAAGAGTTTTTCTAGTTTAGGATCACCTTAGGCATATTTCCAGGTTTCCTTTAAACTCAAGAGTGAAGAGACTTCCTGTTTTAGATGTTCATTTTCAGATTTAAGATTTTCAACCTGAGAGGTTTTAAAATCCAGATCGCATTTTGTCTTTTCAAAACAGTTTGAAATGTGGGACTTTTCTAAACAAGAGATTCAAAATTTTCTTTGAGTTTAGAAAATTTCTCTTTTTGAAGTTTCAATTTCACAGCAATTTTACAACTTTCCTTGTATAGGGCATTGTAAGCATCTTGAAGATCATCTTCATTTTCACATTCACTATTCAGATTTTCTTCACTAGTCGAGTCATCATTATCTGAAAAAGTGAATTTGGCTAGAGTCATAAGGGCAATAACATCACATCCCGACTTGGTTTTAGAATTTTCTGATTCAGAGGAGGCTTTAGAATCAGAGGACTCATCCCAAGTAGCCATCATACTTTTCTTTTTCCACTTACCCTTATTAGGACATTTGTTAGCCAAATGCCCATACTCATGGTAGTTGTAACATTGACTGTCTTTTAACAATTTTCTTGATTTAGGTTTAGGTTTCATTTTATCATATGCCTTTTGAAGATCAACACTCTTTTTACTTTTAAAAATCTTATAAAACTTGTTTGCCAAAAGGGCCATATCATCTTCAGAGTTTTCTAAATTAGAGTTTAAATCATTTTCTTGAAAACTATTTTTAGAAGTTTTTAAGGCAATAGATTTACCTTTTGGAGCTTTAAAGGTTAACTCATAAGTCTTTAATGAGCCAACTAATTCCTCAACCTTCATATTGTCCGTATCACAAAGTTCCTGGATTGTGGTTACTTTAGAATTGAATCATTCAAGAAGTGTGCGTAGTATCTTAACACATCTTACTTTCAGGGATTTTATCACCTAAACCCTACATAGAGTTTACAATGTCATTCAAGCTGGTATAGAAGTCCATGAACAATTCATTTTCTTCCATACGTATTTCCTCAAATTTAGTTGTGAGGATTTGTATCTTAGATTTCTTGACAATTGAAGTACCCTCGTGTGTCATTTCCAAAATATCCCAAGCTTGTTTTGCAGAATCACAGGATATAATTCTTTTGAATTTATCCAGTGATAGTACACAAGTAATTACATTTAGTACTTTAGCATTTGCACTACTCTCATTTTTCTGAAGTGTGGTCTAAGAGAAATATGGTGTAACTCTCATAGATTTTGAACCATCAATCCCGGTTACTTCAGTGGTAGGAGGGATCCATTCATTCACTATGGCCACCCACACACTTTCATCTATAGATTTTAAGAAGATTCTCATCTTGGCTTTCCAATAAGCATAATTGGAGCCATCAAAGGGTGGAGGCCTAGTGATTGATAGGCTATCAAAATTTAACATCTTAAATATAGCTTAGATTGTTAGCTCAGGAAATAAATCCAAGAATAAATAATTAAAAATGAGCTATTAAGCTTTGATACCACTTGAAACGGCCAAGCTATATGTCCTAGAGGGGGGGGGGGGGGGGTGTTGAATATTACTAAGCCAAATTTTAAAATCAATACGGCGGAATTAACTGAAATAGATAGCTAAATAAAGAAATACAATTCGCAATGCTGAAATGAAAGGCACCCTCAAAATTCAACTCTTGAGAAGTTGATACAAATGTTGTTCTAAGGACAACCTTACACCAAAAACTAAGGGTTTATGGTAGGACAACCTTATTTCTTGAAAAGTCTTTGTATTAAGAACTCAAACTGAAGAGGAATAAATAAATGATCTCAAAACAATAGAGGAATAACGAGAAATAAATTCTAAACTATTACAACATTCACATCCACAGATACATCCCACAAATGAATAATCAAAGATAGGAAAATAAAGCACACATCCACACAACACAAAGAGTTATTATGGTTCGCCTGTGTGTACACCAACTGTTCAACAACAGCCACACAGCTACTCCACACCTAATATCCTCACACAGGGGATATCAGCATTCACTATCAAACATAGGTTTTCCAGGTTCACCTAAAACCTTCACAATTGTGTCTATCTCGTTGGGCTTACATAATTAAAAAAAATCCCACTTCTGAGTTTTCCTGGCTCTCCTCGGATAACCAATACAATGAGATTTTTCTAGTAAATCTCAAAAGAAAACCAAATAAAGTAAATTACACAGAATGTAAAATACCTGAATTTCTTCTTTATTGTAGCAGCCTAGAAGAACCAGATCAGGGTAGAGATTCGAATGTCCAAGTTTAATATCCAATACTCACTTTGCAATGGTTCTAGGTTTTAATAGATTTTAAATTAAACCAAATGGGCTAGCTTTAATTGATTTTGATTCTAGAAAAAGGAATACAAGAAATAAAATTAATTTAAAAAGCTAAAGAAAGAAAATATTAAATATGCACACTTAACTTAAATGGAGCACAAACTTATCTCTCAAAAGGCCGAATTAAATTAGCTTGAATTGTATCTTTTATTCTGAGATTTGTTCTCTATTTATAGGTGAGAAAATCATGTCTTCGACTGATCCAAATGTCGCTACGACTGGTCATAGGACCAATGGAAATTTAAAAATTCGAGCGTGATAAGATAAGGCAGTTTCACGACTGGTCGTCGGTAGTCTACGTCTAGTCGAAGGACACCTTCGACTGGTCGAAAGTTGCTCACGACTAGTCGAAGCAAGTCAAATTTCAATGCTGTAGTTTGAGTCATAGGTCTACGACAGGTCGAAGAAGCAGTTGACATTGTTCATACGACTAGTTGAACAGACCCCAGGACTGGTCGAAACTTAACAGAAAATTCTAAATTTTTACAACAAACTTACGACTAGTCCAGGAAAATCTTAGACAGGTCGAAGCAGTGCTTGGACTAGTCAAACAAAGTCCAGGACTAGTCTTAGAACAGACCAAACTCACTTATATAAAATATATGAATTATGTGTCTAAAATGGCCTACTCTAAAGGTTAACCTAAGGTCAAACATACCTTAATAGTGAAGTAAGGACATTGAAATTTAGACGAGTGACCTTGAGCATAATGAAGCTTGAGATCTTGGTGTAGCTTGAACTTGAAAGCTTCTTGAGATCTTAAATTATACTTGTCTTGAACTAAGTCGAACATTCTCACATTCTCGAGTCTTGACTAGTGAACATTGCTTGTCTATAATCTTGTGAGACTTTTGTCTTGACTTGGCATATCATGAGTAGAGCTTTGTTCTTCACATATGCAAGCTTCATAATAAGAAACACACAGTATCTTTGGCACCACAAATTTGATAATATAGTGAGGCTGTCAACTATAACACTTACATCTTCACAGTTTGTGAGCGCAAATTGTTGAAACCTTCATAGTTTGTACTCGGAAGCTGTTAGAGTTTTCTCAGTTTGTGCTTGCAAGCTGTCGGAGTCTTCATATTTTGTTCTCGCAAGCTGATTGAGTCTTCACAGTTTGTTATCACAAGCTGTTGGAGTCGTCACAGTTCATACGTACAAAGTGTTTGAGTCTTCCCAGTTTATGCTCTAAAGCTGTTGGATTCTTCACAGTTTGTGCGCCCAAATTGCTGGAGTCTTCATGTTTGTGCTTACAAGTTGGAGTTTGCATAGCTTGTGCTTGCAAGCTGATGGAGTCTTACAGTTTCAGTTATAAGTTATTGGTGTCTTCACAGTTTCTGTGCAAAAAGTGTTTGAGTCATCATAGTTTGTGCACGCAAAATGTTTGAGCCTTCCCAGTTTAGGCTCGCAAGTTGTTGGATTCTTCACAGTTGGTGCGCCCAAATTATTGATGTCTTCATAGTTTGTGCTTACAAGTTGTTGGAGTCTGTAGAGTTTGTGCTCGCAAGCTGATGGGGTCTTCAGAGTTTGTGCTCGTAAGTTGTTAGAGTCTTCACAGTTTGTGCGCAAAAAGCTGATGGAGTGTTCAGAGTTTGTGCTCACAAGCTGATGAAGTCTTCACAGTTTTTACACACAAAGTGTTGGACTCTTCACTGTTTGTGCTCGCTAGCTGTTGGAGTCTTCACTTTTTGCGGTCGCAAGCTGTTGGAGTCTTCAGAGTTTGTACTCAGAAGCGAATGAAGTCTTCACAGTTTGTTCTCACAAGGTGTTGTAGCCTTCATCACAATTTGTGAGCACAAAGTGTTTGAGTCTTCATAGTTTGTGCTCGCAAGCTGTTGGATTCTTCACAGTTTGTGCGCACAAATTGTTGGAGTCTTCACAATTTATGTTTGCAAGCTGTTAGAGTCTTCATAGTTTGTGCTCCCAAGCTGATGGAGTCTTCACATTTTTTTCTCACAAGCTATTGGAGTATTCGTAGTTTGTGCGCCCAAAATGTTGGAATCTTCATAGTTTGTGCTCGCAAGCTGTTGGAGTCTTACAGTTTGTTATCGCAAGTTGTTGGAGTCGTCACAGTTTATGAGTGTAAATTGATGGAGTCTTCATAGTTTGTGAGCGCAAATTCTTAGAATCTTCATAGTTTATGCTCACAAGCTATTGGACTCTTAACAGTTTGTGCATGCAAGCTGTTGAAGTCTTCATAGTTTGTGCTCGCAAGCTGATGGAGTCTTCCTAGTTTATTCTCACAAGTTCTTGGAGAATGCACAGTTTATGCGCACAAAGTTTTTGAGTCTTCATAATTTGTGCTCGCAAGATGTTGGATTCTTCACAGTTTGTGCTTGCAAGCCGTTGCAGTCTTCATGGTTTGTGCCGCAAGCTGATGGAGTCTTCCTAGTTTGTTTTCACAAGTTCTTGGAGAATGCACAGTTTGTGCGCATAAAGTTTTTGAGTCTTCACAGTTTGTGCTCGCAAGATGTTGGATTCTTCACAGTTTGTGCACACAAATTTTAGAGTTTACACAATTTTTAGTTGCAAGCCATTGGAGTCTTCACAGTTTGTGCACAAATTGTAAGAGTCTTCATAGTTTGTGCTCGTAAGCTATTGGAGTCTACAGAGTTTGTACTCGCAAGCCGATGGAGTCTTCATAGTTTATGCTCACAAGTTGTTTGAGTCTGCAGAGTTTGTGCACAAATTGTAGGAGTCTTCATAGTTTGTGTGGAAAAAGGTGTTTGAGACTTCAAAGTTTGTGCTCTCAAGCTATTGGATTCTTTACATTTTGTTCTCGCAAGCTGTTGGAGTCTTCATAGTTTATGTGCGCAAATTATTGGAATCTTCACAGTTTGTGCTCGCATGCTGTTAGAGTCTTCACAGTTTGTGCTTGTAAGCTGTTGGAGTCTTCATATTTTGTTCTTGCAAGATAATGGAGTCTTACAGTTTATTATCGCAAGTTGTTGGAGTCATCACAGTTTGTGCGCACAAAGTGTTTGAGTCTTCCCAGTTTGTCCTCACAAGCTATTGGATTCTTCATAGTTTGTGCGCACAAATTATTGGAGTCTTTACAGTTTGTGCTTGCAAGCTATTGGAGTCTTCAGAGTTTGTGCTCACAACCTGATGAAGTCTTTAGAGTTTGTTCTCACAAGTTGTTACAGTCTTCATAATTTGTGCGCGCAAAGCTTTTGGTCTTCACATTTTGTACATGCAAGCTGTTGGATTCTTCATAGGTTGTACATGTAAATTGGAGTCTTCACCATTTATGCTCGAAAGCTGTTGGAATCTTCACAGTTTGTGCGCGTAAATTGTTGGAATCTTCATAGTTTGTGCTCCCAAGCTGTTAAAGTCTTCAAAGTTTGTGCTCGCAAGCTGTTGAAGTCTTTATAGTTTGTGCTTTTAAGCTGATGGAGTCTCTACTATTTATTCTCTTAAGTTATTGGAGTCTTCACAGTTTGTGCGCACAAAGTGATTTAGTCTTCACAGTTTGTGCTCGCAAGTTGTTGGATTCTTCCCAATTTGTGCCCATAAATTGTTGAAGTAGTCACAATTTTTGTTCGCAAGCTTTTGGAGTCTTTAAAGTATGTGTGTGCAAGTTGTTGGAGTCTCACAGTTTGTGCTCGCAAGCTGTTGAAGTCTTCACAGTTTGTGCACGCAAATTGTTAGAGTATTCATAGTTTATGCTCACAAGCTGATGTAGTCTTCACAGTTTGTTCTCACAAGGTGTTGGAGTCTTCATCGTTTATACGCACAAAGTGTTTGAGCCTTTACAGTTTATGCTCTCAAGCTGTTAGAGTCTTGACACTTAGTGTGGGCAAATTGTTGGAGTAGTAACAATTTTTGGTTGCAAGCTGTTGGAGTCTTTATAGTTTGTGCGCGCAAGATGTTGGAGTCTTCATAGTTTGTGCTCGTAAGATGTTGAAGTCTTCACAGTTTGTGCTTGTAAATTGTAGGAGTCTTCATAGTTTGTGCTCGTAAGCTGATGCAGTCTTCACTGTTTGGTCTCTCAAGTTGTTGGAGTCTTTATAGTATTTGCGTACAAAGTGTTTGATTCTTCACCGTTTGTGCTCACAAGCTGTTGGATTCTTCACAGTTTGTACACCCCAATTGTTGAAGTCTTCAAAGTTTGTGTTTGCAAGCTGTTGTAGTCTTCATACTTTATGCTCGTAAGCTGATGTCTTCATAGTTTGTTCTCACAATTTGTTGGAGTCTTCATAGTTTGTACGTATAATTGGTTCAGTCTTTGCAGTTTGTGCTCATAAGCTGTTAGATTTTTCAAAGTTTGTGCATACAAATTGTTGGAGTCTTCACAGTTTATTCTCGTAAGCTGTTGGAGTCTTCATAGCTTGTGCTCGTAAGCTGATGGAGTCTTCATAATTTATTCTTGCAAGTTGTTAGAATCTTCACAATTTATTCGGGCAAAGTGTTTGAGTCTTCATAGTTTTTGCTCGTAAGTTGTTGGAGTCTGCAGAGTTTGTGCTCGCAAGCTGATGGAGTCTTCACAATTTATGCTCACAAGTCGTTGGAGTCTTCACAGTTTGTATGGAAAAAGGTGTTTGAGTCTTCAAAGTTTGTGCTCGCAAGCTATTGGATTCTTTATATTTTATGCTCGCAAGCTGTTGGAGTCTTCTAAGTTTGTGCGCGCAAATTGTTGGAATCTTCACAGTTTGTGCTCGCAAGCTATTGGAGTCTTCACAGTTTATGCTCCCAAGATATCGGAGTCTTCATATTTTGTTATCGCAAGCTGATGGAGTCTTCACAGTTTATTCTCACAAGTTGTTGGAGTCATCAAAGTTTGTTCGTATAATGTGTTTAAGTCTTCCCAGTTTGGGCTCGCAAGTTGTTGGATTCTTCACAGTTTGTGTACGAAAATTGTTGGAGTCTTTATAGTTTGTCTGTTGGAGTCTGCAGAGTTTGTGCTCGCAAGCTGATGGAGTCTTCAAAGTTTGTGCTCGCAAGTTGTTGGAGTCTTCACAGTTTGTCTGCAAGAAGTGTTTGAGTATTCACAGTTTGTGCTCGCAAGCTGTTGGATTCTTCATAGTTTGTGCTCGCTATTTCGAACAAGAAATAAATACATTCGATATGGGGGAATTATCTCATTTGAACATAACAGAGAAAGTATATGAAGAACAATCATTGTTTTATTAATACTGAGTTCATTTACATCCTCCAATATCCCTTGATTCTAAGATAGATCATCTAGAAGATAGAAATTGACAAAGTTCGAATGTCGAATCTGAATATCAAATTCACAGCATTTCAACTTGTGTTTTGATCATCTCTCTAAGAGGAATGTTGTGCGGGTTTGATCACTTGATCTTCCCCTTTTGAGCTTGTCCCTTATGAAAAAAGGAGAGCTTGAAGTGATGAAGATTGAATTTGATGATTTCAGCAGCATTTCAATCCTTTCCATCACTGGCTGTTTAACAACCTGTTGCGCGGCCCACGCAAACAACTATTGGTTGTGTGGTCCACACAACTAACTTCTTTTCCTCTCCTACCTTCAACTTCCTCTGGAGCTCAGACCTTCGTATAAAATTCTTCCAATCCGCAAATGATAGGGGGAGTAGAGTATTTATAGGCCTCCACACGTGTGAACCCTCGATCTTTGTACCATGAGGCCCACCTTGTATTAAATCCAATCATCCATAACAGACTGCTTTTGATCTTGGTTGCGCGACCCGAGCAACACATGAAGTTGCTTGCGTGACCCATGCAACCAACATTTATTGCTCATCTCTTCAAATTGTTTGCACGTGTAACACCCCATACTTTATGGTACTTGGGTGTTACCGTGTAACCTAATTTAGAATAAGTACATATCTAATTCATCTAAACGTTCACACATTCTAGTACAAGTCTGACCATTCGGAGTAATATTCACCTCCAAAACAAGTTATACATTCGTTGATTTTTGATGGATCACTACATCATCAAGTCACTCTAATTTTTAGGATTTCAATCACCCTGAACCCGTACTCTAATTCCAATTTTAAAAATATAAAAATAATAGTGACAATAAATAATTATAATAATAATATAAGAACCAATATTTTTTAGACACTAAACAAGGAGTTCGACCCGCTTAACGACATGGATCCATCAAACCCTTCATAAAAAGTACTTGGTCGAGCCCTGCTAGAGATCTGATGGTGTAGATCCCGTAGATCATCATATGGCCCCACTTTTGATCGTTGCGTGTACACAGAACCATGTAAACTAGCCATGCATGAGATCTAGTATTGGGTCAAGTTGGTGTTAACCCGATACAAACCAGAAAAAGCAGAAATTCTCCTACATTTCCCCACCTCTTGTAATTTCAAATCCAACCGACCGTTGTCATCACAAAACGACCAACCTTCACATATTGGATGATCCAAACTGTTTATCTTGTAGCCCAGGGAATTCTGACCAAAACCAAGCTTTCACGCATGTTGATAGGCACTCGTGTGTACACAATTTTCAATGGTAGTAGAACCCTCATGTAGCTAGCCTTCCGAAAGTAGAAAGATTCTCGCGTGCATTGGCTCTTGAAATCTCGACCCTCCACCTCAGTAAATCCCTGCCTTACAATCCACGTAGACTTTAGGGATCCCATCCTCTCACAAGATCCGCCGCCGCTGCATATTGAAACCGAGACTTAAAACGTTAATGGCAATGCATCTAGTGAGTCCCACAGTGATAGGTGAACTCATCCAAACCATTCATATGAATTAGATTATTAGATCAACCACTCATCATGAAACCGCCATTACAGATGAGACCTTCTCCGTTTAACCGTAGACACCTATCACTAGGAAATGGGCCATTTTCCCTAATATGAGCCATTCGTTTGACAACCCAAAACCTCAGATGGACAATCATAGTACTGGATTATGTGTATGAAAGCTTGATTTGGTTATAACAATGCAAAATGGTGAAAGTGCCCTGGTTTGTCAATTAGCGTGAGTGTTGAGTCAGTCAGACTGTAGAGCCTCATGGGAAGATCAATTCAAGCGTCTGCCTCAACCAGATGTGTGAAAGCACTCCACAGGTAAATTTAAGCCTCACATCCCTTGTCCTAAAACACTAAGTATATAAAACCCTTAAAATAAACTAGAACATCATAGGGTTTTTAAGTTAAGAAAAGTTTTTTCAAAATAAGAAAATTCTCTAAGTTTTCTTACTTTGTCAATTTTATCGATACACATCTCGATATGATCAACCTGCATTGTCGATGTCCTCGATACCTAAACGATATCATCGATATGAGGACAAAATTCGTCCAACAACCACATACTCATCTAGACAGAATTATCGATACATCGATATACTATCGATATCATCAATATTCAAATCTCGAGTCCATCGAAGGTGACTTGATAATATCGACAAGCAGATCTCCGGCGCCCCTATTTTTCCTCAAGAATATCATATGTGCATCGATATATCAAAACCTCCTCGATACCATTGAAATTCAAGTCTCGATGATATCGGAAGGCTCTCGATGATATCGGTCATGGGCGCAATGTTCTTCTAGAAAAATATTTCAGGATTGTTTATCCATGATCGGGGGTCACTCGATGGAATCGATATTCAAATATCGATGATATTGGTATTGTTTCAATGACATCGAACAAGGACATAGACTATCTAACAAGCTTAATGAGAAATCTGTTAGATTTATTGATGCCTCGACACAGTTATCGATATCATCGATATTCAAATTCCGATGATCTCGAATGTCCCTCAATCATTCTTGTAAACCTGAAATATTTCAATTTAAGTCTCTCTCATTTTCAAATGTCAATGAATCGACACTAGTTTCGATTGAATTGGAGTTTGAAATCTGATGACATCGACACCTGTTTCGATTCCATCGACCAGCTGACAAGAGGTTTCAAAAGCATATGACATTTGAGTTTGTGTGATCAAGCGGACCATCGATGCTATCTAGAATATATGCTCGATGATATCGAACCCACTCGATGATATCGAACTCTGTCATAAATGTGACCGTTTTATATCCGTTGGAACCTTTTGCCTATATAAAGCGGACTTGTTTATTGTTGCTGATAGAGAAAGGAGAGTGCTTTTGAGTGTTTTACCTTAAATCATATACCCAAAGCCCTTTCTCTAGGGAAGTTCATCCTCCAATCCACCCTCATCATTGATATTCAATAGAGTGGATTGGGGAATGAACTTCCACATTCAAGGATCCTCCAACTACTACCTTAATGGTAAATCATTAAGCTAGGATGCCTTGAATGCATAATCGGAATCACTCTATCTTCCTTATAGGAAAACATTTTATAGAGTAGGATTCCGCCTTAACCTTGACCCAACTCGAAGCCTCGTATTGGTACATCATTTGTGTTATGGATCACGGAAGCCGAAGATTCTTCATCAACAAGGAGGAGATCTTTATCAATGTGTTGAATAGGACTCATCCACTTATTTATAAGTTATTAGAGTCTAGAGGACACTTGTGATCATTCCTTTTTAGGATTGGGTCATAGGTGTTTCTCACCCTTGCAAGTCCTCGTAGGAGGCCTCCGGCGAGAGTGTACGTAGTGGGTACGTAGTGTTGACCCTTGCTCTGTGGAGAGCATAAACTTCTGGTTGAAGGTGAACCTGTCTAAAACCTTAGGTTCGAGGTGATCTAAGTGAAACCTCCGTTAGGGTCTTATGGAAGATCCTTGGCCAGTGTGCCTAAAAGTGGATGCGTTGTGTTGACCCTTGCTCTGTGCAGAGCATAAACTTTCAGTTGATGGTGAACCAAAGTGAACCTGTCTAAAACCTTAGGTTTGAGGTGATCCGAGTGAAACCTTTGTTAGGGTCTTATGGAAGATCCTTGGCCAGCGTGCCTAAAAGTGGGTGTGTTGTGTTGACCCTTGCTCGTGAGAGTATAAACAGTCAACCTCAATGTAGGTTATAAAGGATGAAGGTGAACCTGATTTAAAACCTTAGATTTGAGGTGAACCATTGTGAAACCTCCTTAGTGAAATCCAATATACTTAAGGGTTAAGTGCGGTTACCGTGAGTGGAGTAGACAAGTAGTCGAGCCACTATAAAAATGACTGTGTTTGAGATTACTATTCTTCTTTTTGTGTGATTTACTTTAATATTTTCATATCTAAATATCTACGATCACACTTCACACACATACACAATTATATCCATTATAAACTAGTTTGCATATTATTCACTTCTTAAATAGTTTGTGATTGGATCCTTCACTGGGCTTGGAAGCCAATAGAGTAACTTTTGAGTAATCCTAATATGTACTGGTTGTTAGGTATAGTGTAATAGGATTTTAAATAAAACATAAAATTTTTAAAAAGTCCTATTCACCCCCCTCTAGGACATATTGGCATTTCCTACTTCAACTAAAGCGGTTTTCACTGCTATTTCAGTTGGTATAAGAGCAGGTCTCCATTTAAGGGCTTCACCACCTAGAGAGTGATCTTGACTGAAGTTGGAATCATGATAAAAAAAGGTCTTAGAGGATGTGGCAGATAAACACAATTGCCTTGTAATCCATACTACTTTGAAAGTTAGCAATAGTTCAAAGTGGTACCTTGACAATGGATGCTCCAGACACATGACTGGTGATCAAACTCATTTTTGTGAATATTCAAACTTTGATGGAGGATCAGTCACATTTGGAGATGGTAGCTCATCTAAATTTATTAGACAAGGAATAATAGTTGTACTAGGCCTTCCAAAAATTAAACATGTCCTTTGTGTAGAAGGTCTGAAACATAATCTCCTTAGCATCTCTCAAATCTGTGACAGAGAACATCTGGTCACTTTCTGAAAGGATGTGTGTAGGATTGTAGATCTTATAGGAAAATCTCTTATAAAAGGTTTACGTACTAGTGATAACTGCTATGTCATAGAAAGTACAAATGAGAGTGTGCTATCCACAAAGTGTAATATGGCTATAAAGAATGAATCCAAATTATGGCACCAAAGGTTGGGACATGTTCACTACCGAAATTTAGCCAAGCTTAGTTCAAAAAATTTAGTTAGAGAACTTCCCAAGATTAAAAAAGAAGAAAAAGTCATCTGTGGAGAATGTCTAAAAGGAAAACAGATAAAAGTCGGCCACAAAAAGACAACCACCATAGCAATAATAAAACCCTTGGATTTGCTGCATATGGATCTAGTTGGACCAACCAAAGTAGAAAGCCATGACAAGAAAAGATACTTTCTGGTGGTAGTAGATGACTACACTAGATTTACTTGGGTTGTATTTCTTCGAGAAAAATCAGATGCCTTTGAGGAATTTGTAATCTTGGCAAAGTGACTGCAAAATGAGAAAGGATATTGCATTAATCGCATCAGAAGTGATCATGGTGGGGAATTTGAAAAATAAAAATTTTAAAAAATATTGCAATGAAAAAGGAATTCGTCATGAATTCTCTGCCCCAAAAACCCCACAGTAAAATGGAGTCGTTGACAGGAAAAATCGAGTATTGCAGGAGATGGGATCAGTTATGCTAAACGGAAAAGATATGGCAAAAAGCTTCTGGGCAGAGCTGTCAATACTGCTTACTACATCATAAATAGAGTATATCGTAGAGCAGGCTTGAACAAAACTCCATACGAATTATGGTATGGGAAACTACCTAGTGTGAAATATTTATGGGTGTTTGATAGTAAATGCTACATTTTAAGAGACAAAGATCACCTTGGAAAATTTGAGTCTAAAAGTGATGAAGGTATCTTTCTGGGGTATGCTATGAATAGTCGTGCATATAGAGTGTACAACCTAAGAACTCTCACTATTTAAGAGTCTGTCAATGTGGTAATTGATGATCATCCTCATGAAGAAGATACCCCGGTAAATGAATTAGAAGATGATGTAGATTCATGCACACTAGAAAAATCGGATAACAAATCTCCATCATCCATTGAACCTCAACCATCATCTGACATACCCATCATAAAGGATCACCCTCGAGAGAAAATTATTGGAGATCCTAATGACAGTGTGAAAACTAGATGGAAAATAAAAAATATCTATAGTCATTTCTGCTTTACCTCAAAAGATTGAACCCAAAAATATTGTTGAAGCTCTTCAAGATGAACATTGGATTAATGCTATGCAAGAAGAACTTCAACAATTTCAGAGAAATGAGGTATGACAGTTGATTTCTAAGCCACTCAATACGAATATCATTGGAACCAAATGGGCCTTCAAAAATAAATTTGATGAATAAGGAAATGTGATCAGGAACAAAGTAAGGCTCGTAGCTCAAGGGTATTCACAGATAGAAGGCATTAATTTTGATGAAACTTTTGTTCCCGTAGATCACCTTGAGTCTATCAGAATTCTTATGTCTGTTGCATATGCATTAAAGTTCAAATTATTTCAAATGAACGTAAAGAGTGCTTTTCTTAATGGGGATCTTGCTGAAGAAGTTTATGTATAACAATCGAAGGGATTTTTGGATCCTAAGTATCCCTATCATGTTTATCATCTGAACAAAGCTCTCTATGGTCTCAAACAAGCTCCATGCGCTTGGTATGAATGATTGACAAAATTTCTTCTGGACCATAAATTTTGCAGAGGAAGTGTAGATAAACATTGTTCACTCAAACAACAAAGGGCTCATTGCTTATTGCACAAATTTATGTGGACGATATAGCCTTCCGTTAAACTTGTGAAAATGTTGCTCTCAAGTTTTCCAACCTCATGAAATCTGAATTTAAAATGAGTATGGTTGGTGAATTAAACTTCTTCTTACGATTACAGGTCAAGCAACTATATGATGGTATCTTCATCTGTCAAACCAGGTATGCAAACGATTTGGTGAAAAGATGTGGTCTCGAATCTGGTTGTTTTTATCACACTCCCATGAGCACCACCCTCAAACTTTCTAAAGATATAAATGGTAAGAGTGTGGATCAACATCTCTATCAGAGTATTATAGGCAGCCTGCTATATCTCACTGCTAGTCGTCCTGATATATCTTTTAGTGTGGGAGTATGTCTCGATATCAGGCAGATCCTAAGAAATCTCACCTAAGGGACGTTAAGAGGATCATTAAATACATAGCAGGAACTACCTCCTTCGGACTGTGGTATTCATTTGAAACATCCATCATCATCATTAGATACTTTAATGCCAAATGGGTAGGAAATTTGGATGATCGAAAATCAACAAGCGGAGGATGCTTTTATGTTAGAAACTATTTAGTCTCTTGGCAGAGTAAGAAGCAAAACTCAATATCATTATCCACTGCCATGGCTGAATACATTGCTGCAAAAGTTGCTGTGCACAACTCCTTTGGATGAAACAAATGTTATTAGACTACGAGATTGAACAACCCGCGATGAGTCTTTTCTGTGATAACACAAGCGTAATCAACATTTCAAAGAATCTTTTCCAACATTCTCGGACCAAGCACATTGACATCCGTCATCATTTTATCTAAGAACTTGTTGATGACAAGATTATTACATTGGACTGTTTCCACAGAAAAGCAACTTGCAGATATCCTCAAAAAATCTCTTGATACAAATAGGTTTAGTAACCTTCAAAAATCCATTGGAGATTGCACTCATTAAAAAAAAAAAAAACATCCCAGTGAACATGAGCCACATAGATAAATCTTCACACTGGGACATTCATGGTTAAGTGTCAGCCACAAGTCTAAACCTCTTATATTAACCATGACAATTTTGAGATGCCAAATTATAACATTGTCAATGATATCTGAACTGTATCGATATCATCGAAATTTACAGTTTGATGATATTGATATTCAATATCGATGCAATCGACGGTTCTTGGGAATGCAACGCTTTAACTTCCAGTCTTTTCCAACGGGCGGACTACATTCAATAGGTATTTGTTTTTCCAACAACCGTCAACATAAGTTTTGATAAAAGTTATGACGATGCTATCGATAACTGATCGATATAATTGATGAACCTACTATATTAAGAGAAGACTGCATTCGAATTCAAACGCATTTCTTCGCCTCTCTGATTACTTCCTCTCATCCTTACCAGTCTCTCACATTTGCAAATCATGATCAAGGGGAAAGGTAAGTCTTCTCTTCACTTTCTGCAATTAAAGAACATGCAATCAGAATCCAGTAGGGATTAACCTATGGAAGACAGTCCATCCACCATTGTTGAACGTCTAGTGCTCAATAGTGCCATAGAGCCTTTTGGAGTGAACCTACTTTTGGATGTAATAGGTTGGCAGAATATTTTAAATCTCAGAGGATCATATCAACTGGGTGTGATCGAAGAATTCTTCAACCACTGTCGTTTCATGAGTACTGATCCCCCTATCATTCAAGTTGAACTTGCACTTGCTCAAAGCTTATCACTCCAATCACCGTGGCTCACCTTCTAGATCTCGATGTCACTAGAATCCCAGTGACACATAGGAATCTCAATGGTTTGGGTGTATGGGGAGAAATAATTCGTGCGTTGTGTTATGGCACTACTGTTTCACGAAATGATGAGAACTTGCTGCACATCAACTATCTTGGACCCACTTTCAAAATTCTTCATAGCATTTTTGGGTCTAATGTATATCCCTGTGATGTCAAAGAGAATCATCTTCCTCCATTTGTGATAAATGTGCTTTACGATGTATATTAAGAAAATTAAGTGTGTCTGCCGACCCTCCTCCTCAAGTAAGTCATTCGTGTCATCTAAGGAAATCATAGGGAGACACTGACCTTTTCGTTGCTCATATGCAAACTAGCACATCATGCGGGGCTTCCTGTTACATCTGATGTTGTGTATCCTGAAGCATGGTTTGACAGCAATGCAACTCAGGAGGCCTAACAGTTGTGTCTATCTTCGTCTCTCCCTAGGCATAGCCTTCAAATACTGCGGGTTGTCCAACATGTTCAACCATCGTTTCGGCCTACACATGGTGGGTCTAATCACATGCCGATGGTTAGCCTGGAGTCGATCACTAACCACCAGTCTCATCATCTAGAACGACACCTACTGAACGGGGTGACTGGGATGGAGAAATGTCTTTACAACTGTGAGAGGTGACTCATCATGATTGAAGAGAAAGTCAACGCTCTCCAACAAACCAGCCAACAGGTGGTAGATTTGTTCACACATGGTGATCCTTGGGGAAGATAAGAGCTGACTTGGAAAAGTTCTATGTTGCTGTGGTTTTTCACATTTTTTTTGGCGCCCTTAATTGGGCTTGGTGACTTTTGTTGGGATAACTGTTAATCTACTGTTGTTTGTGGCAGTATGTATTTTTGGATATTTGAATATTTTTGCATATGGCTGGGTATAATTCACACTTTTACTATCATATTTATGCCTTTAAGATCCCCTGGTTTATCTCATATGGAATGCATGTGATGTTCTTAGTGATTATCCTATCGCTATCTAATCTGCTATGCATACATATCTACTGCAAATGACGTCTGTTAATCAACTTTTTAAACAATTTACATCTATCTGTTATATGCATATTCCTCTGAATGATGGTTCTCCCATGTTACTTTAACTTCAGTCAATATCAACTGTTATATCTTTGTCAATGACTGACAAAAAGGGGGAGAACAGTTCAAACATCCCGAATGAAAAATTATATATCTACTTGAATAGTGTTGCATGTGTTAGCGGGAGCAGCTACACCAAGATAAGGGGAGTTTGAAGTCAGGGGGAGTAGATACTAGGTTGTGTACATGTCTTCACTAGAAATTGAAAAATTGTGTAAAATGCATGTACACACAATTTAGGATGTGTTTGTCTAGATACTGTTCTAGGGAGTTTTGGTATTTTGTCACGTAATTGATAAAGGGGGAGATTGAAAGTGCCCTGGTTTGTCAATTAGTGTGAGTGTTGAGTCAGTCAGACTGTAGAGCCTCATAGGAAGATCAATTCAAGCGTCTGCCTCAACCGGATGTGTGCAAGCATTCCATAGGTAAATCTAAGCCTCACATCTCATATCCCAAAACACCAGGTATATAAAACCCTTAAAACAAACTAGAACAACATAGGGTTTTTAAGTTAAGAAAAAAAATTTCAAAATAGGAAAATTATCTAAGTTTTCTTGCTTTGTCTATTTTATCGATACACATCTCGATATGATCGACCTACATTGTCGATGTCCTCTATACCAAAACGATATCATCAATTTGAGGACAAAATTCATCCAGAAACCACATACTGGACAGAATTATCGATAAATCAATATACTATCGATATCATCGATATTCAAATCTCGAGTCCATCGAAGGTGACTCGATAATATCGACAGACAGATCTCCGGCACCCCTATTTTTCCTTAAGAATATCATATGTACATCAATATATTGAAGTCTCCTCGATACCATCGAAATTCAAATCTCAATGATATCGGAAGGCCCTCGATGATATTGGTCATGGGCGCCATGTTATTCCAGCAAAATATTTTAAGATTGCTTATCTATGATCGGGGGTCACTCGATAGAATCAATAATCAAATATCTAAGATATCGGTATTATTTTGATGGCATCGAACAAGGACATAGACTGTCCAACAAGCATAATGAGAAATCTGTTGAATTTATTGATGCCTCGACATAGTTATCGTTATCATCAATATTCAAGTTTCAATGATCTCGAAGGTCCCTCGATCATTCTTGTAAACCTGAAATATTTCAAATCTCTCTCATTTTCAAATGTCGATGAATCAACACTAGTTTTAATTGAATCAGAGTTCGAAATCCGATGACATTGACACCTGTTTCGATTCCATCGACCAGTTGGCAAGAGGTTTCAAAAGCATATGACATTTGAGTTTGTGTCATCGAGCGGACCATCGATGCTATCGAGAGTATACGCTCGATGATATCGAACTCGCTCGATGATATCAAACTCAGTCATAAATGTGACCGTTTTATATCTGTTGGAACTTTTGCCTATATAAAGAGGATTGTCTATTGTTGCTGGTAGAGGAAGAAGAGTGTGATTTTGAGTGTTTTACCTTAGCCCCTTCTCTCAGGGAAGTTCATCCTCCAATCCACCCTTATCATTGATATTGAATAGAGTAGATTGGGGAATGAACTTCCACATTCAAGGATCCTCTAGCTACTACCTTAATGGCAAATCATTTAGCTGGGATGCCTTGAATGCATAGTCAAAATCACTCTATCTTCCTTATAGAAAAACATTTTATAGAGTAAGATTCCGTCTTAACCTTGACCCAACTAAAAGCCTTGTATTGGTACATCATTTGTGTTACGGATCAAGGAAGCTAAAGATTCTTCATCAACAAGGAGTAGCTCTTCCTCAACGTGCTGAATGAGACTCATCCACTTATTTGTAAGTTATTAGAGTCTAGAAGACACTTGTGATCATTCCTTTTAGGATTGGGTCTTAGGTGTTTCTCACCCTTGCAAGTCCTCGTAGGAGGCCTCCGATGGGAGTGTATGTGGCGGGTACGTAGTGTTGACCCTTGCTCTGTGGAGAGCATAAACTTCGGGTTGAAGGTGAACCTGTCTGAAACCTTAGGTTCGAGGTGATCCAAGTGAAACCTCCGTTAGGGTCTTATAGAAGATCCTTGGCCAGTGTGCCTAAAAGTGGGTTGTTGCGTTGACCCTTGCTCTGTGGAGAGCATAAACTTCAGGTTGAAGGTGAACCAAGGTGAACTTGTCTAAAACCTTAGCTTCGTGGTGATCTGAGTGAAACCTCCGTTAGGGTCTTATAGAAGATCATTGGCCAGTGTGCCTAAAAGTGGGTGCGTCGTGTTGACCCTTGCTCGTGAGAGCATAAACAGTCAGTCTCATTGTAGGTTGTAAAGGTTGAAGGTGAACTTGATTTAAAACCTTAGGTTTGACGTGAACCACCATGAAACCTCCTTAGTGAAATCTGGTACACTCAAGGGTTGAGTGCAGTTACCAGTAGTGGAGTAGACAAGTAGTCGAACCACTATAAAAATGACTGTATTTGAGATTGCTATTCTTTTGTTTATGTGATTTACTTTAATATTTTCATATCTAAGTATCTGAGATCACACCTCACACACATACACAGTCATATCCATCATAGACTAGTTTGCATATTGTTCACATCTTAAATGGTTTGTGATTGGATCCTCTACCGGGTTTGGAAGCTAGTAGAGTTACTTTTGAGTAATCCTAATATGTGCTAGTTGTTAGGATTAGTCTAATAGGATTTTAAATAAGCCATAAAAACTTTAAAAGTCCTATTCACCCCCTTTAGGACATATTGGCATATTCCTACTTCAACTAAAGCAGTCTTCACCGCTATTTCAAACGGCACACCTTAACAATTAAACACCGTAACTAATCACTTAATTAGTTACACTTTCGAAGCCTCTAGAAGAGGTTAATAGGGCCTTTATAAGGCTGCCTTTTAGGGAATCCTTTCCAAAGATGGAAAGGGATAGAGAGAGAGAGAGAGGATAGGGCACTATTCATGTTGCACTGAGTTGACTCAGCTCAACCGAAACTGAGTTGGGTTGGCCCGAGAATGGGTCATTGGTCTGTCTTCCAGCATAGGAAAAGAAAGAAGAGAGCAAGGAAGAAAAGAGAGAAAAGAGAAACCTAAAAAGAAAGGAAATGGAAAGAGAGAGAGAGAGAGAGAGAGAGAGAGAGAGATGGAATGTCTGCCGCCGCTGGATCGAGCTCCCAGTCGGCCGTCTGAGGCACCTTAGTCTTGCCGCTGGCCCTGTTGCAAACAAGTTCTAGCCCCTATCCTCAGTTCAAGTGATGAAATAAAAAACCCACCCCTATCTCGGCTTATTTCCAATGAACCAGTAAACTGACCGAATCCTCTATTACTACCGGTTCAACTCACTCGGCCGACTGTGTCCTCAGTCGCTTCTAACTCGTGACCGAGTTGGCGTGACTCAGAACCGCATGTCTGGGTGAAAACTCCGATTTGGATCAGTAGTGGTGGCCAGTCTGCCTCGAGCTCCAATCAGCGCTTGGAACCAATCTTGGGTGGCTCTGTTATCTTAGCTATTCCACACCTATCTGCATGTGGATCCCGACCATTTGATTTTCAAAACTCCCCTAACCCTCTGACGAGTTAACTCACCCAAGCTTCCTAACTGATTCGTTCCAGTTATGACTCGCTGATGCCTGAAGTCATCTGGAGACAATGTCGGTTCATCAGACCCAAGGGGGCTGATAATCTTACACCAAGCTAACTACCTTGGGCCCTCACTCAACTAGTTTAAGATTGGGAGTCCGACTGAGTCAACTCAACCGTGACTCACTAGATCTTTGTAACCCCCCATCCAGGGCTGTTTACAAGTGTAAACCTTATAGAATATTCACTTTCAATTGATTTCAAATCAACTAAGTAATGACGACCCCATAGCCATTACAGGTATAGAAATAGATTCTCAACTGCCCCAGTCAGGAAGTTAAAAACCCCATTACAAGAAGAATTGAATCAGGTGGAACGCTCATCCAAGGTGAGGGATATCCCCCATGGCTTCTTCATTGCATTAAATTCTAAAAATAGCGTTAAGCCTGAAATTGTAGAGATATTAATTGTGCGTGTAAATCTTACTTTCTTTAAATTAATCATGTGAAAATATTTATATCTCATTGCTCTAAGGTATCTTATAGAAATTCACATCATACTCTTGGCCTAGTTACATGTACAGTTCAATAAATATGTTAAGAAGTAGTAAATCTTGCTTCCTTTTAAATATTAAGTTCACTCCATGATCCATTTCATATACTAAAACCATTCTAATTTAAATCTAATTGCATATGATGTCTTGGAGTAGTACACTATTTCTTTCCTTCCTAATTGGTTATGGTGAGCATGAGCTAATGTGCAAATGCCTATTTACTTGATTTCTATATGCGACCAACATGTGATTGAGACTTGGTATAACACTCTCTAAGTCATGTTAGTAATGGTCTAACTTGGAGTTATATTCTACCATGTAATGACATATGACATGATGTATCCATCATTATTAATGTTGTACAATGACGCCTAAGTGTGAAATGCTACCTTTGGTGGGATGTTGTGAGAACTTGGTAAGATATGCTACATTGGGCCTCAATTGAACCTTGATCATTTTAGTGAGAATAATCTTGTCAAATCTATGGAATGTACATGAGCATCATGGTGCATGACATTCACGCATGACATGTGAGCTTTTCCGAGTGCTTAATGTAAGACACACTCTGCTCCATTTACTGATAGACCAGTCTAATGAACAGAGTTTGTGCATTTGAGTCACTTTGGGTGCTCTTAGGCTTTTCCATGATTTTAAACACCTCCTCGGGTGTACCCCGAGTACTTTTCCAGGAGGTCATCCTTGGGCGCACTTACCTCCATAGCCTTTTCTAGATAGTCTACCTATTACAGGCGGTCTTTTATTTTGACAGCTAGATGTGCATACCCAGATCTGTGACTTAAACATACATTCATACATTCATGCAAATGCATAAGTAGTCGTATTGCTCTATGAATCGAACATGATTTGTTAACCTATTTTGGAATGATGTGTTATGGTTGAATATATGAGGGAAATTTTCACTGAGCTTTCACTCACCCCATCATGCGATTGCACCAAATAAACGCATATTTGATGACAAGTGGAAACCCCTATGACGAGATCATAGGGACGACTAAGGTGGAGTTCGGCGAGGAGGGTCCTTATGTCGATCTAGTTGAGCAGTGGAAGCTCAACTGATATTTTTGGATTTAATTGCTTTCATATTCCAGACTATGTATTTTGTTTGAATTGTAAAAACATTTCCCCTGTTGTGGGATTTCATTTTGCTCCCATTTACATGTATTAAACTTCCTTTTGCTACTCTTAATATCCTTAGTTTATTCAATGTTGCCTTAATCCATGTCATGGAATCTATAGCTATTTAGATGTATGATGGCCCATTTTATAAAGTAATACTCGTACTCTCAATAAGGAGCGACTATCCTTGGGTTTTGAGAACCAGGGTATTATAAGATGGCATCAGAGAGAGTTTAGACAAACCTTACCTATGGGTAACAATCTTATACCAACCTTGAATGCCTTAAGTTAGGGTGATGGAATTAGATGTTGGAACTTAGGTAAATCTCCCCTAGACTTAAGAAAATTTTGAGAACGTAGAAAACAAAACTTAGGCTCCATTTGAAATTATTTAACCGCTTGGATGCATGTGGAGCTCCCTTAGAATTAGGAAAGTTGGAGAATGTAATATCCAAACTTAATTTCCCTTGGGAATTGATAAGATATCAATTTGAATTTATTTAGAAGACCCTTAAAGTTAGGGAGAATTGTGAAAATAGAGATGCAAAATTTTAAACTCTGAAAATCTTAGATTTAGTTATTTGAACTTAGAAACCAAATTTAGATTCCCAGTACTGAACCCCGTAAACATATTAGGTTTCATAGATGTATACTCACTCATGTCCATATCCTTATTTCAACTACACCTAGTTGTAAACATCTTGTCCTTTAACTATCCAATATTTCTATCCATAATAGCATTACTAATCTGATAGGCCTCCTATAAAAAATTGACTTTCAATTCGAGTAGGTACACCAATCTCATGTCGCCACGCAATTTGAATTCTGTTACATCATTTTTCTTAAACATAATAAACTGACAGTATTGCTAATTGAATAGTCATAATCTCTGATTTATGAAACTATAATTATCAAGCGTGAGTTGTTAATTTCATTTTATGAGGAGCCTTCACTTGATTTTAACTAATTAGTTGATGATTCATTTCAGTTGAATTATTATCTTATATACCATCTAAAGTAGGGATCACGGTGCATGTTTTAGATTGCACATGACATGTTTACAATTTATGAATACCTGTGTATCATTCACCACTAGAGTATCAAAGGTGCTTTCTTATCCACCTTGAAGTATGCAGTGGAATTTTGACTTTCCACTACCTTTTGGGACACCAAGTTGAAGCTTACTATTTGCATGTTATGATCATTGGATATTTTCATTACAACTGCCAAATAGATGTCCACCTTGTTTAGTTGCCTAAATATAGAAATCAAACCTAGTTCCCCATAGAAAAATTTTAGGGAAGACATTTGAATTTATCTAGAGTTCCCTTAGAGTTAAGAAAAACTTTGAACATAGAAACACAAATTGTAGACTCCTTAGGAAATTTCAGGTTTAGTTATTTGAACTTAGGAATTGAGGTTAAGATCCCTTGAATTCATTAGGATAGTCATTCAAACTTGGTTGGAATTACTTTAGAATTATGGAAATGGAGAACGTAAAAACCCAAACTTAAGTTCCCCTTGGAATTGATAGGATAGGCATTTGAATTTATTTAAAATTCCGTTAAAGTTAGTTGTGAATATAGAGATGCAAAGATTTTAGATTCCCTGGAATATATTTTGGATAACCATGGAACTTAGGAACAAAACCTAGGTTCCCCATTGTAAACTATCAGGATAGCTATTAAAGCTCAAAAAAAAAAAATAAAAAAAAAAAGAGAATTTGGATAAGTTTAACAAAGTTCAAATGTAAACTTCTATGTAGAAACTTGAATCTTGAAATTTCTGGTGAGCTGGTCATTTAGGACTGTTTTACCTAGATTCAAAGCACTCTTATTATAAAACTAGAAAATTTCATGATATTCCAAAGTGTCTAGAATGATCGGAACCACGAGCTGATGGAATCATATTTCAAGTAAAGCATATGCGGTTTGATCCAAATTCCATATCCTAGCAAATTCGAATGGTCTCAATGCCCTAATCAAGCAGAAGACCGAGATCTACCAAGATTAGGAAATGATACAGAAAATCCTTTGTTCTACGCAGGCATAGGATCGATGTATCAGGCTCAAACCCACTACGACCATCCGCTTGTGTTAAACTCGAACATGAAAATAGAAAATTAAATTGTATGTAGAAAATAGGGAACTAGCATATTTTGGGTAATTGTCACCTAGAACTTGAAATCTTGATGAATACTATAGGAAGTTGTGATGCCATTAAGTACTTAAATAAATCCCTACTTTCGGTAGATAGATCTCAAATTCTCTGGGACTTATATACACTACTCGACTAGAGTATAGACATACATGAGTTAGGGTACACCATTAGGATAACCTTGCTACTTGAACAATTAACAATTGGGATGAGCGTTGAAATAAATCTCTAACTTCTGAGTAGTACTAAATAGACTTTTGAACTTTAATGAGATATATGTATCTTAGTTAATCTGTTAGACTAAAGATTCATGAATTGTGACAAAAGTTAGAAATAACTTCCTGGGGATATAAGTCTTAATTACGTACAAATAAAATGCGAGATAAGATGCACAGTATGATGATTTTACTTGTAGTAGTAATAATCCGAATTACATTATCAAATCACAAGGATGAAATTTTCTTTAAGGGGGGTAGATTGTAACACCCTGTACTTTATGGTACTTGGGTGTTACTATGTAACCTAATTTAGAATAAGTACATATCTAATTTGTCTAAACGTTCACACGTTCTAGTACAAGTCTAACCATTCAGAGCAATATTCACCTCCAGAACAAGTTATACATTCGTTGATTTTTTATGGATCACTACATCATCAAGTCACTCTAATTTTTAGCATTTCAATCACCCTGAACCCGTACTCTAATTCCAATTAAAAAATATAAAAATAATAGTGACAATAAATAATTATAATAATAATATAAGAACCAATATTTTTTAGACACTAAACAAGGAGTTCGACCCGCTTAACGACATGGATCCATCAAACCCTTCATAAGAAGTACTTGGTCGAGCCCTGCTAGAGATCTGACGATGTAGATCCCGTAGATCATCGTGTGGCACCACTTTTGATCGTTGCGTGTACACAGAACCATGTACACCGGCCGTGCATGAGATCTAGTCTTGGGTTAAGTGGGTGTTGACCTGATACTAACTAGAAAAAGTGGAAATTCTCCCACATTTCCCTGCCTCTCGTAATTTCGAATCCAACCGACCGTTGTCATCATAAAACGACCCACCTTCATGATCATCTTGGATAATCCAAACCATCTATCTTATAGCCCATGGAATTCTGACCAAAACCAAGTTGTCACGCATGTTGATAGGCACTCGTGTGCACACAATTTTCAACGGTAGTAGAACCCTCATGTAGCTAGCCTTCCGAAAACAGAAAGATTCTCTTCCATGCGCATATGTTGTGCACGCACATCAAAGGTGGGGTCCACCATGAAGATCTGGATTGATCGACTCCGTTCGTTCATCTTGGTAGCTCGTGTAGGGTCTAGCCCAAGGGATGAGGCAGATCCATGGCTTATGTGGGCCATATCAATAGGAGTATTACCATTAGGCATTAGTCATTAACGAATCAAGGTGGTATGTGGTCCACACCCACGATCCGGACCGTTCATCTAGCTGGTGTGCCACCCAGGGCCACTATTTAGTTTAGATTATATAATAGAGATATATTTACATATTTATTTAGTATAATACATTAATAATTATAGGCAAGTATTTATTTAAAATCATGAATATTTATAATGTATATTTTGGTGATTATATATGCATATATAGTATAGTTATACTACTATTAAGTTATATATATATATATATATATATATTATATGGATAGTATGATACGATAATATATAGTTAAAGTTTATAAAATATAAATGTTAATTAATATACATCAATTATAAAATAATGTGTTGGTATACAATTTATTTTATATGTAGCTTAAATGGCAATAAAAAAATATACGTAATTTGAATAATTTAAGTAACATATATATTATTACGAATAATTATAAAATTATTTTGTATTATAATATATATACATTTAATATGAGTTTTTTGGATCACTTAGGATAGGACACCCATCTGACCTTGAGGTAGATCTATAACTTAGGTGGGCCTCATCTGGTGGTCAGTCATATCATATTTGTCCTCCAACATTCCCAGGCTAATTTTGGATACACTTAGACAGATGTTCCTAAAGTCCAATGAGTTTATAGTTGCTTACAGAATCACTAAATCAGGTTTGTGACCCTAATTTAGGTCCTCATGGTAACACCCGAGTAGTGAAAAGTACGGGGTGTTACATGCTGCCAGGCTGGCCAAAGCATCTGCTTTTGCATTTTCAGATTGCGGTACATGCTTAATTTCGACATGGTAGATCTGCTCCAATAACTGATGTGCTTTTCGACAGTATTGCAAGAGCTCTTGCTTTCTTATCTCAAATTCAGTTGTCAATTGATTTATGATCAATTTAGAATTCTCGAAGATTTGCAGCGTTTTTATCTTCATTTCTTGAGCAATTTTCGTTCCGATGATGAGAGCTTTGTACTCGGCTTCATTTTTTGTACACACAGCACCCAATGTGAAAGAGTAAGGTAACAAGTCACCTTGAGGAGTAATGAATATCACCCCGACCCCTGCCCCTGATGCTCGAGAAGCACCGTCAAAATACATCTTCCATGGGCTTTGCGACTCAACCAACATAACCCATTCATTAGGAAAATCATCACTAATGGTATTGCTCTCTGTTACAGGATGTGCTGCCAGGAAATCTGCCACTGCCTACCCCTTTACTGCTTTTGTCGGCTCATACGTGATCCTATATTTTGAAAGTAGCAGCATCCATTTGGCCAGTCTTCCTGGTAACATCGGTCTTGTCATTAAAAACTTTATCGGATCTGCTCTTGAGATTAAAGTTATGTCATGAGAGATACAATAATGCCTCAACTTTTGTACCGCAAATATCAGCGCCAAACATTCTTTTTCAATTGGGGAATAATTGCATTATGCGCCCATTAGAGTTCGGCTTAGATAATAAAGGGCGGTTTCTTTCCTAGATTCATTCACCTATGCCAACAAGGCTCCTAACGAATTCTCGACTGCAAATATATATAAAATGAGCGGCTTCCCTTTTATAGGGGCTGTCAGTACCGGCGGATGTTTCGAACAAGAAACAAATGCATTCGATTTGGGGGAATTATCTCATTTGAACATAATAGAGAAAGTATATGAAGAACAATCATTGTTTTAATAATACTGAGTTCATTTACATCCTCTAATATCCCTTGATTCTAAGATAGATCATCTAGAATATGAAAATTGACAAAGTTTGAATGTTGAATCTTAATATCAAATTCGACAGCATTTTGACTTGTGCTTTGATCATCACTCTAAGAGGAATGTTATGCGGGTTTGATCATCTGATCTCCCCCTTTTGAGCTTATCCCTTACGTAAAAAGTTGAGCTTGAAGTGTAAAGATTGAATTTGACAATTTCGGCAGCATTTCGGCTCTTTCCATCATTGGCTGTTTAACAACCTAGTTGTGCGACCCACTCAACCAACTATTGGTTGCTCGGTCCGTGCAACTAACTTCTCTTCCTCTCCTACCTTCAACTTCTTCTGGAGCTCAAACCTTCTTCCAAAATTCTTCCAATCCCTAAATGAGAGGGGGAGTGGGGTATTTATAGGCCTCCACACGTGTGAACTCTCGATCTTTGTGCCATGGGGTCCACCTTGTATCAAATCAAATCATCCATAATAGACTGCTTCTGACTGTGCGACCCCTGCAAGACATGAAGTTGCTTCCATGACCCGCGCAACCAACTATTTATTGGTCATCTCTTCAAGTTGTTCGCGCGACCCACGCAACACATGAAGTTGCTAGCGTGACCCACGTAACCAACTATTTATTACTCATCTCTTCAAGTTGTTCGCGTGACCTGCACAACACATGAAGTTTCTTGCGTGACCCGCGCAACCAAATATTGATTTGCGCGGTCCACACAACCACTTACTATGATACTCAATTTTCTTCTTTCTTTCTCATTTCTTCACTTCTCCTCAAATCCTTTCTCTTCAATCTTCTTTTATCTTTTTTGTGCTCCAACACTAGCAAGCTGTTGGAGTCTTCACAGTTTGTGCGCAAAAATTGTTGGAATCTTCATAATTTGTGCTCGCAAGCTGTTGGAGTCTTCACAGTTTGTGCTCGCAAGCTATTGGAGTCTTCATATTTTGTTATCGCAAGCTGATGGAGTCTTCACAATTTGTTCTCGCAAGTTGTTGTAGTCGTTATATTTTGTGGGCACAAAGTGTTGGAGTTTTCCCAGTTTAGGCTCACAGGGTGCTGGATTCTTCACAGTTTGTGAGGCAAATTGTTGGAGTCTTCATAGTTTGTGCTCGCAAGTTATTGGAGTCTGCAGAGTTTATTCTTGAAAGTTGATGGAGTTTTCACAGTTTGTGCTCGCAAGTTGTTGGAGTCTTCACAGTTTGTGCACAAGAGGTGTTTGAGTCTTCATAGTTTGTGCTTGCAAACTGTTGGATTTTTTACAGTTTGTGCTCATAAGCTATTAGAGTCTTTACAGTTTGTGCGTAAAAAGTGTTTAAGTCTTCACAGTTTGTGTTCGCAAGCTGCTGGATTCTTCATAGTTTGTGCTCACAGACTATTGGAGTCTTCACAGATTGTGCCCACAAATTGTTGGAATCATCACTGTTTGTGTTCACAAGCTGTTGGAGTCTTCATAGTTTGTGCTTGCAAGCTATTCGAGTCTTCATATTTTGTTATCACAAGCTGATGGAGTCTTCATAGTTTTTTCTCCCAAGTTGTTGGAGTCATCACAGTTTGTATTCACAAAGTGTTTGAGTCTTCCCAGTTTGGGCTCACAAGCTGTTGGATTCTTCACAGTTTGTGTACGCAAATTGTTAGAGTCTTCATAGTTTATGCTCGCAACCTATTGGAGTCTGTAGAGCTTGTGCTCGCAAGCTGATGGAGTCTTCACAGTTTATGCTCGCAAGTTGTTGGAGTCTTCACAGTTTGTGTGTAAAAAGTATTTGAGTCTTCATAGTTTGTGCTTGCAAGATGTTGGATTCTTTACAGTTTATGCTTGCAAGCTGTTGGAGTGTTCATAGTTTGTGCGCACAAGTTGTTGGAATCTTCACAGTTTGTGCTTGCAAGCTGTTAGAGTCTCTACAGTTTGTGCTCGCAAGCTATTGGAGTCTTCATATTTTATACTCTCAAGTTGATGGAGCCTTCATAGTTTGTTCTCGTAAGTTGTTGGAGTCGTCACAGTTTGTGCGCACAAAGTGTTTTAGTCTTCCCAGTTTTGTAACGCCCTGAAAATCGGGGGTCGAGCATAAACTCAACTCCCGAGTTCCAGAACATCACTTATGCAACAAAATGAATGATGATTGAATGTTGACTGTATTTGTGCATTGAACATGAGTGAGATTAAGCCAAAACAGAATATCATACTCCAGAGATAATAAATTAGCAAGCGAAAGACTGTGATAGGTAGATAAAATATATAAACTGTAGTGAGTCTCCAGAGTGTGATAAAGTTACCAGGTTAAATAATTACAAGTAAATTATACCAAGTTGTGTAGTATGATCTAGTCAACATCCCTGTAGCCCCGACAATCAAGGTACGGCTCTCACGAAGCCGCCAGAAAACAGCATATACGAGAAAGCATTCCCGTCGTCATAGAAGTCCGGCTCCGCCTCAGAAATAGCGTTGCCATCTGCAATCAGACAAAGTCTGGTGGGTGTTCGGAACACCGTCCCGTATTGTGGGAGTGAGTGATCAACTCAGTGGAACAATAAAGCATAGGTTAACATGTTATCAATTCAGTCAAGCAGTAATGATAAAGCAGTACAAATCAAACAATTCTAACTACTCTTATTAAGTGCGAGAATGAAATGACATGATGCTGTATGCCCTTGCCAAACCACCCTCAAGCGACATCATCTTACGTTCGCGAATGCTTACTCCCTCAGTGCGCCACATCTACAAAGCACATGCGGTGCGATGATGCTCATAATTACCAAGTTATTATTAGTCCATTTCAAACAGCAATATTGGGAAACTAAGGTACCTCCCTTGTATCATTCCCAAACATGATCCATTTTAGGGTCGTCAATCCTAGTTAATCTCATACGATATTTTGGTTTGAGAAGCATAGTGAAGGCATCGTAAAGGGCTCGTCACCCGTCAGCGCGGATACAGATCTCACCGTATGCGGCTCAATTGCTGGCCGTCAGCTCGAGTACAGGTCTCACCGTACTCGGCTCAATCACTAGCCGTCAGCTCGAGTACAGGTCTCACCGTACTCGGCTCAACTCATACTCTAGTTGCTGTGAAAGACTCGTCGCCAATCACAGACCCTTGGAGTATACTCGAAGATACTACGGAGGACTCGTCGCCCGTCAGCACGAGCACAGGTCTCACCGTACTCGGCTCTCGCCGTAAGTATCGACAGCTCGAATACAGTGTCCCATACCACCGTATTCGGCTCACGAGTTTGGTTGCGCAATGGTCACTACGGGGAGGCACATGGCCCCAGCGTAGGCCGACAGCTCGACCACGGTGTCCCATACCACCATGCCCGGCTCATGCGTCTTAGCGGATCAAGGTACCATGGTTAAAAGGGATTTCACTGGTAAGTTTGGTACCCTAGGTTCAAGCGATGGCGACCAAACATAGTGAACATACATAAGACGGTCGGGTTACTTGACGAGCTCGGCTAGCTCGAGCGCACAACAAGTTGAACGACATGAAGTGCATAAGCACTTCGCGTGGCCAACCACTATCGCCAACCAGAAGTACGACTCGGGTTCGTCGAACACGTCTCACGTGGCAAATGAATCGCGACCACGAATTCAATTCTGCAGTACCGATTGTCCGGACTATAATCATAGCCCCAAACATGATAACTTGCGAGATAGATAAAGCGAGTAATGGATCAAGATTCCACTCATATAATCAAGGTATGGTATTATCCGTTTAGTTTCGCTGTGGTCGTGCATTGCGTACTCGTTGCTCCGCTCCCCCATCACCCATGACGGATCATACAACGTAAATATAAATTTAAACATATGCATTACATAGTTATAATCATAAAGCAGTTGAGCATGTTATGAATCACAACACAAGCATGAGTTTATATATGTTCAATTCCTAATCACACAACAATCCAAGGAGATCATACACATAGTTAAAAGAGGTTGAGAATCATATCTCAACACCCTTATATATTACAATTTGCTAACTACTACTCATTCAGACATTTCAAGAAACACTTAAACAAACACACATCAACATACATGACATATGTCGATCACATAGGCATTAGGCCAAATTCTTTTACTAGGGAGTTGCCCCAATCATAACACGTGTACACCCACGACGGATAATCATGGCAAGCAGGAATCCAAGTTCCATATTCATTCAGTCATTTCCACGAACACTTGGGCCACACATTTTTAGCATATATAGTGTATATTGGCCGTGGCGTGATTTAGGGCAAATCCTTTCGTCAAAGGGGTATCGCCAATACAACAATCATGAATCCACGACAATTAGTCATGGCGAGCACGAATGAGAATTCTATACTCATTCAGTCCTTTTTCACAAACACTTAGAATACACTATTACAACATACATGGTGTATGTTAGCAAAACATGTATTAGGGCTATCCTTTAGCCAAGCGAGTATTTTATCCATGTATAATATATTACTACAACAAATAATCATGTTAAATACATCTCCAAAATATATATGTATACGGTACTTCTTACAATACCGTATTTCTACATACATAGTGTTTATTAGTAAACATGTATTTAGGCGAATCCTTTCGCCAAATAAGTATTCTATCCATACGACAAATAAACTGTCAAACATATTTCCATAAAAAATACGTATACGGTATTTTATACGAATACCTAGAGTATGTGAAATTCCAAATTCTACAATTTTAATCGAAACAGAAAACGGAAAGCACTTTGTACATGTGCAATTGCATACAGATCATGAATCTACCATTATCGGACATTGAAAGCGTTGAAAACCGTAACCTATACACCTAAAGTCCTCACCTTGTGTCGTAGAATCGTAACGGAGTTGATAGGTTCGCTAAGCTTCCGTATACGGGAGTTTGGCGACCTAGAGAAAGAAATAGGTTAGCTATTTCCTAACCTACAACTGTCTAATCCCCCAAACAGGTTAGGGTTAGGGTTTCTTACCTAGAAACAATGCCAGAATCGCCGGGAAAGCGATGAGAATCAGGCGGTGGAGCCCGAATAGCGGCAAGGAACAGCAACAGGGAATTCCTCCCACATCTCCCTCACTTTATCTCTCTTTTCCCTCTCTCAAATCCAAATTCGTATGGCTGGAATGGGAGAGGGTTTAAGGTCCTTTTATAGCCTAAAACCTTCCCAAAATAGACTCAGGTTCAAGGGTTACTGCTAATATAGGTATTTCGTCACTTTTCCAGCTCAAAAGAGAGGTTCTGGTGGCCCTCCTTGAGCCAAACGTCAGACTTAAGCTCACCACACATGGATCTATGTGGGATTACGTTTTCGACTCGATCGAATTCCCAGATCGCACGTGGCAGACCACTTTCAGTTCAACGGTCAGTGGGCCACGATCCGAAATTCCAAGTACATGTAAATGTTCCTGAAATTTTTCTTAATCCAAGGGTGTAATTTAGTCTGATTCTGACAGTCTGGTTGCTTAATACTGATGCGCAAGTGAATGGTGCCAGATCACTATTCCAGATATTTATTTTGTAAAGGGAATAGTGTTTTTCACACACCCTCGCTCCGGATCCAAACGAATGGCCGTGGGACATCGGCTGGACCTGATTTTGAGATGATAGTCAAGCCCAGCAAGGCGGTCCTAAGTCCTTAACTTCGTATTGTTCGGACTCCCGATGTGTGGTCCAGATCAGATACGGAATTTTGAGATGCTCCCGAGAGTAGCCGGGTAATGAGTTTGATCCTAGATTTTTGGGTAACCTAGCATCAATGATTCTACAAGTTTTGGGTCTTGCAGATCGTATTTAAAGCGATTCAAATAGATTTCATGGCTAATCTAGTTTAGCACTTAGTTAACTTTGTCAAATTTCTAAAGGATTTAATCCTAAGTGATTTCCGTCTGAGGTAGTATTTAGTCCTTTGCAGTTTGTATCTAAAGTGATCCAAGTTATACTACTTAGCTAGTTTAAGATAGTGTCTAGGGTGAAGGTGCTTTGAGAAATTGAAAGCACAAGGTAGTGAAGGGTGGGATTTGTGAAAAAAATGGTTTGAAAAGAGATTTGAAGCTTTAATTGAGCGTTTAAGAAGTTAAACCTGTATTAGGATTGATCCATTGCCTAAGGACGTCTAATCCCAGGTTGGCAAAAATCCGGGGCGTTACAAGTTTGTCCTCCCAAGCTGTTGGATTCTTCACAGTTTGTGTTTGTAAATTGTTGAAGTCTCACAGTTTGTGGTCGCAAGTTATTGGAGTCTGTATAGTTTGTGCTCGCAAGCTGATGGAGTCTTCACAGTTTGTTCTTGCAAGTTGTTGGAGTCTTCACAGTTTGTGCACGCAAAGTGTTGGACTCTTCCCTATTTGTGCTCGCAGATGATGAAGTCTTTGCTTTTTATGCTCATAAGCTGGAGTATTCATAGTTTATGCTCGTAAGATGATGAAATCTTCATAGTTTGTTCTCGCAAGTTATTGTAGTCTTCATCACAATTTGTGCACACAAAGTGTTTGAGTCCTCACAGTTTGTGCTCACAAGATATTGGATTCTTCACAGTTTGTGCTCGCAAATTGTTAGAGTCTTCACAGTTTGTGTTCACAGGCTGTTGGAGTATTCATAGTTTGTGCTCCCAAGCTGATGGAGTCTTCACATTTTTTCCTTGGAAGGTATTGTAGTATTCGCAGTTTATGTGCATAAAGTGTTGGACTCTTCACAGTTTGTGCTCGCAAGCTGTTGGAGTCTTACAGTTTGTTCTCGCAAGTTGTTGGAGTCTTCACAGTTTTTTAGCGCAAATTGATGAAATCTTCACAGTTTGTGCTCGCAAGTTGTTGGAATCTTCACAGTTTATGCTTGCAAGCCGTTGGAGTCTATACAGTTTGTGCTCGCAAGCTGATGGAGTCTTTCTAGTTTGTTCTCGGAAGTTCTTGGAGAATGCACAGTTTGTGTACACAATGTGTTTAAGTATTCATAGTTTGTTCTCACAAGTTCTAGGAGAATGCACAGTTTGTGCTCGCAAGATGTTAGATTCTTCACAGTTTGTGCATGCAAAATTTGGAGTTAACACAGCTTTTAGTCGCAAGCTATTAGAGTCTTCATTGTTTGTTGTCACAAGCTGTTGAAGTATTAACAGGTTTTACATACAGAGTGTTGGAGTATTCATAGTATCTGCTCGCAAGCTATCGAAGTCTTCACGGTTTGTGCTCGCCGGTTATTGGAGTCTTCACTATTTGTGTTGGCATGCTGTTGGAGTCTTCATAGTTTTTATGCACAAAGTGTTACTGTCTTTACAGTTTGTGCTCACAAGCTATTGGATTCTTCATAGTTTGTGCGGCAAATTATTGGACTCTTCGCATTTTGGGCTCATAAGCTGTTGGACTCTTCAGATTTTATGATTGCAACTTGATGGAGTCTTCATAATTTGTTCTCATAAGTTGTTAGAGTCTTCACAATTTGTGCACACAAAGTGTTTGGGTCTTCACAGTTTGTGCATGCAAGCTATTGGATTCTTCATAGGTTGTAAACGAAAGTTGTTGGAGTCTTCACAGTTTGTGCTCTCAAGCTACTGGAGTCTTCACAGTTTGTGCATGCAAATTGTCGGATTCTTCACAGTTTGTGCTCCCAAGCTGTTGGAGTCTTCACAATTTGTACTTGCAAGCTGTTAGAGTCTTCGTAGTTTATGCTCGTAAGCTGATGAGTCTCCACAGTTTGTGCGCACAAAGTGCTTGAGTCTTTATAGTTTGCGCTCACAAGTTATTGGATTCTTCAGTGTTTGTGCCCGCAAATTGTTAAAGTAGTCACAGTTACTGGTCACAAGCTGTTGGAGTCTTTACAGTTTGTGCGAGTAAGTTGTTGGAGTCATCACAGCTTGTGCTTGCAAGCTGTTGGAATCTTCACAGTTTGTGCACGCAAATTGTAGGAGTCTTCATAGTTTATGCTCACAAGTTGGTGCAGTCTTCTCAGTTTATTCTCGCAAGGTGTTGGAGTCTTCATAGTTTGTGAGCACAAATTGTTTGAGTAATCACAGTTAGTGCTCCCAAACTATTGGTTTCTTCATAGTTTATGCATGCGAATTGTTGGAGTAGTCAGAGTTTTTGGTTGCAAGCTGTTGGAGTCTTTACAGTTTCTATGTGCAAGCTGTTGGAGTCTTCACAGTTTGTGCTCGTAAGCTGTTCGAGTCTCCATAGTTTGTGCCCGCAAATTGTTTGAGTCTTCATAGTTTTTGCTCATAAGCTGATGCAATCTTCACAGTTTCTTTTCCCAAGTTGTTGGTTTCTTCATAGTTTGTGAGTGCAATTTGTTAAATTCTTCACAGTTCGTGTTCGCAAGCTGTTGGAGTCTTCATAGTTTGTGCTCCCAAGCTGATGGACTTTGCACTTTTTTTTCTCGCAAGCAATTGGAGTATTCATAGTTTGTACGCGTAACGTGTTGGACTCTTCACAGTTTATGCTCGCAAGCTATTAGAGTCTTACAATTTCTGCTGGCAAGTTGTTGGAGTCTTCACCGTTTGTGAGCACAAATTGATAGAATCTTCACAGTTTGTGCTCGCAAGCTGTCGGAGTCTTCACAGTTTATGCTTGCAAGCTGTTAGAGTCTTCATAGTTTATGCTCACAAGTTGATGGAGTCTTCCTAGTTTGTTCTCGTAACTTCTTGGAGAATGCACAGTTTGTGGGCATAAAGTGTTTGAGTCTTCATAGCTTGTTCTCGCAAGTTCTAGGAGAATGCACAGTTTTTGCTCACAAGATGTTGGATTCTTCACAGTTTGTGCACACAAATTTTGGAGCCTCCGCAATTTTTAGTCGCAAGCTATTGGAGTCTTCACAGTTTGTGCTCACAAGCTATTGAAGTATTCACAGGTTGTGCGCACAGAGTGTTGGAGTATTCAAAGTATCTACTCGTAAGCTATCGGAGTCTTCACAGTTTGTGCTCGCAAGTTGTTGGAGTCTTCATTGTTTGTGCTAGCAAGCTGTTGGAGTCTTCATAGTTTTTACGCACAAAGTGTTAGAGTCTTTACAGTTTGTGCTCGCAAGCTGTTGGATTCTTCATAGTTTGTGCATGCAAATTGTTGGAATATTCACAGTTTGGGATCACAAGTTGTTGGAGTCTTTAGAGTTTGTGCTCACAACCTGATGGAGTCTTCACAGTTTGTTCTTACAAGTTGTTAGAGTCTTCAAAATTTGTGCCCACAAAGTGTTTTTGTCTTCACAGTTTGTGCACGCAAGCTGTTGGATTCTTCACAGGTAGTACACGCAAATTATTGGAGTCTTCACTGTTTGTCCTCGCAAGCTGATGGAGTCTTCGCAGTTTTTGCATGCAAATTCTTGGAATCTTCACAGTTTGTACTCCCAAGCTGTTGGAGTCTTCATAATTTGTGCTCACAAGCTGTTGAAGTCTTCACAGTTTGTGCAAACAAAGTGTTTGAGTCATCATAGTTTGTGCTAGCAAGTTGTTGGAATCTTCACAGTTTGTGCCCGTAAATTGTTGGCAAGTTGTTGGAATCTTCACAGTTTTTATGCTCAAGTTGTTGACTCTTCACATATTGTGCTCGCAAGCTGTTGGACTCTTTACAATTTGTGTGCCCAAGCTGTTGGAGTCTTCATAGTTTGTGCCCGCAAATTGTAGGAGTCTTCATAGTTTTCGCTCGTAAGCTAATGCAGTTTTCACAATTTCTTCTACCAAGTTGTTGGTTTCTTCACAATTTGTGCGTGCAAATTGTTGGGGTCTTCACAGTTTGTGCTTGCAAGCTGCTGTAGCCATCATAGTTTGTGCTCGTAAGCTGATGGAGTCTTCGCAGTTTGTTCTCGCAAGTTGTTGGAGTCCACATAGTTTGTACGTATAAATGGTTCAGTCTTTACAGTTTGTGTTCACAAGCTGTTGGATTCCTCAGAGTTTGTGTTCGCAACTTGATGGAGTCTTCGCAGTTTTTTCTCTCAAGTTGTTAGAGTCTTCACAATTTGTGCACATAAAGTGTTTGGGTCTTCATAGTTTATGCATGCAAGCTGTTGGATTCTTCATAGGTTGCACACGAAAATTATTGAAGTCTTCACAGTTTGTGCTCGTAAGCTACTGGAGTCCTCAGAGTTTGTACACGCAAATTGTTGGAATCTTCACAGTTTGTGCTCCCAAGCTGTTGGAGTCTTCACAGTTTGTGCTCACAAGTTGTTTGGGTCTTCATAGTTTATGCTCGCAAGCTGAAGGAGTCTCCACAGTTTGTTCGAACAAAGTGTTTGAATCTTTATAGTTTGTGCTTGCAAATTATTAGATTCTTCATAGTTTGTGCCCGCAAATTGTTGGAGTGGTCATAGTTTCTGGTCGCAAGCTATTGGAGTCTTCACAGTTTGTGCGCACAAGTTGTTGGAGTCTTCACCACTTGTGCTCGCAAGCTGTTGGAGTCTTCACAGTGTGTACGTGCATATTGTAAGAGTCTTCATAGTTTGTACTCGCAAGTTGATGCAGTCTTCACAGTTTGTTCTAGCAAGGTGTTGGAGTCTTCATAGTTTGTGTGCACAAAGTGTTTGAGTCTTCATAGTTAGTGCTCCCAAGCTGTTGGATTCTTCACAGTTTGTGCGCACAAATTGTTGGAGTAGTCACAGTTTTTAGTTACAAGCTGTTGGAGTCTTTACAGTTTGTGTGCGCAAGCTGTTGTAGTCGTCACAGTTTGTGCTCCTAAGCTGTTGAAGTCTTCACAGTTTGTGCCCGCAGACTTCACAGTTTCTTCTCCCAAGTTGTTGGTTTCTTAACAGTTTATGTGTGTAAATTATTGGAGTCTTCATAGTTTCGCAAGCTGTTGGAGTCTTCATAGTTTATGCTTGCAAGCTATTAGAGTCTTAACAGTTTATGCTTGCAAGTTGTTGGAGTCTTCATAGTTTGTGCTCGCAAGCTGATGGAATCTTCCTAGTTTGTTCTCGTAAGTTCTTGGAGAATGTACAGTTTGTGAGCACAAAGTGTTTGAGTCTTCCTAGTTTGTTCTCGCAAGTTCTAGTAAAATGCACTATTTGTGCTCTCAAGATGTTGGATTCTTCACAGTTTGTGCACGCAAATTTTGGAGTCTCCACAGTTTTTAGTTGCAAGCTATTCTCATAAGCTGTTGAAGTATTCACAGGTTGTGCGCAGAGAGTGTTGGAGTATTCACAGTATCTGGTCGTAAGCTATCGAAGTCTTCACAGTTTCTGCTCGCAAGTTGTTGTAGTCTTCACTGTTTATGCTGGCAAGCTGTTGGAGTCCTCGTAGTTTTTATGTACAAAGTGTTAGAGTCTTTACAGTTTGTTCTCGCAAGCTGTTGGATTCTTCATAGTTTGTGAGTGCAAATTGTTGGAATCTTTACAGTTTGGGCTCACAAGTTGTTAGAGTCTTCAGAGTTTGTGCTCATAACCTGATGAACTCTTCACAGTTTGTTCTCGCAAGTTGTTATAGGCTTCACAATTTGTACACAGAGTGTTTGGGTCTTCACAGTTTTTGCACGCAAGCTGTTGGATTCTTCACAGGTTGTACACGCAAATTGTTGGAGTCTCCACTATTTGTGCTCACAAGTTGCTGAAGTATTCACAGTTTATGCACGCAAATTGTTGGAATCTTCATAGGTTGTGCTCCTAAGTTGTTGGAGTCTTCACAGTTTGTGCTCGCATGCTGTTGGAGTCTTCGTTGTTTTTTCTTGCGAGCTGATGGAGTCTTCACAGTTTTTACGCACAAAGTGTTTGAGTCATCATAGTTTGTGCTTGCAAGTTGTTGGAATCTTCACAGTTTGTGCCCACAAATTGTTGGCAAGCTGTTGGAATCTTTACAGTTTTTGCGCTCAAGTTGTTGGACTCTTCACATCTTGTGCTCGCAAACTGTTAGAGTCTTTACAGTTTGTGCTCGCAAGCTATTGAAGTCTTCATAGTTTGTGCTCGTAAGCTATTGGAGTCTTCACAATTTGTACCCACAAATTATAGGAGTCTTCATAGTTTTTGCTCGTAGGTTAATGCAGTTTTCACAATTTCTTCTCCCAAGTTGTTGGTTTCTTCACAGTTTGTGCTTGCAAATTGTTGGGGTCTTCACAGTTTGTGCTCGCAGGCTATTGTAGTCATGATAGTTTATACTTGTAAGTTGGTGGAGTGTCCACAGTTTTTTCTCGCAAGTTGTTGGAGTCCACATAGTTTGTATGTACAAATGGTTCAGTCTTTACAGTTTGTGCTCACAAGCTGTTGGATTCTTCACAGTTTGTGTGCATAAATTATTGGAGTCTTCACAGTTTGTGTTCACAAGTTGTTGGAGTTTACATAGTTTGTGCTCGCAAGATGATGGAGTCTTCACAGTTTGTTCTCGCAAGCTGTTGGAGTCTTCACAGTCCGTGCATGCAAAGTGTTGGACTCTTCACTATTTGTGCTTGCTAGATGTTGGAGTCTTCACTTTTTGTGATCGTAAGCATTGGAGACTTCATAGTTTATGCTTGCAAGCTGATGTAGTCTTCATAGTTTGTTCTCGCAAGTTGTTGTAGTCTTCAACACAATTTGTGCGTACAAAGTGTTCGAGTCTTCACAGTTTGTGCTCGCAAGCTATTGGGTTCATCACAGTTTATGTGCGTAAATTGTTGGAGTCTTCACAATTTGTTTTCATAAGCTATTGGATTCTTCATAGTTTGGGCTCCCAAGCTGATGGAGTCTTCTCTCTTTTTTTTTCTTGCAAGCTATTGGAGTATTCGCAGTTTGTGTGCATAAAGTGTTGGACTCTTCATGGTTTGTGCTCGCAAGTTGTTGGAGTCTTACAGTTTATACTCGCAAGTTGTTGGAGTCTTCGTAGTTTGTGAGCACAAATTGAGGGAATCATCACAGTTTATGCTCGCAAGCTGTTAGAGTCTTCACAGTTCATGCTTGCAACCTGTTGGAGTCTTTATAGTTTGTACTCGTAAGCTAATGAATTATTACTAATTTGTTCTCGCAAGTTCTTGGAGAATATATAGTTTGTGCATACAAAGTGTTTGAGTCTTCCTAATTTGTTCCCGCAAGTTCTTGGAGAATGCACAGTTTGTGCTCGCAAGATGTTGGATTCTTCACAGTTTGTGCACGCAAATTTTGGAGTCTCCACAGTTTTTAGTCGCAAGCTATTGGAGTCTACACAGTTTGTGCTCACAAGCTGTTGAAGTATTCACAGGTTGTGCGCACAGAGTGTTGGAGTATTCACAGTATCTGCTCGTAAGCTATCAGAGTCTTCACAGTTTGTGCTCGCAAGTTGTGGAGTGTTCACTGTTTATGATGGCAAGCTGTTGGAGTCTTCATAGTTTTTACGCACAAAGTGTTAGAGTCTTTACAGTTTGTGTTCGCAAGCTGTTGGATTCTTCACAGTTTGTGCGCGCAAATTGTTGGACTCTTCAGAGTTTGGGCTCACAATCTGTTGGAGTCTTCAGAGTTTGTGCTCGCACCTAATGGAGTCTTCACAGTTTATTCTATCAAGTAGTTAGAGTCTTCACAATTTGTGCGTACAAAGTGTTTGGGTTTTCATAATTTGTGCATGCAAGTTGTTGGATTCTTCACGGGTTGTACACGCAAATTGTTGGAGTCTTCACAGTTTGTGCATGCAAATTTTTGGAATCTTCACAGTTTGTGCTCCCAAGTTGTTGAAGTCTTCACAGTTTGTGCTCACTAGCTATTAGAGTCTTCATAATTTGTGCTCGTAAGCTGATGGAGTCTTCACAGTTTGTGCACATAAAGTATTTGAGTCTTCATAATTTGTGCTCGCAAGTTGTTGGATTCTTTACAGTTTGTGCCCGCAAATTGTTGGAGTAGTAACAGCTTTTGGTTGCAAGCTGTTGGAGTCTTCACTGTTTGTGCGCCCAAGTTGTTGGAGTCTTCACAGCTTGTGCTAGCAAGCTGGTGGAGTCTTCACGTTTGTGCGCGAAAATTGTAGGAGTCTTCATAGTTTGTGCTCGCAAGTTGATGCAGTCTTCACAGTTTACTTTCGAAAGGTGTTGGAGTCTTCATAGTTTGTACGCACAAAGTGTTTGAGTCTTCACAGTTTGTGCTCCCAAATTGTTGGATTCTTCACAGTTTGTGCGCACAAATTGTTAGAGTAGTCACAGTTTTTTGTTGTAAGCTGTTGGAGTGTCTACAGTTTATGCGTGCAAGCTGTTGGAGTCTTCATAGTTTGTGCTCATAAGCTATTGGAGTCTTTACAGTTTGTGACTGCAAATTGTAGGAGCCTTCATAGTTTTTGCTCGTACGCTGATGCAGTCTTCACAGTTTCTTCTCCAAAGTTGTGGTTTTCTTCATAGTTTGTCCGTTCAAATTGAAAGTGTCTTCACTGTTTCTGGTCGCAAGCTGTTGTAGTCATCATAGTTCATGCTTGTAAGCTGATGGAATCTTCACAGTTTGTTCTCGCAAGTTATTGGAGTCCACATAGTTTATGCATACAAATGGTTCAATCTTTACAGTTCGTACTCACAAGCTGTTGAATTCTTCACAGGTTGTGCACGTAAATTGTTGGAGTCTTCACAGTTTGTGCTCACAAGCTGTTAGAGTTGTCACAGTTTCTGCATACAAATTGTTGGAATCTTCCCAGTTTGTGCTCCCAAGTTGTTAGAGTATACACAGTTTATGATCGGAAGCTGTTGGAGTCTTTATAATTTGTGCTCGCAAGATGATTGAGTCTTCACAGTTTGTTCTCGTAAGTTGTTGGAGTCTTCACAGTTTGTGCGCACAAAGTATTTGAGTCTTCAGAGTTTGTGCTCATAAGTTGTTGGATTCTTCATAGTTTATGCCCATAAATTATTGGAGTAGTCACTATTTTTTGTTACAAACTGTTGAAGCCTTAACAGTTTATGCACGCAAGCTATTGGAGTCTTCATAGTTTGTGCTCACAAATTGTAGGAGTCTTCATAGTTTGTGCTTGTAAGCTATGTAGTCTTCACACTTTGGTCTCCCAAGTTGTTAGAGTCTTCATAGTTTATGCGCACAAAGTGTTTGAGTCATCACAGTTTGTGCTCCTAAGCTGTTGGTTACTTCACAGTTTGTGTGGACAAATTGTTGTACTCACAGTTTTTTGTTCTAAACTGTTGGAGTCTTTACAGTTTGTGCACGCAAGTTGTTCGAGTCTTCACAGTTTATGCTCGTAAGCTGTTGGAGTCTTCACAGTTTGTACCTGCAAATTGTAGGAGTCATCATAGTTTATTCTAGTACGTTGATGCAGTCTTCACAGTTTGGTCTCCCAGGTTGTTAGAGTCTTCATAGTTTTTACGCACAAAGTGTTTGATTCTTCAGCGTTTATGCTCGCAAGCTATTGGATTCTTCACAGTTTGTGCACGCAAATTGTTGAAGTCTTCAAAGTTTGTGCTCACAAGCTATTGTAGTCTTCATAGTTTGTGCTCGTATGTTGATGTCTTCACAGTTTGTTCTCGCAATCTGTTAGAGTCTTCACAGTTTGAACGTACAAATGGTTTAGTCCAGTTTGTGCTTGCAAGCTGTTGGATTCTTCACAGTTTTCGTGTGTAAATTGTTGGAGTCTTCCCAGTTTATGCTCGCAAGCCGTTGGACTCTTCATAGTTTGTGCTCGCAAGCTGATGGAGTCTACGCAGTTTGTTCTCACAAGTTGTTAGAGTCTTCATAATTTATTCACCCAAAGTGTTTGAGTCTTCATAGTTTGTGATCGCAAGCTATTGGAGACAGCATGGTTTGAACTCACAAGCTGATGGAGTCTTCACAGTTTGTGCTCGCAAGTTATTAGATTCTTCACAGGTTGTGCACAAAAAGTATTTGAGTCTTCACAGTTTGTGCTCGCAAGCTGTTAGATTCCTAACAGTTTATGCTGGCAAGCTATTGTAGTCTTCACTGTTTGTGTACGTAAATTGTTGGAATCTTCACAGTTTGTGTTTGCAAGCTATTGGAGTCTTCATATTTTGTTATCGCAAGCTGATGGAGTCTTCACAATTTGTTCTCACAAGTTGTTGGAGTCATCACAGTTTGTGTGCACAAAGTGTTCGAGTCTTCCCAGATCGGGCTCGCAAGCTATTGGATGCCTGTTGGAGTCTGCAGAGTTTATGCTCGCAAGTTGATAATGTCTTCACAGTTTGTGCGCACAAATTGTCAAAATCTTCACAGTTTGTGGTTGCAAGCTGTTAGAGTCTTCACAGTTTGCATTGGCAAGCTATTGGAGTCTTCATATTCTGTTCTCACAAGCTAATGGAGTCTTCACAGTTTGTTCTCGTAAGCTATTGGATTCGTCACAGTTTGTCCGTATTAAGTGTTTGAGTCTTCGCAGTATGTCCTCGCACGTTGTTGGATTCTTCAGAGTTTGTGTGTGTAAATTGTTGGAGTCTTCACAGTTTGTGCTCGCAAGCAGTTGGAGTCTGCATAGTTTGTGCTGGCAAGCTGATGTAGTCTTCACAGCTTATTCTCGCAAGTTGTTGGAGTCTTCATAGTTTGTGCACGCAAAGTGTTGGACTCTTCACTATTTATGGTCGCTAGTGTTGGAGTCTTCACTTTTTATGCTCATAAGTTGTTGGAGTCTTCATAGTTTATGCTCGCAAGCTGATGAAGTCTTAACAGATTGTTCTTGCAAGTTGTTGTAGTCTTCTTCACAATTTGTGCACACAAAGTTTTTGAGTCTTCACAGTTTGTGGTCGCAAGCTGTTAGAGTCTTCATAGTTTGCACTGGCATGCAGTTGGGGTCTTCATATTTTGTTCTTGCAAGCTGATGGAGTCTTCACAGTTTGTTCTCACAAGCTATTGGATTCATCATAGTTTGTGCGCATTAAGCGTTTGACTCTTCGTAGTTTGCCCTCGCGCGTTGTTAGATTCTTCACAATTTGTTGCGTAAATTGTTGGAATCTTCACAGTTTGTGCTCTCAAGCACTTAGAGTCTGCATAGTTTGTGCTCGCAATCTGATGGAGTCGTCATAGTTTATTCTCGCAAGCTATTGGAGTCTTCACAATTTATGCACGCAAAGTGTTGGATTGTTCACTGTTTGTGGTCGCTTGTGTTGGAGTCTTCACTTTTTGTGCTCGTAAGTTGTTGGAGTCTTCATAGTTTGTTCTCGGAAGATGATGAAGTCTTCACAGTTTGTTCTCACAAGTTGTTGTAGTCTTCTTCACAATTTGTGTACAAAAAGTGTTTGAGTCTTCACAGTTTATGGTCGCAAGCTGTTAGAGTCTTCACAATTTACGCTCGTAAGCTATTGGAGTCTTCATATTTTGTTCTTGCAAGCTGATGGAGTCTTCACAGTTTGTTCTCGCAAACTATTGGATTCGTCATAGTTTGTGCACATTAAGTGTTTGAGTCTTCGCAGTTTGTCCTCACGCACTGTTGGATTCGTCATAGTTTGTGCACATTAAGTGTTTGAGTCTTCACAGTTTATTCTCGCAAACTCACACAAACTGTTGGATTCTTCACAGTTTGTGTGAGTAAATTCTTGGAATCTTCACAGTTTGTGCTCACAAGTAGTTGGAGTCTGCATAGTTTGTGCTCGCAAGATGATGAAATCTTCACAGTTTATTCTCACAAGCTGTTGGAGTCTTCACAGTTTATGCACGCAAAGTGTTGGACTCTTCACTATTTATGGTCGCTAGTGTTGGAGTCTTCACTTTTTGTGCTTGCAAGCTGTTGGAGTCTTCATAGTTTTTGCTTTCAAGCTGATGAAGTCTTCACAGTTTGTTCTTGCAAGTTGTTGCAGTCTTCATCACAATTCGTGCGCACAAAGTGTTTGAGTCTTCACAGTTTGTGCTCGTAAGCTTTTGGATTCTTCATAGTTAGTGCACACAAATTGTTGGAGTCTTCACAGTTTGTGTTCGTAAGCTATTGGAGTCTTCGTAGTTTGTGCTCCCAAGCTAATGGAGCCTTCACATTTTTTCTCAAAAGCTATTGGAGTATTCACAGTTTGTGCTCGCAAAGTGTTGGACTCTTCACAGTTTGTGCTCGCAAACTGCTGGAATCTTACAGTTTGTGCTCGTAAGTTGTTGGAGTCTTCACGGTTTGTGAGCTCAAATTGTTAGAATCTTCACAGTTTATGCTCGTAAGGTGTTGGAGTCTGCACAGTTTATACTTGCAAGTTGTTGGAGTCTTCATAGTTTGTGCTCGTAAGCTGATGGAGTCTTCCTAGTTTGTTCTCGCAGGTTCTTGGAGAATACATAGTTTGTGTGCACAAAGTGTTTGAGTCTTCACACTTTGTGCTTGCAAGATGTTGGATTCTTCACAGTTTGTGCACGTAAAGTGTTGGATTATTCACAGGCTGTACGAACAAATTATGCGTACAAAGTGTTGGAGTATTCACAATATCTGCTCGCAAGCTATCGGAGTCTTTACAGTTTGTACTTGAAAGTTGTTGGAGTCTTCACTGTTTGTCCTAGCAAGTTGTTGGAGTCTTCATAGTTTTTACGCTCAAAGTGTTAGAGCCTTTACAATTTATGCTCGCAAGCTGTTGGATTCTTCATAATTGTGCATGCAAATTGTTGGAGTCTTCACAGTTTGGGCTCGTAAGCTGTTGGAGTCTTCAGAGTTTTTGCTCGCAACTTGGTGGGGTCTTCACAGTTTGTTCTCGCAAGTTGTTAGAGTCTTCATAATTTGTGTGCACAAAGTGTTTGGGTCTTCACAGTTTGTGCACGTAAGCTATCAGATTCTTCACAGGCTGTACGCACAAATTGTTGGAGTCTTCACAGTTTGTGTTCACTAGCTGTTGGAATCTTCATAATTTATGCGTACAAATTGTTGGAATCGTCATAGTTTGTGCTCCTAAGCTGATGGAGTCTTCACAGTTTGTGCTCACAAGCTGTTGGAGTCTTCATAGTTTGTGCTCACAAGATAATGGAGTCTTCACAGTTTGTACGCATAAAGTGTTTGAGTCTTCACAGTTTGTGCTCGCAAGTTGTTGGATTCTTCACAGTTTGTGCCCACAAATTGTTGGAGTAGTCATAGTTTTTAGTCGCAAGTTGTTGGATTCTTCACAGTTTGTGCATGCATGTTATTAGAGTCTTCAACGATTGTGCTCACAAGCTATTGGAGACATCACAGTTTGTGCGCGCAAATTGTCGGAGTCTTCCTAGGTTATGCTCGCAAGCTGATGAAGTCTTCATAGTTTATTCTCGCAAGGTGTTGGAGTCTTCATAGTTTGTGTGCATCAAGTGTTTGAGTCTTCACAATTTATGCTCCCATGCTGTTGGATTCTTCACAGTTTGTGCTGGCAAATTGTTGGAGTAGTCACAATTTTTTATTGCATGTTGTTGTAGTCTTTATAGTTTGTTCGCGCAAGCTGTTGGAGTCTTCACAGTTTGTGATCATATGCTGTTGGAGTCCTCCTAGTGAGCGCTTGCAAATTGTAGGAGTCTTCATTGTTTTTGCACGTACGCTGATGCAGTCTTCACAATTTCTTCTCCGAAGTTATTGGTTTATTCATAATTTGTGCGTGCAAATTGTTGGAGTCTTCACAGTTTATGCCCGCAAGCTGTTGGAGTCTTCATAGTTTATGCTTAGAAGCTGTTGGAGTCTTCATAGTTTATACTCGCAAGCTGATGGAGTCTTCCTAGTTTGTTCTCGCAAGTTCTTAGAGAATGCACAGTTTGTGCACACAAAGTGTTTGTGTCTTCCTAGTTTGTTCTCTCCAGTTATAGGAGAATGCACAGTTTATGCTCTCAAGATGTTGGATTCTTCGTAGTTTGTGCACGCAAATTTTGGAGTATCCATAGTTTTTATTCGCAGGCGGCTGGAGTCTTTACAGTTTGTGCTCACAAGCTATTAAAGTATTCACAGGTTGTGTGCACAGTGTGTTGGAGTATTCACAAAATCTGCTCACAAGCTATCGGTGTCTCTAACAGTTTGTGCTCGCAAGTTGTTGGAGTCTTCACTGTTTGTGCTGGCAAGCTGTTAGAGTCTTCATAGTTTTTATGCACAAAGTGTAAGAGTCTTTACAGTTTGTGTTCGCAAGCTTTTGGATTCTTCATAGTTTGTGCTTGCAACCTGATGAAGTCTTCACAGTTTATTCTCGCAAGTTGCTACTGTCTTCACAATTTGTGCGCACCAAGTGTTTGGGTCTTCACAGTTTGTGCACACAAGTTGTTGGATTCTTCACTGGTTGTACATGCAAATTGTCGGAGTCTTCACAGTTTGTACTCAGTAGCTGTTGGAGTCTTCACTGTTTGTGTGCACAAATTATTAGAATCTTCACAGTTTGTGCTCCTAAGCTATTGGAGTCTTCATAGTTTGTGCTCGCAAGCTGTTGGAGTCTTCATAGTTTGTGCTTGCAAGCTGATAAAGTCTTCACAGTTTGTTCTCGCAAGTTGTTAGAGTCTTCACTATTTGTCCGCACAAAGTGTTTGGGTCTTCACAGTTTGTGCACGCAAGCTATTGAATTCTTCACAGGTTGTATATGCAAATTGTTGGAGTCTTCATAGTTTATGTGCACAAATTATTGGAATCTTCACAGTTTGTGTTCCTAAGGTGTTGAACTCTTCACAGTTTGTGCTCGCAAGCTATTGGAGTCTTCATAGTTTATGCTCGCAAGCTGATGAAGTCTTCACAGTTTATGGGCACGAAGTGTTTGAGTCGTCATAGTTTTTGCTCGCAAGTTGTTAGATTCTTCATAGTTTATGGCCGCAAATTGTTGGAGTAGTCACAGTTTTTGGTTGTAAGCTATTGGAGTCTTCATAGTTTGTGTGCATAAAGTGTTTGAGTCTTCATAGTTTGTGCTCCCAAGTTGTTGAATTCTTTATAGTTTGTGCGTACAAATTGTTGGAGTAGTCACAGTTTTTTGTTGCAAGCTATTGGAGTCTTTATAGTTTGTGCACACAAGCTGTTGGAATCTTCAGAGTTTGTGCTCGTAAGCTATTGAAGTCTTCACAGTTTGTGCCCGCAAATTGTAGGAGTCTTCATAGTTTTTACTTGTACACTGATGCAGTCTTCACATTTTCTTCTCCCAAGTTGTTAGTTTCTTCACAGTTTATGCGTGCAAATTGTTGGAGTCTTCACAGTTTGTGCTCGCAAGCTGTTGTAGTTATCATAGTTTGTGCTCGTAAGCTGTTGGAGTCTTGATAGTTTGTTCTTGCAAGTTGTTGGAGTCCACATAGTTTGTACATACAAATGGTTCAGTCGTAACAGTTTGTGCTCACAAGCTGTTGGATTCTTCACAGGTTGTTCTCGCAAATTGTTGGAGTCTTCACAGTTTATGCACACAAATTGTTGGAATCTTCACAGTTTGTGCTCCTAAGCTATTAGAGTCTACACAGTTTGTGCTCGAAAGTTGTTGAAGTCTTTATAGTTTGTGCTCGCAAGCTGATGGAGTCTTCACAGTTTGTTCTCGTAACTTGTTCGAGTCTTCACAATTTATGCGCACAAAGTGTTTGAGTCTTCATAGCTTATGCTTGTAACTTGTTGGATTCTTCATAGTTTGTGCCCACAAATTGTTGGAGTAGTCACAGTTTTTGGTTGCAAACTGTTGGAGTCTTTATAATTTGTTCGTGCAAGCTATTGGAGTCTTCACAGTTTGTACTCGTAAGCTGTTGGAGTCTTCAGAGTTTGTGCCCACAATTTGTTAGTGTCTTCATAGTTTGTGCTCGAAAGCTGATGCAGTTTTCACACTTTGGTCTCCCATGTTGTTGGAGTCTTCATAGTTTTGTACATAAAGTGTTTGAGTCTTCACAGTTTCTGCTCTCAAGCTATTAGATTTTTAACAGTTTGTGCACCTAAATTGTTGGAGTACTCACAGTTTTTTCTTGCAAACTATTGGAGCCTTTACAGTTTGTGCGTGCAAGCTGTTAGAATCTTCATAATTTGTGCTCGTAAGCTGTTGCAGTCTTTAAAGTTTGTGCCCACAAATTGTGGGAGTCTTTACAGTTTGTGCTTGTAAGCTGATGCAGTCTTCATAGTTTGGTCTCCCAAGTTGTTGGAGTCTTCATAGTTTTTGTGCACAAAGTGTTTGATTCTTCACTGTTTGTGCTCGCGAGCCGTTGGATTCTTCACAGTTTGTGTGTGTAAATTGTTGGAGTCTTCAAAGTTTGTGCTAACAAGCTGTTGTAGTCTTCATAGTTTGTACTCGTAAGCTAATGTCTTCACAGTTTGTTCTCATAATTTGTTGGAGTCTTCATAGTTTGCACATACAAATGTTTCAGTCCAGTTTGTGCTCTTAAGCTAATTGATTCTTCATAGTTTATGCGCATAAATTGTTGGAGTCTTCACAGTTTGAGCTCGCAGGCTGTTGGAGTCTTCATAGTTTGTGCTCGCAAGCTGATGGAGTCTTCACAGTTTATTCTCGCAAGTTGTTATAGTCTTCACAATTTTTGCACCCAAAGTGTTTGAGTCTTCATAGTTTGTGCTCGCAAGCCGTTAGAGACTGCATAGTTTGTGCTCGTAAGCTGACGGAGTCTTCACAGTTTATGCTCGCTAGTTGTGGGAGTCTTCACAGTTTATGCGCAAAGAGTGTTTGAGTCTTCACCGTTTGTGGTCATAAGCTATTGGATTCTTCACAGTTTGTGCTCGCAAGCTATTGGAGTCTTCATAGTATGCGCGCGCAAATTGTTGGAATCTTCACAATTTATGCTGACAAGTTGTTGGAGTCTTCACAGTTTGTGCTTGCAAGCTGTTGGAGTCTTCACATTTGGTTATCGCAAGTGGATGGAGTGTTCACAGTTTGTTCTCGCAAGTTGTTGGAGTCATCACAGTTTGTGCACACAAGGTGTTTGAGTCTTCCCAGTTTGGGCTTGCAAGCTGTTGGATTCATCATTGTTTGTGTGCGTAAATTGTTGGAGTCTTCACAGTTTGGGCTAGCAGGCTATTGGAGTCTTCATAGTCTATACTCGCAAGCTGATGAAGTCTTCACAGTTTATTCTCGTAAGTTGTTATAATCTTCATAATTTGTGCACCCAAAGTGTTTGAGTCTTTATAGTTTGTGCTTGCAAGCCGTTGGAGAATGCATAATTTGTGCTCATAAGCTGATGGAGTCTTCACAGTTTGTGCTCGCTAGTTGTGGGAGTCTTCACAGTTTGTGCTCATAAGCTATTGGATTCTTCACAGTTTGTGCTCGTAAGCTGTTGGAGTCTTCATAGTATGTTCGCACAAATTGTTGGAATCTTCACAGTTTGTGCTCACAAGTTGTTGGAGTCTTCACAGTTTGTGCTCGTAAGCTATTGGAGTCTTCACATTTGGTTATCGTAAGTGAATGGAGTGTTCACAGTTTGTTCTCGCAAGTTGTTGGAGTCATCACAGTTTGTGAGCACAAAGCGTTTTAGTCTTCCCAGTTTGGGCTCGCAAGCTGTTGGATGCATCATTGTTAGTGTGCATAAATTGTTAGAGTCTTCATAGTTTGTGCTCGCAAGCTATTGAGTCTGCAGAGTTTGTGCTCGCAAACTGATGGAGTCTTCACAGTTTGTACTCATAAGTTGTTGGAGTCTTCACAGTTTGTGTGCAAAAAGTGTTTGAGTCTTCATAGTTTGTGCTCGCAAGTTATTGGATTCTTTATAATTTTCGCTCGCTAGTTGTTGGAGTCTTCACAGTTTGTGCTCGCAAGTTGTTGGATTCTTCACAGTTTGTGCTCACAAGCTGTTGGAGTCTTCACAGTTTATGCACGTAAATTATTAGAATCTTCACAATTTGTACTCGCAAGCTATTAGAGTCTTCATAATTTATGCTTGCATGCTATTGGAGTCTTCATATTTTGTTATAGCAAGCTGATGGAGTCTTCACAGTTTGTTCTCACGAGTTATTGGTGTCGTCACAGTTTGTGTGCACAAAATGTTTGAGTCTTCCCAGTTTGGGCTCGCAAGCTATTAGATTCTTCATAGTTTGTGCTCACAAATTGTTGGAGTCTTCATAGTTTGTGCTCGCAAGTTGTTGGAGTCTGCAGAGTTTGTACTCGCAAGTTGATGGAGTCTTCACAATTTATGCTCACAAGTTGTTGGAGTCTTCACAGTTTGTGTGCAAAATGGGTTTGAGTCTTCATAGTTTGTGCTCGCAAGCTGTTAGATTCTTTACAGCTTGTGCTCGCAAGCTGTTGGAGTCTTAACAGTTTATGCGAGCAAATTGTTATAATCTTCACAGTTTATGGTCGCAAGCTGTAAGAGTCTTCATAGTTTGTGCTCGCAAGTTGTTGGAGTCTTCATATTTTGTTCTCGCAAGCTAATGGAGTCTTAACGGTTTATTCTCACAAGCTATTGGAGTCGTAACAGTTTGTGCGCATAAAGTGTTTTAGTCTTCCTAGTTTATGCTTGCACACTGTTGGATTCTTCACAGTTTGTGGGCGTAAATTGTTTGAGTCTTCATAGTTTGTGATCGCAAGCTATTAGAGTCTGCATAGTTTATGCTCACAAGCTGATGCAGACTTCAAAGTTTGTTCTCGCAAGCTGTTGGAGTCTTCACAGTTTGTGAACGCAAAGTATTGGACTGTTCACTGTTCGTGCTCCCTAGCTATTGGAGTCTTCACTTTTTGTGATTGTAAGCTGTTGGAGTCTTCATAGTTTGTGCTCGCAAGATGAAGTCTTCACAGTTTGTTCTCGCAAGTTGTTGTAGTCTTCATCACAATTTATGTACACAAAGTGTTTGAGTCTTTACAGTTTGTGCTCGCAAGCTGTTAGATTCTTCACAGTTTGTGCGCGTAAATTGTTGGAGTCTCACAGTTTATGTTTGCAAGCTGTTGGAGTCTTCGTAGTTTGTGCTCCCAAGCTGATGGAGTCTTCACATTTTTTTCTCAAAAGATATTGGAGTATTCACAGTTTGTGTGCGCAAACTGTTAGACTCTTCACAGTTTGTGCTCGCAAGCTGTTGGAGTCTTACAATTTGTGCTCGCATGTTGTTGGAGTCTTCACAGTTTGTGAGCACAAATTGAGGGAATCTTCACAGTTTTTTCTTGTAACCTGTTGGAGTCTTCACAGTTTATGCTTGTAACCTGTTTGAGTCTTTATAGTTTGTGCTCACAAGCTGATGGAGTCATCACAATGTGTGCGCATAAAGTGTTTGAGTCCTCACAGTTTGTGCTTGCAAGTTGTTGGATGCTTCACAGTTTGTGCTCGCAAATTGTTGGAGTAGTCACAGTTTTTGGTCGCAAGCTATTGGGGTCTTCATAGTTTGTGAGTGCAAGTTGTTGGAGTCTTCAAAGCTTGTACTCGCAAGCTGTTGGAGACTTCACAGTTTGTACATGAAAATGTTCGAGTCTTCATAGTTTGTGCTCGCAAGCTGATGCAGTATTCAAAGTTTATTCTCACAAGGTGTTGGAGTCTTCATAGTTTGTGCGCACCAAGTGTTTGAGTCTTCACAGTTTGTGTGCGTAAATTGTTGGAGTAGTCACAGTTTTTTGTTACAACCTGTTGGAGTCTTTATAATTTGTGCACCCAAGTTGTTGGAGTCTTCATAGTTTGTGCTCGTATGCTGTTGGAGTCTTCACAGTCTGTGCCTGAAAATTGTAGGAGTCTTCATAATTTGTGCTCATAAGCTAATGCAGTCTTCACAGTTTGGTCTCTCAAGTTATTGGAGTATTCATAGTTTGTGCCCACACAAAGTGTTTTATTCTTCACCGTTTATGCTCACAAGTTGTTGGATTCTTCACAGTTTGTGAGCATAAATTGTTGGAGTCTTCACAATCTGTGCTCGCAAGCTATTGTAGTCATCATAGTTTGTGCTCATAAGCTGATGGAGTCCTCACAGTTTGTTCTCGCAAGTTATTGGAGTCCACATAGTTTGTACGTACAATGGTTTAGTCTTTACAGTTTGTGCTCACAAGCTATTGGATTCTCCACAGTTGTTGAGGTACAAAAAAAATATTCCATTGCACGTCCATTGCATTAGTTAGAGAATTCCATGGTGCAGATCCTTCCTAGGGTTGTGCACTCCTTATTTTGGTAAAAATGAGTGAATGGGGGTATTTTGTAAAAATGAGTGAATGAGAGTATTTTGGTAAAAATGAGTCAATGGGTGTATTTCGGTAAAAATGAGTAAATGGGGGTATTTTGGTAAAAATGAGCAAAGAGGGATATTTTGGTAAAAATAGAGTGAAGAGGGTTATCTTGATAAAAAGGAGCGGATGGACACTGCCTTGTATTAAGGAAGAGGCTGGTGATCATCGCTATTTAAGAGAGGGGTTGGTGAACTCCGCTATGAAAGGAAGGAGGGTGGAAGTTGTATGAAGAAAGAAGTGGTGGTGAACACACTATGTAAGAGAGGGATGCCTATAAATACCCTTTCCTATGCTGCATTTGAGAGGTTAGAAGATAAGAAGGTTGGAACACAAGAGAATTGAGAAGAGAAGAAAGGGAGAGAGAGAGAGAGAGAGAGAGAGAGAGAGAGAGAGAAAAGAGATCCTCTTACGTGAATGGCGCAACACACTTTGAAGGAGTTTCCTCATGCGCGAACCGTGCAACACACTCTAGAAGGATTTCCATTATGTGAACCGTGCAACATACTTTTGGAAAAATCCCAAGCGCCACATGCTGTGGAGCTTTGTCTGGAAGGATTTCCATTGCGCGAACCATGCAACCTCCCCTTAAGAAGGATTTTAACACCACTTTGGATGGAAGTGTGTCTTAAGGCAAGGCTTTTAACGCCACCATTCCTTCTCTTTTATCTAAACAACAAGCTTTTGTGCCACCTTGAGAGGAGGTTGTCCTAAGGGACTCCCTTTTGCGCCACTTTGAGAGGAACTTATCCTGAGACAAGCCTTTTGTTGTATTAACCAAAACTCCATTCGCCACTTTGAGAGGAACTTGTCATAAGACAAGCTTTTTGTTGTCTTAACCAAAACTCCATTCACTCCACATTTGAAGGGATGTTCACTCCACATTCCAAGGGATGTTCGCTCCACAATTCAAGGGATGTGTGCTCCACATTTTAAGGGATGTGCACTCCACCTTTAGAGGAAAATGAAGGAAATATGAAGTACAGAAAAAGAAGTTTCAGGAGAAAGATAGTCCGTCTGTATGACTGGAAGGATGATCAGAACCTATCGCACGGCCAGATCAAGGGTTTCAAGTTTGCACAACCTTTTCGCCTTGGTGATAAATATCAAAAGCATCGAAATGCTGCCGAAATTGCCATCGGGCTGTCTTCTATTTCATTTATTACGTTACATTGATTGTACTATATTTTCAGAATCAAGGGAATCCAAGGATGTAAACGAATTCAGAATAAGATATCTTGTGATCAATGTTCTCTCTCATCGAATTCTTTGTTATCATTGAATAATTCCCCCAAATCAAACACATTTGTTTCTTGTCGAAATAAAATGGCGACTCCACTGGGGACATCCTCCCCTTCATCTCTAAAAGTAAAGTATAATTTCATTTAAATAAAATAACTAACACTCAGTTCTGAATGACAGGTATACCGCAACGGCCTTTCTCCTGACTAACGTGGTTGTCTACTTCACATCTAATGGATTTCCACCAGAAAGTATCAGAGAAGATCAAATCAGCTACGATCAAGGACAGACAATGCTAGGAAATGTTCGAAATAGTTTATGCTTCACCAATAGCGCAACAAGATGATAAAGGATGGATGATGGTAAACATATAATTAAAAAAAAAAAGAATGAAGGGTTTGATCTACCGAGGATGGTTAATGGATTGATCATGCGCAATACTATGAGGCACGGTTTTACCTCAGTTCATCCTCCTCGATGGCATCAGCAATACAGTTTTCACTTTCTCCTTCGATATTAGTGCATTCGAAGTGTACAGAAAACAGAAAATTTTCTAGTAAATGTTAATCAGTCTGCATCAGAAGACCATGTTACTGTACAAATCCCTAATTTTCCAACAACAACTACCATGAACAAAAGTAAACCTTTAGGAAAGCCTTCAGATGAGAAGTTAGTTCGACTGAAATAGGCGTTGCTCACCAACGAGAAGACGAATCAATTAAAAAATTCATCAGTTAATAGAGAACCCTGGGGGCATTCTCACAACTTGCCAGAGTAGAAGAGCAAGTTAAATTTGTAATTTGAAAAGAGCTAAAGTGAAGCTGTTCAACTCTCATATGAATTGGCTATTTTAACGTCTTGAGAGAACAACAGTAGATGTTGCTGAAGAAAGAAAAGCAAAACAAAGGATCGTCAAAGGTAAATAATCGAATCTTTCGATAAAGAAAACATGGGTGATTCTACAATTAAGAAAGTAAAGGAGTTCGGACAATTTAAAGACTACGGGAAATTTACATTTGAAGAAGATAATAAACTCCTTAAGACTGCTAGCTGCAGAGAAAATTAAAGGAAATGAAGCAAAGAAGAAAAAGGTATTCTACCGATGATGATCGACAATAGTAGAAATTGTCGTAAAGAAGATATATGGAATAAGTGAGGAAGTAACGACATATGGTCCCGATTGAAAATATTCACTCCATAGAAGAATAGACAAGAAGAAAGCTAGACAAGTATATTCATCATGGGGGCAATTTTTCATCAATATACTTGCCAGTTTAGCAAAATATATCATCCCTGAATACAAAGAAGATTCACGGTATTTTGACTCAGAAGATTCACAGCGTTTTGACTAAGAAGATTCACAACTTTTTGACTCAGAAGATTCACGGCGCAATTATTCAGGGGGTAGACAAAAGCATACAAAATACGTTATCTTTGAAGATAAATTACAGTTTTGATTTTGAAGATTATTAGCATAATACTTCCAAATCAAAAGGGGGCAAGATAAGTAGAACACAAAGAAAACCAAAGTTTCAGATAACCAAAGTCTTAGAATCCAAAGTCTCATAATCCAAAGTTTCAGATAACCAAAGTCTCAAGAATGCAAAGTCTCAGGAATGTCAAGTCTCAGAATGCCAATGCCATACATGAAAAAAGGCAGACTTTCAAGCACATCAAGTTCAAGCATATTATATTCAAGAGCTGATAGTTATTACCAAATCAGTAGTAGTTACCATTGTCATTGATAAATTGCTAACGTGAAGATTATTCCATTATCGAAGTTTATCAAAATTGATATTATTACCAAGCTGAAGCTCCATTCAGACCAAATTTTATAATATCATCAACAACAGCAAAGGAGATATATCAATCATTAATCTGCTATCTTCAATTATTGATTTGTTATCTTCAGCAAAGCCTGTACGATCAACTATCACGTTAGCAACAACAGTTTATCATTTAAGGCAGCCTAGCCAAGCCTTATACGGCCAACTACGCATAAGACCTATCATTTTTGCCATTCAGGCAATGGTGAGATGCCAATGGCACTAAAAGCCCGTGAAGGCCATCATATGCATAACCACGTAGGCTGCAGATGATGCCAGCGACTGAAAGTCCTAAAAGGAGAAAAAGTCCTTAATGGCTAATCACGTATAACACCCATGCCGTCTGTATAGCTTTCTGATAGCATCACGGGGAGCGGATGAAACTGCCCTCCTGTGAATGGGTCTGACCTTACAGACGAAGAAAATGCGGGCAACAACGTGCGCTCTTTGGACATGTCCATAGATAGGCCAACCATGCATAAGACCCCCCAAATCATTGGCTTGATTTCAGTAGTAACTCATGAGGAAGGGCCTAAACCTACTCATTGATGGACTGACGGCCCTGGATTTGGTACCCCAAAGGTTGCCTTGTGCGCCCCGTGAACTCTAGAGAGTTAGTATGGTTAACCCTATGTGTAAATCCAATCGAGTTCACGACCCTGCTAGCTTCACTGCGCCCCTCTGATGGATCACGGTTTGTGAACATACTAGGTTGTGAGAAGTCTAGTGAACTCATAAGAATTACAGAGACCATCATGTGAGACCCGACTCCACTACTCAAGAGTCTAAAAAACTGTGTGGGCTCCACTACTCAAGAGCTTAAACTGTGTGTTGCTCCACTACTCAAGAGCCTAAACTATGTGTAAGTGTCAGTCTAGTCAAGTCCAGTAATGTTAGTCTAGTCTAGTCTAGTTCAATCAAGACTAGTCAAATCAAGTCAAGACAAGTTCAATCTTGTCCAGTCAAAGTATGGTCAGTTAAAAGTACATTAGCTCCACTGCTCAAAAAGCATAAACTATGTGTAGCATTAAAATGCTGCAAATAAATATTTCACTTTAGATATGCTCAAATATGCAATTGCCTGATGAAAATTTCAAATATTGAGCAAACAACATGCAAAAAATGCATTTCTCTTGAATTATGTTCAAATTACAGCAACAACAAATGCCTTCAAAATATTGGCAATTATCTACTTAAAAGTTTAAATCTTCAAGATCAACTATTAGTCTTCAATTGCAATATATTTGTTCTGCTGACAAGAGCCATGAAGTCTTTTTGTCTCTTACCTTCTTAATGATAGAGAAATATTATCGCACAAGATTCTCAAAGGCAGCAAAGAATAAACTAGAGAAGAATCATCATTCTCTCCCGGACAATTTAAAGATTCAGATATATTCTTTCGATTCGTTAAAAGAGCAGCAAAGATTATCCATCCTTCAATGGTATCAGCAGGCTTAACTTCGGAAGTATTATCTTCTGAAGAAATCTTTATGCGAAGTTGACTTGGAAAGGGGGCATGATCTACATCTTCAAAGTAATCCATGCCTTGGTCTTTTAATAATCTCTTATGTGTGGCAGAGGAATTCATATGCCAAGAATTATGAAGCATGGTTCAGCATGAACATTCAATAGTTGCTTCTTTATCAAGGCCCAGTTATATGGCCTAATGCGGTAACTTCTCATTGTTCTAGTAATGATATCGCAAGTCTCAGAGTACCAAATCTGATAGAGACAAAGAACAAACAGAATCATCATCAGTAACTTCTATGGCCTTTATAAAGTTATTAAATGAAAATTGAAAAAAAGTCATATCTATTTTTCAGAATCAGCAAGGATCTAAGGAAAAGTCTATGCCAAGGAGCACAAGCTAAAAAAGACTTAGCGGTTGAACCTTTAGAGCTAGAGATGACATCTCCAAAAGTGCGATATAATAAGCAAAGAATGCGATGCGAAGCACGATGACAGACACAAATATGAAATGATTAAATCATTACCATATTGCGAATATCACAATCGGCCCAAAAAAAGAGAAAAGAAGCTTTTAATCTATTTCAAAATTATCAATACTTCATAAAAGCTAAATTGGAAAATATAATGTCTTGAGATACTAATTCTGATTAATTTGGCAAGAAAGACTATTATTCGAAAGCTTGGGTTATGCATATCATGAATAAAGGAAACAATAGACAAAGTTATTGCGTCAAGAGCAGCATTAAAGAACAACTCCCTAGACACGAACTTCATAGAAAGAATCGCAGGAGTTGATCAAAGAGACTTTTGCAGCAGCAACAACATTGAAAGCTAGTTCTTTGACCAAGATACTTAGAGACAAAGTCGCTACAACTATTACCGTGGTAAGTTTTGATGAAAAGAGAATTTTATCCTCTCTAGTGAAGCATCCGCTCGACGCTGCTGGCAGGGGGCATTCAAGTCTTCCGTTCCAGCGTAGTCATTCAAGTTTTCCATTCAAGCGCGATCATTCAAGTTTTCCATTTGAGCACGATCATTCAAGTCTTCCGTTCGAGTGCGATCATTTGATCTTCTAGTCAAGTATGATCATTCAGTCTTCCATGCAAGCATGATCATCTAGTCATCATTTGTTGCAGTTCATTCAGTTCTTTGGTCGGAAGAAGATCGATCCTCCATTTAATTTCAGGAATCAATCAAAGAAGATCGAGGGGGCATCTGTTGAGGCACAAAAAATATTTCATTGCATGTACATTGCATTGGTCAGAGAATTCCATGGTGTATATCCTTCCCAGGGTTGTGCACTCCTTATTTTGGTAAAAACGAGTGAATGAGGGTATTTTGGTAAAAATGAGTGAATGGAGGTATTTTTGTAAAAATGAGTGAATTGGGGTATTTTGGTAAAAATGAGTGAATGGGGGTATTTTGGTAAAAATGAGCAAAGAAGGGTATTTTGGTAAAAAAAAAGGAGTGAAGATGGTTATCTTGGTAAAAAGGAGTGGATGGACATTGCCTTGTATTAAGGAAGAGGTTGGTGATCACCGCTATTTAAGAGAGGGGTTGGAGAACATCACTATGTAAGAAAGGAGGGTGAAAGTTGTATGAAGAAAGAAGTAGTGGTGAACACCACTATGTAAGAGAGGGATGCCTATAAATACCCTTTCCTGTGCTTCATTTGAGAGGTTAGAAGATAAGAAGGTTGGAACACAAGAGAAGTGAGAAGAGAAGAGAGAGAGAGAGAGAGAGAGAGAGAGAGAGAGAGAGAGAGAGGAAAGAGATCCTCTTACGCAAACCGCGCAACACACTTTGGAGGAGTTTCCTCTTGCACGAACCGCAGAACACACTCTGGAAGGATTTCCATTGCGCGAACCACACAACATACTTTGGGAAAGATCCCATGCGCCACATGTTGTCGAGCTTTGTCTAGAAGGATTTCCATTGCACGAACCACACAACCTCCCCTTGAGAAGGCTTTTAACACCACTTTGGATGGAAGTGTGTCTTAAGGCAAGGCTTTTAATGCCACTTTTCCTTCTCTCTTGTCTACACAACAAGCTTTTGCGCCACCTTGAGAGGAGGTTGTCCTAAGGGACTCCCTTTTGTGCCACTTTGAGAGGAACTTGTCCTGAGACATGCCTTTTGTTGCCTTAACCAAAACTCCATGCACCACTTTGAGAGGAACTTGTCCAAACAAGCCTTTTGTTGTCTTAACCAAAACTCCATGTGCCACTTCAAGAGGAGTTTGTCTTAAAGACGGGCTTTTATTTTCTTAACGGATACTCCATGTGCCACTTCTCTCTCTCCTTTGTCCAAACACAGGCTTTTGTTGTCTTAACGGATACTCCAAGGATGTTCGCTCCACATTTCAAGGGATGTTCGCTCCATATTTCAAGGGATGTTCATTCCACATTTTAAGGGATGTGCGCTCCACCTTTAGAGGAAAATGAAGGAAATATGAAGTACAAGAAAAAAAGTTACCGGAGAAAGATAGCTCGTTCATATGACTAGAAGGATGATCAGAACCTATCGCACGGCTAGATCTAGGGTTTCAAGTCTGCACAACCTTTCTGCCTTGATGATGAACATCAAAAGCATCAAAATGCTGCCGAACTTGCCATCAGGCAGTCTTCTATTTCATTTATTACATTGCATTGATTGTACTCTGTTTTCAGAATCAAGGGAATTCGAGGATGTAAACAAATTCAGAATAAGATATCTTGTGATCAATGTTCTCTCTCATCGAATTCTTTGTTATCATTGAATAATTTCCCAAATCAAACATATTTATTTCTTGTCGAAACAACAGGTTGTGCGCACAAATTATTGGAGTCTTCATAGTTTGTGCTCGCAAGCTGATGGAGTCTTCACAGTTTGTTCTTGCAAGTTGTTAGAGTCTTCACAATTTGTGTGCATAAAGCATTTGAGTCTTCACAGTTTGTGCACCTAAATTATTGGAGTCTTCATAGTTTGTGCTCGCAAGCTATTGGAGCCTTCATAGTTTGTGCTGGCAAATTGCTGGACTATTCACAATTTGTGTTAGCAAGCTATTGGAGTCCTCACAGTTTTTGCTCGCATGTTCTTGGTGTCTTTGTATTTTGTGCACGTAAATTGTTGGAACCTTCACAGTTTGTGCTCGCAAGTTGTTGGAGTCTTCACAGTTTATTCTCGCAAGATGTGGGAATCTTCATATTTTGTTCTCACAGGCTAATAGAGTCTTCACATTTTGTTCTCACAAGTTGTTGGAGTTTTCATAGTTTGTTCGCACAAAGTGTTTGAGTCTTCCCAGTCTATGCTCTTAAGCTGTTGGATTATTCACAGTTTGTGCACGCAAATTGTTGGAGTCTTCATAGTTTGTGCTCGCAAGCTGTTGGAGTCTGCATAGTTTGTGCTCACAAGCTTATGGCGCCTTCATAGTTTGTGCTCGCAAGTTATTGGAGCCTTCACAGTTTGTGCGCAAAAAATGTTTGAGTCGTCATAATTGTGCTTACAAGCTATTAGATTCTTCACAGTTTTTACTCACTAGCTATTGGAGTCTTCACAGTTTGTGCGTGTAAATTGTTGGAATCTTTACAGTTTGTACTCGCAAGCGGTTGGAGTCTTCACAGTTTGTGCTTGCAAGCTATTGGAATCTTCATATTTTGTTATCACAAGCTAATGGAGTCTTCACAGTTTTTTCTCGCAAGTTGTTGGAGTCGTCACAGTTTGTACGCACAAAGTGTTTGAGTCTTCCCAGTTTGTGCTCATAAGCTGTTGGAGTCTTCCCAATTTGTGCTCACAAGTTGTTGGATTCTTCACAGTTTGTGCATGCAAATTGTAGGAGTCTTTCATAGTTTTTGCTCGTAAGATGTTAGTCTCACAGCTTGTGCTCGCAAGCTGTTAGTGTCTTCGTATTTTGTGCATGCGAATTGTTTAAATCTTCACAGTTTGTTCTCGTAAGATGTGGGAGTCTTCATATTCTGTTCTCACAGGCTAATTGAGTCATCACAGTTTGTTCTTACAAGTTGTTGAAGTCATCACAGTTTATGCACACAAAGTGTTTGAGTCTTCCCAGTTTATGCTCACAAGCTGTTAGATTCTTCACAGTTTGTGCGCACAAATTGTTGGAGCCTTCATAGTTTATGCTCGTAAGCTGTTGGAGTCTGATAGTTTGTACTTGCAAGCTGATGGAGTCTTCACAGTTTGTGCTCGCAAGTTGTTGGAGTCTTCACAGTTTGTGTGCAAAAAGTGTTCGAGTCTTTATAGTTTGTGCTCGCAAGCTATTGGATTCTTCATAGTTTGTGCTCGTAAGCTATTGGAGTCTTCACAGTTTGTACACACAAATTGTTGGAATCTTCATAGTTTATGCTTGCAAGCTGTTGGAGTCTTCACAGTTTGTGCTCGCAAGCTGTTAGAGTCTTCATATTTTGTTATCGCAAGCTGATGGAGTCTTCACAGTTTATTCTTGCAAGTTGTTGGAGTCGACACAGTTTATGCGCACAAAGTGTTTAAGTCTTCCCTGTTTGTGCTCACAAGCAGTTGAATTCTTCACAGTTTGTGTGCACAAAGTGTTTGAGTATTCTCAGTTTTTACTCGCAAGCTGTTGGATTCTTCACAGTTTGTGCGCAAATTGTTAGAATCTTCATAGTTTGTGCGTGCAAGCTGTTGGAGTCTGCATAGTTTGTACTCGCAAGCTGATGAAGTCTTCTGTTCACTCCCCAAGTATAGGGTTGTGATGTAGTAATAAACTCGGTAAGACCGAGGTCGAATCCACAGGGACTGAAACCTGTACGCTTTCTAAAAATAACCAGATCTAGAACTAGGCTAAGATGAAATCTAAACTAATTATGATTTGAGGAATAATGGTGAAATAATTAATCTAAAACTTAAGAAGAATTCAGGAAAAGGGAAACTAGGGATTCAGAGGATCCACTTGTAAAGATCAGGGAGATCTTATGCCTGTATTATAAATCAGGAAAATTAACTGAACTGCCATTGATATAGATTTCAAGAGATGAGAGGTATATGAATTAGGATGGATTCCATCACCAAACCATGCCCAGGAGACATAGCAAACAATAGAATTAAACTAATTACCAACCAATCAATGTATGAAGGTTAGGAAGGGTCGACATCCAACCATGCCCTGTGAGACGATGGTGAACAACAGGGCTTCCTAACGTCATAAACATAAAAGAAAAAGAACATGCTCAAAGCCATTGCAGACCCATTGTAATTTCAGTCACAACAGACCATTAAAGACTGAAAACATTCCCTTAATAAAATTAAATCAAAATCAGATCAGTCTTAAACAAAAGGCACAAGCATAGACTCTCCCATCACGCTACAAGCTTCACCTCTTAGCCCTAGCTAAGAGGTTTAGCCTGACATAAATAGGCTGGAACTCTCAAAAATAAAGAAAGAAATAAAAGCAAAGAAAAAGAAAAGAAAAAAAAAACTCTCCTTGAGAAACCTCCCAGCCGTTGCTGCTCCACGTCTTCCTTTGGCTGCCTCCCCCCCTTTTCTTCCTTCCCTTTCTTTTATAGAGCAAGTGGAGAGCTGTAAGCGTCCCAGATGGAGTCGGCTGCGAAACGTAACAGGAACAGCTGTTTACGAGAGACGCAGGAAGACAACGTCCCTTCAGAAGATCGGAGCCTCTAATCTTGCTCCTTCAGAAGATTCAATGTAAAGGAACAACGTCCCTTAGGGCGTTTTCGAGTGGCCAACACTATGGACGGATCAGATCTCACCTCCGATCACCACCGAGACCACCCACAGCTTAAAAAAAATCGGTCGTAGAACAGGGACCGCGACTTCGTTACGCAGTGGCGATGGTGGAGCCCACTTCGTCATTATTTTGAAAAATCAAATCCGTCCATTCGTTTTCTCCTGAAAATCCGGTTGGACATGAATGGTTTTGGGTTGTCCGTTGATGCGGCCCACCGTATCTTCTGTTCTACCGTCCGCTTGTATTTAAACAACTGAGATCCCTACAAACTTTATTTCTTCAGATTCAATCAGCTAGGAACGGGTTGTTTCTGCCCCAAGAAATGAATGAACGGTCTGGATTGTCCGTTTGGACGATGGGTGGGGCCCACAACTAAAGACAGGGCGTCCGTTTCACGGACGCTGCGAGCAGAGCTCGTGTACCTGAGCTGACGAGGCTGGTGGGCTCCACTTCGATGTGTTTTTAAGAAATCCAAGCCGTCCATTGGATTGGCGTCGAAAAACCGTCCGGGGAAGAATATATTTGGAGAAAAATAGGCGCGGCCCACTTGATCTTTAGTTCCGCCGTCCGTAGATGCTGCGGACACTGTCTCCACATGTACGCGAACTGATATTTGAAAATCCACCGTATGTATGGTCGGTTTTACCTGCTGAGTACAGTGAACGGTCTGGATCATCAAGATGTGTGATGATGACGGCCCACCAGGAGTTGAACGCAACTCCCTGTTACGTAAATTCGGATTTCCGAATTTGCGTCGGGTCAGCGACGTCTGACCGATTCCTTCGGTCTGGTGCACCTCCTGTGCACGTGCGCTGTGCAGGTACTCCATGTGCATGGGGTCTACAGGGATGACCCTGAGAAATCTGACCCGTCCATCCTCTTTGTACTCTAAAATGAGGGGTTGAGACCAAAATTGAAGCATATCCGGATCTCAGGTGGGCCCCGATCTACAGATCTATGGACTGATCCAATAGTTAGGCCACTTCCAGAGGGATTCAATGGATGAAAATTTATGTGTACGGTTAAATTATGGTCCTCAGGCCATGTATGTAATTTTGAGCCAAACGGATGGTGGGAACCCTGTGATCTTGCATTTTGTCTAACTTTCAGGCCATTTGAGCTTCAGTTTCTCGATTTTCTCGGGTCTTTGGCGTGTAATTCCGTTGATCTTCATACCCTGGGGTCCGTCCCTTGCTCTGGTGAATTCTGAGCGTCAAATACACACTTTTAGCACCTTTTTGTAATCCCCACTTGTAAATGTACCTTGCAAAAAAAACATGATTAAATTAGAATTTTAAACGGTGGCATGTTCATAAATCCAGCAATAACTGGGGTCTGATATGCAATATTTGACCTTCAACATCTTCACACTTTGTGCTCGCAAGGTGTTGGAGTCTTCACAGTTTGTGTACAAACAAGTGTTTGAGTCTTTATAGTTTGTGCTTGCAAGCTATTGGATTCTTCACAGTTTTTACTCATAAGCTGTTGGAGTCTTCATAGTTTGTGCGCACAAATTGTTGGATTCTTCACAATTTATGCTCGCAAGCTGTTGGAGTCTTCACAGTTTGTGCTCGCAAGCTATTGGAGTCTTTATATTTTGTTATTGCTAGCTGACGGTGTCTTCATAGTTTATTCTTGCAAGTTGTTGGAGTTGTCATAGTTTATGCGCACAAAGTATTTAAGTCTTCCCAGTTTGTGCTGACAAGTAGTTGAATTCTTCACAGTTTGTGCGCTCAAATTGTTGGAGTCTTCATAGTTTGTGCTCACAGGCTGTTGAAGTCTGCAGAGTTTGTGCTTGCAAGCTGATGGAGCCTTCAAAGTTTGTGCTCACAAGTTGTTGGAGTCTTCACAGTTTCTGCACAAAAAATGTTTGGATCTTCATAGTTTGTGCTCGTAAGCTGTTGGATTCTTTATAGTTTGTGCTCGCAAGCTGTTGGAATCTTTACAGTTTGTTGTGTAAATTGTTGGAATCTTCACAGTTTGTGCTCGCAAGCCGTTGGAGTCTTCATAATTTGTGTTCCCAAGCTGTTGGAGTCTTCATATTTTGTTCTCGCAAGCAGATGGAGCCTTCACACTTTGTTATCACAACTTGTTGGAGTCGTCACAGTTTATGTGCACAAAGTGTTTGAGTCTTCCCAGTTTGTCCTCGCAAGCTATTGGATTCTTCACAGTTTGTGCGCGTAAATTGTTGGAGTCATCACAGTTTGGGCTTGCAAGCTCTTGGAGTCTTCAGAGCTTGTGCTCGGAACCTGATGGAGTCTTCACAGTTTGTTATCGTAATTTGTTAGAGTCTTCACAGTTTATGTGTACAAAGTGTTTGGGTCTTCACAGTTTATGCACGCAAGCTGTTGGATTCTTCACAGGTTGTGCACACAAATTGTTGGACTCTTCATAGTTTGTGCTCGTAAGTTGTTGGAGTCTTCACAGTTTATGTGCATAAATTGTTGGAATCTTCACAGCTTGTGCTCTTAAGCTGTTAGAGTCTTCATAGTTTATGCTCGAAAGCTGTTGGAGTCTTTATAGTTTGTGCTGGCAAGCTGATGGAGTCTTAACAGTTTGTTCTCGTAAGTTGTTGGAGTCTTCACAGTTTATGCACACAAAGGGTTTGAGTCTCCACTGTTTGTGCTCATAAGTTGTCGGATTCTTCATAATTTGTGCCCGCAAATTGTTGGAGTAGTCACAATTTTTGGTCGCAAGCTATTAGAGTCTGTTGAGGCATAAAAAAAGAGAAGAAAGAATTAAAGATTAGGAAGATAAATATTAAAAAGAAAGAAGGCAACAGAAAATGAAGAAGAAAGAGTATCTTTTAAAGGGGTTTGTGCGAGTCTGCGTAAACCATATTGGTTGCGCGAACCAGTTGCGCGGGTACGCGCAACTGATTTCAGGACTTGTTGTCCACAATTTGTTAGAATGGATGAAAGGTGGGTCCCATGGCACAAAGATAGAGAGTTCCCATGTGTGGAGGTCTATAAATACCCCCTGCCCTCTCTCATTTGAGTGGATTGAAGATTTTTAGAAGGAGTACAGAGCTGCAGAGAAGACTGAAGGTATGAATGAAGAGAGGCCTAAGGTTTGCGTGGAACCATGTTGGTTGCGCAGGTCTGAGCAACTAGATTGCCATGCAATCAGTAATGATAAGGGGTCAAAATGCTATCGAAATGATTAGGCTCAGTTCTTCTTTTGTCCCAGCTTCAGAAAGAGAAATCAACTGATCGGATCCGCACAATATTCCTCTTTAAAGAGATGATCAAATCAAGAGTCAAAGTGCTGTTGAATTTGACATCCAGATTCGACATTTGAACTTTGTTAATTCCTATATTTCAAACAATCTATCTCAGAATCAAGGGATATTCGAGGATGTAAATAGACTTAATATTAATAATACAATGATTGTTCTTGACGTACTCTCTTTCTATTATATTTGAATAAGATAATCTCCCAAATCAAATACATTTGTTTCTTGTTCAAAACAAAATGCGACTCTGCTGGGGACTTTATCTTATTTCATGATTAACATTGAGAAAGTTATAAGGACTTTTATTGTAGTTTGGCATCATTTCGACGCCAAAATGGCAACTCTCAGTGGGAACATCCTCCCCTTCATCTCTCAAATAGATTACATTGATATTTAAATAATAATTAGTATTTATTATTTTATTTTGAAGGTAAAAAGATAAAATTGAGAGCTACAATCAAATGGAAAACTCAATGAGGAAGGTGAACTTTTATTTCATTGCAACTGGATTCGTAGTGGAATATGCACCGGATCAACCTCCAAGGAGTGAAACCCAATCTTCTGTAAGCAAAAATGACTTAACCTGAACAAGGGTTGGAGTAGTGTCTACTTCACCTCGAGCACTGGAAGATGATGAGAACTGGACTGTCGTGACATCTCGTTAAACGAGAGCTCGTAATGCAAGGAGCTTCAGAACAAGTCTACCTTTACCAAGGGCCAGAGGACCAATAACACGGAACGCTACCAAAAAGAATCTCAAATTAGCCCCTCCTGCAATATATCCTGGGCAAACGGTTCTGTAATTAGCATCACGTGACTTCCCGACTTTGATTGCTCCAAGAGTCCAATGGACAAAAGAGCAAAAGGGAAAGGCGCTACTCATAGGATCACCTACTTCTGCATCATCTCGATCAATCAGTTGCAGTGGAAGTACAGAAAAATCGAATGGGACTCCCCTCTTCGTAAGCCCCACCACATCAACATATTCTTATCCCACTCCGATTACAGCTTCATCAGGAAGTGGGGAAGTACAATACACATGGCCGGAACCGATCAGGGAACTATGCCGACCATGGAAGACTGTATACATGAAATGGCACAAGCATATAGAACATTGATGGAAGAATGTAGAAATCTCAAGGAGGCTCTAGCAACTCTCACGCACAATGTGGCCCAGATAGCGGCTCCTCCAATGATGGGCACGATGAACGGACAAGAACATCAACCTGAAGGTTTCCAGCCCCAGGGGGTAGGGTCACTTGGATATGCTCTGGCGGTGAGAACCATAACTCAAGAGGAAGTACGACAAGTTGTTGTGGAAGTCGTTAGAATAGAAAGGAAACGTCGGAATGTTGGTCGATTCAGATATAGAACGCCATATCCAAGGGAAGTAGAAGATGTTCCTTTTCCAGTTAACTTCAAGCATCCAGCATCCAGACTTTCAGAAGTTTAATGGGGACAGATCGCCAGAAGAACATTTGATGCACTTCATCACTAGCATGGAAAATTTCTCCACGATACCACAATATTACCTATGATTGTTCGGATCTTCATTGACAAGTAAGGCATTTCGATGGTATTCTTGTTTGGCTCCATGATCAATACGCACTTAGGAACAAATGCGGGATGCTTTTATGTTGAACTTCTTCTCATCGGAACTCGACGTTAACATTACGTGGTTAGCTTCTGTACAATAAAGAGAAGGGGAACCTGTGGAGAAATTCATAGAGAGATGGAAGACATTGGGAGCCTCATGTAGACAGCTACGGGAAGAAAAAGAGCAGGTCAAGATGTGCTTAAACTCTATGGAGACGGGAATCCGATTTGGGCTTACCAGTACCGATATCAAGACTTTCCATGATCTGGCCACTAAAGCCCACGCCCTAGAGCTGATGACTAGAAAAATGTCAGCGTTTCCCTATGAAATGGCTAGAAGAGGACCTAGTAGGTTAATCGTAAATACTGTTGACCACGAGAAAAGAAGTCAAGAAACAAGGGATTAAGGAGAAAAAAGGATAGAGTGGAAGGAAGAATCAAGTCATCCTATAAGCAGGTTTAGTAGAAAAAGACCCAGATCTCTTAATTCTCATGAAGAGTTTGCATTCAATAGAGAAGACGTTATTCCTATGATGAACCAATTGTTGAAAGCCAATACGATAGAATTACCTACGTCTAAGCGCCCTAAAGATGTAGGAAGGGTAAGAGAAAGAGATTTCTATCGCTATCATCGTCTGATAGGGCATCCAACAGAAAATTGCTACACATTAAAATGCATAATAGAAAGAATGATAAATAGGGGCGAAATAGTGATTGGAAAAGAAAAAGAAAGGGATGCAAAGGCGACGATGAACGTACTAATGGTTCGGGAAAGTGGTCATGAAGGAGCAGAGAAAGAAAATCGTAAGATAATAGGGAAGGCCGCGGTAATTACGCTACGGTCAGGGAAAAGAATAGCGAGTCCCCCAAGATAGAAAGTCGAAACTACAAGAATGGAGATCATCAGGGATCAGCGTGACAGTGATAAGAGAGAAGAGAAGAATGAAACCACAAAGGTGACTTATGACGTCGTGAGTCACTTGAAGGTATAATGGCTCAGTTAAGCGTTTACGATGCATTAAAGTAATTAGAGGATTTCAGCCAGAGTCTGATTCAAGCACTATCCGACCACAATGTCAAAGAAACGTTGCTGGTGGAAATGGAAAATGAAGAATGCAAAGAACGAGAGGACTGTATGTTAGTAGTTTCCTTCTTTGATGATGATCTAGCTTGTGATACAGGGCATAATAGGTCACTGATGATAGTAGGTCACATTCGTGGCAAGGAAGTAAAAAGAATTATGCTCGACAATGGATCTGTAGTGAACCTGTTACCGCTAACGATGTTAAATAAATTGGGTTACTGTCGTTCCGATTTACGCCCTAGTGGAATGATGATACAAGGCTTTAATCGAGATGGGCAGCGTGCGCTCGGAAAAATTACGATGACACTAGAAATAGGAAAATTAACTACTAATGTTGTTTGTCATGTGATTAATGCAGTCACAATAGATAATCTTTGCTTGGGAAGACCATGGATACACCAGTACAGTATTATACCTTCTACCCTTCATCAATGTTTCAAATACTGTAAGAACAGAATACAGTATAAAGTAATGGCCGATGCAAGACTATACACAGAAGCCGAAGCCTTCTTTGCAGATGACAGTTATTATGACAAATTTGCCAGAGGAGAAAAGAAAAAGAATGATAAAAACAAAACCCTGAAAATGCTTATGAGAAAGCGATAAAAGAGGAATCTGAAAAGGCATGGTCGTCTAGAATTTCAGAAGCAAAGAAAAAGTTCTATTTTGTGTCGAAACATATAAGATAGCCAGGACAACAGCCATTAACGTTATTATCACCTGAACAGTTAAAAATCCTGCAGTAAAATTATACAGTACCATTACCATATGCTGAAAGAAACAAGCCATTCCCGGTTGTTCTGGGAAAGTTTCATGTTGAAGCTAATGCCAAATATCCAGAATTGATTGAATTTTACGCCTCTTCGGAAGTAAAGATAGAAGCAAGGGCTGAGAATAATGTGTATTATGGAAAGCTGTCATCTCGTGATCTCAAGAAATACAGTCCGGTAAGCAGAAGAATGATGAAAAGGATGAGTTTTGATAATGAAGAATTGACTGGTTTAAATCATGGGAAAGGAATTCAAGTCCCTATCGGAGTTAGCCAGAAGAGGAGAGAAAAATTCTAAGGATTAGGGGCAGTCTTCAGTAAATATGGTCACAGTCGATCAGCTATCAGAGACAGATTCTAAAATAGTCAAACATCTTGAGACAACTCCGAAGTAGATAGAAGATAAGGGGCAGCCGACAATCGATAGTTTACGAGAACTAAATTTGAGTACAGAAGAAGAACTAAGAAATACATTTATAAGCGCTAGTCTTCTTGAGTAAGAAGCCAAAGACTATATCCAACTACTGAAAGAAAATAAAGATGTTTTTGCTTAGACATGTGTGGAAATGTCGGGTTTGGAACCCTCGGTTGCAGTACATCGATTAAATATTTCCAAGGATAAAAGATCAATTAAGTAAGCGCAAAGGCGATTTCATCCAGATTTGGTCCCTCTAATAGAAGAAGAAGTGAACAAGCTCATCAAAGTCGGGTTTATCGGAGAGGTCAAATATCCCAAATGGATATCGAATATTGTCCTAGTAAAAAAGAAAAATTGACAAATCAGGGTGTGCGTAGATTTCAGGGACTTAAATGAGGCTTGCCCAAAGGATAACTTTCCCCTCCCAATACGGAATTGTTGATTGACAATATGACACAATATGTTGTCATGTCTTTCATGGATGGCTATGAAATTGCGGTAATGACCGCTTTAGTTGAAGTGGGAATATGCCAAGATGTCCTAGAGGGGGGTGAATAGGACTTTCAAATTTTTATGATGATTTAAAACCTATCAATCCTATCTTAAAATAATATGCAAATAGTAGGATTTCTTCAATGTAACTTTAATGGCTTTCAAGCCAAATAGAGGATCCAATCATAAGACTATTCAAAACATAAACAAAATGTAGAACTTAGTTGATGTTGGATGTGACTGTGTGTGAGATGTGATTCTAATTGGTTCTAGGTAATCATGTAAACATGCATTATGAGAACATTCAGACAAATCACATAAGCAATAAATATAAATAGCAATCCCAAAACATAGTCATTTTTATAATGGTTCAACTACGTGTCTACTCCACTTCCAGCAGACACACTCAACCCTTGAGTGTACTAGATCTCACTAACGGATAGATTACATTGATATTTAAATAATAATTATAATTTCTTATTCTATTTTGAAGGTAAAAAGATAAAATTGTGAACTACAATCAAATGGCAAACTCAATGAGGAAGGTGAACTTTTATTTCACTGCAACTAGATTCGTAGTGGAATATGCACCGGATCAACCTCCAAAGTGCGAAACCCAGTCTTCCATAAGCAAAAATGACTTAACCCGAACAACGGTTGGAGTTGTGTCTGGTTCACCTCGAGCACTGGAAGATGATGAGAACTGGATAGTCGTGACATCTCAAAGTATGAGAGCTCGAAATGCAAGGAGCTTCGGAACAAGTCTACCTTCACCACGAGTTAGGGGACCAATAACACGGAACGTTGTAAAAAAGAATCCTGAATTATCCCCTCCTGCAATATATCCTGGGCAAACGGTTCCGCAGTTAGCATCACGTGACTTCCCGGCTTTGATTGCTCCAAGAGTCCAATGGACAAAAGAACAAGAAGGAAAGGCGCTACTCATAATAAGATCACCTACTTCTGCATCATCTCGATCAATCAGTCATAGTGGGAGTAAGGGAAAATCGAACGGGACTCCCCTCTTCGTAAGCCTCATCACATCAACATATTCTTATCCCACTCCGACTACAGCTTCATCAGGAAGTGGGGAAGCTACAGTACACGTGGCCGGAACAGATCAAGGAACTATGCCAACCACGGAGGACCGTTTAAATGAAATGGCACAATCACAGAGGACATTAATGGAAGAATGTAGAAATCTCAGGGAGGCTCTGGCAACTCTCACGCACAACATGGCCTAGATAGTGGCTCCTCCAATGATGAGCACGATGAACAGACAAGAACATCAACCTGAAGTTTCCAGCCACGGGGGGCAGGATTACTCGGATCTGCTCCGGCAGTGAGAACCATAACTCAAGAGGAAGTACGACAAGTTGTTGAGGAAGCCGTTAGAATAGAAAGGGAACGTGAGAATGTCGTTTGATTTATATATAGAACGTTGTATCTGAGGGAGTAGAAGATGTTACTTTTCTAGTTAACTTCAAACATCCAGACTTTTAGAAATTTAACGGGGACAAATCGCCAGAAGAACATTTAATACACTTCATCACCAATATGGGAAACTTTGTCACAATACCACAATATTGCCTATAATTGTTTGAATCTTCTCTGACAAGTAAGGCATTACGATGGTATTCTAGTCTGGCTCCAAGATCAATATACACTTGGGAACAAATGCAGGATGCTTTTATATCGAACTTCTTCTCATTGGAACGTGACGTTAGCATTACGAAGTTAGCTTTTATATGATAGAGAGAAGGGAACCTGTGGAGAAATTCATAGACAGATGGTGTCAAGCCCGTATCCTAGTTCGTACCGTTCATTATCCTCTTACGATCCTCCTCGTCGAATTCCGGCAACCCGTGATCTGTTAATGGTATTTGCACGAGATCCTGAGTCGTATCTTGCATTCCACAGTCGGCTCAAACCAAGACTTATACCCTAGGGACCGCGCCGTCGCTGTAGTTCTGATGCCGTGTCTCGCGTGTCGAGGCGATACCCAGGCTAGGAGATGCGAGCCTGCGTTCAGTTAGAGGAAAATGCCATGCAATGTCAAAACCCAAGAGAATCTCGAATCAAATCAATCCCATCAATCCCATCAATCAAGTACATTTCCCATCCCCAAAGGCAAACCTTAAAGTCAACTCTCTCTCTTACACAACCCATACATGTCAAGTACACCCATCACTCACCTATCTCTCTCTCTTACAACCTCTCTCTCTCTCTCATCTCTCTCTCTCTCTCATTCTCTAAGCTTCCATGAGAGAAGCTAGTGTGGCCCACCTTCCTACCTCCCATCTCCACCATCTAAAGTCCATCTCAACCATTGGAATTGTTCCCTTAGAGCTCCATAACCTATAGGTAGAAGAAGGAAGATGAGATCTAATGGTGGGTGCTCATCATCTTTTATTTATTTATTTATTTAGGGCCCACTTGTAATGGGACCCACCTGATGTATGCATTGTATTTAGAGGGACCCCTAGTGGCGTGGTCCCTCCCATCTCCACTGTTTCTTTCTCTCTCTCTCTCTCTCCATCTCTTTCCCTATTTTCTTTTTCTTTTGGTGTATGGCCCACCTTGGTGTATGTGAGAAACCTCACAACGTCCAGTGGACAGACCCATTATGATGTATGTCTTCCATCCACACCGTCCAATTGCTCTAGACGATGCTGGATACCGTGTGTAGGTGTCGCCCTACCCCACCTTGATGTATTTGTTTCATCTACACTGTCCAAAATGTTTGGACGGTGCTGGACAGTTTGGATGGCGCTGTAGCAGGGCCCACCTTAGATGTATGTATTCCTGATCCACACTGTTCATTAATAGGGACAATGGGTCCTGCGCTAGCAGCACCTGGCTACAAAGACGCCAACAAGTTCCGTGCCCACCACGATGTATGTGGGATACATCTCAACCGTCCATTTGTCCTATTTGTGGGCCCACCACGCTAGCAAGTTTCGTACCCACGACGCTAGTAAGTTTTGTGCCCTCCCACCTGTCTGTGTACCCATCAGGTCCAGCATGTAGTTAGGCTGACCGTCCAAAGTGGCCCACCTGCTATGCAATTTACATCCATGCTGTTCATATTCATCTGGTGGGGCCCATTTGGGAGGTGTAGGCCCACCTACTGGCTGTATAGGACCCCCTGCTATGAGGCCCATTATGATGTACATTGGGCCTTTGTGTGAGGCCTATGTGATGAGGCCTGATGTGATGTTTATATGGCCATGAGTGAGGCCCAATGTGATGTTTATGCAGCCCGTGTTCGAGGCCCATGTGATGTGGCCCATAGTGGTGTGTGTTAGGCCCATGTGATGCAACCCATAGTGATGTGTATTAGGCCCGTGTGAGGGGTCCATAGTGATATATTTTAGGCCCATGTGATGCGGCCCGATGTGTTGTATATGAGGCTCATATGACGAGGCTCGATGTGATGTATAAGGCCCATGTGATGCGGCCTGCTTGATATATGAGACCCTTGTGTGAGGCCCATTAAGACTTGTATGTGGCTCATTGTGATTGTAGGTGGCCCATTGAGATTATATGGGGCCCGTTGTGATGTAATTGTGGCCATTGATGAGGCCCAATGTGATGTATATTAGGTCCTTGTGTGAGGCCATGGGCCACTATATGTTTAACTCTATGTGGGCCACTCCTTCGGAGCAATGTTGGTTGAATGTCCACGTTGATGGGCAATGATGGTTAAATGTCCTCATCGTGATCTTCCCTTAGGCCCTTTGATAAGCTGATTATCGATGTCGGTTATCATACCAATTATAAGTATGTGACAGTATAACATCATGATACATGCCCGTACGCATCATCTGCATGTTTATTATGAGATATGGTTGGCCATTGCATATGCCATAAGGCAGGCTGTTATAAGACTCCCTGATAGATAGAGATTATCTCACATGAGCGCATAGTATGCATAGGATTAATACATGATTGGATCATATGATTTATGCAGCTTGCATTGTGTGTTGTGATTACTGTACGCCCTAGTGACATTAGGGTCGTAGCCTCCACAGTCATGTCGTGGATGGCCAGATGGGAGACAGGAAATCTGTTACTAGCATCGCGCCGCTATAGATGGCCCTAAGTGAAAATCCCTAAACCCTCTTTATATCAGAGGACGCTTCAACGTCTAGATTGAATGGATTATATGAGCGCCCGAGTGCCGAATACGAATAGGCCGCATCTCCCACTTTGTCATGGTCGGTTGGAAGTGGGTGTGGCCTTCTCCACCTGATTCGTAGTGGGCGAAAGTAGGCTGAGTTTGACCAACTCATAAATGGGTTCACTATCAACGTGCCGGGTAAGTATTTGCTGACTATTGGCTAGGCGAATAGTGAGGTCTCTTCCACTCACCTGTTTGTATGTGATGGGACGGTAATCTGATTTGGACTATACTATACCCCAGTGATGATCCTAGAGATTTAAGTACTGATACGTGGACTTATTGAGCAGGAGTTGCATAATCATTTATTCATTCATTCACTATCCACTTGGGCTGGTGGTGTGCAATTAATTGTTATGTACCTTCACAATGATAAGGATTTCAGTTGGGGCGCACGATTAACCTGAGGTCAGGGGTTTACCACATTGAGTCTGGCTATCCAAATTTAGCTATGAGACTGGTTTGGATAGAAGTCCCTTGTGATGGACCCCATTGCCTTCGATACTACATACTATAATCCCGACTTCGCTCCAGTTTAGTCATTTCATTCGCATCACATATTGTATTGCATTCGCAACATTTAACATTTTGGTTTACTATGTTTTTACCTTTATATAGCTTAGATGAGGTTGATGGTATTCGTGACTCGTCAGGATTTGTATATTGTATTACATCCTCAGCATCTAATATTTGGCTCATTATGATCTACATTCCGTACTCTGATATTATATGACTCATGGTCCACTCACTCTGATATTGTATGATTCATGTTCTTGCCAGCATTTTCAATATTGTATGATTATGACATTGTATTGAATACTTGGCACTTACCTTGTACACACACTTACACCATCCTCTAAGCTTTCTATAAGCTTATGCACGATAGATGCGTGTAGTGGCGTTAGGTTGCATCAGCGTTGAGCATGGAGCGTGCAGCGGTCTTCTGGAGTTTTGATTCCGATATATGTATTTCCCTTTCAGCACTGTATTGAACTATTTATATTAGTAGATTTGTGATGATGATGTTGTCTTTATGATTGGGTATACTTGTGGTTATGGTTCTTACGAGATAAATGTACGATGGAAAATCCTCCTTGTAGGATCCCAGGATTGGAATATGGTGTATAGACGCTAGGAGTTAAGAATGGGGTACTACGGAGTCTATCGGCAACGGATTCGGCAATCAGAAATTTTGTGAGCCCGATTTTCGAGTTTGGGGCGTGATAGAAGATGTTATCTGAGCATAACTTGGGAATACCTGAGGATAACATCACATATCTACTGATAGCTACCCTTCACTCTATGATTGTTATGAACTTAGAATAGTTAGATCCCCAAGTTCGGATAACTTAGACATTTTCTGATATAGCTCCCTACCGTTGAGATTGTGAGGCTGCATAATATTCCAGTTTCGATCATTTCTGATATGGGATATGAGGTTCAGTAAGGGTCATTATTCTGTTGAGGAGGCGTCTTGGTAGCATAAGGCTATGATTAGAGGGCACTATCTCCATTTATTTATAGATTGATTATGCCTCGTATGGTATTGATTATTGCATGTATATGTCGATGCTTCCTCTTCCCTTGCTTTGTCCTGCGTGATAGTAAATTTTAAGGATGAAATTTTTATTAAGAAGGAGAGTTGTTAGGCCTGTATCCTAGTTCATACCATTCCTTAAACTCTTGCGATCCTCGTTGTTGAATTCTGATAACCCGCGTTTGCGCGTGATCCTGAGTCGTATCCCGCATTCTAGAGTCAGCTCGACCCAAGACTTGTACCCTAGCGACCCGCCATCGCTGCAGTTCTGATGCCTCGTCCTACGCCCTGAGGTGATACCCGGGCTAGGAGATGCGAGCCCACATTCAGTTTGAGGAAAATGTCGTGCAATTGCAAAACCTAAGATAATCTTAAATCAAATTAATCCCATCAATCCCATCAATCAAGTACATGTCCCATCCCTAAAAGCAAACCCTAAAGTCAACTCTCTCTCTTACACAACCCATACATGTCAAGTACACCCATCACTCACCCATCTCTCTCTCTCTCTTACAACCTCTCTCTCTCTCATCTCTCTCTCTCTCATTTTCCAAGCAACCCAACGTTCAAGCTTCCATGAGAGAAGCTAGTGTGGCCCACCTTCCTACCTCCCATCTCCACCATCCAAAGTCCATCTCAACTGTTGGAATTGTTCCCTTAGAGCTCCATAACCTATAGGTAGAAGAAGGAAGATGAGATCTAACGGTGGGTGTTCATTATCTTTTTATAAGGGCCCACTTGCAATGGGACCCACCTGATGTATGCATTGTATTTAAAGGGACCTATAGTGGCGGGGTCCCTCCCATCTCCACCATCTCTCTCTCTCTCTCTCTCTCTCTCTCTCTCTCTCCCTCTTTCCCTATTTTCTTTTTCTTTTGGTGCATGTGAGAAGCCCCACACCGTCCAATGGATAGACCCACTATGATGTATGTCTTCCATCCACACCGTCCAATTGCTTTGGACGGTGCTGGATACCGTGTGTAGGCGCCACCCTACCCCACCTTGATGTATTTGTTTCATCCACACCGTCCAGACTGTCTGGACGGTGCTAGATAGTTTAGACGGCACTTTAGTGGGGTCCACCTTGGATGTATGTATTCCTGATCCACACCATCCATTGGTAGGGATGGTGGGTCTCGCATCAGCAACACCTGGCTGCAAAGACGCCAGCAAGTTCCATACCCACCACGATGTATGTGGGATATATCTCAACCGTCCATTTGTCCTGGACGTGGGCCCACCCCACACATGTAGGTGGGACCCACCATGATGTATTTGTTCTATATCCACTCTGTCCTTGTCCAGGATGGTGGACCCCATGGTGATGTATGTGTTTCACACACACCGTCCATCTATTTTCAACTCATGTGGGGCCATCCCACACATGTTGTACGTGGGGAATGGGACCCGCCTTGGTGTATGAATTGTATATCCACTCTGCCATCTGTCCAGATGGTGTGGCCCCCAATGTAATGTATATGTTTTATATCCACACCGTCCGTCCCTGGACAGTGTGCATGGGATGCACCATGTTGTATGTTTTGTATCCCGCTGTCCATCTGTTTCTGTTGGTGGAACCCACCCCTGATGTATTTATTCTATATCCACACTGTCTATCAGGTGGACCACACTGCAATCAGTGAGGGATTGAATGTCTACCATTGAAACCCCCTTTTTGGGAGTGCAGAAGTTTTGGATCAGTATGAAATTTGTTTTTCCACCTAATCTCGGTCCTTGTGACCTTATGATCAGATTGGATGGAGAATAACGTTATGGTGGGCCCTACCTTGATTGCACATGTGGCCCACCTTGTATGTATGTTTTGTATATGCAGGCCGCCCACCTATCTGTGCACCCATCAAGTCCAGCATGCAGCTTGGCTGACTGTCCAAAGTGGCCCACCTGCTATGCAATTTACATCCATGTTGTCCATATTCATCAGGTGGGGCCCATTTAGGAGGTGTAGGTCCACCTGCTGGCTATATAGGGCCCACCTGCTATGAGGCCCATTATGATGTACACTGGGCCTTTTGGAGGCCTATGTGATGAGGCCTGATGTGATGTTTATATTGCCAAGAGTGAGGCCCAATGTGATGTTTATGCAGCCCATGTTCGATGCTCATGTGATGTGGCCCATAGTGGTGTGTGTTAGGCCCATGTGATGTGGCCCATAGTGATGTGTATTAGGCCCATGTGAGCAGCCCATAGTGATGTATTTTAGGCCCATGTGATGCAGCCAATGTGTTGTATATGAGGCCCAAATGACGAGGCCCGATGTGATGTATAAGGCCCATGCGATGCAGCCCGCTTGATGTATAAGACCCTTGTATAAGGCCCATTGAGACTTGTATGTGGCCCATTGTGATTGTAGGTGGCCCATTGAGATTGTTTGGGGCCCGTTGTGATGTAATTGTGGCCATTGATGAGGCCCAATGTGATGTATTTATGGCCCAGTGTGATGTATGTTAGGCCCTTTTGTGAGGCCATGGGCCCACTATATGTTTGGCTCTATGTGGGCCACTCCTTGGGCACAATGTTGGTTGAATGTCCACATTGATGGGCAATGATGGTTAAATGTCCTCATTGTGACCTTCCCTTAGGCCTTTTGATAAGCCGATTATCGATGTTGGTTATCGATACCAATTATGAGTATGTAACTGCATAACATCATGATACATGCCCACACGCATCATCTGCATGTTTGTTATGAGATATGGTTGGCCATTGCATATGCCATAGGACAGGTTGTTATGAGACTCCCTGATAGGTGGAGATTATCTCACATGAGCACACAGTATGCGAAGGATTTATGCATGACTGGATTATATGATTCATGCATCTTGCATTGTGTTGTGATTATTGGACACCCTAGTGACATCAGGGTCGTTGCCCCAACAGTCATGTCGTCGATGGCCAGATGAGACACTGAAAATCTATTACTAGCAACGCACCGCCATAAATGGCCCTGGGTGAAAATCTCTAAACCCTCTTGGTACCAGAGGACGCTCTAATGTCTAGACTGAGTGGATTGTATGAGCACCCGAGTGCCGAATACCAGTAGGCCTTGTCTCCCAATGTGTCATGGTAGGTTGGAAGGGGGTGGGGCCTTATCTGCCCTATTCGTAGTGAGCAAAACTAGGTTGAGTTTGACCAGCTCATAAATGGGTCCTCTATCGACGTGCCTGGTAGGTATTCGCTGACCATTGATCCGGCGGATAGTGAGGTCTCTTCCACTCACCTGGTTGTGTGCGATGGGGCAACAATCTGGTTTGAAGTGTATTAGACCCCAGTGATGATCATAAAGATTTACAGTACTGATATGTGGACTTATTGAGTAGGAGTTGCATACTCATTCATTAATTCAATCATTGTCCACTCGGGCTGGTGGTGTGCAATTAATTGTTATGTACCTTCACAATGACAAGGATTTCGGTTGGGGAGCACGACTAACCCGAGGTCAGGGGTTTACCACATTGAGTTTGACTATCTAAATTTAGGTATGGGACTGGTTTGGATAGAAGTCCCTTATGATGGACCCCATAGCCTGTATACTACGTCCTATCATCTCGACTTCACTCCAGCTTAGTCATTTCATTCGCATCGCATATTGCATTGCATTCACAACATTTAACATTTTGGGTTACTATATTTCTGGATTTATATGGCTTAGATGAGGTTGATGGTATTCATAGCTCATCAGGATTTGCATATTGTATTACATCATCGGCGTCTGATATTCAGCTCATTATGATCTGCATTCCGTACTCTGATATTGTATGACTCTTGGACTGGTTAGTATTTCTGCTTACTCTAATATCGTATGTGTAACGCCCTGAAAATCGGGGGTCGAGTGTAACTCAACTCCCGAGTTCCAACGCATCACTTATGCAACATAAATAATGCTGATTAAATGTTGTCTGTGTTAGAGCAATAAACATGAGTGAGATTATACCAAAACAGTAATTCATACTCCAGATCATTAGTATAAAGGCAAGTGGAAGACTGAACTGAATATATCTGTATGTAGAGAAATAAAATCATTTAATTCTCCAGAGTATGAATCTATCTGAGTCACCATATACATATATTTGTTTTGTGAACAAAATGTCAAAAATAAACTAAGGAGTGATCCCTGCAAATCCCGTCAATCCGGCAGCCTAGTCGAAGCCGCCAGAGTACTGCATATAAGAGAACTCCTGGTCCTCGTCATAATCAGGCTCCGCCTCCTGAGTCATCGGCTCACCTATACCTGAGACAGAGTCTGGTTGGTGTGCGCAACACCGTTCCATAATGTGGGAGTGAGTAGATAACTCAGTGGAACAATAAAGCATAGGTTAACATGTTATCAATACAGTCAAGCAGTAATGATAAAGCAGTAAAATCAAACACTCCTAATTACTCTTATTAATGTAAGTATGGATGCAGGTATGATGGATGCCCTCACTGACATACTCCTTCATGCGACACCCTCTTCGTTCGCAGCATGCTTTCATCCCTCAGTGCTCCACATCTTCCAGGCACATGCAATGCATGCTGAGCATGATTACCAAGTTGTTATTAGTCCATTTCAAACAGTAGGATTGGGAAACTAAGGTACCTCCCTTGTATCATTCCCAAACATGATCCATTCTAGGGTCGTCAGTCCTAGTTAATCTCAGACGACGGTGTATTTTCTAGGTCACTGCAAGGGCTGTCAGGGCTATTACGCGGAATCGTTGCACCACTACCCCATCACCTTATCAATACAGGCCTAGCTTATACTCTATTACTACGGGAAGACTTGTTGTCTCACCGTAGATTTAGAGTATGCTCGGGGTCACTACACCTGATACGGTCAGGGCTGCCAGGGATGTTACACGGAATCGTTGCACCACTCCCCCATCACCCATCAAGTAGTGTAGGCCGACAGCTAGAATATAGTGTCCCATACCACCATAATCGGCTCACGAGTGTGGTTGCTCACTGGTCACTATGGGGAGACACGTGGCCCCAGCGTAGGCCGACAACTCGACCACGGTGTCCCATACCACCATGCCCGGCTCATGAGTCTTAGTGGATCAAGGTTCCATGGTTAAAGGGGATTTCACTGGTAAGTTTGGTATCCTAGGTTCAAGCAGTAGTGACCAAACATGGTGAACATACATTAGACACATCGGTTTACTTGACGAGCCTGACTAGCTCGAGTGCACAATCAATTAGACGATATGAAGTGCATAAGCACTTTGCGTGGCCTAACCACTGTCGCCAATTGACGTACGACTCGGGTTCGTCAAACACATCCCACGTGGCGACATGAACCTCAGCCACGATCTCAAATCTGGTACCGACTGTCTGGACTATAGACATAGTCCCAAACTTAATCAATTCGCATCCATAGCATGTGGAGTAAAGCATGATAAACAAAGTAATTCAAGCATACTAGTAGGCATATTATAAGGCATGTTATAAAGCATGATATAAAGCATGTTGTAAAGCACTACATCAATAGGAATACAAACACATGTATTACAAGTAAGCGGTTTAAGTGATCAACCTCATGGAAGTAATCATACATGTCGCTAGGGTAATTGAGAATCCAATCTCAACACCCTCCTAAGGCATCTACATCCAAACACTTACTCACTCTAGCATTTCCACAAACACTTCACATACACTATTTCAACATACATAGTGTATGTTAACAAACATGTATTAAGGCGAGTCCTTTCACCAAGCAAGTATTTTATGCACACATAATGTATTTATACAACAATTAATCATGGCAAACATGTCACTAAAATATACATGTATACGGTACTTCTTACAATACCGTATTTCTACATATATAGTGTATATTAGTAAACATGTATTTAGGCGAATCCTTTCGCCAAATAAGTATTTTATCCATACATCGTATATCCATACAACAAATAATCATGTCAAACACATTTCCAAAAAATATACGTATACAGTATTTTCTACGAATACCTAGAATATGTAAAATTCCATATTCTACAACTTTAATCGAAACAGAAATCGAAAAGTACTTTGTACATGTGCAATTGCATGCAGATCATTAATCTATCATTATCTGACATTGAAAGCGTTGAAAATCATAAGCTATACACCTAAAGTCCTCACCTTACTCCTTGGAATTGCAACGAATCAGCTAGGTTCGTTAGGCTTCCGTATTCGGCGGTATTGTAGCCTAAAGAGTGAAACCGGTTAGCTATTTCACAACCTATACCCTTCACACCCCAAAACAGATCTAGGGTTAGGGTTTCTTACCTTAAAACGGAGTCGGTATCTCCAGGAAAGCGTCAAGAAAGGGATAGTGCAGCCCGTGTGGTGATTGGAAACAGTAGGAGGGAGATTCTCCCACAACTCTCAAGCTTTCTCTCTTTTTCTCTCTTCTTCTTAGGGTTTATCCCAAATTCGTATAGCTGTGAGAGAGGCTGCCCTAAGGTCCTTATATGGCCTAAAAACTCTCTGAAATAGACTTATATTCAAGGTATACTTATATTATAATCAAATCGGCATTGTTTCAACTCAACGGAGGGTTTTTGGTAGGCCTCCTTGAGCCAAAAGTCGGACTTAAGCTCACCCATCCTAGATCTAGATGGAGTTAGGTTTTTGTTCCAGTAGGGTTTCCAGATCACGCGTGGCGGACCAGTTTTAGTTCAACGGTCAGCGGACTTCGATCAGCAATTCCAAGTACATGTAAATGTTTATGAAATTTTTTCTGATCTGAGGGTGTATTTGGGTCAGATTCTGATGGTCTGGTTGCTTATAAAATGTACGCAAGCGATACGTGCCAGATCACTATTCAAGATATTTATTTTTTAAAGAAAATAAGAGTTTTCACACTCCCTCGCTCCGAACTCGAGCGAACGGCCGTGGGACACTGTCTGGACTTAATTTCCGAGATGGTTGTCAAGCCCAGCGAGGTGGTCTTAATTCCTTAACTTCGTATTATTCGGACTCCCGATGTGTGGTCTAGACCTGATACAAAGTTTCAATGTGGTCCCGAGAGCAGTCGGGTAATGAGTTTAATCCTAGATTTTAGGGTAACCTAGAGTCAAGGATCCTACAAGTTTTGGGTCTTGCAGATCGTATTTAAAGCGATTCAATTGGATTTCATGGCTAATTTAGTTTAGCACTTAGTTAACTTTGTCAAATTTCTAAAGGGTTTAACCCTAAGTGATTTCTGGTCGAGGTGGTACTCGAGCTATTGTACAGAAATTTACAGGCGTTACAGTATGATTCATGATCTTGCCAGCATTTCGATATTGTATGATTATGACATTGTATGAATACTTGGTACTTACCTTGTGCACACACTTACACCACCATCTAAGCTTTCTATAAGCTTATGCACGATAGATGCGTGCAAGTGGCATTAGGTTGCAGCAGCGTTGAGCATGGAGAGTGTAGCGGTCTTTTGGAGCTTTGATTCCAATATATGTATTTCTCTTTCAGCAATGTATTCAATTGTTTATATTAGTGGATATGTGATGATGATGTTGTCTTTGTGATTGGGTATACTTGTTGTTATGCTTCTTACAAGATAAATATATGTTAGAAAATCCTCCTTATAGGATCTCAGGATCGAAATCTGCAATATAGGTGCTGGGGGCCAAGAATGGGATACTACAGAGTTGTCGGCACCGGATTCGGCAATCAGAAATTTTGTGAGCCCGATTTCCGAGTTTGGGTTGTGATAGATGGAAGACATTGGGAGCCTCTTGCAGACAGTTAGCGAAAGAAAAAGAGCAGGTCAAGATGTGCTTAAACTCTATGGAGACGGGAATCGCATTTGGGATTACCAGCGCCGATATCAACAATTTTCGTGATCTGGCCAACAAAGCCCATGCCCTAGAGCTGATGACCCAGAAAATGCCAGTGTTTCACTATGAAACAGCCAGAAGAGGACACATTAGGTTAATCGCAAATATTGTGGACCATGGGAAAAGAAGTCAAGAAATAAGAGATTAAGGAGAAAAAAGGACAGAGCGGAAGGAAGAATCAAGCCGTCCTAGAACTAAGTTTAGTGGAAAAAGACCCATATCACTTAATTCTATCAAAGGGTTTACATTCGATAGAGGAGATGTTGTTCCTATGATGAACCAACTGCTGAAAGCCAGTACGATAGAATTACCTGCGTCCAAGCACCCTAAAGATGCAGGAAGAGCAAGAGAAAGAGATTTCTGCCGATATCATCATCTGGTAGGGCATCCGATAGAAAATTGTTACACGTTAAAATGCATAATACAAAGAATTCATAATACAAAGAATGATAAACAGGGGCGAAATAATGATCGGAAAAGAAAAAAAAGGGACGTGAAGGATACGGTGAATGTACTGATGGTTTGGGAAAATGCTCACGAAGGAGTAAAGAAAGAAAATCATAAGATGACGGGGAAGGTCGCGATAATTACGCTGCGGTCAGGGAAAAGAATGGCGAGTCCCCCGAGGCAGAAAGTCGGAACTATAAGAACTAATATCATCAGGGATCACTAATGATGTCGTAAGTCACTTGAAAGGTATACCAGCTCGATTAAGCGTTAATGACACATTAAAGTTATTAGAAGATTTTAGGCAGAGTCTGATTCAAGCACTATTCGACCACAATGTCAGAGAAATGTTGCTGGTGGAAATGAAAAATGAAGAATGCAAAGAACGAGAAGACTATATGCCAATAGTTTCCTTCTCTGATGATGATCTAGCTCGTAATACAGGGCATAATAGGCCACTGATGATAGTAGGCCACATTCGCGGCAAGGAAGTAAAAAGGATTATGCTCGACAACGGATCTGTGGTGAACCTATTACCGGTAACGATGTTAAATAAATTGGGTTACCATCGTTCTAATCTGCGTCTTAATGGAATGATGATACAGGACTTTAATCAAGATGGGCAGCGTGTGCTTCGCAAAATTACGATGACATTGGAAATAGGAGAATTAACTACTAATGTTATTTGCCATGTGATCAATGTAGTCACAATGTATAATCTTCTCTTGGGAAGACCATGGATACATCAGTATGGTATTATACCTTCTACCCTTCATCAATGTTTCAAGTACTGTAAGAACGGAATACATTATAAACTAATGGTCGATGCAAGACCATACACAGAAGTTGAAGCCTTCTTTGCAGACGCCAGTTATTATGACAGATTTGCCAGAGGAGAAGAGAAAAAGAATGATGAAAAAAAAGCCCTGAAAAATGCTCATGCGAAAGCGATAAAAGGCAGATCCAAAAAGACGGTCGTATGGAATTTCAGAAGCAAAGAAGAAGTTCTATTTTGTACCGAAACATCTGAGATAGCCAAGACAGCCGCCATTAATGCTATTATTGCATGAACAGTTGAAAATTCTGCAATCAAATTATACAGTACCATTGCCATATGCTAAAAGAAATAAGCCATTCCTGGCTGTTCCAGGAAAGTTTCATGTTGAAGCTAATGCAAAATATCTGGAGCCGATTGAATTTTACCCCTCTTCAGAAGTAAAGACAGAAGCAAGTGCTGAGAATAATGTGTATCACGGAAAGCTGACATCTCACGATCTCAAGAAATATAGTCCGGCAAACAGAAGAATGATAAAAGGATGGGTTTTGATGATGAAGAACTGACTGGTTTAAATCATGGGAAAGGAATTCATGTCCCTATTGGAGTTGGTCAGAAGAGGAGAGAAATTTTTCAAGGATTGGGGGTAGAGTCTTCTGTAAATATGGTTACGGTCGATCAACTATTAGAGACAGATCCCAAAATAGTCAAACATCCTAAGACAGCTCTAAAGCAGATAGAAGACGGGGGGCAGCTGACAATAGATAGTTTGTGAGAAGTAAATTTGGGCACAGAAGAAGAGCCGAAGAATACACTTATAAGCGTCGGTCTTCTGGAGCAAGAAGTCGAAGAATATATCCAACTGCTAAAAGAAAATAAAGATGTTTTCGCCTGGACATATGCGAAAATGCTAGGTTTGGAACCATCAGTGGCAGTGCATCGTGTAATATTTCCAACGACAAAAGACCGATTAAGCAAGCGCTAGTGATTTCATTCGGATTTTGTCCCTCTAATAGAAGAAGAAGTGAACAAGCTGATCAAAGTCAGATTTATTAGAGAGGTCAAATATCCCAAGTGGATATCGAATATTGTCCCAATAAAGAAGAAAAATGGATAAATCAAGGTGTGTGTAAATTTCAGGGACCTGAATGAGGCTTGCCAAAAGGATGACTTTCCCCTCCCAATAATGGAGCTACTGATTGACAGTATGACATAATACGTTATAATGTCTTTCATGGATGGCTATGTTGGTTACAATCAAATTAGGATGGCTCCTGAAGACGAAGAAGTAACAGTGTTTAGAGCCTTGTTAGGAATTTTTTGCTACAAGGTTATGTCGTTTAGTCTCAAGAATGCTGGGGCAGCATACCAAAGGGCGATGCAAAGTATCTTTCAAGATATGATGCACAAGCATGTTGAATGTGATGTAGATGACCTGCTGGTTGGGTCGGGTAATCATCAGGAACATCGCGAGCATTTAGCATCGGTCTTCCTTCGGCTCCGAAAGAAGCAGTTAAAGATGAACCCAGCTAAATGTTCTTTTGGAGTGCTATCAGGGAAATTTCTCGGCTTTGTCATCAGGCTCAGGGGTATTGAAATTGACCCAGGGAAAATCAAGGCCATCCAAGATATGCTTCCTCCGAAAACTTTAAAGAAATTAAAAAGATTGCAAGGAAAACCGGCATATATTCGTCATTTTATTTCAAATCTACCAGGGAGATGTCAGCCATTTTCTCATCTGATTAAGAAAGGAACATAGTTCCTATGGGATAAAGCCTATTAGAATGTATTCGATTCAATAAAAGAACTGCTGAGACAGCCTCCGGTATGACAACCCCTATAAAGGGTAAACCGCTTATTTTATACATATCTACGGCCGAGAATTCCCTGGGAGCCTTGTTAGTGCAGGTAAATGAAGATGAAAAAGAAACAACTCTTTATTATCTACGTCGAACTCTATTAAGCGCAGAATGCAATTACTCTCCGATCGAGAAAGAATGTCTGGCGTTGATATTTGCAGTACAAAAATTAAGACATTATTGCCTCTCTCATGATATAATTTTAATTTCAAGGGCAGATCCGATAAAAAATTTAATGACGAGGCTGATGTTATCAGGAAGATTGGCCAAATGGATGTTGTTGCTTTCAGAATATATAATTACTTACGAGCCGACAAAAGCAATAAAAGGACAAGAAGTGGCGGATTTCTTGGCAACACATCCCGTAACAGAAAGTGAGACCATTAGTGATGATTTTCCCGATGAGTAGGTGATGATGGCTGAATTGCAAAACCCATGACATATGTATTTTGATGGTGCTTCTCAAGCATCAGGAGTGGGGGCAGGAGTTATTTTCATCACTCCTCAGGGTGATCTATTACCCTACTCTTTCACATTGGGTACTGCATGCACGAACAATGAAGCTAAATATCGAGCTCTCATCATCGGAATGGAAATCGCCCAAGAAATTAGGATAAAGACGCTGCAGATTTTTGGAGATTCTAAGCTGATTATAAATCAACTAACGACTGAGTTTGAAATAAGAAAGCAAGAACTCTTGCCTATTGTAGAAAAGCACAGTAGTTACTGGAGCAATTCTACTATGTCAAAATCAAGTACGTACCTCGATTTGAAAATGCAAAGGCAGACGCTCTGGCTAGTCTAGCAGTAGCCCTGTCCTACTCGAACTGAAGTCCAGTCCAAGTGACTATAGAAGAAAGGAGATTCCTGCCCTCTTCCGAAGATATTGATGAAGTCATCGGAGCATTCCCTATATCATGTTTAGAAGTGACAACAGATGATTGGAGACAACCGTTTATAGATTACCTCAAATGTGATATCTTGACAAAAAATCCAGCACAAAGGCAACAAATCGAGCAGTGATCGAGCAGGTTCATCATTTATAGCGAAGTGCTTTATAGAAAATCTTACAATGGGATGCTGCTACATTGTCTTGATGAACAAGAAGCAGGTCAGATGTTACGAGAAGCTCACTCTGGGAGTGTGGGCCACATCAAGCTAGCCAAAATTTATTTCATAGGATACATCGAATGGGGTATTACTAGCCTACAATGTTTAAACATGTAATAGATTACGCGAAAAGGTGCCACAAGTGTCAGATCCACGAAGATGTCATACATGTTCCCCCTGAAGACCTCAATCAGATAGTCACTTCTTAGCCTTTCACCACTTAGGGACTCAATGTTATTGGGCTCATAAATCCCCCTTCATCAAAAGGAAAATAATGTATTCTAGTAGCAACGGACTACTTCTCCAAGTGGACAGAAGCAATCGCGTTGCGCAATGTCAAAAAGAAAGATGTGGTCAATTTCCTTCGACACGCGATAATATATTACCATGACATCCCTAAGAAAATTGTTACTAATAATGGTACCCCTTTTAAGAATAGAGGCATGGAAAAACTGTGTCAAAAGTTTAGCATTCACCATTCATTTTCAATACCTTACTATTCACTGACAAATGGATTAATAGAGGCATTAAACAAAATGATTATGAAAATACTGAAGAAGACGGTGATTGGAAACAAGCGTGAGTGGAACGAAAGGTTACAAGAAGCATTATGGGCGTACAAGACTACCCACCAGACAGCAACAAGGGCAACATCGTATTCATTAGTTTACAGTGTAAAGGCGGTCATCCTGATTGAAACACAGGTCGCGTCGCTCAGAATAGCAGTGCATCAGTCAATTACAGATGATGAAAATGCAAAGATAAGGTTAAAAGAACTAGACCTACTTGCTGAGAAACGCCAGGCAGCCCAGCAGCGATTATAGTTGTATCAGGCAAGAATATCAGTTGCCTTTGATAAACGAGTCAAATATCTCTCTTTCAAGAAATGGAACATGGTATTAATGTTGAAAAGACCAATAGTGGTGACCCACTGAACAGGGGGCAAGTTCAAGCCTAAATGGGATGGGCCATATAATATAAAAGAAGTATATTCTAATGGAGCATATAGAGTGCTCGATCAAGATGGATAGGGTATCAGTATACCAGTCAATGCATGCTTTATCAAGAAGTATCATCCCTGAAGATGTTACAATTTTGATCAAGAAGATTATCGGCATAATGCTTCTACATTAAAAGGGGGCAAGGACAAGTGAAGTCATGTTCATATATTCTTTTTTAGATGTTAAATAGAGGAATTCTAAGTATATCGTCAAATATTACATATCAGTGATTTCTTAAAAGAGAGTAACCATCGTTGTTGTCATCAAACAAGCTTTACTGAAACTCATCGAAATTAGTATCATCACCAAGTCGATATATTATTATGAGTATAGTGCGAATATTGTCAAAGACATTATCAGTAATGGTGATATATTAATGAAGATGATTATTACTACCATGACAACGCTGGTAGCTTATCATCATTTAAGGCAACCTAGCCAAGCTTATACGGCCAACTAGGCATAAGGCCTATCACCATCGCCATTCGGGCAGCAGTGAGAAGCTAGTGGCCCTAAAAAGCCCATGAAGGCCATCATATGCATACCCATGTAGGCAGTGGATGGGGCCAGTGACTGAAAGCCCTAAAAGGCCAAAAAGTCCTCAACGGCCAGTCACGAGTAACACCCATGCCATCTGTATAACTTTCCGATAGCGTCACGGGGAACGGATGAAATTGCCCTCCTGTGAATGGGTCTGACCTTGTAAACGAAGAAAACGAGAGCTACAGTGTGTACTCTTTGGCCATTGTCCATAGAGAGGCCAACCATGCATAAGACCCCCTAGATTCTTGGCTTGATTTCAGTAGTAACTCATGAGGAAGGGCCTGAACCTACTCATTAATGGATTGATGACCATGGATTTGGTACCCCAAAGGTCTCCTTGTGCGCCCCGTGAACTCTATAGAGTCACTACGACCAACCTAGTACGTAAATCCAACCGAGTTCAAGGCCCCGGTAGCTCCACTGGGCCCCTCTGATGGATCGCGGTTTGTGAACTCACCAAGCTATGAGAAGTTCAGTGAACTCATAAGAGTTATAAAGACTATCACGTGAGACCCAACTCCACTACTCAAGAGTCTAAAAAACTACGTTGCTCCACTACTCAAGAGCTTAAACTGTGCGTGATCAGCTAACTAAATTGAAATCTAGTACCGCCTATCAAAATAAAAATCATATAGGAAATCCCATATCAACAATCATAATATGTTGATATCTTTATTTCAATCCTTCATTAAATATCATGTTGAGACTATTGCATAAATAAATATGCTTGAAATGATCCATGATTTAGAAATTCACAAAATATCTCAAAGATATCATTATGTCTTCATTGATATATGCTGAAAATCAAAAGAAATTACATGTTCTAAAACAAAAAGCATACACAAATGAAAAAAAAAACATACACAAATGAATTCTTTATAGCTCATCCGTAATTCCAAATATTCCCATATACTTTTGTAATTCTTCTTTTAACTGAACTTGAGCTGCGACATGCTTTAACTTTTCTTCGCGAATGATCTTTGCCTGATCAAGAATTCTAGCCAGCTTGTTCTTCAGGGATGCGATTATCTCTTCATTTCTGAATAATTCAGATTTCTCAGCATAAGCAGATTGAATACTGATTTTCATCTTCTCTTCGATCTCCTTCATGGTTGACTCCTTTGAATGATCTTTCAACTCCAGCTGCAAGATTTCCTCTTTTAGGACAGTTATGCGGTTCTGAATCATTATCATGTCGTCAGCACAAACCTTTAATTGTTCCTGAAGAGTTAATTGTTCTTGATTAAATTCAGAAATAGTAGAAGTGATGAGGGAAGCCTTCTCCTTGGAAAGAGCTAGTGGTTTCCCATATTCCAATATCTTATGAGCGATGGTGAGATTTTTTTACTGATGCTAGAGAAATTATTAAATCACAAAATTTGAAGAGAGAGTCACGTAGGGTGGAAATATTAATCTTTGCCATCCTTGCAGTGCTTTACAGGATTTTGATAGCAATGTCCAAATCTAACCATTGCTCAAGATCCTTGAAAATATGAACTATTGCTAACATAGAATTCTTCATCAAAAGCATTTTATATGTAAGAATCTTCTCAAAAGAAAATAGTTCAGACGCAGTGGCTACAGATTAAGAGCTTGCTGCACCGCTATGAGGAGTTCCTGTAATGTAAAGAAGATAAGAAATTAGGATAATTATAACAAGGCTAGATGATATGGAAATTTCAATAAAGTAACCAATATATACCTGCTGCAGAAGTGCAGCCGACAGGAGGTTGAACTTCCTGAATAGAAGAAGGACTAGCTCCTAACATATCAGCGAAAGAAGGTGCTCTGGCCTCCGTGCTCGAATCTCTGGTAGTCGGAGTTGGTAGATCAGTGGTCTCCACTTGAAAAACAATTTTATGAGCTACTGCCTTTGGTGCCACCAAAGGAACCAGAGGGACTTTTGGTGAAATCACTGGTGCAGTCGGAGGAAGATTCATAGGAGGAGTATCACTCGTCCTAGCATTGACAATATGAGCACCTGAAATAAATAAATAATATATATATATATATATATATATAAACGATGAGATAACTATTGCAAGATATATATACATATATATATAATTTTGTATATATATATATATATAAGAGGAAGAAAATTCCTTACTTGGTGAATATCCATATTCTCCGTAATCCGGAGGCTCATCTTCTTCCTCCTCTACTACTGCAAGGGTCTTTGCAGGAATATTGGTACTAGGAAAAGCCTTAGAGGTTGGTGGGAGATGTTCTTTGTTAGTACCTTCTGCCATGACATCTTCCTCGCCATCGATGTCAACTTATCCTTCTTTGAAATCATCATCATTTTCATCGTCTTCATCATCTTCATATTAAACAGAAGCAGTACCTTCAAATAAGGAGGCTAAATTTTCATCTCATAAGTCTTCTTCGTCGACTTCTTCAATCATAAGAGTCTCGACTACCTTTTGGTTGAGAGTCTTTGTTAGCTGGAATCGAAGGGGATGGAGAAGTCTGGCTACCCCCTTCTTGAGGAATTGACAATGATGCTTCCAAGTGCACCAGAGACTTAGTCATAAGAGAAGATGAGCTAGGAGGAGTAGGCTGTGAAGAAGGAGTCGGTTCATCTTGAGTTATAGCGGTGTCTGCCGGAATGGGAGAAGATGTTCCTTCAACATCATCTGCAGCCTGGTTAGTGAAGTCGCGAGGGACTTTTTCAAATTTCGCAATAACCCCATGTGTAATCCAACCTTACATGGTATTGATAGCCATCTTTTCATGGATTGGATCTTCTAAAGATATTCGTCTACAAAATTGGCCGTGAAAGGTGCGCGACTCTTCTCCAGTATATAGCCAATTCTGTCTTCAACCTGCTTACCTCTTAGCCTGGGTGGGGGAAGCCAAATGGGTTCGTCTACTGGTAAGCGATTGTTGGCCAAGTATGATTGGTGATCCTACCATCGCATCCAGCTATAAGAAGCGCATACTATACGATCAGAGCCTGGGATTATGAAAGTGGAATCAACACGATCGCCTAGTAGTTGTTTCCATACCATGGCCCAATTATAAAGACCAGTGCCATAACAACGCATTCTTCTGGTAACTGATCCATAGTCCTCTAGAACAGCCTGGTCCAAACCGAATTGACGAGCAAAATGACTGGGATAGTATGACTCTCTCCAAAACTCTTTTCCTTCTGCAGTGGCAAACTACAAGAGCGTATGGAGAGGAAGAATGCCCTTTCCCCTGTAGTGAGTGCGCGATGTCTACCATATCAGTATCCTCGATGTAGCGATAAAGGAGAAATTGAAAGAAATCAACCCAGTTGTATGATCTTTTTGCCATGGCCCTTTGTTGAAAGAAGAGTGGAAAATGCGAAGGATGAACATATGCTTTCTCTAGGGCTTCAAAAGTCCAAGGAAAGTAGAGCCCCATCCACGCAGTAACATAATTCCATGGAGTATACGTTGAAGAAGCTCCAATGGTAGGGTTCTTGACATGTGTGGCTATTTCCCCGAGGGCTCTATAAATAGAGCATAAAACTAGAGGTGCAAGTGAATGTTTGTGGCCTTTCGACAAGGCACCGACAACGACAAAGACCGTGGGGCAAATAACATTTGCCCATTTTGAACTGGGAAGTACCACGATCCTTAGCCAATAAGCCAAGAAGGCCATGAGCTCCTCGTATAGACTGTACTTGCCCTCTCTTTGATGTTGGCACGAAGCTCCGTTAACTCTGGAGAATGACAATCGTGGAATCTGCAAGAGAAGGAAAAAAGTGAGTAAGAAAAGATGTGATTAAAGAAAAATAGTTGATTTATGGACTTAAAATTACCTAAGGGCCCTGGAAAAGTGTGCAAGCCATTGCAGAGGAGAGATCTTCTGAATGTTTAGAAATTTCGACATTTCCTTGAAAAGTTTGATAGCAGTTTCTGAGATAGAAGGCTTCCGGTCAGGTAAAGAAACGAATGCCAACTCCTTATTAGTTGGGACAAACTCATCGTAGAATTGCCCTATTAATAGAAAGACCGCAATTCGGTGGAGATACCAGAGCTTGATGCTCATCTCGCCTGCTGGCAAATGAAAAGAATTGGTGGTGGGAGACCAGTAGTCGAGAAAACCTTTTATCACCGTCGGCTCTCTGGAGAAGTACTGGGACGTAACTTCTATGGCATTGTACAAGCCTATCTTAATTAGCTTCTTCGAGTGTTTGGTCAAGATTGCTTCCACATAATTTGAGTAATAATGACGTGAAGTTAAGAGACCCCTTGTCCGAAATTCCTCTGGCCCCTAAAGCGGCTCACAGTCTCGGGAACGTTATTGGACCATCTCATAAAAGTATGTGGGGAATAGGCTGTGGGGATTATGAGAAGGGATGAAGAAATTCATTAGGTAAACATCGCCGATTCGTTGTCGCGGCTTATGCGCTAACAGGATCCCCTTAAGGATGCACAGTTCTTTCAGCGTCTAGGAAGAAGTATACATTAGTCTCTCCCCATCCATATGATCTGTTGGCTCACAGTCGATTATAGATTGATGACGATGAAGACTGAGAGGAATCACGGTCATACCCTCTGAATGTGGGTTGTCGAATTTCATGATGCCTTCGATTACTTTGACCATTTCCCACGAGTTATGGAGCTTATTTTTATTATGGTCCCTTATCTTCTCTTGAAATTCTTCAGCCTTATTATGGCGAGTTTTCTTCAATCGAGAGGCGGGAGATGTATATTCTCGGGCAGGAGGTCTTTATCTCTCAGTATGTATATGGGGGGTTGATTTCAGCCATTCATCCCAATCGTACTTGTGACCGTGTTTCGGAGGTCATTCTATGTCTCCCATTGAAATTGCCCGATGAATGGGAGATGGCAATTAGGAGATACGATTAGAAAAATCAAAGGTCGGGAGCACAGGCTCCTTAAAATAAGTAGGATGATAGGTGGTGGTTTTCATGCGCTTTAGTTGTGGCTAGTCAGGGGATGGAGAAGGATCAGAAGTATGAAAAGAAGATGGGTTTGGCAGATCTTAGTGAGAGAGTTGTGCAGTAGGAGGGTCAATGACACGAAATGTTCACTTAATGCGGGCCATGTTGAAAAAGGTTTAGTCTTGAGGATATTTGAAAAAGAAAAAATTTAAGTTTGAAAAAAAAAATCCTAAGTATTGGTTGCGTGGACTCATGCAATCAAACTCCTTTGCACGGAGTAGCGCAACAGTCAGAAGCCTTGTGGGAACAAGAAACCTGTTGCGCGGGTTCATGCAAACAAAGTTGGTTGCACATGGATTTGGCAGAGAGACATGGATTGGTTACGAGTGTAGCAAGTGGAGAATGAGTGGAAGTTTGGAGTATTTATAGTGGATTTAGCCGAGTACGGAACACGGGCGTCAGTTGCGCGGGTCCGCGCAAACCATTTTCAGTGTAAAGTGATCCTGATTCTTTGATTTATGAAGAAACAAAGATAGGATCAAGGGGGCATCTGTTGAGGCATAAAAAAGAGAAGAAAAAATTGAAGATTAAGAAGGTAAATATTAAAAGGAAAGAAGGAAACAAAAGATGAAGAAGAAAGAAGTGTCTTTCAAGGGGTTTGCACGGGTTCACATAAACGATATTGGTTGCGCGGGTCCACGTAACCAGTGACACCAATTTATTGATAGAGTTCGTCCAACTGATTTCAGGACTTGTTATCCATAATTGGTAGATGGATGAAAGGTGGGTCCCATGGGACAAAGATTGAGAGTTCGCACGTGTGGAGGTCAATAAATACCCCACTCCCCCTCTCATTTGGGTGGATTGAAGATTTTGGAATGAGTGCAGAGCTGCAAAGAAGACTGAAGGTAGGACTGAAGAGAAGTCTAGGGTTTGCGCGGACCCGCGCAAACCATATCAGTTGTGCGGGTCAGCATAACCAGACTGCCCTGCAGTCAATAATGATGGAAGCTGAAATGCTGTCGAAATGGCCAGGCTCCAGTCTCCTTTTGTACATGCTTTAAAAAAAGAGAAATCAGACGATCTAATCCACACAATATTCCTCTTAAAGAGATTATCAAATTAGAAGTGGAAGTGCTGCCAGATTTGATATTAAGATTCACTATTCAAACTCTGTCAATTTATTATACTTCAAATAATCTATCTCAGGATTAAGGGATAATCGAGGAAGTAAATGAATCCAACATTAATAATACAATGATTGTTCTTGGTCTACTCTCTCTCTGTTATATTTGAACAAGATAATCTCCCAAATCGAATGCATTTGTTTCTTGTTCAAAACAATGCGTAAAAAGTGTTTGAGTCTTCATAGTTTGTGCTCGCAGGCTGTTGGATTCTTTACAGTTTGTGCTCGCAAGCTGTTGGAGTCTTCATAATTTGTCGACGAAAATTGTTGGAATCTTCACAGTTTGCGCTCACAAGCTGTTAGAGTCTTCACAGTTTATGCTCACAAGCTGTTGGAGTCTTCACAGTTTGTTCTCGCAAGTTGTTGCAGTCATAGTTTGTGCGCACAAAGTGTTTGAGTCTTCCTAGTCTGTCCTCGCAAACTATTGGATTCTTCACAGTTTGTGTGCACAAGCTATTGGAGTCTGCATAGTTTGTGCTTGCAAGCTGATGGAGTCTTCACAAATTGTTCTCACAAGTTGTTGGAGTCTTCACAGTTTGTGCATGCAAAGTGTTGGACTCTTCACTGTTTGTGCTTGCTAGCTGTTGGAGTCTTCACTTTTTGTGCTCGCAAGCGATTGGAGTCTTCACAGTTTGTGCTCTTAAGTTGATAAAGTCTTCACAGTTTGTTCTCGTAAGTTGTTGTAGTCTTCATTACAATTTATGCATACAAAGTGTTTGAGTCTTCACAGTTTGTGCTCACAAGCTGTTGGATTCTTCACAGTTTGTGCGCGTAAATTATTAGAGTCTTCACAGTTTGTGTTTGTAAGCTGTTGGAGTCTTCATAGTTTGTGCTCCCAAGCTAATGGAGTCTTCACATTTTTTTCCACGCAAGCTATTGGAGTATTCGCTGTTTGTGCGCGTAAAGTGATAGACTCTTCACAGTTTGTGCTCGCAAGTTGTTGGGGTCATACAGTTTATGCTTGCAAGTTGTTGGAGTCTTTACAGTTTATGAGCGAAACTTGTTGGAATTTTTCACAGTTTGTGCTCGCAAGCTGCTGGAGTCTTCACAGTTTGTGCTTACAAGCAGTTGAGTCTTTATAGTTTATGCTCGCAAGATGATGGAGTCTTCCTAGTTTGTTCTCACAGGTTCTTGGAGAATGCACAGTTTGTGCACACGAAGTGTTTGAGTCTTCACTGTTGTGCTCGTAAGATGTTGGATTCTTCACAGTTTGTACGTGCAAATTTTGGAGTCTCCACAAATTTCAGTCACAAGTTGTTGGAGTCTTCACAGTTTGTGCTAGCAAGCTATTGGAGTATTCACAGGTTGTGCGCACAGAGTGTTGGAGTCTTCATAGTATCTGCTCGCAAGCTATCGGAGTCTTCACCATTTGTGCTCGCAAGTTGTTGCAGTCTTCACTGTTTATGCTGGCAAGCAGTTGGAGTCTTCACAGTTTATGCACGTAAATTGTTGGAGTCTTCATAGTTTGTGCTCGCAAGCTGATGTAGTCTTCACAGTTTGTTCTCGCAAGTTGTTGGAGTCATCACAGTTTATGCATACAAAGTGTTTGAGTCTTCCCACTTTGGGCTCGCAAGCTACTGAATTCTTCACAGTTTGTACGCATAAATTGTTGGAGTCTTCATAGCTTGTGCTCGCAAGTTGCTGGTGTCTGCAGAGTTTGTGCTTGAAAGCTGATGGAGTCCTCACAGTTTGTGCTCACAAGTTGTTAGAGTCTTTACAATTTGTGCGCAAAAAGTGTTTGAGTCTTCACAGTTTATGCTCGCAAGCTGTTGGATTCTTTACAGTTTGTGCTCGCAAGCTTTGGAGTCTTCATAGTTTATGTGCATAAATTGTTGGAGTCTTTATAGTTTGTGCTCACAAGTTGTTCGAGTCTTCACAGTTTTTGCGCAAAAAGTGTTTAAGTCTTCACAGTTTGTGCTCGCAAGCTGTTAGAATCTTCACAGTTTGTTCTCTCAAGTTGTTGGAGTTGCACAGTTTGTAAGCACAAAGTGTTTGAGTCATCCCAGTTTGGGCTCGCAAGCTGTTGGATTCTTCATAGTTCGTGCACGTAAATTATTGGAGTCTTCGTAGTTTGTGCTAGCAAGCTGTTGGAGTCTTCACAATTTGTGCGCGCAAATTGTTGGAGCCTTCATAGTTTGTGCTCTCAAGTTGATGCAGTCTTCACAGTTTGTTCTCTCAAGGTGTTGGAGTCTTTATAGGGTCTGCGCACAAAGTGTTTGAGTCTTCATAGTTTGTGCTCCCAAGCTGTTAGATTCTTCACAGTTTGTCTACGTAAATTGTTAGAATAGTCACAGTTTTTTATTGCAAGCTATTGGAGTCTTTACAGTTTGTACGCGCAAGCTGTTGGAATCTACAAAGTTCGTGCTCGTAAGCTGTTGGAGTCTTTGAAGTTTATGCCCACAAATTGTAGGAGTCTTCATAGAACGTGCTCGTAAGCTGATGCAGTCTTTATAGTTTAGTCTCACAAGTTATTGGAGTCTTCATAGTTTATGCACACGAAGTGTTTGATTCTTCACCATTTGTGCTTGCAAGCTGTTGGATTCTTCACAGTTTGTGCATGTAAATTTTTCAAGTCTTCAATGTTTGTGCTCGCAAGCTGTTGTAGTCTTCATAGTTTGTGCTTGTAAGCTGATGGAGTCTTCACAGTTTATTCTCGCAAGTTGTTGGAGTCTTCATAGTTTGTACGTACAAATGGTTCAGTCTTTATAGTTTGTGATCGCAAGTTATTGGATTCTTCACAGTTTGTGCACGTAAATTGTTGGAATCTTCACAGTTTGTTGGCGCAAATTGTTGAGTCTTCGCAGTTTGTGTTTGCAAACTGTTGGAGTCTTCATAGTTTGTGCTCTCAAGCTGATGGAGTCTTCACATTTTTTTCCTTGCAAGCTATTGGTGTATTAGCATTTTGTGTGTGCAAAGTCTTGGACTGTTCATAGTTTGTGCTCACAAGCTGTTGGAGTCTTACAGTTTGTACTCGCAAGTTGTTGGAGTCTTCACAGTTTGTGAGCACAAATTGTTGGAATCTTCACAGTTTGTGCTCACAAGTTGTTGGAGTCTTCACTGTTTGTGCTTGCAAGCTGTTGGAGTCTTCATAGTTTGTGCTTGTAAGTTGATGGAGTCTTCCTAGTTTGGTCTTACAGATTCTTAGAGAATGCACAGTTTGTGCACACAAAGTATTTGAGTCTTCACAGTTGTGATCGCAAGATATTGGATTCTTCACAGTTTGTGCGCCCAAATTTTGGAGTCTCCACAATTTTTAGTCGTAAGTTGTTGGAGTCTTCACAGTTTGTGTTCGCAAGTTGTTGGAGTATTCACAGGTTGTGCATACAGAGTGTCGGAGTCTTCACAGTATCTGCTTGTAAGCTATCGTAGTCTTCACAGTTTGTGCTCGCAAGTTGTTGGAGTCTTCACTGTTTATGTTGGCAAGCTGTTGGAGTCTTCATAGTTTGTGTACATAAATTGCTGGAGTCTTCATAGTTTATACTCGCAAGCTGATGCAGTCTTCAAAGTTTGTTCTCGTAAGGTGTTGGAGTCTTTATAGTTTTTACACACAAAGTGTTTGAGTCTTCAGAGCTTATGCTCCCAAGCTGTTGGATTCTTCACAGTTTGTGTGCGCAAATTGTTGGAGCAGTCACAGTTTTTTATTGCAAGCTGTTGGAGTCTTCACAGTTTGTGCATGCGAGCCGTTGGAGTCTTCACAGTATCTGCTTGTAAGTTGTCGGAGGCTTCACAGTTTGTGCCGGCAAATTGTAGGAGTCTTCATAGTTTGTGCTCATAAGCCGATGCACTCTTCACAGTTTGGTCTCCCAAGTTGTTGGAGTCTTCATAGTTTTTGAGCACAAAGTGTTTTATTATTCACCGTTTGTGATCGCAAGCTGTTGGATTCTTCCCAATTTGTACACATAAAATGTTGGAGTCTTCAAAGTTTATATTCGCAAGCTGTTGTAGGCTTCATAGTTTATTCTCATAAGCTGATGGAGTCCTCACAGTATGTTCTCACAAGGTGTTGGAGTCTTCATAGTTTGTGCCACAAAGTGTTTAAGTCTTAATAGTTTGTGCTCACAAGCTATTGAAGTATTCATAGGTTGTGCGCAGAGAGAGTTGGAGTCTTCACAGTATCTGCTAGTAAGCTATCAGAGTCTTCATAGTTTGTGCTCGTAAGTTGTTGGAGTCTTCACTGTTTGTGCTGGCAAGCTGTTGGAGTCTTCATAGTTTTTACACACAATGTGTTAGAGTATTTACAGTTTGAGCTCACAAGGTGTTGAAGTCTTCACTATTTGGGCTCGCAAGCTATTGGATTCTTCACAGTTTGTGTATGTAAATTGTTGGAGTCTTCATAGTTTGTACTCACAAGCTGTTGGAGTCTGTAAAGTTTGTGCTCGCAAGCTGATGGAGTCTTCACAGTTTGTGCTCGCAAGTTGTTGGAGTCTTCACAGTTTGTGCACAAAAAGTGTTTGAGTCTTCATAGTTTGTGCTCGTAAGTTGTTAGATTCTTTACAGTTTGTGCTTGCAAGCTTTTGGAGTCTTCACAGTTTGTGCACGTAAATTGTTAGAATCTTCACAGTTTATGCTCGCAAGCTGTTATAGTCTTCACAGTTTGTGTTCTGAAGCTGTTGGAGTTTTCATATGTAACGCCCTGAAAATTGAGGGTCGAGCATAAACTCAACTCCCGAGTTCCAACGCATCACTTATGCAACAAAATGAATGATGATTGAATGTTGTCTGTATTAGTGTAGTGAACATGAGTGAGATTAAGCCAAAACTGCATATCATACTCCAGAGACAGTTAAATTGTAAGCGGAAGACTGTGATAGATAGAAAAATATATAAACTATAGTAAGTCTCCAGAGTGTGATAAGGTTACCAGGTTAATGAATTATAAGTACAATTTCAAAATATACCAAAGGTGTAGTGTCATCTAGACATCTCTGTAATCCCGTCGATCAAGACACGGCTCACATGAAGCCACCAGAAAATAGCATACACGAGGAAGTATCCTCGTTGTCACAGAAGTCCGGCTCCACCTTAGAAGTAACGTCGCCATCTGTAATCAGACAATGTCTGGTGGGTGTTCGGAACACCGTCCCGTAACGTGGGAGTGAGTGATCAACTCAGTGGAACAATAAAGCATAGGTTAACATGTTATCAAAACAGTCAAGCAGTAATGATAAAGCAGTACAATCAACAATTCTAAATACTCTTATTAATGCAAGTATGAATGCAGTCATGATGGATGCCCTCACCGACATACTCCCTCATACGACACCATCTTACGTTCGTGGTATGCTTGCATTCCTCAGTGTTCGACATTTTTCAGACACATGCAATGCAATGATGAGCATGATTACTGAGTTGTTATTAGTTCATTTCAAACAACAGTATTGGAAAACTAAGGTACCTCCCTTATATTATTCCTAAACATGATCCATTCTAGGGTCGTCAAACCTAGATAATCTCATATGATATTATGGTTCAAGAGGCATCGCGAAGGCATCGCAAAGGGCTCGTCACCCGTCAGCACGGATACATATCTCACCGTATGCGGCTTAATTACTGGCCGTCAGCTTGAATACAGGTCTCACCGTACTCGGCTCAATAGCTGGCCATCAGCTCGAATACAGGTCTCACCGTACCCGGCTCAACTCATGCTTTAGTTGTTGCGAAGGGCTCATTGCCAATCACAGACTTTGGAGTATACTCGAAGACAATACGAAGGGCTCATTGTCCGTCAGCATGAATACAGGTCTTGTAAGACCCGTACCCTAATCCGTACCATTCCGTTGGCTTCCGCGGTCCTTCCGGTCAAATTATGGCAATTACCGACTCGTATCCGACGTTACGCGCGATCTTAAGCCGAGTCCTGCCTACCAAAGGCGGCTCAATCCGAAACTCGTACCTTCGCGACCGCGTCGTCGCCGTGGTTCCAACGCCGCTATTCACGCACCGAACCGATACCTAGGTGGGAAGATGTCGGCCTGCGTTCGATTCGAAGAAAATACCGCGCATTGCGAACTTTAAGAGAATCTCTACAAAATGTCCCATCAATCAATGTCAAGTACAACAACCCATATCTTTCTCTTACACAAGCAAGCCTAAAGTCAACCCTCACATCACTTCACCTCTCTCTCTACCCATCCCTTCTTACAACACATCATTCTATCCATCACCCATCCCATATCAACCCATCACTTCTCTCTCTCCCTCATTTCTCAAAATCTCTCCCAAGCAACACCATACGTCTAAGCTCTCTCCCCCTCCCCAAATGCCAAGTGTGGTCCATTTTCCCTTCTCTCTCATCTCTCATCCTCACCATCAAGATCTCATCATCCACCGTTAAACCCGAAGGCAAGGAGCTAAGGAAGCTAGGGGAGCAAGAAGAAGGAAGAAAGGTGGGTGATCCACCGTTAAATTCTGATTTTTTTTATCCACTTGTTGTGGGACCTATTTGATGTATGTGTTGTATCAATGGAGGGCCCATAGTGGCGGGGTCCCTCGTCTCTATCTCACCGTATCTCTCTGTCTATCTCTCTCTCTCCTCTCCTCTCCCTAGAATGAAGTGGGCCCCACTAAATCATGTTAAATTCACTCCATTCATCAAATGGTGTGGCCCACATCATTTTAGGCAAAATCCACCATCCGGTGGAAAGTCCATATACAATATAATATATGGTATTTATTTTATATTTATATATATATATATGCACATGCATGGTGGGCCACGATCACGTTGGGCATGGGCCACCTACGTGTGGGACCCCAGCCATGATGCCAGTGTTATACCCATGCCATCCAGTATCCCTGGACGCTGGACGTGCTGCTAACATGGGGTGCATGTACTGACGGGGTGTGTACTAACAGCTAACCACAACAAAAAAAAGGGGTTTTATTTTAAGGTTTGGGGTGGGCCCCTCACATAGACACCACCTTGATGTATGTTTTTAATCTAGGCCATCCACTCGTTTCCTTAGATCATTTTAGGCGTTGATCCAAAAAATGAACCCGATCTGATTATCTAGCAAGCCATAACATAGAAAACTATGGTTTTGACCGTTGAAAAACTACCTGATATTTTTATACCCCAAAACACCTCAAATATTAGACTCGATAGGTTTATATCGAGCCCCAGGGACCGATGGCAGGGTCTGATTTCCTTGAAGCGGCCCCACCCACGCAAAACCTCAAGAAAACCCTAAGATAAAAAAAAAATAAGAACGCCGCCGCTTCTTGTCGAACGCACGCAGTGCCGTCGCACGCAGCTGCCGGGCCGGGCGGACGGACCGGCTGGGCCTCACGGCCCCAGCCGTGGGTCCCACGTGATGCGTTTCAAACATCAACGCCATGCGTTTGGTGTGCCATCCTCCTGACTATGGCCCACCCAAAAATCAGCCGTATACGGAACTCAGGTGGGCCGCATCATCTAAAAACATGTGAAGACATGCCTAGAACATATCAAAACACTTGGTGGGGCCTACCTGGAATTTGGGTGTGGCTGAAATTTGCTCTGAACCCTCAGTTAGGTGGGACACACATATTGAGTGGGCTGGATTTGTGAACCACATTTCGGTGGGCCCCACCCACCCAGGTCTAAGTGACCTTATGAACAGGTTAAGACGACAAATAAACATTACAGTGGGCCCTGCCCAAGGTCCACGTGACCTTGTGAGTTAGATTGCAAATAAACATTACTGTGGGCCCCCTCCGCTGACCGTGGGCCCCTAGACAGATTGGATGTCAAATAAACATTGTAGTGGGCCCTGGCCCACTTGATCTCATAAACAGGTTGGGTGTCAAATAAACATTCTAGTGAGCCCTTGGTCCCATGACCTTTTCAAAAGATTGGATGAAAATAAAAACTTCAATGGGTCCTACCTTAGGCCCATGAGACCTTATGAGAAGGTTGGATTGAAAATAAACATTATGGTGGGCTTCACATGTGGCCCACTTGGATACATATGGGCCCATGTACTTAGGCCCATCTTGATGTATTTTTAGGCCCATTATTAAGGCCCACTTGGATATTTATGGGCTCATGTATTTAGGCCCATCTGATATATTTATGGCCCATTGTTGAGGCCCACCTTGAGATGTATAGGGCTTATGTGATTAGGCCTGTTAAATACACATAAAGCTTATGTGATTGGGCTCATTTTAACGCATTCTAAGGCCCATGAGTGATGACCCATTGCAATGTACCTAAGGCCCATTGGTGAGGCTTATTGAGGTGGCCCACTTGATGAATATAAGGCCCATGAGATACGACCCATTTGATGTATTTGAGGCCCAATGGAATGTACCTAAGGCATATTGCAATGTGTGACTCCACCATGATTTGTTTAATGGTATTTAAGGCGAGCCGGGCCTTGGGGACAATGTTGGTTTGACGTCCAGATTGTAGGTGACAATGGTTAAATGTCAGCATTGTCACTCTTCCTAAGGCCCACTAATAGGTCCATACTTGTACTCTGCAGTCCATTTAGGCCCATCTTCACTTTGAGCAACGCCCATTATCATACCATAAGTATAGTGCTGCCCCATGATTCATGATCATACGCATCATATGTATGCTTGAGATGAGGAGTGTCTGATCATAGCATATGCCTTCGGGCAGACTGATTACGGGCTCCCCGATAGGCGGAGTTGCCCTACATGAGTACATGATATACGCAGGACTGTTGCATGACTGGTAGTGTGACTCATGCACTTGCATTGTGTGATTGTAGTTATTGTAAGCCCTACCGACATCAGGGCCATAGCCTCCACAGACACATCGTGGGTGGCTGGATTGGATACCGAAAATGTTTGGTTCTAGCATACGGGCGTCATAGATGTCCTTGGGTGAAAATCCCTAAACCCGATGGTATCAGAGGATGACTCCAACATCGAGATTAAGTGGATATATGAGCGCATAAGGGCCGACTACCAGGAGGCCGCGTCTCCCACTGTGTCGTGGTCGGTTGGAAAGGGGTGTGGCCTTACTCGCCCGAGGGTAGGGGGCAATACTAGGCTGAGTCTGACCAGCTCGTGAATGGGTTCGCTATCGACGTGCCGGATGGGTATTGACAGACTATTGGCCAGGCGGATAGTGAGGTTTCTTACGCTCGCTTGGACTGTGCGGCTAGAGAGCGACAGTGCCATTTGGAGTGTACTAAACCCCGGTGATTATCCAGACTGAGAACTGTATTGACATGAGGATTTGGATGAGGATTGGCATACTTGAGCTGTATCTTACATCGCATGGTCTTGGTATGGCCGATTGCACTCATATCTTGTACTGCATAGCCTTAGTACGGCTGGTTGCATTTTTGTATTCATCAGCACGATTCTGCATTACTCTGACCTTGCATTCTGAGCACGCTCATATTGCGCACACACTTACACCACCCTCTAAGCTTTCCATAAGCTTATGCACGATTGATGCGTGCAGGTGACGCCAGGACGCAGCCGTAGACTCGCCGCAGTTGGAGTGTGCAGCCGAGCTTTTGGAGTTTTTGTTATTTGCACTATATTGTATTTCCTTTTATATACCTTGTACTTAAAGTTTTTTATTATAGTGGATTTTGTGGTGTTCTTGTGGTTATTGTTCATGGGTTATGCTTGTGGTTATGCTCATTACGAATCAAACTGATTATTAAAAATTCTCCTTGTAGCATCCCAGGATCGGAACCTGGTATATGGGTGCCGGGAGCCGAGAATGGGGTACTACGAAGGCTGTCAGCACTGGATTCGGTGATCGGGAATATTGTGAGCCTAGTCTCCGAGTTCGGGGCATGACAGAAATTGGTATCAGAGCATAACTTGGGAATAACCGAGAACAACATCACATGTTTGCTATGAGTTAGGATGATTAGGTTCTGAGTACGTAACCTTTCGATTGAGTTCCTTAAACGCGCGATTCTCAAGATTGATTGGCGCCTTATCTTTTCCATAGGACATGCCGCCCAGGAGAGCGACTCGAGCGCACTCCGATCCACCACCTGAGGCTTCAACTTTACCACCTGTACCTGCTATTCTACCGCCAAAGATCCTTGATCCCTTTCCTGAGGATGATGTTCCTCCACCTGATGCTGGTGCGGATCCGACAGTGCCTGTGAGTGCCTCGCAGTTACAGTAGATGTTGCAGGCTGTGACTGCTGCGCTTCAGGGGTAGGGCAGGCGCCCAATTATTTCTGTAGCTCAGGCAGAGAAGGAGCGTGCGAGTGCTCTTCTCCGAGAGTTCAGACAGCTTGACCCTCCGCATTTTTAGGGCGAGCCAGATCCGACAGCTGCTGAGAGATGGCGCTCCGATGTGGAGAAGATTTTTGATACTATGTCATGCACCACCGATCAGCGAGTCCGGTTGGCTGTATTCCTTTTCCAGGGTGAGGCCGAGCATTGGTGGACCTCCGTTACCCACGTCACAGGACCTGACTACGTTTGGACATTGGAGGACTTTATCGATCGATTCAAGGAGCAGTACTTCCCCGACCATATCCGTCGATAAAGAGCGTTAGAGTTCGAGACTCTAGTGCAGGGGGACATGACCGTGGCATAGTACGCGGCCCGTTTTGTGGCACTATCGAGGTTTGTGCCTTATATGGTTGATGATGAGGGGCGAAAGGCCCGCCATTTCGAGAACGACTTACGTTACGGTCTTCGAGGCAGTGTTATTGGGCACGAGCTCCCGACCTTTTAGGCGGTAGTGCGGAGGGCTCAGATTTATGAGACTATGTGGGCCGGTACGCAGACCGACCGAGATCAGAGGAGGGGTTAGAAGAGGTAGGTCCCCTCCAGTAGCTCACATCAGCATCGACGACCACAGAGATATATGAGCCACCCACCTACCAGGACGCCAGTGGCACCAGCAGCACCTTCAGCGCCATCCCAGCAGCCGTTTACAAGGGCTTGTTTTGGATGTGGTGGGATAGGGCACCGCCTGTCTGAGTGCCCTTGCCCTCATCTGCAGCAGTCAAGAGGGCCATAGCGGCCTCCAAAGACAAGCGGCGACTTCATCGAAATTTCTTCAGAAGAGCCTACCTCATTAGTAGCCCCAAAGACACGGCGGTGACCCCCCCTCAAGCGATCGCCGCCACCACCTCGGCCGAGGCCCCGAGGCCTCAAAGAAAGAAGAGAGACAGAGACGGTGTACGGCCGCCGTAGAGGTAGCAGCAGCACCAGGGACCTTAGAGGGGACAGACACCTCCCCAGCCAGCTCAGGCCAGGTTCTATACAGCTCAACAGGACCCGCAGACTTCCGGGGGAGTCATAGAGGGTATACTTCCAGTCTCCTCATGCATCGCACGAGTATTATTTGATTCCGGTGCTTCGCACTCATTTATATCTGAGGGTTTTCGTCGATCGACTGGATTGCCGACCGAGTCTTCTAGCGAGGGATTGACCGTATCGATGCCTTTAGGGAAGACTACAGTATTGGGTCGTTTTTGTCTATCTTGCCCTGTTTATGGTCGGTGATATATTCTTACCTACTGACTTATTTGTGTTGTCGATGATAGATTTCGATGTTATCTTGGGCATGGATTGGTTGGCCGAGTACCACGCCATTTTGGACTGCTCTGCGAGGACGGTCACGTTTTGCATACCCGGCTTGCCCCAGTTTCAGTTCGTTGCAGAGCCTAGAGGAGAGTCATTGTCATGTTTGATGTCCTGCACAGTCGAGGATCCCATTGCTGTATGTATCGATCAGTTGCCGGTGGTCTGTGACTTTTTCGACATGTTCCAGGAGATTCCAGGATTGCCGCCACACTATCATGTTGAGTTCCAGATTGATCTTATGCCTGGTACCGCACCTATCTTAAAGGCCCCGTATCGTATGGCACCGATGGAGTTGTGCGAGCTGCAGCGGCAGTGGGACGAGTTGCACGAGTTGGGATTCATACGTTTGAGCAGTTCACCTTGGGGAGTGTCGGTACTCTTGGTCAGGAAGAAGGATGGCTCATTGAGGCTCTGCGTCGACTACCGCAAGCTCAACCGAGTCACGATTAAGAACAAGTACCCACTACCAAGGATAGATGATTTATTTGATCAGCTGTAGGTTGCACAGTTCTTTTCGAAGATTGACCTGCGTTTCGGTTATCATCAGATTCGTGTCCGAGAGGAGGACATCCCGAAGACAGCTTTCAGGACACGTTACGGTCATTTTGAGTTTTAGGTCATGTCCTTTGGACTGACCAATGCACCCGCGGTCTTCATGCAGTTGATGAATGAGGTCTTCCATTCATATCTCGATCAGTTTATTGTGGGCTTCGTCGACGATATTCTGATATATTCGAGGACCCGTGAGGATCATATACAGCATCTGGAGATCGCATTGCAGACCCTCCGTGCCCACCAGCTGTATGCGAAGCTAGAGAAGTGTGAGTTCTGGCAGGATGAGGTGAAGTTCCTCGGTCACGTGGTGACGAGGGAGGGTGTCGCAGTGGACTCCTCGAAGGTTGAGGCAGTGCGTTAGTGGAACCAGCCCACGACTGCGTCTGAGATCCGCAGTTTCCCTGGTTTGGTGGGCTATTATCGGCGTTTCATTGAGGGCTTCTCCTGTATTGCTGCCCCGATGACCAGGTTGACTCGGAAGGGCACAGATTTTGTTTGGACTGATGCATGCGAGCGAGCATTTATGGAGTTGAAGGACCGGTCTGACGTCTACTCCTGTCCTCACTCTTCCCTCTGGAAGTGATGAATTCGTTATATTTACTAATGCTTCGGGTATTGGATTGGGTGCTGTCCTGATGCAGCACGGCAGGCCTGTAGCCTTCGCGTCTCGTCAACTCAAGGTCCATGAGCTGAACTACCCCACGCATGATTTGGAACTGGCAGCAGTTGTCTTCGCACTGAAGGTGTGGAGGCACTATCTCTATAGGGTCAGGTTCGAGCTCTTCTCCGACCACAAGAGCTTGAAGTACTTATTCTCTCAGTCCGAACTGAACATGAGGCAGAGACGTTGGATGGAGCTTCTGAAAGACTATGATTTTGACCTCCAGTACCACCCAGGCAAGGCAAATGTGGTGGTGGATGCCCTTAGCTGTCAGCCGCGAGGCCTGGTGGCACACATGATGATTCAGGAGTAGAGGATACTCGAGGATATAGCAGAGTACGACTTTGATTTTGGTCTGCAGTCTTCTATCGTTCAACTATCGAGCCTGTTAATTCAACTCTCTCTTGTCGCAAAGGTGATCGAGGCTCAGCAGACAGATGAGTCGTTACAGGATTACCGAGCAGAGGCAGCATCTGAGAGTCAGACAGATTGGCAAATGGTGGACTTCGCTTCAGAGGCCGATTATGTGTCCCTGATATTCTAGAGTTGCGCAGAGATCTTATGACCGAGGCACATCGATCGCGATTTTCTATCCACCCTGGCTCGACGAAGATGTATCGTGATATGAGGAGACAGTATTTCTGGGCGGGGATGAAGCGCCAGATTGCCGGTTTTGTGGCCGAGTGTGACACATGGCAGCGTGTCAAGGCCGATCATCAGAGACCTCCAGGTCTATTGCAGCCATTGAGCGTCCCGTTGTGGAAGTGGGAGCACGTATCGGCAAATTTCATTATGGGCTTGCCGAGGACTTAGTGCGGTCATGACATCATTTGGGTTGTTGTGGATCGTCTGACGAAGCCGGCATATTTTCTCGCGATGCGTGCGACTTAGTCTATGGACCGGCTTGCGAGGTTATTTATCGAGGAGGTTGTGAGACTGCATGGCATTCCAGTCTCGATCATTTCTGATCGAGATTCGAGGTTTACGTCTCAGTTTTGGGGGAGCTTACAGAGAGCAATGGGCACTGATTTGCAGCTCAGCACCGCGTACCATCAGCAGATCGACGGCCAGACCGAGAGGGTCAACCAGATCCTTGAGGATATGCTTCGGGCCTACGTGATTGACTACGGGGATAGCTGGGATGAGCATCTGCGATTGGCTCAGTTCGCATACAACAATGGCTATCAGGCAACCATTAGCATGGTTCCTTTTGAGGCATTGTATGGTAGACCATGCAGATCTCCGAGTTGTTGGACCGAGGTTGGAGAGCGGTGTCTCCTAGTTCCCGAGCTTGTACAGGAGACTTCAGAGGCTATTGATATCATCAGGCAGAGGATGTGCATAGCTCAGAGTCGGCAGAAGAGTTTTGCTAATCGCTGACGTCGTCCCTTGGAGTTTGATGTAGGGGACCATGTGTATCTCAAGGTCTCCCCTATGAAGGGCATGGTTCGATTTGGAGCGAAGGGCAAGCTTGCCCCGAGATTCATAAGACCTTTCGAGATCACTAACCGCATTAGCGTTGTGGCCTATCGGCTTGCCTTACCACCGCAGTTGTCTGGCGTCCACAACGTTTTTCACGTCTCTATGTTGAGGAAGTGTGGGTCAGACGTAGTTCCTGTTATTGATTGGCAGCCATTGGAGGTTCGTGACGACGCTTCTTACATTGAGCAGCCAGTTCGTATCCTGGATCGAAAGGAGTAGGTCCTCTGGACCAAGGTCATACCCTTGGTGAAAATTCAGTGGGGTCACCATTCTGTTGATGAGGCGTCTTGGGAGCATGAGGCCAAGATTCAAGAGCGCTATCCTCATCTCTTTGATAATTGATTGTATGTTGTATCTGGTATGCTGTCTTCGATTTTATATGACGATGCCTTATTTTCTCTTCTATTATGAGTTATGACTAGTTGTGATGATTGTGCAAATTTTGAGGACAAAATTTTTATTTGGAGGGGAGACTTTTAAGACCCGTACCCTAGTCCGTACCATTCTATTGGCTTCCGCGGTCCTTTCAGTCAAATTCTGGCAATTACCGACTCGTATCCGACGTTGTACGCGATCTTAAGCCGAATCCTGCCTACCAAAGGCGGCTCAATCTGAAACTCGTACCTTGGCGACCGCGTCATCGTCGCGGTTCCAATGCCGCGACTCATGCAACGAACCGATACCTAGGTGGGAAGATGTCGGCCTACGTTCGATTCGAAGAAAATACCGCAAGTTGCGGACTTCGAGAGAATCTCTACAAAATGTCCCATCAATCAATCAATCAATCAATGTCAAGTACATACCTACCCAAGTACAACAACCCATATCTTTCTCTTACACAAGCAAGCCTAAAGTTAACCCTCACATCACTTCACCTCTCTCTCCACCCATCCCTTCTTACAACACATCATTCTATCCATCACCCATCACACCCATCCCATATCAACCCATCACTTTTCTCTCTCTCCCTCATTTCTCAAAATCTCTCCCAAGCAACACCATACGTCCAAGCTCTCTCCCTCTCCCCAAATGCCAAGTGTGGTCCATTTTCCCTACTCTCTCATCTCTCATCCTCACCATCAAGATCTCATTATCCACCGTTAAACCTGAATGCAAGGAGCTAAGGAAGCTAGGGGAGCAAGAAGAAGGAAGAAAGGTGGGTGATCCACCATTAAATTCTGATTTTTTTTTTGATCCACTTATTGTGGGACCTACTTGATGTATGTGTTGTATTAATGGAGGGCTCATAGTGGCGGGGTCTCTCCTCTCTATCTCACCGTATCTCTCTCTCTCTCTCTCCTCTCCTCTCCCTAGAATGAAATGGGCCCCACAAATCATGTTAAATTCACTCCATTCATCAAATGGTGTGGCCCACCTCATTTTAGGCAAAATCCACCATCCGGTGGAAAGTCCATATGCAATATAATATATGGTATTTATTATATATATATATATGCACATGTATGGTGGGCCACGATCACGTGGGCATGGGCCACCTACGCGTGGGACCCCAGCCATGATGCCTGTGTTATACCCATGCCGTCCAGCGTCCCTGGACGTTAGATGTGCTGCTAACATGGGGTGCGTGTACTGACAGGGGTGTGTACTAACAGCTAACCACAACAAAAAAAGGGGTTTTATTTTAAGGTTTGGGGTGGGCCCCTCACATAGACACCACCTTGATGTATGTTTTTAATCCAGGCCGTTCACCCGTTTCCTTAGATCATTTTAGGGGTTGAGCCAAAAAATGAACCCGATCTGATTATCTAGTAGGCCATAGCATAGAAAACTATGGTTTTGACCATTGAAAAACTACCTGATATTTTTATACCCCAAAACACCTCAAATATTGGACTCGGTAGGTTTGTATCGAGCCCCAGGGACCGATGGCAGGGTCCGATTTCCTTGATGCGGGCCCCACCCACGCAAAACCTCAAGAAAACCCCAAGATAAAAAAAAGGGCAGCAACGCCTGCTACTGTCAGAACGCACGCAGACGCTGCCTGCGCACTGCCGCTGGCGGACGGACCGGCTGGGCCTCATGGCCCTAGCCGTGGGTCCCACGTGATGCGTTTCAAACATCAACACGGTGCGTTTGGTGGGCCATCCTCCTGACTATTGCCCACCCAAAAATCAGCCATATACGGAACTCAGGTGGGCCACATCATTTAAAAACATGTGAAGACATGCCTAGAACATATCAAAACACTTGGTGGGGCCTACATGGAATTTAGGTGCGGCTAAAATTTGGTCTGAACCCTCAGCCAGGTGGGACACACATATTAGGTGGGCTAGATTTGTGAACCACATTTCGGTGGGCCCCACCCACCCAGGTCCAAGTGACCTTATGAACAGGTTGGGACAACAAATAAACATTACAGTGGGCCCTGCCTAAGGTCCACGTGACCTCGTGAGTTAGATTGCAAATAAACATTACTGTGGGCCCCCTCCCCTGACCGTGGGCCCCTGGACAGATTGGATGTCAAATAAACACTGTAGTGGGCCCTGGCCCACTTGATCTCATAAACAGGTTGGGTGCCACATAAACATTCTAGTGGGCCCTTGGTCCCATGACCTTTTGAAAAGATTGGATGAACATAAACACTTCAGTGGGCCCTTCCCTAGGCCCATGAGACCTTATGAGAAGGTTGGATTGAAAATAAACATTATGGTGGGCTCATATGTGGCCCACTTGGATGCATATGGGCACATATACATAGGCCCATTTTGATGTATTTTTAGGCCCATTATTAAGGCCCACTTGGATATTTATGGGCTCATGTATTTAGGCCCATCTGATATATTTGTGGCCCATTGTTGAGGTCCACCTTGAGATGTATAGGGCTTATGTGATTAGGCCTGTTAAATTCACATAAAGCGTATGTGATTGGGCTCATTTTTAATGCATTCTAAGGCCCATGGGTGATGACCCATTGCAATGTTCCTAAGGCTTATTGGTGAGGCTTATTGAGGTGGCCCACTTGATGAATATAAGGCCCATAAGATACGGCCCATTTGATGTATTTGAGGCCCAATGGGATGTACCTAAGGCACATTGCAATGTGTGACTCCACCATGATTTGTTTAATGGTATTTAAGGCGAGCCGGGCCTTGGGGACAATGTTGGTTTGACGTCCACATTGTAGGTGACAACGGTTAAATGTCTCACTCTTCCTAAGGCCCATTTATAGGTCCATACTTGTACTCTGCAGTCCATTTAGGCCCATCTTCACTTTGAACAACGCCCATTATCATACCATAAGTATAGTGCTGCCCCATGATTCATGATCATATGCATCATATGTATGCTTGAGATGAGGAGTGTCTGATCATAGCATATGCCTTCGGGCAGACTAATTACGGGCTCCCCGATAGGTGGAGTTGCCCTACATGAGTACATGATATACGCAGGACTGTTGCATGACTGGTAGTGTGACTCATGCACTTACATTGTGTGATTGCAGTTATTGTAAGCCCTACCGACATCAGGGCCATAGCCTCCATAGACACATCGTGGGTGGCTGGATTGGATACCGAAAATGTTTGGTTCTAGCATACGGGCGTCATAGATGTCCTTGGGTAAAAATTTCTAAACCCGATGGTACCAGAGGATGACTCCAACGTCGAGACCGAGTGGATATATGAGCGCACGAGGGCCGACTACCAGGAGGCCGCGTCTCCCATTGTGTCGTGGTCGGTTGGAAAGGGGTGTGGCCTTACTCGCCTAAGGGTAGGGGGCAATACTAGGCTGAGTGTGACCAGCTTGTGAATGGGTTCGCTATCGACGTGCCGGATGGGTATTGGTAGACTATTGGCCAGGCGGATAGTGAGGTTTCTTACCCTCGCTTGGACTGTGCGGCTGGAGAGCGACAGTGCCATTTGGAGTGTACTAAAATCCTGTGATTATCCAGACTGAGAACTGTATTGACATGATGATTTGGATGAGGATTGGCATGCTTGAGCTGCATCTTGCATCGCATGGTCTTGGTATGGCCGTTTGCACTCATATCTTGTACCATATAGCCTTGGTACGGCTGGTTGCATTTATGTATTCATCAGCACGATTCCGCATTACTCTGACCATGCATTCTAGGCACACTCATATTGCGCACACACTTATACCACCCTCTAAGCTTTCCATAAGCTTATGCACGATTGATGAGTGCAGGTGACGCTAGGTCGCAGCCGTAGACTCGACGCAGTTGGAGTGTGCAGTCGAGCTTTTGGAGTTTTTGTTATTTGCACTATCTTATATTTCCTTTTATACACCTTGTACTCAAAGTTTTTGATCATAGTGAATTTTGTGGTGGTGTTCTTGTGGTTATTGTTCATGGGTTATGCTTGTGATTATGCTCATTACGAATCAAACTGATTATTAAAAATCCTCCTTGTAGCATCCCAGGATCGGAACTTGGTATATAGGTGCCGGGAGCCGAGAATGGGGTACTATGGAGGCTGTCGATGCCGGATTCGGTGATCGGGAATTTTGTGAGCCTGGTCTCCAAGTTCGTGGCGTGACAGGTCTCACCGTATTCGACTCTCACCGTAGGTGTGACAGCTCGAATACAGTGTCCCATACCACCGTATTCGGCTCACGAGTCTGGTTGCTCAATGGTCACTACAGGGAGGCACATGGCCCCAACGTAGGCCAACAGTTCGACCATGGTGTCCCATACCACCATGCCAGGCTCATGAATCTTAGCGGATCGAGGTACCATGGTTAATGGGATTTCACTGGTAAGTTTGGTACCCTAAGTTCAAGCAGTAGCGTCCAAACATGGTGAACATACATTAGACATATCGGGTTACTTGATGAGCCTGACTAGCTCGAGCGCACAATCAACTAAACGACATGAAGTGCATAAGCACTTCGCGTGGCCTAACCACTGCCGCCAACCGAAGTACGACTTGGGTTCGTCAGACACATCCTACGTGGCGAAATGAATCTCAACCAAAACTCAAGTCTGTTACTGATTGTCTGGACTATAATCATAGTCCCAATCACATTCAATTACAGAACAGTTAGAGCAGTAATGGATCAGATTTCAAATCATATAATCAAATATCCAATATTATCTGCCTAGGGCTGCCAGGGCTGTTGCACGGAAACGTTACACCACTCCCCCATCACCCTTCACGGATTTATGGAATACAACTTAAACATGTGAAGTAATCAGAGCAGAATTAAACAAACAAGTAATTCAAACATATTAACAAGCATGTTATAAAACATAATGCAAACAGGAAATCCAAACACATACATTTCATGATACAGTAAGCGATTAAACTAAATAACTTACATGAAGGAAATCATACACATCACTAAGGTAGTTGAGAATCCTATCTCAACTCCTCTATTAAATTTAGTTCATCACACAATTTCTCACACAGGCATTTTATCAAATACTTAAACTACGTACATCAACATACATGACGTATGTTGATCACATAGGTATAAGGCCAAATCCTTTCACTAGGGAGTTGCCCCAATTATAACATGCGTGCACCCACGATGGATAGTCATGGCAAGCAGGAATCCAAGTTCCATGTTCATTCAGTCATCTCCACGAACACTTGGGCTACACGTTTTAACATATATAGTCTATATTGGCTGTGGCGTGATTTAGGGCAAATCCTTTCGTCAAATTGGTGTCGCCTATACAACAATCATGTATCCATGACAATCAGTCATGGCGAGCACGAATGCGAATTCTATAATCATTCGGTCATTTTCACAAACACTTAGAATACACTATTTCAACATACATAGTGTACATTAGCAACACATGTATTAGGGCGAGTCCTTTCGCCAAACGAGTATTCTATCCATATATAATATATTCATACAACAAATAATCATGGCAAACACATTTCCAAAATTTATACGTATACTGTACTTTCTAGAATACACTATTTCAACATACATAGTGTAATTAGCAAAACATGTATTAAGGCGAGTCCTTTCGCCAAATAAGTATTTTATCCATATATAATATATTCATACAACAAATAATCATGACAAATACATTTTCAAAATTTATATGTAAATGGTACTTTCTACAAATACCTAGAATATGTAAAATTACATATTCTATGTCTTTAATCGAAATGGAAAACAGATAGCATTTTGTACATGTGCAATTGCATGCAGATCATGAATTTATCATTATCTGACATTGAAAGCGTTGAAAATCATAACCTATACACCTAAAGTCTGCACCTTTTACCGTAGAATCGTAACGAATACGATAGGTTTGCTAAGCTTCCGTATTCGGCAGTTTGGTAACCTATAGAATAAAATAGGTTAGCTATTTCATAACCTACAACCTTTACAACTCCAAAAAAGATTAGGGTTAGGGTTTCTTACCTAGAAACGAAGTCGGAATCGCCGAGAAAGTGATGAGAATGGGATAGTGCAGCTTGTGTAGCGGCAGGGGATAGTAGTAGGGAGTTCCTCCCACTTCTCACACTCTTTCTCTCTCTTTTCTCTCTTCTCTCTCTAGGGTTTCTCTCAAATTCATATGGCTGTGAGAGAGAGGGTTCTAAGGTCCTTATATAGCCTAAAAACACTTCAGAATAGACTTATGGTCAAGGTATACCTAGGTTATAACCAAAGTGAGCTAGTTTCAGCTCAACGGAGGACTTCTGGCGGCCCCCCTTGAGCCAAACGTTAGACTTAAGCTCACAGACTCTGGATCCAGGTAGAGTTAAGCTTTCATTTCATTCGGATTCATAGATCACGCGTGGCAGACCAGTTTCAGTTCAACGGTCAGTGGATCTCGATCAGAGATTCTGAGTACATGGATATGTTTGGGGAAATATGAAAAGGCCAAGCTATATGTCCTAGAGGGGGGGGTGAATAGGACTATGCCAAATTTAAAAAATAAATCAGCGGAACTAAAATAAATCAATACCCTTACAATAATGAATCAATTCACAATGCTAAATATAAATCACCTTGATAAATAATTATTGAGAGATTGATACAAATTCAGTTCTAAGGACAACCTTACACCATAATAAACAAGGGCTTATGGTAGGACAACCTTATTTCTAGAACCTCTTTTGAATCAAGAACTCAATGTTAATATAAGTAAATGAAATAGCAAGGAATTGAAAATAAATGCAGAAGTAAAGATCTAAATTATTACAACAATTCCCACACTTGCTTGAAAATGTAAATAGTTACAACATTCTCATCCACTTGTACATTCCACACAATCGAATGATAAAAGATATGAAAATTAAGCAAGCATTCAATCCACAAGACAAAGAGTTATAGTGGTTCTTTTGTGGTACACCAACTGTTTTACAATGACCACGAGAATGCTACTCCACTCCTAATATCCTCACACGGGGGATATTAGCGTTCACTATCAAATAGGTTTTCACAGGTTCACCAAAAACCTTTACAATTGTGTCTTTTTCACTTGGGCTTACACAATTCAAAAACCCCTTTTTCTGAGTTTTCTGGTTTTCCTCAGACAACCAATACAATGAGATTTTTCTGGCTCAACCTCAAACAAAACCAAAAATAAATGAATTTTACAGAATTGTAAAATACCTGGATTTCTCCTTTAGCAGCCCGGTAGAACCAATCGGAGTAGATGATTGAATATCAAAGTTCAATTTCCAATACTCACATTCATAGGGTTCTAACTTCTAATAGATTTTAGATTTTGACTTGTTGGGCGTAGCTATATTTGATTTTGATTCCAAGAAGAAGGAATAATATAATTCCTCTTTTCAAATAAGATTGGAATAGAGAAACAAAATCAAATTAAATAAGCTAGCAAAAAGGAATATTAAATAAGCACAATTTAGCTTAAAATAAACACAGACTTATCTCGAGTGATTACTTGAAAATTCTTGAATGGAATGGAGTTAGGATGTAAAAACTCGAATTTCGTGTTCAATTTATAGAAGAAAAATTGTTCCTACGTGGTCTTAGAAACCTAGGACTGGTCGTAGCTCTAATGCATTTTTGAAAAATTGAGCGCGATCTTTGAAAGCCGTTCCACGACTGGTCGTGTGTACCCTACGACTGGTCGTGGGACACCTACGACTGGTCGTGGGTCACCTACGACTGGTCGTAGGACCATGAAATAGGTTGCTGGATTTTCAGTCGTAGCTCCACGACCGATCGTGGACGAAGTCGAAGCCAACCTACGACCGGTCGAAGGACCTCCAGGACTGGTCGTGGGCGTTCCAAAAATCCGAAAAATCTTCAACTAATTAGGACTGGTCGTGGAATTTCTTGGACTAGTCGAACCAATGCTAGGACTGGTCGAACAAGAGCTAGGACTGGTCTTGGAACAGACCAAGCTTATGTAAAATAAACATTTGATTTATGTATCCAAAATGACCTACTTAAAGGGTCAACCTAAGGTCATTCAAACATGAAATATGTCGTATGGACATTGAACTTCAACCATTCAACGAATGTAGATTGTTTGAACCAATATCGGCTTGAAATCTTGAACAATATCGAGGCTTGAAGTCTTGAACAATATCAGGCTTGAACCTTTAACTTCGACATCTTGAGCTTTGACATCTTGAGCTTCAACTTGTAGCTTTTTGAAGTATTTAAGCAGTGTCTTAAATAAAAATCATCATACCAGCACAAGACACAGATAGATGTTTTGACACATCAAAATTTGACAACCAAAGGAGTATGAGACCATAACCCTTACAATCTCCCCCTTTGTCAAATTTGTGACAAAACACCAAGTAATAATATTTCCAAGAGACATAAGAGGTGAGAAACATGCACAGATATATAGACATGATAAGCAATAATCATTTTCCCATAACTCTTGAGAAGTTTAACTCCCCCTGAGTAATAGGACTCCCCCTGAGTAATAGCACAACAAAATTAATAACATTCAATAACATTCACCAAAGAAACATGCACAGATATATAGACATGATAAGCAATAATCATTTTCCCATAACTCTTGAGAAGTTTAACTCCCCCTGAGTAATAGGACTCCCCCTGAGTAATAGCACAACAAAATTAATAACATTCAATAACATTCACCAAACTTCTCCCCCTTTTTGACACAAAATGACAAAGGAAGAAAAACAGTAAATGTGCATAACCAATTAGGAGTTGAAGCAAAAAAAATAATCCATAACCAACAAAAAGGTTTTGAGATGCAAGCAAATATCAGTAAATATTACAGACCAAAAAAAATTCAGTCAGAACCAGAAGAGGGTGCAGGATTAGATGGATCAATTTTGTGTAATCCCTTAGCAATTCGCCTCATATATTTACGCATATAAGAAAATTATGTGTCTTGAGTAACACGAATTTGAGCCACACCGCTCTTGAAGAGAATTCAATCTTTCCTCAAAATCGAAGGTGAAAATCGGGATCATCACCGAGTCGACTCAAGTTCTTCAAACAAGTCATCCATATTCACGTCCTCGGGAAGATCACTAGCTTCAAGATTACGCTTCACCACCACCTGCTACAAGATCCACTTGGCCTCTAGCCAAATCTAAAGTCATCTTATTAAGATTGGAATTATTAAAAGGAGATGGTGGATGGGTTTTTCTCTAGTAGGCATGGCTATGAGCATATGATTTGCTAACATAGTCATAAATAACCAAAGGGTATATCACTATGTCCAGGATGGTGACGCATGACAGAATAATGGAATGACATTAAAGAAGGGAGGCATATTTTAGCACCAGAGACAAAGAATGCAAAACACGAACCATAAAAGCGGTGAGTTCGGTTTGTTACGAACGTGGATAAAGATTTGAAATGAATATCTTATGAAGTACTACGTATCCGGGTAACAAATACCTTGAGGAAGTACATGACCTTTATGAGTCCAATGAACATCCATATTACATAAATCTCTAGTAAGCATTCGTCGTTCGGATTCGAGAGACTATCATGTAAAATATTAATTGGAATGCTTTCATCATTGATAGGTATTTCCATAATATCTCGCAATCAAATGTCGATCTACAACAAACAAACCTTCTTGAGTATCAACTTTAAAAGTTAAATTCTCAAGAGAAAAATCGCAGATACATGCAAACATGGATTGGGCAATGGACTGGTATGCGGCTCCACCCCAATGTAAGATGTTATCCCATCCCACTGATTCCAACAAAGAAGGAATACCAAAAGAAGCAATGTGATTGACATTAACATGACGTTCAACAATTACATTACGCATACGCAAATCTCGAGCATCAGTAGGATCATTTTCAGGAGAACAAAGATGACGTTGAACAATAGAAGTTGATCTAGAAGAAGATGGACCTCGAGTAGTTTTCTTTTTACCTCTAGCATCCATTTTCAAAGAAAGATTTCAAGGAAACAACAAGATGCAAGATAGAAGAAATGAGATATAGATAGAACAGATTTTTCAAGAGAAAACCCCAAATCCTGCAATCAATGATCAAATAGATTCCACAAACATGAGTTTTGAAGCACTAATAGTAAGAATCTACAAGAAAAATGTAAAAGAATCACTAACCTTGAAGAACAATGATGGGTTGGGGCAGCCGTAGCTAGGACGGTTGGAAAGAAATGAAGAAATGAAGAAGAAGACTAAAATCCCCAATTTTAAGTGAAATCCGTGCTTTACGACAGGTCGTGGTACGTGTTCGACCGGTCGGTACACGACCGGTCGTGTATTCTCACGACAGGTCGAGTATGACAAAAATTTGCAATTTTTTTTTTAAATAATTTCAAGTTTAAGCAAATAAAACATCAAACTTATGATACACAAAATCATGCAAACTCAATTTAAATTGCACATACCGAGATCAAATTTTAATTTATTAAACCGGCTTTTGTTGAGCGGTTTAGTGAAAATGTCCGCAAGTTGAATCTCGGTTGGAATGTAATCCAAATTTATTAATTTTTCTTCCACTAATTCACGAATGTAATGAAATCTAATGTCAATATGCTTAGTACGTGAATCTTTGAATCTGGATTTTTAGAGATATTTATTCAGACCGAATTATCACAAAATAAAATCATAGAATCTTGAGTAATTCCATAATCGCTTAACATTCGTTTCATCCAAACAAGTTGAGTACATGCATTTCAAGAACAATGTATTGATTTCAAGATGATTGATAGCGATATAGAACTTTGCTTCTTGCTAAACCAAGAAACAAGACAATTTCCAATGTAGAAACAACCACCACTGGTTGATTTCCTATCATCAATGTTTCCAGCCCAGTCAGCATCTGCGTACCCAGCTAATTGAACATTAGTCTCATGTGGATACCAGAGACCAAATTTAGTAGAACTTGCGACATAACGCATAATCCGCTTAACAGCAGTTAAGTGAGATTCTTTAGGATTTGATTGATAACGAGCACAAATACCAACACTCAAAGCAATATCTGGTCTACTAGCAGTTAGATAAAGTAAACTACCAATCAAACTACGATACAATTTAGGATCCACATCATTACTGTAGAGTCTTTTGAGAGTCTTACGGTTGTACTCATTGGAGTATCAAAATTTTTACCTTTCTCAAATCCAAATTTTTAATTAAACTCGAGCATATTTGGTTTGAGAAATAAAAATTCCATCAAGGTTGTTGTTTTACTTGCAATCCTAGGAAATAGTTTAATTCTCCAACCATGCTCATTTCAAATTTAGACTTCATCAAATCTGCAAACTCAACGATCATGTTAGTACAAAGTTGATCCATAAATAATATCGTCAACATATATTTGAACCATTAGAATATCATCGTTATATTTCTTAACAAAGAGTGTCTTATCAACACACCCCATCCGAAAATTATGACTCAAAAAACTTAGTCGGTTTTTTCGTACCATGCTCTGGGAGCTTGTTTGAGACCATAGAGAGCTTTCTTAAGACGATACACATGATCAGTAAATTTAGGATCTTCAAACCACGTAGGTTGTTCAACATATACCTCTTCATGTAAATCACCATTCAGAAAGGCACTCTTTACATCCATTTGATAAATTTTAATTTTCTTAAAACATGCTATGGAGATAAAAAGTCGATTGACTCAAGACGAGCTACGAGGGCAAATGTTTCATTATAGTCAATTCCTTCAATTTGTGTATATCCCCTGTACAACTAGTCTTGCTTTATTTCGAATAATATTTCCAAGCTCATCGATTTGTTTTTGAAAATCCATTTTGTTCCAATAATATGTTTATCTTTAGGTCTAGGAACAAGTTGCCGGACATCATTTCGACAAACCGATTAAGTTCTTCTTGCATCGCAAGAATCCAATTTTCATCGAAAGTGCTTCTTTTACGTTACCCGGTTCAATGGGATGTAAAGCATACGTAGTTACATATGTCCTCTAATTGTCTACGAAAGTGCGCACACAGTGAGAGGGTTTCCAAGTATTTGAGAGGTTGGATGATCTTTAACAGATCCTTAATTCAGGATTAGTTTCACTTGATGAAGTTTCTTGTTTTTCAAGTATAAGAACTTCATCATTATCTAAACTAGGGACAGTGTCTTCAAAAGATCGTCAATCACAACATTTATTGACTCTTGAATCACACCAGGTCCGTTGTTGAGAACACGATAAGCACGATTGTTTAAAGAATAACCTAAAAGATCCCTTCATCACTTTTAGTGTCGAATTTTCCCAAATTTTCACGGTCCACGCAAAATATAGCACTAACTTTGCCAAAAATTCGAAAATATTTGTGAAGGCTTTTTCTCAAACCACATTTCATAAGCCGTTTTATTATTAGTTTTACAAATATAAACACGGTTAATAATGTAGCAGTGTATTCACTTGCTTCAAATTTGAGAGATTCTAGGTAGCTTCATGCTATTTAACATAACACTTCCCATTTCTTGAAGCACTCTATTCTTCCTCTCGACAATTCCATTTTGTTGAGAAGTTTTAAGTGCTGAGAGAATTCATGCGATATTCCCTGATCGCTACAAAATTTCTCAAAACCGCTATTTTTGAATTCGGAACCATGATCACTACGGATCTTCCTGACTTGAGAACATTTTTCAGTTTAAATCCGTTTTATAATCTTTTTCACTTCATCAAGGGTTTCTGATTTATCTTTCAAGAATGAAACCCAAGTGTATCTTGTATAATCATCTACAATAACTAAGATGTACTTTTTGCCACCTCGACTTTCCGTTCTTGTTGGTCTTATAAGATCCATATGGAGAAGTTCGAGTGGTCTTGTGGTGATATTGGAGTTCACCTTTTTGTGAGAGCTCCTAGTTTGTTTACCATACTGGCATTCACCACAGATCTTGTCTACTTTTTGCATTTTCGGTAGACCTTTTATTAGTTCACTTTTGCTCAATCTGAATAAATTTCGGTAGTGTACATGTCCAAGGCGTTTATGCCATAAATCTGTCTCATCGGTATGGACCATGTAGCACGTTTGATTAGATGAGCTACCATTGCTTACTATATAGCAGTTTTCAGAAGTTCTGCGACCAGTTAATATTACAGAACCCTTTTCATTTGTAATTTCACAACCTTGATTAGAAAATTTAACATTATGGTTGTTATCGCATATTTGAGATATGCTCAACAAGTTGTGTTTTAAACCCTCAACATATAACACATTTTTAAATAAGGGAAGGTTATAGAGTTGGACCGTACCTTTGCCAATTATCTTGCAGTTGCTACCATCACCAAATGTGACTGACCCATCAGTCATATCTTTAAGATCGGTGAATAGAGCTTTGTCGCCTGTCATATGTCTGGAGCATCCACTGTCTAGGTACCATTTTGAATGGCTTGTAGCTTTGAAAGCAGTGTGAGCAACCAAACAAGTAACCTTGGGAACCCATTTCAAGATCTTGTTTTGGGTTTAGGAGAATAATTGGTCTTCTTTTGTTTATAGTTATTAGAGTGACCCTCTTTGAGTTAGATTTTAATAGCTCCTTAAGTAAATCAACAATTTTTTCAACTAGCGGGTTTGAATCGATTTTTGAAATTTATATTTCGCTTTTGTGTTTTTGAAAGATTTTTGTATTTTTAGAAACAACTTGATTAGTACCTTTTCCTTTTGAGTTAGAAGTCTCTCCTTTCACAAAAATGGAATGAGCATTCTTCCGTTTAGGAGATGTGTTTTTATCAAAGCCCAACCGGATCGATCACCACATTTTCTTGATCCAGGATAATAATTTTTCTAATTTTGGATCACCTTGGGCATATCTCCATGTGTCCTTCAAACTCGAAGAGAGGAAACTTCATTTTTAAGTTTCTCATTTTCGATTTCAAATTTTCAATTAGGGAGGTTTTGTATTCTAAATCACACTTTGATTTTTCAAAACAATCTGAAATTTGAGATTTTTCTAAAACAAGGGTTTCAAAACATTCTTTAAGTTTAAAGAACTTTTCTTTTTGAAGTTTAAGTTTGTGACACAATTTTACAACTTTCTTTATATAAGGCATTGTAAGCATCTTGTAGATCTTCATCATTTTCATGATCACTATCCAAATTTTCTTCACTTGTTGAATCATCGTGATCGAAAAGGTAAACTTGGCTAGAGTCATAAGGGCCTTAAGTTCTTTGCCCAGACTCGGTTTTAATTTTTCGATTCGGAAGAGGCTTCAGAATCGATGATTCATCCCAAGTAGCCAACATACCCTTCCTTTTGGATCTGTCCTTTTAGGACATTTGTTTGCTAAATGCCCATATTCTTGACAGTTGTAACATTGACTATCTTTCAATGATTTCCAAGTTTTAGACTTAGGTTTAGAACGTTTCTTTTCATTTGCCTTTTGAAAGTCGACTCTTTTCTTACTTTTGAAAATCTTATAAAACTTTTTCGCCAAAGGGCCATATCATCTTGAGACTTTTCGAATCTGAATTTTCTTGAGTAATACTTTTAGATGACTTCAAAGCAATAGACTTACCTTTAGGAGCTTTAAAACTTAATTCATAGGTTTGCAAAGAACCAACTAATTCTTCTACCTTCATATTGTCCGTATCACGAAGTTCCTGGATTGCGGTTACCTTTGAATTGAACCGTTCAGGAAGAGAGCGTAGTATTTTTGCACACACTTTACTTTCGAGATTTTTCGCCAAGACCCCACATAGAGTTTACAATGTCATTCAATCTAGTGTAAAAGTCCATAAACATTTCATTTTCCTCCATATGAATTTCTTCAAATTTAGTTGTGAGGAGTTGGACTTTAGATTTCTTGACAATTGAAGTACCTTCGTGTGTCATTTCTAAAATATCCCAGGCTTGCTTTTTGCAAAGTATCACAGATATGATTCTTTTGAACTCATCTAGGTGATAGTGCGTAAGTGATGCATTTAGTGCTTTAGCATTAGCACTACTCTCATTTTTTCAAGTGTGGTCCATTGGAAATATGGTGTAATTTTCATAGATTTTGAACCATCAACACCGAGTTACTTCCATGGTAGGAGGATTCCATTCGATCCAACGTGGCTAGCCACACACTTTCATCCATTGATCCGAGGAAGATTCTCATTCGGCTTTCCAATAGGCATAGTTGGAGCCATCAAAAGGTGGAGGCCTAGTAAGCGAAAGGCTATCAAAATTTGACACCTTTTTATATAGCTTAGATCGTTAGCTCGGGAATTAAATCCAAATAAAAAGCAACAAAAATGAGCTATTAGGCTCGATACCACTTGAAAAGGCCAAGCTATATGTCCACAGAGGGGGGGGGTGAATAGGACTATGCCAAATTTAAAAAATAAATCAATGAACTAAAATAAATCAATACCCTTACAATAATGAATCAATTCACAATGCTAAATATAAATCACCTTGATAAATAATTATTGAGAGATTGATACAAATTGATTCTAAGGACAACCTTACACCATAATAAACAAGGGCTTATGGTAGGACAACCTTATTTCTAGAACCTCTTTTGAATCAAGAACTCAATGTTAATATAAGTAAATGAAATAGCAAGGAATTGAAAATAAATGCAGAAGTAAAGATCTAAATTATTACAACAATTCCCACACTTGCTTGAAAATGTAAATAGTTACAACATTCTCATCCACTTGTACATTCCACACAATCGAATGATAAAAGATATGAAAATTAAGCAAGCATTCAATCCACAAGACAAAGAGTTATAGTGGTTACTTTGTGTGTACACCAAGCTGTTTTACAACGACCAACAGAATGCTACTCCACTCTAATATCCTCACTGGGGGATATTAGCGTTCACTATCAAATAGGTTTACAGGTTCACCAAAAACCTTTACAATTGTGTCTTTTTCACTTGGGCTTACACAATTCAAAAACCCCTTTTTCTGAGTTTTCTGGTTTTCCTCAGACAACCAATACAATGAGATTTTTCTGGCTCAACCTCAAACAAAACCAAAAATAAATGAATTTTACAGAATTGTAAAATACCTGGATTTCTCCTTTAGCAGCCCGGTAGAACCAATCGGAGTAGATGATTGAATATCAAAGTTCAATTTCCAATACTCACATTCATAGGGTTCTAACTTCTAATAGATTTTAGATTTTGACTTGTTGGGCGTAGCTATATTTGATTTTGATTCCAAGAAGAAGGAATAATATAATTCCTCTTTTCAAATAAGATTGGAATAGAGAAACAAAATCAAATTAAATAAGCTAGCAAAAAGGAATATTAAATAAGCACAATTTAGCTTAAAATAAACACAGACTTATCTCGAGTGATTACTTGAAAATTCTTGAATGGAATGGAGTTAGGATGTAAAAACTCGAATTTCGTGTTCAATTTATAGAAGAAAAATTGTTCCTACGACTGGTCTTAGAAACCTAGGGTAGTCGTAGCTCTAACAATTTTTGAAAAATTGAGCGTGATCTTTGAAAGCCGTTCCACGACTGGTCGTGTGTACCCTACGACTGGTCGTGGGACACCTACGACTGGTCGTGGGTCACCTACGACTGGTCGTAGGACCATGAAATAAGTTGCTGGATTTTCAGTCGTAGCTCCACGACTGATCGTGGACGAGTCGAAGCCAACCTACGACCGGTCGAAGGACCTCCGGGGACTGGTCGTGGGCGTTCCAAAAAATCGAAAAATCTTCAACTAATTAGGACTGGTCGTGGAATTTCTTGGACTAGTCGAACCAATGCTAGGACTGGTCGAACAAGAGCTGGGACTGGTCTTGGAACAGACCAAGCTTATGTAAAATAAACATTTGATTTATGTATCCAAAATGACCTACTTAAAGGGTCAACCTAAGGTCATTCAAACCTGAAATATGTCGTATGGACATTGAACTTCAACCATTCAACGAATGTAGATTGTTTGAACCAATATCAGGCTTGAAATCTTGAACAATATCAGGCTTGAAGTCTTGAACAATATCAGGCTTGAACCTTTAACTTCGACATCTTGAGCTTTGACATCTTGAGCTTCAACTTGTAGCTTTTTGAAGTATTTAAGCAGTGTCTTGAATAAAAATCATCATACCAGCACAAGACACAGATAGATGTTTTGACACATCAAAATTTGACAACCAAAGGAGTATGAGACCATAACCCTTACAAAATATCCCTGATCCGAGGTGTAATTTGGTCTGATTCTAACGGTCAAGTTGCTCAATACTGACCCACAAGTGAAAGGTCTCAGATTTATTTATTTTGAATTGAATTTAGAATTATTTTCACATTTTTCACACTCCCCGCTCCGAGCTCAAACTAATAGCGCTGGGACACTATCTGGATTTGATTTTCGAGATGGTTGTCAAGCCCAGCAAGGCGGTCCTAATTCCTTAACTTTGTGTTAATCAGACTTTCGACGTGTGGTCCAGATCTGATACGGAGTTTCGAGATGCTCCCGAGAGCAGCCGAGTAATGAGATTGATCCTAGATTTTAGGGTAACCTAGCGTCAATGATTCTGCAAGTTTTGGGTCTTGCAGATTGTATTTAAAGTTATTGGTGCTAATTTCACAGGTACTCTAGTTTAACACTGGCTAATTCTCGCCTAATTTCTAAAGGATTTAGTCCTGAGTAATTTCTGTCTGAGGTAGTACAAAGGTCTTTGTACGGATTTCTAAAGCATTATTCTTCATCACCTAAACTCTATGATTCATGCCTAATATGAAAGTACGTAGAGACGTTTAAAGAACAAGGTAGTAAAAGGTGAGATTTGTGAAGGAAATGGGTTAACAAACGGTTTTAGACTGTGGGATTCAGTTCTGACAAGTTAATAAGGTGTTAGGATCGACACATTGCCTAAAGACGTCTAATTCCAGGGTGGTAAAAATTCGAGATGTTACATCATATTTTATTCATGCAAGTTGAAAGAATCTTCACAGTTTGTTCTCTCAAGTTGATGGAGTAGCCACAGTTTGTGCACACAAAGTGTTTGAGTCTTCCTAGTTTGTCCTCACAAGCCATTGGATTCTTCACAGTTTGTGTGTGCAAGTTGTTGAGTTTGCATAGTTTGTGCTCACAAGCTGATGGAGTCTTCACAGTTTTTTCTCGCAAGCTGTTGGAGTCTTCACAGTTTGTGCATGCAAAGTGTTAGAGTCTTCACTGCTTATGCTCAGTAACTGTTGGAGTCTTCACTTTTTGTGCACGTAAGCTATTGGAGTCTGCATAGTTTGTGCTCGCAAGCTGATGGAGTCTTCACAGTTTGTGCTCGTAGAGTGTTGGAGTCTTCACAATTTGTGCACAAGAAGTGTTTGAGACTTCATAGTTTGCGCTCACAAGCTGTTGGATTCTTAATAGTTTGTTCTAGTAAATTGTTAGAGCCTTTATAGTTTGTGCTCGCAAGTTATTGGAGTCTTCACAGTTTGTGCGCAAAAAGTGTCTAAGTCTTCACAGTTTATGCTCGCAAGCTATTGGAGTCTTCATAGTTTGTTCTCGCAAGTTGTTGGAGTCACACAGTTTGTGCGCACAAAGTTTTTGAGTCATCCCAGTTTGGGCTCGCAAGCTATTGGATTCTTCACAGTTTGCGCGCGCAAGTTGTTGGAGTCTTCATAGTTTGTGCTCGCAAGTTGTTGGACTCTGCAGAGTTTATGCTTGCAAGTTGATGGAGTTTTCACAGTTTGTGCTCGCAAGTTGTTGGTGTCTTCACAGTTTGTGCACAAAAGTGTTTGAGTCTTCATAGTTTGTGCTCGCAAGCTATTGGATTCTTTACAGTTTGTGCTTGCAAGCTGTTAGAGTTTTCACTGTTTGTGCTCATAAGCTATTGCATTCTTCATATTTTGTTCTCGCAAGCTGATGGTGTAACGCCCCGAATCTTCAGGACCCGAGTATATAACCCGTTTCCCAAAAACCCGAGTGTTAGCTTATAAAATCCAGTGTAAATTTGAACCATTTATCATTAATCAGAGTTAACAGCAATGAAGCTAGGATAAACCATGCATTGTATAAAAACATTCTGATCATTTTAAAATTCCAAATGTAGCGCCCATACAGGACTTATACAATCTCACATAACAAAGTTTAGGTAAGTAAAAGCATGAGTCTATCAACTAGTAGTGGAGATCAATGCGGGCCGCAAGGACCCTGCCTAGCTCCCTAGCTACCCAATCTGCTCCAGCAATCTCGTGAATAGCATCGGCTCGCCCTACACCTGCATCAACTGTACGGTTTGATAGCGTCAATGGCTATCGCAGTGAGGAGCACCCTCCAAGATTGCACACTCATCATTCATAATCGATATAGAACACCAATCATAAATTTAGATATATCAAACAGAGCAATTTATAATCATGAGCATGCCTATAAAAATTAAGTCAACCAACACAATCTCATCATAAGTAAGATATAATAGCAGATACAATGCAAGGAACATGTTCAGATAACCAAACAATCAAACATACGATTTTTTGCATTGCCTAGAAATCACATTGTACGTGAACTCCGCAAAATAGCTAGAAAATCGACAAAGCGAACTTCGGCTCCACCCGGAAATCATGGTACAAGTAGAATTCGCAAGGCGAATAGAAAATCCCCCTTTAAACCCCCACTTCACCCGGGAATCATGTCGTACGTGAACTCCGCAAAATGGCTAGAAAATCGACAAAGCGAACTTCGGCTCCACCCGGAAATCATGGTACGAATGAACACCACAAATGAAGAGACAAACAACATACAAACCCTAAACCACCCAGAAATCATGTCGTACGTGAACTCATGAAGATGGCTAGAAAATCGACAAAGCGAACTTCGGCTCCAGGAAATCATGGTGCAGTGAACTCATGCAAGATGGGTAGGAAACAATAGGGTATGTGAACATACCCAACAACCCAAAAGGGCAGCAATAGGTCATCAAAGCCACGAAGGCAAATATACGATCCAAGCCACATAGGCGATGTATGGTCCAAGCCACATAGGTAAATGTGCGATTCAAGCCGTGTAAGGCAAATGTGGACCGCAAGATCACAAGTCCAAGGTAAGTTCCATTCAGTTCATTATTCAAGCACAAGTGGTAGCATATAAATAAATTAATACATATACAATAAAGGATAGCATGTTATCATTGAACCATTCATGCATGTTATAATTTAAAAGAAACATTTATCGCCCAACACATGAATTAACTATACAACAAAACATGTTCAATAGTGAAGTAAGTAACTCAGTTAAGTGAATCATGTCATCATCTATATCTAGATTGATGAAATCAAGTGGGAAGCTCAAAGGGTGAGTCCTCACCTTGGTCAATTTAAGATGACATCAATTTGAATCACTCCAATGTGCACAAACTCTACTCAGCACCCACACTAAAACGTCTTGGACTTGAGTTAGTTCAAGCAAGAGGATCTATGCACATGAGATTAGAACCGTTACCAATTAAATAGGGATTTAGTAAATAATAACATTGTTAGATATGATTTAACATGAAATTCAAAGGAAGTTGGCTCACTCATGCATTCTCTCCGTCAACTCATGGACTGGGCCATTTTCTGGTCCAGTAGCTATGCATAGGAGAACTAGATTGGGCTCTTCCTGGCCCACTACATCGTTTTTAAAGGGGCTAACCTACTATGCTGTTTTCAAAGGGCCGGCCCAGGGGCATGGGCCCACCTGTTTATCACCAAGTGGCTACAAGGTAAATACATCATGGTTGGCCCACACAGCACCGTCCAGAGGGACGGTGAGGCTGTAAAACACATGCATCACGGTGGCATCTCATCGTCCCAATCAAGTGGACGGTGGAGACATAGAATACATAAATCATGGTGGCCTCACGTGGGACCCGCGGATGCATGGAGTGGACACAACACTACATCAGGGTGGGATCCACCTGAAATTTAGGTCGGTTTCATTCTGTTGCAATGCCATAAAATGATCTGTAAGTGGCTAGAGGGTATGGATACAACCCTATCTCAAGGTGGTGCTGCATTTGGATGGACAACTCACTGCAGAGTCCGGCCCGGTGCGTGCGGCCCATCCAAGCCAGACGGCCTAGATACAACACATATGAATGGTGGGCCCCACACGGGTAATGGGCGGGCAAGGGCCTCCCATGAACGGCCCACGTGATGCGAGAAGGTTTCAACGGTGGATGCGAGTCCCCACTTGTCCAACAACGTTTGGCTCGCCCTTTGGGACGGTGTGGATATGTACATCATCGAGGTGGGCCCCACGTGCATAGCACGGACGTCATGGATATCAAACATATACATTAAAGGGGCCCACAGATCTTCTTTATTCTTGACGCCAATCTGCCGGCCTATTAGGCATGGGCATGACTGACCTGGCAGCCGATCATTCAGATGGACGGTTGAGATGTAACGCACCTCATGATCGGGACCCACTGTTGACGTCAATGGGCGGCTGAGGCATGGTGCAACTTCTCTCCCTTCCTCTTTCTCTGTTTCTTCTCCTTCTTCTCTTTTCTTCTTTCTTTTTCTTTCTTCTCTCTATTCTTCCTTTCTCTCCTTTTCTTCTCGGTTTTTTTTTTTCTTCTTCCTCCTGTTTCAACGCTCGAGAGGACACATTCGAATCTGGACTCGGCTTAGACTCGGGTGAGTCGGGTTGGGGACGATATGATCCCTTTCCTTCTTCTCTCTCTCTCTCTCTCTCTCTCTCTCTCTCTCCTTTTTTTTTTTTTTCTTTCTTTCTTTCTTCTTCTTTCGCTTTTCTTCTTCCCTCCTTGATTCGGCGTCCCGTCATGAAGGCCCAACCGAACCGGACTCGGCCTAGGCGGGACCGAATCAGCCTTGATCAGTAGAGAAGATGGGTCGGCCGTCAATAGCGGATCCAAATCGATGAACACGGCTTCGATCCTTCCGTAGGATCGATTCTACTCGATCCCAAAGCATGCTTACGACCATTATTTTTGAAGCTTCGAACTGGTTCTTGCGGTGGGTTTGAGCTTTGAAAGAAACGGGGAGATTTTGGGGGCGGTGCTAGTGAGTAAAGCGGACGATCCCTTTGCAATATAACCTCATTTGTTTTGATGCCCTAAACCATTTGAGACCGTCGGATGAAGAGTGTGAGGCCGGATTGAATCCCACTGTCCGGTTTTCAAAAAGTGGGCAAACAGTGGTTTTCTTGCATTGGTTTCCCATCCGTGCGAACCAACAATGGATGGCCGAGATAGGCTCAAACCAACGGCTGAGATTTGAGGCTGAGGGCGAACATGGACCGTCAAGTTGGCAGCTAGCAAGACGTTTTCCATTTTTGGAAAACAGTGGGTTTTGTAGGCCTAATTTGTCGCTGGATTTGTGTGGAGACATGTGCAATCCAACGGTTTAAACTGTTCCTAGATTATAGGGTTTTTGGCCCTCTATAATATGGACGGTTCAGATCATAGAACTGATCCATGATGGTGGGCCAAAAATCGTCGACAGCAGCTCCGTCCGTCTCCTGACGAAAATTTAAAAAAAGAAGAAAGAGAGGGAGTTTCTTTCCTCTCTCGGGCGGGCACGGCAGTCGGCCTTGCCGTCGTCTTTCAACCCGGTGGCCGGTGCACCTCAAGTGCGCATGTAGGTGGTGCACATGCATCAATGGTGGGGCCCACGGGGACGTTTGTGATGTGATCCACTCGTTCATGCTTTGTCATCTTGATAAGGCCCAATCCAGTAGTATGGGTAGATTCGAGCCTTAGGTGGGTCGTATTGTCTAAATTATGGCCATTAAATGCTTGTTGTCACGATTTGGGGCGGTAACATGGTCCACACGTGATCGCACCGTTCATCTAGCTAGTGGGCCACCCAGGGCCACTTTCCATTTTAAATTATCCAATAGAAATATATATACACATTTGTTTAGACTAATATATCAATAGTTAATAATAAATATTAATACTTATAATGTGTGTGTGTATATATATATATATATTTGACTATATATGCATTTATAGTATAGTAAAACTAATATTAAGTGGTATATATTTTATATATAGTATGATATAACCTATAGCTTAAAATTATAAAAAATGTAAATGTTAGTTAATATATATAATAATGTGTTGGTATACCATTTATTTTATATTTAGTTTAAATAATATACATGATTGAATAATTCATGTAACATATGTATCTTTACGAGTAATTATAAAGTTATCTTGTGTTGTACGATTATGTCACATTTATAATGAATCATTTGGGTATCAGCTTAAGATGGGCCACCCATCTGACTTAAGGTAGATCTACATCTCTAGATTCGACGATCACTCCTACAATTGGATTCCCTTACATCTCAGTTGGACGGTAGATCTCGAATTTCGTAGTTATTCCATCCCTTGATGGTTGGATTTAGGCCATAGTGAACGTTCCCATAGATCGGGATTGTATTTATACTAAGTCAGGTTCTCATGGTAACACCCGAGTACAGAAAAGTACGGGGTGTTACAATCTACCCCCCTTAAAGAGAATTTCGTCCCGAAATTCAGTGCTTTTATTCTATAGTCCATTTTTCCTTACTTTTAAGAACTCACTACTTTCCCATGAAGAATGTGTGTTCAGGACTGGGGTTGTTACAATCCACCCCCCCTAAAGAGGAGTTTCGCCCCGAAATTCAATTCTCCTACCTTAAATGGGAATGAGGATAATGTATTCTACCATGGCTCTTATCATTCGCCACCCTTCTTGTGATGTATGCTTATATGCTTAAGGGCTTGTGACTAAGTACTAGGATTGGGGTTGTTATAGTCTACCCCCCTTAAAGAAGAATCTCGCCCACGAGATTCGATTATGGTTAACCCAATTTCCTTTATATTTCATTAAGATCGAGGGTTTGCTCACACGACTTAAAGAAGAGTTTCATTATGACTATCTTATTTATATATATAAGTTTAAGATTTACGATAAGAACCTATGTCATCATATAGGGAGAGTAGTTCATGGTTTTAGTGTTCGGGTAAATACGAACAGACATTTATGGTCGACCTGGGCCCGATACACTAAACTTCTGCCTGGCCGGGCAGTGAGTCTACTAGTATCCTTCTCAATCCTAGTGACTATCGATCTTCTGCTTGATCAGGGCATTGAGATCATTGTAATCATTAGGATTTAGAATTTACGTCAAACCGCATATACTTTGCTTAAACATGGTTCCGTCTATTCGTGTTCCCGATCATTCTATGCTTTATCATCGCATTTTTTTTTTGTTATCTGAGTGTATCCCAAAATCTATAATATAATCATTTCTAATTGTTCTAGTCACATCACTACGCATTCTAGAAAATTTCATAATCCTTACTGACTATCTAATAACTACTAAAAGGATTTATAAAGGTCGTACCTTGGTGGCTGAAGTCGTTGCACTGAGGGGAAGATCCTCTCATCTCGCCGTTTCTTAAAACACTTCAAGAAGTGACCCGGCCTTCCACAATAGTCGCAAAATTTATCCCGACTCAAAGGATGAGTTGGGTGAGACATTAATTAGTCTTCTTCTCGGTCATAGGAGGTACAATTGGCCTTGTCTTGGCTTTGCTTGCCGAACCAGAATAAGAGCACGTGTTTTGGCCCTACGCTCGAAGTCCTTCTCTATTCGCATGGCTTTGTCCACGAGATCGTGCCAAGTCGATGAAAGTCGAAGGTGCACAATCTCGATTGGATTTCAGGTCGGAGACCTTCCTTAAACTTCTCCAATTTATATTCCTCGTCCTCAACGGCCTTTGGTACATATCGTGACAATTCGTCGAAACGCGCTTCATATTGCGGCACAGTCGTATTCCCTTGTTCAAGTTTGAGAAACTCAGATATTTTCTCGTGACGATAGCACGGAGGGAAGTATTTTTCATTGAACATTTTCTTGAACTCATTCCAAGTCCACTCATAATCAGATGGGACTCTTCGTAGCACGCCTTCCCACCATATATCAGCTTCGCCTTCCAAGGCATAAGTGGCGAGAATAACCTTTTGGGTGTTTGAACAACCCAGCGATCTCATCATCTTGGCCATTTTATTCAGCCAGTGTTCGCTTTAGAACTGGATCTCGGGTGCTCCGAGAAGGATGGTGGCCTCAGCCTCTGAAACCGTTCAAACACATCTGCCCCACTAACTTCTTCGGTCTTCGAGGCCGATGCATCCATATTACGTTGGAGAGCTTGTAACAGGGTGGCGATCGAAGCCTGTTGTTGTTGTACGATGGTAGTCAGCTGACTAATAACATCGCCAGGTGGGGTTTCAGGTTGCACATTTGGTAGAGGTGTGCCCACATGACTCACAGGTGACTGAGACGGAGTAGTTCCTGACGTAGGCTCTCTTTCAGGGCCACTTGGCCCAACTGAAGGTGCAGGGGAGCGCACGGGGGTCCCTTCTCTAACAACCTCATTCGTCGGTGAAGTCAACAAATGACCAGTCTGCGGCCTCGGGCGACGGGATGGGGCCATAACTCTGTTAAAAGAAAGGATTCGTTGTGGTCATAACCTTCTACGTTTAACACATCTTAAACTAAGATCATAAGACAACTCATATGAATCATACAGTTGGAGTATTGTTCAGATTGATAAGTGCTCGACAACTCCCAATCCTTTGCGATTAGGTGCAACGAGACTCCAAAGGTACTAAGACGACCATCTAAGCATCCGTATACCCATGTCTTTTAGTCTTCATCCTAAAGGTAAGGTCCTACGATAAGCCCATACTTATATTTGTGTATTGGGGTGGATTACAGGGGGTCTAACTTATGAGTTCTTGAATTTAACCAACTTTCCATAACATTTAAAATTTGTTTCTAAGTTCAATGACTTGCCTAGGAATTCTTATGGGAGTCTAAAATTTCTACTGAGGGCTTGAGTTTAATATACATTAAACTTACCCAAAATTTCAAAGCTAGTCTCAACAAGCCTAGCCTGGGTTGGAACTTCGCCTAAAGTTCTAAATTCTTACTATTAGTTATTTCCATTTGTTGGAACATACTAGAGATGTTGTTTCTAAATAAAGAGATGTATTAGGGGATTTAAATTACAAGATCCTAGTCTGATTCCTTAAGCTTATAGAGCGCTTCTGTTTGATTTAACGCGCAACATGGTGGGTACTTGTTCCCTTACGGTACCTAAGTTTAGTCACGAATTTCAAACAACTTATGGTTTACAAGGGAACCTAGTTTCCGTGCCCGCCCGAGAGAGGAAAGAAACTCCCTCTCTTTCTTCTTTTTTTAAATTTTCGTCAGGAGACGGACGGAGCTGCTGTCGACGGTTTTTGGCCCTCTATAATATGGACGGTTCAGATCATAGAACTGATCCATGATGGTGGGCCAAAAATCGTCGACAGCAGCTCCGTCCATCTCCTGACGAAAATTTAAAAAAAGAAGAAAGAGAGGGAGTTTCTTTCCTCTCTCGGGCGGGCACGGGTCAGCGCCCGTCTGACGGTGCCAGTGGCCCGGTGCACCTCAAGTGCGCATGTAGGTGGTGCACATGCATCAATGGTGGGGCCCACAGGGACGTTTGTGATGTGATCCACTCCGTTCATCTGCTTTGTCATCTTGCAATAAGGCCCAATCCAGAGTATGGGGTAGATTCGAGCCTTAGGTGGGTCGTATTGTCTAAATTATGGCCATTAAATGCTTGTTGTCACTGATTTGGGGCAGAACATGGTCCACACCTGTGATCAGCACCGTTCATCTAGCTAGTGGGCCACCCAGGGCCACTTTCCATTTTAAATTATCCAATAGAAATATATATACACATTTGTTTAGACTAATATATCAATAGTTAATAATAAATATTAATACTTATAATGTGTGTGTGTATATATATATATATATTTGACTATATATGCATTTATAGTATAGTAAAACTAATATTAAGTGGTATATATTTTATATATAGTATGATATAACCTATAGCTTAAAATTATAAAAAATGTAAATGTTAGTTAATATATATAATAATGTGTTGGTATACCATTTATTTTATATTTAGTTTAAATAATATACATGATTGAATAATTCATGTAACATATGTATCTTTACGAGTAATTATAAAGTTATCTTGTGTTGTACGATTATGTCACATTTATAATGAATCATTTGGGTATCAGCTTAAGATGGGCCACCCATCTGACTTAAGGTAGATCTACATCTCTAGATTCGACGATCACTCCTACAATTGGATTCCCTTACATCTCAGTTGGACGGTAGATCTCGAATTTCGTAGTTATTCCATCCCTTGATGGTTGGATTTAGGCCATAGTGAACGTTCCCATAGATCGGGATTGTATTTATACTAAGTCAGGTTCTCATGGTAACACCCGAGTACAGAAAAGTACGGGGTGTTACAGATGGAGTCTTCACAGTTTGTTCTCACAAGTTGTTGTAGTCGTCACAGTTCGTGTGCACAAAGTGTTTAAGTCTTCCTAGTTTATACTTGCAAGTTGTTGGATTCTTCACAGTTTGTGCGTGCAAATTGTTGGAGTCTTCACAGTTTGTGCTCGCAATTTATTGGCGTTTGCCTAGTTTGTGATCCCAAGCTGATGGAGTCTTTACAGTTTATTCTCATAAGTTGTTGCAGTCTTCATAGTTTATGCACGCAAAATGTTGGACTCTTCACTGTTTGAGCTTACTAGCTGTTGGACTCTTCACTTTTTGTCCTTGTAAGCTATCTGAGTCTTCACACTTTGTGCTCGCAAGTTGCTGAAATTTTTACTGTTTGTGCTGACAAGCTGTTGGAGTCTTCATAATTTTAAGCACAAAGTGTTAGAGTCTTTATAATTTGTGCTCGTAAGCTGTTGGATTCTTCACAGTTTGTGCATGCAAATTGTTGGAGTCTTCACAGTTTGGGCTTGTAAGCTGTTAGAGTCTTTAGAGTTTGTGCTCGCAACGTGATACAGTCTTTACAGCTTGTTCTTGCAAGTTGTTACAGTCTTCACAATTTGTGTGCACAAAGTGTTTCGGTCTTCATTGTTTGTGCACGTAAGCTGTTGGATTTTTCACAGGTTGTGCACACAAATTGTTGGAGTCTTCACAATTTATGTTCACAAGCTGTTGGAGTCTGCATATTTTATTCTCGCAAGCTGATGGAGTCTTCACAGTTTGTTTCACGGTTTGTTCTCATAAGGTGTTGGAGTCTTCATAGTTTGTGCGCACAATGTGTTTAAGTCTTCATAGTTTGTGCTCCCAAGCTGTTGGATTCTTCACAGTTTGTGCGCGCAAATTGTTGGAGTAGTCACAGTATTTGGTTGCAAGCTGTTGGAGTCTTCACAGTTTGTGCGTGCAAGCTGTTGTAGTCTTTACAGTTTATGCTTGTAAGCTGTTGAAGTCTTCATAGTTTGTGCCTGTAAATTGTAGGAGTCTGCATAGTTTGTCCATGCAAATTGTTGGAGTAGTCATAGTTTTTGGTTGCAAGTTGTTGTTATCTTTACAATTTGTGTGCACAAGCTATTGGAGTCTTCATAGTTTGTGCTCGAAAGTTGTTAGAGTCTTCACAGTTTATGCCCGTAAATTGTAGGAGTCTTCATAGTTTGTGCTCACAAGCTGATGCAGTCTTCACAATTTAGTCTCCCAAGTTGTTGGAGTCTTCATAGTTTATGCACACAAAGTGTTTGATTCTTCACCATTTTTGCTCGCAAGCTGTTGGATTCTTCACAGTTTGTGCGTGCAAATTGTTAGAGTCTTCAAAGTTTATGCTCGTAAGTTGTTTGAGTCTTCATAGGTTGTACGTACAAATAGTTTAGTCTTTACAGTTTGTGATCACAAGCTGTTGAATTCTTCACAGTTTGTGCACGCAAATTGCTAGAGTCTTCATAGTTTGTGCTTGTAAGCTGATGGAGTCTACATAGTTTGTGGTCCCAAGCTGATGGAGTCTTCACAGTTTGTGCTCGCAAGTTGTTACAGTCCTCACAGTTTATGCGCAGAAAGTGTTTGAGACTTCATAGTTTGTGCTCGCAAGCTGTAGGATTCTTGATAGTATATGCTCGCAAGCTGTTGGAGTCTTCACAGTTTGTGCACACAAATGGTTAGATTATTCATAATTTGTGCTCGCAAGGTGTTGAAGTCTTCACAGTTTGTGCTCGCAAGCCATTGGAGTCTTTATATTTTGTTATCACAAGCTGATGGAGTCTTCACAGTTTGTTCTTGTCAGTTGTTGGAGTCGTCACAGTTTGTGCGCACAAAGTGTTTGAGTCTTCCCACTTTGGGCTCGTAAGTTGTTGGATTCTTCACAGTTTGTGCGCACAAATTGTTGAAGACTTCATAGTTTGTGCTCGCAAGCTGCTGGGGTCAGTAGAGTTTGTGCTCGTAAGCTGATGGAGTATTCATAGTTTGTGCTCACTAGTTGTTAGAGTTTTCATAATTTGTGCAAAAAAAGTGTTTGAGTGTTCACAATTTGTGCTTGCAAGCTGTTGGATTCTTTACAGATTATGCTCATAAGCTATTGGAGTCTTCATAGTTTGTGCGCACAAATTGTTATAATCTTTATGGTTTGTGCTCTCAAGTTGTTGGAGTCTTCATAGTTTGTGTGCAAAAAGTGTTTAAGGCTTCACAGTTTGTGCTCGCAAGCTGTTGTTGTGAGACCCGTATTATAACGCCCCAGATTTTTACTAACCTAGAGTTAGATGTCCTTAGGCAAGGGGTCGATCCTAACCCCTTATTAACTTCTCAAACCTCAAATCCTTTAGAAATTAAACGAGAATTACCTACGTGTTAAACCAAATTCCATGTGAAATCAGCACTAATCACTTTAAATATGATCTGCAAGACCCAAAACTTGTAAAATCATTGACGATAGGTAACCCTAAAATCTAGGATCAATCTCATTACCCAGCTGCTCTGGGGAGCACATTGAAACTTCGTATCGAATCTCGACCGCACGTTGAATGTCCGAATAATACGAAGTTATATAATTAGGACCGCCTTGCTGGGCTTGATAACCATCTCGGAAATCAAACCCACATTGTGTCTCGGGGCTATTTGCTTGAGCCTGGAATGAAAAGTGTGAGAAAACGTGAATTTCTTTAGAAATTAAATCTAATTTAAGTAATCTGAGACCTGTCACTTATGGGCCTGATATAAGCAATCATACAGTCAGAATCTGACCCAAATACACCCTCGGATCAGGGGAAATTTCATACACAGGTCGGTGTACTTGTGACCCTGATCGAGTTTTGGTGACCGTTGAACTGAAATTGGTCCGCCACATGTGATCTAGAAATCAGACTAGAATGAAACCTTAACTCGACCTAGATCTATAGTCTGTGAGCTTAAGTCCGACCTTTGGCTCAAGGGGAGGCTCCGAAAATGCTCTGTTGAGTTGAAACAGATGCTCTTTGGACATTATCTAAGTATACCTTAGCCCTGGGGCCATTCACATCAGTTTTGGGCCTATATAAGGGCCTTAAACCCTCACTCTCTCATCCCATAAGAATTTGAGAAACCCTAGGAGAGAGAAGAGAGGAAAGAGAAGGAAAGAGAGAGAGAGAGAGAGTTGGAGTCCATCCCTGGGATTCAATCCCATCATTCCATAGACTGAATCAGCCCTTCCGTACCGCTCTACTGGCGATACCGATCCCGTTCTTAGGTAAGAAAACCTAACCCTAATTTATTTTCGGGTTTCAGGTAGTGTAGGTTATGAAATAACTAACCCAACTCATGCTATAGGTTGATAACCCTCGTTGACGAAGCCTTAGAATTTTTAGCGAATTCGTTACACTTCTACGGTGTAAGGTGCTGACTATAGACATATAGGTTAAGGTTTTCAAAGCTTTCAATGTCAGATAATGATAGATTCATGATCTGGGTGTTATTTCACATGCAAAATGTGATGTTTGTTTTGCGATTCAATTACGTATATAAATTATGGCGTTTAGTGTATTCAATATATTTGTAGAAATACCGTATATGTACAAAATATGAAAGTGTAATTGCCATGATTAATTACTGTGTGTACATGCTATATATATGTGTGTGTAATACTTACTCGGCGAAAGAATTTGCCCTAATACATGTTTTGGCTAATATGCGTTATGTATGTGTAGTCTAAGTGTTTGTGAAAATGCTTGTATGAGTGAGTATTTAGATGATAGTGCTTAGAGTAGGTGTTGAGATAGGATTCTCAACTACCATAGTGATGTGTATGATTTCCTTCATGCAAGTTGTTTAAGTTAAGCGCTTACTTATGAAATGTATGTGTTCGTATTTCCTGTTTATATTGTTCTTTATAACATGCTTGTTAACATGTTTGAATTACTTTGTTAACTTTGCTTAGACTACTATACATGCTTTCTGGTTAAGGATTGAATGTGATTGAGGCAATGTTATAGTCCAAGCAATTGGTAATAGGCTTGAAGTCGTGACTGAGATTCATTCACCACGTAGGATGTGTTTGACAAACCCGAGTCGTGTGTTGGTCGTCGGCAATAGTTAGGCCACACGAAGTGCTTATGCACTTCATGTCGATTGATGCAATGTACTCTCGTGCTAGTTGAGCTCGTCAGGTAACCCGATGTACCAATGTATGTTCACCATATATGGACGATACTGCTTGAACCTAAGGTACTAAACTCACCAGTGAAATCCCATTTAACCATGGTACCTCGATCTGCTAAGACTCATGAGCCAGACATGGTAGTATGGCACACCGTGGTCGAGCTGTCAGCCTACACTGGGGCGATAAACCTCCCCGTAGTGACCAGTGAGCAACCTAGACTCTTGAGCTGAATACGGTGGTATGGGACACTGTATTCGATCTATCGGCCTACATTGATTGGTGACAAGCCCTTTGTAGTGACCTTGAGTATACTTTGAGTCTGCGTAGAGGTGACGAGACATTCTGTAACATCTAGAGTTTAAACTAGGCCTGTATTGATTTGGCGACGAGTCCATTGTAGCGACCTAGAATCGCAACATCGTATGAGATTTAGTAGGACTGATTACCCTAGAATGGATCATTGTTTGGGAAATGAAATAAGGGAGGTACCTTAGTTTCCCAATCCTGCTGTATGAAAAGGACTAATAAGAACTTGGTAATCATTGCATGCACTGCATTACACATGCATTCAAGCGTAGCAGGTCAAGCACTGAGGCAGTGTTGTTCATGCGCAAACGTGAGATGAAGTCGTTGATGGTGCGTAGGCGAGGGCATGCATCATACATCCATATCATTCTTGCATTAACAATAATACTTAGGAATGTGTGATTTTCTGCTTTATCATTACTGCTTGACTGAATTGATAACATGCTAACCTATACTTTATTGTTCCATTGAATTGATCACTCATTCCCACGTTACGGGATGGTGTCTTAAACACCAACCAGACTCTGTCTTAATTTCATATGATGGCATGACTCCCGAGGCGGAGCCTGATTATTACGACGATCAGGACGAGTACTCTTACATGCAGTTCTCCGATAGCTTTGCTTAGCTATCCGGATTGACGGGGCTACAAGGTTTATTACAGTTGAACTATTTTTTAGACTTTTAACTTTTGTAATATTACATGTAATATTTCATGTACACAGTGACTCAGTGTTATATTCATACTCTGGAGATTGATCGTGATCTTTTGTTTTGTATACGATTAGTTATATCTTTTAGTCTTTCGCTTGCATTTTATAACTTGATCTGGAGTATGAATTACTGTTTTGGTATAATCCCTCTCATGATTTATGTATTAACACAGACAACATTAAATCATAAGCATATATGTTGCATAAGTGATGTTTTGGAACTCGGGAGTTGAGTTGCTACTCGACCCCCGATTTTCAGGGCGTTACAAGTTGGTATCAAAGTATGATTTGGATTAAACTGGACTTGGGTTATGGACACACAACGTACGCTGACGCAAATTCAACTTAGGTGAGTGTGAGAAAAAGTAAAAACAGTCGTAGGAGTCCCGGTTTCGCCAATTGGCGAAGTTCACCGAAAACGATCATCGAGATCGAGTCCGTACACCTCCGTGATCGCATGAGGCAATCCCGAATCACTCCTAGACCGTCAATCGATGGGTCTAGACCACAAAAAACCCCATCCCAGCCTTTAGAAATTGCTAAATGTGAATGTACATTAGAAACTACCCGAAAGGCCCCAAAACTACTTGAATAGGAGTCGGGGGGCCAAAACGAGCAATTCGGTGGAACCCAGGATGGGCACCACACATTTTTGGACCAAGGGGGAGGGGAAGACCTCGCCCATGGGGCGAGCCCTCGCTAAAACCTCCAGAGGTCGGCGAGGCCTCGCCGACTAATGAGCCAGGCCGGGTGGGCCGCTCGGGCCGATCGTATGTGGGGTGTTGTATGGCCCACTGATCCAGGTTTTTTTAATTTAAACCCTCCCAAACACACCCCTCCTTCACAAATCACCCTCCCAAGCTTTCCTTTCTCTCACAAACTTCTGATTTTGCACAAAAATCGCCCCTCCAACCTCTTCATTTTTCGTTTTCGTGCATTACCTTCATCACACCTTCGAAATCTTTCTACCATAGCTGCCTACCCTCTCCATTCTCTCCGATTTGAGCTCTTCAATCCCCCATTTGAGGCTTAAATTCGTGTACCTCAACTACCCACCCTCTTTCTTTATTTTCCCTCTTCATTTCCTTCCATTTGATCCTTTACACGCACCTTGGAGGCTCAAATCCGTGGAAACCTAACGACTCCATCCCTTTCTTCCCTTTTCTTTACTTCCTCCATGGCTCTCTTCAAAGTTATTAAGGCCATTTTCTCATTTTCCACCATTCTTTCTCTCATGGGAAAGAGAAAGGGTGTCATGGATGAAGTCGGGCCTAGCCGCCCTAATCGTTTGAGAAGACTGCGAGGCACCAATGCAAGCACGAGCGTTGACCGTGGGGTGCCTAATAAGCGGGACCTCGATCCCTAGGCTCTTCTCCCATGAACTCTACTAGCGGAGTTGTCCCATGGAAGATATGCGGGCCGTAGGGTCTTTTTTGAAGCTCAGGTGGACAAGCGACTCTTTAGAGAGTATCTGTTGTTGGAGTGCCTGAATGAGGCCGGTTGGGGCCCTGTGTTCGAGGGAACATATCATGCGAATGTGAGTACTATCCGTGCATTCTATGCCCACATTCAAGAGTTGACCCTGGGACAAAATCGGGAGGCCACAATTGACGCTGGCCTGATAGCTTGACTCATGGGACTACCGCTTGGCCAAGTCCATGCGAGTGAGATGAATTTGAAGAGTGCACGTGAAAGGGATCGCCATACGCATTTCCTTTGTAGTCGTCTGGTTCAGTGGCAGCCGAATAATAGTCTCCTGGCGTCAAACGTGAAGGATGACTTCCGTCTACTCCATCACAATTTCACGTTTAACGTCTACCCCAGGTGAAGCAATCGCAGTGAGTGTACGCGCTTGATGATAGACTTTCTATACCAAGCGGGGCTGGGTGAGAAGTTGTGCGTGCTCACGTATGTTTTGCAACAGATCGTTCTGACCGCACGCTTAAATAGAAGGACTGATTCGCTCCCCTTCGGCTACCTTATATGCAAAATTGCACGCGTGTTCGGCTACAGTCTTGGCGCAGAACTCCCAGTGCCGCAACATTCATCAATGAAACCACTCTCAACCAGATGGAAATCGGGCCACGATAACGAGCCTGACTTGAGGAGAGTGAGGATGAGACAGAGAGTGAAGAGGAAGAGAGTGAGGAAGAAGGTGGAGCTGAAATAGAAGAGGAAGTGAGTAAAGAAGAAGAGGAGGCCCAGGATATGGAGGAGAGCTCCCCTCCTACGCCACCGGAGTAGGACACAGATCGGGCTGCTAGGGATGCTAGTATAGCTAGACTTGAGGAGGATCAGGATGCCCTACGATAGGGTCAGGCGGTCATACGATAGGATATTATAGACCTTCGGGGCCTTATGAAACACAAGTTTAAGAAAGTGACTCGTACTTTGAAGACTATCTTGTGCTGCTTGCAAGATAAGGGTGCCCCTCCTCCATCGCCAGACTCAGATGCTTAGTCGTCCGTGTCGTTGTCTTCTAGTTTGTTTATTGTTGTGTTAGGACCTTTATGTTTTCATGTTGAGTGGCTTCGTAGTGTGGTAGTTTGGTAATATGTTTTAGTGTTTGAAGCCTTAATTGTATTAGCTAACATACATCTTCTGTCATGGTCCATGTAACGCTACATCCCATGTATTGTGACAATTTTGGGTTAAATGAAATGCATGAAGCTCCTTTTGTTATCGAATGTGTAGAATGCTTGTCAGGAGTTGTACTTAACAATTGTGAACTCCTTCCACCCCTCCACCATTACTCCTTTAAACCCATCTCTGGCCTCACCATTTCATACCCATATGAGCACAAAACCTAACTTTTGTGTCTCATAACTTTTCAAACCGACAAATCTCATCTCACACTTTCCAACACAAGACTCATTTTCCAAAGCCTATGAAATTGATTTTAATCCCATCCCACCCTCCTTCCAAACATGTCATTCCCAATCCCGAAGTGGGATTAGCAATGCAAAACATTTAATACAACCTAATACCATTGGTCAAACAGGCCCTTAGAGTTTTGGACCTAGAGTTGGTACTCCTAGATTGCAAACAAATCTGGCAATATAAGAAATTCAGCAAATTAATAATGTCAACCCTAGGACCTTCTTAGCTAGTATGAGTTTGTGTGTAGTGCTCGAGTGTAGTTAAATTAAAGTTCAGGCAACTCAATTCCAATCAGACAATGTTTGACCCTAAGCGATAAACAATTTATTGTATTAGAAAGGGTATGAAATCATCTAGCATATAAGCATAGACCTTGGATTACAACTATTGGTTGGTTATACTAAGGAATGTAAAATACTGATTATGCTAAGACAATTGAAAGATAGATTTAGTTAGTTGGCTTGATTAGGTTCGAGTGAGATCTCATTCCTTCGTTGAATCCCCCTAAAACTTATAGGCTTACTTAATAACTCTTAGAAAAGCTTTAACTTAGAAACTATTCACACTTAGAGAAAAGTTATATATCCATCTGATTGAACGTTAGATCAAAACAACACACCCTCTAGGATTGTTTTCTTAAGGGCTTATTACAATCGGGAACACGAAGTAGAGAACTATTTATAAGCGAGGTATTCGCAGTTTGAATTGAATTCTCAATCCTAGTAGTTACCAATGAACTCAATGCTCTGATCAAGCAGAAGGTCGAGATCAACTAGGATTAAGAACTGATACGATAATTTTCTGTCCTAGCTAGGCAGAAGGTCTATGTATCCGGCTCATACCCACTACACAACTTTCCTTCCGTGTTGGCCGAACCACTTACAACCAAAAGTTTGTTACTTTGTTTTTGAGAAGTGTTAAGAACACATAGCCAAAAGGGATACTTTGCTCGGGCCTAAGAAATTTCTCAAATGGGCAACAGAGAATTAGGGATTAGGTCCTGAATCACAGACCATTCGGGCATACATATTGTGCATATGGCCTTAGAAAGATAATCTGCCTATTAACCTATTTTGTCCAAATTCCTTATGCACTAATAATGTATAGAGTATCTTACAGTATTCAACTAGGTCTAAATTACACCTCGTTCTAACGTACGGAGTGAGACATGGATTCTTGAGCCTTAAATAAATTTTTAAGGGGGGTAGAAAGGTTATGAATGCGGTCGAGTTAGGGCGCAATGGAAGCTTGGTGGGCCGATAGCCCACTGGCCCAGGATCGAATGGAATTGATCCAGACTATACGTAAAGATGGGTCACTAAATAGGATATGAACCTTTCTTAGAATGTCACTAATAAAGTTACTAGAAGGAAAGTAATCAGGGTTTAAGCATTAAACCAATTTGTATTACAGAAAGGACCTAAGTATAAGTACGAGTGTAACTACTACCATGGACATGAATTAAGATGAGGACTTTCCTAGACCAAGACCCAATGGGTAACCTTATGACTAGGAAATTTAACCCTTTCATTGATGAACATTCCCTCAATTTTTTTAGAGTGATCAGACTATGGAGTTACTGGCATATACAACTGCAAAGCATTCATGGCTTGACCCAATTCTCAATCCTAGGAGGCTACCAATGGACTCACTGCTTTGACTGAGCAAAAGACCAGGATCTACCAGGACTAGGAAGGGATACGATGAGCCTTCTACCCTAGTCAGGTAGATGATCGATATATCGGGATCAAGCCCACTATAACCGTCTCTCCGTATTGGTCGACCATTGAAACAAAATATCTTACTCTAAATAAATGAGAATTGTCGTCAAGACATCAAATAGATAAAGGAATGAATTGTAGCAAACCACCAGGGTATAAGCAAGAGATAAATGATATTTTTAAGGGGGTAGATGAACATGAGCCAGACTAGCATAGATAGTATACGTCATACCACGCATATAAACTTAAAATCAGTAAAACTTGAGCAAGAGGAATAATAAAATCTTTACTTACTAACCTTAAGCAATTTCGGGGATGAAATTATTTTTAAGGGGGTTAGATTGTAATGCCCCAGATTTTTGCTAACCTAGAGTTAGATGTCCTTATGCAAGGGGTTGATCCTAACCCCTTATTAACTTCTCAAACCTCAAATCCTTTAGAAATTAAATGAGAATTACCTAAGTGATAAACTAGATTCCATGCGAAATTAGCACTAATCACTTCAAATACGATCTACAAGATCCAAAACTTATAGAAACATTGACACTAGGTTATCCTAAAATCTAGGATCAATCTCATTACCCAGCTGCTCTCGACAGCACATTGAAACTCCGTATCGAATCTGGACCGCATATCTAAAGTCCAAATAATATGAAGTTATATAATTAGGACTACCTTGCTGGGCTTGATAACCATCTCAGAAATCAAACTCAGATTATGTCCTGTGGCTATTTACTTGAGCCTAGAGTGAAGAGTGTGAGAAAACGTGGATTTCTTTAGAAATTAAATCTAATTTAAGTAATCTGAGACCTGTCGCTTGCGGGCCTGATTAAGCAATTAGACCGTCAGAATCTGACCCAAATACACCCTCGGATCAAGAGAAATTTCATACACAGGTCAGTGTACTTGTGACCCTGATCGAGCTTCGGTGACCGTTGAACTGAAACTGGTCTGCCACGTGTGATCTGGAAATCCAACTGGAATGAAACCTTAACTCGACCTAGATCCATAGACTGTGAGCTTAAGTCTAACCTTTGGCTCAAAGGGGGCTCCGGAAATGCTCCGTTGAGCTAAAACAGACCCTCTTTAGACATAACCTAAGTATACCTTGGCCTTGGGGCCATTCCCATCAGTTTTGGGCCTATATAAGGGACTTAAGCCCTCACTCTCTCATCCCATACAAATTTGGGAAACCCTAGGAGAGAGAAGAGAGGAAAGAAAAGGAAAGAGAGAGAGAGAGAGAGAGAGAGAGAGAGTTGGAGTCCATCCCTGGGATTCAATCCATCATTCCACGGACTGAATCAACCCTTCAGTACCACTCTACTGGCGATAACGATCCCGTTCTTAGGTAAGAAAACCTAACCCTAATATTTTTTCGGGTTTCAGGTAGTGTAGGTTATGAAATAACTAACCCAACTCATGTTATAGGTTGATATACCTTCGTTGACGATGCCTTAGAGTTTCTAGCGAATTCGTTACGCTTCTACGGCGTAAGGTGCGGACTATAGACGTATAGGTCAAGGTTTTTAAAGCTTTCAATGTCAAATAATGATAGATTCATGATCTGGGTGTTATTTCACATGCAAAATGTGATGTTCGTTTTGCGATTCAGTTACGTATGCAAATTATGGCGTTTAGTGTATTCTGTATTTTTGTAGAAAATACCGTATACGTACAAAATATGAAAGTGTGTTTACCATGATTATTTATTATGTGTATATGCTATATATATGTGTAATACTTACTCGGCGAAAGAATTCTCCCTAATACATGTTTTGCCTAATATGCGTTATGTATGTGTAGTCTAAGTGTTTGTGAAAATGCTTGTATGAGTAAGTATTTAGATGATAGTGCTTAGAGTAGGTGTTGAGATAGGATTCTCAACTACCTTAGTGATGTGTATGATTTCCTTCATGCAAGTTGTTTAAGTTAATTGCTTACTTATGAAATGTATGTGTTTGTATTTTCTGTTTATATTGTGCTTTATAACATGCTTGTTAACATGTTTGAATTACTTTGTTAACTCTGCTTAGACTACTATACATGCTTTCTGGTTAAGGATTGAATGTGATTGGGGCTATGTTATAGTCCAGGCAATTGGTAACAGGCTTGAAGTCGTGGCTGAGATTCATTCGCCACGTAGGACGTGTTTGACAAACCCGAGTTGTGTGTTGGTCGTCGACAGTGGTTAGGCCACACGAAGTGCTTATGCACTTCATGTCGATCGATGCAATGTGCGCTCGTGCTAGTCGAGCTCATCAGGTAACCCAATGTGCCAATGTATGTTTACCATGTATGGATGCTACTGCTTGAACTTAAGGTACTAAACCCACCAGTGAAATCCCGTTTAACCTTGGTACCTCGATCCGCTAAGACTCATAAGCCGGATATGGTGGTATGGGACACCGTGGTCGAGCTGTAGGCCTACACTGGGGCGATGAGGCTCCCCATAGTGACCAGTGAGCAACCTAGACTCGTGAGCCTAATACGGTGGTATGGGACACTATATTTGAGTTGTCGGCCTACACTGATTGGTGACGAGCCCTTTGTAATGACCTTGAGTATACTTTGAGTCTGCGTAGAGGCGACGAGCCATTCCGTAGCATCTAGAGTATAAACTAGGCCTGTATTGATTTGGCGACAAGCTCATTGCAGTGACCTAGAATCGCAACATCGTTTGAGATTTAGTAGTACTAATGACCCTAGAATGGATCATTGTTTGGGAAATGAAATAAGGGAGGTACCTTAGTTTCCCAATCCTGCTATATGAAAAGGACTAATAAGAACTTGGTAATCATCTGCATGCACTACATTGCACGTGCGTTCAGGCGTAGCAGGTCAAGTATGAGGCAGTGTTCTTCATGCGCGAACGTGAGATGAAGTCGCCGAGGGAGCGTAGGCGAGGGCATGCTTCATACATCCATACCATTCTTGCATTAACAACAGTACTTAGGAATGTGTGATTTTCTGCTTTATCATTACTGCTTGACTAAATTGATAACATGTTAACCTATGCTTTATTGTTCCACTAAGTTGATCACTCACTCCCACGTTACAGGACGGTGTCTTAAACACCAACCAGAATCTGTCTTGATTTCAGATGATGGCATGACTCCTGAGGCAGAGTCTAATTATTATGATGATCAGGACGAGTACTCTTACATGCAGTTCTCCGATGGCTTCGCTTAGGCTATCCGAATTGTCGGGGCTAGGGTTTATTACAGTTGAACTATTTTTGAGACTTCTGACTTTTGTAATATTACATGTAATATTTCATGTACATGGTGACTCAGTGTTATATTCATCCTCTGGAGACCAATCGTGATCTTTTATTTTGTATACGATTAGTTATATCTTTCAGTCTTCCACTTGCATTTTATAACTTGATTTGGAGAATGAATTACTGTTTTGGTATAATCCCACTCATGATTTATGCACTAACACAGACAACATTGAATCATAAGCATATATGTTACATAAGTGATGTTTTGGAACTCGGGAGTTGAGTTGCTACTCGACCCCCGATTTTCAGGGCATTAATGTATCCAATCTCGTACAGTTTCGTGTACCTTTGCGATCTTTCCGGTCAAATTTCGATGACCCGCGATCTGTTATCGATGTATATCAGAGTCGGTTCGACCCGAGACTTGTATCTTTACGACTGCACCGTAACCATGGTTTTGATGCCGCGTCTTGCATGCCGAGGCGATACCAAGGGTAGGAGATGTAAGCCCATGTTCAATTCTAGAAAAATGTCGCGCATTGCAAATCCCAAGAGAAGAACCTACAATGGGTGTTTTTCTAAGATCTAATTTCTGGTAGAAAGGAAATCTCTACCTTTGACTTTGTTTATGGGCCCACACTTGGTTGGGACCCACCTTAATGTATGCATGCATGTTCATTGAGTGGCTCATAGTGACAGAGGCCCTTCCCTCCATCCGATCTCTCTCTCTCTCTCTCTCTCTCTCTCTCTCTCTCTTTCCTATTTGTAGACTACCATGATGATGTATATTTCATCCACGCTATCTATACATGGCGTGGCCATGATTTGGATGGGTCAGGACTGCTAGACGGGCTGCTGTCCAGACCATCCAGCGGGGCTAGATGAAGGAAAACCACAAATATCAATTTGATCCTTGGGTGGGCCACACTGACGTGGACCCCACCATGATGTATTTGCACCCTCCATCCATGTGGGACCCATATGATGTGTGTTTTATTCAAACCATCCACCTTGATGATTTGCATTACACCCTCACTGTCCAATCCCTTGGACGTTGGGGCCCATGTGTTATGAGTGTTTTACATGCACCGTCCAGTAGGTTTGGATGGTGGGACACCATCAAACGTAAGTGTTTTATCCCAGTCGTCTAGCCCCAGGACGGTGGGACACCATCCGATGTATGCTTGCACCCAGACCATCTAGTAAAGGACGGTGGGGCCACTTGATGCTTCTATTGTCTCCTTACCATCCCGCCCTTAGACAGTGGGAAGGTGCTGACGCACCATGATTTATGTATATCCTCACCGTCCAGCAAAGGACGGTGGGACCCACCTAATGTCATCCACGCTGCCTAACTGAGGACCCCACGTGATTTACATGTGGAACTCACCAGGTGTAAGAGTTTCATTCGGGTCGTCCGCCCTTATGGACTGTACGTGGAGCTCACACTGATGCAATTGTTGTATTCACCCCGTCTGCTAGGACCCTACCTTGCTGAATGTGTTGTTTCCACACCATCCAGAGTGTTTGGACGGTGCTGGACAGAGTTTGTACGGTGTTGTAGCCCATTTGATAAATGTATTATCCACACCATCCACCGTTTGGGATAGGTAGGTAGCCCACCGTGATGTATTTATTTCATCCACACCGTCTAGATCGTGCTGGACAATGTTTGGGCAGTAATGATTTACATGGACAACATTTGGATGATGCTGATTTATCTGGACAATGTTTGAACAGTGTTAATCATCATTAATGGGCCAGGTGCCCCATAGAATGATAGTGCACAGTTGTACACATGTTACACCTACAACTATTGAAATGATTTTTAATGTGGTCCAAGCCCACTTGCAGCCCATGGTGTGGCCCATTGGTGTGGCTCGTGGAAGTGGCCCACTTGATGTATGAGGCCCATGGTGTGGCCCATTGATGTGGCCCACTTGATGTATGCGGTCCCTTGGTACGACCCGTGGATATAGTCCACTTAATGTATATTTAAGGCCCATATTTGAGGCCCAGGTGCAGTGCCCACCTGTTGTGTATTTGAGGTCCATGTGATGAGGGGCCAATGTGATGTATTTGAGGCCCAGGTGAAGGGCCCACCTGTTGTATATTCAAAGCCCATTAAGATATGTGATTTTTCCATGATGTATGTAATGATGTTTATGTGGGCCACTCCTTGGGAGCAATGTTGGTTAAATGTCCACATTTATGGGCAATGATGGTTGAATGTCCACATTGTGACCTTCCATTAGGCCTTGTTAGGCCCATTCTTACCTATCTCGATTGTCGAGGTCGATTGTCGATCGATTCCGATTGACATGACCGATTTGTCGATTTCGATTGTAATGGCCGACTGCCAATTAGCGATCGAGGCTGATTATCATGACCGATTGACGTAGCCAATTTGCATATTCCGATTGTCAAGGCTGATTGTAGAGGCCGATTTCGATTCTGATTGTTGAGGCCGATTATCGATGTCAATTCTGATTATCGAGGCCGATTTCGGTTGTTGAGACCGATTATCGAGGCTAATTCTGATTATCAAGGCCAATTTTAATTGTCTAGACCGATTTTGATTGTCGAGGCCGATTCTTATGATTTTGATTATTGAGGCCGATTCTGATTATCGAGGACAATTCCAATTATCAAGGCTGATTCTGATTGTTAATACAGATTCTGATTGTTAAGGCTGATTATCGAGGCCGATTCCAATGCCGATTGTCGAGGTCAATTATCGAGACTGATTCCGAAAGTCGAGGCCTGATTTAAGGTCGATTGACAAGGCCCAATGTGATGTATATGCTGCCCGTATTTGAGGCCCATTGTGATGTGCATTCGGCCCGTGTTTGAGGCCCAATGTGATGTATATGCGGCCCTTATTCGAGGCCCGTTGTGATGTGTATTCAGCCTATGTTCAAGGCCCAATGTGTTGTATATGAGGCTTATGTGATAAGGCTCATTGTGATGCATTTGAGGACCAGGCGATGTAGCCCATTATGATGTATGTAAGGCCCATGTGAAAGGCCCATCGTGATATGTTAAGCTCTCGAGTGAGGCTCACGGTGTTGTATATTTGGCCCTTATGTGACGTCATGGGTCCACTATATGTTAGCTCTATATGGGCCATTCCTTAGGTGCAATGTTGGTTAAATGTCCACATTATCAAGGTCGATTATTTATGCTGGTTATTGATACCGATTATGAGTATGTGACAGTATAGCATCATGATACATGCCCATACGCATCATCTGCATATTTGTTATGAGATGTGGTTGACCATTGCACATGTCATTTGGTAGGTTGTTATGAGACTCCCTGATAGGCGGAGATTGCCTCACATGAGTACACGGTATGCGTAGGATTGATGCATGACTGGATTGTATGACTCATGCATCTTACATTGTGTGTCATGATTACTGTACGCCCTAGCGACATCAGGGTCGTAGCATCCACAAGCATATCGTGGATGGCCAGATGGGACACCGAAAATCTGTTACTAGTACTGGGCTGCCATAGATGGCCCCTGGGTGAAAATCTCTAAACCCTCTTGGTACTAGAGGATGCCCCAATGTCGAGACCGAGTGGATATATATGAGCGCATGAGGCCCGTATAGCAGTAGGCCGCATCTCCCACCATGTCGTGGTTGGTTGGGAGGGGGTGTGACCTTACTCACCTGAGTAAGGGGGCAATATCTAGGTTGAGTTTGACCAGCTTAAGGAATGGATCCGCTATCGATGAGTTGGGCCCGATATTGGCAGGCAGATAGTGAGGTCTCTTCCACTTACCTAGTCATGCACTCGGATAGGGGCGGCAAGTTGGCGTAGAGTGTAATAGACCCCGGTGATGATCCTAGAGATGAATAGTACTGACATGTGGACTTATTGAGCAGGAGTTGCATATTCATTCATTTATTTATTTACTATCAACTCAGGCTGGTGGTGCGTAACTATTTGTTACGTGCACCTTCGCAATGACCAGGATTTTGGTTAGGGCGCGCAACTAACCTGAGATTAGGAGTTTATCACATTGAGTCTGACTATCCAAATTAGGTATGGGACTGATTTGGATAGAAGTCCCTTGTGATGAACCCCCCAGCCTGCGATACTACGTACTATCATCCCGACTCTAGTATGGTCATTCCATTTGCACTGCATATTGCATTACATCCATAGCATATGACATTTTGGGTTACTGTGTTTCTGCATTTATATAGTCTAGATACGATTGACAGTATTCGTGAACTCATCAGGAATTGTATATTACATTTCATCCTCGACATATGATATTTGGCTCTTTATGACTCCTCATTTGCATAGTTGATCTGTATTGCGTACTCTGATATTGTTGACTTATGGACTTGTCAATATTTTCACTTATTCTGATATCGTATGATTCATGATCTTACCAGTATTTCCGATATTGTATGATTATGACATTGTATTTGTGTACTTGACACTTATCTTGTGCACACACTTTCACCACCCTTAAGCTTTCTATAAGCTTATGCACGATAGATGCGTGCAGGTGACATTGGTTGCAGCAACGTTGAGCTTGGAGCGTGCAACTGTCTTATGGAGCTTTGATTTTATTTTGACATATGTATTTCCCTTTCAACATTGTATTCAAAGTTTATATTAGTGGATATGTGACGATGATGTTTCTTTTGTGATTTGGGTAAGCTTGTGGTTATGCTCCTTACAAGATAAATGTACGATGGAAAAACCTCCTTGTAGGATCCCAGGATTGGAACCTGGCTTATGGGCGCTGGGAGCCGAGAATGGGGTACTACAGAGGCTGTTAACACCGGATTCAGTGATCGAGATTCTTGTGTATCTGATTTCCAAGTTTGGGGCATGACAGAAGATGGTATCAGAGCATAACTTGAGAATACCTAAAGATAACATCACATATCTACTGATAGCTACCCTGCACTCTATGATTGTTGAGAACGTATAATGGTTAGATCCCCGAGTTCAAATAACTTAGAGATTTTTTTTGATATAGTTCCCTACCGTTGAAATTGTGAGGCTGCATAATATTTCATTTATGATCATTTCTGATATGGGATCTGAAGATTAGTAGGGTCACCATAGTGTTGATGATGTGTCTTGGGAGGGCAAGGTTGAGATTAGAGAGCGCTATCTTCATCCTTTGGTAGATTGATAGTACCTTGACTTATATACTTGATGATGTTTTCTCTTCACTTGTCTTTTATGTAAATTTCGAGGACGAAGTTTTTATTAGGAGGGGAGAGTTGTGAGACCCGTATCCTATTCATACAGTTCCATATGCCTCCGTGGTCCTCTCGGTCGAATTTCGGTGACCCGCAATCTGTTATCGGCGTTTGCATGCGATCCTAAGTCGTGTTCCGTATATCAGAGTCAGTTTAACCTCAGACTTGCATCCTTGTGACTGTACCGTCCCCGCGGTTCCGATGCCACGTCTCGCGTGCTGAGGCAATACCTGAGGCAAGAGATATGGGCCCGTGATCAGTTTGAGGAAAACGCCGCGCATTGTAAATCCCAAGAGAATGTCCCATCAATCACATCAAATGTCACATCAATCCATCAATCAAAGTCAAGTACAAGCAACCCATATCCTACCCTTACCTCTCTCTTATACAAGTACCCTAAAGTCAACAAGCACCTTACCTCTTATATCACTCCACCATCCCTCTCTCCCATCACTTCTCTCCCATCACCTCTCTCTCTCTCTCTCATTTTCTCTCTCTCATTCTCCAAGTAAGAAACTGTCTAAGCAAGAGAGCCTCCCATAGAGAGAAGCTAGTGTGGCCCACTTCCTACCACCCAATCCCTCCTTCCAAAATCGATCACAACTGTTGAATCTTATTCCCTTAAAGCTCTTGAACGTGTTGGTGGAAAAAGGAAGAAGAAGAACCTACGGTGGGTGTTTTTCTAAGATCTGATTTATGGTAGAAAGGAAATCTCCACCTTTAATTTTGTTTATGGGCCCACACTTGGTTGGGACCCACCTTAATGTATGCATGCATGTTCATTGAGGGGCTCATAGTGGTGGAGCCCCTCCCCTCCATCCAATCTCTCTCTCTCTCTCTCTCTCTCTCTCTCTCTCTTCCCTATTTGCGGTCCACCATGAAGTGTATATTTCATCCACGCCATCTGTACATGGCGTGGCCATGATTTGGATGGGTTAGGACCGCTAGACGGGCTACTGTCCAGACCATCCAGCGGGCTTAAATGAAGGAAAACCACAAATATCAGTCTGATCCTTGGGTGGGCCATAGTGACGTGGACCCCACAATGATGTATTTGCACCCTCCATCCACGTGGGACCCGTATGATGCATGTGTTTTATCCGGACAATCCAGCAGTGGGACGGTGTCAGACGACTGGATGAATGTATTTTATCCATTGTCCATCTGTGTGGGAGCCCACCTTGATGATTTGCATTACACCCTCACTGTACAATCCCTGGGACGGTGGGGCCCATGTGTTATGAGTGTTTTATCTACACCGTCTAGTAGGTATGGACGGTGGGACACCATCAAACATAAGTGTTTATCCCAGTCGTCCAGCCCCAGGACGGTGGGACACCATTTGATGTATGCTTGCACCCAGACCGTCCAATAAAGGACAGTGGGGCCACTTGATGATTGTATTGCCTCCTCACCGTCCCGCCCTTGGAGAGTGGGAAGATGCTGATGCACCATGATTTATGTATATCCTCACCATCCAGCAAAGGACGGTGGGACCCACCTGATGTAGTGTTTCATCCACGCTGCCTAGTTGAGGACCCCACGTGATGTACGTGTGGAACTCAGAAGGTGTAAGAGTTTCATCTGGGCCGTCCATCCTAATGGGCTGTACGTGGAGCCCGCCCTGATGCAAGTGTTGTATTCACACCGTCTACTATGGGCCCCACCTTGCTTAATGTGTTGTTTCCACACCATCCAGAGTGTTTGGACGGTGCTGGACAAAGCTTGTACGGTGTTGTGGCTCACTTGATGAATGTATTATCCACACCATCCACCGTTTGGGACAGGTAGGCAGCCCACCGTAATGTATTTATTTCATCCACACCGTCCAAATCATGATGTGTGGTGCTGGACAATGTTTGGGCAGTAATGATTTACATGGACAACTTTTGAATGGTGCTGATTTATCTGGACAATGTTTGGATGGTGTTGATCATCATTAGTGGGCCAGGTGCCACATGGAATGATAGTGTACAGTCGTACACATGTTACACATACAACTATTGAAATGATTTTTGATGTGGTCCAAGCCCACTTGAGGCCCATGGTACAGCCCATTGGTGCGGCCCATGGAAGCGGCCCACTTGATGTATGAGACCCATGGTGCGGCGCATTAGTGCAGCCCGTGGAAGCGGCCCACTTGATGTATGAGGCCCATGGTGCAGCCCATTGATGTGGCCCACTTGATGTACGAGGCCCCTTGGTACAGCCCGTGGATACGGTCCACTTAATGTATATTTAAGGCCCGTATTTGAGTCCCAGGTGTAGGGCCCACTATAACATCCTAGATTTTTGCCAACCTGGCAATAGTCGTCGTTAGGCAATGGGTCGATCCTAACACCTCTTTAACTTGTCAGAACTCAATCCTAGAGTCTAAAATCGCTTTTTAACCCTTTTCCTTCACAAATCTCACCTCGCACCACCTCGTTCTTTAAATCTTTTTAAGTACTTTCACATTAAACACAAATCTTAGAGTTTAAGTGATGAAGATCAATACTCAAACTCAAAATTACTGTAAACATAAATAAAATGGGCTTTTGACCATTAACCTTATGGAATCATCGACGAATAGGTTATTTAGAAACATCAGCCTCTCCTGCCCTAGGACCTTCTTCTGTTGTAATTAGGGCGTGATTTAGTTAAGTGTTAATTATTTGAACCACCTTCTATACAAACTACCAAAGGCCTGAGTATCACCTCAGACAGAAATCTTACAGGACTAAATCCTTTAGAAAATAGGCGAGAATTAGCTAGTGTTAAACTAGAGTACCTGTGAAATTAGCACCAATCACTTTAAATACGATCTGTAAGACCTAAAACTTGTAGAATCAGTGATGCTAGGTTACCCTAAACTCTATGATCAATCTCATTACCCAGTTACTCTCGGGAGCATCAAGAAACTCTACATCAGATCTGGACCGCACATTGAAAGTCTAAATAATACGAGGTTATAGAATTAGGACCACCTTGCTGGGCTTGATAACCATCTCAGAAATCAAATCCAGATGTGTCCCATAGCTACTCGCTTGAGCCCGGAGCGAGGAGTGTGAGAAAGCCTGGGTTTCTTTGGAAATTAAATTAAATTTAAGTAATCTGAGACTTGATGTTTGCGGGCCAAATATAAGCAATCAGACCATCAAAATCTGACCCAAATACACTCTCGGATCAAGAAACATTTCTCATACGTGTCTGTGTACTTGTAACCCTGATCGAGATTCTATGACTGTTGAACTGAAACTGGTCCATCATGTGCGATCTGGAAACTTGATTGGAATGAAAACTTAACTCGACCTAGATCCATAGTCAGTGAGCTTAAGTCTGACCTTTGGCTTAAGGGGAGGGCTCCAGAAGTGCTTCGTTGAGCTGAAACAGATGCCCTTTGGACATAACCTAAGTATACCTTGACCCTGGGTCTATTTTGGAGAGTTTTGGGCCTATATAAGGACCTTAAACCCTCTCTCATTCTCACCATACGAATTTAAGAAAACCTAGGAGAGAGAAGAGAGAAAAGAGAGAGAAAGTAAGAGAAGAGTGAGTGGTTCTTCTTAGCAGTTGTTCTGCTAATCCATGTGCTTCTTTTCTGCTATCAAATCGTCATTCCAACGATTCTAACTTCGTTCTTAGGTAAGAAAGACCTAACCCTAACTTGTTTTAGGGTTTCCATTGATGTTAATAGTTATATAACTAACCTAGCTTGTATTACAGGTTGATATTCCACGTATAAGAAGACTTAGAGTCTTTGTTGAGTTTGTTACTCTTCTACGGTGTAAGGTGCGGATTTTAGACGCTTAGGTTGTCAGTTTTCAAAGCTTTCAATGTCGGCTAATGGTAGATTATTGACGAGGATGCTATTTCACATGTAGAATATGCTGTCCGTTTTCCATTTCGAATTCATACGAAGTATATGGAATTTTATGTATTTTAAGTATTTGTAGAAAATACCGTATACATATAAATTTTGTAAATGTGATTGCCATGAGTATTTATCATATATACATGCGAGTTATGGATGCAGTATCTGTTTGGCGAAAGGATTCACCCTAATGCAGGTTTTAGCCAACATATGATGTGTAGGCTAATATGTGTAGTCTAAGTGTTTGTATAAATGCTTGTATGAGTATATACGTAGTAAATAATGCTTTACTTGGGTGTTGAGATAGGATTTTCTACTAACTTAGAGATGTATATGATTTCCTCCATGTTGGTTGTTTAATTTAACCGCTTACTTATGAAATACATGTATTTGTATTTCCTGTTTATATTGTGCTTTATGACATGCTTGTTAACATGCTTGAATTACTTTGTTTATTTTGCTTTACTATACATGCTTCTAGTTAAGGATTGAATGTAATTGGGGCTATGATTATAGTCCAGATGATCGGTAATAGACTTAAGTTCGTGGTTGAGATTCATTCACCACGTAGGACGTGTTTGATGAACCCAAGTCGTATGTTGGTCGTCGGCTGTGGTTAGGCCACATGGAGTGCTTATGCACTTCATGTCGATCGATGCAATGTGCGCTCTGTCTAATGTATGTTCACCATGTTTGGACGCCACTGCTTGAACCTAGGGTACCAAACTTACCAGTGTAACCCCGTTAACCTAGGTACCTCGATCCGCTAAGACTCGTAAGCCGGGCATGGTGGTATGGGATGCTGTAGTCGAGCTGTCGGCCTACGCTGGGGCCATGAGCCTCCCCGTAGTGACCAGTGAGCAACCCAGACTCGTGAGCTGAATATGGTGGTACGGGACACTGTATTTGAGCTGTCGGCCTACACTGTTTTGATTGGTGATGGGGGAGTGGTGTAATGAGTGCGTGTAACAGCCCTGACTATACTCGGTTTAATGACCTCGAGCATACTCTAAATCTGCGGTGAGGCAATGAGTCTTCCTGCAGTAACAAAGTATAAACTAGGCCTACATTGATAAGGTGATGGGGAAGCGGTGCAACGAGTGCGTGTAAAGCCCTGACAGCCCTTTGCAGTGACCTAGAACTGCACCATCATTTGAGATTATCTAGGACTGATGACCCTAAAATGGATCATTGTTTGGGAATGATATAAATGAGGTACCTTAGTTTCCCAATCCTGCTGTATGAAAAGGACTAATAACAACTCAGTAATCATGTTCATATCGCACTGCATGTGCCTGGAAGATGTGGAGCACTGAGGGATGAAAGCATGCCGCGGACGTAAGATGGTGTCGCAAGAGGGAGTATATTGGCGAGGGCATGCATCATTATTGCATCTCATCCTTGCATTAATTACAGTACTTAGGAATGTTTGATTTGCTTGCTTTATCATTATCGCTTGATTGATTTGATAACATGTTAATCTTTACTCTACGATTCTACTGAGTTAGCTACTCACTCCCACGTTACGGGATGGTGCTTGCAACACCAACCTGACTATCTTAGCTGCAGGTGATGGCGATGCTTATGAAGCAGAGCCGGACTACTACTATGATCTTGAGGAGGATTTCTCCTTTATACAGTTTTTAGGCGGGTTCCTGTGAACCGTGTCCTGATCGACGAGGTTACGGGGATGTTGACTAGATGCCCTTGCACTTGCTATTTGGTTTTGAATCGCACATGTATATTCATTTTTTTGGTCCATTTTGGGATATATACATGTATTATCTAACCTGGTATCATTATCACACTCTGGAGGCGTCCCACAGTTTACATATTTTATATATCTATCACAGTCTTCCGCTTGTAAATTTCACTTGTCTCTAGAGTATGATATGCTGTTTTGGCTTAATCTCACTCATGTTTAATGCACTAATACAGACAACATTCAAACATCATTCATTATGTTGCATAAGTGATGCGTTGGGACTTGGGAGTTGAGTTTATGCTCGATCCCCGATTTTCAGGGCGTTACACCCATCTGTTGTGTATTTGAGACCCGTGTGATGAGGGGCCAATGTGATGTATTTGAGGCCTAGGTGCAGGGCCCACCTGTTGTATATTCAAGGCCCGTTGAGATATGTGATTTTGCCATGATGTATGTAATGATGTTTATGTGGGCTACTCCTTGGGAGCAATGTTGGTTAAATGTCCATATTGATAGGCAATGATGGTTGAATGTCCACATTGTGACCTTCCATTATGCCTTGTTAGGCCCATTCTTACCGATCCTGATTGTTGAGGCCGATTAACAATCGATTCCGATTGACGTGATTGATTTGTCGATTCCGATTGTCATGGCCGATTGCCGATTAGCAATCGGGGCTGATTATCATGACTGATTGCCGATTCCGATTGACGTGGCCAATTTTTGGATTTTGATTGTAGAGGCCGATTCCAATTCCGATTGTTGAGGCCCATTCTGATTATAGAGGCTGATTCTGGTTGTTGAGACTGATTATCGAGGCTAATTCTGATTATCGAGGCCGATTCTAATTGTCGAGGCTGATTTCGATGATTGCAATTATTGAGGCCAATTCTGATTGTCGAGGCCGATTCCGATTGTCGATACAGATTCTGATTGTCGAGGCTGATTATCAAAGCCGATTTCGATTGTCGAGGTCGATTCTGATTTTGATTGTCGAGGTCAATTATTGAGGTTGATTCCGATTGTTGAGGCCGAATATCGAGGCCAAATGTGATGTATATGCGGCCCATATTTAAGGCCCATTGTGATGTGCATTCGGCCCGTGTTTGATGCCCAATGTGATGTATATGTGACCCGTATTTAAGGCCCATTGTGATGTGCATTCGGCCCGTGTTTGAGGCCAAGTGATGTATATGCTGCCCGTATTTGAGGCTCATTGTGATGTGTATTTAGCCCATGTTTAAGGCTCAATATGATGTATATGAGGCCTATGTGATAAGGCCCATTGTGATGCATTTGAGGGTCAGGAGATGTAGCCCATTGCGATGTATGTTAGGCCCATGTGAAAGGCCCATTGTGATGTGTTAAGCTCTTGAGTGAGGCTCATGGTGTTGTATATTTGGCCCTTGTGTGAGGCCATGGGTCTACTATATGTTAGGCTCTATGTGGGCCATTCCTTGGGGGCAATGTTGGTGAAATGTCCACATTGTCAAGGTCAATTATTAGTGCCGGTTATTGATACCGATTATGAGTATGTGACAGCATAGCATCATGATACATGCCCATACGCATCATTTGCATGCTTGTTATGAGATGTGGTAGACCATTGCATATGTCATTGGGCAGGTTGTTATGAGACTCCCTGATAGGCCGAGATTGTCTCACATGAGTACACGGTATGCGTAGGATTGATGCATGACTGAATTGTATGACTCATGCATCTTGCATTGTGTGTTGTGATTACTGTATGCCCTAGCGACATCAAGGCCGTAGCCTCCACAGGCATATCGTGGATAGCCATATGGGACACCGAAAATCTGTTACTAGCATCGGCCTGCCATAGATGGCCCTGGGTGAAAATCCTTAAACCCTCTTGGTACTAAAGGACGCTGAAAAGGCCAAGCTATATGTCCTAGAGGGAGGTTGAATAGGAATATGCCAAATTTTTTTAAAAAAATACTAGTGGGATTAAACAATAAGATAGCCAAGTAAAGGAAAGATAGCAATCCACAATATAGAATGTAAAGCAACCTCAAATTCTAATTGTTCTAAGGACAACCTTTCACAATAAAAACCAAAGGTTTATGGCAATGACAACCTTACTAGAATAAATAGAGAATTAAAAACTCAAATTGTAGAGAATTAAAAAGGAAATAACAAGAATTGAAATCTATAGTATTACAACATTCTCCACAATGCTTGAAATGTAAATATTACAACATTCACATCCACACATACATCCCACAAACTTGAATGATAAAAGATATAGAAAATAAATCACACATCCACAAAACACAAAGAGTTATAGTGGTTCACCTGTGTATACACCAACTGTTAAACAACAGCCACACAACTTGCTACTCCACTCCTAATATCCTCACATAGGGGATATTAGCATTCACTATTAAAATATGTTTTTCCAGGTTCACCTAAAACCCTCATAATTATGTCTTTTAAATGGGCTTACACAATCCAAAAATCCCACTCTGAGTTTTCTGGCTCACCTAAGACAATCAAAACAATGATATTTTTTCTGGCTTAATTTCAAAAGAAACCAATACAATAAAAGATTTACACAAATGTAAAATACCTAGATTTCTCCTTTTGTAGCAGCCCGGAAGAACCAAATTGGAGTAGAAGTTCAAATATAGAAGTTCAATGTCTACACTCACTTTGAAATTGTTCTAGGTTCTAATTGATTTTAAATTAAACCAGTTGGGCTAGCTCTATTTTATTTTGATTCCAAAAAGCGGAATATCACAATTCCTCTTTCAAGTTAGATTGGAATGCAGAAACAAAATCAAATATGAAAGGCTAATAAAAGAGAATATTAAATAAGCATAATGTAGATTAACAATAACACAAACTTATCTCTCAGAGTGATGCCTTGATTTTACTTGAATTAGACATAAAACTTTGAAATTCGTGCATTATTTATAGTTGTAGAAATCTCATCTTTGACTAGTCCTATGGACACTACAACTGGTTGAAGGTTGAACAGATTTTTGAATTTTGAGCGCGATCGATAAAACCGTTCCACGACTGGTCGAAGGCTCTTCACGACCGGTCGTGAGCCCTCCATGACTGGTCGTGAGGAAGTAGAATTCGTTGTTATAGTTTGAATCGTGGTTGCTGGACTGGTCGTGAACAAGTCGAGCATTGTTCATACGACCGGTCGAGCAGTCTCCAAGACTAGTCGTAGATGAACAAAAGATTTCAAAAATTGCAACCAACATAGGACTGGTCCTGGAATTTCTTGGACTGGTCAAGCCACTGCTAGGACTAGTCGAACAGGGTTCAAGACTAGTCTTATAACAGTCCAAATACATGTAAAGTGATTTAATTTGATTTATGTATACAAAATGACCTACCCTAAGGTCAATCATACCTTCATCATGAAGTATGAACATTGAACCTTCTCTTCTTCAGATGATTTGAAATTTAAGAAGCTTGAGACCTTGACACTTGATGAAGCTTGAAATCTTCAGAAGTTTGAATTCATAGTCCTTAAATTGTACTTCACCTAGAGTCTTAAACAAGATTTCGTCTTCGATATAACTTTAAAACTCTAATGCTTTAGAGAAGAGAACAATGTAATTGATCTTGCATTTCTTGAAGTAGATCATTATTCTTAACTTGAAGTATTATGATGCAGTGCCTTGAACATATATATATATATATATATATATATATATATATATATATATATATATATATATATATATATATCAACATGCTACACAAGACACAGATTGAGGTTTTGGCACCACGAAATTGAACAATCAAATGAGCAGGAAACCATAGCACTTACAATCTCCCCCTTTGTCAAATTTGTGACAAAACACACTCAACAATAATATAACCAATATACACATAAAGAATCATGCACAAGTTATAAAAGAAATCCATATAAAAGAAAACTAGTTATTGCCTGGTTAAAGAATCATGCACCAGTTATCATCAACTAGCACACATCATCATGAAGTAGGCAAAACACCTTCTTCCTTACTCCCCCTAAGTAACACACATATAGAAAACTAAAAAAAAAAAAAAAAAACAATGCCACTTGCTACATCCATATCCATAAGCAAACAAACATAAATATTCTCCCCCTTTTTGTCATAATATGACAAAGGAAGCAATTAAGATATGGAAGAGGAAAATGAACAAGAGAATAATAAAGGAGAAAAGTAGTTTAGATATGAAAGAAGTATAAGCAAATTCAAAGTTCACATATCATTAACCAACAACCTAAAGTAAAATCAAAGTTCACATACCAACAAAAACAAAGTAGTATAAAAGTTATTACAGACCAAAGGATAACACACTTAATCAAATCCTGAAGAAGGAGATGGAATGGTAGGATCCATTTGATGAAGGCCCTTATTTAAGCGCCTAAGATACTTATGCATATATTTAAATTACAAATCATGGGAAACATTCATGTTCTCTACCTTCTCCCCAAGTGCACGTATACGTACATCAAAATCAGATGGCTCATAGTCAGGATCATTTCCAGAGTCTGATTCAATTTTATCAAAAATGTCATCCATATTAATATCATCAGGAGGAAGATCGCCACCTTCTTCTTCATTCACTTCTTCATCACCATCACCGCCCACATTCACTTAGCTAGGATTCAATCCCAATTTCATCTTGTTTATATTTGAATTGTTGAAAATAAGGTGATGAGTAGGAGCCTCTCGAACAGGCATAACGACTAGCATGTGAGTAGCTAACACAGTCATAAGATATGTAAATGAAATATCATTGTGTCCAGGATGGAGACGAAATTGAATAATAGAATAACAAATCAAAGATGAAAGACAAATTGGAGTACTAGAGATGATGGAATGCAAAACCCGAACCATAAAGGAAGTCAGTTTTGTTTTGTTACCAGAATGTGGATACAAATTTGAAATAAATATTCGATGAAGAACCCTGTATCTGGTTAATAAGTACTTGGAAGCAAGCGCATTCCCTTTATTAGTCCATTGAGCATCTATGTTGCATAATGCTCTAGTGAGAACTCGTTTTTCTGATTCCGACGGTTTTTCAGCTAGAGTGTGAATAAGAATACCATCGTCATTAACAGGTATGTTCATCAAAGAAGAAATTAACTGATAGTCTATTTCAAATGGACCTTCTCTAGTTGCAATTTTAAACATTAAATTCTCAGTAGAAAATTTAAAAATACACGCAAACATAGCTTGCGTAATAGACTGGTATGCTAGCCCACCCCCAATGTAGAATGTTAGCCCATCCTATAGCTTGGAGAAGTGGAAGGAGGTCAAAAGAAGCAATGTGTTCAAGATCGACAGGTCGTTTAACGATAACATTGTGCAATTGTAAATCCCGCTCATGGGTGTAATGCCCTGAAAATCGGGGGTCGAGTAGCAACTCAACTCCTGAGTTCCAAAACATCACTTATGCAACATATATGCTTATGATTAAAATGTTGTCTATGTTAGTGCATTAATCATGAGTGGGAATATACTAAAACAGTAATTCATACTCCAGATCAAGTTGTAAAACACAAGCGGAAGACTGAAAGACATAAATAAACGTATATAAGTTAAAAGATCACGATCAGTCTCCAGAGTATGAATACATCACTGAGTCACCATATACATATAATAGTCTTAAAATCAAAATGTCAAATAGTACAACTACAATGATAATCCCTGTAGCCTCGTCGATCCGGATAGCCTAAGTGAAGTCGCCGGAGAACTGTATATACGAGAACTCGTCCTAATCGTCATAGTAATCAGGCTCCGCCTTTGGGGTCACGTAGTCATCTGAAATCAAGACAGAGTCTGGTTAGTGTGTACAACACCGTCACGTAACATGGGAGTGAGTGATCAACTCAGTGGAACTATAAAGCAGAGGTTAACATGTTATCAACTTAGTCAAGCAGTAATGATAAAGTAATACAATCAAACATTCCTAGATACTCTTATTAATGTAATGATGAAATGTGTTCATGATGTATGCCCTCGCCTACACTCTCTCGTGCGATACCATCTTACGGTCGCGGCATGCTTTCTTCCCTTTGTGCTCTTCAACCCGGGGCATATGCAGTGTGATGTTATGAGCATGATTACCAAGTTTTTATTAGTACTTTTCATACAGCAGGATTGGAAAACTAAGGTACCTCCCTTATATCATTTTCCAAACAATGATCTATTTTAGGGTCATCAGTCCTAGTAAATCACATACGATAAGCAAGTTATAGGTACTACCACTAATGCCCTACCAACTGACAGTCTATTTTTAAAGGTTCGTCGCCAACCCGACTGGGGACCACAGCCAGGCTGCACCAGGGTAGGCTTATTTCATACTCTAGTGTTACGAAAAGGCTCGTCGCCTCTACGTAGGCCCAAAGTATGCTCGAGGTCACTACAAAGGGCTTGTCACCAAATCAGTGTAGGCTGACAGCTCGAATACAGTGTCTCATACCACAGTATTCAGCTCACGAGTCTGGTTGCTCACTAGTCACTACGGGGAGGCTCGTCGTCCCAGCGTAGGCCGACAGCTCGACCACGGTGTCCCATACCACCATGCCCGCCTAATGAGTCTTAGCAGATCTAGGTACCAAGGTTAACGGGGTGCCACTAGTGACTTTAGTACCTTAGGTACAAGCAGTAGTGTCCAAACATGGTGAACATACATCGGGTCAATCGGGTTACTTGACGAGCTCGACTAACCGGAGAGTACGACAAGTTGAACGACATGAAGTGCGTAAGCACTCTGCGTGGCCTAACCACTATCGACAACTGAAGTACGGCTCAGATTCGTCGGACACGTCCTTTGTGGCAAAACAACCTCAGCCATTAACACGAAATCTGTTACCGATTGCCTAGACTATACAATAGTCCCAATGACATTCAATTACAACAAAATATCCTATAAAATAGTTAAAGCAATAATGGATTAATATTTCAAATCATACAATCAAAGGTCTGTTAGTGCTATGATTTCATATCCCTTTGGTTGTCAAATTTTGTAGTGCCAAAACCTATATGTCTTGTACTTCTTGTGTTTCTTGTTTGTGACTACACACTGCTTCAAGACTACACACTGCTTCAAACAAGATCATGAATGAAGAATGTTTTCAAGACAAGATCATAAATGAAGAATGCTTGCAAGACATGTCATGAATGAAGTCTACAAGAATAGAAGACTTCAAGTTTGCCTCTATCAAGTTTAAGATTAGAAGACTTCATCAAGACAAGTCATCAATATACCAAGCTCGAGAAAGACCATCAACTCGACTCAAGCTTCTACTTCAAGATCATCTGAGAATACAGACCTTCAAGACTTCAATGTCCATCTCACTCAAAGTTTGTTTGACCTTAGATTGACCTTAGGTTGGTCTAGATGATAGGTCATTCTGGATACATAATCTGAATATTTTAATTTACTTGGTGTAACTGTTCTAAGACCAGTCCTAGAAATCTTAAGACCAGTCCTAGCTTTGCTTCGACCAGTCTTAGGTTTTTGAGACCAGTCCTAGGTTATTCAGATTTTCAGATTTTCCTGGTTGTCCTTCGACTAGTCCTGGACTTGCTTCGACCAGTCCTGAGAAGTCTTACAACTCATCCTTTGACCAGTCGTAGTTTTACGACTCGAACTCCAGTGACTTTTCTCGAGTATCTCGACCGGTCGTAGGTGTCTCACGACCAGTCGTAGGTGGTCCACGACCGGTCGTAGACTACCTAAGACCAGTCGTGAGTATTGCAAATCTAATCCCGCGAAAATCTTTCAAAATCTTTGACGCTACGACTAATCCTAGGATTCTAAGACCAGTCAAAGATGGGATTTTTCAGGCTATAAATAGTGCACGAATTTCAGAGTTTATTCATTCAATTCCATTCCATTCAAGCGATTTAAGGCTATACTTTGAGATAAGTAGTGATTATTTTTTAAGCTATTGTGCATATTTAATATTCCTTTTGTTAGCATTTTTCTATTGTGATTTTGATCTATATTCCAATCTTATTTAGAAAAGAGGAATTTGTGATATTCCTTCTTCTGGGATCAAAATCAAATAGACCTTGCTCTTCTTGATTTAATCTAAAATTAATTAGACTTAGAACCATTCTTTATGTGAGTATTGGACATTGAACGACGTATCATTCATCTACTCCGATTGGTTTTATTGGGCTACTTCAAAAGGAGATCCAGGTATTTTACTTTGTAATTTACTTTCTCTGGTTTTGTTTGAGATTTGCCAGAAAAATCTCATTGTTTTGGTTATCGGAGGAGAGCCAGAAAACTCAGATTGTGGGGGTTTTTAGATTGTGTAAGCCTTAGATAAAAAGACACAATTGTGAAGGTTTTGGGTGAACCTGTGAAAACCTATTTTGATAGTGCATGCTAATATCCCCTGTGTGAGGATATTAGGAGTGGAGTAGCATCTCGTGTGGTTGTTGGCTATGGTTGGTGAACACACAGGCAAACCACTATATATCGTTGTGTTGTGGATGTGCTTGATTTCTTTATTCATTTATTCCTTTATTATTGTGGATTGCTTTTGTGGATGAATGTTGTAATTTTCATTTCAAGTAAGTGTGGTTGAATAGTGTAATAACTTAGGATTTATTTATTTAAGTTATTCTTGATTTATTTTCCATATCATTTGTGTTTTCTAGATCGTTCTAGAAATAAGGTTGTCCTACCATAAGCCATTGGTTTTTGGTGTAAGGTTGTCCTTATAACTGATTTAGTATCATTCTCATATTTCATATGCTTTGAGATTGTTATTATTTCAGCATTGACATTTATATCTTTTATTATTTCGCTGTATTAAGTTTTATTTGGCATTGCCCTATTCACCCCCCTCTAGGGCATATAGCCTGGCCCTTTCAAGGTCCGATATTGTCCGCTTTAGGGCTGCTAGGGCTGTTGCACGGAATCGTTACACCACTTCCCCATCACCCTTCACGACTTTATTTTCACATTTTATGGAATACAGCTTAAACATGGATTTATACATATGCATTACATAGATAAACAGACACTATAGTATACGGTACATGGAGGAAAACATACACATAGTTAAAGGAGTTGAGAATAATATCTCAACACCCTTATACATTACAATTTACTAACTACTTACTCATTCAGACATTTCAGCAAACACTTTAGACTACTTTCATCAACATACATGACATATGTTGATCACATAGGTATTAGGCCAAATCCTTTCACTAGGGAGTTGCCCCATTTATAACACTCGTGCACCCACGACGGATAGTCATGGCAAGCATGAATTCAAGTTCCATATTCATTCATTCATTTCCACAAACACTTGGGCTACACACTGTATCATATATAACATATATTTGCCATGACGTGATTTAGGGCAAGTCCTTTCGCTAAGGATTGCTGCCTACACAACAATCGCATAGCCACGATAGTTAGTCATGGCGTACCCTAACGCAAGGTTTATACTCATTTAGTCTTTTACTGAAACACTTAGGTTATGCATTGTGGCAAACACGATATATGTTAATATAACATGTATTAGGCTAATCCGTTCACCCAGAAGTTGATACACATGCATCTACCATACATAGACAATAATTAATCATGGCAAGCGCAAATCTGAATTTCATACGTATACGGTATTTTCTATAAATATGAGGAATACAGTATATGCAACCTAGTTAACGTATAACTGAAAAACGAAACGAACATCACTTTATGCATGTGAAATAACACCTACGTCAAGAATAAACCATTAACCAACATTGAAAGCCTTGAAAACCATAACCTATACATTTATAGTCCGCACCTTACGCTGATAAACGCGTAACGGAGTCATTTTAAACATGTAGTCTTTATCACCGACAGAATGGTAACCTATAGCATGAATTAAGTCAGCTATCTCGCCCCTTGTAACAATTGAAACCCTAGAACAGATTAGGGTTAGGTTTTCTTACCTAAGAACGAAGTCATAATCACTGGAATACCGAATTGGTAGTGATGGATAGGTACGCAGAATAGCAGGGATCGAATCCCAGGGGTGACTCTAACTTATCTCTCACTTTCTCTCTCTTTACTCTCTTCTCTCTCCTAAAGTTTTTTTCTAAATTCGTATGGAGTGAATGAGAGAGGGTTTAAGGTCCTTATATAGGCCTAAAATTGATGGAAATGGCCCCAGGGCCAAGGTATACTTAGGTTATAGCCATAGGGCATATGTTTTAGCTGAACGGAGCACTTCTGGAGCCCCCCATTAAGCCTAAGGCCGAACTTAAGTTCCCTGACCATGGATCTAAGTCGAGTTAAGTTTTCAATCCGATCGGATTTACATATCGCCCGTGGCAGACTGGTTTCAGTTCAATGGTCCACAATCACCGATTAGGGCCACAAGTACACTGACCTGTGTATGAAATTTCCCCTGATCCAAGGGTGTATTTTGGTCAGATTCTGACGGTCTAATTGCTTATATCTGGTATGCAAGCGACATGTCTCAGATTACTTAAATTAGATTTAATTTCTAAAGAAAACCACGTTTTCTCACACACTTCACTCCGTGCTCAAGCGAATAGCCCCGGGACACTATCTGGACTTGATTTCCGAGATGGTTGTCAAGCCCAGCAAGGCAGTCCTTAGTATATAATTTCGTGGTCATCGAACTTTCGATGTGCGGTCTAGATCCGATATAGAGTTTCAATGTGCTCCTGAGAGCAACTAGGTAATGAGATTGATCCTAGATTTTAGGGTAGCCTAGCGTCAATGATTCTACAAGTTTTGGGTCTTGCAGATCGCATTTAAAGTGATTAGTGCTAATTTCACAGGTAAACTAGTTTAGCACTTAGTTAATTTCGTATAATTTCTAAAGGATTTGGTCCTGAGTGATTTCTTCCTGAGGTGGTACTCGGGTCTTTGTACAGATTTTTCTGGGACGTTACAATCTACCCCCCTTAAAGAAAAATTTGGTCCTCGAAATTGTCTAAGGGTAATAGTATAGATTTTCAGGTTGGTTCTGTTGGTTTCAGGTTTATATACGTGTTAAGGTATATAATAACTACACTAGCCTAGCTCATATCGGTCCACGCCCCTTAAAAGTTTCTACTTTTGAGGTTTGAAGATAAATGTCCAAGTCATTACTATTGTGCTAAGTGTCTGATGTTAAAATTTACCTAAGGGTGGTATGTTCTCCATTTATGATTGGGCTAATACGGAAAGTCAGTTGTGGTAGGTTCGAACCCGATACGTCGATTGCCAGCCTGACCAGGGCAGATAACACATTGTATCCCTTCCTAGTCCTGATGGATCTTTGTCTTTTGCTCGGTCAAGCAGTGAGTCCTTTGGTAATCCCCCAGGATTGAGAATTGAGTTAAGCCGCGAATGCCTCGTATGGATATGGTTCTGAAATTCTGAAATCAGATCATCCTATGCATTTAAGGAGTATTATAATTCGCTAGGAGGTTCAAGCCTCATATCTATAAGGTTGTCCTTTGGATCTTGTTCAACGAGAGTTCTTGTTTAATCTATGTTTAACTTGGTAGATAATAAGTTCTTTCCTGGTGCTCATAGTAAAAAAGACTATATTAGAAGGGTTTTCAATCTCCTAATATTATAGTTGTAGGTTACCATTTCAATCATACGGCTACGGGGTTATGAGCAGATTTACACTTTGGTTTCACTAACTTCGGGAGATAGGGAAGAGTCAAGAGCCCTAAAATATTGCAGAAGTTTGGAATGCTAGCAACATAAGGCCACGGGAAGGGAAAGAAAAGAGACATCTCCTCGACGCAGTATGAACCTTGAATTTATAAGGGAAATAAGAAACTTATAACCTTACTGTGGTCCGCTTTTAACATGATCTTACGGAGTATTAAACTATGAAACTCAATCCTACTCGAGGGTTCTAATTTAATTGTACAAAAACAACAATATATATATATATATCTACGTATAATCAAATTTAATCATAGGATAATTTCTAGTATGAATATAAGAATTCCTAAAAGATATGACCAACCTATTAGCAACTTAAAGTTGTAGAAATTTTCCGTTTGGACATTTCTATTATTTACAACATATTTGTCGTCTCTAATTACCATATTATTATTTATTATTTTTTTTATAATGAGGATAGTAATCATTGTTAGGCCTATTCTTTCATATGAACTGGTTTAATAGACCCAGTGTCTGCCAATAGGAATACAAGCGTACCTTGAATGTGAGCAGTGACCTCAAAGGTCAAAGGCATTGCAGTTGTTGACTCAGGTGCTTCAACTGCAAGTGCATGCACACGGGCTTGTTGAGGATGGCTTGGTTGTGCCGTCATAGGTCTTTGAGGTGGCCTATTCTGAGGTATAGTTGGTTGGTAAAATGGTTGCGCTGGTGATGCATATCGTAGAGGTGGAGTCGAAATATCACGTGGTGGCCGACGGTCGATCTTCTGATGTGGCGTGACACCTTTGTCTTTCATCTTGGTGAAACAGAAGGGTTAAATGTGTCCGCCTTTATCGCAATAAGTACACCAACGTTTCGCTCCCCTTTGTTGGGTCGGCAAAGCCATGGGCCTGGGAGGCAAGTTTACATATGGCCTCTTACCTAGGACTGGCCGGTCCTGTGATTCGGGTTGAGGCCTCGGGCCCATTGGTATACATGTTTGAGAAACTCTGTCTTTATCTTGCTCAACTCTTAGAGACATGTTGACTAGCTCGGTGTAATTGGAAATATTAGCATAACATGTTTGAGTGCGGATATCGGGCCGCAAGCCATCTGAAAAATGCTGCATTTGCATCGGTTCATCAGTTAGTATCAAAGGAGCGTATCTGGCTAACTCCGTGAATCTGTTCTCGTACTCTGCCACTGTCATGCCCTCTGTCGGAGGTGAAGGAACTCTCCCTCCTTCTCATGACGGTACGTGAGGGGGAAATAATTCTCGTGAAAGTGTGTCTCAAATGCACCCCAAGTCTACACGTGTCCTATGGGAATCGTTTGTAGAACGTTGTCCCACCACAAACTAGCCTCCTTCTCGAACATATAGGTGGTTAGCTTAACTTCTTCTACCTCAGCGCAGTGCAGCGACTTCAACATCCTAGAGATGAGATCTATCAAGTACTCAGCCTCCTCGGGTATGTGAGTACTCGCAAAAGTGGGAGGACGAAAATGTTGAAAGTGCTAAAAAAGTCTGCTGGTATTCATGTTCCCAGTAGGGTGCGTAGGTGATGCAGGCGGAACAACACTCATCTTCTGGGCATAGCCCCTGCTATGGTGGCGAAAAACTATTGTTGCTGCTGTGCCTGCTGCTGCTACATTAACAACATCAGCTACTCCAGCCTATCAGTAGGGGGAGCCGGTTGAGACATGGGTGGCGTCAACGTTGATGCACGGTTCTGCTCAGGAACCGATGGTGTAACAGGTGGCACCACAAGCGATGTCATATGTGTCGGCCCACTGACAGGGCCAGTGGCCGGCTGAGAATCCGGCATGGCAGTGTGGGCCAGGCCCAAACTAGGGTCCATCTGACAATCACTCAGGAAAGATACCCTGTTAATCGGATCGCTAAAAGTGAGACGCGCCGCAACCCGTGCAGCCTTAAGTGGCATTCCCTATATTCAACATAGGGTGCAACCCAGGTCAGATTCAGCATACTCACAAACACTTTTACTCAACATTCATACATAGACTAAAACAACTTCATGCATTTCATTTACCAAAATTATCATAATACATGAGACACAGTGTTACATTAATCATGACAAAAGATGCATGTGAGCTAATACAACTAAGACTTCAAACACTGAAAATATTCTACTAACTACTACACTACTAGGCCCATCAACATGAACACAAACATAACCTAAAGCAGTAACCAAAACAAGTTGCAAGACAACGGCATGGATGACTAGGCATCCGAATTTGGCGATGGAGGAGGGGCGCCCTTATCCTGTAGAAAGCACAGGATGGTTGTCAAGGTGCGAGTCGCCTTCTTAAACTTGTGCTTCACGAGGCCTCGAAGATCCATCAGATCCTGTCGTAGGACATCCTGACCCTCTTCCAGTCAAGCTAAATGGGCATCTTGATCAACGTCCTGCTCCTGTATCGTAGAAGGGGAGATCTCCTCCGTGTCGTGGGCCTCCTCTTCTATTTCAGCTCCACCTTCTTCCTCACTTTCATACTCCTCACTAGCCGTCTCATCCTCACTCTCATCCAGTCGGGCTTGCCGTTGCCGTGGCCCGATTTTCATCTGATTGAGAGTAGTTTCGTCGATAAAATGTTGTGGCACTGGGAGTTCTGCGCCAAGATTGTAGCCGAACTCATGTGCAATCTTGCATATAAGCCGACCGAAGGGGAGCGAATCAGTCCTTCTATTGGAGCGTGTGATAAGAACTATCTATCGCAAAACATACGTAGGCATGCATAACTTCTCTCCCTGCCCCGGTTGGTATAGCAAATCTACCATCAGACGCGTGCACTCACTGCGATTGCCCCACCTGTGTTACACGTTAAACATGCAGATATGGTAGAGTAGGCGAAAATCATCCGTCATGTTTGACACTAGGAGGCTATTGTTTGCCTGTCATTACACCAGTCGACCACAAAGGGAACGCGTACGGCGATCCCTTTCTAGTGCACTCATCAGATTCTTCTCGCTCGCGTGAACTTGGCCAAGTGGTATTCCCATGAGTCGAGCTATCAGGCCAGCGTCAATTGTGGCCTCCCGACCTCTTCCCGCAAGAATCTTGAACTGCAAGGGCTCTAATGTAGGCTCTTGAATGTGGGTGTAAAATGCTCAGACAGTACCCACATTCGCACGATATTTTTCCACAAACACGGGGCCCCAACCGGCTTCAGCCAGACGCTCTAATAACAGATGTTCCCCGAAGAGTCGCCCATCCACCTGGGCTTCGAAAAGAACCCTGCGGCCCTCATAAACTCCATGGGATAACTCCGCCAACAGAGTCCTTCCAACGGGAGCCCGGGGATCAAGATCCCACTTCGTCTGAAACTCCCGAGTGGCGCTTATTTTCGCGGCGGCACCTCTCAGTCTCCTCGAACAAGTGGGACGACTAGGCCCAACTTCTTCCACATGAGCTATTTTCTTTCCAATGAGAGAAAGAATGGAGGAAATCGAGAAAATGACCATAATAAACTCGAATAGGACCATGAAAAAGTGGAGAAAAGGGAAGAAAGGGATGGGTTCTTTGGTTCTCCATGGATTTGAGCCTTAAAGGAGGTGGTAAAGGCTCAATGAAAGGGAATAGAGAGGGAAAATAAAGAAATAGGATAGGTTAGTGGGTTTACACGAATTTGAGACTCAAATGGGGGGTTTAAGAGTTCAAATGAGAGAGAATGGAAAGGTTAGAGGGTGGGTATTGCTGAAAATGGTGGAGGTATGTGTATTTTGACAGAAATGACGAAATGGGTGAATGGAGGGGAGGTTTAAGAGAGAATTTAGAAAGTTTTTGGAGAAAAAGAGAGCTTGGAGTGGTGGTTTGTGAAAGAGGGATAGCATAGGGGGTTTTAATCGACCCCACATGCATCCGTGGGCCACACAGCACTCAAGACCCATCGGCCCGAACCGGCCCACCCGGCCTGGACCGCTGGGCGGTGAGGCCTCACCAAACCGGTGAGGACCTCGCCAGTCTCTAGACCATCCGACGAGAGCTTACCATTTGGGCGAGGTCCTCCTGCCCCCCGGGTCCCAAAAAGGTGTGGGTCCCACCCTCGGTCCCCCTGGACATAGTTCATTAGGCCCCCGACTCCGTTTCGAGTCGTTTCGAGCCTTTTCGGGTAGTTTCTGATGTACAGCTGTACATAGGAATTTTTGAAGGCTGGGATGGGGTAATTTGTGGTCTAGACCCGTCGTTGGATGGTCTAGGGGTGATTCGGGGTCATTTTAAGCAGTCCTGGGAGAGTACGGACTCGATCTCGGCGATCGTTTTCGGTAAACTTCGCCAATTGGCAAAATCGGGACTCCTATGACTATTTCTACATTTATTCGCACCCACCTAAGTTAAATTTGGGTCAGCATACGGCATGTGACCATAACCCAGGTTCAGTTTAATGCCCTAAAAATCGGGGGTCGAGTAGCAACTCAACTCCCGAGTTCCAAAACATCACTTACGCAACATATATGCTTATGATTAAAATGTTGTCTATGTTAGTGCATTAATCATGAGTGGGAATATACTAAAACAGTAATTCATACTTCAGATCAGGTTGAAAAATCCAAGCGGAAGACAGAAAGACATAAATAAACGTATATAAGTCAAAAGATCACGATCGGTCTCCAGAGTATGAATACATCACTGAGTCACCATATACATATAATAGTCTTAAAATCAAAATGTCAAACAGTACAACTACAATGATAATCCCTGTAGCCTTGTCGATCTGGATAGCCTAAGCAAAGCCGACGAAGAACTGCATATACGAGAACTCATCCTGATCTTCATAGTAATCAGGCTCTGCCTTTGGGGTCACATCGTCATCTGAAATCAAGGCAGAGTCTAGTTGGTGTGTACAACACCGTTCCATAACGTGGGAGTGAGTGATTAACTCAGTGGAACTATAAAGCAGAGGTTAACATGTTATCAACTCAGTCAAGCAGTAATGATAAAGCAGTATAATCAAACATTTCAAGATACTCTTATTAATGCAAGGATGAAATGTGTTCATGATGTATGCCCTCGCCTACACTCCCTCGGGAGACACCATCTTACGGTCGTGGCATGCTTTCTTCCCTCTGTGCTCTTCAACCCGAGGCACATGCAGTGCGATGTTATGAGCATAATTGCCAAGTTTTTATTAGTCCTTTTCATACAGCAGGATTGGGAAACTAAGGTACCTCCCATATATCATTTCCCAAATAATGATCCATTCTAGGGTCGTCAGTCCTAGTAAATCACATACGATAAGCAAGTTATAGGTCACTACCACCAATGCCCTACCAACTGGCAGTCTATTTTCAAAGGCTCGTTGCCAACCCGACTGGGGACCACAGCCAGGCTGCACCGGAGTAGGCCTATTTCATACTCTAGTGCTAAGGAAAGGCTCATCGCCTTTACGCAGGCCCAGAGTATGGTCGAGGTCACTACAAAGGGCTCGTCACCAAATCAGTGTAGGCCGACAGCTCGAATACAGTGTCCCATACCACCGTATTTAGCTCACGAGTCTAGTTGCTTACTGGTCACTAAGGGGAGGCTCGTCACCCCAGCGTAGGCTGACAGCCAGACCACGGTGTCCCATACCACCATGCCCGACTCATGAGTATTAACGGATCGAGGTACCAAGGTTAACGGGGTGTCCACTGTTGAGTTTGGTACCTTAGGTTCAAGCAGTAGCGTCCAAACATGGTGAACATACATCGGGTCAATCAGGTTACTTGACGAGCTCGACTAGCCCGAGTGCACGACAAGTTGAACGACATGAAGTGCGTAAGCACTCTACGTGGCCTAACCACTGTCGACAACCGAAGTACGGCTCGGATTCGTCGGACACGTCCTTTGTGAAAAAATAACCTCAGCCATTAACACGGAATCTGTTACTGATTGCCTGGACTATACAATAGCCTCAATCACATTCAATTACAATAAAATATCCTAGAAGATAGTTAAAGCAGTAATGGATCAAGATTTCAAATCATACAATCAAAGGTCCGATATTGTCCACTTTAGGGTTGCTAGGGCTGTTACACGGAATCGTTACACCACTCGCCCATCACCCTTCACGGCTTTGTTTTTATATTTTATGAAATACAGCTTAAACATGGATTTATACATATGCATTACATAGATAAACAAACACTATAATATATGGTACATGGAAGAAAACATACACATAGTTAAAGGAGTTGAGAATCATATCTCAACACCCTTATACATTACAATTTACTAACTACTTACTCATTCAGACATTTCAGTAAACACTTTAGACTACTTTCATCAACATACATGACATATGTTGATCACATAAGTATTAGGCCAAATCCTTTCACTAGGGAGCTGCCCCATTTATAACACACGTGCACCCACGACGGATAGTCATGACAAGCATGAATCCAAGTTTCATATTCATTCATTCATTTCCACAAACACTTGGGCTACACACTGTATCACATATAACGTATATTTGCCATGACGTGATTTATGGCAAGTCCTTTCTCTAAGGATTGCCGCCCACACAATAATCGCATAGCCACGATAGTTAGTCATGGCATACCCTAACGCAAGGTTTATTCTTATTTAGTCTTTTACTGAAACACTTACGCTACGCATTGTAGTATACATGACATATGTTAATATAACATGTATTAGGCTAATCCGTTCACCCAGAAGTTGATACACATGCATCTAGCATACATAGACAACAATTAATCATGGCAAGCACAAATCCAAATTTCATATGTATACGGTATTTTCTATAAATATGAGGAATACAGTATATTCAACCTAGTTAACGTATAACTGAAAAAGGAAACGAACATCACTTTATGCATGTGAAATAGCATCTACGTCAAGAATAAACCATTAACCGACATTGAAAGTCTTGAAAACCATAACCTATATGTCTATAGTCTGCACCTTACGCCGATAAATGTATAACGGAGCTGTTTTAAACACGTAGTCTTTGTCACCGACAGAATGGCAACCTATAGCGTGAATTAAGTCAGTTATCTCGCCCCTTGTAACAATTGAAACCCTATAACAGATTAAGGTTAGGTTTTCTTACCTAAGAACGAAGTCATAATCGCCAGAATAGCGATTTGGTGTGATGGATAGGCACGCAAAATAGCAGGGATCAAATCTCAGGAGTGACTCCAACTTCTCTCTCACTTTCTCTCTTTACTGTCTTCTCTCTCCTAGGGTTTTTCCCAAATTTGTATAGAGTGAATGAGAGAGGGTTTAAGGTCCTTATATAGGCCTAAAACTGATTGAAATGGCCCCAAGGCCAAGTTATACTTAGGTTACAGCCAGAGGGCATCTGTTTTAGCTCAACGGAGCACTTCCGGAGCCCCCCCTTGAGCTTAAGGTCGGACTTAAGCTCCCTGACCTTGGATCTAGGTCGAGTTAAGTTTTCAATCCGATCGAATTTACAGATCGTCCGTGGCTGACCAGTTTCAGTTTAACGGTCCACGATCAGCAATCCGTGTATGAAATTTCCCCTGATCCAAGGGTGTATTTTGCTCAGATTCTGACGGTCTATTTTCTTATATCTGGCACGCAAGCGAGAAGTCTCAGATTACTTAAATTAGATTTAATTTCTAAATAAAACCACGTTTTCTCACACACTTTACTCCAGGCTCAAGCAAATAGCCCGGGACACTATCTGGACTTGATTTCTGAGATGGTTGTCAAGCCGAGCAAGGCGGTCCTAAGTATATAATTTCATGGTCATCGGACTTTCGACGTGCGGTCCAGATTCGATACAGAGTTTTAATGTGCTCCTGAGAGCAACTGGGCAATGAGATTGATCCTAGATTTTAGGGTAGCCTAGCGTCAATGATTCTACAAGTTTTGGTTCTTGTAAATCGCATTTAAAGTGATTAGTGCTGATTTCATAGGTAAACTAGTTTAACACTTAGGTAATTTCGTATAATTTCTAAAGGATTTGGTCTTGAGTGATTTCTGCCTGAGGTGGTACTCGGGTCTTTGTACGAATTTTTCTGGGACGTTATAATGGGAGGGATCATCTTTGGGTGACCGAAGGTGGCACCTTGTTACAATTGATTGAGATGAGGAAGCAGTAAGGGAAGTTTTCTTTTTACCTCTAGCGTCCATTTACATCTACGAAATGAAGGAATCAAGTGGGTGTAAAAAGATGTAGAGTGGGTTTCTTCAAAATCAGATTTTGGAGAAGAAAACCTCAAAAACTTCAAGGAAGCTTGAAATCAAGCACTCCAAGGGAAAAAATGAAGTGAATAGAGATTGAATATATAATAATAACAGAAATAATGCACTAACCTTGTTGAATCAAATAGTTGAGTACAACTAGTCGTGCTTCTACCCGTTGGAGATGAAATAGAAAATGAGAAAGAAAGTGATTTTTTCCAAATTAAAAAGGTCCAGCGCGCTACACGACTGGTCGTGGGACATCCTCGACCGGTCGTGCCACGATTGGTTGAGCACATCCTCGACTGGTCGTGTACCAACAAAAACATGCATTTTTCATAAAAAATTGAAATTTAAACCAATAAATTATCAAATATATACACTATGATGCAAACATGCATGAATAAGCAATTTAGAATGCACATACTCAGATCAAATTTTAATTTATTAAACCTGCTTTTGTTAAGCGATTTAGTGAAAATGTCAGCAGGTTGAGTCTCAGTAGGAATGTATTCCAATGAAATTATTTTTTCTTCTACTAATTCATGAATGTAATGATACCTAATGTCAATGTTCCTAGTACATGAATACTAGATTGGATTTTTAGAAATATTTACTGCGCTGGAATTATCACAATATAAGACCATAGAATCCTGTGCAATTCCGTAATCGCTTAACATTCTATTCATCCATACAAGATGAGTACATGCATTTCCAGCTACGATGTATTCAGCCTCAGCAGTTGAGCCTCAGTAGTTGAGAGAGATATGGAACTTTGCGTCTTGCTAAACCAATAAACTACGCAATTTTCAATATAGAAACAACCACCACTAATTGATTTCCTATCATCGATATTACCAGCCCAATCAACATCGTGTACCCAGCCAACTGAACACTAGTATCATGGGGATACCAGAGACCCAAATTAGCTGAACTTGCGACATATCGCATGATCTGCTTAACAGCAATTAGATGAGACTCTTTAGGATCAGATTGATATCTAACGCAAATACCAACACTAAAAGCAATATCAGGTTTACTTGCAGTTAAATAAAGTAAACTGTCAGTCATACTACGATATAATTTAGGATCTATACTTTTACATGTAGAGTCCTTTGAGAGTTTTAAAGTTGTACTCATAGGAGTATCAAATTTTTTACCATTCTCAAATCCGAACTTTTTAATCAAGTTCAAAGCATATTTGGTTTGAGAAATAAAAATACCATCAGGTTGTTGTTTTACTTGCAACCCTATGAAATAATTCAATTCCCCAACCATGCTCATTTCAAACTTAGATTTCATTAAATCTGCAAACTCAACAGTCATGTTAGTACAGGTAGATCCATAAATAATATCATCAACATAGATCTGCACCATTAAGATATGATCGCTATGTTTCTTAACAAAAAGAGTCTTACCAACACTTCCCATTTGAAAATTATGACTTAGAAGAAACTTAGTCATTTTTTCATACCATGCCCTGGGAGCTTATTTCAAATCATAGAGAGCCTTTTTAAGACGATAGACATGATCAGAGTTCTTAGGGTCTTCAAAACCATTGGTTATTCAACATACACTTCATCATATAGATCACCATTTAAGAAGGCACTCTTTACATCCATTTGATATATTTTGATCTTTCTAAATTAAGCAATTGATATAAATAGTCTGATTGATTTAAGACGAGCTACTAGAGCAAAGGTTTCATCATAATTGATTCCTTTAATTTTAGTGTACTCTTGTACAACCAGTCTAGCCTGCTTTCTAATTATATTAGCAAGTTCATCAGACTTATTCTTGAAAATCCACTTGGTTCCGATAATATGTTTATCTTTAGGTCTAGGAACAAGATACCAAATATCATTTCTCACAAATTGGTTAAGCTCTTCTTGCATCGTAACAATTCAGTTTTCTTTAGTGAGAGCTTCTTTTATGTTTGTCGGTTCTATCTGGAATGTAAAGCACACGTAATTACATATATCTTCTAGTTGTCTACGAGTGCACACACTAGTGAGAGGGTTTTCAAGAATTTGAGTGGTTGGATGATCTTTAACAGTCCTCAGTTCAGAGTTAGTTTAATTTGATGAAGTATCTGGTTTATCAATTAAAAGAACTTCATCATTATCTGAACTTGAGTCAGGTGTATTCAAGTGATCGTCAATGACCACATTGATGGATTCTTGAATAACACCAGTCCTCTTATTCGGTACTTGATATGCTTGACTATTTAAAGAATACCCTAAAAAGATCAATTCATCACTTTTAGTGTCAAACTTCCCCAGATTTTCACGGTCACATAAAATATAGCACTTGTTGCCAAAAACTCAAAAGTATTTGATAGTAGGCTTCTTATCGAACCACATTTCATAAGCCATTTTATTATTAGATTTACTTGTATAAACCCGATTGATTATATAGCAAGTAGTATTTACGGCTTCAGCCCAAAGATTTTTAGATAGCTTCATACTATTCAACATTACATTAGCCATTTCTTGAAGCACTCTATTTTTTCTTTCAACAATTCCATTTTGTTGTGGTGTTTTGGGCGCAGAAAATTCATGTGATATTCCCTAATCACTACAGAATTTCTCAAAACTGCTATTCTCAAATTCCAATTCATGATCACTACGGATCTTAAAGAATTGAGAACATTTTCAGTTTGGATTCGTTTGAGAACTCTTTTTTACTTCATCAAGGGTTTTTGATTTATCCCTTAAGAAGGCTACCCAGGTGAATCTGGTATAATCATCCACGATTACCAATATATATTTTTTTCTACCTCAACTCTCCGTCCTGGTTGGACCTATAAGATCCATGTAAAGAAGTTCGAGAGGTTTGGATGTGGTACTGGAGTCCACCTTTTTGTGAGCACTCCTGGTTTGTTTGCAAATCTGGCATTCGCCACATATTTTATCTACTTTCTGTAATTTAGGTAGACCTTTTATCAATTCTCTTTTGCTCAATTTGTACAGATTTTGATAGTGTACATGTCCAAGACATTTATGCCATAATTAAGACTCATTGGCATGGACCATGTAACACGTTTGACTAGATAAGCTAGAATCACTAACAATATAGCAGTTTTCAGAAGTTCTATGACTAGTTAATATTACAGAACCCTTTTTATTTAAAATTTCACAACCTTGTTTAGTAAATTTCATGCAATGATTGTTATCGCATATTTTAGATATGCTTAACAGGTTGAGTTTTAATCCTTCAACGTATAAAACATTCTTAAATAAGGGAAGGTTAAAGAGTTGAACCGTACTTTGGCCAATAATCCTGCAATTGCTACAATCATTAAATGTGACTGGACCATCAGCCATGTCTTTAAGATTGGTGAATAGACCCTTATCACCAGTCATATGCCTTGAGCATCCACTGTCTAAGTACCACTTCGAATTACTTAAAGCTTTGAAAGCAGTGTGGGCAACCAAGCATGTAACCTTACGAACCCATTTCAAAACTGTTTTGGGTTTAGGAGAATAATTGGTCTTCTTATGTTTGTAGTTGTTGTAGAAATGACCCACTGAGTTAGATTTTAAGAGCTCTTTAAGTAAATCAACTATCTTCTTAGCTAAAGGATTTTGATTCTGATTTTTATAATTGATATGGTTACTTTTATGTTTGAAAGATTGAAAAGTTTTAGCATTTTTAGAAATATTCTGATTTGAACTTTTCTCTTTTGAGTTTGAGGACTCTCCTTTTACAAATTTAGGAGGAGTATTTTTCTGTTTAAGAGGAATATTTCTATCATAGCCCAAATCGGATCGGTCACCACTTTTTCTTGATCCAGACAAAAGTTTTTCTAACTTTGGATCACCTTGGGCATACCTCCATGTATCCTTTAAACTCAAAAGTAAAGAGACTTCAACTTTAAGTTTTTCATTTTCATATTTAAGATTTTCAATAAGGGAGGTTTTGAAATCTAAATCGCATTTGCATTTTTCAAAACAATCTGAAATGTGGGATTTTTCTAAAACAAGAGTTCTAAAATTTTCTTTAAGCTTTGAAATTTTTTCTTTAAGCTCTGAAGTTTAAGTTTAACAACAATTTTACAACTCTCCTTGTAAAGGGCATTATAAGCATCTTGAAGATCTTCTTCATTTTCATGATCACTATCCAGATTTTCTTCACTAGTTAAATCATCATTATCTGAAAAAGTGATCTTCACTAAAGTCATAAGGGCTTTGACTTCATTGCCCGACTCGGTTTCAGAATCTTCTGATTCAGAAGAAGCTTCAGAACCGGAAGATTCATCCCAAGTAGCCAACATACTCTTCTTTTTGAGTTTGTTCTTTTTAAGACACTTTTTTTGTCAAATGCCCATATTCTTAGCAGTTGTAACATTGACTGTCTTTTAATGATTTTCAAGTTTTAGATTTAGATCTTTTCTTATCATTAGATTTTTTAAAATCAACCCTCTTTTTACTTTTGAAAATTTTGTAAAACTTTTTCGCTAGAAGGGCCATATCATCTTCTGAGTTTTCTAAATTAGAATTGATATTATTTTCTTGAAAAACATTTCTAGAAGATTTAAGGGTGATAGATTTACCTTTAGGAGCTTTAAAGTTTAACTCATAGGTTTGTAAAGACCCAACTAATTCTTCTACCCTCATACTATCCGTATCACGAAGTTCCTGGATCACGGTTACTTTAGAATTGAACCGTTCAGGAAGTGAGCGTAGTATTTTTGCACACACTTTACTTTTTGGGATTTTATCACCAAGATCCCATATAGAGTTCCTAATGTCATTTAATCTAGTGTAGAAGTCCATAAACATTTCATTTTCTTCCATATGTAATTCCTCAAATTTTGTTGTGAGGATTTGGACTTTAGATTTATTGAAAATTGATATTCCCTCGTGTGTCATTTCTAATATATCCCAGGCTTGCTTTCCAGAATCACAGGATATAATTCTTTTAAATTCATCCAGTGATAGTGCGCAAGTGATTGCATTTAGTTCTTTTACATTTGTACTACTCTCACTTTTCTAAAGTGTGGTCTAAGAAAAATAAGGTGTTACTCTCATTGATTTTGATCCATCGATACCAGTTACTTCAGTGGTAAGAGGGGTCCATTCAGTCACTGTGGCTAGCCACACACTTTCATCCATGGATTTTAAGAAAATCCTCATTCTGGCTTTCCAATAAGCATAGTTGGTGCCATCGAATGGTGGAGGCCTAGTGATTGAGAGGCTATCAAAATTTGACATCTTATAAATAGCTTAGATCGATTAGCTCAGGAAATAAATCCAAATAGAATAAATAAAAATGATCTATTAGGCTCTGAAACCACTTAAAAAGGCCAAGCTATATGTCCTAAAGGGAGGGGGGTGAATAGGACTATGCCAAATTTAAAAATAATACCAGCGAAATTAAATAATAAGATAGCCAAGTAAAGGAAAGATAATAGTCCACAATATAGAATATAAAGCAACCTCAAATTCTAATTGTTTTACGGACAACCTTTCATCATAAAAACCAAAGGTTTATGGTAAGGATAACCTTACTAGAACAAATAGAGAATTAAAAACTTAAATTATAAAGAAATAAAAAGGAAATAGCAAGAATTGAAATATATACTATTACAACATTCCCCACAATGCTTGAAATGTAAATATTACAACATTCACATCTACAAATACATCCCACAAACTTGAATGATAAAACATATAGAAAATAAATCACACATCCACAAAACACAAAGAGTTATAGTGGTTCACCTGTGTGTACACCAACTGTTAAATAATAGTAACACAGCTTACTACTCCACTCCTAATATCCTCACACGGGGGATATTAGCGTTCACTATTAAAATATGTTTTCCAGGTTCCCCTAAAACCCTCACAATTGTGTCTTTTAAATGGGCTTACACAATCCAAAAACTCCACTCTGAGTTTTCTGGCTCACCTCAGATAACCAAAACAATGAGATTTTTCTGGCTTAATCTCAAAAGAAACCAATACAATAAAAGATTTACGCAAATGTAAAATACCTGGATTTCTCCTTCTATAGCAGCCCAGATGAACCAAATCGGAGTAGAAGTTCGAATATAGAAGTTCAATATCCACACTCACTTTGAAATGGTTCTAGGTTCTAATTGATTTTAAATTAAACCAGTTAGGCTAGCTCTATTTGATTTTGATTCCAAAAAGTGGAATATCACAATTCCTCTTTCAAGTTGGATTGGAATGCAAAAACAAAATCAAATATGAAAAGCTAACAAAAGAGAATATTAAATAAGCACAATGTAGCTTAACAATAACACAAACTTATCTCTCAGAGTGATGCCTTGATTTTACTTGAATTGGATATAAAACTCTGAAATTCGTGCTCTATTTATAGTTGCAGAAATCACATCTTTGACTGGTCCTGTGGACCCTACGACTAGTCGAAGGTCGAACAGATTTTTAAATTTTTAGTGCGATTGGATAAAACCGTTCCACGACTGGTCGAAGGCTCTTCACGACCAGTCGTGAGCCCTCTACGACTAGTCGTGACCCTCCCACGACTGGTCGTGAGGAACCAGAATTCGTTGTTGTAGTTTGAATTGTCGCTGTTGGACTGGTTGTGAACGAGTTGAGCACTGTTCATACGACCAGTCGAGCAGTCTCCAGGACTGGTCGTAGACGAACAAAAAATTCCAAAAAATTGCAACCAACATGGGACTAGTCCTAGAATTTCTTAGACTGGTCGAGCCAGTACTAGGACTAGTCGAATAGGGTTTAGGACTAGTCTTAGAACAGTCCAAATACATGTCAAGTGATTCAATTTGAATTATGTTTGTTTCGACAAGAAAACGAATGTGTTTGATTCAGTCAAACTAACTTCTCATCTGAAGTTTTTCGTCAAGGTTTACTGTTATTCACAGTAGTTGTTGCTAGAAGAGTAAGGTCTTCAGTAACACGTTCATTTGGTGAAGGATGATGAACACCTTGTTGGTAAATTTTCTATTTTTTACACACTTCGAATGTACTGATATCCGTACTTGGCAGGATGATATTCCTTTCACCAAATCTCAGCCATCTCTGTCAACTTAATCTAATCACCATTGTTCCTGTACGCTGATCACTGTTGTCCTTATACGCGCAGTACCCTATAACTTTTATGTGGGTCTCATTCTTCTTTACATATCCTTTCTTTCTAATCTTCTTTCTTCTTTGTTTCTTGTCTCCAATATCTTCTCATTTCTTAAAGGCAATGTATGATGGAAACTTCGTATATTTTTGTGCGGTACCACACTATCATCTGTCCTTTATTGTTTTGCCATGCTACTGATGGAACAAAAACTTCTTTCGACATTACCTGGCTTTTTCTTCACTAAGTGATCCTACCAGCCATGGCAAGACACGTTCTACTAATTTTAGTGACATCACATACAAGCTTTCATACAGAAGCTCTCATTGTTTTGTTGGACTGAAATGCTCATGAGCAAGAGGAAGAACCTCAACTTCCTCACCATGAAAGTGCTTCCATATAATGCCCATTATTTAGTCAGCATGTGAGCACAACTTTGCATAAAAATCAGCTGAATTTGAATTGGCTCCAACATTCTGAATGCTTTCTATCAAGCATCTAAAATTGTCGAATCGACTTTCTTCTTCAGCATGCTCCTGAGTAAACGATAATTCCCCATATGCTACTGGGAATATAACCTTATCCTCAACAATGCTGTGGAAGATGCATACTTCGGCAATGAATTGTAACCTCTCATTGAAAGCTGATTAATCAGAGAAATCTTCTGAAAGTTGTATCTTCCTTGCCTCTTCAACTATATCATTCAACTCTCTTTTTATAGCATTGTGTCAATACAATATTTCATCAATTGGATGTGCTGCAATTGAATCAACAGCTGACTCCAGATGTTTCCTTTTTCCAGTCTTGGAAGATTTACAAGTGCACCACCCTTTCTCTGTTCAATCTATTAATTGGCCATGTGTGGGATACACTCAGCATTGCAGTTGAGGATCATCCTCAAAACTTTTAATGACCTTGGCAGTATTTTTCTCTTCCATCCAGATGAATATGACCTTTTAAAGAAGCCTTTCATCTGGAACTATCTTGTACAAGCATTTCAGTATATCTTGATGCTCATCAAGTGAAATAGAAGAAGAAAGCCATGGAAGGAACTTTGCCATCATATTCACAGGGATGCTGCAAAAGAACTGCCAGATCAAGGAAGCCTATTCCGCTTCCTTAGACATGTGCTGACTAACTGATGTTTGCATTGTTCCCGTACAAGAAGCCAACTCTCTCCAGAAACTGTCATCGTTCTGGCATTATTTGTCTTTGATCGAAACTGATTTGATCTTCTCTGACACTTTTTGGTGGAAGTCTATTGGATGTGAAGTAAACAACTATATTAGTCAGGAGAAAGATCGCTGCGATGTATCTGTCATTCAGAACAGAGTGTTAGTCAATTTATTAAATAAAATCATACTTTATTTTTAGAGATGAAGGGGAGGATGTTCCCACTGAGAGTGGCCATTTTGGAGTCCATACAGATGTCAAAAAGTGATGAATGTTCTCTTAATATTTTCTAAGTCATCATCGAATAATAAGTCCCCAGTAGAGTCGCCATTTTGTTTCGACAAGAAAACAAATGCATTTGATTTGGGGGATTTATTCAATGATAACAAAGAATTTGACGAGAGAACATTTATCACTTTTTGCCATCTATACTAAAAGCAAAGTACAATTTTATTTAAATAAAATAACTAACATTCTGTTATGAATGACAGGTATACCGTAACGACCTTTCTCCCGACTAACATGGTTGTCTACTCTCATCCAACGGATTTTGACCAAAAAAGTATCAGAGAAGATCAAATCAGTTGTGATCAAGGATAGACAATGTCAGGTAATGTTCAAAGTAGTTTCTGCTTCACCAGTAGCGCAACCAAACAATGAAGAATGGATGATAGCAACATCTAAAAAAATGAAAGGGTTCGATTTGTCGAGTATGGATAATAGGTCAATCATGTGAAATGTTACGAGGCGCGGTTTTACGTCGCTCACTCAGTTCATCCTCCTCGATGGTATTAGCAATGCAGTTTTCACTTCCTCCTTTGATATCAGTGCATTCAAAGTATATAGAAAAGAGAAAATTTTCCAGCAAATGTTGATCAGTCTGCATCAGATGAGCATGTTACTGAAGAAATCCCCAACTTTCCAATAGCAACCACCGTGAGCAACAATAAACCTTGAGGAAAACCTTCAGATGAGAAGTTAGTTCGATTGAATCGGACGCTGCTCACCAACAAGTAGATGAATTAATTAATGAATTAACGAATTCATTAGCCAATAGAGAATCCAGGGGGCATCGCCACAACTTTCCAGAGTAGAAGAGAAAGGGTCAAAGTGAAGCTGCTCAACTCTCATATGAATCGGCTGCTTGAAAGTCTTAAAAGAGTAGCAACAGATATTGGCGAAGAAAGAAAGCAAAACAAAGGATTGTCAAAGGTAAATAGTTAAAATTCTACTAAAGAGAACATCAGCGATTTTACAAATAAGAAAGTAAAGAAAGGGTTCAGACAATTCAAAGACTGCATGAAATATACATTTGAAGAAGATGGCATACTCCTTATGATTGCTAGTTGTAGAGAAAGTCCAATTGCAATGGCTAAAGTATTAAAGAAAATAAAGTGAAGAAGAAAAGAAGAATAGGCAAGAAGAAAGCAAGACAATGTGTTGACTCAGAAGATTCACAGTGTGTTGACTCGGAAGATTCACGGTGTAATTATTCAGGGGCAGACAAAGGCATACGAAATATGTTTTCCTTGAAGAGACAAAGGCATACAAAATAAGCAAAATCTCAGAATCCCAAATGAGGTAATCATTGATTCCCCGAGATGATAATTGTTTATGATAATTATCTATATCGGATTTTGCAGGTTAAAGTTGGGGCAAAAGCAAGCATTGATGATTGCTATCAAGCATTGGCAATTGTCACCGATAATTTGAGAAGCAAAAGGATTACGAAAGACAAAGTCATGTATTCTCCCTTATGCGAATGAATAAAAGTGCAAATTGTTAATTGACTTCAAATTTCAGGAGAAATTTAGGAGATACAATTGAAGAAGAAAGAAAAGTGAATGACTTGAAGAACAAGTTGCAAAGATGATTGATAAAAGCGAAATTGTTAAGGTGTACAACATAAGAGAAAAAATAAGAGTACACAAGCCTGATTAGTTTGAGACTAAAGGCAAAGCTAAGCTTGGGCAAAAAGTATGAGATGATATGGCATCAGTATATTTGTTAAAGGTCGCAACATCGTGATTTTGATTACGAAGATTCCCAGAGAAATGCTTCCTAATCAAAAGGGGGCAAGACAGGTGAGTAAAAACAGTGAAATATATTTCTTACCATAGAATGTATTTCTTTTGTGTATATGAATAAAATTCAGGCTTTCAAGCATATCAAGTCATCGCCAAATGAAAAGCGTTGTTGATCACTACCAAGCATTGATGATCATCGTCAAGCGCTGATGATTGCTGCCAAGCGTTGATGATGATTGTTGTCAACCATTGATGATCTCCATCAAGCGCTGATGATTGCTGCCAAGCGTTGATGATGATCGTTGTCAAGCGTTGATGATTGCCGCCAAGTGTTGATGATCGCTGCCAAGTGTTGATGACGATTACTGTCAAGCATTGATGATCATTAACAAGCATTGATGATTGCTATCAAGCATTGATGACTGTTGCTGACGCCAAAGATTTCCGTCAGAATTGCAAGTGGAATAAACTATACAGCCAACCACATATAAAGTTGATGACAACGATGGTAGCTTATCATTTAAGGCAGTCTAGCCAAGCCCTAAAAGGGCTAGCTATGCATAAGACCTATCATTTTCGTCACTCGAGCAGTAATGAGAAGCCAGTGGCCCTAAGAAGCCTGTAAAGGCCATCATATGCATACTTATGTAGGCAGCTGACGGAGCCAGTGACTAAAAGCCTAAAAGGCTAAAAAGTCCTTAACAGCCAGTCACGCGTGTAAGACTAATGCCATCTGTATAGCTTTCCGGCAGTGTCATGGGGAACAGAGAAAAATGCCCTCTTATGAATGGGCTTGACCTTGCAGATGAAGGAAAAGCGGGCCGCAGTGTGAGCTGTTTAGGCCATGTCCATAGATAGGCCAACCGTGTGTAAGACCCCCCAGATCTTTGGTTTGATTTCAATACTAACTCATGAGGAAGGGCTTAAACCTACTCATTGATGGATTGGCGGCCCTAGATTTGGTACCCCAAAGGTTGCCTTGTGAGCTCTGTGAACTATAGAGAGTTACCGCGGTCAACCCTGTGCATAATTCCAACCGAGTTCACGGCCCCGGTAGCTTCACTGGGCTCATCCGATGGATCGCGGTTTGTGAACTCCCTACGCAGTGAGAAGTCCAGTGAACTCCTAAGAGTTACAGAGACTATCACATAAGGCAACTTGACTCCACTACTCAAGAGTCTAAAAAATTGTGTGCTCCACTACTCAAGAGCTTAAACCGTGTGTTGCTCCACTACTCAAGAGCTTAAACCGTGTGTTGCTCCACTACTCAAGAACCTAAATTGTGTGTGTAGGTGTCAATCCAGTAGTGTCAGTCAAGTCCAGTCTAGTTCAATCTAAACTAGTCAAGTCAAGTCTAGTCTAGTTCAATATAAACTAGTCAAGTCAAGTCCAGTCTAGCTCGATCTAGACTAGTCGAGTCAAGTCCAGTCAAGTCAGGTCAAGGTCAGTCTTGTCCAGTTAAAGTATGGTCAATCAAAAGTACACTATCTCCACTGCTTAAAAAGCATAAACTAAGCATAGCATTCAAAATGATGTAGATACATATTTCATTTTAGAGATGCTAAAGCATAAATTATGCATAACATTCAAAATGCCGCAGATACATATTTCACTTTAGAGATGCTCAAATATGCAAAAGCATAAACTATGCATAACATTCAAAATACCATAGATACACATTTCATTTTAGATATGCTCAAATATGCAATTTCCTGCTAATGAAAATTTTAAATATTGATTAAACAATATGCAAAAAATGTGTTTCCCTTGAATCAGGTTCAAATTACAACATCAATAAATGCCTTCAAGATATTGGCAATTATCTACTTAAAAGTTCAAATCTTCAAGATCAATTACTAGCCTTCAATTGTAATATACATATTCTTTTGACAAGGATCGAAATTCTTTAAAAGGAGCAATAAAGATTATCCATCCTTTAAGAGTATTAACAGGCTTCACTTTGGAAATATTATCTTCTGAAGAAATCATTATGCAAAGTTGACCTGGAAAGGGGTTAGGATTTATGTCTTTAAAATAATCTATGCCTTGGTCTTTCTAATAATCTCTTATGCACGGTGGAGGAATTCATATGCCAAGAATTATGAATAATGATATCACAAGATTCCAAGTATCAGATCTGATGGAGACAAAGAACAAGTGGAATCATCATCATTAACTTCTATGTCCCTTGGAAAGTTATTAAATGGAAATTGAAAAGAAGTCTTGTCTATTTTTCAGAATCAGCAAAGATCAAAGGAAAAGTCTATGAAGAAATATTAAGGAGTGCAAGCTAGAAACGACTCAGCAAAAAGACTCAACGGTTGAACCTTTGGAGCTGGAAATGATATCTCCAAGAGCGGGATTTAACGAGCAAAAGATGCAATGCAAAACAAGATGATAAGCACAAAGATGAAATGATTAAATCATTATCATATTGCAAATATTGCAATCATCTTAAAAAAGAGGAGAAGTTTTTAATAAATTTCAAAATTATCAATACTTTAGGAAACTAAATTGAAAAATTATAATGTCTTGAGATACTAATTCTGATTAATTTAGTAGGAAAGACTATTATTCGAAAGCTTGGATTATGCAGATCGTAAATAAAGAAAACAATCAAAAATTTTATTGCGGCAGGAGTAGCATTAAAGAACAACCCCAGATACAGAATTGAAGAAAAGAGTCGCTGGAATTGATCAAAGAGACCGTTGCAGCAGCAGCGGTGTTGAAAGATAGCTCTCTGGTCAAGATCTTAGGGACAAAGTCGTCACAGCTATTGCAGAGATGTGTTTCGATGAAAAGAGAATTTCATCTTCTTTAGTGAAGCATCCACTTAACACTGCTAGCAGGGGTCATTCAAGTCTTCCGTTCGAGCATAATCATTCAAATCTTCCGTTCGAGCGCAATCATTCAAGTCTCCCATTCGAGCGCAATCATTCAAATCTTCCGTTCGAGTGCAATCATTCAAGTCTTCCATTTAAGCACAGTCATTCAGATCTTCCGTTCGAGTGCAATCATTCAAGTCTTCCATTCGAGCGCAATCATTCAAATCTTCCATTTGAGCCCAATCATTCAAGTCTTCTGTTCAAGTGCAATCATTCAAGTCTTCCATTCGAGCGCGAGCATTCAAATCTTCCGTTCAAATATGAGCATTCAAATCTTTAGTTCAAATATGAGCACTCCAGTCTTCTGGTCAAGTATGAGCATTCTAGTCTTTTGATCAAATATGAGCATTCCAGTCTTCTGGTCAAGTATGAGTATTCAAGTCTTCTGATCAAACGCGATCATCCAGTCTTCCATGCAAGCATGATCAAGCAGTCATCCTTCAGTTGCAGTTCATTCAAGTTCTTCGGGCAGAGGAAGATCGATCCTCCATTTGATTTCACGAATCAATCAAAGAAGGATCGAGGGGGCATCTGTCGATCCCCAGCAGAGTCGCCATTTTGTTTCGACAAGAAAACAAATGCATTCGATTTGGGAAATTTATTCAACGATAACAAAGAATGAATGAGAGAACATTAATCACATTTATTCTGAGTTCATTTACATCCTCGGATTCCCTTGATTATGAAAACAAAGTACAATCAATCAAAGTTAGATAAGATAGCCCGATGGAAATTTCGCCAGCATTCCGACGCCTATTTCTGTCATCTCCTAATACTTAGGAGGAATTGTTGAATCAATCAACTAATCTCCAAGGAGATAGAAATTTCGGCAGTATTTCGGTGCCTGCTTTGGTCATCTCCTAGTACTTAGGAGGAATTGTTGAATCAATTAACCAATCTTGGGCTTGAAATCAGTCCTGAGCATTCTTCCAGTCATTTTTCCTTGAATCCTCTTTGAAATGTGGAGCGGTCTTGTTAAATAAGCCTAAAAACTCGCCCAAAATGTAAGATTACGGGGTTTCCACCATCCGATCAACTCAAAACTTTACGTGTAGCCTGGGGACCATGAATTAGCCATACACGTCAAATTTCAGCTCCTGAATCCTTCTGAAAATGGCCAAACTGACAAATCAGCCCCTGGAATCCTGATTTGGGGCCCGCCTAATATTTGGATATGCTTCAAACTCGATCTCAATGCATTAGATGAGCTGACAATGCGGATGGACGGAGCAGATTTCCCACGAACATCATGCTGGACCCACATGTACATTGCATGTACATAGTGCATGAGTGCATAAGCCGTGCACCATTATAGCCAAAGTCGGTTAGCGCCTGCTGACCAACGTCTTCTTCTTCATTTCAAAAGAAAACAACAACGTCCTCACTGTTCGTCTGCAATTTCTCTCAATGGGGCCTAATCTTCATCCAAATCACCGATCTAGACCGTCCAGTCACTTCAAAGGATGGGTATTACCCTTACCTAGGTGTCTTTTTGCCACCATGCAAGCTCTTGTGAGATCTTGGCCGTTAGACGTAGAATGGACGGTGAAATGAACACCCTCGTGGGCCACACCGAGTTCACTTTAAAAGCAATCCTTTCTGGATGGTTTTTCGCTCTAAGTTCAATGTACGGAGTGGATTTTCCATTCGTCTCCAATAAGTGGGCCATCACACATCATAGAGTCGACGTATGTCGACTCTGTTGCGAAACAGAGTCTCTGTCCGTTTGTTGTGGGCCACCATCATGCAGTGAAAGGTGGATCGGAACCGTTCATCAGGTAGAGGAAGATAAACCCATCAAAACTATGTTGACCTTTAGCGACCATGTTCTTCCTTATGATTGTTAGATCGATCACAAAGAGACCGTTCGGCTACTATTTCAGCTTGATTGTCTCAGTGGGCCACATCATAGGATGATCAAAGCTCACAATTCATGGTTGAAATCTCGAGAGGAATCCAGTGAACTATGCGAATCTCTCGAAAGGCTGCTATATTGCACCACACCAGCAAAACAGTGAAAGGAAATGGTTTTTTCCCCTGTTTATGCACAGCGGAAGATCCGGCCGGTCGCGCGGTTCGCCCAATGGGAATCTTCCATCGGACGACATCACGTGACACATGGCCTACAGGAATCACCCCCTAGATTCCCATATATGTTGCGCGGGTCGCACAACAGGTAGACCGCATAACACTGACTTTCATTACTTGCGCAGTTTGGCAGAACAGCAACTTTCGTTGCCCGATTGGTGCAACAGCAGCTTTGGTTGCGCGGTCCGCACAACAACAACTCTCATTGGGCGGTCAGCGCAACACCACCTCTCTCTCTGTCTCTCTCTCTCCTCACTTCTTCTTCTTCATTTCCTGGCCCACCAACTGATCGAACCCATCAATGAAGCAGGGGAAGGGTATTTATAGACCCCACTACTCTTACAAAGTAGTGATCATCACCACTTATCCCTTCACATATGGACATCTTCTTTTCTTAAACCATGGTGTCTACCAAGTTTCCTCTTAAATGGTGGTGTACAACCTCTCTCCCTTAAAATGACACTTGTTCACCCTTTTTTACCAAAATACCCTTTTTAATCCCTTTTACCAAAATACCTAAACTACCCGTAGACATGGATTTTTACCAAAATACCCAAACTACCCCTGGACATGAATTTTTACCAAAATACCTAAAATACCCCCGGATATGGATTTTTACCAAAATACCTAAAATACCCTCGGACATGGATTTTTACCAAAATACCTAAAATACCCCCAGACATAATTTTTACCAAAATACCCCCGGACATGGATTTTTACCAAAATACCTAAAATACCCCCGGACATAATTTTTACCAAAATACCCTCGGACATGATTTTTACCAAAATACTGCCAGACATGGATTCTTACTAAAATACAGATTGCGTAACCCTAGAAAAGACATGTATCATGGAATTCTCTAACCACTGCAATAAGATATTTTTTGTGCCTCAATAATGTATATGAAATGACCTACCCTAAGGTCAATCTAAGGTCAATCATACCTTCACCATGAAGTATGAACATTGAACCTTCTCTTCTTCAGATGATTTTAAAATTCAAGAAGCTTGAGACCTCGACACTTAATGAAGCTTAAAAAGCTTGAATTCATAGTCCTTGAATTGTACTTCACCTAGAGTCTTGAACAAGATTTTGTCTTTGATGTAGCTTTAAAACTCTGATGTTTTAGAGAAGAGAACAATGTAATTGATCTTGCATTTCTTGAAGTAGATCATTATTCTTGACTTGAAGCATTGTGATGCAGTGCCTTGAACATATGTATATCAACGTGCTACACAAGACACTGTAGACACCCCACCGAAAACAAGGATACAACATTCTTTGAGCTTCGACTTGACTTTAATCAATTGTCTCCTGTGAATTGGGAAATTAATGAAAACTCAAACAGATCACGGTGGAAGTAAACTCGGTACGCGCTGGAAATAACCAACGGACCAGATTGGCTGACACCAAATCCAGTAACGATTCGGTCACCTCCGACCCTCCAAACTCCAAAACCTCTGAAACTCTCTGTATGATGCAACCGACAGGCAAAAATGGATAAAACGAATACTCTCTATCCACGGTCACTCTTTGTATTATTCAGTCTTTCCGGGTAGCGTTGTGTCGAGGTTAAAAGATCATATCTTTGAAATCAATGAAAAATACGGTCGTCCCGATATATGAAATGGTCATGATATTATTGGAGGCAAACCCTGACCGACTAGGATGATTTATGATTCATTGGAAAGGTGGTCAAATGACCTTCCTAACAAACTTAAGTTTACTCCAATCCGAGTCAGGATGAGGAAGATTCATCTCGTTTATCAAAATCATATGTTACCGATTGACCAAGATCGAAAAAAACTTTGGCTGCGCTTTAAACTAGTCAAACGAGATCTGATCGAGATGATTTCAGTTACAATGAAAAGCTTATTAGACAACGTTTCCAAAAATCCTAATATCATCAAAGGCAGACCATTGGTCAAGTTGCAAACATCCGATTTCATACATTAGACGGACGTGCTTTCGGCATATCAAACGACGTCCGATTGAAGTAATCCTAGTCTTATTAGGAAGCTTGCCTGATTACCTTTCCAACAAGATAAAAATTACCCAAAACAGACGGCTAACGAAGAAGATGTGGATATTTAAACATTTACCATAAAAAACAAAAAATAATAATAATAACTTTTATATATATATAAAACAATCGTTACTTTTTCCCTTTTATATAATATATATATATACCATTACCTTTTACATATATTATAATATAATAAAATCATTACCTGTACACGTCGGGCCAGGAGCCAAGACGTTACCCTTTACATACTATGAAAGCTCGTCTGTCCCATGTAGGGCCCACGTACCAGGACTGACGAACAGTTGTTACCTTATATATATACATATTATATAAAATATCTCACACATATGCAACGTCCCATGGCCCACATAATAGTGTTGCCCACGATTTATGGTAGGCGCCCACCATGCAGTAGCATGCAGGGCCATCAGTCAGGGCGGACACTCACAGCAGGACCCTGTACATCGGTCATCTGAGACATGGGTCGCTGCCTATATAAGGCATCCAGGGACATGAGATCAGGGGGTGGAAAAAAAAAGAAGAGAAAAAGTTCAAAGGGACGACGGAAAGGAAAATCAAAGGAAGCAGAGGGAGAAAGGAAAAATTAACAGAGAGAGGGAAGAGAGTTCCAGTAGACAGAGAGAAACGGATAGGGAAAGAGAGAAAATAGAAAGCAGAAAGAGAGAAAAAGAGATACAGAGTGTCTGGGATTTGGGAGTTTGCCTAGAGGTGCTACTAAGAGTACCTTAAATATTTTTAATGTGCCGACATCTTGCCCAATGCAGAGACAAAAATGGTCATCAAATGAGTCAAAAAGGCTAAGGACTTGTCTATTTCTATTCAATTAGCATTCTACTCCACACATTCCTATTGCATTAATCACCTTCATATTTTATTCAGCATCATTCTCCATCTTCCATTTTTCACTTTATCTGCCTGCCCAGGATCTTAAATCCCTGTGAAGTAAGGCTAGTTGGCATTTATTTCCATTAAGCTGTTTTATTTTATTTGCCTACCCAGGGCCACTTGGCTCTGTGATGTAAGGCCGATAACCTTTTATTTTATTTGCACTGCCTAGGGATCTTGAGTCCTGTGAAGTAAGGCTAGTTAGCATTTTGCCTTATTTACTGCTTTTATTTCATTTGCCTACCAAGGGCCACTTGGCTCTGTGATGTAAGGCTAGATGACTTTTTTTTTTATCTTCGCACCTTGCCACCCACACAGGATATGTGAAGGTGGTCAAGTATAAAATGCCGACATTTCATTAAATCCCCAAAAAATTGCAAATCTTGTGAAGTAGAGACCGCATATTGTGCGGGCGGAAAAGGGTGCTTAAAACCTTCCTTTTTCGTCACTGAGGCCCTTACTCGGAATCTACGGCTGCAGACCAACCGTGGGAGTCACTTGAGTCGGAAAATCGTGAGATTGCCTAACTCCTAAGCGATTCTATGGTTCCTAGCCGGCCGTAGATTTTATGCTTCATTTGGCTAGTGGCGACTCCAAATCAAATGCAATTTTACACCTGAGCCAATAACACACATCGCCCATAATAGAAAAAATCAATACGAAAGCCAACCAAGTGACACCGCCGCAACGCTCGTGAGCGCGTGCGTTCGGGGGGAGGTGTTCACAGAATGGCGACTCCACTGGGGACTGTGCTAGTCACCAGCCCAGGCCCAACTCGAAACACATGATTCTTCAATTTATGGGGATTTTATAAATTCGGCATATTTACTTTCTTGTACTCCAGTGAATACTGGTCTTATTTACTCTCCATATCATGCCTATTAACATTCCAGTAAATACTGGTCTCTTACTAACGCACTAATTCTCTAATTGTCCAGTCTATACTGGTCCACTTTACCTTCCTACCTGCATCCCGCATTCCAGTCTATACTGGTCTTTTCTACTTTCTCGCAAGCATACTGCAATCCAGTTCTCACTGGTCCATTTACTTTTCTGTTAATCCAGTTTGTACTGTTCCTCCTATATTTTCCTGACATTTACGTTTACCTTTTACAAAAAGAAAAGAAAACGCCAAAAAAATTTTAAAAAAAAAAAGAGACAAAAACAAGAGAAAAAGAAAATACCAAAAAAGAAGGAGGTGATCGCAAGGTACACCCATTGCAAGGAAGTAGTAGGCCATTCTGTAACCATTGCGCCCAGAAACCAATTACGGGTTCGTCGTCCTGCACAATCATCGCGTACTTACCAAAGTATCATCCGAACCCGTGCACAAGCAGCCATGTCAGGACAAGGTGACAATCCTCCAACTCCTCCAGAATCGCCAAGACCGCAAGCCGCTCAACCGTCCGCATCCACTCCCTCGACAACCGAGCTCGCCCGCGGTTTAAACAGGTTAGAGAATATTGTGAATCGCATTCACACAGAAATGGCGCCACTCATTCATAACATGCGTCCACCGAGCATCCATGTGGGTCTATCAGACCCAACTGTTAATCAATTTCAACCCATTCCTCTTAACGGAAATCGGGTTCACTTTCAAAACCCACCAGTTACAGCAACTCAAACTCCAGCACCTCCTCCCCTTGATGGGAGTCAACCAGCACATTCTAGTCAATCACAGTCTGGTCAATTCCAACAACCTTCTCCCAGTGGGAATTTATTTCAATTTCCACCCAGTCAACCACATCAAATACCTACTATACATGGACATCCACCCATCCAAGCTCGCCCTCTCGGCGGGACCGCATCCCAATTCCCACACCACACCGTGCACTCAATCCCTCTGACTGAGGGGCATAGGAACATCGAAGAAGTCAACCATTATGAAGAAGAGGCTAACCGAATGCCAGAAGGAGCACGACCTCCTTTGTCCCAACCGAATGAATTTGATCGATTGCGGGAAGACTTCGAGAACCAACTAAGGGCAATGCGAAATGAACTTCAAAAACAACATGGGGTGGAACTCCCATCCACAAAATTCAGGGATCTTTGCCCATTCCCTGATGCTAGGGTACCTGCAAACTTCGAGGTACCCAAGTTTCAACGATACGATGGTACGGGATGCCCAACTGCACATTTAAAGGCTTTCTGTGGTGAACTTGATGCCATGGCAGAAGATGATGGAGCATTGATCCGTCTGTTCCAAAAATCCCTAAGGGGTGATGCATTAGATTGGTACACATCTTTGGACTATCACAAGATTAGAACATGGGAACAATTGTCCCAAGCTTTTGTAGATCGTTTCGCGTATAATCTAAATGCAGCACCCCGAAGGTCAGACTTGGCAGCCCTTAGGCAAAGGAGCGACGAAACGTTGTCTGCATACGTGGGGCGATGGAGAGCCATGGCCGCACGAATGAAAACACCAATTGACGAGGAAGAACATATCTCTATGATTGTCCATTCGGCCAATCCAAATATATCGGGATATCTGATTTCATACCCGTATGCCAATTTTACTCAGCTAATTCGTGCGGGGGAACAGGTGGAGGCCGGAATAAGAACTGGCACAATCGCACCATGGCCCCACCAGTCTACCCCGGTACAAAAGGCGAAACTTGAAGAAAAGGCAGGCAAATATGGAGTAAGAAATAGAGATATGGCTCCTCCTCGTCCAGCGGAAACTAATAATGTTGTCGCTTCCGCACAAGGAATGCCAAGAAATCCTCCACAGGAACAACAGTACTACTCTCAGCAGCAGCAACCTAGGTGGAATCCGCGATACACAAACCAGAACAGGCAAACGGGTGCGGCACAGGTGTCTAGGCAATTTACACCATTAGCCCAATCATACACGGACATTCTCACCACACTCATCCAAAGGCAACTCTTGGCACCTCTCCAGCCTAGACCGCCGCCAAACCCGTTGCCTCCAAATTTCAAAGAAAATGAGTATTGTGCATTCCATCAAGGGCGAGGTCATACCACAGAACGTTGTTTCTCCTTGAAACATGCAGTTCAAAATTTGATTGATCAAAACCAGATCACAGTCACGGCCCCTGAAACAGCTGCTGCTAATAGTAGTAACATACTCCAAAATCCTCTGCCGCAGCATCAAGAACGCCCCAACACTTCTAGCACTCCCACTGTCAATGCCATCCAGGGAGAATATCCTCCCCATGTTTGCCAAGCATTCTCGACCAAAAGCTACGACATAGAAATTCCTCCATTCACTTTGCAAGGGGCATTACCATCTCCTCTGTTGGTCCTTCAAGGGAAGGCCCATGAATCTCATCCCAGTCCTACTCATCACATAAAACAAACATGGGATCAACCGTTGGTCCTACAAAGAAGAGCCCCCACATCAACACAAACCAACAACTCCCACCAGTCAGGAGTCCACCGGCCAGTTGTCCTTATGGGAAAGGCTCCATCGCCCATGCCCAGTCATGTACCATACCATCTACCCATTGATGCACAAGAACGACGTCCTCTCCCGTTCAGCATGCCACACGAACTCGCAAGATCCGGACGGACAATCCAGGAAGGCCCACATTCACAACTCTTAGGGGCACCGTTGGCTTCGCCATTGAAACACACATCTGCTATCGCTAGCCCACTGTCTCCTCTAGAATCTTCTCCTCCTCTGCCTCTTCAAGGAAAGATGGAACTGGTCTCAGACAACAAGGCAGTCCCCTGGCATTACCCCGAATGCTCAGAGGTGGGAAACATGCATCCTAATGGGAGATGTCTTCGAAAAGAAGGACTCAGAGGAGATCCCAAGGGACCTTTGGCAGGGACGGCACACAAGGCTGATACCACATACGATGTAGCGGCCCAGCTTAAAACCATCCCGGCCCAAATATCCGTTTGGGAACTCCTCTGTACATCGCAGGCACACCGGGAGATTTTTGTTAAAACTCTGAACGATGCGCATATTTCCCGGGAAGCTGCCCCTGAGATGGTCGCGCACATGATAGGGCAACTCCTGGCGCCCCGAGCCATAACTTTTTCAGATGACGAATTGCCACCAGAAGGCCGCAACCATGCCAGGTCATTAAATGTAACTGTCTGTCATAAGGATAAAAGCATCCCACTGGTATTGATTGATAATGGTTCAAGTTTGAATGTTTGTCCACTTCGGACTGCCTTATATTTGGGACTAGATCCATCTATGTTCAGGCCAAGCAATATGAATGTGAGAGCATTCGATAATTCCCGAAGACAAGCGCAAGGAGAAATTGATCTTGAACTACAAATTGGCCCCGATACGTCCACCATTTCCTTTCAGGTTTTGGACGTCCCTTCATCATTCAATCTTCTCCTTGGTCGGCCCTGGCTTCACGAAGTAGGGGCCGTACCATCAACGCTTCACCAGAGGGTCAAGTACATCCATGGGAATAAAGTGTTATGCATTCTGGCGGATCCTGAACCACTTTTTCCCGCTGAAACAAATCTTCAGGGGGAGCCTAACATCCCAGTTATTGACGCATGGAAATCGGACAAAGACAAACTATATTGTAGCTTCCAATTTGAAGCAGTGGATCACGTCCCATCAGTATGTCCTTTAAAATCAAACTGTATTTTCACTCCAGCCGAGCGTCAAATCCTGAACTACCGTCTTGAACACCAAGATACCGCCAAGGTGATTGAGGTTCAAGAAAGAGTAGGGAGGACAGGACTGGGATATGAGTCTCCTCCACCAGAAAAACCAGAGAAAGCAGATACCAAGAGGAGGTGGAAGGGCCAAGAGATGAGTCATCCTTCCCATTTTACACCAATCCAATTCATTAGCGCAGGAGTCATCCATCCAAGTCAAAATCCAGAGTCCGATCCACCAAGTCATGATAATGGTCTCACTCACTGAGTTGCCCAAGCAACAACTGGGCAAGGGGCAGGAGCTACCGTCTCTTGATTGGACCACAACGATGGTCCCATCGAGCCACAACAACTTGAAGAGCTCCACGACACAGGGAATGAAGAAGAAAGGTCCGATGAATCTGACGTCGAGTCAGAACCCAGCCCTCGCTACATCATGATGATTGGGCATAATATCGAAAATCAGCCCACTACATCCCAAAACCCTGCCTCTCGAAGGGAGAGAGCGCAGGGCTCCACTTGGTTCACCACCCCCATGAGTCTTGAATCGACCGGTCAGTCTTCTCAGAATGTCGGTCTGAAAAAAAAAACGTCCTTGTAAATAGACATTTGCACTACGAGCAAGACCATGATAGACACTGGTTTGAAACTCCAACTTGCTCGGTGTTCGATAAAATTAAAACACAAAAAAATCTTAAAAATCTTCAAAAACATGAAAAAATAGAAAATCCTCAAAAACCAAAAACAATAGAAAACCCTCAAAAACCAAAAACAATAGAAAACCCTCAAAAAAAAAAAAAACAATAGAAAATCCACAAAACCCAAAAACAGAAGAAAATTTACAAAAATCAAAAACATCAAAAAATTTTCAAAATACCCAAAAATCAGAAAACTTTTCAAAAGCCATAAGCAATAAAGTGTCAGACTCATCCAAAAGAGTGCATGAAGCCGAAGTTGACATCTATGACTTTGACATAGAGCTAGACTTCGAACTCATGGGTTTAGAAGAAGTCAAGGATAAGGGAAATGATGATCCGACTCGAACTTGAGAATCTCCTCAATAAGTTCGATTCAAAAGCCAATGTTGTACCTGACGATTTCGATGTGGTCAATCTCGGAACTCCCGAGAATTCTCGGGAAGTACGCATTGGAAAATCTTTATCTCGAGCGACAGGAAGATGATGATCGAGTTTTTGAAACCGCGGCTGTCAAACTTTGCCTTCTCCTACGAAAATATGCCTGGACTCGATGAAGATCTGGTGGTACATCGTCTACCAACGAAGCCCGAAATCAAGCCGTCAAGCAGAAGTTAAGGAGAATGCGACCAGAGTGGATCCTGAAAATACGGGAAGAAGTAATCAAGCAGTACAACGCCGGTTTCCTGGTAGTATCTAACTACCCGGAATGGCTGGCCAACATCGTTCCCGTTTCCAAGAAAGACGGCAAGGTTCGGATGTGCATCGACTTTCGTGACCTCAATAAAGCCAGTCCAAAGACGACTTCCCATTGCCCCACATCGACACTCTAGTCAACAATACGGCAGGTTACAAAATTTTCTCTTTCATGGACGGTTTCTCTGGCTACAACCAAATCAAAATGGCTGTAGAAGACCGTGAAAAGACATCATTCATTACGCCGTGGGGAACATTTTGCTACCGAGTCATGCCATTTGGGTTGAAAAATGCCGGAGCTACGTACCAGCGAGCCATGACGGCACTATTCCACGACATGATGAACAAAGAGCTGGAAGTGTATGTGGATGATATGATCGTCAAGTCTCAAAGCATCGAGGGGCATTTCAAAGACCTCGAAAAACTCTTCAACCGATTGGAAAAGTTCAAGCTCCGTCTCAATCCACAAAAGTGTGTCTTCGGGGCAACCAGTGGCAAGTTACTCGGTTTCATCGTCAGTGAAGATGGCATCCGAGTCGACGAATCAAAAACAAAAGCAATTTTAAAGATGCCATGTCCTAAAAATGAGAAAGAAATTCGGGGTTTCTTGGGCAGAATCCAGTATATCAGTCGTTTCATTGCCCAGCTTACGCCCATATGCGAGCCCATATTCAAGCTGCTCCGCAAGAACACGCCAAAAGAATGGAACGAAGATTGTCAAGAAGCCTTCGACAGAATCAAGAAGTATTTGCTAGATCCACCAGTGCTAGTCCCACCGGTGCTCGGACGGCCCCTACTGCTTTATATCTCAGTCGCTGCAGACGCCATCGGGTGCGTCCTTGGCCAACACGATGACACAGGAAGAAAGGAGCGAGCAATCCACTATCTTAGCCGTCGATTCACTGATTACGAGTCTCGATACTCGTTAATCGAAAAAACATGCCTCGCCCTCGTATGGGCCACCCAACGCCTTCGCCAATACATGATCGCTTATCCAGTCCTCCTGCTCGCACGAATGGATCCACTGAAGTACCTATTCGAGAAACCGGCTCTAACTGGAAGGATCGCAAAATGGCAATTGTTACTTTCGAGTTTGACATCACCTATGTCACTCAGAAAGCAATCAAGGGGCAAGCTTTGGTCGACCATCTCGCAGCACACTCTCTGACTGACTATCAGCCGCTGAAGACTTTCTTCCCTGATGAGGATATCTTATTCCTTGAGGGAGAAGAAGGACAAGATGCCGATGAATGGACCTTATATTTCGACGGTGCGGCTAACGCTAAAGGAAGCGGAATAGGGGCAATCCTTTACTCTCCAGATGACATCCCCATCCCTATTTCAAGAAGGCTATCCTTTGGGTGCACGAATAACATAGCCGAGTATGAGGCATGTATAGCAGGCTTAAAGGAAGCAATCATTTTAAGAGTGAAAAAGCTAAGGGTCTTTGGTGACTCTCAACTCATCATCAATCAAACAAATGGTGATTGGAAGACGAAGGACGAGAAGCTGATTCCGTACCACGTTTACCTCGAGAATCTCATCGACGAATTTCATAAAGTCACTTTTACATACATGCCACGTGCCAAGAATCAATTTGCTGATGCCTTGGCCACATTAGCATCTATGTTAAACATTCCCAAGGGAGCAGCACAATGGGAACTTACAGTCGAACTACAAGAAGATCCAGCATTCTGCTTGCAAATTGAACAAGCCGAAACACCACCTGACAAGCACCCTTGGTATACCGATATCAAGAAATACTTAGAAGATCGGGTATACCCGGAAAGCGCCGCTCCAACGGACCGTCGTACAATCCAACGATTAGCTACACAGTTTACTATTAACGGTGGCATCTTATACAAACGATCCTTCAATCAGGTCTTATTGCGATGTGTGGACGAGGCAGAAGCTGCGAAAATCATGTCCGAGGTCCATGACGGAATCTGCGGCCCACACATGAACGGACACATGATGGCCAAGAAAATCCTACGTTTAGGATACTACTGGCTAACTATGGAAACCAACTGCACGCCAACACGTCAGGACTTGCTTTAAATGCCAAGAACATGCCAATCGGATCAATGCGCCTGCTTCCGAGTTATATAACCTGACCACACCCTGGCCATTTTCAATGTGGGGCATCGACATCATCGGCAAAATCAGCCCCAAAGCTTCCAATGGCCACGAATATATCTGGTAGCGGTCGATTATTTCACCAAGTGGGTGGAAGCGGTATCTTTTACCACCATCAATGCTTCTCACGTGGTACGGTTCCTAAAAAACAACATCATCAGTCGATATGGAATCCCACACGCCATCATCACAGATAACGGGACGCCTTTTGTGAACCGAAAGGTGGACAACTTCCTCGAGCAATTTAAAGTCAAAAGGCATAGATCCAGCCCCTATCGGCCGCAAATGAATGGAGGGGTGGAAGCAGCCAATAAAACACTTGTTCGTATCCTCGAAAAAATGGTGAAAACATATCGTGACTGGTCCGAAATGCTCCCATATGCACTTTGGGCTTATCGAACATCCATACGCACCGCAACGGGTGCCACTCCATACGAACTCACATATGGAATGGAGGCAGTTCTACCGGTTGAAGTCGAAATTCCCTCACTGCGCATTCTGTTAGAAAGTGAAGTGGAAGAAGGAGAATGGTTACAAGATCGCTATGATCAACTGCATCTGACAGACGAAAAGCGCATGCGAGCTTTATGTCATTCCCAAGCCTATCAAAGAAGGATTGCACGAGCTTACAACAAGCGGGTCCGTACAAGAACATTCAGAATAGGAGACGTAGTAATGAAGAAGATCCTACCTCCTCATCTACCTGACCCAAGGGGAAAATTCAAACCCATCTGGGAAGGCCCGTTCGTTATACGTGAAGTACTCCCTGGAGGTGCACTCGCCTCACCAACCTGGAAGGACAGGATCTAGCCGAGCCCATCAACGCCGATCACGTCAAAATACACTACGGATAACGAGTAAGCTAAAAGAAATGTTTCCTAAGATCGGATCTTACAACTCCCTACCCAATCACCCTTAGCAACAAAGTAAGACACAAAAAAAAAACGTATGTACATATGACGATTCAAAATTTCCAAAAATCCAAAAAAAAAAAAAAAAGGAAAAAAAAAAAAAAAAAAAGAAAAAAAAAAAAAAAAAAAAAAAAAAGAAGAAAGGAAAACAAAAAAAAGAGAGATGAATGAGGAACCAAAAAGACAATCTATAGTACCATCCATCAGCCTTACCCCCTGTTTTCAAGAAAATTTCCGATCTTAGAAGGCATTCTGAAGCCTCTCGTTGCCCTAGAAATCATTATCGGCCAATATTGAGAAAGTTTTCAAAAAAGAAAAAAAAAAGAAAAAAGAAAAAAAAGAGGTGTGTCTAAGCAAAATGGACGAGGTAAAAACCTGCAAGGGCGCCTCGGGTAAAAACAGCGGACACACAGCGGACCTGGTGAAAACCTGCAAGGGCGCCAGGGGCAAAAAGGCACAGCTGCCAAGGGGCCGGCAAGAGCAAATACTCGGGACGCGGTGAAAACCTGAAAGGGCGCCACGGGCAAAAATGACGAGCTAAGCCAGACGTAACGAAAACTCGTAAGAGCGTTACGGGTAAAAACGGCAAGAAAAGAAAAAAAAAATAAGAAAAAAAATAAGAACAACAAAACACTTCAGTCATGGCGACAAATTCGTATCCGAAGTCAAAACGTGAAGACCGCGATGTTTCAAGAATTATCAAGCATAACCTAAGCCAAGAGACATGGATTCTCACTACGTACTCTCAAAGATAATTTCAAAAATCTTCAAAAAAAAAAAGAAGAAAAATCCATTCGGAAGTCGTATAGGATGAACAATGGAAAAGTCAAGTGTCTGATCCCTGCCGACCAAAATATAAACCATGCTCATAAGACAAGTCTGGCAAAAAAAAAAGAGAGAGAGGGAATTTCCATCTTATTCATTTTCTTTATTTACATGCATCGAAAAAAAAAAAACTTAAAACTTTAAAAAAAGAAAAAAGAAAAAGAAAAAGAAAGCAAAAAAAAAAAACTCTTGCAGGTTGCAACATGAAGTTATGGTCGCCTTTTCAAGACACCCGGCCCAACAACAACCTCTGCTGGCTACTCGGGTTAGTTTCGCTCCCTCAGCACCAAACTCTTCGATCATTCTCTTAAGCTCTCTATCTTTCTTTACAGGAATCGAGGCTCCCTTAACAACACACTGATATGAGCAACACACTTGAAGTTGGACACTGAGCAGAGAACGTGCTTCAATAAGAGCCGACTTCGATAAAGATCGTTGAAATCCCCAATGGAAGTGATCAGGTCAGACCTATTTTTTTAGAAAGGCCAAAATAAAAACCGCCTGACGACGCCCCCGCGAGATCAAGCGGATCTTTCCAAAATAAATGGCCTAAAAAAAAAAAAAAAAAAAAAAAAAAAAAAAAAAAATCTTTCAAAAAAAAACACTACGCGCATGGTATCCGAGGCACTGGAAGTCCTCCATACTTTCCGGTGGGTACCAACGCAACAACAATAATTGGTTTTAGTTTTATCCGAATCATCGGTTTTCTCTAAAATCAAAGTGGAACATGGGACGGTCGGACTGAACTTTCAGTGTCACTTCGATCATCTCGGAATGCGAATTGAATATATCCAAGTTAGTGTAACCATACTTTAAGTCGTGGGAAAAACTATCACAACCATAGTGTCAAACTCGAAAAAATCGAATGGCGAAGAAATAACTCAAGGTGATTCTAGTCCGGGACACTTGTCAGTCTAGTAAATTGTAATGCGGGAGATCCGTAAAGCCGCAAAAAGCGCAGGCAACTGCCCATTACAATAACTAATCTTATAGGTGGTCCCAGAGGATTGCATGACATCGAGAATTACTCTTCAAAATCAAACATGTTAGGCGGATTCCCGTAAGCTCGCGAAAAGCGCAGGGGCACTAACCACTCAAAAATTCATACTTACAAACACATATCGATGCAAACCGTCAATCACGACGTTTTCCTCAACCCTCATGAGCCACCTGAATTACTCTTTAACCAGACGAGTCTTTCGCTAATGACACTTCGGTAGAAATAGACTTTACCACGTCTACATACGGAAGGCGGGGTGTCCACTTCCTTTGGCATTCAGTTGCCCACAACCTCTGCCAAAGAGGGGCATCTGTAGACACCCCACCGAAAACAAGGATACAACATTCTTTGAGCTTCGACTTGACTTTAATCAATTGTCTCCTGCGAATTGGGAAATTAATGAAAACTCAAATGGATCACGGTGGAAGTAAACTCGGTACACGCTGGAAATAACCAACGGACCAGTTGGCGACACCAAATCCAAGAACGATTCGGTCACCTCAGGACCCTCCAAACTCCAAAACCTCGAAACTCTCTGTATGATGCAACCGACGAGGCAAAAATGGATAAAACGAATACTCTCTATCCACGGTCACTCTTTGTATTATTCAGTCTTTCCGGGTAGCGTTGTGTCGAGGTTAAAAGATCATATCTTTGAAATCAATGAAAAATACGGTCGTCCCGATATATGAAATGGTCATGATATTATTGGAGGCAAACCCTGACCGACTAGGATGATTTATGATTCATTGGAAAGGTGGTCAAATGACCTTCCTAACAAACTTAAGTTTACTCCAATCCAAGTCAGGATGAGGAAGATTCATCTCGTTTATCAAAATCATATGTTACCGATTGACCAAGATCGAAAAAAAACTTTGGCTGCGCTTTAAACTAGTCAAACGAGATCTGATCGAGATGATTTCAGTTACAATGAAAAGCTTATTAGACAACGTTTCCAAAAATCCTAATATCATCAAAAGGCAGACCATTGGTCAAGTTGCAAACATCCGATTTCATACATTAGACGGACGTGCTTTCGGCATATCAAACGACGTCCGATTGAAGTAATCCTAGTCTTATTAGGAAGCTTGCCTGATTACCTTTCCAACAAGATAAAAATTACCCAAAACAGACGGCTAACGAAGAAGATGTGGATATTTAAACATTTACCATAAAAAAACAAAAAATAATAATAATAACTTTTATATATATATAAAACAATCGTTACTTTTTCCCTTTTATATAATATATATATATACCATTACCTTTTACATATATTATAATATAATAAAATCATTACCTGTACACGTCAGGGCCAGGAGCCAAGACGTTACCCTTTACATACTATGAAAGCTCGTCTGTCCCATGTAGGGCCCACGTACCAGGACTGACGAACAGTTGTTACCTTATATATATACATATTATATAAAATATCTCACACATATGCAACGTCCCATGGCCCACATAATAGTGTTGCCCACGATTTATGGTAGGCGCCCACCATGCAGTAGCATGCAGGGCCATCAGTCAGGGCGGACACTCTGTGCCAGGACCACAGTACATCGGTCATCGAGACATGGGTCGCCATTTGCCTATATAAGGCATCCGGGGACATGAGATCGGGGGTGGAAAAAAAAAAGAAGAGAAAAAGTTCAAAGGGACGACGGAAAGGAAAATCAAAGGAAGCAGAGGGAGAAAAGGAAAAATTAACGAGAGAGAGGGAAGAGAGTTCCGAGTAGAGAGAGAAACGGATAGGGAAAGAGAGAAAATAGAAAGCGTAAAGAGAGAAAAAGAGATACAGAGTGTCTGGGATTTGGGAGTTTGCCTAGAGGTGCTACTAAGAGTACCTTAAATATTTTTAATGTGCCGACATGCTTGCCCAATGCAGGAGACAAAAATGGTCATCAAATGAGTCAAAAAGGCTAAGGACTTGTCTATTTCTATTCAATTAGCATTCTACTCCACACATTCCTATTGCATTAATCACCTTCATATTTTATTCAGCATCATTCTCCATCTTCCATTTTTCACTTTATCTGCCTGCCCAGGATCTTAAATCCTGTGAAGTAAGGCTAGTTGGCATTTATTTCCATTAACTGTTTTATTTTATTTGCCTACCCAGGGCCACTTGGCTCTGTGATGTAAGGCCAGATAACCTTTTTATTTTATTTGCCTGCCCGGGATCTTGAGTCCTGTGAAGTAAGGCTAGTTAGCATTTTGCCTTATTTACTGCTTTTATTTCATTTGCCTACCAAGGGCCACTTGGCTCTGTGATGTAAGGCTAGATGACTTTTTTTTTTATCTTCGCCTGCCCAGCCCACCTGGGATATGTGAAGCAGGGTCAAGTATAAAATGCCGACATTTCATTAAATCCCCAAAAAATTGCAAATCTTGTGAAGATGGAGAATCTTGTGAAGACCGCATATTGTGCGGGCGGAAAAGGGTGCTTAAAACCTTCCTTTTTCGTCACTGAGGCCCTTACTCGGAATCTACGGCTGCAGACCAACCGTGGGAGTCACTTGAGTCGGAAAATCGTGAGATTGCCTAACTCCTAAGCGATTCTATGGTTCCTAGGCCGTAGATTTTATGCTTCATTTGGCTAGTGGCGACTCCAAATCAAATGCAATTTTACACCTGAGCCAATAACACACATCGCCCATAATAGAAAAAATCAATACGAAAGCCAACCAAGTGACACCGCCGCAACGCTCGTGAGCGCGTGCGTTCGGGGGGAGGTGTTCACAGACACAGATTGAGGTTTTGACACCATAAAATTTGATAATCAAAGGAGCAAGAAACCATATCACTTATAGACACTCCAACGTTGAGACCGAGTAAATATATATGAGCGCATGAGGGCTGTATACGAGTAGGCCGCATCTCCCACTGTGTCGTGGTCGGTTGGGAGGGGGTGTGACCTTACCCGCCTAAGTGAAGGGCCAATATCTAGGTTAAGTCTGACCAGCTTGAGGAACGGGTTTGCTATCAACGAGCCGGGCCCAATATTGGTAGGCGGATAGTGAGGTCTCTTCCAGTTACCTAGTCATGCGCTCGGACAGGGGCGGCAAGTTGACGTAGAGTGTAATAGACCCTGGTGATGATCCTAGAGATGAACAATACCGATATATGAACTTATTGAGCAAGAGTTGCATATTCATTCATTCACTATCCACTCGGGGCTGGTGGTGCGTAACTATTTGTTATGTGTACCTTCGTAATGGCTAGGATTTCGGTTAGGGTGCATGACTAACCTGAGATCAGGAGTTTACTACATTGAGTTTGACTATCCAAATTAGGTATGAGACTGATTTGGATAGAAGTCCCTTGTGATGAACCCCCTAGCCTGTGATACTATGTAATATCATCCCGACTTCACACTCCAGCATGGTCATTCCATTCGCACCACATATTGCATTACATCTGCGGCATCTGACATTTTGGGTTACTGTGTCTCTGCATTTATATGGTTTAGATACGACTAACGGTATTCTTGAACTCATCAGGAATTGTATATTACATTTCATCCTCGACATCTGATATTTGACTCTTTATGACTCCTCATTTGTATAACTGATCAGTATTGCGTACTCTGATATTGTTGACTTATGGACTTGTCAATATTTTCACTTATTCTGATATTGTATAATTCATGATTTTACTAGTATTTCTGACATTGTATGATTACGACGTTGTATTTGTGTGCTTGACACTTATCTTGCGCACACACTTTCACCACCCTCTAAGCTTTCTATAAGCTTATGCATGATAGATGCGTGTAGGTGACATTGGTCGCAGTGGCGTTGAGCTTGGAGTGTGCAGCTGTCTTATGGAGCTTTGATTTTATTTTGACATATGTATTTCCCTTTCAGTATTATATTCAAAGTTTATATTAGTGGATATGTGATGATGATGTTACTTTTGTGATTTGGGTAAGCTTTTGTTTATGCTCCTTATGAGATAAATGTACATTGGAAAAATCCTCCTTGTAGGATTGGAACCTGGCATATGGGCGTTAGGAGCTGAGAATGGGGTACACGGAGGCTGTCGGCACCGGATTCGGCGATCAGAATTCCTGTGTATCCAATTACCGGGTTTGACACGTGACAGTTGTAGTCTTCGTAGTTTGTTCTCTCAAGTTGTTGGAGTTGCACAGTTTGTACGCATAAAGTGTTTGTGTCATCCCAGTTTAGGCTTGCAACTTGTTGAATTCTTCACAGTTTGTGCGCGTAAATTGTTGGAGTCTTCATAGTTTGTGCTTGCAAGCTGTTGGACTCTACAGAGTTTGTGCTCGCAAGCTGATGGAGTCTTCACAATTTGTGCTCGCAAGTTGTGTAACATCTCAGATTTTTGCCAACCTGAAATTAGATGTTCTTAGGCAATGGGTCGATCCTAACACCTAATTAACTTGTCAGAACTCAATCTCAAAGTCTAAAACCACTTTTAAACCCATTTCCTTCACAAACCCCACCTTTCACCACCTTGTTCTTTAAAGTTTTTAAAGTACTTTCACATTAGACACTATCTTAAGGTTTAGGTGATGAAGAACAATACTTAAACTATAAATTACTGTAACTAGTAAATACAGAAATAAAATGGGCTTTTAACCATTACCCTTATGGAATCTCACAAAACGAATCGGGTATTTGAAACATTAGTCTCTCCTGCCCTAGGACCGTCTTCTGTTGTAATTAGGGCGCGATTCAGTTGAGTATTAATAGCTTGAATCTCCTTCTATACAAACTACCAAAGGCTCGAGTATCACCTCAGGAAGAAATTACTCAGGACTAAATCCTTTAGAAATTAGGCGAGAATTAGCTAGTGTTAAACTAGAGTACCTGTGAAATTAGCACCAATCACTTTAAATACGATCTGTAAGACCTAAAATTATAGAATCATTAACGCTACATTACCCTAAAATGTAGGATCAATCTCATTACCCGGCTACTCTCGGGAGCATCTCGAAACTCCGTATCAGATCTGGACCGCACGTCGGAAGTTCGATTAACACGAAGTTAAGGAATTAGGACTGCCTTGCTGGGCTTGACAACCATCTCAAAAATCAAATTCAGATAGTTCCCAGTGCAATTCGCTTGAGCCCGGAGTGAAGAGTGTGAGAAAGGTGAAAATATTTAGAAATAAAATATAAATTTAAGTAATCTGAGACTTGTCGCTTGCGGGCCAAATATAATCAATCAGACCGTCAGAATCAGGCCAAATTACACCCTCGGATCAGGGATATTTCTCCAAACATATCCATGTACTCAAAATCTCTGATCGAGATCCACTGACCGTTGAACTGAAACTGGTCCGCCATTTGCGATTTGAAATCCCGACTGAAACGAAAATGTAACTTGACCTACATTCGATGTCAGTGAGCTTAAGTCCAACCTTTGGCTCAAGGGAGGCCGTCAGAAGTGCTCCGTTAAGACGGAACAGCCTCACTTTGGCTATAACCTAAGTATACCTTAACCTGGAGTCTATTTTGGAGAGTTTTGGGCCTATATAAGGACCTTAAAACCCTCTCTCATTCAGCCATACGAATTTGCAAATTGAGAAGAGAGAAAAGAGAGAAAGTGTGAGAGAAGTGGGATCATCTCCCTATCATGCTTCCCTGCTGCTATACGTGTTCAACCACCTCGTTCTAATCGCTTTCCCGGCGATTCCGGCTCCGTTCCTAAGTAAGAAACCCTAACCCTAAACTGATTTGGGGTTTTGATAGTTGTATGTTATGAAATAACTAACCTAAAGCATCCTATAGGTTGCCAAACTGCCGTGGACGAAAGCCTAGAAAACCTATCGAATTCGTTACGATTCTACAATAAAAGGTGCGGACTTTAGGTGTATAAGTTATGGTTTTCAACGCTTTCAATGTCAGATAATGATAGATTCATGATCTGCATGCAATTGAATAGGTACAAAGTGCTGTCTGTTTTTCGTTTCGATTAAATACGAAGAATATGGAATTTTGTGTATTCTAGGTATTTGTAGAAAATACCGTATACGTATAAATTTTGAAAGTATGTTAGCCATGATTAATTACTGTATGAATATGCTATATATATGTATAATACTCACTTGGTGAAAGGATTCGCCCTAATACAAGTTTTCGCTAATATATGTTATGTATGTTAAAAAGGGTGTATTCTAAGTGTTTGTGAAAATGACTGAATGAGTATAGAATTCTCATTCATGCTTGCAATGACTAATTGTCATGGATATATGATTGTTGTATTGGTGATACCCCCTTTGACGAAAGGATTTGCCCTAAATCACGCCACGGCCAACATGTTAAATTGTGTAGCCCAAGTGTTTGTGAAAATGTTCAAATGAATATGGAACTGGGATTCATGCTTTCCATGATTATCTGTCGTGGGTGCACGCGTGTTATAATTGGGGCAACTCCCTAGTGAAAGGATTTGGCCTAATACCTATGTGATCAACATACGTCATGTATGTTGATGTATGTAGTCTAAAGTGTTTATTGAAATGTCTGGATGAGTAGTAGTTAGTAAATTGTAATGTATAAAAGTGTTGAGATAGGATTCTCAACTACCTTAGTGATGTGTATGATTTCCTTCATGTAAGTTATTTAGTTTAATCACTTACTGTTTTATGAAACGTATGTGTTTGAATTTCCTATTTACATTGTGTTTTATAACATGCTTGTTAATATGTTTGAATTACTTGTTTATTTAATTCTGCTCTGATTACTTCACATGTTTAAGTTGTATTCCATAAAATCCGTGAAGGGTGATGGGGGAGTGGTGCAACATTTCCGTGCAACAGCCCTGGTAGCCCTAAGCAGACAATATTGGATATTTAATTGTATGATTTGAAATCTTGATCCATTACTGCTTTAACTATTCTGTAATTGAATGTGATTGAGACTATGATTATAGTCCAGACAATCGATAACAGACTTGAGTTCGTGGTTGAGATTCATTTCGCCACGTAGGATGTGTCAGATGAACCCGAGTCGTACTTCGGTTAGCGGCAGTGGTTAGGCCACGCGAAATGCTTATATACTTCATGTCATTCAGTTGGTTGTGCGCTTATGCTACTCTGGCTTGTCAAGTAACCCGATCTGTCTAATGTATGTTCACCATGTTTGGATGCCACTGTTTGAACCTAGGGTACCAAACTTACTAGTGAAATCCCATTAACCATGGTACCTCGATCCGCTAAGACTCATGAGCCGGACATGGTGGTATGGGACACCGTGGTCGAGCTGTCAGCCTACGCTGGGGCCACGTGCCTCCCCGTAGTGTCCATTGAGCAACCAGACTCGTGAGCCGATTATGGAGGTATGGGACACTATATTCGAGCCGTCGGCCTACACTAATTGGTGACGAGCCCTTTGTAGTGACCTCGAGCATACTCTGAATTTGCGATAAGGCGACGAGTTGTGCCACAGTGAATAGAGTATGAACTAGGCCTGTATCAATTTAGTGATGAACCATTAAAAAGGTGATGGGGGAGTGGTGTAACGATTACGTGTACCAGCCCTGGCAGCCTTTGCAGTGCCCTAGAACCACACTATCGTATGAGATTATCTAGGTTTGATGACCCTAGAATGGATCGTGTTTGGGAATGATACAAGGGAGGTACCTTAGTTTCTCAATCCTACTGTTTGAAATGGACTAATAACAACTCGGTAATCATGCTCATCATTGCACTGCATGTGCCTGGAAGATGTGGAGCACTGGGGAATGAAAGCATGCCGCGAACGTAAGATGGTGTCACATGAGGGAGTATGTTGGTGAGGGCATGCATCATGACAGCATTTTATACTTGCATTAACAAGAGTACTTAGGATTGTTGATTGTACTGCTTTATTATTATTGCTTGACTGTTTTGATAACATGTTAACCTATGCTTTATTGTTCCACTGAGTTGATCACTCACTCCCACATTACGGGACGGTGTTCCGAACACCCACCAGACATTGTCTGATTGCAGATGGCGACGTTACTTCTGAGGCGGAACCGAACTTTTGTGACGACGAGGATGCTTTCTCATGTATGTTATTCTCTGGCGGCTTCATGTGAGCCGTGTCTTGATCGACGGGATCACAGAGATGTCTAGATGACACTACACCTTTGGTATATTTTGAAATTGTACTTGTAATTCATTAACCTGGTAACCTTATCACACTCTAGAGACTTATTATAGTTTATATATTTTTCTATCTATCACAGTCTTCCGCTTACAATTTAACTGTCTCTGGAGTATGATATGTTGTTTTGGCTTAATCTCACTCATGTTCACTACACTAATACAGATAACATTCAATCATTATTCATTTTGTTGCATAAGTGATGCGTTGGAACTCAGGAGTTGAGTTTATGCTCGACTCCCGATTTTCAGGGCGTTACAAGATGTTGGTGTCTTAACATTTTGTGCATAAAAAGTGTTTGAGTCTTCATAGTTTGTGCTACCAAGCTATTGGATTCTTTACAGTTTGTGCTTGCAAGCTGTTGGAGTCTTCATAGTTTGTGCGCATAAATTGTTGGAATCTTCACAGTTTATGCTCGCAAGCTATTAGAGTCTTCATAGTTTGTGCTCATAAGCTGTTGCAGTCTTCATATTTTGTTCTCGCAAGTTGATGGAGTCTTCACAGTTGTTCACGCAAGTTGTTGTAGTCGTCACAGTTTGTGCGAACAAAGTGTTTGAGTCTTCCTAGTTTGTCATCGCAAGCTTTTGAATTCTTCACAGTTTGTGTGCGCAAATTGTTGGAGTCTTCACAGTTTGTGCTCGCAAGCTGTTGTAGTCTGCATAGTTTGTGATCGCAAGCTGATGGAGTTTTCACAGTTTATTCTCGCAAGTTGTTGGAGTCTTCACAGTTTGTGCACGTAAAGTGTTGGACTCTTCACTGTTTATGCTCGCTAGCTGTTGGAGTCTTCACTTTTTGTGCCCGCAAGCTGTTGAAGTCTTTATAGCTTGTGCTCACAAGCTATCTGAGTCTTCACAGTATCTGCTCGCAAGCTATCTGAGTCTTCACAGTTTGTGCTCGCAAGTTGTTAAAGTCTTCACTGTTTGTGCTGGCAACAGTTGGAGTCTTCATAGTTTTATGCACAAAGTGTTAGGTCTTTACAGTTTATGCTCGCAAGTTGTTTGATTGTTCATAGTTAGTGTGTACAAATTGTTCAAGTCTTCACAATTTGGGCTCGCAAGTTGTTGGAGTCTTCAGAGTTTGTGCTCTCAACTTGATGGAGTCTTTATAGTTTGTTCTCTCAAGTTATTACAGTCTTCACAATTTGTGCGCACAAAGTGTTTGCGTCTTCACAATTTGTGTGCATGTAAGCTGTTGGATTCTTCATAGTTTGTGCGCGCAAATTGTTGGAGTCTTCACAGTTTGGGCTCGCAAGTTGTTGGAGTCTTAACAGTTTGAGCTCACAACCTGATGGAGTCTCTACAGTTTGTTCTCTCAAGTTGTTATAGTCTTCACAATTTATGCGCACCAAGTATTTTAGTATTCACAATTTGTGCATGTAAGTTGTTGGATTCTTCAAAGGTTGTAACGTAAATTGTTGGAGTCTTCACAGTTTTGCTCCTAAGCTGTTGGATTCTTCACAGTTTGTGTGCACAAATTGTTGGAGTAGTCACAGTATTTGGTTGCAAGCTGTTGGAGTCTTCACAGTTTGTGCATGCAAGCTGTTGGAGTTTTCTTAGTTTGTGCTCGTAAGCTGTTGGAGTCTTCACAGTTTGTGCTCACAAATTGTAGGATCTTCATAGTTTGTGCTCGTGAGCTGATGCAGTCTTCACAGATTGATCTCTCAAGTTGTTGGAGTCTTAATAGTTTATGCACACAAAGTGTTTGATTCTTCACTATTTTTGCTGGCAAGCTGTTGGATTTCTCACAGTTTGTTGGAGTCTACAAAGTTTGTGCTCGCAAATTGTTGGAGTCTACAAAGTTTGTGCTCGCTAGTTGTTGGAGTCTTCATAGTTTGTACGTTCAAATGGTTCAGTCTTTACATTTTGTGCTCACAAGCTGTTGGATTCTTCACAGTTTATGCGCGTAAATTACTGGAGTCTTAACAGTTTGTGCTCGCAAGCTGTTGGAGTCTTCACAGTTTGTGCTTGCAAGATGATGGAGTTTGCATAGTTTGTGCTCCCAAGTTGATGGAGTCTTCATAGTTTGTGCTCGCAAGTCGTTGGAGTCTTCACAGTTTATGTGCAAAAAGTATTTGAGTCTTCACAGTTTGTGCTCCCAAGCTGTTGAATTCTCGACAGTTTATGATCGCAAGCTGTTGGAGTCTTCACAGTTTGTGCACGCAAATTGTTAGTGTTCATAGTTTGTGCTCGCAAGCTATTGGACTCTTCATAGTTTATGCTCGCAAGCTATTGGAGTCTTCATATTTTATTGTCGCAAGCTAATGGAGTCTTCACAATTTGTTCTCCCATTTGTTGGAGTGACGACAGTTTGTGCGCACAAAGTATTTGAGTCCTCCCACTTTGGGTTCGCAAGCTGTTGGATTCTTCATAGTTTGTGCACGCAAACTGTTGGAATCTTCATAGTTTGTGCTCGCAAGCAGTTAGAGTCTGTAGAGTTTGTGTTGGCAAGCTGATGGAGTCTTTACAATTTGTGCTCACAAGTTGTTAGAGTCTTCACAGTTTGTGTTCACAAGCTATTGGATTCTTTACAGTTTGTGCTCGCAAGTTGTTGGAGTCTTCATAGTTTGTGCACGTAAATTGTTGGAGTCTTTATAGTTTGTGCTCGCAAGTTATTGGAGTCATCACAGTTTGTGTGCAAAAAGTGTTTGAGTCTTCACAATTCGTACTCGCAAGCTGTTAGAGTCTTCACAGTTTGTTCTCTAAAGATGTTGGAGTCGCATAGTTTATATGCACAAAGTGTTTGAGTCATCCCAGTTTGGGCTCGTAAGCTGTTGGATTCTTCAAGTTTGTGTGTACAAAATGTTGGAGTCTTCATAATTTGTGCTCGTAAGCTATTAGACTCCGCAGAGTTTGTGCTCGCAAGCTAATGGAGTCTTCACAGTTTGCGCTTACAAGTTGTTAGTGTCTTCATAGTTTGTGCGCAAAAAGTGTTTGAGTCTTCACAGTTTGTGCTAGCAAGCTATTGGATTCTTTACAGTTTGTGCTCGCAAGCTGTTGGAGTCTTCACAGTTTGTGCGCTCAAGTTGTTGGAATCTTCACTGTTTGTGCTCGCAAGCTATTAGAGTCTTCACAGTTTGTGCTCGTAAGTTATTGCAGTCTTTATATTTTGTTCTCGCAAGCTGATGGAGTCCTCACAGTTTGTTCTTGCAAGTTGTTGTAATCATCACAGTTTGTGCGCACAAAGTGTTTGAGTCTTCCTAGTTTGTCCTCGTAAACTTCTGGATTTTTCGAAGTTTGTGCACACAAATTGTTAGAGTCTTCACAATTTGTGCTCACATGCTGTTAGAGTCTGCATAGTTTGTGATCGCAATCTGATGGAGTCTTCATAGTTTGTGCATTCAAAGTGTTGGATTATTCACTGTTTATGGTCGTTAGTTGTTGGAGTCTTCACTTTTTATGCTCACAAGCTGTTGGAGTCTTCATAGTTTGTGCTCGTAAGCTATCTGAGTCTTCACAGTATCTGCTCGCAAGCTATTTGAGTCTTCACAGTTTTTGCTCGCAAGTTGTTGAAGTCTTCACTATTTGTGCTGGCAAGCTGTTGGAGTTTTCATAGTTTTACACACAAAGTGTTAGTCATTACAGTTTGTGCTGGCAACCTGTTGGATTCTTCATAGTTTGCGCGTGCAAATTGTTGGAGTCTTCATAGTTCAGGCTCACAAGCTATTGGAGTCTTCAGAGTTTGTGCTCACAACCTGATAGAGTCTTTACAATTTGTTTTCACAAGTTGTTACAGTCTTCACAATTTGTGCGCACAAAGTATTTGGGTCTTCATAGTTTGTGCGCGTAAGTTGTTGGATTCTTCATAGGTTGTGCATGCAAATTGTTGGAGTCTTCACAGTTTGTGCACGCAAGCTGTTGGAGTCTTCATATTTTGTTCTACCAAGCTGATGGAGTCTTCATAGTTTGTTTCACGGTTTGTTTTCGCAAGGTGTTAGAGTCTTCATAGTTTGTGCGCACAAAGTGTTTGAGTTGTCACAGTTTATGCTCCCAAGTTGTTAGATTCTTCACAGTTTGTGCATGCAAATTGTTGGAGTAGTCACAGTTTTTGGTTGTAAGTTGTCGAAGTCTTCATAGTTTATGTGCACAAGCTATTGGAGTCTTCACAGTTTGTGCTCGTAAGCTATTAGAATCTTTACAGTTTGTGCCAGCAAATTGTAGAAGTCTTCACAATTTAGTCTCCCAAGTTGTTAGAGTCATCATAGTTTATGCACACAAAGTGTTTGATTCTTCACCGTTTTTCCTCACAAGCTCTTAGATTCTTCACAGTTTGTGCGCATAAATTGTTGAAGTCTTCATAGTTTGTGCTCGCAAGCTGTTGGAGTCTGCATAGTTTGTGCTTGCAAGAAGATGGAGTCTTTACAGTTTGTGCTCACTAGTTGTTGGAGTCTTCACAATTTGTGAGTAAAAAGTGTTTGAGTCTTCATAGTTTGTGCTCGTAAGCAGTTGGATTCTTTACAGTTTGTGAGCACAAATTGTTGGAGTCTTTATAATTTGTACTCGCAAGTTGTTAGAGTCTTCACAGTTTGTGCGCAAAAAGTGTTTGAGTCTTCACAGTTTGTGCTTGCAAGCTGTTAGAGCCTTCACAGTTTGCTCTCTCAAGTTTTTGGAGTCGCACAGTTTGTGCGCACAAAGTGTTTGAGTCATCTTAGTTTGGGCTCGAAATCTGTTAGATTCTTCACAGTTTGTGTGCACAATTTGTTGGAGTCTTTGTAGTTTGTACTCGCAAGCTGTTGGACTCTGCAGAGTTTGTGCTCGCAAGCTGATGGAGTCTTCACAATTTGTGCTTGCAAGTTGTTGGTGTCTTTATAGTTTGTGCGTAAAAAGTGTTTGAGTCTTCATAGTTTGTGCTCGCAAGCTATTGGATTCTTTACAATTTGTGCTCGCAAGCTGTTGGAGTGTTCACAGTTTATGAGCGTAAATTGTTGGAATCTTCATAGTTTGTGCTCGCAGGATGTTAGTGTCTTCACAGTTTGTGCTCGTAAGCTGTTGAAGCCTTCATATTTTGTTCTCGCAAGCTGATGGAGTCTTCACAATTTGTTCTCGCAAGTTGTCATAGTGGTCACAGTTTGTGCGTGTTTCGACAAGAAAACAAATTTGTTTGATTTGGGGGATTTATTCAATGATAACAAAGAATTAGATAAGAGAACAATGATCACGTTTATTCTGTGTTCATTTACATCCTTGGATTCCCTTGATTTTGTAAACAGAGTACAATCAATTGAAGCAGTGAATGAAAGATATGATAGTCCGATGGCGATTTCGATAGCATTTCGATGCTTTTTTAGCATATTTATAGGGGAGATGGGTTGCGCGGGCTTGAAACCCTTGATTTGACCATTGAGATCAGTTCTGATCATCCTTTTATTCATTCTTCGTTGAACAGACCGTTGAGATCAATTCTGATCATTCTTCCTTTCATTCTTCCATGATCTGACCGTTGAGATCAATTCTGATCATCCTTCCGTTCATTCTTCCTTAATCTAACCATTGAGATCAATTCTGATCATCCTTCCGTTCATTCTTCCAGTGATACCCTTGAAATGTGGAGTAATCATCATCTCTTGAAATGTGGAGGGCAGATCCTTTGAAATGTGGAGCAATCATCATCTCTTGAAATGTGGAGGGCAGATCCTTTGAAATGTGGAGCGATCCCTTGAAATGTGAAGTGATCCCTTGAGATGTGGAGCGGTGAACTCAAATTGTGCGAACCTTCCATCATACTCTACTTTCTCTCTCTTCTCTGTGAATTCCTTGATACTCAACTTTTGAAAGTGTGGAGACCATTTGTCTAATGGTAGGAGTATACAGGCTTAGATAGGGAATATGGAGTGCATGAGGTTTACTTTGAGATAAAGGCCATACATTAAGACAAGTTCCACATGAAGTGGCACACCAAGGAAGCTTCAGCACAACATAAGCCTGTCTTCAAGACAACCCTCCATGGGAAGTGGCGTTGCAAGCTAAGCCTTAAGACATCTCTCCATGGGAAGTGGCGTTGGAAGCCAAGCCTTAGGACATCCTCCATAAGAGGTGGCCCATGGAACATTCATTTAGACAAAGGTTCCTCTTAAAGTGGCACAGAAGGTTTCTCCTTCAAGCAGTCGCAAAAAGTCTTCTTCAAGACTCCACAAAAAGTGGCGCAAAAGGGCTTGTCCTTGAGACAACATCCCTTGAGAAGTGGCGCAAAGCCTTCTCACCAGGGAGATTGTGCATGACCGCGCAAGGGGACTTCCTTTAAGACATCATCCCATGAGAAGTGGTGCAAGAGGAATTCCCTCCCAAATCAATTGCACGGGCTGGTGCAATGGAATTTTCCACCCGGACAGGCTCCACTTTAAGTGGCACAAGAGGAATTTCCTCCAAGTTGATTGTGTAGGCTGGCGCAATGGATTTTCACCATCCAGACAGAGTTCCACTTTAAGTGGCGCAATGGGAATTCTCCCAAATTGATTGCACGGGCTGCACAATGGATTCCACAAAAGGTGGTGCAATGGACTTCTCCATTCCCATTGCGCAGGTTCATGCAATGACTTCCCTCTCTCCCTCTCTTACCTTGCTTCTTTCTCATTTTCTAGCCAACCAACTGACCAACCCCCAAATGAGGCATGACGAAGGGTATTTATAGGCCTCTTTCTCTTACATAGTGGTGATCACTACCACTCCTCTCTTAAGGCGATACCCAATCTTCTCCCTTAAACAATGGTGTTCACCAAGCTCTCCTTTAAATGGTGGTGTACAACTACTCCTTTATATTAAAATACTCTCCTTCATTGATTTTTACCAAAATACCCCTGAATACTGAATTTTACCAAAATACCCCCGGATGCTGATTTTTACCAAAATACCCAAAATACCCCTGGATACTGATTTTTACCAAAATACTTAAAATACTCCCAGATACTGATTTTTACCAAAATACCTAAAATACCCCCAGAAATTAATTTTTACCAAAATACCCCTGGATACTAATTTTTTACCAAAATACCCAAATTAACCCTGGATACTGATTTTTAACAAAATACGGAGTGAGTGACCCTGGGAAATATCCACACCATGGAATTCTCTGACCAATGCAATGAAATATTTTTTGTTCCTCAACAGATGCCCCCTCGATCCTTCTTTGATTGATTCATGAAATCAAATGGAGGAACGACCTTCTTTCGACCAAAGAACTGAATGAATTGCAACTGAAGGATGACTGAATGATCATGCTTGCATAGAAGACTGGATGATCATAATTGATCAGAAGACTTGAATGATCGCGTTTGAATGGACGACTTGAATGATCGTGCTCGAACGGAAGACTTGAATGGGCCAGCAACGTCGAACGGATGGTTTACTAGAGAAGCTAAAATCGAAACTTGCCACTGTAATAGTTGTGGTGACTTCATCTTTAAGCAACTTGACTAGAGAACTATCTTTCAACACTGTTGCTACTACAACGGTCTCTTTGATCAATTCTGGCGACTCTTTCTTTAAACTTTGTGGTTAAGGAATTGTTCTTTAATGCTGCTCCTACTACAACAATTTTTCGATCGTCTCCTTTATCCATGATCTTCATAACCCAAGCTTTTGAATGATAGTCTTTCCTGAGAAATTAATCAGAATTAATATCTCAAGATATTATAATTTTCCAATTTAGCTTCATGAAGTATTTATAATTTTGAAATATATTAAAAACTTCTCCTCTTTTTAAGTTGATTGTGATATTTGCAATATGATAATGATTTAATCATTTCATCCTTGCGCTTGTCATCATGCTTCACATTGCATTCTTTGCTCATTATATCGCACTTTTGGAGATATCATTTCCAGCTGCAAAGGTTCAACCGCTGAGTCTTCTCTAGTTTGTACTCCTTGGCATTTCTTCATAATCTTTTCCTTAGATCATTGTTAATTCTGAAAAATAAACAAGACTTCTTTTAATTTTCATTTAATAACTTTTCAAAGGCCATAGAAGTTACTGATGATGATTCTGTTTGTTCTTTGTCTCCATCAGATCTGGTACTAGGAGACTTGCGATATCATTATTAAAACAATGAGAAGTTACGACATCGGACCATATAACTGGACTTTAATATAGAAATAACTTTTGAACGTTCACATTGAATCATGCTTCATAATTCTCAGTATATGAATTCCTCCATCGTGCATAAGAGATTATCAAAAAGTCCAAGGCATAGATTACTTTAAAGACATAGATCATGCCCCCTTTCCAGGTCAATTTCGCATAAAAATTTCTTCAAAAGATAATACTTCCAAAGTGAAGGCTGCTGATACCCTTGAAGGATGGATAATCTTTGCTACTCCTTTAACGAATCCAAAGAATATATTTGAATCTTTAAATTATCTGGGAGAGAATGATGATTCTTCACTAGCTTATTCTCTGTCGCCTTTGAGAATCTTATGCGATAATATTTCTCTATTATCAAGAAGGCAAAAAACCTTGTGACTCTTGTCAGCAGAACAAATATATTGCAATTAAAGACTAACAATTAATCTTAAAAATTTGAACTTTTGATTTGATAACTGCCAATATTTTTTAAGGCATTTTCTATCATTTGAACCTGATTAAAGAGAAACGCATTTTTATATGTATGTTGTTTACTCAATATTTAAAATTTTCATCAGGCAATTGCATATTTGAGCATATCTAAAGTGAAATATGTATCTGCAGCATTTTGAATGTTATACTTAGTTTATGCTTTTGAGCAGTGGAGCTAATGTACTTTTGACTGATCATACTTTAACTGGACAAAACTGAACTTGTCCTGACTTGACTGGACTTGACTTGACTAGTCTAGATTAAACTAGACTGGATTGGACTGACACTACTGGACTTGACTGGACTAACACTACTGGACTTAATTGGACTGATATTTATTAGCCTGACACTTACACACATAGTTTAGGCTCTTGAGTATTGGATCAACACATAGTTTATGCTCTTAAGTAGTGGAGCTTACATAGTTTTTTAGACTCTTGAGTAGTGGAGTCGGGTCTCACGTGATAGTCTTTGTAACTCTTCTGAGTTTGCTAGACTTCTCACTGCCTGGTGAGTTCACAAATCGTGATCCATCAGAGGGGCCCAGTGAAGCTATCGGGGTCGTGAACTCGATTGGATTTACGCATAGGGTTGGTCACAGTAACTCTCTAGAGTTCACGAGGCGCATGAGGCGACCTTTGGGGTACCAAATTTAGGGTTGCCAATCCATCAATGAGTAGGTTTAGGCCCTTCCTTATGAGTTAATGCTGAAATCAAGCTAGAGATCCGGGGAGTCTTACGCATGGTTGGCCTATTTATGGACATGGCCAAAGAGCTTACACTGCAGCCCACTTTTCCTTCTCTTACAAGATAAGACCCATTCATGTGAGGGCATTTTCCTTCGTTTTCCATGACGTTATTGGAAAGCTATACAGGCGGTATGGGTGTTACGTATGACTCGTCGTTAAGGGCTTTTTGGCCTTTTAGGGCTTTAAGTCACTAGCTTCATCTACAGCCTGCATGAGTATGCATATGATGGCCTTCACGGGCTTTTTCGGGCCACTAGCTTCTCATTGCTGCCCGAATGGTGATAATAATGGGTCATATGCGTAGTTGGCCATATAGGCTTGGCTAGGCTGCCTTAAATGATAGACAGTTGTCGCTGATATGATAGTTGATCGTACGAGCTTTGATGAAGATAACAAATCAATGATTGATATATCGCCCCATTGCTATTGATGATATTATAAAATTTAGTCCGAATGGAGCTTCAACTTGGTAATAATGTCAATTCCGATAAACTTTGATAATAAAATAATCTTCACGTTAGCGATACGACGATAACAATGGTAGCTATTGTTGATTTGGCAATAACCGTTAGTGCTTGAAAGTCTGTCTTTTCTTTATGTATGGCATCGAAATTCTGAGACTTTGATATTCTAAGACTTTGCATTTTGAAATATTGCATTCTAAAAAGTTTCATTCCAAAACTTTAGCCTTCTTGATACTTTGAGGCTTTGACATCCTTGATGTTCCTCTTATCTTGCCCCCTATTGATTTTGAAGTATTATGCTAATAATCTTCGGAATTAAAACTGTAATTATCTTCAAGGATAAAGTATTTTGTATGCTTTTGTCTTCCCCCTAAATAATTATGCCATGAATCTTTTGAGTCAACATGCCATGAATCCTCTTGGTATTTAGGGATGATATATTTGATTGAACTGATAGGTATGAAAATTTGCCCACATGATGGACATACTTGTCTTGCTTTCTTCTTGCTTGTCTGTTCTTCTATAGAGTGAATATCTCCAATCGGGACCATATATCATTACTTTCTCTTTTATTTCATATCTTCTTTGTGACAATTTTATTATCGCTGGTCATCTTCGTTAGAATACCTTTTTCTTCTTTGCTTCACTTCCTTTGAATACTTTAGTTGTGACATTTCAATTTTCTTTGCAGCTAACCATTGACTCCTTATAGGAAGTGTATCATCTATATGTTTCTCGTTGTCCTTGAATTGTCCCAACTCTTTCTTTACTTTCTTATTTGTAAAATCACCAACATTATTTTTATTGGAATTTCAACTCTTTACTTTTGACGATCCTTCATTTTGCTCTTTCTTTGGCAATATTTGTTATCGTTCTCTTAAGACTTTGAAATAATTGATTCATATGAGGGTTAAGTAGCTTCACTTTGACTCTTTTCAAATTGCTTATTGACCTACTTTTCTATTCTAGCAAATTGTGATGATGCCCTCAGGGTTCTCTATTGACTGATGAATGCACTAATTGATTCGTCTTCTCGTTGGTGGGTAACGTCTAATTCAATCGAACTAATTTCTTATTTGAAGGCTTTCCTTAGTGCTTACCTATAACGCCCTGAAAATCGGGGGTCGAGCAGGAGCCCAACTCCCGAGTTTCAACACATCACTTATGCAACATAGATAATGATGATTAAATGTTGTTCGTATTAGTGCATTAAACATGAGTGGGATTATACCAAAACAACATATCATACTCTAGAGACAATGGAATTACATAAGCGGAAGACTGTGATAAGTATATAAAGCATACAAGTGATTGTAAGTCTCCTGAGTATGATCATGTTACTAGCTCAATTAATTACATGTAAAGTTTCTAAAATATACAAAATGTGTAATGTCATCTAGTCATCATCCCAGTAATCCCCGTTGATCAGAACATGGCCAACATAGATCCGCCTGATAGCTGCATATAGGAGAACTCATCCTCATCATCATAAAAGTTTGGCTCCACTACATAAGCATTGTAAACTACAAAAGGGTCTAGTTGGTGTTTAAAGTACCATCCCAGAACGTGGGAGTGAGTGATCAACTCAGTGGAGCTATAAAGCAAAAGTTAACATGTTTCAATTTAGTCAAGCAGTAATGATAAAGCAGTACGACACTCATGTCCTAAACACTCTTGTTAATATAAGGATGATATGCGATAATGATGTATGCCCTCACCTGCACTCCCTCTGCGACATCATCTCATGATCGCGGCATGCAACACTCCCGTTGTGCTCAACTCCAACGCCAAAGGCACATGGAATGCGGTGCATGTACGTGATTAGCCAAGTTCTTAATTAGGCATATTCATACAGCATGATTGGGAAGTTAAGGTACCTCCTTTATATCATTTCCCAAACAATGATCCATCTAGGGTCATCAATCTCAGTCAATCACATACGATAGGCAAGTTCTAGGTTGCTACAGGGAGGCTCGTCACCATCAGCGCAGGCATAGCTTATACTCGAAGCAACTACGGAAAGGATCATCGCCTTAGTGTAGTCCTAATGTATACTCGAGGTTACTACATGCTACTCACTTGATCGAAGGCCGATAGCTCGAATAAAGTGTCCCATACTACCGTATTCGGCTCACGAGTTTGGGTTGCTCACTGGTCACTACGGGGAGGCCCGTCACCCCAGCGTAGGCCGACAGCTCAACCACGGTGTCCCACACCACCTTGCCCGGCTCATGAGTCTTAGCGGATCGAGGTACTAAGGTTAAACGGGCTTTTCATTGGTTAGTTTGGTACCTTAGATTCAAGCAGTAACATCCATACATAGTGAACATTCATAGGGCCAATCGAGTTGCTTGACAAACTTGACTGGTACGAGTATGCATTGAATTAATCGACATGGAGCGCATATGCACTCCTTGTGGCCTAACCACTGTCATTAATCTTCATATGACTCAGACTCATCGAACGTATCCGTCGTGGCTAAAACAGTTCGGCCACCAATCGTAAACCGTTATCGAGTGCTTGGACTACATCGTAGCCCCAAATTACACTCCAAACAATAGCATTCACATGTGATAATCAAAGACAGCATGTGACAACCAATCTAAGCATAAATCTCATTTGAGCATTTCAACAAACAAGTAGTACACATGTTATCACATAGACAATTTATCCATAAATCACATAGCAGTAAGATAGGTTACGTAAAGGAAGCTGTAACTATAGATAAGGGAATTGAGAATCCTATCTCAACACCCTCATTAAATACCTTCCAACAAGCATTTTCTCATTCTGGCATTTTGTCAAATGCTTAAACTACACACATCATATACATGTAATAAATCAGTTAAAACACATATTATAGCAAATCCTTTCAGGGGAGTTGCCACACGTACACCAATCAGGTATTCTCAAACATCAATCATAACAAGCACAAATCATAATTCCATTTTCATACAATCATTTCAACGAACACATAGAATGCATTAAAATCAACGTAGTTTACATATATGTGTAATATATGGAAAACATCGTATCTAAGCATATGTGATAGCAATCAAGTTAGACATAAATCATTGCTGACATTGAAAGCCTTGAAAACCATAACCTAAACTTTTATAATCCGCACCTTTCGCCGGTAAACTCGTAACGAACTCAGTTTATACACCAAGTCTTTCTCAACGGCACAACGACAACCTATATCATTAAATAGATTAGTTATTTCATCACTGTTCTATTTGAATCCCTAAAATATGTTAGGGTTAGGATTGCTTACCCAAGATCGGAGTTGAAATTGTTGGGATAACGATTCAGAAAGGCTGATTCAGCCCGTGGAGTGATGAGATTGAATTTTTGGAATAAACCCTCACACTCTCTCTCTTCTCCTCACTTTCTTCTTCTTCTCTCTCCTAGGGTTTGGAATTCATATGGCAAGGGAGAGAGGATTTAAGGCCCTTATATAGGCCCGAAACTGATGGGAATGGCCCCAGGGCCATGGTATACTTAGGTTATAGTCAAAAGTTGGCTGTTTCAGTCCAACGGAGCACATCTGGAGGCCCCTTTTTCTACCTACGGTCCGGAGTAAGTTCCCTGACATTGGTTCTAGGTCAAGTTAAGTTTTCAGTCTGATCAGATTTGTGGATCGACCGTGGTGGACCATTTTCAGTTCAACGGTCATCTATACTCGATCAGGGCCATAAGCACACTAACATGTGTTGGAAATTTTCCCTGATCCGAGGGTGTAATTGGGTCAGATTCTGACGGTTTAAATCCTTAAATTTGGCCCGCAAGTGAACGGCCTAAATCACTTGAATTTGAGTTCGTTTTCTAAATATATTCACGTTTCTCACACACTTCACTCCTGGCTCAAGTTGCACGTTTTTGGATACTATTAGGACTTGATTTCTGAGATGGTTATCAAGTCCAGCGAGGCGGTCATAATCGTATAGTTTTATGGTCATCGGACTTTTGACACGCGGTCCAAGTACGAAACGGAGTTTCAAGCTACTCCCGAGAGCAACTAGATTTAGAGATTAATCTTAGGTTTTTAGGTAATGTAGCATCAGCGATTCTATTGGTTTTGGGTCTTATAAATCATATAGAAAGTTGTTTAAGCTAATCTAGCAATTAATTTAGTTAGCACTTAATTAATTTTTGTCTAATTTCTAAAGGATTTGGTCCTGGGTGATTTCTGCCTAAGGTGGTACTTGGGTCTTTGTACGGATTTTTTCAAGATATTACATTACCGTTGCTCACGGTAGTCATTATTGGAAGGTTAAGACTTCTTCAGCAACATGCTCATCTGATGGAGGCCAATTAATATTTGCTGGCAAATTTTCTGTGTTTCTGTGTACTTCGAGTATCCTGATATCGAAGGAGAAAATAAAAACTGCATTGTTGATACCGTCAAGGAGGATGAACCGAGTGAGCTTGGTAAGACTATGCTTCATGGTATTGCACATAATCTAACCTTTAATCATACTTGGCAGGATGGTACCCCTTGTAAAAGAAGATCAAACCCTTTGTTTTCCAGATATCGTTATATTTCATTTTTCAAACCTCCATACGTATGAATCTTTGGTATGCATGTCGTGGGCTTACCTTTCATCAAATCTTAACCATCTCCGCCTGCTTGATCGAACCACCATTATCCTTGTACGTGCAATACCCTATACCCTTTGCGCGAGTCTGCACAACCAATCATAGTTTGTGGAGTCGGCACAAAGGTCTCAACACACTTGTCAGTCTGATATTGTGCAGGTGCGTGCAATCTCCTATACCATTTGCGTGGCCCCGCACAACCGATCATAGCTTGCGCGAGCCTACGCGAACACATGAATTCCTACCCTTTACTTCATTCTTCTTTACATATTCCTTTCTAATCTTCTTTCTTCTCTCTTTATTGTCTCTGATATCCTCTCATCTCTCAAAAGCAACGTATGATGGAAACTTCGTATATTTTTTGTGCACTAACACACTATCATCCATTCTTCGTTGTTTTGTTGTGCTACTTGTAACGCCCTTTAATCGGGGGTCGAGCAAAGCTCAGTTCCCGAGTTCCAACGCATCACTTATGCAACATAGATAATGATGATTATGATGAGTGCCTTGAAACAAGAATGGGATTAGACCAAAATAACATATCATACTCCAGAGACAGTTAAATTAAGCAAGCAGAAGACTGTGATAGATATATAAAATTTATAAACTGTTATAAGTCTCCAGAGTATGAACATGTCATCAGGTTAAATATAGACATGCATACACCAAAAATGAATAAAATGAATATATATAGGTGTTCCAAAAGTGCAAACTAAAGTGTAATGACGTTTACTCAGTAACCCTATAATCCCGTCGATCAGAAGATGGTTTACATATACCCTCCTGATAGCTGCACACAGGAGGAACCTTCCTCATCATCATAAAAGTCCGGCTCTACTTCGCAAGCATCGCCATCATCTGAAACTAAGACAAGGTCTAGTTGGTGTGTACAACACCGTCCCATAACATGGGAGTGAGTGATCAACTCAGTGGAACTATAAAGCAGAAATTAACATGTTATCAACTCAGTTAAGCAGTAATGATAAAGCAGTACAATCAAATATTCCTAGATACTCTTATTAATGCAAGGATGAAATGTGTTCATGATGTATGCCCTCGCCTACACTCCCTCGTGCGACACCATCTTACGGTCGCTGCATGCTTTCTTCCCTCTGTGCTCTTCAACCCGGGGCACATGCAGTGCTATGTTATGAGCATGATTATCAAGTTTTTATTAGTCCTTTTCATACAGCAGGATTGGGAAACTAAGGTACCTTCCTTATATCATTTCCCAAACAATGATCCATTCTAGGGTCATTAGTCTTAGTAAATCACATACGATAAGCAAGTTATAGGTCACTACCACCAATGCGGCAAAGCTCGTCACACAAATCGGTGTAGGCCGACACTCGAATACGGTGTCCCATACCACCGACCACAGTTGTCCCATACCACCATGCCCAGCTCATGAGTCTTAGCGGATCGAGGTACCAAGGTTAACAGGGTGTCCACTGGTGAGTTTGGTACCTTAGGTTCAAGCAATAGTGTCCAAACATGGTGAACATACATCGAGTTAATCGGGTTACTTGACGAGCTCAACTAGCATGAGCGCACATCAAGTGGATCAACATGAAGTGCGTATGCACTCCGTATGACCTAACTACTGTCAGTAACCGAAGTACTACTCGGATTCGTCGAACACATCCTGTGTGGCAAAACAATATCATCCACCAATCTAGGATCTGTTACCGATTGCCTGGACTATACAATAGCCCCAATCAAATTCAATTACAACAAAATATCTTAGAAGATAATGAAAGCAGTAATGGATCAAGATTTCAAATCATACAATCAAAGGTCTGATATTGTCCGCTTTAGGGTTGTCAGGGCTATTGCACGGAATTGTTACACCACTCCCCCATCACCCTTCACAGCTTTATTTTTACATTTTATGGAATACAACTTAAACATGGATTTATACATATGCATTACATAGATAAACAGACACTATAATATATGGTACATGGAGGAAAACATACATATAGTTAAAGGAGTTGAGAATCATATCTCAACACCCTTATACATTACAATTTACTAACTACTTACTCATTCAGACATTTCAGCAAACACTTTAGACTACTTACATTAATATACATGACGTATGTTGATCACATAGGTATTAGGCCAAATCCTTTCATTAGAGAGTTTTCCCATTTATAACACGCGTACACCCATGACGGATAGGCATGGCAAGCATGAATCCAAGTCCCATATTCATTCATTCATTTCCACAAACACTTGGGCTACACACTGTATCGCATATAACATATATTTGTCGTGACGTGATTTAGGGCAAATCCTTTCGCTAAGGAGTTGTCGCACATGTAACAAGCACATATTCACGGTAGATAATCATGTTAGGTACATATCTAAATTCCATACATATTCAAACATCTCGATATATACATAGAATACACTATATTCCACATAGCTCATGTATAACTGTAAAGTGAAATAGACGACGCATTTTACATGTGAAATAGCACCCATGTTAGTTATATATCATTAACCAACATTGAAAGCCTTGAAAATCATAACCTATATGTCTATAGTCTGCACCCTACGTCGTAAAAGCGGAACGAATTCGTTTTAAACACGTAGTCTTTGTCAACGGTGGATTGACAACCTATAGCATGAATTAGGTTAGTTATTTCATAACCTACACTACCTGAAACCCTAAAACAGATTAGGGTTAGGTTTTCTTACCTAAGAACGGAACTAGAATCGCTGAACTGGCGATACGGTAGGGGCGATTTAATACGTAGAACGACAGGGAGGAATCCCTATAGAAAAGCCCTAACTTCCCTCACCTTTTCTCTCTCTTTCCTTCTCTTTCTTTTCTCTTCTCTCTCCTAGGTTTAGAAAATTTGTATGACATGAGAGAGTGAGAGTTTAAGGTCCTTATATAGGCTTAAAATTGATGAAAATGGCCCCGGGGCCAAGGTATACTTAGGTTATAGATAAAGGGAGTCTGTTTCAGCTCAACGGAGCACTTCCGGAGCCCCCCTTGAGCCAAAGGTCGGACTTAAGCTCCCTGACCATGGATCTAGGTTGAGTTAAGTTTTCAGTCCAATCGGATTTACCGATCGCCGGTGGCGGATCAGTTTCCGTTCAACGGTCCACGATCACCGATCAGGGCCACAAGTACACTGACCTGTGTATGAAATTTCTCCTGATCCGAGGGTGTATTTAGGTCAGATTCTGACGGTCTGAATCCTAATAGTCAGCTTGCAAGCGACAAGTCTCGGATGACTTAAATTTAAATTTTTATTTTAAAAATATCCACGTTTCTCACACACTTCACTTCGGGCTCAAGCAAATAGCCCTAGGACACTATCTGGATTTGATTTCCGAGATGGTTGTCAAGCCCAGCAAGGTGGTCTTAATTATATAATTTCGTAGTAATCGAACTTTCGACGTGCGGTCCAGATTCGATACGGAGTTTCAATGTGCGCCCGAGAGCAACTAGGTAATGAGATTGATCCTAGATTTTAGGGTAACCTAGCGTCAATGATTCTACAAGTTTTGGGTCTTGCAGATCATATTTAAAGTGATTAGTGCCAATTTAACAGGTACCATAGTTTAGCACTTAAGTAATTCTCGTTTAATTTCCAAAGGATTTGAGGTTTGAGAAGTTAATAAGGGGTTAGGATCAACCCCTTGCCTATGGACATCTAACTCCAGGTTGGTAAAAAATCTAGGGCATTACACTACTGGTAAATCAGAAACTACTCCGGACATTATCTGACACTATTTGTCCTTGATTACAATTGATTTAACCTTTTCTGGTGGAAACCCATTAGGTGTGAAGTAGACAACCATGTTAGTTGGGAGAAAAGTCGTTGTGGTATACCCCGTCATTCAGAACAGAGTATTAGTTATTTTGACTAGATGAAATTGTACTTTGTTTTTAGAGATGAAGGGGAGGATGTTCCCACTGAGAGTCGCCAAAAAGTGATAAATGTTCTCTAAATATTTTCCAAGTCATTACTGAATAATAATTCACCAGTGGAGTCGCCATTTTGTTTCGACAAGAAAATAAATGCGTTTGATTTGGGGGATTTATTCAATGATAACAAAGAATTCGATGAGAGAACAATGATCACATTTATTCTGAGTTCATTTACATCCTCGGATTCCCTTGATTATGAAAATAGAGTTTAATCAATTAAAGCAATGAATGAAAGATAAGATAGTCCGATGGCAGTTTCGGTAGTATTTCGATGCTTTTTTTTTATCACATCTCTAGGAGAGATGGGTTGTGCGGGCTTGAAACCCTTCATCTGACCTGTAACACCCCGGATTTTTGCCAACCTGGAATTAGACGTCCTTAGGCAATGGGCCGCTCATAACACTTTATTAACTTGTCAGAACTGAATCCCACAGTCTAAAATCGCTCCTTAACCCATTTCCTTCACAAATCCCACCCTTCACTACCTTGTTCTTTCAATTTTTCAAAGCACTTTCGCCCTAGACACTATCTTAAACTAGCTAAGTAGTATGACTTGGATCACTTTAGATACAAACTGCAAAGGACTAAATACTACCTCAGATGAAAATCACTTAGGATTAAATCCTTTAGAAATTTGACAAAGTTAACTAAGTGCTAAACTAGATTAGCTACGAAATCCATTTGAATCGCTTTAAATACGATCTGACCAAAACTTATAAAATCATTGACGCTAGGTTACCCTGAAATCTAGGATCAATCTCATTACCCGGCTGCTCTCGGGAGCATCTCGAAACTCCGTATCGGATCTGGACCGCACGTCGGGAGTCCAAATAATACAAAGCTAAGGAATTAGGACCGCCTCCCTGGGCTTGACAACTATCTCAAAAATCAAATCCAGATAGTGTCCCACGGCTGTTTGCTTGAGTCCGGAGCGAGAGAGTGTGAAAACACTTGTTTTCTTTAAAAATAAATATCTTGAATAGTAATCTGAGACTTGTCGGTTGCGGATCAGTTTTAAGCAACCAGACCATCAGAATCTGACCAAATTACACCCTCGGATCAGAAAAAATTTCATACACATTTACATGTACTCAGTATCTTCGATCGAGATCCGCTGACCGTTAAACTGAAACTGGTCTGCCACACGTGATCTGGATATCCGACTGAAACGAAAACTTAATAGAATGTAGATCCAGCGTTAGTGAGCTTAAGTCCGACCTTTGGCTCAAGGAGGCCCGCCAGAAGTCCTCCGTTGAGCTGAGAAAGTTCCGCTTTGGTTATAACTTAGGTGAACCTTGTCCAGAAGTCTATTTTGGTGAAGTTTTAGACTATATAAGGACCTTAAACCCTCTCCCATTTCAGCCATACGAATTTGGATTTGAGAGAGAGAAAAGAGAGAGAAAGTGAGGGAGATGTGGGAGGAACTCCCTGCTGCTGTTCCCTGCCACTATTCGGGCTCCACCGCCTGATTCTCATCGCTTTTCCGGCGATTCCGGCGTCATTTCTAGGTAAGAAACCCTAACCCTAATCTGTTTTAGGGTTGTATAGGTTGTAGGTTATGAAATAGCTAACCTGTTTCGTTCTCTAGGTTGTCAAACTCCCGTATACGGAAGCTTAGCAAACCTATCAACTCCGTTACGATTCTACAACACAAGGTGAGGACTTTAGGTGTATAGGTTATAGTTTTCAATGCTTTCAATGTCAGATAATGATAGATTCATGATCTGCATGTAATTGCACATGTACAAAGTGCTGTCTGTTTTCCGTTTCGATTAAAGATGAAAAATATGGAATTCTACATACTCTAGGTATTTGTAGAAAGTACGGTATACGTATATTTTTTGAAAAAGTGTTTGACATGTTTATTTGTTTTATGGATATACGATATATGGATAAAATACTTATTTGGCAAAAGGATTCGCCTAAATACATGTTTTACTTATATACATTATGTATGGTGAAATTGCGTATTCTAGAAAATACTGTATACGTATAAATTTTGGAGATGTATTTATCATGATTATTCGTTGTAGTAATATATTATACATGGATAAAATACTCACTTGGCTAAAGGATAGCCCTAATACATCTTTTGCTAACATACACCATGTATGTTGTAATAGTGTATTCTAAGTGTTTGTGAAAATGACTGAATGAGTATAGAAGTCTCATTCGTGCTCGCCATGACTAATTGTCATGGATTCATGATTGTTGTATTGGCGATACCCCCTTTGACGAAAGGAATTGCCCTAAATCACGCCACGGCCAATATACACTATATGTGCTAAAATGTGTGGCCCAAGTGTTTGTGGAAATGACTGAATGAATATGGAACTTGGATTCCTGCTTGCCATGACTATTCATCGTGGGTGTACGCGTGTTATGATTGGGGCAACTCCCTAGTGAAAGGATTTGGCCTAATGCCTATGTGATCGACATATGTCATGTATATTGATGTATGTTTGTTTAAGTGTTTCTTGAAATGTCTGAATGAGTAGTAGTTAGCAAATTGTAATGTATAAGGGTGTTGAGATATGATTCTCAACCTCTTTTAACTATGTGTATGATCTCCTTGGATAGTTGTGTGATTAGGAATTGAACATGTACAAACTCATGCTTGTGTTGTGATTCATAACATGCTCAACTGCTTTATGATTTTAACTATGTAATGCATATGTTTAAATTTATATTTATGTTGTATGATCCGTCATGGGTGATGGGGGAGCGGAGCAACGAGTGCGTGCAACAGCCCTGGCAGCCCTAAACGGATAATATCAGACCTTGATTGTATGAGTTGAATCTTGATCTACTACTGCTTTATCTATCTGCACTTGATTATGTTTGGGGCTATGATTATAGTCCAGACAATCGGTACCAGAATTGCATTCGTGGCTGTGATTCATTTGCCACGTGAGATGTGTTCGACGAACCCGAGTCGTACTTCGGTTGACGATAGTGGTTGGCCACACGAAGTGCTTATGCACTTCATGTCGTCCGATTGATTGTGCACTCGAGCTAGTCAGGCTCATCAAGTAACCCGATCTGTCTAATGTTTGTTCACCATGTTTGGACGCAATTGCTTGAACCTAGGGTACCAAACTTACCAGTGAAATCCCTTTTAACCATGGTACGTCGATCCGCTAAGACTCATGAGCCGGGCATGGTGGTATGGGACACCGTGGTCAAGCTGTCGGCCTACACTGGGGCCACGTGCCTCCCCGTAGTGACCAGTGAGCAACCAAACTTGTGAGCCGATTATGGTGGTATGGGACACTATATTCGAGCTGTCGACACCTACGGCGAGAGCCGAGTACGGTGAGACCTGTACTCGTGCTAATGGGCGACGAGTCCTCTGTAGTGTCTTCTAGCATACTCTAAGGTTTGTGATTGGCGACGAGCCCTTCACAGCAACTAGAGCAGGAGTTGGGCCGAGTACGGTGAGATCTGTATTCGAGCTGACGGCTAGCGATTGAGCCGAGTACGGTGAGACCTGTATTCGAGCTGACGGTCAGCAATTGAGCCGCATACGGTGAGATCTGTATCCGTGCTGACGGGTGACGAGCCCTTTGTGATGCCTTCGCTACGCCTCTCAAACCATAATATCGTATGAGATTAACTAGGACTGACGACCCTAGAATGGATCATGTTTGGGAATGATACAAGGGAGGTACCTTAGTTTCCCAAATACTGCTGTTTGAAATGAACTAATAATTACTCGGTAATCATGCTCATTATTGCACTGCATGTGCCTGGTAGATGTGGAGCACTGAGGGATGGACGCATTTGCGAACGTAAGATGATGTCGCATGAGGGTGGTTTGGCAAGGGCATACATCATGTCATTTCATACTTGCATTAAATAAGAGTAGTTAAAATTGTTTGATTGTACTGCTTTATCATTACTGCTTGACTGAATTGATAACATGTTAACCTATGCTTTATTGTTCCACTGAGTTGATCACTCACTCCCACGATACGGGACGGTGTTCCGAACACCCACCAGACTTTGTCTGATTGCAGATGGCGACGCTACTTCTGAGGCGGAGCCGGACTTCTATGACGACGAGAATGCTTTCTCGTATATGCTATTTTCTGGCGGCTTCGTGAGAGCCGTGCCTTGATTGTCGGGGCTACAGGGATGTTGACTAGATCACACTATACAACTTGGTATAATTTAAAATCATACTTGTAATTATTTAACCTGGTAACTTTATCACACTCTGGAGACCCACCACAGTTTATATATTTTATCTATCTATCACAGTCTTCCCCTTGCAAATTTAACTGTCTCTAGAGTATGATATGTTGTTTTGGCTTAATCTCACTCATGTTCATTGCACTAATACCGATCACATTCAATCATCATTCATTTTGTTGCATAAGTGATGCGTTGGAACTCGGGAGTTGAGTTTATGCTCGACCCCCGATTTTCAGGGCGTTACATGACCGTTGAGATCAGTTCTGATCATCCTTCGGTTCATTCTTCGTTGAACAGACCGTTGGGATCAATTCTGATCATTCTTCCTTGATATGATCTTTAAGATCAATTCTGATCATCCTTCTGTTCATTCTTCCTTGATCTGACCGTTGAGATCAATTATGATCATCCTTCCATTCATTCTTCCAGTGAAACACTTGAAATGTGGAGCGATCATCATCACTTGAAATGTGGAGGGCAGATCCCTTGAAATGTGGAGCGGTGACCATCCCTTGAAACGTGGAGCAATGAACATCCCTTGAAATGTGGAGCGGTGAACTCAAATTGTGTGAACCTTCCACCATACTCTACTTTCTCTCTCCTCTTTGTGAATTCCTTGATACTCAACTTTTGAAGGTGTGGAGGCCATCTTTCTAAAGGTAGGAGTATACAGGCTTAGACAGGGCGTATGGAGTGCATGAGATTTACTTTGGGACAAAGGCCATGCATTAAGACAAGTTCCATATGATGTGGCACACCAAGGAGGCTTCAAGATAACATAAGCATGTCTTCAAGACAACCCTCCATGGGAGGTGGCGTTGGAAGCCAAGCCTTAGGACATCTCTTCATGGGAAGTGGCATTGGAAGCCAAGCCTTAGGACATCCTCCACAAGAGGTGGCGCGTGGAACATTCATTCGGACAAAGGTTCCTCACAAAGTGGCGCAGAAGGTTTCTCCTTCAAGCAGTTGTGTGTACTCGCACAAAGTCTTCTTCAAGACTCCACAAAAAGTGGTGCAAAAGGGCTTGTCCTTGAGACAACATCCCTTGAGAAGTGGCGTAAAGCCTTCTCACCAGGCAAATTGCGTGTGACCATGCAAGGGGATTTCCTTCAAGACATCATCCCTTGAGAAGCGGCACAAGAGGAATTCCCTCCCAAGTTGATTGCGCGGGCTGGCGCAATAGAATTTTCCACCAGGACAGGCTCCATTTTAAGTGGTGCAAGAGGAATTTCCTCCAAGTTGATTGTGCGGGCTAGCGCAATGGATTTCCACCATCTAGACAGAGTTCCACTTTAAGTGGCGCAGTGGGAATTCTACCAAATTGATTGCGCGGGCTGCGTAATGAATTCCACAAAAGGTGGCACAATGGACTTCTCCATTCCCATTGCGCAGGTCTACGCAATGGACTTCTTGTTGCGCGGGTCCGTACAATGACTTCCCTCTCTCCCTCTTCTACCTTGCTTCTTTCTCATTTTCTAGTCAACTAACTGACCAACCGCCAAATGAGGCATGAGGAGGGGTATTTATAGGCCTCTTTCTCTTACATAATGGTGATCACCACCACTCCTTTCTTAAGGCGATATCCAATCTTCATCCTTAAACAATGGTGTTCACCAAGCTCTCCTTTAAATGGTGGTGTACAACCACTCCTTTATATCAAAATACTCTCCTCCATTGACTTTTACTAAAATACCTAAAATACCCCCGGATGCTGATTTTTACCAAAATACCCCCGGATACCGATTTTTAACAAAATATCCCCGATGCTAATTTTTACCAAAATACCCAAAATACTGTCGGATACTGATTTTTACCAAAATACCCTCGGATATTGATTTTACTAAAATACCTAAAATACCCTTGGATGCTGATTTTTTACCAAAATACCTAAAATACCTCCAGATACTGATTTTTACCAAAATACCCAAAATACCGCCGGATACTGATTTTTACCAAAATATCCAAAATATCCCCGAATACTGATTTTTACCAAAATACGGAGTGAGTGTCCATGGGAAAGATTCGCACCATGGAATTCTCTAACTAATGCGATGAAATATTTTTTGTGCCTCAACAGTGCGCACAAAGTGTTTGAATATTCCTAGTTTGTCCTCGCAAGCTGTTGGATTCTTCATAGTTTGTGAGCGTAAATTGTTGAAGCCTTCACAGTTTGTGCTCGCAAGCTGTAGGAGTCTGCATAGTTTGTGATCGCAAGCTGATGGAGTCTTCACAGTTTATTCTCGCAAGTTGTTGGACTCTTCACTGTTTATGCTCGCTAGCTATTGGAGTCTTCACTTTTTGTGCTCGCAAGTTGTTGGAGTGATCATAGTTTGTACTTGCAAGCTATCTGAGTCTTCACAGTATCTGCTCGTAAGTTATCTGAGTCTTTACAGTTTGTACTTGCAAGTTGTTAAAGTCTTCACTGTTTGTACTGGCAAGCTGTTGGAGTCTTCATCGTTTTACACACAAAGTGTTAGAGTATTTACAGTTTATGCTCGAAAGCTATTCGACTCTTCACAGTATGTGCGCGCAAATTGTTGGAGTCTTCACAGTTTGGGCTCGCAAGCTATTGGACTCTTCAGAGTTTGTGCTCACAACCTGATGGAGTCTTTACAGTTTACTCTCGTAAGTTATTACAATCTTCACAATTTGTGCGCACAAAGTGTTTGAGTCTTCACAGTTTATGCCCATAAGCTGTTAGATTCTTCATAGGTTGTGCACGTAAATTGTTGGAGTCTTCACAGTTTGTCGATGCAAGCTGTCGGAGTCTTCATATTTTTTTCTCGCAAGTTGATTGAGTCTACACAGATTGTTCTCGCAAGTTATTGGAGTTATCACAGTTTGTGCGCACAAAGTGTTTGAGTCTTCCTAGTTTGTCCTCGTAAGCTGTTGGATTCTTCAAAGTTTGTGCACGCAAATTGTTGGAGTCTTCACAGTTTATGCTCGTAAGCTATTAGAGTCTGCATAGTTCGTGCTCGCAACCTGATGGAGTCTTCACAGTTTGTTCTTGCAAGCTATTAGAGTCGTCACAATTTGTGCATGTAAATTGTTGGAGTCTTCAAAGTTTGTGCTCGTAGGCTAATGCAGTCTTCACAGTTTGTTTTCGTAACATGTTAGAATCTTTATTGTTTATGTGCACAAAGGGTTTGAGTCTTCACAATTTGTGCTCCAAAGCTATTGGATTCTTCACAGTTTGTACGCGCAAATTGTTAGTGTAGTCACAATTTTTTGTTGCAAGCTATTGGACTCTTCACAGTTTGTTCTCATAAGCTATTGGAGTCTCCACAGTTTATGCTTGCAAGCTGTTGGAGTCTTCATATTTTGTTCTCGTAAGTTGATGGAGTCTTCATAGTTTCTATCATGGTTTGTTCTCATAAGGTGTTAGAGTCTTCATAGTTTGTGCGCACAAAGTATTTGAGTCTTCACAGTTTGTGCTCCCAAGCTGTTGGATTCTTCACAATTTGTGCACGCAAATTATTGAAGTAGTCACACTTTTTGGTTGCAAGATGTTAGAGTCTTCACAGTTTGTGCATGTAAGCTGTCGGAGTCTTCACAGTTTGTGCTCGTAAGCTGTTGGAGTCTTGACAGTTTGTGCTCGCAAATTGTAGGAGTCTTCATAGTTTGTGCTCGTAAGCTGATGCACTCTTTACAAATTTATCTCCCAAGTTGTTGGAGTCTTCATAATTAATGCACACAAAGTGTTTGATTCTTCACTGTTTTTGCTCGTAATCTGTTAGATTCTTCATAGTTTGTGCACACAAATTGTTTGATTCTTTAAAGTTTGTGCTCGCAAGTTTTGGAGGCTTCATAGTTTGTACGTACAAATGGTTCAGTCCCTACAGTTTGTGCTCGTAAGCCGTTGGATTCTTCACAGTTTGTGCGTGTAAGTTGCTGGAGTCTTCATAGTTTATGCTCGCAAGCTGTTGGGGTCTTCAAGTTTGTGCTTGCAAGCTGATGAAGTCTGCATAGTTTATGGTCACAAGCTGATGTAGTCTTCACAATTTGTGCTCACAAGTTGTTGCAGTCTTCACAATTTGTGCACAAAAAGTGTTTGAGTCTTCACAGTTTGTGCTCGCAAGCTGTTAGATTCTTTACAGTTTGTGCTCGCAACCTATTGGAGTCTTAATAGTTTGTGCACACAAATTGTTGGAGTCTTTATAGTTTGTGCTCATAAGTTGTTGAAGTCTTCACAGTATGTGCACAAAAAGTGTTTGAGTCTTCACTCTTTGTGCTCGTAAGCTATTGGAGTCTTGATAGTTCGTTCTCTCAAGTTGTAGGAGTCGCACAGTTTGTGCGCACAACGTGTTTGAGTCATCCTAGTTTGGGCTTGTAAGCTGCTGGATTATGCACAGTTTGTGCACGCAAATTGTTGGCGTCTTCGTAGTTTGTGCTCGCAAGCTGTTGGACTCTGCAGAGTTTGTGCTCGTAAGCTGATGGAATCTTCACAGTTTGTGCTCGCAAGCTGTTGGAGTCTTCACAGTTTGTGCGTAAAAAGTGTTTGAGTCTTCATAATTTGTGCTCACAAGCTATTAGATTCTTTATAGTTTGTGCTCGCAAGCTGTTGGAGTCTACACAGTTTGTGTGCCCAAATTGTTGGAATCTTCACAGTTTGTGCTCACAAGCTGTTATAGTCTTCATAGTTTGTGCTTGCAAGATGTTGTAATCTTCATATTTTGTTCTCGCAAGCTAATGGAGTCTTCACAGTTTTTTTTTGCAAGTTGTTGGAGTCGCCACAGTTTATGCTCTCAAAGTGTTTGAGTCTTCCTAGTTTCTCCTTGCAAGCTATTAGATTATTCACAGTTTGTGCCTATAAATTATTGGAGTCTTCAAAGTTTGTGCTCGCAAGCTGTTGGAGTCTGTACAGTTTGTGCTCACTAGCTGATGGAGTCTTCATAGTTTGTTCTCGTAAACTGTTGGAGTCTTTACATTTTGTGCATGCAAAGTGTTGGACTCTTTACTGTTTGTGCTCGCTAGTTGTTGGAGTCTTCACCTTTTTGTGTTCGCAAGCTATTGGAGTCTCATAGTTTGTGTTTGCAAGTTGATGAAGTCTTCATAGTTTATTCTTGTAAGTTGCAGTAGTCTTCATCATAATTTGTGTGCACAAAGTGTTTGAGTCTTCACAATTTGTTCTCTTAAGCTATTGGAGTCCTCACAGTTTGTGCACGTAAATTATTGGAGTCTTCAAAGTTTGTGCTCGTAGGCTAATGCAGTCTTCACAGTTTATTCTCGTAACATGTTAGAATCTTTATTGTTTATGTGCACAAAGGGTTTAAGTCTTCACAGTTTGTGCTCCAAAGCTATTGGATTCTTCACAGTTTGTGCGCGCAAATTGCTGGTGTAGTCACAATTTTTTGTCGCAAGCTATTGGACTCTTCACAGTTTGTTCTCATAAGCTGTTGGAGTCTTCACAGTTTATGCTTACAAGCTGTTGGAGTCTTCATATTTTATTCTCGCAAGCTGATGGAGTCTTCATAGTTTCTATCACGGTTTGTTCTCACAAGGTGTTGGAGTCTTCATAGTTTGTGCACACAAAGTATTTAAGTCTTCACAGTTTGTGCTCCCAAGCTGTTAGATTCTTCACAATTTGTGCACGCAAATTATTGAAGTAGTCACACTTTTTGGTTGCAAGATGTTAGAGTCTTCACAGTTTGTGCGTGTAAGCTGTCGGAGTCTTCACAGTTTGTGCTCGTAAGCTGTTGGAGTCTTGACAGTTTGTGCTCGCAAATTGTAGGAGTCTTCATAGTTTGTGCTCGTAAGCTGATGCAGTCTTCACAGTTTTATCTCCCAAGTTGTTGGAGTCTTCATAATTAATGCACACAAAGTGTTTGATTCTTCACTGTTTTTGCTCGTAATCTGTTAGATTCTTCACAGTTTGTGCACGCAAATTGTTTGATTCTTCAAAGTTTGTGCTCGCAAGTTTTGGAGGCTTCATAGTTTGTACGTACAAATGGTTCAGTCTCTACAGTTTGTGCTCGTAAGCTGTTGGATTCTTCGTAGTTTGTGCGTGTAAATTGCTGGAGTCTTCACAGTTTATGCTCGCAAGCTGTTGGAGTCTTCATAGTTTGTGCTTGCAAGCTGATGAAGTCTGCATAGTTTATGGTTGCAAGCTGATGTAGTCTTCACAATTTGTGCTCACAAGTTGTTGTAGTCTTCACAATTTGTGCACAAAAAGTGTTTGAGTCTTAACAGTTTGTGCTCGCAAGCTGTTGGATTCTTTGCAGTTTGTGCTCGCAACCTATTGGAGTCTTAATAGTTTGTGCACGTAAATTGTTGGAGTCTTTATAGTTTGTGCTCATAAGTTGTTGGAGTCTTCACAGTATGTGCACAAAAAGTGTTTGAGTCTTCACTCTTTGTGCTTATAAGCTATTGGAGTCTTGACAGTTTGTTCTCTCAAGTTGTAGGAGTCGCACAGTTTGTGTGCACAAAGTGTTTGAGTCATCCTAGTTTGGGCTTGTAAGCTGTTGGATTATGCACAGTTTTGCATGCAAACTGTTGGCGTCTTCGTAGTTTGTGCTCGCAAGCTGTTGGACTCTGCAGAGTTTATTCTCGTAAGCTGATGGAATCTTCATAGTTTGTGCTCGCAAGTTGTTAGAGTCTTCACAGTTTGTGCGCAAAAAGTGTTTGAGTCTTCATAATTTGTGCTCACAAGCTATTGGATTCTTTATAGTTTGTGCTCACAAGCTGTTGGAGTCTTCACAGTTTGTGTGCCCAAATTATTGGAATCTTCACAGTTTGTGCTCACAAGCTATTATAGTCTTCACAGTTTGTGCTCACAAGATGTTGGAATCTTCATATTTTGTTCTCGCAAACTAATGGAGTCTTCACAGTTTATTTTTACAAGTTGTTGGAGTCACCACAGTTTATGCGCTCAAAGTGTTTGAGTCTTCCTAGTTTCTCCTTGCAAGCTATTAGATTATTCACAGTTTGTGCCTATAAATTATTGGAGTCTTCAAAGTTTGTGCTCGTAAGCTGTTGGAGTCTGCACAGTTTGTGCTCGCTAGCTGATGGAGTCTTCATAGTTTGTTCTCGTAAACTGTTGGAGTCTTTACATTTTGTGCATGCAAAGTGTTGGACTCTTCATTGTTTGTGCTCGCTAGTTGTTGGAGTCTTCACCTTTTTGTGTTCGCAAGCAGTTGGAGTCTTCATAGTTTGTGTTTGCAAGTTGATGAAGTCTTCATGGTTTCTTCTGGTAAGTTGCAGTAGTCTTCATCACAATTTGTGCGCACAAAGTGTTTGAGTCTTCACAGTTTGTTCTCGCAAGCTGTTGGATTCTTTACAGTTTGTCGCGCAAATTGTTGTAGTCTTCAAAGTTTGTGCTCAGAATTTGTTGGAGTCTTCATAGTTTGTACATACAAATGGTTCAGTCTTTATAGTTTGTGTTTGCAAGCTATTGGATTCTTCATAGTGTGTACGTGCAAATTGCTGGAGTCTTCACAGTTTGTGCTCACAAGCTGTTGGAGCCTTCATAGTTTGTGCTTGTAAGTTGATGGAGTATACATAGTTTGTGCTCACAAGTTGATGGAGTCTTCACAATTTGTGCTCGTAAGCTGTTGGAGTCTTCACAGTTTGTGCATAAAAACTGTTTGACTCTTCACTGTTTGTGCTCGTAAGCTGTTGAATTCTCGACAGTTTATGATTGCAAGGTGTTGGAGTCTTCACAGTTTGTCCGCACAAATTGTTGGAGTGTTCACAGTTTGTGCTCGCAAGCTATTAGAGTCTTAACAGTTTATGCTCGCAAGCTATTGGAGTCTTCATATTTTGTTATTGCAAGCTGATGGAGTCTTCACAGTTTGTTCTTGCAAGTTATTAGAGTCATTACAGTTTATGCGCACAAAGTGTTTGAGTCTTCCCAGTTTGGGCTCATAAGCTGTTAGATTCTTCACAGTTTGTGCATGCAAGTTGTTGGAGGCTTCATAGTTTATGCTCGCAATCTGTTAGAGTCTACAGAGTTTGTGCTTATAAGCTGATGGAGTCTTATAGTTTGTGCTCACACGTTATTGGAGTCTTCACAATTTGTGCACAAAAAGTGTTCGAGTCTTCATAGTTCGTGCTCGCAAGCTATTTGATTCTTTACAGTTTGTGCTAACAAGTTGTTGGAGTTTTCATAATTTGGGCACGCAAATTGTTGGAGTCTTTATAGTTTCTGCTCACAAGTTGTTGGAGTCTTCACAGTTTGTACGTAAAAAGTGTTTGAGCCTTCACAGTTTGTGCTCACAAGCTGTTGGAGTCTTCACAATTTGTTCTCTCAAGTTGTTGGAGTCGCACAGTTTATGTGCACGAAGTGTTTGAGTCATCCCAGTTTGGGCTTGCAAGTTGTTGAATTCTTCACAGTTTTTGCGCGTAAATTGTTGGAGTCTTCATAGTTTGTGCTTGCAAGCTGTTGGACTCTGCAGAGTTTGTGCGCGCAAGCTGATGGAGTCTTCACAATTTATACTCACAAGTTGTTGGTGTCTTCATAGTTTGTGTGCAAGCTGATGGTGTCTTCATATTTTATTCTTTCAAGCTGTTGGAGTCTTCACAATTTGTTCATGCAAAGTCTTAGACTCTTAACTGTTTGTGCTCGCTAGCTGTTGAAGTCTTCACTTTTTGTTCGCTTAAGTTGTTAGAGTCTTCATAGTTTGTGCTCGCAAGCTGTTTGAGTCATCATAGTATCTGCTCGGAGGCTTTCTGAGTTTTCGCAATTTGTGCTCGCAAGTTGTTGAAGTCTTCGATGTTTGTGTTGGCAAGCTATTGAGTCTTCATAGATTTATGCACAAAGTGTTAGAGTCTTTAAAATTTGAGCTCGTAAGCTGTTGGATTCTTCATAGTTTGTGCCCATAAATTGTTGGAGTCTTCACAGTTTGGGGTCGCAAGCTATTGGAGTCTTCAGAGTTTGTGCTTGTAACCTGATGAAGTCTTTACAGTTTGTTCTCGCAAGTTGTTACAGAGTTTGAGTGCACAAAGTGTTTGGGTCTTCACAGTTTGTGCACGTAAGCTATTGAATTCTTCACAGGGTGTGCACGTCAATTGTTGAAGTCTTCACAATTTGTGCCTGCAAGCTGTTGTAGTCTTCATATGTTGTTCTCGCAAGCTAATGGAGTCTTCATTGTTTATTCTAACAAGTTATTGGAGTCATTATAGTTTGTGCCCACAATGTGTTTGAGTCTTCCTAGTTTATCCTCGCAAGCACTTAGATTCTTCGCAATTTGTGTGTGTAAATTGTTGGAGTCTTCACAGTTTGTGCTCGCAAGCTGTTGGAGTCTACATAGTTTATGCTCACAACCTGATGGAGTCTACACAGTTTATTCTCGCAAGTTGTTGGAGTCTTCATAGTTTGTGCTCGCAAATTATTGGAGTCTTCATAGTTTGTGCTCACAAGCCGATGCAGTCTTCACGGTTTGTTCTCGCAGGATGTTGGAGTCTTCATAGTTTGTATGCACAAAGTGTTTCAGTCTTCATAGTTTATGCCCCCAAGCTGTTGGATTCTTCACAGTTTGTGCGCACAAATTGTTGGAGTCTTCAAAGTTTATGCTCACAAGTTTTGGAGTCTTCATAGTTTGTACGTACAAATGGTTCATTCTTTACATTTTGTGCTCGTAAGCTGTTGGATTCTTCATAGTGAGTCTTCATAGTTTGTGCTCGCAAGCTGCTAGATTATTCATAGTTTCTTTTCAAAAATTGCTAGAGTCTTCACAGTTTGTGCTCGCAAGCTATTAGAGTCTTTATAGTTTGTGCTGACAAGCTGATGGAATCTATATAGTTTGTGCTCACAGGCTAATGGAGTCTTCATAGTTTGTGCTCGTAAGTTATTGAAGTCTTCACAGTTTGTGCACAAAAAAGTGTTTGACTCTTCACAATTTATGCTCGCAAGTTGTTGGATTCTTAACAGTTTATGCTCGAAAGATGTTGAAGTGTTCACAGTTTGTGCACGCGAATTGTTGGATTGTTCACAATTTATGCTCGCAAGCTGTTGGAGTCTTCACAGTTTGTGCTCGAAAGCTATTGTAGTCTTCATATTTTGTTACCGTAAGTTGATGGAGTCTTCATAGTTTGTTCTCACAAGTTGTTGGAGTCGTTGCAGTTTGTGCGCACAAAGTGTTTGGGTCTTTCCACTTTGGGGTCGTAAGCTTTTGGATTCTTCACAGTTTGGCCACGCAAATTGTTGGAGTCTTCACAGTTTGTGCTCGCAAGCTGTTGAAATTTGTAGAGTTTGTGCTCGCAAGCTAATGGAGTCTTCACGTTTGTGCTCGCAAGTTGTTGGAGTCTTCACAATTTGTGTGCAAAAAGTATTTGTGCCTTCACAGTTTATGCTCGCAAGCTGTTGGATTCTTTACAGTTCGTGCTCACAACCTGTTGTTGTCTTCATAGTTTGTGTGTGTAAATTGTTGGAGTCTTTATAATTTGTGCTCGTAAGTTGTTGGAGTCTTCACAGTTTGTGCGCTAAACGTATTTGAGTCTACACTGTTTGATCTCTCAAGTTGTTGGAGTCTTCATAGTTTGTTCTCTCAAGTTATTGGAGTCGTACAGTTTGTGCGCACAAAGTGTTTGAGTCATCCCAGTTTGGGCTCGCAAGCTTTGGATTCTTCATAGTTTGTGCGCGTAAATTGTTGGAGTCTTCATAGTTTATGCTCGCAAGCTGTTGGACTCTGCAGAGTTTGTGCTCACAAGCTGATGAAGTCTTCACCGTTTGTGCTCACAAGTTGTTGGAGTCTTCACAGATTGTGTGCAAAAAGTGTTTGAGTCTCATAGTTTGTACTCGCAAGTTGTTGGATTCTTTACAGTTTGTGCTTGTAAGTTGTTAGAGTCTTCACAGTTTATTGACATAAATTGTTGGAATCTTCACAGTTTGTGCTCGTAAGCTGTTATAGTCTTAATGGTTTACGCTCGCAAGCTGTTGGAGTCTTATTATTTTGTTCTCGCAAGCTGATGCAGTATTCATAGTTTGATCTCGCAAGTCGTTGGAGTCGTCACAGTTTGTGCGCACAAAGTGCATGAGTCTTCCTAGTTTGTCCTCGCAAGCTATTGGATTCTTCACAGTTAGTGCACGCAAATTGGTGGAGTCTTCACAGTTTGTGCTCGCAAGCTGATGGAGTCTTCACAGTTTCTTCTCGCAAGCTGTTGGAGTCTTCACAGATTTTACACATAATGTGTTGGACTGTTCACTCTTTGTGCTCACTAGCTATTGGAGTCTTCACCTTTTTGTACTCACAAGATGTTGGAGTCTTCATAGTTTGTGCTCGCAAGTAGATGTAGTCTTCACAGTTTGTTCTGGCAAGTTGTTGTAGTCTTTATCACAATTTGTGTGCACAAAGTATTTGAGTTTTCACAGTTTGTTCTCGCAACCTGTTGGATTCTTCACAGTTTGTGCGTGTAAATTGTTGGAGTCTTCACAGTTTATGTTTGCAAGCTGTTGGAGTCTTCATAGTTTGTGTTACCAAGTTGATGGAGTCTGCACATTTTTTCTCACAAGCAATTGGAGTATTCACAGTTTATGCGGGCGAAGTGTTGGACTCTTCATAGTTTGTGCTCGCAAGCTGTTGGAGTCTTACAGTTTGTGCTCGCAAGTTGTTTGGAGTCTTCACAGTTTGTGAGTGCAAATTGTTGAAATCTTCACAGTTTGTGCTCCCAAACTGTTGGAGTCTTCATAGTTTGTGGTTGCAAGCTGTTAGAGTCTTCATAGTTTGTGCTCGCAAGCTGATGGAGTGTTCCTAGTTTATTCCCGCAAGTTCTTGGTGAATGCACAGTTTTTACGCATAAAGTGTTTGATTTTTCACAGTTGTGCTCACAAGATGTTGGATTCTTTATAGTTTGTGCGTACAAATTTTGGAGTCTCCACAGTTATTAGTCGCAAGCTGTTGGAGTCTTCATAGTTTGTGCTCTCAAGCTGTTGGAGTATTCACAGGTTATGTGCACAGAGTGTTGGAGTCTTCACAGTATCTGCTCACAAGTTATCGGAGTCTTCAAAGTTTGTTCTCGCAAGTTGTTGGAGTCTTCACTGTTTATGCTGACAAGCTGTTGGAGTCTTCATAGTTTTTACACATAAAGTGTTAGTCTTTACAATTTGTACTTTTAAGCTATTGGCTTCCTTATAGTTTGTGCGCGCAAATTGTTATAGTATTCACAATCTGGGCTTGTAAGTTGTTAGAGACTTCAAAGTTTGTGCTCGCAACCTGATGGAGTCTTCACAGTTTGTTCTCACAAGTTGTTAGAGTCTTCACAATTTGTGTGCACAAAGCGTTTGTGTTTTCATAGTTTGTGCACCCAAGTTATTGGATTCTTCATAGGTTGTACATGCAAATTGTTATAGTCTTCAAAATTTGTGCTCGCAAGCTGTTGGAGTCTTCACAGTCTATGCGTGTTGAGGCATAGAAAAGAGAAGGAAGAGTTGAAGATTGGGAAAGTAAATATTGAAAAGAATGAAGGAAATAAAAGATGAAAAGAAAGAGTATCTTTAAGGGGTTTGCACGGATCCGTGCAAACCATATCCGTTGCACGGGTTTGCGCAAATAGTGATACCAGTTACACGGGTCTATGCAACTAATTTCAGGACACGTTGTCCATGAACGGTCAGAATTGATGAAAGGTGGATCCCATGGCACGAAGATCAAGGGTTCGCACGTGTAGAGGTCTATAAATACCCCACTTCTCCTCGCATTTAGGGTGATTAAAGATTTTGGAAGGAGTGCAGAGCTACAGAGAAGACTGAAGGTAAAAAGATAAAATTGTGAACTACGATCAAATGGTAAACCCAATGAGGAAGGTGAACTTTTATTTCACTACAACTGGATTCATCGTGGAATATGCACCGGATCAGCATCCAAGGCGCGAAACCCAGCCTCTTGTGAGCAAAAGTGACTTAACCCGAACAACAATTGGAGTTGTGTCTGCTTCACCTCAAACACTGGAAGGTGATGAGGACTGGATTGTCGTGACATCTAGAAGGACGAGAGCTCAAAATGCAAGAAACTTTGGAACGGGTCTACCTTCGACAAGAGCCAGGGGACCAATAACACAGAACGCTGCCAAAAAGAATCCCAAATTAGCCCCTCTTGCAATCTCTCTCCATCCATATGATCTATTGGCTCACGGTCAAGCATAGATTGGTGATGGTGAAGACTGAGAGGAATCACATTCATACCCTCTGAATGCGGGTTGTCGAATTTCATGATACCTTCAATTATTCTGATCATTTTCCACGAGTTATGAAACTTCTTTTTATTATGTTCCCTTATCTTCTCTTCAAACTCTTCAGCCTTATTGCGGCAAGTTTTCTTCAACTGAGATGTAGGAGGCGTATCTTCTCGGGTAGGAGGTCTTTGGCTGTCAGTAGGTATATGGGAGGTTGATTTTAGCCATTTATCCCAATCGTAATCGGGACCATGTTTCGTAGGTTGTTCTATATCTCTCATTGAAATTGCTTGATGGACGGGAGACGATAGTGAGGAGATACAATCAGAGAAATCAAAGGTTGGGAGCACATGTTCCTTAAAATAAGTAGGTGTTGTTATTACAAGATTTTACGAGCATGATACAGTTTAACGTCATATTTTAATCATGTTTGTGTTGCAAGGTGGATTTACGACCGTGGACTGAAAAGAATGCTAAAGGCATGGAATTGATGCTCAAGAAGCACCAAGGTGAGGGATGGACTCCAGGGGATCGAGATTGAAGTATTTACATGCTTGATATTCAAGAAAATCAAGTAATTCACGCTAAAAAGGCCTGAAATTCGTCCAGATTGCAAGATCACAGGGTTCCCACCATTCGTTTGGCTCGAAACTTTATATTTGGCCTAAGAACCCTAAATTAATGTACACGTCGAATTTCAGCTCTTTAATTCCCGTGGAAGTGGCCCAATGGACAGATTAGCCCATAAACCATCAATTTTAGGCCCACCTGATCTTTGAATGTGCCTCAATTTTGGACTCAATGCCTTCAATGATATGATAAAATGGATGGTTGGAATGGATTTCATATATACATCGCAACGGACCCTACAGGGGACCCGTGTGCATGGTGCACAAGTGCACCGGCTGTGCAAAGGGAGTCTCAAGGTCGATCAGCGCCCACTGACCGATGGATTCTCACAAACCCAAGAATGCACAGCATCCTCACAACGCATCATCGGACAATGCTTGTGGGCCCCACCCATCTTCCATTTGGAAGATCTGAATCGTCTAATATGTCTAGAAGGGGGGCATGACCCTCGCCTAGGTGGTCGTTTGGAACCATGCACACATGCACACATGGATTGTTGAAAAACACAGGATGGATGACAAATTGATTTTATACAATGGGCCATGACAGAACTTACAAAAACCACCCCTTCTCGACTGGTTTTTTGCCAGGAATCCAATGAACGGGGTGGATTTCCCATAAATTAATACTCTGGGGCCCACCATCATCACAACATACCCTGTTTACGCAGGAACGTGGGTCTATGAAAACTGGCCACTGTGGGCCATTCCATGATCAAGGACGTGATTGAATGATCCAGACCGTCCAAAAGCTAGATAGGAGGGTGTTGACCCTGCTCATGAAGTTGGATTGCTTGAATGGTTTGATCAGTTCTCTCAAAATCAGATCAACTTCAGCCGGTTATGTTTTGCTGCGCAAAATAGAGGTGCACAGTTTATTTTTCTGTGAATTGGCATGCGTAAACAGGGTTGGTGACCGACTCCAGCTGCGAACGTCCAACCAACCATCCTCTCTCCACAGACTCCTTCAGTGCTATAAAGAGACAAGAGATAAGAGAGAAGAGGAGCATTCAGTAACTAGGAGATTCAAATCCGCTAGGACGTCAGCGAGAAAAGGAGAGTTTAGAGCTTGTTTTACTATTTTTCTTTTATTATTTTTTAAGAGATCCAACCCACTCATGTTGGGCTAAACGTTTTAGCTAGGGCTAAGAGGTGAAGTTTGTGGTGTGATGGGTAGTGTTCTATTGGTTTGATTCATGTTATGAACTAATTTGATTTTGGTTTGATTATAAAAAAAGGCTTCTAGTTTTTAATGGTATGTTGTGACTGAAATTACAATGGATCTGCGATGGCTTTGAGTATTTCCTTTTCATTATTTTAATTGTGAAGTTAGGAAGCCCTATTGTTCACCATTGCCCCTTAGACATGGTTGGATGATGGAATCCTTCCTAACATTCTTACATCTCTCAGATTGGTTGTGGATTGATTTAATTTTGTTGTTTACTTTGTTTCATAGGCATGGTTTAGTGATGGAATCCATTCTAATTTACATCTGTCTTATCATTTGAAAACTAGATCAAAAGAAGTTCAGATTGTGCTTTAGTGATATATCTTCCAACTGGATGAAGATGGGACACGAAGTCCAGTTGAGTTCGTGAATCAAGCGTAGACCTCCCACATCTCTACAAGTGGATCCTCTGAATCCTTAGTTTCCTACCTTTGAATTTTACAAATTTTAGTTTCTTATTTCACCATTATACCCTCATATTTGCTTGATTTAGATTTCATCTTATTCTAGTTCTACTTCTGGTTAATTTCATATTACGTATAGGTTTCAGTCCCTGTGGATTCGACCTCGGCCTTACCGAGTTTATTACTACATCACAATCCTATACTTAGTGTGTGAACAAGTTTTTGGCGCCATTGTCGGGGACTAACAGTTACATTTTTCTAAGATTAACTAGATTGGGGATTAGTTTAAGATTATGATTTTTACTAATTTTAGGTTAGGTTTTTTTTTCTGTTTGATTTCTAGAAACTAACCTGTTTTTCTTGTTTTGTAGGATTTTGAGATAGAAACTTCCAATTTGGTAATCTCTTCCTAATTTCTTTATTTTTTAGAAACTAGTTTATTTTTAGAGATTTTCCTCTTTTACTTTTAGAAACTAGGTTAGTAATTTCCCTTTTTAGAAACTCTTTCTAATAGAGAAACTAACTCATCTTTCCTTTATTTTATTTTTAGAAACTTTTTCTAGGTTTTCTTTTAGAAATTTCTTACTCTCTACTTTAGGTTTAGCACTTTCCTAATTTGCTTTAGTAATTTTCTTTCTTTAGGAATTTTTCCCTTTTTTAGAAACTAGTTTATTTTCTAAATTTAGGCTTGCTATTTTAGGAACTGACTTGTTTTGTTTTATCTTGTAGGATTTTAACTTAGGACCTTCGAATTTAGTAACTTCCTTCCAAATTTTTTATTATTTATTATTTCCTTTTTTTTTCTAGATTTCTATTTCTTTTATTCTTCTTTAGCAGTAGGTTTAGAATCTGAATTGGGGGCTACGAGTGTTTCATTCCCAAGTGGGTTCGTGATAACACTCTACGTCTCTTAAGTGAAGGAGGATTGGTTGAGGGGTTATTTATCGATCGTAGGATTAGACACCACTTGAGATCCTCAGAGTTAATTGAAGTGATGGCTGCAAATCAACATCTTATACCCCAACCTAGGGTAGAGGACATCTAAGATGAGAATGAGGTGCATCAAACACCCCCGCCTCGTACATTGTGAGATTATTTACAATAGGCGGGGGTGAGCACGCCCTCATGCATGGTTTTTCCAGAAAACACGGACACATGAATATCAAGCCAGGGGTGATCTAACTCCTTCCAAAATTTCATGGGCTTGAATCTGAAAAATCCGTATATACAATTGAAAGAGTTTAATGAAATCATAGACACTTTATACTTTCCTAACGTGTTTGAGGACACAGTCAGGCTGAAGCTCTTTCCCTTTTCTTTGAAAGAGAAAGCTAAGACGTGGTTACATTCACTACGTCCCCGATTTATTGGTACATGGAATGACATGACAAGCGAGTTCATAAAGAATTTTTTTTTCATATCACAAAACGAACACCCTTAGAAAATCAATCATGAACTTCACCCAAAAGGAGGATGAAACATTCTTCCAATGTTGGGAAAGGTTCAAGGATCTCGTCAGTTCATGCCTACAACACGATTTTGAAATGTGGCGCATTACATACTTTTTCTATGATGGATTTACATCTTCCATGTGCCAATTGGTTGAGACGATGTGCAATGGGGAATTTATGAATAAAAATGTCGATGATGTGTGGGATTACTTGGATAGACTTGCTGAAAACGCACAATCATGAGACACATACTCAAAATTGAGTACCACTTCTAGGCCCACTCAATTAAAGGAAAGGGGTGGAGTATACCTGCTAAAAGAGGATGATGATATCAATATTAAAGTGACTAATCTCGTAAAGAAATTTGAGGCCATGGAATCGAGGAAGGATAAGGGTAAGGAAGTTGTTTGCGGTATTTATGGTTGTAACAGCCACACAACTGAAATTGTCCAACTATATCTGCCTTTCAAGAGGTTCTGACTGAGTAATCTAATGTCGTAAATAATTACCAAAGACCTTTCAATGGACCCACCTCTAATACGTATAATCCTAGTTGGAGAAATCATCCAAACTTCAGTTTGAGGAATGGACAAACTGCTACCCCTCAAGGTTTCTTCAATCAAATTCCAAATTAAGGGAAAGCTTAAGAGGATCTAGTTCTGAAACACATTCAAGACCAAGAGCTATTCAACCAAGATATCAGATCAGCAATTAGATCACTTACATCATCCATTCAAAGGATAGAGTCACACATAATGATTGAGGGAAAGGGGATCCTTCCTGCTCAACCTCTCCCCAATCCCAAACTGCAATATGAGATAAGTGACCCAAGCTCTTCAGATCAGATGGAGCAGGCTAAATCTATCACCACTCTTAGGAGTGGGAAGACCATTGACAAAACTATTCCGGTTAGGGCTGAAAAGCCTAAGGACCTAGAAGAGGATAACAATGATAAATCTAGCATTGCTCCACAAGAATTAGAACTGAAACTTCAAGACAAGCCAGTTGCTCCATTTCCCCAACGGTTGGTTGCACCAAAACCTCTCTCTAACTCTCAGGATATTCTAGAGGTGTTGAAACAAGTGAAGGTCAACATTCCTCTACTTGATGATGTAAAGCAAATACTTTCATATGCTAAATTTCTGAAAGACTTATGTATGACCAAAAGATGGCAAAATATTCAAAAGAAAATCTTCTTGACTGAGAAAGTGAGTGCCATCCTAAAACAAGATGTGCCATAAAAATTTAAAGATCCTGGTAGCCGAACCATATCATGTGTAATCGAGAACTATCAAATTGCGCATGCACTCTTGACTTAAGAGCGAGCGTAAATCTGATTCCATACTTGGTGTACAAACAGTTAGGTTTGGGTGAATTAAAACCCACCCCAACCATATTACAACATGCCGATTGCTCAGTTCATGTACCGAGAGGGGTAATCGAGGATGTGTTCATCCAGGTTAACAGATTCTACTATCCAATAGATTTTATCATCATAGATACAGAACCCATCAGTAATATGAGCACTCGGATTCCCATCATTCTTGGTCGTCCATTCCTTGTATCTTCAAACGCAATCATCAATTACAGGAATGGAGTCATGAGTATGTCTTTCGGGAATATAACATTGGAGTTAAATATCTTTTCAATACTGCTGACGGTTCAAGGATGATGATGACTTCCACGACATTAACATGATTGACTCTTTCGCGGAAGATAGAACGCCTCTGACCTTATCCTCTAACCCTCTAGAGATGTGCCTGGCCCACTCCCATGATTTTAATGATGACATGATTAGGGAGATGGTGTCATGCTTAATATTGTGCCAGTATTTGAAGTTAACCAGTGGAGACTACAATTTGAAGAGTTGCCCCAAACCGATGCAGTGCCTCTACTGTCTAACCTCAAAGCACCGAAGCTTGACTTAACCCTCTGATTTGGAATATGCGGTGAAGATTTCATCCCACCTTGAAAACAAACAAGAGAGTATGCTCATTTCTACTCTCAAATAAGATAAATGAGTTATTGGACATATCATCACAAATCTCGATGGGATGAATGAACTTCTTTCAACCGAATATTTTAACTCTTTGGATGATTACTTGGCACACTTTGCAGATTCAAACGATCCCATGATATAAGAAATAGCAGATGCCTCGCAAGACGATGCCTTAGTAGTTGTCACGGACCGAGAGAACCCTTATTCTGAAGTACCTCCTCCCCTAGATCCTGAATGTTTACCATTAAAGGAGGAGGAGCTGAAAATTGAACCGAAGAGTGAAACTTCGGCGTGTGTTGAGACTACACTACCTACTATGAATTTTTCTAACTTTCATCTAATTATAGTCTCTGATTCATCATGGTGTACTAACTTCAAAATTTTTTCTGCTACAAGTGAATAATATATACTTTAGACACTTCAAACGATTAAAAGAAAACTTTATGTTGAGGTCCCTCAATTTCTTTGGACATTCACGCTCCATGACATCTAAGCCTACTGCAAAATAGAATTTTCGATGATCTTGTTGAAAAACCTTCTGAGAAATTTACCAAGATACTGGCCGACGGAAGAACCTAGATGCATGATTAAGTAGATTTTCTGTGCTTTCATAGTTGAATATTAGAATTTATTACTTTCATAGGACTAGGGTAGTTTACTTTATGTTGGTCTAGGTTAGTTGGTTTTATGCCATTAGGTTAGTTTACTTTTGTTGGTTTCTCTCTTGCGCTAACTGCTTTCATGCTGAGATCTTTGCGGAAAAGCCTCTTAATTCTTTCTTTCCGGTACTATCTTTCCATCACTCCTCTTTTACTTTCGTTGTCCTATGTGCATTGCATGCTTATTTCTTTTAGATTGAGGACATCGTAGATTTTAGGTTGGGAGTCGGCGATTAGGTCACTTAATAAGTATTTTCTCGGTCTTAAGCAAAAATTGTGAAAAAAAGTTAAAATTTTTCTGGAAATTCTTATGAATTCGAAGTGATTTTGACGATCATCATTGATTTAGAATTATAAGATACAGAGTGTTCTGGATTTATGTCTCTTGGATTTAGCTGTCTAATAGATTTCATGGTTGAGTTTGAATTATCAATCCATGATTAGAAGATTTTAAACATTGATTGAGTCATGATTTCACATGTCATATCTCGCTTACACATTGAAGTTTCAATTCAATATTGAAGGAATAACCTGGTAATCCCTAAGAATGAAAGGAACCAACCTGAGAAAATTGAAAGGGTTAAGCAAATGGTCTTCACCATAGGTTTGCTCCCTATAGGTGAAGGTTCGATTCCCCAAGGTTGACATTCGAAAAGGGATGGTTTTCACCATAGGTTTACTCTTTATAGGTGAAGATTTGATTCTCCTCCTTGGCATTACTTTTAATGAAAAAAAAAATCAAAAACTGGAAGAATGAAAGAATGATCTATGAGGCAAGTTTTAGTTTAGGTTTTGGTTGTTAGGAATTCTCCTGATAGTTACCAATGATATCATGAAATAGAGAAGTGACTCTTAATGTTGATAAGCCGAGATTATACTTTACACCCATGTAACTCAACGTTTAGGATTTTTCTAATCGATGGATTAATACTTTGAACTTGACTATGAAGTTTACCGTATGCTTACGTCTAGGAGAAATCAATGTTCAACATTCATGAATCATAGACTTCTAGTATCTGGATTGTTTTAAAAAATCACTCGAGTTTATAGAAATTGTCTTGTATTTCTCAACTTACTTTTCGCATACTTTGCTCAGGACTAGCAAAATGCTAGTTGGGAGTTGTGTTAAGGGTCAAATATTGCATATTAGACCCCAGTTATTACTCGATTTTACAAGCATGATACAGTTTAACGTTATATTTTAATCATGTTTGTGTTGCAAGGTGAATTTACGAGCGTGGACTGAAAAGAATGGTAAAGGAATGGAATTAACGTTCAAGAAGCACCAAGGCGAGGGACGGACTCTAGGGGACCGAGAGCAAAGAGTTTACACGCCCGATATTCAAGAAAATCAAGTAATTCACGCTAAAGAGGCCTGAAATTCATCCAGATTGCAAGATCACAGGGTTCCCACCATCCGTTTGGCTCAAAACTTTATATCTGATCTAAGGACCCTAAATTAACTGTATACGTCGAATTGCAGCTCTTGGATCCCTATGAAAGTGACCTAACGGATAAATCAGCCCATAAACCGTCGATTTTGGGCCCACCTGATCTCTGGATATGCCTCAATTTTGGACTCAACACCTTCAATGATATGATAAAACGGATGGTTGGAATGGATTTCATATATACGTCGCAATGGACCCCACAAGGGACCCGTGTGCATGGTGCACAAGTGCACCGGCTATGCATAGGGAGTCTCAAGGTCGGTCAGCGCCCACCGACTGATGGATTTCTCACAAACCCAACAACGCATAGCATCCTCACAACGCATTGACGGATGATGCTTGTGGCCCCACCCATCTTCCATTTGAAAGATCTGAACCGTCTAATATGTCCAGAAGGAGTGCATGACCCTCGCCAAAGTGGTCGTTTGGCCGCGTGCTCACACGCACACGTAGATCATAAAAAAACACAAGATGGACGGCGAATTGATTTTATACAGTGGGCCACACCAGAACTTACCAAAACCACCCCTTCTTGACTAGTTTTTAGCCAGGAATCTAATGAATGGGGTGGATTTATTTGAAAACAATACTGTGGGGCCCACCGATCATCATAGCGTACCTTATTTATGCAGGAACGTGCGTCCGTGAAAACCGGCCATGGTGGGCCATTCCGTGATCAAGGACGTGATCGAATCAATGATCCAGACCATCCAAAAGCTAGATAGGAGGATGTTGACCCTATCCATGAAGTCAGATTGCTTGAATGGGTTGATTAGGCCTCTCAAAATCAGATCAACTTCAGCAAGTTGTGTTTTGCTACGCAAAACAGAGGTGCGCGGTTTGTTTTTCTATGAATTGGCGTGCGTAAACAGGGTCGGTGACCGACTCCAACTGCAAACGTCCAACCGACCATCCTCTCTCCACCGAGTCCTTTGGTGCTATAAAGAGACAATAGACAAGAGAGGGAGGAGTATTCAGTAAGTGGGAGATTCAAATCTGCTAGGACGTCAGCGAGAAAGGGAGAGTTTAAAGTTTGTTTTATTTATTTTACTATTTTTCTTTTATTATTTTTTTAGAGATCCAACCCACTCATGTTAGGCTAAACTGCTTAGTTAGGGCTAAGAGGTGAAGCTTGTGGTGTGATGGATAGTGTTCTATTGGTTTGATTCATGTTATGAACTAATTTGATTCTAGTTTGATTATAAAAAATGATTCTAATTTTTAATGGTTTGTTGTGACTGAAATTACAATGAATTTACGATGGCTTTGAATATTTCTTTTTCATTATTTTGATTGTGAAGTTAGGAAGCCCTGTTGCTCACCATTGCCCCTTGGACATGGTTGGATGATGGAATCCTTCCTAACATTCATACATCTCTCAGATTAGCTGTGGATTGATTTAATTCTATTGTTTACTTTGTCTCATAGGCATGGTTTGGTGATGGAATCCATTCTAATTTAAATCTGTCTTATCTTTTGAAAACTAGATCAAAAGAAGTTCAGATTGTGCTTTAGTGATATATCTTCCAACTGGATGAATATGGGACTCGAAGTCTAGTTGAGTTCGTGAATCAAGCGTAGACCTCTCATATCTCTACAAGTGGATCCTCTGAATCCCTAGTTTCCTACCTTTGAATTTTATAAAATTTAGTTTCTTATTTCACCATTATACCCTTATATTCACTTAATTTAGATTTCATCTTATTCTAGTTCTAGTTCTAGTTAATTTCATATTACGTACAGGTTTCAGTCCCTGTGGATTCGACCTCGGTCTTACCGAGTTTATTACTACATCACAACCCTATACTTGGGGTGTGAACAGTAGGATGTCAGGCGGTGGTCTTCATGCGTTTTAGTTGTGACTGGTCAGGGGATGGAGAATGATTTGAGGTGTGAAAAGAGGACGGGTTTGGTAGATCTTGGTGAGAAGGTTGTGCTGTAGGAGGGTCAACGGCACGATATGTTCGCTTAGTGCGGGCCATGGTGAAAAAGGTTTAAGTCTTGAGGATATTTGAAAAGAAAAAGTTAAGTCTGAATTTTTTTTCTTTGAGTGTTGGTTGCGCGGACTGTCACAATCAAAGTCCTTTGTGCAGAGCAGTGTAACGATCAAAAGCCTTATGCGAACAAGAAACCTGTTGTGTGGGTTCGCGCAAACAAAGTTATTTGCGTGGAGATGTAGCGGAAAGACAAATGTTCGTTACAAGTGCAGAGAGTGGAGAATGAGTGGAAGTTTGGAGTATTTATAGTGGATAGGGCTAAGTATGGTACACGGGCGTTGGTTGCGCAGGTCCGCGCAAACAATTTCAGGGTAAGATTGATCCTGATTCTTTGATTTTTGGTGAAACAATGAAAGGATTAAGGGGGCATCTGTTGAGGCATAAAGAAGAGAAGAAAGAATTGGAGATTGGGAAAATATATATTAAAAAAAAAGGAAACAAAATATGAAAAGAAAGAGTATCTTTAAGGGGTTTGCGTGGATCCGCACAAACCATATCCATTGCGCGGGTTCGCGCAAATAGCTATATCAGTTGCGTGGGTTCGCGCAACTGATTTCAGGACATGTTGTCCATGAACGGTCAGAATTGATGAAAGGTGGGTCCCATGGCACGAAGATCGAGGGTTTGTACATGTGGATGTCTATAAATACCCCACTCCCCTCTCATTTGGGGTGAGAAGACTGAAGGTAGGACTGAAAAGAAGCCTAAGGTTTGTGTGGACCCGTGCAAACCATATAGGTTATGCGGGTTCGCACAATCAGATGCCCTGTAGTCAATAATGCTGGAAGCTGAAATGTTGTCGAAATGATCAGGCTCCAGTTCTTTTTTTGTACAAGTTTCAAAAAGAGAAATCAGACGAACTAATCCACATAATATTCCTCTTAAAGAGATGATTAAATCAGAAGTCGAAGTGTTGTTGGATTTGATATTCAGATTCACTATTCAAACTCTATCAATTTATTGTATTTCAAATAATCTATCTCAGAATCAAGGGATATTCGAGGATGTAAATGAACTCAATATTAATAATACGATGATTGTTCTTGATGTATTCTCTCTCTATTATATTTGAATAAGATAATCTCCCAAATCAAATACATTTGTTTCTTGTTCAAAACAGTGCACGTAAATTGTTGGAATCTTCATAGTTTGTGCTCCCAAGCTGTTGGAGCCTTCGCAGTTTGTGCTCTCAAGCTGTTGGAATCTTCATAGTTTGTGCTCGCAAGCTGATGAAGTCTTCACAATTTTTTCTCGCAGGCTATTAGATTATTCATAGTTTGTTCTCGTAAAGTGTTGGACTCTTCACAGTTTGTGCTCGCAAGCTGTTGGAGTCTTATAGTTTGTGCTCGCAAGTTGTTGGAGCTTACACAGTTTGTGAGCGCAAATTGTTGGAATCTTCACAGTTTATGCTCACAAGCTATTGAAGTCTTCACAGTTTGTGCTTACAAGCTGTTGGAGTCTTCATAGTTTGTGCTCGAAAGCTGATAGAGTCTTCCTAGTTTGTTCTCGCAACTTCTTGGAGAATGCATAGTTTGTGCGCACAAAGTGTTTGAGTCTTCATAGTTGTACTTGTAAGATGTTAGATTCTTCATAGTTTGTGCGCATAAATTTTGGAGTCTCCAAGTCTCAAGCTGTTGGAGTCTTCACAATTTGTGCTTGCATGCTATTGGAGTATTCATAAGTTGTGCGCACAAAGTGTTAGAGTCTTCACAGTATCAGCTTGCAAGCTATTAGAGTCTTCACAGTTTGTGCTCACAAGTTGTTAGAGTCTTCACTATTTTTGCTGGAAAGCTATTGGAGTCTTTATATTTTTTACGCACAAAGTGTTAGATCCTTTAAAATTTGTGCGCGCAAGCTATTGGATTCTTCATAGTTTGTGCACACAAATTGTTGGAGTCTTCGCAGTCTGTGTTCGCAAGTTGTTGGAGTCTTCATAGTTTGTGCTCTCAAGTTGTTGGATTTTTCATAGTTTGTTCCTGCAAAGTGTTGGACTCTTCACAGTTTGTGCTCACAAGCTGTTGGAGTCTTCACTATTTGTGCATGAAAATTGTTACAATCTTCATAGTTTGTGCTCATAAGCTGTTGGAGTCTTCATAGTTTGTGCTCGCAAGATGAGTCTTCACATTTTGTTATCGCAAGCTGATGGAGTCGTCACAGTTTGTTCTCGCAAGTTTTTGGAGTCATCACAGGTTGTGCTCACAAGCTGTTAGATTCTTCATAGTTTGTACACACAAATTGTTAGAGTCTTCACAGTTTGTGTTCGCAAGTTGTTTGAGTCTTCAAAGTTTGTGCTCTTAAGATGATGAAGTCTTCACATTTTTTTCTTGCAGGCTATTGGATTATTCATAGTTTGTTCCTGCAAAGTATTGGACTCTTCACGGTTTGTGCTCGCAAGCTGTTGGAGTCTTACAGTTTGTGCTCGCAAGTTGTTGGAGTCTTCACAGTTTGTGAGCATAAATTGTTGGAATATTCACAGTTTGTGCTCGCAAGCTATTGGAGTCTTCACAGTTTATGCTTACAAGCTGTTGGAGTCTTCATAGTTTGTACTCGCAAGCTGATGGAGTCTTCCTAGTTTGTTCTCGCAGGTTCTTAGATAATGCATAGTTTGTGCACACAAAGTGTTTGAGTCTTCATAGTTGTGCTTGCAAGATGTTGGATTCTTCACAGTTTGTGCATGCAAATTTTGGAGTCTCCAAATCTCAAGCTGTTGGAGTCTTCACAATTTGTGCTTGCATGCTATTGGAGTATTCATAGGTGTTCACTCCCCAAGTATAGGGTTGTGATGTAGTAATAACTCGGTAAGACCGAGGTCGAATCCCAAGGGACTGGAACTTGTACGTTATCTGAAAATAACCAAATCTAGAACTAGGCTAAGATGAAATCTAACCAATTATGATTTGAGGAATAATGGTGAAATAATTAATCTAAAACTTTAGGAAAAATCAGAGAAGGGAAACTAGGGATTCAGAGGATCCACTTGTAGGGATCAGGGAGATCTTATGCCTGTATTACAATTTAGGAAATTAACTGAACTGCCTTTAATGTAATTTTGATAAGATGAAAGGTATATGAATCAGAATGGATTCCATCACCAAACCATGCCCAGGAGACAAAGCAAACAACAGAATTAAACTAATTACCAACCAATCAATGTATGAAGGTTAGGAAGAATGCGACATCCAACCATGCCAGGAGACGATGGTGGTGAACAACAGGGCTTCCTGACGTCATAAACATAAAGAGGAAAAGAACATGCTCAAAGCCATTGCAGACCCATTGTAATTTCAGTCACAACAGACCATTAAAGACTGAAAACATTCCCTTAATAAAATTAAATCAAAATTAGATCAGTCTTAAACAAAGGCACAAGCAAAGAGACCTCCCATCACGCTACAAGCTTCACCTCTTAGCCCTAGCTAAGAGGTTTAGCCACACATAAGTGGGCTGGAACCCTTAAAATAAAAATAAATAAAAATATAAATAAAAATAAAGGAAAAGAAAAAAAAACAAATCTACTCCCTTTCTCTCTCTCTTCACGTGGAATTCCCTGGCTCTGAATGCCTCTCCCACGTCCAAAACTTCCCTTTTATAGCTGCTGGATGGCTGGAATCGGTGGCAGAGTCGTAGACGGACTCGAAGTGCAGATTTTCGCAACCGTGATTGGTGGGCCCCACAGAGATATTTTCTGGAAAATCCACCCCGTCCATTGGATTCAGGACGAAATTTCAGTCAAGAATGGATGGTTTTGAAGGTCCATTAACGTGGCCCACAGAAGAAATCTCAAAAAGATCAGATTTGAACGTCGCGGAGCAGTCCACTTTTGGCTTCTGTACCGCACACGTGTGTACGCATGGGAGTGAAATCTCAGCATGGTTTTGTAGTGCTCGAACCCATCTACACGATGGACGGCTCGGATTTTCCGGAAGATTGACGAGTGGGGCCCACTGTCTTCCGCAAAACGGCCAGCGGCCGTGCGTTACGCGGACGCGGATCTCCTTCCGTGGTGATGGTGGGTCCCACTTCTTTGATCAAACTACAAATCCACTCCGTCTATTGCATAGAGGAGGAAAAACCGTTGGGGAATGCAAAGTTTCGCCTTTTTTTGATGAGTCCCACCTGTCTTTCTGCGCCACCGTCCGGCCGACGTTTGAATGGTTAAAAATCCCACGAGGGGATGTCTTCGAATTCCGTCACCTAGGAGTGGGGTATGGCCACCCTAGGAAGTGGATGGACGGTTTGGATTACTCATTAGGTTAATGTGTGGGGTCCACAACTCGAAAACGGACGGCCGCTGGCCGTTCGCTGTGGCAACGTAGGAGATGGCACGGGTAAGCGGTCTGGTTGACCGATTACGGGACCGGTGCGGCTCGGGAGTGCACCGCATGTGTACTCATGCGCCCCCATGTGGGGTCCACTGTGATGATTTTGAGAAATCCTCTCCGTCCATCCTTTTTCCCAGATTATTTCCACCGTCAGGACCAATTTTGAGGCAGTTCCAACTATCAGGCGGGTCCCAAATTGTAGATTAACGGGCTAATCTATCCGTTGAACCACTTCCCAAGATCTTCAAGGGCTGAAATTTAATGTGTACGGTTTATTTACGGCCCTCATCACATGTATGAAGTTTTGAGTTGATCGGATGGCGGGAAACATGTGATCTTACATTCTGGACCCTTTTCGGGCCCCTTTGGCTTGCTTTCCTCCGATTCCAGGCGTGTAAAATCTTCATTATTAGTTTTCTGGAGTTCATCCCATGCTCTGGTAATTTCGGAGCGTCAAATCCATGCTTTTAACATTATTTTTCAATACATGCTCCTAATTTCCTCCTGTAACAAAAATATAATTAAAATTTGGCATTAAATATTATCATGTATGTAAAATTAGGCAATTGCTGGGGTCTGATATGCAATATTCGACCCTCAACACAACCCCCAACCAGCATTTTGCTAGTCCCGAGCAAAACATGCGAAAATTAATTTCAGAAATAAAAGACAATTCCTGTAAACTCAAGTGACTTGTGAACAGATAGCTGAGATGTGAAAATTCTAAGATTCATGATTGGTCTGTGGAATTCTTCTCTTGGAATCAATCTTACAGTAAATTTCATAATCAATTTCAAAATATTAATCCATCAATTAGAACATTACTAAACATTGAGTTCCACGAGTGTAAAGTAAAATCTCGACTTACAATCAGTAAAAGATCCAATTGTCAATTTCATGATATCCTTAGAAATTCGTGACAACCAAGCTTGAAACCAACACTTAACTTTTCATTTTACCAACCTTTGGTTTTCTTTATGAGCGGTAACGCAAGTGAGGGGAATCAAATTCTCATCTATAGGGAGCAAACCTATGGCGAAAACTTGTCGCCTAACCTTTTTTTTTTTTTTTTCATATGTCAACTATGGAGAATCAAATCTACACCTATAGGGAGCAAACCTATGGTGAAGATTATGTGACTAACTCTTTCAATTCTTCTTTACAAACTGACGTTAACAAATTTCTCAGGCTGGTTCCTTTCATGCCTAATGATTTCCAAGTTACCATTTAATATTGAACTAAAAACTCAATGTGTAAGCGAGATCTAATATGTGGAATCATGGCTCAATCAATGTTTACAACTTCTAATCATGGGTTAACAACAACTATCCTTCAGAATCATTTTGAATTCACTAGAAAGTCCAAAAAAAAAAATTTACAAATTTTCACAATTTTGCTCAAGACGAAGAAAACACTGATTAGGTAACCTAATCTCCCACCCCCAACCTAAAATCTACATTGTCCTCAATGTAAAAGATATGAGCATGGAATGCACATGGGACAACAAAAATAAATGTGAAGTGATGGGAAGATAGTACCTGGATGATGAATCGTAAGAGACTTTCCAAGAGATCGCAGCATGGAATCCAGTCAGCACGAGAGAGAAAGCAGAACAAAAATAACAAAAATAAAATAAAATCCTACCTATACCACTTTCGCAGGTGCTCTCGATTGCATTTAGCGCATGCAACAAGCCTTTAAACCCCTAGGTTGCCCCTAGTGGACGAGTTGTAGTCTCGTGAGGGTTTACAGCAATGTTACCCACAAACATTGAACTCACTACTCATGCTGCAAGGTTCATCTTCTGGCCAGTATCTTGATAAGTTCCTCAGTAAGTTCCTCAACAAGATCATCCAAAAGCCCTTTTTGCAAAAGGCTTGGGTGCCCTGGAGCATGACTTTCCAGAGAGACTTATGTACCTCATAAGAAATTTTCCATTGCATTGCTTGAGGTAACCAGAGTATGTACGATTCACCTGTGACAGAAGGAGTTTCAACGTTAGTATCCCATGGTGAATCAGAGACTACAAGTAGATAAAGTTTAGAAAACTTCGCAAAAAATGATGTAGCCTCAACACATTTCGAAGTGTCAATCTTCGGTTCAATTTTCAGCTCCTCCTCCTTTAATGGTAGACAGTTAGGATCAGGGGAAGAAGGGGCTTCAAAATAAGGGTTCTCTCGGTCAGTGATAACTACCGAGATGTTGTCTTGCAAGGCATCCACTTTGTCTTTTGACATGGGATCGTTTGACTTTGCAAAGTGTGCCCAGCAATTATCAAAAGAGTCGGAAGTTTCAGCTGAGAGTGACTTATTTTCCTCATGGAAATCTGTAATGAGATGCTCAAGGACTCCCTCGCCCTTAAAAGTATATGAAGATATGCTCTCTTGCTCCAGCTCTACACAAACATATTGAAGATCAATAGGGGAAGCATCGATGGGATCACTTTGTTCATTGAAACTACTCAATCGAGGCGTTGAACTGTCAGACATGTTAGGTGAGTGGAGTAGCTCAGTATGACCGATCACTTCGTGTGCTTCTTGAGCATTGACCTGGACCATACTTGAGATTGATTCCAGGGGAATTTGGGTTGTGCTCTCATGAATCTCATCCCAATACTTCTCGGCTTCCAATTCAGTGCAGTACACACTTGAGATGGGATCGCTTTCCTTACATTCTAAATTCGGTTGAGGTTCGAATAAACTAACCTCAACCTCATCATTGAGATCCTGTGTATCATGTAAGGAAAGTGTGTCATCATCACTGTATTTGAAAGACACACATGTATCTCCATCATTCTTTTGAACAGTCATTGAGATTGACTCATCGGGGAGTTGAACCGTATGCTCATTAATGGAATCCAACTCCTCATTCCAAATTCCAGATTTCGTCAAAAGCGAGTGAGGATCACTTTCCTTGCATTGTATTTCTGGATTGGATTGTAGTTGGGATGAGCGAGCTTCCTCTATCCTCTCGAGGCGCGAGTTGAGTGCTTCCATTGCTTTTCTAATTTCCACAAGACACTCCATGGTATACTGAATTTCATCTTCTTGGATCGTTTCTGGTAGGTTCTCAACGGTAGGGTATCCAAGAGAATAATCATTACATGTTGTTGGTTCATCTTCCCAGTTTTGATGGTTCCACTGGTTATAGTCATACGGGTCATCGGTCGGGAGTTGATACGCGTTATCATTCCAATAATCGTATTGTTTCCTTAACTCGTGGAATGCAATTATTTTCCCGTAGATAATCACCGAAGGACTTCTTAATCGGTGGAGCATCATGTTTTGATTGGTTGAAGTAATTTTCAGAAAATATTTGAGGCATAGGCTGTTTTCCATTATTATCATCATACATCAAAAATTTTTCCCAAGATTCCTTAGCTATCTCAGCATATATACGATCCAACTCTTGCATAGTAAAACCCTAATTCTGAATCTAATCCTAAGAAAGAAAATGAAAATCTAGAAAGAAAGAGAAAGTTGGAAGGAGATTACCAACTTAAAGTCCCTAAGCTAAAGACCTGCAAAATAAAACAAATTAAGTTAGTTCAAAAATAGAAGAAATTTCTAGAGCAAATCAAATCTAAAGAGTTAGGAAATCTAGCAAATCAGAAAGAGTTTACCAAATTAGAAGTTCTATCTTAACAACTCTAGAATAAGAAATATGTTAGTTCTATGAAAAATAGAAAACAAAATCTAAAATTAAAATTAGTAAAATCCTAATCTTAAACTAACTCTAAATCCAATTAATTTCAGAAAATCGTAGCGTCAGTCCTGCAACAGGCGCCAAAAACTTGTTCACTCCCCAAGTATAGGGTTGTGATGTAGTAATAACTCGGTAAGACCGAGGTCGAATCCCAAGGGACTGGAACTTGTACGTTATCTGAAAATAACCAAATCTAGAACTAGGCTAAGATGAAATCTAACCAATTATGATTTGAGGAATAATGGTGAAATAATTAATCTAAAACTTTAGGAAAAATCAGAGAAGGGAAACTAGGGATTCAGAGGATCCACTTGTAGGGATCAGGGAATCTTATGCCTGTATTACAATTTAGGAAATTAACTGAACTGCCTTTAATGTAATTTTGATAAGATGAAAGGTATATGAATCAGAATGGATTCCATCACCAAACCATGCCCAGGAGACAAAGCAAACAACAGAATTAAACTAATTACCAACCAATCAATGTATGAAGGTTAGGAAGGGTGCGACATCCAACCATGCCAGGAGACGATGGTGAACAACGGGGTTTCCCGACGTCATAAACATAAAGAGGAAAAGAACATGCTCAAAGCCATTGCGAGACCCATTGTAATTTCAGTCACAACAGACCATTAAAGACTGAAAACATTCCCTTAATAAAATTAAATCAAAATTAGATCAGTCTTAAACAAAGGCACAAGCAAAGAGACCTCCCATCACGCTACAAGCTTCACCTCTTAGCCCTAGCTAAGAGGTTTAGCCACACATAAGTGGGCTGGAACCCTTAAAATAAAAATAAATAAAAATATAAATAAAAATAAAGGAAAAGAAAAAAAATAAATATACTCCTTTTCTCTCTCTCTTCACGTGGAATTCCCACGGCTCTGAATGCCTCTCCCACGTCCAAAACTTCCCTTTTATATTTCTTGGATGGTGGAATCGGTGGCGAGTCGTGAGACGGACTCGAAGTGCGTGATTTTGCAACCGTGATTGGTGGGCCCCACAGAGATATTTTCTGGAAAATCCACCCCGTCCATTGGATTCGGGACGAAATTTCGGATCAAGAATGGATGGTTTTGAAGGTCCATTAACGTGGCCCACATAAGAAATCTCAAAAAGATCGATTTGAACGTCGCGGAGCAGTCCACTTTTGGCTTCTGTACCGCACACGTGTGTACGCATGGGAGTGAAATCTCAGCATGGTTTTGTAGTGCTCGAACCCATCTACACGATGGATGGCTCGGATTTTTCGGAAGATTGACGAGTGGGGCCCACTGTCTTCCGCAAAACGGCCAGCGGCCGTGCGTTACGCGGACGCGGATCTCCTTCCGTGGTGATGGTGGGTCCCACTTCTTTGATCAAACTACAAATCCACTCCGTCTATTGCATAGAGGAGGAAAAACCGTTGGGGAATGCAAAGTTTCGCCTTTTTTTGATGAGTCCCACCTGTCTTTCTGCACCACCGTCCGCCGACGTTTGAACAGTTAAAAATCCCACGACGTGATGTCTTCGAATTCCGTCAACTAGGCGTGGGGTATGGCCGCCCCAGGAAGTGGATGGACGGTTTGGATTACACATTAGGATAATGTGTGGGGTCCACAACTCGAAAACGGACGGCCGGCCGGCCGTTTGTGGCAACGTAGGAGATGGCACGGGTAAGCTGGCGGTCCAGTTGTGACCGATTGCGGAGACCGTGCGGCTCGGGAGTGCACCGCATGTGTACTCATGCGCCCCCATGTGGGGTCCACTGTGATGATTTTGAGAAATCCTCTCCGTCCATCCTTTTTCCCAGATTATTTCCACCGTCAGGACCAATTTTGAGGCAGTTCCAACTATCAGGCGGGTCCCAAATTGTAGATTAACGGGCTAATCTATCCGTTGAACCACTTCCCAAGATCTTCAAGGGCTGAAATTTAATGTGTACGGTTTATTTACGGCCCTCATCACATGTATGAAGTTTTGAGTTGATCGGATGGCGGGAAACATGTGATCTTACATTCTGGACCCTTTTCGGGCCCCTTTGGCTTGCTTTCCTCCGATTCCAGGCGTGTAAAATCTTCATTATTAGTTTTCTGGAGTTCATCCCATGCTCTGGTAATTTCGGAGCGTCAAATCCATGCTTTTAACATTATTTTTCAATACATGCTCCTAATTTCCTCCTGTAACAAAAATATAATTAAAATTTGGCATTAAATATTATCATGTATGTAAAATTAGGCAATTGCTGGGGTCTGATATGCAATATTCGACCCTCAACAATAGGTTGTGCGTACAGAGTGTTGGAGCCTTCATAGTATTTGCTCGCAAGTTATCGGAGTCTTCACAGTTTGTGCTCGCAAGTTGCTGGAGTCTTCACTGTTTGAGCTGGCAAGCTATTGGAGTCTTCATAGTTTTTACGCACAAAGTGTTAGATTCTTTACAATTTATGTGCACAAGCTGTTAAATTCTTCACAGTTTGTGCGCACAAATTATTGGAGTCTTCACAATTTGGGATCGCAAGCTATTGGAGTCTTTAGAGTTTGTGCTCGCAACTTGATGAAGTCTTCACAGTTTATTCTCACAAGTTGTTAGAGTTTTCATAATTTATGCACATAAAGCGTTTGGGTCTTCACAGTTTGTGCCTGCAAGCTGTTGGATTCTTCACAAGTTGGGCATGCAAATTGTTGGAGTCTTCACAGTTTGTACACGTAAATTATTAGAATCTTGACAGTTTGTGCTCGCAAGTTATAGTCTTCACAGTTTGTTCTCGCAAGCAGATGGAGTCTTCATACTTTGTGCTCGTAAGCTAATGGAGTCTTCACAGTTTGTTCTTGTAAGTTGTTGGGGTCTTCACAATTTATGCGCACAAAGTGTTTGAGTCCTCATAGTTTGTGCTCACAAGTTGTTGGATTCTTCATAGTTTAGGCGCGTAAGTTGTTGGAATCTTCATAGCTTGTGCTCGTAAGCTGTTGGAGTCTTCACAGTTTGTGCACGTAAATTGTTGGAGTCTTCATAGTTTGTGCTCACAAGCTGATGCAGACTTCACGGTTGGTTCTCGCAAGGTATTGGAGTCTTCATAGTTTGTGCGCACAAAGTGTTTGAGTCTTCACAATTTGTGCTCCCAAGCTTTTGAATGATTCATAGTTTGTGCGCCCAAATTGTTGAAGTAGTCAGTTTTTGGTTGCGATCTGTTGGAGTCTTTACAGTTTATGCGCGCAAGCTGCTGAAGTCTTCATAGTTTATACTCGTAAGCTGTTGGAGCCTTCATAGTTTATGCTCGCAAATTGTAGGAGTCTTCATAGTTTGTGCTCTTAAGCTGATGCAGTCTTCACCATTGATCTCTTAAGTTGTTGGAGTCTTCATAGTTTTTGCGCACAAAGTATTTGATTCTTCACCGTTTGTACTCGCAAGCTGTTGGATTCTTCACAGTTTTTGTACGCATGGTGTTAGAGTCTTCACAATTTGTGCGGGCAAAGTTTTTGAGTCCTCACAGTTTGTGCGCGAAAAAATTTGGAGTCTTCACAGTTTGTGCTCGCAAGCTATTGGGGTCTTCATAGTTTATGCTCGCAAATTGTTGGACTCTTCATAGTTTGTGATCACAAGTTGTTAAACTCTACACAGTTTATCCTCGTGAGCTATTGGTGTCTTCGTATTTTATGTGCGCAAATTATTGGAATCTTCACAATCTGTGCTCGCAAGCTGTTGGAGTCTTCATAGTTTGTTCTCGCAAGATGTTAGTGTCTTCATATTTTATTCTCGCAGGCTAATGGAGTCTTCACTGTTTTTTGTCACAAGTTGTTAGAGTCGTCACACTTTGTGCACACAAAGTGTTTAAGTCTTCCCAGTTTCTGCTCGCAAGCTATTGGATTCTTCAGAGTTTGTGCGTGCAAATTGTTAGAGTCTTTATCTTTGCAAGCTAATGGAGTCTTCATAGTTTGTGCTCACAAGTTGATGGAATCTTCACAGTTTGTACGCAAAAAGTGTTTGAGTCTTCACAGTTTGTGCTCACAAGCTGTTGGATTCTTCACAGTTTATGCTTGCAAGCTATTGGAGTGTTCATAATTTGTGCACGAAAATTGTTGGAATCTTCACAGTTTGTGTTCATAAGCTGTTGGAGTCTTCAAAGTTTGTGCTCGCAAGCTGAGTCTTCATATTTTGTTATCGCAAGCTGATGGAGTCATCACAGTTTGTTCTCGAAAGTTGTTAGAGTCGTCACAGGTTGTGCTTACAAGCTGTTAGATTCTTCATAGTTTGTGCACGCAAATTATTGGAGTCTTCACAGTTTGTGTTCGCAAGTTGTTTGGGTCTTCATAGTTTGTGCTCCCAAGCCGATGAAGCCTTCACATTCTTTTCTCACAAGCTATTGGATTATTCACAGTTTGTTCCTGCAAAGTGTTGGACTCTTCACAGTCTGTGCTCGCAAGCTGTTGGAGTCTTACAATTTGTGCTCGCAAGTTGTTGGAGTCTCCACAGTTTGTGAGCGCAAATTGTTGGAATCTTCATAGTTTGTGCTCACAAGCTATTGGAGTCTTCACAGTTTGTGCTTATAAGCTGTTAGAGTCTTGATAGTTTGTGCTCGCAAGCTGATGGAGTCTTCCTAGTTTGTTCTCGTAGATTCTTGGAGAATGCATAGTTTCTGCGCACAAAGTGTTTGAGTCTTCACAATTGTACTTGCAAGATGTTTGATTCTTCACAGTTTGTGCACATAAATTTTGGAGTCTCCAAGTCTCAAGCTATTGGAGTCTTCATAATTTGTGCTTGCATGCTGTTGGAGTATTCATAGGTTGTGCGCACAGAGTGTTGGAGTCTTCACAGTATCTGCTCGCAAGCTATCGGAGTCTTCACTGTTTGTGCTCGCAAGTTATTAGAGTCTTCATTATTTGTACTGGCAAGCTATTGGAGTCTTCATAGTTTTTACGCACAAAGTGTTAGATTCTTTACAATTTGTGCGTGCAAGTTGTTGGATTCTTCATAGTTTGTGAGCACAAATTGTTAGAGTCTTCACAGTCTATGTTCGCAAGTTGTCAGAGTCTTCATAATTTATGCTCCCAAGCTGATGAAGTCTTCACATTTTTTTCTCAGAGGCTATTGGATTATTGACAGTTTGTTCCCACAAAGTGTTTGACTCTTCACAGTTTGTGCTCTCAAGCTGTTGGAGTCTTACAGTTTGTGCTCGCAAGTCATTGGACTCTTCACAGTTTGTGACAGCAAATTGTTGGAATCTTCACAGTTTGTGCTCATAAACTGTTGGAGTCTTCACAGTTTATACTTACAAGTTACTGGAGTCTTCATAGTTTGTGCTCGCAAGCTGATGGAGTCTTCCTAGTTTGTTCTCGTAGGTTCTTAGAGAATGCATAGTTTGTGCACACAAAGTGTTTAAGTCTTCATAGTTGTGCTTGTAAGATGTTGGATTCTTCACAGTTTGTGCACACAAATTTTGGAGTCTCCAAGTCTCAAGCTGTTGGAGTCTTCACAATTTGTGCTTGCATGCCGTTGGAGTATTCATAGGTTGTGCGCACAGATTGTTGGAGTCTTCACAGTATCTCCTCGCAAGCTATCGGAGTCTTCACAGTTTGTGCTAGCAAGTTGTTAGAGTCTTCACTGTTTGTTCTGGAAAGTTATTGGAGTCTTCATAGTTTTTACGCATAATGTGTTAAATTCTTTACAATTTATGCGCGCAAGCTGTTACATTCTTCGCAGTTTGTGTGCGCAAATTATTGGAGTCTTCATAGTTTGGGATCGCAAGCTATTGGAGTCTTTAGAGTTTGTGCTCGCAACCCGATGGAGTCTTCACAGTTTATTCTCACAAGTTGTTAGAGTTTGCACAATTTGTGCACACAAAGTGTTTGGGTCTTCACAGTTTGTGCACGTAAGTTGTTGGATTCTTCACAGGTTGTGTGTGCAAATTGTTGGAGTCTTCACAGTTTGTGCTCGCAAGCTGTTAGAGTCTTCATAGTTTATGCCCGCAAATTGTTAGAATCTTGATAGTTTGTGCTCCCAAGTTGTTAGAGTCTTCATAATTTGTTCTCGCAAGCAGTTGGAGTCTTCATAGTTTATGCTCGCAAGCTGATGGAGTCTTCACAGTTTGTTCTCGTAAGTTGTTGGGGTCTTCACAATTTGTGCGCATAAAGTGTTTGAGTCTTCATAGTTTGTGCTCACAAGTTATTGGATTCTTCACAGTTTGTGTGTGTAAGTTGTTAGAGTCTTCATGGCTTGTGCTCTGAAGCTGTTGAAGTCTTCACAGTTTATGCGTGCAAATTGTTGGAGTCTTCATAGTTTGTGTTATCAAGCTGATGGAGTCTTCATGGTTTGTTCTCGCAAGGTGTTGGAGTCTTCATAGTTTGTGCGCACAAAGTGTTTGAGTCTTCATAGTTTGTGCTCCCAAGCTTTTGGATGATTCATAGTTTGTGCCAGCAAATTATTAGAGTAGTTATAGTTTTTTGTTGCAATCTGTTGGAGTCTTTATAGTTTATGCGCGCAAGCTGTTGGAGTCTTCACAGTTTATGCTCGTAAATTGTAGGAGTCTTCATAGTTTGTGCTCTTAAGATGATGCAGTCTTCACCATTTGGTCTCTCAAGTTGTTGGAGTCTTCATAGTTTTTGCGCACAAAGTGTTTGATTCTTCACCATTTGTACTTGCAAGCTGTTGGATTCTTCACAGTTTGTGTGCGTAAGGTGTTAGAGTCTTCACAATTTGTGCTAGCAAAGTGTTTGAGTCCTCACAGTTTATGCGAGAAAAATTTTAGAGTCTTCACAGTTTGTGCTCGCAAGCTGTTAGGGCTTCATAGTTTGTGCTCCCAAATTGTTGGACTCTTCACAGTTTGTGATCACAAGCTGTTAAAGTCTACACAGTTTGTCCTCGCGAGCAGTTGGTGTCATCGTATTTTATGCACGCAAATTATTGGAATCTTCACAATCTGTGCTAGTAAGCTGTTGGAGTCTTCATAGCTTGTTCTCGCAAGATGTTGGTGTCTTCATATTTTGTTCTCGCAAGCTAATGAGTCTTCACAGTTTGTTCTCACAAGTTGTTAGAGTCGTCACAGTTTATGCGCACAAAGTGTTTGAGTCTTCCCAGTTTGTGCTCGCAAGTTGTTGGATTCTTCAGAGTTTGTGCGTGCAATTTGTTGAAGTCTTCATAGTTTGTACTCGCAAACTATTGGAGTCTACATAGTTTGCCTTTGCAAGCTGATGGAGTCTTCACAGTTTGTGCTCACAAGTTGTTGGAGTCTTCACAGTTTGTACACAAAAGGTGTTTGAGTCTTCACAGTTTGTGCTCGTAAGCTATTGGATTCTTCACAGTTTGTGCTCGCAAGTTGTTGGAGTCGTCATAATTTTTGCACGAAAACTGTTGGAATCTTCATAGTTTGTGCTCATAAGCTGTTGGAGTCTTCATAATTTGTACTTGCAAGCTGAGTCTTCATATTTTGTTCGTCACAGTTTGTTCACGCAAGTTGTTGGAGTCATCACAGGTTGTGCTCACAAGTTGTTGGATTCTTCATAGTTTGTAAGCACAAATTATAGGAGTCTTCATAGTTTGTGCTCGCAAGGTGTTGGAGTCTGCAAAGTTTGTGCTCACAAGCTGATGGAGTTTTCACAGTTTGTGCTTGCAAGTTGTTGGACTCTTCATAGTTTATGCGCAAAAAGTGTTTGAGTCTCCATAGTTTGTGCTCGCAAACTGCTAGATTCTTTACAATTTGTGCTCAAAAACTATTGGAGTCTGCACAGTTTGTGCGAGCAAATTCTTGGAATCTTCACAATTTGTGCTCGTAAGCTATTAGAGCGATCACAGTTTGTGCTCGTAAGTTGTTGGAGTCTTTATATTTTGTTCTCGCAAGCTGATGGAGTCTTCACAGTTTATTCTCTTAAGTTGTTGAAGTCGTCACAGTTTGTGTGCACAAAGTGTTTGAGTCTCCCCAGTTTGTCCTTGCAAGCTGTTGGATTCTTCACTGTTTGTGCACGTAAGCTATTGGAGTCTTCAGAGTTTGTGCTCGTAACCTGATGGAGTCTTCACATTTTGTTCTCGCAAGTTGTTAGAGTCTTCACAATTTGTGCGCACAAATTGTTTGGGTCTTCATAGTTTGTGCACGCAAGCTATTGGATTCTGCACAAGTTGTGCAAACAAATTGTTGGAGTCTTTAAAGATTGTGCTTGCAAGCTGATGGAGTCTTCACAGTTTGTGCGCACAAAGTTTTTGAGTCTTCACAGTTTCTGCTTGCAAGTTGTTGGATTCTTCACAATTTTTGCCTCCAAATTATTGGAGTAGTCACAGTTTTGGGTCGCAAGCTGTTGGAGTCTTCACAGTTTGTGCATGCAAGTTGTTGGAGTCTTCACAGCTTGTAATCACAAGCTGTTGGAGTCTTCATAGTTTGTGCACGTAAATTGTTGGAGTCTTCATAGTTTCTACTCGGAAGTAGATGCAATCTTCACAGTTTGTTCTTGTAAGGTGTTGGAGTCGTCACAGTTTATGCACATAAAGTGTTTGAGTCTTCATAGTTTGTGCTCCCAAGCTATTGGATTCTTCACAGTTTGTGCACACAAATTATTATCACAGTTTTTTATTACAAGTTGTTGATTCTTTACAGTTTGTGTGCGCAAGCTGTTAGAGTCTTCATAGTTTGTACTCGTTAGCTATTGGAGCCTTCACCGTTTGTGCCCCCAAATTGTAGGAGTCTTCATAGTTTGTGCTCGTAAGCTGATGTAGTCTTCCTGGTTTGGTCTTCCAAGTTGTTGGAGTCTTCATAGTTTTTATGCACAAAGTGTTTAATTCTTCACCAATTGTACTCGTAAGCTGTTAGATTGTTCACAGTTTTTACATGCAAGTTGTTAGAGTCTTCACAATTTGTGCACGCGGAGTTTTCAAGTCTTCACAGTTTATGCGCACAAATTGCTAGACTCTTCACAGTTTGTGCTCGCTAGATGTTGGAGTCTTCACAGTTTGTTCTCGCAAATTGTTGGACTCTTCACAGTTTGTGCTTACAAACTATTAGAGTCTTCACAGTTGTGCTTACAAGTTGTTGGTGTCTTCGTATTTTGTGCATGCAAATTATTGGAATCTTCACAGTTTATGCTCGTAAGATGTTGGAGTCTTCACAGTTTGTTCTTGTAAGATGTTGGTGTCTTCATATTTTGTTCTCGCAAGCTAATGGAGTCTTCACAGTTTGTTCTAACAAGTTGTTGGAGTCGTCACGTTTGTACAGAGACAGTGTTTGAGTCTTCCCAGTTTATGCCCACAAGCTGTTGGATTCTTCACAGTTTGTGTACACAAATTCTTAGGGTCCTCATGGTTTATGCTCGCAAGCTGTTGGAGTTTGCATAGTTTGAGCTCACAAGCCGATGGAGTCTTCACAGTTTATGCTGCAAGTTGTTGGAGTCTTCACAGTTTGTGCGTAAAAAGTGTTTGAGTGTTCACAGTTTGTACTCGCAAGCTGTTGGATTCTTCACAGTTTGTGCTAACAAGCTGTTGGAGTCTTCATAGTTTGTGCGTGCAAATTGTTAGAATCTTCACAGTTTGTGCTGGCAAGTTGTTGGAGTCTTCACAGTTTGTGCTCCCAAGCTGAGTCTTTATATTTTGTTATCACAAGCTAATGGAGTCATCACAGTTTGTTCTCATAAGTTGTTAGAGTCATCATAGTTTGTGCCCTCAAGCTGTTGGATTCTTCACAGTTTGTTCACATAAATTGTAGGAGTCTTCATAGTTTTGCTCGCAAGCTGTTGGAGTCTGTTGAGTTTATGCTTGCAAGCTGATGGAGTCTTCATAGTTTGTGCTTGCAAGTTGTTGGAGTCTTCACAGTTTATGCATAAAAAGTGTTTGAGTCTTCATAGTTTGTTCTCACAAACTGTTGACTTATTTACAGTTTGTGCTCACTACCAGAAGAAGGGGCAAATGCTACGGATAAAAACCGTAGCCAAAACCCTATGGCTACGGTTATCGTCCGTAGCATGACCATAGTCATAGGTGTCGTAGCCATAAGTCTAAAAGCTATGGCTACGGATTTCATTTGTAGCTATAGACATCAATAGCTATAGATATAATCCGTTGCAATACTTTATATAGTAAGATGCACATACAGCTAAGGATAATATATGTAGCTAAAAGTATCACAAGATCCGTAGCTATAGCCTGAAGTCAGGAATGACTACGGGTTTTAAATATAGGGCTACGGCTAAAAGTCATAGCCATTTCTTCTTTTCATTTTTTTTTAAAGAAATAATAATGGCGTCTCTTACCATTGCTAGTACATGCCCTAATAGATCAATTCATATAAAATTGAAGCACACCATCAACAAATATCTACAACTGTGAGATCCAAATCGATGGGAAGCACACCATCAACAAATTGAAGCAAGAAATTTTCTAAAATTGAAACAAGAGTCTCAAATCTCGTTTACCTATTTCTGAAAGCATAGGACATACAAAATATCTACATCGTCGATTTCATCAATTCCTCATTAAATGGAACAAAATTGGCTTTCCCTATGTAGTACCAGAACTACAAGAAACAAATATTTTGCCTCAGTTCGCTGATCATATGTCCAAAGTAAGTACAGGAAGCACAAGCAAAATTAGAAACAAGAACTTAATGATATGGTCAAAATCACAAAGCAGAACGGCCACTATTGCTAGTAGAGTAGCCACCACCATACACCCTGCAATCTAGAAATTTAAAAATCACAAAGAATTCGCATTTGCAAATTAATAATATAAAAAAAACCAAACCACTAATAACAAATACACAATCCTAACAAATCTAAAACCCAAATTGTGGAATGGTAGTTTGATTGTTGAGTTCTCAAGGCCTATTGGAATAATGGATTCCAATTGCGAAAGCTGCAGTGTATCTCCACTAGAAATCCCACAGTTTCTATTGTTGGGACTAGATGATATAATACTTGCATTCATCCAATCCTTTGGTCATTTACAAACGCGGGATGGAATTTGCACAGAACAAGTGCAATTCCATACCACCTAATCCCATGTCCCATACAGGCCCTAATGGACCCACTTCTGATTCTTAGTGTTCCCACAGTTTGATGCTCAACTCTATGAATGACATATCAAAAGGAATGCTTAAAGCACCACAAGCATACACTACTTAGAAACTGAAAAGCCCATTGCCTTCCATGGTTCTCCTCAACATAAAGGAAAAGACGTATGATATGCAAAATGGAGTGCCAAAATAACTTCTTTTAGTAATAACAGGGGCAATGTGAAAATAACAGGAGCAGAAGTAAAAGGTATATGGCACAAATTGTTAGGGAAATGATAGTTGGGTCACTTGGCAAAAATTCGGCCAAGATATCACTGTTCTCACTTTTTGTAGTATATGGCATGTCCTTGGGCACTTGTTGAGAATCTTGACAGAGCATTCAAAATATCACTCGGTCAGCTCAATTCACCTAGAAAATCTCAATTGAGGACTCAATCAGTTTTTGAGTTAAGTGGACTTGTCAAGTCACGAATCGGGTTTCAAGTTTTCAAACCTTGTTATTTAAATAGAGAGGTCTAAGTTAAAATCAGCCATTTGTAGGAAGAATGGTAATTACATGATAATTAGGGGATACGAGTGAAGATTAAAAGAAGATAGAAGAAAATGTTGGATGAAGAAACATACCTCTTCATCAGACATACCAGGTTTGCCCTTTGTCCTCATAGCACCCTCGGCCTGCGATGTCATACAAGTGACAAAGTTTTAAAAAAATGCAGCCATGAGAATGATGATTGTCTTAGTGTAGGATGGAAAAATAGAGGAATTTAGATTTATTTTTTCCCCTGTCAGAACTTCCATTCATGAAAATGTTACAAACTTGCAACCGCCATCAAAAGATGCAACTTGGGTCCTTGATCTTGATAATTATCCACGACTGTACGACCTTATCTCATGCATCATAATAAGCTTCATGTTTTTTGTTTATGATCTCCAGCTGGAATATGAAGTATGATATGAGTAAAAACCAAACTGATTAATTAACAATAAACATGCATAAAAGCCAAATTGATTAACTAACAATAAACATGCAATTTGCAAAAATACACTAACTAAGCACATGCAACATAAAACATATGTTAGTACTGGATCCCTTTTTCAAGGGCTAACCTGGGGGGTCAACTGCTTTGATGACTTCGTTTGGTAGAGGTTTGAAACCAAGCGTCCGACCTTCGAACAATACGACCTAAAAAACCACAACATAATAAAAAATACTGAACATTGATCATTGCATATACCATACATAGAATCAAAAGGTTATTTTGGGTGTGCTTGAGTGCACTGCCAAATTCACGGTTAGCAGGGCTTCTATGGCAGACATGTAAATGTTGGGTGGGGCGGTAGAGAAAACAGAACAACATTATGAGGGACTGTCTGCTCTTTCCATTCAAGGCCATGAATGAGATAGAACATGCTGGGGTAAATGAAAACCCACGCCTTATTCCCCTACATAGACAAAAAGAAACAAGGTTCAAAAACTGAATCTCCAAACAAACCAATGAAAAGGTGGGAAATTAAATTAAATATGCAGGTAGAAATTACATAGGTACCATTGATTTGGGTGGCAAGTTAGACTTGAAGTTTGCCCTGACAATTCCCCTATTTCCATTGATTCCGACATATAAATTCTACCTATAGCTTCAACTGATTGCAATAGAATGCATAGTGCCCCATTCGCAGTCTGGTAAGGAACTGGTTGAATCACGCTCAAAGGTTCATCCTGGACATATATCGACCCATACTTCTTCCATGAATGTCCAGAATCAGCTGAAACTTGTACCATGTAAGTCAAAAGACATGGAAACATAAAATATTAGCTACAATGTGACTTACATTTATTATTTTCTTCTTCTTCTTTTCTTTTTACAATTAGCAAAATGCTTATAGTGAGAACCAAAAACTAATCTTTAAGAAGCAATATGAAAAAGAAAAGAGAGAGAGAGAGAGAGAGAGAGAATGGAGAAAGTACAAATTCAAGCCACAAATATGGTGTACAAATATCTGATGAAGAAAACTAGAACTACAAGTGATTGCAATTCAAATTAGGCATATTGAGCGTCATAGTTGTAGTAGCATCACCCCAAGAATAGTCAAAGACAAGTTCTCCATACAAGTGACTGCTCTGATTTCTTTACAAAGTTAAGATAATCTTCTAGCAACTAGAAGTTAAGGTTATAAATTTGGATGCCTTATCATCTAATCCTTGGAATATAATAACTGGACAAGAAAATTAATGTTTTCCCTATCTATTTCCAGGTCTCTTAACCTAACCTAAACTTCCTGCATTCAGGTTGGTTTTTTTACTCACTTTTCTATTATGTAATTACCATTCAGATTCACGAATGTGTAAATGTAACATTTGACTTGGGATACATGCAGAGAAAATAGCACAGATGTCGGATAAAAATAGCATAAATAAAGTGATAAAACAAGAAGAGAAAACTAGATAAAGAGCAAACATTAAGTTGGGAAATTGTGGGCCTACCTTACTACGTTCATGGCCAATCAGTCTGGCAGTCCAATGGATACCAGAGGGCTTTAATTGTAACTCCATCCAAAATTGACTTACATTTGAAATGCAATAGAGGAATGAGAGTAAAAACTTCCAAATAATGCGTTAAACAGTTAATGTCATACATATTATATTCATATATTAACTATGAGGGAAGGCTCAACGCCTACTAATTGATTGTCACAAAAGACCATAAACTTTTCACAACAAGCCAGACCAAATTACAAAGCTCTGTACCTTAAGCTTAATGAACCTCCAAGGAAAAACATCCAATCCCCTTAAGAAACAGCTTCTGTGCATGGAGTCTTTGACCAGATTTTCAATTATTTTTTTTTACCATTGACTAGTCACCACAAAGATGAGAAAAAGGAATCTATAGCTTAAAAGATAAAAACCAATATGAAAAAATTGTGGGAATTTTTCAAAAAGAAAGAAAAAAAAGAAGAAGACTAGTTCTGAGTAAAAGAGAATCACAGAAGTTGAATTGATGAAGACCACCTGTTATTTTAATGTGGCCATTGTCTTTGGAGCATTGGGAAGGACCTTCTGGCTGCACTTCATTCTTATCCATCTATTCTCATTGGTTTTTGATGCAGTAGTTTCCAGATTTCATGTATCAAGGCCATCAATAACAAATCATTAAGTGCATCAAAGAATAAACTAAATTGGAAATAAACATAGAAACAATAGATTTTATTCTTTCATCCAATATAACATGCTCCAATCACTCCAACTATCTGCCCCTTGAGTAAATTACCAGCAAACCTATTGAAAACAAGAACCCAATTAATGAATTTATGTTGGCTACATTTGGGCTGCATTTAGTTGCACTAATTAATTGAATTGCAAAAATCCATTAGACACAGTGAAAATGACAAAATTGCAATTAACTTCCTTGGTTCTATAATGAAGGCAACACCAAAATCCAATTATGTTAATTTTCAAGTTGAACTTGTAATACAAAGATGTTAGTTTCCAATTCACTTGAGATGACCTATTAGTTCCCAAGTAGGAAAATGAGAACTTTAAGGGCATGGAACTTGCCTTTGCAATATACTAGTTATCTTTCGATACAAACACAAAAGCCTACCATGAATTGTCTTCCTGTTGCCGAGGTAAATTTACCCAATTCTCCGTGTATATCTGCATTCAACAAATTGCATAATTAGCTATTGCATTAGAGATACATTTCTTGCTCTCTTTTAGTCATTGATTTCTTTTATGAGTGGAGAAATACTTTCTAGGCCTTTTGGTTAAGATCAAGTATAGCATCTGTTCTTACCAGTTGCATGGGTAGTGGAAGGAAAAACTTACAATAGATATGTAACATCTCCCATCTCCTTTGAGCTTTAAGAGAAAATAAGGTGCACCGGAACTGCACCAACATAAGGAGATATTGTGATTTTTGGATGCAAGACATGGATTCCATGATATTTTTATTGTGAAAATAATTTCTTGTGATGTTTGGGATCCAGTAAGTTTTGTTATGGTAATATAAACATAAGAAGAAATTCAACCCCGTGGTGTAAAAGGTGTAGGTATGGTGAAACACGTGTATGTATATTGAGTGGGGACCTACCACTGATTTGTGCCGAGGTCCACCCAAGTTTTAGATTGGCCTGATTTTATTTTTTTTTTGTGCCATCATCTGTGGCAGGTGTTTCATATCAATAAATGGGATGGCATACACAACATGGTCGGCCCTCTATTAAAATCAAGGGTGGGAATCCCCTCTAAACTATTCCTACTTGTGTGGCCTACCTGAGTCATGGATAGGCCCGTGTTTTTTTGGTCCATGGCCAAATGGCATGCAAGATGGTTGGAGTGGTTCAGTCCTTGACTTTCTCTGTTCAGCATCCACGGAGTAAAAGGAATGCATAAAAAAAAGTTTCTGTTGTCTTTATTTTTTCAGCAGTTATGCTTGCACTCCAAGAACTGAATCTATCGTTTGTTAGGGAGGACCAATATCCAAAAACTTCATCTCAGCCAAGCTACTAATGAAAACAGGGTCAAGAAAAATGTAGACTGAATCAATGGATCACGCATGAAAGATATGAAACATCAAATATACCATCATCAGCATTGTAGTAACAAATGAACTCGGAGAAAATTCAGGACTGATCTAATTTCAAATGCATCTGATGTGGAGTAACTAAAGAGATGAGAAAGAAAAGAATCTTGAAGAAATCATGGCGAGAAATGAGAATGTATGTATCACGGATGACAGACACAAACCATCAAATATACAATCATCAGCATTGTAGTATGACTGATCTAATTTCAAATGGCACTGAAGCTGAGTAACTAAAGAGATGAGATGGAAAAGAATCTTGAAGGAAATTATGGCAGAAATGAGAATGTCTCTACACAAATGAGATATCGAGTGAAGAAAATCAAAGAAAAGCAATTAGATCTAAAGACTACGAAATGCCTAAAATCCCAATGCATACATTTTTTTTTTTTACAAGAAAAACATAATTTCTCATTTTTTGTATGTAAAAGTTCAAACCACACCTCTGTAAGTATCTAAACACCACATACAACAAAGCTCCATCCAGCAATGAGAAACTCCTAACAATCAACAGCCATAAACATATGAACAAGGAAAAGAACCCCAAAAAATAGAAAATTCTAATAGTGGAAACATCTATAGCACTTGTCTAGACATGAACAAGCCCATCGCTTATCTGCTTGACTCTCAATGTTAGATATATCAGCAACACTGTTCCCATGCTTGGTAGTGACATAGATGAAGGTGGGATCAGTTTAAGATGGAAGAGAAGAGAACTATTCTCCTCAAATTGAATGAAGCACACCGCTTGTATCTCCGCCATTTGTTATTAGTTGTATCATACCCCCTCTCGTTATTACATTTGTCTCTAGAAGTGCACCTTAGTAATGTTACATTGTGATCTATTAAAAATTGCATCATTTTTCCACCCAATTGTAGATTGCTCTTAATTGACAAAGCACTGTTTAGCAGCGGCTCGCTTCTCATTGGGCTACCAAAAGTTTCATCATTGATTTTAGAAGTTTCTAAACATCTATCCTGCATCTCTACACCCACACAACACAATTGACATTTGTCAGCACTTTCTATCTGCAAATCGATGTGATTGTTGCAATTCCATTGGACATCCGAGCATGGTTGACTTTCAGATGGATACAGAACTTCCAAGAAACTTAAGAAAGTTAGCTGTGATGGACTCTCTGGACTAATATCGCCTTTCTCAAGCACCCCTAAGATTCCATAGAAACCCTGGCCCTATTGGGAACTGCCATAGGGGCATGTTAAATTCACTAGAATAGAAGCTTCATAAAGAAGAACTGGGAGAACATCTAAACAATAAGAATGGGTGGCGGCATCTGCCCCTGGCTTCAATAGCGGAATGCTCAAACAACATCTAAGAGGGAACTCATGGCTTCTGTCAGCAATCCCCTTTTCGTCCGGGCAAACTGCCACTGTAAGAAGAAGTTGTGCACAACAGAGAGATGGCTGCAGCAGATCCCAATGCATACGTAAATAAAGATGTACACATGAAATCAGATATACATATATAGTATGTTGTGAAGTTTCTATTAGAAAAGTTATAGCAATAGAGCTTTTCTTTTACACCATGTGCAAAAAAACCAAGCTCAGGGAAATACAGCAGGGTTCTCCACAATACAGCAAGTTTGGGCCGTTTAGCATTTTATCAAGCACGAAAGGTGCCAAAGAATAACATAACCAATTTTTTTTTAATGACTGATGTAAACTATATAGATTTAATCATTTGCAACTTGTTTTATAACCTACAGTAATACACAAAATCTAAAGATAAAAATCGATTGAATTGATGAACGAAAAATATGTATAGAGAAAGAGGACCTGTAGATCTTCAGGGAGAAATTTGTGCTTTATGGAGAGATCCATTGCACACTTGAGGTGCTGGTTCGTGGGGTCGATGATCTCACGAGGCAGGTGGGCTAGGGCTTCTTTTGTTGTTTCCTTGTGCAGGAAAGAAAAGAAGAGCAAGGGTTTTCTTACCTGGTGCGGGAGCTATTTTCTTAGGTACCAATTTGGTAATAACCAAGGAATTAAACGAACGGTCCTGTTGGAAGCTCTGTGGGGCCTACCATGATGTATGTGGTTCATCCACACCATCCATTCATTTTAAAATATACTTTTAGGGCATGATCCCAAAAATAAGGCAAGTCGAAGGCCCAAGTTGACCACACCACATATAACAGTGGGAACTTAATCTCCACTATTTCCTACCATGTGGTCCACTTAAGACTTCTACCTGCCTCACTTTTTGTACTCATGCCCTAAAATGAGCTTTCAAAATGGATAGATGGCTTAGATAAAACACGTGCATTGCGATGGGCCCCATAGGTCCCCTTACGGTGGTGAGATTGTAGCTTTTAGCTAAAGATTGAATCATCTTATAGCTACGAATTAAATCTGTAGTAATATAGCTATGGTTTATATCCGTAGCAAAAGACTCTCATAGTCCATAGCCTTTGCTCATTTTTTTGGTAGTGGCTCGAAAGCTGTTCGAGTCTTCACAGTTTGTGTGTGCAAATTGTTGAAATCTTCACAACTTTGTGCTTGCAAGCTGTTAAAGTCTTCACATTTTATGCTCGCAAGCTGTTAGAGTCTTCATATTTTGTTCCCACATGCTTATGGAGTCTTCATTGTTTGTTCTCGCAAGTTGTTAGAGTTATCACACTTTGTGCGCACAAACTGTTTGAGTCTTCCTAGTTTGTCCTCACAAGCTGTTATATTCTTCACAAATTGTGCTCGCAAGCTGTTGGAGTCTGCATAGTTTGTGCTAGCAAGCTGATGGAGTCTTCACAGTTTATTCTCACAAGCTGTTGGAGTCTTCGCAATTTGTGCATGTAAATTGTTGGAGTCTTCATAGTTTGTGCTCACAAGTTGATGCGGTCTTCACAGTTTGTTCCGCAAGGTGTTGGATTCTTCATAGTTTCTGCGCACAAAGTGTTTGAGTCTTCATAGTTTGGGCTCCCAAGCTATTGGATTGTGAACAATTTGTGCGCGTAAATTGTTGGAGTAATGACGGTTTTTTTTTTGCAAGATGTTGGAGTCTTTACATTTTGTGCGTGCAAGCTATTGGAGTCTTCACAATTTGTTTGTTAGAGTCTTCATAGTTTGTGCCCGTAAATTGTAGGAGTCTTCATAGTTTGTGCTCGTAAGTTGATGCAGTCTTCACAGTTTGGTCTCCTAAGTTGTCGAAGTCTTCATAGGTTTTGTGCACAAAGTGTTTGATTCTTCACCATTTGTGCTCGCGAGCTTTGGATTCTTCACAGTTTGTGCACTCAAATTGTTGGAATCTTCAAAGTTTGTGTTTGCAAGCTATTGTAGTCTTCATAGTCTGTACTCATAACCTGATGGAGTCTTCACAGTTTGTTCTCACAAATTGTTGGAGTCTTCATAGTTTGTACGTACAAATGGTTCAGTCTTTACTGTTTGTGCTCACAAGTTGTTGGATTCTTCACAGTTTGTGCTTGCAAATTGTTGGAGTCTTCACATTTGTACTCGCAAGCTATTGGAATCTTCACATTTTGTGCTTACAAGCTGTTGGAGTGATCATTGTTTGTGCTCGCAAGCTGATGGAGTCTTCTTAGTTTGTTCTCGCAAGTTTTAGGAGAATGCATAGTTTGCCCGCATAAAGTGTTTGAGTCTTCACTGTTGTGCTTGCAAGATGTTGGATTCTTCAAGTTTGTGCGCACGAATTTTGGAGTCTCCACAGTTTTTAGTCGCAAGCTATTGGAGTCTTCACAGTTTGTGCTGACATGTTGTTGGAGTATTCATAGGTTGTGCGCATAGACTGTTGGAGTCTTCACAGTATCTGCTCGCAAGCTATCAGAGTCTTCATGGTTTGTGCTTGCAAGTTGTTGGAGTCTTCATTGTTTGTGCTGGCAAGCTGTTGAAGTCTTCATAGTTTTTATGCACAAAGTGTTAGAGTCTTTACAATTTGTGCTCACAAGTTGTTAGATTCTTCACAGTTTGTGCGCGCAAATTATTGGAGTCTTCACAGTTTCAGCTCGCAAGCTGTTGGTGTCTTTAGAGTTTGTGCTGGCAACCTATGGAGTCTTCTCGTATTGTTCCCACAAGTTGTTAGTCTTCACAATTTTTGCACATAAAGTGTTTGGGTCTTCACAGTTCGTGCTCGCAAGCTGTTGGATTCTTCACAGGTGCACGCAAATTGTTGGAGTCTTCGCATTTTGTGCTCGCAAGCTGTTAGAGTCTTCACAGTTTGTGCGCGCAAATTATTGAAATCTTTACAGTTTGTGCTCCTAAGCTGTTAGAGTCTTCATAGTTTGTTCTCGCAAGCAGTTGGAGTCTTCATAGTTTATGCTCACAAGCTGATGGAGTCTTCACAGTTTATTCTCATAAGTTGTTGGAGTCTTCACAATTTGTGTGCACAAAGTGTTTGAGACTTCATAGTTTGTGCTCACAAGTTGTTAGATTCTTCATAGTTTGTGCCCGCAATTTGTAGTCATAGTATTTGGTCGCAAGTTGTTGTAGTCTTCACAGTTTGTGCGCACAAGTTGTTGGAGTCTTCACAGCATGTGCTCGCAATCTATTGGAGTCTTCACAATTTATGTGTATAAATTGTTGGTGTCTTCATAGTTTGTGCTCGCAAGCTGATGCAGTCTTTACAGTTTGTTCTCGCAAGGTGTTGAAGTTTTCATGGTTTGTGCGCACAAAGTGTTTGAGTCTTCACAGTTTGTGCTCCCAAGCTATTGGATTATTCATAATTTGTGCGTACAAATTGTTGGAGTAGTCACAGTTTTTGTTGTAAGCTGTTGGAGTCTTTACAGTTTGTGTGCGCAAGCTTTTGGAGTCTTCACAGTTTGTGCTCGTAAGCTGTTTGAGTCTTCACAGTTTATGTCACAAATTGTAGGAGTCTTCATAGTTTTTGCTCGTAAGCTGACGTGGTCTTCACTGTTTGGTCTCCCAGGTTGTTGGAGTCTTCATAGTTTTTACGCACAAAGTGTTTGATTCTTCGCTATTTGTACTCGTAAGCTATTTGATTCTTCACAGTTTGTGCACGCAAGGTGTTAGAGTCTTCACAATTTGTGTGAGCAAAGTGTTTGAGTCTTTATCACGCCACAAACTTGAAAAATGGGCTCACAAAATTCCTGATCGCCAAATCCGGTGCCGAAAGCCTCCGTAGTGCCCCATTCTCGGCTCTTGGGACTCATATGCCAGATTCCGATCCTGGGATCCTACAAGGAGGATTTTCAATATGATTTTTTTTTGTAATAGAGCATAACCACAAGCATAACCAAGTTACAAAACAACATCACCACATATCCACTATATCATAAACCTTAAGTACGATGTGGAAAGGGAAATATATGGTGATCAAAAGGCTCCAAAATAATCTGATGCGCACTCCTAACTCAGCACTATTGCGATCCAACATCACCTGCACACAATGGTTATGCATAAGCTTACAAAAACTTAGATGGTGGTGTAAGTGTGTGTGCAAGGTGAGTGTCAAGTATGCAGTATTAGAGAAATGTGAAAATATGCTGGTAAGTCCATGAATACTATCGACCGTACCAAGGCTATGCGATGCAAGGCATGAATGTAATCGGTCATACCAAGGCCAAGCGATGTGAGGCCTACATAGCCGAATGTCATATGCGAGATGTAATGCAAGCATATCAGTCCTCATCAAGTACATATATTAGTAGAGTTCCCCTTTGGGATATCACCATGGTCTAGTACACTCCACATTGACTGCCGCCTCCCTAGCCACACAGCCCAGTGAGTGGAAGAGACCACACTATTCGCCTGATCAGTAGTCTGTCAATTCCTACCCGGCTCATCGATAGCGGACCCATTTGTGAGCTGGTCAAACTCAACCTAGCTTACAATCCTCTCACTCAGGCGGATAAGGCCACACCCCCTTCCAACCAACCACGACACAGTGGGAGACGCAGCCTACTGGTATTTGACATTTGTGTATCTTCTCGGTCTAGAAGTTAGAGCATATCCTAGTACCAAAAAGGTTCTGGGATTTTCACCCAAGGACATCCTATGTGCTCACAGTGTTAGAGCCAATATTTTCAGTATCCAATCCAGTCATCCACGATGTGCCTGTGGAGGCCACGGCCCTGATGTCGCTAGGGCGTACAATGATCATGTCACGCATATACTAGATGCGTGAGTCACACCATCAGTCATGTAACAATCTTATGCGTACCACTCCCTCATGTGAGTAATTCCTATTAGTGAGTCCCATAAATAATCTGCCCAATGGCATATGCTATGATTAGTCACTAATCATATCAAGCATACATAAGATGCGTATGGCATGAGTCATCAAATTATACTAAGCATGTTATAATGTAATAAACTATCCTCACAACGAACATAGGCCTAGACGGCCTACACACAACAAGTATGGGCCTATCAATGGGCCCTAGGAAAGTTACAATTTGAACATTTAACCAATATTATTCTTACAATGTGGACGTCAAACCATGATTGCTCCCAAGGCATGGCCTACCATAAAAATCATTACATAAACCATGGTGGAATTATACATCGCAATGGACCTTATATACATCCCATTGGGCCTCGACCCATGCGCCTTAAATACATCAAATGGGCCGCATCACATGGGCCTTATATATATATATATATATATATATATATATATTAAGGTGGGCCTCAACAGACGGGCAACAAATACATCAAAATGGGACTCATCACATGGGCCTCATATATATCAAGGTGGGCCTCAATGGATGGGACACAAATACATCAAGATGGGCCTTATAAGGTAGCCCATGATTTGGCAAAAATAGATGGATAGTGGGTCAAACACATACATCATGGTGGGCTTGCCTAAGGCGGCCCATGATTGGGGCACATACATAGGGTGGGCCTCTTAAGACAGTGGGACCCACGACCCTAAGAAAATGAATGAACAGTATGGGTATAATACACACATCATGGTGGGGCCATTAGGACATAAAATCAATTCAATCTATGTGTTGTGTGGGCCACACTAAGCACAACGATTTAAGGGTTTACCCTCCATAAAACATTCATAATCATTCGTTGGGCCCACCAATCTGTAGTTCACAAATCCAACCCATCCATTATGTGTGTCCCACTAGGTTAAGGGGTCAGACCAAGTATCAGGTGCATCCAAACCTTAGATGGACCCCAGCAAGTGCTTTTATATGGTTTAGCATGTCTTCACATGATTGAAGATGGTGTGGGCTACCTGAGTTCAGTGTACAGTTGATATTTCGGGGCACCCCATATATAAAGGGGACCCATCAAATGCACGGTGGTGATGTCCAGCACACATCATGGTGGGGCATACGGTTGGGACCCACGTGCCTGCCCATTCTCATGGCAGCAATAGCAGCCTGCCTTTTTTTATGCAGTTTTTCCTAGGTGGGGCCCGCATCAGGAAGATCCACCCCACTGGTTGGATCTTATGGCTCATGATAGACCAAATGAGCCCAGTATTCTGCATGTTTTGGTGTGTAGAAACATCAAAGTGGGCTATAACAGATTTTAACAGTAAAAATTATTGTTTTCTATGATATGGCCCACCAGATAATCGGATTAGCTTCATTTAATTAGTTGGGGAATGTGATGGACGGCATGGATCAGACCCATTCATTAAGGTGGGGCCTGCATGAGTGGCCCACCCAAAAGCCTTAAATCAAGTTGATATATATATATATATATAGAGAAAGAGAGCATGCTCTCCTACGCACCTACGCACGTGCGCGCCTTTCCACACGTGTCATGGGTGTCAAATCCGAACGGTCCATAAGATGTGGAATCCGATGAAACCTTAGGGGGTGAATTTTCACCCTGATCTAAGATTCTGGTGGGCCATAGTAAAGAGAAATTCAAATCAAGGGAAGAAACTGTTTGCAATTTTATGGCCCACCAAAGTTTTGGTTCAAAGTAAAAATTGGTACTAAGGGGTTTCATGAGGTTCTACTTCATGTGGACTGTTCAGATTTTTTAGAATCATTAGATATGATGAGTTCTCAAAAAAGTTCGTAGGTAGTCCGTGCGAACTGGTTCGCAGGTGAGCATTCCACTATATATATGTATATATTTGCTGTTAGTACATCCCATTGTCTGTTCACACTCCACTAAACCACGTCCAACGTCCAGGGATGTTCGACGGACGGTGTGAATATATTTCATCAAGGTGGGTCCCACTTGGACGTGGCCCACTTGATTTGGATCAATCTGATATTTGTGTTTTCCATCACCATTAAGGTAGGGCCCACATGACCTGGATGGTGTAGATCTAACACGTCCATCAAGTGGGTCCCACGAAGGTCGATGACATGGATAAGTGACATACATCATGGGGCCATCAACAAGGGAAAAAAGAGACAGAGAGAAAGAGAGGAAGATCGAGTAATGGAGGGACCTCGGCACTATGGGCCCTCCCTCCCATACATCACAACATACATCAAGTGGGTCCCATTACATGTGGGCCCACCGATTAAAATCAACGGTGGAGATCCTTTCTCCACCAAAATGCAAGGTCTAGATGATCCTATTCATGCAAGGAAAATAAATGTCATAATGGGGACCATGGAGAATGGCCCCATCATGGAATGATTATGAGAATCAAGGTGGGCCATCGACCACATCTAGGGTCCAGAGTGAGATCCATACCATCAATCAGTAGGCCCCACTTGGCCCATTATCAAAGAATTAAATCTAGGCCTATAAAACACCCACCGTTCGATCTTCTTGGTCCGATGGAATGCCAAACTCCTTGTGTCTCACTTTGATGGAAGGTGATGAGAATTGAAGGGCTAGGATAATGGATCTTAGGGTAGGAAGTAGGCCACATACAACACGCTTTTCTCTCCTTGGAAGTGCTTGGACGTGCACATCTTGGTTGCTTGGAGAATGTGAAAAGAAAGAGAGGGAGAAAGGATGGTTGTAAGAGAGAGGTGATGGGTGTGAGTGACGGATGTGAGTGATAGATGTACTTGACTTGAGATTTAACTTAGGGTAGGTTGCTTGTCTTGGGGAGAAAGAAAGCATGGGTTATGTACTTTGATTAATTGATTGATTGACGGGATGGGTTGTAGAGATTCTCTTGGGTTCATAAATACGCACTGTTTCATCAAGATAAATGCAGGTCCACATCTCCTGGACAGGGTATCGAATCGGTGTGTAAGATACGGCGTTGGAACCGCAACAACGTCATGGTCATAATGGTACAAGTCTTATATTAAGCCGACTTAAATCTACGGGATACAAATTAGGGTCGCGCGCAAACGTCGATTATAGGTCGCGGGAGTATAAGGAACCAATCTCCTAGTCTTCATAGTTTGTTCACGCAAATTGTTGGACTCTTCATAGTTTTTGCTCGCAGGCTGTTGGGGTCTTCACAGTTTGTGCTCGCAAATTATTGGACTCTTCATAGTTTGTGCTTGCAAGCTCTTAGACTCTTCACAGTTTGTGCTCGCAAGCTGTTGGTGTCTTCGTATTTTGTCCACGCATATTATTGGAATCTTCACAATCTGTGCTCGCAAGCTGTTGGAGTCTTCATAGTTTGTTCTCGCAAGATGTTGGTGTCTTTATATTTTGTTCTCACAAGCTAATGGAGTCTTTATAATTTGTTATCACAAGTTAGAGTCGTCACAGTTTGTGTGCACGAAGTGTTTGAGTCTTCCTAGTTTGTGCTCGTAAGCTGCTGGATTCTTTAGAGTTTGGGTACAAAAATTGTTGGAGTCTTCATAGTTTGTGCTCGCAAGCTATTGGAGTTTGCATAGTTTGTGCATGTAAACTGATGGAGTCTTTAGAGTTTGTGCTCGCAAGTTGTTGGAGTCTTCACAGTTTGTGCCCAAAAATTGTTTAATTCTTCACATTTTCTGCTCGTAAGCGAATGGATTCTTCACAGTTTGTGCTCACAAGCTGTTAGAGTCTTCACAATTTATGTGTGAAAATTGTTGGAATCTTCACAATTTATTCTCGTAAGCTATTGGAGTCTTCATAATTTATACACAAAAATTGTTGGAATCTTCACAGTTTGTGCTCACAAGCTGTTGGAGTCTTCATATTTTGTTAACACAAGCTGATGGAGTCGTCATAGTTTGTTCTCGCAAGTTGTTGGAGTCATCATAGGTTGTGATCGCAAGCTGTTAGATTCTTTATAGCTTGTGCACGCAAATTGTAGGAGTCTTCATAATTTGTGCTCGTAAGTTGTTGGAGTCTACAGAGTTTGTACTAGCAAGATGATGGAGTCTTCACAGTTTATGCTTACAAGTTGTTAGAATCTTCACAGTTGGTGTATAAAAAGTGTTTGAGTCTTTATAGTTTGTGCTCGCAAAATGTTGGATTCTTCATAATTTGTGCTCGTAAGCTGTTGGAGTCTTCAGTGTTTGTGCGCATAAATTCTTGGAATCTTCACAGTTGGTGCTCGCAAGCTGTTGGAGTCTCACAGTTTGTAGTCGTAAGTTGTTGGAGTCTTCACAGTTTATGCCTACAAATTGTAGGAGTCTTCATAGTTTGTGCTCGTAAGCTGATGCAGTCTTCACAGTTTGATCTCCCAAGTTGTTGGAGTCTTCATAATTTTTTGTGCACAAAGTGTTTGATTTTTCACTGGTTGGATTCGCAAGCTGTTGAATTCTTCACAGTTTGTGCTCGCAGGTTGTTAGAGTCTTCACAATTTGTGCATGCAAAGTGTTTAAGTCTTCATAGTTTATGTGCGCAAATTGTTGGAGTCTTCGGTGTTTATGCTCGTAAGTTGTTGGGGTCTTCACAGTTTGTGCTCGCAAATTGTTGGACTCTTCATAGTTTGTGCTAGCAAGCTTTTAGAGTCTTCACAGCTTGTGCTCGCAAGCTGTTGGTGTCTTCGTATTTTATGCGTGAAATTATTGGAATCTTCACAATCTATGCTCGCAAGCTATTGGAGTCTTCCTAGTTTGTTCTGGCAAGATGTTGGTGTCTTCATAGTTTGTTCTCACAAGTTGTTAGAGGCATCACAGTTTTTGCACACAAAGTGTTCGAGTCTTCCCAGTTTGTGCTCGCAAGCTATTAGATTCTTAAGAGTTTGTGCACAGAAATTGTTAGAGTCTTCATAGTTTGTGCTCCCAAGTTATTGGAGTCTACATAGTTTATGCTTGCAAGCTAATGGAATCTTCACTGTTTGTGCTCACAAGTTGTTGGAGTCTTCACAGTTTATGCGCAAAAAGTTTTTGAGTCATCACAGTTTGTGCTCGCAAGCTGTTGGATTCTTCACAGTTTGTGCTCGCAAGCTATTGGAGTCTTCACAATTTGTGTGCGTAAGTTGTTGGAGTCTTCCTAGTTTGTGCTCGCAAGCTGAGACTTCATATTTTGTTATCGCAAGCTGATGGAGTTGTCACAGTTTGTTCTCGCAAGTTGTTAGAGTCGTCATAAGTTTTGCTCGCAAGCTGTTGGATTCTTCATTGTTTTTGCACGCAAATTGTAGGAGTCTTCATTGTTTATACTCGCAAGTTGTTGGAGTCTGCAGAGTTTATGCTTGCAAGCTGATGGAGTCTTCACAGTTTGTGCTTGTAAGTTGTTGGAGTCTTAAAAGTTTGTGCGCAAAAAGTGTTTGAGTCTTCATAGTTTGTTCTCGCAAACTATTGGATTCTTTACAAATTGTGCTTATAAGCTGTTGGAGTCTTCACAGTTTGTGCGTGCAAATTATTAGAATCTTCACATTTTGTGCTTGCAAGCTACTAGAGTCTTCACAGTTTGTGATTGCAAGTTGTTGGAGTCTTTATATTTTGTTCTCGCAAGCTGATGTTGTCTTCATATTTTGTTCTCGCAAGTTGTTGGAGTTATCACAATTTGTGCACGTAAAGTGTTTGAGTCTTCCCAGTTTGTACTCGCAAGCTGTTGGATTCTTCACAATTTGTGCGCGCAAGCTGTTGGAGTCTTTAGAGTTTGTGCTCGTAACTGGATGGAGTCTTCACAGTTTGTTCTCACAAGTTGTTAGAATCTTCACAATTTGTACGCATAAAGTGTTTAGGTCTTCACAGGTTGTGCATGCAAGTTGTTGGATTCTGAACAGGTTGTGCACACTAATTGTTGGAGTCCTCACAGTTTGTTCTCGCAAGCTGTTGGAGTCTTCACAGTTTGTTAGCGCAAATTGTTGGAATCTTCATAGTTTGTGTTCCCAAGATGTTGGAGTCTTCGCAGTTTGTGCTCACAAGCAGTTATGTCTTCATAGTTTGTCCTCGCAAGCTGATGGTGTCTTCATAGTTTGTTCTCGTAAGTTGTTCGAGTCTTCACATTTTGTGCACATAAAGTGTTTGAGTCTTCACAGTTTGTGCTCGCAAGTTGTTGGATTCTTCACAGTTTTTGCCCACAAATTGTTGTAGTCATAGTTTTTGGTCGCAAGCTGTTGGAGTCTTCACAGTTTGTGCGAGCAAGTTGTTGGAGTCTTCATAGCTTGAATTCACAAGCTATTGGAGTCTTCACAGTTTGTGCGCGCAAATTGTTAGAGGTTTCATAGTTTGTGCTCACAAGCTGATGTAGTCTTCACAGTCTGTTCTCGCAAGGTGTTGGAGTCTTCATAGTTGGTGCGCATAAAGTGTTTGATTCTTCACAGTTTGTGCTCCCAAGCTATTGGATTATTCACAGTTTATGTGCACAAATTGTTGGAGTAGTTATAATTTTTGGTCGCAAGCTGTTGGAGTCTTTACAGTTTGTTCACGCAAGCTGTTGGATTCTTCACAGTTTGTGCGCGTAAGCTGTTGGAGCCTTCATAGTTTGTGCCCGCAGATTGTAGGAGTCTTCATAGTTTGTGCTTATAAGCTGATGCAGTCTTCACTATTTGGACTCCCAAGTTGTTGGAGTCTTCATAGTTTTTGCGCACAAAGTGTTTGATTCTTCACCGTTTGTACTCACAAGCTATTGGATTCTTCACAGTTTATGTGCGCAAGGTGTCAGAGTCTTTACAATTTATAAGGGCATAGTGTTTTAGTCTTCAAGTTTATGCGCACAAATTGTTGGAGTCTTCACAGTTTGTGCTCGCAAGTTGTTGTGGTCTTCACAGTTTGTGCTCGCAAATTGTTGGACTCTTCACAGTTTGTGCTCGCAAGCTATCAGAGTCTTTCAGTTTGTGCTCGCAAGCTGTTGGTGTCTTTGTATTTTGTGCATGCAAATTATTGAAATCTTCACACTCTGTGCTCGCAAGCTGTTGGAGTCTTCATAGTTTGTTCTCACAAGATGTTGGTGTCTTCAAATTTGGTTCTCACAAGCTAATAGAGTCTTCACAGTTTGTTCTCACAAGTTGTTAGAGTCGTCACAGTTTGTTCTCGCAAGCTATTGGAGTCTTCACAATTTGTGCTTACAGGCTGAGTCTTCATATTTTTTTATTGCAAGCTGATGGAGTCGTCACAGTTTATTCTCGTAAGTTGTTGGAGTCGTCACAGGTTATGCTCGCAAGCTGTTGGATTCTTCACAGTTTGTGCTCTCAAGCTGTTGGATTCTTCATAATATGTACTCGCAAGCTGTTGGAGTCTTCACAATTTGTACACATAAATTTTTGGAATCTTCACAGTTTGTGCTCGCAAGCTGTCGGAGTCTTCACAGTTTGTGCACGCAAATTGTTGAAGTCTTCATAGTTTGTGCTAAAAAATTGTCAGATTCTTTACAATTTGTGCTCATAAGCTGTTGGAGTGTTCATAGTTTGTGCACACAAATTCTTGGAATATTCACAGTTTGTGCTCACAAGCTGTTAGAGTCTTCACAGTTTGTGCACACAAACTATTGGAATCCTCACAGTTTATGCTCGCAAGCTGTTGGAGTCTTCATAGTTTGTGCTCAAAAGCTATTGGAGTCTTCATATTTTGTTATCGCAAGCTGATGGAGTCTTCACAGTTTGTTCACACAACTTATTAGAGCCGTCACATTTTGTTCTCGCGTGCTGTTGGAGTATTCATAGGTTGTGCGCACAGAGTGTTGGAGTCGTCACAGTATTTGCTCGCCAAGCTATCGGAGTCTTCACAGTTTATGCTTGCAAGTTGTTGGAGTCTTCACTATTTGTGCTAGCAAGCTGTTGGAGTCTTCATAGTTTTTATGCACAAAGTGTTAGAGTCTTTACAATTTGTGCTTGCAAGCTGTCACGCCGCAAACTCGGAAACCGAGCACACAAAATTCCCGATCACCAAATCCGTCGCCGACAACCTCCGTAGAACCCCATTCTCAGCTCCCACCGCCCATACGCCAGGTTCCGATCCTGGGTGCTACAAGAAGGATTTTCAACATCAGTTTAATTCATAATAAGCATAACCAAAGGCATAACCACAAACAACAACCAAAAAGTACATCACATTTCACTATGATCAAAAACTTTACAAGTACAATGAGCATAAAGGGAAATACAATGAGAATGGACAAAAAAAACTCCAAAAGGTCTGCTCAGCGCTGCTGCGTCCCAACATCACCTGCACGCAATGGTCGTGCATAAGCTTATAGAAAGCTTAGAGGGTGGTGAAAGTGTATGCACAAGGTAGTAATGTAGACATGCAGTATCAGAGTAATGCGGAACATGCTGATGAATTCATGAATACCACTAGCCATACCAAGGCTATACGATGCAAGGCATGAAAGATGTCGGCCATACCAAGGCCATGTGATGCGAAGTGTAACTCAAGCATACAAATCTTCATCTAAGTCCACATATCCATACAGCTCAAATCTGAAATATAATTGGGGTCTAGTACACTCTAAACTAGATTACTGCCCCATCGCGTGCAATAAGGTAAGTGAAAAAGACCTCACTACCAGCCTGCCAATATCGAGCTCGGCTCGTCGATAGCGGACCCATTCCTCGAGCTGGTCAGACTCAGCCTAGCATTGCCCCCTCCTCTCGGGCAGGTAAGGCCGTACCCCCTTCCAACCGACCACGACACAGTGGAAGGCGCAACCATCTAGTAATCGACAATCGACACTCCTGCACCCACTTGGTCTAGACGTTGGAGCAACCTCTTGGTATCATAAGGGTTTAGGGACTTTCACCCAGGGATATCTATAGCACTCCATGTAGAACAAGATTTCCAGTATCTAATCCTGCCAACCACGATAAGCCTGTGGAGGCTACGACCCTGATGTCGCTAGGGCGTATGGTAACCATGTCACACAATGCGAAATGCATGAATCACACTATTCAGTCATGCGGCAATCCTGCGCGTCTCGTGCGCTCATGTGGGCTACACCGCCTAACCAGGAGCCCCTAAACGATCTGCCTGAAGGCATATGCTATGATCAGTCACATCTCATATCAAGCATACATATGTTGCGTATGATCATGAGTCATGGAACTATACTAAACATGTTATAAAGCAGTGAACTGTCCTTACAACGCAGATGGTCCTAGACATAGACGGCCTACACACAACCAACACGGGCCTATTAATGGCCCTAGAGAGAGTCATAATGCGGACATTTAACCAATACTATACTGCAATGTGGACGTCAAACCAACATTGCTCCCAAGGCATTGCCCGTCGTAAACATCAGTACATAAACCCTGTTGGGATCACACATTGTAGTGGACCTTAGGTACATTCCACTGGACCTTAAATACATTAAATGGGCCATATCACATGGGCCTTACATTCATCAAATGGGTCGCATTAATGGGCCTCATCAACGGGCCTTATGTACATTGCAATGGGCCATATCACATGGACCTTACATTCATCAAATGGGTCGTATTAATGGGCCTCACCAACGGGCCTTATGTACATGCAATGGGCCATAACCCATGGGCCTTAGAATGCATCAAAATGGGCCTCGTAACATGGGCCTTATATATATATATATATATATATATATATATATATATATATCAAACCACGGCCACAAATACATCGAATGGGCCCCATAACATAGGCCCTACATCCACATCAAAGTGGGCCCCAATGGACTACCACAAATAAATCAAGATGGGCCTCATAACATACCAAGGTGGGGTCCACTTGAACTATGGATCTGGCTCATCTTTAGCTCATGTCATAGAAATGAGCTTGCAAAATAAATGGACAGCTTGCACGTTACACATGCATCATGGCGGGTCCCATGAAGGCCCACCATCAGGTATATGTATATTACATAATATAATATATATATATACATAATACATATATCTATAATATATATATACAATATATATATATATATATAATATATATACACACAGACACACGTGCACACACCACACGCATGCACACGCACGCACCCACATGCACACATGCATGCACCCATGCACACACCCACACCATCCCCTGGACGGTGGGGATTAAATAAATACATAACTGTGGGCTCCACCGTCCAGGAGGACGGTGGAGGCAAAATACATACATCATGTGGGCTCCACGTGGGGCCCACCTTAATGGTTATCTCCCATCCAACCCGTTTATAACGTCACGCAGACCTAAATGAAGGGTAAAAACAAATTTCAACTTGATCCGAAACTTCTGTGGGCCCAAAAAGGGTTTCAATGGTAGACCTTCAATTCACACTGTTTGCTTTGGTGTGGGCCGCCAGAACGGTGGATGGGCCTGATCTTTGGAGGGGGCCCACTCCATGGAGGGGCCCACCCAATGAACGGGATGGATGACACATATACATCATGGTGGGACCCACGGCTGGAGCCATGGGTGGTGCTCGCTTCGCCGTGTCGTCGCGCGGCGGCGCCGCCCTACGACAGAAGCGAAATGCGGCCAGTGCCTCTTTTCCCTTTTTTTTCTTACGAAAAAATGCATGTGGGGCCCACTATCTGAGAATCCACTCTGACCAATGGATTATAGGGCTCGAAATACACCAATTAAGTCCAATATCCAGTATTTTTGGCGTGTAGAAACAGAAAGGAGGGCTTGAATAGCCTTGAACAGTAGGAAATACAGTTTCCTATGGTATGGTCAGCCTGATTATCGGTTGACCTCATTTTTTGGCTCAACGCCTAAAATGAGCCAAAGAATAGGATGGACGGCGTGGATTTGAAACAAACATCAAGATAGAGGCTACACACATGACTCACCAAAAAGCCTTAAAAAAAGAAAACTTTTGTGCTTCACACCACAGTCAGTACACACACTCAAAGTTAGCTACCACCACAGGGATGCCAAGACCTCACGTGTTGAACGAGGTGTCTCCACGCAGTCCGCCAGTTAGCTATGGATTAGGGTGTCACTGAACAGCGTCCAGCCCTGACGCTGGACGTGGTCATACACAAACGTCATGGTGGGGCCCACAGGGACGTGGCCCACCCAATGAGGTGGCTTGTGCCCAATGACACAGCCTCAAAAGTCGGGAGCTTGTGCCCAATGACACGGCCTCAAAGACTGTAACGCAAGCCATCCTCAAATCGGCGGGCTCTCCGCTCCTCATCGTTTACTAAGTATGGTGCAAATCTGGACAGCGTTATGAAATGGGCCGCATACTGAGCCATTGTCATATCGCCCTGCACCAAGGCCTCGAACTCCAACGCTCTCTGTCATCAGATGTGATCATGGAAATACTGTCGGTCAAACCGATCCACAAAATCCTCCTAGGTTCATACAAAATCGGTGCCCACCGCTGGGGAGACTAATGTCCACTAATGCTCAGCCTCACCATGGAGGAGAAATACGGCTAATCGGACTCGCCGCTCGGTCATGCATCCCATCGTCTCGAATATCTTCTCCACATCGGCGCGCCATTTCTCAACTACCGTCTGGTCTAGCTCACCCTGGAAACATGGGGGATGGAGCCATCGAAACTCACGAAGGAGGGCACTCGTGCGTTCCTGCTTTGCCTGGGCCGGCGAAACGACTGGGTGTCTGCCCTGTCCTTGAAGTGCAGCCGTCAAAGCCTGCAATATCTGTCGTAACTAGGAAGTACTCACAGATACGGTCGGATCTGCACCAGTCTCTAGTGGAGGAGCTGCATCCATATGCTAGGCAGTAGGAATCTCTGGTGGTGGAGCGGGGATCGTCGGTGGTAGTGCGGGAGTCTTAGGCAGTGATGCGGGAGTCTCAGGTGGTGGTGCGGGGGTCGATCGGGTCACTCTCTGGGACGCCATGTTCTACAGGAAGATCGAAGGCACCTATCAACTTGGAAACTCTCGAAGGTACATACGTTAAGGGTCGGTAATAAAAGATCGCTAAACTATCAGAACTAAGGACTCAATCATTCTAACTCATAGCAGACGTGTAATGTTGTTCTTGGTTATTCCCGAGTTATGCTCTGATACCAACTTCTGTCATGCCCTAAACTCAGAAATCGGGCTCACAAAATTCTCGATCGTCGAATATGCCACCGACAGCCTCCGTAGAACCCCATTCTCGGCTCCCAGCGCCCATACGCCAGGTTCCGATCCTGGGATGCTACGAGGAGGATTTTCAACATCAGTATAATTTGTAATAAGCATAACCCACAAACAACAACCAAAAACTCCATCACATTTCCACTATGATCAAAAACTTTACAAGTACAATGAGCATAAAGGGGAATACAATGAGAATGGATAAAAAAAACTCCAAAAGATCTGCTTTGCGCTCCTGCCTCAGCGCTGCTGCGTCCCAACGTCACCTACACGCAACGGTCGTACATAAGCTTATAGAAAGCTTAGAAGGTGGTGAAAGTGTGTGCGTAAGGTAGTAATGCAGACATGCAGTATCAGAGTAATGCGGAACATGCTGATGAATCCGTGAATACCACTAGCCATACCAAGGCTATGCAATGCAAGGCATGAAAGATGTCGGCCATACCAAGGCCATGCGATGCGAAGTACAATTCAAGCATACAAATCTTCATCTAAGTCCACACATCCATACAGCTCAAATCTGGAATATAACCGGGGTCTAGTATACTCTAAACCAGATTGTCACCCCATTGCGTGCAATAAGGTAAGTGGAAGAGACCTCACTACCCGCCTGCCAATATCGGGCTCTGCTCGTCGATAGCGGACCCATTCCTTGAGCTAGTCAGACTCAGCTTAGCATTGCCCCCTCCTCTCGGACAGGTAAGGCCATACCCCCTTCCAACCGACCACGACACAGTGGAAAGTGCAGCCGTCTGGTAATCGGCAATTGGCGCTCCTGCACCCACTCGATCTAAACGTTGGAGCAACCTCTTGGTACCATAAGGGTTTAGGGACTTTCACCCAGGGATATCTATAGCACCCCATGTAGAACAAGATTTTCGGTATCCAATCCTACTAACCACGATAAGCCTGTGGAGGCTACGACCCTAATCTCGCTAGGGCGTACAGTAACCATGTCACACAATGCGAAATGAATGAATCACACTATCCAGTCATGCGGTACTCCTGCGCGTCTCGTGCGCTCATGTGGGCAACACTGCCTAACCGGGAGCCCTTAAACGATCTGCCCAAAGGCATATGCTATGATTAGTCACCTCTCATATCAAACATACATATGATACATATGATCATGAGTCATGGAACTATACTAAACATGTTATAAAGCAGTGAACTATCCTTACAACGCAGATGGTCCTAGACATTGACGGCCTACACACAACCAGCATGGGCCTATCAATGGCCCTAGGGAGAGTCATAATGTGGACATTTAACCAACACTATACTGCAATGTGGATGTCAAACCAACATTGCTCTCAAGGCATTGCCCTTCGTAAACATCATTACATAAACCCTGTTGGGATCACACATTGCAATGGACCTTAGGTACATCCCATTGGGCCTTAAATACATCAAATGGGCCATATCACATGGGCCTTACATTCATCAAATGGGTCATATTAATGGGCCTCACCAATGGGCCTTATGTACATTGCAATGGGCCATAACCCATGGGCCTTAAAATGCATCAAAATGGGCCTCGTAACATGGGCCTTATATATATATATATATATAAGTGGGCCTCAATCACGGCCACAAATACATCGAATGGGCCCCATAACATGGGCCCTACATCCACATCAAAGTGGGCCCCAATGGACTACCATAGATAAATCAAGATGGGCCTCATAACATACAAAGGTGGGGTCCACTTGAACTATGGATCTGGCTCATCTTTAGCTCATGCCATAGAAATGAGCTTGCAAAATAGATGGACAGCTTGCACGCAACACATGCATCATGGTGGGTCCCATGAAGGCCCACCATCAGGTATATGTATATTACATAATATAATATTTATATATATAATACATATATCTATAATATATATACAATATATATATAATATACACACAGACACACGTGCACACACCACACGCACGTACCCACATGCACACACGCATGCACCCACGCAGACACCCACACCGTCCCCTGGATGGTGGGGATTAAATAAATACATAACTGTGGGCTCCACCGTCCAGGCGAACAGTGGAGGCAAAATACATACATCATGTGGGCTCCACGTGGGGCCCACCTTAATGGTTATCTCCTATCCAACCCGTTCATAAGGTCATGCAGACCTAGATGAAGGGTAAAAACAAATTTCAGCTTGATCCGAAACTTCTGTGGGCCCAAAAAGGGTTTCAATTGTAGACCTTCAATTCACACTGTTTCCTTTGGTGTGGGCCGCCAGAACGGTGGATGGGCTTGATCTTTGGAGGGGGCCCACTCCATGGAGGGGCCCACCCAATGAACAGGATGGATGACACATATACATCATGGTGGGGCCCATGGCTGGAGCCATGGGTGGCACGCGCCGCCGACCGTCGGCCATGCGGCGCAGTGCTGGCAGGCGCACGCCCTCTAACGGCGGCGGCCTGCGGCGAAGAAATGTGCCTCTTTTCCTTTTTTTTTTTATTTTTCTTGCGAAAAAACGCATGTGGGGCCCACTATCTGAGAATTCACTTCGACCAATGGATTCTAGGGCTCTAAATACACCAATTAAGTCCAATATCTGGTATTTTTGGCGTGTAGAAACAGAAAGGAGGGCTTGAATAGCCTTGAACAATAGGAAATACAGTTTCATATGGTATGGTCGGCCTGATTATCGGATTGACCTCATTTTTCGGCTCAACGCCTAAAATGAGCCAAAGAATAGGATGGACGACGTGAATTTGAAAAAATCATCAAGATAGAGGCTGCACACATGACTCACCAAAAAGCCTTAAAAAAAGAAAACTTCTGTGCTTCACACCACAGTCAGTACACACACTCAAAGTTAGCCACCACCACAGGGATGCCAAGACCTCACGTGTTGAACGAGGTGTCTCTACGCAGTCCACCAGTTAGCTATGGATCGGTGTCGCGACCGGCGTCCCACCACGGCGGCTGGGCGTGGTCATACACAAACATCATGGTGGGGCCCACAGGGACGTGGCCCACCCAAGTTTTGAATCAAGCCGATGCTTGTGTTCTCCTAAATCCAGGCCCACCCAAGGATGGACTGCAAGGTGGGCCCTACGGGTGGGACGGCGTGGATCATACTTCGTAGTGGGGTCCACCATACAAGGAAGGGAGAGAGAAAGAGAGAGATAGAGACATCGACAATATCGGAGGGACCCCGCCACTATGGGCCCCTCTTGATCATAAGCATACATCAGGGTGGGTCCCACTACAAGTGGGCCCTTAAATCACAAAATAAGAAAATAAGTGGAGATCCAAGATCACCCACCGGCTCTTCTTGCACCCTAGGCTTCCTTAGCTCCTTAGCTTCGATTCCAACGGAGGAGATGAGGTTTAGATGGTGGAGATGGGAGATGAGAGGGTGGGAAAGGTGGGCCACACTTGTAGCTCTCTTGGAGTGGGAGAGCTTGGACGTATGGGAATTTCTTTTACTTGGGATTGTGCTTTGAAAATGAAGGAGAGAGAGGGTTGTAAAGGGAGAGAGAGATGGGTGATGTTTGATGTGGTGGTGATGGGTGTAAGAGCCACTTTTTGACTTTTGTGGAAAATGTTGTAAGAGGGGTATGGGTGGTGTAAGAACTTTTTGACTTTAGGGTTGCTTGGGGAAGGGTGAGAAGTGATGGATTGATGGGATTGATTGATGGGTGATTGATGTGACATCTCATTGAGATCTCTGGATTCGTACACACGGTGTTTTCCTCGCACCGAAAGCTGACCCTCATCTCTTGACCAGAGAATCGAATCGGCGCGCAAGTCGCGGCATCGGAACCGTGGCGACGGTGCGGTCACATTGGTACAAGTCTTGGTTTGAGTCGACACGGGTTGACGGCGTGTAAATCAGGGTCATGCGCAAGATCAGTTAAGGGTCGAAGGTTGTCGGAATTCGACTGGGAAGATCGCAGAAGTCTACGGAACGGTACGGTCTAGGGTATGGGTCTTACATAAGCTGTTGGATCATGCACAGTTTGTGCACACAAATTATTGGAGTCTTCATAGTTTAGGCTAGCAAGCTGTTGGAGTCTTTAGAGTTCATGCTCGCAACCTGATGGAGTCTTAACAGTTTGTGCTTACAAGTTGTTAGAGTCTTCACAATTTGTGTGCACAAAGTGTTTGAGTCTTCACAGTTTGTGAACGCAAGCTGTTGGATTCTTCACAGGTTATGCATGTAAATTGTTGGAGTCTTCACAGTTTGTGCTCGCAAGCTATTGGCGTCTTCACAGTTTAGGCTCGCAAATTGTTGGAATCTTGACAGTTTGTGCTCCCAAGCTGTGGAGTCTTCATAGTTTGTTCTCGCAAGTAGTTGGAGTCTTCATAGTTTGAGCTCACAAGCTGTTGGAGTCTTCACTGTTTGTTCTCGTACGTTGTTGGGGTCTTCACAATTTATGTGCACAAAGTGTTTGAGTCTTCACAGTTTGTGCTCGCAAGTTGTTGAATTCTTCATAGTTTGTACCTGCAAATTGTTGGAGTAGTCACATTTTATGGCCGCAAGCTATTGGAGTCTTCACAGTTTGTACGCGCAAGTTGTTAGAGTCTTCACAGTTTGTGCTCGCAAGTTGTTGGAGTCTTCACAGTTTGTGAGCGCAAATTGTTGGAGTCTTCAAAGTTTGTGCTCACAAACTGTTGTAGTCTTCACAGTTTGTTCTCGTAAGGTGTTGGAGTCTTCATAGTTTGTGCACACAAAGTGTTTGAGTCTTCACAGTTTGTGCTCCCAAGCTGTTGGATTATTCATAGTTTGTGCACGTAAATTGTTGGAGTAGTCATAGTTTTTGGTCGCAAGCTGTTAGAGTCTTTATAGTTTGTGCGCGCAAGCTGTTGGAGTCTTCACTGTTTGTGCCCATAACCTATTGGAGTCTTCATAGTTTGTGTCCGCAAATTGTAGGAGTCTTCATAGTTTGTGCTCGTAAGCTGATGCAGTCTTCACAGTTTGGTATCCCAAGTTGTTGGACTCTTCATAGTTTTTATGCAAATGTTTGATTCTTCACCATTTGTACTCACAAGCTGTTGGATTCTTCACAATTTGTGCACACAAAGTGTTAGAGTCTTCACAATTTTTTAGGGCAAAGTGTTGGAGTCTTCACAGTTTGTGCGTGCAAATTATTGGAGTCTTCACAATTTGTGCTCGCAAGCTGTTGGGGTCTTCACAGTTTGTGCTCGCAAATTGTTGGACTCTTCACAGTTTGTGCTCGCAAACTGTTATAGTCTTCACAGTTTGTGCTCGCAAGCTGTTGGTGTCTTCACAGTTTGTGCTCGCAAGCTGTTGGTGTAACGCCCTGAAAATCGGGGGTCGAGCATAAACTCAACTCCCGAGTTCCAATGCATCACTTATGCAATAAAATGAATAATGATTGAATGTTGACTGTATTAGAGTAGTGAACATGAGTCAGATTAAGCCAAAACAGCATATCATACTCCAGAGACAGTTAAATTGTAAGCGGAAGACTGTGATAGATATATAAAATATAAAAACAATGGTGAGTCTCCAGAGTGTGATAATGTTGCCAGGTTAATGAATTTCAAGTACAATTTCAATTTATACTGAAGGTGTTGTGTTATCTAATCAACATCCCTGTAATCCCGTCGATCAAGACATGGCTCACTTGAAGCTGTCAGCATACAGCATACACGAACAAGCAACATTGTCATCATAAAGGTCCAGCTCCGCCTCAGGAGTAGCATCGCCATCTGCAATCTGACAAAGTCTGGTGGGTATTCGAAATACCATCCCGTAACGTGAGAGTGAGTAGCTAACTCAGTGGAACAATAAAGCATAGGTTAACATGTTATCGACTCAGTCAAGTAGTAATGATAAAGCAGTACAATCAGACACTCCTAACTACTCTTATTAATACAAGTATGAATGCAGTCATGATGTATGCCCTCACCAACATACTCTCTCGTGTGACACCATCTTACGTTCGCGGCATGCTTGCATTCCTCAGTGCTCCACATCTTCCAGGCACATGCAATGCATGATGAGCATGATTACCGAGTTATTATTAGTCCATTTCAAACAGCGGGATTGGGAAACTAAGGTACCTCCCTTGTATCATTACCAAACATGATCCATTCTAGGGTCGTCAGTCCTAGTTAATCTCATACGAAGGTGTGTTTCTAGGTCACTGCAAGGGCTGTCAGGGATGTTACACGAAATTGTTACACCACTCCCCCATCACCTTATCAATACAGGCCTAGTTTATACTATGCTACTATGGGAAGGCTCATCGCCTCACCGTAGATTTAGAGTATGCTCGAGGTCACTACACCGAGTACGGTCAGGGCTGCCAGGGCTGTTACATGGAATCGTTCACCACTCCCCCATCACCCATCAAAGCAGTGTAGGCCGACAACTCGAATATAGTGTCCCATACCAACATAATCGGCTCACTAGTTTGGTTGCTCACTGGTCACTACGGGGAGGCACGTGGCCCTAGCGTAGGCCGACAGCTCGACCATGGTGTCCCATACCACCATGCCCAGCTCATGAGTCTTAGCGGATCGAGGTACCATGGTTAACGGGATTCCACTGGTAAGTTTGGTACCCTAGGTTCAAGCAGTAGCGACCAAACATGGTGAACATACATTAGACATATCGGGTTACTTGACGGGCCTGACTAGCTCGAGCGCACAATCAAACGAACGACATGAAGTGCATAAGCATTTCACGTGGCCTAACCACTGTCGCCAACTGAAATACGACTCGGGTTCGTCAAACACATCTTACGTGGCGAAAAGAATCTCAACCACGAACTCAAGTCTGGTACTGATTGTTTAGACTATAAACATAGTCCCAATCGTAATTAATCCATATTCAAAGCATGTGGAGTAAAGGATAATAAACAAAGTAATTCAAGCATGTTAACAAACATGTCATAAGCATATATAAAGCATGTTATAAAACATGTTATAAAGCACCATATAAATAAGAATACAAACACATATATTTCACAAGTAAGCGGTTTAGGTAAACAACCTCATGGAGGAAATCATACATGTCTCTAAGGTAGTTGAGAATCCCATCTCAACACCTACCTAAGGCATCATCATCCAAACACTTACTCTCACAAGCATTTTCACAAACACTTAGCATGCACTAGTTCAACATACATAGTGTATGTTAGCAATACATGTATTAGGGCGAGTCCTTTCGCCAAGCAAGTAATTTACGCACATATAATATATTCATATAGCAAATAATCATGGCAAACACATTTCCAAAATATATACGTATACAGTACTTTCTACAATACACTATTTCTACATACATAGTGCATATTAGCAAAACATGTATTAGGGTAAATCCTTTCGCCAAATAAGTATTTTATCCATATATCATATATTCATACAATAATTAATCATGTCAAAAACATTTCCAAATTATATACGTATACGGTATTTTCTACGAATACCCAAAATATGTAAAATTCCATATTCTACATCTTTAATCGAAACAGAAAACAGAAAACACTTTGTACATGTGCAATTGCATGCAAATCATGAATCTATCATTATCTGACATTGAAAGCGTTGAAAACCATAACCTATACACCTAAAGTCCTCACCTTTTGTCGTAGAATCGTAAAGGAGTCGATAGGGTTGCTAAGCTTCCATATCCGGCAGTTTGGCAACCTATAGAATGAAATAGGTTAGCTATTTCATAACCTACAGGTATCAACACCCCAAATCATATTAGGGTTAGGGTTTCTTACCTGGAAATGACGCCGGAATCGCCAGGAAAGCGATTAGAATGGAGCGGTGGAGCATAGATAGTAACAGGGAAGAAGGGCAGAAAGACTCTCCCACATCTCCCACACTTTCTCTCTCTTTTCTCTCTTCTCTCTCTAGTGTTTCTCTCAAATTCGTATGGCTGTGAGAGAGAGGGTTCTAAGGTCCTTATATAGTCTAAAAATTCTCCAAAATAGACTTAAGGTTAAGGTATACTTGGGTTATAACCAAAGCGAGCATTTTTCAGCTCAACGGAGGACTTCTGGCGAGCCTCCTTGAGCTAAAGGTCGGACTTAAGCTCACCAACCTTGGATACAGGGCGAGTTAAGTTTTCATTTCCGTCGGATTCCCAGATCACGCATGGCGGACCAGTTTCAGTTCAACGGTCAGCGGATCTCGATCGGGTATTTCGAGTACATGGATATGTTTATGAAATTTTTCCTGATCTGAGGGTGTATTTGGGTCAGATTCTGACGGTCTGGTTGCTTAATACTGACCCACAAGTAACAAGTCTCAGATTACTATTCGAGATATTTATTTATAAAGAAAACTAAGCATTTTCACACTCTCACGCTCCGGACTCAAGCGAACAGCTGTGGGACACTGCCTGGATTTGATTTCTGAGATGGTGTTCAAGCCCAGTGTAGCAGTCCTAATTCCTTGACTTGGTATTATTCGGACTTCCGACGTGCGGTCTAGATCTGATACGGAGTTTCAACGTGCTCTCGAGAGCAGTTGGGTAATGAGTTTGATCCTAGATTTTAGGGTAACCTAGCGTCAATGATTCTACAAGTTTTGAGTCTTGCAAATCGTATTTAAAGCGATTTTAGTGGATTTCGTAGCTAATCTAGTTTAGTACTTAGTTACTTTGTCTCATTTCTAAAGGATTTAGTCCTATAAGATTTCTGTCTAAGGTGGATTTCTGTCTAAGCGATTTTCTATATAAGGTGATCCAAGTCATACTACTTAGCTAGTTTAAGATAGTGTATAGGGTGAAAGTACTTAGTAAAATTAAAGGATCAAGGTGGTGAAGGGTGGAATTTGTGAAGGAAATGGGTTCAAAAGTGTTTTAGACTTTGGGATTGAGTTCTGACAGGTTCATAAGGTGTTAGGATCGACTCATTGCCTAAGGACGTCTAATCCCAGGTTGGCAAAAATTCGGGATGTTACAGTTGGTGTCTTTGTATTTTGTGCGCGTAAATTATTGAAATCTTCACAAACTATGCTCGCAAGCTGTTGGAGTCTTCATAATTTGTTCTCGCAAGATGTTGGTGTCTTCATATTTTATTCTCGCCAGCTAATGGAGTCTTCACAGTTTATTCTCACAAGTTGTTAGAGTCGTCATAGTTTGTGCGCACAAAATGTTTGAGTCTTCCCAGTTTGTGCTAGCAAGCTGTTGGATTCTTCAAAGTTTGGGCGTAAAAATTATTGGAGTCTTCATAGTTTGTGCTTGCAAGCTGTTGGAGTCTACATAGTTTGTGCTCACAAGCTGATGGACTCTTCAGAGTTTGTACTCGCAAGTTGTTGGAGTGTTCACAGTTTGTGCACAAAAAGTGTTTAAGTCTTTGTAGTTTGTGCTCAGAAACTATTGGATTCTTTACAATTTGTGCTCGTAAGTTGTTGGAGTGTTCACAGTTTGTGCGTGCAAATTCTTGGAATCTTCATAGTTTGTGCTCGCAAGCTATTAGAGTCTTCACAGTTTGTGCTCACAAACTATTGGAATCCTCACGGTTTGTGCTCGCAAGCTATTGGAGTCTTCAAAGTTTGTGCTCGAAAGCTATTGGAGTCTTCATATTTTGTTATTGCGAGCTGATGGAGTCTTCACAGTTTGTTCACGCAACTTGTTAGAGTTGTCACAGTTTGTTCTCACATGTTGTTAGAGTCCTCATAGGTTGTGCGTATAGAGTGTTGGAGTCTTCACATCGGAGTGTCGGCGAGGCGGTAATCTCGGAATTGATAGGCTTGATAGCTGAACAATAGAAGACTGCATACCAAACTTGATGTCATATTCTGTTATATCCTCAAGCATCCTCCACTCCTGAATCATTATATGCGCCACCAGGCCGCGTGGCTGACAGCTGAGGGCATCTGCTACCACGCTCACCTTGCCCGAGTGGTATTGAAGATCGAAGTCATGGTCCTTTAGGAGCTCCATCCAGTGCCTCTACCTCATGTTCAGCTCAGACTGAGAGAACAGGTACTTCAAGCTTTTGTGGTCGGAGAAGAGCTCGAACCTAACCCCATAGAGATAGTGTCTCCACACCTTCAGTGCGAAGATAACTTCAACCAGCTCCAAACCATGCGTGGGGTAGTTCAGCTCATGGACCTTGAGCTGAAGAGACGTGAAGGCCATTGGTCTCCCATGCTGCATCAGGACAGCACCCAAACCAATATGCAAGGCATCGGTAAATATAATAAATCCATCACTCCCAGAGGGAAGAGTGAGGACAGGAGCTGACGTGAGGCGGTCCTTCAACTCCATAAATGCTCGCTCGCAAGCGTCGCTCCAAATTAACTCTGTGCCCTTCCGAGTCAACCTGGTCAGTGGGGCTGTAATACGAGAGAAGCCCTCAATGAAACACCGGTAGTAGCTTGCTAAACTAAGGAAACTGTAGATCTCGGATGCAGTCATGGGCTGGTCCCACTGACACACTACCTCGACCTTCGAGGGGACAACAGTGAGACCCTCCCAGTCACCACATGATCGAGGAACTTCACCTCCTCCTGCTAAAAACTTGTACTTCTCCAGCTTCGCATATAGCTGGTGTACGGGGAGGGTCTGCAAGGCAATCTCCAGGTGCGGCTCGTGCTCCTCACGGGTCCTCGAATAGATCAGAATGTCGTCGATGAAGACTACAGCAAACTGATCAAGATATAGACAAAAGACCTCATTCATCAACTGTATGAAGACCGCGTGTGCATTGGTCAGTCCGAATGACATGACCTAAAATTCAAAATGACCATAATGCGTAATGAAAGCCGTCTTCAGCATGTCCTCCTCTCCGACCCGAATATGATGATAACCAGAATGCAGTTCAATCTTTGAAAAGAACTGTGCACCCTATAACTGATCAAATAAATCGTCGATCCTCAGCAGCAGATACTTGTTCTTGATCATGACTTTGTTGAGCTCGCGGTAATCCACACAGAGCCTCAACGAGCTAACCTTCTTCTTCACGGAGAGTACCGGCACTCCCCACGATGATCTGGTTGGACGGATAAAGCCCAATTGCACAACTCGTCCAACTACTTTTACAGTTCCCATAACTCTAACGATGTCATACGATACGGGGCCATCGAAATAGGCACGGTATAGGGCACGAGATCAATCTGAAACTCAATGTGTCGGCGAGGCGGTAATCCAGAAATCTCTTGGAACACATCAGGAAAATTGCAAACCATAGTCAACTGATCAATACAAGTGGCAACAGGCTCTTCAACGGTGTAGGACATTAAGCAAGATAATGGCTCTCCCTGGGGCTCTACAACAAACTGAAATTGCGGCAATCCTGGTATACAAAACGTGACTATCCTCACGGAGCAGTCCAAGATGGCGTGGTAATTGGCAAGCTAATCCATGCCCAAGATAACGTCGAAATCTGACTTCAGCAACACATAGAAGTTGACGGGCAAGAAAATCTCTCCCACTAACACAAGGCAAGATGAACAAAAGCGGCCTAATACTGTAGTCTTCCCTAAGGGCGTCGATATGATCAACCACTCTCGAGCAGACTCTATCGGCAATCCAGTCAACTGACAGAATCCCGAGAATATAAAGGAGTGCGAAGCACCAGAATTAAATAAAACTTGAGCGATGCATGCAGAGACTGAAAGTATACCCTCGACGACCCCTCTAGATGACTGCGGATCCTGCTGAGCCACGTAAAACCTAGCCTGACCCGGATGGAGAGGTGCCCCCTCTAAGCATGTTATTGCTGCTGTTGTCGTTGAGGTGATCAAAACTGTTGCCTCTGTTGCTACGGCCTTGGAGGCTAATGCCAATGTTGATGCTGAGGTGGCCTTGGTGATAGGGGCAGTTGTCGCTGCTGCTGTGGTGGTCTTTGTTGCTGTTGTCGACCTCTCAGTTGCTGCTACTACTGGGGGCGAGAACACTCCCACATACGATGCCCCGTCGCATCGCACCCAAAATAGGTGCCAGCGAACTGCCTCCGAGGTGGTGCTGGAGGTGCTGCTGGCTCTTGGAAGGTTGGGCGACCTGTTCGCATCTACTGCTGTGGTCAATGCTGCTGGGAGTCACTAGAAGGAGCCCACCTCTTCCGGTCTCTCCTCTGACCGCGATCAGACTGCGAACCGGCCCACTTAGCCTAAAAAATCTAGGCCTACCATACCACCCCCTCAAAAGTTGGGAGCTCATGCCTAATAACACGACCTCGAAGACCGTAACATAAGTCGTACTGGAATCGGCGGGCCCTCCGCTCCTCATTATCTACCAAATATGGTGTAAATTTGGACAGCGTTACAAAACAAGTCGCATACTGAGTTACCGTCATATTGCCCTGCACTAAGGCCTCGAACTCCAATGCTCACTGTCGTCGGATTTGATCAGAAAAATATTATCGGTCAAATCAATCCACAAAATCCTCTCAGGTCCACACAAAATCGGTGCCTGCTGCTCGAGAGACTAATGTCCACTAGTGCTCACCCTCACCATTGAGAAGAAATACTGCTAATCAGACTGGCCATTAGGTCGTACATCCCATCGTATCAAATATCTTCTCCACATCAGAGCACCATCTCTCAGCCTTGGAAATGCAGGGGATCGTGCCGTTGAAACTCTCGAAGAAGGGAGCTCGCGTGCTCCTTCTCTGCCTGGGCTGGTGAAACAACGGGGTGCCTGCCCTGCCCCAAAGGACTATCGTCACAGCTTACAACAGCTGCTGTAACTGGGAGGCACTTAGGCTGCGCATCCTCAGGCTGGGCAGTAGGAATATCTAGTGGTGGAGTGGGGGTCGTAGGTGGTAGTGTGGGAGTCGTAGGTGGTGGAGTGGGAGTCTCAGGTGGTAGAGCGGGAGTCAATCGGGTCATTCTCCTATGCGATATGTCCTACAGGAAAGAGCAAAGGTGCCTATCAACTTTGAAAACTCTTAAAGGCACGCACGTTAAGAGTTTGTAATAAAAGATCGCTAAGCTATCCGAACTCAGGACTTAATCATTCATAGCAGACATGTAATGTTGTTCTTAATTATTCCCAAGTTATGCTCTGATACAAACTTCTGTCACACCCCAAACTCGGAAACTGGGCTCATAAAATTCCCGATCGCCGAATTCAGGGCCGACAGCCTCCATAGTACCCTATTCTCAGCTTCCAGCGTCCATTCGCCAGGTTCTGATCTTGGGATGTTACAGGAGGATTTTCAACATCAATGTGATTCGTAATAAGCATAACCAAAGGCATAACCCACAAACAACAATTAAAAACTCCATCCATTTCCACTATGATAAAAAAAACTTAAGTGCAATAAGCATAAAGGGAAATATAATGATAATGGATAAAAAAAACTCCAAGATGATCTACTAAGCGGCCCTGCCTCAGCGCTGCTGCGGTCCAACATCACCTGTACGCAACGGTCGTGCATAAGCTTATGAAAAGCTTAGAGGGTGGTGAAAGTATGTGTGCAATGTAGCAATATTATTATGTAATATCAGAGTAATGTGGAATATGCTAATGAATCCATAAATACTATTTAATCGTACTAAGGCCATGCGATGCGAAACATGAATGATGTCAGCCATACCAAGACCATGCGATGTGAGATGCAAACTAAGCACACCAATCCTCATCTAAGTCCACATATCAATACAGCTTAACTCTGAAATATCACCGGGGTCTAGTACACTCCAAGCCAGATTGCCGCCCCATTGCGCCAACAAGGTGAGTAGAAGAGACCTCACTATCTGTCTGCCAATATTGGGCCCGACTCATGGATAGTGGACCCATTCCTCGAGCTGGTCAAACTCAGCCTAGCTTTGCCCCCTCCTCTCGGGCGGGTAAGTCCACACCCCCTTCCAACCGACCACGAAACAATGAAAAGCACAGCCTTCTGGTAATCGGCACTCTGCGCTCATGCACCCACTAGGTCAAGACGTTGGAGCAACCTCCTGGAACCATAAGGGTTTAGGGACTTTCACCCAGGGATATCTATAGCACCTCATGTAGAATAAGATTTCCAGTATCCAATCCTACCAACCACGATACGCCTGTGGAGGCTATGACCTTGATGTCGCTAAGGGATTCAGCATACATGTCACACAATGTAAGATGCATGAATCACGCAATCTAGTCATACGACAAACATGTACGTATCACGCGCCCATGTGGGCAACTCTCCTTACTAGGGAGTCCCTAACAATCTGTCCAATGGCATATGCTATGATCAATCTCTCATCTCATCACAAGCATGCAAATGATGCGTATGTTCATGTATCATGATGTTATGTTGCCACATACTCATAACTGGAGTCGAAAGTCGAAATTTAATCGAAATTGAAAATCAAAATTGATAATCGGCCTATAAGCAAGGCGAGGTCCATATATGAACAATCGATCAAATCATAATATAAAGACCGGCCATTCACCATGGTTATATCAAATCCGATAGCATGAAACCATCTGTCTACAGCAAATGGGGCTCACTTATCTGGGGTTAACCCACGAAGAGAATGGGCCTAACAAGGCCTAAGGGAAGGTTACAACGAGGACATCTAACCATCATTGTCCATTAATGTGGACGTCAAACCATCATTGTTCCCAAGGCATGACCGCCAAGAACATCATCATATAAATCATGGTGGAATCTCGTTCAAATGGGCCGAATCAATGGGCTGAGTCAAATGGGGCTAAATCAATTGGACGAGTCAAATGGGCCGATCGAATGGGCTGATCGAATGGGCCGATTCAAATGGGCCGAATCAAATGGGGCAAATGGATAGGCCGAATCAAATGGGCCCAAACCAACACACCATTCATCTATTGCTAGAGATCATTTTTTAGAATCATCACAAACATGAGTCATATTCAAAGGATCGTTTGGACCGTACCACACCTAACAGTGGTGATGATGATTTCCACTATTAATTTCCAGTGGGCCCCACCATAGTATTATTTCCCATCCAGTATGCTCATCAGGTTACAAGGGCCTGGATATAGAGGAAAACAAATACATATTAGTCCCAAACTTCTATAACCCAAGGGGTTTCAATGGTGGACGATCATCCCACTATTTCCTATAGTGTGGTCCACTTGATATTAGATCTGACTCATTTTTCTTCCCAAGCCTTAAGATTGGCTCACCAAATGGATAAACAGTTGGATAAACCATATATATCAAGGTGGGGTCCACGTACGTGGGCCACCATAGAACGAGCTCGCCAAATGGGTAAACGATTTGGATGTAATATATATACATCATGAAGGGCCCATTGTCTAGCCATCTGGACGGTGTGGATAGGACCCCTATGCCAGGTGTGGCCCATCTAACGCCGTCTAAAAGGGGACGGTGTGTTACAAAATATACATTACGATGGGGTCCAACCTACCTGCTTATGCCAGCAGTAGCTGCTGTGGCAGTTGCAAAACAGATGTACAGCGTGGATGAAATCCACATCACGGTGGGACCCATCCAAATAGACAGATGGTGTGAAGATCAGGTGGGACCTGTCTAAATGGACAGACGGTGTGGATGTCAACTGGGACCCGTCCAAATGGACGGACAGTGTGGACGTGACCCACATACATCGTGTAGGGCCCACCGAAGTTACTGCATACAATAGCTAAGTAGCTGGCTGCTGCCCAGCGTGCACACAGCCAATCCATTTCTTTCAAAACGGTGGGTCCCACATGAGCCCACACGTACAGATGCATATCTATACGCATGGATAGATGCAGTGTATATATATATATATATATATATATATATATATATATATACGATTATATCATATCATAATATTATAATATAATATAATATTATATAGTATATACATATCTCATAAGTATATATATATATATATATTTATATCATTCATATGCCCAACGTCCAGCCACCGTCCAGCAAGTTAGACAATGCTAGATGATGCACCTTCATCATGGTGGTCCCACGTAGTGGGCCAATAGATTTAGATCAAACTGATATTTATCTTTCCCTTTAATCCGGGCCTGTGTGATCGTCCGGTCATGCAGGCCCCGAATTGGGATCAAAGCAGACTGAAAGTGCCCTAGTTTGTCAATTAGCGTGAGTGTTGAGTCAGTTAGACTATCGAGCCTGATAGGAAGATCAATTCAAGCGGCTGCCTCAACCGGATGTGTGCAAGCTCGCCACAGGTAAATCTGAGCCTCACATCCCTTATCCTAAATCCCCGGGTATACTAAAACCCTTTAAAAATGTTAGAATATCATAGAGTTTTTAATGTAAGAAAACGTTTTCAAAATAGGAAAATTCTAAGTTTTCTTGCCTTGTCGATTTTATCAATACTCATCTCGATATGATCGACCTACGCTATCGAGTCCTCGATGCTCCATCGATACCATAAAAAAGAGGACCAAATATGTCCAGCAACCTTATACACATCTGGACAGAATTATCAATGTAACGATACGCTTATCGATATCATCGATATTCAAATCTCGAGTCTATCGAAGTTGACTCGATAATATTGACAGGTAGATTTCTGGCGCCCCTGTTTTTTCTTAAGAGTATCATATAAGCATTGATATATCAAAGCCTCCTCGATACCATCAAAATTCAAACCTCAATGATATTGAAAGGCCCTCGATGATATCGGCCTTGGGGGCCAAGTTCTCTAGAAAAATATTTCAGGGTGGTTTATCTATGATCAGTGGTCACTCGATAGAATCGATATTCAAATATTGATGATATCGATGCCGTATTGATTGCATCGAGCATGGACATAAACTGTCCAGCAAGCTTTATGAAAAATCCTTTTGATTTATCGATATATCGACACAGCTATCGATATCATCGACATTCAAATTTCAATGATCTCGAAGGTCCCTCGATCATTCATGAAAACCTGAAATATTTCAAGTCAAGTCTCTCTCAATTTTCAAGTGTCGATGAATCAAACCTCTCATCGATGGAATCGGAGTTCGAAATTCGATGACATCGACAATTGTTTCGATTCATCGATCAGCTGGCAAAAGGTTTCAAAAGCATATGACATTGAGTTCGAGTCATCGAGTGGACCATCGATGCTATCGAGAGTATACGCTTGATGATATCGAACCTACTTGATGATATTGAACTTTGTCATGAATGTAACCGTTTTATATCCGTTAGAACCTTTTTGCCTATATAAAGAAGACTTGTCTAGTGTTACTATGAGAGAAAGAAGTTAACCTTAGATCTTATACCCAAAGCCCTTTCTCTCAAGGGAGTTCATCCTCCAATCCACCCTCACCATTGATATTCAATAGAGTGGATTGTGGAATGAACTTCCGCATTTAAGGATCCTTCAGCTACTACCTTAATTGCAAATCATGAAGTTGGGATGCCTTGAATGAATAAATGATTGAAATCGCTCTATTTTCCTTATAGGAAAATCTTTTGTGAGTAGGATTTCATCATAACCTTGACCCAACCCTTCGCCATGCATTGGTACATATTTTGAGTTGCGGATCAAGGAGACCGAAGACTCTTCATCAGCAAAGGAGGAGATATTCGTCAATGTGCTTAATGGCACTCATCTACTTATCTGTAAGTACCTAGAGTCCAGAGGACACTTGTGATCATTCATTTCTAGGATTGGGTCTTAGGTGTTTCTCACCCCTTCAAGCCCTCGTAGGAGGCCTCCGGCAGGAGTGTACGTGGTGGGTGCATTGTGTGGACCCTTGATCTATGGAGAGCATAAACATCTGGTTAAAGGTGAATCAGTCAAAACCTTAGGTTTGAGGTGAACCGTTTGAAACCTCGGGTTTGGGGTAAACCGTATAAAACCTTCGGTAGGGTCTTATGGAAGATCCTTGGCCAGTGTGCCTAAAAGCGGGTGCGTTGTGTTGACCCTTGCTCGTGAGAGCATAAATAGTCAGCTTTAGTGTAGGTTATAAAGGTTAAAGGTGAACCTGATTTCAAACCTTAGGTTTGAGGTGAACCGCTGTAAAACCTCCTTAGTGAAATCCGGCACACTCAAGGGTTGAGTGCGTCTGCCGGGAGTGGAGTAGACTGATCGTCGAACCACTATAAAAATGACAGTGTTTGAGATTGCTATTTTTCTGAATGTGTGATTTACTTTAATATTTTCACATCTGAATATCTGTGATCACACCTCACACACATACATAGTCATATCCATCATAAACTAGTTTACATATCATTCACTTCTCAAACAGTTTGTGATTGGATCCTCTACTAGGCTTGGATGCCAGTAGAGTTACTTTTGAGTAATCCTAATATATGCTTGCTGATTAGGATTAGTGTAATAGGATTTTAAATAAACCAAAAAAAACTTTAAAAGTCCTATTCACCCCCTTTAGGACATATTGGCATATTCCTACTTCAACTAAAGCGGTCTCTACTGCTATTTCAATTAGTTTCAGAGCGGGTCTCTCTTTAAGGGCTTCACTGCTTAAAGAGTGATCTTGACTGAAGTTCGGAATATGGCCAAAGGAGAGGGCTCATCGGTCACTAGGCCTCCAGTATTTGATGGTTCTAATTATGCATACTGGAAGGCTAGAATGCATTACTTTCTGAGATCTTTGGATCATGATGTTTGAGATATAGTTGAATGCGGATATGTGCCTCCAACTGAAAAAATTGTACTTGGCAGTGGCGCAACCATCACAAAACCCAAACCCAAAGAAAAGTAGACGGCGTTCGATAAAGAAAAATAGACTGCTGAAGCAAAAGTTATGAACGCCATCTACTATGTCGTGTCCTAAGATATCTTCAATCAAATAAGTATGTGTGGGACATCCAAGGAAGCATGAGATCTATTAGAAACAACCTATGAAGGCACAAGCATTGTGAAGATGTCCAAACTACAACTTCTGACTTCACAGTTCGAAAGCCTCAGAATGGAAGAGCATGAGACCTTTATGGAGTTTTTCACAAAGTTGAATATCATCTGTAACTCCATGGGTGGATTGGGAGAAAAAGTTTTAGTTCCAAAAATCTATAGGAAAATACTTAGATCACTACCGGAATGGTTTAATCCCAAGGTAACAACAATTGAAGAGTGCAAGAACATAGACGAAATGAAAGTAGAAGAACTGGTAGGTTCCCTAACAACTTTTGAACTACACTTCAAATAAACCCAAAATTCTAAAACAATTGTCCTAAAAACTTCCAAGAAAATAACAAACGAGGACAGTGAAAGTGAAGGAGAAGATGAAGATGAGGAAGTGGCTTTACTGGCACAACGATTCAGGAAATTTTTCTGAAGAATCATAGACGGCCTTCCAGAGGAAGAAAGATGAACAACAAAACTTCTACAGGCAAATTTGGTAAAAGGACCAAGGAACCACAATGCTATGCCTGTCAGGAGTATGGACACCTGTCAACTAAATGCCTAAACAGAAAAACTAAGGGCAAGGCAATGACTGCCACGTGGGATGATACTGAAGAGTCAAATTCAGAATCTAGTGACTCATAAAGCGATGGAGATCAGAAATCATTGAAAATTCTCATGGTCTCCATTACTACAATCATTCCCATGGAATCTGAAAACAAGAAAGAATAGCAAGCCACTAAATCATTTCCATCTGATAATGAGGAAACTGGAAAAAGAAGAAGAAGAAGAAAAGGATAAACCACAAGATGCTTATAATCAACTCTACATTCATATCATAACTATCCTTAAAAGACTCGGAATAACAGAGAACAAAAGTAAGTTGCTGCAAAAAGATTTAGATAAAGCATTGAAAATCAACACATAATTAATAAATGATTTGCAACAATATCATACGGATAATGATAGACTTGAACGAACTAATACCTTTGTTGAAAACGAGTCTGAGAAATTGAATAAACATGTCGAGATCTTAAAAGATAAAATTGTACTCCTTCAAAATGAAAATCATACAATCCTGTTTGACTTAGAAGAATCTCGAAAGATCGCTAAGATAAATTATAAGTTTTCCTAGAGTGGTGAAAAATTAGAAAAACTCTTAGGGATGGGAAGATCTGGAAAGGACAAGAGCGGTCTAGGATATGAAAAATCTAAATCAAAATCATGAAATGCAGCACCAATAACTGAAAGATCCACTGCTTCAGGAAGTAACACAAGAACTTCTCTAGTCTGTCATTTGTGTGGTGATTCTGGTCATTATAAGTTCGATTGCATGACACCTAAGAGGACTCAACATCACTCTGGTCAGAAATTCAAACCAACTAGAGGAATGCAGAATTTCAAGAGTCCACTTAGAAATATGGATAGAAGAAATACACATCCATCACCACCTAAAATAAAAGACAGGATAAGGGAATCATTAGATCAAGAGTGTAAGATAAACATGAATACTAAATCTACCACAGTAAAGAAATTTGTCTCTAAATGGGTAGTAAAAGAAAAACTGAATTGTCTAATGACTAATACCCTGAAATATCAAGTATAAAAGGATAAATCCAGATCATGCATCTAGATCTGGATATTTGGTGAAATGATGCAATTTTGTTGAGCTTCAAATAAGATATCTAAGGTTCTTCACCTCCATCTTTTGTATATAAACATTCAAATGTTTATAATTTTGATGTGTATAGAAATTGTACATGGTTTTGCTAAGTATACTATTAATCCATAAAAATACTAAAAGTATACTTGAAGGGTTGTCTGAACCTGAAAATGAAAATTATCCATCTTCGATATGTCTATCGATATGTCATTCCCGATTAATCGATCATGAGTCGATATCATCGACGTCTCTTCAGAATGTGGAAAGTCACATGATCGAGACTACTATCGAAGCTCTTGTCAATAACATCGAATGAGGATCATCAATATAATCGAAAGCAAGTTCGATAAATTTGAAGTTTGGCGCCCGATAAAAGGCGGTCGAGCGAAAAAAAAAAACTTATTTTTCTGGAAAAAGCTTTTTATTTTTTTTTGCACGAATCCTCGACCAGAAGACCATTGGTGGGTCCCAGAAGCTTCTCAAAAAATGGGTATTATCCTTTCCATTCCTTCCATTTCAGAGTCTATCTCACTTTTGGTCGGGTATTTTTCGTTTCTTTAAAAGAAGAATTTTGTCCTCTTTCCCAAAGTTTTCAAACCCTCTTTTTGTCCACATGGGAAAAGACAGGGGAAAAGTGTCAGGTCCGGGCGAATCTTCAAGATCCACTCAAGAAAAAGTGCTCGCTTCAAAAGAAAGGGCTAGGGGCCCGAAACGTGGGACCCCCATAAGGAAACGCTTGAGGCATGGCAAGTCCCAGTCTAAGGCACAGGTACCTCCTCAAGTTAGAGCAACATCACGTCTACTGAAATACGTGGGTAGGAAGCTCATCGACGAGAGAAAGGTAGACAGGGATTGTCTAAAGCCGTACAATCTCGAATCCCTATTTGCTGTGATCGATTGGTTACCTGTCCTCGATTTCGGTAGGCCATGCCAACTCGAACGAACACGCAACTTTCTTACCGCATGTCACTCACCTGTGTCTGATCCTCCTTCAATCATGGTTGATATGGATGGTGATGATGTGCTAATCACTCTAGCTATAATGGCAAATATCATTGGACTGAAAATGCCATCAGAAGGTCTCCCTGAAATGGACCTAGAAAATATAGAAGTTCGGTTCATGGTTACTAAGTTTCTATGCAATGGTTGGGACATCCCGTGGTATCAAGGGAATGCCTTGAAATCTAGGTACATGGAACCAAGATTTCGGATTTTGCATGGAATCTTCACCACAAATATATATCCCAGAAGTACTAACCGGTCCGATCTCACAGGTTTTATGACCATGCTAGTGTACTCAGTCACTAGGGGGATAAAGATTTTCCTTCCGACTCTTCTCATCTCTCGGTTGGTAAATGCTACCCATACAACTAGGGATCTTCATCTACCTTATCTGTGGATCATACACATGGCTTGTAACACCATTGGCTTCCCAACAACCAGTGATCCCGTTCTTCCTCTCTAAACCTTCACCAAAAATAACATACGAAGGATAGACTTGAAGTTTCATGAGTATTCTGAGGAACCAGAGGAAAACATTCACAAAGTTGTTGCTGGAGGAGATGGTGGTGCAGGAGATGCTCCCATGGAAGGGACTGATGGGGCTGGGCATGAACCGTCTACGCCGCATCAAGCACCATCCACATCAGGAGCTGGGCATGCGAAGAGATTTAAGCTTCATCAAGACAAGCTTGGCGTCATTCAGCGTGATGTCTCTCAACTCAAGGAGTCAATGAACGAGAGGCTTACTGTCCTGGAACGGCTGGTTTAGGGTGTGCAGCAGACCGTCCAACAGTTGGTGGAGCTGATGACTTGCCGACGGGATGACACGGCACCATCCCACTCTGCTCCATGATGCTGATACCTGTGTGCTATCACATATACCCCACTCTTAATTTTGCGTACGAATATTAGTATCTTTTTAAATATTTTACGTCTTCATGAGTGTATGTGGTAACTAACAAATCTAGAGAATTTGACGTTTTTTTTTAAATTGTATATGCCCGTGGTTGGACTAAACATACTTTTTTTTGGGCTTGGTTCTATTAGGAGATAACTGTTAATCTACTGCTGTCTGTGGCAGTATATGATGTTTTATTTAAACCAACATGATTTAAATGATTTTTAAACTCGCAAGTATACGAATCAGATGTAGATACCGTACGTATTACGAGATCGTTCCCTCAAGGACTGATCGTCACAACTCAAATTCACAATTCTTCTTAACTAATTCAACAAATAATGGAGCAAATTACTAACACAATTCCATAAAAAAAAAAAAAAACAATTGAGAACAGGGAAGAAAATTCAATCAAAAAGAGCACTAGGACTTTCAAATCCACCCCTAATTATCCTAACCCTTGTTTTGTGTGTTGATTCACCTTAATCTAGATTGATACCACTTATATAGAGAAAGCACAATCTGTGTCCTTAATCGGGCATATAGAATGTCTAATTCCTTTAAGCAATGCCATGAATAACATATCCCATGTCCTTGGTCGGGCACATGGAATGTACAGTTCATTAAAGCACCTTGTTTCTTCCTCTATAGGAAACCTGTTCATGATTAGACACAAGCACCTAGAATAAGCATCCAAACAACATCTATATATATATATACTTTGGTCAAGTTCATAGATGGAGAAGTACAAAATTCAAACCAATCAAGCCCACTTAGAGAAAGAAACAAATCAATTAAATTCAGGATGGAATCAACATATAACAAAAGTCATTCAAATTAGGGGCTTCATCTCAGCCCTAGGTAAAAGAATTAGCCCAACATGATTAAACTAAGAACACATGAAACAAAAGGAAGGAAGGAAAGAAGAAACTCTATGGATACTCCACGTTCAACCACAAGCCGATCTCTCCCTTCTCTTTCTTCTCTTTCTTCTCTCTCTTCCCAAGCCGTTAAATTCCTTCAATCTCCAAGCCGAGCTCTCGATCCCCCTTCTGAATTCCAACGTTCCTTGCTTTTATAGGCTGATAGAGTCAGCCATATGGAAGGCTTGTTTATGCAGCAGAGTTCAAAACTGGAAAGTTGGTTACGTGCGTAACTCATTACGCTGATGTATTGGTGGCCCCCACATATGATCTTTGATACAAAATCCACTCCGTTCACTGAGATCATCATGGAAAAACGGTCAGACATGCCATTTTTCTTTTGTTTTGGTGTGGTCCACACAATCTTTTGTGCTACTGTCCAACCTTAGTTTGAACGGTTAAAAACCAATCTTTGCTGTCTTCTGTAACTTTCGCCACCTAGGCATGGATTGTAGCCGCCTCAGGTAACGAATGGACAGTCTGGATCAGAAATCCGACCGTGATCCAGATCACGGTGTGGCCCACAGAGGCCGGTTTTCATGGACGCTCAAACAGGGTAGCAGAACTCTTTCGCTGCGGCGCTGGTGTGGCCCATTTCCTGGTGTTTCTTGCAAGATCCAATCCGTTCATTAGCTTATTCACGCGAAAGTGGTTGGACATGACTATTTCCTTCTCTGTTATGGTGTGGCCCACCAGATTTCTCTCGCTACCGTCCATCTGCCGTTTGAACGGCTAGGATCCCTTTCTATTGATCTCTTCAAATTCCATCACCTAGAGCTTAGTAAAGTGGGCTGTAGGAATCTAAAGGATGGTCCAGATTGTCTATATGGACAATAGGTGGGGCCCACAACTGAGGATCGCCGATCGGTTCCCGGACGCTGTAACAACAAATGGAAATTTCCATTTTCGTCGAGAGAAGGTCGGTCAAATTGACTTTGATCGTTTCGTGTGGTCTAGTGCACAGCAGGTGTACACTCGCTATGTACACCAGACACATGAATTGGGGTCCATTGTGATGTTTACGAGCAATCCAATCCATTCATTTAGTTGAGGCATATCCAGATTGTATGTGGGCACAAAATCAACGGTTTATGGGCTGATTTGTCAGTTGGGGCACTTCCATAGTGATCTTAGAGAAAAAATTTGATATGTACGGTTAAGTTATGGCCCCCAGAAAATGTATGAAGTTTCGAGCCAATCGGACGGTGGGAAACATGTGATCTTGTATTTTTCACCAGTTTCGAGCCTCTTTAACTTAAACGGCTTGATTTCCTCGGATCCTTGGTGTATAAATCTGTCGATCTTGGTTCTCTGGAGTCCGTCACTTACTTTGATGACTTCAAAATGTCAAATCCACACTTTTAATACTCTTTTTCAATTCACGCTTCTTATTTCATCCTGCAACAAAAACACGATTAAAATACGACGTTAGGCTTTATCATGTACGTAAAATTAGGCAATAATCGGGGTCTGATATGCAATATTTGACCTTGATCACAACCCCCAACCAGCATTTTGCTAGTCCCAAGCAAAACATGCGAAAAATAATTTCAGTAATACACGACGTTTCCTGTAAACCTGAGTGACTCGTGAACAAATAGTTGAGATGTGAGAATTCTAAGATTTATGAATGGTGAGCAGAATTTTTCCCTGGAATCATGCCTACAGTAGATTTCATAATCAAGTTCAAAATATTAATCCATTAATCAAAAAATTCTAAACATTGAGTTCCATAAGTGTATAGTGTAATCTCAGCTTACAATCATTAAGAGATCCAATTGTCAATTTCATGATATCATTGGTAATTAACAACAGAATTCATGACAACCAAAACTGACACCAACACTTGCCTTTTAGATCATCTTTTCGTTCTATCAGCCTTTGATTTCCTTTATAAACAGTAGTGCCAAGGAGGGGAATCAAATCCTCTCTTATAGGGAGCAAACCTATGGTGAAAACTTGTTGCCTAACTCTTTTCTCATGTCAACTATGGGGAATCGAATCTTCATTTATATAGGGAGCAAACCTATGATGACGATTATGCGACTTACCCTTTCAATTCTTCTTTATAAACTGATGCTAAAAATTTTGTTTTTCAGGGTGGTTCCTTTCATGCTTAGTGATTACCAAGTAAATAATTTAATTATTGAACTGAAAACTTAATGTGTAAGCGAGATCTGATATGTGAAATCATGGCTCAATCAATGTTTACAACTTCTAATCATGGATTAAAAATTCCAACTTAACTGTGAAATTTACTAGACAACTGAATCCAATAGTCATAAATTACCAACATTCTGTATCTTGTAATTCTGCAATCACGACTATCCTTCAAAATCACTTAAAATTCACAAGAAATTCCAGAAAAATTTAAAAATTGTCACAATTTTTGCTCAAGACCAAGAAAATACTGATTAGGTAACCCAATCTCCCACCCCCAACCTAAAATCTACATTGTCCTCAATGTAAAAGAAATAGGCATGCAATGCATATGGGACAACGAACGTAAAAGAGGAATGATGGAGAGATATTACCTGGACGAAAGAATCAAGAAGCTTCCAAAAATATCAGCGTAAAAGCGATTCAGCACAAGAGAGACATCAACAAAAGTAAAACAAAAAAAATAGCAAAAATAAAATCCTAAAAAGAAGATCCTACCTATACCACTTTCGCAGGTGCTCTCGATTGCATTTAGCATATGCAACAAGCCTTTAAACCCTTAGGTTACCCCTAGTGGACGAGTTGTAGTCTCGTGAGGGTTTGCAGCAATGTTACCCACATACATTGAACTGACGAACTAGGAAAATGAAATGAAATGAAATAAAAAGTTGGGTTGCCTCCCAGGAGCGCTAAGTTTAACGTCTTCAGCCAGATAAGAACGGACCATGAATTGACTAATCTTTATAACTAGGGTCCGCCAAAGAAATTACCTCAACACCTTGATTAACTAATCCCCGACAAGTGATGTGAGTTCCCATGAACTATGCTATCTGAAATGAGGTAATTGATACTATCGTCAAATAATTTAAGGACTTCTGCTCGAACAACTTCTTCCATGTTAGGATCACGCTTCCTTTGCCTTTCACGCGACATTTCCGCAGCATGATCCATACATACAGTGGGGCATACTCCCTGTATTTCCGCTATCTTCCGTTCAATTGCTGCCTTATACGCTTTAAGAACATTAAGCAACCTGCTCTCCTTTGCCTTCTCAGAGTGAGAAACTGTGCTGTCAGCAGAGTCTCAGAAGGACCTAACAATGCATACTCGAGATCTGTAGGTAATTGTTTAAGGTCAAGTGCAGGTGACTTCTCAATAGATAGGACTGGTTTAGACTCAGAGGGATGAAGAGGTTCCACTTTCGCTCTCCATTTTTCAGTCTCCAATATAGGAGTAGAGTCGAGCAATGCATTGACTTCATGGATGGGACTATCTATGTCAAAATCCATGCCATATTGTGCTAAGCAGGTCTCAAGTGGATCTTCAAAAGATTTACGGAAGGAGTCCTGCACTAGACTCTCGATCATGTCCACTTCAAATATGTCGTCCAAATCTGCGGATTGTTGTTCAGCATTAAAGACATTGAGTTTAATATTCATGTTACCAAAGGACAACTTCATAACTCCATTCCTGCAATTTATAATAGCATTAGATATGGCCAAAAATGGACGACCCAAGATGACCGGGATATGACTAGTCGGATTCCGGACAGGTTCTTCCTTCAATCAAATTGGTTTGGATGGCGTGGATTTCATCCTAGAACATGGTGGGGCCCACCATTTGAACGATCGGTTGGGTTTTCTAATGAGATTAGGTTTTCGTTTGGGCGGCGGCTCTCTTGTTGCAAAGAAAAGCCCTAAAGCCTACGTAGATTGTAAGGCAGGGATTCACTGAGGTGGACAGCTGAGATGGAATACAACTTTCGACGTGGTTTGCCGGCTCGATTAAGAGAGGAATTTCCGCTTTCGGAACACCCAACCGCACACGGCTGATTGCTCCCGATACCATGTACCTACACACGTGTCCCAGCACATGGGAAAGGCTAGGGTTTGGTCAGTGACATCAGATGATTTCGATGGACGGTCCCGATCATCGTGATAATCACTCGTGATGGGCCACAATTCAAAACAGTGGGTCCCCTCTATTCGGCGGGAAAGAAAGAAAGTAGAGAGGGAAAATCCTCCTTTTTAGGATTTCGTCGGGTCAACTGCTTGTTGACCCGAGTCATTGTTCAGGTGCACTGCGGGTGCACACGGTTTGTGTGCACAACCAACTCAAGAGTGTGGTCCCTCCTGATTTTTAGTGAAATCTACTCCGTCCATTCCACTCTACCAAATCTGGTAAGGCCATCAGACTATTCTTCCAGTAGATCCAACTGTCAAATGGGCCATAAATTCAGGTTTTGGGTCCTTTAATTGTAGATCTTCGTCGATTTGATGGCCAAGTTGTATTTAATCTAATCATTCAAGGTTATAATGGTCCTAGGGTCTGCCTATATGAGATCCAATGATTAAATTAGTGGTCTAATGGCCTAGGTGTGATGCTTAAGTGATGGACCTTTAAGTTGGACATTGTGATTCTAATGAAAGGTGGATCTGACGATCTAAGAGCCAAGATTGATATGAATTGGGCAGACTAGATCTGTTTGATTCCAACTAAAATGATGGTGTGATGGCCTATTTTCAAAATCAACGGTTGGATAGCCCGACATATGGGTGGGGACTATTTTCAATGGTCGATTTGAACTAGATTAAATGTAACTATTCCGATAGGTTAGGCTTCTTACTTATAATAAGCTAGGTTACAAAGTAACACCCGAGTACTGAAAGGTACGGGGTGTTACAATCTACCCTCCTTAAAGAGAATTTCATCCTCAAAATTCAAAAGTTCTTTCATGAATGGGGTGAGGCCTATCTATTTTGTAGTATTTCTAAGAATTTACTATTTCTCCACCAAGGTTGTGTATTTGCATAAATGTATATAACTAATTACCAAAATTTTTGGGGTTGTTACAGTCTACCCCCCTAAAGGAGAATCTCGCCCTCGAGATTTGCATACGTATATCTCGAATATTACTAGTAGCCAAGTTATCTAAAGGTGCACCCCATCTTGTATATGTCTAAGTATGAAATCACAACGTCTATTCCAACAAGTTATGTTTGAATTCTGCCACCACCTTTAAATCTCTAGTCTAGTAGATTGTTTAGTGCACATAGGTTTTCTTAAGAATTAGTAGTCTTTCTAATATTTACCAAAACTAGGCATTATTCTAATGCCCAACAATCCCACCATTTCTTATAGTACTTACTTGGATTGCAAGTTCATTTCAGCGACAACTAACAATATTGTTATATCTTTCCTTTAATTTCTTTTACTTTTAATTAGAGTTCCCACTATCTAAATCAAAGTAAGATCTTCTATTTTCATAGTAGAAGCACTCAGGATTTAGGTGAAACAAACACACATGATCATCACGTACTTTGATCTCCTAATGCATGATTTGAAAAGTGTTGAATTACAATTCCTACGTGAAACTTTGAGGTCAAAATTTGCTAAATTTTTCCATGTTTAGTCTAAGATGCTCAATCTAGTTCCTCCCTAATTATTCTTAATTGCTGAAATTTTGTGTGGAATATTATTTCTAATTAGAGAGACGTTTAGGGAATTCAAATTACAATTTCTATTATAGTTCCCTACATTTAGGGAGTGTTAATGTTTAGTCTAATATACCATACTATGGATGAGAGTTTTTTTTTAATTATTTATTTATTATTATTATTATTATTATTTTTGCCTAAGGTCACTTATGGTGGCATTAAGGAAGTCCTAGATTCATTGATTGTAAGACAAGGTCTCTTTATGGATTCATTGAAAATTTAACTAAGAAGGATTTCTATGTGAAAATTTGAGTTTGAAAATTATTAAATTTATGCAGATTCTCAAATCTAATCCCAATGTGTTTAGTCTATGGTTGAAAATTTAACCAAACTTCCATAACTTCACCTTTAATTAATCCTATATGATAAAATTTGTGAGAATTATTGTCCTTGACTAACGAGATGTATTAGGGAATTCCAATTATAATTCATAGTACGATTCCATACGTTTAGGGAGTACTTATATTCAACCTAATATACATCATGGTGGGTATTTGTTCTCCCACAGTATCTAAGTTTAGTTCTTTTTTTTTTCTTTTTTTTTTTTTAAACGTTCGAATGATTAGATCTTAAAAAAAAAAAAAATTTAAGGAACCTAAGGATTAAGTCCATATGTTCTCAATTTCTTTCCTAATTCTAAGGAAATTCCACATACATCCAATGGTTAAATAATTTCAAATGGGACCTAAGTTTAGGTCTCTACGTTCTCAAAATTTCTGTAAGTCTAGGAAAAATTTACTTAGGTTCAAATATCTAAATCCAATATCTCAACTTAGGACATTAAAGATTTGTATAAGTTTGTTTCCCAAAGGTAAGGTTTATCTAGACTCGCTCTGATACCAACTTGTAACACCCCGGTTCCCGGAACCCGAGTTCATTACTCATTTTCCAAAAACCCGAGCGTTAACCTTTGAAAACACCCAAATTTCATGTACATTTTTTTCTTTTATCAGAGTTAATAATATAGCGGGATGGAAATAAACCAGATATTAGAATGAGTCCAAATATACATAACTAATGTTTCAAGTGGTTACCCAAAAACTTATACAAATCAATGTCCTAACTTATTACGAAATGTAACAGTACAAATTAAAATGAAATAAAATCAGGAAAGAGAGTCGCAAGGTCCTCTTGCCCCTCTTAATCCACATGAACACCAGTATGTGCATCCTCTGTACCTCCTGCACACTGAATTCGGTTCGATAGCGTCAATGGCTATCCAGTGAGGTATACCCCTCAAGATTTATCGTAACATCAAGATAATTAGGCATGGTTATCAAAGACAGTGTATAGCAAATATTACACAATGATTATCATGGAAATCAAATAAGGTTCATCAGATACACATTTATTAAATAAATCACTCAAGATAATCTTGTTTAAATGTATGAATGTATGCACATGCTTACAGACCTGGGGATGCACATCAAGCTGGTAAAAAGTCGCCTAAGGAGAACTAGCCACCCAAAAAAATACTCAAAGGTACGCCTAAGGAGAACTAGTCACTCGGAAAAGACCATAATAATATATAGATCGCCAAAGGAGAGTTAGTCACCCGGAAAAATACTCAAAGGTACGCCCAAGGAGAACTAACCACCCGGAAAAGACCAGAATAATATATAGATCACCCAAGGAGATCTAACCACCCAAAAAAAATACACGAGGTACGCCCAAGGAGACTAACCACTCGGAAAATACCATGATAATATATAGATCGCCCAAGGAGAATTAGTTACCCGAAAAAATACACAAAGGTACACCCAAGGAGAACTAACCACCCGGAAAAGACCGTAATACATGCTATAAAAATGCATGATTAGCCCAACTATTATTATTCCAATTTTAAACAATCATTCTAAGAAAGCTCAAAGGTCACTATGGGGGGTTGGTCACCCAGCATAGGCCGACAGCTCAGGTATAGTGTCTCATTCCACCATCCCTGGCCCACGAGACTAATAAATATGATGTTTAAGGGGTAACCACTTCAACTAGTGGCCAATTGTAGTCCAACAAGTGGAACTCACCATCGCAAGGTTATATAAAATAATCCATTAAAGCCGCAAGAGGGCAAGTATTCCATAAAAGCTACGTGGGCTAATTATTCTACCTAATGGTGTGATTAAAAAGAAATTATTTTCAAAAAGCCACATAGGTACAAATGGTCCACAAGATGGTAGTTCCACCTCAAACATTTTATTTAATCTTATCAAGATAATTGACCACTAGCTTGAGGACCACCAAAAACATCATAAAGTAATCGCAAATGGTAAAACAAGCCATACACAATTTGAATAGTGCTTATACATTTAAAATTTCATCTTAGTCCAAAACATATGTAATCAAGATCTACAACATGTTCATATTATTGAATTAAAGTCTAATCATTAGTTATTTGTAAATAATTACACATGTAGAGACTAACATTTATCATCATTTCCTCTAAATAATATATTAAGCAATCAATTAATATAAATAAACAACGCTAATCATCATGATTTAGTAAAGCTTGAAGGGTGATCCTCACCTTGAATGAGTGTCCTTCTTGTTGATTTGGAATGTTCTTATGGGTGAATGTAAGGATCTTGTTGGGACTCGCTGGAGGAAGCCGTGTCCTTCAAGTTAGACTATCTCAGGTGGTTTCCTGAGTCGAAGATTACAAATAACAGTGAACTGCCACCAAGTTGACTTGGTTGGGAAACTGGACGAGTCAACCCATGATTGAGTTGGGAGAAATTTTAACTGAAGTTAGTGGGTTCTTCAGCTACATACCTTAGTGGAAGTTGTCTTCTATTAATAGTAAGATAGAGACCCAAGTCCTTATAGGGTGGATTTACAAGTTCCTAATTCACAATGATAAAATCAAATTCTATTCTAATTAATGTATGGGATATAATTGTTACAAGTATATCATCACTTACTTGTTTCAAAATTAGTTGAGTGAATGGTTGTTCCTCAAGGAGAGCTGCTGTAAGTGTGGTACCTGGATAAGTCATTCCGGGGTTTCAGTGAGTCGTTACTAAGTCAACTAGGTTGGAATTCTTAACTAAGAAGCTATTTGGTTTAGAATCTCGGAAGCTACCAGTTGTGGTATTTGGTTACTGGTTTTTTGGATTTGTATAGGCACTTCAAGTCTCCAGTAAAGAAGCTCTGATCGAGCTATTTCAGTGAGTTACTACAGAGTTGACTCAGTTAGGTGCTTGTAAAACCTACTCGCCAATGAGTTAGGCGCAAAATTATGGCAGAGATGAACGTGGTTATACTACCTGTACTGGAGTTGGCCCTGCTTGATGGCACAACGAAGGTCAGATTTTGGCCGGTCTAGATTGAATCCGGGAGTTGTGACTCGGCGTTTGGCTGAGTTACACGAAGGAGACTGATTCTGGGTTCGCTTCAAATGCAACTGAGTCAGAAGTCTGACATAGGTTAGGTGTTAGAGGAGATGAGATGAGTGAGCAAGGGAAACTGGGTGGGTGGCTTAGCAGTTTACCTAAGTCAGCTACAACATTTCCGAGTCGACTAGGAGGCGGGTTTAAATCGTCGAGTGAAGCAGAAGCTGTTGGGTTGGAAGGAGCTTACTCTCCTTCCCAATCGCCTACTCTCTCAACTCAGACGGATAGGCGGAGGGCCCTACTATTGTAGCTGCGGCGCTTCTGCCGCACTTGAACTCGCTCTCTCTCACTATCACTCTTCCTTTCCCTTTCTCTGCATCTCCTTCTTCTGCTATCCTCTGATGGAGGGACCCAGGACATTGGACTCCACAATGTCCTGCAATGACTCAGATCGAGTCAGTGCAACACAGCGACACAGGCAGACGACGCCCCCTCTTTCTCCTGGATTTTCTCTTCTCTCCTCTTCTTTCTTCTCCTTTTTTTGTCTCCTTTTTGATCCTCCGTTTCTCTCTCACTCTCACCGTTCATCCAGACAACTCCGGACTCAGTCGCGACTCGAACTGAGTCGACCTAGCTTAGTGCGGCACTCGAAACGGCGCCGTTTCTCTCTCCCTCTTTCTCTTTTTGTTTCTTCCTTTCCTTTCCCCAAAAAATGCCCTAATTCCATGCTATTTATAGCCTTGAGGAGATCCAGAAGGATCGGCTTTTAATCCTCCAATTAGTTACGATTTTAGCTAACTTAATCCATAGTGTTTTATGGCCTAGGGATTAAATTAAGCCTACGTGGCTTTGATCAAGTGTCAATGATGCACTAATGGGACCCTGATATACCCATCTAATGTCTCAGATCTGGACGTGGGACCCACTTAAAGGAGGTGGGTATTTCGGATTAATGGAGGGGATGTTGAAGTTGAAATGGTGGATTTCAGCTTAATGGTTATTCCTTCAATCTAATTGGTTTGGATGGCGTGGATTTCATCCTAGAACATGGTGGGGCCCACCATTTGAACGATCGGTTGGGTTTTCTAATGAGATTAGGTTTTCGTTTGGGCGTCGGCACTCTTGTTGCAAAGAAAAGCCCTAAAGCCTACGTGGATTGTAAGGCAGGGATTCGCTGAGGTGGACGACTGAGATGGAAGACAACATTCCACGTAGTTTGCCGGCTCGATTAAGAGCGAAATTTCCGCTTTCGGAACACCCAACCACACACGGCTGATTGCTCCCGATATCGTGTACCTACACACGTGTCCCAGCACATGGGAAAGGCTAGGGTTTGGTCAGTGACATCAGATGATTTCGATGGACGGTCCTGATCATCGTGATGATCACTCGTGATGGGCCACAATTCAAAACAGTGGATCCCCTCTATTCGGCGGGAAAGAAAGAAAGTAGAAAGGGAAAATCCTCCTTTTTAGGATTTCGTCGAGTCAACTGCTTGTTGACCCGAGTCGTTGTTCAGGTGCACCGCTGGTGCACGCAGTTTGTGTGCACAACCAACTCAAGAGTGTGGTCCCCCCTGATTCTTAGTGAAATCTACTCCGTCCATTCTGCTCGACCAAATCTGGTAAGGCCACCAGACTATTCCTCCCGTAGATCCAACCGTCAAATGGGCCATAAATTCAGGTTTTGGGTCCTTTAATTGTAGATCTTCGTCGATCTGATGGCCAAGTTGTATTTAATCTAATCATTCAAGGTTGTAATGGTCCTAGGGTCTGTCTAGATGAGATCCAATGATTAAATTAGTGGTCTAATGGCCTAGGTGTGATGCTTAAGTGATGGACCTTTAAGTTGGACGTTGTGATTCTAATGAAAGGTGGATCTGACGATCTAAGAGCCAAGATTGATATGAATTGGGCAGACTAGATCTATTTGATTCCAACTAAAATGATGGTGTGATGGCCTATTTTCAAAGTCAACGGTTGGATAGCCCGACATATGGGTGGGGACTATTTTCAATGGTCGATTTGAACTAGATTAAATGTAACTATTCTGATAGGTTAGGCTTCTTACTTATAATAAGCTAGGTTACAAAGTAACACCCGAGTACTGAAAGGTACGGGGTATTACAATCTACCCTCCTTAAAGAGAATTTCGTCCTTGAAATTCAAAAGTTCTTTCATGAATGGGGTGAGGCCTATCTATTTTGTAGTATTTCTAAGAATTTACTATTTCTCCACCAAGGTTGTGTATTTGCATAAATGTATATAACTAATTACCAAAAATTTTGGGGTTGTTACACACACACACTCTCTCTCTCTCTCTCTCTCTCTCTCTCTCTCTCTCTCTCTCTCTCTCTTTCTCTTTACTTGAAATTTCAGATCTGCCCTAAGGTTTAAGATCTGTGTTTTTGTGTGATCTCAACCGCAAATTGGTGATCTGTGTTTTCAATGGTCAAGATCTGTCTCAAATATTCGACTCGAACCCACTCTACAATATTACAAATCCCTGAGTAGACTGAGTCAGGTCGATCGCATACCTGTAGATCTGGTACGCGTTGGCAACCCTCTCTTCAAGGGAGAGACTACAGTTAGAACTCCCCACCCTTATCTGTTAATCATTAAGCCGTTGAAAAAGAGCCAACCGAGAAGGTCTGCTGGACACCTAAGAGGCAAATATGGTAGACCCACCCACCCGTGAACATAACCACGTGAAAAAAAAAAAAAAAAAGGCTTGTTTACTCAGCATTGGGTCACTCTTAGGTGAAGAATGGATCGGCTGAAAATACAGCCCTATAGGTGGGGTGTGGCCCACCTGACGAGTGGAGTGGTCTGCATTGCTTCCACACACGTTTCCCAGAGGGAAGGTCATGAGGCAACTCGTTTCCTGGGGCCAGGCCTGCCTCACTATGTATGCAAGTGTTAACTCTCGGTTACAAGTAATTCACATCCTATGCCTATGGGTGGCCTTACCCTGGAGGGCTAGGGCTTGAATTGTTGGAATTGGCCCAAAGGATGGGCTTGGGCTTGAAATGTAGGCCTCATAACCAGGTGGGGCACGATTAGGCCGAGCCAAGCTAACGATAAATAGCCAACCTACCTTGTCCAGCCCAACCCATTGCCCTAGTGCAAATTATATAGCACATGTTCCAATCCGTCCCTTGTCTGAATAGTTTGGACAGGGAGGTAACCACTTGATTTTCAGTGAGGCTTACCACGATGTGTATCTAAAATTCACTTTAACCATTAAAAGTTCAATCTCACTTTAGCCCAGAGTCAAAATATTAGGCTGACTCATGATTTAGAAAGACACATTCGGCTTGATTTTTACAAGGCCAACTATGATAATTATATAAAATCCACTCCAACCATTAGATGCAACACCATAAATTAAGCCTGGAGCTCACACTCATGCCTACTTGTGATTTAGGTGGGCTATGCGAAGAGAAACAATTTAAAAAGTAAGTATTACCTTGTATGCTATTTCCAATCATGTGGTCCACCCAAATTTGGGATGAGCTGAGTTTTGGGCCATATGACTAAATTGCAATGACACACTAGGTGGTCAGGATAAATTTAACATAAGAATCACGGTGGGCTCACTAGTGCTGTCAACCATTTGCTCCCACCATGACCCAACCTAACTTTAAGAAAATTAAAGAAAGGTTAGTAGAATGATAATACTTCTATTAATAAGGTAGCTTTTAATAAGGTAGGGTGAATACAAGCAGCCGAAAATTCTCTCCTTCAAAGACAAAAACTTCATTACTGTGCAGTGGATGATAAGCAGAGACTTGGAAGTAGCTTAAAATTTGCTTAGGTGGAATGTGAATTAAATTTTAAATTAAAAATTCCGCAATATAGTCCTACTTATTTAACTGTCAAATATATTGGATGGCTAAAAATGCATCATGAGCCAAAATTTTGCTTATTTAGCTATCTGACTATCGAATTTATAGGACCGCGATGGATGAAAAATCCAGTGGCTCTATTTCAACAAACAAGTGCTCTCCAATCAAAGGTCAAGATTGTTCAATGAAACGGATTTGTTTATCTATGAATACCAGGAAACATTTTTTTTTTTTTTTTTTTTTTTGTATTTATTTTTCATGGGTGTTTCAAGACATGCAACAGACTGGATCAAATCGGGCCGCTAAATGGGTCAGATCGATAAGAACCCATTTTTGGAAGGAAACTGTTTGAACTGACTAGATCAACCATCTGGTTGAAGCGGTTCATCTGGCCCGACAACACAGACCCAGCAATCAAACCTTTACTCATCATGGGTTGGGCTAGTTTGGACCCACCCATCCACAAAAATGGATCACATGCGGTCGAGGTTTTAAAACATGGCCCTCTTGATTTAGTTGGAAGATCACAATTCAGTTCACTAGCGCAGCTAAGTGCGGCCCCAAAACATTGCCGAAATCATGTCGGTGATCTGTGTTATACTTCTCATGCCAACCATTTCTGCTCGAATTTTTGAGGTTTATCCAATATTAGAGAAAAGTAGTACTAGAGAAAATGAAGAAAATAAAGAATATTTGAAATGAATATATAAAATTTGTGAGTTGAATTGATAATATCTCAAGACAGATTTATTGTCCTTTTCTGGATATTTAGTAAGTGTAAGAGAATGGAGATGGTAAACCGTTTTCAGAATAGGATGAACTCACATATCCGTAATTCAGCACGAAGATTTACACCTCTTAAGTGATTAATAGATTGTTAGAGGTTGACACTATTATTATTCGCAAAAACATTTTCAATAGATTGTTAGAGGTTGAAGTTCCATTAGATATATATATTTTTTTTGTTTGTTTAATAAATTTTTAGGCACATTTTATCTTTTCATATTTCTATATTTGTGCTTTAAATCATTATCTCAATAATTTTCTTATATATTTCGATATTTGTTCTTTAAATGTTTATGCTTATGATTGTTTGTTAATTGATGTTGTTAATTAGTATTTAGGCCACCTAGTGGTTTAGCAATGTATCTCCCTATTTAGAAATTTATATTGAACAAGTACGGTCATTCGACTAAAAATGTTTGTTCTTTATGGATTCCTAAATTGTCCCATTTTGGACAGTTCGGTACCACACAATATACTTAGGTTGTCCTCATTTTCAATTTACATGCAGCTAAAATTTCAGTGGTGTCTCCATATGTTTTCTCCGGATATGTGGTTCTTTACTAATTGGTTTCCTCTATCCATGTGTAATGGATTATATGTGACGACTAATTAGTATTTAATTTTACATATATCTGGAGAATATGGGGAGATGCTACCGAAATTTTGGCTCGCATGTAAATTGTATGGAGACAGTACATGGTATATTACCGAATGGGATAGAGACAATTAGTACCTCTAGATAGAGACAAGTAGGAATAAATGGGATATTTAGAGACAATTAGTAAACTAAAATTGAAATAATTAGGGATAATATACAGTTATGTATATGTATGTACTCCGGTAGATTTATTTATTAGGGGACTATTTTAGACACTTGTGTCTTGTAGTTTATGGAGGGACCCTGATATTGTTTGTACTATATATTTATACATATACATAAATGTGATTGATTGATTACTTAAACCTGTAAAAGCTTTGATATTACCTTACCCTTGTTATCTTTTGATTTATAGATGACTAGTAAGGAAAATTCAAGTACCCCTGGTGTCGGTGTGTCAATCACATCCCCTCCTATCGTGAAGGGAGACATATTACAAAACAAAGTTAAAATGACTTCAAGTTCAGTGAAAGGGAAAAAAAAAAAAAAAAAAAAAAAAAAAAAAAAAAAAAGATCAACAATATGGCAATTTTTTATGAGATCACGCTACCAGATGGTTCAGTAAAAGTTATATGCAATTATTGTAAAACTTTTTACAGCAAGCATTCTGGTCCTTCTATAACTCATTATCAGAGGCATCTTGATAAATGCGTGAAGAGACCAAGAACATCGGGGAGTGGATTCCAACAACTGCTTTCATTTACCACTTCTGAAAATGACGACTCTCAAGTTACACTCTCCACTTATAAGTATGATCTAGAAAAGTTTAAAGAGTGGTTTGCAAGATTGGTGATAGTTAACGAGAAGCCATTTAGCATGGTAGAGAGTAAATTTTTTATGGGATTTTGTAAATTCCTTAATCCCATATATAAGAAGGCCTCTCATCATACTGTGAAAAGAGAGTGCATGAAGATGTATGCGATTGAGAAAGCAAATTTGAAAGTTGTTCTAACATCCATATCAAGAATAAGTTTGACTTCAGATATGTGAACGACATCAAATCAAATAAATGGATATATGTCATTAATCGCACACTTCGTTGATGCAGATTAGAAACTACAAAAGAATATTATAAACTTTCATTACGTTCCTCCTCATGCTAGTGTGGTAATGTTCGACTGTATTTACAATTGTCTTGTTGAGTGGGGCGTCGAAAAGAAAATTTCTTCAATAACTTTAGATAATGTCTTTTCTAATGACACTTTGGCTTCTTTTTTACGTAGTCAATTCAAGACAACCGAAAATTTATTCTTTGATGATAAAATATTCCAAGTCAGATGTTGTGCCCACATACTGAACTTGATTGTGCAAGAAGAGCTGAAAGTAATTGACTTCACAATCGCTAACATACGATATAATGTTAAATATATAAGGGGGTCACCTTCAAGACTGAGTACGTGGAATGATATAATCCAACGTTTGGATTTAAAATCTAAAAAATAGTTGAAGTTGGACGTCAGCACGCACTGGAATTCAACTTATGAAATGTTGGATACAGCTTTGCAATTTAAAGTTGCATTTCTTGAACTTGCGGCACGCAATAAAATATACACATAAGTACCTAGCGATGAAAGCTGGACAAAAGCTGAACATGTTCATCAGTTTCTCAAAGTTTTTTATGACTGCACAAAGATTTTTTCAGAGAATAAGTATCCTACGGAAAATCAGTTTCTTCCAGAAATTATTTTCATTATGGACGCTATAAAAAAGTATGTCGATGAGGGTCCAGGTTTTTTATAAATGATGGCTTTGGGAATGCAAATGAAATTCGATAAGTATTGGCTGATTGTCATTTGTTAATGGCCATTGCAATTGTTATAGATCCACGGTACAAGATGGAAATGATTAAGTATGTTTTCAGATCACTTTATTCTAGTTCTGAAAGAGTTTCAGAGGAGACCACCATTATTCATGTTGCAGTTGAAGAGTTGTTCACTTCATATGTTGGTACTTTGGGCGCAACATCCAGTCCAATAGTTACTCAATCAATGGGGTCGGGTAGTACTTCTACTGAAGGAAAGAGACTTCGTGACTTTATGTCTTTTTTAGACGAAGAAGAAACGGATACGCATAAAACTGAATTAGAAGTAGAGAAGTATCTAAAGGAGTCGGTCATAAGGTTACAAAAAGATAATTTTGATGTTTTACAGTGGTGGAAGTCGAGAGCTCGTGAATACCCTACACTTTCGATAATAGCACGAGACATATTATCAATTCCAATTTCGACCATGACATCAGAATCAACTTTTAGCATAGGAAGCAGGGTTGTTAGCAAGTATCAAAGCTCACTCGCCTTGAAAACAATTGAAGCATTGATATGTATGTAAGATTGGCTGCATCCAGTTTGGAGCGGTAGTAGTTTCGATGTTGAAGAGTATGAGGACAAGAATGGAAGTGAGGACGAGGTCCAGAATGCATCTAAAACTGCTTGAAGGAATGTAGGCTTTTAAAATTTTGATTAAGCTTTTATATTTTGTGATGTGTTTTCGCCTTTTGGATTTGATGTCGAGGACTAACATGTGGTATTTAGAGGTATATATGACATTTTTTTTTTGTCTTAGTGATGTACCATGTGAGACATTTTAGACTTAATATTGTTGACTTTTAATTTGTATTTTTTAGCAAAAAATATAATAAATTGACGTGGGAACAGGCTCGACTCGACTCGAGGTAAGCTCGACTCAACTCGACTCGATCCACCAGCTCGACTCGAGCTCAAGTCAAAAGTTTTGGCAAACAGGCCAAGCTCCAATGTTGAGCTCGAGGATGAGCTGGAGCTCGAGTAGAGCATGTACAAGTCAAGCCGAGCTTGGCCCACCTTGAGTCGACTCGGCTCGATGTCCAGCTCTCCTTAGATGTGGTGCTAGATTTTGGGGAGATGTCCCATGATTGTGCGATTTCAGCGAGTTTGTCAAAGTAATCCCACACCTCATCGACATTTTTATTCATGAACTCCCCATTGCACATCGTCTCGATGAATTGGCGCATGGAAGATGTCAGTCGATCGTGGAAGAAAGTTGTTATACTCCACATTTCAAAACCGTATTGTGGGCATGAACTGACGAGATCCTTGAACCGCTCCCAACATTGGAAGAATGTTTCATCTTCCTTTTGGGTGAAGTTCATAATCGACTTCCTGATGTGGTTCGTCTTATGGTATGGAAAGAATTTTTTTATGAACTCCTTCATCATGTCATTCCATGTGCCAATAGATCGAGGACGTAGTGAGTGCAACCACATCTTAGCTTTTTCTTTTAAGGAGAAAGGAAAGAGTTTCAGCCTGACCGTGTCCTCAGACATGTTCAAAAAATATAAAGTGGCTACAACCTCGTCAAATTCTTGCTAGTGTAGGTATGGACTTTTATATTCAAATCCAAGGAACTTTGGAAGGAGTTGGATCACTCCAGGCTTGATATCCATGTTTCCTGTGTTTCCTGGAAAAAATCATACAAGAAGGGGTTATCACGCCCCAAACTCGAAAATCGGGCTCACAAAATTTCTGATTACCGAATCCAGTGTCGACAGCCTCCGTAATACCCCATTCTCGGCTATCAGTGCCTATACGCCAGATTTCGATCCTGGGATCCTAGAATGAGGATTTTTCCAATGTACATTTATCTCGTAAGAAGCATAACCACAAGTTTACCCAAATCACAAAGGCAACATCATCATCACATATCCACTAATATAAATAATTAAAAACAGTGCTGAAAGGGAAATACATATATCGATAATCAAAGCTCCAGAAGATAGTTGCACGCTCCAAGAGCAACGCTGCCGCGACCTAATGCCACCTGCACACATCTATCGTGCATAAGCTTACAGAAAGCTTAGAGGGTGGTGTAAGTATGTGTGCAAGGTAAACCTGATTAGAATGTAATATCAGAGTAATGCTAAAATATGCTGGCAAGTCTATAAATACCATCAGCCTTATCCAGGCTATGCGATGCAAAAACATAATAAGCTAAAATCATATACTGAGGAAGCAATATAGATCAGCTATGCAATGCGGAGACATAGTAAGCCAAATATCATATACTGAGGATGTAATACAATATGCAAATCCTGATGAATCCACAAATACCGTCAACCTCATCTAAGTCATGCAATACAGAAGCATAGTAAACTGAATGCTATGTGCTGAGGATGCAATGCAATATGCGGTGCGAAAGAAATGACCAAGCTGGAGTGTGAAATCGAGATGATAGTATGTAGTATCGCAAGCTGTAGGGTTCAACACAAGGGACTTCTATCCAAACTAGTCTCATACCTAAATTTAGATAGTTAGACTCAATGTGGTAAACTCCTGATCTTAGGTTGGTCGCGTGCCCAATCGAAATTCTAGCCATTGCGAAGGTACACATAATAATTTAGTTACACACCACCAGCCCGAGTAGATAGCGAATGAATGAATGAATGAGTAAAACATTGAGTATAAAACTCTTGCTCGATAAGTCCACATATCAGTACCGTACATCTCTGAGATCATAACCAGGGTCTAGTACACTCTACGCCAGCTTGCCGCCCTTATCCGAGCGCACAACTGGATAAATGGAAGAGACCTCACTATCCACCTGCCAATATCGGGCCTGGCTAGTCGATAGTAGACCCATTCCTCAAGTTGGTCAAGCTCAACCTAGATATTGCCTACTCACTCAGGCGGGTATACGGCACTCATGTGCTTATATATATCCATTCGGTCTAGACGTTGGGGTGTTCCCTAGCCTCGAGGGTTTAGGGATTTTCACCAAGGGACATTTATTGTGTCCGTATGCTAGAACTAAACATTTTTCGTATCCCATCTGGCCATCCACGAGATGCCTGTAGAGGCCACGACCCTGATGTTGCTAGGGCATACGGTGGTCATATCACAAAATGTGAGATGCATGAGTCATACCATTCAGTCATGCATCAAACCTACGCGTACCGCGGGCTCATGTGTGGCAACTCTGTCTCTTAGTGAGTCCATAAGAATCCACCCAATGGCATGTTTTATGATCAATGACTCCTCATATCAAGCATACATATGATGCGCATGGGCATGAATCATGGACCTATACTAAGCATGTTATATGATGATGATGTACTCTCCTCCTATCAAGAATGGGCCTAAACGGCCTATTCATATCAAGAATGGGCCTAATAAGGCTTAAGGGAAGGTCACAATGTGGACATTTAACCACATTGCCCATCAATATGGACATTCAACCAACATTGCTCCCAAGAAGTGGCCCTTATAGGGCCAAACATATAGTGGGGCCCATGGCCTCGCAGAAGAGCCTCATCACATAGGCCTCACATAATCACACTGGGCCTCATCATATGGGCCTCACATATCACAATGGGCCACATCACATGGGCCTCACATACATCAAGTGGGCCACATCACAATAGCCTCATATACATCAAGTGGGCCGCATCGCATGGGCCCCATATATATCAAGTGGGCCACATCACATGGGCCTCATATACATCACACTGGGTCTCACCACATAGGCCTCATATACATCACAATGGGCCCCATCACATGGGCTTCATATATAACATGTCAAGCCTCACTCATGGACCACATATACATCATAATGGGCCTCGCCAAATGGGCCACAAATACATCACAATGGCCTCACCAAACGGGCTATAAATCCACTACAATGGGCCTCGCCAAATCGACCATAAATACACCACAATGGGCCTCACCGAATGGGCCATAAATACACCATAATGGGCCTCATCAATGGGCCACAAATACATCACATTGGGCCTCGCCAAATGGGCTACAAATACATCACATTGGGCCTCATTAAATGGACCTCATATAATCAAGTAGGCCACATTGCATGGGCCTCATATACCTCAGGTGGGCCCTGCATATAGCAGGTGGGCTATGCTCCTAATAGATGGGCCACACAGATGGACGACTGGATATAACACATAATACGGTGGATCCCACTGTCCCAGCTAGATGGTGTGGACACCACACGTGCAGCACGTGGGGCCCAAATAGACAGCGAGGATAAAACACACAAATCACGGTGGTTTCCACCGTCCAGACCGCTGGACGGTGTAAATAAAATACATAAATCATAATGGGGTCCACTACACGAACGGTGGAGATCAACCCATACATCACATGTGGGGTCCACACGATCATGATCTGGACAGCGTGGGTGAAACCCAAACATTCGGTGGGATCCCCATGTTCATATGGTTGGATGGAGTGGATACAACACCTCATTAAGGTGGGCCCCACCCCCACAAGTGTAGCACGTGTGGGGTGGGTCCCACACCAGAAATGGATGGATGGCATGAGAGTAAAACACATACATCATAGGTAGTCTCCACCGTCCAGACCCCTAGACAGTGGATGGCATGGATTGAAACATATACATCATAGGTGGGGTCCACTGTCATATGGACGGTGTTTATAAAACCCAAACAACATGGCCCACGTCCTGAGATGGACAGTGCAACTACAATACATACATCCTAGGTGGGCCCCACTGTCCAGCTTACTGGATGGTGGTGGGATGGATGAACGTATACATCTGGACGTGTGGCCCCACCAGCCATATATTATATTATATATATGTACTATATTATTTTATTATTATTTATATTTCTTCTTTTCTCTTTTTTTTTTAATGTTCAAACATCCAGTCTTGGACATCCATGGACAGACAGTCTGGATGGATTACATCGTCCAGGTGGCCCCGCCTCCCTGGTCTGGACGGACGGCCTGGGTAAAAAATCAAGGTGGGTCCACGTGGTGTGGCCCATTTGCTTTAGATCGAGATGACATTTGTGTTTTCCTTCATCAAGGCCTGTCCAAACGGACAGGCAGTAGGCCTGCCCACTGGAGAAGCAGCAAGGTGGGCCCCACAAGTGGACTGTTGTGTGTCCACTAAATGAACAGCATGGATAAAATATGTAAATCAATAGGTGGGCCATCAACTGTAACGACCTGAAAATTTCCGTACATTGGGTCGTGTACCACCTCGACCAGAAATCACGTAGGATGAAATCCTTTAGAAATTTAACAAAGTTAACTAAGTACTAAACTCGATTTGTCGTGAAATCCGTCAGGATCGCTTTAAATACGATCTGCAAGACCCAAAACTTGCAGAACAAGTGACGCTAGGTTACCCTAAAGTTTAGAACCAAACTCATTTCCCGTCGCTCTCGGGAATGAAACGAAACTCGTCAGATTAGGTCTAGATCGCACATCGGGAGTCCGATTAACCCGAAGCTAAGGAACTAGGACCGCCCCACCGGGCTTAACAATCATCTCAAAATCGCCTTTATCCGACGTTCCACGGCCATTCGTTTCGAATCGGAGCGAGGTAGTGTGAAAACACTATTCATAAGCCAAAAAAATATCCGGAATAGTGATCGGCATCGTTCGTTGACGCGTCGTGATAAGCAACCCGACCGTCGAATCGACCAAATTACACCCTCGGATTAAGAAAAATTTCAGGAACATTTACATGTACTTGGAATTTCTGATCGTGGCCCACTGACCGTCGAACTGAAAGTGGTCCACCACATGCGATCTGCGTATCCGAATGAGTCAAAAACGTAATCCCACGTAGATCCATCGATGGTGAGCTTAAGTCTGACGTTTGGTTCAAAGGGGGCCACCAGAACTTCCCTTTTGAGCTGGAAAAGCGGCGAATATCCTATATAAGCAGTACCCCATGAACCTAAGTCTATTTCCGTAATGTTTGTGGCTATAAAAGGGGCTTAGAACAGCCCCTCTCACAGCCATACGAATTTTGGAGGAAACCCTAGAGAGAGAGAGAGAGAAAAGAGAGAGAAAGACTTGGAGATCGTTGCCGATCTTCCTCCTCCTGCTTTGGCTTGCTACACGGCCTACACCGCCTTAATCTAAGCGTTTTCCCGGCGTTTTCCGCCTCATTTGAAGGTAAGAAAACCTAACCCTAGGTCTGATTTGTGGTGGAATAGAGGTAGGATGTATACCGACTAACCGATTCCGCTCTTTAGGCTAGAAATCGCCCGTAGACGGAAGATCCATTACCCTTGCTGATTGTTCCGTTTCCAAAGGCAAAGGTGAGGACTTTAAGCTTATAAGTTACGGTTTTCAACGCTTTCAATGTCGATAATGGTAGATTCATGATCTGCTTGCAATTGCACATGTACAAAGTGCTTTCCGTTTCCTGTTTTGATTAACGGTGTGAAATATGGAATTTCACATATTCTAGGTATACGTAGAAATACCGTATACGTATTTTTTTTGGATAAATGCTTGACATGTTTATTTAATGTTTAATTATATAACATATGAATAAAATACTAGTTTGGCGAAAGGAATCGCCAAAATATATGTTTACTTGTAAATGTGCCGTATGTTGAAATTACGTATTATAGAAATACCGTATACGTATTTCTTTTGGAATAATATTTGACATATGTATTTAATGTATGATTATACAATACATGATTAAAATACTAGCTTGGCGAAAGGAATCGCCGAAATCTATGTTCCTTTGTAAACACTATGTATGTTGAAATTGGGTATACGTGGAAGTACCCTATACATATAAAAGTTGCTGATGTGATTGACATGTTTAATTGCTGTATGAATATGATGTATATGTATAAAATACTAGTTTGGTAAAGGGACAACCCTAGTACACACTTCCCTAGCATACGTCATGTATGTCGAAATATTGCATTCCAAGTGTTGGTCAAATCACTTGTGAGTGTAAGTGCTTAAGTGTTAGAATCTTAGGTAGGTGCTGAGATGGGATTCTCGGCTACCTTAGAGTCGCATATGACACTCTCCATGTGGTTGTTCACTCTAACCACTCGCCTACGAAATATAAGTATTTGTATACTTATTTACATAATGTTTTATAACATGCTTTTGAACATGCTTTGTGACTTGTGATTAATATGCTTCATGTTATGCTTTATATTATGCTTACTAGTGTTCTTGAATTACCATGTTATCATGCCGTATTTCACATGCTATGGTTAGGATTTGACTGAGCTTGGGACTATGTTCGTAGTCCAGGCATCCAGATCGACTTGAAGATGTGGTTGGGATTCGCCCGCCACGCACGATGTGTTGGTGAACCCGTGTCGTACTTCGGTTGGCGATAGTGGTTGGCCACACGAGGTGCTTCTGCGCCTCATATCGCCCAACTTGTTGTGCGCTCGAGCTAGCCGAACATGTCAAGTAAACCGTATGCCTTATGTATGTTCACCATGTTTGGTCGCTAATGCTTGAACCTAGGGTACCAAACTTACCAGTGAAAATCCCGTTAACCATGGTACCTCGATCCGCTAAGACTCATGAGTCGGGCATGGTGGTATGGGACACCGTGGTCGAGCTGTCGGCCTACGCTGGGGCTACGTGCCTCCCCGTAGTGACCAGTGAGCAACTCAACTCGTGAGCCGATTATGGTGGTATGGGACACTATATTCGCGCTGTCGGCCTACATTGATAAGGTGATGGGGGAGTGGTGCAACCTTTGTGCGTAACAGCCCTGGCAGCCCTTTGTAGTGACCGCGAGCATACTCTCGAAGTTGCGGCGTGCCTTAGGGTTCGCCGCGATATATAGAGTATGAACTAGGCCCTGTTTCAGTATAGTTGTATCGTGATGAATCGTTTAAGGGGTGATGGGGGAGTGGTGCAACCTTTGTGCGTAATGACCACAAATGCCTCTCCGGCAAAGTGACCTAGAAAACACACCATCGTCTCGATATTAACTAGGGACGACCCTAGATTGGATCATGTTTGGATATGATACAAGGGAGGTACCTAGTTTCCCAATCCTGCTGTTTGAAACGAACTAATTAAAAACTCGGTAATCATACTCATCATGCATCGCATGTGCCTGGAAGATGTGGAGCATTGTGGGATGTAAGCATGCGCGAACGTGAGATGGTGTCGCTTGAGGGAGTACGTCGGAGAGGGCATCCATCATACCTGCATTCATACTTGCATTAATCAGAGTAACTAGGAGTGTTTGATTTACTGCTTTATCATTACTGCTTGACTGTATTGATAACATGATAACTTATGTCTTATCGTTCCACCGAGTTAGCTACTCACTCCCACGTTACGGGACGGTGTTGCGCACACCAACCGGACTGTCTCAAGTTTAGGCGATCCGACTACGCTGGAGGCGGAGCCGATTATGACGAGGACCAGGAGGAGTTCTCGTATATGCAGTTCGCTGGCGGCTTCGACTAGGCTGCCGGGACTGATGGGATTTTACAGGGATTGTACCTAGTTTATTTTGACACTTTGTTTATATAAACAGACATGTATATTGTGACTCAGAAGGATTCATACTCTGGATAATGAATCATTTATTTTGTTCCTTTTCATACATCTATATATACAGTTCAGTCTTCCGCTTGTTTTTATACAACTGTTCTAGAGTATGAATTACTGCTTTGGTATAATCTCATTCATGTTTACTGCTCTAACACAGACAACATTCAAATATCATTAAACATGTTGCATAAGTGATGCGTTGGAACTCGGGAGTTGAGTTACACTCGACCCCCGATTTTCAGGGTGTTACAAGTTGGTATCAGAGCATGATTTTGATTAAACCGGACCTGAGTTATGTCCCCACTACGTACGCTGACGCATTACACTTAGGAGGGTGCGCAAAATCTAGCAACAGTCTTAGGGTCTCCCGATTTCACCGTTCGGCGAAGTTCACTGCACATGGACAGTTTGATCGAGTGCGTGCTCGATCCCGGCCACACTTATGGACCCCAAGTCACTCCTAGACCATCTATTGACGTGTCCAGGTTACAATCTACCAAGAATGAGTCATTAAAAATCAGGAAAAACCAGATTATATCAGAACTTTGCCGGAACTAACCGTTTTGGCACAAAACTGAGTCCGTGGGCCCCCACGACTAATCCGTTAAAGGTTCGGACCAAATCAGGGTGCATTTAGCACCCTGGGAACGTGGCAAACAAGGTCAGACCGCGGCGGCGCGGTTCCGGCCAAGTCCGACCACGGCGCCACCGCGGCACCGGCGGCGGACCGCGCCCCGGTTGGCTTTCCGGTGGAATTTCGAGCGTGGGATGGGTCGGCCCAGCATGCCCTACCCCATGGCACGTGCCATTTTAGCATTAGATTGGGTTTTAAAGGGCTGAAGCACCCATTTTCCTCATTTCCCCTCTTTTCAAGCACCCCCACCTCCATTTTCGATTTTGCTGAAAACCCATCCCTCCAAACCTTCAATCCTTCCATTTTCTTCCATAACTCACACACCCCTACCTCCCACAACAGCCCTAGCCTCTCCCTTTCCCCATTTTCACAATTTGGAGCTCTCATAACCCTCCTTGGAGCTCAAAATCGGGTAATCTACTAACCCATTCCATTTTCTTCTTGTTTCTTCTTCATTTCCTACCTCTAGAGCTTCTTCCACGCCTGTTGGATTGTTGTTGTGGAAGATAAAAGAGGTCAGCCCCTTGTTTCCCCATTTTGGAAATTTTCCATGGCCCTCCTTGGTGTGGTGGCCCCCATTTTCTCTATTTCCTCCATCCTATCTTTCATGGGAAAGAGGAAAACCGCGGCCGATGACGCCGGCCCAAGTAGACCAGCCCATACCCGAAGAAGATCCGACGTTGGGGCCGGCACAAGCACCGTGCGGGAGTTTAGGTCGAAGCGAGACCTGGATCCTGACCACCCCGCCAGGAATGCTTATCCGATAGGCATGGAATATGGGCGGCGCGCGGCCGCAAGGTTGTGTTTGAAGCTCATGTGGATGAGAGGATGTTTGGTCTACACCCGATGATGGACCACTTGGTGGATATCGGGTGGAATTATATTTTTGAAGGTGAGTTTCCCGCTTGTGAGAACACGGTTCGCGCTTTCTACGCTCACATCATAGACTCATCACTAGAGCCTCTTCAGTTTACTGTTTCTGTGAGGGGCATAAGGCGCACAATCACTGTGGACGAAGTGGCTCGAATCACGAAGATCCCGCTTGGTCAAGTACTGCCTAGTGATGACTTCTCTAGAACTGCGCGAGAAAGGGATCGCCGCATGCGATTTCTCTGTGGTCGTCGGGTTACTTGGAAGCGAGGAAATTGTATTGCGGCGACAAAGATGTCTGAAGACTTCCATTTGCTCCATCACATCTTCACATACAATGTATACCCACGGTGGGGTAACCGCACGGAATGTACTAGGGTGATGGTGGATTTTCTGTACAAGATGGGACGCTGGGACAACATATGCCTGCCCACATTCATCCTATCCCAGATAGTTAATGTTGTTCGTTCTGCCAGGAACGATCTTTCGCTCCCATTTGGCCGACTGATCTGCAGGATGGCTCGTGATGTAGGCTACTGGATCGAATATGGAGGATCTTGCACCGGTCCGAGTCATAAGTGAAGCCACACTCGGAATATGAAGATCGGCCCCCAACAATGGGCGGCAAGCCCGACTCGACGAGTCCGGAGATGAGTCGGATAAGCGCCGGCGAGGAGAGTGTTGACCTCCAGGCTGAGAGCGATGGGGAGCGCAGTTGATGACATACAAGAAGAAGAACCTGAGGCTTAGGACACTGAGGAGAGTTCACCCCTACGGCTCAGGAGCAGGGGTGTGGATCGAGATACTTTTGATACGCGATTGGGCCCGTCTTGAGGAGGGGCAAGCCGCCCTTGCAGAAGAGGTTGGACAAGTTGGCTGAGATTGGTCAAGTTCGAACCAAACTTGAAGAAAATGAAGCCTACATGAAGAAGAATTTCAAGAAGATGTCCCGTACGTTGAAGGCCATCCTGTGCTGTGCGCAGGATAAGAATGCTCCTCCTCCACCGCCTACTTCGGATGCTTAGTCATCCGTGTTGTTGTTTGTTGTGTTTGCTTTGGTTACCGCGATAGGCGGTTTGTGTTTTCGTTCAGATGATGTATTAGGTAGTAGCATGTTTAGGGTTTGATGTAGTAGATGTATTGGCTATCATGTGATTTCCGTCATGGTTCATGTAAACTCTGTAGTCCATGTATTATGACAATTTTGAGTAAATGAAAAGCATATAGCCTCTTTTGTTTGATGATGTGTGGAATGCTTAAGTGCTTTATGGAGTGTATTATGCTGTATCTCACAAATGCTGTACCCTGTGTTGTATAGGGCATGCCGCGACAGTATACGCGGAGTACGGCACATCTCCTTCTGACTGGCTCTATGGATCAGACACCTTCTAGTAGTAGTGGTCCTGCGGACCGTGGGTTGGGTTCCGATCAGCCCCCTACTGGTCCTGCTGGCGGGTTGCCACCATACACGCCCGGTCCGTGAAAGCCCGGCCATCATCTTCGCGTTAAAGATGACTCCCAGGCTGCTCCGCCGACCGATAGATTTGAGCAGCTGATGTTGATGATGCATCAGCAGCAGATACAGCAGCAGCAGCAGCACCAGCAGCTTATGGCCACTATCGCTGAGGCCTTGTCACATGGTGGTAGTGCGACTCCACCTACGACTCCTGCTTGTCCTGCCGGGCACCCTGAGCCTCCTGCTCAGTGTGAGGATGTGCCCCTGCCTTCACCCGTGGTGCCTCCTACTGGAGATGTCGGCACACGCGGTCTACTCGAGCGATTTCAGCGCTTGAGGCCTCCTTCGTTCATGGGCACTCATAGGCCCGAGGAGGCAGAGTTTTGGCTTGACCGCATCTCGAAGATGCTTCGGATCTTTGCATTGCTCAGAGGCGCAAGGTAGAGCTGGCCGCCTTCATGTTTGAGAGAGAGGCGAGTTTATGGTGGGACAGTGTGTTGCGGTCTGTCGCAGCAGACTACGTATGGACCTGGGAGGCGTTCGAGTTCCGGTTCCATGAGAAATACTACCCGCCGACTTACCGACATGAGCGGGAGGACGAGTTTCTGCGCCTCAGGCAGGGAGGCATGACTATTACAGAGTACGAGCACCGCTTCACAGAGTTGGGCCGCTTTGTCCCGACTATACTAGTGGACGAGCAGATGCGGATGCGTCGATTTTCTTTGGGCTTGCGACCGGAGATACGGTCGAAGATATGCTGCCTCACTATACCTACATATGCAGCACTGGTTCACATGTCTATGACGGCAGAGCAGGATGTGGACCGGTTGGCCCGATCACGTGGCACTATGGTTGCGAGGCCACGACAGGAGATACAGAGCAGGCCTATCCTAGGCAAGAGGCCTCGTGTTGACTCGCCTCCTAGGATCGCAGCGCCAGGGGCTCAGGCGAGGCGCCCTGTTGTGACCTGCACGTACTGCGGAAAACAGGGTCATCCTATTGGGAGTTGCTTCGCGCGGATGAAGGACAGTGGTTTCTCTCCGCCACAGATGATGGGCCGTTCTCGCCCACAGGCCATATCAGCTCCACCGCTGCTGCACGGCCTCCCGCACATCCTTCCTTCCGACCTCCCGTGCCGCGCTCGTGCCGCCACAGCGACCCTTGGCTCCTCAGCCGAACCGCCAGCAGCAGGCTCGCGTTCATACTCTTGTAGCTGAGGCACCTGAGACGTCGGTTTCAGCTCCGACGGCCTTCGAGGGTACGGCTTTTATTCACGACACTCCCGTCTCTTTATTGGTGGACACTGGGTCCACTACCTCTATTATTTCTTGTGGGGCGGTGAAACGCCTATCTCTGCATACTGTTCCCACTAGGGGAACGAGACTCATTATGGCTACTGGGGCCTTCTCGACGGTCACACGATTATGCGAGGGTTGTGCGATAGTCTTGGGTAGCAGCACAGTGCTCGTCGACCTTATTGTTGCTCCGCTATGGCACTACGACGTTATACTTGGTATGGATTGGCTCGCCAAGATGGGGGCTGAGATAGATTGCGATGCTCGGATCGTGACTGCCTATGGACCTGACGGCACAGCTTTCACGTTTCCAGTGCAGGTCAGTTTGCCCTGCCGCGTTGATTGTTATGCTGCTTTACTTGTGCCGATTGATGGTCCGACTATAGATGGTACGCCGGTGGTTCGAGAGTTTGCAGGCGTGTTTGAGACTATCCCTGGTTTACCTCCTCGGCGTGAGATTGATTTCACGATTGACCTTACGCCTGGTGCGATGCCCATCTCGTTGCCGACTTATCGTATGCCTCCATGTGAGATGGAGGAGCTGCGGACAGTTGACGGACTCGTAGAGAAAGGTTTTATTCGACCTAGCGTGTCTCCTTGGGGAGCACCTGTGTTGTTCGTGAAGAAGAAGGACGAGTCCCTACGGTTGTGTATTGATTACCGTAGGTTGAACCAGGTCACGGTGAAGAACAAGTATCCTTTGCCCAGGATTGATCATCTGTTCGATCAGTTGAGGGGGGCGAAGTATTTCTCGAAGATTGACCTTCAGTCAGGGTACCACCAGTTGCGCGTGAGAGAGGAGGACGTGCAGAAGACAGCCTTCAGGACGTGCTTTGGCCATTATGAGTTCTTGGTGATGTCGTTCGGTCTGACGAACGCACCAGCCGTGTTCATGGATCTGATGAACCGGGTATTTCGGCCCTTCCTTTACCGATTCGTCATCGTCTTTATCGATGACATCTTGATATACTCCACGAGTCGGGAGGAGCACGAGGAGCACTTGCGAGCGGTATTGGATACATTGAAGAAGAACCAGTTGTTTGCGCAATACAAGAAGTGCGACTTCTGGAAGGAGGAAGTCAAGTTCCTGGGACATGTAGTGTCCAAGGATGGGATAGCAGTGGACCTTGCTAAGGTAGTGCATGTTCAGATTAGCGGCACTGAATCGGCATCGAGGTGAGGAGTTTCCTTGGCCTGGCTGGGTACTACAGACGTTTCATTCGGGATTTCTCGAAGATCGCCAGGCCCTTGTCTCAGCTGACTCGAAAGGACCTGAAGTTCGCCTGGAATGAGAAGGCGGAGGCAGCTTTTAAGGAGCTGAAGGACAAGTTGACGTCCGCCCCTGTGCTAGTATTGCCAGAGCAAGGGGTGAAATACACGGTGTACTTGACGCGTCTCGCGTTGGTTTGGGTTGTGTGTTGATGCGTAAAGATAGGGTGATATCGTATGCCTCGAGACAATTAAGGAAGCACGAGGAGAATTACCCACACATGACCCTGGAGTTGGCGGTTGTCATCTTTGCATTGAAGCTCTGGAGACATTACCTCTATGGTGAGGAGTTCGAGCTTTTCTGCGACCACAAGAGCCTTAAATACATATTCACGCAAATGAGATTTGAATATGAGACAATAGCCGATGGATGGAGACCTTGAAGGACTTCAAGTTCGAGGTTTCCTACCATCCTGACAAGGCGAACCTTGTGGCAGACGCGTTGAGCCGCAAGAAGGCGATAGCATTTGCGGCACCGCTGATGATAGCCGAGTGGGATATGGTAGAGTTTGTGCGGGACTTCGAGCAGAGACTCACTGTCGAGGAGCCATTTGAGTGTGTTGCGCACGTTCGGGTGCGACCACTTATTGACGACAGGATTGTTGAGGCCCAAGAGGGCGATATACGGCTGTCTGAGCTTCGAGAGCAGGCTAGCGACGCCATGGACTCCGAGTGGAGAGTTAGTTCTGATGGGGGTTTACGATTTCGTGGCCGCCTATGTGTTCCAGATGTGCCTGACTTGAGACGCGAGCTTCTCGAGTCTGCCCATAACTCGAAGTTTGCGATGCATCCTGGTAGCACGAAGATGTACCAGGATATGAGACGGACGTATTGGTGGGATAACATGAAGGCCCACATTGCTGAGTATGTGTCTCGATGCCTGACGTGCCAGCAGGTCAAGGCGAACATCGCCGACCCTCCGGGGCTTCAGCCCATGCCTATAGCGGAGTGGAAGTAGGACTTCATCTCCATGGACTTCATATCAGGGTTGTCGAAGACGAGGAAGGGGCACGATTCCATTTGGGTGATTGTGGACCGGTTGACCAAATCGGCCCATTTCCTCCCTATCAGAGTTACGAACTCCGCAGACGAGCTGGCTAGATTGTACATCAGAGAGATCGTCCGTCTGCACGGGGTTCCTTTGGAGATCGTGTCGGACAGAGACACGCGGTTCACATCCATCTTCTGGACTCGTATCCAGGAGGCGATGGGTGTGAAGTTGAAGTTCAAGATACTGGGCGTTTCATCCTCAGACTGATGGGCAGACAGAGCGGGTGAATCAGATTCTGGAGGATATGTTGCGAGCATGTGTGTTGGACTTCAAGGACAGTTGGGATGACTGTCTTCCATACGCAGAGTTCGCCTACAACAACAGCTTCCAGGCGACTATTGGCATGGCGCCATATGAGGCTCTATATGGTCGACCTTGTAGGGCACCGCACTGTTGGGCAGAGGTTGGAGAGCGTAGCCTGATTGGCCCAGAGTTGGTTCAGGCGACTACAGAGAAGGTAGACATTATCAGGCGTCGATTACTCACAGCGCAGAGCAGGCAGAAGAGTTACGCCGATACGAGGCGGCGACCGCTGGAGTTCGAGGTCGGTGATCATGTGTTCCTTCGGGTTTCCCCTATGAAGGGAGTCCTTCGGTTTGGGAAGAAGGGGAAGCTCACACCGAGGTTCATTGGTCCGTTTCAGATACTGGATCGAGTGGGTAATGTGGCGTATCGTCTCGCCTTGCCTACACCACTTGCTTCCGTACACAACGTATTTCATGTATCTATGCTGAAGAAGTACGTTCCTGATCCTTCACATATCATCGATGGGAGCAGTACGATTGAGCGAGGATGCTACATATGAGTTGCGCCCGACGCGCATTCTTGATGGAAGGAAGGAGTGCTTGCGTAGCAAGGTCATCCCGCTTGTGAAGGTGCTTTGGACACATCATTCGAAGAGGAAGCTACCTGGGAGACTGAGGCCGAGGTCAGGAAGAACTACCCTCAGATTCTCGAGGACTACGAAAAGGTATAAATTTCGGAGACGAAATTTTTTGTTTAAGGGGGGTAGATTGTAACGACCTGAAAATTTCCGTACATTGGGTCGTGTACCACCTCGACCAGAAATCACGTAGGATGAAATCCTTTAGAAATTTAACAAAGTTAACTAAGTACTAAACTCGATTTGTCGTGAAATCCGTCAGGATCGCTTTAAATACGATCTGCAGGACCCAAAACTTGCAGAACAAGTGACGCTAGGTTACCCTAAAGTTTAGAACCAAACTCATTTCCGTCGCTCTCGGGAATGAAACGAAACTTCAGTATTAGGTCTAGATCGCACATCGGGAGTCCGATTAACCCGAAGCTAAGGAACTAGGACCGCCCACCGGGCTTAACAATCATCTCAAAATCGCCTTTATCCGACGTTCCACGGCCATTCGTTTCGAATCGGAGCGAGGTAGTGTGAAAAACACTATTCATAAGCCAAAATAAATATCCGGAATAGTGATCGGCATCGTTCGTTGACGCGTCGCACAATGATAAGCAACCGACCGTCGAATCAGACCAAATTACACCCTCGGATTAAGAAAAATTTCAGGAACATTTACATGTACTTGGAATTTCTGATCGTGGCCCACTGACCGTCGAACTGAAAGTGGTCCGCCACGTGCGATCTGCGTATCCGAATGAGTCAAAAACGTAATCCCACGTAGATCCATCGATGGTGAGCTTAAGTCTGACGTTTGGTTCAAAGAGGGCCACCAGAACTTCCCTTTTGAGCTGGAAAAGCGGCGAATATCCTATATAAGCAGTACCCCATGAACCTAAGTCTATTTTCGTAATGTTTGTGGCTATAAAAGGGGCTTAGAACAGCCCCTCTCACAGCCATACGAATTTTGGAGGAAACCCTAGAGAGAGAGAGAGAGAAAAGAGAGAGAAAGACTTGGAGATCGTTGCCGATCTTCCTCCTCCTGCTTTGGCTTGCTACACGGCCTACACCGCCTTAATCTAAGCATTTTCCCGGCGTTTTCCGCCTCATTTGAAGGTAAGAAAACCTAACCCTAGGTCTGATTTGTGGTGGAATCGAGGTAGGATGTATACCGACTAACCGATTCCGCTCTTTAGGCTAGAAATCGCCCGTAGACGGAAGATCCATTACCCTTGCTGATTCGTTCCGTTTCCAAAGGCAAAGGTGATGACTTTAAGCTTATAAGTTACGGTTTTCAACGCTTTCAATGTCAGATAATGGTAGATTCATGATCTGCTTGCAATTGCACATGTACAAAGTGCTTTCCGTTTCCTGTTTTGATTAACGGTGTGAAATATGGAATTTCACATATTCTAGGTATACGTAGAAATACCGTATACGTATTTTTTTTGAATAAATGCTTGACATGTTTATTTAATGTTTAATTATATAACATATGAATAAAATACTAGTTTGGCGAAAGGAATCGCCAAAATATATGTTTACTTGTAAATGTGCCGTATGTTGAAATTACGTATTGTAGAAATACCGTATACGTATTTCTTTTGGAATAATATTTGACATATGTATTTAATGTATGATTATACAATACATGATTAAAATACTAGCTTGGCGAAAGGAATCGCCGAAATCTATGTTCCTTTGTAAACACTATGTATGTTGAAATTGGGTATATGTGGAAGTACCCTATACATATAAAAGTTCTTTGATGTGATTGACATGTTTAATTCTTTGTATGAATATGATGTATATGTATAAAATACTAGTTTGGTAAAGGGACAACCCTAGTACACACTTCCCTAGCATACGTCATGTATGTCGAAATATTGCATTCCAAGTGTTGGTCAAATCACTTGTGAGTGTAAGTGCTTAAGTGTTAGAATCTTAGGTAGGTGCTGAGATGGGATTCTCGGCTACCTTAGAGTCGCATATGACACTCTCCATGTGGTTGTTCACTCTAACCACTTGCCTACGAAATATAAGTATTTGTATACTTATTTACATAATGTTTTATAACATGCTTTTGAACATGCTTTGTGACTTGTGATTAATATGCTTCATGTTATGCTTTATATTATGCTTACTAGTGTTCTTGAATTACCATGTTATCATGCCGTATTTCACATGCTATGGTTAGGATTTGACTGAGCTTGGGACTATGTTCGTAGTCCAGGCATCCGTGATCGACTTGAAGATGTGGTTGGGATTCGTTCCGCCACGCACGATGTGTTGGTGAACCCGTGTCGTACTTCGGTTGGCGATAGTGGTTGGCCACACGAGGTGCTTCTGCGCCTCATATCGCCCAACTTGTTGTGCGCTCGAGCTAAGCCGAACATGTCAAGTAAACCGTATGCCTTATGTATGTTCACCATGTTTGGTCGCTAATGCTTGAACCTAGGGTACCAAACTTACCGGTGAAAATCCGTTAACCATGGTACCTCGATCCGCTAAGACTCATGAGCCGGGCATGGTGGTATGGGACACCGTGGTCGATTTGTCGGCTCTACGCGGGGCTACGTGCCTCCCGTAGTGACCAAAGTGAGCAACTCAACTCGTGAGCCGATTATGGTGGTATGGGACACTATATTCGCGTTGTCGGCCTACATTGATAAGGTGATGGGGAGTGGTGCAACCTTTGTGCGTAATGCCACAGCGACCCTTTGTAGTGACCGCGAGCATACTCGAAGTTGCGGCGTGCCTTAGGGTTCGCCGCGATATATAGAGTATGAACTAGGTCTGTTTACGTATAGTTGTATCGTGATGAATCGTTTAAGGGGTGATGGGGAGTGGTGCAACCTTTGTGCGTAATGACCACAGCGCTCTCTGCGAGTGACCTAGAAAACACACCATCGTCGATATTAACTAGGGATGACGACCCTAGATTGGATCATGTTTGGATATGATACAAGGGAGGTACCTTAGTTTCCCAATCCTATTTGTTTGAAACGAACTAATTAAAAACTCGGTAATCATACTCATCATGCATCGCATGTGCCTGGAAGATGTGGAGCACTGTGGGATGTAAGCATGCGCGAACGTGAGATGGTGTCGCTTGAGGGAGTACGTCGGAGAGGGCATCCATCATACCCGCATTCATACTTGCATTAATCGAGTAACTAGGAGTGTTTGATTTCCTGCTTTATCATTCTTGCTTGTTGTATTGATAACATGATAACTTATGTCTTATCGTTCCACTTTGAGTTAGCTACTCACTCCCACGTTACGGGACGGTGTTGCGCACACCAACCGGACTGTCTCGAGTTTAGGCGATCCGACTACGTTGGAGGCGGAGCCGATTATGACGAGGACCGGAGGAGTTCTCGTATATGCGATTCGGCCTGGCGGCCGACTAGGTGCTTGGGCTGATGGGATTTTACAGGGATTGTACCTAGTTTATTTTGACACTTTGTTTATATAAACAGACATGTATATTGTGACTCAGAAGGATTCATACTCTGGATAATGAATCATTTATTTTGTTCCTTTTCATACATCTATATATACAGTTCAGTCTTCCGCTTGTTTTTATACAACTGTTCTGGAGTATGAATTACTGCTTTGGTATAATCTCATTCATGTTTACTGCTCTAACACAGACAACATTCAAATATCATTAAACATGTTGCATAAGTGATGCGTTGGAACTCGGGAGTTGAGTTACACTCGACCCCCGATTTTCAGTGTGTTACAAGTTGGTATCAGAGCATGATTTTGATTAAACCGGACCTGAGTTATGTCCCCACTACGTACGCTGACGCATTACACTTAGGAGGGTGCGCAAAATCTAGCAACAGTCTTAGGGTCTCCCGATTTCGCCGTTCGGCGAAGTTCACTGCACATGGACAGTTTGATCGAGTGCGTGCTTGATCCCGGCCACACTTATGGACCCCAAGTCACTCCTAGACCGTCTATTGACGTGTCCAGGTTACAATCTACCAAGAATGAGTCATTAAAAATCAGGAAAAACCAGATTATATCAGAACTTTGCCGGAACTAACCGTTTTGGCACAAAACTGAGTCCGTGGGCCCCCACGACTAATCCGTTAAAGGTTCGGACCAAATCAGGGTGCATTTGGTACCCTGGGAACGTGGCAAACAAGGTCAGACCGCGGCGGCGGGGTTCCGGCCAAGTCCGACCGCGGCGCCACCGCGGCACCGGCGGCGGACCGCGCCCCGGTTGGCTTTCCGGTGGAATTTCGTGCGTGGGATGGGTCGGCCCAGCATGCCCTACCCCATGGCACGTGCCATTTTGGCATTAGATTGGGTTTTAAAGGGCTGAAGCACCCATCTTCCTCATTTCCCCTCTTTTCAAGCACCCCCACCTCCATTTTCGATTTTGCTGAAAATCCATCCCTCCAAACCTGCAATCCTTCCATTTTCTTCCATAACTCACACACCCCTACCTCCCACAACAGCCCTAGCCTCTCCCTTTCCCCATTTTCACAATTTGGAGCTCTCATAACCCTCCTTGGAGCTCAAAATCGGGTAATCTACTAACCCATTCCATTTTCTTCTTGTTTCTTCTTCATTTCCTACCTCTAGAGCTTCTTCCACACCTGTTGGATTGTTGTTGTGGAAGATAAAAGAGGTCAGCCCCTTGTTTCCCCATTTTGGAAATTTTCCATGGCCCTCCTTGGTGTGGTGGCCACCATTTTCTCTATTTCCTCCATCCTATCTTTCATGGAAAAGAGGAAAACCGCGGCCGATGACGCCGGCCCAAGTAGACCAGCCCATACCCGAAGAAGATCCGACGTTGGGGCCGGCACAAGCACCGTGCGGGAGTTTAGGTCGAAGCGAGACCTGGATCCTGACCACCCCGCCAGGAATGCTTATCCGATAGGCATGGAATATGGGCGCTTCGCGGGCTGCAAGGTTGTGTTTGAAGCTCATGTGGATGAGAGGATGTTTGGTCTACACCCGATGATGGACCACTTGGTGGATATCGGGTGGAATTATATTTTTGAAGGTGAGTTTCCCGCTTATGAGAACACGGTTCGCGCTTTCTACGCTCACATCATAGACTCATCACTAGAGCCTCTTCAGTTTACTGTTTCTGTGAGGGGCATAAGGCGCACAATCACTGTGGACGAAGTGGCTCGAATCACGAAGATCCCGCTTGGTCAAGTACTGCCTAGTGATGACTTCTCTAGAACTGCGCGAGCAAGGGATCGCCGCATGCGATTTCTCTGTGGTCGCCGGGTTACTTGGAAGCGAGGAAATTGTATTGCGGCGACAAAGATGTCTGAAGACTTCCATTTGCTCCATCACATCTTCACATACAATGTATACCCACGGTGGGGTAACCGCACGGAATGTACTAGGGTGATGGTGGATTTTTACGTACAAGATGGGACGACTTGGGACAACATATGCCTGCCCACATTCATCCTATCCCAGATAGTTAATGTTGTTCGTTCTGCCAGGAACGATCTTTCGCTCCCATTTGGCCGACTGATCTGCAGGATGGCTCGTGATGTAGGCTACAGACTGAATATGGAGGATCTTGCACCGGTCCGAGTCATAAGTGAAGCCACACTCAGGAATATGAAGATCGGCCCCCAACAGCGGCAAGCCCGACTCGACGAGTCTGGAGATGAGTCGGATAGCGCCGGCGAGGAGAGTGTTGACCTCCAGGCTGAGAGCGATGAGGAGCGCAGTGATGACATACAAGAAGAAGAACCTGAGGCTCAGGACACTGAGGAGAGTTCACCCCCTACGGCTCAGGAGCAGGGTGTGGATCGAGATACTTTTGATACGCGATTGGCCCGCCTTGAGGAGGGGCAAGCCGCCTGCGAAGAAGAGGTTGGACAAGTTCGGGCTGAGATTGGTCAAGTTCGAACCAAACTTGAAGAGAATGAAGCCTACATGAAGAAGAATTTCAAGAAGATGTCCCGTACGTTGAAGGCCATCCTGTGCTGTGCGCAGGATAAGAATGCTCCTCCTCCACCGCCTACTTCGGATGCATAGTCATCCGTGTTGTTGTTTGTTGTGTTTGCTTTGGTTACCGCGATAGGCGGTTTGTGTTTTCGTTCAGATGATGTATTAGGTAGTAGCATGTTTAGGGTTTGATGTAGTAGATGTATTGGCTATCTTATGATTTCCGTCATGGTTCATGTAAACTCTGTAGTCCATGTATTATGACAATTTTGAGTAAATGAAAAGCATATAGCCTCTTTTGTTTGATGATGTGTGGAATGCTTAAGTGCTTTATGGAGTGTATTATGCTGTATCTCACAAATGCTGTACCCTGTGTTGTATAGGGCATGCCGCGACAGTATACGCGGAGTACGGCACATCTCCTTCTGACTGGCTCTATGGATCAGACACCTTCTAGTAGTAGTGGTCCTGCGGACCGTGGGTTGGGTTCCGATCAGCCCCCTACTGGTCCTGCTGGCGGGTTGCCACCATACACGCCCCCGGTCCGTGAGCAATTCCGGCCATCATCTTCTGCGCAGCATGACTCCCAGGCTGCTCCGCCGACCGATAGATTTGAGCAGCTAATGTTGATGATGCATCAGCAGCAGATACAACAGCAGCAGCAGCACCAGCAGCTTATGGCCACTATCGCTGAGGCCTTGTCACATGGTGGTAGTGCGACTCCACCTACGACTCCTGCTTGTCCTGCCGGGCACCCTGAGCCTCCTGCTCAGTGTGAGGATGTGCCCCTGCCTTCACCCGTGGTGCCTCCTACTGGAGATGTCGGCACACGCGGTCTACTCGAGCGATTTCAGCGCTTGAGGCCTCCTTCGTTCATGGGCACTCATAGGCCCGAGGAGGCAGAGTTTTGGCTTGACCGCATCTCGAAGATGCTTCGGATGCTGCATTGCTCGAGGCAGAGCAGGTAGAGGTGGCCGCCTTCATGTTTGAGAGAGAGGCGAGTTTATGGTGGGACAGTGTGTTGCGGTGCTGTCGCGGCCCGGACTACGTATGGACACGGGAGGCGTTCGAGTTCCGGTTCCATGAGAAATATTACCCGCCGACTTACTGCAGACATGAGCGGGAGGACGAGTTTCTCGCGCCTCGGGCGGGGAGGCATGACTATTACAGTACGAGCACCGCTTTACGAGTTGGGCCGCTTTGTCCCGACTATACTAGTGGACGAGACGGATGCGGATGCGTCGATTTTCTTTGGGCTTGCGGCCGGAGATACGGTCGAAGAGATATCTTGCCTCACTATACCTACATATGCGGCCTTGGTTCACATGTCTATGACGCGAGAGCAGGATGTGGACCGGTTGGCCCGATCACGTGGCACTATGGTTGCGAGGCCACGACGGGAGATCTGAGCGGGCCTATCTAGGCAAGAGGCCTCGTGTTGACTCGCCTCCTAGGATCGCAGCGCCAGGGGCTCAGGCGAGGCGCCCTGTTGTGACCTGCACGTACTGCGGAAAACAGGGTCATCCTATTGGGAGTTGCTTCGCGCGGATGAAGGACAGTGGTTTCTCTCCGCCACAGATGATGGGCCGTCTCGCCCACAGGCCATATCAGCTCCACCGCTATAGACGGCTCCTGCACATCCTTCCTTCCGACCTCTGTGCCGCGCCAGGCCGCCACGGCGACCCTTGGCTCCTCAGCCGAACCGCCAGCAGCAGGCTCGCGTTCATACTCTTATGGTGAGGCACCTGAGACGTCGGTTTCAGCTCCGACGGCCTTCGAGGGTACGGCTTTTATTCACGACACTCCAGTCTCTTTATTGGTGGACACTGGGTCCACTACCTCTATTATTTCTTGTGGGGCGGTGAAACGCCTATCTCTGCATACTGTTCCCACTAAGGGAACGAGACTCATTATGGCTACTGGGGCCTTCTCGACGGTCACACGATTATGCGAGGGTTGTGCGATAGTCTTGGGTAGCAGCACAGTGCTCGTCGACCTTATTGTTGCTCCGCTATGGCACTACGACGTTATACTTGGTATGGATTGGCTCGCCAAGATGGGGGCTGAGATAGATTGCGATGCTCGGATCGTGACCGCCTATGGACTTGACGGCACAGCTTTCACGTTTCCAGTGCAGGTCAGTTTGCCCTGCCGCGTTGATTGTTATGCTGCTTTACTTGTGCCGATTGATGGTCCGACTATAGATGGTACGCCGGTGGTTCGAGAGTTTGCAGGCGTGTTTGAGACTATCCCTGGTTTACCTCCTCGGCGTGAGATTGATTTCACGATTGACCTTACGCCTGGTGCGACGCCCATCTCGTTGCCGACTTATCGTATGCCTCCATGTGAGATGGAGGAGGCTGCGGATCAGATTGACGGACTCGTAGAGAAAGGTTTTATTCGACCTAGCGTGTCTCCTTGGGGAGCACCTGTGTTGTTCGTGAAGAAGAAGGACGAGTCCCTACGGTTGTGTATTGATTACCGTAGGTTGAACCAGGTCACGGTGAAGAACAAGTATCCTTTGCCCAGGATTGATCATCTGTTCGATCAGTTGAGGGGGGCGAAGTATTTCTCGAAGATTGACCTTCAGTCAGGGTACCACCAGTTGCGCGTGAGAGAGGAGGACGTGCAGAAGACAGCCTTCAGGACGTGCTTTGGCCATTATGAGTTCTTGGTGATGTCGTTCGGTCTGACGAACGCACCAGCCGTGTTCATGGATCTGATGAACCGGGTATTTCGGCCCTTCCTTTACCGATTCGTCATCGTCTTTATCGATGACATCTTGATATACTCCACGAGTCGGGAGGAGCACGAGGAGCACTTGCGAGCGGTATTGGATACATTGAAGAAGAACCAGTTGTTTGCGCAATACAAGAAGTGCGACTTCTGGAAGGAGGAAGTCAAGTTCCTGGGACATGTAGTGTCCAAGGATGGGATAGCAGATGGACCTTGCTAAGGTAGGCTGCGGTTCGGGATTAGCGGCGGCTGAATCGATTCCGAGGTGAGGAGTTTCCTTGGCTGGTGGGTACTACGAGACGTTTCATTCGGGATTTCTCGAAGATCGCCGGGCCCTTGTCTCGGTGACTCGAAAGGACACGAAGTTCGCTGGAATGAGAAGGCGAGGCGGCTTTTAAGGAGTGAAGGACAAGTTGACGTCCGCCCCTGTGCTAGTATTGCCGGAGCAAGGGGTGAAATACACGGTGTATGCGACGCGTCTCGCGTTGGTTTGGGTTGTGTGTTGATGCGAGAAAGATAGGGTGATATCGTATGCCTCGAGACAATTAAGGAAGCACGAGGAGAATTACCCTACACATGACACAGAGTTGGCGAGCATTTGTCATCTTTGCATTGAAGCTCGGAGACATTACCTCTATGGTGAGGAGTTCGAGCTTTTACTGCGACCACAAGAGCCTTAAATACATATTCACGCGGCGAGATTTGAATATGAGACAGCCGATGGATGGAGACCTTGAAGGACTTCAAGTTCGAGGTTTCTACCATCACGGCAAGGCGAACCTTGTGGCGGACGCGTTGAGCCGCAAGAAGGCGATAGCATTTGCGGCACCGCCGATGATAGCCGAGTGGGATATGGTAGAGTTTGTGCGGGACTTCGGCGAGAGACTCAGCTGTCGAGGAGCCATTTGAGTGTGTTGCGCACGTTCGGGTGCGACCACTTATTGACGACAGGATTGTTGAGGCCCAAGAGGGCGATACACGGTGTCCCGAGCTTCGAGAGCGGGCTAGCGACGCCATGGACTCGAGTGGAGAGTTAGTTCGATGGGGTTTACGATTTCGTGGCCGCCTATGTGTTCCGGATGTGCGACTTGAGACGCGAGCTTCTCGAGTCCGCCCATAACTCGAAGTTTGCGATGCATCTGGTAGCACGAAGATGTACCGGGATATGAGACAGACGTATTGGTGGGATAACATGAAGGCCCACATTGCGAGTATGTGTCTCGATGCACGACGTGCCGGCGGGTCAAGGCGAACATCGCCGACCTCTGGACTACTTCGGCCCATGCACATAGCGGAGTGGAAGTGGGACTTCATCTCCATGGACTTCATATCGGGGTTCCGAAGACGAGGAAGGGGCACGATTCCATTTGGGTGATTGTGGACCGGTTGACCAAATCGGCCCATTTCCTCCCTATCGAGTTACGAACTCATGAGACGAGCGGCTAGATTGTACATCGGAGAGATCGTCCGTGCGCACGGGGTTCCTTTGGAGATCGTGTCGGACAGAGACACGCGGTTCACATCCATCTTACGGACTTGTATCCGGGAGGCGATGGGTGTGAAGTTGAAGTTCGATCTGGCGTTTCATCCTCGGGATTGATGGCGCGACGGAGCGGGTGAATCGGTCTGGAGGATATGTTGCGAGCATGTGTGTTGGACTTGAGGACGGTTGGGATGATTTGTCTTCCGTACGCGAGTTCGCCTACAACAACGGCTTCCGGGCGACTATTGGCATGGCGCCATATGAGGCTCTATATGGTCGACCTTGTAGGGCACCGCTTGTTGGGCGAGAGGTTGGAGAGCGTAGCCGATTGGCCCAGAGTTGGTTCGGGCGACTACGAGAGAAGGTAGACATTATCGGGCGTCGATTACTCACGGCGCGAGCGAGCGGCGAAGAGTTACGCCGATACGAGGCGGCGGCCGTGGAGTTCGAGGTCGGTGATCATGTGTTCCTTCGGGTTTCCCCTATGAAGGGAGTCCTCGGTTTGGGAAGAAGGGAAGCTCACACCGAGGTTCATTGGTCCGTTTCGGATATTGGATCGAGTGGGTAATGTGGCGTATCGTCTCGCCTTGCCTACACCACTTGCTTCCGTACACAACGTATTTCATGTATCTATGCTGAAGAAGTACGTTCCTGATCCTTCACATATCATCAGATGGGAGCAGGTACAGTTGAGCGAGGATGCTACATATGAGTTGCGCCCGACGCGCATTCTTGACAGGAAGGAGCAGGTACTGCGTAGCAAGGTCATCCCGCTTGTGAAGGTGCTTTGGACACATCATTCCGAAGAGGAAGCTACCTGAGAGACTGAGGCCGAGGTCAGGAAGAACTACCCTCAGATTCTCGAGGACTACGAAAAGGTATAAATTTCGGGGACGAAATTTTTTGTTTAAGGGGGGTAGATTGTAACGACCTGAAAATTTTCGTACATTGGGTCGTGTACCACCTCGACCAGAAATCACGTAGGATGAAATCCTTTAGAAATTTAACAAAGTTAACTAAGTACTAAACTCGATTTGTCGTGAAATCCGTCAGGATCGCTTTAAATACGATCTGCAAGACCCAAAACTTGCAGAACAAGTGACGCTAGGTTACCCTAAAGTTTAGAACCAAACTCATTTCCCGTCTGCTCTCGGGAATGAAACGAAACTTCGTATTAGGTCTAGATCGCACATCGGAGTCCGATTAACCCGAAGCTAAGGAACTAGGACCGCCCACCAGGCTTAACAATCATCTCAAAAATCGGCTTTATCAGACGTTCCACGGCCATTCGTTTCGAATCGGAGCGAGGTAGTGTGAAAAACACTATTCATAAGCCAAAATAAATATACGGAATAGTGATCGACATCGTTCGTTGACGCGTCAAGATTAAGCAACCCGACCGTCGAGAATCGGACCAAATTACACCCTCGGATTAAGAAAAATTTCAGAACATTTACATGTACTTGGAATTTCGATCGTGCCCACCGACCGTCGGCGAAAGTGGTCCACCACGTGCGATATGCGTATCCGAATGAGTCAAAAACGTAATCCCACGTAGATCCATCGATGGTGAGCTTAAGTCTGACGTTTGGTTCAAAGGGGGCCACCAGAACTTCCCTTTTGAGCTGGAAAAGCGGCGAATATCCTATATAAGCAGTACCCCATGAACCTAAGTCTATTTCCGTAATGTTTGTGGCTATAAAAGGGGCTTAGAACAGCCCCTCTCACAGCCATACGAATTTTGGAGGAAACCCTAGAGAGAGAGAGAGAGAGAAAAGAGAGAGAAAGACTTGGAGATCGTTGCCGATCTTCCTCCTCCTGCTTTGGCTTGCTACACGGCCTACACCGCCTTAATCTAAGCGTTTTCCCGGCGTTTTCCGCCTCATTTGAAGGTAAGAAAACCTAACCCTAGGTCTGATTTGTGGTGGAATCGAGGTAGGATGTATACCGACTAACCGATTCCGCTCTTTAGGCTAGAAATCGCCCGTAGACGGAAGATCCATTACCCTTGCTGATTCGTTCCGTTTCCAAAGGCAAAGGTGAGGACTTTAAGCTTATAAGTTACGGTTTTCAACGCTTTCAATGTCAGATAATGGTAGATTCATGATCTGCTTGCAATTGCACATGTACAAAGTGCTTTTAGTTTCTGTTTTGATTAACGGTGTGAAATATGGAATTTCACATATTCTAGGTATACGTAGAAATACCGTATACGTATTTTTTTGGATAAATGCTTGACATGTTTATTTAATGTTTAATTATATAACATATGAATAAAATACTAGTTTGGCGAAAGGAATCGCCAAAATATATGTTTACTTGTAAATGTGCCGTATGTTGAAATTACGTATTATAGAAATACCGTATACGTATTTCTTTTGGAATAATATTTGACATATGTATTTAATGTATGATTATACAATACATGATTAAAATACTAGCTTGGCGAAAGGAATCGCCGAAATATATGTTCCTTTGTAAACACTATGTATGTTGAAATTGGGTATACGTGGAAGTACCCTATACATATAAAAGTTGCTTTGATGTGATTGACATGTTTAATTCTTTGTATGAATATGATGTATATGTATAAAATACTAGTTTGGTAAAGGGACAACCCTAGTACACACTTCCTAGCATACGTCATGTATGTCGAAATATTGCATTCCAAGTGTTGGTCAAATCACTTGTGAGTGTAAGTGCTTAAGTGTTAGAATCTTAGGTAGGTGCTGAGATGGGATTCTCGGCTACCTTAGAGTCGCATATGACACTCTCCATGTGGTTGTTCACTCTAACCACTCGCCTACGAAATATAAGTATTTGTATACTTATTTACATAATGTTTTATAACATGCTTTTGAACATGCTTTGTGACTTGTGATTAATATGCTTCATGTTATGCTTTATATTATGCTTACTAGTGTTCTTGAATTACCATGTTATCATGCCGTATTTCACATGCTATGGTTAGGATTTGACTGAGCTTGGGACTATGTTCGTAGTCCAGGCATCCGGTATCAGACTTGAAGATGTGGTTGGGATTCGTTCCGCCACGCACGATGTGTTGGTGAACCCGTGTCGTACTTCGGTTGGCGATAGTGGTTGGCCACACGAGGTGCTTCTGCGCCTCATATCGCCCAACTTGTTGTGCGCTCGAGCTAGCCGAACATGTCAAGTAAACCGTATGCCTTATGTATGTTCACCATGTTTGGTCGCTAATGCTTGAACCTAGGGTACCAAACTTACCAGTGAAAATCCCGTTAACCATGGCACCTCGATCCGCTAAGACTCATGAGCTGGGCATGGTGGTATGGGACACCGTGGTCGATTTGTCGGCCTACGCTGGGGCTACGTGCCTCCCGTAGTGACCGGTGAGCAACTCAACTCGTGAGCCGATTATGGTGGTATGGGACACTATATTCGTGTCGGCCTACATTGATAAGGTGATGGGGAGTGGTGCAACCTTTGTGCGTAATGCCCACAGCGACCCTTTGTAGTGACCGCGAGCATACTCGAAGTTGCGGCGTGCCTTAGGGTTCGCCGCGATATATAGAGTATGAACTAGGCCTGTTTTACGTATAGTTGTATCGTGATGAATCGTTTAAGGGGTGATGGGGAGTGGTGCAACCTTTGTGCGTAATGACCACTGGCGGCCTCTGCAGTGACCTAGAAAACACACCATCGTCTGATATTAACTAGGACTGACGACCCTAGATTGGATCATGTTTGGATATGATACAAGGGAGGTACCTTAGTTTCCCAATCCTGCTGTTTGAAACGAACTAATTAAAAACTCGGTAATCATACTCATCATGCATCGCATGTGTCCGGGAAGATGTGGAGCCCGTGGGATGTAAGCATGCGCGAACGTGAGATGGTGTCGCTTGAGGGAGTACGTCGGAGAGAGCATCCATCATACACCGCATTCATACTTGCATTAATCGAGTAACTAGGAGTGTTTGATTTATTGCTTTATCATTCTTGTGTATTGATAACATGATAACTTATGTCTTATCGTTCCACTGAGTTAGCTACTCACTCCCACGTTACGGGACGGTGTTGCGCACACCAACCAGACTCTGTCTCAGGTTTAGGCGATCCGACTACGCTGGAGGCGGAGCCCGATTATGACGAGGACCAGGAGGAGTTCTCGTATATGCGATTCGGTCAATGGCGGCTTCGACTAGGCTGCCGGGACTGATGGGATTTTACAGGGATTGTACCTAGTTTATTTTGACACTTTGTTTATATAAACAGACATGTATATTGTGACTCAGAAGGATTCATACTCTGGATAATGAATCATTTATTTTGTTCCTTTTCATACATCTATATATACAGTTCAGTCTTCCGCTTGTTTTTATACAACTGTTCTGGAGTATGAATTACTGCTTTGGTATAATCTCATTCATGTTTACTGCTCTAACACAGACAACATTCAAATATCATTAAACATGTTGCATAAGTGATGCGTTAGAACTCGGGAGTTGAGTTACACTCGACCCCCGATTTTCAGGGTGTTACATCAACAGTGAAAGAGAGAGAGAGAGAGAGAGAGAGAGAGAGAGAGAGAGCAAGAGAGAGAGAGAGATCGTGATGGAGGGGAGGGACTCCACTACTATGGGCCCTCCATTTCTTACAATGCATACATCAAATGGGTCTTGTAAGACATGTACCCTAGTCTGCACCATTCCTTAGGCTTCTGCGATCCAACCGGTCGAATTCCGGCAATCCTCGACCCGTTTCTGACATTTACGTGTGATCCTAAGCCGGGTCCCACATATCGAAGTCGGCTCGAACCGAAACCTGTACCTTGGTAACTGCGCTGTCGCCGTGGTTCCAACGCCGTGACTCGCGCACCGAACCGATACCTAGGGTAGAAGATGTACGCCTGCGTTCAATTTGAAGAAGACACCATGCGTTGCGAATTACGAGGGAATCTCTATGAGATGTCCCATCAATCAATCCCATCAATCAAGTTCACATCACACATCAAGTCAAGTACAACAACCCATACCTTATCTTTACCTCTCTCTTACACAAACAAGCCTAAGTCAACCCTCACATCACTTGACCTCTCTCTTCACCCATCACTTTCTTACAACTATCACATCACCCCATCACTCCATCACCTTCTCACCCATCACTTCCCTCTCTCTCTCATTCATTCTCAAACACTCTCCCAAGCCCCATACGTATAAGCCCTCTTTTCTCCCCAAACCACAACAACAAGTGTGGCCCACTTTCCCCACCCCTCTCATCTCTCATCTCCACCATCAAAACCCCATCAACCATCGTTAAAAGTGTAGGCAAGGAGCTAAGGAGGCTAAGGGGGAGCAAGAAGGAGGCCTGGAGGTGGGTGATCTTTGAATTTCTACCATTGATTTCATAATTTATGCGGGGCCTAATTTGATGTATGTGTTGCAATCATATGAGGGACCCATAGTGGCGGGGTCCCTCCATCTATACCGCTCATTTCTCTCCTTTCCTCTCTCTCTCTCTCTCTCTCTCTCTCTCTCTTTTATGTTGGGTGTGGCTAAGGGTGTACACGGGTCGGGCCGAGTTGAACTGGCCTCAGCCCGTCCATGCCCGTTCAACAGCCACACAAGGCCCGAACCCGACCGAGCCTGGTCATCGGGCCCACATCTCCAGCCCGAACTGAGCCCGGCGCGAGTTCGGGCCAGTTTCGAACCTTCGAGTTCAGGCCAGTTTTGAACCTTATAGCAAGTTCATGGGAAGGGCTTTGGTAGGTAAACCGCGTCCCATTACAAGGCACTCGATCAACGGTCTAGATAGTTGAACTATAAACTCCACAAAAAATCTAACTAGTCAAGACATTTACATATATTTACATACATTTGACAAAGCATAAAATAAAACATTTTATACAAATTAAATACAATCATACACGAGTCGAGCCGGGCCGAGTCGGATTTCGGACCGAGTCGGGCCGAACTAGGAGGTATCCGAACTCGGCCTGAACTCACTTTCGGGCCTAGAAAATTGGCCCGTCCTGACTCGAACTCAATTCCGGGTCGGGCCGAGTCGAGCGAGCTAACCGGGCTAGCCGGGTTTGTGTACACCCCTAGGTGTGGCCCACTAGATCCACGCCGATCGTGGACCCACCATGACGGATGTATTTTTTTAAGGCCATTCATCTGTATCATCCAGGCCATTTAGTGGGCCTGGATGATGAGAAAACACAAATATCGCGTTGATCCGAATGGGATGGACCACGTTCATGTGGGACCCACCATGAAATCCATGGTCATCCAGGCCGTCCAGCGTCTCTGGACGCTGGACGTAGGTGGCTAACATGAAGTGCGTGCGCTAGCATGGGTGTGTATTTTCAAGCTTTAAAAAAAACAGAGAGAGAGAGAGCCTTTGGGATGGGCTGCTTATGCAGGCCCCACCTTGATGTATGGGGCTAATCCAAGCCGTCTATTCTAATCCCTAGCTTATTTTAGACGTTGAGCCGAAGTTTAAGGCTAATCCAATTATCGAACGGGCCATACCATAGGAAATAGTGGTGTTGACCGTTAAAACCCACTTTGATGTTTTTACTCGCCAAAAATAGGCTGCATATTGGGCTCATTAGGACGGTCTTGAGCCGTGGAAGCCAATGGATGGGGAGGATTTCCCATCTGCAGGCCCCACACGGAAAAAAACCATGAAAATTTATTTTAAAAATAAAAAAAATACATGATGCAGCAGCTACTGCTGCTGCCGCTGACACACCAAAGGACGCTCAGTGTCCTACGATGGACGCTGGCGTGCACGAACGCATGAGCCCGACCTCACCGCTCAGCTGTGGGCCTCACCGTGATGCGTTTCGAACATCAACACCGGGAATTTGATGGGTCCCCTTTGTAAATGGGACGTCCCCAAAAATCAGCCGTATACGGAACTCAGGTGGGCCATACCATCTAAAATCATGTGAACACATGCCTAAACATATAAAATCACTTGGTGGGGCCTATCTGAAATTTGGATGAGGCTGAAACTTGGTCTGGACCCACAGTCAAGTGGGACATACATAATGGGTGGGCTGGATTTGTGAACCACATTCGGTGGGCCCCACGCCCACCCTTAGGTCCAAGTGAGCTTATAAACAGTTTGGACGGCATATAAACTTCACGGTGGGCCCCCATGTCTGAGTGACCTTATCAATGGTTTAGATGAAAAATAAACAATACAGTGGGCCCCCCTTTGGTCCATGTGACCTCATGAATAGATTAGATGGCAATAAACATTACTGTGGGCCCATGGTCCATGTAACCCGTGAACAGTTTGGATGGCAAACAACGTCACTGTGGGCTCCCTGGTCCACGTGACCTTAAGAACAAAATGGAAAATAAACATTGCAGTGGGCCCAGTTTTGGTGGGCCCAGGTCTATATGACCTTTTCAACAGGCTTGAATGGAAAATAAACATTTTTGTTGGGCCCCAGGTCTGCATGACCTTGCCCACAGGCTGGATGATAAATAAATATTACAGTGGGCCCAAGGTCCACATGACCTTATGAATAGATTGGATTGCAAATAAACATTTTAGTGGGCCCTAGGCCCATGTGACCCTATGAACAGTTAGGATGGAAAATAAACATCATATTGGGCCCCATTTGGATGGAAAATAAACATTATGTTGGGCCCTAGGTTGGGTGGAAAATAAACATTTCAGTGGGTCCCACTTAGGACCCACTTATGTATGTATTGTGTCCACACCTTTCATCAGTGTGGACCTCCACCATGGAGTATTTGATTTATCTACGCCTTCCATCCCCATGGGACCTATTATGATGCATGAGTTTCATCTCAACCGTCCAACCATTCTAAGATTATTATAAGGCCATGTGTTGGGCCCATTTTGGTGTATTTGTGGGCCGTCCATTGAGGCCCACTTTGATATATATGAAACTATGGTTTGAGGCCCATTTGGTGTATTGAAGGCCCATGGGTTGAGGCCCAATGGGATGTACATGAGGCCCATTATAACGTGATTCTACCATGGTTTTTGGGTTGACTATTGTAGTGGGCTATGCCTTGGGAGCAATGATGGTTTGACGTCCACATTGTAGGATGATGCTGGTTAGATGTCCACATTATCACACTCCTTAAGGCCCACTGATAGGCCCATACTTGTAGTAAGTAGGCCGTCTAGGCCCATCTCTATGATACGCAGAGCCCGTCCCTATATATATGTTTAGTATAGATCCATGATTCATCATCATATGCATCATATGTATGACTTATATGAGAAATGATTGATCATAGCATATGCCTTCGAGCGAACTGTTTATGGGGTCCCTGATAGGTGGAGTTGCCCTACATGAGCGCATGGTTCACGTAGGACTGTTGCATGACTGGTAGTGTGACTCATGCACTTGCATTGTGTGATTGTAGTTACTGTATGCCCTAGCGACACTAGGGCCACAGCCTCCACAAACACATCGTGGGTGGCTAGATTGGATACCGGAAATGTTTGGTTTTAGCATACGGGCGCCATAGTTGTCCCTGGGTGAAAATCCCTAAACCCGATGGTACCAGATGATGACTCCAACGTCAAGACCGAGTGGATATACGAGCGCGCGAGGGCCGTATACCAGTAGGCTGCGTCTCCCACTATATTGTGGTCGGTTGGAAAGGGGTGTGACCTTACCCGCCTAAGTGAGGGGGCAATTTTTACGTTGAGTTTAACCAGCTTGAGGTATAGGTCCACTATCGACGAGCCGGGCCCGATATTGGCAGGCGGATAGTGAGGTCTTTTTCGCTCTCCCAGTTGTGCATTCGGATAGGGACGTCAACTTGGCGTAAAGTGTACTAGACCCCAGTGATTATCCAGACTAATAACCATACTGATTTGATGCTTTAGTGAGGAGCTGCATTAATGTGGAGGTGGATTGACATTCTTGACTTGCATTATACATCGCATGGCCTTGACATGGACGATAGTATTCATATCTTGCACCGCATAGCCTTGGTACGACTGACTACATTCATGTACTCGTCAGCATGTTTCTGCATTACTCTGACCTTCCATTCTGAGCACGCTTATATTGCGCACACACTTTCACCACCCTCTAAGCTTTCTATAAGCTTATGCATGATTGATGCGTGCAGGTGACGCCAGGACGCAGCCATAGTCTCGCCACAGTTGGAGCGTGCAGCCGAGCTTTTGGAGTTTTTGTCATTTTCAGTATATTGTATTTCCCTTTCTTATGCCTTATACTCAAAAGTTTTTTATTATAGTGGATTTTGTGATGGTGTTCTTGTGATTATTATTCGTGGGTTATGCTTGTGGTTATACTCATTACGAATCAAATTAATTATTAGAAATTCTCCTTGTAGCATCCCAGGATCGGAACCTGGTATATGGGTGTCGAGATCCGAAAATGGGGTACTACGGAGGCTATCGGCGCCAGATTCGGCGATCGAAAATTTTGTGAGCTCAGTCTCTGAGTTCGGGGCATGATAGAAGTTGGTATCAGAGCATAACTTGGGAATAACCGAGAACAACATCACATGTTTGCTATGAACTTAGGACAATTAGGTTATGAGTGCGTAACCTTCCGATTGAGTTCCCTAACGTGTCATTCTCAAGATTGAATGACGCCTTATCTTTTCCATAGGACATGCTACCCAGGAGAGTGACCCGAGCACACCCCGCTCCACCACCTGAGGCTCCAGCTTTACCACCTGTGCCTCCCGTTCCACCGCCAGAGATCCTTGCTCCCTTGCCTGAGGATAATATTCCTCCACCTGATGCCGGTGCAGATCTGACCGTGCCTGTGAGTGCCTCGCAGTTACAGCAGATGTTGCAGGCTATGACTGTTACGCTTCAGGGAAGGGGAAGACGCCCAGTTGTTTCACCAGCCCAGGCCGAGCAGGAGCACGTGAGTGCTCTTCTTCGAGAGTTCAGGCAACTTGATCCTCTGCGTTTTCAGGGCGAGCCAGATCCGACAACAACTGAGAGATGACCCTCCGATGTGGAGAAGATCTTCGATACTATGTCAAGCACGACCCAGCAGCGAGTTCGGTTAGCAGTATTTCTCTTCTAGGGCGAGGCTGAACATTGGTGGACCTCCGTTACCCGTGTTGCAGGACTCGGTTACGTCTGGACATGGGAGGACTTTATCGACCACTTTGAGGAGCAGTACTTCCCCGACCACATCTGGTGCACTGGAGTTCGAGACTCTGGTGCAGGGGGACATGACCGTGGCACAGTACGCGGCCCGTTTTGTGGCACTATCGAGGTTTGCGCCTACATGGTTGATGATGAGGGGCGAAAGGCCCACCGTTTCAAGAACGGCTTACATTACGGTCTTTAAGGCCGTGTTATTGGGCATGAGCTCCCGACCTTCCAGGGGGTAGTGGGGAGGGCTTAGATTTATGAGGGAGAATGGGCCAGTGGACAGAGCGATCGAGATTAGAGGAGAGGTCAGAAGAGGCAGGCCCCCTCCACTAGCTCCCAGCAGCACCGACGACCACAGAGATACAGGATCCACCCATCCGCCAAAGCACCAGTAGCACCGTCGGTACCTCCAGCAGTACCACCTCAAAGGCAGTTTTCTGATACTTGCTATAGTTGCGGTGGGGTAAGACACTATAGGTGGGAGTATCCTCGACCTCAACAGTAGCAGCAGAGAGCACCATAGCAGCCTCTACAGCAACCGAGAGCACCGCAACAGCCTTTGCAGCAGCAGCGACAACAGATTTCACCACTAATGCCCCCTCAGTAGCAACAGCACCAGCCTCCGAGACCACAGCAGCAGAGACAGCAATTTTGAGCGCCTCAGCGACATCAGCAGCAGCAGCACCCTCTGAGGGGATAGGCACCTCCCCAGCCAGCTCTGGCTAGATTCTATACGGCTCAGCAAGACCTGCAGACTTCCGAAGGAGTCGTTGAGGGTATACTTTCAGTCTCTTCATGCATCGCTCGAGTATTATTTGATTCCGGCGCTTCGCACTCGTTCATGTCTGAGGGTTTTTACCGATCGACTGGATTACTAACCGAGTCTACTAGCGAAGGATTGACCGTATCAACGCCCTTGGGGAAGACTACAGTGTTAGGTCGTTTCTGTTCGTCTTGTTCTGTTCTGGTCGGTGACATTTTTTTACCTGCTGACTTATTTGTTCTGCCGATGTCAGACTTTGACGTTATCTTGGGCATGGATTGGCTTCCCGAGTACCACGCTATCTTAGACTGTTCCGCGAGGACGGTCACGTTCTGCATACCAGGCCTGCCGCAGTTCCAGTTCGTTGCAGAGCTTCGAGGATAGCCATTGACTTGTTTGATGTCTTGTACAGTTGAGGAGCCCGTTACCTTGTGTATCGATCAGTTATCGGTGGTCTGTGACTTCCCCAATGTGTTCCACGAGATTCCGGGATTTCCGTCGCACCGTCATATTGAGTTCCAGATTGATCTGGTGCCTGGTACCGCGCCTATCTTGAAGGCCCCATACCATATGGCACCGATAGAGTTACGTGAGCTGCAGCGACAGTTGGACAAGCTACGTGAGTTGAGATTTATTCGTCCGAGTAGTTCCCTTTGGGGAGCGCTAGTACTCTTCGTCAAGAAGAAGGATGGCTCGTTGAGGCTCTGCGTTGATTACCGCGAGCTCAAATGGGTCACGATTAAGAACAAGTACCCACTCCCGAGGATAAACGATTTATTTAATCAGCTGCAGGGTGCATAGTTCTTTTCGAAGATTGACTTGCATTCTGGTTATCATCAGATTTGTGTCCGGAAGGAGGACATCCCGAAGACATCTTTCAGGACGCATTACGGTCATTTTGAGTTTCAGGTCATGTCCTTTGGACTGACCAATGCACCCGCGGTCTTCATACAATTGATAAACAAGGTCTTCCGTCTGTATCTTGATCAGTTTGTTGTGGTCTTCATCGACGACATTCTGATATATTCGAGGACCCGTGAGGGTCATATGCAGTATCTGGAGATCGCATTGCAAACCCTCTGGGCCCACCAGCTATATGTGAAGCTGGAGAAGTACGAGTTCTGGCAGGAGGAGGTGAAGTTCCTCGATCACGTGGTGACGAGGAAGGGTGTTGCAGTGGACCCCTCGAAGGTTGAGGCAGTGCATCAGTGAAACCAGCCCACGACTGCGTCCGAGATCCGTAGTTTCCTTGGTTTAGCGGGATACTATCAGCGTTTCATTAAGGGCTTCTCCTGTATTGCAGCCCCGATGACCAGGTTGACTCAGAAGGGCGTAGATTTTGTTTGGACTGACGCATGTGAGCAAGTATTCATGGAGCTGAAGGACCGTCTGACGTCCGCTCCTATCCTTACTCTTCCCTCTGAGAGTGATGGATTTGTTGTATTTACTGATACTTCACGTATTGGTTTAGGTGCTGTCCTGATGCAGCACGGTAGGCCAGTAGCCTTCGCGTCTCGTCAGCTCAAGGTTCATGAGCTGAACTACCCCACGCATGATTTGGAGCTGACAGTAGTTGTCTTCGCACTGAAGGTGTGGAGACACTATCTCTATGGGGTCAGGTTCGAGCTCTTCTCCGACCACAAGTTCTTAAAGTACTTATTCTCTCAGTCTGAGCTGAACATGAGACAGAGACGCTGGATGGAGCTTCTAAAAGACTATGATTTTGACCTCCAGTTCCACCCAGGCAAGGTAAACGTGGTGGCGGATGCCCTCAGCCGTCAGCCACGAGGCCTGGTGGCACACATGATGATTCGGGAGTGGTGGATGCTTGAGGATATAGCAGAGTACGACTTTGATTTTGGTCTGCAGTCTTCTATCGTTCAGCTATCGAGCTTGTTGATTCAACCGTCTCTTATCGCAAGGGTGATCGAAGCTCAGCAGACAGATGAGTCGTTACAAGATTGCCGAGCAGAGGCAGCATCTGAGAGTCAGACAGATTGGTAGATTGGTTCTGATGGTGGACTTCGCTTCAGATGCCAATTTTGTGTCCCAGATATTCCTGAGTTATGCAGAGATCTTATGACCGAGGCACATCGATCGCCGTTTTCTATCCACCCTGGCTTGATGAAGATGTATCGTGATATAAGGAGACAGTATTTCTGAGCGGGGATGAAGCGCCAGATTGCCAATTTTGTGGCCGAGTGTGACACATGCCAGTGTGTCAAGGCTGATCATCAGAGACCCCCTTGTCTATTGCAGTCGTTGAGCGTACCGATGTGGAAGTAGGAGCACGTATCTATAGATTTCATTATGGGTTTGTCGAGGACTCAGCGCGGTCATGACATCATCTGGGTTGTCGTTGATCATCTGATGAAGTCAGCACACTTTCTTGCGATTCGTGCAACTTGGCCTTTGGATCGTCTTGCGAGATTATTCATCGAGGAGATCGTGAGACTGCACGGTGTTCCAATCTCGATCGTTTCTGACCGAGACCCAAGGTTCACGTCTCAGTTCTGGAGGAGCTTTCAGAGAGCGATGGGGTCTCTTTTGCAGCTCAACACCGCATATCATCCGCAGACCGATGACCAGACCGAGAGGGTTAACCAGATCCTTGAGGATATGCTTCGGGCCTGCACGATTGATTTAACGGGTAGCTGGGATGAGCATCTGCAATTGGCTGAGTTTGCATATAACAACAGCTATCAGACGACCATTGGCATGGCTCCTTTTGAGACGTTGTATGGCAGACCATGCAGAGCTCCAAGTTGTTGGACTGAGATTGGAGAGCGGCGTCTCCTAGGTCTCGAGCTTGTGCAGGAGACATCAAAGACTATTGATATCATCAGGTAGAAGATGCGCACAGCTCAGAGCCAGTAGAAGAGTTTTGCTGATCACCGGCGTCATCCCTTGGAGTTTGATGTAGGGGACCATGTGTATCTTAAGGTCTCGCCCATGAAGGGCGTAGTTTGATTTGGAGTGAAGGGCAAGCTTGCTCCGAGATTCATAGGACCTTTCGAGATCACTGAGCACATTGGCGCTGTGGCCTATTGGCTTGCCTTGCCATCTCAGTTATCTGGCGTCCACAATATTTTTCACATCTCTGTGTTGAGGAAGTGTGGGTCAGACATCGTTTCTGTTATTGATTGGCAGTCATTGGAGATTCGTGAGGACGCTTCTTACATTGAGTAGCCAGTTCATATCCTTGATTGGAAGGATCAGGTCCTCCAGACCAAGGTCATTCCCTTGGTGAAGGTTCAGTGGGGTCACCATTCTGTTGATGAGTCATCTCGGGAGCGTGAGACTGAGATTCGAGAGCGTTATCCCCATCTCTTTGATGATTGATTGTATGTTGTATCTTGTATGTTGTCTTCTATTCTATATAACGATGCCTTGTTTCTCCTTCTATTATGAGTTATGACTACTTGCGATGATTGTGCAAATTTTGAAGGTGAAATTTTTATTTGGAGGGGAGAGTTATAAGACCTGTACCCTAGTCCGTACCATTCCGTAAGCTTCCGCAATCCTACCGGTCGAATTCCGGCAATCCTGGACCCATTTTCGACGTTTGCGTGCGATCCTAAGCCAGGTCCCAAATACCGAAGTTGGCTCGAACCGAAACCTGTACCTTGGCGACCGCGCCGTCACCCCGATGCCAACGCCACAACTCACGCACCGAACCGATACCCAAGGTAGAAGATGTAGGCCCGCGTTCAATTTGAAGAAGACACCGCGTGTTACGAATTACGAGGGAATCTCTACGAGATGTCCCATCAATCAAGTTCATATCACACATCAAGTTAAGTACAACAACCCATACCTTATCCTTACCTCTCTCTTACACAAGCAAGCCTAAAGTCAACCCTCACATCACTTCACATCTCTCTTCACCCATCTCTTTCTTACAACTACCACATCACCCCATCACTCCATCACCTTCTCACCCATCACTTCCCTCTCTCTCTCTCTCATTCATTCTCAAACACTCTCCCAAGCCCCATATGTCCAAGCCCTCTTCTCTCCCCAAACCACAACAACAAGTGTGACCCACTTTCCCCACCCCTCTCATCTCTCATCTCCACCATCAAAACCCCATCAACCACCGTTAAAAGTGTAGGAAAGGAGCTAAGGAGGCTAAGGGGAGCAAGAAGGAGGCCTAGAGGTGGGTGATCTTTGAATTTCTACCGTTGATTTCATAATTTATGCGGGGCCCAATTTAATGTATGTGTTGCAATCATATGAGGGGCCCATAGTGGCGGGGTCCCTCCATCTATACCGCTCATTTCTCTCCTTTCCTCTTTCTCTCTCTCTCTCTCTCTCTCTCTCTCTCTCTTTTTCTCTCTCTCTCTCTTTCTCTCTCTCTCTCTTTTATGTTGGGTGTGGCCCACTAGATCCACACCGATCGTGGACCCACCATGACGGATGCAATTTTTTAAGGCCATTCATTTGTATCATCCAGGACATTTAGTGGGCCTGGATGATGAGAAAACACAAATATCGTGTTGATCTGAATGGGGTGGACCATGTTCATGTGGGACCCACCATGAGATCCATGGTTATCCAGGCTGTCCAGCGTCTCTAGACGCTGGACGTTGGTGGCTAACATGAAGTGTGTGCGCTGGCATGGGTGTGTACTTTCAAGCTTTTTTTAAAAAAAAAAAAAAGAAGAAGAAAAAGAGAGAGCCTTTGGGATGGGCTGCTTATGCAGGCCCCACCTTGATGTATGGGGCTAATCCAAGTTGTCTATTCTAATTCCCTGCTTATTTTAGACGTTGAGCCGAAGTTTAAGGCCAATCCGATTATCGAACGGGCCATACCATATGAAATAGTGGTGTTGACTGTTAAAACCCACTTTGATGTTTTTAATCGCCAAAAACAGGCTGCATATTGGGCTCATTAGGACGGTCTTGAGCCGTGGAAGCTAATGGACGGGGAGGATTTCCCATCTGTAGGCTTCACACGGAAAAAAACCATGAAAATTCATTTTAAAAATAAAAAAAATACATGATGCAACAGCTACTGCTGCTGCCGCTGACACACCAAAGGACGCCAGCATCCTGCGCTGGACGCTGGCGTGCACGGACGCACGAGCTCGGCCTCTCGGCTCAGCTGTGGGCCCCACCGTGATGCATTTCGAACATCAACACCGGGAATTTGATGGGTCCCCTTTGTATATGGGACGTCCCCAAAAATCAGCCGTATACGGAACTCAGGTGGGCCATACCATCTAAAATCATGTGAAGACATGCCTAAACATATAAAATCACTTGGTGGGGCCTATCTGAAATTTGGATGAGGCTGAAACTTGGTTTGGACCCTCAGTCAAGTGGGACATACATAATGGGTGGGCTGGATTTGTGAACCACATTTCGGTGGGCCCCACGCCCACCCCCAGGTCCAAGTGACCTTATAAACAGTTAGGACGACATATAAACTTCACGGTGGGCCCCCAGGTCTGAGTGACCATATTAATGGTTTGGATGGAAAATAAACAATACGGTGGGCCCCCCCTTTGGTCTACGTGACCTCATGAATAGATTGGATGGCAATAAACATTACCGTGGGCCCATGGTCCACGTAACCCGTGAACCGTTCGGATGGCAAACAACGTCACTGTGGGCTCCCTAGTCCACGTAACCTTATGAACAGAATGGAAAATAAACATTGCAGTGGGCCCAGTTTTGGTGGGCCCAGGTCTATATGAGCTTTTCAATAGGCTTGAATGGAAAATAAACATTTTTGATGGGCCCCAGGTCTACATGACCTTGCCCATAGCTGGATGATAAATAAATATTACAGTGGGCCCAAGGTCCACCTGACCTTATGAATAGATTGGATTGCAAATAAATATTTTAGTGGGCCCTAGGCCCATGTGACCCTATGAACAGTTAGGATGGAAAATAAACATCATATTGGGCCCCATTTGGATGGAAAATAAACATTATGTTGGGCCCTAGGTTGGGTGGAAAATAAACATTTCAGTGGGTCCCACTTAGGACCCACTTATGTATGTATTGTGTCCACACCTTTCATCAGTGTGGACCTCCACCATGGAGTATTTGATTTATCTACGCCTTCCATCCCCATGGGACCTACTATGATGCATGAGTTTCATCTCAACCGTCCGACCATTCTAAGATTATTATAAGGCCATGTGTTGGGCCCATTTTGGTGTATTTATGGGCTGTCCATTGAGGCCCACTTTGATATATATGAGACCATGGTTTGAGGCCCATTTGGTGTATTGAAGGCCCATGGGTCGAGGCCCAATGGGAAGTACATGAGGCCCATTATAACGTGATTCTACCATGGTTTATGGGTTGACTATTGTAGTGGGCTATGCCTTGGGAGCAATGATGGTTTGACGTCCACATTGTAGGATGATGCTGGTTAGATGTCCGCATTATCACACTCCTTAAGGCCCACTGATAGGCCCATACTTGTAGTAAGTAGGCCGTCTAGGCCCATCTCTATGATATGTAGAGCCCGTCCCTATATATATGTTTAGTATAGATCCATGATTCATCGTCATACGCATCATATGTATGACTGATATGAGAAGTGACAGATCATAGCATATGTGTAACGACCCGTAAATTTCCGTACATTGGGTCGAGTACCACCTCGACCAGAAATCACGTAGGATTAAATTCTTTAGAAATTTAACAAAGTTAACTAAGTATTAAACTCGATTAGCCATGAAATCCGTTAGGATCGCTTTAAATACGATCTGCAAGACCCAAAAGTTACAGAATCATTGACGCTAGGTTACCCTAAAGTCTAGAACCAAACCCATTTCCCGTCTGCTCTCGGGAATGAAACAAAACTTCGTATTAGGTCTAGATCGCACATCGGAAGTCCGATTAACCCGAAGCTAAGGAACTAGGACCGCCCACCGGGCTTAACAATCATCTCAAAAATCAGCTCCATCCGATGTTCCATGGCCATTCGCTTCGATCCGGAGCGAGGGTGTGTGAAAAACACTATTCCCATTCCAAAATAAATATCTCGAAATAGTGATCGCATCATTCGTTGACGCGTCAAGATAAGCAACCCGACCATCGAATCGACCAAATTACACCCTCGGATTAAGAAAAATTTCAGGAACATTTACATGTACTTGGAATTTCTGATCGTGGCCCACTGACCGTCGAACTGAAAGTGGTCTGCCACGTGCGATCTGAGAATCTGATCGAGTCAAAGACATAATCCCACGTAGATCCATAGATGGTGAGCTTAAGTCTGACGTTTGGTTCAAGGAGGGCCACCAGAACCTCCCTTTTGAGCTGGAAAAGTGGCGAAATGCCTATATAAGTAGTCACCCTTGAACCTGAGTCTAATTTCGGAATGTTTTTGGCTATAAAAGGAGCTTAGAACAGCCCCTCTCACAGCCATACGAATTTGGGATTTTAACCCTAGAGAGAGAGAGAGAAAAGAGGGAGAATAGTTTGGGATTTGTGGGAGATCTTCCTCCTACTGCTTTAGATTGTTACACGGCCTACACCGCCCTGTTCTAGGCGCTTTCCCGGCGGTATCCATCCCATTTGAAGGTAAGAAACCCTAACCCTAGGTCTGATTTGTGGTAGAATCGTCGTAGGCTATGTAACGACTAACCGATTCTGCTCTTTAGGCTAGAAAACTCCCGTATACGGAAGATTTACTACCCTTGCTGATTCGTTGCGTTTCAAAAGGCAAAGGTGAGGACTTTAAGTGTATAAGTTACGGTTTTCAACGCTTTCAATGTCAGATAATGATAGATTCATGATCTGCGTGTAAATGCACATGTACAATGTGCTTTTCGTTTCCTGTTTCGATTAACGTTGTAAAATATGGATTTTCACATACTCTAGGTATACGTAGAAATACCGTATACGTATTTTTTTTGGGAAAATGTTTAACATGTTTATTTAATGTATGAATATATAATATATGAATAAAATACTAGTTTGGCGAAAGGCATCGCCAAAATACATGTTCACTTGTAAAGGCGACGTATGTTGAAATTGTGTATTTTATAAATACCGTATATGTAATTCTTTTGGAGTAATGTTTGACATATTTATTTAATATATGATTATACAATACATGAATAAAATACCAGTTTGGCGAAAGGAATCGCCGAAATCTCTGTTCGCTTGAAAACACTATGTATGTTGAAATTGCGTATTCTAGAAATACCGCTTATGTACAAATTTGGGAAGTGTAATTGTCATGATGATTTGTCGTATGAATATGGTATGTGCGGATAAAATAACCGCTTAGCAAAAGAATAGCCCTAATACGCAATTGCTAACATACGTTATGTATGTTGGAATTACGCACTCTAAGTGTTTGGTGTACATGCTTGTGTGCGTAAAAGCTTGGGTGTTAGTGCCTTAGATAGGCGCTGATATGGAATTCCCGACTCCCTTAGAGACATGTAGGGTCCCCTTCATGCGGTGGTTCGCTATAACCACTCACTTGTGATGCGTATGTAATTGTATCCCTATGTGTATAGTGCTTTATAACATGCTTTACAACATGCTTTATAACATGCTTTATAACATGCTTTACTTCATGTTTTACTTCATGCTTTATAATATGCCTACTAACATGCTTTACTTCATGCTTTACTTCATACTTTACAACTGTTTGAGTTTGGGACTATGCTTATAGTCCAAACTTTCAGTACCAGACTTGCGGTTGTGGCGGAGATTCATATCGCCACAACGGACGTGTCTGGCGAACCCGAGTCGTACTTCGGTTGGCGATAGTGGTTGGCCACACGGAGTGCTTTTGCGCTCCATATCGCTCAGCTTGTGGTGCGCTCGAGCTAGTCAGGCTCGTCAAGTAAACCGGAGTGTATATGTATGTTCACCATGTTTGGTCGCTACTGCTTGAACCTAGGGTACCAAACTTACCAGTGGCGATCCCGTTAACCATGGTACTCGATCCGCTAAGACGCATGAGCCGGCATGGTGGTATGGGACACCGTGGTCCAGTTGTCGGCCTACGCTGGGGTCATGTGCCTCCCCGTAGTGACCATTGCGCAACCAAACTCATGAGCCGATTATGGTGGTATGGGACACTATATTCGAGCTGTCGATACTTACGGCGAGAGCCGAGTACGGTGAGACCTGTGCTCGTGCTGATGGACGACGAGTCCTCCGTAGTATCTTCGAGTATACTCCAAGTGTCTGTGATTGGCGATGAGTCTTTCACAGTAACTAGAGTATGAGTTGAGCCGAGTACGGTGAGACCTGTACTTGAGCTGACGGCTAGTGATTGAGCCAAGTACGGTGAGATATGTACTTGAGCTGACGGTCAGCAATTGAGCCGCATACAGTGAGATCTGTATCCGCGCTGACGGGTGACGAACCCTTTGCGATGCCTTCACTACGCTTCTCAAACCATAATATCGTATGAGATTAGCTAGGATTGACGACCCTAGAATGGATCATGTTTGGGAATGATACAAGGAAGGTACTTTAGTTTCCCAATACTGCTAGTTGAAATGGATTAATAAAAACTTGGTAATCATGAGCATCATCGCACCGCATGTGCTTTGTAGATGTGGCGCACTGAGGGAGTAAGCATTCGCGAACGTAAGATGATGTCGCTTGAGGGTGGTTTGGCAAGGGCATACAGCATCATGTCATATCATTTTTGCATTTAACAAGAGTAGTTAGAAATGTTTGAATTGTATTGTATTATCATTACTGCTTGATTGATTTGATAACATGTTAACCTATGCTTTATTGTTCCACTGAGTTAGCTACTCACTCCCACGTTACGGGACAGTGTTTGCAACACCCACCAGACTCTGTCGCAGGTGTAGATGGCGCCTCTGTTCAGGAGCCGGAGCTCGACTTCGAGGAGGATCAGGAGGAGTTCTCCTTTATGCAGTACTCTGACGGTTATGCTTAGGCCGACTACATCGCGGGGATTCTCGGGCTTATCTACAGAGTTGTCTTTTGATTTTTGACTTAGAAACAATACATGTATATTGGTACTCAGTTAGTACTCATACTCTGGAGTTCACAAATTTTGATACTCTACATATTTTCAATATAAAATTTCAGTCTTCCGCTTGCCTTTATACAATTGAACTGGAGTATGAATTACTGTTTTGGTATAATCTCATTCATGTTTATTGCGCTAACTCAGACAACATTTAACCATCATTGTGTATGTTGCATAAGTAATGCGTTGGAACTCGGGAGTTGAGTTCATACTCGACCCCCGATTTTCAGGGCGTTACAATATGCCTTCAGGCGAACTGTTTATGGGCTCCCTGATAGGCGGAGTTGCCCTACATGAGCACATGGTTCACGCAGGACTGTTGCATGACTGGTAGTGTGACTTATGCACTTGCATTGTGTGATTATAGTTACTATATGCCCTAGCGACACCAGGGCCACAACCTCCACAGACACATCGTGGGTAGTTGGATTGGATACCAGAAATGTTTGGTTTTAGCATACGGGAGTCATAGATGTCCCTAGGTAAAAATCTCTAAACCCGATGGTACCAGAGGATGACTCCAACGTCGAGACCGAGTGGGTACACGAGCGCGCGAGGGCCGTATACCAGTAGGCGGCGTCTCCCACTGTGCCGTGGTCAGTTGGAAACGGGTATGACCTTACCCGCCTGAATGAGGAGGCAATTTCTAGGTTGAGTTTGACCAGCTTGAGGAATAGGTCTGTTATCAACGAGCCGGGCCCGATATTGGCAGGCAGATAGTGAGGTCTCTTCTGCTCTCCCATTTGTGCGTTCGGATAGGGATGCAAGCTGGCGTAGAGTGTACTAGACCCCGGTGATTATCCAGACTAAGAACCGTACTGATTTGATGCTCTAGTGAGGAGCTGTATTAATATGTGGAGGTGGATTGACATGCTTGACTTGCATTATGCATCGCATGGCCTTGACATGGCCGGTATTATTCATATCTTACACCGCATAGCCTTGGTACGGCTGGCTGCATTCATGTACTCATCAGCATGTTTCCGCATTACTCTGACCTTGCATTCTGAGCACGCTCATATTGCTCACACACTTACCCACCCTCTAAGCTTTCTATAAGCTTATGCACGATTGATGCGTGCAGGTGACGCCAAGACGCAGCCGTAGTCTCGCCGCAGTTGGAGCGTGCAGCCGAGCTTTTGAAGTTTTTGTCATTTTCAATATATTGTATTTCCCTTTCTTACGCCTTGTACTCAAAAGTTTTTTATTACAGTGGATTTTGTGATGGTGTTCTTATGGTTATTATTCGTGGGTTATGCTTGTGGTTATGCTCATTACGAATCAAATTGATTATTAGAAATCCTTCTTGTAGCATCACAGGATCGAAACCTGGTATATGGGTGCCGGGAGCCGAAAATGGGGTACTACGGAGGCTGTCGGCGCCGGATTCGGCGATCAGGAATTTTGTGAGACCGGTCTCCGAGTTCGGGGCGTGACAGGTCCCACCACATGTGGGCCCTCAAATCATCAAGATCAATGGTAGGAATCCTAGATCACCCACCGATTTCGCTCCTTGGAATGCTAAGCTTCTAAGCTCTGTCTTTGATGGAGGTTGATGAGATTTGAAGGGTGGAGATAAGAGTTGAGGGGGGGTAGGAAGTGGGCCACACTTGCTCTCCTCTTGGAAAGCTTAGACGTCCACCCTTGTTGCTTGGAAAATAAAATAAAATAATTGAGAGAATGAGAGAGAGAGAGGAGATGTGAGGAGAGAGGGATGGGTGATGGGTGATGGGTTGTGTTGACTTTGGGTGAGAGAGGGATGGGTGTGATGGGATATATACTTGACTTGTACATTGATTGATTGATTTAATATTTGGTAGAGATTCTCTTGGGTTTGCAAATGCGTGGTATTTTTCTCAAAATAAACGCGGGCCCACATCTCTCGGCTTGGGTATCGCATCGCCACACTAGACGCGGCGTTGGAAAAGCGGCTACGACGCGATCGCAAGGGTACAAGTCTCTGGTCGAGCCGCCTCAGATCTACAGGATACAACTTAGGTTGTGCGCAAACCCTGATTACAGGTCACGGGTTGCCGAAATTCGACGGGAAGGATTGTCAGAGTCTATGGAATGGTACGACTAGGATACGGGCCTGACAGGGGTGCTCACCCTCACTGGTTGTAAGTAATCTCGTAAAGTATGAGGCGGGGTGCATGGTGCACCTCATTCTCATCCTGGACTTCCGCAACTTGAGGTTGTGGCTGATTCACCGGTTGATTTACAGCCATAACCTCAATTAACTCTGAGGATCTTGAGTGATGTCTAATCCTGTGATGGATGAATAACCCCTCAAACAATCCTCCTTCACTTAAGAGACGTCAAGTGTTGTCACAGACCCATTTGGGCATGAAACACTCTCAGCCCTCAATTTCAGAATCTAACCTAAACCTAAAGGAAAGAAGGGAAATAGAAATGTAAAAATAGAAAGAGAGAGAATTAGAAAGAAGTTAACAAATTAAAAGGTTCTATGTTAGGATGCTATAAAAGAAAGAAAAAAAAAAGGACGTCAAGTGTTGTCACAAACCCACTTGGCCATGAAACACTCTCAACCCTCAATTTCAGAATTTAACCTAAACCTAAAAGAAAGAAGGGAAATAGAAATCTAAAAATAGAAAGAGGGAGAATTAAAAAGAAGTTACCAAATTAAAAGGTTCTATATTAAGATCCTGTAAAAGAAAAAAAAAATGAATTAGTTTCTAAAAAGGAAATAAGGAAAGCAACCTAGTTTCTAAATAAAAAAAAAAATTAAGGAAATAGAAAGTTTCTTAAAAACAAAAATTAGCTTCTAAAAAAAAAAGCAGGAAAGTTTCTATCATAGAATTAGAAAGTAGTTTAGTTTCTAAAAACAGAAAATGAAAGTTTCTAAACCTAGAATTAGAAAAAAAAGTTAGTTTCTAAAATAATTTAGAAAAACCTAATCCTAAAAATAGAAAATAGAAAATCCCTAATCTTAAACTAATTCCAAAACTAGTCAATCTTAGAAAAACGCAACCGTTAGTCCTCGGCAACAGCGTTAAAAACTTGTTTACAACCCTAAATGTAGGGTCGCGATGCTGTAATAATCTCGGTGAGACCGAGGTCGAATTCACAGGGACTAATCTTGTGAGTATTTAGAACGCAACTAGAAGTAGAACTAGAAGAAGATGCAAATCTAAATCTGAAAATTAAGGGAGAGTAATTATGAATTATTTAACTAAAACTTGTAAATTCAAAGGTAGGAACTAGGGTTTCCAAGGATTCACTTGTAGACATCAGGGAGATCTTTGCTTGATTAAAGGACATAACTGGAATCAGAGTCCTATCTTATCCAGTTTGAAGATATCTCAGTAAAACCAAATCTGAACTTCCTTTGACTTAATTCTCAATGGATGAGAGTTGTGAGAACTGGAAGTGATTCCATCACAAAACCATGCCCAGGAGACAATGGCTCATAATAGGATATACCAATCTCATAATCAAACATAAGAGAATCATGAAGATTAGAAAGGATTCCATCATCCGACCATGCCCAAAGGACGATGATGAACAATAGGATTTCCTAATTTCATAATCTCAATATATAAAAAGAACATACTCAAAGCTATCGCAAATCTATTGTAATTTGAGTCATAACAAACCATTAAAAACTGAAAGTATTTCTTAAATATCAAACTAGAATCAAAGAGAGTTCAACATAAACATGAATCAAAGCAATAGAAAATATCCCATCACGCTACAAGCTTCACCTTTTAGCTCTACCTAAGAGGTTTAGCCAGCCATAGACATGATTGGAAATAAAATTCTAGAAGTAAGCATGAAAAACTAAGGAAGAAAGAAGAAAAACGCTTGGCGACGGCTCTCCGCCCTTGTGTTTCGCTCCTCCAAACCCTAAATTGATTAGATAGATTAACGCCCAGGGATGCCCTAGAGACTCCTATTTATAGTTGTGCAACGCTACCTTTCATACCTCTTTGAAAAAATATGGAAATTGCCTTAAATTTACGCACTCTGCGTAACTTCGCGTGATTCGTTCGATGACGTTGAACAGGCTTTGATGTCATAGAAGGTGTCTTTTATACGTGCTTTTTCCGCGCTTTTGTAGATTCATCTGGACTCTTCAACCTTTTATGTCATCGAACCTACCTTCGATGTGATCAAACATTGTCCGAGGAATCGATAATGTGTCCAAAACAGTCCAGAGAGTTATTCTAATTTCTTCATAAATTCAATGTCATCGAAGAGACCTTCGATGTCATCGATCAGATCTTCGATGTCATCGATGAATGCTTCAAGTAATTGAAAATGGTGCCCAATGTGTCCAGCGAGTTTTTTCGAAATTCCACAGAAAATTCGATGTCATCGAGCAGGTCTTCAATGTTATCGAGCAAAACTTCGAATCATCGAACAAGTTCTCGATTCATCGAAAAACGTTTTTAATTTGTCCAGCGACCAACTCGATTTTCCTTCATAAATTTGATGTCATCGAATGTGTCCTCGATGACATCGAATGGTGCTCTATGACACTGTCAATGTGTATTCTGCACTTGTTCTTTTGACTTTGTTCCTTCTCCACTTGGTTTCCTTGAATCTTGGGACCTTGAAATCTTCAATCTTTGTCTTCTAAGATCTATTCTTTGCATTGGTGATCTTTAAGCATCAAATCCATGCTTTTAACACATTTTCCAATCCAAGCTCTTAAATTCACCTTGTAACACAAACATGAGTAAAATAAGACATTAAACAGTATCATGTTCATAAAACTAAGATATAAATGGGGTTCAATATGCAATATTTGACTTCAATAGTGTGGTCCATGTAAACTTTAGATCTCATTTTTGGGACCCATCAAGTTAATATTTGAGTTTTCCCTTCATTTGGGTTTGTCTGACTTTTTGAACAGGTTTGATGGAAAATAAACATCATGGTGGGCCCTATGAATGTTTCAACGGTGGGCATCATTATACCCACTGATTTCTATGGTGTGGTCCATGTAAGCTTTGTATTTGTCTTATTTTTGGGCCCATCACATAAAATGATGTTTCAAAAGGGATAGATGGTGTGGATATAACACATACATCATAGTGGGTTCCACATAACTTGGTGACGTCTCACGTGGTACGGAGGGCGGTGGTGGTTTGTGGGATTTCCAAACATACTACAACAGAGGGATGAATGTCCACAGCTTCCATCATTCAATCCAAACACATTTGGAGTTAAAATCGGAGATCTAGAGTTTCAATCTTTCTCTTCCAAACATGAAGTAGGATGACCTCTAAGCCATGGGAGATCTAGAGTTTCAATCTTTCTCTTCCAAACATGAAGTAGGATGACCTCTAAGCCATGGGACTCCGCAACGAACCTCGCACCATGTAATTATTACATTGTGGCAATATCATCCCACCTAAACCCATCTAATCCCATGCACCAAACACCTCTTAAGTGTTTATCATCCTCTAGAGTGTCCATCCAGTTAAATCCTATGAACTTTACAACTCTTCATTAGTTATATAAAATTTTAACCGACCTTCCGTTGCAGAGAAATGAGTTAGGCGCATTTTTTAGTCTTATTTGCAATTGCATGTGGCCCTTATTTAGAGGGAACATACCACACCTTGCCTACACTCAACGCCCTTGCCCTTGCCTAGCACCCACGCTCCACGTCACCCACAGCGCTGATGCCATGCCACACCGTTGCCCAAGGACCACGCTTACCCAACACCCATGCAGATCGCCCTTCCCTGACGGTCTTATTCACGGCCCATGATTTACCCACCCATGCCCAAAGGGGAAGACATCGGCCAACGCCCATTTGATGCACTTACTGAACACGGCCCCCACCAGCCTTGCCCAATTCCATGTACGCCGTCCATGTCTACAAAACACACCCTGCTCGATGCCCAATCATGTTGCACACCATCCCTCATTTGGCCATATGCCCAAAAATCCTAGGCGAATCCATTGCTCTGGTAGGCCATACAAGTTGGCAAGATTTTTGGGCACATGGCCAAACATGGGGGCGTAAAATGATGGTTAGATAAGATGTCATCAACATATCATGGTGGGTCACAGAGGTCGTTTGCACTCGTTGATTTTCCATATGTGTGCGCGTGCACAAGATGTGGGCGTATAACTTGGGGAATAAAGGTAACAAAGAGTTGATGCCATGTGGCCGAGGTATCAGAGTGGTTCTTGAACCATGGAGCAAATATTTGACAATGAGACTGTACATGTTGAGACTCTTAACCCATTGGTTCTCAGGCATATAAATAAATAAAGAAGAAAGGAAAAGAAAGGCTCTGGAAGGAAGGAATGGAGGAATTACGAAATATATGGAATCAAATACTAAGAAAGAAAGAAAAAAATAATAATAATAATAAGAAAATAAAACAAAGGGACAAGTACTGCAGGAAATGTGTGTAGAGAGATAGTGGAGGAGTGTGGTGGGGATGGTGGTGGAGCATATGATAGTTGTATTTTTTTTTTTTTTGAGAATGTTTTATCATTTTGACTTTTTAATGAGTCGGAGGGGGAAGTGGCCAGTCCCACGTGGGATAGCGACCCTCGATGGGTGAGGGAATCCTGATTTGTTTTTATGCGCACCACTTTTTGGAGCCCACTCGTGCAAAGTGAAGAAAAAAAAAAGGGTTTTAGGACCTAATCATCATGGATTAATTTCTTTTCAAATGGTTCGTTTTGCATGCGTGTTAACACATGACCATCTACCATTGGTAGCAAGAGGCCCCCCTTGCAGCACCATGGTCTTGCGTGGTTACAACCGTTCATCTCCTAGATTGATTCCAGGTGAACCGTGAGCCACACATTATCGTTCTCAAGGAGTTGGAAATAAAACCATTAGCAGGGAAGGATCAATGGCCAAAAGTATCCTTTAAGCATAGGCTTTTTTTTTTTTCTAGAAGACAATTAAAAATAATAATAATAATATTATTATTATTATTAATAGAAGTAGAAGTACTGTCCATTGGAGATAGATGGACCATTGGGATGATCGGAAAATGGTGGCATCTGAGGCCCAGTGAGCAGAAATTGGTATGAGAAAGGGGTGGTTTGAAAGAAGCCAGCTGGTGCGGCGGGCAGAATCGGTGAGTGTGTGTATGAAGATGATGGGGGTGGGTGGTGGTGATTTGAAAAAACGAGGCCATGGGCCCACATTGTTTGTTATTAGCCAAGTTGGCGAGGTTTGAAATGAAAGGGAGCACTTGCATAAATCAATTGAGTTGGGGGAGAATCGAGCTATCATTGTAAGGCGCATCAAGCAAAGACGCACATGTAATTCCCTTCCCGTCTTTGATTTTTTTGCCCGCGGGGGTTGCAATTACATGCTTATCTTTTACCCACACCATACCCCCGCTTAGCGTATACAAGCGGAATAACAGTAGATAGGGTCGACTTTCAAGTATACCATAGTGTTCTTGGAAATAGTAAATAATGTTTAGGATGATAATTGTCATCTTGAAACACCCTCTAATATGCATTGAATAAAGCCAATTTACCTGGTGTCTCTATTATCTTCTTCTTCTTCTTCTTCTTCTTCTTCTATTTATTTTATTATTTTCCTTATTTTCTCTGTTAATTTAATCCCCCACAATTATTATTCCAACTCTCACTCTTCCCAAGGAAAAAAAAAACGAAAGGAAAAAGAAGCATCACTCAAGCCGCTGTAACTGGGTACTCTTGCTGTATACTTGGGTATGAGTTAGGAAAGAAGGTTTGGTGGATTCCTGGACCAATCATGGGTTGAGAGGTTTCAAATGGATCTGTAGCCCATGTTTGGGCTTGAGGGTGAGAACGCTGATGGGCGCGTGCCGGTAGTTTCTCGAAATGGTGAAGCTGAAACTGGAAAGAAGCATGCTCAAGATGATCTTTGCTTCCATCATCGCGTAGGCCTGGCCGATGCAGTTGCGCGGTCCCATTGAGAAAGGCATGAAATGGCGGCCTGGAGCAAACGACTTGCCGGCAAATCTCTCTGGGTTGAATTCGTTTGCATCTTTCCCCCACAATTCCTCATTGTGGTGAATGGCAAGCACTGGAATCCAAATGGATAGCCCTTGGGGGATGTGGAGGTCACCCAAACTGATATCTTCAAATGCCATCCGAGGGAGGAGAGCGGCAGGCGGATACAGCCTCAGGGATTCGTTTAGTATCATATTCAACAGAGAGAATTTGCTGAGCTGATCGGCTGAGGGAGGTTGTTTGCCGCAGACCTGTAACACCTCAGCACGGGCTTTGTCTTGCCATGAGGTATTGGTGGCGAGGAGCATGGCAGTCCAGGTGAGGAGGAGAGCTGTGGTCTCGTGGCCTGTGAAGAAGAAGGTCTTGCATTCGTCCATGAGTAGTTGGAGGTTGAAGCTAAAACCAACCCTCTTCTTCTGCATCTCATCCAGTAGTATCCCAAGGAGGTCTTCACCGTGAGAGGTGCTCCGACCAACCTCGACACAGTCTTTCCGGCTCTGGATGATTTCCATCAGCAGTCTCTCTACTTCCGACTTCAAAGCTTTGATCTCTCTGTTGAACTTGCTGGGGAAGAAGCTGCGAGATATAAAAAAAAATATAATAATAATAATAATAATAAATTATATTGAAATTGAAATTAAAAATAAATAAATAAAAATAAAAAAAATCTGCAAGAAACCACAACCAATTCAAGTACAACGTGGGTGTTTCAGGTAAAAGAAGAAAGAGGGTGGGAGTCTATGATGAATGATCGAAGAAGATACTGACCGGCTTCCAGGAAAGCATAAATGGCGTGTAGATTGAGCGCAGAGGTGCTGCAAGGATGTGAGGAGATGGAATATTCGCTTTCCCTTCTCATAGCTACTGTCAAACTCCGTCCGCGAAATGATGTCTACGGTGAGCCTAGTGAGGTAGCTGCCGATCTCGACCTCAGTTTGGCCCGATTCAATGGTCTCATTTAGAGATTGGATCATTTTGGAGGTGCATTCCACCATGTATCCAACGTGTCCCTGCAGATAAAAGCGATTTCTTTTAGAAGAAGAATAAAAAAAAATGAAAACAAGGAAGATGGAGAAGACGAAACGGTGTGATTGTAATTTGATGGTACGTCTCATCATCATCATCATCGTCAGTACCTTAAGCTTGTCTGCCATGAATGCAGGGGCGACGATGTGGCGCTGGTGGAACCAGTCGTCTCCGTTGGCCATGAGCAAGCCTCTGCCTATGAAATGCTTGGATCCCTGCCGTTGGAGCCAAGACTTGCCAGAAAGGTGGCTGTATTTGGAGGAAAGGAGCTCTTTTATCATTTCTGTCTCCGTCAAGCACAGCCTCGGTTCACTCCCATTCCAGTATATGAAACGCTTCCCTGCCCAACACAGTACCTCACTCTTTTCAATTCCTCCTCTAATCCCATCATCATCACAATTATAATCGATATTAACAATCAACAGAGAAACAACATAGGAGAGAGTTAATTGAAATTAATTGAAATATCACCGTATTGTTTAGACCAGAGGACGTAATGCGGTAATACACGGGAGACGATGTCATGATGGATAGAATCCATGTCTGAGGAGGTGGATTTGGCCAGGATAGATGCCATCTCCATGAGATTCCCGATGAGAAAGCGGGGTTTCGGCCCACGAATTCCTTGCTTCTCCATCACCTTTCTGATGCGTCTTGGAGTGTACCAGTAGCAGGAGATGGTCACCAAAACCGCTCTCATAACCAAACAGAGGACTAAGAAGGCCCCTCCCCACAGTAACATCCAGGCCATTGATGCTCACTTCACGAGGGCCGAAGAGAGAACTGATTACGGTGGGATGTTCCTACTCCCACCCCCTTCCCCCTTTGCATCTTTATAAGCACATGAATATGGCATTTTTCTTTCAGGAAAGTGAAATTCAGTAAAATAAAATAAAAAATAAAAACAACTATGTGCTCACGGAGGACAACTACTCTGTATCCCGTGTCTCAAATCATCACACGTGGAATCCTTTTCTCATATCCGTACTCTCCATCAGATGAAACTTATGGTGATGATCTATCGTTCAATGATCACACATACCATATGATCCCCACGGTCCCAACATAACACATTTGCTTCTGCCTTTTTTTTTTTTTTTTTTTGGGTAATTTTGGGCCGTTGCTTTTACTTTCTTCCTTTCTTACACAATTGCTGTCCGTTCGTCGGTTTTATGTATAAAATCAAGCAATCAACCCGAATCCGGAGCTGTCCCTCCGTGATGGAGCGTACCTGATGAAGAGCTCAGACGCGGACAGACGTGGCATACACATGCCTTGTTTTTCCGTATAAATGATAGAATTCTTGCCTGGAAATATATAAATATATATATATATATATATATATATATATATATATATATATATATATATAGAAAAAAAGAAAAAAGAAAAAAAAAAGAAGACACCTAACTTATTGAGAAACGCATACAAGGCAAGGGTGGATGTAATCCTTCCCATTCATCCAGTTGGCCCTTCCCCGTAGGTCCCTTGCTAATGAAAGACGTGTGATAAGGACATACGTGAAAAATAGTGACACGACTTGCCAGCACGCCCTGTTGACACAATGATGAATGTGATGAGGATAACTACCCTGAATCTACGAAGCTTCTCTGGATTCTTTATAGAGACTTTTCGAATCTACCAGGAAAGAAAGTAAAAAATAGAAATAAATTTTAAGAAATTCGAAATTGATTAATTGATAACTAAAAATGAGTTCATAACCATTTAAACAGGGGTACCAAGCAATGAGAAAAAAATCAGAATCAAACTACAACTAAAACTCCTAGAAATCATGACTTACTATAAATAGTAAACTTACTATTTATAGACGGTCGTGATGTCTACTAGTGCGCAGGGTTTTCGGCCAAAAATAGTAAGTGTCATATTTGGCTTCACCAAACCATTCTCCTAATTATTTTAAGCTCTTTACACGCTGGGTGCAACTCCTAAAGCCCAACGGATGAAGAGCTATAATTAAACTAAAATTTACTATTTACAGTAAAAACAAAATTAAAATAGGGAAACGACCGTCGATCCAGGAGTTTTTCACAATTCCGGGCTGCGCAACTCAACATTGGGTTGGTTGGCTAAAGTAGCTCGTTCTACCCTAAAATCATATATTTTACGTCAGCTAACTTATTTCGGATTGCGAGATACGCCCAATATAAGGTCCGACGGTCCAGATCACTTTTGTCGTCGACCGGGCCTTTTCTGATCCATCTTGGCCATGAAACTGTCCGTGACCCGCTCTACATCACCTGTCTAAGGGCAATTCATGCCATGGGAAGCAAGGTGTCGCCCACCGGATGTCAGTGAGAAATCCATTCCGTCCGTCACTTTCTCCGGCTCAGGGACATGATCCAAAAAATGAGATAGATCAAACACTTATCCACAGTCGAACTGTCGCAGGGCCCACCATAATATTATATGCCATCCATACCGTTCATAAGGTCATCATAACTGTGATGAACTGAAAATTTAAATGTTAGCCTGATCTAAAGCTATTGTATCCCTATTCCATCCCACTGTTTTTGTAGTGTGGTCCACGTAAGTTTTCGATCTACCACATTTTGGGACCATGACCTCTAGAAACTGATGGACCGAGTAGATTTCTCAGGGACATCTCGGTGGGTCCCATGTAGCTTCGGACAGCAGGAACCTCTCGCTCCCATGTCTTTACCCCTCATGTGAATTCCACTTCTGTATGCATACGTACGTACTAGTCTTTCAATAGTTCACCACTTCTGCATTGTCATCTCATACGCCATACATCCACCCAAAGCATCCAGATTACGGAAACCATTATCGATTGAACTTGGTCCCAATTTCACACTAAACAAGTGATCTTAACCATTTGATTTTTGTTCACCGACTTTTTTTCAACCATATTGAACAGTTTGATGACTGCCATTGTTGGGCCATTTTAGATGCAGAATGGCCCTGGGATAGATACCGTTTCGGTCAGCTTGTATAAGAAAACACATGTACCAATGGACGAGATATCTCCGGTCAGTCAAAAAGTGGAGAACCATCACCGTATTCCTCTCCCATATGGGAGCGAACAAAGGGGTTTATTTTATTCGGAAACGAAAGCCACTCATCTCTTTGACTGCGCCAATGTTTTACTTGACTCTTGTTTTCGCATACATTTATTCTCTCTCCGGTGTCTAAAAGCGCAGGTAATCCTGTAACGGCTAATAAAGTGAAGTGGTAGATCACTGTAAATGAATAGTTCCCTTAATGTCATGTAAATGGGTAATGAATATCATTGCCACATAAATCCTAACTAAAGCCCAATGTAAGCTTCAATTCTTTGACACGCATGTAATGTACTCATGTAATTACGTATATATACTATTCATTTTGCAATATCAAATTTAGCGTGGGACTCCAAATGTTACCTTCATCCAATACTTCTATGGGCAGCAAGAAGTTCTTAATGGAAGGGATTAATCCCAACAACTTTCTATACTGTGGTTAATTTCTATTTTGAATATGTCTCATTTTTATTTTTTATTTTCTATTTTCATAAAATAATTATGCAAGATGAATGGGTGGTAAGGATATAACACATACATCATAGTGGGGCCCACAAAACTATACCACCTCAAAGCACCTTCTCCAATGGAGTTTGGTAATAAGTTGACGGATTATTATGATTTGACAGCTTGATTTAATCAATAGGCATCAAAATATAATGAGGTGAGTTTTACATCACATTACTGTAGAATTCAACCGTCCAAAACCAACAAGAGTCCCATGCAGCTAGAATATTATTGGGCAACCATAAAGGTAGTCATGGGCTCATTTTTATTTTTATTTTTAATGTCAACTTTTATAAAAGGTTGTGCTTCACTTGTTTTCAGCCATCTTCACATAATCTTAATCTTTTGAGCCTGTTTGGATGGTGGAAAATGAAATGAAAAGAAAAATGAATGATTTTTTAATAATAAGATATCTCATCATCTTTGGACACTTAAAAAATATTTGATTTCAAAATACAATCATTATCCAATCATTTAAATTTACTTTAGGGCCAGTTTGGGCGGTGGGATTAGAAGGGATTGGGTGGGATGGGATTCAAAAAAATATAATTATTGCTCATGGCAGGGGTTGTCATGGGATAAAATTAATGCCCTGCTTTGTTGATAATAGGGTGGAACATTGAATGAATATACTCACCATCATTTGAAATTATTGAGAATAATACCCGTGTGTTATATCTAAATTGTTCATTTGTTTCGTAACCTCATTTTATGGCATAGACCTAAAAATGAGATAGATCCAAAACTTATGTAGCACCAAAGAAGTTTTTAACGGTAAGTATTCAATCCCTGTTGCTTTCTATGGTGCGGTCCACTTGAGCATTAGATTTACCTGATTTTTTGGCCCATGCTCAAAAATAATCTCGATAAATGGGTGGATGGTGTGGATATAGCCCGGACATCATGTTGGCACCTACACAACTTTCCAAACATTGAGTGAAATTGGCAAAGGACCCAGTGCAATATCATTTAATGTAATTCCAAGCATTTCCATTATTCCCAAACATGGAGTCGAATGGGCACAGGACCAGATGAATCCCATCCCCACCTAATCCTTTCTAATCCCACTGCCCAAACTGAGGCTTATCTAGGGTTATGGTATGTACAATGCACGTGGCTAGAGTAACAGAGTTAAAATGGAGAGACTTAACCGGAAATGATGTGACTACATGCATACGGGGCTGCGCAAAGAGAAAAGGGTTTTAGACGATGGACAACCCAATTGATGCAATTCTTCATTAGTAGGCTGCACAGGACTTATTGGAGTACAAGGTACAAATGCCCTCGTGTTGAAGAGTTACTCTCAAATGAAAATTGAAAGATTTTTTCTGCCTACACTAGTTACACCAAGTATATATATCAAAAAACAAAAAACTGTTCCAAGGCTGCGGGTATTAGGGAGATTTCCTTTCCTTTTCTTTCCGTTTATTTGAGTTTTCACTAATCGAATAATTAAAAAGTTATTAGAATGAGCTACCAGCACTATCTCGAGAGATAGATTTCCTAATTAATGAGTGGGCCATGCGGAGCAATAATGAGGTGGTGACTACCTCGTCCCGGAAAGGGAATTTTGGAAGCTTCTTCCATCTCTGCCTTGGCCATCCCATGATGACAAATATAAACATTCATGTTCTACTAGCGTACGACCATCCATGGACAGTCCTTTGCGTTTCTCTGCACGTGGCACTGATTATCTCATTCCGAACCGGCTACGTGGTGGGACACATTACAGATAGATCATTACACTGAAGACAGAAAGGCAATGTGTTTTGATCGGCCATCTCAAAACAAAATTTGAGTGAGGAAAGAAAACTCTAGTAGTCTGTTGATGAGTTAAGACCCAGTTTCGAGATACTATGCAAGTATGGGGGATTTAGTCTATTTAAGAATGAGTTAAAAATGGGCGACACGTATGCAGTGGCGTGGTCCATGCTATTTACGGTGAACGTATCAAATTAACTGGCGTGAATGGATGAAAAACGTTCAACACCACCGCCCATTTTCTCCAATAATTCGACCCCTTCCCGTCCACCACCAAAAATGGCAGGGCATGTTCCCTCTTCCGCTGTCTATCTGGACATGGACAGGCAAGGCGTGACTGGCCGGAGGTTCTGCTGCTGGTTTTGCTCGATTGACCAGGCCACTCCTAAACTCTTTAACGCGCATTTACTATTTCTTTTGAAACGGATGACCACGTACCCTCTCTTTTTTATTTTTATTTTTTCCACCTCGTGCACGTCTTTGTTGAAGATCTCCTTCATCTCTAAATACGGGGAGGTGTGATTGAGGCAGATTTTGGTCTCCAATTTCGGAAAAGAGCCTTAACTCTTTCATTAAATTCATTGTATCTAAAAGAGGCATCTTCACCTAAAATTTTCAGAGACGATAGACATGTGTCCACTCTCTCACCTCAACCGGAGCATTGACAGCTCCATTCGCACTCATCTGCTCCATTTCCCACGCATGGATCTTCTGTTTCACCGGTAGGTTAACGGACGCGGATTGGCTACTAACCTCGCAGTAGCAATGTCACTGCGTTATATGAGCCCCACTATGATGAATGTGTTGTATCCACACGGTTAATAGATTTGGAGAGATCATTTTAGGAAATCATAAAAAAAATAATAATAATAATAATAAGGTAGATCCAAAGCTCAAGAGAAGCGCACCACATAGAACAGTTGGATTGAATGCCTACCTTTAGAAACGTCTCTAGGCTACAAAAGTTTTCGATCAAGATGATGTTTGTGTTTTTCCTTATTACATGTCTTTGTTAACTTATAAACAGGTTGGATGTCAAATAAACATCATGGTAGGCCCTATGTAGGTTTCAAAGGTGGTGGCATCATCGTCCCACTGTTTTCTGTAGTGGGTCCACTTGATCTTTGGATCTACTTCATTCTTTGGCTCATGCCATGAAATGATCTCTCCAAATGGATGAACGGTGTGGATACAACACATACATCATGATTAATCCCACAAAACGTGGTAACGTCACTTAGTAGCCAAACTCGCTACTGAAAATGACTTTCCATTCGTCGGTTCTCGTACGATAGAAAGCAAATCCTTTGTACGGATTAGAGCTTCCCCCTCCGCAAGTCTCACCCCAATTGATCGTTTCGTGGACTGAAATGTCCATTGGGTCCCTCATAAATATAGACCGTCTGTTTAAATTGCTAGATGAATATCTGATGCTTGGGCCCACCAAATCAAGCTCCAAAAGTTAGTAAGAAGGGTCCCACGCATTACCATTCTTGTGGGACACGGTTTGGCCAGTGACGCTGGTTAGTGCTCTATTGGTCCTACCATGATATATGTGTTTTATCGGTGTCCATCCATTTTTCTCGATCATTTCAGGGCTTGATCCCGTAAAAGAGGCCAATCTAAATCTTAAGTGGACCACTATAATGCCCTGAATTTCGAGAGTCGAGCAAAGCTCTACTCCCGAGATTCAAAACATCACTTATGCAGTATGGATGATGATGTTCAGATTTCGTCCATATTAATGAGTTAAACATGAGTAAGATTATAATAAATCAGCATAGCATACTCTGGATATAATTACATTAGTCAAGCGGAAGTCTGAAACATATATATTTAAACATGTGGGTATTTCACAAACTTCCAGAATATGAATACGTAACCGAGTTTAATATATACATGAATTGTTTCAAAATGAACAAAATATGGAAAAGTAAAATGTCCAACTAAGCCAGAAATCCCAGTGGTCCCTGCGCATAGGCACGAGGTCTACATCAACCCGACCGAGAGTTGAAAGTAGGAGAATTCCTCCTCCTCTTCCATAAAGTCATGCTCCATTGCATAGACTTCATCAGCACCTGCATCTAAACCAGAGTCTGGTTGGTGTTTTAAAACACCGTCCCAGAGTGGGAATAAGTGGCCAACTCAGTGGTACTATAAGGCAAAAGTTAACATGTTATCAAGTCAATCAAGCAGTAATGATAAGGCAATCATAACAATCACTTCCTAACTACTTTTTTTAATGCAGGAATGGAGTGCAAGTAATGATGTATACCCTCGCATCGAAGCTCCCTCACAAGCGACTCTGTCAACCTATTTCACATATGACAACACTTCCTCAAAACGGTGCAACTTCATCGCATTTAAAGCACATCCTAACTAATGCAATACAATGCATGGTCGTGTTAGGCAAGTACTTAATTAAGCTTATTCATACAACAGGTTTGGAAAGCTAGGGTACCTCCCTTTATATCATTGACCCGAACCGAAGGATCCATCTAGGTTCATCACTCCTTGTTAAGCACATACGATAGACAAGTTGTAGGGTCACACTCCTAATGAAAAGCAGTTGATAGACAAGTTTAAGAGTTTATACTCGCGGTCACTAAGGGAAGACTCGTCACCTTGGCGTATGCCACTAACACGAATGCGGTGTCCCATACCACCATGCCTGGCTCACGGGTCTTAGATGCTCACTGGTCACTACGGGGAGGCTCGTCACCCTAGCGTAGGCCGACAGTTCAAACATGGTGTCCCATACCACCATGCTCGGCTCATGAGTCTTAGCGGATCATGGTAGTTAAAGTGGGTCTTTACATTGGTGATGAGTACCTTATATTCAAGCAGTAGTGTCCATACATGGTAAACACATAATAGGCCAATCGGTTTATTAGGCAAGTTCGATTGGTACGGGCACACGCTGACTTAATCGACATGCAGCATATAAACACCCCTCGTGACCTAACCACTGTCGACAATCGTCGTGAGACCCGGATTCATCGAGTATACCCAATGCGGCGAGACTAATTCGGCCACCCGAACATGGACTGTTACCGATTGTCTGGGCTATGTTGTAGCCCTAATCTTACTCAGATGCAGCAAATAAACACATGTGATAATCATTTCAGCATTTAACAAACAATCCAAGTAAATTCCTTATTTGAGCATTTCATCAAACACATTAATCATGTTACTAAACACTTGCATTTTATCCATAAATTGCGTAGAGGCAAATTTGATTACATGAAAGAAATTATACATATGTATAAGGCAATTAAGAATCTTATCTTAATACTCGTAATAAATACAAATCATCAACAAATTCTCTTTCAGACAATTCACCAAACACTTAGACTACAATTCACCAAATATTAGGGGTGCACACGGGTCGGTTTGGTCCAGTTTTGGGGTGAAACCGGAACTAAATCGTTCCTAACGGTTCTATAATTTTTGAAACCGGAACCGGACCGTTAGCACCCTAGAACCGAAACCGAAACCGGACCGTGAAAAAGGAATGGAATCAGAATCGAACCGGAACTAGCTCAAATATCCTCCAATCATCTAGTTTGGATCACACATTCAGACTTACTTTTGATTTATGGCCCACCTCAAGTGGTTCAGTATTTGGACAGTCCATTTCTCACATAGTTATATGACACGTGCTCATCATCAGTGTGCATGTGTACAGATCATCATCATCTTACAGAGTATCAAACCCTTTTTTCATCTAAACATCCCATCTTTGGGGAAAAAAAAAAAGAGTATCTTAATTTTTGCATGCTTAACTTTTCTCTTACTTAGTGACTTTTTTATTTGGACATGTATAAGTGTGTGATGTTAATACTCTTTCTTATATGTTTTAATTGCTAACTTCACACTCTTTCTTATACTCTTCACATATTTGATAACCACGTTCACATATTTTCATTTCTTCCTTTGTCATTTTGTGACAAAAAGGGGGAGAAATTGTGTGTATAATGCTTTAATTTGTTTATTATGATGTGTTTCGGTATGAATGGTGGATGTAGAGAAATGGAAATGCATATCGTGTGGCATGTAACTTGTAGGCATGTATGTGGATTATTATTTTTTTTTTTTGGATATGTATATCTTAATACAGGTCTCTACAAGTCAATTAGCTTATTTTGAGGAAGAGTAGATTGAGGGGGAGTTGTGATTGTTGGATTCGACATGAAGGAGTTTTTGAACTGTGTGAATCTGTGTATTATAATAGATTAATTTTCTATAAGTTGGTTTTGTCACAAATTTGACAAAGGGGGAGATTGTGAGTGCTAAGTTGTAAATCTAGCACCTTGTATTGTCAATTTTTGTTGTGTCAAACCATTTTGGAGTGATTGACTTGTTTTGATAGATGGAAAGTTCACCTTCAAGTTCAATAGATGGAAAGTTCACCTTCATTCGAAGATGAGTTTCAAGTCATCTACATCAACATCAAATGCTACGAGTACTTCAAGTGTGTATGTTCAACTTCGAGATCAAGTTCAAGTTCACCAAGTCCAAGTGTTCAAGTCCAAGTACTTAAGTTCAAGTGTATTTCAAGCTAAAACTTAAGTTAAAGTTCAAGCTCAAGTTCAAGTACACTAGCTCAAGCTTAAGTCTAAAGACACAAGTTCAAGATGCAAGCTCAAGTATACAAGGTCAAGTTTTGTGTACTTCAAAGTAACCTATTTACTAAAGCGACCAATGTTACAAGTTCAATACTCACATTTAAGGTATACATGACCCTAGAAAGACCTTAGGTTTAGGTCATTAATATTGCATATTTAATTTGGGTCATAATACTTAATTTAGGCTTTGCTTCGACTAGCCTTAGTCATTGTTCGACTAGTCTATGCACTGGCTCGACCAGTCTAGGGTTTTTCTCGACCAGTCTAGGATTTTACTCAGAAAATCAGATAAGGTTGTTAGGTCTTCGACCAATCGAGTACCCTGCTCGACCAGTCATGGAGACTGGCTCGACCAGTCGAATAGGACTCGACTTGAACTCCAGCAATGTGATCAGTCGAGGGTCTGTTTTATCTGATCATGCCAGAAAATTTGAAAATTGGTTCTGCCAAGACCAGTCAAGCCGAACCTTAGACCAGTCGAGGAAACTGAATTACAGCCTATAAATAGAGGACATTTCTCAGATTTTATCATTCATTCCAAGCTAATTCAAGCCACCACTCTGAGAGATTAGTTTCCACTATTGTGAAGCTATTGTGAGGTATTTAAAATTTATTTTATATAGGTTTTTGGTTTCTTAATTTCTTGATCTCGTGATTCCATTCTACTTGATATAAAAGGGGATTTTTCTTTAACCCTTTTTGAGATCCAAGAAATCGAATCCAAGTAGCTAAAGGTTGGATTTAATTTAAAATTCATCTAGACCTAGAACCCCTTTATTTGTGAGATCGAACATTGAACATCTTCATCTACAAAGAAGTAGTTCTACCGGCTACATCGAAAAACATTCTTCAGATAAGTATTGTTTTTAGTTTTCTGTATTTGGTTTGTGAGATTCAACCAGAAAAATCACTATTTGTGGTTTTGACTGAGATCAGCCAGGAAAATCTCAGCGTGGGGTTTTTTTATTGTGTAAGCCCATTGAAAAACACATCTGTAAAGGTTTTAAGGTGAACCTTGGAAAACCTTCTTTCTTATTGAAAGCCAATATCCCGTGGGTGTGGATATTGGGAGTGGAGTAATTGTGTAGCTGTTTGTGAACAATTAGTGTACACACACGAACCACTATAATTCTTGGAGTTATGGTGGATGTTATATTTGTTATTTGTGCGTGAATGCTTGTATCTCTTTTATGTGCTTGTGGTGAATGTTGTAATAGCTAGATTTATTTCTTTTACCTCTGTATCAGTTTAAGTTTTTGACACTTACCGGAGTTCTAGAAATCAGGTTGTCCTACCATAAACCTTGGTTTTTAGTGTAAGGTTGTCCTTAGAACAACCTTTGTATCAACCTCTTAAGATTAGAGCATTTGAGGTTGCTATTTATTTTTGCTATCTGCATTTATTCTTCACATTTATCTTTATTTGGCATAGTCCTATTTACCCCCCCTCTAGGACTGAGAGCTCACCCTTTTCAGGGTTCTTCCTTGAAAATCACTCCAAATGTGGCTGTTTCCGCGCTTTCACTGCGTAAGGAGAGAGCTACGAAAGTGGAGTCGGTTCTGTACTCCAACTGACCTAACCTTGCAACCCCTATAAAGAGAGAGAGAGAGAAGGGACGTATAGGAGGGCAGCCAGAGACGTGGGGAAGAGCAAGAAAGAGAAAGGGAAGAGTGTGGCTGGCAACAAGAGTTTTCTCCCCTTTCCTATTTGTTTTTATGATTTTCCTAAGAGATTCTAGCTTAATCATGTCTATGGTTGGCTAAACCTCTTAGCTAGGGCTAAGAGGTGATGTTTGTAGTGTGATGGGATACTTTTTATAGCTTGATACATGTTTATTGAACTCTCTTTGATTTTGGTTTGATTATAAGGAATATTCATAGTCTTTAACGGTTTGTTGTGACTTGAATTATAATAATCTGCGATAGCTTTGAGTATATTCTATTCATGTATCGAGGTTGTGACTTTAGAAATCTCGTCGTTCACCATCCTCCCATGGGCATGGTTGGATGATGAAACCCTTCTTAACATTCATAACTCTCTTAGATTGGTTGTGGATTGGTTAAATTCAGTTGTTTGCTTTGTCTCATGGGCATGGTTTTGTGATGGAATCAATTCTAGTTCTAATACCTCTCGTCTATTGAGAACCAGATCAAAGGAGTTCAGAATTGACTTTTAATGAATTATCTTCTAATTGGAAGAAGATGGGACTCTGATTCCAATTGTGTTCTTGAATCAAGCACAGATCTCCCTGATCTCTACACGTGGATCCTTGAAAACCCTAGTTTCCCACCTTTGAGTTTTACAAGTTTCAGTTAAGTACTTTACAATTATTCTCTTAAATTCTCCTGATTTAGATGACATCTTCTTCTAGTTCTAGTTCTAGTTCTACTTACTTTCAAAATACGTACAAGGTTCAGTCCCTGTGGATTCGACCTCAGTCTTACCAAGATTATTAATACAACGTGACCCTACACTTGGGGTTGTGAACACAATTGTCTTAAAACACTACCATTCATTCATATATGTTGGAAGTCAAAAGAGATTACATATGACAACAGGAAAACAAAATCTTCTACAAGTCTCCTAACATGCCCAACGCTACTAAATACCTTTGTAAATCCTCTTTTAGTTGAACCTGAGCTGCAATACGCTTTGATTTAGCCTCAAGAATGATCTTCGCATGGTCAAGAACATCAGCTAACTTCTTCTCTAAAGAAGTAATGATTTCTTCATTCTTAGTCATCTCATATTTTTCAAAATCAACTGAACAAGTATTGGCTTGCATCTCTTCTTGGATTTTATTTATATTCAATTCTTCTTCTCGATCCTTCATCTCCAATTGAGAAATATGTTCCTTCGAGAGAGTGATTCGACCTTGAATAACTATTCTATTATCATTAGAAACCTTCAATCGCTCTTGAAGAGATTGCTACTCTTGATCATATCCAGAAATGACAGAAGCAATATGAGAAACTTTCTCCTTAGATAATGCTAGGTGTCTCCCGTATTCCAAAATCTCTGGAGCAATGACCACGCTCTCCGCAAACTTCAAGGAAGTTACCGAGTAATGGAATCTCATGAGAGAATCACGCAAAAGAGAGACATTGATTTTGGACGTCTTGGCAGCACTATCCAGGACTTCTATGGCGACGTTCAAATCCGACCACTGATCAGGCTCTTTAAACATATGTACAACTGCTAACATGGGATTTCTCATCAAAGTTAACTTGTAAGCGGGAACTTTCTTAAAAGACAGCAAGTTAAATACAGTGGCAACTGAGCTAGAACTGGCCGAACCACTCAGAGGAGGATTTGTTATAAGACAGTAAAAGAAATAAATTAAAATAGAAGTTATGAAAGTAAAGGATACAGAAGTACATATAAAGAAGATGATGAATATACCTTCCGCGAGAGCACGAGCAATTGGAAGTTGCACCTCTTTGGCAGTGGAAGAACCAGGTCTCATCATGTCAGCAAACAAGGGAGCTCTAGCATCAGTACTAGAATCAATGGTGGTAGGGGTTTCTATATCAACTGGTTCTGTTGGAAAAATGATTTCATGAGCTACAACCCTTGGTGGAACAAGGGGAGCTAAGGGGATTCTTACTTTGACAGACTATGTTGCAGGAGGGATGTCTTCAGTTGGAATATCACACGTCTTATCGCTAGTGGCATGAGTACCTGAAACAAAGATAATAATGATAAAAATAATAACTCTATTAAATATTAAATGATGATGAAAATTGTGGGAAACTTCTTACTTGGAGAATATCCATATTCACCATAATATAAAGGTTCCTCCTCATCCTTTGCTGTTATTAGAATTTTTGCAGGAATATAAGCATCAGGCTGAGTGTCGGTCTCAACATTTTGGGGAATTGTTGAAGGAAGTTCTTCACCAATAGAAGCACCCTTGATAGCAGTGTCATTTTCATCGTCAATATTAACTTTGCGTTCTACATAGCATCATCTTCATCGGTCTCTCCATCATCTTCTTTAGTGGCATATCCAGTAGAAGAACTGCCATTAAATGATGAAGATAAAGTATCCTCCTCCAATTCTTCTTCTACCTCCTCGATCACTATTTGTTTCCCTTTTGAGGGGGAAATTCTATTGCTTTTTGATTGATGATCTTTATCGGATGGAGTCGGAGAAGTCGAAGGAACGATTCCCTACTGATGAGTAGAAGGCGAAGTTTGAGAATGTGTTCAAGATCTAGTCATTGGAGAAGATGGACTAGGGCGAGCAGGTTGTGGAGTGGGAGAAGGAACCAGATCATCTTGAACTGTAGCAGTATCCTCTTGAATCGGAGAGGGCACTTTCGCAACATCTTCAGCAGCCCTGCCGGGATGATCCAGAGGAACTTTTTCAAATTTCATAACGATCCCATGAGCTATCCATCCTTCCAGTGTATTAGCAGGTTTTCTCTCACGAATTGGTTCCTCCAAAGATATTCTACTATAGAGTTGATCGGGGAAAGGTGCATGGCTCTTCTCTAGTATGAAACCAATTCCTTCTTTGAATTTTTAACCCTTAAGCTTCGGGGGAGAAATCCATATTGGGTGAGTTACTAGTAGGCACTCAGTAACTAAATAAGATTGGTGAGTCCACCACCTCGTCCAACCGTATGAAGCACGAATGGTGCGATTGTTACCTGGGTTATAAAAGTAAATTAGACACGACCACCCATCAATTTCTTCCAAATCATAGCTCAATTATATGGGCCAACGTCGTAACTACGTATTCTTCTCGTAACTATTCCGCAATCTTTAGGAATGGCTTGATCGAAGCCAAACTACCTGGCAAATCAACTTGGGTAATAGGGTTCCCTCCAGAATTTTGTCCCTTCCCTCAATGGAAGGCTGCAAGATTGGATGGAAAGGTAGAATGCTCTTTCCCGCGGAGAGAGCGATTCAGTATCTACCATGTCTGGGTCCTTTACATATCGATGAAGGTGGAACTGAAATAAGTCAACCATGTCGGTTGCCAGAATTTTATTGACTACCCAGTCATATGATCTCTTAGCCATGACTCTCTTTTGAAAGAACCATAAGGAAGGTGTGATGGATGAATATATGCTTTTTTTGAGGCTTCAAAAGTCTATGGGAAATAGATGCCCAACCACCCAGTAATGTAATGCCAAGGGGTATATGTGGAAGAGGCTCCAACAACAGGACTCTTCAGGTGAGTCGTTACTTCTCCAAGAGCCTTGTAAATGGAGCATAAGATTCGAGGAGCGAGGGAGTGTTTATGGCCTTCCGTCATGGCGCCAGCAACGATGAATACGGTAGGACGAATGACATCCACCCATTTCGAACTAGGAAGAGTAACTACACTTAGCCAATAAACAAGGAAAGCTGCAAGCTCTCCGTAAAGACTGTATTCTGCGCGGTCCTTTATCTTCTCGTGAAGATCTATTAATTCTTATGAGTAGAACCACGGAATCTGCAGAAGAAATGAAAGACGATGAGAAATATAAGAAGGCATGGGTATAATAAGAGGTGGTTGATTTATAGATTGAGAATCATTGAAATGCTCTGGTGAAATGTGCAAGCCATTGTAAAGGGGAGATCTTATGAATGTCCGGGAATTTTGACATCTCTTTGAAAAGCTCCATAGTTGTTTATGATATCGAAGCTCCTCGGTCGGGCGAAGAAATGTATGCAAGATCTTCATTTTTAGAGGGACGAATTCATCATAGAATTTCCTTGTTATTAGAAGACCAACGATGCAATGAAGATCCCAAAGTGTAATGCTCATTTCTCCTGCCGGAAGATGAAAAGAATTGGTCGTGGGACACCAGTAATTTAGGAAACCTTTTAGGATTGGAGTTTCCTTATAAAAGTATTGGGAGATAACTTCTATAACATTATACAGATCAATCTTGATTAGTGTTTTGGAATGCTTCGCTAAGATCTCCTCTGCCCAGTATGAATAATAAGAGCGAGAAGTTAGAAAATCCCTAGTACTAAACTTGTAAGGCCCGTATCCTAAACTATATCATTCCGTGGACACCCGCGGTCCTCCTGGTCGAATTCTAGTAAACCGTGACCTATAATCAGCGTTTGCCCGTGACCCTAAGTCGTGTCACGAAGATCAGAGTCGGCTCAACTCAAACATGTATCGTAGCGACCGCGCCGTCGCTGCGGTTCCAATGCCGCATCTCACGCGCCGATGCGATACCCAGGCCAGGAGTTGTTGGCCCATGTTTATTTTAAGAAAAATGCCACGCGTTGCGAATTCTGAGAGAATCTCTCCAAACCATCACATCAATCAATCATCTTAAGTCAAGTACACATCCCATCACTCCCCTTACAACACCCATACCTACCCATCTCTCTCCCATTCCCAAAGTCAACTCTCTCTCTTGCTCCACCCATCTCTTTCTTACAACACCATCCCTCTCTCCCATACATCACTCCATCCCATCCCATTCTCCACCAAATCCCAAGCCTCCATCAGAGAAAATTTTTTAAGCAGAGAAAGCCTAGTGTGTGGCCCACTCCCTACCCCTAAATCCTCATTTCCACCCTTCAATCTTCATCATCCACCATCAAAGGTTGAGCATAGGAGCTATGGAAGCCAAGGGACAAAGAAGAAGGCCAATCAGTGGGTGATCGTAGCGTAGGATCTTGATTTTTTATGTAAGGCCCACTTGTGATGGGATCCATCTTCATGTTGTGATCTAAGAGGGGCCCATAGTGGTGGGGTCCCTCCATTATGTCGATCTCTCTCTATCTCTCATTCTCTCTCTCTCTCTCTCTCTCTCTCTCTTTTGTGATGGATTGTGGCCCACTTGATCTAGACCGTCCATCTGTTGGGCCCCTTCCCACTGCCATGGATGAAGTAAAAACATAAATATCTATTTGATCTAACCCACAGTGGGCCATCACGTGGGATCCACCTTAATGGTGTACCCCATCCTGGGCCGTTTGTCTGCTGAACGTCCAGCATCCCTAGACGAAGAGAAAACACAAGTATCAGCTTAATCTAAAGCTGAGGTAGGCCACATGTGTGGACCCACCTCGTGCACGTGTTGCAGCTAGGCCGCCCATCTGCTGGACAACCAGCAGCACTGTAACGTCTCGAAAAAATCCGTGCAAAGACCCGAGTACCACCTCTGGTAGAAATCACTAAGAACGGAATCCTTTTAGAAATTAGACAAAAATTAATTGAGTACTAAACTAAATAATCAGTGGAATTAGCTTGAACTACTTTCTATACGAACTGCCAGAGCCAAAACCAGTAGAATCACTAACTCTACATTACATAAAAACCTAGGATCAATCTCAAAACCCAATTGCTCATGGGAGCACATTGAAACTCCGTATCGGACATGGACCGTGCGTCGAAAGTCCCATTACCGCGAAACTATAAGGTTAGGACCGCCTAGCTAGGGTTGACAACCATCGCGGGAATCAAGTCCAAATAGTATCCAGAAACGCACAACTTGAACTAAGAACGAAGTGTGTGAGAAATGTAAATATCTTTAGAAAATGAACTCAGATTTAAGTGATTTGGGCCGTTCACTTGCAGGCTGAATTTAAGGTTTCAGACCATCAGATTCTGACCAAACTACACCCCCAGATTAGAGAAATTTTCTTACACATGTCAGTGTACTTGTGGCCCTGATCGAGTGACGATAGTCGTTGAACTGAAACTGGTCCTCCACGGTCAATCCACAAATTAGATCAGATCAAAATCTTAACCTAACATAGATCCATTATCAAGAAACTTTCCCTAAACCGTATGCAGTCAATGGACCTCCAGATGAGCTCCGTTGGCCTGAAACAGACGTCTTTTGGCTATATCCTAAATATACCATGGCCCTAGGGCCATTGACTTCACTTCTTGGCCCATATAAGACCCTAAACCCACCCCTCTCTCATTCCATACGAATTTCCTAAACCCTAGGAGAGAGAAGAGAGAAAAGAGAAGGTGAAGGTAAGGAGAAGTGAGAGAGAATTGTTGTTTGTTTCTGGAATTCATTCCCACCACTCCACGTGCTGAATCCCCTCTTTCGTGTCACTATACCGAAAATTTGGACTCCATTTTTGAGTAAGGAATCCTAATCCTAATTTGTTTTAGGTATCTAAATAGGTAGATCAGTGAAATAGCTAACCCATTTCATGTTATAGGTAGCCGTTGTGCCATAGTCAAAGACGTAGTGTTCGAACTAAGTTCGATACGAGTTTACCGATAGAAGGGGCGGACTATAAATGTTTAGGTTATGGTTTTCAAGGCTTCCAATATCAGTTAATGATTTATGACTGACTTGATTGGTGTCACATATACTTAGATACGATGTTTCCCATGTGTTACACATATATATGAACTATGTTGAATATATTGCATTCCATGTGTTTGTTGGAATGTTTGAATGAATATGGAATTATGATTTGTGCTTGCCTTGATTATTGAGTGAGAATACATGATTTTTGTATGTGTGACAACTCCTTGTGAAAGGATTGGCTATAATATATGTTATACTAATTTATTACATGTATGTTGATATGTGCAGTCTAAGTGTTTAATAAAATACCTGAATGAGAAAATGCTTGTTGAAATGTATTTAATGAAGGTGTTGAGATAGGATTCTCAATTGCCTTATCTATAGTTACAGTTTCCTTCATGTAACCCATCTTGCTACTACGTGATTTATGGATGAAATGCCTATGTATGATAACATGTTGCTATGTGTTTGTTAAAATGCTCAAATGATATCTATATTTGAATTGGCTGTTAAATACTGTTGTGACTATCACGTGTGAATGGCTATTATATTTGAGTATGATTAGGACTATTACTTAGTCCAAGCAATCGGTAATGGTTTGCGATCAGTGGCCGAACCAATTTCGCCACAACGGATACGTTCGATGATTCCGAGTCGTACGGTGATTATGACAGTGGTTAGGCCACGAGGATTGCGTATGCGCTCCATGTCGATTAATTCAACGTGCACTCATACTAGTCGAGCTTGTCAAGTAACTCGATTGGCCTAATGTATTGTAACGACCCGTAAATTTTCCGTACAAGGGCTCGAGTATCACCTCGACCAGAAATCACTTAGGATTAAATCCTTTAGAAATTTAACAAAGTTAACTAAGTGCTAAACTATATTAGCCATGAAATCCGTTAGAATCGCTTTAAATACGATCTTCAAGACCCAAAACTTGTAGAATCATTGACGCTAGGTTACCCTAAAGTTTAGGATTAAACTCATTACCCGACTGCTCTCGGGAACGAATTGAAACTCCGTATTAGGTCTAGACCGCACATCGGAAGTTCGATTAACACGAAGTTAAGGAACTAGGACCGCCTCGCTGGGCTCGACAACCATCTCGAAAATCAAGTCCAGACAATGTCCCACGGCCATTTGATCGCGTCCGGAGCGAGGGAGTGTGAAAACCACTCTTTCTTTTACAAAATAAATATCTTGAATAGTGATCGGCACCATTCGGCCGGATCAGTATAAGCAACCAGACCGTCAGAATTAGACCAAATTACACCCTCGAATCAGGAAAAATTTCAGGAACATTTACATGTACTTGGAATTTCGGATCGTGGCCCACTGACCGTTGAACTGAAAGTGGTCCGCCTCGTGTGATCTGGGAATCCGATCGAGTCAAAAACGTAATCCCACGTAGATCCATGAGTTGTGAGCTTGAGTCTGACGTTTGGCTCAAGGAGGGCCGCCAGAAACACTCTTTTGAGCTGGAAAAGTGCCGAATTGCTTATAATAGTCGTACCTCTTGAACCGGAGTCTATTCTGGGGAGGTTTTAGGCTATATAAGGGCCTTAGAACAGCCCTCTCACAGACATACGAATTTGGGATAAAACCCTAGAGAGAGAGAGAGGAAAAGAGAGAGAAAGCTTAGGAGAAGTGGGAGAATCTTCCTCCTACTATTGTAAATCACCCCACGGGCTGCACCGCCTCTTTCCAGGTGCTTTCCTGGCGATATCAACTCCGTTTTAAGGTGAGAAACCCTAACCCTAGATCTGATTTGAGGTGTATAGGCTATAGGTTGTGAAATAGCTAACTGATTTCACTCTTTAGGCTAGAAAACTCCCGAATACGGAAGCTCATCCAACCTTGCTGATTCGTTGAGATTCCAAGAGGCAAGGTGAGGACTTTAGGTGTATAGGTTGTGGTTTTCAACGCTTTCAATGTCAGATAATGGTAGATTCATGATCTGTATGCAATTACACATGTGCAAAGTGCTTTCCATTTTCTGTTTCGATTAGAATTGTAGAATTTGGAATTTCACATACTCTAGGTATTCGTATAAAATACCGTATACGTATTTTTTATGGAAATGTGTTTGACATGTTTAATTGTCGTATGGATATATGATGTATAGATAAAATACTCATTTGGCGAAAGGGTTCACCTAAATACATGTTTACTAATATACACCATGTATGTAGAAATACGGTATTGTAAGAAGTACCGTATACGTGTATATTTTAGCGATGTGTTTGTCATGATTAATTGTTGTATAAATATATTATGTGCGTATAAATTAATTGCTTGGCGAAAAGAATCGCCGTATTACAAGTTCCCTTGTAAACACTATGTATGTTGAAATTGGGTATCCTAGAAAATACCCTATACGTATAAAATTTGCTGAGGAAATTGTCATGATTATTTGCTGTATGAATATGATGTATACATATAAAATACTAGTTTGGTAAAGGGACAGCCCTAGTGCACTTTCCTCTAACATATGTCATGTATGTTGAAAAAAGTGCATTTTAAGTGTTTGTAAAAATTGCTTGTGAATGTAAGTGCTTAAGTGTTAGAACCTTAGGTAGGTGCTGAGATGGGATTCTCAACTACCTTAGAGCCACATATGATACCCTCCATGTGGTTATTTACTCTAACCACTCACCTATGAAATATATGTATTTGTATCCCTATTTGTATAGTACTTTACAACATGCTTTTGAACATGCTTTGTAACTTGTTTATTAACATGCTTTATGACATGCTTTATAACATGATTGCTAGCATTCCTGAATTACCTTGTTTATCATACTGTACTTCACATGTTATGGTTAGGAATTGATTGAGCTTGGGACTATGTCCATAGTCCAGCATCCCAGATCGACTTGGAATTGTGGTTGAGATTCGTTTCGCCACACATGATGTGTTGGCGAACCCGTGTCGTACTTCGGTTGGCGATAGTGGTTGGCCACACGAGGTGCTTCTGCGCTTCATATCGCCCAACTTGTTGTGCGCTCGAGCCAGCCGAACACGTCAAGTAACGCGTGTGTCTTATGTATGTTCACCATGTTTGGTCTCTAATATTTGAACCTAGGGTACCAAACTTACCAGTGAAAATCCCGTTAACCATGGTACCTCGATCCGCTAAGACTCATGAGCTGGGCATGGTGGTATGGGATACCGCGGTCGAGCTGTCGGCCTACGCTGGGGCTACATGCCGCCCCGTAGTGACCAGTGAGCAACTTAACTCGTGAGCCGATTATGGTGGTATGGGACACTATATTCGCGCTGTCGACCTACATTGATAAGGTGATGGGGGAGTGGTGCAACCTTTGTGCGTAATGCCACAGCGACCCTTTGTAGTGACCACGAGCATATTTTGAAGTCGCAGTGCGCCTTAGGGTTCGCCGCGATATATAGAGTATGAACTAGGCCTGTTTCTGTATAGTGATGAATCGTTTAAGGGGTGATGGGGGAGTGATGCAACCTTTGTGCGTAACAGCCCTGGCAGCCTCTGCAGTGACCTAGAAAACACACCATCGTCTGATATTAACTAGGACTGACGACCCTAGAATGGATCATGTTTGGGAATGATACAAGGGAGGTACCTTAGTTTTCCAACCCTGCTGTTTGAAATAGATTAATAAATAAACTCGGTAATCATGCTCATCATGCATCACATGTGCCTGGAAGATGTGGAGCACTGTGGGATGTAAGCATGCCGTGAACGTGAGATGGTGTCGCATGAGGGAGTATGTCGGTGAGGGCATCCATCATACCTGCATTCATACTTGCATTAATCAGAGTAACTAGGAGTGTTTGATTTACTGCTTTATCATTACTGCTTGACTGTATTGATAACATGATAACTTATGCCTTATTGTTCTACTGAGTTAGCTACTCACTCCCACGTTACGGGACGATGTTGCGCACACCAACCAGACTCTGTCTCAGGTTTAAGCGAGCCGACAACTCTAGAGGCGGAGCCTGATTATGACAAGGAACAGGAGGAGTTCTCGTATATGCAGTTCTCTGGCGGCTTCGACTAGGCTGCAAGGACCGACGGGTTTTATAGGGATTGTACCTAGTTTATTTTTGACATTTTAATTATAAACAGACATGTATATGGTGACTCAGATGGATTCATACTCTGGAGAATGAAACGTTTATTTTGTTTCTTTACATACATATATATACAGTTCAGTCTTCCGCTTGCTTTTATACAATTGATCTGGAGTATGAATTACTGTTTTGGTATAATCTCATTCATGTTTATTGCTCTAACACAGACAACATTCAAACATCATTAAATATGTTGCATAAGTGATGCGTTGGGACTCGGGAGTTGAGTTACACTCGACCCCCGATTTTCAGGGCGTTACATGTATGTTCACCATGTATGGACGCTACTACTTGAATCTAAGGTACCACTTACCAGTGAAAAACCCGTTTAACCTTGGTACCATGATCCGCTAAGACTCATGAGTCGAGCATAGTGGTATGGGACACTGTGGTCGAGTTGTCGGCATACGCTTGGGTGACGAGCCTCCCCATAGTGTCCAGTAAGCAACCCAAACTCGTGAGATGAATATGGTGGTATGGGACACTGTATTCGAGCTGTCGGCCTACGCTAAGGTGATGAGCCTTCCCGTAGTGACCTCGAGTATAAACTAGGCCTACGCCAAGGTGACTAGCCTCCCGTAGCGACCTGAACTTGCATGTCCACCACTTTTAAATTAGGGGTGACAATGCCTTATAACTTGCCAATTATATGTGATTAACAAGAATTAACGACCCTATCTGGATCATCGTTTGGGTACATGATATAAAGGGAGGTACCTTAGCTTCCCAAATTTACTATATGAATAGGTCTAATTAAGAACTTGGCTAACACGACCATGCATCGCATTGCATGTGCCTTTGGCATAGGTGTTGAGCACAGTGGGAGTTTAACATGCACGATCGTGAGATGATGTCACTGAGGGAGTGCAGACAAGGGCATGCATCATTAATACATATCATCCTTGCATTAACCAGAGTACTAGGGAATGCTTGATGTATTACTTTATCATTACTGCTTGACTGAATTAATAACATATTAACCTTTGCCTTATAGTCCCACTGAGTTGATCACTCACCCACTCTGGGATGGTGTTTTAAAACACCAACCAGACTCTATTTTAGTTTCAGATGATGGCGAGGCTTACGAGTTGGAGCCTGTCTTCTACAATGATGAGGAGGAGTTCTCCTACATGCAATTCTCTGGCGGGTCTATGTAGACCTGGAGTTGCGTCGCAGGGATTACAGGGATACGGACTAGTTGAACTTTACACTTTATCATTTTGTAAATTTTAGAATTATACATGTAATTATTTAACCTGGTGACATGTTCATACTCTAGGGACTTACGACCACTTATTTGCTTTAAATATCTATCATAGTCTTCTACTTGCATAACTTAATCATCTCTGGAGTGTGATATACTAATTTAGTATAATGCCATTCATGTTTAATGCACTAATACGGACAACATTCAATCATCATTATCTGTGTTGCATAAGTGATGCAACGGATCTCGGGAGTTGAGCCTTTATTCGACCCTTAAAATCTGGGGTGTTACAAGTTGGTATCAAAGCATGATTTGGATTAAATTGGACTTGGGTTTGGTAATACAACGATCACTGATATATTTTGACTTAGGTGGGGGTGAGAAAAGTGTAGAAATGAACATAGGATTCCCAGTTTCACTGACGAGCGAAACTGACCGTTGAATTTCACCCCGTATGCATATAAGATCATGTAAAAATGATCCCAATCCCATTCTAAACCGCCAATCGATGATTTTACGCAATAGCTCAATGAATCCTATGCTCAAAACACGCCAAAAACGTTAATACGTGCGAGTTGAAGTCTAAAAGTGCCTCAAGTGGATGTGGGGGTCACACTGTAATTTATAGAGGGACCCAGGGGGGTCCCACATATTTTCTGCATCCCAGGGAGGGGTGGACACCTCCCCTAGGCGGGGCCACTGCTGGCGGTCCAGAGCCCGAGCGCCGGCACCGCCAAGTCAGTGGTGTGCCGCCCACCGCCCCTCTAGGTGGGCTCGTGCACACGTGTGGGACCACCCCACCACCTCTTAAACCCTCTTTTGGGTTGTTTTATCCCATTTCATGCCCCTCTTAACTCCATTTCCACTGTCAAATACTCCAAAGTTTCCTTTCCCTCTCAAATCTTTTCTTCCATACACTTCTAACCTTCAAATCTTCCATTTCACCCATTTGAGCACAAAAGCCGTCTTTTGTGTCTCATAACCTTTTAAATCTTCTACCTATTGCATTTACCCACCACCAATGCCTCAAAACTATCATTTTTATCTCCCTTCCTTCCCTATTTTCATCTATTGAGCACAAAGGCCCTCCTTTTGTGTCTCAAACCCTCCAAAAACCCATCAACCCATCTCTTCCTTCAAGCATTCCCACTTCCAATGACTCTTTTCGAGTTTGTCATTGCAATCTTCTCAATCTCTACACTCCTCTCTCTTATGGGAAAGAAGAGAGCGGCCCAGGATGAGGCCGGGCCAAGCCGACTGCGTCGTACTGCGAAGAGGGTGGACGCCGAAGCCAGTACGAGTGCCGAGCGTGAACGAAGGTCCAAGCGGGACCTTGATCCTTAAGTTCCGTTGGAGAGATCGCTACTGCCGAACATCAATCTTAGAAGTTCTGCAACTGCAAGGTCGTATCATCGACTTTCTCCTAGACAATGGGTGGGGTCCCATATTTGAGGGGAACACCCATGCAAGTGAAGGCATTGTGCGAGCCTTCTACGCCCACATTTGGAATCCACTGTTAAAGCCTCTACAGTTTTCTATCCCTTTAGGAAGGCAAGAGGCTATAGTTGGTGTGGATGAGATTGCCCACATTATAGGAGTTGAAAAAGGTGTGGTGCATGCCAGTGAGAAGAACCTCACTAGTGAGCGAGAGAAAAGACTCCGCACATGATTCCTATGTGGCCAGCTCAAGCGTTGAAGGTGAGGAAATATCCTCGCATCATCCAAGATGACACACGACTTCCATCTGCTCCACTACATATGTACGTATAACGTGTATCCTAGGTGGAGTAATTACACTGAATGCATGAGATTCATGATGGATTTCTTATATAGGATTGGGCAAGGAGAGTGTCTGCTTACTCTCATCCTATCTCAGATAATCTGCACGGCACGGTCTACTAGGGAAAGCTCCTCACTACCTTTTGGTCGACTGGTATGCAAGATTGCCTACCACTACTGTTTCTTACTCCATATGGATGACGTCACCCTAATCCACATTATCAGTGAAAACACGCTCAACAACATGGGCATTGGCCTTAGGCGACGCTGAGCCCAACTTGAGGAGCAGAGCGATGATACAGAAGAAGGGAGTGAAGATGTCGAGGAAAGTGAAGGTGAGGAAGAAAGTGGGGGCAAAGAAGAAGAGAGTGGTGAGGAAGGCAGCGGAGATGAGGGCAGTGATGAAGAGGGGGTTGGGAGGAAGAAGAGGAGGATTAAGAGTCGGATGAGGGACCTCCTCCTGCAACACCTCCTGTACCACCAGTTCCCGAGCAGAGCCGTGCGTCTACCTCAACACCTCACATGCCTCAGGCGGCTCCTCCTCCTAATAGGTTGGAGCAGATGATGCTCTTGATGCAGCAGCAATAACAGTTTTTAGCCACCATTGCGGGGGCCATTACCCAGAACATGCACACGGTCCCGCCTGCACCACCTATGCAGCCTGCTGGAAACATGAATGCCAACGGCTTATTCAAGCGATTCTAGCGCTTCCAACCTCCCACTTTTACAGGTACTCACAGACCCAAGGAGGCTGAGTATTAGCTTGACTGCATCTCTAAGATGCTGAAGCCGCTGCACTGCACTGAGGCAGAACAGGTTGTGCTGGTCACGTACATGTTCGAGAAGGAAGCCAGTCTCTGGTGGGACAGCATCATTCGGACCGTTGATCCTAGTTACGTATGGACATGGGAGGCTTTTGAGACTCACTTCCACGGAAAGTATTTCTCCCTCACCTACCCTAACGAGAAGGAGAGTGAATTCCTTCACCTCTGTCAAGGAGGAATGTCTGTGGCCGAGTATGAGAATAGGTTCAAGGAGCTGGCCAGGTACACTCCTTTGATCCTAGCGAACGAACCGATGAAGATGCAGCGTTTCTTTGATGGTCTGCAGCCCGATATCTGCACGAAGATGTGTTGAACCAGCATACCCAATTATGCTAAGTTAATGAGCATGTCCCTACGAGCTGAGCAAAATGGGGACAGACTATCCCGTGCACGCGTACCCATAAGTCCTAGGCCTCGACCAGATTTACCGAGCATATCGTTCCTCGGCAAGAGGCCACGTGTAGACTCTCCTCCTCGGCTTACATCTCCATCGACAGAGCCGAAGTGACCTGACGTATGGTGCACCAACTGCAAGAGGTTAGGCCATTCTGACACTTACTACTTCACTAGGATGAAGGACAACGGCTTCATACCCCCTTAGAAGATTAATTGTCAGATGCCACCAGCTATCTCGGCTCCACCTCTACGATCAGCACCACCTGCACAACCTTCTTACAGGTCACCTACACCTTGATTTAGGTCGCCTCAGCGACCTATGGTACCGCAACTGAATCGTCCTCAACAAGCTCATGTGCACTCACTTGCAGCTGAGGCATCTGAGATAGCAGTTGTAGCACCACTGGCCTTTGAAGTCACATCACACATCCAAGGTATACTAGTCTTCCTATTGGTGGACAACGAGTCCACTATTTCAATAATATTATGCGCAGCAGTCAAGCGACTAGTGTTGGACATATCTCTTACGAAGGGAGTGAGAATCTTTACCGCCACACGGACCTTTTCAGACGTTACCAAGATTTGTAAGGGTTGCTCGATAGACTTAAGAAGCAGGACAGTACTCGTTGACCTGATTGTTGCCCTACTATATCATTACGACATTATCCTCGGTATGGATTGGCTCACCGAGATGAAGGCAGAGATCGGTTGTGATACTAGAGTGGTGACAGCCCATGGACCTGAGGACGCGAATCTTACTTTCTCAGATCAAGTCAGTTGGCCCTGCCGCATAAGTTGTTACGCTTCCTTGTTAGAGAATGTTGATGGTTCGACACTTGGGAATACGCTGGTAGTTCAGGATTTCGGGGGCCCAGCACAAGATCGATTTCACCATTGATCTAGTGCCTAGTGCGACACCTATATCTTTACTGATGTATCGCATGCCTCCATATGAGATGGACAAACTGAGGAGACAGATCGATGATCTGTTGGATGCAGGCTTCATACGACCAAGTGTATCTCCTTGGGGAGCACCTATGTTGTTTGTGAAGAAGAAGGATGGATCATTGCGATTGTGTATTGATTATTGCAGGTTGAACCAGGTGACAGTGAAGAACAAGTATCTTTTGCCCAAGATAGATGATTTGTTCGACCAGTTAAAAGGGACATGGTACTTCGCTAGGATCTACTTACAGTCAGGGTATCACCAATTGCACGTCAGGGATGAGGACGTGTAGAAAACAGCATTCAGAACCAACTTTGGGCACTACGAGTTCCTTGTGATGTCATTTGGACTCACAAACGCACCCGCCGTGTTCATGGATCTGATGAACCAGGTGTTTTGGCCATATCTGTACCGATTCGTCATCGTATTTATACATGACATCCTGATATACTCCAAGAGTCGGGAAGATCACGAGGAGCACATGCGAGCAGTCTTTGATACTCTTAGGAAGAACCAGTTGTTTGCCCAGTACAAGAAGTATGACTTTCGGAAAGAAGAGGTCAAGTTCCTGGGACATGTGGTGTCTAAGGAAGGGATAGCTATGGACCTTGCTAAGGTGACCACAGTTAAGGACTGGGAGCAGCCCGGTTGGTTACAGAAGTGAAGAGTTTACTGGGACTTGCAGGCTACTACCATCGATTCCTTAGGGACTTTTCCAAGATAGCCAGACCGTTGTCTCAGCTGACTCGAAAGGATCTTAGGTTTGCCTAAAATGAGAAGGCAGAAGAAGCTTTTCAGGAACTAAAGGACAAGTTGACGTCTGCCCCTGTGCTAGTATTGCCAGAGTAAGGGGTCAAATATACGATATACACTGATGTGTCTCGTGTTGGTTTGGGTTGTGTTCTTATGCAGAAGGACAGGGTGATTACCTATGCATCATGACAGTTGAGGAAACACGAGGAAAACTACCCTATGCACGACCTGGAGTTAGCGGCCGTCATCTTTGCATTAAAGCTCTAGAGACATTACCTCTACGGAGAGGAGTTCGAGCTCTTTTGCTACCACAAGAGCCTTAGATACATATTCACACAGCGAGACTTGAATATGAGGCAGGGACGATGGATGGAAACCTTAAAAGACTTCAAGTTTGAGGTTTCCTACCATCCTGGCAAGGTCAACCTTATGGCAGACGCGTTGAGCCGCAAGAAGACAATAGCATTTGCAGCTCTGCTGATGATCGATGAATGAAACATGGTAGAATTTATGCGAGACTTCGAGCAGAAGCTTACGGTGGTGGAGCCGTTCGAGAGCATCGCACACATTCGTGTGCAGTCACTCATTGATGACAGGATTATTGTGGCTCAGAAAGATGATGAACTATTGGTAAAGATGAGAGAGCAGGGGAGTGACAGTGAAGACTCGGAATGGAGAGTTAGTACGAATGGGGGTTTATGTTATCGTGGCTGCCTATGCGTCCCAAATCTCTATGACTTGAGGAAGGAAGTTCTCAAAGTTGCTCCCAATTCGAGGATGGCGATGCATCTTGGTAGCACAAAGATGTATCGGGATATCAAGCATTTATATTGGTGGGACAACATGAAGTGTTCATACTGGTGGGATATGAAGCGTTCATACTACTTGAATCTAATGTACTACTTACCACTGAAAAGCCCGTTTAACATTGGTACCACAATCCGCTAAGACTCATGAGCCGGGCATGGTGGTATGGGACACCATGGTCGACCTGCGGCCTACACTGGGGTGACGAGCCTCCCCGTAGTGTCCAGTGAGCAACCTAAACTCGTGAGTCGAATACGGTAGTATGGGACACTGTATTCGAGCTATTGGTCTACGTTAAGGTGACAAGTCTGCCTGTAGTGACCTCGAGTATAAACTAGGCCTATGCCAAGGTTACCAGCCTCCCGTAGTGACCTGAACTTGCCTATTCACTGCTTTTAAATTAGGGGTGACGTTGCCCTATAACTTGCCTATCATATGTGATTAATTATGATTGACGACCCTATTTGGATCATCTTTTGGGTACATGATATAAAGGGAGGTACCGTAGCTTCCCAAATCTATTGTATGAATAGGTCTAATTAAGAACTTGGCTAACACGATCATGCACCGCATTGAATATGCCTTTGGCGTGGGTGTTGAGCACAGTGGGAGTTTAGCATGCGCGACCGTGAGATGATGTTGCTGAGGGAGTGCAGGCGAGGGCATGCATCATTAATACATATCATCCTTGCATTAACCAGAGTACTAGGGAATGCTTGTTGTATTGCTTTATCATTACTGCTTGACTGAATTGATAACATGTTAACCTTTGCCTTATAGTACCACTGAGTTGATCACTTACTTCCACTCTGGGACGGTGTTTTAAAACACCAAACAGACCCTGTTTTAGTTTCAAATGATGGCAAGGCTTACGAGTTGGAGCCTGTCTTCTACGATGATGAGGAGGAGTTCTCCTACATGCAACTCTCTAGCGGGTCTATGTAGACCTGGAGTTGTGTCGCAGGGATTAAAGGGTTACGACTAGTTGAACATTACACTTTATCATTTTGTAAATTTTAGAATTATACATGTAATTATTTAACCTGGTGACATGTTTATACTCTGGGAACTTACAACCACTTATATGCTTTATATATCTATCACAGTCTTTCACTTGCGTAACTTAATCATCTCTAGAGTATGGTATCTTGATTTAGTGTAATCCCATTCATGTTTAATGCACTTATACGGACAACATTCTATCATCATTATCTATGTTGCATAAGTGATGTAACAGATCTGGGGCGTTACAAGCACTTGGCTGTTGTTGGAGCTCCGTGGGCCACTAGATATATGTGTTTTATACTAGCCGTCCATTTGTTTGGACGTGGGCCCACCCCACACGTGTGACACGTGTGGGTAGGTGGGACCCACCTTAATATACGTATTTTATCTACGCACCGTCCATTTGGACAGTGCATGTGTAGCCCACCATGATGTACGTATGGATCCACACTGTCCATTGCTTGGACGGTGGGCCACTTCAACATATGTATTTTATCCAACCGTCCATCTATCTGGACGCTGACAATCTTAAAAAAAATAATAATAAAATAAAATAATAATAATAATATAATCTTATATGTATATATGTATATGGTGGGCCCCACGTGGGACCCACCTTGTTGTATATATTCTGCACCGTCCATCTGGACAGTGTTGTGTAACACCCACCATGATGTATATTTTATATATGCATCATCTGTCTGGACGATGTTGCGCGGCGCACACCGTGATGTATGTGTAGGTGGGGCCCAACCATGATATGTGTCTAAGTCGTCCATCCAGTAGCAATATAGTTGATGGATTAATGTCAACAAGTGGGCTGATCATGAGGCCTGTGTTATATCTTCACCGTCCATCTATACGTTAGGTGGAACCAAATATCTAGTGGGCCACGTGTGTGAGACCCACTGTGATATAGGTATTTTGTATTCCCCCACGCCGTCTACCCGTTATGCATCCACATCGTCCATCCAATTGGCGAGCTTGTCTCAAGGCTTAAGATAAAAAATGAGGCAGATCCGTATATCAGGTGGACCACACTTGTCATGCCCCAAACTTGGAAACGGGGCTCACAAAATTCTCAATCGCCGAATCTGGTGCCGATAGCCTCTATAGTACCCCATTCTCGGCTCCTAGCGTCTATACGCCAAATTCCGATCATGAGATCCTACAATGAGGATTTCCAATATGAATTTGTCTCATAAGAAGCATAACCACAAGTTTACCAAAATCACAAAGGTAACATCATCATCACATATCCACTAATATAATCATTTGAATACAATGTTGAAAGGGAAATACATATATCGAAAATCAAAGCTCTAGAGATCCACTGCATGCTCCAAGCTCAACACTGCTGCAACCTAACGCCACCTGCACGCATCTGTCATGCATAAGCTTATAGAAAGCTTAGAGGGTGGTGAAAGTGTGTGAACAAGGTAAGTACCAAGTATTCAATACAATGACATAATCATACAATGTCGAAAACACTGGCAAGATCATGAATCATATGATATCAAAATAAGTAAAAATACCAACCAGTCCATGAGCTATACAATATCAGAGTACACAATACAGATCAGCTATACAAATGAGGAGTCATAAAGAACCAAATATCAGATGCTAAGGATACAATGTAATATACAATTCCTGATGAGTTCACGAATACCATCAGCTGTATCTAGATCGTATAAATGCAGAAACATAGTAGCCCAAAATGCCATATGCTGCGGATGTAATGCAATATACAATGCGAATGGAATGACCATGCTGGAGTATGAAGTCAGGATGATAGTATGTAGTATCGTAGGCTATGGGGTCTGTAAGTGCTATGCATTCCTATTCCTTTGGTTGTCAAATTTTGTGGTGCCAAAAACATAATCTATGTCTTGTGTAGCATGTTGATTCATATGTTCAAGACATTGCAACTTTGCTTAGTCAAGAATGAAGAACTACTTCAAATCATTTCAAGAAATGCAAGTACAAAAAGAAATGATCTTGTTCAAGACTCAAGTTAGTGTACAATTCAAGATGAAGTGTAATTCAAGCTCTAGAAGATCTCAAGTTCAATGCTACATCAAGTGTAGAGATCTCAAGCTTCACAATCTTTCACAATCTTCAAAAGGTCAACTATCATTTGAAGAAATGAAGATTCAATGTCTATACTTCACATTTAAGGTATGAATGACCTTAGATTGACCTTAGGGTAGGTCATTTTGTATACATAATTCAAATTTAATCTTTTTATAAGTATTTGGTCTGTTCTAAGATTAGTCCTGGACTCTGTTCGACTAGTCATAGAACTGGCTCAGCCAGTCCAAGAAATTTCAAGACCTATCCTAAGTTGTTGTAAAATTTTTAAATTTTTTGGTTGAGCTTCGACCAATCCTGGAGTCTGCTCGACCGGTCATAGGAACAGTGTCGACTCATTCACAACCAGTCCTGCAGCTACGACTCAAACTCCTGCAACCATTCCCGGTTCCTCACGACCAGTCGTGGACACCTTACGACCAGTCGTAGAAGGGTTTTATCCGATCGCGCTTAAAATTTTAAAATGCAGTTCGACCTACGACCAGTCGTGGTGGCCACACGACCAGTCGTAGACACGATTTCTACTTCTATAAATAGAACACGAATTTCAGAGTTTCTCAATTCCAATTTGAGTAAAACAAGGCATCACTCTGAGATAAGTTTATGTTATTTTTAAGTTATGCTGTGCATATTTAATATTCTCTTTTGTTAGCTCTGTCAATTTGATTTTGTTTATATATTCCAATCTGAATTGAATAGAGAAATTGTTATATTCCTTCTTATTGGAATCAAAATCAAATAGAGCTAGCCCAACTGGTTTAATTTAAAATCAATTAGAACCTAAAACCATTTCAAAGTGAGTATTGGATAATTGAACTTCTATATTCGAACTTCTACTCCGATTGGTTCTTCCGGGCTACTACAAAAGGAGAAATCCAAGTATTTTACATTTGTGTAAATTTTCGTTGCTTTTAGTTTCTTTTGAGATTGAGCCAGAAATATCTCATTGTGTTGGTTATCTAAGGAGAGCCAGAAAAACTCAGAAGTGGGGTTTTTGAATTGTGTAAGCCCATTTAATAGACACAATTGTGAAGGTTTTAGGTGAACCTGAGATACCTATTTTCATAGTGAACGTTGATATCACTTGTGTGAGGATATTAGGAGTGGAGTAGCAAGCTGTGTGGTTGTTATTTAACAGTTGGTGTACACACAGGTGAACCATTATAAATCTTTGTCTTGTGGTTTGAATGTTTATTTAATTTCTATCTTTTATCATTCAAAGCTGTGGAATGTATGTGTGGATGTGAATGTTGTAATATTTACATTTTTAGCATTGTGCGAATGTTGTAATAGTTTAGAATTTCAATTCTTGCTATTTCCTTTATTCCTCTTCAGTTTGAGATATTGATACTTACACCGTTCTAGTAAGGTTGTCCTGCCATAAACCCTTGGTTTTTATGGTGCAAGGTTGTCCTTAGAACATCATTTGTATCAGCCTCTCAATACTAGAATATTGAGGTTGCTTTACATTTCTGTATTATGATTTATTTAAAGTACTATATTTCATTTATTTGTTTATATGGCTATCTCATTGTTTAATTCTGCTGGTATAATTTTAAATTTGGCATATTCCTATTCACCCCCCTCTAGGACATATATCTAGGCCTTTTCAAGTGGTATCAAAGCCTAATAGCTCGTTTTAATTATTATTTAGATTTATTTCCTGAGCTAATCGATCTAAGCCATTTATAAGATATCAAATTTTGATAGCCTTTCAGTCATTAGGCCTCCACCATTTGATGGCTCCAATTATGCCTATTGGAAAGCCAGGATGAGGATTTTCCTTAATTCCATGGATAAGAGCATGTGGCAAGCCACGTGACTAAATGGATCCCTCCTACCACTGAAGTGACTGGTATCGATGGATTAAAATTAATGAGAGTGACACCTTATTTTTCTTGGACCACACTTCAGAAAAGTGAGAGTAGTGCTAATGCAAAAGCACTAAATGCAATCACTTGCGCACTATCACCGGATGAGTTCAAAAGAATTATATCCTGTGATACTGCAAAGCAAGCTTGGGATATTTTAAAAATGACACACGAGGGTACATCAATTGTCAAGAAGTCTAAAGTCCATATCCTCACAACTAAATTTGAGGAAATACATATGGAAGGAAATGAAATGTTCATGGACTTCTATACTAGACTGAATGACATTGTAAACTCTATGTGGGGTCTTGGCGATAAAATCCCAAAAAGTAAAGTGTGTGCAAAGATACTACGCTCACTACTTGAACGGTTCAACTCAAAGGTGACTGCGGTTTAGGAACTTCGTGATACGGACAATATGAGGGTAGAAGAATTAGTTAGGTCCTTACAAACCTACAAGTTAAATCTTAAAGCTCCTAAAGGTAAATCTATTGCCCTTAAGTCTTCTAAATGTATTTCTCAAGAAAATTCTGATTTGAAAAATTCTAAAGATGATATGGCTTTCTTAGCGAAAAAGTTTTACAAGATTTTCAAAAGTAAAAAGAGGGTTGATTTTCAAAAATCAAATGATAAGAAAAGATTTAAATCTAAATCTAAAACTTGGAAATCTTTAAAAGGTAGTCAATGTTACAACTGCCAAGAATATGGGCATTTAACAAACAAGTGTCCTAAAAAGGACAAACCTAAAAAGAAAGGAATGTTAGCTACTTGGGATGAATCTTTTGGCACTGAAGCCTCTTCTGAATCAGAAGATTCTGAAACCGAGTCGGGCAATGAAGTCAAAGCTCTTATGACTCTAGCCAAGTTACTTTTTCAGATCATGATGATTCTACTAATGAAGAAAATCTAAATAGTGATCATGAAAATGAAGAAGATCTTCAAGATGCTTACAATGCCCTATACAAGGAAAGTTGTAAAATTGTTGTTAAACTTAAACTTCAGAAAGAAAAGTTTTCAAAGCTTAAAGAAAATTTTGAAACTCTTGTTTTAGAAAAATCCCATATTTCAGATTGATATGAAAAATGCAAATGCGATTTAGAGTACAAGACCTCCCAGACTGAAAATCTGAAATCTGAAAATGAAAAACTTATACTTGAAATCTCTTCACTTTTGAGTTTAAAGGATACATGGAGGTATGCCCAAGCAGATCCAAAATTAGAAAAACTTTTATCTGGATCAAGAAAATGTGGCGACTGATCCGGTTTGGTCTATGATAGAAATATTCCTCCAAAAAAGAAGAATACTTCTAAGTTTGTAAAAGGAGAGTCCTCAAACTCAAGAGAGAAAAGTTCTAATCAAAAGTTTTCTAAAAATGCTAAAACTTTTCAATCTTTCAAAACTAAAAGTAACCATATCAACTATAAAAATCAGAACCGAAACCCTTTAGCTAAGAAAATAGTTGATCTACTTAAGGAGCTCTTAAAATCTAACTCCGTGGGTCATTCTTACAACAACTACAAACATAAGAAGACCAACTATACTCCTAAACCCAAAACAATTATGAAATGGGTTCCTAAGGTTACTTGCTGGGTTGCCCACACAACTTTCAAAGCTTCAAGCCATTCAAAGTGGTACCTAGACAATAGATGCCCCAGGCACATGACTGGTGACAAAGGTTTGTTCACTACTCTTAAAGACATGACTGATGGTTTAGTCACATTTGGTGATGGTAGCAACTGCAGGATTATTGGCCAAGGTATGGTTCAACTTTCTAACCTCCCCTTATTTGAGAATGTTTTGTACGTTGAAGGATTAAAACATAACTTATTAAGCATTTCTCAAATATGTGATAAAAATCATAGTGTTAAATTTTCTAACCTAGGGTGTGAAATATCAAACAAAAATGGTTCTGTAATATTAACTGGTCGTAGAACTTTTGAAAACTACTACATCATAAGTGATTCTAGCTCATCTAATCAATTGTGTTACATGGTCTATACTGATGAAACCGAGTTATGGCATAAATGCCTTGGACATGTACACTATCGCAATCTCTATAGATTAAGCAAAAGAGAACTAATAAAAATCTACCTAAACTTCAAAAAGTAGACAAAATATGTGGCGAATGCCAGATTGGTAAGCAAACTAAGAGTTCTCACAAAAAGGTGAACTCCAATACCACATCAAAACCGCTCGAACTTCTCCACATGGATCTTGTAGGACCAACTAGGACGGAGAGTCGAGGTGGCAAAAAATATATACTGGTAATCGTGGATGATTATACCAGATTTACTTGGGTAAGTTTCTTAAGAAATAAATCAGAAACTCTTGATGAAGTAAAAAGGATTCTCGAATGGATCCAAATTGAAAAAGGTTCTCAAGTTAGTAAGATCCATAGTGATCATGGATCAGAATTTGAAAATAGCAGCTTTGAGAAATTTTGTTACAATCAGGGAATATTACATGAATTCTTTGCACCCAAAACACCACAAAAAAATGGAATTGTTGAAAGAAAAAATAGAGTGCTTCAAGAAATGGCTAATGTAATGTTAAATAGTATGAAGCTCCCTAAAAATCTTTGGGCCAAAGCCATTAATACTGCATGCTATATAATCAACCGGGTTTATACAAGTAAATCTAATAATAAAACTGCTTATGAACTATGGTTTGATAAGAAGCCTACTGTCAAATACTTTCGAGTTTTTGGCAGCAAGTGCTATATTTTACATGACCGTGAAAATCTTGAAAAGTTTGACACTAAAAGTGATAAAGGTATCTTTTTAGGATATTCCTTGAACAATCGTGCATATCGAGTATTGAGCAAGAAGACCGGTGTTATTCAAGAGTCCATCAATGTGGTCATTGACGATCACTTGATTACACCTGCCTCAAGTTCAGAAAATGATGAAGTTCTTTTAATTGACAAACCAAATACTTCATCAAATCAAACTAATTCTGAACTAAGGACTGTCAAAGATCATCCAACTACTTAAATTCTTGGAAACCTTCTCACTGGTGTGTGCACTCATAGACAACTAGAAGACATGTAATTACATGTGCTTTACATCCTAGATAGAACCGGCGAACGTCAAAGAAGCTCTTACTGATGAAAACTGGATAGTAACTATGCAAGAAAAACTTAACCAATTTGTGAGAAATGATGTTTGGTATCTTGTTCCTAGACCTAAAGATAAACACATTATAGGAACTAAGTAGATTTTCAAAAATAAGTCTGATGAACTTGGTAATATAATTCGAAACAAGGCTAGACTAGTTGTACAAGGGTACACTCAAATTGAAGGTATCGACTATGATGAAACCTTTGCCCCAGTGGCTCACCTTAAATCAATCAGACTATTCATATCCATTACGTGCTTTAGAAAATTCAAAATTTATCAAATGGATGTAAAGAGTGCCTTCTTAAATGGTGATCTTGAACAACCAATGGGTTTTGAAGACCCTAAGAAGACTAATCATGTCTATCGCCTAAAAAAGGCTCTCTACGGTTTGAAACAAGCTCCTAGGGCTTGGTACAAAAATTTGACTAAGTTTTTACTAAGTTATAATTTTCTAATGGGAAGTGTTGATAAGACTCTTTTTGTTAAGAAACATAATGATCATATCTTAATGGTGCAAATCTATGTTGATGATATTCTTTATGGATTTACCTATACTAACATGACTGTTGAGTTTGCGGATTTAATGAAATATAAGTTCGAAATGAGCATGGTTGGGGAATTGAATTATTTTCTAGGGTTGCAAGTAAAACAACAACCTGATGGTATTTTTATTTCTCAAACCAAATATGCTTTGAACTTAATTAAAAAGTTCAAATTTGAGAATGGTAAGAATTTTGATACTCCTATAAGTACAACATTAAGACTCTCAGAAGACTTTACATGTAAAAATGTATATCCTAAATTATATCGCAGTATGATTGGTAGTTTGCTTTATTTAACCGCTAGTAGCCCTGATATTGCTTTGAGTGTTGGTATTTGCGTTAGATATCAATCTGACCCTAAAGAGTCTCATCTAACTATTGTTAAGTGGATTATGCGATATGTCGCAAGTTCTGCTAATTTGTGTCTCTGGTATCCATATGATACTACTTTTCAGTTGGCGGGGTACTCAGATGCTGATTGGGCTGGTAATATCGATGATAGAAAGTTAACCAGTGGTGGTTGTTTCTATATTTGGAAGTTTCTTGGTTTAGTAAGAAGCAAAATTCTATATCGCTTTCTACTGTTAGGCTGAATACATCGCAGCTGGAAATGCATGTACTCAGCTGATTTGGATGAAACACATGTTAAGCGATTATGAAATTACACAGGATTCAATGGTTTTATATTGTGATAATTCCAATGTAATAAATATTTGTAAAAATCCAATTCAGCATTCTCGTACTAAGCATATTGATATTAGATTTCATTACATTCGTGAATTAGTGGAAGAAAAAATAATTTGATTGGAATATATTCCGACCGAGACTCAACTTGCTGACATTTTCACTAAACCGCTCGATAAAAGCAGGTTTAATAAATTGAAATTTGATCTTGGAATGTGCAATTTAAATTGATTATTCATGCATGTGTGTATCATAGTGTATATATTTGATAATTTATTAGTTTAAATTTCAAATTTTTATGAAAAATGCATATTTTTGTTTTTGCACGACCAGTTGAGGATGAACTCGACCAGTCGTGGTATGACCGGTCGAGAACGGTCCACGACCAGTCATATAGCGTGTTGATTCTCTTAAAATTTGGGGAAAAACTCATTTTCCTCATTTCCTGTTTCTTCTTCAACGGGCCGTAGCACGACTAGTCGTACCCAACTGTTTGATTCCTCAAGGTTAGTGTATTATTTATATTTTTCTTGAAGATTTTAGTCAATATTACTTCATTTTCACTCTTGGAGTAATTTATTTTGTGTTTCATTGCTATTTTGGGGTTTTTCTTTGAAAAATCTGATCTTAGCAAACCGCACTCCATATAGTTTGAAACTCTTTGTTTCTTTGATTATTCTATTGCCAATGGATTCTAGAGGGAAAAAGAAAACTTCTCGTGGTTCGTCTTCCTCTCGTCCTTCGACTATCACTCGACGTTATCTTCAGTCACCCGAAGATGATCCCATACATGTCAGGGATTTGCGTATGCGCAATGTTATTGTTGACAGACCTATTTTTATTGATCGCATTGCTACTTTTGGTATCCTTCCGCTTCTCCAATCTGTAGTCTGGGATAACATCCTACATTGGGGTGGGCCTGCATACCAATCTATTGCTCAGGCCATGATTGCGTGTATTTCTGAATTTTCTTCTGAGAATTTAACATTTAATATAGCAATAAGAGAAGGTCCATTTGAGATAGATTGTCATCTGATTTCGGCTCTGATGGACATACCTGTTAATGACGAGGGTATTCCTATTCATACTTTAGTTGAAAAACCGTCTGAAACAAAAAAAATGTATGTTAACTCGAGATTTATGCAATATGGATGTTCAATGGACTCATAAAGGGAATGCACTCCCCTCAAAGTATTTGTTACCCAGATACAGGGTTCTCCACATAATCTTTCTTCAAATCTGTATCCTCGTTCTAGTAACAAAATAGAACTGACTTCATTTATGGTTCGGGTTTTGCATTCTATCGTCACGGGTACTAAAGTCTGTCTGCCTTCTTTAATATGCCATTTCATTATTCAGTTTCGTCTTCACCCAGGACATGGTGATATTCCATTTGCTTATCTTATGACCGTGTTAGCTTCTCATATGCTAGTTGCTATGCCTGTTGAAGAGGCTCATATTCATCATCTTATTTTTAACAATTCTAATATAAACAAGATGAAGCAAGAATTGGCTCCTGGACAAAGAAATGTGGGTGGTGGTGGTGCTGAAGTAGGGAATGAAGAAGAAGGTGGCGATCTTCCTTCTGATGATATAAATATGGATGACATTTTTGATGAAATTGAATCAGATTCTACTAATGATCCTGACTATGAGCCATCTGATTTTGATGCTCATCTATGTGCTCTTGAAGAGAAGGTTGAGAACATGAATGTTGTCCATGATTTACAATTTAATATACGCGTAAGTATCTTAGACACTTAAACAAGGGGCTTCATTAACTTGATCCTACCATACCTACTCCTTCATCAGGATCTGATTAAATGTTTTTATCCTTTGGTTTGTAATAACTTTTATACTATTTTTGTTGGTGTGTGGACTTTGATTTTACTTCAGTTTGTATGACTGACTTTTGTTTCAGCTAGTTAATGATATGTGAACTTTGAATTTGCTTATATTACTTGCATATCTTAACTAGTTACTCTTTTAATTACTCTCTTATTGGACTTCCACTTCCATTTATTCCTTTCTTCTTTTGTCATATTGTGCCAAAAAGGGGAAGAATATTTTAAGTTTGATAAATATGGATTGTGGGGAGTAGCATAAGCATAATTTTTATAGATCTATGTGTGCTATTCAGGGGGAGTAAGTAATGAAGATTTTGTGAATGACAACTGGGACATGATTCGTTAATCAGGCTATAACTAGTTTACTTTTATAACTGGCGCATGATTCTTTGTGTTCATATTGATCATATTGTTGTTAAGTGTGTTATGTCACAAATTTGACAAATGGGGAGATTGTAAGTGTTATGGTTTCCTATTCCTTTGGTTGTCAAATTTTGTGGTGCCAAAAACACAATCTATGTCTTGTGTAGCATGTTGATTCATATGTTCAAGACACTACATCTTTACTTCAAGTCAAGAATGAAGAACTACTTCAAATCGTTTCAAGAAATGCAAGTACAAGCTACAACGAAAGAAGTGATCTTGTTCAAGACTCAAGTTAGTGTACAATTCAAGATGAAGTGTAATTCAAGCTCTAGAAGATCTCAAGTTCAATTGTACATCAAGTGTAGAGATCTCAAGCTTCACAATCTTTCACAATCTTCAAAAGGTCAACTATCATCTGAAGAAATGAAGATTCAATGTCCATACTTCACATTTAAGGTATGAATGACCTTAGATTGACCTTAGGGTAGGTCATTTTGTATACATAATTCAAATTGAATCTTTTTATAAGTATTTGGTCTGTTCTAAGACTAGTCCTGGACTCTAGTCGACTAGTCCTGGAACTGGCTTGACCAGTCCAATAAATTCCAAGACCTGTCCTAAGTTGTTGTAAAATTTCAAAATTTTTTAGTTGAGCTTCGACCAGTCCTGGAGTCTGCTCGACCATTCATAGGAACAATGCCAATTCATTCACAACTAGTCCTACAACTATGACTCAAACTCCAATAACCATTCCTGGTTCCTCATGACCAATCGTGGGTTGGTCACGACCAGTCGTGGAGGCCTCACAACCAGTCGTGGAATGGTTTTATCCAATCACGCTTAAAATTTCAAAAGGCAGTTCGACCTACGACTAGTCGTGGTGGAGACATGACCAGTCGTAGACGCAATTTCTGCTTCTATAAATAGAACAAGAATTTCAGAGTTTCTCAATTCCAATTTGAGTAAAAAAAGCATCACTCTAAGATAAGTTCGTGTTATTTTTAAGTTATGTTGTGCATATTTAATATTCTCTTTTGTTAGCTTTGTCAATTTGATTTTGTTTCTATATTCCAATTAGAATTAAATAGAGGAATTGTTGTATTCCTTCTTGGAATCAAAATCAAATAGAGCTAGCCTAACTAGTTTAATTTAAAATTAATTAAAATCTAGAACCATTTTAAAGTGAGTATTGGACAATTAAACTTCTATATTCGAACTTCTACTCCGATTGGTTCTTCCTGGCTGCTACAAAAGGAGAAAGTATTTTACATTTGTGTAAATTTCCATTGCTTTTAGTTTCTTTTGAGATTGAGCTAGAAAAATCTCATTATGTTACTTATCTGAGGAGAGCCAGAAAAACTCAGAAGTGGGGTTTTTGAATTGTGTAAGCCCATTTAAAAGACACAATTGTAAAGGTTTTAGGTGAACCTGAGAAACTTGTTTTCATAGTGAACGCTGATAACCCATGTGTGAGGATATTAGGACTGGAGTAGCAAGCTGTGTGGCTATTGTTTAACATTTGGTGTACACACAGGTGAACCACTATAATTCTTTGTCTTGTAGTTTGAATGTTTGTTTAATTTCTATCTTTTATCATTCAAAGCTATGGAATGTATGTGTGGATGTGAATGTTGTAATATTTACATTTCAAGCATTGTAGGAATGTTGTAATAATGTAGAATTTCAATTCTTGCTATTTCCTTTATTCCTCTTCAGTTTGAGATATTGATACTTATACCGTTCTAGTAAGGTTATCCTATCATAAACCCTTGGTTTTTATGGTATAAGGTTGTCCTTGGAACTCATTTGTATCAGCCTCTCAATACTAGAATATTGAGGTTGCTTTACATTTCCGTATTGTGATTTATTTAAAGTACTATCTTTATTTATTTGTTTATAAGGCTATCTCATTGTTTAATTCCGCTGGTATAATTTTAAATTTGGCATAGTCCTATTCACCCCCCTCAGGACCTATAGCTAGGCCTTTTCAGAGTCTATCACAAGGGACTTCTATCCAAATCAGTCCCATACCTAAATTTGGATAGTCAGACTCAATGTGATAAACTCCTGATCTTAGGTTAGTCGCATGCCCTAACCAAAATCTTGGTCGTTGGGAAGGAACACGTAACAATTAGTTATGCACCACCAACCCGAGTGAATAGTGAATGAATGAATGAGTATACAACTCTTGCTCAATAAATCCACATATCAGTACGGTTCCTCTTTGGGAATCACCGGGGTCTATTACACTCCCAATCAGATTGCCGCCCCATCACGCGCAACAAGGTGAGTGAAAGAGACCTCACTATCCGTCTGCCAATATCGGGCCCGGCTCGTCGATAGCGGACCCATTCCTCGATCTAGTTAGACTCAGCCTAGCATTGCCCCCTCCTCTCAGGCAAGTAAGGCCGCGCCCCCTTCCAACCGATCATGAAACAGTGGGAGACGCGTCCTAACGGTATATAGACCTCATTCGCTTATGCATCCACTCGGTCTAGACGTTGGAGCAACCTCTGAAACCAAGAAGGTTTAGGGACTTTCACTCAGGGATATCTATAACACCCTATGTAGAACAGATTTTCGGTGTCCCATCTGGCAATCCACGATATGACTGTGGAGGTTACGGCCCTGATGTTGCTAGGGCATACAGTAATCATAATACACAATGCAAGATGCATGAGTCATACAATCCAGTCACACATCAATCCTACGCATACCGTGCTCTCATGTGAGATAATCTCCGCCTATCAGAGAGTCTCATAATAAACGGCACTATGACATATGCAATGGTTAATCATATCTTATAACAAACATGCAGATGATGTGTATGGGCATATATCATGATGCTGTGTTGTCACATATTCATAATTGATATCCATAACTGACATCGACAATCGACCTCGACAATGTGGACATTTAACCAACATTGCCCCCAAGGAATGACCCATATAGAGCCTAACATACAGTGGACCCATGGCCTCACACAAGGGCCAAATATACAACACCATGGGCCTCACCCAAGAGCTTAATACACATCACGATGGGCCTCTCACATGGGCCTAATATACATCACAACGGGCTCAATCACTTTGCCCTCAACTGCACCATAATGCACCTCATCACATAGGCCTCATATACATCACATCAGGCCTTAAACACAAGCTGAATAAGCATCACAATGGACCTCAAATGCCGGCCGCATATACGTTACATTAAGCGAGACAATCAGCCTCGATAATTGGAATCAGACTCAACAATCGAAATCAGCCTCGATAATCGGCCTCAATAATCAGAATTGACCTCGACAATCGGAATCGACCTATACAATCGGCCTCGACAATCAGAATCGGCATCAATACTGGCCTCGACAATCGGAATCGGCCTATACAATTGACCTCGACAATCGGAATCGACCTCGATACTCAGCCTCGACAATCGGAATCGGCCTCGATACTCAGCCTCGACAATCGGAATCGGAATCAGCCTCAACAATCTGCCTTGACAATCGGAGTCAGAATCGACAATCAGAATCGGCCTCGACAATCGGAATCGGCCTCGACAACTGGAGTCGGCATCAACAATCGGAATCGAAATTAACCTCAACAATCGGCCTCGACAATCAAAATCAGCCTTGACAATCAGACTTGGAATCGGCCTCAACAATCAGAGTTAGAATCGATAATCGAAATCGGCCTCGACAATCGAAATCGAAATCGGCCTTAACAATCGACCTCGACAATCAAAGTCGAAATCGACAATCGGAATCAAAATCGGCCTTAACAATCTGCCTCGACAATCAGAGTCAAAATCGACAATCGGAATTAGCTTCGATAATCGGCTTCAATAATTGGTATCGGAATCAGCCTCAACAATCATCTTATATACACGACGGGATCCATATATGAACGGCTGATCAAACCATAATATAAAGATCGGCCCTCAACCATGGTTATATCAAATTCGATAGCACGGAGCTATTTGTCTATGGCGAGTAGGGCCCACTGATTAGGATTAACCCACAATAAAATGATGAGAATAGGACTATCAAGGCCTAAGGGAAGGTCACAATGTGGACATTCAACCATCATTGCCCATCAATGTGGTCATTTAACCAACATTACTCCCAAGGAGTCGCCCACATAAGGGATTCATACACAACATAGCGGCCACACATATATCATGTTGGGGCCCATTATGGGCCTCTCATATATTGCATTGGGCTTTATACAAGGGCCTTAAACGAATCACAATGGGCCACTCCCATGGGCCTCAAATACATTACTATGGGCCTCGAATACATCACAATGGGCCTCGCTCGTGGGCCTCGAATACATCACAATGGGCCTCGCCCATGGGCCTCGAATACATCACAATGGGCCTCGCTCATGGCCCTCGAATACATCATAATGGGCCTCGCCCATGAGCCTCATCACTGGGCCTCATATGTCAAGTGGCCTACATCACATGGGGCCACATTATTTGGGTTGCACCAATGTGCTTCATGTATATCAAATAGGCTGCATCGATGGGCCTCGTGTATGCCAAATCGGGCCCACCCTTGTGTATTTAGAGATCCAACCTATTCATAAGTTAACATAGAGATAAATGAGGTGAAAATAAATATCATCTTAATTGGAAACTACTGTGGCCCTTAGAAGTTTGAATGGTGGATGTCACTGTGCCCCACTATTATTGCAAATGCTGGGGTCCACTTGAACTTTAGATCTGACCCATTCTTTTACTCATGTCATCAAATGATATCTCAAATGGTTGGACGGTATGGATACAGTGTATGCATCATGGTGGGCCCCACCGCCCAAATAGTGGACGATGTAGCTAAAATACATACATCAATGTGGGGCCTGCAGGCTTGCTGCCATCAAAAGGAGCAACTATATAGCTGCTTTACGTGCAGCTTGCTACACTAAAAAGGCAGATGTGGATCCCACATAGGGCCCACCATCATGTATATATATATATATTCATAATATAATATATAATATATATAATATACATAATATATGTATTGTATCAACGTCCAGGCCCTGGACGGCCTGGATAGCTACACACATCAAGGTGTAACCCCACAGGTGGGGTGGGTCCCACTGTCCAAGGACGGTGGATACATCACATGTATCATGGTGTGGCCCATCTAATAGATGAACGACGTGGATTGGTCCCACAGACCCTGGCTGACATCAAAGGGTAGGCAGCTTTTGTTGCTTCTGTATGTTGCAGCATAAAATAGAGGGGGGGTCCCACATGATGGGCTACCCTCCCCATAATATTATATATATATATATATATATATATATATATTTCTCTTGCTAGCTAGTACACCCACTGTCCACTCACACTTCACCGTTAGCCACCTCCACCGTCAATTCACTCTCCACTAGAACATCCAGCATCCAGGGACACTGGACTGACGGTGTGGATATATACCTCATCAAGGTGGGTCCCACAGGGACGTGGGCCACCTCATCGGTCTAATATTTGTGTTTTCTCATCATCTAGGCCCACTAGATGGCCTGGATTAAACAGATGGATGGCGTCGATAAAATACATAAATCATGGTGGGCCACACCGTTTTGGATGGATAAACGGAGTGGATTAGGATAAATACATCAAGGAGGGCCCCACCCACATATGTGGGGTGGGCCACGTCCTAGATGGATGGTTGGGATGACATATAAATATCATGGTGTGTCCCACATGGATGGGGTCCACCAGTAGATGGCTTGGATGTAAACATCATGGTGGGCCACACACCTCATCATCATCATTACCATAACAAAAAAAAAAGAAAGAGAGAGAGAAAAAGGAGAGATCGGATGGTGATGGAGGGACCCTGCCACTATGGGCCCTCCATGATCATAATACATACATAAAAAAAGGGTACCATCACAAGTGGGCCTTCTAATAGAAAATAAATGGTGGATCACCCACCTATTAGCCTCCTTCTTGGTTCGATGGAATGCCGAACTTCTTGGTTTTGATTTCAACGGAAGATTATGAAGTTTTGATGGTTAAGATGGAGATGAGAGGGTAGGAAGTGGGCCACATTAGAGCTTTTCCATGAGAGCTTAGGAAGCTCATATGTTGGAACTTGTTTTGCTAGGGAGTGAAGAGAGAAATGAGAGGGAGAGAGAAGTGATGGGTGAAAAGGGATGGGATGGGTGATAGGTGTAAGGAAGGGATAGGTGGAGAGAGAGAGAGTTGACTTTGGGAATGGGAAAGGAATGGGTTGCTTGTACTTGTTGTATGGTGGTACTTGACTTCATTGATTAATTAATTGATTGATTGATTGATGTGATAGGTCGTACAGATTCTCTCGAAATTTCAAATGCCTGGCATTTTCCTTGAACTGAAAGTGGGCCCACATCTCTTGGTGTGGGTATCGCCTCGGCGCGCGAGACACGGCATCAGAACCGCGACAATTGCGCGGTCGCTATGGTACAAGTCTCGGGTTGAGTCAACTCAAGTTTGCAGGACTCGGCTTAGGATCGCGTGTAAACGTCGGATGAAGGTCGAAAGTTACCGGAATTCGATTGGGAGGACCATGGGAACCTACGGAATTGTACGGGCTAGGATACGGGCCTCACGACACTATAGAAAATAGTGGAGAATTAAACGGTTACCATTAAAGCCCTTTTGGTATCCCAGAAGTTTTAGATCAATATGAAATTTATTTTTCCCCTTAATTCAGGTCTTCCTGATTGTACGAACAGATCGGACGGAAAATAAACGTGACGGTGGGCCCTGTGAATTTTAAGCAGGGAAAATCATTATCACCACTGCTAATTGTGGTATGGTCTAGATGATTTTTCGATATGATTCATTTTTTGTGGGTAATGCTCTAAAACGATCTCTAATAATAGAAAAATGGTGTAGATAGTCCTGCAAGGACGATCATCTTACCTTGGTGTATATGAGGCCCATTGGTACGGCCCGTGGATGTGGCCTACTTGATGTATATGAGGCCCATTGCTGCAGCCCATATAGATGTGGGGCCCTTGATGTATATGTTTCATACCGTCCAGATCAGGGACCTACAGTACACACTTGATGTATATGAGGCCCATTAGTGCGGCCCATGTGATGTGGCCCATTTGATGTATATGAGGCCCATTGTTGCGGTCCATGTGATGCGGCCGACTTAATGTATAAGAGGCTCATTGTTCTGGCCCATTGTGATGTATATAAAGCCCTTGATATGTGGCCCATTGTGATGTATATGTGGCCCGTACTTGAGGCTCATTGTGATGTATTTGCGGCCCGTACTTAAGGCTCATTATGATGTATATGCGGCTCGTATTTGAAGCCCATTATGATGTATATACGGCCCCTGTAATGAGGCCCAGCGTGATGTATTCGAGGCTTATGAGTGTGGCCCAATGCGATGTATATAAGGTCCTTGTATGAGGCCCATTGTGATACGTATTAGGCCCATGTGATGCAGCCCATTGTGATGTATTTGAGGCCCATGAAAGGCCTATTATGATGTGTATTAGGCCCTTATGTGAGGTCATGGACCCATTATATGTTAAGCTCCATGTGAGCCACTCCTTGGGAGCAATGTTGGTTAAATGTCCATATTGATAGGCAATGATGGTTAAATGTCCACATTGTGACCTTCCCTTAGGCCTTTGTTAAGCCTATTCCCATCATTTTGTAAGTGGGTTGACCCTAATCAATGGGCCTCATTCATGTTTGCATGACCCACCTATTCATATTGGGTTAACCCATAATGTTGGGCCCCCATTAGTTGCTCGTAGGATTATTTCCTTTTAATCTTGGGTTCATCTAGGACTTATTCGCCCCCCCCCCTAGGCATCTAGTGGGCCATATGATAGTATCGCGAAGGAAGCCCGCTCTGAATCCTTAGGAATATAGGTAGGCCACGTAGGCCCAACCTTGATATGAGGAGAGTATAACATCATCGTAGACGGAAGGATACATGCTATCTAATTTGGTATATTCACTGTCAAGGACCAATCCTCATATTGTGGATTAGATCTGCTATCCTTCTATAGACCCGACCATATATATAGGCCGATCATCAATTACGACTATATTGGTATACGCACTGAGTATGTGTTAGCATAACATTGTGATTATATGAGGCCCAATGTGATTACCTGAGGCCCATTGTAACTATGTGAGGCCCATCGTGACCATGTAAGGCTCATTGTGAGTATGAGGCCTATTCTGAATGTACGAGGCCCATTGCAAAGTGTGATGATCATTGTGTTGTGATGGTATGAGGCCCATTGTGATTGTATGAGACCCATTGTGACTGGATGAGGCCCATTGCGATATGAGAGGAACATTGATTGTGTGAGATCAATCATTATTATGTTCGATAATCATGCATAACATCATGTTACATGCCCATACGCATCATCTGCATGTTTGATATGAGATGCGGTTGACCATTGCATATGCTATTAGGTAGGTTGTTTATGGGACTCCCTGATAGGCAGAGTTGCCCCGCATGAGCGTGCAGTACACATTGGTTTGATGCATGACTGAATCGTATGGCTCATACATCTTGGATTTTGTGATATGATCGCCGTACGCCCTAGCGACATCAGGGCCGTAGCCTCCACAGGCATATCATGGATGGCCAGATGGGACACCGGAAATCTTTTCTACATGGGGTGCCATAAATGTCTCTAGGTGAAAGTCCTTAAACCCTCTTGGTACTAGTGGGCGCCCCAATGTCTAGACCGAGTGTATATATATGAGCGCATGAGGGTCGTATACCAGTAGGCCGCATCTCCCACTGTGTTGTGGTCAGTTGGGAGGGGGTGTAGCCTTACCCGCCTGAGGGAGTATGCAATGTTAGGTTGAGTCTGACCAGCTCATAAATGGGTCCGTTATCGATGAGCAGGGCCCGATAATGGCAGGCGGATAGTGAGGTCTATTCCACTTACCTAGTTGTGCGCTTGATGGGGCAGGTGGCGTAGAGTGTACTAGACCTCGATGATGATCCCAGAGATGTACGGTACTGATATTGGACTTATTGAGCAAGAATTGCATACTCAACATTTTACTCATTCATTCATTCATTCACTATCCACTCGGGCTGGTGGTGTGCAACTAATTTGATATGAGTACCTTCACAATGGCCAGGATTTTAGTTAGGCATGCGACTAACCTGAGATCATGAGTTTACCACATTGAGTCTAGCTATCTAAATTTAGGTATAGGACTGGTTTAGATAGAAGTCCCTTGTGATGGACCCCACGGCTTGTGATACTACGTACTATCATTCCAACTTCACGCTCTATCTTGGTCATTTCATTCGCACTGTATATTGTATTGCATTCTCAATGCATAGCATTTGGTTTAGTATGATCATGTATTGCATATTCTGAATGAGGTTGATGGTATTATGGACTCGCCAAGATATGCATATTGCATTACGTTCACGGCATATGGCCTTTGGGTCGCTATGTTTCTTCATTTATATGGCCTAGATGAGACTGGTAGTATTCGTGGACTCGTCAGGATTTGCATATTGCATTGCATAATCAATATATGATATTGGCTTATTATGTTTTGCATTGCATAGCCTGGATAAGGCTGATAGTATTTATGGACTTACCGGCATGTTTCCACATTACTCTAATATTGAATGACTTATAGCCTTGCCAGTATTCTGCTTACGCTGATATTTGTGTGCTTGGCACTTATCTTACGCACACACGTACACCACCCTCTAAGCTTTCTACAAGCTTATGCACGATAGATGCATGCAGGTAATGATAGGACGCGATCGAGCTGAGGCAAGAGCATGCAGTAAAGCTTCTGGAGCTTTTGACATTTACCTTGTATTTCCCTTTCAGCACTGTATTCAACTGTTTATATTAGTGGGTATATGATGATGATGTTGCCTTTGTAATTTGGGTAAATTTATGGTTATGCTTCTTACAAGATAAATGTACGTTAAAAAAAATCCTCTTTGTAAGATCCTAGGATCGGAATCTGGCGTATGGGCACTGGAAGCCGAGAATGGGGTATTATGGAGGCTGTCGGCACCAGACTCGATGATCGGGAATTCTGTGAGCCCGCTTTCCGAGTTTGGGGTGTGACAAAACTCTTCTTGACCCCGGACCATTTCAAGATCCCTAAAGTGTTACTGAATTGTTTCATGGAAATGAATGGGAAATAAAGCGTGAGGGTCATAAGAAGGGATAAGGAATTTCATCGGATGTGCTTCACCAACTTGTTGCCTTAGCGTCTTGGCTAGGAGAATTCCTTCTAGAATATGTTGTCTACATTAGCTTCTCTCCGTCTATCTGATCAGAAGGTTCGTAATTAAGGATAGATTGATGACAGTGGAGGTTTAATGGAATGATGACCATGCCTTCCCTGTGAGAATTACAAATTTCATGATGCCCTCAATGACTTGAACCATTTCCCAAGAGTTCTGGAGTCTTTTTCTATTATGTTCTCTCACCTTCTCCAGGAATTCTTTAGATCTGTTTCGACGAGACTTCTTCAATCTAAACGGGGTGGGGTATCCTCTCTCGTAGGTGGTTTTTGGCTGATAGTCTGAAGATGAGTCATCGACTTCAAGCATTCTTCCCAATCGAATTCACGGCCATGTCTGGGAGGCCTTTCAACGTCAACCATTGAAATTGCTCTACGAATAGGAGAAGGTAGTGTGTTGATACGATCGGTGAAGTCAAATGTGGGGAGAACGGGCTCTTTAATGTATGCAGGATGCTTACTGGTAGTCTTGAAACGCTTTCTCTGCGGTTGTTCTGGGGGTGGAGATGGAGAAGGCTCGGGTGCCTATGAGGATAATGGGTTTGGCAATTCCTGATGAGAAGGGTGTGAAGTTGGGGATTCCACAAGGCGGAATGTTCTTTTTACATGAGCCATGATGAGATGAAGAAGATAGGTATCGAAATGGAAAGGTTTCTTAAAGGAGTCAGAAAAGACAAGTTTTGAGAAAAGTCTAAGTGACAAGTTTTTAGAGATTAAGGAATTTGTGAAGAAAGGTTGTTTGTGCGGGTGCGTGCAAAAGGATATGTTTGCGTAGGGGCGCGCAGAAGGTTGAGAAGCGCAAACGCATACACGTTACGTGGAATCCGCGCGTAAAGGGAGTCCATTACACAGGGAATTGCGAGACGAGCAAAACTTCAGCAGGAAAAGGGAAAATGAAGAATAAATGATTGGTTCTGATTTTTATAGAAGAATCGGACCCGTTTAAAGGACCCGATTAGTCTTTGCGCAAGTCCGCGCAAGCAGAGATTGGATAGGAAGAATGGAAAAGGGAAGATTGATCCTACTTCTTTATCCTAGAATGGACAAAGAAAGGATTAAGGGGGCATCCGTTGAGGTACAAAAAATGAAGATTCAAGAACGGTTAGAAGAAAGATCAAGAGTAGAAACATACAAAGAATGCAAAATGAGATGGGATTTATAGTGTTTGCATTGATTGCGCAGGACCGCGCAAAGGGCATAATGAGTTGTGCGCACTTGCTCAATGGTAATTCGGTCAAGATGGTTTAGACGGTTGAGATCTGATGAGAAGTGGGCCCATAGCACAAAGATCGAGGGTTCATATATATGGAGGCTTAAAATACCTCACTCCTCTCATTTGAGCAACGTCGAAGATTCCAAAGAAGATCAGAGCTCCAGAGAAGAAGAGGAATTTGAAGGTATTAAGAAAAGAAGGGAGGAAGAAGAAAGAGGACGCTTTGTGTCAGACCGAGCAACAACATGGTGTTACGCGGGCCTGCGAAACACCATGTTGTTACATGACATGAATATGAAGGGGCTGAAATGCTACTGAAATGATCGGATGGAATCAAATCTTTCCTCCATACAAGAATCTGAGCTCGAAAAGGAGATATAAGATGATCATATCCTCACAACATTCCTCCCAATGGGATGAACAAATTACAAGCCAAAATGCTTCCGGATTTGTTATTCAAACTCTTTTAATACTTGTGTTTTAAATAGTCTATCTTAGAATAAAGGGAAATTAGAGGATATAAATGAACTCAGAATGAATAAATATGATGATCGTTCTCTTCTTGTTCTCTCTGTTATGATTAAGTAAGATAACCCTCCAATCCAAATGCATTTGTTTCTTGTCGAAACAAAATGACCGAAAAATTAACCCAATATGACTTCAAACGAGGGATTAGGAGTGTCTTCGTTGGATTGCGTGAGTTGGAAAGATTAATAATTTAGATTGAAAAATGATGATCGAAGAGTTCTAACATACTTTTGGGATATCGAACGGTCTCCAAATCAAGCGATATTGACCCATTTAAATGCTTGTCAAGTTACCTTTCCAATGAGCTTAAAATCGTCTAAATCCGACTTCTTAAGAGAATTATGAGGGTTTCTGTCAGACAAGGAGATGTAGGAAAAATTTAGGACCGATGACTGCGATCCCACTTATAGATGCCCAAATGGTCTCGGATTATGACGATTCCAGTCAGGATTGAAAGAGCACTAAAGTTCCTTTCAAATTATCAAAAAATCGACCTAATCTGACATTAAATGAGGAAGTTATGAGTATCTCCATTGGATCAAGCAAGTTGGTAAGTGTAACATCCCAGGTTTTCAGGACCCGAGTACACGACCCGTTTCCCAAAAACCCGAGTGTTAACCTTAGAGGATGGTCAAATTCAATATATAATATTTTTCTTTTATTAGAGTTAATAGATGAGCGTAAGATGGACAAATCAACATAAAGGAAAGTCTTCATTTATATTTAGGATATGCAAATAGCTGCCCATAATGACTTATACAAACCAATGTCTCGATGAAACAACTACAAGAATTACAAAATTTAATACATGAGAAGTATAAAAGAAATGCATTTAAACATAAGCGCAAGATCGCGCAGCTTCTCTTGATGATACAGTCATGCATCTCTGGCACTTGTACCTAGCTCCTCATCAGTCTGAACCTGTAAATCACTTAAGGCACCTGTGCTACCCGTACGGTTATATTTATTTGATGGATGAGTGGCCAACTCAGTGTGAACTCCCCTCAAGATTACACACCATCGCATTAGGTAAGTATAGTTATAAAAATATGGCAAGGCATACAAAACCATATATGATATAGTCTTATTAAATGCATGGATGAGTGAATGCATCATCGACCTGGGGATGCAAATCCCGCTGTCGGAATAAAGGGTCGTCCTAAGAGAACTAGTCACTTGGAAAAATATACAAAGGAACGACCGAGGAGAACCAACTATTCGAAAAAGACCATAAAACATAGATCGCCTAAAGAGAATTTAATCGCCCGGAAAAGACCATAAAACATAGATCGCCCAAAGAGAATTTAATCACCCAGAAAAGACCATAAATCACCCAAAGAGAATTTAATCTCCCAGAAAAGACCATAAAACATATATCGCCCAAAGAGAATTTAATCACCCGGAAAAGACCATAAATCACCCAAAGAGAATTTAATCTCCCGGAAAAGACCATAAAACATAGATCGTACAAGGAGAATTTAATCATCCGAAAAAGACCATAGATCACCCAAGGGGAATTTAATCACCCAGAAACGACCATATGCTATGAAAAGCATGATTAGCCCAACCGTTATTAGTCCGTTTACAGCCAGCAGGTTTAATAATCCCAAAGGTCACTACGGGGAGCTCAGAGACCAGCGTAGGCCAACAGCTCAGGCATAGTGTCCCATTCCACCATCCTTGGCTCATGAGGCTACCACTGTAGGATGTTTAATGGATTCCAATCGACTAGTGGCCAATCATGTTTAGTATATGGGACTTACCATTGCATGGTTGCACGAAATAAAACATCGAACCCAGATAGGAAAAATACTCTAAATAAAGCCACATAGGGCAATATCAAAACAAGCCACATAAGGCAATTATCAAAATAAGTCACAGAGGGCAAGTATCAAAACCATACGATAAAAGACCATCCTTGGAAACCATTGGACACAACAACCCTGGATGGTAGGCTCACATCAATGGTCGATTTGAACCAACATTCAATAACCACTAAGCCGAAGGTCCATTTTAATCACAACCAATCGGGTTATATCCCAAGTATGAGTGTACATTTATAGGTGGGAATTTCCCACTGATGTTCTAGTTTAAGTTCCATAAGCAACCCACAAATAATCCACAAGCATGAATAAATATGCAGGATAAACATTAAGCATGAAATGTAGCAATTCAATTTCAATAATTAACACATGTGACTATGAAATGGAGATACCAATTTTAAATTAAAATGAGAACTATAACTTAGCTAATGAGAAGATGGAAAGCTCAAGGGGAAAAATCATCACCTTATACTTTGAATCGTCTGCACCATCACTAAGAAGTGCGTGTTGCCTTGGAATCAATTCCTACCATCAATTGTAAAGTTGTACTATTAGATCCAAACTTACACACTATTTAGGGTTAGGGTCTTAACCTAGGTTTTAGTTACATGTCTAGATTCTAGTATTTGAATCCTAGATTATTACTAATAATAATATTATTATTATTATTGTACCATGGGCCAAATACTATTCATGATAGGAGTTTTAATCCCTCCATATTAATAACGATGGTTCATAAGTTTATATTTAAAATGTACCAATATTATCCAATATTCTTGTAATGACTGATAACATCTTAAATCATACAAGTAATAGTATTAGAATCTTTACTAATGATAGAATAATAAGGACTATTACTAATAATTATATTAACAAGAATTATAATAATTCTGTAATGAAAATACTGATATTCTTGATGATAATGATAATGGTTATCATTAATGAATCTAGTAATGATAATAGGTACTAAGATCTACCATGAATCATGAGATTCTTCAATTAGATTCAAACCTAACCCACTATCTAGCTTTGGGGTATTGGTTTATAGTCTAGATTACTTAGGTCTAGGATTTCACCCTATAGTTTAGGTCTAGGATAGATTTTTAAGGTTCAACCCTAGTGGTGTATAATTAATCATAATGTTAATTTAGTAGTTATAAAATATTTATTAACATCAATGTTACAATTAATGCTAGCTATCGCAGCAATGATAATCATTATGATGATATCAAATTGTATAATTGACTACCAATGATAATATTTAAGCATGATAAATACAATGCTAATATTTAGTAATGATAATTTTATTTTATCTGTAATACTAATATCAATATGGATAATTTACTAACTGTTATTCATTCCTAATATTCATAATCTTATTAATGATATCAACAATGCTAATGGTAATAAAAAGAATCTCAAAATGGAGGAAGACGTGGACTCACCTTAATCGACTCGGTTCAAGTCTAGTTGACTTGGCTCAACACAACTACTTTCCTTTTCCTCCCTCTTCTTTCCTTCTCCTCTTTCTTCTTCCTGCCCTCCACTCTTCTTCTTCTTTTCCAGCCACTAGGTTGAAGTCAGCAAAGCACTGGACTCCACCCAACTGAGTCGACTCTGTTAGAGTCAACACGGGGCAGGAACGCCCATCCTCTTCTCTCTCTTTCTCCTTTCTTTCTCCCTTTTCTTTTCTCTCTTTCCTTTCTTCCTTCTTCCTTTTCTTTCTCTTATTTCTAATTTAACTGGAAAACTTTAGCGAGGTGGCTAGCGAGACCCGGCGTAGGTGAGTCGAGTTGACTCGCCATCAGTACAAACTTACCCACGTTCTCTCTCTCTCTCTCTCTCTTTTCTTACTTTCTCTCATCCTCCTACTGGAACTTTAGCAATAGTAGGACCCAACCCAACTCGAACTTCAGCGAGTCGCCAGATGTAGTAGTGTGACTCGGCACCTGTTTGAACCGACGAACCTTCTCTCTCTCTCTCACTCTCTTGTCCTCCCTTTCTTCTTCCACATGTTCCACATTCTTCCTCCTTATTTGGGAGCTCAAGAGGGTCCAAATGGACCCAGACTTAGACAGCTAAAGAGGGGTGCGGCGTGGCAACATCTGGGAAGAAGATCGTGGCCGGTAATGGCGGATTCAGATATGAAGCCTCTTCCTTCAATCTGTGTAACATCCCAGATTTTTGTCAATCTGGGATTAGACGTCCTTAGGCAATGGGTCGCTCCTAACGCCTTATTAACTCGTCAGAACTCAATCCCACAGTTTAAAATCACTTCTTAACCCATTTCCTTGTTCTTTACACCTTTCACTACCTTGTTCTTTAAACGTCTCTAAGTACTTTCATATTAGGCACGAATCCTAACGTTTAGGTGATGAAGAACAATGCTTTAGAAATCCGTACAAAGACTCTAGTGCCACCTCAGAAAGAAATTACTCAGGACTAAATCCTTTCGAATGAGACAAAGTAACTAAGTGCGAAACTAAATTAGCTACGAAATCCGCTTGATCCACTTTACATATGATCTGCAAGGCCCAAAACTTGTAAAATCATTATCGCTAGGTTACCCTAAAATCTAGGATCAATCTCATTACCCGGCTGCTCTCGGGTGCATCCCAAAACTCCGTATCAGATCTAGACTGCACGTCGGAAGTCCGATTAACACAAAGTTAAGGAATTAGGACCGCCTTGCTGAGCTTGACAACCTTCTCAAAAATCAAATCCAAATAATGTCCCACGGCTGTTCGCTTGAGTCCGGAGCGAGGAGTGTGAAAACACTTATTTTTCTTTATAAATAAATATCTCAAAAGTAATTTGAGAATTGTCGCTTGCGGGTCAGTATTAAGCAACCTGACCGTCAGAATCTGACCCAAATACACCCTCGGATCAGGAAAATTTTCATAAACATATCCATGTACTCGGAATCTCCGATCGAGATCCACTGACCGTTGAACTGAAACTGGTCTGCCACGCATGATCTGGGAATCCAACTAAAATGAAAACTTAACTCCACGTAGATCCAAGGTCTGTGAGCTTAAGTCCGACCTTTGGCTCAAGGGGGGGCTCCGAAAATGCTCCGTTGAGCTAAAACAGATGCCCTTTGGACAAAACCCAAGTATACCATGTTCCCAAGTTTGTTTTGGTAAGATTTTAGGCTATATAAGGACCTTAGAACCCTCTCTCTCATAGCCATACGAATTTGAGAGAAACCCTAGAGAGAGAGAGAGAAAAGAGAGAGAAAGTGTGGGAGCAGTGGGAGAATCTCCCTGCCACTCTACCTTGCCGCTATACAAGTCCAACCACTCCATTCTAAACGCTTCCCCGGCGATTCCAACTTTGTTTCTAGGTAAGAAACCCTAACCCTAACCTGTTTTGGGGTTTTGATAGTTGTAGGTTGTGAAATAGCTAACCTATTTTGTTCTATAGGTTGCCAAACTGCCGTATACCAAAGCTTAGCAATTCTATCGACTCTGTTACGATTCTACGACAAAAGGTGCAGACTTTAGGTGTATAGGTTATGGTTTTCAATGCTTTCAATGTCAGATAATGATAGATTCATGATCTGCATGCAATTGCACATGTACAAAGTACTGTCTGTTTTTCGTTTCGATTAAAGATGTTGAATATGAAATTTTACATACTCTAGTTATTTGTAGAAAGTACTGTATACGTATAAATTTTAGAAATGTGTTTTCCATGATTATTTGTTGTATGAATATACTATATATGGATAAAATACTTGTTTGGCGAAAGGACTCGCCCTAATACATGTTTTGCTAATATACATGTCTAAGTGTTTGTGAAAATGACCGAATGAGTATTGAATTCACATTCATGCTCGCCATGACTAATTGTCATGGATATTATGATCGTTGTGTAGGTGATACCCCTTTGACGAAAGGATTTTCCCTAAATCACGCCACGACCACTATACGCTATATATGTTAAATGTGTGGCCCAAGTGTTTGTGGAAATGACTAAATGAACATGGAACTTGGATTCCTGCTTGCCATGACTATCCGTCATGGGTGCACGCGTGTTAAAATTGGGGCAACTCCCTAGTGAAAGGATTTTGCCAAATACCTATGTGATCAATATATGTCATGTATGTTGATGTATGTAGTCTAAGTGTTTGTTGAAATGGTTGAATGAGTAGCAGTTAGTAAATTGTAATGTATAAAGGTGTTGAGATAGGATTCTCAACTACCTAAATGATGTGTATGATTTCCTTCATGTAAGTTATTTAGTTTAAGCACTTACTGTTTTTTGAAACGTATGTGTTTGGACTTCCTGTTTGCATTGTGTTTTATAACATGCTTGTTAATATGTTTGAATTACTTGTTTATTTAATTTTGCTCTGGCTACTTCACATGTTTAAGTTGTATTCCATAAAATTTCGTGAAGGGTGATGGGGGAGCGGTGCAACGAGTGCGTGCAACAACCCTGACAGCCCTAAGTGGATAATATCAGACTTTGATTGTATGATTTGAATCTTGATCCATTACTGCTTTAACCATATGTAATTGAATGTGATTGGGGCTATGATTATAGTGCAGGCAATCGGTAATGGGATGGAATTCGTGGCTATGATTCATTTACCACGTGAGATGTGTTCGACGAACTCGAGTCATACTTCGGTTGGCGATAGTGGTTGGCCACATGAAGAGCTTTTACGCTTCATGTCATTCAACTTGTTGTGCGCTCGAGCTAGCCGAGCTTGTCAAGTAACCCGATTTGTTTAATGTATGTTCACCATGTTTGGATGCCTCTGCTTGAACCTAGGGTACCAAACTTACCAGTGAAATCCCGTTAACTATGGTACCTCGATCTGCTAAGACTCATGAGCCAGGCATGGTTGTATGGGACACCGTGGTCGAGCTATCGGCCTACGCTGGGGTCACGTATCTCCCCGTAATGACCATTGAGCAACCAGACTCGTGAGTCGAATACGGTGGTATGGGACATTATATTCGAGCTGTCAACACCTAAAGTCTATGATTGGCGATGAGCCCTTCGAGTATACTTTAAAGTCTGTGATTGGCGATGAGTCCTTCGAGTATACTCTAAAGTCTGTGATTGGCGATGAGCCCTTCGCAGCAACTAGAGCATGAGTTAAGCCGAGTACGGTGAGACCTGTATTAGAGCTGACGGACAGCAATTGAGCCGAGTACGGTGAGACCTGTATTCGAGCTAACGGCCAGCAATTGAGCCGCATACGGTGAGATTTGTATCCGTGCTGACGAGTGACAAGCCCTTTGCGATGCCTCTCGAACCATAATATCGTATGAGATTATCTAGGTTTGACGACCCTAGAATGGATCATGTTTTGGGAATGATACAAGGGAGGTACCTTAGTTTCCCAATACTGCTGTTTGAAATGGACTAATAACAACTCGGTAATCATGCTCATCATGCATTGCATGTGCCTCGAAGATGTGGAGCACTAAGGAAAGCAAGCATGCCACGAACGTAAGATGGTGTCGCACGAGGGAGTGTGTGGTGAGGGCATACATCATGACTGCATTCATACTTGCATTAATAAGAGTATTTAGAATTGTTTGATTGACTGCTTTATCATTACTGCTTGACTGAATTGATAACATGTTAACCTATACTTTACTGTTCCACTGAGTTGATCACTCACTCCCACGTTACGGGACGATGTTCCGAACACCCACCAGACTTTGTCTGATTGCAGATGGCGATGCTTGTGAGGCGGAGCCAGACGTCTATGATGATGTGGATGTTTTCTTGTCTATGCTGTATTTCTGGCGGCTTCATACGAGCCGTATCTTGATCGACGGGGTATAGGGATATTGTCTAGATGACTTTACACTTTTCATATAAATTGGACTTGTACTTGTAATTAATTAACCTAGTAACCTTATCACACTCTGGAGACTCACCATAGTTTATATATTTTATCTATCTACCATAGTCTTCCGCTTGCAAGTTAACTGTCTCTGGAGTATGATATGATGTTTTGGCTTAATCTCACTCATGTTCAATGCACTAATACAGACAACATTCAATCATCATTAATTTTGTTGCATAAGTGATGTGTTGGAACTCGGGAGTTGAGTTTATGCTCGACCCCCGATTTTCAGGGCGTTACAATCCGATAGCATGGGAGAGTTTCTAGGGGAGCAACAGAGCTCGGTGAATGGTTGGAGTGAAGTTCCATCAGCGTTTCCATGGTGAGTTCAAAGCTTGAGAGGTGCGACCGTTTTCTCACAAAACAGGGAGAAATAGCTAGCTCTTTTAATATTTTGCTTGCAAAGCCCTAATGACGCGATGTCTACGGCTGGGATTGCTCGGGATTGAATGCCCGAGATCGAGGGTGAGGAGCGCGCGCAGATTGCCCTCGTGGCAAGGAGGCATGTAACGCCCTGAAAATCGGGGGTCGAGCAAAGCTCAGCTCCCGAGTTCCAACGCATCACTTATGCAACACAGATAATGATGATTATGATGAGAGCATTGAAATATGAATGAGATTATACCAAAACAATATATCATACTCCAGAGACAGTTAAATTTGCAAGCGGAAGACTGTGATAGATATATAAAATATATAAACTATGGTGAGTCTCCAGAGTGTGATAATATTACCAGGTTAATTCATTACAAGTACAATTCCAAAATATACCAAATGCATAAGGTCCTCTAGTCAACATCCCTGTAACCCCGTCGATCAAGACACGACTCACATGAAGCCGCCAGAATACAGCACATACAAGAAGGCATCCTCGTCGTCACAAAAGTTTGGCTCTACCTCATAAGCATTGCCATCACCTGTAGCTACAACAGGGTCTGGTTGGTGTGTACAACACCGTCCCGTAACGTGGGAGTGAGTACCTAACTAAGTGGAACAATAAAGCATAGGTTAACATGTTATCAATTCAGTCAAGCAGTAATGATAAAGCAATACAATCAAATATTCCTAAGTACTGTAATTAATGCAAGGATGAGATGTAATAATGATGCATGCCCTCGCTAATATACTCTCTCGTGCGACACCATCTTACGTCCGCGGCATGCTGTCACCCTCAGTGCTCCACATCTTCCAGGCACATGCAATGCGATGATGAGCATGATTACCGAGTTGTTATTAGTCCATTTCAAATAGCAGTATTGGGAAACTAAGGTACCTTCCTTATATCATTCCCAAACAATGATCCATTCTAGGGTCGTCAGTCCTAGACAATCTCATACGATGGTGTGTTTCTAGGTCGCTGCAAGGGCTGTTAGGGATCTTACACGGAATCGTTACACCACTTCCCCATCACCTTATCAATATAGGCCTAGTTTATACTCTGTTACTACGGGAAGGCTCGTCGCCTCACCGCAGATTTAGAGTATGCTCGAGGTCACTACACCGAGTACGGTCAGGGCTGCCAGGGTTGTTACACAGACTCCCCCATCACCCATCAAAGTAGTGTAGGCTGACAGCTCGAATATAGTGTCCCATACCACCATAATCGGCTCACGAGTCTGGTTGCTCAATGGTCACTACGGGGAGGCTCGTGGCCCCAGCGTAGGCCGACAGCTCGACCACAGTTCCCATACCACCATGCCCGGCTCATGAGTGTTAACGGATCGAGGTTCCAAGGTTAACGGGGTTGCACTGGTAAGTTCGGTACCTTAGGTTCAAGCAGTAGCGTCTAAACATGGTGAACATACATTAGACAGATCGGGTTACTTGATGAGCTCGGCTAGCTCGAGCGCACGACAAGTTGAACGACATGAAGTGCATAAGCACATCGCGTGGCCAACCACTATCGCCAACCGAAGTACGACTCGGGTTCATCGAACACATCTCACGTGGCGAATGAATCTCAGCCACGAATTCAATCCCGTTACCAATTGCCTGGACTATACAATAGCCCCAATCACATTCAATTGCGGAACAATTAAAGTAGTAATGGATCAGGATTTTAAATCATACAATCAAATATCTAATATTGTCCGCTTAGGGTTGCCAGGGCTGTTGCACGGAATTGTTACACCACTCCCCCATCACCCTTCACGGATTTTATGGAATACAATTTAAACATGTGAAGTAGTCAGAGCAGAGTTAAATAAACAAGTAATTCAAACATATTAACAAGCATGTTATAAAACATAATGCAAACAGGAAATCCAAACACATACATTTCATAAACCTGTAAGTGATTAAACTAAACACTTACAAGAAGGAAATCATACACATCACTAAGGTAGTTGAGAATCCTATCTCAACACCTACCTAAAGCACAATCCTCTAAGTACTTACACTTACAAGCATTTTCACAAACACTTAGAATACACTCTTTTAACATACATAATGTGTACTAGCAAAAACATGTAATAGGGTGAATCCTTTGGCCAAGTGAGTATTGTACATATATATAGCATGTTCATACATACTTTCAAAATTTGTATGTATATGGTATTTTCTACAAATACGAGGAATATAGTATATTCAACATAGTTAACGTATAACCGAAAAATGAAACGGACAACACTTTGTACATGTGCAATTGCATGCAGATCATGATTCTATTATTATCTGACATTGAAAGCGTTGAAAACCATAACCTATACATCTAAAGTCTGCACCGTATGCCATAGAATCGTAACGAACATGCTATAATCTCTAAGTCTTTGTCTAAGGTGATTAGGCAACCTGAATCATAAAACAGGTCAGCTATTACATCACCAACACTCTTGAAAATCCTAAAATAGCTTAGGGTTAGGTTTTCTTACCTAGAAATGAAGTCGGAATCGCCGGGAAAGCAATTAGATCGGGATGGTTAAGCTTGGATAGCGGCAGGGTAGAGTATCAAGGAGATCCTCCCACATCTCCCACACTTTCTCTCTCTTTTCTCTCTTCTCTCTCTTAGGTTTTCTCAAATTTGTATGGAATGAGAGAGTGAGGGTTTAAGGTCCTTATATAGGCCCAAAACTCTCCAAAATAGACCTAAGGTCAAGGTATACTTAGGTTTTGTCCAAAGGGCATCTGTTTCAGCTCAACGGAGCACTTCCGAAGCCCCCCCTTGAGCCAAAGGTCGGACTTAAGCTCACTGATGATGGATCTAGGTCGAGTTATGTTTTCGTTCTAGTTAGGTTCCCAGATCACACGTGGCGGACCAGTTTCAGTTTAACGGTCACCGAAACTCGATCAGGGTTACAAGTATATGGACATGTGTATGAAATTTTTCCTGATCTGAGGGTGTATTTGGGTCAGATTTTGACGGTCTGATTTCTTATATCAGGTCCGCAAGTGACAAGTCTCAAATTACTTAAATGAGACTTGATTTCTAAAGAATTCTACATTTTCACACACTCTTCACTTCGGGCTCAAGCGAATAGTGGTGGGACATTATCTGGATTTGATTTTCGAGATGGTTGCAAGCCCAACAAGGTGGTCCTAACCATTTAACTTCGCGTTAATCGGACTTTCGATGTGCGGTCCAGATCTGATACGGAGTTTCAATGTGCTCCCGAGAGCAGCTGGGTAATGAGATTAATCCTAGATTTTAGGGTAACCTAGCGTCAATGATTCTACAAGTTTTGGGTCTTGCAGATCGGATTTAAAGTGATTAGTGTGGATTTCATATGCGATCTGGTTTAACACTTAGTTAACTTTATCTAATTTCTAAAGGATTTAGTCCTGTAAGATTTTTGTCTGAGGTGGTACTTGGGCCTTTGTACGGATTTCTAAAGTATTGTTCTTCATCACCTAAACTTTAGGATTCATGCCTAATATGAAAGTACTTAGAAGCATTTGAAGAACATGGTGGTGAAAGGGGAAATGGGAGATTGTGAAGGAAATGGGTTAAAAAGCGATTTTAAACTGTGGGATTGAGTTCTGACAAGTTAATGAGGTGTTAGGATCGACCCATTCCCTAAGGACGTCTAATTCCAGGTTGGCAAAAATTCAGGATGTTACAAGGCAGTTGCTATTTTTGGAATTATGGTTTTGTAGGGTCTGTTTTCAGTGAGGGTTGTGTGCATGCACATGTGTGGAATAGCGCGAATTTGTGGGGTTTTGGTCTCCCGTGTGTCCTCTGTTGGATGGATGGTTTGGATCATCAATGCGAGGCCCAGACGATGGGCCGTGATAAAAGAAACGGACGAGCATCCGTCAGCTGCTGCAACAGAGGAGAGAGAATGAAGACTCTCTGTTTTAGGAAATAGTGGGTTAGCCCGCTTTGACCATGCTGGGCTGACCAGTGCACAGTGGGTGCACCTGAAATGTGCACATGCACAATTCGGGTGGGGTCCACAATGGTGTTTGGATGAAATCCACTCCATTCATTTGGTTTCACAGGCCCAATTAGGAACTTTGGCCAAGGATCAGACAACTTCAAAGTTTAGGTGGGCCATATTAGATGGAATTTGTGGTTTGAGCGTTCGTTAATGCAATTCTAATGGTCGGATTAATCCTAATTCGACCATCAACGGTTAAAATGTCCTAAGGGATTATTTAAGGTAGAAATTAATGGCTAGATTATGGGTTTTGTGACCTATTATGTTTTTATAACATTAAATACCACGTTACAACACTTTTAATAATATCGTTTATTATTATTATTATTATTATTTTCTCTTTCGTACATGCGTGCATATTTTAATTCATGTCATGGGCCCCACTTTGCAGGTTAGGAATTTCATCTCATGACTTTATATTACTAAATATTTAATTATTAATATTATTACCTATACATTATCCTTTATTTAGTTATTTAACTTTATTTATTTATTATATCTGCATGTAGGATGTGAGATTAAATGGCCAGATGTCTTAATTTATGAATCAGGGTTGTATTAAATGGTTGAGATGGGCCATTTTGAGAATCAATTAAATGGATAGTTTTAATATGTGGATAGTGATTACCTTCAATGGTTGGATTTAGACTGAACTACCCGTGAGCGCCTGCTTAAACTAGACTTACAGTTATTCCAAACTCGATTATATGGTAACACCCGAGTACTGAAAAGTACGGGGTGCTACAGTAAGAGTAACAATTTAGATTGAAAAATGAGATCGAAGAGTTCCTGTAACACCCCGAATTTTTTCCAACCTGGAGTTAGACGTCCTTAGGCGATGGGTCGATCCTAACACCTGATTAGCTTCTCACACACTCAATTCAAAAGTCTCAAATCCCTTTTCAAACCATTTTATTCAAAACCTCACATTTCCTTCAAAAATCTCACCTTTCACTACCATATCCTTCAAAATTTTTCTAAGTGCTTTCATATTAGACACAAATATTAAACTTTAGGTGATGTTGATCAATACTTAACCTAAAAATTACTATGAATAGTAAATAAATAAATAAAATGGGTTTTTAACCATTAACCTTTTGAAATCTCACGAAATAAGTAGGTTATTTGGATAGATCAGCTTCTCCTACCCCAAAAACATGTATTGCATGTCAAATAACTCATCCTAAGTTGTAAAATACACATATTTCAAATACCGGATGGTGAAATCAACCCAAACAGGACAGCGAGTGGCGAGGGCCTCGCCGAGTTGGCGAGGCCTCGCCAAAATGCGGGCCTAGCAGAGCCACAGCGGGCCAGTGGCCCGTTTTCGACAGAAAAATTCTACATTGTTCGTCCGCCTTTGAAAAATCATATCTCCCTCATTATAACTCCGATTTAGGTGATTCAAAAATCAGATTGAAGGTTAATAAGTATAGTTTTATATAAAAATAATATAAAAATATAATAAAAATATTAATATAGTTAAATATAGGTTATTGTGACAACTATCTAGAAAGCATTAGTTTGGACAGCTACCGCTTCTAGAATTTTTAGAATTTTTCTACACCACGAAACCTAATGAAATTTAGTAGAGATGAAGTAGACGTGATGAAAAACTACTAGAAAAATAATTAAAATGATATACTACCTAAAAGCGCTAGAAAGGGCCGTAGAACTGCCTTAGGATCATATTCTTTTGTGATTAGGGCATAATTTAGTTAAGTATTACACTGAATGCTCAATAGAATTAGCTTGAATCACTTTAAACATGATGTGTAAGACCCAAAACTTGTGAAATCGTTGATGCTATGTCACCCTAAAATCTAGGATCAATCTCATTACCTGGTTGCTCTCAGGAGCATCACGAAACTCTGCATCGGACCTGGACAGCACGTCGAAAGTCCGATTAACGCGAAGCTAAACGATTAGGACCGCCTTGTTGGGCTTGACAACCATATCGAAAATCAAATTCAAATAGTGTCTCGGGGCTATTCCCTTAAGCCCGGAGTGAAGAGTGTGAGAAACGTGAAAATAATTAGAAATAAATTCTGAATTTAAGTAATCTGAGACTTGTCGCTTGCCGGCCGAATATAAGGATTTAAACTGCTAGATTCTGACCCAAATACACTCTTGGATTAGGGGAAATTTCCTACACAGGCCAGTGTACTCGTGGCCCTGATCGGTGATCGTGTACCGTTGAACTGAAACTGGTTCGCCACAGGCGATCTGTAAACCCGATCGGACTGAAAACCTAACTTGACCTAGATCCATGCCAAAACTGGTTCACGAGCATTTCTTTTCGAACCATAACTCATAAGCAGTCTTCAGGAAATGCTCCGTTGAGCCGGAACAATCTCCCTTTGGACATAACCTAAGTCTACCATGGCCTTGAGTCTATTTCCGTGAGTTCTGGGCCTATATAAGGACCTTAAGCCCTCTCTCATTCAGCCCATACGAATCTGAGAGAAACTCTAGGAGAGAGAAGAGAGAAAAGAGAGAGACAATGTGAGAAGGGTGAGAGATTCTTCCTGATACTCTGCCTTGCTACCATACGTGCTTAACCATCATGATCTAATCACTTTTCCGGTGATTCCGACTTCGTTCTTAGGTAAGAAACCCTAACCCTAATCCGTTCTAGGGTTATGATTGTTACAAGTGATGAAATAGCTAACCTATTTCATTTTGTAGGTTGTCATTCCACCGTAGTCAAAAGCTTAACGATTCTATCGAGTTCTTTACGCTTCTACGGCGTAAGGTGCGGACTATAGTCATATAGGTTACTGTTTTCAAAGCTTTCAATGTCAGATAATGATCGATTCATGATTTGCATGTTATTTCACATGTAAAATGTGACGTTCATTTTACGATTCAGTTACGTATACCAAATATGGCGTTTAGCGTATTCTGTATATTTGTAGAAAATACCGTATACGTACAAAATATGAAAGTGTGTTTGCCATGATTAATTACTGTATGAACATGCTATATATATGTGTAATACTTACTCGGCGAAAGGATTCGCCCTAATACATGTTTTTGCTAGTATACGCTATTTATGTTAAATAAGTGTATTATAAGTGTTTGTGAAAATGCTTGTAAGAGTAAGTACTTAGATGATTGTGCTTTAGGTAGGTGTTGAGATAGGATTCTTGTAACGCCCTGAAAATCGAGGGTCGAGCATAAACTCAACTCCCGAGTTCCAGAACATCACTTATGCAATAAAATGAATGATGATTGAATGTTGACTGTATTTGTGCATTGAACATGAGTGAGATTAAGCCAAAACAGAATATCATACTCCAGAGACAGTAAATTAGTAAGCGGAAGACTGTGATAGATATATAAAATATATAAAATCTGTGGTGAGTCTCCAGAGCGTGATAACATTACCAGGTTATAAATTACAAGTACAGTTCAAATTATATCAATGTGTAAGTGTAATGTCTTCTATCCCATGTACCATAGCCCCGTCAATACAGTACTAGGTCTTCAGAGACCTGTCAGAGAGTTACATGTAGGATAACTCCTCCTCGACATCATAGTAGTAGTCCGGCTCTGCTTCAGGAGTAGCGTAGCCATCTGCAATCAGACAATGTCTGGTGGGTGTTCGAAACACCGTCCCGTAACGTGGGAGTGAGTGATCAACTCAGTGGAACAATAAAGCATAGGTTAACATGTTGTCGACTCAGTCAAGCAGTAATGATAAAGCAGTAAAATCAAACAATGCTAAGTACTCTTATTAATGCAAGTATGAAATGACATGATGAATGCCCTTGCTAAACCACCCTCATGCGACATCATCTTACGTTCGCGAATGCGTCCATCCCTCAGTGCTCCACATCTACTAGGCACATGCAGTGTGATGATGAGCATGATTACCGAGTAATTATTAGTTCATTTCAAATAGCAGTATTGGGAAACTAAGGTACCTCCCTTGTATCATTCCTAAACATGATCCATTCTAGGGTCGTCAGTCCTAGTTAATCTCATACGATATTATGGTTTGAGAGGCGTAGCGAAGGCATCACAAAGGGCTTGTCACCCATCAGCACGGATACAGATCTCACCGTATGCGGCTCAATTGCTGACCGTCAGCTCGAGTACAGGTCTCACCGTACTCAGCTCAATCACTAGCCGTCAGCTCAAATACAGGTCTCACCGTACTCGGCTCAACTCATACTCTAGTTGCTGTGAAAGACTCGTCGCCAATCACAGACCCTTGGAGTATACTCGAAGATACTACAGAGGACTCGTCGCCTGTCAGCACGAGCACAGGTCTCACCATACTCAGCTCTCGCCGTAAGTATCGATAGATCGAATATAGTGTCCCATACCACCATAATCGGCTCACGAGTCTAGTTGCTCACTGGTCACTACGGGGAAGCACGTGGCCCTAGCGTAGGCCGACAGCTCGACCACGGTGTCCCATACCACCATGCCCGGCTCATGAGTCTTAGCGGATCGAGGTACCATGGTTAAAAGGGATTTCACTGGTAAGTTTGGTACCATAGGTTCAAGCAGTAGCGTCCAAACATGGTGAACATACATTAGACAGATCGGGTTACTTGACGAGCTCGGCTAGCTCGAGCGCACAATAAGTTGAACAACATGAAATGCATAAGCACTTCGCGTGGCCAACAACTATCGCCAACCGAAGTACGACTCGGGTTCGTCGAACACGTCTCACATGGCAAATGAATCACAGCCACGAATTCAATTCTGGTACCGATTGTCTGGACTACAATTATAGCCCCAAATATGATAACTTGCAGATAGATAAAGTAGTAATGGATCAAGATTCAACTCATACTATTAAGGTATGGTATTATCCGTTTAGGGCTGCCAGGGCTGTTGCACGCACTCGTTGCTCCGCTCCCCCATCACCCATGACGGATCATACAATGTAAATATAAATTTAAACATATGCATTACATAGTTATAATCATAAAGCAGTTGAGCATGTTATGAATCACAACACAAGCATGAGTTTATACATGTTCAATTCCTAATCACACAACAATCCAAGGAGATCATACACATAGTTAAAAGAGGCTGAGAATCATATCTCAACACCCTTATACATTACGATTTGCTAACTACTACTCATTCAGACATTTCAAGAAACACTTAAACAAACATACATCAACATACATGACATATGTCGATCACATAGGCATTAGGCCAAATCCTTTCACTAGGGAGTTGCCCCAATCATAACACGCGTACACCCACGACGGATAGTCATGGCAAGGTGAATCCAAGTTCCATATTCATTCAGTCATTTCCGCAAACACTTGGGCCACACATTTTAGCATATATAGTGTATATTGGCCGTGGCGTGATTTAGGGAAAATCCTTTCGTCAAAAGGGTATCGCCAATATAACAATCATGAATCCATGACAATTAGTCATGGCGAGCACGAATGAGGATTCTATACTCATTCAGTCATTTTCACAAACACTTAGAATACACTATTACAACATACATGGTGTATGTTAGCAAAACATGTATTAGGGCTATCCTTTAGCCAAGTGAGTATTTTATCCTTGTATAATATATTACTACAGCAAATAATCATGATAAATACATCTCCAAAATTTATACGTATACAGTATTTTCTAAAATACGCATTTTCAACATACATAGAGTATACAAGCAAACATGTATTACGGCGATTCCTTTCGCCAAATAAGTAATTTATCCATATATTATATAATCATACGACAAATAATCATGGAAAACACATTTTCAAAATATACATGTATACGGCACTCCTTACAATACAGTATTTCTACATACATAGTGTATATTAGTAAAACATGTATTTCGACGAATCCTTTCGCCATATAAGTATTTTATCCATATATCGTATATCCATACAACAAATAAACATGTCAAACACATTTCTAAAAAAATACGTATACGGTATTTTATACGAATACCTGAGTATGTGAATTTCCATATTCTTCAATTCTAATCGAAACAGAAAACGGAAAGCACTTTGTACATGTGTAATTGCATGCAGATCATGAATCTATCATTATCTGACATTGAAAGCGTTGAAAACCATAACCTATACACCTAAAGTCCTCACCTTTTGTCGTAGAATCGTAACGGATCGACAAGGGTTGAGGAGCTTCCATATTCGGGAGTTTTCTAGCCTAAAGAGTGAAATCGGTTAGCTATTTCATAACCTGTAGCCTATACACCTCAAAACAAGTCTAGGGTTAGGGTTTATTACCTTAAAACGGAGTCAGTATCGCCGGGAAAGCATCTGGAAAGAGGCGGTGCAGCCCGTGGAGCGGCAAGGAAGTACGGCAGGGAGAAGCTCCCACTTCTCCCTCACTTTCTCTCTCTTTTCTCTCTCTCAATCTCAAATTCGTATGGCTGCCATGAGAGAGGGTTTAAGGTCCTTATATAGCCTAAGAATTTTCCAAAACAGACTCCAGGTCAAAGTATACTTATGTTATAACCAAAGCGGACTGTTTTACTCAACAGAGGACTTTCGCGAGCCTCCTTGAGCCAAAGGTTGGACTTAAGCTCACTAACGCTGGATCTACGTTCTATTAAGTTTTCATTTCGGTCGGGATTCCAGATCACGCGTGGCGGACTAGTTTCAGTTCAACAGTCAGCGGATCTCGATCGGAGATTTCGAGTACATGTAAATGTGTATGAAAATTTTCCTGATCCGAGGGTGTAATTTGGTCAGATTCTGACGGTCTGGTTGCTTAATACTGATCCGCAAACAAATGATGCCAGATCACTATTCAAGATATTTATTTTATAAAGGAAATGGTGGTTTTCACACTCCCTCGCTCCGGACACGATCGAATGGCCATGGGACATTGTCTGGACTTGATTTTCGAGATGGTTGTCGAGCCCAGTGAGGCGGTCCTAATTCCTTAACTTCGAGTTATTCGGACTTCCGATGTGTGGTCCAGATCTGATACGGAGTTTCGATGTGCTCCCGAGAGCAGCCGGGTAATGAGATTGATCCTAGATTTTAGGGTAACCTAGCGTCAATGATTCTACAAGTTTTGGGTCTTGCAGATCATATTTAAAGCGATTCAAATGGATTTCGTAGCTAATCTGGTTTCACACCTAGTTACTTTGTCTCATTTCTAAAGGATTTAGTCCTAAGTGATTTCTGGTCGAGGTAGTACTCAGGCCTTTGTAGTTTGTATATAAAGTGATCCAAGTTATACTACTTAGCTAGTTTAAGATAGTGTCTAGGGTGAAAGTTCTTAGAAAAATTGGAAGATCAAGGTGATGAAGGGTGAGATTTGTGAAGGAAATGAGTTCAAAGGCGCCTTTAGACTTTGGGATTCAGTTCTGACATGTTAATGAGGTATTAGGATCGACCCATTGCCTAAGGACGTCTAATCCCAGGTTGGCAAAAATCCGGGGCGTTACAATTCTCAACTACCTTAGGGATGTATATGATTTCCTCCATGATGGTTGTTTAATTTAATCGCTTACTTATGAAATGTATGTGTCTGTATTTCCTGTTTATATTGTGCTTTATAACATGCTTGTTAACATGTTTGAATTACTTTGTTAATTCTACTTAGACTACTATACATGCTTCTGGATAGGACTTGAATGTGATTGGGGCCATGTGATAGTCCAGGCAATCAGTAATAGGCTTGAAGTCGTGGCTGAGATTCATTCACCACGAAGGACGTGTTTGACGAACCTGTGTTGTATGTTGGTCATCGGCAGTGGTTAGGTCACACGAAGTGCTTATGCACTTCATGTCGATCGATGCAATATGCGCTCGTGCTAATCAAGCTCATCAAATAACCCGATGTGCCGATATATGTTCACCATGTTTGGATGCTACTGCTTAAACCTAAGGTACTAAACTTACCAGTGTAACCCCGTTAACCTTGGTACCTCGATTCGCTAAGACTCATGAGTCAGACATGGTGGTATGGGACAATGTGGTCGAGTTGTCGGCCTACGCTGGGGCCACGAGCCTCCCCGTAGTGACCAGTGAGCAACCCAGACTCGTGAATCAAATATGGTGGTATGAGACACTATATTCAAGCTATCGGCCTACACTGATAAGGTGATGGGGGAGTGGTGTAACGATTGCTTGTAATAGCCCTGACAGCCCTTTGTAGTGACCTCGAGCATACTCTGAATCTGCGGAGAGGCGATGAGCCTTCCCATAGTAAACAGAGTATAAACTAGGCCTATATTGATAAGGTGATGGGGGAGAGGTACAACGAGTGCGTGTAACAGCCCTAACAGCCCTTTACAGTGACCTAGAACCATATCATCGTATGAGACTATCTAGGACTGACGACCCTAGAATGGATCATTGTCTGAGAATGATATAAGGGAGGTACCTTAGTTTTCCAATACTGCTGTATGAAAAGGACTAATAACAACTCGATAATCACGCTCATAACATAACACTGCATGTGCTTGGCGTTGTGGAGCACTGAGGGATGAACGCATGCCGCGGACATAAGATAATGTCGTATGAGGGAGGTTTGACAAGGGCATGCATCATGACTGCATTCCATACTTGCATTAATAAGAGTATTTAAGAGTGTTTGATTATACTGCTTTATCATTACTACTTGACTAGATTGATAACATGTTAACCTATGTTTTATCGTTCCACTGAGTTAGCTACTCACTCCCACGTTATGGGACGGTGTTATGGACACCCACCAGACTCTATCTTAGATGTAGGTATCGATGAGACGCAGGAGGCTGAGCTTAAACCATTATAGTTGTACCATTTTTTTGGCATTTTGATTTTGAAACTAATTCATGTATAAGGTGTTTATACTCTGGAGATCGATTGTGATGTTTCTGGCTTTATATACATTTATATACATCTTTCAGTCTTCTACTTATGTTTTATAACTTGATCTGGAGTATAAATTACTATTTTGGTATAATCCCACTCATGATTAATGCACTAACACAAACAACATTCAATCATAAGCATTTATGTTGCATAAGTGATGTTTTGGAACTCGGGTGTTGAGTTGCTACTCGACCCCCGATTTTCAGGGCGTTACAAGTTGGTATCAAAACATGATTTGGATTAAACCGGACCTAGGTTATGGTCACACGACGTACGCTGATGCATTTCGACATAGGAGGGTGCCAGAAAATGTAGAAAACAGTCGTAGGTGTCCCAGTTTCGCCAATCGATGAAGTTCACTGAAATTGGTCATTTTGTTTGAGTCTATACTCAACCGTGATCGCACGAGTCGACCCCAAAACACTTCTAGACCATCAAACGACGGGTTTAGATCATAACTCACCCCATCCCAGCCGTTAGAAATCGGTAAAGACAACTATGTATCCGAAACCACCCGAAAGGACCCGAAACGAAGCAAATCGGAGTCGTGGGCCTACCCACACTAATCCAGAGGGACCTAGGGTGGGCCCCATACTTTTTTGGGGCCTAGGGGGCAGGAGGTCCTTGCCCAAATGGCGAGGCGTCACTAGTTTATCTAGGGAGTGGCGAGGCCCTCGCTGGTTTGGCGAGGCCTTGCCGATCAGCTGGCTCGGCCGGGCTAGCCGGTCGGGCTGATCGTGTTTGAGGCCTAGTATGGCCCACTGATCGACAATTGCTCGGTTAAAACCCCCCCAAACACATACCTCCTTCACAAACCACTACTCCAAGCTCTCCTTTCTCCACAAAACTTCTGATTTTTCACAAAAATCACCCCTCCAACCTCTTCCTCCTTCGTTTTCGTTCACCATACCTATCACCCTGTCAAGACCCTCCTCCATTGCTGTCTACAGTCTTCATCCCCTCTCATTTGAACTCTTAAATCCCCATATTGTCTTAGAATCATGGGAACTTCATATCCCACCTCATTCTTCTTAGAAAATTAGTGTTTTCATCATTTTATGCTCCCAACTGCCCTTTACAGTTACATGCATCTCTCATCTCCTTCTTTTCCTTGTTTTGAGTCCACAAACCCCCTTTTGTGACTCATTACTTCACAACTCCACCATCCATCTCAACCCCAGACTTTGTTCCTCTCCAATGGCCTTCTTTGAGCTAGTTATAGCCATATTTTTGATCTCCACCTTTCTTTCTCTCATGGGAAAGAGAAAGGGTGCCCTCCTTCGTCGCCAGACTCGGATGCCTAGTTATCCATACCGTCGTTTTGTAGCTTGTTCGTTGCTATTTTAGGATGTTTGTGTTTAAATGATTCCTGTGCTTAGTAGTGTAGTAGGTAGAAAGTGTATTTGTGCTTGGTGGTTTGGGCTTAGTATAGCCGCATGCGTTCCTATCATAATTCATGTAGAACTTTATTCCCTGCATTGTGATAAATTTTGTTAAATGAAATGCATGAAACTCCTTTTATTATCAAATGTGTAGAACGCTGGACAAGTTAGAGTTGTACTTGACAATTGCGAACTCCTTCTACCCTCCACCATTACACCTCTAAACCCATCTCTCACTCCTCTTGGCCTCACCATCTCACACCCATATGAGCACAAAATCCACATTTTTATGTCCCATACCTTTCATAACCTCCACATGTTGGGACATTTAGGGCCCGTTCGGCCAACTGCATTAGGCGAGTTTAAGGTGGATGGAATTGTAAAAGTAACAATAAATGCATGTGTCCCTAGATTGGGTGTATCCCATGGTTATCAACACCATGTTTGGAATGTATGTAATTACAAGTAAATCCCGGGATTTCCTTTCAAATTACACTTAGAAATTCATCACTATGGGATTTGGAAATCCCATCTCACACTGTCCAACACAAGGCTCATTTTCCAAAGCCTATAAAATTAATTTTAATCCCCTCCCACCCTCCTACCAAACATGCCACTCCAAATCCAGAGGTGGGATTAGCAATGTAGCCCCATTTAATATAACTTAAGACCACTGGTCAAATAGGCCCATAGAGTTTTGGACCTAGAGTGGTGCTCCTAGATCCTGAAAGACCTAACAGTATGGGAAATCCAATAAATTGATAACGTGAACCCTAGAACCTCTTAGTTGGTATGAGCATATGTGAAATGCTCGAGCGTAGTTAAATTCAAGTGCAGGCAACTCAATTCCAATCAGACAACGTTTGACCCTAAGTGATAAACAATTTCTTGTATTAGAAAGGGTATGAAATCACCTGGCGTACAAGCATAGACTTTGGATTACAACTATTGGTTAGTTATACTAAGGAATATAAAACACTGATTATGCTCAGACAATTGAAAGAGAGATTTAGTTAGTTGACTTGATTAGGTTGGAGCGAGACCCCATTCCTTCGTTGAATCCCCTTGGTACTCACAGGCTCCTTTAATAACTCTTAGGATGATTGTTTGACGTAGAAACTATTCACGCTCATAGAAAACTTATATATCCCTTGGATTTAACATTAGGTCAAATCAATGCACCCCTTAGAAATGCCTTCTCAAGGACTTATTACAATCAGGAACATGGAGTAAATAACCTACATATAAGCAAAGTATTCGCGGTTTGAATCGAATTTTTAATCCTAGTAGTTACTAATGGACTTTATGCTCTGATCAAGCAGAGGGTCGGGATCAACTAGGATTAAGAACTGATACGACAAATTTTTCTGTCCTGGCTAGGCAGAAGGTCTGTGTATCCGGCTCAGACCCACCGCATAACTTTCCTTCTGTGTTGGCCCTACCACTTACAACCAAAAGTTTATAACTTCATCTTTGAGAAGTGTTAGGAAAGTATAGTCAATAGAGACTTTTCTTTTTAGGCCCAAGAAATTTCTCAAATAGGCAACTGACAGTTAGGAATTAGGTCCCTAGTCATAGACCATTCGGGCATCCATGTTGTGAATATGAACTTAGAAAGATAGCCTGTCCATTAACCTATTGTGTCCCAACCCTTTATGTGCTAATAATGTATAGATTATCTTACAGTATCAAACTAGACATAATTAAAGAAAGTAAGTCGGGACCATGGAAAAGGTCCTTCCCTGCTATAGTTAGGCACCTTACCACAAAATCACACTCGTCCCTGGAATCAACCATAACATCCATCATTTTTGCTCCTTTCTATGACCATAGGTACCAATGCCATAATATACATCATCAGTGAAAAGGAGACCAATGTATTGATAGATAGCTTCCCATTTCATACCAAAGATAGGTCTCAAATTTCAACTCATTCTGACATACAGATCGATATACAAATTCTCGAACCCTAAGAGTAGAAACAGTTTTAAGGGGGGGGGGGGGGGTAGAAAGGTTATGAATGCGGTCGAGTTAGGTAGGTATACTCGTCTACCCACTCATAGGAGCATCGGAAGCTTGGTGGTCTGATAGCCCACTGGCCTAGGATCGAATGGAATTGATCTAGACTATACGTAAAGATAGGTCACTAAATAGGATCTGAATTTCCCTTAGAATGTCAATAATGAAGTCAACGAAGGAAATCAATTAGGGTTCATGTATTAAACTAATTCGTATTAAAGAAAGGGCCTAACAATGAGTACGAGTTTAACTACTACCATGGACATGAATTAAGATGAGGACTCTCCTAGACCAAGACCCAACGAGCAACCTTATGACTAGGAAATTTAAACCTTTCATTGATGGACATTCCCTAAGCTTTGTGAGTGATCAGACTACGGAGTTACTAAAATATACAACCGCGAAGCATTCACGACTTAACCCAATTCTCAATCTTGGGCGACTACCAAAGGACTCACTGCTTGACTAAGCAGAAGACCAGGAGCCACCAGGACTAGGAAGGGATACGATGAGCCTTCTACCCTGGTCAGGTAGATGATCGATGTATTGGGATCAAGCCCACTATAACCGTCTCTCCGTGTTGGTCAAACAATGAAAACAACTATCTTACTCTAAATAGATGGGAATCGTCGTCAAGACTCCAAATAGGGAAAGAAATCCATTATAGTAAACCGTCAGGATATAAGTAAGAGATAAAAAAATAAGTTTTTAAGGGGGGTAGAGACTAAAATGTACCAGACTAGCATGGACCGTATATACCCTACCACTCTTATAAACTTGAAGTCAATAAGGCGTAGGCAAAGGAACTAATAAAATCTTTACTCATCTCCCTTAGGCAATTTCGGGGATGAAATTATTTTTAAGGGGGATAGATTGTAACACCTCGGATTTTTTCCAACCTGGTGTTAGACATCCTTAGGCGATGGGTCGATCCTAACACCTGATTAACTTCTCACACACTCAATTCAAAAGTCTCAAATCCTTTTTCAAACCATTTTCTTCAAAACCTCACATTTTCTTAAAAAATCTCACCTTTCACTACCTTATCCTTCAAAAATTTCTAAGTGCTTTCATATTAGATACAAATATTAAAGTTTAGGTGATGTTGATCAATACTTAACCTAAAAATTACTATGAATAGTAAATAAATAAATAAAAGGGGTTTTTAACCATTAACCTTTTGGAATCTCACGAAATAAGTAGGTTATTTGGATAGATCAGCTTCTCCTACCCCAAAAACATGTATTGCATGTCAAATAACTCATCCCTGGGTTGTAAAATATACCTATTTCAAATACCGGACAGTGAAATCACCCCAAACAAGATAGCAAGCGGCGAGGGCCTCGTCGAGTTGGCGAGGCCACACCGAAATGCGGGCCTGGCAGAGCCGCAGCGGGCCAACGGCCCGTTTTCGACAGAAAAATTCTGCATTATTTGTCCAACTTTGAAAAATCATATTTCCCTCGTTATAACTCCGATTTAGGTGATTCAAAAATTAGATTGAAGATTAATAAGTTTAGTTTCATATAAAAATATAATAAAAGTTATTAATATAGTTAAATATAAGTTATTGTGACAACTGTCTGGAAAGTATTAGTTTGGACAACTGCCGCTTCTAGAACTTTTAGAATTTTTCTACACCACAAAACCTAATGAAATTTGGTAAAGATGAAGTAGACATGATGAAAAACTACTAAAAAATAATTAAAATGATATATTACCTAAAAATACCCGAAAGAGGCGTAGAACTGCCTTAGGATCATATTCTTTCGTGATTAGGGCATAATTTAGTTAAGTATTAAACTGAATGATTAGTAGAATTAACTTGAATCACTTTAAACACGATCTACATGACCCAAAACTTGTGGAATCATTGACGCTATATTACCCTATAATCTAGGATCAATCTCATTACCCGGTTGCTCTCGGAAGCATCACAAAACTCCGCATCAAACCTGGACCGCACGTCGAAAGTCTGATTAACGCGAAACTAAACGATTAGGACCGCCTTACTGGGCTTAACAACCATCTCAGAAATCAAATCCAAATAGTGTCCCAGGGCTATTCGCTTGAGCTCAGAGTGAAGAGTGTGAGAAACGTGAAAATAATTAGAAATAAATTCCGAATTTAAGTAATCTAAGACTTGTCGCTTGCAGGCCGAATATAAGTATTCAGATTGTTAGATTCTAACCCAAATACACCCTCGGATCAGGGGAATTTCCTACACAGGCCAGTGTACTTGTGGCCCTGATCGGTGATCGTGGACCGTTGAACTGAAACTGGTCTGCCACGGGCGATCTGTAATCTCGATCAGACTGAAAACCTAACTTGACCTAGATCCATGGTCAGGGAGCTTAAGTCCGACCTTTGGCTCAAGGGGGGCACCGGAAATGCTCCGTTGAGCCGGAACAGTCTCCCTTTGGACATAACCTAAGTCTACCATGGCCCTGAGTCTATTTCCGTGAGTTCTGGGCCTATATAAGGACCTTAAACCCTCTCTCATTTAGCCCATACGAATCTGAGAGAAACTCTAGGAGAGAGAAGAGAGAAAAGAGAGAGAAAGGGTGAGAAGAGTGAGAGATTCTTCCTGATACTCTGCCCTGCTACCATACGTGCTTAACCATCACGATCTAATCACTTTTCCGGCGATTTGGCTTCGTTCTTAGGTAAGAAACCCTAACCCTAATCCGTTCTAGGGTTATGATTGTTACAAGTGATGTAATAGCTAACCTATTTCATTTTATAGGTTGCCATTCCACCGTAGTCAAAGGCTTAACGATTCTATCGAGTTCTTTATGCTTCTACGGCGTAAGGTGCAGACTATAGACGTATAGGTTACTGTTTTCAAAGATTTTAATGTCAGATAACGATAGATTCATGATCTGCGTGTTATTTCACATGTAAAATGCGACGTTCGTTTTACGATTCAGTTATGTATACCAAATATGGCGTTTATCGTATTCTGTATATTTGTAGAAAATACTGTATACGTACAAAATATGAAAGTGTGTTTGTCATGATTAATTACTGTATGAACATGCTATATATATGTGTAATACTTACTCAACGAAAGGATTCTCCCTAATACATGTTTTTGCTAGTATACGCTATGTATGTTAAATAAGTGTATTATACGTGTTTGTGAAAATGCTTGTAAGAGTAAGTACTTAGATGATTGTGCTTTAGGTAGGTGTTGAGATAGGATTCTCAACTACCTTAGGGATGTATATGATTTCCTCCATGTTGGTTGTTTAGTTTAATCGCTTACTTATGAAATGTATGTGTCCGTATTTCCTGTTTATATTGTGCTTTATAACATGCTTGTTAACATTTTTGAATTACTTTGTTAATTCTGCTTAGACTACTATACATGCTTCTAGATAGGACTTGAATGTGATTGGGGCTATGTGATAGTCCAGGCAATCAGTAACAAGCTTGAAGTCGTGGCTGAGATTCATTCGCCACAAAGGACGTGTTTGATGAACCCGTGTCGTATGTTGGTTGTCGGCAGTGGTTAGGCCACATGAAGTGCTTATGCACTTCATGTCGATCGATGTAATGTGTGCTCATGCTAGTCAAGCTCGTCAAGTAACCTGATGTGCCGATGTATGTTCACCATGTTTGGACGTTACTGTTTGAACCTAAGGTACCAAACTTACCAGTGTAACCCCGTTAACCTTGGTACCTTGATCCGCTAAGACTCATGAGCCAGGCATGGTGGTATAGGACACCGTGATCGAGCTGTTGGCCTACACTGGGGCCATGAGCCTCCCCATAGTTACCAGTGAGCAACCCAGACTCGTGTGCCGAATATAGTGGTATAGGGCACTACATTTGAGCTGTTGTCCTACACTGATAAGGTGATGGGGGAGTGGTGTAACGATTGCGTGTAACAGCCCTGACAACCCTTTGTAGTGACCTCGAGTATACTCTGAATCTGCGAAGAGGCGACGAGCCTTCCGTAGTAAACAGAGTATAAACTAGGCCTGTATTGATAAGGTGATGGGGGAGCGGTGCAACGAGTGCGTGTAACAGCCCTGACAGCCCTTTACAGCGACCTAGAACCGTATCATCGTATGAGATTATCTAGGACTGACGACCCTAGAATGGATCATTGTTTGGGAATGATATAAGGGAGGTACCTTAGTTTCCCAATACTGCTGTATGAAAAGGACTAATAACAACTTGGTAATCACACTCATAACATAGCACTACATGTGCCTGGCATTGTGGAGCATTGAGGGATGAACGTATGCCGTGGGGGTAAGATGGTGTCGCATGAGGGAGGTTTGGCAAGGGCATGCATCATGACTGCATTCCATACTTGCATTAATAAGAATATTTAGGAGTGTTTGATTATACTGCTTTATCATTACTGCTTGAATGAATTGATAACATGTTAACCTATGCTTTATCATTCCACTGAGTTAGCTACTCACTCCCACGTTACGTGACAGTGTTCTAGACACCCACCAGACACTTTCTTAGATGCAGGTATCGACGAGACGCAGGAGGCTGAGCCTAATTACTATGATGATCAGGATGAGTTCTCCTACATGCGATTCTCTGGAGGCTTCACTTAGGCCATTCAGACGACGGGGCTATAGGGTTTACCATTATAGTTGTACTATTTTTTTGGCATTTTAATTTTGAAACTAATACATGTATATGGTGACTCAGTAAGGTGTTTATACTTTGGAGACCGATTGTGACGTTTCTGGCTTTATATACATTTATATACAGCTTTCAGTCTTTCGCTTGTGTTTTATAACTTGATCTAGAGTATGAATTACTGTTTTGGTATAATCCCACTCATGATTAATGCACTAACATAGACAACACTCAATCATAAGCATTTATGTTGCATAAGTGATGTTTTGGAACTCGGGTGTTGAGTTGCTACTCAACCGCCGATTTTCAGGGCGTTATAGTTCCATCGTTCTTTTGGGATATCGAGCGGTCTCCGAATCAGGCGATCCATGTTCCATTTGAATGCTTGTTAAGTTACCTTTCCAATGAGCTTTAAAACATCTACATATGACCCTTGAAGAGAGAGTTATGAGGGTTTCTGTCGGACAAGGAGATGTAGGAAAAATTCAGGACCGACGAATACAATCCTACTTAAGGGTGCCCAAATGGTCTCAGAATATGAGAATTCTAGTCAGGATTGAAAGAGCATTAAAGTACCTTTCTAATGACTAAGAAATCAACCTAATCCGGTAACAAACGAGGGAGTTATAAGCATCTCCATTGGATCACGCGATTTGGAAAGATTGACAATTCAGATTAAAAAATGATGATCGAAGAGTTCCAACGTGCTTTTGGAATATCGAACGGTCTCCAAATCAGGTGATATTGTCCCATTTGAATGCTTGTCAAGTTACCTTTCTAATGAGCTTAAAATCATCTAAATCCGACCTCTTAAGAGAGAGTTATGAGGGTTTCTGTCAGACAAGGAGATGTAGGAAAAATTTAGGACCGACGACTATGCTCCCACTTATGGATGCCCAAATGGTCATAAATTACAATGATTCCAGTTAGGATTGAAAGAGGCACGAAAGTTGGTTTCAAATGCCAAAAAATCGACCCAATCCAACATCAAGCGAGAGAGTTATGAGTATCTCCGTTGGATTGCACAATTTAAAAAGATTAACAATCCATATTGAAAAATAATGATTGAAGAGTTTGAACGTGCCTTTGGGATATCGAATCAGGTGATTCTTGTCACATTTAAAAGCTTGTTAAGTTACCTTTCCATTGACCTTAAAACCATCTAAATACAACCTTTGAAGAGAGTTATGAGGGTTTCTGTCAGAAAAGGAGATATTGGAAAAATTCAGAACCGCCCAAATGGGCTCGAAATATGACGATTCCAGTCAAGATTGAAAGAGCACAAAAGTACCTTTTTAATGACAAAAAAATCAACCCAATACGACTTCAAACGAGGGAGTTATGAGTATCTCCATTGGATCGTGCAAGTTGAAAAGATTAACAATTTAGATTGAAAAATGACGATTGAAGAGTTCCAACGTGCTTTTGGGATATCGAACGGTCTACGAATCAGGGGATCCATGTTCCATTTGAATGCTTGTCATGGCCCATACCAATGACATATCAAAACAATGAAAGATTACATATCAAAATTTCAATTTACAACTCTAAACAATTTGAACATGTAACATAGTAATGTTGCTCCCCCATAGTTTCTGGCATGATCAACCTATAACAAGAAGGAACAAACTCTGCAAAACAAATAATCATTGTTTTGGTGGGTAGGTTTCTTCTCCCCCTTTTTACCAGTCATTGGCAAAGGATGTACTAAGAAGCATGCCAAGAACAAATAGATGATAAAATGTAGTGTAGGGAAGAGAAGACATTCAATGCACCATAATGTTTAGAATAGAATAACAGGGAATATATAAACATTATGTGATAAGCTCATTTAAAAAAAAATATAACCAGGAAGCAGATTAAATGATATGAGCAAAAAAGATATCATCATGAATTCATCAAAATTACTACCCCAAGCTTGGGTAGAATAATCCATCATCCAAACAGAAAAACAAACCCTTAAGGGCATTCAAAATCTCGAATATCAGTAAGACAGACGTAAGTAAGTAACAAAATCTCAGGCTGTAGGGGTCAGTTTAAACTAATCATGAAAAACAACTATCCACACAACAAGTTATCATAACACATACACAGAATCAGTAGATTAAGAAGGGATGGGCTCCTTAGCCTCTACGGAACCATCCTGTCGACAGGACAGATGAGCTGTAATGCGTTGCACAGTCTTCTAAATAGAATGAGCTATTCTTTCCAATCTGGACTGGCATTTGATTATCTCCTTTTGCTGCTCTCTAAGAGTAGTGAGAGTTTCGTCCAAGGAGGCAGAAGGAGCAGGATGTGTAGCTGCATCGTCTTCGGTAGGTGTAGGAACTTCTTTTGGAGGTGCATCATCCTCAGCTTGAGGTCTCGTCCCATGTCCAGTAGGAAGTTACATTCTTGTAATGCTGAGAGCTGCGACTCTGGGGGCTGTGAGAACTTCACCCTTATTTCCCTTTATCTCGAACTGGTTAGCCAACCGACATAGCAACCATCCGAATGGTATTCCACTAGTATTTGACCCAAAGGCTGACACAATTTGATGGAATATCATTGTGGGAAGACACATTGGTTCCCCCGTTCCAAGTTTATATAGAGTTTTAACCATGAACGGGGTAAGTTCTGTATAATTACCCAACCGAGGATATACATTGGACATGAATATAAGATGCAGAATGCGATAATCATTGGACATTATAGTAGCATGAAAAGCATTACCTTTGCTCCTCTCAATATTTTGACCATTGCAAAGAAATTCAGTCCAAACAATGCATTTTTCACTAGCGATCATATCGAGCTCAGATGGTTGTTCCAAGTAAATAGAAATTTTAATCAAGGAAGCTATCCTAACAAAGGTAATATGAAAATTTCTCCCGTGATAGTTGACCATGATGGCAAGGGACTCATGGTCTTCAAGTTGGGTACAATGAGACAAAAGGGTTTTGACCAGATTTACATCCACTTCCCCTTTGAGAGACAAAATGGGATCCCAACTACAATTGTGAAGGATATCATAGACATTATAGTCTATGAGACATGTAGTATCGACATTCCGTTCACAGATGATTTTCCTAGAAGCAAATCAGGCCGTGATGGGAATCGAAGGAGGAGAAGGATCTTCTTGGGAACCAAAAGGTCGAGTATTTTGACGAATATTGTGACCTCATTTTAGGGCACATTGTTTAGACTTGGTGCCGGAAGATTCACCCTTATCATGTTTCTTTTTGGTGCATCCCTCCCTTGGAGGAGTATATTCTTGATCTTCCATAATAAAAATGGGGTAGAGACGACAAGGGCGGATCAAAGGACGTATTAGGAAATGAATAGATGGAGGAAAATACCTGAGGAATGCCTTGGAAATGATTGAGTTTTGTAGGAAAACTTCCAGCTGAAGGTTAAGGGAAATCGACAAAAAGTTAGGTAAAAAAGGGGCTGTTTAGAGAACCGACTTATATAGGCATGCCCTCGCGATTTTGGTACCACCGATAGTCACTTCGGTGCTACCGAAGGTACTTAAAGAAGATAGTTACAAGTATTTTCATAATGATGTACAAGTATATATCTTTCATAAGTATTTTATACATCCAAAAGACACCAAAATGGTTAACATATATGTCCAAAAATATGAATAAAACTCAAGGATCAAAATTGAATATACATATACGTTCAAAAAGAATAATAATACTGAGGCTAAGATTCCTCAATTATGACATTTAAAAGCAGTGAACCCCTAAGTAATGTTAAATCGCATAGACTCCAACAGATATTTGAAGATCTCTAAATCTGTTGGCATCCAGTGGTTTTGTCAATATATCAGCCAATTGTTGCTCGGTAGGCACATGTTCTAGCATGATAATGTTTTCCTCGACAAGTTCAAGTATAAAGTGATGTCGGATATCTATGTGCTTTGTTTAAGAATGTTAAACTAGATTTTTTGAGATATTAATAGATATACTCTATTAATTATATAGCAGGTGGTATTGATAGCTTCGGCCCAGAAACTTTTAGCCATGTCTTTACTATTGAGCATAACTGAGCCTATTTCCTGTAATACCCAGTTCTTTCTTTCAACCACTCCATTCTATTAAGGTGTCTTTAGAGCTGAGAATTCATGTCGAATTCCATTTTGATCACAATAACATTCGAATCGATCATTCTCAAACTCCCCACCATGATCACTCCTAATACGACTTATACAATACCTTTTTTTTCATTTTGAATTTGTTTTACCATCTTCTGTAATTCTTCAAATGTATCAGATTTTTCCCGATGAAAGGCGACCCAAGTAAATCTAGAGTAATCATCCACTACCATTAGAAAATATCTCTTTTTTCCCATGACTCTTAACTTTGGTAGGTCCCACTAGATCTATGTACAATAGGTCAAGTGGTTTGGAAATTGCTACGATGGTTGTCTTTTTATGTCTAACCTTTATCTGTTTGCCTTTGAGACAATCACCGCACACAACCTTTTCCTTCTTCGTGATCTTAGGGAGACCTCTCACCAAATTTTTTTAGCTTAGTTTAGCCAAATTCCGGTAGTGGACATGTCCAAGTCTTTGGTGCCACAGCTTGGATTCATTGTTTATTGGCATGTGGCATTTTGTGGAAGAGACACTTTCTCCACTGCTTTGAATTACATAGCAGTTATCACTTGTGCGAAGACCTTTCATGATAAGTTTACCTACGAGATCTGAGATCTTGCACATATCTTTTGAGAATGTGAGTGAGTGTTCTTTGTCACAGATTTGGAAAATGCTTAGGAGATTATGTTTTAATCCCTCTACACAACGAACATCCTCAATTCTGGGCAAGCCAGCCCAACTATTGCGTCCTTTCCAACAATCTTGGCGGAGCTCCCATCACCAAATGTGACTGACCTACCATCAAATTCTGAATAGTCATAGAAGTGGGTCTGATCACCTGTCTGGAGCACCCACTATCAAGATACCACTTGGAACTATTGCCTGCCGTTAGTACAGTATGAATTACAAGGCGATTGTTCTTATTCTTTATAACCCATTTGGTGACATCCCTTTTTGGAGATGTGGCTTTGTTCTCATCTTGGGGCTTTTTGGATTTTTTGGGTAACTCAACCAGATTTCCTTGTTTCATCAATTCTTTGGTTTTTCGATTGTGTTGGGCTACTTGATTTATCAGACCCTCCATCCTCTCAGTCATTTTGGGTGGCATAGGGTGTAATGCCCCGAACTTTTCAATACTCGAGCATCGAAAGTTCTCGAGTGTTACCATGAGATTCAACGTAACATGTACATGTGTACGATGTCAGTATACCTATCTTAACCTTACATCCAATCCTTGACATGAATCTGACCATTTAGAATAAGCTCCATTCACAGATCAAGTCATCTGACCCTAGATCAGATGGATTAATGTACGTACCTTTCCTTAACTAAATCAACAAATGGCCCTTCATCCATAATGATTTAGACATAAGTTCTTTTATAAGAATTACTTTGAAATGTGCCTACGACCATGTAGAACCCTTAGATCTCACAAAATTCTTATGTCAGCAATAAAATGCCATTGACATAGACCTATGAATTCTAGATCACGTAGTTCCCACTATTCGATTAACGTGAAATTTTATACCATTCCTATAAATCCTAAATTAACCATACACATCGAATCTCAGCCCTTAGCTCATTGTAAAGATAACCCAATGGATAGATCAGCCATTAACCACTAAGTTTGTGGCCCACCTGATCTTTGGATATGCTTCAATTTTGGACTCAACCCCTAACATGGGCTAACAAAACAAATGGATGACGCAAATTTATCAAAACACATCACTATGGGCCCCATAACATAACACGAGTGTGCACGTTACACATGCACTAGCGCTGCACCAAACCGAGCAGTCGGTAAAACCATGTTTGACCCGACGAATCTAGCAAGAAAGAAAAGGAAACAGACTACCTTTCTTATGATCACTGCTGCGATCATAGTGGCCCACCATCATCATCCGCATGGATGATCCACGTCATTCATTGTGATCAGAAGGCCAAACCGACCGAATCCTAAGTCTCCACATGAGATCCCAGGTAGGCACATGTATGGGAGATTGAACGCAAGAAGCCAGACTGCAGATGGACGACTTGCTACTAACCTAAAGTGGGTCACACTTCAGCCCATTTGGAGGATCTGGACCATCCATCGAGGCTAGAACACAATTTCTGTAAGGCCCGTATCCTAGATCGTACTGTTCCATAGACTCCCGCGATCCTCCCTATCGAATTTCGGCAACCCGCAACCTATAATTGGCATTTGCGCGTGACCCTAAGTCACACCCTGTATATCTATGTCGACTCGACTTGAAACTTGTACCCTAGCGACCGTGCCATCACCGCGGTTCTAATACCGCGTCTTGCTCACTGATGCGATACCGAGGCCAGGAGTTGTGGGCCCACGTATATTTTGAAGAAACGTCGCACGTTGCAAATTCCAAGAGAATCTCTACAACCCGTCACATTAATCAATCACCTCAAGTCAAGTACACATCCCATCACTCCCCTTACAACACCCGTACCTCTTCCATTCCCAAAGTCAACTCTCTCTCTCTCTCTCTCTCTCCACCCATACCTCTCCATCCCATCTCTTACACAAACCACTCCACCCATCACTCACTCTTACATCATCTCTCTCTCTCTCTCTCTCTCTCTCTCTCTCTCTCTTTCTCAAACCATTTTCCCAAGCAACCAAGGGAGCAAACGTCCAAGCCATTCCAAAGAGCTAGGTGTGGCCCACTTCTTACCCCCCCCCCCACATCTCACCATCCAACCATCCAAACTTCATCATCCTCCATCAAAGAAAGAGCTTAGGAGATCAACATTCCAAGGAGCTAAAGAAGAAGGCCAATTGGTGGGTGATCCACCGTTGATTTTCATTTGACGGCCACTTATGATGGGACCACTTTGTTGTGTGTTGTGATCTAGGAGGGGCCCATAGTGGCGGGGTCACTCCACTACACCGTCTTTCTCTCTCTATCTCGCTTTCTCTCCCTCTTTCATTTATCGATGGTGATATGGCCATGTGGCCCACCAGGATGGATTCCACCATGATGAATGTATTTTATCCATGTCGTCCGCTGAATAGGCCCACCTCGCAGTCCGTTTGGATGGACCCGATTAAAGGAAAAACACAAATATCATCTGATCCCAATCAGTGGGCCACGCCAATGTGGACCCACTGTGATATATGTATTTTATCCCACTGTCCATTTGGACAGTGGGGATCACCGGCAGCAGGTCACTGCCTCGACACCAGCAAGTTTTGTGGGCCCTGATCATGAGGTATGTTGTATACCCAAACCGTTCATCCGTGTGGGGCCCACACGTGCTTCATATCCACACTGTCCAATGGCCTGGATGGTCGGGATCACCACCATTTATGTGTTTTTTTATCCAAATCGTCCAGGCCCTAGACGCTAGATGCTGGCCTGATGTTTTAAAAAAATTAATAAATAAAGAAATAGTAATAATATTATATTATATATATATCATATGTATATGGTGGGACCCACCATGTTGTATCTGTTTCATCTACACCGTCCAGCAAAGGACGGTGCTGGATGCACCTGCCTGGCACGTGTGGCATCCACACCGTCCATTAAGGATGATGGGGCCCACCGTTATGTATATGTTTTGCACCCATGTCGTCCATCTTTTGGCTGCATCTGCCGCACGCGTGGAATCCACACCATCCAGCTGTCTGGACGGTGGGAACCAATGTGGGGTATGTGATCATCTAGACCACTTGTCCAGCACGTGGATCCCACGTGAGGTGTGTCCATCTGGACAGTGGTGTCCTCGCAGGGGCCACTGTGATATATATGTGCCGCATCCGCACTATCCAATCCATGGACAGTGGGACCCACATGATGGATATGTTTTATCTGCGCCGTTCATCTGACAGGCCCACTACGATGCATGTGTTTCATTCTCACCGTCCATCTGGACGGTGGGACCTGTCCAACTATTTAGCTGCTGTTAGCGTCAGTAGCTGTGTGGGCATGGTCATGAGGTAAGTGCTAATCCAAACCGTCCATCCACTTGCCAATCGTCTTAAGGCCTGAGATGAGGATAAGGCAGATTTGCCTATTAGGTGGACCACACTGCAAATTCAGTGGAAGTTGAACATGTAACGCCCTGAAAATCGGGGGTCGAGCAAAGCTCAGCTCCTGAGTTCCAACACATCACTTATGCAACATAGATAATGATGATTATGATGAGAGCATTGAAACATGAATGGGATTATACCAAAACAACATATCATACTCTAGAGACAGTTAAATTGCAACCGGAAGACTGTGATAGATGTATAGAAGATATATACTATGGTAAGTCTCCAGAGCGTGATAATGTTGTCAGGTTAATGAATTACAAGTACAATTTTAAAATATACCAAAGGTGTAGTGTCATCTAGTTAACATCCCTGTAACCCCGTCGATCAAGGCACGACTCACATGAAGCCACCAGGAAACAACATATACAAGAAAGCATTCTCGTTGTCATAAAAGTCCGGCTCCGCCTCAGGAGTAGCGTCGCCATCTGTAATCAGACAAAATCTGGTGGGTGTCCGAAACACCGTCCCGTAACGTGGGAGTGAGTGATCAACTAAGTGGAACAGTAAAGCATAGGTTAATATGTTATCCAAACAGTCAAGCAGTAATGATAAAGCAGTACAATCAACAATCCTAAGTACTCTTGTTAATGCAAGTATGAAATGCTGTCATGATGCATGCCCTCGCCAACATACTGTAATGCCCCAGATTTTTGCCAACCTGGGATTAGACGTCCTTAGGCAATGGGTCGATCCTAAGACCTTACCAACTTGTCAAAACTCAATCCCACAGTCTAAAATCGCTCCTTAACCCATTTCCTTCACAAATCCCACCCTTCACTACCTTGTGCTTTCAATTTTTCAAAGCACTTTCGCCCTAGACACTATCTTAAACTAGCTAAGTAGTATACCTTGGATCACTTTATATACAAACTGCAAAGGACCAAGTACCACCTCAGACAGAAATCACTTAGGACTAAATCCTTTAGAAATGAGACAAAGTAACTATGTGCGAAACCAGATTAGCTACGAAATCCGTTTGAATCGCTTTAAATACGATCTGCAAGACCCAAAACTTGCAAAACAAGTGACGCTAGGTTACCCTAAAGTTTAGAACCAAACTCATTTCCCGGCTGCTCTCGGGAATGAAACGAAACTTTGTATTAGGTCTAGATCGCACATCGGAAGTCCGATTAATACGAAGCTAAGGAACTAGGACCGCCTCATTGGACTTGACAATCATCTCAAAAATCAGGTCCATCCGATGTTCCACGGCCATTCGTTTCGATTTGAGCGAGCGAGGAGTGTGAAAAACACTATTCCCATCCTAATAAAAATATCGGGAATAGTGATCGGCATCGTTCGATTGCACGTCGTCAAGATTAAGCAACCCGGCCGTCGAATCAGACCAAATTACACCCTCGGATTAAGAAAAATTTCAGGAACATTTACAGGTACTTAGAATTTCTGATCGTGGCCCACTGACCGTTGAACTGAAAGTGGTCCGCCACGTGAGATCTGGGAATCCGATCAAGTTGAAAACATAATCCCACGTAGATCCATAGATGGTGAGCTTAAGTCTGACGTTTGGCTCAAGGAGGGCCACCAGAACCTCCCTTTTGAGCTGGAAAAGTGACGAATATCCTATATTAGCAGTAACCCTTGAACCTGAGTCTATTTTCGGAATGTTTTTGGCTATAAAAGGAGCTTAGAACAGCCCCTCTCACAGCCATACGAATTTGGGAGAAAAACCCTAGAGGGAGAGAAAGAAAAGAGAGAGAAAGGCTTGGAATTTGTTGTCGATCTTCCTCCTACTGCTTTGTGTTGTCGCACGGCCTACACCGCTCCGTTCTAGGTGTTTTTCCGGCGGTTTCCATTCCGTTTGAAGGTAAGAAACCCTAACCCTAGGTCTGATTTGAGGTAGGATCGTTGTAGGCTATGTAAAGGCTAACCGATTCCGCTCTTTAGGCTAGAAAACTCCCGTATACGGAAGCTCTACTACCCTTGCTGATTCGTTGGAATTCCAAGTGCAAAGGTGAGGACTTTAAGTGTATAAGTTACGGTTTTCAACGCTTTCAATGTCAGATAATGATAGATTCATGATCTCCATGTAAATGCACATGTACAAAGTGCTTTCCGTTTCCTGTTTCGATTAACGTTGTAGAAATTGGAATTTCACATACTCTAGGTATACGTAGAAATACCGTATACGTATTTTTTTTGGAAAAACGTTTGACATGTTTATTTAATGTATGATTATATGATATATAGATAAAATACTAATTTGGCGAGAGGAATCGCTGAAATACATGTTCATGTGTAAATGTTACGTATGTTGAAATTGTGTATTCTAGAAATACCGTATACGTATTTTTTTGGGAAAATGTATGACATGTTTATTTAATGTATGATTATACAATATATGTATAAAATACTAGTTTGGCGAAAGGAATCGCCAAAATACATGTTCCCTTGTAAATGTCAAGTATGTTGAAATTGTGTATTCTAGAAATACCGCATATGTGTGAATTTTGGAAATACAATTGTAATGATTATTTGCTGTATGATTATGATATACATGGGTAAAATACTCACGTGGCGAAGGGACAGCCCTAACACGTATTTTGCTAACATACGTCATGTATGTTGGAATAGTGTATTCTAAGTGTTTGTGTAGATGCTTGTGTGTGTAAATGCTTGAGTGTTAGTGCCTTAGAGAGGTGCTGATATGGGATTCCTGACTCCCTTAGAGACATGTAGGATCCCCTCCATGCGGTGGTTCGCTATAACCACTCACTTGTGATGTGTATGTAATCGTATCCCTATGTGTATAGTGCTTTACAACATGCTTTACTTCATGCTTTACTTCATGCTTTATAACATGCCTGCTAACATGCTTGTATTGATTGTTTATCATGCTTTACTCCACATGCTATTGATGAAAACTGTTTGAGTTTGGGACTATGTCTATAGTCCAAACATTCGGTACCAGACTTGCGGTTGTGGCTGAGATTCATATCGCCACAACGGACGTGTCTGGCGAACCCGAGTCGTACTTCGGTTGGCGATAGTGGTTGGCCACACGGAGTACTTTTGCGCTCCATATCGCTCAACTTGTGGTGCGCTCGAGCTAGTCAGGCTCGTCAAGTAAACCGATATGTGTATGTGTGTTCACCATGTTTGGTCGCTACTGCTTGAACCTAGGGTACCAAACTTACCAGTGGCGATCCCGTTAACCATGGTACCTCGATCCGCTAAGACGCATGAGCCGGGCATGGTGGTATGGGACACCGTGGTCGAGCTGTCGGCCTACGCTGGGGCCATGTGCCTCCCCATAGTGACCATTGCGCAACCAACCTCATGAGCCGATTATGGTGGTATGGGACACTATATTCGAGCTGTCGATACATACGGCGAGAGCCGAGTACGGTGAGACCTGTGCTCGTGCTGACGGGCGACGAGTCCTCGGTAGTATCTTCGAGTATACTCCAAGTGTCTGTGATTGGCGACGAGTCTTTCACAGCAACTAGAGTATGAGTTGAGCCGAGTACGGTGAGACCTGTACTCGAGCTGACGGCTAATGATTGGGCCAAGTACGGTGAGACCTGTACTTGAGCTGACGGCCAGCAATTGAGCCGCATACGGTGAGATCTGTATCCGCGCTGACGGGTGACGAGCCCTTTGCGATGCCTTCACTACGCTTCTCAAACCATAACATCGTATGAGATTAACTAGGATTGACGACCCTAGAATGGATCATGTTTGGGAATGATATAAGGGAGGTACCTTAGTTTCCCAATATTGCTGTTTGAAATGGACTAATAATAACTTGGTAATCATGAGCATCATCGCACCGCATGTGCTTTGTAGATGTGGCGCACTGAGGGAGTAAGCATTCGCGAACGTAAGATGATGTCGCTTGAGGGTGGTTTGGCAAGGGCATACAGCATCATGTCATTTCATTTTCGCACTTAACAAGAGTAGTTAGAAATGTTTGATTTGTACTGCTTTATCATTACTGCTTGGTTGAATTGATAACATGTTAACCTATGCTTTACTGTTCCACTGAGTTGATCACTCACTCCCACGTTACGGGACGGTGTTTGCAACACCAACCAGATTTATTGAGTTTCAGGTGATGGCGATGCTTGTGAAGCAGAGCCGGACTACTTATGTGATGATAGGAGGAGTTCTCCTATCGTATCTCTCTGGCAGTCAATGAAGACCGATATTGTATTGACGGGGCTATGGTACATGGGATAGGAGGCATTACACTTCCTCACATTTGGTACATTTTAGAACTGCACTTGTATTTATTTAACCTAGTAATGTTATCACACTCTGGAGACTCATCATAAGTTATATATTTTATCTATCTATCACAGTCTTCCGCTTGCAAATTTAAGCTGCCTCTCGGAGTATGATATGCTGTTTTGGCTTAATCTCACTCATGTTCAATGCACGAATACAGTCAACATTCAATCATCATTCATTTTGTTGCATAAGTGATGTTCTGGAACTCGGGAGTTGAGTTTATGTTCGACCCCCGATTTTCAGGGCGTTACACATACTCCCTCATGCGACACCATCTTACATCCGCGGCATGCTTTCATTCCTCAGTGCACCACATCTTCCAGGTACATGTAGTGCGATATGAACATGATTACCGAGTTGTTATTAGTCCTTTTCATACAGAAGTATTGGGAAACTAAGGTACCTCTCTTATATCATTCCCAAACAATGATCCATTCTAGGGTCGTTAGTCCTAGATACTCTCAAACGATGATGTGGTTCTGGGTCGCTGTAAAGGGCTGCTAGGGCTGTTACACACACTCGTTGCACCGTTCCCCCATCACTTTATCAATACAAGCCTAGTTTATACTCTATTTACTATGGGAAGGCTCGTCGCCTCGCTGTAGATTCAGAGTATGCTCGAGGTCACTACACCGGGTACGGTCAGGGCTACTAGGGCTATTACACAGAATCATTACACCACTGCCCCATCACCCATCAAAACAGTGTAGGCCGATAACTTGAATACAGTGTCCCATAACACCGTATTCGGCTCACGAGCCTGGGTTGCTCACTGGTCACTACGGAGAGGCACATCGCCCCAGAGTAGGCCAACAGCTCGACCACGGTGTCCCATACCACCATGCCCGGCTCATTAGTCCTAGCAGATCGAGGTACCAAGGTTAACGGGGTTGCACTGGTAAGTTCGGTACCTTAGGTTCAAGCAGTAGCATCCAAACATGGTGAACATACATTAGACAGATCGGGTTACTTGACGAGATTGGCTAGCTCGAGCACACGACAAGTTGAACAACATGAAGTGCATAAGCACTTCGCGTGGCCAACCACTATCGCCAACTGAAGTACGACTCGTATTTGTCGAACACATCTCACGTTGCGAATGAATCTCAGCCACGAATTCAATCCCGTTACCGATTGCCTGGACTATACAATAGCCCCAATTACATTCAATTACGGAACAGTTAAAGCAGTAATGGATCAAGATTTCAAATCATACAATCAAATATCGAATATTGTTCGCTTAGGGCTGTCAGGGCTGTTGCACGGAATCGTTACACCACTCCCCCATCACCCATCACGGATTTTATCGAATACAACTTAAACATGTGAAGTAGTCAGAGCAGAATTAAATAAACAAGTAATTCAAACATATTAACAAGCATGTTATAAAACACAATGCAAATAGGAAATCCAAACACATACGTTTCGTAAACCAGTAAGTGATTAAACTAAACAACTTACGTGAAGGAAATCATACACATCACTAAGGTAGTTGAGAATCCTATCTCAACACCTACTCAAGGCACTACTAGATTAAGTACATATCTATACAAGCATTTTCACAAACACTTAGATTACACATTCCAACATACCTATAATATACTAGTTAAAACACAAGTCGTAGCGAATCCTTTCACAAAGGATTACCACATGAACCATGATCATGCATTCACGACTAATAGCCATGGCATGCATAAATCATAGTTCCATATTTATTCGAACATTTCTACAAATACTTAGGCTACAACTAGTACGTACACGACGTATGTTAATATAACAGGTGTTATGCTAATCCGTTCACCCAGAAGTTGATACACATGTGTCTGGTATACTTAGACAATAATTAATCATGGCAAGCACAAATCCATATTTCATACGTATATGGTATTTTCTACAAATATGAGGAATACTATATATTCAACATAGTTAACGTATAACTGAAAAATGAAACGGACAACACTTTGTACATGTACAATAGCATCCAGATCATGAATCTATCATTATCTAACATTGAAAGCGTTGAAAATCATAACCTATACGTCTAAAGTCTACACCTTTTGTCGGTAAACTTGAACCGAAACCAGTTTGAACCCAACGCCTTTGCCTACGGCACAACGACAACCTGAATCATGAAACAGGTCAGCTATTCCATCACCTACGCTCTTGGAAACTCTAAAATAGCTTAAGGTTAGGTTTTCTTACCTATGAACGAAGCAGGAATTGCTAAAAAAGTGATTAGATCGTGATGATTAATCACCTAGGATAGCAGGGTAGAGCATCAGGAAGAATCTCTCACTGCTCTCACACTTTCTCTCTTTTCTCTCTTCTCTCTCCTAGGTTTTCTCAAATTCTTATGGTGAGAATGAGAGGGTTCAAGGTCCTTATATAGGCCCAAAACTCTCCAAAATAGACCCAAGGTCAAGGTATACTTAGGTTGTGTCCAAAGGGCATCTGTTCCAGCTCAACGGAGCACTTCTGGAGCCCCCCCTCCCCCCTTAAGCCAAAGGTCGGACTTAAGCTCAATGACTATGGATCTAGGTCGAGTTAAGTTTTTATTCCAATCGGGTTTCCAGATCGCACGTGACGGACCAGTTTCAGTTCAACGGTCACAGAGTCTCGATCAGGGTTACAAGTACACAGACATGTATGGGAAATGTTTCCTGATCCGAGGGTGTATTTGGGTCAGATTTCGACGGTCTGATTAATTATGTTTGGCCCGCAAACATCAAGTGTCAAATTACTTAAATTTAATTTAATTTCTAAAGAAACCCAAGCTTTCTCACACTCCTCACTCCGGGCTCGAGCGAATAGCCGTGGGACACTATCTGGATTTGATTTCCGAGATAATTGTCAAGCCTAGCAAGGCAGTCCTAATTCAATAACCTCATATTATTTAGACTTTTGATGTGCGGTCCAGATCTGATACGGAGTTTCGTGATGCTCTCGAGACCAGCCGTGTAATGAGATTGATCTTAGATTTTAGGGTAACCTAGTGTCACTGATTCTACAAGTTTTGGGTCTTGCAGATCGTATTTAAAGTGATTAGTGCTAATTTCACAGGCACTCTAGTTTAGCACTAGCTAATTCTTGCCTAATTTCTAAAGGATTTAGTCCTGTATGATTTCTGTCTGAGGTGGTACTTAGGCCTTTGTAGTTTGTATATAAAGTGATCCAGTTTATTAATACTTATCTAAAACACGCCCTAATTACAACAGAAGAAGGTCCCAGGGCAAGAGAGGCTGATGTTTCTAAATAACCTATTCATCGATGATTTCATGAGGTTATTTTGAGTTTGAGTATTGTTCTTCATCACCTAAACTTTAAGATTTGTGTCTAATGTGAAAGTACTTAGAAAGATTTAAAGAACGAGGTGGTGCGAGGTGAGATTTGTGAAGGAAAAGGGTTAAAAAGCGATTTTTGACTTTGGGATTGAGTTCTGACAAGTTAATAAGGTGTTCGGATCGACCCATTGCATAAGGACGTCTAATTCCAGGTTGACAAAAATCCGGGGTGTTACAATCTACCCCCCTTAAAAATAATTTCATCCCCGAAATTGGCTAAAGGTAATAAGTAAGAATTCTATTATTTCCTTTACCTACGACTTATTGATTTCAAGTTTATATGCGCGGTAGGGTGTATATTGTGCATGCTAGTCTAGTACATTTTAGGCACTACCCCCCTTAAAAATTTATTTCTTTTATCCCTTGCTTATCCCCTAACAGGTTGATACAATTTATTCCGTCATCTATTTGACGTCTTGACGACAATTCCCACCTATTTAGAGTAAGATAGCTGTTTTCAATGTTTGACCAACACGGAGAGACGGTTATAGTGGGCTTGATCCCGATACATCGATCATCTACCTGGCCAGGGTAGAAAGCTCATCGTATCCCTTCCTAGTCCTGGTAGATCCTAGTCTTCTGCTCGGCTAAGCAGTGAGTCCATTGGTAGTCACCCAGGATTGAGAATTGGGTTAAGCCGCAAATACTTCGCAGTTGTATATGTTAGTAACTCTGTAGTCCAATCACTCTAAAAATTTAGGGAATGTCCATCATTGAAAGGCTCAAATTTCCTATCTATAAAGTTGCCTGTTGGGTCTTGGTCTAGGAGAGTCATCGATATTATCTATGTCCAAGGAAACGGTGATTCAAATCTTACTAGATCATCTTAAAACGGTTTCTCATAGTAAAACTTGCTAGGGCTTCTATTATGTTCGTATTCGACGAGCACAGTTGTAGATGCGTTGACCTTGGCTATTGTAACTCAGTTCGCACCCGGCCTATTCTATATAATGAAGTTGTTTAATACTTGAACCCTAATTGATTTCCTTCCATGACTTCATTATTGGCATTCTAAGGAAGATTTAGATCCTATTTAATGACGAAACCTTGCGTATAACTGGGAGTAATTTCTTTCGATCCTGGGCCAGTGGGGCAAGGGCCAACCATGCCACCGCTGTGCCTATAAGCAGGTAGACATGTATACCTACTTAACTCAACTGGGTTCATAACTTGTCTACCCCCCTTAAAATTATTTCTATTCTCAGGGTTCAAGAATTTGTACATCGATCTGTATGTCAGAACGAGTTGAAATTTGAAACCTATCTTTGGTATGACATGGAAAGCGATTTAGCAATACATTGGTCTTCTTTTCATCGATGATGTGTATTATGGCATTGGTACCTATGATTATAGAAAGGAGCTAAAGATGATGGGTATTGTGGTTGATTTCAGGGGCAGGTGTGAGTTTGAGGCAAGATGCTTAATTCTACCAAGAAGTTTTGTCACGGTCCAGACTTATCCTATTTAATCATGTTTAGCTTAACAGGCAGGCTATCTTTCTACGTTCATATGCACAATATGTATGTTGACATGGCATGTAATTTGGGACCTATTTTGTAACTGTCTGTTGCCCATTTGAGCAATTCCTTAGGCCTAAAAGACAAGGTCTCTATCGGCTATATCCTCCTAATACTTCTCAAAGACAAAGTTATAAAACCGAATAACTAAGCCTATTATTCAATTGGCTTAGCATAACTAATTAGTCATTTACCTTCCTTAGCCTAACCAGTAGTCTAGTCTTAATTTAGGAGTAGTGGTAATCCACTGGTTGTAATCCAAATTCTATCCTTATACATTAGATGATTTTATACCCTTTCTAATATAAGAAATTGTCTTATCGCTAAGGGTCAAACGTTGTCTGATTGGAATTGAGTTGTCCGAACTTGAATTTAACTACGCTCGATCACTACACACATGCCCATACTAGCTAAGAAGGTCCTAGGGTTCACACTATCAATCTATTGGATTTCCCATACTATTAGGTCGTTCAAATCTATGCACTCTAGGTCCAAAACTCTATGGGCCTATTTAGCTAGTAGTCTTAAGTTGTATTAACTGGGGTTGCATTGCAAATCCCACTTCAGGATTAGGGAGTGACATGTTTGGTAGGAGGGTGGGAGGGGATTAAAAGTAATGTCATAGGCTTTGGAAAATGAGTCTTGTGTTGGAAAGTGTGAGATGGGATTTTGTAACAGCCCGAATTTTTCCCAACCTAGAATTAGACGTCCTTAGGCGATTGGTCAATCCTAACACCGGTTTAACTTCTCAAACACTCAATTAAAGCCTCAAATCCCTTTTCAAACCATTTTCTTCACAAATCCCACCCTTTACCACCTTGATCTTTCAATTTTTCTAAGTACTTTCACCCTAGACACTATCTTAAACTAGCCAAGTAGTATAACTTGGATCACTTTATATACAAACTACAAAGGACTAAGTACTACCTCAGACAGAAATCTTATAGGACTAAATCCTTTAGAAATGAGACAGAGTAACTAAGTGTAAAACTAGATTAGTTACGAAATCCGCTAGAATCGCTTTAAATACAATCTGCAAGACCCAAAACTTATACAATCATTGACGCTAGGTTACCCTAAAATCTTGGATCAAACTCATTACCTGACTGCTCTTGGGAGCACGTTGAAACTCCGTATTAGATCTAGACCGCACATCGGGAGTTCAAATAATATAAGGTTAAGGACTTAGGACCGCCTCGCTGGGCTTGACAACCATCTCAGAAATCAAATCCAGCCAGTGTCCCACGGCTGTTCGCTTGAGTCTGGAGCGAGGGAGTGTGAAAACACATGTTTTCTTTACAAAATAAATATCTGGAATAGTGATCTGAGACTTGTTACTTGCGATCAAGTTGTAAGCAACCAGACCGTCAGAATCTGACCCAAATACACCCTCGGATCAGGAGAAATTTCACACACATATCCATGTACTCGGAATCTCCGATCGAGATCCGTTGACCGTCGAACTGAAACTGGTCTGCCACGCGTGATCTGGGAATCCGACTGAAATGAAAACTAACTCCACGTAGATCCAATATCTGTGAGCTTAAGTCTGACCTTTAGCTCAAGGAGGCCCGCCATAAGTCCTCCGTTGAGCTGAAACAGGTCCGCTTTGGTTATAACTTAAGTATACTTTGACTTGGAGTCTATTTCGGTGAGTTTTTAGGCTATATAAGGACCTTAAACCCTCTCTCATTGTAGCCATACGAATTTGAGAGAAACCCTAGAGAGAGAAGAGAGAAAAGAGAGAGAAAGTGTGGGAGATGTGGGAGAATCTCCCTGCCATGCTTCCCTGCCGCTCCACGAGCTCCACCACTCCGTTCTAATCGCTTTTTCGGCGATTCCAGCTCCATTTCTAGGTGAGAAACCCTAACCCTAATCTGTTTTGGAGTTGTATAGGTTGTAGGTTATGAAATAGCTAACCTATTTCGTTCTATAGGTGGCCAAACTGCCGAATATGGAAGCTTAGCAAACCTATCGACTCCGTTATGATTCTACGACACAAGGTGCGGACTTTAGGTGTATAGGTTATGGTTTGCAATGCTTGCAATGTTAGATAAGATAGATTCATGATCTGTATGCAATTGCACATGTACAAAGTGCTTTCTGTTTTCTGTTTCGATTAAAGATGTAGATTATGGAATTTTACATATTCTAGGTATTCGTAGAAAATACCGTATACGTATAAATTTTGGAAATGTGTTTGACATGATTATTTGTTGTATGAATATACGATATATGGATAAAATATTTATTTGGCGAAAGGATTCACCCAAATACATGTTTTACTAATACACACTATGTATGTAGAAATACTGTATTGTAGAAAGTACCGTTTACATATATATTTTAAAGATGTGTTTTTATTTGTTGTATAAATATATATTATATATATGTAAAATACTTGCTTGGTGAAAGTACTCGCCCTAATACATGTTTGCTAACATACACTAAGTATGTTGAAATAGTGTATGTTAAGTGTTTGTGAAAATGCTTGTGTGAGTAAGTGTTTGGATGTTGATGCCTTATGAAGGCGTTGAGATGGGATTCTCAACTACCTTAGAGACATGTATGATTTCCTCCATGAGGTTGCTTACTTAAACCGCTTACTTGTGCAATATATGTTTTTGTATTCCTATTTATGTAATGCTTTATAACATGCTTTATGACATGCTTACTAACATGCTTGAATTACTTAGCTTATTATGCCTTACTCCGCATGCTATGAATAAGGATTGATTGAGTTTGGGATTATGTTTATAGTCCAGACAATCGGTACCAGACATGAGATTGTGGTTGAGATTCATGTCACCACGTAAGATGTGTTTGACGATCCTGAGTCGTCCGTCAGTTGGCGACAGTGATTAGGCCACGCGAAGTGCTTATGCACTTCATGTCATCCAATTGATTGTGCGCTCGAGCTAGTCAGGCTCTTCAAGTAACCCGATATGTTTAATGTATGTTCACCATGTTTGGTCGCTACTGCTTGAACCTAGGGTACCAAACTTACCAGTGGAATCTCGTTAACTATGGTACCTCGATCTGCTAAGACTCATGAGCCGGGCATGGTGGTGTGGGACACCGTGGTCGAGCTGTCGGCCTACGCTGGGGCCACGTACCTCCCCGTAGTGACCAGTGAGCAACCAGACTCGTGAGCCAATTATGGTGGTATGGGACACTATATTCGTGCTGTCGGCCTACATTGATAAGGTGATGGGGGAGTGGTGCAACGATTCCGTGTAACAGCCCTGACAGCCCTTTGTAGTGACCTCGAGCATACTCTGAATTTGCGGTGAGGCGACGAGTTTTGCCACAGTGTATAGAGTATGAGCTAGGCCTGTATCTGTATAGTGATGAATCGTTAAAGAGGTGATGGGGGAGTGGTGCAACGATTCCGTGTAATAGCCCTGACAGCCTCTGCAGCGACCTAAAAACACATTATCGTATGAGATTAACTAGGATTGACGACCCTAGAATGGATCATGTTTGGGAATGATATAAGGGAGGTACCTTAGTTTCCCAATACTGCTGTTTAAAATGGACTAATAACTACTCGGTAATCATGCTCATCATTGCACCGCATGTGCCTGGTAGATGTGGAGCATTGAGGGAGGTACGCATCCGCGAACGTAAGATGGTGTCGCATGAGGGTGGTTTGGCAAGGGCATTCATCATATCATTTCATACTTGCATGAATAAGAGTATTTAGAATTGTTGATTGTACTGCTTTATCATTACTGCTTGACTAAGTTGATAACATGTTAACCTATGCCTTATTATTCCACCGAGTTGATCACTCACTCCCACGTTACGGGACGATGTTTGCAACACCAACCAGATTTGTTGAGTTTCAGGTGATGGCGATGCTTATGAAGTAGAGCCGGACTACTACTATGATGTTGAGGAGGAGTTCTCCTACATATAACTCTCTGACAGGTCCATGAAGACCTGGTAATATATTGACGGGGCTATGGTACTTGGGATAGAAGACATTACACTTCCTCACATTTGGTAAATTTTAGAATTATACTTGTAATTATTTAACTTGGTAACATTATCACACTCTGGAGACTCACCACAGTTTTTATATTTTTTTATGTATATCACAGTCTTTCGCTTGCAATTTAACTGTCTCTGGAGTATGATATGCTGTTTTGGCTTAATCTCACTCATTTTCAATGTGCGAATACAATCAACATTCAATCATCATTCACTTTGTTGCATAAGTGATGTTCTGGAACTCGGGAGTTGAGTTACTACTCGACCCTTGATTTTTTGGGATGTTGCAGTTTGTATCAGAAGTTTGAATATGGAAGTTCAATGTCCAATACTCACTTTAAAATGGTTCTAAGTTCTAATTGATTTTAAGTTTAATCAACTTAGGGCTAGATGTATTTGATTTTGATTCCGAGAAGAAGGAATTAAGAATTTTCCCTTTTTCTAATCAGATTGGAATGCAAATCAAAATCAAATAACAATAAGCTAACAAAAGGAAATAGAATTATGCACAATGTAGCTTAAAAATAAACACAAACTTATCTCAGAGTGGAGCCTTGAATTCACTTAATTTTCAATGAATAACTCTGAAATTAGTGTGCTATTTATAGCTGCAGAAATTCATCTTCGACTGGTCCTAGGGACATCACGACTGGTCGAAGGAGAAACAGATTTTTGAATTTTTTAGCACGATCGCCTAAAACCGTTGTACGACCGGTCGTAGGCAATTCACAACTGGTCGAAGGTAGTCCACGACCGGTCGAGACCCCTCTACAACTAGTCGTGTGACACTTGATTTAGTTGCTGGAGTTTGAGTCGTAGCTTTACGACTGGTCGAAGGTCGAGTCGAGACCATCCCATGACTGGTCGAGCAGACTCTATGACTGGTCATAGCCGAACGAAAAAAATCTGATAAATTGAAACAACTCTAGGACTGGTCCTGAAATTTCTTAGACTGGTCGAACCAGTGCTAGGACTAGTCGAACAAGGTCTAGGACTAGTCTTAGCACAAACCAAATTCATGTATTGATATTCAAATGAATTATGTAGCCAAAGTGACCACCCTAAGGTCAATCTAAGGTTTATCATACCTGGGACATGAAGTATGGACATTGAAAACTTCATTTGCTTAGACTTTGATCATTACGAAGCTTGAGTTCTTCTTGATGCAGGTTGACTACTTCACAAGCTTTGAAATCAATGTCATTTTAAGTTGCACTTGAGTCTCAAACTATGTTTGAGTCTTGTTTTTGAATACACGTGAACTTGAGCTTGAGTCTTGAACTTGAACTCTTCTTTAATATCTTCTATATTGTAGCTTGAACTAGCTTGAAGAATTCATCTTCTTAACCTTCTTGACTTCAATTGTTGACATGGTGTCTCAAACAAATATATCAAGATATAAACACAAGACACATACAGAGGTTTTGACACACAAAATTTGATAACTAAAGAGGAATCAAACCATAACACTTACAGTTTCAATGTACTCCTAAGAGCGATAGGCTTTTGGGATTTATCCTAGGTCTTTAAACGACATTGAGTCAGTGGTACTCATGGTTTTAGGCCTTCCCATTTGTGAAAATGGTGGCCCAAGCTTAATCCACCGATTATTTAGTACTTAACTAAATTCGGCCTAAATTATATGATAGGATGCGGTCCGCGGGTAGCTCTACCTGAGGTGGTACTCGGGTCTTTTTATGGATTTTTTCGAGATGTTACAATTTACCCCCCTTAAAGAAAATCTTTGTCCCCGAAATTAGTACCTTTTCATACTCCTCAAGGATTTGTGGGTAGTTCTTATGGACTTCAGCTTCCATTTCCCAAGTAGCCTCCTCCTTGGTGTGGTGTGCCCATAACACTTTCACGAGTGGGATAATCTTCGTATGCAGCACTTGTTCCTTCTTATCTAGAACACGTGTTGGTCGTAATACATAGGTAGCATCTTCTCTTAGCTCAATTTCTCCCATTTAATAATATGGGTAGGGTCGGGAATATATTTCTTCAGCATCGATATATGAAATACATTGTGCACGTCTGTGAGTGGCGTAGGTAAGGCGAGACGATATGCCACCATACCCACTCGGTTTAAAATTTGGAACGGACCAATGAATCTCTGCGTGAGTTTCCCTTTCCTGCCAAAATGAAGTACTCCCTTCATTGGGGAACTTTAAGGAATATATGATCCCCGACTTCAAATTCTAACTGCTTGCGTCTCATATCTGCGTAGCTCTTCGCCTACTATGGGCTGTAAGTAGTCGACCCTTGATAATATCAATCTTTTCTAAGGTCGCTTTAACCAGGTCTAGGCTAATCAAGCTCTTCTCGCCAACTTCCGCCCAACAATGTGGAGCTCGACATGGGCGTCCATACAAGGCTTCGTAAGGAGTCATGCCAATGCTTACTTGGAAACTGTTGTTATAATCAAATTCAGCATAAGGGAGACAGTTATACCAGCCGTCCTTGAAGTCAAGTATGCATGCTCGCAACATGTCCTCGAGTATCTAATTTACCTGTTCCATCTGCCTATCAGTCTGTGGGTGGAACGCGGTACTGAATTTCAGTTTCACCCCCATCGCCTCTTAGATTGGAGTCCAGAAAATAGACGTGAACCGAGTCTCTCGATTAGACACAATCTTTAGAGGAACCCCATGCAGTCATACTATCTCCTTAATGTACAGCTTGGTCAGGTTATCTACCAAAGTAGAAACTCTAATCGGGAGGAAATGGGCTGATTTCGTCAACCGGTCCACAATTATCCAAATGGAGTCATGCCCCTTTCTCGTCTTTGGTAACCCGAAAATGAAATCCATAGATATGAAATCCCACTTCCACTCAGCTATGGACATGGGCTAAAGTAAACCAGGGGGTTGGTGGTGCTCGGCCTTGACTTGATGGCACATGAGGCATCGGGACACAAAGTCTGCTATTTGAGCTGTCATGTTGTCCCACCAGTATGAACGTTTCACGTCCTAATACATTTTCGTACTACCCAGATGTATCGCTAACTTTGAATTATGAGCGGCCTCTAGAACTCCTCTCCTTAAGTCGTGAAGGTTCGGGATGCATAGGAGGCCACGATACCTCAAATCTCCATCTAAGCGAATCCTCCATTCTGATTCTTCACTGTCGCTTGCACGCTCTCTCATCTTCACTAACAGCTCATCTTCTTTCTGAACCACAATGATTCGGTCATTAATAAGTGGTTACAGGTGGAAGTGTGAGACACTCTCGAATGGCTCCTCCACTATCAGCTTCTGTTCGAAATCTCGCACGAACTCCACCATATTCCACTCTCCCACCATTAGTGATTGCTACAAATTCTATAGTTTTCTTCTGGCTCAACACATCGGCCACAAGGTTGGCCTTGCCAGGATGGTAGGAGACTTCACACTTGAAGTCTTTCAAAGTCTCCATCCAATGACGCTGCCTCATGTTCAGGTCCCTTTGTTTGATTACTTAAGGCTCTTGTGGTCGCAAAAGAGCTCGAACTCCTCTCTGTAAAGTTAATGTCTCTAAAGCTTTAATGCGAAAATGACTGCTGCCAACTTCAAGTCATGAGTGGGGTAATTTTCTTCATGTTTCCTCAACTATCGTGAGGCATAGGCGATCACCCTATCCTCTTGCATACGTACACAACCCAAATCGACTCAAGAGGCGTCGGTGTAAATAGTATATTTGACACCTTGCTCTAACAGCACTAGTACAGGCACAGACGTCAGCTTTGAAATTGCGGTAATGACCGCTTAAGTTGAAGAAGGAATATACCAATATGTCCTAGAGGGGGGGAGGGTGAATAGAACTTCTTAATATTTTATGATAATTTAAAATCTTATCAACCCTATCCTGAATAAATATACAAGTATCGGGATTTCTTCAAAATAACTCTAATGGCTTCCAAGCCAAATAGAGGATCCAATCACAAAACTATTCAAAGGCTAAACAAGATGCATAACATAGTTCATGATGTATGTGGCTGTGTGTGAGGTATGATTCTACTTAGTTCCAGATAATCATGTGTTCATGGAATATGAGAACATTCAGAGGAATCACATAAGCAGAAGAAGTAAATGGCAATCTCAAACACAGTCATTTTTATAGTGGTTAGACTACGTGTTTACTCCACTTCCGGCGGACGCACTCAACCCTTAAGTGTACCGAATGTCACCAACAGAGGTTTCAAATCAGGTTCACCTCAAACCAGTACAACGTACTCTAGGCTGACTCTAACAGGTTTCCACAACACAAGTTATGCTCCACATAGGAGCAAGGGTCAACACACAACACCCAACTTTTAGGCCACACAAGCTAAGGATTCACACACGGAACCTACCAATTTATGCTCCCATGAGCAAGGGTCAACACACAGCAACCAAGTTTTAGACTGCACAGGTCAAGTCCCTACATAAGGACCTAAGAGTTTATGCTCTCCATAGAGCAAGGGTCAACACAAATCACCCCCACGTACACTCCCGTCGGAGGCCTCCTATAAGGGCTTGAAAGGGGTGAGAAACACCTTAGACCCAATCCTACAAAGGAATGATCACAAGGGTCCTCTGGACTCTAATGACTTAAGATAAGTAGATGAGCCCCATTAGCACGTTGATGAAGATCTCCTCCTTTGATGACGAAGAATCTTCAGCTCCCGTGAACCGTAACTTAAATGATGTACTAATGTAAGGCAACAGGTTGGGTCAAGGTTATGATGGAATCCTACTCTATTAAATGTTTAACCTATAAAGGAGACAGAGCAATTCCAATCATCTATGCATTCAAGACATCCTAGCTTAATGATTTTCCATTAAGATGGTAGCTGCAGGATCCTTGAATGCGGAGGTTCATTCCCCAATCCACTCTATTGATGTCAATGATGAGGGTGGATTGGAGGATGAACTCCCATTAGAGAAAAGGCTTAGGGTATATGATTTGGGTTTAAAACACTCAAAAGCACTCTCTTTTTTCTCTCCAAACAACCAAAGGGAAGCTCTCATTAAATAGGTAAAAGGTTCCAATGGATATAAAATGGTCACATTTTTTACAGAGTTCGATATCATTGAGCGTATACTCTTGATAGCATCGACTGACCACTCGATGATACGAACTCAAACTGTCAAACGCTTTTAAAACTTTTTGCCAACTGGTCGAGGACATCAAATACTCATTTATGTCATCGGATTTTGAACTCCAATTTCATCGACATAAGGTTCGATTCCTCGACATTTGAAAAATGTGAGAGCACTTGCCTTTGAATCTCTAATAGGTATAAGATATGATCAGGCATCACTCGATATCATTGGAATTTGAATATCGATGATATCGATGATAGTGTCAATTCATCGATAATTCAAAGGAATTTTCCTATAAGCTTGCTGCATAGTTTATGTCCAATTTTGATGACATGGACATCGCCTCGATATGATCAATATTTGAATATCGATTTTATCAAGTGATCCTCGATCCAAGAAAGATTAACCTGAAAACTTGCTGGATAGATTTGTGTCCCAATCCGATATTATCGGAGGTCTATCGATATCATCGAGATTTGAATTTTGAGGATATCAAGGAGCCCTTCGATATATCGAGAATTACATAATTTGCCTTAGTAGTATTTTGGACACAATAGACCAGATGTCGATTTTATCGAGTCGACTCGATGGACTCGAGATTCAAAATTCGATGATATCGAACAGTCCATCGATTCATCTATAATTCAGTCTGGAGTTCTTTGTGGTTGTTGGACATCTGAAGTCCTCAATTCGATAATATCGAGTGAGCTTCGAGGACATTGATAATAGGGTTCGATTTCATCAAGCCATGCATCGATAAATCGACAAAGGAAGAAAACTTAAAGATTTTCCTATTTTTGTAAAATAGTTTCCTTACCAAAACCCTAGGATGTTCTATTCAATTTTAAGGGTTTTATATACCTAGTGTTTTGGGACATGGGATGTGAGGCTAAGGTTTACCTTTGGCAAGTTCGGGCACACATCCAGTTGAGGCAGACGCTTGAACGATCTTCCTATGGGACTCCTTTGTCTTGCTGACTCAACACTCTAAATTGTGTGTACATGAACTTTACACAATTTTACAAAGCTATCTAATTCACACATACACACATACAACTGTATCGTTTAATAGAAGCTACTCCCCCTGTCTTCTTGCAGCTACTCCCCCTATCACATATACCACCATTAACAAACACACACAATTTCCTCTGGGGTGGAATTTGTTCTCCCCCTTTTTGTCAATCATTGGCAAAGGACAATATATAAAGAGAGGTTGACTGAAGTTGAAGCATATAGGAGAACCAGAACTCAGAGAGTAGAGCAAAAGAAAAAATGCATAAGACAAAAGAGATAGAGGTAAGACAGATAATGACATTTCTTATAGAAAACATTTATGCATACTAGTCCAAAGGAGAGCAGTGATGTTGACAAAAAATAATAGAATGGACATAAAGATCATACATTATAAACCAGTCAAGGGATATGCAGGAGGAGGCATTCACAGTTAATAGATGAATACAAACCAGGTAATCATGGTATTAACAGAAATATCCAAACCGGATGAACAAGGATTGTAACACCCTGAAATTCGGGGGTCGAGCATAAACTCAACTCCCGAGTTCCAACGCATCACTTATGCAACAAAATGAATGATGATTGAATGTTGACTGTATTCGTGCATTGAACATGAGTGAGATTAAGCCAAAACAGCATATCATACCTCAGAGATAGTTAAATTGCAAGCAGAAGACTGTGATAGATAGATAAAATATATAGACTGAGGTGAGTCTCCAGAGTGTGATAAGGTTACCAGGTTAATGAATTACAAGTACAATTTCAAATTATACCAAGTTATGGAAGTATAATGTCTTCTATCCCAGACACCATAGTCCCGTCAATACCATACCAGGTCTTCATAGACCTGTCAGAGGGTTACATGTAGGAGAACTCCTCCTCAACATCATAGTAGTAGTCCGACTCTGCTTCATAAGCATCGCCATCACCTGAAACTCAAACAGGTCTGGTTGGTGTTGCAAACACCGTCCCGTAACGTGGGAGTGAGTAGCTAACTCAGTGGAACAATAAGGCACAGGTTAACATGTTATCAATTTAGTCAAGCAGTAATGATAAAGCAGTAAAATCAAACATTCCTAACTACTCTTATTAATACAAGTATGAATGCAGTTATGATGTATGCCCTTACCACACACACCCTCGTGTGACACTATCTTACGTTCGCGGCATGCTTTCATCCCTCAGTGCTCCACATCTTCCAGGCACATGCAATGCGATGATGAGCATGATTATCGAGTTATTATTAGTCCATTTCAAACAGCAGGATTGGGAAACTAAGATACCTCCCTTGTATCATTCCCAAACATGATCCATTCTAGGGTCGTCAGTCCTAGTTAATCTCATATGATAGTGTATTTCTAGGTCACTGCAAAGGCTGTCAGGGCTGTTACGCACAAAGGTTACACCACTCCCCCATCACCCTTTTAACGGTTCATCACTATACAGATATAGGCCTAGTTCATACTCTATACACTGCGGCAAAACTCGTCGCCTCACCGCAAATTCAGAGTATGCTCGAGGTCACTCCACTAACGTCCTACCAACTGGCAGTCTATTTTCGAAGCCCGACTAGTCCACTTATTGACAATGGGACCCGGATGTGACCCAACTAAGGACCACAGCCAGGCTGCGCCAGTGTAGGCCGACAGCTCGAATATAGTGTCCCATACCACCATAATCGGCTCACGAGTCTGGTTGCTCAATGGTCACTACGGGGAGGCACGTGGCCCCAGCGTAGGCCAACAGCTCGACCACGGTATCCCATACCACCATGCCCTGCTCATGAGTCTTAGCAGATCGAGGTACCATGGTTAACGGGATTCCACTGGTAAGTTTGGTACCCTAGGTTCAAGCAGTAGCGACCAAACAAGGTGAACATACATTAGACACATCGGTTTACTTGATGAGCCTGACTAGCTCGAGCGCACGATCAACTGAACGACATGAAGTGCATAAGCACTTCGTGTGGCCTAGCCACTGTCGCCAACTGACGTACGACTCGGGTTCGTCAAACACATCCTACATGGCGAAATGGATCTCAACCACGATCTCAAGTCTGGTACCGATTGTCTGGACTATAAACATAGTCCCAAACTCAATCAATCCTTATTCATAGCATGTGGAGTAAAGCATAATAAACAAAGTATTTCAAGCATGTTAACAAGCATGTCATAAAGCATGTTATAAAGCATGTTATAAAGCACTATATAAATAGGAATACAAACACATATATTTCATAAGTAAGTGGTTAAAGTAAACAACCACATGGAGGAAATCATACATGTCTCTAAGGTAGTTGAGAATCCCATCTCAGCACCTACGTAAGGCACCATCATCCAAACACTTACTCTCACAAGCATTTTCACAAACACTTAAAATACACTATTTCAACATATATAGTATATGTTAGCAAAACATGTATTGGGGCGAGTCCTTTCGCCAAGCAAGTATTTTACGCACATATGATATATTCATACAGCAAATAATCATGGCAAACATATTTCCAAAATATATACGTATACGGTACTTTCTACAATACACTATTTCTACATACATAGTGTATATTAACAAAACATATATTAGGGCGACCCCTTTCACCAAATAAGTATTTTATCCATATATCATATATTCATACAACAAATAATCTTGGCAAACACATTTTCAAAATTTATACGCATACGTATTTCTACGAATACCTAGAATATGTAAAATTCCATATTCTACATCTTTAATCGAAATGAAAAACAAACAGCACTTTGTACATGTGCAATTGCATGCAGATCATGAATCTATCATTATTTGACATTGAAAGTGTTGAAAACCGTAACCTATACACCTAAAGTCCTCACCTTGTATCGTAGAATCGTAACCGAGTCGATAGGTTTGCTAAGCTTCCGTATTCGGTAGTTTGGTAACCTATAGAATGAACTAGGTCAGCTATTTCATAACCTACAACCTACACAACCCTAAAACAGATTAGGGTTAGGGTTTCTTACCTAGAAATGATGCCGGAATCGCTGGGAAAGCGATTAGAATGGAGCGGTTAAGCATGGATAGCAGCAGGGAAGCAAGGCAGGGAAGAATCTCTCACATCTCTCTCTCACTTTCTCTCTCTTTCCCTAGAGTTTTTCTCAAATTCGGATGGCTGAAATGAGAAAGGGTTTAAGGTCCTTATATAGCCTAAAAACTCACCGAAATAGACTTGTGGACAAGGTATACTTAGGTTATAACCAAAGCAGACCTGTTTCAGCTCAACGGAAGACTTCTGGCGGGCCTCCTTGATCCAAAGGTCGGACTTAAGCTCACGACACCGGATCTACGTTTAGTTAAGTTTTCGTTTCTGTCGGATTTCCAGATCGCATGTGGTGGACCAGTTTCAGTTCAACGGTCAGTGGATCTCGATCGAAGATTCCAGTACATGGATATGTTTATGAATTTTTTCCTGATCCGAGGGTGTATTTGGGTTAGATTCTGACGGTCTGGTTGCTTAAAATTGATCCGCAAGTAACAAGTCTCAAATTACTATTCAAGATATTTATTTTGGAAAGAAAACAAGTGTTTTCACACTCTCCGCTCCGAGCTCAAGCGAATAGCGCTGGGACACTGTTTGGATTTGATTTCTGAGATGGTAGTTAAGCCCAGCAAGGCGGTCTTAATTCTTTAAATTCGTGTTATTCAAACTTCCGACGTGCGGTCCAGATCTGATACGGAGTTTCGGTATGCTCCCGAGAGCAGCCGGGTAATGAGATTGATCCTAGATTTTAGGGTAACCTAGCGTTAATGATTCTACAAGTTCTGGGTCTTGCAGATCATATTTAAAGTGAATTAAGCAGATTTCGTAGCTAATCTAGTTTCGCACTTAGTTACTTTGTCTCATTTCTAAAGGATTTAGTCCTGAGTAATTTCTGTCTGAGGTGGTACCTGGGCCTTTGTCAACAGAAGAAGGTCCTAGGGCAGGAGAGGCTGATATTTCTAAATAACCTATTTATCAATGATTCCATAAGGTTAATGATTAAAAGCCCATTTTACTTATGTATTTAGTATTTCAGTAATGTTTAGTTTAAGTATTGTTCTTCATCACCTAAACTTTAAGATAGTGTCTAATGTAAAAGTACTTAGAAGGATTTAAAGAACAAGGTAGTGAAAGGTGAGATTTGTGAAGAAAATGGTTTGAAAAGGGATGTGAGGCTTTAATTGAGTGTTTCAGAAGTTAAACCGGTGTTAGGATTGACCCATCGCCTAAGGACGTCTAATTCCAGGTTGGGAAAAATCCGGGCTGTTACAAGGATAAACATCATTTGAATCAAACTAGAAAAACATGGCAGTAAGGATATGAATTGTAACTAGCCCTTAATAGAAATATCCAAAAGAAGGACTGCCCAAGTTTGGCAATCATGCAACATCTATCCCAAATTAACAAAAACAAGTATCTAGACCATCCATAAGCATATATAAAAGAAAGTACTTTCCTCACTTAGAGGATATCCCAATAATAATAATAAAAAACTTGTCAGACTTTGCAAGTTAGTAATCCATCACATACACTCATATGATCGTAGGGCATTCAAAAAGATACCCATGCCCATACGCTGAGATGAGAATAGGGTGCATATATGGTACAAAGATTGTCTATACTATGGTGGAGGAGCGGAGGAAGACGGTGCTGTATCGTCGCGTCGGCAGAAATCCTACAGTTATTGTACTAACTGCTGCACCCCGGTCACCAAACGTTGTAGGGCAGTGAACCTTACGTTCATCGTTTCCTTCAGCTAAATGACTTCTCATAATGTCATTCCAATCCGATCTTGATGTAGCTTGAATATTTTTGCATGCACGGGGTCAGATGGAGACAGAGCTTGTTGCGATGCGTGAGGGTCGCCTTCGCCCATTCCGATGCCTTTGACTTGTGCAGCCCCTTCACCAAGTTCACCTTCTTCATGAATTCCTTCCTCTGATTGGTCTTCGGGATATCGTTGGAACTTCAAATCCATCTTTCGAATGTTGTTCTTGTTGAAGTGTTGAGGATGAAGTTTCTGATCGTTTGTTACCGGAATACTGATCGTATTACACAGCACGTGAATAATCCAAGGATAGGGCAAATGGACATCTCGAGAAGTGTGAATCGCATACACTAACTGGTGAACAATTAGAGTGGGAAGGCAGATTTTGATCCTAGTTGCTACAAAGTATACTACCATGGCCATGAATCCTGTAAGGTCTGAACAATTAGTACTATGAGGATATATGTTTGAGGCGAAGATGCCATGGAGAATACAATACCATGGTTCCATGAATTTTGCCTTTAACGCATTGCCTTGGTGCCAAGGGATATCATGACCATGGCAAAGAAATTTTGTGACCATAGATCGAGTATTAACATTTTCAAGGTCAATGTCAGGGAGACTAATGAGAGACAGAGTGAGGCCAAAGATGTTTGTAATGGATTCAGGGGTAATTTCTACATCGTCATCCCCTACAGAAACAGTGATAGACAGAGGTTCAACCACTGGAGAGTGACTAGAAGCAAAGAAGTTATAAGTTCTTTCATAGTGACACGGGCCGCCAAAGTTGAGGAGAGGCATCTATTCAATCGCGGCTAACAGAGGTTCCAAATTGTATGGTTTTAGGCATTCCCTGTCTATTTTCCTTTCATGGACCAGCTTTCTTCCAGTGTATTTTGCCAGAGCGGGATTTACCCTAGCTGGAGGAGGGACTGGTGCGTCAGGTTGGGACCCACCACGTGATGTTTGCCTTGTTCGCTGGCGTGTTGGGGTCCCATGATCAGGTGCCTTCGCTCTTTCCTTCGGAGCAAGGACATTTTGTCTGGAGGATCTTGAAGATTCTCCAAGACCAGACATTTTGCCCTTGTCCTTGCACATTGCTCGGAACTATTGAGAGAGATTTTAATGAATTTAGGGTTTTATAGACAGAACTTCTCTCGAAAATCAAGAAATACCCAAAAGATATAAGATGTAATCTTATGAATTTGAGGAAATAGAAGAGGTATTACCGGATTTGATGATCTTGTAAGACTCTTAGATGAAGCTTCAAGTGAAACGGCTGAGGGAGACGAGTAGAGGGGAGAAAACGACCTTTGAGAGGTGAAATGAAATTTTTTTAGCTCGTCTGCCATTTATTGGGTGGTAAGCTTCGATATCATCGAACATGGTTTTGATGATATCGATATACCCCATTCGATGTCATCGAAGGTGTCCTCGATAACATTCTCAAACATGTGTCTCTTCTGATTCCAAAGGGGTGTCGATGATATCGATTTCAGTTCGATTTCATCAATGATCCACACGGTTCATCGACAAACATCGAAGATGTATATCTTTCATTTCAGCATTTCGACAATATATGTATAACTCAGTATATTTTCATATCAAATAGTATACACATCAAAATTTATACAAATACTATATCATCCAAAATTATAAACATTAATAACATTTATGCACAAAAAAATGAGGCAGAGAGACCTTAGATATATCATGAAAATTATCAAAATTGCATCAATTCATCAAACATCCAGATCTATATGCATGACCTAGACATGTTTTCCATGCTCAATTATTGCTAAGCATGTGGATCAACCTTTTCATTGCCATTGATGATATAATAGTGGTCACTATGCGAAGACCCTTCATAATTGATTTTCCTGATAGATCTAGAATCTTGCACTTTTGTTTGTCAAAGGTAACCACATGTCTGTTGTCACATATTTGAGAGATGCTTAAAAGATTATGAATCAGTCCTTTTACGCAAAAAGCATTCTCATTTTTTAGCATTTTTGTTCCTTTGATAGTTCCCTATCCTATTACCTTAGCAGTGCTTCCATCTCCATAGGTGACTATCCCATTATTAAGATTTGAATAATTTATGAAGAGAGATTTGTCACTTGTGACATATCTAAAGCATCTGCTATCTAGGTACCACTTAGCATTATTGCCAGTTATATGATTTGAGTGAGTAACAAGGCAATTTTTTTGATCTTTCACTACCCATTTTGTAACAAGATTTCTTACTGTGGTAGTTTCTGTTTCATTAATCAAGTTGGGTAACTTAACCATGCTTCCTTGTTTCACAAATTCATTAGTTTTCTGGTTTAATTCAACCACTTGATTCAATAACTCCTTCATTCTTTCAGTCATTCTGGGTGGTGATGGATGTATATTACCTCTGTCCATATTTCTAAGTGGACTCCTAACATCTTGTATTGTTTTTCTGGTAGGTCTGTATTTACCGGCATAATTTAACCAGAATTGAGTTAGGTCCTCCTAGTAGATACGCATTCAAATTTATAATGACCAGAATCTCCACATGAATGACAAATAGGAGTAGTTTTTGTTTTACTTCCTGATGCACTAGATTTTTTCAGACTTAGTGCTACATTTCCATATTTTGTTTTGAACTTGTTGAAATTGTGGTGAAGATCACTTTAGTTGAAGTAGGAATATGCCAATATGTCCTAGAGGGGGATGAATAGGACTTTTTAATAATTTTATAACGATTTAAAATCCTATCATACTAATCCTAACAACAAGCATATATTAGGATTACTTAAGAGTAACTCTACTGGCTTCCAATCCCGGTCCAATCCCGGTAGAGGATCTAATCACAAACTATTTGAGAGATGAATAATATGCAAACTAGTTTATGATGGATATTACTATGACTGTGTGTGAGGTGTGAACTAAGATAATCAGATATGAAAGTATATAAGGAAATCATATGACTGAATGGAAGACGATAACAATCTTAAACACAGTCATTTTTATAGTGGTTCGACTACTTATCTACTCCAGTCCCAGTAACCGCACTTAACCCTTAGTGTACTCGATTTCACTAAGGAGGTTTCACACGGTTCACCTCAAACCCAAGGTTTTAAATCAGGTTCACCTTTAACCTTTACAACCTACACCTAGGCTGACTGTTTATGCTCTCATAAGCAAGGGTCAACACAAAGCACCCACTTTTAGGCACACTAGCCAAGGATCTTCCACAAGACCCTAACTGTTTATGCTCTTACAAGTAAGGGTCAACACAATGCACAAACTTTTAGGCACACTAGCTAAGGATCTTCCATAAGACCCTAACTGTTTATGCTCTCCATAGAGCAAGGGTCAACACAACACACCCACTAGGTACACTCCTGCCGAAGGCCTCCTAAAGGACTTGCAAGGGGTGAGAAACACCTTAGACCCAATCCTAGAAAGGAATGATCACAATGGTCCTCTAGACTCTGATAACTTACAGATAAGCAGATGAGTCCCTTTTAGCACATTGTCGAATATCTCCTCCTTTGTTCATGAAGAGTCTTCTGCTTCCTTGAACTACAACTCAGAAGATTTACTAATGGATGGCAACGGGTTGGGTCAAGGGTATGATGGAATCCTACTCTCCTAAATATTTTCCTATAAGGAAGATAGAGCGATTCCAATCATCTATGCATTCAAGGCATCCCAGCTTAATGATTTGCCATTAAGATGGTAGCTAGAGGATCCTTGAATGCGGAAGTTCATTCCCCAATCCACTCTATTGAATATCAATGGTGAGGGTGGATTGGAGGATGAACTTCTATGAGAGAAATGGCTTTGGGTATATGATCTAAGATTAAACACTCAAAAGCACTCTCTTCTTTCTCTACTAGCAACAACAGACAAGTCCTCTTTATATAGGCAAAAGGTTCCAACAGATATAAAACAGTCACATTTATGATAGAGTTCAATATCATCGAGTGGGTTCGATATCATCGAGTATATACTCTCGATTACATCATCTGACAGCTCGATGACACAAACTCAATGTCATACGCTTTTGAAACCTTTTCCCAACTGGTCGAGGGAATCGAGACAGGTGTCGATATCATCGAATTTTGAACTCTGATAGTATTGATATGAGGTTCGCTTCCTCGACATTTGAAAATGAGAGAGACTTGCCTTGAAATATTTCAAGTTTACAAGAATGATTAAGGGACCTTTGATATCATCGAAATTTGAATGTCAATGATATCGATAGCTATGTCGATGCATCAATAAATCCAAAGGATTTTCCATTAAGCTTGCTGGATTGTTTATGTCCTTATTCGATGCAATCGATACTGTATCGATATTATCAATATTTGAATATTGATTCTCTCAAGTGACCCTCGATCAAAGATAAATAATCCTGAAATATTTGCTGGATATTTGTGAGTCCAAGATCGATATCATCGAAGACCTTCTAATATCATCGAGATTTGAATTCCGATGATATCACGGATGACCTTGATATATCGAAGATCTTATGATTTTTCTTAGTAAAAGCAGGGACTCATTTTCTTTGTTGTCGATTATATCGAGTCAACTTCGATAGACTCGAGATTTGAATATCGATGGTATCGATAGGTATATCGATACATCGATAATTCTGTCCAGATGAGTATGTGGTTGTAGGACATATTTTGTCCTCATTTCAATGATATTATTTAGTCATCGAGGACATCGACAGCACATGTCGATAATATCGATCAATATATCGATAAAATTGATAGAGTTGAAAAACTTAGAGATTTTCTGAAATTTGAAAAAGTTTTCTAACTCAAAACCCTATGATGTTCTAATTTGTTTTAAGGGTTTTAATTACCTGGTGTTTTGGGACATGGTATGTGAGGTTTAGATTTACCTGTGGCGAGTTCAGGCTCACATCTGGTTGAGGCAGACGGTTGATTGATCTTCCTATGGAGCTTCTCTATTTAGCCGACTCAACACTCATGCTAATTAACAAACCAGGGCACTTTCAATCTCCCCCTTTGTCAATTACATGATAAAATACCAAAACACCCTAGAACAACTTTAATACTGACATCCTAAATTGTGTGCAAATACACTTTACACAATTTTACAATTTAATCTAGTGGGCATACACATAATCATTCAGAAGGATTCAGAAATTGCTCCCCCTATCTTGGTGCAGCTGCTCCCCCTAACACTTGCAACACCATTCATAGACAAATATACAATTTTCCTTCCGGGGTGTTTGAATTGTTCTCCCTCTTTTTGTCAGTCATTGATAAGGATAAATACATCAGTTGATATTGACTGAAGTTTGAAGCTTTAGGGAGAGAACCACCATTCAGAAAGCATACATTTATAAAAGATAGATGTATAATGATCAAAACAGTTGAACCAGACATCATTTTCAGAAACTATGTATGCATAGCAGATCAAATAGAGCAGTGATATAAGCAGAGATAAGAATGATCAAACCATCACATGCATTCTACATATCATAAACTAAATAAACCGGGGGATCTTAAAGCATAAGTATGGCATTAAATATGTGGATTATACCCGACCATATTCAGAATATCCAAAAACATATCTATACTGCCCAAGATTAGTAGAAGATCAACAGTTATCCCAATAACATTACCAAGCCCATTTATGGGCACCCAGAAGTAACCATCGGTAGCAAACCCACTCATGGGCATATACAGCATATCAAAAAAAATGTCAAACTATTAGGAAGCTATCACATTCACTCGTGAGGGCATAGAGCATTCAAAAAAGACACTTATGCTCATACGAAGAGATAAGAGAGGGTGAATGTGATAGCGTTCAGAGACCCATACTACGGCGGAGGAGCAAAGGTAGATGGTGTCGTGTCGTCTCAACGGCAAGTCATCAGATCAACCAATTGTTGTACAGTTTGCTGCACTCCTTGGACTGGGTGTTCCAAGACGGTAAGCCGCTCATTCATCGAGTACCTGAACTGGGAAACATCTCACTGAATCGCCCCAATATGATCTTGATGGAGCTTAAATCGTTTAGCATGCCCAAGAGTTGATGTCGACAGTGCTTGATGGGGTCGAGGAGCTTCATCTCTAGCCGTCTCAGTCCCTTTAGTGGGAGCGTCACCTGCACCTCCTTCTGCTTGAATGCCTTCCTCTGGAGGATCCTCAGGATACATATGGAACTTCAAGTCCATTCTTCAAATGTTGCCTTTGTTGAAGACTTGAAGTGGAAGTTCTGGATCACTCGTAGTCGGAAAACCAATGGCGTTGCACACTATGTGTATGATCCAGGGGTAGGGCGGGTGGACATCCCTAGCCATATGAAAGGCATAGACCAATTGGTGCACGATAAGAGTAGGTAAGCAGACCTTGACTCTAAAGGCTACTGAATGAATTATCGCAGTCATGAACCCCGTAAGATCGACCCTATTAGAACCTCTAGAATAGATGTTCGAGGCAAGGATACCATGCAGAATCCGAAATTGAGGTTCCATGAATTTGGCTTTTAGAGCATTGCCTTGGTGCCATGGGATGTCACGATTATGACAGAGAAACTTGGTGACCATGGGTAGAGTCTCAATATTTTCCAGATCCAGATCCAGTAGTCTAACAGGCAATAGAGTAAGATTAAAAGTTCATGCGATAGACTCAGGAGTGACCTGCAAATCATCACCATCGACGGTCACAATGATAGATGGTGGATCGGATATTGGAGAATGATAGACGGCGAAGAAATTATATGGTCGTTCAAGATGACAAGGTCCACCAAAATTAAGAATGGGCAACCAATCTATGGCAGCAAGAAGAGGTTCCAGGTTATATGGAATTAGACAAGTCCTATCGACTTTTCTCTCATGAATAACTTTTCTCCCAGTAAACTTTGCCAAGACCGGATTTATTTTAATGGGTGGAGGTGTCGGTGCCTCGAACTGGGACCCACCATGCGATGTAATGCGTTGTCTTGTAGGGTCCCATGTTCCAGGCCTCTTACTTTTGCTTTAGAGGCAAACACTTTTTGTCAAGAGGTTTTAGAAGACTCTCTCGCACCAGACACTTTCCCTTTGCCTTTTCCCATGCGAACAAAAAGAGGATTTGAAAGTTTTGGAAAAGACAAACAAAACCCAACTTGAAAAGGAGATACCTAAAAAGACGATGAAATCTTAATGTATAGAGGGGTATTACCAAATTTATGGAGCTTCTAGGACCCACCGATGAACTTCCGGCTGAGCAAAGAAAGAGTGAAATGCCTTTTCGAAAGAAATAAAAATTTTCCCGCTCAACCGCCTTTTATCGGGCTGCATTCATCGATTTCATCGAACTTAGTTTCGATTATATCTATGATCCACATTCGATGTTATCGATATTGGCTTCGATAATAGTCTCAATCAAGTGACTTTCCAAATTCTGAAGAGGTGTCGATGATATCGACTATTGATCGATTTGATCGAGAAAGCACATAACTTATCAACAAACATATCGAAGGTGAGTATTTTTCATTTTTCCACAGATCGACAGACTTTCGTGTATAGTATAAACTATCTTTGAATTAACCATTTACATAGTAAAATTTTGTACAAGATTTGTACAAATCAAAATTATAAACATCAAGATGTTTATGTACAAAAGATGAGGAGAGTGACCTCAGATAAGACATTAAGAGTTCAACAAAATTGCATCATTTCAGCAAATATCCAGATCTTGATGCATGACCTGGACTTATTTTTCTATGCTCAATAATTTTGGGCATAAAGATCATTCTTTCCTTTACCTTTGATAACATAGCAGTGGTTATTTGTGCGAGAACCCCTCATTACTGTTTTTCCTGATAATTCTGAGATTTCGCATTCGTCCTTGTTGAATGTAACCACATGCTTATTGTCACAGATTTGAGATATGCTCAGTGGATTATGTGTAAATCCTTTTATACAGAAAGCATTCTCATTTTTGAGCGAATTAATTCCTTTGATGATTCCCTGTCCAATTACCTTAGCGGTGCTTCTGTCTCCATAGGTGACTATCCCATCATTAAGATCTGAATAGTTTAAAAGAAGGGATTTGTCACCTGTGACATGTCTTGAACATCCGTTATCCAGGTACCACTTTGTTTCATTGCCTGGTATATGGTTTGAATGAGTAACCAGACAATTCTTATTTTCTTTTGGAACCCATTTTATGACAGGATTTTTGACAGCGGTAGATTTTGTGTTCTTGTTTAATTTGACCACTTGATTCAATAGCTCATTGTTAGACATTTTAGGTGGTGATGGATGTGAATCTCTTTTATCCATATTCCTAGGTTGACTCTAGACATTTTGCATTTCTCTGGTTGGTTTGAATTTTCCAATATGATTCTGACCAGGGGCTATGTTGAGATAAGCATTCAAACTTGTAATGACTCGAATCACCACATAAATGACAAACTGGAGTAGTTCTAGTGTTACTTCCTGAAGTAATAGATTTTTCAGTTATTTGTCCTACCTTTCTAGATCTTGTTTTAGATTTTTCATATCCTAAGTCATTCTTGTCCTTTCTAGGTCTTCCCATACCTAAAACCACTCTAGGAAAACTTATAGTTTAGCTTAGCGATCTTTCTAGATTCTTCTAAATCAAAAAGGAGTGTATGATTTTCATTTTGAAGGAGCATATTTTTGTCTTCCAATAGCTCAACCTATTTGTTTAGTTTTAGAGACTCAGATTTAAGGAAGGTGTTGATTCTCTCGAGTCTATCATTATTTGAATGATATTGTTGTAGATCATTTATTAAATGTGTATTGATTTCTAAGGTTTTATCTAGATCTTTTTGCAGTAATTCCTTTTTGTTTTCAGATATTCTGAGTTTTCTAACAATGTTGATGTTGTGAATGTAAAGTTGATTATAAGCATCTTATAGTTTATTATGTTCTTCTTCTTCTTCCTCTTCAGATTCCTCATTATCAGAAAGAAATGATTCAGTGGCTTGGTTCTCGTTCTCAGTTCCACTGGGAGTGATTGGAGTAGTGGAGACCATAAAGATTTTCAAGGATTTCTGATCTCCATCACTCTCTAAGTCGCTAGATTCTGACTTTGACTCTTCTGTATCATCCCATGTGGCAGCCATTGCCTTGTCCTTAGTTTTTCTGTTTGGGCATTCAGTAGAAAGATGTCCAAACTTCTGACAGGTGTAACATTGTGGTTCTTTGGTCTTTTTACCAAATTTACCTGCAGAAGGTCTGTTGTCCAACTTTCTTCCTTTAAATGGATGGCTACGATTTTTCTAAAAGAACTTTCGGAATCGTTGAGCCAACAAAGTCACTTCCTCATCATCATCTTCTCTTTCACTTTCACTGGCCTCATTTGTTGTTTTCTTTGAGGTTCTGAGGATAGTAGTCTTGGATTTAGGGGTTTTTTTGAAGTGTAGTTCAAAAGTTTGTAGGGAACCTACCAATTCTTCTACTTTCATTTTGTCTATGTTCCTACATTCTTCAATGGCTGTTATTTTAGGATTGAACCATTCCGGTAGTGATCTTAATATTTTTCTACAAATTTTTAGGACCGGAACTTTCTCACTTAATCCACCCATGGAGTTGTAAATGATATTCAATTTTGTGAAGAACTCCACAAAGGTCTCACGTTCTTCCATTCTGAGACTTTCGAACTATGAGATTAGTAGTTGTAGTTTGGATCTCTTCACAGTGCTTGTGCCTTCATGGGTTGTTTCCAATAGATCCCATGCATCTTTAGCTGTCCCACACATACTTATTTGATTGAAAATATCCTGGGACACGGCACAATACATATCGTTCATGGCTTTAGCTTCCGCAATTTGGTTTTCTTTATCGAGCGATGTCCACTTTTCTTTGGATTTTGGTTTTGTGATAGTTGTGCCATTGTCAAGTACTATTTGTTGAGAAAGTAGTGCATCCTAGCCTTCTAGTATGTATAATTTGATCCATCAAATACTGGAGGTCTAGAGACTGATGAGCCCTCTCCTTTGGCCATATTCCCAACTTCAGTCAAGATCACTCTCTAGGCAATGATGCCCTTAAAGAGAGACCTGCTCTGATACCAATTAAAATTGCAGTGAAGACCGCTTTCGTTGAAGTAAGAATATGCCAATATGTCCTAGAGGGGGGTGAATAGGACTTTTTAATAATTTTATAATGATTTAAAATCCTATCACACTAATCCTAACAACAAGCATATATTATGATTACTCAAGAGTAACTCTACTGGATTCCAAGCCCGGTAGAGGATCCAATCACAAACTATTTGAGAGATGAACAATATGCAAACTAGTTTATGATGGATATGACTGTGAGTGTGTGTGAGGTGTGATCTTAGATAATCAGATATGAAAGTATATAAGGAAATCACGTGAGCGAATGGAAGACAATAACAATCTCAAACATAGTCATTTTTATAGTGGTTCGACTACTTGTCTATTCCACTCCCGATAACCACACTCAACCCTTGAGTGTACTAGATTTCACTAAGGAGGTTTCACACGGTTCACCCCAAACCCAAGGTTTTAAATCAGGTCCATCTTTAACCTTTACAACCTACACCTAGGCTGAATGTTTATACTCTCATGAGCAAGGGTCAACACAAAGCACCCACTTTTAGGTACACTGGCCAAGGATCTTCCACAAGACCCTAACTGTTTATGCTCTCCACAGAGCAAGGGTCAATACAACGCACCCACTACGTACACTCCTGCCGGAGGCCTCCTAGAGTACTTACAAGGGGTGAGAAACACCTTAGACCTAATCGTAGAAAGGAATGATCACAAGGGTCCACTAGACTCTAATAACTTACAAATAAGCAGATGAGTCCCTTTCAGCACGTTGTCAACATCTCCTCCTTTGTTGATGAAGAGTCTTCTTCTTCCTTAAACCGTAACTCAGAAGATGTACTAATGCATGGCGACGGGTTGGGTCAAGGCTATGATGGAATCCTACTCTCCTAAATGTTTTCCTATAAGAAAGATAGAACAATTTCAATCATCTATGCATTCAAGGCATCCTAACTTAATGATTTGCCATTAAGATGGTAGCTGGAGAATCCTTAAATGTGAAAGTTCATTCCCCAATCCACTTTATTGAATATCAATGGTGAGGGTGGATTGAAGGATGAACTTCCATGAGAGAAAGGGCTTTAGGTATATGATCTAAGGTTAAACACTCAAAAGCACTCTTTTCTTTCTCTACCAGCAACAATAGACAAGTCCTTTTTATATAGGCAAAAGGTTCCAACGGATATAAAATGGTCACATTTATGATAGAGTTCGATATCATCGAGCGGGTTCGATATCATCGAGCATATACTCTCGATTGCATCGACTGGCCGCTCGATGATACAAACTCAATGTCGTATGCTTTTGAAAGCTTTTGCCAGCTGGTCAAGGAAATCGAGATAGGTGTCGATATCATCGAATTTTGAACTCCGATAGTATTGACACGAGGTTCGCTTCCTCGACATTTGAAAATGAGAAAGACTTGCCTTGAAATATTTCAGGTTTACAAGAATGATCGAGGGACCTTCGATATCATCGGAATTTGAATGTCGATGATATCAATAACTGTGTCGATGCATCGATAATTCTAAAGAATTTTCCATTAAGCTTATTGGACAATTTATATCCTTGTTCGATGCAATCGATACTATATTGATATTATCAATATTTGAATATCTATTCTCTCAAGTGACCCTCGATCAAAGATAAATAATCCTGAAATATTTGCTGGATATTTATGAGTCCAAGACTGATATCATTGAAGGCCTTCCGATATCATTGAGATTTGAATTCCGATGATATCAAGGATGACCTTGATATATCGACGATCTTATGATTTTTCTTAGTAAAAATTGGGACTCATTTTCTCTGCTGTCGATTGTATCAAGTCAACTTTGATAGACTCGAGATTTGAATATTGATGATATCGATAGGTATATCGATACATCGATAATTCCGTCTAGATGAGTATGCGGTTGCTGGACATATTTTGTCCTCATTTAGATGATATCATTTTGTCATTGAGGACATCGACAACACATGTCGATAATATCGATCAGTATATCGATAAAATCGACAGAGTTAAAAAACTTAGAGATTTTCTGAATTTTAAAAATGTTTTCTAACTCAAAACCCTATGATATTCTAATTTGTTTTAAGGGTTTTAATTACCTAGTGTTTTGGGACATGGGATGTGAGGCTTAGATTTACCTGTGGCAAGTTCGGGCCCACATCTGGTTGAGGCAGATGGTTGATTGATCTTCCTATGGAGCTTCTTTGTCTAGCCGACTCAACACTCACGCTAATTGACAAACCAGGGCACTTTCACTTGTCATATCCTGAACCACTCTTGTCTTTTCTAGGTCTTCCCATCCCTAAGAGTTTTTCTAATTTTTCACTACACTGGAAAAATTTATAGTTCAGTTCAACAGACTTTATGGATTTCTCTAAATCAAACAAGAGTGTGTGATTTTCATTCTGAAAATGCATATTTTTATCTTTTAATAGTTCAATTTGTTTGTTCTGTTTTTCAGACTCGGATTTGAGAAAAGTATTGATTCTTTTGAGCCTATCATTTTCTAAGTGGTATTGTTATAGATCATTAATCAGATGTGTATTGATTTCCAATGTTTTGTCTAGATCTTTCTGTAACAATTTATTTTTGTTTTCAATTATTCCAAGTCTTTTAAGGATATTGATGCTATGGATATAGAGTTGATTATAGGCATCTTGCAGTTTATCCTTTTCTTCTTCTTTTTTTTTTTTTTTTATTTCCTCAGTATCTGATGGAAATCATTCAATGGCCTAAAGTTCTTCAACGTTCACAGTTTCGATGGAAATGTTTGAGGCAGTAGAGACCATAAGAATTTTCAAAGATTTCTGGTCTCCATCACTCTCTGAGTCACTACATTACGAGTTTGACTCTTCTGTGTCCTCCCGTGTGGCTACCATCGCTTTTCCTTTGGTTTTCCTATTTGGACATTCAGTGGATAGATGTCCAAACTTTCGATAGGTATAGCATTGTGGTTCCTTGGTCTTTTTACCAGATTTACATATAGAATGTTTGTTATCCAGCTGTCTTCCTTTAAATGGTCGGCCACGATTTCTATGAAAGAACTTTCTGAACCATTAAGCCAATAAAGTCACTTCCTCATCTTCATTCTCCCTTTCACTTTCATCTTCCTCATTTGCAGTGTTCTTTGAAGTTTTGAGGACAGTATTATTTTATTTTAGGAGCTTGTTTGAAATGTAGTTCAAATGTCTGTAGGGAACCTATAAGTTCTTCTACTTTCATTTCATTCATGTTTCTACATTCTTCAATGGTTGTTACTTTTGAATTGAATCATTCCGGTAATGATCTTAGTATTTTCCTACAGATTTTTGGGATCGGAACTTTTTCTCCTAATCCACCCATGGAGTTGAAATAGCAGTGAAGACAGCTTTAGTTGAAGTAGGAATATGCCAATATGTCCTAGAGGGGGATGAATAGGACTTTTTGAAGTTTTTATAGTTTATTTAAAATCCTATTACACTAATCCTAACAACAAGTACATATTAGGATTACTCAAAAGTAACTCTACTGGCTTCCAAGCCCAATAGATGATCCAATCACAAACTATTTAAGAAGTAAACAATATGCAAACTAGTTTATGATGGATATGACTGTGTATCTGTGTGAGATGTGATCTCAGATATTCAGATATAAAAATATTAAAGTGAATCACACAAACCAAGGAATAGCAATCTCAACCACAATCATTTTTATAGTGGTTTGACTACTTGTCTACTCCACTCCTGGTAACGGCACTCAACTCTTGAGTGTACCGAATTTCACTACGTGGTTTGACTACTTGTCTACTCTAATAACTTACAAATAAGTAGATGAGTGCCATTTAGCACATTGACAAAGATCTCCTCCTTATTAATGAAGAATCTTCGGCTTCCTTGATCCACAACACAGATGATGTATTAATACGAGGCTTCAGGTTGGGTTAAGGTTAAAATGGAATCCTACTTTATAAAAGGTTTTCTTATAAGGAAGATAGAGTGATTCCGATTATGCATTCAAGGCATCCTAGCTTAATGATTTGCCATTAAGGTAGTAGCTGGAGGATCCTTGAATGTGGTAGTTCATTCCCCAATCCACTCTATTGAATATCAATGATGAGGGTGGATTTGAGGATGAACTTCTCTGAGAGAAAGGGCTTTGGGTATATGATCTAAGGTAAAACACTCAAAAGCACTCTCTTCTTTCTCTACTAGCAAAAATAGACAAGTCCTCTTTATATAGGCAAAAGGTTCCAACAGATATAAAACAGTCACATTTATGATAGAGTTTAATATCATCGAGCGTATACTCTCTGTAGCATCGATGGTCCGCTTGATGACACAAACTCAAATATCATACGCTTTTGAAACCTCTTGCCAGCTGGTCGATGGAATCGAAACAGGTATCGATGTCATCGGATTTCATACTCTGATTCTATCGATACTAGGGTTAATTTATCAACATTTGAAAATGAGAGAGACTTGACTTGAAATATTTCAAGTTTACAAGAATGATCGAGGGACCTTCGAGATCATCGAAATTTGAATATCGATGATATCGATAACTGTGTCGAGGCATCGATAAATCCAACGAATTTCTCATTAAGCTTGTTGGACAGTCTATGTCCTTATTCGATGCCCTCGAAACAGTACCGATATTATCGATATTTGAATATCGATTCTATCGAGTGACCCTCGATCATAGATAACCTATCCTGAAATATTTTGCTCGAAAACATGGCGCCTATGAACGATATCATCGAGAGCCTTTCGATATCATTGAGATTTGAATTTCGATGGTATCGAGGGGACTTCGATATATCGATGCACATATGATATTCTTAAGAAAAAAACAGGGGCACTAGAGATCTTCCTGTCGATATTATCGAGTCACCTTCGATGGACTCGAGATTTGAATATCGATGATGTCGATAGTATATCAATACATCGATAATTCCATCTAGATGAGTATGTGGTTGTTGGATGTATTTTGTCCTCATATCGATGATATCATTTAGGTATCGAGGACATCGACAGCGCAGGTTGATCATATCGAGATATGTATCGATAAAATCGACAAAGTAAGAAAACTTAGAGAATTTTTTTATTTTGAAAAAGTTTTCTTAACTTAAAAACCCTATGATATTCTAACTTGTTTTAAGGGTTTTATATGCCTGGTGTTTTGGGACAAGGGATGTGAGGCTTAGATTTACCTATGGCGAGCTTGCGATCCTCACGATTGAGGTAGACGCTTGAGTTGATCTTCCTATGAGGCTCTACAGTCTAACTGACTCAACACTCACGCTAATCGACAAACCAGGGCACTTTCAGGAGTTACAAATGATGTTCAGTTTTGTGAAAAACTCCATGAAGGTCTCATGCTCTTCTATTCTGAGACTTTCAAACTGTGATGTTAGGAGCTGTAGTTTGGATCTTTTTCCTGTGCTGGTTCCCTCATGGGTTATTTCCAACAAATCCTATGCTTCTTTGGTTGTTCCACACATACTGATTTGATTGAAGACTTGGGACACAACACAGTAGATAGCAATCATTACTTAGCTTCAGACGTTTGTTTTTCTTTATCGAATGTTGTCCACATTTTTTCAGATTTCAGTTTGGTGATATTGTGCCATTTTCAAGTACTATTTGTTTGGTTGGTGGCACATATCCTTTTTCAACAATATCCCAAACATCATGATCCAAAGATCTCAGAAAGTAATGCATCCTAGCCTTCCATTATACATAATTTGATCCATCAAATATTGGAGGTCTAGTTACAGATGAGCCCTCTCCTTTGGCCATATTACCAACTTCAATCAAGACCACTCTCTAGGCGGTGAAGCCCTTAAGAGAGACCCGGTCTGATACCAATTGAAATTGCGGTAATGACCACTTAAGTTGAAGTAGGAATATGCCAATATGTCCTAAAGGGGGGGGGGTGAATAGAACTTCTTAATATTTTATGATAATTTAAAATCCTATCAACCCTATCCTGAATAAATATACAAGTATCAGGATTTCTTCAAAATAACTCTAATGGCTTCTAAGCCAAATAGAGGATCCAATCACAAAACTATTCAAAGGCTAAACAAGATGCATAACATAGTTCATGATGGATGTGGCTGTGTATGAGGTGTGATTCTACTTAGTTCCAGATAATCATGTGTTCATGGAATATGAGAACATTCAGAGAAATCACATAAGCAAAAGAAGTAAATGGCAATCTCAAACACAATCGTTTTTATAGTGGTTCGACTACGTGTCTACTCCACTTCCGGTGGATGCACTCGACCCTTGAGTATACCGGATCTCACTAACGGAGGTTTCAAATCAGGTTTACCTCAAACCGGAGGTTTCAAAATAGGTTCACCTCAAACCAGTACAACCTCCTCTAGGCTAACTCTAACGTGTCTCCACGAAACAAGTTTATGCCCCACACAGGAGCAAGGGTCAACACACAGCACCCAACTTTTAGGCCACACAGGCCAAGGATCCACACACAGAACCTACTAGTTTATGCTCCAATGAGCAAGGGTCAACACACAACTCCCAAGTTTTAGACTACATAGGTCAAGGGCCTACACAAGGACCTAAGAGTTTATGCTCTCCACAGAGCAAGGGCCAACACAAAGCACCCCCACGTACACTCCCGTCAAAGGCCTCCTATGAGGGCTTGAAAGGAGTGAGAAACAACTTAGACCCAATCCTACAAAAGGAATGATCACAAGGGTCCTCTGGACTCTAATGACTTATAGATAAGTAGATGAGCCTTATTAAGAACGTTGATGAAGATCACCTCCTTTGATGACGAAGAATCTCCAACTCTCGTGAACAGTAACTCAAATGATGTACCAATGTAAGGCAACGAGTTGGGTCAATGTTATGATGGAATCCTACTCTATTAAATGTTTTACCTATAAAGGAGACAAAGCAATTCCAATCATCTTTCAAAACATCCCAGCTTAATGATTTTCCATTAAGATGGTAGCTGTAGGATCCTTGAATGCAGAAGTTCATTCCCCAATCCACTCTATTGAATGTAAATGATGAGGGTAGATTGGAGGATGAACTCCCATGAGAGAAAAGGCTTAGGGTATGATCTGGGTTTAAAACACTCAAAAGAACTCTTTATTTTCTCTCCAAACAACCAAGGGCAAGTTCTCATTAAATAGGCAAATGGTTCCAATGGATATAAAATGGTCACATTTTTTACAGAGTTCGACATCATCGATCAGGGTCGATATCATCGAGCGTATACTCTTAATAGCATAGACTGACCGCTCAATGATACGAACTCAAACTGTCAAACGCTTTTGAAACTTTTTACCAACTGGTTGAGGACATTGAACACTCATCGTTGTCATCAGATTTCAAACTCCGATTTCATCGACACAAGGTTCGATTCCTCGACATTTGAAAAATGTGAGAGCACTTACCTTTAAAACTTTAACAGGTATAAGATATGATCAGGCATGTCCTATAAGCTATAAGATATGATCACTAGATATCATCGGAATTTGAATATCGATGATATCGATAATAGTGTCGATTCATCGATAATTCAAAGGAATTTTCCTATAAGCTTGCTGCACAGTTTATGTCCAATTTTGATGACATCGAGATAGCCTCGATATGATCGATATTTGAATATCAATTTTATCAAGTGATCCTCAAATTAAGAAAGATTAACCTGAAAACTTGCTGGATAGATTTGTGTCTCAATCCGATATCATCAAGATTTAAATTTTGAGGATATCGAGGAGCCCTTCGATATATCGAGAATTACATGATTTGCCTTAGCAGTATTTTGGACACAACAGAGCAGATGTCAATTTTATCGAGTCGACTCGATGGACTCGAGATTCAAAATTCGATGATATCGAACAGTCCATTGATTCATCGATAATTCAGTCCAGAGTTCTTCGTGGTTACTGGACATTTGAAGTCCTTAATTCGATAATATCGTGTGAGCTCCGAGGACATCGATAACAAGGTTCGATTTCATCGAGCCATGCATCGATAAATCGACAAAGGTAGAAAACTTAAAGATTTTCCTGTTTTTGTAAAATAGTTTTCTTACCAAAAACCCTAGGATGTTCCATTCAATTTTAAGGGTTTTATATACCTGGTGTTTTGGGACATGGGATGTGAGGCTAAGGTTTACCTTTGGCGAGTTCGGACATGCATCCGGTTGAGGCAGTTGCGTGAACGAACTTTCTATGGGGCTCTTTTATCTTGCTGATTCAATGTTTATGCTAATTGATAAACCAGGGCACTTTTAAGCTTGTCCTTCAATTCTTGAAAGGCTGCCTCTGCTTTCTCATTCCAAGCAAATTTAAGATCTTTCCGAGTAAGTTGGGATAATGGTCTAGCTATCTTGGAGAAATCTTTAATGAATCAGCGATAATAGCCAACAAGGACTCAATTCTCGGCTTGACCCAATTCTCAATCCTAGGCGACCACCAATGGACTCACTGCTTGACTGAGCAGAAGACCAGGAGCCACCAGGACTAGGAAGGGATACGATGAGCCTTCTACCCTGGTCAGGTAGATGATCGATGTATCGGGATCAAGTGTAATGCCCTGAAAATTGGGGTCGAGCATAAACTCAACTCTCGAGTTCCAGAACATCACTTATGCAACAAAATGAATGATGATTGAATGTTGACTGTATTCGTACATTGAACATGAGTGAGATTAAGCCAAAACAGCATATCATACTCCAGAGACAGTTAATTTTACAAGCGGAAGACTATGTTAGATAGATAAAATATATAAACTATGATGAGTCTCCAGAGTGTGATAACATTACCAGTTAAATAAATACAAGTACGGTTCTAAATATACCAAATATGTAAGTTTAATGTCTTCTATCCCCGCAGTACTACGGCCCTGTCAATACAAAGATCGTCTTCGTGAGACCCGTCAGAGAGTTACATGATAGGAGAACTTCTCCTCATCACCATAGAAGTAGTCCGGCTCGCTCCATAAGCATCGCCATCATCTGAAATTCAACAAACGGTTGGTGTGTACAACACCGTCCCGTAACGTGGGAGTGAGTAGCTAACTCAGTGGAACAATAAAGCATAAGTTAACATGTTATCGATGCAGTCAAGCAGTAATGATAAAGCAGTAAATCAAGCACTCCTAGTTACTCTGATTAATGCAAGTATGAATGCAAGTATGATGGATGCCCTCACCGTCATACTCCCTCATGCGACACCATCTCACGTTCGCGCATGCTTACATCCCACAGTGCTCCACATCTTCCAGGCACATGCGATGCATGATGAGCATGATTACCGAGTTTTTAATTAGTCCGTTTCAAACAGCAGGATTGGGAAACTAAGGTACCTCCCCTGTATCATTCCCAAACATGATCCATTCTAGGGTTGTCAGTCCTAGTTAATATCAGACGATGGTGTATTTTCTAGGTCATCGCAGAGGTCGCTGTGGTCAACGTTACGCACAAAGGTTGCACCACTCCCCATCACCCCTTAAACGATTCATCACTATACGTAAACAGCCTAGTTCATACTCTATATATCGCGGCGAACCCTAAGGCACGCCGCAACTTTAATATGCTCGCGGTCACTACAAAGGGTCGCTGTGGCATGTACGCACAAAGGTTGCACCACTCCCCATCACCTTATCAATGTAGGCCGACAAAGACGAATATAGTGTCCCATACCACCATAATCGGCTCACGAGTTAAGTTGCTCACTTTGGTCACTACGGGAGGCACGTAGCCCCGGCCGAGGCCGACACTCGACCACGGTGTCCCATACCACCATGCCCGGCTCATGAGTCTTAGCGGATCGAGGTACCATGGTTAAAAGGGTTTTCACCGGTAAGTTTGGTACCCTAGGTTCAAGCGAAGAGCGACCAAACATGGTGAACATACATTAGACAAATCGGGTTACATGATGAGCTCGGCTAGCTCGAGCGCACAACAAGTTGAACGACATGAAGTGCATAAGCACTTCAAGGTACAACCACTATCGCCAACCGAAGTACGACTCGAGTTCGTCGAACACATCTCACGTGGCGACATGAAACTCAACCACGATCTCCAATCTAGTACCGATTGTCTGGACTATAATCATAGCCCCAAGCATAATCAATTGTCATCCATAGCATGTGGAGTAAAGCATAATAAACAAAGTAATTCAAGCATGATAAATAAAGTAATTCAAACATGCTAGTAGGCATGTTAAAAGCATATTATAAAGCATGATATAAAGCATGTTGTAAAACACTACATTAATAGTAATACAAACACATGTATTGTAAGTAAGTGTTTTAAGTGATCAACCTCATGGAGGTAATCATACACGTCGCTAGGGTAGTTGAAAATCCAATCTCAACATCCTTAAACATTACAATTTACTAACTACTACTCATTCAGACATTTCAACAAACACTTTAAAATACAGGAATCAACATACATGACATATGTTGATCACAGAGGTATAAGGCCAAATCCTTTCACTAGGGAGTTACCCCAATCATAACACGCATACACCCATGACGGATAGTCATGACAAGCAGGAAACCAAGTTCCATATCCATTCAATCATTTCCACAAACACTTGGGCCACACATTTTAGCATATATAGTGTGTATTGGCCGTGGCGTGATTTAGGGCAAATCCTTTCGTCAAAGGGGTATTGCCAATACAACAATCAATTATCCATGACAATTAGTCATGGCGAGCACGAATGAGAATTCTATACTCATTCAGTCATTTTCACAACACTTAGAATACACTATTACAACATACACGGTGTATGTTAGCAAAACATGTATTAGGGCTATCCTTTAGCCAAGTGAGTATTTTATCCATGTATAATATATTACTACAGCAAATAATCATGATAACTATATCTCCAAAATTTATACGTATACAGTATTTTCTAGAATACGCATTTTCAACATACATAGTGTATACAAACAAACATGTATTACGGCGATTCTTTTCGCCAAATAAGTAATTTATCCATATGTCATATAATCATACGACACATAATCATGGCAAACACATTTCCAAAATATACATGTATACGGCACTCCTTACAATACAGTATTTCTACATACATAGTGTATATTAGTAAAACATGTATTTCGGCGAATCCTTTCGCCAAATAAGTCTTTTATCCATATATCGTATGTCCATACGACAAATAAACATGTCAAACACATTTCCATAAAAAATACATATACGGTATTTTATACGAATACCTAGAGTATGTGAAATTCCAAATTCTACAATTCTAATCGAAACAGAAAACGGAAAGCACTTTGTACATGTCCAATTGCATGCAGATCATGAATCTACCATTATCTGACATTGAAAGCGTTGAAAACCGTAACTTATACACTTAAAGTCCTCACCTTTGCCTTTAGAAACGAAACGAATCAGCAAGGGTAGTAGAACTTCCGTATACGGGAGATTTCTAGCCTAAAGAGCGGAATCGGTTAGCTTTTTCATAACCCACAACGGTCCTACCTTAAATCAGACCTAGGGTTAGAGTTTCTTACCTTCAAATGGGATGGATATACGGGAAAGTGCCTAGAACAGTATGTGTAGGCGAATAAGCGGCGAGGGAACAAAGAAAGCAGGGAATTTCTCCCACATCTCCCTCACTTTCTCTCTCTTTTCTCTCTCTGAAATCCAAATTCGTATGGCTGGAATGGGAGAGGGTTTAAGGTCCTTTTATAGCCTAAAATATTCCGAAAATAGACTCAGGTTCAAGGGTTACTGCTAATATAGGATATTCGTCACTTTTCCAGCTCAAAAGAGAGGTTTTAGTAGCCCTCCTTGAGCCAAACGTCAGACTTAAGCTCACCACCTATGGATCTATGTGGGATTACGTTTTCGACTCGATCGGATTCCCAGATCGCACGTGGTGGACCACTTTCAGTTCAACGGTCAGTGGGCCACGATCCGAAATTCCAAGTACATGTAAATGTTCCTGAAATTTTTCTTAATCCGAGAGTGTAATTTGGTCTGATTCTCGACGGTCGGGTTGTTTAATACCGACACACAACGAACGATGCCGATCACTATTCCGATATTTATTTTGGCATGGGAATAGTGTTTTTCACACTCCCTCGCTCCGAATCGAAACGAATGGCCATGGGACATCGGATGGAGCTGATTTTTGAGATGATTGTTAAGCCCAGTGGGGTGGTCCTAGTTCCTTAGCTTCGGGTTAATCGGACTCCCGATGTGCGATCTAGACCTAATACGAAGTTTTGTTTCATTCCCGAGAGCAGCCGGGAAATGAGTTTGGTTCTAAACTTTAGGGTAACCTAGCGTCAATGATCCTACAAGTTTTGGGTCTTGCAGATCGTATTTAAAGCGATTCAAACGGATTTCGTAGCTAATCTGGTTTCGCACTTAGTTACTTTGTCTCATTTCTAAAGGATTTAGTCCTAAGTGATTTTCGTCTGAGGTGGAACTTAGTCCATTGTGGTTTGTATATAAAGTGATCCAAGTTATACTACTTAGCTTGTTTAAGATAGTGTCTAGGGCGAAGGTGCTTTGAAAAATTGAAAGCACAAGGTAGTGAAGGGTGGGATTTGTGAAGAAAATGGTTTAAGGAGCGATTTGAGGCTTTAATTGAGCATTTAAGAAGTTAAACCTGTGCTAGGATTGATCCATTGCCTAAGGACGTATAATCCCAGGTTGGCAAAAATCTGGGGCGTTACAATCTACCCCCCTTAAAACAAAATTTCGTCCCCGAAATTGGCTAAGGGTAATAAGGAAAGATTTAATTATTTCCTTTGCCTAAGTTTTATGGATTTCAAGTTGCTACGCGTGATAGGGTATGTACTAGCTGGTTCATTTTAGTCTACCCCCCTTAAAACTTATTTCTTTATCTGTTGCTTATACCCTGATGGTTTGCTACAATTTATTTCTTCACCTATTTGGAGTCTTGACGACAACTCCCAACAATTTAGAGTAAGATAGCTGTTTTCAATGTTTGACCGACATGGATAGACGATAATGGTTGGCTTGATCCCGATACATCGATCATCTACCTGACCAGGGTAGGAGGCTCATCGTATCCCTTCTGGATCCTGGTGAATCCTGGTCTTCTGCTTGGTCAAGCAGTGAGTCCATTGGTAGTCGCCCAGGATTGAGAATTAGGTCAAGCCGCGAATGCTTCGCAGTTGTATATTTCAGTAACTCCGTAGTCCGATTACTCTAGAAACGTAGGGAATGTCCATCATTGAAAGGTTCAAATTGTTTATTCTAAGGTTACCCTTTAGGTCTTAGTCTAAGAGAGTCCTCGATATTATCTATGTCCCAGGGAAAGGGTGAATCAAATCTTACTAAATCATCCTAAAATGGTTTCATAGTAAAACTTGTTAGGGCTTCTATAATGTGCATATGTTAACGAGCACCGTTTCGATCCTGGGCCAGTGGGGTAGGGTCCACCGCGTTTCCGCTGCACCACCCAGATCAAAGAGGCGCAATAGGTAACCTAACTAGATTGGGATCATAATGTTCTACCCCCCTTAAAACTTTATTTTCACCCTCAAGGCTCAAGGTTTATGTCCTGCTCCGTATATCGGAACAAGGTGTAGTTTAGGACCTATCTTTGATATGAAATGGGATACGATCTCCCACTACATTGTTCTTCTTTTCATCAATGTTGTGTATTATGGCATTGATACCTATGGTCATAGAAAGGAACTAAAGATGAAGGGTATTGTGGTTGATTCGGGGTCAGGTGTGAGTTTGTGGCGAGATGCCTAATTCTACCAAGGGGTTTTTGTCGCGGTCCAGACTTATCCTATTTAATCATGTCTAGCTTAATATGCATGCTACCTTTCTACGTTCATAAGCACAATATGTATGCCGACATGGCATGTGATTTAGGACCTGATTCTTAACTGTATGTTGCTCACTTGGGAAATTCCTTAGGCCTAAAAGGAAATATTTCTATTGGCTATATATTCTCACACTTCTCAAAGACAAAGTTATAAACTTTTGGTTGTAAGTGGTCAAGCCAACACGGAAGAAAGTTGCGTAGTGGGCCTGAGCTGGATACATAGACCTTCTACCTCGCGAAGATAGAAAATCATCGTATCAGTCCTTAATCCTAGCTGATCCCGACCTTCTGCTTGATCAGAGCATAGGGTTCATTGGTCACTACCAGGATTGAGGATTTGATTCAAACCGCGAATACCTCGCTTATATGTAGTTTCTCTATTCCGTGTTCCCGATTATACTAAGTCCTTGAGAAGGAAATTCTAAGGGATGTATTGATTGGACCTAACATTGAATCCAAGGGATATATAGGTTTTCTCTAATCGTGAATAGTTTCTACGTCAAACAAGCTCCCTAAGAGTTACTAAGGAAGCCTAAAGTGTTAAGGGGATTCAACAACGGAACGGGGTCTCGCTCCAACCTATTCAAGCCAACTAACTACGTCTATCACTCAATTATCTTAACATTGTTAGTCGTTTACATTTCTTAGTCTAATCAGCAACCTAGGCTCAACTTATGAGCAGCAATAATCCACTAGTTGTAATCTAAAGTCTATGCTTATACACCAGATGATTTCACTTCATTTCTAATACAAGGAAGGGTCTTATCACTTTGGGTCAAAGTTGTCTAATTGGAACTGAGTTGCCTATAGTTAAATTTAACTACGCCCAAGCATTTCACATATGCTCATACCAGCTAAGAGGATCCTAAGGTTCACATTATTAATTTGTTGAATTTCCTCTACGGTCAGGTCTGTCGAAATCTAGGAGCACTGCTCTAGGTCCAAAACCCCAAGGGTCTATTTGTCAATCAACCATTTACTCCAAAAGCTTAAGCTATCAGAGTGCGGTGGGTTAATGTATATCAAGGGACTTTATCACTTTAACACAATTTGGCCAGTGGCCCTAAGTTGTATTAAATGGGACCGCATTACTAATCCTACCTTGGGATTGGGTGTGACATGGTTGGTAGGAGGGTGGGAGGGGATTAAATTTTACAGGCCTTGGAAAATGAGCCTGGTGTTTGAAAGCGCGAGATGGGAGTTCCAAATCCCAGGGTAATGAACTTCTAAGTGTTATGGGAAAGGAAAATCTCGGAATTTACTTTTAATTGCGTACATTCTAAACATGATGTCGGAAGACATAGGATACACCCAATCTAGGGGCCATACCCTACATATACATTTATTATTACTTTTACAATTCTATCCACCGTAAACTTATCTAATGTAATTTGGCCGAACGGACCCTAAACGTTCTCAAATACTTAAAACGTTCTACCAACTACTACACCTATCAACAGGAAAACATAACCACCCTAAGATAGTAGCCCATGCCAACTACAAGACAACATATGGATGAGCTTGGATAGAGCCATGGAAAATGAGGATAAGGGAAATGGGGGGCTGGAGTTTTTGGTTCTCCATGGACTTGAGCCTCAACAGGGATTGTAAAGGCCAAAAAGGTAGGGAATGAAGAAGGTAAAAGGGAGAAATGAGATAGGTTTGAAGGTTGCACGAATTTGAGCTCCAAATGGGGGATGTGAGAGCTCCAATGTTAGAGAAAAGGGAAAAGGAGGAGGCTAGGGCTGTTGTGGACAGTTGGAGTGGGTGATTTATGGAAGAAAATGGGGGATTGCAAGGTTTAGGGGAATGGGTTGAGAGAAAAATCGGAAATAGAAGGGGAGGGTGTTTGGAAGGGATGAAATGAGAGAGAGGGGGGCTCCAGCCCCCAAAATCCCAAACATCTGCCAAAATAGCACGTGCCAGGGGGTAGGGGAGGTCAGGCCGACCAACCCCAGCCCTGGCCCCACACCAGATGGCCCACCGGACCGCGGTCCGCCGCCGGAACCGCGGCTCCACCACGGTCCGCCTTGGCCGGAACCGTGCCGCCGTGGTGGGGCCCTGTTCATCATGCTCCCAGGGTGCCAAATGTACCCTGGTTCGATCTAGAGGCTTAGCGTATTAACGTGGAGGGGCCCCCGAATCCGATTCGCTCCATTTCGGGTAGTTTCGGGATAATCGGACATAACTTGCAATCCGGAATGAGTTATCTGATGTAAAATATATGAATTTGGGGTAGAACGAGCTAATGAAGCCAACCAACCCAGCTATGCTGGGTTGTGCAGCCCGAAATTGCGAAAAACGCCTCCGATTGACAGTTATTTCCCTGTTTTAATTTCGTTTTACTAAAACAGTAATTTTTGTTTAGTTACTCTTCATCTGTTGGGGTTTAGGAGTTACGCTCATCGTGTAAAGAGCTTAGAATAATTAGGAGAATGGTTTGGTAAAGTCAAATAGGACACTTACTATTTTTAGCTGAAGGCCTTGCGCACTAGTAGACATCACAACCTAGGAGTTTTAGTTGTAGTTTGTTTCTGATTTCCTCCCAAGACTTGGTATTCCCATTTAAAGGGTTGTGAACTCATTTTTCTTCATTCATTAATTAATTTTGGATTTATTAGAATTTATTTCTAGTTTCTGCTTTCTTTCCTCATGGATTCGAGAAGTCTCTGCGAGGAGTCCAGAGAAGTTCCGAGGATTCGGAGTAGTTATCCTCATCACGCCTATCCTATATTCTACCAATGGTCAACGGTTAGGGTGAAGTGGATTGTAATCTAGACTCATTGATAGACAGCCTAGGAATGTTTTAAGGTCGACCCGTGCGACCATGGTAGAATACAGACTCGATTTCGGCATTCGTTTTTAATGAACTAGCCGTTAGACGGAACAGGGATGTCTAAGACTGTTTCTACATTCCGTCGCTCCCTCCTAAGTCAGAGTGCGTCAGAGTGCGTCGTGTGACCATAACCCAGGTCCGGTTTAATCAAAATCATGCTCTGATACCATCTTGTAACGCCCTGAAAATCGGGGTCGAGCATAAACTCAACTCCCGAGTTCCAGAACATCACTTATGCAACAAAATGAATGATGATTGAATGTTGACTGTATTCGTGCATTGAACATGAGTGAGATTAATCCAAAACAGCATATCATACTCCAGAGACAGTTAATTTTGCAAGTGGAAGACTATGTTAGATAGATAAAATATAGAAACTATGATGAGTCTCCAGAGTGTGATAACATTACCAGGTTAAATAAATACAAGTACAGTTCTAAATATACCAAATATGTAAGTTTAATGTCTTCTATCCCAAGACTCATACGTACTCAATCAATAAGATCGGGTCTTCGAGAGACCCGTCGAGAGTTACATGATAGGAGAACTTCTCCTCATCACCATAGAAGTAGTCCGGCTCTGCTCCATAAGCATCGCCATCATCTGAAATTCAACAAATCTGGTTGGTGTGTACAACACCGTCCCGTAACGTGGGAGTGAGTAGCTAACTCAGTGGAACAATAAAGCATAAGTTAACATGTTATCGATGCAGTCAAGCAGTAATGATAAAGCAGTAAATCAAGCACTCCTAGTTACTCTGATTAATGCAAGTATGAATGCAGGTATGATGGATGCCCTTACCGTCATACTCCCTCATGCGACACCATCTCACGTTCGCGCATGCTTACATCCCACAGTGCTCCACATCTTCCGGTGCACATGCGATGCATGATGAGCATGATTACCGAGTTTTTAATTAGTCCGTTTCAAACAAAGCAGATTGGGAAACTAAGGTACCTCCCCGTATCATTCCCAAACATGATCCATTCTAGGGTCGTCACCCTAGTTAATATCGACGATGGTGTATTTTCTAGGTCACCGCAGAGGTCGCTGTGGTCGTTACGCACAAAAGGTTGCACCACTCCCCATCACCCCTTAAACGATTCATCACTATACGTAAACAGCCTAGTTCATACTCTATATATCGCGGCGAACCCTAAGGCACGCCGCAACTTGAGAATATGCTCGCGGTCACTACAAAGGACGCTGTGGCACACATTACGCACAAAGGTTGCACCACTCCCCATCACCTTATCAATGTAGGCCGACACAGCGCGAATATAGTGTCCCATACCACCATAATCGGCTCACGAGTTAAGTTGCTCACCGGTCACTACGGGAGGCACGTAGCTGGCCAGAGGCCGACGGCCTCGACCACGGTGTCCCATACCACCATGCCCGGCTCATGAGTCTTAGCGGATCGAGGTACCATGGTTAAAAGGGTTTTCACTGGTAAGTTTGGTACCCTAGGTTCAAGCAGTAGCGACCAAACATGGTGAACATACATTAGACAAATCGGGTTACATGACGAGCTCGGCTAGCTCGAGCGCACAACAAGTTGAACGACATGAAGTGCATAAGCACTTCCGTGGCCAACCACTATCGCCAACCGAAGTACGACTCGAGTTCGTCGAACACATCTCACGTGGCGACATGAAACTCAACCACGATCTCCAATCTAGTACCGATTGTCTGGACTATAATCATAGCCCCAAGCATAATCAATTGTCATCCATAGCATGTGGAGTAAAGCATAATAAACAAAGTAATTCAAGCATGATAAATAAAGTAATTCAAACATGCTAGTAGGCATGTTAAAAGCATATTATAAAGCATGATATAAAGCATGTTGTAAAACACTACATTAATAGTAATACAAACACATGTATTGTAAGTAAGTGTTTTAAGTGATCAACCTCATGGAGGTAATCATACACGTCGCTAGGGTAGTTGAGAATCCAATCTCAACATCCTTAAACATTACAATTTACTAACTACTACTCATTCAGACATTTCAACAAACACTTTAAAATACAGGAATCAACATACATGACATATGTTGATCACAGAGGTATAAGGCCAAATCCTTTCACTAGGGAGTTACCCCAATCATAACACGCATACACCCATGACGGATAGTCATGGCAAGCAGGAAACCAAGTTCCATATCCATTCAATCATTTCCACAAACACTTGGGCTACACATTTTAGCATATATAGTGTATATTGGCCGTGGCGTGATTTAGGGCAAATCCTTTCGTCAAAGGGGTATTGCCAATACAACAATCAATTATCCATGACAATTAGTCATGGCGAGCACGAATGAGAATTCTATACTCATTCAGTCATTTTCACAACACTTAGAATACACTATTACAACATACACGGTGTATGTTAGCAAAACATGTATTAGGGCTATCCTTTAGCCAAGTGAGTATTTTATCCATGTATAATATATTACTACAGCAAATAATCATGATAACTATATCTCCAAAATTTATACGTATACAGTATTTTCTAGAATACGCATTTTTAACATACAGTGTATACAAACAAACATGTATTATGGCGATTCTTTTCACCAAATAAGTAATTTATCCATATGTCATATAATCATACGACACATAATCATGGCAAACACATTTCCAAAATATACATGTATACGGCACTCCTTACAATACAGTATTTCTACATACATAGTGTATATTAGTAAAACATGTATTTCGGCGAATCCTTTCGCCAAATAAGTCTTTTATCCATATATCGTATGTCCATACGACAAATAAACATGTCAAACACATTTTCATAAAAAATACGTATACGGTATTTAATACGAATACCTAGAGTATGTGAAATTCCAAATTCTACAATTCTAATCGAAACAGAAAACGGAAAGCACTTTGTACATGTGCAATTGCATGCAGATCATGAATCTACCATTATCTGACATTGAAAGCGTTGAAAACCGTAACTTATACACTTAAAGTCCTCACCTTTGCCTTTGGAAACGAAACGAATCAGCAAGGGTAGTAGAACTTCCGTATACGGGAGATTTCTAGCCTAAAGAGCGGAATCGGTTAGCTTTTTCATAACCCACAACGGTCCTACCTTAAATCAGACCTAGGGTTAGAGTTTCTTACCTTCAAATGGGATGGATACCGCCGGGAAAGTGCCTAGAACGGGGCGGTGTAGGCCGAATAGCGGCAGGGAACAGCAGCAGGGAATTTCTCCCACATCTCCCTCACTTTCTCTCTCTTTTCTCTCTCTGAAATCCAAATTCGTATGGCTGGAATGGGAGAGGGTTTAAGGTCCTTTTATAGCCTAAAATATTCCGAAAATAGACTCAGGTTCAAGGGTTACTGCTAATATAGGATATTCGTCACTTTTCCAGCTCAAAAGAGAGGTTTTAGTAGCCCTCCTTGAGCCAAACGTCAGACTTAAGCTCACCACCTATGGATCTATGTGGGATTACATTTTCGACTCGATCGGATTCCCAGATCGCACGTGGCGGACCACTTTCAGTTCAACGGTCAGTGGGCCACGATCCGAAATTCCAAGTACATGTAAATGTTCCTGAAATTTTTCTTAATCCGAGGGTGTAATTTGGTCTGATTCTGACGGTCAGGTTGCTTAATACTGACGCGTCAACGAACGATGCCAGATCACTATTCCAGATATTTATTTTGGCATGGGAATAGTGTTTTTCACACTCCCTCGCTCCGAATCGAAACGAATGGCCATGGGACATCGGATGGAGCTGATTTTTGAGATGATTGTTAAGCCCAGTGGGGCGGTCCTAGTTCCTTAGCTTCGGGTTAATCGGACTCCCGATGTGCGATCTAGACCTAATACGAAGTTTTGTTTCATTCCCGAGAGCAGCCGGGAAATGAGTTTGGTTCTAAACTTTAGGGTAACCTAGCGTCAATGATCCTACAAGTTTTGGGTCTTGCAGATCGTATTTAAAGCGATTCAAACGGATTTCGTAGCTAATCTGGTTTCGCACTTAGTTACTTTGTCTCATTTCTAAAGGATTTAGTCCTAAGTGATTTTCGTCTGAGGTGGAACTTAGTCCATTGTGGTTTGTATATAAAATGATCCAAGTTATACTATTTAGCTAGTTTAAGATAGTGTCTAGGGCGAAGGTGCTTTGAAAAATTGAAAGCACAAGGTAGTGAAGGGTGGGATTTGTGAAGAAAATGGTTTAAGGAGCGATTTGAGGCTTTAATTGATGGTTTAAGAAGTTAAACCTATGCTAGGATTGATCCATTGCCTAAGGACGTATAATCCCAGGTTGGCAAAAATCTGGGGCGTTACATCAAGCCCACTAGAATCGTCTCTCCGTGTTGGTCAAACATTGAAAACAGTTATCTTACTCTCAACAGATGGGAATTGTTGTTAAGACACCAAATAGGTAAAGAAATAAATTATAGCAAACCATCAGGGTATGAGAAATGGATAAAGAAATAAGTTTTAAGGGGGTTAGATTAAAATGAACTAGGCTAGTATGTACCCTACCACGCGTAGAAACTCGAAATCAATAAAACTTAGGCAAATGAAATAATATAATCCTTACTTAATACCTTTAGCCAATTTCGGGGACGAAATTTTGTTTTAAGGGGGGTAGATTGTAACATCCCGGATTTTTGCCAACCTGGAATTAGACGTCTTTAGGCGATGGGACAATCCTAACTCCTGTTTAACTTCTTAAACACTCAATTCAAGGGTCTTAAATCCCTTCTTCAAACCATTCTCTTGAAAACCTCACCTTTTCTTCACAAATCTCACCTTTCACTACCTTATCCTTCACAAAGTAACTAAGTGTTAAACTAGATTAGTTACGAAATCCGCTTGAATCACTTTAAATACGATCTGCAAGACCCAAAACTTGTAAAATCATTGACGCTAGGTTACCCTAAAATCTAGGATCAATCTCATTACCCGGCTGCTCTCAAGAGCATCACGAAACTCCGTATCAGATCTGGACCGCACGTCGAAAGTCTGAATAATACGAAGTTATAGAATTAGGACCGCCTTGCTGGGCTTGACAACCATCTCAAAAATCAAATCCAGATAGTGTCCTGGGGCTATTCGCTTGAGCTCGGAGTGAAGAGTGTGAGAAATGTGAAAATAAATCTAAATTAAATTCAAAATAAATAAATCTGAAACTTGTCGCTTGCGGGTTAGTATTAAGTAACTAGACCGTCAGAATCAGGCCAAATTACACCCTCAGATCAGGGATATTTCCTCAAACATATCTATGTACTCGAAATCTCCGATCGAGATCCACTGACCGTTGAACTGAAACTGGTCCACCACGTGCGATCTAGAAATCTGACCAAAACGAAAACGTAACTCAACCTAGATCCAATGTCAGTGAGCTTAAGTCCGACCTTTGGCTCAAGGGAGGCCTCCTAAAGTGCTCCGTCGAGCTGAAACAGATGCCCTTTGGACAAAACCCAAGTATGTCTTGGTCCTGAGTCTATTTCGGTATAGTTTTAAGCTATATAAGGACCTTAAAACCCTCTCTCATTCAGCCAAACGAATTTGAAAAAAACCCTAGTAAAAGAGAGAGAAAAGAGAGAGAAAGTGAGAGAGTTGTGGGAGGATCTCCCTTATGCTCTACCCTACCGCATGCAAGTTTAACCACCCCTATCTGATCGCTTTCCTGGGGATGTTGACTTCGTTTCTAGGTAAGAAACCCTAACCTTAATCTATTTTGAGGTTTTAATAGTTGTAAGTTATGAAATAACTAACTTAAGGCATGTTATAGGTTGCCACATCGCTGTATATTGAAGCTTAGCAAACCTATCGAATTCGTTACGATTCTATGACAAAAGGTGCGGACTTTAGGTGTATAGGTTATGGTTTTCAATGCTTTCAGTGTCAGATAATGATAGATTCATGATCTGCATGCAATTGCACATGTACAAAGTACTGTCTGTTTTCCGTTTCGATTAAATACCGTATAGGTATAAATTTTGGAAATGTGTTTGCCATGATTATTTGTTGTATGAACATATTATATATGTGTATAACACTTACTTGGCGAGAGGGTTCGCCCTAATACATGTTTTTGCTAATATACACTATGTATGTTAAAATAGTGTATTCTAAGTGTTTGTTGAAATGACTAAATAAATATAGATTTATGACTTATGCCTACCATATGTATTGAATGTAAGAACATGATTGATGTGTATGCGACAACTCCTTGCTATAAGGATTTGTCCTATTCTATGTTGAAATCAACATATGTCATGTATGTTGGAGTGGTGTAGTTTAAGTGTTTGCTAAAATGCCTGTGTGAGAAATTGTGTGACGAACTAAGTTTAATAGTGGTGTTGAGATAGGATTCTCAACTACCTTAGAAACGTATATGATTTCCTCCATGTAGTTTGTTTAATTTAACCGCTTACTATGAAATATATGTATTTGTATTCCTTGTTTACATTGTGCTTTGTAACATGCTTTATGACATGTTTGTTAATATGCTTGAATTACTTTGTTTATTATGCTTTACTCCACATGCTTCTGAATAAGGATTGATTGCGATTGGGACTATGATTATAGTCCAAACAATCGGTACCAGACTTGAGTTCGTGGTTGAGATTCATTTCGCCACGTAGGATTGTCTGACGAACCCGAGTCGTACTTCAGTTAGCGACAGTGGTTAGGCCACGCGAAGTGCTTATGCCCTTCATGTCGTTCGGCTGGTCGTGCGCTCGTGCTAATCAGGCCCGTCAAGTAACCCAATATGTCTAATGTATGTTCACCATGTTTGGACGCTACTGCTTGAACCTAGGGTACCAAACTTATCAGTGAAATCCCGTTAACCATGGTACCTCGATCCACTAAGACTCATGAACCGGGCATGGTGGTATGGGACACCGTGGTCGTGCTGACGGCCTACGCTGGGGCCTTATTCCTCCCCGTAGTGACCAGTGAGTAACTAGACTCGTGAGCCGATTATGGTGGTATGGGATACTATATTCGAGCTGTCAGCCTACACTGATTGGTGACAAGCCCTTTGTAGTGACCTTGAGCATACTCTGAATTTGCGGTGAGGCAACGAGTTTTGCCGCGGTGAATAGAGTATGGACTAGGCTTGTATCAATTTAGTGATGAACCGTTAAAAGGGTGATGGGGGAGTGGTGTAACGGTTCCGTGTAACAGCCCTGGCAGCCCTTGCAGCGACCTAGAAACACACCATCGTATGAGATTAACTAGGACTGACGACCCTAGAATGGATCATGTTTGGGAATGATATAAGGGAGGTATCTTAGTTTCCCAATCCTGCTGTTTGAAATGGACTAATAACAACTCGGTAATCATGCTCATCATTGCATTGCATGTGCTTGGAAGATGTGGAGCACTGAGGAATGCAAGTATGCCACGATCGTAAGATGGTGTCGCGTGAGGGAGTATGTGGTGAGGGCATGTATCATGACTGCATTCATACTTGCATTAATAAGAGTATTTAGAATTGTTGATTGTACTGCTTATCATTACTACTTGATTGTTTTGATAACATGTTAACCTATGCTTTATTGTTCCACTGAGTTGATCACTCACTCCCACGTTACAGGACAGTGTTGTACACACCAGCCAGACTTTGTCTGATTGCAGATGGCGACGCTACTTCTGAGGCGGAGTCGGACCTTTGCATTGACTATGATGCTTGCTCGTATTGGTTGTTTTCTGGCGGCTTCACGTGAGCCATGTCTTGATCGACGGGGTTACAGGGATGTTGACTAGATGACACTACACCTTTGATATATTTTGAAATTGTACCTGTAATTCATTAACCTGATAACCTTATCACACTCTGGAGACTCACCACAGTTTATATAGTTTATATATCTATCACAGTCTTCCGCTTGCAATTTAACTGTCTCTGGAGTATGATATGTTATTTTTGCTTAATCTCACTCATGTTCACTACACTAATACAGACAACATTCAATCATCATTCATTTTGTTACATAAGTGATGCGTTGGAACTCGGGAGTTGAGTTTATGCTCGACCCCCAATTTTTAGGGCGTTATAAGAGTGATCTTGACTGAAGTTGGTAATATGGCCAGAGGAGAGGACTCATCGGTCATTAGACCTCCAGTATTTGATAGATCAAATTATGTATATTGGAAGGCTATAATGCATTACTTTCTGAGATCCATGGATCATGATGTTTGACATATTGTTGAAAGAGGATATGTGCCACCAACTGATCAAATAGTACTTGAAAATGGCACAACTATCACTAAACCAAAAGCCAAAGAGATGTGGACAACATTCGATAAAGAAAAACAAACCTCTGAGGCTAAAGCCATGAATGCTATCTACTGTGCTATGTCCCAAGAAGTCTTCAATCAAATCAGTATGAGTGGAACAAACAAAGAAGCATGGGAATTGTTGAAAATAACCCATGAGGGAACAAGCACAGTGAAAAGGTCCAAATTACAGCTCCTAACATCACAATTTGAAAGTCTCAGAATGAAAGAGCATGAGACCTTCATGGAGTTTTTCACAAAACTAAACATCATTTGTAACTCCATAAGTGGATTAGGTGAAAAAGTTCCGGTCCTAAAAATCTGTAAGAAAATACTAACATCATTACCGGAATGGTTTAATCCCAAAGTAACAACCATTGAAGAATGTAGAAACATAAATGAAATGAAAGTAGAAAAACTAGTAGGTTCCCTACAAACAGTTGAACTACACTTCAAACAAACTCCTAAATCCAAAACAATTGTCCTCAAAACTTTAAAGAATACAACAAATGAGGACATTGAAAGTGAAAGAGAGAATGAAGATGAGGAAGTGGCCTTGTTGGCACAACGGTTCAGAAAGTTCTTTCAGAAAAATCGTGGCCAACCATTTAAAGGAAGATAGGTGGACAACAAACATTCTACAGGTAAATCTGGTAGAAAGACCAAGGAACCACAATTCTATACCTATCAAAAGTTTGGAGATCTGTCCACTGAATGCCCAATTAGGAAAACTAAAGGAAAGGCAATGGCAGCCACATAGGATGACACGGAAGAGTCAAACTCAGAATGTAGTGACTCAGAGAGCGATGGAGACCAAAAATCTCTAAAAATTCTTATGGTCTCTACTACCTCAAACATTCCCATCGAAACTGTGAATGTTGAAGAACCTTAGGCCACTGAATCATTTCCATCAGACAATGAGGAAACTGAGAAAGAAGACGAAGAAAACGATAAACTACAAGATGCTTATAATCAACTCTACATTCATAACATCAACATCCTTAAAAGACTTGGAATACATGAAAGAAAAAATAAATTACTGCAAAAAGATCTAGATAAAACGTTGGAAATCAATACACATCTAATTAACAATGTACAGCAATACCACTCAGAGAATGATAGGCTCAAAAGAATCAATACTTTTCTTAAATCTGAGTCTGAAAAAATAAGAAAACAGAATGAACTATTAAAAGATAAAAACATGCATCTTCAAAATGAAAATCACACACTCCTGTTTGATTTAGAGAAATCCAGAAAGTTTGCTGAACTAAACTATAAATTTTCCCAGAGTGGTGAGAAATTGGAAAAACTGTTAGGGATAGGAAGACAAGGAAAAGATAGGAGTGGCTTAGGATATGATAAGTTTAAAACAAAATCTGCAAATGCAGCATCAATAGCTGAAAAATTTGCTGCTTCAGGAAGTAAAACAAATATTACTCCTGTTTGTCATTCGTGTGGTAATTCTGGTTATTATAACTTTGAATGCGCATTTCCTAGGAGGACACAACCCAACTTTGGTCAAAATCATACTAGTAAATTCAGAACAACCAGAAAAATAATACAAGATGTCAGGAGTCCACCTAGAAATATGGATAGAGGAAATACACCTCCATCACCACCCAGAATGACTGACAGAATGAAGGAGTTATTGAATCAAGCGGCTAAATTAAACCAGAAAACTACTAAATTTGTAAAACAAGGAAACATGGTTAAGTTACCCAACTTGATTAATGAAATAGAAACTACCACAGTAAGAAATCCTGTTATAAAATGGGTAGTGAAAGAGAAGAAAAATTGCCTTGTTACTCACTCAAATCATATAACAGGCAATGATGCTAAATGGTACCTGGATAGCGGATGCTCAAGACATGTCATGGGTGACAAATCCCTTTGCTCGAACTATTCGATAGCAAATGCTCAAGACATGTCACGGGTGACAAATCCCTTCTCTCAAACTATTCAGATCTAAATGATGGGATAGTCACCTATGGAGATGTAAGCACTGCTAAGGTAATTGGACAGGGAATTATCAAAGGAATAAATATGCTGAAAAATGAAAATGCCTTTTGCATAAAAGGATTGACGCATAATCTTCTGAGCATTTCTCAAATATGTGACAATGAGCATGTGGTTACATTCAACAAGCAAGAATGCGAGATCCTAGACCTATCAGGTAAACCAATGATGAAGGGTTATTGCACAAATAACCACTGTTATGTCATTAAAGGCAAAGGAAGGGCTGATTTATATGCTTAGAAATATTTGAGAATAGAAAAACATGTCCAGGTTATGCATCTAGATCTGGATAGTTGTTGAAAAGATGAATTTTTAACAATATATCTGAGGTCCCTCACCTCAATCTTTTTGTATATAAACATCCTGATGTTTATAATTTTGGATTGTACAATGTTTGTACAAATTTTGATGTGTAAACTGTTCATTATTGTAACGCCCTGAAAATCGTGGGTCGAGCATAAACTCAACTCCCGAGTTCCAACGCATCACTTATGCAACAAAATGAATGATGATTGAATGTTGTCTGTATTAGGGTAGTAAACATGAGTGAGATTAAGCCAAAACAGCATATCATACTCTAGAAACAGTTAAATTTACAAGCGGAAGACTGTGATAGATATGTAAAATATATAAACTATGATGAGTCTCTAGAGTGTGATAATGTTACCAGGTTAAAGAATTACAAGTACAATTTCAAATTATACCAAAGGTGTAGTGTTATCTAGTCAACGTCCCTGTAATCCCATCGATCAAGTCACAGATCAAAAGAAGCCGCCATAAACAACATATACGAGAAAGCACCCTCGTCAACACAAAAGTCCGGCTTTGCCTCAGGAATAGCATCGCCATCTGCAATCAGACAAAGTTTGGTGGGTGTTTGAAACACCGTCCCATAACGTGGGAGTGAGCAGCTAACTCAGTGGAACAATAAAGCATAGGTTAACATATTATCAACTCAGTCAAGCAGTAATGATAAAGCAGTACAATCAAACACTCCTAACTACTCTTATTAATGCAAGTATGAATGCATCATGATGTATGCCCTCACCGACATACTCCTTCGTGTGACACCATCTTACGTTCATGACATGCTTGCTTTCCTCAGTGCTCCACATCTTCCAGGCACATGCAATGCATGATGAGCATGATTACCGAGTTGTTATTAGTCCATTTCAAACAGCAGGATTGGGAAACTAAGGTACCTCCCTTGTATCATTCCCAAACATGATCCATTCTAGGGTCATCAGTCCTAGACAATCTCATACGATGGTGTGTTTCTAGGTCACTGCAAGGGCTGTCAGGGCTGTTACACGGAATCGTTGCACCACTCCCCCATCACCTTATCAATACAGGCCTAGTTTATACTCTGTTACTACGGGAAGGCTCATCGCCTCACTGCAGCTTTAGAGTATGCTCGAGGTCACTACACCGGGTACGGTCAGGGCTGCTAGGGCTGTTACACGGAATCGTTGCACCACTCCTCCATCACCCATCAAGCAGTGTAGGCCAACAGCTCGAATATAGTGTCCTATACTACCATAATCGGCTCATGAGCCTGGTTGCTCACTGGTCACTACGGGGAGGCACGTGGCCCCAGCGTAGGCTGACAGCTCGACCACGGTGTCCCATACCACCATGCCCGGCTCATGAGTCTTAGCGGATCGAGGTACCATGGTAAATGGGATTCCACTGGTAAGTTTGGTACCCTAAGTTCAAGCAGTAGCGTCTAAACATGGTGAACATACATTAGACATATCGGGTTACTTGACGAGCCTGACTAGCTCGAGCGCACGATCAACTGAACGACATGAAGTGCATAAGCACTTTGTGTGGCCTAACCACTGTCGCCAACCGAAGTACGACTCGGCTTCATCAAACACATCTTACGTGGCGACATGAATCTCAACCACGATCTCAAGTCTAGTACCGATTGTCTGGACTATAAACATAGCCCCAAGCATAATCATACCTTATTCATAACATGTGGAGTAAAGCATAATAAACAAAGTAATTCAAGTAAGTTAACAAGCATATCATAAAGCATGTTGTAAAGCATGTTATAAACAGGAATACAAACACATGTACTTCATAAGTAAGCGATTAAAGTAACTATCCAACATGGAGGAGATCATACACGTCCTATGGTAATTGAGAATCCCATCTTAACACCTACCTAAGACACCATCATCCAAACACTTACTCTCACAAGCATTTTCACAAACACTTAGATTACACTATTCCAACATACATAGTGTATGTTAGTAAAACATGTATTAGGGCGAGTCCTTTCGCCAAGGAAGTATTTTACACACATATAATATATTCATACAGTAAATAATCATGGCAAACACATTTCCATAATATATACATATACGGTACTTTCTACAATACACTATTTCTACATACATGGTGTATATTAGCATAACATGTATTAGGGCGAATCCTTTTGTCGAATAAGTATTTTATCCATATGTCATATATTCACACAACAAATAATCATGTCAAATGCTTTTCTAAAATATATGCATATACGGTATTTTCTACGAATACCTAGAATATGTAAAATTCCATATTCTACAACTTTAATCGAAACAGAAAACAGAAAACACTTTGTACATGTGCAATTGCATGCAGATCATGAATCTATTATTATCTGACATTGAAAGTGTTGAAAACTGTAACCTATAGACCTAAAGTCCTCACCTTTCACCGTAGAATTACAACGAATACGATGGTTTGCCAAGCTTCCGTATTCGGTAGTTTGGTAGCCTATAGAATGAAATAGGTTAGCTATTTCATAACCTACAACCCTTACAACTCCAAAGCTGATTAGGGTTAGCTTTTCTTACCTAGAAACGAAGCCGGAATCGTCGGAAAAGTGATTAGATCGGAGTGGTTGAACACGTATAGCAGTAGGGAAGAGTGGCAGGGGGATTCTCTCACTGCTCCCACACATTCTCTCTCTTTTCTCTCTTCTCTCTCTAGGGTTTCTCTCAAATTCATATGGCTGTGAGAGAGAGGGTTCTAAGGTCCTTATATAGCCTAGAAACTCACCAAATTAGACTTATGGTCAAGGTACACTTAAGTTATAACCAAAGTGAGTTGGTTTCAGCTCAACGGAGGACTTCTGGCGGGCCTCCTTGAGCCAAAGGTCGGACTTAAGCTCACAGACTGAGGATCTAGGTGGAGTTAAGTTTTCATTTCAGTCGGATTCCCAGATCATGCGTGGCGAACCAGTTTCAGTTCAACGGTCAGTGGATCTCTATCGGAGATTCCGAGTACATGGATATGTTTATAAAATTTTTTCTGATCTGGGGGTGTATTTGGGTCAGATTCTGACGGTCAGGTTACTTACAAAATGTCCGCCAGTAACAAGTCTCAGATTACTATTCAAGATATTTATTTTGTAAAGAAAACAAGTGTTTTCACACTCCCTCGCTCCAGACTCAAGCGAACAGCCGTGGGACACTTGCTGGATTTGATTTCCTAGATGGTTGTCAAGCCCAGTGAAGCGGTCCTTAACTTCGTGTTAATCGGACTTCTGACGTGCGGTCCAGATCTGATTCGAAGTTTCGAGATGCTCTCAAGAGGAACTGGGTAATAAGATTGATCCTAGATTTTAGGGTAACCTAGCATCAATGATTCTACAAGTTTTGGGTCTTGCAGATCGTATTTAAAGTGAATTAAGCCAATTTCGTAGCTAATCTAGTTTCGCACTTAGTTACTTTGTCCCATTTCTAAAGGATTTAGTCTTGAGTAATTTTTGTCTGAGGTGGTACCTGGGCCTTTGTCAACAGAAGAAGATCCTAGGGCAAGAGAGGCTGATGTTTCTAAATAACCTATTTGTCGTTGATTCCATAAGGTTAATGATTAAAAGCCCGTTTTACTTATGTATTTAGTATTTTAGTAATGTTTAGTTTAATTATTGTTCTTCATCACCTAAACTTTAAGATTAGTGTCTAATGTAAAAGTACTTAGGTACTTTGTGAAAGATAAGGTAGTGAAAGGTGAGATTTGTGAAGGAAAGGTAAGGTTTTCAAGAGAATGGTTTGAACAAGGGATTTAAGACCCTTGAATTGAGTGTATGAGAAGTTAATCAGGTGTTAGGATCAATCCATCGCCTAAGGACGTCTAATTCCAGGTTGGGAAAAATCCGGGCTGTTACAGTTATAAAGATATACTAAGTTATACAATATGGAAGATTGTCGAAATGCTGAAAATTGGAAGATATACATGTTTGATATGTCTATCGATAAATTGTGTGGATTCTTGATTAAATCAACCAAGAATCGATATCATCAAGGCCTCTTTGGAATTAGAAGAGTCACATGATCGAGAATGTTATCGAGGATAGCTTCGATAACATCGAGTGGGGTATATCAATATCATCGAAAACATGTTCGATGATATCGAAGTTTGTCGCCCGATAAAAGATGGACGAGCAGGAAATTTTCATTTCACTTCCAAAAGTCATTTTTCTTTCCTCTGCTTGTCTCTCTCAATGTAACGACCCGTAAATTTCCGTACGTTGGCTCGAGTACCACCTCGACCAGAAATCAATTAGGATTAAATCCTTTAGAAATTTAACAAAGTTAACTAAGTACTAAACTCGATTAGCCATGAAATCCGTTGGGATCGCTTTAAATACGATCTGCAAGACCCAAAACTTGCAAAACAAGTGACTCTAGGTTACCCTAAAGTTTAGAACTAAACTCATTTCCCGGCTGCTCTCGGGAATGAAACGAAACTTCGTATTAGGTCTAGATCGCACATCGGAAGTCCGATCAACACAAAGTTAAGGAACTAGGACCGCCTCACTGGGCTTGACAATCATCTCAAAAATCAGGTCCAGCCGATGTCCTGCGGCCATTCGTTTCGATTTGGAGCGAGGGTGTGTGAAAAACACTATTCCCATTCCAAAATAAATATCAGGAATAGTGATCTGGCACCATTCGTTGATGCGTCAGTATTAAGCAACCTGACCGTCAGAATCAGACCAAATTACACCCTCAGATTAAGAAAAATTTCAGGAACATTTACATGTACTTGGAATTTCGGATCGTGGCCCACTGACCGTTGAACTGAAAGTGGTCCGCCACATGTGATCTGGGAATCCGATCGAGTCGAAAACGTAATCCCACATAGATCCATGTGTGGTGAACTTAAGTCTGACGTTTGGCTCAAGGGGGGCCACCAGAAACACTCATTTGAGCTGGAAAAGTGACGAAATACCTATATAAGCAATAACCCTTGAACCTGAGCCTATTTTGGGAAGGGTTTTGGCTATAAAAGGAGCTTAGAACAGCCCCTCTCACAGCCATACGAATTTGGGATAAAAACCTTAGAGAGAGAGAGAGAAAAGAGAGAAAAGAGCTTGGGATTTGTGGGAGATCTTCCTCCTACTGCTTCCATTCATCACATGGCCTACACCGCTTCCTTCCAGGCGTCTTTCCGGTGGTATCCACTCCGTTTGAAGGTGAGAAACCCTAACCCTAGGTCTGATTTGAAGTAGGAAGGTTGTAGGTTGTGTAAAGACTAACCGATTCCGCTCTTTAGGCTAGAAAACGCCCGTATACGAAAGCTCAACAACCCTTGCTGATTCGTTGTGATTCCAAGGGCAAAGGTGAGGACTTTAAGTGTATAAGTTACGGTTTTCAACGCTTTCAATGTCAGATAATGGTAGATTCATGATCTGCATGCAATTGCACATGTACAAAGTGCTTTCCGTTTCCTGTTTCGATTAACGTTGTAGAATATGGAATTTCACATACTCTAGGTATACGTAGAAATACCGTATACGTATTTTTTTTGGAAAAATGTTTGACATGTTTATTTAATGTATGATTATATGATATATGGATAAAATACTAATTTGGCGAAAGGAATCGCTGAAATACATGTTCACTTGTAAATGCTACGTATGTTGAAATTGTGTATTCTAGAAATACCGTATACGTATTTTTTTTGGGAAAATGTTTGACATGTTTATTTAATGTATGATTATATAATATATGGATAAAATACTAGTTTGGCGAAAGGAATCGCCGTAATATATGTTCGCTTGTAAACACTATGTATGCTGAAATTGTGTACTCTAGAAATACCGCATATGTGTAAATTTTGGAAGTGTAATTGTCATGATTATTTGTTGTATGAATATGGTATACGCGGATAAAATAACCGCTTGGTGAAAGAATAGCCCTAATACGCATTTGCTAACATACGTCATGTATGTTGGAATAGCGCACTCTAAGTATTTGTGTAAATGCTGGTGTGTGAAAAAGCTTGAGTGTAAGTGCCTTAGATAGGCGCTGATATGGAATTCCCGACTACCTTAGAGACATGTAGGATCCTCTCCATGTGGTGGTTCCCTATAACCACTCACTTGTGATGTGTATGTAATTGTATCCCTACTTGTATAGTGCTTTACAACATGCTTTACAACATGCTTTATTTCATGCTTTATTTCATGCTTTATAACATGTAACGACCTGTAAATTTCCGTACATTGGGTCGAGTACCACCTCGACCAGAAATCAATTAGGATTAAATCCCTTAGAAATTTAACAAAGTTAACTAAGTACTAAACTCAATTAGCTATGAAATCCGTTGGGATCACTTTAAATACAATCTGCAAGACCCAAAACTTGCAAAACAAGTGACGATAGGTTACCCTAAAGTTTAGAACCAAACTCATTTCCCGGCTGCTCTCGGGAATGAAACGAAACTTCGTATTAGGTCTAGATCGCACATCGGAAGTCCGATTAACACGAAGCTAAGGAACTAGGACCGCCTCACTGGACTTGACAATCATCTCAAAAATCAGGTCCATCCGATGTTCCACGGCCATTCGTTTCGATTCGGAGCGAGGGAGTGTGAAAAACACTATTCCCATCCTAATAAAAATATCAGGAATAGTGATCTGGCATCGTTCGGTTGCACGTCAGTATTAAGCAACCTGACCGTCAGAATTCGACCAAATTACACCCTCGGATTAAGAAAAATTTCAAGGACATTTACATGTACTTAGAATTTCTGATCGTGGCCCACTGACCGTTGAACTGAAAGTGGTCCGCCACGTGCGATCTGGGAATCCGATCGAGTCGAAAACGTAACTCCACATAGATCCATAGGTGGTGAGCTTAAGTCTGACGTTTGGCTCAAAGAGGGCTACCAGAACCTCTCTTTTGAGCTGGAAAAGTGACGAATATCCTATATTAGCAGTAACCCTTGAACCTGAGTCTATTTTCGGAATATTTTTGGCTATAAAAGAAGCTTAGAACAGCCCCTCTCACAGCCATACGAATTTGGGATTAAAACCCTAGAGAGAGAGAGAGAAAAGAGGGAGAATAGCTTGGGATTTGTGGGAGATCTTCCTCCTACTGCTTTCGGTTGTCGCTCGGCCTACACCGCTCCTTTCCAGGTGTTTTCTCGGTGGTATCCATTCCGTTTGAAGGTAAGAAACCCTAACCCTAGGTCTGATTTGATGTAAGATCGTTGTAGGTTATGTAAAGGCTAACCGATTCTGCTCTTTAGGCTAGAAAACTCCCGTATACGGAAGTTCAACGACCCTTGCTGATTCGTTGCGATTCCAAAGGCAAAGGTGAGGACTTTAAGTGTATAAGTTGCGGTTTTCAACGCTTTCAATGTCAGATAATGGTAGATTCATGATCTGCATGCAATTGCACATGTACAAAGTGCCTTCCGTTTTCTGTTTCGATTAGAAGTGTAGAATTTGGAATTACACATACTTTAGGTATTCATATAAAATACCGTATACGTATTTTTTTGGGAAATGTGTTTGACATGTTTAATTGTCGTATGGACATATGATGTATGGATAAAATACTCATTTGGCGAAAGGGTTCGCCTAAATACATGTTTACTAATATACACCATGTATGTAGAAATACGGTATTGTAAGAAGTACCGTATACGTGTATATTTTTGCGACGTGTTTGTCATGATTAATTGTTGTATAAATATATTAAGTACGTGTAAATTAATTGCTTGGCGAAAAGAATCGTCGTATTACAAGTTCCCTTGTAAACACTATGTATGCTGAAATTGGGTATACTAGAAAATACCCTATACGTATAAAACTTGTTGATGTAATTGTCAGGGTTATTTGCTGTATGAGTATGATGTATATGTATAAAATACTAATTTGGTAAAGGGACAACCCTAGTGCGCTTTCCTCTAACATACGTCATGTATGTTGAAATAGAGCATTCCAAGTGTTGGTGAAATCGCTTGTGAGTGTAGGTGCTTAAGCGTTAGAACCTTAGGTAGGTGCCGAGATGGGATTCTCAGCTACCTTAGAGTCACATATGATACCCTCCATGTGGTTATTCACTCTAACCACTCACCTATGAAATATATGTATTTGTATCCCTATTTGCATAATGCTTTATAACATGCTTTGTAACTTGATTATTAACATGCTTCATGATATGCTTTATAACATGATTACTAGTGTTCTTGAATTACCATGTTATCATGCCGTATTTCACATGCTATGGTTAGGACTTGACTGAGCTTGGGACTATTTCTATAGTCCAGGCATCCGGTATCAGACTTGAAGTTGTTGTTGGGATTTGTTCCGCCACACATGATGTGTTGGCGAACCCGTGTCGTACTTCGGTTGGCGATAGTGGTTGGCCACACGAGGTGCTTCTGCGCTTCATATCGCCCAACTTGTTGTGCGCTCGAGCCAGCCGAACACGTCAAGTAACCCGTGTGTCTTATGTATGTTCACCATGTTTGGTCGCTAATGTTTGAACCTAGGGTACCAAACTTACCAGTGGAATCCCTTTTAACCATGGTACCTCGATCCGCTAAGACTCATGAGCCGGGCATGGTGGTATGGGACACCGTGGTCGAGCTGTCGGCCTACGCTGGGGCTACGTGCCTCCCCGTAGTGACCAGTGAGCAACTTAACTCGTGAGCCGATTATGGTGGTATGGGACACTATATTCGTGCTGTCGGCCTACATTGATAAGGTGATGGGGGAGTGGTGCAACTTTTGTGCGTAACAGCCCTGGCAGCCCTTTGTAGTGACCGCGAGCATATTCTGAAGTCGCAGTGCGCCTTAGGGTTCACCGCGATGTATAGAGTATGAACTAGGCCTGTTTCTGTATAGTGATAAATCTTTTAAGGGGTGATGGGGGAGTGGTGCAACCTTTGTGCGTAACAGCCCTGGTAGCCTCTGCAGTGACCTAGAAATTACACAATCGTCTGATATTACTAGGATTGACGACCCTAGAATGGATCATGTTTGGAAATGATACAGGGAGGTACCTTAGTTTCCCAATCCTGCTGTTTGAAATGGATTAATTAAAAACTCGGTAATCATGCTCATCATGCATCGCATGTGCCTGAAAGATGTGGAGCACTGTGGGATGTAAGCATGCCGCGAACGTGAGATGGTGTCGCATGAGGGAGTTTGTCGGTGAGGGCATCCATCATACCTGCATTCATACTGGCATTAATCAGAGTAACTAGGAGTGTTTGATTTACTGCTTTATCATTACTGCTTGACTGTATTGATAACATGATAACTTATGCCTTATTGTTCCACTGAGTTAGCTACTCACTCCCACGTTACGGGACGGTGTTGCGCACACCAACCAGACTCTGTCTCAGGTTTAGGCGATCCGACTACTCTGGAGGCGGAGCCTGATTATGACGAGGACCAGGAGGAGTTCTCGTATATGCAGTTCTCTGGCGGCTTCGACTAGGTTGCCAGGATCGACGGGTTCTACAGGGATTGTACTTAGTTATTTTTTTTGACATTTTGATTACAATCAGAAATGTATATGGACTCAGACGGATTCATACTCTGGAGAATGAAACGTTTATTTTGTTTCTTTACATACATATATATACAGTTCAGTCTTCCTCTTGCTTTTATACAATTGATCTGGAGTATGAATTTCTGTTTTGGTATAATCTCTTTCATGTTTATTGCTCTAACACAGACAACATTCAAACATCATTAAATATGTTGCATAAGTGATGCGTTGGAACTCGGGAGTTGAGTTACACTCGACCCCCGATTTTCAGGGCGTTACAAGTTGGTATCAGAGCATGATTTTGATTAAACCGGACCTGAGTTATGTCCCCACTACGTACGCTGACGCATTACAACTTAGGAGGGAGCGACAGAACATAGAAACAGTCATAGGTATTCCGATTTCGCCAAACGACGAAGTTCCCTAAAGTCGAACGCCGAAATCGAGTCCGTAATCAACCATGGTCGCACGGGTCGACCTTAAAACATTCTTAGACCAATCACAACCCTTTAAATAGGAATACCAAGTAATGAGAATGAAATCAGAAATAAACTACAACTAAGACTCCTAGAATTCGCGACTTATTATAAGGTCGTAATGTCTACTAGTGCACAAGGTTCTCAGCCAAAAAAAAAATAGTAAGAGTCCTATTTGGCTTCACCAAACCATCCTCCTAATTACCTTAAGTTCCTTGCGCGATGAACATAACTCCTAAAACCCAACGGATGAAGAATCATTAAACTAAAACTACCATTTTTAGCAAAATGAAATTGAAATGGGAAAATTACCGTTAATCGGAGGGTTTTCTCGCAATTCTGGGCTGCACAACCCGACGTAGCGGGGTTGGTTGGCTTCATTAGCTCGTTCTACCCCAAATTCATATATTTTACGTCAGATAACTCATTCCAGATTACAAGTTACGTTCGATTATTCCGAAACTACCCGAAATAGAGCAAATCGGGATCGGGGGGCCAAACGGAACACTTTCGAAGGCATCCAAGGTGGGACCCAGGGATTTTTGGGGCCCAGGAGACTGGAGGATCACAACCATGGAGCCCTATTTCCAAAAATCCAAAATTTTTTGGCGAGGCCTCGCCGGTTATTGGGTTGGGCCGGGCCCGCGGTTCGGGCCGGTCGACTTTGGGGGTCCCTACAACCCCCTGCCCTAGCTCCCTTCCTAAATCCATTTCGAAAAGACCCACTTCCTTCACAAACCCCTCCCTTGGCCGTTTTTCCCTTCCACCTTGCTGCCCTCTCTTGCAAAACGCCTCTCCACCTCTCTTCTCTACTGATTTTCGACCACTTCTTACCATCCTCCATCGTGGTACGCTGCCCCCTCCTCCATTTCCTCTTCTTTCCACTCGTTTGGACCCCCTACACGTGGTTGGAGGTCCCAAAACCGTGGGAGTTATCTCCCAAACCTGTCCTTCCCATCTTCTTTCTCCATTTCCCTGATCTTTTTCACCTCCCACGTCTGTTGGATCTGATCGATCGTGAAGAACTTGGGAGATCAGCCCCTTTTCCCTATTTCATCGATTTTCCATGGCCCTTTTGGGTGTTGTGGCGGCCGTTTTCTCCATCTCCACCATCCTCTCTCTGATGGGCAAGAGGAAGAGTGCCGCTGATGAGGCCGGGCCTAGTCGCCCTACACAATCGAGGCGACCGCGAGGCGCCGCCGCTAGCTCGAGCTTTGCCCGGGAGTTTCGCACGAAGCGGGACCTTGATCCCCGGATCCCTGCCGAACGGGTGCAGTTGGCGGCGCTACCTCATGGTGTCTATGAGGACCGCAGGGTTCTTTTCGAAGCCCAGGTGGATGGTCGGCTATTTGGGGAGTATTACTTGTTTGAACAAGTGGAGGCGGCCCTCTGGGGTCCGTTATTTGAGGTCAGGGGTCGCGCAAATTCCGGCACTGTCAGAGCCTTCTACGCCAACATTCGCAAGCCTACACTAGACCCTTTGCAGTTTCAGCTCTTAGTTGGGGTGGATCTGTTTATCACCGTTGATGTGAGGATGATTGCGCGACTTATGAATATTCCCCTTGGTGACGTACAGGCTAGCCAGTGTGATTTGGCGACTGCTCGTGAAAGGAATCGTCGCACCCGATACCTTTGTGGTGGCCGACTAGCTGAGTGGCAGCCGAACAAAAGCCTGCTAGCGTCCCACATGTCTGACGACTTCCGCCTACTACATCACATCTTCACATACAATCTTTACCTCAGGCACAGTAATCGCAGCGAGTGCACGCGACTTATGGTTGATTTTCTGTACCAAGTGGGGCAGCGGGTGAACTTGTGCGTGCCCACTTTCGTGTTGCGACAGATTGCATGCTCCACCAGGAGTTCTGATTCGCTTCCTTTCGGCCGACTCATATGCAGGATCGCATGGGAGTATGGCTATAGTCTGGGGGCAGAAATTCCAGTACAGGTCCACCAGATTGACGAAAATACTCTCAAACAGATGAAACTTAGGGCACATCGACAACGGGCCCGACAGGACGAGAGTGAGGATGAGATTGAGAGCGATGAAGATACGAGTGAAGATGGAAGTGAAGTGGAAGAAGAGGAAGAGGAACCTGAGGCTCAGGACACTGAGGGGAGTTCACCTCTTGCGGCTCAGGAGCAGGGCGTGGATCGGGATGCCTTTGATGCACGTTTGGCCCGTCTTGAGGAGGGTCAAGCCGCCCTGCAGCAGGAAGTCGGGCGAGTCCGAACCAAGCTTAGCAAGGTGTCTCGTACCTTAAAGGCCATCCTGTGTTGTCTGCAGGACAAGAATGCCCCTCCTCCATCGCCTGATTCGGATGACTAGTCATCCACGTTGTTGTGTGTGGTTGTTGTTTGTTTTTGGTTACCACGATAGGCAGTTTATGTTTTCATGTAGTTGATGTAATAGATAATAGCGTGTTCTAAGTGTTTAATGTTGTGGATGTATTGGCTATCATGTGATTTCCGTCATGATTCATGTAACTCTGTATTCCATGTATTATGATAAATTTTGGGTAAATGAAAGGCATGTAGCCCCTTTTGTTTTGATGATGTGTGGAATGCTTAAAGTGCTTTATGATGTGTGTTATGCTGTATCTCACAAATGTTGTACCCTATGTTGTATAGGGCATGCCGTGACAGTATACGCAGAGCACGGCACATCTCCGTCTGACCGCTCTATGGACAGACTCTCTTTGGTAGTAGCGGTCCTGCGGACCGTGGGTTAGGTTCTGATCAGCCTCCTGCTGGTCCTGCCGGTGGATTGCCACCTTACACGCCCCCGGTCCGTGAGCAGTATCGGCCGTCTTCTTCTGCGCAGCATGACTCCCAGGCTGCTCCGCCGACTGATAGGTTTGAGCAGCTGATGTTGATGATGCATCAGCAGCAGATACAGCAGCAGCAGCAGCACCAGCAGCTTATGGCCACTATCGCTGAGGCCTTGTCCCATGGTGGTAGTGCGACTCCACCTACGACATCTGCTTGTCCTGCCGGGCACTCGGAGCCTCCTGCTCAGTGTGAGGATGTGCCTCTGCCCTCACCCGTGGTGCCTCCTACTGGAGATGTCAGTACACGCGGTCTACTCGAGCGATTTCAGCGCTTGAGGCCTCCTTCATTCATGGGCACTCATAGACCTGAGGAGGCAGAGTTTTGGCTTGACCGCATCTCTAAGATGCTTCGGATGCTGCATTGCTCAGAGGCAGAGCAGGTGCAGCTGGCCGCTTTCATGTTTGAGAGTGAGGCCAGTTTATGGTGGGATAGCGTGTTGCGGTCTGTCACAGCAGATTACATGTGGACCTGGGAGGCTTTCGAGTTCCGGTTCCATGAGAAATACTACCCACAGACCTTTCGACATGAGCGGGAGGATGAGTTTCTGCGCCTCAGGCAGGGAGGCATGACGATTACGGAGTACGAGCACGCTCACAGAGTTGGGCCGCTTTGTCCCGACTATACTGGTAGATGAGCAGATGCGGATGCGTCGTTTTTCCTTGGGTTTGCGACCGGAGATACGGTCGAAGATATGCTGCCTCAGTATACCTACCTATGCAGCACTGGTTCACATGTCTATGACGGCAGAGCAGGATGTGGACCGGTTGGCCCGATCTCGTGGCGCTATGGTTGCGAGGCCACGACAGGAGATATAAAGCAGGCCTATTCTAGGCAAGTGGCCTCGTGTGGACTCGCCTCCCAGGATCGCAGCGCCAGTGGCTCCGGTGAGGCGCCCTATTGTGACCTGCACGTACTGCGGGAAGCAGGGTCATCTTATTGGGAGTTGTTTCCCGCGGATGAAGGATAGTGGTTTCTCTCCGCCACAGATGTTGGGTCGTTCTCGCCCACAGGCCTTACCGACTACACCTTTACAGACCGTACCTACACATCCTTCCTTCCGACCTCCTGCATCACGTTTCGGGCCGCCACAACGGCCCTTGGCCCCTCAGCCGAACCGTCAGCAGCAGGCGCGCGTTCATACGCTTGTGGCTGAGGCACCTGAGACGTCACTTGCGGCCCCGACAACTTTTGAGGGTACGGCTTATATCCATGGTACTCCCGTTTCTTTATTGGTGGACACTGGGTCTACTACTTCTATCATTTCTTGTGGGGCGGTTAAACGTCTATCTTTGCCTACGATTCCCACAAAGGGAATGAGACTCACTACGGCTACTAGGACCTGTTCTGATGTCACACGGTTGTGCGAGGGTTGTCCGATAGTTTTGGGTAGCAGCACAGTGCTCGTCGACCTCATTGTTGTTCCACTATGGCACTACGACGTTATCCTTGGTATGGATTGGCTCGCCAAGATGAGGGCGGAGGTAGATTGCGATACTCGGATCGCGACTGCCTATGGACCTGATGGCACAGCGTTCATGTTTCCAGTACAGGTCAGTTGGCCCTGCCGTGTTGATTGTTACGCTGCTTTACTTGTCCCGATTGATGGTCCGACAGTAGAGGGTACGCCGGTGGTTCGAGAATTTGCAGGCGTGTTTGAGACTATTCCTGGGTTACCTCCTCGACGCGAGATCGATTTTACAATCGATCTTACGCCGGGTGCAACACCCATCTCACTGCCGACTTATCGTATGCCTCCATGTGAGATGGAGGAGCTGTGGAAACAGATTGACGATCTGGTAGACAAGGGTTTTATATGACCTAGTGTGTCTCCTTGGGGAGCACCTGTGCTATTTGTGAAGAAGAAGGACGGGTCGCTACGGTTGTGTATTGATTACCGTAGGTTGAACCAGGTCACGGTGAAGAACAAGTATCCTTTGCCCAGGATAGATGATCTGTTCGATCAGTTGAGGGGGGCGAAGTATTTCTCGAAGATTGATCTTCAGTCGGGGTACCACCAGTTGCGCGTGAGAGAGGAGGACGTGCAGAAGACAGCCTTCAGGACGTGCTTTGGGCACTATGAGTTCTTGGTGATGTTGTTCGGCTTGACGAACGCACCAGCCGTGTTCATGGATCTGATGAACCGGGTATTTTGGCCCTTCCTGTACCGATTCGTCATCGTCTTTATTGACGACATCTTGATATACTCTACGACTCGGAAGGAGCAGGAGGAGCACTTGAGAGCGGTGCTGGGTACACTGGAGAAGAACCAGCTGTTCGCACAATACAAGAAGTGCGACTTCTGGCAGGAGGAAGTCAAGTTCCTGGGACACGTAGTGTCTAAGGATGGGATAGCAGTGGACCTTGCTAAGGTAGCTGCGGTTCAGGATTGGCAGCAGTCTGAGTCGGTTACTGAGGTGAGGAGTTTCCTTGGTCTGGCTGGATATTACAGACGCTTCATTCGAGATTTCTCGAAGATCGCCAGGCCATTGTCTCAGTTGACTCGGAAGGACCTGAAGTTCGCCTGGAACGAGAAGGCGGAAGCAGCTTTCAAGGAGCTGAAGGACAAGTTGACGTCCGCCCCTGTGCTAGTATTGCCAGAGCAAGGGGAGAAATACACGATATATACTGACGCGTCTCGCGTTGGTTTAAGTTGTGTCCTGATGCAGAAGGACATGGTGATTTCATATGCCTCGAGACAATTAAGGAAGCACGAGGAGAATTACCCTACACACGACCTAGAGTTGGCAGCTGTCATCTTTGCATTGAAGCTCTGGAGACATTACCTCTACGGTGAGGAGTTCGAGCTTTTCTGCGACCACAAGAGCCTTAAATACATATTCACACAGCGGGATTTGAATATGAGACAGCGCCGATGGATGGAGACCTTGAAGGACTTCAAGTTCGAGGTTTCCTACCATCCTGGCAAGGCGAACCTTGTGGCAGATGCGTTGAGCCGCAAGAAGGCGATTGCATTTGCGGCACCACTGATGATAGCTGAGTGGGACATGGTGGAGTTCATACGGGACTTCGAGCAGAGACTCACTGTCGAGGAGCCATATGAGTGTGTTGCGCATGTTCGGGTGCGGCCACTTATTGACGACAGGATTGTTGAGGCCCAAGAGGGCGATATACGGCTGTCTGAGCTTCGAGAGCAGGCTAGCGACGCCGAGGACTCCGAGTGGAGAGTTGGTTCTGATGGGGGTCTACGATTCCGTGGCTGCCTGTGCGTTCCTGATGTGCCTGACTTGAGACGCGAGCTTCTCGAGTCTGCCCATAACTCGAAGCTTGCGATGCATCCTGGTAGCACGAAGATGTACCAGGATTTGAGACGGACATATTGGTGGGATAATATGAAGGCCCACATCGCTGAGTATGTGTCTCGATGTCTGACGTGCCAGCAGGTCAAGGCAGAACATCGCCGACCTCCTTGACTGCTTCAGCCCATGCCCATAGCGGAGTGGAAGTGGGACTTCATCTCCATGGATTTCATATCCGGGCTGCCGAAGACGAGGAAGGGACACGATTCCATTTGGGTGATTGTGGACCGGTTGACCAAATCGGCCCATTTCCTCCCTATCAGAGTTACGAACTCTGCAGACGAGCTGGCTAGATTGTACATCAGAGAGATCGTCCGTCTACACAGGGTTCCATTAGAGATCATGTCGGATAGAGACACGCGGTTCACATCCATCTTCTGGACTCGTATCCAGGAGGCGATGGGTGTAAAGTTGAAGTTCAGTACGGCGTTTCATCCTCGGGCGATGGGCGAAGAGCGGGTGAATCAGATTCTAGAGGATATGTTGCGAGCATGTGTGTTGGACTTCAAGGACAGTTGGGATGACCGTCTTCCGTATGCAGAGTTCGCCTACAACAACAGCTTCCAGGCGACTATTGGCATGGCGCCATATGAGGCTCTATATGGTCGACCTTGTAGGGCACCGCACTGTTGGGCAGAGGTTGGAGAGCGTAGTCTGATTGGCCCGGAGTTGGTACAGGCGACTACAGAGAGGTCGACATTATCAGGCGTCGATTACTTACAGCACAGAGCAGGCAGAAGAGTTACGCCGATACGAGGCGGCGACCGCTGGAGTTCGAGGTCGGGGATCATGTATTCCTTCGAGTTTCCCCTATGAAGGGAGTCCTTCGGTTTGGGAAGAAGGGGAAGCTCACACCGAGGTTTATCGGTCCATTTCAGATACTGGATCGAGTGGGTGATGTGGCGTATCGTCTCGCTTTGCCCACACCACTTGCGTCGGTACACAACGTATTTCATGTGTCTATGCTGAAGAAGTACGTTCCCGATCCTTCGCACATCATCAGATGGGAGCAGGTACAGCTGAGCGAGGATGCTACATATGAGTTGCGCCCGACGCGCATCCTTGACAGGAAGGAGCAGGTACTGCGTAGCAAGGTTATCCCACTTGTGAAGGTACTTTGGACACATCATTCCGAGGAGGAAGCTACCCGGGAGACTGAGGCCGAGGTCAGGAAGAATTACCCTCAGATTCTCGAGGAATATGAAAAGGTATAAATTTCGAGGACGAAATTTTTTATTTAAGGGGGGTAGATTGTAACGACCTGTAAATTTCCGTACATTGGGTTGAGTACCACCTCGACCAGAAATCAATTAGGATTAAATCCCTTAGAAATTTAACAAAGTTAACTAAGTACTAAACTCAATTAGCTATGAAATCCGTTGGGATCGCTTTAAATACGATCTGCAAGACGCAAAACTTGCAAAACAAGTGACGCTAGGTTACCCTAAAGTTTAGAACCAAACACATTTCCCGGCTGCTCTTGGGAATGAAATGAAACTCGTATTAGGTCTAGATCGCACATCGGAAGTCCGATTAACACGAAGCTAAGGAACTAGGACCGCCTCACTGGACTTGACAATCATTTCAAAAATCAGGTCCATCCGATGTTCCACGGCCATTCGTTTCGATTCGGAGCGAGGGAGTGTGAAAAACACTATTCCCATCCTAATAAAAATATCAGGAATAGTGATCTGGCATCGTTCGGTTGCACGTCAGTATTAAGCAACCTGACCGTCAGAATCCGACCAAATTACACACTCGGATTAAGAAAAATTTCAGGGACATTTACATGTACTTAGAATTTCTGATCGTGGCCCACTGACCGTTGAACTGAAAGTGGTCCGCCACGTGCGATCTGGGAATCCGATCGAGTCGAAAATGTAACCCCACATAGATCCATAGGTGGTGAGCTTAAGTCTGACGTTTGGCTCAAAGAAGGCTACCAGAACCTCTCTTTTGAGCTGGAAAAGTGACGAATATCCTATATTAGCAGTAACCCTTGAACCTGAGTCTATTTTCGGAATGTTTTTGGCTATAAGAGGAGCTTAGAACAGCCCCTCTCACAGCCATACGAATTTGGGATTAAAACCCTAGAGAGAGAGAGAGAAAAGAGGGAGAATAGCTTGGGATTTGTGGGAGATCTTCCTCCTACTGCTTTCGGTTGTCGCTCAGCCTACACCGCTCCTTTCCAGGTGTTTTCTCGGCGGTATCCATTCCGTTTGAAGGTAAGAAACCCTAACCCTAGGTCTGATTTGATGTAAGATCGTTGTAGGTTGTAAAGGCTAACCGATTCCGCTCTTTAGGCTAGAAAACTCCCGTATACGGAAGTTCAACGACCCTTGCTGATTCGTTGCGATTCCAAAGGCAAAGGTGAGGACTTTAAGTGTATAAGTTGCGGTTTTCAACGCTTTCAATGTCAGATAATGGTAGATTCATGATCTGCATGCAATTGCACATGTACAAAGTGCCTTCCGTTTTCTGTTTCGATTAGAAGTGTAGAATTTGGAATTTCACATACTTTAGGTATTCGTATAAAATACCATATACGTATTTTTTTGGGAAATGTGTTTGACATGTTTAATTGTCGTATGGACATATGATGTATGGATAAAATACTCATTTGGCGAAAGGGTTCGCCTAAATACATGTTTACTAATATACACCATGTATGTAGAAATACGGTATTGTAAGAAGTACCGTATACGTGTATATTTTTGCGACGTGTTTGTCATGATTAATTGTTGTATAAATATATTAAGTACGTGTAAATTAATTGCTTGGCGAAAAGAATCGCCGTATTACAAGTTCCCTTGTAAACACTATGTATGTTGAAATTGGGTATAATAGAAAATACCCTATACGTATAAAACTTGTTGATGTAATTGTCAGGGTTATTTGTTGTATGAGTATGATGTATATGTATAAAATACTAATTTGGTAAAGGGACAACCCTAGTGCGCTTTCCTCTAACATACGTCATGTATGTTGAAATAGAGCATTCCAAGTGTTGGTGAAATCGCTTGTGAGTGTAGGTGCTTAAGCGTTAGAACCTTAGGTAGGTGCCGAGATGGGATTCTCAGCTACCTTAGAGTCACATATGATACCCTCCATGTGGTTATTCACTCTAACCACTCACCTATGAAATATATGTATTTGTATCCCTATTTGCATAATGCTTTATAACATGCTTTTGAACATGCTTTGTAACTTGATTATTAACATGCTTCATGATATGCTTTATAACATGATTACTAGTGTTCTTGAATTACCATGTTATCATGCCGTATTTCACATGCTATGGTTAGGACTTGACTGAGCTTGGGACTATGTCCATAGTCCTGGCATCCGGTATCAGACTTGAAGTTGTGGTTGGGATTCGTTTCGCCACACATGATGTGTTGGCGAACCCGTGTCGTACTTCGGTTGGCGATAGTGGTTGGCCACACGAGGTGCTTCTGCGCTTCATATCTCCCAACTTGTTGTGCGCTCGAGCCAGCCGAACACGTCAAGTAACCCGTGTGTCTTATGTATGTTCACCATGTTTGGTCGCTAATGTTTGAACCTAGGGTACCAAAATTACCAGTGGAATCCCTTTTAACCATGGTACCTCGATCCGCTAAGACTCATGAGCCGGGCATGGTGGTATGGGACACCGTGGTCGAGTTTGTCGGCCTCTGGCCGGGGCTACGTGCCTCCCCGTAGTGACCAGTGAGCAACTTAACTCGTGAGCCGATTATGGTGGTATGGGACATTATATTCACGCTGTCGGCCTACATTGATAAGGTGATGGGGGAGTGGTGCAACTTTTGTGCGTAACAGCCCTGGCAGCCCTTTGTAGTGACCGCGAGCATATTTTGAAGTCGCAGTGCGCCTTAGGGTTCACCGCGATGTATAGAGTATGAACTAGGCCTGTTTCTATATAGTGATGAATCGTTTAAGGGGTGATGGGGGAGTGGTGCAACCTTTGTGCGTAACAGCCCTGGTAGCCTCTGCAGTGACTTAGAAATTACACCATCGTCTGATATTACTAGGACTGACGACCCTAGAATGGATCATGTTTGGAAATGATACAAGGGAGGTACCTTAGTTTCCCAATCCTGCTGTTTGAAATGGATTAATTAAAAACTCGGTAATCATGTTCATCATGCATCGCATGTGCCTGGAAGATGTGGAGCACTGTGGGATGTAAGCATGCCGCGAACGTGAGATGGTGTCGCATGAGGGAGTTTGTCGGTGAGGGCATCCATCATACCTGCATTCATACTGGCATTAATCAGAGTAACTAGGAGTGTTTGATTTATTGTTTTATCATTACTGCTTGACTGTATTGATAACATGATAACTTATGCCTTATTGTTCCACTGAGTTAGCTACTCACTCCCACGTTACAGGACGGTGTTGCGCACACCAACCAGACTCTGTCTCAGGTTTAGGCGATCCGACCACTCTGGAGGCGGAGCCTGATTATGACGAGGACTAGGAGGAGTTCTCGTATATGCAGTTCTCTGGCGGCTTCGACTAGGTTGCCAGGATCGACGGGTTCTACAGGGATTGTACTTAGTTTTTTTTTTTGACATTTTGATTACAAACAGAAATGTATATGGACTCAGACGGATTCATACTCTGGAGAATGAAACGTTTATTTTGTTTCTTTACATACATATATATACAGTTCAGTCTTCCGCTTGCTTTTATACAATTGATCTGGAGTATGAATTTCTGTTTTGGTATAATCTCTTTCATGTTTATTGCTCTAACACAGACAACATTCAAACATCATTAAATATGTTGCATAAGTGATGCGTTGGAACTCGGGAGTTGAGTTACACTCGACCCCCAATTTTCAGGGCGTTACAAGTTGGTATCAGAGCATGATTTTGATTAAACCGGACCTGAGTTATGTCCCCACTACGTACGCTGACGCATTACAACTTAGGAGGGAGCGACAGAACATAGAAACAGTCATAGGTATTCTGATTTCGCCAAACGGTGAAGTTCCCTAAAGTCGAACGCCGAAATCGAGTCCGTAATCAACCATGGTCGCACGGGTCGACCTTAAAACATTCCTAGACCGGTCACAACCCTTTAAATAGGAATACCAAGTAATGAGAATGAAATCAGAAACAAACTACAACTAAGACTCCTAGAATTCGTGACTTATTATAAGGTCGTAATGTCTACTAGTGCACAAGGTTCTCAGCCAAAAAAAAAATAGTAAGAGTCCTATTTGGCTTCACCAAACCGTCCTCCTTATTACCTTAAGTTCCTTGCGCGATGAACATAACTCCTAAAACCCAACGGATGAAGAATCATTAAACTAAAACTACCATTTTTAGCAAAATGAAATTGAAACGAGAAAATTACCGTTAATCGGAGGGTTTTCTCACAATTTCGGGCTGCACAACCCGACGTAGCGGGGTTGGTTGGCTTCATTAGCTCGTTCTACCCCAAATTCATATATTTTACGTCAGATAACTCATTCCAGATTACAAGTTACGTTCGATTATTCCGAAACTACACGAAATAGAGCAAATCAGGATTGGGGGGCCAAACGGAACACTTTCGGAGGGATCCAAGGTGGGACCCAGGGATTTTTGGGGCCCAGGAGACTGGAGGATCACAACCATGGAGCCCTATTTCCAAAAATCCAAAATTTTTTGGCGAGGCCCTCGCCGGTTCGGCGAGGCCTCGCCGGTTATTGGGTTGGGCCGGGCCCGCGGTTCGGGCCGGTCGACTTTGGGGGTCCCTACAACCCCCTGCCCTAGCTCCCTTCCTAAATCCATTTCGAAAAGACCCACTTCCTTCACAAACCCCTCCCTTGGCCGTTTTTCCCTTCCACCTTGCTGCCCTCTCTTGCAAAACGCCTCTCCACCTCTCTTCTCTACTGATTTTCGACCACTTCTTACCATCCTCCATCGTGGTACGCTGCCCCCTCCTCCATTTCCTCTTCTTTCCACTCGTTTGGACCCCCTACACGTGGTTGGAGGTCCCAAAACCGTGGGAGTTATCTCCCAAACCGTCCTTCCCATCTTCTTTCTCCATTTCCCTGATCTTTTTCACCTCCCACGTCTGTTGGATCTGCTGATCGTGAAGAACTTGGGAGATCAGCCCCTTTTCCCTATTTCATCGATTTTCCATGGCCCTTTTGGGTGTTGTGGCGGCCGTTTTCTCCATCTCCACCATCCTCTCTCTGATGGGCAAGAGGAAGAGTGCCGCTGATGAGGCCGGGCCTAGTCGCCCTACACAATCGAGGCAACCGCGAGGCGCCGCCGCTAGCTCGAGCTTTGCCCGAGAGTTTCGCACGAAGCGGGACCTTGATCCCCGGATCCCTGCCGAACAGGTGCAGTTGGCGGCGCTACCTCATGGTGTCTATGAGGACCGCAGGGTTCTTTTCGAAGCCCAGGTGGATGGTCGGCTATTTGGGGAGTATTACTTGTTTGAACAAGTGGAGGTGGCCCTCTGGGGTCCGTTATTTGAGGTCAGGGGTCGCGCAAATTCCGGCACTGTCAGAGCCTTCTACGCCAACATTCGCAAGCCTACACTAGACCCTTTGCAGTTTCAGCTCTTAGTTGGGGTGGATCTATTCATCACCGTTGATGTGAGGATGATTGCGCGACTTATGAATATGCCCCTTGGTGACGTACATGCTAGCGAGCTGAATTTGGCGACTGCTCGTGAAAGGAATCGTCGCACCCGATACCTTTGTGGTGGCCGACTAGCTGAGTGGCAGCCGAACAAAAGCCTGCTAGCGTCCCACATGTCTGACGACTTCCGCCTACTACATCACATCTTCACATACGATCTTTACCCTAGGCACAGTAATCGCAGCGAGTGCACGCGACTTATGGTTGATTTTCTGTACCAAGTGGGGCAGCGGGCGAACTTGTGCGTGCCCACTTTCGTGTTGCGACAGGTCGTGAGTGTTGCACGCTCCACTAGGAGTTCTGATTCGCTTCCTTTCGGCCGACTCATATGCAGGATCGCACGGGAGTATGGCTATAGTCTGGGGGCAGAAATGCCAGTACAGGTCCACCAGATTGACGAAAATACTCTCAAACAGATGAAACTTAGGGCACATCGACAACGGGCCCGACAGGTCGAGAGTGAGGATGAGATTGAGAGCGATGAAGATACGAGTGAAGATGGAAGTGAAGTGCAAGAAGAGGAAGAGGAACCTGAGGCTCAGGACACTGAGGGGAGTTCACCTCCTGCGGCTCAGAAGCAGGGCATGGATCGGGATGCCTTTGATGCACGTTTGGCCGGTCTTGAGGAGGGTCAAGCCGCCCCGGCACAGAAGTCGGGCGAGTCCGAACCAAGCTTAGCAAGGTGTCTCGTACCTTAAAGGCCATCCTGTGTTGTCTGCAGGACAAGAATGCCCCTCCTCCATCGCCTGATTCGGATGACTAGTCATCCACGTTGTTGTGTGTGGTTATTGTTTGTTTTTGGTTACCACGATAGGCAGTTTATGTTTTCATGTAGTTGATGTAATAGATAATAGCGTGTTCTAAGTGTTTAATGTTGTGGATGTATTGGCTATTATGTGATTTCCGTCATGATTCATGTAACTCTGTATTCCATGTATTATGATAAATTTTGGATAAATGAAAGGCATGTAGCCCCTTTTGTTTTGATGATATGTGGAATGCTTAAAGTGCTTTATGATGTGTGTTATGCTGTATCTCACAAATGTTGTACCCTATGTTGTATAGGGCATGCCGCGACAGTATACGCGGAGCATGGCACATCTCCGTCTGACTGGCTCTATGGACCAGACTCCTTCTGGTAGTAGCGGTCCTGCAGACCGTGGGTTAGGTTCTGATCAGCCTCCTGCTGGTCCTGCCGGTGGATTGCCACCTTACACGCCCCCGGTCTGTGAGCAGTATCGGCCGTCTTCTTCTGCGCAGCATAACTCCCAGGCTGCTCCACCGACTGATAGGTTTGAGCAGCTGATGTTGATGATGCATCAGCAGCACCAGCACCAGCAGCTTATGGCCACTATCGCCGAGCCTTGTCCCATGGTGGTAGTGCGACTCCACCTACGACATCTGCTTGTCCTGCCAGGCACTCGGAGCCTCCTGCTCAGTGTGAGGATGTGCCTCTGCCCTCACCCGTGGTGCCTCCTACTGGAGATGTCAGTACACGCAGTCTACTCGAGCGATTTCAGCGCTTGAGGCCTCCTTCATTCATGGGCACTCATAGACCTGAGGAGGCAGAGTTTTGGCTTGACCGCATCTCTAAGATGCTTCGGATGCTGCATTGCTCAGAGGCGAGCAGAGCAGTGCGCTGGCCGCTTTCATGTTTGAGAGTGAGGCCAGTTTATGGTGGGATAGCGTGTTGCGGTCTGTCACAGCAGATTACATGTGGACCTGGGAGGCTTTCGAGTTCCGGTTCCATGAGAAATACTACCCGCAGACTTATCGACATGAGCGGGAGGATGAGTTTCTGTACCTCAGGCAGGGAGGCATGACGATTACGGAGTACGAGCACCGCTTCACAGAGTTGGGCCGCTTTGTCCCGACTATACTGGTAGATGAGCAGATGCGGATGCATCGTTTTTCCTTGGGTTTGCGACCGGAGATACGGTCGAAGATATGCTGCCTCAGTATACCTACCTATGCAGCACTGGTTCACATGTCTATGACGGCAGAGCAGGATGTGGACCGGTTGGCCCGATCTCGTGGCGCTATGGTTGCGAGGCCACGACAGGAGATATAAAGCAGGCCTATTCTAGGCAAGTGGCCTCGTGTGGACTCGCCTCCCAGGATCGCAGCGCCAGTGGCTCCGGTGAGGCGCCCTATTGTGACCTGCACGTACTGCGGGAAGCAGGGTCATCTTATTGGGAGTTGTTTCCCGCGGATGAAGGATAGTGGTTTCTCTCCGCCACAGATGTTGGGTCGTTCTCGCCCACAGGCCTTACCGACTACACCTTTACAGACCGTACCTACACATCCTTCCTTCCGACCTCCTGCATCACGTTTCGGGCCGCCACAACGGCCCTTGGCCCCTCAGCCGAACCGTCAGCAGCAGGCGCGCGTTCATACGCTTGTGGCTGAGGCACCTGAGACGTCACTTGCGGCCCCGACAACTTTTGAGGGTACGGCTTATATCCATGGTACTCCCGTTTCTTTATTGGTGGACACTGGGTCCACTACTTCTATCATTTCTTGTGGGGCGGTTAAACGTCTATCTTTGCCTACGATTCCCACAAAGGGAATGAGACTCACTACGGCTACTAGGACCTGTTCTGATGTCACATGGTTGTGCGAGGGTTGTCCGATAGTTTTGGGTAGCAGCACAGTGCTCGTCGACCTCATTGTTGCTCCACTATGGCACTACGACGTTATCCTTGGTATGGATTGGCTCGCCAAGATGAGGGCGGAGTTAGATTGCGATACTCGGATCGTGACTGCCTATGGACCTGATGGCACAGCGTTCATGTTTCCAGTACAGGTCAGTTGGCCCTGCCGTGTTGATTGTTACGCTGCTTTACTTGTGCCGATTGATGGTCCGACAGTAGAGGGTACGCCGGTGGTTCGAGAATTTGCAGGCGTGTTTGAGACTATTCCTGGGTTACCTCCTCGACGCAAGATCGATTTTACAATCGATCTTACGCCGGGTGCGACACCCATCTCACTGCCGACTTATCGTATGCCTCCATGTGAGATGGAGGAGCTGTGGAAACAGATTGACGATCTGGTAGACAAGGGTTTTATATGACCTAGTGTGTCTCCTTGGGGAGCACCTGTGCTATTTGTGAAGAAGAAGGACGGGTCGCTACGGTTGTGTATTGATTACCGTAGGTTGAACCAGGTCACGGTGAAGAACAAGTATCCTTTGCCCAGGATAGATGATCTGTTCGATCAGTTGAGGGGGGCGAAGTATTTCTTGAAGATTGATCTTCAGTCGGGGTACCACCAGTTGCGCGTGAGAGAGGAGGACGTGCAGAAGACAGCCTTCAGGACGTGCTTTGGGCACTATGAGTTCTTGGTGATGTTGTTCGGCTTGACGAACGCACCAGCCGTGTTCATGGATCTGATGAACCGGGTATTTTGGCCCTTCCTGTACCGATTCGTCATCGTCTTTATTGACGACATCTTGATATACTCTACGAGTCGGGAGGAGCACGAGGAGCACTTGAGAGCGGTGCTGGGTACACTGGAGAAGAACCAGCTATTCGCACAATACAAGAAGTGCGACTTCTGGCAGGAGGAAGTCAAGTTCCTGGGACACGTAGTGTCTAAGGATGGGATAGCAGTGGACCTTGCTAAGGTAGCTGCGGTTCAGGATTGGCAGCAGTCTGAGTCGATTTACGAGGTGAGGAGTTTCCTTGGTCTGGCTGGATATTACAGACGCTTCATTCGAGATTTCTCGAAGATCGCCAGGCCATTGTCTCAGTTGACTCGGAAGGACCTGAAGTTCGCCTGGAACGAGAAGGCGGAAGCAGCTTTCAAGGAGCTGAAGGATAAGTTGACGTCCGCCCCTGTGCTAGTATTGCCAGAGCAAGGAGAGAAATACACGATATATACTGACGCGTCTCGCGTTGGTTTAGGTTGTGTCCTGATGCAGAAGGACAGGGTGATTTCATATGCCTCGAGACAATTAAGGAAGCACGAGGAGAATTACCCTACACACGACCTAGAGTTGGTAGCTGTCATCTTTACATTGAAGCTCTGGAGACATTACCTCTACGGTGAGGAGTTCGAGCTTTTCTGCGACCACAAGAGCCTTAAATACATATTCACACAGCGGGATTTGAATATGAGACAGCGCCGATGGATGGAGACCTTGAAGGACTTCAAGTTCGAGGTTTCCTACCATCATCGGCAAGGCGAACCTTGTGGCGGTGCGTTGAGCCGCAAGAAGGCGTGCATTTGCGGCACCACTGATGATAGCTGAGTGGGACATGGTGGAGTTCATACGGGACTTCGAGTAGAGACTCACTGTCGAGGAGCCATATGAGTGTGTTGCGCATGTTCGGGTGCGGCCACTTATTGACGACAGGATTGTTGAGGCCCAAGAGGGCGATATATGGCTGTCTGAGCTTCGAGAGCAGGCTAGCGACGCCGAGGACTCCGAGTGGAGAGTTGGTTCTGATGGGGGTCTATGATTCCGTGGCCGCCTGTGCGTTCCTGATGTGCCTGACTTGAGACGCGAGCTTCTCGAGTCTGCCCATAACTCGAAGCTTGCGATGCATCCTGGTAGCACGAAGATGTACCAAGATTTGAGACGGACATATTGGTGGGATATTATGAAGGCCCACATCGCTGAGTATGTGTCTCGATGTCTGACGTGCCAGCCGGTCAAGGCAGAACATCGCCGACCTCCTGGACTGCTTCAACCCATGCCCATAGCGGAGTGGAAGTGGGACTTCATCTCCATGGATTTCATATCCGGGCTGCCGAAGACGAGGAAGGGACACGATTCCATTTGGGTGATTGTGGACCGGTTGACCAAATCGGCCCATTTCCTCCCTATCAGAGTTACGAACTCTGCAGACGAGCTGGCTAGATTGTACATCAGAGAGATCGTCCGTCTGCACGGGGTTCCATTAGAGATCGTGTCGGACAGAGACACGCGGTTCACATCCATCTTCTGGACTCGTATCCAGGAGGCGATGGGTGTAAAGTTGAAGTTCAGTACGGCGTTTCATCCTCAGACTGATGGGCAGATAGAGCGGGTGAATCAGATTCTGGAGGATATGTTGCGAGCATGTGTGTTGGACTTCAAGGATAGTTGGGATGACCGTCTTCCGTATGCAGAGTTCGCCTACAACAACAGCTTCCAGGCGACTATTGGCATGGCGCCATATGAGGCTCTATATGGTCGACCTTGTAGGGCACCGCACTGTTGGGCAGAGGTTGGAGAGCGTAGTCTGATTGGCCCGGAGTTGGTACAGGCGACTACAGAGAAGGTCGACATTATCAGGCGTCGATTACTTACAGCGCAGAGCAGGCAGAAGAGTTACGCCGATACGAGGCGGCGACCGCTGGAGTTCGAGGTCGGGGATCATGTATTCCTTCGAGTTTCCCCTATGAAGGGAGTCCTTCGGTTTGGGAAGAAGGGGAAGCTCACACCGAGGTTTATCGGTCCATTTCAGATACTGGATCGAGTGGGTGATGTGGCGTATCGTCTCGCTTTGCCCACACCACTTGCGTCGGTACACAACGTATTTCATGTGTCTATGCTGAAGAAGTACGTTCCCGATCCTTCGCACATCATCAGATGGGAGCAGTACGGTGACGAGGATGCTACATATGAGTTGCGCCCGACGCGCATCCTTGACAGGAAGGAGCAGGTACTGCGTAGCAAGGTTATCCCACTTGTGAAGGTACTTTGGACACATCATTCCGAGGAGGAAGCTACTCGGGAGACTGAGGCCGAGGTCAGGAAGAATTACCCTCAGATTCTCGAGGAATATGAAAAGGTATAAATTTTGAGGACGAAATTTTTTATTTAAGGGGGGTAGATTGTAACGACCTGTAAATTTCCGTACATTGGGTCGAGTACCACCTCGACCAGAAATCAATTAGGATTAAATCCCTTAGAAATTTAACAAAGTTAACTAAGTACTAAACTCAATTAGCTATGAAATCCGTTGGGATCGCTTTAAATACGATCTGCAAGACCCAAAACTTGCAAAACAAGTGACGCTAGGTTACCCTAAAGTTTAGAACCAAACTCATTTCCCGGCTGCTCTCGGGAATGAAATGAAACTTCGTATTAAGTCTAGATCGCACATCGGAAGTCCGATTAACACGAAGCTAAGGAACTAGGACCGCCTCACTGGACTTGACAATCATCTCAAAAATCAGGTCCATCCGATGTTCCACGGCCATTCGTTTCGATTCGGAGCGAGGGAGTGTGAAAAACACTATTCCCATCCTAATAAAAATATCGGGAATAGTGATCGGCATCGTTCGGTTGCACGTCGGTATTAAGCAACGGCCGTCGAGAATCAGACCAAATTACACCCTCGGATTAAGAAAAATTTCGGGGACATTTACATGTACTTAGAATTTCGATCGTGGCCATGACCGTTGAAGTGAAAGTGGTCCGCCACGTGCGATCTGGGAATCCGATCGAGTCGAAAACGTAACCCCACATAGATCCATAGGTGGTGAGCTTAAGTCTGACGTTTGGCTCAAAGAAGGCTACAGAACCTCTCTTTTGAGCTGGAAAAGTGACGAATATCCTATATTAACAGTAACCCTTGAACCTGAGTCTATTTTCAGAATGTTTTTGGCTATAAGAGGAGCTTAGAACAGCCCCTCTCACAGCCATACGAATTTGGGATTAAAACCCTAGAGAGAGAGAGAAAAGAGGGAGAATAGCTTGGGATTTGTGGGAGATCTTCCTCCTACTGCTTTCGGTTATCGCTCAGCCTACACCGCTCCTTTCCAGGTGTTTTCTCGGCGGTATCCATTCCGTTTGAAGGTAAGAAACCCTAACCCTAGGTCTGATTTGATGTAAGATCGTTGTAGGTTATGTAAAGGCTAACCGATTCCGCTCTTTAGGCTAGAAAACTCCCGTATACGGAAGTTCAACGACCCTTGCTGATTCGTTGCGATTCCAAAGGCAAAGGTGAGGACTTTAAGTGTATAAGTTGCGGTTTTCAACGCTTTCAATGTCAGATAATGGTAGATTCATGATCTGCATGCAATTGCACATGTACAAAGTGCCTTCCGTTTTCTGTTTCGATTAGAAGTGTAGAATTTGGAATTTCACATACTTTAGGTATTCGTATAAAATACCATATACGTATTTTTTTGGGAAATGTGTTTGACATGTTTAATTGTCGTATGGACATATGATGTATGGATAAAATACTCATTTGGCGAAAGGGTTCGCCTAAATACATGTTTACTAATATACACCATGTATGTAGAAATACGGTATTGTAAGAAGTACCGTATACGTGTATATTTTTACGACGTGTTTGTCATGATTAATTGTTGTATAAATATATTAAGTACGTGTAAATTAATTGCTTGGCGAAAAGAATCGCCGTATTACAAGTTCCCTTGTAAACACTATGTATGTTGAAATTGGGTATACTAGAAAATACCCTATACGTATAAAACTTGTTGATGTAATTGTCAGGGTTATTTGTTGTATGAGTATGATGTATATGTATAAAATACTAATTTGGTAAAGGGACAACCCTAGTGCGCTTTCCTCTAACATACGTCATGTATGTTGAAATAGAGCATTCCAAGTGTTGGTGAAATCGCTTGTGAGTGTAGGTGCTTAAGCGTTAGAACCTTAGGTAGGTGCCGAGATGGGATTCTCAGCTACCTTAGAGTCACATATGATACCCTCCATGTGGTTATTCACTCTAACCACTCACCTATGAAATATATGTATTTGTATCCCTATTTGCATAATGCTTTATAACATGCTTTTGAACATGCTTTGTAACTTGATTATTAACATGCTTCATGATATGCTTTATAACATGATTACTAGTGTTCTTGAATTACCATGTTATCATGCCGTATTTCACATGCTATGGTTAGGACTTGACTGAGCTTGGGACTATGTCCATAGTCCAGGCATCCGGTATCAGACTTGAAGTTGTGGTTGGGATTCGTTCCGCCACACATGATGTGTTGGCGAACCCGTGTCGTACTTCGGTTGGCGATAGTGGTTGGCCACACGAGGTGCTTCTGCGCTTCATATCGCCCAACTTGTTGTGCGCTCGAGCCAGCCGAACACATCAAGTAACCCGTGTGTCTTATGTATGTTCACCATGTTTGGTCGCTAATGTTTGAACCTAGGGTACCAAACTTACCAGTGGAATCCCTTTTAACCATGGTACCTCGATCCGCTAAGACTCATGAGCCGGGCATGGTGGTATGGGACACCGTGGTCGAAATTTGTCGGCCTACGCTGGGGCTACGTGCCCTCCCGTAGTGACCGGTGAGCAACTTAACTCGTGAGCCGATTATGGTGGTATGGGACACTATATTCGCGGTTGTCGGCCTACATTGATAAGGTGATGGGGAGTGGTGCAACCTTTGTGCGTAACAGCCACAGCGACCCTTTGTAGTGACCGCGAGCATATTCTGAAGTCGCAGTGCGCCTTAGGGTTCACCGCGATGTATAGAGTATGAACTAGGCCTGTTTCTGTATAGTGATGAATCGTTTAAAGGGTGATGGGGGAGTGGTGCAACCTTTGTGCGTAACAGCCCTGGTAGCCTCTGCAGTGACCTAGAAATTACACCATCGTCTGATATTACTAGGACTGACGACCCTAGAATGGATCATGTTTGGAAATGATACAAGGGAGGTACCTTAGTTTCCCAATCCTGCTGTTTGAAATGGATTAATTAAAAACTCGGTAATCATGCTCATCATGCATCGCATGTGCCTGGAAGATGTGGAGTATTGTGGGATGTAAGCATGCCGCGAACGTGAGATGGTGTCGCATGAGGGAGTTTGTCGGTGAGGGCATCCATCATACCTGCATTCATACTGGCATTAATCAGAGTAACTAGGAGTGTTTGATTTATTGCTTTATCATTACTGCTTGACTGTATTGATAACATGATAACTTATGCCTTATTATTCCACTGATTTAGCTACTCACTCCCACGTTACGGGATGGTGTTGCGTACACCAACTAGACTCTGTCTCAGGTTTAGGCGATCCGACTACTCTGGAGGCGGAGCCTGATTATGACGAGGACCAGGAGGAGTTCTCGTATATGCAGTTCTCTGGCGGCTTCGACTAGGTTGCCAAGATCGACGGGTTCTACAGGGATTGTATGTAGTTATTTTTTTTTGACATTTTGATTACAAACAGAAATGTATATGGATTCAGACGGATTCATACTCTGGAGAATGAAATATTTATTTTGTTTCTTTACATACATATATATACAGTTCAGTCTTCCGCTTGCTTTTATACAATTGATCTGGAGTATGAATTTCTGTTTTGGTATAATCTCTTTCATGTTTATTGCTCTAACACAGACAACATTCAAACATCATTAAATATGTTGCATAAGTGTGCGTTGGAACTCGGGAGTTGAGTTACACTCGACCCTCGATTTTCAGGGCGTTATATAACATGCCTGCTAACATGCTTGTATTACTTCGTTATCATGCTTTACTCCACATGTTATTGATGAGATCTGTTTGAGTTTGGGACTAAGCCTATAGTCCAAACATTCGGTACCAGACTTGAGATTGTGGCTGAGACTCATGTCGCCACAAAGGATGTGTCTGGCGAACCCGAGTCGTACTTCGGTTGGCGATAGTGGTTAGCCACACGGAGTGCTTTTGCGCTCCATATCGCCCAACTTGTGGTGCGCTCGAGCTAGTCAGACTCGTCAAGTAAACTGATATGTGTACGTGTGTTCACTATGTTTGGTCGCTACTGCTTGAACCTAGGGTACCAAACTTACCAGTGGCGATCCCGTTAACCATGGTACCTCGATCCGCTAAGACGCATGAGCCGGGCATGGTGGTATGGGACACCGTGGTCGAGAAATGCTGTCGCCTACGCCGGGGCCATGTGCCTCCCGTAGTGACCATTGCACAACTAAACTCGTGAGCCGAATACGGTGGTATGGGACAACGTATTAATTTGTCGATACTACGGCGAGAGCCGAGTACGGTGAGACCTGTGCTCATGCTGACGGGCGACGAGTCCTCCGTAGTATCTTCGAGTATACTCCAAGTGTCTGTAATTGGCGACGAGTCTTTCACAGCAACTAGAGTATGAGTTGAGCCGAGTACGGTGAGACCTGTACTCGAGCTGATGGCTAGTGATTGAGCCAAGTACGGTGAGACCTGTACTTGAGCTGACGGCCAGTAATTGAGCCGCATACGGTGAGGTCTGTATCCGCGCTGACGGGTGACGAGCCCTTTGCGATGCCTTCACTACGCTTCTCAAACCATAATATCATATGAGATTAGCTAGGATTGACGACCCTAGAATGGATCATGTTTGGGAATGATACAAGGGAGGTACCTTAGTTTCTCAATACTGCTGGTTGAAATGGACTAATAATAACTCGGTAATCATTATCATCATCACACCGCATGTGCTTAGTAGATGTGGCGCACTGAGGGAGTTAAGCATTCGCAAAGGTAAGATGATGTCGCTTGAGGGTGGTTTGGCAAGGGCATACAACATCATGTCATTTCATTTTCGCACTTAATAAGAGTAGTTAAAATTGTTTGATTTGTACTGCTTTATCATTACTGCTTGATTGAATTGATAACATGTTAACCTATACTTTATTGTTCCACTGAGTTAGCTACTCACTCCCACGTTACGGGACGGTGTTTGCAACACCCACCAGACTCTGTCGCAGGTATAGATGGTGCCTCGGTTCAGGAGCCGGAGCCCGACTTCGAGGAGGATCAGGATGAGTTCTCCTTTATGCAGTACTCTGACGGCTATGCTTAGGCCAACTGCATCGCGGGAATTCCAGGGCTTATCTACGGAATTGTATTTTGATTTTTGGACTTAGAAACAATACATGTATATTGGTACTCAGTTAGTACTCATACTCTGGAGTTCACAAAATTTTGTTACTTTACATACTTTGAATATAAAATTTCAGTCTTCCGCTTGCCTTTATACAATTGAACTGGAGTATGATTTACTTTTTTGGTATAATCTCATTCATGTTTATTGCTCTAACTCAGACAACATTTAACCATCATTGTGTATGTTGCATAAGTGATGCGTTGGAACTCGGGAGTTGAGTTCATACTCGACCCTCGATTTTCAGGGCGTTACACTCAACTGGTCTACAAGAAGCTTCATCTGAGAGTCCTATAAGGTCATCCAAATCCAGAATACCCCTTCTATTTCCTCCTTTCCTCAAGATTCCATCTTGTGCTTTTTGGGTATTTCTAGATTTTGAGAGAACTTCTGTTCGTTAAACCCCAAATTCATCAAATCTCTCTCTGTGAGTACCTGTAAATGGGAAAGGACAAGGGCAAAATGTCTGGTCCTGGAGAATCTTCGAGATCCTCCAGGCAAAAGGTCCTTGCTCCAAAGGAAAGGGCGAGGGCGCTTGAACATGTGACCCCTACACGCCAACAAACAAGACAGACATCACGTGACGGGTCCCAACCTGAAGCACCAGCCCCTCCTCCTGCTAGGGTGAATCCGGCTCTGGCCAAATACACTGGAAGAAAGCTAGTCCATAAAAGGAGGATAGACAGGGAGTGTCTAAAACCATACAATCTGGAACCCCTATTAGCCGCAATTGACTGGCTACCTCTCCTCGACTTTGGGCTTCCGTGTCACTACGAAAGAACCTACAACTTCTTTGTGTCTAGTCACTCTCCAGTGGTTGACACCTCTTCTATCACTATTTCTGTTGAGGGTGACGATGTGGAGATTACCCCTGAATCTATTACACAAATTTTCGGCCTCACTCTATCTCCCGTCGGTCTCCCTAACATGGACGAGAATGTTGATACTCGATCCATGGTTACTAAATTTCTTTGCAATGGTCGTGATATTCCCTGGCATCAAGGCAATGCGCTAAAAGAAAAATTCATGGAACTGAGGTATCGTATTCTGCATGGCATCTTCGCCTCCAACGTATATCCTCGAAGTACCAATCGTTCCAATCTTACAGGACTCATGGCCATGGTAGTATATTCTATCGCAACTAGGATCAAAGTTTACCTTCCTATGCTAATTATTCACCACTTAGTGTATGCGATTCACACTTCTCAAGATGTTCATCTGCCCTATCCTTGGATTATTCATGTGCTGTGTAATATGATCGGTCTTCCGGTAACACGCGATCAGGAACTTCCTCTTCAACACTTCAACAAAAACAACATTAGAAAGATGCATTTGAAGTTCCACAGATTTCCCGAAGACTGACCCGAGGAAGGGATTCACGAAGAAGGTGAACATGGTGAAGGGGCTACGCAAGCCGAAGGCACCGGAATGCCCAAAGGTGATCCTCTTGCATCATAACAAGTGTCATCTCTATCTGACCCGGTGTATGGAAAACGATTCAAGATACATTAAGATCAGATTGTAATGACACTACGAGAAGTCACTCAGCTGAAAGAGTCAATGAATGTAAGGTTCAATGTCCTGGAACGTCTGGTGAATGGGGTGCAGTAGTTGGTGCAACAATTGGTGGATTTGATCACCTGCAGATGCGACAATACAGCACCGTCTTCCTCCACTCCACCATAGTATAGACAATCTGTGTGCCATCACATACACCCTATTCTCATCTCAGTGTATGGGCATGGGTATCTTTTTGAATACCCTGCTCTCATTTGAGTGTATGTGATGGATTACTAACCTGCAAAGTCTGACAAGTTTTTTTTGGATATTTATATGCCCATGGATGGTCTAGATACTTGTGCTTGTTTTTGGGTGCCCATGGATGGGCTATTTTTATTTTTTTTATTTGGGATGGATGTTACATTACTGCCAACCTTGGGCAGTACATATTTTGGATATTTTGTTTCATGGATGGTTATAATTCATATATGCATACTGCCATATTTCTCTAGGTTACTTCAAATGATGTTTATCCCTGTTTCCCTGATTTATCTTGTTTATATCAACAGACAATGCCTCCTCATGCATATTCCTTAACTGATTTATAATGGTTGATCTTTATATTCATACTATTAGTGTCTGTTAAAATCACTAATCTCCTTTAACTTAATATGCATACATGATTTCTATGAAGAGATGTTCTTTTACATCTATCTATTCTGCTTATGCTATCTGAATTTTTGGTTCTCTCATATGCTTCAACTTCAGTCAATGTATATTGTTATATTTCCCTTTGCCAATGACTTACAAAAAGGGGGAGAAAAAATCCACACCCCAAAGGAAAATTATGTATATCTGCTTGTATCTGTGAATGTTGGTACAAGTGTTAGGGGGATCAGCTGTAAGAAGACAAGAGGAGATTGTTGTTGAGGGGGAGTAGCTACTGAATAGAATGGTCATTTGTGTTTGTGAACTAGATGGCTTTCTAAAATTGTGTAAAGTTCATGTACACACAATTTAGGGTGTTAGTCTAGAAGTTGTTCAAGGGTGTTTTGGTGTTTTGTCACGTAATTGATAAAGGGGGAGATTGAAAGTGCCCTGGTTTGTCAATTAGTGTGAGCGTTGAGTCAAAAAGACAAAGGAACCCCATAAGAAGATTGATCAAGCGTCTGCCTCAACAGGATGTGTGCCCGAACTTGTCACAGGTAAATCTTATCCTCACATCCCATGTCCCAAAACACCAAGTAATTAAAACCCTTAAAATTGAATAGAACATCCTAGGGTTTTTGGTTAGAAAACTTTTTTTCAAAAAACAGAAAAATCTTTAAGTTTTCTACCTATGTCGATTTATCGATACATGGCTCGATGAAATCGAATCCTGCTATCAATATCCTCGAAGCTCACTCGATAGTATCGAATTGAGGACTTATGATGTCCAACAACCACAAAGATCTCTGGACTGAATTATCGATGAATCGATGGATTGCTCGATATCATCAAAATTTGAATCTTGAGTCCATCGAGTCGACTCGATATAATCGACATCAGGTCAGTTATGTCCAAAATACTATTAAGGAAAATCATGTGATTCACGATATATCGAAGGGCTCCTTGATATCCTCGAAATTCAAATCTCGATGATATAGGTAGACCTTCGATGATATCGGATTGGGACACAAATCTATCCAGCAAGTTTTCAGGTTATTTTTCTTTGATGAGGGTCACTCGATAAAATCGATATACAAATATCGATCATATCAAGGCTGGACCGATATCATCGAAATAGGACAAAAACTGTCCAGCAAGCTCATAGGAAAATTCTCTGGAATTATCGATAAATTGACACTGCCATCGATATCATCGACATTTAAATTCCGATGATATCGAGTGATGCTCGATCATATCTTAGACCTATTAAGTTTTAAAGGCAAGTGCTCTCACATTTCCAAATGTCGAGGAATCGAACCCAGTGTCGATGAAATCAGAGTTCGAAATCCGATGTCATCGATGTGTGTTCGATCCCCTAGACCAGTTGGTAAAAAGTTTCAAAAGCATTTGACAGTTGAGTTCGTATCATCGAGTGGTCAGTCGATGCTATCGAGAGTATATGCTCGAAGATATCGACCCTGCTTGATGATATTGAACTCTTTCAAAAATGTGACCGTTTTATATCCATTGGAACCTTTTTCTTATTTAATAAGAGCTTGCCCTTCATTGTTAGTCGAGAAAATAGAGAGTGTTTTTGAGTGTTTAACCCCAGATCATATACCCTAAGCCTTTTCTCTCATGGAAGTTCATCCTCTAATCCACCCTCATCATTGACATTCAATAGAGTGGATTGGGGAATGAACTTCCGCATTCAAGGATCCTGCAGCTACCATCTTAATGGCAAATCATCAAGCTGGGATACCTTGGATGCATAAATGATTGGAATTGCTCTGTCTCTTTTTATAAGAAAACATTTAATAGAGTATGATTCCATCATAACCTTGACCCAACCCGTTAGCTTACATTGGTACATCATCTGAGTTGCGGTTCAAAGCAGTTGAAGATTCTTTGTCGTGAAAGGAGGTGATCTTCATCAATGTGTTGAATGGGGCTCATGTACTTATCTGTAAGTGATTGGAGTCCAGAGAACCCTTGTGATCATTCTCTCTGTAGGATTAGGTCTAAGGTGTTTCTCGCCCCCTTCAAGTTCTCATACGAGGCCTCCGACGGGAGCGTACGTGGGGGTACTTTGTGTTGACCCTTGCTCTATGGAGAGCATAAACTCTTAGGTCTTTGTGTAGGTCCTTGACCTATGTGGTCTAAAACCTAGGTGTTGTGTGTTGACCCTTGCTCATCGGACCATAAACTGGTGAGGTTCCTTGTGTGGATCCTTAGCCTGTGTGGCCTAAAATTCAGGTGTTGTGTGTTGACTCTTGCTCCTGTGTGGGGCATAAACTTATGTCGTGTAGACACATTAGAGTCAACCTAGTATAGGTTGTACTGGTTTGAGGTGAACCTGTTGTGAAACCTCCATTAGTGAGATCCGGTACACTCAAGGGTTGAGTGCGTCCGCCAGAAGTGGAGTAGACAAGTAGTCGAACCACTATAAAAATAACCGTGTTTGAGATTGCTATTGTCTTCTACTGCTTGTGTGATTTCCTTAAATGTTTTCATATCTGATTATCTAAGATCACACCTCACACACAATCACCTCCATCATAAATTATGATTTGCATCTTGTTTATCTTTCAAATAGTTTTATAACTGGATCCTCTATTTGGCTTGGAAGCCATTAAAGTTACTTTGAAGAAATCCTAATACATGCATATTTTCTAAGGATAAGATTGATAGGATTTTAAAATATCATGACATACTAAAAAGTCCTATTCACCCCCTCTAGGACATATTGGCATATACCCACTTCAACTAAAGTGGTCATTACCGTAATTTCAACTCTTACAAAGCTTAGTGGCATCTGTGAAGGTTCCTGCTGTAGCGATGACTCTCACCCCAATCATAGGGGTAGTGTCCAACCCTAATTGCTTGACTGTAGAGCATGTTATCATTGAAACAGTGGACCCAGTGTCCACTAACAGAAATATTAGAGTACCTTAGATGTGAGCAATGGCTTCAAAGGCTAGCGGTATTGCAACCACTGATTCGGATGCTTCGACGGTGAGTGCATGTATGCGAGCTTGTTGCGGGCGGTTAGGCGACATTATCATAGGTCATTGAAGCGGCCTATTTCAAGATACAGGAGGTCATTTGTATGGTTGTGCCGGTGCTACAGATCGTAGAGGTGAAGCCAAAATAGCATGCGGTGGCCGACAGTTGACCCTTTGAGGTGGCATATAGCCATTATCCTTCATCTTGGTAAAGCAGAAGAGGTCAATATGGACTGCTTTGTTACAATAAGTACACCAAAGATCGGATCGCCTCTACTGAGCCGACGGAGCCATAGGTCTTGGAGGCGAGTTCATACGGGGCCTCTTGCCGAGAAATGGCCTGTTCTGCAATTCAGCCCTAGGCCTTGGGCCTATTGGCATGCATGTTCGAGACACCAGTTCACCATCCTGCTCAGCTCGCAGGGACATGTTCATTAGCTCAGCATAGTTGGGGATGCTAGCGCAACACATCTTGGTGCAGATGTCAGCCCGCAGCCCTTTTGAAAATCATCGCATTCTCATCGGCTCATTTGCCAAAATCAAAGGAGCATATCTAGCCAGCTCGTGAAACGGTTCTCGTGTTCTGCCACTATCATTCCCCCCTATTTGAGGCGGAGGAATTCACCCTCTTTTTCATTATAGTAAGTGAGGGGGAAGTATTTCTCATGGAAGCGTACCTCGAACTCATCCCATGTCCACTCAAATCCTGTGGGAACAGTTCGAAGGACACTGTCCCACCATAGGTTAGCTTCCTTCTCAAACATATATGTGACTAGCTAGTCCTATTCCGCTTCGGCACAGTGTAACGGGCTCAACATCTTAGAAAGATGATCTAACCAGTACTCGGCCTCCTCGGGTCTATGAGTACCCGTAAAAGTGGGAGCATGGAGGCGTTGAAAGCGCTTGAACAAGCCACTTGCAGTCATAGTCCCCGTAGCCTGTATGTGTGGCATCGGCGGGGCCACGTTCATGTTTTTTGCAATGACCCCTGCTATAATCGCCAGGACCTGTTGTTGCTATTATATTAAGAGCATCATTTGATCTAACCTATTAGGGGGAGAGGATGCTTAAGGCATGTGTGGCATCGACGAAGATGTGCGGTTCTGACCTAGAACCGGTGGTGCATTCGGCGTTGGCCCATTTGTAGGGCTAGTGGCCAGTTGTGAATCCAGCATCGTATTGCTACTTGGACCCAAACTAGGGCCCATTTGGCTATCACTCGGGGGAGGGGCCCCGTCAACCAACTCACCAAGTGGGAGACATGCCATGTTTTGAGTGATTTTAGGAGGCATTCCCTATATACTACATAGGCTACAACATTTGTAGGATTAGGATAACATCATCAACTTTTTCCAAACATTCCACACATTTTTAAACAAAAAGAGCTTCGTGCATTACATTTAATAAAATTTGTCACAGTTACATATGATGTGGCGTTACATGTACTATGACAGGGAATACATAAAAGCCTACTACAAAAGGCTTCAACACTTACCAATCCTAACATCCAACTAAGCCTATCCAAGGCTACTACAAAAAGCAAGGAAAGCAACTACAAACTATACTACTAATCCTCCGACTATGGCGAAGGCAGAGGTGCTCCCTTATCCTACATGAAGCACAGGAGGGTCTTCAGGGTACGGGACATCCTTTTGGACTTCTGCTTCAGGTAGGCCTGGTTTTCCTCGAACTTCTATTTCTAGTAGGCCTAGTTTTCTCGATCTTGGCCATGCAGGCGTCTAAGGCGGCCCGGTCATGGTGGTCATCACGACAGTAGGAGGCCCCCCGTCTAAGTCCTGGGCCTCCTCTTCTCCCTCTTGTTCCTCTTCTTCACTGTCTTCCTCTTCTTCAATGTCTTCCTATTCTTCGGTCTCTTCTTCTATCTCATCCCTGAATTCTTCAATTCTGTCTTGGCGTTTCCTAAGGCCTATTTTCATGTTGTTGATGGTAGTCTCGTTGATGGAATGGACAGGGGCGAGGTTGTCCATGTGGAGCCTGATCCCAAAGTTGTGGGCAATCTTACAGATGAGTTGGCCGAATGAAAGGGATGAGTCCCCCCAAGTAGAAAATGTCGTATTAACTATCTGGGTCAAGGCAAGAGTAGGCAAGCACACCTTTGCTCCCTGTCCAACTCGGTACAAGAAATCCACCATAAATCTAGTGCATTCTGTGTGGTTGTTCCACCTAGGATACACGTTATATGTGCAAATATGGTGGAGTAGGCGGTAATCTTCCATCATGCGTGTCGTTGGGAGGCTGTTCCCTCGCCGCCAATTAACAAGTTGGCCGCAAAGGAAGTGAGTGCAGCGATCTCTCTCCCGTCCACTAGCAAGATTAGTCTCACTGGCATGCACAACACCACGCTCTACTCCCATGAAACATGTCATGATATCCAGATCGACCCTGGTTTCTGTTCTTCCTAACGGGATGGTAAACAGGAGAGGCTCAAGAGTTGGGTCCCTTATGTGTGCATAGAAGGCTCATATGGTGCCCTCATTAGCACGTATTTTTCCTTCAAATATGGGACTCCACCCGTTCTCCATGAGGTGATCGATCACTAGATATATCCCAGATAATTTCCCATCCATGTGAGCTTCAAAAACAACCTCCACCACGCCCTGCTGGTTCGGCTAGTGATGCACTGCCACTCCATGCTGGCCTAGCCGGTGGTGCCTCTGCCATAGGGTGGTGGCAACCCCTGAAAGTGCCCTAGTTTGTCAATTAGCATGAGTGTTGACTCAGCAAGACAAAGGAGCCCCATAGGATGATTGATCAAGCATCTGCCTTAACAGGATGTATGCACAAACTCGTCACAGGTAAATCTTAGCCTCACATCCCATGTCCTAAAACACTAGGTAATTGAAACCCTTAAAATTGAATAGAACATCGTAGGGTTTTTAGTTAGAAAACTTTTTTTCAAAAAATAGAAAAATCATTAAGTTTTCTACCTTTGTTGATTTATCGATACATGGCTCGATGAAATCAAACTGTAACATCCCGGATTTTTGCCAACCTGGAATTAGACGTCCTTAGGCAATGGGTCGATCCTAACACCTTATTAACTTGTCAGAACTCAATCCCAAAGTCTAAAACTGCTTTTGAACCCATTTCCTTCACAAATCCCACCCTTCACCACCTTGCTCTTTCAATTTTCCTAAGTACTTTCACCCTAGACACTATCTTAAACTAGTTAAGTGTTATAACTTGGATCACCTTATATACAAACTACAAAGGTCTAAGTACCACCTCAGATAGAAATCTTATAGGACTAAATCCTTTAGAAATGAGACAAAGTAACTAAGTGCTAAACTAGATTAGCTACGAAATCTGTTTGATCCACTTTAAATACGATCTGCAAGACCCAAAACTTGTAGAATCATTGACGCTAGGTTACCCTAAAATCTAGGATCAATCTCATTACCCGGCTGCTCTTGGGAGCATCTCGAAACTCCGTATCAGTTCTAGACCACACATTGGGAGGCCAAATAATACGAGGTTAAGGACTTAGGACCGCCTCGTTGGGCTTGACAACCATCTCGAAAATCAAATCCAGATAGTGTCCCACGACTATTCGCTTGAGTCCGGAGCGAGAAGTGTGAAAATACTCGATTTTCTTTAAAAATAAATATCTCAAATAGTAATCTGAGACTTATCACTTGCGTGTCGGTATTAAGCAGCCTGACCGTCAGAATCAGACCAAATTACACCCTTGGATCAGGAAAAGTTTCATACACGTGTCAGTGTACTCGGAATCTCCGATCGAGATCCGCTGACTGTTGAACTGAAACTGGTCCACCACGCGTGATCTGGAAATCTGACTAAAATGAAAACTTAACTAAACGTAGATCCAGTGTTCGTGAGCTTAAGTCTGACCTTTGGCTCAAGGAGGCCCGCCAAAAGTCCTCCGTTGAGCTGAAACCAGCTCACTTTGGTTATAACCTAAGTATACCTTGACCTGGAGTCTATTTTGGAGACTTTTTAGGCTATATAAGGACCTTAGAATCCTCTCTCTCACAGCTATACGAATTTGAGAGAAACCCTAGAGAGAGAAGAGAGAAAAGAGAGAGAAAGTGAGAGAGTTGTAGGAGATCCTTCCTGCCTTTCTTTCTTGCTGCCTTAGGTGCTTAACCACCTCATTCTTATCGCTTTCCCGGCGATTTCAGTGATGTTTCTAGGTAAGAAAACCTAACCCTAAACTGATTTGGGGTTTTAAGAGTTGTAGGTTATGAAATAGCTAACCTATTTCGCTCTATAGGTTGTCAAACTGCCGTAGACGGAAGCTTAGTAAACCTATCGTATTCTTTACGATTCTACGATAAAATGTGCAGACTTTAGGTGTATAGGTTATGGTTTTCAACGCTTTCAATGTCAAATAATGATAGATTCATGATCTGCATGCAATTGCACATGTACAAAGTGCTGTCTGTTTTTCATTTCGATTAAAGATGAAGAATATGGAATTTTACATACTCTAGGTATTTGTAGAAAGTACCGTATACGTATAAATTTTAGAAATATGTTTGACATGATTATTTGTTATATGAATATATTATACATGGATAAAATACTTGTTTGGCGAAAGGACTCGCCCTAATACATGTTTTGCTAATGTACACTATGTATGTAGAAACAGTGTATTCTAGAAAGTACCGTATACAAATAAATTTTAGGAATGTGTTTGCCATGATTATTTTCTGTATGAATATATTATATATGGATAAAATACTTAGTTGGCGAAAGGACTCGCCATAATACATGATTTGTTAATATACACTACGTAGTAGAAATTGTGTATTCTAGAAAGTACCGTATACATACATATTTTGGAGATGTGTTTGCCATGACTATTTTCTATATGAATATGTTATGTATGCGTAAAATACTTGCTTGGTGAAAGGTTTCTCCCTAATGCATGTTTTGCTAACATACACTATGTATGTTGAAATAGTGTATTCTAAGTGTTTGTGAAAATGCTTGTGAGAGTAAGTGCTTGGATAATGTTGCCTTAGATAGGTGTTGAGATGGGATTCTCAACTACCTTAGAGACCTGTATGATTTCCTCCATGTGGTTGTTTAGTTTAACCGCTTACTTATGAAACATATATGTTTGTGTGCTTGTTTATATAGTGTTTTACAACATGCTTTATAACATGCTTTATGATTGTATGATTTTGTTTATGTAATGCGTATGTTTAAATTCATGTTTATATTGTATGATCCGTCATGGGTGATGGGGGAGTGGAGCAACGAGAGCGTGCAAAAGCCTTGGCAGCCCTAAATGGATAATACCAGACTTGATTGTATGATTTGAATCTTGATCCATTACTGCTTTAACTATCTGTAATTGAATGTGATTGGAGCTATTATATAGTCCAGGCAATCGGTAACAGATTTGAGCTCGTGGTTGACTTCTATTCCCCACGCAAGACGTGTTTGACGAACCCGAGTCGTGCGTTGCTTGTCGGCAGTGGTTAGGCCACACGAAGTGCTTATGCACTTCATGTCGTATAACTCAATGGGCGCTCATGCTAGTCGAGCTCGCCAAGTAACCCGATCTGTCTAATGTTTGTTCACCATGTTTGGACGCAACTGCTTGAACCTAGGGTACCAAACTTACCAGTGAAATCCCTTTAACCATGGTACCTCTATTCGCTGGACTCATGAGCCGGGCATGGTAGTATGGGACACCGTGGTCGAGCTGTCGGCCTACGCTGGGGCCACATGCCTCCCCATAGTGACCATTGAGTAACCAGACTCGTGGGCCGAATACGGTGGTATGGGACACTGTATTCGAGCTGTCGACACCTACGGCGAGAGCCGAGTATGGTGAGATTTGTACTCGTGCTGACGGGCAACGAGTCCTCCGTAGTGTCTTTAAGTATACTCTAAAGTCTGTGATTGGCGATGAGCCCTTCGCAGTAACTAGAGTATGAGTTGAGCCGAGTACGGTGAGACCTATATTCGAGCTGACGGCTAGCGATTAAGCCAAGTACGGTGAGACCTGTACTCGAGCTGACGGCTAGCAATTGAGCCGCATACGGTTAGATCTGTATCCGTGCTGATGGGTGATGAGCCATTTGCAATGCCTTCGCGATGCCTCTCGAACCATAATATCGTATGAGATTAACTAGGATTGACGACCCTAGAATGGATCATGTATGGGAATGATACAAGGGAGGTACCTTAGTTTTCCAATACTACTGTTTGAAATGGACTAATAACTACTCGGTAATCATGCTCATCATTGCATCGCATGTGCCTGGTAGATGTGGAGCACTGAGGGAGGTATGCATCCGTGAACGTAAGATGATGTCGCATGAGAGTGGTTTGGCAAGGGCATTCATCATGTCATTTCATACTTACATTAATAAGAGAACTTAGAATTGTTTGATTGTATTGCTTTATCATTACTGCGTGGCTGAGTTGATAACATGTTAACCTATACCTTATTGTTCAACTGAGTTGATCACTCACTCCCACGTTATAGGACGATATTTGCAACACCAACCAGATTTGTTGAGTTTCAGGTGATGGCGATGTTTATGAAGCAGAGCCGGACTACTACTATGATGTTGAGGAGGAGTTCTCCTACATATAACTCTCTGACAGGTCTATGAAGACCTGGTAATGTATTAACGGGGCTACGGTACACAGGATAGAAGACATTACACTTCCTCACATTTGGTAAATTTTAGAATTGTACTTGTAATTATTTAACCTGGTAACATTATCACACTCTTGAGACTCACCACAGTTTTTATATTCTATATGTCTATCACAGTCTTTCGCTTGCAATTTAACTGTCTCTGGAGTATGATATGCTATTTTGGCTTAATCTCACTCATGTTCAATGCACGAATACAGTCAACATTCAATCATCATTCATTTTATTGCATAAGTGATATTCTGAAACTCGGGAGTTGAGTTACTACTCGACCCCCGATTTTTGGGATGTTACACAAACCTATTATCGATGTCCTCGAAGCTCACTCGATATTATCAAATTGAGGACTTATGATGTCCAGCAACCACAAAGATCTCTGGACTAAATTATCGATGAATTGCTCAATATCATCAAATTTTGAATCTTGAGTCCATCGAGTCGACTCGATATAATCGACATCAGGTCAGTTGTGTCAAAAATGCTACTAAGGCAAATCATGTGATTCATGATATATCGAAGGGCTCATCAATATCCTCAAAATTAAAATCTTGATGGTAACAGTAGACCTTCGATGATATCAGATTGGGACACAAATCTATCCAGCAAGTTTTTAAGTTATTTTTCTTAGATCGAGGGTCACTCAATAAAATTAAAATTCAAATATCGATCATATCGAGGCCTAGACCGATATCATCGAAATAGGACAAAAACTGTCCAACAAGCTTATAGGAAAATTCCCTAGAATTATCGATGAATCGACACTGCCATCGATAACATTGAAATTCAAATTTTGATGATATCGAGTGATGCTCAATCATATCTTAGACCTGTTAAGTTTCAAAGGCAAGTGCTCTCACATTTTTAAATGTCAAGGAATTGAACCTAGTGTCGATGAAATCGAAGTTCGAAATCCGATGTCATCGATGTGTGTTCGATCCCCTCGACCAGTAGGTAAAAAGTTTCAAAAGCGTTTGACAGTTGAGTTCGTATCATCGAGCGGCCAGTCAATGTTATCGACAATACACTCTTGATGATATTGATCCTGCTCGATGATATCGAACTCTGTAAAAAATGTGACCATTTTATATCCGTTGAACATTTTGCCTATTTAATGAGAGCTTGCCCTTGGTTGTTGGTAGAGAAAATAGAGAGCGCTTTTAAGTGTTTAACCCCAAATCATATACCCTAAGTCTTTTCTCTCATGAAAGTTCATCCTCCAATCCACCCTCATCATTGACGTTCAATAGAGTGGATTGGGGAATGAACTTCCGCATTCAAGGATCCTGTAGCTACCATCTTAATGGCAAATCATTAAGTTGGGATACCTTGAATGTTGTGTGTTAACCCTTGCTGATGGGAGCATAAACTGGTGAGGTTCCTTGTGTGGATCCTTGGTCTATGTGGCCTAAAATTCGGGTGTTGTGTGTTGACCCTTGCTCCTGTGTGAGGCGTAAACTTGTGTCGTGTAGACACATTAGAGTCAGCCTAGTGTAGGTTGTACTGGTTTGAGACAAACCCGATTTGAAACCTCCGGTTTGAGGTGAACCTGTTGTGAAACCTCCATTAGTGAGATCCGGTATACTCAAGGGTTGAGTACGTTCGCCGGAAGTGGAGTAGATAAGTAGTCTAACCACTATAAAAATAGCTGTGTTTGAGATTGCCATCATCTTCTACTACTTGTGTGATTTCCTTTAATGTTTTCATATCTGATTATCTGAGATCACCCCTCACACACAGTCACCTCCATCATAAACTATGATTTTCATCTTGTTTATCTTTCAAAAAGTTTTATGACTGGATCCTCTATTTGGCTTGGAAGCCATTAGAGTTACTTTGAAAAATCCTAATACATGCATATTTTCTAAGGATAAGATTGATAGGATTTTAAAATATCATAAAATATGAAAAAGTCCTATTCACCCACCTCTAGGACATATTGGCATATACGCACTTCAACTAAAGCAGTCATTACCATAATTTCAACCCCCCCGGTGTTCGTTTTAGGTCTGTGAGACCCCTTGGGCCCCACCAAACTCCTTGGTTTGGGTCCTTAAGCCCGTGGGGTTTGTTTTTCATGATCCATCGCGCATGTATTCGCGCCACCTAGATCCATTTCTAGTTTGAAATTCATCACTGACGACTCAAACCTGTCAACTAATGGCCCAGAGGTGACTTAGGTCACTGCATGTGATCTAAGCCCCTCAGTCATATGTTGTGGACTAAATTACAGTATTTGGCCTCGCTTGTCGGTGAAACTTTGGGATCCTAATAACGTCTCTAAATTCCATCGCCCCCTTCTTAAGTCAGAGTACAGTAGAGTTCGTCATGTTAGCCTATAATCCTAGGTCTAGTTTAATCCAAATCATGCTCTGATACCAACTTGTAATACCCTGAATTTCATAGGTCGAGCAAAGCTTTACTCCCGAGATTCAGAACATCACTTATGCAATATGGATGATGATATTCAAATTCCTTCCATATTAATGAGTCTAGCATGCATGGGATTATACCAAACAACACATCATACTCCGGATATAATTAAATTAAGCAAACGAAAGTCTGAAACATATCTATTTAAGCATGTGGGTGCTTCACAAACCTCCAGAGTATGAGTACGTAACCGAATTTAATATATACATGAATTGTTTTAAAATGAACAAAATATGGCAATGTAAAGTGTCCAACTAAGCCAGATATCTCGGTGGTCCCTACGCATCGGCATGGGGTCTACATCGACCCGCTCGAGAGCTGAAAGTAGGAGAATTCTTCCTCCTCATCCATTAAGTCCTTTTCCATTGCATAGACTTCATCAACACCTGCATCTAAATCAGAGTCTGGTTGGTATTTTAAAACATCATCCCAGAGTGGGCGTAAGTGATCAACTCAGTGGTACTATAAGGCAAAAGTTAACATGTTATTAAGTCAATCAAGCAGTAATGAAAAAGCAATCAAACAATCACTTCCTAACTACTCTTTTTAATGTAGGAATGGAGTGCAAGTAATGATGTATGCCCTCGCATCGAACCTCCCTCACAAGCGACTCTGACAACCTATTTCGCATATGTGAACACTTCCTCAAACGGTGCAACTTCATCGCCTTTAAAGCGCATCCTAACTAATGCAGTGCAATGCATGGTCATGTTAGCTAGATAATTAATTAAGTTTATTCATACAACAAGTTTGGAAAGCTAGGGTACCTCCCTTTATATCATTGACCCGAATCGAAGGATCCATCTAGGTTCGTCACTCCTAGTCAAACACATACGATAGGCAAGTTGTAAGGTCGTCACTCCTAATTAAACACATATGATAGGCAAGTTACAAGAATTAATACTTGTTGTCACTACGGGGAGGCTCGTCACCTTAGTGTAGGCCAACAGCTCGAATACGGTTTCCCATACCACCATTGCTCGACTCATGAGTCTTAGTTGCTCATTAGTCACTACGGGAAGGCTCGTCCCCCAACGTAGGCTGACAGCTCTAACACGGTGTCCCATACAACCATGCCTGGCTTATGAGTCTTAGCAGATCATATTACTATGGTTAAGGTGGGCCTTTACATTGGTGAGGGGTACCTTAGATTCAAGCAGTAGTGTCCATACATGGTAAACACACCATAGGCCAATCAGTTCATTAGGCAAGTTCAATTAGTACGGGCACAAACTGACTTAATCGACATGGAGCGCATAAGCACTCCTCGTGGCCTAACCACTGTCAACAATCGTCATGCGACCCGGATTCATCGAGTATACCCAATGTGGTGAGACTAATTTAACCACCTGAACAAGGACTATTACCGATTGCCTGGGCTACGTTGTAGCCCCAATCCTACTCATATGTAGCTAACAAACACATGTGATATTCATCTCAACATTTAACAAACAATCCAAGTGGATTTCTCACTTGAGCATTTCATCGAACACATTGATCATGTTACTAAACGCTTGCATTTGATCAATTAATTACATAGAGGAAAATATGATTGCATAAAGGAAATTATACATATGCATACAGCAATAAAGAATCCTATCTTAATACTCGTAGTAACTACAAATCATCAACAATTTCTCATTTAGACAATTCGTCAAACACATAGACTAGGTTAGTTACAACATATGCTTTATTAATTCCTTATATAGGGAGATCAACATGCATATGACAATGATGAATCCTAGATCAGTAATCATGGCAAGCACAAATCATTTTCAAATGCTCATTAAAACATTTCAACAAACACATGGGATGCATGTTTTACTCATCATAGGTCATAGGTGTATATCATACAGAAATCAATGTATCTAAGACAATACGATAGCAATTAAGTCAGAAATAAATCATTACCCGACATGAAAGCATTGATAACCACAACCTAAGCATTTATAGTATGCACTTTTCGTCGGAATACTCGATTCAGACTCGGTCTAAACTCTACGGTTCCAAAAATGTAATGTCGGGCACCTAAATGACGAGATAAGTTAGCTAGGTTAACGAATAACTATCCCGGATCTCTACAACGATATAAGGGTTAGGATTTCTTACCCAAAAACGTAGTCGAAAGAGGTTGGGCAGCACAACGGGGCGGATATTTGGTGCGTGGATTCATGGGAGAGGATTCCTGCAGTAATCTCCTAAAATCTCTCTTCTCTCTTTCTTCTTTTCTCTTCTTTTCTCCTCTCTCCCCCTTAGGGTTTTTTTGAAATTCGTATATGGGAGTGAGGGAGAGAAATAAGGGCTATTTATAAGCCTAGAAGTGATGTAAATGGCCCCAGGGACACTTTATACATAGTTTATACCATTTGGGCTGTTGTTTCTGATGAACAAGGCTTATAGGGAGGCCCACAACTCCTCTACATCATACGTTACTCCCTGATAGTGGATCCATGCTAGGACACAATTTCGGTGCAATCAGATAAGCCGATCGACTGTGGCGAGCCTGCGTCAGATCAACGGTCATACTTACTTAATCGTGGCCACAGTTATACAGATATGTGCAGGGAAACTTCCTTTCCCCATGGGTGAAGTTCAGTCACAAACTAACAGTCCGAAATCCTCAATTTCGCATGAGAGTGAACGACCTAATTCACTTAAGTTTTGGTACATTTTCTAAAGGTATTCGCGTTTCTCACGCACTTCACTCATGGCTCAAGTCGTACATTTCTAGACACTATATGGGCTTGATTCCCGCGATGGTTGTCAAGCCTAGCAGGATGGACATAGTCCTATAGTTTCACAATCATTAGACCCTCAATGTGCGGTATAGGTCCGATGCGGGGTTTTAATGTACTCCCGAGAGCGACAGGCTCTTGGGTTTTCTCCTAGGTCTTTAGGTGACATTGAGTCAGTGGTACTCATGGTTTTAGGCCTTTCCACTTGTGAAAATGGTGGCCCAAGCTTAATCCACCAATTATTTTGTACATAACTAAATTCTACCTAAATTATACGACAGGATGCGGTCCTTGGGTAGTTCTGCCTAAGGTGGTACTTGAGTCTTTAAACGGATTTTTCCGAGATGTTACAATCTAACCCCCTTAAAGAAAAATTTCATCCCCGAAGTTAGTACCTTTCCATACTCCTCGAGGATTTGTGGGTAGTTCTTACGGACTTCAACTTCCATTTCCCAAGTAGCCTCCTCCTCGGTGTGGTGTGTCCATAACACTTTCATGAGTGGGATAACCTTGCTACGTAAAACTTGTTCCTTCCTATCTAGAACACGTTTTTGCCATAATACATAGGTAGCATTTTCTCTTAACTGCACTTGCTCCCATTTGATAATATGGGTAGGGTCGGGAACATATTTCTTAAGCATCGAAATATGAAATACGTTGTGCATGCCTGCGAGTGGCGTGGGTAAGGTGAGACGATATGCCACCTCACCCACTCGGTCTAAAATTTGGAATGGGCCAATGAATCTCGGCTTGAGTTTCCCTTTCTTGCCAAAACGAAGTACTCCCTTCATTGGAGAAACTTTAAGGAATACATGATCCCCAACTTCAAATTCCAACTGCCTGCATCTCATATCTGCGTAGCTCTTCTACCTACTCTAGGCTGTAAGGAGTCGACACCTGATAATATCAATCTTTTCTGAGGTCTTCTGAACTAGGTCTAGGCCAATCAAGTTCTTCTCGCCAACTTTTACCCAACAATGTGGAGCTTGACATGGGCGTCCATACAAAGCTTCGTAAGAAGTAATGTCAATGCTTGCTTGGAAACTTTTGTTATAAGCAAATTCGGCATAAGGGAGACGGTCATCCCAACTGTCCTTGAAGTCAAGTACGCATGCTCGCAACATGTCGTCGAGTATCATATTTACCCGTTCCATCTGCCCATCGGTCTGTGGGTGGAACGCAGTACTCAATTTCAGTTTCACCCCCATCGCCTCTTGGATTTGAGTCCAGAAAATAGACATGAATCGAGTATCTCGATCAGACACAATCTCTAGAGGAACCCCATGCAGTCGTACGATCTCCTTCACGTACAGCTTGGCCAGGTCATTTGCCAAAGTAGAAACTCTAATCGGGAGAAAATGGGCCAATTTCGTCAACCGGTCCATAATTGCACAAATGGAGTCATGCCTCTTTCTTGTCTTTGGTAACCCAGAAATGAAATCCATAGATATAAAATCCCACTTCCACTCGGCTATGGGCATGAGCTGAAGTTAACTAGGGGGTCGACAATGCTCAGCCTTAACATACTAGCACGTGAGGCATCGGGACACAAAGTCTACTATTTAGGCCTTCATGTTGTCCCACCAGTATGAACGCTTCACGTCCCAATACATTTTCATACTACCCGGATGCATTGCTAATTTTGAATTGTAAGCGGCCTCTAGAACTCTTCTCCTCAAGTCGTGAAGGTTCGAGATGCATAGGCGGCCACGATACCTCAAACCTTCATCTAAGCCAATCTTCCATTATGATTCTTCACTATCGCTTGCACGCTCTCTCATCTTCACCAACAACTCATCTTCTTTCTGAGCCACAATGATTCAGTCATCAATAAGTGGTTGCACATGGAAGTGTGTGACGCTCTCGAATGGCTCCTCCACTATCAGCTTCTGTTTGAAATCTCGCATGAACTCCACCATATTCCACTCTCCAACCATCAGTGGGGCTACAAATTCTATAGTTTTCTTGCGACTCAACGCATCGGCCACAAGGTTGGCCTTGTCAAGATGGTAGGAGACTTCAAACTTGAAGTCTTTGAAAGTCTCCATCTAACGATGCTGCCTCATGTTCAGGTCCCTTTGTGTGATGTACTTGAGGCTCTTGTGGTCGCAAAAGAGCTTAAACTCCTCTCCGTAGAGGTAATGTCTCCAAAGCATTAAGTACACAACACAAACTGACTCGAGAGGCATCAATGTAAATAGTATATTTGACCCCTTGATCAGGCAGCACTAGTACGGGCGCAGACATCAGCTTTGAAATTGCAGTAAAGACTGCTTAAGTTGAAGTATAAATATGCCAATATATCCTGCAGGGGGGTGAATAGGACTTTTTAATATTTTATTATAATTTAAAATCCTATCAACCCTATCCTGAATAAATATACAAGTATCAGGATTTCTTCAAAATAACTCTAATGGCTTCCAATCCAAATAGAGGATCCAATCACAAAATTATTCAAAGGTAAAACAAGATGCATAACATAGTTCATGATGGATGTGGCTGTGTGTGAGGTGCGATTAGACTTAGTTCCAGATAATCACGTGTTCATGGAATATGAGAACATTCAGAGAAATCACATAAGCAGAAGAAGTAAATGGCAATCTCAAACATGGTCATTTTTATAGTGGTTCAACTACGTGTCTACTCCACTTCCGGCGGATGCACTCAACCCTTGAGTGTACCGGATCTCACTAACGAAGGTTTCAAATCAGGTTCACCTCAAACCGGAGGTTTCAAAATAGGTACACCTCAAACTAGTACAACCAACTCTAGGCTGACTCTAACGTGTCTCCACGACACAAGTTTATGCCCCACACAGGAGCAAGGGTCCAAACACAGCACCCAACTTTTAGGCCACACGGGCCAAGGATCCACACATGGAACCTACCAGTTTATGCTCCCATGAGCAAGGGTCAAAACACAGTACCCAAGTTTTAGACCACACACGTCAAGGGTATACACGAGGACCTAAGATTTTGTGCTCTCCACTGAGCAAGAGTCAACACAAAGCACCCCCATGTACAATCCCGTCGGAGGCCTCTTATGAGGGCTTGAAAGGGGTGAGAAACACCTTAGACCTAATCCTACAAAAGGAATGATCACAAGGGTCCTCTGGACTCTAATGACTTACAAATAAGTAGATGTGCCCCATTAAGCACGTTGATGAAGATCTCCTCCTTTGATGATGAAGAATCTTCAGCTCCCGTGAACCGCAACTCAAATGATGTACCAATGTAAGGAAACAATTTGGGTCAAGGTTATGATGGAGTCCTACTCTATTAAATGTTTTACCTATAAAGGAGACATAGCGATTCCAATCATCTATGCATTCAAGACATCCCAGCTTAATGATTTTCCATTAAGATGTTAGCTGCAGGATCCTTAAATGTAGAAGTTCATTCCCCAATCCACTCTATTGAATGTCAATGATGAGGGTGGATTGGAGGATAAACTCCCATGAGAGAAAAGGCTTATGGTATATGATCTGGGTTTAAAATACTCAAAAGCACTTTATATTTTCTCTCCAAACAACCAAGGGCAAGCTCTCATTAAATAGGCAAAAGGTTTCAATGGATATAAAACAGTCACATTTTTTATAGAGTTCGATATCATCGAGCGTATACTCTCAATAGCATCAACTGACCGCTCGAGGATACGAGCTCAAACTGTCAAACACTTTTGAAACTTTCTTCCAACTGGTCGAGGACATCGAACACTCATCGATGTCATCGAATTTTGAACTCCAATTTCATCAACACAAGGTTCGATTCCTCGACATTTGAAGAATGTGAGAGCACTTGCCTTTGAAACTTTAATAGGTATAAGATATGATCGGGCATCACTCGAAATCATCAAAATTTGAATATCGATGACAATGTCGATTCATCGATAATTCAAAGGAATTTACCTACAAGCTTACTGGATAGTTTATGTCCAATTTTGATGACATCGACATAGCCTCGATATGATCGATATTTGAATATCGATCTTATCGAGTGATCCTCGATCCAAGAAAGATTAACCTGAAAACTTGCTTGATAGATTTGTGTCCCAATCCGATATCATCGAAGGTTTACCGATATCATCGAGATTTGAATTTTAAGGATATCAAGGAGCCCTTTGATATAGCGAGAATTACATGATTTGCCTTAGCAGTATTTTGGACACAACAGACTAGATATCGATTTTATCAAGTCGACTCGATGGACTCGAGATTCAAAATTTGATGATATCGAACAGTCCATCGATTCATCGATAATTCAATCTAGAGTTCTTTGTGGTTGCTGGACATTTGAAGTCCTCAATTCGATAATATCAAGTGAGCTTCGAGGACATCGATAACAGGGTTCGATTTATTCGAGCCATGCATCGATAAATCGACAAAGGTAGAAAACTTAAAGATTTTTCTATTTTTGTAAAATAGTTTTCTTACCAAAAACCCTAGGATGTTCTATTCAATTTTAAGGGTTTTATATACCTGGTGTTTTGGGACATGAGATGTGAGGCTAAGGTTTACCTTTGGCGAGTTCGGGCACACATCTAGTTGAGGCAGACGCTTGAACGATCTTCCTATGAGGCTCCTTTGTCTTGCTGACTCAACGCTCATGCTAATTGACAAACCAGGGCACTTTCAATCTCCCCCTTTGTCAATTGCGTGACAAAACACCATAGAACAACTTCTAGACAACACCCTAAATTGTGTGTACATAAACTTTACACAATTTTATAAAGCCATCTAGTTCACACATACACATATACAACTGTATCGTTTAGTAGAAGTTACTCCCCCTGTCTTCTTGCAGCTGCTCCTCCTATCACTTGTACCACCATTAACAAACACACACAATTTCCTCCGGGGTGGAATTTGTTCTCCCTCTTTTGTTAGTAATTGTCAAAGGACAATATATAAAGAGAGGTTGACTAAAGTTGAAGCATATGGGAGAACCAGAACTTAGAGAGTAGAGCAAAAGAAAAAATGCATAAGACAAAAGAGATAGAGATAAGACAGATAACGACATTTCTTATAGAAAACACTTATGCATACCAGTCCAAAGGAGAGCAGTGATGTTGACAGAAAATGTTAGAATGGACATAAAGATCATACATTATAAACTAGTCAAGGGATATGCAGGAGGAGGCATTCACAGTTGATAGATGAATACAAACCAGGTAATCATGGCATTAACAGAAATACTGAAACCAGATGAACAAGGATAAACATCATTTGAATCAAACCAGATAAACATGGCAGTAAGGATATGAATTGTAACCAGCCTTAACAAAAATATCCAAAAGAAGAACTGCCCAAGTTTGGCAGTCACGCAACATCTATCCTAAATCAACAAAAACAAGTATCTAGCCCATCCATAGGCATATATAAAAGAAAGTACTTTCCTCACTTAGAGGATATCCCAACAAAAAAAAAACTTGTTAGACTTTACAAGTTAGTAATCCATCACATACACTCATATGATCATAGGGCATTCAAAAAGATACACATGCCCATACACTGAGATGAGAATAGGGTGCATGTGATGGCACAAAGATTGTATATACTATGGTGGAGGGGCGGAGGAAGACGGTGTTGTATCGTCGCGTCGACAGGTGATCAAATCCACCAGTTGTTGTACCAACTGCTACTCCCCGACAACCAAACGTTCCAGGACAGTGAACCTTGCATTCATCGTCTCCTTCGGCTGAGTGACTTCTCACAATGTCACTCCAATTCGATCTTGATGTTTCTTGAATCTTTTTGCGTGCACGAGGTCGGATGGAGACGAAGCTTGTTGCAATGCAAGAGGGTCACCTTCGGCCATTCGGGCGCCTTTGGCTTGTGCAGCCCCTTCACCAAGTTCACCTTCTTCATGAATTCCTTCCTCCAGTTGGTCTTCAGGATATTGGTGGAACTTCAAATCCATCTTTCGAATGTTATTCTTGTTGAAGTGTTGAAGAGGAAGTTCCTGATCGTTTGTTACCAAAAGACCGATCGTATTACACAGCACGTGAATAATCCAAGGATATGGCAAATGGACATCTCGAGAAGTGTGAATCACATACACTAACTGGTGAACAATCAGAGTGGGAAGGTAGATTTTGATTCCAGTTGCTACAAAATATACTACCATGGCCATGAATCGTGTTGTAAGACCCGTATCCTAGCCCGTACTTTCCGTAGGCTTCCACAGTCCTCCCTGTTGAATTCCAGTAACCCGTGACCTATAATCGGTGTTTACGCGTAATCCTGAGTCATAACCCATATTCCAGAGTCAACACGACCCGAGACTTATACCCTTACGATCGCGCCGTCGCCGCGGTTCCGATGTCGTGTCTCGCACACCAAGGCGATACCCAGGCCAAGAGATGTGGGCCCACGTTCAGTTTGAGGAAAACACCATGCATTACAAAACCCAAGAGAATCTCTACAACATGTCTCATTAACCAAGTTCACATCAATCACCTCATGTCAAGTACAAGAGCAACCCTAAAGTTAACTCTCTCTCTCTCTCTCTTACACACCCTTACATGTCAAGTACACATCACTCACTCCCCATCACTCCATTACTCACTCACCCATCCTTCTCTCTCCTTACAACCCTCTCTCTCTTCTCTACCCATTCTCCATTTTCAAGCAACTGTCCAAGCTCTCCGTGAGAAGAGCTTGGTGTGGCCCATCTTCCTACTCCCACATCTTTCATCCTAACCCTCCAAACTTTATCATCCTCCATCAAAGTCGAAGCTGGGGAGCTAGGGATTCTATCGGACCAAGAAGATTGAAAGGTGGGTGATTTGATTTATTTAATTTGTGATTTGAGGGTCCACATATGGTGGGACCCATCTTAATGTTTGCATTATTTGGGGAGGGCCCATAGTGGTGGGGTCCCTCCCCTTCTCACCGATCTCTCTCTCTTTCTCTGTACTTTTCTTTGGTGATAATGATGATGTGCAATGGGACCCACCATTCTATATGTGTGAAATCCACACCATATAGGCCATGTGGGCCCTACCTTATTGGTGATGGGAAAACACAAATATCATATTGATCCAAATCAGGCGGTCCACGTTCATGTGGGACCCACCTTGAAGTATGTATTTTATCCACGCCATCCATTAGAAGTGGGACCCACATGAGTCACGTGTGGTGTCCACATCGTCCATCTGGGACAGTGGGACCCACCATGTGCTATGGATTTCATCCAGACAGTCTGGATGTAGCCAGCAGTGAAATGTGAACAGACAGTAGGGTGTACTAGCTAGCAAAAAAAGGGTAAAGTAATGATAATTAATATTATATTAATATAATATATTATATAAGATATATATGGTGGTGGGCCCTACGTGGGACCCACCTGTTTTGCTTGCAGCAGTAATCGCTACACCTCACCGCAGCTATGTAGCTACTGTATTGATGGTGGGCCCTACATGTACCGCACACTAGCTTTATTAACGCAGTAGTTCTGTGGGTCCCACCAGTTTCATCCACACCGTCCATGATGTTGTGGATTGCACCATGATGTATTCATTTCATCCACACCTCCCAGATGATCTGGATGGTGCTGGGTTGTTTGGATGGCGTTGTACTGCCCTGACAATGAGGATGATTTACATCCACCTCATCCATAGCACAGTGGACCTCACCATGATACACGTGTGGATCCTCACCGTCCATGGCTTGGACAGTGGGCCACATCAAGGAATGTATTTCATCCAGCGTCCATCTGTCTGGACGTTGGTTGTTGTCCAAAAAAAAGGAGATATAATATAATAATATATAAATATATATTATATGTATATATATCATGTGTGGGCCACACCACGTGGACCCACATGAATTGTTTAGATGGTGGGCCATCGTGGGGTGCAGGCTTTCCCCAGCCGTCTATCTGGACGGTCTGGGTGGGATACCCCATGATATATATGTATTTATATATATATATAATATTATATTATATTATGATGGGTCCCACGTGGGACCCACCTGGTAAGTAGTCGATTGGCTGGTGTGCGCTGATCAGCATCCAGCTACATGGCTGTTGTATGCAGCAATCTCGGTGGGCCCCACATGATTTATGTGAGTTATACCCACACTGTCCATCTGGACGAAGGGTCCCATGCAGAAGGCAGCTACCGCTGCCTAGACGCCAGCTAATCCGTGGGCCCCTTTGATGTATTCCATCCACGCCCTCTATCTGCGTGTGCCCCCACCCGTTCAGTCTGTGGGCCTGATCACGAGGTGGGTTATATCCCAACCATCGATCTATCTGACGTGGACCCCACACCAACAGTCTTAGCTGCAGTGTCGTTAGTAAGCTCCATGGGCCCATTGATGAATGTATTATATTCCACACCATCCATCAGTGTGAACTCCCACGTGATTTACATGTACGTCCCAGCCATCCTGATGGTGGGACCCGCTGCTGGACAATATTTAGATGGTGCTAATGCACCTGGAAAAATGTTTGGAAGGTGTTGGTTTACATGAACGATATTTGGATGGTGCTAGGTTACATGGACAATGTTTGGATGGTGCTGATTTACATGGAAATGTTTGGTTGGTGTTGATTTACCTTGGCAATGTTTGGACCTATTGATCATCATTAGTAGGTCGTATGCCCCATGGACTGATAGTGTACAGTGATACACATGTTACATCTGCAACTATTGAAATGATTTTAGATGTAGTCCAAGCTCCCACTTGAGGCCCTTTGATGTGTATGAGGCTCATTAGTGCGGCCCATTGATGCAGCCCACCTGTTGTGTATATGAGGCCCATTAATGCGGTCTACTTGATGTGTATGAGGCCCATGTGCGGGGCCAACTTGTGATATATATTAGGCCCATGTGTAGAGCCCACATGTTGTGTATTAAGGCCCATGGGTTGTGGCCCATTGTGATGTATTTCTGACCCATTTGGTAGGGCCCATTGTGATGTATTTTCAGCCCATATGTGCAGCCCATTGAGTTGAATATGTGGCTCAGGAGTGAGGCCTAGTGTGATGTATGTGAGACACAGATGGTGATGCTCGATGCGATGTGTGAGAGCCCATGCGATGCAGCCCACTTGATGTGTATATGGCCCTTGTGTGAAGCCACGAGCCCACTATATGTTTAGCCTTGTGTGGGCTACTCCTTGGGAGCAATGTTAGTTAAATGACCACATTGATGGGCAATGATGGTTAAATGTCCTCATTGTGACCTTCCCTTAAGCTGATTGTCGAGGCCGATTGTTAAGGCCAATTCCGATTCCGATTGTCGAGGCCGATTATTGAGGCCAATTCTGATTCTGATTGTTGAGGCTGATTGTTGAGGCTGATTCTGATTCTGATTGTCGAGGCCGATTGTGAGGCCGATTCTGATTCCGATTGTCAAGGCCGATTCCGATTGTCGATTCTAACTCCGATTGTCAAGGCCGATTGTTAAGGCCGATTCCAATTTCAATTATCGAGGCCGATTGTTGAGGCCAATTCCGATTCCAATTGCCGATTCTGATTCTAATTGTTGATTCTGACTCCGATTGTCGAGGCCAATTGTTGAGTTCGATTCCAATTGTAGAGGCCGATTGTTGAGGCTGATTCTAGTTTCGATTGTCGAGGCCGATTATCGAGGCTAATTCTAATTGTCGAGGTCGATTGTCGAGGCCGATTCTGATTGTCGAGGCTAATTCCGATTGTCGAGGCTAATTGTTGAGGCTGATTCTGATTCCGATTGTCAAGGCCGATTATCGAGGCCAATTTCGATCGTCGAGGCCGATTCCTATTCCGATTGTCGAGGCCGATTATTGAGGCTGATTTCGATTCTGATTGTCAAGGGCGATTCCAATTGTCAATACCGATTCTGATTCCTATTATCGAGGCCCAATGAGATTCGTATGCGTCCCGTATTTGAGGCCCATTGTGATGTGCATTCAGCCTGTGTTTAAGGCCTAATGTGATGTATATGCAGCTCGTATTTGGCTATGTGGGTCATTCCTTGGGGGCAATGTTGGTTAAATGTCCACATTGTCAAGGCTGATTGTGAGGTATCTTCTACTCACCTTGTTGCGCACGATGGGGCGGCAATCTGGTTTGGATTGTAATAGACCCTAGTAATTTCCCAGAGAGGAGCCATACTAATATGTGGACTTATTTTGCAGGAGTTACATACTCATTCATTCATTCATTCACTATCCACTCGGGCTGATGGTGCACAACTATTTGTTACGTGTACCTTCGCAATGGCCAGGATTTCGGTTGGGGCGCGTGACTAACCTGAGATTAGGAGTTTACCGCATTGAGTCTGACTATCCAAATTTAGGTATGAGACTAGTTTGGATAAAAGTCCCTTGTGATGGACCCCATAGCTTGCGATACTACATACTATCATCCTGACTTCACACTCTAGCATGGTCAATCCATTCACACTGCATATCGCATTACATCTGCAGCATATGACATTTTGGGTTACTATGTTTCTGCATTTATACAACCTAAATATGACTGACGGTATTCGTGGACTCATCAGGATTTGCATATTACATTGCATCATCGATATTTGATATTTGGCTTACTGTTTTCACATTGCATAGCTGATCTATAATGCTTCATTAGTATATGCTATTAATTTAATTATATTTCTATATTGCATAGCCTGGATAAGGCTGATGGTATTTATGGGCCTATTGGCATGTTTTTACATTATTCCGATATTATATGATTTATAAGCTTGTCAGTATTTCTACTTACGCTGATTACTTTGATATTGTTTACTTGACACTTATCTTATGCACACACTTACACCACCCTCTAAGCTTTCTATAAACTTATGCATGATAGATGCGTACAGGTGACGTTAAGTTGTAGCCGCTTGAGCATGGAGCATGCAGCGGTCTTCTGGAACTTTAATTTTGACACATGTATTTCCCTTTCAGCATTGTATTCAATGTTTATATTAGTGGATATGTGATGATGATGTTGCCTTTGTGATTTGGGTATACTTGCGGTTATGCTTCTTACGAGACAAATGTACGTTGGAAAATCCTCCTTGTAGGATCCCAGGATCGGAATCTGGTGTATGGGCGCTGGAAGCCGAGAATGGGGTACTACGGAGGCTGTCGGCATCGGATTTGGCAATCGGGAATTTTGTGAGCCCGATTTCTAGGTTTGGGCCGTGACACCTGTAAGGTCCGAATGATTAATACTTTGAGGATATACGTTTGAGGTGAAGATGCCATGCAAAATACGATACCTCGGTTCCATGAATTTTACTTTTAACGCATTGCCTTGGTGCCAAGGGATATCATGACCATGGCAAAGAAATTTCGTGAGCATAGATCGAGTATTAACATTTTCAAGCTCCATGTCGGGGAGACCGACGAGAGACAGAGTAAGGCCAAAGATGTTTGCAATGGATTCAGGGGTAATTTCTACTCCCCAACAAAAACAGTGATAGACGGAGGTTCAACCACTGGACAGTGACTAGAAGCAAAGAAGTTATAGGTTCTTTCATAGTGACACAGGCCGCCAAAGTCGAGGAGAGGCAGCTAGTCAATTGCGGCTAACAGAGGTTCCAGATTGTATGGTTTTAGGCATTCCCTGTCTATTTTCCTTTCATGGACCATCTTTCTTCCAGTGTATTTTGCCAGAGCCGGATTTACCCTAGCCAGAGGAGGGACTGGTGCCTTAGGTTGGGACTCGCCATGCGATGTTTGTCTTGTTCGCTGGCGTGTTGGGGTCCCATGACCAGGTGCCCTCACTCTTTCCTTCGGAGCAAGGACTTTTTGTCTAGAGGATCTTGAAGATTCTCCAGGACCAGACATTTTTCCCTTGTCCTTGCCCATTACTCGGAACTACTGAGAGAGATTTTGATGAATTTAGGGTTTTACAGACAGAACTTCTCTTGAAAATCAAGAAATACCCAAAAGATACAAGATGTAATCTTGTGGATTTGAGGAAATAAAAGAGGTATTACTGGATTTGATGATCTTGTAGGACTCTTAGATGAAGCTTCAAGTGAAACGGCTGACAGAGACGAGTAGAGGAGAGAAAATGACCTTTGAGAGGTGAAATGAAAATTTTCCCGCTCGTTCGCCTTTTATCGGGCGGTAAGCTTCAATATCATCGAACATGGTTTTGATGATATCGATATACCCCATTCGATGTTATTGAAGGTGTCCTCGATAACATTCTCGAACATGTGTCTCTTCTGGTTCCAAAAGGGGTGTCGATGATATCGATTTTAGTTTGATTTCATCGATGATCCACACGGTTCATCGATAGACATATCGAAGATGTATATCTTTCATTTTAGCATTTCGACAATATATGTATAACTCAGTATATTTTCATATCAGATAGTATACACATTAAAATTTGTACTAATACTGTACCATCTAAAATTAAAAACATTAATAATGTCTATGCACAAAAAAAAATGAGGTAGAGAGACCTCAGATATATCATGAAAATTATCAAAATTGCATCAATTCATCAAACATCCAGATCTAAATGCATGACCTGGACATGTTTTCCATGCTCAATTGTTGCTAAGCATGTGGATCAACCTTTTCATTGCCATTGATGACATAACAGTGGTCACTAGTGCGAAGACCCTCCATAATTGATTTTCTTGATAGATCCAGAATCTTGCACTTTTGTTTGTCAAAGGTAACCACATGTCTATTGTCACATATTTGAGAGATGCTTAAAAGATTATGAGTTAGTCCTTTTATGCAAAAAGCATTCTCATTTTTAAGCATTTTCATTTCTTTAATAGTTCCTTGTCCTATTACCTTAGCCGTGCTTCCATCTCCATAGGTGACTATGTCACGCCCCAAACCCAGAGATCGGATTCACAGGAATCCCGATCGCCGAATCCGGTGCCGACAGCCTCCATAGTACCCCATTCTCGGCTCCTAGCGTCCATACGCCAGGTTCCGATCCTGGGATCCTACAAGGAGGATTTTCCAATGTATATTTAACTCATAATAAGCATAACCACAAGATTACCCAATTCACAAAGGCAACATCATCATCACATATCCACTAATATAATCATTTGAGTACAATGCTGAAAGGGAAATACATAAATCGAAAATCAAGCTCCAGAAGACCGCTGCATGCTCCAAGCTCAACGCTACTGCAACCTAACATCACCTGCACGCATCTATCGTGCATAAGCTTATAGAAAGCTTAGAGGGTGGTGTAAGTGTGTGCACAAGATAAGTGCCAAGTAAGCAATATCAGAGTAATCAGAGTAATCAAAGTAAGGGGAAATACTGGCAGTCCGTGAGTTATACAATGTCAGGGTATGCAATACAATTCAGCTATACAAATGAGGAGTCAAAGAAAACTAAATATCAGATGTTGAGGATACAATGTCATAAATCATACAATATCGAAATAAGCAAAAATATACTGATAAGTCTATGAGTATCATCAGCCGTACCAAGGCTATGCGATGCAAGACATGAGTACTAACGGCTATATCAATGCAGAAACATGGCAACCCAAAATACTAAGTACTGCGGATGCAATGTAATATGCGGTGCGAATGAAATGACCATGCTGGAGTGAAGTCGGGATGATAGTACGTAGTATCACAAGCTATGGGGTCTATCACAAAGAACTTCTATCCAAACCAGTCCCATACCTAAATTTGGATAGTCAGACTCAATGTGGTAAACTCCTGATCTCAGGTTAGTCACGCGCCCAACCGAAATCCTTGTCATGAAAAGGTACACAACAATTAGTTACGCACCACCAGCCCGAGTGAATAGTGAATAAAATGAATGTATGAGTATGCAAATCCTGCTCAATAAGTCCACGTATCAGTACGGTTCCTCTCTGGGATCATCACCGGGGTCTATTACACTCCAAACCAGATTGCCGCCCCATCGCGCGCAATAAGGTGAGTGGAAGAGACCTCACTATCCACCTGCCAATATCGGGCCCGGCTCGTCGATAGCGGACCCATTCCTCGAGCTGGTCAGACTCAGCCTAGCATTGCCCCCTCCTCTCGGGCAGGTAAGGCCGTACCCCCTTCCAACCGACCACGACACAGTGGGAGACGCGGCCTAATGGTATGCGGCCCTCATGCGCTCATGCATCCACTCGGTCTAGACGTTGGAGCAACCTCTGGAACCAAGAGGGTTTAGGGACTTTCACCCAGGGATATCTATAGCACCCCATGTAGAACAGATTTCCGGTGTCCCATCTGGCCATCCACGAAATACCTGTGGAGGCTACGACCCTGATGTCGCTAGGGCGTACAGTAATCATAACACATAATGCAAGATGCATGAGTCAAACAACCCAGTCATGCATCAATCCTGTGCATGTCATGCTCTCATATGGGGCAGCTCTGCCTATCAGGGAGCCCTATGAACAACCTGCCCTGTGGCATATGCAATGGTCAATCACATCTCATAACAAACATACAGATGATGCGTATGGGCATGTATTATGATGCTATGCTGTCACATACTCATAATCGGTATCAATAACCGGCGTCAACCATCGGCCTCGACAATGTGGACATTTAACCAACATTGCCCCCAAGGAATGGCCACATAGAGCCAAACATATAATGGGCTCACGGCCTCGCACAAAGGTCTAACATACAACACGATGGGCCTTACTCAAGGGCCACATATACACAACAGGCGGACCCTGCTCATGGGCCTGATACATATCACAATGGGCCTTGCCCATAGGCCATGAATACATCATAATGAGGCTTACCCATGGGCCGTGAATACATCACAATGGGCCTCAACTACGGGTCGCATGTTCATCATATAGGTCATGACAATCGGCCTTGGCAATCGAAATCGGCCTCGACAATCGAATCGGCATTCGACCACGACAATAATCAAAATTAGCAAATCAGTCACGTCGATCGAAGTCGGCGATCGGTCACGACAATCGGAATCGATCGATAATCAGAATTAGCAAATCGGTCACAACCATCGGGATAGATCAATAATCAGAATCGGCAAATCGGTCACATCAATCGAAGTCGGCAATCGGTCACGACAATCAGAATCGATCGATAATCAAAATCGGCAAATCGGTTACAACCATCGGGATAGATCAATAATCCGAATCGGCAAATCGGTCACGTCGATCGAAGTCGGCAATCGGTCATGACAATCAGAATCGATCGATAATCAGAATCGGCAAATCGGTCACAACCATCGGGATAGATCAATAATCAGAATCGGCAAATCGGTCACGTCGATCGAAGTCGGCAATCGGTCACGACAATCAGAATCGATCGATAATCAGAATCGGCAAATCGGTCACAACCATCGGGATAGATCAATAATCAGAATCGACAAATCGGTTACGTCAATCAAAGTCGGCAATCGGTCACGACAATCAGAATCGATCGATAATCAAAATCGACAAATCAGTCACAACCATCTGGATAGATCAATAATCAGAATCGGCAAATCGGTCACGTTAATCGAAATCGGTAATCGGTCAAGGTAATCAGAATCAGCAAATCGGTCACGGCAATCGCACCGATCGATAGTCGGAATCGGCAAATCGGTCACGTTAATCGAAATCAGTAATCGGTCAAGGTAATCAGAATCAGTAAATCGGTCACGGCAATCGCACCGATCGATAGTCGGAATCGGTAAATTGGTCACGTTAATCGAAAATCGACAATCAGTCATGATAATCGGCCTCGATTGCTAATCGGAATCGGCAATCGGCCTAACCAAAGGCCTAAGGAAAGGTCACAATGTAGACATCTAACCATCATTGCCCATCAATGTGGTCATTTAACCAACATTGCTCCCAAGGAGTGGCCCACATAGGGCCAAACATATAGTGGGCCCATGACTTCACACAAGGGCCTAATATACATCACCATAGGCCTCATACCTGGGCCTTAAATACATTTCATCGGGCGTCATCAAATGGGCCACATACACATCAAGGTAGGCCCTATGATCTGGACGATCTGGGTGACCCAGATGGCTAGACGGTTGGATACAACACGTACCCCAAGGTAAGCCACACGTCCAGGGGGCGGATGACAAAAATATACAATACATGCATCAATGGTAGGCCCCACATAAAACCGTCTAGCGATGGACAGTGTAAATATAGAATACATATATCAAGGTGGGCCGCATCGCATAAGATGGACGGCGTGGATAACAAATGCATTACGGCTGGCCCCACATGGATGGACGGTGTATACAACACATATCATCAAGGCAGGCCACTGTACGGATTGACAACACGGATAAAACACTTACATTATGGTGGTGTTCAAAGACCGTCCAAACAAATGGACGGTGTGGATGCAAAACACATATCAGCGGGCCCACCATTCCAAGGCACCTGGATTGCAGGGATAAAACACATGTATCTCAGGTGGGTCCCGCACTGCACCGTTTAGGACGGACGGTGTGGATTTAGCCCGTACACCACAGTGCCATCCCACCGTTCAAATCATATGGGTGGTGAGGATAGAGAATACATGCAGCAATGTGGGTTCCATCCCACACGTGTCACACGTGTCGGTGGGCCACACCTCAAAACGGTTAGATGGTGTGAATACATCAGGGTACATCGCAACATTGGACGGTTGGGATATAAACCATACATCATAGCCAACGTCATTACAACAATCATATAGCTGGTGTAAATGTACACCAGTCCATCCCCTTCCCACATAGGTGGGTCCCACGTAGGGCCCACCATATTGTATTATATAGTATAATACATATATATTTTACTTATTTTGAAGAGCACCAACAGCACCTGGATGTAAGACACATCCATCATGGGTCAACGTGGACGGTCGGATTTCACATGAAACGTGGTCTCTGGCGTCAATCCAAAGAATTTGGAAGGTCGGTGGATGGACGGTATGCATTAAACACATAAATCACGTGGGTTTCCACCGTCCGGACCACCGGACGGTGTGGATGAAATACATACATACAAGGTGGTCCACCGTCCAAAGCACCTCTGAGCGGTGCAGGCCAAAAAAAAAATAATTATCAAGGTGGGTCCCGCATACACGGTGTGAATGCCACACGTGCATCACAACAAGCCCACGTGAAAGGACGGTTTGGGTTAAAATCGATGGACGGTGTGTGTATAACACACCCTTATGATCAGACCCGGCTTACTGACGTCCTCAACTGGACGGTTTGGATCATCTGCCACGGGATGGTGAGCCACGTGGATGGGATCCACGGATGGATGAAACATATACAGTAAAGGTGGGTCCCACGTGGGGCCACCATAAGGTTATATATAATATATTATTATTATATTATATACTACACTTCCCATACTCACCGTCCAGATACATCTGGACGGTGCAAATATCATATCAAAGGTGGGTCCTCACGTACATCAGGAGCCACGGAGTATGGTTCACAAATCCAGCCCATCCATTTAGTGTGTCCCACTTATTTAAGGGGTCAGACCGAGTTTCACGAGCATCCAAATTTTAGGTGGGCCCTAACAAGTGCTTTTATATGACTTAGTATGTTTTCACAAACTTGTAGATGGTGTGGGCCACCTGAGTTCTGTTTATGGCTGATTTTTGGAGGCACCCCATAAATAAAGGGGACCCATCAAATGGACGGTGTGGATGCTCCACATGCATCACGTGTGGGTCCCATGTGGGCCACCACATAATACAATATAATATTATTATTATAATAATGGTTATCATATTAAAAGCATAGCGTCCAGGCCCTGAACGAGCGGCCTGGATGCAGGATTCATATAGGTGGGTCCCATCAATGGATGGTGTGGATGAGACCCAAATATCATCTACGGGTCCCACATACTTGCTGACGTCAATACATCACTGTATAGCTGGTGTATGGTCGTCCAACCTATCCGCTCCCAACAGCAGGTGGGTCCCACGATTTCAACGGTGAGCATTATCTCCGTTGGTTACAAAGCATGGTCCATCCGAGTTCGGATCTTCCTCTGGGTAGAGGATGGACGGTGGAACGAGGTGGGGTCCACGTGATCGGCCCACTAGCCGCAGAGATCAAGTCGCTATTTGCGTTTTTTCCCCGCATATAGTCCAGGAAGCGGGTGATCTTTCGGGACGGTCGGGATGACCATCATCAAGGTGGGTTGCTTTGGCCTTAGACGGCATGGACACAATACATCAGGTGGGCCATACATCATCATTAAAAAAAAATGAGAGGGAGAGAGAGAGAGAAGCACCCACCTTTAGATTTTTTCTTCATTCTTCCGCCAATGCAGGCTAGAGCTCAAATGGATGAACTTCAATGGTTGAGATCGGACTTGGATGGTGGAGATGGAAGGTAGGAAGGTGGGCCACACTAGTTTCTCTCCCATGGAAGCCATGGACGGTTGCTTGGAGAGAATAAGGGAGAGAGAGGTGAGAGAGAGAGGTTGAAAGAGAGAGATGGGTGAGTGATGTGGTGGGTGTACTTTGTGTAAGAGAGAGTTTGACTTTGGGGTTGCTTGGGGATGGGGTTGTACTTTGACATGTGAGGTGATGTGTACTTGATTGATGAAACTGATGGGATTTGATGTGATGTTCTCTTGGGTTTTGCAACGCGCGACGTTTTCCTCGCACCGAACACTGGCCCACATCTCCTGGTAAGGGTATCGCCTCGGCGCGCGAGTCGCGGCATCGGAACCGCGGCGACGGTGCGGTCGCATTGGTACAAGTCTCGGTTTAAGTCGACACGGGTTGACGGCGTGTAAATCAGGGTCGTGCGCAAGGTCAGTTAATGATCGAAGGTTGCCAGAATTCGACCGGAAAGACCACGGGAACCTACGGAACAGTACGGTCTAGGATACGGGTCTTACAGACTATCCCATTATCAAGATTTGAATAATTAGTGAGGAGAGATTTGTCACCCGTGACAAGTCTAGAGCATCCGCTATCCAGGTACCACTTAGCATCATTGCTTGTTATATTATTTGAGTGAGTAACAAGGCAATTTTTCTTCTCTTTCACTACCCATTTTGTAATAAGATTTCTTATTGTGGTAGTTTCTGTTTTATTAATCAAGTTGGGTAACTTAACCATGTTTCCTTGTTTCACAAATTCATTAGTTTTCTGGTTTAATTCAGCCATTTGATTCAATAACTCCTTCATTCTTTCAATCATTCTGAGTGGTGATGGATGTATATTACCTCTATCCATATTCTTAGGTGGACTCCTTACATCTTGTATTGTTTTTCTGGTAGGTCTGTATTTACCGGCATGCTTTTGACTAGAATTGAGTTGGGTCCTCCTAAGAGATATGCATTCAAATTTATAATGACCAGAATCTCCACATGAATGACAAACAGTAGTTTTTGTTTTACTTCCTGATGCACCGGATTTTTCAGACATTGGTGATGCATTTCCATATTTTGTTTTGAACTTGTCATATCCCAAACCACTCTTGTCTTTTCCAGGTATTCCCATCCCTAAGAGTTTTTCTAATTTTTCACTACTTTGGGAAAATTTATAGTTCAGTTCAACAGACTTTCTAGATTTCTCTAAATCAAACAAGAGTGTGTGATTTTCATTCCGAAGATGCATGTTTTTATCTTTTAATAGTTCAATCTGTTTGTTCCGTTTTTTAGACTAGGATTTGAGAAAAGTATTGATTCTTTCGAGCCTATCATTTTCTGAGTGGTATGGTTGTAGATCCTTAATCAGATGTGTATTGATTTCCAATGTTTTGTCTAGATCTTTTTGTAGCAATTTATTTTTATTTTCAGTTATTCCAAGTCTTTTAAGGATATTGATGCTATGGATATAGAGTTTATTATAGGCATCTTGCAGTTTATCCTTTTCTTCTTCTTCTTTTTCTGTCTTCTCAGTATCTGATGGAAATGATTCAGTGGCCTGAAGTTATTCAACGTTCTCAGTTTTGATGGGAATGTTTGAGGTAGTAGAGACCATAAGAATTTTCAAAGATTTCTGGTCTCCATCGCTCTCTGAGTCACTACATTCTAAGTTTGACACTTCCGTGTCATCCCATGTGGCTGCCATCGCTTTTCCTTTGGTTTTCCTATTTGGACATTCAGTGGACAGATGTCCAAACTTTTGACAGGTATAGCATTATGGTTCCTTGGTCTTTTTACCAGATTTACCTGTAGAATGTTTTTTATCCAGCTGTCTTCCTTTAAATGGTTAGCCACGATTTCTATGAAAGAACTTTATGAACAGTTGAGCCAATAATGCCACTTCCTCATCTTCATTCTCCCTTTCACTTTCATCTTCCACATTTGCAGTGTTCTTTGAAGTTTTGAGGATAGTATTTTTGGGTTAAGGAGTTTGTTTGAAATGTAGTTCAAATGTCCGTAAGGAACCTACAAGTTTTTCTACTTTCATTTTATCCATGTTTCTACATTCTTCAATGGTTGTTACTTTTGAATTGAATTGTTCCGGTAATGATCTTAGTATTTTCCTACAGATTTTTGGGACCGGAACTTTTTCTCCTAATCCACCTATGGAGTTGAAATAGCGGTGAAGACCGCTTTAGTTGATGTAGGAATATGCCAATATGTCCTAGAGGGGCAGGAATAGGACTTTTTAAAGTTTTTATGGTTTATTTAAAATCCTATCACACTAATCCTAACAACAAGTACATATTAGGATTACTCAAAAGTAACTCTACTGGCTTCCAAGCTCAATAGAGGATCCAATCACAAACTATTTAAGAAGTAAACAATATGCAAACTAGTTTATGATGGATATGACTGTGTATGTGTGTGAGATGTGATCTCAGATATTCAGATATAAAAATATTAAAGCGAATCACACAAACCAAGGAATAACAATCTTAAACACAATCATTTTTATAGTGGTTTGACTACTTGTCTACTCCACTCCTGGTAACCGCACTCAACTCTTGAGTGTACCGGATTTCACTAAGTGGTTTGACTACTTGTCTACTTTAATAACTTACAAATAAGTGGATGAGTCCCATTTAGCACGTTGACAAAGATCTCCTCCTTGTTGATGAAGAATCTTCGGCTTCCTTGATCCACAACACAGATGATGTATTAATACGAGGCTTCGGGTTGGGTCAAGGTTAAAATGGAATCCTACTTTATAAAAAGTTTTCTTATAAGGAAGATAGAGTGATTCCGATTATGCATTCAAGGCATCCCAGCTTAATGATTTTCCATTAAGGTAGTAGCTGGAGGATCCTTGAATGTGGAAGTTCATTCCCCAATCCACTCTATTGAATATCAATGATGAGGGTAGATTTGAGGATGAACTTCCCTGAGAGAAAGGGCTTTGGGTATATGATCTAAGGTAAAACACTCAAAAGAACTCTCTTCTTTCTCTACCAATAAAAATAGACAAGTCCTCTTTATATAGGCAAAAGGTTCAAACGGATATAAAACGGTCACATTTATGATAGAGTTCGATATCATCGAGCGGGTTCGATATCATCGAGCGTATACTCTCGATAGCATCGATGGTCCGCTCGATGACACAAACTCAAATGTTATATGCTTTTGAAACCTCTTGCCAGCTGGTCGATGGAATCGAACAAGTGTCGATGTCATCGAATTTCATACTCTGATTCTATCGATACTAGGGTCGATTCATCAACATTTGAAAATGAGAGAGACTTAACTTGAAATATTTCAAGTTTACAAGAATGATCAAGGGACCTTCGAGATCATCGGAATTTGAATATTGATGATATCGATAACTGTGTCCTCCCATGTGGCTGCCATTGCTTTTCCTTTGGTTTTCCTATTTGGACATTCAGTGGACAAATGTCCAAACTTTCAACCGGTATAACATTGTGGTTCCTTGGTCTTTTTACCAGATTTACATATAGAATGTTTATTATCCAACTGTCTTCCTTTAAATGGTCGGCCACGATTTCTATGAAAGAACTTTTCGAACCGTTAAGCCAATAAAGCCACTTCCTCATCTTCATTCTCCCTTTCACTTTCATCTTCCTTATTTGCAGTGTTCTTTAAAGTTTTGAGGACAGTATTTTTGGGTTTAGGAGTTTGTTTGAAATGTAGTTCAAATGTCTGTAGGGAACCTATAAGTTCTTCTACTTTCATTTCATCCATTTTTCTACATTCTTCCATGGTTGTTATTTTTGAATTGAATCATTTTGGTAATGATCTTAGTATTTTCCTATAGATTTTTTGGGACTGGAACTTTTTCTCCTAATCCACCCATGGAGTTACAAATGATGTTCAGTTTTATGAAAAACTCCATGAAGGTCTCATGCTTTTCCATTCTAAGACTTTCAAACTGTGATGTTAGGAGCTATAGTTTAGATCTTTTTACTGTGCCAGTTCCCTCATGGGTTGTTTCCAACAAATCCCATGCTTCTTTGGTTGTTCCACACATACTGATTTTATTGAAGACTTCTTAGGACACAACACAGTAGATAGCATTCATTGCTTTAGCTTCAGAAGTTTGTTTCTCATATCGAATGCTATCCACATTTCTTTGGATTTCGGTTTGGTGATAGTTGTACCATTTTCAAGTACTATTTGTTCGGTTGGTGGCACATATCCTTTTTCAACAATATCCCAAACATCATGATCCAAAGATCTCATAAAGTAATGCATCCTAGCCTTCTAATACGCATAATTTTATCCATCAAATACTGGAGGTCTAGTTATAAATGAGCCCTCTCCTTTGGCCATATTACCAACTTCAGTCACGATCACTCTCTAGGCGGTGAAACCCATAAGAGAGACCCGCTCTGATACCAATTGAAATTGCGGTAATGACCACTTAAGTTGAAGTGGGAATATACCAATATGTCCTACAGGGGGGGTAAATAGGACTTTTTAATATTTTATGATAATTTAAATTCTATCAACCCTATCCTGAATAAATATACAAGTATCAGGATTTCTTCAAAATAACTCTAATGGCTTCCAAGCCAAATAGAGGATCCAATCACAAAATTATTCAAAGGTAAAACAAGATGCATAACATAGTTCATGATCGATGTGGCTGTGTGTGAGGTGTGATTCTACTTAGTTCCAGATAATCATGTGTTCATGGAATATGAGAACATTCAAAGAATTCACATAAGCAGAAGAAGTAAATGGCAATCTCAAACACAATCATTTTTATACTAGTTGGACTATATGTCTACTCCACTTCAGGCGGACGCACTCAACCCTTGAGTGTACCGGATCTCACTAATGGAGGTTTCAAATCAGGTTCACCTCAAACCGGATGTTTCCAAACAGGTTCATATCAAACCAGTACAACCTACTCTAGGTTGTCTCTAACCTGTCTCCATGACACAAGTTCATGCCCCACACAGGAGCAAGGGTCAACACACAGCCCCCAACTTTTGGGCCACACAGGCTAAGTATCCACACATGGAACCTACCAGTTTATGCTCCCATGAGCAAGGGTCAACATACAACACCCAAGTTTAGACCACACAGGTCAAGGGCCTACATAAGGACCTAAGAGTTTATGTTCTCCATAGAGCAAGAGTCAACACAAAGCACCCCCACATACACTCCCATTGGGGCCTCCTATGAGGAGTTAAAAGGGGTGAGAAACACCTGAGACCCAATCCTACAAAAGGAATGATCATAAGGGTCCTCTGGACTCTAATGACTTATAGATAAGTAGATGATCCCCACTAAGTACGTTGATGAAGATCTCCTCCTTTGATGACAAAGAATCTTCAGCTCCCGTGAACAGCAACTCAAATGATGTACCAATGTAAGGTAACGGGTTGGGTCAAGGTTATGATGGAATCCTACTCTATTAAATGTTTTACCTATAAAGGAGACAGAGTGATTCCAATCATCTACACATTTAAGACATCCTAGCTTAATGATTTTCCATTAAGATGGTAGCTGCAGTATCCTTCAATGCAGAAGTTCATTCCCCAATCTACTCTACTGAATGTCAATGATGAGGGTGGATTGGAGGATGAACTCCCATGAGAGAAAAGGCTTAGTGTATATGATTTGGGTTTAAGACACTCAAAAGCACTCTCTATTTTCTCTCCAAGTAACTAAGGGTAAGCTCTTATTAAATAGGTAAAAGGTTCCAACGGATATAAAACAGTCACATTTTTTATAGAGTTCGATATCTTCGAGCAGGGTCGATATCATCGAGCATATACTCTCGATAGCATCAACTGACCGCTCGATGATACGAATTCAAACTGTCAAACGCTTTTAAAACTTTTTGCCAACTGGTCGAGGACATCGAACACTCATGATGTCATCGGATTTCGAACTTCGATTTCATCGATACAGGGTTCGATTCCTCTACATTTGAAAAATGTGAGAGCACTTGCCTTTGAAACTTTAATAGGTATAAGATATGATCGGGCATCACTCGATATCATCAAAATTTGAGTATTGATGATATCGATGATAGTGTCGATTCATCGATAATTCAAAGGAATTTTCCTATAAGCTTGTTGGACAGTTTATGTCCAATTTTGATGACATCGACATAGCTTCGATATGATCGATATTTGAATATCGATTTTATCGAGTGATCCTCGATCCAAGAAAGATTAACCTGAAAACGTGCTGAATAGATTTGTGTCCCAATTCGATATCATCGAAGGTCTACCGATATCATCGAGATTTAAATTTTAAGGATATTGAGGAGCCCTTCGATATATCGAGAATTACATGATTTATCTTAGCAGTATTTTGGACACTACAAACCAGATGTCGATTTTATCGTGTCGACTCGATGGACTCGAGATTCAAAATTCGATGATATCGAACGGTCCATCAATTCATCAATAATTCAGTCCAGAGTTCGTTGTGGTTGGTGGACATCTGAAGTCCTCAATTCGATAATATCGAGTAAGCTTCGAGGACATCAATAATAGGGTTCGATTTCATCGAGCCATGCATCGCTAAATCAATAAAGGTAAAAAACTTAAAGATTTTCTTGTTTTTATAAAATAGTTTTCTTACCAAAAACCTTAGGATATTCTATTCAATTTTAAGGGTTTTATATACTTGGTGTTTTGGGACATGAGATGTGAGGCTAAGGTTTTCCTTTGGCGAGTTCGGGCACACTTCTAGTTGAGGTAAACGCTTGAACGATCTTCCTATTGGGCTTCTTTGTCTTATTGACTCAACACTCCCGCTAATTGACAAACTAGGGCACTTTTAAGCTTGTCCTTCAATTCTTGAAAGGCTGCCTCTGCTTTCTCATTCCAAGCAAATTTAAGATCTTTTCGAGTAAGTTGGGATAATGGTCGGGCTATCTTGAAGAAATCTTTAATGAATCGGTGATAATAGCCGGCAAGTCCAAGGAAACTCCTCACTTTTGTAACTGAGCCAGGCTATTCTTAGTCTTGTACTGCAGCCACGCAAGGTCCACGACGATTCCTTCCTTAGAAATCACGTGTCCTAAGAACTTGACTTCTTCCTTCCAGAAGTCGCATTTTTGGTACTGTGCAAATAACTGATTCTGCCTAAGAGTATCAAGGACTGCTTGCAGGTGTTCTTCGTGATCTTTCCAACTCTTTGAGTATATCAAAATGTCGTCTATGAATATGATGACGAATCGGTAAAGATATGGCTGAAACACTCATTTCATGAGATCCATGAATACGGCCGGTGCATTTGTAAGTCCAAAGGGCATCACAAGGAATTCGTAGTGCCCAAAGCTAGTCTTGAAAGCTGTTTTCTGCACGTCTTCATTCCTGACGCGCAACTAATGATACCTAGACAGTAAGTCTATCTTAGAAAAATATTGAGCCCCCTTCAATTGGTCGAACAAGTCATCTATCCTGGGCAGAGGATACTTGTTCTTTACCGTGACGTGATTTAGCCTGCAATAATCTATATACAAACGTAACGATCCATCCTTCTTTTTCACAAACAACACAGGTGCTCCCCAAGGAGATACACTCAGCCATATAAAATCTGAGTCCAATAAATCATCAATCTGCTTCATCAGTTCCTCCATTTCACATGGAGGCATGCCGTACATTGGTAAGGATATAGGTGTTGCACCTGGCACAAGGTCAATGGTAAAGTCGATCTCGCACTGAGAAGGTAGTCCATGGATCGTTCTGAACACGTCTGTGAAATCTTGGACTACTAGTGTGTCCCCTAGTGACAGACCATCACAATTTTCCAACAGGGAAGCATAACAACGAATGCGGTAGAGACAACTGACCTGAACTGGAAAGGTGAAGGTCGTGCCCTCGGGTCCATGGGCTGTCACCAATCTGGTTTCATAATCAATCTCTGCCTTCATTTCGATGAGCTAATCCATGCCAAGGATGACATCGTAATGATATATCTGGATAACGATCAGGTCAATGCACACCACTCTGCTCCCTAAGTCTATCGGGCAACTCTTACAAAGCTTAGTAGCGTCTGTGAAGATTCCTACTACAACGATGACTCTCACCCTAATCATAGGGGTAGTATCAAACCCTAATTGTTGACTGTAGAGCATGCTATCATTGAGACAGTGGACCCAGTGTCCACTAACAAAAATACTGGTGTAACTTAGATGTGAGCAGTGACTTCAAAGGCTAGCGATACTGCAACCGCTGATTCAGATGCTTTGGCAGCGAGTGCATGTATACGAGCTTATTACGGACGGTTAGGCGGTGCTATCATAGGTCGTTAAGGCAGTCTATTTTAAGATACAGGAGGCCCATTGTATGGTTGTGCCAGTGCTACAGATTGTAGAGGTGGAGCCGAAATAGCATGCGGTGGCTGGTGGTTGACCCTTTGAGGTGGCGTATAGCCATTATCCTTCATCTTGGTAAAGCAAAAGGGGTCAGTATGGCGTACTTTGTTACAATAAGTACACCAAAGGTCGAATCGCCTCTGTTGAGCCAGCAGAGCCATAGGTCTTGGAGGCGAGTTCATATGTGACCTCTTACCGAGAAATGGCCAGTTCTGTAATTCTAGCCTAGGCCTCCGGCCCATTGGCATGCGTGTTCGAGACACCCGTTCACCATCCTACTCATCTTGCAGGGACATGTTCACTTGCTCAACATAGTTGGGGATGCTAGTGTAACACATCTTGGTACAGATGTCAGCCGGCAGTCCATTTGAAAATTGCCACATTCTCATTGGCTCATTTGCCAAAATCAAAGGAGCATATCTAGCCAGCTCCGTGAAATGGTTCTCGTATTCTGCCACTATCATTCCCCCTGTCTGAGGTGGAGGAATTCACCCACTTTTTCATTATAGTAAGTGAGGGGAAATATTTATTGTGGAAGCATACCTCGAACTCATCGCATGTCCATGCAAATCCTAGGGGAATGGTTCGAAGGACACTGTACCACCACAGGTTAGCTTCCTTCTCAAACATGTATGTGACTAGCTCGACTTATTCTAGTTCGGTACAGTGTAACGACCTCAACATCTTAGAAATATGATCCAACCAGTACTCGGCCTCTTCGGGTCTATGAGTACCCATAAAAGTGGGAGGACAAAGGTGCTGAAAGTGCTTGAATAGGCCACTTGCAGTCATAGTCCTCGTAGCCTGTACGTGTGGCATCGGCGGGGCCACGTTCATGTTTTGTGCAATGGCCCCCGCTATAGTCGTCAAGACTTGTTATTGTTGTTGGATTAAGAGCATCATTTGCTCTAACTTATCAAGGGGAGAGGCTGCCTGAGGCATGTGTGGCGTCGACGAAGACGCGCAGTTCAGACCTAGAACCGTGGTGCATTTGGCATTGGCCCATTTGTAGGGCCAGTGGCCGGTTGTGAATCTGGCATTATCTTGCTACTCGGACCCAAACTAGGGTCCATTTGGCTATCACTTAGGAGAGGGGCCCTGTTAACCAACCCGCCAAGTGGGAGACGTGCCATGTTCCAAGTGGTTTTAGGAGGCATTCCCTATATACAACCTAGGCTACAGCATTTGTAGGATTAGGATAACATCATCAACTTTTTCCAAACATTCCACATATTTCTAAACAAAAAGAGCTTCATGCATTACATTTAACAAAATTTATCATAGTTACATATGACGTGGCATTACATGTACTATGACAGGGAATACATGAAAGCCTACTACAAAAGGCTTCAACACTTACCAATCCTAGCATCCAACTAAGCCTATCTAAGGCTACTATAAAAGGCAAGGAAAGCAACTACAAACTATACTACTAATCCTCTGACTCTGGCGAAGGCGGAGGTGCTCCCTTATCCTACATGTAGCATAGGAGAGCCTTCAGGCTATGGGACATCCTTTTAAACTTCTACTTCATGTAGGCCTAGTTTTTCTCGATCTTGACCATGTGGGCATCTAGGGCGGCCCGGTCATGGTGGTCATCAAGAGCAGCAGAAGGCCCCCCGTCTGAGTCCTGGGCCTCCTCTTCTCCCTCATGTTCCTCTTCTTCACTGTCTTCCTCTTCTTTACTGTCTTCCTCTTCTTCGGTCTCTTCTTTTATCTCATCCCCGAATTCTTCAATTATGGCTTGGCATTGCCTAGGACCTATTTTTATGTTGTTAAGGGTAATCTTGTTGATGGAATGGACACGAGAGAGGTTGTCCATGTGGAGCTTGAACCTGAAGTTGCGGGCGATCTTGCAGATGAGTCGGTCGAATGAAAGGGACGAGTCTCCCCAAGTAGACCGTGCCGTATTAACTATCTGGGTCAAGGCAATAGTAGGCAGGCACACCTTTTCTCCCTGTCCAACTCAGTACAGGAAATCCACCATAAATCTAGTGCATTCTGTGTGGTTGCTCCATCTAAGATACACGTTGTATGTGCAAATAGGTGGAGCAAGTGGTAATCTTCCGTCATGCGTGTTGTTAGGAGGATGTTCCCTCACCGCCAATTAACAAATTAGCCACAAAGGAAACGAGTGTGACGATCTCTCTCCCGTCCACTAACAAGATTAGTCTCGCTGGCTTGCACAACACCATGCTCTACTCCCATGATACGTGCCATGATATCCACATCAACCCTAGTTTCTATTCTTCCCAATGGAATGGTAAACTGGAGAGGCTCAAGAGTTGGGTCCCTTATGTGTGTGTAGAAGGCTCGTAGGTGCCCTCACTAGCATGTATTTTTTCTTCAAATATGGGACCCCACCCATTCTCCAGGAGGTGATCGATCATTGGATATATCCTAAATAATTTCTCATCCACGTGAGCTTCGAAAATAACCTTGCGATTACAGAACTTACCGAGTTCGGCGCCCGCCAGTAGAGACCTCTCTACTGGGATTCGAGGGTCGAGGTCCCCCTTTGACCTCCACTCGGTGAGGGACCCACCTTACTTTGTCGGCGGTGGCACGCCTCCAATCCCGCGGCACCGCTGCGCCCCATTGGTTCAGCTAGCGGTGCGCCGCCGCACCCTACTGACCTGGGCAATGGTGGCCACCCCACTCCTCCCCCCTGTTCATTTTTGGTTCGTGGGACCCCCTGGGCCCCGCCGAACTCCTTGGTTTGGGTCCTTAGGCCCATGGGGTTTGTTTTTCATGATCCATCGCGCGTGTATTCATGCCACCTGGATCCGTTTTCGGTTCAAAATTCATCACTAATGACTCAAACCTGTCTACCGATGACCTAGTGGCGACTTAGGTCACTGCACGTGATCTAAGTCCCTCAGTCATACGTTGTGGACTAAATTACAGTATTTGGTCTCGCTTGTCGGCTAAACTTTAGGATCCTAATATCATCTCTAAATTCCATCGTCCCCTTCCTAAGTCAGAGTGTGGCAGAGTGTGTCATGTTAGCCTATAATCCTAGGTCTAATTTAATTCAAATCATACTCTGATACCAACTTGTAATGCCCTGAATTTCGAGGGTCAAGCAAAGCTCTACTCTCAAGATTCAGAACATCGCTTATGCAGTATGGATGATGATATTCAGATTCCTTCCATATTAATGAGTCAAGCATGCATGAGATTATATTAAACCACACATCATACTCCGGATATAATTAAATTAAGCAAGCGAAAGTATGAAACATATCTATTTAAGCATGTGGGTGTTTCACAAACCTCCAGAGTATGAGTACATAACCGGGTTTAATATATACATGAATTGTTTCAAAATAAATAAAATATGGAAATGTAAAGTGTCCAACTAAACCAAATATCCCAATGGTCCCTATGCATCGGCACGGGGTCTACATCGACCCGCCCGAGAGCTGAAAGTAGGAGAATTCCTCCTCATCCATAAAACCCTGCTCCATTGCATAGACTTCATCAGCACCTACATCTAAATCAGAGTCTGGTTGGTGTTTTAAAACACCATCCCAGAGTGGGAGTGAGTGATCAACTCAGTGGTACTATAAGGCAAAAGTTAACATATTAACAAGTCAATCAAGCATAATGATAAAGCAATAAAACAATCACTTCCTAACTACTTTTTTTAATGCAAGAATGGAGTGCAAGTAATGATGTATGCCCTCGCATCGAAACTGCCTCACAACCGACTCCAACAACCTATTTCACATATGAGAACACTTCCTCAAACGGTGCAGCTTCACCTTTAAAGCACATCCTAATAATGCAGTGCAATGCATGGTCGTGTTAGCGAGATAATTAATTAAGTTTATTCATATAGCAAGTTTGGGAAGCTAGGGTCCCCCCTTTATATCATTGACCCAAATCGAATGATCCATCTAGGTTCGTCACTCCTAGTTAAACACATATGATAGGCAAGTTGTAAGGTCGTCACTCCTAATTAAACACATACGACAGGCAAGTTAAAAGAGTTTATACTCGCGGTCACTACGGGGACGCTCGTCACCTCAATGTAGGCCGACAGCTCGAACACGGTGTCCCATACCACCATTGCTCTACTCACGAGTCTTAGTTGCTCATTAGTCACTACAGGAAGGCTCGTCACCCTAGAGTAGGCCAATTGCTCGAACATGGTTTCCCATACCACTATACCTGGCTCATGAGTCTTAGCAGATCGTGATACAATGGTTAAGGTGGGCCTTTACATTGGTGAGGGGTACCTTAGATTTAAGCAGTAGTGTCCATACATGGTAAACACTATAGGCCAATCGGTTCGTTAGGCAAGCTCGATTAGTACGGGCACACGCTGACTTAAATCAACATGGAGCGGATAAGCACTCCTTGTGGCCTAACCACTATCGACAATCATTGTGCGACCCGGATTCATCGAGTATACCCAATGTGGTGAGACTAATTCAACCACCAGAACAGGGACTATTACCGATTGCTTAGGCTACGTTGTAGCCCCAATCCTACTTATATGCAGCTAACAAACACATGTGATATTCATCTCAACATTTAACAAACAATCCAAGTGGATTCCTCACTTGAGCATTTCATCGAACACATTGATCATGTTACCAAACGCTGCATTTGATCAATTAATTACATAGAGGAAAATATGATTGCTTAAAGGAAATTATACATATGCATACAGTAATAAAGAATCCTATCTTAATACTTGTAGTAACTACAAATCATCAACAATTTCTCATTCAGACAATTCGTTAAACACATAGACTAGGTTAGTTACAACATATGTTTTATCAATTCCTTATACAGGGAGATCAACATGCATATGACAATGATGAATCCTAGATCAGTAATCTTGGCAAGCACAAATCATTTTCAAATGCTCATTCAAACATTTTAACAAACACATGGGATGCATCTTTTACTCATCACAGTTCATAGGTGTATATCATACGAAAATTGACGTATCTAAGACAATACGGTAGCAATCAAGTCAGACATAAATCATTAGCTGATATGAAAGCATTGATAACCGTAACCTAAGCATTTATAGTTCACACTTTTCATCAGAATACTTGATTCGGACTCGGTCCAAACTCTACGTTTCTGAAAATGGAACGCCGAGCACCTAAATGACGTGACAAGTTAGCTAGGTTGATGAATAACTATCCTGGATCTCTACAACAATATTAAGGTTAGGATATCTTACCCAAAATCGTAGCCGAAAGAGGTTGGGTAGCACAACGGGGTAGAGATTTGGTGCGTGGATTCGTGGGAGAGGATTCCTGCAGTAATCTCCCAAAATCTCTCTTCTCTTCTTTTCTCCTCTCTCCCCATTAGGGTTTTTGTGAAATTCGTATATGGAAGTGAGGGAGAGAAATAAGGGCTATTTATAAGCCCAGAAGTGATGTAAATGGCCCCAGGGCCACTTTATACATAGTTTATACCCTTTGGACGGCTGTTTCTGATGAAAAGGGCTCATAAGGAGGCCCATGACTCCTCTACATCATAGGTTACACTCCTTGACAGTGGATCCATGCTAGGACACGATTTTGGTATGATCGGATAAGTCGATCGACTGTGGAGAGCCTACGTCAGATCAACGATCATACTTACTCAATCGAGGCCACAATTATATAGATATGTGTAGGAAAATTTCCTTTCTCCATGGGTGAAGTTAGGTAACAAACTAATGGTCTGAAATCCTCAATTTTGCATGAGAGCTAATAACCCAATTCACTTAAGTTTTGGTTCATTTTCTAAAGGTATTCGTGTTTCTCATGCACTTCACTCATGGCTCAAGTTGTACGTTTTTGGACACTATCTGGGCTTAATTCCCGCGGTGGTTGTCAAGCCCAGCAGGATGGACATAGTCCTATAGTTTCGCGGCCATCGGACCCTCGACGTGCGGTCTAGGCCCGATGCGGGGTTTCAATATACTCCCGAGAGCGACAAGCTCTTGGGATTTCTCCTAGGTCTTTAGGTGACATTGAGTCAGAGGTATTCATGGTTTTAGGCCTTCCATTTATGAAAATGGTGGCCCAAGCTTAATCCACCGATTATTTAGTACTTAACTAAATTCTGCCTAAATTATACGAGATGCAGTCCTCGGGTAATTCTGCCTGAGGTGGTACTCGGGTCTTTAAACGGATTTTTTCGAGATGTTACAGGCATGTATCATGATGCTCTACTAGGTATATCCAACAGTGATGTTGTACTCTCCTATAATCAATAGATGACATACTTATATCAAGGATGGGCCTAAGTACAAAGAGTGGGTTTCCTCACCTTCTCCATCATGTAGTTACTGAGCTTCCTATGGGGCCCAATAAGCACAAGATGGGCTTTATGGCTTGGACAAATCTACAAGACATGGTGGAAGTACTATCAATAATGGGGGGCCCAACAGTTTGGGTTAGCCCACTAAGAGAGGATGAAAATGGGCCTACTAATGGGCTTAGGGAGGTTTACAACGTGGACCTCTAACCACCATTACCTCCTAGAGTGCGGCCTGCTATAGAAACTATCTCACAATGGGGCCGATGGCCCTTAAACTAGCTAAAAAATGAATGGGCAGCATACATACTATTTCACACATCATGGTGGGCCGCAAGAAATGGCTCATTGTCCACACACATCAGGGTGGGCTACTTGGGACAACCCACAGCCCAAAAATACAATGGCCAAGGGAACATACAACACATACATCATGGTGGGCCTCATAGGCAACCCATATGTCCCAAAAAATAGTTGGCCTAGGGGTACATCACGAGTACCATTATGGGCCTTATAAGTCGGCCCAAAACTTGGCAAAATGGATGGGCAATCATAATCACATACATCATAGGGGGTTTTCTGAAAGTGCCCTGGTTTGTCAATTAGCGTGAGTGTTGAGTCAGCAAGACAACTGAGCCCCATAGGAGGATTATTCAAGCATCTGCAGGATGTGTGGCCGAACTCGTCAAAGGTAAACTTAACCTCACATCCCATGGCCCAAAACAGCACGTATATAAAACCCTAAAAAATGAAAAGAACAACATAGGGTTTAAGGTGTGAAAACTGTTTTGCAAATTCAGGAAAATCTTTAAGTTTTCAGCCTTTGTCGATTAATCGATAAGTGCTTCGATGGAATCAGACTCTGTTATCGATGTCCTCGATACTCACTCGATGTTATCGAAATGAGGACTTCAGGTATCCAGCAACCAAAATGAATCTTGGACTGAATTATCGATGAATCGATGACATGATTGATATCATCGACTTTCGAATCTCGAGTTCATTGAGATAGCTCGATAAAATCGACATCTGGTCAGTTTGTGTCCAATATGCAGTTAAGCAAAATCATGTGATTTTCGATATCTAGAAGAGAGCCTCGGTATCATCGAGATTCAAACCTCGATGATATCGATGGATCTTCGATGATATCGGATTGGGACACAAATCTGTCCAGCAAGTTTTTAAGTAAAATCTTTCAAAACGTTCGAAGTATCGAGAATCACTCGATGATATCGATATTCAAAGATCAATCATATCGAGACTAGGTCGATAGCATCGAATTGGGACACAAGACTATCCAGCAAGTTTATAGGAAAATTCCTTGAAAAGATCAATGAATAGAAACTGGTATCGATATCATCGATATTCAAAACCAGATGATATCGAGGGATACTCGATCAAATCGATGCCTGTTCAGTTCCAAAGGCAAGTCTACTCTCGAGTTTTTCAAATATCGATGAATCGATCCATGAGTTGATGTTATCGGCGTTCAAAATCTGATGACATCAAAGCATGCTCGATATCCTCAATCAGTAAAAAGGTTCAAAAGCGTTTGACAGACTATGTTTGTGTCATCGAGTGGCCATTCGATGTTATCGAAAGTATACGTTTGATGATATCAAATCTTGCTTGATGATATTGAACTCTGTCAAAAATATGATTGTTTTATTTTCATTGAAACTTTTTGCCTATTTAATGAGAGCTTGTCTGAGGTTGTTGGTAGAGAAAATTGATAGAGCTTTTGAGTGTTTAATTCAGATCACCTACCCGAAGCCTTTTTCTCTCATAGAAGTTCATTCCTCAATCCACCCTCATCATTGATATTCAATAGAGTAGATTGGTGAATGAACTTCCGCATTCAAGGATCCTCCAGCTACCACCTTAATGGAAAATCATTGAGCTGAGACACCTTAAATGCATAGATGCTTGAAATCACTCTGTCTCTAATATAGGAAAATATTTAATAGAGTAGGATTCCAACTTAACCTTGACCCAACCCGTCACCTTACATTGGAGCATCATAAGTGTTGTGGATCAAGGGAGCTGAAGATTCTGCATCATCAAAGGAGGAGATCTTCATCATCATGCTTAATAGGACTCTTCTAATTATCTGTAAGTCATTAGAGTCCAGAGACCCTGCTGATCATTCCTTTATATGGGATTAGGTCACAGGTAATTCTCACCCCTTCCAAGTCCTCATAGGAGGCCTCCGACAGGAGAATACGTGTGGGTGTTGTGTGTTGACCCTTGCTCTTGGGAGCATAAACTTTAGGTCCTTGGCCTGTATGGCCTAAAACCCTAGGTGTTGTGTATTGACCCTTTCTCTTAGGAGCATAAACTCTAGGTTCCTTGTGTGGATCCTTAGCCTGTGTGGCCTAAAATATGGGTGTTGTGTGTTGACCCTTGCTCCTGTGTGGAGCATAAACTTGTGTCTCATGGAGATATGTTAGGTACCTTGTGTAGGTCATAGAGTCAGCCTTTTGTAGGTTGTACTGGTTTGAGGTAAACCTGATTTGAAACCTTTGTTAGTGAGATCCGGTACACTTAAGGGTTGAGTGTATCTGCTGGAAGTGGAGTAGACACGTAGTCGAACCACTATAAAAACAACTATGTTTGGGACTGCTATTTACTTTTATTATTTGTATGATTTCTCTGAATGTCTCATAATGCATGTTTACATGATTACCTAAAACTAATTAGAATCACATCTCACACACAGTCACATCCATCATGAACTATGTTCTACAACTTGTTTATGTTTTGAATAATCTTATGATTAGATCCTCTATTTGTCTTGGAAGCCATTAGAGTTACATTGAAGAAATCCTTATATTTACATATTAGTTCAAGATAGGGTTAATAGGTTTTAAATCATCCTAAAATTTTAAAAAGTCTTATTCACCCCCCTCTAGGACATCTTGGCATATTCCCACTTCTAGTAAAGCGGTCATTACCGCAATTTCACTTTAAAACAACCCTCAAGGTCCAATATAATTAATGGGCAGCACAAGCACCAAGGAAGGCTCTAAGGCTGGACGTCCAACCCATCTGGGTCTGCTGGACGTCCAAAAATTTGGACTGATTAGTACTCAATCAACTAGATGAATGGTGGGGTTTACAAGGTGCAAATGGGGCCCATAATCTCAGAAAAATATATGCATGGTGTGTATACATAACACCCTCAATCTGTTGGGCCTTACAACTTCAAATCATACAACTATATGCAGCAATATAGGGCCCTTACTAGACATCCAGCCCACCTAGCTTTCTGGGCCTACTGGGGCCCAGCAAATAGGTTATCTGGATAAAGTAAATACTTCAAGGTGGCCCATACATGTTACAGTGGGCCCCACCAGATGGAAGTCATGAATACAACACATAAATCAGGGTGGGCCTACTGCTGGATTGCAAGTCCAGCAGCGCCCAACCCAACCTAAACATCCATAAGGGCCTGGATGGCCTACCAAATACATGAGAAAGGTGGGCCCCACATGGAGACATCCCATCGGGGGTAGGTGTAATGCCCCACCCAAAAAGGAGCAGTGTCTTGAGGAGCTCACGTGCAAGCCGGCGCAGGACCGAGTGATTCGGTCACATGTGTGGGCCTATTACTGATAAATTAAATTCAAACTTAGCTGTTGATATGATTAAATCCAATCGTATCTGGGCCAAGCACGAGCCGTAGAGCCTGATGGCCAAGCTACACTTGGCGACTGCCCATACGAGTCGTGTATCACCCAAGGAAGGACCAAAAATTCTGAAACTTTGATAGGCTAAGGGTCTCGCTAGGCTTGTGGTCCCATGCAGATGTCAGGCTCAGAAAATGCCCCGGGATGGACAAATTGTGTCATCCAGCAGGCACTTGAAAGCCCCGAGTCGTCAGGCCTAAAGAAGAAAATTATGAAATTTAAATCAATTGGCCCTATTTCTTGAGACAGCAAATCTGGGCATTTCACTCGTCGGATCTCTTCTAAATTCAAACTGAAGATTAGAAATAATTCCCTTCCCTTGCCCACAAGGCCATTGGGGGATTTATAGAAAACACTAGGGTCAGTTGTAATAAATCTGGACATATAAAAGTCCAGCCTTCTCTTTCTCAATCTCATTACTTCTGCAGTTGAGAGAGAGAAAGAGAGCAAGGGAGAAGAGAGAAAGAGCCTTGTGAGCTAGGGTTTGGGATTTGGAAATCCCAACACCCTCACCCCTCCATTGCCGAAAAGCACCGCCACATTCTATTGTTGAAGTGAGATCCCATCCCCATCTAAAGTAAGATAGAGCTCTAATCACATTTTTCCTTGCTTCTAACAACATGCATGTGTCTTACCCTCCGTTCCATGCGATGCAGGGCCCCGACGCCTCGAGCTTGCAGACTCGGCATCATTAGGACAACCTCAGCAACCTTCGGTCAAGAATAGGTGCGAACCATTACCTTTAAGTGGCCAATTATCGCGCCTAGCGTAGGTTTAATGAATGTGATTGGTGAATTATAGTGCATGTGGCTGAACTTACATTTGGACTGCATAAATACGATAATGGACTAGAAATTGTTAAAATTATGGGAAGGGGCTTGGCCCTAATACCCTAAATATGCAACTTATGCAATTGCATGCTCATGTAGGGTACAAAATATCTAATTTTCCCCAAATTGTCGCTGGTTGGTTGTGATTTCCTGTTTAGGTGTTAATCATGCTTAGAATGAAGTTATGGAATGATGAAAATTGCTGATTGGTTGTAGCTTCTTTGATTTGTGACTAATTATTCTTGGGTGAAGGTATGAAGTGTTGTGAAATGGTTGACTAGTTGTGTTACTTGCCGTAATTCCCGATTTATGGCAGAATTGCGTGATTCATGGTGGACCATGAAAGATTCATTGCATGTATTGTTATATGATTGTCCATGAGATTGTATAAGCTGGAAAATGATATGTACAAACTGTAAATTTAGGTGAAAGTTTATATGTTGTTGTTCATGCAATGATTATACTAAAAATGGTGTCTGTAATGTGTGAATTGTGTCCGATGTGACCCTGCTTGTTGTGTATTGATACTTATTCCACTATGGATCGGCTAACTACCTAGAATTACTTGGGCAGTCTTTGTTAGGCCTGTCTGTAAGTGAATATGGCCCGATTAGCTAGACTGTATGTGAGGCTCATATCCTAGACTGTACTGTTCCTTAGGCTTCCACAGTCCTCCTGGTCGAATTTTGGCAATCCCCTACATGTAGATATCATTTATGCACATCCTTGAGTCGTACCCTGTCAATCTGAGCCGGCTCGACCCGAGACTTGTACCTTAGCGACCGTGCCGTCACTGCAGTTCCGATGCAGCGTCTCTCGCATCGATGCGATATCCAGGCCAAAAAATGTGGGCCCGTATTCAGTTCAAGGAAAACGTCGCGCATTTGCAAACCCAAGAGAACATGTCCCATCAATCACATCAATCACGTCAAGTACATATCTCATCCCTAAGTACAAGCAACCCCTAAAGTCAACTCTCTCTCTCTCTCTATCCACCCATCCCTTTTCAAGTACACCCATCACTCACCCATCCCTCTCTCTCTTACAACCTCTCTCTCTCATCTCTCTCATTTCCTCCCAAGCAACCATGAGAGACCGTCCAAACTCCATGAGAGAGCCTAGTGTGGCCCACTTCCTACCCAAGATCCTTACCACCCAACTGTCCAATCTCCATCATCCTCCATGAAACTTGTAGCTTTAGAGCTAGGGAGTCTAAGGAGCTAAAGAATAGGAGCAATAGGTGGGTTCTTCTATAATTTTTCAACAGTTCATTATTGTGTATTTGAGGACCCACATCTGGTGGGACCCATCTTAATGTATGCATTGTATCGGGAGGGCCCATAGTGGCAGGGTCCCTCCCCTTCTCACGTCTTTCTATCTCCCTCTCTCTTTTTTGATGTCGTGTGGCCCACCTGATGTGTGTGTTATATCCATGCCATCCATCACGGTAGAGCCCACTTTGGTGTATGTGAGAAATTGTAACATCCCAAATTTTTGCCAACCTGGAATTAGACGTCCTTAGGCAATATGCCGCTCCTAACACCTTATTAACTTGTCAGAACTGAATCCCACAGTCTAAAATCACTTCTGAACCCATTTTCTTCACAAATCTCACCCTTCACCACCTTATTCTTTTAATTTTCCTAAGTACTTTCACCCTAGACACTATCTTAAACTAGTTAAGTATTATAACTTGGATCACCTTATATACAAACTAAAAGGCCTGAGTACCACCTCGACCAGAAATCACTTAGGATTAAATCCTTTAGAAATGAGACAAAGTAACTAAGTGTTAAACTAGATTAGCTACGAAATCCGTTTGAATCGCTTTAAATGCGATCTGCAAGAATCAAAATAGTAGAATCATTGACGCTAGGTTACCCTAAAATCTAAGATCAATCTCATTACCCGACTGCTCTCGGGAGCACGTTGAAACTCCATATCAGGTCTGGACTGCACATTGAGAGTCCGAATAACACGAAGTTAAGGAATTAGGACCACCTTGCTAGGCTTGACAACCATCTCGGAAATCAAATCCAAATAGTGTCCCAGTGTAATTCGTTTGAGTCCGGAGCGAGGAGTGTGAAAACACTTGAATTTCTTTTTAAATAAATATCTCAAATAGTAATCTGGCACCTCTTGCTTGGGGATCAATTTTAAGCAACCAGACCGTCAAAATCAGACCAAATTACACCCTCGGATCAGGAGAAATTTCATACACATATCCATGTACTTGGAATCTCTGATCGAGATCTGCTGACCGTTGAACTGAAACTGGTCTGCCACGCGTGATCTAAGAACTCTACTGGAACAAAAACTTAATGAAACCTAGATCCATAGTCTGTGAGCTTAAGTCCAACCTTTGGCTCAAGGAAGCCCGCCAAAAGTCCTCCATTGAGCTGCAACAGGTCCGCTTTGGTTATAACCTATGTATACCTTGACCTGGAGTCTGTTTTGGAGTGTTTTTAGGCTATATAAGGACCTTAGAAACCTCTCTCTCATAGCCATACGAATTTGAGAAAAACCCTAGAGAGAGAAGAGAGAAAAGAGAGAGAAAGAGTGAGAGAAGTGGGAGAATCTCCCAACTACTATTCCCTGCCACTACACAAGCTGCACCACCCCATTCTCATCGCTTTCTCGGCGATTCCGACTTCGTTTCTAGGTAAGAAACCCTAACCCTAATCTGTTTTGGGGTTGTATAGGTTGTAGGTTATGAAATAGCTAACCTATTTCGATATATAGGTGGCCAAACTGCCGAATACAGAAAATTGGCAAACCTATCGTATCTATTACGATTCTACGACAAAAGGTGTGGACTTTAGGTGTATAGGTTACGGTTTTTAACGCTTTCAATGTCAGATAATGATAGATTCATGATCGGTAAGCAATTGCACATGTACAAAGTGCTGTCTATTTTCCGTTTCGATTAAAGGCGTAGAATATGGAATTTTACATATTCTAGGTATTCGTAGAAAATACCGTATATGTATAAATTTTGGAAATGTGTTTGCCATGATTATTTTTTGTATGAATATATTATATATGGATAAAATACTTAGTTGGCGAAAGGACTCACCGTAATACATGATTTGCTAATATACACTATGTATGTAGAAATAGTGTATTCTAGAAAGTACAGTATACGTATAAATTTTGGAGATGTTTTTGCCATGATTATTTGCTGTATGAATATACTATATATGGATAAAATACTTATTTGGCGAAAGGACTCACCCTAATACATGTTTGTTAACATACACTATGTATGTTGAAATAGTGTATTCTAAGTGTTTGTGAAAATGCTTGTGAGAGTAAGTGTTTGGATGATGGTGCCTTAGGTAGGTGTTGAGATGGGATTCTCAACTACCTTAGAGACATGTATGATTTCCTCCAGGTGGTTGTTTACTTTAACCGCTTACTTATGAAATATATGTGTTTGTATTCTTGTTTATATAGTGCTTTATAATATGTTTTGTAACATGCTCAACTGATTGTATGATTTTATCTATGTAATGCATATGTTTAAATTCATATTTACATTGTATGATCCATCTTGGGTGATGGGGGAGTGGAGCAACGAGTGCAACAGCCCTGGCAGCCCTAATCGGATAATATCAGTCTTAGATTGTATGATTTGAATTTTGATCTATTACAGCTTTAAATATCTGAAACTGAATGTGATTGGGGCTATTGTATAGTCCAGGCAGTCGGTAACGGGATCGAATTCATGGATGAGTTTCATTTACCACGTGAGATGTGTTCGACGAACCTGAGTCGTACTTCAGTTGGCGATATGGTTGGCCACAAGAAGTGCTTATGCGCTTCATATCGTGCAACTTGTTGTGCGCTCGAGCTAGCCGAGCTTGTCAAGCAACCCGATCTATCTTATGTATGTTCACCATGTTTGGCTGCTACTGCTTAAACCTAGGGTACCAAACTTACCAGTGAAATCCCTTTTAACAATGGTACCTCGATCCGTTAAGACTCATGAGCCGGGCATGGTGGTATGGGACTCCGTGGTCGAGCTGTCAGCCTACGCTGGGGCCACGTGCCTCCCCGTAGTGACCAGTGAGCAACCTAACTCGTGAGCCAATTATGGTGGTATGGGACACTATATTCGTGTTGCCGGCCTACATTGATAAGGTGATGGGGGAGTGGTGTAACGAATGCGAGCAACAGCCCTGACAGCCCTTTGTAGTGACCTCGAGCATACTTTGAATTTACGGTGAGGCGACGAGTTTTACCGCAGTGTAGAGAGTATGAACTAGGCCTGTTTCTGTATAGTGATGAATCGTTAAAGAGGTGATGGGGGAGTGGTGTAACCTTGTGCGTGCGTGCCACGGCGCAAGCCTTTGTAATGACCTAGAAAACACATCATCGTCTGAGATTAACTAGGACTGAAGACCCTAGAATGGATCATGTTTAGGAATGATACAAGGGAGGTACCTTAGTTTCCCAATCCTATATTGTTTGAAATGGACTAATAAAAACTCGGTAATCATGCTCATCATGCATTGCATGTGCCTGGAAGATGTGGAGCACTGAGGGATGAAAGCATGCCGCGAACGTAAGATGGTGTTGCACGAGGGAGGGTGTGGTGAGGGCATCCATCATGACTGCATTCATACTTGCATTAATAAGAGTAGTTAGGAGTGTTTGATTTTACTGCTTTATCATTACTGCTTGACTGAATTGATAACATGTTAACCTGTGCCTTATTGTTCCACTGAGTTAGCTACTCACTCCCACGTTACGGGACAGTGTTCCGAACACCCACCAGACTTTGTCTGATTGCAGATGGTGATGCTTGTGAGGCGGAGGAGACCTCTGTGACGATGAGGACACTTTCTTGTATATATTATTTTCTGGCAGCTTCATGTAACCCGTGCCTTGATCGATGGGGTTACAGGGATGTTGACTAGAGGACCTTACACATTTGGTATATTTTGGAACTATACTTGTAATTATTTAACCTGGTAATGTTATCACACTCTGGAGACTCACCACAGTTTATATATTTTATATATCTATCACAGTCTTCCGCTTACAATTTAATTGTCTCTAGAGTATGATATGCTGTTTTGGCTTAATCTCACTCATGTTCACTACATTAATGCAGACAACATTCAATCATCATTCATTTTGTTGCATAAGTGATGCGTTGGAACTCGGGAGTTGAGTTTATGCTCGACCCCCGATTTTCAGGGCGTTACAGAAATCCACCTCATGTACATGTTGTATCCAGGACGTCCTTCCAAGAAAGACACTGGATGAAGGAAAACCACAAATATCAGCTTTATCCAGAGCTGCTAGTGGGCCCCACGCATGTGGACCCACCTCAAACATGCAACAGATCTGGACCGTCCACTAGTGGGACGGCCAGCAGCTGACGCTACTGCTGTGTTGACGTCTCCAAGTTCCATGGGAGCCCACCTTGATGTATGTTATATCCACGCTACCTGTCCAGGGCATGGCCCACCCCACATGTGTGGGTGGGACCCACCATGATGCATTATGTCTCCCACCGTCCAGAGAAGTCCGGATGGTGTTGCAGGCACCATGATGTATGGTTTCATCCACACCGTCTTAACCCCACCATGACGTATGTGTATTATTCATGTCGTCCATCTATTTAAGAAGGCATGCACGTGTGGGGGTAGGGTCCACCTTGATGAATGGATTTTGTATCCACACAGTCCATCGCTGGATGGTGCAGCACGTGGAGCCCAACTGTGATGTATGAGTCTTATCCACTCCGTCCAGTAATTTGGATGGGCGGGACCCACCTTCCATGATATATGTGTTACATCCAAACCGTCCATCCATTTGGTGAGCTCGTCCTAAGGCCTGAGATTAAAAATAGGACAGATCTAACTATCAAGTGGTCCACACAACAAAAGCAGTAAGGGATTGAATGTATACCATTAAAACCCTTCCTGGGTCACAGAAGTTTTGGATCAATATGATATTTATTTTTCCTCTTGGTTTAGGTCTTTGTGACCTTATGAACAGACTGAATGGAAAATAAACGTTATGGTGGCCCTATGAATTTTTAACAGTGAAAATCACTATCTCCGCTGCTATTTGCGATGTGGTCCAGAAGATCTTTTGATATGATTCATTTTTTTGGGTAATACTCTAAAATGATCTCTTAAAGTAAATGAATGGTGTAGATGGTGCGGCCCATTGTGAGGCCCACCTTAATGTATTTGTAACCCATCCATGAGGCCCACCTTGATGTATTTATGGCCCATTCATGAGGCCCAATGAGATGTATATATGGCCCATGTTTGAGGCCCAATATGATGTATACTCGGCCCATGTGTTGGGCCCATCGTGATGTGTATTAGGCCCATGAGATGCCGCCCTTTGAGATGTGTAAGGCCCATGTGATGCGGCCCCATTGTGATTTATATAAGGCACATACAGTACAGCCCACTTGATGTATATGAGGCCAATTGGTGCGGCCCATGTGATGCGACACATTGTGATGTATGTGGTCCACCGTGATGAGGCCCATTGTGATGTATGTAGGCCCATATGATGCAGCACATTGTGATGTATGTGGCCCACCATGATGCAACCCATTGTGATGTATGTATGCCCATATGATGCGGCCCATGTGATGTGTATTAGGCCCATGTGATACGGCCCATTGTGATGTATGAGACCCTTGTGTAAGGCCCATAATGATTGTATGAGGCTCATTGAGATTGTATGCGGCCCATTATGTTGTGTATGAGGCCTTTATGTGAGGTCATGGGCCCACTATATGTTTGGTCCTATGAGGGTCACTCCTTGGGAGCAATGTTAGTTAAATGTCCACATTGATGGGCAATGATGGTTGAATGTCCACATTGTGACTTTCCCTTAGGCCAATTGTCGAGGCCGATTGTCGAGGCCGATTATCGATGTCGATTATCGGTGCCGGTTATCGATACCGATTATGAGTATGTGACAGCACAGCATCATGATACATGCCCATACGCATCATCTACATGTTTGTTATGAGATGTGGTTGACCATTGCATACGTCATTGGGCAGGGTGTTATGAGACTCCCTGATAGGAGGAGATTGTCTCACATGAGCGCACAGTATGCGCAGGATTGATGCATGATTAGATTGTATGACTCATGCATCTTGCATTGTGTGTTGTGATTACTATATACCCTAGTGACATCAGGGTCGTAACCTACACAGGTATGTCATGGATGAATAGATTGGACACCAGAAATCTGTTACTAGCATCGGGGTGTCATAGATGTCCCTGGGTGAAAATCTATAAACCTCCGTGGCCAGGAGACGCCCCAACGTCTAGACTGAGTGGATACATAAGTGCCCGAGTGCCCAATACCAATAGGCGGTGTCTCCCACTGTGTCATGGTCGGTTGGGAAGGGGTTATGGCCTTACCTGCTTGAGAGTAGTGGGCATAACTAGGTTGAGTTTGACTAGCTCGTAATTGGGTCCGCTATCGACGTGCCGGGTAGATATTGGCTGACTACTGGCCAGGCAGATAGTGAGGTGTCTTCCACTTGCATGGTTGCACATCTAGTGTGCGACGATTGTATGTAGAGTGTACTAGACCCCAGTGATGATCCCAGAGATGTACGTTGTTGATATGTGAACTTATTGAGCAAGAGTTGTATACTCAACATCTTACTCATTCATTCATTCACTATGCACTCGGGATGGTAGTGCACAACTAATTTGATGTGTACCCTCGCAATGGTCAGGATTTTGGTTAGGCGCGCGACTAACTGAGATCAAGAGTCTACCACGTTAAGCCTAGCTATCTAAATTTAGGTATGGGACTGGTTTGGATAAAAGTCCCTTGTGATGGACCCCATAGCCTGCAATACTACGTACTATCAACCTGACTTCACACTTCAGCTTGGGCATTTCATTCGCACAGCATATCGCATATTACATCCGTGGCATATAGTATTCTGGGTTGCTACATTTCTGCATTTATATGGCCTAGATGAGGTTGACTGCATTTGTGGACTCGTCAACATTTGTATATTGTGTTGCATCCTCTGTTTATGATATTTGGTTTACTATGTCTCTGCATTACTCTGATATTGTACGATTATGGATTGCTAGTATTTTCGCTTACTCTGATATTTATATACTTGACACATGCATCGCACACACTTACACCACCCTCTAAGCTTTCTATAAGCTTATGCACAATAGATGCGTATAGGTAGTGTTCGGTCGTAGCAGCATTGAGCTTGGAGTATGCAACTGTCTTCTAGAGCTTTGATTATCGATCTATGTATTTTCCTTTCTACACTGTATTCAATTGTTTATATTAGTGGATATGTGACGATGATATTGTCTTTGTGATTTGGGTATACTTGTGGTTATGCTTCTTACGGGATAAATGTACATTGGAAAATCCTCCTTGTAGGATCCCAGGATTGGAATCTGGTGTATAGGCACTGAGAGCTGAGAATAGGGTACTACAGAGGCTGTTAGCACCGGATTCGGTGATCGGAAATTTTATGAGCTCGATTTTCGAGTTTGGGGCGTGACACTGTAGGTCATTAGCCATAGTTGGACTACATGAGATAGTGTTCTCAGACCGATTAGCTACGGTTCAGCCCATCGGTGCATATTAACTCTAAAGTCGACCATCCTTGTACGTTAACCATGTTTGATCACGCCTGTATGAACTCGAAGTACCCTGAGACCATTGCACTCACTATTAACTATAATTTATGGCCCACAAGACTCATTAGATGGGGATGGTGGTATGAGACACCATGCCCATGCTGTCGGCCTACGCTGTGGTGACGAGCCTCCCCGTAGTGTCCAGTGAGCACTTAGACTCGTGAGCCGGGGACGGTGGTATGGGACACTGTACCCATGCTGTCGGCCTGTGCTAGGGTAACGACCTCCCCATAGTGACCATGAGTAGGACACTAAAGTTTGAATTGTTTTCATCTGAGATCATGTTTTCCGAGATTAATAACCCAGCACAGGGCTAAGGATCGTGAGAGTCCTATGACCACGGCCCTTGAGTCACGCGATCGGGTTAGGGAAGTAACTCCACCAAGAGTATTCCAGTTTCCCCAATCTACTTGACGAATAAACCTAATTAACTAACCAGGCTAATATATTTCATGACATTGCATTATTATTATGGCGATTAGGTAGTTGAGGTCACAATTGAGGGAGAGTTGGTCATGACAAACGTCATATGTCGTCGCTTGAGGGAGCGTTGGTGGTGAGGGGCATGCATCATATCATTGAACATGCATTTGCATTAACAATAGTAATTAGGGTTCTATATTATATGTTGTTCATTAAATGTATTCTATGGATGATAATTTGTGTGGCCTATTGCTAATGGTACCACTGAGTTAGCTACACATTCCCACTCTGGGAAGGTATTCTAAAACACCAACCAGAATCTGATATAGATGCAAGTACCTTGGAGCGGGATGCGTTGAAAATTGTCGGTGCAGACGATGACGAGGAGCAAGCATATTTCCAAGCATTTGGCCGACCTTATTAGTGCGATGGATGGTGGTGGGATTGGGCCAAAGCCCAGATCATTTTGGGGATTGACACATGTCTGAGATAGGGTCCCTAGATGATGATATTCCGGATTTGTCGGGTTTATTTACGGATAGTTATACATTTATGTTGGAGTATTTATTTGTTTTAGTGGCACTTGGATCTTACTCACCTAGTTAGTACCAAACATGTTTAGCTTAATCCTTCATTGCTTATTAATACCTGCTAACTGTACGTATTTGTAACTCATCATTGCACACGTGGCACTTGAAATTTCGAGAGCCGAGTTGCTACTCTGTCCTTGAATTTCGGGGCACTACAACTTGGTATCAGAGCATGGTTTAGATTAAATCGGGCCTAGGGCAACGGATTTATTGCGACACACTCTGACTTAGGAGGGAACGACTGAACTTATTGATAGTATTAGGATCTCGGGATTTTGCCCACTGGCGAGATCAAACCCTATAGGCTAGCCTAGGACGATAAGTAAAAACACTTAGGTTACATGAAGTGATCCAAATCACTTCCAAGTATATGTGAATGGACTTAGTCGACCTGATTTTAGTTCGTCGGGACTAAGTGGCGCGAATAATTTGCGAAAACCCTGACAGTCTAAACATTTAACTTGATAATTGGCTACAACATAGGATCTCTATAATTCCCAGCTCAATTAAGATAGGAAGTCTATATATTGACTCAGGTAACTCCAGACCTGTCTGGATGATCCTTTGAAGGATTTCGAACCTAAATTGAATCCTAGTGACACAGTGAAAAAGTCCTGGACCGCAGTCCATGGACCATACCTAATGGGAAGACCAAACGAATGTATATAGGCGGACACGAGGGGTCCCACAAAGCATAAACAACAACCCGAGGGAGGTGGCCACTGCCGGAAAGTCCAGAGGACCGCGGCGGCACTGCCACTTCGGTGGTGCACCGCCGCTGGCCCGATTGTGTGGGGTCCCTCCCACATGTGGGGGCCCCCTTTGCTCGTCCCTACACCCTTTTAAACCTATATTCTACCCTCCCCAACCTATTTACACCCTCCAAACCGCTCTTGAATCCTTACTCACTCTCAAATCCCCATCTCTAAGCTCCTAATCCATTTTCTTCTTTGCATGCTCCATCTTCAACCCCCATTCAACCTCAATCTTCCTAAACCCTCCTTGCACCTCCCTATTCTCACCCATTTAAGCACTAAACCCTCATCTCTAAGTCTCCATAACTCTTATTTCTCCAAAAAAAAAAAAAAAAAAACTCCATTCCTTAAGCATTTTCATCTCGATGGCCTTCTTTGAGATGGTGACCTCCATCTTCTCCATTTCCATGCTTCTCTCTCATGGGAAAGAATTGAGCAACCCCGGATGAAGCTGAGCTGAGCCGAGCTGACCCGACCGAGAGGATCCAAGAAGAAGTCGAGTGCCAGTGCGGGTCCAAGCACCAAGAGGAGATCGAAGCAGGATCTTAATCCCCAAATTCCATTGGAAAGGTCACCACCGTCGGGCATCGAGCACAGTAAGTTTCGCCACCGCAAGGTTGTGTTCGAGGCCCACATAGATGAGAAGTTGTTCAGTGAGTATCCATTGTTTGATCACCTTCTAGCAAATGGATGGGGTCCAATGTTTGAGGGGAAGTCTCATGCTAGTGAGGACCTCACACGAACCTTCTATGCGCACATAAGGAACCCGACACTTAACCCTCTTGAGTTCATCATCCCCCTGGGTAGACAGGAGGCTAGGATTAACGTTGATATCATTGCCCGCATCCTTGGAGTGGAGTGCAGTACCGTCCATGCCAGTCAGAATAACCTTACTGAGAGACGGGAGAGAAACCGCCGCACGCGCTCCTTATGCGGCTGACTAGTTGAATGGAGGTGAGAAAATAGCCTCAAGCTGAAGAACATGACCCCTGACTATCACATGCTCCACCACATATGCACATACAACGTGTATCCTAGATTGAGTAACTGTACAGAGTGCACTAGATTCATGGTGGACTTCCTATACCGAGTGGGGAAAGGATAAAGGATTTATCTGCCTACTTTTGTACTGACTCAGATCATAAAGGCGGCGCAATCTATTCGAGAGAATCAGTCTCTCCCATTTGGCTGACTGATCTGTAAGATTGCCCATAGTTATGGGTACAGGCAGCAGGTGAACCGTCTCGTCCCTATCAGACTGATTGATGATAACACTCAACAATATGAAGATGGGCCCTAAGCAGCGTATGGCCTGACTAGAAGAGCTTGAGGATGAGATAGAAGAAGAGACTGAAGAGGAAGAAGAGAGTGAGGATGAAGATCAGGAGGAAATGGAGGCCCATGAATCTGACTGGGATCCTCCCGTAGCTCGCACTGAGTGCCAGGATTGGGTCACTCTCGACACCCGCCTAGCCAAGATAGAGGAGAACCAGGAGAACATGAGGAAGAAGCTAAAAAGGATGTCCCGTACACTGAAGGAGATCCTGTGCTGCATGCAGGATAAGAGAGCACCTCCACCATCGCCAGAATCGGAGGAGTAGAAGTCTAGGGATGTAGTTGTTTCCGTTTTGTAATTGCCTTGGATGGGCTTAGTTTGGTTGTTTTGCTTGTTAGCTTTGAAGTCTACTTGTTTATTCAGTAATCATGCATTTTCTGTCATTATGCATGTAAAGCCGTAACATATGTAACAGTGACAAATTTTTCTTAATGAAATGCATGAAGTGATTTTACTAGAGTAATGTGTTGAAATGCTTAGGGTATTGAAAACACATGTGTGATATTGCTCTAACTTCATAAATATTGTATGTTGTGCTCGTGGGTACTTTATATCTAAATGTTGTGAAACTATCTTCCAGGACAATGAGGCCCCAAGGCGATAGCCGTCTTATCCGACTAGCTCTGGGTGGGAGAGACAACTGTGAGCAACTCACCTCGAATGAACCACTAGTTAGCCAGGGCGGAGCTAGTCAGCTCGACATGGATAATGAGGTACCGGGCCAACTCCCATAGGCACCACCAATTCAAGGCGAGACCTCTTCATACCAAACCGCCCCAGCTGAGGGCACCATGGAGCAAATATTACACATAATGCAACAGCAGCAACACTCTCTGCACACTTTGGTGGGAGCTATGGCTCACCATATGAATGCACTGTCGCCTGATCGAGCTGGAACGTCAGCAACTCCGTATAATCTTTTTGAGTGCTTCCAGAGCCTGAGGCCACCCACATTTCCTGGCACTCACAAACTTGAGGAGGCCGAGAGCTGGCTAAATCGGGTTACTAAGGCAATCTGGCCTCTACATTGCTTTGAAGCAGAGCAGGTGGAATTAATATCCTACTTGTTCGAGGAGGATGATGTATGGTGGTATAGTATATTAAGGACTGTCCCCGAAAACTTCATATGGTCTTGGGAGGACTTCGAGACCCGGTTCTTTAAGAAGTACTTTCCACGCACATACCAGATAGAGAAGGAGAATGAATTTTTGCACCTTTAACAAGGAGGTATGTCAGTGGCCGAGTATGAGAACTGATTCACCGAACTATCTCGATACGCTCCAAAGATAGTGGCCGACGAAGAAACTCGGATGAGGAGTTTTGCTGAGGGACTAAGAGCCTGAATTCACACTAAAATGTGTTGTACAAATATTTAAACTTATGTTGAATTGGTAGAAATGTCCTTGCGGTCAGAGCAGGACAGCAAGAGCGTCCCTCGGGCGCATGTTCAAGCTGAATCCCGAGGGAGAGCAGTAGGACAGTCTTCGTCCTCCTCAGGAAGAAGGGTACCACCCAGTGCGCCTCCCCAACACACGCCACCTCCACATGCATATGTCCTCCCGATCGTGTGTGCAGGTATTGCCGGAAGGTGGGGCATTTCGAGGCCTACTGTTTTTTAAAGATGAGGGACCACCGAATGTACCCCCACAGCACATGAGCCGTCCGCTGCAACCAGCATCGCCTGCTCCCCCTTAACGAGTTGCGGTCCCATCTCAACAGATACGAAGGTCGTCGGCCCCTCAGGCTAGACCACCGCCTCGACCTACACATCATCCCAACAGACCATAGCAAGCCCGGGTTCACGCACTCACAGCCGAGGGCGTTGATGTAGCCGCGACCACTCCTACAACATTGAGGTTACAGCCCATGTTCAAGGCACCCCTATTTTTCTTCTTGTGGACACTGGGTCCACAACTTCACTTAAATCATACACAACTGTCAAGAGTCTAGGACTACCAATTGCTCCCATATCGGGAGTAAGAATTATAGTGGCAGCCGAAACCTTCACCGAAGCTACATCTGTCTGTCGGGGTTGTCCTATCGACTTGGGAAGAAAAAGGATACATGTGGATCTCATAGTCACGAGGGTCTTCCACTACGACATAATTTTGGGTATGAATTGGCTATCCACAATGAGATCTGAGATCGATTGCGAGGACTGGACGGTGATAACTTATGAAGATGGTAGCCCTCATTTTACATTTTCAGTACGGGTCAGCTACCCACAACGAGTCCTCTATTATGCGTCCCTAGAAGAAGGTCGTGAAGAGATCTCACTGACACACACACACCTGTTGTGAGCAATTTCGTCGATGTGTTCAAGCACATTCCAGGACTCCCTCCCCGGTGGGAGATTGACTTCACCATCGATTTAGTGCCGGGCACTACACCCATTTCTCTCCCGACCTATCGGATGCCTCCGTACGAACTAAAGGAACTCCGAGTTCAAATTGATGAACTATTGAACACGGGTTTCATCCAACCTAGTGTGTCTCCATGGGGAGCCCCAGTTGTATTTGTGAGAAAGAAATATGGCTCCCTACGGTTATGCATTGATTACCGAAGGCAAATTAAGTCACTATAAAGAACAAGTACCCTTTGCCTCGGATCGATTATCTGTTCGACCAATTAAGAGGTGCCCAATACTTCTCAAAGATCGACTTGCAGTCCAGGTACCATCAACTGCGGGTTAGAGCTGAAGATGTACCAAAGACGGCATTTAGAACCAACTTTGGCCATTATGAGTTCTTGGTCATGCCTTTTGGACTCACGAATGCGCCAGCTGTATTCATGGACCTAATGAACAGAGTCTTCGAACCTTCTTTGTATCGGTTTGTCATCGTGTTCATAGATGACATTCTGATATATTCCAAGAGTCACAAGGAACATGAGGAACATCTGCGAGCTGTCCTAGAAATGCTCAAGCGGAACAAGTTGTATGCTCAGTTACGGAAGTGCAACTCCTAGAAAGAAGAAGTCAAGTTTTGGGACTGCGTGGTGTCTAAAGAAGGCATCTCCATGGACTTAGCCAAAGTAACGGCGATACAAGATTGGAAGCGACCGAGCTCAGTTATAGAAGTCAGGAGATTTTTGGGTTTGGTGGCATATTACCGCCAGTTCATCAAAGATTTTTCTAAAATCGCTTGACCTTTGTCCCAGTGTAACGCCCCGGATTTTGAGGGTCGAACAAAGCTCAACTCCCGAGATCCAGCACATCACTTATGTAACATGGATAATGATGGATAAATGTTGTCCATAATAATGAGTGAGATTATACCAAAACAACATATTATACTCTAGAGATAATGTAATTTAGCAAGCAGAAGTCTGAAATATATGTATTGAAGTAAGTGGTTCACGGCCTCCAGAGTATGATAATGTAACAGGGTTTAATAGATACAAAGTTTATTTCAAAATATATAAAATATCAAAGTATAGATGTTTGACAAATCCGTGTAATCCTGTAATCCTGTCAAATCAGTACAAGGTCTACATAGACTCGCCTGATAGCTGTACATATAGAATTCCTCCTCCTCGTCCATGAAGTTCAATTCAGCCGCATAGACTTCGTCGTTACCTGCATCTACAGCAGAGTCTGGTTGGTATTTTAAAACACCGTCCCAGGGCGGGAGTGAGTGATCAACTCAGTGGTATTATAAGGCAAAGGTTAACATGTTATTGATTTAATCAAGTAGTAATGATAAAGCAGTACATCAATCACTTCCTAATTACTCTTATTAATGCAGGAATGGTATGCAGTAATGATGTATGCCCTCGCACAAAGCTTCTTCACAAGTGACTCCATCAACCGTTCACGCATGATAAACTCCCTAAATGTGCAGCTTCCTCGCCAAAGCACATGCAATGCGGTGCATGTTCATGTTAGCTAAGTACTTAATTAGGCTTATTTATACAGTAGGTTCGGGAAGCTAAGGTGCCTCCCTTTATTTCATTAACCCAAACCAAAGGATCCATCTATGGTTGTCAATCCTAGTTACTCACATACAATAGGCTAGTTGTAGGGCATCACCCCTAGTATAAACCAGTCGATAGGCAAATTTAAGAGTTTATACTCGCAGTTACTACAGGGAGGTTCGTCACCTCAGCGTAGGCCAACAGCTCGAACACGGTGTCCCATAACACCATGCCCGGCTCACCAGTTTGGGTTGCTCACTGGACACTATGGGGAGGCTTATCACCCCAGCATAGGCCGACAGCTCGACCAAGGTGTCCCATACCACCATGCCCGGCTCATGAGTCTTAGTGGATCGTGGTACCATGGTTGAAACGGGTCTTTACATTGGTAAGTGGTACCTTAGATTCAAGCAGGAATGTTCATACATGGTAAACACACAATAGGACAATCGGTTTAATAGACAAGTTCAACTCGTACGGGCGTATGCTGACTTAATCGACATGGAGCGCATAAGCACTCCATGTGGCCTGACCGCTATCGACAATCATTGTAGGACTCGGATTCATTGAATGTATCCAATGTGGCGAGACTAGTTCGATCACTCACATGGAAATTGTTACCGATTGCCTGGACTACGTTGTAGTCCCAATCTTACTCAAATGTAGCAGGTAAATACATGTCATCATCATATCAGTATTTAACAAACAATCCAAGTGAATCCTTCATTTAAGCATTTTCATCAAACACATTGAGCATGTTAACAAACATTTGCATTTCATCCATAAATCGTGTAGTCGAAATTAAGATTACACAAAGGAAACTATATATATGGATAAGGTAATTGAGAATCCTATCTCAACACCCTTACTAAATGCAATTCACCAACAATTTCTCATTCAAACATTTAATCAAACACTTGAACTACACATTACCAAATACATAGACTAAATTAGTTACAATAAATATTATGCCAAATCCTTACACAAAGTGATCATAATACATATGACAAACATGAATCCTAGATTTACAATCATGACAAGCACAAATCATAATTCCATATTCATTCAATCATTTCAACAAACACATAGAATGCATCTTGTTTTCAACATAGTTCACACATATATAATATATCGAAAACATCATAACTAGAATCATATAGCAACAATCTAATCAAACATAAATCATTAGCTGACATTGAAAGTCTTGAAAACCATAACCTAAACATTTATAGTTCTCACCTTTCATCGGAATACTCGTTTCAAACTCGGTTTGAATCCTACGTTCCCGAAAATGGAATAACGGGTACCTAAATCACGAAATCCGTTAGCTAGGTTGACAAACAACTATTCTATACCTTAACTACGGCGTTAGGGTTTGGATTTCTTACCCAAATCGTAGTTGAAACAGGTTGAGTAACGATGGTGGGGAGGTGAATCAGCACGTGGAGCAGTGGGAAAGAATCCCAACAACGATCTCCCAAACTCTCTCTTTTCTCCTCACACTTTTCTCCTCTTTTCTCTCTTCTCTCTCCTAGGGTTAGAGAAATTCGTATGAAATGGGAATGAGGTGGTTTAAGGGCCTTATATAAGCTCAGAACTAATGCAAATGGCCCCAAGGCCAAGGTATACTTAATTTACAACCAAAGGGCGGCTGTTTCTAATGAATGGGGCTCGTTGGGAGGTCCATTACTCACCTACGTCACGGAGTAAGTTTCCTGACAATGGATCTATGCCAGGATCTGAATTCAGCGCGTTTGGATAGGCCGATCGACCGTGGAAGACCCGTGTTAGATCAACGGTCATACTTGCACGATTGGGGCTATAAGTATACAGATATGAGCAGCGAAATTTCCTTTTTCCATGGGTGAAGTTTGGTAAAAAACTAATGGTCTGAAATCTCCAATTTTGATTGTAAGCGAATGACCCAATTTACTTAAGTTCTGGTTCATTTTCTAAAGATATTCGTCTTTATCACACACTTTACTCAGGGCTCAAGTTGTGCATTTCTAGATACTATTTGGGCTCGATTCCAGTGATGGTTCTCAAGCCCAATAAGACGGACATTTTCCTATAGTTTCACGGTCATCGAACTTTCGACGTGCGGTCCAGGTCCGATACGGAGTTTCAATGCACTCCTGAGAGCAACAGGGTTTTGGGATTTTCCTAAGTTTTTAAGTAGTGCTGAGTTAGCAATTTTGATGGTTTTGGGTCTTACCATTTACGTAAATAGTGGTTCAGCTAAATCCACAGTTTAATTTAGTTTATTACTTAATTAACTTTCACCTAAATTTCTACAGAATACGGTCCTCAGGGATTTTTGCCTGAGGTGGTACTCGGGTTTTTATACGGATTTTTTCAAGACGTTACGATCTACCCCCTTAAAGAAAAATTTTATTCTCGAAATTAGTACCTTTTGGTACTCCTCGAGGATCTGAGGGTAGTTCTTACGGACTTCGACTTCCGTTTCCGTGGTAGCCTCTTCCTCAGTGTGGTCCGTCCATAATACTTTCACGAGTGGGATCGCTTTATTGCGTACACTTGTTCCTTCCTATCTAAAATACGTGTTGGTCGCAACACATAGGTAGTGTCTTCAATTAGCTATACTTGCTGTAACATCCTGGATTTTTTCCAACCTGGAATTAGACGTCCTTAGGCAATGGGTCGATCCTAACACCTTATTAACTTGTCAGAACTGAATCCCACAGTCTAAAATCGCTTCTTAACCCATTTCCTTCACAAATCTCACTTTCACTACCTTATCCTTCACAAAGTAACTAAGTGCTAAACTAGATTAGCTATGAAATCCACTCGATCCATTTTAAATACGATCTGCAAGACCCAAAACTTGTAGAATCATTGACGCTAGTTTACTCTAAAATCTAGGATCAATCTCATTACCCGGCTGCTCTCGGGAGCATCCCGAAACTCCGTATCAGATCTGGACTACACGTCAGAAGTCCGAATAATATGAAGTTAAGGACCGCCTTTCTGGGCTTGACAACCATCTTGGAAATCAAATCCAAACAGCGTCCCAGCGCTATTCGCTTAAGCTCGAAGCGGAGAGTGTGAGAACACTTGGTTTTCTTTATAAATAAATATCTCAAATAGTAATCTGAGACTTGTCACTTGCGGGTCAGTATTAAGCAACCCGACCATCAGAATCAGGCCAAATTACACCCTCTGATCAGGGATATTTCCCCAAGCATATCCATTACTCGGAATCTCCGATCGAGATCCACTGACCGTTGAACTGAAACTGGTCTGCCATTTGCGATCTGGAAACCCGACTAGAATGAAACCTCAGTCATACCTAGATCTAGAGTCTGTGAGCTTAAGTCTGACCTTTGGCTCAAGGGAGGCCGCCAGAAGTCCTCCGTTGAGCTGAAACAGTGTCGCTTTGGTTATAACCTAATTATACCTTGTCCACAAGTCTATTTCAGTGTATTTTTAGGCTATATAAGGACCTTAGAACCCTCTCTCTCACAGCCATACGAATTTGAGAGAAACCCTAGAGAGAGAAGAGAGAAAAGAGAAAGAAAGAGTGAGAGAAGTGGGAGAAGCTCCCTACTACTATCCCCTACCGCTACACAAGTTGTACCACCCAATTCTCATCGCTTTTCCTGTGATTCTGACCTCATTTCTAGGTAGGAAACCCTAACCCTAACCTGTTTTGGGGTTTGGATAGTTGTAGGTTATGAAATAGCTAACCTATTCCGTTCTATAGGTTGCCAAACTGTCATAGGTGAAAGCCTAGCAAATCCATCGACTCTATTACGATTCTACGACAAAAGGTGCAGACTTTAGGTGTATAGGTTATAGTTTTCAATGCTTTCATTGTCAGATAATGATAGATTCATGATCTGCATGCAATTGCACATATACAAAGTGCTGTCTGTTTTCCGTTTCGATTAAAGATGAAGAATATGGAATTTTACATATTCTAGGTATTTGTAGAAAGTATTGTATATGTATAAATTTTAAAAATGTGTTTATCATGATTATTTGCTGTATGAATATATTATATATGTGTAAAATACTTGTTTGGCGAAAGGACTCCCCCTAATACATGTTTTGCTAATATACACTATGTATGTTAAAATAGTGTATTCTAAGTGTTTGTGAAAATGACCGAATGAGTATAGAATTTACATTCGTGCTTGCCATGACTAATTGTCATGGATATATGATCGTTGTATAGGCGATACCCCTTTGACGAAAGGATTTGCCCTAAATCACGCCACGACCACTATACGCTATATATGTTGAAATGTGTAGCCCAAGTGTTTGTGAAAATGTTCAAATGAATATGGAACTTGGATTCATGCTTGCCATGATTATCCGTCGTGGATGCACGCTCGTTATCATTTGGGCAACTCCCTAGTGAAAGGATTTGGCCTAATACCTATGTGATCAACATATGTCATGTATGTTTATGTATGTAGTTTAAATGTTTGTTGAAATGTCTGAATGAGTAGTAGTTAGTAAATTGTAATGTATAAGGGTGTTGAGATATGATTCTCAACTTCTTTAACTATGTGTATGATTTCTTTAGATATCTGTGTGATTAGGAATTGAATGTGTACAAACTCATGCTTATGTTGTACTTCATAATATGCTCAACTGATTGTATGATTTTATCTGTGTAATGGTTATGTTTAAATTTATGTTTATGTTGTATTCCATAAGAGCCGTGAAGGGTGATGGGGGTGTAGTATAACGAGTGCATGTAATAGCCTTGGCAGCCCTAAACGGATATTATCAGACTTTGATTGTATGATTTGAATCTTGATCCATTATTACTTTAACTATCTGCAATTGAATGTGATTGGGGCTATTATATAGTCCAGGCAATCGGCAACGAAACCGAATTCGTAGTTGAAATTCAGTCGCCACGGGAGATGTGTTCGACGAACCCGAGTCGTACTTCGGTTGGCGATAGTGGCTGGCCACACGAAGTGCTTATGCGCTTCATATCGTTCAACTTGTTGTGCGCTCGAGTTAGCCGAGCTCGTCAAGTAACCCGATCTGTCTAATGTATGTTCATCATGTTTGGACGCTACTGCTTGAACCTATGGTACCAAACGTACCAATGAAATCCTGTTAACCATGGTACCTCGATCCGCTAAGACTCATGAGCCGGGCATGGTGGTATGGGACACCGTAGTCGAGTTGTCGGCCTACGCTGGGGCTATGTGCCTCCCCGTAGTGACCAGTGAGCAACCAGACTCGTGAGCCGATTATGGTGGTATGGGACACTATATTCGTGCTGTCGACCTACATTGATAAGGTGATGGGGGAGTGGTGCAACGAATGCGTGTAACAGCCCTGACAGCCCTTTGTAGTAACCTCGAGTATACTCTAAATTTGCGGTGAGGTGATGAGTTTTGTCGCGGTGTATAGAGTATGAACTAGGCCTATTTCAATTTAGTGATGAACTGTTAAAGAGGTGATGGGGGAGTGGTGTAACCATTGTGCGTAACTGCCCAGGCAGCCTTTGCAGCGACCTAGAAACACACCATCGTATGAGAATAACTAGGATTAACGACCCTAGAATGGATCATGTTTGGGAATGATACAAGGGAGGTACCCTAGTTTCCCAATATTGTTGTTTGAAATGGACTAATAACAACTCGGTAATCATGCTCATCATCGCATTGCATGTGCCTGGAAGATGTGGAGCACTGAGGGATGAAAGCATGCTGCGAACGTAAGATGGTGTCGCATGAGGGTGGTTTGGCAAGGGCATACATCATGACTACATTCATACTTGCATTAATAAAAGTATTTAGAATTGTTTGATTGTACTGCTTTATCATTACTGCTTGACTGAGTTGATAACATGTTAACCTATGCTTTATTGTTCCATTGAGTTGATCACTCCCACGTTACGAGACGGTGTTCCGAACCCCCACCAGACTTTGTCTGATTGCAAATGGCGATGCTACTCCTAAGGCAGAGCCGGACCTTTATGATGACAATGATGCTTGTTCGTATATGTTGTATGCTGACGGCTTCAAGTGAGCCGTGTCTTGATCGATGGGATTATAGGGATGTTGACTAGATAACACTACACCTTTGGTATAACATGAAATTGTACTTGTAATTCTTTAACCTAGTAACATTATCACACTCTGGAGACTCACCACTGTTTTTATATTTTATATATCTATCACAGTCTTCCGCTTACAATTTAACTGTCTTTGGAGTATGATATGCTGTTTTGGCTTAATCTCACTCATGTTCAATGCACTAATACAGACAACATTCAATCATCATTCATTTTGTTGCATAAGTGACGCGCTGGAACTCGGCAGTTGAGTTTATGCTCGACCCCCGATTTTCAGGGCGTTACACTTGCTCCCATTTGATAATGTGAGTAGGGTCAGGAACATATTTCTTCAACATCGATACGTGAAATACGTTGTACATGCCTGCGAGTGGCGTAGGCAAAGCAAGGCGGTATGCTACCACACCCACTCGGTCTAGAATCTGGAATGGGCCAATGAATCACCGCGTGAGTTTCCCTTTCTTGCCGAATCGAAGGACTCCATTCGGAAAACCTTCAGGAATACGTGGTCCCTAACTTTGAACTCTAGCTGTCTTCATCTTGTATCGACGTAACTCTTTTGCCTACTCTGGGCTACAAGGAGTCGATGCCTGATAATATCAATCTTCTCTGAGGTCGCCTGAACCAAGTTTGGGCCAATTAGACTCTTTTCACCAACTTCTGCCCAACAATGTGGTGCTCAACTTGGGCACCCATACAAGGCTTCATAAGAAGCCATGCCAATGCTTGCTTAGAAGCTGTTGTTATAAGCGAACTCGGCATAGGAGAGACGGTCGTCTCAATTGTCCTTGAAATCAAGCACACACACTTGCAACATATCTTCTAATATCTGATTTACCCGATTCGTCTGCCTATTAGTCTGCGGGTGGAACGTGGTACTGAACTTCAGTTGCACTCCCATTACTTCTTGGATTCGAGTCTAGAAAATTGATGTGAATCACATGTCTCGATCCGACACAATCTCCATAGGAACTCTATGCAAACGTACTATCTCCTTGATGTACAACTTGGCTAAATCATCTGCTGAGTTTGAAATTGTAATCGTGAGAAAATGAGCCGATTTCGTCAATTGATCCACAATCACCCAAATGGAGTCATGTCCCTTCCTCGTCTTTAGTATCCCAAAAATGAAATCCATAGATATGAAATCCCATTTCCACTTAGCTATGGGCATGGGCTAAAGTAAACCAGGAGGTCGGCGATGCTCGGCCTTGACCTGTTGGCACGTGAGACAATGGGACACAAAGTCTGCTATCTAGGCCTTCATGTTGTCCCACCAGTACGAACGCTTCATGTCTCTATACATCTTTGTACTACTCGGATGCATCACCACCCTTGAATTGTGAGCGGCTTCTAGAACTTCCCTTCTTAAGGTATGAAGATTCGGGAAGCATAAGCGGCCAAGATATCGTAGACCTCCATCTAAGCCAACCCTCCATTCGGAGTCTTCACTGTCACTCACGCGTTCTCTCATTTTCACCAATAGTTCATCTTCTTTCTGAGCCACAATGATTATGTCATCAATAAGTGGTTATACGTGAATTTGTGTGACACTCTCGAATGACTCCTCCACTGTCAGCTTCTGTTCGAAGTCTCGTACGAATTCCATCATATTCCACTCATCTATCATCAGTGGGCTGCAAATTCTATGGTCTTCTTGCAGCTCAACGCATCGGCCACAAGGTTGGCCTTTCCAAGATGGTAGGAGACCTCAAACTTGAAGTCTTTCAAGGTCTCCATCTAACATCATTGCCTCATGTTCAGGTCTCTTTGAGTAAAGATGTACTTGAGGCTTTAGTAGCCGCAAAAGAGCTCGAACTCCTCTCCATAGAGGTAATGTCTCTAAAGCTTTAATGTGAAAATGACGGCCGCTAATTCTAGGTCATGCGTGGGGTAGTTTTCTTCATGTTTCCTCAACTGTCATGAGGCATAGGCAATCACCCTACCCTTCTGCATCAGTACATATCCCAATCCAACACGAGAGGCATCGGTGTATATAGTATATTTGACCCCTTGCTCTAGCAATACTAGTATGGGTGCGGACATCAGTTTGTCCTTTAATTCTTGAAAGCTGCTTCTACTTTCTCGTTCCAATCAAACTTAAGATCTTTTCGAGTGAGTTGAGACAATGGTCGAGCTATCTTAGAAAAATCTTTGATAAACCTACGATAGTAACCTACAAGTCTGAGGAAACTCCTCACTTCTGTAACCAAACCGGGCCGCTCCCAATCTTGCACGGCGGTCACCTTGGTCAGGTCCACGGCAATTCCTTCCTTAGACACCACGTGTCCCAGAAACTTGACTTCTTCCTTCCAAAAGTGACATTTCCGATACTGAGAAAATAACTGATTCTTCTTGAGAGTATCAAAAACTGCTGCAGGTGTTCTTCGTGATCCTTTCGACTCTTGGAGTATATTAAAATATCATTTATAAATATGATGACGAATCGGTACAGATACTCTCAAACACCCGGTTCATGAGGTCCATGAAAACAGCCGATACATTTGTAAGCCCAAATGGCATCACGAGGAACTCGTAGTGTCCAAAACTGGTTCTGAATGCTGTTTTCTGCATGTCTTCATTCCTGACATGCAACTGATGATACCTAGACTATAGGTCAATTTTTGAGAAATACTGTGCCCCCTTCAACTGGTTGAACAAGTCATCTATTCTAGGCAGAGGATATTTGTTCTTGACTGCGATGTGGTTTAGCCTGCGATAATCAATTCACAACCGCAGCAATCCATCCTTCTTCACAAACAATACAGGTGCTCCCCAAGGAGATACGCTCGGTCGTATGAAACCCGAATCCAACAGATCATCAATCTGCCTCCTCAATTTCTCTATTTCACATGGAGGCATGCGATACGTCGACAAAGAGATAGCTGTCGCACCTAGCACCAGGTCGATGGAAAAATCGATCTCGCACTAAGGAGGTAGCCTAGGGATCGTTCTGAACACTTTCGTAAAATCCTGGACTATAGGCGTGTCTCCAAGCGATGGACCATCAACAATTTCTATCAGGGAAGCATAACAACTAATGTGATAGGGCCAACTAACCTAAACTGGAAAAGTAAAGGTTGTGTTTTTAGGCCCATAGGCTGTCACCACTCTAGTTTCGCAGTCGATTTCTGCTTTCATCTCGGTGAGCCAATCCATACCGAGGATGATGTCATAATGATACAGTGGGTTGACAATGAGGTCAATGCGCACCGTTCTGCTCCCTAAGTCTATCGGGCAATCTTTACAAAGCTTAGTAGTGTTAGAGAAGGTCCCTGTTGCAGTAAGTACTCTCACCCTAACCATAGGGGTAGTATCTAACCCCAATCGCTTGACTACATAGCATGCTATTATTGAAATGGGGGGGCTGGTATCCACCAATAGGAATATGGGTGTACCTTAGATGTGGGCAGTGACTTTGAAAGCTAATAGTATTTCAATTGTTGACTCAGATGCTCCAGTTGAAAGCGCATGTACACGTGCTTGTTATGGATGGTTTGGTTACACTGCCATAGGTCGTTGAGGAGGCCTATTTTGAGGTACAGGTGGCCGATAAAATGGCTATGCTGGCAGTGCTGATCGTAATGGTGGGGCAGATATAACTTGTGGTGGCTAACGATTGATCTTCTGAGGTGGCGTAAAACCATTGTCCCTCATCTTAGTAAAGCAAAAGGGCTCGTTATGGCCCGTCTTCTTACAGTAGATGCACCAAAGATCTGATCACCTCTGCTGGGTCAGTGGAGCCATTAGCCTAGGGGGTGAATCTGAAAGCGGCCACTTGCCGAGGAATGGTCGGTTCAGCAATTCAGGTCGAAGCCTCGGGCCCATTGGCATACGTGTCTGAGACACTCTCTCACCATCCTGCTTAGCTCGCAGGGACATGTTCACTAGCTCAGCATAGTTGGGAATGCTAACACAACACATCTTAGTACGGATATCGGGCCGCAGACCCTCTGAAAACTGCCGCATTCTCATCGGCTCATTCACTAGAATCAATGGAGCATATCTGGCCGGATCCATGAAGCGATTCTAGTATTTAGCCATGGTCATTCCTCCCTGTCGAAGGCGGAGAAATTCGCCCTCCTTTTCATTACAGTAAGTGAGGGGGAAATACTTTTCATGGAAACAAGCTTCGAACGCCTTCCACATCCACATATGGCCTACAGGAACGGTTTGTAGGATGCTATCCTACCAAAGACTAGCCTCCTTCTCGAACATATAAGTAATAAGCTCCACTTGCTCTGCCTCAGTACAGTGTAACGGCTTCAGCATCTTGGATATACGATCCAACCAATTCTCAGCCTCCTCGGGCCTGTGAGTACCCGCAAAAGTAGGTGGGTGCAAGCACTGGAAGCTCTCAAATAAACCACTTGTATTCACAGTTCTAGTGGGCTGCATAGGTGGTACAGGCGGGACCATATTCATGTTTTGGGCAATGGCTCTCGCAATAGTAACCAAGACTTGTTGTTGCTGCATTAGGAACATCATTTGTTCCAACCTATCAGGAGGAGGAGCCGCCTGAGGGATGTGTGGCGTCGACGAAGACGCATGGTTCTGTCCCAGAACCGGTGGTACACTAGGTGTTGGCCCATTAGTAGGGTCAGTGGCCGAATGTGAATCCAGCATTGTCTCAATTTACGGGACTAAACTGGAGTCCGTATGGCTATCGCTCAGGGGAGAAGCCCCGTCAATCGATCCTCCAAGTACGAGACGTGCTATATTTGAAGTATTTTTAGGAGGCATTCCCTATACACAACATGAGGTACAACATGTGTAAGATCTAGAATAATATCACCCACTTTTCCAAACATTCTACACATTCCATATCAAAAGAAGCTTCATGCATTTCATTTAACCAAAATTGTCACAATACATGAGATGTAACATTACATGAATTTATGACAGAGAATGCATGTGAGCTAATCTAGCAAAAGCTTAAACACTAACTACTCCAACATCCAACTAAACCAACCAGGGCTTATTACAAAGAAAACAAGAAACAAAGAAAACCAGAAGACAACTGTAACACATGACTAGTCCTCTGACTCTGGCGAAGGCGGAGGAGCACCCTTATCCTGCATGCAGCACAGGAGGGTCTTCAAGGTGCGAGATATTCTCTTGAATTTCTGTTTTAAATAGGCCTGATTCTCCTTGATCTCCCTCTTCAGGGCGGCCTGGTTCTCTTCAATCTGGGTCATGCAGGCTTCTAAGGTGGCTCGATCATGGCGATCCTCACAAGTAGCAATAGGAGGTCCCCCATCCGAGTCTTGGGCATCCTATACTTCTTCCTGCTCTTCTTCCTCACTTCCCTCCTCTTCACTGCCTTCCTCATCCTTAGTGCCTTCTTCCTCTCCACTTACTTCCTCATCATTTTTTTCCTCATCTTCCTCTTCACTTTCATCTTCTATTTCAGCCCCATATTCGTCGAGTCGGGCTTGGCATTGCCTAGGGCCAATCCCCATATTGTTGAGTGTAGTCTCACTGATGAAATGGATAGGTGCAAGATCATCCATATTAAGTCTGAAACTGAAGTTACGAGCAATCTTGCAGATAAGTCGGCTGAATGGGAGTGAGGCATCTCCCCGAGTAGATCGTGTGGTCTTGATTATCTGCCGAAAGGCTAAAATAGGCAGACACAGCTTGTCTCCTTGTTCAGCTCTGCACAGGAAGTCCACCATAAGGCGAGTGCATTCTGTACGGTTACTCCACCTTGGATATACGCTATACGTGCATATGTAGTGGAGCAAGCGGAAATCTACCGTCATACGTGTTGATGCGAGGCTAATGTCTCGCCTCTAGTTAGCCAGTTTTCCATAAAGAAAACATGTGTGGCGATCTTTCTCTCGTCTACTAGTGAGATGTGTTTCACTATGTAACATCCTGAATTTTTGCCAACCTGAAATTAGACGTCCTTAGGCAATGGGTCGATCCTAACACCTTATTAACTTGTCAGAACTCAATCCCACAGTCTAAAATCGCTTTTTAACCCTTCACAAATCTCACCTTTCACTACCTTATCCTTCGAAAGTAACTAAGTGTTAAACTAGATTAGCTACGAAATCCGCACTAATCACTTTAAATCCGATCTGCAAGACCCAAAACTTATAGACTTAGTGACGTTAGGTTACCCTAAAATCTAGGATCAATCTCATTACCCGGCTGCTCTCGAGAGCATCATGAAACTCCGTATCGGATCTAGACAGCACATCGAAAGTTCGAATAATACAAAGTTATAGAATTAGGACCACCTTACTGGGCTTGACAACCATCTCAGAAATTAAATCCAAATAGTGTCCCACGGCTATTCGCTTGAGCCCGGAGTGAAGAGTGTGAGAAACGTGAAATTAATTAGAAATAAAGTTCAATTTTAAGTAATCTAAGACTTGAAGCTTGTGGGCTAAATATAAGTAATCAGACCGTCGGAATCTAACCCAAATACACCCTCGGATCAGGAGAAATTTCATACACATGTCTGTGTATTTGTAACCCTGATCGAGTTTCTGTGACCGTTGAACTGAAACTAGTTCGCCACGTGCGATCTGGAAACCCGATTGGAATGAAAACTTAACTCGACCTAGATCCATAGTCAGTGAGCTTAAGTCCGACCTTTGGCTCAATGGGGGCTTCTAGAAGTGCTCTGTTGAGACGGAACTGTCCGTATTTGGACATAACCTAAGTATACCTTGGCCCTGGGTCTAATTTGGTGAGTTTTGGGCCTATATAAAGACCTTAAACCCTCATTCTCTTATCCCATACGAATTTGAGAAAAACCTAGGAGAGAGAAGAGAGAAAAGAGAGAGAAAGCGTGAGAGAAGTAAGAGATTCTTCATGATGCTCTACCCTACTATTCTACGTGATTTATCATCACGATCTAATCATTTTTCAGGTGATTCCGGCTTCGTTCGTAGGTAAGAAAGCCTAACCCTAAGCTATTTTAGAGTTTCCAAGAGTGTAGGTGATGGAATAGTTGACTTGTTTCATGATTCAGGTTGTCGTTGTGCCGTAGACAAAGGCGTTGGGTTCAAACTGGTTTCGGTTCAAGTTCACCGACAAAAGGTACGGACTTTAGACTTATAGGTTATGGTTTTCAATGCTTTCAATGTCAAATAATGATAGATTCATGATCTGGATGCTATTGAACATGTACAAAGTGTTGTCCGTTTCATTTTTCAGATATACGTTAACTATGTTGAATATACTGTATTCCTCGTATTTATAGAAAATACCGTATATGTATGAAATACGGATTTGTGCTTGCCATATTTAATTATTGTCTATGTATGCTAGATACATGTGTATCAACTTCTGGGTGAACGGATTAGCCTAATACATGTTTTATCAACATACATTGAGTATGTTATATTGTGGAGCCTAAGTGTTTGTTGAAATGCCTGAATGAATATGGATTCATGATTTGTGCCTACCATGTGTATTGAATGCAAGATCATGACTGAAGTGTACTAGACAACCCCTTAGCGAAAGGATTTGCCCTAAATCACGCCACAGCCAATGCACATTATGTATGTTAAAGTGTGTAGTCCAAGTGTTTGAGAAAATGAACGAATGAATATGGAACTTGGATTCATGCTTGCTATGACTATGCATCGTGGGGGCATGCGTGTTATAAATGGGGTAACTCCCTAGTGAAAGGATTTGGCCTAATACCTATGTAATCAATATACGTCGTGTATGTTGATGTATGTAGTCTAAAGTGTTTGATGAAATGTCTGAATGAGTAAGTAGTTAGTCCATTGTAATGTATAAGGGTGTTGAGGTATGATTCTCAACTCCTTTAACAATGTGTATGCTTTCCTCCATGAATCATAGATTATGATGTATGTTTATCTATGTAATGCATATGTTTAAATTCATGTTCAAGTTGTATTCCATAAAAACCGTGAAGGGTGATGGGGGAGTGGTGTAACGATTCCGTGCAACAGCCCTGGCAGCCCTAAGCGGACAATATTGGATATTTGAATGTATGATTTCAACTCTTGATCCATTACTGCTTTAACTGTTCCATAATTAAATGTGATTAGGGCTATTGTATAGTCCAGGCAATCGGTAACGGGATTGAATTCGTGGCTGAGATTCATTCGCCACGTGAGATGTGTTCGACGAACCCAAGTCGCACTTCGGTTGGTGATAGTGGTTGGCCACGCGAAGTGCTTATGCACTTCATGTCGTTCAACTTGTCGTGCGGTCGAGCTAGCCGCGCTCGTTAAGTAACCTGATCTGCCTAATGTATGTTCACCATGTTTGGATGCTACTGCTTGAACCTAAGGTACCGAACTTACTAGTACAACCTCGTTAACCTTGGTACCTCGATCCGCTAAGACTCATGAGCTGAGCATGGTGGTATGGGACACCGTGGTCAAGTTGTTGGCCTATGCTGGGGCGATGTGGCTTCCCATAGTGACCAGCGAGTAACTCAGACTCGTGAGCTGAATACGGTGGTATGGGACACTGTATTCGAGCTGTCGGCCTACACTGTTTTGATGAGTGATGGGGGAGTGGTGTAACGATTCCGTGTAATGACCACAGCATACCGACCGTGCATCGGTGTGGTGACCTTGAGCATACTCTGAATCTGCGAAGAGGCGACGAGCCTTCCCGTAGTAAACAAAGTATAAACTAGGCTTGTATTGATAAGGTGATGGGAGAGTGGTGCAACGATTCCGTGTAACAGCCCTGGCAGCCCATGCAGCGACCTAGAACCACACTATCGTATGAGATTATATAGGATTGACGACCCTAGAATCGATCATTGTTTGGGAATGATACAAGGAAGGTACCTTAGTTTTCCAATACTGCTGTATGAAAAGGACTAATAACAACTCGGCAATCATGTTCATATCACACTGCATATGCCTGGAAGATGTGGAGCACTGAGGGATGAAAGCATGCCATGGATGTAAGATGGTATCACATGAGGGAGTATGTTGGCAAGGGCATGCATCATGACAGCATTTCATACTTGCATTAACAAGATTACTTAGGAATGTTGATTGTACTGCTTGACTGTTTTGATAACATATTAACCTATGCTTTACTGTTCCACTGAGTTGATCACTCACTCCCACGTTACGGGACGGTGTTCTACACACCCACCAGACTTTGTCTGATTGCAGATGGCGACGCTACTCCTGAGGCAGAGCCGGACTTTTGTGACGACGAGAATGATTTCTCGGATATGTGGTTTTCTAGCAGCTTCATTTGAGCTGTGCCTTGATCGACGGGGTTATAGGGATGTTGACTAGATGACACTATACCTTTGGTATATTTTGAAATTGTACTTGTAATTCATTAACCTGGCAATATTATCACACTCTGGAGACTTACCATAGTATATATCTTCTATACATCTATCACAGTCTTCCACTTGCAATTTAACTATCTCTAGAGTATGATATGCTGTTTTGGTATAATCTCATTCATGTTTCAATGCTCTCATCATAATCATCATTATCTATGTTGCATAAGTGATGCGTTGGAACTCGGGAGCTGAGCTTTGCTCAACCCCCGATTTTCAGGGCGTTACAAGATAGTATCAGAGCATAATTTGGATTAAACCGAACCTGGGTTATGGTCACACGATGCACTCTAACGCACTCTGACACACTCTGACTTAGGAGGGAGTGAAGGAACGTAGAAACCGACTTAGGATTTTTCAGATTCGCCGAACGACGAAACTGACCGAAATCAACCGCTGAGATTGGGCCCGTACACACCCATGATCACGCGAAACGATCCCGAATTACTTCTAGATCGTCAAACGACGGGTTTAGATCACAACTCACCCCATCCCAGCCGTTAGAAATCGGTACATACAGGTATGTATCAAAAACATCCCAAAACTACCCGAAATGACCTAAGTCACCTCTAGGCCATCAGTCGACGGGTTTGAGTCGTTCCCTAAAAACGAATGTCCTTAGGTTGTGGGTCAACCACAACACTTTACATTTAATCTCAAAGCCTAAAACCCCTTTTTATCAAATTCCTTCAAAATCTCACCCTCCACCACTGTATTCTTCATTTCTTTTAAGCACATTCATAATACACACCAATCCTCGGGTATAAATGACGAAGAACAATACCGAAACTAAAACTTACCAGAAATAGGAAATAAATGGATAAAATGGGTTTTTACCTTTAACCTTTTGGAATCTAACCAAATAAATGGGTTAGTTGGATAGATTAGCGCCTCCTACCCCAAAATCATATGCTACACGTCATATGAACTCATTCCGGTTTGCAAATTGGCCCCAAAAACACATCAAATGGAGTCGGGGGCCAAACGAAGCACTTGCTGGGGGACCCAGGATGGGCCCCACACATTTTTGGGACCTAGGGGGCAGGAGGGCCTCGCCGAAATGGCAAGCCCTTGCTAGTTGGTCCAGGGGGTGGCGAGGCCCTCGCCAGATCGGTGAGGCCTAGTCGGTTAGTGGGCCCAGCTGGGCGGGCCGCTCGGGCCGATGGCCTTTGGGGTCTAGTTGGACCCCCTGGTATATGGGTCGTTCGTTAAAACCACCCCAAATGTACACTTCCATCACAAACTCCACCCCCAAGCTCTCCTTTCTCTTCCAAGTTGTTGTTTCCTCTCTCAAATCTCCCTTCCGTCCACCCATTTCGTCATTCCCTGGCCAAACACGCACACCATCACTATTTTATGCAATAGCCAACTTCCAACCTCTCCGTTCTCTCTCATTTGAGCCCACACATCTCCCATTGGTGGCTCAAAATCGTGTAAGCTTCCTAACTCATCCCATTTCTTCATTTTCCTTCTTCATTCCCTGTCATTTGGGCCTTTACAACCTCTGTTGAGGTTCAAATCCATGGAGAACCCAAAACTCCATCCCCTCCTCTCTCTTTTCTTCCCTTCCCATGGCCTTTTTCGAGATCATTATGGCCGTTTTCTCGATTTCAACATTTTTCTCTTTCTCATGGGAAAGAGAAAGGGTGCCCCTCCTTCGTCGCCAGACTCGGATGCCTAGTCATCCATGCCGATGTTTACAGCTTGTTTTGGTTGCTGCTTTAGGATATGTTTGTGATTTCATGTCGACAAGCCTAGTAGTGTAATGTTTGGTAGAATGATATAAGTGTTTGAAGCTTTGTTGTATTAGCTCACAGGCATCTTCTGTCACGGGCCACGTAAGGCTACATCCCATGTATTGTGACAATTTTTTTTCTTTTTGGTTAAATGAAATGCATGAAGCTCCTTTTGTTATCAAAAGTGTTGACTACTTGACAAGTTGGAGTTGTACTTACCATTGTGAACTCCTTCCACCCACCCACCATTACTTCTCTAAACCCATCTCTTACTCCTCTTGGCCTCACCATTTCACACCCATATGGGCACAACAATCCACATTTTTGTGTCCCATAACTTTCACAACCTCCAAATGTTAGGACGTTTAAGGCCTGTTCGGCCAACTGCATTAGGTGAGCTTACGGTGGATGGAATTGTAAAGGTAATAATAAAGGTAGGTGTAAGGTATTGTCCCTAGATTGGGTGTATCCCATGGTTTCCAACACCATGTTTGGAATGTATGCAATTAAAAGTAAATTCCAAGATTTCCTTTCAAATTACACTTAGAAATTCATCATCATGGGATTTGGAAATCCCATCTCACACTTTTCAACACAAGGCTCATTTTCCAAAGCCTATGAAATTAATTTTAATCCCCTCCCACCCTCCTACCAAACATGCCACTTCCAATCCCGTGGTGGGATTAGCAGTGCAGTCCCATTTAATACAACTTAAGATCAATGGTCAACTAGGCCCTTGGAGTTTTGGACCTAGAGTGGTGTTCCTAGATTCGAACGACCTAACAGTATGGGAAATCCAATAAATTGATAATGTGAACCTTAGGACCTTCTTAGCTAGTATGAGCATATGTGTGTAGTGCTCGAGCGTAGTTAAATTCAAGTTCAGGCAACTCGATTCCAATCAGACAACGCTTGACTCTAAGCGATAAAACAATTTCCCTTATTTAAAATGGTATGAAATCATCTAGTGTAGAAGTATAGACTTTGGATCACAACTAGTGGATTACCGCTACTCATACATTGCGACTAGGCTACTGGTTAGACTAAGGAATGTAAAAGATTCATTATGCTAAGATAATTGAAAGATAAATTTCGTTAGTTGGCTTGATTAGGTTGGAGCGAGACCCCGTTCCTTTGTTGAATCCCCTCGGTACTCATAGACTTCTTTAATAACCTTAGCAAGGTTGTTTGATTACTAACTATTCACGCTCAGAGGAAACTCATATATCCCTTGGATTTAATGTTAGGTCAAATCAATACACCCCTTAAAATTGCCTTCCTAAAGACTTATTACAAATGGGAACACGGAGTAGAGAACTATATATAAGTGAGGTATTCGCGGTTTGAATCGAATTCTCAATCCTGGTAGTTACCAATGAACTCTATGCTCTGATCAAGCAGAAGGTCAGGATCAACTAGGATTAAGAACTGATACGACAAATTTTCTGTCCTCGCGAGGCAGAAGATTTATGTATCCGGCTCAGACCCACTATACAACTTTCCTTCCGTGTTGGCCCTACCATTTACACCTAAAGTTTATTATTTCATCTTCGAGAAGTGTTAAGAACATATAGCTAATAGAGATTTTCTTTTTAGGCCCTAGGAATTTCCCAAATGGGCAACAGATAGTTACGAATTCGGTCCCAAATCACATGCCATGTTGGCATACATATTGTGTGTATGAACTTAGAAAGATAGCCTGCCTGTTAAGCTAGTCATGATTACATATGATAAGTCTGACCGTGACAAAACTCCTTGGTAGAATTAAGCATCTTGCCTCAAACTCACACCCGTCCCTGGGAATCAACCTCAACACCCATTATTTTTAGCTCCTCTCTATGACCATAGGTGCCTATGCCATAGCACACATCATCGATGAAAGGGAGACAAATGTATTGGGAAATAGTATCCCATTTCATGTCAAGGATATGTCCTAAATTATACCTTATTTCAACATATGGATCAAGATATAGATCTTGAACCCTGGAGGTAGAAATGATTTTTAAGGGAGGTAGAACATTATGAGCCTAATCTAGTTAGGTCGGCTAATACACTTCTTTGATCTGGGTGGTGCAGCGGAAACGTGGTTGGCCCTTGCCTCACTGGCCCAGGATCGAATGAAATTGATCCAGACTATACGTAAAGATAGGCCACTAAAAATGATCTGAATCTTCCTTAGAATATAAAGCAATTAGGGTTCAAGTGTTAAACAATTTCATATTGCAGAATAGGCCTAACAATGGGTACGAACCGAATTACAATAGCCAAGGTCAACGTATCTACAACTGTGCTCGTTGAATACGAATATAATAAAAGCATGTTCTACTATGAGGAACCATTTTAGGATGATCTAGTAAGATTTGATTCACCATTTCCTTGGACATAGATAATAACGAGGACTCTCTTAAGACCAAGACCTAAAGGGCAACCCAAGAAATAGGACATTTGAACCTTTCAGTGATAGGCATTCCCTAAGTTTTTAGAGTGATCGGTCTACGGAGTTACTGAAATATAAACTGCGAAGCATTCGCGGCTTGGCCCAATTCTCAATCCTGGGCGACTACCAATGGACTCACTATTTGACGAGCAGAAGACCAGGAGCCACCAGGACTAGGAAGGGATACGATGAGCTTTCTACCCTGGCCAGGTAGATGATCGATGTATCGGAATCAAGCCCACTATAACAGTCTCTCCGTGTTGGTCAAACATTGAAAACAGCTATCTTACTCTCAACAGATGGGAATCGCCGTCAAGACTCTAAATAGATAAAGAAATCCATTGTAGCAAACCATCAGAATATAAGTAAGAGACAAAGGAATAAATTTTTAAGGGAGATAGTGCCTAAAATGTACTAGACTATCATGCACAATATACACCCTACCGTGCATATAAACTTGAAATCAATAAGTCTTAGGCAAATGAAATAATAGAATTCTTACTTATTACCTTTAGCCAATTTCGGGGACGAAATTATTTTTAAGGGGGGTAGATTGTAATATTCTGGATTTTTGCCAACCTGAAATTAGACATCCTTAGGCAATGGGTCAATCCTAACACCCTATTAACTTGTCAGAACTCAATCCCACAGTCTAAAATCGCTTTTTAACCATTTTCCTTCACAAATCTCACCTTTCACTACCTTATCCTTCAAAAGTAACTTAAGTGTTAAACTAGATTAGCTACGAAATCTGCACTAATCACTTTAAATCCGATCTGCAAGACCCAAAACTTGTAGAATCAGTGACGCTAGGTTACCCTAAAATCTAGGATCAATCTCATTACCCGGCTGCTCTCAAGAACATTACGAAAATCTGTATCAGATCTGGACCGCATATCGAAATAATACGAAGTTATAGAATTAGGACCACCTTGCTGGGCTTGACAACTATCTCGGAAATCAAATCCAAATAGTATCCCACGGCTATTCGCTTGAGCCCGGAGTGAAGAGTGTGAGAAACGTGAAATTAATTAGAAATAAAGTTCAATTTTAAGTAATCTGAGACTTGTCGCTTGCGGGCCAAATATAAGCAATCAGACCATAGGAATCTGACCCAAATACACCCTCGGATCAGTATAAATTTCATACACATGTCTGTGTATTTGTAACCCTGATCGAGTTTCTATGACCATTGAACTGAAACTGGTTCACCACGTGCGATCTGGAAACCCGATTGGAATGAAAACATAACTCGACCTAGATCCATAGTCAGTAAGCTTAAGTCCGACCTTTGGCTTAAGGGGGGGCTTCCAGAAGTGCTCCGTTGAGACAGAACTGTCCGTATTTAGATATAACCTAAGTATACCTTGGCCCTGGGTCTAATTTGGTGAGTTTTGGGCCTATATAAGGACCTTAAACCCTCACTCTCTCATCCCATACGAATTTGAGAAAAACCTAGGAGAGAGAAGAGAGAAAAGAGAGAGAAAGTATGAGAGAAGTGAGAGATTCTTGCTGATGCTCTACCCTGCTATCCTACATGATTTATCATCACGATCTAATCGCTTTTCCGGTGATTCCGGCTTCGTTCGTAGGTAAGAAAACCTAACCCTAAGCTGTTTTAGAGTTTCAAAGAGTGTAGGTGATGGAATAGCTGACCTGTTTCATGATTCAGGTTGTCGTTGTGCCGTAGACAAAGGTGTTGCGTTCAAACTGGTTTCGGTTCAAGTTCACCGACAAAAGGTGCGGACTTTAGACGTATAGGTTATGGTTTTTAACACTATCAATGTTAGATAATGATAGATTCATGATCTGGATTCTATTGCACATATACAAAGTGTTGTCCATTTCATTTTTCAGATATACGTTAACTATGTTGAATATACTGTATTCCTCATATTTGTAGAAAATACCGTATACGTATGAAATATGGATTTGTGCTTGCCATGATTAATTATTGTCTCTGTATGCTAGATACATGTGTATAAACTTCTGGGTGAACGGATTAGCCTAATACATGTTTTATCAACATACGTTGAGTATGTTATATTGTGTAGCCTAAGTGTTTGTTGAAATGCCTGAATGAATATGGATTCATGATTTGTGTCTACCATGTGTATTGAATGCAAGATCATGACTGAAGTGTACTAGACAACCCCTTAGCGAAAGGATTTGCCCTAAATCACGTCACGGCCAATGCACGTTATGTATGTTAAAGTGTGCAGTCCAAGTGTTTGTGAAAATGAACGAATGAATATGGAACTTGCATTCATGCTTGCTATGACTATCCGTCGTGGGGGCACGCGTGTTATAAATGAGGCAACTCCCTAGTGAAAGGATTTGGCCTAATACCTATGTACTCAACATACGTCGTGTATGTTGATGTATGTAGTCTAAAGTGTTTGATGAAATGTCTGAATGAGTAAGTAGTTAGTCCATTGTCATGTATAAGGGTGTTGAGGTATGATTCTCAACTCCTTTAACTATGTGTATGCTTTCCTCCATGAACCGTAGATTATGGTGTATGTTTATCTATGTAATGCATATGTTTAAATTCATGTTCAAGTTGTATTCCATAAAAGCCGTGAAGGGTGATGGGGGAGTGGTGTAACGATTCCGTGCAATAGCCCTGGCAGCCCTGAGCGGACAATATTGGATATTTGATTGTATGATTTGAACTCTTGATCCATTACTACTTTAACTATTCTATAATTGAATGTGATTGGGGCTATTGTATAGTCCAGGCAATCGGTAACGGGATTGAATTCGTGGCTGAGATTCATTCGCCACGTGAGATGTGTTCGACGAACCCGAGTCGCACTTCAGTTAGCAATAGTGGTTGGCCACGCGAAGTGCTTATACACTTCATGTCGTTCAACTTGTCGTGCGCTCGAGCTAGCCGAGCTCGTCAAGTAACCCGATCTGCCTAATGTATGTTCACCATGTTTGGACGCTACTGCTTGAACCTAAGGTACCAAACTTACCAGTGCAACCCCATTAACCTTGGTACCTCGATCCGCTAAGACTCATGAGCCGGGCATGGTGGTATGGGACACCGTGGTCGAGCTGTCGGCCTACGCTGGGGTGATGTGCCTCCCCGTAGTGACCAGCAAGCAACTCAGACTCGTGAGCCGAATACGGTGGTATGGGACACTGTATTCGAGCTGTCGGCCTACGTTGTTTTGATGGGTGATGGGGGACTGGTGTAACAATTTCGTGTAATAGCCCTAGCAGCCCTGACCGTACCCTGTGTAGTGACCTCGAGCATACTCTGAATCTGCGGAGAGGCGACGAGCCTTCCCTTAGTAAATAGAGTTTAAACTAGGCCTGTATTGATAAGGTGATGGGGGAGTGGTGCAACGATTCCGTGTAACAGCCCTGACAGCCCTTGTAGCGACCTAGAACCACACTATCGTATGAGATTATCTAGGATTGACGACCCTAGAATGGATCATTGTTTGGGAATGATACAAGGAAGGTACCTTAGTTCCCTAATACTGTTGTATGAAAAGGACTAATAACAACTTCGTAATCATGTTCATATTACACTGCATGTGCCGGAAGATGTGGAGCACTGAGGGATGAAAGCATGCCTTGGACGTAAGATGGTGTCGCATGAGGGAGTATGTTGGCGAGGGCATGCATCATGACAGCATTTCATACTTGCATTAACAAGAGTACTTAGGATTGTTGATTGTACTACTTTATCATTACTGCTTGACTGTTTTGATAACATGTTAACCTATGCTTTACTGTTCCACTGAGTTGATCACTCACTCTCACATTACGGGACGGTGTTCCGGACACCCACCAGGCTTTGTCTGATTGTAGATGGCGACGCTACTCCTGAGGGGGAGCTGGACTTTTGTGACGACGAGAATGCTTTCTCGGATATGTTGTTTTCTGGCGGCTTCATGTGAGTCGTGCCTTGATCGACGGGGTTACAGGGATGTTGACTAGATGGCACTACACCTTTGGTATATTTTGAAATTGTACTTGTAATTCATTAACCTGGCAATATTATCACACTCTGGAGACTTACCATAGTATTTATCTTCTATACATCTATCATAGTCTTCCGCTTGCAATTTAACTATCTCTGGAATATGATATACTGTTTTGGTATAATCCCATTCATGTTTCAATTCTCTCATCATAATCATCATTATCTATATTGCATAAGTGATGCGTTAGAACTCAGGAGCTGAGCTTTGCTCGACCCCCAATTTTCAGGGCATTATACACTCGCATGTACCACACCACGCTCAATTCCTATAATACGGGCTATGACATCCACATCTACTATGGCTTCCTGCCTCCCCAAGGGAATAGTAACCTGAAGAGGCTCCAGTAGTGGGTTCCGTATGTGAGCATAGAAGGCTCGGACCGTGCCTTCACTTGCATGAGACTTGCCTTCAAATATAGGACCCCACCTAACCTCCAACAGAAGGTCAATCACTGGACACAGTCCAAATAGTTTTCCATCAACATGTGCTTCAAATATAACTTTGCGGTTACGGAACCTACCTAGTTCAGCGCCCGCCAGTAGCGATCTTTCCAACGAAATTCGAGGATCTAGGTCCCGTTTCGATCTTCACTCTCGCTCAGCACAGGTAGTAGCCAGGGCGCTCGCCTGCTTCCTCGAGCGGGTAGGACGGCTCGGCCCAACCTCATCCGGGGCCACTCTTCTCTTCCCCATAAGGGAAAGAAGTGTTAAGATGGAAAAGATGGCGGTGACAAGCTCAAAGAGAGCCATGGAAATAAAAAAAAGCTAGGAGAATGAAGTGGATTGGGAAGTTTGAGAGTTATGAGACACAAAAATGTGGAGTTTGTGCTCAAATGTAGGGAAATGAGGAAGATGGAGAGTTGTAAGAGATGGGTTTAAGAAAATGGTGGAGGATGGGTGCAAGATGTGGAAGAAGATGGAAGATTGAGTGTATGGGAGAGTGGATTTGAGAGAGAAAGAGGGTTTTAAAGGGTTTAGAGGGTTAGAAAACTTGAAATGAGAGGGAAATGGAGCAAAAGGGGGGGTGAAATAGAGGGCCCAGAACATGAATAGGCCCCACATGAGTGGATAGAGGGCGATGGGCCACCAGAACCGCGGGCCCGCCGCGGCCCACTGTGAAGCCGAGCGGTGTGTCGCAGACCGGGTGGCGCCGCAGCATCTCCCTGGACTAGCTAGTAGTGGATCCGCCCTGGGGTGGTGGCCACCCCCTCCCGAGGTGTTGTACACGTGCGAGGGACCCCCTAGGTCCCACAGGATTTTGTGGTTTGGGCCCCTATGCTCGTATGATGCGTTTTCCTCGTCCAACTTGTACGTATTCGCACCTTTTAATTTGTTTCAAGTTTGGGATTTGTCGAATTATAATTCAAACCCATCAATTGACGGCCCAAAAGGGACTGAGATCATTTCACATGATCTTAGACGTGTACGGGCTACATTGCAATGGTCAATTTCGCCCATCGGCAAAACCTTAGGATCCTATGATCATTTCTACATTTTATCGCCCCCTCTTAAGTCAAAGTGTGTCAGAGTGCATCGTGTTACCATGACCCAGATCCAGTTTAATCCAAATCATGCTCTGATACCAACTTGTAATGCCCCAGATTTTGAGGGTCGAGCAAAGCTCAACTCCCGAAATCCAACACATCACTTATGCAACATGGATAATGATGGTTAAATGTTGTCCATAATAATGAATTAAACATGAGTAGGATTATACCAAAACAGCATATCATACTCCAGAGATAATGTAATTTAGCAAGCGAAAGTCTGAAATATATGTATTAAAGTAAGTAAGTGGTTCGCGGCCTCCAAAGTATGATAATGTAAAAGGGTCTAATACATACAAAGTTTGTTTCAAAATATACAAAATATCAAAGTGTAGATGTTCGACTAATTCGTGTAACCCTGTAATCCCGTCGAATCAGTACAAGGTCTACATAGACCTGCCTGATAGCTGTACATAGGAGAATTCCACCTCCTCATCCATGAAGTCCAATTTAGCCACATAGACTTCGTCGTTACCTACATCTACAACAGAGTCTGTTTGGTGTTTTAAAAAATCGTCCCAGGGCGGGAGTGAGTGATCAACTCAGTGGTACTATAAGGCAAAGGTTAACATGTTATCGATTCAATCAAGCAGTAATGATAAAGCAGTACATCAATCACTTCTTAATTATTCTTGTTAATGCAGGAATGGTATGCAGTAATGATGTATGCCCTCGCACAAAGCTCCCTTACAAGCGACTCCATCAACCGTTCATGCATGATAAACTCCCTAAATGTGCAGCTTCCTCGCCAAAGCACATGCAATGCGGTGCATGGTCATGTTAGCTAAGTACTTAATTAAGCTTATTCATACAACAGGTTTGAGAAGCTAAGGTACCTCCCTTTATTTCATTAACCCAAACCAAAGGATCCATCTATGGTTGTTAATCCTAGTTACTCACATACGATAGGCTAGTTATAGGGCATCACCCCTAGTATAAACCAGTCGATAGGAAAATTTAAGAGTTTATACTCGCGGTCACTACAGGGAGGCTCGTCACCTTAGCGTAGGCCGACAGCTCGACCACGGTGTCCCATACCACCATGTCCGGCTCATGAGTATTAGTGGATTGAGGTACCATGGTTGAAACGGGTCTTTACATTGGTAAGTAGTACCTTAGATTCAAGCAGGAATGTTCATACATGGTAAACACACAATAGGACAATCGGTTTAATAGACAAGTTCAACTCGTACGGGTGTACGCTGACTTAATCGACATGGAGCGCATAAGCACTCCATGTGGCCTGACCACTGTCGACAATCGTCGTACGACCAGGATTCATTGAATGTATCCAATGTGGCGAGACTAGTTCGATCACTCAAATGGAAATTGTTACCGATTGCTTGGACTACGTTGTAGTCCCAATCTTACTCAAATGTAGCAAGTAAATACATGTCATCATCATATCAGTATTTAACAAACAATCCAAGTGAATCCTTCATTTAAGCATTTTCATCAAACACATTAAGCATGTTAACAAACATTTGCATTTCATCCATAAATCGCGTAGTTGAAATTAAGATTACACAAAGGAAACTATATATATGGATAAGGTAATTGAGAATCCTATCTCAACACCCTTATTAAATGCAATTCACCAACAATTTCTCATTCAGACATTTAATCAAACACTTGGACTAGACATTACCAAATAAATAGACTCGATTAGTTACAATAAATATTATGCCAAATCCTTACACAAAGTGATCATAATACATATGACAAACATGAATCCTATATTTACAATCATGACAAGCACAAATCATAATTCCATGTTCATTCAATGATTTTGACAAACACATGAAATGCATCTTGTATTCAACATAGTTCACACATATATAATATATCGAAAACGTCATAACTAGAATCGTATGGCACCAATCTAGTCAGACATAAATCATTAGCTGACATTGAAAGTCTTGAAAACCATAACCTAAATGTTTATAGTCCACACCTTTTGTCAAAATACTCATTTTGAACTCGGTTCGAATCCTACATTCCCGAAAATGGAATAACGGGTACCTAAATCATGAAATCCGTTCGCTAGGTTGACAAACAACCATTCTATACCTTAACTATGGCATTAGGGTGTGGATTTCTTACCCAAATCGTAGTTGAAACTGGTTGAGTAACGATGGTGGGGAGGTGAATCAGCACGTGGAGCAGTGGGAAAGAATCCCAACAATGATCTCCCAAATTCTCTCTTTTCTCCTCACACTTTTCTCCTCTTTTCTCTCTTCTCTCTCCTAAGGTTAGAGAAATTTGTATGGAACGGGAACGGGGTGGTTTAAGGGCCATATATAGGCTCAGAACTGATGCAAATGGCCCTATGGCCAAGGTATACTTAATTTACAACCAAAGGGCGGTTGTTTCTAATGAACGGGGCTCATCGGGAGGTCCATTACTCACCTACGTCATAGAGTAAGTTCCCTGACAATGGATCTATGCCAAGATGTGAATTCGGCACGTTTTGATTGGTCGATCGACCGTGGAAGTCCCGTGTCAGACCAACGATTATACTTGCACAATCAGGGACATTTGTATACGGATATGAGCAGCGAAATTTTCTTTTTCCATAGGTGAAGTTTGGTCAGAAACTGATGGTCTAAAATCTCTAATTTCGCTCGCAAGCGAATGACCCAATTTACTTATGTTCTGGTTCATTTTCTAAAGATATTCGCGTTTCTCACACACTTTACTCAGGGATCAAGTTGTGCGTTTCTGGATACTATTTGGGCTCGATTCCCATGATGATTGTAAAGCCCAATAAGATGGACATATCCCTATAGTTTTGCGGTCATTGAACTTTTGACGTGCGGTCCAGGTCTGATACGGAGTTTCAATGCGCTCTCGATAGCAACAGGGTTCTGGGATTTTTCCTAGGTTTTTAAGTAGTGTTGAGTTAGCAATTTTGATGGTTTTAGGTCTTGCCATTTATATAAATAGTGGTTTAGCTAAATCCGCCATTTAATTTAGTTTAGTACTTAATTAACTTTCGCCTAAATTTCTACAGAATACGGTCCTTAGGGATTTTTGCCTAAGGTGGTACTCGGGTCTTTATACGGATTTTTCTAAGACGTTACACCCAGCTTACCTGGAAGGACCTCAAGTTCCCCTGAAATGAGAAGGCGGACTTGGCCTTTAAGGAGTTGAAAGAAAGGTTGACCTTGGCCCCAGTACTCATTATGCCTGAGCAAGGGGTTAAGTACACCATTTTTACGGACGCGTCTCGCGTGGAGCTAGGTTGCGTCCTTATGCAGAAGGACCAGGTCATTGCCTATGCTTCACAACAATTGAGGAAGAATGAAGAAAATTACCCCGCTCATGATCTTGAATTGGCTGCGGTCATTTTTGTCATGACATTATGGAGGCATTATCTTTATGGGGAAGAATTCGAGCTCTTTTGTGACCACAAGAGTCTCAAATACATCTTCACCCAGAGGATCTAAACATGAGGCAACGTCACTGGATGGAGACCCTGAAAGATTTCAAATTTCAGGTTTCTTACCATCCTGGTAAAGCCAATCTAATAGCAGACGCATTGAGCCGGAAGAAGACTGTAGAGTTTGTGGCTCCATTGATGATGGAAGAATGGAATATAATAGAATACGTGCGGGACTTTGAGCTGAAATTTAAGATAGAAGAGCTATATGAAGTCGTTGCACATGTTCACGCCCAACCAATGATCGACAGTCAGATCATTGAGGCCCAAAGGGGCAACGAATTGTTGAGAAAGATGAGGGAACTTGTGGCCGTCCGAAGTGATACCGAGTGGAGAATCGGCACTGATGGAGGTTTATGTTTTCAAGGTCACCTTTGTGTCTCAAACCATCCTAAACTAAAAGAGGCACTACTAGCAAAGACCCATAACTCTAAGCTAGCCATGCACCCCGAAAATTCCAAGATGTACCAGGACCTCAAGCGCAATTACAGGTGGGACAACATGAAGAGAGAGATAGTTGGATATGTATCTCAGTGCCTTATGTGTCAACAAGTCAAAGCCGAGCATCGTCGACCGCCAGGTCTCCTATAGCCCATGCCACTCCCCGAATGGAAATGGGACTTCATTTCCATGGATTTCATTTCAGGTTTGCCCTAGACAAAGAAGGAGCATGATTCAATTTGGGTGATTGTGGACTGATGACTAAATCGGCTCATTTTCTCCCTATCCGAGCTTCTTACTCAACTGACGACTTAGCCAAGTTATACATCAAAGAAATAGTTCGGCTTCATGGCGTTCCTTTAGAGATTGTGTCAGACCGGGACACATGATTCACCTCAATGTTCTGGACCCAAATACAGGAAGCTATGGGAGTTAAGTTGAAGTTCAGCACCGCTTTCCACCCAGATGGGCAGACAGAACGGGTGAACCAAATATTAGAAGATATGCTAAGAGCGTATGCATTGGATTTCTTGGATAGTTGGGATGAGTGCCTCCCCTATGTCGAGTTTGCCTACAACAATAGTTTTCAGGCTATGTCACGCCCCAAACCCGAAGATCGGACTCACAAGAACCCCGATCGCTGAATCCAGTGCCGACAGCCTCCGTAGTACCCCATTCTCGACTCTCAGCGTCTATACGCTAGATTCCGATCCTGGGATCTTACAAAGAGGATTTTTCAATGTACATTAAACTCATAATAAGCATAACCACAAGATTACCCAATTCACAAAGGCAACATCATCATCACATATCCACCAATATAATCATTTGAGTACAATGCCGAAAGGAAAATACATAAATTAAAAATCAAGCTCTAAAAGACCACTGCACGCACCAAGCTCAACACTGCTGCAACCTAACATCACCTGGACGCATCTATCGTGCATAAGCTTATAGAAAGCTTAGAGGGTGGTGTAAGTGTGTGCACAAGGAAAGTGTCAAGTATTCAACGCAATGTCATAATCATACAATGTCGAAATAGGCGTAAGGTCATGAATCATATGTTATTGGAGTAAGCGAAAATACTAGCAAGTGCATGAGTCAAGCAATGTCAGAATACGCGATACAGATCAACTATACAAATGAGGAGTCATAAAGAGTCAAATATCAGATGCCATATCTAAACCATATAAATGCAGAAACCAGATAACCCAAAATACTAAGTACTGCAGATGTAATGTGATATGCGGTGCGAATGAAATGACCATGCTGGACTGTGAAGTCGGGATGATAGTACATAGTATCGCAGGCTATGGGGTCCATCACAAGGGACTTCTATCCAAACCAGTCCCATACCTAAATTTGGATTGTCAGACTCAATGTGGTAAACTCCTGATCTCAGGTTAGTCGCGTGCCCCAACCGAAATCCTGGCCATTGCGAAAGTTCACATAACAAATAGTTGTGCACCACCAGCTCGAGTAGATAGTGAATGAATGAATAAATGAGTATGCAAATCCTGCTCAATAAGTCCACATATCAGTACGATTCATCTTTAGGATCATCACCGGCGTTTAGTACACTCCAAATGGCACTGCCGCTCTTCCAGCCTCACAGTCCAAGTGAGTGTAAGAAACTCACTATCCTTCTAGCCAATAGTCTGCCAATACCTATTTGGCACATCGATAGCAGACCCATTCCTCAAGCTGGTCAGACTCAGCCTAGCACTGCCCCCAACGCTCGAGAGGGTAAGGCCACACCCTCTCCCAACCGACCACAACACAGTGGGAGACACGGCCTCCTGGTATTCGGCACTCAGGCGATCATGTATCCACACGGTCTCGACATTGGGGCGTCCTCTGGTACAAGAGGGTTTTAGGGATTTTCACCGAGGGCCATCTATGGCAGCCCGATGCTCGAACCAAACATTTTCGGTGTCCCATCTAGTCACCCACGATATACCTGTGGAGGCTACGGTCCTGATGTCGTTAGGGCGTATAGCAATCACAATGCAAGATGCATGAGTCATACAATCCAGTCATGCATCAATCCTACACATACTGTGTGCTCATGTGAGATAACATCCGCCTATCTGGGAGTCTCATAACAACCCGCCCAATGTCACATGCAATGGTCAACCACATCTCATAACAAACATGCAGATGATGCGTATGGGCATGTATCATGATGCTATGCTGTCACATACTCATAATCGGTATCAATAACCGGCATCGACAATTAACCTCAACAATGTGGACATTTAACCAACATTGCCCCCAAGGAATGACCCTCATAGATCCTAACATATAGTGGAGCCATGACCTCACAAGGGGCCTGATATATAACACCATGGGCCTCACTCAAGAGCTTAATATACATCACGATAGCCTTTCACATGGGCCTAACATACATCACAATGGGCCTCAACTACAAATCGCATATGCACCATATAGGTCTCGACAATCAGCCTTGACAATCGAAATCGGCCTCAGCAATCGAAATCAACACTCAGACTCGGTCTCGACAATCGGAGTCGGCCTCGATACTTGGCCTCAATAATCGGGATCGATCGATAATCAGAATCGGTAAATCGGTCACGTCAATGGAATCAGCAATCGACCACGACAATCAGGATCGATCGATAATCAAAGTCGACAAATCGATCACATCAATCGGAATCGGTAATTGGCCATGAGAACTGTGATCGATTGATAATCAGAATCGACAAGTCGGTCACGTTAATCGGAATCGGCAATCGGCCACGATAACCGGGATCGATCAATAATTAGAGTCGGCAAATCGATTACGACAATCAGAATCGGTAATCAGTCACGACAATCAAAAGCAATCGATAATCAGAATCGGTACATCAGTCACGACAATCGAAAGCAATCAATAATCAGAATCGGTACATCAGTCACGTCAATCGGAGTCTGTAATCGATCACGACAATTAGAATGGGCAATCGGTAAATTGGTCACGTCAATCGGAGTCGGTAATCGGTCACGACAATCGGAATCAATCGATAATCAGAATCGGAAAATTGGTCACCAATCGGAGTCGATAATCGGTCACGACAATCAGAATGGGCAATCGGTAAATCTGTCACGACAATCGAAATCGGCACCAATGATCAGTATCGACAATCGGCACCGATAATCTACATCGATAATCGGCACCGATAATCAGAATTGGTAATCGACATCGACAACTAACACATAAACAAGGCGGGGTCCATAGATGAACAGCCGATCAACCCTAATATAAAGATCGGCCATCGGCCGTGGTTATATCAAATCCGGTAGCGCGAAACCATCCATCTAGGGCGAATGGGGCTGACTTATCTTGATTAACCCACAAGAGAATTATGAGAATGAGCCTAACAAGGCCTAAGGGAAGGTCACAATATGGACATCCAACCATCATTGCCCATCAATGTGGACATCTAACCAACATTGTCCCCAAGGAGTGGCCTACATATAGAGCCAAAACATATAATGAGCTCATGGCCTCACATAAGGGCCATATACACATCAAGTAGGCCGTATCGCATGGGCCTCGAATACATCACATTGGGCCTCGCCCACGGGCCTCGAATTCTTCACCTTGGGCCTCGCCCACGGGCCTCGAATACATCACCTTGGGCCTCATCAATGGCCACAATTACATCACAACGGGCCCCATACAATCGCAATGGGCCACATATAATCACAATGGGCCTTACATGGGCTGGGTATAAATTAAGTGGTTTGCATCAATGAGCCTCTTATACATCAAGTGGGCCGCATCAATGGGCCTAGAAAAGTGGGTGAACCGTGTGTATGCAACACACACATCATGGTAGACCGCACAAATGAACGACATAAATATACAATACATGCATCAATGGTAGGCCCCACGTGGCACCGTCCGAAGGTGGAGTTGTGAATATTGGATAAGTACACTAGGGTGAGCCCCATTATTTGAACGGTTTGGAGAAACACATACATCGCATGTGTCCCACCGTCCATACTTGGATGGTGGACTGCATGGATGAGCGCATGCATCATGATAGGGCCCACCGTCCAGATCATGGTGGGCCACGTCCAAAAGAAAGAGGAATAGATGGACGGCTTGGGAATAAAACACATATATCATGGTATCCCATGAGGCTGGGTACGGCGCAGATGAAACAGGTGGACGGCGCGGCTAAAATACATGCGTCAAGGTGGCCATACGTCCATCAAAATGGACAGGTGGTGGGGATATACCCATACATCATGGTGCGGACCATATAGCACCGTCCACAAGTGGATGGTTGTGGATACATAATACAAGCGGCAAGGTGGGTCCCACCTACCCACACGTGCCACACGTGTGGGCAGGGCCACGTCAAAACAAATGGATGGCTGGTGTGGATAATCACATACATCATAGGAGGTTTCCACGTGTGGGGTCCACACTCCAGGGTAGCATAGACAAAACACTTACATCACGGTGGATCCCACGCATGTGGCCATCAGAGATTTGGATATGTTGGACGGTCTGAATTGTAAATGAGTGGACTGCATGGAGCACACATACATCACGGTCGCCCCACTGCAGATGGATGGTCAGATATAACACATGCCTGATGATCAGGCCCATTGAACATGGTGGCGTCAGTACAGCAGCTAAGTGGGGTCCTCACCGTCCAGATGGACGTTTGGGATAAGATACATATGTGATGGTGGGGTCCACGGTACAGATGGGACCCACAGAACTTGCTGACGTCAGTGCGTCAGCTAAATAGCTGGTGTGAGGCATCCTAGCCTATTCGTCCAGCAGGTGGGTCCCACATGGGGCCCACCACCTACATATACATGTATATGATATATATCATATAATACGATATACTTTATTATTATTTTATTTATATTATTATCATTATTATTATTATTTAAATAAAAGCGTCCAGATGGATGGACGCTGGATAAACTACATACATTGTGCGGCCCACCGTCTAAGCAATGGATGATGTGGATTTACCACATACCACATACCCAAAGAACCTGCTTACTTTATACATCAGGCAATCCACTTGGTGGGTCCCACGTGTGGGACCACCAGATATAACATTATATTAATATATATATTGAGGTGGATTCCCACCATCCAGAGACTCTAGACGGTGCGAATAGAGCATATACATCTGGTGGGTCTCACCGTCCTATCCATCTGGATGGTGCGAACCCCACACACATCACATGCAGGCCTCACACATCCACGTGGATGGTGGGTGAGGAACGTACATCAAAGGGGACCCACCATCCCACGGGACTTGCTGACTTGCATACAACAACTCGAGCTGCTGGCTGGACAGTTGGGATTTAACATGTCCCTCATGGTGGAGGCCCACTTGCTGACGTCCATACAGATGGACGGCTGTAGATGAAGCACACACATCACAAGGTCCCCACCGTCCGGATGGACGGTGGGATGAAATACATATATCATGGTCAGGCCCACGTCCTCAATGGACGGATGGTTTGGATGCAAATGCATCACGGTGGTGCTCCACATCCACCGTCCAGAGATGGACGGTTAGGATGGCATGGATATACATATACATTAAGGCGGCCCCTAGGCTGGACGGTGGGGATACAACATACCCACGAGGTGGGTTCATGTGTGGCCCACCACGGCTTTGGGACAAGGCTAATATTTGTGTTTTCCTCACAGTCTGGGGCAGTCCAAACGGACAGAAATGGTGGGCCTCGGGCATGATAGCTTGGTGGGCCCCGCTTGGACAGCGGTGTGTCCCGTGTAGTGGACGGCATGGATAAAATTCACACATCAAAGGTGGACCATCAAAAAGGAAAAAAAATAAGAGAAAGAGAGGAAATAGTGTGATGGAGGGACCCCACCACTATGGGCCCCTCAATACATGCATCAAATGGGTCCCACCACATGTGGACCCTCACATCATCAAATCCACACAAATCTAACCTTAGAAGAGCACCCACCTTTCGATCTTCTTGGCTTGATGGAATCCCTAGCTCCTTGACTTCGATTTTGACGGAGGATGATGAAATTTGGAGGGTTAGGATGAAAGACGTGGGGGTAGGAAGATGGGCCACACCAAGCTCTTCTCATGGAGAGCTTGGACGTTGGGTACTCCTTTGGTTGCTTGGAATAGAAGGGAGAAGAGAGAGAGAGAGAGAGAGAGAGAGAGAGAGAGAGAAGATGGGATGGAGTGATGGATGGGAGGAGAGAGAGAGAGAGAGAGAGAGAGAGAGAGAGAGAGATGGGATGGAAATGTTGACTTTTGGGGTTGTTGTGTAAGAGAGGTATGGGTTGTGATAGGGTGAGTGATGTGTTGGGTGATGGGTTGATTGATGTGTTATACTTGACATGTACTTGACATGTGAGGTGATTGATTGGATTGATTTGACATGTTGTAGAGATTCTCTTGGGTTTTACAACGCGCGGCATTTTTCTCGAACTGAATATGGGCCCACATCTCCTGGCCTGGGTATCGCCTCGGTGCGCGAGACGCGGAGTTGAAACCGCGGCGACAGCGCTGTGCAATGATACAAGTCTCGGGTCAAGCCAACTTTGGCATACGGGATACAACTTAGGGTTACGCGCAAATGCCGGTTATAGATCTCGGGTCGCTGGAGTTCGACTGGGAGGACTGCGGAAGCCCACGGAATGGTATGGGTTGGGATACGGGTCTCACAGGCTAGCATCGGTATGACGCCTTATAAGGCCTTATATGGGCGCTCGTGTCGATCTCCACATTGCTGGGCCGAAATTGGTGAGAAAAGTTTATTCGAACCTGACTTGGTGTAAGACCCGCATCCTAGTCCGTACTGTTCCATCGAAGTCTTGCAATCCGTAACTTATAATCGATGTTTGCGCGTGACCCTAAGTCGTATCCTGTAGATTTGAGTCGGCTTAATCTGAGACTTATACCATTGTGACCGCACCATCACCGCAGTTCCAATGCCGCGACTCGCGCACCGATCCGATACCCTGGTAGGGAGATGTGGGTCGGCGTTCAGTTTGAAGAAAAACATCACGCATTTGCAATCCCGAGAGAATCTCTACAACATGTCTCATCAATCAATCACTCAAATCAATCAATGCTTTCTTTCTCCCCAAGTCAAGCAACCACCAAGTCAACTCTTTCTCACCCCCTCTCTTACACACCTATACATGTCAAGTACACCATCACCTCACCCATCACTCACATTAATCACTCATCCCTCACTCTCTCTCCTTACAACCCTCTCTCTCTCTCTTTCTCTTCACATTTTCCAAGCCATTCCAAGCAACCAAAAACCACACGTCCAAGCATTTCATGTGAGAGAGAAAAGTGAGTTTGTGTATGACTCACTTTTCCATCCCAAACCATCATCCTAGCCATTCAAACCTCATCTTCCACTATCAAAGTGAGACACAAGGAGATTGGCTTTCCAACGGATCAAGAAGATCGAAGGTGGGTGCTTATTAGGCTAGATCTTTCCATGTTTTGATGATGGGCCAAGTGAGGCCTACCGATTAATGGTATGGATCTCACTTGGGACCCTAAATGTGGCCGATGGCACACCTTGATTTTATTATCATTCCATGATGGGGCCATTCTCCATGAACCCCATCATGATGTTTACTTTCTAGTCTAAAAAGGGGTCATCTAGACCTTACATCTTGGTGGAGAAGGGATCTCCACCGTTGATCTTTGATTTGGTGGGCCCACATGCAATGAGACCCACTTGATGTATAATTGGATGCTTGAAACGAATGGCTCATCATGCCAGGGTCCCTCCATCACGCATGTCCCTCTATCTTTCTCTCTCTCTCTCCCTCTCTTTTATTTATTCATTTTTTTTGTGATGAGGTGGCCGTGTGGCCCACTTAGATGAACCCCACCATGAAGCATGTATTGGATCCAATCCATTTGTAGGTGGTACCCACTTTATATGTGTATGTTCCACATTACCCAGCCATGTAGTGGCCTGCTTAAGCAAGGCCCAGCTTAACGTTATTTATATGCCCAAACAAAAAAAAAGGGGCCCAGCGTCTCTGGACGTAAACACTGAAACCACAAATATTAGCACGAGTTCAAACTCTTGAGGAGGGCCGCTTGTGTAGGCCCCACCCTTATGTATGAACCTAATCCACACCGTCCATCCCTTTCTTCAGACCATTTTAGGCGTTGAGCCAAAAATGGGGTCAATCTAACTTTCTGGTAAGCCATAACATAGAAAATAATGTGTGTCACCGTTAAAAATCCACATGATATTTCCACACCCCAAAATATATTGAATATTGGGCTTGTTTGGCTTGTCTTGGGCTATGAGAAGCCGTGGACGGGGTGGATTCTCCCGATACGGGCCCTACTTGCGAAAAAACTCCAGAAAACAGTTTATATATATATATATATATATATATATATATATATATATATATATATATATATATATATATATATATATATATGCAACAAACGCTACTGCTGTCAAAGGCGCAGACAGCGCCTGCTGCTGGCGGGCGGACGGCAGGGACCCACGGCCCCCAGCCATGGGCCCCACCATGATGTGTATATGTCATCCAATCGTTCATTAGGTGGGCCCCTGCTTGAAGTGGCCCCCTCCAAAAATCAGCCACATCCAAAACTCAGGCGGCCCACATCAGAGGAAACAGTGGGATTGAACGTCTGCCCTTGAAACTCTTTTCTGGGCCATAGAAGTTTTGGATCAAGATGAAATTTATTTTTCCTATTCAATCAAGTCCGTGCGACCTTATCAACAGTTGGATGTCAAATAAACATTGTGGTGGGCCCACGTAGGACCCACAGTGATGTATGTGTTTCATTCTCATCGTCCACTTACGGTGGACGGTGGAACCCCTCCCTGATTTATGTGTTCTATCCAAACCGTCCACACTGGACGGTGGGACCCACCCCCATGTGTGGGACGGTGTGTGTGTGTATATAATATTATATTATATATAATATTGTAGATATATACTATATATAGATTATATTATATTATATATAATGTACATGATGGTGGGCCTTCATGTGGACCCCCACCATGATGCATGTGTTGCATCCAATCTGTCCAGCCACTTTGAAAGCTCATTTTATGGCATGGGCTAAAGAATGAGTCAGATCCATAGTTCAAATGGACCCCACCATTTTAACTAGTGGACAATGACGTCCACCATTCAAAATTTCTAAGGGCCATAGTAGTTCCCTATTAAGCTGATATTTGTTTCCACTTCATCTATCACTATGTTAATTTATGAACAGGTTGGATGGGAAACATATGTTATGATGGGCTTTAGGAACTTTAAATGGTGGAAATCATTATCACCACTCTTATTTGGTTGTGGCCCATTTGATGTGCATATGGGGCCCAATTGGTGTGGCCCATCTGATATACATAAGGCCCATGTGATTGGGCCCATTCGATGTATTTGTGGCCCATTGTTGAGGCCGACTTTGATATATATAAGGCCCATGTTACGAGGCCCATTGTGATGTTTTCAAAGGCCCATGGGATATGGCCCATTGCAATGTACATAAGGCCCATTGATGTGGCCCACTTAATTTATATAAGGCCCATATGAGGCGGCCCATTTGATGTATTTGAGGACTATTAGTCGAGGCCCAATGAGATGTATATAGGTCCATTGCAATGTGTGATTCCCCATGGTTTGTATAATGATATTTTATTGCGGGCCATGCCTTGGGAGCAATGTTGGTTTGATGTCCACATTGTAAGAATAATGTTAGTTTAATGTCCGCATTATAAATCTCCCTAGGACCCATTGATAGGCCCATACTGGTTATGTGTAGGACGTCTAGTCCCATCTTCGGTGTAAGGATAGTTTATTAATTTATAACATGCTTAGTATACTTCCATGATTTATGCACATACGCATCATATATATGCTTGATATGAGGAAAGTTTGATCATAGCATAAGTCGTTGGGCTGAGACATTTATGGGACTCCTTACAAGATGGAGTGCCCCACATGAGCGCGTGGTACGCCCGAGATTACTGCATGACTGACGATGTGACTCTTGCATTTCGCATTGTGTGTAGTGATTTACTGCACGCCCTAGCGACATCAGGGTCGTGGCCTCCACAAGCACATCGTGGATGGTCATATCGGATTCTGAAAATATTGGCTCTAGCATTGTGGGCACTTAAGATGTCCTTGGGTGAAAATCCCAGAACCTTTTTGGTACTAGGGGATGCTCCAACGTCTAGACCGAGTGGATACACGAGTGCCCGAGTGCCAAAGACTAGTAGGCCACGTCTCCCACTGTGTCGTGATTGGTTGGAAGGGGGTGTAGCTTATCCGCCCAAGTAAGCTGAGTTTGACCAGCTCACAAATGAGTCCGCTATCGACGAGCTGGGTAAGTATTGGCAGACTACTGGTCAGGTGGATAGTGTGGTCTCTTCCACTTGTTTGACTGTACAGCTAGGGAGGAGGCAGTTAGTGTGAGGTGTATTAGACCCCGGTGATATCTAAAGAGGAACTATACTGATATGTATACTTGATAAGTACTGACACGCTTGTATTGCATCTCGCATATGACATTTGGCTACATAGGCCTCGCATCGCATGGCCTTGGTATGGCCGATAGCATTCATGCCTTGCATCACATAGCCTTGGTACGGCTGGTTGTATTCATGGACTTACCGCATATTTCCGCATTACTCTGATATTGTATACTTGGCACTCGCCTTGCGCACACACGTACACCACTCTCTAAGATTTTGTAAGCTTATGCACGACCGTTGTGTGCAAGTAGCATTGGACAGCAGCAACGCCGAGGCAGGAGTACGCATCTGACTATTTTGGAGTTCTTGATCACCTTGTATTTCCCTTTACGCATTGTACTTAAAAGTTTTTGATATAGTGGATATGTGGTGATGTTGTTTTATGACTTAGTTATGCTTGTAGTTATGCTCCATTACAAAAAAATATATTTATACTGAAAATTCTCCTTGTAAGATCCCAGGATCGGAATCTGGCGTATAGGCGCTGGGAACCGAGAATGGGGTAGAACAGAGTCTGTCGGCACCGGATCCGGTGATCGAAAATTTTGTTAGCCCTTTTTTCGAGTTTGGGGCGTGACACTTGGTGCAAACAACCACCAAGAAGATTGAAATCATCAGACGACGCCTTTTGATGGTCCAGAGTAGCAGAAGAGCTATGTAGACACAAGACGAAGGGATTTAAAATTCGAAGCAAGAGGCCATGTATTTTTTAGAATCTCACCGATGAAGGGAGTTCTGCACTTTGGTAAGAAGGAGAAACTTACCCCGGGATATATTAGCCCTTTTTAGATCTTAGATCGGATAGGACCAGTCGTATATCATCTGGCCTTACCCACTCCCCTAGCCGGTATACATAATGTATTTCACGTCTCCATGCTTAAGAAGTACATTCCTGACCCTTCACACATCATCTAATGGGAACACGTGGAACTCAAGGACAACGCCACGTATATTCTTTAGCCCACTAGAATTTTGGACAAGAAAGAGCAAGTGCTACAAAACAAGGTGATCCCGCTGGTAAAAGGTGTTATAGAGGCTTTACGGGGAAGAAGAGGCCGCTTGGGAAACTGAAGCCGAAGTCTGCAAACAGTAACCCAACCTGGTTAAGCAATACGAACATGTATAAATTTCGAGGATGAAATTTATTTATAAGGGGGGTAGATTGTAATGCTCCGCCCAAAAAGGAATAGTGTCCTCAGGCGTTCACGTGCAAGCTGACGCAGGACTGAGTGATTTGGTCGCACGTGTGGGCCTATTACTGATAAATTAAATTCAAATTTAGTTGTTGATATGATTAATTCCAATCGTGTCTGGGCCAAGCATAGGCCGTAGAGCCAGATGGCCAAGTTACACTTGGTGACTGCCCGTATGGGCCATGTATCACCTAAGGAAGGACCAAAAATTCTGAAACTTTGACACGCCAAGGGTCTCGCTAGGCTTGTTGTCCCACATAGATGTTAGGCTCAGACGATGCCCCGGGATGGACAAATTGTGCCCAGCTAGCACTTGAAAGGCGCGAGTCGCCAGGCCTAAAGAATAAAATTCTGAAATTTAAATCAATTGGCCCTGTTTCTTGAGATAGAAAATCTGGGCATTTCAATCATCGGATCTCTTCTAAATTCACACCGAAGGTTTAAAATAATTCCCTATCCTTGCCCACAAAATCTGACCATTGATCGTAGAACGGTGACCATTGATCGCATAACGGGCCATTGTAGCAAAACCTCGCATCTGTTTTCTATCAAACTTTGCCCAACCCTTCATCGAGCCATGAGGCATGTGTTCCATGAATCAGATGGGCCAGGGGTCCATCAGAGCAGCCCCAACATCCTAAAAAGGGCCCCTCAAGGCCATTGGGGGAATTACATAAAACGTTAGGGTCAGTTGTAATAAATCTGGACATATAAAAGTCCAGCCTTCTCTCTCTCAATCCCATTACTTCAGCAACTAAGAGAGAGAGAGAGCAAGGGAAGTGAGAGAAAGAGCCTTTTGTGTGTGCATGTGAGCTTGGTGTTTGGGATTTGGAAATCCCGGTACCTTCACCCCTCTATTGCCAGAAAGCACTGCCACATTCCGTTGTTGGAGTGAGATCCCGTCCCCATCTAAAGTAAGATAGAGCTTTAATCATGTTTTTCCTTGCTTCTAACAACATGCATGTGTCTTACCCTCCATTCCATGTGATGCAGGGCCTCGGCGTCTCGAGCTTGCGGACCCGGCAGTGTTAGGACAACCTTAGCAACCTCCGATTAAGAATAGGTGCAGAACATTACATTTAGGTGGCCAATTATTGTGCCTAGCATAGGTTTAATAAATGTGATTGGTGAATTGTTAGTGCATGAAGCTGAATTTTCATTTGGACTGCATAAATAGGATAATGGACTAGAAATTGTTAAAATTATGGGAAGGGGCTTGGCCTTAATAGCCCAAATATGTGACTTGTACAATTGCATGCTCATGTAGGGTACAAATATCTAATTTTTCCCAAATTACCGCTAGTTGGTTGTGATTTCCTGTTTAGGTGTTAATCATGCTTGGAATGAAGTTATGAAATGCTGAAAATTGCTGATTGGTTGTTGCTTCCCTGATTTGTGACTAATTATTCTTGGGTGAAGGTATGAAATGTTGTGAAATGGTTGACTAGTTGTGTTACTTGCCCTGATTCCTGATTTATGGCTGAATTGCATGATTCATGGTGGACCATGAAAGATTCATTGCATGTATTGTTATATGATTGTCCATGAGATTGTATAGGCTGGAAAATGATATGTATAAACTGTAAATTTAGGTGGAAGTTAATATGTTACTGTCCATGTAATGATTATACTAAAAATGGTGTCACGCCCCAAACCTGAAAATCGAATTCACAGGAATCCCAATCGCCGAATCCGGTGCCGATAACCTCCATAGTACCCCATTCTCGGCTCCTAGCGTTCATACGCTAGATTCCGATCCTGGGATCTTACAAGGAGGATTTTTTTTTGTACATTTAACTCGTAATAAGCATAACTACAAGTTTACCTAATTCACAAAGGCAACATTATCATCACATATCCACTAATATAATTATTTGAATACAATGCTGAAAGGGAGATACATATATCGAAATCAAAGCTCCAAAGGTCTGCTGTATGTTCCAAGCTCAATGCTACTACAACCTAACGCCACCTGCGCACATCTATCATGCATAAGCTTATAGAAAGCTTAGAGGGTGGTGTAGGTGTGTACACAAGATAAGTGCCAAGTATTCAATACAATGCCATAATCATACAATGTCAGAAATAAGCGGACATACTGATAAGATCATGAATCATGCGATATCAGATTAATGCGAAAACATACTGATAGGCTCATAAATACCATCAGTCTTATCCATGTTATGTGATGCAGAAATATACTAAAACAATATCATATACTGATGAAGTAATGCAGATCAGCTATGCAATGCGGAGACAGCAGGCCAAATATTAGATGCCGATGATGCAATGCAATATGCAAATCCTGATGAGTCCACGAATACCGTCGTCGTATCTAGGCCGTATAAATGCAGAAACATAGCAACTCAAAATATCATATGCTGCAGATGTAATGCGATATGCGGTGCAAATGTAGTGACCCTGCTGGAGTGTGAAATCTGGATGATAGTAAATAGTATCGCAGGCTATGGGGTCTATCATAAGGGATTCTATCTAAACCAGTCCCATACCTAAATTTGAATAGTCAGACTCGATGTGGTAAACTCCTGATCTCAGGTTAGTCGCATGCCCCAACCGAAATCTTAGCCATTGCGAAAATACGCGTAACAAATAGTTGAGCACCACCAGCCCGAGTGGATAGTGAATGAATGAATGAATGAGTATGCAACTCCTGCGCAATAAGTCCATATATCAGTACGGTTCCTCTCTGGGATCATTATCGGGCTTTGGTACACTCCAAATGGCACTGCCCCTCTCCCACCAGCACAGTCCAAGTGAGCATAAGAAACCTCACTATCCACTTGGCCAATAATCTGTCAATATATATCCGGCACGTCGATAGTGGACCCATTTACGAGCTGGTCAAACTCAGCCTAGCAATGCCCCTTATGTCGGGCTGGTAAAGCCACACCCCCTCCCAACTGACCAAGACACAGTGGGAGATGCGGCCTCTTGGTATTCGGCAGTCGGGCGCACATGTATCCACTCGGTCTCGACGTTGGGGCGTCTCCTGGCCCAGGAGTTTAGGAATTTTCACCTAAGGACATCTATGGCCCCCGTATGTTAGAACCAAACATTTCTGGTGTCCCATCTGGCCATCCATGATATGTCTGTGGAGGCTACGACCCTAATGTCACTAGGGCATACAGTAATCACATCACACAATGCAATATGCATGAGTCATGTGATCCAGTCATGCATCAATCCTACGCATACCGTGCACTCATGTGAGATAACCTTCACCTATTAGGGAGTCTCATAACAACCTGCCCAATGACATATGCAATGGTCAACCACATCTCATAACAAACATGCAAATGATACGTATGGGTATGTATTATGATGCTACGCTGTCACATACTCATAAATCGGCATCAACAACCGGCATCGACAATCGACCTTGACAATGTGGACATTTAGCCAACATTGCCCCCAAGGAATGGCCCGCATAAAGCCTAACATATAGTGAACCCATGGCCTCACACAAGTGCCTAATATACAACACCATGGGTCTCACTCAAGAGTTTAATATACATCACGATGGGCCTCTCACATGGGCCTAATATACAACACCTTGGGCCTCTCACATGGGCCTAATATACAACACCTTGGGCCTCACTCAAGAGTTTAATATACATCACAATGGGCCTCTCACATGGGCCTAATATACAACACAACGGGCCTCATCACCTAGCTCTAAAATGTAACACAATGGACCTCATCACATAGGCCTCATATACATCACATTGGGCCTTAAACATAGGTTGAATACACATCACAACGGGACTCAAATACGGCTGCATATACATCACGTTGGGCCTTGACAATAGGAATCGGCAATCGGCCATGATAATCGGCCTCGATCGATAATCGGTCAATAGGCCATGGCAATCAGAATCGACAATCGGCCACGATAATCAGCCTCGATCGATAATCGGTCAATCGACCACAACAATCAAAATCTGGAATCAACCACGATAATCGCCTCGATCGATAATCGGTCAACCGGCCATGACAATCAAAATTGGCAATCAGCCATGATAATCAGCCTCGATCGATAATCGGTCAACCGGCCATGACAATTAAAATCGGCAATCAGCCATGATAATCAGCCTCTATCGATAATCGGTCAACCGACCATGACAATCAAAATCGGCAATCAGCCTTGATCGATAATCGGTCAACTGGCCATGACAATCAGAATCGACAATCGGCCATAATAATCAGCCTCGATCGATAATTGGTCAACTGGCCATGATAATTAAAATCGGTAATCAGCCACGATAATCAGCCTCAATCGATAATCGGTCAACTGGCCATGACAATCAGAATCGGCAATTGGCCACAGTAATCGGCCTCAATCGATAATCGGTCAATCGGCCACGATAATCAGAATCGACAATCAGCCACGATAATCAGCCTCGATCGATAATCGATCAACCGGCCATGATAATCAAAATCAGCAATCAGCCATGATAATCAACCTCGATCGATAATCGGTCAACCAGCCATGACAATCAAAATCGGCAATCGACCACAATAATCGGCCTAGATCGATAATCGGTCAACCGACCATGATAATCAAAATTGGCAATCAGCCACTATAATCAGCCTCGATCGATAATCAGTCAACCAGCCATGATAATCAGAATCGACAATCGGCCATAATAATTGGCCTCGATCGATAATCAGTCAATCGGTCACGACAATCAGAATTGACAATCAGCCACGATAATCAGCCTCGATCGATAATCGGTCAACCGGCCATCACAATCAAAATCGACAATCAGCCACGATAATCAACCTCGATCGATAATCGGTCAACATGCCATGACAATCAAAATCGACAATCGGCCACAATAATCGGTCTCGATATTCAACCTCGGCGCAAGGCAGGGTCCATAGATAGACGGTCGATGATTGACTAATTAAAATCAATAGGGCCCAAGTGTTTGGCTTAACCCGCAAGAGAATGATGAGGAAGGGCCTAATAAGGCCTAAGAGAAGGTCACAATGTGGACGTCTAACCATTATTGCCCATCAATGTGGACATTCAACCATTATTGCTCCCAAGCAGTGGCCTATATAGAGCTAAACATATAGTGGGCCCATAGCCTCACGCAAGGGCCTGATACACATCACTATGGGCCGCATCACATAGACCTCAAATACATCGGATGGGCCACGTCCCATGGGCCTCGAATATATTACAATGGGCCACAACCCATGGGCTTCAAACACAATAGGTGGGCCCTACACGTGGGCCTAATACAATCAAGTGGGCCTCATACCTGGGCCTCCAATATATCTCAATGGGTCTCAACCCATGGGCCCCAAATACATCACAACGGGCCTCGACCCATGGGCCCCAAATACATAATAAGTGGGCCCTACACATGGGCTTAATATATATCATAAGTGGGCCCTACACATGGGTCTCATATGCATCAAATGGGCCACGTATCTGAGCCTCAGACACATCAAATAGGCCACACGTCATGAGCTTAATACATATCACAATGGACCTTGCATCAATAGGCCGCACTAATGGGCTTCATATATATCAAAGTGAGCCTCAACAACGAGCCACAAACTCATCGAGATGGGCCTAATCACATGGGCCTTATATATATATATATATATATATATATATATATATATATATATATATATATATCCAGGTGGGCCCCGACAACGGGCCTAGTCAAATAGGCTCAATCAAATGGCCAAGTCAAATGGGCTGAGTTGAATGGGCTAAGTCCAATACACCATTCATCCATGATCGTTATAGAGCATACCAAAAATGAATCATATTCAAAGAATCATCTGGACCATACCACAAACAACATTGGTGATAATGATTAACATATCATTTGGACAACATCACAATTAGTAGTGGAGATAGTGATTTTCATTGTTAGAAATTTCATAAGGGCCACCATATCATTTATTTCCCATCTAGACTGTTCATAAGGTCATAAAGACCTAAATTTAGAGGAAAACAAATATCATATTAGTCCAAAACTCCTGTAAACCCAAAAGAGGTTTCAATGGTGGATATATATATATATATATATATATATATATATATATATATTTGTGGTGTGGTCCACCTGATAACCGAATCTACCTTATTTTTAGTCTCAAGCCTTGAGACGGACTTGTTAAATGGATGGGCGATTTTAAGTGTAACACATACATCAGCAGGCCCCACAAGACTGCTGACGTCATGGGGCCCTAATGGACGGCATGGATGAAGCACATACATCACGTTGGGGTCCACGAATGTGGCAGCACTTCAGTTGGGTGGACGGTGTGGGTATAACACATACAGGGTGGGTCCCACCCATCCAGAATTTTTGGACGGCGTGGATGAGAACCATACATCATGGTGGCTCATCCAGCAAGATGGATGGACGGCTTGGACGTCATAGCTGCTACACCATCCAGCAATTGGACGGTGCAGATGTAGCATACATCATGGTGCGGTTCACATAGTGGCCCACCGTAACATTTATTATTATTATAATAATATATTATTTAATATTATATATACAATATACCCATCCAGCATCCAACCATCTGTCTATTGGTGGACGCTGGACATTGGATGCATGGATCAGTATATAATATATATATTATCTATACAACATATATATATGTATGTGTGTGTGTGGGAGAGTGGGAGATCAGCACTGCCAGCATCTTGGACGGACGACTGATGGTGGATCCCACGTATTTCGACGGTTTGGATCCAATGTACACATGAGGTGGGTCCACACGTGTGGGACCCACCAGGTTAGCTTGTTGGTATACACCCATGTTAGTACACACACTCCATGTTAGCCACCCTTGCTAGGGATCGTTACTAAGACCTCAAGTGTTAAAACGAGGTATCTCTACTCAGTCTGTAAGTTGAGCTATGGATCTCGGTGTCCAGTGGGTGAGATCCCCACCGTCCCAATAGTGGATGGTGTAGATCCTCACCAACAATATGGTGGGTCACACCTTCTGATGGATGGAGTGGTATAACACATATTGGTGGGGCCCGCTCCAACATAATGAATATAGAGAAAAAGATAGGGAGAGAGAGAGAGATATATACGTGAAGGGGAGGGACCCGCCACTATTGGACCCTCCCTTGTACAATGCATTCATCAAGTGGGTCCCACAACAAGTGGGTTCTCAAATCATGAAATCATCGGTAGAAACTCAAAGATCACCCACCGTGTTGCCTCCTTCTTGCTCCCTTAAGCTTGTATGCTCCTATGCTTAACTTTTAATGGTGGTTGATGAGGTTTTTATGGTGGGGATGAGAGATGAGAGATGAGAGGGTGGGCCACACTTGTTGTTTGGGAAAGCTTGGAGAGGCTTGGAATATGAAGCTTGGGAGATTTGAGAAATGAGAGAGAAAAGAATAATAAAAGGGATGGATGGAGTGGTGGGTGTAAGGAAAAGGGATGGGGAAGTAAGGTGTTGTTTGAAATTTGTAAAAAGAGTGATGGTTAGGGGAGAGAGAGAGTTGACTTATAGAAAAGGAGGGATGGGTTGTTTGTACTTAGGGTATGGTGCGTACTTGGGTGATTGATTGATTGATGGGACACATTGTAGAGATTCCCTCGAAATTCATAACGTGCGGCATTTTTCTCGAAATGAACGTGGGCCGACATCTTCTAGCCTAGGTATCAGTTCGGTGCTCGAGTAGCGGCGTTGGAACTGTGGTGACAGCACAGTCGCAATGATACAAGTCTCGGGTTGAGCCGATTCTAATATATGGGATACAACTCAGGATCATGCGCAAATGCGGATAATAGATTGGGGTCGCTGGAATTCGATCGGGAGGACCGCGAAGGCGTACGAAATGGTACGGGCTATGATACGAGCCTCATAAATGGTGTCTGTAATATGTGAATTGTGTCCAATGTGACCCTGCTTGTTGTGTATTGATACTTATTCCACTATGGATTGGCTGACTACTTAGAATTACTTGGGCGATCTTTGTTGGGCCCGTCCGTAAGTGAATCTGGCCCGATTAGCTAGACTGTAGCTCGTTGGTTGTAGTTGGACTACATGAGACAGTGTTCTTAGACCGATTAGTTACGGTTCAGCCCGTCGGGGCATATTGACACTAAAGTCGACCATCCTTGCACATTAACCATGTTTGATTACACCTGTATGAATCTGAAGTACCTTGAGACCATTGCACCCACTATTAACTATAATTTACGGCCCACAAGACTCATCAGCCGGGGATGGTGGTATGCGACACTATACCCATGTTGTCGGCCTACGTTAGGGTGACGAGCCTCCACGTAGTGTCCAGTGAGCACTTAGACTCGTGAGCCAAGGACGGTGGTATGGGACACTGTACCCGTGTTGTCGGCCTGTGCTGGGGTGACGACCTCCCCATAGTGACAGCGAGTAGGAGACTAAAGTCCCAATTATTTTCATTCGAGATCATGTTTTCAAGGATTAACGACCCCACACAGGGCTAAGGATCGCGAGTGTAACGACCCGTAAATTTCCGTACGTTGGCTCGAGTACCACCTCGACCAGAAATTAATTAGGATTAAATCCTTTACAAAGTTAACAAAGTTAACTAAGTGCTAAACTCGTTTAGCCATGTGATCCGTTGGGATCGCTTTAAATACGATCTGCAAGACCCAAAACTTGCAAAACAAGTGACTCTAGGTTACCCTAAAGTTTAAAACCAAACTCATTTCCCGGCTGCTCTCGGGAATGAAACGAAACTTCGTATTAGGTCTAGATCGCACATCGGGAGTCCGATTAACACGAAGCTAAGGAACTAGGACCGCCTCACTGGGCTTGACAATCATCTCAAAAATCAGGTCCAACCGATGTCCCACGGCCATTCGTTTCGATCCGGAGCGAGGGTGTGTGAAAAACACTATTCCCATCCCAAAATAAATATCAGGAATAGTGATCTGGCACCTTTCGCTTGTGCGTCAGTATTAAGGAACCTGACCATCAGAATCCGACCAAATTACACCCTCGGATTAAGAAAAATTTCAGGAACATTTACATGTACTTGGAATTTCTGATCGTGGCCCACTGACCGTCGAACTGAAAGTGGTCCGCCACGTGCGATCTGGGAATCCGATCGAGTCGAAAACGTAATCCCACATAGATCCATAGGTGGTGAGCTTAAGTCTGACGTTTGGCTCAAGGAGGGCTACCAGAACCTCTCTTTTGAGCTGGAAAAGTGACGAATATCCTATATTAGCAGTAACCCTTGAACCTGAGTCTATTTTGGGAATGTTTTTGGCTATAAAAGGAGCTTAGAACAGCCCCTCTCACAGCCATACGAATTTGGGATAAAACCCTAGAGAGAGAGAGAGAAAAGAGAGAGAAGAGCTTGGAATTTGTGGGTGATCTTCCTCCTACTGCTTTCGGTTGTCGCACGGCCTACACCGCTTCTTTCCAGGTGTTTTCTCGGTGGTATCCATTCCGTTTGAAGGTAAGAAACCCTAACCCTAGGTCTGATTTGATGTAAGTTCGTTGTAGGTTATGTAAAGGCTAACCGATTCCGCTCTTTAGGCTAGAAAACTCCCGTATACGGAAGCTCAACGACCCTTGCTGATTCGTTGTGATTCCAAGGGCAAAGGTGAGGACTTTAAGTGTATAAGTTACGGTTTTCAACGCTTTCAATGTCAGATAATGATAGATTCATGATCTGCATGTAAATGCACATGTACAAAGTGTTTTTCGTTTCCTGTTTCGATTAACGTTGTAGAATATGGAATTTCACATACTCTAGGTATACGTAGAAATACTGTATACGTATTTTTTTTGGAAAAATGTTTGACATGTTTATTTAATGTATGATTATATAATATATGGATAAAATACTAGTTTGGTGAAAGGAATCGCTGAAATACATGTTCGCTTGTAAATGCCTAGTATGTTGAAATTGTGTATTCTAGAAATACCGCATATGTGTGAATTTTGGAAATACAATTGAAATGATTATTTGCTATATGATTATGATATACATGGGTAAAATACTCACATGGCGAAGGGACAGCCCTAACACATATTTTGGTAACATACATCATGTATGTTGGAATAGTGTATTCTAAGTGTTTGTGTAGATGCTTGTGTGTGTAAATGCTTGAGTGTTAGTGCCTTAGAGAAGTGCTGATATGGGATTCCCGACTCCCTTAGAGACATGTAGGATCCCCTCCATGCGGTGGTTCGCTATAACCACTCACTTGTGATGTGTATGTAATTGTATCCCTATGTGTATAGTGCTTTACAACATGCTTTACAACATGCTTTACTTCATGCTTTACTTCATGCTTTATAACATGCCTGCTAACATGCTTGTATTGCTTGTTTATCATGCTTTACTCCACATGCTATTGATGAGAACTGTTTGAGTTTGGGACTATGCCTATAGTCCAAACATTCGGTACCAGACTTGAGATTGTGGCTGAGATGCATGTCGCCACAAAGGATGTGTCTGGCGAACCCGAGTCGTACTTCGGTTGGCGATAGTGGTTGGCCACACGGAGTGCTTTTGCGCTCCATATCGCCCAACTTGTGGTGCGCTCGAGCTAGTCAGGCTCGTCAAGTAAACCGAAGTGTATATGTGTGTTCACCATGTTTGGTCGCTACTGCTTGAACCTAGGGTACCAAACTTACCAGTGGCGATCCCGTTAACCATGGTACCTCGATCCGCTAAGACGCATGAGCCGGGCATGGTGGTATGGGACACCGTAGTCGAGCTGTCGGCCTACGCTGGGGTCATGTGCCTCCCCGTAGTGACCATTGCGCAACTAAACTCGTGAGCCGAATACGGTGGTATGGGACACTGTATTCGAGCTGTCGATACTTACGGCGAGAGCCGAGTACGGTGAGACCTGTGCTCGTGCTGACGGGCGACGAGTCCTCCGTAGTATCTTCGAGTATATTCCAAGTGTCTATGATTGGCGACGAGTCTTTCACAGCAACTAGAGTATGAGTTGAGCCGAGTACGGTGAGACCTGTACTCAAGCTGACGGGTAGTGATTGAGCCAAGTACGGTGAGACCTGTACTTGAGCTGACGGCCAGCAATTGAGCCGCATACGGTGAGATCTGTATCCGCGCTGACGGGTGACGAGCCCTTTGCGATGCCTTCACTACGCTTCTCAAACCATAATATCGTATGAGATTAGCTAGGATTGACGACCCTAGAATGGATCATGTTTGGGAATGATACAAGGGAGGTACCTTAGTTTTCCAATATCGCCGTTTTGAAATGGACTAATAATAACTTGGTAATCATGATCATCATCACACCGCATGTGCTTAGTAGATGTGGCGCACTGAGGGAGTTAAGCATTCGCGAACGTAAGATGATGTCGCTTGAGGGTGGTTTGGCAAGGGCATACAGCATCATGTCATTTCATTTTCGCACTTAATAAGAGTAGTTAGAATTGTTTGATTTGTACTGCTTTATCATTACTGCTTGATTGAATTGATAACATGTTAACCTATGCTTCATTGTTCCACTGAGTTAGCTACTCACTCCCACGTTACGGGACGGTGTTTGCAACACCCACCAGACTCTGTCGCAGGTATAGATGGTGCCTCGGTTTAGGAGCCGGAGCCTGACTTCGAGGAGGATCAGGATGAGTTCTCCTTTATGCAGTACTCTGACGGCTATGCTTAGGCCGACTGCATCGCGGGGATTCCAGGGCTTATCTACGGGATTGTATTTTGAATTTTTAACTTAAAAACAATACATGTATATTGGTACTCAGTTAGTACTCATACTCTGGAGTTCACAAAATTTTGTTACTTTACATACTTCGAATATAAAATTTCAGTCTTCCACTTGCCTTTATACAATTGAGCTGGAGTATGATTTACTGTTTTGGTATAATCTCATTCATGTTTATTGCTCTAACTCAGACAACATTTAACCATCATTGTGTATGTTGCATAAGTGATGCGTTGGAACTCGGGAGTTGAGTTCATACTCGACCCCCGATTTTCAGGGCGTTACAGCGAGAGTCCTATGACCACGGCCCTTGAGCCGCGCGATCGCATTAAGGCAGTAACTCCACCAAGGGTATTCCGGTTTCCCCAATCTACTAGACGAATAAACCTAATTAACTAACTAGGCAACATATTTCATGACATTACATTTTTGTTGTGTCAATTAGGCAACCGAGGTCACGATTAAGGGAGTGTTGGTCATTGCGAATGTCAGATGTCGCCGCTTGAGGGAGTGTTGGTGGTGAGGGGCATGCATCATATCATTGAACCTTGTATTTACATTAACAACAATAATTAGGGTTCTATGCTATATGTTGTTCATTAAATGTATTCTATGCATGATAATTTACGTGGCCAATTGCTAATGGTACCACTAAGTTAGGTACTCATTCCCACTCTAGGACGATGTTCTAAAACACCAACCAGAATTCGATATAAACGCAGGTACCTTGGAGCAGGACGAGCTGGAAGATGTCGGTGTAGACGACGATGAGGAGCGAGCATATTTCCAGGCATTTGGCGGACCTTATTAATGAGATGGATGGCGGTGGGATTGGACTAGAGCCCAGATCATTTTGGGGATTGACACATGTCTAGGACAGGGTCCCTAGACAATGATATTCCGGATTTGTCAGGTTTATTTACGGATGGTTATGTATTTATGTTGGAGTATTTATTTGTGTTAGTAGCACTTGGTTCTTACACACTTGGTTAGTACTGAACATGTTTAGCTTCATCCTTCATTGCTTATTAATACCTGCTAACTGTACGTATTTGTGACTCATCATTACACACATGACACTCAAAAATTTGGGAGCCAAGTTGCTACTCAGTCCTTGAATTTCGGGGCGCTACAGTAGGCCACAACCAGGTGGCCACAAAATGGAGGACAGGGTAGATACAACACATCATCAAGGTGGGCCACACTGGAGGGTTGACGGTCATCCCTCCTGCTGGACGTTGGCCCAGTTGGGGCGTCCAATAGGTGGGCCATTGGCCCAGCTGTGGTGTCCCATAGATGGACAGCCTGGATACTCCATAAATATCTGAGATGAGTTTTAGTAAGGTGGGCCACAATGGAGGTAAAAAGGGAAGGACTAAACACATGCATCAAGGATAGACAATTGCTGGACAGCGAGTTGCTAAAAGAAATGTTGTTAGCCCTGTTTCGTTTTACCTCTGAAATGGGCTCAGGCCTACCTAATGATGGGGAAATGGGTGGATAAGGTGCATCCTTAACTGTACAACAAGGTGGGGTCCACGTGAGTGGCCCACCAACCCAAAAACCCAGCCGATATTTCCGTTTTCCCTCCAAACAGGACTGCTAGACCATCCAGGCCCTTAGGCCCAACCCGGAGGCTTCCACCAAGGGCTGGTGGTGTGGATACATTCATACATCAGGGTGGGGTCCACACGCTGATGGTGCACCCCTCTCTCATCAAAATCAAGCTGAGAAATGAAGGTTAAACTCTACTCAAACAGTCAGCAACATGGGCCTAAAAATCTAGACAGCAAGATGTTGCTGCTTAGTGCAGCCCATAGGTTGTTGGACAGCAAGAAAATTCATCACATAGATCAATATAGGGCCACCTAGATGAGCCACACACACCCAGACCAAGCTTGTGTTTGAATCAAACCTTGCATGCAATATAGGACAGCAAGGTGGACCAGCCTGCATCTAGATTTTTGAATAGTAGGACTGTCCCACCCTGCTGGATGGTCTGGATGTGCTAAACACATCAGGTGGGCCACATCCATCAAGGAAAAAGAGAGAGATGTAGAGAGAGGAAGATCGGCCAAAGGGAGGGGCTCCGCCACTATGAGCCCCTCAAAAGATCCAAACCATACATCATGATCATCACATGAGTCCCATGCATGCATGGGCCCTACATCAGAAAATCTGAGATGGGGATGTCATCCCCACCATGAAACCAAAGGTATAGATGACCACTTCATGATCTAGATCAAATACATCATGATGGGGTCCATGGAGAATGGCCCCATCATGGCTTGTGCATGCAACTAAGGTGGGCCATTGGCCACACCTAGGGGTCAAAATAGGATACCCTGAAAGGGCCAAGCTATATGCCCTAGAGGGGGGTGAATAGGGCAATGCCAAATAAAACTTAATACAACGGAATAATAAAAGATATAAATATCAATGCTGAAATAATAACAATCTCAAAGCATATGAAATATGAGAATGATACTAAATCAGTTCTAAGGACAACCTTACACCAAAAACCAATGGCTTATGGTAGGACAACCTTATTTCTAGAACGATCTAGAAAACACAAATGATATGGAAAATAAATCAAGAATAACTTAAAGAAATAAATCCTAAGTTATTACACCATTCAACCACACTTACTTGAAATGAAAATTACAACATTCATCCACAAAAGCAATCCACAATAATAAAGGAATAAATTAATAAAAAAATCAAGCACATCCACAACACAACGATATATAGTGGTTCGCCTGTGTGTTCACCAACTGTTAGCCAACAGCAACACAGAATGCTACTCCACTCCTAATATCCTCACACATGGGATATTAGCATGCACTATCAAAATAGGTTTTCACAGGTTCACCCAAAACCTTCACAATTGTGTCTTTTTATCTAGGGCTTACACAATCCAAAAACCCCCATAATCTGAGTTTTCTGGTTCTCCTCAGATAACCAAAACAATGAGATTTTTCTGGCAAATCTCAAACAAAACCAGAGAAAGTAAATTACAAAGTAAAATACCTGAATCTCCTTTTGAAGTAGCCTAGTAGAACCAATCGGAGTAGATGAATGATACGTCGTTCAATGTCCAATACTCACATAAAGAATGGTTCTAAGTCTAATTGATTTTAGATTAAATCAAGAAGAGCAAGGTCTATTTGATTTTGATCCCAGAAGAAGGAATATCACAAATTCCTCTTTTCTAAATAAGATTGGAATATAGATCAAAATCACAATAGAAAAATGCTAACAAAAGGAATATTAAATATGCACAATAGCTTAAAAAATAATCACTACTTATCTCAGAGTATAGCCTTAAATCGCTTGAATGGAATGGAATTGAATGAATAAACTCTGAAATTCGTGCACTATTTATAGCCTTAAAAATCCCATCTTCGACTGGTCTTAGAATCCTAGGACTGGTCGTAGCGTCAAAGATTTTGAAAGATTTCCGCGGGATTAGATTTGCAATACTCACGACTGGTCTTAGGTAGTCTACGACCGGTCGTGGACCACCTACGACTGGTCGTGAGACACCTACGACCGGTCGAGATACTCGAGAAAAGTCGCTGGAGTTCGAGTCGTAAAACTACGACTGGTCGAAGGATGAGTCGTAGGACTTCTCGAGGACTGGTCGAAGCAAGTCCAGGACTAGTCGAAGGACAACCGGGAAAATCTAAAAATCAGTAACAACCTAGGGACTGGTCTGAAAAACCTAAGACCGGTCGAAGCAAAGCTAGGACTGGTCTTAAGATTTCTAGGACTGGTCTTAGAACAGTCACACCAAGTAAATTAAAATATTCGGATTATGTATCCAGAATGACCTATCATCTAGACCAACCTAAGGTCAATCTAAGGTCAAACAAACCTTGAGTGAGATGGACATTGAAGTCTTGAAGGTCTGTATTCTCAGATGATCTTGAAGTAGAAGCTTGAGTCGAGTTGATGGTCTTTCTCGAGCTTGGTATATTCTTGACTTAGTCTTGATGAAGTCTTCTAATCTTGAACTTGATAGAGGCAAACTTAAAGTCTTCTATTCTTGTAGACTTCATTCATGACATGTCTTGCAAGCATTCTTCATTTATGATCTTGTCTTGAAAACATTCTTCATTCATGATCTTGTCTTGAAGCAGTGTGTAGCCTTGAAGTAGTGTGTAGTCACAAATAAGAAACACAAGAAGTACAAGACATATAGGTTTTGGCACTATAAAATTTGACAACCAAAGGGATATGAAATCATAGCACTAACATACCCACCATTAATTGGTGGGTCCTACATGCCCCAAGCAAGAAAACCTAGAGATCTAACCAAGAAAACAACAAATTAAATCTTAGAAAAGTACCCACATATTATCTTCTTCTTCTTCTACCCTTGGGTTCTCTAGCTTCAAGGGAGGTGTTTTAATGGTGATAATGAGAATCTAAGGGCTGGATAGGGAGGACTTAAGCTTGAAAGGTGGATGGAAATGGAGGCTTTCTTGGACGTTTGGAGGTCTCTCTCTAGCTAGGAAAATGAGAAAGAAGAGAGGGAGGGAGAGAGATAAAAGAGAATGATTGCATGTAAGATAATGATTACCATGTAAAAGAAGCTAGCCATGCTTGCCATAATTACTAGCATGCTTGGGGGGTAGAGTAGGGTGATGTCACCCCTAGGCTAGTAGCCTAGGATAACATCATCCTAATGATGATTCCTAGGGAAAGCACTTTATCTGGAACGCCATGGCCCCGCAACGTGCGGTCCACAGCCTGGATAATGCGTGTGTCATAACTCTTAATCTAAGCGTCTCATTGGTGCACAAGACGCGGCATTGGAACCGCGACGACGACGCGGTCGCAATGGCATAGGTCTTGGGTTGAGCCAACTTGGGTCTACAGGATGTGACTTGAGGTTGCTCACAAATGCTGCTTCAGGTCGCAGGTCGCCGGAATTTGACGGGAAGGATTACGGGATCCTAAGGAATGGAATGGTACTAGGACACAGGTCTTACAGCTCTCCCCTCCTAATAAAAATTTTATCCTCAAAATTTACACTACTGCATGGAATAAAACAAGAAGGAAGAGAAAACGCAGCATCGCATAAATATATATATATATATATATATATCAAAACACAATACAAGGCATAATCAGTCAATACAAAGATGGGGATATCGCTCTCGAATCTTAGCCTCGGGCTCCCAAGACGCCTCATCAACACTATGGTGACCCCACTATACTTTCACCAAAGGAATGACCTTAGTCCGGAGGACCTGCTTCTTCCGATCAAGAATACGAATCAGCTACTCAATGTAGGAAGTGTCCTCACGAACCTCTAGTGGCTGTCAATTAGTCACAGGAATGGTGTCTGACCCACACTTCCGCAGCATAGAAACTTAGAAAACATTGTGAATGCTAGATAACTAAGGTGGTAAGGTGAGCCTATAGGCCATGGCGCTAACGCTCCTAATGATCTCAAAAGGTCCAATAAATCTTGGGGCAAGCTTGCCCTTGTTCCAAATTGAACCACACCCTTCATGGGTGAGACCTTGAGATACACTCGGTCCCCAACTGCAAACTCCAAGGGATGACGCTGACGATTAGCAAAACTCTTCTATCGGCTCTAAGCTATGCGCATCATCTGCCTGATGATATCAATAACCTCTAATGTCTGTTGCGCGAGCTCGGGACCTAGGAGACTGTGCTCTCTAACCTCGGCCCAACAACTGGGAGATCAACAAGGTCTACCATACAAGGCCCCAAAAGGAGACATGCCAATATTTTCTTGATAGATGTTATTGTATGCGAACTTGGCCAAATGTAAATGCTCATCTTAGCTACCCTAGAAGTCAATCACGCAGGCCCAAAGAATATCCTCAAGAATCTGGTTGACCCTCTCGATCTGCCCATCGGTCTGCAGATGATACGCGGTGCTGTGCTGTAAGGCAGATCCCATCACCTTTTGGAAGTTCCTCCAAAACTGAGATGTGAACCTCGGGTATCGGTCAGAAATGATCGAGACTAGAACACTGTACAGTCTCACAATCTCATCAATAAATAATCTGGCAAGCCAGTCCAAAGGCCAGGTCGCATAAATTACGAGAAAATGTGCCGACTTTATCTGGCGATCCACGACAATCCAGATGGCGTCCTGACCTCGCTGAGTCCTCGACATGCCCATAATAAAATCTATGGATAGGTGCTCCCACTTCCACGTCGAGACCTGAGGGTCTCTGATGATCGGCCTCGACATGCTGGCATGTGTCACACTCGGCCACGAAACTGGCAATCTCGTGCTTCATCCCTGCCCAAAAATATTATCACCTCATATCGCAGTACATCTTCATCGAGCGAGGGCAGATAGAAAACCTCGATTGATGTGTCTCGGTCATAAGATCTCTGCGCAACTCTAGAACATCCGGCACACATAATCGGCCTCTGAAACGAAGTCTACCATCAAAACCAATCTGCTAATCTGACTGACTCTCACATGCCGCCTCTGCTCGATAAGCACGGCAAGGTCAAGTAGAACGCCTTCGTCGATAAGTCCTTTCACGACGTCTTATTCTCTCCCTATTTCGGCTGTAGTTTCACCAGGAAAAGGAGAAGCCACAGTATCTATGGCTGGGACAAGTGAAAACTGTAACACCCTGAAAATCGGGGGTCGAGCATAAACTCAACTCCCGAGTTCCAACACATCACTTATGCAACAAAATGAATGATGATTGAATGTTATCTGTAGTAGTGTATTGAACATGAGTGAGATTAAGCCAAAACAGCATATCATACTCCAAAGACAGTTAAATTGCAAGCGGAAGACTGTGATAGATAAATAGCAATATAAACTATGGTGAGCCTCCAGAGTGTGATAATGTTACCAGGTTAAATAATTATAAGTACAATTCTAAAATATACCCAATGTGAGGAAGTGTAATGTCTTCTATCCCAAGTGTCATAGCCCTGTCAATACAATACCAAGTCTTCATAGACCTGTCAAAGAGTTATATGTAGGAGAACTCCTCCTCAACATCATAGTAGTAGTCTGGCTCTGCTTCATAAGCATCGCCATCACCTGAAACTCAAACAGGTCTGGTTGGTGTTGCAAACACCGTCCTGTAACGTGGGAGTGAGTAGCTAACTCAGTGGAACAATAAAGCACAGGTTAACATGTTATCAATTTAGTCAAGCAGTAATGATAAAGCAGTAAAATCAAACACTCCTAACTACTCTTATTAATGCAAATATGTATGCAGTCATAATGTATGCCCTCACCACACCCTCCCTCGTGCGACACCATCTTACGTTCGCGGCATGCTTTCATCCCTCAGTGCTCCACATCTTCCAGGCACATGCAATGTATGATGAGCATGATTACCGAGTTTTTATTAGTCCATTTTAAACAGCATGATTGGGAAACTAAGGTACCTCCCTTGTATCATTCCCAAACATGATCCATTTTAGGGTCGTCAGTCCTAGTTAATCTCAGACGATGGTGTATTTTTTAGGTCACTGCAAAGGCTGCCAGGGCTGTTACGCACAAAGGTTACAACACTCCCACATCACCTCTTTAACGATTCATCACTATACAGAAATAGGCCTAGTTCATACTCTATAACCGCGGCAAAAATCTAAGGCTCACCGCAATTTTAGAGTATGCTCGAGGTCACTACAAAGGGCTGCAAGGGCTGTTGCTCGCATTCGTTGCACCACTCCCCCATCACCTTATCAATGTAGGCTGACAGCACGAATATAGTGTCCCATACCACCATAATCGGCTCACGAGTCTGGTTGCTCACTGGTCACTACGGGGAGGCACGTGGCCCCAGCGTAGGCTGACAGCTCAACCACGGTGTCCCATACCACCATGCTCGGCTCATGAGTCTTAGCGGATCGAGGTACCATGGTTAAAAAGGATTTCACTGGTAAGTTTGGTACCCTAGGTTCAAGCAGTAGCGACCAAACATGGTGAACATACATTAGACATATCGGGTTACTTGACGAGCCTGACTAGTTCGAGCGCACAATCAATTGGACGACATGAAGTGCATAAGCACTTCGCGTGGCCTAACCACTGTCGCCAACTGACATACGACTCGGGTTCGTCAAACACATCTTACGTAGCGACATGAAACTCAACCACGATCTCAAGTCTGGTACCGACTGTCCGGACTATAGACATAATCCCAAACTCAATCAATCATTATTCATAGCATGTGAAGTAAAGCATAATAAACAAAGTAATTCAAGCATGTTAAGAAGTATGTCATGAAGCACGTTATAAAGCATGTTATAAAGCACTGCATAAATAGGAATACAAACACATATATTGCACAGGTAAGCGGTTTAAATAAAGAACCTCATGGAGGAAATCATACATGTCTCTAAGGTAGTTGAGAATCCCATCTCAACATCCACCTAAGGCATCATCATCCAAACACTTACTCACACAAGCATTTTCACAAACACTTAGAATACACAATTTCAACATACATAGTGTATATTAGTAAAACATGTATTAGGGCGAGTCCTTTCGCCAAGCGAGTATTTTATGCACATATGATAAATTCATACAACAAATAATCATACCAAGCACACTTCCAAAATATATACGTATACGGTACTTTCTATAATACACTATTTCTACATACATAGTGTATATTAGCATAACATGTATTAGGGCGAATCCTTTCGCCAAATAAGTATTTTATCCATATATCATATATTCATACAACAAATAATCATGTCAAACACATTTTTAAAATATATACATATACGGTATTTTCTACGAATACCTAGAATATGTAAAATTCCATATTCTACATGTTTAATTGAAACAGAAATCAGAAAACACTTTGTACATGTGCAATTGCATGCAGATCATGAATCTATCATTATCTGACATTGAAAGCATTGAAAACCAAAACCTATACACCTAAAGTCCGCACCTTTAGTTGTAGAATCGTAACGAATACGATAGGTTTGCTAAGCTTCCGTATTCGGCAGTTTGGCAACCTATAGAATGAAATAGGTTAGCTATTTCATAACCTACAACTATCAACACCCCAAATCAGATTAGGGTTAGGGTTTTTTACCTAGAAATGGAGCTGAAATTGCCAGGAAAGAGATTAGAACGAAGTGTGGAGCATGGATAGCAGCAGGGAAGAAGGTCAGGGAGACTCTCCCACATCTCCCACACTTTCTCTCTCTTTTCTCTCTCTCAAATCTCAAATTTGTATGGCTGTGAGAGAGACAGTTCGAAGGTCCTTATATTGCCTAAAAAGTCTCCAAAATAGACTTAAGGTCAAGGTATACTTGGGTTATAACCAAAGCGGACCTGTTTCAGCTCAACAGAGGACTTCTGGCAGGCCTCCTTGAGCCAAAGGTCAGACTTAAGCTCACAGACACCGGATCTATGTTTAGTTAAGTTTTCGTTTCGGTCGGATTTCCAGATCGCACGTGGCGGACCAGTTTCAGTTCAACGGTCAGTGGATCTCGATCGGAGATTCCGAGTACATGGATATGTTTATGAAATTTTTCCTGATCCGAGGGTGTATTTGGGTCAGATTCTGACGGTCTGATTGCTTAAAACTGATCCGCAAGTAACAAGTCTCAGATTACTATTCCAGATATTTATTTTGTAAAGAAAACAAATGGTTTCACACTCCTTCGCTCCGGACTCAAGCGAACAGCCGTGGGACACTGTCTGGATTTGATTTCTGAGATGGTTGTCAAGCCCAGTGAGGCGGTCCTAAGTCCTTAACTTCGTGTTGTTCAGACCTCCGACCTGCAGTCCAGATCTGATACGGAGTTTCGAGATGCTCCCGAGAGCAGCCGGGTAATGAGTTTGATCCTAGATTTTAGGGTAACCTAGCGTCAATGATTCTACAAGTTTTGGGTCTTGCAGATCGTATTTAAAGTGGATCAAGTGGATTTCGTAGCTAATCTAGTTTAGCACTTAGTTACTTTATCTCATTTCTAAAGGATTTAGTCCTATAAGATTTCTATCTGAGGTGGTACTTAGTCCTTTGTAGTTTGTATATAAAGTGATCCAAGTTATACTGCTTAGCTAGTTTAAGATAGTGTCTAGGGTGAAAGTACTTAGAAAAATTGAAAGATCAAGGTAGTGAGAGGTGAGATTTGTGAAGGAAATGGGTTAAGAAGCGATTCTAGACTGTGAGATTGAGTTCTGACAGGTTAATAAGGTGTCAGGAGTGACCCATTGCCTAAGGACGTCTAATTCCAGGTTGGAAAAAATCCGGGCTGTTACAAAAACCCTCCGCCCACTGCCGAGGACAGGTTAATTGAAATGGCTCGAGCACAAAAGGCATTGATGGACAAATGTAAGAATCTGCAAGAAGCTCTGGCCACTCTTGCACACAACGTAACCCAAATAATATCACTTCCAATGATAGCTACTGTGAATGAACAGGAACAACAACTTGAAGGCTCCCAGCTGCCTCGAGCAGGGTCTCATGGATCCATCCCTACGACGAGAGTTATTACACAGGAAGAGTGCGACAAGTGGTTACGGAAGCCGTGAGAGAGCATGTTAGTACAGGAAGGTTCCGGTATCGAACGCCATATCCAAAAGAAGTGGACATACCCTTTCCTGCTAATTTTACACAACCCGAGTTTTAGAAATTTAATGGAGATAGATCACCTGATGAACATCTGATGCATTTCATCACATCTATGGGAAATTTCTCCGTTGTTCCTAATATTGTCTGCGTCTATTTAGGTCTTCCTTGACGGGCAAAGCATTTCGTTGGTATTCAAGTATACCCCCGGAGTCAATACAAACGTGGGAACAAATGCAAGATGCGTTTATGTCAAATTTCTTCTCATCAGATCGTAATGTTAGCATAGCAGAATTAGCGTCCGTAAGACAAAGGGAAAATGAATCAGTGGAGAAATTCATCGATAGATGGAAATCTTTAGGAGCAGCATGTCGTCAGTTGCCTAAATACAGGGAACAGGTAAAAATGTACTTGAGTTCCATGGATACGGGGATCGCATTTGGACTTACTAGTGTCAATATAAAGACTTTTTGAGATTTGGCCACCAAAACACATGCGTTAGAGCTGATGACTAAAAAGATGCTCGCGTTCTAAGCTAGAACTGAAAGGAGAGGGTCGAATAGGGTAGTGGTGAATACTATCGATCAGGAGAAAAGAAAAAGTATGTACCAAGATAAGAAGGAAATAAAAGGATGAGAAGGGTCGGACCGGCGAAGAGATTATAAGAATGATAAATTACCACGGCCATACGATTCGCATGAAGTGTACGCGTTCGAAAAAGAGGATATATTGCCAATGATGGAACAATTATTGGTCGTCGGAACTATCAGATTGCCCTCACCAAGGTACCTAGAAGAAGCTGCGATGACAAAATAAAGGAATTATTGTCTCTATCATCACTGCATGAGACATCGAACAGAAGACTACTTCACACTGAAAAATATACTGCAAAGAATGATAAGACGAGGAGAATTTGTCTTGAGAAAGGACAACGAGAGGTGACAGAAGGCGATAACAAATCTGACAACTGTAAAAGGATCGTCAGCGATGCTGGTTAGGGAGACTGATGCAGGAAATTTGTTTTCTGTCAACGGCCAAAACAACGAATCAATGGGGCAGTTTATTGATAAGAAGAGGCACTTAGGAACATCTATATTTGGAATGCCTGATAATGGAAAGTCAGAGTATTACAACCTGAATACCCTGATAAAAGAAGTGAGGAGGAAGGTGTGGAATATTTTCCACAAAAATGTTTATGTCTGATTTGTCAGTAACAAGCTAGCTTGTAGAGTGACAATGATTTTGGTTACAAAAGGTATTGAAGACATACCTTTCAAACCCAAAAGGGGGCAGAGTAGGTAGTAAAAATATAATGAATGAAATGATTACGCCAATGATTATGCCAATGATTACACCGGTGATTATGCCGATGATTACATTAATGATTATGCCAATGATTACGCCAATGATTATGCTGGTGATTACGCCAATGATTACGCCGGTGATTACGCTGGTGATTATGCTAATGATTACGCCGGTGATTATCACTGTCATCATTTACCGCTCATGCAAGTCTATCTTATCAAAATTACTATCATCACCAGGCCAATATATATTATTTTAAATATAATATGAATGTTGACAGAACATTATCAATAATGGCAAAATATCAATTATTTATTCACTATTTTTTGGCAGTGGAATAAAACTATATGGCCAAACATATAAAGTTGACGATAGCGACGATAGCTTATCATTTAAGGTAGCCTAGCTAAGCCCTATACAGCCAACTACGCATAAGACCTACCATCATTGGTAACATATATATTATTTGGGCGGCAGTGAAGTCTGTGGACCTAAAAAGCCAGTAGAGAGCCTCATGTGCACCCATGCAGGCAATTGACGAAGCAGTCACGTAAGACCCATGCCTTCGTACAGCTTCAGGCAGCATCACGAGGATGGCCAGAGAGCGCCCCTCGTGAATGGGTCTGACCTTGCAGGAGAAGGAAAAGTGAGTTTTCGAAGCAGGATAACTCCCCAGATCCCTAGTTTGATTTCAGTAATAACTCATGGGGGCAAGTCTCTGAAGCAGGAGACCCCTCATCATGGACTGGTGGCCTTGGATTTGGTACCCCACGGTAGCCTTACACGCCCCACGAACTCTAGAGAGTTACTGTGGCTAATCCTGTGCGCAAATCCTATTGAGTGCACGCCCCGGTAGCTTCGTTGGGCTCCTCTGATGGATCGCAGTTTGTGAACTCCCCGGATGCGATAAGCCCCATGAACTCTAGAGAGTTACAGTGGCCATTCGCATAAGACCAACTCTAACTACTTATGAGTCTAAACTGTGGTAGCTCCAACTACTTATGAGCTTAAACTATGTGTGCTACTGACTGGGACCAAAACTTAGCGCCGCCCATGCGAAATAACACCATATAGATAACACTGTATGATTAATAATATAACACAACATAAGAAAATTTACTGATTAAGCATGATGTCTAGTCATTATGTTCAAAAGATATTTATTTATAATAAGCATGCATGACTCATCAAAGTTTGTCCATACCATTAAAGAAAAGAGATAGCAAGTGCGAAAACGAACTATGATAAAAAAAAAAAAAAAAAAAAAAAAAAAAAAAAAAACTTAAAAAGTGAGAGAGGGAAGGTTCATATATCATGTGAAATCCCCAGAGCAAGCATGTAACAACGCAAATCGTCCCTCAGGTGAACTTCGGCAGTTGCTCTTTCGACTTCAGCCTCAATAATAAGCCTAGCCTAGTCTGGAGCGTCGATTAGCTCCTGCTCCAAAGAATTTATCGCCTCTTCCCCTCTTAAAACTTCCAGCCGCTCCAGATTGGCTATCCGTCTATTAATTTCAATATCAACCTCAAGCTGACTTGCCTTTGAATTTATTTCACGTTGTTAAGTCTCTAGATCCAGAATTTGTTGCTTAAGGTTTGCGATTTTCTCTGTTATAGTCACCGAGGAATACTTGATAACCTTTACTTGCTCCCCCAGAGAATGAAACTCCTTATCATAAATAGAAACTGATGTTGCCACTTTTTAAACCTTTTCTCTAAGTTGTAATAATTCATGTTGCCGAGCAAGAATTTCAGGTGCGATAGTCATATTGCGGACATCCACCGAATTGCGAAAAGTCTTGCAAAAATGAGATGAAGACTCACGCAAAGGAGAAATATTGAACCTAGCAATTTGTGCATCATTTTCCAGGGAAGATATCACTATTTCTAAGTCAGACCACTGAGATGGATCCTTAAAAATGTAAATGGTTGCTAATATGGAGCATCTCAATAAAGATAGTGCTGGGGGAGAAATCTTTTCTAAGGATATGGTATTTGATACAATGGCAACAGAATTCGAGCTTGTAAAGCCACTCGAGACAGCATGAACTACGAAATATAGGTAAAATGCATAAGTTAAAGGACATATATGCATATTGCAAGGAAGTTAATATAAAATAGGAGAATATAGTGAAGTATACCAGCGATTACTGAAGTAGATGGAGCTAGGGTTGTCGCTTCTATGGATGGCCTTTCCTCTAAAGGAGGTTCGAGTAAGTTCAAAGCCATGATTGTAAAAGATGGAGCTCTAAGTTCAGTACTGGATGCCACAGTTGCTGGGGTCGTAACAGTAGCAGGCTCTGTTTGGAAAGTTATGCCACGAACTGCTTTACTATTCTTGATGGTAAGTTTGGGAAGTTCTCTCTTCTTTTTAGCAGAACGCTTAGCGGATTTAGAGGTGGGAAGAGTAACTAGAACCGTATCCATGGGAGCCGAAAGAATCTTTGGGGATACCACAATATCAGTCGAAGGATTGGAAAGCGATACACGTGGAAGGGGAGAATAATTGTTGTTAAAAGATATAGTTAAGTCGATTGTATCCTCGTAATCTCCATAGTCCAGGGGTTCTTCTCCTTCATCAACATCTCCAATAATGATTGGAGGTATGTCTACTTGGGGAAGTTCCTTGTCAACTCTAATAGTCATACCGACTCTGTCATTTTCGCCAATATTTACTTCTCCAGTAGTCATGTCGACTCTTTTATCCTCGTCGATATCTACTTCTCCAGTAGTCATGCCGACTCTGTCATCCTCACCAATGTCTACTTCTCCTTCTTCCATTTCTTCTATGATTTCAACTTCTTCTACATCGGTATTCGATTCACTTTCTTCTCCTGAACCGCTGGAAGAGGTTGTCCAACTGGTAGAAGTGGAGCTACAAGAGATGAACTCTTCATCTTCTTCCTCAGAGGATGATCGAGATGATGACGATCTCAGGGGAGATTCTTTGGTAACTGCTTGTTTCCCATTTCGTATGGACTCCCTTTTTTAGTAGAAGTTGGGTTTTTTGTAGCAATAGCCATAGAAGAGGTAGAAGATCTTGCTCGCATTTGTGACTGGGTCACAGGTGATGAGGATTCTCTATGAGAAGGTTGTGATGAATAGATGGAAGAACTTCTTGAGGTTCTAAAGGCCTAGCAGTTTCAGAGGTGTGAACGAGAATCATATGAGCTGGAATAGGAGTTGCTCTGTTGACATCCACAGGAGCACTTTCTTCGTCAACGACTATGGCGGCATTTTCCTTAGCTGTAGGCTTTTTCTAAGATTTGAAATGCGTTAGTGGAAACCCGTGAGCAATCCAACCTTCAAGGGTATTAGCCAATTTAACCTCATGAATGTGTTCTCCTATAGAAATCTTCACACAAATATCACTAGGAGCAGGGGCTTGATCATGTTCAACAGTATAGCCTATCCTATCTCTTCTATTGCATTTCCTGAGTTAAGGAGTAGGGATCCATATTGGCGAATTTACTGGCAAGCCTAGTATGATTGATGTGCCCACCACCGTATCCATGGATAAGTTGTACGAACGAAACAACTAAAGCCTGGTATGATGAAATTTGAGTTGATATGAGTTGCAAGAAGCTGTCTCTAGACTAAACTCCAGTTAAATGGCCTTGTACCATAACAACGCATGTTGTGAGTTACTTCTTCTGAATGGTCAAGAATGGTCTAATCATACCTAAATTATCACGCGAATCGGTTGGGGTAATACGGTTCTCTCCAAAACTCACTGCATTCTCGTAAAGGTAGGTTGTTAAACCGTATTGAAATGAAGAATGCTCGCTCGGGTGGAGGGAGATTGTCATCGTCAACGGCTTCGTGATCCACGATATATTAAGCAAATGAGAATGGGTAAAAATCAATGGCGTTCATTGATTCAATGGCATCAATGACCCATTCATATATCCATTTTGGCATAACTCTCCTCTGATAATGACATAAAGGAAGTCATGATGGATGAATGTGAGCTTTTTCTTGGTCATCATATGTCCATGGAAAATATATACCCAACTACCTAGAAAAGTAGTGCCACAGGGTGAACGTTGAACTGGCCCCGACAGATGGATTCTGGCAATGTGTAGCAACGTCCCCGAAGGCTCGGTACAATGAGCAAAGCACAGAGGGCTCTAATGAATATCTTCGTCCTTCCGCCAGTCTGCCTGCAACAAAAAATAAGGACGATCTAAAGGCGTCTACCCATTTTGAACTTGGAAGTATCACTGTGCTTAGCCAGTACACTAAAAAAGCCGCCAATTCACCCTTGGATGAAAACTATGATGGGTTTCATATTTTGCGACGTGCATTTTCTAACTCGTCTGAATTACTGTTCTTAAACCTACCAGGGAAAGGAAGTCATGAACAAAAAAATGATAATGATGATTGAAGAATATAAGAATATCACAATGAAAAGGAAGGGAATATACTGTAGCTCTTGGGAAAAATGAACCAGCCAGAGGAGAGGAGAGATTTTGCTCGTGTCGGGAAATTTGGACATCTCCCTGAAAAGCTCAACAGTAGCATCTGATACTAGCGCTTGTCTTTTATAAGAAGAGAAATGCGAAAATTCTTCATTGGTAGGCACGTATTCATCATAAAAACGACTTGTCACAGGTAAACCCACCATCTTGTGAAGATCCCATAAGATAATGTTGACTTCACCCAAGGGAAGATGAAAGGAGTTTGTGGTGGGACACCAATAGCTTAGGAAACCCTTATAAATCATGTGATCATTGTAAAAATACTCAGAAGTTGCTTCAATAGCACCAAAGAGACCAATGTACATCAGTGTCGCAGAATGTTTGGTAAGGATAGCCTTAGCCCAATCAGTGTAATATTTACGAGATGACAGGAAGCCTCGCATATGAAATTCTCCAGATTCCCATAGTGATCTTCTCTCTCTGAAATGCTGGCGTACTATCTCGTAAAAGACCATAGAAAAGCGTGCATGAGGGTTATAACATGGAACCAGGAATCACATACGATGTACTTCACCAATTTTTTGTTTCGATTCTCTCTCTAAAAGAGTGCCTTTTAACATTCGGGGGCTCTCAAATTGACCAATTCGAAGTATACATCATACAACTTTGCAGGGTTTGATCTATTGGTTCGCTTTTAAGAATGGACTGATGTCATCGGATGTTCAAGGGAATTGTTATCAGTTCGCTCTTGAGAGGGCTGTTGAATTTTATGAAGCCATCCTGAGCCTTTTCGTGTCCCAAGATTTTGGGACTTTCTTCTTTTTGTGTTCTTGGATCTTTTCTTGAAGTATCTACTGTTTTGACTTCTTCCACTTCTTTTGAGAGATAGTGGGTGGTGGTGTGTCTTCTCTTACTGGCGATCGAGTGATGTTCGTATGCAGGTTGGTTGTGGATTCTAGCCAAGTCTCCCAGTCAACTTCTCGGCCTTGCTTTGGAGGCGATGCTATGGCTCCAGAGATAATTGCCTGACATATTGGCCAAGATAGCAACTTGACTCTGTCAGAAAAGTCGAGGATGGGTAATATCAGTTCCTTTATAGATGCAGGTCATTTCTTAGTTACCTTAACTCGTTTACAAGGTGGACTTTCATGAACCGGATAAAAAGGAGAGACCGCTTGGGCTGAAGAAGAAGGGGCTACTTGAGTTGCAGGAGTTGGTGAAGGATCAAAAGTTGGAGGAGAGTTTAGAAGGTTAGCATGAGAAGGATGATTTGTGGGTGGATCTACTACGTGAAAAGTTCTCTTAGTACGAGCCATAATTGGGAAGTTTGAGAAAAATGGTTAAGTCTGGAAAAAGTTAGAAATTTTGGCAGAGTTTCGAGGCAAGAATTCACCGTACTAAGTGCGGATGAGTTGCGAGGGCAAGTAGCGCGGAAAAGGGTAATCGCCGGAAGATGAAAATTGGGAGATAGAAATGATTAGGGAGAGTTGGTATTTATAGGTTAAGGCACCACCAGAGAGTTGCGTGAGTGAAAAAGTTGCATGGAGCCGTGCAACTCAAATTCATAATGACAGAGTTTGATCCTTCAAATTGATTCAGAGAAATCAAATTTTGGATTAAGGGGACATCTGTTGGGACATCAAAAATGATCAAGGAAAGAGAAAGGCATGGAAGAATAGTGGGAGAGAAAGAGATAAAGCAAGTTGCGCAGAACCTAAGTTGCGCGGAACATAAGTTGCGCGAGTCCGCGCAACTCGCAGGAGTTGCACTGGGATGCGCAAGTTTCGTCAAAGGAACTAATGATGCGAGATGGGGTCCATGGCACAGGTATCGAGGGTTCACATGTGTGAATGCCTATAAATACCCCCTAACCCTCTCATTTGAGAGATTGAATGTTCAGGAGATTAGTCTCTCTGACAGGTATTAGGGGCAGAGAGAAGGGAAGAAGCGAGTTCGCACAACTCACAGTGAGTTGCGCGGGTCCGCGCAACTTGCTGATAGCGCAACTACTGTATGAGCCACCCGAGTTATCCTTGGAGCAGTTATCATGCTGAATTTTCTGGAAGATGGTCGAGTTATTTTGGATATTTCTAAGGGATCCCAGCAGGGAAAACCCGCACAACGCGTCTCCCTTGGAGATTTGATAAAAAAGCATCGGAATGCTGTCGAAATTTACATTTTTTATAATATTTGACTTCATGTATTCTTGTCTTTGTTAAGAGATTCTATCTTAGAATCAGAGGATCAAGAGGATGTAATGAACTCAAAATAAATGAAATTGATGAATGTTTCCTTTGTTTTATCTTTATCAATGTTAAATAAGAAATTTCCCCAAATCAAATGCATTTTGTTTCTGGTCGAAACACCCACTAAGAGAGGATGAAAATGGGCCTAACAATGGGCCTAGGGAGGTTTACAACGTGGACATCTAACCACCATTGTCTCCTAGAGTGCAGCCCGCTATAGAAACTATCTCACAATGGGGCCCATGGCCATTAAACTAGCTAGAAAATGAATGGGCAGCATACATACTATTTGACGCATCATGGTGGGCCTCGAGAAATGGCCCATTGTCCACATACATCAAGGTGGGCTACTTGGGATAACCCACAGCCCAAAAATACAATGGCCAAGGGAACATACAACACATGCATCATGGTGGGCCTCATGGGCAGCCCATATGTCCCAGAAAATAGTTGGGCTAGGGGTACATCATAAGTACCATTGTGGGCCTTATAAGTCAGCCCAAAACTTGGCAAAATGGATGGGCAATCATAATCACATACATCATAGGGGGCTTTTAAACAGCCCTCAAGATCCAATATAATGAATGGGCAGCATAGCACCAAGGAAGGCTTTAAGGTTGGACGTCTAGCCCATCTGGGCCTGCTGGACGTCCAAAAATCTGGACAAATTAGTCCTCAATGAACTAGATGAATGCTGAGCTTTACAAGGTACAAATGGGGCCCATAATCACAGAAAAATACATGCATGGTGTGTATACATAACACCCTCAATCTAGTGGGTCTTACAACTTCAAATCATACAACTGTATGCAGCAATATAGGGCCCTTGCTGGAGATCTAGCTCACATAGCTTTCTGGGCCTGTTGGGACCTAGCAAATAGGTTATCTGGATAAAATAAATACTTCAAGGTGGCCCATACATGTTACAGTGAGCCCCACCAGATGGAAGTCATGAATACAACACATAAATCAGGGTGGGCCTGCTGCTGGACTACAAGTCCAGTAGTGCCCAACCCAGCCTCGACATCCATAAGGGCCTGGACGGCTTGGCAAATACATGAGAAAGGTGGGCCCCACCTGGGGACGTCCCACTAGGGGTAGGCCACGTCTAGGTGGCCACAAAATAGAGGACAGGGTGGATACAAGACATCATCAAGGTGGACCACACTAGAGGGTTGACGATCAGCCCTCCTGCTGGACGTTGGCCCAGTTGGGGCGTCCAGCAGGTGGGTTGCTGGCCCAGCTGTGGTGTCCCATAGATGGATAGCCTGGATACTCCACAAATATCTGAGATGCGTCTTAGTAAGGTGGGCCACAATGGAGGTAAAAAGGGAAAGACTAAACACATGCATCAATGATGGACAACTGCTGGACAGCAAGTTGCTAAAAAAAATGTTGTTGGCCTTGTTTGGTTCTACCTCTGGAATGGGCTCAGGCTTGCCTAATCATGGGGAAACGGGTGGATGAGGTGCATCTTCAACTGTACAGTAGGGTGGGGTCCACGTGAGTGGCCCACCAACCCAAAAACCCAGCTGATATTTCTGTTTTCCCTCCAAACAGGACTATTGGACGGTCCCAACTGCTGGACCTTCCAGGCCCTTGGGCCCAGCCCGGAGGCATCCTACTAAGGGTTGGATGGTGTGGATACATTCATACATCAGGGTGGGGTCCACACACCAATGGTCCACCCTCTCTCATCAAAATCAGGCTGAGAAATGAAGGTTAAACTCTACTCAAACAGTCAGCAACATGGGCCTAAAAATCTAAATAGCAAGATGTTGCTACTTAGTGCAGCCCATAGGTTGCTGGACTATAACGCCCTAAATTTCAAGGGTCGAGCAAAAGCTCTACTCCCGAGATTCAGAACATCACTTATGCAGTATGGATAATGATGTTCATATTTCACCTATATTAATGAGTTAAACATGAGTGGGATTATACTAAAATAGCATATCATACTTCGGATATAATTAAATTAAGCAAGCGGAAGTCTGAAACATATATATTTAAGCATGTAAGTGTTTCACAACCTCCAGCGTATGAGTATGTAACCGGGCTGAATATATACATGTAATGTTTCAAAATAAACAAAATGCAGAAAAGTAGGTGTGTCCAACTAAGCCAAATATCCTTGTAGGCCCTGCGCATCGGTACGAGGTCTACATAGACCCGCTCGAGAGCTGAAAGTAGCAGAACTCCTCATCCTCATCCATAAAGTCTTGCTCCATTGCATAGACTTCATCAGCACTTGCATCTAAACTAGATTCTGGTTGGTGTTTTAAAACACCGTCCCAGAGTGCGAATGAGTGGCTAACTTAGTGGTACTATAAGGCAAAAGTTAACATATTATCAAGTCAATCAAATAGTAATGATAAAATAACATAACAATCACTTCCTAACTACTCTTGTTAATGCAGGAATGAAGTGCAAGTAATGATGTATGCCCTCGCATCAAAGCTCCCTCACAAGCGACTCCGACAACCTATTTCGCATATGACATCACTGCCTCCGGTGCAACTTCATCGCCTTTAAAGCACATCCTAACTAATGCAAGGCGATGCATGGTCATGTTAGCTAAGTAATTAATTAAGTTTATTCATACAGCAGATTTGAGAAGTCAGGGTACCTCCCTTTATATCATTGACCCAAACCGAATGATCCATCTAGGTTCGTCACTCCTAGTTAAGCACATACGATAGGCAAGTTATAGGGTCATCACTCCTAATGAAAAGCAATCGATAGGCAAGTTTAAAATTTTATACTCACGGTCACTACGGGGAGGCTCGTCACCTCAGTGTAGGCCAACAGCACGAACACAGTGTCCCATACCACCATGCCCGGCTCACGAGTCTTAGTTATTCACTGGTCACTACGGGGAGGCTCGTCACCCTAGCGTAGGCCGACAGCTCGAACACGGTGTCCCATACTACCATGCCCAGCTCATAAATCTTAGGGTTCATGGTACCATAGTTAAAGTGGGCCTTTACATCGGTGAGGGGTACCTTAGATTCAAGCAGTAATGTCCATACATGGTAAATGCACAATAGGCCAATTAGTTGGTTAGGCAAGTTCGATTCGTACAGGCACACGTTGACTTAATCGACATGGAGCGCATAAGCACCCCTCGTGGCCTAACCACTGTCGACAATCGTCGTGCGACCCGGATTCATCGAATTTTCCCAATGTGGTATGACTAATTCGGCCACCCGAACAGGGACTGTTACCGATTGCCTGGGCTACGTTGTAGCCCCAATCTTACTCAGATGCAGCAAATAAACACACGTGATAATCATTTCAGCATTTAACAAATAATCCAAGTAAACTCCTCATTTGATCATTTCATCAAACACATTGATCATGTTACCAAACACTTACATTTTTATCCATAAATTGCGTAGAGGCAATTATGATTACATGAAAGAAGCTACACATATGTATAAGGCAATAAAAAATCCTATCTTAATACTCGTAATAAATACAAATCATCAAAAATTTCTCATTCAAATAATTCATCAAACACTTAAACTACACTTTACCAAATACATAGACTAGGTTAGTTACAACATATATTTTAGCAATTCCTTATACGGAAAGATCAACATGCATATGAAAATGATGAATCCTAAATCAGTAATCATGGCAAGCACGAATCATGTTTAAATGTTCATTCAAACATTTCAACAAACACATAGGATTCATCTTTTGCTCAACACAGTTCATACATGTATATTATACAGAAATCGGTGTATCTAAGACAATACGCCAACAATCAAGTCAGAAATAAATCATTAGCTGACATGAAAGCATTGATAACCGCAACCTAAGCGTTTATAGTCTACACCTTTCGTCGGGATGCTCAATTTGGACTCGGTCCAAACTCTACGTTTCCAAAAATGGAACGTCAGGCACCTGAATGACGTAATAGGTTAGCTAGTTTGACGAACAATCAACCTGGATCTCTACAACAACATTAGGGTTAGGTTTTCTTACCCAAAATCGTAGCCAAAACAGGTTTTGTAGCGTAACGGGATGGAGATTCGGTGCATAGAGTTGTGGGAGAGGATTCCTGCAACGATCTCCCAAGATCTCCCTTCTCTCTTTCCTCTTTTCTCTTCTTTTCTCTCCTCTCTCCCTTAGGGTTTTGAAGAAATTCGAATATGAGAGAGGTGGGGTGAAATAAGGGTTATTTATAAGCCCATAAGTGATGCAAATGGCCCCAGGGCCACTATATACATAGGTTATATCCTTTAGGCAGCTATTTTTGACAAACAGGGCTCACAGGGAGGCACACTACTCACTTACGTCATAGGGTACGTTCCCTAACAATGGATCTATGCCAGGATATGATTTCGGTACGATCGGATAAGCCAATCGGCCATGGAGGACCTGCATCAGATCAATGATCATACTTACTCAATCAGGGCCACAGTTATACGGATATGTGTAAGGAAATTTTCTTTCCCCACAGGTGAAGTTTGGTCAGAAACTAACGATTTGAAATTCTCAATTTCGAGTAAGAGTGAACGGCCCAATTCACTTAAGTTTTGGTTCATTTTCTAAAGGTATTCACGTTTCTCACACACTTTACTCATGGCTCAAGTTGTACGTTTCTGGACACTATCTGAGCTCGATTCCCGTGATGGTTGTCAAGCCTAGTAGGATGGACATAGTCCCATAGCTTCGCGGTCATCGGACCCTCGTCGTGTGGTTTAGGTCCGATATGGTGTTTAAATGTACTCCCGAGAGCGACAGGCTCTTAGGATTTCTCCTAGGTCTTTAAGTGATGTTGAATCAGTGGTATTAACGGTTTTAAACCTTTTCATTTGTGGAAATGGTGGCCCGAGATTAATCCACCGATTATTTAGTTTAGTACTCAACTAATTTCTGCCTAAATTACGGAAGGATACGGTCCTTGGGTAGTCCTGCCTGAGGTGGTACTCGGTTCCTTGTACGGATTTTTCCGAGACGTTACATGAACAGTAAGAAAATTCACCACATAAGTCAATACAAGGCAACCTAGATAGGCCACACACACCCAGACCAAGCTTGTGTTTGAATCAAACCTTGCATGCAACATAAGACAACAAGGTGGGCCAGCCTGTGTCCAGATTTTTAAATAGCAGGACCGTCCCACCCTACTGGATGGTCTGGATGTGCTGAGCACATCAGGTGGGACACGTCCATCAGCGAAAAAGGGAGAATTAGAGAGAGAGAGAGGAAGATCGGCCAAAGGGAGGGGCTCCGCCACTATAAGCCCCTTAAAAGATCCAAACCATACATCATGATCATCACATGGGTCCCATGCATGCATGGGCCCTACATCAAAAAAATTGAGGTGGGGATGCCATCCCTACCATGAAACCAAAGGTATAGTGTAACGCCCTGAAAATCGGGGGTCGAGCATAAACTCAACTCTCGAGTTCCAGAACATCACTTATGCAACAAAATGAATGATGATTGAATGTTGACAGTATTTGTGCATTGAACATGAGTGAGATTAAGCCAAAACAGAATATCATACTCCAGAGATAATAAATTAGCAAGCGGAAGACTGTGATAGATATATAAAATATATAAAATCTGTGGTGAGTCTCCAGAGCGTGATAACATTACCAGGTTATAAATTATAAATACAGTTCAAATTATACCAATGTGTAAGTGTAATGTCTTCTATCCCATGTACCATAGCCCCCGTCAATACATTGCACAGGTCTTCAGAGACCTGTCAGAGAGTTACATGTAGGAGAACTCCTCCTCGACATCATAGTAGTAGTCCGGCTCTGCTTCATAAGCATCGCCATCATCTGAAATTCAACAAATCTGGTTGGTGTGCACAACACCGTCCCGTAACGTGGGAGTGAGTGATCAACTCAGTGGAATAGTAAAGCATAGGTTAACATGTTATCAATTCAATCAAGCAATAATGATAAAGCAGTACAAATCAAACAATTCTAACTACTCTTATTAAGTACGAGAATGAAATGACATGATGCTGTATGCCCTTGCCAAACCACCCTCATGCGACATCATCTTACGTTCACGAATGCTTAACTCCCTCAGTGCGCCACGTCTACTAAGCAAATGCGGTGCGATGATGATCATGATTACCGAGTTATTATTAGTCCATTTCAAACAGCAGTAATGGGAAACTAAGGTACCTCCCTTGTATCATTCCCAAACATGATCCATTCTAGGGTCGTCAGTCCTAGTTAATCTCATACGATATTATGGTTTGAGAAGCGTAGCGAAGGCATCACAAAGGGCTCGTCACCCGTCAGCACGGATACAGATCTCACCGTATGCGGCTCAATTGCTGACCGTCAGCACGAGCATAGGTCTCACCGTACTCGGCTCTCGCCGTAAGTATCGATAGCTCGAATATAGTGTCCCATACCACCATAATCGGCTCACGAGTCTGGTTGCTCACTGGTCACTACGGGGAGGCACGTGGCCCCAGTGTAGGCCGACAGCTCGACCACGGTGTCCCATACCACCATGCCCGGCTCATGAGTCTTAGCGGATCGAGGTACCATGGTTAAAAGGGATTTCACTTTGGTAAGTTTGGTACCCTAGGTTCAAGCAAAGATAGCGACCAAACATGGTGAACATACATAAGACGGATCGGGTTACTTGACGAGCTCGGCTAGCTCGAGCGCACAACAAGTTGAACGACATGAAATGCATAAGCACGTCGCGTAGCCAACCACTATCGCCAACCGAAATACGACTCGGGTTCGTCGAACACATCTCTCGTGGCAAATGAATCACGACCCACGAATTCAGTCTGAGTACCGATTGTCCTGCGGACTATAATCATAGCCCCAAACATGATAACTTGCGGATAGATAAAGCGATAATGGATCAAGATTCCACTCATACAATCAAGGTATGGTATTATCCGTTTAGGCTGCCAGGACATTGTTGTACGCACTCGTTTCTCGCTCCCCATCACCCATGACGGATCATACAACGTAAATATAAATTTAAACATATGCATTACATAGTTATAATCATAAAGCAGTTGAGCATGTTATGAATCACAACACAAGCATGAGTTTATACATGTTCAATTCCTAATCACACAACAATCCAAGGAGATCATACACATAATTAAAAGAGGTTGAGAATCATATCTCAACACCCTTATACATTACAATTTGTTAACTACTACTCATTCGGACATTTCAAAAAAACACTTAAACAAACATACATCAACATACATGACATATGTCGATCACATAGGCATTAGGCAAAATCCTTTCCCTAGGGAGTTGCCCCAATCATAACACGCGTACACCCACGACGGATAGTCATGGCAAGCAGGAATCCAAGTTCCATATTCATTCAGTCATTTCCACAAACACTTGGGCCACATTTTAGCATATATGGTGTATATTGGCCGTGGCGTGATTTAGGGAAAATCCTTTCGTCAAAAGGGTATCGCCAATACAACAATCATGAATCCATGACAATTAGTCATGGCGAGCATGAATGAGGATTCTATACTCATTCAGTCATTTTCACAAACACTTAGAATACACTATTACAACATACATGGTGTATGTTAGCAAAACATGTATTAGGGCTATCCTTTAGCCAAGTGAGTATTTTATCCATGTATAATATATTACTACAGCAAATAATCATGATAAATGCATCTCCAAAATTTATACGTATACAGTATTTTCTAGAATATGCATTATCAACATACATAATGTATACAAACAAACATGTATTACGGCGATTCCCTTCGCCAAGCAAATATTTTATACCCACATAATATATTTATACGACAATTAATCATGACAAACACATCGGTAAAATATACATGTATACGGTACTTCTTACAATACAGTATTTCTACATACATAGTGTTTATTAGTAAACATGTATTTAGGCGAATCCTTTCGCCAAATAAGTATTTTATCCATACGTCATATATCCAAACGACAAATAAACATGTCAAACACATTTCCATAAAAAATACATATACGGTATTTTATACGAATACCTAGAGTATGTGAAATTCCAAATTCTACAATTCTAATCGAAACTGAAAACGGAAAGCACTTTGTACATGTGCAATTGCATGCAGATCATGAATCTATCATTATCTGACATTGAAAGCGTTGAAAACCATAACCTATACACCTAAAGTCCGCACCTTTTGTCGTAGAATCGTAATGGATCGACAAGGGTTGAGGAGCTTCCGTATTCGGGAGTTTTCTAGCCTAAAGAGTGAAATCGGTTAGCTATTTCATAACCAGTAGCCTATACACCTCAAAACAGGTCTAGGGTTAGGGTTTATTACCTTAAAACGGAGTCGGTATCGCCGGGAAAGCGTCTGGAAAGAGGCGGTGTAGCCCGTGGAGCGGCAGGGAAGTACGGCAGGGAGTTCCTCCCACATCTCCCTCACTTTCTCTCTCTTTTCTCTCTCTCAATCTCAAATTCGTATGGCTGCCATGAGAGAGGGTTTAAGGTCCTTATATAGCCTAAGAATTCCCCAAAACAGACTCCAGGTCAAAGTATACTTATGTTATAACCAAAGCGGACCTGTTTCAGCTCAACGGAGGACTTCTGGCGGGCCTCCTTGAGCCAAAGGTTGGACTTAAGTTCACTAACGCTGGATCTACGTTCTATTAAGTTTTCATTTCGGTCGGGATTCCAGATCACGCGTGGCGGACCAGTTTCAGTTCAACGGTCAGCGGATCTCGATCGGAGATTCCGAGTACATGTAAATGTGTATGAAATTTTTCTTAATCCGAGGGTGTAATTTAGTCTGATTCTGACGGTTTGGTTGCTTAATACTGATGCGTAAGCGAATGGTGCCAGATCACTATTCCAGATATTTATTTTGTAAAGGGAATAGTGTTTTTCACACACCCTCGCTCCGGAACCAAACGAATGGCCGTGGGACATCGGCTGGACCTGATTTTTGAGATGATAGTCAAGCTCAGTGAGGCGGTCCTAGTTCCTTAGCTTCGTGTTAATCGGACTTCTGATGTGGGATCTAGACCAGATACGGAGTTTCGAGATGCTCAGAGCAGCCGGGTAATGAGTTTGATCCTAGATTTTTGGGTAACCTAGCGTCAATGATTCTGCAAGTTTTGGGTCTTGCAGATCGTATTTAAAGCGAATCAAATGGATTTCATGGCTAATCTAGTTAAGCACTTAGTTAACTTTGTCGAATTTCTAAAGGATTTTATCCTAAGTGATTTCCGTCTGAGGTAGTATTTAGTCCTTTGCAGTTTGTATCTAAAGTGATCCAAGTTGTTCTACTTAGCTAGTTTAAGATAGTGTCTAGGGTGAAGGTGCTTTGAGAAATTGAAAGCACGAGGTAGTGAAGGGTGGGATTTGTGAAGAAAATGGTTTGAAAAGAGATTTGAGGCTTTAATTGAGCGTTTAAGAAGTTAAACCTGTACTAGGATTGATCCATTGCCTAAGAACGTCTAATCCCAGGTTGGCAAAAATCCGGGGCGTTACAATCTACCCCCCTTAAAACAAAATTTTATCCCCAAAATTGGCTAAGGGTAATAAGGGAAGATTTCTATTATTTTATTTGCCTAAGACTTATTAGTTCCAAGTTCCTACACGTGGTAGGGCATATACTAGTCTGGTTCCTTTTAGTCTACCCCCCTTAAAACTTATTTCTTTATCCATTTCTCATACCCTGATGGGTTGCTACAATTTATTTTTTACCTATTTGGAGTCTTGACGACAACTCCCAACAATTTAGAGTAAGATAGCTGTTTTCATTGTTTGACCAACACAGAGAGACGATAATAGTGGACTCAATCCCGATACATTGATCATCTACCGGGCCAGGGTAGGAAGCTCATCGTATCACTTCCGAATCCTAGTGGATCCTGGTCTTCTGCTCGGCCAAGCAGTGAGTCCATTGGTAGTCGCCCAGGATTGAGAATTGGGTCAAGCCGCGAATGCTTCGCAGTTGTATATTTCAGTAACTCCGTAGTCCGATCACTCTAGAAACGTAGGGAATGTCCATCATTGAAAGGCTCAAATTGTTTATTCTAAGGTTGCCCTTTAGGTCTTAGTCTAAGAGAATCCTCGTTATTATCTATGTCAAAGGAAATGGGGAATCAAATCTTACTAGATCATCCTAAAACATTTTCATAGTAGAACTTGTTAGGGCTTCTATAATGTGCGTATGTTAACGAGCACCATTTCGATCCTGGGCTAGTGGAGTAGGGTCCACCACACTTTCACTGCGCCACCCAGATCAAGAGATGCAATAGGTAACCTAACTAGATTGGGCTCATAATGTTCTACCCCCTTAAAATTTCATTTTCACCCTCAAGGCTCAAGATTTATATCCTGCTCCGTATATCGGAACAAGGTGTAGTTTAGGATCTATCCTTGACATGAAATGGGAAATACATTGGTCTGACTTTCATCGACAATGTGTACTAAGGCATTGATACTTGTGGTTACAGAAATGAGCAAAAGAATGATGGGTATTGTAGTTGATTGCAGGGACAGGTGTGAGTTTGAGGCAAGATGCCTAATTCTACCAAGGAGTTTTGTCATGGTCCAGAATTATCCTATTTAATCATGTCTAGCTTAATAGGCATGCTATCTTTCTACGTTCATAAGCACAATATGTATGCCGACATGGCATGTGATTTGGGACCTGATTCTTAACTGTCTGTTGCCCATTTGGGTAATTCCTTGGGCCTAAAAGGAAATATTTCTATTGGCTATATATTCTTACACTTCTCAAAGACAAAGTTATAAACTTTTAGTTGTAAGTGGTCGGGCCAACACGGAAGGAATGTTGTGTAGTGGGTCGGAGTCGGATACATGGACCTCCTGCCTAGCTAAAACAGAAAGTTGTCATATCATTCCTTAATCCTAATCGATCCCGGCCTTCTGCTTGATCAGAGCATAGGGTTCATTGGTCACTACCAGGATTGAGAATGCGATTCGAACCGCGAATACCTCGCTTATATGTAGTTTCTCTACTCTGTGTTCCCGATTGTACTAAGTCCTTGAGAAGAAAATTCTAAGGGATGTATTGATTGGACCTAACATTGAATTCAAGGGATATATAGGTTTTCTCTAATCGTGAATAGTTTCTACGCCAAACAAGCTCCCTAAGAGTTACTAAGGAAGCCTAAAGTATTAAGGGGATTCAACGAAGGAATGGAGTCTTGCTCCAGCCTAATCAAGTTGTCAAAGTGTGGTGGGTTACTGTATATCAAGGGACTTTATCACTGCATCACTACTTGGCCAATGGTCTTAAGTTGTATTCAAATGGGACTGTATTGCTAATCCCACTTCGGGATTGGGAATGACATATTTGGCAGGAGGGTGGGCGGGGATTAAAATTTACTTTATAGGCTTTGGAAAATGAGGATTGTGTTGGAAAGTGTGAGTTGGGATTTTCAAATCCCAAGATAATGAATTCTTAAGTGTAATTTGAAAGGACAACAGAGTTTACGTTTAATGACATACAATCCAAACATGGTATTAGAAAACATGGGATACAACCAATCTAGGGCCATACCTTACACATACCTTTATTGTTACCTTGTCAATTCTATCCACCCTAAACTCACCTAATGCAATTGGCCGAACGGGCCCTAAACGCCCTCAAATATCTAAAATATTCTACCAACAACTACAACCATCAACAGGAAAACATAACCACCCTAAGATAGTAGCCCATGCAAACTACAAGACAACATATGGATGAGCTCGGATAGAGCCATGGAAAATGAGGATAAGGGAAATGGGGGGCTGGAGTTTTTGGTTCTCCATGGACTTGAGTCTCGACAGACCTCGTAGAGGCCCAATAGATAAGGTTTGAAGAAGGAAAATGAATAGATGGGATGGGTTGAGAGCTTACCCGAACTTGAGCTCCAAATGAGGGATATGAGAGCTCCAACATGAGGAAAAGGGAAAAGGAGGAGGCTAGGGCTGTTGTGGACGGTTGGAGTGTGTGGGTTATGGAAGAAAATGGAGGATTGCAAGGTTTAGGGGGATGGGTTGAGAGAAAAAAATTGAAAATGGGAGTTTGGAGCGTTTGGAAGGGGTGAAATGAGAGAGAGGGGTGCTCCAGCCCCCAAAATCCCAAACATTTGCCAAAATGGCACGTGCCAGGGGGTAGGGGAGGTCGGGCCGACCAACCCCAGCCCTGGCCCCACACCAGATGGGCCACCGGACCGCGGTCCGCCGCCAGAACCGTGGCTCCACCGTGGTCCGCCTTGGCCGGAACCGCGCCACCGCGGTGGGGTCGTGTTCTCTGTGGTCCCAAGGTGCCAAATGCACCCTAGTTCGACCATGGGTCCCATCGGATCTAAGTGGGGAGGCCCCCGAATCCGATTCGCTCTATTTCGGGTAGTTTCGGGATAATCGGACGTAACTTGCAATCCAGAATGAGTTATCTGATGTAAAATATATGAATTTAGGGTAGAACGAGCTAATGAAGCCAACCAACCCTGCTATACTGGGTTACGCAACCCGAAATTGTGAAAAAAGCCTCCGATTGACAGTCATTTCCCCGTTTTAATTTCGTTTTACTAAGATAGTAATTTTTAGTTTCATTACTCTTCATCCATTGGGCTTTAGGAGTTGCACTCATCGCGTAAAGAGCTTAGAATAATTAGGAGAATGGTTTGGTGAAGCCAAATAGGACACTTATTATTCTTGGCTGAAAACTTTACGCACTAGTAGACATCACCACCTTATGGTAAGTCGCGAATTCTAGGAGTTTTAGTTGTAGTTTGTTTCTGATTTCTTTCCCATTACTTGGTATTCCTATTTAAAGGGTTGTGAACTCAATTTTTGTAGTCATTCATTAATCAATTCGAATTTATTAGAATTTATTTCTACTTTCTGCTTTTCTTTTCTCGTGGATTTGGGAAGTCTCTGTGAGGAGTCCAGAGAAGCTTCGAGGATTCGGAGTAGTTATCCTCATCACGTTTATCCCGTATTCTATCTATTTTCAATGGTTGGGGTGAGGTGGATTGTAATCTAGACTCATTAATAGACGGCCTAGGAATGTTTTAAGGTCGACCCGTGCGACCATGGTTGAATACAGACTCGATTTCGGCGTTCGTTTTCAGTGAACTAGCCGTTAGACGGAACAGGGATGTCTAAGACTGTTTCTACATTCTGTCGCTCCCTTCTAAGTCAGAGTGCGTCAGTGTGCGTCGTGTGACCATAACCCAGGTCCGGTTTAATCCAAATCATGCTCTGATACCAACTTGTAACGCCCTGAAAATCGGGGGTCGAGCATAAACTCAACTCCCGAGTTCCAGAACATCACTTATGCAACAAAATGAATGATGATTGAATGTTGACTGTATTTGTGCATTGAACATGAGTGAGATTAAGCCAAAACAGAATATCATACTCCAGAGACAATAAATTAGCAAGCGGAAGACTGTGATAGATATATAAAATATATAAAATCTGTGGTGAGTCTCCAGAGCGTGATAACATTACCAGGTTATAAATTACAAATACAGTTCAAATTATACCAATGTGTAAGTGTAATGTCTTTTATCCCATGTACCATAGCCCCCGTCAATACAGTACCAGGTCTTCAGAGACCTGTCAGAGAGTTACATGTAGGAGAACTCCTCCTCGACATCATAGTAGTAGTCCGGCTCTGCTTCATAAGCATCGCCATCATCTGAAATTCAACAAATCTGGTTGGTGTGCACAACATCGTCCCGTAACGTGGGAGTGAGTGATCAACTCAGTGGAACAGTAAAGCATAGGTTAACATGTTATCAATTCAATCAAGCAGTAATGATAAAGCAGTATAAATTAAACAATTCTAACTACTCTTATTAAGTGCAAGAATGAAATGACATGATGCTGTATGCCCTTGCCAAACCACCCTCATGCGACATCATCTTACGTTTGCGAATGCTTAACTCCCTCAGTGCGCCACGTCTACTAAGCACATGCGGTGCGATGATGATCATGATTACCGAGTTATTATTAGTCCATTTCAAACAGCAGTATTGGGAAACTAAGGTACCTCCCTTGTATCATTCCCAAACATGATCCATTTTAGGGTCGTCAGTTCTAGTTAATCTCATACGATATTATGGTTTGAGAAGCGTAGCGAAGGCATCACAAAGGGCTCGTCACCTGTCAGCACGGATATAGATCTCACCGTATGCGGCTCAATTGCTGACCGTCAGCTCGAGTACAGGTCTCACCATACTCGGCTCAATCACTAGCCGTCAGCTTGAATACAAGTCTCACCGTACTCGGCTCAACTCATACTCCAGTTGCTGTGAAAGACTCGTCGCCAATCACAGACCTTGGAGTATACTCGAAGATACTACGGAGGACTCGTCGCCCGTCAGCACGAGCACAGGTCTCACCGTACTCGGCTCTCGCCGTAAGTATCGACAGCTCGAATATAGTGTCCCATACCACCATAATCGGCTCACGAGTCTAGTTGCTCACTGGTCACTACGGGGAGGCACGTGACCCCAGCGTAGGCCGACAGCTCGACCACGGTGTCCCATACCACCATGCCCGACTCATTAGTCTTAGCGGATCGAGGTACCATGGTTAAAAGAGATTTCACTGGTAAGTTTGGTACCCTAGGTTCAGGTAGTAGCGACCAAACATGGTGAACATACATAAGACAGATCGGGTTACTTGACGAGCTCGGCTAGCTCGAGCGCACAACAAGTTGAACGACATAAAATGCATAAGCACTTCGCGTGGCCAACCACTATCGCCAACCGAAATACGACTCGGGTTCGTCGAACACATCTCTCGTGGCAAATGAATCACAGCCACGAATTCAATTCTGGTACCGATTGTCTGGACTATAATCATAGCCCCAAACATGATAACTGCAGATAGATAAAGCAAGTAATGGATCAGATTCCACTCATACAATCAAGGTATGGTATTATCCGTTTAGGGCCGCTGTGAACATTGCGACGCACTCGTTCTCGCTCCCCATCACCCATGACGGATCATACAACGTAAATATAAATTTAAACATATGCATTACATAGTTATAATCATAAAGCAATTGAGCATGTTATGAATCACAACACAAGCATGAGTTTATACATGTTCAATTCCTAATCACACAACAATCCAAGGAGATCATACACATAGTTAAAAGAGGTTGAGAATCATATCTCAACACCCTTATACATTACAATTTGCTAACTACTACTCATTCAGACATTTCAAAAAAACACTTAAACAAACATACATCAACATACATGACATATGTCGATCACATAGGCATTAGGCCAAATCCTTTCCCTAGGGAGTTGCCCCAATCATAACACGCGTACACCCACGACGGATAGTCATGGCAAGCAGGAATCCAAGTTCCATATTCATTCAGTCATTTCTACAAACACTTGGGCCACATTTTAGCATATATGGTGTATATTGGCCGTGGCGTGATTTAGGGAAAATCCTTTCGTCAAAAGGGTATCGCTTGATACAACAATCATGAATCCATGACAATTAGTCATGGCGAGCATGAATGAGGATTCTATACTCATTCAGTCATTTTCACAAACACTTAGAATACACTATTACAACATACATGGTGTATGTTAGCAAAACATGTATTAGGGCTATCCTTTAGCCAAGTGAGTATTTTATCCATGTATAATATATTACTACAGCAAATAATCATGATAAATGCATCTCCAAAATTTATACGTATACAGTATTTTCTAGAATATGCATTTTCAACATACATAATGTATACAAACAAACATGTATTACGGCGATTCCCTTCGCCAAGAAAATATTTTATACGCACATAATATATTTATACGACAATTAATCATGACAAACACATCGGTAAAATATACATGTATACGGTACTTCTTACAATACCATATTTCTACATACATAGTGTTTATTAGTAAACATGTATTTAGGCGAATCCTTTCGCCAAATAAGTATTTTATCCATACGTCATATATCCAAACGACAAATAAACATGTCAAACACATTTCCATAAAAAATACGTATACGGTATTTTATACGAATACCTAGAGTATGTGAAATTCCAAATTCTACAATTCTAATCGAAACTGAAAACGGAAAGCACTTTGTACATGTGCAATTACATGCAGATCATGAATCTATCATTATCTGATATTGAAAGCGTTGAAAACCATAACCTATACACCTAAAGTCCGCACCATTTGTCGTAGAATCGTAACGGATCGATAAGGGTTGAGGAGCTTCCGTATTCGAAAGTTTTCTAGCCTAAAGAGTGAAATCGGTTAGCTATTTCATAACCTGTAGCCTATACACCTCAAAACAGGTCTAGGGTTAGGGTTTATTACCTTAAAACGGAGTCGGTATCACCGGGAAAGCGTCTGGAAAGAGGCGGTGCAGCCCGTGGAGCGGCAGGGAAGTACGGCAGGGAGTTCCTCCCACATCTCCCTCACTTTCTCTCTCTTTTCTCTCTCTCAATCTCAAATTCGTATGGCTGCCATGAGAGAGGGTTTAAGGTCCTTATATAGCCTAAGAATTCCCCAAAACAGACTCCAGGTCAAAGTATACTTATGTTATAACCAAAGCGGACCTGTTTCAGCTCAACGGAGGACTTCTGGCGGGCCTCCTTGAGCCAAAGGTTGGACTTAAGCTCACTAACGCTGGATCTACGTTCTATTAAGTTTTCATTTCGGTCGGGATTCCAGATCACGCGTGGCGGACCAGTTTCAGTTCAACGGTCAGCGGATCTCGATCGGAGATTCCGAGTACATGTAAATGTGTATGAAATTTTTCCTGATCCGAGGGTGTAATTTAGTCTGATTCTGATGGTCTGGTTGCTTAATACTGATGCGCAAGCGAATGGTGCCAGATCACTATTCCAGATATTTATTTTGTAAAGGGAATAGTGTTTTTCACACACCCTCGCTCCGGAACCAAATGAATGGCCGTGGGACATCGGCTGGACCTGATTTTTGAGATGATAGTCAAGCCCAGTGAGGCGGTCCTAGTTCCTTAGCTTCGTGTTAATCGGACTTGATGTGCGATCTAGACCGGATACGGAGTTTCGAGATGCTCGAGAGCGTAGGGTAATGAGTTTGATCCTAGATTTTTGGGTAACCTAGCGTCAATGATTCTGCAAGTTTTGGGTCTTGCAGATCGTATTTAAAGCGAATTAAATGGATTTCATGGCTAATCTAGTTTAGCACTTAGTTAACTTTGTCGAATTTCTAAAGGATTTTATCCTAAGTGATTTCCGTCTGAGGTAGTATTTAGTCCTTTGCAGTTTGTATCTAAAGTGATCCAAGTTATACTACTTAACTAGTTTAAGATAGTGTCTAGGGTGAAGGTGCTTTGAGAAATTGAAAGCACGAGGTAGTGAAGGGTGGGATTTGTGAAGAAAATGGTTTGAAAAGAGATTTGAGGCTTTAATTGAGCGTTTAAGAAGTTAAACCTGTACTAGGATTGATCCATTGCCTAAGAACGTCTAATCACAGGTTGGCAAAAATCCAGGGCGTTACATATAGATAACCCCTTCATGATCTAGATCAACAACACATCATGATGGGGTCCATGGAGATGGCCCCATCATGGCTTGTGCATGCAACTAAGGTGGGCCATTGGCCACACCTAGGGGTCAAAATAGGATCCCCACCATTGATTGGTGGGTCCTACATGCCCCAAGCAAGAAAACCTAGAGATTTAAGTAAGAAAACAACAAATTAAATCTTAGAAACGTACCCACCTATTATCTTCTTCTTCTTCTTCTACCCTTGGGTTCTTTAGCTTCAAGGGAGGTGTTTTAATGGTGATGATGAGAATCTAAGGACTAGATAGGGAGGGCTTAAGCTTGGAAGGTGGCTGGAAGTGGAGGCTCTCTTGGATGCTTGGAGGTCTCTCTCTAGCTAGGAAAATGAGAAGGAAGAGAGGGAGGGAGAGCGATAAAAGAGAGAAAATGATTGCATGTAAGAAAATGATTACCATGTAAGAGAAGCTACGCATTCTTGCCATAATTACTAGCATGCTTGGGGGTATAGTAGGATGATGTCACCCCTAGGCTAGTAGCCTAAGATGACATCATCCTAATGATGATTCCTAGGGAAAGCACTTTGTCTGGAATGCCATGGCCCCGCAACGTGCGTGTAACAGCCCGGATTTTTTCCAACCTGGGATTAGACGTCCTTAGGCAATGGGTCAATCCTAACACCTTATTAACCTGTCAAAACTCAAACCTAAAATCTAAAGCCACCTCTGAACCCATTTCCTTCACAAATTCAACCCTTCACCACCTTGTTCTTTCAATTTTCCTAAGTACTTTCACCCTAGACACTATCTTAAACTAGCTAAGTAGTATAACTTGGATCACTTTATATACAAACTACAAAGGACTAGGTACCACCTCAGACAGAAATCGTATAGGACTAAATCCTTTAGAAATGAGACAAAGTAACTAAGTGCTAAACTAGATTAGCTACGAAATCCATTTGATCCACTTTAAATATGATCTGTAAGACCCAAAACTTGTAGAATCATTGACGCTAGGTTACCCTAAAAGCTAGGATCAATCTCATTACCCGGCTGCTCTCGGGAGCATCCTGAAACTCCGTATCAAATCTGGACCGCACGTCGGAAGTCCGAATAACACGAAGTTAAGGAATTAGGACCGCCTCGCTGGGCTTGACAACTATCTCGGAAATCAAATCCAGATAGTGTCCCACGGCTGTTCGCTTGAGTCCGGAGCGAGAGAGTGTGAAAACACATGTCTCTTTACAAAATAAATATCTTGAATAGTAATCTGAGACTTGTCGCTTGCGGGTCAGTATTAGGCAACCAGACCATCAGAATCTGACCCAAATACACCCTCGGATCAGGAAAAATTTCATAAACATATCCATGTACTCGGAATCTCCGATCGAGATCCACTGACCGTTGAACTGAAACTGGTCCGCCACGCGTGATCTGAAATCCTGAATAAAATGAAAACTTGACTAAACATAGATCCAGCATTAGTGAGCTTAAGTCCGACCTTTAGCTCAAGGAGGGCCGCCAAAAGTCCTCCGTTGAGCTGAAATAGAAGCCCTTTGGACAAAACCCAAGTATACCTTGTTCCCAAGTCTATTTCGATGACTTTTTAGGCTATATAAGGACCTTAAACCCTCTCCCATTTCAGCCATACGAATTTGGAATTGAGAAGAGAGAAAAGAGAGAGAAAGTGTGAGAGAAGTGGGAGGATCTCCCTGATGTTCTTCCCTGCTGCTACACAAGCCCAACCACTTCATTCCAATCGCTTTTCCGGCGATCTCAGCTCCGTTTCTAGGTAAGAAACCCTAACCCTAATCTGTTTTGGGGTTGTATAGGTTGTAGGTTATGAAATAGCTAACCTATTTCGTTCTCTAGGTTGCCAAACTGCCGAATACGGAAACTTAGCAATTCTATCGACTCCGTTTCGTTTCTACAATAAAAGGTGCGGACTTTAGGTGTATAGGTTATGGTTTTCAACGCTTTGAATGTCAAATAATGATAGATTCATGATCTGCATGCAATTGCACATGTACAAAGTGCTGTCTGTTTTCTGTTTTGATTAAAGATGAGGAATATGGAATTTTACATATTCTAGGTATTTGTAGAAAATACCGTATACGTATAAATTTTGGAAATGTGTTTGACATGATTATTTGTTGTATGATTACACGATATATGGATAAAATACTTATTTGGCGAATGGATTCGTCCAAATACATGTTTTACTAATATACACTATGTATGTAAAAATACTGTATTGTAGAAAGTATTGTATACATATAGATTTTAGAGATGTGTTTGCCATGATTATTTGTTGTATAAATATATTATATGTGTGTAAAATACTTGCTTGGTGAAAGGACTCGCCCTAATACATGTTTACTAACATACACTATGTATGTTGAAATAGTGTATGTTAAGTGTTTGTGAAAATGCTTGTGTGAGTAAGTGTTTGGATGATGTTGCCTAAGGTATGGTGCTGAGATGGGATTCTCAACTACCTTAGAGACATGTATGATTTCCTCCATGAGGTTGTTTACTTAACCCGCTTACTTGTGAAATATATGTGTTTGTATTCCTATTTATATAGTGCTTCATAACATGCTTTATAACATGCTTTATAATATGCTTTACGATATGCTTATTCACATGCTTTACGATATGCTTGTTAACATGCTCAACTGATTGTATGATTTTATTTATGTAATGCGTATATTTAAATTCATGTTTATGTTGTATGATCCGTCATGGGTGATGGGGGAGTGGTGTAACGATTAGTCTGCAAATACACAGCGACCCTAAACGGACGATACCAGACTTTGATTATATGATTTGAATCTTGATCCATTACTGCTTTACTTATCTGTAATTGAATGTGATTGGGGCTATGATTATAGTCCAGGCAATCAGTAATAATTCCTGTCTAAGTGGGCAATTTCGTCTCGCCACAATTGATGCGTTCGGTGAATCCGAGTCGTACGATGTTTGACGACAGTGGTACCTTGTCGGCTATTCCAGCGTACGCTCGTACTAGTCGAACTAGTCTAATAAACCGATTGGCCCATTGTATGTTAACCATGTTTGGACGCCATTGCTTGAACCTAGGGTACTGAACTTACCAGTGGAATCCCGTAACCATGGTACCTCGATCCACTAAGACTCATGAGCCGGGCATGGTGGTATGGGACACCATGGTCGAGCTGTCGGCCTACGCTGGGGCCATGTGCCTCCCCATAGTGACCATTGAGCAACCAGACTCGTGAGCCGATTATGGTGGTATGGGACACTATATTCGAGCTGTCGGCCTACGCTGGCACAGCCTGGCTGTGGTCCCCAGTCGGGTTGCATCCGGGTTCCATTCTCAATAATCGGACCGGTTGGGCTTCGAAAATAGACTGCTAGTTGGTAGGGTGTCAGTGGAGTGACCTCGAGCATACTCTAATTCTGCGGTGAGGCGACTAGCCTTCTCGTAGTAACAGAGTATAAGCTAGGCCTGTATTAATAAGGTGATGGGGGAGTGGTGCAACGATTCTGCGTAACAGCCCTGGCAGCCCTTGTAGTGACCTAGAAACACACCATCGTATGAGTTTGTCTAGGACTGACGACCCTAGAATGGATCATGTTTGGGAATGATACAAGGGAGGTACCTTAGTTTCCCAATCCTGCTGTTTGAAATGGAATAATAACAACTCGATAATCATGCTCATCATGCATTGCATGTGCCTAGAAGATGTAGAGCACTGAGGAATGAAAGCATGCCGCGAACGAAGAGGGTGTCGCATGAAGGAGTATGTCGGTGAGGGCATACATCATGACTGCATTCATACTTGCATTAATAAGAGTAGTTAGGAGTGTTTGATTTTACTGCTTTATCATTACTGCTTGATTGAGTTGATAACATGTTAACCTATGCTTTACTGTTCCACTGAGTTGATCACTCACTCCCATGTTACGGGATGGTGTTGTACACACCAACCAGATTTATTGAGTTTCAGGTGATGGCGATGCTTATGAAGCAGAGCCGGATTACTTCTATGATGATGAGGAGGAGTTCTCCTATCTGTATCTCTCTGGCGGGTCTATGAAGACCTGGTATTGTATTGACGGGGCTATGGTACTTGAGATAGAAGATATTACACTTCCTCACATGTGCTATATTTTAGAACTATACTTGTAATTATTTAACCTGATAACTTTATCACACTCTAGAGACTCACCACTGTTTTTATATTATATATATCTATCACAGTCTTCCGCTGCAATTTAACTGTCTCTGGAGTATGATATGCTGTTTTGGCTTAATCTCACTCATGTTCAATGCACGAATACAGTCAACATTCAATCATCATCATTTTGTTGCATAAGTGATGTTCTGGAACTCGGGAGTTGAGTTTATGCTCGACCTCCGATTTTCGGGATGTTACAGTGCGATCCATGGCCAGGATAATGCACGGGCCATAACTCTCAATCTAAGCATCGCATTGGTGCATGAGACGCGGCGTTAGTACAGCAGCAACGGCGCGGTCGCAATGGCGTAGGTCTCGGGTTGAGCCGAATCGGGTCTAAAGGATGTGACTTGAGGTCGCTCGCAAACACTGCTTACAGGTTGCAGGTCGTCGAAATTCGACGGGAATGATCGCAGGATCCTAAGGAATGGAATGGTACTAGGACACAGGTCTTACATGTAGGCCTTGCATCGTATAGCCTTGGTATACTGATAGCATTCATGGACTTACCAGTATTTCTACTTACTCTGATATCGCATGCTTGGTACATGCATTGCGCACACACGCACACACCCTCTAAGCTTTGTTATAAGCTTATGCATGACCGTTGCGTGCAGGTGACGCTAGGACGCAGCAGCGCTAAGGCAGGAGTGTGCGGGGATCTTTTTTTAGTTTCATTATACCTGTATATTTTCCTTCCGCATTGTACTCAAATGTTTTATTATAGTGGATATGTGGTGATGTTGTTTTGTAACTTAGTTATGCTTATGGTTATGCTCCGTTACCAAAAAAAAATCATATTGAAAATCCTCCTCGTAGGATCCCAGGATTAGAATCTGGCATATGCGTGCTGGGAGCCGAAAATGGGGTACTACGGAGGCTGTCGGCGCCGAATTCGGTGATCGAAAATTCTGTAAGCCCGATTTCCAAGTTTGGGGCCTGACAACTTTTGGTTTAGGTCTAGAGATGGTGGTGCCATTTTTAAGTACCACTTGTTCAGTTGGTGGTACATATCCATTTTCAACAATTTTCCAAACATCATGATCTAAATATTGCAAAAAGATGTTCATTCTTGCTTTCCAATATGCAAAGTTACATCCATCAAAGATGGGAGGTCGAGAGACTAATGGTCCATCTCCTTTGCCCATAATTCCAACTTCAATCAAGATCTTCCTCTAAGTTGTTAAGCCTTTCAAGAGAAACCTGCTCTGATTCCAATTGAAATTGTGGTAAGACTGCTACTATTGAAGTATGGATATATGTCAAAGTGTCCTAGAGGGGGGTGAATAGGACTTTTTAGAACTTTGATCCTACCAAGCTATAGATTCTACCAATCTAAAACAAGTTGAGTAGGAATATAACAAGATCATTTAAATTCAAGTTCTAGTGCTGCATTTTATCAAACACGTATTGTGTATAAAAGAAACAATCACATAATCAATACATATGATCAAACTCAATCATCACAAACACATCAATATATAATGGTTCAGCTACGTGCCAACTCCACTCCTGACTGACGCACTCCACCCTAGAGTGGGCCAAATTTCACTATCAAATGGTTTTAAATCAGGTTAACCACAAACCTTCACAACCTACACAAGGTTAGCTAAGGAGTCTATATAAGACAACCTTAGGAGCCTACACAAGTCAATGAGTCCTATACAAGGACAATACTAGGAGCCTACACAAGGTAACCTATGCCTACACAAGGCAAACGGTCTTTTACAAGGATACTACTAGGAGCCTACATAAGGCAACCTTATGCCTACACAAGGCAACATTTCCTACACAATGACACACAATGTATTCTCTTGTCGGAGGCCTATGAAAGGACTTAGCGAGTTTCAAAAATAAACTCTGAAACCAGATCCTACACAAGGAAGGGGTTTCAAACTCTATGGACTCTATTACTTACTTCTAAGTTAGTGAGCCCCATGTCAGTAGAACCGCTACTATTGAAGTATGAATATATGTCCAAGCATCCTAGAGGGGGGTGAATAGGACTTTTAAAACTTTAATCCTTAAGAAGGATTATTTAGAGATTAAACATATTCAACTTCTGGGATAGCGGAAATCTAAATGCTGCTTTTGATCAAATATATATTGTGCATAATATAAACATTCAAACAGTCAATACATAGGCAAGATCAATCATCATAAATGCAGCAATATATAATGCTTCGGCTACTTGCCTACTCCACTCCCGGCTAACACACTCCACCCTAGAGTGTGCCGGATTTCACTATCCAATGGTTTTAAAACAGGTTAACCACAAACCTTTACAACCTACACGAGGTTAACTAAGGAGTCTACACAAGACAACCTTAAGAGCCTACACAAGGCAACTCACTATGCCTATACAAGGCAAACACACATGCTTACATAAGGCAAACACACATTCCTACATAAGGTAATGCCTACACAAGGCAACAGGTCCTATAAAAGGACACTATACGTATTCTCCCGTCGGAGGCCTACAAAAGGTCTTAGCAAGTTTGAGAACAAACTCTGAAACCAAATCCTATGCAAGGAAGAGGCTTCAGACTCTTTGGACTCTTATACTTACTTGTAAGTGAGTGAGCCCCTTGTCAGCACATGTTGAAGATGATTTTCCTGTTGGTAAAGAGTCTTCAACTCCCTTAAACAGCAATCGTCCATTTGATACTCCAATCAATGCTCCGAGGTTGTTAGTTTAGGATTTGGTTTGATCTTCTCTAATAAATGACTTGTCCTTAGAGTTTAGAGAAGATTCCCATGAGCTAAGCATTCAAGAGTTCCAGCGCAAAGATTTACCATTAAAGAGTGCTACTGGAAACTCAATGAATGCCAGAGTTCATAATTTAATATAAGTAAAGAAAATGACAATAAATGCATGTGCTATGGATTGAATGATGAACTCTTATGGGAAAGAGGGCTTGAGGATGAGGATATTAACAATCATAATAACTCTCTCAAGCTCTCTTTAATTCTCGCTATTTTTTCAAGAAGTAACCCATGGGTATTTATAAAGTAGAATCCCAATGGTATTATAAATAAAAAATAAAAAAGGGCAGAAATCTGACATTATCGATGCTATCGAATGATATTTAATTGCATTAAAATTATAAGTTCGATGTCATCGAACCTTCTTTGATTGCATCGACTAACTACACTTAAAGATTCATTTGTGTGTAAAACAGATTATGTTCGATCTTATCGAGCACTCTTCGATTCCATCGATGTGCACTTCAATGTTATCAAGGGGTGTTTCGATCCATCAGATTTTCTTTAGAAAAATTACCGTTTAGTTGTTGTAAGGTTTTGTCCCCATTTTTTAACACAATCAATCAGCCTTCGATGCTATCGAATTTTGAAGTTCGATGACATCGAAAAGTCTTCACTGTGATCGAAAATGTTGGATATTCCTTGATAGCTTGCTAGACAAAACTAGTCTTATATTTCGATGTAACCGAACCGTGTTTGATGTCATCGATAACTTACTCTCGATGTTATCGATGAAGATTCGATTACACCGAGGAACACTTAGAGAGTATTTTCTTTCTAAAGGGAGTGCCCTTAGTTGATGTAATTGAAGTGGGTTAGATGCTATCAAAATTTGAACTTCGATGTAATCTACAATACCCAACTTATGATCATTTTGTTGTTGAACTAAATGGGCCTATTTTTCGATGTAATAGAACTATGTTCGATAGTATCGAAATGTCCTTGATTGCATATCGATGCAATCGTGATATTTCCTGTTTAGTTCATGCTTTTTCCTCTAATACCTAATTGATCAAAACTAAGCTTACCAAGAATATTTTGACAATTGTTGTGGGTAAGACCAAGTTTAATAGGATCATATACCTCAAGGGTTTGGTTAAGGAAGTGAGGCTTTAGTTACCTATGTGGAGACCTCAAATTTCTTCTTGGTTGAGTTCTTGGTCTTGAAATCTTCAGCTTGGGGCTTACTTGTAAGACTGACTCAACACTCATGTAATTTGGCAAACCAAGGCACTTTCAGTCAGCACATATTGAAGATGATCTCTCTTGTTGATGAAGAATCTTCAGTTCCCTTAATCTGCAACAACTGTAGATGCTTCGGATATAAGTCGTTGGTTATTGGGTCAAGGTATTTTGGTGAATCTCCTCTATTAAATTTTGGTCTTTAAGTGTGGATGAGATTTTCAAATATCAAACATTCATAGGATTTCAACTCGATGATTTGCCAATAAATGAGCTGTTGGAAGATCCTTAAATAGTCGAGTTCATTCTTCGATCCAATCTATTGATTTTTCAATAATTGCATTTAAGATAGGGTTGAAGGATGAACTCCTATGAGAAAAGGGATTTAAGATGATACGTGATTTCCTATAGCAATAACTCTCTTAAATCTCACTATTTTTCTCACTACGAACCATGAAACCAAGCCTCCAAATATAAAGGCAAAAATCCCAACGATAAAAAAATAGGCAGATTTTATCCACGTTTAATGTCATCGAATGACAGTTCGATGCCATTGGGATTTTCACTAAAAATGCTTGGAGTTTCCTAGACAATCTCATTTAATTGTTCGATGTCATCGAACATGCTTCGATGTCAACGAAATTTGAATTTCAATGTCATCGAAGGGAATTCGATGAAATCGAAGAGTTCAGTTCATTTTCTATAAAACACTCTGGACAAGTCTGGTCAATTTTTGATGTAATCGAACATAACTTCGATGTCATCAAAATTTGAATTTTGAATTCATCGAAGGGAATTTGATGTCATCGAAGAGTTCATGATTTTCCAATAGAACTCTCTGGACAAGTCAGGTATATTGTAACACCCTGAAAATCAGGGGTCTAGCAACTCAACACCCGAGTTCCAAAACATCACTTATGCAACATAAATGCTTATGATTAAATGTTGTCTGTGTTAGTGCAAAAATCATGAGTGAGATTATACCAAAACAGTAATTCATACTCCAGATCAAGCTATAAAATGCAAGCGAAAGACTGAAAGATGTATATAAATGTATATAAAGCCAAAAACGTCACAATCGGTCTCCAGAGTATGAACACCTTACTGAGTCACCATATACATGTATTTGTTTCAAAATTAAAATGACAAAAATAGTGGTACAACTATAATCGTAAACCCTATAGTCCCGTCATCTGAATGGCCTAAGTGAAGCCTCCAGAGAACTGCATGTAGGAGAACTCATCCTGATCATCATAGTAATCAGGCTCAGCCCCTGCGTCTTGTCAATACCTGCATCTAAGACAGAGTCTGGTGGGTGTCCAGAACATCGTCCCGTAACGTGGGAGTGAGTAGCTAACTCAGTGGCACAATAAAGCATAGGTTAACATGTTATCAATTCAGTCAAGCAGTAATGATAAAGCAGTACAATCAAACACTCCTAAATACTCTTATTAATGCAAGTATGGAATACAGTCATGATGCATGCCCTCGCCAATGCTCCCTCATGCGACAACATCTTACGTCCACGACATGCGTTCATCCCTCAGTGCTCCACATCTTCCGGGCACATACAGTGCTATGTTATGAACATGATTACCGAGTTATTATTAATCCTTTTCATACAACAGTATTGGGAAACTAAGGTACCTTCCTTATATCATTCCCAAACAATGATCCATTCTAGGGTCATCAGTCCTAGATAATCTCATACAATGATACGGTTCTAGGTTACTTTAAAGGGCTGTCAGGGCTGTTACACGCACTTGTTACACCACTCTCCCATCACCTTATCAATACAGGCCTAGTTTATACTCTGTTTACTACAGGAAGGCTAGTCGCCTCACCGCAGATTCAGAGTATGCTCGAGGTCACTACAAAGAGTTGTCAGGGCTGTTACACGCAATCGTTACACCACTCCCCCATCACCTTATCAATATAAGCCGACAGCTCGAATACAGTGTCCCATACCAACGTATTCGGCTCCAGAGTCTGGGTTCCTCACTGGTCACTACGGGGAGACTCGTAGCCCCAGCGTAGGCCGACAGCTCGACCACGGTGTCCCATACCACCATGCCCGGCTCATGAGTCTTAGCGGATCGAAGTACCAAGGTTAACGGGGTTACATTGGTAAGTTTGGTACCCTAGGTTCAAGCAGTAGCGTCCAAACATGGTGAACATACATTAGACAGATCGGGTTACTTGACGAGCTTGACTAGCACGAGCGCACATTGCATCGATCGATATGAAGTGCATAAGCACTCCTTGTGGCCTAACCACTGCCGACGACCAACATACGACTCGGGTTCGTCAAACACGTCCTATGTGGCGAATGAATCTCAACCACGAACTTAAGTCCGTTATCGATCGCCTGGACTATAATCATAGCCCCAATCACATTCAATCCTTAACCAGAAGCATGTAGAGTAAAGCAGAATAAACAAAGTAATTCAAGCATGTTAACAGCATGTTATAAAGCACAATATAAATAGGAAATACAAACACATATATTTCATAAGTAAGCAATTAAATTAAACAACTTGCATGGAGGAAATCATATACATCTCTAAGTTAGTTGAGAATCCTACCTCAACACCTACCTAAAGCACAAACATCTAAGTACTTACTCTTACAAGCATTTTCACAAACACTTAGAATACACTTATTAACATACATAACGTATATTAGCAAAAACATGTATTAAGGCAAATCCTTTCGCCGAGTAAGTATTACACTTATATCTAGCATGTACATACAATAATCTATCATGACAAACACACTTTCAACATTTGTACGTATACGGTATTTTCTACAAATATATAGAATACACTATACTCCATAATTTGCATAAGTAACTGAATCGCAAAACGAACATCGCATTGTACATGTGAAATAGCATCCAGATCATGAATCTATCATTATCTGACATTGAAAGCTTTGAAAACCTTAACCTATACGTCTAAAGTCTGCACCTTACACCGTAGAAACGTAACGAACTTAACAGAAACTCTACGCTTTCGTCAACGTCGATACGACGACCTATAACACAAGGTAAGTTAGCTACTTCGCTACTTGTACCAATAGAAACCCTAAAACAGGTTAGGGTTAGGATTTTCTTACCTAGAAATGAAGTCAGAATCACCGAAAAAGCCATTAGATCATGATGGTTAAGCACGTATAGCACTAGGGTAGAATAGTAGGAAGATTCTCCCACTTCTCTTCCACTTTATCTCTCTTTTCTCTCTTCTCTCACCTAGGGTTTTCTCAAATTCGTATGGTGAGAATGAGAGAGGGTTTAAGGTCCTTATATAGGCCTAAACTCACTAAACTAGACTCAAGGTCATGGTATACCTAGGTTATGTCCAAAGGGCATCTGTTCCAGCTCAATGGAGCACTTCTGGAGCCCCCCTTGAGCCAAAGGTCGGACTTAAGCTCACTGATTATAGATCTAGGTCGAGTTAAGTTTTCATTCCAATTGGGTTCCCAGATCACACGTGGTGGACCAGTTTCAGTTCAACGGTCACTGAAACTCGATCAGGGTTACAAGTACACGAACATGTATGGGAAATGTTCTCTGATCCGAGGGTGTATTTGGGTCAGATTATGGCGATCTGATTACTTATATTTGGCCCGCAAATGACAAGTCTCAGATTCCTTAAATTAAATTTAATTTCTAAAGAAAATCAAGTTTTCTCACACTCTTCACTCCGGGCTCAAGCGAATAGCCCCGGAATACTATCTAGTTTTGACTTCCGAGATAGTTGTTAAGCCCAGCAAGGCAGTCCTAATTTTATAACCTCATAGTCATCGGACTTTCGACGTGCGGTCCAGATTTGATACGGAGTTTTAATGTGCTCCCGAGAGCAGCCAGGTAATGAGATTGATCCTAGATTTTAGGATAACCTAGCGTCAATGATTCTACCAGTTTTGGGTCTTGCAGATCGGATTTAAAGTGGATCGATCGGATTTCGTAGCTAATCTATTTTAGCACTTAGTTAACTTTGTTAAATTTCTAAAGGATTTGATCCTAAGTGATTTCTACCTGAGGTGATACTCGGGCCTTTGTACGGGATTTTCCGAGTCGTTACAATCTACCCCCCTTAATGAAAAATTTCATCCTCAAAATTTGTACCTTTTCGTACTCCTTGAGAAGCTGAGGGTAGTTCTTTCTGACCTCAGTTTTCGTCTCCCAGGTAGCTTCCTCCTCTGTATGATGCGTCCACAGTACCTTCAGGAGTGGAATCGCCTTACTGCGCAACACCTGCTCCTTCCTGTCTAGGATACTCGTCAGACGCAGCACATATGTAGCATCCTCACTCAACTGCACCTGCTCCCAATGGATGATGTGTGAAGGATCAGGGACGTATTTCTTTAGCATAGATACATGAAATACATTGTGCATACCCGCGAGTGGTGTAGACAAAGCGAGACGATATGCCACCGCTCCCACTCGATCAAGTATCAGAAATGGGCCAATGAACCGCGGCGTAAGCTTCCCCTTCTTCCCAAACCGAAGGACTCCCTTCATAGGGGAAACTCTAAGGAATACATGATCTCCAACCTCAAACTCAAGTGGTCACCGCCTCGTATCGGCATAACTCTTCCGTCTACTCTGTACTGTAAGAAGTTGATGCCTGATAATGTCGATCTTCTTCGAGGTCACCTGTACTAACTCTGGGCCAATCAAACTGCACTCCCCGACCTCTGCCTAACAATGCTGTGCTCGGCAAGGGCACCCATACAAGGCCTCGTAAGGAGCCATACCAATACTCACCTGAAAGCTGTTGCTGTAGGCGAACTCTGCGTACAGGAGGCAGTCATCCCAACTGTCCTTGAAGTCCAAAACACAAGCCCGTAGCATATCTTCTAAAATCTTATTCACCCGCTCTGTCTGCCCGTCAATCTGAGGGTGAAACGCGGTACTGAACTTCAACTTCACACCCATCGCTTCCTGGATATGAGTCCAGAAGATAGACGTGAATTGCGTGTCGCAGTCCCACACAATCTCCAAGGGAACTCCATGCAGACGCACTATTTCTTTGATGTACAACTTAGCCAAGTCATCTGCAGAGTTCGTCACTCTGATAGGGAGAAAATGAGCCAATTTGGTCAATCGATCCACGATCACCCAAATAGAGTCATAACCCTTTCTTGTCTTCGGTAGCCCCGAGATGAAGTCCATAGAGATGAAGTCCCACTTCCATTCAGCTATGGCATGGGCTGAAGGAGTCCAGGAGGTCGGCGATGCTCGGCCTTGACCTGCTGACACGTGAGACAACGTGAAACATACTCTTCTATATGAACCTTCATATTGTCCCACCAATACGACCGCTTCATATCCTGATACATTTTCGTGCTACCAGGATGCATAGCAAGCTTCAATCTGTAGGCAGTCTCGAGAAGCTCATGTCTCAAGTCCTAAATATCTGGGACACATAGGCGGCCACGGTATCGTAGGCCCCCATCTGTGTCAACTCTCCACTCGGAGTCCACATCATCGCTAGCTTGCTCTTGAAGCTCAGACAAACGCTCATCGCCCTTCTGGGCCTCGATAATCCGGTCATCAATAAGTGGCCGCACCCGAACGTGTGCGACACACTCAAACAGTTCCTCCACTGTGAACTTTTGCTCAAAGTTACGAACAAACTCTAGCATACCCCACTCTTCAATCATCAGCGGAGCCACGAATATGATCACCTTCTTGCGGTTCAACGCGTCTGCCACAAGGTTGGCCTTACCAGGATGGTGAAAACCTTGAACTTGAAGTCCTTCAAGGTCTCCATCCATTGGCGCTGTCTCATATTCAAGTCCCACTAAGTGAATATATACTTAAGGCTCTTGTGGTCGCAGAAAAGCTCAAACTCTTCTCCGTAAAGGTAATGTCTCCAGAGCTTCAATGCAAATATGACCGCTGCTAACTCAAGGTTGTGCGTAGGGTAATTCTCCTCGTGCTTCCTTAATTGTCTCGAGGCATACGCAATCACCCCGTCCTTCTGCATAAGGACACAACCCAAACCAACGCAAGACGCGTCAATATATATATAGTGTACTTAACCCCTTGCTCTAACAATACTAGCAAAGGGGCGGACGTTAGTCTGTGCTTCAGCTCCTGAAAAGCTGCTTCCACCTTCTCATTCCATGTGAACTTCAGATCCCTTCGCGTTAACTATGACAACGGTCTGGCTATCTTCGAGAAGCCCCGGATGAATCGTCGGTAATAGCCTGCTAGGCCCAGAAAACTCCTCACCTTAGTAACTGAACCAGGCTACTTCCAATCCTGAACTGCGGCTACCTTAGCCAGGTCCACTACTATCCCTTCCTTGGACACCACATGTCCCAAGAACTTGACTTCCTACTGCCAGAAGTCACATTTCTTATACTGCGCGAACAACTGGTTCTTCCTCAGAGTATCCAGGACTGCCTGTAAGTGTTCCTCGTACTCTTCCCGACTCGTAGAGTATACCAGGATGTCATCGATAAACACAATGACGAATCGGTATAGAAATGGTAGAAATACCCGGTTCATCCAGTCCATGAACACGGTCGGTGCATTCGTGAGACCGAACGACATCACAAGGAACTCGTAATGCCCAAAACTGGTCCTGAAGGCCGTCTTCTGCACGTCTTCATCCCTGACGTGCAACTAATGATACCCTGACTGTAAATCGATCTTTGAAAAATACTTTGCCCCTTCAACTGATCAAACAGGTCGTCTATCCTGGGCAAAGGATACTTGTTCTTCACAGTCAACTGGTTCAGCCTGCGGTAATCAATACATAACCGTAGCGACGCGTCTTTCTTCTTGACAAACAACACAGGTGCTCCCCAAAGAGACACAATGGGTCGTATGAAGCCCTTCTCTATGAGCTCGTCAATCTGTTTCCGCAGTTCTTCCATCTCACATGGAGGCATCCGATACATGGGTAATGAAATGGGGGTCGCACCGGGCACAAGATCAATTGTAAAGTCGATCTCACGCCGAGACGGTAATCCAGGGATCATCCTGAACACATCTGAAAAGTCCCGAACTACTGGCATGTTTCCTAACGTCGGCCCATCAACGGGCTTAAGTAAAACGGCGTAACATCTAACGCGACATGTCCAACTAACCTGTACTGGAAAAGTAAAGACCATGTCGTCCGGTCTGCTGGCTGTCACGACCCGATTATCGCAATCAATCTCTGCCTTCATCTCAGTGAGCCAGTCCATACCAAGGATAATGTCATAATGCCATAGTGGAGCGACAATGAGGTCAACATATACCGTCCTGCTACCTAAATTTATGGAGCAACCCTCACACACCCGTGTGATATTCGAAAAAGTCCCAGTAGCAGTAGTGAGTTTCACGCCCTTTTTAGGAGTAGTATGTAAAGCTAGATGCTTAACTGCCACACCTGAAATGATGGAGGTAGTGGATCCAGTGTCCACCAATAAAAAGACAGGAGTACCTTAAACATGTGCAGTGACCTTGAAGGCCATAGGTGTTGTCTCTGACTCTTCTGCTGTGAGCGCATGAACATGTGCCTATTGTGGTCGGTTGGTCTGAGGCATCATAGGTCATTGTGGCGGCCTATAACGAGGTGCAGGTGGTGTGAAGGATGGATGTGTAGGTGTGTCCGTAGTGGTAGAGCCGATAAAGCCTGAGGGCAAAGACAATCAATCCTCTGCGGTGGTGCAAACCCGCTATCTCTCATCCGTGCAAAGCAACTCTTTGCAGGGTGACCCGATTTCCCGCAGTAAGAACAGGTCACACCTGGACGCCTCATCGGAACTACTGGCACCGCAATCCTGGGAGGAGAGTCAAGACGGGGCCTCTTGCCGAGGAATGGCCTGCTCTGGATATCTGGTCATGGCCTAGGAATCATAGGGCCACGAGAACGTGTCAGTCGCTCAACATCCTGCTCTACGCGCATAGACATATATACCAGCTCGGCATAGGAGGGTATGCTGACACAGCACATCTTCGACTGAATATCAGGTCACAAGCCCTCAGAAAAACATCGTATCCGCATCTGTTCATCAGCAAGTATCGTAGGGACGTATCTGCCTAACTCAATAAATCGATGCTCATACTCGGTAACTATCATGCCTCCCTGCCTGAGGTGCAAGAACTCATTCTCCCTCTCATGTCGGTAGGTCTGAGGGTAGTACTTTTTGTGAAAACGAAACTCGAAAGCTACCCAAGTCCATACGTAGCCAGCTGTGACTGACCGTAAGACACTATCCCACTACATACTGGCCTCCTTCTCAAACATAAATGTGGCCAACTCAACCTGCTCTGACTCGGTACAATGCAGCATCTGTAACATCTTGGAAATGCGGTCTAGCCAATATTTAGCCTCCTCGGGTCTATGAGAACCCGTAAAAGTAGGAGGCCTCAAGCGCTGGAATTGCTCGAGAAGGCCACTAGTACCCAAATTTCCCGCAGGATATGAAGCAGGTGCAGGCGGAGGCACATCCTCAGCCTGAGCAGAAGGCTCTGTAGTCTCAGTAGGACATACAGATGGTGAAGGTGGAGTCGCACTCCCACCCTAAAATAAGGCCCTTGCAATAGTGGTCAAGAGTTGTTGGTGTTGCTGCTGCATCAACATATCATCTGCTCAAACCTATCAGTAGGTGGAGCAGGCTGAGGCACGTACTACGTCGAGGAAGACGCACGATTCTGCGCACGAACCGGTGGTGTATAAGGTGGTAATCCAGCTGTAGGACCAGTGGAAGGCTGAGGCGCAGGTATAGTCTCATGATCCGGGTCTAAACCAGGGTCCATACGACCATCTCTGTGGGAAGGAGCCTGATCCATCGTATCAGTGAGTGCGAGGTGTGCCGTGCTCCGTGTATATTTCCATGGCATGCCCTATACAACATAGGGTGCAATGCATATAAGATGAAGCATAGCAATACAATACACAATCACTTAAGCATTTTACACACTTCATAGCAAAAGAGGCTGCATGCATTTCATTTACCAAAATTATCACAATACATGGAATACAGAGTTACATGAATAATGACAGAAGATGCATGGGAGCTAATACAACCAAAGCATCAAACATCTAAAACATTCTACCAACTACTACACCCATCAACATGAAAACATAAGCATCCTAAGGCGGTAACCAAAGTAAACTACAAGACAACAGTATGGATGACTAGGCATCCGAGTCTGGCGATGGAGAAGGAGGGTACCCTTATCTTTTAGGCAGCACATGATAGTTTTCAACGCGCGAGTTACTTTCTTGAACTTGTGCTTCACAAGGCCCCGAAGATCCATGACATCCTGTCGTAGGACAGCCTGACCCTGTCGTAGCTCAACATGATCCTCCTCCAGTCGAGTTATACGAGCATCCCAAGTAGCCCGATCAGTGTCCTGTACCGGTGTCGTAGGAGGGGAGTTCTCCTCTATATCTTGTGCCTCCTCTTCCTCTTCTTCTTCTTCCTGTTCCTCCTCTTCTATCTTAGCTCCATCCTCTTCCTCACTCTCTTCTTCCTCGCTCTCCATCTCATCATCGCTCTCCTCAAGTCGAGCCTGGCATTACCGTGGCTCGATATTCATCTGATTAAGGGTAGTCTCGTCGATGTGATGAACCGGCACCGGCATCTCCGCCCCAAGACTGTAGCCAAACTCATGTGCAATCTTGCATATGAGTCGGCCGAAGGGGAGTGAATCAGTTCTTCTAGCGGAGCGTGCAGTCTTAATTATCTGTCGCAACACGAACGTAGGCACGCACAGGTTCGTTCTCTGCCCCACTTGATACAGAAAATCTACCATGAGGCGCCTACACTCACTGCGATTGCTCCACCTGGGGTAGACATTGAACGTGAAGATGTGATGGAGCAAACGAAAGTCGTCAGACATATCGGTCACTAGAAAACTTTTGTTCGTCTGCCACTCGACCAGTCGGCCACCACAAAGGAAATGTGTGAGGCGATCCCTTTCACGAGCACTCCTCAGGTTCAGCTCGCTAGCATGCACCTCACCAAGGGGCACATTCAGAAGCCGAGATATCAACTTGACATTAACTGTGGCCAATCGATCCCTTCCACATGGGATCTGGAACTTCAAGAGTTCGAGCGTAGGCTCGTGAATGTTGGCATAAAAAGCTCGAATAGAACTCGCATTGGCGCGATACCTGCCATCAAATAGTGGACCCCAATGGGCTTCTCCAGAAACTCGAACAACAAATACTCTCCAAAGAGCCGCCCATCCACCTGAGCTTCAAAGAGGACCCTACGGCCCTCATACACTCATGGGACAGCTCCACTAACAGAACCATTTCAGCAGGAATCCGGGGATCAAGATCTAGCTTCGTCCAAAACTTTCGAGCGGTGCTTGTGCTAGCAGCGGCGCCTCTCGGCCTCCTTGATCGCGTAAGGCAACTAGGCCCAGCTTCATCCACAGCCCCCTTTCTCTTTCCCATGAGAGAAAGGACGGTGAAAACTAAGAAAATGACCGCAATGATCTCAAAGAAGGCCATGGGAAATGAAGAAAAAGGGGAAATAGGGCTGGAGTTTCTGGTTCTTCACGGATTTGAGCCTCAACAGGGATTGTAAAGGCCCAAAAGACAAGGATTGAAGAAAGAAAATGAAGAGATGGGATGGGTTGAGAGCTTACACGATTTTGAGCCTCAAATGAGAGGGTGTAGGAGCTCAAATGAGAGAAAACGGAAAGGGTAGAGGGTAGGTGTTGCTATAAACGATGGAGGTGTGTAGATGGTGACCGAAAATGACGGAATGGGCGATTGAAGGGGAGGTTTGGGAGAGAAAACTGAAATTTTGAAGGAAAGGGAGAGCTTGGAGGTGGGTTTTATGAAGGAGGTAGGTGTTTGGGGTGGTTTTAAGCTACGACCCACACATCAGGGGGTCACCCTAGGCCCCAAAGATCGTCGGCCTGAGCAGCCCGCCCAGGCCAGTCCGTTAACCGGCGAGGCCTCGCCAACTCGGCGAGGTCCTCGCCACCCTCTAGACTAATCGGTGATGCCTCGCCATTTGGACGAGGTCCTCGTGCCCCCTAGGTCCCAAAATGATGTAGGGTCCACCCTGGGTCCCTATGGAATTGCGTGGGTAGGCCCCCGACCCCGTTTTGAGCCGTTTCAGGTCCTTTCGGGAAGTTTCTGATACATATCTGTATTTACCAATTTTTAATGGCTTGGATGGGGTGAGTTGTGATCTAAACCCGTCGTTTGATGGTCTAGAAGTGTTTTGGGGTCGACTCGTGCGATCGCGGTTGAGTACAGACTCAAACAAAATGACCGATTTCAGTGAACTTCTGCAATTGGCGAAATCGGGATACCTATGACTGTTTCTACATTTTTCTCGCACCCACCTAAGTCGAAGGGCGACAGTGTACGTCGTGTGACCATAACCCAGGTCCGATTTAATCCAAATCACACTCTGATACCAACTTATAACGCCCTGAAAATCGAAGGTCGACTAGCAACTCAACACCCGAGTCCAAAACATCACTTATGCAACATAAATACTTATGATTGAATGTTGTCTGTGTTATTGCAATAATCATGAGTGAGATTATACCAAAACAGTAATTCATACTCCAGATCAAGTTATAAAACGCAAGCGGAAGACTGAAAGATGTATATAAATGTATATAAAGCCAAAAACGTCACAATCGGTCTCCAGAGTATGAACACCTTACTGAGTTACCATATACATATATTTGTTTCAAAATTAAAATGTCAAAAACAGTGGTACAACTATAATGGTAAACCCTGTAGTCCCGTCATCTGAATGGCCTAAACGAAGCCTCCAGAAAACTTCATATAGGAGAACTCATCCTAATCATCATAGTAATCAGGCTCAGCCTCCTGCGTCTCGTCAATACCTGCATCTAAGACAAAGTCTGGTATGTGTCCAGAACACCATCCCATAACGTGGGAGTGAGTAGCTAACTCAGTGGAATAATAAAGCATAGGTTAACATGTTATCAATTCAGTCAAGTAGTAATGATAAAGCAGTACAATCAAACACTCCTAAATACTTTTATTAATGTAAGTATGGAATACAATCATGATGCATGCCCTCGACAATGCTCCCTCATGCGACAACATCTTACATCCGTGGTATGCGTTCATCCCTCGGTGCTCCATATCTTCCAGGCACATGCAATGCTATGTTATGAGCGTGATTACCGAGTTATTATTAATCTTTTTCATACAGCAGTATTGGGAAACTAAGGTACCTTCCTTATATCATTCCCAAACAATGATCCATTCTAGGGTCGTCAGTCCTAGATAATCTCATATGATGATACGGTTCTAGGTCACTGTAAAGGGCTGTCAGGGCTGTTACACGCACTCGTTGCACCGTTCCCCCATCACCTTATCAATACAGGCCTAGTTTATACTTTGTTTACTACGGGAAGTCTCGTCTCCTCACCGCAGATTTAGAGTATGCTCGAGGTCACTACAAAGGGCTGTTAGGGCTGTTACACGCAATCGTTACACCACTCCCCCATCACCTTATCAATGTAGGCCGACAGCTCGAATACAGTGTCCCATACTACCGTATTCGACTCACAAGTCTGGGTTGCTCACTGGTCACTACGGGGAGGCTCGTGGCCCCAGTGTAGGCCGACAGCTCAACCACGATGTCCCATACCACCATGCCCAGCTCATGAGTCTTAGCGGATTGAGGTACCAAGGTTAACGGGGTTACACTGGTAAGTTTGATACCTTAGGTTCAAGTAGTAGCATCCAAACATGGTGAACATACATTAGACAGATCAGGTTACTTGACGAGCTCGACTAGCACGAGCGCACATTGCATCGATCGACATGAAGTACATAAGCACTCCGTGTGGCCTAACCACTGCCGACGACCAACATACGACTCGGGTTCATCAAACACGTCCTACGTGGCGAATGAATCTCAACCACGAACTCAAGTCTGTTACCGATCGCCTGGACTATAATCATAGCCCCAATCACATTCAATCCTTAACCAGAAGCATGTAGAGTAAAGCAGAATAAATAAAGTAATTCAAGCATGTTAACAACCATGTTATAAAGCACAATATAAACAGGAAACACAAACACATATATTTCATAAGCAATTAAATTAAACAACTTACATGGAGGAAATTATATACATCTCTAAGTTAGTTGAGAATCCTGCCTCAACACCTACCTAAAGCACAAACATCTAAGTACTTACTCTTACAAGCATTTTCACAAACACTTAGAATACACTTATTAACATACATAACGTATATTAGCAAAAATATGTATCAGGGCGAATCCTTTCGCAGAGTAAGTATTACACTTATATCTAGCCTGTACATACAGTAATTTATCATGGAAAACACACTTTTAACATTTGTACGTATACGGTATTTTCTACAAATATACAGAATACACTATACGTCATAATTTGCATACGTAACTGAATCGCAAAATGAACATCGTATTGTACATGTGAAATAGCATCCAGATTATGAATCTATCATTATCTGACATTGAAAGCTTTAAAAACCTTAACCTATACGTCTAAAGTCCGCACCTTACGCCGTAGGGACGTAACGAACTTAACAGAAACTCTACGCTTTCATCAACGTCGATATGATGACCTATAACACAAGGTAAGTTAGCTACTTCGCTACTTGTACCAATAGAAACCCTAAAACATGTTAGGGTTAGGGTTTTCTTACCTAGAAATGAAGTCGGAATCGCCGAAAAATGGATTAGATCGTGATGATTAAGCACGTATAGCACCGGGGTAGAATAGCAGGAAGATTCTCCCACTTCTCTCCCACTTTATCTCTCTTTTCTCTCTTCTCTCACCTAGGGTTTTCTCAAATTCGTATGGTGAGAATGAGAGAGGGTTTAAGGTCCTTATATAGGCCTAAAACTCACTAAACTAGACTCAGTGTCATGGTATACCTAGGTTATGTCCAAAGGGCATCTGTTCCAGCTCAACGGAGCACTTCTGAAGCCCCCCCTTGAGCCAAAGGTCGGACTTAAGCTCACTGACTATGGATCTAGGTCGAGTTAAGTTTTTATTCCAATCGGGTTCCCAGATCACACGTGGCGGACCAGTTTCAATTCAATGGTTACTGAAACTCGATCAGGGTTACAAGTACACGGACATGTATGGGAAATGTTCCCTGATCCGAGGGTGTATTTGGGTCAGATTTTGACGATCTGATTGCTTATATTTGGCCCGCAAATGACAAGTCTCATATTCCTTAAATTAAATTTAATTTCTAAAGAAAACCAAGTTTTCTCACACTCTTCACTCCAGGCTCAAGCGAATAGCCCCAGAATATTATCTGGTTTTGACTTCCGAGATGGTTGTCAAGCCCCGCAAGGCAGTCTTACTTCTATAACCTCATAGTCATCGGACTTTCGACGTGCGGTCCAGATCTGATACGGAGTTTCAACGTGCTCCCGGGAGCAGCCGGGTAATGAGATTGATCCTAGATTTTAGGGTAACCTAGCATCAATGATTCTACCAGTTTTGGGTCTTGCAGATCAGATTTAAAGTGGATCAAACGGATTTCGTAGCTAATCTAGTTCAGCACTTAGTTAACTTTGTCAAATTTCTAAAGGATTTGATCCTAAGTGATTTCTGCCTAAAGTGATACTTGGGCCTTTATACGGGATTTTCGGAGTCGTTACATATATGTTCGATGTCATTGAATTTTGAATTTCGATGTCATCGTATCATAGTTCGAGTCATTGATCATTCAAGTGATTTTTAACCTGAGCTTGCTAGACATATGAGCGCTCATTTTCGATGTTATCGAGATAGGTTCGATGTCATCAAACATGTAAGTTTGATGTCATCGAACCCTATTCGATGTAATCAAGATTTGTTCCAGAATTTTGGTTTGGTTGCTAGACAAAAATGAGTCCTTTTTCGATGTCATTGAAGCCTGTTGGATGACTCGAAAGTTGTAGAAAACCTGTAATTTTTTCATATGTTCTTATAACTTAGTTTTCTATTTTTCTAATCTTATCAAGATATTTTCCTAGTTGATTTTGGGACAAATTAGAATATTTTTAAGGGGATACCTAAGGTGTTTTGGTTATAGGATGTAAGGTCTAGTTTACCTTTGAAACTCTTCGAATACTTCTACTTTGTTGAGTCTTCAGCTTTTAGTCTTCCATGTGGGGCTCATTAGACTCTATGACTCAACCGTCACATTAATTGAAAAACAAAGGCACTTTCAGAGCCTAGGTGATTCCCCACTCAATATTCATCTCCTAGACTCCAAACTAAAGAGATTCAAGACATCCTTCTTATGATTGACCACTCTAATGAGCAATTCCAAGCTCCATTATGAAGGTGTTCATATTGTCTCCTTTATTCTAGAAATTATAAATAAATCTATAGGTAAATTCTTATCTAAATATCCTATAGAACACCCATCTAGGCGAATCCCTACTAAGAACCGATTAAAACCATTAGTTGTAGGTGATTCAACCCAACTCCCATTGGATTGACTACCTCATTGGGACATCGTATGAAAGGTGATTGATCGTAGAAGCTGAAGCATCAACATCAATGATCATGAGAGAAAATGATAAGCTAATTCAAGCACGAGAGAGCATTGAAGAAATATCTCAAGAAAGTGCATCAATAGGGCTCAATGCGACAAGTAATGTTGTCATTTGTAAGAGTCCACATACTCTTTCCTTATGTAGGATTGAGTATTAAGTTTGTGACCCAAACTCGAGCAAGTTCTTGTGTAGGACTGTATCACCACCAACATGGGTGGGTACATGTGAAAGTCCTTGTATAGGCCTCTGGTGGGAGTGTACATTTGTTAAATCCTTATGTAGGCCTCCGACGGAAGTGTATGTTTATAAGACCTTGTGTACGCTTTCGATGGGAGTGTATACTTAGAAAGGTTAGGGTGAACCTATTGAAAACTTCTAACATGGTGAAATTTGGTACACTCAATGAGAGTGTGTCCGCTAGGAGTGGAGTAGGCAAGTAGCCAAACTGTTATACATGTTTGTGTTTGAGATTGTTATTTGTGCATATTTCTATTTATGCTTGTGAGCTTAATTCATTGAATTATATGAATGCATAATTAGATGTATGCTAGGTGTTGAATAGTTAACACATCTCACACATAAGATCACTATCTTACCTTGTATACTAGTTGCTTATATTGTTATATCTATTGTAGTCTATGTGATTGTTCCAACTTGGCTTGGAAGCCTAAGTGTTAATTTTCTTATTGATTTGAATTGGTAAATTAGTTAATTAAGCAAAGAATTATTCAGTGATCATATTCACCCTCTCTCTCTCTCTCTCTCTCTCTCTCTCTCTCTCTAGGGCTTAGTCGTATTCTAAGCTCCACCAAACTCCCGCATAGCGTGGGGTCGTATTAGACAACCAACACAATTTCAATTGAGTGGATTGCTCTTTAAGGACTTAACCATCAAGAGTAAGGTTCGTATGAGCTTTAAAATTATGTCTACCCATGAGGGGAATGCTGTCATATGACCTCCCTATTTTGATGGGTCTAACTATGCTTATTAGAAGGCTAGGATGAAGGTTTTCTTAAGATCCTTTGACCCCATGGTTTGGACAATTGTCCAACAAGTTTGGACTATGCCCGTAGAATAAGTCGTGATTAATGGTAGAACCATAAGCGCTCTTAAAGATAAAGATAAATATAGTGTTAATGAGAGAGCTAGGTGCACCTATGACGCTAAAGCTTTCAATGCGATTTACTGTGTGGTTTTTTCCAATGAATTCAAAGGCATTTGTATATGTAAAATGGGAAAGGTAGTGCGAGACATATTGGAAACCACTCACAATGGAAATAACATAGTAAAACATTCAAAGCTTCAGCTATTAACCACACAATTTGAAAATAAAAAAATGGAAGCGAATAAAACTTTCATAGAGTTATATTCTAAATTAAATGATATTTGTAACTCCGTGTGGGGTTTAAGTGGGAGAATTCTCGAGGGCTATATATTTAAGAAAATACTTAGATCCCTTTCAGATAGGTTCACTTCCAAAGTAACCTCAATAGAAGAGCATAGAAACATAGATAAAATGAAACTAAAAGAACTTGTAGACTCCCTACATATATTTGAACTACATGTAAGAGAAATTCTCTCTAGAAAGAAACTCACTATTTTGAAAACTTCACATAGGCACAAGAATAAGAAAATCAAATCTAAAGATAACAGTGATGATGAGGAAGATGAGGATGAGAAAATGGCTACAAAATTTTAAAATTTCCTCAAATTAAATAGAGGGAAGGGTTGTGACACAAAGGGTAAATCGGTTGAACCTCTGTGTGTGGGTAAATTTTTCAAAAAACTAAGTGTGGCCCAATGTTCCAGCTATGAGGGTTATGGACATGTTGCCACCATATGCACTAGTAAAGTAAGATCCAAAGGCAAGGTTATGGAAGCAACATGGGATGATACAGAGGAGTTTGAATCCGAATCACGAGGCTCTACGAGTGATGAAGACCTCGGACATTTATGTGTTCTAATGGCCTCCACCATTGCTTCCCTCCCTAGAGACTTGGGAGGTAATTTTGACCATAATTCCTTGGAAGAAGAAGAAGAAGAAGAAGCAGAAGAAGAAGAGTCCTCTAATGAAGAAGATGAAGATGGAGAAGATAAAGACTTGCAAGAGGCCTATGACCAGTTTTATTCTAAATGTATAAAATTTTTAAGAAGTTGGGTCAGATAAATGAAGAAAATAATTAATTAGCTAATGATCTAGAAAGAGTAAAATTTAAAAATATATTCCTAGGACTAGAAAAGGAAAATCTCATAGATCCTCAGTGTTTTTAATTATTGTTTAAATCCTCTTTTTCTTTTGTTGGATTAAAAATCAGACCGCTCGATTAGTTCTTATTGTTTTCTCAACCCAATTCCATGTGCAATGACCTCGGTCTCACCGAGTTAAGCCTACAGTGCAATCTTGTACTTGGGATTGTCGCAACAATAACCTCTTAAGAGGCCTAGACATGTGAAGCTAGGGAAAAACAAGAATAAAAAGGAAATAAAAAAAATTAATGGATCTAAGCATACATCTAGGAGGAAGAAGAAGATCCATTTGCTTAAAAATAAAAAATAAAAGAAGAAGAAGAAGAGCCACACTAAACACTAGAGGAAACTCCCTAGGCTCACACGCCCAAGTCATTAAGAAAGTGTTTGGATCATAAGTTACTTAAGATAAGCTACTTATGCGTAGCTTACTTTGATTTCTACTTAAACTGAAGTGATTAGGTAACTTTAAATAAAACAGCTACTTATAATTGATCATAAACTAAACTTATATATCTCAAATAAGTTACTTTTCTACGGCTGTCAGTAGAAAAAATAACTTATTCGGTGGTATCCAAATCGGCCTAATTGCCCTACCCTTTTCGAGGATAATGGACTCACTTTCTCTCTCCACCCCAAAACTTCTAATATTATTTTTAGAGGGAGAGCATAACAATGCTTAGGAAAGGATATTATGAAGCTATATATAGAGATTCATAAGGTAAATACCACATGCCCTGACTTAATTACAAGAGATGCCGATTGCTTTCACCAATGGAAAGGAGTTTTACAATTCTTTGACCTACAAGCATTTCTCCATGTTGTTATACAATCCTGATGAGAGAATTAGCAATCCTCTAAATACAGGTGCAGAGATCTTTGCTCCAACAATAGATAACTTCGCTAGGGTCTCTAATTTCTCAAAACTTCTCTTTTCTAAATAACAAGTTCCCTAGTTTGTGAACAGAAAAATGCTACTTGCGTAGCCAGCGGGAATATAGAAATGCTACTCAAATCCCAAGTTCCAGAATATCCCTTCTCCATTTGTAGTTGAGAGTCTGGAAGCATGCATTACACTAGTAGTCGATAGCCCCCAATCAATCTACATTACGTTGAGCAGGCCACAATTTGTAGATCCTTTTCTTCTCAAAGATAGATGACAGTTTACGAAACAAGCTTGTGGCCCACTTCACCCGTAAATTAACGGGAAGCGGTTTCCTGCTAAAGCCTTTGGCAGGAAGTTCCCACACCGGATGCCATCTGGGGCCCACTTGGGCCCACTTTGATGTTTTTGAGAAATCCAGTCTGTCATCTGTTTTTCGAGATCATTTTAGAACATATGACAAAAAACGAGGAAGATCCAAAACTCGAGTGGACCATATGAGAGGAGATAATAGGGAAAGACTTTTCTACCATTGAAATCTTCCTGGGCTCCACCTTGATGTTTATATGCCATCCAAACCGTTTATAATGTCATTCTCACTACGATGAAGTAAAATCACAAAAAAAAAAAAAAAAAAAAAAAAAAAAAAAAAAAATTAAAAATTTAAAACAAATTTAAAATTTTTTTAAAAAATAAAAATTAAAAATAGCTTGATATGAAGCTTTTATGGCCGCACGAATGTTCCAACGGTAGTCACTGAATCCCCACTGTTTCCTCTCATTTAGCACACTAGAGTTTTGGATACGCTCCATTTTTGGCCATGTCCTTAAATGATCTTGACGAACAGATGGCCTATTAATCGATGATGGACAGGGTGGATTTCACACAAACATCACAGTGGGCCCCACCTAGCATCCCAGGAACTCCCTGCGGAAGCCTTTAGCAGGAAACACTCGTCCAAATCAGCGTATGTAGATTGTGGCTTATTAATCGATGATGGAAAGATGCTTTTCTCCAATATCATTAATTGGATGATGGTATGCGTGGGGAGTTTCTATCACCTCCTAAAATACCCAAAACTATAACATATGCTGGGCCTTTGTGCTTCATCCAAATTCAAATCTAGCTATGCTGCGGGTATTAGGTAATCTCTTGCTAGCACTGCTGTTCTTCCACAGCTCTCAAACCCAACCTGTGATGGATCCAGGGGGGGGAAAGTCATGCTTGATCCTTTGCCCCATACTTTGAGATGCTCCTCCCCATCGATCAAGCGGCGACACTGCTTGTGTTAGGCTTAGCCACTAACATTCTGTTTGAACAAGTCAACGTGTTCACTGTCAACCACAGACACTTGGATGCAATTCTTTTGAATTGCCTATCGAACACCCTATCAATTGGAGCCTCAATCATTACAAAATATACTTCTCCAGCTATCTAAGGTCACCAAGCAAAATAGTCCACGGATGCTAAATCATCCAAACTTCTGATGAGCAAATCATACAAGGCCAAAAGAGAACAATAGAAACGGACTTACAAGTGCTTACGATACAAGATTCAACTTCTTGTTATACATATATAAGACAGCCAGAGAAAATTTTGAATCAATGATATCAAGATGTGGGTTGATTAAACCAGCAGATGAGTTCCGCAGCCCACCAACTTGCACCTACTCGCCTGTTCCAGCAATCTTCTTCTTCAACTCTTCTATATCTGTTGCTAGCTCTTTTCTGCTCGACTGCATGTAAGGACTTTCTCTGTCAGCAACATGTGGCTGACATGTACAATGTTCGACTAGAGCATGCCTAAACATGTTCTAGTTTCCATCTCATACAAGTGGGGCCCACAGTTCAGTGATCCAAACTAGTGAAATGGTCAGATCCACTTATTTTATGGCTCATGCACCAAAATCTGCCATATGAAACAATCCTAACCTTTCATTTGGTGGCCAGCGAATAGAAGGTTAAAATAGTACTACATTGGTCCACTTCTTTTTCTAGACTGCGTCGATCCATATTCAGCCACAACAGAGGCAAAAGATTTTATTCCTATAATATTCCAATCATGAAGATTTTAGAGCATGGGGAATGCAAAATGGACCTATAATATCAATAGTATGGGCCCACTTGTACAAACTGAAGACGAAGTCTACGAATAAAATAAAATTTCAGGACAATTGAGCAAACACTAGTATGTATGAGATCCAAACCAGCAATGTCAAATATTGCTAGTTTTACCTTGAACAGAAGGTATCGGTAGACAAACCATCCAGTGTATCCAAGCCCAACTAATTCCATAATCTTTGGAAGCTGGTAAGAAGCAAGGAAAAAAAAACAGAGAAACCTGTTTAAACAAGTTTACCAGAAGAGTCCAGTACAAAAACTAAATAAGCCTGTTTCACAGAAAACCATGCATCCCCCAATCTACACAGTAAATATGGTCACATGGATGGTGATCTGGAGTCTGGACTATTTATCTGGTGTCCAATATGGATGGGACATGGCACAAAAGTTGCACTGGCAAGGTGATTGCCACCATCCAAACCATTTCCTGCAAATGAATTTTACAATAACATAGGCAACAGTTTTATATTCATGAGCAGCAGTCCATTGACTGGATGGTTAGGACTAAATTTGGGCCATGCAGCATCAATTACAGGTCCATCCGTATGGTCACTGGAGTTTGAATGATGAATCATTTTATATGGGGTATTCTCTACTCTATGGAAAAGATCCTCTTGCAGCCTAGCTTGGGATCCTCAGGCCTATATCGCAAGCATCAGTTACCAATCTAGTCAAATTCAAAGCAAAGGACAGAACAAGTCAGATCACAAACCAGAGGAACCGAGTTGATAGCACCAACAACAATGGATGAGAGCCAAACCGCTACTATTGCCCCTCCTCCATAGACAATTACCGTAGACTTGTTTTCAAGTGCATCCCACTGACAAAATTGTTAACAAATACCAAAGGTCTTATATTAAGGTGGTTTACAATGGTCACCGAATCGGAGGGTGGAAAATGGGATTATTACCTTCTCCTTCAAATCTGAGAAGACCTCTTCAACTTGAACAGAGCTTGATGTCTCTTCGGAGGAAGAGGCCCTTACAAGAAGTGGAGAAAACCTGCGGGACTCTGTTAAGAAGAGAAATGCAGAGCATGGTCAGTATTCTACTTTAAACTATGAGTGAATTCTAGTTTATCAATCTGCAGCAGGAGGTATCCTAGATAGAGAACTAGTTTAAGCTTTTCTTTTTTTGTTTTTAATTATTTTGGGATGGCAGGCAAAGTTTAGTTTTCACAAGCTACAGCCACTACAATCTCTATTTAACCACAGAAGATACTGGGCCAAGATATAGCAACTGATTACTAATAAACAAGGAAAAATCACTCTGGTTTCTCCCAGTGTTCGAAATATCGGTATCGCATTACGTATTGCACCCTTGGGATACGGATACGTATCGGTTATCGCAAGGGATATATCGGTTGTATCGCGTAATGTATCGCTGTTGTTGGAAACATAGGGAAACATTGGAAATTGATCGATTTTTTCAACAAAATTTCAGTGATTGTTAAAAAAGACATCAATACACACTTACAAATCAAAACATTACAAAAAACAAGTGCACATAATAGGTCTTCTTTGTATGGGGTCCTAATTTATACATTGTCTAACTAAATTGATGCAAGTATATTCAAAGTCTATTCATACAATTTATAAATGTAAGAAGACGTGTGGAAACACAAGCAATACATTCAAAAGCAATAGAAGAATCACTAGATTAGGTTACATACATGTTTGATTTTGATTTTTTTCAATTTTCCACAACTCGATCCTTTTCCTCCAAATCTCGAAATTGAAGCTGCCAATCCATAATTTTTCATACAAAACATGAAAAATCATGGATTTGTAACAATTTGACAATGATTTAACATGATTTACAGGAATAAAAAATTATCAAAAATAAAAAATATTTGCCAGATCGAACATGTGAGATATATCCCACTACTTGTATGTTTTGTATCGCATGGGTGGGATACAAGATATATCATGGGATATATCGGCCGATATCGTCGATATTTAAAACACTGGTTTCTCCTAAAATTTAAAATGATTAGCAGGAAGATTCAACAACAACATCAACAACAATAATTAATATTCATATCATCATCATCAAAACTAGAAATTGGACATCAAGTATAATAGCAGTGGGTAGAGATCGGATGCTAGGCAGATATTGTACAAGCTTATTGAGTGTCTTTCTTTCAGTTAGGTTCTGTAATCTGAAAGGCAATTCCGCATGGGTCTTTTCATCAGTGTACAGGCTTTGCGACTTGTCTGGAACATTGATGGTGATTTCAACATTGTTCGATATCCAAATGGATGAAGAACGTAGTCAGAATTTTGGCCAAAATGCAAGAGTTCTCCAATTGTATAGACAGCCATGAGTGGATTGAGTTCTCGCTGGGTTTCTACAGCTTGGTCAAATGGTAAAGTCAACCCTATCATGACTCACCTCAATAGATTCCTAGCCTCCAGATTGGGAAGACCTTTTCCCTTCAGTTCCTCAATGTGATGCCCCAAGGCCAGTTTCGAGGACCTCCATTTTAGTTTGCACTGATGTGGCTTGAACAAAACGACTTTGTAGAAGAAGTCAAGGGTGAGTTGAGCACAAGTTGATGGTTAAGCACAAAAAGCTGAAGGTTTTCATTGAAGAGTGGAAGAAGGCCGCCTTGGGGAACTTGGAGGCAATCAAGGGTTCCATCCTTCAGGACATCGTAGATCTAGACCATAAAGAAGCGGATAGTTTGACATTGTAGGAAAGAGTCTTAAGGGATCCCTAAGGACTGAATATAAGAATAAAGCTTGCGAGGACGAAATCAAATGGCGTCAATGTTCCAAAGTGGTTTAGTGAACGTGAGGAGTGAACGTGAGGAGAAGGCATAATGGAATCCAAGGCCTCCTCTCCATTAATGGGAGGTGGAGTACTGATAAGAAGAAATCAGTGAAGCAATAGTAGAGATTTTAATCTCTTATCAGACAACAATCGGAAACGGCCTAGTTTGGATAACTTGCACTTCAACCAAATAATCTTGTGTGGTGTGTGTTCTTCACTCACCTGGACTCATTGCCCTCCAGTAGTCTTGGAATATTTCATTCTCCTATTCACCGTGTTTTGATCTGATGACTCATTTCATTTTCAACTAGAGTTTCAAATATCATCTAATATGACTTGATTTCGGCTGGGTTGTATTGGCTTTAGGTTGGAACCAGTCCAGGTCACACTCCTGCTACAATAAAACATCTAGACTGAGTTCCAACTCAGCCCAAATCGCCCCTGACTTGCTTCAACTTGGCCCATATCACAACAAGCCACCCTGAATCATGGTGAGCCCTGACGAGTCAGCTTGGGTCAAGGCAACTCATTTCTTTGGTTAAAGGGGTGTTGTCTTTCATGGTGACTGCCCAATATCTATCAACTAATTGACCAGTTACAGCATCACTTCAGTACATAAATTGTTTTATCTACTAAAGAAAGGCCCACTCTCCAGAGGATTCAATCCAAGTTACGTGTGTGCCACATGTGCAATTTCAGGGTGTTTGCAAATCATTTATCTCACTCTGCCAGAGTATGAAAGATTTTTCTCGTTACAAGATGAGTTAGTGATAATCTCACAGAGGGGATTTGCTAGGCCTATACATGTGGTGTGTATAAGAGCCCATCTCCACACCATCCCATGGCCCAGGTGGCATGCTGTGTGAGATCCAAGCAGTCGATCAGATTGGTCCCACAGCAGAAATCCCTATGCCAAAAAATAAGGTTACTCCTCTCATCAAATAGGCCCGACAGTTTCTTAAATTTTTTGGCCATTTGAATGGTTTCTTAAACTGTAGCTCAAATGACTTGTATACAGGATTGATATTTAGTCAATGGCATCTACAGGTTGGGACCCATCTGATGAACAACTTAGATCTTGCATAAGTTTACAATTTTGACACATAGAGGAGCATTTAGATGAGCTCTCTTGTACACGTGTGGCCTTAGCAATCTTTCATAAGATGGATGATACACAAGCGAGTGGCGAAGATCTTTTACTTTTATGAGACGAGTAAAAAAATAAAAACAATAAAAAAAAGGGAAAGGGAAGAAGGAAAAAAAAAAAAAAAAGAAGATCAGGTATTTCTTTTCCTTCTATGCTAAGATCACAAACATGTGCGAGATTTGAGCTTTCCATCAAGTCGTTCACATTGTTAAGATAATTGGGTAGGAAAAGCTGGTCATTTCGTTGTCCATACTTTTTATTCCAATGCGCTAAAGCCTACATACACATCTTGCAGAGAAGTAGGAGGAACATTTTTCTTATTTTCCTGTTTATTATATTTTTACTATCTTTTTTGCATTTTAAAATAATTTTAGTATTTTTGTGTAGTTTCCAGGTGACACTTCCTATCTCAATGATTCATAATGGGTTCACACACCGAAACTGATATTTAAATCCTTGTTGACTAAGCAAAGTTGACTCAGTTTCAGAGGATATTTGGAACCATTGAAAAAATAGATGTACAAACCCCTGATATGAAACTGGAGTACAATTTCAGCAAAGAAGATACCCTTATTATTCACGGGAGCGCAGAAAATGAAATCCACATTATGCACGCATCTGTTTCCTTTATTTTTCAACCCAATTACAAGTGAGATGAGAATAGGATGTTGGCACAGTAGGAAGCGGTCACACCCAAACATACCCTTAGTAATGGCTACTAGAACATCCCACACTGCTCTTTGTAATTTCTTGTATTTAATTGAACGAGGATCTTTTCTTTTCTTTTGGTTCAGAAATAATGAGATTATCTATTTTCCAATGAACAGGAAAGTACAAATAGAAGAAAACACAACATATGAGGACCCTTTTCTTTTCTTTTATTTTCTTTTGTAGTACATTTTTCCCTATAATTAATATAATGGAGAGGCGCCAGTTCATCGAAAAGGAAAGATGCATTCCACATACTGGCTACTTTCATGGTGTGATGGTTTGATCTGACTTATCTTAGGAATCTTTTTCAGTTCAATGCGGAGACCTCTTCTTAATCGTCTAAATCGAAAGGCTGAATCTGTCCTCCCATCGAAAGTGGGAAGCAACAGACGGATGGCCTGGATTACAGAACCATGGGCCCCATAGGCCAGAACTCAGGCCGGCCCGCGCATATCTCGTCGGAGATAAAGAAGATTCAATGACAGAAGAAGATGGATGGATTACAAGGAAGGAAGTGGGTACCTGGAAGCCGTTGAGAGAAAGATGTACGGTCGTGATGGAGGAGGAGGGAAGGGCGAGGTGGGAGGAGTAAGGTTGAAGAAGAAGAAGGGAGACGCGCTCCCAATACAGCTGCTGCCATTGAAGCAGCACCTCCTGCATATGCCATTCGACCAGCTCGACCAACCTCTCGTTGACTCTCCCACTCCCCCTTTCCTTATCTCTCTCTCTCTCTCTCTCTCTCTCTCTCTCTCTCTGGAAACCTATTAGTGGTGGCGTGGTGCTGTGGTAGCAAGCAATCCCAACCCCCAACAAATCACAAGAAATGGGTGAGGGGCATATTCGTCCAATTCCCGCATTATCGCTTCTATCTAGAGTCAGCAGCGGCATCTGTCGACACGTGGCGTGGAGAATCGTCTGATTGGTCCTCCCCCTATCGAAATCCCCCGAGCGAGCCAGAGCCTCCCAGCCTTTAGCTTTACAAATTAGAAATCCACCCTCCTCTCTACCTCTCCCTCGTGGGACCATGGTCCAGTGTTCGAAGCCTTCGATATATAACCCGGTCAACCTTGACTGTAGACAGCCCCTACCCGATTGCCAGATTAAAACTATTGTTCACCTTTAATCAAGCTTCAATTGAAAGTATTCATGTAACCTGACACTCGCCACAAAGCAGAATAAGTTGGACAAAATATGGCTTAGGGTGAATCTTGGAAGCAATTTACGGGCCGGATCAACCGATTAAAGGCCTTGCTAATCCATGCATCAGGGTCATTTGAATATTCAAATAAGACATCGACTTGATCGAATCATATTAGCTAGCCGAAAAGGCTTCCAAAACTTGGACTGGCTATTTAGGAAAGACCCTCAGGGGACCTAGAGATAATCAGTAGAATAGATTGATGGACTCATAATTCGTTTAACCAGATCTCTACTGCTTACCTAAAGCATTCAAGAGTTACGAATTAATCAAGGCACATTTTGTATACTTCAACAGTATCAAAATTTTGTAAAAGTTAAACCAAAAGGATTCCCAGCATCTCTTAGATACAACTACCCGACCTGATTGGCTAACACTAGAATGGGTGGGTGACAGAACCAAGTTGCACACCACATACCTCATAAGCGATATGACTGAACACTGGGAAAAACAAGAGCATACATCGATGGCGTTCATGTGTCCTTATCAGATCGATTGGGGTTGCACATGCCGAGCATGGGCATGTATGACAAAATAATAGATATAACGAATTTTTGATGCGATAGGATCTGAGAATCCGTTAAATAGTAGAGCATACGTTCAACGAATGTTCAACATATAATGTGTGATGATCTAGACTACCACTAGCCTGGATAAGATAGGATTCGAAATTCCGACAAGTAACAGAGATATAAGCTAGTGGAATGTCTAAAATGCAATACATGATAGCTTCACGAATTGTCTGATAAGATAGGATCTAGAGTCCCAGCAAGTCCAGAACATAGATTCAATGGAAATCTAGCGAGAGGGGTTAAGGAGGAAAGTAATGATATCATGAATGTTGCTCGCATCACGTGCACCTGTGGATGCTGTCGGATTTCCTGAGGGTACAAGAGATCAACTCTCTTCTTCCCATTAGTTGCCTCGCTCGAGGGCTTTCGTTAAAGGGTAAAGGGGTGTGATATTTGACCAGAGTCGCCACTAACCAATTCTTACGATTCTACATCTCGTTAGACCCCGTAGAAACGCTTAAGATTGATAACCCAAAGATTTTTAACCCTAAGATGACTCGTGAGTTTACATTCTAGAGATTCCAAATAAGGGACCTTGGTTATAGAGAGGGAGGGTGTTAGGCACCCACTCTGCCCGTGCGAATGTACGATCTTTACTTCACAAGATCTGACTAATTTCTAAAGAATAAGGTTAGTTCTCGCATGCAGGAAATGTCATGCGATGCAATAGTAGGGGTGCTTGATCGATCTAAATTTTTTATGGGAAAGTTTCGATTATATTAACAAGCCGCGGAGCATACATTCAAAACAATCAAGTGCAGGGTATATGTATAGGATGCTTATGATGTTGTATGGATGCTTATGACAAAATAACCGCCAACCAGCTAAGGTTTCTAGTGGACGTACTACGATTATATCAGTAGGTCTCAAAGCATACGCCTGTCAGTCAGATACGATGGAAAATGATAGAATGCAATGTATATGCTAAAACAACGGCTAACCAACTAAGGTTTCTAATGGGCAAGATCCGATTATATCGGCAAGCCACAGAGCATACACCAGCTAGTCAGATGTGTAAAACGATGAAAATGCACTATGATGTTGATGTATATGAGGAGCAAGAAGGTTGAGAATGGAATGAATGTTGCACAATGATAATGAGTTGATCCGTTGAAACTTATAGAGACTTGAATGACTGGATGAACGATGGTGTCACAAGGCTAGATTGATTGGCTCATATTTAAACTTAGGTGACTTAGGAGGCTTGGACTCTGATTAGTCTAGGTTAGACCAGGGCCGAGCTCTCTCTCTCTCTCTCTCTCTCTCTCTCTCTCTCTCTCTCTCTCCTTGGTGTTATAATGGAAGGGGACTCCTTTGGGTAAGGAGGGATTATTGGAAAAGGGAGTAGATGTCTTGAAATGAGAAGGGATGGGGGCTATTTATAGCCTTCAACCCTGGTTTTCTTGTGTAACGTCTCGGAAAATCCTGTACAAAGACCCGAGTACCACCTCAGGCAGAAATCACTTAGGATCAAATCCTTTAGAAATTAGACAAAGTTAACTAAGTGCTAAACTAGATTAGCCATGAAATCCACTTGAATCACTTTAAATAAGATCTGCAAGTCCCAAAACTTGTAGAATCATTGACGCTAGGTTACCCTAAAATCTAGGATCAAACTCATTACCCGATTACTCTCGGGAGCACATTGAAACTTTGTATCAGATCTGGACCGCACATCGAAAGTCCGAATGATAAGAAGTTATAGACTTAGGACCGCCTTGTGGGGCTTGATAACCATCTCGGAGATCAAATCAAGATAGTGTCCCACGGCTATTCGCTTGAGCCCGGAGCGAGGAGTGTGAGAAAACTTGGTTTTCTTTATAAGTTAAATCAAATTTAAGTAATCTGAGACTTGATGTTTGCGGGCCAAATATAAGCAACCAGATCGTCAGAATCTGCCCTAAATACACCCTCGGATCAGGAGAAATTTCATATACATGACAGTGTACTTGAAATCCCCGATCAAGTTTTAGTGACCGTTGAACTGAAATTGGTCCGCCACGTGTGATCTGAGAATCCGACTTGAATGAAAACTTAACTCCACCTAGATCCAAGGTTGGTGAGCTTAAGTCCAACCGCACACAGAAAAGAGGCCGCCAGAAGTGCTCCGTTGAGACGGAACAGACCCACTTTAGTTATAACCTAAGTATACCTTGACCTTAGGTCTATTTAGGTGATGTTTTAGGCTATATAAGGACCTTAAACACTCTCTCATTCAGCCCATACGAATTTGAGAAAAACCCTAGGAGAGGGAAGAGAGAAAAGAGAGAGAAAGTGTGAGAGTTGGGGGAGAACCTTCCTAATATTCTATCCTCTTACTATACAAGCTTAACCATCGTGATCTAATCGCTTTTCTGACAATTCCAGCTTCGTTTCTAGGTAAAAAAACTCTAACCCTAATCTGATTTAGGGTTTCAATTGATTCAATTAGCGAAATAGCTAACACTACTTGTACTTTAGGTCGTTATACTGTCGTGGAAGAAGCCTTAGCATTCCTACCAAATTTATTACGCTTTTACAGTGTAAGGTGCAGACTTTAGACGTATAGGTTATGGTTTTCAATGCTTTCAATGTCAGATAATGATAGATTCATGATCAGGATGCTATTGCACATGTACAAAGTGCTGTCCGTTTCGTTTTTCGGTTATACATTAACTATGTTGAATATACTGTATTCCTCGTATTTGTAGAAAGTACCGTATGCGTATAAATTTTGAAAGTGTGTTTGCCATGATTAATTATTGTATGAACATGCTATATATGTGTATAATACTTACTTGGCGAAAGGGTTCCCCCTAATACATGTTTTTGCTAGTATACGCTATGTATGTTGAAAGAGTGTATTCTAAGTGTTTGTGAAAATGTTTGTAAGAGTAAGTACTTAGATGATTATGCTTTAGGTAGGAGTTGAGATAGGATTCTCAACTAACTTAGAGATATATATGACTTCCACCATGTTGGTTGTTTAATTTAACTAATTGCTTACTTATAAAATATATGTGTTTGTATTTCCTGTTTATTTTGTGCTCTATGACATGTTTTATGACATGCTTGCTAACATGCTTGAAGTACTTTATTTATTCTGCTTTACTCTATATGCTTCTGGTTAAGGATTGATTGTGATTGGGGCTATGATTATAGTCCAGACAATCGATAACAGACTTGAGTTCGTGGTTGAGATTCATTCGCCACATAGGATGTGTTTGACGAACCCGAGTCGTACTTCAGTTGGCAACAGTGGTTAGGCCACGCGAAGTGTATATGCACTTCATGTCGTTCAGTTGGTGGTGCGCTCGTGCTAGCCGAGCTCGTTAAGTAACCCGATTTTTCTTATGTATGTTCACCATGTTTGGACGCCTCTGTTTGAACCTAAGGTACTAACCTTACCAGTGGAATCCCGTTAACTGTGATACCTCGATCCGCTAAGACTCATGAGCCGGGCATGGTGGTATGGGACACCGTGGTCGAGCTGTCAGCCTACGCTGGGGCCACGAGCCTCCCCGTAGTGACCATTGAGCAACCAGACTCGTGAGCCGATTATGGTGGTATGGGACACTATATTCGAGCTATCGGCCTACACTGATAAGGTGATAGGGGAGTGGTGCAATGATTCCGTGTAACAGCCCTGACAGCCCTTTGTAGTGACCTCGAGCGTACTCTGAGTATACGTGGAGGCTACGACCCTTCTGTAGCAACAAGAGTACAAAACTAGGCCTGTATTGATAAGGTGATGGGGGAGTGGTGCAACGATTCCGTGTAACAACCCTAGCAACCCTTGCAGCGACCTAGAACCACACATCGTATGAGATTATCTAGGATTGACAACCCTAGAATGGATCTTTGTTTGGGAATGATACAAGGAAGGTACCTTAGTTTCCCAATCCTGTTGTTTGAAAGGTATTAATAATAACTCGGTAATCATGCTCATCATCGCACTGCATGTGCCTGGAAGATGTGGAGCACTGAGGGATGAACGCATGCCCCGGACATAAGATGGTGCCGTATGAGGGAGCATTGGTGAGGGGCATGCATCACGACTACATTTCATACTTGTGTTAACAAGAGTACTTAAGATGGTTGATTGTACTGCTTTATCATTACTGCTTAACTGATTTGATAACATGTTAACTTATGCTTTATTGTTCCACTGAGTTAGCTACTCACTCCCATGTTACGGGACGGTGTTCTGGACACCCACCAGACTCTGTCTTAGACGCAGGTACCGACGATTCACAGGAGGCTGAGCCTGATTATTATGATGATCAGGATGAGTTTTCCTTCATGCAGTTCGCTGGAGGCTTCGCGTAGGCTATCCAGATTTACGGGGCTACAAGGTTTATGATTGTAGTTGTACCATTTTAACATTTTGATTCAAGAACAAATACATGTATATGATGACTTCGTTCGTATTCATACTCTTGAGATCGAGATTGTTTTGTTTTATACACATCTATATACATCTTTCAGTCTTCCGCTTATGTTTATACATGGATCTGGAGTATGAATTACTGTTTTGGTATAATCTCACTCATGTTTATTACACTAACACAGCCAACATTTAATCATCATTCTCTATGTTGCATAAGTGATGTTTTGGAACTCGAGAGTTGAGTAGCTACTCGACCCTCGAATTTTAGGGCATTACAAGTTGGTATCAGAGCATGATTTGGATTAAACCGGACCTGAGTTATGGTCCCATAACCTACACTGACGCATTTCGAAACTTAGGTGGATGCGAAAAAAATGTAGAAACAACCCTAGATTTTTCTGATTTCGCCATTTGGCGAAGTTCATCGAAATTGGTCACTTTGATTGAGTCCGTACTCATCCGTGATCGCACGAGGCCACCCTAAACCACCTCTAGACCGTCACACGACGGGTCTAGACCACAATTCATCCCATCCCAGTCGTTAAAAATCAGTAAATGCTGATATGTATCAGAAAGTATCCGAACTAACCCGAAACGAAGTGAAACGGAGTCGTGGGCCTACCCACGCTAATCTATGGGTACCCAGGGTGGGACTCACATGTTTTTGGGTCCTAGGGGACAGGAGGGCCTCGCCAAAATGGTGAGCTCGCCGATTGGTCCAGGGAGTAGCGAGGCCCTCGCCAGGTCGGCGAGGCCTCGCCGGTTATCGGGCTGGTCCGGGCGGGCCAGTCGAGCCGATTGATTTTAGGGGTTTAAGAACCCCCCTGATGTAGGTCCCGTCCACTGCAACCCTCCCAAATACCTCCTTCCTTCACAAAACCCACCTCCAAGCTCCCTTTTCTCTCTGAACTTGCTGTCCTCTCTCTCAAATCTCCCTTTCAATCGTCCAATCTACCATTTTCGATCACAACCCATTCCCTTCCAACGTTTCCAGCAATCCATACCTCCCTACTCATTAGATTCTCTCTCATTTGAGCCATTGCACCTCCCATTCGTGGCTCCAAATCGTGTAAGCCACTGACCCATCCCTTCTCTTCATTTCCCTTCTTTACTCCTTGTCTGTTGGGCCTCTACAACCCTTGTTGAGACCCAAGTCTGTGGAGAACCAACCCTCCAGCCCTTTTTCTTTCATTTCCTTCACTTTTCATGGCTTTCTTTGCTATTGTTTCGGCCATTTTCTCCATCTCTACCATCTTTTCTCTTATGGGAAAGAGAAAGGGTGTTGCGGATGAGGCTGGGCCTAGTCGCCCTACACGTTCAAGGCGGCCGAGAGGCACCGCCGCTAGCACAAGCGTCACTCGAAAGTTTCGAATGAAGCGGGATCTTGATCCCTGGATTCCTGCTGAAAGAGCTCAGTTGGCGGCACTACCTCATGGATTTTATGAGGACCGTAGGGTTCTCTTTGAAGCCCAGGTGGATGGGCGACTATTCGGTGAATACAACTTGTTCGAGCAATTGGAGGCGGCCCATTGGGGTCCGCTATTTGAGGCAAGAGGTCGCGCCAATGCAGGTACTGTCCGAGCCTTCTACGCCAACATTCACGAGCCTACACTAGAACCTTTGCAGTTCCATCTCTCTTGTGGAGTGGATCGGTTTGCCATAGTTGATGTTAGATTGATTTCACAGCTTATGGATATGCCCCTTGGTGAAGTACATGCCAGTGAGCAGAATCTGGGGAGTACACATGAAAGGGATCGTCGCACACGTTTCCTTTGTGGTGGCCGACTGGTTGAGTGGCAGCCGAACAAAAGCCTTCTAGCATCCCATATGACAGATGACTTCCACCTATTACATCACATCTTCACATACAACCTCTACCCCAAACACAGTAATAGCAACGAGTGTACGCGACTCATGGTAAACTTTCTATACCAAGTGGGGCAGAGGGTGAACTTGTGCGTGCCTACATTCATGTTGCGACAGATAGTGAGTATTGTACGCTCCACCAGAAGCTCTGATTCGCTTCCCTTCGGCTGACTCATATGCAAGATTGCACGGGAGTTTGGCTACAGTCTGGGGATGGAAAGGCCGGCACCGATTCATCAAATCGACGAGAGTACTCTCCATCAGATGGAACTCGTGGCATGGCGACGACGAGCCCGACATGAGGAGAGTGAGGATGAGGCAGAGAGGGAAGAAGAAGAGAGTGAGGAAGGGAGCGAAGCTGAAATAGAAGAAGAAAAAGAGGAACCAGAGGCTCAGGATACCGAGGAGAGCTCCCCTCCTACGGCACCGGTGCAAGACACTGGTCGGGCTGCTTGGGATGCTCGTATAGCTCGACTGGAGGAGGATCATGCTAAGCTACGACAGGGTCAGGCTATCTTGCGACAGGATATCATGGATTTTTGGGGCCTTATGAAGTACAAGTTCAAGAAAGTAACTCACGCGTTGAAAACTATTATGTGCTACCTGAAGGATAAGGGTGCCCCTTCTTCATCGCCAGACTCGGATGTCTAGTCATCCATACTGTCATCTTATATTTTGCTTTGGTTACTGCCTTAGGATGTTTATGTTTTCATGTTGATGGATGTAATAGTTAGTAGTATGTTTTTAGTATTTGAAGCTTAGTTGTAATTAGCTCACATGCATCTTCTGTCATGATTTATATAACCCTGTTATACATGTATTATGACAATTTTGTTAGATGAAATGCATGCAGCCTCTTTTGCTATGAAGTGTGTGGAGTGCTTAAGTGGTTGTGTATTGTATTGCTATGCTTCATCTTACATGCGTTGTACCCTATGTTGTATAGGGCATGCCACGGAAGTATACGAGGAGCATGACACCCCTCTTGCTCACTGATTCGATGGACCAGACTCCTTCCCGCAGAGGTAGTCCTACGGACTTGGGTTTTGGCTCAGATCAGCCTTCTGTTGTTCCTACAGGTGGACTGCCACCTTTTACACCACCGGTTTGCGAGCAGAACCGGGCATCCTCTTCGACACAGTATGAGCCACAGGCTGCTCCACCTACTGATAGGTTTGAGTAGATGATGATGCTGATGCAGCAGCAGCACTAGCCGCTCTTGGCGATCTTATCTCAGGGTAGGAGTGCGACTTCACCTCCACCATCTACACGCCCTACCGAGACTGCAGAGCCTCCTAATCAGGCTGAGGATGTACCTCCACTTGCACCTGCTGCCTACACTGCAGGAGACGTGAGTACTCGCGGTCTTCTCGAGCAATTACAGCGCTTGAGGCCTCCTACTTTCACTGGTTCTCACAGACTCGAGGAGGATGAATACTAGTTAGACCGCATCTCTAAGATACTGAAGATGCTGTATTGTACTGAGGCAGAGCAGGTCGAGTTAGCCACCTTTATGTTCGAGAAGGAGGCTAGCTTGTGGTGGGACAGTATACTGCGGACCGTCGCAGTAGGATATGTATGGACGTGGGCTGCCTTTGAGTTCCCCTTCCACGAGAAATACTATCCTCAGGCCTATCAACACGAGAGGGAGAACGAGTTCCTATGCCTCAGATAGGGAGGCATGACAGTTACCGAGTATGAGCATCGCTTTACTGAGTTGGGCCTTTTTGTTTTGACTATCCTTGCTGATGAGCAGATGCGGATTAGGCATTTTTGTGAGGGCTTGCGACCTGACATTCGGTCGAAGATGTGCTGTATCCGTATGTCATCTTATGCGGAGTTGATTCATATGTCTATTCGGGCGAAGCAGGATGTAGACCGTTTGACATACTCTCGTAGCCCTATGGTGCCTAGGCCACGACCGGATAAGCAGGGCAGGCCTTTCCTTGACAAGAGGCCTCGTACTGATTTGCCTCCCAGAATCGTAGCACCAGTGGTTCCGATGAGGCGCCCTGGTGTGACTTGTACTTACTGTGGGAGGCCAGGACATCCTACTGAGAGCCGTTTTGTGCGGATGAGAGATAGCGGCTTTTCACCGCCTCAGAGGATAGATCGTCCTCGCCCATAGGCTATATCGGCTCAACCGCTACGGACAGCACCTGCTCACCCATCTTTCAAACCTCCTGCACCACGCTTCAGGCCACCTCAACGGCCCATGGTACCTCAGTCCAACCGATCTCAGCAAGCGCGTGTTCATGCGCTTACAGCAGAGGAGCCAGAGATCGCACCTTCATCACCTATGGCCTTCGAGGTCACTGCACGCGTCCAAGGTACTCCCGTCTTCTTATTGGTGGACACTGGATCCACTACCTCTATGATATCATGCAAGGCAGTCAAGCGACTGGGTTTGGACACTGCTCCTACGAAGGGAGTGAGGGTCATCACCGCCACGGGACCTTCTCTGATGTTACTATGATATGTGAGAGCTGCCCAATAGATTTAGGGGGCAGGACAGTATTGGTTGATCTGATTGTTGTCCCCCTATTTCATTACGACATCATCTTCGGGATGGACTGGTTCACTGAGATGCGAGCAGAGATCGACTGTGAGACTAGGGTGGTGACAGCCTATGAACTTGATGGCACGGCCTTTACTTTTCTTGTTCAGGTCAGTCACGTTACTTGGTTGAGATGTTACGCTTCTTCACTGAAGGATATTGATGGTCTGGTGCTTGTAGAGACGCCTATAGTCCAGGATTTTGCGGATGTCTTTGAGACGATCCCTAGTTTACCACCTCGGCGCGAGATCAACTTCACCATTGATCTTACGCCCGGTGTGACACCCATCTCTCTGCCGACTTATCATATGCCTCCGTGTGAGATGGAAGAACTGCGAAAACAGATTGACGGGCTGGTAGAGAAGGGCTTTATACGACCTAGTGTGTCTCCCTGGGGAGCACCTGTACTGTTTGTGAAGAAGAAAGATGGCTCACTACGGTTGTGTATTGATTACCGTAGGTTAAACCAAGTCATTATGAAGAACAAGTATCCTTTGTCCAGGATAGATGATCTGTTTGATCAGTTAAAAGGGGTAAAGTATTTCTCGAAGATCGACTTACAGTCAGGGTACCACCAGTTGCGCGTCAGAGATGAAGATGTGCAGAAGACAGCTTTCAGGACCTGTTTTGGGCATTACGAGTTCCTGGTGATGTCGTTCGGTCTTACGAACTCACCGGCCGTATTCATGGACTTGATGAACAGGGTATTTCGGCCATTCTTATACCGATTCATCATCGTATTCATTGATGACATCCTGATATATTCCACGTGTTGGGAAGAGCACGAGGAGCACCTGAGAGCGGTGTTGGATACTTTGAAGAAGAACCAGTTATTCGCGCAGTATAAGAAGTATGACTTCTGGTAGGAGGAAGTCAAGTTTCTAGGACATGTGGTGTCTAAGGATGGGATAGTTGTGGACCTTGCTAAGGTAGCCACGGTTCAGGATTGGAAGCAGCCTAGCTCGGTTACCGAGGTGAGGAGTTTTCTTGGCCTGGCAGGGTACTATCGACGCTTCATTCGGGACTTCTCGAAGATAGTCAGGCTGTTGTCACAGTTGATGCGTAAGGATCTGAAGTTCGCCTAGAATGAGAAGGCAGAAGCAGCTTTTCAGGAGCTAAAGGATAGACTGACGTCCGCCCCTGTGCTAGTATTGCCAGAGCAAGGGGTTAAGTATACGATATACACTAACGTGTCTCGCGTTGGCTTGGGTTGCGTCCTTATGCAGAAGGACAGGGTGATTGTATATGCCTCGAGACAATTAAGAAAGCAAGAGGAGAATTACCCTACACACGACCTTGAGTTAGCAGCGGTCATATTCGCATTGAAGCTCTGGAGACATTACCTCTACGGAGAGTAGTTCAAGCTTTTCTGCAACCACAAGAGCCTTAAGTATATATTCACTCAGCAGGACTTGAATATGAGGCAGCGCCGATGGATGGAGACCTTGAAGGACTTCAAGTTCGAGGTTTCCTACCATCCTGGCAAGGCCAACCTTGTGGCAGACGCGTTAAGCCGCAAGAAGGCGATCATATTTGCGGCTCCGCTGATGATAGCAGAGTGGGATATGCTAGAGTTCGTGCGGGACTTCGAGTAAAAGCTCACGATGGAGGAACCATTCGAGTGTGTCGCACACGTTCGGGTGCGGCCACTTATTGATGACCGGATTATCGAGGCCCAGAAGGGCGACGTGTGGCTATCTGAGCTTCGAGAGCAAGCTAACGATGATGTGGACTTCGAGTGGAGAGTTGGCACAGATAGGGGCCTACGATACCATGGCCGCCTATGCATCCCAGATATTCAGGACTTGAGACAGGAGCTTCTCGAGACAGCTCACAGTTCAAAGTTGCAATGCATCCTGGTAGCACGAAGATGTATCAAGATATGAAGAGGTCGTATTGGTGGGACAATATGAAGATCCACATCGTAGAGTATGTTTCACGTTGTCTCACGTGTCAGCAGGTCAAGGCCAAGCATCGCCGACCTCCTGGACTCCTTCAGCCCATGCCCATAGCTGAATGGAAGTGGGACTTCATTTCTATGGACTTCATCTCTGGGCTGTCGAAGACGAGAAAGGGTTATGACTCTATTTGGGTGATCGTGGATCGATTAACCAAATCGGCTCAGTTTCTCCCTATTAGAGTGATGAACTTTGCAGACGACTTGGCCAGGTTGTACATCAGAGAGATAGTCCGTCTGCATGGAGTTCCTTTAGAGATCGTGTCGGACCGCGATACGCGATTCACATCTATCTTCTGGACTCGTATCCAGGAAGTGATGGTTGTGAAGCTGAAGTTCAGTACTGCGTTTCACCCTCAGACCGACGGGTAGACAGAACGGGTGAATCAGATTTTAGAGGACATGTTACAGGCCTGTGTCTTAGATTTTAAGGACAGTTGCGATGACTGTCTTCCTTATGCAGAGTTCGTGTACAACAACAGCTTTCAAGCGAGTATTGATATGGCTCCATATGAGGCCTTGTATGGTCGTCCTTGCAGAGTGCCGCATTGCTGAGCTGAGGTTGGCGAGCGCAACTTGATTGGCCTGAAATTAGTACAGGCGACCTCGGAGAAGATCAACATTATCAGGCGTCGACTCCTAACGGCACAGAGTAGACAGAAGAGTTATGCCGATACGAGGCAACGACCACTTGAGTTTGAGGTCAGAGATCACGTATTCCTCAAAGTTTCTCCTATGAAGGGAGTTCTTCGGTTTGGGAAGAAGGGGAAGCTTACGTCGCAGTTTATCGGGCCATTTCAGATACTTGACTGAGTGGGTGTGGTAGCATATCGTCTCACTTTGCCCACACCACTTGCGGGTGTACACAACATATTTCATGTATCTATGTTGAAGAAATACGTTCTTGATCCTTTACACATCATCCATTGGGAGTAGATGCAGTTGAGCGACGATGCTACATATGTACTGCGTTCGACGCGTATCCTAGACAGGAAGGAGCAGGTATTGCGCAGTAAAGTGATTTCACTCGTGAAGGTACTTTGGACGCATCATAAAGAGGAGGAAGCTACTTGGGAGACAGAAGCCGAGATCTGAAAGAACTACCCTTAGCTTCTCGAGGAGTACAAAAATGTACTAATTTTAAGGACGTAATTTTTCATTAAGGGGGATAGATTGTAACGTCTCGAAAAATCCCGTATAAAGACCCGAGTACCACCTTAGGCAGAAATCACTTAGGATCAAATCCTTTAGAAATTAGACAAAGTTAACTAAGTGTTAAACTAGATTAGCCATGAAATCTGTTTGAATCACTTTAAATACGATCTGCAAGACCCAAAACTTGTAGAATCATTGACGCTAGGTTACCCTAAAATCTAGGATTAAACTCATTACCCGACTGCTCTCGAGAGCACATTGAAACTCCGTATCAGATCTGGACTGCACATCGAAAGTCCGAATGATACAAAGTTCAAGACTTAGGACCGCCTTGCTGGGCTTGATAACCATCTCGGAGATCAAATCAAGATAGTGTCCCACGGCTATTTGCTTGAGCCCGGAGCGAAAAGTGTGAGAAAATCTGGTTTTCTTTATAAGTTAAATCAAATTTAAGTAATCTGAGACTTGATGTTTGAGGGCCAAATATAAGCAATCAGACTGTCAGAATCTGCCCCAAATACACCCTCGGATCAGGAGAAATTTCATGTACATGGCAGTGTACTTGAAATCCCTAATCGAGTTTCAGTGACCATTGAACTGAAATTGGTCCGCCACGCGTGATCTAAGAATCTGACTGGAACAAAAGCTTAACTCCACCTAGATCCAAGGTTGGTGAGCTTAAGTCCGACCGCGCACAGAAAAGGGGCCGCTGGAAGTGCTCCGTTGAGACGGAACAGACCCACTTTGGTTATGACCTAAGTATACCTTGACCTTAGGTCTAGTTCGGTGATGTTTTAGGCTATATAAGGACCTTAAACACTCTCTTATTCAGCCCATACGAATTTGAGAAAAACCATAGGAGAGGGAAGAGAGAAAAGAGAGAGAAAGTGTGAGAGTTGGGGGAGAACCTTCCTAATACTCTATCCTCTTACTATACAAGCTTAACCCTCATGATCTAATCGCTTTTCTGCCGATTCCAGCTTCGTTTCTAGGTAAGAAACCCTAACCCTAATCTGATTTAGGGTTTCAATTGATTCAATTAGTGAAATAGCTAACACTACTTGTGCTTTAGGCCATTATACTGTCGTGGAAGAAGCCTTAGCATTCCTACCAAATTTATTATGCTTCTACGGCGTAAGGTGCGGACTTTAGACATATAGGTTATGGTTTTCAGCACTTTCAATGTCAGATAATGATAGATTCATGATCAGGATGCTATTGCACATGTACAAAGTGCTGTCCGTTTCGTTTTTCGGTTATACATTAACTATGTTGAATATACTGTATTCCTCGTATTTGTAGAAAGTACCGTATACGTATAAATTTTGAAAGTGTGTTTGCCATGATTAATTACTGTATGAACATGATATATATGTGTATAATACTTACTTGGCGAAAGGGTTCGCCCTAATACATGTTTTTGCTAGTATATGCTATGTATGTTGAAAGAGTGTATTCTAAGTGTTTGTGAAAATGTTTGTAAGAGCAAGTACTTAGATGATTATGCTTTAGGTAGGTGTTGAGATAGGACTCTCAACTAACTTAGAGATATATATGACTTTCACCATGTTGGTTGTTTAATTTAACCACTTACTTATAAAATATATGTGTTTATATTTCCTATTTATTTTGTGCTCTATGACATGTTTTATGACATGCTTGCTAACATGCTTGAAGTACTTTATTTATTCTGCTTTACTCTATATGCTTCTGGTTAAGGATTGATAGTGATTGGGGCTATGATTATAGTCCAGACAATCGGTAACAAACTTGAGTTCATGGTTGAGATTCATTCACCACGTAGGATGTGTTTGACGAACCCGACTCGTACTTCAGTTGGCGGCAGTGGTTAGGCCACGCGAAGTGTATACGTACTTCATGGCGTTCAGTTGGTGGTGCGCTCGTGCTAGCTGAGCTTGTCAAGTAACTCGATCTGTCTTATGTATGTTCGCTATGTTTGGACGCCTCTATTTGAACCTAAGGTACTAACCTTACCAGTGGAATCCCGTTAACCGTGGTACCTCGATCCGCTAAGACTCATGAGCAGATCATGGTGGTATGGGACACCGTGGTCGAGCTGTCAGCCTACGCTGGGGCCATGAGCCTCCCTGTAGTGACCATTGAGCAATCAGACTCGTGAGCTGATTATGGTGGTATGGGACACTATATTCGAGCTGTCGGCCTACACTGATAAGGTAATAGGGGAGTGGTGCAACGATTTCGTGTGACAGCCTTGGCAGCCCTTTGTAGTGACCTCGAGCGTACTCTGAGTCTACGTGGAGGCGACGACCTTTCCATAACAACAAGAGTACAAAACTAGGCCTGTATTGATAAGGTGATGGGGGAGTGGTGCAACGATTCCGTGTAACAGCCCTGACAGCCCTTGTAGCGACCTATAACCACACATCGTATGAGATTATCTAGGATTGACGACCCTAGAATGGATCTTTGTTTGGGAATGATACAAGGAAGGTACCTTAGTTTCCCAATCCTGTTGTTCGAAAGGTATTAATAATAACTCGGTTATCATGCTCATCATCGCACTGCATGTGCCTGGAAGATGTGGAGCACTGAGGGATGAACGCATGCCGCGGACATAAGATGATGCCGTACGAGGGAGCATTGGTGAGGGGCATGCATCACGATTGCATTTCATACTTGCATTAACAAGAGTACTTAAGATGGTTGATTGTACTGCTTTATCATTACTGCTTGACTGATTTGATAACATGTTAACCTATGCTTTATTGTTCCACTGAGTTAGCTACTCACTCCCACGTTACGGGACGGTGTTCTGGACACCCACCAGACTCTGTCTTAGACGCAGGTACCGACGATTCACAGGAGGCTGAGCCTGATTATTATGATGATCAGGATGAGTTTTCCTTCATGCAGTTCGCTGGAGGCTTCGCGTAGGCTATCCAGATTTACGGGGCTACAGGGTTTATGATTATAGTTGTACCATTTTGACATTTTGATTCAGGAACAAATACATGTATATGGTGACTCAGTTGGTATTCATACTCTTGAGATCGAGATTGTTTTGTTTTATACACATCTATATACATCTTTCAGTCTTTCGCTTGCGTTTATACATGGATCTGGAGTATGAATTACTGTTTTGGTATAATCTCACTCATGTTTATTGCACTAACACAGCCAACATTCAATCATCATTCTCTATGTTGCATAAGTGATGTTTTGGAACTCGAGAGTTGAGTTGCTACTCGACCCTCGAATTTCAGGGCGTTACATCTTGTAATTCACTGTGATCCTAGGGGTAAAAAGTGGTTGAATGGTTGGGATTGGAGATTACCACATGGCATCATCTCATGGGTTGGATGAGATGGTAAAAGGATAATTTTGTGTAAGGAGATGGGCATCAGAGTAAATGCAGCTCAACCACAGACTTAATGTTTGAAAGAGGAGAGTTCCACATGATTGAGAGATGCTTCCCCCAAAGTCGGGGAGTGTCACATGCTGGCGGCAATCAGGCTATCATCAGTCCTCACTTGAAATCTGTAACGCCCCGAATTTTGAGGGCCAAGCAAAAGCTCAACTCCCGATATCTGTTACATCACTTATGCAACATAGATAATGATGATTAAATGTTGTCGGTATTAGTGCATTAAACATGAATGAGATTACACTAAATCAGCATATCATACTCCAGAGACAATTAAATTATGCAAGCGGAAGACTGTGTTAGATATATAAGGCATATAAGTGGTTGTAAGTCCCCAGAGTAGGAACATGTCACTAAGTTAAATAATTACATGTATAATTTTAAAATTTACAAAATGATAAAGTGTAATGTTCAACTAGTCCATATCCCTGTAATCCCTACGACATAACTCTAGGTCTACATAGACCCACCAGAGAGTTGCATGTAGGAGTACTCCTCCTCGTCATCATAAAAGTCAGGCTTCATCTCGTAAGTTGTATCATCATCTACAACTACAACAGAGTCTGGTTGGTGTTTTAAAACACCGTCCCAGAGTGGGAGTGAGTGATCAACTCAATAGAGCTATAAGGCAAAGGTTAACATGTTATTAATTTAGTCAAGCAGTAATGATAAAGCAGTACAACAATCATGTCCTAACTACGCTGGTTAATGCAAGAATGGTATGCGATAATGATGTATGCCCTTGCTTGCACTCCCTCTGTGACATCATCTCACAATTGCGTATGCTAAACTCCCACTGTGCTCAACTCCCACGCCAAAGGTATATGCAATGCGGTGCATGGTCGTATTAGCCAAGTTCTTAATTAGGCCTATTCATACAGCAGATTCGGGAAGCTAAGGTACCTCCCTTTATATCATTTCCCCAAACAATGATCCATCTAGGGTTGTCAATCCTAGTTAATCACATATGATAGGCAAGTTATAGGGCAACATCACCCCTGATTTGAATGTAGTGAATAGGCAAGTTCAGTTCACTACAAAGAGGCTCATCACCTTAGCGTAGGCCTTAGTTTATACTCGAGGTCACTACGGAAAGGCTCGTCACCTTAGTGTAGGCCGACAGCTCGAATACGGTGTCCTATACACCACCATATTCGACTCACAAGTTTGTATTACTCACTGGTCACTACGGGGAGGCTCGTAACCCCAACGTAGGCCGACAGCTCGACCACGGTGTCCCATACACCACCATGCCCCGCTCATGAGTCTTAGCAGATCGTGGTAACAGGGTTAAACGGGCTTTGCATTGGTAAGTGGTACCTTAGATTCAAGCAGTAGCGTCCACCCATGGTAAACAGACATTAGGCCAATCGGGTTACTTGACAGCTCGATTGGTAAAGCGCACGCTAACTTAATCGACATGGAGCGCATACGCACTCCTCATGGCCTAACCACTATCGATAATCACCGTACGACTTGGATTCATCGAACGTGTTCATGGTGGGGAAACTAAATCGGTCACTCGATTGAAAATTGTTACCGATTGCCTGGACTATACGATAGTCCCAATCATACTCAGTTGCAATAGGCATTCATATGTGACAGTCAAACAACATTTAACAACCAAATTACATATAAATCTCATTCGAGTATTTTAACAAACCCATAGTGCACATGTTATCACACATAGGCATTTCATACATAAATCACGTAGCTGAATGTAAATTACATGAAGGAATCTATTTATATAGCTAAGGTAATTGAGAATCTCATCTCAACACCTTTAATAAATGCATTTCATTAAACAATCGCCCATTCAGACATTTTATCAAACACTTAGACTACACATTTCAAACATACATTTAATGAATTAATTATAACATATATTATGGCAAATCCTTTTATAAAGGAGTTGTCACACATACAACGAATATGTATTCTCAATTAATAATCATGGCAAGCACAAATCGAAATTCCATATTCATTTAAACATTTCAACAAACACATGGAATGCATAGTTAATAAGCATAGTTCATACACATGTAATATATGGAAAGCATCGTATCTAAGGGTATATGGTGGCAATCAAGTCAGTCATAAACCATTACTGACATTGAAAGCCTTGAAAACCTAAACGTTTATAGTTCGCACCTTTAGTCAATACGTCGATTACGAACTCGGTTCGTACACTACGCCTTTGTCTACGGCACAACGGCTACCTATAGCATGAAATAGGTTAGCTATTTCACCATTTTACCTATTTGGATTCCTAAAACAGATTAGGGTTAGAATTTCTTACCCAAAATGGAGTCGAAATCGCCGGTATAGCGACACGGAAGAGGGGATTTGGCACGTGGAGTGGCGGGAATGAATCCCAGCAACAAACCACAACTCTCTCTCACTTATCCTCACTTTCTCCTTTTCTTTTCTCTCTTCTCCCTCCTAGGGTTTAGGAAATTTATATGGAATGAGAGAGGGGTGGGTTAAGGATCTTATATAGGCCCAGAAGTGATGTCAATGGCCCCAGGGTCATGGTATACTTAGGTTATAGTAAAAAGTTGGCTATTCCGGGCCAATGGAGCTTATCTGGAGGTCCATTGCCTGCATATGGTCTGGGGAAAATTCCCTGACAATGGATCTATGTCAGGTTAAGATTTTGGTCCGATCGGATTAGAGGATCGACCGTGGAGGACCAGTTTCAGTTCAACGGTCATCGTCACTCGATCAGGGTCACAAGTACACTGACCTATGTAGGGAAATTTTTCTGATCCAAGGGTGTAATTGGGTTAGAATCTGACAGTCAAAAACCTTAAATTTAACATGCAAGTGAATGGCCCAATTCACTTAAAACTGAGTTCATTTTCTAAAGATATTCACATTTTTCACACACTTTACTTAGGGCTTTAGTTGTGCATTTCTGGACACTATTTAGGCTCGATTCCCACGATGGTTGTCAACCCTAGTAAGGTGGTCATAACTGTATAGTTTCATGTTTATCAGACTTTTAATGTGCGGTCCAGGTCCGAAACGGAGTTTCAATGTGCTCCCGAGAGCAACTGGGTTTTGAGATTGATCCTAGGTTTTTACATAATGTGGAGTTAGCGATTCTACTGGTTTTGGGTCTTGTAGTTCGTATAGAAAGCAGTTCAACCTAATCTACCAATTAATTCAGTTTAGTACTTAATTAATTTTTGTCTAATTTCTAAAGGATTCGGTTCTTAGTGATTTCTGCTTGAGGTGGTACTCGGGTCTTTATACGGATTTTTTCGAGACGTTACAATCTACCCCCATTAAAGAAAGAATTTCATCCTTGAAATTAGTACATTTTTGTACTCCTTGAGAATCTGAGGGTAATTCTTACGGACCTCAGCTTCTATTTCCCAAGTAGCCTCTTCCTCACTATGGTGTGTCCATAGTACCTTCACAAGCGGAATAACTTTACTGCGCAATACCTGCTCCTTTCTATCTAAAATACGTGTTGGTCATAGTACATAAGTAACATCTTCACTCAATTGTACCTGCTCCAATCTGATAATGTGGGAAGGATCAGGAACATATTTCTTTAGCATCGATACGTGAAATACATTGTACACGCCTGCGAGTGGTATGGGCAAAGTGAGGTGGTATGCTACCACACCCACTCTATCTAAAATTTGGAATGGACTAATAAACCATGGCGTGAGCTTCCTCTTCTTGCCAAATCGAAGGACTCGCTTCACGGGGGAAGTTTTAAGAAATACATGATCCTCGACCTCAAACTCCAACGATCGCCGTCTTGTATCAACGTAACTCTTATATCTGCTCTGTGCTGCAAGAAGTCGACGCCTGATAATGTCAATCTTCTCTGAGGTCGCCTGCACTAACTCTGGGCTAATCAGACTCTTCTCGCCAACCTCTGCCTAGCAATGCAGTGCTCTACATGGGCGCCCATACAATTTTTGTAGGGAGCCATGCCAATGCTCACCTGAAAGCTGTTGTTATAAGTGAACTCATCATAGGGAAGACAGCCATCCCAACTATTTTTAAAATCAAGCACACATGCCCGTAACATGCTTCTAACACCTGATTCACCTATTCCGTCTACCCATCCGTCTGTGGGTGGAACGCGGTGCTGAACTTCAATTTCACACCCATTGCTTCCTAGATATGAGTCCAGAAGATAGATATGAATCGCGTGTCTCGATCCTACACGATCTCCATAGGCACTCCATGCAGACGTACTACCTCTTTGATGTACAGCTTGGTCAAATCGTCTGCTGAGTTTGAGACTCTAATTGGGAGGAAATGAGCCGACTTCGTTAACCGGTCCACAATCACCCAAATAGAGTCATGTCCCTTCCTCATCTTTGGTAAACTTGAAATGAAATCTATAGAGATAAAATCCCATTTCTACTCAGCTATGGGCATGGGCTGAAGCAAATCAGGAGGTCGGTGATGTTCGGCCTTGACCTGCTGGCACGTGAGATAACGGGACACATAATCTGCTATGTGGGCCTTCATGTTGTCCCACCAATACGACCTCTTCATGTCTCGATACATCTTCGTACTACCAGGATGCATCGCTATCTTCAAATTATGCGTAGCTTCGAGAACTTCCCTTCTCAAGTCATGAAGATTTGGGACGCATAGGCGGCCACAATAACGCAAACCCTTATCCGAACCAACTCTCCATTCAGAGATTTCATCGTCACTAGCTCATTTCCTCATCTTCACCAACCATTCATCCTCCCCCTGAGCTACAATGATTCGGTCATCGATAAGTGGCTGCACACGAATGTGTGCGACGCTCTGGAACTGTTCCTTTACTGTAAGCTTCTGCTCAAAATCATGCAGAAATTTGACCATGTTCCATTCCCCTATCATCAGCGGAGCTGTAAATGCTATCATCTTCTTGCGGCTCAACGGTTCTACCATAAGGTTGGCCTCGTCAGGATGATAGGAGACCTCAAACTTGAAGTCCTTTAAGGTTTCCATTCATCGTTGTTGCCTCATATTCAGGTCCCTCTGCGTGAATATGTACCTGAGGCTCTTGTGGTCGCAAAAGAGCTCGAAATCCTCTCCGTAGAGGTAATGTCTCTAGAGCTTTAATGCAAGATGACAGCCGCTAACTCCAGGTCATGCGTAGGGTAGTTTTCCTCGTGTTTTCTCAACTGTCTCGATGCATAGGCAATCACTCTGTCCTTCTGCATAAGAACACACTCCGAACCAACATGAGAAGCATTAGTGTATATGGTATACTTGAACCCTTACTCTAGCAATACTAGCATAGGGGCGGACGTTAACTTGTCCTTCAGTTTCTGAAAAGCTGCTTCTGCTTCCCATTCCAGGCAAACTTAAGATCCTTCTAAGTCAGCTGAGACAATGGTCTGACTATCTTGGAAAAGTCCCTAATGAAACGATGGTAGTAGCCTACCATGCCAAGGAAGCTCCTCACTTCAGTAACCGAACCGAGCTGCTCCCAGTCCTGAACTGCGGTCACCTTAGCAAGGTCCACCGCTATCCCTTCCTTGGACACCACATGTCCCAGGAACTTGATTTCTTCTTTCCAGAAGTCACACTTCTTGTACTGAGCAAACAACTATTTCTTCCTGAGAGTATCAAAGACTGCTCGCAGGTGTTCCTCATGATCTTCTCGACTCTTGCAGTATATACGATGATGAATCGGTACAGATACGGTCGAAACACCTGGTTTATCAGGTCCATGAATACAGTCGGTGCATTTGTGAGTCCAAACGACATCACAAGGAACTCGTAGTGGCCAAAGCTAGTTCTGAACGCTATCTTCTGCACGTCCTCTTTCCTGACGCGCAACTGGTGATACCCTGACTGTAAGTTGATCTTTGTGAAATACTACACCCCTTTTAACTGATCGAACAGATCATCTATCCTAAGTAAAGGATACTTGTTCTTCACCATCATTTGGTTGAACCTATGATAATCAATAAACAATCGTAGTGATCCATCCTTCTTCTTCACAAACAACACAGGTGCTCCCCAAGGAGATACACTCGGTCATATGAAGCCTGCATCCAACAAATCATCGATCCATCTCCTCGGTTCCTCCATCTCACATGGAGGCATGCGATATGTCGAAAGAGATATAGGTGTCGCACCAGGCACTAGATCAATGGTAAAATCGATCTCGCGCTGAGGAGGTAATCCAGGTATCTTCCTGAACACATCCGCAAAGTCCTGTACTACTGGCGTGTCCCCAAGTGTCGGACCATCAACATTCTCTAGCAAGGTAGCATAACAACTAATGCGGTAGTACTAACTGACCTAAACCGGGAATGTAAAGGTTGTGCCCTCAGGTCCATGGGTTGTCACCACCCTATTATCACAATCGATCTCTTCCTTCATCTCGGTGAGCCAATCCATACCGAGGATTACATCGTAGTGACATAGCAGGGTAATAATCAAGTTAACGAGTACTGTTCTGCTCCCTAAGTCTATCAAACAATCCTTACACATCTTGGTAGTATCTGAGAAGGTCCCTGTGGCGGTAAGGAGTCTCATCCCAACCATAGGACTAGTTTTCAACCCTAGTTGCTTGACTGCTACGCATGATATTATAGAGATAGTGGACCGGATGTCCACTAATAAGAAGACTGGTGTACCTTGGATATGAGCCATAACTTCAAAGGCCAGGGCTACAAGTGAGTGCACTCGAGCTTGTTGAGGACGACTTGGCTACGGTACCATAGGCCATTGAGGTGACCTAAATCGAGGTGTAAGTGGCCTGTAAGAAGGCTGTGCAGGTAGTGCTGATCATAGAGGTGGAGCCGAGATAGCTGGTGGCATCTAACGATTAATCTTCTAAGGGGGCATAAAACCATTGTCCCTCATCCTGGTGAAGCAGTAAGTGTCAGAATGGCCCGACCTCTTGCAGTAGGTGCATCATACATCAGGTCACCTCAGCTGTGTCGATGGAGCCATAAGCCGAGGAGGAGAATCTGCACGCGGCCTCTTGCCGAGGAACGGTCCGCTCGACAAATCTGGTCGAGGCCTCGGAACCATGAGCATGCACATACGAGATAATCTGTCCCCGTCCTGCTCAGCTCACAGAGACATGTTCACTAGCTCAGCATAGTTGGGTATGCTAGCGCAACACATCTTCAAGCGTATCTGGGGTCGCAGACCCTTAGAAAATCACCGCATCTTCATCGGATCATTTGCTAATATCAATGGAGCATATCGGGCTAGCTCCGTGAACCTATTCTCGTATTCTGCCACAGTCATCCCTCCCTGTCGAAGGCGAAGGAACTCTTCCTCCTCATTATGGTAGGTGAGAGGGAAATACTTCCTGTGGAAGCGCGTCTCAAAAGTTTCCCATGTCTATACATAACCAGCAGCCACGATTCGAAGGATGCTGTCCCAACAGAGACTGGCCTCCTTCTCGAACATATATGTGACCAACTCAACCTGCTCTGCCTCAGTGCAGTGCAGCGGCTTCAGCATCTTAGAGATGAGATCAAGCCAATACTTGGCCTCCTCGGGTCTGTGAGTACCCATAAACATAGGAGGTTGGAAGTGCTGAAATCGTTTAAATAAGCTGTTGGCACTCATGTTCCCAGCAGGGTGCACAGGTGGTGTAGGCGGAACCACATTCATATTATGGGCAAGGGCCCCTGCTATGGTGGTCCAAATATGCTGCTGCTGTATAAGGAGCATCATCTACTCCAACTTATCAGGAGGAGAAGCTGCTTGAGGCATATGAGGCATCGAGGTAGACGCACGGTTCTGCTCGGGAACCGGTGGTGCAGAAGGAGTTGGCCCATTAGTGGGGCCAATGGCCGGCTGTGAATACGACATCGTGTCACTATCAGGGCCCAAACTGGGGTCCATGTGGCTATCACTTAGGGGAGGTGCCCCGTCAAACGATTCACCAAGTGCAAGACGTGTCGTGCTCTGGGTGTTCTTAGGTGGCATTCCCTACATACAACATAGGGTGAGTCACGTGTAAGATTTAGCATAAGAACATACACTCATCCAAACATCATTCACATTCCAAACCAAAAGGAACTTTATGTATTTCATTTACCAAAATTGTCACAATACATGAGATATAGTCTTACATGAATCATGACAGAAGATGCATGTGAGCTAATCTAAACAAGCTTTAAACACTAAAACATACTTACAACCAACCAAGCCTACAAAGGCTAGCACAAAAGAAGACTAACAACAAAGCAAACAAAAAAGACGACTACACATATGACTAGTCTTCCAAATTTGGTGATGGAGGAGGGACACCCTTGTCCTGCATGTAGCACAAGAGAGCCTTCAAGGTGTGAGACACCTTCTTAAAATTTTGTTTCATGTAGGCCCTATTCTCTACAAGTTCGGCTTGGGTCTCTCTGACCTCCTGTCACAGGGTAACTTGGCCCTCCTCAATCTGATCCAAACGGGCTTCTAAAGCAGCCCAATCATGATGGCGCTCATGTGTAGCAAGAGGAGAGCCCCCATCAGAGTCTTGGGCCTCCTCTTCTTCCTCTTCCTGCTCTTCCTCTTCCTCACTTCCTTCTTCATTACTTCCTTCCTCATCTTCACTTCCCTCTTCCTCTTCACTTTCTTCCTCTATCTCATCACTATATTCATCATGACGGGCTCGGTGTGGTCGTTGCCCAATACCCATGTTGTTGAGCGTAGAGTCATTGATGAAGTGGACCAGCAAAAGATCATCAGGGCCAAGACTATAGCCGAACTCTTGAGTAAGCTTGCATATGAGTCTACCAAAGGGGAGTGAAAGATCCGTCCTAACAGAGCATGCAGTCTGTACTATTTGTAGCAGGATGAATGTAGGAAGGTATAGCCTGTCTCCTTGCCCTGCTCTGTATAGGAAGTCCACCATCAAACATGTGCATTTGACGCGAATTCTCCACCTGGGATACAAATTGTATGTGAATATGTGGTGGAGTAGGCGGAAGTCATGAGTCATGTTTGTCGCTGGGATGCAGTTGCCTCGACTCCATTGGATCAGTCGACTGCAAAGAAATTGCGTGCGGCAATTTCTTTCACGCGTATTCCTGAGTTTCTTCTCGCTAGCATGAACCTCATCGCGCTCCATCCCATGATCTGAGCTATCACACCAACATCAATTTTGGCTTCCCATCTTCCCACGAGGATAATGAACTGTAGAGGCTCTAGTGATGGTCCCGTATGTGGGCGTAGAAGGCTCGGACCTCGTTCTCAGTCGTACGTGCCTTGCCCTCTAATATGGGACCCCTTCCAGCGTCCACCAGGAGGTCCATCACCGGATAAAGCCCAAATAGCTTCTTGTCCATGTGAGCTTCGCAGAGAACTCTACGACCCTGGAATCTACCATGTGCGATGCTCGATGGTAGGGCTCTCTCGAGCGGAACTTGGGGATCGAGGTCCCACTTCAACCTCTGCTCTCGTGCGGAGCTTGTGCTTGCTCCGGCACCTGACTTCTTCCTTGGATGGGTTGGGCGGCTAGGCCCAACTTCATCTATGGTAGCCCTCTTCTTTCCCATGAGGGACAGAAGTGTGGAGAGGGAGAATATTGTAACCATAAGGTTAAAAAGAGCCATGGAAGTCAGAAAAGCTTGGGAATCAGGTGGATTTTGAGGCTTGTGAGTTATGAGACACAAAGGTGTAGGCCTTGTGCTCAAATGAGTAGGAAATAGGGAAAATGGGGAGTTGTAAGAGTTAGGTTTGAGGAGTATGATGGAGGGTGGGTATGTAGTGAAGGAGAAGAAGAAGATATGAGAATGGAAGGGAGATTTGAGAGAGGAAAATGAGATTTTGAGAGGTTTGGAAAGCTTGGAGGGGTGAAACTGAAAGAAAAGAAGCAAATGGGGGGGGGGAGGTATAGGGGGCCCCCACATGAATTCGTGGGCCCCACATGCATGTACAAGGGTCGGCCCAACCGGCCCACTGTCCGTGGACCATGATGCATCGTGATAGGGGCGATGTCATCGCGGTCCGCTGGACCTCTGGGCGATGGATCGCCCTAGGGGCAATGGCATGCCCCTCTCAGGGTGCTGGAAATGTACGGGACCCACTGTAAGACCCATATCCTAGACCGTACCATTCCGTAGGCTTCCACGGTCTTCCCGGTCGAATTCCGGTAACCTTCGACCTTTATCCAACATTTGCGCGTAATCTTAAGCCGAGTCCTGCAAACCTGAGTCCCAAACCGAGACTTGTACCCTAGTGATCGTACCGTCGCCGCGATTCTGACATCGCGACTCGTGCACCGATCTGATACCCAGGCCAGGAGATGTGGGCCCGCGTTCAGTTCGAAGAAAACGCCTCGCATTGCAAAACTCAAGAGAATCTCTACAACATATCACATCCATCAATTAATCTATCCCATCAAGGGTCAAGTACACCATCACCTCACACTCATCCCCAAGCAACCCCTAAAGTCAAAAAGCTCTTACACACCCTATACCTTTCTTACACCAAAAACCACAAAAGTCAAAAAGCTCTTACACCCATCACTCACCACATCCATCACCCATCTCTCTCTCTCTTACACCTCTCCCTCTCATTCTCCTAAGCAACCCATGGGAGTCCATCGTCCAAGCTCCATGAGAGAAGCTTGGCATGACCCACTCCTTACCACCCAATCTCACCCTTTAAAACTAATCTTGATCGTCGGATCTCAACCATTGGACCTCTAGAATGCATTGGCGAAAGAAGGAAGTGGAGATCTAAAGGTGGGTGTTCATAGCATTAAATTTATTTGATTTTGATTATTTGAGGGCCCACATATGGTGGGACCCATTTGATGTATAGTTTGTATCGCCTTGAGGGGCCCATAGTGGCGATGTCCCTCCATCACCATCCGAGCTCTTTCTCTTTTCTTTTTTTGTATGATGATGATGATGAAGAGGTGTGTGGCCCACTTGATGTGTGTATACGTGGCCCACCAACATGTGTTATATCCATGCCATCTAACCATGGGACCCACCTTGAGGGTGTGCCCTATCTAGGGCCGCTCGTCCGCTGGACGTCCAGTGTCCCTCGATGAAAGGAAAATACAAATACCATCTTAATCCCACGTGTGGACCCATTTTGACAGTGGCAGCAGATTGGCTTGGCTACCACACAGTAGCTCTTTGTGGTTAACAAGTTTTGAAGGTCTGATCAAGTGGATCCCACCTTGATGCATGTATCTAATCCACACCGTCCATCCCATTTCTCAATTCACTTTAGGCGTTGAGCCGAAAAATAAAGCTGATCAGAATCTCTGGTGGGCCACACCACGTAGCCCCACCTTGCCAACATAAAGACTAAGCCAGCGTCCAGACTCTCTGGACGCTGGGAGATTTTATTTCCTTTAATATAATATATTATATTATATTATACATATGATGTATATATAATATTATATAATATAATATATTATATTATAAATAATATACTATGGTGGGCCACTCCCACGTGGGACCCACCTTTAACCATATACACCATCACCGTCCAGATGGGTCTGGACGGTGGTTTGGGCAGCCTCCTGCCATTGTATATATGTAATATATTATAATATAATATAATATATAGTATTATATTGGTGTGCCACTACGTGGACCACACCATGATGTAGGGATCTCATCTACACCGTCCACTGTGTGGACCACTTCGATGTGCATGTACATCCACCCGTCCATCTGCTGGACGCTGGGCCAGCAGCCCAGCAATCCAGCAGCTGGACGCTGCTGCTGCAGTGGCGTCACCAGCTTTGTGGGATCCCACCACTTTAATGTATGTGTTTTATATCCTATCGTCCACCTGTTTTGGGCAGACCATGGGCCCACCCCACGTGTGGGAGTGAGACCCACCTTGGTATATGTATTTTGCATCCACACTGTCCATCTGGACGGTGTGCTGCATGGAATCCCAACCATGATGTACCGTTATTCCACATTGTCCATTTAGACGGTGGATTCCACCTCTGACGTATGTATTATATACATACCATCTGACCATTTATGGTGGGGCCCACCCTGTTATATTATTCTGTACGGTGCTGTGTGGAGCCCACCTTGATTTCTTTGACCGTCTCCAAGCTTTAAGGGTCCCACCGTGATATATATGTCTTATCTATAACGTCCATTCATCTGGACGTGTATCCAGACCGTCCGTTTATTTTCTTGGCGGGCCACACGTGTGGACCCCACCATGAGATATGCATTACATCCAAACCGTCTATGCATTTGATGAGTGCGTCTCACGGTTTGAGATGATAATAATAATAATAATAATAATAATAATAAAAAAGCAGATTCAATTATATGGTGGGCCACGTATGTGGACCTCACCTTGATATTTGTTATTCATCCAACCTGTCCATCCACCTGACGTGCTAGCCACCCCACCATTCGATGCATGTGCTGCATCTACACTGCCCATCGATGGGCCCCACGACACCAACAATCCTGTGGGGCTCGCTGGTGTATGTGATACATCTAAACCGTTCATCCATTTGGCTAGCTCAAGGATGGAGACTGAAACCAAGATAGATCTAGTGTCAAGTGGACCACACTGCCAAAACAGTGGGATTGAGCATCTACCATTGAAATCCCTTGGTTCCAAAAGCTTTGGACCAATGTGATATTGTTTCCTCTCCGTTCAATCCCTGTGACCTTGAGAACAGACTGGATAAAAAATACATGTTATGAGGCCCCATGTAAATTTTTGTACAGTGGAAATCACCATCTCCACTGCTATTTGTGATGTGGTCCAACTGACCTTTTGATCACTCTCACCACCGTTATTTGTGGGATGATCCAGATGATCTTTTGATATGATTCATTGTCTAGATAATGCTCTAAAATAATCTCCATAGATGGATGAATGGTGTAGTTGTTGTGGCCCATTTATAGGGCCATGATATGATGTATTTTGGGGCCCATTTGGAAAGGCCCGATTGATATATGAGACCCTTATGTAAGGCCCATTGAGACTTGTCGTGGCCCATTGTGATATGCATTAGCCCATTATTGCGGCCCATTGTGATGTCTTTCCAGTCCATGTGGTGCGGCCCGTTGGTGTGGCCCATTTGATATATATATTAGGCCCGTTGGTGCGGTCCATTCATATGGCCCACTTGATTTACATGAGGCCCGTTGGTGCGGCCCATGGTAATTGTATGAGGCCCTTGTTTGAGGCCATGGGCCCACTATATGTTTTGCTCTATATAGGCCACTTCTTGGGAGCAGTGTTAGTTGAATGTCCACATTGATGGGCAATGATGGTTAAATATCCTCATTGTGACCTTTCCTTAGGCCGGTTAGGCCCATTCTCGTCATCCCCTAGTGGGTTACCCCAAACGATTGGGCCCCATTGATGTTGCTTGGTCCATCATCGGCTGTCTATCCATGGATTCCGCCTTACGCAGAGGCCGAGTACCAAGGCCGATTCCGATTGTCATGACTGATTACCGACTCCGATAGGTGACTGATTTGTCAATTCTGATTATCGATCGGTTCCGATTGACGTGACCGATTACCAACTCTGATTGACGTGACCGATTTGCTGATTCTGATCATCGATCGATCCTGATTGTCATGGCCAATTATCGTGACCGATTGCCGAGTTCCGATTGACGTAACCGATTTGCCGATTCTGATTGTTGTGACCAATTTGTTGTTTTCTATTATCGAGGCCGAGTATTGAGGTCGATTCCAAGTGATGATTCTAATGGTTGAGGTCGATTTCGATTGTTGAGGCCCATTGTTATATATTTGAGGCCCATGGGACGTGGCCCATTGAGATATATTTCCAGCCCGTATGGTGAGGCCCGACTTGATGTATATTAGGCCCGTGGGAGTGGCCCATTGTGATGTATATTAGACCCGTGAGATGCGACCCACTTGATGTATATGTGGCCCATGAGTGAGGCCCATCGTGATGTGTATTAAGCTCTTAAGTGAAGCCCAAGGTGTTGTATATCATGTCCTTTGTGAGGTCATGGGTCCACTATATGTTTGACCCTATGTGGGCCACCCCTTGGGGGCAATGTTGGTTAAATGTCCACATTGTTGAGGCCGAATATCGATGCTGATTATTGAGGCCGGTTATTGATACCGATTATGAGTATGTGACAGCATAACATCATAATACATGCCCATACGCATCATCTGCATGTTTGTTATGAGACGTGATTGACCATTGCATATGTCATAGGGCAGGTTGTTCATGGGGCTCCCTGATAGGCCGAGATGCCCCACAAGAGTGCACGGTATGCGTAAGATTGATACATGATTGGACTGTGTGACTTATGCATCTCGCATTTGTGTGACATGACCACCATACGCCCTAGCAACATCAGGACTGTAGCCTCCACAGGTATTTCATGGATGGCCAGATGGGACACCAAAAATCTGTTTTACATGGGGTGCTATAGATATCCCTGGGTGAAAGTCCCTAAACCCTCTTGGTTCTAGAGGTTGCTCCAACGTCTAGACCGAGTGGATGCATGAACGCATGAGGGCCGTATACCATTAGGCCGCATCTCCCACTATGTCGTGGTAGGTTGGAAGGGGGTACAGCCTTACCTGCCCGAGAGGAGGAATGGGTCCGCTATCGACGAGCTGGGCCCGATATTGGCAGGCGAATAGTGAGGTCTCTTCCACTCACCTTGTTGCGCGCGATGGGGCGGCAATCTGGTTTTGAGTGTAATAGACCCCGGTGATTTTCCAAAGAGGAACCGTACTGATATGTGAACTTATTGAGTAGGAGTTGCATACTCATGCATTCATTTTATTCACTATCCACTTGGGCTGGTGGTGCACAACTAATTGTTGTGTACCTTCGCATGGCCAGGATTTCGGTTGGGCACACGACTAACCTGAGATCAAGAGTTTACCACATTGAGTCTGACTATCTAAATTTAGGTATGGGACTGGTTTGGATAGAAGTCCCTTGTGATGGACCCCATAGCCTGCGATACTACGTACTATCATCCCGACTTCACTCCAGCATGATCATTTCATTCGCACCCCATATTACATTGCGTCCGCAGTACTTAGCATTTTGGGTTGCCATGTTTCTATATTGATATGTCCATTAGCATTCATGTCTTACATCGCATAGCCTTTGTACGACTGAAGGTACTCATAGACTTATCAGTATATTTCTGCTTATTGCGATATTGTATGATTTATGGCATTGCATCCTCGGCATCTGATATTTGGCTTTCTTTGACTCCTCATTTGTATAGCTGAATTGCATTGCATACCCTGACATTGTATGACTCACGGACTGCCAGTATTTCCGCTTACTCTGATTACTCTGATTACTATGATTACTCTGATATTGCTTACTTGACACTTACCTTGTGCACAGACTTTCACCACCCACTAAGCTTTCTATAAGCTTATGCACGATAGATGCGTGCAGGTGGCGTTAGGTTGCAGCAACATTGAGCTTGGAGCGTACAGCGGACATATGGAGTTTTGATTTTTATCATATGTATTTCCCTTTCAGTACTGTATTCAACAGTTTATATTAGTGGATATGTGATGATGATGTTGCCTTTATGATTTGAGTATACTTGTGGTTATGCTTATTGCAAGATAAATGTACAAAAATAATAAATAAAAAAATCCTCCTTGTAGGATCCCAGGATCGGAATTTGGTGCATAGGCGCTGGGAACCGAGAATGGTGTACTACGGAGGCTGTCGGCACCGGATTCGGCGATCGGGGTTCTTGTGATTCAGATCTCCGGATTTGGGGCGTACACCCACCTCAGGTCTCACTATTTCATGTGGTTTAGGCCCCTGAGCCTGTTTGGTGAGGTTTCGGGTTCCATATCGCGTATATTCATGCTTTTCGGGTTATTTGAGTGTGGAATACACAGAATCATCATCTAAACCCGTCGATTGATGGTCTGGAAAAGAATTGGGATCATCTCACATGATCACAGATGCCTACGGGTCCGATTTCAATGGTCAGTTTCACCCGTCGGCGAATCTGGGAATCATACGATTGTTTCTACATTTCACCGCTCCCTCCTAAATCAAAGTACGTCAGTGTGCGTCGTGTTACCATAACCTAGGTCTAGTTTAATCCAAAATATGCTTTAATACTAACTTGTAATACCTTGAATTTCGAGGGCCGAGCAAAAGCTCAACTCCCGAGATCCGTTGCATCACTTATACAACATTGATAATGATGATTAAATGTTGTTCGTATTAGTGCATTAAACATGAATGTGATTACACTAGATTAGCATATCATACTCCAGAGACAATTAGATTACGCAAGCGGAAGACTATATTAGATATATAAGGCATATAAGTGGTTATAAGTCCCCAGAGTATGAACATGTCACCAGGTTAAATAATTACATGCATAATTCCAAAATTTATAAAATGACAAAGTGTAATGTTCAACTAGTCCGTATCCTTGCAATCCCTGTGACGTAACTCTAGGTCTACGTAGACCCGCCAGAGAGTTGCATGTAGGAGAACTCCTCGTCATCATAAAAGTCAGGCTCTATCTCGTAAGCCGCATCATCATCTGCAACTACAACAGAGTCTGGTTGGTGTTTTAAAACACCGTCCTAGAGTGAAAGTGAGTGATTAACTGATAAAGGTTAACATGTTATCAATTCAGTCAAGCTGTACAACAATCATGTCCTAACTACTCTGGTTAATGCAAGAATGGTATGTGATAATGATGCATGTCCTTGCCTGCACTCCCTATGCGACATTATCTCACGGTCGCCCATGCTAAACTCGCACCGTGCTCAACTCCCACGCCAAAGGCATGTGCAATGTGGTGCATGGTTGTGTTAGCCAAGTTCTTAATAGGTCTATTTATATAGCAGATTCGAGAAGCTAAGGTACCTCCCTTTATATTATTTTCCCAAACAATGATCCATCTAGGGTCGTCAATTCTAGTTAATCACATACGATAGGCCAGTTATGGGGCAATATCACCCCTGATTTGAAAGTAATGGATAGGCAAGTTCAGGTCACTACGAAGAGGCTTGTCACCTCAGCATACGCCTTAGTTTATACTTGGGGTTGGTCACCTTGGTGTAGGCCGACAGCTCGAATACAGTGTCCCATACACCACCATATTCGGATCACGAGTTTGTATTGTTCACTAGTCACTACGGGGAGGCTCGTCTGAAATAGCTGTGAAGACCGCTTTAGTTGAAGTAGGAATATGCCAATATGTCCTAGAGGGAGTGAATAGGACTTTTTAAAGTTTTTATGGTTTATTTAAAATCCTATTACACTTATCCTAACAACATGCACATATTAGGATTACTCAAAAGTAACTCTACTGGCTTCCAAGCCCGGTAGAGGATCCAATCACAAACTATTTAAGAAGTGAACAATACACAAACTTGTTCATGATGGATATGACTGTGTATGTGTGTGAGGTGTGATCTCAGATACTTAGATATGAAAATATTAAAGTAAATCACACAAATAGAAGAATAACAATCTCAAACACAGTCATTTTTATAGTGGTTTGACTACTTGTCTACTCCACTCCCGGTAACCGTACTCAACCCTTGAGTGTACCGGATTTCACTAAGGAGGTTTCATAGTGGTTCACCTCAAACCTAAGGTTTTAAATCAGGTTCACCTTCAACCTTTACAACCTACACTGAGGCTGACTGTTTATGCTCTCACGAGCAAGGGTCAACACAACGCACCCACTTTTAGGCACACTAGCCAAGGATCTTCCATAAGACCCTAACGAAGGTTTTACTCGGATCACCTCGAACCTAAGGTTTTAGACAGGTTCACCTTCAACCGGATGTTCATGCTCTCCACAGAGCAAGGGTCCACATAACGCACCCACCATGTACACTCCCACCGGAGGCCTCTTATGAGGGCTTGCAAGTGTGAGAAACACCTAAGACCTAATCCTAAAAAGGAATGATCACAAGTGTCCTCTAGACTCTAATAACTTACAAATAAGTGGATGAGTCTCATTCTACACATTGACGAAGATCTCCTCCTTGTTGATGAAGAATCTTCGGTTTCCTTGATCCGCATCACAAATGATGTACCAATGCGAGGCTTTGGGTTAGGTCAAGGTAAAGACATAATCCTACTCTATAAAAAATTTTTCCTATAAGGAAGATAGAGTGATTTCAAATATGCATTCAAGGCATCCCAGCTTAATGATTTTCCATTAAGGTAGTAGCTGGAGGATCCTTGAATGCAGAAGTTTATTCCCCAATCCACTCTATTGAATATCAATGATGAGGGTGAATTGGAGGATGAACTTCCCTGAGAGAAAGGGCTTTAGGTATATGATCAAAGGTAAAACACACAAAAGCACTCTCTTCTTTCTCTCACAGCAACAATAGACAAGTCCTCTATATATAGGCAAAAAGGTTCCAACGGATATAAAACGGTCACATTTATGACAGAGTTCGATATCATCGAGCGGGTTCGATATCATCGAGCATATACTCTCGATTGCATCGACTGGCCGCTCGTTGACACAAACTCAATGTCATACGCTTTTGAAACCTTTTGCCAGCTGGTCGATAGAATCGAAACTAGTGTCGATGACATCAAATTTCGAACTCCGATACTATCGATACTAGTGTCGATTCATCGACATTTGAATAATGAGAAAGACTTGATATGAAATATTTCAGGTTTATAAGAATGATCAAGGGACCATCGAGATCATCGGAATATGAATGTCGATGATATCGATACCCGTGTCGATACATCGATAAATCCAACGGATTTTTCTTTAAGCTTGTTGGATAGTTTTTATCCATTTTTGATGCAATTGAGACCGTACTGATATTATCGACATTTGAATATCGATTCTATTGAGAGACCCCCGATCATAGATAAACTATCCTTAAATATTTTGCTAGAAGAACTTAGCGCCCAAGACCGATATCATCGAGAGCCTTCCGATATCATCGAGATTTAAAATTTGATGGTATCGAGGAGGCTTCGATGTATCGATGTATATGTGATATTCTTAAGAAAAAATAGGGGTGCCGGAGATCTGCCTGTCGATATTATCGAGTCACCTTCGATGGACTCAAGATTCAAATATCGATGATATCGATAGGTAGATCGATACATCAATAAATCTGTCTAGATATATATGTGGTTGCTGGACACATTTGTCCTCATTCCGATGATATCGTTTAGGTATCGAGGACATCGACAGCACAGGTCGATCATATCGAGATGTGTATCGATAAAATCGACAAAGTAAGAAAAGTTTTAAAAAAATTTTATTTTGAAAAAAGTTTTCTTAACTTAAAACCCTAAGATGTTCTAGTTTATTTTAAGGGTTTTATGTACTTAGTGTTTTGGGACAAGGGGTGAGGGTTAAATTTACCTGTGGTGAGCTTGCATACATCTCGGTTGAGGCAGACACTTTGAATTTATCTTCCTATGAGGCTCTGCAGTCTGACTGACTCAATACTCACGTTAATTGACAAACTAGGGCACTTTCATCGTCAGCCTAGCATAGGCCGACAGCTCGACCACGGTGTCTCATACACCACCATGCTCGGCTCATGAGTCTTAGCAGATCGTGGTACCAAGTTAAACGAGCTTTGCATTGGTAAGTGGTACCTTAGATTTAAGCAGTAGCGTCCATCCATGGTATACACACATTAGGCCAATCAGGTTATTTGACAAGCTTGATTGGTACGAGCACATGCTAACTTAATCGACATGTAGCGTATGCGCACTCCTTGTGGCCTAACCACTGCCGATAATCACCGTATGACTCAGATCCATCGAACGAGTCCATGGTGGCGAAAATAAATCGGCCACTCGATCAAAAACTGTTACCGATTGCCTAGACTATGCGATAGTCCCAATCATCTCAGCTGCAATAGGCATTCATATGTGATAGTCAAACAACATTTAACAACCAAATCACATATAAATCTCATTCGAGCATTTTAACAAACCCATAGTGCACATATTATCACATATAGGCATTTCATACATGAATCAAGTAGCCTGATGTAAATTACATGAAGGAATCTATTTATATAGCTAAGGTAATTAAGAATCTCATCTCAACACCTTTAATAAATGCATTTCATCAAACAATCACCCATTCAGACATTTTATCAAACACTTAGACTACACATTTCAAACATACATGTAATGAATTAATTATAACATATATTATGGTAAATCCTTTCATAAAGGAGTTCTCACGCATACAACGATCATGTATTCTCAATTAATAATCATGGCAAGCACAAATCAAAATTCCATATTCATTTAAACATTTCAACAAACACATGGAATGCATAGTTAATAAGCATAGTTCATACACATGTAATATATGGAAAGCATCGTATCTAAGGGTATATGGTGGCAATCAAGTCAGTCATAAACCATTACTAACATTGAAAGCCTTAAAAATCATAACCTAAAAGTTTATAGTCCGCGCCTTTAGTTGATACGCCGATTACGAACTCGGTTCGTACACTACGCCTTTGTCTACGGCACAACGGCTACCTATAACATGAAATAGGTTAGCTATTTCACCATTTTACCTATTTGGATTCCTAAAACAGATTAGGGTTAGGATTTCTTACCCAAAAATGAAGTCAAAATCGCCGGTATAGTGACATAGAAGAGGGGATTCGGCATGTGGAGTGACAGGAATGAATCCTAGAAACAAACCCCAACTCTCTCTCTCACTTCTCCTCACTTTCTCCTTCTCTTTTCTCTCTTCTCTCTCCTAGGGTTTAGGAAATTCATATGGATGAGAGAGGGGTGGGTTAAGGGTCTCAAATAGGCCTAGAAGTGATGTCAATGGCCTTAGGGCCATGGTATACTTAGGTATAGCAAAAGTTGGCTATTTTGGGCCAACAAAGCTCATCTGGAGGTCCATTGTCTGCATATGGTCTGGAAAAAGTTTCCTGACAATGGATCTATGTCAGGTTTAGATTTTGGTCCGATAGGATTAGAGGATCGACCATGGAGGACCAGTTTCAGTTCAACGGTCATCATCACTCGATCAGGACCACAAGTACACTGACCTGTGTAGGAAAATTTTCCTGATCCATGGTTGTAGTTGGTTCTGAATCTGATGGTCAGAAACCTTAAATTTAGCCTGCAAGTGAACAACTCAATTCACTTAAATCTGAGTTCATTTTTTAAAGATATTCGCATTTTTCACACACTTTACTCAGGCTCTTGTTGTGCATTTCTCGACACTATTCGGGCTTGATTCCCGCGTTGGTTGTCAAGCCTAGTAAGGTGGTCATAACCGTGTAGTTTCGCGATTATCAGACTTTCGATGTGCGGTCCAGGTCTGAAATGGAGTTTCAATGTGCTCCCGAGAGCAACTGGGTTTTGAGATTGATCCTAGGTTTTTAGGTAATGTAGAGTTAGCGATTCTACTGGTTAATTAATTTTCATTTAATTTTTAAAGGATTCGGTCCTTAGTGATTTCTGCCTGAGGTGGTACTCGGGTCTTTGTACGTATTTTTTCAAGATGTTACAAAATCCATATTTTAGCAGACAACATCCTCCAAGCATGTAGAAGATCTATTATGAAGGTTGCTACTTTGAGGTTTTGGGCATTTCTCCGATTGATCTTAGTTTTGGGCTTAGGTTCGGGCTTGGTTTTGAGCTTAACTACATGAGTTGACTGGGTTATGGGGTTGGGTAGGTTAAACGAGTGAGTTGACTTAGTAAGTTGACTAGGTGAGTTGACTTGCTGACTTGACTCAAGGCTCTAAGGTTTTGGGTTCTTAAGGTTTAGGATTAGACTGACCGAGTTGACTGGGATGACTGGGTTGAATGGGCTAAGTTTAGGGTTTAGGATTGAGGTTCTTAAGGTTTAGGCTTCTAGGGTTAGGGTTTAGGATTGAGATTCGGTTGTCCATCAATCCGTTCAAATTCAATCAGCTTATTAACCTAGGGTGGAGTGTCTACAGATGCCCCTCTTTGGCAAAGGTTGTATGCAACTGAATACTAAAGCAAGTGGATACCCCACTGTTCACGAACCCGAAGTGCAGGGTTACAAAGTTGTAATAACTCGGTGAGACTGAGGTCGAATCCACAAGAAATTGGGAACACCGTTTAGAACGAAACTAAGTCTAATGGTTTGTCTGGGTTTTTAATATAGCGAATGAGTTAAAAGTTAAAATAAATAAATAAATACTAAAGATCCAGGAATCCACTCATAGCAATTAAAATATTCAATTTATTAATTCAATGTATGTCTCGATTGGAATTGAAGTCCCATTATATCTAATCGGAGGATAACTCAATTAAACCATTCATAAACATTAATAAGAATATGATTTTAATTGATTTATTCTCCCATGAAGCATTTAGATCTCAATTGTAGGGAATCAAAAGCATCTAAAGCACTTATAGGTGACATTAGATCAATTAATTATACAAATTGAATCCTAATTCGGGCTAAACAATTGTTAAATCAAAGCATTCATTGTACCTGGAGTGCGTAATGTACCTAGAAATAAACAACTCAAATATTTAAAAGTAAATTCAAACCAAATAAATCTAATATCATCTTTTAAATTAATGTCATTGAATCCAATAAACTAAATATTGAAATTAATTATAAGCTCCATCCCTTAGCCTTAGCTAAGAGATTAGCTAACCATAAACATGATTAAACTAAAACTCAAACAAAAAAACTAATTAGAACTGTAGGATTGAAGAGGAGGAAAGACTCTTTGAAGCTCCATAACTCCTTGCTCTCCTTCTACCCTAATTTATGATTATAAACTCCTAAAATATCCATTTATATAGGCTTAATTTGCACTGACTTGATTTTACACAGCTATCGCATCTTAGATGGCACCTTCAATGACATCGAACATATCCTTGATGGCATGGAAGAATGCATAAATATGTTCGGCAAAAAAATTGAATTTTTCATGATTTTTGTGATGAGATTGAAGTGGCTTCGATGACATCGACTGCCATCGATGACATCGAAGCTGCCATCGATGACATCGAACTGTCGATTTTGCACTTTGTCTCCTCAGTTTTCTTCCTTCTTTACATGGTTCCTTAGACTTAGACTCTTGAGTTCTTCAATCTTGACCTCCATAGATCCAATCCTTCACTTGGTAATTCTTTGAGCATTAAATTCATGTCTTAAGCATCCTTTTCTCCTTAGCTCTCAAAATCACTTTGTAAGAGAAAACATGTGTAATTAGATCAATTAAGCACATTCATGTTCACAAAAACAATGCATAACAAGAGAGGAATATGAAAGTGCACCTACTTGTGCCTTGGTTTGTCAAGTTACGTGAATGGTAAGTCAGACTGGCTACAGAACTCGATAGGAAAATTATCTCAAGCGTCTGCCTCAACCGGATGTGTGGAAGCTCGCAATAGGTAAATCATAGCATCAAATCCCGTGTCCCAAAACACCAGGTGATTAAAACCCTTAAAACAACATAGACATCTTAAGGTTTTTAAAGTGAGAAAACTTTTTGCAAAATAGGAAAATTTCTAAGTTTTTCTCGCCATGTCGATTTTATCGAAGCACCCTCGATATGATCGGCCTGCACTGTCGATGTCCTCGATACCTTAACGATATTATCAATAAGAGGACCAAAATGTTTAACAACTAAATATTCATCTGGACTGATTTATCGATGTATCGATACACCTATCGATATCATCGATAAAAGCACTAAAAATGTCCAGCAACTTCACAATATATCTGGACGAATTATCGATGTATCGATACACATATCGATATCATCGATATTCAAATCTCGAGACCATCGAGAGTGGCTTGATAAGATCGACAGGCAGATTTTCGGTGTCCCTGTTTTTTAATGAAAATCTCAAAACTCTTCGATATATCGATGACCGTCCGATATGATCTGAATTCAAATATCAATAAGATCGGAAGTCCATCGATGATATCGACAGTGGGTGTGCATTTCTTACAGCAGTTAATTCAGGTTGTTTTTTAACTATGATCGGGGGCCCTTCGATTTAATCGATATTCAAATATCGATGATATCGACACCAGGTCGATTGCATCGAACAAATCCATAAACTGTCCAGCAAGTTTAAAGATAAATCAGCTGGATTTATCGATGCCTCGACTCTAATCTCGATATCATCGACATTCAAATTCTGATGACCTCAATGGTTCCCCCGATCATTCATAAAAACCTGAAATATCTCAAAGTCAAGTCTTTCTCATTTTTTAAGTGTCGATGGATCGAACTTGTCATCGATGGAATCGGAGTTCGAAATCCGGTGAGATTAACAATAGCTTCGATTCATCAACCAATTGGCAAAGAGTTTCAAAAGTGTATGACATCGAGTCCGAGTCATCGAGCGGACCATCGATACTATCAAGAGTATATGCTCGATGATATCGACCCTGCTCAATGATATCGACTTGTCTTTTGTTGCTGTGAGAGAAAGAAGAGAGTGCTTTTTTGTGTTTCAACTTATATCCTACATCTAAAGCCCTTTCTCTCAAGGGAGTTCATCCTCCAATCCACCCTCACTATTGATATTCAATAGAGTGGATTAGAGAATGAACTTCCACATCCAAGGATCCTCCAACTACTACCTTAATGACAAATCATTATGCTGGGATGCCTTGAATGCATAAGATTGGAACTACTCTACCTTCCTTATAGGTAAATCTTTAGAGAGTAGGATTCCATCTTAACCTTGACCCAACCCTAAGCCTAGTCTTGGTATATCTTTTGTGTTGCGGATCAAGGGAGCAGAAGACTCTTCATCAATAAGGAGGAGGAGATCTTCGGCGTTGTGCTTAACGGGACTCATCAACTTATTTGTAAGTATCTAGAGTCCAAGAAGACACTTGTGATCATTCCTTTCTAGGATTGGGTCTTAAGTGGTTCTCACCCTTTAAAGCCCTCGTAGGAGGCCTCCGGTGGGAGTGTACGCTTTGGGTGCGTTTGTGGACTCTTGTTCTGTGGAGAGCATAAACATCTGGTTAGGAGTGAACCAGTGAAACTCCAGGGTTAGAGGTGAACCGAGTGAAACCTCTGGGTGCGTTGTGTGGACCTTTGCTCTATGGAGAGCATAAACATCTGGTTAGGAGTGAACCAGTAAAACTCTAGGGTTAGAGGTGAACCGAGTAGAAACCTCCATGTAAAGGTTGAAGTGAACCTGATTTAAAACCTTAGGTTTGAGGTAAACCTTGGGAAACCTCCTTAGTGAAATCTGGTACACTCAAGGGTTGAGTGCGACAGCCGGGAGTGGAGTAGACTTATCGTCGAACCACTATAAAATGACTGTGTTTGTGATTGCTTTCTCTATGTGTGATTCATGACAATGCATTCATATTCGTATATCTGATCACATCTCTCACACACACACACAGTCACATCTAACATAGACTAAGTTGCATATTGCTATATCTTGATTAGTTTATGATTGGATCCTCTACTTGGCTTGGAAGCTAGTAGAGTTATATTTGAGTAATCCTGAAAGTTGCATACATGATAAGATTTTTAAATAACTCATAAATCTTTTAAAAGTCCTATTCACCCCCTCTAGGACATATTGGCATATTCTAACTTCAACTCAAGCGGTCTTCACTGCTATTTCAATTCATATCAGAGTGGGTCTCTCTTTAAGGGCTTCATCGCCTAGAGAGTGATCTTGACTGAAGTTGGGAATATGGCCAAAGGAGAGGGCTCATCAGTCACCAGGCCTTCAGTATTTGATGGCTCAAATTATGCATACTGGAAGGCTCGGATGCACTACTTTCTGAGATCTTTGGATCATGATGTTTGGGATATAGTTGAAAGCGGATATGTGCCACCAACTGAACAAATCGTACTTCACAATGGCACAACAATCACAAAGCCCAAACCCAAAGAAAAGTGGACAGCATTTGACAAAGAAAGGCAAACATCTGAAGCCAAGGCTATGAATGCTATCTACAGTGCCGTGTCCCAGGATATATTTAATCAGATAAGTATGTGTGGGACATCCAAGAAAGCATGGGATTTGTTGGAAACAACCCATGAAGGCACAAGCACTGTGAAGTGATCTAAACTTCAACTCCTAACTTCACAGTTTGAAAGTCTCAGAATGGAAGAGCATGAGACATTCATGGAGTTCTTTACAAAGCTAAATATTATTTGCAACTCCATTGGTGGATTGGGAGAGAAAGTTTCGGTACCGAAAACTTATAGGAAAATTCTAAGATCCCTACCGGAACGGTTTAATCCCAATGTAACAACAATAGAGGAGTGTAGGAACATAGACGAGATGAAAGTAGAAGAACTAGTAGGTTCCCTATAAACTTTTGAACTACACTTCACTCAATCCTAAAAATCCAAAAACACTGTCCTAAAAACTTCAAAGAAAACAACTCATGAGGACAGTAAAAGTGAAAGAGAGGATGATGATGAAGAAGTGGCCTTGCTGGCACAAAAATTCAGGAGATTCTTTCAAAAGAATCGCGGCCATCCCTCTAGAGGGAGAAAGGTGGATAACAAACTCTCTGTAGGCAAATTTGGCAAAAAGACTAAAGAACCACAATGCTACCCCTGTCGAGAGTATGGACACCTATTAACTGAATGCCCAAACAGAAAAACCAAGGGCAAGGCAATGGCCGCCATGTGGGATGATATAGATGAGTCAAATTCAGAATCTAGTGACTCAGAAAGCAATGAAGATAAGAAATCATTGAAAATTCTCATGGCTTCCACTGCTTCGATCATTCCCACTGAATCTAAGAATGAAAAAGAACAGCAAGCCACAGAATCATCTCCATCTGATGATGAAGAAACTGGAAATGAAGAAGAAATAGAAAAAGATAAGTTGCAAGATGCTTACAATCAACTTTATACTCATAGCATCAACATTCTTAAGAGACTTGGAATCTCGGAAAATAAGAAGGTACTACTACAAAAAGATCTAGATAAAACACTAGAGATCAATTCACACCTGATTAATGATCTACAACAATATTATGCAGATAATGACAAGTTGGAAAGAATCAACCTATCCCTAAAAGCTGAATCATTTAAACTTACCAAACAAATTGAATTATTAGAAGATGAAAATAGGCATCTCAAGAATGAGAATCACACACTCAGCTATAACTTAGAGAAATCTAGAAAATTTGCTGAAATAAACTATAAATTTTCTCAAAGTGGTGAAAAGCTTGAAAGAATGTTAGGGATGGGAAGGCCAAAAGAGGACAAGAGTGGCCTAGGGTATGAGAAAACTAAGAAGAAAACAGGAAATGCAGCATCAACAACTAAATCATCAGCTGCTTCAAGAAGCAATATAAGAATCTCTCCAGTTTGTCATTTATGTGGTGATTCCGGGTCATTATGAGGTTGAATGCCTAACACTTAGACGAACTTCAGATAACTCTAGAAAAAATCACATTGGCAAATTCAAACTGATCAGAGAAACACAAAATGTCAAGAGTCCACCTAGGAGAAACACTCATCTATCACCACCTAAGATGAAAGAAAGGATAAAGAAGACTGTTTCAAAATGGATTGAAAAAGATAAACAAAATTGTCTTATGACTAATCTTCACATACCTTGAAATTTCAAGCATAGAAGGACAAGTCCAAGTCATGCATTTAGACCTGGATATTTGCTGAAATGATGTAAATTTTGCTGAGCTTTAAATGATACATCTGAGGTTCTTGACCTCAAATTTTTGTATATAAACATTTTATATGTTTATAATTTTGCTGTGTACAGTGATTGTACATAATTTTTCCAAGTATACTGTTGTTTCATAGAAATATTAAGAGCATACTTGAAGAATCGTCTGAAAATATAGAATCATCCATTGGCGATTGGTCTATCGATATGACATTCTCGATTCATCGATAGAAGATCGATATTATCGACACCTCTTTAGGATATGAACAGTCGAATGGCCAAGAATGATATTGAAGACAGACTCGATGGTATCGATAAGCAATCTCTCGATATTATCGAAACAATAATCGATCATATCGAAAAATGCCGCCCGATAAAAGCAAGAGAAATGAAAAAGGGGGTCATTTTCTCAAGGGTTTCACTGTCACTTTCTCTGCTCGATTCTCTCGACCAAACCAGTTGAAGCCATGTCAGATTACTCAAATCATTCTACAAATTCAGTAATACCTCGATAATACCCTTCTAACACGTCAATAGGCCTTTCTATTTTGGGTATTTGAAGTTTTTGTCATTTTGTGTTTTTGTCGTCTTTCCCAAATCTCTCAACTTTCTATCTGACATATGGGAAAGAACAAAGGGGTTGTATCCGATCAGGGGGAGTCTTCAAGGGCTACCCGACAAAAAGTCCTCACATCTAGAGAAAGATCGAGGGCCCCGGAAACTGGGATCCCCACTCGATAAAGATCACAGACTTTGCAAGGTGGGTCCCAAACCGAAGCACTGGCACCACCTCCTCCAACTGGAGCGAGTTCACGACCACCCAAATACACGGGCAGGAAGCTTATTCAAGAAAAAAGGGTTGATAGGGAATGCCTTAAACCATACAAATTGGAACTCCTGTTTGCCGCAATAGATTGGTTGCCTGTTCTGAACTTTGGTGAGCCGTGCCAACTTGAGAGAGCACGCAACTTCCTTGCTACGTATCATTCACCAGTGGCTGACCCTCCTTCGTTCATGGTATCCTTGGGTGGTGATGATGTGTTTAGCACACTGGCTACAATAGCTGAAACTATCGGACTCAACATGGTCCCAGAAGGTATCCCAGAGATGAATCTAGATGACATAGACATTCGATCCAGGGTTATGAAGTATCTATGCAATGGTAGGGAATCCCCTGGCATCAAGGGAATGCATTAAAAGCCATGTATATGGATCCCAGATTTCAAATCTTGCATGGTATCTTCGCTACTAACATTTATCCCCGTAGTACAAACAGATCTGATCTCACCGGGCTCATGACCATGATCGTGTACTCTGTTGCCAAAGGTTCAAGGATCTGCCTACCATCTATCATTGTCTCCCAGTTGGTAAATGCCATTCACACATCTAGAGATCTCCATCTGCCGTACCCCTGGATTATTAACATGTTATGCAACAAAATCGAGTTTCCATCAACAACTGATCCGGTATTCCCGCTCCAAGTTTTCTATAAAAGAAATATCCGGAGAATGGACTTGGAGTTTCATGAATATAAGGAGAACCCGAAGGAAGAAATCCAGGTGGAAGAAGCTGAAGGAGAAGGTGGGGATCCTATGGAAGAAGCTACAATTGGTGAAGATGTACCTCCTGGACCTGACCCAGCTCCGTCCACATCATCAGCCGGGCATGGCAAAAGGCTCAAACTGGACAGAATTGGGGCAATACAGAGAGATATTCATTCTGTACGGGAACAGCTGACTGTTTTGGAGCGATTCATCCACAAAGTGTAGTAGTCGGTGCAACAGCTGGTGGATCTGATGACGTGCCGACGAGACGACACGATGCCATCTCACTCTGCTCCGTAAGGCCGGTTCATACATGCTATCATACACACCTTACTCTTATCTTGCGTTTGAACATCAGTATCTTTTTGGATGTTCTTCGCTTTCATTAGTGTGCATGTCAGCTTTCTAGATTTTTTTTTTATTGTATATGCCCAAGGCTGGGCTTATGTTGATGGATGTTGTTGGGTGCCCATATACGGGCTTGACAACTTTTTGGTTATTGCTGTGTGGAGCAGTATATATTTTTTTGGGATAGGATTGAACATTTTTTTGTTTGGAATTTACAGCTATCTGAGGCAGTTTTGGTTCTTTTATGGCTGCGCAAAATTCATATCTTTTATTGCCATATGTGTGATAACTTTCCCCTGGTTTATCAAGTTATGGTTTGCATATGATTGAAAACTTCTATAACTTACCTAATATGCTTTCATTCTGAGATTGATGTTTGACTAAAATGCACTAACTCTTATACATAAAATTCATCTGCTTATGCCTATTAGTTCTCCCATGCAATTCATTCTTCTGTCAATATCACTTGCTATACTTTGCCAATGACTGACAAAAAGGGAGAGAACAATTTAAAACACTCCGAACGAAAAATTGTGTATCTATCTATGTTGTTGCAGGTATAGGGGGAGCAGCTGGAAGAAAGGGGGAGTTTTAAAGAAAGGGGGAGCAGATACTTCTATAATTTGTACATGGGATAGAAAACTTGTAAAATTGTGTAACTACATGTATACACAATTTAGGATATGTCTAGAAGTGTTCTAGGGTGTTTTAGGTATTTTGTCACGTAATTGACAAAGGGGGAGATTGAAAGTGCACCTACTTGTGCCCTGGTTTGTCAAGTTATGTGAATGGTAAGTCAGACTGGCTGCAAAACTCGATAGGAAGATTATCTCAAGCGTCTGCCTCAACCGGATATGTGGAAGCTCGCAATAGGTAAATCATAGCCTCACATCCCGTGTCCCAAAACACCAGGTGATTAAAATCCTTAAAACAAGATAGACATCTTAGGGTTTTTAAAGTGAGAAAACTTTTTGCAAAATAGAAAATTTTCTAAGTTTTTCTCGCCATGTCGATTTTATTGAAGCACCCTCGATATGATCGACCTGCACTGTCGATGTCCTCGATACCTTAACGATATTATCGATAAGAGGACCAAAATGTCCAGCAACTAAATATTCATCTGGACGGATTTATCGATGTATCGATACACCTATCGATATCATCGATAAAAGCACTAAAAATGTCCAGCAACTTCACAATATATCGGGATGAATTATCGATGTATCGATACACATATCGATATCATCGATATTCAAATCTCGAGACCATCGAGAGTGGCTCGATAAGATTGATAGGCAGATTTCCGGCGCCCCTATTTTTTAATGAAAATCTCAAAATTCTTCGATATATCGATGATCATCCGATATGATCTGAATTCAAATATCGATAAGATCGGAGGTCCATCGATGATATCGACAGTGGGCACGCATATCTTACAGCAGTTATTTCAGGTTGTTTTTTAACTATGATCGGGGGCCCTTCAATTTAATCGATATTCAAATATCGATGATATTGACACCAGATTGATTGCATCGAACAAAGCCATAAACTGTCCAGCAAGTTCAAAGTTAAATCAGCTGGATTTATCGATGCCTCGACTCTGATCTCGATATCATCGACATTCAAATTCTGAGGACCTCGACGGTTCCCCCGATCATTCATGAAAACCTGAAATATCTCAAAGTCAAGTCTCTCTCATTTTTTAAGTGTCGATGGATTGAACCTGTCATCGATGGAATCGGAGTTCGAAATCCGATGACATCGACAATAACTTCGATTCATCGACCAATTGGCAAAGAGTTTCAAAAGCGTATGACATCGAGTCCGAGTCATCAAGCGGACCATCGATGTTATCGAGAGTATATGCTCGATGATATCAAATCTGATCGATGATATCGAATCTGCTCGATGATATCGAACTCTGTCATAAATGTGACTATTTTATATCCGTTGGAACTTTTTACCTATTTATAGAGGACTTGTCTTTTGTTGTTGTGAGAGAAAGAAGAGAGAGCTTTTGTGTGTTTTAACTCATATCATATATCTAAAGCCCTTTCTCTCAAGGGAGTGCATCCTTCACCCTCACCATTGATATTCAATAGAGTGGATTGGAGAATGAACTTCCGCATCTAAGGATCCTCCAGCTACTACTTTAATGACAAATCATTATGCTGGGAGGCCTTGAATGCATAAGATTGGAACTACTCTACCTTCCTTATAGTAAACCTTTAGAGAGTAGGATTCCATCTTAACCTTGACCTAACCCTAAGCCTAGTCTTGGTATATCTTTTGTGTTGCGGATCAAGGGAGCAGAAGACTCTTCGTCAACAAGGAGGAGGAGATCTTCGGCGTTGTGCTTAACAGGACTCATCAACTTATCTGTAAGTATCTAGAGTCCAAGAGGATACTTGTGATCATTCCTTTTTAGGATTAGGGTCTTAAGTGGTTCTCACCCTTTGAAGCCCTCGTAGGAGGCCTCCGGCGGGAGTGTACGCTGTGGGTGCGTTGTGTGGACCCTTGCTCTGTGGAGAGCATAAACATCTGGTTAGGAGTGAACCAGTGAAACTCCAGGATTAGAGGTGAACCAAGTAGAAACCTCTAGGTGCGTTGTGTGGACCCTTGCTTTATGGAGAGCATAAATATCTGGTTAGGAGTGAACCAGTAAAACTCCAGGGTTAGAGGTGAATCGAGTAGAAACCTCCATGTAAAGGTTGAAGGTGAACCTGATTTAAAACCTTAGGTTTGAGGTGAACCTTGGGAAACCTCCTTAGTGAAATTCGGTACACTCAAGGGTTGAGTGCGATAGTCGGGAGTGGAGTAGGCTTATCGTCGAACCACTATAAAATGACTGTGTTTGTGATTGCTTTCTCTATGTGTGGTTCATGACAATGCATTCATATTCGTATATCTGATCACATCTCTCACACACACACACAGAGTCACATCCAACATAGACTAAGTTGCATATTGCTATATCTTGATTAGTTTGTGATTGGATCCTCTACTTGGCTTGGAAGCCAGTAGAGTTATATTTGAGTAATCCTGAAAGTTGCATACATGATAGGATTACTGTGATAGGATTTTTAAATAACTCATAAATCTTTAAAAAGTCCTATTCACCCCCTCTAGGACATATTGGCATATTTCGACTTCAACTCAAGCGGTCTTCTCCGCTATTTCAGAATATACAATATTTCACTATCAACACACCGCCCAACCAACATTTTGCAAGTCCCGAACAAAACGTGCGAAAATTAAACTTATAAAATTCCAAATTTCAAACCTTTCTCAGAAAACAACATTTTGTGCAATCCTAAACATATGAGTGAAATTCAAAGATATAATAAAGAAATATTAATAATTTAGAACCTAATATCACTAATAAATAATTAACTAAGTTCTCTCTTAACAATTAATCAATAAAATGTATCTAAACATCCAGTTCCAAGTGTTCTTAGTGGCTTCCAAAAGTGAACCTTCTCTCCATAATATTAACCATAATTGTAACGCCCCAAAAATCGGGGGTCGAGCATAGATCAACTCCTGAGTTCCAATGCATCACTTATGTAACATAGATAATGCTGTTTAAATGTTGTCCATGTTAGTGCATTAAACATGAGTGGGATTACACTAAATCAGCATATCATACTCCAGAGTTAATGTGATCAGGCAAGCAGAAGACTGAGTTTAATATATAAAGTATAGGTATGTGTTTCATAACCTCCAGAGTATGATCATGTAGTTGGGCTGAATATATATAAATGTTGTTTCAAAATACACAAAATGTCACAATGGGAATGTTCAACTAATCCAATATCCATGTAATCCCGGTAACGCAACTCTAGTCTACTCAGACCCGCCTGAGAACTAAATGTAGGAGAACTCCTCCTCCTTGTCAAAGAAGTCTGGTTCTGTTGCATAAGTCTCGCCAAAATCTGCATCTAAAACAGAGTTGGGTTGGTGTTTTAAAACACGTCCCAGAGTGGGAGTGAGTGATCAACTTAGTGGTACTATAAGGCAAAGGTTAACATGTTTCAATTCAGTCAAGCAGTAATGATAAAGCAATACAACAATCATGTCCTAAGTACTCTTGTTAATGCAGAAATGGTATGCTATAATGATGCATGCCCTCGCCTGCACTCCCTCAGCGACATCATCTTATGATCGCGCATGACAAACTCCCTAAACGTGTACTTCCTCGCCAAAGCACATGCAATGCAGTGCATGATCGTGTTAGCCAAGTAGTTATTTAGGCTTATTCATATAGAAGCTAAGGTACCTCCCTTTATATCATTTACCCAAACGATGATCCATCTAGGGTCATTAATCCTAGTTAATTACATACGGTAGGCAAGTTATAGGGTAATATCACCGCTGATTTAAAAGCAGTGGATAGGCAAGTTCATGAGTTTACACTTGAGGTCGCTACAGAGAGGCTCGTCACCTTAGCGTAGGCCTAATTTATACTTGAGGTCACTACGAGAGGCTCATCACCTGATCATAAGCCAACAGCTCGAATACAATGTCTCATACCACCGTATTCGGCTCACGAGTTTGGGTTGCTCACTGGTCACTATGGGGAGGCTCATCACCCCAGCGTAGCCGACAGCTCGACCACGGTGTCCCATACTACCATGCCCGGCTCATGAGTCTTAGCGAATCGTAGTACCATGGTTGAAACGGGTTTTACATTGGTAAGTGGTACCTTAGATTCAAGCAGTAGCATCTATACATGATAAACGACACATTAGGCCAATTATGTTATTTGACAAATTTGATTGGTACGAGCGCACGTCGAATTAATCAACATGGAGCACATGAGCACCCCGCCTGGCCTAACCACTGTCGACAATCACCGTACGCCTCAGATTTATCAAACGTATCCAATGTGGTGAAACTAGTTTAGCCACTTAATCAGGAGCCATTACCGATTGCCTGGACTAGGTGGTAGTCCCAAACATACTTAAATGCAATAGTGAATCACATATGTTAATCATAACAACATTTTATAAATAATTCAAATACAATAGTCATTTGAGCATTTTATCAAACACATATAACATGTTATTATACCTAGGCATGTTATACATAAATCACATAGTAGTAATTTATTTATATAGGAAACTATTCATATGACTAAGGAATTTAAGAATCCCGTCTTAATACACTCAATGAGTACAATCCATCAACAAAATCTCATTCAGACATTTTAACAAACACTTAAACTATGCATTTCTAAGTTTATAGGCTAGACTCGCTACGACATGAATCATAGCGATTCATTTCACCACATCAGTTATAAGTATATAACATACATGCATCTAAGATTAAAAATCATAGTAAGTACAAATCAGGATTTTTGCATTCATTCAAACATTTCAACAAACACATAGAATGCATATATTCACATAACCCATACACATATATATATCATCGAATACATCGTAACTACGGTAGTATGGCAGCAATCAAGTCAGACATAAATCATTGTTGACATTGAAAGCCTTGAAAACCATAACCTAAACATTTATAGTCCGTACCTTTCGTCGATACACTAGTTACGAACTCTGTTCGTACACTATGCTTCCGTCTACAACACAACGGCTTCCTAAATCACAAAATAGGTTAGCTATTTCGTCATTTCCTCTATTTGAATCCCTATAACAAGATTAGGGTTAGGATTTCTTACGCAAATCGTATCTGGAATCGTCGGTGTAGCAATGGTGGGGAGGTGATTCCGTACGTGGAGTCGTGAGAGTGAATCCCAGCAACGATCTCCCTCTCTCTCTCTCTCTCTCTCTTCTCCTCACTCTTTCCTCCTCTTTTCTCTCTTCTCTCTCCTAGGGTTAGAGAATTCGTATGGCATGAGAGAGGCGTGATTTAAGGGCCTTATATAGGCTTAGAAGTGATGTCAATGGCCCCATGGCTATGATATACTTAGGTTATAGCCAAAAGGCTTCTGTTTCGGTCAAACGGAGCTCATCTGGAGGTCCATTACCTGTCTATGTCACAGAGTAAGTTCCCTGACAATGGATCTAGGCCAGGATACGATTTCAATTCGATCGGATTAGCAGATCGACTGTGTATCAGTTCAACGGTCATACACACTCGATCAAGGCCACAAGTATATGGACTCGTGCAGCGAAATTTCCTTGATCCACGGGTGAAGTTTGGTCAGAATCAGACGGTCAAAAATCTTCAATTTTGCCCGAAAGAGAATAGTCCAATTCACTTAAGTTTGGGTTCATTTTCTAAAGATATTCGTGTTTCTCACGCACTTTACTCAGGGCTCTAGTTGTGCATTTCTGAATACTATTTGGGCTCGATTCCTACGATGGTTGTCAAGCCCAGTAAGGCGGTCATAACCGTATAGTTTCGCGGTAGTCGGACTTTTGACGCACGATCCAGGTTTGATACGGAGTTTCAATATGCTTCCGAGAGCAACTGGGTATTGAGATTGCTCCTAGGTTCTTAGGTAATATTGAGTTAGTGATTCTAATGGTTTTGGGTCTTGCAGTTCGTATAGATAGTGGTTAAAGCCAATTCCACTGATTATTTAGTTTAGTACTTAATTAATTTTTGTCTAATTTCTAAAGGATTCGGTCCTTAGTAATGTCTGCCTGAGGTGGTACTCGGGTCTTTGTACGGATTTTTCCAAGACATTACAATTTACCCCCCTTAAAGAAAAATTTCATCCTCGAAATTAGTACATTTTCGTACTCCTTGAGAATTTGAGGGTAGTTCTTACGGACCTCAGCTTCCGTTTCCCAAGTCACCTCTCCCTCAGTGTGGTGAGTCCAATACTTTCACAAGAGAGATAACTTTGCTGCGCAGCACCTGTTCCTTCCTATCTAAGATACGTGTTGGCTGAAGTACGTATGTAGCATCTTCACTCAATGTACCTGCTCCCATTTGATAAAATGGGAAGGGTTAGCAACGTATTTTTTTAGCATCGATACATGAAATACGTTGTGCATGCCAGCGAGTGGTGTGGGCAAAGTAAGGCGGTATGCTACCACACCCACTCGGTCTAGAATCTGGAATGGACTAATGAACCTCGGTGTGAGTTTTCCTTTCTTATCAAACCGGAGGATTCCCTTTATTGGGGAAACCTTCAGGAATACATGGTCCCCAACCTCAAATTCTAGCTGTCGTCCTCTGGTATCGGCATAGCTCTTCTGTCTACTCTGTGTTGTAAGAAGTCGATGCTTGATAATGTCGATCTTCTCTGAGGTTACTTATACTAAATCTGGACCAATCGGACTCTTCTCACCAACTTCTGCAAAACAATGCGGTGCTTGACATTGATGGCCATACATTGCTTCGTAAGGAGCCATGTCAATACTCACTTGAAAGCTGTTGTTATAAGCGAACTCTGCATAAGGAAGACAGTCATCCCAACTGTCTTTGAAATCGAGCACACATGCCTGCAACATGTCTTCTAACACCTGATTTACCCATTCCGTCTGCCCGTCAGTCTGTGGGTGGAACGCGGTATTGAACTTCAGTTTTACCCCCATTGCTTCCTGAATTCGAGTTCAGAAGATAAACGTGAATCGCATATCTCGATCCAACACAATCTCCATAGGCACTCCATGTAGCCGTACCATTTCCTTGATGTACGCCTGGCCAAATCATCTATGGAGTTTGAAACTTTAATAGGGAGAAAATGAGCCGACTTCATCAATCGGTCCACAATCACCTAAATGGAGTCGCGTCCCTTCCTCATCTCGGTTACCCGAAAATGAAATCCATAGATATGAAATCTCATTTCCATTCAACTATGGGCATGAGCTGAAGCAATCCAGGAGGTCGGTGATGCTTAACCTTGACCTGCTGGCACGTGAGACAACATGACACATAATCTGCTATGTGGGCCTTCATGTTGTCCCACCAGTACGAACGCTTCATGTCTCGGTACATCTTAGAACTGCCAAGATGCATTGCCATCCTCAAATTATGAGCGGCTCTTAGAACTTCCTTTCTCAAGTCATGAAGATTCAGGATGCATAGGCGGCCACGATAACGTAAACCCCCATCTGAACCAACTCTCCATTCAGACTCTTCATTGTCAGTTGCTTTCTCTGAAAGGGCCAAGCTATATGCCCTAAAGGGGGGGGGGGTGAATAGGGCAATGTCAAATAAAACTTAAAACAGCGGAATAATAAAAGATATAAATAACAATGCTGAAATAATAACAATCTCAAAGCACATAAAATATGAGAATGATACTGAATCTTATTCTAAGGACAACCTTACACCAAAACCAATGGCTTATGGTAGGACAACCTTATTTCTAGAATAAACATGCAATCACAAATGATATGGAAAATAAATCAAGAATAACTTACAGAAATAAATCCTAAGTTATTACACCATTCAACCACACTTGCTTGAAATGAAAATTACAACATTCATCCACATAAGCAATCCACAATACTGAAGGAATAAATGAATAAAGAAATCAAGTACATCCACAACACAACGATATATAGTGGTTCACCTGTGTGTTCACCAACTGTTAGCCAATAGCCACACAGAATGCTACTCCACTCCTAATATCCTCACATAGGGGATATTAGCATGCACTCTCAAAATAGGTTTTCACAGGTTCACCAAAAACCTTCACAATTGTGTCTTTTTATCTCGGGCTTACACAATCCAAAAACCCCCACAATCTGAGTTTTCTGGCTCTCCTTAGATAACCAATACAATGAGATTTTTCTGGCAAATCTCAAACAAAACTAGAGAAAGTAAATTACAAAGTAAAATACCTGGATCTCCTTTTGAAGTAGCCCAGTAGAACCAATCGGAGTAGATGTATGATACGTCATTCAATGTCCAATACTCACTTAAAGAATGGTTCTATGTCTAATTGATTTTAGATAAATCAAGAAGAGCAAGGTCTATTTGATTTTGATCCGAGAAGAAGGAATATCACAAATTCCTCTTTTCTAAATAAGATTGGAATGTGGATCAAAAATCACAATAGAATAATGCTATCAAAAGGAATATTAAATATGCACAATAGCTTAAAAAAAATCACAACTTATCTCAGAGTATAGCCTTAAATCGCTTGAATTGAATGGAATGAAATGAATAAACTCTGAAATTCGTGCATTATTTATAGCCTGAAAAATCTCATCTTCGACTGGTCTTAGGATCCCTAGGACTGGTCGTAGCATCAAAGATTTTGAAAGATTTCCACAGGATTAGATTAGTTGTACTCACGACTGGTCTTAGGTAACCTACGACCGGTCGTGGACTACTTACGACTGGTCGTGAGTCACCTACGACTGGTCATAGGACTCGAGATAGGTCGCTGGAGTTCGAGTCGTAGGACTACGACTGGTCGAAGGATGAGTCGTAGGACTTCCTGGACTGGTCGGGTCGAAGCAAGTCGGGGCTGGTCGAAGGACAACCGGGAAAATCCGAAAATCTGTAACAACCTAGGGACTGGTCTGAGAAACCTAAGATGGTCGTAGAGACTGGGGATGGTCTTAAGATCTCTAGGTGGTCTTAGAAACAGTCACACCAAGTATATTAAAATATTCAGATTATGTATCCAGAATGACCTATCAAATAAACCAACCTAAGGTCAATCTAAGGTCAAACAAACCTTGAAGTGAGATGAACATTGAAGTCTTGAAGGTCTGTATTCTCAGATGATCTTGAAGTAGAAGCTTGAATCGAGTTGACGGCATTCTAGAGCTTGGTACTTTCTTGACTTGTCTTGATGAAGTCTTCTAATCTTGAACTTGTTAGAAGAAAACTTGAAGTCTTCTATTCTTATAGACTTCATCCATGACATGTCTTGCAAACATTCTTCATTTATGATCTTGTCTTGAAAACATTCTTCATTCATGATCTTGTCTTGAAGCAGTGTGTAGTCACAAACAAGAAACACAAGAAGTACAAGACATATAGGTTTTGGCACTACAAAATTTGACAACCAAAGGGATATGAAATCATAGCACTAACAATCTCTCTCATCTTCATCAACCATTCATCTTCTCTCTGAGCCACAATTATTCGGTCATCAATAAGTGGTTGTAAGAGGATGTGTGCGACGCTCTCGAATGACTCCTCTACCATAAGCTTCTGTTCGAAGTCTCACACAAATTCTACTATGTTCCATTCTTCAATCATTAGCGGAGCCGCAAATTCTATTGTCTTCTTGCCACTCAATGCGTCTGCCACAAGGTTAGCCTTACTAGGATGGTAGGAAACCTCAAACTTAAAGTCTTTCAAGGTTTTCATCCATCGTCGCTGACTCATATTTAAGTTCCTCTGCGTGAATATGTACTTGAGGCTCTTATGGTCACAAAAGAGATCGTACTCTTCTCCATAAAGGTAGTGTCTCCAGAGCTTTAATGCGAAGATGACCGCTGCCAATTTCAGGTCATGCGTAGGGTAGTTTTCTTCGTGTTTCCTCAACTGTCGTGAGGTATAGGCGATCACCCTATCCTTCTACATAAGAATGCATCCCAAACCAACACGAGATGTGTCGGTGTATATCGTATATCTAACCCCTTGCTCTGACAATACTAGCATGGGTGCGGACGTCAACTTGTCCTTTAATTCCTGAAAGGCTGCTCCTGCTTTCTCATTCCAGGCAAACTTAAGATCTTTTCGAGTGAGCTGAGATAACAGTCTGGTTATCTTGGAAAAGTCCTTAATGAATCGGTGATAGTAGCCAGCAAGTCCCAGAAAACTCCTCACTTCAGTAACCGAATCGTGTTGCTCCCAGTCCTGAACTACAACCACCTTAGCAAGGTCCATAGCGATACCTTCCTTGGACACCACGTGTCCTAGGAACTTGACTTCTTCCTTCCAGAAGTCGCATTTCTTGTACTGAGCAAATAATCGATTCTTCCTGAGAGTATCGAAGACTGCTCGCAGGTGCTCTTCATGATCCTTTCGGCTCTTAGAATATATCAAAATGTCATATATGAATACGATGACGAACTGGTACAAGAACGACCGAAACACTCGGTTCATGAGGTCCATGAACACTGTCGATGCATTTGTGAGTCCAAACGACATCACAAGGAACTCATAGTGCCAAAAACTGGTTCTGAATGCCGTTTTCTGAACGTCTTCATTCATGACGCGTAACTTATAGTATCCAGACTGTAAGTCAATCTTCGAGAAATACTGTGCCCCTTTCAACTGGTCAAATAGATCATCTATCCTGGACAAGGGATACTTGTTCTTCACTGTCACTTGGTTCAACCTGCGATAATCAATACACAATCGTAGTGATCTATCCTTCTTCTTAACAAACAAAATAGGTGCTCCCCAAGGAGATACGCTAGGCCGTAGGAAACCTGAATCCAACAAATCGTCAATCTATCTCCTCAGTTCCTCCATTTCACATGGAGGCATGCGATACGTAGGTAAGAAAATGGGTGTCACACCAGGCACAAGGTCGATAGTAAAGTTGATCTTGCGCCGAGGAGGTAGTTCGGGTATCGTCCTGAACACGTCTGTGAAATCTCGGACTACAGGCATGTTCCTAAGTGTCGGACCATCAACATTCTCTAGCAAGGTAGCATAACAACTAATGTGGTAGTACCAACTGACCTGAACTGGGAAAGTAAAGGTCGTGCCCTCAAATCCATGGGCTGTTACCATGTTAACTAAGTACTAAACTCGATTAGTCATGAAATTCGTTAGGATCGCTTTAAATACGATCTGCAAGACCCAAAAGTTGCAGAATCATTGGCGCTAGGTTACCCTAAAGTTTAGAACCAAACTCATTTCCCGTCTGCTCTCGGGAATGAAACGAAACTTCGTATTAGGTTTAGATCGCACATCGGGAGTCCGATTAACCCGAAGCTAAGGAACTAGGACCGCCCCACTGGGCTTAACAATCATCTTAAAAATCAGCTCCATCCGATGTTCCATGGCCATTCGTTTCGATTCGGAGCGAGGGAGTGTGAAAAATACTATTCCCATGCCAAAATAAATATACGGAATAGTGATGGCATCATTCGTTGTGACGTCGTCAAGATAAGCAACGACCGTCGAATCGGACCACCAAATTACACCCTCGGATTAAGAAAAATTTCAAGAACATTTACATGTACTTGGCATTTCTGATCGTGGCCCACTGACCGTCGAACTGAAAGTGGTCCGCCACGTGCGATCTGGGAATCCGATCGAGTCAAAAACGTAATCCCACGTAGATCCATCGATGGTGGGCGTAAGTCTGACGTTTGGTTCAAAGAGGGCTACCAGAACTTCCCTTTTGAGCTGGAAAAGCGACGAATATCCTATATTAGCAGTACCTCTTGAACCTGAGTCTAATTTCGTAATGTTTTTGGCTATAAAAGGAGCTTAGAACAGCCCCTCTCACAGCCATACGAATTTTGGAGAAAAACCCTAGAGGGAGAGAGAGAAAAGAGAGAGAAAGACTTGGAGTTTGTTGCCGATTTCCCTCCTCCTGCTTTGGCTTGTTACACGGCCTACACCGCCCTATTCTAGGCGCTTTCCCGGTGGTATCCATCTCATTTGAAGGTAAGAAACCCTAACCCTAGGTCTGATTTGAAGTGGGATCGATGTGGGTTGTGTAACGACTAACCGATTCCGCTCTTTAGGCTAGAAATCTCCCGTATACGGAAGTTCTTCTACCCTTGGATTCGTTTCATTTCCAAAGGCAAAGGTGAGGACTTTATGTGTATAAGTTGCGGTTTTCAACGTTTTCAATGTCAGATAATGGTAGATTCATGATCTGCATGCAATTGCACATGTACAAGTGCTTTCCGTTTCCTGTTTTGATTAACGTTGTGAAATATGGAATTTCACATATTCTAGGTATATGTAGAAATACCGTATACGTATTTTTTTTGGATAAATGTTTGGCATGTTTATTTAATGTATGATTATATAATATATGAATAAATTACTAGTTTGGCGAAAGGAATCGCCAAAATACATGTTCACTTGTAAATGCGACGTATGTTGAAATTGTGTATGTTAGAAATACCGTATACGTATTTCTTTTGGAATAATGTTTGAAATACTTATTTAATATATGATTATACAATATATGAATAAAATACTAGCTTGGCGAAAGGAATCGCCGTATTACAAGTTCCCTTGTAAACACTATGTATGTCGAAACTGGGTACTAGGAAGTACCCTATACGTATAAATTTTGCTGACATGATTGTCGGGTTTATTTGCTGTATGAATATGATGTATATGTATAAAATATCAGTTTGGCAAAGGGACAACCCTAGTACACATTTCTCTAGCATACGTCATGTATGTTGAAATAGTGCATTCCAAGTGTTGGTGAAATCACTTGTGAGTGTAAGTGCTTAAGTGTTAGAACCTTAGGTAGGTGCTGAGATGGGATTCTTAGCTACCTTAGAGTCACCTATGACATCCTCCATGTGGTTGTTCACTCTAACCACTCGCCTATGAAATATAAGTATTTGTATCCCTATTTGCATAATGCTTTATAACATGCTTTTGAACATGCTTTGTGACTTGTTTATTAACATGCTTCATGAAATGCTTTATAATATGATTGCTAGTGTTCTTGAATTACCATGTTATCATGCCGTATTTCACATGCTATGGTTAGGATTTGACTGCGCTTGGGACTATGTTCATAGTCCAGGCATCCGGTATCAGACTTGAAGATGTGGTTGGGATTCGTTCCGCCACGCATGATGTGTTGGCGAACCCGTGTCGTACTTCGGTTGGCGATAGTGGTTGGCCACACGAGGTGCTTCTGCGCTTCATATCGCCCAACTTGTTGTGCGCTCGAGCAATGCCCGAACACGTCAAGTAAACCGTGTGTCTTATGTATGTTCACCATGTTTGGTCGCTAATGCTTGAACCTAGGGTACCAAACTTACCGGTGAAAATCCCGTTAACCATGGTACCTCGATCCGCTAAGACTCATGAGCCGGGCATGGTGGTATGGGACACCGTGGTTGTCGAGCCTCTACCACGCCGGGGCTACGTGCCTCCCGTAGTGACCAAGTGAGCAACTTAACTCGTGAGCCGATTGTGGTGGTATGGGACACTATATTCGCGGCTGTCGGCCTACATTGATAAGGTGATGGGGAGTGGTGCAACCTTTGTGCGTAATAACCCCGGCGACCCTTTGTAGTGACCGCGAGCATATTCTGAAGTTGCAGCGTGCCCTAGGGTTCGCCGCGATATATAGAGTATGAACTAGGCCTGTTTCTGTATAGTGATGAATCGTTTAAGGGGTGATGGGGGAGTGGTGCAACCTTTGTGCGTAAATGTGACCACAGCGACCCTCTGCAGTGACCTAGAAAACACACCATCGTCTAATATTAACTAGGACTGACGACCCTAGATTGGATCATGTTTGGAAATGATACAAGGGAGGTACCTTAGTTTCCCAATTCTGTTGTTTGAAATAAATTAATTAAAAACTCGGTAATCATACTCATCATGCATCGCATGTGCCTGGAAGATGTGGAGCACTGTGGGATGTAAGCATGCCGCGAACGTGAGATGGTGTCGCATGAGGGAGTATGTCGGTGAGGGCATCCATCATACCCGCATTCATACTTGCATTAATCAGAGTAACTAGGAGTGTTTGATTTCTTGCTTTATCATTATTGCTTGTCGTATTGATAACATGATAACTTATGCCTTATCGTTCCACTGAGTTAGCTACTCACTCCCACGTTACGGGACGGTGTTGCGCACACCAACCAGACTCTGTCTCAGGTTTAGGCGATCCGACTACTCTGGAGGCGGAGCCTGATTATGACGAGGACCAGGAGGAGTTCTCGTATATGCAGTTCGCTGGCGGCTTCGACTAGGCTGCCGGGACCGATGGGATTTACAGGGATTGTACCTAGTTTATTTTGACATTTTATTTATAAACAGACATGTATATTGTGACTCAGAAGGATTCATACTCTGGATAATGAAACGTTTATTTTGTTTCTTTACATACACATATATACAGTTCAGTCTTCCGCTTGCTTTTATACAATTAATCTGGAGTATGAATTGCTGCTTTGGTATAATCTTATTCATGTTTACTGCTCTAACACAGACAACATTCAAACATCATTAAACATGTTGCATAAGTGATGCGTTGGAACTCGGGAGTTGAGTTACACTCGACCCCCGATTTTCAGGGCGTTACATACCACCTTAGTATCGCAATCGATCTCTGCCTTCATCTCAGTGAGCCAATCCATACCGAGGATGACATCATAATGACATAGCAGGCCAACAATCAGGTTAATGAGTACTATTCTGCTTCCTAAGTCTATCGTGCAACCCTTACAAATCTTGGTAGTGTCTGAGAAAGTTCCTGTGGCAGTGAGGAGTCTCAGCCCAATCATAGGAGTAGTTTCCAATACTAGTCGCTTGATCTCTGTGTATGATATTATCGAGATAGTGGACCCGGTGTCCACCAATAGGAAGACTGGTGTACCTTGCATATGTGTTGTGACTTCGAAAGCCAATGGTGCTGCGGTTGTTGTGTCAGATGCCTCAGCTGCAAGTGAGTGCACACGAGCTTATTGAGATGATTTAGCTGCGCTGTCATAGGCTGTTGAGGCGGCCTACTATGAGGTACATTTGGCCTATAAAAAGGCTGTGCTAGCAGTGTTGATCGTAGAGGTGGAGCTGAGATAGCTTGAGGAACCTAGCGGTTGATCTTCTGAGGAGGCATAAAGCCGTTGTCCCTCATCTTGGTAAAGCAGTATCTGTATGGCCCAACCTCTTGCAGTAACTACACTATAAATCGGATCGCCTCAATTGGGTTGATGGAGCAGTAATCCTGGGAGGTGAATCCGCACGTGGCCTCTTATCGAGGAACGGTCTATTCGGCAAATTAGGTCGAGGCCTCAGACCCATGGGCATACACGTACGGGATAGTCTGTCCCCAACCTGCTCAGCTTGTAGGGACATGTTCACTAGCTCAACATAGTTGGGAATGCTAGCGCAACACATCTTCGTACGTATCTCAGGCCGCAGACCCTCAGAAAATCGCCGCATTCTCATCGGTTCGTCTGCTAGTATCAAAGGAGCGTATCTGGCTACCTCCGTAAACTTGTTCTCATATTTCGACACGGTCATTCCTCCCTGTCAGAGGTGAATGAACTCACCCTCCTTTTCATTATGGTAAGTGAGGGGAAAATACTTCCCATGGAAGCGAGTCTCAAACGCATCCCAAGTCCACACGTGTCCTAAAGGAACTATCCATAGGATGTTGTCCCACCATAGACTAGCCTTCTTCTCAATCATATAGGTAAACAACTCTACTTGCTCTGCCTCAGTGCCGTACAGCGACTTCAACATCTTATAGATGCGATCTAGCTAGTACTTGGCCTCCTCGGGCCTGTGAGTGCCTATAAAAGTGGGAGGTTAGAAACGCCGGAAGCATTCGAACAGACCGCTGGCATTCATATTTCCAGCAAGCTGCACAGGTGGTGCAGGAGGGACCATATTCATGTTTTGGGTCATCAGGAGGAGGAGCCGCTTGAGGCATGTGTGGCATCGAGGTAGACGTACGATTCTGTTATGAAACCGGTGGCGCAGTAGGTGTTGGCCCATTTGTGGGGCCAGTGGTTGGCTGAGAATCTGGCATGGTATCGATATCATGACCCAAACTAGGGTCCGTGTGGCTATCACTTAGGGGAGGCGCCCCGTCAAATGATCCACCAAGTGTGAGATGTGCAGTGCTCTGAGTGCTCTTAGGTGGCATTCCCTATATACAACATAGGGTGGAACACGTGTAAGATTTTTTTTTTTTTTATATAACATTCAAAATTTTCCAAGCATTCTACACATGCCAATTCAAAAGAAGCTTCATGCATTTCATTTAACCAAAATTGTCACAATTCATGAAATGTAGTCTTACATGGATCATGACAGAAGATGCATGTGAGCTAACCTAACAAAAGCTTTAAAACTAACTACTAATATCCAACTAAGCTAGCATGGGCTATTACATAGAAAGCAAGGAAACAACCAAACCAAAAGACGACTACAACATATGACTAGTCGTTCGACTCTGGTGAAGGTGGAGGAGCACCCTTGTCCTGCATACAGCATAGGAGAGCCTTCAAGGTGCGAGACATCTTCTTAAACTTTTGTTTCGTATAAGCCTGATGCTCTTCAAGCTTTTACTTCAGCTTAGCCTGGGTCTCCTTGATCTCTTGTTTCAAGGCGACCTGGTTCTCCTCAATCTGAACCATGCAGGCTTCTAAGGCAGCCCGATCATGGCGATGCTCATGTGTAGCAGTAGGAGGTCCCCCATCAGAGTCTTGGGCTTCCTCCTCATCCTCACTGCTTTCTTCCCCATTTCCTTCCTCAGAACCTTCCTCTTCACCACCTTCCTCATCTTCACTCTCTCCTTCCTCTTCACTTTCTTCCTCTATCTCATCTCCATATGCATCAAGATGGCCTTGCCATTGTCGCTGGCCGATGCCCATGTTATTGAGTGTAGTGTCATTTATAAAGTGGATCGGGGCAAGCTCATCCATGTTAAGTTTGTAGCCGAACTCACGAGCAATCTTGCATATAAGTCGGCCGAATGGGAGTGAAATATCTGTCCTAATAGAGCATGCGGTCTGAACTATCTGTAGTAGGGCATACGTAGGTAGACACAGCTTATCTCCTTGCCCAGCTCTGTACAGGAAGTCCACCATCAAGTGAGTGCATTCGGTACGATTGCTCCACCTAGGATAAATATTGTACGTAAAGATGTGGTGGAGTAGGCGGAAGTCTACCATCATCTCAGTCGCTGAGAGGCAATTGCCTTGCTTCCAGTGGACTAGTTGGCCACAAAAAAACCGTGTGCGGCGATCTCTTTCTCGTGCACTCTTGAGGTGAGATTCACTAGCATGTACCTAACTACGTGCTATCCCCATAATTCGGGCCATCACATCGACATCGACTGTTGATTCTCGCCTTCCCATGGGGATAGTGAATTGTAGAGGCTCCAGTGGTGGATCCCGTATGCGGGTATAGAAGGTGCGGACAATGCTTAACCACACATGAGACTTACCTTCAAATATGGGACCTCACCCGGACTCCAACAAGAGGTCCATTACTAGATATAGCCTAAATAACCTTTCGTCCATATGTGCTTCAAACACAACTTTATGGCCACGAAACTTACCGTGTCCAATGTCCGATAGTAGAGCCCTTTCGAATGGGATCTGGGGATCGAGATCCCACTTCGTCCTTCACTCTCTCTTGGCATTGGTGCTTGCTTCGGCACCTGATTTCTTCCTTAGACGGACTGGGCAGCTAGGCCCAGCTTTATCTGTGGATGCCCTTCTCTTTCCCATGAGAGAAAGGAGTTTGGAGAGCGAGAAGATTGTAGCAACTAGTTCAAAAAGGGCTATGGGGTGGAAAAAGCTTGAGAATAGGGTGAATTTGAGAAGTTTGAGAGTTATGAGACACAAAGATGTAAGCTTTGTGCTCAAATAGGTGAGAAGTAGGGAAGATGGGGAGTTGTATGGGATGGGTTTGAGGAAAATGGTGGAGGTAATGGAAGATATGGAAGAAGATGAAGCTTGTGTGTATGGAAGAGGGATTTGGAGAAGAAAATCAGATTTTTAGAAGGGTTTGAGAGCTAGGGGAGGGGTGAAATGAACAAAGGGGAGCAAGGGGACCCCAAAATAAGTGGTCCCACATGAAAATGGGCCTCACATGTGCATGTGGGGGGCGGCAAGCCGCCGGACCCGTAGGCTCGCCGCGGCCAGTTGGACCTAGGCGCGATGCGTTGCGGTAAGCACGGTGAGCCGCGGTCCACTGGACCTAAGGCAGTGGCTCCGCCCTAGGGGCGGTGGCCCCCCGAGGTGCCGAAAATGTGCAGGGGACCCCCCGAGTCCCACCATTTCTTGTGGTTTGGGCCCCCGTGTCCGTTTGAGGCATTTTCGGGTTCATCTCGTACATATTCACGCTTTTCGGGTCATTTGAGTGTGGAATACGCTGAATTATGATCTAAACCCATCAATTGACAGTCTAGAAAATAAATTGGGATCATCTCACATGATCACAGATGCATACGGGTCATATTTTAATGGTCAATTTCGCCCATTGGCGAAACTTGGAATCCTACGATCATTTCTACGTTTTATCGCCCCCTCCTAAGTCAAAGTACGTCAGTGTACATCGTGTTACCATAACTCAGGTCTAGTTTAATCCAAATCATGCTCTAATACCAACTTGTAACGCCCCGAAAATCGGGGGTCGATCATAGCTCAACTCCCGAGTTCCAACGCATCACTTATGCAATATAGATAATGCTGTTTAAATGTTGTCTATGTTAGTGTATTAAACATGAGTGGGATTGAACTAAATTAGCATATCATACTCCAGAGTTAATGTGATTAGGCAAGCAAAAGACTGAATTTAATATATAAAGTATAGGTATATTTTTCATAACCTTCAGAGTATGATTATGTAGCTAGGCTGAATATATACAAATGTTGTTTCAAAATACATAAAATGTCATAATGGAAATGTTCAACTAATCCAGTATCCATATAATCCTGGTAATGCAGCTCTAGGTCTACCTAGACTTGCCTGAGACCTGAACGTAGGAGAACTCCTCGTAAAAAAAGTCTGGCTCCGTCGCATAAGTCTCACCAAAATCTGCATCTAAAACAGAGTCAAGTTGGTGTTTTAAAAAACCATCCCAGAGTGCGAGTGAGTGATCAACTCAGTAGTACTATAAGGCAAAGGTTAGCATGTTATCAATTCAGTCAAGTAATAATGATAAAGTAATACAATAATCATGTCCTAAGTACTCTTGTTAATGCAGAAATGGTATGCTATAATGATGCATGCCCTCGCCTATACTCCCTCAGCAACATCATCTCACGATTGCGCATGGCAAACTCCCTAAACGTGCGCTTCTTCGCCAAAGCACATGCAATGCTGTGCATGATCGTGTTAACCAAGTAGTTATTTAGGCTTATTCATACAACAAATTTGGGAAGCTAAGGTACCTCCCTTTATATCATTTACTCAAACGATGATCCATCTAGGGTCATCAATCCTAGTTAATACCATATGGTAGGCAAGTTATAGTGCAACATCACCCCTAATTTAAAAGCAGTGGATAGGCAAGTTCGCGAGTTTACACTCGAGGTCGCTAAGGAGAGGCTCGTCACCTCAGCGTAGGACTAATTTATACTCGAGGTCACTACGAGAGGCTCGTCACCTGATCGTAGGCCAACAGCTCGAATACAATGTCTCATACCACTGTATTCGGATCACGAGTTTGGGTTGCCCATTGGTCACTACGTGGAGGCTCATCACCCTAGCGTCGGCCGACAGCTCTACCATGGTGTCCCATACTAGCATGCCTAGCTTATGAGTCTTAGCAGATCATGGTACCATGGTTGAAACGAGTTTTACATTGGTAAGTGGTACCTTAGATTCAAGCAGTAGCGTCCATACTTGGTAAACAACACATTAGGCCAATTGGGTTATTTGATAAGTTCGATTGGTATGAGAGCACGCCGAATTAATCGACATGGAGCGCATGAGCACCCTGCGTGGCCTAACCACTGTCGACAATTACCCACGCATCGAATTTATCGAACGTATCCAATGTGGCGAAACTAGTTTGGCCACTCAATTAGGAATCCTTATCAATTGCTTAGACTAGGTGGTAGTCCCAAACATACTCAAATGCAATAGGGAATCACATATGTTAATCATAACAACATTTTATAAACAATTCAAATACAATAGTCATTTGAGCATTTTATCAAACACATATAACATGTTATTATACCTAGGCATGTTATACATAAATCACATAGTAGTAATTTACATTATATGTAGGAAACTATTCATATGACTAAGAAATTTAAGAATCATGTCTTAATACACTCAATGAGTACAATCCATCAACAAAATCTCATTCAGACATTTTAACAAACACTTAGACTACGCATTTATAAGTATATATGCTAGACTCGCTACGACATGAATCATAGCGATTCATTTCACCACGTCGGTTATAAGTATATAACATACATGCATCTAAGATTAAAAATCATAGTAAGTACACATCAAAATTTTTTCATTCATTCAAACATTTCAATAAACACATAGAAATCATTTTATATTCACATAACCCATACACACACACACACACACATATATATATATATCATCGAATATATCATAACTACGGTAGTATGGCAGTAATCAAGTCAGACATAAATCATTGTTGACATTGAAAGCCTTGGAAACCATAACCTAAACATTTATAGTCCACACCTTTCGTTGGTACGCTCGTTATGAACCCGTTCGTACACTACGCTTTCGTCTACAGCACAACGGCTACCTAAATCACAAAATAGGTTAGTTATTTCGTCGTTTCCTCTATTTGAATCCCTAAAACAAGATTAGGGTTAGGATTTCTTACCCAAATCAATTCTGGAATCGTTAGTTTAGCGATGGTGGGGAGGTGATTCAGTACGTAGAGTCGTGGGAGTGAATCCCAGCAACGATCTCCCCCTCTCTCTCTCTCTTCTCCTCACTCTTTTCTCTCTTCTCTCTCCTAGAGTTAGAGAATTCGTATGGAATAAGAGAGGGGTGATTTAAGGGCCTTATATAGGCTCAGAGGTGATGTCAATGGCCCCAGGGCCATGATATACTTAGGTTATAGCCAAAAGGCGTCTGTTTCGGCCAAACGAAGCTCATCTGGAGGTCCCTTACCTGTCTATGTCACAGAGTAAGTTCCCTGACAATGGATCTAGGCCAGGATATGATTTCGGTCCGATCGGATTAACAGATCGACTATGGAGGACCTGTATCAGTTCAATGGTCATACACACTCGATCAAGGCCACAAGTATACGACTCGTACAACGAAATTTCCCTGATCCATGGGTGAAGTTTGGTCAGAATCTGACGGTTGGAAATCTTCAATTTTACTCGTAATCGAATCGTTCAATTCACTTAAATTTGGGTTCATTTTCTAAAGATATTTGCATTTCTCACTCACTTTACTCTGGGATCTAGTTGTGCATTTTTGGATACTATTAGGGCTCAATTCCCGCGATGGTTGTCAAGTCCAGTAAGGCGGTCATAACCGTATAGTTTCACGATAGCCAAACTTTCTACGTGCGGTCCAGGTTCGATACGGAGTTTCAATGTGCTCCTGAGAGCAACTAGGTTTTGAGATTGCTCCTAGGTTCTTAGGTAATGTTGAGTTAGCGATTCTAATAGTTTTGGGTCTTGCAGTTCGTATAGATAGTGGTTCAAGCTAATTCAACTGATTATTTAGTTTAGTACTTAATTAATTTTCATCTAATTTGTAAAGGATTCGGTCCTTAGTGATTTCTGCCTGAGGTGGTACTCGGGTCTTTGTACGGATTTTTCCGAGACGTTACAATAATAATTACATCAAAGTGGATAGATCAACACAAGTTACTGATTCCACACCTATCTCCTTTTTCACTTATTTTTCCAGCTTTTCGATTTTTTATCGATGGCCTTCTCACTTATTTTCATTATTTTCCTTCTTTTTCATTGATTTCTCATTAAAAACATATAATAAGTAGCCATCTTTGATTTCACTATTTTTAGCTAGTTCTTTTCATCTTCGTTTTATACTTAAGGTATATAAGGATCTCCAGATTTGGTTCTTAACACTTTTAAGTAATCATCATGCCAAAATAGGAGTTCAAGTTGACTTCACAAAACATGATTTAGATGTGAATTGTGAGTTAGACTCAATTGATGTTTAAACTTTCTATTAATCAATTCATTAAAATAATTTTTTTAAAAAAATATACTAATTAATTAGACTCTAGATTTTTAGAAGTTATTCAATATCTTATCATAATACTCAAATATATTCAATTACACAGAATATCCATCTTCAAAAAGATTTTTGAAATTGAAAATTTTGAAAATTTAAGAATTTTTTCTCAAAGTTAGAAAATACTAATTAGTTCACCTAATCTCACCCCCAACCTAAAATCTATATTGTCCTCAATGTAAAATATATGCAGTAAAATCAATATGAGACAATGAAAATAAAAGAGGAGTGAGTAAGAAGGATAATACCTGAAGAGGATCACTGATATGGTATGAAGTCTTCATCATTTAAAGGGATTAAACAAAAACAAAACTAAAACAAATTCCTGATCCTAATATTAAGAAAGCAATAAATTCCTAATCTAAACTAGGAAGGCGAGGGAAAACTACTCATTTTTATAGATGTTTTCCCCCTCTGGCGAGTATCTCAATAAATTTCTCAGTAAACTTTTCAACAAGACCATCTAGAAACCTACTTTAGAGTAAGTTTGGATGTCCTGGACCCTCACCGTCTAGAGAAATCTGTGCATTGTTCACACCACAAGTATAGGGTTGTGATGTAGTAATAATCTCGGTGAGACTGAGGTCAAATCCACAGGGACGGAACCTTGTACGTAATCTGAAAGTAACCAGAACTAGAACTAGAAGAATCTAAATCAAGTGAATATGAGGGAATAATGGTGAAATAGTAAGCTAAAACTTGTAGAATTCAAAGGTGGGAAACTAGGGATTCAGAGGATCCACTTGTAGAGATCAGGAAGATCTACGCTCGATTCACTAACTCAACTGGACTTCGAGTCCCATCTTCATCCAGTTGGAAGATATGTCACTAAAGCTCAATCTGAACTTCCTTCGATCTAGTTTTCAAAGAGATGAAGGGTATGAGAATTAGAGTTGATTCCATCACAAAACCATGCCCATGAGACAAAGTAAACAACAGAACTAAACCAATCCACAACCAATCAGAAAATGTATGAATGTTAGGAAGGATTTCATCACTCAACCATGTCCAAGGGGCGATGGTGAACAACAGGGCTTCCTAACCGCATAATCAGAGTACTGAAAAGGAATTACTTAAAGCCATCGCAGATCTATTGTAATATAAGTCACAACAAACCATTAAAAACTACAGGCGATTCCTTATAATCAAACTAACATCAAAGTAGTTCAACTAACATAATCCAAGTTGTAAAATCTTCCCATCATGCTGCAAGCTTCACCTCTTAGCCCTAGCTAAGAGGTTTAGCCCAACATGATGGGACTAGATCTCTAAAAAATAATCATAAAAACAAACAGTAATTAAATAAATAAAACTAAAAAAAAAACTCTCTCCAACTCTCTCTCTCACTGACGTCCAGGGCTGAAAATTGAATGCCCATCTATCTTCATGCTTCCTCCTTTAATAGCTAACATAAGTCGGCTGAGTGGAGCTTCCGCACAAAGAGGCGGTGCGTAGACAGCTAGAGTCGGTGGAAGAACCGACCTCCTTACGCACCTCCTTCCATAGACCGCAACCAGCAACAGCATCCTGCAATTTGAATCGAATCTGGGATGTAAGATCGTCCATTCCATGAGATCTGACAGTGTAGGCACTGTCGAGATTCCTTTCTCTGACTTATGGATAGTCAGGATCGTCCATCCGATCCTCTCTATGGACGTGTAACAACTCGAAAAATCTAGGTGAATTTCGGACGCACTGTACATGCGTAATTCATACGAAGGGGAGCTGCGCTGAAACTTGGTGGGGCCCATGAACGATGTCAACAGAGAGATCCGACCCGTCCATTGAATTCCTCTCAGCATTTCAGTAAGGAAAGGGTGTTTTTGGTCGAGTTTAGTGCAGCCCCTCAAATCAAATCTTTTCACCATTTATCCTACATTTGATCGCTCTCTTCCTGTGTGCGCGTGTTGATGCAGATGGTCACCATGGCTATGGTCGACACCTCCCCTTGAATGCATTGGACAGCTTGGATCATCGAATCTGATGATGAAGATGGCCCACTGAATTTGTTGGTGCGAACGCTGGAGGAAACGGAGTTTCGTCTCTGTTTTTTTGAAGAAGGATCGGTCAACATGTGTTGACCTATCTTTCCTAGTCTGGTGCACTGCGAACGTGCACACCCCATGTGCACGTTCGTACTGGTGTAGGGCCCATAGTGATGTGCATGGTAAATCCACTCCGTCCATCCATTTTGTCAGCTTATTTAAAAGGTTGAGACTTGAATTGAAGCATATCTAGGTACCAGGCGGGCCCCATTTTGACGGGCTGTGGGTTGATTTGTCCATTGGGCCACTTCCACAGGGATTCGCGGGCTGAAATTCGACGTGTACGATTTATTTATGGCCCTTAGGAAATATCTGAAGTTTTGAACCAAACGAATGGTGAGAACCCTGTGATCTTACATTTTGGACGAATTTTAGGCCTCTTTAGCATGAAATACTGGATTTTATCGAATCCCGGGAGTGTAAACTCTTCGATCTTGGTCCCTTGGAATCCGTCCCTTGCCTTGGTGCTTCTTGAGCGTTAAATCCATGCCTTTAACATTCTTTTCAGTCCACGCTCGTAAATGCACCTTGCAACATAAACACAATTAAAATAAGACGTTTAAACGGTATCATGCTCACAAAATCGAGTAATAACTGGGGTCTAATATCCAATATTTGACCCTCAACACAACCCCCAACTAACATTGTGCTAGTCCGGAGCAAAGTATGCGAAAATACGTTGAGAATTAAAGGTCGATTTCGATAAACTCAAGTGATTTTTAAGAAACAATCCAGATCCTAGAATTCTAAGATTCATGAATGTTGGGCATTATTTTCTCCTAGCCTCAAGCGCACGGTAAACTTCATAGTCAAGTTCAAAGTATTAATCCATCAATCAGAAAAATTCTAAACATTGAGTTTCATGGGTGTATAGTGTAATCTCGGCTTACCATCATTAAGAGATCCAATTGTCAATTTTCATGATACATTGATGATCGAATGAGCATTCAGGACAACCAAAACCTAAACCAGAAATTGCCTTACAGTTCTTTTTTTAAAAAAATTCTTCCAGCTTTTGATTTTTCCATCGAGGTGGAGGGGAATCGAATCCGCACCTATAGGGAGCAAACCTATGGTGAAGATCGTACACCCAACCCTTTCCTGATGACAACTGTTTTTTTAGCTGGGTATTCTTTTCTCTCTCTCTCTCTCTCTCTCTCTCTCTTTCTTCAATTCTTCTTTTTAAACATGATGGACAAATTCCCCAGGTTGGTTCCTTCCATGGTTAATGATCACCAAGTTACAATTCAATATCGAATTGAAACCTTAATGTGCAAGCGAGATGTGTCCCATAAAATCATGACTCAATCAATGTTTACAACTTCTAATAATGGATTAACAATTCAAACTTAACTGTGAAATCTAACAGATAACTGAATCCAAGAGTCGTAAATTACCAACATCACGTATCTTGCAATTCTAAGTACCCTAGATGGCCGTCAAAATCACTTCGAATTCACAAGAAATTCCAAAAAATTTTAAAAACTTTCACAAATGTTGCTCAAGACTGAGAAAACACTGATTAAGTGACCTAATCGCCCACTCCCAACCTAAAATCTACATTGTCCTCAATGTAAAAGAAATAAGCCTGCAATGCACATGAGACAACGAAAGTAAAAGAGGAGTGATGGAAAGATAGTACCTGGATGAAAGAATCAAGAGGCTGTCCACAAAGATTTCAGCATGAAAGCAAGTCAGCACAAGAGAGAAACCAACAAAAACAATCCTAAAACAATGTAGAAAGTAAATTAACCTAATGGCATAAAACCATCTAACTTAGAACAATAAAAAGCAAACTACCCTAGTCATATGAAAGTAATAAACCTACCTATACCTCCTGTAACGCCCTGAAATTTGAGGGTCGAGTAGCAACTCAACTCTCGAGTTCCAAAACATCACTTATGCAATATAGATAATGATGATTAAATGTTGTTTGTGTTAGTGCATTAAACATGAGTGAGATTATACCAAAACAGTAATTCATACTCCAGATCAATTGTATAAAGGCAAGCGGAAGACTGATACTGTATATAATTGTATGTAAAAGAAACAAAACCATCACAATCTCCAGAGTATGAACCCAACTGAGTCACCATATGCATGTATCTATTTTACGATCAAAATTTTAAAAGTACAACTAGAGAAGTAAGCCCTACAAGTCCCGTCGATCCAAGCAGTCTAGTCAAAGCCACCAGAATACTGCATATACGAGAACTCGTCTTGGTCCTCGTCGTAGTCCGGCTCAGCCTCCTGAGTCGTCACCTCATCTGCACCTAAGACAGAGTCTGGTTGGTGTGTACAACACCGTCCCGTAACGTGGGAGTGAGTAGCTAACTCAGTGGAACAATAAAGCATAGGTTAACATGTTATCAATGCAGTCAAGTAGTAATATAAAGCAGTACAATTGAATAATCCTAACTACTCTTATTAATGCAAGTATGAAATGTAGTGATGATGCATGCCCTCACCGACATACTCCCTCATGCAACATCATCTTACGTCCGAGGCATTCTTTCATTCCTCAGTGCTCCACATTTTCCAGGCACATGCAGTGCGATGATGAGCATGATTACCGAGTTGTTAATAGTCCATTTCAAACAGCAGGATTGGGAAACTAAGGTACCTCCCTTGTATCATTCCCAAATATGATCCATTCTAGGGTCGTCAAACCTAGATAATCTCATACGATAGTGTGGTTCTAGGGTGCTGCAAAGGCTTCCAGGGCTGTTACACGCAATTGTTACACCACTCCTCCATCACCTTTTTAACGGTTCATTACTAAATTGAGACAGGCCTAGTTCATACTCTATACACCGTGAAAAAACTCGTCGCCTCACCGCAAATTCAGAGTATGCTCGAGGTCACTACAAAGGGCTCGTCACCAATCAGTGTAGGCCGACAGCTCGAATACAGTGTCTCATACCACCGTATTCGGCTCACGAGTCAAGATTGCTCACTAGTCACTATGGGGAGGCACGTGGCCCTAGCGTAGGCCGACAGCTCGACCACGGTGTCCCATACCACCATGCCCGGCTTATGAGTCTTAGCGGATCGAGGTACCATGGTTAACGGGATTTCACTGGTAAGTTTGGTACCCTAGGTTCAAGCAGTAGCGTCCAAACAGGGTGAACATACATTAGACAGATCGGGTTACTTGACGAGCCTGACTAGCTCGAGCACACAATCAACTGAACGACATGAAGTGCATAAGCACTTCACGTGGCCTAACCACTATCGCCAACGGAAGTATGACTCAGGTTCTTCAAACACATCCTACGTGGCGAAATGAATCTCAACCACGAACTCAAGTCTGGTACCGATTGTCTGGACTATAATCATAGTCCCAATCGCAATCAATCCTTATTCAGAGCATGTGGAGTAAAGCATAATAAACAAAGTAATTCAAGCATGTTAACAAACATGTCATAAAGCATATTACAAAGCACAATGTAAACAAGAAATACAAACACATACGTTTCATAGTAAGCGATTAAATTAAACACCCAATCATAGAGGAAATCATATACGTTTCTAAGGTAGTTGAGAATCCCATCTCAACACCCACCTAGAGTACCATCATCCAAGCACTTACTCTCACAAGCATTTTCACAAACACTTAGAATACACTATTTCAACATAAATAGTGTATATTAGCAAAACATGTATTAAGGCGAGCCCTTTTGCCAAGCAAGTATTTTACACATATATAATATGTTCATACAGCAAATAATCATGGCAAACACATTTTCAAAATTTATACGTATACGGTACTTTCTACAAATACCTATAATACACAAAATTCCATATTCTTCGTATTTAATCGAAACGGAAAACAGACAGCACTTTGTACATGTGTAATTGTATGTAGATCATGAATCTATCTTTATCTGACATTGAAAGCATTGAAAACCATAACCTATATACCTAAAGTCTGCACCTTTTATCGTAGAATCGTAACGAATCCAATAGGTTTACTAAGCTTTCGTATTCGGCAGTTTGGTAACCTATAGAATGAAATAGGTTAGCTATTTCATAACCTACAACCATCACAACCCCAAAATAGATTAGGGTTAGGGTTTCTTACCTAAAAATGAAGTCGAAATCGCCGGGAAAGCGATAAGAATGGAGTGGTGAAGCTTGTGTAGTGGCAGGGAAAAAGGGTAGGAAGAATCCTCCCATAACTCTCTAACTTTCTCTCTCTTTTCTCTCTTCTCTCCTAGGGTTTTTCTCAAATTCGTATGGCTGAATGAGAGAGGCTTCTAAGGTCCTTATATAGCTTAAAATCACACCAAAACAGACTTAAGGCCAAGGTATACTTAGGTTATAACCAAAGTGAGCCAGTTTCAGCTCAACGGAGGACTTCTGGTGGGCCCCCTTGAGCCAAAGGTCAGACTTAAGCTCACCAACCTTGGATCTAGGTACCATTAAGTTTTCGTTTCAGTCAGATTCCCAGATCACGCGTGGCGGACCATTTTCAGTTCACCGGTCAGTGAAACTCGATCAGAGATTTCAAGTACACTGCCATGTATATGAAATTTTTCCTGATCCGAGGGTGTATTTGGGTCAGATTCTGACAGTCTGGTTACTTACAAATTGTTCGCAAGTAACAAGTCTTAGATTACTATTTGAGATTTTTATTTATAAAGAAAACCAAGTGTTCTCACACTCCTCGCTCTGGACTCAAGCGAATAGCCGTGGGACACTGTCTGAATTTGATCTCCGAGATGGTTGTCAAGCCCAGCGAGGCGGTCCTAAGTCTATAACTTCATATCATTCGGACTTTCGATGTGCGGTCCAGATCTGACATGGAGTTTCAATGTGCTCCCGAGAGCAGTCAGGTAATGAGTTTGATCCTAGATTTTAGGGTAACCTAGCATTAATGATTCTATAAGTTTTGGGTCTTGCAGATCGTATTTAAAGCGATTCTAGTGGATTTCATGGCTAATCTCATTTAGCACTTAGTTAACTTTGTCAAATTTCTAAAGGACTTGATCCTAAGCGATTTCTGCCTGAGGTGGTACTCGGGCCATTGTACGAAATTTTTCGAGTCGTTACACCTCCGTCAGACTAGGAGATCAATCCTGGTAAACAGGATCAGTCAGAGGCATGGACATGTCCTCTGCATCAAGTTTCTCGACAAATGGCTTTAGGCGACGTCCATTCACTTTAAACTCATTTCCATTGTCTGGATTCCGAATCTCGATAGCCCCATGAGGATAAACATTGATAACGGTAAAAGGTCCGATCCATCGAGGTCGAAGCTTACCTGGAAAGAGATGTAATCGAGAATTATACAAAAGGACTTTCTGACCAAGCGTGAATGATTTCCATAGAATATGTTGGTCATGAAATGCCTTCGTCCTGTCCTTGTAAATTCTCGAGTTCTTATATGCATCATTCTAAATTTCTTCAAGTTCATTCAACTGAAGTTTGCATAGCGAGCCAGCGTTATTCAGATTGAAATTCAGATTTTTGATTGCCCAGTAGGCTCTATGTTCCAACTCCACAGGCAAGTGGCAAGCCTTCCCATGGACAAGTTTAAAGGGAGACATTCCAATAGGGGTTTTAAAAGCAGTACAGTAAGCCCATAAGGCATCGGTTAATCGGATTGACCAATCCTTACGATCAGGGTTAACCGTTTTTTTCCAAAATATGTTTGATCTCCCTATTGGAAATCTTAGCTTGCCCACTTGTCTGTGGGTGGTATGGAGTGCTCACCTTATGAGAGATACCGTATTTCTTCATTAAACTCTCGAATGACCTATTACAAAATGTGAGCCCCCATCATTAATGATAGCTCGAGGGGTTTTGAATCGGGAAAGGATGTTCTCTTTTAGGAATTTAATAACCGTGCGATGGTCAATAGTCCGACACGGAATTGCTTCAACCCATTTAGTGACATAGTCTATGGCGAGCAAAATATATAAATTTCCAAAAGATTGGGGGAATGGTCCCGTGAAATCGATGCCCCAGCAATCAAATGCCTCTATGATAAGAATGAGATTTAAGGGCATCATATTTCGATGGGACAACACTCCCAATTTCTGACAATGCTCACAAGCTTTGCAAAACTCATGAGTGTCCCTGAACATAGTTGGCCAGTAAAAGCCACACTACAAAATCATGGTCATGGTTTTTTCACAGAAAAGTGACTACCACAGGCCTGTGAGTGACAGAAGGAGATGACACTCTGATGCTCATCGTCTGACATACATCTCCTTAAGATTTGGTTTGGGCAATATTTAAATAAATATGGATCATCCCGAAAAAAGTTGCGCACCTCGGTGAAAATTTTCTTCTTATCTTGCACAATCCAATTTGTCGATATGAAACCTGTGGTAAGATAATTAGCGATATCAGCGAACCAAGGTGAATGGAAGACTCTGAACAACTAGTCGTCAGGGAACATGTCATTGATATGTGTCGTCTCAAGGAAATCAGAGGGATTAAGGCGAGAAAGATGGTCAGCCACTACGTTCTCTACTCCCTTTTTATCTTTAATTTTTAGGTTAAATTCCTAGAGTAGGAGGATTGTAAGTGCTATGGTTTCTTGCTCCTTTGATTGTCAAATTTTGTAGTGTCAAAACTATAATTTGTGTCTTGTGTAGCACATTGATATATATGCTCAAGGCAATGCATCACATATACAAGGATAATGCTTCAAGTCAAGAACAAAGATCTACTTCAAGAAATGCAAGATCATGTACATTGTTCACTCCTTTAAGCTTCAAAGTTCAAAGTTTTAAAGCGACATTGAAAGACAAGTCAACTATTCATACTCAAGACTCAAGGTGAAGTACAACTCAAGTACTACAAATTCAAGCTTCAAAAGATCTCAAGTTCAAGCTCCGTTATATGTCGAGATCTCAAGCTTCATGAACTTCAAAGACCATCTATCAATTGAAGAAAAGAAGGTTCAATGTTCATACATCATGTCCAAGGTATAAAAGACCTTAGATTGACCTTAGGGTAGGTCATTTTGAATACATAATTCAAAGTGAATCATTTTATAAATGTTTGGTCTGTTCTTCAACTAGTCTTGGACTCTGTTTGACTAGTCCTAGCACTGGCTCGACTAGTCCAAGAAATTCCACGACCAGTCCTAAGTTGTTGCAAATTTAAAATTTTTTTTAGTTAAGCTATGACCAGTCCTAGAGATTGCTCTACTTGTCGTGTGAATAGTACACGACTCGTCCACGACCAGTCCTGCAGCCACGACTCAAAGTCCAGTAACTGATACAGCCTTCTCACAACTAGTCGTGGACATGTCACGACCGGTCGTGGAGACCACACGACCGGTCGTGCAAGGCCTACGACTAGTCGTGGAATAGTTTTATCCAATCACGCTCAAAATTTCAAAATGTTGTTGTTCCTACGACCAGTCGTAGTGTCCTCAGGACCAGTCGTGAACGTGATTTCTTCATCTATAAATAGAGCATGACTTTCAGAGTTTGATATCCAATTCAAGTATAATCAAGTCATCACTTTGAGAGATAAGTTAGTATTCTTTTTAAGCAATATTATGCTCATTTAATAGCTTTTTATATTTGATTTTGTATTATGCATTCCAATCTGATTTGAAAGAGGGATTAAAGAATTCCCACTTCTTGGAATTAAAATCAAATAGAGCTAGCCCAACTAGATTTAATTTAAAATCAATTTAGAATCTAGAACCATTTCATAAGTGAGTATTGGACATTGAACTTCTATTCGAACTTCTACTCCAACTTGGTTCTTCCGGGCTGCAACAAAAGGAGAAATCCAGGTATTTTACATTTGTGTAAATTTTCTATTTTTGGTTTCTTTTGAGATTGAGCCAGAAAAATCTCATTATTTTGGTTTATTTGAGGTGATCCAGAAAACTCAGAGTGTGGGGTTTTTGAATTGTGCAAGCCCACTTGAAAGACATAATTGTGAGGGTTTTAGGTGAACCTAAAAAAACCTATTTTCTTAGTGAACGCTAATATCCACTGTGTGATGATATTAGGAGTGGAGTAGTTGTGTGGCTATTGTTTAACAGTTGGTGTACACACAGTCGAACCACTATAATTCTTTGTCTTGTGATTTGAATGTGTGGTTTAGTTTTTATATCTTTTATCATTCAATATTGTGGGATGTATATGTGGATGTGAATGTTGTAATCTTTACATTTCAGCATTGTGGGGAATGTTGTAATAACTTATATTTCCTTTTTAGCTATTTCCTTTTTATTCCTCTTCAGTTTGAGTTCTTGATACACAAACCGTTCTAGTAAGGTTGTCCTACCATAAACCCTTGGTTTTTATGGTGCAAGGTTGTCCTCGGAACAACATTTGTATCAACCTCTCAATACTAGAATTTTGAGGTTGCTTTACATTTCCGTATTGTGGTTTGTTTAAAGTGTTATCTTTCCTTTAATTGTTTAAATTCCACTGTTAGCATTTTAATTTGGCATAGTCCTATCCAACCCCCCCCCCCCCCTTCTAGGACATATAGCTCGGCCTTTTCAAGTGGTATCAGAGCCTAATAGCTCATTTTTAATTATTCTATTTGGATTTATTTCATGAGCTAATCGATCTAAGTTATTTAAGATGTCAAATTTTAATAGCCTTTCAGTCACTAGGCCTCCACCATTTGATGGCACCAATTATGCCTATTGGAAAGCCAGAATGAGGATTTTCTTAAAATCCATGGATGAGAGTGTGTGGCTAGCCACAATAATTGAATGGACCCCTCTTACCACTGAAGTAACTGGTATCGATGGATCCAAATCTATGAAAGTAACACCTTATTTTTCTTGGACCACACTTCAGAAAAGTGAGAGTAGTACCAATGTAAAAGCACTAAATGCAATCACTTACGCACTATCACCGGATGAATTCAAAAGAATTATATCCTGTGATTCTGCAAAGCAAGCCTGGGATATTTTAGAAATGACACACAAGGGAACATCAATTGTCAAGAAATCTAAAGTCCAAATCCTCACAACTAAATTTGAGGAAATACGTATGGAAGAAAATGAAATGTTCATGGACTTCTATACAAGATTAAATGACATTGTGAACTCTATGTGGGGTCTTGGTGATAAAATCCCAGAAAGTAAAGTCTGTGCAAAGATATTATGCTCACTTCCTAATCGGTTCAATTCTAAGGTAACTGCGATCTAGGAACTTCGTGATACGGATAATATGAGGGTAGAAGAATTAGTAGGCTCTTTACAAACTTATGAGTTAACTTTTAAAGCTCCTAAAGGTAAATCTATCGCCCTTAAATCTTCTAAATGTATTTCTCAAGAAAATTTTGATTTAGAAAATTCTGAAGATGATATGGCCCTTTTAGCAAAAAAGTTTTACAAAATTTTTAAAAGTAAAAAAGAGGGTTGATTTTCAAAAATCAAATGATAAGAAAAGGTCCAATTCTAAAACTTGGAAATCTTTAAAAGATAATCAATGTTACAACTGCCATGAATATGGGCATTTAGCAAACAAGTGTCCTAGAAAGGATAAGCCCAAAAAGAAGGGTATGTTGGCTACTTGGGATGAATCTTCTGGCACTGAAGCCTCTTCTAAATCAGAAGATTCTGAATCTGAGTCGGGTAATGAAGTTAAGGCCCTTATGACTCTAGCCAAGTTCACTTTTTCAAATAATAATGATTCAACTAGTGAAGAAATTCTAAATAGTGATAATGAAAATGAAGATGATCTTCAAGATGCTTATAATGCCCTTTACAAGGAAAGTTGTAAAATTGCTGTTAAATTAAAACTTCAAAAAGAAAAGTTTTTAAAGCTTAAAGAAAATTTTAATTATCTTATTTTAGAAAAATCCCACATTTCAGATTGTTTTGAAAAACCGAAATGTGATTTAGATTTCAAAACCTCCCTAATTGAAAATATAAAATCTGAAAATGAAAAACTTAAACTTGAAGTCTCTTCACTTTTGAGTTTAATGGATACATGAAGGTATGCCCAAGGTGATCCAAAGTTAGAAAAACTTTTGTCTTGATCAAGAAAATGTGGTGACCGATCTAGGTTGGGCTACACCAGAAATATTCCTCCTAAACAGAAGAATAGTCCTCCTAAGTTTGTGAAAGGAGAGTTTTCAAACTCAAAAGGGAATAGTTCAAATTAAAATTTTTCTAAAAATACCAAAACTTTTCAATCTTTTAAATCTAAAAGCAACCATATCAACTATAAAAATCAGAACCTAAACCCTTTAGCTGAGAAGATAGTTAATTTACTTAAGGAGCTCTTAAAATTTAACTCAGTAGGGCATTCTTACAACAACTACAAATACAAGAAGACCAACTATACTCCTAAACCCAAAACAGTTATGAAATGGGTTCCTAAGGTTACTAGCTTGGTTGCCCACACTGCTTTCAAAGCTTCAAGCCATTCAAAGTGGTACCTAGACAGTGGTTGCTCCAGGCATATGACAGGCGATAAGGGTATGTTCACCAATCTTAAAGATATGACTGATGGTTCAATCACATTCGGTGATGGTAGCAACTGTAAGATTATTGGCCAAGGTACGGTTCAACTTTCTAACCTTCCTTTATTTGAGAATGTCTTATATGTTGAAGGTTTAAAACACAACTTGTTAAACATATCTCAAATATGCAATAACAATTATAGCATAAAATTTACTAATCAAGGTTGTGAAATTTTAAATAAAAAGGGTTCAGTAATATTAACTGGTCGTAGAACTTCTGAAAACTGCCACATTGTAAGTGATACTAGCTTATCTAATCAATCGTGTTACATGGTTCATACCGATGAAACTGTGTTATGGCATAAATGCCTTGGACATGTACACTACCGCAATCTGTATACATTGAGCAAAAGAGAACTGATAAGAGGTCTACCTAAATTATAGAAAGTAAACAAAATATGTGGCGAATGCCAGATTGGAAAACAAACTAGGAGTGCTCACAAAAAAGTGGACTCCAATGCCACATCCAAACCGCTCGAACTTCTCTACATGGATCTTATAAGACCAACCAAGACGGAGAGTCGAGGTGAAAAAAAATACATACTGGTAATCGTGGATGATTTTACTAGATTCATTTGGGTAGTCTTCTTAAGGGATAAATCAGAGACCCTTGATGACGTAAAAAGAGTTCTCAAACGGATCCAAATAGAAAAAGGTTCTCAAGTCTGTAAGATCCGTAGTGATCATGAATCAGAATTTGAGAATAGCAGTTTTGAGAAATTCTGTTGTGATCAGGGAATATCACATGAATTCTCTGTGCCCAAAACACCACAACAAAATGAATTGTTGAAAGAAAAAATAGAGTGCTTCAAGAAATGGCAAATGTAATGTTAAGTAGTATGAAGATCTCTAAATATCTTTGGGCTAAAGCAGTAAATACTGCCTGCTATATAATTAACCGCATTTACACTAGTAAGTCAAATACTAAAACGGATTATGAAATGTGGTTTGATAAGAAGCCTACTGTTAAATACTTTTGAGTTTTTGGCAGCAAGTGCTATATTTTACGTAACCGTGAAAATCTGGGTAAGTTTGACACCAAAAGTGATGAAGTGATCTTTTTAGGATATGCTTTAAACAGTCGAGCGTAACGAGTACTGAATAAGAGGACCGGTGTAATTCAAGAATCCATTAATGTGGTCATTGACGATCACTTGAATACACCTGCCTCAAGTTCAGATAATGATGAAGTTCTTCTAATTGACAAATCAGATATTTCATTAAGTCAAAATAACTCTGAACTGAGGACTGTTAAAGATCATCCAAACACTCAAATTCTTAGAAACCCTCTCACTAGTGTGCATACTCATAGACAACTAGAAGATGTATGTAATTTTGTGTGCTTTACATCTTAGATAGAACTGGCTAACGTAAAAGAAGCTCTAACGGACGAAAACTGGATAGTAGTGATGCAAGAAGAGCTTAATCAATTTGTTAGAAATGATGTTTGGTATCTTGTTCCTAGACCTAAAGATAAACATATTATCGGAACTAAGTGGATTTTCAAAAATAAGTCTGATGAACTTGGTAATATAATTAGAAACAAGGCTAGACTGGTTGTACAAGGGTACACTCAAATTGAAGGAATCGATTATTATGAAACCTTTGCCCTAGTAGCTCATCTTGAATCAATCAGACTATTTATATCTATTGCTTGCTTTAGAAAATTCAAAATTTATCAAATGGATGTAAAGAGTACTTTTTTAAATGGTGATTTACATGAAGAAGTGTATGTTGAACAACCAACGGGTTTTGAAGACCCTAAGAATACTGATCATGTCTATCGCTTAAAAAAGGCTCTCTATGGTTTGAAACAAGCTCCCAGGGAATGGTACGAAAAATTGACTAAGTTTCTACTAAGTCATAATTTTCAAATGGGAAGTGTTGATAAGACTCTTTTTATTAAGAAACATAACGATCATATCTTGATAGTGCAGATCTATGTTGATGATATTATTTATGGATCTACCTGTACTAACATGATTGTTGAGTTTGCAAATCTTATGAAATCTAAGTTTGAAATGAGCATGGTTAGGGAGTTGAATTATTTCTTAGGGTTGCAAGTTAAACAACAATCTGATGTATCTTTATTTCTCAAACCAAATATGTTCTGAACTTAGTGAAAAAGTTTGGATTTGAGAATGGGAAAATTTTTGATACTCCTATGAGTACAACATTAAGACTCTCAAAGGACTCTATAGGTAAAAGTGTGGATCCTAAATTATATCGTAGTGTGATTGGCAGTTTACTTTATTTAACTACAAGTAGACCGAATATTGTTTTTAGCGTTGGAATTTGTGCTAGATATCAATCTAACCCTAAAGAGTCACATTTAACTGTTGTTAAGCGGATTATGCGATATGTCACAAGTACAACAAATTTGAGTCTTTGGTATCCACATGATACTAGTGTTCAATTGGCTGGTTACACAGATGCTGATTAAGCTGGTAATATCGATGATAGGAAATCAACCAGTGGTGGTTGTTTCTATATTGGAAACTGTTTAGTTTCATGGTTCAGCAAGAAACAAAGTTCCGTATCGCTCTCAACTGCTGAGGCTGAATACATCACCACTAGAATTGCATGTACTCAGCTTGTATGGATGAATAGAATGTTAAGCAATTATGGAATTGCACAGGATTCAATGGTTTCATATTGTGATAATTCCAGTGCAATTAATATATTTAAAAATCTAATCCATCATTCATGAACCAAGCACATTGACATTAGATATCACTACATTCGTGAATTAGTAGAAGAAAAGACAATTTCATTGGAATACATTCCAACCGAGACTCCACTTGCTGACATTTTCACTAAACCGCTAGATAAAAGTAAGTTTAATAAATTGAAATTTGATCTTGGTATGTACAATTTGAATTGATTATTCATGCTTATATGTATCATAGTGAATATATTTGTTAAATTAAAATTTTAAATTTCAAAATTATGTGGAAAATGCATATTTTTAACTATGCACGACCAGTCGAGGACGTACTCGACCAGTCGTAGCATGACCAGTCGAGGACGTAATCGACCAGTCTTCTAGCACATCGGTGCTTTAATTTGGGGGAAAAACCTTTTTCTTCCTCATTTGCTTTTCCTCTCCAACGAGTCTAAGCTCGACCGGTCGTACCCAACTTCTTAATTCTTCAAGGTTAGTGCGTTTTTTCAGTTTTTCTTATAGATATAAGTGTAATCACTTCATTTTCTTACTTGGGTTGATTTATTTCATATTTCCTTGAAGATTTTGGGGTTTTCTTCTCAAAAATCTGATTTTGAGAAGACCCACTCTACATCTTTTGCAACCTCTTGATTTCTTGTATTCCTAGTTGCATATGGATGCTAGAGGTAAAAAGAAAAGTTTTCGTGGTCCTTCAACATCCAGATTGACACCTTTAACAAGGCCCCACCTTCGGTAACCCAAAGATGATCCCTCTTATGTGCAGGATTTACGATTGCGCAATGTTATTGTTGAACGACCTGTGTATATTGATCATATTGCTCTATTTGAACTCCTTTCATTCTCCAATCTGTAGGATGGGCTAACATTCTACATTGGGGTGGGCCGGCATACCAGTCTATTGCGCAGGCTATGTTTGCATGTATTTTTGAATTTTCGACTAAGAATTTAACGTTTACAATAACAACTAGAGAAGGTCCATTTGAAATAGACCGTCATTTGATTTCTGTTCTAATGGACATACCTGTTAATGACGAGGGTATTCCTATGCACACTCTAGTTGACAAACCGTCGAAATCAGAAAAACGTGTGCTAACTAGAGCATTATGTAACATGGATGCTTAATGGACTCATAAAGGGAATACACTTGCTTCAAAGTACTTGTTAACCAGATACAGGGTTCTTTACAGAATCTTTATTTCAAATCTGTATCCGCGTTCTGATAACAAAACCAAACTCACCTCTTTCATGGTTCAGATTTTGCATTCCATCATTTCTGGTACTAAAGTTTGTCTTCCTTCTTTGATCTGTCATTCTATCATTCAATTCTGTCTCCATCCCGGACACAGTGATATCCCTTTTGCATATCGTATGACTATGTTAGCCACCATATGTTAGTACTTATGCCTGTTGGAGAGGCTCCTATTCATCACATTATTTTCAACAACTCAAATATAAACAAGATGAAATTGGGATTGGCTCTTGGACAAGTGAATGTGGGTGGTGGTGGTGCTAAAGAAGTGAATGAAGAAGAAGGTGGTGATTTACCTCCAGATGATATAAACATGGATGATATCTTTAATGAGATCGAATCAGATTCTGAGGCTGACCCTGACTATCAGCCTTCTGATTTTAATGGGAGGTTGCATTCTCTTGAGGAACAGGTGGCTCAGATTTATGTAACACAAGATTCTCAATTTGTTTATATGCACAAATATATGAGGCGCATTAACAAGGGTTTACACCAAATTGATCCATCTATTCCTGCTCCCTCTTCTTGATCTGATTAAGTATTTTTCTCATATGGCCTGTAATAACTCTTATGATTCTTTGCTTTCTTTCAGTTTGTGGGACTGACTTTGGATGAACTTGGTGTATGTTGGTTACTTATATGTACTTGGTTTATGATGATTTATGTTGGATGAATCTTATTTACTTATATCTTTCATATCTTGACTAGTTTGCTCACTTATGCCTCTCGTGTTACCTTTCCTATTCTGTATCTTAATTGCATCCTTTGTCTAATTGTGGCAAAAGGGGGGAGAATATTTTGTTATGCTAATATGGATATCGATATGGATTGTGCTACTTAGGGGGAGTAAGTAAGTAATGATTCTGGTTATTATAATTGGTGCATGATTCTTTGTTAAGCATGTAATGCTTCTCTTATTGTTAATGGTGTGTTTTGTCACAAATTTGACAAAGGGGGAGATTGTAAGTGCTATGGTTTCTTGCTCCTTTGATTGTCAAATTCTGTAGGGCCAAAACCAAGATCTGTGTCTTGTGTAGTACATTGATATATATATGTTCAAGGCAATGCATCACATGTACAAGGATAATACTTTAAGTCAAGAACAAAGATCTACTTCAAGAAATGCAAGATCATGTACATTGTTCACTCCTTTAAGCTTTAAAGTTCAAAGTTTTAAAGCGACATTGAAAGAAAAGTCAACTATTCATACTCAAGACTTAAGGTGAAGTACAACTCAACTACTACAAATTCAAGCTTCAAAAGATCTCAAGTTCAAGCTCCATTATGTGTCGAGATCTCAAGCTTCGTGAACTTCAAAGACCATCTATCATTTGAAGAAAAGAATGTTCAATGTTCATACATCATATCCAAGGTATGAAAGACCTTAGATTGACCTTAGGGTAGGTCATTTTGAATAAATAATTCAAAGTGAATCATTTTATAAATATTTGGTCTGTTCTTCGACTAGTCCTAGACTCTGTTCGACTAGTCCTAGAATTGGCTCGACCAGTCCAAGAAATACCACGACCAGTCCTAAGTTGTTACAAATTTTCAGAATTTTTTGGTTAAGCTACGACCAGTCCTGGAGACTGCTCGACCGGTCGTGTGAACAGTGCACAACTTGTCCACGACCAGTCCTGCAGCCACGACTTAAAGTCTAGCAATTGATTCAGCCTTCTCACGACCAGTCGTGGAAACCACAAGATCGGTCGTGCAAGGCCTACGACCAGTCGTAGAACGGTTTAATCCGATCGCGCTCAAAATTTCAAAATGTTGTTGGTCCTACAACCAGTCGTAGTGTCCTCAAGACCAGTCGTGAACATGATTTCTTCATCTATAAATAGAGCACGATTTTCAGAGTTTGATATCCAATTCAAGTATAATCAAGTCATCACTCTGAGAGATAAGTTAGTATTCTTTTTAAGTTATATTGTGCTCATTTAATATTCTCTTTTAATAGCTTTTTATATTTAATTTTGTATTCTGCATTCCAATCTGATTTGAAAGAGGGATTGAAGAATTCTCACTTCTTGGAATCAAAATCAAATAGAGCTAGCCCAAATGGATTTAATTTAAAATCAATTTAGAATCTAGAACCATTTCATAAGTGAGTATTGGACATTGAACTTCTATTCGAACTTCTACTTCGACTTGGTTCTTCTGGGCTGTAACAAAAGGAGAAATCTAGGTATTTTACATTTGTGTAAATCTTCTGTTTTTGGTTTCTTTTGAGATTGAGTCAAAAAAATCTCAATGTTTTGGTTTATCTGAGGTGATCCAGAAAACTCAGAGTGTGGGGTTTTTAAATTGTGTAAGCCCACTTGAAAGACACAATTATGAGGGTTTTAGGTGAACCTGGAAAAACCTATTTTCATAGTGAACGCTAATATCCACTATGTGAGGATATTAGGAGTGGAGTAGCTGTGTGGCTGTTATTTAACAGTTGGTGTACACACAGGCGAACCACTATAATTCTTTGTCTTGTGATTTGAATGTGTGGTTTATTTTCTATATCTTTTATCATTCAATATTGTGGAATGTATATGTGGATGTGAATGTTGTAATCTTTACATTTCAGCATTGTGCGGAATGTTGTAATAGCTAATATTTCCTTTTTAGCTATTTCCTTTTTATTCCTCTTCAGTTTGAATTCTTGATACAAAAACTGGTAAGGTTGTCCTGCTATAAACCCTTGGTTTTTATGGTGCAAGGTTGTCCTTAGAACAAATTTGTATCAACCTCTCAATACTAGAATTTTGAGGTTGCTTTACATTTCCGTATTGTGGTTTGTTTAAAGTGTTATCTTTCCTTTAATTGTTTAAATTTCACTGTTAGCATTTTAATTTGGCATAGTCCTATTCACCCTCCCCCCCTCTCTAGGACATATAACTCGGCCTTTTCAAGGATCCATCTTATCAGGCGAGGCTTTGCATCATTCTTAGACAGAAGATACTTGAGCGCCGCGAGATCTGTGTACATAATGATCTTGGATCCAATTAAGTAGGACCTAAATTTGTCCAAAGTGAACACCACGGCCAAGAGTTCCTTTTCCGTAGTCGAATAGTTCACTCGGGTTGGATTTAGAGTCTTACTTGCATAATGAATAATGTAAGGTTTCTTATCTTTTCTCTGGCCTAGAACCACCCCAATAGCATAATCAAACACGTCGCACATAAGTTTAAAAGGAATGCTCCAGTCGGGTGGCTGTATGATGGGTGCACTAGTCAACATGTCCTTAAGCTTAGTGAAAGTTTCCTGACATGGCTCAGTCCACTCGTATGGTGCATCCTTTTGAAGTAGATTACATAGAGGACAAGAGATGAGACTAAAGTCCTTTATGAATCTTTTGTAAAACCCAGCGTGTCCTAAGAAGGATCACACGTCCCGTATGTTCTTGGGTGGAGGTTGGTTAGAGATAAGATAGATTTTTGCCTTATCCACCTCGATTCCTTTGGACGAGATAATATGTTCAAGGACAATTCGCTTATGAACCATGAAATGACACTTCTCCCAATTGAGTACCAAGTTCTTTTCTTCACATCTTTTCAGCACACATTTAAGACTTTCTAAGCACTCGCTGAAAGATGGACCGAAGACAAAGAAATCGTCCATGAAGACCTCTAGATATTGCCCCACCATGTCAGAAAAGATACTCGTCATACATCGCTGAAAGGTGGCAGGGGCATTACATAGTCCGAATGACATCCTTTGGTAAGCAAAGGTACCGTAGGGACATGTAAATGTAGTCTTTTCCTGATCTTCAGGGGCTATCTTTATCTGGTTGTAGCCCGAATACCTGTTAAGGAAACAGTAATAGGAATGACCAGCTAACTTTCTAAGATCTGATCAATGAAGGGCAAACGAAGGTGGTCTTTCCTCCTGACGGTATTTAACTTCCTGTAGTCAATGCACATTCTCCAACCAGTAGTAACTCTAGTTGGCACGAGTTCATTATTGGAATTGGCTATGATGGTGATTCCGGACTTCTTAGGAACCACCTGACTATCAGATATAGGGTATATGATACCCACATCTAATAGTTTAAGGACCTCGACCTTAACCACTTCTTTCATATTTGGATTTAATCTATGTTGTGATTTCCAAGAGGTCTTCACATTATCCTCAAGATAAATGCGGTGAGTACAAATCGAGGGGTCAATTCCCTTGAGGTCCGCAATCGTCCATCCAAGGGCTCCCTTATGCTCAATTGGAGTAGATATGAGCATACTCTCTTGTTCTTTCTCTAGGTGGGAAGAAATCACCACTGGGTATGTCTCATCTTGACCTAAATATGCATATTTCAAATCAAGGGGCAAAAGTTTTAGGTCAAGCTTCGATGGCTTGAGGTTAGACGGTAGAGGCACTACATCAGTTTGGGGTAACTCTTTAAATTGTGGCCTTCACCGGTTAACGTCAAGCATCGGTGTAGCATCAAGCATGGCACACGTCTCCCTAATCATATCATCATCAAAATCATGAGAGTGAGCCAGACACGTCTCTAGAGGGTCAGAGGATAAAGTCAAAAGTGTCCTATCGTCCACGAAAGTGTCAATCATGTTATTATCATGGAAATCGTCATCATCCTCTAATCGTCTGCCTGTATTGAAAAATATGTTTGACTCCAATGTCATATTCTCGAAAGACATAGTCATGATACCATTCCTGCAATTAATAATTGCGTTTGAAGTAGCAAGGAATAGGAGACCAAGAATGACGGGAATCTTAGTGCTCATGTTACTAATGGGTTTGGTATCCAGGATGATAAAATCTACCGGGTAGTAAAATTTGTCGACCTGGACCAACACATCCTCAATTATCCCTCTTGGTATATGAACAAAGTGATCAACAAGTTGTAGTGTGGTTAGGGTGGGTTTTGATTCACCCAAACCTAACTGTTTCTATACCAAGTAGGGAATCAGATTGATGCTCGCTCCTAAGTCAAGAAGTGCGTGCTCAATTCGATAGTCCCCGATTACACATAATATGGTTGGGCTACCGGGATCTTTGAATTTCTGTAGCACATCTTGCTTTAGGATGGCACTCACTTTCTCAGTCAAGAATATTTTCTTTTGAATATTATGCCGTCTTTTGGTCGTACATAAGTCTTTCAAGAATTTAGCATATGAAAGTATTTGTTTTATAGCATCAAGTAGAGGAATGTTGACCTTCACCTGTTTCAACACCTCTAGAATAATGTGAGAGTTAGAGAGAGGTTTTGGTACAACCAACCGTTGGGGAAATGGAGCAACCGGCTTCCCTTGAGGTTTCGGTTCTACCTCTGGTGAGACATGGCTAGATCCATCTTCTTTATCCACTTCCGGGTCCTTAGGCTTTTCAGCCCTAACCGAAATAGTTTTGTCAATTATCTTCCTACTCCTAAGAGTGGTGACGGATTTAGCTTGTTCCATCTAATTTGAAGAGCTAGGGTCACTTATTTCATATTGTGGCTTGGGATTGGGAAGAGGTTGAGCAGGAAGCATCCCTTTTCCTCCACTTGTTAATTGTGACTCTATCCTTTGAATAGACGACGTAAGCGTTCCCAATACTGTATGGATATTATAGAATGCTTGTGCCGAATTTTGATTAAGTCGCACTTGTTCTCGAATATGTTTTTGAACCAGATCCTCTTGAGGTTTCTCTTGATTTGAAGTTTGATTGAAGAAACCTTGAGGAGTAGCCGTTTGTCCATTCCTCCAACTGAAGTTTGGATGATTTCTCCAACCGGGATTTTATGTATTAGAGGTAGGTCCATTGAAAGCTCTTTGATAATTATTTAAAGCATTAGATTGCTCAGTCAGTATCTCTTAAAAGGTAGATATGGTTTGACACTTTTTAGTTATGTGACTGTTACAACCACAAATACCGCAAACAACTTCCTTACCCTTATCCTTCTTTGATTCTATGGCCTCGAATTTCTTTATGAGATCAGCCACTTTAGCATTGATATCATCATCCTCTTTCAGAAGGTATACTCTGCCCCTTTCCTTTGATTGAGTGGGCCTAGAAGTGGAACTTGATTTTGGGTATGTGTCCCATGATTGTGCATTTTCAGCAAGTCTATCCAAGTAGTCCCACACATCATCGACATTTTTATTCATGAATTCCCCATTACACATTATTTCAACCAATTGGTGCATGAAAGATATCAGTTCATCATAAAAGAAAGTGTGTAATACTCCACGTTTCAAAACCGTGTTATGGGCATGAACTGACAAGATCCTTGAACCTTTCCCAACATTGGAAGAATGTTTCATCCTCCTTTTGGGCAAAGTTCATGATTGATTTCCTAAGGGTGTTCATTTTATGATGTGGAAAGAATTTCTTTATGAACTCCCTTTGCATATCATTCTATGTGGCAATAGATCTAAGACGTAGTGAATGCAACCACATCTTAGCTTTCTCCTTCAAAGAAAAGGGAAAGAGTTTCAGCGTGACTGTGTCCTCAGACACGTTTAGAAAATATAAAGTGGCTATGATCTTATCAAACTCTTTCAGATGTAAATATGTATTTTCTGATTCAAGCCCATGAAATTTAGGAAGGAATTGGATTACCCCTGGCTTGATATCCATATGTCCCATATTCTTAGGAAAAACCATACATGAGGGCGTGCTCACCCCCGCCAGTTGTAAATAATCTCGTAAAGTACGAGGCGGGGGTGCTTGATGCACCTCATTCTCATCATAGACTTCCTCAACCCTAGGTTGGGGTCGTGCTTGAGGTTGATTTGCAGCCATAACCTCAATTAACTCAGGGGATTTCGAGCAATGTCTAGTCCTACGATGGACAGTTAACCCCTCAACCAATCCTCCTTCAGTCAAGAGACATCGAGTGTTGTCACGAGCCCACTTGGGTATGAAACACTCACAACCCTCAATTTAAATTCTAAACCTAGACCTAAAAGAGAGGAAATAAAAATCTAGGAAGAAAAAAGGGTTAGAAAGAAGTTATCAAATTAGAGTCCCTAAGTTAAAAACCTGCAAAACAAACCAAAACAAATTAGTTTCTAAAAAGAGAAGGTCTAAAATTAGAAATTTCTTAAAAAGAAAGATAAAAGTAAACTAGTTTTTTTTTTTTTTTAAAGGAGAAATTCCTAAAAAAGAAAGTAGAAAATTTCTAAAACAAATTAGGAAAGTCCTAAACTAGAAAGTAAGTTAATAAAAGAGATTTGAAAAATAGAATGTAGAAATTAGAAAGAGCTTACCGAATTAGAAGTTTCTATCTTAAAAGCCTACAAAACAGGAAGGTTATTTTCTAAATAGAAAGTCTACAAATAGAAAATTTCTAAAAATAAAATAGGAAACAAAGTTAGATTCTAAAAGAGTTAGAATTAGAAACTTGCTAAAAAGGAAGACAAATCTTAATCTAGAAATAGAAAGAAAGAAATTACCAATTTAGAAGCCTATCTCAGAATCCTACAAAATAGGAAAAACAGGTTAGTTTCTAGAAATTAAACAGAAAAAAAATTCTAACCTAAAATTAGAAAATCCTAATCTTAAACTAATCCTAAATCTAGTTAAGCTCAGAAAAACGTAACCATCAATCCCCGGCAACGGCGCCAAAAACTTGTTCACACCCCAAGTATAGGGTTGTGATATAGTAATAATCTCGGTGAGACCGAGGTCAAATCCACAGGGATTGAACCTTGTACATAATTTGAAAGTAACCAAAACTAGAACTAGAAGAATCTAAATCAAGTGAATATGAGGGAATAATGGTGAAATAGTAAACTAAAGCTTGTAGAATTCAAAGGTGGGAAACTAGAGATTTAGAGGATCCACTTGTAGAGATCAGGGGGATCTTTGCTTGATTCACGAACTCAACTGGACTTCGAGTCCCATCTTCATCCAATTGAAAGATATGTCACTAAAGCTCAATCTGAACTTCCTTCGATCTAGTTTTCAAAGAACTGAAGGGTATGAGAATTAGAGTCGATTCCATCACAAAACCAAGCCCATGAGACAAAGTAAACAACAGAACTAATCCACAACCAATCAAAAGATGTATGAATGTTATGAAGGATTTCATCACTCAACCATGTCCAAAGGGTGATGGTGAACAACAGGGCTTCCTAACCGCATAATCAGAATAGTGAAAAGGAATTACTTAAAGCCATCGCAGATCTATTGTAATGTAAGTCACAACAAACCATTAAAAACTACAGGTAATTCCTTATAATCAAACTAACATCAAAGTAGTTCAATTAACATAATCCAAGCCGTAAAATCTTCCCATCACACCTCAAGCTTCACCTCTTAGCCCTAGCTAAGAGGTTTAACCCAACATAATGGGACTAGATCTCTAAAAAATAATCATTAAAAAAATAATAATTAAACAAATAAAACTCAAACAAAACTCTCTCCAACTCTTTCTCTCTCACTGACGTCTAGGGCTGGAAATTGAATGCCCATCTCTCTCCACGCTTCCTCCTTTAATAGCTAACATAAGTCGGCTGAGTGGAGCTTCCGCACAAAGAGGCGGTGCGTAGACAGCTGGAGTCGGTGGAAGAACCGACCTCCCTCGTACCTCCTTTCGCAGAAAACTAACCACAACCCACAACAACATCCTGTGTTTGAACTGAATCTGGGACACATGATCGCTCATTCCATGAGATCTGACAATGTAGGCATCATCGAGATTCCCTTCTCTGACTTACGGACAGTTAGGATCATCCATCCGATCCTCTCTATGGACGTGTAACAGCCCAAAAAATCTGGGCGAATTCCGGACGCACTGTACATGCGTAATTCATATGCAGGGGAACTGCACTGAAACTTGGTGGGGCTCATGAACGATGTCAACAGAGAGATCTGAGCCGTCCATTGAATTCCTCTCGGCATTTCAATAAGGAAAGGGTGTTTTTGGTCCAGTTTAGTGTAGCCCATCGAATCAAATCTTTCCACCGTCTATCCTACGTTTGATTGTTCTCTTCCTATGTGCGCGTGCGTTGGTGCAGATGGTCACCATGGCTATGGTTGATGCCTCCCCTTGAATGCATTGGACGGCTTGGATCATCGAATTCAATGATGAAGATGGCCCACTGAATTTGTTGGTGCAAACGCTGGTGGAAACAGAGTTCCGCCTCTATTTTTTTGAACAAGGATCAGTCAATGCGTGTTGACTGATCTTTCCTAGTTTGGTGCATTGCGAACGTGCACACCCCATGTGCACGTTCGTATTGGTGTAGGGCCCATAGTGATGTACATGGTAAATCCACTCCATCCATCCAATTGGTCAGCTTATTTAAAGGGTTGAGACTTGAATTGAAGCATATCCAGGTACCAGGTGGGCCCCATTTTGACGATCTGTGGGCTGATTTGTCCATTGGGCCACTTCCACAGGGATCCGCGGGTTGAAATTCGACGTGTACGGTTAATTTATGGCCCTCAGGACATATCTAAAGTTTCGAACCGAACGAATGTTAAGAACCCTGTGATCTTGCATTCTGGACGAATTTTAGGCCTCTTTAGCGTGAAATACTGGATTTCCTCGAATCTCGGGCATGTAAACTCTTCAATCTCGGTCCCCTAGAGTCCGTCCCTTACCTTGGTGCTTCTTGAGCATTAAATCCATGCCTTTAGCATTCTTTTCAGTCCACGCTCGTAAATCCACCTTGCAACAGAAACACGATTAAAATAAGATGTTTAAACGGTATCATGCTCGTAAAATCGAGTAATAACTAGGGTTTAATATGCAATATTTGACCCTCAACATGCACCTCATCAAAGATGTCCTTTTTAATATTATGAGGTGTCCAAAGAATATATGATTCACCTGTGGCAGAAAATTTTTCAATATTAGTATACCATGGTGAATAGGAGATTTTAACCAATGTAGTCTCCATAAAATCTAAAGTGTCAAACTTTAGTTCAGAATTTAGCTCCTCCACTTGTAATGGTAAGCATTAGCATTGGTGGAAGGAAGGTTTTCAAAACAAACATCTTTCCGGTCAGTGTCGAGCACCGGGACATAATCCCGCAAGGCATTTGAAAAGGGTGAGCTCTTAGTCCTAGGGGGGGTGAATAAGACTATGCCAAATAAAAAATAAATGCAGAATATAAATGCAGATAGCTGAATCAAATAACAATCTCAATTATAATAGTATTGAGAGGTTGATATAAACGTTGTTCAAAGGACAACCTTATACCAAAAACCAAATTTTATGATAGGACAACCTGATTTCTTGAACTCAATAAGGATCAAAAACTCAAACTAATACAAGAAGCAATAGAAATAAATCTAGCTATTACAACATTCTCCACATGTACATGAAATAAATACAAGCATTCACCACACATACATCACATACATCATCATCCACCAAACTCCAAGAATTATAGTGGTTCGATGTGTACACCAACTGTTCTCAAACAGCCACACCTACTCCACAACCAATAATCATAACCCACGTGATATTGGCTTTCACTATGAAAGAAGGTTTTCCAAGGTTCACCTTAAAACCTTTACAATTGCATTTTCAATGGGCTATCACAATTAAAAACCCTGCGTTGAGATTTTCTGGCTTATCTCAGTCAAAACCACAAGAGATTTTCTGGCTTATCTCACAAACCAAAAAGCAATAAACAATATATTTATTTATAGATTCTGCTTGATGTAGCCCGGTAGAACTGCTTCACTTGTAGATGTAGATGTTCAATGTCCAACACACATATAGAAGTGTTCCAGGTTCTAAATGAATTTTAATTAAACTCAGACCTGGGTTGCTTGATTGAATTCTTTGGATCTCAAAAAGGTAGAGTAGAACTCCCTTTTACAAAGTTAGATTGAAAGCAAAGATATCAAGAAATTAAATAATCAAATAAGCTATTAAACGAATCTAAAATTACCGAACAATTGCTTGATAATCATGGGGAATTGATTTGGCTTGGAATGAATGAATAAAGCTGAGAGAAGTCCTCTATTTATAAGCTGAAAAACAGTTCCTTCGATTGGTTTAAGGTCAGCCTCGACTAGTCCTAGGAGCAACCAAATTTCAAAAATTCTAGCGCGATTGGATAAAACCGACCCTCGACTGGTCGAGTGGCCTGCTCAACTGGTCGAGCATGGCACTCGATTGGTTGAGTGGGACTCAAAAAGGTTGCTGGAGTTCGAGTCGAGCCCTGCTCGATTGGTCGAGCCTGTTCCCACAATTGATCGAGCAGGGTGCTCGACTAGTTGTGACCTTACCAGAAAAATTAAAAATTTTGAAATAATTCCTAGATCGGTTGAGAAAAACCCTAGACTGGTCGAGCCAGTGCTTGGACTAGTCGAATATAGGCTAGGACTAGTCAAACCAAAGCCTATAAAAAGTAAAATAACCCATATAAAATATGTAATATGAATGACCTAAACCTAAGGTCTTTTTAGGGTCATTTATACCTGAAATATTGAACATTGAACTTGTAGCTTCAGTTGTTTCCAATTGATCATGTACTTGATGTTCTTAAAGCATGATCTTGTACATTTAAAGCTTCAACTTGAACTTGACCTTGTAGTGCATTTGGATTTGATCTTGAAGTAGCTCTTTGTCTTGAAACGAAACTTATACTTGAACTTGGAATTGAACTTGCATTAGTATTTTATCTTGAAGTAGAACTTGCAGGTTGATGTAGCATTTGAAGTTGAAGTAGATAGAGAAATCTTCATGACTTGTAACACATCTTCAAATGAAGGTGAACTTTCCATCTATGAACAAGTCCATCATTCCAAAGTGTTTTGTCACTATGAAATTTGACAATACAGGGTGCTTAGAGCTGGGGCATTTCTTACCCGATCTGGTGAATCCGATCCTACCCGATCCGAATCGAACCGAAGGCCTGGATTTGTGTGGTTCAAGTTGGATCACTCATATCTGACTGTTCATCGGATTGAGTTCGAATTGCGGTCTATTCGGACCGATCCGAACCAAAATCTGAACCGAATGGATCCGATTCGGACCGATCCGATCTGATCCAAAATAATTCTTATAAATATTTATCATGTATATTTATAGGTTGGATGACAAATAAACATCATTGGGGCTTATAAATTTTTCAATAGTGGAAATCAATGCTTATACTTTTTCCTATGGTATGGTCCACTTGAGCTTTGAATATGCTTCAATTTTGGGTTCAACCACTAAAATGATACGGGAAAACGAATGGATGGCGTGGATAAACCACATGCATTCTCGATGGGCCCCAACAGAGTTTACTCAATACAATAAGAGCCCACTGACACTAAAACATATTGGCTACTCCCCTTGACACCAGCCCCTGGCTGGTGGTTGGGGCTCTGTGGGCCCCACCATGATGTATGTGTTTCATCCATTTCATTCATCAATTTTTAAAGATAATTTTATGTCTTCATCCCAAAAAAGGGAGGTATATAAGTCTCAAATGGACTACACCACATGAAAACAATGGTGATTGGATACCCATCATTAAAATCCTCCTAAGGCCCTCTGTAGTGTTTATTTGACATCCAATATGTTGATTAAATCATACAGGCCCAGATGAAGGGAAAAAATAAAAAATCAGCTTGATCCAAAACTTTTATGGTCCCAAAATGTTTTTTAATGGTCAACGCTCATTCAACACTGTTTCCTGTAATGTGGTCCACTTAAGACTGGGATATACCTCATTTTCGATATCATACCGTAAAATGATCTATAAAAATAGATGGATGGCGTGGATGAAACATAGACATCATGGTAGGGCCCAGGGAGCACCGACCACCAGCCATTGGCTAGTGTTAGGGGGAGTACCCAATTCGTTTCCCACTGACATATGCAATGCAATTTCGTGCACAACACATCAACAAGATGTGGAGTTACTGCGAAATGCTTTCACAGGAAGTTCCTACACTGGGATGCTGGGTAGGGTCCACCGTGATGTTTGTAACAAATCCATTCCGTCCATCCGTTTTTCGAGATCATTTTAGGGTATTAGACAGAAAATGATATGGATTCAAAACTAAAGTGGGCCATAGGAGAGGGAAAACTGGGAAAAGAGTTTTCTACCGTTGAAACCTTCCTGAGCTCCACTTTGATTTTTATATGCCATCCAAATGGTTTATAAGGTCATTCCCACTGGGATGAAGTGAAAAAATGAACAAATTAACATGATAAGAAACTTTTGTCGCCTTCAAAATGTTTCAACGGTGGGACTGAATCACAACTGTTTCCTCTCATGTGGCCCACTCAAGTTTTTTATCCATCTAATTTTCTGTAGAATGTCTTAAAATGATCGTAAAAAATAGATGAACGGGGTGGATTAATGACAAACATCAAGATGGGCCCCACTTAGAATGTCAGCGCAAGAACTTCTTACGGAAGGCTTTCGCACGAAATCCCCATCCCGTCCACACAGCAGCTTTTACAGCTGGTGTAGATACGTGTCATGCAAGGACGAGCAGAGGCGCGCCTCGAGCTCCGAGTTGTACGAATGGCTCCAATGAGATCAAAATTACATGGGCCCCATAATGATGTATTTATTATATCCATACCGTTTATCCATTTTTCATGATCATTTTAGAGCATTTGAAAAAAAATGAATTATATCTAAAGCTCAAATGGACAACACTGAAAATAGCAGTGAGGATAATGATTTTCACTGTTAAAAAATTCGTAGGGCCCACCATAACGTTTATTTTCCATCTAATCTGTTAATAAGGATAAAAATACATGGATGAAGAGGAAAAACAAATTTCATATTAATCCGAAACTTCCATGATCTGTAGAAGGGTTTCAATGGTAAACATTCAATCCCCCACTATTTTTTGCAGTGTGGTCCAACTGATCTTTATATCTGTCTTCTTTTTCGGCTCAAGCCTTAAGCCTAACTCTTCAAATGGATGGACGGTTTGGATATAACACATACCTTATAGTTTGACCCACAGACCCAACCTAATCCGAACCATAACCAACCTGATCCGACTCGGTTTCCCTGACCGAGTCGGACTCGGATCGGGTTAGGCAAACCGTGCATCAGATCAGTTCGAGTCAGATTCCGGGACTCGGTCCTGGATCGGATTGAGTTCGAATCCACTCAAGCAGATTTCGGACCGAATCGGGTTGGACCCAATCTGATCCAAGTCGGTCCGATGCCCAGCTCTAAGGGTGCTTAATATATAACATAGCACTTACAATCTCCCCCTTTGTCAAATTTGTGATAAAATCAACTCGGAAGATCAACCTAGACACAATGCACAAATTCACAAACTTTCACAACTCCACTTCATAACATAACACTCTTTCAAAATACTCCCCCTCAATCTACTCCCCCCAATTTGAGCTTGGTGACTTGTAAAATACCTGTATACATATTCCAAAAAACATGCACATGCACCACTCTACATCATACACCAATCATAACCACAATTCTCTCCCCCCTTTTGTAACAACTTAACAAAGGAAGAATTAAATAGAAAGATCAAACATAGCTGTGAATATGATAATAGCAGAGAATAGTAGAATAAGAGTAAAAGTTAAAGTTAAAGTAAGCAGAATGTTAACATTACGAAGATAGGCATCAACAGAATGTCATAAAGTCATACAAATCCTAAAGATAAAGTAATAGTGAAAGTTATACATGCCCAAAATATAAAGAAATAGAACTAATCTGATCTAGATGAAGAAGGAGGTGGGATAGATGGATCAATCCGACGGAGTCCTCTGGTAATGCGATGAAAGTACTTTTGCATATATTTCATAGACGATTGTGACTCTCATGCAGATTGTCTTGAGAAATTTTCAATGCATCCACCTTCTCCTCCAAAGGTGCTCATCGTACTGAGGTGGCTGATAATCAGGATCAACCTCAACATCATCAGAATCAAGTTCATTAAATATATCCTCCATCATGGTGTCGGTTGGTAACGCATCGTCTTCTTTAACTTCCTCAGCTTCCCCATCCTTCTGGCCAGGATTGAGCTTTAGGTTCATCTTGTTTATATTACAGTTGTTGAAAGGAAGAACCGAAATAGGAGATTCACCAGGCGGTATGACCACATTGCAATGTAAAGCTAGGATGGTCATCAAGTAGGCAAAGGGAATATATCTGTGGCCCAGATGAAGACGGAATTGAATAATCATATAACATATTAAGGATGGAAGACAGATGGGAATACTCGACAAACGGAATGCAAAATACGAACCATGAAAGAAGTAAGTTCAGCATTGTTGCCAAAGCGGGGATAGACATTCGCAATGAAAATGCGATGTAGAACCCTGTATTTGGGCAACATTTGATTGGCTCAAAGTGCATTTCCTGCACTCCATTCCGAGTCCATGTTACATAATTTATGGGTTAGCATACGCCTTTCTGATTCATTCAACCGTTCGGCTAAAGTTAGTATAGGAATACCATCATCGTTTACATTTATATCTAGCAAACCCGAAATTAAATGCCAATTAACTTGAAAAGTACCTTCTCTAAAGCTAATTAAGAAAATTAAGTTTTCAAGTGATACATCACTCATGCAAGTAAACATCCCTTGCGCAATGGAGTGGTATGTCAGTCCGCCTCAATTCAAAATGTTTTCCCAACCTACAGCCATTAGGATGGGAAGAAGCTGAAATTGAGCTAAATGATTCAAATCAACCATACACTCAACAATGATCTCTCGGGTATGAAAATCCCGCACATACTGGGGATCTTCCTCGGGAGGACGTAGGGTTGTCACCCTAAGAGGTGTGGATCGAGAAGAGAAGGCTCGAGTAGCTTTCTTCTTAGTACGACCTTCCATTGCAAGATACAAATCAAGAAAAACAACAATGGAAAGTAAGGTTTCAAGTAGAATAGATTTTGAGCAAAAAACCCCTTAGAAATCAAAAGAAAATCTCATATCTACTCAAGAATCTAGCAATGTATGCAAATAGGAACCCAAATATGGAAGGAAATAAAAATGGAGCACTTACCAAGCACTAATCGAAGGTGGGTTCGACAGGTCAGAAGAGGGCCGGATGAGGAAGAAGAGAAAAAAGAGGGGGAAAGTGATTTTCTCATTCAAAAAGGCTTCCAACCACGCAACTTGACCGGTCGAGTTCATGCTTGACCCGTCGAGCCACGACTGGTCGAGGACGTGCTTGACCGGTCGTGCAAGCACTAAAAACTTCAAATTTTTATTCAATTTTATTCAAAATTATTTGTATAAAATATAAAAAAAAATAAAACATGCAAACATGATAAACTCAGTTAGAATTACACATACCAATATCTATTTTCAATTTAGAAAACCTATTCCTGTCAAGTGGTTTAGTAAATATGTACGCAAGTTAGTTTTCCGTTTGAACATATTCCAGTGAAATGATTTTATCTTCTACTAACTCCTAAATATAATGATACTGAATGTCAATATGTTTGGTACAGGAATACTAGATGAGATTTTTAAATATATTAATTGTGCTAGAGTTATCGCGATACAATATCATTATATCTTGCGCAATATCATAATCATTGAGCTTTCTTTTCATCCACATAAGCTGGGTACAAGCATTTTCGACTGCAATATATTCAGCCTCAGCTGTGGATAATGATACAGAACTCTGTTTCTTGCTGTGCTAGGAAATCAAACAATTTCCAACATAAAAACATCCACCACTGGTAGATTTTCTATCATCTATATTCTCAGCCTAGTCAGCATTCGTATAACCAGCTAATTGAACATTTGTATCATGCGGATACCAGAGGCCAAGATTAGTCATACTTGCAACATATCTAATAATGCGCTTGACAACAATAAGGTGAGATTCCTTAGGATCTGATTGATATCTAGCACAGATACCTACGCTGAATGCTATACAGGATGACTTGTAGTTAAGTATAGTAAACTACCAATCATACTACTATATAACTAAGGATCTATACTTTTACCTGATTTATCCTTCGAGAGCTTGAGAGTCATACTCATAGGAGTATCGAATTTCTTATCGTTTTCAAATTGAAATTTCTTAACCAGGTTTAAGGTATACTTGGTTTGAGAAATGAAGATACCATCATCCATTTATTTAACCTATAAACCTAAGAAGTAGTTCAGTTCTCCCTCCATACTCATTTCAAACCTGGATTTCATAAGCTCTGCAAACTCAGTAGACAGGTTAGTGCAAGTAGAACCATAGATAATATCATCAACGTATATCTATACTATTAGTATGTGTTCATTGTATTTTTTAACAAAAAGAGTTTTATCAATACTCCCCATAACAAAATTATGACTTAGTAAGAACTTAGTTAATTTCTCATACCATGCGCTGGGAGCTTGTTTCAAACCATAAAGTGTCTTTTTAAGGCGATACACATGATTAGAGTGTTTAGGGTTCTCAAAACCCTTAGGTTATCCAACATAAACCTCTTCATGTAGATCACCATTTAGAAATGCACTTTTAACATCCATTTGATAGATCTTAAACTTTTTGAAACATGCAATGGATATGAATAATTTGATGGATTTAAGACGAGCTACCGGGGCAAAGGTTTCATCATAATCGACTCCTATCTGAGTGTACCCTTGTACAACCAATCTAACCTTGTTTCTGATTATGTTCCCTAACTCATCAGATTTATTTTTGAAAATCCACTTTATTCCAATTATATGTTTATCGAATGGTCTTGGAACTAAATACCATACATCATTCCTAACAAATTGGTTTAGTTCATCTTGCATGGCAACTATCCAATTTTCATCAATGACTGCCTCGTTTACGTTGGCTGGTTCGATTTGGGAAGTAAAACACACATAATTACATATGTTTTCCAATCGTATTCGAGTATGCACACCAGTGAGAGGGTTACCTAGTATTTGATCAGTAGGATGGTCTTTAACTGATCGTAGTTCAGTATTGATTTAACAAGATGAGGAGTCAGGTTTATCAATTACAGTGACTTCATCATCTTCTGAACTAGATGTTGGTGTGTTCAGGTGATCATCAATGACAATATTTATTGTAACACCCCGGATTTTTTCTAACTTGGCAATGGACATCCTTGGACGTAGAACTGCCTTAGGACCTTATTCTGCCGTGATTAGGGCGTAATTTAATCAAGTATTAATAGCTTGAATCACCTTCTATACAAATTACAAAGGCCCGAGTACCACCTCAGGCAGAAATCATACAGGACTAAATCCTTTAAAAATTAGGTGAGTATTAGCTAGTGCTAAACTAGTTTACTTGTGAAATTCACACTAATCACTTTAAATATGATCTGCAAGACCTAAAACTTGCAGAATCATCGACGCTACATTACCCTTTAATCTAGGATCAATCTCATTACCCAGTTGCTCTCAGGAGCACATTAAAACTTCGTATCGGACCTGGACCGCACGTCGAAAGTCCAATTATCGCGAAACTGACCGCCTTGCTGGGCTTGACTACCATCTTGAAAATCAAATCCAGATAGTGTCCAGAAATGGACAACTTGAGCCCAGAGTGAAGTGTGTGAGAAATGTGAATATATTTAGAAATGAAATCCGAATTTAAGTAATCTGAGACTTGTCGCTTGCAGGCCGAATATAAGGATTCAGACCATCAAAATCTGACCCAAATACACCCTCAGATTAGGAGAAATTTTCCATACATGGCAGTATACTTGTGGCCCTGATCGAGTTTCGGTGACCGTCGAACTGAAACTGGTCCGCTGCGGTCGATCTGTAAATTCGATATGACCGAAAACTTAACTCGACCTAGATCCATGGTCAGGGAGCTTAAGTCCGACCGCACATAGAAAGGGAGCCTCCAGAAGTGATCCATTGGATCGGAACAAGCCTCCTTTAGCTATAACCTAAGTATACCTTGGCCATGGGGACATTTCCATCAGTTTTAGGCCTATATAAGGGCCTTAAGCCCTCACTTTCTCATCTCATATGAATTTGGGAAACCCTAGGAGAGAGAAGAGAGGAAAGAGAGAGAAAGAGAGAGAGAGAGAGTCCTTGGGATTCAATCCCATCACTCCACGTGCCTTACCACCACTTCCGTACTGCTCTATCGGCGCTACTGATCCCGTTCTTAGGTAAGAAATTCAACCCCTAATCTGTTCTAGGGTTTCAAATAGTTGAAATGATGAAATAGCAAACCTAGTTCATGCTATAGGTTGTCATCCTGCCGGTGACAAAGACTACGTGTTTAAAACGAATCTGTTATGCGTCTACCGACGTAAGGTGCAGACTATAGATGTATACATTATGGTTTTCAAAGCTTTCAATGTCGGTTAATGATAGATTCCTGACGTGGATGCTATTTCACATGCAAAATGCGATGTTTGTTTTGCATTTCAGTTATATACGAACTATGTGGAGTTTAGTGTATTCTTTGTATTTGTAGAAAGTCCCGTATATGTATAAAATTTGAAAGTGTGTTTGCCATGATTAATTGCCGTGTGTATATACTAGTTATGCGTGTAATAACTCCTTAGCAAAAGGATTAGCTCTAATACATGTTATATCAATATACGTTGTGTATGTTATTAAGTGTAGTCTTAGTGTTTGTTGAAATGACTGAATGAAGATGAAATCATGATTTGTGCCTATCGTGGCTATGGAATGCATGTACATGATGGTTGTGTACGTGACAACTCCTTGTTGGAAGGATTTGTCCAAGTATATGACACAAATCAACATATGTCATGAATGTTAATATGTGTAGTTAAAAGGGCCAAGCTATATGCCCTAGAGGGGGGGGGGGTGAATAGGGCAATGCCAAATAAAACTTAAAACAGTGGAATAATAAAAGATATAAATAACAACGCTGAAATAATAACAATCTCAAAGCATATGAAATATGAGAATGATACTAAATCAGTTCTAAGGACAACCTTACACCAAAAACCAATGGCTTATGGTAGGACAACCTTATTTCTAGAACGATCTAGAAAACACAAATGATATGGAAAATAAATCAAGAATAACTTAAAGAAATAAATCCTAAGTTATTACACCATTCAACCACACTTGCTTGAAATGAAAATTACAACATTCATCCACAAAAGCAATTCACAATACTGAAGGAATAAATGAATAAAGAAATCAAGCACATCTACAACATAACGATATATAGTGGTTCGCCTGTGTGTTCACCAAGCTAGCCAATGTGACCACACGAGAATGTTATTTACTCCACTCCTAATATCCTCACACAGGGGATATTAGCATGCACTATCAAAATAGGTTTTCACAGGTTCACCCAAAACCTTCACAATTGTGTCTTTTTATCTCAGGCTTACACAATCCAAAAATCCCCACAATCTGAGTTTTCTGACTCTCCTCAGATAACCAAAATAATGAGATTTTTTTGGCAAATCTCAAACAAAACCAGAGAAAGTAAATTACAAAGTAAAATACCTGGATCTCCTTTTGAAGTAGCCCAGTAGAACCAATCGGAGTAGATGAATGATACGTCGTTCAATGTCCAATACTCACATAAAGAATGATTCTATGTCTAATTGATTTTAGATTAAATCAAGAAGAGCAAGGTCTATTTGATTTTGATCCCAGAAGAAGGAATATCACAAATTCCTCTTTTTTAAATAAGATTGGAATATGGATCAAAATCACAATAGAAAAATGCTAACGAAAGGAATATTAAATATGTACAATAGCTTAAAAAATAATCACTACTTATCTCAGAGTATAGCCTTAAATCGCTTGAATTGAATGGAATGGAATGAATAAACTCTGAAATTCATGCATTATTTATAGCCTCAAAAATCCCATCTTCGACTGGTCTTAGAATCCTAGGACTGGTCGTAGTGTCAAAGATTTTGAAAGATTTCCGCGGGATTAGATTTGCTATACTCACGACTGGTCTTAGGTAGCCTACGACCGGTCATGGACCACCTACGACTGGTCGTGAGACACCTATGACCGGTCGTGGGACTCGAGATAAGTCGCTGGAGTTTGAGTCATAGAACTACGACTGGTCGAAGGATGAGTCGTAGGACTTCCCAGGACTGGTCGAAGCAAGTCCAGGACTAGTCGAAGGACAACCAGGAAAATCCAAAAATCTGTAACAACCTAGGACTGGTCCTGAGAAACCTAAGACTGGTCGAAGCAAAGCTAGGACTGGTCTTAAGATTTTTAGGACTGGTCTTAGAACAGTCACACCAAGTAAATTAAAATATTCAGATTATGTATCCAGAATGACCTATCATATAGACCAACCTAAGGTCAATCTAAGGTCGAAGAAACCTTGAAGTGAGATGGACATTGAAGTCTTGAAGGTCTGTATTCTCAGATGATCTTGAAGTAGAAGCTTGAGTCGAGTTGATGGTCTTTCTCGAGCTTGGTACATTCTTGACTTGTCTTGATGAAGTCTTCTAATCTTGAACTTGATAGAAGCAAACTCGGAGTCTTCTATTCTTGTAGACTTCATTCATGACATTCTTCATTTATGATCTTGTCTTGAAAGCATTCTTCATTCATGATCTTGTCTTGAAAACATTCTTCATTCATGATCTTGTCTTGAAGCAGTGTGTAGTCACAAACAAGAAACACAAGAAGTACAAGACATATAGGTTTTGGCACTACAAAATTTGACAACCAAAGGGATATGAAATCATAGCATTAACAGTAGTATAAGTGTCTGATAAAATGTCTGTATGAGTAAGTATTTGGTGACTTGTACTGTCTATGGGCATTGAGATAAGGTTCTCAACCACCTTAACTACGCGTATAAATCCTTCTATGTATATCTTATATTATATTGTCTGATTACTTTTGAAATGCATATGGGTGAATGCATGTTTATATTATATTTCATAAAATGCTCGAACGGTTGTAGGATTTGACTTACTTACTACTTGATTATCAAACATGAATTCTTGTTGGTATTGAGTGTGGATGGGACTATGAAGTAGTCTAGGCAATCAGTAACAAATTCCGTTTTCGTGGCTGAGGTTGTTTTACCACAAAGGATGTGTCGATGAATTCGAGTCATACTACAGTTGTCGATAGTGGTTAGGCCACATGGAGTGCTCACGCACTTCATGTCGATCAGCTCGATGTGCGCTCGTACTAGTCGAGCTCGTCAAGTACCCCGATTTGCCTCTTGTATGTTCACCATGTATGGACGCTAATGTTTGAACCTAAGGTACCAAACTCACCAGTGAAACCCCGTTAAATCATGGTACCTCGATCCGCTAAGACTCATGAGCTAGACATTGTGGTATGGCACACCGTGGTCGAGCTGTCGGCTTACACTGGGGTGACGAGCCTCCCCGTAGTGACCAGTGAGCAACCAAAGCTCGTGAGCCGAATACGGTGGTATGAGATACTGTATTCGAGCTGTCGGCCTGCACTGATAAGGTGACGAGTCCTTTGTAGTGACCTCGAGCATACTCTGAGTCTACGTGGAGGCGACAACCCTTCTGTAGCAACAAGAGTATAAACTAAGCCTGCACTGATCAGGTGACGAGCCCTTTGCAGCGACCTGGAACCGCAACATCATATGAGATTTACTAGGACTGACAACCCTAGAATGGATCATTATTGGGTATTGATATAAGGGAGGTACCTTAGTTTCCCAATCCTGTTGTATGAAAAGGACTAATAAAAAGTTGGTAATCATGCTCATAACATCGCACTGCATGTGCCCCAGGTTGAAGAGCACAGAGGGAAGAAAGCATGCCACGTCCATAAGATGGTGTCGTACGAGGGAGTGTAGGCGAGGGCATACATCATGAATACATTTCATCCTTACATTAATAAGAGTATCTAGGAATGTTTGATTGTACTGCTTTATCACTACTGCTTGACTGAGTTGATAACATGTTAACCTCTGCTTTATAGTTCCACTGAGTTGATCACTCACTCCCACGTTATGGGATGATGTTGTACACACCAACCAGACCCTGTCTTAGTTTCAGATGATGGCGATGCTTGCGAAGCGGAGCTGGACTTTTATGATAATGAGGAGGGTTTCTCCTATATACAGCTATCAGGCGGGTCTATGTAGACCATCTTTTGATCAACGGGATTACAGGGTTGCTGATTAGACGTCATTGCACTTTAGTTTACCCTTTTGGAACACCCATGTATATTCATTTTGTTCATTTTTGGTGTATACATGTCTATATTTAACTTGGTAACATGTTCATACTCTGGAGACTTACAACAGTTTATAAATTTTATATATCTATCATAGTCTTCCGCTTGTGTAATTTAACTGTCTCTGGAGTATGATATGTTGTTTTGGTCTAATCCCATTCATGTTTCAATGCACTCATCATAATCATCATTATCTATATTGCATAAGTGAAGCGTTGGAACTCGGGAGTTGAGCTTTGCTCGACCCCCGATTTTCAGGGCGTTAACCGGGCCTGTTGGGCCAACGCAGACCGGCATCGGGCTGACCTCCCAAAGAGTGTGGGACCCACTAAATCACGTGGAGACCTCCTTTTTCTGCTCATTTACCCCCCTCTTTCCTCACACACCCTTCCAAGCTCTCCTTTCTCCCTGAAAATCTAGTTTTCCCCTCTCAAATCTCTCCTTCATTCTCATATCTTCTTCTTCTCTACATACCCATCTCCACCGTCTTCTTTGCAAACCTCCTAATGATGGGACATTTAGGGCCCGTTCGGCCAACTGCATTATGTGAGTTTAAGGTGGATGGAATTGTAAAAGTAACAATAAATGCATGTGTAAGATATTGTCCCTGGATTAGGTGTATCCCATGTTTTCCAATACCATGTTTGGAATGTATGCAATTAAAAGTAAATCCTAGGATTTTTCTTTCAAATTACATTTAAAAATTCATCTTCGTGGGATTTGGAAATCCATCTCACACTTTTCAACACAAGGCTCATTTTCCAAAGCCTATGAAATTAATTTTAATCCCATCCCACCCTCCTACCAAACATGCCACTCCCAATCCTGAGGTGGGATTAGCAATGCAGTCTCATTTAATCCGACTGAAGACCACTGGCTAAATAGGCCCTTAGAGTTTTGGACCTAAGTTGGTAGTCTTCGATTTTAAAAATTTTGATAGTATGGGAAATCTAATAAACTGATAATGTGAACTCTAGGACCTCCTTAGCTAGTATGGGCATATGTGAACTGCTCGAGCGCAGTTAAATTCCAGTTCGGGCAACTCAAATCCAATTAGACAACTTTGATCCGAAGCGATAAAACAATTTCTTGTATTATAAATGGTATGAAATCATCTAGCGTATGAGCATAGACTTTAGATTACAACTATCGGATTACTGCTACTCATAAGTTAAGATCAGGCTACTGGTTATACGTCCGTAAAAGACTAATTATGCTAAGATATTTGAAAGATAGATTGAGTAGTTGACTGGATTAGGTTGGAGTGAGACCTCATTCCTTCGTTGAATCACCTTAATACTTATAGACTTCTTTAATAACTCTTAGGAAGATTGTTTTGATTAGAAACTATTCACGTATAGGGAAAACTTATATATATCCATTGGATTGAATGTTAGATCAAATCAATACACCCCTTAGAATTACCTTCCCAAAGACTTATTACAATCGGAAACACAGAGTAGAGAAACTATATATATAAGCGAAGTATTCGCAGTTTGAATCGAATTCTCAATCCTGGTAGTTACCAATGAACTCACTGCTCTGATCAAGCAGAAGATCGGGATCAAGTAGGATTAAGAACCGATACGAAAAATGTTATGTCCTAGCTAGGCAGAAGGTCTATGTATCCGACTCAGACCCACTACACAACTTTCTTTTCGTGTTGGCCAACCACTTACAACCAAGAGTTTCTTATTTCGTCTTTGAGAAGTGTTAAGAATATATAGACAATAGAGATTTTCTCTTTAGGCCCAAGGAATTTTCCAAATGGGCAACAGACAGTTATGTAACGCCCTGAAAATCGGAGGTCGAATAGCAACTCAACTCCCGAGTTCCAAAACATCACTTATACAACATATATGCTTATGATTAAATGTTGTCTGTGTTAATGCATTAATCATGAGTAGGATTATACCAAAAATAGTAATTCATACTCCAGATCAAGTTGTAAAACGCAAGCGGAAGACTGAAAGACATAAATAAACGTATATAAGTCAAAAGATCATGATCGGTCTCCAGAGTATGAATACATCACTGAGTCACCATATACATGTAATATTCTCAAAATCAAAATATCAAAACAGTACAACTATGATGATAATCCCTGTAGCACCGTCGATCCAGATAGCCTAAGCGAAGCCGCCGGAGAACTGCATATAAGAGAACTCGTCCTGATCATCGTAGTAATCAGGCTCCGCCTCCTGAGTCGCATCATCATCTACAATCAAAACAGAGTCTGGTTGGTGTTTAAAACACCATCCCGTAACGTGGGAGTGAGTGATCAACTCAGTGGAACAATAAAGTAAAGGTTAACATGTTGTCAATTTAGTTAAGCAGTAATGATAAAGCAGTAAATCACACATCCCTAAGTACTCTTGTTAATGCAAGAATGGTATGAATGTATGATGCATGCCCTTGCCTATGCTCCCTCAGCGACTTCATCTCACGTTCACGCATGAACAACACTGCCTCAGTGCTTGACCTACTACGCCTGAATACACGCGTAATGCAGTGCATGCATATGATTACCAAGTTCTTATTAGTCCCTTTCATACAGCAGGGTTGGGAAACTAAGGTACCTCCCTTATATCAATTCCCAAACAATGATCCATCTAGGGTCATCAATCCTAGTTACTCACATACGATAGGCAAGTTCAGGTCACTACCACCAACACCCTACCAACTGACAGTCTATTTTCGAAGGCTCGTCGCCAACCCGACTAGGAACCATTGCTAGACTATGCTGGGGTAGGCCTATTATGTACTCGAGGTCACTCCACCAATGCCCTACCAACTGGCAGTCTATTTTCGAAGGATCGTCACCAACCCGACTGGGGACCACAGCTAGGCTGCACCAATGGGGGCCGACAGCTCGAATATAGTGTCCCATACCACCGTATTCGGCTTACAAGTTTGGGTTGCTCACTGGTCACTACAGGGAGGTCGTCGCCCCAGCGTAGGCCCACAGCTCGACCACGGTGTCCCATACGACCATGTCTGGCTCATGAGTCTTAGCAGATCGAGGTACCAAGGTTAACGGGGTTTTCATTGGTGAGTTTGGTACCTTAGGAACAAGCAGTAGCGTCTAAACATGGTGAACACACAATAGGCCAATTGGGTTACTTGACAAGCTTAACTGGTACGAGCGTATGGTGAAGTAGCCGACAAGGTACCACTGTCGACAACCATTGTACGACTCGGATTCATCGAACATGTCTTATGTGACGAAATGACCTCAGCCACAAAATCAAGGCCTGTTACCGATTGCCTGGACTATATAACAGTCCCAACCACATTCAATTACAACAAAATATCCTAGAAGATAGTTAAAGCAGTAATGGATCAAGATTTTAAATCATACAATCAAAGGTTCGACATTGTCCGCTTTAGGGCTGCCAGGGCTGTTGCACGAAATCGTTACACCACTCCCCCATCACCCTTCACAGCTTTATTTTTGCATTTTATGGAATACAACTTAAACATGGATATATACATTTGCATTACATAGATAAACAGACACTATAATATATGGTATATGGAGGAAAGCATACACATAGTTAAAAGAGTTGAGAATCATATCTCAACACCCTTATACGTTACAATTTACTAACTACCTACTTATTCAAGCATTTTAACAAACACTTTAGACTACTTACCTCAACATACATGACGTATGTTGATCACAAGTTTTGGGTCTTGTAGATCGTATTTAAAGTAGATCAAGCGGATTTCGTAGCTAATCTAGTTTAGCACTTAGTTAATTTTGTCTAATTCCTAAAGGATTTGATCCTGAGTGATTTCTGCCTGAGGTGGTACTCAGGTCTTTGTACAGATTTTTCCGGTACGTTACAATCTACAACCCTTAAAGAAAAATTTCATCCCTGAAATTGTCTAGGGGTAATAAGCAAAGGTTTTCAGGTTAGTTCTATTGGTTTCAGGTTTATATATGTGTTAGGGTATATAACAGCTACACTTGCCTAGCTCATAATGGTCTACCCCCCTTAAAAGTTTCTACCTTTGGGGTTTGAAACCAAATGTCTAAATCATTATTATCGTGCTAAGTGTTTGCTGATAAAGTTTACCTAAGGGTGGTATGTTCTACCTGTTATGCTTGGGCTAATACAGAAAGTCAGTTGTGGTAGGCTTGAACCCGATACATCGATTGCCCTCCTGACCAGGGCAGACAACACATTATATCCCTTCCTAATCCTAATGGATCCTGGTCTTCTGCTCAGTCAAAATAGTGAGTCCTTTGGTTATCACCCATGATTGAGAATTGAGTTAAGCCGCGAATGCCTCGTACGGATATGGTTCTGAAATTCCAGAATCGGATCATCCTAAATATTTAAGGAGTATTATAATTCGCTAGGAGGTTCAAGCGTCATGTCTATAAGGTTGTCCTTTAGATCTTGTTCAACGAGAGTTCTTATTTAACCTATATTTAACTTGGTGGATAATAAGTTCTTTCCTGATGCTCATAGTAAAAAGACTATACTAGAAGGGTTTTCAATCTCTTAATATTATAGTTGTATGTCTCCATTTCAATCGTACGGCTAGGGGGTTATGAGCAGATTTGCACTTTGTTTCATTAACTTTGGGAGGTAGGGAAGAGTCGAGAGTTCTAAAATATTGCAGAAGTTTGGAATGCTAGCAACATAAGGCCGCGGGAAGGGAAAGAAGAGGGACATCTCCTTGACGCGGTATGAACCTTGGATTTACAAGGGTAATAAGAAACTTATAATATTTTACTGTAGTTCACTTCTAACATGAGCTTACGGGGTATTGGACTATGAAACTCAATCCTACCCAAGGGCCCCAATTTGATTGCACATAACAACAAAAATATATCTATATATATATATATATATAAGCTCAAATTCAATCACAGGATGATTCTAAGTATGATTATAAATAATTCCTAACTAGACATCAAATACTAAACTTTAATAGGAAAAGATATGACCAGCTTATTGGCAACTCGAAGTTGTAGAAATTCATCGTTTCAACCCTTCTATTATTGATAACATAATTGTCACCTCTAGTTACCGTATTATTTTTGTAGTAATCCAGTGTTAGGCCTTTTTCTTTCATATGAATTGGTTCAATAGACTCAATGTCTACCAATAGGAAAACAGGTGTACCTTGAATGTGGGCAGTGACCTCAAAGGTCAAAGGCGCTGCGGTTGTTGACTCAGGTGCTTCAGTTGCAAGTGCATGGACATAAGCTTGTTGAGGATGATTTGGGTGTGCTGTCATAGGTCTTTGAGGCGGCCTATTCTGAGATACAGGTGGTCGGTAAAATGGCTGCGCTGGTGATGCAGATCGTAGAGGTGGAGTCGCTATATCATGTGCTGGCCGACGATCAATCTTCTGAGGTGGCGTGACACCGTTGTCTTTCATCTTGGTAAAATAGAAGGGGTCAGTGTGTCCGCCTTTATCACAATATGTACACCAACATTTTCGCTCACCTTTGCTGGGTTGGCAGAGCCATGGGCCTGGGAGGCAAGTCTACATGTGGCCTCTTACCTAAGACTGGCCGGTCCTGTGATTCGGGTTGAGGCCTCGGGCCCATTGGTATACATGTTTGAGAAATCCATCTTGCTCAGCTCTTAGAGACATGTTGACTAGCTCGGCGTAATTTAAAATGCTAGCGCAACACGTCTGAGTGGGGATATTGGGCCGTAACCCATCTGAAAAATGCTGTATTTTCATCGGTTCATCAGTTAGTATCAAAGGAGAGTATCTGGCTAGCTCCATGAACCTGTTCTCGTACTTTGCCACTGTCATGCCCCCTGTCGGAGGTGAAGGAGCTCTCCCTCCTTCTCATGGCGGTACGTGAGGGGGAAATATTTCTCGTGGAAGTGTGTCTCAAATGCACCCCAAGTCCACACGTGTCCTATGGGAACCGTTTGTAGGATGTTGTCCCACCATAAACTAGCCTCCTTCTCAAACATATAGGTGGCTAGCTTAACTTGTTCTACCTCATTACAGTGCAGCGGCTTCAACATCTTAAAGATGAGATCTATCCAGTACTCAGCCTCCTCGGGTCTATGAGTACCCACAAAAGTGGGAGGCCGCAAGCACTGGAATCACTCGAGGAGGCCACTAGTACCCAAGTTCCCCGTAGGGTATACAACAGGTGCAGGTAAAGTCACACCCTCATCCTGAGCGGAAGGCCCTACAATCTCTGCAAGGTGTACAGATGGTGCAGGTGGAGTCGCACTCCCACCTTGAGCTAGGGCCCCTACAATAGTGGCTAAGAGCTGCTGGTGCTACTAGTGCATCATTGTCATCAACTGCTCCAACCTATCCGCAGGTGGGGCCGACTGAGGCATATATTGCATCGAAGAAGACCCACGGTTTTGCTCACGAACCGGTGATGTGTAAGGTAGCAGCCCAACTGTAGGGCCAGTAGAAGGCTGAGACGCAGGCATAGTCTCACGAACCGGGTTCGAACTAGGGCCCGTACGACCATCACTCCAGGGAGGTGCCTGGTCCATCGAATCAGTAAATGTGAGGCATGCCATGCTCCGCATGACCATAGGTGGCCTACCCTATATTCAACATAGGGTACAACCCAGGTCAGATTCAGCATACTCACAAACTTATTTACGCAGCATTCCTACACAGGTTAAAGTAACTTCATGCATTTCCTTTACCAAAATTATCATAATACATGAGACACAGTGTTACATAAATCATGACAGAAGATGCATGTGAGCTAATACAACCAAGACTTTAGACATTTAAAACATTCTACCAACTACTACACTACTAGGCCTATCAACATGAAAACACAGAGATCCTATCACAGCAACAAAACAAGTCACAGGGCGATGGCATGGATGACTATGCATCCGAGTCTGGCGAAGGAGGAGGGGCACCCTTATCCTGCAGACAACACAGGATAGTTTTCAAGGTGCTAGTCACCTTCTTGAACTTATATTTCACGAGGCCCCGAAGATCCATCATATCCTGTCGTAGGACAGCCTGACCCTCCTCAAATCGAGCTAAACGGGCATCCCTAGCAGCCCGATCAATGTCCTGTTCCGGTGTCATAGGAGGGGAGCTCTCCTGTATCCTGGGCCTCTTCTTCTTCCTGCTCCTCCTCTATCTCTTCCCTGCTTTCCTCCTCTCTTTCATACTCCTCACTAGCCGTCTCATCTTCACTCTCATCAAGTCGGGCTTGCCGCTGCCATGGCCCGATTTTCATCTGATTGAGAGTAGTTTCGTCGATGAAATGTTGCGGCACTGGGACTTCTGTGCCAAGACTATAGCCGAACTCGCGTGCAATCTTGCATATAAGCCGGCTAAAGGGGAGCGAATCAGTCCTTCTATTGGAGCGTGCGGTAAGAACTATCTGTCGTAAAACATACGTAGGCATGCACAACTTCTCTCCCTGCCTCGCTTGGTATAGGAAGTCTACCATTAGGCGTATGCACTCACTGCGATTGCCCCACCTGGGGTACACATTAAACGTGCAGATATGGTGGAGTAAGCGGAAATCATCCATCATGTTTGACGCCAGGAGGCTATTGTTTGGCTGCTATTGAACCAGTCGACCATAAAGGAAACGTGTACGGTGATCCCTTTCACGTGCACTCTTCAGATTCTTCTCGCTGGCGTGGACTTGGCCAAGCGGTATTCCCATGAGTCGAGCTATCAGGCCAGCTTCAATTGTGGCCTCCCGATCTCTTCCGAATGGGATCTTAAATGTGGGCATAGAGAGCTCGGACAATACTCACATTCAGACGATATGTTCCCTCAAACACAGGTCCCCACCCAGCTTCACCCAGGTGCTCCAATAACAGATACTCCCCAAAGAGCTTCTCACCTATATGTTCTTCAAAAAGGACCTTACGGCCCACATATCTTCCATGGGACAAATCCGCTAGTAGAGCTCTTGGGAGAGGAGCCTGAGGATCGAGGTCTTGCTCAGTCTGTATCTCACGTTCAACGTCCGTGCTTCGGGTGGCACCTCTCGATCTCCTTAAATGTGTGGGGCGACTAGGCCCGACTTCATCCACGGCATCCTTTCTCTTTCCTATGAGAGAGAGGAATGTGAAAATAAAAAATATGACCGTAATAAGCTCGAATAGAGCCATGGAAAAGTGAAGAAAAAGGGAGGAAAGGGTTGGGGTCTTTAGGTCTCTACGGATTTGTGCCTCCAAAGGGTGTGTCAAGGTTTACATGATAGGGATTTAAGAAGGAAAATGAAGATATGGGATGGGTTAGGGGGTTTACACAAATTTGAGCCTCAAATTGGGGGTTTAAGAGCCCAAATGGGAGAGAATGGAGAGGGTAAGCAGCAATGGAGAAGAGTTTACAGCAGGGTAATGGAGAGGGTGCACGAAAATGGAAGAGAGAACGTTTGGTGGGGCAATTTGAGAGAGAAAACAAGAAGTTTTAAAGAAAAGGGAAAACTTGGAGTGGTAGTTTGTGGAGGGGTGGGTTTGGAGGGGTTTTAATCGACCCCACATGCATTAGTGGGCCACACAACACCCCAAACCCGTCGGCCCAAGCCGGCTCGCCCGGCTTGGCTCGTTTGGCGGCGAGGTCCTCGCCAGTCTCTGGACCATCCAGCGAGGGCTCGCCATTTGGGCGAGGTCCTCCAGCCCCCTGGGTCCCAAAAAGGTGTGGGTCCTACCCTGGGTCCCCATGGAAGTGCCCCGTTTAGCCCCCGACTCCATTTCGAGTCGTTTCGGGTCATTTCGTGTCTGTTTCTGATGTACAGCTACACCAGAGATGTTTGAAGGCTGCGATGGGATCAACCATGATCTAAACCTGCTGAATGACGGCCTAGAGGTGATCCGGGATCGACTCATGCGATCACGGATAGGTACAGACCCAAACAAAATGGTCAATTTTGGTGAACTTCGCCAATTGGCAAAATCGAGGAAACCTAAGCTTGTTTCTACATTCTTTCACACCCACCTATGTCAAAAAGTGTCAACGTATGTCATGTGACCATAACCCAGGTCCGGTTTAATCCAAATCATGCTCTGATACCAACTTGTAATGCCCTGAAAATCGGGGGTCGAGTAGCAACTCAACTCTCGAGTTCCAAAGCATCACTTATGCAACATATATGCTTATGATTAAATGTTGTCTATGTTAATGCATTAATCATGAGTGGGATTATACCAAAAACAGTAATTCATACTCTAGATCAAGTCGTAAAACGCAAGCAGAAGACTGAAAGACATAAATAAACGTATATAAGTCAAAAGATCACGATCGGTCTCCAGAGTATGAATACATCACTGAGTCACCATATACATGTAATAGTCTCAAAATCAAAATGTCAAAATAGTACAACTACAATGATAATCCTTGTAGCCCATCGATCCGGATAGCCTAAGCGAAGCCGCTGAAGAACTGCATATAAGAGAACTCGTCTAATCATCGTAGTAATCAGGCTCCGCCTCCTGAGCCGCATCATCATCTGCAATCAAAACAGAGTCTGGTTGGTGTTTAAAATACCGTCCCGTAACGTGGGAGTGAGTGATCAACTCAGTGGAACAATAAAACAAAGGTTAACATGTTATCAATTCAGTCAAGCAGTAATGATAAAGCAAAAAATCACACATCCCTAAGTACTCTTGTTAATGCAAGAATGGTATGAATGTATGATGAATGCCCTCGCCTACGCTCCCTCAGCGACTTCATCTCACGTTCGCGCATGAACAGCACTGCCTCAGTGCCTAACCTACTACGCCAGAATGCATGCGTAATGTAACGCCTTGAAATTTGAGGGTCGAGTAGCAACTCAACTCTCAAGTTCCAAAACATCACTTATACAATATAGATTATGATGATTAAATGTTGTCTGTGTTAGTGCAATAAACATGAGTGAGATTATACCAAAATAGTAATTCATACTCTAGATCAATTGTATAAAGGCAAGCGGAAGACTGAAACTGTATATATATGTATGTAAAAGAAACAAAACCATCTCAATCTCTAGAGTATGAACCCATTTGAGTCACCATATACATGTATTTGTTTTATGATCAAAATGTCAAAAATATAACTAGAGAAGTAAGTCCTGTAAGTCCCGTCAATCCAGGCAGTCTAGTCAAAGCCACTGGAATACTGCTTTTATGAGAACTCGTCCTGGTCCTCGTCATAGTCCGGCTCTGCCTCCTGAGTCGTCACCTCATCTGCACCTAAGACAGAGTCTGGTTGGTGTGTACAACACCGTCCCGTAACATGGGAGTGAGTAGCTAACTCAGTGGAATAATAAAGCATAGGTTAACATATTATCAATTCAGTCAAGCAGTAACGATAAAGCAGTACAATCAAACACTCCTAACTACTCTTATTAATGTAAGTATGAATGTAGTCATGATGGATGCCCTCACCACACACTCCCTCATGCGACACCATCTTACGTTTTCAGCATGCTTTCATTCCTCAGTGCTCCACATCTTCCAGGCACATGCCGTGCGATGATGAGCATGATTACCGAGTTGTTATTAGTCCATTTCAAACAGCAGGATTGGGAAACTAAGGTACCTCCCTTATATCATTCCCAAACATGATCCATTCTAGGGTCGTCAAACCTAGATAATCTCATACGATAGTGTGGTTCTAGGGTGCTACAAAGGCTGCCAGGGCTGTTACATGCATTCGTTACACCACTCCCCCATCACCCTTTTAACGGTTCATCACGAAATTGATACAGGCCTAGTTCATACTCTATACATCGTGGCAAAACTCGTCGCCTCACCACAAATTCAGAGTATGCTCGAGGTCACTACAAAGGGCTCGTCACCAATCAGTGTAGGCCGACAGCTCAAATATAGTGTCCCATACCACCATAATCGGCTCACGAGTCTGGTTGCTCAATGGACACTACAGGGAGGCACGTGGCCCCAGCGTGGGCCAACAGCTCGACCACAGTGTCCCACACCACCATGCCCGGCTCATGAGTCTTAGCGGATCGAGGTACCATGGTTAACAGGATTTCACTGGTAAGTTTGGTACCCTAGGTTCAAGCAGTAGCGTCCAAACATGGTGAACATACATTAGACATATCGGGTTACTTGACGAGCCTAACTACCTCGAGCACACAATCAACTAAACGACATGAAGTGCATAAGCACTTCACGTGGCCTAACCACTGTCGCCAACTGAAGTCCGACTCGGGTTTGTCAAACACATCCTACGTGGCGAAAAGAATCTCAACCACGAACTCAAGTCTGGTACCGATTGTCTGGTCTATAATCATAGTCCCAAACGCAATCAATCCTCATTCAAAGCATGTGGAGTAAGGCATAATAAACAAAGTAATTCAAGCATGTTAATAAACATGTCATAAAGTATGTTACAAAGCACAAAGTAAACAAGAAATACAAACACATATATTTCATAAGTAAGCGGTTAAATTAAACAACCAACATGGAAGAAATCATATACGTCTCTAAGGTAGTTGAGAATCCCATCTCAAAACCTACCTAAGGCACCATCAGCCAAGCACTTACTCTCACAAGCATTTTCACAAACACTTAGAATACACTATTTCAACATACATAGTGTATATTACCAAAACATGTATTAGGGCGAGCCCTTTCGCCAAACAAGTATTTTACACATATATAATATGTTCATCCAGCAAATAAACATGGCAAACACATTTCTAAAATTTATACGTATACGGTACTTTCTACAAATACTTAGAATATGTAAAATTCCATATTCTTCGTATCTAATTGAAACAGAAAACAGACAGCACTTTGTACATGTGCAATTGCATGCAGATCATGAATCTATCATTATCTGACATTGAAAGCATTGAAAACCATAACCTATACACCTAAAGTCCTCACCTTTTATCATAGAATCATAACGAATCTGATAGGTTTGCTAAGCTTTCATATTCGGTAGTTTGGCCACCTATAGAATGAAATAGGTTAGCTATTTCATAACCTACAACCTTCACAACCCCAAAATAGATTAGGGTTAGGGTTTCTTACCTAGAAACGAAGTCGGAATCGCCGGGAAAGCGGCTAAACAAGCTTGTGTAGTGGTAGGGAAAGAGGGTAGGAAGAATCCTCCCACAACTCTCAAACTTTCTCTCTCTTTTCTCTCTTCTCTCCTAGGGTTTTTCTCAAATTCGTATGGCTGGATGAGAGAGGGTTCTAAGGTCCTTATATAGCCTAAAAACACTCCAAAATAGACTTAAGGTCAAGGTATACTTTAGTTATAACCAAAGTGAGCCTGTTCCAGCTCAACGGAGCACTTTTGGCGGGCCCCCTTGAGCCAAAGGTCGGACTTAAGCTCACAGACACCAAATCTAGGTGGAGTTAAGTTTTCGTTTCAGTCGGATTCCCAGATCACACGTGGCGAACCAATTTCAGTTCAACGGTCAGTGAAACTCGATCAGAAATTCCAAGTACATGGATATGTTTATGAATTTTTTCCTGATCCGATGGTGTATTTGGGTCAGATTCTGACGGTCTGGTTACTTACAAAATGTCCGCAAGTAACAAGTCTCAGATTACTATTTGAGATATTTATTTATAAAGAAAACCAAGTGTTCTCACACTCTTCGCTCCGGACTCAAGCGAACAGTCGTGGGACACTGTCTGGATTTGATTTCCGAGATGGTTGTCAAGCCCAACGAGGCGGTCCTAAGTCTATAACTTCGTATTATTCGGACTCCTGATGTGCGGTCCAGATCTGATACAGAGTTTCAATTTGCTCCCAAGAGCAGTCGGGTAATGAGTTTGATCCTAGATTTTAAGGTAACCTAGCGTCAATGATTCTACAAGTTTTGGGTCTTGCAGATCGTATTTAAAGTGATTCAAACAGATTTCATGGCTAATCTAGTTTAACACTTATTTAACTTTGTCAAATTTCTAAAGGATTTGATCCTATGTGATTTCTGCCTAAGGTGGTACTCGGGCCATTGTACGAGATTTTTCGAGTCGTTACAATCTACCCCCCTTAATGAAAAATTTCATCCTCAAAATTAGTACCTTTTCGTATTCCTCGAGGAGCTGAGGGTAGTTCTTTTCGTATTCCCCAAGGATCTCGGCTTCTGTCTCCCAGGTAGCTTCCTCCTCTGTATGATGCATCCACAGTACTTTCACAAGTGGAATCACTTTGTTACGCAGTACCTACTCCTTTCTGTCAAGGATACGTGTCGGGCGCAGCACATATGTAGCATCCTCGCTCAACTGTACCTGGTCCCATCTGATAATGTGTGAAGGATCAGGAACATATTTCTTCAGCATAGATACATGAAATACGTTATGTACAACTGCAAGTGGTGTGGGTAAAGCGAGACGATATGCTACAGCACCCACTCGATCAAGGATCTGAAACGGACCGATGAACCTCGGTGTGAGCTTCCCCTTCTTCCCAAACCAAGGGACTCCCTTCATAGGGGAAACTCTGAGGAATACATGATCACCGACCTCGAACTCAAGCGGTCGCAGCCTCGTATCGGCGTAACTCTTCTGCCTGCTCTGCGTTGTAAGAAGTCGACGCCTGATAATGTCGATCTTCTCTGAGGTCGCATGTACCAACTCCGGCCTAATCAAACTGTGCTCACCAACCTCAGCCCAGCAATGCGGCGCTCTGCAAGGACGACCATACAAGGCTTCATATGGAGCTATGCCAATACTCGCCTGGAAGCTGTTGTTGTACGCGAACTCTGCATAAGGAAGACAGTCATCCCAACTGTCCTTGAAGTCCAAGACACAAGCTCGCAACATATCCTCCAAAATCTGGTTCACCCGCTTTGTCTGCTCGTCGGTCTAAGGGTGAAACGCAATACTGAACTTCAATTTCACACCCATCGCTTCCTGGATACGAGTTCAGAAGATAGACATGAACCACGCGTCTCTGTCCGACACCATCTCTAGGGGAACTCCATGCAGACGCACAATCTCTTTGATGTACAGCCTAGCCAGCTCGTCTGCAGAGTTCGTGACTCTGATAGGAAGGAAATGGGCCGATTTGGTCAACCGATCCACAATCACCCAGATGGAATCGTGTCCCTTCCTCGTCTTCGGCAGCCCCGACATGAAATCCATGAAAATGAAGTCCCACTTCCATTTAGCTATGGGTATGGGCTGAAGCAGTCCAGGAGGTCGGCGATGTTCTACCTTAACCTGCTGGCACGTCAGACAACAAGAAACATACTCTGCTATGTGGGTCTTCATGTTGTCCCACCAATAAGACCGTCTCATGTCCTGGTACATCTTCGTGCTACCAGGGTGCTTCGCAAGCCTCGATTTGTGGGCAGTCTCGAGGAGCTCCTGTCGCAAGTCATGAATATCAGGAACACATAAGCGACCACGGTATCGTAGACCCCCATCTGTGCCAACTCTCCACTCGGAGTCCTCGGCGTCGCTAGCTTGCTCTCGAAGCTCAGACAACTGCTCATCTCCCTTCTGGGCCTCGATAATCCTATCATCAATGAGTAGTCGCACCCGAACGTGCGCAACACACTTAAATGGCTCCTCCACGGTGAGTTTCTGCTCGAAGTTCCACACGAACTCTAGCATATCCCACTCTGCTATCATCAGCGGAGCCACAAATGCAATAGCCTTCTTCCGGCTCAACGCATCCGCCACAAGGTTGGCCTTGCCAGGATGGTAGGAGACCTCAAACTTGAAGTCCTTCAAGGTTTTCATCCATCTGCGCTGCCTCATATTCAAGTCTCGCTGCGTGAATATATACTTAAGGCTCTTGTAGTTGCAGAAAATCTCGAACTCCTCTCCGTAGAGGTAATGTCTCCAGAGCTTCAATGCAAAGATGACAGCTGCCAACTCAAAGTCGTGTGTAGGGTAATTCTCCTCATGCTTCCTTAATTGTCTCGAGACATACACAATCACCCTGTCCTTCTGCAAAGGACACAACCCAAACCAACGCGAGACGCGTCAATGTATATCGTGTACTTAACCCCTTGCTCTGGCAATACTAGCACAGGGGTGGATGTCAGTCTATCCTTCAGCTCCTGAAAAGCTGCTTCTGTCTTCTCATTCCAGGCGAACTTCAAATCCTTACGCGTCAACTATGACAACGGCCTGGCAATCTTTGACAAGTCCCGAATGAAGCGTCGATAGTACCCTGTCAGGCCAAGAAAACTCCTCACCTCGGTAACCGAGTCAGGCTGCTTCCAATCCTGAACCGTGGCTACCTTAGCAAGGTTCACAGCTATCCCATCCTTGGACACCACATGTCCTAGGAACTTGACTTTTTTCTGCCAGAAGTCGTACTTCTTATACTGCGCAAACAACTGGTTCTTCCTCAAAGCATCCAACACCGCTCTCAAGTACACCTCGTGCTCTTCCCGACTCATGGAATATATCAGGATATCATCAATGAATACGATGACGAATAGGTATAAGAATGGCCGAAATACCCTGTTCATCAAGTCCATGAACACGGCCAGTGCGTTCATAAGACAGAACGACATCACCAGGAACTCGTAATGCCCAAAATAGGTCCTGAAAGCTGTCTTCTGCACGTTTTCATCTCTGACGCGCAACTGGTGGTACCCTGACTGCAAGTCGATCTTTGAGAAATACTTTACCCCTTTCAACTGATTAAACAGATCATCTATCCTGGGCAAAGGATACTTGTTCTTCATAGTGACCTAGTTCAACCTACAGTAATCAATACACAACCGTAGTGAGCCATCTTTCTTCTTCACAAACAATACAGGTGCTCCCCAGGGAGACACACTAGGTCGTATAAAGCCCTTCTCTAGCAACTCGTCAATCTGTTTCCTTAGCTCCTCCATCTCACATGGAGGCATACGATAAGTCGGCAATGAGATAGGTGTCGCAACAGGCGTAAGATCATTGGTGAAGTCGATCTCTCACCGAGGAGGCAAACTAGGAATCGTCACAAACACACCTGCAAAATCCTGAACCACAAGTGTATTTTCCAACGTCGGACCATCAACCTGCTCTAATAGGGTAGCGTAGCTACTGATGGGGTAATACCAACTGACCTGCACTGGGAAAGTAAAGACCATGCCGTCAGGTCCACATGCTGTCACGATCCAAGTATCACAATCGATCTCGGCCTTCATCTCCATGAGCCAGTCCATGCCGAGAATCACATCATAATGATGGAGCGGTGCGACCAACAAGTTGACAGTCACTGTCCTGCTCCCTAGGTCTATTGAACAACCTCTACACATCGTAGTGGAGTCTGAGAAAGTCCCTGTGGTAGTAAGGAGTCTCAATCCAGTCATAGGACTAGTCTTCAACCCTAGCCTCTTGACTGCAGCACATGATACAATAGAGATAGTAGACCCGGTGTCCACCAAAAGAAAGACTGGAGTACCTTGCACATATGCAGTAACCTCGAAGGCCATAGGTGCTACGTCTGATCCCTCGGATGCCTCAGCTACCGGTTTTGCTGTGGAACCATGGGCCATTGAGGTGGCCTGAAGCGAGGTGTAGGTGGTTTGAAGGATGGATGTGCAGGTGCTATCCAAAGTGGTGGAGTCGATATAGCCTGTGGGCGAGAGCGACCAATCATCTGCGGTGGAGAGAACCCGCTATCCTTCATCCACGCAAAATAGCTCCCAATAGGATGACCCTGTTTCCCCCAGTATGTACAGGTCACAATAGGGTGCCTCATCGGATCCACTGGCACTACGATCCTGGGAGGTGAATCAGCACGAGGCCTCTTGCCAAGGAAAGGCCTGCCCTGAACATCAGGTCGTGGTCTCGTAACCATAAAACCATGGGAGCGTGTCAGCCGATCAACATCCTGCTCCGCCCCAATAAACATATGAATTAACTCCGCATAAGATGGTATGCGGATACAACACATCTTCGACTGGATGTCATGTCGCAAGCCCTCAGTGAAGCGTCGAATCCGCATCGGCTCATCAGCAAGTATAGTCGGGACAAAGCGGCCCAACTCTGTAAAGCGATGCTTATACTCAGTAACTGTCATGCCTCCCTGTCTGAGGTGCAGAAACTCATTCTCCCTTTCGTGTCGGTAGGCCCGAGGGTAATATTTCTCATGGAAACGGAACTCAAATGCTGTCCAAGTCCACACATAACCCACTGCGATGGTCCGCAGTATGCTATCCCACCATAAGCTAGCCTCCTTCTCGAACATGAAGGCAGCTAACTCAACCTGTTCAGCCTCAGAATAATGCAGCATCTTCAGTATCTTTTAGATGCGGTCCAACCAGTACTTAGCCTCCTTGGGTCTATGAGAACCCGTAAAAGTTGGAGGCCTTAAGCGCTAGAATCGCTTGAGTAGACCGCAAGTACCCACATCTCCCGTAGGGTACGCAACAGGTGTGGATAGAGGCACATCCTCAGCCTGAGCAGGAGGCTCTGTAGGCTCAGCAGGACGTGTAGATGGAGAAGGTGGAGTCACATTCCCATCCTAAGACAAGGCCTCAGAAATAGTGGCCATAAGCTGCTGATGCTGTTGCTGCTGCTGCATCTACTGCTGATGCATCATCAACATTAACTGCTCAAACCTATCAGTAGGTGGAGCAAGTTGTGGCTCATACGGTGTAAAAGAGGATGCCCAGTTTTGCTCACGAATCGGGGGTGTATAAGGTGGCAATCCACCAGTAGGACCAGCAGAAGGCTGATCTGAGCCAGAACCCTGGTCCGTAGGACCTCTGCGAGGAGTCTGCTCCATCGAGTCAGTGAGCAAGAGGGGTACCATGCTCCTCGTAAACCTCTGTGACATGCCCTATATAACATAGGGTACATCGCACGTGAGATAAAGCATGGCAACACAATACATAATCACTTAAGCATCCCACACACTTCATAGCAAGAGAGGTTGTATGCATTTTATTACCAAAATTGTCATAATACATGGAATACAGAGTTACATGAATCATGACAGAAGATGCAGGGGAGCTAATACAACCAGGCTTCAACTACTACAAAAACATACTACCAACTACTACATCCATCAACATGAAAGCATAAACTGCCTAATGCAGTAAGCAAAACAACTACAAACAACAACTTGGATGACTAAGCATCCGAGTCAGGTGATGGAGGAGGGGCATTCTTGTCCTGTACATAGCACAGGATAGTCTTTAATGTGTGAGACACCTTCTTAAAACTTCTCTTCATGTAGGCTTCGGTCACCTAAAGCTTGGCTCAGGTCTCACCAAGCTCAGCCCGAACCTATCCAATCTCTTACCTCAGGGCGGCCTGGTTCTCCTCAATGCAAACCATACGTGCATCCCTCGTAGCCTGAGCAACATCCGGCTTAGGTGCTCCAGGAGGAGAGCTCTCCTCAGTATCCTGAGCCTCATCTTCCTCTTCCTGTATCTCATCACTGCTTCCTTCTTCGATTCCTACCTCGAGGTCAACACTCTCCTCACCTGCGCTATCCGACTCATCTCCAGACTCGTCGAGTCGGGCTTGCCGCTGTCGAGGGCCGATCTTCATATTGTTAAGCATAGCCTCACTTATGACTCGGACTGGTGCAAGGTCTTCCATGTTAAGCCTATAGCCAACATCTCGAGCCATCTTGCATGTCAGGCGGCCAAATGGGAGCGAGAGGCGGTTCCTGACAGATCGAACGACCTGAACTATCTGAAATAGGATGAACGTGGATAGGCATAAGTTGTCCCCATGTCCAATCTTATATAGGAAGTCCATCATCAACCGAGTACACTCCATGCGGTTACCCGAACGTGGATACATATTATATGTGAAAATGTGGTGAAGCAGACGGAAGTCATCTGTCAACTTCGACGACGAAAGACAATTTCCTCGCGTCCAAGAAACCCGTCGACCATAAAGGTATCGCATATGGTGATCCCTTTCTCGCGTACTCCTGAAGAAGTTGTCATTAGGAAGCACTTCACCATGTGGGATGTTCATGATCCGCGCCATCTTAACCATAGTAATTGTGCGCCTTATGCCCCTCACAGAGACCGTGAACTGAAGAGGCTCCAACGATGGGTCTATGATATGTGCGTAGAAGGCACGAACCGTGTTCTCACATGCAGGGGACTCTCCTTCAAAAATAGGGCCCCATTCAATTTCCACCAACTGGTGCATCACCGGGTGTAGCCCAAACATTCTCTCATCTATGTGAGCTTCAAACACAATCTTACGGTCAGCGAAACGACCGTATTCGAAGCCTATCGGAAAGGCATTTCTGATCGAAAGTTGGGGATCTAGGTCTCGCTTCGACCTATACTCCTGAACTGTGCTAGGGTTGCCTTCATCATCCACTTCCCTCCTCGAACGGGTTGGACGGCTAGGCCCAGCTTCATCTGCAGCTGTCTTCCATTTCCCCATAAGAGAAAGAACGGCAGAGACAGAGAAAATGGCCGAAACGATGGCGAAGAAAGCCATGGAAAGTGAAGGTAAGAGAGAGAAAGGGCTGCTCTCTTTGCTTCACCACGAGCTTGGGTCTCAATAGTGGTTGTAGAGGCAAAAATGACTAGGGTTTAAGAAGAAAGAAGAAGAAATGAAGTAGGGTAAGGGGTGTGCACGATTTTGAGACGAAATGGAGAGTGTATGGACTGAAATGAGAGAGAAATGGAGAGGATAAGGAGGTAGGGTTGCTGTGAACGAAGGAGAGGGGTGGGTTGTGACCGAAAATGAGGGTTTTGATGATTGAGAGGGAGAGTTGAGAGAGAAGGCAGCAATTGGAGGGCTTGGAAGGGTAGAAATAGGGGCCCCCGCATGATTTCGTGGGCCCCACACATGTCCTAAGGTCGGGCCGATCCTGACCAGATCCAGCCCGACCAGACCCGATGGACTTGACCGTGGTGACCGCGGTTCGCAGCGGTCCGCTTGGCCGGGAAATGTACCACCGCGGTAGGGTGGGGTTCACCACCCTCCCAAGGTGCCAAATGCACCCTGGTTCTGTCCTGGGTCCCTCTGGATTAACGCGGGGAGGCCCACGACTCTGTTCGTTCCAAATCCAGGTAGTTTCGAGAAGTCTCTGATCTAAACTGATGTTTACTACGTTTTAACAGCTGGGATTGGGTGGATTGTGATCTAGACCCGTCGATAGATGGCCTAGAAGTGTTTTAGGATTGACTCATGTGACCAGGTTTGGGTACAGACTGGATTTCGACGTTCGTTTCAGCGAACTTTGCCGTTGGATGAAACTAGGATTTTTAAGACTGTTACTTCATTGTTCTCGCACCCTCCTATGTCAAAAAGGCGTCAGCGTATGTCGTGGAAACATAACTCAAGTCCGTTTTAATCAAAATCATGCTCTGATACCAACTTGTAACGCCCTGAAATTTGAGGGTCGAGTATCAACTTAACTCTCGAGTTCCAAAACATCACTTATGCAACATAGATAATGATGATTAAATGTTGTCTGTGTTAGTGCAATAAACATGAGTGAGATTATACTAAAACAGTAATTCATACTCCAGATCAATTGTATAAAGGCAAGCAAAAGACTGAAACTGTATATATGTATGTAAAAGAAACAAAACCATCTCAATCTCCAGAGTATGAACCCATCTGAGTCACCATATACATGTATTTGTTTTACGATCAAAATGTCAAAAATACAACTAGAGAAGTAAGTCCTATAAGTCCCGTCGATCCAGGCAGTCCAGTCAAAGCCACCGGAATACTGCATATATGAGAACTCGTCCTGGTCCTCATCATAGTTCGGCTCAGCCTCCTGAGTCGTCACCTCATCTGCACCTAAGACAGAGTCTAGTTGGTGTGTACAACACCGTCCCATAATGTGGGAGTGAGTAGCTAACTCAGTGGAACAATAAAGCATAGGTTAACATGTTATTAATTCAGTTAAGCAGTAACGATAAAGCAGGACAATCAAACACTCCTAACTACTCTTATTAATGCAAGTATGAATGTAGTCATGATGGATGCCCTCACCACACACTCCCTCATGCGACACCATCTTACGTTCGCGACATGCTTTCATTCCTCAGTGCTCCACATCTTCCAGGCACATGCAGTGCAATGATGAGCATGATTACCGAGTTGTTATTAGTCCATTTCAAACAGCAGGATTGGGAAACTAAGGTACCTCCCTTGTATCATTCCCAAACATGATCCATTCTAGGGTCGTCAAACCTAGATAATCTCATACGATAGTGTGGTTCTAGGGCGCTGCAAAGGCTGTCAGGGCTGTTACACACATTCGTTACACCACTCCCCCATCACCCTTTTAACGGTTTATCACAAAATTGATACAGGCCTAGTTTATACTCTATACATCGCGGCAAAACTCGTCGCCTCACCGCAAATTCAGAGTATGCTCGAGGTTACTACAAAGGGCTCGTCACCAATCAGTGTAGGCCGACAGCTCGAATATAGTGTCCCATACCACCATAATCGGCTCACGGGTATGGTTGCTTAGTGGACACTACGGGGAGGCATGTGACCCCAGCGTAGGCCGACAACTCGACCACTGTGTCCCATACCACCATGCCCCACTCATGAGTCTTAGTAGATCGAGGTACCATGGTTAACGGGATTTCACTGGTAAGTTTGGTACCTTAGGTTCAAGCAGTAGCGTCCAAACATGGTGAACATACATTAGACATATCAGGTTACTTGACGAGCCTGACTAGCTCGAGCGCACAATCAACTGAATGACATGAAGTGTATAAGCACTTTGCATGGCCTAACCACTGTCGCCAACTGAAGTACGACTCGGGTTTGTCAAACACATCCTACGTGGCGAAAAGAATCTCAACCACGAACTCAAGTCTGGTACTGATTGTCTGGTTTATAAACATAGTCCCAAATGCAATCAATCCTCATTCAAAGCATGTGGAGTAAGGCATAATAAACAAAGTAATTCAAGCATGTTAATAAACATGTCATAAAGCATGTTACAAAGCACAAAGTAAACAAGAAATACAAACACATATATTTCATAAGTAAGCGGTTAAATTAAACAACCAACATGGAAGAAATCATATACGTCTCTAAGGTAGTTGAGAATCTCATCTCAACACCTACCTAAGGCATGATCAGCCAAGCACTTACTCTCACAAGCATTTTCACAAACACTTAGAATACACTATTTCAACATACATAATGTGTATTAGCAAAACATGTATTAGGGCGAGCCCTTTCGCCAAACAAGTATTTTACACATCTATAATATTTTCATACAACAAATAAACATGGCAAACACATTTCTAAAATTTATACATATACGGTAGTTTCTACAAATACGTAGAATATGTAAAATTCCATATTCTTTGTATCTAATCGAAACGGAAAATAGACAGTACTTTGTACATGTGCAATTGCATGCAGATCATGAATCTATCATTATCTGACATTGAAAGCATTGAAAACCATAACCTATACACCTAAAGTCCTCACCTTTTATCGTAGAATCGTAACGAATCCGATAGGTTTGCTAAGCTTTCGTATTCGGTAGTTTGGCCACCTATAGAACAAAATAGGTTAGCTATTTCATAACCTACAACCTTCACAATCCCAAAACATATTAGGGTTAGGGTTTCTTACCTAGAAATGAAGTCAGAATCGCTGGAAAAGCGACTAGACAAGCTTGTGTAGTGGCAGGGAAAGAGGGTAGGAAGAATCCTCCCACAACTCTCAAACTTTCTCTCTTTTCTCTCTTCTCTCCTAGGGTTTTTCTCAAATTCGTATGGCTGGATGAGAGAGGGTTCTAAGTTCCTTATATAGCCTAAAAACACTCCAAAATTGACTTAAGGTCAAGGTATACTTTGGTTATAACCAAAGTGAGCCTGTTCCAGCTCAACGGAGCACTTCTGGTTGGCCCCCTTGAGTTAAAGGTCGGACTTAAGCTCACAGACACCGGATCTAGGTGGAGTTAAGTTTATGTTTCAGTCGGATTCCCAGATCACGTGTGGCGGACCAGTTTCAGTTCAACGGTTAGTGAAACTCGATCAGAAATTTCAAGTACATGGATATGTTTATGAAATTTTTCCTGATCCGAGGGTGTATTTGGGTCAGATTCTGACGGTCTGGTTGCTTACAAAATGTCCACAAGTAACAAGTCTCAGATTACTATTTGAGATATTTATTTATAAAGAAAATCAAGTGTTCTCACACTCCTCGCTCCGGACTCAAGCGAACAGCCGTGAGACACTGTCTGGATTTGATTTCTAAGATGCTTGTCAAGCCCAGTGAGGCGGTCCTAAGTCTATAACTTCGTATTATTCGGACTCCCGATGTGCGGTCCAGATCTGATACGGATTTTCAATGTGCTCCCAAGAGCAGTCGGGTAATGAGTTTGATCCTAGATTTTTGGGTAACCTAGCGTCAATGATTCTACATGTTTCAGGTCTTGCAGATCGTATTTAAAGTGATTCAAACAGATTTCATTGCTAATCTAGTTTAACACTTAGTTAACTTTGTCAAATTTCTAAAGGATTTGATCCTATGTGATTTCTGCCTGAGGTGGTACTCGGGCCATTGTATGAAATTTTTCGAGTCATTATACGGAATGCGGTGCATGCATATGATTACCAAGTTCTTATTAGTCCCTTTCATACAACAGGGCTGGAAAACTAAGGTACCTCCCTTATATCAATTCCCAAACAATGATCCATCTAGGGTCGTCAATTCTAGTTACTCACATACGATAGGTAAGTTCAGGTCACTACCACCAACACACTACCAACTGGCAGTCAATTTTCGAAGGCTCCTCGCCAACCCGACTGGGGATCATAGCCAGACTGTGTCGGGGTAAGCCTATTATGTACTCGAGGTCACTCCATTAACGCCCTACTAACTAGTAGTCTATTTTCGAAGGCTCGTCGCCAACCCGACTGGGGACCACAGCTTGGCTGCACCAATGGAGGCCGACAGCTCGAATATAGTGTCCCATACTACCGTATTTGGCTTACTAGTTTGGGTTGCTCACTGGTCACTACGGGGAGGCTCGTCGTCCCAACGTAGGCCGACAGCTTGACCATGGTGTCCCATACCACCATGTCCGGCTCATGAGTCTTAGCGGATCAAGGTACCAAGGTTAACGGAGTTTTCACTGGTGAGTTTGGTATCTTAGGTTCAAGCAGTAGCGTCCAAACATGGTAAACACACAATAGGCCAATCGGGTTACTTGACAAGCTCGACTGGTACGAGCGTACGGTGAAGTAGCCGACAAGGTACCGCTGTCGACAACCATCGTACGACTCAGATTCATCGAACATTTCTTATGTAATGAAATGACCTCAACCACAAAATCAAGGCTTGTTACCGATTGCCTAGACTATATAACAGTCCCAACCACATTCAATTACAACAAAATATCCTAGAAGATAGTTAAAGCAGTAATGGATCAAGATTTCAAATCATACAATCAAAGGTTCGACATTGTTTGCTTTAGGGCTGCCAAGGCTATTGCACGAAATCGTTACACCACTCCCCCATCACCCTTCACAGCTTTGTTTTTGCATTTTATGGAATACAACTTAAACATGGATTTATACATATGCATTACATAGATAAACAGACACTATAATATAAGGTACATGGAGGAAAGTATACACATAGTTAAAAGAGTTGAGAATCATATCTCAAGTCCCTTATACGTTACGATTTACTAACTACCTACTCATTCAAGCATTTTAACAAACACTTTAGACTACTTACCTCAACATACATGACGTATGTTGATCACATAGGTATTAGGCCAAATCCTTTCACTAAGGAGTTGTCATGAATGTAACCCGTATATACCCACAACAGGTTATCATAGCAGGCAGGAATTCAAATTTCATACCCATTCAATCTTTTCCATAAACACTTAGGCTACACATTGTAACATACCCGACGTATGTTGATATAACATGTATTAGGCTAATCCGTTCACCCAGAAGTTGATACACATGTATCTAGCATACATAGACAGCAATTAATCATGGCAAGCATAAATCTGAATTTCATACGTATACAGTATTTTCTATAAATATGAAGAATACAGTATATTCAACCTAGTTAACGTATAACTGAAAAATGAAACGAACATCACTTTATGCATGTGAAATAGCATTCACGTCAGTAATATATCATTAACCGACATTGAAAGTCTTAAAAATCATAACTTATACATTTATAGTCTGCACCTTTCACTGGTAGACTCGTAACGAACTCGGTTTAAACATTGAGCCTTTGTCTATGGTACAACGGTCACCTATAGCATGAAATAGGTTAGCTATTTCATCACTTACACTATTGGAAACCCTAAAACAAGTTAGGGGTTGAATTTCTTACCTAAGAACGGGATCGGTATCGCCAGTAGAGCGGTATGGAAGTGATGGTTAGGCATGTGGAGTGATGGGATTGAATCCCTGGGATGAACTCTAACTCTCCCTCTCTCTTTCTCTCTCTTTCCCCTCTTCTCTCTCCTAGGGTTTCCCAAATTCGTATGGGATGAGAGAGTGAGGGCTTAAGGCCCTTATATAGGCCTAAAACTGATGGAAATGGCCCCAGGGCCAAGGTATACTTAGGTTATGTCCAAAGAGCGTATGTTTCAGCTCAACGGAGCACTTTTGGAGCCCCCCTTGAGCCAAAGATCGGACTTAAGCTCCTTAACCATGGATCTAGGTCAAGTTAAGTTTTCAGTCCGATCGGATTTACAGATCGCCCGTGGCAGACTAGTTTTAGTTCAACGGTCCACGATCACCGATCAAGGCCATAAGTACACTGACCTATGTAGGAAATTTCTCCTGATCCGAGGGTGTATTTGGCTTAGATTCTGACGGTCAGAATCCTTATATTCAGCCCACTAGCGACAAGTCTCAGATTACTTAAATTAGATTTAATTTCTAAAGGAAACCACGTTTTCTCACACTCTTACTCCGGGCTCAAGCGAATGACTTCGGGATACTATCTAGACTTAATTTTTGAAGTGGTGGTCAAGTCCAGCAAGGCGGTCTTAATTATATAATTTTGTAGTAATTGGACTTTCGACATGCAGTCCAGATCTGATACGGAGTTTCAATGTACTCCTGAGAGCAACTGGGTAATGAGATTGATCCTAAATTTTAGGGTAACCTAGCGTCAATGATTCTACAAGTTTTGGGTCTTGTAGATCGTATTTAAAGTGGATCAAGCGGATTTTGTAGCTAATCTAGTTTAGTACTTAGTTAATTTTGTCTAATTCCTAAAGGATTTGATCCTGAGTGATTTCTGCCTGAGGTGGTACTCGGGTCTTTGTATAGATTTTTCCGGGACGTTACAAGTTAGGAATTAGGTCCCAAATCACATACCATGTTGGCATACATATTACGCATATGAACTTAGAAAGATAGCATGCCTGTTAAGCTAGACATTATTAAATAAGGTAAGTCGGGACTGTGGCAAAAGTCCTTTGGTAGAATTAGACATCTTACTACAAACTCACACCCGTCCCAGAAATCAACCTCAACACACATCATTTTAGCTCCTTTCTATAATTAGAGGTACCAATGCCACAGTACACATCATCGATGGAAGGAAGACCAATGTATTGGGAGATCGTATCCCATTTCATGTCAAGGATAGGTCCTAGATTATACCTTGTTCCGACATACGGATCAGGACATAGATCTTGAACCCTGAAAGTAGAAACAATTTTTAAGGAGGGTAGAATATTATTAGCCCAATCTAGTTAGGTTAGCTAATACATCCGTTGGATCAAAGTGGCGCAGTGAAAGCGTGGTGGACCCCCACCCCACTGGCCCAGGATCGAAGGAAATTGATCCAAGTAGTGCGTAAGGATAGGTCATTAAATAGGTTCTGAATCTTCCTTAGAAAGTCAACGTTGAAGCTACTGGAATAAAAGCAATTAGGGTCCAAGTGCTAAACCAATTCATACTAAATAATAGGCCTAACAATGGGTACAAGCTGAATTATAATAGCTGAGGTCAGTGTATCCACAATGTGCTCATTGAATACAAACCCAATAGAAGTCTTATCCAATTTTGGGGATGCAATTATTTTTAAGGGGGGTAGATTGTAACACCCTATATTTTTTCTAACTTAACAATGGACATCCTTGGACGTAGAACTGCCCTGGGACCTTATTCTGTCGTGATTAGGGCGTAATTTAATCAATATTAATAGCTTGAATCACCTTCTATATAAATTACAAAGGCCCAAGTACCACCTCAGGCAGAAATCATATAAGACTAAATCCTTTAGAAATTAGGCGAGTATTAGCTAGTGCTAAACTAGTTTACTTGTGAAATTCACACTAATCACTTCAAATATGATCTGCAAGACCTAAAACTTGTAAAATCATCGATGCTACATTACCCTTTAATCTAAGATCAATCACATTACCCAGTTGCTCTCGGGAGCACATTGAAACTTCGTATCGGACCTGGACCGCACGTCGAAAGTCCGATTACCGCAAAACTAAATGATTAAGACCGCTTTGCTGGGCTTGACTACCATCTCGAAAATCAAATCCAGATGTATCCAGAAACGAACAACTTGAGCCCAGAACGAAGTGTGTGAGAAACATGAATATATTTAGAAATGAAATCCAAATTTAAGTAATCTGAGACTTGTCGCTTGCGGGTCGAATTTAAGAATTCAGACCATCAGAATCTGACCCAAATACAACCTCGGATCAGGAGAAATTTCCCATACATGGCAGTGTGCTTGTGGCCCTGATCGAGTTTCAGTGATTGTCAAACTGAAACTGGTCCACCGCGATCGATCTGTAAATTCGATCGGACCGAAAACTTAACTCAACCTAGATCCATGGTCAGGGAGCTTAAGTCTGATCGCACATAGAAAGGGAGCCTCCAGAAGTGCTCCGTTGGATCGAAAAAAGCCTCTTTTGGCAATAACCTAAGTATACCTTGGCCCTGAGGCCATTTCCATCAGTTTTAGGCCTATATAAGGGCCTTAAGCCCTCACTCTCTCATCTCATACGAATTTGGGAAACCCTAGGAGAGAGAAGAGAGGAAAGAGAGAGAAAGAGAAAGAGAGAGTAAGTTGGAGTTCATCCCTGGGATTCAATCCCATCACTCCATGTACCTTACCACCACTTCCGTACCACTCTACCGGTGCTACCGATCCCATTCTTAGGTAAGAAATTTAACCCCTAATCTATTCTAGGGTTTCAAATAGTTGAAATGATGAAATAGTTAACCTAGTTCATGTTATAGGTTGTCATCCTGCCGGTGACAAAGACTACATGTTTAAAACGAATCCGTTATACGTTTACCGGCGTAAGGTGCGGACTATAGACGTATAGGTTATGGTTTTCAAAGCTTTCAATGTCAGTTAATGATAGATTCCTGACGTGGATGCCATTTCACATGTAAAATGCGATGTCTGTTTTGCGTTTCAATTATATACAAACTATGTAGAGTTTAGCATATTCTTTGTATTTGTAGAAAGTCCCATATACGTATAAAATTTGAAAGTGTGTTTGCCATGATTAATTGTCGTGTGTATATACTAGTTATGCGTGTAACAACTCCTTAGCGAAAGGATTAGCCCTAATACATGTTATAACAACATACGTTGTGTATGTTATTAAGTGCAGTCTCAGTGTTTGTTGAAATGACTGAATGAAGATGAAATCATGATTTGTGCCTATCGTGGCTATGGAATGCATGTACATGATGGTTGTGTACATGACAACTCCTTGTTGGAAGGATTTGTCCAAGTATATGACACAAATCAACATATGTCATGAATGTTAATATGTGTAGTATAAGTGTTTGATAAAATATTTGTATGAGTAAGTATTTGGTGACTTGTACTGTCTATGGGCGTTGAGATAAGGTTCTTAACTACATTAACTACCCGTATAAATCCTTCTATGTATATCTTATATTATATTGTCTAATTACTTATAAAATGCATATGGGTGAATGCATGTTTATATTATATTTCATAAAATGCTCGAACGGTTGTAGGATTTGACTTACTGTTTGATTATCTAACATGAATTCTTGTTGGTATTGAGTGTGGTTGGGACTATGAAGTAGTCCAGGCAATCGGTAACAGATTCCGTTTTTGTGGCTGAGGTTGTTTTACCACAAAGGATGTGTCGATGAATCCGAGTCGTACTACGGTTGTCGATAGTGGTTAGGCCACACGGAGTGCTCACGCACTTCATGTCGATCAGCTCGATGTGCGCTCGTACTAGTCGAGCTCGTCAAGTACCCCGATTTGCCTATTATATGTTCACCATGTATGGATGCTAATGTTTGAACCTAAGGTACCAAACTCACCAGTGAAACCCCGTTAAACCATGGTACCTCGATCCGTTAAGACTCATGAGTTGGACACGGTGGTATGGGACACCGTGGTCGAGCTGTCAGCCTACGCTGGGGTGACGAGCCTCCCTGTAGTGACCAGTGAGCAACCAAAGCTCGTGAGCTGAATACGGTGGTATGAGACAATGTATTCGAGCTGTCGGCCTACACTTATAAGGTGACGAGCCCTTTGTAGTGACCTCGAGCATACTCTAAGTCTACATGGAGGTGACAACCCTTCCGTAGCAACAAGAGTATAAACTAGGCCTGCACTGATTAGGTGACGAGCCCTTTGCAGTGACCTAGAACCGTAACATCGTATGAGATTTACTAGGACTGACGACCCTAGAATGGATTATTATTGGGTATTGATATAAGGGAGGTACCTTAGTTTCCCAATCCTGCTGTATGAAAAGGACTAATAAAAACTTGGTAATCATGCTTATAACATCGCATTGCATGTGCCCCGGGTTGAAGAGCACAGAGGAAAGAAAGCATGTCGCGACTATAAGATGGTGTCGCACAAGGGAGTGTAGGCGAGGGCATACATCATGAATACATTTCATCCTTGCATTAATAAGAGTATCTAGGAATGTTTGATTATACTGCTTTATCATTACTGCTTGACTGAGTTGATAACATGTTAAACTCTACTTTATAGTTCCACTGAGTTGATCACTCACTCCCACGTTATGGGACTGTATTGTACACACCAATCAGATTGTCTTAGTTTCAGATGATGACGATGCTTGCGAAGCGGAGCTAGACTTTTATGATAATGAGGAGGGTTTCTCCTGTATGCAGCTATTAGGCGGGTCTATGTAGACCATCTTCTGATCAACGGGATTATAGGGTTGCTGATTAGACGCCATTATACTTTAGTTTGCACTTTTGAAACACCCATGTATATTTATTTTGTTCATTTTTGGTGTATACATGTCTATATTTAACCTGGTAACATGTTCATACTCTGGAAACTTACAACAGTTTATAAATTTTATATATCTATCATAGTCTTCTGCTTGTGTAATTTAACTGTCTCTGGAGTATGATATGCTGTTTTGGTCTAATCTCATTCATGTTTCAATGCACTCATCATAATCATCATTATCTATGTTACATAAGTGATGCGTTGGAACTCGGAAGCTGAGCTTTGCTCGACCCCCGATTTTCAGGGCGTTACATTTATAGACTCCTGAATAACACCAGTTCTCTTGTTAAGAACACGTTATGCTTGACTATTCAGAGCATAACCTAGGAATATCCCTTCATCACTCTTAGTATCGAACTTCCTTAAATTTTCCCGGTCTTGTAAAATGTAGTACTTACTTCCAAAACTTTGAAAGTATTTAACTGTAGGTTTCTTATTAAACCATAATTCATAAGCCTCCATAGTACCCCATTCTTGTCTCCCATCACCCATATGCCAGATTCTGAACATGGGATCCTATAAGGAGGATTTTTCAACATACATTTAACTCGTCATAAGCATAACTACAAGTTTACCCAAATCACAAAGGCAACATCATCATCACATATCCGCTAATATAAACAGTTGAATACAGTGCTGAAAGGGAAATATACATATATCAAAAATTGAAGCTCCAGAATACAGCTGAACGCTCCAAGCTTAATGCTGTTGCGACCTAACATCACCTGCACGCATCTATCAAGCATAAGCTTAAAGAAAGCTTAGAGGGTGGTGTAAGTGTGTGCGCAAGGTAAGCATGGTTAGAATGCAATATCAGAGTAATGCAAAAACATGCTGGGAAATTCATTAATACCATTAGCCTTATTTAGGCTATACAATGTAAAAACATAATAAAACAATATCATATACTGAGGAAGCAATGTAAATCATCTATGCAATGCGGAGACATAGTAAGCCAAATATTAGATACCGAGTCCATGAATACCATCAACCTTAATCAGGTTATATAATACAGAAGCATAGTAAACCAAATGCTATGTGCTAAGGATGCAATGCAATATGTGATGCAAATGAAATGACCAAGCTGGAGTGTGAAGTCGGGATGATAATATATAGTTTCGCAGGCTATGGGGTCCATCACAAGGAACTTCTATCCAAACTAGTCTCATACCTAAATTTGGATAGATAGACTCAATGTGGTAAACTCCTGATCTCAGGTAAGTCGCGCGCCTCAACCGAAATCCTAGCCATTGCGAAGGTACACAATAATTAGTTACGCACCACCAGCCTAAGTGGATGGTGAATGAATGAATGAATGAGTAAAATGCTGAGTATATAACTCCTCCTCAATAAGTCCACATATCAGTATATCTCATCTCTGGGATATCACCAGGGTCTAGTACACTCTAAACTGATTGTCACCTCCCTAGCCTTATAACCCAGCGAGTGGAAGAGATCTCACTATCTGCCTGACCAGTAGTCTGCTAATACTTACCCAGCTTATCGATAACGGTCCCATTTATGAGCTGGTCATACTCTGCCTAGCTTACAACCCCCTCACTCGGGCGGATAAGGCCACGCCCCCTTCCAACCGACCACGACACAATAGGAGATGTTGCCTGCTAGTATTCGACACCCAGGTGCTCATTTATCCACTCGGTTTAGACGTTGGAGTCTCCTCCGGTACCAGAGGATTCTAAGACTCTCACCCAAGGACATCCTATATGCCCACAGTGCTAGAACCAAACATTTTCGGTATCCATCTGGCCATCCACGATGAATCTGTGGAGGCCACAACCCCAATATCGCTAGAGCGTACAATAGTAATATCATAAAATGCAATATGCATGAGTCACACAGTCCAATCATGCATCAATCCTGTGCATACCGTGCGCTTATGTGGGACGACTCTGCCTATCAGGGAGTCCCATAAACAATCAACCCAATGGCACATGAAATTGTCAATCACGTCTCATAACAAACATGTGGATGATTCGTATAGGCATGTATCATGATGTTATGCTGTCACATACTCACAATCGGTATTGATAACCGGTATCGATAATCGGCATCGATAATCGGCCTATATGCAAGGCGGGGTCCATAGATGAACCACCGATCAAAACCAAAATATAAAGATCGGCCCTCGGCCGTGGATATGCCAAATCCGGTAGCACGGAGCCATCTGTCTATGGTGATGATGGACCATGCAACATCAATGGGGCCCAATGATTTGGGTTGACCCAGAATAATGAGAATGGGCCTAATAGAGGCCTAAAGTAAGGTCACAATGTGGACATTTAACCATCATCGCCTATCAATGTGGACATTTAACCAACATTGCTCCCAAGAAGTGGCCCACATAGAGCCAAGCATATAGTGGGCCCATGGCCTCACGCAAGGGCCTAATATACATCACCATGGGCCTCATCATGGGCCTAATATACATCAAGTGGGTCGTATCAATGGGCCGCACCAATGGGCCTCATATACATCAAGTGGGCTGCATCAATGGGCCGCGCCAATGGGCCTATATACATCAAGTGGGCCGCATCAATGGGCAGCACCAATCTACACCATTCATCTATTTTAAGAGGTTATTTTAGAACATCACCCAAATGAATCATAATGGAAGATCACCTGGACCATACCACAAATAACGGTGGGGATAATGATCGAAAGATCATCTGGATCACACCATAAATAATAGCGGAGATAATGATTTCCATTGTTTACAAATCATAGGGCCCACCATAACGTTTATTTTGCATCCAATCTGTTCATAAGGTCACAAAGACCTAGATTAAGAGGAAAAACAATTTCATATTGATCCAGAACTTCTGTGACCTCGATAGGTTCAATGGAAGATGTTCAATCCCCACTGATTTCTGCAGTGTGGTCCACTTGATAGACGGTTGGAGATAACATATACATCACAATGGTTCACCTGATAGACAGTTGAAATAAAACACATACATCACACTGTGGATGTACGGTGTGGACATGAAACAGATGAACGACGTGGATAAAATATATAAACATCATGGCGTGGGTCCCGTCGTCCAACCATCTAGACGATGTGGATAAGGCCCATATGTCACCGTGTGGCCCATGGTTCTACTGATGTGTACAATAGCTTTACTGCTTGTGTGGCCTGTTGGCCCATCATCCAGATGGACAGTCTAGATATCACCAACCCAGATCAGACCCATAGAATTTACAGCATCAACATAGTAGCTATTGCTGCGGTTGCTGGCCCACCGTCCATCAGACGGACGGTGTGAATCACCAAAAGATGGACAACATAGGTGAAACATTACATCACGATAGGTTCCACAGTGTTTGCACGTACAACAGTTGTATAGCTGGTGTGCGTGGCCCACTGACCCACCGTCTAAATGGACGGTCTGGATGGGTCAGACCCACCTTGCTGACGTTAGTATAGCAGCTATATAGCTGTTGTACACTAGCTCCTCTACCATGTATGGTGGGTCCCACGTAGGGCCCATAATTCATATATATATATATATATTATATTTATTTATTTAAAAAAAAAAAAACAAACAGGCCAGTGTTTTGTAGCACGCTGCAGGAGATGAACAGCTTGGGTGTCCGTCCGCATCAAGTGGGGTCCACGCACATGTGGCCTCCCCTATTAAACCAACTGATATTTATGTTCTCCTTTGTCCAGGCCCACATCTGGGTAGTCAGGATGAAACAGGCCCAACATGGTGGGCCTGAAGATGGATGGCGTCGCCATAAAATACATACATCATAAGCGGGCCATTAAATCGGGGAAGAGAGAGAGAGAGAGAGAGAGAGAGAGAGAGAGAGACGGTGTAGTTGAGGGACCCCGCCACTATGGGCCCCTCTTAGATCACAACACTTACATCAAAGTGGGTCCCATCATAAGTGGGCCCTAAATCAAAATCACTATCTAAAGCTATGAACACCCACCGATTTCACTTCTTTTAGGCTCCATGGACTCCTTAGCTCCTAGGCTTTCCCTTTGATGGTTGAAGATGAAGATTAAAAGGTGGAGATGGAAGATCTTGGGGTAGGAAGGTGGGCCACACTTTAAGCTCTCTCATGGGAAGCTTGGATGTTGGCTCTCTCTCTCTTGGTGCTTGGGAGAATGGGTGGAGAATGAGAGAGAGAGAGAGAGGGGATGTAAGGAGAGAGGGATGGGTTGTTGTAAGGAAGGTTGACTTAGGGGATGGGAGAGAGAGGGGTGCCATGCTTTGTTGGTAAGAAAGGCATAGGTGATGTACTTGATTGATTGATGGGATATTTGGTAGAGATTCTCGCGGAATTTGTAACGCGTGGTATTTTCCTCAAAGTAAACGCGAGCCCACAACTCCTAGCCTGGGTATCGCATCGGCATGTGAGACGTGGCGATGGTGAGGTCGCTAGGGTACAAGTTTTGGATTGAGTCGACTCAGATATACGAGATGCGACTTAGGGTTGCGTGTAAACATTGATTACAGGTCGCGGGTTGCCGAAATTCAATCGGGAGGACCGCGGGAGTTTAAGGAACAGTACGGTCTAAGATACGGGTGTTACAATCTAAGTTCCTGAATGACAATCACCTTGGAATTAAATCTCTTAGGTAGTGATCGCAGTATTTTTGCACGGACTTTGCTTTCTGGGATACCATCTCCTAGACCCCACATAGAGTTTACTATGTCATTTAGTTTCGTATAGAAGTCCATGAAAGACTCATTTTCTTCTATACGAATCTCCTCAAACGTAGTGGTGAGGATCTGAACTTTAGATTTTTTAACAATAGATGTTCCCTTGTGTGTCATTTTAAGAATATCCCAGGCTTGTTTATCAGTATCACAAGAAATGATTCTTTTGAATTCATCAGGTGATAGTGCACAAGTGATTACATTTAAAGCCTTAACATTCACACTGCTCTCATTTTTCTGAAGAGTAGTCCACATATAAAAAGGTGTTTCCTTTAAGGACTTGGTTCCATCACTGCCTAGAACTTCAAACATTGGTGGATTCCATCTAGTCACTGTGGCTTGCCACACACTTTCATCAATGGATTTCAGCAATATCCTCATCCTGGCTTTCCAATAAGTATAGTTGGAGCCATCACACGGTGGTGGCCTAGTAATAGATAGGCTATCAAAATTTGACATACTGAAAGCTTTAGATTGAAAAGCTTAGGAAATAAATCCAATAGAATGAGTCACTTATCTCTGATACCACTTGAAAAGGGTGAGCTCTCAGTCCTAGCGGGGGGGGGGGGGGGGTGAATAGGACTATGCTAAATAAAAAATAAATACGGAATATAAATGCAGATAGCTGAATCAAATAAAAATCTCAATTGCAATAGTATTGAGAGGTTGATACAAACGTTGTTCAAAGGACAACCTTACACCAAAAACCAAAGTTTATGGTAGGACAACCTGATTTCTTGAACTCAGTAAGGATCAAATACTCAAACTAATACAAGAAGCAATAAAAATAAATCTAACTATTACAACATTCACCACATGTACATCAAATAGATACAAGCATTCACCACACATACATCACATACATCATCATCCACTAAACTCCAAGAATTATAGTGGTTCAGTGTGTACACCAACTATTCTCAAACAGCCACACCTACTCCACTCCCAATAATCACAACTCACGTGATATTGGTTTTCACTATGAAAGAAGGTTTTCTAAGGTTCACCTTAAAACCTTTACAATTGCATTTTCAATGCGGTATCACAATTAAAAACCCTGCACTGAGGTTTTTTGTCTTATCTCAGTCAAAACCACAAGAGATTTTCTAGCTTATCATACAAACTACAATAGAGATTTTTTGGCTTATCTCACAAACCAAGAAGCAATATACAATATACTTATCTGTAGATTCTGCTTGATGTAGCCCAGTAGAACCGCTTCACTTGTAGATGTAGATGTTCAATGTCCAACACACATATAGAAGGGTTTTAGGTTCTAAATGAATTTTAATTAAACTCAAACCTGGGCTACTTGATTGAATTCCTTGGATCTCAAAAAGGTAGAGTAGAACTCCCTTTTACAAAGTTAGATTGAAAGCAAAGAGATCAAGAAATTACACAATTAAATAAGCTATAAACAAATCTAAAATTATCGAACAATAGCTTGATAATCACGGGGAACTTTCTCTCAAAGTGGTAGATTGATTTGGCTTGGAATGAATGAATAAAGCTAAGAGAAGTCCTCTATTTATAGGCTAAAAAATAGTTCCTTCAATTGGTCTAAGGTCAGCCTCGATTGGTCCTGGGAGCAACCAAATTTCAAAAATTCTGGCGCGATTGGATAAAATCGACCCTCAACTGGTTGAGTGGGGCTCAAAAAGGTTGGTGGAGTTTGATTCGAGCCCTGCTTGACTGGTCAAGCCTGTTCCCACGACTGGTCGAGCAGGGTGCTCGACTTGTCGTGACCCAACCAGTAAAATCCAAAAATTTGAAATAATTCCTGGACTGGTTGAGAAAAACCCTAGACTGGTCGAGCCAGAGCCTGGACCAGTCGAACATAGGTTAGGACTAGTCGAACCAAATCCTATAAAAAGCAAAATAACCCATATAAAATATGTAATATGAATAACCTAAACCTAAGGCCTTTCTAGGGTCATTTATACTTGAAATATTGAACATTGAACTTGTAGCTTCAATTGCTTCCAATTGATCTTGTACTTGATGTTCTTAAAGCATGATCTTGTACATTTAAAGCTTCAACTTGAACTTAACCTTGTAGTGCATTTGGATTTGATCTTGCATTTGAAGTAGCACTTGAACTTGGTCTATTTGATCTTGAAGTAGTTCTTTGTCTTGAAACAAAACTTGTACTTGAACTTGGAATTGAACTTGCATTAGTATTTTATCTTGAAGTAGAACTTGCACGTTGATGTAGCATTTGAAGTTGAAGCAGATAGAGCAATCTTCATGACTTGTAACACATCTTCGAAAGAAGGTGAACTTTCCATCTATGAACAAGTCTGCCATTCCAAAGTGTTTTGTCACTATGAAATTTGACAATACAGGGTACTTGATATACAAATAGCACTTATAGAATTCACTATGTCTCTAATCATAGTATCATTTGAATCTTCAAAGTGTGCCAAGCATACTTCTAGAGGTTCGGGAGTTTCAGTTAAAAGAGGCTCATAATCTTCTAATATATCAATCAAGTTTACCTTATGGATCACATCCTTATTCACTTGTGGTTTGTGCAAATTAAACATGTGTAACACCCCATACTTTCTAGTACTCGGGTGTTATTGTGTAAACTAACCTAATATGAATGCTAACCTGGCTTGATTGAACACTCACAATTATTCTAGCTGAATTCTAACTGTTGAGGAAATTTTCATCTATAGACTAAGCCATCCTACTATCGATTTTCAAAATAGAAAATTATGTCATCATAAACCAACATAGAACTTCAGAAAACTATTGTCAGGACTCCAATGGCGATGAAAGTCCAAACCATTCCTTGCTAGATAGATTGAATTGCCCATCATTGAGCCACAAGATCTACTATTTAGTTGACTTGCATCATGACCATTGATAACTCACTTAAAATCATACAAACTAACCATAAGATTACAAAATCAATCATTCAATTTTACCTGAAGAATTCTAAGAGATCCTAAGACCATAAATTGATGACTTATAAACAATCTAATTGTAACTTACGTGAACTGACTGTCGATTTAAGAGTCCACCCATACATTTACATCGTAGGATCCTAAAGGAACCAAAGGATCATTTGTTTCACTTAATTCAAATCATTCAACCATTGATCCTTGGGGAGAAGCCCCGTGGACACTCCACCTCCAATTCAAGGCCAATCTAACCGTAGATCTAGGAGTCTAACTATACACCTACGCCTTGAAATCTTAAGGAACCTGTTGATCATTGATTTATGACGTTATCCTGAATCAACGGTTTAGAATACAACCAAACATCATCAAAACACTCTAATCCAAGAATAGACTCGAAGAGGATTTCAAGCAAATTAAAATATACTATAGTGGACCACTAATACCCTTAATATACAAACTAGAACTGATCTAACCTTTAGATCGATGATAATTGGCACTTAACGGCCATATTTCAGTCAATATGGTCCACCTAAGATTTGGATCTACCTCATCTTCAATCCTATGCCCTAATGTGGTCTTGCAAAATGAACTGACGGACTAGATTTGTCAAAGACATCCATATGGGCCCCACTGTGTCTGCGTGTGTATAAGATGTGCATGCACTGGCAATGCACCAAACCTGTTAACACGGTCAAACTGTGTTGACCCGATGAATTTATGAAAAAGAGAGGATTTCCTCTCCCTTTCTCTCGCCATTTGTGGTATAAATGGACAGCGTCCGTTTGTAGCTGTTGTGGCCCACCGTCATGATTAACATAGATCATCTGAACCGTCCATCATATTGAGGATGAAATTTAGACCAAACCCTCATTACTCTCACGTGTGGCCACTCATGTACACATACACAATCTTGGGCGAAAGGAGAGGCGTGAGAGAGAATTTTCAAAAACAGAAAGAAGATTGCATCTGCCTTGCTGTCAAACCACGTGCGCACTCTTCCTCCCATCCTAACCCTCCACCTCGACACATCCCAACCATCCACTCTAGGGCTCCCAGTTAAGTGAGGAAGAAGCGCGTGCGGAGGGAATCTTTCCATTTTAACGCTGTCACCATCTTAACCGCCCTTTAACTTCTAGAAGCTGCCCGAAGTATCATAGCAGTTTATTCTAGGGCAACCAACAAGATCATCTCGCTAGAATCAGAGTTCTCACGAGAAACTTGTGGGTACATGAGTTAATAGCCGCGGCTGAAATTCTCAAAACCCACTGAGTTTTTATGCAAGTTCCTCCAAATGGTAGGTAGCAAAGTGTTCTAGGATTAAATATACACCATTTATATGTATATGATTAGCAGATCAACCGACCGTAGAGAATCCGCCATTATAAAGGAGATCATCTTCTACGTTTAATCATGGACGCCCATCACTAGGAAATGGGCCCATTCCCTGATCTAAGTCATTCATTTGGTGGCTCATAGCCTTAGATGTTCATCTAGATAGTTGGATCTCAGCCATGCAAACGATCTATAAAGAAATCGTCAAGCATCTCTCCTTGTTAATCTAAATTAGTGGGCACGTCTGTAACTAATTAGCTGATTTGGAGTCGAACGTTCTAGGCTTTTCAAAGGGACTATAAAAGGATCCCTTTTAGGGCAACCCCTACCAGAAATAGAAAATTTAAAAGGGAGGGGTGTGCACCATCTTCTCCGCTGCATTGAATTGCAGGGGTGAGTCTAGCTTGCTGCCCAAGACATGAGCTTGTGTCAGTGTAGCTCTAGACTGTCTTTTAGGGTAGCCCTTTCAAAGATGGAAAGGAAATCTGACAGAGGGGAGCACCATTTCTAGCAATGCACCGAGATGAGTCAACTCGGTTCAAGTCTGGGCCAAGTCTAAGCCAAGTCCCGTGCCTCGGGCCCTCCTAGCAGAAAGAAAGGGAGAAGAGAAGAAGCAGAAGAAGAAAGTCAAAGGAAGAAATGAGAAGCAGAAGGGAGAAGATCAGAGAGAGAGGGAGAGCCGAGTTTGTGCCACAACGACTTTCCAAGTCGCAGCTTGAGTCACAATGACGGCAGGCTCAAACCCACGAGGAAAGGGATTTGGAGCTTTGAAATCAATGGTCCAGAAGCACCGTAAGATCAATCAGAGTCGTCCATAAGAGTAGAATGAGGAAAGTCCATCAAACTTTAATCTGCCATCGGAGCTTAGTTATCTTCCCCGACGAGTTGCGCCTCAGTCGTTGGTCCATTGCTGAAACGAATGAAAGAGGAAGAAGAAGAAGAAGAAGAAGAAGAAGAAGAGAGAGAGAGAGAGAGAGAGAGAGAGAGAGGCAATGTCTTCCTGCATCGACGCAGTGCCACACCGGCCTGGCTCTGGCCGAGCTCAGCCTGGGTTTGATCATCAGCCATGCCTGGTCATCAGGGAAGCAAAGAGGAAGAGAGAGTTTGGGCTAACTCGTTACTGAGTCAACTAGGTCGAGTTAGGCATGGGCCTAGCCTGGGTCTAGCTAGAGTTCCAGCAGGGAGAGAGGGAAAGAAAGAGAGAGTAAATGAAAAGAGAAGGAGAGAGTAAAAGAGAAGAGAATGAGAGAAAGAGGTAGAGAGAGAGAGAGAGATTGGAGAGTGGTTGCACCAATCGAGTCAACTTGGTTGAGTTGTCGGCCAAGTTCGAGCCTGGCTTGGGTTTGGGCCTTGTGAGACTCTAAAGAGAGTAGAGGGAGGAAGGAGAGAAAAGGAGGAGTTTACACCAAGTTTGACTTAGTTGACTCAAACTGAGTTGACTTGATGAGTCTACACCGAGTTCGACCGGGTTACGAACCAAAACATATTCGATTCTAGTGCACTAAATTAGAAACTTAATCCTAAAGTACGTGCACACATACTTATAAGCGATCCTTTTTAGAAGGTGAGGATTACCCTTCTAGCTTTTCTACATCTTAATAGTTAGCTTTATTTATTCATATTCATTCATTCCTCTTATTGATGGTTTAATGTGGTTCATTGCTCTTATTGATTTCAATTCCTTATAAATGATTGATGAATTAGATTTAAATTCAAATATTTGAACATGCAATGAAATTTAAATACCTCTTTCCTGGTTTAAAATGGACACTTTAAATGTGCATGTACTATTGATATTGTACGAGTGTAATTTGTCATATATGATTACTTGATGGAATGCTTGGAGGTCCTCGAACTAGTGGCCATTTTATCTAATAAATTAAATCGAAGTTTGTTGTGGACTTACCATCTAATGAATTGTTGTGCCTTTATGGCTTTTAGGGTCAATCCCTTTCACTGTATCCTGGGATGAACTATTTGCCCTATGTGGCTTCGATGGGCTAGTTACCCTATGTGGCTTTGATTGTATGTTTGCCTTTTATGTCTTTAATGGAATAATTTCCCTAAGTGGCTTTTATGAATTATTTTCATACAACCTTGTGATGGTAAGTTCCACTTGTTTAATTAGGACTGGATATTAGTTGAAGAGGTTACCTGAAAACATCCTATTTGTTACTCTTATAAGCTAGGGATGGTGGTATGGGACATTCTATCCGAGTTGTTGGTGTAACAGCCCGAATTTTTTTGCCAACCTGGAATTAGACGTCCTTAGGCAATGGGTCACTCCTAACACCTTATTAACTTGTCAGAACTCAATCTCAAAGTCTAAAATCGCTTGTGAACCCATTTCTTTCACAAATCCCACCCTTCACCACCTTGTTCTTTCAGTTCTTCTAAGTACTTACACCCTAGACGCTATCTTAAACTAGCTAAGTAGTATAACTTGGATCATTTTATATACAAACTACAAAGGACTAAGTACCACCTCAGATAAAAATCCTTTAGAAATGAGACAAAGTAACTAAGTGCAAAACTAGATTAATTACGAAATCCGCTAGAATCGCTTTAAATACGATCTGCAAGACCTAAAACTTGTAGAATCATTAACGCTAGATTACCCTAAAATCTCGGATCAAACTCGTTACCCGACTGCTCTCGGGAGCACGTTGAAACTCCGTATCTGATCTGGACCGTACATCGGGAGTCCGAATAATACGAGGTTAAGGACTTAGGACCGCCTCGCTGGGCTTGACAACTATCTCAGAAATCAAATCCAGATAGTGTCACAACGCTATTCGCTTGAGCTCGGAGTGAAGAGTGTGAGAAATATGAAATTAATTCAAAATAAAATATCTCAAATAGTAATCTGACACCTCTCGCTTGTGGATCAGTTTTAAGCAACCAGACCGTCAGAATCAGACCAAATTACACCCTCGGATCAGGAGAAATTTCATACACATATCCATGTACTCGGAATCTCCGATCGAGATCCGCTGACCGTTGAACTGAAATTGGTCCGCCACGCGTGATCTGAGAACCCTACTGGAACAAAAACTTAATGGACCCTAGATCCATAGTTTATGAGCTTAAGTCTGACCTTTGGCTCAAGGAGGCCCGCCAGAAGTCCTCCGTTGAGCTGAAACAGGTCCACTTTGGTTATAACCTAAGTATACTTTGACCTGGAGTCTATTTCGGTAAGTTTTTAGACTATATAAGGACCTTAAACCCTCTCTCATTGCAGCCATACGAATTTGAGAGAAACCCTAGAGAGAGAAGAGAGAAAAGAGAGAAAGTGTGGGAGGTGTGGGAGAATCTCCCTACCATGCTTCCCTGCCGCTCCACAAGCTCCACCACTCTGTTCTAATCGATTTCCCGGCGATTCCAGCTCCGTTTCTAGGTAAGAAACCCTAACCCTAATCTATTTTGGGGTTGTATAAGTTGTAGGTTATGAAATAGCTAACCTATTTCATTCTATAGGTTACCAAACTGCCATATACGGAAGCTTGGCAAACCTATCGGCTTTGTTACGATTCTACGATAAAAGGTGTAGACTTTAGGTGTATAGGTTATAGTTTTTAACGCTTTCAATGTCAGATAATGATAGATTCATGATCTGCATGCAATTGCACATGTACAAAGTGCTTTCTGTTTTCTGTTTCGATTAAAGATGCAGATTATGGAATTTTACATATTCTAGGTATTCGTAGAAAATACCGTATACATATAAATTTTGGAAAAGTGTTTGACATGATTATTTGTTGTATGAATATATAATATATGGACAAAATACTTATTTGGCGAAAGGATTCACCCAAATACATGTTTTACTGATATACACTATGTATGTAGAAATACTGTATTGTAGAAAGTACCGTATACATATATATTTTAGAGATGTATTTGCCATGATTATTTTTTGTATAAATATATTATATATGTGTAAAATACTTTCTTGGCGAAAGGACTCGCCCTAATACATGTTTGCTAACATACACTAAGTATGTTGAAATAGTGTATGTTAAGTGTTTGTGAAAATGCTTGTGTGAGTAAGTGTTTGGATGTTGATGCCTTAGGAGGGTGTTGAGATGGGATTCTCAACTATCTTAGAGACATGTATGATTTCTTCCATGAGGTTGTTTACTTAAACCGCTTACTTGTATAATATATGTGTTTGTATTCCTATTTATATAGCGCTTTATAACATGCTTTATAACATGCTTTATAATATGCTTTATGATATGCTTGTTAACATGCTCAACTGATTGTATGATTTTATTTATGTAAGGCGTATGTTTAAATTCATGTTTATGTTGTATGATCCGTCATGGGTGATGGGGGAGTGGTGTAACAAATGCGTGTAACAGCCCTGGCAGCCCTAAAAGGATAATACCAAACATTGATTGTATGATTGAATCTTAATCCACTACTTCTTTATCTATCTACAATTGATTATGTTTGGGGCTATGATTATAGTCCAGACAATCGGTACCAGAATTGAATTCATGACTGTGATTCATTTGCCACGTGAGATGTGTTCGACGAACTCGAGTCGTACTTCTATTGGCGATAGTGGTTGGCCACGCGAAGTGCTTATGCACTTCATGTCGTTCAACTTGTTGTGCGCTCGAGCTAGCCGAGCTCGTTAAGTAACCCGATTTGTCTAATGTATGTTCACCATGTTTGGACGCTACTGCTTGAACCTAGGGTACCAAACTTACTAGTGAAATCCCTTTTAACCATGGTACATCGATCCGCTAAGACTCATGAGCTGGGCATGGTGGTATGGGACACCGTGGTCGAGCTGTCGGCCTACGCTGGGGCCACATGCCTCCCCGTAGTGACCAGTGAGCAACCACACTCGTGAGCCGATTATGGTGGTATGGGACACTATATTCGTGCTGTTGGCCTACATTGATAAGGTGATGGGGGAGTGGTGCAACGAATGCGAGCAACAGCCCTAGCAGCCCTTTGTAGTGACCTCGAGCATACTCTGAAATTACGGTGAGCCTTAGAGTTTTGCCGCGGTGTATAGAGTATGAACTAGGCCTGTTTCTGTATAGTGATGAATCATTAAAGAGGTGATGGGGGAGTGGTGTAACCTTTGTGCGTAACAACCCTGACAGCCTTTGCAGTGACCTAGAAAAACACACCATCGTCTAAGATTAACTAGGACTGACGACCCTAGATTGGATCATGTTTAGGAATGATACAAGGGAGGTACCTTAGTTTTTCAATCCTTCTGTTTGAAATGGACTAATAAATACTCGGTAATCATGCTCATCATGCATTGCATGTGCCTGGAAGATGTGGAGCACTGAGGGATGAAAGCATACCGCGAACGTAAGATGGTGTCGTATGAGGGAGGGTGTGGTGAGGGCATACATCATGACTGCATTCATACTTGCATTAATAAGAGTAGTTAGAAGTGTTTGGTTTTACTGCTTTATCGTTACTGCTTGACTAAGTTGATAACATGTTAACCTATGCTTTACTGTTCCATTGAGTTGATCACTCACTCCCACGTTACGAGACGGTGTTGTACACACCAACCAGATTTGTTGAGTTTCAGGTGATGGCGATGTTTATGAAGCAGAGCCGGACTACTTCTATGATGAGGAGGAGGAATTCTCCTATCTGTATCTCTCTGGCAGGTCTACGAAGACCTGGTATTGTATTGACGGGGCTATGGTATTTGGGATAGGAGACATTACACTTCCTCACATTTGGTATATTTTAGAACTGTACTTGCAATTATTTAACCTGGTAACATTATCACACTCTGGAGACTCACCACTGTTTTTTTATATTATGTATATTTATCACAGTCTTCCGCTTACAATTTAACTATCTCTGGAGTATGATATGTTATTTTGGCTTAATCTCACTCATGTTCAATGCACGAATATAGTCAACATTCAATCATCATTCATTTTGTTGCATAAGTGATGTTCTAGAACTCGGGAGTTAAGTTTATGCTCGACCCCCGATTTTCGGGATGTTACAGTTGGCCTATGCTGGGTGATGAGCCCCCCATAGTGACCTTTGAGATTTATAAAAATGGTTGTTTGAAATTGAAATAATAATGGTTAGGCTAATCATGCATTTTCATGGCATACAGACTTTACCGGGTGGTCGATGTAAGACACGGGAATTCTTGGGTCACTATGGGCTGTACCATGGAGTATTTTACCAGGTGATCCTAAGTTATTATCGTGTGCATTGGATCCACTATGGGTTGTCCTTGTTACATGGACTTTTTTAGGTGGCTAGTCCTCCTTAGGGCGTACCTTTGAGTATTTTTTCAAGAGACTAGTTCTCCTTGGGCATCCTCGTTGCATGGTCTTTTTCAGGTGGCTAGTTCTCCTTAGGGCATACCTTTGTGTACTTTTTTAGGTGGCTAGTTCTCCTTGGGCGACCTTTTTACTATCTGGATGAGCATCCCCATGTATGTGAGCATGTGCATGCATCCATACATTTAAATAAGAATACCATTGTGAAATATATTTTATGTTTACATAACTAATGGACTTGTCTCAATATTATGATGGTTATTGCAAAATATTCATTATGGACGATTCCTGATAAACTATGCTTAATTATTTTGATATTTCAATAAATCTTGGGGGTTATACCTCACTACAATAGTTATTGACACTATCAAACCATATTCAGTATGCAGGAGACGCAGATGATATGCATGTTGGTATTCATGTGGAATATGAGGAGTCAGATGACCTTGCGACTCTAAATTGTGGATTTCATTTATGCTAAATTTGTATTTTTATGTGTTGTAATGACTCAGGACATTGGTTTGTATAAGCTTTCGGGCAGCCACTCGATTATTTGGTTATGTATAGTTGAATTCCCTCTACTACTTGATTTATTTCTATTCCACCAAACTGCTAACTCTGATAAAAAAATGTGAAATTTGGGTTATCTTTGAAGGTTAACACTCGGGTTTTCGGAGAACTAGTATACTCGGGTTTCGAGAACCGAGGTGTTACAACACGTTCAGTTTTAAGGTCATATTTCCAAAATATATCTTCATGATCCCATTCCGGCAATTGATTATAGCATTAGCAGTGGCCAAGAATGGTCGGCCTAATATGACGGGATTTGATTGCTCGCATTTATAACCAAGTGTGTATCTAAGACAATGAAGTCTACTGGGTAGTAGAATCTATCAACTTGGATCAACACATCTTCTACCACACCTCTCAGTATCTTAATCGAGTGGTCAACCAATTGTAATATTGTCTTGGTGGGCTTCAACTCTCAAAGTCCCAATTACTCGTATACCAAGAATGGTATCAGATTGACACTTGTCCCAAGGTCTAAAAGTACTTTATCAACCCGAAAATTTCCTATTACACATGAGATTGTAGGACTTCCAGGATCCTTGTATTTTGGGGGAGTGTTTTGATTTATGATGGCACTTACTTGTTTAGTCAAAAAGGCTTTCTTATGTACGTTCAACTTGTGCTTTACTGTACATAAATCCCTTAAGAATTTGGCATAAGATGGGAACTGTCTAATCTCGTCCAATAAGGGAATGTTGATCTTGACTTGCTAGAAAACCTCTAAAATATCATGATTTTCACTTGGTATTTTTGATGTAATGAGACGTTGGGGAAATGGTGCCACGGGCTTGTATTCTTGCATTGGCTCTATGTCATGTGAAGCACTGTTAGATTCACCATCATCCTTCCATTCTTTGGACTCCTTAGGTTTCTCAACCTTCTTAAGAATCTCCATGTCAATCTCTTTTTCATTTTCTAAGGTGGTGATGGATGTAACATGTTCCACGTGTAGAGTTGAAGAGTTGGGATCACCTATCTTAAATTGTCCCTTACGGTTAGGTTGAGATTGGGTTAGAAAGGTCCCTTTCTCCCTAACATTTAGTTGTCTTAATTCTTACAACTGAAGTTCTGAGTTCATTTATGGCCTACAGTTTCCCTTGCATGAATGTATTCAATGTATCCTCAAGAGTTTTTCTGGATGGAGATCCACTAGATGGCCCTTTGGGATTATTGGTTACATTCGCAGTTGGTATGTTCCTCCAACTAAAGTTCATATGGGTCGACTAATTGACGGTGTATGTGTTGGAATTTGGTGCACTGAAGGGGCATTGATATGCGTTTGTAGTATTTACTTGAGCATGCAACACCTCTAGGAATATGAGGATTGTAGGACAATCCTTTGTTAGGTATACATTGCTTTTTCAAATATCACATACGATTTCAATGCCCATTTTGGATAGGATCACTTTCTTCCTAGATTCTAAGGCCTTAATCTTCCTTGTGAGATCCGTCAGCCTTACATTAACATCTTCCTCCTCTTTGAGCACATATAATCCCCTCTCTATTGGCATTGCCTTGGTATTACTAGCTTGGTTAGATGTATCCCACGATTGGGCATTTTTAGCTAGCATGTCAAAGTTATCCCAGGCATCTTCCAGTTCCTTGCTCATAAATTTTCCATTGCACATCATTTCTATGAATTGATGCATATTTGGATTCAACCCATCATAGAAAAAGTTAATCATCTGCCAAATCCCATAGCCATGGTGTGGGCAAGCAAGAAGTAAGTCCTTGAACCATTCCCAACATTCGAAAAAAGTTTTATCTCTTTTTTGGGAGAAGTTCATTATGTCTCGTCTGAGAGTGTTGATTTTATGATCTGGGAAGAACTTTTTAAGGAACTACCAATTCATCTCGACCCTTATACTAATGGATCTCGGCCTTAATGAGTGAAGCCATGATTTGGCCTTCCCTTTTAGAGATAATGGAAACAATTTTAGTCTAATCATGTCAAGAGGAACATTGTTAAATTGTATGGTTATGACAATCTCTTCAAATTCTTTTATGTGCAACTATAGACTTTCTGAATCAAGTCCTTCGAATTTAGGGAGTAATTGGATCATCCCAGGTTTAAAGTCTAAGTTTCCAGCGCTGGTTGGGAAAATCATGTAGGAAGGTGTACTTATTCTCGCCGGCTGCAAATAATCATGTAGGGTTAGAACCGATGGAACTTGGTGTACATCATTCTTATCACGCACTGTCCTAACTAGTGGTGTGTTCCGGATCAGATTCTCAACAAAGAATTGTTCAGTTTAAGTCATAGTTTCATATGATGTTTTAGGAGTATTTAGATATTTTCTAACTCGTCGATGGATCACGAGCCCATCAACTAAACTTCCTTTACTTAAAAGTCTCAATGTATGGTGCCTTACCCACTTGGGCATGAACCACACAAAACTCCAATTCTAGCCCTAAGTCTTAAGTCATGCAACAATTATGAAAGCAATTAGAGGGAGAGAGGAAGGATGTTACCCGTAGGAAATAACTAGAACTAGATTTAAGAATCAAACAAAACCAAGACAAGTGAACAATGTTAGCAATGTTAGAAGATCTAAAAAAACAAACTCGAAAAAAAAAAAAAACAAATTCTGAAATTTAGAAAACTTTAAAAATCCTAGGTTAGAGAAATTCAGAGAAAAAGAAAAATCTGACCTAAAATAAAAACTAAACCTGGAAAACCTAAACTTAATCGTGTTTAATGTCACTCTCAAGCAACGACGCCAAAAACTTATTTATAAACCCCAAGTACAGGGTTACGAAGTTGTAATAACTGTGGGATCCCAATATTTAGTAACACCGCTCGCGCACACATCTCCCGATCTGCACTGTTAGTAGACCATACACCACACCCTAGTGCACCCAGCAACCCCACGAAAGTGATTTGTTCTGGATGACCTTGAGACCTCTATCATGTGGACCACGTCGTCGTTGCGGTCGTAATGGTGAAAACCGTGCATCAATCCGATGCTCCGTTAGTGAGATACGAGCCATCGAATGTATGACCCAAATTGCATATCCTGTAACACAAGAAACCTTTATTGTGTTAGGCCCATGTGGGCCTAAAGCCTACTTTTAGAACATGGAAATTATCATAAGATAAGACAATCACTACATGGTAAATAAGTAGCTAGCACATATAAGACAAGCATTATAAGACAATTTGGGTTTTACCCCAAAATCCATCATTAACCTTCTTCCCATGCCTTAGAAACTAATCATGGCTCATGTCTACCTCATCCTACACATGCATCCAATGCATGTCTTGATTTGTGCTACATCACTTCAAATAACTAATTGCAACACTCCACTTCATCATTTATCATGCATCACCTACAACCCATAACCCTTATCCATTCATTAACCAATGCATGCCTAGATTTCTTGTCAAGCCCCAAATCCGGGGATGGACAGCTTCTGTAATGCCCCGAATCTGGCACTCGACTTCCATACACCAAGTCCCAAGTTTGGCGCACGACAAGGAAGATTTTTTACTAATTTTTTTTTAATAATAATACCTAAGCATGATCTATAATCACAATACTAGCAACAGTCTCCATTATAAATCCTGATGGTTACAAGTACAATGCTTTTTCAAAAGGTACATGATGACAATATTACTAAATAACTAAATAGATACAATGCATCGAGAAACCTATGTCCTCCAAGTTACTCCTGTCATGAAAAAAATTAGAAAATAGGAAGCTTAGGTAAAAAGCCTAGTGAGTACACTCGTGTGTGCATAGTGTACAAGCATGCAAAAACAATCAAATATCAAACTACACAAACTGAAGCATAGTGACCAAGTAATGATACATAAAGCCAAGAGGGCATGATGAAATGTAAGAGATGATATGCAAAAGTATGTTGGGTGTATGCAGGCATGCAAATCATCCTCTAAATGTCTACATCACAATATAGTTATCATCACTGGGAATCACCGGGGCCTGGTATCCAGACCAAGTCTGAAACTTGTTGAATAGAGGCTTTGCATACCTGCCTTGTCAATGGGGGGCCTATGGCCATGCCAATACCCACTCGGCACACCAGTAGCGGACCCATTTCGAGCGCTGGTCAAACCTAACCACATTCGCTCCAACTCTTCAGCTAGGCGTGGCCGAACCTCTTCTCACCCGACCACGTCGACGGGATTCAGGCCTACTATGGTCTTTGGCACCAGGTGACCCATGGCATCCGCCCAGTCTTAACGATGAGGCTCGAGGGTACCACTCGAGGTTTAGGGAGTTTCACCCAAGGGTCTAGGACCCAGTATAAGAAACCCAAATTTTCGGTGTCCACAAATACCAACCATGATGCCACTGTGGTGGTCTCATCAATATAACTAGGATGTTGTTGTAGTGTTCAATCCATCTCATGAGGATGTTATGTAAAATACAATGATAATCCACAAGCACGCTATGCAGTATAATTGCACTCAAGCAATGCTATGCATGTAAGCCACATATGCATATGAGGCAACCCTAATACCAATCGGGCTCCTCTGCCAACCACATCCGATCTGTAATCCACGCTCATCGTGGAAAGCATATACATGTAAAATAAATTACAATGTAGCATCAAGTGAGCTTTAGGGACTTCAAGCCAGGGACCATGCCCGATTTATTCGCTTAGGGACTTTAACCTAGGGACCAAGCCCGCGGTCTCTCGGACCAGATACATTTGCACATACTCCATTAGGTGCACCCCACACCAACATCCTCTACCACATACTCCATCATGTGCACCCCACACCAACATCCTCTACCACATACTCCATCATGTGCACCCCACACCAACATCCTCTACCACATGCATATGATCTCTGCATGATCAAACTATGCACACCATACACTCCTCATCCATGATGCATGTCCATGGATATGTGCATACAGATGCAATATGCACAAATATCATAAGACTAGTAAAAAATTATCACAGTACCAACATGGCAAAACAGTGGTATAATGTACACTCTCCCTCATGATCATGGGGCTATGCGAGTGTCCACACTTCCACATCACAAGTGTGCACCAACCACATAATAGCACATCTAGGATCAATCCATCACTAGCACCAATCGCATGGCCGAAACCTCATACAGTGGCACCAGAACAAGTTGTATATCAAACACATGCAAGTGATGCACACATACCATAACATGTCTCAATTCCACATGTCAAGATCCATAACTATTTGAAAGCTAGTTCGTATCACCAACATACTCATTCACGGTTAAGAGTTAAGTGGTTCACCTCATCAGTTCCGTAGGAAGTGGGTGCATAAGTGTCACGTCATTATATAGCGCTAGGTGCACTATCTATGACTCGAGGTAATACATACGATGGTCCACTTAGTCCTTACGTCCAACTGAACACCATACAAGCATATAAATATAAATTAGCATTACCATACAATACAATCATCGCATCTAACCATACACGCATCATCATCACCATAAGTATCACATTACACAATCACCGCACATGTGCCATCACCACATGCATAATTAGATTTCAATCCAACGCCTTAACATGTCTAGTTATCATTTCAAGTGGACTAAGGCCCAGTTCATTGCCACACTTGAATGGGTCGGTTAGTGAGTTGCTACATCCCATTCTTTTGGCTTGTTGGGTGATCCATTTGATTTTCATAAATGGTTCATTCGAGGACTCAATCATAACTCATTCACAAGGCCCAAATGGGACTTGGCATACATACATCACAAGGAGTCTCATGCACTTACCAAGAAGCCCAAACATAGGCCCAATATGCACTTCTCATGGAGTCTTACGTTCTTAATAAGAGGAAGTAACCTATGGTCCCGATAGGTTTACCATTAATGGGCCCACAAGGCATCCACTAAAGGTGGGCTTTAAGGCTAATAGGCCCACTACTCTAATGCCATTGTGAACATATTAGTGGAGTTCACAAATCAAGCCCAATACTAGTAATAAGATGGGTTTAATAATCAATCTGACACACATCCTAAGTTCACATACCCAAGAGATTACATCATTGGCATAGTCCACGAGTTCGGAGTGACCACACAATTCTCATATGCCCACATGGTCCTGTGGCCACTCCATTATCAGAAGTCCAAATGGTTAAGTGGCTACACAAATGTCACTCTACTTGCCACAATAAAGGATTTAAGGTCAGATGGTTACTTTTCTTTTTTTTACTACACCATAGCTCGCATAGTGGGGCAACCACTTTATTAAACTTCCTCATGGTTAGGCGGCCAGTACCACAATTTTACATAGTTTAGTATATATACGATTACTATCATGATCTAGTGTCCATATTTCAAAATATCCAAACATAATTGAACAATCATAATCCTACACACGAATACAAGGCTATGCTAATTATGTTAAGTCTTAGGCAACAACCCCCTCACACTTCACATGGCTAATAATCCTGGGTTAGTGTCACATGATGAATGGACTAAGGGTCATATTTAATCACATCACATATAGTTTAACGGTCCTTACTTCCACCTTATTAATGAGCATAATATAAGGTCCATAATTATGTCACGCTATACAAACTTGAGGTCCACTTTATCATTAAGTTGTACATCATAATTCACATGACTCAGATAATCCACACGTACAATTTGATTGTACATGATTTGAGTGGCCATGCCTATGCTCATAAGCATGTGGTTGAGTCATTGGATGGCCATCAATGCTACTTTATTTCATACGGTTAGGTGGCCTTGTGCGTATTTCACATTCATACAATTAGATGACTACATATATTCCACCATTGCCTATGATTAGGTGGCCATACATACATCAGATACCCACATGATTAATGGGCCAAACAGGTATATCACACCCTCACACCACTAGAGTCTACGTATTTGTTATAATTGAACATGTTTAAGGGTTTAATCACAAGTCACATGATTATATTACTTGGGGCTGCACTCCAACCAAAGTGCCAAGTGGTCAAGGGCTATCCATTCATTATATAATTATCTAATCTAGGGCAGCAACCCAACCCACATGATTTAGTGCAGATGGCACATCACATGATCATGTGGTGGTAGACCACTCATGCCGCACAATTTCACGTGGATTAGGGACAACTCATGCACCACAAGTTCACATAGCTTAGCAGTTGCCTAATCATCACATGATCATGTAGTTTGGCCACATACAATCACCAGTTTGCACATGCAAGGTGGACCACATCAAATTACCAGATCCCATAATTTAGGGCCACAAAAGTCTTGATATCCTCTCCATCTAGGTTATGTCACCTTAGTAACAAGTCGAAAGACAAATAACCATCACTACAGGCCCACCCGTTGGACAGTGCGGGCTACTAGCTTTGGGCCTGCTCTAAGTTCTGTACCATACTCTAAAACGAGCGAACACGTGGATAAACGACGTTGATATGAAGCACATGCCTCACATGGAATCTACAGCGAACCCATGATCTAGACAATTTTGACAACACATAAGTAGTACAGTGGACCCGATAATGACTTTTAAAGGTAAATCCTATTGTCCCATGGATATGGTATACTGAGATTTGCATCTAATTTATTTTGAGTTAACATGAAGTGTTAGGTCCACTGAAATGGTGGGGTCCACTTCCCAAATGGCTATAAAATGGATGAGCGGTGTAGATATGCAACACGTACACCTAAGTGGGCTACACATGCACCAATCCATGGTGGGCCTGGGGCTTAAAATCAAGTCAATTTGTGGCTTGTGTGGGCCACACCACACAAAAGTTGAGAGGGTTACCCTCCATTTAACATTCATAATCATTTGTTGGGCCCACCAAGACGTGGTTCATAAATCCAACCCATCCATTTTATGTGTCCCACTTGGTTAAGGGGTCAGACCAAGTTTCAGATGCATCTAAATTTCAGGTGGACCCCAGCAACTATTTTTATATGTTTTAACTAAGTCTTCACTGATTTTAGATGGTGTGGGCCACTTGAATTCCGTATACGGCTGATTTTTGGGAATATCCCATTTTTAAAGGGGACCCGTCAAATGCACGATGTTGATACTCGACATACATCACAGTGGGGCCTGTGGTGCGGCTCACCGTCCTTGCCTACTCAACAAGCAACAAGACGCTGCTTGCTGTAGCGTCCTCTAGACTCTAACGACAAGGGCGTCCAGCCTGCTGTTTTATTTATTTATTTATTTTTGTTTTTTTATGGTTTTTCATAGGTGGGGCCACATGAGGACGATTCAATCTGACTATTGAGTTCTCCGGCTCGTGACAAGCCCAATGAGCCCAATATTCAATATGTTTAGGCGTACAGAAACATTACAGCGGGCCCTAACATGTTTTAATAGTAAATACCATTTGCTACCACTATTTTCTATAATGTGGCCCGTCAGAGATTCAGATTAGCTTCATTTTTTAGCTCAAGGCCTAAAATGAGCTGGGAAATTGGATGGACAGTGTGGATCAAATACATACATCATTTGGGGGGGGGGCGTTGTGGTCCCACGGCCCCTCCCCTTTCAATAAGCAGCTGGGACGCTGGCAGCAGTGTCCACTCTCTTCTCTCTCTCTCTCTCTCTCTCTCTTATATATGTGTGTGTGTGTGTGTGCATGGGTAAGAGTGTGAGCCTGGCCAACCCAATGGGCCATACTTGGACAGTTTGGATAGCATACAAATATTCTGGTGGGGCCCACTATCAATGGGTCCCACATGAAGTCCATAATAATTTGGTTTTGTATATTTTCTCCTATACATCCACACCATTAATCATATCGTTATCATCATTATAATTATCTTCACCATCAATCATATTATCTTCATCATCCACACCATCTCTAACATTAGAGCATCATCTTCACCATCCATAAACACAATGAAAACAAAATAAGAATGAGTGGGGAGGGTGTACTCACCTTGATGGATTAGATGGATGGTTGAGATGAATGGAAGGGATGGGATTGATGGCCCACTAAGATCTCTCTCTCTCTCTCTCTCTCTCTCTCTCTCTCTCTCTCTCTCTCTCTGATGGTAGGAAAATGGTGAAAATGTTGAGGATTGAAGGGGTATTTGTAGAGAATTTGCTAAAATTGTGGTTATGTTAGGTTAATGTGGCTATGATTAGCTTAGGTAAGGATTATGACAAGTAATGCATGATTAGGACTTAATGGTGGATTAAATGAGACATGGGGTGGCATGGCATGATGACATCATGCATAAGGTGTTGTATGGAGAAGGGTTAACTTTGGATACACATGAAAGAGGGGTGGTATGGGTGTGTGACATCACACACATGGGTAGAGATTCTCTCACCCATGTGTGGCATAGTGCATGTGTGCATAGCATGTATTGTGCACATGTGTGGAATGAAATATATGGCACCATGCGCACATGATATACCAATGGTTCTTCGCTGCGTATCTCACTAACGGAGCATTGTACAGATGCATGGGTGGTATCTTCGCGATCGCAGCGATGGGGCGGTTGATATGAAATAGGTTTCGAGGTCTTTAGGTTCTGGTCAGTTGAGTGTGCACTATGCATGGCTAGTCTAAGTCTAGCCAAGGGCGTCAATCATCGTGCACATAGGCATAGAAAATGGTACGGAATAGATGGGGTCTTATATTTCATCCACCTTGGCCAATGCATACTTAGCACCATCCATCTCATCCATCAACTACCTATACTTTACACTACCTTCTGCCTCACTTATAGCACCAATAAGACCCCATAAACTTGACACCTCAACCCCAAATTCTCTATATAAGAGTAGGAGCTCTCTTACACTCATTTCTTTGTTATACTTAGAAAATTCTGAGATTTTAAAAGAGAGTGAGAGAGAGTGGGCCAAGGTGTGGCCCACCATCAATCCTAGATGGAGTGGACCACACATCATCATCCAACTATCCATCCATTTGAGGTGAGTTTACACCCCCTCCTTCCATCCTTATCACCTCCTCTTTCTTAATTTCATATTTTTAATGCATGTGGGCTGACTGGTGTGGATCCCTATAGTTTCATATATTACTGGCCATGGTGGTCAGCAAGTGGCCCACGTCATTATGGTCCACCATGATGAACATTATATCCACACTCTTCACTTGTAATCCCATTTTTGTATCTGGATAGCAACTTCTAAAAATCGTATAAAATCAATCATACTAATATCGGAGTTAAAATTTGGGAATAATATGAACCACAATATGAGATAACTCTGGGCCAAATTTCGTAGCCATCCAACGGTCCAATCATCCGTAGCAACAAATTTACTTAGCTGCTGTCCAGCAGCACATGCAGGATTCCGATTTGCCAACAATGGACCCATTTTTAATTCCTCCAATGAATGTATTAAAAATATATGTTCCATTGGATTCGTAGAAAATTGAACTAGCTTTCCAACAGTGTATAATAAGCCTCAATCGGAGTTCAGACGGCTGAGATCTTGGCCTTATAAGAAAGATGTATTTGGGAGCTGGTTATGACCATTCTTGTGTGGGCCATATCCGTGATTCCAATGGTCAAATGTATTTGATATTTGTTCTTAACTTACTTGAGATAGTAAATAATCATTTGTATGGTCCTTATGGTTAGATTCTTTCATGATAAAATTTAGAAAATTCTGGACCGACAGATACTTCCATAAGGATAAACCTTGAATTATTTTTTTATGGTCTAGATGAATCCAAGGCTCTGTATGGTTGGAGATCTATATATAGTATAAATGGCTTATTTCAAAACCATCCATTAGATCAAATTTTCTAAAAGAGAATTTGATCAATACATTTCATGTGCTACTTGATGTGTACGTTGGATATATATTGTACATAACATTCATCCTCTTATTCACCCACTTGGGTGTGGGATCACTTGTGATTTATACATTTTATTAGTTCATCCAATCTAGAAACCCATGTACATTGCTGTGTGTCTCTTATTTATGGTTTGCTAGCATGTAGACCCCACTTTCCTTTGTATCTATTTCATTTCCTTTGCACTTTCTATTTGCTGAAAAATTTCAAGTACTTAATTGTAGTGCATGTAGGCCTCTTTGACACCTTGTAGTGGGCCCCATGCTTTGTAGTTAAGGGTACCACTATGGGAGATGTTTAATTCTTATATCAGTGAGCTGGGATGTCCCACCTTTTTGTCAGGAATAATCCCCAAATGTTTGGAAAGTGGGTCCTAAGTTATGATAGACTCAATTGCTGAAAACTGTCTGATTATTTTTATATTTTGTACTAACTTTGAGCCTCTGTAGTGGACCCCACGCACAAGATATGAGTAGGCCACTACTTAAAACCTTTAATATATATCAATGAATAGAGAAATTATATTTTACTTGGGCCAAATCAGACCTCATATGATCAAGGAGTGGATCCCAAAATGGGGCAAGGCACAGCTGTGTAGAAAATTAAAATACCTATTTTGGCCCTATATCGAATGTTATGTGTGCACAACCAGTTGGTCCTAGATTATAATTTTTGAATTATATATATAGTACTACCAATGGAACCTAATGGCATACTGAAAGGTGGTCCCTTGTGATCTTGGGACATACTCAAAGTCGAGACAAAACTAATTTTGCACTGTGTTTCCTGCACATTTCCTCCAAGTACCCATGTTTAGGATATCACCGTAAATTGTATACACCAAACAATGAGGCTCACCTTATACTTTTTAGAGCCCATGCATAGAGCTAACATATGGATCCTTCCTTTCACCAGATGTGGGTCTCACATGATCATAAACCTGAATTGAAGATGGCTAGAAACCAACATTGCATAAAAATCTGTTTGACGTAAAATTTATGTGGGGCCACGTCAGTGGGGTCCACCACTTTTCCAAAGCATTTAATGCAGCATCTGAACTCTGAAGAATAACTCTTAGGTGTTGTTGGGCTAAAAACCTTATGTAACAGCCTAGATTTTTTTGCCAACCTGGAATTAGATGTCCTTGGGCAATGGGCCCCTCCTAACACCTTATTAACTTGTCAGAACTGAATTCCACAGTCTAAAATCGCTTCTGAACCCATTTCCTTCACAAATCCCACCCTTCACCACCTTGTTCTTTCAATTTTCCTAAGTACTTTCACCCTAGACCCTATCTTAAACTAGTTAAGTATTATAACTTGGATCACCTTATATACAAACTACAAAGGCCCGAGTACCACCTCGACCAAAAATCACTTAGGATTAAATCCTTTAGAAATGAGACAAAGTAACTAAGTGCTAAACTAGATTAGCTATGAAATCTGTCTGAATCGCTTTAAATACGATCTGCAAGACCCAAAACTTGTAGAATCATTGACGCTAGGTTACCCTAAAATCTAGGATCAATCTCATTACCCGGCTGCTCTCGGGAGCATCTCGAAACTCTGTATCAGTTCTAGACCGCACATCGGGAGTCTAAATAATTCGAGGTTAAGGACTTAGGATCGCCTCGCTGGGCTTGACAACCATCTCGGAAATCAAATCCAGATAGTGTCCCACGGCTGTTCACTTGAGTCCGGAGCGAGGAGTGTGAAAATACTTGATTTTCTTTAAAAATAAATATCTCAAATAGTAATCTGGGACTTGTCGCTTGCGGGTCAGTATTAAGCAACCTGACCGTCAGAATCTGACCCAAATACACCCTCGGATCAGGAAAAATTTCATAAACATTTACATGTACTCGAAATCTCCGATCGAGATCCACTGACCGTTAAACTGAAACTGGTCCGCCACGTGTGATCTGGGAATCCGACTAAAACGAAAACTTAACTAAATTTAGATCCGGTGTCGGTGAGCTTAAGTTCGACCTTTGACTCAAGGGGGGGGCTCCGAAAATACTCTATTGAGCTGAAACAGATGCCCTTTGGACAAAACCCAAGTATACCTTGTTCTCAAGTCTGTTTCAGTGAGTTTTTAGGCTATATAAGGACCTTAAACCCTCTCTCCTTGCAGCCATACGAATTTGAGAGAAACCCTAGAGAGAGAAGAGAGAAAAGAGAGAGAAAGTGTGGGAGAAGTGGGAGAAACTCCCTGCTACTTTTCCTTGCCGTTCTACGAACCATTCTCATCGCTTTCTCGGCGATTCCGGCGTCATTTCTAGGTAAGAAACCCTAACCCTAATCTGTTTTGGGGTTGTGTAGGTTGTAGGTTATGAAATAGCTAACCTATTTCGTTCTATAGGTTGCCAAACTGCCGTAGGTGAAAGCTTAGCAAACTTATCGTATTTGTTACGATTCTATAATAAAAGGTGCAGACTTTAGGTGTATAGGTCATGGTTTTCAATGCTTTCAATGTCAGATAATGATAGATTCATGATCTGCATGCAATTGCACATGTACAAAGTGCTTTCTGTTTCCTGTTTCGATTAAAGATGTAGATTATGGAATTTTACATATTCTAGGTATTTGTAGAAAATACCATATACGTATAAATTTTGAAAATGTATTTGACATGATTGTTTGTTGTATGAATATACGATATATGGATAAAATACTTATTTGGCGAAATGATTCGCCCAAATACATGTTTTACTAATATACACTATGTATGTAGAAATACTGTATTGTAGAAAGTACCGTATACATATGTATTTTAGAGATGTGTTTGCCATGATTATTTGTTGTATAAATATACTATATATGCGTAAAATATTTTCTTGGGGAAAGGACTCACCCTAATACATGTTTGTTAACATACACTAAGTATGTTGAAATAGTGTATGTTAAGTGTTTGTGAAAATGCTTGTGTGAGTAAGTGTTTGGATGTTGATGCCTTAGGAGGGTGTTGAGATGTGATTCTCAACTACCTTAGAGACCTGTATGATTTCCTCCATGTGGTTGTTTACTTTAACCGCTTATTTATGAAACATATGTGTTTATGTGCTTGTTTATATAGTGTTTTATAACATGCTTTATAACATGCTTTATAACATGCTTTATGATTGTATGATTTTGTTTATGTAATGCGTATGTTTAAATTCATGTTTATATTATATGATCCGTCATGGGTGATGGGGGAGTGGTGTAACGAATGCGTGTAACAGCCCTGGCAGCCCTAAACGGATAATACTAGACTTTGATTATATGATTTGAATCTTGATCCACTACTGCTTTATCTATCTGCAATTGATTGTGTTTGAGGCTATGATTATAGTCCAGACAATCGGTACCAGAATTGAATTCGTGGCTGTGATTCATTTACCATGTGAGATGTGTTCGACGAACTCGAGTCGTACTTCGGTTGGCGATTGTGGTTGGCCACGCTAAGTACTTATGCACTTCATGTCGTTCAACTTGTTGTGTGCTCGAGCTAGCCAGCTCGTCAAGTAACCCGATCTGTCTAATGTATGTTCACCATGTTTGGACGCTACTGCTTGAACCTAGGGTACCAAACTTACCAGTGAAATCCCTTTTAACCATGGTACCTCGATCCGCTAAGACTCATGAGCTGGGCATGGTGGTATGGGACACTATATTCGTGCTGTCGGCCTACATTGATAAGGTGATGGGGGAGTGGTGCAACAAATGCGAGCAACAGCCCTGGCAACCCTTTGTAGTGGCCTCGAGCATACTCTGAATTTGCGGTGAGGCGATGAGTTTTGCCGCAGTGTAGAGAGTATGGACTAGGCCTGTTTCTGTATAGTGATGAATCGTTTAAGAGGTCATGGGGGAGTGGTGTAACCTTTATGCGTAACAGCCCTGGTAGCCTTTGCAGTGACCTAGAAAACACACCATCGTCTAAGATTAACTAGGACTGATGACCCTAGAATGGATCATGTTTGAGAATGATACAAGGGAGGTACCTTAGTTTCTCAATCCTGCTATTTGAAATGGACTAATAACAACTCGGTAATCATGCTCATCATGCATTACATGTGCCTGGAAGATGTGGAGCACTGAGGGATGAAAGCATGCCGTAAACGTAAGATGGTGTCGCACAAGGGAGGGTGTGGTGAGGGCATATATCATGACTGCATTCATACTTGCATTAATAAGAGTAGTTAGGAGTGTTTGATTTTACTACTTTATCATTACTGCTTGACTGAATTGATAACATGTTAACCTATGCTTTACTGTTCCACTGAGTTGATCACTCACTCCCACGTTACGGGACGGTGTTGTACACACCAACTAGATTTGTTGAGTTTCTGGTGATGGCGATGCTTATGAAGCAGAGCCGGACTACTTCTATTATGATGAAGAGGAGTTCTCCTATCTGTATCTCTCTGGCAGGTCTATGAAGACCTGGTATTGTATTGATGGGACTATGGTACTTGGGATAGAAGACATTACACTTCCTCACATTAGGTATATTTTAGAATTGTACTTGTAATTAATTAACCTGGTAACATCATCACACTCTGGAGACCCACCATAGTTTATATATGTTATTTATCTATCACAGTCTTCCGCTTGCAATTTAACTGTCTCTGGAGTATGATATGCTGTTTGGGCTTAATCTCACTCATGTTCAATGCACGAATATAGTCAACATTTAATCATCATTCATTTTATTGCATAAGTGATGTTCTGGAACTCGGGAGTTGAGTTTATGCTCGACCCTCGATTTTCAGGATGTTACACCTTAAGTGGGCCATATAGTATGGGCTATTTTGTATGGGCCTTACCTTTCATGTAATGAGAACCACCTAGCGTGTTTTGTAAATGGGTGTTATATAACTTGTAAAATATTTAGTGGAGTGATCTTGATATCCAAATGTTCTCTTAAGATATAGTGGCCTTGGGCCCATCTAAATGATGCAACCCTAAGGCCCAAGCGGGCCCAACACTAAGAGAAATTGTTGGGGAGTGAGAAGCCCACAATGGTAACCTTCCTTGAGCCCATTGGGCAGGCCCTTTGCCTACTGGGCAGCGTGCCTTGCATACTACCTCTAGTCAAGTGGACCATGCTTAGAGAGGCCTATTTTACAATGTATAAACAGGATAATTAAGCTTTTTCTTAGTTTATTATATATTTGGCTAGTGGGCCCAATACAATGTATGACATGAAAGATGTTAGCATGTTGTTCTTGGGTTTGAGATTGTGCATTGTTTCTAATTAGTGGTGGAATGTGTGGGGCCCACTTAGTTGTGAAATTAGATTCACACCATTGAAAGCCTTGCGGTTGGACATTTTATGCCTTTGAGTTGGCCTATTGGTTTACCAAGTGGGACTCACACTTGACCTATACGACCCTATGCCTTGCGTGTAGTCCAAGGTCAATGTGGAACTCACACTAGGTGGGATGCACCTAGTGATGGGTGAGATGATGATACATGTATGGTAACATGATAATGATGATGGTGAGTTGTTGGTTGAAATGATAAATATGATTTAATGGAGGGTGAATTATGGCATATGCATTAATGATTGATAAGTAATTATGTGTGGTACTTATGACATTTCTTATGTTAATCATGAAGTGGAAATGATCCTTATGATAATGATGATGATATTATATATTTATATGCATGATTACAAAACATGCTAGTTGACCACCATGCTTGATATCCAAGTGATAATAATGCACGTATTGATTGTTGTGATGATAACGTGGATAAGATAACCATATTTTACTTGATGCATGGATGATGGTAAATGAATGATGTTAGTGAACATAAAAATAACCTCATGCATGACAGACAACTAATGCCTAGGGCATGTATGATAGTGATAGATGATGGCCATAATATTAATGATACATGTGAATCCTTATATATTGTGTACTTCGTGCATGTGCATGCATGATGTAAGTTGTGACGATGAATTTGATGTTGAATGATGCTTATGATAACAATGATGCAAGCAAGAACTTGTGTACCACCATAACCTATGCACCTTATGTATGTGAATGGTATATGTGAGCCATGATAGCCATTTATTAAGTATTCACAATAGCTGTGGGGCCTCAGTGTGCTATTGAGGACACTTAAATGTATGGGCATTTGCATAAAATTGGCTATTCTTGTGTTGGGCCTAGTGCCTTGGGCTTGTGAAAGCCTACTTGTCCATGGAACTTGGGATTTGAGCTAGTTACAAGCAACCGTTGGATGAGAAGACAAGTGAGCCCACTTCTATGGTCAAGGGAAGGATGTTTTGATTATTGTTAGCTTGCTGGTCTATTTGGCTAATTGACACTATTGTTAAGTGATGCCCATGAGGGCATGAGATGATTATGATATGTGATGTGCTGTGATATGCAGATGATGTGTGATCTGTAGCTCACACACAAGGATTATTACATGTGTTATGCAGCCAATATGTGATGGATGTGGCATGAAATGTGTAGCTTAAACACGACGTGGGTCTTATAAGACCGGATTATGAATTGATGATTGAATCTTAGTTAGGCCCAAGTTAAGGCCCATTGCTTATGGTACTAAGGCTGTGATCTGGCCCATATCAAGAAGGTTATGGGTGTAGATAAATATTCCCATGGACAATGGGCTATGACTTGAAGGTTTATTATCGAGTTTCTATGTGTCGTGCCTTGGCAATTTGATTTATCCTGCCATTATTATGTTGGATCAACCTAATAGTTTGATATACATGGTTGATTTGTGAGCATCCATTTTATATGCATGATGAACACATCATGAAATTGGAGCCCTTGTGTTATTCCATATGCCTGGACATGATCCAGAGGAGTTGAGAGATTTTGGATATTATTTTGATTTGGGCCCTCATGCTAGTCTGTATGAGGATGAGATGCATCGATGTGCTGTGTTTGGGCCCTCATGTTGGTATGTATGGTAGTATTTGAGCCCTCGTGTTGGTCCATTTGCCTATATGAAAGTCCAGAGGAGTTGGGGAATGTACATGCCATTGTGATTATACACTTGATTGTGTGGGCTTTCATGGATAACATATTTCATGAGTGGATGTTTTATATGGTGGCCATGTGACGGCTAGTTTGGTGAGATGATTGTGTTGAAACCTTGTGATGGCCCAAGTATTGATATTGTTGAGAAGTTTTGAGAAGGGTGCGCTATGGCCACCCCGGGCTTAGATCCCGATATTGGAGATGCTTATCCTCCAATGAACCCACTAAGATTGGTTAATCGGGTCTTCTTTCATCATGTGTTGAGTGAGGGTGAGCACAATATGATGGGTGTAAGAGTCCTTTCCATTGCCGAGACTGGAGAGGGAAGAGGTGTGACGAGCCTACCTACCGTCGTGTGCTGGGTCGAGGTGGGTGGTATTCCGACTACTAATGTCAGGTAGGGCGAAACAAATTAGGGTCCCCCATTGTTAATCCAATGACTAGATGGGTAGGGGTTGACATGCCCAATACTTTTCTTTTTAGAAATGTTTTCCCACTCTTATGTTTGGATGGTAGATAACCCATGTGTAGTACATTTGTGATTTCTGATGGAGATGTATTATGTGTTGTGGAGATGTACTAGCGGATGGTGAGGGATGTTGTCGCACTCTTATGTGAGGATGGTGGCTTACCCATACATGGTATGTTCATGATTCCTAGTAGAGATGTATCATGTGTTGTGGAGATGTTCTTTAAGAAATGAGGGATGTTCAACATTTGACTCTTGCATTCATTCATCCACTATTCACTCGGGCTGGTGGTGCACAAATAAATCATTATGTGCACCATCGCAATGGCTATAATTTTGGTTAGGAATGAGACTAACCTAAAATCAGGAGTTTACCACATCGAGTCTAGCTATCCAAATCTGGTATGGGACTGGTTTGGATAGAAGTCCCTCGAGATGAACCCCACGGCTTGCGATACGCGTACTATCATCCCGACTCCACACGCCAGCTCTGCCATTTCCTTTCCATCATATGCCATATAGTAAAAAATAGAATTTGATTATCTTGTTCATGATGATTGGCTATTCTAATTATTCATGGTTGCTTGTTGAGTGGCATGCCTATTATTGATGTCATGTTCATGATAACCTATGTAGTTATATGACATGCTTGATTGATAACCTACTCACCTATGATAACATGCTTGGTTGATAACATGCCTATGGTTGTTTTGGATGTCTTTACGGGAGTGCCCTGATAAGTCGTGTTTTACTCCCGGCATGCAGTAGACTCACGAGCTGTGAGACTCGTATCTTAGATCGTACCATTCCGTAGGCTTCCGCAGTGCTCCCGTTGAATTCCGATGACCCGCGATGCATAGATAGCATTTACGTGTGTAGATAGCATTTGCGCGCATCCTTGAGTCGTACCCTGTCAATCTAAGTCGGCTCAACCTGAGACTTACACCCTTGCGACCGCGCTATCGCCGCAGTTCCAACGTCGCGTCTCAGACGCCAATGCCATACCCAGGCCAGGAGTTGCGAGCCTGCATTCACTTCGAGAAAAATGCCGCGCATTTGCAACCCAAGAGAACATGTCCTATCAATCACATCAATCATGTCAAGAACATATCCCATCCCCAAGTACAACACCCATCCCCAAAGTCAACTCTCTCTCACACATGTCAAGTACACCCATCACTCACCATCCCTCTCCCTCTCTTACATCATCTCTCTCTCTCTCTCTCTCTCTCTCTCTCTCTCTCTCTCTCTCTTTCTCAAACCCACCTCCCTATCACCTAATCCCAACCCTCCAATCTCCATCATCCTCCATAAAGTAGTAGCCAAGGTGTTAGGCACTCCATGGAGCCCAGAAGAAGTAAGAACGATGGGTGTTCATAGCCTTAAATCTTGAGTTTAATATAAGGCCCACTTGTGATGGGACCCATCTTGATGTATGTTCATGGAGGAGCTCATAGTGGCCGAGCTCCTCCCACCTCCACCGATTCTCTCTCTCTCTCTCTCTCTCTCTCTCTCTCTCTCTCTCTCTCTTCCCCTGTATGATAACCCACCTGTTGACGTGTATTGGATCCATGTTGTCCATCAAGTGGGCCCACACACTGTCCAACAGTGGGATGCCCACTGTCCAGCAGCAGGGCCACCTGCTACCGTTTTCAGGCTTAGGTGTAAGGCAAAACCTAAATATTTGCTTAGTCCCAGGACTGTGTGACCCACCCTGATGGACCTCACCTTGATGTATGTGCTAAATATCTACACCGTCTGTCCAGGTGGTGAGTGCGTGGGCCAGGTGAGCCGTGATCAGCCCGAACAGGGCTGCTGTCCAGACCGTCTAGCAGGTCTAGACACAGCAAAAACACAAATATTAGCTTGTATTAGAAGATGGTGGGCCACACATGTGGACCCACCTTATCACATTTGTTGTATCCACCGTCCAGATAGGATAGACGGTGGGGCTCGCCATGATGTATGTGTATCATCCTGACCGTCCAGATGTTTGGACGGTGCTGGACACTGGAGCTTTTTTTATATATAAAATAAAAAATATATATTATAATATAATATAATAAATAAAATATTATTATATTATGGTGAGCTCCACGTGGGACCCACCTGATGAGATAGCAGATTGGCTGGTCTACTACACACCACCTATGAGTTATGTGTTAAATCCACACCGTCCATGTGTATAGGATGGTGGGCCTTGATGTATGTGTATTGCCACACCGTCCAGCAGCAATGGGACGGTGGGGCCCTGTATTTTGGAGGGGTGGCCCACCAGTGGCACCACCCTGATGTATTTATTATATCCACACCATCCAGTCCACATACATGTGGACCCCAACATGATGTATATTTGTACATCCACACCGTCCAACGTTCTGGACAGTGGAAATCTCCCACATATGGGACCACCTTGATGATGTGTTCTATCCTCACCATCCATCTGGACTGTGGGAACCCACCATGATATGTGTTTTATCATTACCGTCCATCTGGACGTGGGGCCCCTTGACATATGTATTATCAACACTGTTCATCCAGCGGTTCCATGGGACCCCACCTAGGTGTATGCATTTCATCTTCACCGTCCATTTGCTAGATGCCCAGCTGGGCCTGAACACTAGTGAGTTATCTGTCCAGCAGGCAGCCCACCATGATGAATGCGTTGTATATTCATGTCGTCCATCTATGGGACCCACATAATATATGTTTTATCCACACAGTCCGTGGGACGTGGCCCATTGTGATGTGTATGTAGCCCATGTATTGAGGCCCACTTAATGTATACGAGGCCCATTGGTACAGCCAATTGATGCGGCCCACTTGACTTTTATGAGGCCCATTGGTGCGACCCGTTGAAGCGGCCCACTTGATGTATACGAGGCCCATTGATGCGGCCCATTGATGCGGTCCAATTGACGTTTATGAGGCCCATTGGTGCGGCCCATTGATGCGGCCCACTTAATGTATATAGGCCTGATGTGATGTATTTATGGCCCATGTGCGGAGGCCCATTGTGATGTATATGGGGCCCATGAGTGAGGCCCGATGTGATGTATTTATGGCCCATAAGCGAGGCCCAACGTGATGCATATGTGACTCATGAGAGAGGCCCATCGTGATGTGTATTAGACCCTTAAGAGAAGCCCATGGTGATGTATATTTGGCCATTGTGTGAGGCCATGGGCCCACTATACGTTTGGCTCTATGTGGGCCACTCTTTGCGAGAATGTTGGTTAATGTCCACATTGATGGGTGATGATGGTTAAATGTCCACATTATGACCTTCCCTTAGGCCCTTTGTTATGCCGATTGTCGAGGTCGATAATTGAGGATGGATATCGAGGCCGATTGATGATGCAGATTATCGAGGCTGATTATCGATGTCGATTATTGGTGTCGGTTATCGATACCGATTATGAGTATGTGACAGCATAACATTATGATACCTACACCTTGGAGCCACCTTGTGTATATATGGGGCCCCATAGGGAAGTCCAGTTTATTGCTCGATAAAGGGGTAAGGAAGCCCACTTATTGTACTTAGACTCGGCTCTGCCCTCGATGAGGGATATTGTGACACTCCATCATTGTTGTACACATGGGCACACGTGGGTGGGCATACGTGGGTGGACACTGATGTGGGCAAGGCCTAGGGGCCTGGGCGAGCTACCAGTGATTGGCAGGCTATTGTACTGGCAGGCTATTGTGCACACAGTGAAGGCAAAACTTTGTCCCACATCAAAAGCATTGTCTAATGTTGTGGTGGCTATAAGCTGGATTCCTTCCTTAACTATCATGACGCGTTTAAATCAGTGAGCTTCAGCAAAGCAGTCTATATCACCCCTTGTCGTAGACGGAAGGATATGCAGTATTAAGTTTGGTGTATCCATTGTTTAGAGCCTATCTTGATATTTGGACTAGATCTGTCGTCCTTCTGTGGACCTCCATCATTCATATGCATGTTGTGAGGGATGATTGAGTAAAGCATATGCCATTGGGCTGAGATATTTATGAGACTCCTAGTGAGACGGAGTTACCCTACATGATTACGTAATACGTGCAGGTTTGATGCATGGCCTAGATACAACTGACGGTATTCGTGTACTTGTCAGGATTTGCATATTGTATTGCATCCTCATTATATGATATTTGGTTACTATGTCTCCATATTACTCTAATATTGTACAATTATGGATTGCTAGTATTTTCGCTTACTCTGATATCTATATGCTTGGCATGTGCATCGCACACACTTACGCCACCCTTTAAGCTTTCTATAAGCTTATGCATGATAGATGCATGCAGGTGGCGTTAGGTTACAGCAGCGTTGAGCTTGGAGCATGCAGCTATCTTTTGGAGCTTTGATTTTTTATATATGTATTTCCATTCTCTTCGATATGTGTTGATACCATGTACAAAATGTGGAACCGCCTAAATAGATTAACCAAAAAAAATCCCTACTATGAGCTAGATTTGGTGTTGTGGAATTCACTAACCATTCACCAAGTCCAGTAAGTGGTGAGGAAGTTGCTCCGACCTGAGTTCGGGACTTGGGAAGTAGTAGTACCCAGGTTCCGAATTTGGGGCGTGACAATAACTCTGTGAGATCGAGGTCAAATCCATGGGGAATGAAGAACATGGTCTAGAACAATCTAAGTCTAACCGTTTGTCTGGGTTTTTAATCTAGCAATTGAGTTAAGAGTAAAAATAAGTAAATAAATACTAAAGATCCAGGAATCCGCTCATAACAATTATAATATTCAATTTGTTGATTCAATGTATATCCCAATTGAAATCGAAGTCATATCCTATGCAATCGAAGGATAATTTAGTTAAGCTATTCATAAACATTCATAAGAATATGATTCAATTGATTTATTCTCCCATGAAGCATTCGGATCTCAATTGCAGGGAATCGAAAGCATCTAAAACACCCATATGTGACATTAGATCAATCAATTATACAGATTCAATCATTATCTAATTTAGCCTAAACAATTATTAAATCAAAGCATTCATTGTACCCGGAGTCCATAATAATCCAAAAATAAATAACTCAAAGACTTAAAAGTAAATTCAAACCAAATCAATCTAATATGATCTTTCAAATTAATGTCATTGGATCCAATAAAATAAAGATTGAAATTAACTACAAGCTTCATCTCTTAGCCTTATCTAAGAGATTTGCCAACCATAAACATGATTGAATTAAAACTCGAACAGAAAAACATAAAAACCAACTAGAACCGAATGATTGAAGAGGAGGGAAGACTCCTTGAAGCTCCACAACTTCATGCTCTACTCCTTCTACCTTAATTCATTATTATAAACTCCTAAAACATCCACTTATATAGGTTTGATTTGCACCGACTTAATTTCGATGGCACCTTCAATGTCATCGAACTGGCGTCCATGATATCAAACATATCCTTGATGGCATCGAAGAATGTATAAATATGTCGAGCAACAAGATCAAATTTTTCATGATTTTTGTGATGAGATCAAAGTTACTTCGATGGCTTCGAAGTTGTCATCGATGGCAACAAACTGTCGATTTCTACGCTTCTAATTTTCTACACTTTATCTCCTTAGTATTCTTCCTTCTTTGCTTGGTTTTCTTAGATCTTGGACTCTTGAGTTCTTCAATCTTGACCTCCATATATCCAATCCTTCATTTGGTAATTCTTTGAGCATTAAATCCATGCTTTAAGCATCCTTTTCTCTTTAGCTTTCAAAATCACCTTGTAAGAGAAAATATGTGTAATTAAATAAATTAAGCACGTTCATGTTCACAAAAATAAAGCACAATAAGGGAGAAATGTACAATATTTCACTCTCAACAACCACATTTCCCAATCAGTCATGAATTGTGATATAGATTTGTTGCCTTCCTTTGTGTCTGTGTCAGATAGTTTCCTAGTGTTGAATGTGAAATATTGCATATTTCTCCCTTTTTTTACCTTAGTTTTATGAACATAAATATGCTTAATTGATTTATTTTCACATGTTTTCTCTTGCGTGGTGATTTTGAGAGCTTAAGGTGAAAAGGATGCTTAAAGCATAGATTTGATGCATAAAAGATTATCAAAGAAAAGATTGGATATATGGAGGTCAAGAATTAAGATTTCAAGATTCCAAGATCCAAGAAAATCAAGCGAAGAAGGAAATTGAAGATTCGAAAGTGCAAAAAATTGAATTGTTAAACTTAATAGTTTGTTGCCATCGAAGGTGGCTCAATCCCATTGCAAAAATAGTAAAAATCTGATTTTCTTGTTGGACATATTTGGGATCCCTTCGATGTCATTGAAGGATGGTTCGATCCCATCGAAGAAGCTTTCTATGCCATCGAAGCCAGTTCGATGACATCGGAAAAATCATGAATTATGGGATTTACTTGTTGGACAGTTTGGAGCATTTTTCGATCCCATCGATGACATGTTCAATCCATCGAAGACCAGTTTGATGCCATCGAAGCACAGGCAATGCCATCGATGACTTACACAGATTTAAAAGTCGGTTGCTAACAGTTTCTAAATTTGAATCAAACTCTTCGATCCCATCGAAGATGTGATAACCGCGTAAATTGAGGCGGTTTTGAAGTCAATCCAATCCAAACTTATAAATAGGGATGTTTTAGGACTTCCTAATCACGAATTAGGGTAGAATGAATAGGACAAGGAGTCGAGGAGCTTCAAGTAGTAATGTCTCCTCTTCAATCCTTTAGTTTTAATTAGTTTGTATGCTTTTCTTTAAGAGTTCTAGTTTAATCATGTGTATGGTTAACTTATCTCTTAGATAGAGCTAAGAGGTGAAGCTTGTAGTTTGTTTTAATATTTATTTTACTTTGATACAAGTTATTTGATCTTTATGTTGAACAATTCATTGATTTTTATTTTGAATTAATAAATATTTTCAGTTTACTTTGATCCATTGTTGACTCCGGGCACATTAGATGCTTAGGAAAGCTTTTGATATATTCTTACCTATTTTGCAATTGTGTGATTTGTAAAATCTATTGATCTATCATTGACTCCGAGCATGGTAGATGCTTTGGATTTCTTACGATCATTACATTGATGATTTATGAGGGAACCAATCCCATGAATGTTCAGAACTTGTTTTGATATATACATGTTGATTTAACTGCTCTATCATCTGACTGGATAGGATAGGACTTCAAAAATGTGTTTGATCTCCCTATTGAAAAGAGATGTAACCGAGAATTGTACAAGAGGACCTTTTGATCTGGTGTGAATGATTTTCGAAGAATATGTTGGTCATGAAACACCTTTATCCTATCCTTATAAATTCTCGAGTTCTCGTATATGTCATTTCGGATCTCTTCAAGTTCATTCAACTGAAGTTTGCGCAGCAAGCCAGTGTTGTCAAATTGAAGTTCGAATTTTTAATAGCCCAGTAGGCCCTATGTTCCAACTCCACAAGCAAGTGACAAACCTTCCCATAGACAAGTCTAAAGGGAGACATTCCAATAGGGGTCTTAAATGCAGAACAGTACGCCCATAAAGCATCAGTCAAGCGGATTGACCAATCCTTACGGTTAGGATTAACCATTTTTTTTCAAAATGTGTTTGATCTCCCTATTAGAAATCTCAGCTTGCTCACTTGTTTGTGGGTGATATAGAGTGCTCACTTTGTGGGAAATGCTATATTTCTTCATTAAGTTTGCAAATGGCCTATTACAAAAATGTGAACCTCCATCACTAATGATGGCTTGAGGCATTCCGAACCGAGAAAGAATGTTTTCTTTTATGAATTTAATGATCGTTTGATGATCGTTGTTCCGGCACGGGATCGTTTCGACCCATTTAGTGACATAGTCTACCACTAGCAAAATATACAAATTCTCAAAAGATTGGAGGAATGGTCCCATGAAATCGATGCCCCAGCAATCAAATGCTTCAATGATCAGAATGGGGTTCAAGGGCATCATGTTTTGATGAGACATAATGCTCATAAGCTTTGCAAAACTCATGAGTGTCCTTGAACATAGTGGGCCAGTAAAAGTCGCACTGCAAAATTTTGGTTGTGGTCTTTTTGGCAGAAAAGTGACCACCACAAGCCTGGAATGACAGAAGGAGATGACACTTCTGTGTTCATTGTCTGGCACACATCTCCTTAAGATTTGGTCTGGGTAATATTTAAACAAATAGGGATCATCCCATAAGAATTTATATACCTCGGTAAAGAACTTTTTCTTATCTTACGCAATCCAATGTGTCAACGTGAAACCTGTAGCAAGATAATTAGCAATATCCACAAACCAAGGTGAGTAGGAGACTTTGAACAATTGTTCATTAGGGAATATGTCATTTATATGTGTCGTCTCAAGGGAATCAAAGAGATCAAGGCAAGAAAGATGGTCAGCTATTACATTCTCTACTCCCTTTTTATCTTTTTTTTTTTCCAAATCAAATTCCTGGAGTACATGGATCCATCTTATCAGATGGGGCTTAACATCATATTCTCAGAAAGAAGATACTTGAGCGTTGCATGATCTGTGTTAATGATGATCTTGGATCCGATCAAGTAGGACTTAAATTTGTCCAAAGTGAACACCACGGCTAAGAGTTCCTTTTCCGTAGTAGAGTAGTTCACTTAGGCAGGATTTAGAGTTCTACTTGCGTAATGAATAACATAGGGCTTCTTTTCTTTTCTCTATCATAAAACCACCCTAAGAGCATAAAAGGGATGCTTTAATTGGGTGGTTGCGTGATAGGTGTGGTGGTTAGCATGCTCTTAAGCATAGAAAAAGCTTTCTGGCATTGCTCAGTCCACTCATATAGTGCATCCTTTTGAAGTAGATTGCATAAAGGATGAGAGAGGTGACTAAAGTCCTTTATGAATCTTTTTTAAAATTCGGTGTGTCCTAAGATTGCATAAAGGTAAGTTAACCTTATCTACTTCAATTCCCTTGGACAAGATGATATGTTCAAGGACAATTCCCTTACGAACCATGAAATGACACTTCTCCCAATTCAGTACCAAATTCTTTTCCTCACATCGCTTCAGCACACATTTAAGATTCTCCAAACAATTACTGAAGGATGGACCAAAGATAGAGAAGTCATCCATGAAGACCTCTAAATATTGTCCAGCCATGTCAGAAAAAATACTCATCATGCATCGCTGAAAAGTGGCAGGGGCATTACACAGTCCGAATAGCATCCTTCGGTAAGCAAAGGTGCCAAAGGGATATGTGAATGTGGTCTTTTCCTAATCTTCAAGGGTTATCTCTATCTGGTTGTAGCCTGAATACCCATCAAGGAAGCAATAGTATGAGTGACCAGCTAGCCTTTTCAAAATTTGATCAATGAAGGGCAAAGGAAAGTGGTCTTTCCTTGTGACGGTATTCAATTTCATGTAGTCAGTGCACATTCTCCAACCAGTAGTAACTCTAATCGGCATGAGTTCATTATTGGCATTGGCTACGATGGTGATTCCGGACTTCTTAAGAACCACCTGAGTTGGACTCACCGATTGGCTATCGAATATAGGTATACAATAGCCTGAGAACTTCAGCCTTAACCACTTCCTTCATGTTTGGTTTAATCTACGTTGTGGTTGCCAGGAGGTCTTCACATTATCCTCTAGATAAATGCGATGAGTACAAATTAAATGATCAATTCCCTTGAGATCGCAATCGACCATCCAAGGGCTCCTTTGTGCTCAATGAGAGTAGAGATATCATACTCTATGTTCTTACTCAAGGTAGGAAGAAATCACCACCGGATATGTCTCATCTTGACCTAAATAGACATATTTCAAATCAGGGGGCAAAGGTTTTAGGTTAAGCTTTAGTGCCTTGAGGTTAAACGGTAGAGGCACTACATTAGTTTGGGGCAATTCTTCAAATTGTGGCCTCCACTGGTTAACTATAAGTACCGACATGGTATCCAGCATGGTCCCCATTTCCCTAATCATATCATCATTAAAATCATGGGAGTGCGCCAGGCACGTCTCTAGAGGGTCAAAGGATAAGGTCAAAAGTGTTATATCTTCTACGAAAGAGTCAATCATATTAATGTCATGGGAATCATCATCTTCCTCTAACTATTTTCCTGTATTGAAAAAGATATTCTACTCCAGTGTCATATTTCCAAAAGACAAACTCATGACTCCATTCCTACAATTAATGATTGCATTTGGTGAGGTAAGGAATGGGTGACCAAGCATGACTGGAATTTGAGTGCTCATGTCCACAATGGGTTAAGTATCCAGGATAATAAAATCTACCGGGTAGTGAAATTTGTCAATCTGGACCAACAAATCCTCAATTATCCCTCTCGGTACATGAACTGAGTGATCAACAAGTTGTAATGTAGTTCGAGTGATTTTTAATTCACTCAAACCTAGTCATTCATAGATCGAGTGAGGAATCAGATTTACACTCGCTCCTAAGTCAAGAAGTGCGTCCTCAATTCGGTAGTTCCCAATTACACAAGTGATGGTTGGGCTACTAGGATCTTTGTATTTCTGTAGCACATCTTGCTTTAGGATGACACTCACTTTTTCAGTTAAAAAGATTTTCTTTTGAATATTTTACCATCTTTTGGTCGTACACAAGTCTTTCAGAAATTTGGCATATGAAGGCATTTGTTTAACGACATCTAGTAGAGGAATATTAACCTTCACTTATTTCAACATCTTTAAAATGTCCTGAAAGTTAGAGAGAGGTTTTGGTGTAATCAACCATTAAGGTAATGGTGCAATTGGCTTGCCTTGAAGTTCCGATTCTAATTCATGTGTAGTGTTGCTAGGTTTATCAGTTTCATCTACTTTCGGGTCCTTAGAATTTTCAACCTGTACCAGAGTAGATTTGTCAATTGCTTCTCACTCCTAAGAGTGGTGATAGACTTAACTTGCTCCTTTTGATTTGAAGAGCTTGGATCACTTATTTCGTATTACGATTTAGGATTGGAGAAAGGTTAAGCAGGTAGGATTCCTCTCTCTCCAATTGAATTTTTTATCTCACGCCCTTGTATGGCCTTTGAAAGGTCTTGAAGGGTTTGCAATATACTCTGATTGATAAGCTCTTAGTTTTGAATATGTTTCCAGACCAGATCCTCTTGAGGTTTCCCTTGATTTAAGAATTAGTTAGGGATTTCTTGAGTAGCAGTTTGTCCATTCCTCAAACTAAAGTTCGGATGATTTCTCCAACTAGGATTGTATGTACTGGAGATGAGTCCATTGAAAGGTCTTTGGTAGTTGTTCACGGCATTCGATTGCTCATTTAGTGCCTCTTGAAAAGCAGGTATCATTGGGCAATTTTCAGTTGTGTGTATGCTGTAAGCACAGATATCATAAACAACTTCCTTAGCCTTATCCTTCTTAAGTTTCATGGCCTCAACCTTCCTTGCGAAACTGGCCACTTTAGCAGTTATATCATCATCCTCTTTTAGCAAGTATATCCCACCTCTCTCCCTTGCATGAGTAGGCTTAGATGTGGTGCTCAATTTTGGAGAGATGTCCTGTGATTGTGCGGTTTCAGCAAGTTTGTCAAAGTAATCCCACACCTCATCGACATTTTTGTTTACGAACTCCCCATTGCACATTGTCTTGACAAATTGGTGCATGGAAGATATCAGTCAATCGTGGAAGAAAGTTGTTATGCGCCACATTTCAAAACCGTGTTGTGGGCATGAATTGACGAGATCCTTGAACCGCTCCTAACATTGGAAGAATGTTTCATCTTCCTTTTGAGCAAAGTTCATGATCGACTTCCTAATGGTGTTTATCTTATGGTATGGAAAAAAAAATTATTAACTCCTCCATCATCTCATTCCATGTGCCAATAGATCGCGGACGTAGTGAGTGCAACCATGTCTTAGCTTTTTCTTTCAAGGAGAAAGGAAAGAGTTTCAGCCTGACCGTGTCCTTAGACACGTTAGGAAAGTATAAAGTAGCTATAACCTCGTCAAACTCTTGTAAGTGCAGGTATAGACTTTCATATTCAAGTCTAAGGAACTTTAGAAGGAGTTGGATCACTCCGGGCTTGATATCTAGAGCTGGGCATCGGTCCAGATCGGATCGGATTGGGTCTAACTCAATCCGATCCGAAATCTCAGTGGCCTGACCCGAACTCGATCTGATCCGAGACCGAGTTCGGGTCACCTGACTTGGACCGATCCAAAATTTGCATTTCCTGATCCGATCCAAGTCTGACTCGGTCTGGAAAACCGAGTCGGTTCGAATCGGTCCAGATTTACATTTTCCAGTAAAAATCCCTTAAATTTTCAAACTACATGAACCTACAATCCACAAAATCAGAAACCCTAAAATCTTTAATCTTCATGGCCCTCAAATTTACTACACTAGAAGCCCTAAAATTCATATACTCTATTGTCCTAAAATCCACAAAACAAAATTCTTAAAATCCTCAAAATCATAACCATAAAAACCTTATTTTTATGACCCTAAAACCTCCAAAATTGTAACCATAAAAACCCTAAATCTGTGGCCCTAAAACTCCCAAAATTAGAAGCTTTAACTCTCCAATTTCTGCACTTGAGAGAATGAGAGAGATAGAGATAGAATGGGAGAGAGATACCTGATGGTGCATGAGAAATATTGATGGGCATGTCACCTTCCGATGGGACAACATCCATGATGGCGCGACAAAAGGGAGGGAGCAGAGAGATTCTTCGATGGAGTGTGAGGGTTTGGGAGAGGGAATAGACGGGGGTTGGAGCTTTGAGAGATATATATATATATATATATATTTAATCCGCTCCCTTACTAAACACGGAAGTCGATTGCATACTGAGTAACTCAGTACTATAAGCGTACTAAGTAAACTCCGTGGGGCTGTAACGCCCTGAAAATCGGGGGTCGAGTGTAACTCAACTCCCGAGTTCCAACGCATCACTTATGCAACATAATTAATGATGTTTAAATATTGTCTGTGTTAGAGCAATAAACATGAATGAGATTATACCAAAACAGTAATTCATACTCCAGATCAATTGTATAAAAGCAAGCGGAAGACTGAACTATATATATATATGTATGTAAAGAAACAAAATAAACGTTTCATTCTCCAGAGTATGAATCCATCTGAGTCACCATATACATGTCTACGTTTTATAAATAAAACGTCAAAAATAAAACTAAGTACAATCCCTCGTAAAACCCATCGGTCTGACGGCCTAGTCGAAGCGCGCAGAGAAGCGCATATACGAGAACTCTTCTGGTCCTCGTCATAATCGAGCTCGCCTCCAGAGTCGTCGGCTCGCCTAAACCTGAGACAGAGTCTGGTTGGTGTGCGCAACACCGTCCCGTAACGTGGGAGTGAGTAGCTAACTCAGTGGAACCATAAAGCATAGGTTAACATGTTATCAATGCAGTCAAGCAGTAAATCAAACACTCCTAGTTACTCTTATTAATGCAAGTATGAATGCAGGTATGATGGATGCCCTTACCGACATACTCCCTCATGCGACACCATCTCACGCTCGCGGCATGCTTTCATCCCACAGTGCTCCACATCTTCCAGGCACATGCAATGCATGATGAGCATGATTACCGAGTTTTTAATTAGTCCATTTCATACAGCAGGATTGGGAAACTAAGGTACCTCCCTTGTATCATTCCCAAACATGATCCATTCTAGGGTCGTCAGTCCTAGTTAATATCAGACGATGGTGTATTTTCTAGGTCACTACAGAGGCTGCTAGGGCTGTTACACACAAAGGTTGCACCACTCCCCCATCACCCCTTAAACGATTCATCACAATACAGAAACAGGCCTAGTTCATACTCTATATATCGCGGCAAACCCTAAGGCGCACTGCGACTTCAGAATATGCTGGCAGTCACTACAAAGGGTCGCTGGGCTTTTACGCACAAAGGTTGCACCACTCCCCCATCACCTTATCAATGTAGGCCGACAGCACGAATATAGTGTCCCATACCACCATAATCGGCTCACAAGTTAAGGTGCTCACTGGTTACTACGGGGAGGCATGTAGCCCCAGCGTAGGCCGACAGTGCGACCACGGTGTCCCATACCACCATGCCCGGCTCATGAGGCTTAGCGGATCGAGGTACCATGGTTAACGGGATTCTCACTGTAAGTTTGGTACCCTAAGTTCAAACATTAGCGACCAAACATGGTGAACATACATAAGACACACGGGTTACTTGACGTGTTCAGCTGGCTCGAGCGCACAACAAGTTGGGCGATATGAAGCGCAGAAGCACCTCGTGTGGCCAACCACTATCACCAACCGAAGTACGACACGGGTTCGCCAACACATCATGTGTGGCAAAATGAATCTCAACCACAACTCCAAGCCTGATACCGGATGTCTGGACTATGGACATAGTCCCAAGCTCAATCAATTCTCAACCATAGCATGTGAAGTAAAGCATGATAAACAAGGTAATTCAAGCACACTAACAATCATGTTATAAAGCATGTTATGAAATAAGTTACAAAGCATGTTAAAAAGCATGTTATAGAGCACTATACAAATAGGGATACAAATACATATATTTCATAAGTGAGTGGTTAGAGTAAACAACCACATGAAGGGTATCATACGTGACTTGAAGGTAGTTGAGAATCCCATCTCAGCATCTACCTAAGGCACTAACACTTAAGCATTTACACTCTCAAGCAATTTCACAAACACTTGGAATGCACTATTTCAACATACATGACGTATGTTAGAGGAATGTGTATTAGGACTGTTCTTTTATCAAACTAATATTTTATATGTATATATCATATTCATAAAGCAAATAATCATGACAATTACATCACCAAAATTTATACGTATGGGGTATTTTCTAGGATACCCAATTTCAACATATATAGTGTATACAAGGGAACCGGTATTACGGCGATTCCTTTCGCCAAGAAAATATTTTATACGCACATAATATATTTATACAACAATTAATCATGACAAACACCTCGCTAAAATATACATGTATACGGTACTTCTTACAATACCGTATTTCTACATACATAGTGTTTATTAGTAAACATGTATTTAGGCGAATCCTTTCGCCAAATAAGTATTTTATCCATATACCGTATATTCATACAATAAATAAACATGTCAAACACATTTCCAAAAAAAAATACGTATACGGTATTTTATACGAATACCTAGAGTATGTGAAATTCCATATTCTACAATTCTAATCGAAACAGAAAACGGAAAGCACTTTGTACATGTGCAGTTGCATGCAGATCATGAATCTATCATTATCTGACATTGAAAGCGTTGAAAACCGTAACCTATACACCTAAAGTCCTCACCTTGCTTCTTGGAATCTCAACAGATCGACAAGGGTTGAGGAGCTTCCGTATTCGGGAGTTTTCTAGCCTAAAGAGTGAAATCGGTTAGCTATTTCATAACCTGTAGCCTATACACCTCAAAACAGGTCTAGGGTTAGGGTTTATTACCTTAAAACAGAGTCGGTATCACCGGAAAAGTGTCTGAAAAGAGGCGGTGCAGCCCGTGTGATGATCGAAAGCAATAGGAGGAAGGTGCTCCCACAAATCCCAAGCTTTCTCTCTCTTTCTCTCTCTCTCTAGGGTTTTATCCCAAATTCGCATGGCTGTGAGAGGGGCTATTCTAAGGCCCTTATATAGCCTAAAACCTCTCCGGAATAGACTCCGGTTCGAGAGGTACGTCTATTATAAGCATTTCGGCGTTTTTCCAGCTCAAAAGAGGGTTTCTGGCGGCCCCCCTTGAGCCAAACGTCAGACTTAAGCTCACAACTCATGGATCCACGTGGGATTACGTTTTCGTCTCGGTCGGATTTCTAGATCACACGTGGTGGACCATTTTCAGTTCAACGGTCAGTGGGCCACGATCCGAAATTCCAAGTACATGTAAATGTTCCTAAAATTTTTCCTGATCCGAGGGTGTAATTTGGTCTGATTCTGACGGTCTGGTTGCTTAATACTGATCCGCAAGTGAATGGTGCTAGATCAATATTCAAGATATTTATTTTGTAAAGGAAATAGTGGTTTTCACACTCTCTCGCTCCGGACTCAAGCGAATGGCCGTGGGACATCGTCTGGACCTGATTTCCGAGTTGGTTATCGAGCCCAGTGAGGCGGTCTTAGTTCCTTAACTTCGTTTTAATCGGATTTCCGATGTGCGGTCTAGACCTAATACGGAGTTTCAATTTGTTCCCGAGAGCAGTCGGGTAATGAGTTTAATCCTAGACTTTAGGGCAACCTAGCGTCAATGATTCTACAAGTTTTGGGTCTTGCAGATCGTATTTAAAGCGATTCTAACGGATTTCATGGCTAATATAGTTTAGCACTTAGTTAACTTTGTTAAATTTCTAAAGGATTTAATCCTAAGTGATTTTTGGTCGAGGTGATACTCGAGCCCTTGTACGAAAATTTACGGGTCGTTACAATCTACCCCCCTTAAACAAAAATTTCGTCCTCGAAATTTGTACCTTTTCATATTCCTCGAGAATCTAAAGGTAGTTCTTCCTGACCCCGGCCTCAGTCTCCCAAGTAGCTTCCTCCTCTGAATGATGTGTCCATAGTACCTTCACAAGTGGAATGACCTTGCTCGTAGTACCTGCTCCTTTCTGTCAAGGATACGCGTCGGGCGCAACTCATACGTAGCATCCTCGCTCAGCTGTACCTGCTCCCATCTGATGATATGTGAAGGATCAGGAACGTACTTCTTCAGCATAGATACATGAAATACGTTGTGTACAGATGCAAGTGGTGTGGGCAAAGCGAGACGATACGCCACATCACCCACGTGATCCAGTATCTGAAACGGACCGATAAACCTCGGCGTGAGCTTCCCCTTCTTCCCAAACCGAAGGACTCCCTTCATAGGGGAAACTCGGAGGAATACATGATCCCCGACCTCGAACTCAAGCGGTCGCCGCCTCGTATCGGCGTAACTCTTTTGCCTGCTCTGTGCTGTAAGTAGTCGATGCCTGATGATGTCGACCTTTTCTGTAGTCGCCTGAACCAACTCCAGGCTAATCAGACTACGCTCGCCAACCTCAGCCCAACAATGCGGTGCTCTGCAGGGACGACCATATAAGGCCTCATATGGCGCCATACCAATAGTCGCCTGAAAACTGTTGTAGGCGAACTCTGCGTAAGGAAGACAGTCATCCCAGCTGTCCTTGAAGTCCAACACACATGCCCGCAACATATCCTCCAGAATCTGATTCACCCGCTCTGTCTGCCCATCAGTCTGAGGATGAAACGCCATACTGAACTTCAACTTCACACCCATCGCCTCCTGAATACGAGTCCAGAAGATAGATGTGAACCGAGTGTCTCTGTCCGACAGGATCTCTAAAGGAACTCCATGCAGACGGACGATCTCCCTGATGTACAATCTAGCCAGCTCGTCTGCAGAGTTCGTAACTCTGATAGGGAGGAAATGGGCCGATTTGGTCAACCGGTCCACAATCACCCAAATGGAATCGTGTCCCTTCCTCGTCTTCGGTAGCCCAGATATGAAGTCCATGGAGATGAAGTCTCACTTCCACTCTGCTATGGGCATGGGTTGAAGCAGTCCAGGAGGTCGGCGATGTTCTGCCTTGACCTGCTGGCATGTAAGACATCGAGACACATACTCAGCGATGTGGGCCTTCATATTATCCCACCAATACGTCCGTCTCAAATCCCGATACATCTTCGTGCTACCAGGATGCATCGCAAGCTTCGAGTTATGGGCAGACTCGAGAAGCTCGCGTCTCAAGTTAGGCATGTCAGGAACGCATAGACGGCCACGGAATCGTAGACCCCCATCAGAACCAACTCTCCACTCGGAGTCCTCGGCGTCGCTAGCTTGCTCTCGAAGCTCAGACAGCCGCACATCACTCTTTTGGGCCTCAATAACCCTGTCGTCAATAAGTGGTCGCACCCAGACGTGCGCAACATACTCAAATGGCTCATCCACAGTGAGTCTTTGCTCGAAGTCCCGCATGAACTCAACCATGTCCCACTCAGCTTTCATTAACAGTGCCGCAAATGTTATAGCCTTCTTGCGGCTTAACGCGTCTGCCACAAAGTTCGCCTTGCCAGGATGGTAGGAAACCTCGAACTTGAAGTCCTTCAAGGTCTCCATCCATCGGCGTTGTCTCATATTCAAGTCTCGCTGTGTGAATATGTACTTAAGGCTCTTGTGGTCGCAGAAAAGCTCGAACTCCTCTCCGTAGAGGTAATGTCTCCAGAGCTTCAATGCAAAGATGACAGCTGCCAACTCCAGGTCGTGTGTAGGGTAATTCTCCTCGTGCTTCCTTAATTGTCTCGAGGCATACGAAATCACCCTGTCCTTCTGCATCAGGACACAACCTAAACCAACGCGAGACGTGTCAGTATATATCGTGTATTTCTCCCCTTGCTCTGGCAATACTAGCACAGGGGCGGACGTCAACTTATCCTTCAGCTCCTTGAAAGCTGCTTCCGCCTTCTCATTCCAGGCGAACTTCAGGTCCTTCCGGGTCAACTGAGACAACGGCCTGGCAATCTTCGAGAAATCCCGAATGAAGCGCACACCGTCGGACCAAGAAAACTCCTTACTTTGCGGAACCGAGCCTGTTCTTGCTAATCCCGAACCGCGGCCACCTTAGCAAGGTCCCTTGCTATTCCATCCTTGGACACTACATGTCCAGGAACACGACTTCCTCTCCCGCGAAGTCGCACTTCTTGTACTGTGCGAACAACTGGTTCTTCTTCAGTGTACCCAACACCGCTCTCAGGTGCTCCTCATGCTCCTCCCGACTAGTAGAGTATATCAAAATGTCATCAATAAAGACGATGACGAATCGGTACAGGAAGGGCCGAAATACCCGGTTCATCAGATCCAAGAACACGGCTGGTGCGTTCGTAAGGCCGAACGACGTCACAAGGAACTCATAGTGCCCAAAGCACGTCCTAAAGGCTGTCTTCTGCACGTCCTCATCTCTCACGCGCAACTGGTGGTATCACGACTGTAGATCAATCTTCGAAAAATACTTCGCCCCCCTCAACTGATCAAACAGATCATCTATCCTGGGCAAAGGATACTTGTTCTTCACCGTGACCTGGTTCAACCTACGGTAGTCAATACATAACCGTAGTGACCCGTCCTTCTTCTTCACAAATAGCACAGGTGCTCCCCAAGGAGACACACTAGGTCGTATAAAACCCTTCTCTACAAGCTCGTCAATCTGTTTCCGCAGCTCCTCCATCTCACATGGAGGCATACGATAAGTCGGCAATGAGATGGGTGTCGCACCAGGCGTAAGATCAATTGTAAAATCGATCTCGCGCCAAGGAGGTAAACCAGGAATAGTCTCAAACACGTCTGTAAATTCTCGAACCACCGGCGTATTTCTCAACGTCGGACCATCAATCGGCGCTAATAAAGCAGTATAACAGTCAACACGGCAGCGCCAACTGACCTGTACTGGAAACGTGAAAGCTGCGCCGTCTGATCCATAAGTCGTCACGACTCGAGTATCGCAATCTATCTCTACTCTCATCTTCGAGAGCCAGTCCATACCGAGAATAACACCGTAGTGCCACAGTGGAGCAACAGTGAGGTCGACGAGCACGGTGCAGCTACCCAAATCCACAGAGCAACCCTCACATAACCGTGCGATATCAGAAAAAGTCCCAGTGGTCGTAGTAAGTCTCAGTCCCTCAGTGGGAATAGTATGCAAAGATAGACGTTTAACTGCCCCACAAGAAATAATAGAAGTAGTGGACCCAGTGTCTACCAACAAGGAAACAGAAGTACCGTGAATGTGAGTCATACCCTCAAAAGCTGTCGGGGCCGCAAGTGACGTGTCAGGTGCCTCAGCCACAAGCGTATGTACGCGCGCCTGCTACTGACGGTTCGGCTGAGGGACCAAGGGCCGTTGCGGCGGCCTGAACCGTGATACAGGAGGTCGGAAGGAAGGATGGGCAGGTACAGTCTGTAAAGGTGGAGTCGATAAGGCCTGTGGGCGAGAACGACCCAACATCTGTGGCAGAGAGAAACCACTATCCTTCATCCGCGCGAAACAACTCCCAATAAGATGACCCTGCTTCCTGTAGTACGTGCAGGTCACAATAGGGCGCCTCACCGGAGCCACTGGGGCTGCGATCCTGGGAGGGGAGTCAGCACGAGGCCTCTTGCCTAGGATAGGCCTGCTTTGTATCTCCTGTCGTGGCCTCGCAACCATAGCACCACGAGATCAGGCCAACCTGTCCACATCCTGCTCTGCCATCATAGACATGTGAACCAGTGCTGCATAGGTAGGTATACTGAGGCAGCATATCTTCGACCGTATCTCCGGTCGCAAACCCAAAGAAAAAAGACGCATCCGCATCTGCTCATCAACCAGTATAGTCGGGACAAAGCGGCCCAACTCTGTGAAGCGGTGCTCGTACTCCGTAATCGTCATGCATCCCTGCCTGAGGCGCAGAAACTCATCCTCCCGCTCATGTCGGTAAGTCTGCGGGTAGTATTTCTCATGGAACCGGAACTCGAAAGCCTCCCAAGTCCACACGTAGTCTGCTGCAACAGACCGCAGCACACTATCCCACCATAAACTGGCCTCCCTCTCAAACATGAAAGCGGCCAGCTCAACCTGCTCTGCCTCTGAATAGTGCAGCATCTGAAGCATCTTGGAGATGCAGTCAAGCCAAAACTCCGCCTTCTCGGGTCTATGAGAGCCCATGAATGAGGGAGGTCTCAAGCGCTGAAATCGCTAGGGTAAACCACGGCTACTGACATCTCCAGTAGGAGGTGCAACGAGTGAGGGTAGAGGCACATCCTCACACTGAGCAAGAGGCTCCGAATGCTCCGCAGGACGTGCAGATGTCGTAGGTGGAGTCGCACTACCACCCTGGGATAAGGCCTCAGCAATAGTGGCCATGGCCATTTCTTGGCTTGCCTTCTCTTTCAGTATCTCTTCTTCTTGCGCATCTGCTTCTTTGGTGCATCATCAACATCAACTGCTCGATCCTATCAGTAGGTGGAGCAGCCTATGAATCATGCTGTGCAGATGATGATGCCCGGTATTGATCACGAACCGGGGGCTTGTAAGGTGGTAGTCCACCGGCAGGACCAGCAGGAGGCTGATCAGAACCTAACCCTCGGTCCGCAGGACCGCCACTACCAGAAGGAGTCTGGTCCATAGAGTCAGTAAGGCGGAGGTGTGCCGTGCTCCGCGTATATTGTCGCGGCATGCCCTATACAACATAGGGTATAACATTGGTGAGATAAAGCATAGCACGCATCATATAAGCACTTTAAGCATTCCACACATCATCATAACAAAAGAGGCCACATGCTTTTCATTTACCCAAAATTGTCACAATACATGGAATACAGAGTTACATGAATCATGACAGAAATAACATGTAAGCCGATACCTCTACAACATCAAACACTTAAAACATACTACTATCTACTAGATCTTCTACATGAAAACATAAACCGCCTATCGCGGTAACCAAAAGAAATAACCACACACAACAACGTAGATGACTAGGTATCCGAGTCAGGCGATGGAGGAGGAGCATTCTTATCCTGCACACAGCACAAAATGGCCTTCAATGTACGAGACACCTTCTTAAAGCTCCTCTTCATGTAGGCTTCGGTATCTTCAAGCTTGGCTCGGGTCTCACCAAGCTCAGCCCGAACTTGTCCAACCTCTTGCCGCAGGGCGGCCTGGTTCTCCTCAATGCGAACCATACGAGCCTCCCTCGCTACCTGAGGTGCATTAGGAGGAGAACTCTCCTCAGTATCCTGAGTCTCATCTCCCACTTCTGGTACATCATCGCCGCCCTCCTCCACGCTTCCCACCTCGAGGTCAATACTCTCCTCACCGGCACTATCCGACTCATCTCCAGACTCGTCGAGTCGGGCTTGCCGCTATTGAGGGCTGATCTTCATATTCTTAAGTGTCTCCTCGCTTATGACTCGGACTGGTGCAAGGTCCTCCATGTTCAACCTGTAGCCGACATTACGAGCCATCCTGCAGATCAGGTGGCCAAATGGGAGTGAAAGGTCGTTCCTGGTAGATCGAACAACCTGAACTATCTGAAATAGGATGAATGTGGGCAGGCATATGTTGTCCCCGCGTCCCATCTTGTACAGAAAGTCCACCATCAACCGAGTACACTCCGTGCGGTTACCCCACCGTGGGTATACATTGTATGTGAAAATGTGATGGAGTAAATGGAAGTCTTCGGCCATCTTTGTCGCCGCAATACAATTTCCTCGCATCCAAGTAACTCGGCGACCACAAAGGTATCGCGTGCGGCGATCCCTTTCCCGCGCACTTTTGGAGAAGTCGTCACTAGGAAGCACTTGACCACGTGGAATCTTCGTGATCCGAACCACCTCATCCACAGTGATTGTGTGCCTTATGCCCCTCACAGAGATAGTGAACTGAAGAGGCTCTAACGATGGATCTATGATGTGGGCGTAGAAAGCACGAACCGTGTTCTCACATGCAGGGAACTCACCGTCAAATATAGAATTCCATCCGATATCCACCAAGTGGTCCATCATCGGGTGTAGGCCAAACATTCTCTCATCCACGTGAGCTTCAAACACGACCTTACGACCAGAAAAACGCCCATATTCAATGCCTATCGGATAGGCATTTCTGACAGGATGTTGAGGATCCAGGTCTCGCTTCGACCTAAACTCTAGAACGGTGCTAGTGTCAGCCCCATCGTCAGCTCTTCTTCTGGAATGGGCTGGGTTGCTCAGGCCAGCGTCATCAGTTACGGTCTTCCTCTTTCCCATGAGAGATAGGATGGAGGAAATGGAGAAGATAGCCGTAACCAACTCAAAAAGAGCCATGGAATGAAGGAATGAGAGAAAAAGGGGCTGATTTCTTTGATTCTCCACGAGCAACAGTCCCCACAGGTTTAGAAAAGACACTAGGGGTAGGAAATGAAGAAGGAATAAGAGGAAATAGGGATGGGTTAGGAGGTTAACCGATTTTGAGCTCCAAATGGGGGAGATGAGAGCTCAAACGTGAAAGGAAGGGGTAGGGTAGGTGGCTAGGGCTGTTGTGATCGATGGGAGTGGGTGAGTTACGGATGAAAATGGGGGATTGAATGATTTAGGGGAATGGGTTGAGAGAAAAATTAGAAATGGAGGGGATGGACGTTTGGAAGGGAAGATGTGAGAGAGAGGGGGGCTCCAGCCCTAAAAATACCAAACCCCAGCCCTAACCGCACACACCACATGCTTGGGGAGGTCAGGCCGACCGTTCCCAGGCCCGGCCCCACATCAGATAGCCCACCCGACCGCGGCGCGCCGCGGTGCCCGCGGATCCACCGCGGTCCGCCTTGGCCGGCGCCGCGCCGCTGCGGTGGGGCCGTGTTCTCCATGGTCCCAAGGTGCCAAATGCACCCAGGTTCAACCCTGGGTCCCATTGTATTTAAGTGGGGAGGCCCCCGACTTGATTCGGTTCCAGATTGGGCACTTTCGGGCAATTTCGGACACCCACTGATCATTTCTGATTTTTAATGACTGGTTTTGGGTGGATAGCGATCTAGACACGTCAATAGACGGTCTAGAAGTGATTTGGACTAGACTCGTGTGACCAGGATCGAGCACGGACTCGATCAAGACGCGCATTTTCTACGAACTTCGCCAAATGGCGAAATCGGAAATCCTAGGACTGTTTCTAAAATTTTCTCGCACCCTCCTAGGTTGTAATGCGTCAGTGGACATCGGGGGAACATAACTCAGGTCCGGTTTAATCAAAATCATGCTCTGATACCAACTTATAACGCCCTGAAAATCGGGGGTTGAGTGTAACTCAACTCCCGAGTTCCAATGCATCACTTATGCAACATAATTAATGATGTTTAAATGTTGTCTATGTTAGAGCAATAAACATGAATGAGATTATACCAAAACAGTAATTCATACTCCAGATCAATTGTATAAAAGCAAGCGGAAGACTGAACTATATATATATATATGTATGTAAAGAAACAAAATAAACGTTTCATTCTCCAGAGTATGAATCCATCTGAGTCACCATATACATGTCTGTTTTATAAATAAAACGTCAAAAATAAAACTAAGTACAATCCCTGTGAAAACCCATCGGTCCTGGCAGCCTAGTCGAAGCCGCCAGAGAACTGCATATACGAGAACTCCTCCTGGTCCTCGTCATAATCAGGCTCCGCCTCCAGAGTCGTCGGCTCGCCTAAACCTGAGACAGAGTCTGGTTGGTGTGCGCAACACCGTCCCGTAACGTGGGAGTGAGTAGCTAACTCAGTGGAACCATAAAGCATAGGTTAACATGTTATCAATGCAGTCAAGCAGTAAATCAAACACTCCTAATTACTCTTATTAATGTAAGTATGAATGCAGGTATGATGGATGCCCTCACCGACATACTCCCTCATGCGACACCATCTCACGCTCGCGACATGCTTTCATCCCACAGTACTCCACATCTTCCAGGCACATGCAATGCATGATGAGCATGATTACCGAGTTTTTAATTAGTCCATTTCATACAGCAGGATTGGGAAACTAAGGTACCTCCCTTGTATCATTCCCAAACATGATCCATTCTAGGGTCATCAGTCCTAGTTAATATCAGACGATGGTGTATTTTCTAGGTCACTTTGCAGAAAGGTCGCTGTGGTACATTACGCACAAAGGTTGCACCACTCCCCATCACCCCTTAAACAATTCATCACAATACAGAAACAGGCCTAGTTCATATCTATATATCGCGGCGAACCCTAAGGCACACTGCGACTTCAGAATATGCTCGCGGTCACTACAAAGGGCTGCCAGGGCTGTTACGCACAAAGGTTGCACCACTCCCCTATCACCTTATCAATGTAGGCCGACAGCGTGAATATAGTGTCTCATACCACCATAATCGGCTCACGAGTTAAGGTGCTCACTGGTCACTACGGGGAGGCACGTAGCCCCAGCGTAGGCCGACAGCGTGACCACGGTGTCCCATACCACCATGCCCGGCTCATGAGTCTTAGCGGATCGAGGTACCATGGTTAACGGGATTCTCACTGGTAAGTTTGGTACCCTAGGTTCAAACATTAGCGACCAAACATGGTGAACATACATAAGACACACGGGTTACTTGACGTGTTCGGTTGGCTCGAGCGTACAATAAGTTGGGTGATATGAAGCACAGAAGCACCTCGTGTGGCCAACCACTATCGCCAATCGAAGTACGACATGGGTTCGCCAACACATCATGTGTGGCGAAATGAATCTCAACCACAACTCCAAGCCTGATACCGGATGTCTGGACTATGGACATAGTCCCAAGCTCAATCAATTCCCAACCATAGCATGTGAAGTAAAGCATGATAAACAAGGTAATTCAAGCACACTAGCAATCATGTTATAAAGCATGTTATGAAACAAGTTACAAAGCATGTTAAAAAGCATGTTATAGAGCACTATACAAATAGGGATACAAATACATATATTTCATAAGTGAGTGGTTAGAGTAAACAACCACATGAAGGGTATCATACGTGACTCGAAGGTAGTTGAGAATCCCATCTCAGCATCTACCTAAGGCACTAACACTTAAGCATTTACACTCTCAAGCAATTTCACAAACACTTGGAATGTACTATTTCAACATACATGACGTATGTTAGAGGAATGTGTATTAGGAATGTTCTTTTATCAAAATAATATTTTATACGTATATATAATATTCATACAGCAAATAATCATGACAATTACATCACCAAAATTTATATGTATGGGATATTTTCTAGGATACCCAATTTCAACATACATAGTGTATACAAGGGAACCGGTATTACGGCGATTCCTTTCGCCAAGCAAATATTTTATACGCACATAATATATTTATACAACAATTAATCATGACAAAGACCTCGCTAAAATATACATGTATACGGTACTTCTTACAATACTGTATTTCTACATACATAGTGTTTATTAGTAAACATGTATTTAGGCGAATCCTTTCGCCAAATAAGTATTTTATCCATATACCGTATATCCATACGACAAATAAACATGTCAAACACATTTCTGAAAAAAAATACGTATACGGTATTTTATACGAATACCTAGAGTATGTGAAATTCCATATTCTACAATTCTAATCGAAACAGAAAACGGAAAGCACTTTGTACATGTGCAATTGCATGCAGATCATGAATCTATCATTATCTGACATTGAAAGCGTTGAAAATCGTAACCTATACACCTAAAGTCCTCACCTTGCTTCTTGGAATCTCAACGGATCGACAAGGGTTGAGGAGCTTCCGTATTCGGGAGTTTTCTAGCCTAAAGAGTGAAATCGGTTAGCTATTTCATAACCTGTAGCCTATACACCTCAAAACAGGTCTAGGGTTAGGGTTTATTACCTTAAAACGGAGTCGGTATCGTCGGGAAAGCGTCTGGAAAGAGGCGGTGCAGCCTGTGTGATGATCGAAAGCAGTAGGAGGAAGGTGCTCCCACAAATCCCAAGCTTTCTCTCTCTTTTCTCTCTCTCTCTAGGGTTTTATCCCAAATTCGTATGGCTGTGAGAGGGGCTGTTCTAAGGCCCTTATATAGCCTAAAACCTCTCCGGAATAGACTCCGGTTCGAGAGGTACGTCTATTATAAGCATTTCGGCGTTGTTCCAGCTCAAAAGAGGGTTTCTGGCGGCCCCCTTTGAGCCAAATGTCAGACTTAAGCTCACAACTCATGGATCCACGTGAGATTACATTTTCGTCTCGGTTGGATTTCCAGATCACACGTGGCGGACCATTTTCAGTTCAACGGTCAGTGGGCCACGATCCGAAATTCCAAGTACATGTAAATGTTCCTGAAATTTTTCCTGATCCGAGGGTGTAATTTGGTCTGATTCTGACGGTCTGGTTGCTTAATACTGATCCGCAAGCGAATGGTGCCAGATCACTATTCAAGATATTTATTTTGTAAAGGAAATAGTGGTTTTCACACTCTCTCGCTCCGGACTCAAGCGAATGGCCGTGGGACATCGTCTGGACCTGATTTTCGAGATGGTTATCGAGCCCAGTGAGGCGGTCCTAGTTCCTTAACTTCGTGTTAATCGGATTTCTGATGTGCGGTCTAGACCTAATACAGAGTTTCAATTCGTTCCCGAGAGCAGTCGGGTAATGAGTTTAATCCTAGACTTTAGGGCAACCTAGCGTCAATGATTCTACAAGTTTTGGGTCTTGCAGATCGTATTTAAAGCGATTCTAACGGATTTCATGGCTAATATAGTTTAGCACTTAGTTAACTTTGTTAAATTTCTAAAGGATTTAATCCTAAGTGATTTCTGGTCGAGGTGATACTCGAGCCCTTGTACGGAAATTTACGGGTCGTTACAGGGGCCCACCTTCATTCATGCATTTTATCCAACCCGTTCATCCATTTTACTAGATAATTTTAGGGCTTCAACTAAAAAAATTAAGCCTATAAAAAGATTAAGTGGACCACACCAACGTAAACTGTGTGAATTGAACTTCTACCGTTGAAAAGTTCTTAGGGGCCACGTAAGTTTAAGATCAAGCTAATATTTATTTTTTTCCCTTCATCCATTTCTGTTTGATCTTATGAGCCGGTTGGATGGAAAATAAACATCACTACGTGCCTTAGAAAGGTTTCAATGGTGAAAATCAATACTTCCACTGTTTCATGTGGTATGGTCCAATCGAGGTGTGGATATACTTCAATTTTGTTCTCAACGCCTAAAATGATCTGTAAAAATAGATGGACGGTGTGGATAAACCAAATGCATTAAAAGTGGGCCCAACAAAGTTTACCCAGTGAGCAATCCGATTTCTACTAAACGTTGGGTAATGCATATGGAGACAGTCCTAGGCGCCCCATGTCATGTAGCGCGGGAATGATCCTATGCGTTTTAACATATAGCGATTGGCATACTTGGTGACGGCTCTCCACCCTTGTGCTTCGCTCCTCCAAACCCTAGATTCCTTCGATAGATCCCTAGGGATGCCCTAGGGACTCCTATTTATAGTTGTGCAACACCTCCTTTCGCACCTCTTTGAAAAAAATCGAAAACTGCCTCAAATTTACGCACTCCGCGTAATCCCACACAACACTGCGTAAGTGGTTCGATGATATCAAACTGCCTTCGATGTCATCGAAGATGACTTTTATACATACTTTTTCCACGATGCGTAACTTCTTCCAGACAGTATAATCTTCTATGTCATCGAACCTACCTTCGATGTCATCAAGGGTGTCTTCGATGTCATCGAGCATTGTTCGAGGAATCGATAACGTGTCCAAAATAGTCCAGAGAGTTAATCCAATTTCTTCAATAAATTTAATGCCATCGAAGAGGCCTTCGATGTCATCGAGTAAGTCTTCGATATCATAGAGGAGTGTGGAAAGGCCAAGCTATATGTCCTAGAGGGGGGGTGAATAGGACTATGCCAAATAAAAAATTAACAGCAGAATTCAATCGAAAATAAGATAGCCTTATAAACAAATAAATCAAAGACAATACTTTAAATAAATCAAAGAACAGAAATGTAAAGCAATCTTAAATAAAGAGCTTGATACTAATGTTGTTCTAAGGACTACCTTTGCACCATAAAAACTAAGGGTTTATGGCAGGACAACTTTACTAAAACAAATTGAATATCAAAACTCAAACAGAAAGGAAATAAAGGAAATAGCAAGAAATAAATTCTAAACTATTATAACATTCCCCACTTTACTTGAAATGTAAATATTACAATATTCACATCCACATATACATTCCACACATCTGAATGATTAAAGATATAGAAATTAAGTAAACATCCAAATCACAAAACACACCGATATATAGTGGTTCGCCTGTGTGTTCACCAACTGTTAAACAACAGCCACACAGCTTGCTACTCCACTCCTAATATCCTCATAAAGGGGATATTAGCATTCACTATCAAAATATGTTTCACAGGTTCACCTAAAACCTTCACAATTGTGTCTTTTTAACTTGGGCTTATACAATCCAAAAACCCACACTTTCTGAGTTTTCTGGCTCTCCTCAGATAACCAACACAATGAGATTTTTCTGGCAAATCTCAAACAAAACCAAACTAATGGAATTTACAAAAAATGTAAAATACCTGAATTTCTTCTTTTGTAACAGCCCGGTAGAACCAATCAGAGTATAAGTTCGAATCAACGTTCAATGTCCAATACTCACTTAAGAAATGGTTTTAGGTTCTAATTGATTTTAAATTAAACCAAATTGGGCATTGCTCTATTTGATTTTGATTCCAAGAAAAAGGAATGCAGCAATTCCTCTTTTTCAAATAAGATTGGAATATAAGAATAAAATCAAATATAAATAAGCTAACAAAAGAGAATATTAAATATGCACAGATTAGCTTAAAATAAACACTAACTTATCTCAGAGTAGAGACTTGAATTTTCTTGAAATTAATCAATGAAAAACTCTGAAATTCGTGTTCAATTTATAGATGCAAAGATCACATCTACGACTGGTCTTATGAACCCTTCAACTAGTCGTAGGACCAACGGCATTTTGAAATTTTTGAGCACGATCTTAAAAACCATTTTACGACTGGTCTTAGAGTGTCTACGACTGGTCGTGGACCACCTACGACTAGTCGTAGCAGACCCAGGACTGGTCATAGACAACTAGATTTGGTTGCTGGAGTATGAGTCGTAGTTCTACGACTGGTCGAAGAATGATTCGAGACAACCCTACGATCGGTCGACTAGGTCTCAGGACTGGTCGTGGATTAACCAAAAAATTCTGAAAATCTTCAACAACTTAAGACTGGTCGTGGAATTTCTTGGACTGGTCGAACCAGGTCTAGGACTAGTCGAACAAGGTCCAGGACTAGTCTTAGAACAGACCAAATTCATATAAATAGATTTATTTTGAATTATGTATACAAAATGACCTACCCTAAGGTCAATCTAAGGTCTATCATACCTGGGACATGAAGTATGAACATTGAACTTCATTCTTTCAGATGATGGTTGACCTTTGAACCTTATGAAGCTTGAGATCTCTAACTCGACGTAGTTTGATCTTGAGATCTTCGAAAGCTTGAAATTAAACTTCATCAATACACTTCGAGTCTTGAAATGTACTCTTGAGTCTTGAAATGTACTTGAGTCTTGAAACGTACTCTTCTTATCGATGTAACTCTGAACCTTGATGCTTACAGAAGAGGACAAAGTACATAACCTTGCATTTCTTGAAGTAGAGCACCGTACATGTCTTGAACCATTGTGATGCAGTGTCTTGATTATATCAACATACAAAACAATACACAGATAGAGGTTTTGGCACCATAAAATTTGACAATCAAAGGAGCATGAGACCAAAGCACTTACAGAGTGCTTCGAGAAATTGAAAATGGTGCCCAATATGTCCAGCGAGTTTTGCGGAAATTCCATAGAAAATTCGATGTCATCGAACAAGGCTTCCAGTCATCGAAAAATGTATTCAATTTGTCCAGCGACCAACTCAATTTTCCTTCATAAATTCTATGTCATCGACCTGTGTTCGATGTCATCGAATGTGTCCTCGATGTCATCGAATGGTATTCGATGGCACAATCAATGTGTATTCCGCACTTGTTCTTTCGACTTTATTCCTTCTCCACTTGGTTTTCTTGAATCTTGGGACCTTGAAATCTTCAATCTTTGTCTCTTAAGATCTATTCTTTACATTGGTGATCTTTGAACATCAAATCCATGCTTTTAACACCTTTTCTAATCCAAGCTCTTAGATTCACCTTGCAACACAAACATGAGTAAAATAGGACATTAAGCAATATCATGTTCATAAAACCAAGATATAAATGGGGTTCAATATGCAATATTTAACCCTCAACACAATCCCCAACCAGCTTTTTGCTAGTCCCGAGCAAAGTATGTGTAAAATAAATCTCAATGCTTAATGTCAGAAATCTTTTTTTTAAGAAAATAATCTTTTGTGCATTCATGCATTCAAGCATGAATGGGTAGAAATAAGATACGGAGTGAGATATTGAAAACCTAGAACCAAATCACATAAGCAACCAATCAAATAAGTTCTTTGTCCATTAAATCGAAGCATAATTTGCATATCAAGTTTTTCAATGTGCTTAGTGAAAGTCAACTTACTTCCCGTACGAATACCATCAATTCATCATGTTAGCCATGCTCATCACTTCAAGACTAGTTTGAAATTCAAGTACCAATTCCAAACTTATCCCCTTCTCCTTCTTTTTCTAGTTTTTGATTTTATATCGACGATCAATTTTTATTCATTCTTTATTTTTGCGTTCTTTTCCAAAATTTTCATTCTTTTTCATGACCTCCTTGTCGATCTCCTATTTTTTAACTGGTTCTTTTCTTCTTTTAAGGTGGATAAAATTCTCTAGGTTCGATTCTCACTATCTATTAAGGATTCACATAATATTAATCAGAAATTCTAGTACATCTTACAGAAGGCAAATTAAGTGTCTTGTGATTTAGATTAACATGATATTCAAACTTCCTCTTAATCAATTGAGCGCAAGAACTTAGGTGATAAATTACTTAGTTGATCAAACTCCAACAATCCGAAATTCAATCTCTATCTTCTTATACTCAAAGCATTCTTAAGTACACAATTCATCGCTTCTCAAACAGATTTCAATTTAAAGCATTGAAAATTTTAAAAAATTTTACAAATTTTGCTCAAAACTAAGAAAACACTGATTAGTTTACCTAATCCCCCATCCCCAACCTAAAAATCTACATTGTCCTCAATGTAAAAGAATTAAGCATATAAAGGCAAAAGAGGCAATGAAAAGAAAAGGGAAGTGATGAGAAGGTAACACCTAAAGAAGGAATTCCGAGGCTTTTCCAATAATCATAGTGTGAAGATAGGTTAGCACAACACAAAACTCAACAGAGTATAAGCAAACTACCCTAAACAGCAGAAGTAAACAACCCTAGTCCTATGAAAGCGATAAACCTACCTATACCTCCATCAAACTAGGAGATTAATCCTGGTAAATAGTATCTAAGAGGTATGGACATGTCCTCTGAATCAAATTTCTCAACAAATGGCTTTAATCGATGTCCATTTACTTTGAATTCATTCCCATTGTTTAGATTCCAAATCTCGACAGCCCGATGAGGATAGACATTAGCTTTGTAAGAGTTTCCCGATAGACTTAGGGAGCAGAGTGGTGTGCATTGACTGATTGTAACCTAGATATATCATTACGATGTCATCCTCGGCATGGAATGACTCACTGAAATGAAGGCAGAAATTGACTGTGAAACCAGATTGGTGACAGCCCATGGGCCCGAGGGCACGACCTTCACCTTCCCAGTTCAGGTTAGTTGTGCTTACCGCATTTATTGTTACGCTTCCCTATTGGAAATTGTGATGGTCCATCACTTGGGGACACGCCAGTGGTCCGACATTTCACGGACGTATTCCGAACGATCCCTGGACTACCTCCTCAGCGCAAGATCGACTTTACCATCGACCTGGTGCCAGATGCGACACCTATCTCCTTACCGATGTACCACATGCCTCCGTGTGAAATAGAGGAATTGAGGAAGCAGATTGATCATTTATTGGACTCGAGTTTTATACAGCTAAGCGTATCTCCTTGGGGAGCTCCTGTGTTGTTGTTTGTGAAAAAGAAGGATGGATCGCTGCGGTTGTGTATAGACTACCGCAAGCTGAATCACTTGATAGTAAAGAACAATTATCCTCTACCCAGGATGGATGACCTGTTCAACCAATTAAAGGGGGCTTAGTATTTTTCTAAGATAGACTTACAGTACGGGTATCATCAGTTACGCGTCAGGAATGAAGACGTGCAGAAAATAGCTTTCAGGACCAGCTTCGGGCACTACGAATTCCTCGTGATACCGTTTGGACTTACAAATGCACCGACCGTATTCATAGATCTCATGAACCCGATGTTTCGACCGTATCTTTACTGATTCGTCATCATATTCATAGACGACATTTTGATATACTCAAAGAGTCAGAAAGATCATGAAGAACACCTGTGAGCAGTCCTTGATACTCTTAGGCAGAATCAGTTGTTTGCGTAGTACCGAAAATGCGACTTCTAGAAGGAAGAAGTCAAGTTCTTAGGACACGTGATTTCCAAAGAAGGAATCATCGTAGACCTTGCCAAGGTGGCCGCGGTACAAGACTGGGAGTAGCCCGGCTCAGTTACAGAAGTGAGGAGTTTCCTCGGACTTGCCGGCTATTATTGCTAATTCATTAAAGATTTCTCCAAGATAGCCCAACCATTGTCTCAATTTACTCAAAAAGTTCTTAAATTTTCTTGGAATGAGAAAGCAGAGGCAGCCTTTCAAGAATTAAAGGACAAGCTGATGTCTGCGCCCGTACTAGTGTTGTTAGAGCAAGGGGTCAATTATACTATTTATACCGACGCCTCTCGAGTCAGTTTGAGGTGTGTACTTATGCAGAAGGATAAGGTGATCGCCTATACCTCACGACAGTTGAGGAAATGCGAAGAAAATTACCCCACTCATAACCTGGAGTTGGCGGCAGTCATTTTTGCATTAAAACTTTGGAGACATTACCTCTACGGCGAAGGGTTTGAGCTCTTTTGCGACCATAAGAGCCTCAAGTACACCTTTACACAGAGGGACCTGAATATGAGGCAGCACCGTTGGATGGAGACATTGAAAGACTTCAAGTTTGAAGTCTCCTACCATCCTAGTAAGGCCAACCTTGCAGCCAATGCGTTGAGCTGTAAGAAAACTAAGGAATTTATAGCCCCACTGATGGTAAGAGAGTGGAATATAGTGGAGTTCGTGCGAGATTTCGAACAGAGGCTGACAGTGGAGGAGCCATTCGAGAACGTCGCACACTTCCACGTGCAACCACTTATTAATGACCGAATCATTGTGGCTCAGAAAAAAGATGAGCTATTGTTAAAGATGAGAGAGCGTGCAAGCGACAGTGAAGAAGCATAATGGAGGATTGGCTTAGATGGAGGTTTGTAGTATCGTGGCCGCCTATGTGTCCCGAACCTTCACGACTTGAGTAGAGAAGTTCTAGAGGCCGCACACAGTTCAAAGTCGGCGATACATTCGGGGTAGTACGAAAATGTATCGAGACGTGAAGCGTTCGTACTGGTGGGACAACATGAAGGCCCCAATAGCAGACTTTGTGTCCCGATGCCTCACGTGCTAACAAGTCAAGGCTGAGCACTGGTTTACTTCAGCCCATGCCCATAGCCGAGTAGAAGTGGGATTTCATATCTATGGATTTCATTTTCGGGTTACCAAAGACGAGAAAGGGGCATGACTCCATTTGGGTGATTATGGACCGGTTGACAAAGTCGGCTCATTTCCTCCCGCTTAGAGTTTCTAATTCGACAGATGACCTGGCCAAACTATACATTAAGGAGATAGTACGACTGCATGGAGTTCCTCTGGAGATTGTGTTAGACCGAGACACACGATTCACGTTTATGTTCTAGACTCGAATCCAAGAGTAGATGGGGGTGAAGCTGAAGTATAGTACTGCGTTCCACCCACAGACCGATGGGCAGATGGAGAAGGTAAATCAGATACTCGAAGACATATTACGAGCATGCGTACTTGACTTCAAGGACAGCTGGGATGACTGTCTCCCTTATGCAGAATTTTCTTATAACAACAGTTTCCAAGCAAGCATTAGCATAGCTCCTTACGAAGCCTTGTATGGACCCCCATGTCGGGCTTCACAATGTTGGGCGGAAGTTGGCGAGAAGAGCTTGGTTGGCCCAAATCTAGTTCAGGCGACATCAGAAAAGATCGATATTATCAGGCGTCGACTCCTTACAGCCTAGAGTAGGTAGAAGAGCTACACAGATATGAGACACAAGCAGTTGGAATTTGAAGTTGGGGACCATGTATTCCTTAAAGTTTCCCCAATGAAGGAAGTACTTTGTTTTGGCAAGAAAGGGAAACTCATGCCGAGGTTCATTGGGCCATTCCAAATTTTAGACCAAGTGAGTGTGGTGGCATACTGCCTCGCCTTGCCCACACCACTCGCAGACATACACAATGTGTTTCATGTGTCGATGCTGAAGAAATATGTTCCCGACCCTACTCATATTATCAAGTTAAAGCAAGTACAACTAAGAGAAGATGCCACCTATGTATTGCGGCCCACGCATGTTCTAGATAGGAAAGAGCAAGTATTGCGCAGTAAGGTCATCCCACTCATGAAAGTGTTATGGACACACCACACCGAGGAGGAGGCTACTTGGGAAACAGAAGCTGAAGTCCGTAAGAACTACCCACAAATCCTCGAGTACGAAAAGGTACTAATTTCATAGACGAAATTTTTCTTTAAGGGGGCTAGATTGTAATGTCTCAAAAAAATCTATATAAAGACCCAAGTACAACCTCAGGCAGAACAACCCAAGGACCGCATCCTATCGTATAATTTAGACGAGATTTAGTTAGGTACTAAATAATCGGTGGATTAAGCTTAGGCCACCATTTTCACAAATGGGAAGGTCTAAAACCATGAGTACCACTGAATCAATGTCATCTTAAGACCTAGGAGAAATACCAAGGGTCTGTCGCTATCAGGAGTACATTGAAGCTTGGTAACGGACCTAGACCGCACGATGAGGGTCCGATGACCAGGAAATTATAGGAAGATATCCGTCTTGCTGGGCTTGTGTAGCACCCCGGTTCCCGGAACCAGAGTACACTACTCGTTTTCCAAAAACCTAAGTGCTAGCCGTGAAGATATCCCAAATTTCACGTACATTTTTTTTCTTCTTTATCAAAGTCAACAATTTAAGCAGAATAAAAATAATTCAAGTATAAGAGGGAGTCCCAATATACATAGCCAAGGTTTCAAGTGATTACCCAAAAACTTATACCAACCACTGTCTTAACCTTTACAAGCATAACAGTATAAATTAAATACAAATAAAATCAGGAATGGAAAGTCGTAAGATCATCTGGCTCCTCCCATTCCACATGAACACCAGTATACGCATCATCTATGTCTCTTGCACACTGAATATAGTTCGATAGCGTCAATGGCTATCGCAGTAAGGTATACCCCTCAAGATTTATCGTATCACCAAAATAATTAAGCATAGTTAACAAAGGCAGTGTGTAACAAATATTACACAAAGATTAACATAGAAATCAGATAAAGTTCATCAGATGCACATTCATTAAATAAATCACACAAGATAATCTTGTTTAAATGCATGGATGCATGCTCATGTTCACAGACCTGAGGATGCACATCCAGTTGGTAAAAATTCGCTTAAGGAGAACTAGCCACCTGAAAAAGACTATGCAACGAGGTCGCACAAGGAGAACTAGCCACCCGAAAAAATACTCAAAGGTACACCCAAGGAGAACTAGTTACCCGAAAAATACCATATAATATAGATCACCCAAGGAGAATTAGTAACCCGAAAAAGTACACAAAGGTACGCCCAAGGAGAACTAACCACCCGAAAAAGATCATAATATATGCCATGAAAATGCATAATTAGCCCAACCATTATTATTCCAATTTCAAACCATTATTTTAAGGAAGCTCAAAAGTCACTATGGGGGGATTTGTCACTCAGCATAGGCTGACCACTCAGGCATAGTGTCTCAATCTACCATCCCTAGCTCATGACACTAACAAATAAGGCGTTTGAAGGTAACCTACTCAACTAGCGGCCAATCATAGTGCAAGAAGTGGAACTTAACATTGCAAAGTTGTATAAAATAATCCACTAAAACTGCAAAAGGGCAAGTATTCCATAAAATCCGCAAGGGCCAAATATTTCGCCTAATGGTGTGATTAAAAGGGACTATTCCCCAAAAGCCACATAGGCACAAATGGTCCACAAGATGGAAGTTCCACCTCGAACATTTTATTTAATCTTATCTGGATGATTGACCACTAGCTCGAGGACCACCAAAAACACCATAAAGTAATCGTAAGCGGTAAAACAAGCCATATACAATTTGAATAGTACTTATACATTTAAAATTTCATCTTAGTCCATAACATATGTAATTGAGATCTACAACATGTTCATATTATTGAATTAAAGTCCAATCATCAGTTATTTGTAAATAATTACACATGTAGAGACTAACATTTATCATCATTTCCTCTAAATACTATATTAAGTAATCAATTAATATAAATAAACAACACTAATTATCATGATTTAATAAAGCTTGAAGGGTGATCCTCACCTCTAGTTTCAATTTTCTGAAATAGCGGTGAAGACCGCTTGAGATGAAGTCAGAATATGTCCTAGAGGGGGGTGAATAGGACTTTTTAAAGATTTACGAGTTATATTAAAAATCCTATCACTCTAATCCTAACAGGTATGCAATGTTTAGGATTACCCAATGTAACTCTACTAGCTTCCAAGCTTAGTAGAGGATCCAATCACAGAACTATTTAAATGATAAGCATGAAGCAGTTATAGTCTATGATGGATGTGACTGTGTGTGAAGTGTGAGTAGATATGAATGCAGTTAGCATAATCATACAAATGAGCAAGCACAAAAATCAATCACAGACACAGTCATTTTTATAGTGGTTCGACTACTTGTCTACTCCACTCCCGGCTGTCGCACTCAACCCTTGAGTGTACCGGATTTCACTAAGGAGGTTTCCCAGGGTTCACCTCAAACCTAAGGTTTTAAATCAGGTTCACCTTTAATCTTTACAGAGGTTTTACGCGGTTCACCTCTAACCCAAAGTTTTGCTGGTTCACTCCTAACCAGATGTTTATGCTCTCTATAGAGCAAGGGTCCATACAATGCACCTGGATTTTAGACCACACAGGTCAAGGACCTACACAAGGACCTAACAGTTTATGCCCTACACAAGAGCAAGGGTCCACCCAGTGCACCCAAATTTTAGACCACACAGGTCAAGGACCTACACAAGGACCTAACAGTTTATGCCCTACATAAGAGCAAGGGTCCACCCAGTGCACCCACTACGTACACTCCCGCCGGAGGCCTTCTTGAGGACTTCAAAGGGTGAGAACCACTTAGGACCAAGACCTAGGAAGGAATGATCACAAGTGTCCTCTAGACTCTGGATACTTACAGATAAGTTGATGAGTCCCGTTAAGCACAATGCCAAAGATCTTCTTCTCCTTATTGACGAAGAGTCTTCAGCTCCCTTGATCCGCAACACAAGATGATATACCAATACTTGGCTTTGGGTTGGGTCAAGGGTGAGATGGAATCCTACTCTCTAAAGATTTTCCTATAAGGAAGATAGAGTGGTTCCTCTCTTATGTATTCAAGGCATCCCAGCATAATGATTTACCAATAAGATAGTAGCTGGAGGATCCTTGAATATGGAAGTTCATTCCCCAATCCAATCTATTTAATGTCAATGGTAAGGGTGGATTGGAGGATGAACTTCCTTAGAGAGAAAGGCTTTAGGTATAAGATGCAAGTTAAAACACACAAAAGCTCTCTCTTTTCTCTCTTACAGCAACAAAGAACAAGTCCTCTATATATAGGCAAGAAGTTCCATTGGATATAAAATAGTCACATTTATGACAGAGTTTGATATCATCGAGCAGGTTCGATATCATCGAGCGTATACTCTCGATAACATCGATGGTCTGCTCGATGACTCGGACTCGATGTCATACGCTTTTGAAACTCCTTGCCAATAGGTCGATGAATCGAAACAGTTGTCGATGTCATCGGATTTCGAACTCCGATTCCATCGATGACTGGGTCGATCCATCGACACATGAAAAATGAGAGAGACTTGACTTTGAAAATATTTCAGGTTTTCATGAATGATCGGGGGAACCATCGAGGTCATCGGAATTTGAATGTCAATGATTTCGAGATCTGAGTCGAGGCATCGATAATTCCAGCAGATTTATCTTTGAACTTGCTGGACAAATTATGGCTTAGTTCGATGCAATCGATCAGGTGTCGATATCATCGATATTTGAATATCGATTAAATCGAAGGGCCCCCGATCATAGTAAAATACATCCTGAAATAACTGCTGTAAGAAATGCGCGCTCATCATCGATATCATCGATGGACCTCCGATCTTATCGATATTTGGTTTCAGATCATATCGGACGGTCATCGATATATCGATGAGTTTTGAGATTTTTTTAAAAAAATAGGGGCGCCGAAAATCTGCCTATCGATCTTATCGAGCCATTCCCGATAGTCTCGAGATTTGAATATCGATGGTATCGAAATGTGTATCGATACATCGATAATTCGTCAAGAAATATTGTGAAGTTGCTGGACATATTTGTGCTTATATCAATGATATCGATAGATGTATCGATACATCGGTAAATCTGTCCAGATGAATGTTTAGTTGCTGGACACTTTTGGTCCTCTTATCGATAATATCGTTAAGGTATCGAGGACATCGACAGTGCAGGTCGATCATATCGAGGGTGCTACAATAGAATCCACAGGTTGAGAAAAATTTAAAGATTTTCCTATTTTGAAAAGTTTTCTCACCATAAAAACCCTAAGATGTTTATCTTGTTTTAAGGGTTTAATTCACCTGATGTATTAGATTAAGGGATGTGAGGATATGATTTACCTATGGCGAGCTTCCACACATCTGATTGAGGCAGACGCTTGAAATAATCTTCCTATCGAGTTCTGTAGCCAGTTTGACACATCATTCATGTAACTTGACAAACTAGGTCACAAGTAGGTGCACTTTCAATCTCCCCCTTTGTCAATTACGTGACAAAATACCCAAAACACCCTAGAACACTTTTAGACACACCCTAAATTGTGTGTACATGCACTTACATAATTTTACAATGTTTCTACCCCATGTACACATTCTAGAAGTATCCGCTCCCCCTTAGTTCAAAACTCCCCCTTTCTTGCAACTGCTCCCCCTAACACCTGCATAAACAGAGATAGATACACAATTTTCCGCTCGGGCTGTTTTGAACTATTCTCCCCCTTTTTGTCAGTCATTGGCAAAGGTACTATAAGTGATATTGACTAAAGAATGAATTTCATGTGAGAACCCAATAGATACAGATGTATGAAGATGAATTCATTTTGAAACAAACATCATATTCAGATCCTAAGGATGCATATTAGATATGATAGAGCAGTTGTATAGCAATTGAAAAGTTCATTCAAGACTTCATATGCATTCCAAAACAGAGACTTGATAAACCTGGGGGAAATAAAAAAATATGGCATTAAAGATAAGAATTCTATTCAGCCATACTCAAAATGCAACCAACATATTCATATTTTCAAAAAGTGTAATGCTACAGACAGGAGTAGCTTAACAATCATCCCAAATATTGTAACCAGTATTGTTTGTCCAACTGTGGACGTTTATCAACAAAAATATTTTCAGCCCTAGCTAGTTAGAGAACTATCACATACACTCTAGGGAACATCGAACATTCAAAAAGATACTAATGTTCATACGCTGAGTTAGAAGAGTGAGAGTGTGTGACAGTATTCAGAGATCAGTACTACGAAGCAGAGTGAGACGGAGCTGTATCATCCCGATAACAGGTCATTAAATCGACCAATTGCTGAACGGTCTGTTGTACTCCCTGTACTAGCCTTTCCAGAACAGTCAGTCTTTCTTTGACTGAGTGGATGTCCTGCTGAATCGCCCCAATTCTATCCATCTTGAACCTTTTCCCATATCCAGCTGATGACGTGGATGGAGCTGGATCAGGTCCAGGCGGGGCATCTTCAGCCAATGCAGTTCCTTCCATGGGATCGCCGCCTTCTCCTCCTACATGTTCTGCCTAGATTCCTCCCACAGTTTCCTCCTTGTACTTGTGAAATTCCAAGTCCATTTTCCGGATGTTCTTGACATTGAAGGTATGAATTGGAAGAACCGGATCAATGGTGGTAGGAAAACCGATGACTTGACATATCCTGCTTATGATCCAGGGATATGGTAGGTGTAGATCCCTGTGTGTATGTATAGCTTTTACCAACTGCTTGACAAGCAGTGTTGGAAGGCGGACCTTCGTCCCTTTTGCAATAGAGTAAACGATCATGATCATAAGACTCGTGAGGTCAGATCGATTTGTACTCCTTGGATATAGATTTGTAGTGAAGATTCCGTGCATAATCCGAAAATGAGGTTCCATATACCGAGATTTTAAGGCATTCCCTTGATGCCAAGGAATGTCTCTATTATGGCATAGGTATTTGGTAACCACAGAACGGTTGTCAGGATGATCAAGATTCAGGTTCGGGATGCCTTCTGGAGTCATTTGCAGATTGAGAATATGAGCTAATGTGGCAGGAGTAATAAACGCATCATCACCATCCAGAGAGACCATGAACGAAGGAGGATCAGACACCGGAGAGTGACATGTCGCAAGAAAGTTGCGTGTCTGTTCAAGTTGGCAAGGTCCTCCAAAATCTAGGATGGGCAGCCACCCGATTTCAGCAAATAGAGGTTCCAGATTATAAGGAGCCAAGCATCTTCTGTCAACTCTTCGTTCATGGATCAACTTTCGACGGGTGTATTTTGTCGGGCGTTGACTGGCCGGAGGCGGAGGAGGAGATGCTTGTGGAGATGGTTGTGCCTCAGACGGGGGCCCTCGTGATCTTGTGCGCTGCCTAGTTGGGGTCCCACAATCTGAGGCCTTTGCTCTTTCTTTAGGAGCAAGTACTTTTTGTCGGGATGATCGTGACGATCCGCCAGGGCCCGACACTTTTCCTTTGTCTTTTCCCATAACGACAAAAAAATAGGTTTTGCGAATTTGGAAAGAAGACACGACCTGAATAGTACGCAGCAATACCAAAAAAAAAGGACTCACACGAATTAGTTAAGGTATTACTGATTTCGTTGTGTGATTTGGGTAGTCCTTCTAGGGCTCCAGTGGTTTGGTAGAGCAAGTCGAGTAGAGGCGGGAACAAAAAGAACTTTGGGACAGAAATCCCTTTTTGCGCTCTGCAGACTTGTATCGGGCGACAACCGTCGATATGATCGATACTCTGTTCGATGATATCGAGAGATCTTTATCGAGTTTATCGATCCTACCTCCGATACCATTTCCGATCACGCGCCTTTTCAACTTTTGAAGAAGTATCGATGATATTGACTGATTATTGATTTGATCGAAAATTCATACAATAGTCAACTCAAGATCTTTCAACACTTTTACTTCGGACACACCTTCATGTATACTTATAGTGTATTATTGATAGTTAGTATACAACAAAATCTTATACAGTTTATGTACAATTCAAAAATTATAAACATGGCAATGTTTACATTCAAAAAGTTCGAGGTGTGTAACCTCTGATGTAACATTGATAGCTCAGCAAAATTTGCATCATTTCAGCTTATGTCTAGATCTTGATGTATGATTTGAACTAATTCTTCCTTATCCATTTTACCTTGTTAGTCAATTTGGGTGATGATGCAAAGGTATTCATATTCCTAAGAGGACTTCCAAGGTTTTGTGTCTCACTGGTCAACATATTGACATAATTTTGACCAGGGCTAGATTAAGTCCTCTTCGGGGTTATGCATTCAAACTTTTAATGGCCTGAATCACCACACAAATGGCATATTGTAGTTATTCTGGATTTGCTTCTAGAAGCAGCAAATTTTTCAGTTTTAAGTGCTGCATGTCCAGATTTTGGTTTAGGCTTTTCATAGCCTAGGCCACTTTTATCCTTACCAGGTCTTCCCATTCTCAACATTCTTTCTAGCTTTTCACTGCTTTGGGAAAACTTGTAATTTATCATGGCCATCTTCTTGGATTCTTCTATATCAAATAGGAGTGTATGATTCTTGTTTCGAAGAAGCCTATTTTCGTCTTCTAGTAGTTCAACTTGTTTAACCAGCTTATCAGATTCAGACTTTAGAGAGAGATTTGCTTTTTCTAATTTATCATTTTCTGAATGATACTGCTGCAGATCATTCATTACTTGTTTGTTAATTTTCAGTGTTTCATTCAAGTCTTTCTGCAGCAGCTTGCTTTTGTTTTCTAATATTCCCAGTTTCTTAAGGATGCTGATGCTATGGGTATAGAGTTGATTGTAAGCATCTTGCAACTTATCTTTTTCTTCTTCTTCATTTTCAGTGTCAGATTCCTCATTGTCAGACGGAAATGATTATGTGGCTTGTTGTTCTTTCCCATTCTCAGATTCAGTGGGAATGATCGAAGCAGTGGAGATCATAAGAATCTTCAGTGATTTCTGATCTTCATTGCTTTCTGAGTCACTAGATTATGAGTTTGACTATTCTGTATCATCCCATGTGGCGACCATTGCTTTCCCTTTGGTTTTTCTGTTTGTACATTCAGTAGATAAGTATCCATACCCTTGACAGGCGTAGCATTGTGGTTCTTTGGTCTTTTTACCAAATTTGCCTGCCGAGGGTTTGTTATCCACTTTTCTACTTCTAGAGGGACGACCGCGATTCTTTTGAAAGAATCTTCTGAATCTTTATGCCAGCAAGGCCACTTCCTCATCTTCATCCTCTCTTTCACTTTTACTGTTCTCATGTATTGTCTTCTTTGAAGTTTTTAGGACAGTGTTTTTAGATTTTTGGGGTTGAGTGAAGTATAGTTCAAAAGTTTATAGGGAACCTACTAGTTCTTCTACTTTCATTTCATCTATATTCCTACACTCCTCAATTGTTGTCACCTTGGGATTAAACCGTTCCGGTAGGGATCTTAGAATTTTCCTACAAATTTTCAGTACCGGGACTTTCTCTCCCAATCCACCCATGGAGTTACAAATAATATTCAGTTTTGTAAAGAACTCCATAAATGTCTCATGCTCCTCCATTCTGAGACTTTCGAACTGTGAAGTCAAGACTTGTAGTTACGGCACAGTAAATGGCGTTCATAGTTTTAGCTTCAGAGGTCTATTTATCTTTATCAGACGTTGTACACATCTCTTTGGATTTGGATTTTGTGATAGTTGTGTCACTATCTAATACAACTTGGTCTGTTGGTGGCACATATCCATTTTCAACTATCTCCCAAACATCGTGGTCCAAAGATCTCAAAAAGTACTGCATTCTAGCCTTCCAGTATGCATAATTTGATCTATCAAATACTGGAGGTCTAGTGACCGATGAGCCCTCTCCTTTGGCCATATTCCCAACTACAGTCAAGATCACTCACTAGGCGGTGAAGCCTTTAAAGAGAGACTTGCTCTGATACCAATTGAAATAGCGGTGAAGACCGCTTAAGATGAAGTCGGAATATGTCAATATGTCCTAGAGGGGGGGTGAATAGGACTTTTTAAAGATTTACGAGTTATATTAAAAATCCTATCACTCTAATCCTAACAGATATACAATGTTTAGGATTACCCAATGTAACTCTACTAGCTTCCAAGCTTAGTAGAGGATCCAATCATAGAACTATTTAAATGATAAGCATGAAGCAGTTGTAGTCTATGATGGATGTCACTGTGTGTGAAGTGTGAGTAGATATGAATGCAATTAGCATAATCATACAAATGAGCAAGCACAAAAATCAATCACAGACATAGTCATTTTTATAGTGGTTCGACTACTTGTCTACTCCACTCCCGGCTGTCGCACTCAACCCTTGAGTGTACCGGATTTCACTAAGGAGGTTTCTCGGGGTTCACCTCAAACCTAAGGTTTGAAATCATGTTCACCTTCAACCTTTACAGAGGTTTTACGCGGTTCACCTCTAACCCAGAGTTTTGCTGGTTCACTCCTAACCAGATGTTTATGCTCTCCATAGAGTAAGGGTCCACACAATGCACCCGAATTTTAGACCACACAGGTCAAGGACCTACACAAGGACCTAATAGTTTATGCCCTACACAAGAGCAAGGGTCCACCCAGTGCACCCGGATTTTAGACCACACAGGTCAAGGACCTGCACAAGGACCTAACAGTTTATGCCCTACACAAGAGTAAGGGTCCACCCAGTGCACCCATTACGTACACTCCCGCCGGAGGCCTCCTTGAGGACTTCAAAGGGTGAGAACCATTTAGGACCAAGACCTAGGAAGGAATGATCACAAGTGTCCTCTGGACTCTGGATACTTATAGATAAGTTGATGAGTCCCGTTAAGCACAACGCCAAAGATCTTCTCCTTGTTGACAAAGAGTCTTCAGCTCCCTTGATCCGCAACACAAGATGATGTACCAATACTTGGCTTCGGATTGGGTCAAAGGTGAGATGGAATCCTACTCTCTAAAGATTTTCCTATAAGGAAGATAGAGTGGTTCCTCTCTTATGCATTCAAGGCATCCCAGCATAATGATTTACCAATAAGATAGTAGCTGGAGGATCCTTGAATGCGGAAGTTCATTCCCCAATCCACTCTATTTAATGTCAATGGTAAGGGTGGATTGGAGGATGAACTTCCCTAGAGAGAAAGGCTTTAGGTATAAGATGCAAGTTAAAACACACAAAAGCTCTCTCTTTTCTCTCTTACAGCAACAAAGAACAAGTCCTCTATATATAGGCAAGAAGTTCCAACGGATATAAAACGGTCACATTTATGACAGAGTTCGATATCATCGAGCAGGTTCGATATTATCGAGCGTATACTCTCGATAGCATCAATGGTCTGCTCGATGACTCGAACTCGATATCATACGCTTTTGAAACTCCTTACCAATAGGTCGATGAATCGAAACAGTTGTCGATGTCATCGGATTTCAAACTCTGATTCCATCGATGACTGGGTCGATCCATCGACACATGAAAAATGAGAGAGACTTGAATTTGAAAAAATTTCGGGTTTTCATGAATGATCGAGGGAACCGTTGAGGTCATTGGAATTTAAATGTCGATGATATCGAGATCTGAGTCGAGGCATCGATAATTCCAGCAGATTTATCTTTGAACTTGCTGGACAAATTATAGCTTAGTTCGATGCAATCGATCAGGTGTCGATATCATCGATATTTGAATATCAATTAAATCGAAGGGCCCCCGATCATAGTAAAATACATCCTGAAATAACTACTGTAAGAAATGTGCGCCCATCATCGATATCATCGATGGACTTCCGATCTTATCGATATTTGATTTCAGATCATATCGGACGGTCATCGATATATCAATGAGTTTTGAGATTTTCTTTAAAAAACAGGGGCGCCGGAAATCTTCATGTCGATCTTATCGAGCCATTCCCGATGGTCTCGAGATTTGAATATCGATGGTATCAATATGTGTATCGATACATCGATAATTCATCCAGAAATATTGTGAAGTTGCTGGACATATTTGTGCTTATATCGATGATATCGATAGATGTATCGATACATCGGTAAATCCGTCCAGATGAATGTTTAGTTGCTGGACACTTTTGGTCCTCATATCGATAATATCGTTAAGGTATCAAGGACATCGACAGTGCAGGTCAATCATATCGAGGGTGCTACGATAGAATCGACAGGGTGAGAAAAACTTAGAGATTTTCCTATTTTGAAAAAGTTTTCTCACCATAAAAACCCTAAGATGTCTATCTTATTTTAAGGGTTTAATTCACCTGGTGTATTGGGTTAAGGGATGTGAGGCTATGATTTACCTATGGCGAGCTTCCACACATCCGATTGAGGCAGACGCTTGAAATAATCTTCCTATCGAGTTCTGCAGCCAGTCTGACACATCATTCACGTAACTTGACAAACCAGGTCACAAGTAGGTGCACTTTCATTTTCCTAGCTAAAAGGTAAGGGGTTGAGGAGAAATCAGGATTTTAGATTTGAACCATGATTGATGGATTAGATATAACTCGATCGAACTTGATGTCGACACAACTCCATCTTACTCTAAATCAAACATAATGAAACAGAAAATGTGATATTAGACTACATCTAAATTGAGATTAAGAATTTAATTAACCAACTAAAGGTTTAATGAGATACCCGATCAAAGGTTTGAGAAAGAGACTCACCTAGTTGACTCGATTGAACTCAACTTGGCCCTATTAGACCAAAAACATTCCCCAAGTGGCTTGACTCAGCAATTCACTGAGTCGACTCGCTTAGACTCAGTAGTCACACCCCTACTCTTACAATTCTTCTCTTCTTTTCATTTCCCTTTTTCCTCTTTCTTTCTTTCTCCTTCTTTCCTTCTCTCACTCTCTTTCCTTTCTTCTTTCTTCTCTTTCCTTTCTCGTCTCTTTCTCTCCCTACCAAAACAACCAACAGCTACCTGACTCAACCGAACATAACCCAACTCACCAAAATCTGGTGAGATGCATTGAGTCAGCTCAAGGGCGAGTTGCTGACTCGGCACCCCGATTTCTTTCTTCTTCTCCTACTTCTTCATCTTCTACATCGCTTCTCTGCCTAAACGGCTTACACCAGGCCCAAATTTGAAGCAGGTCTGTGACTCAGAAACCCAGCTCGCTTGAGTGAACTTGGTAGCAACTCAAATTAGCGAGTCAAGAACTCGACTCGACAGTGACTAAGAGGTGCACAACGGGCGGCCGATCTCCTCTTCTCTCGATTCCCTCTCGATTTCTCTCCTATCCATCTTCTTTTCTTCTCAACCTTCCCTCTCTTAGTCAGGAACACCCTAAGACGTCGAACTCGGCCCGAGCTTTCAGCAACTCAGACCGAGTCAAATCAACCCAATGCGACAACCGACTTGCAACACCTCTGGCCATCTTCTTCTTCTTCCTCTTCCCTTCCTGCTTCTCCTCTTCTCTCTAAACCTTATCAAAGACTGAACTGGATCAGACTTACATCAAACTTGGACTGAACTCGGTCCAGAATCAGTGCTACTGGAATGGGGAAGACGATGATCTATAATGGCATAATCTCCTTCGTTGATTCTTTCTCTCATCTAGCATTGTCAGACGGTTCAAATGGGTGTCATGGAGCTTCGAGCTAAGGGATTTCGATGCTCCATGTTAATTTGGATGGTGGTTTCGAAGGGAGAAGGAAATGACGCTTCATCTTGCTGCTCTCTCTCTCCATCTCTTTCTATAATAAAAAAAACCTAGTTTTAGAGGGCTAGGATCCTCTCGGTGGATGGTTGAGATTACAGCAGCCAAAGCACGCGGATTGCCTGCGTGTAAAGTAAGAAGGGATGGAATTTTTCCATTTTTTGGCAAAAATGGTTGCGCCCAACGCTCTTTGTGCCAGTGATTGTGGCCACATATGGGAGCTTCAAGATGTGTGACCAACATGGTTTTGGTCAGTTCGAGCATTCTACAAGATGGACGGTTTAGATCATCAAGGTGGTCTTTGATGGTAGGTCACTGATCAAGATAACTGACGGTAGTCCGTTGCTGGCGAAAAACAACGTGAAGAGAGGAATTTCCTTTTTTATCCATCAATGCCCATTTAACCGGGTAGGCTGAACTCGTGTACTACGAGTGGGCACGCTCTTGGTGCACACGCACCATAGGTGTGGGGTCCATAGTCATGCCTTGAGAAATCCATGTCGTTCAGTGGTTCTACTAGTCCTATTAGGGTCCCGGTTCATGGATGTGGAGATCTATAGATAAGGTGGGCCATACTTCTAACTTTTAACTTAAATCGTGGATTTCTTTTCATATCAACGGTTTAAAAGGGTCCAAGAGTCCACTTAGCTAGGAATTAACTGATGGATTAGGGGTTAGATGACTCAATACGCACTCATGATATTAATTATCCTTATTACAATATTATTATTATTATTATTATTATTTAAAAATTTTAAATTGAAGGGTCTACTCCCAAACAGAGTTGTCCTTACATATATCAACATCTATGGGTCGTGTGCTTAATTCTTAAAGTATTTTAATTGTTTAATGGGCCACAACACATAAATGTCTTGTTACACGGTCTCTACTTCTTGACTATTCAAACGATCCAATAGTTGGATTGACTCATATTTAGTTATTAATAACCTTAGGGATCCTAAGAATGTTTAAGTAAGTTCTGGGAGTTGAATATGAAACCAGGTATTCTGATATGTGTTTTTCAAAGGATGGACCATACAATAGAACATTGTAAGCCTAATGAATGGTGAATCTAATGATTCGACAATTCATTTTGAGGATCAATGGATGGATGTCTCAATCTATGAGTGGAGACTATACTTGACGGTTGGATTCGGGCTAGCATGAAGTTGAATGTTTACGTAGGTTTGGTCGATGTTTTCACTAAGTTAAATTTTCATAGTAACACTTAAGTACTGAAAAGTGCTGGGTGTTACAATCTACCCCCCTTAAAGAAAATTTCGTCCCCGAAATTCAACATTCCTTTCACCACCATGAACGTAAGTATCTATTCTACGGTATTTCTAATCCTTCGCTAATTTCCCCTCGAAGCATATTTGTGTGAAAAAAAATGTATGCAATTATTTATTAAAATTGGGGTTGTTACAATCTACTCACATTAAAGGAAATCTCGTCCTTGAGATTTATCGCTTCTAATACACATTCACCAAGAATCACACATATGGCATCCTAAGTAACTCAAATAATCAACCAAACGATGATTTGATGATCTAAACCGTCGATTCGGTGATAGGCAATAGCCCTAATTTAGCAAACTAAGTGTCCATAATAAGAGTCTAAGATTATTAAGAAAATCTAATTTTAGACGACAGACCTATGACAGTGTTTCCATAGTTTAGACAGTCTAATTTAGGGTTAGCCAAGAAAGAGTTTAATTTTTCTAGTGCTTGGGTTTCAACAATCCAAGGTGCCAAACAAGACCCATATCACTACTCATGCATTATGAAGTTTGAATGCGTCATACATAGGGTCACAAGCATTCTACTCTCAACCTTTTTTTGAGTGGGTATATGTCGATCGCTTGGGGGTCCCACAGTCTAAGATGAAGTGGGTTCCACTGGTTGACCTAGTTGAACTAGTGGCCCTCCACCCAAAGAGACTATGATTTCTCTGTCTAATGGACACCCATTTGGCACAATCATCAGGTTACTCTATCCATATACCTAACCAACATGAAAGCCTTGGGCGAGTCCATGCTTTTATCTCATGTCCATCAAGTTTGGTTCTTGCCACATGGGAGTTTGAGAGTCCAATCCCAGCTTACCAACTGGAAAAGAAAAGGACAAACATGCACTAAAATGGTTGCGTAGATCACAATCTCACCCAATAACTAACTTAGAGAATGCTGCAAAAGCATGGAAAATATATCTAAATTTATTTATTTATTTATTTTAGGAGGCAATACTAGATGGAATACTCAAAGAAGAAAAATAAAGAATGCCTGTTTGGATGCGCATGTGAGATGAATTGTGAACATTCCATTTAAACAGTAAGACTATAAAAAGTTGGGAAGTAAATGACTAAGTGTTATCAAGTTGCAGGTGGTGTTCCTCCAACTCCTCAGTATCATAATAGAAATTAATTGCAATTGGGTCATTCCATCTTTATTAGACTAGTATTCAATTCAATTGGATAGATCATCCAAATGTGCACACACCCTAAAGGTGCTGGAATTTAGAGCCTTGAACAATATCAACAACCACAAAGCAATATGGTAAAATTCAACAATCGAAATTCAGTGGCTTAATAAACATTAAATGACACTTGAATCGGATATTCAGTAGTTCAAATAGAAACTATATCACACACAGGATTATTATATATATATATATATATATATATATATATATACATATACATATATTTTCATAGATTCGCCATTAGACATAATGAAAGACCGTAAAAAATAAAATAAAATGCATATATACATATCAATATATAGGATATAGAAACCGGAATACTCCAAAGGAAACTTGTAAAAGGAGCTGATAAACATAGAACACCGGCAACTGCACAGAATGTGTTCTTAGAAAATAAGATTCTTACAATTGTTGGGAGTTGTGAGAAATTTGTCCTCTACCTAAGGAGATGTATTAAGGGATTTTAAATTGCAATCCCAAGTACAATTCCTTAGGTTTGGGGAATTTAATTTGACTCTTAGTATGATTTTTAAGTTGAAGGAGTGCTTAAATTTAGTCTAGTATACAATGTAATGGGTAAGGAACTTCCTACCATGCCTGAACCCGTTTTACTTGTTGGATGTTGTGACAATTTTATTTCCAACTAAGGAAAATAAAAGAAAAATAATTTAAACCTATATTGATAAAGATGTTCCTTAGGAGTTAGGTTCAAGGAATGTTCTTATTTAATCTCATGTGCATCACAACGGTCATTCGTTCACACATGATACCTAAGTTTAGTTTCCAAGTTCAAATGACTAAATTTTAAAATTTTAAGGAAGCCTAGAATTTTTGGTTTCTATGTTCTCAATTTCTCCCTAACTCTAAGGGAGTTTTAAATAAATTCAAATGGCTATCCCATCAATTCCAAAGGGAAATTAAATTTGGGTCTCTACATTCTGAATTTTCATAATCCTAAAGTAATTCCAATGAAGTTTGAATGTCCATCTAATGAATTCTAGGGAACAAAAGTTTAATTTCTATGTTCAAACAACTAAACCTGAAGTTTTCTAAGGGACCTAAAGTTTAGGCCTCTAATCTCCAACATTTTGACTTAAGCCATTTGAAGTTTGCATAAGTCAGTTTTCCAAAGGCAAGGTTTATCTAGACTCTCTCTGATACCATCTTGTAACACCCTAGTTCCCAGAACCCGAGTACAATACTCGTTTTCCAAAACCCCGAGTGTTAGCCTTTAAGATATCCCAAATTTGACATACATTTTTTTCTTCTTTATCAGAGTCAACAATTTAAGCGGAATAAAAACAATTTACGTATAAGAGCGAGTCCTAATATACATAGCCAAGGTTTCAAGTGGTTACCCAAAAACTTATACCAACCAATGTCTTAACCTTTACAAGCATAACAGTATAAATTAAATACAAATAAAATCAGGAATGGAAAGTCGCAAGATCATCTGACTCCTCCCATTCCACATGAACACCAATATACACGTCATCTGTGTCTCCTGCACACAGAGTACGGTTCGATAGCATCAATGGCTATCGCAGTGAGGTATACCCCTCAAGATTTATCGTATCACCAAGATAATTAAGCATAGTTAACAAAGGCAGTGTGTAACAAATATTGCACAAAGATTACCATGGAAATCAGATAAGGTTCATCAGATGCACATTCATTAAATAAATCACACAAGATAATCTTGTTTAAATGCATGGATGCATTCTCATGCTCACAGACCTAGGGATGCACATCCAGTTGGTAAAAAGTCGCCCAAGGAGAACTAGCCACCCAGAAAAATACTCAAAGGTATGCCCAAGGAGAACTAGCCACCCGGAAAATACTACGCAACGAGGTCGCCCAAGGAGAACTAGCCACCCAGAAAAGACTATGCAACGAGGTCGTCCAAGGAGAACTAGCCGCCCGAAAAAATACTTAAAGGTACACCCAAGGAGAATTAGCTACCCGAAAAATACCCTATAATATAGATCGCCCATGGAGAATTAGTCACCCAAAAAAGTACACAAAGGTATGCCCAAGGAGAACTAACCACCTGAAAAAGACCAAATAACATAGATCGCCTAAGGAGAATTAGTCACCCGAAAAAGTACACAAAGGTACGCCCAAGGAGAACTAACCACCCGGAAAAGACCATAATATATGCCATGAAAATGCATGATTAGCCCAACCATTATTATTCCAATTTCAAACTATCATTTTAAGGAAGCGCAACTATGGGGGGATTTGTCACCCAGCATAGGCTGACAGCTCAGGCATAGTGTCTCATTCCACCATCCCTGACTCATGAGACTAATAAATAAGGTGTTTTAAGGTAACCTACTCAACTAGTGGCCAATCGTAGTCCAAAATAATCCATTAAAACTACAAAAGGGCAAGTATTCCATAAAAGCCGCAAGGGCCAAATATTCCACCTAACGGTGTGATTAAAAGGGACTATTCCCCAAAAGTCACATAGGCACAAATGGTCCACAAGATGGTAGTTCCAACTTGAACATTTTATTTAATCTTATTAGGATAATTGACCATTAGCTCGAAGACCACCAAAAACACCATAAAGTAATCGCAAGCGGTAAAATAAGTCATATACAATTTGAATAGTACTTATACATTTAAAATTTCATCTTACTCCAAAACATATGTAATTGAGATCTACAACATGTTCATATTATTGAATTAAAGTCCAATCATCAGTTATTTGTAAATAATTACACATGTAGAGACTAACATTTATCATCATTTCCTCTAAATACTATATTAAGTAATCAATTAATATAAATAAATAACACTAATTATCATGATTTAGTAAAGCTTGAAGGGTGATCCTCACCTCTAGTTACAATTTTCCTGGCTAAAAGGTAAGGGGTTGAGGAGAAATCGGGATTTTAGATTTGAACCATGATTGATGGATTAGATATAACTCGATCGAACTTGATGTCGACACAACTCCAGCCTACTCCAAATCAAACATAATGAAACAGAAAATGTGATATTAGACTACATCTAAAATGAGATTAAGAATTTAATTAACCAACTAAAGGTTTAATGAGATACCTAATCAAAGGTTTGAGAGAGAGACTCACCTAGTTGACTCGGTTGAACTCAACTCGGCCCTATTAGACTAAAAACATTCCCCAAGTGGCTTGACTCAGCAATTCACTGAGTCGACTCGCTTAGACTCAGTAGTCACGCCCCTACTCTCACAATTCTTCTCTTCTTTTCATTTCCCTTTTTCCTCTTTCTTTCTTTCCTTCTCTCACTCTCTTTCCTTTCTTCTTTCTTCTCTTTCCTTTCTCATTTCTCTTTCTCTCCCTACCAAAACAACCAACAGCTACCTGACTCAACAGAACACAACCCAACTCACCAAAATCTGGTGAGATGTATTGAGTCAGCTCAGGGGCAAGTTACTGACTCAGCACCCCAATTTCTTTCTTCTTCTCCTACTTCTTCCGTCTTCTACATCGCTTCTCTGCCTAAACGGTTTGCACTAAGCCCAAATTTGAAGCAAGTTTGTGACACAGAAACCCAACTCGCTTGAGTGAACTTGGCAGTAACTCAAATTAGCAAGTCAAGAACTTGACTCGACAGTGACTCAGAGGTGCACAATGGGCGGCCGATCTCCTCTTCTCTCGATTCCCTCTCGATTTCTCTCCTATCCATCTTCTTTTCTTCTCAACCTTCCCTCTCTTAGTCAGGAACACCCTAAGACGTCGAACTCGGCCCGAGCTTACAGCGACTCAGACCGAGTCAGATCAACCTAATGTGGCAACCGACTTGCACCACCTCTCGCCATCTTCTTCTTTCTCCTCTTTCCTTCCTGCTTCTCCTCCTCTCTAAACCTTATCAAAGCCTGAACTGGATTAGACTTACATCAAACTTGGACCGAGCTCAGTCTAGAATCAGTGCGGCCTGAATGGGGAAGACGATGATCTGCAATGGCATAATCTCCTTCGCTGATTCTTTCTCTCATCTAGCATTGTCAGACGGTTCGAATGTGCATCATGGAGCTTCGAGGCAAGGGATTTCGATGCTCCATGTTGGTTTGGATAGTGGTTTCGAAGGGAGAAGGAAATGACGTTTCATGCAGTTGCTCTCTCTCTCTCTCCATCTCTTTCTCTCTCTCTATATATATATATAAACCTAGTTTTGGAGGGCTAGGATCCTCTCAGTTGATGGCTGAGATTACAGCAGCCAAAGCACGTGGATTGCTAGCGTGTAAAGTAAGAAGGGATGGAATTTTTCCATTTTTGACAAAAATGGTTGCGCCCAACGCTCTTTGTGCCAGTGATCGCAGCCACATATGGGAACTTCAAGATGTGTGACCAACATGGTTTTGGTCAGATTCGAGCATTTTAAAAGATGGATGGTTTAGATCATCAAGGTGGTCTTTGATGGTGGGCCACTCATCAAGATAACCGACGGCAATCTGTTACTGGCGAAAAACAACGTGAAGAGAGGAATTTCCTCTTTCATCGGTCAATGCCCATTTGACCGGGTAGGCTGAACTCGTGTGCTTCGGGTGGGCGCACTCTTGGTGCACACGCACCATAGGTGTGGGGTCCACAGTCATGCCTTGAGAAATCCATGTCGTTCATTGGTTCCTACTAGTCCTATTAGGGTCCCGGTTCATGGATGGGGAGATTTATAGATAAGGTGGGCCATACTTCTAACTTTTAACTCAAATCATGGATTTCTTTTAGTTTGATGGTCAGATCATTCCCAATTTTTATATCAACGGTTAAAAAGGGTCCAAGAGTCCACTTAGCTAGGAATTAACTGATGGATTAGGGATTAGATGACTCAATACGCACTCATGATATTAATTATCCTTATTACAATGTTATTATTATTATTATTATTATTATTATTTAAAATTTTAAAATTTTAAAAATTTTAAATTGAAGGGTCTACTCCCAAACAGAGTTGTCCTTACATATATCAACATCTATGAGTCGTGTGCTTAATTGTTTAATGGGCCACAACACATAAACGTCTTGTTACACATTCTCTACTTCTTTACTATTCAAACGATCCAACAGTTGGATTGACTTGTATTTAGTTATTAACAACCTTAGAGATCTTAAGAATGTTTAAGTGAGTTATGGGAGTTGAATATGAAACCAGGTATTCTGATATGTGTTTTCCAAAGGATGGATCATACAATAGAACATTGTAAGCCTGATGAACGGTGGATCTAATGATTCGACAATTCATTTTGAGGATCAATGGATGGATGGCTCAATCTATGAGTGGAGACTATACTTGATGGTTGGTTCGGGCTAGCATGAAGTTGAATGTTTACGTAGGTTTGGTCGATGTTTTCACTAAGTTAAATTTTCATAATAACACTCGAGTACTAAAAAGTACAGGGTGTTACAGCTTGACAACCATCGCGGGAATCAAGACCAGATAGTGTCCAGAAATGTCCAACTTCAGCCATGAGTGAAGTGCATGAGAAACGCGAATATCTTTAGAAAATGAGCTGAAACTTACGTGAATTGGGTCGTTCGTTCTTATGCAAAGTTGAGGATTTTTTACTGTTGGTTTGTGACCAAACTTCACACATGGAGAAAGAAAATTTCCCTATACACATCCGTATAACCGTTGCCCCCATTGGACATGTATGACCGTTGATTTGACACGGGCTCTCCACAGTCGATCGGCTCATCCGATCGTACCGAGATCATGTCCTGGCATGGATCCATTGTTAGGAAGTGTACCCCATGATATAAATGAGCAATGGGCCTCCCTAAGAGTCCTGTTTGTCAGAAACGGGTGCCCATAGGATATAAACATAGTATAAGAAGGCCCTATGGTCATTTGCACCCCATCTGGGGCTATAAATAGCCTTCCCACACCCCCCTCTCTACCATATCCGAATTTTACAAACCCTAAAGGGAGAGAGAAGAGAAAAGAGGAAAGAGAGAAGAGAAAAATTGGGAGATTGCTGCAAAAACCTTCTTCCACATATCCACACGCCAAATCACTGCTCCGTTGCACTACCAAACCTCTTTCGGCTACGATTTTGAGTAAGAAATACCAACCCTAATATCGATGTAGAACTCCCAGATAGTTTTTCGTCAACCTAGCTAACCAGTTTCATCATTTAGGTGCCCGACGATTCATTTTTGGAAATGTAGAATTTGGACCGAGTCCGAGTCGAGCATACTAACGAAAGGTGCAGACTATAAATGCTTAGGTTGTGGTTTATCAATGCTTTCATGACAGCTAATGATTTATGTTTGTCTTGATTGTTGCCGTATTGTCTTAAATACATTGATTTCAGTATGAGATACGCTTATGAACTATGATAAATAAATGATGCACCCTATGTGTTTGTTGAAATGTTTAAATGAGCAATAGAATATGACTAGTGCTTGCCATGATTACTAATCTAAGATTTATCATTGTCATATGCATGTTGATCTCTCTATATAAAAAACTGATAAAACACATGTTGTAACTAACGTAGTCTATGTGTTTGATAAATTGTCTAAATGAGAAAATTGTTGATGATTTGTATTTACTACGAGTAATAAGGTAAGATTTTGATTGTCTTATGCATATGTATAATTTCCTTTATGAAATTAACTGATAAATGCATGTCGTATTAGCATGGTCTATGTGTTTGATGAAATGCCCACATGAGAATTCCACATGGATTGTTTGTTAAATGCTAGGATAATTATTACATGTGATTGTTGGCCGCATTTGAGTAGGATTGAGGCTATAAACATAACTCGGGCTACTGGTAAAAGTCCTTGTTTGGGTGGCCGAATTAGTCTCACCACCTTGGGTAAACTCGATGGATCCGAGTCGCACGACGATTGTCGACAATGGCTAAGCCACGAGGGATGCTTACTCGCCCTATGTCCATTAAGTTAACATGCGCCCGTACCAATCTAGCTTGCCTAATGAACTGATTGACCTATTGTGTATTTGCCATATATGGATGTGACTGCTTGAATCTAAGGTACCCCTCACCAATGTAAAGATCAATTTTAACCACAGTACTACGATCCACTAAGACTCATCAGCCGGGCATGGTGATATGGGACACCGTGTTTAAGTTATCGGCCTACGCTGGGGTGACGAGACTCCCGGTAGTGACCACGAGCACAACTTCTTACAACTGCCTATCGTATGTGTTTGACTAGGAGTGACAAACCTACAACTTGCCTATCATATGTGTTTAACTAGGAGTGACGAACCTTGATGGATCCAGAACATAGAAGTAGGACCACTACGGTTGTCCAATGCCAAATGTTCGATTTGGGTCAATGATATAAAGGGAGTGTAATGCCCCAGATTTTTGCCACCTAGAATTAGACGTCCTTGGACAATGGGTCGATCCTAACCCCTTATGAACCTCTCAAACCTCAAATCCTTTAGGAATTAGACAAAGTTAACTAAGTGCTAAACTGAATTAGCTATGAAATTAGCACCAATTGCTTTAAATATGATCCGTAAGACCTAAAACAAGTAGAACAGTTAGCGCTACATTACCCTAAAATCTAGGATTAATCTCATTCCCAGTTGCTCTCGGGATCATATTGAAACTCCGTATCAGATCTGGACCGCACGTCGAAATTCCGATTAACGCAAAGTTAAATGGTTAAGACCGCCTTGCTGGGCTTGACAACCATCTCGAAAGTCAAATCCAGATAGTGTCTCAGTGTTATTCACTTGAGCCCGAAGTGAAGAGTGTGAGAAACGTGAAATTAAATAGAAATAAAGTCCAATTTTAAGTAATCTGAGACTTGTCGCTTGCGGGCTTAATATAGGCAATCAGACTGTCAGAATCTGACCCAAATACACCCTCGGATCAGGAGAAATTTCATACACATGGCAATGTACTTGTGGCCCTGATCGAGTCTCAGTGACCGTTGAACTGAAACTGGTCCGCCACGGGCGATCTGTAAATCCGATCGGACCAAAAACTTAACTCGACCTAGATCCATAGTCAGTGAGCTTAAGTCTGACCTTTGGCTCAAGAGGGGGGCTCCAGAAGTGCTCCGTTGAGCTGGAACAAATGTCCTTTGGACATAACCTAAGTATACCTTGACCCTGGGTCTATTTTGGAGAGTTTTGGGCCTATATAAGGACCTTAAACCCTCCTCATTCTCACCATACGAATTTGAGAAAACCTAGGAGAGAGAAGAGAGAAAAGAGAGAAAGTGTGAGAGCAGTGGGAGAGTCTTCCTGCTATCCTACCCTGCTGCTATACGTGCTTAGCCATCACCTTCTAATCACTTTTTCGGCGATTTCGGCTTCGTTCTTAGGTAAGAAAACCTAACCCTAATATGTTCTAGGCTTTCTATTATTGCAGGTAGTGAAATAGCTAACCTATTTCGTGATTCAGGTTGTTATACCATCATTGACAAAGACCTAGAGTCTTTGTCCAGTTCGTTACGATTCTACGGCATAAGGCACGGACTTTAGACGTAGAGGTTATGGTTTTCAACGCTTTCAATGTCAGATAATGATAGATTCATGATCTGAGTGTGATTGTACATGCACAAACCGATGTTCGTTTTGCGTTTCGATTTCATATACAAATTATGATATATTCTGTATTCTATATAATTGTGGAAAATACCGTATGCGTACAAATTTTGAAAGTATGTTAGCCATGATTAATTACTATATGAACATGCTATATATGTGTATAATACTCACTCGGCGAAAGGATTTGCCCTAATACCTGTTTTGCTAGTATATGTTATGTATGTTAAAAGAGTGTATTCTAAGTGTTTGTGAGAATGACCGAATGAGTATAGAATTCACATTCGTGCTCGCCATGACTAATTGTCATGGATATATGATTGTTGTATAGGCGATACCCCTTTGATGAAAGGATTTGCCCTAAATCATGCCACTGCCAATATACACTATATATGTTAAAATGTGTAGCCCAAGTGTTTGTGGAAATGACTGAATGAATATGGAACTTGGATTCCTGCTTGCCATGACTATTTGTCGTGGGTGCACGCGTATTATAAATGGGGCAGCTCCCTAGTGAAAGGATTTGGCCTAATACCTATGTGATCAACATACGTCATGTATGTTGATGTATGTAGTCTAAAGTGTTTGTTGAAATGTTTGAATGAGTAGTAGTTAGTAAATTGTAATGTATAAGGGTGTTGAGATAGGATTCTCAACTACCTTAGTGATGTGTTGGATTTTCTTCATGTAAGTGTTTAGTTTAATCACTTACTGGTTTATGAAACGTATGTGTTTGGATTTCCTGTTTGCATTGTGTTTTATAACATGCTTGTTCATATGTTGAATTACTTGTTTATTTAATTTTGCTCTGACTACTTCACATGTTTAAGTTGTATTCCATAAAAATCCGTGAAGGGTGATGGGGGAGTGATGTAACGATTCCATGCAACAGCCCTGGCAGCCCTAAGCGGACAATATTAGATATTGATTGTATGATTTGAACTCTTGATCCATTACTACTTTAACTGTTCCGTAATTGAAATTGATTGGGGCTATTGTATAGTCCAGGCAATCGGTAAAGGGATTGAATTCATGGATGAGATTCATTCACCACATGAGATATGTTCAACGAACCCGAGTCGTACTTCAGTTGGCGATAGTGGTTGGCCATGTGAAGTGCTTATACACTTCATGTTGTTCAACTTGTTGTACGTTCGAGCTAGCTGAGCTCGTCAAGTAACCCGATCTGTCTAATGTATGTTCACCATGTTTGGACGCCACTACTTGAACGTAAGGTACCAAACTTACCAGTGGAATCCCATTAACCTTGGTACCTCGATCCGCTAAGACTCATGAGCCGGGCATGGTGGTATGGGACACCGTGGTCGAGCTACCGGCCTACGCTAGGGCCATGTGCCTCCCCATAGTGACCAGTGAGCAACCCGGACTCGTGACCCGAATATGGTGGTATGGGACATTGTATAACCCGATCTGTCTAATGGGTGATGGGGGAGTGGTGTAACGATTCCGTGTAACAGCCCTGACAGCCCTGACCGTACCCGGTGTAGTGACCTCGAGCATACTTTGAATTTGCAAAGAGGCGACGAGCCTTCCCATAGTAAACAGAGTATAAACTAGGCCTGTATTGATAAGGTGATGGGGGAGTGGTGCAACAATTCTGTGTAACAACCCTTGCAGCGACCTAGAAACACACCATCGTATGAGATTATCTAGGATTGATGACCCTAAAATGGATCATTGTTTGGGAATGATATAAGGGAGGTACCTTAGTTTTCCAATACTGCTGTATGAAATGCACTAATAACAACTCGGTAATCATGCTCATCATAGCACTGCATGTGCCTGGAAGATGTGGAGCACTGAGGGATGAACGCATGCCGCGAACGTAAGATGGTGTCGCACGAGGGAGTATGTTGGCGAGGGCATGCATCATGACTACATTTCATCCTTGCATTAATAAGAGTAGCTAAGATTGTTTGATTGTACTGCTTTATCATTACTGCTTGACTGAATTGATAACATGTTAACCTATGCTTTATTGTTCCACTGAGTTGATCACTCACTCCCACGATATGGGACGGTGTTGTACACACCAACCAGACCCTGTTGTAGCTGCAAGTGATGGCGATGCTTATGGGGCGGACCCAGACTTTTGCGACGATGAGGATGCCTTCTTATATATTCTGTATTCTGGCGGCTTCATGTGAGCTGTGTCTTGATCGACGGGGTTACAGGGTTGCTGATTAGATGTCATTACATTTTTTTTATATTTTGGACTTGCACATGTAATTATTTAACCTGGCAATGTTATCACACTCTAGAGACTCACCATAGTCTATATATTTTATATATCTATCACAGTCTTCCGCTTACAATTTAACTGTCTCTGGAGTATGATATGTTGTTTTCGTATAATCCCATTCATGTTTCAATGCTCTCATCATAATTATCATTATCTATGTTACATAAGTGATGCGTTGGAACTTGGGAGCTGAGCTTTGCTCGACCCTCGATTTTCAAGGCGTTACAGGGAGATACCCTAGCTTCCCAAACTTACTGTACGAATGAGCTTAATTAATTACTTGGCTAACACGACCATGCATTGCACTGCATTAGTTAAGATGTGCCAAAAAGGCACTGGATTTGCACCGTTTTGAGGAAGTGTTGTTATATGCGAAATAGGCTGTCAGAGTCGCATGTGAGGGAGCATTGATAGGTGAGGGCATGCATCATTACTTACACTCCATTTCTGCATTAAAAAGAGTAGTTAGGAAGTGATTATTTATGATTGCTTTATCATCACTGCTTTGATTAACTTGATAACATTGTAACTTTTGCCTTATAGAACTACTGAGTTGATCACTCACTCCCACTCTGGGATGGTGTTTTAAAACACTAACCAAGCACTAATTTAGATGCAGGTACAGACGACGTCTATGCTCTCGAGCAGGACTTCATGGATGAGGAGGAATTCTCCTACTTTTAGCTCTCGGGCGGGTTGATGTAGACCATGGACCATTGCACAGGGGACTCTGGGCATCAGGGCTTAGTTGGACAAATTTACACTACCACTTTTTGTACATTTTAAAACTATACATATATATATATTGAACCCGGTTACGTACTCAAACTCTAGAAGAAAATTTGTGAAACACCTGCATACTTAAATAGATATGTTTTAGACTTTCGCACTGCTTAATTTCATTAAATTCGGAGTATGATGTATTGTTTAGTATAATCCCATGCATGCTTAATTCATTAACATGAAAGAAATCTGAATATCATCATCCGTAATGCATAGGTGATGTTCTGAATCTCGGGAGTAGAGCTTTGCTCGACCCTTGAAATTCAGGGTGTTAGAGTCGCTCAAACAAGATCTGAGTTTTCCCGGAAAGAGATGTAACCGATCGGATCCATCGTCCCACTGTTTTGTGGTCATGATTCCAATTTATGATCGATCGAATCCATCGTCCCACTATTTTGTGACTTTCTAGGGGACATGTTCTTATATTTTCAAAATATAACCAGTCCATCGAATTGCGATTTAACGGTTGCGATCGATGCTGATTTTTATTGGAATAATTAGATTTTGTGAAGTTTTTAAAATGATTTGGTCCATCGGATTGTGAATCGAAAGTCGTGGTCGATGCCGATTTTTATTGGAAGAATCCAGTCCATCAGATCATGAGTTGATGGTCACGATCGATGCTGGTATTTTGAGTTTTTGAAAAGGATCCAGTCCATCAAAATGTAAATCGACAGTCATGATTGATACTGGTTTTATTGAAAGAATCCAGTCCATCGGATCACGAGTTAATGGATGTGATTGATGCTGGTATTTTATTTTCTTTTTTTAAAGGATCTAGTGCATCAGATCACGAATCGACGGTCATGATCGATGCTAGTTTTTATTGGAAGAATCCAGTCCATCAGATCGCGAGTTAACCAACGCGATCGATGCTAGTATTTTGGTTTTGAAAAAGGATTCAGTCCATTAGATCACGAATCAATGGTAGCGATCGATGCTGGTTTTTATTTGAAGAAACCAGTCCATCGGATCGCGAGTAGATGATCGTGATTGATGTTGGTATTTTAGGTTTTTGAAAAGGATCCAATCCATCAGATCATGAATCGAGGGTCGCCATCGATGCTGGTTTTTATTGGAAGAATCTAGTCCATCGGATCGCGAGTTGACAATCGCGATCGATGTTAGTATTTTGGTGTTTTTCTACAAGGATTCATTCCATCAGATCACAAATTGATGGTCACAATTGATGCTGGTTTTTATTGAAAAGAATCCAATCCAGTAGATCGTGAGTTAATGGTCGCGATCGATGCTAGTATTTTGGATTTTGAAAAGGATCCAGTCCATCAGATCACGAATCCACGATTGCGATCGATGTGGTTTTTATAGGAAAGAATCAAGTCCATCAGATCATAAGTTAACGGTTGTAATCGATGCTAGTAATTTGGTTTTTTGATAAAAGGTTCAAGTTCATCGGGTCACAAATCGATGGTCGCGATTGATGCTGGTTTTTATTGGAATAATTGGATTTTGTGAAGTTTTTGAAAATGAACCAGTCCATTGTATCACAAATCAACAGTCGTGATCGATACCGAATTTTTATAGAAGAATCTAGTCCATTGGATGCGAGTTGATGGTCACGATCGATGCTGGTATTTTGGTTTTTTAAAAAAAAAAATCCAGTCCATTAGATCATGAATCGAGAGTCGCGATCGATGCTGGTTTTTATTGGAAGAATCTAGTCCATCGGATTATGAGTTGGTGGCGGAATCGATGCCGATATAATGGTTTTTTTTAAGAATGATCCAGTCCATCAGATAATGAATCGATGATTGCGATCAATGCTGGTTTTTATTAGAAGAATTCAGTTTATCAGATTATGAGTGACGGTTGTAATCGATACTGGTATTTTAGGTTTTTGAAAAGGATACAATCCATCATATCACAAATCGACAATCATGATTGATGCTGATTTTTATTGGAAGAATCTAGTCCATCAGATCACGAGTTGACGGTCATGATCGATGCTAGTATTTTAATTTTTTTAAAAGGATCCAATCTATCAGATCACTAATTGACGGTCATGATTGATGCTAGTTTTTATTAGAAGAATCTAGTCTATCGGATCACGAGTTGACGGTCGCGATCGATGCTGGTTTTTATTGAAAAGAATTTAGTCCATCGGATCGTGAGTTGATGGTTGCAATCGATGCTGGTATTTTGGTTTTTCAAAAAAGGATCCAGTTCATCAGATCGTGAATCGACGGTGGTAATCGATGCTGGTTTTTATTTGAATAATTATTTTTATGAAATTCAAAAATACATGGGACTTTCTCTTTCCTCCACATCACCCTTCCAATTTCTCTTCAATTTCTCATGAGTTATTTGATTTGGGGATAAAAATTAAAAATTTTCCCACCATTTTCATCATTTACCCTCTTTTTTCTCTTTTATCACCTCACAATGGATAATCCATGCAAGATTCTTTTCAAGGAGGTCTTCCCAAGGTCCCTCTCTTCCCAAGGGAGAGGGCTAGGCCAAGTCTCATCAATAAAAGGGGGACTGGTAGCAGCTTAGCTACCACCAGCCCTCCCTTTGCTCGCTGGTTTCTTCCATGTTCTGGGTAATGGAGTGTGCTTCCTTTTATATATTTCAACTCGAGGTCATTTGTCCAGTGTGCTACACTTCTACATTTTCTCCTTTTCAAGTTCTCTTTCTCTCCTTCTCTTCTCTCCATCCCTTAGTTTTCAAGTAGGGGCTTTGTTTGGAGTTTTGGACAGCAAGGTGGTGCCCTCTTTGTTTGAGGAAAGGGTAAAAGGTAGGGTTCATTTATACTTTCCCTTCCCTCCATTTCTCCCAATTTATCTCCATATGTTCTTATGCCTTCTCTCTTTCTTTTTATAGGTGTTCCTTAGAGATTTGAATGTAGTATAAAGTGGTGGATAGCAGTAGCATTTCATGTCTAAGGTGGTGCATGGTGTTGCATTTTCAAGACCTTTCATTTTTCCATTTTTCTCTCTTTTGCTCCCCTTCTCCCACATGTACAAAATGATGCTTTCTTTCATGTACATTGAGCTACATGTAAGGAATATTATTTTCTTTTGGGGGCATTTGTGCTATGTAAATAATGGATCCAAAGTGATTACTTGGGCCCCATGTGCATTTGGGTGGGCAAGCTTCATTTTTGTTCCCCTTTTCATGCTTCCGTTGCTCATGCCACCATGCTCTTCTTATCTCTTTTCCATTTCAAAGTGATTGGGCCCATTGAGATGGAATGGCCCATAGATTTTTGGCCTTCAAAATCCTCCGAGGTGGCCCAAGTGTCTTTTAGGAATCTTATGGACAAGAGAAAATGATCCGCATTGCACACTTATGGTCAAATGCACTTGGGATTTCGTAGTGGGCCTAAGTGAGATAAGTGAACCATCCCTCTTTAGGGATTTTTGGTTGGCTTGCTCCTTTTATGTTTATGGGCTTAAATTCCCTCTGGTCAAGATAGCTATGCCACCTTGACCTTTTTTGTCCTGCCCCAAACTCGGAAACCAGGCTCACAAAATTTCCGATCGCCGAATCCGGCGCCGACAGCCTCCGTAGAACCCCATTCTCGGCTCCCGGCGCCCATCCGCCAGGTTTCGATCCTGGGATGCTATGAGGAGGATTTCTAATATCAGTTTGATTTGTAATAAGCATAACTAAAGGCATAACCCACAAACAACAACCAAAAACTCCATCACATTTTCACTATGATCAAAAACTTTATAAGTACAATGAGCATAAAGGAAAATACAATGAGAATGGACAAAAGCTTCAAGATGATCTGCTATACGCTTCTGCCTCAGCGCTGCTGCGGTCCAAAGTCACCTGCACGCAACGGTCGTGCATAAGCTTATAGAAAGCTTAAAGGGTGGTGAAAGTGTGTGTGCAAGGTAGTAATACAGGTATGCAGTATCAGAGTAATGCGGAACATGCTGATGAATCTATGAATACTGTTAGTCATACCAAGGCTATGCGATGCAAGGCATGAATGATATCAGCCATACCAAGGCCATGTGATGCAAAGCATGAATGATGTCGATAATGCCAAGGTCATGCAATGTGAGATGCAACTTAAGCATAAGAGGTAAGTGGAATCTGAAATATCACCGAGGTCTAGTACACTCCAAACTAGAATGCCGCCCCATCGCGTGCAATGAGGTAAGTGGAAGAGACCTCACTATCCGTCTGCCAATATCGGGCTCGGCTCATCGGTAGCGGACCCATTTCTCGAGCTAGTCAAACTCAGCCTAGTTTTGCCCCTACTCTCAGGCGGGTAAGGCCGCACCCCCTTCCAACCGACCACGACACAGTGAAAAGCGCGGCCGTCTGGTAATCGGCACTTGGAGCTCATGCACCCACTCGTCTAGACATTGGAGCAACCTCTTGGTACCATAAGGGTTTAGGGACTTTCACCCAAGGATATCTATAACACCTCATGTAGATCAAGAGTTTCGGTATACAAACCTGCCAACCACGATACGCCTGTGGAGGCTATGGCCCTGATATTGCTAGGGTGTACAGTAACCATATCACACAATGCAAATGCATGAATCACACTATCCAGTCATGCAGCAATCCTGCACGTATCGTGCGCTCATGTAGGGCAACACCGTCTATCCGAGAGCCCCTAAACAATCTGCCCGAAGGCATATGCTATGATCAGTCACTTCTCATATCAAGATACATATGATGCGTATGATCATGAATCTGGAACTATACTAAACATGTTATATGGTGATGGATGTTGTTCATAACGAAGATGGACCTAGACGGCCTACAAGTATGGGCCTAACAATGGGCCCTAGGGAGAATTATAATGCGGACATTTAACCAACATTATTCTTACAATGTGGACGTCAAACCAACATTGCTCCCAAGGCACGGTTGTCATAAACATCATTACACAAGCCATGGTAGAGTCACACATTGTAATGGACTTGTGTACATCCAATTGGGCCTTGACCCATGGGCCTTAGGTACAACAAATGAGCCGCATAACATGGGCCTTATGTATATCAGGTGGGCCTCAATGGATGGGCCATAACTACATCAAGATGGGCCTAATCATATGGACCTCATACATAGCAAGGTGGGCCTCAACAACGGGCCTCGCATATCACATCTGCCTAACCAACTGGGCCCCAAGTACATTGCATTAGCCTAGTCAAATGGGCCGAATCAATGGGCCAATTTAAATGGCCGAGTCATATGGGCCAAATGTATATCAAATTGGGCCCACCCTTATGTGTTTGAGATCCGACATATCCATAAGTTATCATAGAAAAAGATGAAATGAAAACAATTGGAAATTACCATGGCCCTTAGGAGTTTGAACAATGGATGACACGGTACACTACTCAAATCGTGGGGTCCACTTAAACTTTAGATCTGGCTCACCACTATTTTCCATGCTGTAAAATGATCTCACAAATGGTTGGACGACATGGATACAACACATGCATCATGGTGGGGCCTGCCGTTCAAATAGTGGACAGTGTCGATATACATCAAAGTGGGGCCTGCGGGCTTACTATCTTGGTAGTGGGACCCACAGAGCTTGCTGTCATCAGATGGTAATGGGTCCCACCATAAAAATAGTTGGACGGCATGTGTGGAACACATTTATCATGGTGGAACCTACAGCACATGCAGCGTGGCTGCCTCCCTTTTTAAGAGCAGAGGTGGGTCCCACGTAGGGCCCACCCTCATATATTATGTAAAGTATATAATATATAACATATATATCATTTATATAGCTGCTGCTATGCAGCTTTATGTATTTTCATATATATATAAAAGATATATATATATATATATATATTTATATATTTATAAGGTAGCTGCTGCGGTGCAGCTTTTAGGCATTAAAGGGAGAGGTGGGTCCCACGTAGGGCCCTCCCTCATATATATATAATATAATATAATATATATATATATAATACATAAAATATATTCCATATCACATATGGTGCTGACGTCCAGGCCCTTGGACGGCCTGGACAATCACACACATCAAGGAGGGCCCCACACGTGGGGTGGGTCCCACCGTCTAAGGACGTGGACACCACACGTGCACCACGGTATGGCCCACCAAATGGATGGATGGTGTGGGTGGGTCCCATGGATCCCCACCATGTTCACACTTCACAGTTGCCCACCCCACTAGGGAAACCAAGACCTTAGCGTTGCAACGAGGTATCCTTCACTCAGTCTGTCAATTGAGCTATGGGTCTGGGTGTGTCAAGGAGGGCCCCACATGGACGTTGGTCCCACCATCTAGGAGTGGTGGACGGTTTGGATGCCACAAATATACCATGGTGTGGCCCCCTCAAAAGGGATGGACAAGGTGAGTGGGTCCCATGGACCCTACCGTCGGTTAACACTTCACTGTTGCCACCACCTCACATCAGCCCACACTTCACTACTGGCCACACTTACTGCCAGTACACACCTCACTGTCAGTTTACATTTCACCATTAGCCACCCCACTGTCAGTTACTTCCAGCGTCCCTGGACGGACAGTGTGGATGTACACCTCATCAAGGTGGGTCTCACATGGCCCACCTGCTTTAAATCAGCCTGATATTTGTGTTTGCTCATCATCCAGGCCCACTGGATGGCCTAGATAAAATAGATGGACGGTGTGGGCTAAAAGGGTAAGATCAAGGCAGGCCACACCTTTTGGGATGGCATGGGTAAAGTGCACACATCATAGGTGGCCATGAACATAGAAAGAGAGAGGGAGAGAGGGAAAGAGAGAGAGAGAGAGAGAGAGAGAGAGAGAGATCGACAAAGATGGAGGCGCCCCGCCACTATGGGCCCCTCTTTGATACAGAGCCTACATCAAGGTGGGTCCCATTATAAGTGGGCCCTTACATCATAAAAAGATAAAGCAATGGAGATCCAAGATCACCCACCATTCCCTCTTGCTCCCTAGGCTTCCTTTGCTCCTTAGTTTCGATCCTAACGGAAGAGATGGGATTTGGATAGTTGAGATGGGAGATGAGGGGGGTAGGAAGTGGGCCACACTTGTCGTTTTGGGAGGGCTTGGAGAAGCTTGATCGTATGGATTTTTTTTTTGTGTTTGGGTTGCTTGGAAAAGAAGGGAGAAATAAGAGAGAGAGAGAGAGAGAGAGAGAGAGAGATGGGTGATGGATGTGGTGGTGATGAATGTGTAAGAGGCTTTTTTACTTTGGGGTTGCTTGGTGTAAGAAAAGTATGGGCTTGTAAGAAACTTTTGACTTTAGGGGTTGCTTAGGGAAGGGTGAGAGGTGATGTGTATTTAACATGATGGGATTGATTGGTTGATTGATTGATGTGATATATTGTAGAAATTCTCTCGGAATTCACACGTGCGGCATTTTCCTCACACCGAATGCTGGCCCATATCTCCTGGCCAGAGTATCGGATCGGCGCGAGAGTCGCGGCATCGGAACCGGGGCGACGGCGCGGTCGCTAGGGTACGAATCTTGAGTTAAGTCAACTCGGGTTGATGGCGTGTGACTCAGGGTCGTGCGCAAATACCGGTTAAGGGTTGAAGGTTGCCAAAATTCGACCGAGAAGACCACGAAAGTCTACGGAATGGTATGGTCTACGATACGGGTCTTACATTTGTGGTGGGCCTTGAACAACTTTTGTGGCACATGTCAATGTTAGCTTCTTGATGTATATGTAAGGCCCAAGTGGGCTTGCTTTGGGAAGATTGTTTGCTTTGCCTTAAAAATCCTGATCTCATTTGCACATGTGAATGTTGCCGCTCTTGTTTGAAGGTGGATCATAACTTAGTTCATAGGAAGCCACTTGTAAGTGTAGGAAATGGGGCATCCTTGATTTTAATTTTCTAATGGTTGGATGCCTTTCTCAAGTGTCCCACTAGTAGACCTTTGGCCCTCTTATCATTTGTCATGTATATACTTTTGAAAAGGATTGGTCTCTTGGTGTGGCACTTGACAAAGTTCACTCTTTAGGGTGCCTCATTTTCCACCCTATGATCACGTGTATGTTGGATTGTATCCTTAATGGGCTTTCCTCTTTCTCATTAGGTGTAACCCTGTCCATGCTTGCTATCATGAAGAGGTTCATGGGACAAGCTCATGTGAAGCATTTTTTGGACTTTTTGTCTTGTGGAGCCTTTCCCATGTCTCACTTTAAGTTAGTCATCCAAAGGGTAAAAAAAGGAAATGGGATATAGTACTTACCTCGACCCGCTTTTGTGTAAATATGCCACATTGTTCTCGTAGTTTAGCTAGCACTTCATCACCTTCTAATGTTGACCCAGCTTATATCCCTCATGAGAATAATAATCTCTCTTTAGGGGCTTGCCCTAACATTTCTCTTCCTTCTATCAGAGGACGGGGAGCTCATGAGAATTGCGAAGATTAGTTCCCCGGTCCTCAACCTCGATGCGATGCTATCTTAGAAGCTTTCCCATTCACAGGCTTCTTGAGTCTTCAATTCCCTTAGGCTAGTATGATGTTGGTGGTGGCCTTATGTGAGCATTGGTGGGATAATACTCACATGTTTCAGTTGCCCTTTGGTGAGTGGTAGATTACCCCACCGGATGTCTTTATGCATGTTAGGCTCCCATCATATGGTGCACGCGTGCCGAATGTCGAGACTCCCATTACTGATGATGACTAGATGAATCTCCTTGGCGTTATCCCCCCCCCCCCCCCCCAATTCAGAGTTTTAATATAACCAATTGAAACTCCAATGGCTAATGGCCACCTTCGTGCATGTTATCCCGGAGGATGACCATACGACCTCTTTAAGGCCCAAGCCAAGGTGTTGTTTCTCTTAGGCTCTCTCCTATTCTTCCATGGCAATGAAAGGATGAACCCTGGATTGATCTTTCTGTTAGATGATATCTCGTTCCCTTATAATTGGAACGTGGCTCTCTTAGCTCGTTTGTACCACATCATTGATAAAGTTAGCCCTAACAGCCGCTCTTTGACCCGGTTTTGGTCCATCATTGAGGTGACAGCCACTTCCTTAGCCTGAATTTCTTAATCCTTTAAATGGTGACCATGTTCTTTTCTCTTTTTGTTTGATCCTCATACCTATTTTTATGACCATTTTCCCCATCTTACCTTGCCCTTGAAGTATCAGGATCCTCCTCGCTGCTGCTTCATGTTGTGGTGATCGGAGAATCACTATCTTGTTCCACGTATATCTAAGGATAACTAGTAAGTTGATCTTGATGGCCTCACACAGAATGATGTAAGCATTGATTTATGATCTCTGATTGTCATCTTCTGCTTGCTCTTTGATCGACTGATGACTTCTTGACCCATGTGCAGTTTTGAATGACACCCTACACTCGTCTTCATATGTTCTCAACCTTTGTTGCCCAAGATGGCTTTTAATGCATCTCGTTATCGCCGCTTGCTCTCTGACCTGATACTTACAGATGGTATCTAGGCAAGTGACTATTCGATCAACTTATCAGGGTTCAATATGTGCCTTTGTGTAAGTGCATATACTTAAAGTACAATTAAGATTGTCAAATTTCATAATTATGAATGGATCACAAGCACTCATGAAGATGTTCTTCAACAAATCATGAAGAATACGTAAAGACTAGATCAACATATCAAGTTAGGCTAGCCCGACTTTTGGTTTGGCCAACCTAACTACCTTCGGCTAACCCAACACATTTTGGGCAAGTATATAGCAAGATATGGTTTTTTCATGTCTAGTTCAACCAGCCTAACTTTGGATTCAGCTAGCCGAACCTGCCCGATTAGCCAACCTAAATGTGTTTAGTTAAGTTTCCAGTAACATTAGATTTTCGAATATAGGGAGATTTGGTTAGCCGAACTAGTTGTTCAACTAGCTGAATTTTTTAAAGATCTTATCCCACAAAATTCGAGTGCCATTGAAATGCAATCGTTGAAATTTGGCTAGCTGAACTAAAAATCAGGCCATCCGAATTTCCAAATCCCTTGGCTATAAATAGAGGCATTCTCTCATTCATTTCAACACGAAAAAAATTCTGAACAACATACTCAAGCAAGGAGAGAAAGTCGGGGCCTTCATAAGCTATTTGTGCGGTAAACATGATCTTTTATTTAGTTTATTCTATTCTCTTTCTCAAGTTAGTTTTAATCATTTTCAATAGAGTAATACATACTCTACTTGAGAATTAGATAATTAAATTTGCAACATTAGGGTTTTTGTTGTTACTTTGAAAATACATTAGATCCCTACATTCTTTTTGGATTGAACACATATTCATCTTCATCAATATCCCAAGAGAGAACATCACTGGAATTAAGCTACAGTTACATCTTTAACTTGATATCTGAAGATAAGTACTGTATTTTCTTTTATTATCTTTTAAGTTTTACTGAGATAGCCCGGAAATCTCAGCGGGTTATTTTTTGGTGATCCCTTGAAAATCACAAAGTGGGTTTTGTTGTGATAGCTTGTGAAAATCACAAGAACTGTATCAGGTTGTTAAGGTGACCCTGTAAAAACCTTGAAATAATGAAAGTCAAAATTACGTGGGTAGTAATTTTAGGAGTGGAGTAGGTGTGGGGTTTAGCACCAAACCACTATAACTCCTTAAGCAGTGGTGGGGAATGTTTATTTATTTATTACTTTCCTTGTGATTGATTGTCTCTTGTTAAGTTTGATATTTCAAACTCAAAGATGTCATGAAATAAGGTTGTCCTGCATAAATCTTTTAGGTAAAGATTTTCCTATGAACTATTCGGAATCAAGATTTCAATACTTTAAGAAATTGAGTGTATTTATTTTATTATTCCACATTATATCAAAATATTTTGTATTGTCCTATCCCCCCCCCCCTCTAGGACATCTATAGCTCGTCCTTTCAATTTGTCAACACCCTTGGAGCCAATCTAATCTAGTCTCTTTACTGCAGGTAGCTTCTCCGAGATGTCGATGCTAGATTTTATCATCCCTGACAGAGACTATGCTTTGTGGTATCGTCAATTAGTTATGGGATCGATCTTCCCCCCTCTCTTCACTCCCCAACAGGCTCATCGATATACTAGTAGTTCGATGATGAAGCCTCTGGCAGACGAGTTTTATGTAGGGCAGTAGGAGAGAGTCAATGATGATGATTACATGGGTCATTTGTAGTGCTTCAGCAGTCATTTGATTCTTCTTCAACAACTTTGTATATGATTTTTCTTGTGTTCCTTTCTGAAGGATCGGGCACTTATACTTGTACGTCCTAGATGGTCTTGATGAATGAAATGTAACTTTTTTCTTCATATCTTGGTCACTTGATGCATGTTCTTGATGTCTTTGGTCTTGAGGATGTTGATTGATGGCATGGATCATGTCTCCGTGATGCTTTGATGGTCTAGATTTGTAATGCCCCAAAAATCGGCACCCTAGTATATAGACTCTGGTCTCAAGTTCTCAAGTGTTAACCAAATGAAAACACACATGTGTCCTCATTCAAATTCAAATTCATTTCACACACAAATAATTAAAGTTGCGTAATTCAACTTACAGAACCAAAGCGAGGTAGAGATAACAAAAGATTCATAAATATAGAGCTACGAGTTAAAAATACAATTCCAATAGTGATGATCACCCAAAATGAGGATTATACAAGCCACAACGAACATGTGACAAAATTTACACATAAAGCACAGAACTAAAATAAAAGCAAGGTCTTTCAACTTCACCCGATGCTCCCAAGGCATCACAGCGAAAGTGCAAGCCAACCAAAGTCTACCCGCCAGAGGCCTCGGTAGAACCTACATCAACAATAATGCCTGGTTGGTGTTTTAAAACACTGTCTCAGGTGGGAGTGAGTAGCTAACTCAGTGGTTCCATTAGTTCTAGGTTACACATGTTATCAACCCAATCAGCGCAAGTAATGATAAAATAAGAAATCAAACTTTCCTAAATACTCTTGTTAAATGCACGAATGAGATTATGCAATGATGCATGCACCTTTCAATCCAACACTCCCTCACAAATGACTTTAACACCTATTTTGCAAATGCCAACACTCCCTCACAAGTGACTCCAATGCCAAATCACAAAATACTAATACAATGTGGTGAATACGTATGTTAGCCGAGTAATTATTAAGTCTCATTCATCCAGCATATTGGTGAAGCTAGAATACGAACGTCATATCACGAGTCCTTATCCGGATCATGTGGCTCATTACGACACATAGCAGCTCCTCACCAGTGTCCTTTGATCCAAATTTAGGTATTACCCATTTATATTATGAATCAACAATTTCAAAGGTACGGCATGATACTCAAATGTATGAGGATCAACTCGGTATGAGTCGTCACCTAAATACTGACAGGAGTCGTTCGAACAATGATCTATCGCCTTCATTAGTGCTCACTGGTGACTATGGGGAGGCTCGTCGCCCTAGCATAGGCCGACAGCTTGGACGCGATGTCCCATACTACCATGCCCAACCATGAGTCTTATTGGAATCGTATCACACTAACGGTTATCTTAGATTCTATTTGGTCATGTCACACATTTTTAACATACATGATCAATTGCCTAGTGAACTAATTTAATTGCCTATGAGAACCGTGATGCAACCGGCATTGGGTTCAAGCAACCCGTGTAGTCCAGCTACTGTCGATCGTCCGTGTTCAACCTGGGTCGATCAAATAAGCCTAGGATGGCCACCCTAACTCGGGTCACCCCTTTAGTTCGGACGGTTAGCCAACTGACCCCACATCATAAGCAATCCTAAATAACACTATAGACTTAGCAATTCGTCATGCCGTCATGTAAGTGCTATGGTCTCATGCTCTTTTGTTTGTCAAATTTTGTGGTGCCAAAACATCTTGTATGCCAAAACCTCTATCTATGTGTCTTGTGGTTATATGTTGATATATATATGATTCAAGATGACATCACAATAGTTCAAGACATGTACGGTACTCTGCTTCAAAGAATGCAAGGTTATGTACTTTGTCATTTTCTGTATGCATCAGTGTTCAGAGCTACATCGATAAGAAGAGTGTTTGTTCAAAGACTCAAGTGCATTTCAAGACTCAAGTACTACTCAAGTTGAAGTTTAAATTCGAGCTGTAGAAGATCTCAAGATCAAGCTACATCAAGTAAAGATCTCAAGCTTCAAAGGTTAAACCATTATCTGAAAGAATGAAGTTAAATGTTCATACTTCATGTCCCAGGTATGATAGACCTTAGTTTGACCTTAGGGTAGGTCATTTTGTATTCTATGACCAGTCCTGGAGACTGTTCGACCAATCGTAGGGGTTTCACGACTCGTCCTTCGACCAGACCTAGAACTACGACTCAAACTCCAGCAACCAATTCTGGTTATCTACGACTAGTCCTAGGTCAACTACGACCAGTCGTAGAATCTTAAGACCAGTCGTAGAACTGATTTTTCAGATTGCGCTTAAAATTTTAAAATGTCGTTAGTGCTACGACCAGTCGAAGGGTTCCTAAGACTAGTCGTAGACGCAATCTTTGCATCTATAAATTGAACACGAATTATAGAGTTTTTCATCGATTAATTTTTAGAAAATTCAAGCCTCCACTCTGAGATAAGTTGTGTTCATTTTTAAACTACACTGTGCATATTTAATACTCTTTTATTAGCTTTTCTTATTTAATTTTATTCCTATATTCCAATCCTATTTAAAAAAGAGGAATTGTTGTATTCCTTCTTCATTGGAATCAAAATCAAATAGAGTTATGCCCAATTTGGTTTAATTTAAAATCAATAAAAACCTAGAACCATTTCTTAAGTGGGTATTGGACATTGAACATTGATTCGAACTTCTACTCTGATTGGTTCTACCGGGCTGCTACAAAAGAAGAAATCCAGGTATTTTACATTTATTGTAATTTCATTATTTTGGTTTTATTTGAGATTCGCTAGAAAAATCTCATTGTGTTGGTTATCTAAGGAGAGCCAGAAAACTCAGAAAGTGTGGATTTTTAGCTTGTGTAAGCCCAAGTTAAAAAGACACAATTGTGAAGGTTTTAGGTGAACCAGTAAAAACTTATTTGATAGTGAATGCTAATATCCCCTGTGTGAGGATATTAGGAGTGGAGTAGCAAGCTGTGTGGCTGTTGTTTAACAGTTGGTGAACACACAGGCGAACCACTATATATCAGTGTGTTTTGTGATTTGAATGCTCTTTTAATTTCCATATCTTTAATCATTCAGATTTGTGGAATGTATATGTGGATGTGAATGTTGTAATGTTTACATTTTAAGCAAAGTGGGGAATGTTGTAAATTTATTTCTTGCTATTTCCTTTATTTCCTTTCTGTTTGAGTTTTGATATTCAATTTGTTCTAGTAAGGTTGTCCTGCCATAAACCCTTGGTTTTTATGGTGTAAAGGTTGTCCTTAGAATAACGTTAGTATCAAGCTCTTTTTAAGATTGCTTTACATTTCAGTTCTTTGATTTATTTAAAGTACCGTTCTTTATTTTTATAAGGCTATCGTATTTCAATTCCGCTGTTAAATTTTAGTTTGGCACAGTCCTATTCACCCCCACCCCCCCTCCCCTCTAGGACATATAGCTTGGCCTTTTCATGTCATAATAGATTCAACAATATAATCACTTAGGCATTTCATCAACTATGTGAGCCTCAATAGAGTTATACATTTTCTAAAGCATTTAATCAAACATGTGAACATCAAAAAATCAACACATTCAATCGAGCATTCAATCAAATATGTGAGCATCATTAGAATAACACTTTTAATCACATAGGAATTTTATTAAACATGTAAGCATTCATAAACAACCAATGACACATAATACAATCAAACATGAATTATGAACATGCTAGATATTTACAACCCATTCAACACAAGACATCATTAACTGAGACCCTCAAGGGTTGATAAATGGAAACCTAGGCATAATGGTCCTCACCTTAATAGGGGATTTTCAATCTTTGAGCTCATAGGGTTGGGATTTTAGGGAAAATCACCAATTCCTAATTTAAAGCTAGGAAGCATCGTTAATCATAAGTAAAGTAGGTATAAGTTATGAAATTAAAGGTTTGAATGCAAGTCTTACCTTCGGTTGTAAGTGGCGATGGATTTGGCAAAGGATTCAGTAAGTTCAAGAGTTTGATCAATGAGATACTAACCCTCAAGCACCAAGATCCTTCCCTCTCCTTCACACTCACTCTCTTCCTCTTTCTCTCTTCTTCTCTTCCTTTTTCTCTTTCTCTCATAAGGCATGAAATTTGAATGGGAGCAAAGGAAGCCCTCAAATGTCATATTTATAGCACTAGATTTGGTACAAATGGCCCTAAGGGCTAGGTTTTTACTATACTAACCTTAGGGGAGTGTGTTTCTACCCTTTGGGGGCCACCACGGGGTATAAGTGTAAGACCCATATCTTAGTCCGTACCATTCTGTAGGTTCCCACGATCCTCCCTGTCGAATTCTAGCAACCTTCGACCTGTATTTAACTTTTACGCGTGATCCTAAGCCGAGTCATGCAAACCAGAGTCGGCTCGACCCGAGACTTGTACCCTAGCGACCGCGCAGTCGCCGCGGTTCCGATTTCGCATCTCGCGCGCCGAGGCGATACCCTGGCCAGGAGATGTGGGTCCGCGTTCAGTTCAAGAAAAACATTGCACGTTGCAAAATCAAAGAGAACCTCTACGACTTGTCACCTCAATTAATCAATCAATCCCATCATGTCAAGACACATCACCTCACACCACATCCCCAAGCAACCCCATAAGTCAACAGACTCTTACACAACCCATACCCCTCTTACACAAATTACCCCAAAAGTCAACAAATCTCTCACCTCACCCATCACTCACCTCACCCATCACCCATCTCTCTCTCTCTCTCTCTCTCTCTCTCTCTCTCTCATTTCTCAAACATACTTTCCAAGCAACCCAAAAACATCACACATCTAAGCTCTCCCAAACCTCCATAAGCCCAAACCTCCATGAGAGAGTTTTGTATGTGGCCCACTTCCTACCCTGTCATCTCTCATCTCAACCATCAAAACTCCATCATCTTCCATTGGGATCGAAGCTAAGGAGCAAAGGAAGCCAAGGGAGCAAGAAGAAGACGGTGGGTGATCTTGGATTTTTGTCTTTCATTAATTTTTTGGATTTAAGGGTCCATATATGTGGGACCCACCTTGATGTATGCTTTATAACAAGAGGGGCCCATAGTGGCCGAAATCTCTCTCTCTCCTTCTCTTTTTCTCTCTCTTTCTTATGTATTATGGCCCCCACTATGATGTATGATCCACACCGTCCCATCCGTAGGGCCCGCCTTACTGACCGTCTATGGGTGGGCCTGGATGTAGGAGAAACACAAATATCAGATTGATCCAAATCTAGTGGGCCACGTCCATGTGGGACCCACCATGATGCATGTGTTGTATCCAAACTTCACTGGACGTGGCCAGCCAGTGAAGTATGAATTGACTGTGAGTGTGGCTGGCAGTGATGTGTGATCTGACGTGGGACCCAGATCCATAGCTAAAGTGGTAGGCTGAGTGAAAGATACCTCATTTCAATGTTGAGGTCTTGGCATTAATTCCCTACTGAGAGTGGCTAGCAGTGAAATGTGAACGTCAGCACGGTCTATGGGACCCATCCACGCCGTCCATCCATTGGGGTGGGCCACACCATCATGTATGTGTGGTGTCCACCATCCTTGGACGGTGGGACCCACCCCACGTGTGCGGCCCTCCTTGTGTATGTGACTGTCCAGGCCGTCCAAGGGCCTGGACGTCAGCATATACATATATATTATATATTATACATTATATATATATATATATTATTTTATATATCATATATAATATATAAGATGGTGGGCCCTATGTGGGACCCACCCACATATGATGTATGTATGTCCAGGCCGTCTAGGGCCTGGACGGGTTGGTATATTAAATATAATATTAATATATTATATTATATTAATATATAATATAATATATTATATATTATATTATAATTATATCTTGAATGTTGTGGTGGGACCTCTCCCTTTAATGCATAAAGCTGCATTGGCAGCAGCTATACCTTAAATATATATTATATATATTATATATTTTATAATATACATAAGGGTAGGCCCTACGTGGGACCCACCTCTGCCTTACTTTAAAGCAGCAATGTTGCATGTACGGTGGCTATATAGCTGCCCTGTTGCCGTGCAACCTGCTGTTGTACACGGCAGCAAGTGGGCTCCACCACCAGCTGTTGTACACGACAGTAAGCTCCGTGGGTCCCACCTATTCCATCCACGCCGTTTATCTATGGGACCCATCATGATGCATGTGTATAAACCATCCAACCATTTGAGATATCATTTTATGGCATTAGCAAAAGAATGGGTTAGGTCTAAAGTTCAAGTGGAACCCCACCATCAAAAAATTAACGGGGACAGTGACATCCACCGTTCAAACTTCTAAGGGCCACGGTAGTTTCCAATTAAGCTGATATTGTTTTCACTTCATTTATCTCTATGTTAACTTATGAATAGGTCGGATCTCAAATATTCATAAGGGTGGGCCCGATTTGATATACATGAGGCCCATCGGTGCGGGCTATTTGATGTACATGAAGCCCGTTGGTGCGGCCCATATAATGCGGCCCATGTGATGTGGCCTGCTTGACATAAGAGGCCCATTGAGATGTATTCGAGGCCCATGGGCAAGCCCATTATGATGTATTCGAGGCCCATATGATATATTGGAGGCCCAGGTGTGAGGCCCACCTGATGTGTATTCGAGGCCTGATGTGATGTATGTTGTCCCAATGACGAGGCCTATGTGACGTACCTGGAGGTTGCTCCAATGTCTAGACTAAGTAGATGCATAAGCACCGGTGCTGATTACCAAAAGATCGCACTTTCCACTGTGTCGTGGTTGGTTGGGAGGGGGTGCGGCCTTACCCGCCCGAGAGGAGGGGACAAAGCAAGGCTGAGTTTGACCAGCTCGAGGAATGAGTCCGCTATCGACGAGCCGAGCCTGATATTGGCAGGAAGATAGTGAGGTCTCTTCCACTCGCCTTATTGCGCGCGATGGGGCGGCAATCTGGTTTGGAGTGTACTAGACTCTGGTGATATTTCAAAGTTGAGCTATATTGATATGTGGACTTAGATGAGGATTGGTGTGCTTGAATTGCATCTCGCATCGCATGGCCTTGGTATGGCCGACATCATTCCTGCCTTGCATCGCATGGCCTTGGTATGACCGACATCATTCATGCCTTGCATCGCATGGCCTTGGTATGACCGACATCATTCATGCCTTGCATCGCATGGCCTTGGTATGGCCGACATCATTCATGCCTTGTATCGCATGACCTTTGTACGGCCAATAGTATTCATGGATTCTCCAGCATATTCCGCATTACTCTGATATTGCATAATGGCATTACTACATTGCGCACACACTTTCACCACCCTCTAAGCTTTTCGTAAGCTTATACACGACCATTGCGTGCAGGTGACTTTAGACCACAGCAGTGCTGAGGCAGTCAAACTGATGTTAAAAATCCTCCTCGTAGCATCCCAGGATCAGAACCTGGTGAATGGGTGCTGGGAGCCAAGAATGGGGTACTACGAAGGCTGTCGGCGCCGAATTCGGTGATCGGGAATTTTATGAGCCCGGTTTCCATGTTTGGGGCGTGACAGTAAGAGTCAACACCCTCCATTTGATAGTTGGATCTAGTGGTAATCTACACACAGACACAATCGGCCTTCATTTGGACATGTCGATGACGGGTATGATCAGAAGTCTGTTCGACGGTCACTGATGGTTGATCGGGGCCACAACTATACGGATATGTGTGGAAAAATATCGTTAGCTGGTATCTCGACTTTGGCCATGAATCGACAGTCCAAAAGTCACAACTTTGTGAAAGAACAAAGTGGCTAGTTTCACTTAAGTTATAGATTTCAGCCTAGGGGATTCGCGAGTTTCAAGCACTTGGGAGTTTTAGGCACTTTCTTGGTTCACCACCCGCGATGGGTGTCAAGCCCAATGAGACGAACATTATTCAATAGTTTTGGAACTAGTGGCCCACTAACGTGCGGTCTAAAGCTTGTTTGGATAATAAGGGCATTTTTAGAATGCATTGGGTAGAGAGATTTCTTGTGCGCAATGATTAGGGTCTAGATTAGTTAAGTCCATAGTGTAGCATATTTGCAATTAGCAAAAATAGCAACTCAGTCATAATCACTATAAACCATTAGTTCGTAGGCTAAACGAGTAGTTGAGTTAATTTAGTTTGTTAATTAAGACCCGACCTCTAGTTTTCTCTATTTTAGGTAGGTCTTTATTTAGTTATGGTTGTCTTGAATAGTAAGTAATAGGTCGGCTAGATTTGTGCCCTAGATGAACAAATCACGAGGCTAAGCCCAATGTTTATTCCTCTGGTTGATTAATCGGATTTATGCGGTTCTTTACTAGTACGACCCACATATAAGCTCACCTCGAGCGTTAAGGGTCAGTCAGTGATAACGTAAGCTAAGTATATCGAAAATTTTCAAGGATTTTTGAAAATTCAAAATAGTGAAAATCCAAGACATTACAGGATTGTTCGGGTCCACCTTGATCATCATTTGTGCACTTTCGAGTCTAATAAGACTATTTTGGGCCCACATTTTCATGATTGGTCACTTAGGGAAGGTTTTGAACGTTGATGATTGCATCTCGGCAAAAGTAAAGGTCCATTTGAAGTACAAGCGGCAACCAAGGTGCCTCCGAATGATGTCACCTATAATTAGGGTTGTACATCAAGCCAAGTCAAGTCGAGGTGGGCCAAGCTCGGCTTGATTCGTCTGTGTTGTACTCGAGCTCGAGCTCACCCTCGAGCTTAAAATTACAGCTTGGCTTGTTTGTTAAAGCTCCGAGTCGAGCTACTGGTTCAAGTCCAGTCGAGTCAAGTCAAGTTGAGGTTGTTCATATGTCAATTTATTATATTTTTTGCTATAAAATACAAATTAGATACCAATCATACTACATGTTGGTCCTCAACATCAAATCCAAAAAGTGAAAATCTATTACAAAATTTAAAACCTTAAACAAAAATTTTAAAGCTTACATTCCTTCAAGAAGTTTTAGATGCATTCTAGACCTCATCTTCACTTTAATTCTCATCCTCATACTCTTCAACATCGAAACTTCTACCACCCCAAACTGGATGCAACCAATCTTGCATACATATCATTGCTTCAACTGTATTCGAGACGAATGAGCTTCGATACTTGCTAATAATTCTGCTCACCATACTAAAAGCTGATTCTGATTCGACGATCGAAATTGGAATTGATAATATGTCTCGTGCCATTACCAAAAGTCTAGGGTATTCACGAGCTCTCGACTTCCACCACTGCAAAACATCGAAATCATCTTCTTGTAAACTTATGACCTTCTCCTTTAGATACTTCTCCACTTCAGATTCAGTTTTATGCGTCTCCATTTCTTCTTCATTTAAAAAAGACAAATTCACCAAGTTGCTTGCTCCAATAGTAGTACTACCCGTAGATTGAGAAGTAACTATTGTAGTAGATGTTTTAGCCAAATTACCAATATATGAAGTGAACAACTCTTCAACTGCAACATTAATAATGGCATTCTTCGCTGAAACTCTTTCAAAACTATAATAAAGTGATCTGAAAACATACCAAACCATTGCCATCTGGTATCGTGGATCCATAACAACAGCAATGGCCATTAACAAGTGGCAGCCAACCCAATACTTATCGAATTTCATCTGCATTCCTATAGCCATTGCTTGTAAAAAATGTGGACCCTTAGCAACAAACTTTTTTAGTGCGTCCATAATGAAAATAATTTCTAGAAGAAATTGATTTTTCATAGGACACTTATTCCCTGGAAAAATCTTTGTGCAGTCGTAAAAAACTTTGATAAACTGATGAACATGTTCAACTTTCTTCCAGTCTTCATCATTAGGCACGTATGTGTACATTTTATAGCGTAACGCAAGTTCAGGGAATGCAACTTTAAATTCTAAAGTCGTATCCAACATTTCATAAGTTGAATTCTAGTGTGTGTAGACATTCAACTTCAACTGTTATTTATATTTCAAATCTAAATGTTGGATTATATCATTCTATGTACTCAGTCTTGAAGGTGACCCCCTTATATATTTAATGTTATCTCGTATGTTGGCGATCGTGGAGTCAACTTCTTTCAGCCCTTCTTGCACAATCAAGTTTAGTATGTGAGCACAACATCTGACTTGGAATATTTTACCCTCCAAGAATAAATTTTCGGCTGTCTTGAATTGAGTACGTAAGAAAGAAACTGTAACCTCCTGAATTTTTGCGGCCCGAGTACATAATCGTGCCTGAGAATTCCAAGTGTTAATAATGTATAAATTGGATGCTTTAAAAATTGCACCATATTTTTTTCATTTAGATCACATCTAGTTATATTCATGAATGTAACCATTCACGAGAATAAAATCGATTGTATTTATTATTTCATTTGAGTAAAAGAATTTAACTAATTATCAAATGCCATCTTAATGGGAGCTTGTTACATTATCGAGTTGTAACAAAAATATAAAAATAAATCATAAAACTGCCTTCTTATTCATTCAGTATAATCTTCCATAGGGAGATGGTCCTCTAGGTATTCAATTTGTACATCATTTGCATCATATGTACGGTTGGACAGGGTTAATACCCTACTCATAGTGATGGTTATCTTTTAAGATTAACAATAATTCAAGAGATTCATGATAGTAATATAAGGGTTCTGATACATCTCGTACTCCACTACTACGAGAGGTATCGGTATGCGTAAACAACCTACATGAGATGTATGCCTAGCAAAGTATGTGCGGTGCATCACACTTAGGGATCATCACAATTTGGAAAATATTTAAGGTTATCCGACTCACCCCGCATCTTATACTACGGAGATTCGTTAACGTGTCCAACGTTAACGTGGATTTACCCGAACATCCCAAGGTGGCACAACACATGGATCAGATGAATTACATAATATGATTTATTCATGGAGCGATTATTTGCGACATCCAATCCCAAAAGTGATGTAATACACATTACAAATTACTTACATTGATTTGTGCACCACTACTCAAAATCCATAGGATTATGTGTCGACTAAGGGGGCAGTTACCCGAACCGCATTACGTCCACGATATTTACTTGATCGCTAGAAGTGAAATTTCCAACATAGTACTTGCACCAAAGTGCAAATAAATTGAATTATGGGAGCTTTGGAATTCCAAGACACCTACGCAAGCCTTAAAGGGAGGTAGCACAAGGCTAATATAATAAAGGAGAAGAGTAACAATAAGTTAACTCAATAAAAGAGAAGAGTAGCGATAGGCTAACTCAAAAAAAGAGGAGAGTAGTAATGGCTAACTCTACAAAAGAGAAGAGTAGCAATGACTAACTCAACAAAATTGGTAAAGGGCAAGGGCAAGGCTTGTATCCATCGCCCCACATAAATTAATAAGGATCACGCATAATTAAAATCATACCTTAACCATAATTCTGAAATGATAAATAATTGTTGGTGGTAAATTAAACAATTACAAGGAAGGAATCATAGTAACATAAAAGCAAAGCATGAAAAGGCAAGATAAATCATATCAACTTAAATCAAGGTAAGCTCAAAGGAATCCCTCACCTTAACCTTATATCTAAACCCTAGGTAAATATCCATGTAGGAAAGCTTCTACATGAAAAGCTTCCACATGAATCACGACATCGCTTGAGCAAGAGGGAGACACCATGCATATGGAGAAGGGAGAAGGCGTCTAGGCTTTTCCTTCTCTTTCTCTTTCTCTTTCTTTCTTTTTCTTTTTTTTTTTTCTCTCTCTCTCTCTCTCTCTCTCTCTTTCTCTTCCTCTTTCTCTCTCTCTCTCTCACTCTCTTTCTCTTTCTCTCTCTCTTTCTCCTTGGGCATTGGGAGATTGGGTGTGTGAGTGGAGAGGGGAACGCACACCCCTTTTTAAAAGGAGTGGGCGTGTGAGAGGGGTGTGCTTCACATCCCTCTTGGATTGGGTTTCTCCAATTTTTTTCCTTTTATGATGATCTTTCTTTAAATATAACTTATCCATTGTGTCAGGGTCGTCGAATAGAGCCAGGATATATGATTTTCTTGGCGATCCGAAATTTAGATTGGCTTATCTTGAAAATTCTCCTAACGAGTGCCAAAACGAACTTGATCTCAATTAACAATCCACACTTAATTATCAGGGCCCAATTTTGGAAGAAATATGTAGTCAAGATAGGCAAATGGTTGGACAAACTTTGGTGGTTGATCGATGGTGGAAAAAGCCTAAATCTAAATTTTCACCTTTTATACCAAAAAGAAGGAATTGGCTTCAACCTTTAACGGTGTAGGATCATAGATCGGGGCCTAAATTTTACATAACCTCATAGTCATATGAGATCAAAGTGTGGTCCAAATTTGAGTTGTGATAGACGGAAGGCAGTAGTTAAATCAGAATATCCAAATTTATAAGGAGTTGTTAGCCTTGATAGGATAAGTTCGCGCCTAAGGAAAAGCCTAGCAAAGTGGGGTCTTCATATTTCACACTTGGTCCGTATTATGGGCAATACAAGTCATTCATATAAAGGAAAATATTCTACTACGACTATCCACGAGATTTTTTCACTCAATAGACACCAAAATCAACGGTTATGGGGCTGATTTGTCAATTAGGCCACTTTTACAATGATCTAACGGATAAAATTTAACATGTATGGTTAATTTATGATACATAGGCATGGTATAAAATTTTACATCAAACGGGTCATAGGAACCATGTGATCTAGAATTCAGGGGTCTAGGTTAATGGCATTTTCGTAATTATTGTTGATATGAGAGTTTTATGAAATCTAATGGTTCTACATGGTTATAGGTACATTTCTAAGTAATTCTTACAAAATAACTTATATTTAAATCATTATGAATAAGGAATTATTCACCAAACTAAATAAGGGAATGTACATGTATCAATCAACATAATGGACGGTCAGATGTCATGTTAAAAATAGAAAAACTTGATGGTTAGTACTTTGATCATGTATGTAAGTGGGTGTATGGTCAGTTTTGTAAACAGATGATCACAACTGAGTTTTTGGAGTGATCAAGAGGTAGAACATGTATACCGTTAGATTCAAGTGACTTGTTCACTTGTGTAAGTTTCTCAAATTGTAGTTTTAATGCTGGTTAAGCATATTCATAGGTGGTGAATAAGATGAACGGATCAGAATCTCAATTTGATATGTGTACGAGTGGATGCTTGTAAGTGTTATGTTTCCTATTCCTTTGGTTGTCAAATTTTGTGGTGTCAAAAACACAATCTATGTCTTGTGTAGCATGTCGATTCATATGTTCAAGATACTACATCTTTGCTCCAAGTCAAGAATGAAGAACTACTTCAAATCATTTCAAAAAATGTAAGTACAAACTACAAGGAAAGAAGTGATCTTGTTCAAGACTCAAGTTAGTGTACAATTCAAGATGAAGTGTAATTCAAGCTCTAGAAGATCTCAAGTTCAATGCTACATCGTGTAGAGATCTCAAGCTTCACAATCTTTCACAATCTTCAAAAGGTCAACTATCATCTGAAGAAATGAAGATTCAATATCCATATTTCACATTTAAGGTATGAATGACCTTAGATTGACCTTAGGGTAGGTCATTTTGTATACACAATTCAAATTGAATCTTTTTATAAGTGTAACGACCTGAAAAATTCCGTACATTGGGTCGAGTACCACCTCGACCAGAAATCACATAAGATTAAATCCTTTAGAAATTTAACAAAGTTAACTAAGTACTAAACTCAATTAGTTATGAAAAAAGTTAGGATAGATCGCTTTAAATACGATCCGCAAGACCCAAAACTCTGAGTAATCATTGACGCTTAGGTTACCCTAAAGTTTAGAACCAAATCCATTCCCCGTCCGCTTCGGGAATGAAACGAAACAGATTAGGTCTAGATCGCATCTCGGATTCCGATTAACCCGAAGTTAAGGAACTAGGACCGCCCCACCGGGCTTAACAATCATCTCAAAAATCACTTTATCCGATATTCCACGGCCATTCGTTTCGCATCGGAGCGAGGTAGTGTGAAAACACTATTCACAAGCCGAAATAAATATCCGGAATAGTGATCTCGGCATCGTTCGTTGACGCGTCAAGATTAAGCAACCGACCGTCAGAATCGACCAAATTACACCTCGGATTAAGAAAAATTTCAGAACATTTACATGTACTTGGAATTTTCGACGGCCCACCGACCGTCGAACCGAAAGTGGTCCGCCACGTGCGATCTACGCATCCGAATGAGTCAAAAATGTAATCCCACGAACATCCATTGATGATAAGTTTAAGTCGACGTTTGGTTCAAAAAGGCCTACCGAGAACTCCTTTTGAAAGTGGAAAAGCGCCGAATATCCTATATAAGCGAGACCCCATGAACCTAAGTCTATTCTCGTAATGTTTGAGGCTATAAAAGGGGCTTAGAGCAGCCCCTCTCACAGCCATACGAATTTAGGGAGAAACCCTAGAGGGAGAGAGAGAAAGAGAGGGAAGAACTTGGAGATCGTTGCCGATCTTCCTCCACTTGCACCGGATTGCTACACGGCCTACACCGCCTTATTCTCGGCGTTCTCCGGTGTTTTCCGCCTCATTTGAAGGTAAGAAAACCTAACCCTAGGTCGATTTGTGGTGGAATCGAAGTGGGGTGTATACCGACTAACCGATTCAACTCTTTAGGCTAGAAATCGGTCAGTAAACGGAAGATCCATCACCCTTGCGATTTATTCCGTTTCCAAAGGCAAAGGTGAGGACTTTAAGCTTATAAGTTACGGTTTTCAACGCTTTCAATGTCGAGATAATGGTAGATTCATGATCTGCTTGCAATTGCACATGTACAAAGTGCCTTAGTTTCTGTTTTGATTAACGGTGTGAAATATGGAATTTCACATATTCTAGGTATACGTATAAATACCGATATACGTATTTTTCTTGGATAAATGTTTGACATGTTTATTTAATGTATGATTATATGCTATATGAATAAAATGCTAGTTTGGCGAAAGGAATCGCTAAAATATATGTTCCTTTGTAAATGTGCCGTATGTTGAAAATACGTATTGAAGAAATACCGTATACGTATTTCTTTTGGAATAATGTTTGTCATATGTATTTAATGTATGATTATACAATACATGATTAAAATACTAGCTTGGCTTAAAAGAATCGCCGAAATCTATCTTCCTTTGTAAACACTATGTATGTCGAAATTGGGTATACGTAGAAGTACCCTATACGTATAAAATTCGCCGATGTGTTTGCTATGTTTATTTGCTGTATGAATATGTTGTATATGTATAAAATACTAGCTCGGTAACGGGACAACCCTAGTACACCCTCCTCTAGCATACGTCATGTATGTTGAAGTAGTGTATTCCAAGTGTTGGCGAAATCACTTGCAGTGTAAGTGTTTAAGTGTTAGAACCTTAGTTAGGTGCTTTGAGATGGGATTCTCCGCTACCTTAGAGTCATATATGACACTCTCCATGTGGTTGTTCACTCTAACCACTCACTGTGAACTCTAGGATTTGTGTCCCTATGTGTATAGTGCTTTATAACATGCTTCGTAACATGCTTGATAACATGCTTTACAACATGCCTTATGAAATACTTTACTTCATGCTTTATAATACATGCTTTGCCCTATGCTTTACTTCATGTTTCACAACTGACTGAGCTTGGGACTATGTTCGTAGTCCAGGCATCCGGTATCGACTTGAAGACGTGGTTGGGGTTTCGTTCCGCCACGCACGATGTGTTGGTGAACCCGAGTCGTGCTTCGGTTGGCGATAGTGGTTGGCCACATGAGGTGCTTCTGCACTCATATCGCCCAACTTGTTGTGCGCTCGAGCTAGCCGAACATATTAAGTAAACCGCATGCCTTATGTATGTTCACCATGTTTGGTCGCTAATGCTTGAACCTAGTGGTACCAAACTTACCGAAGTGAAAAATCCCGTTAACCATGGTACCTCGATCCGCTAAGACTCATGAGCCGGGCATGGTGGTATGGGACACCGTGGTCGAGCCGTCGGCCTACGCCGGGGCTACGTGCCTCCCGTAGTGACCAAAGGAGCAACTCTACTCGTGAGCCGATTATGGTGGTATGGGACACTATATTCGCGCCGTCGGCCCTACACCGATAAGGTGATGGGGAGTGGTGCGGTCTTTGTGTGCACACTGGCGACCCTTTGTAGTGACCGCGAGCATACTCGAAGTTGCGGCGCGTGCCTTAGGGTTCGCCGCGATATATAGAGTATGAACTAGGCCTGTTTTCGTATAGTTGTATCGTGATGAATCGTTTAAGGGGTGATGGGGGAGTGGTGCAACCTTTGTGCGTAATGCCTCTCGGCTCTGCAAAGTGACCTAGAAAACACACCATCGTCTGATATTAACTAGGACTGACGACCCTAGATTGGATCATGTTTGGATATGATACAAGGGAGGTACCTTAGTTTCCCAACCCTGCTGTTTGAAATGAATTAATTAAAAACTCGGTAATCATACTCATCATGCATCGCATGTGCCTGGAAGATGTGGAGCACTGTGGGATGTAAGCATGCGCGAACGTGAGATGGTGTCGCATGAGGGAGGGTGTGGTGAGGGCATCCATCATACCTGCATTCATACTTGCATTAATCGAGTAACTAGGAGTGTTTGATTTATCGCTTTATCATTCCGCTTGATCGTATTGGTAACATGATAACTTATATCTTCTTGTTCCACCGAGTTAGCTACTCACTCCCACGTTATGACGGTGTTGCGCACACCAACCAGACTGTCTCGAGTTTAGGCGATCCGGCTATTCTCGGGAGGCGGAGCCCGACACGACGAGGACCGGAGGAGTTCTCGTATATGCAGCCATTTGGCGGCTTCGATTAGGTCACGGGACCGATGGGTTTTACAGAGATTGTATTTAGTTATTTTGACATTTTGTTTATTACACGTACATGTATATTGTGACTCGAAGGATTCATACTCGGATAATGAATCATTTATTTTGTTTCTTTACATACATATATACACATGGTCGGTCTTCCGCTTGCTTTTATACAACCGATCCGGGAGTATGAATTACTGCTTTGGTATAATCTCATTCATGTTTATTGCGCTAACTCAGACAACATTTAACCATCATTGTGTATGTTGCATAAGTGATGCGTTGGAACTCGGGAGTTGAGTTCATACTCGACCCCCGATTTTCAGGGCGTTACAAGTTGGTATCAGAGCCAAGTTTCGATCTTGGGACCTGTGGGTTATGGGCCCACCACGCTTCCGCTGCGCATTACACTTAGGAGGGTGCGCAAAATCTAGCAACAGTCTTAGGGTCTCCCGATTTCGCCGTTCGGCGAAGTTCATTGCAAATGGACAGTTTGATCGAGTGCGTACTCGATCCCAACCACATTTATGGATCCCAAATCACTCCTAGACCGTCTATTGACGTGTCCAGGTCACAATCCCCCAAAGGTTAGTCGTTAAAAATCAGGAAAAATCTGATTTGATCAGAAACTTACCGGAACTGACCGTTTTGGGCACCAAACTGAGTCCGTGGGCCCCCACGATAAATCTAACAACAATTTGGACCAAGCCAGGGTGCATTTGGCACCCTGGGAGTCTGGTGAACAAGACCAGACCGCGGCAGCTGCTCCGGCCAAGCCCGACCGCGGCGCGCCAGCACGCGGCACCGGCGGCGGACCGCGCCCGTTGCTTTTTCCGGCGTGGTTCCACACGTGGGGTTGGTCGACGACCCCCCTACCCCATGGCACGTGCCATTTTGGCCTTTGATTGGGTTTTAAGGGGTGGAGCTCCTTCTCTCCCATTTCCCCTTTTTCAAGCACCCCACCTCCATTTTCGATTTTTCGAAAAAACCATCCCTCCAAACCTTCAATCCCTCTATTTTCTTCCATAACTCACACACCACTACCTCCTACAACAGCCCTAGCCTCTCCCTTTCCCCATTTCCTCAAGTTGAAGCTCTCATACTCCTCCTTGGAGCAAAAAAAAATTGGGTAAACTCCTAACCCATTCTATTTTCTTTGTTTCCTTCTTCATTTTCTACCTCTTGAGCTTCTTCCACACCTATTGGGTTGTTGATTGTGGAAGGTAAAAGAGGTCAGTCCTTTGTTTCCCATTTTGGAAAATTTCCATGGCTCTCCTTGGTGTGGTGGCCACCATTTTCTCCATTTCCTCCATCCTATCTTTCATGGGAAAGAGGAAAACCGCGGCCGATGACGCCGGCCCAAGTAGGCCACGCCTGCGTTCGAAGAAAATCGATGTTGGGGCCGGCACAAGTACCGTGCGGGAGTTTAGGTCAAAGCGAGACCGGATCCTGACCACCCCCGCCAGAATGCTTATCCAATAGGCATGGAATATGGGCGCTTCAAGGGCCGCAAGGTAGTGTTTGAAGCTCATGTGGATGAGAGGATGTTTGGCCTACACCCGATGATGGACCACTTGGTGGATATCGGGTGGAATCATATTTTTGAAGGCGAGTCTCCCGCATGTGAGCACACGGTTCGTGCCTTCTACGCTCACATCATAGACGCATCAATAGAGCCTCTTGGGCCATCGTCTCTCGTGAGGGGCATAAGGCGCACCATCACCGTGGACGAAGTGGCTCGAATCACGAAGATCCCGCTTGGTCAAGGCTGACCTAGTGATGACTTCTCTAGGAGTGCGGGAAAGGGATCGCCGCACGCGATTTTCTCCGTGGTCGCCGGGTTACTTGGAAGCGAGGAAGTTGTATTGCGGCGACAAAGATGTCCGAAGACTTCCATTTGCTCCATCACATCTTCACATACAATGTATACCCACGGTGGGGTAACCGCACGGAATGTACTAGGGTGATGGTGGACTTTTTCTGTACAAGATGGGACGCCGGGAAAACATATGCCTGCCCACATTCATCCTATCCCGGATAGTTAATGTTGTTCGTTCGCCAGAACGATCTTTCGCTCCCATTTGGCCGACCGGGTGCAGGATGGCTCGTGATGTAGGCTGCTGATTGAATATGGAGGATCTTGCACCGGTCCGAGTCATAAATGAAGCGACACTCGGGAATATGAAGATCGGCCCCCAACGGCGGCAAGCCCGACTCGACGAGTCCGGGAGATGAGCCTCGGATAGCGCCGGCGAAGAGAGTGTTGACCTCCAGCCGACAAAGTGATGAGGAGCGCAGTTGATGACATACAGAGGAAGAACCAGAGAGGCTCAGACACAGAGGAGAGTTCACCCCCGCGCTCGGGAGCAGGTGTGGATCGAGATGTATCCGATGCGCGATTTACCCGTTTGAGGAGAGGCAAGCCGCCCTGCAAAGAAGAGGTTGGACAAGTTCGGGCCGAGATTGGACAAAGTTGGTGAGCTTGGTCAAGTTCGAACTAAACTTGAAGAGAATGAAGCCTACATGAAGAAGAATTTCAAGAAGATGTCCCGTACGCTGAAGGCCATCCTGTGTTGTGCGCTTGAGATAAGAATGCTCCTCCTCCACCGCCTACTTCGGATGCTTAGTCATCCATATCGTTGTTTGTTGTGTTTGCTTTGGTTACCGCGATAAAGCGGTTTGTGTTTTCGTTCGATGATGTATTAGGTAGTAGAATGTTAGTGTTTGATGTGTGGATGTATGGCTATAATGTAATTTTACCATGATTCATGTAAACTCGTAGTTCATGTATTATGACAATTTTGAGTTAATGAAAAGCATATAGCCTCTTTTGTTTGATGATGTGTGGAATGCTTAAGTGCTTTATGGAGTGTATTATGTCAGATCTCACAAATGTCAGACCCTGTGTTGTATAGGGCATGCCGCGACAAAGATACGCGAGCACCGCACATCTCCTTTTGACCGGCTCCATGGACCGTACACCTTCTAGTAGTAGTGGTCCCACGGACCGTGGGTTGGGATCCGACGCCCCCCGTCTGGTCCTATTGGCGGGTTGCCACCATACACGCCCGGTCCGTGAGCGAGCCGCCATCATCGTCACAAGAAGATGACTCCTGTGTCGCTCCGCCGACCGATAGGTTTCGAGTACCGATGATGATGATGATGATGCATCGAAGAAGAGATGCAAAGAAGAAATAGATGCAGCCGGAAGAAAAGATGCAGGAAGAAGCTAAAGAAGAGATGCAAAGAAGAAGAAGAAGCAGCCAGATACGAGCAGCAGAGCAAAGATCGCAGCCTTATGGCCACTATCGCCGAGGCCTTGTCCCGTGGTGGTAGTGCGACTCCACCCTACGACTCCCGTTTGTCTCGCCGGCACCCCGAGCCTCCTGCTCAGTGTGAGGATGTGCCCCTGCCTCCACCCGTGGTGCCTCCTACTGGAGATGTCGGCACGCGCGGTCTACTCGAGCGGTTTCAGCGCTTGAGGCCTCCTTCGTTCATGGGCACTCATAGGCCCGAGGAGGCAGAGTTTTGGCTTGACCGCATCTCGAAGATGCTTCGGATGCTGCATTGCTCAGAGGCAGAGCAGGTAGAGCTGGCCGCCTTCATGTTTGAGAGGGAGGCGAGTTTATGGTGGGACAGTGTGTTGCGGTCTGTCGCAGCAGACTACGTATGGACCTGGGAGGCGTTTGAGTTCCGGTTCCATGAGAAATACTACCCGCCGACTTACCGACATGAGCGGGAGGACGAGTTCCTGCGCCTCAGGCAGGGAGGCATGACCATTACAGAGTACGAGCACCGCTTCACCGAGTTGGGCCGCTTTGTCCCGACTATACTAGTGGACGAGCAGATGCGGATGCGTCGATTTTCATTGGGCTTGCGACCGGAGATACGGTCGAAGATATGCTGCCTCACCATACCTACATATGCAGCACTGGTTCACATGTCTATGACGGCAGAGCAGGATGTGGACCGGTTGGCCCGATCACGTGGCACTATGGTTGCGAGGCCACGACAGGAGATACAGAGCAGGCCTATCCTAGGCAAGAGGCCTCGTGTTGACTCGCCTCCCCAGGATCGCAGCCGCGTGGGGGCTCGATGAGGCGCCCTATCGTGACCGCACGTATTGCGGGAAACAGGTCATCCTATCGGGAGTTGCTTCGCGCGGATGAAGGACAGTGGTTTCTCTCCGCCACGTATGATGGGCCGTTCTCGCCCACAGCCATATCGGCTCCACCGCCACAGACATGCCCCCCGCACATCCTTCCTTCCGACCTCCCGTGCAAGACTGTCAAAGCCGCCACGACCCTGGCTCCTCACCGAACCGTCGCACAGCAGGCTCGCGTTCATACTCTCGTGGCCGAGGCACCGAGACGTCGGCCCGGCCCGACGGCTTTCGAGGGTACGGCTTTTATTCACGACACTCCCGTCTCTTTATTGGTGGACACCGGGTCCACTACTTCTATTATTTCTTGTGGGGCGGTGAAGCGCTATCATTTGCATACGATTCCCACTAAGGGAATGAGACTTACTACGGCCACCTGGGACTTGTTCGGATGTCACACGATTGTGCGAGGGTTGCTCGGTAGTCTTGGGTAGCAAGACAAGGTGCTCGTCGACCTCATTGTTGCTCCGCCGTGGCACTACGACGTTATCCTTGGCATGGATTGGCTCACCAGATGAGGGCGGAGGTGGATTGCGACACTCGGATCGTGACGGCCATGGACCCGACCGCACATGCCTTTCACGTTCCTGCGTGCCGCCGATTGGCCCCGTCGAGTTGATTGTTATCTTTGCTTTGCTTGGCCGACCGATGGTCCGACAAGAGATAGTACGCCGTGGTTCGAGACTTCGCAGCGTGTTTGAGACTATCCCGGTTTACCTCCTCGGCGTGAGATTGATTTTACGATAGATCTTACGCCGGTGCGACGCCCATCTCGTTGCCTACGTATCGTATGCCTCCATGTGAGATGGAGGAGCCGCGACACGTATTGATGTACTTGTAGAGAGAGGTTTTATCCGACCTAGTGTGTCTCCTGGGGAGCACCTGTGTTGTTCGTGAAGAAGAAGGACGGTCGCTACGGTTGTGTATTGATTACCGTAGGTTGAACCAGTCACGGTGAAGAACAAGTATCCTTTGCCAGATTGACGATCTGTTCGATCAGTTGAGAGGGGCGAAGTATTTCTCAAAGATTGATCTCCAGTCAGGTTACCACCAGTTGCGTGTGAGAGAGGAGGACGTGCAGAAGACAGCCTTCAGGACGTGCTTTGGGCACTACGAGTTCTTAGTGATGTCGTTCGGTCTGACGAACGCACCCGCCGTGTTCATGGATCTGATGAACCGGGTATTTCGGTCCTTCCTCTACCGATTCGTCATCGTCTTCATCGATGACATCTTGATATACTCCACGAGTCGGGAGGAGCACGAGGAGCACTTGCAGCGGTATTGGAGACACCGAAGAAGAACCAGTTGTTTGCGCAATACAAGAAGTGCGACTTCTCGGCAGAGGAAGTCAAGTTCCCTGGGACATGTAGTGTCCAAGGATGGGATAGATGGACCTTGCTAAGGTAGTCTGCGGTTCAGATTGGCAGCACTCGAATCGGATTCTTCGAGGTGAGGAGTTTCCTTGGCCCGGCCGGGTACTATAGACGTTTCATTCGGGATTTTCGAAGATCGCTGTGCCCTTGTCTCGGTTGACTCGAAAGGACCCGAAGTTCGCCCGGAATGAGAAGGCGGAGGCGGCTTTAAGGAGCCGAAGGACAAGTTGACGTCCGCCCTGTGCTAGTATTGCCGCAGCAAGGGGTGAAATACACGGTATACCGACGCGTCTCGCGTTGGTTTGGGTTGTGTGTTGATGCGTAAAGATAGGGTGATATCGTATGCCTCGAGACAATTAAGGAAGCACGAGGAGAATTACCCTACACATGACTGAGTTGGCGGTCATCATCTTTGCATTGAAGCTCGGAGACATTACCTCTATGGTGAGGAGTTCGAGCTTTTTCTGCGACCACAAGAGCCTTAAATACATATTCACGCAATGAGATTTGAATATGAGACAGGCACGATGGATGGAGACCTTGAAGGACTTTAAGTTCGAGGTTTCCTACCATCCCGGCAAGGCGAACCTTGTGGCAGACGCGTTGAGCCGCAAGAAGGCGATTGCATTTGCGGCACCGCTGATGGTAGCCGAGTGGGATATGGTAGAGTTTGTGCGGGACTTCGAGCAGAGACTCACTGTCGAGGAGCCATTTGAGTGTGTTGCGCACATTCGGGTGCGGCCACTTATCGACGACAGATTGTTGAGGCCCAGAGGGCGACATACGGCTGTCTGAGCCGAGAGCAGGCTAGCGACGCCGTGGACTCCGAGTGGAGAGTTGGATCTGACGGGGGTCTACGATTTCGTGGCCGCCTATGTGTTCCAGATGTGCCTGACTTGAGACGCGAGCTTCTCGAGTCTGCCCATAATTCGAAGTTTGCGATGCATCCTGGTAGCACGAAGATGTACCAGGATATGAGACGGACGTACTGGTGGGACAACATGAAGGCCCACATTGCTGAGTTTGTGTCTCGGTGTCTGACGTGCCAGCAGGTCAAGGCAGAACATCGCCGACCTCCTGGACTGCTTCAGCCCATGCCTATAGCGGAGTGGAAGTGGGACTTCATCTCCATGGACTTCATATCAGGGTTGCCGAAGACGAGGAGGGGGCACGATTCCATTTGGGTGATTGTGGACCGGTTGACCAAATCGGCCCATTTCCTCCCTATCAGAGTTACGAACTCTGCAGACGAGCTGGCTAGACTGTATATCAGGGAGATCGTCCGTCTGCACGGAGTTCCTTTAGAGATTGTGTCGGACAGAGACACGCGGTTCACATCCATCTTCTGGACTCGTATCCAGGAGGCGATGGGTGTGAAGTTGAAGTTCAAGATCTGGCGTTTCATCCTCAGACTGATGGGCGACCAGAGCGAGTGAATCAGATTCTGGAGGATATGTTGCGAGCGTGTGTGTTGGACTTCAAGGACAGTTGGGACGACTGTCTTCCGTACGCAGAGTTCGCCTATAACAACAGTTTCCAGGCGACGATTGGCATGGCGCCATATGAGGCTCTATATGGTCGACCTTGTAGAGCACCGCACTGTTGGGCAGAGGTTGGAGAGCGTAGCCTGATTGGCCCGAGTTGGTACAGCGACCACGCAGAAGGTAGACATTATCGCGTCGATTACTCACGCGCAGAGCGAGCGCATGTGTAAGAGTTACGCCGATACGAGGCGGCGACCGCCGGAGTTCGAGGTTGGTGATCATGTGTTCCTTCGGGTTTCCCCTATGAAGGAGTCCTCTCGGTTTGGGAAGAAGGGAAGCTCACACCGAGGTTCATCGGTCCATTTCGAGACATCGGATCGAGTGGGTGATGTGGCGTATCGTCTCGCCTTGCCTACACCACTTGCTTCGTACATAACGTATTTCATGTATCTATGCCGAAGAAGCACGTTCTCGATCCTTCGCATATCATCGATGGGAGCAGTGCGCTTGAGCGAGGATGCGACATATGAGTTGCGCCCGACGCGCATCCTCGAGGAAGAAGGAGCAGTATCGCGTAGCAAGGTCATCCCACTTGTGAAGGTACTTTGGACACATCATTCGAGGAGGAAGCTACCGGGAGACCGAGGCCGAAGTCGTAGAAGAACTACCCTCGATTCTCGAGGAGTACGAACAGTATAAATTTCGAGGACGAAATTTTTGTTTAAGGGGGTAGATTGTAACGACCGAAAAATTCAGACATTGGGTCGAGTACCACCTCGACCGTAAATCACATAGATTAAATCCTTTAGAAATTTAACAAAGTTAACTAAGTACTAAACTCAATTAGTTATGAAACCGTTAGGATCGCTTTAAATACGATCCGCAAGACCCAAAACTTGCAGTAATCATTGACGCCTAGGTTACCCTAAAGTTTAGAACCAAATCCATTCCCGTCCGCTTCTCGGGAATGAAACGAAACTTCAGACAGGGTCTAGATCGCATCTCGGATTCCGATTAACCCGAAGTTAAGGAACTAGGACCGCCCCACCGGGCTTAACAATCATCTCAAAATCACCTTATCCGATATTCCACGGCCATTCGTTTCGCATCGGAGCGAGGTAGTGTGAAAAACACTATTCACAAGCCGAAATAAATATCCGGAATAGTGATCTGGCATCGTTCGTTGACGCGTCAAGATAAGCAACCCGACCGTTTAATCGGACCAAATTACACCCTCGGATTAAGAAAAATTTCAGAACATTTACATGTACTTGAAATTTCTCGATCGTGGCCCACCGACCGCCGAACCGAAAGTGGTCCACCACGTGCGATCTACGATCCGAATGAGTCAAAAATGTAATCCCACGAACATCCATTGATGATAAGTTTAAGTCGACGTTTGGTTCAAAAAGGCCTACCGAACTCCCTTTTGAGTGGAAAAGCTACCGAATATCCTATATAAGCAAGACCCCATGAACCTAAGTCTATTCTCGTAATGTTTGAGGCTATAAAAGGGGCTTAGAGCAGCCCCTCTCACAGCCATACGAATTTAGGGAGAAACCCACAGAGGGAGAGAGAGAAAAAGAGAGGGAAGAACTTGGAGATCGTTGCCGATCTTCCTCCACTTGCACCGGATTGCTACACGGCCTACACCGCCTTATTCTCGGCGTTCTCCGGTGTTTTCCGCCTCATTTGAAGGTAAGAAAACCTAACCCTAGGTCGATTTGTGGTGGAATCGAAGTGGGGTGTATACCGACTAACCGATTCAACTCTTTAGGCTAGAAATCGGTCAGAACGGAAGATCCATCACCCTTGCCGATTTATTCCGTTTCCAAAGGCAAAGGTGAGGACTTTAAGCTTATAAGTTACGGTTTTCAACGCTTTCAATGTCGATAATGGTAGATTCATGATCGCTTGCAATTGCACATGTACAAAGTGCCTTCCGTTTCTGTTTTGATTAACGGTGTGAAATATGGAATTTCACATATTCTAGGTATACGTATAAATACCGTATAACGTATTTTTCTTGGATAAATGTTTGACATGTTTATTTAATGTATGATTATATGCTATATGAATAAAATGCTAGTTTGGCGAAAGGAATCGCTAAAATATATGTTCCTTTGTAAATGTGCCGTATGTTGAAAATACGTATTGAAGAAATACCGTATACGTATTTCTTTTGGAATAATGTTTGTCATATGTATTTAATGTATGATTATACAATACATGATTAAAATACTAGCTTGGCGAAAAGAATCGCCGAAATCTATCTTCCTTTGTAAACACTATGTATGTCGAAATTGGGTATACGTAGAAGTACCCTATACGTATAAAATTCGCCGATGTGTTTGCTATGTTTATTTCTGGTGTATGAATATGTTGTATATGTATAAAATACTAGCTCGATGTAACGGACAACCCTAGTACACCCTCCTCTAGCATACGTCATGTATGTTGAAGTAGTGTATTCCAAGTGTTGGCGAAATCACTTGCAGTGTAAGTGTTTAAGTGTTAGAACCTTAGTTAGGTTGAGATGGGATTCTCCGCTACCTTAGAGTCATATATGACACTCTCCATGTGGTTGTTCACTCTAACCACTCACCTGTGAACTCTAGGATTTGTGTCCCTATGTGTATAGTGCTTTATAACATGCTTCGTAACATGCTTGATAACATGCTTTACAACATGCCTTATGAAATACTTTACTTCATGCTTTATAATACATGCTTTGCCCTATGCTTTACTTCATGTTTCACAACTGACTGAGCTTGGGACTATGTTCGTAGTCCAGGCATCCAGATCGACTTGAAGACGTGGTTGGGGTTTCGTTCCGCCACGCACGATGTGTTGGTGAACCCGAGTCGTGCTTCGGTTGGCGATAGTGGTTGGCCACATGAGGTGCTCTCGCCTCATATCGCCCAACTTGTTGTGCGCTCGAGCTAGCCGAACATATTAAGTAAACCGCATGCCTTATGTATGTTCACCATGTTTGGTCGCTAATGCTTGAACCTAGGGTACCAAACTTACCAAAGTGAAAATCCCGTTAACCATGGTACCTCGATCCGCTAAGACTCATGAGCCGGGCATGGTGGTATGGGACACCGTGGTCGAGCCGTCGGCCTACGCCGGGGCTACGTGCCTCCCGTAGTGACCAAGTGAGCAACTCTACTCGTGAGCCGATTATGGTGGTATGGGACACTATATTCGTGCCGTCGGCCTACACCGATAAGGTGATGGGGAGTGGTGCGATCTTTTTGTGTGCAACCTGGGCAGCCCCTTTGTAGTGACCGCGAGCATACTCGAAGTTGCGGCGTGCCTTAGGGTTCGCCGCGATATATAGAGTATGAACTAGGCCTGTTTCGTATAGTTGTATCGTGATGAATCGTTTAAGGGGTGATGGGGAGTGGTGCAACCTTTGTGCGTAATGTGCCTCTCGGCCTCTCGCAAGTGACCTAGAAAACACACCATCGTCGATATTAACTAGGTGACGACCCTAGATTGGATCATGTTTGGATATGATACAAGGGAGGTACCTTAGTTTCCCAACCCCGCCGTTTGAAATGAATTAATTAAAACTCGGTAATCATACTCATCATGCATCGCATGTGCCCGGAAGATGTGGAGCATCGTGGGATGTAAGCATGCGCGAACGTGAGATGGTGTCGCATGAGGGAGGGTGTGGTGAGGGCATCCATCATACCGCATTCATACTTGCATTAATCGAGTAACTAGGAGTGTTTGATTTATCGCTTTATCATTTCGCTTGACCGTATTGGTAACATGATAACTTATATCTTATCGTTCCACCGAGTTAGCTACTCACTCCCACGTTACGGGGATCGGTGTTGCGCACACCAACCAGACTACTGTCTCGTGTTTAGGCGATCCGGCTATTTCGGGAGGCGGAGTCCGACACGACGAGGACCGGAGGAGTTCTCGTATATGCAGTTCGCTGGCGGCTTCGATTAGGGCGCACGGACCGATGGGTTTTACTGAGATTGTATTTAGTTATTTTGACATTTTGTTTATTACACATGACATGTATATTGTGACTCGGAAGGATTCATACTCCTGGATAATGAATCATTTATTTTGTTTCTTTACATACATATATACACATCGGTCTTCCGCTTGCTTTTATACAACCGATCCTGGAGTATGAATTCTCATGCTTTGGTATAATCTCATTCATGTTTATTGCGCTAACTCAGACAACATTTAACCATCATTGTGTATGTTGCATAAGTGATGCGTTGGAACTCGGGAGTTGAGTTCATACTCGACCCCCGATTTTCAGGGCGTTACAATAAGCATTTGGTCTGTTCTAAGACTAGTCCTGGACTCTGTTCGACTAGTCCTGGAACTAGCTCGACCAGTCCAAGAAATTCCAAGACCAGTCCTAAGTTATTACAAATTTTCAGAATTTTTTAGTTGAGCTTCGACCAGCCCTGGAGTCTGCTCGACCGATCGTAAGAATAGTGCTGACTCATTCACGACCAGTCCTGCAGCTACGACTTAAACTTCAGCAACCATTTCTGGTTCCTCACGACCAGTCGTGGGTTGGTCATGACCAATCGTGAACACCCTACGACCAGTTGTGGAACGGTTTTATCCGATCGTGCCTAAAATTTCAAAATGCAGTTCGACCTACGACAAGTCGTGGTGGCCACACGACTAGTCGTAGACGCGATTTCTGCTTCTATAAATAGAACATGAATTTTAGAGTTTCTCAATTCCAATTCAAGTAAAATCAAGGCATCACTCTAAGATAAGTTTGTGTTATTTTTAAGTTACGCTATGCATATTTAATATTCTCTTTTGTTAGCTTTGTCAATTTGATTTTGTTTCTATATTCGAATTTGAATTAAATAGAGGAATTGTTGTATTCCTTCTTCTTGGAAACAAAATCAAATAGAGCTAGCCCAACTGGTTTAATTTAAAATCAATTAGAACCTAGAACCATTTCAAAGTGAGTATTGGACAATTGAACTTCTATATTCGAGCTTCTACTCTGATTGGTTGTTTCGGGTTGCTACAAAAGGAGAAATCCAGGTATTTTACATTTGTGTAAATTTCCATTGCTTTTGGTTTCTTTTGAGATTGAGCCAGAAAAATCTCATTGTGTTGGTTATCTAAGGAGAGCCAGAAAAACTCAGAAGTAGGGTTTTTGAATTATGTAAGCCCATTTAAAAGACACAATTGTGAAGGTTTTAGGTGAACCTGAGAAACCTATTTTCATAGTGAACGTTGATATCCCATGTATGAGGATATTAGGAGTGGAGTAGCAAGCTGTGTGGCTGTTGTTTAACAGTTGGTGTACACACGGGCGAACCACTATAATTCTTTGTCTTGTGGTTTGAATGTTTATTTAATTTCTATCTTTTATCATTCAAAGTTGTGGAATGTATATGTGGATGTGAATGTTGTAATATTTACATTTCAAGCATTGTGGGAACGTTGTAATAGTTTAGAATTTCAATTCTTGCTATTTCTTTTATTCCCCTTCAGTTTGAGATATTGATACTTATATCATTCTAGTAAGGTTGTCCTACCATAAAACCTTGGTTTTTATGGTGCAAGGTTGTCCTTAGAACATCACTTGTATCAGCCTCTTAATACTAGAATATTGAGGTTGCTTTACATTTCCGTATTGTGATTTATTTAAAGTACTATCTTTCATTTATTTGTTTATAAGGCTATCTTATTGTTTAATTCCGCTGGTATAATTTTAAATTTGGCATAGTCCTATTCGCCCCCCCTCTAGGACATATAGCTGGGCCTTTTCAAGTGGTATCAGAGCCTAATAGCTTGTTTTAATTGTTATTTGGATTTATTTCCTGAGCTAATCGATCTAAGCTATTTATAAGATGTCAAATTTTGATAGCCTTTCAATCACTTGGCCTCCACCATTTGATGGCTCCAATTATGCTTATTGGAAAGCCAGGATGAGGATTTTCCTTAAATCCATGGATGAGAGCGTGTGGCAAGCCACAGTGACTGAATGGATCCCTCCTACCACTGAAGTGACCGGTATTGATGGATTAAAATCAATGAGAGTAACACCTTATTTTTCTTGGACCACACTTCAGAAAGTGAGAGTAGTGTCAATGCAATCACTTACGCACTATCACCGGATGAGTTCAAAAGAATTAAGTCATGTGATACTGTAAAGCAAGCTTGAGATATTTTAGAAATGACACATGAGGGTACATCAATTGTCAAGAAGTCTAAAGTCCAAATCCTCACAACTAAATTTGAGGAAATACATATGGAAGAAAATGAAATGTTCATGAACTTCTATAATAGACTGAATGACATTGTAAACTCTATGTGAGGTCTTGGCGATAAAATCCTATAAAGTAAAGTGTGTGCAAAGATACTACGCTCACTACCTGAACGGTTCAACTCAAAGGTGCGATCCAGGAACTTCATGATACGGACAATATGCGGGTAGAAGAATTAGTTGGGTCCTTACAAACCTACGAGTTAAATCTTAAAGCTCCTAAAGATAAATCTATTGCCCTTAAGTCTTCTAAATGTATTTCTCAAGAAAATTCTGATTTTGAAAATTCTGAAGATGATATGGCTCTCTTAGCGAAAAAGTTTTACAAGATTTTCAAAAGTAAAAAGAGAGTTGACTTTCAAAAATCAAATGATAAGAAAATATCTAAATCTAAATCTAAAACTTGGAAATCTTTAAAAGATAGTCAATGTTACAACTGCCAAGAATATGGGCATTTAGCAAACAAGTGTCCTAAAAAGGACAAACCTAAAAAGAAAGGAATGTTGGCTACTTGGGATGAATCTTCTGGCACTGAAGCCTCTTCTGAATCAGAAGATTCTGAAATCGAGTCGGGCAAGTTCACTTTTTCAGACCATGATGATTCTACTAGTGAAGAAAATTTGAATAGTGATCATGAAAATAAAGAAAATTTTCAAGATGCTTACAATGCCCGATACAAGGAAAGTTGTAAAATTGTTGTTAAACTTATACTTCAGAAAGAAAAGTTTTCAAAGCTTAAAGAAAATTTTGAAACTCTTATTTTAGAAAAATCTCATATTTTAGATTGTTTTGAAAAATGCAAATGCGATTTAGAGTTCAAAACCTCCCAGATTGAAAATATGAAATCTGAAAATGAAAAACATAAACTTGAAATCTCTTCACTTTTGAGTTTAAAGGATACATGGAGGTATGCCCAAGGTGATCCAAAATTAGAAAAACTTTTATCTGGATCAAGAAAATGTGGCGACCAATCCAGTTTGGGCTATGATAGAAATATTCCTCCAAAATAGAAGAATACTCCTCCTAAGTTTGTAAAAGGAGAGTCCTCAAACTCAAGAGAGAAAAGTTCTAATCAAAAGTTTTCTAAAAATGCTAAAACTTTTCAATCTTTCAAAACTAAAAGTAACCATATCAACTATAAAAATCAAAACCGAAACCCTTTAGCTGAGAAAATAGTTGATCTACTTAAGGAGCTCTTAAAATCTAACTCAGTGGGTCATTCTTACAACAACTACAAACATAAGAAGACCAACTATACTCCTAAATCCAAAACAGTTATGAAATAGGTTCCTAAGGTTACTTGCTTGGTTGCCCACATGGCTTTCAAAGCTTCAAGCCATTCAAAGTGGTACCTAGACAGTGGATGCTCCAGGCACATGACTGGTGATAAAGGTCTGTTCACCACTCTTAAAGACATGACTGATGGTTCAGTCACATTTGGTGATGGTAGCAACTGCAGGATTATTGGCGAAGGTACGGTTCAACTTTCTAACCTCCCCTTATTTGAAAATGTTTTATACGTTGAAGGTTTAAAACATAACTTGTTAAGCATTTCTCAAATATGCGATAAAAATCATAGTGTTAAATTTTCTAACCTAGGGTGTGAAATATTAAACAAAAATGGTTCTGTAATATTAATTGGTCATAGAACTTTTGAAAACTGCTACACCGTAAGTGATTCTAGCTCATCTAATCAATTGTGTTACATGGTCCATACAGATGAGACTGAGTTATGGCATAAACGCCTTGGACATGTACACTATCGCAATCTCTATAGATCGCGCAAAAGAGAACTAATGAGAGGTCTACCTAAACTTCAAAAAGTAGACAAAATATGTGGCAAATGCCAGATTGGTAAGCAAACTAGGAATTCTCACAAAAAGGTGAACTCCAATGCCACATCAAAACCACTCGAACTTCTCCACATGGATCTTGTAGGACCAACCAGGACGGAGAGTCGAGGTGGCAAAAAATACATATTGGTAATCGTGGATGATTATACCAGATTTACTTGGGTAACTTTCTTAAGAGATAAATCAGAAACCCTTGATGAAGTAAAAAGGATTCTCAAACAGATCCAAATTGAAAAAGGTTCTCAAGTTAGTAAGATCCGTAATGATCATGGATCAGAATTTGAAAATAGTAGCTTTGAGAAATTCTGTTGCGATCAGGGAATATCACATGAATTCTCTACACCCAAAACACCACAATAAAATGGAATTGTTAAAAGAAAAAATAGAGTGCTTCAAGAAATGGCTAATGTAATGTTAAATAGTATGAAGCTCCCTAAAAATCTTTGGGCTAAAGCCATTAATACTGCATGCTATATAATCAACCGAGTTTATGCAAGTAAATCTAATAATAAAATTGCTTATGAACTATGGTTTGATAAGAAACCTACTGTTAAATACTTTCGAGTTTTTGGTAGTAAGTGCTATATTTTACGTGACCGTGAAAATCTGGAAAAGTTTGACACTAAAAGTGATAAGGGAATATTTTTAGGATATTCCTTGAACAGTCGTACATATCGAGTACTGAACAAGTGGACTGGTGTTATTCAAGAGTCCATCAATGTGGTCATTTACAATCACTTGAATACACCCAAAGTTCAGAAAATGATGAAGTTCTTTTAATTGACAAACCAAATACTTCATCAAATCAAACTAATTCTGAACTAAGGACTGTCAAAGATCATCCAACCACTCAAATTCTTAGAAACCCTCTCACTGGTGTGTGCACTCGTAGACAACTAGAAGACATGTAATTACGTGTGCTTTACATCCCAGATAGAACCGGCTAACGTAAAAGAAGCTCTTACTGACGAAAACTGGATAGTAGCTATGCAAGAAGAACTTAACCAATTTGTGAGAAATGATGTTTGGTATCTTGTTCCTAGACCTAAAGATAAACACATTATAGGAACTAAGTGGATTTTCAAAAATAAGTCTGATGAACTTGGTAATATAATTCGAAACAAGGCTAGACTGGTTGTATAAGGGTACACTCAAATTGAAGGTATCGACTATGATGAAACCTTTGCCCCAGTAGCTCGTCTTGAATCAATCAGACTATTCATATCCATTGCGTGCTTTAGAAAATTCAAAATTTATCAAATGGATGTAAAGAGTATCTTCTTAAATGGTGATATGCAAGAATAAGTTTATGTTGAACAACCAATTGGTTTTGAAGACCCTAAGAACACTAATAATGTCTATTGCCAAAAAAAGGCTCTCTACGGTTTGAAACAAGCTCCCAGGGTGTGGTACGAAAAATTGACTAAGTTTTTACTAAGTCATAATTTTCTAATGGGAAGTGTTGATAAGACTCTTTTTGTTAAGAAACATAACGATCATATCTTAATGGTACAAATCTATGTCGATGATATTATTTATGGATCTACCTATACTAACATGACTGTTGAGTTTGCAGATTTAATGAAATCTAAGTGTGAAATGAGCATGGTTGGGGAACTGAATTATTTTCTAGGGTTGCAAGTAAAACAACAACCTAATGATATTTTTATTTCTCAAACCAAATATACTTTAAACTTAATTAAAAAGTTCGAATTTGAGAATTGTAAGAATTTTGATACTCCTATGAGTACAACATTAAGACTCTCAAAAGACTTTACAGGTAAAAATGTATATCCTAAATTATAATGCAGTATGATTGGTAGTTTGCTTTATTTAACTACTAGTAGACCTGATATTGTTTTGAGTGTTGGTATTTGCGCTAGATATCAGTTTGACCCTAAAGAGTCTCATCTAACTGTTGTTAAGCGGATTATGCAATATGTCTCAAGTTTTGCTAATTTGGGTCTCTGGTATCCATATGATACTAGTGTTCAGTTGGCGGGGTACTTAGATGCTGATTGGGCTGGTAATATCGATGATAGAAAGTTAACCAGTGGTGGTTGTTTCTATATTGGGAATTGTTTAGTTTCTTGGTTTAGTAAGAAGTAAAATTCTATATCGCTTTCTACTGCTGAGGTTGAATACGTCGCAGCTGGAAATGCATGTACTCAGCTTGTCTGGATGAAACGCATGTTAAGCGATTATGGAATTGCACAGGATTTAATAGTTTTATATTGTGATAATTCCAGTGCAATAAATATTTCTAAAAGTCCAATTCAGCATTCTCGTACTAAGCACATTGACATTAGATTTCATTACATTCGTGAATTAGTGAAAGAAAAAATAATTTCATTGGAATACATTCTGACCGAGACTCAACTTGTTGACATTTTCACTAAACCGCTCGACAAAAGAAGGTTTAATAAATTGAAATTTGATCTTGAAATATACAATTTAAATTAATTATCCATGCATGTGTGTATCATAGTGTATATATTTGATAGTTTATTAGTTTAAATTTCAATTTTTTATAAAAAAAAATACATATTTTTATCTTTGCACGACCAGTCGAGGATGAGCTCGACCAGTCGTGGTATGACCAGTTGAGAACGGTCCACGACCAGTCATATAGCACACTGATTCTCTTAAAATTTGGGAAAAAACTCATCTTCCTCATTTCCTGTTTCTTCTTCAACAGGCCATAGCACGACTAGTCGTACCCAACTGTCTGATTCCTCAAGGTTAGTGCATTATTTGTGTTTTTCTTGAAGATTCTAGTCAATATTACTTCATTTTCATTTTTGGAATAATTTATTTTGTGTTTCATTGCTATTTTGGGGTTTTCCTTTGAAAAATCTGATCTTAGCAAACCCCACTCCATATAATTTGAAATTCTTTATTTCTTTGATTATTCTATTGCCAATGGATTCTAGAGTGAAAAAAGAAAACTTCCCGTGGTCCGTCTTCCTCTCGTCCTTCGACTATCACTCGGCGCCATCTTCGGTCACCCAAAGATGATCCCACACATGTTAGGGATTTGCGTATGCGCAATGTTATTATTGAAAAACCTATTTTTATTAATCACATTGCTCCTTTTCATATCCTTCCTCTTCTCAAATCTGTAGGCTGGGATAACATCCTAAATTGGGGTGGGCCTGCACACCAATCTATTGCTCAGGCCATGATTACGTGTATTTCTAAATTTTTATCTGAGAATTTAACATTTAATATAACAACAAGAGAAGGTCCATTTGAGGTAGACCATCATCTGATTTCGGCTCTATTGGACATACTTGTTAATGACGAGGGTATTCTTATTCATACTCTAGTTGAAAAACCGTCTGAAATAGAAAAACGTATGTTAACTAGAGATTTATGCAATATGGATGTTCAATGGACTCATAAAGGGAATGCGCACTCCTCATAGTATTTGTTACCCAGATACAGGGTTCTCCACAGAATCTTTACTTCAAATCTGTATCCTTGTTCTGGTAATAAAACAGAACTGACTTCATTTATGGTTCGGCTTTTGTATTCTATCGTCACTGGTACTAAAGTCTGTCTGCCTTCTTTAATATTTCATTTCATCATTTAGTTTCGTCTCCACCCAGGACACAGTGATATTCCATTTGCTTATCTTATGACTGTGTTAGCTTCTCACATGCTAGTTGCTATGTGTAAGACCCGTATCCTAGACCGTACCGTTCCATAGGTTCCCACGGTCTTTCCGGTCGAATTCCGGCAACCTTCGACCCTTAACCGGCGTTGCGCGCGACCTTGATTCATACGTCATTAATCTGATTCGACTCGATCCGAGACCTGTACCATTGCGACCGCGCCGTCGCCGCGGTTCTGATGCCGCGACTCGCGCGCCGAGGCGATACCCGGGCCAGGAGATGTGGGCCCGCGTTCAGTTCGAGAAAACACCGCGCATTTGCAAACCCAAGAGAATCTCTAAATTAAATCAATCACATCACATCCCATCAATCAAGTACCACATCACATGTCAAGTACACATCATCTTTCACCCATCCCTAAGCAACCCCAAAGTCAACACTCTCTTACAACAAGGTACACCCATCACTCACCCATCCCTCACCCATCACTCACCTATCTCTCTCTCTCTCTCTCTCTCTCTCTCTCTTACACCTCTCTCTCTCTCATCTCTCTCTCTCTCATTTCCTCCCAAGCAACTCCCATGGAGCAATCGTCCAAGGCTTCCATGGAGAGCAAGTGTGGCCCACCTTACTATCTCTCATCCCCACCCTCCAAAATTCATCTTAACCGTCGGAATCGTTTCCTTGGAGCTCTACATCGTGTTGGCAGAAAAAGAAAGGAGACATCTAAGGTGGGTGATAATTATTATTATTATTATTTTGTTTTCAACCGTTGATTGAGGGCCCACTTGTGGGACCCATCTTGATGTATGCATCATATTGAGGGCACATCGTGGCGGGACCCCTCCCATATCCGCTCCCCATCTCACGTTTCTCTCTCTCTCTCTTTCTCTCTCACTCTATTTTCCTATTTGATGGCCCATCGTAACATATGGATCATATCCACGCTGTCCACCCAAGTGGGACCCACCATGCATACGTTGTACCCTACGTCCAGCTCTGTCCAGCGGGTTTCACCTTTCTGTCTGTTTGGACAGACCTGGACAACGGTAAAACACAAGTGCTAGCTTGCTATAGCTGGTGGTCCACATGCGTGGACCCACCAGACGTTGATCCGGACCGTCCAGATCGTGGGACCCACCTGATGTAGGTGTTTCGTCCTGGCCGTCCTTCCTGGACAGACCCGAGATGAAGGAAAATAACAAACATCCGCTTGATTCGGTTCGTGTGGCCCACACGTGGGACACGTTGATAATTTTAATATGATATTTTATATTATATTATATTATAATACTTTACATTTGATGGTGGCCCCAAGTGGGACCCACCCAGTTTGAATGGGTTGGCTGGTGTATCTCACGCCATCTGTTCAACCTGTGGGAATGACGTCACCAAGCTGAGGGTCCCACCATGGTATACGTTAAATCCCACCGTTCATCTAGTGTGAGGCCACCATGATGTACGGGTTTTAACCCATGTCGTCCATCCGTTTTGCAATCCCCACCGTCCAGATGGCTGGACGGTAGGCCACACATGGTATATGTGTTATATCCCGCTATTTGCAGCGAAGCAGCCGCACGTGTGGGTTTGATCCACACCGCCCATTAATGGTGGGACCCACCTTTGCTGTGTGCTTATATACAACGACCATCTGTTTTGCCAAGCGTGGCCCCACACGTGTGGGGGTGGGGTCTCACCTTGTTTTATGTATTATGCATCCTCACCGTCCACGTGTATGTGGACGGTGTTACCCATTGTAATATATGTGTGTGACCTCCACCGTCTAGTGATCGGGACGGTGGACACCACCATGATGTACGGGTTTAATCCCCCCATGTTCGTCCGTGTGTGGACGTGGGCCACACCACGATGTATGTGTTTCTCCATCTGTCCATCTGTTTTGGGACTAGGGGCCCGTCCCACACGTGAGGGCAGGTGGACCCACATTGATGTATCTGTTTTACATCCACGTTGTTCGCTCGTTTTGGGCTGTGTGGCCCCTACCTTGACGATGTGTTGTATGTGTTACCTATACACGTTGTCCATCTATTTTCGGGAGCGTGTGGACTGTTCTGTAAGGCCCACCATGATGTAGGTGTCATGTACACACCGTTTGCCATTTTTCGGGGCCATGGGCTGCCCCTATGAGTCCCACTATGATGTATGTATTGCACACGTGGCCCACTAATTGTTTTAGGACCATGGGCCCTTTGTCGTGAGAGGCCCACCTTGACTTATGTGTTTTACGCTAGCCATGGGTTGCCTTAGGTAGGCCCACCATGGTCCATGCATTGTAGGTGTGCTATCCGCCCATTTTACGGACTATGGACTACCTTATGTGGCCTATGTGATACGGCCCATTGTGATGTATCTGAGGCCATAGGATGAGGCCCAATGCGATGTATGAATGAGGTCCATTAGTGCGACCCATTGATGTAGCCCACTTAATGTATATTAGGCCCATGTGTAGGGCCCACCTATTGCGTATTTGAAGCCCATGGGTTGTGGTCCATTGTGATGTATTCGAGGCTCATGGGTAAGGCCTGATGCGGTGTGTTTATAGCCCGTATGAGTGGCCCATTGTGATATATATTGGGCCCATGAGTGAGGCTCGATGTGATGTATACAAGGCCCATATGATGGGGCCCACCTGCTTGAATCTGAGGCCCATGGGTAAGGCCCGTTGTGATGTATTCGTGGCCTATGGGCAAAGCCCATTGTGATATGTATTAGGCCCATTGATGCAGCCCAATTAATATATATGAAGCCCATTGGTGCGGCCCGTGACGCGATCCACTTGCTATTTTTGAGGCTCAATGCGATGTATGTATGGCCCGCTACGTTGTGTATGAATCCTTTGTATGGGCCACTCCTTGGGAACAATGTTGGTTACATGCCCACATTGATGGGCAATGACAGTTGAAAGTCCTCATGTGACCTTCCCTTAGGCTTTTGGTTAGGTCGACTATTGATTTCGATTAATGTGACCGATTTATTGATTCTGACTGTCGATCAATGCGACTGTCATGACCCATTGTTGATTCCGATTGATGTGACTGATTTGCCGATGCTGATTATCGATCGATTCTGATTGCCTTAACCGATTGCCGACTCTGATTGACGTGACCGATTTGTCGATTTCGACTATCGATCAGTGCTAATGTCATGACCGATTTGCTGATTCTGATTATCTTGACCACTTGCCGATTCCGATTGATGTGACCGATTTGCCGATTCTGATTGTCGATCGGTGCGATTGTCGTGACCGATTGCCGATTCCGATTGACGCGACAGATTGCCGATTCCGATTGATGTGACTAATTTGCCGATGCTGATTATCGATCGATTCTGATTGCCTTAACCGATTGCCGATTCCGATTGACGTGACCGATTTGCCGATTCCGACTATCGATCAGTGCTAATGTCATGACCGATTTGCTGATTCTGATTATCTTGACCACTTGCCGATTCCGATTGATGTGACCGATTTGCCGATTCCGATTGTCGATCGGTGCGATTGTCGTTACCGATTGCCGATTCCGATTGACGTGACCGATTTGTCAATTCCGATTATCGATCAATTTCGAGTATCAAGGCCAATTCCGATGATTTCGATTTGTCGAGGCCGATTGTATATGCCGATTCTGATTGTTGAGGCTAAGTATTGAGGCCGATTCTGATATGTCGAAGACCGAGTATCTAGGTCGATTCCGATTGTCGAAACCAAGTATCGAGGCTGATTCCAATTGTCTAGGCCGCGTATCGAGGTCGATTCCAAGTGTCAATTCGATTGTTCAGGCCGAGACCGATTATCGTGACCTATATACTGTATATGCCACCAGTAGTTGGGGCCCACTGTGATGTATTCGTAGCCTATGGGCAAGGCCCATTGTGATATGTATTAGACCCATGATGCATGACCCATTTGATGTATTCGAGACCCATATGTAGGGTCCACATGTCATGTATTTAAAGCCCATGGGCAGGGCCCACCCATTGTGTATATATGACCCTTAAGTAAGGCCCATTGTGTTGTATATTAAGCCTTTGTGTGAGGTCGTGGGCCCATTATATGTTTGGCTTTGTGCGAGGCATTCCTTGGGGACAATGTTGGTTAAATGTCCACATTGTCGAGGTCGATTGTTGATACCGGTTATTGATACCGATTATGAGTATGTTACTGCATAACATCATAATACATGCCCATACGCATCATCTATATGTTTGTTATGAGATGTGATTGTCCATTGCATATGCCATAGGGCGAGTTGTTCATAGGGCTCCCTGATAGGTGGAGTTGCCCCATATGAGAGCATGACATGCACAGGATTGATGCATGACTGGTTTGTTTGACTCATTCATCTTGCATTGTGTGTTATGATTACTGTACGCCCTAGCGACATCGGGGTCGTAGCCTCCACAGGTATTTCGTGGATGGCCAGATGGGACACCGGAAATCTGTTCTACATGGGGTGCTATAGATATCCCTGGGTGAAAGTCCCTAAACCCTCTTGGTTCTAGAGGTTGCTCCAACGTCTAGACCGAGTGGATGCATGAGCGCATGAGGGCCGCATACCGTTAGGCCGCGTCTCCCACTGTGTCGTGGTCGGTTGGAAGGGGGTACGGCCTTACCTGCCCGAGAGGAGGGGGCAATGCTAGGCTGAGTCTGACCAGCTCGAGGAATGGGTTCGCTATTGACGAGCCGAGCCCGATATTGGCAGGCAGATAGTGAGGTCTCTTCCACTCATCTTGTTGCGCGTGATGGGGCGGCAATCTGGTTTGGAGTGTAATAGACCCCGGTGATGATCCCAGAGAGAAACCGTAATGATATGTGGACTTATTGAGCAGGATTTGCATACTCATACATTCATTTCATTCACTATCCACTCGGGCTGGTGGTGCGCAACTAATTGTTGTGTACCTTCGCATGGCAAGGATTTCGGTTGGGCGCGCGACTAACCTGAGATCAGGAGTTTACCACATTGAGTCTGACTATCCAAATTTAGGTATGGGACTGGTTTGGATAGAAGTTCTTTGTGATAGACCCCATAGCTTGTGATACTACGTACTATCATCCCGACTTCACACTCCAGCATGGTCATTTCATGCGCATCGCATATTGCATTACATCCACAGGTATATGACATTTTGGGTTGCTATGTTTATGTACTTATATGGTCTAGACAGACTTAGCAGGATTTGTATAATTGCATCGCATCTTCAGCAGCTGATATTTGGCTCTTTATGACTCTTTATTGCACAACTGTTCCATATTGCGTATTCTGATATTGTTTGACTTATGGACTTGTCCATACTTCCGCTTATTCTGTTATCGTATGATTTATGATCTTGTCAGTATTTCTACGCACTCTGATAATTCATGATCTTGTCAGTATTTCTGCTTATTCCGATAATGTACGATTTATGGATTACCTGTAATTTCGGTATTGTATGATGATGACATTGTATTGAATACTTGGCACTTACCTTGTGCACACACTTACACCACCCTCTAAGCTTTCTATAAGCTTATGCACGATAGATGCGTGCAGGTGATGTTAGGTTGCAGCAGTGTCGAGCTTGGAGCATGCAGCGGTCTTCTGGAGCTTGATTTTCGATTTATGTATTTCTCTTTTAGCATTGTACTCAAATGATTATAGTAGTGGATATGTGATGATGATGTTGCCTTTGTAAATTGGGTAATCTTGTGGTTATGCTTATTTTGAGTTAAATGTACATTAGAAAAAAAAATCCTCCTTGTAGGATCCCAGGATCGGAATCTGGCGTATGGACGCTAGGAGCCGAGAATGGGGTACTACGGAGGCTGTCGGCACCGGATTCGGCGATCGGGATTCCTGTGAATCCGATCTCCAGGTTTGGGGCGTGACACTATGCTTGTTGAAGAGGCTCCTATTCATTATCTTATTTTTAACAATTCTAATATAAACAAGATGAAGCTGGAATTGGTTCTTGGCCAAGGAGATGTGGGTGGTGGTGGTGCTGAAGCAGGGAATGAAGAAGAAGGTGGCAATTTTCCTTCTGATGATATAAATATGGATGACATTTTTGATGAAATTGAATCAGATTCTACTAATGATCCTGACTATGAGCCATCTGATTTTGATGCTCGTCCACGTGCTCTTGAGAAGAAGGTTGAGAACATGAATGTTGCCCATGATTTACAATTTAAATATATGCGTAAGTATCTTAGGCGCTTAAACAAGGGGCTTCATCAACTTGATCCTACCATACCTGCTCCTTCATCAAGATCTGATTAAATGTTTTTATCCTTTGGTTTGTAATAACTTTTATACTACTTTTGTTGGTGTTTGGACTTTGATTTTATTTCAATTTGTATGACTAACTTTTGTTTCAGCTGGTTAATGATATGTGAACTTTGAATTTGCTTATATTACTTGCATATCTTAACTAGTTACTCCTTTAATTACTCTCTTATTGGACTTCCACTTCCATTTATTCCTTTCTTCCTTTGTCATATTGTGACAAAAAGGGGGAGAATATTTTAAGTTTGATAAATATGGATTGTGGGGAGTAGCATAAGCATAATTTTTATTTTATGGAATTTTTATGGTTCTATGTGTGCTATTCAGGGGGAGTAAGTAATGAAGATTTTGTAAATGACAACTGGTGCATGATTCTTTGTGTTCATAATGATCATATTTTTGTTAAGTGTGTTTTGTCACAAATTTGACAAAGGGGGAGATTGCAAGTGCTATGGTTTCCTATTCCTTTGGTTGTCAAATTTTGTGGTGCCAAAAACACAATCTATGTCTTGTGTAGCATGTTGATTCATATGTTCAAGACACTGCATCTTTGCTTCAAGTCAAGAACGAAGGACTACTTCAAATCATTTCAAGAAATGCAAGTACAAGCTATAATGAAAGAAGTGATCTTGTTCAAGACTCAAGTTAGTGTACAATTCAAGATGAAGTGTAATGCAAGTTCTAGAAGATCTCAAGTTCAATGCTACATCAAGTGTAGAGATCTCAAGCTTCACAATCTTTCACAATCTTCAAAAGGTCAACTATCATCTAAAGAAATGAAGATTCAATGTCCATACTTCACATTTAAGGTATGAATGACCTTAGATTGACCTTAGGGTAGGTCATTTGGTATACATAATTCAAATTGAATCTTTTTATAAGTATTTGGTCTGTTCTAAGACTAGTCTTGGACTCTGTTCGACTAGTCCTGGAACTGGCTCGACCAGTCCAAGAAATTCCAAGACCAGTCCTAAGTTGTTGTAAATTTTAAAATTTTTTTGTTGAGCTTCGACCAGTCCTGGAGTCTGCTAGACCGGTCGTAGGAACAGTGCCGAATCATTCACGACCAGTCCTTCAGCTACGACTCAAACTCCAGCAACCATTCCTGGTTCCTCACGACCAGTCGTGGGTTGGTCACAACCAGTCATGGACACCCTACGACCAGTCGTGGAATGGTTTTATCCGATCACGCTTAAAATTTCAAAATGCAGTTCGACCTACGACCAGTCATGGTGGCCCCATTACCAATCGTAGACGCGATTTCTGCTTCTATAAATAGAATACGAATTTCAGAGTTTTTCAATTCCAATTCGAGTAAAATCAAGGCATCACTCTAAGATAAGTTTGTGTTATTTTTAAGCTACGTTGTGCATATTTAATATTCTCTTTTGTTAGCTTTGTCAATTTGATTTTGTTTCTATATTCCAATCTGAATTGAATAGAGGAATTGTTGTATTCCTTCTTCTTGGAATCAAAATCAAATAGAGCTAGCCCAACTGGTTTAATTTAAAATCAATTAGAACCTAGAACCATTTCAAACTGAGTATTGGACAATTGAACTTCTATATTCGAACTTCTACTCCGATTGGTTCTTCCGAGCTACTACAAGAGGAGAAATCCAGGTATTTTATATTTGTGTAAATTTCTATTGCTTTTAGTTTCTTTTGAGATTGAGTCAGAAAAATCTCATTGTGTTGGTTATCTGAGGAGAGCCAGAAAAACTCAGAAGTGGAGTTTTTGAATTGTGTAAGCCCGTTTAAAAGACACAATTGTGAAGGTTTTAGGTGAACCTGAGAAACCTATTTTCATAGTGAACGCTGATATCCCCTGTGTGAGGATATTAGGAGTGGAGTAGCAAGTTGAGTGACTGTTGTTTAACAGTTGGTGTACACATGGGCGAACCACTATAATTCTTTGTCTTGTGGTTTGAATGTTTGTTTAATTTCTATCTTTTATCATTCAAAGCTGTGGAATGTATGTGTGGATGTGAATGTTGTAATATTTACATTTCAAGCATTGTGGGAATGTTGTAATAGTTTAGAATTTCAATTCTTGCTATTTCCTTTATTCCTCTTCAGTTTGAGATATTGATACTTATACCGTTCTAGTAAGGTTGTCCTGCCATAAACCCTTGGTTTTTATGGTGCAAGGTTGTCCTTAGAACATCATTTGTATCAGCCTCTCAATACTAGAATATTGAGGTTGCTTTACATTTCCGTATTGTGATTTATTTAAAGTATTATCTTTCATTTATTTGTTTATAAGGCTATCTTATTGTTTAATTCCGCTGGTATAATTTTAAATTTGGCATAGTCCTATTCACCCCCCCTCTAGGACATATAGCTAGGCCTTTTCAATGTTGAGATCAAATAGCTAGTTTACTATGATCAAGTGGTCTAAACTCAAAATGGACGGTTATGTATCTTTCCCTAGCGGTTAATAGTTGATTGAATGGTCGGTTATGATGGACAAGTGAGAATACTTGGGTATATGATGATCCTATATCAAAATCAACGGTCAAATGGCTTGATCTATGAATGAAGATTATTCTCAACGGTCAGATTTGTGTTAGAGAATAGATATAAGGTTAGGATAGTTAGATTAGTATCATACACATGTATATAATAAGTTAAATTTCATAGTTACACTCGAGAACTTTCAATACTCGGGTATTGAAAAGTTCGGAATGTTATAGAAACCAAAGTATCGTTGAAAGAGGTATTATTTACAGTTATTGAAGAGATTTTTTTTATGCCCTACTTAACAAGACAATTATAAATGCAGTCGGACATTACCACACCGGTATGAGGAGGAGGAACATAGTAGAAGTTTATAATCTTCTTTTATAGTTTCTAATCTGCATCAACGAAGTGTGCGGTTAATGACACATGTCCCTTTCTGTGATTCAATGTCATCCACATATCCGAAGCCAAACTTATTCTTGATATGAATGCGAGAAGAGCTTTCAAGTTTGCTTTCTCAATTGCATACATCTTCATGCACTCTCTTTTTACAGTAATACGAGAGGCCTTTTGATATTTAGGATTTAAGAATTTGCACAATCCCATAAAAACTTTGCTTTCTACCATGCTAAATGGCTTCATTAACTATCACGAATCTTACATACCACTCTTTCAGCTTTTCTGTTTCATACTTATAGGTAGGGAGTGTAGCTTGAGAGTTATCATTTTCAAAATGGTTAAATGAAAGCAACTACCGGACTCCACCCTTCAATGTTATTGGCCTCTTCTCAATTTATCAAGATACTTTTGATAGTGAGTTGTAGAAGAACTAAAATGCTTGTTGTAAAGAGTTTTACAATACTTGCATCTAATCTTAACTAAACCATCTAGTTACGTGATATCATCAAAAGATTCTCGTACCGCTGATCTTTTTTTCCCTTTCACCGAACTAGACGTTGTTTCAACCGTGTTTTCTAATTTGTCTCCCTCCACGATAAAAAAGATGTGACTAACGCACCAGGGGTACTTGGGTTTTCTTCACTAGTCATGTAAAAATCAAAAGATAACAAGGGTAGGGTAAGATCATGGCTTTTATAGGCTGACGTAATCAGTCAATTGTAGAGTGTTAAATATTGCACATTTCCCCCAGTTTACAGCTTGGTTTTATGAACTTGATAATGCTTAATTGGTATATTTTATACATGTTTGTATTGTGAGGTGATTCTGAGAGCTTGGATTAAAAAGAATGCTAAAAACATGGAAATTGATGCTTGCATATCACCAAGGCAAGGGATGGATCTTAGGAGACCAAGATTGAAGATTTCAAGGGCCTAAGATTCAAGAAAACCAAATAGAGGAGGAAGGAAGTCGAAAGTACAAAGGGCAGAAATTCAGAAAGACTGAATTTCACTATTGATGACATCGAAGTAGGTCTTAGATGACATTGAAGGCAATTTAATTGCATCGAGATTTAAGTGAAATTCAAGTCTGGTTGCTGGACTAAATGGGCATATTTTTCGATGACATCGAAGACCTGATCGAGTGATAGAAAACCCCTTCGATGACATCAAAACCTATTTGAAGGCATCGAGAATTCTAAAGATTTTAGAACAACTCACTGGAACATTCTGGACAATTTTTCGATTGATCGAACACCCTTCGTTGACATCGAATATTTGTTTGATGACATCGAAGATTTATGCAATGCGAAAGGACGCGACTTCTGAATTTGATTCAAACTAGAATTCTACCTTCGATAACATTGAAGGCGTTATGCAGAGTGTGTAAATTTGAGGCAGTTTCTAAAGTCAGCTGAACAAGTTCTTCAAGGAGTTCTATACACGAATTAGGGTTTAAGGAGTAGAGAAAAGGATGGAGGAGCCTCCTAAGAGTTTTTCTTCTTCTTCCTTATTTTATTTTCCTATTTTTTTTATTAAGAGTTTTAGTTTAATCATGTCAATGGTTAACTAAACATTTTAGTTAGAGCTAAGAGGTAAAGCTTGTAATCTGTTTAGATGTTTATCTTACTTTAATTCAAGTTTATGTTGAACTTTGTTGATTTCTATTTTGATTAAAGGAATATTTTTAGTTTTCTATGGTTTATTATGACTAAAATTATAGTAGATGTTGTGAGAGCTTTAAATATCTACTTATTTTAAATTATGAGATCTGTAGAATTCGTGATTCACCATTGTCTCCTTGGCATGGTGGATGGTTGAATTCTCTACCGATCATCACAATGGTACTATATGTGGGAACTAATTCAATGAGAAGTTCAAGATTGTTTTAACCGTTTCATCTTCCAACTAGATAGGATAGAACTTTAATTCCAGTTGTGTTTGTTGAATCAAGTAAGGTAGCATCTTAATAGCTACAAGCAGATCCTTGGAGCTCTAGCTTCCTTTTTATTATTGATAGTTATTTCACAATTGATATCTCTTATAGTTTAGATCCGATTCTACTTCTAGTTTATTTTAGAATATGTACAAGTTAGTCCTTATGGATTCGACCTCATTCTCACTGAGTTATTACTACATCGTGACCCTGCACTTGGGGTTGTGAACTAGTTTTTAGTGTCATTGCCGGAGACTTCGACTACATTTTTCTGAGATTGATTAATATTATAATTGAGTTAGGATTAGGGTTAACTTTTTCTGTTAGGATTTTTTAAATTTATTTTAGAAACTGTTATGGGGGAAAATGGACAGACCATAAATAAAAGGTTAGGTCAGAACCTTGTGAGCTCGGCCTTGCGAAAGACCAACATGAAGCTCGAATCTTACAAGGGCCCTCTCCCTACTCCCAGACCTTGACAAAGTGACATGTCTACAATGAGCACCACCTTTGGTGACTCCAAGGTAGGTTAGCATACCCAGGTCGGCATACCTAGGTCAACATTCCCAGGTCTGCATGCCCGGATCAGTATGCCTAGGTCAGTATTCCCAGGTCGGCCAACACCACTACGGCCTCCCGTTGCATGTCTCCAATGATTCAATGGTCTCGTGGATTCAATCTTCATTCAAGGGAGATCCACCTGAGATCTTCTCCAAAGATCTCGAAGGATATTTGGGACACACTCAGAATCTCAAGAACCTCGCCCAAGATCTCGGAACATCCTCCTACCAATCCGGGATCTGAATCCCTCTATAATATGCACCTACTAAATAGGTAGATAGCCTCTACACTACTGCCTCTCCTAAACTATAAATAGAGGTACTCGTAATGGTGAGAGGTATGCACAATCTCTAGCCCTAAATCCTCAACACTTAAACTAGACCCAAATTCCTAACTTAGTCATCGGAGGATCCCATCATGAGCTAGGGCCTTCTTTGTCCATTCTTTGGGCAAGTTCGCGAGCCCCAGGAGGGCTAACCAGATTTCTACATCAACAGTTTAGCGCAATCTGGGGGAATGACATCGAAATTGCTCTTATCTTATCATAGTATCAACAATTGGCAAAAGGGAAGAAGAGAGCTCTGGCCTCGTCTGTTGCGCCTGACCCTGCACCGCTAAAATGGTCCACCAACAATCAAGATTCCTCTTCTCAACCACAAGACGATTTTGTGCCTGTGAGGCCGATGCAGCGATCTAGCGGTCGAGGAGGATGACTTATCTCCCTCAAGCAACAAGTTGAATTATTAAACAATAATATGAGTTCCACAAAACAACTGTTGGAACAGTTACAACCTCGCCCTACACAAAAGGATGGACCAGGGGTAAGACCAACAGTTAAAGACCTCCCTGTGCCGTCCAACATATCGTCGTCTCCCGTAGAAGCCAGCATCTCGGGACATCAAAACCAGCACCTTCTCACATTTCTGGGACTGCAGCGCTAGCTGCTTCTGATTTGCTTCACGAACTGGATAGCAAGAAGCATTACAAGGCACCTGAAGTCGCAACTGAAGTTATAGCTGAAAGCGGTGACCCCTAGAAAGCAGAGTTCAAAGACATGTCGGGGCAGATCCGCGACATACGACAAGCTTACCAATTACATGTCCCGACACCTAGGAAGCCGACCTCGATGGATTCAATACTTGAAGAAACCAAGCCTCCATTCACTGCTGACATTATGCATGCGCAACTCCCAGCGAGGTTCCTTATGCCTCAGATTGCCCCGTACTCTAAAACCACTAACCCAGTAGAGCACCTGGAATCTTTCAAAGCTTGGATGGAATTACATGGTGCATCAACCACGACCATGTGTCGCGCATTCCCGCAGACCTTAGCAGGAGCAGCTCGAAAGGGTTTCGACAACTGAAGCCACAATCGATTAGTTCCTTCACGTAGCTAAGCAAAGCCTTTATCACCAACTTCATCGGGGGGAAAGAAAGCCTCAAACTGGCTTTCCATTTCCCCCACATCGTCAAAAAAAAAGGTAAGCTACTCAAGGACTACATTAAGCGATTCAACCTAGAAATGATGCAAGTGCAAGCGCCTTCAAAGGATATTGCCCTGATTGCCATGATGGGAGGACTGAGAGAAGGGAGATTTCTCTTTTCGCTCAACAAGAGCCCTCACATGACGATGGCCAACCTCCTCAATAGAGCCAAGAAATACTCCAACATGGAGGAAGTCATCGGCCTACAAAGAGAAGCTTAGTGCAAGGAGAGTTCGGCCAAGGAGAAATAACCCAAGGAGGAACCGACCTCGACCAACAGCAATAAGAGGAGAAAAGATGATGAACCTCTTAGAGGCCAACGCTCGAACAAACGACTTGACAGCAGGTTCAGCTCATATACTCCTCTTAACACGATGCCCAAGCAGGTCCTCATGGAGGTCAGAGATAAACAAATCCTCAAGTGGCCTAACAAGATGAAATCAGATGCTGACAGGCGAGACAAGCAAAATATTTTCACTTCCACCGTGACCACGACCACTCTACCGGCAACTATTTCGACCAAAAGAAAAAATTAAAGCCCTGATCCGCGACGGACACTTGCACGAATATGTTAACAGAAGAGAGGATGAAGCCGACCCAAAGAATGAGCAGCCCATCAACAACGAACCAATTGGGGAGATCCGCATAATCTTCGAAGGGCCGGTAGGGGGAGGCGATTCGAACTGAGATTGGAAAGCCCACACCAGAAGTATCAGCACCTCCAACTCGGAGCATCAAATCCTCATCGCTAGTAGGCCCCTGAAAGAGTAGAAAATAACGCCTTATGATCTGACCTTCACAGAAGTAGACACCCGAGGCGTTCATCACCCCCACGACAATGCACTCATAGTAACTATGACAATAGAAAACCGTAAAGTGTTTCATATCCTAGTGGACATTAGAAGCTCGACGGACATCCTCTTCACCGAAGGATTCAACAAGATGTGAGTTGGACAACCCCGACTCTAAACCGTCAAAACTCTACTTGGGTTTACGGGAGACAAAGTCACATCAGAAGGATCGACCAGCTCCCCATCACGACTAGGGACGGGCATAACCAGATCACAACCATGATCGACTTCCCAGTAGTGGACTGCCCATCCGTTTACAATGCTATTCATGGACGACCCTCACTCAATGCTCTGCAAGCCGTTGTTCAATATACCATCTCGCAATGAAGTTCCCCACCGAACATGGTGTCGGACTAGTCAGGGGAGATCAACAGGAAACTCAGCTATGTTATACCATGGCATTGAGAATCCAGCAATAAGCAATGGTGGTCAACTCCCTCGTCCCGCGAGATGAGTCAAGTGAGAGAGGATGTCCTATGAAGGACCTTATACTCGTCCCGCTCAACAGTTCAGATTCGACTAGAATCTACAAATCAGGTCATCCCTGACGCCACTATTACGAGATGAAATCATGAGCCTCCTTCGACGATACGCTGGTATATTCGCATGGTCTCATCAGGACATGCTCAGCATCAACCCAAAGGTCATGGTCTATAGGTTGAATGTCGACCCCGACCATCAACCAATCAGACAAAAACGAAGGGCGTTCGAACCCGAGTGGTATGCCGTAATCGGAGAAGATGTCAAAAAACTCCTCAAAGTTGACTTCATCGAGGAGATCTACTATCCAGACTGGATACCCAATGTCATCCTGGTTAAGAAGTTCAATGGGAAGTGGTGGGTTTCTATTGATTACACTGACCTAAGCAAAGCCTACCCCAAAGACAATTTACCCCTCCCCAGGATCGACTAGCTAGTCGACAGCATGACCGGAAATGAACTCCTGAGCTTCATGGACGCCTACTCAGGCTACAACCAAATCATTATGCATCCATATGACAAGCAAGAGATGACCTTCATCATAGACAAGGGACTCTACTGCTATAACATCATGCCTTTGGGACTGAAGAATGTCGGGGCTACGTATCAAAGGCTTGTCAACAAAATGTTTACCTATCAGATCGGAGGTTCCATGGAAGTTTACGTTGACAACATGCTCGTCAAGGGCATTAAAGTTTTAGACCATGTCTTCGACCTTGAAGAGATGTTAACGATCCTTCGGGAGTACAAGATGAAATTGAATCCGAGCAAATGCGCCTTTGGTGTCAGATCTGGAAAGTTCCTTAGATTCCTAGTCAGTCAGAGAAGAATTGAGGTGAACCCTAATAAAATTCAAGCTCTGCTTGACATGAACTCATCAAGATGATGAAAGACGTCTAAAGCCTTATAGGGAGTATAGCTGCCCTAAACCACTTTATGTCCCAAGCTATGGATAAATGTCTTCCCTTCTTCAAGCAATTAAAAGGGAAGCAGAGGATGGAGTGGACGGAAGAATGCGAACTCACTTTTTAGCAACTCAAGCAATACCTGGGTTCGCCACCATTGCTCTCAAAGCTAGAATAGGGAGAACCATTACTACTATACCTGACAGTTTCGACAGCAGCAATCAATTTGGCCCTGATTAGGGAATAGGAAGGGAAATAGCTCTCAGACATAGAAAAGCTGGCGTTTGCCCTAGTCATTTCCTCTCGACTAGAGTTGTACACGAGCAGCCTAAGCTCAGTAACTTGCTCGAAAAAGCTCGACTCGACTGGGATCGAAACGCTGTTCTAACCGAGTCGAGCCATATTTTGGGCACTCAGAACATTTCGAGTCGAGTTCGAGCTGGATGTAGCTCGACTCAGCTCGAATCGGTATTAAGCTCGACTCAACTCAACTTTAAGTTATATATAAAGTTTTTTTAAAAAAAAACTTACGCAGTCGCCCAACCCTACTCATACGCCCAAACTAGCAACCCTACCCATTCTCCCTCCCTTTCACTTGAATCGCTCCAAATCACCCCATTTCTCCTTCCAAATCACCCAAATCGGCCATCCGTCTAGCTACATTTCATTCGTCTAGCGTCTGTCCGGTGGCATTTCATTCATCTAGTGTTTGTCCGGCGGTATTTCTTTCGAAAGTGAGTCTTATCCTGCGACCTCCACTCTCTCCATTTTTTTTCGGCTATCCGAGTAACGGAACCCATCCGACCAGCGACCACATGCTGGACAGAGCTGTTGAATGTATATTAAGTCTGACCAGTTTCGACAAGCGACCACTAGCTCGAAGACTCGAAACAAGCTCGAAGACTCGAACTCGACTCGAAAACTCGGCTCGAACTCGGCCAAGCCGAGCACGAGCTGTTGTTCCGAGCTAGAAGGCTGAGCCAAGCCGAGCACAAGCTGAGACTCGAGCAGTTCGAGTCAAGCACGAGCTGGACAAAGCTCGGCTCAGCTTGGCTCATATACACCTCTAATACTGATGCCAATGGTCGTACTTCCAGGCCCATACCATCATCATTCCAACTAATTAACCTCTCCGCTAAGTGCTACAGAAGCTTGAAGTGTAAGGGAGATTAATGAAATGAAAAATTGAGTTGGGTGAGTTCGACATTAAGTATTAGCCTTGAACGACAATCAAAGGCCAAGCAGTGGCCGACTTCATTGTCGAGCTCGTGCCCAAGCCTGACCAAGGTCTCATCGAACTGAGTAATGCCGACCTTAGTGCTCATGTGGACCTCGATCATGCCAACCTTGATCATGCCGAGCTAAAATCCAGCCTAGACGTTCAATCCAAACCAACCCCAAACGCACCAGATCAACCAATGTAGACATTGTATGTCGACGGATCTTCCAATTCCAAAGGTAGCGGGGCCGGCATAGTTCTGGAGGCCCCAGACCAGATGTAACATCCTGGATTTTTACCAACCTGGGATTAGACATCCTTAGGCAATGGGTCGCTCCTGACACCTTATTAACTTGTCAGAACTCAATCCCACAGTCTAAAATCGCTTCTTAACCCATTTCCTTCACAAATCCCACCCTTCACCACCTTGTTCTTTCAAGTTTTCTAAGTAGCTTCACCCTAGACGCTATCTTAAACAAGCTAAGTATCATAACTTGGGTCACTTTATATACAAACTATAAAGGACTAAGTACCACCTCAGATAGAAATCTTATAGGACTAAATCCTTTAGAAATGAGACAAAGTAACTAAGTGTTAAACTAGATTAGCTACGAAATCCGCTTGATCCACTTTAAATATGATCTGCAAGACCTAAAACTTGTAGAATCATTGACGCTAGCTTACCCTAAAATCTAGGATCAATCTCATTACCCGGCTGCTCACGGGAGCATCCCGAAACTCCATATCAGATCTGGACCGCACGTCGGAAGTCCGAATAACTCGAAGTTAAGGAATTAGGACCGCCTCGCTGGGCTTGACAACCATCTCAAAAATCAAATCCAGACAGTGTCCCACGGCTGTTCGCTTGAGTCCGTAGCGAAGAGTGTGAAAACACTTGTTATCTTTCCAAAATAAATATCTTGAATAGTAATCTGAGACTTGTTACTTACTGTCATTTTGTAAGCAACCAGACCATCAGAATCTGACCCAAATACACCCTCAGATCAGGAAAAATTTCATAAACATATCCATGTACTTAGAATCTCCAATCGAGATTCACTGACCGTTGAACTGAAACTGGTTCGCCACGTGTGATCTGGGAATTCGACTGAAACAAAAACTTAACTCCACGTAGATCCAAGGTTGGTGAGCTTAAGTCTGACCTTTAGCTCAAGGAGGCCCGCCAGAAGTCCTCCGTTGAGCTGAAACCAGCTCACTTTGGTTATAACCTAAGTATACCTTGTCCACAAGTCTATTTCGGTGAGTTTTTAGGCTATATAAGGACCTTAAACCCTGTCTCATTTCAGCCATCCGAATTTGAGAAAAACCCTAGGGAAAGAGAGAGAAAGTGAGAGAGATGTGAGAGATTCTTCCCTGCCTTGCTTCCCTGCTGCTATCCATGCTTAATCGCTCCATTCTAATCGCATTCCCGGCGATTCCGGCTCCGTTTCTAGGTAAGAAACCCTAACCCTAATCTTTTTTGGGGTTGTTAAGGTTGTAGGTTATGAAATAGCTAACCTATTTCATTCTATAGGTTACCAAACTCTCGTATACAGAAGCTTAGCAATTCTATCGACTCCGTTTCGATTCTACGACAAAAGGTGCGGACTTTAGGTGTATAGGTTACGGTTTTCAATGCTTTCAATGTCAGATAATGATAGATTCATGATCTGCATATAATTTTACATGTACAAAGTGCTTTCTATTTTCTGTTTCGATTAAAGATGTATATTATGGAATTTTACATATTCTAGGTATTCGTAGAAAATACTGTATATGTATAAATTTTGGAAATGTGTTTGACATGATTATTTGTTGTATGAATATACGATATATGGATAAAATACTTATTTGGCGAAAGGATTCGCCCAAATACATGTTTTACTAATATAAACTATGTATGTAGAAATATTGTATTGTAGAAAGTACCGTATACATATATATTTTAGAGATGTGTTTGCCATGATTATTTGTTGTATAAATATATTATATATGCGTAAAATACTTGCTTGGCAAAAGGACTCGCCATAATACATGTTTGCTAACATATACTAAGTATGTTGAAATAGTGTATGTTATGTGTTTGTGAAAATACTTATGTGAGTAAGTGTTTGGATGTTGATGCCTTAGGAGGGTGTTGAGATGGGATTCTCAACTACCTTAGAGACATGTATGATTTCCTCCATGAGGTTGTTTACTTAAACCGCTTACTTGTGCAATATATGTGTTTGTATTCCTATTTATGTAGTGCTTTATAACATGCTTTATAACATGCTTTATGACATGCTTACTAACATGCTTGAATTACTTTGTTTATTATGCTTTACTCCACATGCTATGAATAAGGATTGATTAAGCTTGAGACTATGTCTATAGTCCAGACAATCGGTACCAGACTTGAGATCGTGGTTGAGATTCATGTCACCACGTAAGATGTGTTTGACGATCCCGAGTCGTATGTCAGTTGGCAATAGTGGTTAGGCCATGCGAAGTGCTTATGCACTTCATGTCGTTCAATTAATTGTGCACTCGAGCTAGTCAGGCCCGTCAAGTAACCCAATATGTCTAATGTATGTTCACCATGTTTGGTTGCTACTGCTTGAACCTAGGGTACTAAACTTACTAGTGGAATCCCGTTAACCATGGTACCTCAATCCGCTAAGACTCATGAGCCGAGCATGGTGGTATGGGATACCGTGGTCGAGCTGTCGGCCTACGCTGGGGCCAAGTGCCTCCCCGTAGTGACCAGTGAGCAACCAGACTCGTGAGCCAATTATGGTGGTATGGGACACTATATTCGTGCTGTCGGCCTACATTGATAAGGTGATGGGGGAGTGGTGTAACGATTCCATGTAACAGCCCTTTGTAGTGACCTCGAGTATACTCTGAATTTGTGGTGAGGCTACGAGTTTTGCCGCAGTGTATAGAGTATGAGCTAGGCCTATATCTGTATAGTGATGAATCGTTAAAGAGGTGATGGGGGAGTGGTGCAACGATTCTGTGTAACAGCCCTGGCAGCCTCTGCAGCGACCTAGAAACACATTATCGTATGAGATTAACTAGGACTGACGACCCTAGAATGGATCATGTTTGGGAATGATATAAGGGAGGTACCTTAGTTTTCCAATACTGCTATTTGAAATGGACTAATAACTACTCAGTAATCATGCTCATCATCGCACCGCATGTGCCTGGTAGATGTGGAGCACTGAGGGAGGTACGCATTCGCGAACGTAAGATGGTGTCGCATGAGGGTGGTTTGGTAAGGGCATTCATCATATCATTTCATACTTGCATTTAATAAGAGTAGTTAGGATTATTTGATTGTACTGCTTGACTGAATTGATAACATGTTAACCTATGCTTTATTGTTCCACTGAGTTAGCTACTCACTCCTACGTTATGGGACGGTGTTTTAAAACACCCACCAGACCCTGTATCAGATGCAGGTATCACTGGAGCACAGGAGACTGAGCCCGACTTCTATGACGATCAGGAGGAGTTCTCCTACATGCAGTTTGTTGGAGGCTTCGCATAGGTCAGTCCAAGGTTACTGGGCTGCTGTGGTTGATAATTTCAGTTGTACTATTTTGACATTTTGTTTCAGAACCAACATGTATATATACGGTGACTCAGTTAGTGTTCATACTCTGGAGATCGAGAATGTTTTGTTTTATATATATATCTATATACACCTTTCAGTCTTCCGCTTACGTTTTATACATGGATCTGGAGTATGAATTACTGTTTTGGTAGAATCTCACTCATGTTTATTGTACTAATACAGACAACATTTAATCATCATTATCTATGTTGCATAAGTGATGTTCTAGAACTCGAGAGTTGAGTTACTACTCGACCCTCGATTTTTCGGGATGCTACACCAGACATGCGTACAATATGCCTTAAGATTTAGATTCCAAGCATCAAACAACACAGTAGATCGAGTATGAAGCGCTATTGGTCGGGATTAAATTGGCAGCCGCCATGGGAGCCCAACACCTGGAAGTTCACAGCGACTCACAGCACATCGTGAACCAGATAGCCAATGAGTACAAGGCTAAAAAGGAACGAATGAAAGCCTATTTACAAAGAGCCCGAGTGCTACAACAAATTCCCAAAGTGCAACATCAGCTTGATCCCCAAAGCAGAAAACTCTAAAGCAGACATGTTGGTAAAGCTGGCCGCTGCAGCAAAGGATGATATCTCAAGATCAATCCCGATCGAGTTCCTTACTTAACTAAGCATCAATGAGCACAATCTGGCCACATCTCTCCTGATAAATTTAGAGTTGACCTAGATGGATCTAATAAATGACTACCTCAAGGAGGAAAAGTTGCCAGAAAATCATCCAGAGGCACGCAGGCTCCGAGCTAGAGCAGCTCGCTACACCATGGTCGGAGACATCTTGTATAAAAAGGGATTCTTCCTCCCCAATCTTAGATGCCTCTGGCCTAAGGAAGCGGAGTGAAATAGCGGTGAAGACCGCTTTAGTTAAAGTAGGAATATACCAATATGTCTTAGAGGGGGGTGAATAGGACTTTTTAATAATTAATTAAAATCCTATCACACTAATCCTAACAACAAGCATAGCTTAGGATTACTCAAATGTAACTCTATTAGCTTCCAAGCCCGGTAGAGGATCTAATCATAAACTATTTGAGAGATGAATAATATGTAAACTAGTTTATGATGGATATGACTCTGTGTGTGAGGTGTGATCTCAGATAATCAGATATGAAAATATAGAAGGAAACACACAAACAAATAAATAACAATCTCAAACACAGTCATTTTTATACTGGTTCGATTACTTGTCTACTCCACTCCCGGTAACCGCACTCAACCCTTGAGTGTACCGGATTTCACTAAGGAGGTTTCACAGCGGTTCACCTCAAACCTAAGGCTTTAAATCAGGTTCACCTTCAACCTTTACAACCTACACCTAGGTTAACTGTTTATGCTCCCTGAGCAAGGGTCAACACATAGCACCCAGTTTTAGGCACACTTACCAAGAATCCACACAAGGAACCTCTATTTATGCTCCCTGAGCAAGGGTCAACACATAGCACCCGGTTTTAGGCACACTAGCTAAGGATCCACACAAGGAACCTAACTGTTTATGCTCTTCACAGAGCAAGGGTCAACACAACGCACCCACCACGTCCACTCCCACCGGAGCCTCCTAGAGGACTTGCAAGGGTGAGAAACACCTTAGACCCAATCCAAAAAAGGAATGATCACAAGAGTCCTCTGGACATTGATAACTTACAGATAAGCAGATGAGTCCCATTTAGATCGTTGTCCAAGATCTCCTCCTTTGTTGATGAAGAATCTTCTGCTTCCTTGTATCGCAACTCAAAAGATATACCAATGCATGGCGACGGGTTGGGTTAAGGTTATGATGGAATCCTACTCTTAAAATATTTTCCTATAAAGGAGATAGAGTGATTCCAATCATATATGCATTCAAGGCATCCCAGCTTAATGATTTTCCATTAAGATAGTAGCTGGAGGATCCTTGAATGTTGAAGTTCATTCCCCAATCCACTCTATTGAATATCAATGATGAGGGTGGATTGGAAGATGAACTCCCATGAGAGAAAGGGCTTTAGGTATAAGATCTAAAGTTAAACACTCAAAAGCACTCTCTTCTTTCTCAACCAGCAATAATAGATAAGTCCTCTTTATATAGGCAAAAGGTTTCAACGGATATAAAACGGTCACATTTATGACAGAGTTCGATATCATCAAGCGGGATCGATATCATCGAGCATATACTCTCGATATTATCGACGGTCCGCTTGATGACACAAACTCAAATGTCATATGCTTTTGAAACCTATTGCCAGCTGGTCGAGGGAATCGAAACACGTGTCGATGTCATTGGATTTTGAACTCCGATTTCATCGATGCGAGGTTCGATTCCTCAACATTTGAAAATAAGAGAGACTTGCTATGAAATATTTTAGGTTTACAAGAATGATCAAGGGACCTTCGAGATCAATGGAATTTGAATGTCGATGATATCGATAACTGTGTCAAGGTATCGATAAATCCCAGGGATTTTCGTTTAAGCTTACTGGACAGTTTTTGTCTTTGTTTGATGTCATCGATACCGTACCGATATCATTGATATTTGAATATCAATTCTATTGAGTGACCCTCGATTATAGATAAACAATCCTGAAATATTTTGCTAGAAAACTTTGTGCCCAAGACCGATATCATCGAGACCCTTTCGATATCATCGAGATTTGAACTTTGATGGTATCGAGGGGGCTTTCGATATATCGATGCACATATGATATTCTTAAGTAAAAACAGGGGCACCAGAAATCTCCCTGTCGATATTATCGAGTCACCGTCGATGGACTCGAGATTCAAATATCGATAGGTATATCGATACATCGATAAATCCGTCCAAAAATATATGCGGTTGCTGGACACTTTTGTCCTCATTCTGATGAAATCAATTTGTCATTAAGGACGTCGACAGCACAGGTTGATCATATCGAGATGTGTTTCGATAAAATCGACAAAGCAAGAAAACTTAGAGATTTTCTGATTTTGAAAAAGTTTTCTAAACTTCTTAAAAACCCTATGATGTTCTAACTTGTTTTAAGGGTTTTATTTACCTGGTGTTTTGGAACATAGGATGTGAGGCTTAGATTTACCTGTAGCGAGCTTGCACACATCCGGTTAAGGCAGACGCTTTGAATTGATCTTCTTATGAGGCTCTATAGTCTAGCTGAGTCAACACTTACGCTAATTGACAAACCAGGGCACTTTCATGGAGTATGTCTTGAAGGAAATCCACGAAGGCATCTGTGAGAACCACTCTGGCGGACAAACCCTCACTCATAAGATCATCGACCGGGGTACTTCTGGCCGACCATTCAAGTGGACGCCCAGCAGTAAGTTCGAAAATGAGACAAATACCAACGGTTCAGGACAATACCCAGGCAATCGCCAAAGCAGTTGACTCCTATGACCAAACCATGGCCGTTCACCCAATGGGAGATCGACATCATCGGCCCCCTACCGACCAGCAAAGGCAGACTAAGTTCGCAGTCGTCGCGGTCGACTATTTCACTAAATGGGCCAAAGCGGTGACCCTAACAAAGATCACCAAGCAAAAGATTACGGACCTCGTCTAGAAGAACATCATATGCATATACGGGATCCCTCGCATGATCATTTTAGACAACAGGAAACAGTTCGACAACGGGCAGTTCCGAGGTATGTACGAAAACTTCGGAATCGAGAATGTTTACTCATCACCTCGGCACCCACAAGCCAACGGACAGGTCGAAGCAGTCAACAAGATTATTAAGAATCACCTCCAGATAAAACTCGAGAAGGCCAAAGGAGTCAAGGCACAAGAGCTTCCTAATGTCCTCTGGGCATACAGAACTACTGCCCAGATGGCCACAGGAGAAACTCCTTTTTCCTTAGCTTTCGACACTTAGACTATTGTCTCGGTTAAGATCGGACTCCCAACTACTCGGATCCGCTCCTACAACGAAGAAGATAACACCAAACTAATGGTGTTGGATCTCGACCTCATCGAGGAACAAAGGGAATAGGGTGAGTCAAGGTCGCAATTCAACAATAGCAGGTCACACATTTCTACAACTCCAGGGTAAAGATAAGAAGGTTCCGAGCTGAAGACCTGGTTCTCCGCAGAACCTTCCAGAACACCAACGTACCCAGCTTGGGAACCTTGGGACCGAACTGGGAAGGACCCTACATGGTGGCGATTACAAGTCAACCAAGATCGTATCGACACGAAGACTTAGAAGGATGACTCCTACAGCATCCATTGAATACCGAGCATCTCAAAATAAACTAGCATAGGGGTCAACCTCCCCCGAGCGCAAAATCTACTTTACTATTATGTTTATTCCAGCACAAAAAAAATTTCTTTCTGCTTCGATATCAATAAAATCCCCAGGTCGGGACAACTTTGCTTTCTAATTCGATGTCTACAAATGGATCATCTACTACGACTCTACTAAGGGCTTCCCATGATGCATGGGAGGAATAGCCCTCATTCCTGGACCAACCCTTCAAGAAGAGGTCAGACCATATACTATTGTCTCCACTTAAGCTACACAATTTACGCATCTAACCTATGGGAAACTACTTGGGCATCACGGCCTAAAAAGGTTGAGCCGACCGTCCTACTTAGAAAAACTCGCACAAACAAACAATATGGCAAAAATTCATTACATTAATAAGGCTCCGAGGAGCACATTATATCCAAGATACAAAAAAATTCCTACAAGGAGAGAAGAAAAGGCCACTATGCCCCAGGGGGCAGCTCGGAAGGCAACTCCTTTGAAGGCACCTCGGGATCTGAGTCAGCCTCCTCGTAAGCCGAGAGGTTGAGCTAAGGATGGTCCCCCTTAATATCTACAAGGAACTTCTCGTACCCGGCGCCGTATAGGAGGTCTCGATCATCCGTGTACTCTTTAGAATATTTGAACTCCTCCACCAAAGCCACCCGGGCCGAAACGATAGCTGCTTAGGCCTCCTTAATCTTCACGTCGAAGGAGTGCTTTAATCAAGCTAATCGAACTTCCACCAAGCCCCCCTCTCCAAAGCTTCGGCGAGTAACTTCTTCAAGGCCTCTAGCTCGGCCGCCTGAGTCTTCAGGTCGAACCAAAGCTGCTCGGCTTCAGCATGGGACTGGATGGCCTCGGCTTGAAGTTGCTCGGCCTGAACCCCCTTTCGTACCAATGCAGCCTCCACCTCTTTGACTTTCGTCTGAAGGCGGGCCAACTCCGAGTGCACGTGGAGCAGGGAGGGAGCATACTATAAAAAATTGAGGAATAACGGTTAGACCAAAGAAGGAATAAAATGACAAATCATCTCAAGGAAGGTAATCCGACCTTAAAAAATAGCTTCGCCAACTGGCTAATAACTCCATTTGGCGACGTGTCCATCACATGGGTGAACTCGGCATCGGGAATATGTCATTCTACCCAAGGCAGAAGGCTCTCCAACATAGCCCGAGCTAACTTGGGAGGCCTCTGACTCCCTCCGCCTTGGCCGCTAGAGGAGCCCCCCACTTGATGCACGGGAAGCTCAGCAGACACCGCTGCGACTACCTGGGCCTCAACCGAACTGGCCTTAACGAGCAGAGCTGACCCGCCGAACTCTTTCGCCACCTTGAGAATGGTAAGGCTGGAAGCCAAGCTTGGCACATCCTCCACCACCCTCTGAGCCGCAAAGGGTGGAGGTTTGACCTTCCCCTTACTCTTAAAGGTCGGCTTCTTCTTCTTCTGAGCTAGCTCAGTAGGAGGGGGCGCGGCCTTGCGTTTCGACGTTCTTGCCTCTAACATATCTACACAACTGAAAAGGTTAGCGACAAATTCTCAAAATATGATAAGTCTCAAAATAGGCAAAAACTATACCTGTCAAGGTGGAGTTAAGAGCTGATTTAAGTAGGAGCTCGGGCGTGAGAAGCTCTCTCCAAGATCTCAGGTCGGCCTCCACCAACCTCGCTCCAACTATTCGAGTGAGAACTTTCAGGCACAATAGGGTACTTGGGAGAACTGCCAAAAAGAACACGAATTAAAAGAAAAATAATGACCGAGTGAAACGAGAAAGAAGATAAAAAAAAAAAAATCCAAGTTCGGATATATCAACCTGGCTCAATGAAGGAGGTCAGGACCCACCAACACAGCCCGACTATCCTTGGAGTCTCCCACTCTCCTGATGCCCGAAACCACTTATTCTTCCAATTTTAATTCGAGATTAGGACGTTAGTGATAATGGCCTTGCCAGACCCCTACAAGGAGAAAAAATAATACCAGCCCTCGTGGAGAGGGTTAGACTTCACCTGGTATAGGTGGAGGAATTCCTCCACGGTCAGCTCGGGCTAGTCGAGCTCAGACTAAAGGACGAAGACTCCACTAGTACCCTCTAAGCATTTGGGTTTAACTACCCAGGAGCCAACCCCAAATACCCAAGCACCCACCTCACTATCTGTTGGAGGGGAAGCCTAAGGCCGCATTAGAGGGCGACCTAGAAGATGGCCACCTCGCCTTCAGGGGGCGCATTAAGAAGATCACTTGGTGAGGGAGCTCAGAGCACCACTGAGTCCGGAATATGGTACCCCGACCTTATCCATACTAGGTCAGCCTCCGTCAATATGGATTCAATCGGTCCCTTCTCCTCCTTCGATGGAGATTCCCAATCCTCCTCCGCCGCTGGTAACTCCTCTTCCACCTCAGTGGGACGCTCCGCCGGGGACCGTTCGAGCACCAGTGAGGCCCACGACATTGACATCACTCATCATCATTAGGGGTGATGGTGGGTTCGACATGGGGCGCAAACTCTCTGCCTCGTCATCACTGCCTAAGGCCCCCTCCCATGAGCCCAGGGTTTTCGGCATGGCTACGGGCCCAAAAATGCCGAAAACAAGGAGCAAAAGGAAGAAAATAAAGGGGAAGGGAGGGGATGCAGATATGGAGCTCACCGAAGGGCAGCACCGCCTGAGACATCCGCAGAGAATGGAGTCATTGAAAATCATTTGACGCTAAGGAAGAAGGAAAAGCACAATAGCAGGGAGAGGCAAATGACCCCACCCGATGATTAAGGCATCCCCTTTTATAGGGAAGTCACGTATATGAGCATTTATTGCTCCTAATCAATGCACGGCCAAAAAGCGGCTCCTCAGCTCTTCTGTTTCAACACGTGGCGCACTCTCACTCGTCTATCGACTCCACAACCGAGGACAGGCCATGCGTCACTACTTCATTCGCCCGGCACTAAAAAGGTGCCCTGACAGCCCACGTGACCTCGAACTGTGGCACGCCACCTCGAGGGTGTCATACTTGATTACTGAAATGCCTCGATACCCACACCTGCCGCCTTATTCAGCATTAATAGTGGGACGACCTGACATCCCGAGCAACAACAACCCGACCTAACCAGATCCAACCTACTTCTTAAGCCTATTCTACTGACTTGGAAGTAGGGGACTTACTATTATGAGGAAAAATAGACCGACCATAAATAAAAGGTCAGGTCGAAACCTTGTGAGCTCGGCCTTGCGAAAGACCAACATGAAGCTCAGATCCTACAAGGGCCCGCTCCCTACTCCCAGACCTTGACAAAGCGACATGTCTGTAATGAGCACCACCTCCATCGACTCCAAGGCAAGTCAGCATGCCCACATTGGCATGCCTAGATTGGTATGCCCAGGTCAGCCAACGCCACCTCGACCTCCCAATGCATGTCTCCATTAATTCGATGGTCCCTCGGATTCAATCCTCATTTAAGGGAGATCCGCTCGAGATCTTCTCCAATGATCTCAGGGGATATTTGGAACACGCTCAGAATCTCGAGATCCTCTCCCAAGATCTCGAAATGTCCTCTTACCGACCCAGGATCTGAATCCCTCTACAATACGCACTACTAAATAAGTAGATCGCCTTTACACCACCACCTCTCCTAAACTATAAATAGAGGTATTCCCAATGGTGGAGGTACGCACAATCTCTAACCCTAAACCCTCAACACTCAACCTAGACCTAGATTCTTGACTTAGTCATCGGAGGGTCCTCAGCACGAGCTAGGGCCTTCTTTGTCTTTTCCTTATGCAGGTTCGTGAGCCCCGGGAGGGCAAACCAAATTTCTACATCAACAGAAACTAACCTTGTTTTCTGTTTTGTAGAAATCTACTAATCCGGTAACTTCTTTCCATATTTCTTATTTATGTAGTTTTCTTTTTTCTTAGGTTTTAGTTGTTTAGAGCTTGAGGGCTGTGAGTGTTTCATGCCCAAGTGGGTTCGTGACAACACTCAACGTCTCTTGAGCGAAGGAGGAATAGTCAAAGGGTTGACTATCCATCACCGAATTAGACACCACTTGAGATCCTCTGAGTTAATTGAAGTAATGACTGCAAATCAACCTTAACATCCAGTTGAAGAAGCTTAAGATGAGAATGAGGTGCATCATGCTCCCCCGCCTCATACTTTACTAGATTACTTACAACCGGCGGGAATGAATACACCTTCTTGCATAATATTTCCACTCAATGCAGGAAACATGGATTTTAAACTCGAAGTGATTTAACTCCTTAAATTTTATGGACTAGACTCTGAAAGTCCATACTTGCATATCAATGAATTTGATGAGATAGTCACCACATTACACTTCCCAAATGTGTCTGAAGACACAGTGAGACTGAAATTATTCCCCTTCTCAGTGAATGAGAATGCTAAGTCATGGCTGCACTCCTTAAAGCCACAGCCTATTAGCACATGGGCTGAGATGACTTGGGAATTTCTTTAAAAGTTTTTCCTGTTTCATAAAACAAATACATTAAGTAAGGCAATCATAAACTTTGCACAAAAAGAGGAAGAAACCATCTTCCAATGTTGGGAAAGGTTCAAGGATCATGATAATGATAATTAAATCAGGCATATAATAAGCTTTTTCTATAATGGACTGATATCGCCCATGCACCAGTTTGTAGAGATGATGTGTAACGATGAATTCATGAAAAAGGAGGCCTATGATGCATGAGACTATTTTGATCAACGTGTAGAGAACACACAATCATGGGAACCTCCCCAAGACCTACCACTTCCAAGCTTACTGAGTTAAAAGAAAGGGACAAACAACTACCCCACAAGAGGCCCTTACTCAACTCTTAAATCAAAGGAAACCTTAAGAGGATCTAGTTCTAAAACACATCCAAAGCCAATAGCTCTTCAATCAAGGCACATTACAAGCATTCCAAGACCTTAATAAGGCCATACAAATGATTGAGTCACACTTAGAGTTAAAGGGACTTTTCCGGCCCAACCTCTCACCAATTCGAAGCCACAATGTGAAATCAATGACCCGAGCTCTTCCAATCAACATGTGAAATAAGCCAAATCCATCACCACTCTTAGAATTGGAAAGGAAATTGATAAAACTATCCCGACAAGGGCTGAGAAGCCCAAAGACTTGGAAGAATCTGAGAAGGATGATGCACTTAGCAACATCCCACAACGCCTCTACCGTCCAGTCTCAAGGCACCGAAGCTTGACCTAAAACCTTTGCCCTTCGATCTAAAATACATTTATTTAGGTCAAGACAAAACATACTCTGTGGTGATTTCTTCCCACCTTGAGAAAGAGCAGGAAAGTAAGCTTATTACTACTCTTTAAGAGCATAAAGGAGCCCTTAGATGGTCGATTGCGGACCTTAAGGGAATTGACCCTTTCATTTGTACAATCCACCTCAAGGACAATGCGAAGACCTCCCGACAACCACAACGTCGATTAAATCCAAATATGAAGGAAGTGATTAAGGCTAAGGTACTTAAGTTATTGGATGTGGGTATTATATACCTTATATCTAACAGTCAATGGGTGAGTCCAAGTCAAGTGGTTCCCAAGAAGTCCGGAATCACCATCATAGCCAATGCTGATAATGAACTCATACAAACTAGAGTAACTACTAGTTGGAGAATATGCATTAACTACAGGAAGTTGAATACCGTCACGAGGAATGACCACTTTCCTATGCCTTTCATTGATCAAATTTTGGGAAGGCTAGTTGGTCACTCTTACTACTGCTTCCTCAAAGGATATTCGGGCTACAACCAAATAGAGATAGCCCTCGAAGATCAAGAGAAGACAACGTTGGCACATTTGTTATTGAAGGATGTTATTCAGACTATGTAATGCCTCCGTCATTTTTCAGCGATGCATGTTTAACATATTTTTAAACATGGTGAGGTAGTATTTAGAGGTCTTCATGGATAACTTCTTAATCTTTGGTCCATCCTTCAGCGAGTATCTGAAAAATCTTAAATGTGTGCTGAAGAGATGTGAGGAGAAGAATTTGGTTTTGAACTGGGAAGCATGCCATTTTATGGTTCCCAAGGGAATAGTTCTTGGACAATAATTTCATCCAAGGGAATTGAGGTAGAAAAGGCTAAAATTGACTTAATCTATAACCTACCTCTGCCTAAGAACATACGTGATGTATGATCCTTTATAGGACACGCGGAATTTTATAGAAGATTTATAAAGGACTTTAGTCACCTCTCTCGTCCTTTATATAATCTTCTGCAAAAGTACACCCTGTCACACCCCAAATTCGAAAATCGGGCTCATAAAATTCCCGATCGCAGAATCCGTTGCCAACAGCCTTCGTAGTACCCCATTCTCGACTCCCAGTGCCCATACACTAGGTTCTGATCCTGGGATCCTATAAGGAGGATTTTTCAACGTACATTTATCATATAAGGAGCATAACCGTAAGTTTACCCAAATCACAAAGGCAACATCATCATCACATATCCACTAATATAAATATTTGAATACAATGCTGAAAAAGAAATACATATATCCAAAAGCAAAGCTCCAGAAGACTGTTGCATGCTCCATGCTCAATGCTGCTGCAACCTAATGCCACCTGCACGCGTCTATCATGCATAAGCTTATAAAAAGCTTAGAGGGTGGTGGAAGTGTGTGCACAAGTGTCAAGTATGTAATACAATGTCATAAATCATACAATATCGAAATAAGCAGAAATAATGACAAGATCATGAATCATACGATTCAGAGTAAGCGAAAATACTAACAAGATCATGAATCATGCGATATCAGAGTAAGCAGAAATATACTAGTAAGATCAAGAATCATACGATATCAGAGTAAGCGAAAATATACTGGTAAGTCCATGAGTGCCATCAGCCATACCAAGGCTATGCGATGCAAGGCATGAATGCTAACAGCCATATCAATGCAGAAACATGGCAACCCAAAATGCTAAGTGTTGTGGATGCAATGTAATATGCAGTGTGAATGAAATGACCAAGCTGGAGTGAAGTTGGGATGATAGTACGTAGTATCGCAAGCTATATGGTCCATCACAAGGGACTTCTATCCAAACCAATCCCATACCTAAATTTGGATAGCCAAACTCAATGTAGTAGACTCCTTATCTCAGGTTAGTCATGCACCCCAACCAAAATCCTTACCATTACAAAAGTACACAACAATTAATTGAGCACCACCAGCCCGAGTGGATAGTGAATGAATGAATGAGTATGTAACCTTGCTCAATAAGTCCACATATCAGTACAGTTCCTCTCTGGGAAATCACCGGGTCTATTACACTCCAAACCAGACTGCCACCCCATCGCGCACAATAAGGTGAGTGGAAGAGACCTCACTATCCACCTGCCAATATTGGGCCTGGCTCGTCAATAGCGGACCCATTCCTCGAGCTGGCAAACTCAACCTAGCTTTGCCCCCTCCTCTCGGGTAAGTAAGGCCACACCCCCTTCCAACCGAGCACGACACAGTGGGAGACGCGGCCTAACGGTATACGGATCTCATACACTCATGCATCCACTCGGTCTAGACATTGGAGCAACCTCTAGAACTAAGAGTGTTTAGAGAATTTCACCTAGGGATATCTATAGCACCCCATGTTGAATAGATTTTTGGTGTCCCATCTGGCCATCCACAATATGCATATGGAGGCTACGGCCCTGATGTCACTAGGGCATACAGTAATACAACACACAATGCAATATGCATGAGTCATACAATCCAATCATGCATCAATCATACACATACCGTGCGCTCATGTGAGGCAATCTCCGCCTATCAAGGAGTCTCATAACAACTTGCCCAATGACATATGCGATGGTCAACCACATCTCATAACAAACATACAGATAATGCGTATGGGCATGTATCATGATGTTATGCTGTCACATACTCATAATCGGTATCGCCAATCGAAACCGATAATCGGCATTAATAATCGGCCTATACAATCGGCCTCGACAATCAAAATCAGCCTCGATAATAAGAATCAGCCTCGACAATTAAAATTGGCCTTAACAATCAGCCTCGACAATAGGAATCGGCCTCGATAATCGAAATCAGCCTCGACAATGGGCCTCAATAATCGGACTCAATAATCGGACTCGATAATCGAAATCGGCCTCGACAACCGGAATCGACCTCGACAATCAACCTCAATAATCAAAATCGGCCTCGATAATTAGAATTACCCTCGATAATCGGCCTCGACAATCGAATCGGCCTAGATAATCAGAATTGGCCTCGATAATCGAAATCGGCCTCGACAATTGGAATCGGCCTCAACAATCAGCCTCGACAATCAGAATCAGCCTCAACAATCAGAATTGGCCTCGACAATTAAAATAGGCCTCGATAATCAGCCTCGACAATCGGAATCGGCCTCGATAATCAGAATCGGTGAGAATGGGCTTAACGAGGCCTAATGGAAGGTCATAATGTGGACATTCAACCATCATTGCCCATCAATGTGGACATTTAACCAACATTGCTCCTAAGGAGTGGCCCACATAAACATCATTACATACATCATGGCAAAATCACACATCACATAGGGCCTTGAATACACATCCAATGGGTCCTGCACCTAGGCCTCAAATACATCACATGGGCCTCATCACATGGGCCTCATCACACGGGCCTCAAATACACAACAGGTGGGCCCTGCACTTGGGCCTCAAATACATCACATGGGCCTCTCATATACATCAGTCGGGCCTCGCCAAAGGTCATGAATGCATCATAGTGGGCCTCCTCACGTGGGCCATATATACATCAATGTGGGCCTCACAAAATGGGCCACAAATACTTCATAATGGGCCTCATCTCTGTGCCACATATACATCACTATAGGCCTCATAACTAGGCCTCAAATACATCATGACGGTCCACAACTCATGGGTCTCAAATATATCACAATGGGCCTTACTCAAAGGCTTCATGTACATCAAAGTGGGCTGCATGACATGAACAGCTCGGATCAAACATGTACATCACGTGGGGGCTACATGAATGGATGGTGTGAATATATAGCATATATATATATATATATCACGGTGGCTCTTACGTCCTGATGGACGGTGGGAGCTTGGATTACATCTAAAATCATTTCAATAGTGGTAGGTGCAACATGTGTATCACTGTACACTATTATAGGGGTACATGGCTCACTAACGTGATCAACACTGTCCAAACATTGTCCATGTACATCAACACTGTCCGAACATTGTCCAGCACCATCCAGCACATCTGGACGGTGTGGATGAAATAAATACATCACGGTGTGGATGAAACAAATACAGCATGGTGTGTGCCACACAGCACCGTCTAGACGGACGGTGCAGATATAGAATATACATCAAAGGGGTCCCGCTTGTCTAGCAAAATGGTTAGCGGTGTGGCTATAAAATACGTATATCAAGGTGGGCCACATCCACTGCCAAAATAGATGGACAGTTGGGATATAACCCATACATCAAATGGCCCACATAACTTGCTGACGTTAATCAGTAGTGGGACTCACCGACCTGGTAGATGGAGGGTGTGATTATAGAATACATATACCAAGGTGGGTCCCGCATAGATGGACCACGTGGATATAAAACATTCACCATAGTGATCCCACATGTGGGGTGTGGATCCAAAACATACATCAAGGTGGGGTCCCACCGTCCAGTAGCCTGGACGGTGCGGATCAAACCCACACATCATGGTGGGTATCCATGTCCCTCACGAGGGACGGTGTGGATACATAATTCAAGGTGGGTCCCACCTGTTGTCAGGTGGTGAACGGTTTGAATAAAACATATACCTAATGGTGGGACCCACAGGACTGGTTGACATCAGTAACAGTAGCACATAGCTGTGTGAAGTGCCCAACCAATCCACTTCCATCCCACGTCCTGTATTGGACAGTGTGGATCATCACATAACAAGGTGGGCTCCATCATCCATAGCTAGACGATGGATGGTGGATGGAATGCATACATCTGGTGGGTCCACACATGTGGCCCACCAGCTTGTATCAAGCTGATATATATGTTTTCCCCTTTGTCCAAATGGACGGTATAACCCATATCATGTGGGACCCACCGTCCCTTGCTGGATGGTGGGGTACAACACATATATTATGGTGGGTCCATGTCCAAATGCTGGAATGGACGGTGGATCAAAACACTTATCATGGTGGAGTCCACAACACCGTCTAGTAATGCCAATACAGATGGATGGTGCAGGTAAAGCGCATACATCAAGGTGTGCCCCACCGTCCCACCTACGAGACTGTGGTGGGGACACAACACGTACATCAATGTGGGTCCCATGGTGCATCTAGCACGTGCCTGACCTATCCAAATGGACAGTCAGGTGGGCCATCTGGACGGTTTGGATGAAACAATAAAGTCAAGGTGGGTCCACATCCCATATCCAGCACCATCCAAACATTGGCCATGTAAATCAGCACCATCCATCAAGGTGGACCATCACACAAGGAAAAAGAGAGAGAGAGAGAGAGAGAGAGAGAGAGAGATCGGATGGCGGTGATGGAGGGGCCCCGCCACTATGGGTCCCTCTTGATACAAAGCATACATCAAGACGGGTCCCACCATATGTGGGCCTTCAAATCATCAAAATCAAAACCTAATGCTATGAACACCCACCATTAGATCTTCTTAGACTTTTTCTTCCACCAATGCATCCTAGAGCTCCATGGAATGCATTTCAATGGTCAAGATGAAGCTTGGATGGTGAAGATGGGAGGTAGGAAGGTGGGCCACACCTAGCTCTCTCATGGAGCTTAGACATGGGTTGCTTAGGAGGAAATGAGAGAGAGAGAGAGAGGTGTAAGAGAGAGAGAGATGGGTGAGGCATGGGTGAAAGGTGATGGGTGTACTTTGGTTGTAAGAGAAAGTTAACTTTGGGATTGCTTGGGGATGGGGTGGTTGTACTTGCTCGAGGTGATTGATGGGATATGTACTTGACATTTGATGTGATGGATTCTCTTGAGATTGCAACACGCGGCATTTTCCTCGAATTGAACACGGGCCTACATCTCCTGGCCCAGGTATCGTCTCGGCATGCGAGATGCGGCGTCAGAACCGCGGCGACGGCGCGGTCGCTAGGGTACAAGTCTCGGGTCGAGCCGACTCTAAAATGCGAGATATGACTCAAGATCGCGCGCAACTACTATCTACGTGTCGCGGGTCACCGAAATTCAACCGGGAGGACCGTGAAAGCCTACGGAACAGTACGGGCTAGGATACAGGTCTTACACACCCCATTCGAATAGAGTGAAGAATGTCAAAGAGTTTTCTTTAAGCTCAAAGACATGTTGATTACCACTCCAATCATACAACCAGTCGATTGGAATGCTCCTTTTAAAATCATATGTGATGCATCTGACAATGCTATTGGGGTGGTATTGGGCCAAAGAAAGGAGAAGAAGCCCTATGTGATTCACTATGCGAGTAGAACTCTAAATTCTGCCCAAGTGAACTACTCTATTACGAAAAAGGAACTCTTACTCGTAGTGTTCGCTTTGGACAAATTTAGGTTCTACTTTGATCGGATCCAAGATCATTATCTACACTGATCATGTGATGCCAAAGTACCTTCTTTCTAAAAAGGATGTCAAGCCCCGTATGATAAGATGGATCCTCCTACTCCAAGAATTTGACATTGAAATATGAGATAAAAAAAGGAGTAAAGAATTTAGTGGTTGACCATCTCTCAAGACTTGACCTTCCCAATTCCCTCGAGCCGACACCCATAAATGACATATTCCCTGATTAACAAATATTTAAACTTTCCCAATTATCTTGATTTACTGATGTTGAGTGTGAAATATTGCATATTTCTCCCTAATTCTCCCTTGGTTTTATAAACATGATAGTGCTTAATCGATCTAATTATGCATGTTTTCATGTGCAAAATGATTTCGAGAGCATAAGGTGAAATTGATGTTAAAATGAAGATTTATGCTCAAAAGATTACTAAATGAAGATTTAAAGTGGAAGTCATTAATGAAGAATTCACATGCCAAAGATCCAAGGAAACCAAGTGAGGAATGAAGAGAATCAAAGATTTGAAGTGAAGAAAAAGAAAAGGAATCCTGAAAATTATCCTAAAAAAATATTTTCCTAAAAATTGTCTTGAAAAAATATATTCTGAAACTCCGAGTATAAAAAATGAAAGTTCTAAAAGTTTATTTTGGCATTGTTCAGAGTGTGTAAATTTGAGGTGATTTTTTGATTTTTCCAACTCGGTGCAAAAGTTGGAGTTCCACAACTATAAATAGGAGTCCCTAGGATATTCCAAAACATCTTCTAGGGTTTGGAATGGGAAAGAAGGCCTAAGCAGATCACTAACAACGTTCTTCCACTTAGATTTCTTCATGGATTCTAGTGTATCTTTTACCTTTTTTTGAGTTAGGTATGACTAGCTAATGTCTTAGTTAGGGCTAAGAGGTAAAGTTGTAGCTTATTTTAATGCTTACTTTGCTTTGATTCTTATTTATGTTGAACGTCTTTGATTTCTAGTATGAATTTAACGAATATTTTCAGTTTTCTATGATTTATTGTGACTCAAATTACAATAGATGTTGTGATAGCTTTGAATATCTTCTTTTCCTGTTTTGAGATTATGAAATTGGTATAACTCGTGATTCACCATCATCTCATAGGCATGGTGGATGCATGAATTCTCTTCCAATCATCACAATACTCCTTCATTGAGGACTAGATTAATGAAAAATTCAGAGATTTGATTTAATTACTTTATCTTCCAATTGGATAGAATAGGACTCTGATTCCAGTTGTGTTTGTTGAATCAAGTAAGGTAATATCCTGATAGCTACAAGTGGATCCTTGGCGCTCTAGTTTCCTTTTGATTATTGATACTTTATTAACAATTTCTCTCAACTATTCCAGAATTCAATTTAGATCTTTTTCTAGTTCTAGTTATTTTCATATTACGTACAAGTTTAGTCCCTGTGGATTCGACCTCGATCTCATCGACATATTACTACATCGCGACCCTACACTTGGGGTTGTGAATAAGTTTCTGGTGCCGTTGCCAGGGATTACGACTACATTTTTCTGAGATTAATCTGTATTAGAATTAGGTTAAGATTAGGGTTAACTTTTTTTTTAGGTTAGGATTTTTTTTTTAATTATTTTTTGAAACTAACATTGTTTTCTGTTTTGTAAGATCTTAACATAGCAACTCCAATCTGGTAACCACTTTCCAATTCTCTCTTTCTTTTCTAGATTTCTTATTTACTTTAGTTTTCTTTCTTCTAGGTTTTAGTTGTTTGGTGCTTGAGGGTTGTGCGTGTTTCAAGCCTAATTGGGTTCGTGATAACTCTCTATCTCTTGAGTGAAGGAGGATTAGTCGAAGGGTTGCCTATCTATCAAAGGATTATACACCACTTGAGATCCTCTTAGTTATTTGAAGTTGTAACATCCCGGATTTTTCCCAACCTGGGATTAGACGTCCTTAGGCGATGGGTCGATCCTAACACCTTATTAACTTGTCAGAACTGAATCCCACCGTCTAAAATCGCTCCTTAACCCATTTCTTTCACAAATCCCACCCTTCACTACCTTGTTCTTTCAATTTTTCAAAGCACTTTCGCCCTAGACACTATCTTAAACTAGCTAAGTAGTATAACTTGGATCACTTTAGATACAAACTACAAATGACTAAGTACCACCTCAGACAAAAATCTTATAGGACTAAATCCTTTAGAAATGAGACAAAGTGACTAAGTGCTAAACTAGATTAGCTACGAAATTCGTTTGAATCGCTTTAAATACGATCTGCAAGACCCAAAACTTGTAGAATCATTGACGCTAGGTTACCCAAAAATCTAGGATCAAACTCATTACCCGGCTGCTCTCGGGAGCATCTCGAAACTCCGTATCTGATCTGGACCGCACATCGGGAGTCCGAACAATACGAAGTTAAGGACTTAGGACCGCCTCGCTGGGCTTGACAACCATCTCGGAAATCAAATCCAGCCGATGTCCCACGACTGTTCGCTTGAGTCCGGAGCGAGAGTGTGTGAAAAACACTATTCCCTTTACAAAATAAATATATGGAATAGTGATCTGGCACTATTCGCTTGTGCATCAGTATTAAGCAACCAGACCGTTAGAATCAGACTAAATTACACCCTCAGATTAAGAAAAATTTCAGGAACATTTACATGTGCTTGGAATTTCGGATCGTGGCCCACTGACCGTTGAACTGAAAGTGGTCCGCCACGTGCGATCTGGGAATCCGATCGAGTCGAAAACGTAATCCCACATAGATCCATGTGTGGTGAGCTTAAGTCTGACGTTTGGCTTAAGGGGGGCCACCAAAAACACTTTTTTGAGCTGGAACATCGCCGAAATGCTTATAATAGCAGTAACCCTTGAACCTGAGTCTATTTTGGGAAGGTTTTAGGCTATAAAAGGACCTTAAACCCTCTCCCATTCTAGTCATACGAATTTGGATTTGAGAGAGAGAAAAGAGAGAGAAAGTGAGGGAGATGTGGGAGGAACTCCCTCTTTCCCTCGCCCGCTATTCGGCTCCACCGCCTGATTCTCATCGCTTTCCGGCGATTCCGGCGTCGTTCTAGGTAAGAAACCCTAAACCTAATCTGTTTTAGGGTTGTATAGGTTGTAGGCTATAAAATAGCTAACCTGTTTCGTTCTTTAGGCTGCCAAACTCCCGTATACGGAAGCTTAGCGAACCTATCGACTCCGTTACGATTCTACGAAAAAAAGTGCGGACTTTAGGTGTATAGGTTATGGTTTTCAACGCTTTCAATGTCAGATAATGATAGATTCATGATCTGCATGCAATTGCACATGTACAAAATGCTTTCCGTTTTCTGTTTCGATTAGAATTGTAGAATTTGAAAATTCACATACTCTAGGTATTCATATAAAATACCGTATACGTATTTTTTTAGAAATTTGTTTGACATGTTTATTTGACGTATGGATATATGACGTATGGATAAAATACTTATTTGGTGAAAGGATTCGCCTAAATACATGTTTACTAATAAACACTACGTATGTAGAAATACGGTATTGTAAGAAGTACCGTATACATGTATATTTTAGTGATGTGTTTGTCATGATTAATTGTCGTATAAATATATTATGTGTGTATAAAACATTTGCTTGGTGAAGGGAATCGCCGTAATACATGTTTACTAATAAACACTACGCATGTAGAAATACGGTATTGTAAGAAGTACCGTATACATGTATATTTTAGTGATGTGTTTGTCATGATTAATTGTCGTATAAATATATTATGTGCATATAAAACATTTGCTTGGCGAAGGGAATCGCCGTAATACATGTTTGCTTGTATACACTATGTATGTTGAAAATGCGTATTCTAGAAAATACTGTATACGTATAAATATTGGGAGATGAATTTATCATGATTATTTGCTGTAGTAATATATTATACATGGATAAAATACTCACTTGGCTAAGGGATAGCCCTAATGCATGTTTTGCTAACATACACCATGTATGTTGTAATAGTTTATTCTAAGTGTTTGTGAAAATGATTGAATGAGTACCGAATTCTCATTCGTACTCGCCATGACTAGTTGTCATGGATTCATGATTGTTGTATTGGCGATACCCCTTTTGACGAAAGGATTTGCCTTAAATCACGCCACGGCCAATATACACTATATATGCTAAAATGTGTGGCCCAAGTGTTTGTGGAAATGACTGAATGAATATGGAACTTGGATTCCTGCTTGCCATGACTATCCGTCGTGGGTGTACGCGTGTTATGATTGGGGCAACTCCCTAGGGAAAGGATTTGGCCTAATGCCTATGTGATCGACATATGTCATGTATGTTGATGTATGTTTGTTTAAGTGTTTTTTTGAAATGTCTGAACGAGTAGTAGTTAGCAAATTGTAATGTATAAGGGTGTTGAGATATGATTCTCAACCTCTTTTAACTATGTGTATGATCTCCTTGGATTGTTGTGTGATTAGGAATTGAACATGTATAAACTCATGCTTGTGTTGTGATTCATAACATGCTCAACTGCTTTATGATTATAACTATGTAATGCATATGTTTAAATTTATATTTACGTTGTATGATCCGTCATGGGTGATGGGGGAGCGAAGCAACGAGTGTGTGCAACAGCCTTGGCAGCCCTAAACGGATGATACCATACCTTGATTGTATGAGTGGAATCTTGATCCATTACTGCTTTATCTATCTGCAAGTTATCATGTTTGGGGCTATGATTATAGTCCAGACAATCGGTACCAAAATTGAATTCGTGGCTGCGATTCATTTGCCACGTGAGATGTGTTCGACGAACCCGAGTCGTACTTCGGTTGGCGATAGTGGTTGGCCACGTGAAGTGCTTATGCACTTCATGTCGTTCAACTTGTTGTGCGCTCGAGTTAGCCGAGCTCGTCAAGTAACCCGATCTGTCTTATGTATGTTCACCATGTTTGGTCGCTACTGCCTGAACCTAGGGTACCAAACTTACCAGTGAAATTTCTTTTAACCATGGTACCTCGATCCGCTAAGACTCATGAGCCGGGCATGGTGGTATGGGACACCGTGGTCGAGTTGTCGACCACGCCTGGGGCCACGTGCCTCCCCTGTAGTGACCAGTGCGCAACCAGACTCGTGAGCCGATTATGGTGGTATGGGACACTATATTCGAGCTGTCGATACTTACGGCGAGAGCCGAGTACGGTGAGACCTGTGCTCATGCTGACGGGCAACAAGTCCTCTGTAGTATCTTCGAGTATACTCCAAGGTCTGTGATTGGCGACAAGTCTTTCACAAGAAGCTGGAGTATGAGTTGAGCCGAGCGAGCACGGTGAGACCCGTATTCGAGCCGACGGCTAGTGATTGAGCCGAGTACGATGAGACACCGTACTCGAGCTGACGGTCAGCAATTGAGCCGCATACGGTGAGATTTGTATCCGTCTTCGACGGGTGACGAGCCCTTTGTGATGCCTTCACTACGCCTCTCAAACCATAATATCGTATGAGATTAACTAGGACTGACGACCCTAGAATGGATCATGTTTGGGAATGAGACAAGGGAGGTACCTTAGTTTCCTAATACTGCTGTTTGAAATGGACTAATAATAACTCGGTAATCATGATCATCATCGCACCGCATGTGCTTAGTAGATGTGGCGCACTGAAGGAGTTAAGCATTCGCGAACGTAAGATGATGTCGCATGAGGGTGGTTTGGCAAGGGCATACAGCATCATGTCATTTCATTCTCGCACTTAATAAGAGTAGTTAGAATTGTTTGTTTGTACTGCTTTATCATTACTGCTTGATTGAATTGATAACATGTTAACCTATGCTTTACCGTTCCACTGAGTTGATCACTCACTCCCACGTTACGGGATGGTGTTGTACACACCAACCAGATTTGTTGAATTTCAGATGATGGCGATGCTTATGAAGCAGAGCCGGACTACTTCTATGGTGATGAAGAGAAGTTCTCCTATCATGTAACTCTCTGACGGGTCTTTGAAGACCTGGTACTGCATTGACAGGGCTATGGTACTTGGGATAGAAGATATTACACTTACACATTTGGTATATTTTAGAACTGTACTTGTAATTATTTAACCTAGTAATGTTATCACACTCTGGAGACTCATCACAGTTTATATATTTTATCTATCTATCATCGTCTTCCTCTTGCAATTTAACTGTCTCTGGAGTATGATATGCTATTTTGGCTTAATCTCACTCATGTTCAATGCACGAATACAGTCAACATTCAATCATCATTCATTTTGTTGCATAAGTGATGTTCTGGAACTCGGGAGTTGAGTTTATGCTCGACCCCCGATTTTCAGGGCGTTACAGAAGTAATGTCTGCAAATCAACCTCAACCTCCAATTGAGGAGGTTCAAGATGAGAATGAGGTGCATAATGCTCCCCTGCCTCATACTTTGCGAGATTATTTACAACCGGTGGGAGTGCCTACACCTTCCTGTTTGGTGTTTCCACTTAATGCAAGAGAGGTGGATGTTAAACATGGAGTGATACAACTCCTTCCTAAATTCCATTGACTAGACTTTGAAAGTCCATGCTTGCACATCAAAGAGGTTGATGAGATAGTCGCCACATTACCATTTCCAAACATGTCTGAGGACATAATGTGACTCAAATTGTTCCCCTTTTTACTGAAGGAGAAGGCTAAGATGTGGGCGCACACCTTAAAGCCACAATCTATTAGCACATGGGCTGAGATGACCCGGGAATTTCTAAAAAAAAATTCCCATCTAACACTTTAAGGAAGGCAATCATGAACTTTGCCCAAAAAGAGGAAGAGACCTTCCAATACTCGGAAAGGTTTAAAGATCTCACAAATTCCTGTCCACATCATGGCTATGAAATTTGGTAAATAATAAGTTTTTTCTATAATAGATTAACTTCGCCAATGAGCCAATTTGTAGAGATGATGTGTAAGGTGAACTTATGAACAAGGAGGCTGATGATGCATGTGATTACATTGATTAATTGGCAAAAAATGTGCAATCATGGGACACCTCACCAAGACCCACCACTTTTAAGCCTACTCAATCAAAGGAAAGGGGAGGAATGTAGGCCTTAAAAGAAGAAGATAACATCAATGTAAGGGTGGCTAATGTCACAAGAAAAGTCGAGGCCATGGAACTTAAGAAGGTGGAAGCTATCAAACTAAGGGCAGTCGTGGAAGTTGTTTGTAGTATTTGTGCTAGCAACATACATGCAACTTGGGATTGTCCCACAATCCCTGCTTTTTAAGAGTTATTAAATGTGCAATCAAATGCTATAAATACTTACCAACTATCATTTAGCGGACCTACCTCAAACACATATAATTCCAATTGGAGGAACCATCTAAACTTCAGTTAGAGAAATGGACAAACGACCAATCCTCAAGAGGCCCATACTCAACTTCTAAATCAAAGGAAACCTCGAGAGAATCCAGTTTAATATTTCACACTCAACAACTGATATTGCGAATTATCTTAGCACAGGTTTCACGCCGATACATTGGACTGCATAAGATAAGAAAAAATTCTACACTGAGGAATGTAAATTCACCTGGGATGATTCATACCTATTCATATATTGCCCAGACCAAATTCTAAGGAGATGTGTGTCTGACAATGAACATCAAATCATAATCTCCCTTTGTCACTCTCAGGCTTGTGTGGTTACTTTTCTGCTAAAAAGACCATGGCCAAAATTTTATAGTCCGGCTTTTATTAGCCCACTATGTTTAAAGATACTCATGAATTTTGTAAAGCTTGTAAGCGTTGTCAAATTTTGAGAGGATTGTCTCATCGAAACATGATGTCATTGAAACCCATTCTAATTATTAAAGCATTCGATTGCTGGGGCATTGATTTCATGGGACCATTCCCCCAATCCTTTGAAAACATTTACATCTTGTTAGCAGTAGACTATGTTACAAAGTGGGTCGAGTCGATCCCGTGCTAGAACAATAATCATCAAATAGTCATTCGATTCTTAAAAGAAAACATCCTTTCCCGGTTCAAAATACCTCGAGCCATCATAAGTGATGGAGGTTCACACTTTTTCAATAGGCCATTCGAGAACTTAATGAAGAAATATGACATCTCTCACAAAATCAGTACCCCCTATCACCCGCAAACAAGCGGTCAAGCTAAAATTTCCAATAGGGAAATCGAACAAATTCCAGAAAAAATGGTTAACCCCGATCACAAAGATTTGTTAATTAGACTGTCGGATGCTTTATAGGCTTATCGTACAGCTTATAAGACCCTAATTGGAATGTCTCCCTTTAGACTTGTCTATGGGAAGTCTTGTCACTTGCCTGTGGAGTTAGAGCATGGCCTACTGGGCAATTCAAAATCTGAACTTTAATCTGGACAACACCGGCTCGCTGCGCAAACTTCAGTTGAATGAACTAGAAGAAATCCGGCATGACGCTTATGAGAATTTGAGAATTTACAAGGACAAGATGAAGGTGTTCCATGACTGGAACATTCTTCAGAAATCATTCATAAAAGGTCAAAAGTCCTTTTGTAAAATTCTCGATTACACTTTTTCCGGGTAAGCTTCAATCTTGTTGGACCAGCCCTTTCCTTGTTACTACTGTTTATCCTTATGGGGCTGTCGAGATAAAGAATCCAATTAATGGCGACATTTACAAAGTGAACGGTCATCGTCTCAAGCCATTCTTTAGAAGTTTGATTCAGAGGATATGTCCATGCCTCTGATTGATCCTATGTATCAGGATTGACCTCCTAGTCTGACGGAGGTGTAGTTAGGTTTATCGCCTTCAAAGGAATAGGATTAGAATAGTTTGTTTTTAGTTTTGTTTAGTTTTCGTACTTACCCATTTACAAGTTGAGAAACTTTGGAAAACTTCAATTCTCCTTCTTCAGGTACTATCTAACTATCACTTCCCATTTCTTTTCATTGTCTCATATGCATTGCATGCTTATATCTTTTACATTAAGGACAACGTAGATTTTAGGTTGGGGGTGTGGATTAGGCAAACTAATCGGTGTTATATTAGTTTTTTAGCACAAATTTTGAAAATTTTCAATTTTTCAAGTAAAAAACTATTTGAAAAACAAAAGTTTATGTAATTAAGAATGTTTTGAGTATGATGATAAGATAGAGAATTAAACTTTGAATTGTTGGAGTTTGATCAAATGAGTAAACTACTGATAAATTCTTCCAGTTGACAGGTTAAAAGGATAGTAGAATATCACTTTTCTAATTCACAATTCATTCTTGACATATTTTCTAAGGAGGCCCCTAGAATTTCTGATCTCAGTATGCAAATCACTAATACGTATTGAGGATCAAGTAGGCGAATTTTATTTACCTAAAAAGATGAAAGAAACCAGTTTTTAAAAAAACAGTAATTTGACAAAAAGGCCATGTACTTAAAAGAAACTCTCACTAGGAAAGACTGTTTAAAAAGAAGACTGAAAGAATGTTAAAAAGGCCATCGAGATAAAATCAAAAACGGGAAAAGAAGAAAAGGGGAATATATTCGGAATCAATGCTTGAGTAATCTATTTTTTCTTGAAGTGATGAGCATAACTAACATTATGAAATAATAGTTGTTTGCTATGAAGGATAGGTTGAGATTCACCAGGCACACAAGAAATTATATATGAAAACTTATTCTCTTGGCCATTGATGTTGGAAGACTTAACTCGACTGCTTATCCATGATATTTGGCTCTAGCTTTTCAAATTTTCACTTTCTCGTCTTGATTCTACTCATTCATACTTGATTACACAAAAGATTATTTTCTAAAAGTGGTTTAAACATTGAGAATTGAGGATTTCTTCATGCATGTTTTGCTCGGGACAAGCAAAATGTTGGTTGGGGGTGTGTTGAGTGTTAAATATTACAATTTTTCCCATATTTACAACTTCATTTTATGAACATAATAATGCTTAATTGGTATATTTTATACATGTTTGTATTACGAGGTGAACCTAAGTGCTTGGATTAAAAAGAATGTTAAAAACATGAAAATTGATGCTTGAAGATCACTAAGGCAATGGATGGATCTTAGGAGACTAAGATTGAAGATTTCAAGGGCTTCAGATTCAAAGAAACCAAGTAGAGGGGGAAGGAAGTCAAAAGTACAAAGTGTAGAAATTCAGAAAAACTAAATTTCACTGTCGATGACATCGAAGTAGGTGTTCGATGACATTAAAGGCAGTTCGATTGCATTGAGATTTAAGTGAAATTCAAGTTTGGTTGCTGGACTAAATGGGCACATTTTTCGATGACATCGAAGACCTATTCGATGATCGAAAACCCCTTTGATGACATCGAAACTTGTTCGAAGGCATCGAGAATTCTAAAGATTTTGGAACAATTCACTGAAACATTCTGGGCAATTTTTTGATTGATCGAACACCCTTCGATGACATCAAATATCTGTTGGATAACATCGAAGGTATGTTCGATGGCATCCAAGATTCATGCAGTGCGAAAGGGTACGACTTCCGAATTCGATTCAAATTAGGATTCTACCTTTGATGCCAACAAAAGTTATTCCATGACATTGAAAGCACTACATAGAGTGCGTAAATTTGAGGCGGTTTTCCAAAGTTGGCTGAACAAAGCCTATATATTTGGATTCTTCAAGGAGTTCTAGACACGAATTAGGGTTTAAGGAGCATAGAAAATGGTGGAGGAGCCTCCCAAGAGTTTTTTTCTTCTTCCTTAGTTTATTTTCATGTTTTTTTATTAAGAGTTTTTGTTTAATCATGTCAATGGTTAACTAAACCTTTTAGCTAGAGCTAAGAGGTGAAGCTTGTAGTCTATTTGGATGTTTATCTTACTTTAATTCAAGTTTATTTTGAACTTAGTTGATTTTTAGTTTGATTAAAGGAATATTTTCAGTTTTATATGGTTTATTGTGACTAAAATTATAGTAGATGTTGTGAGAGCTTTAAATATCTTCTTACTTGTTTTGAATTATGAGATCTGTAGAATTCGTGATTCACCATTGTCTCCTGGGCAATCTGGATGGTTGAATTCTCTACTGATCATCACAGTGGTACTATATGTGGGAACTAATTCAATGAGAAGTTCAGGATTGTTTTAATCGTTCCATCTTCCAATTGGATAAGATAAAAGTCTGATTCCAGTTGTGTTTGTTGAATCAAGAAAGGTATCATCTTAATAGCTACAAGTGGATCCTTGGCGCTCTAGTTTCCTTTTTATTATCGATAGTTATTTCACAATTAATCTCTCTTATAGTTTGATCTGATTTTAGTTCTAGTTTATTTTAGAATACATACAAGTTAGTCCCTGTGGATTTGACCTTGTTCTTACTGAGTTATTACTATATCGTGACCTTGTACTTGGGGTTGTGATCATCAATCACATTTATATGTATATATAAATATATAATACAAACAATATCGGGCCTCTCCATAAACTGCAAGACACAAGTGTCGTAAATAGTCTCCTAATAAATAAATCCACCAGGATACATACATATATGTAACTATAAATTGTCCATAATTGTTTCAAATTTTGTTTACTAATTGTCACTAAATATCTCATATATTTCTACTTGTCTATATCTAGAGGTGACAATTATCTCTATCCCATTCGGTAACATACAATGTACTATCCTCATACAGTTTACATGCAAGCCAAAATTTCGACAGCACCTCCCCATTTTCTCCAGATATATGTAAAATTCAGTACTAATTAATTGCCACATGTAATCCATTACAGATGTATAGTGGAAACCAACTAGAAAAGAACCACATATCCAGAGAAAATCTAGGGAGACACTACCAAAATTCCAACTACATGCAAATTAAAAATGAGGACAACCTAAGTACATGGTATGGTACTAAACTATTCAAAATGGGTCAATTTAGGAATACATAAAGAACAAGCATTTTCAGTTGAATAATTGTACTTGTTCAATATAAATTCCTAAAGGGGGGTATATCGTTAAACCACTAAGTGGCGTAAATACTAATTAACAACATCAGATAACAAAGAATCATAAGCATTAACATTTACAAATATATAAGAAAAAGTTACTCCATACAACTACAAGTCTACAAGTAAAAGACTTAAGAATAAATAAGAAGATAATGCATTTATAGTAGGTAAATTAAGTTAGTGCATTATAGTAGGAAAGTTAAGTTAATGTATTTACTCCATACAACTACAAGTCTACAAATAAAAAACTTAATACATCAAAGTTAAGTTTTAATATTCTCCTGATCTTGGATCGGATCCATAATTTTCATCTCCAATATGCACATTAACCTCCCCTAAATCAGAAGGTGGGGAGACTTTCCACCATTCTCTTGTATAGATTCAGCTAATTTTTTCAAACTTTTTTTGTGAGCTGATTTATACATAATACCCAAGATCTTGTAAAATGAGGTGAGTTTGAAAATAAACTTTGATGACATCTTGCTTGTCGAGCTCAATCCTGCTTCTGCGTTATGTTGTCGAAGAACACATCATTGATATCTAGATGCCTCTACCTCTCCCTTGCTTAACTTCAAGGCTATTTGTAATTGCTCTTCTTTTAGTCTTCTTAATCTAAATTCATTCTCCTCTTCCTCTTCCCTACTAATTCTCTCCACTCTCTCTATTTTATATTCTTCATTGATTAGAACAAGTCTGTTATGGTATATCCTGTGGCTAGTTGTATTCAATGTAGGGGAGGGGGTGGAAGGCTTCTTGTTAGAGTCTACAAGAGCTTGGAATAAAAATTGTACTTCCCCTGATGCTTTAGGAAATGGTTTTACATCTCCCCCTTGACTTAATAAGTGTACTCTAAGTTTTGTTAACAAATCTAGCCCCACACAAATTGCATTAAATCTTCATTCTTCCATAGTCTTGGGAGTAGACTTGGGATTCATAATCCCAAATATTGGTGGATGAATCATCTGAAGACATTGTTGCACACCATTTTGTGTTAAGAAGAATATTGTTATAAGAAAATTTTAAAAATTCATGATTACTATTTTATTAAATTGAGATGGAATCATTTTTATTGTTTATTATAATGAGATGGAATCATTTTTATATATAATAGGAATGATGTATATTGAGATGCATGTACATATATAACCCGCACCAGACTCAACCCAACGCCCAACCCGACCCAACCCAGTGCACAACCTAACCCAAGCCCGCACTCGACTGAACCCAGCGCCTAACCCGACCCAACCTAATGCCCAACCTGACCCAAACTTGCACACAATTCAACCCAGCGCCCAACCCGACCCAACCCAGTACCCAACCTGACCCAAACTCACACCCGACTCAACCCATCGCCTAATCTGACCCAACCCGGCGCCCAACCCAGCACCCAACCTGACCCAAGCCTGCACCTGACTTAACCTAGTGCCCAACCTTACCCAACTCAACACCCTAACCTAACCCGACCCGACCCAGAGTCCAACACGACCTAGGACCCAATCCAAATCAAACATAAAAAAAATCATACATTCTTTATATATAAATTTAAAAAATCATTCATGAATCAATATTGATTGATTGATGTAAAGAAATCTACCATTGTGGTGGCCGAGTGGGCTAAGACGGGTGGCTGAGTGCTAGTCGGGTAGGGCTAAGATGAGTCACCGAGTGGGCTGAGACGAGTTAAGTTGGGCGCGGGTGAGTGGCCGAGTGAGGATCAGGGATAGGAGAGAGAGAGAGAGAGAGAGAGAGAGAGAGAGAGAGAGAGAGCTCTACTCGGGTGGGGGTGGGCTGCGGTGGGTTGGGTAAGGGAAAGAGAGGAAAAAAGATGGGAGGGAATGGCAATTTGTTGGGTTAGGTTGGGTCAGGTAAGGCTTTGTTTTATTTTATATTTTTAACTTTTTATTATATATATATAATATAATAGTCGAGTCGAGCTCAAGCTCGAGCTTCGAGTCGAGTCGAGCTGTAATATGTTTGAACTCGGCTCGATTTCAAATCGAGTTTTTAAATAAGGAGCTTGACTCGCCCCAAGTCGGCCCTTCAAGGCGAGTCAATCCGAGCTAACTCGAACCAAGTCGAGCGAGCTATTCGAGCCAGCTCGACTCATATAAAGCCCTAGCTGTCATTTTCACCTAGCACGAGCCCTAGAGCCAATCTCGCAAAAGCGGGGTGAGAACGTATGGACCGGCGATAACCTGGCTGCCGTCGATCTCCCATATGTCAAGTTGTTTTGGCTCATTCTACTTCGAATGAACCTAACATTCTTCTTTTACTATCCCCATCATCTTTGTACTCCAAAACTTTGATTCCTGCATTAATTCTCCTCTTGTCTCCCTTTTACTTCATGTCCTTTTCTTATCTTGGTCATCCCCTCAATGGGCCACCCAAGGTGGGTTGTTGGGGGACATAATTGCTATAATAGGTGAGTCTCATACATCAGATGGTTTAATGGCTTTGGATAGAGGTGAGATTCTCTTCATTAAAGGCTTGGATGATGAATTAATGGGAAGTATTAATGATGGGACTAATGAAGGGTTAGAGATGGTAGTTGGGGCTAGATTAAATACCTCAATCAATGGAGGTTTTGATGAAATACCTACCATTAATGGGGAGGCCTTAGATGAAGGTATTGATGATGGAGATAGGCTTAAGAGAGAGAGAGAGAGAGAGGCAATGGGTCGCAATGATGTAGGCCATGTGGGTGGTGATTTGAATGGTGAGGATGAGGACATGATTGGTGTAGAGGGATTGATCTACCATTTGGATGGTTTGAATAACATGGGGACCACTTTGGATGGCCTGGATCATGGTATGGATGGTCTGGATGTAGGATCCTTTGACTTGAGTTGTCTTAATGTGATCCTGGCCAAGGTAGATGGCGATGTAGCTCCCCTTCCGATATTTGACAGTGTCAATGGCTTAATGGCTCTTTTGATCGGCTTGGATGATAGTTGGATTCACACCTCTTTTCAGGATGGGCTAATCGGTGGAGATTTTGGCATTGATGTTTCGATTAGGCCCATGATAACGGTTTTGGTCGGCTCGGGTGATGCATTAGACGATTCAGATCATTGTTTGGTAGCTTCGATGGATCGCGACACGGTTTTGGACGGTCGAATTGATCCCATCTGTGGTGCAGTTTTTGGTGATATCTCGACGGTCAGTTTCAACAGCGATGATCTTTTGTTGTTTCTGTATCCTCTTCCTTTATTGGTTGCAGTGGCCGATGTGTCTGCACATTCCACCTATCATATGGGTGAATCTTTCTGGACTACTAAGTATAGAATTGAGTTGTTGACCATGACCCCTGAAGTGTTTGATGTGGCGACTGGGCAGTTCCCAGCTTCAGAGACCGCATTTACCGACTCTCTTTGGTTTAATGTTGTTGTTAATCTTTGAGATGAGAGAATACCACACTTTAATGAGCTGCTAGCTCCTTCTAAGATGATGATCATTGAGGGTGTTCCCATGCATACTCGCCGACTTCACCCGCATTCAGTCTGCTCTGATCGATTACGATATTAGGTTAGGAGCTTGTCAGACTTCGAGCTCCATGTGATGGAGTATTACAGTTTCAGCAGGGTCCTTCAGCTGATTCAAATAGATGTTGATTGGAGGATGCTCGAGGTAGCTTTGGATAGTTAGGTACTAGCGCTAAACTTGTTTAAGATCAATGGTCTGGAGCAAGGACCGTCCTTGGAGGAGCTTTCCTATATGAGCGGATTGCCCATGGATAGTTCACCTCACCTCCCAGGGGGACGTCAATCAAGGGCAAATGATCCTCACCATTGGTTCAACATTCCATATCTGATCCAGGATACAATCGTTGTCTCTTTGGATGCTCTGTATGACGCCTTCTCAGTGGATAAGGGCCTTATGTGGTCGACGCGTCATCGGAGTGTTGCACAACCCTTATCTTTTGCTTGATCGTTGAGCTCATGTTTTTCGAGGGACGTAGATCGACTCTTCCACTTCTCTATGAGGTGTTGAGTCGTGCATACTTTCGGAAGAGCATTGCATCCTTGGTCCTTGCTGAGGTGTTCAAGGGGTTGACAGATTGTGCCCATGATCGTACGCGTGTCATGTGGGGCTGTTATACCTTCCTTCCGGTATCTTTCTTTATGTGCATCGTCACCCTTTTGCATCCTTGCTGATTTTGCTCATCTGATCTTTGACAATTATAGCTTTGGGAGAGGTTGGCGATGATAACTTTGCTTTCTCGATCCATTCCCCAGCTTAATATTCCTCGCCATATTATGAGGAGGCTTCCTTGTATAGCAGGTATGAGCGAGTCACTATATTGCCGGATGTTTGCATAGTTGTGTTGTTGGGAGATCCGTTGGGAGTTTTCTTGGCTTTCATGCCCACTAGACATATGCAATGCCCATAAAGAGCCTCTTATCATTGTGGGATTGTAGTCGTACTTTTCCTATCACCAGATTAGATTCATGCGCTAGTTTAGATTCTGGCAGGAGATTCTAGCTTTTGCGTTTTCGGGCTTCGGATGTTGTCCTCTTCCATGGGTGACTCGAGGTCTTGACACCCTCCACTCAAAGCTCCGAACCCCTACTGAGCCCTGAAGCTGCACAAAAACAGTGAGCGAAGGAGACCCTGGCTTAAACAGGGGACCCTCCGATGCCTAAGTCAGGTCAAGGGAATCCGGGTCTAACTCAAATTGTTGAAAGGATGCTACTTATACCCCCTAACTTAGGATGGGCGTGTCCGCATAAGTAGGTACATCTTAGGGCATTCACCACATCCTGCGGGTGATCCGGCCACCCCGTCGCTCAGTGGTCGTGCAGATGTTGGTGGTTGAGTAATCATCGTCGTCAATCGGGCAGTAATGGGATACCTTATGGTCCCCTTCATTAACAAATTTTGCTTTGAATCGGAGCAGACCGCCTTGACCTCGAATCACTCTGAGCCGACTGCCTCGACCTTGGATCACTCTGAGCCGATCGCCTCGGCCAGGATCACTCCAAGCTCCAAGTTAGTCATTCGGTCCTAGGGCCTCAGAGCGAAGGTATAACGAATGTCGGGTTGGAAGCCCATCCCCTGGCTATTCATATAACCCCGCCTATTCATATAACCCCGAGCTTAGTCTTGCGCCTCAAGTCAGCTTTGTACAGCCTCGATCCTCGGAGTTCAGACGTTTCTGATCTTCCCATAACAGAAGCCCCCTACTCTCCAAGTTCGGACATGGACTCAGAGAGTAAATACGTGCGAAAAATCTGTAGCCTCCAACGTTACGCCTCTAACGCGTGCTACCACAATCATGACTCTCATATCTAAGAAGATACGTACTTGGGGTTTCCCATCCACAGGTTCACCTCAGACGGACGCATAGCGACAGTTAGGATTTCGAATCATCAGGGGAATCACGAGGGGTCTCATGAAAGCCAAGGACAGCTAAGTGATGCTTCCACTGCTCGAAGCTTGTTGCCCGATGTCAGGGCATGCGACTAGGCAGTGCTTAGGCCAATGGCTCTCCGCCACGTGTCTTCTAAAGTCGGCTCGGGATGGTTCGGTTGCAATCATCACGTCTCGCTATAAATGTGAGAATCATTCATGGGTTATATAAACCCTCACGCTCGAGGACGCCCTCACTTGCCCTCACTTCTTCTATTCTCTAAGTTTTCGTTGTTGCGAGCTACCTGAGGAGGCGATTTTCGGCGAGCGTGACCTGCGGGAGAGGCGATTCCGACCGATCACCAGTTTCCGGTAGAGGCGATTTTTTATGATCGTTCCAGACAGCTTCCAGTGAGTCCTCCCCTCACTTCCGGCATAGTCTTATTTCCTTGGAATATCAAATGACTTGGAGATGGTTCGAGATGACTATGCCTTTTAAGATGATTCCAGGCCAGAGAGCTCGGATGATAGGCGTGAGGCCTTCGAGGGCCCTCTCGATGCAGTACCCCGGCAAAAAGGGCTGGACTCGAACGCGCCGCAAGGATGGAAAAAAGGCCCCTCGAGATCCAACGGGAGGGGTTACAGAGATGCCCACATGTGGGCGAACTGCGAAGATCTTCCCAAGAGGCTCCGTGCTGGTCGAGTCCAAGATGGACTGGGTCCGATCAGAATTCCAGATCCCAGACTCCATCCAGATACGAGCCCCCGAGCCCCTTGATACCCCTGGAGATCCTGCTGAAGGGGAAGTTACAATTTTTCTCTGCTCATTACAATGTGAGCTCCGTCTTCCGATGCATCCCTTCATCGACGCCCTGACAGCTTACTTGGGACTGGCCCCAGACCAGTTTACTCCCAATGCTTGGAGGGCTTTAATATCCTCATACATCATCTGACGTCAAGCTAAGAACCCAGAGCTGATACCAAAAGAGCTGATGAGTTTGTACATAATCAAGCACGACAGTCAGGAGCTGTGGTACTACTTCATGACCCACAACAGCAAGGGCTAGGGGCTAGTCCTGCAACTTCCATCCTCTAACAAGAATTGGAAGAATAAGTGGTTTTAGGCATCAGGCGAGTGGGAAGCACCAGCAGAAGAGCTCAGGAATCTGAGGACTCGGGTCCCTACCCAATTTGTTGTTCCAAGTTAGACCCCGAACAATCTTTTTATAACACTCCCCTACTTGCTGTACTCTGACCAGTGTTTAACATCATTTCTGCAGACTTCCCGAGGGGCCAGCCTCTCCTCTCCTCGGATCAAAAGAATCAGATCGCCAAGGCCAGGGTGCATTAGAGGATCTACGCTACTGGTCAGTCTTGATTACAGCACACAACCTTTATCAGTCCGGGCTCTGCAAGTTCAAGCCGCTCCCCACTTTATTCAATAAGTGCCTCTTTACTTTTTACATTGATGAAGCTGAAGATCTCGTAACTCGGACATTAACCCACTGTCACATGCGCAGGCATGGCCGAGGCCTCTTGATCTCAGAAGAGAAACCCCCCCCCCCAGGTCAGTCGAAGAGATGGTGAGATCCAAACCACGGATAAAGACGATGAGTAGGAAGAGGCAGGAGACTCCTCTCGATGAGGTCCCCTAGGCCCCGATTTCTGTTGCCGCTGCTCCAGCTCTTGCTGTTGCGGCTTCAGTTTCTATTGCTGCAACTCTAATTTCCGTTGTTATAGCTTTAGCACTTCCAACCAACACCACGGTTGGGGTCACGACCGATAATGTTACAGCTTCGCTTCCTCCTCCCATCGTCACCCCTATGTCTCCGAGGTGCCTCCACTAGCCCCCAAACCCTACATAGCCATCCTGTCTTCCTTCGAACGAGAGGAGGCCGTTCGGATAGCTGACGTGATGCTCTCTCCTCCTGAAGTCGGGGATGATCATAGGGCCGAGGCCAAAGCTTCAGCGAGTAGCGGGACTGGGGCAAGAGGAGCAAAGGGGTCTGCCTTGGTCGGAACCAGTGGAGGCAGACTTCCGCCAGGCTATCATATGTCAGGCTTAGTTCACTGGGTTGCGAAGCATGCTCCAGAGGAGGAGATTGCTGCCCTCCTTAACAAGTCGAATGAGTCCTTCGTGAATGACATAGCTTCTGTCTTCTACAGGGTATCTTTACTGAACTTTTCTTGTCTTGATTCTCTCCTAGTCGCATCCATATGCTCACATACTTGTTTTGATTTAGTTCATCCCGAGGCTCTTGATGACTCGGGAGAGGTTGTGAGAGATCACACAAAAGGATAAGGAGATAGCCGCTCTCAGGGGCGAAGTCGAGACTCTCCATGACGAGGCTGTAGTCCTTCGAGTAGAGCAGACGAAACTGTACGGGCTGTTGGATGATGGAAAGGCGAGAGATTTGCAGCTCCAGGGAGTTGTCAATGACCTTCAGGCACATTGCATTGCAGCTGTAGCTGAGCTGACGGGAGCCAGGGCTCACGTCGATTCACTCGCGAAGGACAATGCCCGATTGGTGGACTCATTAGAGCAGGACACTGCCGAGCCAGGGCTCACACTGATTCACTCGCGAAGGAGGCTCAACGGGCTGAGGACGAAGCTTCCCTGGCATCGACAGTGGCCGATGCGGTCGATGCGTTCAAGACCTTGGAGTAGAGGACTGCCGAGGCCAACAAGTTCTACAACTGCGGCTTCGACGCTTGCATCAACTCGGTCCAGGAGCTCTACCCGGATCTTAACCTTGAGTCCCTCACCTCTGAGGACACAGGGGAGAGACCTATTGAGGACGTCTCCTCGGTCCCGACTACTGGCCCTCAGCTCCCTCCAACTGACTCGCTTTTGATACCCCCCCTTCTCTTTTAACTCTTTAAACAATAGTTTTTTTATGGATAATTTTTGTGGATAATCTTTTAACCCTCAGGAGAGGACATGATATAACATAATTGATTTGCTGAATAATGATTCTTAGATGCTAAGCTTTTGATTGATGAGCAGACCCCTTAGCAGGTCGGCTCATCCAAGGGTCGTCTCCCCATACCTAGGAGGGCCCTTGGCTATTCTGTAGAATCTTATGATGTTAAAATTGTAAGGACCGACCCCTTGAGAGGTCAACCCCCCCCCCCCAACCGAATGGCAAGCGGCAATCATTTTTGTAGATCCGTTAGTCATACGACGAGCCAACCCCTTCATTAAGGGATCAGGTCATCTATGAGCTTTTCCCCTACATATGAGGGGATCCCTTGGTAAATTTTCATGGGTTAACGTACTAACCCCCTCTTTGAGGGATCAATCCATTGAGTCAGCCCCCGCTTGTGAGAGGCAACTTTTTTCCGTTTGTTGATAAGTTGTGCAAGTAGATTATGTAGAAACAGAGATTTTATTGAAAGCCTTAAGAGGCTAGCCGCTCCAAGTTGTACACTTATTGGGGGCCTTCAGCGGCTAGTACATCAAGGATAGTAGATTTTTTGGTGCTCGGCATTCTAGGGGTGGGGGAGCTGATGCCCTTCGAGATCCTCCAAGTGGTAAAAGCCTGGGTTGGTCGATCAGACCACGTGGTAGGGCCCCTCCCAATTCAGTCCGAGTACCCCAGCCCCCTGCTCTGCAGTGTTCTGGAAAACTCGGTGGAGGACTAAGTCACCTGGTCAGAATCGCCTAGTCTTGACCTTGGAGTTGTAGAATCGTGCCACCTGCTGATGTCGAGCAGCAACTCAGAGTTTGGAGACATCTCTAGCTTCCTCAAGTATGTCCAGATTGGCTGCAATCTGTTCGGTGTTCTGATCTTTCTAATAGTTCTTGACCCGAGCTGTAGGGAGACCAACCTCGATTGGCACCATTGCTTCTGAACCGTAAGATAGTGAAAATGGGGTTTCTCCAATAGACGACTGACTGTAGTCCTATAGGCCTAGAGGACGAATGGGTGCTCCTCGGCCCAGTTATCTTTTACTTTCTCCAACTTTATTTTAAGATAGTGCTTGATGACTTTGTTCACTGCCTCCACTTGTCCATTGGATTGCGAGTATCGAGTTGAGGAATACGCGTTTGAAATGCCGAGCCCATGACACATGTCTCAGAACTTATCATTATCGAACTACTTGTTGTTGTCGGAAACAAAAGTGTGCGGGATTCTGAACCGACAAATGATGTTCTTCTAAACAAAGTCAACCACCTTCTTCTCCATGATTTTTATGACAGGCTTGACCTCGGCCCACTTGGTAAAATAGTCGACTGCAATAATAGCGAACTTAACCTACCCTTTTTCAGTGGGCAGAGGTTCGATGATGTCAATTCCCCGTTGGGCGAACGACCACGGTCCGCTCATGGGGATCATCTCTTCTGCAGGTTGTCTTCGCACGGTCGCATATCGTTGACACTTATCACACTTCTTGACATAGTTCTTCGAGTCCTCCCTGATGGTCGGCCAGAAATATCCTTGACGGATTATCTTCAGAGCCAAGGCCCGACCACCGGAGTGGTTTCCGTAGATGCCTTCATGAATCTCCAGAATCACATAGTCTGCTTCATCGGGTCAGAGACACCTGAGGTAGGGCTATGAATGCCCCTTCTTATACAAGATCCCATCTAAGACTATATACCATGTGGCTCTGATCCTCAGACATTTTGCCTCCATTATGTCCGAAGGGACCTCACCAGATGTGAGGTAATTATAAATCGGGTCCATTCAGATCTGTGTGACTTCCACTGGGTTGACCGTTTCCTTATCCGTTCGGTCAATGCTCGGATATTCTATGAACTCCATGGGGATGACCCGAGGAATCTTTCCCTCCGTGCGAGGCTAGCCTCACGAGGGCGTTAGCCCAGGAATTCTTTGTTCTCGGTATTTGATTAATAATGCAGTTCCAAAACTTTTTTATCAACTTTATGGCATTGTCCAGATAAGCTACCATCCTGGTCTCATTGGCTTCATATTCAGTGGAGATATGAATAACCACTGGCTGGGAGTCGCATCGCACTTTGAGGGACTGGACCCCTAAATTGGCCGTCAGTCGGAGTTTAGCCAATAAGGCCTTCAACTCTGCTTCATTGTTAGAGGCTTTGAAGCTGAGTCTGATTGTGTACTAGATTGTAACGCCCTGAAAATCGGGGGTCGAGCATAACTCAACACCCGAGTTCAAACGCATCACTTATGCAACATAAATAATAATGATTAAATGTTGCCAGTGTTAGAGCAATAAACATGAATGAGATTATACCAAAACAGTAATTCATACTCTAGATCAATTGTATAAAGGCAAGCGGAAGATTGAACTGTATATATATATGTATGTAAAAGAAATAAAAATCGTTTCATTCTCCAGAGTATGAACCCATCTGAGTCACCATATACATATATCTATTTCATGTTCAAAAAGTCAAAAATACAACTAAGGAAGTAATCCCAGCAAATCCCGTCGATCCGGCAGTCTAGTCGAAGCCGCCAGAATACTGCATAAATGAGAACTCATCCTGGTCCTCGTCATAGTCCGGCTCAGCCTCCTGAGTCGTCAGCTCATCTAAACCTGAGACAGAGTCTGGTTGGTGTGCACGGCACCGTCCCGTAACATGGAAGTGAGTAGCTAACTCAGTGGAACAATAAAGCATAGGTTAACATGTTATCAATACAGTCAAGCAGTAATGATAAAGCAGTACAATCAAACACTCCTATCTACTCTTGTTAATGCAGGTATTAATGCAGTCATGATGGATGCCCTCACCGACATACTCCCTCATGCGACACCATCTTACATTCGCGGCATGCTTGCATTCCTCAGTGCTCCACATCTTCCAGGCACATGCAATGCATAATGAGCATGATTACCAAGTTGTTATTAGTCCATTTCAAACAGCAGGATTGGGAAACTAAGGTACCTCCCTTGTATCATTCCCAAACATGATCCATTCTAAGGTTGTCAGTCCTAGTTAATCTCAGACGATGGTGTATTTTCTAGGTCACTGTAAAGGCTGTCAGGGCTGTTACACACAAAGGTTACACCACTCCCCCATCACCTCTTTAACGATTCATCACTATACAGAAACAGGCCTAGTTCATACCATACACGACGGCAAAACTCGTCGCTTCACCGCAAATTCAGAGTATGCTTGAGGTCACTACAAAGGGCTGTCAGGGCTGTTACGCACAAAGGTTACACCACTCCCCCATCACCTTATCAATGTAGGCCGACAGCACGAATATAGTGTCCCATACCACCATAATTGGCTCACGAGTCTGGTTGCTCACTGGTCACTACGGGGAGACACGTGGCCCCAGCGTAGGCCGACAGCTCGACCACAGTGTCCCATACTACCATGCCCGGCTCATGAGTTTTAGCGGATCGAGATACCATGGTTAACAGGATTCCACCGGTATGTTTGGTACCCTAGGTTCAAGCAGTAGCGACCAAACATAGTAAACATACATTAGACATATCGAGTTACTTGACGAGCCTAACTAGCTCAAGCGCACAATCAGCTGAACGACATGAAGTGCATAAGCACTTCGTGTGGCCTAACCACTGTCGCCAACCGAAGTACGACTCGGGTTTGTCAAACATATCCTATGTGGCGAAATGAATCTCAACCATGATCTCAAGTCTGGTACCGATTGTCTGGACTATAAACATAATCCCAATCGCAATAAATCCATATTCAAAGCAAGTGGAGTAAAGGATAATAAAAAAAGTAATTCAAGTATGTTAACAAACATGTCATACGTATGTATAAAGCATGTTATAAAACATGTCATAAAGCACCATATAAACAAGAATACAAACACATATAATTCACAAGTAAACGGTTTAAGTAAACAACCTCATGGAGGAAATCATACATGTCTCTAAGGTAGTTGAGAATCCCATCTCAACACCCACCTAAGGCATCATCATCCAAATACTTACACAAGCATTTTCACAAACACTTAACACTATTTCAACATACTAAGTGTATGTTAGCAAAACATGTATTAGTGTGAGTCCTTTCGCCAAGCAAGTATTTTACGCACATATGATATATCCATACAGCAAATAATCATGTCAAACACACTTCCAAAATATATACGTATACGGTATTTTCTACAATACACTATTTCTACATACATAGTGTATATTAGCATAACATGTATTAGGGTAAATCCTTTTGCCAAATAAGTATTTTATCCATATATCATATATTCATACAACAAATAATCATGTCAAACACATTTCCAAAATATATACGTATACGGTATTTTCTACGAATACCTAGAATATGTAAAATTCCATATTCTAGTCTTTAATCGAAACAGAAAACAGAAAGCACTTTGTACATGTGCAATTGCATGCAGATCATGAATCTATCATTATCTGACATTGAAAGCATTGAAAACCGTAACCTATACACCTAAAGTCCTCACCTTATACCGTAGAATCGTCACGAATCTGATAGGTTTGTTAAGCATTCGTATTCAGCAGTTAGGTAGCCTAAAGAATAAAATAGATTAGCTATTTCATAACCTACAACCCTTACAACTCCAAAACTGATTAGGGTTAGGGTTTCTTACCTCAAAATGAAGTCGGTATCGCCGGAAAAGCGACAAGAACGGAGTGGTGCAGCTTGTGTAGCGGCAGGGAACGGTAGTAGGGAGATTCTCCCACTTCTCTCACTCTTTCTCTCTTTTCTCACTTCTCTCTCTAGGGTTCTCTCAAATTCATATGGCTATAAGAGAGAGGGTTCTAAGGTCCTTATATAGCCTAAAATCTCTCCAAAGCAGACTTGTGGACAAGGTATACTTAGGTTATAACCAAAGCAGCACTGTTTCAGCTCAACGGAGGATTTTTGGTGGGCCTCCTTGAGCCAAAGGTCGGATTAAGCTCATCCACCTTGGATCCAGGTAAAGTTAAGTTTTTGTTTCAGTCAGATTCTCAGATCACGCGTGGCGGACCAGTTTCAGTTCAACGGTTAGCGAATCCCGATCTGAAATTCCAAGTACATGGATATGTTTATGAAATTTTTCCTGATCCGAGGGTGTATTTGGGTCAGATTCTGATGGTCTGGTTGCTTACAAAATGACCACAAGTAACAAGTCTCAGATCACTATTCAAGATATTTATTTTGGAAGGAAAACAAGTGTTTTCACACTCCCTCGCTCCGGACTCAAGCGAACAGCAGTGGGACACTGGCCGAATTTGATTTCCGAGATGGTTGTCAAGCCCAGCGAGGCGGTCCTAAGTCCTTAACCTCATATTATTTAGACTCACGATGTGCGGTCCAGACCTGATACGGAGTTTCAATGTGCTCCCGAGAGCAGTCGGGTAATGAGTTTGATCCTAGACTTTAAGGTAACCTAGCGTCAATGATTCTACAAGTTTTGGGTATTGTAGATCGTATCTAAAGTGATTCAAACGGATTTCATGACTAATCTAGTTCAGCACTTAGTTAACTTTGTCAAATTTCTAAAGGATTTAATCCTAAGCGATTTCTGCCTGAGGTGGTACTCGGGTCTTTGCACGAAAATTTACGAGTCGTTACATAGATAGGTGTAGAGTCAGGCGCGACTAGGACAATCCCTGCCCCAGCACGCTTGGTATTGGATGATCCGTCCACGAAGAGGATCCATCTCGATTCTGACTCTGTATCTTGATTAGTTGGAGGAGTGGGTGAAGGAGCTGCTTCTACTTCGGCGCTCGTCCCCTCTCCACTTGGAGCAGTGAACTCTACAATGAAATCAGCCACTGCTTGGCATTTAATCGCGGTCCTTGGTCAAAACTAGATATCAAACTCCCCAAGTTCGATCACCCACTTAGTTAGCCGACCTGATACCTTAGGCTTTTAGAGGACTTGCCTAAGGAGACAGTCGGTCAATACAATGATGGAATGGGCCTGGAAGTATGGGCGTAACCTCCGAGCCGACACTATTAGGTAGAGCACTAACTTCTCCAGAGCTGGGTACCTTGTCTCAGCAGGCACCATTGTTTTGCTCACATAGTATACGGGGTGCTGCTTGCCCCCACCTCCATGATTAGTGCGGAGCTGACGGCTGAGGCCGAGACTGCCAAATACAGGAATAAAGACTCGCCCTCCTTAGGATTGGAGAGTAGGGGCGGAGAGCACAGATACTGCTTCAACTAATGGAAGGCTTACTCACATTTCGATGTCCACTTGGCCTTCTTATGACCCTTCATCTGCTGAAAGAAGGGGAGACATTTGTCAGTGGCTTTGGATATGAACTGTCCGAGCACTGCTACTTGTCCGGTGAGACATTATATCTCTTTTGTCGTCCGAGGTGAGCTCATATCGAGGAGCGACTTGATCTTGTCGGGGTTTGTTTCAATGCCCCGCTAATTGACCTGAAACCCGAGGAATTTGCCGGAACCGACTCCGAAAGCACACTTTGTGGGATTTAACTTCATACGGTATTCTCATTGGATGGAGAAGGTCTCTCTGAGATCCGTTAGATGATTGGATGCCCTGATGCTCTTGACAAGTATGTCATCAACGTAAACTTCCATGGTGCATCCTATTTGCTTGGCTAACATCTGGTTCACCAATCTTTGATACGTGGCCCTAGCATTCTTTAGGCCGAACGACATAACCCGGTAATAGTAGAGCCCCTTGTCAGTGATAAAAGTAGTCTTCTGCCTGTTTGGGGGGTGCATCACAATCTAGTTATACTCGGAATATGCGTCCAGGAAGGAGAGCAGTTCATGCCCAGCTATACTGTCTACCAGCTAGTCAATCTGAGGTAAGGGGAAAGGCCTTGTTCAAGTTTGAGTAGTCTACACAGACTCGCCACTTCCCGGTTGCCTTCTTGATGAGGACCACATTTGTGATCCAATCTGGATAAGGTATCTCCTCGATGAAGCCAACACTAAAGAGCTTGAAGACCTCATCGGCTATAGCTGCATATTGCTCGGCGTCGAACGCTCTCATCTTCTGTTTTACTAGCCTGTGATCTAGGCCCACACTTAGCCTGTGGATCATGACATCTGGAGAGATTCCTGTTGCTCGAAATTTAATGACATGTCGAGCTGAATGGTTCTGCTCGGATCTACTTCATCAAGCGGCACGACCTCCAAGTCCTCAACGAATGAATCCTCTGTAGGACCCCTAGGATTGAGGACATTAATGGTGAGGGCATGCTTCACTAACCCTTTCCTTATTGCTATCGCATAACATTTCTGAGCCTCGCGCTGATCACCTCGGAGATAGCCTATTCCACCCTCGGCAGAAAACTTCATCATTAGATGGTATGTGGACACGACCACCCTCATTGCATTGAGGAAGGGTCTGCTCAAGATGACGTTGTGCACTGACGGCACGTTAACGACAAGGAAGTCCACCAAAAGGGTGACTTGATGTCGTCCTTCTCCCGCAGTCACAGGAAGGGAGATAGCTCCTTCGAAGATCACCCTTTCTCTAGTAAAGCCATGCAGATGGGTCTTCACAGGCCTGAGGCGTGACCTTTGAATCCCCATTCTTTTGAAGACTTTTGAGTAGATGATATCAGCTGAGTTCCCGGTGTCGACCAGGATGCGGTACACCTTAAGGTTGGCTATGGTCATTGTCACCACTAGGGCATCCTCGTGTGGATGCTGGATTCCGTGCACATCATCTTTCATGAAAGTTAGGCTGTAAGGACTGACTCGGAGCTCTTTCTTCGGCCTCTTGGTCATGTGGACGAAGTGCTTCGGATCAGACTTCAGAGAGTGGGCTTTATGGGCCCTGTTTGATTTTCCTCCACCAGATGAACCGCCAAAGATAGTATGGATTTCGACCGGTTCTTCTGCAGCTTTGCTCGGCTGCTCTTCTCTCTTAGCTGTTTTCTCCTCCGTGGTGTATTGACGCAGATGACCCTTACGAACGAGGGTCTCGATCTCGTCCTTGAGATTCACACAGTCACTCGTGTCGTGACTGTGGTCACGATGGAACTGGAAATATTTGTGCTTCTCTCAGCGTTCTGCGTCGGCCTTCATGCAAACGGGCCAATTCAGGAGCTTTTGACCCCTGATGTCCAGCAGTATCTGTTCTATAGATGTGTTGAGGGGAGTGTAGGAACGAAACTTGCCCTCAGGCCTCCTGCTCAGCTGACGATCACGAGGAACATGGTCGCCTAATTTCTTGCTGGTTGACTGGGGTTTTTCGTTCCTTAGCCTCTTCCCTTTAGTTGATGGCTTTGCTATTTAGATATTTTTGCGGGAGTTGGAGAACTCCTCGGCATTAGTGTATTTTTAAGCTCTGGTGACAAGCTCGGCCAACGTCTTCGACGGGTTCTTCCCAATGAAGAAGGTAAACTTCCCCTCTTTCAATCCGCTGAACATGGCAAAGAGCGTTATTTTGTCATCATAATCCTCTACCTGTAATGCCTCCTCGTTGAAGCGGGCGATGAAGTCCTTCAATGACTCTTTAGGCCCCTGCTTGATGGTGAACAAATGAGTAGTCGGCTTCTGACTCTTCTTGCCACTTATGAACTAGGTAAGGAACAATCTGATGAGCTCTGCGAAGGAGCCGACCGAATTGGGTTTGAGTTACCTATACCAACTCCAAGGAGATCCAATAAGGGTGATCGAAAAACCCCTGCACATCATCACGTCCGTGGCTGTCTGGATTTGCATCCATAAGTGAAAGGCCTCTACGTGCTCAAACGGGTCTTCAAACCCAAAGTATTAGATGACGGGAGGTATCCGAAATCTCTGCGGCATCACCTCGCTCATGATTGCAGAGGTGAAGGGAGGTTCGGTCTCTTTCATCATCAACTGAACGACGACAGGGATGGATGAAGGCTGCTGATTCTACTATAGCGTTAGAATCCGATTGCTAAGTTCCGCGAACCGCGCCTCCCATGGGTCTCTGTTTTCGGCTACCTCCTCCCACGGAGCCTCTACTTCAGGGGTCCTCCCCCCCCCTCTCCAGCTCATGATGGAGGTCCGTCGGTGTTAGGGCTGAAGTGATCGAAGCATTCGTCGGAGCCCGAGTCGTTGGATTCCGAGCCAGAACTTGGTTTTGGGTAGGAGGGGGTTCTGGACTGAAGCTGGAACTCAGGAAGATTAATGCTGTGACCCTTCAGGTCTTACACTCCGCGTTGTGGACTCGATTTTCACCACTGGTCCGACTGTTTCCCGGATGGGATGCGGCTACTGCTCTTGTTGTTGATTCATCTGATTGATTTCGTTGCGTAAGGCTTGGATCTCATTTTGCATGGCTCGATACTTGCTCACCCAATTACGAGAGCACTAGGATGATCCCGGAGCTGACTTGGTGTGAAGTAGCGAGGAAGACCGAGTCTGATCATTCGGCTCTGGCTCCACAACTACAAATTTCTTCTTTCCTCTTGTCATTGCATATGAAACTGACTTTTTGTACCAGTTTCCTACAGACGGCGCAAAAAATGTTGCTGCCAAATCTAGACTACCCTCCACTCAAAGCTCCAAACCCCTACTAAGCCCTGAAGCTGCACAAAAACGGTGAGCGAAGGAGACCTTGGCTTAAACAGGGGACCCTTCGATGCCTAAGTTAGGTCAAGGGAATCCGGGTCTAAGTCGAATTGTAGAGAGGGTGCAAGATATTGCGTACCTGACTCCTCCCTGAAAGATGCTACTTATATCCCCTCTGTAACATCCCGAAAATCGAGGGTCGAGTAGTAACTCAACTCTCGAGTTCTAGAACATCACTTATGCAACAAAATGAATGATAATTGAATGTTAACTGTATTAGAGTAGTGAACATGAGTGAGATTAAGCTAAAACAGCATATCATACTCCAGAGACAGTTAAATTTGCAAGCGGAAGACTGTGATAGATAGATAAAATATATAAACTATGATAAGTCTCCAAAGTGTGATAACATTACCAGGTTAAATAATTACAAGTACAATCCTAAAATATACCAAATGTATAAGGTCCTCTAGTCAATATCCCAGAAAGCCCCGTTGATCAGGACACGGCTCACAGGAAGCCGTCAGAAGACAACCAATACAAGCAGGCATCATAGTCATTGCAAAGGTCCGGCTCCGCCTCAGAAGTAGCGTCGCCATCTGAAATCAGACAATGTTTGGTGGGTGTTCGAAACACCGTCCCGTAACGTGGGAGTGAGTAGCTAACTCAGTGGAACAATAAAGCATAGGTTAACATGTCATCGACTCAGTCAAGCAGTAATGATAAAGCAGTACAATCAAACATTCCTAACTACTCTTATTAATGCAAGTATGAATGACATGATGTATGCCCTCACCACACCCTCCCTCGTGCGACACCATCTCACGTTCGCAGCATGCTTTTTTCCCTCAGTGCTCCACATCTTCCAGGCACATGCAATGCATGGTGAGCATGATTATCGAGTTGTTATTAGTCCATTTCAAACAGCAGGATTAGGAAACTAAGGTACCTCCCTTGTATCATTCCCAAACATGATCCATTCTAGGGTCGTCAGTCCTAGTTAATATCAGACGATGGTGTGTTTTCTAGGTCACTGCAAAGGCTGCCAGGGCTGTTACGCACAAAGGTTACACCACTCCCCCATCACCTCTTAAACGATTCATCACTATACAGAAACAGGCCTAGTTCATACTCTATATATCGCGGCAAAACTCTAAGGCTCGAGGTCACTACAAAGGGCTGCCAGGGCTGTTGCTCGCATTCATTGCACTACTCCCCCATCACCTTATCAGTATAGGCCGACAGCACGAATATAGTGTCCCATACCACCATAATCGGCTCACGAGTCTGGTTGCTCACTGGTCACTACGGGGAGGCACGTGGCCCCAGCATAGGCCGACAGCTCGACCACGGTGTCCCATACCACCATGCCCGGCTCATGAGTCTTAGCGGATCGAGGTACCATGGTTAAAAGGGTTTTCACTGGTAAGTTTGGTACCCTAGGTTCAAACAGTAGCGACCAAACATGGTGAACATACATTAGACAAATCGGGTTACATGACGAGCCTGACTAGCTCGAGCGCACAATCAATTAAACGACATGAAGTGCATAAGCACTTCGCGTGGCCTAACCACTGTCGCCAACTGACATACGACTCGGGTTCGTCAAACACATCTTACGTGGCGACATGAAACTCAACCACGATCTCCAATCTGGTACCGATTGTCTGGACTATAGACATAGTACCAAACTCAATCAATTCTCATCCATAGCATGTGGAGTAAAGCATGATAAACAAAGTAATTCAAACATGCTAGTAGACATGTTATAAAGCATGTTATAAGGCATGTTGTAAAGCACTACGTTAATAGGAATAAAAACACATATATTGTAAGTAAGCGGTTTAAGTAAACAACCTCATGGAGGTAATCATACATGTCACTAGGGTAGTTGAGAATCTCATCTCAACACTCTCCTAAGGCATCAACATTCAAACACTTGCTCACACAAGCATTTACACAAACACTTAACATACACTATTTCAACATACATAGAGTATGTTAACAAACATGTATTAGGGCAAATCCTTTCGCCAAGCAAGTATTTTATGTACACATAATATATTTATACAACAATTAATCATGGTAAACACATCTCTAAAATATACATGTATACAGTACTTTTACAATACAGTATTTCTACATACATAGTGTATATTAGTAAAACATGTATTTGGGCGAATCCTTTCGCCAAATAAGTATTTTATCCATATATCGTATATCCATACAACAAATAATCATGTCAAACACATTTCTAAAAAATATACGTATACGGTATTTTCTACGAATACCTAGAATATGTAAAATTCCATATTCTACAACTTTAATCGAAACAGAAAACGGAAAGCACTTTGTACATGTGCAATTGCATGCAGATCATGAATCTATCATTATCTGACATTGAAAGTGTTGAAAACCATAACCTATACACCTAAAGTCCGCACCTTGTGTCATAGAATCGTAACGGAGTCGATAGGTTTGCTAAGCTTTCGTATTCGGCAGTTTGGCAACCTATAGAATGAAATAGGTTAGCTATTTCATAACCTACAACTATCCACACTCCAAATCAGATTAGGGTTAGGGTTTCTTACCTAGAAATGACGCCGGAATCGCCGGAAAAGTGAATAGAATGGAGTGGTGGAGCCTGGATACAGCAGGGAAGAACGGCAGGGAAGAATCTCCCACTTTCTCTCTCTTTTCTCTCTCTCTCTCTCTCTCCTAGGTTTTCTCCCAAATTCGTATGGCTGCAATGAGAAAAGGTTTAAGGTCCTTATATAGTCTAAAAATTCACCGAAATAGACTCCAGGTCAAAGTATACTTATGTTATAACTAAAGCGGGTCAGTTTCAGCTCAACGGAGGACTTCTGGTGGGCCTCCTTGAGCCAAAGGTCAGACTTAAGCTCAATAACGCTGGATCTACGTTTAGTTAAGTTTTCGTTTCAGTGGAATTTCCAGATCACGCGTGGCGGACCAGTTTCAGTTCAACGGTCAGTGGATCTCGATCGGAGATTCCGAGTACATGTAAATGTGTATGAAATTTCTCTTGATCCGAGGGTGTAATTTAGTCTGATTCTGACGGTCTGGTTGTTTAAAACTGATCCGCAAATGAGAGATGCCAGATTACTATTCAAGATATTTTATTTTGAAATAATTTTATATTTCTCATACTCTTCACTCCGAGCTCAAGCGAATAGCGCTGGGACATTGTTTGGATTTGATTTCCGAGATGATTGTCAAGCCCAGCAAGGCGGTTCTAATTCCTTAACTTCGTATTAATCGGACTTCCGACGTGCGGTCCAGATCTGATACAGAGTTTCGAGATGCTCCCGAGAGCAGCCGGGTAATGAGATTGATCATAGATTATAGGGTACTGTAGCATCGATGATTCTACAAGTTTTGGGTCTTGCAGATCATATTTCAAGTAATTCGAACGAATTCTACTGATTGTTTAGTTCAGTACTTAACCAAATTCCGCCCTAATTATGACAGAATACGGTCCTAGAGAAGTTCTACGCCTCTTTCTGGAATTTCTAGTTGGTCTATTATTTTAATTATTTTTCTAGTAGTTCATCATCAAGTATACTTCATCTCCACCAAATTTCATTAGGTTTAGTGTTGTAGAAAAATTCTAAAAATTCCAGAAGCGGCAGCTGTCCAAACTAATGACTTTCAGATAGTTGTCACCACAACCTATATTTAACTATATTAATTATTTTACTATATTTTTTACTTATTTTTATATAAAATTAAACTTATTAAGCTTCAATCTGATTTTTGAATCACCTAAATCGGAGTTATAACGAAGGAGATATGACTTTTCAAAGTTGGACCAAAATTGCAGGAAAAGTAGGCGAAAACGGGCCACTGCCCCCCTGCGGCCCTGCCAGGCCCGTCTTTTGGCGAGGCCTCGCCAACTGGGCGATGCCCTCGCCGGTCACTGACCTATTTGGTGTGATTTTTCCGTCCAATATGTAAAATGGATGTATTTTACAAACCGGGATGAGTTATTCGACGTGCAATATATGTTTTTGGGGTAGGAGAAGCTGATCTATCCATGTAGCCTACTTATTTCGTGAGATTCCAAAAGGTTAATTGTTAAAAACCTATTTTATTTATTTATTACTATTTATAGTAATTTTTAGGTTAAGTATTGATCAATATCACCTAAACTTTAAGATTTGTGTCTAATATGAAAGCACTTAGAAAATTTTGAAGGACGAGGTAGTGAAATATGAGATTTGTGAAGAAAAAGTGAAGTTTTCAAGAGAATGGTTTGAAGAAGGGACTTAAGACCCTTGAATTGAGTGTATGAGAAGTTAAACAGGAGTTAAGATTGTCCCATCGCCTAAAGACGTCTAATTCCAGGTTGACAAAAAATCCGGGATGTTACACCCTCACTTAGGATGGGCCTGTCCACATAAGTAGGCACATCTTAGGGCATTCACCACATCCTGCGGGTGATCCGGCCACCCCGTCGCTCAGTGGTCGTGCGGACGTGGGTGGTTGAGTAACCATTGTCGTCAATCGTGCAGTAGTGGGACACCTCATGGTCCCCTTCTTTAACAAATTTTGCTCTGAATCGGAGCAAACCGCCTGGGCCTCGCATCACTCCGAGCCAAATGCCTCGACCTTGGATCACTCTGAGCCGATCGCCTCGGCCAAGATCACTCCAAGCTCCGAGTTAGTCGTCTGGTCCTAGGGCCTCGGAGCGAATGTATAACGAATGTCGGGTTGGAAGTCCATCCCCTGGCTATTCATATAACGCCTCCTATTCATATAACCCTGAGCTTAGTCTTGCGCCTCAAGTCGGCTATGTACAGCCTTGGTCCTCGGAGTTCAGACATCTCTGATCTTCCCATAACAGTATCCTTTATTCCAAGCATTTTTTTAGTGGACAGGGATTTTCAGGATGACCAGTTTTAGTCAGTTGACTTCAGCTTTACTGATGTAACTGTAAGTGAGATTATATAGACTTACCCGTGAAATATTTTCACATTGTTGGTTTTGATTGGCTCCGGAAGATCCTCTCCCTTCGTATTGGTGAGACAAAAAGCACCTCCCATAAGTACTTCTCTGATGATTAACGGTCCTTCCCATGAGGGTTTAAACTTTCTTCGGGGATCTGGAAGATGCAATGGTAAAATGCGTTTCATGACCATGTCATCCATCTTAAAATTATTTTTCGAACTCTTTTATTGTAGTCTTGAACGATTCTTTTCTAATAACATTGGGAATGACTTAACGTGCGCATGTGGTTTTCGTCTGCGAGGTGCAGCTAATTGTATCTAGCCTTAAGCCATTCCCCTTCCTCGACTTCATTCTCAAGTAGTACTTGCAGAGACAGTATTTCCACTTCAACTAGTAGAACTGCTTCCATTCCGTATGTAAGCTCGAAAGGAGTTGTGCTTGTAGCAGACCGTACTGACGTCTGATAGGCTCATAGTGCATATGGGAGAATCTTAGACTAGTCTTTGTATGCCTTGACTATCTTTTCAAGTATCTTGATAAGCGTCTTATTTGCGGCTTTCACTCCTCCGTTCATCTGAGGGTGGTAGGATGCCGACCGTTGGTGTTGAATCTTGAATTTTCTAAGGTAGTCATCCATCTTATTGTTGACGAAGGGCGACCCATTGTCGGTGATGATGATGTGTGGGACTTCGTATCGGCTGATGATATTATTCTTTATAAATTTGATTACTTGAGATGTTGTTATAGTGGTGTAGGATGCTGCTTCTACCCACTTGGTGAAGTAGTCAACTGCCACAAGTATGTACTCGTGATTATTTGAAGCTTTCGGATTTACCTTTCCAATGATGTCGATACCCCATATAGAGAAGGGCCATGGCGTAGTCAGGTTATATAGCTTCGAGGCTGGGGCATGTATTTGATTAGCATGCCTTTATCACTTGCCGACGCGCTAGAAGCAATCTGTCTCGATAGTTATCCAGTAGTAACTGAGTTATAAAATCTTCTTTGCCATCATGTGGCCGTTCATTTGCAGGCCGCACACTCCGTCATGAATTTCTTCCATAATCTTTGCAGCTTCGGATTCATCGACGCATCTGAGGAGAATTTGATTATATGATCGCTTGTAGAGAATTTCACTGCTGATTGTGAACCGTCCTGCCAAACGTTGGATGGTTCGACGGTCGGTTGATGTAGCTTCTTCTGGGTATTCCTAGCTTTCCAGATATCGTTTGATGTTGGTATATTAGGATTTGCTGATAAGGGTGGCTTCGACCACTTCAATTTTGCAAGAAGAAGGTAGGTTTATCTTGAAGTTCGACTGTGAGCTCCCATTTTGAAGCTCCTCTTGGTATCTCTAGCATTGATGCTAGTGTAGTAAGAGCATTCGTGAATTGATTCTTCACTTGTGGCATGTAAACCAGCATTGATGGCGACCGTCGATTCAATATCTGATGGACTGGATTCTTTCAAAACAAAAACCAGCATCGAATGCGCCCGTTAAGTCGCAATCCGATGGACTAGATCACATTTTAAAAATACCAAAAACATTTCCCCAAAGAACATAAAAACCTGTGGGACGATGGATTTGGTCGATCATGGATCGAAGTCTTAACCACAAACTAGTTGGGTGACGAAATTGGTCGATCATGGATCGAAATCTTGACCACAAACCAGTGGGATAACGGATCCGTTTGATCATATATCAGAATCTTGACCACAAACCAGTGCGATGACGGATTCGTTTGATCATATTTAGAATCTTGACCACAAACCAGTGGGACGATGGATCTGGTCAATCATGGATCGAAATCTTGACCATAAACTAGTGGGACGACGGATCCGGTTGATCATTGTGCATTTTCATTATTTTCTCACATCTGACTGGCGGGCGTATGCTTTACGGCTTGCTGATATAATTAGATCTTACCCACCAAAAACCCTTGCCGGTTAGCCATTGTTTTAGCATATACATTGCATTCCATCATTTTCTCGTATATAACTGGCAAGCGTATGCTCTGAGACCTACCGATACAATCACAGCGGTCCACCAGAAACCTTAGCCGGTTGGCCATCGTTTTATCATAAGCATTCATACAGTATCATAAGCATCTCATACATATACCCTGTATTTGACCGTTCTGAACGTATGCTTTACGGCTTGTCGATATAGTCAAATCCTACCCATCAGAAATTTAGATCAGTCAATCATCACTACCATCGCATCGCATTACATTTTTTGTACATGAAACTACCCTTATTCTTCAGAAATTAGTCAAATCTTGTGAAGTAAAGACCGTACATCTGTACAGGGTAGAGTGGGTGCCTAACACCTTCCCTCCTTGTAACCTTGGTCCCTTGGAATCTTTGGAACGTAAACTCATGAGTCATCTTAGGGTTAATGATTTTCGGATTTTCAATCTTAAGCATTTCTACGGGGTCTAACCAACTGTAAGATCGTAACAGTTGGTTAGTAGCGATTTTATTCCAATATTATACCCTTACCCCTTAACAAAAGCCCTCGAGAGAGGCAACCAATGGAAGGAAGAGAGTAGATCTCCCATACCCTTGGGAAATCTGCTTTCTAGCATCCACACCAACCCTATATTGCGATGAGGATCAAGAACAATTATTAAGGCCATTAACAAATGACATTTGTCCCAGTACTTATCAAACTTCATTTGTATACAAATTGCTACTAGTTGTAAAAAAATCTAAACCCTCATTGTCACTTTTTTAAGACTTCCTTAATCTTTTAAAAAGACGGAAGAAACAAATTTTGCATGGGATATTTATTTTTGAAAAAATCTTCGTGCAATTATAAAAAATTTGAGAAACTTGTGAACTTCTTTTACTTTGCTATAATCATCTTCATTAGGCAAACGAGAATATGTTCTGTTATGCGTCGCATATTCAGGAAATGCAAGCTTGAATCCCATGGCCGAATCTAATATTTCAAAAGTCAATTTCCAACATGTACAAATATCTAACTTCATCGTTTTGTTAGATGACACATTCAAACGTTGGATTATATCACTCTATATACTTAATCTTGGAGGTAACCCCCTTATATATTTCACACTCTCTTATGTTCTTTACATTATAGGCAATTATTTTTTATCCTTCTTGTACAATCGAGTTTATTATGTGAGCAAAACACCTAACCTAGAATATTTTCCCAGTAAAAATAAATTTTCGATTGTCTTGAGCTAATTACGTATGAATGAAATTATATTGTCATTTGTAGAGACATTATCTAAAGTATTGAAGATATTTTCTTTTCAATGGACATATGTATATATAATTTGAAATAACAAAACCAAAATGAGAAGAAGGAAGGTGATGAAAGTTTAAAATTCTCTTGCAAAGTTTCCAAGCTTCATCAACGTAATGTACAGTTAATGAAATGTATCATTTTCTTTGATTGGATGTCGTCCACAAATCAGAAGTCAAACTTATTTTGGAGACTAATGCCAAAACTGCTTTCAATTTTATCTTTTCATTTGCGTACATTTTCTTACATGCTCTCTTCACAGTGACGTGGAAGGCCTTCTCAACTTGAGGGTTAAGGAATTTACGAAATCTCATAAACACTTTGCTCTCTACTATTTTAACGGGTTTTTCCTCAATGATCACTAATCTTGCATACCATTCTTTCAGCTTCTCCTATTTAAAGTTATGAGTGAAAAGTATGCTTTGAGAGTCGTCCCCTTTAGCCTTGGTAAATGAAAGCAACTGTTGGCCTGTAATTGAGATTCTTAGTATATTTGAACAACTTTGCTTATATCTGTTTAAATGAGTAGTTGCTCCCTAAGATTCTTAGTGTATAAAGTTTTGCAATGAATGCATATAACTTTCAATACACCATTAACTATGACTTCTTCAAAGTTTTTTTCCTCCTACTTTCCTGATCCATCTTTTTTGCAAGATCGGGGTCCTTTTAAGTAGGCATCGTGGGATACTCTGGTGTTGAAATGTAGGGGTCCAAGCAGGTTTGGAGTTAGGTATGGTTTTGCCAAACCTCAACTTAAGTACGGCTAGTTCAGCGAGGAGTCAGGTTAAAAAAATGAAGCAAAGTGTCTAGGCAGTGGGGGTGTGATGGGTCCATGGCATCAAATTAATGACCAAAACCAGCCATATAATGGCAGGTTTTGAGAAACTGACCGTTCTATGCTTGTTTTTGAACAAAACCAATGGTTGGTTTTGAGCTAATTTGGAGTTTGGGCCAATCTGATCTGATAGTTATTTTCATGACATGTTTTTAGCCGTGCGTCTGTGTTCTGGTTGGGGCCAAATTGAAGTCAATAGCCTAGATTTAGCTTTGTTTTAATAGTTGAGTGTCTACAACGGCCATTTTTTAAGATGGTGGTGATTCATTCTCCTCCAATGCGGCCCACTGTGGACACATTTTGAATGGAGCATATATCTAAAATCAGGCCTATCTAACAGGCCTAACCATCCGATTCATGTCTTTCAATGAACAAGTAAAATAGCAGTGGGCTATTTGGTTTTCCAATTGTCAATGAAATACATGGTAAATATGTCATAATGATCATTCCCATGTGTTTGTTTTACCAAAAATTATAACTTATAAATCAAGAATCAAATACTGTTATAAAGAAAATTGATCAGGTAAAATGTAATTATCACATTTTCACATGGTACCAATACCATTTTTACTGTGATTTATAGGTGATACAAACAGTATAACAAAATCATCATTGTAGCAAAATACATGCATGTAACCGCACAATTACAAACGTAATCATCAACCGTTTAGAGCCATTTAGCAATGTAATTAGAAAACCAAACAGGCCAGTGAATAGCCTGAATTCCATTGTAAAAATTCAAATATTTAATATTATTGTAGGGAATTTTCGAGATGAGTTGTAAGTTGTAGAATTGAGCAGATACAAATCTCATGTGGACCACACCGCAGGAAGTGGTGCTGATTGAACGCTCACCGTTTAAAACTTCTGGGGGAAGCCGGAATGTTTATTTGCTATCAACCTATTGATACGGTCACACAAGACCCGCACGAAGGGACCACACAAACATCAGCTTTATCCAAAACTTTTGTGGCCTCTAGGAAGTTTTTAATAGTTAATCACTACTGTTTCTTATGGTATGGCCTGCCCGAGATTTGGTTTCGGCTGCATTTTTTTGTATCAGGTGATATGATGAGCTGGAAAAAATGGATGGACAGAGTGGATTTAACACACATATATCAAGGTGGGCCATAGAGGGATCCTTACCGGTGGTAGACGCTCAGGAGTTTCAACTCCGGTTCAAGGGTTCGAGTACCATATGTGGTGAAATTCCACTAGCGTGAATGTGTGGGGTGTGTGTGCGTGTGTAAAAAAAAACGTAAAAAAAATAAATCAAGGTGAGCCCCACAGTAAGGGATCCACCGAGGTCGGTGGATCCCGAGACACGACCATGTTTTGAAGGGGAGGGAACAACGACAGCAGTCTAGCCCTTCATGTGCCGTCGTCGGTGTTGTTGCCCGCAGGATCTCTGATCTCTCTCCTTCAGCTACAGCCTACAGCAAAAGCATTCCTCTTCTCCCACCACTAGTCTTATTTCTGAAGCATAGATCAGAAATCTATAGCTCTATTCTGTCATGCATATAACAAATCCGATATCTTGAAATAAGGGAAGGAATAAGAGATCCTCGTCATCATCGATGGAAGGCGTTCAAGCCGGATCCGAAAGAGACAAATCCAACTCTCCTTCTCCCATTGCATCTGTCTCCAATTTTTGGAGAGGTACGCCATCTTCTAACTCTTTCTCTCTCTCTCTCTCTCTCTCTCTCTCTCTTCAAAGGCTCATCATTCAACTTCGATCTGAGATATGTGAGATCACGGACGTTATATTAGACCTGGAATTTTTTTGACATCCAATGATTGGGCCTCAATAAGACCATATGATGTACATCATCCCTTTATCAATACCGAACCACTCTCATTCCCTTGTTGTTGTTGTTTGAACACCCCCGCATCCATCTTTGGGCTTGAGTTTGGTTATGCTTGTTGGTGAAAACAAGAGGCTGGAAAATGCTGGAATTTTAATACAGGACAGGACATATCACGCACCCACATTCATACCTATCCAACATCCTTTTTCCTATTTTGAGAAGACGATTAAGGGATTTGTGTTGTTGACCCCTGTTAATTAGGGTAGGCCATAGACGATGATGATGATGGTGGTGGTGAGATTTTACCGTAAGTCCAAAAGACCAAAAGAACAGAATCACAAAGTCCCTCACAGGCACACTACCCTCCTGTCATTTATTTCTATTTCAGGGGTGACCCTCTCATCACGTTGCTGTACAGAAAGAAAGCTAAAGAGGAGGAAAACCAAATACAGGCAAAAGCCCAGATGGATTCCACAGTGCATTCATGCAATCTCAGTTGTCCTCATTTTGGCTCTGCTTTCTTGGGTTTCCCATGTCCAATTCCTTTTTATCCATATGCCCATATTTTAGCCCATCAAATTACCTTTCTGATGAACCCAACTTCAGTTCACTGTGACCTACCAGCACTGAGTTATGATCGAAAAACCAAATAGTGTGTGAGATCAATTCACTGTTGTAGAATAGAAAGTTGATCCAATCTATGGACCCCATATCTTCCTAACTTTTAGGGTTTCTTTTCCTTCAAACCAAAACCATTAGTTATCCTATCAAATTCCCTTTCCAACAAGTGATACAACACTGAATTTCAATGGCTGAGGGTCAAGATTTGATCAAAAAATAAGAGCTGCGTAGGCTGGACTACGCAGAAAACAATTCAAAAAATGATGTCCTTGCATGGAAATTGAAAACCCAATTTCTGTTTTCCTTTGTCCTTTCGGCCCAATTTTTTTTTTTTTTTTTTTTTTTTACTGAAATACTCCTAGGACTCCTAGTCAAGCCTTCAAAAGTGAAGAAATTCACATTCTTGACTTTTGGAGTTTCGTGATGTTTCTCCTGATGATCTACCGGATGAGCTTCCCCTTATGAGAGATATACAACACGTCATTGATTTAGTCCCTGGGGCGACTCTACTAAACCTCCCTCATTACAGAATGAACCCAAAGGAGCATGTAGAGTTGAAGAGGCAAGTTGATGAGCACCTAGAAAAGGGTTTCATTCGAGATAGCATGAGCCCATGTGCCATGCCTGCCCTTCTTACACCTAAGAAGGATAGCACATGGAGGATGTGTTGATAGTAGGGCCATCAATAAAATCACAATCAAGTATCAGTTTCCCATACTGCGTCTTGATGAAATGTTGGACATGATGGCCAATGCTACTATCTTCTCGAAAATTGCTCGGGTGGTAGACTCTCAGGAGTTTTAACTCCTAGTTAAGGGTTCCAGCACCCATAGGTGGTGAAATTCCACTAGTGTGAGTGTGTGTGTGTGTAAAAAAAAAAGGTGGTTATCACTAAATCCGTATACGCCCTGGCGACGAGTGGAATACGGCCTTCAAGACGAAGGATGGGCTATACAAGTGGCTAGTCATGCCTTTCGGGCTAACTAATGCCCCGAGTACCTTTATGCGTGTGATGACCCAAGTGTTGAGGCCCTTCATGGGGAAGTTCTTGGTCGTCTACTTTGATGATATCCTAATTTATAACATGACCAAGGAACAATACCTCAACCATTTGAAGCAGGTTTGTGGGATCCTTATAGCTGAAAAATTGTACGCCAACCTAAAGAAGTATGCGTTTATGTCTAGCAGTGTTATCTTCTTAGGTTTTGTTGTGTCAGCAGAGGGTGTGTCGGCGGATCCCAAGAAAGTCAAGGCCATTATCAATTGGCCTGAACCTCACAATATTCACGAGTTGCGCAGCTTTCACGGCTTGGCCACCTTTTATAGGCGATTCATTCGAGGCTTCAGTTTCATTATGACTTTCATCATGGATTGCATAAAAAAAGGAGAGTTTCAATGGACGAAGGCAACCTCGAAGGCCTTTAATGAGATAAAGGCTAAGATGACCGAGGCTCCAGTCACGCGACTTCCGGATTTTTCGAAAGCTTTTGAGGTCGCATGCGACGCGTTAGGAGTTGGTATAAGAGGAGTACTTAGTCAGGAAGGGCACCCTGTCGCCTTTTTTAGTGAGAAACTGAATAAGGCGACACAAAAATACTCCACCTATGACAAAAAATTCTATGCGGTAGTACAGTCGTTGCGCCACTGACGTCATTATCTATTGCTGCAATTCGTCTTGTTTTCAGATCACGAGGCCTTGAGATATCTGAACTCTCAGAAGAAACTAAATCTTAAGCACGCCAAGTGAGTCCAGTTCCTTTAAGAGTACACTTTTGTGCTTAAGCATAAGGTCGTCGAGGCGCGTTACTTAATTCCATGAGTGTCGAAGTCACGGTGATCGAGCGTGTCAGAGGATTATTTGGAGTGCCCAGATTTTGGAGTTGTGTACGCATCGTTGTTAGAAAGTCCGTCAGGAGCTAGCAATGAGTATTTGATATTGGACGGATATTTGTTTAGGAGTGATCATTTGTGCATGCCTCGTACCTCCCTCCACGATTTTCTTGTTTGGGAGTTACATTCAGGAGGGGTCGCAGGTCATTTTGGTCAAGACAAGACCATTGCCCTAGTGGAGGATATATTCTATTAGCCAAGCCTCAAGCGAGACGTGGCCAAAATTATAGGGCAGTCTCGTACTTGTCAATTGGCAAAACAGAAAAAGCAGAATACAGGGCTATACACACCTTTACCAGTTCTATTCGCCCCTTGACAGGACATTAGTATGGACTTCATACTTGGGCTCCCCAAGACCATTCGAAAACACGATTCCATATTTGTTGTTGTGGACCATTTTTCTTAAATGGCTTACTTCATCCCTTGTTTGAAGACCTCTGACGCATCCCATATTGCCAAATTGTTCTTTAGTGAGGTTGTCAAACTTCATGGGTTACCCAAAACCATAGTGTCTGATCATGACGTGCGGTTTAAGAGTTATTTTTGGAAGACACTATGACATATGATGAGTACTAGGCTCCAATTTTCTTCTACCTACCACCCTTAGACTGATGGTCAGACTTAGGTGGTCAATAGGAGCATAGGAAATTTGCTCAGGTGTTTAATGGGGGAGCATACCAGGACGTGGGACACTGCACTACCTATCGCCGAGTTTGCATTTAATAGTTCTCTCAATATATCCACAGGTTCAAGTCCTTTTGAAGTTGTTACTGGTTATAAACCTAGAAAGCCTATTGATCTCGTTTATATGTCCTTGTCCCATAGGCCATCAGAGTCTGCAGAGTTCTTTGCACATCATATTCATTCATTGCATCCAGAAATCAGGTGAAAGATCAATACTAGTAATGAACAATACAAATTTTTTGCAGACCAACATAAACGATTCAAGGAATTCAATGTAGGGGACTGTGATGGTCCGTATCAGGCCAGAGCAGTATCCTCAGGGAGCCGTTCGGAAATTACATGCACGTATCGTTGGATCATTCAAAATTATAAAACGAAATGGTCCCAACACGTATGTGGTAGATCTTCCACCTTTCATGGGAATTAGTTCCATATTCAATGTGGAGGATCTTGTTGCATTTCAGGGGACCACTGATACATTGTCCAGCCTTTCACCTAACCATCCCGATTCCCCAGACTTTTCCCTTGACCCATGGCCTATTCCCGACCCATCTTCCTATACCTACCCTGCTCACATCCAGAGAGGATATAGAAGATATTCTAGACCATCAGATAGTATCGACGCTGGATGTCGGTTTTCAAAAGTTCATTGTCAAGTGGAAATCACGCCCGACTTCAGACAGTACGTGGCTCACTGAGGAGGAGCTTCAGAGACTTGATCCAGACATCTTGGAGCGGTTCAAGAGCTTTGTTTCGCCAGTGACGAAACCTTTGCAGCCGGGGAGAGTTGATGGGGACATCATGCACACGCCCCCTCTACGCATGTATTCGCGGAGGAGGCGGGCCCCACTTTCGATTTGGATCGACGACGACATCTTTGGAAGGCTTCATAATTAGGGGGCCGCGTTATGAAGCATTGGAGTGGACCCGATCATCACATAGATTCTACCATCGGATCTCATGATCATGGCCAACTACTTTAGATGATCTAGGATTTTGAGTTTTAACTATTTTTGTTATTAGAAACTTCATGAACGACTTTGATTGCTTAACTTAGTTATTTTATTTGCTTTAGCTTTGGTATTAGTGCGTGTACATGGTGCAAGGGTAATTTTATCTTTTTTTGGGTTTAGGGTTTTCTTATAAATATAACAATCTCATGTAGGTATGACAATGATATTTTATGAATAAAAATTCCTGCGTTTTCTTCCTCTCTCTCTTTTTGGGTTGAAGAATCGAATTGGGTGCGAAGCCCTCCCTTCCTCGAAGGGCTAACTACCGACGTGCGAAGCCATATCCGCTCCAAATCATCTCCATCTTCTTACACATCACATTCATCACCCTCTACACCCCTTCTACCTTCAGATTCACCCATCTTCGCATCCAAGTTTTCTCTTATAGCAGTGCACAAACAGATTTTCAGATTCTGGCCCATCCGAGGGGCTGAAACTTTGACAGAGTACTATGCACGAACTTTGCGTTGGATCAATGTGAAATTTGGTATGGAAGCAGCCCTTCCTTGGCCGATCCTAGCCTATAAGGCGGTTTTCGACTTCGTGGGTCCTACACATGTGCGTAGAGATGTACATGAGCAAAGTTAGCTAGGTAGCTCGCCCGACTTGACTCGAAAAAGCTCGACTCGACTCAGATCGAAGCCGAGTTCGAACCGAGTCGAGCTGATTTTTGGTACTCGAAACGAGTTCGAGCCCAGTTCGATCTTGCCCCTGCTCGACTCGACTCGACTCGACTCGAATACTGCTCGAACTCGGCTCGACTCGGTACAGGGTCATTATGACCCATTTCGTAGTGATTTCACCACACGCTACAAAAACAAACATGTCCTAATCAAATGATGATCTTTTCCACCACCAGCCTTCTCCCTCTTTGTATTTGAAAGCTTTCTCCGCACCTTTTTCTTTTCATTGCCCAAAATACCCTTCTCTCTCTCGCTCGCTTGGGGAAAACCAAACCCTAGAAAAATGAGATCCTGATCCGACTCTTATACACGGAAATCAGGTATATATGCTTGCTTTTGTATTCCGATCTCTGCTCTCTTTGTTTCCTTTTATTTCTCTCTCTCATTTTTTTTATGGGATTCGGATTGTCTGGGATTGCGAACTTTGACAGATTTGTTCTTTTCTTTCGAATTGAGTGTTGAAATGCGAAGATCTTTCGGTTCTTGTTATGCTTTCGGACGTTTATCTCTGGATTTGGATTATATTAGAATGTAAAAAATAATGATTGTGATCGGTTGGAGTTGGAATTAGGGAATTTGCATTGCCTTTTTGTTCTTTGTTGGATTGAATTTCGATTGAGATTGAAGGGGATTTGTTTTTTTTTTTTTCTATTTCTATATCTATTAAAACTCGGCTCGAAATCGGCTCGAACTCAGCCGAGCTGAGCACGAGCTGCTGTTCCGAGCTCGAAGGCCGAGCCGAGCCGAGCCGAGTACGAGCTGGGACTCGAGCAGTCCGAGTCGAGCACGAGCTGGGCAAAGCTTGGCTCGGCTCGACTCGTGTACACCTGTACACGTGCGGACGACCTGTCATGCACGTGCATCCAGGCCTTTCAGTTGTCCAACGTGCGCAGACCATTCCAGGTTTTCTTTTCTCCTCTATTTCCTTCCTTTTTGCCTAAACAAACCTCCTAACCCAAATCCTTAACCCTAAAGAGTCCCAAATCTCAATTATTCCCAATTTTCAAACCCTAGATTTTCCCCCAAATCGAAACTTAGTGAATCTCTTGAGTTGGGAACAATCTTAGTGAATCTCTTGAGTTGGGAACAATCCTTTGCAAGAATGGATGATTCTTACACTCCTTTGGGCTTGTTTGGCTTATAATTTTATTAGATCCAGCCCTAAAGTTATGTAGGCTTGGACCCCCATAGATTCCCCTTTTTGAATGTTTGATAGTATGTAGGATGTGGAATTTTGTGACGGTTTAATATTGGTATAATCACAAACTTGATCTCTTGCACTCCGTATTTAATTTCATATCCTGCATCATAAACCTAATCATAAAACCTACTAGTCATTCCCTTGAGTGTGAAATGTGCCTACGCTAGATTGGAAGTCCCTACTTCCAACTAGGCCACTCTTGAACTATTTTATATTTTCATACACCGTGTATGTTAAAACCTAGGATCTTCATGTTATAAATCTGAATTTTTGAATCTATTATGAGGATATGTTTGATTTTTCATGTTGATTGCTGAAATTAATGTGTAATTGATCTCTAATCATGCATCCTAGGATAGTTTCCATCATCTTGCATCACTGGGATTGATTTCCCAAGAAGGAAGCCCTCATTTGGAGGTCCTGGGGCCTCCAAACGTTGTAGACTTCACCTGGTTAGTGGCAAAAAGAATAATTCTCACAATTGATCAGCTCTGAAAAAGAAATATGCTCATCAGAAGCAGGATGTTTTATGTGCTTAAAAGCAGAAAATCAGCAGATCACTTATTGTGAATTCGTGTTCTCCATCTGGGCAAGGCTAATGTTTTTGTCTGGATTGCAATGGGTGATGCCAGAATCAGTGTTAGATATCTTCCAGATTCGGTGGGAGGTGAAATTTAGAAAAAAAAAAGGAAAAGTGTTTTATGGCAGCTAGCGATCCTTGTGATGCATTGGTCTGTTTGGAAAGAATGCAACAACAGAGCTTTCTCCAACAAAAAGGTATCAACACAGATGGCGTTCCGAAGGGTAAACAGAGAAGTGTTGTGGGGGGCTTTGGGGTCCCCTCTTTTTGAGGGTTGTAAATTGGATGATGTGGTAAACATAGTGTTCTGAAGGGAGTTAATTTTGGTGAACATGTCGTCGCCCCGTTTGTCTTGTATGGTTTTTGTTGTTTCTAAATAAAATTGCCATTCAAAATGATTTATTTCCAGTTCTGCAGTTTCTCTAGAGAATCTTGTGGTTTCTGCTTTTCTGGTTGCATTGTGTAAAGCATTTAAAGCACTGAACCTTTTCAACTGATCTGCATGCTAATGAAGACGGTTCTCTTTGTAAAGTTTAGCTGTGGCGGAAGCTTTATGAACTTGCTCTTTTCGATGTTCCACAGAATTCGATTTGGAAAAGGAAAGGATCGGATTAGATGAGCAAGGGCTTAAGATAGCTGAAAATCAGGAAAACAGCCAGAAAAATAGGCGGAAGCTTGCAGAGAGTACCCGAGGTAACACCATGCATTTTTCCCTTGGGATCTAATTTTATAGGAGCAGCATGGATGACTTGTTAAGACTGGCTTCTATGAGCATTGGACTCTTGGTCTTTTACAATTGATATCCTGCCGTCTGTGTTTCATTCTTGTGTTTAGAAGCATTGTGTTCACTTCATTTGAGTAGCTTTTTACAAAGTTATGATCGTTTCATGGTTGATCTTAATAAGGCATGCTTGTGAGATTCATCATTTTTCTCTTTGTAACAGATTTCAAGAAAGCTTCCCCTGATGAAAAGTTACATTTGTTTAATTCTTTACTCAAGGGTTATCAAGAGGAAGTTGACAATATTACAAAGAGAGCAAAATTTGGAGAAAATGCTTTTCTTAACATCTACCAGAAACTTTATGAGGCTCCAGATCCCTATCCAGCTCTGGCTTCAATTACTGTAAGTAAGCTACCTGCATTTAGGAGGTTCTATTTGTGGGTCTTTTATTCATCTGACATTTTACATCTTCTTGGAACAGTGTTTTCTTCAATTTTGAACTAAATCACCTTTTGTTAGTCAAAAGATATATTGAGTCTAAAATTACCTACCCATGTTTTTGTGTGTGCCCGAAGTTGCATACTGGTATTGCTGCTCTATGTGCCTTTCTTGGGAAGAGTATAGTCATCGTGTTACTCTCATCTGTATTGCAGTAAAATAGACGTAGTTTGATGCTCAAAAATTTTCTTACGACCCTTATAATGCTGCATTTGTATTGTTTATTGTGTAGCTTTCTACAATGATTTTTCTGTTAACTGTAGGAGCAAGATGTGAAATTGTCTGAACTGGAAGCTGAGAACCGAAAGATGAAGGTCGAACTCGAGGAGTTCAGGGCTGAAGCTACTCATTTAAAGAATCAACATGCTACAATCAGAAGACTTGAGGAACATACCCGCCGGTTAGAACAACAGGTTAGCATGACACAACAACAAATTGTTTTAGTTTCCTTGTAATGCTTCTCTCATTGCGACCTGGCAAACAAAACTATCAACAAGGTCTATAAGAAGATAGTAATGCAGCACAAAAGTAATACAAAGTCGATAAAATTCTAGGCAGAATAAGTTAGTTCCCTTCTCCTAATTAATAACCATCAGTCCGGAGTTCAAAATATCGTTGAGATTATCGGTATTGGCAGGTTAGTGATACCGGAAACTGTTGGCAGTTTAAAAAATTTCAACTATTCCTAATATTTTTGATAATATCGGTGATATTTGGTGATATTATTGATATCAATGCTATTTTGAGAAGAATCCCTTGTAAAGTTCCCTTATATTGGTGATACCATCGATAATATTCCCAATATCAACGATGATATCCCGATACCAAGTAAACATCCATAACTAGGTGAAAATTATCAGAAAATTGGGATAAATTCAAAAAACAAAAAATCTCCATTTTTTGGGTATTTATTTATTTATTTTTAATTTGTCCTTTAGTTGATTTTGATTACTTTTGGTTTTTATTGAATCAAAGTTTGGATTTGGGGAGAAATCTCGACTTGAAACGAAAAGACTCTGAAACTCAAAGGTGATGAAAAATCAACATAAACCTTTTTTCTTCTTCTTAAATGTCGGCATGTATTGCAATGGAATCCATGTCTATGCATGATTCTCATGCATTTAGTGTTCATAGTATCGGTGTTATTACATGTATCGCTGACTAGGGATACAAAAACATGCATCGATGTCACTGGTAATCGACAATACCTAGATATTCATCGTTGATTGAATGAAAAATTAGAGAAACATACAGAAAAAGGTGGATTTTTTTTCACTGAAACTTAATGAGATGCTAAAAGACAAGTTTACATATTTAGGAATAAAAAGTTTGTAGGTCAAGAGAGCCTAGGTCAGAAAAGTTTGCAGGAAAGCCAAGGCGGATATCATCTCTCTCCAAGAATCCAAGCTTCAGGCTCCTGACACAAGTATCGTGGAATCTTTGTTGGGGGTTAAATCTTTCGATTAGGTGGGAGTTGATGCTGCTGGATTTGCTGGGGGAATTTTGCTCGGTTGGAATACTGACAAATGTAGGAAGTTGGATTCTTTCGCTGGTTCTTTTTCCTTATCTGTATTGCTGAAGGAGGTTTCGAATGGTTTTTAGTGGATTTATTCAACAGTTTATGGGCCCTGTTCTTATAGAATTTGAGACAAGTTTTGGGAGAAACTCGACAGTGTTTGACGGAAGTGGGTGGATCCATGGTGCATCGAGGGAGACTTTAATGTTGTTAGATTTTCTTGTGAAAAATCAAGGGGGGCAGAGTGACTTCTAGCATGAAGAATTTTTCAGACTGGGTGGCTAGGCACGAGCTGGTTGATCTGCCACTTGGGGGGTGCCGGATTCACATAGTCAAATGGGTAGACAGAGGCGATCATGTCTAGATTGGACAAATTTCTGATCTCTCCTGACTGGATGGAGCGCATTCCTTTAGTTAATCAGCAGGGTCTTCCTAGGATTGCATCGGACCATCGTCCTATAATCCTTGAAGTGCCTAAAGTCAATGTGGGCCCTAGACCATTTAGGTTCGAGGTTGGTATGGCTTCAAATTGACGGTTTTGCCGAGTTGATTGGGGAGTGGTAGTGTTTTTTTGTAGCGGATGACGAATCAGATTTGCGATGTGATAGTTCACTTTTATTCTAGTCTTCTTTTTGGTGAGAATTGGAAGCAGTCGAGATTGCAAAGTATTGATTTCATGTAGCTTACATCGACCGATGCTTCTTTTCTAGGAGTGCCTTTTTTAGAGGAAGAGGTTCGTGATGCTTTGGTTTCTACGTGTGGAGATTGGAGATAAAGTGTTGGGCCTTAATGGTTTTCCGATGCTGTTTTACTAGAAGTTTTGGCATATTTTAAAAGGTGATTTATGGATTTTTGTGCAGAATTTTACCATTGAGGCTGTTTATCTAGAGAGCTCGGGGCCTCATTTATTGCTCTCATCCCTAAAGTTGAAGGGGAGGCTCAAGTAACAGGCTTTAGGCTGATTAGCCTTATAAGTGGCCCTTACAAACTTTTGGCCAAGATTCTTGCTCTTCGGTTCAAAAGTGTTCTTGCTAGGGTGATTTCAGACCCTCAAGGCCCCTTTGTTGCGGGTAGGCAGATTCTGGACAGTGAGCTTTTTGCCTATGAATGTATTGATTCGAGATTCAAGGAGAAGAAAAATGGCATAGTGTGTAAGTTGGAGTGGAAAAGGCTTATAATCATGTACATTGGGGTTTTCTAGATTATATTCTTGGTAGACTAGGATGTGGCCCTAAGTGGAGAAGTTGGATAAAGGCTTGTGTTCAATATGTTTTTTTTTTTCCTATGTTGGTCAACGTCTCACCAAAAGGTTTTTTCAAGGCATCAAGAGGTCTGAGACTAGGGGATCCTTTATCTCCCTATTGTTTGTGGTTATTGGGAAGCTTTTAGCAGAATGCTTTGGAAGGGAGAGGAAAATGGGCTTTTTAGTGGGTTCAAGACCTCGCTGAATGGTTGTTAGATTAGTCATATTCAGTATGCCGATGACACTCGTCTTTTCTATGCTTGGACACTAAAATTGCAACCGATTTGGGAAAAATTGAAAAAAATTCGATTTTTCCCAATGTCTAGCAATTTGGCTCATCTCCCCCAAATCTCGAAATCAAAGCTTCAAATCCACAATTTTTAATGCAAAACATGAAGAATTATGGATTTTTTTTTAAAATTACTATTTGACACTGTTTACAACATATATATATATATATATATATATATATATATATATATATATATATATATATATATATATATAAGAATAAAAACTACACACCTTTTAGAATCTTGCCCCAAGTAGCTTCTGACTTTGCTTTCAGAGAAATTTCAAAGATTTTCTTCCAACAAACTAGAGTGGACTGGTTGAAAGCACCTTAAAATGTACCAGGAAAAAAGTTTTTATTTTTATTTTTGCAAAAAAGTCAATTTCTGTGAATTATCCAGACAAAACGGCCACAATTTCCTTTTATCCCTTTCAATATCGCACTCAATATCGCAGTATATTAAGAATTTATAAAGGGTGAGTGTAGATATATTGCATGATACTGCGATATCCATGATATCTTGCGATATATTGCATGATACCATGAAACATGGATATTAAAGTTGGGTTCTGTATTGCCCAACTGGAATAACAAATATTGTGAGACCCGTGTTCTGTTGGAATGTTCCTCACACCTGTTTCTGATGCTGGGATTGATCGAAATGTCGATCGTCGATTGCGCACCCTATTTTAATACCGCAATAGCATGAGACCTATACCCTAGCGACAACGCCGACACTGTGATTCCAACGCCGCGTGGCACGCTTCGTTGTGATACCTGGTTAGTGAGATGTGCACGTTTACATGATCCGAGATGTGGCACACATCCCAATGCACACGCATGGACCCCACTCGTAGGCATCTCTACAAGCATCTAAAGAAATTTCCCCACCCATGTGAAATTACACCTTACTACCCTTTGGCCAATGACATGGCATACCCCCCATAGCCTTCTCTCTTTTTCAAAGACATCATTACTTAGCCTTTGCAAAAAGACCCAAATGCCCCTACACAAGCTACTAAAGCACCCCTACATTGCCCAAATTGCCCCTACACATTTCTTCTTTTCCATGCTCAAGTATACAAAAGTTGAGAGAGATCTTACACACCTATATCTCTCCCTCTCTCCCTCTCTCCCATGCAACACCCATGCCGTTTTTTCTCTCCCCAAAATGCCTCCAAGCCCTCTCTCATTTCTCTCTCATATCTCACGGCACCCAAAAAGACTTCAAACTCCTACGTATGGTTATTCCATGGAGAGAAGGAGGAGAAAAAGAAAAGAAAAGAAAAGAAAGAAAGGAAAATGAGGAGTGGAGCTTGGAACCTCCATTAACGGAGACCCCAAGCCCATCTTTGGACCATGGAAGATACTAGCCCTCGATTATCTTGGTGAGTGCATGGATTGAACTCTCACTCATGTATCATGTTGCCTTTTGTTCTTCTTTTAGTTTGATTATTGTGGGAAGCTAGGAGGTGGACCCCACCTCTCTTTGATGAGGGTTAGGGGGCCACCATCTGCTCCCTTGAGCCGTCCAAATGGGTCCCATGGTCCAAGCATTTTGGGCCATGCAATTGGCCTTGGGACGCCCCCTTTCGGGCTAGTTTTGTGGGCTGGATAGCCCTTTTCTTTGTGTTTTGCTATCCGAGTGGTGGGCCCATTGATGTGGGACCCACCCATGTTGTATGAGTTGTATTTCCATGCCTCCATTCATGTGCAAGGGTGGGACCCACCCCGCCCATGTTGTCTAGCGTGGACAGCGGGTGCGGCCCACCTTGCTATGCATATTGTTCATGGATGTGGGCCCCATAGTGGTGGGGGCCCACCCACCCTTTAGTCGCTCTCTCTCTCTCTCTCTCTCTCTCTCTCTCTCTTATGCTTCCATGTTCACGCGTTGCCTGTAGTTCGGTGCCTATATACTAGATCCCGATGATTCCAATTGAGAACCATACTGAGATGTTGATTAGACCTTAGGATTGACATGCTCGTATCGCATGGCTGCATATGGCATTCGACCCGATTGGCCTTTCGCATAGCATATATGTATAGTCTTGTCATGGCTGGTTGCACGCATGGACGTTGGCATGATTGGCCCTCTATCTTTGTTGCTTACTTAGATATTAATATTGATGCGACATATTTGTCATGTGCATTGCACACATATTGTGCATGTAACAACACTCTAGTAAGCTTTGTAGGAAGCTTATGCATGTTTGTTTACGCTGCAGGTTATGCGAGAGCGTATTAGCAATATTGAGGCCGGAGCACGCGCTTGATCTTTTGGATTTTTGTTATATCATGTATTTTCCTTTTCAATATTGTACCATGAATCATCGCTTAGTGGAGATGTATGTTGCTTGTCAAGTTCTTTGGGTTATGCTTGGTTTCATAGTTTCTCTTTCTCCTAAATCCTCCTTGTGGGATTCCGCTTTTGAAACTTGGCGTATGAGAGCTAGGAGCCAAAATTTGGGTACTACGGAGGTTTTCATCTCCGGATTCGGGTTACGGCGAATGGGCGGCGAAAATTGGATTTAGGGTGTGATCAGTGTTCGAAATATCGGTATTGCTACAAGTTTCACTGGCCAGGGATATGGAAACAATATCGATATCGCCGATTATATTACTAATAACCGGAAATGCGGGGAAACATGGGGAAAACGGTGGAATTTTCAGCGAAACTTCAGGAGATGTTAAAATGTACATATTTGTATATTTAGAAATAAAAAAATTGCAAAAAGAATACATACATAACAAGTTCCCATTTAATGGGGTCTTAAAAGCATGTGCACTTGTAAGAAATCAGTCCAACCATCCCATTTGACCTATTTAACCATCCAACCTTCCATCCAAAAATGCATCGATATTGTAAAATATCAACAACACATGATATTTCATCAAGAAATCGATCAACAATTGGAAAGAAAATGAAAGATTGTGGTCTTAATATCGCGCATGTTGCGATATCGATAAGATCGAGATATTATCAATGACAAATTGAACACGATACAACCATGTGCCCATGAAAAAAGTTGATATATATATATATATATATATATTTTCTAATAAACAAAATTTTGATGATATCAATACGTTGGCAATATTATTGAAATATCGTCGATACACATATGATACAAGCATTACCTAGAATTTACATAGTCGAAAATATGGGCAATACATTGGCGATATTGATGCATTGGCAATACAAGAGACGCCTAGAATTTACATAGTTGAAAATATTGGCGATTATATTAGCGATATTGATACGTTTGCAATACATTGCTAATACTTGGAATTTTTGATACTACCACGTTATCGGTATCACTATCAGTGTTATCGGTATCGTTGAGCTAGAGATAAATATAATATCGGAGATATTTCGATAATATTAGAGATAATTCGAACACTGGGTGTGATAGATATATTGTGAGATATATCAGTGATATTGCAAGATACTGAAAACACTGATGCTAGGGAGGTCCCCCACTGAAGTTATTTTCCTACTAAGACGATTGATGGAGAAATATAGGGAGGAGGAAGATTTTCATGTGGGCCCTCATTGACTTGGAGAAAACTTACGTTATGGTCCCGAGAGAGTTAATCTGGTGGGTGTTGGGAAACAAAGGTGTTTCAAGACTCAAGAGGATATATTGACATGATTAAAGATATGTATAAGGAAGTAGTAACAAATTTGAGGACCACTAGTGGAGAGACAAGTGAGTTCCCAATTATTATAGGCTTGCACTAGGGTTCAACATTGAGTCCGTACCTTTTCATTGGTTATGGACGTGTTAATGAGGCATTTGCAGCAACACTTGTAATTATCAAAATAACACTAGCAAAATAAATTTTACAATCAACAACTATGAACAAATAAAATTAAAGAACCGAAGCTCTCAGGCCGGTTGGACCTGAAAGTATAGTCCACCAACTGGATAACTTCCAACTTCTCAAGTTCATGTGAAACCCAACCCTTCTTATAGCTTGGTCCCACCATGAGGATCACCTAATGCAGAAATCAGCCTATCTATTTATTAGGCGGGCCACACCATGGAAACAATGTGTAGTCATTGATAAATAGCAAAATACAAGCGTGGCCACTTGGTGAGTGGATATGGCAGATTCTTTTCAGAAGGTGATCCTCAGGATGGGGCCAACCTATTGGATGGGTTGGATGTTGTATAAACATGAAAGGTTGGAATTTATCTATTGCGTGGGCCAAACTTATAGCCAACCGGTTGGACTTGTGAGACCTTCTCATTAAAGAAATAGATAAAGAGCTCACGTCAAAATTTTGAATAGGGCCGGCCTGAAGGCCCGCTCTGACAAATTCAAAATCTGGGCCCATGCCTGATCCATTGCCAGGCCTAGTAAAGAGAAATATTCCAAAACACCATGGACGGTTCCAATTGAACCCTAGTTTCAATGCAGGCCATGATTTTATGTTTAATTGTGTGTTTTAGTCATAAATTGTCTATATATGTACTGCATTTAAGGTCAGGGTTTGGGTTGGGTTGCACAAGGCCTTAACACAAGCCAACCCATCCTGGGGTCAGGCCGAGGATTTTCAGCCTGAGCCCAACCCAACCTGTCCCAACCTGACCTAAAGTGCGGGTTGGGCCAGGCCAGTCTGGTTCAGGTTAAGCCCTAACCGAATTTGCTCGTCACAAGTGGTTGACATGTGTGTTGGTGACAAAGTTCGGAATAGTGTCCTAGTAATTCTTTCTTTCTTTCGTTTTCTGCTGCTGCTTCTTCTTCTCCTCCTCTTTTATTTTTATTTTTTATTTTGTGCAACTGATGGGTCTGTTCTTAGTAATTCTCTTCTAAATTGTATCATTGCATTGTTCTCAGTTAATGCTCATTTCTACAGCATGTTCTGTAACTGTTTCTTTGGTGGCATAATAGTCCAGTCTTTTGTTCTTCACTTCATAGATGTGCTTCTAGATCAATGCTATCTATCCTTTTTTCAATGCCTTTTTGGATGAGTTGTAGATGGAGGAAAAAGTGAGGGAAACTGTGGAAATGAGGCAACGAAGCTTGGCAGAAGAGAATCAGAAAATGCTGGAGGGCCTTAAAGAACGGTATTCTTCTTTATTAATGATTTGGAAAGTTAGATATGCGGTTCATATCCCTATGAGCTATGGAGGTTTTGGGTCTGTTTGATTTGAATGAAAGTAAAAGGAAACACTATCATTATTTCCACTGCAAAAAAAAAAAAAAAAAAAAAAGGAAGAAGAAGAAGAAGAAGAAGAAAGAATCCCCATCTGTTTGTGGCTGTTTGATTGGTAGTGAGTGTTGAAGTGGAAAATGAACAACAGTAGTATTACATTGTTTGATTTGCAATGATCCATTCGAGGAAATTCATCACAAAATATTTGGTGCACTTACACACATCCTACAACTAATAGTGGCCATATCGACGTCTGTGCATCAGGAAGAGTGCAACAGAGGACCGACTATTCCAGCCTCTTCATGTGTGATAATACTCACGCCCATCCATTATCCACTTAAAGAATCAAAACGATGCCCTAACATATCACTGCATCTTCAAATTGGAACCATTCTTACTCCACATTCTCGGTTGTGACATGGTTGAAGCAATTGATGCACCACATGGTGATCATCCCGACTATTGGACACGTCCTATAAAAAGCTATTACTATATTCTAATAAACAACAGAAAAAAATGACCTATGTTGTTAGCACAACATGTCATTGATGAACTTCATTGTATGCAATCATTTCATTCAAAACCTGATGCAGTCCATGGTTACATATTCATAATAGACCCAAAGTTGCAACTCGTAATATCAAAAATTTACAAAACACAGCCTTTACAGCTGTGGAGTCTAACCATCGGATTTGCTCATGTGGCCAACTGATAGCTGATTCAAAACGACTGTAACAAGCATCCCATTTGTGCACCCAACAATAAGTACCACTATGGAATATGATAATCAGTGCCTTCTGCTTCAATGGAAGTAGAAGATGATAGCAATACTGACAAACTAAACAACAAGCCCAAGCAGCAATGAATGGCAAGCGCAACTCGAGTATGGAGGTGACGCTTGCACACTCAGATTATATGTGGTGCACAGAACGCTCCATCACAACAGAAAATTCCTTCGAACTGATTTCTTGATTAATGGATGAAGAAGGCAATAATCTCATGTATGTGCACAATGCTAGTTTTGCTTGCTTGATGGTTGGATATGAACAATTACTGCATCCTCTAAAGTGGTCAACCTGATGATGTCAAACTGGTCAATTATCATACACTTCTGGCTGACGTCCCCCGAATACTATATAATACTTGGCCATTTCCCGCATACAGTAACCAGAGCATTGCATAAGTAAATGACCAGTTGTGAACAGACAAACTTAAAGACTAAATGAAAGTAGTGCATATACGTAGACACTGACTGGGTGAGCAATTAGAGGGAATAATCAGCAACTAAGGATTTAACATATTCTTCATACCTTAGTAACAATAAATTAGATGTCTCTGATAAATGGATGTAATGGTAGAACTAAATGCGAATATAATGACTAGGATTATGCATACATTATATAGTGACATATAACTGGAATACCAACCAAAAATAATCAAAAACATCCCACAAGGCATCCCATATACCTTATCGTACTATCCAGTCCGTTTAAAAATAATGTATCAAAGTGAAGATTGCAAGTTTAGCAAAAGAGTAACTGCAACAATCCACACCTACAACTTGCACATCCACATCCAGTAAGTATTTACAAAAAACCCAATAAGTAATTAGTTTCCTCTCACTTCCCACTTGAAAAAGAACAGAAAAACACACACACGCTCACATCAACCATACTTACTCCTCACTATATAGGAATTTAATAGAAAGAAGATGTTTAAGCACAAGAGGCTCAACATAGTCATATCGGAGATTATGCAACTAGGTGCAAGTGCAATCAGTCAAGCTTGTGGCGTTTTGCAAGGTTTAGAAATAAGGCACAACATTGCTTGTCCGTTGAAAGAATGTTGCTTGCCAGTAAGAAGGTGGGATTGCCAAGTCCCTCTGATGTAGGACGAATAGTCTAACCTCGAATGATGTGAAGAAGTTAATTAACGGATTAATTAGAGAAATCAAAACACAATAAACCTAATCTATTACAAGGTTAAAGAATTCAAGTATTAAATATGCTCATGTTCGAAACAAACAATAATCTTACAATGAAATCTGAGAAGATATTAACCAAGTAGGACCCATGGAAGGTAGAACGTCCATCTAGCATAGGGATAAATCTTAATTCAAAGGGAATCACTTGGCTTTGTTAGGGTTTTGGTAGGTTAAGGTTAATTTTGGGAACCGGGGAATTAGGGAATTAATTTAGGGTTTTAAAATTAGGGGAGCTAGGATGTGGGAATTATGATTTTGAGATTTGGAAGATTTTGGGTTAAGGGTTTTAGGTTTTGGAATTTGGGGATTTAGGGTTTGGGGTTTGGGAGATGAAGGATCAGGGACCAAAAGAGGAAAGTAAGGGGGAAATGCGATGAGGACATTCGAGCATCATACTAGAGGAGGGCTGAGCCAATCTCCTTATGGCTAGACGACCATTACATGAGGCCCACTTGGCCCAATTCACATTCCTAGTCACATTGAAGACCCCACGTGTATGTTTATGTATCTTTGAAGACCCCACACTGGAAAGATGCATGTGGGCTGCATATATGAGCCTGATGTACACATCAGACCGTTGGATTGGGTAGACATGATGATCGGACCATTGGATCATCATCATCGGACATCTTGATCGTGGACTCCCATGGGCCACAAAATAGTTTAGTTGTTTAGATTGTTTACATGCTTGTTATTTTTGGTATACCTTGTATTTATGTTGAGATTAGTGAGTTAGGAACAACTTTTAATTTATTAAGCGTCTTTATGTTGAGAATCTTATCTAAGAGCGTATTTTTGTAAAAGGTCTCTTCTAAGACTTATAAGGAGAAATGGGTGTGTGAAGCCCTAATGCCATTATTTTGAAGAAAAAAAAAGCATCGTGTTTTCTCTTCTTCATGTGATTTGAAGAATACTCCATGTAATTTGGAGCTTAGGTGTGGTGTGATTCCATTGCCGATTCAACGGAGGTGCGAGGCTTCCATCTATTATCTTCATTCTCTCTTCCTTTATATTAAAAAGAAGTATTTTTCTAAAAACTTCATATCCCTGCTTCCTTTCCTATCTAAGACCATCCAAATCATCTTTTTCTTCAACTTTTTATCATCCAACTTTAACTCCAATCGAAATTAACCATGGAGGACACCAAAACCCTATCCAACGACCCACACGTGCGAGCCCCTAGGCTGACCGTATGGACAACCGCTCAATCCATTGATTTCCCATTGCTTCTCCCATCAAAACCCCTTGATTCCCCATCCATAACCCTACCCCAAACCTTAGATCCTCAATTTCCTATTTTCCCCGATTTCAAAAAATCCTTGTTACAAAATCTCCAATTCCCATGAACCCTAATTTGTCAAATTTCAGATTTTTCACTTCCTAACCCTAATCATAAAACCTACAAGTCAATCCCTTGAGTGTGGAACGTGCCTATGCTAAATTGGAAGTTTTATCCTTCCATAAGGCCTAGTTTTAATTGATTTATGTGAGTTTTTAGCATGTGGGCACGTGATTTGGGTTAAATCAGATTTTATTTCTTATTGTTTACTCTTAATTACTTGGTGGGTTAGAATCTTTTGTTAATTGAATTACTTTATGGACTCTTTAATAATCTCCACGTTGCATGCTAGCATTAAATCATGAGTGTCCTGCTTCAAATTTGATATTAGAGACATAGGTTTAGCATAGGATTTTTGTGTTTCACTTAGGTTAGAGTCACATTAGAACTTACATCTAGGGTTAGTAGAGCATCCATTGCATATAGGATCTAGGATCATACTGCTGAATTTTGTTCCTAGTTTGGAGTATCCCATTGCTGAATTTTCAGCTAGCGTTTTCCACTTATACCATTGCTAAATTTTCAGTGTAGTAATCTCAGGTTGTCGCCTTGCTAAATTTTCAATTTGTAATTTTCCAGATTACACTTGCTGAATTTTCAACATAATATTTGAGGGTGACGGCTTGTTGAATTTTCAGATTAGTATCTCTAGTGTGTTTAATTTGATCTCTAGGTTGGTTCTGTCTTTGTCATACCATTACCCTAGGATCTAGGTTTTCCCCTAAGAGTTACCTTGTGTATGCCCACTCGTTCTAGATGTGGTTTTGGCCTACATCCCACTATGAATCTAGAACAAATTCCCGAGTCCCTTAATGCTATCAACAACCGCTTGACGGGCTATTGAAGCGCACAATAAGATTACCATGACTCAATTGACCGTGACCAATGTGCGTGTCGATCAGCTTGAAGCCTCCCTTCAGGCGAACCCCGACATTGGGGAAGATGTCCAATTACAAGCCGGTGATCAAATTGAAGGAGTTGAGACTGTGCCACTTGCAAATATTAGCCGCGCCTTAAGCCATATTCTAGAAAGTGATGATTATTGTAGGAATTCAATTTTCCACACTTTTGCCAAGTGTGGTGGCAAAAACTGCAAGGTGATCATTGACAGTGGTAGTTGCATCAATACGGTCTTTGCTAGCACCGTGGACCGCTTAATTATGCTAGTCGTTCCTCACCCTCAGCCCTATCGAGTCTCATGGGTTGATGTGTCTTCTATTTTGGTTTCTCATTGTTTTCCCATTCCCATCCAGTTGGTTCTTATACAGACACATTGTGGTGTGATGTTTTGCCTATGGTAAGCCACATCATTTTGGGCAAGCCTTGGTTTTATGACAGGGACGCAACACTATTCTGTCACTCGAATAAGTGTTCATTTCTATATGAAGGCAAAAAAGGATTGTATTGAACCCTCTCCCGCCCAAAAGCACCCCGAAAAAAGAAAACATCAGGAAACATGGTCCTGAAGATGTGACGAAACTCTAGCTTGAGTATCTTCCTATAGTTAATGCCAAAGCGTCCGAAATAGACATTAAAACTGATTTGATGATGTATGCCATATGGCAAGTGAGTTCATACCTAAGGTTTTTATGGAGATGCCACCTGAGGTTACACTCGAGGGTAGTGTAGAGTTATCACCTGAGGTGAGTCTGGTATTGGAAGAGTTTAGTGTTGTTATTACAGAGGACATACCGGTTGAGCTTACACCCATGCGGGACATTCACGCCTTGACTTTATCAAACCTTCATCATGATTAAATGAGTCCCGGGGAGGAAGTGGATCTGGAAAGACAAGAAGATGAGCCTAGGACCCCTATAGATTTGCATACTCATGTCGATGTTCCATAGGCTTTTAGAGTCTGCACATGCATCTACACGACATATGCATGACTTGCATATGGAGATTAGAAAAAGAATTAATATAACTAATGAAACATACAAAATGATTGTTGACTCACACCATTGGTTTGAAGAGTTTGTTATGGGTGATGAAGTCATGATTAAAATACGCCCAAAAAGGTTTCCATAGGGAACCATAAAAAAATTACAAGCCTGTAGCGCTGGACCCAGTGTTTAAGTTATTGGCGAAATGTCGATAATATCAACGATAATATCGGTGTCGCCAGCACTGTGACACCGAAATCCCTTTTTTTCCGTTTCTCTGCCAGTTGTCGGCGAGAAATCGGCGATTTTTTTTATATATGGGCGAGAAATCGGCGAGAAATCGGAAGATTCCATTTCTTACGGGTGATATTATCGGAATTGGGGGAATTTTTTTTAAATTTTCGTACTTGATTAATCGGAAGTCGGAACCAGAGCTGGAACAAGAGCTTCTCGATCGACAGAGCCAATACGCGTACGCCAAAGGTAAGAAAAATCTCACCATCTCCCTCTTCAGTTTCAATTGAAAGCTCCATGGCGATAAATCGGCGAGAAATCAGAGATTTGAGCGAGATTTACTCGCAATTTGGGATGATTTAGGGATTTCAAAATTCTCGCAAATCTCCCGCAAAACTCCCGCAAAACCCCTCTTTAGGTTTTTTTTTTCCCCCTCGAGCGAGAATCCCTCTCAGGCCTTTTCTCATGTTTTTGTGGGACGCGGATTAGATACTGAGAGGTCAGTAGCCAAATTGCTATACCAAGCCTTGTGGACCCCCACCATGATGCATGTGTTGTATCCATATCGTCCATTAATTTGGAGAGATCGTTTTATGTCATAAGAAAAAGAATGAGATAGATCTAAAGTTCAAGTGGACCCCACCATAGAAAACAGTGGGTATAGTGACATCCACCGTTCAAAACTTCTTGGGGGCCACAGAAGTTTCCAATCAAGCTAATATATATATATATATATATATATATATATATATATATATATATATTACTTCATATATCTCTATGTTAACTTATGAATAGGTTGGATCTGAAAAATACATCATGGTGGACCCTATAAATGTTTCAACGGTGAGTGTGATTCCTCCCGCGGCTTTCTGTGGTGGGTCCACTTTAACTTTAGATCTATCTACTTCTTTTTCTTATGCCATAAAACAATCTCTCCAAATCGTTGGACGGTATGGATACAACACATGCATCATGGTGGGGTCCACAGAGCTTGGCGACGTCACTGCGTCCCTTTTTGTGAAATCCAATTTCGCACTGACTTACTCAGTGCGCCCTATCGTACTGACTAAACTCAGTTGGGCCCACCTTGAATGTATGTGGTCTATCTACGCCGTCCATATGTTTTTCCATCTAATTTAAGGGGTTGAGCCCAAAATTGAAGCATATCCAAAGATCAAGTGGACCACACCATAGGAAGCAACGTGCTAAGGACGTCCACCATTGAAACCTTCCTAGGGCCCACTATATTGTTTATTTTACATCCAACCCCTTGATATGATCATATACAGCTGGATGGAGTGAAAAACAAATATAATCTTGATCTAAAACTTCTGTGTCCGTAAGAATTTTTCAACGGTAGTAATTTAATTACCACCGTGTGGCCCATTTGAGATTTAGATATTATAATTTTTTTTGGATAATGTTCTAAAATAATATGAAGAAATGAATGGACGGTATGGATAAATTTCATACATCAAGGTGGCCCCTCAGTGGCCATCGGATCCTCCGCCTTAATCTGCGCATGGTACGGGATATGGTGAGATCCCGTACTCACTGGAAGCGGATAGGCTGCTGTACCACACACCAGTGTGTTGATGTCACCAATTTCTGTGGGTCCCATCATGAGGTATGAGTTATATCCAAATCGTCCTTCAACTTGGTGAGCTCGTCGTAAGTCTTGATCCAAAAAATAAGACATCCAAAAATCAAGTGGACCACACTGTAAAAAGCAGCGGAGGATTGAATGCCCTGCCATTGAAACACGGGCGCGGATTAGCTACTGACACGTTGAGTAGCGAGACTAGCTATTGAAGTGACGTTAGCAAGTTCCGTGGGCCCCACCATGATGTATGTTTTGTATCCGCACCTTCCATCCATTTGGAGAGATCATTTTAGGGTAATATCCAAAGAACGTGTTAAATCCAAAGCTCCAGTGGACCCCAACACAAAAAACGGTGGGACAGTGACGCGCACCATTAAAAATTTCTAAAGGCTGCAAAAGTTTTAGATCAAGCTGATATTTGTGTTTTACCTTATTTCATGTCTTTTTTAACTTTTGAATGGGTTGGATTTCAAATAAACATTATGATGGGCCTTAGGATGGTTTCAATGGTGGGAATCACTCTCCCCATTATTTTCTTTCGTGGGGTCCACTACAGATTTTATTTGCCTCATTCTTTGGTTCATACCCTAAAATGATATCTAAAAATGGATGGACGGTGTGGATTTAACACATACATCATAGTGGGGCCCACAGAACTTGGTGACGTCACTTTAGTAGCCAACTCGCTACTCAACCTGTCAGTATCTAATCCGCGTCCCATTGAAACCCTCCTGGGGTTCACATAAATTACGTGGGTCCACCGTGATATATTTTATCCACTCCGTCCATCCATTTTAACAGATAATTTCATGTAGTGTGTACAAAATGGACAGTAAGATAGATTTTACTCTCACTGTACATTTTCGTTACATTAATTTGACACCTTTGATCGTCCAATGATGGTGATTTTTGGGACATAAGCAATCGAAGGGTCCCTCATTGTATCAGACGGTTGTTAATGGTCATAGGTGGGCCCACATGGGCTCTATAGACATGTTTTGCATTGGAATAATATGCATGAACACGCTTGCACTGCTGAGAATGATCCATGGATGGCGTGCTTAACCCACACACATTTACAATGCATTTACTGGGTGATTGGAAAATCAATAACATATCTATTAATCGGATGGTTTGACTTCACCAAATTAATCGGACGGTACGACAACGCATGCCTTTTGGCCCCCCATTAAATGAAAACTTATTATTTAATGCATTCTAATAATGATTTTTTCATTCTTGAATAAGTAAATATGTGTATTCAGGCGTGTACTGAAGTTTTACTGAAAAATTCCATTGTTTTTCCCATGTTTTCCTCTTTTTTCCCCGCATTTCCAGTTATCGGCGATAACGATATTATATCTTTATCTCTGGCCAGCGAAACTTGTAGCGATACCGACAACTCGAACACTTGCTGGACCATATAAAATCTTAAAAAGACTGGGTCCGAATGCTTACTTTATAGATCTTTCACCTAACATGGTTATCAGTTCCACATTTAATGTGGACAATCTTGTACCGTTTCATGGACATTCCTCTAACCCTCACATGAACTTTGATGATGATGCCCTTGACCCATCCCGTAACCCATGGCTATTACCTGACCCCTCTTCTTAACCTTTACCATTCGTACCTATGAGAAGAGAGGAGATAGTGGATATCTTAGATGAAGAAGCAGTTTCCACATGAGATGGCGGTTACCAGGAATACCTTGTAAAGTGGAAGGGCAGACCAAAGTCAGACAATACGTGGATCACAGAGACAAAGCTTCAGCGATGAGACCCGGATCTCCTCGAGCATCACTGCCGCTTTATTTCACCAGAGGTGAAATCTCCTCAGCCGAGGGGATTTGATGAGGACATCTGAGCACCATATTAGAGGAGGGCTGAGCCAATCTTCTTATGGCTAGACGACCATTACATGAGGCCCACTTGGCCCAATTCATATTCTTAGCCACGTTGAAGACCCCATGTCCATGTTTGTGCATCTTTGAAGGCCTCACATTGGGAAGGTGCACACGGGCTGCATAAAGGAGCTTGATGGACACATCAGACTGTTGGATTGGGTGGACATGATGATTGGGCCGTTGGATCATTATCATCGGACGTCTTGATCGTGGACCCCCATGGGCCACGAAATAGTTTAGTTTTTTAGATTGTTTACATGCTTGTTATTTTTGGTATACCCTATGTTTGTGTTGAGATTAGGGAGTTAAGAACAACTTTTAGCTTATTAAGCGTCTTCATGTTGAGAATCTTATTTAAGAGTGTTTGTTTGTAAAAGGCCTTTTTTGAGACTATAAAAGAGAAAGATGGGTGTGTGAAGCCCTACTGCCATTATTTTGAAAAAACAAAGCTTTGTGTTTTCTCTTCTTCATGTGATTTGAAGAATATTCCATGTGATTTGGAGCTTGGGTGTGTTGTGATTGTATTCTCCATTCAACGGAGGTGCGAGGCTTCCATCTATCATCTTCTCTCTTCATTTTTATCAAAAAGAGGTATTTAAAAAAAAAACTTTATCTCTCTGCTTCCTTTCGTATCCAAGACCCTCCAAATCATCATTTTCTTCAACTTTTCATCATCCAACTTTAACTCCAACCGAAATCAACCATTGAGGATATTAAAACCCTAGCCAACAACCCACACGTGCGAGCCCTTAGGCTGACCATACTGACAACCGCTCAATCCGTTAATTTCTCCTTGCTTCCCCCATCAAAACCCTTGATTCCCCATCCATAACCCTTCCCTAAACCCTAGATCCTCAATTTCCTATTTTCTCCCATTTCTAAAAACCTTAATTCCAAAATCACCAATTCCCATAAACTCTAATTTTTCAAATTTCAGATTTTTCCCTTCCTAACCCTAATCATAAAACCTACAAGTCAATCTCTCGAGTGTGGAACGTGCCTATGCTAAATTGGAAGTTCTATTCTTCCATCAGGCCTAACTTTAATTGATTTATGTGATTTCTTTGCATGTGGGCATGTGATTTAGGTTAAATCAGATTTTATTTCCTATTGTTACTCTTAATTACTTGGTGGGTTACCATCTTTTGTTAATTGAATTACTTTATGGACTTTTTCATAAATTTCACATTGCATGCTAGCATTATATCGTGTGTCCTGCATCAAAAGGGGCTGCCCGTACGGACGGCCGTACGGTTGTGTTCATACGGTTGTACAGACAAGGGGAATTGGACCCGACAGTGGTCGGTGTTAGGTCCGGTTGGTGTTTGGGTGCACTAGTGTAGGAAGAAGACAGAAAAAAAGTGATGGGGAGTAGATATTGATGTGGAAAAAGGAAAAGAATAGAAAACTAGAAAGAGGGGAAAAGAAGAAAAGTGAAGATCATACCTTGAAGGAAGCGAACAAGAGAGATAAATTGGAAATACTCCATGGCTTCACTCCAACTCCAATCACATGAGATTTTTCTTTGCTCAAAACAAAAAAGAGAATTTTATTTCAATGCATAATGTCTCCTAGGGCTTCACACGGCCACTCTTTTGGGGTGTTTTTTACAAAAATACCCTTATTGCTAGAAACTGTCCAAAATACCCCTTATTCCAATTAAAACATAAAATGGCCCAAAAGAAACAAAATAAACTAGACAGAAAAGCTGTAAACTAGAAAGAAAACTGTCCAGTTATGTCCAACGTCCAAAATAGTCTACATGTCCGCGATGTATCTATCATCCAATGGTCCAAAATGATCGAACGGTACACGTGCAAGATTAAACGGTCTGATAAGTGTATCCAATGAATCCAACGGTTCAAATGTGTCCAACAAGCTCTTATATGCAACCCATGCATCTTCCTAGTGTGGGGCTTTCAAAGATGCATAAACATGCATGAGGTCTTTTGACGTGGCTACGTACTCGATCTGGGCCCCATATAATGGTTATCCAAGCATAGAGATACTGGAACTAGGGCCAAAGCTCTCCTCCTCTAATATACTCTGAATGGCGCTCGGATCATCAACTCCCCAAGGCTGGGAATAGTTCACCTCTGGGAATAGTCTTGTATCTATTGAAATGATTGGCCATTCCTCTTGCATGAAGCTCCCAAACTAGAAAATCCCGAAGGGAGGTGCAGGGAATGCAAAATCTGTCGCCTTTGAATAAAAACTCATCGATTAGGACAAACCCACAATCACTTCTCGACTGGTCATCCAAAAGTGACGTGTACACTTTCCTAAAATCTGGGCACACAGAATATTCTCCCTTTAATTGTTCGAACCCAGTGACTTCCACACTCATGGATTGGAGTAACGCCGCTTGACGACTAAGGGCATCAACATGTTTATTTTTGACCCCGACTTTGTGTTTTAAAACAAAGGTATACTCCTGGAGAAACTCAACCCACTTGGCATGCCTTGGGTTTTAATTTCTTTTGGGAGTTGAGGTATTGCAAAGCCTCATGGTCGGAAAACAAAACAAACTCTTGTGGTAGTAGATAATGTCACCAATGTCGCCAGGATTGGACTACCACGTAGAATTCCTTGTCATAGGTAGAGTATTGTTGCTTTGCCTTATTCAACTTCTCACAGAAATGGGTAATATGGTATCCTTCCTGGCTAAGCACCCCACCTATACCTACTCTAGATGCATCACATGCAACCTCAAAGACTTTAAAAAAGTTAGGAAGGTGCATGACAAGAGCCTCAATTATCTTGTCCTTAATCTCATTGAATGCTTTGGACGTTGCATTAGTCCAATTGAACTCTCCCTTCTTAATGCAATCAGTGATGGGAGCCATAATAGAACTAAAGCCTCAAAAGAACCGCCTATAAAAGGTAGCTAAACAGTGGAAGCTACGCACCTCATGAATATTCAACGGTTTGGGCCAACTGACTATGGCGTTGACTTTCTCGGGGTCTACAGACATGCCTTTAGATGAAACAATGAACCCTAAGAAGATAACTTTATCAGACATGAGGATGGCGTTGACTATGGAGGTTCGGGCCAACTGACTATGGCGTTGACTATGGAGGTGTTGTTCCTTGGAGGGATTGTAAATGAGGTCATCGTTGAAATATACTATCAGGAACTTACCCATAAAGGCCCTCAGAACCTGGGTCATCACTCTCATGAATGTACTCGGAGCTTTAGTCAAGCTAAAAGGCATGACCAACCACTCGTATAGCTCATCCTTCGCCTTAAAGGCGGTTTTCCATTCATCTCTTGGGCGAATACATATTCGATGATACCCACTTTTGAGGTCAATTTTAGAGAAGATTGTGACACTGACCATCAAATCCAACATGTCGTCCAGACGTGATATAGGAAATCGATACTTGACTGTGATCTTGTTGATAGCTCAACTGTCCACACACGTGCCAAGTGCCATCTTTCTTAGGCGTGAGGAGGGTTGGCACAACACATGAACTCAAACTCTCTTGACTGAATCATTTTCTAAGAAGCTCATCCACTTGCCTCTTCAACTCCGCATGCTCTGTGGGGTTTATTTGGTAGCGAGGAAGGTTTGGTAGAGTTAACCCAGGGATAAGATTTATGGCATGCTGAATGTCCCGCATGACTAGAAGCTCATCCGGTAGGTCATCAGGGAAAACATTGCTAAACTCCTTCAACACCAAATTTACTTTATGTTGCAAATCTATGCTAATCTTGGGTGTTGCCTCTCTTGCCACGAGGGCATACACTATCGAATTAGCCCTAGTCTCACTTTCAAACTCTTTGGTGTTTATTATGTGGAGAGACTTAGGCTGAAACTTCCTCACATCTTTTGGATCACCGTTCTTAAAGTCCTCCTTCTTCGGGGTGCTTTTGGGCGGAAGAGGATTTAGCTTCATTCTCTTTCCTTCATACATAACTGAACACATATTTGAACGACGAATAGTGTTACATCATGGTAATGTAGCAAAGGTCTGCCCAAAATGATGTGGCCTACATTCATTGGCAAAATATCGCACCACAACGTGTCTTTGTAGGAATGGGAATAAGACATTGCTGAGAAATCGGTATCGAGGACACATCTACCAAAGAAACTCGATAGGGCTTAGGGTGAGGGATGTGTTTCAAACCCAAATGAGATATGGTGCTAGCGGAGGCCATATTGGTGAAACTGCCATCATCAATTATTACCTTGTAGTTTTTGTTACCACACCTGACGTAAGTGTGGAAAATTGAATTCTTGTGCCAATCATCACTCTCATATGGCAATTGTAAGTGGCACGGTCTCAATTCCTTTAACTTCATCAATAGTGGTAAGTGACTGGAAGGTACTTTTCTTTCAAGTTCTCTTTTATCTCGGCCCACAGTCTCTTTTATCTCGGCCCACAGTGAGACGGGGTCATATCCAAACTTCTACATCTTCCGCTCGACATTCATCCAAAACAACGTAGCTTGGCCCACCAACTTCATCTTGGTGAACCTCATGGTGATCGGACGTATCATACCATTCAAGCCGATCGAGGAAGGCTAGGGGTCTAAGCGAGCATCATAACGTGGTGCGTCAACTTTCATGTTTTCCAATACTTGCTCATCAGTATCATGGTGATCTTGATACTCTCCAAGGGGTGGCTAGGTACGCACCCCACCACGGCCAACACTTCAGCCACGACCTCTTCCACGTCCTCTAACTGGACCTCTCGCTTGAGATTGGCCATCTTCCCCATCGCCGGGGTTTGTTTGGAGGAAAATTTCCAATTGGATTACATGAGTGTTAGATGCCGCTAGTTGGTTGTTGGTGGCTCTACTTTGGGCATCAAGAGCTGCAAGATGGTTACTCATGGCATTGATAGCCTCGGTGAGCTGTTCTAAACTCATTGTGGGGTGTAGACCAAAACCGCGCCTAGTACGAGTGGACATAAACCGATGATCTAATATGGAACCTAAGAACTAAAGACTGTAGATGCAATGTGACAAGAATGGGAAGACTGCTAATCCTAGACACGACAATATGAAAAACTACCCCTAAATGCAACACGAGTCCTATGCTGATTTGAGGACCACAATAAACCCTATACTAAATCCTAGGCTCTAGTACCAAAATTTTATGCAGGATGGATAGTCAAACCTAGAATGGTGGAATGAAATTAATCAACGGATTAATTATAGAAATCAAGATACAAAATAAACCTAATCTATCACAAGGTTAAAGAATTCAAGTATTAAATATGCTGAAGTTTGAATCAAACAATAATCCCACAATGAAATCTAAGAACATATTAATCAATTAGTATCCATGGAAGATAGAACTTCCATCTAGCATTGAGATTAATCTTAATTCAAAGGGAATCACTTGACTTTGTTAGGGTTTTGGTAGGTTAAGGTTAGTTTTGGGAACTTGGGAGTTAGGGAATTGATTTAGGGTTTTAGAATTAGGGAAAAGCTAGGATTTGGGTATTAGGCTTTTGAGATTTGGGAGATTTTAGGTTAGGGTATTATGTTTTGGAAATTGGGGATTTAGGGTTTGGGGTTTGGGAGTTGAAGGATCAAGGACCAAAAGAGGAAGGTAAGGGGGAAAGGGGCTGGTCATACGGTTGTACGGATATGGGGAATTGCACTTGGAGATGGTTGGCGTTAGGTCCAGTTGGTGTTTGGGTGCACGTGTAGGAAGAAGACAAAAAATGATGGGGGGTAGATATTGATGTGGAAGAAAGAAAAGAACAGAAAACTAGAAAGAGAGGGGAAAGAAAAGAAAAGTGAAGGTCATACCTTGAAGGAAGAGAATAAGAGAGGTAAATTAGAATCACTCCATGGCTTCACACCAACTCTAATCACAGGAGATTTTTCTTTGCTCAAAGCAAAAAATAGAAATTTATTTCAATGCATAATGTCCCTTAGCGCTTCACATGCCCACCCTTATTAGTCTTTTGGGGTGTTTTTCTTACAAAATATCATTATTGCTAAGAAATGTCCAAAATATCCCCTATTCCAATTAAAACATAAAATAACCCAAAGGAAGCAAAATAAACTAGAAAGAAAACTTGTAAATTGGAAAGAAAATTTTCCAATTATGTCCAATGTCCAAAACAGTCCACATGTCCATGATGTGGACGCGGATTGCGTCCTACCCCCGCCCATCTCTAGCCATAAACAGGCAGTTTTGTGGGCGGGCCCATTGTGATGTATTTGTTTATCCACTCCGTCCATCCCTTTTCTCATATCATTTTAAGGTATGTGCACAAAAATGAGGCAGATCCAATGCTCAAGTGGACCACACCAAATAATAAGCTTGGTTGCATTAAATGCACAAAGCATTAAAAGCAAATTGCATTAAATGCAAGAGTCATATGTGGTGTGGTCCACTTAAGCATTTGATCTGCCTCATTTTTGTGCTCATACCTTAAAATGATTTGAGAAAATGGATGGAAGATGTGGATAAACAGATACATCATAGCGGGCCCTCCTACAAAACTACCCGTTTGTGGCTAGAGACGGGCGGAGGTAGGACGCAATCGGCGTCCCCAAGATGTATCCATCATCCAGCGGTTCAAAATGATCCAACGGTCCACATGCAAGATCTAACGGTCCGATAAGTGTATCCAATGAATCCAACGGTTTATATGTGTCCAATAGGCTCCTATATGAAGCCCACATGTATCTTCCTAGTGTGGGGCCTTCAAAGATGCATAAACATGCATGTGGGGTCTTTTAACATGGGTACGTACTCGATCTAGGCCCCATATAATGATCATCCAAACATAGAGATGCTGGATTTGGGGCTAAAGCTCTCCTCCTCTGGTAAACTTTGAATGGTGCTCGGATGTCTTCATCACCCTCCACATTGTCTAGTTCATCTAAATTCTGGTGTATCTTATCCATATGTTTCCCCTCATGAATTTTCAATACCGGTATTTATTGTAGCTACAACATCGTCAATTGTACATCCCATAATATTTGCAGGATGAGATGGCTTCTTCCTCCTTGTAGCAGCAATGGATCAACTTTCGTAAGATGCCGTAGGGTGAATGTTGACTGCGACCTCCTCCCGTTCTTCTTTCACCTAGTTGGGAACTTGGTACAGTTTGAAAATCATCCTTAATAGATGCAAGCTCATACGTGCACTGAAACTCAATAAGTGCCAGTATAGGAGTTATTTGGATCCCTAGGATGAGACTGACCTGTAAACAAGACGTGCCCCTCTGTTCGTGAATGTTTCCTTGTAGCTTGGTCGTTTCCAAACAATATAGCCATATCTTTGAACTGATATTTTTGCTTCCCCCTATAATACTTGCCATCAGGATGCAACTATTATCAAACAAGAAAAATTTAATCTGCAAAAAAAGTTGAGCGTAGAATTTTCGCTAATATACATGGAAGAATTCTGGAAGCATATTTTATTAAAATTGAGGTATTCCATAATAGTAACGATATGGGATGTTTCGGGGCTGAAAAAAAAAAAACTGAAAAAGCCTATATCAGCCCCGTAATGGATGTTTCGGGGCTGTTATGGGTCATTTTTTCTGTAGTGGCCATTATGACTCCGTAACGCGCAATGGCTGCCACTGCTACTTTCACGTAATGGCTGTTACAACATACCATGATTAAAATTTTGTACATTAACATAATTGGCCCAACTTTGTCGGATGCAGTCGCTTCGTCTCCTTGTCTCATTTGAAGCCACTAGCTTCTAGCATCAGTTTAACACATTTTTTTTTTTTTTTTTTTGAAAGATAACTGATAATTTATTGAAGAAACTTGCAAAGCGAGAAAAGAATACAAGGCCCTAAATTACCCCCTAAATTACCCAAACAAACAACTAGAGGGGGATGTCAGCTGAGGTTACCCTCACATAGACCGCCCAATCCTTCACTAGCCTTTTGACATTAGAAATCAACTCAAGCACCCCTGCCTCCACATTCTTGAAACGACGCTTGTTCCTGGAATCCTAAATGATCTAAAACACTGCCATAATGAGTAACTGCCATAAGACTTGACGATCCTTACCTATTCTACCACCATGCCATGCCCATAACAACTCGAATGTTTCGGCATGACCCAATCCACATGCAAAAGGGGAAAGGAAGTAGTCCCAGACTGATTTAACAAAAGGGCAATGGATAAAAACATGGTAGATCGATTCCTCATTGCCCATGCACATTAGGCATATATTAGGGAGAACCATCACTCTTTGCTGATTATCAATAGTAAGAATTCTTTTCAGGCCCACTAACCAAACAAACACAGCAACCCAGGGAGGAGCCCCATAGAACTAATGATGGAACGGATGCTTCAGAGAATCGACGAGGAATGCTCAGATAAGAAGAAAGAATGGAGTGATTTAACCAAAAACTTCCTAAAGCTAGAACCAGACCAAAAGACCCTATGCTCTTCCAATCTCTCCAACTTAGCCAACTGAAGAAGAGCCAACAAAGCAACATACTCATCAAACTCAATATTGGACAAGTTTCTACGGCAAGGAGGGTTCCACACAACTGTATCTCTAACCATGGAATAACAATTAGCCACTCGAACAAATTTAATAGGAGCAAGAGCAACGATAGCAGGAAACAAAGCTCGGAGCTGCTGGACACCACACCAAATATCGACCCAAAACCTTATGCACGAACCACCTCCCACTTTGAAGGAAATATCCCTGCTGACTAGATGATGATTGGCCATAATTGCTGTCCAAGTTCTCGAAGCTCTGTACAAGGAAGAAGCTTTGACAAACCAGCCAGATCCTGAACCCCATACTTAATTGCGATAATTTTCCTCCATAGCTTGTCTTTGTCCTCTCTTTGTCCTCGTAGAATCTCCAAATCCATTTCCCCAACAAGGCCAAGTTAGCAGAGCATAAGGGTTTCAATCCGGCACCCCCTTCATTTATGGGTTTGCACACTTCATCCCATCTTAACGGACGGAACTTCCTCCCTTCCCTGAAACCATTCCAAAAGAAATTTCTTCTAAGCTTCTCAAGTTTTGCTAGCACTGAACTCGGGCATTTGAATAGGGACATGAAGTACATCGGCATATTGGAAAAGGCTATCTTTATTAGAGTGAGACGGGCTCCCAACGATAAATACCTACATTGCCAAGAAGCTAACTTCCTCTTAATCTTCTCAATGACCTTGTCCCACAAGTGTAAAGGCGACTTCCCAATACAAAGCGGCAAACCCAGATACTTAGACGGGAAGGAGTCCACTTGGAACCGAAAGCATTAGCCAGTTGAAGCAACTCTGGACTTCCGACATGAATATCGAACAACTCAGATTTTGCCACATTAATCTTCAAACCTAAAACCGCTTCAAAACTCATAAGAATTTTCGAATATTTTACACTGAATCCGCACTTGCATCACAAAGGAGAAGCGTGTCATCTGCATACTGAAGATGGCTAATGGTACCATGGAAATCCACAATCTGAAACCCATGAAAGCGCCCGCTTTCCTCACCTTTATAGAGCATCATGCTCAAAGCCTCCATGACCACCACAAACAAATACAATGAAAGAGGATCTCCCTATCTAAGGTCGCGAGATGCCCTAAAGAACCCTTTTGGGTGACCCATTCACCAGGATTGGAAAAGTAGGTGGATTGAATACAAGATCTAATCCACCCTCTCCGCTTAGTGTTGCAACCCATCTTATGAAGCATGTAAACAAGAAACCCCCAATCTACATGATCGTAGGCTTTCTCTATGTCTAATTTACACACTATGCCACTCTTCCTTCGTCAGAATCTGGAATCGATACACTCATGAGCAATGAGAGCGGTATCGAGAATCTGACGACCCAGAATGAAGGCCCCTTGATTTTCCGCGATCACATTGGAGATGAAGTCTCTAAATCTATTGGCAAGAATCTTGGCCAAAATCTTATAAGGACCCACAATAAGTCTTATAGGCCCGAAATCTTTCAACTGCTCGACCCCTTCTGACTTGGGAATAAGAGCTATAAAGGAAGCCCCCATTTCCACTAAGAGACGAACATGCTCCGAAAACTCCACCTCAAAGTCCGTAACATCCCTCCCCACTATGTGCTAGAATTTTTGAAAGAAGGCCATAGGAAAACCGTTGGGGCCTAGAGCCTTGTCCCCATACATAGATCCAAGAACAGATTTAACCTCTTCCTCTGTCACCAGTCTTTCAATGATGGTGCACCATCAGCAGAGGGGATGAAATTGCAGGTTTTCCAATCTAGGTCTGTCCCATATGTCACTTAAAAGCAGATTGCTATAGAATGAGACAACAACGCAAATTTGATCCTTATTTGTGAGAATTTTCCCATCTACTTGCAGGCTGTAGATTCTATTGACTCGGGCTCTTGCACTAGCAAAATTGTGGAAGAAGCGAGTATTCTTGTGCCCTTATGCCAAATTGCACTAGATCTTTGCCTCAATCTAATCTCTTCTTCCCTTGACCTAGCCGCATAAGCATCAGACAGGCCTATCATCTTCAAATGGTCTTCCTCAGATATGTTCGAGGCCTCCTCCGCCAAATCCAACTCATTATTCTCTTCAGTTAGCTTATCAAAGGCTTCTTCTCTTTTACCTAGCACCTTTCTTCCACATTTTCAACCTCTCTTTCAACAATTTAAGTTTTCTGGCTAATTTGAATCCTGCAAATCCTTCTACCGGGAAAGAGGCCCGCCAATCCGAGACTAACCCTTGACCGATAGCCAAGCAAGCTCGAACCTGAAGGGTTTTGGGCCCCAATCTTCCTCATCTATCTGGAGAATAATAGGTCTGTGATCTGAAGGGGTTTGGGCCCCAATCTTCCTCAATGTGAACACAGCTGTACATCGTCTTCAGGGTCCTTAATTGATTTTTTACATTTTCTGTCAAAACATCGATTTGGTGGTGCTTTCCAAACTCCACTACAACAGCTTTGTATGCCTTTTTTTTAAAACCATCGTACCTGCCTTACAACCATCACCAACTTGGTCAAGTAGCAAGTCTATTTGTTATCCATGGTGTCATTCCAGTTTTGATATCTCAGGGGACTTCCCCAACGACTTCATAAAGGGGACTTAGCCAGCGAATCGTTTGTGCCATTGCCACAAGACTTTCTCGGTTTTGAAGAGATACCTAAGGATACGTGGCTTGTGTGGTCTTACTCAAGTTATGGTAAAATAGACATAGCTAATTTCAAATATTTGCGTAATGTTGGAAATACGGAATCATAAATACTTTACTATTCAGGAAGAAAATGTGATGATGTATGAGTATGTAAGGTGCATCTTAAGAGTGTATATGTAGTAACAAATATATAAATAACAACAATGCAAGCAACCAATTCTTCATCAATGTCAATATTTGGACAGATATAGTTGGAAAATCACTCTAGCGTGATGGATGGGCTTAATTCCACATCCTCATTGGGAGTCCTTCCCTGAATTGTACCCATGCATCTGTCTCAGTTTGTGTGGTTGTTTGAAGAATCTGGTTCTTGACTACGGGATCCACGTGCATTGGTGAGGGTTGAAAGTTACATCCATAATCAGTTTGACTGTTATATTCGCATGGGATGGTTAACGTGGGATAGATGAGGAGGTGAATGATTGCATGAGCATGGTCAACATAATCGGTAAAGCATGTAAGGACGCCTATAGATGATGAATATGGTCAGGCATGGAAGATAGATGCACACCTCGGTTCGAGTTAAAGTTTCTGTAACTTGTGCCAATGTTTGGGGTAAGGGGGATGGGTATATCTGGAAAGGAGGGGAAAGCAATTGTGAAGACTTCCATTTACTCTTCACTTGCACTGGTCTTTTCAAATCCCAGTGAGGATTCTCGGTCTATTTAGACAAGAAAGGCACCATCCATTTCTGAGTAATCCACGAGAGTAATGGACGGAAATTTGAATTCCTTTATCTCTGGTTTCCTTCAATATCAAACAACCATGATAGGTCACATCAGCCAATTTCCACTTCTCCTTTCGTTTCCATCTAATCAAACAGGCCCTTATGGATAAAGTTCTCTCCATGCCTTTATATCGTATTGGGTCAGGTGACCAAGAGGAATCCCAAGCAAAACCCATTTACCAGTTGTACTTTCATAGCTTGTCTTATCCTTTATCTTGCTGTGCTTGTGTAATTTATCTGATGTCCTACTTGAGCAAATGACTTATTTATGTTGGGATGGTGGCAGGGAGCTATTATTGCAGGATCAATTACGACATGCGAAAGAAAGTGTTTCGAATATGCAGAAATTACATGAATTGGCTCAGAGCCAGTTGTTTGAACTTCGTGCTCAATCAGGTACTTTAGCGAGTAATAGTGAATGCAAATGTAGTATTGCTTTCTCTTTTAAAAATATCTTTTAAAAATTATCTTCACGATATTACGGGCATTGATGGTTGTCTGTCCATTGTCTTGCAGAAATTTTTAATTATAAAAAACAGCTCATACAACCCTTAATTTTGTCTATCTATTTCAGAGGAGGAAAGAGCAGCAAAGCAATCAGAAGTCAATCTCCTTATGGATGAAGTTGAGCGAGCTCAGACTAGACTACTTAGTCTTGAAAGGGAGAAGGTGAATATGAGAATCCATATATTGTTTATTTGTATCTGTCATGGTCTAATGGTTTTTTCGGTGATATTTGTAATGAGTCTAATGACGCATGGTTTACTAAAGCACTAAAGCTCAATCCCTAAGTATATCTTGAATTTCAACTTTTATTTCCATTGATGGTTGGAATAGTTCACACTTTCACCTTTGAAAAAGAAAAAAGAAAAGAAAAATAGTTCATCAGATTCAGAAACTCATTCATTGAAACCCATGTGTGTGCTATGGTGCCGGGCAAGGACTTCAATTGTTTTGTACTTTTCATGTCTAAATATTGTGTAGCCATTTTGTTCATCTATTTTCATTTGAAACAAATTGATTTCTTCCATGATTGTTAAACTGGATGTGGAGCTTGAATGATTAACTGCCTGCCAATGGAAGATGTCTAAAGTTAGAATTGTAGCCACAGATTTTGGTCCTTTTTTTTTTTTTTTTTTTTTTTTTTTTTTTTTTTTTTCCATCTGTGAACAGCTAGGGAAGTGAGCTTGGTCAGGGCTATTATTTTGACAACATTGGTAAAAATTTCATTTAAAGTTCCTTAAAAAAAATAATCTTTCGAAGCAACATTAATCTGCCTCAAAGCTTCTATCGAATATCATCAAATAGGGGCCATCAGATGTGAGCCAACTTACTGGTTTTGATATGTTCTTTGTTATCAAGAAATGCATATTTAACTTGTCACATGCATATAAATTTAATTATGTTTATGTGGTTGCCTCTCAATTTAAAATTCATCCCCCTTTCGTAGAGAAATTACATAGATGAACTTTTTTTTTTTGAGAGATAACTGCAAATTTATTAAAGTCCGCAAGAAAGCTGGAAAAGAAAACAAAACAATCGAAGGGCTAAAACAAGAAAGAGAGGTCAGCAGAGCAGATTCTTTAACATAAGGGGCCCACTCTGACACAATGCATTTGATGGAGAGAACAACCCTTTCAACTGAAGAAGTCTTGCTTTTGAAACACAAGCTGTTACGGTCCTTTCAAATGAACCAGAAAATACCCATTATAACAAGACGCCACACTGCTTTCTGAGACTTGCCACTAGCTCCCCCAAGTGAATCCCATAAAAGATGGTCGAAACTCTATGAGACAATGGATGAAGAGATGAACAGTAGTTTCTGTGTCTGCCATACATATTAGACAAATGTTGGGGATGATAAGAGATCTCTTTTGAAGATGGTTACAATCCTCTTCCTACCAACCAACCAAATAAACACTGCAATTCTTGGAGGAGCACCGAAATTCCAATGATGGAAAGGATAGGAAGAAGGCTTGGCTGGCTTAGAGATTAACCTGTAGAACGAGCTAACTGAAAAGGCACCTGAACTATTTCCCTTCCATACCATCGCGTCCTTATCTTGGGGCAAAGGAACATGAAAAGCAAGGTGATTCAGCAAGCTAATGAATTCCTCGGTTTTGACATCGTTAAGATTCCTTTGACACAAGGGAGACCAACTTGCTACCCCGGCACATAAAGAGTAACAACGATCAACAGGGATGAACTTATCTGAAGCAAGATTGGCTATTCTCAGAAAAAGCTCTATCAAAGGATGATCTCCACACCATGCATTTATCCAAAAGCGAATGTGGTTTCCCTTCCAAGAGAGGGAGATACCCTCCCTGAACAGATATATAGTTGACATGACTGCCTTCCACACACTAGAAGTGTGGTAGAGAGAGGAAGGCTTTATACTCCAATCTCTGGTGGGTGCCGTACTTGGAAGCAATAATATCCTTCCATAATTTTCCGTACTCCACTCTGAATCTCTAATGTTACTTTCCAAGAAGAGCAATGTTCATAAGATTTAGATTTTTCAACCTGGATTCTTTTACAAATTAAAGAAATTGTGCTATGCTTTTAACCAAGGTTTGAACCTCTCTAAATCATTTGGCATCAATATAGAGTAATAAGAGGCTATTTGCCCTCTAGGAAAAATAAGGCAGTGTGTGTATCTAAGTAGTGTTGCTCCAGGTGGCCAAGGACACTAATGGGGATCTTGATCTAACTCTTACTTATCTGGGAATTCCAAGTGCAGTAGAGGGAACATGTCTCGGGGATCAAGTGGCAAGAGATGGGAAAAGATGGCTGAGGGTGGCTATGCATCAAGTCTGCAGAATGGTGGGAGTGACTTTCGGGGACAATATTGAAGACTATTACGCTCCACTCTTATTCGTGAAAGAAAGAGGAAGCCTTTTGATGCAACCCTCTCCCCAGAAGAAAGCCCGATGATCTCCTAGAAGCTAGAAGAGCTATTAAGTCTTGTTTCTGACGTCAGTTTTTTATCTGGGGATTTTGATTCAGAGGTTAGGTAGGGAAGATAAGGGAGATCAATTCCCAAATGAGGATTCTTTGTCAGAATGTTAGGGGGCTGGGATGCCCGCAAAAGATGCGAAAAATAAAAGACATTTGCCGTAGGTGGAAACCTCAGCTGATTTCTTTCCAGGAGACTAAACTGCAAGGAGTTGACAATAAGGTTGTGGACTGTTGGCGAGTCTTCATATGATTGGGTGATCTCGGGATTAGTTGGTTTAGCCAGGGGAATTTTAATAGCTTTGGACTCCAACGTGTGGTCTAAGGTGGATTCATGGGGAGGATCTTTCTCTTTGTTAGTGGTTTTATCATATGTCGCTATTGGTTTCAAGTGCTGTTTTACGTTTGTGTATGGCCTGAATCAAGCTGTGAGAAGGCCCGAATTCTAGGAGGAACTCAATTAAGTGCAGGGAAAATTTAACTGTCCCTAGTGTATTAGTGGTGACCTCAACATTACTGGATTCTCTTTTGAGAAGTCTGGTAGAGAGAGTCATGAGCAACATGGAGGGCTTCTTTGCGTGGGTAAAACACGGTTTGGTAGATCTCCCTATGGTCAATGGGAATTTTACTTGGTCAAATGGTCAGTCTACTCTAGTCGTATCTAGGTTGGATAGATTCTTGCTATCTACAGAATGGGTGGAGGAAGACCATTTCAAATACTCAAAAGGGCACCCTAATCCTGTTTTCGACCTTTGTCTCATCTTGCTTGAAGTGAGGTGGAGAGTTGGGAGCCCAATCCATTTTGTTTCGAGTCGTCTTGTTTGGAGATTAACGATTTTGCAAATTGTCTTAAAGATTAGTGGAACTCCTCCATCTTTGTGGGTTCGCTAATCCTGCTTCATCTTTGTCTAAAAGGCATTTGCCGGAGGTGGAAACCTCAGCTGATTTTTGATCGGGACATCATGCGCATGCGCACGCCCCCCACCCTATGCACATACTCAAGGAGGAAGGCCCCACTATCGATCTGGATCGACGACGATATCTATGGAGGACCTCTTAGTTAGGGGGCTGTGCTATGGAGCATTGGAGTGGACCTGATGATCATGTGGATTCCACCATTTGATCTCATGATCGTGGCCCACTACCCTAGATGATCTAGGATTTTGAGTTTTGGTTATTATCATTATTAGAAACATCATGAACGGTTTTGATTGCGTAGATTAGTTGTTATTTTTGTTACTTCATCTCTAAGTATTAGTGCGTGCATATGGCGCGACTTTTGGAGTTTAGGGTTTTCTTATAAATAAGCAACCCCATGTAGGTATTTTTTTTTTTGAAGTTTTATGAATAAAATTCTGCATTTTTTCTTCTTCTTTATCTCTCTGAGTTGAAGAATCTAATTGGATGCGAAACTCTCCATTCCTTGAAGGGCTAACTACCGTTGTGCGAAGCCACAACCATCCCAAATCATCCTCACCCCCTACACCCCACATCCATTATCTTCTACAACCCTCCCATCTTCAGATTCACCCCTTTTTGTACCCAGGTTCTCCACAACAGATTTTCAAATTCTTGCCCACCAGAGGGGCTGAAACTTCGGCGGAGCACCATGCACAAACTGGGCAGCGGATCGACATGAGATTTGGTGTGTGAGTGGGCCACCCTTGGCCGATCCCACCCTAGGTGGCCTTTTCCGGTTTCGTGAGCCCCGTACACGTGCGGACAGGGATTTACCGACGTGCGCCTGGGCCGGGTTGCTGTCCACACGCGTGGATCATCTCGGGTTCTTTATCTCTTCTATCTCTCCTCTTGCCTTAAATTACCAACCCTAACCCTAGATAGTCCCAAATTTCAAGTATTTTCAACTTTTGCAAACTCTAGATTTTCCCCTAATTGAAACATGGTGAATCTCTTGAATTGGGGAACAATCCTTTGCAAGAGTTGATGAATTTTACACTCATTTGGGCATTTGTTTGGTTTGTAATTTTACTTGATCCAGCTCTAAACTTGTGTAGGCTTAGACCCCCGTAGATTCCCCTTGATTGAATGTTTGATTGTATGTGGGACGTGGAATTTTGTGATTGTTTAAAATTGGTATGATCTGAAGCTTGAAATCTTGCATGTCATATTTAATTTCATGTCCTGCATCAAATTTAGTATTAGAGCCTAGGGTTTTCATAGGGGAATGCATTGCATGTTTAGGGTTTAGTTTATTTATGTCTATTTTGCATCAAGTCTCCTCTTACAAGGTTGTTTAGGACCCATCATTCACGATATGGGCTGTTGAATTTTCTCTTGTTAGAAAATCCCTATATTTCATGGCTGAATTTTCTGTTAACAAATTATTTAGGCAGTTATATTGCTGGAATTTTAGTAGTGTTGTGCAGTTTCCCTCATATAGAGTCCTATAGGATCATTTAGTCCCATTTAGACGCATATAGTTGTATTAGAGGGTCTTTGAGTTGAGTGGTTGTATGCCCACACGTACTGGTCGTGGTTTTGGTTTGCTCCCTATGCTAAGCATGGAGCTATTGCAAGAGTCAATGAACAATATAACCTGACAGTTTGAGTCTTTGGGTAGGCGTTTGAACAACGTATTGACCAACGCTTTGAACAACTTAACGTGCGCGTTACCCAACTAGAGACCTCCACCCGGGCAAATCCCGTCATTGGGGAAGATGCCCAATCTCAGGCAAGTGGTCAGGAGGATAGACAAGGGAATGAGGGTGGCCAAGGAAACGGTCATGGGTGCGCACCCGTGCACCGACCCTGCGAGGGGCAACATGATCATTATGACCCAGATGCACAACTCCTCAAGTGAGTTAGAGTAGAGGCCCCTACGTTTAATGGCCACTTGGACCCTAAAACTTTTCTAGATTGGTTGGCGGATATGGACCACTATTTTTGAGTGGTACGACATGTCGGATGTTTGTCGAGTCCGATTTGCCAAGATGAAGCTTGTGGGCCAAGCAAAAAGGTTTTGGGCTACTGTGGAGCGAAAGAAAGAAAGGTTGAGGGAGCCCCCAATAATCCATTGGGGAGACATGAAAGAAACTCTAAAGGAGAAGTACCTCCCTTTCTCTTATCACTTGAGGTTGGTTGAAGATTGGTAGTCTCTTCGACAAGGTTCCATGAGTGTGGCTGAATACATTGAGAAGTTCGAAGAGTACTTGACCCGGTGTGAAGTTGAAGAGGATTCCGTACTCACTCTTGCTTGATTTAAGACAGGCCTCTGTTCTAACGTTCGGAGAGAGTTACTCGCCAAGGACATAGACACTCTTGAATAGATGTATCAAGTAGTGTTGGAGGTTGAGTAATACTTCAAAGCATCTGTGGGAAGGCGGTTTGAGTTTCGTGATTTTGGCACTAAGGCCAATTTTTTTGGGGCTAAGCCTAACACTGGATGTCAATACAAGCCTTCCAGTAATTCTCAGTCTAGGCCTAAGGATGATAAGGGTAACGGAGTTGTCGGGTTTAGCTCACGCAAAAGTGATGCGAGTAGGTGTTTTAGATGTCAGGGGTTTGGCCACTTTGCCAACTAGTGTGGTATGAAAGAGGGCACCAAGGTGTTCCATATTGATGGGCAAGTAGAAGTAGTGCCCCCAGAAAGTGACGGTGAGGAGGAAGAATATGAGCCAGCAGAAACCCCTAGTGATGAGGAAGAATATGAGCCAGCAGAAACCCCTAGTGATGAGGAAGAGGGAGTGCAAGAGCCTGCGACCCTTGCAGTTGTGCGTTGCGCCTTTGCACAAGCCAAGAATATCGACAATTGGCGCCACAACACGATCTTCTATACTTACGCAAAATCTGGTGATAAGAGTTGCAAAATGATCGTGGATAGTGGTAGTTGTGCCAACGTGGCATCAACTGGCATTGTGAGCCGTTTGGGCTTGAAGCTTGAAGCCCATCCTCAACCCTATAGAGTGTCTTGGGTTGATGAAACTTCCATTCTAGTCTCGCACCGTTGTTTCGTTCCTATTTAGTTTGGATCATATAAAGACATACTTTAGTTTGATGTTGTTTCCATGGATGTTGGCCATATCATTCTGGGTAGGCTCTGACTCTATGACAGGGATGTTACCATATTTGGCCGTTTAAATGTGCGTTCATTTTGGTTTGAGGGTAAGAAGATCAAGCTAAATTCACTTCCACCTAAGAACACGACTGGAAAGGAGCCCACCACAAAGAGTGGTGTGAGCGGCTCAAAAGAATTGAAGGAATCGAAGTCCAAGTCTAAGCCTCTCCATATTCTAAATGCCAAAGACTTTGAGCGAGAGACTGAGTCGGACTCGATAGTGTATGCCCTTGTGGTTAGGGAGAGTGCACCAGAGGCTAGTGTAGAGTTACCCACTGAGGCCATTCTGGTAGTGGATGAGTTTTGTGATGTCTTTCCTGATGATCTACCAGATGAACTTCCCCCTATGAGAGATATACAATACGCCATTGATTTAGTCCCTGGGGCGACTCTACCAAACCTCCCTCATTACAGAATGAACCCAAAGGAGCATGCAGAGTTAAAGAGACAGATTGATGAGCTCCTAGAAAAAGGGTTTCATTCGAGAAAGCATGAGCCCGTGTGCCGTGCCTGCCCTTCTTACACCTAAAGAAGGATGGCACATGGAGGATGTGTGTTGATAGTGGGGCCATCAACAAAATCACAGTCAAGTATTAGTTTCCCATACCGCGTCTTGATGATGTGTTTGATATGATGGACAACGCTACTATCCTCTCGAAAATTGACCTCAAAAGTGGTTATCACCAAATCCGTGTACGCCCTGGTGATGAGTGGAAGACGGCCTTCAAGACGACGAATGAGCTATACGAGTGGCTAGTCATGCCTTTTGGGCTGACTAATTCCCCGAGTACCTTCATGCGTGTGATGACCCAAGTGTTAAGGCCCTTCATGGGGAAGTTCCTGGTCGTCTACTTTGATGATATCCTGATTTATAGCATGACCAAGGAACAACACCTCAACCATTTGAGGCAGGTTTGTGGGATCCTTAGAGCCAAAAAATTATACGCCAACTTAAAGAAGTATGCGTTTATGTCTAGTAGCGTTATCTTCTTAGGTTTTGTTGTCTCAGCTGAGGGTGTGTCGGCGGATCCCGTGAAGGTCAAGGCCATTATCAATTGGTCTGAACCGCGTAGTATTCACAAGGTTCACAGCTTTCATGGCTTGGCCACCTTCTATAGACGGTTCATTCGAGGCTTCAGTTCCATTATGGCTCCCATCACGGATTGCATAAAAAAAAGGAGAGTTTCAATGGATGAAGGCAGCCTCGAAGGCCTTCAAGGAGATAAAGGTCAAGATGGCCAAAGCTCCAGTCACGTGACTTTCGAATTTTTCGAAAGTTTTTGAAGTCGCCTGTGACACGTCAGGAGTCAACATAAGAGGAGTACTTAGTCAAGAAGGGCATCCTGTCGCCTTCTTTAGTGAGAAACTGAATGAGGCGAAACAGAAATACTCCGCCTATAACAAAAAGTTCTAGGCGGTAGTGCAATCGTTGCGCTACTGGCGTCATTGTCTATTGCCGCAAGAATTCGTCTTGTTCTCAGATCACGAGGCCTTGAGATATCTGAACTCTTAGAAGAAATTAAATCCTAGGCATGCCAAGTGAGTCCAGTTCCTTCAAAAGTATCAAAAGTATACTTTTATGCTTAAGTACAAGGCCAGTGTAGAGAATAAGCCTGCCAACGCGTTAAGTCGTCGAGTCGCGTTACTCAATTCCATGAGTGTCGAAGTCACAGGGCTAAAGCGTGTCAGAGAGGATTATTCTGAGTGCCTAGATTTTAGAATTATGTACGCATCGTTGTTAGAGAGTCTGTCAGGGCTAGTAGTGATTATTTGATATTGGATGGATATTTGTTTAGGAGTGACCGCTTGTGCATACCTCACACCTCCCCCCGCAATTTTCTTGTTTGGGAGTTGCATTCAGGAGGGGTCGCGAGTCATTTTGGTTGAGGCAAGACCATTGCCTTAGTGGAGGATCAATTTTATTGGCCAAGCCTCAAGTGAGACGTGGCCAGAATTATAGGGCAGTGTCTTACTTGTCAACTGGCAAAGTAGAAAAAAACAGAATACAGGGCTATACACACCTTTAATAGTTCCATTCGCCCCTTTGTAGGACATCAGTATAGACTTCGTGCTTGGGCTCCCCAAGATTATTCGGAAACATGATTCCATATTTGTTGTCGTGGACTGTTTTTCTAAAATGTCCCACTTCATTCCTTGTGCGAAGACCTTTGACGCATCTCATGTTGGCAAGTTGTTCTTTAGTGAGGTTGTCAAACTTCATGGGTTACCTAAAACCATAGTTTCTGACCGTGACGTGTGACTCATGAGTTATTTTTTGGAAGACACTATGGCATATGATGAGTACTAGGCTCCAATTTTCTTCTACCTACCACCCTCAGACAGATGGTCAGACTGAGGTGGTCAATAGGAGCCTAGGAAATTTGCTCAGGTGTCTAGTGGGGGAGCACACTAGGACATGAGACACTGCACTACCTATCGCCGAGTTCGCATTTAATAGTTCTGTCAATAGATCCACAGGTTTAAGTCCTTTTGAAGTCGTTACTGGTTATAAACCTAGGAAGCCTATTGATCTTGTCCCTATGTCCCTGTCCCATAGGCCATCAGAGTCTGCAGAGTCCTTTGCATATCATATTCATTCATTCATCGCATCAAGAAATCAAGCGAAAGATCAATACTAGTAATGAACATTACAAAATTTCTGCAGAGCAACATAAACGATTCAAGGAATTCAATGTAGGGGGCTCTGTGACGGTTCACATCAGGCCAGAGCAGTACCCTCAGGGAGCCGTTCATAAATTACACGCGTGTAGTGTTAGACCATTCAAAATTATAAAACTAAACAGTCTCAATGCGTAAGTGGTAGATTTTCTACCTTGCATAGGAATTAGTTACACATTCAATGTGGAAGATCTAGTTACACTTCAGGGGACCACTGATACATTGTCCAACCTTTTACCTAACCATCCTGATTCCCCAGACTTTTCTCTTGATCCATGGCTCCTTCATGACCCATCTTCCCAGCCTCTATCTCCCATACCTACCATTCTCACACCCAGATATGAGATAATAGAGGATATTCTGGACCATCAGATAGTATCAACGTCGGACGATGGATTTCAAAAGTTCCTGGTCAAGTGGAAGTCACGCCCAACTTCATATAATACGTGACTCATTGAGGAGGAGCTTCAGAGACTTGATCCTGACATCTTGGAGCGGTTCCAGAGTTTTGTTTCGCCAGTAGCAAAACCTTCACAGCCGGGGAGAGTTGATGGGGACATCATGAGCATGAGCATGCGCACGGCCCCCACCTTACGCACGTACTCAAGGAGGAGGAAGGCCTTACTATCGATCTGGATTGACGACGACATCTATGGCAGACCTCTTAGTTAGGGGGCTATGCTATGGAGCATTGGAGTGGACTCAATCATCATGTGGATTCCACTATTGGATTTCATGATCGTGGCCCACTACCCTAGATGATCTAGGATTCTGTGTTTTGGTTATTATCATTATTAGAAACATCATGAATGGTTTCGATTGCGTAGATTTGTTGTTATTTTTGTTACTTCATCTCTCAGTATTAGTGTGTGCACATGGCGCGACTCTTGGAGTTTAGGGTTTTCTTATAATAGGCAACTCTATGTAGGTATTTTTCATTGAAGTTTTATGAATAAAATTCTGAGTTTTTTCTTCTTCTCTATCTCTCTGAGTTGAAGAATATAATTGGGTGCGAAACCCTCCCTTCCTTGAAGGGCTAACTACCGTGGTGCAAAGCCACAACCATCCCAAATCATCCTCACCCCCTACACCCCACATCTATCATCTTCTACAACCCTCCCATCTTCAGATTCACCCCTTTTTGTACCCAGGTTCTCCTCCACAACGGATTTTCAAATTCTGGCTCACCAGAGGGGCCGAAACTTCGGCGGAGCACCACACACAAACTGGGCAGCGGATCGACACGAGATTTGGTGTGTGAGTGGGCCACCCCTGGCCGATCCCACCCTAGGTGGCCTTTTCTGGTTCCGTGGGCCCCACACACGTGCAGACAGGGATTCACGCACGTGCGCATGGGCCGGGTTGCCGTTCACACGCGTGGATCATCTCAGGTTCCTCTCGTTTATTTCTCTCCTCTCTCGCCTTAAATCCCCAACCCTAACCCTAGATAGTCACGAATTCCAAGTATTTCCAACTTTTGCAAATCCCAGATTTTCCCCTAATTGAAACATGGTAAATCTGTTGAATTGGGGAACAATCCTTTACAAGAGTGGATGAATCTTATACTCCTTTGGGCATTGTTTGGTTTATAATTTTACTTGATCCAGCCCTAAACTTGTGTAGGCTTGGACCCCCGTAGATTCCCCTTGATTGAATGTTTGATCGTATGTGGGACATGGAATTTTGTGATTGTTTAAAGTTGGTATTATCTAAAGCTTGAAATGTTGCATGTTATATTTAATTTCGTGTCCTACATCAATTTCTTTCCAGGGGAGTAAACTGCAAGGAGTTGATAGTAAAGTTATGGACTCTCTGTGGGTAAGTCTTCAAAATGATTGGGTGATCTCTAGATCAGTTGGTTCAGATGGGGGAATTCAGGTAACTTTGTACTCCAACCTGTGGTTAAGTTGGACTCATGGGGAGGATCTTTCTCTCTGTTGGTAGTTTTATCAAATGTTACTATCGCTTTCAAGTGGTGTTTTACGTCTATGTATGGCCTGAATTAAGCTACGAAAAGGCCTGAATTCTGGGAGGAACTCGATTTAGTGTTGGAAAAATATAACTGTCCTTGGTTTATTAGTTGTGACTTCAGTGTTTTAAGTATCGACGACATTGGCCGATATATGCCACAATATATCTTGTATCCTGCTTGGGTTATATGAAACGCATAAGTAGTGGGATATCTCCTACATGTTCAATCTGGTGAGAACTTTTTTTTTTTTTTTTTCTGTAAATCATGTTAAATCAGTGTCAAATTGTTACAAATCCATGATTTTTTATGTTTTGCATGAAAAATCTTGGATTGGGAGCTTCAATTTTGAGATTTGGAGGAGATGAGCATAGTTGTGGAAAATTGGAAAAAAAAAATCCTAATTTCTCACAAATCAGTTGCAATTTTTGTGTCCAAACATAAATCAAACATATATGTACTGATCTAGTGATTCTTCTTTTGCTTTTAAATGTATTGCTTGTGTTTCCACGTCTTTTTACATTTATAAATTATATGAATAGACTTTGAATATACTTGCATCAATTCAGTTAGACAACGCATAGATTAGGATCCCATACAAAGAAAACCTATTATGTGCACTTATTTTTTGTAATGTTTTGATTTATAAGTGTGTATTTATGTCCTTTTTAACAATCACTGAAGTTTCATTTAAAAATTCGACCAATTTCCCGATGTTTCCCCATGTTTCTAATAACAATGATACATTATGCGATAAAATTGATATATCCAATGCGATAACTGATATGTATCCACATCCCGAGGGTGCGATACGTAACGTGATACCGATATTTCAAACACTGGTGGGTGACTTCAACATTACTAGATTCTCTTTCGAGAAGTTTCGCAGAGAGAACGTCACGAGCAACATGAAGGGCTTCTTTATGTGGATCATCAAACATGGTTTGGTAGATCTCTGTAAGGTCACTGGGAAATTTTCTTGGTTGAATGGGTAGTCTACTCTGGTCATGTCTAGGTTGAATAGATTCCTGTTGTCTATGGAATGGGTGGAGAAATTCCATTTGGCATACTTGAAAGGGCTCCCTAATCTTGCTTCCGATCATTGTCCCATCTTGCTCGAAGCTGAGGTGGAGAGCTGAGAGCCCAATCCATTTTGTTTGGAGTTATCTTGGTTGGAGATTGATGGTTTTACAAATTGTCTCAAAGATTGGTGGAACTCCATCTTTGTGGGCCATGTCGATTTTTTTCTAAGTAAGAAATTAAAGCTTCTAAAGGCCAAAATTATTAGTTGGAAAAAGGAGTTTTAGGGAAAATGAGAAGAGGAGATGGATGAAATGTTGAAAGGAATTCACAACATTCACATAAAGGCGGAAGATGTGGAGCTTTCGTAGGAGGAAAAGGAAAAAAGGATGTGGTTATGTAAACGATATTTGGATTGCCTAAAGGCGGAAGAGATTAAATGGAAGCAACGTTCGAGGGCTACTTGGTTAAAGGAAGGGGATAAAAACATTGTTTTTTCATAGCATCGCTAGCAAGATGCAACAAGTTGGGCAGTGTTGTAGTGGAAGGTAAGAAGAATTCAAGACAAAGATCAGGTGTGCGCTTCGGCTGTAGAATATTACAAGTCTCTTCTCACCGATGATGATGCAACATCTATCTAAATGCCTTTGTCGAAGGAAGAAGTTAATGCCATTGTAACTTCGTAGGGAAGGGATGAGGCCCACGATCCCGATGACTTCCTCGTGGTTTTAAAATTTCAGGAATTTTGGGATGTAGTTAAAGTGGACGTTATGAGTTTCATGTCGGAGTTTCACACGAGAGGCGGCTTATTGATGGAATTGGGTGCGTCTTTGGTTAGTATCATCCTGAAGATTACAAGTGCAGATAGTTTGAAAGATTCTAGGCCGATTAGTCTGATTGGAGGGCTGTACAAGATTGTAGCTAAAACTTTTGCTATAAGATTTCGGATGGTTTTGGTATTAGTTGTTTCTAAGTAGTGTTCGCAATATCGATACTATCGGCTGAAATTATTGTTATCGCTGGCCAGCGACACGAAACCTGTCGGAAACCCCTAAAAAATCGATTAATATGTATCGTGCGATATATCGCACTGTTTTTTGTGATATCACAGATATTATCTGCAGATATATCCCTTTATCTGCGGATTTTATCCTAGACCCACGGATCTACCGTAGATTCTGTTATAGACTCATGGATCTGCCGTAGCCAACATTCGACAATAATTTCAACGATAAAAGGGCAGATAATGTTGGGCTTGCATAATTACTAAAAAAAAAGGAAGAAGGAAAAAAAAAGGGAAAAGCTTTCAATTCAGAGGGGATTTTGGTACTTGTAGAAGAAGATTACATGATCGGAAGTAGAATTTGGTGGGCCACTCGATCGATCCACAATGACACGTTGTAAGTTCCATAAAATCTCGATTTCCCTATTTTTTTTTTTTTTCTTCAAATAGATGTTAGATTCAAATGGCAAAGGAGATTTCGACAAGAAATCTGCAAAAACCCACGGAAATTTGGGTTTGATTGAGGGATTTTGGGATTCTTTGAGAGATTTTAGAGTCCGGTCCTTCCAGCCTTTTCTATTTTGAAAATGGCTTTGAAAGCCTCTTACGGATGCGGGTTGCTTCGCGTTAGCTCAAGACAGACGGTCCTGTCATGGGCTTTGTGGGGTCCACCTTGATGTATATGTTTTATCCAATCCATCCATTCATTTTAGAAGATCATTTTAGGGCATGAGTGCAAAAATGAGACAGTTTTAAGGCTCTAGTGGACCACACCCCATGAAGTGGCGGAGATTGTATGCTTACCATTGCTAACTTTTTGGTAGGGATAAAAGTTTTGGATCAAGCTGATATTTATTTTGTACCTTCAATCAGGTCTATGTGACCTTATGAACAAGTTGGATGGCCAAATAAACATCACGATGGGCCCTACGACATTTTGAATAGATTGGATGGCAAAGAACTCAATCACTAATGTTTAATGTGGTGTGGTCCACTTGAGCCTTCATTTTGCCTCTTTTTTAGGATCATGCCTTAAAATGACCTGTCAAAGTGGATGGACGGTGTGGATAAAACATATAATATGGTGGACCCCATAGAACCCTTGATTGTGTTCGTCTCTTGCTAGGTACGGGCGGAGCCCAACTTGGGTGAAACCCCGGAACCAATGATGTGGGTGGGACCCTAACTGTAGGGGCCCACCTCGATGTACGAATTGTATGTCCACGCCGTCTATATGTTTTTTAAGCTTATTTTAGGCCATGCAAGGTGTCCGGTATCGGTTACGTATCGGCCGTATCGGCCGATACGTAACGGAAACGGTAATGGCCGATACGCGATACGGGGTCGTATCGGCCGTTACGTTTTTTTGCACCCGTATCGGCCGATACGGCCCCGTATCGGCCGTACGGACCGGAATGCTGTCGTAATGTCATCAAGTAACGGTCCGATCCGATAACGGCTATATTTTTTTGTCTTTTTAATGACTTTTTTGCTGTTTTTTTTCAAAATTCTTGCTTCCAAACTATTTTTCATACCTTCCAATAGTAATTTCGACCAACCTTAGGTGGTTATTTGGGACAAAAACACGTTATATCACGGATTTGGTTGAATCAAAGCTTGGAGGGCCATTTTCAGAAATTATCAAAAATAGGTATTTATTTTTTTAAATATGTTTTACTGTTTTAATCATGCCATATGATGTGTTAATCATAGTAGAACATGATAATGTGCATTTACAGATTTGGGGTGTCATTTAATATTTTTTATATTTTTTTTTCTATTTACGCATGAATTTTGACCCTTTTTTTAAAATTCCAAAAATCAAATTTTAAGGGTTGTTTTGCTGTTTTAATCATGTCATAGGATGTGTTAATCATAGTAGAACATATTAATGTGCATTTTACTGATTTGGGGTGCCATTTTATATTTTTTTATATTTTTTTCTATTTACGCATTTATTTTGGCCGTTTTTTGAAAATTCGAAAAATCATTTTTTAATGATTCTTTTGCTGTTTTAATGATGCCATATGATGTGTTAATCATAGTAGAATATGTTAATGTACATTTTACAGATTTGGAGTGCCATTTTATATTTTTTTTCTATTTACGCATGAATTTTGGCCGTTTTTTTGAAAATTCGAAAAATCATTTTTTAATGATTCTTTTGCTGTTTTAATGATGCCATATGATGTGTTAATCATAGTAGAATATGTTAATGTACATTTTACAGATTTGGAGTGCCATTTTATATTTTTTTTATATTTTTTTCTATTTACGCATGAATTTTGACATTTTTTTTTAAAATTCGAAAAATCAATTTTTAAGGGTTGTTTTGCTGTTTTAATCATGCCATATGATGTGTTAATCATAGTAGAACATGTTAATGTGCATTTTACGTAATTGGGGTGCCATTTTATATTTTTTTTATATTTTTTTCTATTTACGCATGAATTTTGACCATTTTTTTAAAATTTGAAAAATCAATTTTTAAGGGTTGTTTTGCTGTTTTAATCATGTCATATGATGTGTTAATCATAGTAGAACATATTAATGTGCATTTTACAGATTTGGAGTGCCATTTTATATTTTTTTTCTATTTACGCATGAATTTTGACCATTTTTTAAAAAGATATTTTCATATTACATTCATTCTAATATATCTATCATTGATAGTAGACAGTTAGAAAATTAAAAATATGAATTTTGTAGTCAAATTTAGGTTATCTGGTTCATAAATTCATCAGACAGTCCGATACAACTTCTCACCAAAGAGTGGACCGTTACACCACCACAACCATGTTCCAATTTATAAATGAATGCATATTTGGAATGCTTAGAATATTCCGGATTTAATCCATATTTTTTCATATTTTTTTGGCAAAAAAAATTTTTTCTTACATTAGATGTCCGCATTACGCCCCAGATATCGCCGTTACGCCCAGATATCAGATCGGTTTTGGAGGTCACCGTTACGCCAACCGATACCGATACGGGACACCTTGAGGCCATGGGCCCAGAAATGAATAAGATAAAAAGTTTCAGGTGGACCACACTACAGGAAATATTGGTTAATGACCATTAAAAACCTTTTGTGGACCACAAAAGTTTTACATCAAGGTGATATTTGTTTTCGTCAGTCATCCAGATCTGTATGACCTTATCAATAGGTTGGATGGTCAATAAACATTACAGTGGACGCCAAGAAGCTTTTAATGGTGGAAGTTCAATGACCATTGTCCTGTGGTGTGGTCCACTTGAAATTTTTGTTGGCTTCAATTTTGGGACCATGTCCTAAAATAATCTGGAAAAAAAGATGGATGGTGTGTATATACATTGCATACATCGAGGTGGGCCCTACTGTCAGGGTCCCACCCACATTGCTGGTTCTAGGTCTCACCCAAGCTACGCTCGGGTATTTACCTAATCAACGCCCATTTTTTAGGGGGCAGATTAGGTGTGTTACAACAGGGTATTTACCCTTACCGTGGGCCCACCTTGATGATTTGGTTACATCCACCCTGTCCATCCGTTTTTCTAGCCCATTTTAGGATGGAGTCCTAAAAATTATGTAGATCCAAATCTCAGGTGGACCACACCTCATGAAAGAGTGGTGATTGAGTGTCTCACCATTAAAAATTCCAAAGGGCCCATCATAATGTTTTCATATTGTTTATTTGCAATCCAACCTGTTGATAATGTTAACAAGATCTGGATTAAGGGAAAATACAAAGATGATCTTGATCCAACAACTTTTCTGGCCCATAAAAAGTTTTTAATGGTCTTTCATCACCGTTTCTAGTGGTATGGTCCACTTGAGATTTGGATCTTCTTAAGGTTTAGGATTATGCCCTAAAATGAGATGGGAAAACAGATAGATGGCGTGGATATATAAAAACTACATCAAGGTGGGCTCCACACATTAGAGTAACACTCACTAAGGTGTTATCCGAGTGGACCACACCACAAGAAACAATGGTGTGATTGAACACCCACCATTAAAAACTTCTGTGGGCCTACTTTAAGTAGATCGATAACGGTTATTTTTCATCCAACTTGTTGATAAGGTCAAACAGACCTGAATGAAGGTAATGTACAAAGATCAACTTGATCTAAAAATTGTGGTTCCACTGGAATTTTTATTCGCCATCCAACTTGTTCGTAATGTCACAAAGACTTGGATGAAGAGACCACACAAATATCAGCTTGATCGAAAGCTTCTGTTGCCCATGAAGACGATGATTACGACTCTACGAGCCACTGCGTAACTCTCTGTGGGTCTAGGCCATAGCCATCCACATTATTGATAGGTATGTCTTTTAAAGTCCACTATACATTTTGCTTTTGAATGCATTGGTTGTGTTTTCATACATGTCTTGATACATTTATAAATGTTATGCATCATATTTGAATATGGTTGTTGACTGTTTTTCTAAAATGGCCCATTTCATTCAGTGCTCGAAAACGTCAGATGCCTCCAATGTGGCTAAGCTTTTCTTTGGGAAGGTAGTGCATTTACATGGTCTACCTAAGACCATAGTGTTTGATCGTGATGTACACTTTATGAGCTATTTTTGGAAGACACTATGGCACATTGTGGGGACAAGGCTTCAATTTTCATCTGCCTATCACCCTTAAACAGACGGTCAGACTAAAGTTGTCAATAGTAGTCTTGGAAATCTGCTTCGATGTCTTGTGGGGTGATCATGTCCGAACTTGGGATATTGCTTTGCCTGTAGCTGAGTTGGCATATAATAGTTTCATCAATAGGTTCATAGGCTTGAGTCCATGTGCGGTTGCACATGGGTTTGCACGTCACATACATGAGTTGCATAGTGAGATCAAGAAGCGAATTAATGTAAATAATGAAAAGCGTTTGTTGATTCTCATCGCAGGTTTCATGAATTCCAAGTAGGAGATTATGTCATAGTTCGTATGAGGCCTGAACGGTTCCTGTATGGGGCTGTTAAAAAGTTACAAATGTGTAGCACAGGACCATACAAAATACTGCAGAAACTGGGTCCTAATGCGTATGTAGTAGATCTTCCAACTACCATGGGAATTAGCTCTACTTTTAATTTGGAAGATCTAGTATAATACAAGGATCTTGCTACTTCACCTTTTGATCCATTCACATACCTTACCACAGACATGACCTAGTCCCAAATCCATGGCCCCTACCTAACCAATTATCCGAGCCTTTGCCATCTCTACCCTCGCCTACTCGAAGCGAACAAATAGAAGACATACTGAATGCACAAGCAGTTTCCACTCGACATGGAGGATTTCAGAAATTACTCGTCAAGTGGAAGAACAGGCCAATCTCAGACAGTACGTGGATTATAGAGGATGAGTTATAACATTTAGATCCAAACATTTTGGAGCGCTACTAGAGTTTTAGTCTGCCAGAGGCGAACTCTTCTCAGCCGAGGAGAGTTGATGAGGACATCACGTCACGTACAACCTTGCGTACGTATCGAAGGAGGAGGTTGGCCGCACCGATTTTCCTGTGGCTAGGACAGTACCCGTGATCGTGCTGAAGACCCCATGTGCATGTGCGAGCATCTAGAAGATCCCACACTGGGAAAATGTACATGGGTTGCTTTATGGAGTGATCCAGACCATTGGATCGGAGGGACGTGACGATCGGGCCGTTGGATCACATGATCGGGCCATTGATCATGGATCATCCACACTAGTTTTCTTAGATTTTATCAGCATTATAGGATTTAGTTTCGTTTATGTTATATTTGGACATCATTATGAGTGTTTTAGTTGATTTTAGTTAGAATATGGTTATTTTCATCAAAATTCAGAAAACATGGTGTTAATTATTATTTTTCAACTTTCTTAAAGCTATAAAAAGAGGGTGGGCGTGTGACCCTCTCTCTCATTAGGTTTTTGTGATAAAAAAAGAGAAAAGCTCTTGCTTTCTTCTTCCATCTTCAAGGGATTTGAAGATACTTCCATTTGATTTGGAAGGGAAATTAGTGCGAGTCTAATCTTCATCAACGGAGGTGCGAGGTCTCCATCTATCCCACACCGTCATCTCTTTCCCCTCCATCAAAGTATTGTCTTTAAGTTCTTTGGTTCTCACAACGTAAGCCTTCGTCTTCTCCTAAACCCCTTTCTTCCATTCCTGAAATCTTAACCCTAAATCCAAAATCTCTAATTTTGCTACTTTCCCAAAATTACCCAAACCCTAATTTTTGCCCTATGTTGTATTAGGTTTTCTACTTTGAAATAAACTATACCCTATGCTAATTGGATGTCCCTACATCCATTAGATCATAGTTTCTTTTTATTTAATGATCTCGTGTGACGATGTTGGTAACTTAGGCTAGGATTATGCATGATGTCATTTTTTTTGTTTGTGATATCCGTTGTGTTTAAGGTAATGCTTGTGTCTTTTTTGTTAATTGTCTTAATTCTATTACTTGATCTTACAAGTTATTTGGTTCATGCATTGGTCTTGCATCATAGATCATTTAGGCTTTATCCTCCTATCTGTTTGTGGCTGTGGCAGAGGCTTTGGGTGGTATGTTAGTAAAGGGGCAAGAAGTTGGCCTCTTTTGGGGGTTTATGGTGCATAGGGTGAACCCACCGATCTCTCATCTCTAGTTCGTTGATGATACTTTGGTCTTTTGTAAAACTAATGTGTCTATGGTGGAAAAGTTGAGGATGGTGATGCTTTGCTTTGAAGGAGTCTCTGGCCTCAAAGCGAATGTTGTTAAGAGTGAAATGCTAGGGGTGTGTCTTCCTAAGGAGGAGTTGGCTCGGTTGGCAGGGGCTTTTGGGTGCAAAACAGGGGCTTTTCCTACAACCTATCTTGGGCTCCCTTTCTGCATTAGGAAGCCAACAAATCAGTTGTGGAGCGGTTCAAAAGGAAACTACCTAAATGGAACTGTTGATATTTATCTCTTGGTGGTCGGATAACTCTCATCAAGTTTGCTCATTTGAATCTTTCATCATATTTTGTGTCTCTATTCAGATGCCCAAAATTTGTCCTCAACAAGTTAGAGAAGTTGAGAAGAGATTTCCTTTGGCAAGGGTCAGATGACAAGAAGAAGTTTCACCTGTTGGAGTGGAATGAGGTTTGTAAGGGGGTGGTTGTTGTTATAAATTTGGATTTGATGAATACGGCTCTTTTGGCAAAATGGGAGTGGTGCTTTGGGGAGAAAGAAGGCTCGTGTCGGAGAGAGATCATTCCAGGAAAGTACGGATGCTAGGATGGTGGGTTAAAGACTCTTCCCTATACAAAGCCTCGGGAATATGGAAAGGGATTTTGATGCTTAAGGAGATTAGAGAAGGGGTAGGCTTTTCATTAGGGAATGGTGAGAGAATCCGGTTTTGGAAAGATGTGTGGACTGGCGATTATCCTCTCCAGGTCGTATTTCCAAGAGTTGTCGCTCTCATTGGTAAAAGAGATTAAAGTATCCGAGTCTTATTCCGTTATGGGTAACAACATTCTTTGGTGTCCTCCTTATCCTCGAGGCATGGATGATGAGGAAGTAAAAGAGTTTGTGAGTCTTTTGGACAGGCTTATCCTGTATGCTCTGGATTGTAATGAGCAGTACAAGTTGCTTTGGCTCAAGAATAAGTTAGGTCACTTCTTGGTTCGATCATTCTATCGATGCTTGCGTTCCTCATCTATGGTTGGGTGGTGTGATTGTACATCCCGTGTGTGGTACTACGGAGCCCCACCAGAAGTTGCGGCATTCAATTGGTTGGTGGGAAGGAAGAGTGCTCACAATTGGTAATCTTCAAAGAAGGTCTATGGTTCTTTCAAATGTTTGTGTGATGTGTATGAGGGTTGTGGAGTCGGTTAATCATCTTTCCATTCACTGCAAGGCCATTGCGGAATTATGGAGCTGTTTCATTACTTCCTTTGGCATGTCTTGGGTAGTGCCCGAGTTTGTTACTCCTGAATTGGCATGGTGCGAGGATCGGGAAGCAAAAGATCGTCATATGGAGGATGAAAATTCTAGCTATTTGGTGGATGATTTGGGGGGAAAGAAATAGTAGATGCTTCTGTAATGCCTCTAGCAAGGAAGCGGACGTTCTTCTAAGGGCTAAATCATTTGTTTTGGCTTGGGTTTCGAATGTAATTTTTTTAGGGATTGTGATTTTGATTTTCTACTTTGTTTGTAATTTGTGGTGTTAGCTTGGCGCCTTGTGAATAAAGTCTCTTGTTACCTTGTCACCCTTTAAAAAAACAGGCACTTTGTGTATCACATCCAGTATGATTGTCTGAAAGATGGAACTGGTTGATTTACACTGCTATAATGGTCATAGAATCATAATATTGCATACACGGGGCTAGTTTTTCTACTTTTGGATTGGGAATTTGGTAGGACGATGAAACCAGTATCAAATTCCCTCCAAAGATGTGACAAGGAAGAGCAGAACTCGGTGTTATGCTTGAGTGTACAGCTTTTATGATTGACAACATCATCATGATGTCACCATGGCATCATGTTGACATCAGCAGCATCTGAACTAGGTTTTGGGTGAAAAACGTGTTCGTGACCAAATGAATAATTTAGGATTTCGCAATTTTTAGCAGATTTCACCATGGCATTTTAGAAAATTACTCAAAAGAAAATCATAGGGAAGCGTTTCATTCAGAAAAGAAAAAGGAAAAGAAGGGAGAAATTACTTCATGTTTTACTTTACTTTATATTTCTCAGTCATTTCCGTTATATCATTATTATTATTATTATTTTTGGAAGTGGCAAAACCTCCTTAGTGATTGATGGATAGGAGGAATTGATAAGGAGGTTTCTGTCCATATTTCTCACCTTCATAGGTATTCTAAATGGCTCAATTGTCCCCTGATTTAAATGGGTTGTTGCATGGTCTATGCATCTTAATGTATCTGTCTTGTATATGTTTAGTAAGCACCCTTTAGTGGGCTGTTCTGCAAACTACCTCTATTCTAATCTTCTTCTTCTTCTTCTTTTTTTTTTTTTTTTTTTTTTTTTTTTTTTTTTTTTTTTTGGTTTTTTGAAAGATACCAGGCTGACTAGTTTTTTTGAGCCTAGAGGATCGAATGGGTGTTCGTAGATAAGGGCAGACATGATGTATTTGCATGTGTTGGCTCAAAGTTAGCTATACCACTAATCAAGTTGGGTTGTCAGTGATATCGATCAAATGGGACTTCTTAATTCAAACAGATGGTTAAGAGAAGAAAAAAAGAAAAGGATAAGAAAACCTGTCCTGCATTTTGTTTTTCAAAACACCCTGGACAGGGAAGGAACATTTGGCACATCTGGCGTATGTGTGCATTGGCATGTTGGCACATGTTGGCCACTTGTGAATCTCTGGTGTCACATGTGCACATTGGCACATGTGGGATGGTTGAAAGTTGAATGTGGCACATGTAGGTGGTTGAAGGTTGACAGTGGCACATGTGGCACATTGTCACATCTATTGTGGTACATGTGGCAGATATGATCCATGCGTGCAAAAAAACATATGCCTGGATTTACTGTAATGAATCGTTGCCCAAGATTTGTTATCCAACCTTTCTTTAAAGGACAGACTATCCTCATATTTTGGTATAGTCTATCCTCAATTTGCCTGGCAACTGCACAGAAATGGTGTTGACAAACTAGGGATAGTGCTAGTTATGCTGTATAAGCTACACAGGATAGAATTTCTTCTGCTTCCAACCAGACCTTGGCGAATCCTTGTATTGGTCTTGGTGGAATGTGTTTTGCACACTATGAAGCAAAATTTTCTATTCACACACTGTGAAGCAAAATTCTTGGAAGTTCAATAAACTTGCAAAAATAGGAGCAGGTGGTATATTTTAATAGCTTGGTACCATAAGCCATTCGTGCCTATCTCCTCTGCTCTCCTGTTTTAATGACTTCTTGCTTCTTTCATTTGATAAAAAGGGAGCCAAGCTCCATATAGCTAGTTCAAGCCTCTGATGTTAATGATGTTATGATTTTATAGATAGAGGCTATTTCTTTGTTGTCATTATGCATGAGAGTACTGAGAAGGCTAGAGGTGTTGAATAGGACCTGGTCTAATCTTGATGTAGTTCACTTCTACTTTGTGTCTTAGCAAGGGATCTCGTTCATAAAACATCTATAATCAATCTTTTATCTTTTCTTGCCACTCTATGGGTCAGTTTGGCTTGAGTGTAACAGCCTAACAGGAGATCCTTACAGGATAAATCCTTTCTCCAGAAGAGGTCTTTTAGAAGGCCAAATGGGTCGTGGCTGACTGGGCCAGGGCTTCTCGTCTCTTTGCAATGGCTTGGTTGAATTCTTCCATTGTTTGTGGAGGCCTTTTTCTTCTTTGTTTTAATTGGATGATTTCTTATCACTGTTATATATATATATATATATATATATATATATATATATATATATATATATATATATATATATATTCCTCTTCTTTCTTAATAAAAATGTTGTTACTCTCAAAAGAAAAAAGCTTGGCTTTAATTGACTAAGAATTGTGGGGCTTCCACACTAGAAGGCAGACAGACAGTAATTTCCTTAGTTCACTTGTTTTGCCATAGTTGATAACTTGATGGTAATGAAGTGCTCCAGTTTTACATTGAAATTTCTTTGTAGGGTCTCTTGCGCTCTCAATTGCAGACGACAAATGAAGAAAATGGTAATAAGAAAAGGTTAGATTTCCCTTTTTATATCTAAATTGCATTATATATCAGGAAACTGGAATTTATTACCAATTACTTGTTGTACTCCAGTTTTCTCATTGGTTTGATCTATCCATTATGCTTCTTGCTTTTCCTTTGATTCAATTACGCATTTCTATGCCTTTTTTCTTTTTTAAAGGATCAATATTGTCTTCCTTAAAACGACTTCATATGCACTTTGTTAGTACATGGTTGCAAGTAACAAGTTCTGATGCCATGCTCTGGATGTAGTTATTGCTACTATTTGGTTCTCCATACATTTTCACTGCATATACTGAATGTAGAACATATGGACTTTGCTTTTGAGTAGTCTAGTTGGATGTCAGGCAATACTTTCTGTGAGATGTCAAGCCACTTAAGTCTTTTGGAATGGATTTTCAATTGCAACTTTGCATGGAAAATTACTAGAATGCAAGGTATGCCAAAACGGTTACGTATTGGCCGTATCGGCCGATACGTAACGGTAACGGCCTGAACCGATACGCGATACGGGGTCGTATCGGCCGATACGATTTTTTGCACCCGTATCGGCCGATACGGGTCCGTATCGGGCCGATACGGGGCGTAACGGTCGACCCGTAACGGTCGAAAAACGGCTTTTTTTTTTCCATTTTAAGCTACTTTTTGCTGTTTTTTTTCAAATTTCTTGCTTCCAAAGTACTTCTCACCCCTTCTACTGCCAATTTCGACCAACCTTGGTTGGGTTTTTGTGATAAAAACGCATTGTATTGCCGCTTTTGTTGAATCGAAGCTCGGGGGGCCATTTTTCAGAAATTCCGAATTCGTCAAAAATAGGTATTTACACTTTTTTTTAACATGTTTTGCTGTTTTAATCATGCCATATGATGTGTTAATCATAGTAGAACATATTAATGTGCATTTTGCAGATTTGGGGTGCCATTTAATATTTTTTTCTATTTACGCATGTATTTTTACCCTTTTTTAAAAAATTCGAAAAATCAAATTTTAATGGTTGTTTTACTGTTTTAATCATGCCATATGATGTGTTAATCATATTAGAACATATTAATGTGCATTTTACAGATTTGGAGTGCCATTTAATATTTTTTATTATTTTTTTTCTATTTACGCATGTATTTTTACCCTTTTTTTAAAATTCGAAAAATCAAATTTTAATGATTGTTTTGCTGTTTTAATCATGCCATATGATGTGTTAATCATAGTAGAACATATTAATGTGCGTTTTACAGATTTGGGGTGCCATTTAATATTTTTTTAATATTTTTTTCTATTTACGCATGTATTTTTACCCTTTTTTTTAAAATTCGAAAAATCAAATTTTAATGGTTGTTTTACTGTTTTAATCATGCCATATGATGTGTTAATCATATTAGAACATATTAATGTGCATTTTACAGATTTGGGGTGCCATTTAATATTTATTATTATTTTTTTTCTATTTACGCATGTATTTTTACCCTTTTTTTTAAATTCGAAAAATCAATTTTTAATGATTGTTTTGCTGTTTTAATCATGCCATATGATGTGTTAATCATAGTAGAACATATTAATGTGCGTTTTACAGATTTGGGGTGCCATTTAATATTTTTTTATTATTTTTTTCTATTTACGCATGTATTTTTACCCTTTTTTTTAAAATTCGAAAAATCAATTTTTAATGGTTGTTTTGCTGTTTTAATCATGCCATATGATGTGATAATCATAGTAGAACATATTAATGTGCATTTTACAGATTTGGGGTGCCATTTAATATTTTTTAAATATTTTTTTCTATTTACGCATGAATTTTGACTCTTTTTTTTAAATTCGAAAAATCAATTTTTAATGGTTATTTTGCTGTTTTAATCATGCCATGTGATATGTTAATCATAGTAGAAAATGTTAATGTGTAGCACAGGTATGTTCGAGAAATTCCTCAAAAATAGTTGCAAACACCTAATGTAAGATATTTTCATATTACATTCATTCTAATATATCTATCATTGATAGTAGATAGTTAGAAAATTAAATATATGAATTTTGTAGTCAAATTTAGGTTATCTAGTTCATAAATTCATCAGACAGTCCGATACAACTTCTCACCAAAGAGTGGACCGTTACACCACCATAACCATGTTCCAATTTATAAATGAATGCATATTTGGAATGCTTAGAATATTCCGGATTTAATCCATATTTTTTCATATTTTTTTGGCAAAAAATTTTTTTTGCCGATTACAACGTTACGCCCAGATCGTCAATGTTATTACCCGTATCCGTATCGGTTTTGGAGGTCACCGTTACGCCAACCGATACCGATACGGGACACCTTGCTAGAATGGTAATTTGTGTTTACACTAGAATGGTAAAGTACTGTCACTGACAGAAAATTACAATATATAACTAAATGAGTATAAAAAAAGCATCAAGTTACTAATTAATAAATACTAACACACAATTTGTCTTATTCTCTTAAACAATGGCAAAAGGCCGCACAAACCAAGAAAACTTAACAAAAGCAAGAGCATCTAATGAGTGTCAAGTTTCCAAATGTCAAAGGCTTAGTATTAGCCCAATTGTTGATGGTTAGATCAAGGTTTGTACCTATTTTTATTAAATATTAAATACCTTCTATTTATTTTATAATTCTTTTATTGGAAATTAAAGTGTATTTTTGATTGATTGGACTATTCACATGCTTAGGAAATGAGGTCCAAATAGTTGGGACAATACTATGATGATGATGGCTAGGAATTATGGTCCAATTTGATTGATTGGACTATTCACATGCTTGAATGTAAGTAATAACTCTAGATTTTTTTTTTTTTTTTTTTCTGCATAGAAGGAGACATGAACCGGATAGTTAGGGTTGATCAAGGGATATCAATGGCAATGTGCAAAGTTTTGAGTTGAGTTGGCACGTATGAAACTAGGCGAAGAAATTTTATTGGAGTATTTTTCCAGCTAACTTGAGGATTGATGTGGGTACAAACCCTAAAGAGGTCAAACAACTCAACACTGAGTAGGGGTCAAGCTTTGCTTTGGAGGAAGATGTGATCAAGGTGATGTGAGGTGGGGACTTCATCAGGCCATTGTCTAAACTAAGAAATGGCCAGCGTTTCCAGTGCTTGGGCAGGAGGTGAGTTGGATTCTCCATCTCGCCTACATGGAACACCACTACATGCATTGATTCCCACAGTGTTGAAATAGATTGACACTTGTATTGAAAAGGTTTAGGAAGTATAAGAAAGCTTGTAGAGTTGAGGGCTAGTCGAATGCTTAACCATCAAAGTTAAAACTAAAAAAGCTGAGGCGATTCTAGCAGATATGGAGCTTTGTCTTGAAGAATACTACAAATCAAAGACAAGTTAAAAGGAAGCTGCTGGGGTGAGCCCCACATCATGCTTGGTCCAAATCAATGATCCGACCTTTCTATGCTAATCAATATCAACCATCCATTATCCTAGCCATTGACTGGATGGTTAGAATTATCCAATCAAAGTGGTTTTTGAGAGAGATGGGAATCAAAGCTAAGACACATGATGGACAGTCCATGTCAATGATTGGACATTTTTCAATATGATGTATTGGAACAACCATTTCTTTGGATGATCATTGTCTAATCAAAGTGATTGTTGTGAGTCATGGTCAGTGCTGACACGATGGAGACATTGTGACGAACCAAATAACATACTTTCACCTAAGAAAAACCTCATTTGAACCAAATATTTTAGACTCTCTGGAATTACCCAAGAAAACCCAATGAGTAAGCCAAATAGAGTTTAGACATTTCCTAGGAAAAGACTAAGCCAATTGTAAGTTCCATGCAAAACTTAAAAAACTAGGGAATCAATTCCCCAACAACTAAGTATGACTTATGTTCCACCCTTGGAGATGGCAGCAAGTAAACCATGTCTTTAGTAGCTGCTTCTTTATTTATACTAAATGCTGACGAAGCTTCAAGGGTCTCTAGTTCCAAGAGTTTTGACATGAATAGATATATTGAGAGGATACCATGTATCATGTAATAAAGAACTTTGTTAAATAGGCAACAGGAGTTCAAGAACTTGGCTTTGATGGTAATCATGCATCACTGTTGCTGGCATAAATGGCCAAGCATTTGGATTCTAAAATGGTTAATTATTTTGGGCAATTTACCTAGCGAAGCAAATACATATTTTTTGTTGTGTTAGGTAGTGGGCAATGTACCTCCATGTTACCCTAGTACCAAGGTGTGCCAAAATGGTTACGTATCGGCCGATACGTAACGGTAATGGTAAGGGCCGATACGCGTTTCGGGGTTGTATTGGCCGTTATCGTTTTTTGTGCCAGTATCGGCCGATACGGGCCTGTTACTGATTGTAATGGCGTTCATCGACCAGAACGGTACTGTTACGGGCCTTGAAAAAAAAAAAAAAAAAGAAAAAAGAAAAAGAAAAAAAAACAGTACCTCTTTTCCTTCTTCTTCTTCCTCTTCTTCTTCTTCTCAGGCAGCTGCAGCTGCGACTGCGGCAACCTTCTTCCTCTTCTTCTTCTTCCTCTTCCTCTTCCTCTTCTTCTTCTTCTTCTTCTTCTTCTTCTTCTTCTTCTCTCTCTCTCTCTCTCTCTCTCTCTCTCTCTCTCTCTTTTTCTTCTCTTCTTTCCCTCATTTTTCTTTTCGGTTTCCTCTCTTTTTTTTTTTTTTTTTTTTCCAGCGTACCGCGCACCGCTAGCTGTAGGTACGTGTCACGCGAAGATGAGCGCTGACACTCCTCGAGCTCCGAGTTGTATGAACGGTTCAAAGAGATTAAAGTTATATGGGCTCCACAGTGATGTATTTTTTACATCTACACTGTTCATCTATTTTCAGAGATCATTTTAGAGCACTACCCAAAAATGAATTATATCCAAAGATCATCTGGACCACACCAAAAATAGTAGCGGAGATAATATTTTCACTGTTAAACGATTCGCAGGGCCCACGGTAACGTTTATTTTCCATCCTATCTGATCTGATCAGACCCGAGTGGGCCCCACCATGATATATATATTTTATCCATGTCGTCCATCCATTTTGCCACATCATTTTAAGTCAGGATTTGAAAAATTAATAATATCCAAATCTCAGGTGGACCACACCATAGGAAATAGTGGTTATAGAACGCTCACCATTAAAAATTTCTTAAGGTCCACTATAATGTTTATTTTCAATCTAACCTATTAATTGGGTCACACTGACGTGGATGAAGAGAAAACACACATGTCAGCTTGATCTAAAACTCTTATAGCCCCCAATAAATTTTTAATGGTGAACGTTTAATTATTGTTGTTTCTTATGGTGCAGTCCACCTGAGCTTTGGATGTGCCTCATTTTTGGGCTCATGCCCTAAAATTATTTGACAAAATGGATGGACGGTGTGGATATAACACATTCATCACGGGTGGGGCCCAAAAATTTTTGACACGTGTGTTACACTTCACAATTCGAGTCCCGCCTAATTCGAGCCTTAAAAAATTGTACACGAGACATATATTAACTTAAAATTTAGCAATTAAATTATGGACTGCAATTGCTAACTCACGATGCTAAAATCAAATTGTTTAATAGTTTTAATTGTAATTTGTGGACTTTTATTTTTTAAAATAGGGCCTTTTGATTTTTTTTTTTTTCATGATTCACTATCCAATAAATGTCCACCAATTCATAAGTGGGATAATGACAATAAATTGCATGAATTTGAGGCTGATTTGGTGTATAGATTGGTCCTCCAAGTCAGCCCCAAATTGGCAACGCCATCTACCTGAATTTAATTTCATTTTTTTAAAGAACTATTGGGAGAAATGATATCAAGTTATTAAGTATATAAATTAAATATTTAGAAAACTAAATATTAGAATTTTGTAGTCAAATTCAGGTTATCTGGTTCATAAATTCATCAGACAGTCCGATACAACTTCTCACCAAAGAGTGGACCGTTACACCACCATAAACATGTTCCAATGTATAAATGAATGCATATTTGGAATGCTTAGAATATTCTGGATTTAATCCATATTTTTAAATATTTTTTTTGGCAAAAAAAATAAAAATTGCGCCGTTACGGGCCGTTATGCCCCCGTATCCATATCGGTTTCAGAGGGCACCGTTACGCCAACCGATACCGATACGGGACACCTTGCCTAGTACGGTCCTGTAGTCAAGCACGACGAGTACTGGGTAAGGTGGATCCCTGAGTCCAAAATTCTTAAGATATGATTATATGTTAAGGGGTGATTAGAACTCATGGGTTTAATGATGTTAAAATATTTTCTAGTAATATCGCAAGTTGGGTTTGTAGCCCAATTGGTAAATTTGCTAGGATATCAGTTGTTCTAGAGTCAAAATTGTAGCAGATCTAGAGCTGCAAGTCTCAGGACCAAGTTTTTGAATATCTGTATATTGTATTAGATGAACTAGTGGAGACATTGTAGTGTATGTGATTGATCCAGGGTTCAAACCCTACTAGGGTTTCCTTTCAACCAAAAAAAAAAAAAAAAAAAGATGATACAAACTTATTTTTATTTGTAATGGTCGATGCCGATACCTGAAATCGGTGGCCTAATTGGCATATGCACATTTCAAGACCCATGTTTTTCCTCCTTTTTTCTCTTCATCTCTCTACCTTAGGAGTCCGCTTATAAAACCATTTTTTTATTACTAGATCTAGGCCTATTTTGGAGATCAAAACATAAGATTTGAGCTAGATACAACAAATCACGCATGGTGGACCGTTTTGGGAAGAATTGGAAAAATGTGTAAACCATTACTTTTATTATTTCTTCTTTATTTATTTATTTATATTTTTTGTATTTCAACATATTGACTGTTTTTCGTTTCCTTTCTTCTTCTTTTTTCCGTTTCTGTATAACAATATAACAATATAATTGCATTAGACAATATCTTCTTTTTATGCATTTCAATGTAGAAACGATATGGACATGGAACAAAATATTTTGTTCTGTCTCTTACATTAGACTGTTTCTTTATTATTATTTTTTGAAGAGTAATAAATTCCATTTTATTAGAAGGCTGAATGACACCAGTCAAAACAGCAAAAGAACACAACCCCAATAACACTAAAGAAAATAACCTCACATTGCTTCCCTGGTTACAACTCAAATTACAACCCAAACATTGATGCCGTTTCCTCAATGTTTACAGTTTTAATCCCAGGTGCCCAATCTATGACATCCCTCTTAGATTGCCATGCTGTTTCATCCTACAGTCTTTGCTTGTCAAGGAATACCAAACAATCATGTGGAAGAAACAATGTTTATTAGCATGTCAAATGCAATTTAGTGAACAAAACCCGACTTAAAAGGGGTTTCTCCCTTAAGAATTATTTTTTCGACTTTTATTATAGGTTTTTTCATTTTTTTTTGAAAGTATTGTAGGTCTTTTCATAGTGGCCCTTTGCCATATATTGTTTTCCTTGTTTTCTTATTTTTTGCAGATATTGAAATGATTACGTTTGATGTATTGATATTCATTGCTGACTCTACTTTTGAGCTTCTTATGCATTGCTCCATTGCAGTGAAATGGATTCGAATAGTATCCTTGAGAATTCTTTGAATGCCAAAGAGAAGATTATCTCAGAATTAAACATGGAACTTCATAATATGGAAACCACTTTCTCTAATGAGCGAGAGCAACACATGAATGAGATCAAGAAGTTGAACTTGTTGCTCATTGAAAAGGTATTGTTCACTTATCCATATTTGCCGTTTTGATGTTTGTCCATTGATGGTGTTGTGGTGGGTTATTATTGTACAACGTCAAATTTCCACACTTGGTAGAATTGTTCTTTTATTCAAAGTTATTGTTTATATGGAAGTAGTTATCCTTGCGATAGGGATTAAGTGGAATTTTTTGGATAGGCATTATGAAATTTGCTCTTACCTATCTAATGCCCACAAGATGTTGGATCCTTGAGTTTTAGAGAAAAGATTGCTTGCAACTCTAGCATTCAAACGCAGCTTCCAAGGGGAATTTGAAGGAGCCAAAATCATCTTATGCAATTCTGGATTGGGTACCTCAACACGAATACCTGAAACATTTGCTTCAAGAAACCTCATTAAACCAAGTGAAATGGAAGATAAAAAAGAGCTAGTGACATCCTCCCATCTAGCTTCCAAGATGATACCCCAACATGCTTTTAAGGGAGGGAGGATGAAAACAAAAAATCCCTATTTTAAAATTTGAGAGGGAAGCAGAACAAAGGAGCCAACTTCTAGAAAAATGAGAAATGGTAGAAGCCGCATCCTTTTTTCTGATTATAGGAGGGACCATAAGGGGAACATCCCAATGCGTAGCAATGGCAGTGGGAAAATCACTACCAATCCTCAAGAATAAGATGCATCTCCTAATATCCTCAATAGTGAGATTAAGCAAGAATTCTTTACCAACTCTTGTTTGAGAGAGAATACGAGAATTTCTTTCCTTCCAAATATGCCACACAATTGTTGGAAAACAAAGCTTAACAATAATAGGACAACTAGGGCTAAGTGGCATAGAGTTAGTGAGAAAAGTGACAACATAAAAAATGTTAGAGTAGGATTACATCAAGCTAAATATGCAATTTGTTTTCCAAATCCAACAGATATATTCACGGTTAAAAAACAAATGCTCTTTTGATTCAATTACAGCAGAACAGAAAAGGCAATTAAGATTTGAAGAAATAATACCAAAGCGAGAAAGTCTGTCATTAGTTTTTAATCTTTTGTGAGAGGCAAACCAGGCACAAAAGGAGTGCTTGGGGATATGGCCACATAATTAAAGTAGATCAAACTAGGGGGAGGGAGGGGCGGAAACTTGACAAGCAACAAGGATGGAGGCAAAAGAGGGCTTCCAATAGTATCAGGCTTCCATATAATCTCATCCTCGAATTGATAAATCTTTACCTCTCTAATTTCATTAATAATATGAGCCAAGTCCCCCGAAGAATTGTTAGGGAGATACCAATTTCCATTGAGAATAAAGTCACTAACCTTAGTATTTTCCCTATTGCCAAGACCATATACCCTTATACCAAATAGGTTAGCACGGCTACCATTATCTAGCTAAGGATCATACCCAAAATTAGTAGAGTTCCCATTCCCAATAAGAAATTTGGTATTTGCCAAAGCAAGCGGGCGAGTTGAGAGAATACTTCTCCAAGCCCAAGAAGCATTTGAGGGGGTCTTTAGGGACCAAATAGATTTATCATGAATCTGCTTAGCTTGAACTCATGATCTCCAAAGACTTTGCTTTTTAGTAAAGATTTTCTAAAACTGCTTTAAGAGACAAGTTTGACTAGAGAGCTTTGGAGAGATGATTCCAAGGCCACCCTCTTTGGTTTTACAAACAACCCCCACCTCATAGAGTGTAGTTTGGATCTGCCACATAGGAATTGCCTCATATGCTTTTCTATAAGAGATGAACAACCCTTGGGCAAAAGAAAGGAGTTACTCCAAAAGAGATGCAGGCTAGAGATGGTAGACTTAATAAGCTCAAGCTGCCTTGCAAAGGAAAGAGGAGTCACCTTTCAATCTCCCAACCTCTTATTCAGTATGTCAACAAGAGTCCGTCAGTCTCTCAAACGAAGCTTGGCGGAAAACAGGGGAAGACCTAGATATATGATAGGAACTTCACCCTTTTTAATAGAAAGAATAGAAGATATAAGCTCCTTACAGTGATAGGAATTTGAAAAATATGATTTCACTGTTATCTAAATTAATGTGTAATCCTGAGTAAAGACTGAAATTATCAAGCATCCCTTTAATATTCATGGTAGTGATGGGATCACCATTAGAAAAAATCATTAAATCATCAGCAAAAAGCATATGAAAATGGTCACCCCATCTTTAGAAAAGGGAGACCTAATAAAACCATTGTTATGGCATTTAGTAAATAGAGAAGAAAACATTTTCATAACAATGGAGAAAAGAAAGGGAGATAAAAGATCTCTTTGTTGAAGACTCCTGTTACTTTTAAAGAAACTACAAGCCTCTCCACTAACCAAAACAGAGAAAGAAGGATATGAGATGCAAGCCTTAATCCACTTTTTCCATTGACTAGGGAAATTCATAGCTTCAAGGGATTTGAAGAGAAATTCCTAACTAACACTATCAAAGGCATTGCAAAGATCAACTTTAATGCACATCCTAGTGGGTCCAGAGTCAGATGAATTCCACTAACATGATCATGCCTAAGAAGGATATTATTTGATATATCCCTCCTAGGAATAAAAGTAGATTGGGAATGACAAATGATCTAAGGCACAACAAATTTCATTCTACCCACAAGTATTCTAGCAATAATTTTATAGAGCTCATTCATAAGTGCAATAGGTCTAAGATCATTGGTGCTTTCAATTTTATCAGATTTAGAATAAGCGCAATGAGAGAATTTTTCACCTGACTAAGAAGAGATGAAGACGAGAAGAAGCCGGATATCGCCTTGCAAGCATCGATTCCTATGATTGGCTAGCACACTTTATAAAAGTGAGCATTGGAGCCATCAAGATTGGGAGCTTTGTTTGGATTAGCCAATTTAATAGCCCTTTCAATTTCTTCTTTGGAGACGGGCCTGCAAAGGAGAGCCCCTTGCTCTTTCAAAATGTTAGAAAGAATTTCAATGGAGCTAAGATCAATCTCTGAATAGGAGTAATTAGGGGCAAAATTTTTGTGGAAATGGTCAAGTAGAGTATCCTTAACCTCACTTTGATTAGAACATAGGTGGCCATTCGAACAAGAGATCTCCCAAATTCTAGAGGACGATTGCTTAGCCTTAATCGAAGTACAAAAAAACTTAAAATTTTGATCATTAAGATTAAGGTTTGAAGATAACTTTTTTTTTTTTTTCCTTTCTTGAGGGCAATATTAAGAGATTGGAGATGGTAAGATGGCTCTTAGCATCCCTCTCACAAGCCAGATTGGAAGCAGAGGGATTCTGTTGAATCTTAATCTGGATGTTTTCAAGAGATGTTTTGGCATTTTGAACTTGAATATTGATAAACGGTTTTGCCCTAAGCCAATTGTTAAGAGTCGCCTTCACACGCCTAAGCTTGGAAACCACCACATACATGGTAGTTCCCTTAATTTTATAATTCTAAGCATCTGCCACCACCGAGAAGAAAATATCCATTTTACACTAGTGGTTGAAAAAAAAAATAAAAATAAAAATCTAGAGGTAGATTTAGGAGTGGAAGGGCAATTGATAAGATCTATGAAGATAGGCAAATGGTTTGAGAGCCCAAGATTAAGATAAGTAGCCTTGAAATTAGGGAAAGAGGTGAGGATAGCTTAATTAGACATTGCCCTGTCCAATCTACACCAGATTCTTTCTTTATCAATGCTCGAGTTAGACTAAAAGCAAGAATTCCCACTAATAGCAATATCATCAATAGTTGCCATATTAAGGTAGTATTAAGCTCATCAATTTGGGCCATTTTTGGGGAGGCACTACCTTTCTTTTCTCCAATAAATCTACTGTAGTTTAAATCTCCCTCGATAAGCCAAGTATGAGTGGTGGCCCCTCCATTAGTGACAAGGTCATCCCATAAATTTTTTTCATCTATAGATGAATTGTCAGAGCCATACACTCCGGTAAAAAGTAGCGATCTTGAAAAGGAAGTAGAATATAAAGAGCAATGGATAAGCTGATCTGTAGTTTTAAGAACATTTAGATATATAGATTATTGCTTGCCATGAGCCAGGAACAATGAAGTTGCAAATGCTATAAAGATTATGCCTGTGGATACATGATTCAATTATGCAGATGAGGGATAAATTAAGGCTAGCAATGCTATCCTTAATTTCTTTCTGCATAGAGAATATATTCAACCGAGTTCGAAGTTTGTATCTTCATGGTTTGAATGTCTAGGTGAGGAAGATGGGGGAGGTTGAAACACTCTGAATAGCATCATGCTCAACAGTTTGATTTAGTTCAGCTAAAACCGTAGCATCTACATCTTTGTTGCTATCTAAATCCGATAACACCGCAAAGGTGTTGGAATGAATATTTAAGGCATCTGAAACATAAGGGATCTATGCCTTTGCGAAATAGATGATTGGGAAGATACACCGATAGTTTCTACCATGGCAACTTGCTCTATCCTAAGATCAGGCATGGAGGGATACTCCACCATACAGTCAACAACAGATGAAGAGGTGACAGGAGGAAGAACAAAAGAATTGTTAGGAATAGAAGACTTTTCAACCCAAACTTGTTTCTGAGTTCCTGGGCGAGTCACATTAGATAAACTAGTATTTTGGCCCGAGGCGGAAGAGGGGTCTCTTGGCCAAGTGGATGGTGTCTTTGTCTTGGATGCAAGGGGACAAGCAATGTCTGAGTGATTAAAAGTATGACATTTCTTGCACGCCGAAGGCTTCCTAGGATATTGAACTCGTTGGTTTATAATCACATACAACATTCAATTTCGATTGAGGGAGGTAGTGGTGAGTCCACTCCACCTCTACACAAACTCTAGCATAAGCTGGCTGAGACCCCAAAGCAGTGGACTTACCGGTGAAAAAAGGTTATCCGATCAAACTGGCCAGCTTGCTTAGACTAGCGTTCATGCGGTAGATGTAAAGCAAATTTAGGAACTTGATCCAGAGATATCCTCTTTGGAGGGAACTGGTAACGGTCCATCTCTTAAGCATAAGAGGATGACCATTCACTGACCAAGGTTCATTCTCCAACACTTTTTGGCTTTCGTCAAAATTATTAAACTTAAATAGATAAAAGCCATCATTGAGAGCGATAAAATAATACCAGATTTGACCTTCAGTGCCTTTTTGAGGGAGTTTTTCACGGCAAGGAAATGAGCCCTCTTTCCAACAAAATATCCAACAAGCGCACTCTCCCATTGCTTTTTCGCTAACAAAGCTTAAGTATTAAAGAATTTAGCCAGTAGGGGGAGCTTCTGAGTTAGGCGGAACAAACTATAAGGCCAGGGAAGATACAACCTTTTTCTTAAACAGATTGGCCCATGTTCCAGATTGCCCGAGGCCCATTCCATTTCCTGGACCCGAAGAGAGTTCGGAAGCTGGGTCTGACAGATTCGAAAACAGGCCTAAAGGAGGTTCAAATGAAGAGTCTGAAATAAAAACAGAGATCCCAGACTCCTAGCAGAAGACGTCCCAGAATGAGATGGGGGCTGGATAATAGTGATGGGCCATTCTTGGACAATCGACCCAGAAATTGAGCTTCACACAGTTGTAGACTGTTGCTGGAAAGCCGGCCTAGAAGGTGGGTTACGTGGGTTGGAACCTGACTTGTTACCAGATCTTGCTGCCTGTTGAGCGTGGAAACCAGGCCCACCTTGCTGATGTCCCTGATTGGCTTGCCCGAATCCAGAATGTGCAGATTCTCTAGGCTCATGTTCTGGCTCAGCAGGAGCAAGAGATCTGATTGTAGGCATGGTCTGAACCAACGTGGGCTGGACAACAAACAGATGGGCTGCAGATAAGGTAGGTCCGCTGCCTGGGATAGAAGAAGCAGATGTATTGGCAATAACAACCCCATATTGTTGTAGGCTATGGCCAATAACATCAGGCCTTTTTGCTAGACCTTCACTTGACCCAATATGAACAGAAAACCCAGCAGAAAGATCTGTCAGCCCAGCTAAAGGAAGCCTAACAGGCAGCTAAACCGACTCAGCAGGAAGCCCAACTACAATCGCAGTCAGCCCAACAATATGTCTCAGCCCAAACGAAATAACAAGAGGGAAGTTCAGATCATCCCTCCCCCCAATGGTCGAAAAGCCAACTGTATGAGGGGACAGATTACCTGACAGAGTCGGGGATCCCAGAGGTGATTGGATGAGAGAGATTTCCCGTGAGCGCACAGCTGACAGAGAGGGAAAGTCACCGGAGTCAGAGATGCAAGGAATAGGGGGAGCTTGAGTTGCATTCTTCGGGCCCGACAATAGAGATCTAGAGGCTTGTCTGTTACCAGTTGCACCAGAAGGATTCTGGCACTGTCATCACACTGGTTTGATCTGGTTGACATCGCTGCAGAAGGGGGGTGGCACATCCTCTGTGATGAGGACATCAAACCCTTCAAAGTTTATCAAACACGAAGGCGGCTGACGAATACATCTTTATGGCTCGATGATGGTTCATGGCACAACCAAGGATGATTTTGATGTCCTGGTTAATGGCACAACAAGGATGATTTTGAAGACCTAGTTAATGGTACAACCAAGGATGATTTTGAAAACCTTACATGTGTCCATGGATTAATTGAAGGCCCCACATTAGGAGGACACACGTGTAGGATGAGTTAGAAGACTGATCTGTTATGCATGATTTTTTTATTTTTTTATAGAAAGTTTTGTTTTGCACGTTTTCTTATTTCTTTTGTTATAGGGGTAGTTTAGTCATTTTCTTTTAAATCCGAATTTTATAAATAGGGTGCTTTCTACCCGAAACCTAATAATTTTTTTTTAATGAAAGCTTGGTGCTTCCTTCTCATTTCTCTCTGTGGTAAGTTTTTCTCTTCCCCTAATCTCCTCTTCTTTTGAATTCTATTTCTAGCCCTCCAACCTTCTTCTTCTCTTTCTATGCCTAGTATTTTTTTTATTGCTATTGACCCTAAAAATCTGAGAATTTATCCCAACCCTCTCTCGGATTTTCTAGCCGTCCCAATTCCAGAAATCCTTTGATTTCCTGGACTAGAGAAGTTGCATTGATTGTTGGATTGAAACCATGTAAGGTCGGGAGGTCCCATCCCTCGCCGGATCCAATCCACACATGATTTGAATACGGTACCGTGGGATTGTTATGATGGTTTGCAATCATTGCATGTTTCCTTTGTTATTATCTTTACTATGATGTGGAATGTGAATATTTCAATTGATTTGCTTAGTTAATTTCGCTGGATAATTCATGTGCTCACACATGCATTCTAGTTTAGACCGTCCTGCATCACTCTGTTACAGTTGGCGGTGACAAACCACCATTATTTCCGGTAGTGGATGCTTCAGCAGAGCTGGTTCAGGAAGAGAAGCTACCATTTATTCAGGTTTTGGAAGTTGAGGCAGAGACCATCCAAGAGTAACAGTTCCCTTGCTTCTCGCATCGGATCGAAAGACGTATCACACAGCAGGAGATGGATTTTCTGTGTGATGATGGCCTCAACAATGATCGAGATTTCCACATCTCTATCTGCCTTGAGAAATTCGTCAATGTTAATGGCGAAACCATCTTCAGCAATGATAGATTCGTGTTGTTCTTCCTTAAGAATCACAACTTTGGTAGCAACTAGTATAATTGATTTTGGGATGAAAGAAACATCATTCCCATTTCAAATAGTCGAGACTACAGATCGGACCTTTTCTTCATGTTTGGTTTAGAGCATATAGGATCCTTCGCAATTTGAGCCGCTAGATTAGGTGGAGAGTGCTTGGATCATTGCATAGAATGCCTCTTTACCATTGCAACATCCGGGCAGAAACAGAATCAAGATCTCAAGGGGGAGGAGAGGAAAAAAGAGAGTAGAGGAAACATTCTTGCAATATATATATATATATATATATATATATATATATATATATATATATATATATATATATATATATATATGTATATATCAATGGCAGAAACATTTTATTGCAACAAGCTAAAATTAACCAAAAATTACAAACCAAACAATAATGTGACATTAAGTTCAGACCGGCATCACCAAACGGGAAGGACCCCCAATCCTAGCTTTTGAAATGACCTTCGAAGCTTCCTTGGAAGTGTTTTGAAAACAACGATTATTTCCTTCCCCCTATAACTCCCATAGACCCGCTAGTAATGCCATCTTGCAATATCCTCACCCTTCTTCTGCCAACGCCCCCTTCACTCCATGAGCACATGAAACTTTTCATAGAACCTGGGCTTACCCAATTCACCCCAAAATTGCCTAAAAGATTATCCGACACCTTCCTAGCATAACGACAATGAATGAATAGATGGTCGACCGTTCTCCTCATTGCGCAAACAAAGGGAATACATATTAACAATAGTAATTCCTTTCTTCTGCAAATTGTTGATAGTGGGCACCTTAATTCCATCCAACCAAGCAAAAGCGCCAACCTTAGGAGCTCCGCAATGCTAGCAGAAAGACGTGTGCTCACAAATTGTATTTGAAGAAAAGTTCTAGCATGATATAAAGGATCGAACTGAGAAAATTCTTGTTTTGTGAACGAGCCATGTCATTGCATTCTTCATGGATAAAGACGGGTTAATCCTGAAAGTCGATTTCGCATGGAAAGAAGCTTCTCTTCCTCTTGCAAATCCTTTCAACAGTGCGGAATCCACACCACCCCAGTCCCTGAAGACAAGCAACACCAGATGATAGTAATTTCTCCATCCACAACAATACTTGCCAATCTTTGGTAGTCCTCTCTTAGACTTCGATTCCCCACCAATACATTCTCCCAAATTCTAATTCTAATTGCATCATCGAGAGCAAAACCGACAACTTCCTTGAATCACCCTATGATATTCTCTATATCATTCCATAACGTCATTGCTTTATACAAGCATGAATCTTTAGTCCACTTTCTCCTCTTATTCGTTCCATACTTCTTAACAATCACTTCCTTGCAAAGACTGTCCTCCTCTGACCCAAACCTTATTCCCCATCAATACATTCTCCCAAATTCTAATTCTGATTGCATCACTGAGAGAAAAACCGACAACTTCCTTGAATCACCCTATGATATTCTCTATATCATTCCATAACCTCGTCGCTTTGTATAAGCATGAATCTTTAGTCCACCTCTTATTCGTTCCATACTTAACAATAATTTCCTTCGAAAGATTGTCCTCCTCCTACCCAAACCTTGATAACCACTTGCCAATAAGCGCTTCATTCATTGATAGCCAAAATTTTTATGCTCATTCCCCCTTCTGAGAAAAATTTGCCAACATCCTCTAGTGCATCAAATGAGGCTTATTCTTCTCCTCTGCACTTTGCCACGAGAAATCCCTTTTTAAACAATCCAATCTTCTCAAGATGGACTTGCGGCATTTAAACATGGATAGGAAGTAAATTGGTAAGTTCAATGGAGCCGCTTTAATGAGGGTTAACCTTCCCCCAAACGACAAATGACAACGCTTCTCTCAACCGCCTTCTCCCAAAGATGCAAAGTAGGCTTTCCAATACACAACGGCAAACCCATATAAGTTGAAGGGAAAGATCCCTCCTTTCTCCCTAACACCTTCGTCAAATCCAACGTTTCCTCCTTAGAAATACCTATGCTCAACATTTCACACTTGTTCACATTCACCTTTAGGCCCAAAATCATTTGAAAAAAAAAAGAAAAAAGAAGAAGAAGTTATGTTCCTCAAATTGTTTACTTGGACACTATCCGCCCTGCAAAAATAATAGTGTCATCCGCATACTGTAAGTGAGATATCCCAAAGTCTCCCTGATCAACTTTAAAGCCTGGAGTGATGTTCCTTGAAATTGCCCTATCCATCATCATGCCGAAGCCTTCCATAATTGCCACGAATAGGAATGGCAAAAAGTGGATCCCCCTCCCTTAACCCCTTGGATGATCTAAATAAACCTCTAGGTGATCCATTGGCCAAAATTGAAAATTTAGACCGGGTACATGCTTTAATCCAATGCCTCTATCTTTTACTGTAGCCTAATCTATCTAGCTTAGATCGTAATGTGTTGTTGTTGTTGGAAATGTGGGGAAACATTGGGAAATTGATTGAATTTTTCAATGAAACTAGATCGATTGTTAAAAAAGACATCAATACACTTATAAATCAAAACATTACAAAAAACAAGTGCATATAATAGGTTTTCTTTGTATGGGGTCCTAATCTATGCGCTGTCTAACTGAATTGATGCAAGTATATTAAAGTCTATTCATATAATATATAAATGTAAGAAAACGTGTGGAAACACAAGTAATACATTTAAAAGAAAAAGAAGAATCATTAGATTAGGTTACGTACATGTTCGATTTTATGTGTGAGTTGCGAGAAATTGGAAAATTTTAATGTTTTTCAATTTCTCGCAACTCAGCCCATCTCCAAATCTCGAATCGAAGCTCCAAATCCATGATTGTTCATGGAAAACATGAAAAATCATGGATTTGTAACAATTTGACATTGATTTAACATGATTTAGAAAAAAAAAGGATAAAAAATGCTCACCTGATTGAACATGTGGGATATATCCCACTACTTGCGTGTTTCGTATCGCATAGGTGGGATACAAGCAGTGTTCGAAATATCAATACTATCGGCCGATATTATCGTTATCGCACCCATGCGAGACGATACACCCCCTATTACCTCCAGAAGATACCAAAAAATCCCAAATTCAGATGTCGGCCAATATATCGTCGATATCGCACGATATTTCGACGATATCGCGCGATTTCCTCGAAAAAATTGAAAAAAAAACAAGAAATTGGATTTCGGTACCTGTACAAGAGATCGTCATCATCGAAAGCTTCCATTTGGTGGGCCATTCCAATCGAAGCTTCTTTTGTAGGTTAGTGCAAGAAAAATTTTCGATTTGGGGGAGAAATCCGTCAAAATCTGAAGAAATCCGGGTATTTGGGCGACATCGGGGGAAATCCTCGTCGAAATTTGGAGAATCTTTGCCGAAATCCGAAGATTTGGGAGATATTTGGGGCCGGAACCCTCTCTGCTTAGAAAAAAAGGGCATCCGATCCTTTTTTTTTGGAATAGTGGTGTACCGCAAACCACCGACTCGTGTGTCGACATCGTCACTGAGTTCTGTGGGTCCCATCATGTGGTATGTGTTATATCCAAACCGTTCGTCCATTTGGCGAGCTCGTCGTAAGGCTTGAGCCAAAAAATAAGGCGGATCCAAAGATCAAGTGGACCACATTGAAAACAAAGAATGGAAGATTAAAGGTCTACCATTGAAACCCTTTTGGGGTCACAAAAGTTTTGGATTGATATGATATTTGTTTTTCCTCCTCATCCATATTTGTGTGACCTAATGAATGGATTGGATGAAAAATAAACGTTATGGTCGGTGTTACGGTGGGCCTTACAAATGTTTTAACGGTGAGAATCAGTCCCCACTACTATTTATGGTATGGTCCACTTGAGCTTTGGATATTACTCATTTGATCTAAAATGATCTCTCCAGATGCATGAACGGTATAGATATAATAAATATATTACTGTGGGGCCCATTTAACTTTGAATCGTTCAAACAACCTGAGCGGAGTAGCGTCTGCGACGGACGGGGATTTCCTGCGAAAGTCACTTTCGCATTAAGTTCCTGCACTGGGAACTCAGGTGGGGCCCATTGTGATGTTTGTGAGAAATCCTATCCGTCCATCCGTTTTGTGAGTTTATTTTAGGACACTATGCCAAAAATGAACCGTTTCCAAAGCTCAAGTGGGCCAAAAACGTGATAATTAAATGTCCACAGTTGAAATATTCATGGGCCATGAAAGTTTTGAATCATGCTAATATTTATGATTTCAGTTCATCCCTGTAGGAATGAAGTTATTAACGGTATGGATGGCATGTAAACATCACTGTCGAACCCAAGTAGGTTTAAACGGTAGGTACTTCCCTAACCACATTTTCCTTTAGCATGGCCCACTCGAGCTTTATATACAGTTCATTTTTTGCATATTATCTTGAAATGAACTCACAAAACTGATGGAAGGGGGGGATTTTTCACAAACATCACAAGTGGGCCCCATCTGGGTTCCCAGTGCAGGAACTCCCTGCTAAATGCTTTCGCAGTAAATCCGCGTCTGTCTGGGGTGGGAACGACGTCGTGAGTAAATGCTGTGGGGCCATTATAATTCATATATTTTATCCGCTTCGTCCATCCATTTTATCGTATAATTTTATGATTTCAGCCCAAAAAGTGAAGCACGTCCAAAGTTCAAGTAGCCCACTAATGGTCAATCACCATTGTTTGGTATGATATGGTCTACCTGATTATTGGATCTGCTTAATTTTTTGCATAATGTCCTAAAATATATAGAAAAACAGATAGACGGGGTGGTGTCTTAGTTCAATCGGACAACGCAGAGCTTAAGACCCTCTACAAAGGAAACCTATTATGTGCCATTCTTTTTTGAGATTTTATGATTTAAAAGTGTGTATGGAGGTCTTTTTTTAACAATCCCCAAAGTTTCATTAAAAAATTCAACCATTTTCCCAATGTTTCCCCATGTTTCCCAAAAAGTGCGATAAACTATGCGATACAAACGATATATCCCGTGCAATAACCGATATGTATCTGTATCCTAAGGGTGTGATACATTGTGCGATACCGATATTTTGAACACTGGATACAAGATATATTGTGGGATATATTGGCTGATATCGTCGATACTTAAAACACTATCCTAAAGTATCTTGAAACCTTGTAGCTAGAATTTTTGCTACTATTTTATATTGCGCACCTATTAAGCTTATAGGTATGAAATCTCTAAGTCTCTTGACACCCACTAATTATGGAATCAAGGTAATAAATGTAGCTCCCAACTCTGAATCGAACTGATCATTTAAGAAGAAATCAACCATGAAAGACTTTACATCCTCTTTAACTGACCCCTAAAACACTTGTATAAAAGCCATATCATAATTATTCGAACCTGTCATCTTATTTGTACCTAATGCATCAACCACCTACTTGATTTCTTCCTCCAAAAGTTGCTTTTCAATATCCTCTGCTAACTCCACCGACATCCTTTTGAATATGAGATTGTTCATTTTTGGCCATATCTAGCCTTCTCCTGATAAAAAATCTTTCTAAAAGTTGACAATCGCGTGACACGCTCCAGATTTCTCCTCCACTCTCTTCCCTTCCACTGCCATGGGCTGAATCCTGTTTGTCCTTGCCATGCTATGAAAGAACTTCGTGTTCCTATCATCCCTCCTTTAGCCACACCTCCTTGAACTGCTGCTTCAATTTAATTTCTTTTTCTTTTAGCTTCTTTTAATATTCTAGAGATAACGATACTCTTCTATTCACCTCTTCCTCCTCCAGTTCCTTACTGTCTTTTATAATATCGAGCATTTGAATCTCAACTAGAATGGAGCCTAATTCATACTTTAAAACATCCAATACTTATTTTTTCAATGCACACAACTTACCTTTGAGCAACTTATAACTGTTGAAAGAGAAGAAACCCCAGTAACCTTCCACCTAAAACGAAGAACACCATTCTTTCATCAACTCCACAAAACCCTCCACTTCTAACTAGGAAAGTTCAAAGCGGCATGGTTTATGGCCCTAATCCTCCTTGTCCACCTCCGCAAGATAGGACAATGGTCTAAAATGGGTCTCAACAACCCACATTGCCTAACCAGAGGAATTTTTTTCACCAATCCACACTTTCCAAAAACTAGTTAAGTTTCAATTTAAGCACCTTTTCTTGACCAATTTAATCACCTTCTCTTGACCATTGGGCCATTTCAATTTAATGCTTCCCATTGGAAGATCAACCATCTTTTTCCAGTGAACCCACTCAGAAAATTCTTTCATACTACGAGTAATTCGACTTCCCGACGATTTCTCAAACGAAAATCTAATTATATTAAATCACAACACTCCCTACTTTCCTTTTGTCCCATCCAACTCCCACATCTGAGGTCTGTTATGAGGATCATTTGGAGTATACATTGCCATGAAAGCCCATTTAAAACTGTGCCCTGAACAAAATTGACACAGAAATCTCCCCCCCCCCCCCCACACACACACACACACGCACACAAAATCTTTCATCCTCCCCTTCCATATTATGTTTATCATTGATTGGTCTATAGAATGCATCTTTGTTTCCTATAATGTAAGTATCTCAACCTTATTCCTCCTACGTAAGTCTCTCTAATTTGGACTCGCTTTAAGGAATAGCCTAACCTTCTCGTGTTCCAACTAACAATCTTCGTCAACACACCTCTTTGCTACATCGCCCCTTCTCACCTCCTCTGAGCATTGAGCTAGTCTCATAATTAATCGAGTTGAGAAGCTCCTTTAGTTTCTTGTTCCCTTTACTCGATTTATCTGTATAGTTCAACTCCATTGCAACTATTTTCTAAGGGCCCCTTTTTTAATTAATTAAAAAAAAAAGCTACATAATCCTCTTCACAATCCCCGAACATTACCCCAATCATTCATCCTAAATTCCCCAAAGCTTCTCTAACCCATGCCATACCTTTCGTTGTGGATACATAAGTATTTACAACCTTGACTAGAGATCCCTTAACATTGGCGTCTTCCTAGCAAGAACAGCTATCTCCTAGTGCATCTAGAGTTGTACACGAGTTGAGTTAGCTCAGTCAGCTCGCTCGACTCGACTTGACTCGAAAAAGCTCGACTCGCCTCGGTTCGAAATCGGATTTGTACTGAGTCGAGCTGATTTTTGGAGCTCGAAAAAAATTTCGAGCCGAGTTCGAGCTTGACTTGACTCAGATCGAACCTCTACTCGAATTGACTCGGATCGAATCAGCTCGGTGACTCTGTTATTTTTATATTGATGCTGCTTGCCGAGTGTTTGATGAAATGACTCAATGAACTATTGTTTCAGGTTGTGTACATTCTCCATGGGATCAGTTGGTGGCGAGGAAGGAATGAATACAAAACAAATCACTAAAAAAAGTTTTTACATCATAAAACTGTCCCATATCTTGATTTTTATTTTGCTCATTGAGTGTGTGATGAGATACCTGTAAAGAGTTGTTACCGTTTTGCATTTTGTGAGAAATTGAAGACTCTTTCAAAGTGTTTGAGAAAATGCCGCACAGGCTCGAACTCGGCTCGAACTGGCCCGACCCACTGACCGAGTCAAGCTGAGCTGGTCAAATAGGCTCGAGGACTTCGTCGAGCCGAGTTCGATCTGGGGTTAGCTACTGGGTGAGCCGAGCCGAGCTGTGCCAAGCTCGACTCAGATCAACTCGTGTACAACTCTAAGTGCATCTCCTCTAGTGGACTAGATTGCCATGATCTCTCATGCTTCTATTACACTGTCCAAGTTCACTTAGTGATCCGTGAAGCCCTATCAGTCTTCAAGCTTCTTCCCCATTTAATCTCCTTTGTCTTCCTCTAGCAACGAGATGAGTTGCTTTCTCACACAACTACTTGAATGTTCAATTTGCATATGCCACTCATAAGCAAGTCATCCAGATGAGTGAAACTTTTGTTAAAAATCCATTGATGTCTTAACTCGCATGAGTGGCTCGGAAGTCGACACACATGGCTGCTTCTATTCCCCAAGTGATAACACGCAAGAGAAATTAGGCTTGCCACTTGTCAGGCATCCATGCTCGGAGCCTTCAATAGGCAACTTCCTTGTACATGTGTTTGTCTCTTTGTGCCCCTTGCATTGTGTCGCCGCCCGTGAGTCGACACCTATCCCATTGACAATTAATAGACTGCTAAGACGTGTTGGCATCTAGATGTGGAAACACATTGCCCTCGAACAGTGCGTCGCCACCCTTATTAAATGCAATTGCCACGTCTCCATCACCCCTCTTATGAGCTCACTGATAGCCATGTGTCCTAACTAAGACTCGGTGGTCCGCGAGAGCACCAACCTCGAGCTCCCACACCTCCGATCATGGCTTCCCTTCCTATCTTCCCCACCTTCAGCAAGAGCCTTCCACCGTTTTCCAACTGAATCGAACTCAGACCCTCATCTCTCTTCTCGCACCAAAGCTTCCCTCCGATCATGGCTTCCCTTCCTTTTTTCTTTTTTCTTTTTTTGTCTTCCTCCAAACTTCAAGGTTCATTTTTTTTTTTTCATCTGAGGAACCCCTTTACATAAAACAGGGGTCCATCCATGACACGCACGCGTTAATTACAAAAATAACAGCAAAGGGATCAGATCATCTTAATAGAGCCTAATCCTACCTTATCCAGAAAGATAGAACCTCTAACCTGCTTAGGGAGCCCCTCCTGACGATTGAACCAAGCATAAGACTGAGAAGCACTCCCTAGCCGGGCCAAACAATCCGCTGGCGAGTTCCCTTCCCTCACAATATGCACAAATCTGATGCGACCCCTTCGATGCAACTGATGAATTCTATATAACCACATCTTCCATTTCCAACCCGGCTTTGCATCGCCCTTAAGCAAATCAACCACCAGCCTAGAATCCGATTTTAAAATAATCTGGCTATAACCCCTTTGAATCCTGAGAGTAAGGCCGTCATACACTGCATGCAATTCTGCAACCGTGTTAGTGCCGACCCCATAACCTGCATAAAATGTGAAAAGGAAATTCCCCGCCTCCCCTCTGCATACACCATCACCTCCCGCATTACCCGGATTGCCCCTGGACGAGCCATCTACATTTATTTTAACCCAACCTGGCAATGGCCGCTCCCATCTAATCAGAACAGCATGACCGATAAATCTAGATACATAAGGCGAGGCAACATTACTCCTTGAGTTCGCATTCCACCCTGATCCAGGCGCACTACCTTCTTTGAGAGAGGAGGAGAGAAGGGCGTCCCACCACATAATTTTGGCAAGAACTCGGTCCAATGAAACCGGCACCCCGTCATACACCGTATCGTTTCGAGATTTTCAGATCTCCCAAATTACGATGCAAGGAATAATCATTTGCATACCGATTTGTTTCGCTTAGAGGACACCGCCACCCACCACTGAAAATGCCGGGCTTCAACCGAAAGTGCTGCCATAACGTCTATTCCTACCCATCTTCCCACAGTTTGCCACACAGACTACGTTATGCTGCTGCCGACGAACGGATGGAGCGGAGTCTGAATGGCATGGGTTTGGGAACCATGACTGTAACAACAAACACACCTGGAGGCAATCTGGACACCTCCGGATTGCACGACACTGTCAACCGGAACCGCATTTTGAAGCACCTTCCATACAAGAAGGGAGATCTTTGGTCGCAGAGAAGCATGCCAAACCCACTTAGACCAGCTCCGACCTGGCCCAGGGGCCCTGCTCAAAGACCACGCTGATTTAACCGAAAATTCCCCTGAAATCGTGAATGGCCAGAATGGGGTATCAGCACCCTCAGAGATGCAATACCCTGCCTGGAATACATGATCAATAACTCTTTGAGGAAGAATGAGGAACACAACTGAGGGGGGGAGAGGACCGGTCAGGCCGAGGACCTGACACACCTGAATATCCTGCAATTCTGCTGGCACCTCTTCATCAGCTAACTACGCTAGTGGACCCGGACCTGTCCAATTCGTCTGCCAGAAATTGCGGTTACCTGCCCCAATATGCCATTGAACTTGGGATTCCACCAAAGGAATGAGATCCCTGATTCTCTTCCACAGAGGAGATGACATCCGCCTTGATTGACCAATTACCCCTGGCGACGAGTCCTGATGATCTTAGCTTCCATGAAAGATTTCCAAATATTATCCTCCTGTCCAAATTTGATTGACCATGCCATTTTAATTCGAAAAGCTTTCATAATCTCTGCAAGTTTTCTGAAACCAATGCCCCCCTTAGTTTTTGGCGTCGCCAGCGAATGCCAATTTTTCCAGTGACACTTAATTTTTCCTTCTAACCAGCCCCAGAAAAAATTCGCCATATGCCTCAATTAATTTTAGCACCTGAGAAGGAATGTGGACCGCTGCCATAATGTGAACTAGAATACCTGATAGGACGTTCTTCACCAATACCGCTCTTCTAGCCTGGGATAAAATACGAGCTTTCCACCCATTAACACGACCCACAACTCTATCTACCATCGGCTTAAATGAGCTTGCTTTGAGTCCTCCGTCTGCCAATGGAACTCCTAGATAAGCAAGAGAAGATGACGAATTACCGAAACCGAGGATAGCCTCAATCGTTCTAATTCTCGCACCAGGAAGTTTTTTAGAACAGAAGAAGACACTTTTCCTTAGATTTATAGTTTGGCCTGAAGATGCTTGGTAGGAGTCAAGGAATATCTTAAGCTGTAGCAGCGTGGATTTGCTCCCATTTGTGAAAATTAACGTATCGTTGGCATATAGTAGATGCGAGATCGTTGGGCATCCTTTGGACAAGGCAAAAGGACGGCAAATCTGACTGTTGAACAGACTTTTAAGCCCTCTGCTAAGAGCCTCAGCTGAAAGAATAAACAAGCTTGGAGACATCGGGTCTCCCTGCCTCAGACCTCTTGAAGATTTGAAAAAACCTGTCATCTCTCCATTTATCATAACTGAAAACCAACTATTCGCCCAACATTTTTCTACCATCTCTATCCAACTCCCGCTGAATCCAAACCGATTCAGAACCTGCTTCAGAAAGTCCCAGCTAACCTTGTCATATGCTTTGTCCATGTCTACTTTCAAGACAATGTTTCCCCCGCGAACTGGTCTGTTTAATTCCCTAAACAGTTCTTGAGATAATGCAATATTTTCCGCTATCGAGCGCCCTTGAAAGAAGGCCCCTTGTTTTGGCGATATCAACAATGGCAGAATCTGGCTAAGCCTCGCAACAACAATCTTGGAAAAAAATTTATACAGACAATTACACAAACTGATGGGACGATAGTCCGACAATCTCTTAGGCGCAGCTGATTTCGGAATCAAGCAGATAATAGTAGCTGAAAGTGCCCTGGGGATATTCCCTCCTTGAAAGAAAAAGGAGATAGCCCTATGAATGTCCTGACCCACCACCTCCCAACAGGATTGAAAAAAACTAGCTGAAAAGCCATCTGGCCCAGCCTCGCTGTCCTTTGGGATGGAGAACACTGCTGTTCGGACCTCCAACATTGAAGGGATCTGCATCAACTGATCATTATGGTCATGCTCAACCAACTGAGGAATACCTTGCAGCAGATCTTGGTCAATCTGACAAGAATTGGCACTGAAAATGGTCCACCGCTGCTGCCTTTAACTCTGCTTGGCCTTCCACAATATGCCCAGGACCCAATTCCACCCGACTGATAAAAGCTCTCCTCTGTCGTTCCATAACCGATGCATGAAAAAACCTTGTATTCTTATCTCCCTCCGACAGCCAGTCCACCTTCGATTTCTGCTTCCAAAAGATTTCCTGCATAATCTCCAAGGATGCTAACATGGCAAAATTGGCATTGATTTGTTGCTGCAAGCTGGCTGAATGATCGTCTGAACCTGGTGAAGATTGGAGTTGATCCTCCAGCTCGATCGCTAATTGCTCCGCTTGCTTGATCTGCTCAAAAATGTTACCAAATACCTCTTTGTTCCAAATTTTCAGATCTTGTTTCACCTGCTTCAGCTTAGAGAGCACATTGTAAACTGGATGAGAAGATTTCACCTTGTTCCACTCTGTCCTGACCACGTGCAGAAAATCAGCATGTTGGGTCCACATACGTTGAAAACGGAATGGTTTGGGACCACCATTCACCAGTCGAGGGAAGGTGAGGAGAAGTGGAGCATGATCCGAATGGATGCGAGGCAAATGGGAAACAGAGAATCGGGGAAATAACATGGACCAGGTAGCGTTGAAGAGAACCCAGTCTAGCCTCGCCCATACGTGAGCATTGCCAGCCCGATTATTACTCCAAGTAAACCGATTCCCTGAAAAACCCGTGTCTAGAAGACCCGCTGAATTAATTGCATCAGCAAATTCTAAAGAAGAAGCCGAATCCGCCATCCTTCTACTTCTTCTTTCCAAGTCAACCGCTACGGCATTAAAATCTCCACAAACTGCCCACGGGCCCTGCATCGAGGAAGACAGGAGAGCCAGGTCCGACCAGAGAGCTCTCCTCAGAATCCGAGCACACCTAGCATATACAAAAGTTATATTCAGCTGAGAATCACCATTTTGCACAGAAGCCACAATTGATAAACATTGATCAAATTTGAAGACTATCGAACAAGAGATTTGAGACTTACAAAACAACCAAATCTTTCCACCCTCATCACAATTAGAGCAAGATGAGTGAAAACCCAACGGCAGCCCAGTTCGCACTCGTTTGTCATCACCAAGCATTGGTTCCAGAAGCACCGCTATCCAAGGATCATGGAGCTTAAGCATCCTTTTAGCAGTCCATAATGTTCTGTTATTACCTATTCCACGCACATTCCAAGCAATGATTTTATCCATCAGTTACACAACCAGTATTTACAGCCCTCCTTTTTAACCTGCGCAGTCTGGATCCCCAATTTCCTTTAGCGTATAGGACTTTGTGTCTTCTTATCTTCTTCGGGGGTTTGTCCACATCAAACCCCTCCTGTCCCTCCTTAGCCCAATGGTCTTCCATTTCCTGATTCCGGATATCCCATTCCAAGACTCCCCTCTGATCTGTCTGCTGTTCCTGTTCGTGCTCCTCAAACTGACAGTCCACCAGCCTCCCAAAATCACCTTCCAGATTTCTGTTAGAACAGGAAAGAGATTTTATCTACCTCTGCAAAATATGGAGATAGATCAACCTCCAAATTCGCTCTTTCCGTAGTCTTTTTCCTCCTTTCATATGCTACAGTTAAGGCTGACCTGGTACACCATCTTGGTTCCGATTTGCATTTCCCTCATACTCCCACCTCTCCTCTGCTCTCAGCACCTCCAGTTACATCGTGCCTGTTTGTTACCGAACTCTGATTGAGTTCAGGTGGGTGGTTCTCCTTTCCACCAGCATTCATGTTCTCGGGAAACTGTTCCTTGTCTTGCCTGTAATAGCTAGCTTCACCATCTTCAACAGGCATACCCCCAATTACAGACATCTCATTCCTGTTCCCTCCAGAATCATGCCTGATTGCTGGTAGTAGAGTTTCCTTTCCACCAACAGACATGTCCTCGTAAAGATGCTCCTGGTCTTGTACAGAATTACCTGTATCCTGAGGATACAATCCCACATTCCTGATCTGTTGCAACAATGTGTCTGCTGCATAAGAGTTTAACATTTCCAGGTGACTTGCCATCGAGTGTATATTCTGTTGGGGTTGAGTATATGGCTGCATTCCTTCCAACATATCTTCTTCTCCATTGAAAACATATACCTGGGTTCTATCTTGCTCAGGATGATGCGAATTGAAGTAGGCTTGAGTTCCGATTTGCTGAGTCTCCTCCAGCCGAATGGAAAGAAATCGTGTACTGTCAGCAGGTCTGTCTAGCAGTAGTAAAGGTTCATTAGGGCCAGACCTAGGCACTTGCAACTCACCTTCCTTTCTGCCAAGGATAGGCTGGGATGTATCCTGTTCCGACTGAGTGGAATTGAAATTGACATGATATCCGTTTTGCTGATTCTCCTCCAACCGATAAGAAGGAATCCCTAGACTGTCCTGAGGTCTGTCTTGCAGTAGAAGAAGATCTGGCGGGTTGGTCATAGGATGCAGGTCACAAACTCTTCCATCAAGAGCAGGCTGGTGAACCCTCCGACTTCCATGAGCTGTGCTTGGATGAAAAGTACTGATCTTTTCACCCAAAATTTCATTAGCATTTCTACCGAAAATGATATTGGCACTATTCCCGTTGAGTCATATTTACAGACATCAGTCCTCTGTCCTGACTTACCATCTTGAGAACCTATCACCCCGTCTGTAGCCTTATCACAAACAGGTAGCAGGGGCCCTTCCCGACCGTGAAATCGCCTTATAACCCATTCCTTGGTGCTCTCCTTAGATGCGTGTTGGATGGACGTGGAGCACCCGTAGTTGAACAATGGTTCCATCTCCGCAAAGATGGGATAGGCCTTCCCCAAAGCCTTCAACTCCAATACTTGCTGAAAGCAAACACCCGGTCGAGGAATCACCCTGATACGAGCGAACGCTAGGAAATGGCCGAATCTGGAGTTCGAGTCGATCTGAATGATTTTCCCAAAGAAACTTGCCAGATCCAGGAGGACTGATTCAATCCACGCCTGGGCTGGAATGCGAAACAGTCGAATCCATACTCCACGACTCCCTATAACTTCTGATGGAGACCACCTCTCTACCATCTGTAGCCCCATTTCACTGTGCAACTTTGAATTTGTTCTGAACCCTTTGAACTCTTCCTCTGATTTAAATGTAACCAGGAATTGGTGGGCTGAAATTCTTAACTATTTCCACATCGGAGGACTTCAGGCTCGAAGCCTTCAATGCACCTAGCAGACGATCAATCCAGACATTCGAGTCAATCGCGGTCCCCACCAAAGCCAGACTCAATATCCGCATCCTGTTTTCCGCAGCCCTAGAATCAGCAATGGTGGTGTATCCCGAGCACCCTGCCATCTGAATATTTGCACATACCTTCGGCGCTCTTACTGCTGCCGCAAACGATCTGTCCAGAGCTTGCTTTGTCGCCTGGTTTTGGAGTTGTGTTGTTTCCAGCGCTGTTGTTCCCCTTCGAGGTTGCCATTTCGCCCAATCAACATGCACAACCCTACCATCAATCCTCTGCTCGTGCAGACATTGAATCGCATTGTACGCATCCTGCTCGTAGCAAAATCGAATGAAGGCGAACCCATGGGGATGATTTAGATGACGATTCCACAGAATGAAGACATCCCGCAGCTTCCCATATTGCCCGAAGATGCGCAGAAGATCCTCCTCCAACGTATCAAATGTGAGGTTCGCCGCAAAGAGGGAAAAAGTAGAAGTAGATGGTCGAGATTTCCTACTTCTCTCTCTTTCCCATAGAGTCGCCCGCTCTTGGTCCTCCATTTTCAAAAAAAATAAAAAAATGTATAGTCTCCCGCTCTCGCTCCTCCAAACTTCAAGGCACCAAAGCTTTACTAATATACTAATATCACCAATCTTCACCAAGATTGAGTCAAGAACCATTTGAGAATTTCTCTTCTTGACGCAGATCCTCGCTGCCTGGACCTCCGTGTGACTCTCTGTAAGTTCATCAATGGCGATCATCTCCCCAACGAAGCTGCCAATCTCGGTGAAGACCTCTTGCGCCTGTAGCTCCAAAGGTAGTCCTTGGCTCCTCGCAGCTAGATCCTGACCTCTTCCCATCCAAGTTAGGACCAACACTCCCATTTTTTAATACCTTTTGTAAGCTCATTTATGAACACCTATCCAACCAAAACGAATTGATCGAGCTTGGCTTTTAGATTTAAAGAGATAAGAATCTTGGGAGAAGTGCTTCAAAGCCCTATCTATCTCAAGCATCTTGTATGTCTCCTCTAGCCAAGTTCCCATCTCCTCAAGAGAAGCACGCTCCTTGACCTACGCTACCAGACACCACTGAAAAGCTTGAGTTATCACTCCGACGGTCTTCGGGTCAATGACGATGGCCGGAACTGAAATATCCTTGTTTCAGCAAACTCATTTCCCTTCTTCCACATCCTCTGGATCCTTGTTCTCTGCGTCCCCATTAATTACCCCTTCCCCCTTGAGGACATCCCTAAAAGATCACTGCCCCATCTCCCACTTCTCTCTCCCCTATGACCCTTCAATAATGACTCCCCCCCCCCGACTCCTAATTTCCTTCCTCTCCCTTTTAGGACCCCATTTATTCATCTCCTCCAACCTATTCTCCGCTCTTTTAACTAACACTCTTCAACTTTTGAAACAATTGTTCGAAGTATTGATTGCCTGTTTGGCATCCCCCTACTCCAAAGGCGAATCCTCTTGTGAAACCCTTGGACCGAGGCAACAACACCTCCTTCACTGCTCCTATCTCTTCAAACTTTGTAGCCATGTCCTTTTTTGACCACCTTGTCGAATAGTTCTCCATGAATAGCGTTCGTAACTCTGGTAGAAAGTGCCGAGAGGCATTGTTCTTCCCCTTGATTTTCATCTCCGTTCCCTATGAACCTCGACCCATCTCCCTCTCCCTAACATATACCTCCCTCTTCTCTCCTGCTCTCATCCCCAACCCTGAACCCATATCCCTTTCTACCAGACCCCTCTCTTCCCTTACTTCGATATGAGCGCTAGAACCTTGCTTGTCGTTCCCATTCCTCCCATCCCTAAATAATGATCTACCCAGGGTATTTAAAATCGGTTACGTAACGGTAACAGTCATAACTGTTACGCGTTACGGGGTCGAAACGACCGTAACGGACCATAATGGACCCGTAACGGTCTTGTAACAGTTTTTTCAAAAAATAAAAAACGGCCGTAACGGCCGATACGGGGGCCATAACAGCCGTTGTGGCCCGTATCATAATGTTAATGGTGGTGGCCGTTACGACCACCGTTACCGTTTTGGAACACCTTGGATATGCCCCTCTTAGTAGATCCTTTCCCTCTTTGAGAATCCCAACCCCTTAATTCGAACTCTGGGGGTCCCTTCGACGACGCCCCACCTAATCACCGTTTTGCTTCACAACCATACTACAACGCCGATGGATCTCTCACTTCCGTTGGCTCAATTTGGTTGCTTGACTCGTCGCTCTACTCTGGGACTACTCCGCTCACAATGCTGCTCTACTCTCAAAACGTCTCTTCGCTAAGGAATGATGACAATGAGGAAGATGCAAGCATGGATTTGAAATTTTTTGATTCATAATTGTGAAACAGACCAGCCAACTTGCCAGAGAACTGTTTGTTGTTGTATAGTTCTTAGAGTTTTAGGGTTGCTCTTGGGGTGGATAGTTGTAGGTTTTCTCGATGGCTATTGTGGATATTTTCTTTTGATTTTGTTGTTGCCCATTTGTCTTTGTTATTTTATTTCCTCTTTAATAAATGTTGATTAATCATAAGAAAGAATCTCGTTGGAGAATTGTAGTCATAAAATCATGGTGTTGCCACTAGCCAATTTTTGGATCCCAAGGTTGACCTATGAATCGAATATTCACATGGGATGATGCAGGACATGAAATTCAAATATGATGTGCGAGATTTCAGGCTTAAGATCACGTTAGTTCAGAAACAATTGCACAAATTTCATATCCCACATGAAAGTCTAAACATTCAATTAAGGGGAATCTATGCGGGTTCAGGCCTACACATGTTAGGGTTGGATCAATAAAAATTATAAACCAAACGATGCTCAAAGGGAAATAGAAATCATTCACACATGCACAACAATCAGTACCTAATTCAAAGGATTCACCAATTTCAATTCAAGGAACCCTAGGGTGAGAAAAGGGGCAAATAAATTCAAGATAGTGCAATCTAAGGTTAGGGTTTTGAAAATAAGTATGAAAAGGGAAAAATAAGAAGAAAACCTGAATCAAACGACAGCTCCCGCGTGCGGACCTGGCCCGAGCCTGACGCACGTGCATAGGGGGGTTGGCCGTACGTGCGATGGGGGCCCGAATCCCCAAACTGCTTCCTTGACCCTGGTTGGCCAGAGGGGGACTTCAAACCCTCCAAACCTCGTGGCGATCCGACATGCAGTCGGGGCGCAGTGCTCCGTCGAAGTTTCTTCAGGAAACTGGTTGCAGAGAGAAGAACGGCTGCAAAACAGACAGATTTGATGCGAGAATGGGAGGAGAATGGGAGAAATATGGATGATATGAGGTGGGGGCAGATTGGGATAAACGTAGCTTCGCGCCACGGTAGTTAGCCCTTTGAAAAGGGAGGGCTTCGCACCCACTTGAATTTTTTCGACAACTAAGAAACTCAGAGAGCAGAAAAAACACGCAAGAATTTTTTTATTCAACTTCAATGAATCAAAAGAGCTACAAGGGGTGCCTATCTATAAGAAAACTCTATACCCCAAAATTCGCGCCATGTGTGCAACCTATTACTTGGTGATGAAGTAAACCAAAATAAAAACTAATCAAAGAATTTTAAAGCGTTCATGATATTCTAAATAACATAAATAATCAAAATATAAAATATGAAATCAATCCGACTAGTGGGCCCAGATCATGAGATCCCATGATGGGCTTTACTTGATTATTGGGGCCACTCCAATGAACCAAAACTCCGTCTTCTAACTAGGAGGCCCTCCCTGGACGTCGTCATCGAGTCAGATCGACGGTGGGGCCCTCCCTCTCCTTGTGTACATGCGTAGGGGCGGCGTGCGTGCACGTGTGCACGTGATGTCCCCATCAGGGGAGAATTTGAGTTTTGGTGTTTTGATTCCAGCAAAATGGTCTTGAATCCAAAAATCCATACAAAGGCAACAATGATGTCGAAGGAAGGTTTTAGGTGCTCTTCCCCCATTTGTGTCTACTTGGTGGGAAATGAAATTTTGGCTATTTGGAAAATAAGACTAAATGAATAAATACAAGGAAATCTGGTGAGCTTAGTGCTAGAAACTGTCTTCGAAGAGGTCCTCTGGCTCTAATGGAGGTGTGCTCCACACATAGTTCTGACTTTTTATATGGTGGATGTCCACCCCACCCACCCACCAACAATTTCATTATGTTGGGACCACCAGAGTTTTGGATCAGCTTTCACCCTATTGTGATGGTTATTACTTACTTCTTCATTGACTTGTTTTAATGTTCTTTGTGTTAGTTGCTTCATGTCTTTTGTTCTGTCATAACTTCCTTCTGCTGGCAAACCATTTGATTATGTAGATATAACAATCTGATTTGCATTTGCTTGCCCAATTGGGCATCTGTTGTCAAATTATCCTTTTTCATGATGTTAGTATAAAGCTCCTTATTCTTGATGTGCAATGTGCTTCTAATTTTTCTTCGTTTATTGATTTACAGGATACTGCCCTTGAGGAGATAAAGAAAGAACTTCAGGGAAGGCCAACTACAAAATTAGTCGAGGATCTACGGAAAAAAGTCAAAATTTTGCAGGTGCTTCTATTCCACCTTTATTGTTTGATGATTCTTGAAATAGTGTGCCCTCTGCACCCCATGCTTCACTGTTGTAAATGTTTATAGAAGCTCTAGATGTGACTAGAAGTGTTATCCTCCTCCAAATTCTTATAATTGATGTAACATCTCTAAGAGTAAGCGATACCCTCCTTCGAATTCGACTTGGATCTGTTCATCGAATCTTCCTCGAATTATATGATCCCTAGGACCGAGTGACACCCTCGAACTCTTCTTCGAAGTAACATAGCATCTCTAAGACTGAGTGAGAAGCAATTTTATCTATCTCTTCATGTTTACAAATCTGGCTAATAAGGTAAACATCCCACTTCCCAAATTTACTTTGAACTAACCGCAAATCCAAGGTTGGGGTGTAGACCTCATTTTCTATTTCCAAGTTGTCTAGCATCTTAGAGAGTTCATTTGCTGAGACCTATTTCTACACCTGAGAGAATCCCCTATTTCTGAATTCCATCTGCAGCCTTATGGGTCCTATTTTCTCCAACTTCCTTTAATGGGTTGACCAAAAATCCTTGACCATTGTTTACACAATTAAGTTAACTTTCTAACAAACCTAAAATCTGTCTGTTATGATCTCTGAGCATTGGGATATGATTGAATTACCAAAAGGTACACTTGAACGGCTTTGACTAAGACGTCATAAAGATTGTCTGAGATTCTTCCTCCATATCTCTGAAACCATTTTTTAATGAACAGTAGTTGATTTTATTATTATTAAAAGAGAAAAGAGGTGCAAAAACAAAGGAGCAAGGTAAATTACCGGCATCATACAAAAACCAAAAACATGCATAACATTCTTAAATTTAATTCAGTGACCGCTTGCTCAGGAAAAGGAAGCCCTTCTTTTTCAAGAACTGGAGAGCAGATCTTAAGATGTTAGAGCTAGTAGTTGAAATGCTTGCATACAACTCAAGCTCATCATCAACTGTTCTGGATAGCTTCCAATGGCCATGGCCTGATGCAATCCATTTAATCAAATTTTGGAATCACCTTCGACAACTAATGGACTGAGATTATGCTGGACCGCAAACCTAAGACCTTGGCACATGGAAGCAGCCTCAGCATGGTTTGAATCCTCTCCTAGCGGGCCCAAGTATTCCAAGATCCTTCAAATCGCTAGAGAAAGCACCAGTGATCTCTTCTGAGCCTGGGTTGCTGAGGAAGCAAGAGATTGAATGAACTAGAGAGGGGAGGGAGCTGTCTTTAAATGATAGGAGCTCTATACCCTCCCTGAGAAACCTCATTCTGATTCGACTGGAGAAGAGACCCAGAATACCCTTGGGTTGTTTACAGTGCCAGCCCCATTTGACCAATGCCAAAAGATTTTGTGGCTAACTGAAACAGAATCCTACTTGTTGCCCATGAATACTCTCGTCTCTCCAACCAGAGACTCCATATTACTACCTTGGCAGAAAGAGACCAAAGACAATTCTCGATCGGATCCCGTCTATAACTTTCCTGTCTAACAAAAAGCTCTCCCACCGTCGCTGGGATAACCCACTGAACACCAAATCTTTGGAAGATCTCAGACCATCTGGTATGAGCAAAGCACCACAGAAAGTGATGAGGCGTGCTTTCCTCAGCAACAGTACACATAACAAACCTATTAGCCATTTTGTGTTCCCCCTGCTTTGCAGATTTTTGACAGTAAGCACCTATCCAGGGGAGCAATCCAAGCAAAAGCATTTACCTGTCGAGGGGCATGAATTGACCACACTTCTGAAGCCCAGTCACAAGAGGCAGTGGAAGAGCCGATAGATCTTCTTGAAAGTGATTGGGCCGAGAATTCTGTCTGCTTCTAGTTCCAAAACATGATGTTCTCCTATATCTTGTTGCAGGAAGGTCTCTTTGAGTTGATTATGGAGACGAAGAACCAAGTCTAGTTCGCCATCCTTAAGGCTACGCAGGAACCTTGGGAACCAAATCACCTTCCCGCCACCCTTGAAAAACAAGTATCCAAGGATAAAACATATTATGGAGCCTAGACAACCGTTAATGGAACATTTGAGCACCGCATATCTTCCCAAAAAATGAACTTTATTCCGTGTGCTGCTTTGAATCTGGGAACATACACAAAGATCCAACACACATTATAGACATCTCTCCAAATTGCAGTAAGCAAACTTCACATCCCACCTGTTAGCTGCCCTCCTGTACATTGTGGCCAGGATATTTGCCAACATTGCTGTTTCACCACTACTGATATGCCACTACCATTTTACCAAGAGAGCTAAGTTCACTGCCTTAATTGGTTGGATCTGCCAGCCCCCCTTCTCTTATCAGCTTGCAAACTGTGTTCCATGCCATAAGATGAAACTTACAACCGTCTTCCGAATGATTCCATTGAAACTCCTTTGGAAAGAGTCCGAGTCAAGCCACTACCTCACATCGATAAAGTGATAGGAAGTGGATCGGAATATTCGCAATCATCGCTTTAATTGCAGTAATTCTGCCTTTCCAATAGGCTAACTGGCTTTTGCAATGCTCTATAACCAGATCCCATACTTCTACTGGTAGTCTACCAATTCCTCTAGAATGCCCGGGATATTATTGAAAGCTTGGCTGTTTTGCAACCCACAGACTCAGCAAGCCTCTCACCTTCACAGGCTTCCAGATTGATTCCTGATATACTGCACTTTGTTATATTTATCCTTAAACCAGATATTACTTCACAGCATCTAAGGATATCTCTAAATCCTTGAGTACAATTCCTTGAGTACCTGGAAAGAATGGTATCATCAGCCTGAAAGTGTCATCATCATGGAAGGGCCTAACCAAAACCATTTTAATTTGGCTCCTCTCTCAAAGCATTTTGGATTTCATTTTTTAATAAAATCCGCCATCCTTGTTGACATATTGAATATGCATGATCTCTCAAATCATTTCTGAGGGTTGCCCCCCTCAGAAATGGGAAGGTCCAAAACAGGCTGTCCCATCAATACTAGGTGTGTGATCAAGTGAATCAGATATGGTTCTAAATATTGGAAAAATCAAGGTAATTCTAGTTCAGTCTTGAATGAGCCTATTCAGTTTCATCTTGACTTAGGTCTTTTTGCCTATTTTTGGTCTAGCTTAGGCTCTGAATCGTCTGAGATAAACCGAGATGAAGTCAACGGGTAGAATTTTGCTCTTTGATTGCTGACCATTGGTTCTACACTTTCCTAACCCTGCAATGTAAGATATTGAAGGCATCCGGTCAGTCGCTAGGATCCATGTAGATTTTGGGTACTTCCATTCATGGCAGGGACTAAGAGATGAGTGGTCTAGATAATGTATATGTATGCCATATAACTTAGAAATTTGCATTTAACACAATATACTTACTACAAAAAAATGGAGGAAACTAGATAAATAAATAAATGATGAAATATAAAAAACTGATTTTTATTTGTTGTTATTATTATTATTATTATTATTATTATTATTATTATTATTATTATTATTGGGGAATAGCAATAAATTTATCAAGCGCCGTGATGGTGCAAAAGCTACATTCGAAGGAAAAAAGAAAAATTACAATCATTCAATGATTAGAAACAAGAAGGCCATTTCTCTACAGGGAAATGGGCTTTAGAGAATACCTCTGCTGCCTTGGAAGACTCATTGCAAAACATCTCCCATTTCTTTCCCCCTAAATGGTCCATAGGGAGGCTAGCAAAACCAGTCTCCAAATAGCTTTTTTCCTTTCTCCCTAGCCCCACTCTATGCCAAAACAGGAACAACTCTCTAATTGATTCTAGAATTACCTAGTGCATGTCAAAGAGTCTGAAGAAACAACTCCACACCTATCTAGCAAATGGACAATGAAGAGATGATCTACCGTCTTGGTGTCTGCCATACACATCACGCGCATATTGGGCAGCACCATTGATATCCTTTGGAAGTTGTCTATGGCGAGGACTCTCCCTCTACCGGCCAGCCAACCTAAAGCGGCGACTTCTGGGGAGCCCTGTAATGCCACATGATGGTCATGAACACTCGAGGGCCGCCCCTATCCTTGGATAAAATGAGCTCAAAGAAGGATTGAACTGAAAAGCATCTGGTCTTATCCTTTAACCAAACCATTTTATCCCTGTCTTCTCTCACCGGCATACAAAGGTGGAAGCAGTCAAGAAGCCTCATGAACTCCACTTCCTTGTCCAGCATGTTCCTTCAAAATGGCAGAGTCCAAACCATGATGTTTCTGGTATAAAAATAGCATTTGGACTCCATTATATTCCTTTCCGTAGACATGTGGACAACTCTAGGAAATGCTTGTTGAATAGAGGATTCTCCTATCCACACTTCTTCTCAAAATTAGCCAACCCCTGTGTTAAACACTGCCTTTAGCCTAGAGATACTCTTCCATATCCTTGAAGCTCCATATAGAGGAGAATCCTTTACTCCCCAAACCCTTCTTGGCACCCATACTTTTCTACAATGACCCTATGCCACAGAGTCTTCCTCTATCCCAAATCACCAAAGCCATTTTTCCAGGAGAGCCATATTCATCTTTTCCAAATCCCTTAAACCAGCCCCTCCTTCCTCATATGGTCTACACACCTCATCCCACCCCAAGAGGGAATCTTTTTCTATAATCCGATCTTTGACTATGCAAATATAAAAGAGGAAAACAATTATATGACATCTCTAGCTTTGGATGCCAATATTGGTTGACAACCTTATGTACCACTATACAACATACACATCAAGTAAAAAGCCAAGTGAGAGTATTTAAGGAACTTTTTGTTTATTTAAGGACTTCTGTAATCCTTGGGTCATTGATGCCCACCATCGCTCGACCTCTCCTTGAAGAAGGAAAATGATGAGAGGAACTCATTGCTCAGATGTGTCGCATCGTAGTGAAGATCTTCTCTATCTCAGATTCTCCGCTGCCACTGGGTCTGGGTCGCCCTGGAAATGTAGGGGATCCATTTGCTTGAAATCCCTTAGTAAGGAACATGCGCGATCCTGCTCTAACAAGGTAGGCACATCGGCCGATCTCCTCTTCTGGCGCTCTACCATGGAGGTCATGATGTGCATCATCTGCTAGAATTGATTGACAGTCATAACTGGAGCTGCGGCCGACTAGGATGTACTCACACGAGACGGTCGCCTATCGGTGGATCTCTTGGGTGCCATGTCCTATAGAAAATGACAGGAACCACTTAGCATTGGGTCACTCTCGAATGCACATGCCAGGGAGCTATATCCATAAGTTTTTAGGCTATTAGCAGGGCATCCTCTTTTAGGATAAGTTGTAACAGGAGCCTAGGGTGAGTTTCTACATTTTCGAGATCAGGGTCCTAACCATTTTAAGTTTGCAACAATCACGTAGTGAAATGTAGTTACTTTAAGGCAATTAGTAGATATATGATGTCATTTGCATGTATTTCCAAGTTTTGCTCTGATACCAACTTCTACCATGCCCTAAACTCAATGAATGGGCTCATAGAATTCTCGAGCTCCGAATCCAGCGGTGACAATATATATAGTACTCCAATTTCGGATACTAGCTCCCATATGCAAGGTTTCGATCCTGGAATCCCACACGGAGAATATTCAGGGTGATTTTATTTTTTTTTTTATTTTTTATTTGGTAATGGAGCATAGCCACAAGTGTACCAAAACCGAAAACATAATCGCATATCCACTATATAATCTGTTCGAGTACAATGCTGGAAAGGGAAATACATGATGTAACAAAAGTTCAAAAAATCAGACACATGTCTGGGCTCAATGCTGCTGATACATCCTAACATAATCTGTAGTGTAAACAAATGTGCATAAACCTCCTACGAAGGTCAATAGAGTGTGTGTGTGCGAGTGTGTGCGTGCGTGTGTGCATGTGCGCGTGTGCAATGCATATAACAAGTATATAAATATCAGAGTAAATGGAAATGATAGAGGGCTAAGCTGCCAAGTCCATGAATGCTATCGGCCGTACCAAGGCTATGCAATGCAAGGGCTTACATGGCCGATTGTTAGATGCTAGAGATGCAACACAACATGCCGATCCTCAACTAATCCACATATTAAAATGGTTTACAACTGGAACATTACCGGGGTCCAGTACACTCCCGACACTGGCTACCGTCGATCGCGTGCGTGACTAAGTGAGTGGAAGAGACCTCACTATCTGCCCCGTCAATGGTATGCCAAAACCTACCTGACTCGTTGATAACGAACCCATTTCACGAGCTGGTTAAACTCAACCTAGCATATAACCCTCTGCACTCGGGCGGGTAAGGTCAAACCCTCTTACAACCGACCTCGACGCAGTTGGAGACGCGGCCTACCGGTATCCAACCCTTGTATGCTCATGAATCTACTCAGCCTAGACATTTGAGCATTTTACTGGTACCACAGGGTTTAGGGACTTTCACCCACAGACGCCTGTGATGCCCTGTAACCTCAATAGTTTTCGGTGTCCATAAACTTATCTGCTAGCCACAACAAGGTTGCGGGATTACTTCCCTGGTGTTGCTAGGGAGTAGATGCAACATGACATATATAATGAACAATGCATGAATCGCACTATCCAAGTCATGCATCAAACATGCATGTACTGCATGATCATGCGAGGCGACCCTATCTCATACGGCTCCCTTAAGTATCTCAAGCCAAAAGGCGCATGCTATGATTAATCATTACCCATAACAGGCATATAGATGATGCGTATGAGGCTATGAGCATATGGATGGACATGGTATCCATTACACTAAGCATATTATCAGTGTCAACCTATTAGGCAAGTACACTAGCATGTTATCGAACATATCATGTGACAAGTGGCCTTAAATGGCCAGAAATATAGAGAGTGGGACTCGAACGGTGGGCCCCACTAGCAATGTAAAGGTCTTAGAGCATGGCCCACTTGAGACTTAGATCGGCCCCTCATTTGGCCCATGTACTAAGAATGATCTAGTAGATAGATGTACGGCACAAATAAAATATGTACATCAAGGCGACGAGTTGGGGTGGGCCCCAACGAATACCCTAGAGTGGGGTGCACGCGTTGGACGACATTGGTAGGTCCCATTGTCCAACGTGGGGTCCACCTGGGCCAAGGATCTGCCTTGCTTTGGGTCTATGCTCTAAAATGGGCCGTTAGATACATGGACAACATGAATATACAACACATACTTCAAGGTGGGCTCCGTAGTGGTTCACCGGCTAATGGCGTGGATAATGCACATACAACATGTTGGCCCCTACTAGGGACAGCCTGGATGTACTAATAAACATTGAAGGGTCCACAACGGGCCCTATAGACAAGTGGGATGGCAAATAAAGAAACCAATAGGCCCTTGTAAATTTCTAACGGTGGGCACTCAATCACCACTATTTCATAGGTATGGTCCACCCAAAACTGGGCCCCATGCCCCTGCCAAGGTGGATGGATGACATAGAGACAACAAGTACATCAAGGTGGGACCCCACAGCGGGCCCCACACACTGATGGGATAAGAAATAAACATTACAGTAGGCCTAAGGAAAGTTTCAATGGTGGGCAGCCATACCCATCGTTTCCTTTGGTGCGGGCCACTAGAGGGTCAAATCAATCTCATTTTTGGGTTCATTGACCTAAAATGACGTGGCAAATCGGATGGTCGGTGTGGATTAAACAAATACATCACAGTGGGTCCCGCTGCTAGATGGGCAGCGTGGACAAACATATATACATCACATTGGGTCCCTGTGGCCCAAACCAATTTTGGATCAAGCTTTTATTGTGTATTCCCTACAACCAAGTCACACGTGGCCATGGAACAAGTCACATGTGACCTGTGCCACTGTTAGATGACCAATAAACATCTTGGTGGGACCTATGAATGTTTCAGTGATGGACATCATTGTCCCAGCTATTTTCTAAGGTGTGGATCACTTGAGATCTTGATCTTCCTCGTTTTTGGGCACCAACTCTAAAATTATATGGCAAAAGGGATGGATGGTGTGGATCAAACACCTACATCAGGGTGGTTTGCATGAGGTGGGCCCCTGCTGGGCAGCGTGCGCCTGCACGCCGTCTGTAGGGAGGCCCCCCCAAAATTTTAGATCAAGCTGATATATGTGGTTTCTCTCCATCCAGGTCATGTCTGAACTCACACGTGTCCTGGGGAGCAGGCTTGATGGCAAATACATAACATGAGGGCCTTAGAAAGGTTTTAACGGTGGGCATCATTGTCCTCATTGTTTTTTTTTTTTTTTTTTTTTTTTTGCAGTGTGGCCCACCTGAGATCTAGATCTGGCTGAGTTTTGGGACCAAGTCCTAAAAGGGCCTAGCAAAACAGATGGACAACGTGGATTAAACACATACATCATGGTGGGTCCCACGAGTGGGGGCCCCACTCATGTCTAGACCAGGCAGCGACCTTGGATGTTGGATTGTTCCAGTGTTCCTGACACTGTGCATAACCAGCGTCCAGACGTTGTGTGTGTGTGTGTGTGTGTGTGTGTGTGTGTGTGTAGGGAAAAGGTTCTATACGGTCGAGCTCATGGGAACTCCCCATGAGGTTGAGCCGTGTGGGCACAGCATGATGTATGTCGAACATCTACCCCATCACTCAGATGCACCATTCCATAGTGGGCCTAGGGCTTAAAAATCAAGTCAATCCGTGACTTATGTGGACCGCACCACATACAAAAGTTGAGAGGGGTACCCTCCATTAAAACATTCATAATCATTTTTTGGGCCCACCGAGATGTGGTTCACAAATCCAGCCCATCCATTATGTGTCCCACTTGGATGAGGGGTCAGACCAAGTTTCAGATGCATCCAAATTTCAGATGGGCCCCACCAAGTGCTTTTATATGTTTTAGGCATGTCTTCACATGATTTTAGATGGTATGGCCCACCAGAGTTCCATATACGGCTGATTTTTGGGATATCCCATAATTTAAAGGGTACCCATCAAATGCACGGTATTGATGTTCGACATATATCATGGTGGGGCCCACACAGCTCGACCTCATGGGGAGTTCCCATGAGCTCGACCGTATAGAACCTTTTCCTATATATATATATATATATATATATATTGTTTCTCTGAATTTTTTTCCAAGAGGTGGGGTCCACATGAGAGATCCACTTCGTCCATCAGGTTGGCCAACTCATGGCAGGATTAATGAGCTTTAGATCAAACCAATCTATACATTTATCTACAGGCTACATCCAAATCCATGTGATCTATATCATCGTGTTGGATGGAAATAAATATCACGATGGGCCACACTAGGTGGTCCAAGTTGTGACCGCATGCGGGGCACATTGTCTCACAGGGTGGGCCACCTGTGGCCCCCACAACAGTCCATAAATGTATACGAAAGAAAGGAAAGAAAAAAAGAAGGGAAAAGGGAGAGGGCATCCAGCCATTGGAGGCCCCCCTGCCACTATGGGGCCCTCCATACAAATCCAACCACATAAACAAGGTGGGTCCCACCCTTGTGGGACCACAAAAATGAAAGAATATAAGAAAATGGAGGAAACGCCGCCCTCTGCACTCGCAGCGAAGACAGTCGGTCCAATTGGGTCGGATCGACGATTGGACAAGTTCAGATGGCTTCCACTTCTCCCCTAACTCCTCTAATTCTCAAACTCCCTGTTAAACTTTCTCCTAAGCTCTATAATCTCTTAATCTCCTCTCTCTCTCTCTCTCTCTCTCTCTCTCTCTCTCATATCTCTCACTCGTTCTCTTTTCCTCATCAATCTTTCTCTCTAATCTCTTTCCTAATGTTTCTTTAATATTTTCTTTCTTTCCCTAGTCTCTCCTTTCTTTTCTTTACTCTCTCTCATTTCTTGCAAATGTGGGAGTAAAATGAGGGTTTGGGTGCTTGGGGGGAATTTGTAGAGAAAATTGGATGTAGGGGGTATTAGAAAGGGAAAGGGGTAGAAAGGGTAGAAAAATAGGGAATGGATGATGGTTTCCAGCTAGGGGTAGGGTAGGTGTTGACTTTAAGGGCTCTCTTGCTTGGGGAATGGGAGAAAGGTTGGGGTAGTTTGGGGATTTGTATGGGGTAGGGGGTACTTTATTAGGGGTAATAGGGTAATTAGGGTGATGGTTGATGGATTGATGGTGAAAAAGGTGAAGGGCGTAGGTGGGTGATTGATTGACAAGACTTCCTCAGGATTTGCACAAGTGGGGCCTGCGCCACGTGTGCCTTGCACAACCCGCATCAGAATGTGCTAATGATTGTAACTTTCAAACCAGGTATTGTAATGGGGCGTGTCGCGCGGCGTTGGAATTGCAGCGCCTGCACAGTCGTCAGGGTATAGGTCTCAGGTTGTTGCGGTACAAAAACAAGGCGCTCGATCAGTGCTTACCAATCCGGTCCGTTCCGGTTATGCCGGCACCGGAAAGGAAGCGTACGGAAGGTTAATCAGGATATGGGCCTCACAATATCTATAAACAAGAAAAGCTAACTTGCGATGTAGAATACAATTAACAATTGTCATCATTGTGGACAATTTGAAAAGACTTTAAAATCAATGTAAATTAGGTCTGGCTATGGGCCAGGCCTTAGCCAGGCAAAGTCAATATTTTGAATTGACCCAGTTTAGTAGGCCTGGTCCAACTAGTTCAAAATGCAGTCCTGAATCGATCCTGGGCCCGCTCATTACCAGCCTAATGTAAATAGTGGAGAGGAGAAGATTGTAAACTCAAAAACTTAAATCATACTTGGAGTTGAAACATAAGAAGTAATAAACTAGGTATGCCTATTGTTCATAACAGCCAACTTTGTAAAATGCTACTAATAATAATCATCAGCTTTGACAATTCGAGAAGATTCTAAATTACAATAACTGTTACTTTTGGGGGCCAATGATAATGTTTTTGTAATCCATGTGTTTATTTTTATCTCTCTTGGAAATAATAGCAACAATTAGAGTAACAACAGTAAACATCAATGTACCTCTCTTGTTTTCTTTTCTTTTTTTTTTTCCTAAAAAAAATAAAAAATGAAAATTTATGAAGAGAAAACTATTAAAATATAACCAAAGAAATTATTGAAAGAATCTCTAATTTTTCTGGCCAAATTTGTTGCTAATTCATTCTTTTTACAAAACTTGCTTCCTCTAACATAAGCATTTAATGATATTGTCTGTGACGTTATTCCATAGTTCTTTAATCCAGCTTAATGACTAATAGTATAATATGCCATTGCACGTGTCTTATGATATTGGGTGCGATCATCAATGTTTTGTAAGAAAAGCCCTCTTTTTTTCTTTTTTTCTTGCATCCTTTAACTTTTGAAGGAATGCTTTTGACACTTTTTGGTATGTTCCTTTTGAAATCTTTATGAGTTATTTTATCTTCTTGATTTTTTAAACTAGTTTTGTCATTTGAACCCTGAAAGTGTGACTGCTTATGCTTTATCGGTCGAGGATATTAAGATTGTGCTTGGGTTTGTAAAATGTGACTTGCAAGTTTCTGCCGTTCCAAATGCTCAATGACTCTATGCACATCAACCTCTTGTATGACTACTTTCAAGATTCTCTATTGCACAGTCTGTATTCATATATGATTTTAGTGCTTATATCCATAGGCAGTGGGTTATAATTCGATTGAGGCTGAAGACTGGGAACTAGCTACAAGTGGAGAAGAAATGAGCAAGCTTGAGTCCCTGCTTCTGGACAAGAACCGGAAAATGGAACACGAGCTCACTCAGTTGAAGGTATGTTTCGGGCAGTAGTATTTGAAATTTCATTGACACCTGTTCTCCTGAATTTAATGCTCTGTTGTTTACAACATAAGTGTCTTCTGCAGAGTTAGATTCACAAATTTTCAAGTACTTTAAACATTATGTCATCATTTCCTTTTTTGGGAACATTTTTTTATTTGGTTTCAAAGTGCCTGTGAAGCTTTACTTCTTTGACTGAGCATTCGTCCTAAATGTCAATTTTTCTATTTCCATGTTAAGGTCAAATTTTCTGAGAAAACAAGTTTGTTGGAAGCAGCTGAAGCAAAAGAAGCAGAGCTAATTGCAAAACTGAATGAACAACAAAGATTAATTACAAAGCTCGAAGATGACATACTGAAGGTTCTTATCTATGAATTCTTGTGAACCCAATGGCTTGAAAAATGTTTGTGAACTGACCATTATTTCATTAGATCTAGTCTTGGGTTATGTTTAATTATTGACACTAAAAGACAAGTGTTGGTTAATTTCATCTAATAGATGTTATTTATACTTAATACCGATTACATAAGTACATTTCAGCTAGTTCAGCATAAAGTTTTTGTATTGCATGTCTAACCATTCAAGAATTTTCGTATATCAGTTGTCATTCTTGTCTTCTCTCCCTAATTCTTACCAGTAGTTCTGTTGTAGTGGTTAAACACTTAAAAATTTTGGTTCATTTATTAGTTGCCTTCTTTCTGGTTTTAATTCTTCTTGTACAGGGTTATAGCTCTGCAGATCGTAAAGGTACTCTTTTTGATGATTGGAATCTTAATGAGGCAGGGGGATCAGAAATGTCTGAGGTACTAGTCTGTCTCCTCCAATTTTTCAGTTTCATGCATGAGCGGGAATGAACTTCTAGTTCCATTGTCCCAATATTTCAATTTTAAAATTTTTTTTTTTTTTTTTTTTATTATTATTTTTAATTTTTTTGAATCAATGTTTTACAAACTTTGAGACATGTATTGTTGTTGTTATTATTATTATTATTGTTGTTGTTGTTGTTATTGTTATTGTTATTATTATTGTTATTGTTATTATTATTATTATTATTATTATTATTTTATGACCTTTATTATTTTTTGAATCAATGTTTTACAAACTTTGAGACGTATTGTTGTTGTTATTATTATTGTTGTTGTTGTTGTTGTTGGTGTTGTTGTTGTTGTTGTTGTTGTTTTATGACCTTTATTTATTCAGAGCAGCTATCATTTCATTTGCCAACCCTTAGTTGGGATAAGGTTTAGATGATGATAATTATGATGATGACAACTATAATTTCATAGCCTGATTATTGTAGGATATCATATGCCACTAGTTGACAATATTACTTGACAATATTACTTGGATACAAACATGTGTTAGTCTTAGACGATACAATCTATCTGTTAATTTTGAAATGGAGGATATGCTGATGATACATGTGGGTATATGCATTTCCATTTAATTCTAAGAAATTAGAATATTATGAAGGAAAACATTGATTTTGAATTCTATGTCAGGGGGAGGGTATCAATGGTAATGGGGGAGTCCTTGGTATTGATTCTGAAAAAGTAGGGGCAGCAAGTTTTTGTGACTTCAGATTGATCAGTTTTTTGGTTGGTCCATCTAAAATCGTGACCAAGATTTTAGCATGCAAGTTAACGACAGATTTGGGAGGAATAATCTCTAGATCATAAGGCACTTTCCAGAAGACAAACTGTTGAAGGTGTTTGATTGCAATGGATGCATCAATTGATATACAAAGAAGGTTGGCATGGAATCCTATGCAAACTAGACATGAAAAGGCATACGATCATGACAATCGGGAGTTCCTCCTATACTTAAAGTGGGTTGTGGGGTGGTGTAGAATCTGAATATTTAATTGCATATCACTAGTGCATTATTCGATTTGGTTGATAGAACACTCAAAAGATTTTCATGGGATCTAGAGGCATCTGTCAAGGAGACTCCCCTTGTTCATCGTTGGGATCTAGAGGCATTTGTCAAGTAGACTCTCCCCTTGTTCATCGTGTTTTCCCTTTTTTTTTTTTTTTTTTTTTTTTTTTTTTGAAAGATGATAAATTTATTAACAATCAATAGGCAAAAGCCAAAAGAATTACAAATAAGGTTTGCATGGATATTTTGTTATGGGTGGATCTACAAAGAAGATTTTCCTGGATATTTTGTAGATAATTGCATCAACAATCTCAAGTTAGTGCAACAAAGCGAGAACTTGCAGCAGGGGAAAGAGATCATAGAAGAAGAGGGGCTGTGTTACACGTTAACCATTCTGCCCGGAAACAAATCCTTTGATGAAACTGAGCTTTCTGACGGAGAAGAAGGCAACAGGGAGGGAGAGGATGAAATGATTGATGCCGTAATTCTATGGAATCTTGAGGCTAAGATCATCGCAAGGATTTTATATGGGATCCCCAAAAGACTAATGGGCCTGAAGTCTTTCAAGTTTTCGGCAGCTTCAATCCTAGGGATAAGCACGATAAAAGAGGCTCCCAAATCCTTGGACAATCTTCCCCTCTCGAAGAATTCCTTGACAAAAGCAATCACTTCGTCCTTGATCTCACTCCCAAAAAACTGGGAAGAAGTCCATAAGGAAACCATTCGGCCCTGGGGCCTTGTCCCTACCATGGGAATCAACTGCCGCTTTCACTTCCTCTAACGACATCGGGCTTTCATGTGCAATGGCTTGAGATTCCGATAACGTTGGAAAATCCAATTTTTCCAATAACTGCCGCTCCATCTTTCACTTGTCAGCAACTGATCATAAAAACTCACAATCATGCTACATGTTGGCCTCTTATCCTCCACCCGACTCCCATTAACCATAAGGCTACCTATGGCGGTTGTTTTTGGCTCTAGTGCTAGCCATCTTGTGAAAGAATTTAGTGTTCATATCCCCTTCTTAAAGCCAAGTCACATGAGACCTTTGATGCCATTTATTCTCATCTTCTTTAACCCTCTAGCATAATCAAAAGTCAAATCTTACTCTCTTTTTATCATCTTTTGAGTTAAGGCTGCCCTCTTCTTTGGAATCCAAAACCTAAATTTCTAAGAGAATTGCATCTAATTCTTCTTCCCTTCTACCCAGAATATCCCTTTTCCAAACATTGAGTTTCCCTTTCAACAATCTTAGCTTCTGACATAAAATGAACCTCGTGTAACCTTCCACTTCGAACAAGGCCCACCAATACTTGATTGTCTCAGAAAATCCCTCTACGTCCAACCAAAATAGCTTGAACCGGAACGGAGTTGGACCCCAATTCTCTTCTTCTGTGTCCAGTAAAATGGGTCTGTGATCTATAACAATCTAGGAAGGCCAATCTGTTTTGAGATAAGGAAATTTTCAATCCATTCCACTGAGACCATAAATTTATAAATGTGAGACATTGTTGGGTTCTCTTGCTCATTTGAACAAGTAGCCTGGGCTCCCTTCAAAGGCAGATCCACCATATCATTGCGCTGCACCCAATTGGAGAAATCTCTCATGCTGGAAGTAATCTCTCATGCATTATCCTTCATCTTGTCACTCATCCATCTCACCATCCTCATCTCATCTACACTCATCTTATGAACAGTTTCTTCGCTGACTATCCAACATTCTCTCGCATAAAGCATGGCTTATCTCAAGGGTATCATAGAAAATTTCCCCATTAGTTTGATTGGCATGCGGGCACATCCATGTTTCATCCTACCATGTGTGTGTGTGAGAGAGATGACATAAAGCTCTAGAGAGGCACACCCTTGCTTCATCTTGCTATGGGTGTGTGTGCACAGAAACACACGTGCATACACACACACACATACACAGAGGTCTCAAGTCCAACCGGTTAGACTATATTACGGTCTACCTAGTGGATGACTTCCAACCCTTTGTGTGTGTGTGTGACATCCAATCTGTATAACAAGGGCCTATCATGAGTATTGTCTTATGCAAAATTAGCCACATCCACTCATGAGTGAACCACACTTGCATTTTGCTCTCTTTCAGTGCCTACACATTGTTTTCTATAGTGTGGCCTACTTGTTTAGTAGGTGGAGCTGATTTTTACACTAGATGATTCTCATGGTGGAGCTAGCCTATTAGAAGGGCTGGATGTTGCGTTCACTTAACAAGTTGGAAGTTATCCACTAACTAGGTGGATCATAACTTGTGGTCCAACTAGTTGGACTTGAGACCTTCTCATATGGAATGTTTTCCGTATCATTATCACATAATGTATTGTACCCTTGGGATACGGATGCATATTAGTTATTGCACGGGATATATTGGTTGTTTTTGCGTAATTTATCGCTGTTGTCGGGAAACATTGGTAAATTGGTCAAAATTTTAAATGAAACTTTAGGGATAGATTTATTATTATTATTTTTTTTAAAGGACGCCAATACAAACTTAGAAAAAAAAAAATCACAAAAAACAAGTGCACATAACATGTTTCCTTTGTATAGGGTCCTAATCTATACTGTCTAACTGAATTGATGCAATTATATTCAAAGTCGATTCATAAAATATATAAATGTAAGAAGACGTGTTTGGAAACACAACACAAGCATTACATTCAAAAGCAAAAGTAGAAAACTCGAAATATACCTGTGGATTTAGAAAAAGAAATTTATTTTTTTAAAAATTTTAAATATTTTTTAATTAAATAATTAATTTTTTTTCCAAAAAAAAAAAAAAAAATCCCAAATTGCTAGAATGTGTAGATCAGGTTATATGCAAGTTTAATTTCGTGTTTGGACACTATGATTGCAGCCGATTTGAAAAAGTTGAGAAATTTTCGATTTTTCCACAACTCGATACATCTCCCCTAAATCTCAAAATCGGAGTTCTAAATCCATAATTTTCATGCAAAATATGAAAATAATAGATTTCCTATCATTTGACACTATTTACAACATATAAAAACAAAAGAAAAAAAAAAAATCAAAACTAAAATATATGCGCCTTTTAGAATTTGGCCCAAGAAGCTTTCTATCGCAAATTTGGAGAAATTTCAAAGATTTTCTTCCTACAAACTAAAGTGGACTGGTCGAAATCACCTTACAATGTACTAGGAAGAAGATTTATTTATTTATTTATTTATTATTATTATTATTATTATTATTATTATTATTTTGGTAAAAAAAATTGACTTTTGAATTTTTAATGATTTTCCAGACAAAAGTGCTGGTTTCCTTTTATCCTTTTTTGATATTGCACTCAGTATCAATATATCGCACGATTCATTAAGAATTTATAAAAGGGGAGCAGATATATCGCACGATCTATGAAAAATGAATATTAAAGCTAGATTTCATATCTCATAGCTAGGATCAATGTTTTAAATATCGTTATCGTGTAATGTATCGCACCCTTGGGATATGGATACATATCGGTTATTGCGTGAGATATATCAGTTGTATCGCATATTTATCGTTGATGTTGGGAAACAAAGGAACATTGGGAAATTGGTCGAACTTTTCAATGAAACTTCAGGGATAGTTGAAAAAGACATCAATACACACCTAGAGATCAAAACATTACAAAAAAAAGAAAGAAAGAAAAAAGTGCACATAATAGATGTTTCCTTTGTATGGGGTCCTAATATAGGTGCTTTCCAACTGAACTAATGCAAGTATATTCAAAGTCTATTCATATAATTTATAAACGTAAGAAGACATGTATGGAAACCCAAGCAACACATTCAAAAGCAAAAGAAGAATCACTAGATCAGGTTACATACATGTTTAATTGTGTTTGGATACAAATATTGCAACTGATTTGCGAGAAATTGAGAAATTTAGATTTTTCTCAATTTTCCGCAACTTGACCCATCTCCCCCAAATCTCGAAATCGAAGTTCCACCAAATCTCGAAATCGAAGTTCCAAGGAAAACATGAAGAGTCATAGATTTGCAACCATTTGACACTGGTTTAACATGATTTATAGTAAAAACATGGATCAAAAATTAAAAATGCTCACCAAATCGAATATGTTGGATATATCGACACTACTTGTGTGTTTCGTATCGCACAGGTGGGATACAAGATATGTCGTGGGATATATTGGCTGATATCGTCGATATTTAAAACACTAGCTAAGATAACCAATATATCGTGGGATATATCTGTGATATCGCAAGATACTGAAAACACTGCTCATATGCTTGTATGGATGTATCATGTATATATGTACACATAGAGGGAGATTAACTTTTTCACCAAAATGATGGTGAATACGTTGTGTGGGGCCTACCATGATGTATTGATGACATCTAACCCATCCATAAAATGGAACCTAGCTCATTTGGCCAGGGGCTCAAAATTTAGAGGTGGAATGTCATGCAAAATTTTGTATTATCTGCTTATACATTGCTGCTATTATAGCAAATTTATTCATGATAATCCCATAGAGGACCTTTTGCATTCTACAGCAGTCTACAACATTTGTATTATGCATGAAATACTCTTAGAATCAGTTAGGCTTTTTCATTTATATTCATACTCTATTATCTAACAGAATGCAGATCAGAAACATGTGTCCTCAGAACAAGATCAAAGTTCAATGCTTAAGGTGATTTGCAGTCAACGAGATCGGTTTCGGACACGCTTACGGGAAACAGAAGAGGTGTAATTTCAACAGTAAAATCTGTGCATATGTGTTATCATTCTATCTATTCTAATTCCATCCCTTTACTCAAGTTATGAAATTTGCTTCAATGGGTTTTTAAATTATTTATGCATTCCAAATGTACCAGGAAGTGAGGCAGTTGAAAGAGAAGGTAGGCGCACTAACAGTAGAATTAGAGAAAACTAAAGCTGATAATGTGATGCTCTACGGGAAAATCCGTTATGTCCAAGACTATAATAATGAAAGGCTGGTGTCCAGAGGATCAAAGAAGGTTCCTTCTTGCAAATCTTATGGTTTGGTTTGCCTTTTTCTTTTTCCATGTATTATCTTCTCTGTTTTACTTTTTTGGATCATGCAATGTTTCCAGCATTTAGAAGACGTTGAAAGCGGCTTCAGTTCGGATGTTGAATCCAAGTACAAGAAAATATATGAGGATGACATAAATCCTTTTGCTGCTTTCTCAAAGAAGGTATTCATCATTTGATTCCTTGGTCTCTATCTTTACTTCTTTTACAAAGAAATTATTTTTCGAAACATAACACAATTATATTAAAATGAAAAGAGAGGACAAAGGGGAAAACAGCCAGGACAACCTACAACCCCTAGGGAAGATGATGAGGAATCATCCCTCCCAAAACTCAACCACCATAACTTACGAACTATATTTGATATCATGACTATTGCAAACATCAAAAGTGTGGACTCCTGCACTCCAAAAGGTAGCTCTCATATGCCCCATGAGAAACATCCAAGTAAAAATTTCTATCTTCAAGTGGAGCATAATGATCTCATTATGCAAGAGCTAGTCAGCTGAACATCTAATCCTACTTAACTCACAACTTGCTTTACAGAAAATAAATTTATGAAATGTCGCATGATATGTACTGTAACTACATACGATTTTTCTCATCACAAACACTATTTTTATCATGAAGTGCATGTCCATGACCCCACTCAAAACAGTCCTATATATATATATATCAAAATCCAATGAGGGAGAGGGTCACACGCCCACCCTCTTTTATAGCTTCAAGAAAGTTCAAAATTTACAATAAACACCATATTTTGTGAATTTTGACGAAAATAGTCATAGCCTAACTAAAATCAACTAAAAACACTTATAATAGCATCCAAACATAACATAAATAAAACTAAATCTTATAAAATGATAAAAGCTGAGAAAAACTAATGTGAACGATCCACGATCAATGGCCCATCACGTCCCTCTGATCCAACGGTCTGGATCACTCCATAAAGCCACTCATGTGCATATTCCCAGTGTGGGGTCTTTCAGATGTTGCACATGCACATGGGGTCCTCAGCACAATCATGGATGCTCGCCTAGCCATATGGAAATTGGTATGGCCTGCCTCCTCTGATACATACACAAGGATATACGTGAAGTGATGTCCTTATCAAATATTGATGCAGGGGCATTTTCACACCGGGCTCAAGTGGGGTTGCCTGTGGGATGCAGGGGCACACTCGAGGTGGGCGGCTCGTGTGAGGCGGGTGGCTCGTGTGAGGCGGTACCCATGTGTTTTGGGGTCCACGAGGGGGGTTCGGCCAACGTCCCGACCCATAAGATGTGGAGCCTAGGTTATGAGATAAAAGATGATTGATTCACCATGCTCTAATAATTCGAGCTTTTAGAGCAAGTAGCTAATTGTCCTGCATCAAATTGGTATCCAGAGCGGGAGGTCTCGTGTTTGAGACTTCTCACTCGGCACATTCGGGGTTGGCAGCTCATGTGAGGCGGGTGGCTCGTGTGAGGGTACCCATGTGATCTAAGGCCCACGAGGGGTTTATAGCTTCAAGAAAGTTCAAAAATTACAATAAACACCCTATAGTGTGAATTTTGATGAAAATAACCCTAGCCTAACTAAAATCAATTAAAAACACTCATAATAGCATCCAAAAATCCTATAAATTGATAAAAGATGAGAAAAACTAATGTAGACGATCCACGATCAATGGCCCGATCATATGATCCAACGGCCCGATCGTCATGTCTCTCCGATCCAATGGTCCGGATCACTCCATAAAGCCGCCCATGTGCATCTTCCTAGTGTGGGGTCTTTCAAATGATCAGCATGATCATTGATAAACACCTAGCAACAAGGAAATCGGTGCGACCCGCCTCCTCCTTTGATACGTACGCAATGGTGTACGTGAAGCGATGTTATCATCAACTATTAATGCATGGGCATTTTCACACCGGGCATCCAGTATGTCTTCTATCTGTTCGCTTGGAAACTGCTTGTGCATCTAGTATGTCTTCTAGTATGTGAAGTGAAATCCTCCATTTCAATTGGAAACTACTTGTGCATCCAGTATGTCTTTTGTCTCTTCTCTTCGAACAGGCAAGGAGGGTAAATGTGGTAATGGCTTGGATGATTGGTCAGGTTGGGGCCATCGATTTGGGACTAGGTCATGGTTTGTGGGAGGGTCTATGGATGGATCAAAAGGTGAAGTAGCAGGACCCTTGTATTGTACTAGATCTTTCACATTAAAAATAGAACTAATTCCCATAGTAGGTGGAAGGTCTACTATATACGCATTACGACCCAGTTTTTGCATTAGTTTGTATGGTCCTGCGCTATGTGCTTGTAACTTTTTAACGGCCCGATGTGGGAACTGTTCAGGCCTCATACGAAACATGATATAATCTCCTACTTGGAATTCTTGAAACCTGCGATGAGAATCAGTAAACACTTTGTATTTTTCATTACTTACATTAATTCGCTTCCTGATCTCACTATGCAACTCATGTATGTGACATGCAAACTCATGCGCGGACTCATACGGCCTATGGGACACAGACATAGGTATGAGATTTACAGGTTTCCTAGGTTTGTAGCCATGCACAACCTCAAATGGACTCGTGCCTATGGACCTATTGATGGAACTATTATATGTTAACTCAGCTATAGGCAAAATGGTATCCCAATTTCGGACGTGATTACCCACAAGACATCTAAGCATATTTCCAAGACTCCTATTGACAACTTCAGTCTGACCGTCTATTCGAGGGTGATAGGAAGATGAAAATTGAAGCCTTGTCCCCATCATGTGCCATAGTGTCTTCCAAAAATAGTTTATAAAGCGTACACCCATTACGCGATACGGGGTCGAAACGGCCGTTACGAAATTCTGTGACCGTAACGGCCGTTACAGACCCATAACGGCTGTTATGGGCCTTGAAAAAAAAAAAAAAAAAAAAAACAAAAAACAAAAAAAAAAAAAAAAAACTAACCTTTTTTGCTTTCTTTTCTTCTTCTTCTTCTTCTTCTTCTTCTCGTCGGGCAGATGCGGTTGCGGCTGCAACCTTCTTCCTCCTCTTCTTCTTCTTCGCAGCTTCTTCTCTTCTTCTTCTTCTTCTTCTTCTTCTTCTCTCTCTCTCTCTCTCTCTCTCTCTCTCTCTCTCTCTTTTCTTTTCTCTTCTTTCCCTCTTTTTTCTTTTAGGTTTCCCTCTCTCACTTCTTTTTATTTTATATATATATTTTTTATTTGCAGCGGTAGCTGCTGTAGGTACGTGTCACGCTAAGACGAGCGCTGACACTCCTCGAGCTGCGAGTTGTACGAACGGTTCAAGAAAGATCAAAGTTATATGGGCTCCACAGTGATGTATTTATTACATCTACACCGTTCATCTATTTTCAGAGATCATTTTAGAGCACCACCCAAAAAATGATTTATATCCCGAGATCATCTCAACCACACCAAAAATAACAGCGGTGATAATGATTTTTACGGTTAAACAATTCGTAGGGCGCACGCGGTAACGTTTATTTTCCATCCAATCCGATCAAACTCAAGTGGGCCCCCGCCATGATGTATATATTTTATCCATGTCGTCCATCCATTTTGCCACGTCATTTTAGGCCAGGATCCAAAAAATTAGTAATATCCAAATCTCAGGTGGACCACACCATAGGAAATAGTGGTTATAGAATGCTCACCATTAAAAATTTCTTAAGGTCCACTGTAGTGTTTATTTTCAATCTAACCTATTAATTGGGTCACACTGACATGGATGAAGGGAAAACACACATGTCAGTTGATCTAAAACTTTTCTAGCCCCCAATAAAATTTTAATGGTGAACGTTTAATTATTATTGTTTCTTATGGTGCAGTTCACCTGAGCTTTGGATGTGCCTCATTTTTGGGCTCATGCCCTAAAATTATTTGGCAAAATGGATGGACGGTGTGGATATAACACATTCATCACGGATGGGGCCCAAAAAACTTTGACACGTGTGCTGCACTTCACAATCCGAGTCCCGCCTAATTCAAGCCTTAAAAAATTGTACACGAGACATATATTAACTTAAAATTTAGAAATTAAATTATGGACTGCAATTGCTAATTCACAATGCCAAAATCAAATTGTTTGAATAGTTTTAATTATTAATTTGTGGACTTTTATTTTTTAAAATAGGGCCTTTTGATTTTTTATTTTTTTTTTGATTCACTATCCAATAAATGTCCACCAATTTATAAGAGGGATAATGACAATAAATGGCATGAATTTGAGGCTGATTTGGAGCATAGATTGGTCCTCCAAGTCGGCCCTAAATTGGCAACGCCATCTACCTGAATTTAATTTCATTTTTTTAAAGAACTATTGGGAGAAATGATATCAAGTTGTTAAGTATATAAATTACATATTTAGAAAATTAAATATATGAATTTTGTAGTCAAATTCAAGTTACCTAGTTAAAAAATTAATCAGACAGTCCGATAAAACTTCTCACCAAAGAGTGGACCATTACACCACCATAAACATATTCCAATTTATAAATGAATGCATATTTGAAATGCTTAGAATATTCCGGATTTAATCCATATTTTATCATATTTTTTTGGTAAAAAAAATTTGCGCCGTTACGGGCCGTTACGCCCCCGTATCCGTATCGGTTTCGGAGGACACCGTTACGCCAACCGATACCGATACGGGACACCTTGGATCAGACGCTATGGTCTTAGGTAGACCATGTAAACGCACTACCTCCCCAAAGAAAACCTTAGCCACATTTGAAGCATCTGACATTTTTGAGCACAAAATGAAATGGGCCATTTTGGAAAAACGGTCCACAACCACAAATACAGAATCATGTTTTTTGATAATTTTCGGTAAGCCCAACATGAAATCTATACTAATATCCTTCCATGGAGCATGGGGTACTGGCAAAGGCGTATATAATCTTATATTTTGCTTCCTCTGCTTTGCCAGTTGACAAGTCCTGCATTGCCTAACAATCTTGGCTACATCCCGCTTGAGACTTGGCCAATAAAATCTATCTTCCACAAGGGCAATGGTCTTGTCCCTCCCCAAATGATCGGCTACCCCTCCTGCATGAAGTTCTCAAACTAGGAAATCACGGAGGGAGGTACGGGGAATGCAGAGTCTGTCACCTTTAAATAGGAACTGATCGATGATGACAAACCCGCGACTGTCGATCGACTGACGATCTCGTAGTGACGCATACAAATCTCCAAAGTCTGGGCATGTACGATACTCCATTCTCAGCCGATCAAACCCAATCTCTTCCACTCATACTTTGGAGAAGCACCACCCGACGACTAAGGGCATCAGCAGGTTTGTTCTCGACCACAGCCCTATGTTTAAGAACAAAAGAGTATTCCTGAAGAAATTGGACCCATTTAGCATGCATAGGGTTTAGTTTCTTCTGGGAGCTGAGATAACGTAAGGCTTCATGGTCAAAGAACAAGACGAATTCTTGTGGTAATAGGTAATGCCGCCAATGGCGCAAGGACTAGACAACTGCATAGAATTCTTTATCATAGGTGGAATATCGTTGCTTTGCCTCATTCAACTTTTCACTAAAATAAGCAACGAGGTGCCCTTCGTGATTGAGCACGCCACCTATACCTACCCCAGATGCATCACACACAACCTCAAAGACTTTAGAAAAGTCTAGAAGGCGCATGACGGAGGCTTCGCGCATCTTGCCCTCAATCTCCTTAAAAGCTTTAGAGGCAGCTTTAGTCCATATAAACCCCCCTTTCTTGATGTAATCCGTGATGGGAGCCATAATAGAGCTAAATCCTCTAATGAATGTCTATAAAAAGTTGCTAAGCCATGAAAGCTTTGCCCCTCATGAATTTTGCGCAGTTCAAGCCATTCAACTATGGCCTAGACTTTCTCAGGGTCCGCTCTCATGCCCTCAGATGATACGATGAACCCTAAGAAAATGCTTTTTGACATAAATGTGCTCTTCTTAATGTTGGCGTATAGCTTTTCAATTCTATGGACTTCACAAACTTGCCTCATATGGTGGAGGTGTTTCTCCTGTGATGCGCTATAGATAAGAATGTCATTAAAATACACCACAAGGAACTTACCCATAAAAGGTCCCAACACCTGGGTCATCACTCTTATAAATGTGCTCAAGGCGTTAGTCAAGCCAAAGGGTATGACTAGCCATTCGTATAGCCCATCATTCGTCTTGAAGGTTGTCTTCCACTCATTTCTTGGGCGTATACGTATTTGGTGATACCTGCTCTTGAGGTCAATCTTCGAAAAGATTGTGGCACTCGCCATCATGTCTAACATATCATCAAGACATGGTATGAGAAACCGGTACTTGACTGTGATTTTATTGATGGCTCGACTGTCCACACACATGTGCCACGTGCCATTTTTCTTGGGTGTGAGAAGCGCTAGCACGACACAGACTCAGACTTTCTTGAGTGAAACCCTTCTGAGGAGCTCGTCTACTTGCCTCTTCAACTCCACATGCTCTGTAGGGTTCATTCGATAATGAGGAAAGCTTGGTAAAGTCGACCCAGGGACAAGATCAATGGCATGCTGGATGTCCTTCATGGGTGGAAGCTCATTTGGTAAGTCCTCTGGAAATACATCATGAAACTCATCCATAATCGGCTTCACCTTAGGGGGTCCCTCTACACAGTGTTCGAAGTTTCAGATTTCGCCATAAGTTTCATTGGCTGGGGACATGGAAACAATATTGATATCACTGATAACCGGAAAAGCGGGAAAATATGGGAAAAAACAGTAGAATTTTCAGTGAAACTTAAAGAGATATGCTAAATTGCACATATCTGCATATTTAGGAATAAAAATTTGCAAAGAGAATGTATGCATAATAAGTTTCCATTTAATAGAGGTTTAAAAACATGTGTCGTCGTAAGAAGTTGTCCAACCATCCCATCTAACCATCCAATCATCCTTCCAAAAATCCATCGGAATTACAGAATATCGACAACTCATGATATTTTTCCAAGAAATCATCAACAATTGAAAAGGAAACAAAAGATTGTGGTCTTTATATCGCGCACGTTGCGATAACGATAATATTGAGATATTATCAATATTAGCAACGACAAATTGAAAACTGCACGCAACAACGTGTTCATAAAAAATTTTGAAATGGATTTTTTTTTTTAATAAACAAACTTTCTATGATACCTCTACGTTGATGATATTATTGAAATATCGTTGATACACTTATGATACAAGTGTCACGGCATCACCTAGAATTTACATAGTAAAAAATATTGGTGATACATTGGCGATATCGATACATTAGCAATACAATCGATACCTGGAATTTACACAATTAAAAATATTGGCAATATCGATACGTTGGCGATACTAAGTACATTGCTGATGCTTGGAATTTCTAATACTAACGGTGTTATCGGTATCACTACCAGTGTTATTGGTATCGCCAAGCTAGAGATAACGATAATACTGGAGACATTTCGATAATATCAAAGATAATTTAAACAATGTGATGCAGGACAATTAACCACTTGCTCTAAAAGCTCGAACTGTTAGAGTATGGCGAATTAATCCCTTTATCTCATAGCCCAGGCCCCACATCTCATGGGTTTGGACCTCGGCCGAATCCCCTTCGTGGGCCCCAAATCACATGGGCCACCCATCCCGAGTGTGTCCCCGCATCCCACGGGCTACCCCACTCAAGCCCGGTGTGAAACGCGCATTAATCACCCCTGGTGAGGAGTTTCGAACACGAGACCTCCGTGGGCCGCACCCACCCCGAGTGTGCCCCTGCATCCCACAAGCGACCCCACTCGAGCCCAGTGTGAAAATGCCCCTGCATTAATCACCCCCGGTGAGGAGTCTCGAACCCGAGACCTCCCGCTCTGATACCAATTTGATGCAGGACAATTAACCACTTGCTCTAAAAGCTCGAACTGTTAGAGTATGGCGAATTAATCCCTTTATCTCATAGCCCAGGCCCCACATCTCATGGGTTTGGACCTCGGCCGAATCCCCTTCGTGGGCCCCAAATCACATGGGCCACCCATCCCGAGTGTGTCCCCGCATCCCACGGGCTACCCCACTCGAGCCCGGTGTGAAATGCGCATTAATCACCCCTGGTGAGGAGTCTCGAACACGAGACCTCCTCTGTGGGCCGCACCCGCCCCGAGTGTGCCCTTGCATCCTACAAGCGATCCCACTCGAGCCCAGTGTGAAAATGCCCCTGCATTACAATGCCTCTACAGTAACTTCGGGTGTAACTTTTCTCGCCACTCAGGCATACGACATCGAATCCACCGTAGTCTCTCTCTTAAATTCCTTGCCGTTGATAACATGGAGAGACTTAGGTTAGGATTTCCTCGTATCCCTTGGGTTACCTGACTTCCCCTCAGTTTTCTTCTCCGCATTGCTTTTTGGTGGGAGAGGAACTAAAGATATCCTTTTGCCTTGATTTATGAATGAACATACATTTGAGTGGCTGTATATCGTCACATCGTGGTCAAATAGCCAAGGCCGTCACAAAATGATGTGTGTCCAACATCCATAGGTAAGACATCGCACCATGGCGATTTTGAATATGATCCAAAATTAACGGGCACGAGACATCGCTGGGTAACAGATTTGAAAGATGCATCCACCCATGATACTTTATAGGGTTGAAGGTTCGGCTCAGGTTTCAATCCCAAACGGGACAAAGTGCTAATGGAGAACACATTGGTACAACTGCTATTATCGACGATCACCTTGCAATTCTTCTCTCCACATTTTGCATAGGTGTAAAATATCGTAGTCTGACGCCAATCATCATTCTCCTTAGCATTGGTTAAGGCGCACCTGACTACTGCAAGTGGTGTGGTCTCTTCTTCTTTTACTTTTTCATCACTAGCACCATTGATGTTGGGCTGATAAAATTCTTCTTCAAAATCACCCTGCTCATCTCCTTCCTCACCATCGTCAATTACCAGGGTTTTGTTCCTCTGTTTCGAGGGACATTGATGCGCAAAGTGACCAATTACATGGCAATTGAAGCATTACGTTTGCTCACCTCCCCTAGAGCTAGCACTTGCTATCCCTTTTCCTTTGACATCTCTAGGGTTGGGTTAAAATTTGGGGTCTAGACTGACTCCCCATGTTAGGCTTAGTCCCTCGAGAGTAAGTCTTGACACTTGGATCCCTGAGAGTCATAACGCTTACTAACTGGTGCCTTGAGGTAGTGTTCAATGTCTTGCACCACTTGGTACATGTGCCCCGATGTACCAACATCACGAGAATAAAGTTCTCGTTTGATCTCAAATTGAAGGCCTATCCTGAATCTGGATAATGTAATCAATGGGTTCTCCTCAATGTCATATTGCATCATGTACTCCTCAAACCCATGATGTAATCTGGAACGGTCATGGATCCTTGGCATAATGCAGTGGCATTTTCACACTGGGCTCGAGTGGAGTCGCCTGTTGTATGCAGGGGCACACTCGAGGTGGGTGACCCATGCGATTTGGGGCCCACGGGGGAAGTCTTGTGTTCGAGACTCCTTACCAAGGGTGAGTAATGCGCATTTCACATCGGGCTCGAGTGGGGTAGCCCGTGGGATACAGGGACACACTCAGGGTGGGCGGCCCATGTGATTTGGGGCACACGAAGGGGGTTCGGCCGAGGTCCTAACCCATGAGATGTGGAGCCTGGGCTATGAGATAAAAGGATTAATTCGCCATACTCTAACAGCTCGAGCTTTTAGAGCAAGTGGTTAATTGTCATGCATCAAATTGGTATCAAAGCGGGAGGTCTCGTGTTCGAGACTCCTCACCGGGGGTGATTAATGCAGTGACATTTTCACACTGGGCTCGAGTGGAGTCGCCTGTTGGATGCAGGTGCACACTCGGGGTGGGTGACCCATGTGATTTGGGGCCCATGGGGGAAGTCTTGTGTTCGAGGCTCCTTACCAGGGGTGAGTAATGCGCATTTCACATCGGGCTCGAGTGGGGTAGCCCGTGGGATGCGGGTACACACTCGAGGTGGGCGGCCCATGTGATTTGGGGCCCACGAAGGGGGTTCGGCCGAGGTCCTAACCCATGAGACGTGGGGCCTGGGCTTTGAGATAAAATGATTAATTCGCCATACTCTAACAGTTCGAGCTTTTAGAGCAAGTGGTTAATTGTCCTGCATCATGGCACAAAGCCTGCCACTGGTCTCTGAGCCTTTGACGATAAGAAAGAGGGAGATACTTTTCTTTAAGGACCTCTTTCATCTTGGGCCAGTGCACAACTAGTGGTTCTCTTTTCCTCTTAATTTTACGTTCCATGTTGGTCCAAAAAAGTTTGGCCTGGCCCACCAACTTCATCTTGACAAATCTCACTCGACGGGCATCAGACATATCATACCACTCAAAATAGTGGTCCATGTCTGCCAACCAATCAAGGAATGCTTTGGGGTCCAAGCGACCATCAAAACTGGGAGCCTCAACTTTCACACCGACTTGTGCATATGGATCATAACGGTCATAACGCTTCTCACGTGGTGGTGACACGTGTGCTTGATCATGGCCAATGCCTTGGCCACGACCACGCTCCCGCCTATCAACTTGATTTCCAACTTGAGATTGAACGCCTTCCCCAATGTCGGGGTTTGCCTGTAAGGACACCGCAAATTGATTGACGTGCGCATTGGTCGCGATTAATTGAGTGACAATGGTTCTGTTGTGTGCTGCAATAATTATCAGACGGTTATTGATAGCATTAAGGGCCTCGACAATCTGCTCTAGATTCATTATGGGTTGTAGACCAAAACCATGTCCCGAACGAGTGGGCATACACAAGGAAACTCTAAAAGGAAACCCTAGATGTGACTCTTAACCTAAATGCAACACAAAAAGATAGGTTTATGAAAGGATAGGTAAACGAAAGATGGGTTTCTGAAAGGATGAAGGCTTATGATAGGAGAATCGAATAGTTCGAAGAAAATACCTTGACGGAGTAGAAAAGAGAAGATAGGGGGTAGGGATAGATGAAGACCTCGCACATCCGTTGATAAAGATTAGCCTTGCACCAATCTCCAATCCAAATCGCATGAAAATGGAAGAAGAAAACAAGAGTTTTTATTTTATTTTTTATTTATTTTTAATATTTTAATATCACAAAATCCAATGAAGGAGAGGGGCCCACCCTCTTTTATAGCTTCAAGAAAGTTCGAAATTTACAATAAACACCATATTTTGTGAATTTTGACGAAAATAGTCCTAGCCTAATTAAAATAAACTAAAAACACTCATAATAGCGTCTAAACATAACATAAACAAAAATAAATCCTATAAATTGATAAAAGCTGAGAAAAACTAATGTGGATGATCCACGATCAATGGCCCAATTATGTGATCCAGTGGCCCGTCACGTCCATCCGATCCAATGGTCTAGATTCCCAGTGTGGGATCTTTCAGATGCTGCACATGCACATGGGGTCCTCGCCATGATCACGGATGGTCACTTAGCCACATGGAAATCGGTATGGCCTGCCTCCTCTGATACATACGCAAGGGTGTACGTGAAGTGATGTCCTCATCAAATATTAATGCAAGGGCATTTTCACACTGGGCTCGAGTGGGGTTGCCTGTGGGATGCAGGGGCACACTCGGGGTGGGTGGCCCGTGTGAGGCGGTACCCATGTGATTTAGGCCCACGACGGGGGTTTGGCCGATGTTCTAACCCATGAGATGTGGGGCCTAGGCTATGAGATAAAGGGATTGATTCGCTATGATGTAACAGTTCGAGCTTTTAGAGCCATTGGCTAATTGTCATGCATCAAATTAGTATCAAAGCAGGAGGTCTCGTGTTTGAGACTCCTCCTCGGGCACACTCGGGGTGTGCGGCTCGTGTGAGGCAGGCCCCACCTGTGAGGTGGGTGGCTCGTGTGAGACGGTACCCATGTGATCTGGGGCCCACGAGGGGGGTTATAGCTTCTAAAAAGTTCAAAATTTACAATAAACACCCTATAGTGTGAATTTGGATGAAAATAACCCTAGCTTAACTAAAATCAACTAAAAACACTTATAATAGGATCCAAACATAACAATAACAAAACTAAATCTTGTGAATTGATAAAAGATGAGAAAAACTAATGTGGACGATTCACGATCAATGGCTTGATCATGTGATCCGACGGCCCAATCGTCATGTCCCTCCGATCCAATGGTCTGGATCACTCCATAAAGCCGCTCATGTGCATCTTCCTAGTGTGGGGTCTTTCAGATGCTCGGATATGCACATTGGGTCTTCAACACGTTCATCAATAATCACCAAGCCACAAGGAAATCGGTGTGGCCCTCCTCCTCTGATACGTATGTAAGGGCATACGTGAAGTGATGTCCTCATCAATTATCATTGCATGGGCATTTTCATTACGGGCTCGAGTTGGGTTGCTCGTGGGATGCAAGGGCACACTCAGGGCGGGTGGATCATGTGAGGCAGGCCCCACCCATGTGATGCGGCCCACCAATGTGAAGCGATACCCATGTGATTTGGGGCCCACTAGGGGGGTTCGGCCGAGGTCCTAACCCATGAGATGTGAGGCTTGTGCTATGGGATAAAAGGATTGATTTGCCATGCTATAACAGTTTAAGCTTTTAGAGCAAGTGGCTAATAGTCCTGCATCAAATTGGTATCAGAGCGAGAGGTCTCGTATTTGACTCCTCACCGAGGGTGATTAATGTAGAGGCATTTTCACACGGGCTCGAGTGGGGTTGCCTGCAGAATGCAAGGGCACACTCCGGGTGGGTGGCCCGTGTGAGCCGGGCCCCACCCGTGTGAGGCGGTACCCCCATGTGATTTGGGGCCCATGAGGGGGTTCGACCGATGTCTTAACCCATGAGATGTGGGCCTGGGCTATGAGATAAAGGGATTGATTCGCTATGATGTGACAGTCTAAGTTTTTCGAGCAAGTGGTTAATTGTCCTGCATCAAACTGGTATCAGAGCAGGAGGTCTTATGTTCGAGACTCCTCACCCGTGGTGATTAATGCAGGGGCATTTTCACACCGGGCTCAAGTGGGGTTGCCCGTGGGATGTAGGGGCACACTCAGGGTGGGCAGCCTGTCCGTATGAGGTGGGTGGCTCATGTGAGACGGTACCCATGTGATTTGAGGCCCACGAGGGGGGTTATAGCTTCAAGAAAGTTCAAATTTTATAATAAACACCCTAGTTTGTGAATTTTGACAAAAATAGCCCTAGCCTAACTAAAATCAAATAAAAGCACTCATAATAGCGTTCAAACATAACATACAAATCTAAATCATATAAATTGATAAAAGCTGAGAAAAACTAATGTAGATGATTCACGATCAATTGCCCAATAATGTGATCCAACGGTCTAGACCACTCCATAAAGCCGCCCATGTGCATCTTCCCAGTGTGAGGTCTTCCAAATGCTCGCACATGCACATGGGGTCTACAGCACAATCACGGATACTCGCCTTGCCACAAGGAAATCAGTGTGGCCCGCCTCCTCCTCTGATATGTATGCAAGGGTGTACATGAAATGATGTCCTCATCACAAGTGAAGCGTAAAATAGAAGAAAACAAGTATGATTTGAATCGTAAATTGTGGGATTTGAATCGTAAGTCGTAGGATTTGAATTCTAAAATCGGAGGATTCATATTAAAAGGGATTCAAAGGTGGGATTTAAATCATTCTATTTTCGATTCAAATCATAAATCGTAGGATTCTAACAACACTGCCTCTATCAAATAAATAGTAAAGAGTTTATACAAAAATAGATCCAATCAACAATTTGGTCCCTTATGGATTGCTTATGATTCTAAAGAGTCACTTCTGTTAGGCAATTGTAACCATCCCATCCATGGTTTTGAAAAGGGATGGATGTAGAAAATAAGGCCAAATTGAGGATGGATTGAAGAATCCAGTCAGTGTGATTTTTTCATGGTAACCTATGAAATGTGTTTGGAACTCGTTGAATAGTTCAGATTAACTGATTGGATGGTCCAAGTGAACCAATGTAACTAGCACTATTATTGTGCTCTAGAAGAACTAGAACATTTCTCCTAAATAAATTCAATGCCCATTGATGACAATGTAGCCAGCCAAGTACATTGGTTTGGCATAGTGGTTTCTTGTTCATCGGGAATGTTCACATCCAGTGATGGATGGCCACGAACACATCATTGCTTAGATCTTGACCAATTTGATTGGGTTTCTCACATGAGTATATGAGTGTGCAAACATGTTTTGATGGCACATCGAACAATGGTCACTATGAATGAATGCTCTTTGGTCTCAATTTAAGTGCATACCTGAGAGAGAGAGAGAGAGAGAGAGAGAGAGAGAGAGAGAGAGAGAGAGAGAGAGAGAGAGAGAGAGAGTTTATTCCTGTGTGAACCGAAGATAATCCACAAGATAGTTCATTTCAAGAACACCAAGGAAGATATTAACATTTGACCTGGTGAAATATACTATATTTGTGTCCAAAGGATGTTTTGGAAAGAAGATCTATTATGTTTTGGTTTTATTTTTTTAATAAATTTTTTCATTCTAATAGTGGTCAATTGCATATCAAACAGTAGATCTTTAAGTTTGAATGGGTGGGGCTAACTTTGAAGCTTGGGCCAACTTAATGGAAGAGTGATGATTTGTTGGAGGGTTGAACAATGTGTGGTTATATGAAAGAGCTTAGAACATTGGAAGACCTCTGTTGTTATGTAGGAGGCTAGGACATTGATTGCATCCTTTATAGTTAAGTAGAGGTTCTTTGACTTCTATGTAAGAAATAACACCCACCCACCCACCACAACCATACACAATGGATCCCACGTCTAACACTTTCTAGGGATCCCTTACACATTACACCCTAAAGTCAGGGTTTTGTCCGAGGGAAAAGAGGAGAACATTATTATTGCCTCTAGGTCTTCTCTAAAGAGCAGTGTTCTAAGTATCAGTATCACGATATGGAAACAATATCGATATCGCTAATAACCGGAAATGCAGGAAAACAGTATAGTTTTCAGTGAAACTTCAAGAGATGCTAAAATACACATATTTGCATAGTTAGGAATAAAAAGTTTGCAAAAAGAATGTATACACAGTAAGTTTTCATTTAATGGGGGCTTAAAAGCATGTGTCATCGTAAGAAACAGTCTAACCAACCCATCCATCCCATCTAACCATCCAATCATTCATCCAACTTTCCATCCAAACATCCATCAATATTGCAGAATATCAGCAACCAATGTTCGAAGTTTCAGTATCGCTACAAGTTTCGCTGTCAAGGATACAGAAACAATATCGATATTGCCAATAATATCGTTGGTAATCAGAAATGCGGGAAAACATGGGGAAAACGGTAGAATTTTCAGTGAAACTTCAGGAGATGCTAAAATACACATATTTGCATATTTAGGAATAAAAATTTGCAAAAAGAATGAATACACAATAAGTTTCCATTTAATGGGGGCTTAAAAGCCTATGTTTTCGTAAGAAACATTCTAACCATCCAATCATCCATGCAACCTTCTATCCAAACATCCATCGATATTGCAGAATATCGATAACTCATGATATTTTGCCAAGAAATCATTGACAATTGGAAATAAAATGAAAGATTGTAGTCTTGATATCGCGCGTGTTGCAATAACGATAATATTGAGATATTCTCAATATTATCAATATTAGCAACGACAAATTGAAAACTGCATACAATGTGCTCATTCAAAAAATAATAATAAAAAAATTTGAAATATAATTTTTTTTTTAATAAACAAACTTTTTGTGATATCTCTACATTTGCGATATTATTGAAATATCACCAATATAGTTGTGATACAAGTGTCACCTAGAATTTACATAGTAAAAAATATTGGCAATAGATTGGCGATATCGATACATTGGAAATGCGAGCAATGCCTGGATTTTACATAAATTGAAAATATTGCTGATATCGATACATTGGCAATACTTGGCGATACATTGCTGATGCATGGAATTTCTAATACTGCTGGTGTTATTGGTATCGCCAAGCTGGAGATAATGATAATATCAAAGATAATTCAAACAATGGACAGAACTTACATTGGCTTTTAAAAAGTGGTAGAGACTATTAAGTGAATTTTCATGTTCTGTATAATAACATCATTTCCATGATTGCCATTGGTGTTTTGATCCATGTTCACCCTACCTCCTGTGTAGCTACTGTTGCTACTACATGTGGTTCTCCATGCTGTTGTTGATTGGAACTTTTGGACTAACTAATTTATATAATTTTAATCAGGAAAGGGATCAAAGGTATAAGGAACTTGGGTTTAGAGATAAAATCACACTCAGCAGTGGCCGTTTTCTTCTTGGCAACAGGTGTGTTTTTATTTTCTTTGTTTATAAAGCAGAGTTGACAATATATGCAACTCCCATATATTTGTGTATAGTAAGATTTCAATTATGGAGATGAATAAGTGGCTCGGCAAATTAGATGCTGATATGGGTACTGCACTCGTTAATGATGGATAACATTTCTGTTCTCCATTTTCCAATGGGAAGTTTTGCTGCTTTTGACATGTCAAGCCGGTGCTGGACATGGACGACTATTTCTATGTTAAATTACGGGTAAGCTGGATATGCTGTTGTGATATAGCTCTCTTCCCGTCGAATATGTTATATTTGTAAACAGGGTATTTAATTATTAACTCTCCATCATGGCCCAACTAATCCCATCCATCAGAACTCCAACGATGTCTGAATTCAAAGTGCAGGAAATGGATCATTTTGAACCAATTCCAAGCACTTTACATCCCAACCATTGCTTCTCACGCCAAACATACATAAGCAAGTCCCACCTAATACCTTCAAGCATGTTTCTCTGAACTGCCCTTTTCCACATGGAATTTTGTTTGAACCAACAAGGTCCTGAAGGCAAGCAGTCCAAGATTACATCATGTGCTTAACTGTTGGATGTAACAAAAAATATTGTGTTATGAGAAGTGAGTTCAAAAAGACGAGTTCTACCCTTCGGAAACAAATTGTCTGGGCTCTCTCATTTGCATGTACAACAGAACAAGTCTCCAGCTCTGGAAACTGGCAACCATAAAAGTGATGAGGTAAGCAAGTCGAACAGAAGAATAAAGGCCTCGATCTGTTCATCTAGCATGCAGTGAATACTGCGGTTCCTCTTTAACTGCTCGCAAGTTATAATTCAACTGTGAAGGTGGATCCATTAAGGATGTGCTCTAAGACAACTTTTTCATGATGAACAAAATAGATATTAATATTCTTCACCATAAAATGAAAGCAAACATCATCAAAACCCGGAAGGCTTTTTCTTTTTTATTAATATTATCTGGAAAACTTTTTGAGTTTTGACACAGCCAGTTCAAAGAGCCCTGTCAGAAGAGGAAGGGGTCTGGTGGCAGCTGATCATAACGCTTTTACCGATATATCATTTAGAAGCCAACCCCAAATTGTTGGGAAAAGGCAAGATGATGATGATGATGATGATGATGATGATGATATAGAATCTACCATTAAAAGCCACCCCAATTTGTTGTTGTTGATGGTGGTAGTGATATGTAGAGTCTACCATTTAAAAAAGTTTACCCTTTAAAAGCAGCCAACCCCAAATGGTTAGGAGAAAAGCTAAGATGGTGACAACAATGATATCTTGAAGGCATTTGTTGATTATGATATCTTGAAGTCATTTGTTGATGATGATATCTCAAGTCTTTTGAGTATGAACCCAGGGGCTCCGTAGACTGAAGAGTATGGAAAATCATGCATGTATAGGATCTCTTATGATCACCAATTACTCATTCTTGGGATCTGTGCTGCCCTTACTATCTCCAACACCAAATCAAATCTGAAATTTGATGAGGCTGAGACCACCTTTCACGCTTTTCTGGCCGATCAGAGCAAGCTTCTATTTGTGATTTCGGAGAAGCTCCTGGACATGTTCTATGATGCTCACATATCACAGCTAACATCATAGCTTTGATACCACTCAATACACCCATGATTAGTGGAATGTTAGAGACAATTGAACAATTACATGCATGTGATCAACATAAAACCGATCTGTACCTTTTTAAACCTATATGACCATCTAGAACATAATATTGTGGTTTCCTAGGAGGGATCTTCCATAATGTCTTGAGAAATTACCACAAAGTTTGTCCTGCAATGAAAGAAACCCGAAATGATTCCAGCACCTAAACCCCCCATGATTCACTCAAGAGTGATTCACTCAAGAGTAATTATTTGATCCTCCACCTGGGGACATTCATAGTATACTCAGGTTTTCCATTTGTAAAAGTGCAGCCCATGGCTCTGATGCAGATTGTTTATCAGATGAGCCAACCTAGATTGGCAATAACCCTGGAAGCTTTAAGTTGGAAAATCTTAGCCATCTAGTTTGTCATTTTTTAGGTGAATGTGAACAGTTAATGTATTTCCATTCTTAACTATTTATTTTGCAGGTGGTCTCTACTCTTGGCTCAGTGCTAGACACTGTCTCATCTATATGAGGTCATGGATTCAAGAACCCATGCGTGTGTTTGGGGGGGGGGGGGGGTGTGAGAGTGTGTTTCTCACCTTTCAAAACAAAAAGTATTTATTTTGCAGGCCATCAATTGATAGGGCTAAGGATGCTCTATCAACATGACTTTTGTGAATGTACCGTCCATCCGTGATGGGGCCCATCAGATCAACTGTCTGGTTCACTGAACCACAGGCAATGCTTGTTAACAAAACTCGAGTTCAATTCACGGGTGACCATAATTCCTCTTTACTCAATGCTGAATCTTGAAAATGATGAAACATCAACCACCAAAGTTTGGTGTGCAAAACTAACACCAATACATTTGTGGATGAACTCCCTAAGTCTATGTGAATGGCAGGCAACTGGGATCATTTTTCTGGTGGCACATTTGCCTCCTAGCTTACATGCAATCTAAATGTAACTTTAAAAAACATAAGCAAGAATGCGAGTTTTCAATTGGTTAGAGCTGTGCATTGGTTGTGGTTTTTATCATTCTTGCCACTTCTGTTTTTTTGTTTACATCCGTCTCCCACCATGGGAAGGACTGTATTTGTGGGTTGTTGTTGGTACATACAGGATTAATTCTGTATTTTCACAGATATGCTCGAACTTTTGTATTCTTCTACTCCATTGGGTTGCATCTCCTTGTGTTCGCCTGTCTATACAGAATGTCTGCTTTGAGCTATCTCAGGTAAGGCACCCCTCATCAAGATTTTATATATATTCCTAGCCATTGCCTGATTCTATATTGGGGTTTGCTTTCCTAATCGTCTAATATCAAAGCTTACCAAGTTGATTGTCCTTTACTGGCTCTCCTCTTGCAGCACAAAGAATGGCCATGAAGAATCCTTGTTGAAAGCTGGAAACCTAACATTATCTCATTCATCTTGATGCTGCTGACTAAATGCTATAAAATTTCTAATTCACCTATTCATACATTGATAGCCAGGTGAGAGGTTTTACTATGTTCTGAATAATATAACTTGTTATTATGTAAATAACAACGATTGCTATGGCTATGTTCTTTGTTGAAGACAAGTAATATGAATAGATTGTGATGTATCTGCTTGTATGGACCTACTGGGGCGGGGGGAGCTTCAGAGAATGTCCAATACTTGGGAGTCTTCACCAGATCCGTCTAGGGTTTCTTTCTACTGTTTGGAGTTTTGTTGTGTAGATAGTTTTGGGTGGACAATGTCATAATGTGTGTCGTTTGTCGTCCACCCACTTCAATGTTTTGAGTCAGCTGAGCACAAGCAGTTCCTATTAAAGTATTAACTCAAGTATAGTCATCTTAAAATATTTCCCAAACGGTTACTTATTAAGGGCCTGTTTGGATTCTTGGAAAGTGTGGAAAAGGAAAAGTGTTTCTTGGGAAACCTTATTTCCAAGAAAAATGTGGCAAAAGGAAACATTTTTCCCTGTTTATTTTTAAACAAGATTTTCCTAGAATATTTGGTGCCTCTTTTCAAATTTATTATTTAGCAAAAATAAAAAAATAAAAAATCTTGGGAAGACTTTCCTAGTAGTTACTGGCATGTAGAGGTGTACACGAACTGAGCTAGCTCGGTTAGCTTGCTCGACTCGACTCGATTCAAAGCTGAGTTCGAGCTGATTTTTTGAGCAGTTCTCATGTTCGAGCTGAGTTCAAGCTGGCCCCAGCTCGACTAGACTCGACTCGGATCGAACCCAGCTCGAATTGAACTTGGATTGAACCAGTTCGGTGACTCGGTTACTTTGATATTGATGTTGCTCACCAAGTGTTTGATGAAATGACTCAAAGAAGTGTGGCTGGTGGCAAGGAAGGTATGTATATGAAACCAACACCCTTTTTTTCTTGATTTTTATGTTGCTTAGAAGATGTTTGATAAAATACCTGTAAAACCATTGTTGCTGTCTCAAATACAGTGAGATTTTGAAGGTGCAGTCCAGGTGTTTGTGAAAATGCTGCAATGGCGAACTCGGCTCGAACTGGCCCGAGCTGCTGATTGAACCGAGCCGAGCTGGCCAGTCAGGCTCAAGGACTGAGCCGAGCCGAGTTCAAACTCGGTTCGACTCGATGCACACCCCTACTAGCATGTGCCATGTTGATAAGGAATCATGTTTATACATATAATTGACTACTAAATACTAGGAAGAAGATGAATATGAGTTTGTAACGGGTATTGGGCCCAACACATTTGGGAGCCCAAACACAGTTTCTACAGGCCTAAGGGATGTTGAAAAAAAGCATGGGTTAGGGTTTGCACAGTATGCTCAAGGGATCTCTCTGCCTTTGTTTGCCCATCATATGCTAGCTAGCCCGTATTGTTCCTCATTCCACAATCCATGCGCTTGCAGCCAATGCCTTTGCTCCTTCCATTTGTTAACATTGTTATACATGTGCATGATCCAAGGCCCCCATCAAGTACGCCCCACATTACAGAGATTTGAAACATGATCCTTTTATATGTTCCTGAATGGATATAATAATGCAGCTTCTTTGCATCCCCATGTTGATGATAGTACGCAGTGCCAGTTAGATGACAGCCAGGCTGCCTAGTCTGGACGAGGGTTGATGGTTGTGGATATTTCTGTCTTTGTACTTTCAATGGATCTAGATCCATAACCCCATTGATGATAGGTCGTGGTTTGCTTCATATCAGGCAAACGTAAAAGCCCATCTTGAGTTTCCCTCCACATGATAGGTTGGCACGTGTGTCTGATTTGAGATTTTTTTTTTTTTTTTTTTTTTTTTTTTTTTTTTTTTTTTTTTAAGTGGGGGACACGGATGTATGTTGCACACCGAAGGGCAATTCTACACTGTGGCTCTTTTACTTTTTGTTTTTAACTTTTCTATATTTGCATTTATAAATATCATAAGTTTCATCTCTTAAGGAGTTAAAAATGTTAGAAAATAGTAATAATAATTGACAGACAATTCAATATACTAGGAAACAGGCTTCAAGATGTGTTAAGGAATCACTTTCCTTAAATCAGAGTATACCAATCCAAATGTAGACATCCCACCCGCCCAAGGAATGACAGATCACACCCCTCAAGAAACTTAAAACCTTAAACCCCTCTCAAGTCCATTCTAGATCAACCTCGACCCATTCAAACCGACCTATAGCGTAATCCAAGCCTTCCAGGCCTTGAAAGAAGGCTTGATTGAATCTTTGGTGATAGCGGAAATCCAAAATCTGTTAGCCCCATTATGCAACCGAAAGTTGCCACGTGTCTCCGGAATGAACAGAAAGTCAACCATGCATCAAAATTCAAGTCAGAAATAAGCAACGGAAATCAAATTTCTACTGCCCTAATTTCCCTTTAGAAAATCTCCCAAGGTCCTAAAGTTAAAAGCAAACCAAACATGCCTCGTGATTTGGGTCAAACGAAGATAGTAGAAATCCAATTTCTACAAAATTTTCTCTGAAAATTGTTATTATTTCAGCAATCATCGTCCAATAAATCTAAAATCTCCCAAGGTCATTAAGTGACATTCCTCGTGATTTGGGTCAAAGGAAGATGGTGGAATTTCTACAAATTTTTCTCTGAAAATTGTTATTAATTCAGCAATCATCGTCCAATAAATCTGATGCCCAGATTGGGTCAATCACCACCAATGGAAATTGAATTATCGATTTTGATGATAAGCTAGTTATGACATCTTTTTGTAAAGTTCTATTTTTCCTATCATTTCCACCTTTATCATGAGCCTTTTCCAACCTTATTTTTGAGAAATCAATTAAAAAAAAAAAAAACCCTTTTCTCATTACCTGCACCTAAATTATAAACTCTACCAGCTTTACCAACACAGGAGATGTCTAAAATTGTATGGTAGTCCAACAGGACACTACGCAGTGCATAGAAGCTTAGCGGAATTTAAAATTATGACTAAGTCCTATAGGGATGGTGAATAAGACCACTTAAAAATTTATGCTAATTAAAATTAATTAATACTTAGGCTTCCAAGCCAAGTGGGTCCAATTGCATACAATACAAATGATATAACAAGCTGAGCCACTAATCTTTGTATGAGATTGTTGGAGCACAAAAAAATAAAAATAAAAAATTAATTAATTAAAAAATAAAAAATGATTCGCACATGATTGCCTTGTTGCGCGACCACACGACAGAGATGAGTTGCATAGCCGCGCAAGAAAGAAATGATTGTTGGATGATTGGCAATGAGTAGTCTGTCTAGCTTGCACAGAAGCCTGTTCTGCGACTGTGCAACAAGGATATGTTGTGCGACCTCGCAATATAGCACTTTGTTGCGTGGATTTGATAGCTCACATGTGTGGATGCCTATAAATACTCATTCCCTCTCTCATTTGAGACACAAGTAAGAAAGGAGCATTAAATATCATAAAGACATTCAGGAGTTTTTAGAGCCAAGAGTTGCAACATTCAGGTATCCCACGGGGTGTACCATGGGATAAAGGAAAGAAGAAGATGTGAGGAGCAGGAGGTTGGCCTATTGCGCGATCGTGTAATAGGATTTGCTTGCACGACCTCACAATAAGAGTCCCCAATATCCCATAATGTTATACAACTTTACAGATTCATCATGGATTTATTCTCCCATGCACATGTCTTATGCATACCAACGTGAAGGGTTTCAAACCCGCACAACTCTTTTGCATTGCGACAGACGATATACAATCCAAGATGCTGCCGAAATTATTATTGAACTATTTTCAGTTATACCAATTAAGTGTATTTTCTTTTAGAATCAAGGGCAATGTGAGGGATGTAATAAGAATTCAGATTAATAACATAAAATGATGATGATTATTCATTGATTTTTCTTTTGTTATTATTGAATGTGGATATTCCAATCTCTAACTCATGTTTCTGATCGAAACAAAATGACAACTCAACTAGAGATCGAACCAAGAATATCTGGTTGGAATATCTATGTTTAATATTAACAATAGGATAATTAAAGAACACTTGTCATCAATTGGCACCATAATGGCGTCAAAATGATGACTCTCGATGGGAACATCCCTCCCTTCATCTTTAAAACAAAGTACAATTCGATTAAATCTGAATAGCTGATAGTTTGTTTCATTATTCATGTACTTCATTCCTACTCAATCGCAATGACTTCTCTTCTGATCAACCTAGTCTTTTATTTCATGCCCAATGGGTTTGCTGTGGACTATGCCGGCAACGTTCAATCACTGTCCAAAAGGTTTTGAGGAAAGTTGGGTCAGCTACGACCAGAAACGGATGACATCAGGTAATGTCTGTTGTAATCTTCGCCTTGCTAACGACATAAAAAGACAATGAAGAAGGATAGTTGTGACATCTAGAAGACTCGATCCTCTCCAATGAGAGGCCTAGTCTCATTACAGGCAATAAGAGGACCGATTACGCACAACATCGCAAGACGAGATCCTGCATTAGCTCTGCCCCCAATTTATCCTAGAGAGGCCAAGGCAGTTTCTCTTCGCTCCGTGTGACTTTCTTGCCCTACTAGTCGTAGTTCCATTACGGACTTGGAAAGAGAAGGGGGAAATTATCCTAACAAGTGGGCCGTCATCTTCAAAATCTGTTGTGACAACGCTACCATGAACATCAACACTAGGCATGTCCCGATCAGAATCGCTAGAATTTGTAAGACCATGAAAGTCTGAACGAGTCGAGCAATGACTCTTTCTCTCTAAGCTCCCCTGTAACGAGCTGTTCTCTCTCCCCTTCGACATCTGTGCAATCAAGAAATGGGAATGCAACAATTTTCATGGTAGGGGGCTAGTTAGACCCAGCCGCTAACCACGGACGAACGTCTAGTCGAGATGGCGCGTGCGCAGACTATTTTGATGGAAGAATGCATAAACCTTTTAGAGGCATTGGCAAGACTTGCTTGCAACGTAGCCCAAGTTACTGCCCCTCCCATGATGGCTGATGGCTTCCATGAATGGTAACGAATAGTAAGCGGAGGGGTTGTAGCCACAAAGGGCAAGGTTGTATGGATCAACACCTGCCATTCGCATTGTAACCCAAGATGAAATCTGACATGTGGTAGCTGAAGTCATCCACATGGAAAGAGATACATATCATATAGGAAGGTTTTGGTTTCGAACCCGATATCCCTGTGAGATTGAAGATGTACCATTTCCAGTGAATTTCAAATATCTGGACTTACAAAAGTTTAATGGAGACGGATCATCGGAGGAACACCTAATGCATTTCATTATTATTATGAGAAAATTCTCTACAGTCCCATAGTACTGTTTACAACTGTTTGGATCATCTCTGATAGGAAAGGCACTCAGATGGTATTCAACCTTGGCACCGGAATTTATAAGTACTTGGGATCAAATGCAGGATGCCTTCATGACAAATTTCTTTTTGTCGAACAAAGACGTTAGCCTAACTAAATTGGCTTCTGCTCGGCTATAGGAAGGTGATCTATTCGAGAAGTTCATCGATCAATGGAAAACCTTGGGTGTGTCATGTCGACAACTCCAAGGGGAATCAGAGCAAGTAAAAATGTATTTAAATTCCATTGAACAAGGGGTTGCATTCCGATTGACAAGTATCAACATATGAACTTTCTATGACCTTGCCACTAATGCTCATGCTCTCAAAATTATGACCAGAAACATGCTTGCCTTTCAGATAGAGACGACACGCTGAGGTCTGAGTAGGGTATCAACAAATGTTGTTGACATTGAAAGGAAGATGGAAGACCCCCACATTAGGCATAAAGATAACAAAAGAAAGAAGAGAAGCTATTACACAGGAAGGATGACTGATAAGCGGCCCAGAAGATACAATGGTTATGAGGGGTACACGTTCGAAAACGAATATGTGCTCCCCATGATGAATCAGTTATTGGTCTTAGGGACGATCGAACTGCCCCAACCAAAATGTACGGAAGACGTGAGGCAAACAAAAGAAAAAATATTATTGTTGTCGATGCAAAAATCCGGTCCACCTTTTTAGACCTTCGAGTACCTGCATAGGAAGAAGACAAAGGACACCCTAGCTAGAGCAGGAGACCCTAGGCTAGGAATCTAGGTTTAGTAGTATCGAGGGGTTTTGGGTGAGAGATTCTGCGTACCTCTTAATGTAGACGGGTCCCCTATTTATAGTGTAGAAGGGTAATTATTGGGATTAGAAACGGTTCTTGATCACAGGAGCAATCTTTGCGTACATTTCTCAATCGTTATGCAAAATTTGTGGGGTGATAAGTGTTGAAGTGGTCAGCCCTAAATTTGTATGATGGACGATCAAGGCCGAGTTGAGCCGAGCCCTCGACCAATCGGGCTGACCTCCATGGTTGGCTTAAGGTGGTCTTCCAAGCAGATTGTCGTTAGTGAGCTGACCAATTCCTTAGCGTGTCCGCACTTGGGCATAGGGGATAGGTTCATCTCCTCGTCAAGATTCGCTGTTCTGGATGACCATTCCCTTGATCTCGTCGAACTGATTGGTCTTCTTGTTGTCTATTGAGGCCGAGCCGAGCTGATCCCTCGATCAGTCGGGCAGATTTTTACAAATCCGAGCATCCCTCAAGGACTAGAAGGCTCGGTAGGAGCTCAGACATATATGGTGTCGTGGCCTCAGCTCGGGAGTTCGACGCTTGTTGCTCTTCAAATCGATCTAAGATAGGATCGTTCAGACCCTCCTTGATCATGATCTATCTTGATCCTATCTTCCAACCTCGAGCCAAGAAGCACACGTTCATAAGTCTGAGCTGACCTTATAAGTAGTCAGACCATTTTTACCTATAACAGAAGCCCCCTACTTCTGAGTTCTCAGGGCAAGCTCAAGGAATAAGTCGGTGAAATGAGGTTGGGTGGACGAGTTATCTTGCTTTTATTGTTAGTGGACGGAAGCCATGAGGATCAAGGAAAATCCGCAATGATGGCCTGACACGATTGAGGTGTCGTACGCTGTCGCAATAGCTTTTTCGACTTTTAACTTGTGTGGTGTGGACGCGTGGCACTGTCGGAAGGTCGGGTCAAGGAGGCAAATAGGGAGCTGCCACATGTAAAGTGGTGGGTGCTAAGACATCCCTTCACCTGTGGCATTTAATGTAAGTCATCAATGCTAGCAGCTGAGGAGGTTTATAAAAGAGGGAGACCTTGCAGGCAGCTTGACTATTTGCATTTCGACCTTCTCGTCGTTGCTTTAGAGCTCCTGGACTAGGTGATTTCCACTGAGCTTTTCCTCCTTCTCTGGCCACTACTGTTCCTGCTCTCCTCCCTTTTCTTTCTTTTTCTCTTCTTCTTTACCCGATATGTCGAATATGTCAGGCGAAGGGAATGAGATTTATACCTTCGAGGGCGATTCAGATCGGGGAAGCATCGATTCCCAGTCTAGGGACCCTTCAGAACCACCTTCTTCGGTCTCGTTGGGTTCAGTTGGAAAGTAGCTCTTGAGCTTGCTGGACGGGTGACTGCTCAGACCTCGGCTAAGCAGCCAGCCGATGTTGACCTTGGGGGGTCAACTCTGAAGGAAGCAGCTCTGGTCTGGATTCGATCAAAGTTCCAAATCCAGAACTCTGTACAACTTTGAATTCTTGCTCCTTACGAAGTCCCCGGAGACCCGACCGATGGCAAAGTAGCCATCTTCGTCGTCGATCTTCAGTGCAGGCTTCGGCTTCCGCTTTATCCTATCGTGAGGGCGGTAACCTCCCATCTGAAGTTGGCTCCAGGTCAGCTTATCTTGAACGTGTGGAGGGCACTTCTGGGAAATACATCCTTTGGTTTCAGCTTAGGAACAATGAACTGACATCGGGGAGTTTATGTATCTGTACCAGGTTAAGGTCCATCCCGTGTAGTCGAGCTGGTACTACTTCCCAGCATGGGCGAATAGAGGCCGAGGCCTCATCGTCAATCTCCTGACTTTTAGTAAGGATTAAAAGAATAAGTGGTTCTGGGTGTCGGGAGAGTGGGAGGCACTTGTTGCAAAGCTGGCTCGTATACGAGTTCGTGTCCCCACCAAATTCGATACTCCAGATTGGGTACTACTAAGGAGTTGAACTTAGATTTCCTTTCCAAATTTTATTGCCCTATAATATTCTCACCATTCGACTATCCTTACAGTCTTCTTAAAGGGTTAGCCTGAGTTGTCTGACCTGCGGTGCAGACAAGTGGACAAGGCGAAGGCTTTGAAGGACAATTTCTGTCGGTAGAACACGCTGATCACCCCCAGACCTGCTCTGCCGATCTGGGCTCTGTCGGCCGATCCTTTCCCAACAACTGACCTCTCTCCATGCTCTTGCCTCTGCTTCCTCTAGTAAGAGAATATATTATAAATTTACCAAAGCTAATAGGATTCGACACCAACATTTGGTTAACTTAAACTTTATTGCACAGGCATGGCCGAGCCCCCGAAGTCGGGGAAGAGGAAGCGCCCTCCTCCTGCAAAGGAGATGTTCAGGAAGAAGACTGTCGCCCGGAAGAAGGTGGTGGTCCCTTCCATTGCACAAATACTTACCTCCACCATGAAGGTGAGGTCGGGAGTTAGCGTCGAGCAGCCCTCGGCAAGCCTGCCGGCTTCGGTTACGGCGGGTGAGGGGGAGGTTCCCGCTCCGATTGCCCCTCCAAGGCCAAGCGCGGTGGAGGTGGTAGATCTGGATCTGGAGGAGGTAATTTTAGCCCTCGAGGTCTGTGTTGCCGATGACGCTGAGGCCATCCATTTGGCTGAAGAAGCTAAGGTCACCATTGTGGATGAGGCTTCCCGAGGAAGTTAAGCTTCCAGTGGTCAAGGAGACCGATTCCTTCCTAACCTCAGCTAGTGCTGAAGGGGGTGAGGCTTCGAGCCCCCGGGCGACTGAGGAGGCGAGGTCATACTTGCTTGGTCATCACATGTCTCACCTAGCCGACTGGGCGGCGAAACATGTTCTGAAGGACGAGATTGCCGGCCTAATGGATTCCCATCTGAAGGCCTTCCTCACTGATGTTGTTGTGCTCTGCTACAAGGTACATCTTTTCACTGATGCCGTTTTTATTCTTTTTGCTGCATTTTGCTAACTTATTTCCTTTATTCTCAGATTGTCCCTACACTACTGACCACAGTAAGAAGGTGAGGCAATAGCTGATGAGTGCGAACAGGTTGAGGTGATGATCAGAGAGAAGGCCACCAAGGTCGAGGTCCTTGAGTAGAAGGTGGCCGAGGCAGAGGCCCTAAAGGGGGTCATGGAGCATACTGGGGAGGAACGAGATACTCTGAAGATCCATTTGGATGAGGCCCGACACAAGGAGGGCTTGGTGATGATTGATCTCGAGGGGACGAAGTCGTACCTCAGCTCCGCACGAGCTGAGTTGGAGAGGGTGAAGGCGCACCTCTCATCCGTCGAGGCCGACACCACGAGGTTGAAGGCGGAGCTAGAGAGGGTAAAGGTGAGCTCTACAACTAAGTTGGCTGAGGTCGAGGAGACTTTGACTGCTCGACTATCTGAGTCTGAGGCGGCCATCTCAACGATCAAGGCTGCAGCCGTGGAAGAATATAAAACCTCGAAGGAAAGAGCCGACGAGGTGGACGTAGTCTATAACTGCGACTATGATCGTTGCGTTGAAGATGTCAGGTGGCTTTACCTTGAGCTGAACTTGGATGTCCTCTTCAGCGATGAAGCCTCAAAGGAGCCAGTGCAGCTTGAGGTTGAAGTAGAGCAACCTCATCCCAGAGCCGATTAGACTTCTTCTTTATAAAAAAAAAATTGTAATTTTTTTTTATTGAATGAAAAACTTTTTGCCTTCAGCTTGTTCAGGTTATGTGTGTTTGTATGGCCGACCTTTAGGGTCGCGTGTTTTCATGTAGTAGTGGCTGAACCTATTATTCGAGGTGCGTTAATAACGCTAAGTCATGAGAGTGAACGAAAATTTGGCCTCTTCATTGTAGGTCAGATTATCTATTGCTTATAGTTAATAGTCTGACTTCTTTTCTAAGGGTCAGATTATTAGAGGAGCATCTCTCCTTACATTGAAGGAGGTCCTCGGTAGTCCAAGGAGTTAGAGATAACAACATAATCTAGATGAAAGCTTCTTGTGCTAAGGAGACTTTATTGTAAAAATGGGAGAGTATATTTACATGCAGTTCTGTTGTTCCTGACCTTAATAGGTCGGTTGCCCTTGCTCTGTGGCCTGGGCAGCTTATGGGCAGTAGATCTTTAGGTGCTCAGCATTCCACGGGCGTGGCAAAGGTCGCTCTTCTAAATCCTCAAGTCAATATGTCACGCCCCAAACTCAGAAACTGGGCTCACAAAATTTTCGATCGCCGAATCTAGTGCCGACAGCCTCTGTAGTACCCCATTCTCCGCTCCCAGTGCCTATATGCCAGATTCTGATCCTGGGATCTTACAAGGAGGATTTTCCAACGTACATTTATCCCGTAAGAAGCATAACACAAGTTTACCCAAATCACAAAGACAACATTATCATCACATATCCACTAATATAAACATTTGAATACAATGTTGAAAGGGAAATATATATATCGAAATCAAAGCTCCAGGAGACCGCCGTACGCTCCATGCTCAACGCTGCTGTAACTTAACGCCACCTGCACTCATCTATCGTGCATAAGCTTATAAAAAGCTTAGAGGGTGGTGTAAGTGTGTGCACAAGGTAAGTGCCAAGTATGCAATACAATGCCATAAATCATACAATATCAGAATAAACGGAAATACTGACAAGATCATAAATCATACGATATCAGAGTAAGCGGAAATATACTGGTAAGTCCATGAGTGCCATCAGCCGTACCAAGACTATGCGATGCAAGGCATGAATGCTAATGGCTATATCAATGCAGAAACATGATAACCCAAAATACTATATGCCGCGGATGCAATTCAATATGCGGTGCAAATGAAATGACCAAACTGGAGTGAAGTCGGGATGATAGTACATAGTATCGCAGGCTATGAGGTCCATCATAAGGGACTTCTATCCAAACTAGTCCCATACTTAAATTTGGATAGCCAGACTCAATGTAACAGACTCCTGATCTCAGGTTAGTCGAGCGCCCCAACCGAAATCCTTGCCATTATGAAGGTACACAATAATTAGTTGTACACCAGCAGCCCGAGTGGATAGTGAATGAATGAATGAATGAGTATGCACCTCCTGCCCAATCAGTCCATAAATTAGTATTGTACAACTCTGAGATCATCACCGGGGTCTAATACACTCTACACTAGCTGCCACCCCATCAAACGCACAATTGGGTAAATGGAAGAGACCTTACTATCCGCCTGCCGATATCGGGTGGCTCGTCGATAGCGGACCCATTCCTCAAGCTGGTTAGACTCAGCCTAGCTATGCCTACTTCCTCAGGCGGGTAAGGCCACACCCCCTTCCAACCGACAATGACACAGTGGGAGACGTGGCCTACTAGTATAAGGCCCTCATGTGCTCATATATATCCACTCGATCTCGACATTAGAGCGTCCTCTGGTACTAAGAGGGTTTATGAATTTTCACCCAGGGCCATTTATGGCGGCTCGATGTTAGTAACAGATTTTTAGTGTCCCATCTGGCCATCCACGACATGTCTGTGGAGGCTATGGCCCTGATGTCGCTAGGGCGTACAGTAATTACAACACACAATGTAAGATGCATGAGTCATACAATCCAGTCATGCATCAATCTCGCGCATACCCTGCCCTCATGTGAGACGATCTTCACCTATCAGGGAGTCTCATAACAATCTGCCCAATGACATATGCAATGGTCAACCACATCTCATAACAATATGTAGATGATGCATATGGGTATGTATCATGATGCTATGCTGTCACATACTCATAATCGGTATCGACAACCAGCATCGATAATCGACCTATACAATAGGCCTCGATAATCGGAATCGGTCTCGACAATCGGAATCGGCCTCGACAATCAGAATCGGCCTCGATGACCGGAATCAGCCTCAATAATCGGCCTCGACAATTGGAATCGGCCTCGATGATTGGCTGAACAAGGCCTAAGGGAAGGTCACAATGTAGACATTAAACCATCATTGCCCATCAATGTGGTCATTTAACCAACATTGCTCCCAAGGAGTGGCCCACATAGAGCTAAACGTATAGTGGGCCCATGGCCTCACACAATAGCCTAATGTACATCACGATGGGCCTCACTCAAGGGCCTAATACGCATCACGGCGGGCCTCACTCGTGGGCCTAATACACATCACGAAGGGCCGAATACACAGGCCCAATATAAATCACCATGGGCCACGACCCATGGTCCTCGAATACATCATAATGGGCTACGACCCATGGGCCTCAATATACATTATAATGGGCCATAACCCATAGGCCTCAATATACAGCAAGTGGGTCACATCAATGGCCGCACCAATGGTCCTCATATACAATGAGTGAGCCGCATTAAGGGGCCACACCAATGGGCCTCATATACACAACAGGTGGGCCCTACTCATGGGCCTCAAATACTTAACATGTGGGCCCTACACATGGGTCTCATATGCATCAAATGGGCCACGTATCTAGGCCTCAAATACATCAAAAGGGCTATGCGTCATGGGCCTAATACATATCACAATGGGCCTTGCCCATGGGCCTCAGATTCAAGCAGGTGGGCCCCATCATATGGGCCTTAAATACAAGGCAGGTGGGCCCTATCACATGGGCCTCAAATATACATCATGATGGGCCTCATGGATGGGCCGCACCAATGGGCCTCAAGTGAGCTTGGACCACACCAAAAATCATTTCAATAGTTGTAGGTGTAACATGTGTATCACTGTACACTATCATTCTATAGGGCACATGGCTGCTAATGATGATCAGCACCATCCAAACATTATCCAGGTAAATCAGCACCGTCCAGCCATTGTCTATATAAATCAGCACCATCCAAACATTGTCCATGAAATCAGCATCGTCCAAACGTTATCCATGTAAATCAGCATCGTCCAGACGTTGTCTATCACCGTCCAAACATTGTGGACAGTGTGGATATGGAACATACATCGAGGCGGGGTCCACAACACCATCCAAACATTGTCCAGCACCGGCCAAATAGTCTGGACGGTGTGGATGAAACATATACATCACTGGTGGTGTCCACCGTCCAAACAATGGACGGTGTGGAATATCACATATATCATGGTGGTGCCCACGGGACTTGATGACATCCCACATCAGCTATATAGCTGGTGTGAAATACACCAGCCAATCTGCTTCCTAGCAGTGGGTCCCACCAAATATAATATAATATAATATAATATAATATAATATAATATAATAATATTATTATATATATATATTTGAAATGGGGGCAGCGTCCAGGCCTTGGATGGCCTGTATGGAATAATACATCACGGTGCACTCCATATATCACCGTCCAGGGGTGCTGAACGGTGTGATGTTCAACACATCATCAAGTTTGGGGCCCACCCCACACGTGCAGCACGTGTGGGTGGGTCCCACGTCCTGCTATAAGGACGAACGGTGATGGATATACATACATTTGGTGGCCCACACCACCCATCCAGCTGGACAGGTGAGGATATAGAACAGATGCATCAAGGTGGGTCCCACTTGCCCACACGTGTCACACGTGTGGGGTGGGCCCACCTCTAAAAAAAATGGGCGGTGGGTATAAAAAAAATACATCATGGTGCTGCTGACATCAATGCAGCTAACAGCTGCTGACCGTATGGACGGTCTAGATAAAACACATGTGTGGGGGTGGGTCCACACGTGTGGGACCCACCAGCCTCTAGTAAAGCCGATATTTGTGTTTTCCCTACTCCCATCTAGGCGTCCTGGACATCCAGCGGATGAATGGCTTGGATGGAATACATCTTCAAGGTGGTCCCATGTAAGACCCGTATCCTAGCCCGTACTGATCCATATGCTCCTGCAGTCTTCCTGGTCGAATTCCGGCGACCCGCGACCTATGAATTTCGCTTACGATGACCCTTAAGTTCAAACATGTAAGCCCGACCCGGAATTAATGCCATAGCGACCGCCTTGTCACCGCGGTTCTAACGCCGCGTCTCGTGCGGCAATCTGAGTTGTACATCAAAAGATTAGGCCGTGCTTCATTTGGACCTTAATCGCGATTGTGGGACCCACCTATTGCAATGACACACTTTTCTAAGCCATCATGGGGAAATGTGCTAGGCAATTATTCCATCCCCTTTTTCCCAAAAGTCAACACCTCTCCTTACCTATGCATTTAAGATGTCCTTACATCTTTATAACAAGTCATAACTTTTCTTTTCCTCTCTCTCTCTCTCTCTCTCTCTTATCTCTCTCTCCCTCTCTCTTTCTTCCTCATTCTCCATTTGCAAAAAAACATGGACGTCCAACCCATCCCAAAGTTTCAACCATCTTCCACCATAGATCCTCACCAATTCAACCTTTATATCATCATCTCCACCGTTGAGGAAGCTTTGTAAGGGCATTAGGGCATAATGGTAGAAGTTGAAGGAGAAGATTTTGAGGTGGGTGCTTCTCTCTCTCATTCTCTTTTTTTTCCCTTTCTTGGTGATGATGTGGTCGTGTGGCCCACTTGGATGGACCCCACCATGAGCCATGTATTTTATCCAAGCCACCTATAGGTGGGGCCGACTTACATATGTGTTGTACCCACACCATCCATCAGTTGATGGCCCACCTGAGTAGGACCCACCTTGAGCATGTGTGACGCTTAGACGTCCAGGGACGTCCCTGGACTGAAATGACAACACAAATATTAGATTGTTTCAAAGTCCATTGGATGAGCCACCTATGTAGGCCCCATCTTGATGTATTCTTTTAATCCAAACCGTCCATTCCATTCCTGAGATTGTTTTAGGCATTGAGCCGAAAAATGAAGCTGATCCGAGTTTCTAGTGGACCGTACCTTAGCAAACAGCGATTTTCACCATTTAAATTCACTCAAATCTTTTTATGTGCTGAAAAATACTCAATATTGTACTTGATGGGTTTGTTATGGATGGTAGAATCCATTGGCAGGCCTGGATTCAGCTGATGTGGGCCCTACATCTGAAAAACCATTAAAATTTGATTTTTTTTTTTTAAAAAAAAAAATGTAAGCAATAAGCAGCGTTCTTTAACGCCGGCCGACAAGGAGAGGACGCCGACGTCCCCAGCAGCAGTGGCGGTGACGTGCATGACCCACGGCTGGAGCCGTGGGCCCCACCTTGATGTATGTATGCCATCTAAGCCGTTCTTGAGGTGGACCACCCCGTGAGGTGGGCCCGTTCCAAATATCGCTGATCCAATGCTCAGGCGGCCCACATCATAAGAAATAGTGTGGATTGAAGGCCACCATTGAAAGCTGTTTTTGGGCCCACAGAAGTTTCAGATCAAGCTGAAATTTGTTTTCACCCTTCATCTAGGCCTGCGTGACCCTATCTATGGGTCGGATGGCCTATAAAACTAAGGTGGGCCCCACGTGGGACCCATGATTTATGTGTTATCCCACCGTCCGCCTGGATGGTGGAGCCCACGCCAACGTATTTATTCCCACCGTCCAGGGGACGGTGGGTATGGGTGGGTGCGGGTGTGAGTGTGTGTGTGCGCGCGTGTGTGCACGTGTGTGCATGCATGTGTGAGTGGGTGTGTGTGAGTGTGCACGTGTGTGCATGCGTGTGTGTGTGCATGTGTGTTGTGTGTTGTGTATATATAAAGATATATATACTATATATTTTTTTATTTTATAAAACATACCTGATAGTGGGCCTCTATAGGCCCCACCATGATGCTTGTATTGCATCCAAACCGTTCAACTAGTTAGCATGCTTGCCTTACAAACTTGTGACTAACACTAAGGCCGATCTAAAGTTCAAGTGGACCCCACCGTTTTAAGTGGTGGCTAATGACGCCCACCGTTTGAAAATCTCTAAGGGCCATAATAGCTTCCGATTAAGTTGATTTTTGTTAATTTATGAATAGGTTGGATGGGAAACATATTTTACGGTGGGCCTTAGGAGTTTTAATGGCGGAAATCATTATCACCGCTTGTATTTAGGTGTGGTCCATTTAATGTGCGTATGAGGCCCAATTGGTGTGACCCATCTAATACACGTAAGGCCCATGTGATTAGGCCATCTCAATGTATTTATGGCCCGTTGATTGAGGCCCACCTTTGGTATATTTATGGCCCATTCGATGTATTTGGGGCCCATGGGTTAAGGCCCATTGTGATTTATGTAAGGCCCATGGGTTAAGGCCCATTGTGATGTATTAGGGCCCGTGTTGAGGCCCATTGTGAAGTATTCAAAGGCCCAAGGGTTATGGCCCGTTGCAATGTACATAAGGCCTATTGATGTGGCTCACTTGATTTACATAAGGCCCATATGATGCGGCCCATTTGATGTATCCAAGGCCCATGGGTCGAGGCCCAACAGGGTGTCCTTAAGGTCCATTGCAATGTGTGATTTTTCCATAGTTTGTGTGTTGATATTATGGCGGGCCATGCCTTGGGAGCAATGTTGGTTTGACGTCCACATTGTAAGTACAATGTTGGTTAAATGTCCGCATGGTCACTCTCCTTAGGGCCCATTGATAGGCTCAACTCGTTGTGCAGTGTATGAGGCCTATATACAGGGCCCACCTGTGATGTATATTAGGTCTATGTGTAGGGCCCACCCATTGAGTATTAGGGTCCATGGGTTGTGGTCCATTGTGATGTATTTTCGACCTAGATGGCAAGGCCTGATATTATGTATGAGAGGCCCATGGGATGTGGCCCATTACGATGTGTTCGAGGCCCATGGGATATGGTCCATTATAATGAACATGCGGCCCGTATATGGGGGACCATTATGATGTTACATATGGCCTTGCGGGAGGACTAATGTGATGCATGTGAGGTTCATGTGATGCGGCCCACCTTAATATACCTGTGGCCCATTAGTGCGACCCAATAATGCGGCCCACATGTTGTACATGAGGCCCATTGGTGCAGCCCATTAACACCGCCCAACTTGATATGATGAGGCCCAGGTGCAGGGCCCACCTGTTATGTATATTAGGCCTATGTGTAGGGCCCGCATGTTATATAGTTATGGCCCCTTTTTGGCGTGACCCATTTAGTTGTATTCTAGGTCCACATAGGGTAAGACCCATTGCGATGTATATTAGGCCCATAGGTTATGGCCCAATGTGATGTATTCGAGGCCCATGGGCGAGGCCCGTTGAGATGTATCTAAGGCCCATTATGACATGTTCGTGGCCTACGGCCAAGGCCTACTGAGATATATTTTCGGCCCATATGTCGTGGTCCATTATAATGTGCATAAGGCTCATGTAACGCTACCCGTTGTGGTGTATATTTGGCCCTTGAGCGACGTCCATGGTGATGCATATTAGGTCCTTGTGTGAGGCAGTGGGCCCACTGTACATTTAACCCTATGTGGGCCACTCCTTGGGAGTCATGATTGGTTAAAGGTCCACGTTGATGGGCAATGATAGTTAAACGTCCACATTATAACCTTCCTTTAGGCCTGGTCAGGCCCATTCTCGTCATTCTCTAATGGGTTAACCCAAACGAATGGGCCCCATTGATATTGCTTAGACCATCATCGGTCGTCCATCTATGGACTCCGCCTTGCATCGTGACCTATTGGCAATTCTGTTTGATGTGGCCGATTTACCGATTCTGATTTGTCGTGGCCGATTGCTGATTATCGTGACTGATTACCGATCGTGGCCAATTATCGATTGACGTGGCCGATTGCCGATTTTGCTTGTCGTGGCCGATTGACAGATTACCGATCGAGGTCGATTATCGTGACCGATTACCGATTGTGGCCGATTATCGATTGACATGACCGATTGTCGATTCTGCTTATCATGGCCGATTGACCGATTACCGATTGAGGCAGATTGTTGATGCCGGTTATTGATACTGATTATGAGTATGTGATAGCATAGCATCATGATACATGCCCATATGCATCATCTGCATGTTTGTTATGAGATGTGGTTGATCATTGCATATATCATTGAGTGTGTTGTTATGAGACTCCCTGATAGGCGGAGGTTATTTCACATGAGCGCACGGTATGCACATGATTGATGCATGTCGGGATTGTATGACTCATGCATCTTGCATTGTGATTTTTATATGCCCTAGCGACATCAGGGTCGTAGCCTCCACAGGCATATCGTGGATGGCCAGAAGGGACACCGGAAATATTTGGTTCTAGCATACGGGCGCCATAGATGTCCCTGGGTGAAAATCCCTAAACCTCCGTGGCCAGGAGACGCCCCAACGTCGAGACCGAGTGGATACATGAGCGCCCGAGTGCCGAATACCAGGAGGCCGCGTCTCCCACTGTGTCGTGGTCGGTTGGGAGGGGGTGTGGCCTTACCCGCCCAAGCGCAGGGGGCATTGCTAGGATGAGTTTGACCAGCTCGAGGAATGGGTCCGCTATCGACGTGTCGGATAGGTATTGGCAGACTATTGGCCAGGCGGATAGTGAGGTTTCTTACGCTCACTTGGACTGTGCGGCTGGGAGAGCGGCAGTGCCATTTGGAGTGTACTAAACCCCGGTGATGATCCCAGAAAGGAACCGTACTGATATGTGGACTTAGTGAGTAGGAGTTGCATACTCATGCATTCATTTCATTCACTATCCACTCGGGCTGGTGGTACGCAACTAATTGTTGTGTACTTTCGCATGGCCAAGATTTCGGTTGGGCGCGCGACTAACCTGAAATCAGGAGTTTACCACATTGAGTCTGACTATTCAAATTTAGGTATGGGACTGGTTTGGATAGAAGTCCCTTGTGATGGACCCCATAGCCTACGATACTACGTACTACCATCCCGACTTCACTCCAGCATGGTTATTTCATCCACACAGCATATTACATTGCATCCGCAGTACATAGCATTCTGGGTTACCATGTTTCTGTATTGATATGACCGTTAGCATTCATGTCTTGCATCGCATAGCCTTTGTACGACCGAAGACACTCATAGACTTATCAGTATATTTTCACTTATTTCGATATTGTATGATTTATGGTATTGCATCCTCGGCATTTAATATTTGACTTTCTTTAACTCCTCATTTGTATAACTGAATTGCATTGAATACCCTGATATTGTATGACTCACGGACTGCCAGTATTTTTGCTTATTCTGATTACTCTGATTACTATGATTACTTTGATATTGCTTACTGGCACTTACTTTATGCACACACTTTCACCACCCACTAAGCTTTCTATAAGCTTATGCACGATAGATGCGTACAGGTGGCGTTAGGTCGCAGCAGTATTGAGCTTGGAGCGTGCAGCGGACTTTTGGAGCTTTGATTTTTGTCATATGTATTTCCCTTTCAGTACTGTATTCAACATTTTATATTAGTGGATATGTGATGATGATGTTACCTTTGTGGATTGGGTAATCTTGTGGTTATGCTTATTATGAGTTAAATATACAAAAAAAAATCCTCCTTGTAGGATCCTAGGATCGGAATCTGGCGTATGGGCGCTAAGAGCCGAGAATGGGGTACTACGGAGGCTGTCGGTACCGGATTCGGTGATCGTGATTCCTGTGAATCCGATTTTCGGGTTTGGGGCGTGACACCCCATGTCTGGCCAAATGGGCGGATGGTTTTGGATGCTTGGACACGTCAGGTGGGCCACACATCACTGCAAGAAAGAGAGAGAGAGAGAGAGAGAGAGAGAGAGAGAGAGAGATGGTGAGGAGGGGAGGGACCCTGCCACTATGAGCCCTCCCTATATAATACATACATCAAGATGGTTCCCACATATGTGGGCTCTCAAATCATAAAATCAAATAATAAAATCACCCACCTTTGATCATGGACTTCTCCTTCTATCAACACATTTTAGAGCTCCAATAGATGAGACTCAACGGTCGAGATGAAGCTTGGATGGTAGAGATGGGAGGTAGGAAGGTGGGCACACTAAGCTTCTCCTCTCTTTGGGAAGCCATGGACGATTCTCTCCTTTGGGGTTGCTTGAAAATGAAGAGAGAGAATGAGAGAGAGAGAGGTGATGGGAGAGAGGGATGGTGAGTGATGGATGGGTGTACTTGATGGGCGGAGAGAGAGAGAGAGAGTTAACTTTAGGGGTTGCTTGGGGATGGGTATTGTACTTGACATGATAGGATGAAGTACTTGACATTTGATGTGATTGATGGGACATTCTCTTGGGATTGCAACGCACGGCGTTTTCCTCGAACTGAACGCTGGCCCACATCTCCTGGCTTGGGTATTGCCTCGGTGCGTGAGACGTAGCGTTGGAACCGTGGCGACGGCGCGGTCGCAAGGATACAAGTCTCGGGTCGAGCCGACTTAGATATATGGGACATGACTCAAGATCACGTGTAAACACCGATAACAGATCGTGGGTCACCGAAATTCGACCTGGAGGACCGCAGAGGCCTACGGAATAGTACATGCTAGGATAAGGGTCTTACAGCTTTCCCCTCCTAATAAAAATTTCATCCTTGAAATTTTAACCACAACACAACCAATACAGAGCTCACAAAGGGAGAGAAATCCTACCACTATAGATATAATTATCAAACACCTAAGAGATGGGGACAATGCCTATGAATCTCAGCCTCTTGCTCCCAAAACGCCTCATCGGCACTACGATGACCCCACTGATCTTCGAATCCCTAATCAGAAATGATAAAAAATGGAATACTATGCAGCCTCACGATCTCAATGGTAGGGAGCTATATCAGAAAAATTTCTAATTTATATGAACTCAGGGATCTAACCATTTTAAGTTCTCAACAATCATAAAGTGCAGGGTAACTATCAGTAGATATGTAATATTATCCTTAGGTATTCCTAAGTTATGCTCTAATACCATCTTCTATCATGCCCCAAACTCGGAAACCGGGCTCACAAAATTTTCGATGGCCGAATCCGGTGCCGACAGCCTCCGTAGTACCCCATTCTTGGCTTCCAGCATCCATACGCCAGATTCCGATCCTAGGATCCTACAAGGAGGATTCCAATGTACATTTAACTCCCAATAAGCATAACCACAAGTTTACGCAAATCACAAAGGCAACATCATCATCACATATCCACTAATATAAACATTTGAATACAGTGTTGAAAGGGAAATACATATATCGAACTTAAAGCTCCAAAAGTCAGCTGCGCGCTCCAAGCTCGATGCTGCTATAACCTAATGCCACCTACATACATCTATAGTGCATAAACTTATAGAAAGCTTAGAAGGTGGTATAAGTGTGTGCGCAAGATAAGTGCCAAGTATGCAATATAAGAGTAAGCGAAAATACTGCAAGTCTATAAATCATTCAATATTAGAATATGTAATGCAGATTGACTATGCAAATGTGGAATCATAGAGATCTAAATATCAGATGCCAATGATGCAATGCAATATGCAAATCCTGAAGAGCAACGAATACCATCAACCTCATCTAGGCCATACATTAAACTTACACATATCGTGCGATCATGTGGGGATAACTCCGTCTCACAAGGAGTCCCATAAACATCTAAGCCCAATGGCATTTGCTTTAATCAATCACCATCACAACATGCATACGAATGATGGGGGTCCACAAGGACAGCGGATCTAGTCCAAATATCAAGATAGGCTCACTGATTCAAAACGCATCATGATTGTTAAGGAAAGAATCTAACTTATAGCCACCACAATGTTAAACGATGCTCCTGATATGGGATAAAGTTCTGCCTTCACTGTGTGCACAGTAGCCTGCCAATCACTGGTAACTCGCTCAGGTCCTCATGCCCCGCCCACTCAGTGTCCTCCCACGTGCACCCGTCCACATGTGATCACAGTGATGGAGTGTCACAATATCCCCCATCGAGGGTAGATCCGAGTCTAAGTGCAATAAGTGGGCTTCCTTACCCTCTCTATCGCGCAATAAACTAGACTTCCTTATGGGGCCCAATATATACATAAGGTGGGCTCCAAGGTATAGGTATCATGATGCAATGTTATCACATACTTATAATCGGTATCGGATGATATACTCGTAATTGGTATCAATAATCGGCCTCGACAATCGGCCTCAATAATCGGTCTCAACAATCAGAATTGGCCTTGATAATCGGAATCGGCCTCGACAATCAGAATCGGTAATTGGCCTAACAAAGGGCCTAAGGGAAGGTCACAATGTGGACATTTAATCATCATCGCTCCCAAGGAGTAGCCCACATAGAGCCAAACGTATAATGGGCTTATGGCCTCACACAAGGGCCTAATACACATCACTATGGGCCTCACTCATGGGCCGCATATGCATCACATTGGGCCTCACTCATGGACCTCATATAAATCACAATGGGCAGCAATACATGGGCCCCATATATGTCAGTTGGGCCGCAATACATGGGCTGAAAATACATCTCAATGGGCCTCATCATATGGGCCATAAACACATCACTATGGCCTTGCCCATGGGCCTTAAATACATCATAATGGACCACAACCCATGGGCTTCAAATACATAATAGGTGGGTCCTACACATGGGCCTAATATACATCACAGGTGGGCCCTGCACATGGGCCTCATACACATCAAGTGGGTTGCATCAATGGGCCTCATACACATCAAGTGGGCTGCATCAATGGGCCACACTAATGGGCCTCGAATACATCACAATGGGCCATGAATACACCAAGTTGGGTCTCATTCAAGGGCCAGAATATATGGTCTTCAAATACACAACAGGTGGGCCCTGCACATGGGACATAAATACATCACATGGGCCTTACCAAATGGGCCGGAAATACATCACAATGGGCCTCATTACATCACATCGAGTCCTTGTCAAATGGGCCATGTACAAATCAGATTGGGCCGTTGGAATCAAACATATACATCACATAGGGCCCACGTCCCATGGACGACATGGAATGAAGCGCATTTATCAAGGTGGTTCCCACCTATCAAACAGATGATCAGCATGGAATGAAACACGTACAGCATGGAATGAAACACGTACATCATGGAAGGCCTACCATCCCATGCTGGATGGTGTGGCAGGTACATCACCAAGGTGAGCCCCACGTCAGGGATGGACGATGTGAATACAATAAATACATCAAGGTGTGGCCCACGGCACCACTGGATGGTGTGGGAGAAACACGTACATCATGACGGTGTTCCATCGTCCCACGTCCAGATGGACAGTGTGGGATCAAAACATACATCATTGTGGGTCTTTCAACAGATGGACGACGTGGATTACAAAACATATATCACGGTGGGGTCCTCACATATAAGTGGACGGTGTGGATTTAAATCCATACGTTAGTGGGTCCCATGGGACTTGGGACATCAAGACAACAGTTATATAGGTGGGTCCCACATGGGACCCACCATAATATATTATTATATATATTATATGCTGGACAGACGGCCTGGGTGTAAAATACATCCAGTATGGGTCCCACATGGATGGCTTGGAAGAAAGATGTACATCACGTGGGGCCCATGTACGGATGGTCTAGATAGACCACAAACATCAAGGTGGCCCCATAAGAACGGTGTAGATACAACATATACCACACGATCAGACCCTCTGAACGTGCAAACATCAATATAGTAGCTATTTAGCTTTATAGGTACATCAGCCAATCCACTTCCATTTAAAAAAAGGGGCCCACGTGTGGTATGTGTTGGATCCAAACCGTCCATCCACCTTAGGGCCCACCGTGATGTATTTACTTCATCCACACGGTCCAGGCCATCTGGACGGTGCTGGATCTGTTGGGACGGTGGGGATTCATCCCACACGTGCTGATGCAGATGTAGATGAAGTATACAACATCTATTTTAAAATACCAACCAGACTCTGATTTAGATGCTGGTGCTGATGAAGTCTATGCAATGGAGTAGGACTTCATGGATGAGGAGGAGGAATTCTCCTACTTTCAGCTCTTGGGCGGGTCGATGTAGACCTCGTGCCGATGCGCAGGGACCATTGGGATATTTGACTTAGTTGGACACTTTACATTTCTATATTTTGTTCATTTTGAAAAAATTCATGTATAAATTAAACCCGGTTACGTACTCATACTTTGGAGGTTTGTGAAACACCCACATGCTTAAATAGATATGTTTCAGAATTTTGCTTGCTTAATTTAATTATATCTAGAGTATGATGTGTTGTTTAGTATAATCCCGCACATGCTGGACTCATTAATATGGAAGGAATCTGAATATCATCATCCATACTGCATAAGTGATGTTCTGAATCTCAGGAGTAGATCTTTGCTCGACCCTCGAAATTCAGGGTGTTACAAGTTGGTATCAAAGCATGAATTGGATTAAACAGGACCTAGGGTTATAGGACATGTGACGCACTCAGACTTAGGAAGGGGGTGATGGAATTTAGAGACGACACTGGAATCCCAAGGTTTCACCGAAAGACAAGACCAATCACTGTAGTTTAGTCAACAACCTATAACTGAGGGACTTTGATCATGTGCAGTGACCTAAGTCGCCTCTGGGCCATCAGTTGACGAGTTTGAGTCGTCAGTTGACCAATTTTGAACCTGAGATGGATCTAGGTGGCACAAATAAATGCCCGTTTGACCACGATAAATGGCTTGACCTGATTAAAAACTCAAACCAACGAGTTTAGTGGGGCACAGGGTGGCCCACAACGCATAAATACCCACCGGAGGGGGGTGGCCACTGCTGATCAGCGGCGCACCGCTGGAATGACCAGCGGAGCGCGGTGATGCCCCGAGATCGGCGGCACACCACCGGCCTGTCCAACGAGACACGACGGTGCAGTGGGATCGGCGGCTCACCGCAGCTGGTCCGAGTGTGTGGGCCCCTCCCAGGTATGGGGATCCACTTAAACGGCCCTACCACCCCTCCTTTCCTCATTTTCACCCATTTTCATCCCTTTCAAACCCATCTTCTTCAAAAAGCTCACCTTTCACCACTTTATTCTTCAAATCTTTCTATGTACTTTCATATTAGACACAAATCCTAAAGCTCAAAGGATGAAGAACTATAATTAAACTAAAATTTACTATAAATAGTAAAAATATAAATAAAATATAATTTTTACCATTAAACTTATGGAATTTCATAAAATAACTAGGTTATTTAGATAGAGCAGCTTCTCCTACCCCAAAATCATATATGGCATGTTGAGTAACTCATTCTAGATTGAGAAATACACTCGTTTCAACAATTGAGTAGCAGAACCACCATCAGGATCACCAGAGGAGCATGGCGGCACTGCCAGAAGCCCCAACGGAGCACGGCGGCCCCGCCAGATCAGCGGTGCACTGTCGAATTTTTATGTTTTTCGACCAACTTCAAAAAGTTATATTTCCCTCAATATAACTCCAATTTAGGTGATTTAAAAGCCAGATTGAAGCTTGATAAGTTTAGTTTCGTATAAAAATAAGTAAAAAATAAAATAAAAATTTTAATATAATTAAATCTAGGACGCTTTGACAATTATCCAACTTTTAGAATTTTAATAATTTTTCTACAACTCCAAATGAGCTGAAATTTTGTGGAATGACTTTAAACTTAATGATGAACCACCATAAAAATTTTAAAAATATTTCATGAACTAAAAATATAGAAAACATTACATGGAAAAAAGACATTATGGAATCATATAGAAAATCGTTGGTCTTGGACAATTAGTACTTCTCGAATTTTTATAATTTTTATGGAACTTCGAATGAAATGATATTTTATGAAATAAAAGTAAGCTTAACAATGGATTACTATAAAAATTATAAAAATAATATTGTAACTAAAGGTAACAAATATGTTATAAATAATACAAGGGTTGAAACCAAAAATTTCTACAACTTGGAATTGTCAATAGACTAGTCATATCTTTTCATATTAAAGTTTATTATTTGGTGTCTATTTAGGAATTATATATAATCATACTAGGAATCATCCTGTGGTTAAATATGATTATCCATACATACATACATACATATACACACACACACACACACACACACACACACACACACACACATATTTTTGTGCAATTAAATTAGGACCCTTAAGTAGGATTGAGTTACATAGTTTAATACTCCGTAAACTCATGTTAGAGGCAGACTAAAGTAAAATATTATAACTTTTTTTTTTTATTCTCTTGTGAATTCAAGGTTCATACTGCGTCAAGGAGATGTCCCTCCTTTTTCCTTTTCCGCGGCCTTATGTTGCTAACATTCCAAACCTCTGAAATATTTTAGAATTCTCGATTCTTCATTCCCTCTCGAAGTTAATGAAATCGAAGTGCAGTCTGCTCATAACCCACTAGTCATAAGATCGAAATGGTGATATACATATAAAATTTTATACTATTAGAAACCATTTTACGATGATCTTTGACCATAGGCATATTAAGATATTTATTAACTACTACCTTGGACATAAATTAAAACAAGGACTCTCTTAGACCAAGACCCAAAGGATCAACCGCCAGCCCTTACACGCTATTTCAGCCCCTCCTTTAAGATCTGTGGCACTGGCGTAACCATACAATTGACCTCCTGCATCCCGAAATAGCCCGCATCAACGGCCTATGACAACGCCGCCTAACCGCCCGCAATAAGCTCACGTACATGCACTCACCGCTGAAGCATCTGAATCAGTGGTTGCAGTACCGCTAGCCTTTGAAGTCACTGCCCACATCCAAGGTGTACCAGTATTTCTGTTAGTGGACACCAGGTCCACTGTTTCAATGATAGTATGCTCTATAGTCAAGCGATTAGGGTTGGACACTACCCCTATGATCGGGGTGAGAGTTATCGCCGCAACAGGAACCTTCTCAGACACCACTAAGCTTTGTAAGAATTGCCCGATAGACTTAGGGAGCAGAGTGGTGTGCATTGACCTGACTGTAACCCAAATATATCATTACGACGTCATCCTCGGCATGGATTGACTCACCGAAATGAAGGCAGAGATCGACTGTGAAACTAGATTGGTGACAGCCCATGGGCCCGAGGGCATGACCTTCACCTTCCCAGTTCAGGTCAATTGTCCCTACTGCATTAGCTGTTATGCTTCCCTGTTGGAAAATTGTGATGGTCCGTCACTTGAGGACACGCCAGTGGTCCAAGATTTCATGGACGTGTTCAGAACGATCCTTGGACTACCTCCTTATCACAAGATCGACTTTACCATCGACCTTGTGCCAGATGCGACACTTATCTCCTTACCAACGTACTGCATACCTCTGTGTGAAATGGAGGAATTGAGGAAACAAATTGATGATTTATTGGACTCGGGTTTTATACGGCCGAGCGTATCTCCTTGGGGAGCACCTGTGTTACTTGTGAAAAAGAAGGATGGATCGCTACGTTTGTGTATAGATTATCGCAGGCTAAATTATGTCATGGTAGAGAACAAGTATCATCTGCCCATGATAAATGACTTGTTTGACCAATTGAAGGGTGTTCAGTATTTTTCTAAGATAGACTTACAGTCCAGGTATCATCAGTTGTGTGTCAGAAATGAAGACGTGTAAAAAATAGCTTTCAGGACTAGCTTTGAGCACTACAAATTTCTCGTGATGCCGTTTAGACTTACAAATGCACTGGCCATATTCATGGATCTCATGAACCAGGTGTTTCGGCCGTATCTTTACCGATTCGTCATCATATTCATAGATGACATTCTAATATACTCAAGGAGTCGGAAAGATCATGAAGAACACCCACGAATAGTCCTTGATACTCTTAGACAGAATCAGTTATTTGCACAGTACCGAAAATGCGACTTCTGGAAGGAAGAAGTCAAGTTCTTAGGACGCGTCGTTTCTAAGGAAGGAATCACCGTGGACCTTGCTAAGGTGACCGCGGTACAAGACTAAGAGCAGTCCGACTCAATTACAGAAGTGAGGAGTTTCCTCGGACTTGCCAGCTATTATCGCCGATTCATTAAATATTTCTCCAAGATAGCCCGACCATTGTCTTAACTTAGAAAGATCTTAAATTTGCTTGGAATGAGAAAGCAGAGGCAACCTTTCAAGAATTAAAGGATAAGCTGATGTCTGCGCCTGTTCTAGTATTGCCAGAGCAAGGGGTCAAATATACTATTTACACCAACGCCTCTCGAGTCGGTTTGGGTTGTGTGCTTATGCAGAAGGATAGGGTGATCACTTATGCCTCATGACAATTGAGGAAACACGAAGAAAATTACCCCACTCATAACCTGGAGTTGGCGGCAGTCATTTTTGCATTAAAGCTTTAGAGGCATTATCTCTATGGAGAGGAGTTTGAGATCTTTTACGACCATAAGAGCCTCAAGTACATCTTTGCACAGAGGGAACTGAATATGAGGCAACGACGTTAGATGTAGACTTTGAAAGACTTCAAGCTTGAAGTCTCCTACTATCCTGGCAAGGCCAACCTTGTGGTCGATGCGTTGAGCCGCAATAAAACTATAAAATTTGCAACGCCACTAATGGTAAGAGAGTAGAATATAGTGGAGTTCATGTGTGATTTCGAACAGAGGCTGACAGTGGAGGAACCATTCGAGAGCGTCGCACACTTCCACGTACAACCACATATTGATGACCAAATCATTGTGGCTCAGAAAGAAGATGAACTGTTGGTGAATATGAGAGAGCGTGCAAGCGATAGTGAAGAATCAGAATGGAGGATTGGCTTAGATGGAGGTTTGCGGTATCATGGCCGCCTATGTGTCCCGAACCTTCATGACTTGAGGAGAGAAGTTTTAGAGACCGCTCACAATTCAAAGTATGGCAATGCATCCGGATAGTATGAAAATGTATCGGGATGTGAAGCGTTCGTACTAGTGGGACAACATGAAGGCCTAAATACATATTTTGTGTCCCGATGCCTCACGTGTCAACAAGACAAGGCCGAGCACCACTGACCCCCTGACTTACTTTAGCCCATGCCCATAGCTGAGTGGAAGTGGTATTTCATATCTATAGATTTCATTTCCAGGTTACCAAAGACAAGAAAGGGGCATGACTCCATTTGGGTGATTGTGGACCGGTTGATAAAGTCGACCCATTTCCTCCCGATTATAGTTTCAAATTCGGCAGATGACCTGGCCAAGCTATACATTAAGGAGACAGTACGACTGCATGGGGTTCCTCTAAAGATTGTGCCAGACCAAGACACACGATTCACATCTATGTTCTGGACTCGAATATAAGAGGCGATGGGGGTGAAACTGAAATTCGGTATCGCGTTCCACCCACAGACCGATGGGCAGACAGAGCGGATAAATCAGATACTCGAGGACATGTTACGAGCATGCGTACTTGACTTCAAGGACTGCTGGGATGACTCTCCCTTATGCCGAATTTGCTTATAACAATAGTTTTCAAGCAAGCATTGGCATGACTCCTTATGAAGCCTTGTAAGGACGCCCATGTCGAGCTCCGCATCGTTGGGCAGAAGTTGGCGAGAAGAGCTTGGTTGGCTCAAACCTGGTTTAGGCGACCTTAGAAAAGATCGATATTATTAGGCGTCGACTCCTTTCAGCCCAGAGTAGGCAGAAGAGCTATGCAGATACGAGACGTAGACAGTTGAAATTTGAAGTTAGGGACCATGTATTCCTTAAAGTTTCTCCAATGAAGGGAGTACTTCATTTTGGTAGGAAAGGGAAACTCACGCCGAGGTTCATTGGGTCATTCCGGATTTTAGACCGAGTGGGTGTGGTGTCGTACCATCTCACCTTGCCCACACCACTCGCAGGCGTATACAACGTGTTTCATGTGTCGATGCTGAAGAAATATGTTCCCGACCCTACTCATATTATCAAGTGGGAGCAGGTACAACTAAGGGAAGATGCTACCTATGTATTGCGGCCAACACGTGTTCTAGATAGGAAAGAGCAAGTATTGCGCAACAAGGTCATCCAATCATGAAAGTATTATGGACACACCACATCGAGGAGGAGGCTACTTGGGAAATGGAGGCCGAAGTCCGTAAGATCAAACCACAGATCCTTGAGGAGTACAAAAAGGTACTAATTTTGAGGAAGAAATTTTTTCTTTAAGGGGGGTAGATTGTAATGTCCCGAAAAAATTCGTACAAAGACCCAAGTACCACCTCAGGCAAAACTACCCAAGGACCACATCCTGTCATATAATTTAGGCAGAATTTAGTTAAGTTTTAAACTAAATAATCGGTGGATTAATCTTGGGCCACCATTTTCACAAATGGGAAGGCCTAAAGCCATTAGTACCACTAACCCAATGTCATCTTAAGACCTATGAGGAATCCTAAGAACCTGTTGCTCTCGGGACTACATTGAAACCTTGTATCAGACCTAGACCACACGTTGAGGGTCCGATGACTACGAAACTATAGGACTATGTTCGTCCTGCTAGGCTTGACAACCATCGCAGAAATCAAGCCCAGATAGTGTCCAAAAACGTACAACTTGAACCATGAGTGAAGTGTGTGAGAAACGCGAATATCTTTAGAAAATGAAATGAAACTTAAGTAAATTGGGTCGTTCACTCTCACGAGAAATTGAGGATTTCAGACCGTTAGTTTGTGACCAAACTTCACCCTCAGGGAAAGAAAATTTCCCTACACATATCTGTATAACCTTGGCCCCGATTGAGTACGTACAACCATTGAGCTGACATCGGCTCTCCACGGTCGATCGACTTATCCGATCTTACCGAAATCGTGTCCTAGCATGAATCCATTGTCAGGGAACGTACCCTATGACGTAGATGGGTTGTGGGCCTCCCTATGAGCCCTGTTCGCCAAAAATAGCCGCCCAAAGGGTATAAACAATGTATAAAGTGGCCCTGGGGCCATTTGCATCACTTCTGGGCTTATAATTCCCTTATTTCTCTCCCTCACTCCCACATACAAATTTCACAAAAAACCTAAGGGAGAGAGAGAGGAGAAAAGAGGAGAAAAGAGGAAAGAGAGGAGAGATTTTGGGAGATTGCTATAGGAATCCTCTCCCATGAATCCACGCACCAAATCTCCGCCCCGTTGTGCTACCCAACCTTTTTCAGTTACGATTTTGGGTAAGAAATCCTAACCCTAATATCGTTGTAGAGATCTAGGATAGTTTTTCGTCAAACTAGCTAACCTGTTTCGTCATTTAGGTTCCCGACGTTCCATTTTCGAAAACGTAGGATTTGGACCGAGTCCAAGTCGAGCATCCCGACGAAAGGTGCAGATTATAAACGCTTAGGTTGCGGTTATCAATGCTTTCATGTCGGCTAATGATTTATGTCTGACTTAATTGCTACCATATTGTCTTAGATACATCGATTTCTGTATAATATACACATATGAACTGTGATGAGTAAAAGATGCATCCTATGTGTTTGTTGAAATGTTTGAATGAGCATTTGAAAATGAATTGTGCTTGCCATGATTACTAATCTAGGATTCATCATTGTCATATGCATGTTGATCTCTCTGTATAAGGAATTGATAAAACACATGTTGTAACTAACCTAGTCTATGTGTTTAATGAATTGCCTGAATGAGAAATTATTGATGATTTGTATTTACTATGAGTATTAAGATAGGATTCTTTACTGCCTTATGTAAGTGTATAATTTTCTTCATGTAATCATATTTTCCTCCATGTAATTAATTTATAAAATGCAAGTGTTTGGTACATGATAGATGTGTTTGATGAAATGACCAAATGAGGAATCCACTTAGATTTTTGTTAAATACTAAGATGAATATCACATGTGTTTATTAGCTGCATATGAGTAGGATTAAGGCTACAACGTAGCCCAGATAATCGGTAACAGTCCCTGTTCGGGTGGCCGAATTAGTCTCACCACATTGGGTATACTCGATGAATCCGGGTTGCACGACGATTGTCGACAGTGGTTAGGCCACGAGGAGTGCTTATGAGCTCCATGTTGATTAAGTCAGCGTGTGCTCATACTAATCGAGCTTACCTAACAAATCGATTGGCCTATGGTGTGTTTACCATGTATGGACACTACTGCTTGAATCTAAGGTACCCCTCACCAATGTAAAGGTCCACTTTAACCATGGTACCACGATCCACTAAGACTCATGAGCCGGGCATGGTGGTATGGGACACCATGTTCAAGCTGTCGGCCTACAATGGGGTGACGAGCCTCCCCGTAATGACCAATGAGCAACTAAGACTCGTGAGTCGGGCAATGGTGGTATGGGACATCGTGTTTGAGCTGTCGGCCTACGCTGAGGCGACGAGCCTCCCTATAATGACCGCGAGTATAAATTCTTGTAACTTGCCTATCGTATGTGTTTGACTAGGAGTGATGAACCTACATGGATCCTTTGATTCAGGTCAATGATATAAAGGGAGGTACCCTAGCTTCCCAAACTTGCTATATGAATAAACTTAATTAATTATCTGGCTAACACGACCATGCATAACACTACATTAGTTAGGATGTGCTTTAAAGGCGATGAAGTTGCACCGTTTTGAGGAAGTGTTGTTATATGTGAAATAGGTTGTCAGAGTCACTTGTGAGGGAGCTTCGATGTGAGGGCATACATCATTACATGCACTCCATTCCTACATTAAAAAGAGTAGTTGGGAAGTGATTGTTTGATTGCTTTATCATTACTACTTGATTGACTTGATAACATGTTAATTTTTGCCTTATAGTACCACTGAGTTGATCACTCACTCCCACTCTGGGACGCTGTTTTAAAACACCAACCAGACTCTGATTTAGATGCAGGTGCTGAAGATGTCTATGCAATGGAGCAGGACTTCATGGATGAGGATGAGGAATTCTCCTACTTTCAGCTCTCGGGCGGGTCGATGTAGACCCCATGCCGATGCGTAGGGACCATTGAGATATCTGGCTTAGTTAGACACTTTACATTTCCATATTTTGTTCATTTTGAAATAATTCATGTATATATTAAACCCGGTTACGTACTCATACTCTGGAGGTTTGTGAAACACCCACATACTTAAATAGATATGTTTCAGACTTTCGCTTGTTTAATTTAATTATATCTGGAGTATGATGTGTTGTTTAGTATAATCCCACACATGCTGGACTCATTAATATGGAAGGAATCTGAATATCATCATCCATACTGCATAAGTGATGTTCTGAATCTCGAGAGTAGAGCTTTGCTCGACCCTCGAAATTCAGTGTGTTACATTAGTACTAAATAATCGGTGGATTAAAACTTGGGCCACCATTTTCACAAATGGGAAGGCCTAAAACCATGAGTACCAAACTTAGGAGAAATTCCAACGGCTTGTCGCTCTCGGGAGTACATTGAAACTTGGTAGCAGACCTAGACCGCACGTCAAGGGTCCGATGACCGCGAAATTATAGGAAGATGTCCGTCCTGCTGGGCTTGACAACCATCGAGGGAATCAAGCCCAGATAGTGTCTAGAAATGCCCAACTTGAGCCATGAGTGAAGTGCATGTGAAATGCGAATATCCTTAGAAAATGAACTGAAACTTAATTAAATTGGGCTATTCGCTCTTATGCAAAGTTGAGGATTTCTAACCGTTGGTTTGTGACCAAACTTCACACGTGGAGAAAGGAAATTTTCCTACACACATCCGTATAACCATGGCCCCGATTGGACACGTATGACCGTTGATCTGACACGGGCTCTCCACGGTTGGTTGGCTCGGACCGAAATCATGCCCTGGCATGGATCTATTGTCAGGGAGTGTACCCCATGACGTAGATGAGCAATGGGCCTCCTTAAGAGCCCTATTCATTAGAAACGGCCACCCACAGGGTAGAAGTATAGTATAAAGTGGCCCTGGGGCTATTTACACCACATCTGGGGGTATAAATAGCCCTCATTTCACTCTCACCCTCTCATATACGAATTTTGCAAACCCTAGGGGAGAGAGAAGAGAAAAGAGAGAAAAGCGGAAGAGGAAAGTTGGGGAGATCACTACAATCGTGGGAAATCTTCTCCCATGCATCCACGTGCCTAATCACCTCCTCCTTTCGCTACCCAAACCTCTTCCGGCTACGATTTTGGGTAAGAAATACCAACCCTAATATCAAGGTAGAGCTTTAGGATAGTTTTTCGTCAACCTAGCTAACCAGTTTCATCATGTAGGTGCTCAACGTTCCATTTCTGAAAACGTAGAATTTGGACTGAGTCCGAGTCGAGCATACTAACGAAAGGTGCGGACAATAAACGCTTAGGTTACGATTTATTAGTGCTCTCATGTCAGCTAATGATTTATACTTGTCATGATTGCTACCGTATTGTCTTAAATACATTGATTTTTGTATGAGATACGCCTATGAATTGTGATAAGTAAATTATTCAACCTATGTATTTGTTGAAATGTCTAAATGGGAAATAGAGAATGATTAGTGCTTGCTATGATTTCTAATCTAGGATTCATCATCAACATATGCATATAGATTTCTCTGTATGAAGAATTGATAAAACATATGTTGTAACTAACGTAGTCTATGTGTTTGATAAATTGTTTAAATGAGAAATTATTGATGATTTATATTTACTATAAGTATTAAGGTAGGATTCCCTATTGTCTTATGCATATGTATGTCTTCCTCTATGAAATCAATTGGTAAAATGCAAGTTGTATTTGACATGGTTTATGTGTTTGATGAAATGCCCAAATGAGAAATCCACTTGGATTGTTTTGTTGAATGCTGGGATGGATATTACACGTGGTTGTAGTAGCATTTAGATAAGATTGGGGCTACAAACGTAGTCTAGGCAATCGGTAAACATCCATGTTTGGGTGGCCGAATTAGTCAAGCCACCTTAGGCAAACTCGATGAATACGAGTCGTACGACAACTGTCGGTAGTGGCTAAGCCATGAGGGGCACTGTTGCGTTCCATGTCGATTAAGTCAACGTGCGCCCGTACCAATCGAGCCTGCCTAACGAACCAGTTGACCTATTATGTGTTTACCATGTATGGATACGACTGTTTGAATCTAAGGTACCCCTCACTAATGTAAAGACCCATCTTTAACCATGTTACCACGATCCTCAAGACTCGTGGGCCGGGCATGGTGGTATCGGACACCGTGTTCGTGCTGTCGGCCTACGCTAGGGTGATGAGCCTCCCCGTACTGACCACGAGCACAACTTTTTGTAACTTGCCTTTCGTATGGATTTAACTAGGACTGACGAACCTAGATGGATCTAGAACATAGGAGTAAGACCACTGCGGTAGTCCAATGCCTAATGTTCGATTTGGGTCAATGTAAAAAGGGGAGGTATCCTAGCTTCCCAAACTCGCTGTGTGAATGAGCATAATTAATCACTTGGCTAATATGACCATGGATCACAATACATTAGTTAGGATGTGACAAAAAGGCATTGGAGTTGTACCATTTGAGGAAGTGTTGTCATATGCGAAATAGGCTGTTGGAGTCGGGTGTGAGGGAGCATTGATGGGTGAGGGCATGCATCATTACTTGCACTCCATTTTTGCATTAAAGAGAATATTTAGAAAGTGATTATTTATGATTGCTTTATTTTTACTGCTTGATTGACTTGATAACACGTGTCACTTTTTCCTTATAGAACCACTGAGTTGATCACTCACTCCCACTCTAGGACGGTGCTTTAAAACACCAACCAGACGCCAATTTAGATGCAGGTATAGACGACGTCTATGCTCTGGAGCAGGACTTCTTGGATGAGGAGGAGGAATTTTCTTACTTCCAACTCTCGGGCGGGTCGATGTAGACCACGGACCATTGTGCAAGAGACACTGGGCATTAGGGCTTAGTTGAACACATTTAACTACCACTTTTTGTACGTTTTGAAACTATACATGTATATATTGAACCCGGTTATGTACTCATACTCTGGAAGAAATTTTGTGAAACATTTGCATACTTACATAAACATATTTTTAGAATTCCGCACTGGCTTAATTTCATTAAATCCGAAGTATGATGTGTTGTTTAGTATAATCCCATGCATGCTTAATTCATGAAAATGAAAGAAACCTGAATATCATCATCCATAAGACATAAGTGATGTTCGGAATCTCGGGAGTAGAGCTTTGCTTGACCCTCAAAATTTAGGGCGTTACACTTCCTCTTAATTAATTGAGCGCAAGCACTTAAGTGATAAATTACTTAGATGATTAGACTCCAGTAATTTAAAATTCAATATCTATCTTATCATACCCAAAACATTCTTAAGTACACAATTCATCACTTCCCAAATAGATTTCAACTTGAAATATTGAAAATATTCAAAAATTTTGCTCAAAACTGAGAAAACACTGATTAGTTTACTTAAGCCCCCATCCTCAATTGAAAAATCTACATTGTCCTCAATGTAAAAGAATTAAGCATATGATGCAAAAGAGGCAATGAAAAGAAAAGGGAATTGATGGAAAGGTAATACCTGAAGAAGGAATTCTGAGGCTTCTCCAATGATCTCGGTGTGAAGATGGGTTAGTACAAAACAAAACTCAACAGAGTATAAGCAAACTATCCTAAACAGCGGAATCAAACTACCCTAGTCCTATGAAAGCGATAAACTTACCTATACCTCCATCAGACTAGGAGATCAATCTTGGTAAACAAGATCAGTCAGAGGTATGGACATGTCCTCTCAATCAAATTTCTCAACAAATGGCTTTAATCGATGCCCATTTACTTTAAATTCATTGTTGTTGTTTGGATTCTGAATCTCGATAGCCCCATGAGGATAGCCATTAGTAATAATGAAAGGGCCGGTCTAACGAGATCAGAGTTTATCCGAAAAAAGATGTAACCAAGAATTGTACAAGAGGACTTAAAACCTGGTGTGAATGATTTTCGAAGAATGTGTTGGTCATGAAACACCTTCATCCTATCCTTCTAAATTCTCGAGTTCTCGTATGCGTCTTCCGGATCTCTTCAAGTTCATTCAACTGAAGTTTGCGCAGTGAGCCAGCGTTGTCCAGATTGAAATTTAGATTTTTAATAGCCCAATAGGCCTATGTTCCAACTCCACAGAAAAGCGGTAAGCCTTCCCATAGACAAGTTTAAAGGGCAACATTCTAATAGGAGTTTTGAATGCAGTACGGTAAGCCCATAAGGCATCAGTCAATCGGATTGACCAATCCTTATGGGCAGGGTTAACCATTTTTTTTTCCAAAATATGTTTAATTTCCATATTGGAAATCTCAGCTTGCCTACTTGTTTGTGAGTGATATGGAGTGCTCACTTTATGGAAAATGTCATATTTCTTCATTAAGTTCGCAAATGGCCTATTATAAAAATTTGAATCTCTATCACTAATGATGGCTTGAGGTGTTCCGAACTGTGAAAGTATATTCTCTTTTAAGAATTTAATGACCGTTTGATAATCATTATTCCGACACAGAATCGCTTCGACCCATTTAGTGACATAGTCTACAGCAAGAAAAATATATAAATTTCTGAAAGATTGGGGGAATGGTCCCATGGAATCGATGCCCCATCAATCAAATGGTTAAATGATCAGAATGGGGTTCAAGGGCATCATGTTCCGACAGGACAATGCTCCCAATTTTTAACAATGCTCACAAACTTTACAAAACTCACGAGTGTCCTTAAACATAGGGAGCTCGTAAAAGCCGCATTGCAGAAATTTAGTTGTGGTCTTTTTGGCAGAAAAGTGACCACCACAAGCCTGAGAATTACAGAAGGAGATGACACTTTGGTGTTCATTGTCTGGCACACATCTCCTTAAGATTTGGTCTGGGCAATATTTAACCAAATATGGATCGTCCTAGAAGAATTTTCTTACCTCAGTAAAGAATTTCTTCTTATCTTGCACAGTCTAATGTGTCAGCATGAAACCTATAACAAGAATATTAGCAATATCCGCAAACCAAGGTGAATGGGAGACTTTGAATAATTGTTCGTCAGGGAACATGTCATTTATATGTGTCGTCTCAAGGGAATCAGAGAGATGAAGGCGGGAAAGATGGTCAGCCACTACGTTTTCTACTCCCTATCTTTTATTTTCAAATCAAATTCTTGGAGTAGGAGGATCCATCTTATCAGGCGGGGCTTAACATCATTCTTAGAAAGAAGATACTTAAGCGCTGCATGATCTGTGTAAATGACGATCTTGGATCCAATCAAGTAGGACCTAAATTTGTCCAAACCGAACACCACGGCTAAGAGTTCTTTTTTCCGTAGTAAAGTAGTTCACTTGGGCAGGATTTAGAGTTCTACTTGCATAATGAATAACGTATGGCTTCTTCTCTTTTCTCTGGCCTGAAATCGCCCCAAGAGCATACTCAGACGCGTCACACATAAGTTTAAAAGGAAGGATCTAATCTGTATTGTGGTTGTCGGAAGGTCTTCACATTATCCTCTAGATAAATGCGGTGAGTATAAATCAAAGGGTCAATTCCCTTGAGGTCAGTAATCGAGCATCCAAGGGCTCCTTTATGATCAATGAGAGTAGAGATAAGCATACTCTCTTGTTCTTGCTCAAGGTGGGAAGAAATCACCACCGGGTATGTCTCATCTTGACCTAAATAAACATATTTCAAATAAGAGGGTAAAGGTTTTATATCAAGCTTCAATGCCTTGAGGTTAGATGGTAGAGGCACTACATCAGTTTGGGACAATTCTTCAAATTGTGGCCTCTACCGGTTAACTTTAAGTACCGGCACGATATCCAACATGGTCCCCACTCCCTAATCATATCATCATTAAAATCATGGGAGTGTGCCATGTCACGCCCCAAACCCGAAAATCGGATTCACAAGAATCCCGATCGCCGAATCCGGTGGCGATAGCCTCCGTAGTACCCCATTCTAGGCTCCCAACATCCATACACCAGGTTCTAGGATCCTACAAGGAGGATTTTCCAACGTACATTTGTCTCATAAGAAGCATAACCACAAGTATACCCAAATCATAAAGGCAACATCATCATCACATATCCACTAATATAATCATTTGAATACAATGTTGAAAGGGGAATACATATATCGAAATCAAAGCTCCAGAAGACAGCTGCACGCTCCAAGCTTAATGCTACTACAACCTAACACCACCTGCACACATCTATCATGCATAAGCTTATAGAAAACTTAGAGGGTGGTGAAAGTGTGTGTAAGGTAAGTGCCAAGTAAGCAATATCAGAATAATCACAGTGAGCGAAATTATACTGACAAGATCATGAATCACACGATATCAGAGTAAGCGAAAATATACTGGTAAGTCCATGAATGCTATCAATCATACTAAGGCTATGCAATGCAAGACATGAATGTTATCGGCCATACCAAGGCCATACAATGCGAGACATGAAAGCTATCGGCCATACCAAGGCCATACCAAGGCCATGCATGCGAAACATAATAAGACAATAACATATGCCAAGGATGTAATGCAATATGCAAATCCTGATGAGTCCACGAATACCGTCAGTCGTATCTAGGCCGTATAAATGCATAAACATAGTATCCCAGAATGCCATACGTTGTGGTTGTAATCCGAGATGAGGTGCGAATGGAATGACCATGCTGGAGTGTGAAGTCGGGATGATAGTACGTAGTATCACAGGCTATGAGGTCCATCACAAGGGACTTCTATCCAAACCAGCCCCATACCTAAATTTGGATAGTCAGACTCAATGTGGTAAACTCCTGATCTTAGCTTAGTCACGAGCCCTAACCGAAATCCTAGTCATTGCGAAGGTGCACGTAACAAATAGTTGTGCACCACCAGCCTGAGTGGATAGTGAATGAATGAATGAATGAGTAGCGACTCCTACTCAATAAGTCCATATATCAGTATGGTTCCTCTCTCAGATCATCACCAAAGTCTAGTACACTCAACACCATCTGCCGCCCCATCAAGTGCACAACTGGGTAAGTGGAAGAGACCTCATTATCCACCTGGCCAGTAGTCTGCCAATATCTACCCGACTTGCCGATAGCGGACCCATTCCTTGAGCTGGTTAAACTCAGCCTAGTTATGCCTACTCCCTCGGGCGGGTAAGGCCACACCCCCTCCCAACCGACCATGACACAGTGGGAGATGCAGCCTCCTGATATTCGGCACTTGGGCGCTCATGTATATCCACTTGGTCTCAACGTTGGGGCATCCTTTGGTACCAAAAGGATTTAAGGATTTTCACCCAGGGCCATCTATGGCAGCCCAATGCTCGAACCAAACATTTTCGGTGTCCCATCTGGCCATCCACGATATGCCTGTGGAGGCTACGACCATGATGTCGCAAGGGCATACAGTCATGATGTTATGCGGTCACATACTCATAATCGGTATCAGTAACCGACATTGACAATCAACCTCGACAATGTAGACTTTTAACCAACATTGCCCCTACGGAATGGCCCATATAGAGCCTAACATACAGTAGACTCATGGCCTCACACAAGGGCCAGACATACAACAACATGGGTCTCACTCAAGAGCTTAATACACATCACGATGGGCCTCACTCATGGGCCACATATATATCAAGTGGGTCGCATCTCACGGGTCTAATGTACATCACAATGGGCCGCTCACACGAGCCTAATAAACATCAAGTCGGGCATCATCATATGGGCTGGAAATATGTCACAATGGGCCACGTCCCATGGGCCTTGAATACATCACATTGGGCCTTGACAATCGGAATCGGCCTCGACAATCGGCACCAATAATCAACATCGATAATCGACACTGACAATCAACATATAAACAAGGCGGGGTCCATAGATGGACAGCTGATCAACCATAATATAAAGATCAGCCCACAACCGTGGTTATATCAAATCTGATGGCATAAAATCATCCGTTTATGGTGAATGGGGCCCACTTATTTGGGTTAACCCACTTAGAGAATGGTGCGAATGGGCTTAACAAAGCCTACGGGAAGGTCACAATGAGGACATCTAACCATCATTGCGCATCTATGTGGACATTTAACCAACATTGCTCCCAAGGAGTGGCCTACATAAGGGATTCATACAAAACGTAATGGCCACACATTCATCACATTAGGCCTCATTTATGGGCCTCTCATATATCGTGTTGGGCTTCCTATAAGGGCCTGAAATGTATCACAATGGGTCATGCCATATGGGCCGGGAATACATCACAATGGGCCTTACCAAATGGGCCGGAAATATATCACAATAGGCTACGAATACATCAAGTCGGGCTTTATTCAAGGTTCGAAATATATGGTCTTCAAATACACAATAGGTGGGCCCTGCACATGGGCCATAAATACATCACATCGGGCCTTAATATACAACGGGTCGAATCAAATGGGCTGAATCAAATAGGTCGAGTGAAATAGGCCAAATCAATTGAGCTGATCAAATGGGCCGATACAAATGGGCCGAGTTAATAGGCCAATACAAATGGGCCAAGTCAATGGGTCGAGTCAATGGGTTGAGTCAAATGGGCCGATACAAATGGGCCAAGTCAATGGGTCAAGCCAGATGGGCTAAGTCAAATGGGCCGATACAAATGGGCCGAGTCAATGGGTCGAGCCAGATGGATTGAGTCAAATGGGCCGATACAAATGGGCCAAGTCAATGGGCCAATACAAATGGGTTAAGTCAATGGGCTGCACCAATGGGCCTTATATACGGTCAAGTGGGCTGCATCAATGGGCCACACTAATGGGTCGTATATACATCACAGGTGGGCCCTCGCAGTAAATGGGCCTCAAATATATCACAATGGGCCTCTACCCATGAGTTCCAAATACATTACAATGGGCATCAACCCACGGGCCCTAATACAACACAATAGGCCTCAACCCCTGGGCCACAAATACATTACATCGGGCCTAATACATATCACATGGGCTGCATCACATGAGCCTAACATATATGACAATGGGACGCTCAATGGGCCGCACCAATGAGCCTTATACACATCAATTAGGCCGCATCAATGAGCCTAACATATATGATAATGGGCCGCTCAATGGGCTGCACCAACGAGCCTCATACACATCAATTGGGTTGCCTTAATGGGCCTCATGTATATCAAAGTGGGCCTCGACAACAGGCCTCATATATCACATCGGGCCTAATCAAATGGACAACTTGGGTACAACACGTACATCACGTGGGGGCCATGTGAATGGACGTTGTGAATACAAAATACATACATCTAGGTGGGCCCTCACAGATGGACGGAGTAGATATAATATATTCCTCATGATCAGGCCCACCATAACGTTGATTTTCCACCCAACCTAATCATAAGGTCTTTAAGGACCTGGATTAAGAGGGAAAATAAATCCCATATTGATCCAAAACTTCCGTGGCCCCAAAGGGTTTCAATGGTAGACGTTCAAATCCCACTACTCCTTTACAGTCTGGTCCACCTGATTAAAGTGATGGACACATCACGGAGTGGCCCACCGTGATGTGTTTGAGATCCAACCAATTCATAAGTTAACATAGAAATAGATGAAGTGAAAACAAATATCAACTTTATTGGAAACTACTATGGCCCTTAGAAGTTAAACGGTGGATGTCACTGTCCACTACTTTAGATGGTGGGGTCCACGTCCAGTGAATGGACAGTTAGGATATAACACATGCCTTATGGAGTGGCCCACCAGATAAATAGATCCGTCTCATTTTTGCCTCAAGCATTAAGATAAGCTAACTAGATGGACAGTTTGGATGTAACATAGACATCAAGGGTGGGGTCCACTGGCCATCCAGACAAATGGCTGGACGGCATAGATGAAACACATGCATCGTGGCTGGGACCACGGTCCCTGCCCTTGTATCCAGCAGCATAGGACGCTACACCACGCACCACAGTTGAGGGTTTTACCCTCCATAAACATTCATAATTATTCGTCGGGCCCACCTGTAACGCCCTGAAAATTGGGGGTCGAGCATAAACTCAACTCCCGAGTTCCAACGCATCACTTATGCAATATAATGAATGATGATTGAATGTTGTCTGTATTAGTGCATTGAACATGAGTGAGATTAAGCCAAAACAACATATCATACTCCAGAGACAAGTGAGATAGCAAGCGGAAGATTGTGATAGATATATAAACTATGGTGAGTCTCCAGAGTGTGATAATGTTACCAGGTTAACTATTTACAAGTACAATTTCAAATTATACCAAGTTGTGTAAGGTCATCTAGTCAATATCCCAGAAAGCCCTGTCGATCAGGACACGGCTCACAGGAACCCACCTGAAACTGCATAAAGGAGGAATCCTCCTCATCCTCATAAAAGTCCAGCTCCGCCTCGTAGCATCGCCATCATCTGAAACTCAAACAAGTCTGGTTGGTGTGTACAACACTGTCCCGTAACGTGGGAGTGAGTGATCAACTCAGTGGAACAATAAAGCATAGGTTAACATGTTATCAAAACAGTCAAGCAGTAATGATAAAGCACTAAAGTCAAACACTCCTAAATACTCTTATTAATGTAAGTATGAAAATGCAGTCATGATGTATGCCCTCACCACATACTCCCTCGTACGACACCATCTTACGTTCGCGACATGCTTTCATTCCTCAGTGCTCCACATCTTCCAGGCACATGCAATGCGATGATGAGCATGATTACCGAGTTGTTATTAGTCCATTTCAAACAGTAGTATTGGGAAACTAAGGTACCTCCCTTGTATCATTCCCAAACATGATCCATTCTAGGGTTGTTAGTCCTAGTTAATCTCATACGATCGTGTATTTCTAGGTCGCTGCAAAGGCTGCCAGGGCTGTTACACGCACTTGTTACACTACTCCCCCATCACCTTTTTAACGGTTCATCACTAAATTGATACAGGCCTAGTTTATACTCTATCCATTGTGGCAAAACTTGTCGCCTCATCGCAAATTCAGAGTATGCTCGAGGTCACTACAAAGGGCTGCCAGGACTATTACATGCATTCATTGCACCACTCCCCCATCACGTTATCAATGTAGGCCGACAACACGAATATAGTGTCCCATACCACCATAATCGGCTCACGAGTCTGGTTGCTCAATGGACACTACGGGGAGGCACATGGCCCCAGCGTAGGCCGACAGCTCAACCACGGTGTCCCATACCACCATGCCCGGCTCATGAGTCTTAGCGGATCGAGGTACCATAGTTAACGAGATTTCACTGGTAAGTTTGGTACCCTAGGTTCAAACAGTGGCATCCAAACATGGTGAACATACATTATACAGATCGAGTTACTTGACGAGACAGACTAGCACGAGTGCACAACCAACTGAATGATATAAAGTGCATAAGCACTTCGCATGGCCTAACCACTGCCGCCAACCGAAGTACGACTCGGGTTCGTCAGACACATCCTGCATGGCGAAATGAATCTCAACCACGAACTCAAGTCTGTTGCCGATTGTCTGGACTATAATCATAGTCCCAATCACATTCAATTACAGAACAGTTAAAGCAGTAATGGATCAAGATTTCAAATTATACAATCAAATATCCAATATTGTCCGCTTAGGGCTGGCAGGGCTGTTGCACGGAAACGTTGCACCACTCCCCCATCACCCTTCACAAATTTTATGGAATACAACTTAAACATGTGAAGTAATCAGAGCAGAATCAAATAAACAAGTAATTCAAACATATTAACAAGCATGTTATAAAACACAATGCAAACAGGAAATCCAAACACATACGTTTCATGAAACAGTAAGCAATTAAACAAAATAACTTACATGAAGGAAATCATACACATCACTAAGGTAGTTGAAAATCTTATCTCAACACCTTTATACACTACAATTTACTAACTACTACTCATCCAGACATTCAACAAACAATTTAGACTACATACATCAACATACACGACGTATGTTGCTCACATAAGTATTAGGCCAAATCCTTTCACTAGGGAGTTGCTCCAATTATTACTCGTGTGCACCCACGACGGATAATCATGGCAAGCATGAATCCAAGTTCCATATTCATTTGAACATTTTCACAAACACTTGGGCTACACAATTTAACATGTTGGCCGTGGCGTGATTTAGGGCAAATCCTTTCGCCAAAGGGGTATCGCCAATACAATAATCAATATATCCATGACAATTAGTCATGGCGAGCACGAATAAGAATTATATACTCATTCAGTCATTTTCACAAACACCTAGAATACACTATTTCAACATACATAGTGTATATTAGCAAAACATGTATTAGGGCGAGTCCTTTCGCCAAACAAGTATTTTACACATATATAATATGTTCATACAGCAAATAATCATGGCAAACACATTTTCAAAATTTATACATATACGGTACTTTCTACAAATACCTAGAATATGTAAAATTCCATATTCTACGTCTTTAATCGAAACGAAAAACAGACAGCACTTTGTACATGTGTAATTGCATGCAGATCATGAATCTATCATTATCTGACATTGAAAGTGTTGAAAACCATAACCTATACACCTAAAGTCCGCACCTTTTGTTGTAGAATCGTAACGAATTCGATAGGTTTACTAGACTTTCGCCTACAGCAGTTTGGCAACCTATAGGATACTTTAGGTTAGTTATTTCATAACCTACAACTATCAAAACCCTAAAAATGATTAGGGTTAGGGTTTCTTACCTAGAAATGATGTCGGAATCACCGAAAAAGTGATTAGAACGATGTGGTTGAACATGTATAGCAACAGGGTAGAGCATAAGGGAAATCCTCCCACTTCTCTCACACATTCTCTCTCTTTTCTCTCTTCTCAATTCTTAAATTCGTATGGCTGAATGAGAGAGGGTTTTAAGGTCCTTATATAGCCTAAAACCTCACCAAATTAGACTTCAGGTCAAGGTATACTTAGGTTATATCCAAAGTGGTTTACTTCCAGCTCAATGGAGCACTTCTGACGATCCCTTTTCTGTGTGCGGTCGGACTTAAGCTCACTAACACTGGATCTAGGTATGGCTAAGTTTTCATTTCAGTCGGGATCCAGATCACAAATGGCGGACTAGTTTCATTTCAACAGTCAGTGGATCTCGATCGGAGATTCCAAGTACATGGATATGTTTGGGAAAATATCCCTAATCCGAGGGTGTAATTTGGCCTGATTCTGACGGTTAGTTGCTCAATACTGATCCGCAAGCGTCACATGCCAGATTTCATAAATCCTTATTTATTTTGGAATTATTTTCATGTTTCTTACACTCTTCACTCCGGGTTCAAGCGAATTGCACTGGGACACTATCTGGATTTGATTTCTGAGATGGTTGTCAAGCCCAGCAAGGCGGTCCTAATTCCTTAACTTCGTATTATTCAAACTTTCGATGTGCGGTCCAGATATGATACATAGTTTCGTGATGCTCCCGAGAGCAGCCGGGTAATGAGATTGATCCTAGATTTTAGGGTAACCTAGCGTCAATGATTCTACAAGTTTTGGGTCTTGCAGATCGTATTCAAAGTGATTGGTGCTAATTTCACAGGTATTCTAGTTTAACACTGGCTAATTCTCGCCTAATTTCTAAAGGATTTAGTCCTGAGTAATTTCTGTCTAAGGTGGTACCTGGGCCTTTGTAGTTTGTATATAAAGTGATCCAAGTTATAATACTTAGCTAGTTTAAGATAGTGTCTAGGGTGAAAGTTCTTAGAAAAAGTGACAGAATAAGGTGGTGAAGGGTGAGATTTGTGAAGGAAATGGGTTCAAAAGCGATTTTAGACTTTGGAATTGAGTTCTGACAGGTTAATAAGGTGTTAGGATCGACCCATTGCCTAAGGACGTCTAATTCCAGGTTGGCAAAAATCCAGGATGTTACACCACCAATCTGTAGTTCACAAATCCAACCCATCCATTATGTGCGTCCCACTAGATTAAGGGTTCAGACCAAGTTTCAGGTGCATCCAAACCTTAGGTGGACCCCAGCAAATACTTTCATATGGTTTAGCATATCTGCACATGATTGAAGATGGTGTGGCCCACCTGAGAACTATATATGGTTGATTTTTGGGGTGACCCGCTGGTTAAAGGGGACCCGTCAAATACATGGCATTGATGTTCTCACACATCATGGTGGGGCCCACAGCTGGGACCCCCTGCCTCCAACGTACCGCATCAGGATGCTGCTACAGTGTCCTCTGGACGTGTAACAACAGCGCCTGCTGCATTGTTTGTTTATTTATTTTTATTTTTTTTAAAACTAATTTTTTTGTGGTTTTTCATATATGGGGCCTGCATCAACAAAATCCATCCCAGCCATTGGATTTTACGGCTCAAAACAGACCAAACTAGCCCAATATTGAGCATATTTCGGTGTACAGAAACATCAGAATTGATTTTAACAGTAAGAGACTGCTTTCTATGGTATGGCCCGCTAGATAATCAGATTCACTTCATTTTTTGGCTCAACGCCTAAAATGAGCTGAGAAATGGAATGGACAATGTGGATTTAATCTATACATCAAGGTGGGGCCTACATGAATGGTCCACCCAAAAGCTTAAGTATAATATATTTTATTTTATTTTTTGTCAGCTGTTAGTACACACCCCTGTCAGTACACATAGTCCATGTTAGCCTCCATCACGTCCAGCGTCCAGGATGTTGGACAACATGGATATAACATAAGCAATCGTGGTGGGTCCCACATGTACGTGGCCCACCATGCATGTATATATATATTAATATATAAATATAATATATTATATATCATTTAGTCCTGTGTGTGGAACTTCCCACCATCCCTAGAGTGGACGATATGGATCTCCCTGAAATGTGGTGGGCCACACCATCTGATGGATGGATTAGATTTAACATATCGGTGGGCCCCACTTCATTCTAAGGGAGAGAGAGAGAGAGAGAGAGAAGCACCCACCTTCAAAACTACTCCTCCTTCCGCACTAGGGCAATCTTACTCCAAGGAGAAAGAATCAATGGTTGAGATTGGATTTTAGAGGTTGGATGATGGGGTATGAAGCTTCATGGTGGGTAGAAAATGGAGAAAAGCTTAGACGTTGGTAGTTTTTGGGATTGCTTGGAGAATGAGAGAGATGAGAGAGTGTGTGATGTAAGGGAAGTGATGAGAGAGAGGGATGGTGAGGTGATGGAAAGTTAACTTTTTGAGGTTACTTTTGTACTTGGGAATGGGAAGAGTAATGGGTTGAGTGATGGGTGTACTTTTGACAAGTGAGGTAATTGATGCGATGGATTCTCTTGAGTTTAGCAACGTGAGGCTTTTTCCTTGAATTGAATGCAGGCCCACATCTCCTGGCCTGGGTATCGCCTCAACATGCGAGAGGCGGCATTGGAATCGCGGCAACGGCGCGGTCGCAAGGATACAAGTCTCGTGTCGAGTCGACTCTGGAATATGGGATACAACTCAGGGTTGTGCGCAAATGCTGATAACAGATCGCGGGTCACCAGAATTCAACCGGTAGGACCACGGAAGCCTATAGAATGGTACGGTCTAGGATACGGGCCTTACAAGCCACGCACGTCTCTAGAGGGTCAGAGCATAAGGTTAAAAGTGTTCGATCTTCCATGAAAGAGTCAATCATGTTAATGTCATGGGAATCGACATCTTCCTCTACTGTTTGCCCGTATTGAAAAAGATATTCAACTCTAATGCCATATTTCCAAAAGACAAACTTATGACTCCATTCCTACAATTAATGATTGCATTTGATGTGGCAAGGAATGGGAGACCAAGAATGATTGAAATTTGAGTGTTCATGTCCATAATGAGTTGAGTATCCAGGACGATAAAATCTACCGGGTAGTAGAATTTGTCAACCTGGACCAATACATCCTCAATTATCCCTCTCGTTACACGAACTGAGTGATTAGTAAGTTGTAATATAGTTCGGGTGGGTTTTAATTCACCCAAACCTAGTTGTTTGTAGAACGAGTAAGGAATCAGATTTACACTCGCTCCTAAGTCAAGAAGTGCGTGCTCAATTTGGTAGTTCCTAATTATACAAGTGATGGTTGGGCTACCGGGATCTTTGTATTTTTGTGGCACATCTTGATTTAGGATGACACTCACTTTTTCAGTTAAAAAGATTTTCTTTTGAATATTTTATTATCTTTTGGTCATACACAAGTCTTTCAGAAGTTTGGCATGTGAAGGTATTTGTTTAACGACATCTAGTAGAGGAATATTGACCTTCACTTGTTTCAGCACCTCTAGAATGTCCTAAGAGTTAGAGAGAGATTTTGGTGCAACAACCGTTGGGGGAATGGTGCAATCGGCTTGCCTTGAAGTTCCGATTCTAATTCATGTGGAGTGTTGCTAGGTCTATCAGTTTCATCTACTTTCGGGTCCTTAGACTTTTCAGCCCTTACTGGGGTAGATTTGTCAATTATCTTACCACTCTTAAGAGTGGTGATAGACTTAGCTTGCTCCATTTGATTTGATGAGCTTGGATCATTTATTTCGTATTGCGGTTTAGGATTGAGGAAAGGCTGTGCAGGTAGGATCCCTTTCTCTCTAATTAAATTTTTTGTCTCACACCCATGTATGGCCTTTGAAAGGTCTTGAAGGGTTTGCAATATACTCTAATTGATAAGCTCTTGGTTTTGAATATGTTTCCAGATCCTCTTGAGGTTTCCCTTGATTCAAGAATTGGTTAGGGATTCCTTGAGGAGTAGCGGTTTATCCATTCCTCCAACTAAAGTTCGGATGATTTCTCCAACTAAGATTGTATGTTTTAGACCATTGAAAGGTCTTTAGTAGTTATTCACAACATTCGATTGCTCGTTCAGTACCTCTTGAAAAACAGGTATCGTTGGGCAATTTTCAATAACAAAGAAAGAATAAAGAGAATGATCATATCATATTTTATTCATTCTGAATTCATTTACATCCTTCTTATCCTTTGATTCCAAAATAAAGTGTTTAAATGATACAAGTATTGAATAATCTTAATATTGATTTTGGCATCATCTCGGATCATGTCATGATCTTCTGTTTGGAGGTATCATTGTGCTGGAATGATATTCATCTTGATCAGTTTTGTACTTTTGAAACACTTTGACTCTTTAATTTGAATTAAGTTCTTTTTTATGCCTTCAAGATGAATAATCTTCATTTGAAACTCACTGTCCGCACAATAGACTCATTGTGTGGATAGCAGATCCTTTAATCCCTCCCTTGTGCGGAATCTTTGTTGTGTGAAATCTCCCATTATGTGAAGATTCCTACTGCATGGGGTGTTCATTGTGCGGGACATCCGTTGCGCGTCACACAAGAGGTACTCTAAGTACCTGAATTCTTCTGTAGTCCAATATCTCCTCTGCTGCTCCAAAATCCTTCGTATATCCCAAATGAAGAAGATGACAAAATATTTATAGCCTCCCACACGTGTGAATCCTTCAATCCGCATAACGAATACCTTCAAAAGACTCTTTGCGCGCTAACTCCATTATGCACTGGTTCCCTTGTGCGCATACCTTCGTTGTGTGCATACCTTCATTGTGTGCATACTTTCATTGTGCGGTTAAATTCATTGCGCAGCACACAATGAAACCATGGAAACTTCTGTTGTGCGCCACACAACCAAAGTATGAATTTTTTTTCTTGAATTTCCTTCTCTTTTAATTTTTTATGTCTCAACAGATGCCCCCTTGATCCTTCATTTCTGATTTCCATTCTTTAAGATGAAATGGAAGATCAATCTTAAAAAAAAAAAATCATTCTATTCCCCTTTGCGGGTAACCACTGCTTGTTGTGCTGTCGGGTTCGCACAATAGACCTGGGTCCAGAGCACTATATAAGAAGGACTTATCTTCGTTGCACTCATTCAAAATTTTCATCTTTCCTTTGCATGCTAATTTTCCCGCACAATGATTCCTTGTGCACAACGCATCTCAGCGCACAACGGAACTTTGCGCTCCACACCCCCCGCGCACAATAGAACTTGGCACACAACAAACCTTGTGCACAAATAGGTCTCTGCGCACAACAAAACTTCTTTGTTTGAAAAATTTTTGAAGTGTCTGAACTCTACTAAATTCTCTCTGATTTTTCAATGGCCCATTCCAAGTGATCATATCCTTTCCGTGATGACCATATCAGCGAATCTTCACACCCCCTGTCATCTTCTGAAGATCATCCCTAAAAGAGAACTTGATCAATTGAAAATTATTCCTCTTTCTTCAAAATACCAGACCCGCCAATTGTTAATTTTGCTGAACACATTCAACTTCTTGCCGACCCCATTCGGAATGCTGTACTAATGGGAGAACTTGAGAGACCACCAACAGAAGGTCATGAATCCGATTGGGAGGATTGATTAAAGTCTGCTGCTAATTTTTGCACCGACGATTCTCGCCCTGTACCTGCTGAATCTTCTCCTCCTCCATCCTTTTCGAAAGGTAAGAAATAGAAGAGCAAAGTGAAATTCTTTAGGAGAAGATAACAGATCATAACAAGAGATGTTATCAGAACATCTAGGACATGGTCAAATTTCAAGAAGATGTGATTAAATTCAAGAACCCCTATAAGGACTAGACTGTCATCATTCCGCTAAGCCTCCATTGTCATCTCTCCATGATTTAGAGTGAACCTTCGGATCATATGACACAAAATCGGCTCCAATATGTTGCGAATTGAGCTATAAAAGAGCCGAAGATTCTGGAAGGTTTTCTCACAGAGAAAGGTCTTGAACAGAAAACCGGACAATTATTGGATATACGCTTCCTTACTCCATGTTATAATCCTCATACTTTGTATCCTACCCATTACTTTAAGACTGTCCAGCAACGCTTCCATGATCGAGATTCTTTACAGAGTAAAGATAATTTCAAAACACGCCATCTTCTCTTTCATCGCCAATTCTATAGTTCATGGGTCAAGGCTATTCTTCAGAAATATAAATAAGTCCTTGGCGCAATGAATCTATATGTCACCATAGAAGCCACTTCCGATTTCTTTCATAAAGAAACCATGATTTATAAAGGATTTCTGAAATATTGGTCTTCTGTGACAAATTCTTTCCACCTACCAATTGGTGAGGTGAGCATCACTCTATGGGATCTTCACCGAATGGCTGGTCTTCCCATTACAGGGTCTTTTCTTGATGAATTTATTCCTACAAACACAGAGTTTGCTTATTTTGATCCTAAAAGAGATCCTCCCATTTCTGCTTCTACCATCGAACTCTTTAGAGAGATGTCTCATTTTCCAAATGTTCATAAAATATCTCCACTTCAGTGGCTTGCTCATTTCAAGAGATACTTGCGGTATATTCTTTTGATATTCCTTTCCTTTTACCCTTTCTGTTTTTTTTTTTTTTTTTACATATATATATATATTATCATACTCTTCTTGCTTTCAGGTTTTCTGGTAGTCATTCTCCATAATTGGAATATGCTCGGTGAAGGATAAGAGGTCCTACTGCCTTTAGTCCTGAAATCGAGCTAGCTGCCTTCCTCGCATATAGGCTTAGTTTAGTCATTTTACCAAGTTCAAAATGGTCGGACTCTGTTCATCCTACTTTGTTTGTTGTTGCTGGAACTATGGCAGAAGGCAAGAAGAAGTATTCTCTTGCTTCACCTATTCTATGTTCTCTATATAGAGCTTTTGGAAATATTACGGCACACTGCTCAAGCTCGGCGATCGGAGCTTCGTCTTCATTTACTCCATGGCATTACTTTTCTAGCTGGTTAGGAATATATTTCCCATGGACATACAACGATCCTAAAAAGGCCTATGTAAATCCTGAACGTCCCCTTCTATACCATTATCTCAAGCGAAAGTTAGTGAAGAAAACATACGATTGGGTTGTTGACAAAATTGAGAGGATGGAGTCTATTGATTTCTTTCCATTCTATCTAACCCATTAAGCTGAAGATAGAGAAGTTGAAGACAATAATAACCTAGAAACTGTTGAAAGAGCTTTTCTGATTTGCATCAGGTCTTGCAGTTTACCTCTTCAAGAAGGAAGTGAATATTGGAGAGAGCCCTATTATCCTAGTAGGTTTGCAAGACAATTCGGTTATGATCAAACGGTACTGCAAGCAGGTGAAGAAATCACTCGTATAATGCAGAGTTATGGAATAGGTCCATACAATTGGGCCTTGATATGGAAACAGCTCCTGGCTAGAAATTTTGGTTCTCGCTTCATTCTTCCTGGTTTCAACCACCAAGTGCAGGCTTCTTACGCTTGGATGCATTGGTGGTCACATCAATATTACTTAGTATGCAATTGTTATCTAGTTGATTGTCCTATTTGGATTCCTCCTCCTAAATTGAGGAATTACAGACCAAAAAAAGGAATAGGCTATTTTATCGAGAAAAATCACGCTCCAACTCCTGGCCAAGTTTGTCGAAGAATTTCTACAGAAGAGCCTATTAGGAAACTAAAGCCACCCAATACACTTGAAGGATGGATAGCCTTCGGATCTCCTTTGGACCTTATAAAGCAAGCAGAGAGACGAACTACTCTTGCCAATGAATTTGAAACTCCTGCTGCTCTTCTTTCTTCCCCTACTCGAGAACTGGAAGACCAACTGTGGATGTAGCTTCTCCTACTGTGGATCAAGTTGTGACTGTAGTTCCTCCTACTGTGGGTCAGACTATGGTTGTAACTTCTCCTACTGTGGGTCAGACTATGGTTGCAACTTCTCCTACTGTGGGTTAGACTATGGTTGCAACTTCTCCTACTTGGAGCCAGCTCATGCTTCTTTGATTACTCGTTCACGAGCTAAATCCTTATCTCCTCAGGTCCAAGCTTTACGGGTTTCTCCTCCTGCCGATGTTCACCTTTTTCCTATTAAAGCTAGTCCTTTTCCTAAAGGCAAGCAAGCAGCTTTTGAAGAGAGTTCGTTGGAATACTCAGCAGAGACTGAAATCTCTAATACCTCCTCTTCTACAAGTCTAACTGATGAAGGAGATGTTTTAATAGATGACAATCGAGAAGAGGATACAGAAGTGGATGTTGGTGAAGAAGGTGAGATTGGGGCTGATGTTCCGATCATTGAAATTCAGCCAGACCATCAAGATATTTCCTCTTCGGTTAGAATGACTCCTCTTGAAGAGGAACAACTTGATTATGGGGGTTCCAGTGGTTCTCCAGGCGTGAACGTTTTCATCTCTTTCAATGCTTTGTACTCTCCTTGTCTTGCGGAAACTGCTAATATGATTGAACAAGGCCCCACTATACTTCCAATTATAACAGAAGTTCCTGCATCCAGAGAGGCTGAAATTTCTCCATCTGAGGCTCAAATAGAACCAGAGGCATTGTTTTCTCCTTAGAGCATAGAAGTGAATTACGATACTTCATAGATTCCATCAGTTGTTAATGTAGCTGTTGATGCTCCTATTCATATTGAGAAAGCTTCTACCACACGTCCTTCTCCCATTTAGCCAGTCGCTCGAAGTCTGGAGTTTCCTTCTGATCCCATTGACATTCCAACTCCAACAACTTTGGATTCATGTACTGGAATCCAGGAACTTTTTTTCAATGTTGCAATTGCTGCTACAAACATTCTTGTATCTTCAGGGATAAAAGTGTCTTCTATACCAACCACTTCTCAAGCTGTCCCTAGAGATGGTATACTTTTCTTTTCACTCTTCTCATTCTCATATATATATATATTTAATGTCAACGTTCTTAATTGTATTATTTATTTTCTCTCTTTCTTCTCTCTTTTATTTTAGCTACAGTTGCTCCAACTTCAAGTGGATCTACAAGTTCTAATTTAGTGGCCATGATTTCTGATAAAATTTCTTTGGAGAAAGTATCACCTCTTATGATTGTATTCTTCAAGAATGTTATTTCTATTATTGTTGATGAAAAGGGTGAGCTCTCAGTCCTAGAAGGGGGGGGGGGGGGGTGAATAGGACTATGCCAAATTAAAAATAATGAACTGAAATATTAACTAAAACAGAACAAATCAGAGATCTCAATTGTAATAGTATTAAGAAATTGATTCAAACCTTGTTCAAAGGACAACCTTACACCAAAAACAAATGTTTTAGGCAAGACAATCTAATTTCTTGAATGCAGTAAGGATCAAGATCGCAAACTAAAACAAGAGGCAAAGGAAGGAAGCTATTTATTACAAGCATTTACCACATGTACATGAGAAGAATACAATCATTCAACACACGTACTTCACATACATCATCCACCACAAAACACCAAGAGCTATAGTGGTTCGGTGTGTACACCAACTGTTCTCAAATTCCCACACCTACTCCACTCCCAATAATCACAAAGCACGTGATATTGGTGTTCACTAATAATCAAGCTTTTCTTAGGTTGACCTTAAAACCTATACAGTTATGTTTTCAAATGGGTTATCACAATCAAAACCCCGCGCTGAGATTTTCTAGCTTATCTCAGTCAAAACCAATACAGAGATTTTCTGAATATCTCAAAAACTAAAAATAAATAAACAAAGAATACTTATCTTCTTCTGAAGACGCTGTTTGATGCAACTTGTAGAACCGCTTTGCTTGATGTATAGATGTTCAATGTCCAATAAACATAATCAAGGGTTAAACAGATTTTAAATTAACTCAAACCTTGGGCTACTTGTTTGAATTCCTTAGATCTCACAAAGTAGAGTGAAAACTCCCTTTTAAAATATCAGATTCACAAACTAGAGATCAAGGAATTACAAAAACAAATAAGCTATAAAAGAATTTAAAATTACCGAACTATAGCTTGATAATGATAGGGGCTTTTCTCTCTCAAACTTAGGCTTTTTGTGGCTTTTCTGAATGATTTAGAATGAGAAAAGACCTCTATTTATAAGCTAAAAAATGGCTCCTTCAACTTGTCTAAGGTCTCATTCGACTGGTCTAAGAATCAACCAAATTTTAAAATTTTCGGCGCGATCAGATTAAACTGACATTCAACTAGTCGAGTGGCTTGCTCGACTGGTAGAGTGGCCTACTCGATTGGTCGAGCATAGCCTTCGACTGGTCGAGGAAGCATGAAATAGGTTACTGGAGTTCGAGTCGAGCTCCCCACAACTGGTCGAGTAAGTGTCCACGACTGGTCGAGCACAGTGCTCGACTGGTCGAGGAACTACCAGAAAAACTCTGAATTTGAGTTTGAATCTTAGATTGGTCAAAGCATTTCTTGGACTGGTCGAACCAGAGTCTGGACTAGTCGAACTTAGGCTTGGACTAGTCGAATTTAAGCCTAACCAAAGTATAAAAACCCGTGAATGATTAGCATATGAAAGGACCTAAGTCTAAGGTCTTTCTAGGGTCAGTTATACCTGTAATTATTGGACATTGAAGTATATACCTTGACCTTACTATTGATATCTTTAGTAGCGTTCAGTAGATCTTCTACTTGAAGTGGACTTGAAATAGTAGCTTGATCTTGAACTTGAAGTGGAACTCAAACTTGTAGTACTATCTTCATGTCTTGCATTTTCAAACTTCGTATGATGATCTTGAAGGTGAAATTTTCATCACATAAAGAAGTCACACTCTAAACTGTTTTGTCTCATCGAAATTTGACAACTAAGGGTGCTTTATACATCACAGCTCTTACAATCTCCCCCTTTGTCAAATTCATGACAAAACAAATACAAACTTCACACTTTACACTCTTTCACAACATCTACTCCCCCTCAGTCTGAGCTTTGACTTGTGTAGAGTACCTGTATTAATAAATATACATATATTTAAAACATACAATCCACACAATCTACTCACTTGCGCATTGCATTTGATTTAATCATTATCATAACAAGCAAATGAGCAGATGATTTAATCATACTCAAAACCATAAAGTAACAAGTCTTTCCCCCCTTTTGTCATAACTTGACAAAGGAAGACAGAATCATAAATAAATGAAGCACAAATATGATTAAGAGTAAATCATGAGAGTAGCATCAAGAGAGTATCATAAAGAGAGTATCATCTAAGATTAAGTCATACAATCCCAGGTGAAAATGAAAGTTAAAGTTATACATCCCTAATACAATTAGAATAAAACTAGTCAGAACTAGAGGAAGAAGGAGGTGGAATGAACTGGTCAATCTGATGAAGTCCCTTAGTAATGCGATGAAAATATTTTCGCATATACTTCATTGATGATTTATGACTTTCAGTTAGATTGTCCTGTGACATTTTTAACTCAACAACCTTCTCCTCTAAAGAACGAAGGTGTTCATCAAAGTGAGATGGTTGAAAATCAGGATCCGCCTCATCATAGGTTTCTAAATCATCAAAAATATCATCCATTGTAGTGTCAGTAGGCAAGGTGTCTTCTTCTTCTTCTTCAACGTCCTCCTCCATCACGTTGACTAGGCAAATACTCCAGGTTCATCTTGTTGATGTTGAAGTTATTAAATGGAAGAACTCTTATCGGTGCCTCAGTAGGAGGAATGACCACATTACAATGAAGTGCTAATGTAGTCATCAGATAGGCAAAAGGAATATAACCATGGTCAGGATGGAGACGGAATTGTATTATGATATAACAGATCAGAGAAGGAAGACATATGGGTATGCCAGACATGACAAAATGAATAATGCGACACATGAAGGAGGTAAGTTCGGCCTTGTTCTCAAACCTAGGATAGACATTAACAATAAAAATGCGGTGAAGCCCTATATTTGGGCAACATTTGATTGGCACGGAGGGCATTACCTGAACTCCATTCAGCATCAAACTGACACAATTTGCAGGTAATTTTATGTCGTTCAGATTCAGACATTCTCTCAGCTAGTGTAGGTATAGAAATACCTTCATCATTAATAGTGATGTCTAATAAACCTGAGATGAGATGTTTATCTACAGGGAACATCCCTTCTCTAAAATTGATAGAGAAAGTCAGATTATCTAGGGACGCTTCACTGATAGATGCATACATCCCTTGAGCAATAGAGCGGTATGCCGGTCTATCCTAATTAAAAATGTTTTTCCAACCAACAGCAGTAAGGATGGGAAGAAGATGAAATTGAGCTAAATGATCGATAGTTACAGTTCTTTCTACAACTATTTCTCTATTGCGAAGATCCCGTACATACTCCGGGTCTTCCTCGAGTTTCCTTAGGGTTCTAACCTTAAGAGGCGTTGGCCTTGAAGAAGAACCACGAGTTGCTTTATTCTTAGATCGAATATCCATTTGATGATTGCAATAGAGGGAATCAGACAATAGAGAATGGGTTTCAAAGAGATCAGATTTTATTGCTAAAACCCTAAAAAAAATGGAATGAAATCCCAAATCGACTACAAAATGTTGTTAAGGATACATACAAGAACCTAAATCTAAAAGAAAATTGAAAATGAAGCACTTATAATGATCCTATGATGATGGGTTCGACGAGTCAAGAGAGGGCTTGATGAGGAAGATGAAGAAAATGAAGAAATAAAGTGATTTTTCCCTTTTTAGAGACACTCACTTGCGCTCCACAACTGGTCGAGTACATTCTCGACCTGTCAAGGCTCGACCGGTCGTGACACTGAAATAATAAATTTTATTTAAAATTTTTCAAAAATTTTTTTGCATAAAAATTAAAACTAAAGCATGTAAAAAAATATGATTTAATTAATTTAAATTAAACATACCAATATCATGTTTTAATTTGAAAAATCTATTCTTGTCAAGCGGTTTAGTCATAATGTCAGCAAGCTGATTTTTCGTCTGGATATATTCTAAAGAAATGCTTTTATTATCACGCCCCAAACTCGAAAATCGGGCTCACAAAATTCCCGATCACCAAATCCGGCGCCGACAGCCTCCTAGTACCCCATTCTCGGCTTCCAGCATCCATACGCCAGATTCCGATCCTGGGATCCTAAAATGAGGATTTTTCAGTGTATTTTTTTTTGTAAAGGAGCATAACCACAAGTGTACGTAAATTACAAAGGCAACATCATCATCACATATCCACTAATATGAACATTTGATTACAATTCTGAAAAGGGAAATACATGAATAAAAAAAATCTTCATGAGCTTGACGCACGCTCTTGCCTTAATGCTGCTGCAACTTAACGTCACCTGCATGCAATGGTCGTGCATAAGCTTACTGTAACGCCCTGAAAATCGGGGGTCGAGTATAAACTCAACTCCCGAGTTCCAACGCATCACTTATACAACATATATGCTGATGATTGAATGTTGTCTGTATAAACACATGAAACATGAATGAGATTAAGCTAAAACAACATATCATACTCCAGAGACGATTAGTTTAAACAAGCGAAAGAATGTGATAGATATAAAAAATATATAAACTGTGATAAGTCTTCAGAGTGTGATAATGTTACCAGGTTAGATAATTACATGTAAATTTCAAAATTATACCAAATGTGTAATGTCATCTAATCAACATCCCAAAAAGCCCCGTCGATCAGGACACGGCTCACAGGAACCCGCCTGGAAACTGCTTAAAGGAGAAATCCTCCTCATCATCATAAAAGTCTGGCTCCGCTTCGCAGCATCGCCATCATCTGAAACTCAAACAATGTCTGGTTGGTGTGTACAACACCGTCCCGTAACGTGGGAGTGAGTGATCAACTCAGTGGAATAATAGAGCATAGGTTAACATGTTATCAATTCAGCCAAGCAGTAATGATAAAGCAGTACAATCAAACATTCCTAAATAATCTTGTTAATGCAAGTATGAAATGCAGTCATGATGCATGCCCTTGCCAAACCACCCTCGTGCGACACCATCTTACATTCGCGGCATGCTTTCATCCCTCAGTGCTCCACATCTTTAAGGCACATTCAGTGCTATGTTATGAGTGTGATTACCGAGTTGTTATTAGTCCTTTTCATACAGTAATATTGGGAAACTAAGGTACCTCCCTTATATCATTCCCAAACAATGATCCATTCTAGGGTCGTCAGTCCTAGATAATCTCATACGATGATGCGGTTCCAAGTTGCTGTAAAGGGCTGCCAGGGCTGTTACAGGCACTCGTTGCACCGCTCCCCCATCACCTTATCAATACAGGCCTAGTTTATACTCTGTTTACTGCGGGAAGGTTCGTCGCCTCTCAGCAGATTCAGAGCATGCTCGAGGTCACTACAAAGGGCTGCCAGGGCTGTTACATGCAATCGTTACACTGCTCCCCCATCACCTTATCAGTGTAGGCCGACAGCTCGAATATAGTGTCCCATACCACCGTATTCGGTTCACGAGTCTGGGTTGCTCACTGGTCACTACAGGGAGGCTCGTGGCCCTAGCGTAGGCCGACAGCTCGACCACGGTGTCCCATACCACCATGCCCAACTCATGAGTCTTAGCGGATCGAGGTACTAAGGTTAACGAGGTTACACTGGTAAGTTTGGTACCTTAGGTTCAAGCAGTAGCGTCCATACATGATGAACATACAATGGCAGATCGGGTTACTTGACGGGCTCGACTAGCATGAGCGCACATCGCATTGATCGACATGAAGTGCATAAGCACTTCGTGTGGCCTAACCATTGCCGACGGCCAACATATGACCCGAGTTTGTCAAACAAGTCCTACGTGGCGAAATGATTCTCAGCCACGACTTCAAGCCTGTTACCGATTGCCTGGACTATAACATAGCCCTAATCACATTCAATCCGTAACCAGAAAGCATGTATAATAGTTAAATCAGAATTAACAAAGTAATTCAAACATGTTAATAAGCATGTTATAAAGCACAATATAAACAGAAAATACAAACACATACATTTCATAAGTAAGCGATTAAATTAAACAACTAACATGGAGGAAATCATATACATCTCTAAGTGAGTTGAGAATCCTATTTCAACACCTACCTAAAGCACAATCATCTAAGTACTTACTCATACAAGCATTTTCACAAACACTTAGAATACACTTGTTTATCATACATAACATATATTAGCAAAAACATGTATTTGGGCGAATCCTTTCGCCGAGTAAGTATTACACATATATATAGCATGTACATACATTAATTTATCATGGCAAACATACTTTCAAATTTGTACGTATACGGTATTTTCTACAAATATATAGAATACAAAATATGCCATAATTTGCATACATAACCGAATTGTAAAATGAACGTCGCATTGTGCATGTATAATAACACCCAGATCATGAATCTATCATTATCTGACATTGAAAGCTTTGAAAACCTTAACCTATACGTCTAAAGTCCGCACCTTATGCCATAAAAGCGTAACAAATTTTATAGAAATGCTAATTCTTGAACGATGTTATATCAACCTATAGCAAGAATTAAGTCAGCTATTTCGCAACTTATAACCTTTGAAACCCTAGAACAAGTTAGGGTTAGAGTTTTCTTACTTAAGAATGATGTCAAAATCGCTAGAAGAGCGATTAGAAGGTGATGGCTAAGCACATATAGTAGTGGGATAGAGTATCAGGAAGATGCTCCCACTACTCTCACACTTTCTCTCTTTTCTCTCTTCTCTCTCCTAGGTTTTCTCAAATTTGTATGGAATGAGAGAGTGAGGGTTTAAGGTCCTTATATAGGCCCAGAACTCACCAAATTAGACCCAGGGCCAAGGTATACTTAGGTTATGTCTAAATACGGACTGTTCTATCTCAACGGATCACTTCTGGAGCCCCCCTTGAGCCAAAGGTCAGACTTAAGCTCACTGACTATGGATCTAGGTCTAGTTAAGTTTTCAATCCAATCGGGTTCCCAAATCACACGTGGCAGACCAGTTTCAGTTCGACGGTCACCGAAACTCAATCAGGGTTATAAGTACGCTGACCTGTGTATGAAATTTCCCCTGATCCGAGGGTGTATTTGGGTCAGATTCTGACGGTCTGAGTGCTTATTTCAGGCCCGCAAGTGACAAGTCTCAGATCACTTAAATTAGATTACATTTTTAAAGAAATCTTTATTTTCTCACACTCCTCGCTCCGGGCTCAAGCGAATAGCCCCGGGACACTATCTGAATTTGATTTCTTAGATGGTTGTCAAGCCCAGCAAGGCGGTCCTAATTCTATAACCTCGTATTATTCGAACTTTCGATGTGCGGTCCAGATCTGATAGGGAGTTTCGTGATGCTCCCGAGAGCAGCCAGTTAATGCGATTGATCCTAGATTTTAGGGTAACCTAGTGTCGCTGATTCTACAAGTTTTGGGTCTTGTAGATTGTATTTAAAGTGGATCGAGCAGATTTCGTAGCTAATCTAGTTTAGCACTAGCTAATTCTCGCCTAATTTTTAAAGGATTTAGTCCTATAAGATTTCTGTCTGAGGTGGTACTTGGGCTTTTGTAGTTTGTATATAAAGTGATCCAAGTAATTAATACTTAACTAAATCACGCCCTAATTACAACAGAAGAAGGTCCTAGGACAGGAGAGGCTGATGTTTCTAAATAACCTATTCGTTGATGATTTCATAAGGTTAATGGTCAAAAGCTCATTTTATTTATAATGTATTATTTACAGCAATTTTGAGTTTGAGTATTGTTCTTCATTACCTAAAATTTAAGATTTGTGTCTAATGTGAAAGTACTTAGAAAGATTTAAAGAATGAGGTGGTGCGAGGTGGGATTTGTGAAGGAAAAGGGTTAAAAAGCGATTTTAGACTTTGGGATTGAGTTCTGACAAGTTAATAAGGTGTTCGGATCGACCCATTGCCTAAGGACGTCTATCTCCAGGCTGGCAAAAATCCGGGGTGTTACAATCTACCCCCCTTAAAAATAATTTCGTCCCCGAAATTGACTAAAGGTAATTAGTAAGGATTCTATTATTTCATTTGCCTAAGACTTATTTATTCAAGTTTATATACATGGTAGGGTGTACTTGTGGATGCTAGTCTAGTACATTTTAGTCTACCCCCCTTAAAATTTTATTTCTTTATCCCTTGCTTATACCCTAATAGTTTGCTATAATTTATTTCTTTATCTATTTGGAGTCTTGACGACGATTCCCAACAATTTAGAGTAAGATAGCTGTTTTCAATGTTTGACCAACACGGAGAGACGGTTATAGTGGGCTTGATCCCGATACATCGATCATCTACCTGACCAGGGTAGAAGGCTCATTGTATCCCTTCCCAGTCCTAGTGGCTCCTGGTCTTCTGCTCGGTCAAGCAGTGAGTCCATTGGTAATCGCCCAGGATTAAGAATTGGGTCAAGCCGCGAATGGTTCGCAGTTTATATTTCAGTAACTACGTAGTCCGATCACTCTAAAAGCTTAGGGAATACCCATCACTGAACGGTTCAAATTTCCTATTTCTAAGGTTGCCCTTTAGGTCTTGGTCTAAGAGAGTCCTCGTCTTACTCTATGTCCGAGGTAGGGGTGAATCTATATCTTAGTAGCTCATCCTAAAACGATTTCTCATAGTAGAACTTGCTAAGGCTTCTATTATGTTCGTATTTCACGAGCAGATTTGTGGATAAACTGACCTCGGCTATTGTAATTCAGTTCATACCCATTGGTAGGCCTCTATCGTTAATACGAATTGGTTTACTACTTAAACCCTAATTTCTTTCCTTCTAGTAACTCCATTATTGACGTGCTAAGGAAGATTCAGATCCTATTTGGTGACCTAACCTTACATATCCTGAATCAATTTCCTTCGATCCTTGGCCAGTGGGCTATCGGCCCACCAAGTTTCTGTTGCGCCTATGAGTGGGTAGACGAGTATACCACCTAACTCGACTGAATTCGTAATCTTCCTAACCCCCTTAAAAATAATTTCTACTCTAAGGGCTCAAGAATTTGTCCTGATCCGTATGTCGGAACAAGGTGTAATTTAGGACCTATTCTTGACATGAAATGGGATACGATTGCCCAATACATTTGTCTCCCTTTCATCGATGATGTGTGCTATGGCATAGGCACCTATGGTTATGGAAAGGAGCTAAAAATAATAGGTGTTGAGGTTGATTCCCAGGGACGGGTGTGTGTATGCCAACATGGCATGTGATTTGGGACCGAATTCCTAACTGTCTGTTGCCCATTTGAGAAATTCCTTGGGCCTAAAAAGAAAATCTCTATTGGCTATATGTTCTTAACACTTCTCGAAGATGAAATAATAAACTTTGGGTGTAAATGGTAGGGCCAACAAGGAAGGAAAGTTGTATAGTGGGTCTGAGCCAGATACATAAATCTTCTGCCTCGCGAGGACAGAAAATTTATCGTATCAGTTCTTAATCCTAGTTGATCTCGACCTTCTGCTTGATCAGAGCATAGAGTTCATTGGTAACTACCAAGATTGAGAATTCGATTCAAACCGCGAATACCTCGCTTATATATAGTTCTCTACTCCGTGTTCCCGTTTGTAATAAGTCTTTGGGAACGTAATTTTAAGGGGTGTATTGATTTGACTTAACATTAAATCTAAGGGATATATGAGTTTCCTCTGAGCATGAATAGTTACTAATCAAACAACCTTCCTAAGAGTTATTAAAGAAGTCAATGAGTACTGAGGGGATTCAACAACAGAACGGGGTCTCGCTCCAACCTAATCAAGCCAACTAACGAAATTTATCTTTCAATTATCTTAGCATAATGAATCTCTTACATTCCTTAGTCTAACCAGTAGCCTAGTCACAACGTATGAGTAGCGGTAATCCACTAGTTGTGATCCAAAGTCTATGCCTCTACACTAGATGATTTCACACTAGATGATTTCATACTAGATGATTTCATACTATTTTATCGCTTAGAGTCAAGCGTTGTCTGATTGGAATCGAGTTGCCCGAACTTGAATTTAACTACGCTCGACCACTACACACATGCTCATACTAGCTAAGAAGGTCCTAGGGTTCATGTTATCAATTTATTGGATTTCCCATACTGTTAGGTCGTTCGAATTTAGGAACACCACTCTAGGTCCAAAACTCCAAGGGCCTATTTGACTAGTGATCTTAAGTTGTTTTAAATGGGACTGCATTGCTAATCCCAGCACGGGATTGGGAGTGACATGTTTGGTAGGAGGGTGGGAGGGGATTAAAATTAATTTCATAGGCTTTGGAAAATGAGTCTTGTATTGGAAAGTGTGAGATGGGATTTCCAAATCCCATGATGATGAATTTCTAAGTGTAATTTGAAAGGAAATCTCCGAATTTACTTTTAATTGCATACATTCCAAACATGGTGTTGGAAACCATGGGATACACCCAATCGAGGGACAATACCTTACACCTATCTTTATTGTCACCTTTACAATTCCATCCACCGTAAGCTCACCTAATGCAGTTGGCCGAACGGGCCCTAAACATTCTAACATTTGGAGGTTGTGAAGGTTATGGGACACAAATATGTGGGTTTTGTGCTCATATGGGTGTGAAATGGTGAGGCCAAGAAGAGTAAGAGATGGGTTTAGAGGAGTAACGGTGGAGGGGTGGAAGAAGTTCGTAATTGTTAAGTACAACTCCAACTTGTCAAGCATTCTACACCTTTGATAACAAAAGGAGCTTCATGCATTTCATTTAACTCAAAATCGTCACAATACATGGGATGTAGCCTTACGTGGACCATGACAGAAGATGCATGTGAGCTAATACAATTAAGGCATCAAACATTAGAATATACTTCCAATAACTACACCACTAGGCCTAACGCAGCAACAAACAAACCACGAGACAACGGCATGGACATCTAGGCAGAAATCGAGAAAATGGCTGTACTAAGCTTGAATAGAGCCATGGAAAAGTGAAGAAAAGGGAGAAAAGGGCTGGGGTCTTTAGGTCTCCATGGATTTGAGCCTCCAAGGGGTGTGTAAAGGCTCAAATGATAGGGTTTGAAGAAAGGAAATGAAGAGATGGGATGGGTTGAGAGCTTGCACGATTTTGAGCTTCAAATGAAGCATGTAGGAGCTCAAATGAATGAGAATGGAGAGGATAGGGAAGTAGGTATTGCTGTAAATGATAGAGGTGAGTAGGTTGTGACAGAAAATGACGGATTGGGCGATTGGAGGGAAGGTTTGAGAGAGAAAACAACAATTTTGAAAGAAAGAGAGAGCTTGGAGGTGTGTTTTGTGAAGGAGGGGCGACTTTTGGGGGTTTTAATCGAAAACCCACATACCAGTGGGCCACCCTAGGCCCCAAAGGCGATCGGCCCGATCGGCCCGCCTGGCCGAGCCCACTGACCGGTGAGGCCTCGCCACCCTCTGGACCATCTGATGATGCCTCGCCATTTAGGTGAGGTCCTCGTGCCCCCTATGTCCTAAAAATGTCTGGGTCCCACCCTGGGTCACTCTGGATGAGCGTGGGTAGGCCCACGACCCCGATTTGCTTTGTTACGGGTCCTTTCGGGTGGTTTCTGATGCACAACTGTATTTATCAATTTTTAACGGCTGAGATGGGGTGTGTTGTGATCTAAACCCGTCATTTGACGGTCTAGAAGTATTTTGGGGTTGACTCGTGCGATCACGGATGAGTACAGATTCAAACAAAACGACCGATTTCAGTGAACTTCGCCAATTGGAGAAATCGGGATACCTATGACTGTTTCTACATTTTTCTCATACCCACCTAAGTCGAAGGGCGACAGGGTACGTCGTGTGACCATAACCCAGGTCCGGTTTAATCCAAATCATGCTCTAATACCATCTTGTAATGCCCTGAAAATCGAGGGTCGAGTATAAACTCAACTCTCGAGTTCCAATACATCACTTATGCAACATATATGCTGATGATTGAATGTTGTCTGTATTAGTACATGAAACATGAATGAGATTAAGCCAAAACAACATATCATACTCTAGAGATGATTAGTTTAAACAAGCGGAAGACTGTGATAGATATATAAAATATATAAACTATGGTAAGTCTCCAGAGTGTGATAATGTTACCAGGTTAGATAATTACATGTAAATTTCTAAATTATACCAAAGGTGTAATGTCATCTAATCAACATCCCAGAAAGCCCCGTCAGTCAAGACACGGCTCACAGGAACCCGCCTAGAAACTGCTTAAAGGAGAAATCCTCCTCATCATAATAAAAGTCTGGCTCTGCTTCGAAGCATCGCCATCATCTGAAACTCAAACAATGTCTAGTTGGTGTGTACAACACAATCCCGTAATGTGGGAGTGAGTGATCAACTCAGTTAAACAATAGAGCATAGGTTAACATGTTATCAATTTAGTCAAACAGTAACGATAAAGTAGTACAATCAAACATTCCTAAATAATCTTGTTAATGCAAGTATGAAATGCAGTCATGATGCATGCCCTTGCCAACCACCCTCGTACAACACCATCTTATGTTCGCAGCATGCTTTCATCCCTCAGTGCTCCACATCTTCCAGGCACATGTAGAGCTATGTTATGAGCGTGATTACTGAGTTGTTATTAGTCCTTTTCATACAGCAATATTGGGAAACTAAGGTACCTCCCTTATATCATTCCCAAACAATGATCCATTCTAGGGTCGTCAGTCCTATATAATCTCATACGATGATGCGGTTCCAGGTCGCTGTAAAGGGCTGTCAAGGCTGTTACACGCACTCGTTGCACCGCTCCCCCATCACCTTATTAATACAGGCCTAGTTTATACTCTGTTTACTGCGGGAAGGCTTGTCGCCTCTCCGCAGATTCAGAGTATGCTCAAGGTCACTACAAAGGGCTACCAGGGCTGTTACACGCAATCATTACACCGCTCTCCCATTACCTTATCAGTGTAGGCCGACAGCTCAAATACAGTATTCTATACCACCGTATTCAGCTCATGAGTCTGGTTACTCACTGGTCACTACGAGGAGGCTCGTGGCCTCAGCGTAGGCCGACAGCTCGACCACGGTGTCCTATACCACCATGCCCGGCTCATGAGTCTTAGCGGATCGAGGTACCAAGGTTAACAGGGTTACACTGGTAAGTTTGGTACCTTAGGTTCAAGCAGTAGTGTCCATACATGGTGAACATACAATGGCAGATCGGGTTACTTGACGGGCTCAACTACCATGAGCGCACATCGCATCGATCGACATGAAGTGCATAAGCACTTCGTGTGGCTTAACCACTGCCGACGACCAACATACGACCCTGGTTTGTCAAACACGTCCTACGTGGCGAAATGATTCTCAGCCACGACTTCAAGCCTGTTACCGATTGCCTGGACTATAACATAGCCCCAATCACATTCAATCCGTAACCAGAAAGCATGTATAATAGTCCAAGTAAAATTAACAAAGTAATTCAAACATGTTAATAAGCATGTTATAAAACACAATATAAACAGGAAATACAAACACATACATTTCATAAGTAAGCGATTAAATTAAACAACTTACATGGAGGAAATCATATACATCTCTAAGTGAGTTGAGAATCCTATCTCAACACCTACCTAAAGCACAATCATCTAAGTACTTACTCATACAAGCATTTTCACAAACACTTAGAATACACTTATTTATCATACATAACGTATATTAGCAAAAACATGTATTTGGGTGAATCCTTTCGCCGAATAAGTATTACACATATATATAGCATGTACATAGAGTAATTTATCATGGCAAACACACTTTCAAAATTTGTACGTATACGGTATTTTCTACAAATATATAAAATACACAAGATGCCATAATTTACATACATAACTGAATCGCAAAACGAACGTTGCATTGTGCATGTACAATAACACCCAGATCATGAATCTATCATTATCTGACATTGAAAGCTTTGAAAACCTTAACCTATACGTCTAAAGTCCACACCTTATGCCGTAGAAGCGTAACAAATTTGATAGAAATGCTAAGTCTTCTTCAACGATGCTATATCAATCTATAGCAAGAATTAAGTCAGCTATTTCACAACTTACAACCTTTAAACCCGAGAACAAGTTAGGGTTAGATTTTTCTTACCTAAGAATGATGTCAGAATCACCAGAAGAGCGATTAGAATGTGATGGCTAAGCACGTATAGCAGTGGGATAGAGTATCGGAAGATGCTCTTATTACTCTCACACTTTCTCTCTCTTTTATCCCTTCTCTCTCCTAGATTTTCTCAAATTCGTATGGAATGAGAGAGTGAGAGTTTAAGGTCCTTATATAGGCCCAGAACTCACCAAATTAGACCCAGGGCCAAGGTATACTTAGGTTATGTCCAAATACGGACTGTTCCGTCTCAACAGAGCACTTTTGAAGCCCCCCCTTGAGCTAAAGGTCGGACTTAAGCTCACTGACTATGGATCTAGGTCAAGTTAAGTTTTCAGTCCAATCGGGTTCCCAGATCACACGTGGTGGACCAGTTTCAGTTCAACAGTCATCGAAACTCGATCAGGGTTACAAGTACACTAACCTGTGTATGAAATTTTCCCTGATCCTAGGGTGTATTTGGGTCAGTTTTGATGGTCTGAGTGCTTATTTCAGGCCCGCAAGTGATAAGTCTCAGGTCACTTAAATTAGATTATATTTCTAAAGAAATCTTCGTTTTCTCACACTCCTCGCTCCGGGCTCAAGCGAATAGCCCCGGGACACTATCTGGATTTGATTTCCGAGATGGTTGTCAAGCCCAGCAAGGCGGTCCTAATTCTATAACCTCGTATTATTCAGACTTTCGATGTGTGGTCCAGATCTGATACGGAGTTTCGTAATGCTCCCGAGAGCAGCCAGTTAATGCGATTGATCCTAGATTTTAGGGTAACCTAGCGTCGCTGATTCTATAAGTTTTGGGTCTTGCAGATCGTATTTAAAGTGGATCGAGTGGATTTCGTAGCTAATCTAGTTTAGCACTAGCTAATTCTCGCCTAATTTCTAAAGGATTTAGTCCTGTAAGATTTTTGTCTGAGGTGGTACTTGGGCCTTTGTAGTTTGTATATAAAGTGATCCAAGTAATTAATACTTAATTAAATCACGCCCTAATTACAACAGAAGAAGGTCCTAGGATAGGAGAGGCTGATGTTTCTAAATAACCTATTCGTTGATGATTCCATAAGGTTAATGGTCAAAAGCCCATTTTATTTATGTATGTACTATTTACAGTAATTTTGAGTTTGAGTATTATTCTTCATCACCTAAACTTTAAGATTTGTGTCTAATGTGAAAGTACTTAGAAAGATTTAAAGAACGAGGTGGTGCGAGGTGAGATTTGTGAAGGAAAGGGGTTTAAAAACGATTTTAGACTTTAGAATTGAGTTCTGACAAGTTAATAAGGTGTTCGGATCGACCCATTGCCTAAGGACGTCTATCTCCAGGTTGGCAAAAATCCGGGGTGTTACACTTACAAAGAAGATTAGAGGGTGGTGTACGTGTGTGCACAAAGCATGTGCCAAGCATATAATATTAGCGCAAGTGGAATACTGTTAAGTCTATAAGTCATATAATATTAGAGTATGCAATGCAGATCGACTATATAATTTGGAGTCATAGTGAGCCAAATATTAGATACCAAGGATGCAATGCAATATGCAATTCCTGACGAGCCACAAATACCATCAGCATCATCTAGGCTGTATAAATGCAGAAGTATAGTAACTCAAATGCCATATGCCGCAGATGTAATGCAATATGTAGATCCTAGCGAGTTCATAATACCATCAACCTTATTCAGGCTATGCAATACAGAAGTATAGAAACCAAATGTTATGTGCTGAGGATGCGATGCAATATGCAGTGCGAAAGAAATGCCCAAGCTGGAAGGTGAAGTCGGGATGATAACAAGTGGTATCGCAAGCTATGGTGTTCATCACAAGGGACTTCTATCCAAACCAGTCCCATGCCTAAATTTGGATAGCTAGACTCAATGTGGTAAACTCCTGATCTCAGGTTGGTAGCGCGCCCAACCAAAATTCTGGCCATTGCGAAGGTACACATAATGATTTGGTTGCGCACCACCAACCCAAGTGGATAGTGAATGAATGAGTCAATGAGTCAAGTGCTGAGTACGCAACTCCTGCTTAGCAAGTTCGCATATGAATGCCACAGCACTTCCGATGTGGGACAAGGTTCCACCTCACTGTACACACAGTAGCCTACTAGCATAGTAGCCTGCCAACCATTGGTAGCTCGCCCAGCCCTTAGGCCCCACCCACATCAGCGTCCACCCATGTATGCCCGCCCACATGTGCAACAATGATGAGGCATTATAATATCAGTACCGTACATCTCTAGGATATCACCAAGGTCTACTACACTCCACACTGGCTACCACCTCCCTAGTCGCACAACCCAGCGAGAGGAAAAGAACTCACTACCCGCCTGGCCAATAGTCTGCCAATACCTACCTGGCTCGTTGATAGTAGACCCATTTACGAGTTGGTCAAACTTAGCCTAGCTTATAACCTCCTCACTCAGGTGGATAAGGCCACACCCCCTTCACAACTGACCACGACACAATGGGAGACACCGCCTACTGGTATTCGGCACTGGGGCGCTCATGTATCCACTCAATCTAGACGTTGGAGCATCCTTGGTACCAAAGGGGTTTAGGGACTTTCACTCACAGACATATTAGATGCCCATATGTTGAATCAAACATTTTTGGTGTCCTAACTGGCCATCCACGATATACTTGTGGAGGCCATGGCCCTGATGTCGCTAGGGCATACAGTGATCATGCCACATAAATATGAGATGCATGAGTCATACTATCCAGTCATGCATCAAACCTGCATGTACTGGGCGCTCATGTGGGGCCACTTCGTCTCACAAGAAGTCCCATAATAAACCAGCCAAACAACATATGCTATGATCAGTCACTCCTCATAACAAGCATACATACGATCTATATGGGAATATATCATGATGTAATAAAGTACATAGGCATGATTATCTAATAAGGTAGACAACAATAATCCACAATCAACCTTCACCGACATGTCATATACCAAGAGTATAAACTAAACAGCATACTCCTTCTACAACTATAGAAGTCCATGTGGCATGTCACGCGTTATACTAACATTAGCCTTCCAAGGTACTGATATATCATATATTCCAAGACGGGGTCCATTGGAAGGACGACGGATCTTGCCCATACATCAAGATAGGCTCTATATAGTGGATATACCAAACCTGATACCACATATTCTTCCATCTATGATAAGGGGTGATGATGTATTTATCCTACAAATAATGGATGGCTTAGATGACATACTAATGTCAAGGATGGCCCTCACACTCATCCCAAAAGGGGTAACTGGACAGTGTGGATGATACATACATAATATCAAAGTCCTAGCAATCGGTTATGAGAGTAGAACACATCTCACGAGGTGAGTCAAACGGGTGTACAAGAGGATGAATCTAAGTACAACAAGTGGGTTTCCTCACCCTCTCTATCATGTAATAACTAGGCTTCCCTATGGGGGCCCGATATGAATATAAGGTGGGCTTTGGTGGGGTCCATACATTTAGGACTATATGTCCTTCCAAATGATCCGGGTAGCCCATTTAATGTCTAAGTGGGGCCTCAGGTTTGGTCTCTAAACTTGGGCAAACACATGTTCCTAGGTGGGCCACATTTCCAATAGGAGGCCCGGTATGAATACAAGATGGGCTCTAAGGTCTGGGTAGTCCTATAGGGTGAGGTAAAAAGCAACAACATCAATGAGGGCCCAATGGTTTGGGTTAGCCCATTAAGGAAGGATGGGAAATTACTATCATCGATGGGGGCCCAATGATTTGGGATAAGCCCAATAAGGAAGGACAGGTATCACTAGCACCAATGGGGGCCCAATGATTTGAGTAGCCCACTAAGGCTAAATAGGTAACACTATAGGGGCCCAATAGATAAGAATGAGCCGGACAAAGGGCTCTAGGGAGGTTTATAATGTGAATATTTAACCACTGTGGACATTTAACCATCGTTACTCCCTAGAGAGCGGCCCATTAAGAAATCTAATATACAATGGGGCTCATGGCCTCAATACTACTTAGGAACAAGAATGGGCATCACACTTAACATTTCATACATCATGGTGCACCTCAAGAAACGGCCCATGGCCTACATACATCAAGATGGGCTATATATATATGGGTAGCCCATGGCCCAGAAATATCATGGCCAAAGGAAACATACAGTGCGATGGGGTCACACATCACAATTGGGCCTCGTCACTAGCACTTTATCCTACTTGGGTTTGAAACCCAAACTGCACCCTCTTCCCCATTATGGGATGAACATATGAATCATGGTGGGCCATCAACCACACTAGGGTCAAAGTGAGATCCATACCATCAATTGATAAGCCCCACTTGGCCATCATAAAAAACACAATCTAATCCTACAAATCACCCACCGATTGCTAATCTTCTAGGCTCCTTGGAATGCTAAGCTCCTTGGCTTCAACTTAAACAGAGGATGATGAAGATTGAAGGGCTAAGATGAAAGGTTAGGGGGTAGGAAGTGGGCCACACTTGGCTCTTTCTCTCCTTGGGAATTGCTTAGACGTCCACTCCTTGGTTGCTTGGAAAATGGTGGAGAGAATGAGAGGGAGAGAGAATGTGATGGGATAAAAGGGATGGGATGTATGTAAGAAAAGGATGGGTGGAGAGAGAGAGAGAGAGAGAGAGAGAGAGAGAGAGAGTTGACTTTACGGATGGCTTGTGTAAGAGAGGGATGGGTTATGTACATGACTGGTACTAGATTGATTGATATGATGTCTGGTAGAGATTCTCTTGGGATTCGTAATGCGTGGCATTTTTCTCAAAATAAACGCGGGCCTACAACTCCTGTCTTGGGTATCGCATCGGTGCACAAGTCACGACGTTGGAACTGCGGCGACGACGCGGTCGCTAGGGTACAAGTTCCGAGTCGAGTCGACTCAAATCTAGGGGATGTGACTTAGAGTCATGTACAAAAGCTATCTACAGGTCGCGGGTCACCGGGATTCGATGGGGAGGATCGTGGGAGTCCAAGGAACGGTACGAACCAGGATACGAGACTTACATTTATCTTAAATTAATTCTCGAATATAGTGATAACGAATATCTATATGCTTCGTATGAGAATGCTAGATGGGATTTTTTAAGATATTAATTGCATTAGAGTTATCGCAATACAAGATCATTGTATCTTAGGCAATTCCGTAATCATTTAACATTCTTTTCATCTAAACAAGCTGGGTACAAGCATTACCAGCTGCAATGTATTCAGCCTCGGCTGTGGATAACGATACCGAACTCTGTTTCTTACTATGCCAGGAAACTAAGCAATTTCCAACATAGAAAGATCCACCACTGGTAGACTTTCTATCATCGATGTTCCCTGCCCAGTCAGCATCTGTATATCTAGCTAGTTGAACATTTATATCATGCGGATACCAGAGGCTTAAATTAGCAGTACTTGTGACATATCTAATAATGCGTTTGACAACAATAAGATGTGATTCTTTTGGATCTGATTGATATCTCGCACAGATACCTACACTGAATGCAATATCTGGTCTACTTGCAGTTAAGTATAAGCGACTACCAATCATGCTGCGATATAACTGAGAGTTTATACTTTAATCTGTTTCATCCTTTGAAAGCTTGAGAGTTGTACTCATATGAGTATCGAATTTCTTACCATTCTCGAATCCAAATTTCTTAACCAAATTTAAAGTATACTTGGTTTGAGAAATGAAGATACCATCTTCTAGCTGTTTAACCTGCAAGCCTAAAAAGTAATTCAATTCAAATTATGCTTTCCAATAAGCATAATTTGAGCCATCAAAGGGTGGTGGCCTAGTAATAGACAAACTATCGAAATTTGAAATAATGAAAGCTCTAGATCTTTAAACTCAAGGAAATTAATCCATGTAAATGAGCAACTTAGCCCTGATACCACTTGAAAAGGGTGAGCTCTCAGTCCTAGGGATTTGATGAGGAGGATCGTGGGAGTCCAAGGAATGGTACGAACCAGGATACGGGCCTTAATTTTATCTTAAACCAATTCTCGAATATAGTGATAACGAATGTCTATATGCTTCGTACGAGAATACTAGATGGGATTTTTTGAGATATTAATTGCGTTAGAGTTATCGCAATACAAGATCATTGTATCTTAGGCAATTCCGTAATCATTTAACATTCTTTTCATCCAAACAAGCTGGGTACAAGCATTACCAGCTGCAATGTATTCAGCCTCAGCTATGGATAACGATACCGAACTCTGTTTCTTAATATGCTAGGAAACTAAGCAATTTCCAACATAGAAAGATCCACCACTAGTAGACTTTCTATCATCGATGTTCCCTGCCCAGTCAGCATCTGTATATCCAGCTAGTTGAACATTTATATCATGCGGATACCAGAGGCTTAAATTAGCAGTACTTATGACATATCTAATAATACGTTTGACAACAATAAGATGTGATTCTTTTGGATCTGATTGATATCTCGCACAGATACCTACACTGAATGCAATATCTGGTCTACTTGCAGTTAAGTATAAGCGACTACCAATCATGCTGCGATATAACTGAGAGTCTATACTTTAATCTGTTTCATCCTTTGAAAGCTTGAGAGTTGTACTCATATGAGTATCAAATTTCTTACCATTCTCGAATCCAAATTTCTTAACCAAATTTAAATTATACTTGGTTTGAGAAATGAAGATACCATCTTCTAGCTGTTTAACCTGCAAGCTTAGAAAGTAATTCAATTCAAATTATGCTTTCCAATAAGCATAATTTGAGCTATCAAAGGGTGGTGGCCTAATAATATACAAACTATCGAAATTTGATATAATGAAAGCTCTAGATCTTTAAACTCAAGGAAATTAATCCAAGTAAATGAGCAACTTAGCCCTGATACCACTTGAAAAGGGTGAGTTCTCAGTCCTAGGGATTCGATGGGGAGGATCGTGGGAGTCCAAGGAATGGTACGAACCAGGATACGGGCCTTACATTTATCTTAAACCAATTCTCGAATATAGTGGTAACAAATGTCTATATGCTTCGTACGAGAATGCTAGATGGGATTTTTTGAGATATTAATTGCGTTAGAGTTATCGCAATACAAGATCATTATATCTTAGGCAATTCCGTAATCATTTAACATTCTTTTCATCCAAACAAGCTGGGTACAAGCATTACCAGTTGCAATTATTCAGCCTCAGCTGTGGATAACGATACCGAACTCTGTTTCTTACTATGCAAGGAAACTAAGCAATTTCCAACATAGAAAGATCCACCACTGGTAGACTTTCTATCATCGATGTTCCCTGCCCAGTCAGCATCTGTATATCCAGCTAGTTGAACATTTATATCATGCGGATACCAGAGGCTTAAATTAGTAGTACTTGTGACATATCTAATAATGCGTTTGACAACAATAAGATGTGATTCTTTTAGATCTGATTGATATCTCGCACAGATACCTACACTGAATACAATATCTGGTCTACTTGCAGTTAAGTATAAGCGACTACCAATCATGCTGCGATATAACTGAGAGTCTATACTTTAATCTGTTTCATCCTTTGAAAGCTTGAGAGTTGTACTCATATGAGTATCGAATTTCTTACCATTCTCGAATCTAAATTTCTTAACCAAATTTAAAGTATACTTGGTTTGAGAAATGAAGATACCATCTTCTAGCTGTTTAACCTGCAAGCCTAGAAAGTAATTCAATTTAAATTATGCTTTCCAATAAGCATAATTTGAGCCATCAAAGGGTGGTGGCCTAGTAATAGACAAACTATCAAAATTTGACATAATGAAAACTCTAGATCTTTAAACTCAAGGAAATTAATCTATGTAAATGAGCAACTTAGCCCTGATACCACTTGAAAAGGGTGAGCTCTCATCCTAGAGGGGGGGTGAATAGGACTATACCAAATTAAAAATAATGAACTGAAATATTAAATAAAAAAGAACAAATCAGAGATCTCAATTGTAATAGTATTGAGAAATTGATTCAAACCTTGTTCAAGGGACAACCTTACACCAAAAACAAATCTTTTAGGTAGGACAACCTGATTTCTTGAATTCAATAAGGATCAAGATCACAAACTAAAACAAGAGGTAAAGGAAGGAAGCTATCTATTACAAGCATTCACCACATGTAATGAGAACATTACAATCATTCAACATACATACATCACATACATCATCCACCACAAAACACCAAGAGTTATAGTGGTTCGGTGTGTACACCAACTATTCTCAAACAGCCACACCTACTCTACTCCCAATAATCACAATCCACGTGATATTGGCGTTCACTAATAATCAAGGTTTTCTCAGGTTCACCTTAAAACCTATACAATTGTGTTTTCAAATGGCCTATCACAATCAAAACCACGCACTGAGATTTTCTAGCTTATCTCAGTCAAAACCAATGCAGAGATTTTCTAGATAGCTCAAAAACCAAAAACAAATAAACAAAGAGTACTTATCTTCTTTTGAAGTTGTTGTTTGATGTAGGCCGTAGAACCGCTTCGCTTGATGTGTAGATGTTCAATGTCCAATGAACATAATCAAGGGTTCTAGGTTCTAAACAGATTTTGAATTAACTCAAACCTTGGGCTACTTGTTAGAATTGCTTAGATCTCACAAAGTAGAGTCAAAACTCCCTTTTAAAATATCAGATTTACAAACTAGAGATCAAGGAATTATAAAAACAAATAAGCTATAAAAGAATCTAAAATTACCGGACTATAGCTTAATAATGATGGGGGCTTTTCTCTGTCAAAGTGGAGGCTTTTTGTGGCTTTTTTGAATGATTTAAAATAAGAAAAGACCTTTGTTTATAGGATGAAAAATGGTTCCTTCGACTGGTCTAAGGTTTCCTTCGACTAGTCTAAGAATTAACCAAATTTTAAATTTTCAGTGCAATCGGATAAAACCGACCTTCGACTGGCTTGCTCGACTGGTTGAGTATAGTGTTTGACTGGTCGAGGGAGTATGAAATAGGTTGCTAGAGTTCGAGTCAAGCTCCCCACGACTGGTCGAACGAGTGTCCGCAACTAGTCGAGGAACTACCAGAAAAACTCTGAATTTGACTTTAAATCTTGGACTGGTCGAACCAGAGCCTGGACTAGTCGAACTTAGGCTTGGACTAGTCGAATTTAAGCCTAACCAAAGTATAAAAACCTGTGAATGATTAACATATGAAAGGACCTAAGTCTAGGGTCTTTCTAGGGTCAGTTATACCTGTAATTATTGGACATTGAAGTATATACCTTAACCTTACTACTCGAATCTTCAGTAGCGTTCAATAGATTTTCTACTTGAAGTGGACTTGAAATAGTAGCCTGATCTTGAACTTGAAGTAGAACTCAAACTTGTAGTACTATCTTCATGTCTTGCACTTTCAAACTTCATATGATGATCTTGGAGGTGAACTTTCCATCACATGAACAAGTCACACTCTAAAATGTTTTGTCTCATTGAAATTTGACAACTAAGGCTGCTTTATACATCACAGCTCTTACAGTTGACACCTTCAAGAATCCTGCATAGTGGCCTTATCTAGATAGTGCTCTGGGTGTTTTAGATCATTCAGCAAGACTAGCCCATATTAATGTCCTTCCATTGCGCAACTCTTCGTTACAATTTTATGATTCGGTGAATAACTTAGAATCGGTTTGAAGCATAGTTATTCCTGCAGAGATTTTGGAACGTCAAAAAGAGTTGGCATCTTTTAAGGAGAAAATCTCTCACACTGATGTTGTCGTATCTGGTTATGATATCGAACATCAATCCCTGCAAGATAGATTGAAGACTTCTGATAAGAATATGATAGTTATTAGTGATCAAATTGCTTTTTTGAAGAATGAAATTGCCTTACTCGAGGCTAAGGAACAAGATGAAAAATTAAATAATGGTAAGATCGGAGAAGAAATTGAGGTTAATGTTCGCATCACTGATATTGAAAGAGCTGAGATTTTGAATGATAAAGTAGTAATTGCTTCTTTAGAAAAAGAGTTAGCTAATGCTCCCAACTATGCCCAAATTATTCTTGAAGCAGAGATAGCAAATGCTGTAGCACAGGCCCAATTGAAAGAAGATTTGTAAAAATATATGACAACGTTAGGGATATCAGAAGATCTGTAAGTTTTTGTTCATGTTATCATATGTATTCCTTTTACTTGTAAAGTTCAGGATATTGTGAATGAATATGAGATTTTTGCGAATGGGTACTGATAATAGATGTAGTTCTTATCATATGATAATCTATCCTTAACTGTTAGTATTATGTCCCTTATATTATATTATTTGCGATGGGCGGTTCTAATTTCCAGTTTTCAGTTAGTTTGTCACCTAGTTTTCAGTTAGTTTATCACAGTTTTTTAGACTCATGAGTTGTTGGAGTCGGGTCTTACGTGAATGGCCTCTATAACTCTCTAGAGTTCACTGGACTTATCACAGCCGGGGGGTTCACAAACCGCGGTCCATTAGAGGGGCCCAGTGGAGCTACCAGGGCAGTGAACTCAGTGGGTTTTACACACAGGGTTAGCCGCAGTAACTCTTTAGAGTTCACGGGGCGCGCAAGGCTACCTTTGGGTACTAAATCCAAGGCTGTCAGTCCATCAATGAGGGGTATTTTCGCCTTAGAAACCTTATCCTCATGAGTTACTACGGAAATCAAGCTAGGAATCTGGGGTCTTATGCGTGGTTGGCCTATCTATAGACAATGGCCAAAGAGTGCACACTGCAGCCCATTTTTCTTCATCTGCAAGGTCGGACCCATTCATGAGAGGGAATTTTTTATATCCATCCCTTGTGACACTGTCGAAAGCTATACAGATGACATAGGTCTCACGCGTGATGAGCTTTGTGAATTTGGACCATTTTTGGCTTTTAGTCGTTAGCTTCATCTGCTGCCAGCATAGGTCTAAGTATGTGATGGCCTACACAGGCTTTTTAGGGTCATTGACTCCTCATTGCTACCCGTATAATTTTATATATTGCCGATGATGGTAGGTCTTATGCATAGTTGGTCGTATAGGCTTGGCCATACTGTCGTGAATGATAAATCGCCATCGTTGTCGTATGACTTACATGTGGTTGGCCTTATAGGCTTATTCCACTACTGTAAATGGTGAATTGATAATTGATATATCACCACTATTGATAACATTTTGATAATATTCATGGCTAAGATAGTGTATCGACTTGGCGATGATAACAATTATCGACAATATGACTTTTGTCTTAACTATTAGTAATGACGATAGTTGTTGATTTGGCGATAATCATCGACGCTTGGCGATAGTCGATGATTACATCATCTTTGACATACTTGAACTTGACATGCTCAAGAATTTTGCCTTTATTCATATATGAAAAGAATACATGGCATGACCTTTTAAGGCTTTTTCATCGTTCTGCTTATTCTTGCCCCCTTTTGAGATAGAAGTATTACACTGATAATCTTCTGGATTAAAACTTCATCTGTCTTCAAGGATGATATATTTTGATGAAGCGAGCATTAACTAGTATGCTAACACCTCGTCCATCTTGGTCCATAACTCGATACGCTCCATTGGAGTATACTTCGGTTATTATGTACGGACCATTCCATTTAGGGTCAAATTTGCCCCCCGTCCTGCGGGTAACCACTATCGGACTTTTTAACATCAACACCATGTCGCCTTTCTTGAAGGAGCAATGCTTGACTTTCTTGTCAAAAGTGGCAGAGATTCTTGCTTAATATAATTGCACTCGCTGTTGAGCTGCTAGTCATTTTTCGTCAAGCAAATTTAATTCGGCCAACCTTATTCTTGCATTTTCATTATCTGTTATCAATTGGTGTATTGCTACTCTAAGCGATGCGACTTGTGTTTCGATCGGGATGACGGTTTCAACACCATAAACCAATGAATACGGCGTAGCTTTCATCACAGTTCGATGCATAGTCATGTAAGCCCATAGAGCTTCTTGTAACTTTTTGTCCAGTCGCGCTTATTTTCGGTGACGGTTTTCTTCAGTATTTGTTCACAACCCCAAGTGTAGGGTCGCGATGTAGTAATAATCTCCGTGAGAGCGAGGTCGAACCCACAGGGGCTAAAACTTGTACGTATTCTGAAAGTAACTAGAGTTAGAACTAGAAGAAGATATAATCTAAATCTGGAGAATATAAAAGAATAATTATAAATTACTTAACTAAAACTTGTAAATTTAAAGGTGGAAAACTAGGGTTTCCAAGGATCCACTTGTAGAGATCAGGGAGATCTATGCTAGATTCACGAACACAACTAGAATCAGAGTACCATCCTCATCCAATTGGAAGATATCTCATTAAAAATCAAATATGAACTTCCTTTGATCTAGTTCTCAATGGATGAGAGGTATGAGAACTAGAATTGATTCCATCACAAAACCATGCCCATGAGACAAAGTAAACAACAGAGTTTACTAATCCACACCACTCTATGAGAATTGTGAGACTTAGGGAGGATTCCATCATCTAACCATGCCCAGTGGACGATGGTGAACAACTGGATTTCCTAAAATCACAATCTCAATAATGAAAAGAACATACTTAAAGCTATCGCGGATCCATTGTAATTTAAGTCACAACAAATCATTAAAAAATTAAAAGTATTCCATATAATCAAACTATAATCAAAGAGAGTTTCATCAACATGAATCAATGCAATAGGAAACAACCCATCACGCTACAACCTTCACCTCTTAGCCCTATCTAAGAGGTTTAACCAATCATAAACATGATTAAACTAAATTCTCTTAATAAAAACTAACTAAGAAAAATTAGAAAAGGGGAGGAAAAACTCTTTAAAGACGGCCACTCCACACACTCTCTCTCTTCTTATTCACGTCCTTCTCCTTTCTCCTCTTGCGTTCTCCCTCCCCCCTTTATATAGGTTCTCCATAGGTCAGCTGTGGTCAGAAAACCGACTCTGTTTTCGCACTCCAATTCGCAACAGAACCGGATTACGCACGCAACGAAAACGCAGAAATGTCTTGTGTTTGATCCAAGTTTAAGAGGAAAGATCCTCCAGTCCACGAAATTCGACCACACAGGAAGGGGCGAAATCCCCTCTCACTACGTTTGGATGGTTTGGATCAGCCCCTTGGTCCCTGTTTTGATCGCTTATCGTGCCGGATCGTCCGATTTTCTTGGAAGTACGCCCTGCGCAAATTCTTGCGCTATGATGATCGGTGGGTCCATGATCAGTGCTGGCGGAGAAATCCACTCCATCTATTGGATTCGTGGCAAAATTTTCGTCGGAGATGATGTGGTACAACTCGGATTCGGTGTGGCCCACAGGATTTTTCTTATTGTCATCTGTCCTGCATTTGAACGGTTGAAAACCGATCTATTTGTCCTCTTCCAATTTCCTCTTTTAGGTCCTGATCAATCGATCCGTTGGAGTCTAATGGACGGTCCGGATCAGATTGATGAATCAAGATGGTGGCCTACAAGGACCGTCCGCAAGACGCCCTGTTTCCATTTCGTAGGCGAAAGAAGAACTTTCGATTTCATGGGTGTAACACCCCGTACTTCCAGTACTCGACTATTAACATGTGACCCAATTTAATAGCTAAGTGAGCGTTCACAGTTGAAATCTGACTGTTCTAAACAGTTCCCATCCATATATCAAGCTATCCATCTGTTATCCTTCAGGATGGACTGTCACATCATGAGGAAGATCTATCCCTAGGATTTTAATTCCCTTGGTACACAGATCTAACCAACCACCAGGGTTACCTTTGTAAGGCCCATCATTCTTAAATGCAAACAGGCTATCCGTCCATGGAGCAAATTGAAATCAATTTAATCTTTGTTTTTGAAAAAATATAAAACTTAGCATTAAGAGACTATAATAGAAATTATTCTGTGTGGTTCACTAATGCATGTGATTCACCTTGAATTTGGGGACCAAGGCCTAGTAAGAACTTACAGACTTAACAGATGCCACCGACAAGAAATAGAATAAAATAAAATAAGGTTTGGCCTTAAAAAGAAGATAATAAAAATAATTATGATAATAATGGATAGTAATTTTATGATGTATAACTGAATTATAAATATCAACGTAGTATTAAATATTTGTACAAAAATTATGAGATATTAATTTTAATCAGATGGTATATTATTTAACAATCTGATTTCAAAAGAGATGTTGTACAATTTTCAATCCATACACATGTATAACATGGTATTGTATATTGAGAATTATATATTAATAAATATGTAGCACGTTAATATAATATATATATATATATATATATATATATATATATATATATATATATATATAAAATAAAAAATAACTATATATATGTATGAGTTTTTAACTATTTTAAATACAAGTGAATCCATTTTAATATTAGTCGTAGTTAATAATGCATGATGAAAGCCTTAAATGGACCCTTGAACCATTGTAGCCATTGACGTTCAGTTTCGGGCCAATCTGACCATTAGATTAGCGGGAAACCACCCTTAGGACTACAAATCAAGTGGTAGGCCCCACCCAGACCTTGGATCTGCTCCATCTTTGGTCTAGGGCCCTAAATGGACCCTTAGATCCAAATGGATGGTGTGGATTTCTCCCAAACAGCACGATGGACCCCAAATATGGTGCGTGTACACCTTGGTCTACAAGCGCAGGATGTGCACTGGATAGAATTGCTCAGTCAAACTGCCTTTGACTGAGCAAAAATCTCAAAATTTCTGAGATCTCTCCCGCCATCAAAGATTTGAATCTGTTAAAATTGGAACCCCAAGTTGAGCCTCACCAAGCACTTTCCGGACGATCTAAACCGTCCATTTCACTTGTGGTGGCCCACTGAAGAAAAGGGTATAGGGCCCTTGACTCATGCATTGAAACAACGAAGATCGGTCCCAGCTGTCCTCTCCCTTCACGTGGGGCTGAGATCTGATGAAAGGGACCATTAAGAGACCTGTTGGGCAAGCTAACATCGTATAGACCAAAGGGTTACAGCCCTCCCCCTTGCCAGCTGAGAGGACTACTCTCATAGCCCAAAAACGGCTAAGAAATTAAGAAAGGAGGAAAAAAGATTTTCTTCTTTTGGATAGTGGTGGCTGTCACTCTCACGGCCGTCCGATGGGCCATGTGGCTTCATCACAGCGCTCCTGCATGGAAGGTACGAGATGAGATAACCAACTTTCTCATCTCGTGAGAATGAGAAGTAGGAAAGATCTCATGAGATGGAGCAATATCTCATTTGGGATCCGAAAAGTGGGCCCCACACCACTAATGGGACCCATCCAGACCAATCAAACGGTCCAGATCACCCAAATATCCCTTAAAGGACAATCCACCATTAAAGGGTGGGTCATCTTCCTTAAAAACCCACCCAACCGCGAACTCAAGATGGGCCCCACTAGACCTAGGAACTGTACTTCTAGGTAGCTCTGAGTGTCACCAATACATCCCCAAATACAGATGGGCCCCATGCATGGTCGACATCCGATCTCAACCATTTAACATGAAGGACACCTCTCAACCGTCGGATGTACTTTCCTTGCCTATAAAGGGGAAGCTCAGCCCTCCCAGGACTTGCACAGAAAGAAAGAAGAGAGTAAAGGAAAAGAAGAGAGAAAAGAGAGAAGGGAAGAGAGAGAGGGAGAAGAAAAATAAATAAATAAAGAAAGGGAGAGTCTATGTTGGAGGACGGTTCAGTCAAACCAGGTCCTCTTCCTTCCATTTTTCTTCTTCATTTTCCTTACTAGGAGGCCACGTTTTGGGGCCAGAAGTTAGGCAGCAAATAGGGCTGCAAAAGTCCCTCGAATGGGTGTTCGGTCTCTGCTGGGATCGGGCCTGATAACAACCTAAAAATCAGGCCATGAAATAGGCCAAATCCTGGCCATTTCTGGCCTGAATATGGGATAAGAAAAGTCCCTGTTTGAGCTCCGATTTGGGGTGGAACCAACCTCACAGGTGGGCCATGAAAAAGCGCTATTTCTCAGCCTGAGAAGTAGCTGAAAGGTGGCCTCAAACAGACCCAGACAGTGGGTCATATGCGGTATTGAGACGGGCCCTGCTTTAAAAGCAGCTGGTGGGCCACACCACATTCCAGATGTTGAGCCGCACCATGTTTCAGCAGCTGGGCCTCACCAAATGAAGGTGGGCCTCACCTAAAAAAGGAGGATAACTCCAAGCAGGCTGCACATTGGTGGGCCGTCCAAAGCAGGCAGCCAGCCCTGGTCATGCACCCTACAAATATATATATATTTCAAACCATCCATCTATTTTGCATCGATGCCATCCATTTGTTTTGCATCCAGTGTCCATCCGTGCACACCAGCTATGCAACTGCTGTGGGGTGGGATGAATCCACACCACCCGTCCATCTATGTGGGCCCCAACAGCATGTGGCTGCTGGGATAACGTCGGCAAGCCATGTGGTACCCACAGATGTATGAGTCTTATCCACACCATCCCTCTGCACCGTCCATCTTTGGATGTGCCACGTGGGGCCTACCAGGTGTATATGTTTACATATATATAACATATATACATCTACGTATTCCATATGGGCCTACAAAATTGCAGGTGGGCCTCACCAAATATCAAACAGACTGCACCAGTTATGGGCCTCACCCTGCAATTCCAGGTGGGCTGCTCACATGAGGGACGTCCCAGTTAGGCAGAAGCCTGGACGCGCCTCCTTATTCAAAAAATATATATATTTAATAATAATATTTTATTATAAAATATAACATATACTTGTGAAATATACAGTTGGTGGGCCACACACGTGACCCACCTTGACGCACGGGACCACCTTGATGGGTTTATTCAAATCCAAACCATCCCACCTGTTGTGATTATTGAAGTACCCCTCCAGCACATCTAGAGTATAATAAGATACTAATATATGTATAATATACATAGTGTTATGTTGGGCCCCACATGACTCACGTTGATATAATATTTATATATACATATATTTGGTATATGAGGTGGCCCCATGTGGGACCCACCTGACACTTATGTTGATCCAGACCCTTCGCCAACAATCATCCAGGGTCTGGACAATTCACATGTATATAATATAATATACATGATTTTAGCTGATGGGCCCCATGTGGATAACCCACCTATGATGTAAATCCAAACCGTTCATGGGACCTACCTGATGTATATGAGGTTCAAATGTAAGGCCCAATTCAGGTCTTAGCTGTGGACAAACTCCAATCCCAGTCTAGACCATTAGTTGGGACGAAAGCCTGTAGGCCTAGTCACCTTTAGGCTGGCCCAAACAACCTAAAGTTTGGGCCCTTTAAACCCCACACATTTTTATGCTTAGGGCTTGTTGTCTAATAACAACGAACTCTCTAGGAAGCTGCTTATGTACCTTAGGGCCGCTAACTATGCGCAGAAATCCAGATCGAGGGACGTACTACGATCCATAGGTGATGATTCTTCCCCTTGAGCTTTCCATTTTTCCATTAGCTTAAGTTATAGTTTTTATTTAAATTTATAATTGATATCTCTCTCTCTTATAATCACATGTATTGGCTGGTGGAAATTGAATTGCTATATTGCTTGCTTAATATTTATCCTCCATATTTATCCATGCTTGTGGATTATTTGTGAATTGCTTATGGAACTTAAACTGGTACACCAGTGGGAAACTCCCACCTATACGTGTACTCCCATACTTGGGATGTAACCCGACTGGTTGATATAGTAATGGACCTTCGGCTTAGTGGTTATTGAATGGTGGTTTAAATTAACCAGTGATGTGGGCCTACCATCCAGGGTTATTGTGTCCAACGGTTTGCAAGGATGGTCTTTTATCGCATGATTTTGATACTCGCCCTATGTGGCTTATTTGACATTTGCCTTATGTGTCTTACTTTAATATCACCTTATGTGTCTTTGTCCTGGTATTTTTCCTATATGGGTTCGATGTTTTTATATCATGTAACCATGCGAAGGTAAACCCCATATATTGTAATATGATTGGCCACTAGTCGACAGGTTTCCATTAAACATCCTAAGGTGGTAGTCTCATGAGCCGGGGATGGTGGTATGGGACACTATGCCCGAGCTGTCGGCCTACGCTGGGCTCTGAGCTCCTCGTAATGACCGTAGGCTTACCTAAATTGGCTGATTGTAACTGGACTAATAACGGTTTGGCTAATCATGCATCCATAGCATGTTGGCGATGACGGGTGGCTAATCTGGATGCTGTAGCACGTGCCCTTAGGATCTTCGGGGTATTGCTTCGCTAGCTCCCAGATCACTGACTATCGACCTCTATCCGACTGGATGATTTTCCCAGGTCAATGATTTGCATGGGCGACGAGCCCAAGTCCGGCTGGATGTGCATCCCCAGGCCGATATGCATTCATGCATCCATGCATTTAAAAAGACAGTATCATGTATTGTTTTGATTACTTTGTTGTTTTATAACTATGCTTATCCAATGCGGCGGTGTGTAATCTTGAGGGAAATTCACACTGAGCTGGCCACTCATCCATCAAATATACAACCGTACAGGTAGATCAGGTGACCCAGGTGATGTATATGATCAGACTTGATGAGGAGTTATGCAGGTGTCATGGATGCACGGTCGTATTGCTAAGAAGAGCTGCATGGTCATGTGGCTTACATTTATATGCTTTCTGTTATTTATTATGTATGTAAGTCTTGTAATCATTGATGTTGAGACATTGGTTTGTATAAGTCATTATGGGCAACCACTTGTATATTCTAAATGAAATGAAAATTTTCCTTTATGTTGATTTGTCCATTCTATGCTCATCTACTTACTTTGATAAAGGAAAAAAAAAATACACTCAAATTTAACCATCCTTTAAGGTTAACACTCGGGTTTTTGGGAAACGAGTCATATACTCGGGTCCTGAAAATACAGGGCATTACCAGCGGTCGTTGACCGTTTTGGCTAGTCCGATGCATAGCGGGTGCACAGCTGCTGTGTACACCAACTATATAAAGTGGGTCCCACCTTGATGTTTTGAAAAATCTATTCTATCCATCTGCTTTCCCATCTAATTTAAGTGGTTGAGGCCAAAATTGAAGCATATCCAGAGATCAGGTGGTCCCAAACTGTCAATTATCGATCTGCCCACTAGCTTTGATGATTCTTAAGCGTTAAATCCATGCTTTTAGCATCCTTTTCAATCCAAGCTCTTGAATTCACCTTGCAACACAAACATGATTAAAATAGAACATTAAGCATTATCATGTTCGCAAAACTAAGTAATAAATGGGGTCCAATATGCAATATTTGACCCTCAACACAATCCCCAACCAGCATTTTGCTAGTCCCGAGCAAAGTATTCAAAAAATGAACTTAATGCACAATGTTTAACCTTGTTCAAAAAACAATCTTTCGTGTATTAAGTATGTATGAGTAGACTTAAGATGAGAAAGTGAGTTTTTGAAAACTTGAAGCTGAACCATATAAGCAACCAATCAAATAAATCCTCCATCCATTAGGTCAGTGCATAGTTCACATATCAAGTTTTTCAACGTCTCAGTGAATATACTATTTGTTCATAATGTTAGCCATGCTCATCACTTCAAGATTGGGTGAAAACCCAAGTACTGATTCGAACTTATCCCATTTTCCTTCTTTTTCCAGTTTTTCATTTTATATCGACGGTCATTTGTATTCATTCAGTCTTTTCATCAAAATTTTTTTAAGACATTACAATCTTTTCAGGGACATTTTTCATCCCCCTCAAAGATGTTGTCATTCTTCATTCTTTATGACCTTTTTGTCGATCTCCTATTTTTTAATTGGTTCTTTTCTTCTGTTAGGGTGGATAAAATTCTCCAGACTCGGTTCTCAATATCTTTCAATGATCACCATACTAACAAGTAGAAAATCTAATATTATTCACAAAGAATAATTTGAATAAAATAATATTCGAACATCCTCTTAACCAAGCGAATGTAAGAACCATAAGTGAGAAATTACTCAGTTGCTCCAACTCCAACAATTCAAAACTCGATTTCTACCTTTTTGTCATACTTAAAACAATCTTAAATACACAACTTATCACTTTCCAAACAGATGAGTATTGAAAATTTTGAAATTTTTTTTTACAAATTTTGCTCAAAACTGAGAAAACACTGATTAGGGAACCTAATCTCCCATCCCCAACCTAAAATCTACATTGTCCTCAATGTAAAAGAAATATGCAAGATTTGCAAAAGAGACAACGTAATTGAAAGAAGAGTGATGGAGAGATAGTACCTGATGAAGAAATTCTACAGCTTTTTCCAAAGGATCTCAACATGAAGGTGGTTAGCACAAGAGTCAGTAGGCTCTATGCTCAAACTCCACAGGCAAGTGGCAAGCTTTCCCATAGACAAGTCTAAAGGGAGACATTCCAATAGGGGTTTCAAATGCAGTATGGTAAGCCCATAAGGCATTGGTCAATCGGATTGACCAATCTTTACGGTCAGGGTTAACCGTCTTTTTCAAGATGTGTTTAATTTTCCTATTGGAAATCTCAGCTTTCCCACTTGTTTATGGGTTGTATGGAGTGCTCACCTTATGAGAGATGCCATATTTCTTCATTAAGTTCACAATGGCCTATTACAAAAATGTGAGCCCCCATCACTAATGATAGCTCAAGGTGTTCCAAACCGGGAAAGGATGTTCTCTTTTAAGAATTTAATGACCGTTTGATGGTCATTGGTCTAGCATATGATTGCTTCGACCCATTTAGTGACATAGTCTACTACGAGCAAAATATACAAGTGGCCAAAAGATTGGGGGAATGGTCCCATGAAATCGATGCCCCAACAATCAAATGCTTCTATGATAAGGATGAGGTTCAAGGGCATCATATTTCGATGGGATAATGCTCCTAATTTCTGACAACACTCACAAGCCTTGCAAAACTCATGAGTGTCCTTGAACATAGTGAGCTAGTAAAAACCACACTGCAGAATCTTGGTCGTGGTCTTTTTAGCAGAAAAGTGACCACCACAGGCTTGAGAGTGACAGAAGGAGATGACACTTTGGTATTCATTGTCTGGTACACATATCTTTAAGATTTGATCTGGGCAATATTTAAACAAATAAGGATCATCCCAGAAGAATTTGATCACCTTGGTGAAGAATTTCTTCTTATCTTGCGTAGTCTAATGTGTCGGTGTGAAACCTGTGGCAAGATAATTAGCAATATCAGTAAACCAAGGTGAATGGGAGACTTTGAAATGTTGTTTGTCGGGGAACATGTCATTGATATATATCGTCTCAAGGGAATCAGAGAGATCAAGGCAGGAAAGATAGTCAGCCACTACGTTCTCTACTCCCTTTTTATCTTTTATTTTCAAATCAAATTCTTGGAGTAAGAGGATCCATCTAATCAGGTGGGGCTTAACATCATTCTTAGAAAGAAGATACTTGAGCGCTACATAATCTGTGTAAATAACGATCTTGGATCCGATCAAGTAGGACCTAAATTTGTCTAAAGTGACACTATGGCTAAGAGTTCCTTTTCCATATTAGAGTAGTTCACTTGGGCAGGGTTTAAAGTTCTACTTGTGTAATGAATAACGTAGGGCTTCTTTTCTTTTCTCTATCCTAAAACTGCCCCAAGATCATAGTCAGATGCATCGCACATAAGTTCAAAAGAAAGGCTCCAATCGGGTGACTACATGATAGGTGCAGTGGTTAGCATGCCCTTAAGCTTAGTGAAAGCTTCTTAACATTGTTCAGTCCACTCGTATGGAGAATCCTTTTGAAGTAGATTACATAAAGGATGGGAGAGATGACTAAAGTCCCTTATGAATCTCCTATAAAATCTAGCATGTCCTAAGAAGGATCGCACGTCTCGTATGTTCTTGGGTAGAGGTAGGCTAGAGATGAGATCAATTTTAACCTTATCTACCTCAATTCCTTTGGATGAGATGAAATGTCCAAGGACAATTCCCTTATGAATCATAAAATGGCACTTCTCCCAGTTGAGTACCAAATTCTTTTCTTCACATCGCTTCAGTACACACTTAAGATTTTCCAAACAATTGCTGAAGGATGGACCAAAAACAGAGAAGTCGTCCATGAAGACCTCTAGATAATGCCCCACCATGTCAGAAAAATACTCATCATGCATCACTGAAAAGTGGCGGGGGCATTACATAGTCCGAATGGCATACTTCGGTAAGAAAAGGTGCCAAAAGGACATGTGATTGTGGTCTTTTCTTGATCTTCAGGGGCTATCTCTATCTGGTTGTAGCCTGAATACTCGTCAAGGAAACAGTAGTACGAGTGAGCAGTTAGCCTTTCTAAATTTGATCAATGAAGGGCAAAGAGAAGTGGTCCTTCCTCATGACGGTATTCAACTTCCTGTAGTCAATGTACATTCTCCAATCAGTATTAACTCTAATTGGCATGAGTTCATTGTTGGCATTGGCTATGATAGTGATTCCAGACTTCTTAGGAACCACCTGAGTTGGACTCATCCATTGGCTATTGGATATAGGGTATATGATACCCACATCTAACAGCTTAAGAACCTTGGCCTTAACCACTTCATTCATGTTTGGATTTAGTCTACGTTGTGGTTGCCGAGAGGTTTTTGCATTATCCTCAAGATAAATGCGGTAAGTACAAACTAAAGGGTCAATTCCCTTGAGGTCCGCAATCGCCCATCCAAGGGCTCCCTTATACTCAATGAGAGTAGATATGAGCATACTCTCTTGTTCTTGCTCAAGGTGGGATGAAATCACCACCGGGTATGTCTCATCTTGACCTAAGTAGATATATTTCAAATCAGAGGGTAACAGTTTTAAGTAAAGCTTCGGCGCCTTGAGGATAGATGGTAGAGGAACTACCTCAGTTTGGGGCAACTCTTCAAATTGTGGCCTCTACCGGTTAACTTCAAGTGCCGGCACAATATCAAGCATGACACCTGTCTCCCTAATCATGTCATCATCAAAATCATGGAGTTGGATAGACACATCTCTAGAGGGTCATAGGATAAGGTCAAAAGTGTTCTATCCTCCACGAAAGAGTCAATCATGTTAATGTTGTGGAAATCGTCATTAACCTCTAACCGTTTGCCTGTGTTGAAAAAGATATTCAACTCTAATGTCATATTCCTAAAAGACATACTCATGACTCTATTCCTGCAATTAATGATTGCGTTTGAAGTGGCAAGGAATGGGCGACCAAGAATGACGGGAATTTGAGTGCTCATATTACTGATGGGCTCCATATCCAGGATGATAAAATCTACCAGGTACTAGAATCTGTTAACTTGGACCAACACATCCTCAATTATCCCTCTCGGTACACAAACTGAGTGATTAGTAAGTTGTAATGTAGTTAAGGTGGGTTTTAATTCACCTAAACCTAACTATTTGTAGACCGAGTAGGGAATTAGATTTACTCTTCCTCCTAAGTCAAGAAGTGCGTGCTCAATTCGATAGTTCCCAATTTTACAAGGTATGGTTGGGCTACTGGAATCTTTGAATTTCTGTGTCACATCTTGCTTTAGAATGGCACTCACTTTCTCAGTTAAGAAGATTTTCTTTTGAATATTTTACCGTCTTTTGGTCGTACACAAGTCTTTCAAAATTTTGCCATATGAAGGTATTTGTTTAACCGCATCCAGTAAAGGAATATTGACTTTCACTTGTTTCAACACCTCTAGAATGTCTTGAGAGTTAGAGAGAGATTTTAGTGCAACCAACCGTTGGGGGAATGGGGCAACTAGCTTTCCTTGAAGTTCCGGTTCTAATTCTTATGGAGAAATGCTAGGTCTATCATCGTTGTCCTCGTCCGGGTCCTTAGGCTTTTCAACCCTAATTGGAATGGTTTTGTTAATGGTCTTCCCACTCCTAAGATTGGTGATAGATTTAACATGCTCCATTTGGTTTGAATAGCTCGGGTGGCTAACTTCATATTGTGGTTTTGGATTGGGAAGAAGTTGAGCTGGAAGGCTCCCCTTATTCCCAATCGTATTCCTTGTGTCAAGCCCTTGTATGGCTTTTGTAAGGTCTTAAAAGGCTTGTAGCATCCCCTGATTGAAAAGCTCTTGCCTTTGAAGATGTTTTAGAACCGGATTCTCTTGAGGTTTCTCTTGATTTGGAATTTTAAGAAACCTTGAGGGGTGGCAGTTTGTCCATTCCTCCAACTAAAGTTTAAATGTTTCTCTAACTAGGATTGTATGTATTGGAGGTAGGTCCATTGAAAGGTCTTTGGTAATTATTCATGGCATTGGATTGCTCATTTAACACCTCTTGAAAGGCAGGTATCGTTGGACAATTTTCAGTTGTGTGAACGTTGCAAGCACAAATACCGCAAACAGTTTCCTTAACCTTATCCTTCTTTAATTCCATGGCCTCGAGTTTTCTGGTGAGATTAGCCACTTTAGTATTAAGATCATCGTCCTCTTTTAGGAGATACATTCCACCCCTCTTTGGATTGAATTAGCCTAGACATGGTGCTTGATTTTGGAGAGATATCTCATGATTGTGTGTTTTTAGCAAGTTTATCAAAGTAGTCCCACACATCATCGACACTTTTATTCATAAATTCCCCATTACACATTCTCTCTACTAATTGGCGAATGGGAGATGTCAGTTTATCATAGAAAAAGTTTGCGATGCGCCACGTTTCAAAACTGTGTTGTGGGCATGAACTGACAAGATCCTTGAACTGCTTCCAACATTGGAAGAATGTTTCATCTTCCTTTTAGGCGAAGTTCATGATTGACTTTCTAATGGTGTTCGTCTTATGGTATGAAAAACTTTTCTTTATGAACTCCCTTGTCATGTCATTCCATCTATCAATAGATCGAGGACGTAGTGAATGCAACCACGTCTTAGCTTTCTCTTTCAAAGAAAAAGGAAAGAGTTTCAACCTGACCATGTCATCGGACACGTTTGGAAAGTATAGAGTGGCTATAATCTCATCAAACTCTTTCAAGTGTAGATATGAAGTTTCAAATTCAAGTCCATGAAATTTTGGAAGGAGTTGGATTACCCCTGGCTTAATATCCATATGTCATGTATTTTCTGGAAAAACCATGTATGAAGGTGTGCTCACCCCCGCCTATTGTAAATAATCTCATAAAGTACGAGGCGAGGGTGCTTGATGCACCTCATTCTCATCCTGGTCTTCCTCAGCCCTAGGTTGAAGTTGTTGATTTACCGGTTGATTTGTAACCAAAACCTCAATTAACTCTGAGGATCTCAAGTAATGTCTAATCCTGTGATGGATAGATAACCCCTCAACCAATCCTCCTTCACTTAAAAGACATCGAGTGTTGTCACGGACCCACTTGGGCATGAAACGCTCTCAGCCCTCAATTTCAAAATCTAACTTAAACCTAAAAAGAGAAAGGAAATAGAAATCTAGAAATAGAAAGAGAAAAGGAATTAGAAAGAAGTTACCAAATTAGAAGTTCCTAAATTAAGATCCTGCAAAATAGAACAAAACAAGTCAGTTTCTAAAATAGAAATTCTAAAATTAGAAAGTTTCTAAAGAAAAATAGAAAGATGAATTAGTTTCTACAACTAGAAAGAAAAGTTTCTAAAAAAGAAAAATAAACAACCTAGTTTCTAAAAACTGATTAGGAAAGTTCTAACCTAAAACTAGAAAGTAAGTTAGTTTCTAAAAATAAAAGAAATCCTAGAATTAGAAAGTTTCTAAACCTAATCTTAAACTAATCCCAAAACTAGCTAATCTCAGAAAAACGCAACCGTTAGCCCTCGGCAATGGCGCCAAAAACTTATTCACAACCCCAAGTGTAGGGTTTCGATGTAGTAATAATCTCTGTGAGACCAAGGTTGAATCCACGGGGACTGAAACTTGTACATATTCTGAAAGTAACTAGAGCTAGAACTAGAAGAAGATATAATCTAAATCTAGAGAATTTAAGAGAATAATTGTAAATTACTTAACTAAAACTTGTAAATTCAAAGGTGGGAAACTAGGGTTTCCAAGGATCCACTTGTAGAGATCAGGGAGATCTATGCTTGATTAATGAACACAACTGGAATCAGAGTCCTATCCTCATCCAATTGGAAGATATCTCATTAAAAATCAAATCTGTACTTCCTTTGATCTAGTTCTCAATGGATAAGAGGTATGAGAACTAGAATTGATTTCATCATAAAACCATGCCTATGAGACAAAGTAAACAACAAAGTTTACTAATCCACACTACTCTGTGAGAATTGTGAGACTTAGGGAGGATTCCATCATCTAACCATGCCCAGGGGACAATGGTGAACAACGAGATTTCCTAAAATCACAATCTCAATAATGAAAAAAATATACTCAAAGCTATTGCAAATCCATTATAATTTAAGTCACAACAAATCATTAAAAACTAAAAGTATTCCTTATAATCAAACTATAATCAAAGAGAGTTCATCAACATGAATCAAAGCAATAGGAAACAACCCATCACACTACAAGCTTCACCTCTTAGCCCTAGCTAAGAGGTTTAGCCAATCATAAACATGATTAAACTAAAATCTCTTAATAAAAACTAACTAAGAAAAACTAGAAAAGGGGAGGAAAATCTCTTTGAAGATGGCCGCTCCACTCTCTCTCTCTCTCTCTCTCTCTCTCTCTCTTCTTGTTAACGTTCTCCTCCTGTTCTCCTTTTGCATTCTCTCTCTCCCCTTTATATAGGTTGTCTATAGGTCGGCTGGGGTTAGAAAAATGACTCTATTTCTGCACTCCAATTAGCAGCAGAACCAGACTGCGCACGCAGTGAAAATGCAGAAACTTCTTGCGTTTGATCCAAGTTTAAGAGGAAAGATCCTCCATTCCATGAAATTTGACCACACAGGAAGGGTTAAAATCCCCTCTCACTACGTTTGGACGGTTTGGATCAGCCCCTTGGTCCCTGTTTTGATCGCCTATCGCGCTGGATTGTCAGGTTTTCTTGGACGTACGCCTTGTACAAATTCTTGCGCTATGATGATTGGTGGGTCCATGATTGGTGTTGTCGGAGAAATCCACTCCGTCCATTGGATTCGTGGCAAAATTTTGGTCGGAGATGGCATGGTTCAACTTGGATTCGGTGTGGCCCACGGGATTTTTCTTGCTGTCGTCTGTCTTGCATTTGAACCGTTGAAAACCGATCTAGCTGTCCTCTTCTAATTTCCTCTTCTAGGTCTGGATCAATCGGTCCATTGGAGTTTAATGGACTGTCCGGATCGGACTGATGAATAAGATGGTGGCTCACAAGGACCGTCTGTAAGACGCCCTGTTTCAGTTTCGCAGGCGGAAGAACTTCCGATTTCGTGCAGGTCAGCGGTCGTTGACCATTTTGGATGGTCCGGTGCACAGTGGGTGCACAGCTGCTATGTACACCAACTATGTAAAGTGGGTCCCACCTTAATCTTTTGAGAAATCTATTTCGTCTATCAACTTTCCCATATAGTTTAAATGGTTGAGGCCAAAATTGAGGCATATCCAGAGATCAAGTGGTCCCAAACTGTTAATGATCGATCTGCCCACTAGCTTTGATGATTCTTGAGCATTAAATCCATGTTTTTAGCATCCTTTTCAATCCAAGCTCTTGAATTCACCTTGCAACACAAACATGATTAAAATAGAACATTAAGCATTATCATGTTCATAAAACCAAGTAATAAATGGGGTCCAATATGCAATATTTGACCCTCAACAGTATTTTCATGATCGTCTTGTTGAATGCCTCTGCTAATCCGTTGGCTAGCGGATAGTAAGGTGTTGAAAACGAGTGATGAATACCGAATTTTTGACACAATTTCTCCGTACCCCTATTCTTGAAAGGAGTACCATTATCAGTGACGATTCTTTTGGGAATGTCATGGCTATATATTATCACATGTCGGATGAAATTTACGACATCTCTTTCTTTGAAGTTTCACAACGCGATCGCTTCCGTCCATTTGGAGAAATAATCTATCGCTGCCAGTATATATTGTTTTCCTTTAGATGATGGTGGATTTATGGGACCGATGATGTCGAGTCCCCAGGCGGCGAAATGCCAGGAAGTTACTGACTGATGAAGATCTTCATGAGGCACATGTATGACGTCATCATGGATTTGACATTCATGACATCATTTCGCATAATCGATAGCATTCTTGAACATTGTGGGGCAATAATATCCCATTCGATGCACCCGATGGAATAGATTTCGGCCTGCTTGATGTGCTCTGCATTCTCCAGAATGGACTTCTCACAACATTTGATTTACTTCTCGCGTATCTAAACATTGCAACAACATTTTGTTGTAACATCTTCTGTATACTATTTCGCTACACATAATGAATCTCTTCGATCTCTATTTGATTAGCTGTCTTTGTACTGAATCCTCTGGAAGAATATCATACTTGAGATAATCTACAAAAGGCTAGCGCCAATCATCTATTGTGACCTCCAGACACGATATAAGAAGTGCTCTAGCAGTGTCATTAATAATTTCTGATGATGGCAAGAACCTTCTTTCTTCTATTGTTACCTGAAGAGGACTTCGATCTAGATAGGATAAAGCTGTTGCCAGGCTAGCTAAAGCATTTACCCTTGCATTCTCGCATCATGGTACATGTTTGATTTCAATATGATGGAACTGCTCTAGCAATTGTTGTGCTCGTCAACAGTACGGTAGGAGCTTTTGTTTTCTTATTTCAAACTTGGTTGTCAGCTGATTTATAATCAACTTGGAGTCCCCAAAAATCTACAGCATTTTTATTTTCATTTCTTGAGCTATCTCCATTCCAATAATGAGAGCTTTATATTCAGCTTCATTATTTGTACATACAGTACCCAATGTGAAAGAGTAAGACAGCAAGTTACCTGAGGAGTAATGAATATCACTCCAACACCTGTTCTTGACATTTGGGAAGCACCATCAAAGTACATTTGCCATGAGTTTGGCAATTCAATCATCATAACTTGTTCATCAGGAAAGTTATCACTGATAATTTCATTGTCTGCTACAGGATAGGCTGCCAAGAAGTCTGTCATGCTTGCCCTTTTACTACTTTTGCCGGCTCGTAAGTGATTGTGTATTCTGAGAGTAACAACATCCATTTAGCCAATCTTCCTGAGAACATCGGCCTTACCATTAAGAATTTTATGGGATCCGCTCGCAAGATCAAAATTATATCATAAGAAAGGCAATAATGTCTTAATTTCTGCACTGCAAATATTAATGCCAAACACACTTTCTCAATCAGCGAATAATTGCATTCTGTGCCTATTAGAGTTCGACTCAAATAATAGAGCGTGATTTCCTTACCATGTTCAATTACCTGTGCCAATAGAGCCCCTAATGAAATCTCGGCTGCATATATGTATAGAATGAGTGGTTTGTCCTTCACAGGAGCTGCCAGTACTGGAGGTTGTTTCAACAGTTCTTTGATCGAATCGAACGCATTTTGATAGGACTTGTCCCAAACAAATTCTGTTCCTTTCTTCAGTAGATGAGAAAATGGCTGACATCTTCTTGCCAAGTTCGAGATAAAACGGTGAATATATGCCAACTTTCCTTGTGAGCTTTTTAATTCCTTCAATGTTTTCGACGGTGGCATTTCTTGGATAGCAATGACTTTTCTTGGATCGATTTCAATTCCTCTATGCCGGATTACAAAGCTGAGGAATTTTCCTGATGAAACACCAAAAGTACATTTGGCCGGATTCATTTTTAACTGTTTCTTTCTGAGCCACTGGAAAACTGAAGTCAGATGTTCGCAATGTTCTTCATGGTCATTTGATCGGACTACCAAATCATCTACATAGCATTCAACATGTTTGTGCATCATGTCTTGAAAGATGTTCTGCATTGCTTTTTGATATGTTGCACCAGCGTTCTTGAGACCGAACGACATAACTTTATAGCAATAAATTCCCAATGAAGTTCTGAATGTCATGGCTTCTTCATCTTCAGGAGCCATTCTTATCTAATTATACCGAGCGTAACCATCCATGAAGGACATTGTCACGTGCCAAACTCGGGGATCGGGCTCACAAAATTTCCGATCGCTGAATTCGACGCCGACAGCCTCCATAGTACCCCATTCTCGGCTCTTGGTACCCATATACCAGTTTCCGATCCTGGGATCTTACAAGGAGGATTTTCAGCATAAATTTGTTTCATAAGAAGCATGACTATAAGCATAACTCACAAACAACAACCAACAACATCACCACATATCCACTATAATAAAAAACTTTGAGTACAATGTATAAAGGGAAATACAATGTCGATATTAAAGGCTTTAGAAACTCAGCGGCACGCTCTTGACTCAGTGCTGTTGCGGCGTCCTCGCGTCACCTGCACGCAACGATCATGCATAAGCTTATAGAAAGCTTAGAGAGTGGTGTAAGTGTGTGCACAAGGTAAGTGCCAAGTATACAATGTCAGAGTATGCGGAATAATGCTAGTGAGTCCATGAATGCTAACAGCCGTACCAAGGCTATGCGATGCAAGGCCTATTGTAACGCCCTGAAAATCGGGGGTCGAGCATAAACTCAACTCCCGAGTTCCAGAACATCACTTATGTAACAAAATGAATGATGATTGAATGTTGACTGTATTCGTGCATTGAACATGAGTGAGATTAAGCCAAAACAGCATATCATACTCCAGAGACAGTTAATTTTGCAAGCGGAAGACTATGATAAATAGATAAAATATATAAACTATGATGAGTCTCCAGAGTGTGATAACATTACCAGGTTAAATAAATATAAGTACAGTTCTAAAATATACCAAATGTGTAAGTTTAATGTCTTCTATCCCCAAGTACACAGCCCCGACAATACAAGCACTGGTCTTCAGAGACCCGTCAGAGAGTTACATGATAGGAGAACTCCTCCTCATCACCATAGAAGTAGTCCGGCTCTGCTTCATAAGCATCACCATCATCTGAAATTCAACAAATCTATTTGGTGTGTACAACACCGTCCCATAACGTGGGAGTGAGTAGCTAACTCAGTGGAACAATAAAGCATAGGTTAACATGTTATCGATGCAGTCAAGCAGTAATGATAAAACAGTAAATCAAGCACTCCTAGTTACTCTGATTAATGCAAGTATGAATGCAGGTATGATGGATGCCCTCACCGACATACTCCCTCATGCGACACCATCTCACGTTCGCGGCATGCTTACATCTCACAGTGCTCCACATCTTCCAGGCACATGCGATGCATGATGAGCATGATTACCGAGTTTTTAATTAGTCCATTTCAAACAGCAGGATTGGGAAACTAAGGTACCTCCCTTGTATCATTCCCAAACATGATCCATTCTAGGGTGGTCAGTCCTAGTTAATATCGACGATGGTGTGTTTTCTAGGTCACTACTGAGGTCGCTGTGGTCATTACGCACAAAGGTTGCACCACTCCCCATCACCCCTTAAACGATTCATCACTATACGTAAACAGCCTAGTTCATACTCTATATATCGCGGCGAACCCTAAGGGGCACTGCGACTTGAGAATATGCTCGTGGTCACTACAAAGGGTGTCGTGGTGCATTACGCACAAAGGTTGCACCACTCCCCATCACCTTATCAATGTAGGCCGACAGCGCGAATATAGTGTCCCATACCACCATAATCGGCTCACGAGTTAAGTTGCTCACTGGTCACTACGGGGAGGCACGTAGCCCCAGCGTAGGCCGACAGCTCGACCACGGTGTCCCATACCATTATGCCCGGCTCATGAGTCTTAGCGGATCGAGGTACCATGGTTAACGGGATTTTCACTGGTAAGTTTGGTACCCTAGGTTCAAACATTAGCGACCAAACATGGTGAACATACATAAGACACACGGGTTACTTGACGTATTCGGCTGGTTCGAGCGCACAACAAGTTGGGTGATATGAAGCGTAGAAGCACCTCGTGTGGCCAACCACTATCGCCAACCGAAGTACGACACGGGTTCGCCAACACATCATGTGTGGCGGAACGAATGTCAACCACAACTCCAAGTCTGATACCGGATGCCTGGACTATGGACATAGTCCCAAGCTCAATCAATTCCTAACCATAGCATGTGAAGTACAGCATGATAACATGGTAATTCAAGAACACTAGCAATCATGTTATAAAGCATGTCATGAAGCATGTTAATAAACAAGTTACAAAGCATGTTCAAAAGCATGTTATAAAGCACTATGCAAATAGGGATACAAATACATATATTTCATAGGTGAGTGGTTAGAGTAAATAACCACATGGAGGATATCATATGTGACTCTAAGGTAGCTGAGAATCCCATCTCAAGACCTACCTAAGGTTCTAACACTTAAGCACTTACACTCACAAGCGATTTCACCAACACCTGGAATACACTATTTCAACATACATGACGTATGTTAGAGGAAAGTACACTAGGGTTGTCCCTTTACCAAACTAGTATTTTATACATATACATCATATTCATACAGCAAATAATCCTGACAATTACATCAGCAAATTTTATACGTATAGGGTATTTTCTAGTATACCCAATTTCAACATACATAGTGTTTACAAGGGAACTTGTAATACGGCGATTCTTTTCGCCAAGCAATTAATTTATACGCACATAATATATTTATACAACAATTAATCATGACAAACACATCGCTAAAATATACACGTATACGGTACTTCTTACAATACCGTATTTCTACATACATGGTGTATATTAGTAAACATGTATTTAGGCGAACCCTTTCGCCAAATGAGTATTTTATCCATACATCATATATCCATACGACAATTAAACATGTCAAACACATTTCTATAAAAAATACGTATACGGTATTTTTTACGAATACCTAGAGTATGTGAAATTCCAAATTCTACAATTCTAATCGAAACCGAAAACGGAAAGCACTTTGTACATGTGCAATTGCATGCAGATCATGAATCTACCATTATCTGACATTGAAAGCATTGAAAACCGCAACCTATACACCTAAAGTCCTCACCTTTGCCCTTGGAATCACAACGAATCAGCAAGGGTTGTTGAGCTTCCGTATACGGGAGTTTTCTAGCCTAAAGAGCGGAATCGGTTAGTCTTTACACAACCTACAACCTTCCAACTTCAAATCAGACCTAGGGTTAGGTTTTCTCACCTTCAAACGGAGTGGATACCGCCGGAAAAATGCCTGGAAGGAAGCGGTGTAGGCCTTGTGATGAATGAAAGCAGTAGGAGGAAGATCTCCCACAAATCCAAAGCTCTTCTCTCTCTTTTCTCTCTCTCTCTCTCTAGGGTTTTATCCCAAATTCGTATGGCTGTGAGAGGGGCTGTTCTAAGCTCCTTTTATAGCCAAAACCCTTCCCAAAATAGGCTCAGGTTCAAGGGTTATTGCTTATATAGGTATTTCGTCACTTTTCCAACTCAAATGAGTGTTTCTGGTGGCCCCCCTTGAGCCAAACGTCAGACTTAAGCTCACCACATATGGATCTATGTGGGATTATGTTTTCAACTCGATCGGATTCCCAGATCGCACGTGGCGGACCACTTTCAGTTCAACGGTCAGTGGGCCACGATCCGAAATTCCAAGTACATGTAAATGTTCCTGAAATTTTTCTTAATCCGAGGGTGTAATTTGGTCTGATTCTGACGGTCAGGTTGCTTAATACTGACGCGTAAACGAATGGTGCCAGATCACTATTCCTGATATTTATTTTGGAATGGGAATATTGTTTTTCACACACCCTCGCTCCGAATCGAAACGAATGGCCGTGGGACATCGGCTGGACCTGATTTTAGAGATGATTGTCAAGCCCAGTGAGGCGGTCCTAAGTCCTTAACCTCGTATTATTCGGACTCCCGATGTGTGGTCCAGATCAGATACGGAATTTCAACGTGCTCCCGAGAGCAGCCGGGTAATGAGATTGATCCTAGATTTTAGGGTAACCTAGCGTCAATGATTCTACAAGTTTTGGGTCTTGCAGATTATATTTAAAGCGATTCAAACGGATTTCGTAGCTAATCTAGTTTAGCACTTAGTTACTTTGTCTCATTTCTAAAGGATTTAGTCCTATAAGATTTCTGTCTGAGGTGGTACTTAGTCCTTTGTAGTTTGTGTATAAAGTGATCCAAGTTATACTACTTAGCTAGTTTAAGATAGTGTCTAGGGTGAAAGTTCTTAGAAAAATTAAAAGAACAAGGCAGTGAAGGGTGGGATTTGTGAAGGAAATGGGTTAAGGAGCGATTTTAGACTATGAGATTCAGTTCTGATAAGTTAATGAGGTGTTAGGATCGACCCATTGCCTAAGGACGTCTAATCTCAGGTTGACAAAAATCCGGGGTGTTACACCTATATAGCCAATGACATATGCGAGATTCAACTCAAGCATACCAATCCTCATCTGAATTCACATATCAATACAACTCATCTCTGGAATATCACTGGGGTCTAGTACACTCCACACCAAATCGCCACCCCAACTGGACGTGCAACCATACAAGTGGAAGAGACCTCACTATCCGCCTGGCCAGTAATTAGTCAATATCTGCCCAGCACGTCGATAGCGGACCTATTTATGAGTTGGTCAGACTTAGCCTAGCCTTGCCCCCTACCCTTAGGCGAGTAAGGCCACACCCCCTTCCAACCGACAACGACACAGTGGGAGACGCGGCCTAATGGTATTCGACACTCGTGCGCACATACATCCACTCGGTCTCGACGTTGGAGCATCCTCTTGGTACTATAAGGGTTCTAGGACTCTCACCCAGGGACATCCATAGCTCCAATGCTAGTAACAAGTATTTTCGGTATCCAATCCTGCCATCCACGATATGCCTATGGAGGCCACAGCCCTGATATCGCTAGGGCATATAGTGATCGTATCACACAAATGTAAAGTGCATGAGTTACACTATCCAGTCATGCATCAATCCTGTGTATACCACGCGCTCATGTGGGGCAACTCTATCTCTCAGGGAGTCTCATAACAATCCGCCCAATGGCATATGTTTTGATCAATCACTCCTTATATCAAGCATACATATGATGCACATGGGTATGAATCATGAAGTTATACTAAGCATATTCTATGGTAATGTTGTACTCTCCTAAAAATGATGGGCCTAAATGGCCTACTCGTATTGAGAATGGGCCCAATAACAAGAAGTGGGCTTCCTCATCCATTCTATCATGTCATGAAGACAGTGAAATTGCGGTGAAGAACGCACTAGTTGAAGAAGGAATACGCCAATATGTCATAGAGGGGGGTGAATAGGACTTTTAAAGGTTTTATGGTCTATTTTAAAATCCTATTACACTAATCCTAACAACAGACATATATTAGGATTACTCAAATATAACTCTACTAGCTTCCAAGCCTGGTAGAGGATCCAATCACAAACTATGCAAAAAGTAGCAATATATAACCTAGTTTATGATGGATATGACTCTGAATGTGTATGAGGTGTGATCATATATATATATATATATATATATATATATATATATATATATATATAAATGCATTGACATGAATCACAAACACATAAGAAGAACAATCACAAACACAGTCATTTTTATAGTGGTTTGACTAATTATTTACTCCACTCCCAGTAACCGCACTTAACCCTTGAGTGTACCGGATTTCACTAAGGAGGTTTCACACTGGTTCACCTCAAACCTGAGGTTTTAAATCAGGTTCACCTTCAACCTTTACAACCTACGCTGAGGCTGACTGTTTATGCTCTCACGAGCAAGGGTCAACACAACGTACCCACTTTTAGGCACACTGGCCAAGGATCTTCCATAAGACCTTACTAGAGGTTTCTACACGGTTCACCTCAAACCCAAGAGTTTTACTGGTTCACTCCTAATCAGATGTTTAGGCTCTCTACAGAGTAAGGGTCCACACAATGCACTCACCACGTACACTCCCGCCGGAGGCCTCCTTGAGGACTTCAAAGGGTGAGAACCACTTAAGACCCAATCCTAAATAGGAATGATCACAAGTGTCCTCTTAGACTCTAGATACTTATAAATAAGTTCATGAGTCCCGATTAGAACAATGCCGAAGTCCTCCTCCTCCTTGCTGACTAAGAGTCTTCTACTCCCTTGATCCATAAAGAATGATGTACCAATACTTGGCTTCGGGTTGGGTCAAGGTCAAGATAGAATCCTACTCTCTAAAGGTTTTCCTATAAGGAAGATAGAGTAGTTCTAATCTTATGCATTTAAGGCATCCCAGCTTAATGATTTGCCAATAAGGTAGTAGCTGGAGGATCTTGAATACGGAAGTTCATTCCCCAATTCACTCTATTGAATATCAATGATGAGGGTGGATTGGAGGATGAACTTCCTTGAGAGAAAGGGCTTTAGGTATATGATCTAAGGTTAAACACTCAAAAGCTCTCTCTACTTTCTCTCCCAGCAATAATAGACAAGTCCTCTATATAGAGGCAGAAGGTTCCAACGGATATAAAACAGTCACATTTATGACTGAGTTCGATATCATCGAGCAGGTTTGATATCATCGAGCGTATACTCTTGATAGCATCGATGGTTTGCTCGATGACTTGAACTCAAAGTCATATGCTTTTGAAACCTTTTGCCAGATGGTCGATGAATCGAAACCACTGTCGATATCATCGGATTTCGAACTCCGATTCCATCGATGGTAGGTTCGATCAATCGACACTTGAAAAATGAGAGAGACTTGTCATGAAATATTTCAGGTTTTTAGGATATGATCGAGGGTCAGCCGATGTCATCGGAATTTGTATATCGATAAAATCGAAGGCAGTGTCGATGCATCGATAAATCCAATAGATTTACCAGTAAACTCGCTGGACAGTTTGTGTCCAGTTTCGAAGCAATCGACTCGGCCTCGATATCATCGACATATGAATATCGATTTCCTCGAATGGCCCCTGATCAAAGTTAAAAACAACCTGAAATATCTGCTGAAAGAAAAATGCGCCCACGATCGATATCATCGATGGACTTCCGATCTTATCGATATTTGATTTCAGATCATATCGGAAGACGCATCGATATATCGAAGAAATTCAAAATTTTCTCTAAAAAACAGGGGCGCCGAAAATCTGCCTATCGATCTTATCGAGTCACTTTCGATGGGCTCAAGATTTGAGTATCGATGGTATCGATAAGTGTATCGATACATCGATAATTCATCCAGATATGTTGTGAAGTTGTTGGACATATTTGGTTCTCTTTCCTATCATATCGATGAAGCATCGAGATCTCGACAACGCAGGTTGATCATATCGAGGGTGTTTCGATAAAATCGACAAGGCGAGAAAAACTTAGAGATTTTCCTATTTTAAAAAAGTTTTCTCACCATAAAACCCTATGATTTTCTAACTTATTTTTAAGGGTTTTATTCACCTGGTGTTTTGGGACAAGGGATGTGAGGCTTTAAATTTACCTGTGGCAAGCTTGTACACATCCGGTTGAGGCAGACGCTTGAATTTATCTTCCTATCAGGCTCTGTAGACAATCTGTAACCCCCAGAAAATCAGGGGTCGAGTAGCAACTCAACACTCGAGTTCCAAAACATCACATATGCAACATAAATGCTTATGATTGAATGTTGTCTGTGTTAGTGCAATAAACATGAGTGAGATTATACTAAAACAGTAATCCATACTCCAGATCAATGTATAAAATGCAAGCGGAAGACTGAAAAATATATATAAATGTGTATAAAAATAAAACGATCTCGATCTGTCTCCAGAGTATAATTACTTCGTTGAGGCATCATATACATGTACTGAATCAAAAATAAAATGTCAAAAATAGTCCAACTATCGTGATAGCCCAGTAGTCCCGTAAATTCGGATTGCCTAAGCAAAGCCGCCGGAGAACTGCATGAAGGAAAACTCATCCTAATCTTCATAATAATCAGACTCAGCCTCCTGTGAATCATCGGTACCTGCATCTAAGACAGAGTCTGGTGGGTGTCCAGAACACCGTCCCGTAACGTGGAAGTGAGTAGCTAACTCAGTGGAACAATAAAGCATAGGTTAACATGTTATCAATTCAGTCAAGCAGTAATGATAAAGCAGTACAATCAACATTCCTAAGTACTGTAATTAATGCAAGGATGAGATGCGATTATGATGCATGCCCTCGCCAACATACTCCCTCGTGCGACACCATCTTACGCCCGCGGCATGCTGTCATCCTCAGTGCTCCACATCTTCCAAGCACATGCAATGCGATGATGAGCATGATTACCGAGTTGTTATTAGTCTATTTCAAACAGCAGTATTGGGAAACTAAGGTACCTTCCTTATATCATTCCCCAAATAATGATCCATTCTAGGGTCGTCAGTCCTAGATAATCTCATATGATGGTGTGTTTCTAGGTCATTTTGCAAGGGTCGCTGTGGTTTGTTACACGGAATCGTTACACCACTCCCCCATCACCTTATCAATACAGGCCTAGTTTATACTTTGTTACTATGGGAAGGCTCGTTGCCTCACCACAGATTTAGAGTATGCTCGAGGTCACTACACCGGGTACGGTCAGGGCTGCCAGGGCTATTATACGGAATTGTTGCACCACTCCCCCATCGCCCATCAGAGCAGTGTAGGCCGACAACTCGAATATAGTATCCCATACTACCATAATCGGCTCACGAGTCTGGTTGTTCATTTGTCACTACGGGGAGGCTCGTGGCCCCAGCGTAGGCCGACAACTCGACCATGATGTCCCATACCACCATGCCCGGCTCATGATCTTAGCAGATCGAGGTACCACGCTTAATGGGATTCCACTAGTAAGGTTAGTACCTCAGGTTCAAACAGAGGCATCCAAACATGGTGATCATACACAAGACAGATCGGGTTACTTGACGAGCTCGGGTAGCTCGAGTGCACAACAAGTTGACCGATATGAAGCGTATAAGCACTTCGTGTGGCCAGCCACTATCGTCAACCGAAGTACGACTCGGGTTCGTCGAACACATCTCGCATGGCGAATGAATCTCAGCCACGCATTCATTTCTGTTTCCGATTTCCTGGACTATGATCATAGCCCCAAACACAATCAATCCTTGTTCAGAAGCATGTAGAGTAAAGAAGAATAAATAAAGTAATTCAAATATGTTATAAAGCATGTTATAAAGCCCAATATAAACAGGAAATACAAACACCTATATTTCATAAGTAAGCGGTTAAATTAAACAAACAACATGGAGGAAATCATATACATCTCTAAGGTAGCTGAGAATCCTATCTCAACACCTACCTAAAGCACAATCCTCTAAGTACTTACTCTTACAAGCATTTTCATAAACACTTAGGATACACTCTTTCAACATACATAGCGTATATTAGCAAGAACATGTATTAGGGCGAACCCTTTCGCCAAGTATAATACACATATATAGCATGTTCATATAGTAATTAATCATGGAAAACACACTTTCAGAATTTTTACGTATACGGTACTTTCTACAAATACGAGGAATACAGTATATTCAACATAGTTAATGTATAACTGAAAAACGAAACAGACAGCACTTTGTACATATGCAATAACATACAGATCATGAATCTATCATTATCTGACATTGAAAGCGTTGAAAACCATAACCCATACGTCTAAAGTCCGCACCTTACGCTATAGAAGCGTAATGAACTCGATAGATTCGTTAAGCTTTAGTATACGACAATTTGGCAACCTATAAAATGAAATAGATTAGCTATTTCATCATTTGCAATGTTCATAACCCTAGATCAGATTAGGGTTAGGGTTTCTTACCTAGAAACGAAGTTGAAAATGCTGGGGAAGCAAAAAGAATGATGTGGTTAGGCACGGATAGCAGCATGGTAGAGTGGCAAGGAGATGCTCCCACAACTCTCAACCTTTCTCTCTCTTCTCTCTCTTCTCTCTCCTAAGTTTTCTCACACTCCTCGCTCCGGGCTCAAGCAAATAGCCATGGGACACTGTCTGGATTTGATCTCCGAGATGGTTGTCAAGCCCAGTGAGGCGGTCCTAATTCTATAACCTCGTATCATTCGGACCTTCGATGTACGGTCCAGATCTGATATAGAGTTTCAATGTGCTCTTGAGAGTAGTCGAGTAATGAGTTTGATCCTAGATTTTAGGGTAACCTAGCGTCAATGATTCTACAAGTTTTGGGTCTTGCAGATCGTATTTAAAGTGATTCAAGTGGATTTCATGGCTAATCTAGTTTAGTACTTAGTTAACTTTGTCTAATTTCTAAAGGATTTGATCCTAAGTGGTACTCGGGCCATTGTACGAAATTTTCTGAGTCATTACATTCTACCCTCTTAATGAAAAATTTCATCCTCGAAATTAGTACCTTTTCATACTCCTCGAGAAGCTGAGGGTAGTTCTTTCGGATCTCGGCTTCTGTCTCCCAGGTAGCTTCCTCCTCTGTATGATGCGTCCACAATACCTTCACGAGTAGAATCACTTTACTGCGCAACACCTGCTCCTTTCTGTCTAGGATACGCATCAGACGCAGTACATATGTAGCATCGTCGCTCAACTACACCTGCTCCCAATGGATGATGTGTGAAGGATCAGGAACGTATTTCTTCAATATAGATATATGAAATATGTTGTGCACGCCCGTGAGTGGTGTGAGCAAAGCGAGACGATATGCCACCGCACCCACTCTGTTAAGTATCTGAAATGGCCCGATAAACTGCAGCGTAAGCTTCCCCTTCTTCCCAAACCGAAGAACTCCCTTCATAGGGGAAACTATGAGGAATACGTGATCTCCAACCTCGAACTCAAGCGGTCGCCTTCTCGTATCGGCGTAGCTCTTTTGTCTGCTCTGTGCTGTAAGAAGTCAATGCCTGATAATGTCGATCTTCTCAGAGGTCGCCTGAACCAACTCTGGGCCAATCAAGCTCTTCTCACCAACTTTTGCCCAGCAATGTGGTGCTCTGCAAGGGCACCCATACAAGGCCTCGTAAGGAGCCATGCCAATACTCGCCTGAAAGCTGTTGTTGTACGCGAACTCTGCATAAGGAAGACAGTCGTCCCAACTGTCCTTGAAGTCCAAAACACAAGCCCGCAACATATCTTCTAAAATCTGATTCACCTGCTCTGTTTACCCATCGGTTTGAGGGTGAAACGCAGTACTAAACTTCAGCTTCACACCCATCGCTTCCTGGATACGAGTCCAGAAGATAGATGTGAATCGCGTGTCGCGGTCTGACACGATCTCTAAAGGAACTCCATGCAGGCGGACTATCTCTCTGATGTACAACCTGGCCAAGTCATCGGTAAAGTTTGTGACTCTGATAAGGGAAAAATGAGCCGATTTGGTCAACCGGTCCACGATCACTTAGAAAGAATCGTGTCCCTTCCTTGTCTTCGGCAGCCCCGATATGAAATCCATATAGATGAAGTTCTACTTCCATTCAGCTATGGGCATAGGTTGAAGGAGTCTAGGAGGTCGGCGATGCTCGGCCTTGACCTGCTGACATGTGAGACAACGTGAAACATACTCGGTGATATGAACCTTCATATTGTCCCACCAATACAATCGCCTCATGTCCTGGTACATCTTCGTGTTACCAAGATGCATCGCAAGTTTCGATTTGTGGGCAGTCTTGAGAAGCTCCTGTCTCAAGTCATGAATATCTGGAACGCATAGGCGGCCACGGTATCGTAGACTCCATCTGTGCCAACTCTCCACTCGGAGTCCTCGACGTCGCTAGCTTGCTCTCGAAGCTCAGACAACCACTCATCGCCCTTCTGGGCCTCGATAATCCTATCATCAATAAGTGGCCGCACTCGAACGTGCGCGACACACTCAAATGGCTCCTCTACCGTGAGCTTTTGCTCGAAGTCCCGCACGAACTCCAACATATCCCACTCTTCTATCATCAGCGGAGTCACAAATATGATCGCCTTCTTGCGGCTCAACACGTCTACCACAAGGTTAGCCTTGCCAGGATGGTAGGAAACCTCGAACTCGAAGTCTTTCAAGGTCTCCATCTATCGGCGCTACCTCATATTCAAGTCCCGCTGAGTGAATATATACTTAAGGCTCTTGTGGTCGCAGAAAAGCTCGAACTCCTCTCCATAGAGGTAATGTCTCCAGAGCTTCAATACGAATATGACCGCTGCTAACTCTAGGTCATGCGTAGGGTAATTCTCCTCGTGCTTCCTTAATTGTCTTGAGGCATACGTAATCACCCTGTCCTTTTGCATAAGGACGCAACCCAAGCCAACGTGAGACACGTTAGTGTATATCGTGTACTTAATCCCTTGCTCTGGCAATACTAGCACAGGGGCGGATGTCAGTCTGTCCTTCATCTCCTGAAAAGCTGCTTCTGCCTTCTCATTCCTGGCAAACTTCAGATCCTTACGTGTCAACCGTGACAACGGCCTGACAATCTTCGAGAAATCTCGAATGAAGCGTCAGTAATAGCCTGCCAGACTAAGGAAACTCCTCACCTCAGTAACCGAACCAGGTTGCTTCCAGTCCTGAATGGCGGCTACCTTAGCCAGGTCCACTGCTATCCCTTCCTTGGACACTACATGTCCTAGGAACTTGACTTCCTCCTGCCAGAAGTCACACTTCTTATACTGCGCGAATAACTGGTTCTTCTTCAAAGTATCCAGCACTGCTCTCAGGTGCTCCTCGTGCTCTTCCTGACACATGGAATATATCAGGATGTCATCAATGAATACAATGACGAATCGGTATAAGAATGGCCAAAATACCCTATTCATCAAGTCCATGAACACTGTCGGTGTATTCGTAAGACCGAACGACATCACCAGGAACTCGTAATGCCCAAAACAGGTCCTGAAAGCTGTCTTCTGCACATCTTCATCTCTGACGCGCAACTGGTGGTACCCTGACTGCAAGTCGATCTTCGAGAAATAATTTGCCCCCTTCAACTGATCAAACAGATCATCTCTCCTGGGCAAAGGATACTTGTTCTTCACGGTGACTTGGTTCAACCTATGGTAATCAATACACAACCGTAGCGAGCCATCTTTCTTCTTCACAAACAGTACAGGTGCTTCCCAGGGGGACACACTAGGTCATATAAAGCCCTTCTCTACCAGCCTGTCAATCTGTTTTCGCAGTTCCTCCATCTCACACGGAGGCATACGATAAGTCGGCAGAGAGATGGGTGTCGCACCGAGCATAAGATCAATGGTGAAGTCGATCTTGCGCCGAGGTGGCAAACCAGGGATCGTCTCAAAGACATCTGCAAAATCCTGGACTACAGGCGTCTCTATGAGCACCGGACTATCAATATCCTTCAGTGAAGAAGCGTAACATCTCAACAGAGTAACGTGACTGACCTGAACAGGAAAAGTAAAGACCGTGTCATCAAGTTCATAGGCTATCACCACCCTAGTCTCGCAGTCGATCTCTGCTCGCATCTCAGTGAGCCAATCCATACCGAGGACAATGTCGTAGTGTCATAATGGAGCGACAATGAGGTCAACTAATACCGTCCTACTACCCAAATCTACCGAGCAACCCTCACACATACTAGTAACATCGAAGAAAGTCCCTGTGGCAGTGATGACCCTTACTCCCTTCGTAGGAGCAGTATCCAAATCCAGTCGCTTGATTGCCGTGCATGTGATCATAGAGGTAGTGGACCCTGTGTCCACTAATAAGAAGATAGGAATACCTTGGACGTGTGCAGTGACCTCGAAGGCCATAGGTGTTGAAGGTACTGTCTCTGGCTCCTCCGCAGTAAGTGCATGAATGCATGCCTGCTGAGGTCGGTTGGGCTGAGGCAGCATAAGTAGCTGTGGCGGCCTAAAGCGAGGTGCAGGAGGTCTAAAAGATGGATGTGCAGGGGCAATCCGTAGTGGTGGAGTCGATAAAGCCTAAGGGTGAGGGCGATTAATCTTCTGCGGTGGAGAAAACCCGCTATCCCTCATCCGAGCAAAGCAACTCTCGACAGGGTGACCCGGTCTCCTGCAGTATGTACAGGTCACACATGGACGCCTCATCGGAACTACTGGTGCTGCGATCCTGGGAGGCGAATCATTACGAGGCCTCTTGCCGAGGAAAGGCCTGCTCAGCGTATCCGGTCTTAGCCTAGGCACCATAGGACCGCAAGAGCGTGTCAAACGGTCTACATCCTGCTCCGCCTGAATAGATATATGAATCAACTTTGCATAAGATGGTATACGGATACAGCACATCTTCGACCGAATGTCAGATCGCAAGCCCTCAGAAAAATGCCTAATCCGCATCTGCTCATCAGCAAGGATAGTCAGAACAAAATGGCCCAACTCAGTGAATCGATGCTCATACTCGATAACTGTCATGCCTCCCTCTCTGAGGCGTAGGAACTCGTTCTCCCTCTCGTGTCAATAGGCCTGAGGATAATATTTCTCGTGGAAGCAGAACTTAAAGGCAGCCCACGTCCATACATATCCTACTGCGACAGTTCGCAGTATACTGTCTCACCACAAGCTAGCCTTCTTCTCGAACATAAAGGCGGCTAACTCGACCTGCTCAGCCTCAGTATAATGCAGCATCTTAAGTATCTTGGAGATGCGGTCTAACCAGTATTCAGCCTCCTCGGGTCTGTAAGAACCTGTGAAAGTAGGAGGCCTCAAGTGCTGGAATCGTTCGAGAAGACCGCGAGTACCCACGTCTCCCGTAGTGTAGGTAGCAGGTGAAGGTGGAGGTACATCCTCAGCCTGAGTAGGAGGCTTGACAGTCTAGGTAGGGCGTGTGGATGGCGGAGGTGGAGTCGCACTCCTACCCTGAGATAAGACCGCCAAGAGCTGCTGGTGCTGCTGCTGCATCAGCATCATCATCTACTCAAACCTATCAGTAGGTGGATCAGCTTGTGGCTCATACTGTGTCGAAGAAGATGCCCGGTTCTGCTCGTGAGCTGGTGGTGTAAAAGGTGGCAGTCCACCAGTAGGACCAGCGGAAGGCTGATCTGAGCCTGAACCTAGGTCCGTAGGACCACCTCTGTGGGAAGGAGTCTGGTCCATCGAATCAGTGAGCAAGAGGGGTGCCGTGCTCCTCGTATACTTCCATGACATGCCCTATACAGCATAGGGTACAACGCATGTAAGATGAAGCATAACAACATAATACATAATCACTTAAGCATTCCACACACTTTATAACAAAAGAGGCTGTATGCATTTCATTACCAAATTTGTCATAATACATGGAATACAGAGTTACATGAATCATGACAGAAGATGCATGGGAGCTAATACAACCAAGCTTCAACTACTAAAAACATACTACTAACTACTACATCCATCAACATGAAAACATAAACTGCCTAAAGCGGTAAGCAAAACAAACTACAAACAACAGCATAGATGTCTAGGCATTTGAGTCAGGTGATGGAGGAGGGGCATCCTTGTCCTGTACACAGCACAGGATAGTCCTCAATGTGCAAGACACCTTCTTAAAACTCCGCTTCATGAAGGCTTCGGTCACCTCAACTTTGGCTCGGGTCTCACCAAGCTCGGTCCGAACCTGCCCAATCTCTTGCCGCAGGGCGGCTTGGCCCTCCTCAATGCGAACCATACGAGCATCCCTCACAGCCTGAACCGCGTCCTGCTCGCATGGTGTAGGAGGGGAGCTCTCCTCGGTATCCTGAGCCTCTGAATCCTCTTCTTCTTCTTCTATTTTAGCTTCACTCCCTTCCTCACTCTCTTCTTCTTCGCTCTCCGCCTCATCCTCACTCTCCACATATCGGGCTCATAGTCGCCGTGCCCCGAGTTCCATCTGATGGAGAGTACTCTCGTCGATTTGATGAATCGGTGCTGGCCTTTCCATCCCCAGACTGTAGCCAAACTCCCGTGCAATTTTGCATATGAGTCGGCCGAAGGGAAGCGAATTAGAGCTTCTGGTGGAGCGTGCAGTGCTCACTATCTGTCGCAACACGAATGTAGGCACGCACAAGTTCACCCTCTGCCCCACTTGGTACAAAAAGTCTATCATGAGTCGCGTACACTCACTGCGATTACTGTGTCTGGGGTAGAGGTTGTATGTGAAGATGTGATGTAGTAGGCAGAAGTTGTCTGACATATGGGACACTAAAAGGCTTTTGCTCGGCTGCCACTAAACCAGTCGGCCACCACAAAGGAAACATGTGCGACGATCCCTTTCATGTGCACTCCCCAGATTCTGCTCACTAGCATGTACTTCGCCAAGGGGCATATCCATAAGCCGCGAAATCAATCTAACATCAATTATGGCAAACCGATCCACTCCACAAAAGAGCCGGAATTGCAAAGGTTCAAGTATAGGCTCATGAATGTTGGCATAGAAGGCTCAGATAGTACCTTCATTGGTGCGACCTCTGGCCTCAAATAGCAGACCCCAGTGGGCCGCCTCCACTTGCTCGAACAAGTAGTATTCACTGAAGAGTCGCCCATCCACCTGGGCTTCGAAGAGAACCCTACGGTCCTCATAAATTCCATGAGGTAGTGCCGCCAACTAAGCTTTTTCAGCAGGAATCTGGGGATCAAGATCTCGCTTCATTCGAAACTCCCGAGCGACGCTTGTACTAGCGGCAGTGCCTCTCGGCCGCCTTAAACGTGTAGGGCGACTAGGCCCAGCCTCATCAGCGGCACTCTTCCTCTTTCCCATAAGAGAAAGGATGGTGGAGATGGAGAAAATGGCCGAAACAATGGCAAAGAAAGTCATGGAAAGTGAAGGAAAGGAAAGAAAAGGGGCTGGAGGGTTGGTTCTCCATGGACTTGGATCTCAATAGGGGTTATAGAGGCCCAAGTGACTGGAAATGAAGAAAGAAAAAGGGAGAAATGGGACAGGTTAGAAGGTTACAGGATTTGGAGTCACAAATGAGGTATGTAGGAGCCCAAATGTGAGAAAATGGAGAGGGTAGGGAGGTAGGAATGGCTGTGAACGATGGATATGGATGGGTTGTGGCCAAAAATGATAAATTGGACATGCCCGGCTCATGAGTCTTAGTGGATCGAGGTACCACGGTTAACAGGATTCTACTAGTAAGGTTAGTACCTCAGGTTCAAATAAAGGCGTCCAAACATGGTGAACATACACAAGACAGATCGGGTTACTTGACGAGCTCAACTAGCTCGAGTGCACAACAAGTTGAACGATATGAAGCGCATAAGCACTTTGTGTGGCCAGCCACTATCGTCAACCGAAGTACGACTCGGGTTCGTCGAACACATCTCGCATGGCGAATGAATCTCAGCCACGTATTTATTTCCATTTTCGATTGCCTAGACTATGATCATAGCCCCAAACATAATCAATCCTTATTCAGAAGCATGTAGAGTAAAGCAGAATAAATAAAGTAATTCAAGCATGTTATAAAGCATATTATAAAGCCCAATACAAATAGGAAATACAAACACCTATATTTCATAAGTAAGCGGTTAAATTAAACAAACAACATAGAGGAAATCATATACATCTCTAAGGTAGCTGAGAATCCTATCTCAACACCTACCTAAAGCATAATCCTCTAAGTACTTACTCTTACAAGCATTTTCACAAACACTTAGGATACACTCTTTCAACATACATAGTATATATTATCAAGAACATGTATTAGGGCGAACCCTTTCGCCAAGTAAGTATTATACACATATATAGCATGTTCATATAGTAATTAATCATAGAAAACACACTTTTAGAATTTATACGTATACATTACTTTCTACAAATATGAGGAATACAGTATATTCAACATTGTTAACGTATAACTGAAAAATGAAACGGACAACACTTTGTACATGTGCAATAACATACAGATCATGAATCTATCATTATCTGACATTGAAAGCATTGAAAACCATAACCTATACGTCTAAAGTCCGCACCTTACACCGTAGAAGCGTAATGAACTCGATAGATTCGCTAAGCTTTAGTATACGGCAGTTTGGCAACCTATAGAATGAAATAGATTAGTTATTTCATCATTTGCAATGTTCATAACCCTAGATCAGATTAAGGTTAGGGTTTCTTACCTAGAAATGAAGTTGAAAATGCCAGGAAAGCAATAAGAATGATGTGGTTAGGCACGGATAGCAGTAGGGTAGAGTGGCAGGGAGATGCTCCCACAACTCTCAACCTTTCTCTCTCTTTTCTCTCTTCTCTCTCCTAAGTTTTCTCAAATTCGTATGGGCTGGATATGAGAGAGTTTAAGGTCCTTATATAGGCTAAAATATCACTAAAATAGACCTAAGGTCAAGGTATACTTAGGTTATAACCAAAGTGAGCTTGTTCCAGCTCAACGGAGCACTTCTGGAGCCCCCCCTTGAGCCAAAGGTTGGACTTAAGCTCACAGACTATGGATCTTGGTGGAGTTAAGTTTTTATTAGATCACACATGGCGGACCAGTTTCAGTTTAACAGTCATCGAATCTCGATCCGGGTTACAAGTACACAGACATTTATGGGCAATGTTTCCTGATCTGAGGGTGTATTTGGGTCAAATTTTGACGGTCTGATTGTTTATAATTGTCCCACAAATGTCAAGTCTCAGATTACTTAAACTTTATTAAATTTTTAAAGAAAACCAAGTTTTCTCACACTCCTCACTCCGGGCTCAAGCGAATAGCCGTGGGACACTATCTGGATTTGATCTCCGAGATGGTTGTCAAGCCCAGCGAGGCGGTCCTAATTCTATAACGTTGTATCATTCGGACCTTCGATGTGTAGTCCAGATCTGATACAGAGTTTCAATGTGCTCCCGAGAGCAGTCGAGTAATGAGTTTGATCCTAGATTTTAGGTTAACCTAGCGTCAATGATTCTACAAGTTTTGGGTCTTACAGATCGTATTTAAAGTGATTCAAGTGGATTTCATGGCTAATCTAGTTTAGTACTTAGTTAACTTTGTCTAATTTCTAAAGGATTTGATCCCAAGTGATTTCTGCCTGAGGTGGTACTCGGGCCATTGTTTGAAAATTTTCAAGTCGTTACACAATCTGACTCAACACTCACGTAACTTGACAAACCAGGGCACTTTCAATCTCCCCATTTGTCAATTACGTGACAAAAACCAAAACACCTTAGAATGCTCTAGACAAACACACCCTAAATTATGTGTACATGCTTTTACACAATTTTATAATTTCTAACCCATGTACACAACCAGATAGCTGCTCTCCTTGACTTGTAAACTCCCCCTTTCTTATTGCAGCTTGCTCTCCCTGACTTGTAAACTCTCCCTTTCTTATTGTAGCTTGCTCCCCCTAAACACCTGCACAACCATTCAAGCAGATATGCAATTTTCATTCGGGGTGTTTACAAAATGTTCTCCCCCTTTTTGTCAGTCATTGACAAAGATAGATCAAGTGATATTGACTAAAAAGTGAATTACTTATGAGAACTACCCAGGTAAAAGCAGATCAATTGATGTATAATAAAGAATGTAGTTCAAGCAGAAATTAATATCAAAACCTATGAATGCATATTAAATTAGATAAAACAGTGATATCGTAGATAAAATAATCAGTAAAGCATAGTTCATGCATACCATAACAGAAACTTGATAAACCAGGGGAACTCAAGACAGAATCATGGCAGTAAAAAATAAGAATTATACTCAGCCATTATCAAAATGAACCCAAAATATCCAACATATACTGCCACAGACAGCAGTAACTTAACAGTTTATCCAAAAAAACAAGCCCATGCAAGGGCACCCATAAGCAAATACCAATATCAATCCCACATCAAGGCATATACAATCACAAAAAAAAACTTATGCAGGTTAGAGAGCTGTCATATGTACTCAAGGTAGCGTAGAACGTTTAAAAAGATACTAATGTTCATACGCTGAGTTAGGAGGTGTATGTGTGTGACAGCATTCAGGGATCAGTGCTATGGAGTAGAGTGCGATGGTGTTGTGTCATCTCATCGACACGTCATCAAATCTATCAGCTGTTGCACAGACTGCTGCACTTTATGGACAACCCACTCCAAGACTGTCATCCGCTCATGCATAGAGTGGATATCTCTCTGGATTTCCCCGATTCTGTCCAGCTTATATCGTTTGGCGTGTCTAGGCGTTGACGCTGATGGGGCTGGATCGAGTCTGGAGGATTCATCTCCCGCCATCTCTATTTCCTCAGCATGAGAAGCACTAGCTTCTGCTCCACCTTCTTGGATGCCTTCTTCTTCATCTTCAACATACTCGTGAAACCTCAAGTCCATTTTGCGAATGTTCTTTATATTGAAGACTTGAAGTGGGAGTACTGGATTAGTGGTAGATGGGAAACCAATGGTATTGCATATCCTGCTGATGATCCAGGGATATGGGAGATGAGATCCCTGGAGGTATGAACAACATTTACTAACTGACTGACAAGCTGAGTTGGGAGGCGCATCCTTGTCCCATTTGAACAGAATAAACTATCATGATCATGAGTCTAGTGAGATCGGATCTGTTGGTGCTTCTTGGATATACATTTATGGTGAATATACCATGCAGAATCTAAAATCGGGGCTCCATGAATCTAGCTTTCAGTGCATTCCCTCGATGCCACAGGATGTCTCGACCATTACATAGATACTTGGTTACCATGGATCGAACATCAGGGTAGTCGAGGTCCAATTGAGGGAGGACTTGTGGAGCCATGGTGGCAGGAGTAATCAACACATCAACATGACTATTCAGAGAGACCATAAATGAAGGAGGATCTGGTACAGGTGAGTAACACGTGACGAGGAAGTTCTGTGTTTGCTCAATCTGGCATGGCCCCCCGAAGTCTAGAACAGGCAACCACCCGATCGCAGCAAATAAGGGTTCCAGATTGTACCGTGCTAAGCAACCCCTGTCTACTTTTCTTTCATGGATCAGTTTCCTGCCGGTGTATTTTGCAGGACGTTGGCTAGTCGGAGGCGAGGGTGCTGGTTGAGATGGTGCCGAAAATTTGGTCTGGGACCCGCCTTGTGAAGTTTGTCGTGATCTTTACCCAGTGGGGATACCAGATTTTGGGGCCCTTGCCCTTTCTTTTGAAGCAAGGATTTTTTTTTCGGGTAGTTCTTGAAGTGTCACGCCCCGAAATCCGACACCTGGGTATATTCGACCCCGATTCCGTACCCGAAGGCATGACTTATGTTTTATATGTTTACATTTAATAATCCCCACATATATTAAAAAAATAATCTCATTCATAAAATATAACGATCCAAAAATTGAATAATTAAACATTTATTTAAAGAAGAAAAATGTCCATGTTCCGACTATTCAAGATTATCATCAAACACGTGTCATCGTAATGTTGTCATACTAAATGTTTATTACACTTATTTTGAAAATGATAAAGAAAAAAAAATAAATAAAAGAAATCTCTTTAAGCTCCTCCATGTGATCCCGATCCTGAAATTTTAAAATCCCAACAGGGTAAGCTGCGAAGCCTAGTGAGTAATCTCAACACAGGTTTCAAAATAACCTCATATAACATGAATAAAAGTATTAAAAGATACAATACCTATTTAGGCAAAACAACAAATGAGGAGATTTAATAAACAAAATACTTCAATGTAAATTCAAAGAAAAATGAATGAATGAAATCAACATATGTTATACTCCATAATAACATGTGTGGTTTATTCTTTTTAATACCAGGGCCAGTTTACACCGGTTGGCCAACACCCGCGCCAATACAACACCTAGCCTGGCAATGGGAACCTCTCGCATAATATGCTCACCCATCCAAAGGGCACTTGGTGAGGGACCCATTCGTACGTTAGCTGGTCAGACTACTACCCTACCGAACCTGACAGTGGGAACTTTTTGCAATCCTGACATGCTCACCCACTCAAAGGGTACGGTAGAGGTTCCAAAAGGTGCCAGTTGGGTTTCTGGGACTTTCAACCCAAGGGTCTTGATCGCCCCACCTATTTACGCTTTAGGGATTTTCAACCCAGAGGACTTGATCGCCCCACCTATTTTCTGGTGTTTCACAATTATAATGATGCATGATTTTAATATTTCACAAATCAAATATTTCTAAAAAACATTTAATGACTCCTATTGATCAATTCATAATACGTGATGTGCACAATTTATTAAATTTAAAATAAAATTGTTAATCAATGTAAATTACATATACATGACGAAAGTTCTACAAAAAAAAAATATATATATATATAAATAAAAATAAAAATAAACTTGCAATATAATTTATTTGATTTAAGAATCCAAAATTTATAAACTCAAGATTTTTGCAATAATATCATGTCAATAAAATAAAGACAACTGAACGACAAAAATTAAAATGACATGTTTAAACCTATAGTATGCATTTAAATAATAAAAATTTAAACAAACAACAAGATGGGCAAGTAAGATCAAATTATTTGAATGAATGAATAATTAAATAATAATAAATAAAAAACATTATTATTATTATATTTTAAATATCAAGTGAGAGAAAACTCACCTTTTAAAAAAAAAATATTTTATTTTCTTTTCTTTTCTTCCTCTTTCTTCCTTTTTCTCTCTCCTCTTTTCTTTCTTCCTTTTTCTCTCTTCTCTCTCTCCCTCTCTTTCCAACGTGAATGTCCAGCAACCCCTTCTTATTATTATTATTTTTTTTATATATCTCTCCCTCTCTCTCTCTCTCTCTCTCTCTCTCTCTCTCTCTCTCTCTCTCTCTCCTCACTTCTCACTTTCTCTCTTCATCTCAACTTCTGACATTCACACCGAGTGAATAGTCACCCTCCCTCTTTATAGTGCCTTTTTACACACATTGCACAAGCAAAACGCTTCACAAGCATTTATACTTCCGTTTTGCATATCTTTTCATCACGTTTTTCTTTTTTCTTTTCTTCTTCTTCTTTTTTTTTTTTTTCCAACGTGGGTGGTTAAATGCACATATGTAGCATGCATCTTATGTGCACCGCATGCATGTGACACATGTATGTGTAAGCTATGAGGCATGCATGGGCTACTTGTGTATGCGTGAGAGGTATGTATGTAATGTGTATGATGTAGATGGATGGATGGATCAATAGATGGACGGATGGATGTATGGATAGGTGAATGGATGTGTATGATGTGTTTGGTGCATGTGTGTGGTTGTGATGTATTTGATGGTGCATAGGTGTATGATGTAGATGGATGGATGGATTAATGTATGCATAGATGGATGAATAGATATATGCAGATGCGTTGTTGTATGATTGATGGCTAGACTCCAAGGTATAGTTGTGGATGGACGGGTAGGATTGCTGGTGGCCATATGACCAATATGATGGATGGTTAGTTCAGATGCAAAGGCAAGTGTTCCGATGATTTTCAACATATGGATGGTTAGATGGTTGTATTGTTGGATGAATGGTTAAATGTATGGTTAGATTCATTAGTTAATGAACAGTTGGTTTGGATGTGTCCAAATTAATGGTTGAGATTGAACCAATTGATCTTGTAGATCGACGATCAAATCAGACTAATTGGGTATGTCGATCAATGGTTAAATTTTGACGGTAAAAATTTATTTGGGTTATTACATGAAGACTCCCCCGGACCGGATGCTACACCTTTGTCCTTTCCCATGTGGTCAAGTGGATTTTGAAGGATTTGGGAAAAATGATAAACACTCCCGACAACCCTAAAAAATTCCCAAAAAGGGTATTACCCGATTTGTGGGGTGATTTGAGTAGTCCGACGTGGCTTCCAGCAGTTTGGTTGAGAGAATTGAGTAGAGAAGATGACCGAAACCCTTGAGACAATAAGCCCCCTTTTACGCTTCGCTGACTTTTATCGGGCTGCATCTGTCGATATTATAGATCATTGTTTCGATAACATCGAGAAGTTGTTGTTTGATTCCATCGAGTCTATCTTCGATATCAATCTTGGTCACACGGCTACTCATATTCTCAAGAGACAACGATGATATCGACCTTTTACCGATATATCGAGAAAGTCATATCGATAGTCATATCGAAGATGAAGATTTTCAATTTTCAGCATTCAGATGACTCTTTAAGTATACTTTTCATATTTCTTATCAATAGTGTACTCAACAAAAAATATGTACATGTACTGTACACAACAAAATTATAAACATTTGAATGTTTATACAAAAGATTGAGGCAAGGAACCTTAGATATATCATTTTAAGCTCATAAAAAAAAATTCTCATTTTAGCACAGGTTCAGATTCTATTGCATGGTCTGAACTAATTCTTCCTTATCCATTTCATTTTGTTAACCGATTTGAGTGGTGGTGCAAGGGCATTGCTTCTATCCATATCCTTAAGTGGACTTTTGAAGTTCTGTATTTGTCTGGTTGATAATTCGTTAACATGATTCTGACCAGAGTTAGGTTTAGTCCTCCTAGGTATTATGCATTCAAACTTATAATGACCTGAATCACCACACAAATGATACGTTGGAGTTGTTCTGGTCTTACTCCTAGAAGCAGCAGATTTTTCGGTTCTAGGTGCTGCATTTCTGGCCTTTGGCTTAAATTTTTCATATCCTAAGCCACTTTTATCCTTTCTAGATTTTCCCATTCCCAACAGTTTTTCTACCTTTTCGCCACTCTAGGAAAACTTGTAGTTTATCTTGACCATCTTCTTGGATTCTTCTAAATCAAACAGGAGTGAATGATTTTCATTTTGAAGCAGCATATTTTTGTCTTTTAAGATCTTAACCTGTCTGTTCAATTTCTCGGACTCGGATTTAAGTAAGGAGTTAACTCTCTCAAGTCTATCATTGTCAGAGTGATATTGCTGTAAATCATTGATTAGATGTGTATTAATTTCTAGAGTTTAATCCAAATCTTGTTGCAGCAATTCCAATTTGTTCTCAAAATTTCCAAGCCTTTTAACCACTCTGATGTTATGGATATATAGTTGATTGTAAGCATCTTATAGCTTATCCTTTTCTTCTTCTGTTCCCTCATTATTAGATGAAAATGATTCAGTGGCTTGCCATTCTTTCTCGTTCTCAGATTCAGTGGGAATATTGAAGCAGTGGAGACCATGAGTATTTTCAATGATTTCTGATCTCCATCGCTTTCTGAGTCATTGGATTCTAAATTTGACTCAATATCATCCCACGTGGCAGCCATTGCCTTGCCCTTAGTTTTTCAGTTTGGGCATTCGGTTAATAGGTGTCCATACTCATGACAGGCATAACATTGTGGTTCTTTGGTTCTTTTACCAAATTTGCCTGCAGAAGGTTTATAGTTCACCTTTCTTCCCTTGGAAGGACGACCAAAGAATTTCCTGAATCGGTGGGCTAGCAAAGCCACTTCCTCATCTTCATTTTCATTTTCGCTCTCACTGTCCTCATGTAATGTTTTCTTAGAGGTTTTTAGGACAGTTGTTTTAGATTTAGGGATTTGTTTGAAGTGTAGTTTGAAAGTTTGTAGGAAACCTACCAGTTCTTCTACTTTCATCTCATCAATGTTCTTACACTCCTCAATTGTTGTAACCTTAGGATTAAATCATTTCGGAAGGGATCTTAAGATTTTCTTACAAATTTTTTGTATCGAAACTTTTTCTCTCAATCCACCCATGGAGTTGTAAATAATGTTTAACTTGGTGAAAAACTCCATAAACGTCTCATGCTCTTCTATTCTGAGACCTTTAAACTGTGAAGTCAGAAGTTGTAGTTTGGACCTCTTCACAGTGCTTATGTCGTCATGGGTTATTTTCAATAGATCTAATGCTTCCTTGGATGTCCCACACATACTTATCTGATTGAATATATCCTAGGACACGGCACAGTAGATAACATTCATAACCTTTTCTTCAGATATTTGTCTTTCTTTGTCGAATGCTATCCACTTTTCTTTGGGTTTGGGTTTTGTGATGGTTGTGCCACTGTCAAGTACAATTTGTTCAGTAGGTGGCACATATCCATTTTTAACTATATCCCAAATATCATGGTCCAAAGATCTCAGAAAGTAGTGCATCTTAGCCTTCCAGTATGCATAATTTGAGCCATCAAATACTGGAGGTCTAGTGACTGATGAGCCCTCTCCTTTGGCCATATTCCTAACTTCAGTTAAGATCACTCTCTAGGCGGTGAAGCCCTTAAAGAGAGACCCGCTCTGATACCAATTGAAATTGCAGTGAAGACCACACTAGTTGAAGAAGGAATACGCCAATATGTCCTAAAGGGGGGTGAATAGGACTTTTAAAGGCTTTATGGTCTATTTTAAAATCCTATTACACTAATCTTAACAACAGACATATATTAGGATTACTCAAATATAACTCTACTGGCTTCAAAACCTGGTAGAGGATCCAATCACAAACTATGCAAGAAGTAGCAATATATAACCTAGTTTATGATGGATATAACTGTGAATGTGTGTGAGGTGTGATCAGATATATTTATGAATGCATTCACATGAATTACAAACACATAAGAAGAACAATCACAAACGCAGTCATTTTTATAGTGGTTCGACTACTTGTCTACTCCACTCCCGGTAACCGCACTCAACCCTTGAGTGTACCGGATTTCACTAAGGAGGTTTCACAGTGGTTCACCTCAAACCTAAGGTTTTAAATCAGGTTCACCTTCAACCTTTACAACCTACACTGAGGCTGACTGTTTATGCTCTCACGAGCAAGGGTCAACACAACGCACCCACTTTTAGGCACACTGGCCAAGGATCTTCCATAAGACCCTACTGGAGGTTTCTACACGGTTCACCTCAAACCCAAGAGTTTTACTGGTTCACTCCTAACCAGATGTTTATGCTCTCCACAGAGCAAGGGTCCACACAATGCACCCACCACGTACACTCCCGCCGGAGGCCTCCTTGAGGACTTCAAAGGGTGAGAACCACTTAAGACCCAATCCTAAAAAGGAATGATCACAAGTGTCCTCTTGGACTCTAGATACTTACAAATAAGTTGATGAGTCCCGATTAGCACAATGTCGAAGTCCTCCTCCTCCTTGCTAACGAAGAGTCTTCTGCTCCCTTGATCCGCAACAGAATGATGTACCAATACTTGGCTTCGGGTTGGGTCAAGGTCAAGATGGAATCCTACTCTCTAAAGGTTTTCCTATAAGGAAGATAGAGTAGTTCCAATCTTATGCATTCAAGGCAACCCAGCTTAATGATTTTCCATTAAGGTAATAACTGGAGGATCCTTGAATGCGAAAGTTCATTCCCCAATCCACTCTATTAAATATCAATGATGAGGGTGTATTGGAGGATGAACTTCCTTGAGAGAAAGGGCTTTGGGTATATGATCTAAGGTAAAACACTCAAAAGCTCTCTCTACTTTCTCTCCCAGTAATAATAGACAAGTCCTCTATATATAGGCAGAAGGTTCCAATGGATATAAAACAGTCACATTTATGACTGAGTTTGATATCATCGAGCGTATACTATCGATAGCATCGATGGTCTACTCGATGACTTGAACTCAAAGTCATACGCTTTTGAAACCTTTTGCCAGATGGTCGATGAATCGAAACCACTGTCGATATCATCGGATTTTGAACTCCGATTCCATCGATTGTAGGTTCGATCAATCGACACTTGAAAAATGAGAGAGACTTGTCATGGAATATTTCAGGTTGTTAAGATATGATCGAGGGTCAGCCGATGTCATCAGAATTTGTATATCGATGATATCGAAGGCAGTGTCGATGCATCGATAAATCCAATAGATTTACCAGTAAACTCGCTGGACAGTTTGTGTCCAGTTTCGATACAATCGACTTGGTCTCGATATCATCGACATATGAATATCGATTTCCTCGAATGGCCCCCGATGAAAGTTAAAAACAACCTAAAATATCTGCTGAAAGAAAAACGTGCCCACGATCGATATCATCGATGGACTTCCGATCTTATCAATATTTGATTTCAGATCATATAGGAAGACACATCTATATATCAAAGAAATTCAAAATTTTCTCTAAAAAATAGGGGCACCGAAAATCTGCCTGTCAATCTTATCGAGTCACTTTCGATGGGCTCGAGATTTGAGTATTGATGGTATCGATAGGTGTATCGATACATCGATAATTCGTCCAGATATGTTGTGAAGTTGCTGGACATATTTGGTCCTCTTTTCGATTATATCGATGAAGCATCGAGGACTCAACAGTGCAGGTCGATCATATCGAGGGTGTTTCAATAAAATTGACAAGGCGAGAAAAACTTAGAGATTTTCCTATTTTAAAAAAGTTTTCTCACCATAAAACCCTATGATTTTCTAACTTGTTTTTAAGGGTTTTATTCACCTGGTGTTTTGAGATAAGGGATGTGAGGCTTTAAATTTACCTGTGGCGAGCTTGCACACATCCGGTTGAGGCAGACGCTTGAATTTATCTTCCTATCAGGCTCTGTAGACAATCTGACTCAACACTCACGTAACTTGACAAACTAGGGCACTTTCAAAGGGCTCCCTTATGGAGGCCCGGTAAGCACACAAGGTGGGCTTCAAGGTTTGGATAATACTACTAGCATCAATGGGGGCCCAATGGTTTGGGGTTAGCCCAATAAAGTGAGATGGGTCATACTAATAATAGTGCAAGCCTAATGATTTGGGTTAGTCCACTAAGAGGAGATGAGAATGGGCCTAACAATGGGCCCTATGGAGGATTACAATGTGGACATTTTACCATCATTGCTCTTACAATGTGGACATTTAACCACCATTGCTCCCAAGGTGTGGCCCATTTAGAACCTATCCTATAATGAGGTCCATGGTCTTTATACTAACTAGGAAAATGGATGGACATCATAAACACTATCACATACATCATGGTGGAATCACACATCACAGTTGGGCCTCATCACATAGGCCTCACATGCACCACAATGAGCCTCATCACAAGGGCCTCATACACATCACAATGGGCCTTACACAAGGGCCTCATGTACATCACCATGGGCCTCATACAAGGGCCTCACATACATTACATTAGGCCTCATCATGAAAAGGCCAAGCTAAGAGTCCTAGGGGGGGGGGTGAATAGGACTATGCCAAATTAAAAATTAAATGCGGAAATAAATAAATATAAATAAAGATAGCACTAAACAATCCCACAAAGCAGAAATGAATAACAACCTCAAATGTATAAGTATTGAGAGGTTGATATAGATGTTGTTCTAAGGACAACCTTACACCAAAAACCAATGGTTTATGGTAGGACAACCTAATTCCTAGAAAGGTCTGTGTATCAAAATCTCAAACCGATATAGAGGAATAAAGAATAAAATAGCAAAGAAAATAACTAAGCTATTACAACATTCCCACACTTTCATAAAAGATTACAACATTCTCCACAAATGCTTAAAAGGAAATTATAACATTCACAGAAAACTACAATCAATCATCCACCACAAGACCAGAAATTATACTGGTTCGCTTGTGTGCACACAAACTGTTTAGAAAAATAGCTACACAACTACTTCACTCCCAATATCCTCACACAATAGATATTAGCATTCACTATGCAATAAGTTTTTCAAGGTTCACCTAAAACTTCACAATTGTGCTTTCAAGTGGGCTTACACAATTCAAAAAACCCCACACTCTGAGTTTTCTCGATCACCTCAGACAAACCAAAAAGAAAGAGATTTTTCCTGGCACAATCTCAAAGAAACCAAAAATAGATTTACATAAATGTAAAATACTTATCTGGATATTCTCCTTTGATGAAGCCCGGAAGAACCAATTCGAAGTAGATGTTCAATGTCTACACTCACTTATGAAAAGGTTCTAAGTTCTAATTGAATTTTAGATTAAATCACCTTGGGCTTGCTTGATTTGATTTTGATTGCAAGAAAGGGGAAAACTAAAATCCCTTCTTCAAATAAAATTGGAATGTAGAATCTCAAAATCAAATAAAAAAAGCTAATTAAAGAGAATATTAAATGAGCAATAAATAGCTTAAGAATATCACAAACTTATCTCTCAGAGTGGTGTCTTGATTTTGCTTGAATTAAAAGAAAAACTCTAAAAATCGTGCTCTATTTATAAGTGCAGAAACTGTTCACTTGACTGGTCCAGGGGACAACTCGACTGGTCGAAGGACCAACAAATTTTTGAAATTTCGGGCACGATAAGATAAGATCGTTCCACGACTTGTCGAGTGGCCTACACGACCGGTCGAACTTTGCTTTTGACTGGTTGTGTGGGACCCAATTTAGTTATTGGACTTTGATTCGAGCCTGCTCGACTGGTCGAGTAGTCTCCACGATTGGTCGAAGATCCAATAAAAAATCTCAAAAATTAGTAACAAACCTTGGACTGGTCGAGGAATTTCTTGGACTGGTCGAGCCAGTACTAGGACTAGTTGAACATAGGCTAAGACTAGTCGAGAAAAAGCCTATAAAATTATATAGTGACCCAATTTAAATATGCAATCGATATGACCTAAGCTATGGTCAATCTAGGGTCATTCATACCTTATAAGTGAAATTTGAATATTGAATCATCATTTGCTTTGGTTGATAGTTGATCTTGAAGTACTTGAAGCTTAATATCTTGACTTACTTTGAATCTTGAACTTGAAGTACTTTGAACTTATGACTTGTATTTCACCTTGAGCTTTGAGTTCCAAAACAAAGCACCTTATCTTGACATAGTTGAAGCTTTGAAACCTTGAACTATCACTTGATGTTGTACTTGAACTTGTATCTCTTATACTTATGATGCTTGAAACTTGAATTGAAACATCTTGAACTTGTACTTGAATTGCACGATCTTGAATAAGAAGATGAACTAAATAAGATATAGATTCTAAGAGGTTTTGGCGCTATAAAATTTGACAAACATAGGAACTAGATAGAATAACATTTACACATCACATGGGCCTCACATGTATCATATTGGGCCTCATCACATGGGCCTCATACACATCACAATTGGGCCTCATGAAACAGCCCATGATCTAAGCACAATGGGAGGATGGTGTGTGTAACACATACATCATAGTGGGCCTTATGGGGCAGCCCATGATCCAGTAAAATAGATGGTCAACATTTGTAACATATACATCAAGGAGGGCCTCACAGGTCAGCCCTATGGTCTAGAAAAATAGATGGACAGTGTGCTTACAACACACACACATCAAAGTGGGCCTTATGCATCACAAAATGGGCCCCACCAGCTAGACAGGGAGGACGGCAATGTGGGCCGTCTTGCTGAACGGTCACCCCACTGCTGCTAGCCCTATTAGGCGTTAAACAGATAGATAGTATAAATGAGACACATACATATGGTGGGGTCCACGTCCAAGGACTGGACTGCGTGGATATAACACATATATTAAGGTGGGTCCACGTGAGTGTGGCCCACCAGTTTGAATCAAATTGATATTTATGTTTTTCCTTCATCCAGGACTATCCAAATGGATAGGTAGCAGGCCTGCTCACAGGACAGGCAGCGTGAATAACATCATGATGGGCCGCACAAGTGGTCAACATGGATAAAAATAAACATCATGATGCGTCCAGCACCTGTCCCAACATCTAGACGGTGTGGATAATACACATACATCTCGTGGGCCCCACAACCACTGGACGGCGTGGGTGTTACACATACATCATGGCAGGTCCCACCATCCAGGGTCTGGACGGTGTGGATGTAATACATAAATCATGGTGAGGTCCACGTCCCAGCCCCTGGATGGCGTGGATGAAATACCTACATCAGGTGGGGTCCAAGGGCTGACAGTTGTAAGTATTATGGTTTTTAGCCCCTATAATTGTCAAATTTTGTAGTGCCAAAACCTCTTGGAATCTGTGTCTTGTATAGCGCATCGATATATTCAAGACAATGCAAATTATGTACAAGGACAATGGTCTTTACTTCAAGAACTTCTAATGCAAGATCAAGTACATAGTTCACTCCTTCAAAGTCTCAAAGTTCAAGGTTTCAAAGCTATCTCTAAAGGCAAGACAATAGTCTGTACTTTGGGACTCATGATTCAAGGTGAAGATCAACTCAAGCTCAAGCTTCAATGTAACTATAAATTCAAGCTTCAAAAGTTCTCAAGTTCAAGCCTCTATATATGTCAAGACCTTAAGCTTCGTGAACTTCAAAGATCATCTATCAACCAAAGGAAAAGAAGTTTCAATGTTCATACATCATGGAGAAGGTATAAATGACCTTAGATTGACCTCAGGGTAGGTCATTTTTTAATACATAATTCATTTAGATTTTTATAAGTGAATAGACTGTTTCTGGACTAGTCCTGGACTTTGTTCGACTAGTCCTAGCACTGGCTCGACCAGTCTAAGAAATTCCACGACCAGTCCTAAGGTTGTTACAAATTTTTGAAATTTTTTGGTTAAGCCATGACCAGTCCTGGAGACTGCTCGACCAGCCGTGTGAACAGTGCACGACTCGTTCTCAACTAGTCCTGCAGCTATGACTCAAACTCCAGTGACTAAATCAGGGTCCACATAACTAGTCGTGGACAAGTCACGACCAGTCGTGGAGGTCCCTCGACCGGTCGTGCAAGGCTTACGACCAGTCGTGGAACGGCTTTATCCGATTGCGCTCAAAATTTCAAAATTCTGTTGGTCCTACGACTAGTCGTAGTGTCCACAGGACCAGCCGTGAACGCGATTTGTTCATCTATAAATAGAACACAAATTTCAGAGTATTTTATTTAATTCAAGCTAATTCAATTCGTCACTCTGAGAGATAAGTTAGTGTTCTTTTTAAGCTATATTGTGCTCATTTAATATTCTCTTAATTTGGCTTTTTTTATATTTGATTTTGTATTCTTTATTCCAATCATATTTGAAGAAGGGATTGAGGCTGCCCTTTTCTTAGAATCAAAATCAAATAGAGCTAGCCCAACTTGATTTAATTTTAAATCAATTTAGAACCTAGAACCATTTCATAAGTGAGTTTGGACATTGAACTTCTACATTGAAATTCTACTCCGAATTGGTTCTTCTGGACTCCGCCAAAAGGAGAATATCCAGGTATTTTACATTATTGTAAATTCCTTTGTTTTGGTTTTTGAGATTGTGCCAGAAACATCTCTGTTGTGGTTTGTCTGAGGTGATCTAGAAAACTCAGAGCGTGGGGTTTTTTGAATTATGTAAGCCCACTTGAAAGACACAATTGTGAGGGTTTTAGGTGAACCTGGAAAAACCTATTTTCATAGTGAACCCTAATATCCACTGTGTGAGGATATTAGGAGTGGAGTAGTTGTGTGGCTGGTTTCTAAACAGTTGGTGTACACACAAGCGAACCACTATAATTTCTTGTCTTGTGGTTTGATTGTTTATTTATTTGTGTAGATGATTGTAATTTCCCTTTTTACATTGTGGAGAATGTTGTAATTTCTTTTATGCAAATGTGGAGAATGTTGTAATAGCTTAGATTTCCCTTCTTGCTATTTATTTCATTATTCCTCTATAACAGTTTGAGTTTTTGATACACAAACTGTTCTAGTAAGGTTGTCCTGCCATAAACTCTTGGTTTTTATGGTGCAAGGTTGTCCTTAGAATAACATTTGTATCAACCTCTCAATACTCATTCTTTCGAGGTTGTCTTTAAATTCAGCAATGTGGGATTATCTTTTCCTATCTGTATTTAATTTATTTAAAATTTGAACCCCCCCCCTCTAGGACATACAGTCGGCCTTTTCAAGTGGTATCAAAGCCTAATAGCTCACTTTTAATTATTCTTTTTTAGATTTATTTCCTAAGCTATTTGAGATGTCAAATTTTGCTAGCCTTTCAGTCACTAGGCCTTCACCATTTGATGGCTCCAATTATGCCTATTGGAAAGCCAGAATGAGGATTTTCCTAAAATCAATAGATGAGAGGGTGTGACAAGTCACAGTGACTGAATGGACCCCTCCTACCACTGAAGTAACTGGTACCGACGGATCCAAATTTATGAAAATTTCACCTTATTTTTCTTGGACCACACTTCAGAAAAGTGAGAGTAGTTCCAATGCAAAAGCACTAAATGCAATCACTTGCGCACTATCACCGGATGAATTCAAAAGAATTATATCCTGTGATACTGCAAAGCAAACCTGGGATATTTTAGAAATGACACACGAGGGAACAACAATTGTCAAGAAATCTAAAGTCCAAATCCTCACAACTAAATTCGAGGAAATACGTATGGAGGAAAGTGAAACTTTCATGGACTTTTATACTAGAGTAAATGACATTGTTAACTCTATGTGGGGTCTCAATGATAAAATCTCAGAAAGTAAAGTCTGTGCAAAGATACTACGCTCACTACCTAATCAGTTCAATTCAAAGGTGACCGCAATCCATGAACTTCGTGATACGGACAATATGAGGGTAGAAGAATTGGTTGGGTCTTTACAAACCTATGAGTTGAATTTTAAAGCTCCTAAAGGTAAATCAATTGCCCTTAAATCTTCTAAATGTTTTTCTCAAGAAAATTGTAGTAATTCTGATTTAGAAAATTCTGAAGATGATATGACCCTTTTAGCTAAAAATTTTTATAAAATTTTCAAAAGTTAAAAGAGGGTTGATTTTCAAAAATCTAATGATAAGAAAAGATCTAAATTTAAAACTTGGAAATCATTAAAAGATAGCCAACGTTACAGCTGCCATGATTATGGGCATTTAGCAAACAAGTGTCCTAAAAAGGATGAACCTAAAAAGAAAGGTATGTTGGCTACTTGGGATGAATCTTCTGGCTCTGTAGCCTCTTTTGAATCAGAAGATTCTGAAACTGAGTCGGGTAATGAAGTCAAAGCCCTTATGACTCTAGCCAAGTTCACTTTGTCAGATCATGATGATTCAACTAGTAAAGAAAATCTGAATAGTGATCATGAAAATGAAGAAGATCTTCAAGATGCTTACAATGGCCTATACAAGGAAAGTTGTAAAATTGCGGTAGAAATAAAACTTCAGAAAGAAAAGTTTTTGAAACTTAAAGAAAATTTTGATACTCTTTTTTTTAGAAAAATCCCACATTTCAAATTGTTTTGAAAAAACTAAATGTGATTTAGATTTCAAAACTTCCCTGATTGAAAATTTAAAATCTGAAAATGAAAAACTAAAACTTGAAGTCTCTTCACTTTTGAGTTTAAAGGATACATGGAGGTATGCCTAAGGTGATCCTAGTTAGAAAAACTATTATTCGGATCCAGAAAATGTGGTGACCGATCTAGTTTGGGCTACAACAAAAGTACTCCTCTTAAACATAAGAATACTCCTCCTAAGTTTGTGAAAGGAGAGCCTTCAAACTCAAAAGGGAAAAGTTTAAATCAAATTTTTTTAAAAAATACTAAAACTTTTCAAACTTTAAAACCTAGAAGTAACTATATCAATTACAAAAATCATAATCATAATCCTTTAGCTGAGAAAATTGTTGATTTACTTAAGGAGCTCTTAAAATCTAACTCAATGGGTCAGTCTTATGTCAACTACAAACACAAAAAGACCAACTATACTCATAAACCCAAAACAGTAATGAAATGGGTTCCTAAGGTTACTTGCTTGGTTGCCCACACGGCTTTCAAAGCTTCAAGCCATTCAAAGTGGTACCTAGACAGTGGATGCTCCAGACACATGACTGGTGACAAAGGTCTGTTCACCAATCTTAAAGACATGACTGATGGTTCAGTCACATTTGGTGATGGTAGCAACTGCAGGATTATTGGCCAAGGTACGGTTCAACTTTCTAACCTCTCTTTATTTGAGAATGTTTTATATGTAGAAGGTTTAAAACATAACTTATTCAGCATTTCTCAAAGATGCGATAAAAACCACAGTGTAAAATTTTCTAACCTAGGGTGTGAAATTTTAAATAAAGATGGTTCAGTAATATTAACTGGTCATAGAACTTCTGAAAACTGTTACATTGTAAGTGAGTCAAGCTCGTCTAATCTATCATGTTACATGGTTCATACCGATGAGATTGAGTTATGGCATAAATGCCTTAGTCATATACACTACCGTAACTTATATAGACTGAGCAAAAGAGAGTTAGTAAGAAGCTTACCCAAAATACAAAAAAATAGATAAACTATGTGGTGAATGCCAGATTGACAAGAAAACTAGGAGCTCTCATAAAAAGGTGGAATCCAATGCCACATCTAAACTGCTCAAACTTCTCCATATGGATCTAATTGGACCAACAAGAATGGAGAGTCGAGGTGGTAAAAAGTATATTCTGGTAATTGTTGATGACTTTACCAGATATACTTGGGTAGTCTTCTTAAGAGATAAATCAAAAACTCTCGATGAAGTTAAAAGGGTACTCAGATGTATCCAAACTGAAAAAGAGACTCAAGTTTATAAGATCTATAGCGATCATGGATCAGAATTTGAGAATAGCAGTTTTGAGAAGTTTTGCAACGATCAGGGAATATCACATGAATTCTCTACGCCTGAAACACCACAACAAAATGGTATAGTAGAAAGAAAAAATAGAGTGCTTCAAGAAATGGCTAATGTAATGTTAAACAGTATGAAGCTCCCTAAAAACCTTTGGGCCGAAGCCGTAAATACTATGTTATTTAATTAACCGCGTTTATATGAGAAAATCAAATAGTAAAATGACTTATGAAATGTTGTTTAACAAGAAGCCTACTGTAAAAAACTTTCGAGTTTTTGGCAGCAAGTGCTATATTTTACGTGACCGTGAAAATCTGGGTAAATTCGACACGAAAAGTGATGAAGGGATATTTTTAGGGTATGCTCTAAATAGTCAAGCATATCGGGTTCTTAATAAGAGGACCGGTGTGATTCAAGAGTCAATTAATGTGGTTATTGATGATCACTTGAATATACCTGTCTCAAGTTCAGATAATAATGAAGTACTTCTAATTGATAAACCAGATTCCTCATCAAGTCAAAATAACTCTGAACTGAGAACTGTTAAAGACCATCCATCTAATCAAATTCTTGGAAACCCTCTCACTAGTGTACGCTCTCGTAGACAACTAGAAGATGTGTGTAACTACGTATGCTTTACATCCCAGATAGAACCGGCTAACGTAAAAGAAGCTCTTACTGACAAAAACTGGATAGTTGTGATGCAAGAAGAGCTTAATCAATTTGTTAGAAATGATGTTTGGTACTTAGTTCCTAAAACAAAAGATAAACATATTATCAGAACTAAGTGGATTTTCAAAAATAAGTCTGATGAATTTGGTAATATTATTAGAAACAAGGCTAGGCTGGTCGTACAAGGGTACACTCAAATTGAAGGCATCGATTATGATGAAACCTTTACCCTAGTAGCTTGTCTTGAATTAATCGGACTATTTATATCAATTACCTATTTTAGAAAGTTCAAAATATATCAAATGGATGTAAAGAGTACTTTCTTAAATGATGATTTGCATGAAGAAGTGTATGTTAAACAACTAACGGGTTTTGAAGACCCTAAGAATATTAATCATGTCTATCGCCTAAAAAAGGCTCTCTACGGTTTAAAACAAACTCCTAGGGCATGGTATGAAAAATTGACTAAGTTTTTACCAAGTCATAACTTTATAATGGGAAGTGTTGATAAAACTCTGTTTGTAAAGAAACATAATGATCACATTTTAATAGTACAAATTTATGTTGATGATATTATTTATGGATCTACCCATGCTAACATGACTATTGAGTTTGCAGATCTTATGAAATCTAAGTTCGAAATGAACATGGTTGGGGAATTGAATTATTTTCTTAGGTTGCAAGTTAAACAGCAACCTGATGGTTTCTTTATTTCTCAAACTAAATATGCACTAAACTTAGTTAAAAAGTTCGGATTTGAGAATGGGAAGAATTTTAATACTCCTATGAGTATAACTTTAAAACTCTCAAAAGACTCTACAGGTAAGAAAGTAGATCCTAAATTATATCGCAGTATGATAAGTAGTTTGTTGTATTTAACTGCGAGCCGACCTAATATTGCATTTAGCATAAGTATTTGTGCTAGATATCAATCTGACCCTAAAGAGTCACATTTAACTACTGTTAAGCGGATTATGCGATATGTCGCAAGTTCAGATAATCTGGGTCTTTGGTATCCACATGATACTAATGTGCAATTAGCTGGTTACACCGATGCTGATTGGGCTGGTAACATTAATGACAGAAAATCAACCAGTGGTCATTGTTTCTATGTTGGAAACTGTTTAGTTTCTTAGCAAAGTAAGAAACAAAGTTCTGTATCATTCTCTACCGCTGAGGCTGAATACATTACAGCAAGAAATGCATGTACTCAGCTTGTATGGATGAAAAGAATGTTAAGCGATTACGCAATTACAAAGGATTCTATGGTTTTATATTGTGATAATTATTCACTCCCCAAGTATAGGGTTGTGATGTAGTAATAAACTCGGTAAGACCGAGGTCGAATCCTAAGGGACTGATACCTGTACGTAGTTTGAAACTAAGTAGAACTAGAACTAGACTAAGATGAAATCTAAACCAGGGAAAATAAGGGAATAATGATGAAAATAATTAATCTAAAACTGTATAATTTAAAGGTAGGAAACTAGGGATTCAGAGGATCCACTTGTAGAGATCAGGGAGATCTATTCTTGATTCAAGAACTCAACTGGACTTAGAGTCCCATCTTCATCTAGTTGGAAGATATATCACTAAAAGCACAATCTGAACTTCAGTTGATCTAGTTTTCAAAAGATGAAAGGTATATGAATTAGAATGGATTCCATCACCAAACCATGCCTAGGAGACAAGGTAAACAACAGAATTAAAATAATTACCAACTGATCAACATGATATGAAGGTTAGGAAGGGTACCGTCGTCCAACCATGCCCAGGAGACGATGGTGAACAATAGGACTTCCTGACGTCGTAAACATAAAAGGAGAATGAAATACTCAAGCCATCGCAGATCTACTGTAATGTAAGTCTGTAAGTGCTATGATCTCATGCTCCTTTGGTTGTCAAATTTTGATGTGTCAAAACATCTATCTATGTCTTGTGTTTGTATGATGATTTATATGTATTCAAGACACTGCATCAACACTTCATGACATTGGATGTCTTCAAGAAATACAAAGTGTACTTCATCATCCTATCAATGTTCAAAGCTACAATGTTGAAGTTCAAGACTCAAGAAACAACTTTAAGACTCAAGAGCAACGCATGAAGTAGCTTACGAGCTGATGAAGATTTTAAGATTAAAGCTACAACAAGTTCAAGATCTCAAGCTTAATAAGGTTCAAATGTCTACATTCGTTGAATAATTGAAGTTCAATGTCCATACGACATGATTCAGGTTTGAATGACCATTAGGTTAACCTTAGAGTAGGTCATTTTGGATACATAATTCAATTATATCTTTAATAGGTTTTTGGTCTTTTCTAAGACTAGTCCTAGCCCCTGTTCGACCAGTCCTGGCATTGACTCGACCAGTCTAAGAAATTCCACGATCAGTCCTAAGTTGTTGAGAATTTTTAGAATTTTTTGGTACACCTACGACCAGTCCTGGTGGTCCTTCGACCGGTCGTAGGAGTGACTTCGACTCGATCTCGACCAGTTGTAAGTCTACGACTTAAAGTCCAGCAAGCAATTCTATGGTCTCACGACCAGTCGTAGGTGACCCACGACCGGTCGTAGGTTCTCTAAAACCAGTCGTGGAACGACTTTCAAAAATCGCGCTCCTTATTTCAAATATCCGTTAGAGCTACGACCAGTCAAAGGTTCCTAAGACCAGTCGTAGATGTGATTTTTCCTTCTATAAATTGAACACGAATTTCAGAGTTTTTCATTCCATTCATAATATTTTCAAGGCTCCACTCTGAGATAAGTTTGTGTTTGTTTTAAAGCTATTTTGTGCATAATTGCTTTCTCTTTTTGCTAGCTTATTTAATTTGATTTTGTTTTTATATTCTAATCTTATTTGAAAAGAGGAATTACCTTATTTCTTCTTCTTGGAATCAAAATCAAATATAGCTACGCCCAACTGGTTAAAATCTAAAATCTATTAGAACTTAGAACCATATTGAAGTGAGTATTGAAAATTAAACTTTAACATTCAATCATCTACTTCGATTGGTTCTACCGGGCTGCTACCAAAAGGAGAAATCCATGTATTTTACAATTCTGTAAAATTTCATTTCTTTTAGTTTTGTTTGAGGTTAAGCCAGAAAAATCTTATTGTATTGGTTATCTGAGGAGAGCCAGAAAACTCAGAAAAGATGGGTTTTTGAATTGTGTAAGCCCAAGTGAAAAAGACACAATTGTAAAGGTTTTGGGTGAACCTATGAAAACCTATTTGATAGTGAACGCTAATATCCCCTGTGTGAGGATATTAAGAGTGGAGTAGCATTCTGTGTGGCTGTTGAAAGACAGTTGGTGTACACACAGGCGAACCACTATAACTCTTTGTCTTGTGGATTGAATGCTTGCTTAATTTTCATATCTTTTATCATTCAATTGTGTGGAATGTACATGTGGATGTGAATGTTGTAACAATTTACATTTCAAGCAAGTGTGGGGATTGTTGTAATAAATTAGATCTATATTTCTGCATTTAATTTCAATTCTTTGCTATTCATTTATTTCTATTAAAAGTGAGTTCTTGATCCAAAAGACGTTCTAGAAATAAGGTTGTCCTACCATAAGCCCTTGTTTATTATGGTGTAAGGTTGTCCTTAGAACTGAATTTGTATCAATCTCTCAATACTTATTTATTAAGGTGATTTAATTTCAGCATTGTGAATTGATTTATAATTGTAAGGCTATTGATTTATTTTATTCCGTTGATTTTATTTTAATTTGGCATAGTCCTATTCACCCCCCCTCTAGGACATATAGCTTGGCCTTTTCAAGTGGTATCAGAGCCTAATAGCTCGTTCTTATTGCTTTTTATTTGGATTTATTTCCTGAGTTAACGATCTAAGCTATATAAAAAGATGTCAAATTTTGATAACCTTTCAGTCATTAGGCCTCCACCGTTTGATGGCTCCAACTATGCCTATTGGAAAGCCGGAATGAGGATCTTCCTCAAATCAATGGATGTGAGTGTGTGGCGAGCCACAATGACCAAATGGAACCCTCCTACCATTGAAGTAACTGAATCCGATGGTTCAAAAATTATGTCTGTACCTGCTTATTATTTATGGACCACCCTTCAGAAAAGTGAGTATAGTGCTAATGCTAAAGCACTAAATGCAATCACTTGCGCACTATCACCGGATGAGTTCAAAAGAATTATATCCTGTGATACTGCAAAACAAGCCTGGGATATACTAGAAATGACACACGAGGGTACATCAATTGTCAAAAAGTCTAAAGTTCAACTCGTCACAACCAAATTTGAAGAAATTCATATGAAGGAAAATGAAATGTTTATGGACTTTTACATTAGACTAAATGACATTGTAAACTCAAAGTAGGGTCTTGGCGATAAAATTCCAGAAAGTAAAGTGTGTGCAAAGATACTACGCTCAATTCCTGAACGGTTCAATTCTAAAGTAACCGCGATCCAGGAACTTCGTGATACGGATAATATGAGGGTAGAAGAACTAGTTGGTTCTTTACAAACCCATGAATTAAATTTTAAAGCTCCTAAAGGTAAATCTATAGCTTTGAAATCATCTAAAGGTATTTCTCAAGAAAACTTAGATTTAGAAAATTCTGAAGATGATATGGCTCTTTTGGCAAAAAAGTTTTATAAAATTTTCAAAAGCAAGAAAAGGGTCGACTTTCAAAAGGCAAATGAAAAGAAACGATCTAAACCTAAGTCCAAAACTTGGAAGTCTTTGAAAGATAGTCAATGTTACAACTACCAAGAATATAGGCATTTAGCAAACAAATGTCTTAAAAAGGACAGACCCAGAAAGAAGGGTATGTTGGCTATTTGGGATGAATCGTCTGATTCTGAAGCATCTTCTGAATTAGAAAATTCTGAAACCGAGTCGGGCAGTGAAGTTAAAGCCCTTATGACTCTAGCCAAGTTTACTTTTTCAGACCACGATGATTCAATAAGTGAAGAAAATTTGGATAGTGATCATGAAAATGAAGAAGATCTTCAAGATACTTATAATGCCTTATATACAGAAAGTTGTAAAATTGTTGTCAAACTTAAACTTCAAAAAGAAAAGTTTTTTAAACTCAAAGAATGTTTTGAAATTCTTGTTTTAGAAAAATCCCAAATTTCAGATTGTTTTGAAAAATCAAAGTGTGATTTGGAATTCAAAACCTCCCTGATTGAAGATTTGAAATCTGAAAATGAGAAACATAAAAATGAAGTATCTTCTCTTCTGAATTTGAAGGACACATGGAGATATGCCCAAGGTGATCCAAAATTAGAAAAATTATTATCCAGATAAAAAAAATGTAGTGATCGATTCGGGTTGGGCTATGATAAAAATACATCTCCTAAACAGAAGAATAATCCTCCCAACTCTGTGAAAGGAGAGACTTCTAACTCAAAAGGAAAAGGTACTAGTCAAATTTTTTTCTAAAAATATAAAAACTTTTCAAAAACCTAAAAGTAGCTATATAAATTTTAAAAATCAGATCAGAAACCCACTAGCTGAAAAGATAGTTAATTTACTAAAGGAGCTCTTAAAATCTAACTCTGTAGGTCACTCTTACAACTATAAATAAAAGAAGATCAGCTATACTCCTAAACCCAAAACAGTTCTGAAATGGGTTCCTAAGGTTGCCTGTTTGGTTGCTCACACTGCTTTCAAAGCTTCAAGCCATTCAAAATGGTACCTAGATAGTGGATGCTCCAGACATATGACAGGCGACAAGGCTCTATTCACTGATCTTAAAGATATGACTGATGGGTTAGTCACATTTGGTGATGGTAGCAACTGCAAGATAATTGGCAAAGGTACGGTTCAACTCTATAACCTTCCCTTATTTAAAGATGTTTTATATGTTGAGGGTTTAAAACACAACCTGTTAAGCATATCTCAAATATGCGATAACAACCATAGTGTTAAATTTTCTAATCAAGGTTGTGAAATTATAAACAAAAAGGGTTCTGTAATATTAACTGGTCGCAGAACTTCTGAAAACTGCTATATAGTAAGCGATGGTAGCTCATCTAACCAAACGTGCTACATGGTCCATACTAATGAGACAGAATTATGGCATAAACGCCTCGGACATGTACACTACCGAAATTTATACAGATTGAGCAAAGGAGAACTAATTAGAGATTTACCTAAGATGTAAAAAGTAGATAAGATTTATGATGAATACCAGTATGGTAAATAAACTAGGAGCTCTCACAAAAAGGTGAACTCCAATACCACCACAAGACCACTCGAGCTTCTCCACATGGATCTTATAGGACCAACGAGAACGGAAAGTCGAGGTGGTAAAAAATACATCTTGGTTATCATAAATGATTATATAAGATACACTTGGGTTTCATTCTTGAGGGACAAATCAGAAACCCTTGATGAAGTGAAAAAGATTATAAAACGGATCCAAACTGAAAAATGTTCTCAAGTTAGTAAGATCCGTAGTGATCATGGATCCGAGTTTGAAAATTGCAGTTTTGAGAAATTTTGTAGCGATCAGAGAATATCACATGAATTCTCTGCACCTAAGACTCCTCAACAAAATGGAATTATCGAGAGGAAAAATAGAGTGCTTCAAGAAATGGGAAATGTTTTGTTAAATAACATGAAGCTTCCTAGGAATCTCTGGGCTGAAGCAGTGAGTACCGCTTGCTACATTATTAACCGTGTTTATATTTGTAAATCTAATGATAAAACGTCTTATGAAATGTGGTTTGAGAAAAAGCCTTCTGTTAAATACTTTCAAGTTTTCGGCAGTAAGTGCTATATTTTGCGTGACCGTGAAAATTTGGGAAAGTTCGACACTAAAAGTGATGAAGGGATCTTTTTAGGATATTCTTTAAACAGTCGTGCATATCGTGTTCTGAACAACAGGACCGGTGTGATTCAAGAGTCAATAAATGTTGTAATTGACGATCATTTGAATACACCTGCCCCTAGTTCAGATAATGATGAAGTTCTTATACTTGAAAAACCAGAAACTTCATCATGTGAAACTAATTCTGAATTAAGGACTGTTAAAGATCATCCAACTTCTCAAATACTTGAAAACCCTCACACTGGTGTGCGCACTCGTAGACAATTAGAGGACATATGTAACTACATATGCTTTACATCCCAGATAGAACCGGTTAACGTAAAAGAAGCACTTTTTGATGAAAACTGGACAGTTACAATGCAGGAAGAACTTAATCAGTTTGTCAGAATTGATGTCTGGTACCTTGTTCCTAGACCTAAAGATAAACATATTATTGCAACAAAATGGATTTTCAAAAACAAGTCCGATGAACTTGGAAATATTATTCGAAATAAAGTAAGGCAAGTTGTACAGGGGTACACACAAAATTTAATCAATCAAACTTTTTATTTCCATTGCTTGCTTTAGGAAAATTAAAATTTACCAAATGGATGTAAAGAGTGCCTTTTTGAATGATGATTTACATGAAGAGGTATATGTTGAACAACCTACAGGGTTTGAAGACCCTAAGTTTACTGATCATGTGTATTGTCTTAAAAAGGCTCTCTATGGTCTGAAACAAGCTCCCAAAGCATGGTACGAAAAACTGACTAAGTTTTTACTGAGTCATAATTTTCAGATGGGAAGTGTTGATAAGACGCTCTTTGTTAAGAAACATAACGATGATATTCTAATGGTTCAAATATATGTTGATGATATTATTTATGGATCAACCTATACTAACATGACTGTTGAGTTTGCAGATTTAATGAAATCTAAGTTCGAAATGAGCATGGTTGGGGAATTAAATTATTTCCTAGGGTTGCAAGTAAACAACACCTGATGGAATTTTTATCTCTCAAACCAAATATGCTCTGAACTTAATTAAGAAGTTTGGATTTGAGAATGGTAAAAATTTTGATACTCCTATGAGTACAACTTTAAGACTCTCAAAAGACTCTACAGGTAAAGATGTGGATCCTAAATTATATCGTAGTTTGATTGGTAGTTTGCTTTACTTGACTGCAAGTAGACTAGATATCGCTTTGAGTGTTGGTATTTGTACTCGTTATCAGTCAAATCCTAAAGAATCTCACTTAACTGCTATTAAGCGGATTATGCAATATGTCGCAAGTTCTGCTAAACTGGGTCTCTAGTATCCTCATGAGACTAGTGTTCAATTAGCCAGGTACTTAGATGCTGACTGGGCTGGAAACATTGATGATAGGAAATCAACCAGTGGTGGTTGTTTCTACATCGAAAATTGTCTTGTTTCTTGGTTTAACAAGAATCAAAGTTTTATATCGCTATCAACAGCTGAGGCTGAATACATTGCAGCTGAAAATGCATGTACTCAGCTTGTTTGGATGAAACGCATGTTAAGCGATTATGGAATTACATAGGATTTATGATTTTGTATTGTGATAATTCCAGTGCAATAAATATCTCAAAAAATCCAGTTCAGCATTCACGTACTAAGCATATTGACATTAGATTTCATTTTATTCATGAATTAGTGGAAGAAAAATTAATATCTTTGGAATACATTCCAACTGAGACTCAACTTGCGGACATTTTCACTAAACCGTTCGACATAAGCAGGTTTAATAAATTAAAGTTTGATCTCGGTATATGCGATTTAAATTGAATTTGCATGCTTTAGTGTATCATAATGTACATTTATTTGATGGCTTATTTGCTTAAATTTTGAAATCATTAAAAAAATTACAAATTTTTGTTGGTACTCGACCAGTCGTGAGTGTACACGACCGGTCTTGCTTCGACCGGTCGAGCACATCCACGACCGGTCATGAAACTCATGAATTCACTTCATTTCCTTTTGTCTCACCAATGAGCTTAGCCTCGACCAGTCGAACCCACCTTCATGATACTTCAAGGTTAGTGGTTCTTTTGTAATTTCCTTGTAGATTCTTGTTATTGGTGCTTCAAATTTCACTCTTATAGAATCTATTTGCTCTTTCATTGCAAGTTTGGGGTTTTTTCTTAAAAAATCTGTTCTATCAAAACCCCACTTCTTCTTTCTTAAATCTTGTAGTTTCCTTGATTCCTCCCTTGAAAATGGATGCTAGAGGTAAAAAGAAAACTACCCATGGTCCCTCTTCATCTCGATCATCATCTATTATGCAACGTCATCTTCGATCTCTCGAAAATGATCCATCAGATGCTTGGGATTTGCGTATTGGCAATGTTATAGTTGAGCATCCTGTTAATATTAACACATTGCTTCATTTGGTATCCTTCCTCTGTTGCAATCTGTGGGATGGGATAACATCTTATATTGGGGTGGAACTGCATACCAGTTCATTGCCCAATCCATGGTTGCATGTATCTGTGATTTTTCTCTTGAGAATTTAACTTTTAAAATTGATACTCAAGAAGGCTTATTTACTGTGGATCACCATTTGATAGCTCACCTTATGGAAATTCCTATCAATGATGAGGGCATTCCGATTCTAATATTATCTGATAAAATCTCAGAATCCGAAAGACAAATGCTTACTAGGGATTTATGTAATTTGGATGTTCACTGGACTCATAAAGGTAATGCACTTCCTTTAAGGTATTTGTTACCCAGACACAGAGTGCTTCACAGGATTTTCATCTCAAATCTATATCCGTGTTCTGGTAATAAAACCGAACTCACTACATTCATGGTTCGTGTTTTGCATTCCGTCATCTCTGGTGCGAAAATCTGTCTGCCTTCGTTAATTTGTCACTCCATTATTCAGTTTCGTCTCCATCCAGGTCATAGGGATATTCCCTTTGGTTATCTGATGACTATGTTAGCCAATCATATGCTCGTGGCTATGCCTGTTAGAGAGAAACCCATCCATCATCTCCCTTTTAATAATTCCAATATTAACAAGATGAATTTAGAATTGGCTGATGGCCAAGTGGATGTTGGTAGCAGTGGTGCTGAAGCAGGGAATGCAGATGAAGCTGGTGATCTTCCTACAAACATAAATATGGATGATATTTTTGAAGACCTTGAGTCAAACTCGGCTGATGATCCTGACTTTCAGTCTTCTGATTTTGATGAGAGGTTGAATTCTCTTCAGGAATAGGTGGCTCAAATTCGTGTTACCCAAGACACTCAATTTTCTTATTTATGCAAATATATGAGGTGTGTTGCTAGGGGTTTACACAAAAGTGATCCATCTAATCCTGCTCCCTCTTCTGGTTCTGACTGACAATTCTACTTTGATCTGTAATAACCGGTATTTAAATTTACTCTATGGCTGCACTATGTTTGCTTGACTGATTGTTGTTGAATTATGCACTATGCACTTCGATCTTTTTATCTCTTGCATCTATATTCCATCTCCTACCTTCCTTAACCTTAGCTTGCCCTTATTTTTTCTTCCATTGTCATTTTATGTCAAAAGGGGGGAGAAGTTTGGTGAAGTTTTGGCTGTATTTAATGATTATGATTATGGGATTGTAGATTAGTTTGGATGAGCTGTTACTCAGGGGGAGTGCTGGATGTTGCTTATGATGTCTATATAACTGGTGCATGATTCACTATTGAACCTGTTGTGCTTGTATCTCTCTTATTCTTATTGGAAGTATTATTATTTGGGTGTTTTGTCACAAATTTGACAAAGGGGGAGATTGTAAGTGCTATGATCTCATTCTCCTTTCGTTGTCAAATTTTGATGTGTCAAAACATCTATCTGTGTCTTGTATTTGTATGATGATTTATATGTGTTCAAGACACTGCATCAACACTTCATGACATTGGATGTCTTCAAGAAATACAAAGTGTACTTCATCATCTTATCAATGTTCAAAGCTACAATGTTGAAGTTCAAGACTCAAGAAACAACTTTAAGACTCAAGAGCAACGCATGAAGTAGCTTTCAAGCTGATGAAGATTTTAAGATTAAAGCTACAACAAGTTCAAGATCTCAAGCTTGATAAGGTTCAAATGTCTACATTCGTTGAATGGTTGAAGTTCAATGTCCATACGACATGATTCAGGTTTGAATGACCATGAGGTTGACCTTAGAGTAGGTCATTTCAGATACATAACTCGATTATATCTTTAATAGGTTTTTGGTCTATTCTAAGACTAGTCCTAGCTCCTGTTCGACCAGTCCTGGCATTGACTCGACCAGTCCAAGAAATTTCATGACCAGTCCTAAGTTGTTGAGAATTTTTAGAATTTTTTGGTATACCTACGACCAGTCCTGATGGTCCTTCGACTGGTCATAGGAGTGACTTCAACTCGATCTCGACCAGTCGTAAGTCTACGACTTAAAGTCCAGCAAGCAATTCTATGGTCTTACAACCAGTCATAGAGAGCTACGACCAGTCGTAGGTGACCCACGACCGGTTGTAGGTTCTCTAAGACCAGTCGTGGAACGATTTTAAAAAATCGAGCTCCTTATTTCAAATATCCGTTAGAGCTACGACCAGTCGAAGGTTCCTACAACCAGTCGTAGATGCGATTTCTGCTTCTACAAATTGAACACGAATTTCAGAGTTTTTCATTCAATTCATAATATTTTCAAGGCTCCATTCTGAGATAAGTTTGTGTTTGTTTTAAAGCTATTTTGTGCATAATTGCTTTCTCTTTTTGCTAGCTTATTTAATTTGATTTTGTTTCTATATTCCAATCTTATTTGAAAAGAGGAATTACCTTATTCCTTCTTCTTGAAATCAAAATCAAATATAGCTACGCCCAACTGGTTAAAATCTAAAATCTAAAATCTATTAGAACTTAGAACCATATTAAAGTGAGTATTGGAAATTGAACTTTGACATTCAATCATCTACTCCGATTTATTCTAACGAGCTGCTACGAAAAGGAGAAATTCAGGTATTTTACAATTCTGTAAAATTTCATTTCTTTTGGTTTTGTTTGAAGTTAAACCTGAAAAATATCATTGTATTGGTTATCTGAGGAGAGCCAGAAAACTCAAAAAAGAGGGGTTTTTGAATTGTGTAAGCCCAAGTGAAAAAGACACAATTGTAAAGGTTTTGCGTGAACCTGTGAAAACCTATTTGATAGTGAACGCTAATATCCCCTGTGTGAGGATATTAGGAGTGGAGTAGCATTTTGTGTGGCTGTTGAAAGATAGTTGGTGTACGCACAGGCGAACCACTATACCTCTTTGTCTTGTGGATTGAATGCTTGCTTAATTTTCATATCTTTTATCATTCAATTGTGTGGAATGTACATGTGGATGTGAATGTTATAACAATTTACATTTCAAGCAAGTGTGGGGATTGTTGTAATAAATTAGATCTATATTTCTGCATTTAATTTCAATTCTTTGCTATTCATTTATTTCTATTAAAATTGAGTTCTTGATCCAAAAGACGTTCTAGAAATAAGGTTGTCCTACCATAAGCCCTTATTTATTATGGTGTAAGGTTGTCCTTAGAACTGAATTTGTATCAATCTCTCAATACTTATTTATTAAGGTGATTTGATTTCAGCATTGTGAATTGATTTATAATTGTAAGGCTATTGATTTATTTTATTCCGCTGATTTTATTTTAATTTGGCATAATCCTATTCACCCCCCCTCTAGGACATATAGCTTGGCCTTTTCAAAGTCACAATAAACCATTAAAAACTAAAGCATCCCTATTGATCAAACTAGAATCATTATCAATTCATAACATGAATTAAGGCAATAGAGTCATTCCCATCACGCCATAAGCTTCACCTCTTAGCCCTAGCTAAGAGGTTTAGCCTAACATGAATGGGCTGGATCCCTTAAACAAAATAAAATAAAAATAAAAATAAAAAGAAAAAGAAATAAAAACAAACTCTGCTCTTCTCCGTCTCTCTCCTCTCCACGTCCAAAAGATCCCCTTTCTTCTCCCTTTCCTCTTTCTTTTATAGGCTGATACAGTCGGTGGAGAGGTCGGTTTGGAGAGAACAAGGAGTCACGCCTCCTCTTTCGCAGCAACAGCAAAAATGGATCTGGTTTCGCATGCCCTGTTTAGCAACAAAATGCAAACAACCTGCGTTTAGAGTGTTTTTAGGACGGCTATACAGCCTGTTCTAGGTATTTGCCGCCTTGGTAATGGTCAACCCCACCTTGGCCTCCATATGGACGGTCCAGATCATTCGTCTGATCACGGACGGTGGCCCGCAACTTCCCGAAATTTTCAGAATTCTTGGACATGTGTTACTTACGCACGTCAGCCTGTGATGAACGCTGTGGGGCCCACAATCGACGTCGGTGAAGAAATCCACTTCGTCCATTAGATGCGCCTCGAAATTCTGATAAGAAATGGATGGTTTTGGTTGTCTGATGATGCGGACCAGGGAAGTAATCCCGCTGCAACGATAGCAGACGGTCCTTTTGTAACTTCTGTAGCCAGCACGTGTGCTTGCATGGCTGACAACGGTCAGCATGGTTTTAACTATTTCGAGCCCCTATACATGATGGACGGATCGGATTATTCACATGGGTCATGATGGAGGCCCACTGCAGATCAAACGGTGCCCCTGTTTTCATTTCTACATGGCAACAGAGAACGGCAGTTGCCGTTTTTGAGAGAGAGGCGGGTCCAAGGTGGTTTGACCAGCTTGGAGATGCAGTGCACGGCTGGTGCACATGTGCATTATGGACACTCCACACAGGGTGGGGTCCACTGTGATGTTACTCTAAAATCCAATCCATTCATCCCTTTTCTCAACTAATTTAAGGGGTTAAGCCAACGTTTGAAGCATAGCCAGATTGCAGGTGGGCCCAAAATCAACGGTTTATGGGCTGATCTGTCTATTGGGCTGCTTCCACAAGGATTCAATGGGTGAATTTTGACGTGTACAATTGATATATGGTCTTTAGGTCTTGTATAAAGTTTCGAGCTGAACGGATGGTGAAAACCTTGTGATCTTGCATTTTCGGGTCACCTGAGCTTCAGTTTCTCAATTTTCTCGGATCTCTAGCATTTAAATCCATTGATCTTGGTCCCCTAGGGTCCGTTCCTTGCCTTGGTGATCTGGAGCGCTAAATCCATTCTTTTAGTACCCTTTCCAGTCCAAGCTCCTAAATACGCCTTACACCACAAACACGATTAAAATAGATCGTTAAGCAGTATCATATTTATAAATCTAGGTGGTAACTGGGGTCTAATATGCAATATTTGACCCTCAACACAACCCCCAACTAGTATTTTGCTAGTCCCGAGCAAAGTATGCGAAAAATAAGTTGAGAATTACAGGACAATTTTTATGAACTCGAGTGATTTTTGAAAAGTAATCTAGATACAAGAATTCTAAGATGCATGAATGTTGGGCATTACTTCCTCTTGGAATCAAGCGCACAGTAAATTTCATAACCAAGTTTAAAGTTTTTATGCATTAATTAGAACAATTCTAAACATTGAGTACCATGAGTGTATAATGAAATCTCTGCTTATCATTAAGGTTCACTCCTCTATTTCATGATGTCATTGGTACTCAACAAAAACATTCAGGACAACCAAAACCTAAACTAAACTTGCCCCATTCTTTCAACTTTTGATGATTTTCACACTATATCACTTTTTACCAGTAACGCCAAGGAGGGGAATCGAATCTGCGCCTATAGGGAGCAAACCTATGGTGAAGACCGTACACCCAACCTTTTCCAAATATCAACCTTAGGGAATCGAATCCGCACCTATAGGGTGCAAACCTATGGTGAAGACCATTCGCCCAATCCTTTTAATTTCTCAGGTTAGTTCCTTTCAAGCTTAGTGATCACCAAGTTAATCCTTTAATATCAAACTGAAACCTCAATGTGTAAGCGAGATGTGGCATGTGAAATCATGACTCAATCAATGTTTAAAACTTCTAATCATGGATTAATATTTTGAACTTAACTGTGAAATCTAATAGATAACTAAATCCAAGAGTCATAAATCCAATATTACGTGTCTTATAATTCGGAATCAAAGATAGACATCAAAATCACTTCGAATTCACAAGAAAGTCCAAAAAAATTTGAAAATTTTTCACAAATTTCGCTCAAGACCAAGAAAATACTGATTAGGTAATCTAAGCTCCCACCCCCAACCTAAAATCTACATTGTCCTCAATATAAAAGATATGAACATGCAATGCACATGGGACAACGAAAGTAAATGAGAAGTGATGGGAAGATAGTACCTGAATGAAAGAATCAAGAGGCTTTCCAAAGATATCTATGTAAGATCGGGTCAGCACAAGAGAGAAACCAAACTATCCTAAAACAACGGGAAAGCAAACTAACCTAATGGCATAAAACCGACTAATTTAGAATGACATCAAGCAAACTAACCTAGTCCTATGAAAGCAGGGGAAAGACTACTCAGTCATGCCATAAGGTTCTTCTTCTAGCCAGTATCTTGATAAATTTCACAGTAGGTTTCTCAACAAGATCATCCAAAAGCCCTTTTTGCAATAGACTTGGATGCCCTAGAGCATGAATGGCCAGAGAAACTTATGTACCTCAACAAAAATTTGTCGTTGATTCGCCTGAGATATCCAAAATATATATGATTCACTTGTGTCAGAAAAAGTCTCAAAGTTAGTATCCCATGGTGAAAAAGAGACTACAGGTAGATAAAATTCAGAAAAATTTTCAGGAAGTAATGTAATCTCAATGCATTCCGAAGTTCCAAACTTCGGTTCAATTTTCAGCTCCTCTTCCTTTAGTGGTAAACATTCAGGGTCTGGGGAAGGAGGGGCTTCAGAATGAGGGTTCTCTCTGTTAGTAACAACTACCGAGGTACTGTCTTGTGAGGCATCCACTATTTCATGTATCATGAGGTCGTCAGAATCCACAAAGTGTGCCACGCATGTAGTCAAAGGGTTGGGACAATCAACTGAGAGTGACTCGTCTCCTGCATCGAAGTCTGTGATGATTTGTCCAAGGATTCCATCATCTTTTGAAGTGGATGGACGCATACTCGCTTGCTCTTGCCCTTCATAGACAGATGGACAAACAATAGGGGAAGAATTAATGTGAAGAATCTGGCCATTAAAGCTTCTCAGTGGAGGCATTGAATCGTCTAAAGCGTGTAGCTCAGATTGTGGCCTCAACTGGGTAGTTTCAAATTCTAGAGTCATATCAAGTAAATCGTCCGTCACCTGAATCATATCTGTAACGTCCCAGAAAACTCCGCACAAAGACCCGAGTACCACCTCAGGTAGAAATCACTTAGGATCAAATCCTTTAGGAATTAGACAAAATTAACTAAGTGCTAAACTAGATTAGTTACGAAATCCACCTGATCCACTTTAAATATGATCTATAAGACCCAAAACTTATAGAATCATGGACGCTAGGTTACCCTAAAATTGAGGATCAATCTCATTACCCAGTTCCTCTTCGGAGTACATTGAAACTCCGTATCAAATCTGGACCATACGTTGAAAGTCTGAATAATAGAAGTTATATAATTTGGACCGCCTTACTGGGCTTGACAACCATCTCGAAAATCAAATCCAGATAGTGTCCTGGGGCTATTCGCTTGAGCCCAGCGTGAAGAGTGTGTGAAAATGTGATTTTCTTTAAAAAGTAAATCTAATTTAAGTAATCTGAGACTTATCGCTTGCGGGCCTGATATAAGTAATCAGACCGTCAAAATCTGACCCAAATACACCCTCAGATCAGGAGAAATTTTATACACTTGGCAGTGTACTTGTAACCCTGATCGAGTTCCGGTGACCGTTGAACTGAAACTAGTCCGCCACATGTGATCTGGGAACCCGACTAGAATGAAAACTTAACTCGACCTAGATCCATAGTCAAGGAGCTTAAGTCCGACCTTTGGCTCAAGGGGGGCTCTGGAAGTGCTCTGTTGAGATGAAACAAATGACCTTTGGACATAGCTTAAGTATACCTTGGCCTTGGGGCCATTTTCATCAGTTTTAGGCCTATATAAGAACCTTAAACCCTCTCTCATTCACTCCATACGAATTTAGAAAACCCTAGGAGACAAAAGAGAGTAAAGAGAGAGAAAGTGAGAGTGAAGTTGGAATCACTCTTAGGAATCGATCCCTGCTATTCTGCATGCCTATCCGTCGCTACCGTATCACTTTTCCGGCAATTCTGATTCCATTTTCGGGTAAGAAATCGTAACCCTAATCAGTTCTAGAGATTCAACTAGTGTAAGTGATGAAGTAGCTAACCTATTTCATGCCATAGGTTGTCGTTCTACCGTTGATAAAGACTTGGTGTTTAAACAGAGTCTGTTACTCGCTTCTACGGCATAAGGTGCGGACTATAGACATATAGGTTATGGTTTTCAAGGCTTTCAATGTCAGTTAATGATTTATTCTTGATGTGGGTGCTATTTTACATGCATAAAGTAATGTCCGTTTCGTTTTTCAGTTATACGTTAACTTGGTTGAATATATTGTATTTCTCGTATTTGTAGAAAATACCGTATACATATGAAATTAGGATTTGTGCTTGCCATGATTAATTGCTATCTATGTATGCTAGATGCATGTGTATCAACTTCTGGGTGAACGGATTAGCCTAATACATGTTATCCCGACATACGTTGTGTATGTTATAATATGTAGCCTAAGTGTTTGTAGAAATGTTTGAATGAATATGGAACTATGATTTATGCTTGCCAAGACTATTGGTCGTGAATGCATGATCGTGGTTCATGTGGCAACTCCTTTGTGAAAGGATCCGCTACGACATGTGTTATAACTAGCATATTACCGGTATGTTGGAAGGTGTAGTCTAAGTGTTTGTAAAATTGTCTGAATGAGTAAGTAGTTAGTAAATTGCAATGTATAAGGGTGTTGAGATATGATTCTCAACTACGTTCACTATGTGTATGCTTTCCTCCATGTACCGTATATTAGAGTGTCTGTTTATCTATGTAATGCATATGTATAAATCCATGTTTAAGTTGTATTCCATAAAATACAAAAATAAAGCCGTGAAGGGTGATGGGGGAGTGGTGTAACGATTCCGTGCAACAGCCCTGGCAGCCCTAAAGCGGACATGATTGTATGATTTGAAATCTTGATTCATAACTGCTTTAACGATCTTCTAGGATATTTTGTTGTAATTGAATGTGATTGGGGCTATTGTATAGTCCAGGCAATCGGTAACAGAGCCTAGATTGGTGGATGATGTTGTTTCGCCACACAGGATGTGTTCGACGAATCCGAGACGTACTTCGGTTATCGACAGTGGTTAGGCCACACGGAGTGCTTACGTACTTCATGTCGATCAACTTGATGTGCGCTCATGCTAGTCGAGCTCGTCAAGTAACCCGATTGGCCCTATGTATGTTCACCATGATTGGACGCTACTAATTGAACCTAAGATACCAAACTCACCAGTGAAAACTCCGTTAACCTTGGTACCTTGATCCGCTAAGACTCATGAGCCGGACATGGTGGTATGAGACACCGTAGCCTCCCCGTAGTGACTAGTGAGCAACACCACCTCGTGAGCCAAATACAGTAGTATGGGACATTGTATTCGAACTGTCGGCCTACACTGATCAGGTGACGAGCCCTTTGTAGTGACCTCGAGAATACTCTGAGACTACATTGAGGTGACTAGCCTTCCGTAGCAATGAGAATATAAGCTAGGCCTACCCCATCGCGGCCTAGCTGTGGTCCCCAGTCGGGTCGGTGACATGCCTTCGAAAATAAACTGCTAGTTGGTAGGGCGTTGGTGGTAGTGACCTAGAATCGTAACTTCGTATGAGATTTACTGTAACACCCTGAAAATCGGGGGTCGAGCATAAACTCAACTCCCGAGTTCCAGAACATCACTTATGCAATAAAATGAATGATGATTGAATGTTGACTGTATTCGTGCATTGAACATGAGTGAGATTAAGCCAAAACAGCATATCATACTCCAGAGACAGTTAAATTTGCAAGCGGAAGACTGTGATAGATAGATAAAATATATAACTTATGATGAGTCTCCAGAGTGTGATAACATTACCAGGTTAAATAAATACAAGTGCAGTTCTAAAATGTACCAAATGTGAGGAAGTGTAATGCCTCCTATCCTATGTACCATAGCCCCGTCAATACAATATCAGGTCTTCATTGACCTGCCAGAGAGATACAGATAGGAGAATTCCCCCTATCATCATAGAAGTAGTCCGGCTCTACTTCACAAGCATCGCCACCACCTGAAACTCAACAAATCTGGTTGGTGTGTACAACACCGTCCCGTAACGTGGGAGTGAGTGATCAACTCAGTGGAACAGTAGAGCATAGGTTAACATGTTATCAATTCAATCAAGCAGTAATGATAAAGCAGTACAAATCAAACATTTCTAACTACTCTTGTTAAGTGCGAAAATGAAATAACATGATGCTGTATGCCCTTGCCAAACCACCCTCAAGCGACATCATCTTACGTTCGTGAATGCTTACTCCCTCAGTGCGCCACATCTACAAAGCACATGCGGTGCGATGATGCTCATGATTACCAAGTTATTATTAGTCCATTTCAAACAACAATATTGGGAAACTAAGGTACCTCCCTTGTATCATTTCTAAACATGATCCATTCTAGGGTCGTCAATCCTAGCTATTCTCATACGATATTATGGTTTGAGAAGCGTAGTGAAGGCATCGCAAAGGGCTCGTCACCCGTCAGCGCGGATACAGATCTCACCGTATGTGGCTCAATTGCTGGCCGTCAGCTCGAGTACAGGTCTCACCGTACTCGGCTCAATCACTAGCCGTCAGCTCGAATACAGGTCTCACCGTACTCGGCTCAACTCATACTCCGATTCTTTGTGAAAGACTCGTCGCCAATCACAGACCTTGGAGTATACTCGAAGATACTACGGAGGACTCGTCGCCCGTCAGCACGAGCACAGGTCTCACCGTACTCGGCTCTCACCGTAAGTATCGACAGCTCGAATATAGTGTCCCATACCACCATAATCGGCTCACGAGTTTGGTTGCTCACTGGTCACTACGGGGAGGCACGTGGCCCCAGCGTAGGCCGAAGCTCGACCACGGTGTCCCATACCACCATGCCCGGCTCATGAGTCTTAGCGGATCGAGGTACCATGGTTAAAAGGGATTTCACTGGTAAGTTTGGTACCCTAGGTTCAAGCAGTAGCGACCAAACATGGTGAACATACATAAGACAGATCGGGTTACTTGACGAGCTCGGCTAGCTCGAGCGCACAACAAGTTGAACGACATGAAGTGCATAAGCACTTCGCGTGGCCAACCACTATCGCCAACCGAAGTACGACTCGGGTTCGTCGAACACATCTCACGTGGCAAATGGATCGCAGCCACGAATTCAATTCTGGTACCGATTGTCTGGACTATAATCATAGCCCCAAACATGATGACTTGCAGATAGATAATGCAGTAATGGATCAAGATTCCACTCATACAATCAAGGTATGGTATTATCCGTTTAGGGCTGCCAGGGCTGTTGCACGCACTCGTTGCTCCGCTCCCCCATCACCCATGACGGATCATACAACGTAAATATAAATTTAAACATATGCATTACATAGTTATAATCATAAAGCAGTTGAGCATGTTATGAATCACAACACAAGCATGAGTTTATACATGTTCAATTCCTAATCACACAACAATCTAAGGAGATCATACACATAGTTAAAAGAGGTTGAGAATCATATCTCAACACCCTTGTACATTACAATTTGCTAACTACTACTCATTCAGACATTTCAAGAAACACTTAAACAAACATACATCAACGTACATGACATATGTTGATCACATAGGCATTAGACCAAATCCTTTCACTAGGGAGTTGCCCCAATCATAACACGCGTACACCCACGACGGATAGTCATGGCAAGCAGGAATCCAAGTTCCATATTCATTCAGTCATTTCCGCAAACACTTGGGCCACACATTTTAGCATATATAGTGTATATTGGCCGTGGCGTGATTTAGGGAAAATCCTTTCGTCAAAAGGGTATCGTCAATACAACAATCATGAATCCATGACAATTAGTCATGGCGAGCACGAATGAGGATTCTATACTCATTCAGTCATTTTCACAAACACTTAGAATACACTATTACAACATACATGGTGTATGTTAGCAAAATATGTATTAGGGCTATCCTTTAGCCAAGTGAGTATTTTATCCTTGTATAATATATTACTACAGCAAATAATCATGATAAATATATCTCCAAAATTTATACGTATACAGTATTTTCTAAAATACGCATTTTCAACATACATAGAGTATACACGCAAACATGTATTACGGCGATTCCTTTCGCTAAATAAGTAATTTATCCATATATTATATAATCATACGACAAATAATCATGGCAAACACATTTCCAAATTATACATGTATACGACACTCCTTACAATACAGTATTTCTACATACATAGTGTATATTAGTGAAACATGTATTTCGGCGAACCCTTTCGCCATATAAGTATTTTATCCATATATCGTATATCCATACAACAAATAAACATGTCAAACACATTTCTAAAAAAAAAACGTATATGGTATTTTATACGAATACCTAGAGTATGTGAATTTCCAGATTCTACAATTCTAATCGAAACAGAAAACGGAAAGAATTTTGTACATGTGCAATTGCATGCAGATCATGAATCTACCATTATCTGACATTGAAAGCGTTGAAAACCATAACCTATACACCTAAAGTCCGCACCTTTAGTCGTAGAATCGTAACGGAGTTGATAGGTTTGCTAAGCTTCCGTATTCGGTAGTTTGGCAACCTATAAAACGAAATAGGTTAGCTATTTCACAACCTACAACAGTCTAAACCCCAAAATAGATTAGGGTTAGGGTTTCTTACCTAGAAACGACGCCGAAAACGCCGGAAAAAGCGTCAAGAAAGGGATGGTGCAGCCCGTGTGGTGGCAGGGAACGATAGTAGGGAGATCCTCCCACTTCTCCCTCACTTCCTCTCTCTTTTCTCTGTCTCAAATCCAAATTCGTATGGCTGCCATGAGAGAGGGTTTAAGGTCCCTATATAGTCTCAAAACTCACCGAAATAGACTCGGGAACAAAGAATACATAGGTTATGTCCAAAGCGGACCTGTTTCAGCTCAACGGAGGACTTCTGGCGGGCCTCCTTGAGCCAAAGGTTGGACTTAAGCTCACTAATGTTGGATCTACGTTCTATTAAGTTTTCATTTCGGTCGGGATTCCAGATCACGCGTGGCGGACCAAAGGGGTTTTTGTCGCAGTCTAGACTTATCCTATTTAATGATGTCTGGCTTAACAGGCAGACTATCTTTCTACGTTCATAAGCACAATATGTATGCCGACGTGGCATGCGATTTGAGACCTAATTCCTAACTGTCTGTTGCCCATTTGGGCAATTCCTTGGGCCTAAAAGACAGTCTCTATTAGCTATATACTCCTAACACTTGTCAAGGGCAAAATTATAAACTCTTAGTTGTAAATGGTTGGGCCAACCCGGAAAGAAAATTGTATAGTGGGTCTGAGTCGGTTAAGCCGAACAACTAAGTCTATTATTCAATTGGCTTAACATAATTAATTAGTCTTTTACTTTCCTTAGCCTAACCAGTAGTCTAGTCTTAATTTAGGAGTAGCGGGAATCCATAGGTGAGTCCAAAGTCTATGCTTATACGCTAGATGATTTCACTTCATTTTTAATACAAGAAATGGTTTTATTACTTAAGGTCAAAGTTGTCTAATTGGAATTGAGTTGCCTAAAGTCGAATTTAACTACGCCCGAGCATGTCACACATGCTCAAACCAACCACAAAGGGGGTTCTAGAGTTCACGTTCTTAATTGGTTGGATTTCCAATACTGTCAGGTCTATCAAAATCTAGGAGCATCGCTCTAGGTTCAAAACTCCAAGGGCCTATTTGGCTTAAATGGGGCTGCATTGCTAATCTCTCCTCGAGATTGGGAATGACTTGTTTGGTAGGAGGGTGGGTGGGATAAAAATTAATTTTATAGGCTTTAGAAAATGAGTCTTGTGTGGGAAAGCGTGAGATAGGAGTTCCAAATCCCAGGATAATGAATTTCTAAGTGTTATTTAAAAGGAAATCTCGGAATTTACTTTTAATTGCGTACATTCTAAACATGGTGTTGGAAAACATGGGATACACCCAATCTAGGGACCATACCTACACATACATTTATTATGACATATACAATTCTATCCATCCAACTCACCTAATGCAGTTGGCCAAACGGGCCCTAAACGTCCTCAAACATCTAGAACATCCTACCAACTACTACACCCATCAATCATGAAAGCATAAACATCCAAAGACGGTAACCCATGCAAACTTCAAACAATAGTGTGGATAGCTAGACATCTACGAAAGTGGCCGAACTAAGCTCGGATAGAGCCGTGGAAAAGTGAATGTAAAGTGATGGAGAGAGAGAAAGGGCTGGAGGTTTGGTTCTCCACAGATGTGAGCCTCAACAGATGTTGTAGAGGCTCAATAGACAGGGTTTAAAGAAAGGAAACGAAGAGATGGACTGGGTTGAGTGCTTACACAAGTTTAAGCTTCAAATGAGGGGGTGTAGGAGCTCAAACGAGAGAAAACGGAAATGGTAGAGGGTGGTTGTTGCCGCAAACGATGGAGGGGTGCGGGTTTTAATAGAAAGCAATTTGAATGTGCAATTGGAAGGGAGGTTAGAGAGAGAAAATCAGAGTTTAAAAGGAAAGGGAGAGCTTGGAGGGTCGTTTTGTGAAGGAAGTACTAGTTTGAGAGGGTTTTAGTCGACGGTCCATATACCAGGGGGTTCCCCTAGCCCCCAAACACGATCGGCCCGGACGGCCGGCCCGGCCCATCAAAAAAAGTGGCGAGGCCTCGCCAAAAATTTTTGGATTTTTCAAAGGGGGGCACTAGGGACGTGTTCCTCCAGTCCCCTAGGCTCCAAAAAAGTATGGGGCCCACCCTGGTTCCCTCCGGAAGTGCTCCGTTTGGCCCTCGACTTCATTTTGAGCTGTATCGGGGCCAAAATGCAAACCGGAAAGATTTTATATGATGTGTAGCATATGATTTTGGGGTAGGAGGAGCTCATCCATCCAACTAATCCATTTATTTGGTCAGATTCAACAATTTGAATGGTCAAAAGTCCAATTTCTACATATATTTACTATTTATAGTAAATTTTTGTTTAAGTATTATTCTTCATCATTTATACATTAGGATTTATGTCTAGTATAAAAGGATTAAAAAAATTAAAGAGTGAAGTGGTGCAAGGAGAGATTTTAAAGAAATTGGGTAAAAAGGGGTTTTAAGCTTTGGTGTTGTGGTTGACCCACAACCTAAGAACATTCATTTCTAGGGAACGACTCAAACCCGTCAACTGACGGCCTAGAAGTGATTCGGAATCGTCTCGCATGATCATGGGTGTGTACGGGCCCAATCTCAGCGGTCGATTTCTGTCGGTTTCGCCGTTCGGGGAAATTGAAAAATCCTACGTCGGTTTCTACGTTCCGTCGCTCCCTCCTAAGTCAGAGTGCGTCAGAGTGCGTCGTGTGACCATAACCCAGGTCCGGTTTAATCCAAATCATGCTCTGATACCATCTTGTAACGCCCTGAAAATCGGGGGTCGAGCATAAACTCAACTCCCGAGTTCCAGAACATCACTTATGCAACAAAATGAACGATGATTGAATGTTGACTGTATTCGTGCATTGAACATGAGTGAGATTAAGCCAAAACAGCATACCATACTCCAGAGACAGTTAAATTTGCAAGTGGAAGACTGTGATAGATAGATAAAATATATAACTTATGATGAGTCTCCAGAGTGTGATAACATTACCAGGTTAAATAAATACAAGTGCAGTTCTAAAATGTACCAAATGTGAGGAAGTGTAATGCCTCCTATCCCATGTACCATAGCCCGGCAATACAATATCAGGTCTTCATTGACCTGCCAGAGAGATACAGATAGGAGAATTCCCCCTATCATCATAGAAGTAGTCCGGCTCTGCTTCACAAGCATCGCCACCACCTGAAACTCAACAAATCTGGTTGGTGTATACAACACCGTCCCGTAACGTGGGAGTGAGTGATCAACTCAGTGGAACAGTAGAGCATAGGTTAACATGTTATCAATTCAATCAAGCAGTAATGATAAAGCAGTACAAATCAAACATTTCTAACTACTCTTGTTAAGTGCGAAAATGAAATGACATGATGCTGTATGCCCTTGCCAAACCACCCTCAAGCGACATCATCTTACGTTCGCGAATGCTTACTCCCTCAGTGCGCCACATCTACAAAGCACATGCGGTGCGATGATGCTCATGATTACCAAGTTATTATTAGTCCATTTCAAACAGCAATATTGGGAAACTAAGGTACCTCCCTTGTATCATTTCCAAACATGATCCATTCTAGGGTCGTCAATCCTAGCTATTCTCATACGATATTATGGTTTGAGAAGAGTAGTGAAGGTATTGCAAAGGGCTCGTCACCCGTCAGCGCGGATACAGATCTCACCATATGCGACTCAATTGCTGGCCGTCAGCTCGAGTACAAGTCTCACCGTACTCGGCTCAATCACTAGCCGTCAGCTCGAATACAGGTCTCACCGTACTCGGCTCAACTCATACTCCAGTTGCTGTGAAAGACTCGTCGCCAATCACAGACCTTGGAGTATACTCGAAGATACTACGGAGGACTCGTCGCCCGTCAGCACGAGCACAGGTCTCACCGTACTCGGCTCTCGCCGTAAGTATCGACAGCTCGAATATAGTGTCCCATACCACCATAATCGGCTCACGAGTCTGGTTGCTCACTGGTCACTACGGGGAGGCACGTGGCCCGGCGTAGGCGAGGCGGACTCGACCACGGTGTCCCATACCACCATGCCCGGCTTATGAGTCTTAGCGGATCGAGGTACCATGGTTAAAAGGGATTTCACTGGTAAGTTTGGTACCCTAGGTTCAAGCAGTAGCGACCAAACATGGTGAACATACATAAGACAGATCGGGTTACTTGACGAGCTCGGCTAGCTCGAGCGCACAACAAGTTGAACGACATGAAGTGCATAAGCACTTCGCGTGGCCAACCACTATCGCCAACCGAAGTACGACTCGGGTTCGTCGAACACATCTCACGTGGCAAATGGATCGCAGCCACGAATTCAATTCTAGTACCGATTGTCTGGACTATAATCATAGCCCCAAACATGATGACTTGCAGATAGATAAAGCAGTAATGGATCAAGATTCCACTCATACAATCAAGGTATGGTATTATCCGTTTAGGGCTGCTAGGGCTGTTGCACGCACTCGTTGCTTCGCTCCCCCATCACCCATGACGGATCATACAACGTAAATATAAATTTAAACATATGCATTACATAGTTATAATCATAAAGCAGTTGAGCATGTTATGAATCACAACACAAGCATGAGTTTATACATGTTCAATTCCTAATCACACAACAATCCAAGGAGATCATACACATAGTTAAAAGAGGTTGAGAATCATATCTCAACACCCTTGTACATTACAATTTGCTAACTACTACTCATTCAGACATTTCAAGAAACACTTAAACAAACATACATCAACGTACATGACATATGTCGATCACATAGGCATTAGACCAAATCCTTTCACTAGGGAGTTGCCCCAATCATAACACGCGTACACCCACGACGGATAGTCATGGCAAGCAGGAATCCAAGTTCCATATTCATTCAGTCATTTCCGCAAACACTTGGGCCACACATTTTAGCATATATAGTGTATATTGGCCGTGGCGTGATTTAGGGAAAATCCTTTCGTCAAAAGGGTATCGTCAATACAACAATCATGAATCCATGACAATTAGTCATGGCGAGCACGAATGAGGATTCTATACTCATTCAGTCATTTTCACAAACACTTAGAATACACTATTACAACATACATGGTGTATGTTAGCAAAACATGTATTAGGGCTATCCTTTAGCCAAGTGAGTATTTTATCCTTGTATAATATATTACTACAGCAAATAATCATGATAAATACATCTCCAAAATTTATACGTATACAGTATTTTCTAAAATACGCATTTTCAACATACATAGAGTATACACGCAAACATGTATTACGGCGATTCCTTTCGCTAAATAAGTAATTTATCCATATATTATATAATCATACGACAAATAATCATGGCAAACACATTTCCAAATTATACATGTATACGGCACTCCTTACAATACAGTATTTCTACATACATAGTGTATATTAGTGAAACATGTATTTCGGCGAACCCTTTCGCCATATAAGTATTTTATCCATATATCGTATATCCATACAACAAATAAACATGTCAAACACATTTCTAAAAAAAATACGTATACGGTATTTTATACGAATACCTAGAGTATGTGAATTTCCAGATTCTACAATTCTAATCGAAACAGAAAACGGAAAGCACTTTGTACATGTGCAATTGCATGCAGATCATGAATCTACCATTATCTGACATTGAAAGTGTTGAAAACCATAACCTATACACCTAAAGTCCGCACCTTTAGTCGTAGAATCGTAACGGAGTTGATAGGTTTGCTAAGCTTCCGTATTCGGCAGTTTGGCAACCTATAGAACGAAATAGGTTAGCTATTTCACAACCTACAACAGTCTAAACCCCAAAATAGATTAGGGTTAGGGTTTCTTACCTAGAAACGACGCCGGAAACGCCGGAAAAAGCGTCAAGAAAGGGATGGTGCAGCCCGTGTGGTGGCAGGGAACGATAGTAGGGATATCCTCCCACTTCTCCCTCACTTCCTTTCTCTTTTCTCTCTCTCAAATCCAAATTCGTATGGCTGCCATGAGAGAGGGTTTAAGGTCCTTATATAGTCTCAAAACTCACCGAAATAGACTCGGGAACAAAGAATACATAGGTTATGTCCAAAGCGGACCTGTTTCAGCTCAACGGAGGACTTCTGGCGGGCCTCCTTGAGCCAAAGGTTGGACTTAAGCTCACTAACACTGGATCTAGATTCTATTAAGTTTTCATTTCGGTCGGGATTCCAAATCACGCGTGGCGGACCACTTTCAGTTCGACGGTCGGTGGGCCACGATCTAAAATTCCAAGTACATGTAAATGTTCCTGAAATTTTTCCTGATCCGAGGGTGTAATCTGGTCTGATTCTGACGGTCTGGTTGCTTAATACTGATGCGCAAGCGAATGGTGCCAGATCACTATTCCAGATATTTATTTTGTAAAGGGAATAGTGTTTTTCACACTCCCTCGCTCCAGACTCAAGCGAATGGCCGTGGGACATCGGCTGGACCTGATTTCTGAGGTGGTTGTTAAGCCCAGCGAGGCGGTCCTAGTTCCTTAACTTCGTGTTAATCGGATTTTCGATGTGCGGTCTAGACCTAATACGAAGTTTCGAGATGCTCCCGTGAGCAGCCGGGTAATGAGATTGATCCTAAGTTTTAGGGTAACCTAGCGTCAATGATTCTGCAAGTTTTGGGTCTTGCAGATCGTATTTAAAGTGATTCAAATGGATTTCATGGCTAATCTAGTTTAGCACCTAGTTCACTTTGTCAAATTTCTAAAGGATTTAATCCTAAGTGATTTTCGTCTGAGGTGAAATTTAGTCCATTGTAGTTTGTATATAAAGTGATCCAAGTTATACTACTTAGCTAGTTTAGGATAGTGTCTAGGGCGAAGGTGCTTTGAAAAATTGAAAGCACGAGGTAGTGAATGGTGGGATTTGTGAAGAAAATGGTTTAAGGAGCGATTTGAGGCTTTAATTGAGCGTTTAAGAAGTTAAACCTGTGTTAGGATTGACCCATTGCCTAAGGACGTCTAATCCCAGGTTGGCAAAAATCCGGGGCGTTACATTTACTAGGATTGACAACCCTGGAATGGATCATTATTTGGGTATTGATATAAGGGAGGTACCTTAGTTTTCCAACCCTGTTGTATGAAAATGACTAATAAGAACTTGGTAATCATATACATGCACCGCATTACGGGTGCGTTCAGGCATAGCAGGTCAAGCACTGAGGCAGTGTTGTTCATGCGCGAACGTGAAATGAAGTCGCTGAGAGAGCGTAGGCGAGGGCATGCATCATACATTCATACCATTCTTGCATTAACAAGAATACTTAGGGATGTGTGATTTACTGCTTTATCATTACTGCTTGATTGAATTGATAACATGTTAACCTTTACTTTATTGTTCCACTGAGTTGATCACTCACTCCCATGTTACGGGACAATGCTGTACACACCAACCAGACCCTGTCTTAGTTGCAGGTGATGGCGATGCTCAGGAAGCAGAGCCAAACTTCTATGACGATCAGGAGGAGTACTCTTATATGCAGTTCTCCGACGGCTTCGCTTAGGCTCTCCTGGTCGGCGGGGCTACAGGGTTCTATTATGATTGAACCATTTTTGATACTTTTGACTTTTGTAATATTACATGTACATAGTGACTCAGTGTTATATTCATACTCTGGCGATAGATTTTGGTTTATATGTTCCTCATGTATTTTATATAATTTCCAGTCTTCCGCTGTCTTGAAAACAACTTGATCTAGAGTATGAATTATTGTTTTGGTATAATCCCACTCATGATTAATACACTAATACAGACAACATTTAATCATAAGCCTATATGTTGCATAAGTGATGTTTTAGAACTCAGGAGTTGAGTTGCTACTCGACCCCTGATTTTTAGGGCGTTACAAGTTGGTATCAAAGCATGATTTGGATTAAACCGGACCTGGGTTATGGTCACACAACGTACGCTGACGCTTTTGACATAGGTGGGTGCGAGAGAAATGTAGAAACGAACTTAGGTTTTCCCGATTTCGCTAATTGGCGATGTTCACCAAAATCGACCATTTTGTTTGGATCTGTACCCATCCGTGATTGCATGAGTCGATCCCAAATCACCCCTAGACCATCACTTGACGGGTTTAGACCACAATTTACCTCATTCCAGCTGTTGAAAATCGGTACTTACGAACGTACATCAGAAGCTACCCGAAGTGACCCGAAATGGCTCAAAACAGAGTCGGGGGCCAAACGGGGTACTTCCAGGGGAACCCAGGGTCAGACCCACATCTTTTTAGAGTCCAGGGGGGAGGACCTCACCCAATTGGTGAGCCCTCGCCTGATGGTCCAGAGACCGAAGAGGACCTCGCCGGTTTGGCAAGGCCTCGCCACTAAATGGGCTCGGCCGGGTGGGCTGGCCTGGCTGATGGTTGTTGGGGGTTGTGTGGCCCATGGACTCAGGGGGTTTCGATTAAAACCCCTCCAAACCCACCTCCCCTTCACAAACCACCACTCCAAGCTCTCATTTTCTCCAAAACTTTCTGATTTATCTCTCAAACCTCCCATCTATTCACCCATTTCATCATTTTCTGTCAAATCACACATACCTCCACCATTTTCAGCAATACCCACCCTCCTACTCTCTCCATTCTCTCTCATTTGAGCTCTTAAATCCCCCATTTGAGTCTCGAATTCGTGTAAACCCACCAACCTATCCTATTTCTTCATTTTCCCTCTTTATCCCTTTTCATTTGAGCCTTTAAACACCCCTTAGAGGCTCAAATCCGTGGAGACCCAAAGATCCGATCCCTTTCCTCCCTTTTCTTCACTTTTTCATGGCTCTATTTGAGCTTATTACGGCCATTTTCTTGATTTCAACCTTTCTCTCTCTCATGTGAAATAGAAAGGGTGTCGTGGATGAAGTCGGGCCTAGTCGCCCCACTCGTTCAAGGAGACCGAGAGGTGTCACTGCAAGCACGGGCGTTGAGCGTGAGATACGAACTAAGCGGGGCCTCTACCCCCAGGCTCCTCTTCCAAGAACTCTACTGGCGGAGTTGTCCCATGGTAGATATGCGGGCCGTAGAGTCCTTTTCGAAGCTCAAGTTGACGGGAAGCTCTTTGGAGAGTATCTATTATTGGAGCACCTGGGTGAGGCCGGATGGGGCCCTGTGTTTGAGGAAAAATATCGTGCGAATGTGGGTACTGTCCGAGCTTTCTATGCTCACATTCAAGAGCCTACATTGGAGCCATTACAGTTCAAGATTCCCTCGGAAAGTGGTCGGGAGGCCACAATTGACGCTGGCCTGATAGCTCAACTCATGGGAATACCACTTGGCCAAGTCCACGCGAGAGAGAAGAATCGGAATAGTGCACGTGAAAAGGATCGCCGTACGCGTTTCCTTTATGGTCGACTGGTTCAATGGTAGCCAAACAATAGCCTCCTGGCATTAAACATGACGGATAATTTTTGCCTACTCCACCATATCTTCACGTTTAACATCTACCCCAGGTGGAGCAATCGCGGTGAGTGCACGCGCCTGATGGTAGACTTTCTATACCAAGTGGGGCAGGGAGAGAAGTTGTGCGTGCCTACGTTCGTGTTGCGACATATAGTTCTTACCGCATGCTCCAATAGAAGGACTTATTCGCTCTCCTTCGGCCGGCTTATATGCAAGATTGCACGTGAGTTCGGCAACAGTCTTGGTGTAGAACTTCCAGTGCCGCAACATTTCATCAATGAAACTACTCTCAATCAGATGGAAATTGGGCCACGACAACGACAAGCTCGACTTGAGGAAAATAAGGATGAGACAGAGGGTGAAGAGGAAGAGAGTGAGGAAGAGGGTGGAGCTGAAATAGAAGAGGAAGAGAGCGAAGAAGAAGAGGAAGCCTAGGATACGGAGGAGAGCTCCCCTCCTACTCCACCGGAGTAGGACACTGATCGGGCTGCTAGGGATGCCCGTATAACTCGACTTGAGGAGGGTCAGGCTGTCCTACAACAGGATCTTATGGATCTTCGAGGCCTCATGAAGCACAATTTCAAGAAGGTGACTCGTACTTTGAAGTCTATCCTGTGCTGCTTGCAGGATAAGGGTGCCCCTCCTCCGTCGCTAGACTCGGATGCCTAGTCATCCATACTGTTACCCTATGGTTTGTTTTGTGGCTGTGATAAGATCTTTGTATTTTCATGTTGATAGGCCTAGTGGTGTAATAGTTGGTAGCATGTTTTAAATGTTTGAAGTTTTGGTTGTAGTAGCTCACATACATCTTCTGTCATGATTTATGTAACTCTGTATTTTATGTATTATGACAATTTTGGTAAATGAAATGTATAAAGTTGCTTTAATCTGTGTATGAATGTTGTGTAAAAGTGATTGTGAGTATGCTGAATCTGACATGGGTTGCACCCTATGTTGAATATAGAAAATGCCACTTAGGGCTGCACGGGTTGCGGCGCGTCTCACTTTTGGCAATCTGATTGATGGGGCATCTTCCCTGAGTGATTGACAGATGGACCCTAGTTTGGGCCTGACCCACACTGCGATGCCGGATTCTCAGCCAGCCACTGGCCCTGCCACTGGGCTGACACATATGAAACCGCCTATGGTGCCACTTGTTACACCATCGGTTCCTAAGAAAAACCGTGCGTTAACGTCGACGCAGCACGTGCGTCAATCAGCCCCACCTGCGGATAGTTTGGAGCAGTTGATGACGGTGATGCACCAGCAGCACCAGCAGCTTTAGCTACCATTGCAGGGGCTCTAGCTCAGGGTGGAAGTGCGACTCCACCTTACTGAGACTATAGGGCCTTCTGCTCAGGATGAGGGTGTGCCTCCCCCTACACCTGTTGCATACCCTACGAGGAATTTAGGTATGAGTGGTCTCCTCGAGCGATTCCAGTGCTTGAGGCCTCCTACTTTTACAGGTTCTCATAGACCCGAGGAGGCCTAATATTGACTCGACCGCATCTCCAAGATGCTAAGGATGCTGCATTGTACAGAGCAGGAGTAGGTCGAGTTAGCCACCTTTATATTTGAAAAGGAGGCTAGCTTGTGGTGGGATAGTGTTCTGCGTACAGTTGCAGTTGGCTATATATGGACATGGGCAGATTTTGAGTTCCACTTTCATGAGAAGTACTATCCCCAGACGTACCGGCACGAGAAGGGGAATGAGTTCTTGCACCTCAGATAGGGAGGCATGACAGTGACAGAGTACAAGAACAAGTTCACAAAGCTAGCTAGATACGTTCCTTTGATACTAACTGATGAATCGATGAAAATGAGGCCTTTTTCAGATGGGTTGCAGCACGATATCCACACTTAGACGTGTTGCGCTAACATTTCCAATTACGCCGAGCTAGTCAACATGTCTCTAAGAGCTGAGCAGGATGGAGACAGAGTTTCTCAAACACGTATACCAATGGGCCTGAGGCCTCAGCCCGAATCGTAGGACCGACCAGTCCTAGGTAACAGGCCACATGTAGACTTGCCTCCCAGGCCCATGGCTCTGCCGACCTAACAAAGGCGAGCGAAACGTTGATGTACATATTGTGACAAAGGCGGACACACTGACCCCTTCTGTTTCACCAAGATGAAAGACAATGGTATCACGCCACCTCAGAAGAACGACCGTCGGCCATCACGTGATATAACGACTCCACCCCCACGATCTGCATCACCAGCACAACCATTTTACCAACCACCTGTACCTCAGAATAGGCTGCCTCAAAGACCTATGACAGCACAACCAAACCATCCTCAACAAGCCCGTGTGCATGCACTTGCAGTTGAAGCCCGTGTGCATGCCTTTGACCTTTGAGGTCACTGCTCACATTCAAGGTACACTTGTATTCCTATTGGCAGACACTGGGTCTATTAAACCAATTCGTATGAAAGAATAGGCCTAACAATGGATTACTATCCTCATTATAAAAAAATAAATAATAATAATAATAATAATATGGTAACTAGAGAGGACGAATATGTTGTAAATAATAGAAAGGTCGAAACGAAAAATTTCTACAACTTCAAGTTGCTAATAGGTTGGTCATATCTTTTAGGAATTCTTATATTCATACTAGGAATTATCCTGTGATTAAATTTGATTATATGTAAAGATATATATATATATATATTTATTTATTTATTTTTGTACAATTAAATTAGAACCCTCGAGTAGGATTGAGTTTCATAGTTTAATACTCCGTAAGATCATGTTAGAGGCAGACCACAGTAAGGTTATAAGTTTCTTATTTCCCTTGTAAATTCAAGGTTCATACCGCGGCGAGGAGATGTCCCTTTTCTTTCCCTTCCCGCGGCCTTATGTTGCTAGCATTCCAAACTTCTGCCATATTTTAGGACTCTCGACTCTTCCCTACCTCTCGAAGTTAATGAAACCAAAGTGTAAATCTACCCATAACCCCCTAGCCGTATGATTGAAATGGTGACCTACAACTATAATATTAGGAGATTGAAAACCCTTCTAGTATAGTCTTTTGACTATGAGCACCAGGAAAGAACGTATTATCCACCAAGTTAAACATAGGTTAAACAAGAAGTCTCGTTGAACAAGATCCAAAGGTCAACCTTATAGACATGAGGCTTGAACCTCCTAGCGAATTATAATACTCCTTAAATACTTAGGATGATCCGATTTCAGAATTTCAGAACCATATCCGTACGAGGCATTTGCGGCTTAACTCAATTCTCAATCCTGGGTGATTACCAATGGACTCACTGCTTGACCAAGAAGAAGACCAGGATCCATCAGGATTAAGAAGAGATACAATGTGTTGTCTACCCTGGTCAGGCGGACAATTGACGTATCAGGTTCGAGCCTACCACAACTGACTTTTCGTATTAGCCCAATCATAAATGGTAGAACATATCACCCTTAGGTAAACTTTAACATTAGACACTTAGCACGATAGTAATGACTTGGACATTTATCTTCAAACCTCAAAGGTAAAAGCTTTTAAGGGGAGTAAACCGATATGAGCTAGGCTAGTGTAACTGTTATATACGCTAACACGTATATAAACCTGAAACCAACAGAACTAACCTGAAAACCTTTACTTATTACCCTTACATAATTTCGGGGACGAAATTTTTCCTTAGGGGGGTAGATTGTAACATCCTAGAAAAATCCGTACAAAGACCCAAGTAACACCTCAGGCATAAATCACTGAAGATCAAATCATTTAGAATTAGACAAAATTAACTAAGCGCTAAACTAGATTAGCTACGAAATCTGCCTGATCCACTTTAAATATGATCTGCAAGACCCAAAACTTCTAGAATCATGGACACTAGGTTACCCTAAAATTGAGGATAAATCTCATTACCCAGTTGCTCTCGGGAGCACATTGAAACTCTGTATCAGATCTAGACCGGACGTCAAAAGTCTGAATAATACGAAGTTATATAATTAGGACCGCCTTGTTGGGCTTGACAACCATCTCGGAAATCAAATCCAGATAGTATCCTGGGGCTATTCACTTGAGCCCGGAGAGAAGAGTGTGTGAAAACGTGATTTTCTTTAGAAAGTAAATCTAATTTAAGTAATCTGAGACTTGTCACTTGTGGGCCTGATATAAGCAATCAGACCGTCAGAATCTGACCCAAATACACCCTCAGATCAGGAGAATTTCATACACTTGGCAGTGTTCTTGTAACCCTGATCGAGATCCGGTGACCGTTGAACTGAAACTGGTCCGCCACGTATGATTTGGGAACCCGACTGGAATGAAAACTTAACTCGACCTAGATCCATAGTCAGGGAGCTTAAGTCCGACCTTTGGCTCAAGGGGGGGCTCCGGAAGTGCTCTGTTGAGCTGAAACAGATGCCCTTTGGACATGACTTAAGTATACCTTGGCCCTGGGGCCATTTTCATCAGTTTTAGGCCTATATAGGGACCTTAAACCCTCTCTCATTCACCCATACGAATTTGGAAAACCCTAGGAGAGAGAAGAGAGTAAAGAGAGAGAAAGTGAGAGTGAAGTTGGAATCACTCTTGGGAATCGATCCCTGCTATTCTACGTGCCTATCCGTCACTACTGTATCGCTTTTCGGACGATTCTAATTCCATTTTCGGGTAAGAAATCCTAACCCTAATCAGTTCTAGAGATTCAACTAGTGTAAGTGATGAAGTAGCTAACCTATTTCATGCCATAGGTTGTCGTTCTATCGTTGATAAAGACTTCGTGTCTAAACTGAGTCTGTTACTCGCTTCTACGGCATAAGGTACGGACTATAGTCATATAGGTTATAGTTTTCAAGGCTTTCAATGTCGGTTAATGATTTATTCTTGATGTGGGTGCTATTTTACATGCATAAAGTGATATCCGTTTCATTTATCAGTTATATGTTAACTAGGTTGAATATACTGTATTGCTCGTATTTGTAGAAAATACCATATACGTATGAAATTCAGATTTGTACTTGCCATGATTAATTGTTGTCTATGTATGCTAGATGCATGTGTATTAACTTCTGGGTGAACGGATTAGCCTAATACATGTTATCCCGTCATACGTTGTGTATGTTATAACGTGTAGCCTAAGTGTTTGTAGAAATGTTCGAATGAATATGGAATTATGATTTATACTTGCCATGACTATTGGTCGTGAATGCATAATCGTGGTTCATGTGGCAACTCCTTTGTAAAAGGATCCGCTACGACATGTGTTATAACTAGCATATTACCGGTATGTCGGAAGGTGTAGTCTAAGTGTTTGTAAAATTGTCTGAATGAGTAAGTAGTTAGTAAATTGCAATGTATAAGGGTGTTGAGATATGATTCTCAACTACGTTAACTATGTGTATGCTTTCCTCCATGTACCATATATTAGAGTGTCTGTTTATCTATGTTATGCATATGTATAAATCCATGTTTAAGTTGTATTCCATAAAATGCAAAAATAAAGCCGTGAAGGGTGATGGGAGAGTGGTGTAACGATTTTGTGCAACTGCCCTGGCAGCCCTGAAGCGGACATGATTGTATGATTTGAAATCTTGATTCATTACTACTTTAACTATCTTCTAGGATATTTTGTTGTAATTGAATGTGATTGGGGCTATGTATAGTCCAGGCAATCAGTAACAGAGCCTAGATTGGTGGATGATGTTGTTTTGCCACACAGGATGTGTTCGACGAATCTGAGGCGTACTTCAGTTATCAACAGTGATAGGCCACATGGAGTGCTTACGCACTTCATGTCGATCAACTCGATGTGCGCTCATGCTAGTCTAGTTCGTCAAGTAACCCGATTGGCCCTATGTATGTTCACCATGTTTGGACACTACTGCTTGAACTTAAGGTACCAAACTCACCAGCGGAAACCCCGTTAACCTTGGTACCTCGATCCACTAAGACTCATGAGCCAGACATGGTGGTATGGGACACCGTGGTCGAGTTTTCGCCCTACGCTGGGGCGACGAGCCTCCCCGTAGTGACCAGTGAGCAACACCGCCTCGTGATCCAAATACGGTGGTATGGGACACTGTATTCGAGCTATCGGCCTACATTGATCAAGTGACGAGCCCTATGTAGTGACCTCAAGCATACTCTAAGACTACGTTGAGGTGACTAGCCTTTCGTAGTAACGAGAGTATAAGCTAGGCCTACCCCATCGCAGCCTGGTTGTGGTCCCCAGTCGGGTCGGTGACGTGCCTTCAAAAATAGACTGCCACTTGGTAGGGCGTTGGTGGTAGTGACCTAGAACCGCAACTTCGTATGAGATTTACTAGGATTGACGACCCTAGAATGGATCATTGTTTGGGTGTTGATATAAGGGAGGTACCTTAGTTTCCCAACCCTGCTGTATGAAAAGGACTAATAAGAATTTAGTAATCATATGCATGCACCACATTACGCGTGCATTCAGGCGTAGCAGGTCAAGCACTGAGGCAGTATTGTTCATGCGCGAACGTGAGATAAAGTCACTGAGGGAGCATAGGCGAGGACATGCATCATACATTCATACCATTCTTGCATTAACAAGAGTACTTAGGGATGTGTGATTTACTACTTTATCATTACTACTTGATTGAATTGATAACATGTTAACCTTTGCTTTATTGTTCCACTGAGTTGATCACTCACTCCCACGTTACAGGATGGTGTTGTACATAGCAACCAGACCCTGTCTTAGTTGCAGGTGATGATGATGCTCAGGAAGCAGAGCTAAACTTCTATGACGATCAGGAGGAGTACTCTTATATGCAGATCTCCGACGGCTTCACTTAGGCTCTCCTGGTCGGCGGGGCTACAGGGTTCTATTACGATTGAACCATTTTTGATACTTTTGACTTTTGTAATATTACATGTACACAGTGACTCAGTGTTATATTCATACTCTGGCGATAGATTTCGGTTTATATGTTCCTCATGTATTTTATATAATTTCCAGTCTTCCGCTATCTTGAAAACAACTTGATCTGGAGTATGAATTACTGTTTTGGTATAATACCACTCATGATTAATGCACTAACACAGACAACATTTAATCATAAGCCTATATGTTGCATAAGTGATGTTTTGGAACTCGGGGGTTGAGTTGCTACTCGACCCCCGATTTTTAGGGCGTTACAATATCATCATTCAATTCAGGGCAGTAGTCCAAACATGCATCACAAGGGTTGGAAGGGTTAGTTGAAATTGGTTCATTCTCCACATTCAAATCAGTCATGTCAGACTGGTGGAGTAGATCATTATGATTGACAACTTCCTGAATCTCTTAATCATTGGCGGGGGCCATACTTGAGATTAAATCCCAATACTCATCATCGTCAAGTTCCGTGTAGTGTGTACTTGGGATGGGATCACATTCCTGACATTCTATTCTTAGATTGGGTTGAGGTTCGAATAAACTAACCTCTACCTCATCATTGTAATCATGTGTGTCATGTGAGTGAAGTGTGTCACTATCATTATATTTGAAAGACACCCATGTCTCTTGATCATTCCTTTGGACAATCATCGAGATCGACTCATCGGAAAATTGAACCATATGATCATTAATGGACTCCAACTCTTCATTCATAATTTTAGCTTCTTCCACAAGCGAGTTAGGATCACTTTCCTCGCATTATGTTTTTAGATTGAGTTATAACTGGGACGAACGAGCCTCCAATGCCTGATCAATGCACAATGCGAGTGCTTCTATTATTTTTCTAAGGCCCGAAAAATCATATATGCCGCCCTGAAGTGTTTCCTCTTGGGTTGTTTCTGATTGAGTTTCAAAGGTATAAGATCCAAGAAAATGTTCACTAAAGTGTATTGCTGGCTCATCTTTCCAATTTTGATGTTTCCACTGATCATAGTCATACAGATCATATGTGGGAGAATCTGGTGGTTGGTATTACTTATTATCACTCATAATATAATCACGCATTGTTTTCTTTTTATTAGATGGGTGATAATAATTCTCACTCCTATAGTTATGATAACCCCAACAATCACGTACTGTCCGTGGGGTGGAATTGTTCTCCCGTATATGATCGTGTAAGGACTTCTTAACTGATGGAGTGTTATGCTCAGGTCGGTTCGCGATGATTGTTTCAGGAAAATTTTGAGACATAGGTGGATGTCTATTATCATTATCATACATCCCTTCGCACTATTTTGCATGCTCAAAAGCTATCTCAGCATATTGACATTCCCACTTGTGCATATACATGGTGAAACCCTCAATCTGAATCTAATCATAAGAAAAATAAAAGAAAAAAATCCTACAGCATATGGAAAGTAAGAGGAGGAGAAGTTAGAAGGAAAGTACCAATTGAGAAGTTCCTATGTTAAGATCCTGCAAAAGAAAACAAAAGAGATTAGCTTCTAAAATAGAAAGTCTAAAGTTAGAAAGTTCCTACAATTGAAATAGAAAATTAGTTTCTAAAAAGTAAAGTTCCCTAAAATTTGAAAGTTTCTAAAATAGAAAATCTAAACCTAAAAATTAAAAAATTTTCTAAAAATAAACTAATTCCTAAAAAGGAAAGTTTCTAAAAATAAAATACAGGAAAGATGAGTTAGTTTCTAAAATTAAAAAGAGTCTCCAAAAAGGGAAATAACTAACCTAGTTTCTAAAAACAAAAGAGGAAAGTTCTAAAAATAAACTAGTTCTTAAAAATAAAATAAAATAAATTCTAAAAAATAATTAGGAAAGTTCTAAACCTGAAGTTAGAAAGTTCTAAAAAAAACTAATCCTAAGATAGAAAGTAATGTTAGTTTCAAAAAAGGGAAAATTTTCTAAAATAAATGAAAGCCTAGAAATAGAAAAAAATTTAAAATAGAAAGTTAGTTTCTAAAAAGGAAACCTAAAATAAGAAAGTTTTTAAAACTAAAATCCTAATTCTAAAAATAGAAAAGTAGAGAAATTAGAAAGGGATTACCAAATTAGAAGTTTATGTCAAAATCCTATAAAATAGGAAAACAGATTAGTTTCTAAAAATAGAAAAAATTCTAAAATTAGAAAATCCTAATCTTAATCTAATCCTAAAACTAGTTAATCTCAGAAAAACGTAACCGTCAATCCCCGGCAATGGCGCCAAAAACTTGTTCACTCCCCAAGTATAAGGTTGTGATATAGTAATAAACTCGATAAGACTGAGGTCGAATCCCAAGGGACTGATACCTCTACGTAATTTGAAACTAAGTAGAACTAGAACTAGACTAAGATGAAATCTAAATCAGGGAAAATAAGGGAATAATGATGGAAATAATTAATCTAAAACTATAGAATTCAAAGGTAGGAAACTAGGGATTCAAAGGATCCACTTGTAGAGATCAAGGAGATCTATGCTTGATTCAAGAACTCAACTGGACTTAGAGTCCATCTTCATCCAGTTGGAAGATATATCACTATTGTAACGCCCTGAAAATCAGGGGTCGAGCAAAGCTCAGCTCCTGAGTTCCAACGCATCACTTATGCAACACAGATAATGATGATTATGATGAGAGCATTGAAACATGAATGGGATTATACCAAAACAGCATATTATACTCTAGAGACAGTTAAATTTACAAGCGGAAGACTGTGATAGATATGTAAAATATATAAATTGTGGTGAGTCTCCAGAGTATGATAATGTTACCAGGTTAATTCATTACAAGTACAATTTCAAATTATACCAAGTTGTGTAAGGTCATCTAGTCAATATCCCAGAAAGCCCCGTCGATCAGGACACGGCTCACAGGAACCCACCTGAAACTGCATAAAGGAGGAATCCTCCTCATCCTCATAAAAGTTTGGCTCCTCTTCGCAGCATTGCCATCATCTGAAACTCAAACAAGTCTGGTTAGTGTGTACAACACCGTCTCGTAACGTGGGAGTGAGTGATCAACTCAGTGGAACAGTAAAGCATAGGTTAACATGTTATCAAAACAGTCAAGCAGTAATGATAAAGCAGTATAATCAAACACCCCTAACTACTCTTATTAATGCAAGTATGAATAAAGTCATGATGCATGCCCTCACCGACATACTCCCTCATGCGACACCATCTTACCTTCGCGGCATGCGTTCATTCCTCAGTGCTCCACATCTTTTAGGCACATGCAGTGCGATGATGAGCATGATTACCGAGTTGTTATTAGTCCATTTCAAACAGTAGGATTGGGAAACTAAGGTACCTCCCTTATATCATTCCTCAACATGATCCATTCTAGGGTCGTCAAATCTAGATAATCTCATACGATAGTGTGGTTCTAGGGCGCTGCAAAGGCTACCAGGGCTGTTACATGCAATTGTTACACCACTCCCCCATCACCTTTTTAATGGTTCATCACTAAATTGACACAAGCCTAGTTCATACTCTATACACCGTGACAAAACTCGTCGCCTCACCGCAGATTCAGAGTATGCTCGAGGTCACTACAAAGGGCTCGTCACCAATCAGTGTAGGCCGACAGCTCGAATATAGTGTCACATATCACCATAATTGGCTCACGAGTGTGGTTGCTCACTGGTCACTACGGGGAGGCACATGGCCCCAGCGTAGGCCGACAGCTCGACGACGGTGTCCCATACCACCATGCCCAGCTCATGAGTCTTAGCGGATCGAGGTACCATGGTTAACGGGATTTCACTGGTAAGTTTGGTACCCTAGGTTCAAGCAAAGGCGTCCAAACATGGTGAACATACATAAGACAGATCGGGTTACTTGACAAGCTCGGCTAGCTCGAACGCACAACAAGTTGAACGATATGAAGCGCATAAGCACTTCGTGTGGCTAGCCACTATCACCAACCGAAGTATGACTCGGGTTCGTCGAACACATCTCATGTGGCGAATGAATCACAGCCACGAATTCAATCCCGTTACCGATTGCCTGGACTATAATCATAGCCCCAAACACAATCAATCCTTATTCTGAAGCATATAGAGTAAAGCAGAATATACAAAGTCATTCAAGCATGTTATAAAGTACAATATAAACAGGAAATACAAACACATATATTTCATAAGTAAGCGATTAAACTAAACAAACAACATGGAGGAAATCATATAAACCTCTAAGGTAGTTGAGAATCCCATCTCAACACCCTTATACATTATAATTTACTAACTACTACTCATTCAGACATTTCAACAAACACTTTAGATTACATACATCAACATACCTAACGTATGTTGATCACATAGGTATTAGGCCAAATCCTTTCACTAGGGAGCTGTCCCATGGATAACACACGTGCACCCACGACGGATAATCATGGCAAGCATGAATCCAAGTTCCATATTCATTGGAACATTTTTACAAACACTTGGGCTACACAATTTATCATATATAGTGTATATTGGCCGTGGCGTGATTTAAGGTAAATCCTTTCGTCAAAGGGGTATCGCCTATACAACAATCATAAATCCATGACAATTAGCCATGGTGAGCACGAATGCGAATTCTTTACTCATTCGGTCATTTTCACAAACACTTAGAATACACCCTTTTAACATACATAACGTATATTAGCAAAAACATGTATTAGGGCGAATCCTTTCGCCGAGTGAGTATTATACATATATATATATAGCATGTTCATACAGTAATTAATCATGGCTAACATACTTTCAAAATTTGTACATATACGGTATTTTCTACAAATACGAGAAATACAATATATTTAACATAGTTAACGTATAACCGAAAAACGAAACAGACAGCACTTTGTACATGTGCAATTACATGCAGATCATGAATCTATCATTATCTAACATTGAAAGTGTTGAAAACTATAACCTATACACCTAAAGTCCGCACCTTTTGTCGTAGAATTGTAATGAATCCGATAGGTTTGTTAAGCTTTCGTATACGGCAGTATGGCAACCTATAGAACGAAATAGGTTAGCTATTTCATAACATACAACTATCAAAATCCTAAAACAGATTAGGGTTAGGGTTTCTTACCTAGAAATGAATCCGGCATCGCCAAGAAAGCGATTAGATAAGGGTGGTTGAGCTTGCATAACGGCAGGGTAGAGCATCAGGGAGATCCTCCCACATCTCCCACACTTTCTCTCTCTTTTCTCTCTTCTCTCTCCTAAGTTTTCTCAAATTCATGTGGCTGAATGAGAGAGGGTTTTAAGGTCCTTATATAGCCTAAAAACTCACCAAATTAGACTTCAGGTCAAGGTATACTTAGGTTATATCCAAAGTGGACCTGTTTCAGCTCAACGGAGCATTTCTGGAGGCCCCCCTTGAGCCAAAGGTCAGACTTAAGCTCACAGACGATGGATCTAGGTGGAGTTAAGTTTTTATTTTAGTCGGACTCTCAGATCACGCGTGGCGGACCAGTTTCAATTTAACGGTCAGTGAATCTCGATCGGAGATTTCGAGTACATAGATATGTTTGGGGAAATATCCCTGATCCGAGGGTGTAATTTGGCCTGATTCTGACGGTCTAGTTGCTTAATACTGACCCGCAAGCGAAACGTCTCAAATTTATTTATTTTGAATTTAATTTACAATTATTTTCACATTTCTCACACTCCCCACTCCGAGCTCAAGCGAATAGCGCTGGGACACTATCTGGATTTGATTTCCAAGATGGTTGTCAAGCCCAGTAAGGCGGTCCTAATTCCTTAACTTCGTGTAAATTGAACTTCTGACGTGCAGTCCATATCTGATACGGAGTTTCGAGATGCTCCCGAGAGCAGCCGGGTAATGAGATTGATCCTAAATTTTAGGGTAATGTAGCGTCAACGGTTCTACAAGTTTTGGGTCTTGCAGAACATATTTAAAGTGATTGGTGCTAATTTCACAGGTACTCTAGTTTAACGCTGGCTAATTCTCGCCTAATTTCTAAAGAATTTAGTCCTGAGTAATTTCTGTCTGAGGTGGTACCTGGGCCTTTATAGTTATGTTTAGTTTAAGTATTGTTCTTCATCACCTAAACTTTAAGATAGTGTTTAATGTGAAAGTACTTAGAAGGATTTAAAGAATGAGGTGGTGAAAGGTGAGATTTGTGAAGGAAATGGGTTAAGAAGCGATTTTAGACTCTGGGATTGAGTTCTGACAAGTTAATAAGGTGTTAGGATCGACCCATTGCCTAAGGACGTCTAATTCCAGATTGGCAAAAATTCGGGATGTTACAACTAAAAGCACAATCTGAACTTCAGTTGATCTAGTTTTCAAGAGATGAAAGGTAAATGAATTAGAATGGATTCCATCACCAAACCATGCCCAGGAGATAAGGTAAACAACAGAATTAAACTAATTACCAACTGATCAACATGATATGAAGGTTAGGAAGGGTACCGTCATCCAACCATGCCCAGGAGACGATGGTGAACAATAGGACTTCCTTACGTCATAAACATAAAAGGAGAATGAAATACTCAAGCCATCGCAGATCTACTGTAATGTAAGTCACAATAAACCATTAAAAACTAAAGCATCCCTATTGATCAAACTAGAATCATTATCAATTCATAACATGAATCAAGGCAATAGAGTCATTCCCATCACGCCACAAGCTTCACCTCTTAGCCCTAGCTAAGAGGTTTTGCCTAACATGAATGGGCTGGATCCCTTAAACAAAATAAAATAAAAATAAAAATAAAAATAAAAAGAAATAAAAACAAACTCTACTCTTCTCTATCTCTCTCCTCTCCACGTCCAAAAGATCCCCTTTCTTCTCTCTTTTCTCTTTCTTTTGTAGGCTGATACAGTCGGTGGAGAGGTCGGTTTGGAGAGAACAAGGAGTCACGCCCTCCTCTTTCACAGTAACAACGAAAATGGATCTAGTTTCGCATACGCTGTTTAGCAATAAAACGCAAACGACCTGCGTTTGGAGTGTTTTTGGGACAGTTGTATAGCCTGTCCTGGGTATTTGCCGCCTTGGTAATGGTCAACCCCACCTTGGCCTCCATATGGACGGTCCAAATCATTCGTCTGATCACGGACGGTGGCCCGCAACTTCACGAAAATTTTGAAATTCTTGGACATGCATTACTTACGCACGTCAGCCTGCGATGAACATTGTGGGGCCCCCAATCGACGTCAGTGAAGAAATCCACTCCGTCAATTAGATGCACCTCGAAATTCTGATAAGAAATGGACGGTTTTGGTTGTCTGATGATGCGGACCAGGGAGGTAATCCCGCTGCAACGATAGCAAATGGTCCTTTTATAACTTCTGTAGCCAGCACGTGTGCTTGCATGACTGACAATGGTCAGCATGGTTTTAACTATTTCGAGCCCCTATACATGATGAACGGATCGATTATTCGCATGGGTCATGATGGAGGCCCACTGCAGATCAAACGGCGCCCCTGTTTCCGTTTCTACACAGCAATAGAGAATGGCAGTTGCCATTTTTGAAAGAGAGGCGGGTCCAAGGTGGTTTGACCAGCTTGGAGATGCAGTGGACGGCTGGTGCACATGTGCATTATGCACACTCCACATAGGGTGGGGTCCACTGTGATGTTACTCCAAAATCCAATCCATTCATCCCTTTTCTCATCTAATTTAAGGGGTTGAGCCAACGTTTGAAGCATAACCAGATTGCAGGTGGGCCCAGAATCAACGGTTTATGGGCTGATCTGTCTGTTGGGCTGCTTCCACAAGGATTCAATGGGTGAATTTCGATGTGTACGATTAATATATGGTCTCAGGTCTTGTATAAAGTTTCGAGCTGAACGGATGGTGAGAACCTTGTGATCTTGCATTTTGGCTGATTTTTGGGTCACCTGAGCTTCAGTTTCTCAATTTTCTCGGATCTCTGGCATGTAAATCCATTGATCTTGGTCCCCTGGGGTCCGTTCCTTACCTTGGTGATTCTGGAGCACTAAATCCATTCTTTTAGTACCCTTTTTAGTCCAAGCTCCTAAATACGCCTTACACCACAAACACTATTAAAATAGACCGTTAAGCAGTATCATGTTTGTAAATCTAGGTGGTAACTGGGGTCTAATATGTAATATTTGACCCTCAACAATAATTCTAGTGCAATTAATATATCCAAAAATCCAATCCTGCATTCACGAACCAAGCACGTTGACATTAGATATCACTAAATTCGTGAATTAGTGGAAGAAAAGATAATTTCTTTAGAATACATTCCGACCGAGACTCAACTTGCTTACATTTTCACTAAACCGCTCGACAAAAGCATGTTTTCTAAATTGAAATTTGATCTTGGTATGTATAATTTGAATTGATCATTTATGTATTTCTATATCATATTGTATATATTTGTTATTTTAAATGATTAGAATTTCAAATTATGTGAAAAATGCATATTTTTGGTTGTGCATGACCAGTCGAGTACTTCCTCGACCGGTCGAGCACGTCCTCGACCAGTTGTGTAGCGAAGGTTTGACCTTTATTTAGAGGGAAAATCCTTTTTTCTTCTAATTGGGGCTTCTTCTCCAACGAGTCTTAGCTCAACCGGTCGTACCCATCTTTCTTGATCTTCAAGGTTAGTTCATTATTTCCATTTTCCTTCTAGATTCAAGTTTATTTCACTTTTTTTCATCTTTGGAGTGATTTATTTCTTGTTTCCTTGAGGTTTTTGCGGTTTTCTTCTCCAAAATCTGATTTTGAAGAAACCCACTCTACATCTTTCACAACCTCTTGATTCCTTCATTTCTTAGTTGCGAATGGATGCTAGAGGTAAAAAGAAAACTTCTCGTGGTGCTTCCTCATCTAGATCGATACCTATCACAAGGCGCCACCTTCGATCACCCAAAGATGATCCCTCGTATGTACGGGATTTACGGTTGCGCAATGTGATAGTTGAACGAATTGTGTATATTGAACATATTGCTCCATTTGAGATCTTCCCCCTTCTCCAAGCTATAGGATGGGATAACATTCTACATTGGGGTGGGCCGGCATATCGGTCTATTGCACAAGCTATGTTTGCATGTATTTTTGATTTCTCAACTGAAATTTTAACTTTCATTATAACAATTAGAGAATGTCCATTTGAAGTAGACCGACATCTGATTTCTAGCCTAATGGACGTACCTATCAATGATGAAGGTATTCCAATTATCTCTTTAGTTAATAAACCTTCCAAATCATAAAAACGTAAGCTTACTAGAGCATTATGCAATATAGATGCGCAATGGAGTCAAAATGGGAATGCGCTAGCTTCAAAGTACTTGTTACCCAGATACAGGGTTCTTCACAGGATATTTATTTCAAATCTTTATCCTCGTTTTGGTAACAAAATCGAACTCACATCTTTCATGGTTCGGATTCTGCATTCCATCATCTCTGGTACATCTATTTATTTTCCTTCTTTGATCTGTCATTCCATCATACAATTTCGTCTCCATCTTGGACACAGCGATATCCCTTTTGCATATCTTATGACTGTGTTGGCCATCCATATGTTAGTGGTTATGCCAGTTGGAGAGGCTCCTATTCAACACCATATTTTTAACAACTCAAATATAAACAAAATGAATTTAAGGTTGGCTGCTGGTTAAGTCAATGTGGGTGTTGGTGGAGCTGAGGCTGTGAATGAAGAAGATGGTGATTTACCTGCCGATGACATTAACATGAATGATATCTTTGATGAGATTGGATCAAATTCTGAGGCTGACCCTAATTATCAGCCTCATGATTTCACTGAGAGTTTGCATTCTCTTGAGGAACAGGTGGCTCAGATTCGTGTAACCTAGTACTCGTAATTTTCCTATACGCGTAAATATATGAGGCGCATTAATAAGGGTTTACATCAGATTGATTCATCTATTCCTGCTCCCTCTTCAGGATCTGATTAGTATTTTCTAATTTTGGATTATAATAACTCTTATGATATTTTGCTTCCTTTCGGTTTGTGGGATTGACTTTGGTTGAAGTTGGATGATGTTGATTGATAATACTTGATCTTTACTTGCTTATGTATTTTCATATCTCGCTCCTTTATTCTTCCTTGTTTATCTTCATCCTATTTCCTGTATAAGGTTCTTCCTTTGTCATATTGTGACAAAAAGGGGAACAATTTTGTCATGCATGATGTATATGTTTGTAATTTAAGGCATGTGGATTGTGGATGGAGGGATAGGAGTAAGGGGGAGTAGTAGAAAAATGCTTACTTTCTTTTATATAACTGGTGCATGATTCTTTAACCAGGTTGACTTATTTATTTTGATAACTGGTGCATGATTCTTTGTGCGTATGATGTTTATGTAAGTATGGAGTGTGTTTTGTCACAAATTTGACAAAGGGGGAGATTGTAAGTGCTATGGTTTTTAGCCCCTATAATTGTCAAATTTTGTAGTGCCAAAACCTCTTGGAATCTGTGTCTTATGTAGCACATCGATATATTCAAGACAATGCAAATCATGTACAAGGACAATGGTCTTTACTTCAAGAACTTCTAATGCAAAATCAAGTACATAGTTCACTCCTTCAAAGTCTCAAAGTTCAAGGTTTCAAAGCAATCTCTAAAGGCAAGACAATAGTCTATACTTTGGGACTCAAGATTCAAGGTGAAGATCAACTCAAGCTCAAGCTTCAATGTAACTACAAATTCAAGCTTCAAAAGTTCTCAAGTTCAAGCCTCTATATATGTCAAGACCTCAAGTTTTGTGAACTTTAAAGATCATCTATCAACCAAAGGAAAAGAAGTTTCAATGTTCATACATCATAGATAAGGTATGACTGACCTTAGATTGACCTTAGGGTAGGTCATTTTTTAATACATAATTCATTTAGATCATTTTATAAGTGAATAGACTGTTTCTTAACTAGTCCTGGACTCTATTTGACTAGTCCTAGCACTGTCTTGACCGGTCCAAGAAATTCCACGACCAGTCCTAAGGTTGTTGCAAATTTTTGGAATTTTTTGGTTAAGGCACGACCAGTCCTGGAGACTGCTCGACCGGTCATGTGAATAGTGCATGACTCGTTCTCGACCAATCGTGTAGCTATGACTCAAACTCCAGTGACTAAATCAGGCTCCACACGACCAGTCGTGGACAAGTTACGACCAGTCGTGGAGGTCCCTCGACTGATCATACAAGGCTTACGACCAGTCGTGGAACGACTTTATCTGATCGCGCTCAAAATATGGCTTTATTCGATCGTGCTCAAAATTTCAAAAATCTATTAGCCCTACGACTAGTCGTAGTGTCCACAGGACTAGTCTTGAATGCGATTTGTTCATCTATAAATAGAACATGAATTTTAAAGTATTTTATTCAATTCAAGCTAATTCAATTTGTCACTCTGAGAGATAAGTTAGTGTTCTTTTTAAGTTATATTGTGCTCATTTAATATTCTTTTAATTTAGTTTTTTTTTAATATTTGATTTTGTATTCTTTATTCCAATCATATTTGAAGAAGGGATTGAGATTGCCCTTTTCTTGGAATCAAAATCAAACAGTGTTAGCCCAACTTGATTTAATTTAAAATCAATTTAGAACCTAGACCCATTTCATAAGTGAGTTTGGACATTGAACTTCTACGTTGAAATTCTACTCCGAATTGGTTCTTCCGGGCTGCGTCAAAAGGAGAATATCCAGGTATTTTACATTATTGTAAATTCCTTTGTTTTGGTTTTTGAGATTGTGCCAGAAAAATCTCTGTTGTGGCTTATCTGAGGTGATCCAGAAAACTCAAAAAGTGGGGTTTTTTAAATTGTGTAATCCCACTTGAAGACACAATTGTGAGAGTTTTAGGTGAACCTGGAAAAACCTATTTTCATAGTGAACGCTTATATCCACTGTGTGAGGATATTAGGAGTGGAGTAGTTATGTGGCTATTTTTCTAAACAGTTGGTGTACACACAAGCGAACCACTATAATTTCTTATCTTGTGGTTTGATTGTTTATTTATTTGTGTGGATGATTGTAATTTTCCTTTTTATATTGTGGAGAATGTTGTAATTTCTTTTATGCAAATGTGGAGAATGTTGTAATTTCTTTTATGTAAATGTGGAGAATGTTGTAATAAATTAGATTTCCCTTCTTGCTATTTATTTCTTTATTCCTCTATAACAGTTTGAGTTTTTGATACACAAACTGTTCTAGTAAGGTTGTCCTGTCATAAATCCTTGGTTTTTATGGTGCACGGTTGTCCTTAGAATAACATTTGTATCAACCTCTCAATACTCGTTCTTTTGAGGTTGTCTTTAAATTCAGCATTGTGGGATTATCTTTTGCTATCTGTATTTAATTTATTTAAATTCCGCTATTAATTTTTTAATTTAGCATTGTCCTATTCACCCCCCCCCCCTCTATGACATATAGCTCGGCCTTTTCAAGGGTATGAATACAACACTTACATCATGTGGGTCCCACCGTCCAAGGACTGGATGGTGCGGATACAACACATATCATCAAGGTAGGCCCCACCGTCCAGGGAATGGACGGTGGAGATACAACATATGCATCAAGGTGGGTCCACATGAGTGGCCCACCAGCTTGGGATGCAAACTGATATTTGCTTGTCCCCTACGCCCAGGCTTGTCCAAACGGACAGGCAGCAGGGCCTGCCTGCTGGACAAACAGCGTGGATAAATACATCACAGTGGGCCTGCTGCCCTGGACAGTCTGGATACAAGTGCATCAGGTGGGCCACACAGTATATCATAAAAAGGAGGGAGAGAGATAGAGAAAGAAAGAGAGGGAAAGATCGGCCAAAGGGAGGGGTCTCCGCCACTACGAGTCCCTCCAAACAAATCCAAACCATACATCACATGGGCTCCATGCATGCATGGGCCCTACATCTAAAAATCTGAGGTGGGGATGCTATCCCCACCATGAAATTAGGGTTTAGATGACCCATCAAAGCCATGGATTTAAACAAAAATCATGATGGGGTCCATGGTGAATGGCCCCATCCTAGGTCATGCATGCAACAAGGTAGGCCATTAGCCACACCTAAGGGGTCAAGTAGGATCTCCACCATTGATTGGTGGGTCCTACATACCCCCATGCAAGAAAAATCAAAGATCTAGGTAAGAAAACATCAAAACTAACCCCAGAGAAGCACCCACGTTGGATCTCCTACTTCTTCTTCCACCCTTAGGTTCTAGTGCTTCAAAGGAAGGGATTTAATGGTTAAGATGGGTTTGGGATGGTTGGATTGAGAGATCTTAAGCTTGGAAGAGGGCTAGATTTGGGAGTTCTCTCATGAACATTGGGAGCTCTCTCTCTCTCTCTTGTTAGGGATGAGAAATGAGGGAGAAAGGGAGGGAGAGAGAGAGAGAGAGAGAGAGAGAGAGATGTAGGGGTGGAATGATGGTTGTAAGAGAGGAATCATTGCTTTGTAAGAGGCATGAGGCTAGAGAAGGCATGCTTGAAATGATTATGTGTAAGAAGCATGGGGCTAGGGTGACATCATCCTCCCTTAGGTAGGCTAGGGTGATGTCACCATTATGATGGGTTGTAAAGATATTTCTCTACCTGGAAATCTTGGGTCCCACAACACGCGATCAACGGATATAATAATGCTCGGGCTACATCTCCTAATCTAGGCGTCGTATTGGCGCACGAGATGCGGCGTTAGAACCACAACGACGACGCGGTCACAATGGCATAGGTATCAGGTTGAGCCGACTCGGGTTTACAGGATGCGTCTTAGGGTCACTCGCAAATGCTATCTACAAATCGCGGGTCGCTAAAATTCGACGGGGATGATCGCAGGATCCTAAGGAACGGAAAGGTACCAGAACATAGGCCTGACAGACATGACAACATATTTTGTCGTACTGTCGGTTAACAACTTAGTATGAATGGGTAGAAATCTCTTTCAGAAAATAATCTTTTGTACCTACACTCAAGTATGAATTAGTAGAAATAAGATACAAAAGTGAGATTTTGAAAACCTAGAACCAAATCACATATGTAACCAATCGAATAAGTTCTTTGTCCATTAAATCAAAGCATAATTTGTATATCAAGTTTTCAATGTGCTCAGTGAAAGTCAACTTACTTCCCGTAAGAATACTATCAATTCATCATGTTAGCCATGCTCATCACTTCGAGATCAATTTGAAACTCTAGTATTGATTCTGAACTTATCCCATTTTCCTTCTTTTTCCAGTTTTTGATTTTATATCAACAGTCATTCTTTAATTTTGCATACTTTTTCAATCTTTTCAATCTTTCTATTCATTTTTTTCATAATACATGACTTTTTTGTTGATGTCCTATTTTTTAACTGGTTCTTTTCTTCTTTTAAGGTGGAAAAATTATCCAGATTAATTCTCACCATCTATCAATGATTCCCATACTAACAATCAGAAATTCTAGTACGTCTTACAAAAGACAAATTGAATGTGTCTTGTGATTTAGATTAACATGATATTCAAAATTCTTAGTGCAAGAACTTAGGTGATAGATTACTTAGTTGATCAAACTCTAACAATCCAAAATTCAATCTCTATCTTTTCATACCTAAAGAATTCTTAAGTACACAACTCATCGCTTCCCAAACAGATTTCAACTTGAAACATTAAAAAATTTCAAAATTTGCTCAAAACTGAGAAAACACTGATTAGTTTACCTAATCCCCCATCTCCAACCGAAAATTCTACATTGTCCTCAATGTAAAAGAAATAAGCATTTAATGCAAAAGAGGCAAAGAAAAGAAAAGGGAAGTGATGGAAAGGTAATACTTAAAGAAGGAATTTTGAAGCTTTTCAAATGATATCAGTGTGAAGATGGGTTAGCACAAAAGACTTAGACAGACGACGAGCAAACTATCCTAAACAGCGGAAAGCAAACTACCATAATCCTAAAATCTATGAAAGTAGTAAACATAAACTAGAAAAATAGGGAAAACTACTCAGTCATACAACAAGGTTCTTCCTCCGACCAGTATCTTGATAAATTTCTCAGTAGGTTTCTCAACAAGATCATCCAAAAGCCCCTTTTGCAATAGGCTTGGATGCCCTGGAGCATGAATTTCCAGAGAAATTTATGGACCTTAGCATAAGGTTTCCTTTTAATCTCCCAAGGTGTCCAAAGTATATATGATTCACCTGTAGAAGATAATTTCTCAATATTAGTAGGCTAAGGTGAATGAAAGACCATAAACAATTGAATGACAAAAGGGTTGTTCTCTGTGGTCCCTTTAAAATCTGAGGTTATCGGCTCCGGTTCAGAATCTATCTTCTCCACCTATAATGGTAAGATTTTAGTGTTAGTGGAAGGAGTGACATCAACTTCCTGGCCAATATGATTGTTTGAATCCTCAGAGAGCGCCAGGCAGACATCCAGAGATTCAGGAGTTTCCATTAAAAGAGACTCACCATCTTCAAATGTATCTATCAAGTTCATCTCATGGGTCAAGTCCTCATCCTCTTGTGGCTTGTGCAAATGAAACACATTGAATTCTACCGTCATATTCCCAAAAGATATTTTTATTACTCCATTCTGGCAATTTATGATGGCATTGGCAGTAGCCAAGAATGGCCGACCTAATATGATCAAAATTTGAGCACCCATATTTGAAGCCGAGTGTGTGTCCAAAATGATGAAATCTACTGGGTAGTAAAATCTATCGACTTGGACCAACACATCTTCTATGTTACCTCTGGGTATTTTAGTCGAGCGATCGGCTAGTTGTAATGTTGTTTTAGTAGGTTTCAACTCACCGAGGCATAACAGTTCATATACTGAGAATGTATCAGCTTAACACTTGCCCCAAGGTCTAAAAGTACGTTATCAACCTTGAAGTTTCCGATCACACATGAGATCGTAGGACTTCCAGGATCCTTATATTTTGGGGGATTGTTTTGATTGATTATGGCGCTCACTTGTTCAGTCAAAAATGCTTCTTTGTATATGTTTAACTTTCCCTTTACCACACACAAATCTTTCAGAAATTTCAGAAAGATGGCGTAAGAAAGGTGTAAGCCATTTTTAGCCACTCCAGGAAGGTTTCAAGTCAAAGCTAGTACTAAATACCTCGAGCTGATAGAATTTCATGTTGCAATAGAAGCAAAGACCGAAGTCACAAATAATGTATACCACGGAAGGCTGACATCATAGAATCTGGAAAAATACAGTTTAGTGAGCAAGAAGATCATGAGGAATATGGGTTTTGGTTGTAATAAACCCACGGGGCTGAACCACGGAAAGGGAATTCAAATCCCTCTTGGGGTTGACCAGGAAAAGCGAAAGAAATTCCAAGGACTCGGAGTAAAGTCATCAGTGAATATGGTTACGGCCACACAAATGCCAAAACAGGACCCTAAAACGGTCGAGTACCCTGAGATAGCTCCAAGACAAATAGAAGACAGGGGGCAACCAACAATAGATGGCCTACGAGAAATAAACTTGGGAACAGATGAAGAGTTAAGGAATACATTTATCAGCATCAGTCTTCCTGAGCAGGAATCTGAGAAATATGACCAACTTCTCAGAAAAAATAAAGACATCTTCGCCTGGATGTATGAAGAAATGCCGGGTTTGGAACCCTCCGTAGCGTTGCATCGATTAAATATCTCTAAAGAAAAGAAGCCGATAAAGTAAGCACAAAGGCGATTTCACCCAGACCTAATGTCATTAATAGAAGAAGAGGTCAATAAAGTGATAAAAGTTGGGTTCATCAGCGAAGTTAAGTATCCTAGGTGGATATCGAATATTGTTCCTAAGAAAAAGAAAAATGGACAGGTCATAGTGTGCATTGATTTCAGGGATCTGAACGAGGCTTGTCCAAAAGATGACTTTCCTCTCCTGATAACGGAATTGTTAATCGATAGTACGACTCAGTATGCTATCATATCCTTCATGGACAGCTACGCAGGGTATAATCAAATTAGAGTGTCGCCTGAAGATGAAGAAACAACCGCATTCAGAACACCGCTTGGAATTTATTGTTACAAAGTTATGTCATTTAGTCTTAAAAATGTTAGGGCAACATATCAAAGGGTGATGAAAAATATCTTTCAAGATATGATACATAAACATGTTGAATACTACATTGATGACTTAGTGGTCAGGTCAAGAGATCAATAGGAGCACCATGAACATTTGGCAGCAGTGTTCCGTCGACTCAGAAAGAAGCAGCTAAAGATGAATCCAGCTAAATGCGCGTTTGGAGTATCTTCGGGCAAATTTCTCAGCTTCGGTGTACGGCATAGGGGTATCGAGATTGATCCAGAGAAGGTTAAAGCTATTCAAAATATGCCGCCACCAACAACGCTAAAGGAGTTGAAAAGTTTGCAGGGAAAACTGGCGTATATTCGTCGTTTCATTTCAAATCTCGCAGGAAGGTGTCGGCCATTCTCTCAGCTAATGAAGAAAGACACAGAATTTGTATGGGATCAAGTCTGTCAGAATGCATTTAATTCAATCAAGGAATTGTTGAAGCAGCCGCCAGTACTGACAGCCCCAGTGAGAGGTAAGCCACTTATCTTGTATGTATCTGCAGCTGAGAATTCTTTAGGTGCTCTATTGGCACAGATAAATGAAGTTGGGAAAGAGACTGCTCTTTATATCTGAGCCGAACATTGATGGGGGCAAAATGCAACTATTCTCCGATTGAGAAAGAATGTTTAGAGCTGATATTTGCAGTACAGAAGCTGAGACATTATTGTCTCTCCCATGACATAACTTTGATCTCGAGAGCAGATCCGATAAATTTTTTGATGACTAGGCCGATGTTGTCGGGAAGATTGGCCAAATGGATGTCATTATTATCAAAATATACTATTTCATATAAGCCAGCGAAAGCAGTAAAAGGGCAGGCCGTGGCAGATTTCCTTACAGCGCATCCTATGGCAGAAAGCGCAAATATTGACGATGACTTTTTGGACGAACAAGTTATGTTGACCGAATCCAAGAGTTTGCGGTAAATGTATTTTGATAGTGTTGCTCGAACGTCAGGAGCGGGGGCAGGAGTGATATTTATTACTCCTCAAGGTGACCTATTGCCATACTCCTTCACATTAGGTGTCGCGTGCACAAATAATGAGGCCGAGTACAGAGCTCTCATTATTGGAATGGAAATAGCTCAACAAATGGAAATAAAAATGTTACATATCTTCGGAGATTCTAAATTGATTATAAATCAATTGACAACAGAATTCGAAGTGAGGAAGCAGGAACTCTTGCCCTATTGCCGGAAAGCGCAACAGTTGCTCGAACAGTTCTGTCACGTGGAAATTAAACACATACCACGGTCCGAAAATGCAAAAGTAGATGCTTTGGCCAACCTGGCAGCAGCTTTATCCTGCACAAATCGAAGCCCTCTCCAAGTAACTATAGAGGAAAGAAGATTCCTGCCATCTTCAGAGGTCATTGGAGAAGCCATTGAAACGCTTCCTATATCATGTCTGGAAGTAATGACAAACGATTGGCTGCAACCTTTTGTGGATTATCTCAAATATAATATCCTGCCGGAAGATAATGCACAAAGGCAACAAATTAAGCAGCGATCGGGCAAATTTGTCATATGCAGTGAAGTATTGTATAAAAAGTCTTACAATGGAATGTTGCTACGATGCCTAGACAAATAAGAAGCAAGCCAAATATTATGGGAAGCACACTTGGGTGAATGTGGGGCACATCAAGCTGGCCAAAATTTATTTCATAGAGTACACCGAATGGGTTATTACTAGCCTACAATGTTCAAAGATGCGATAGATTATGCGAAGTGATGCCACGAATGTCAGATTCATGGGTATACATGTTCCCCCGAAAGATTTACATCAGTCTGTCACTTCTTAGCCTTTCTCGGCTTGGGGACTCGATGTAATTGGTCCTATAAATCCACCTTCGTATAAAGGAAGCAGTATATTCTGGTAAAGATAGATTATTTCTCTAAATGGATTGAAGCAGTCGCTTTACGCAATGTTAAAGAGAGGGATGTGGTCAATTTCATCCGGCATGCGATAATATACCGTCATGGTATTCCAAAGAAGTTAGTCACTGATAATGGCACTCCTTTCAAGAACAGAGGCACGGAAAAGTTGTGTCAGAAGTTCAACATTCGACATTCATTTTCAACGCCTTACTATCCTCCGACCAATGGATTAATAAAGGCGTTCAATAAAACGATCGTCAAAATACTAAAGAAAACGGTGACAGGTAATAGACGTGATTGGGATGAAAAGTTGCAGGAAACATTATGGGCCTATAGAGCTACTCATTGCACAGTAACAGGGACAACACCATATTCGTTAATCTATGGCGTAGAGGTTGTCATCCCAATCGAAGTACAAGTGGCATCGCTCAGAGTGGCAGTACATCAGTCCATAACAAATGATGAAAATGCAAAATTAAGGCTGAAAGAGTTAGATTTGCTTGATGAGAAACATCTAGCAGCACAATAGCGGTTGCAGTCATATCAGGCCAGAATATCGGTTGCTTTTGATAAGCAAGTTAAATACCATTCCTTCAAAAAAGGGGATATGGTGCTCATGTTGAAAAGACCTATAGTGGTCACCCGCCGAACAGGGGGCAAGTTTGAGCCTAAATGGGATGGCCCATATATAATAAAAGAAGTATACCCCCAATGGAGCGTACAGAGTTGCAAATCAATATGGGCAGGGTATCAGCATACCAGTCAACGCTCGCTTCATCAAAAGATACTACCCCTAAAGAAGCCTCTGGTTTTGATCCATAATATTATCAACATAATGATTCTATATCAAAAGGGGGCAAGAAGGAATGAGATCATATCCATATGTTATCGAAAGAATCTATAAAGAAGAAATTCATAAGCGTATCGACTACATTAGCAAATATTCTGAAAAGAAAGTGAACATCGCCGTTTTGAAAAGAAAGTAATCATCGTCGTTCTAAAGAGAAAGTGATCATCGTCATCACCAAATGAATTCAACAAAATCAATATCATCTTGAAGATATTATCAGAAGCAACGAGTATTAATCTCAGTCAGAAATGTCTATCATTCTGGTGATAACGATGATCACAATTATTATTGCTTTACAAGGCATGATAAGACAATCTAGTCAAGCCAAATCCTAAAAAAGAGTTAATCCTAAAAAGAGCCAAATAAAAATCAAGCTCTAAAAAAAATGGCTAAAAGCTCTAAAAGGATCAAGCTCTAAAAGGATCAAGCCCTAAAAGGGCCGGTCAGCTACGCATAAGACCTAAAATTAAGATTGCCATTCAGGCAGTGGCGAGGAGTCAGTGGCCCTAAAAAGCCCATGAAGACCATCGTGCACACCCATGCGGGCAACTAATGAAGCCAGTGACTAAAAAATGTGAAATGGCCAGTCATGCGTAACTCGCATACCGTCTGTATAGCTTTCCGGCAGCGTCACAAGGAACAGAAGAAAGTGCCCTCCCATGTATGGGCTCGACCTTGTAGACGAAGAAAATAGGGGTCGTAGTGTAAGCTGTACATCGGCCAACTGTGCGTAAGACCCTCCAGATCTACAGTTTGATTTCAGTACTAACTCATGAGGAAGGGCTTAAACCTACTCATTGATGGACTGGCGGCCTTAGATTTGGTACCCCAAAGGTAGCCTTGGGAGCTCTGCAAACTCTAGAGAGTTACTGTGGCCAACCCTATGCGTAAAACCAAGCGAGTTCACCGCCCCGGTAGCTTCACTGGGCCCCTTTGATGGATCGCGGTTTGTGAACTCATAAGGCAGTGAAAAGTCCAGTGAACTCCTAAAAGTTACAGAGAACATCACATGAGACCACGCTCCACTACTCAAGAGCTTAAACTGTGTGTGCGCTCCAGTACTCATGAGCTTAAACTAGGTATGGCTGACTAAATTGAAACTCAGTACCACCAATTTAAATACTCACATAGGAAATCCCGCATTAATAAAGCATAAAAGGTTTAAAGTTGCAATTAATATTATGATAAAATTGTTGTATAAATAAATATGATTGCGATAATATGCAATATGATGATTCTTCAGCAAAAAGACAATGTCTTGAAATGCTACCATAAATGCATATGCTAGAAGTCAAAATAAATTACTGATTCAAAAGCATATGAACACAAAATTGCATGTTCAAGAATTACTTGTTTAAAGTTTCTCTACAACTCCTACTGCCTCCATATACTTGCGCAAATCTTCTTTTAATTGCGCTTGGGCTGCATCATGCCTGGATTTTTCTTCAAGAATGATCTTGGTTTGATCAGGAACGTCGGCTAACTTGCCTTCCAAAGATGCAATCACTTCTTTACTTTGGATCAGTGCAGATTTTTCTATATTAACAGATTGAATATTCAATCGCATCCTTCCTTCAACATTCTGAATGGCTGATTCTTTCTCATGGTTCCTCATCTCCAATCGAGAAATTTCTTCTTTCAGTACTGCAATGCGATCTTGGATAATCGCTTTCTCATCAGTATGAGCCTTTAATTGATCTTAGAGAATCGAATATTCTTGCTCAAGCTTGGAGATAGAGGAAGCTGTCAGAGAAGCTTGTTCTTGAGATGAAGCCAACTGCTTCCCGTATTCCAAAATCTCGGGGGCAATTGCAGCATTTTCTGCCGATGCCAAAGAGATTACTGAATCACGAAATTTGAGAAGAGAATCACGCAAAGAAGATATGCTGATTCTAGCCATCCTCGCAAAACTTTCCAAAATTTCGATAGCGATATCCAAATCTGACCATTGCTCAGGATTCTTGAAGATATGGACTATCGCTGATAAAGAATTCCTCATCAAAAACATCTTATGCACAGGGACTTTCGCAAAAGATAATAGTTTGGATGCAGTGGCCACAGAATCAAAACCGGCCGCTCCACTGCAAGAAGGAGTTCCAATAGCATAAAGAAAGGAAATATTCATATATATTGATAAAACTATAAGACATACAATTCTGAGTAAAATAACTGATATACATATACCTGTCGCTGGAATACGGTTGATAGGAGGAGAAATTCCTTGAATCCCAGAAAGGCCAACCTCCACTATATCAGCAAGAGAAGGCGCCCTAGCCTCTATACTTGAGTCTCTGGTGGTTGGAGTTGGCAAGTTAGCGGTCTCTATCGGAAATATAATTTCACGAGCTACTACTTTCGGTGCCACCAACGGAACCAGAGGAGCTCTCGGTGAAATTACCGCAGGAAGATCTGAAGGGAAAATCTCACCTATCTCGACATTAGCGACACGAGCACCTAAAAAGGGAGACACGACAATTCTAAATAAATGATTGCTATTAACTATGCAGATAAAAATATGCACATGAAAGTTAAATTTCCCTTACCTGGTGAGTATCTGTATTCACCGTAATATAAATATTCCTCTTCTTCTTCAACGGTTATAGGAGATTGGACAGGAATTTTAGCACCAGGAAGAGCTTCAGAAGTTGTGGGAGGAAGTTCTGTTTCAATGCCTTCTATAACTGCTTCCTCCTCTCCGTTAATATCGACTTCTCCTTCTTCAAAGTCATCATCCTTATCTTCGCTGCTTTCGGCATCTTCATCATCCTCATACGGCGAAGAGGCGGTATTCTCTGATGATGAGGCTGAGCTTCCATCCTCTGAAGTTTTTCGTCAACTTCTTCGATAACAATTTGCTTTCCTTTGGAAGAAGCAGCCTGACTGCTCTCTGGTGCAGTTTCTCTAATTGAAGGTGTAACATCCCAGATTTTTGCCAACCTGGAATTAGACGTCCTTAGGCAATGGGTCGATCCTAACACCTCATTCACTTGTCAGAACTAAATCCCAAAGTCTAAAACCGCTTTTGAACCCATTTCCTTCACAAATCCCACCCTTCACCACCTTGTTCTTCCAATTGTTCTAAGTACTTTCACCCTAGACACTATCTTAAACTAGCTAAGTAGTATAACTTGGATCACTTTATATACAAACTACAAAGACCCAAGTACCACCTCAGACAGAAATCTTACAGGACTAAATCCTTTAGAAATTTGACAAAGTTAACTAAGTGCTAAACTAGATTAGCTACGAAATCCACTTGATCCACTTTAAATACGATCTGTAAGACCTAAAATTTGTAGAATCATTGACGCTAGGTTACCCTAAAATCTAGGATCAATCTCATTACCCAGTTGCTCTCTGGAGCACATTGAAACTCCGTATTAGATCTGGACTGCACGTCAGAAGTCCGATTAACACGAAGTTAAGAAATTAGGACCGCCTCGCTAGGCTTGACAACCATCTCGGAAATCAAATCCAGATAGTGTCCCAGCGCTATTCGCTTGAGCTCAGAGCGGGGAGTGTGAGAAATGTGAAAATAATTCTAAATTAAATTCAAAATAATGAAATCTGAGACTTGTCACTTGCGGGTCAGTATTAAGCAACCTAACCGTCAAAATCAGGCCAAATTACACCCTCGGATCAGGGATATTTTCCCAAACATATCCATGTACTCGAAATCTCCGATCGAGATCCACTGACCGTTGAATTGAAACTGGTCCGCCACGCGTGATCTGAGAAGCCAACTGGAACGAAAACTTAACTAAACCTAGATCCTGTGTTAGTGAGCTTAAATCCGACTTTTGGCTTAAGGGGGGCCGCCAGAAGTCCTCCGTTGAGCTGAAACTGGGTCGCTTTGGTTATAACCTAAGTATACCTTGACCATAAGTCTATTTTGGTGACTTTTTAGGCTATATAAGGACCTTAAACCCTCTCTCATTTCAGCCATACGAATTTGAGATTGAGAAGAGAGAAAAGAGAGAGAAAGTGTGGGAGTTGTGGGAGGATCTCCCTGCCTTGCTTCCCTGCTGCTATTAGTGCTTAACCACTTCCTTCTAATCACTTTCCCGACAATTCCGGCTTTATTTCTAGGTAAGAAACCCTAACCCTAATCTGATTTGGGGTGTTGATAGTTGTAGGTTATGAAATAGCTAACCTGTTTCGTTCTATAGGTTGCCAAACTGCCGTATACGAAAGCTTAGCAAACTTATCGACTTCGTTACGATTCTACGACAAAAGGTGCGGACTTTAGATGTATAGGTTATGGTTTTCAATGTTTTCAATGTCAGATAATGATAGATTCATGATCTGCATGCAATTGCACGTGTACAAAGTGCTGTTTGTTTTCCGTTTTGATTAAAGACGATGAATATGGAATTTTACATAGTCCAGGTATTTGTAGAAAGTACCGTATACGTATAAATTTTGAAAATGTGTTTGCCATGATTATTTGTTGTATGAACATATTATATATGTGTAAAATATTTGTTTGGCGAAAGGACTCGCCCTGATACATGTTTTACTAATATACATTATGTATGTTGAAATAGTATATTTTAAGTGTTCGTGAAAATGACTGAATGAGTATAGAATTCTCATTCGTGCTCGCCATGACTAATTGTCATGGATATATTGAGTGTTGTATAGGCGACACCCCTTTGATGAAAGGATTTTTCCTAAATCACGCCATGGCCAATATACACTATATATGCTAAAACATGTAGCCCAAGTGGTTGTGGAAATGACTGAATGAACATGGAACTTGGATTCCTGCTTGCCATGACTATCCATCGTGGGTGCACGTGTGTTATAATTGGGGCAACTCCCTAGTGAAAGGATTTGGCCTAATGCCTATGTCATCAACATATGTCATGTATGTTGATGTATGTAGTTTAAAGTGTTTGTTGAAATGTCTGAATGAGTAGTAGTTAGTAAATTGTAATGTATAAGGGTGTTGAGATATGATTCTCAACTTCTTTAACTATGTGTATGATTTCTTTAGATATCTGTGTGATTAGGAATTGAATATGTACAAACTCATGCTTATATTATACTTCATAACATGCTCAACTGATTGTATGATTTTATCTGTGTAATGCATATGTTTAAATTCATGTTTATGTTGTATTCCATAAGAGCCGTGAAGGGTGATGGGAGAGTGGTGTAACGAGTGCGTGCAATAACCCTGGTAGCCCTAAGAGGATATTATCAGACTTTGATTGTATGATTTGAACCTTGATCCATTACTACTTTAACTATCTGCAATTGAATGTGATTGGGGCTATCGTATAGTCCAGGCAATCGACAATGAAACTGAATTCATGGTTGAGATTCAGTCGCCATGAGAGATGTGTTCGTCGAACCCGAGTCGTACTTCGGTTGGCGATAGTGGCTGGCCACACGAAGTGCTTATGCGCTTCATATCGTTCAACTCATTGTGCGCTCAAGCTAGCCGAGCTCGTCAAGTAACCCGATCTGTCTTATGTATGTTCATCATGTTTGGACGCTACTGCTTGAACCTAGGATACCAAACTTACCAGTGAAATCCCGTTAACCATGGTACCTCGATCCGCTAAGACTCATGAGCCGGGCATGGTGGTATGGGACACCGTGGTCGAGCTGTCGGCCTACGTTGGGGCCACGTGCCTCCCCGTAGTGACCAGTGAGCAACCAGACTCATGAGCCGAATATGGTAGTATGGGACACTATATTCGTGCTGTCGGCCTACATTGATAAGGTGATGGGGGAGTGGTGCAACGAATGCGTGTAACAGCCCTGGTAGCCCTTTGTAGTGACCTCAAGCATACTCTGAATTTACAGTGAGGCGATGAGTTTTACCGCGGTGTATAGAGTATGAACTAGGCCTGTATCTGTATAGTGATGAATCGTTAAAGGGGTGATGGGGGAGTGGTATAACCATTGTGCGTAACAGCCCTGACAGCCTCTGTAGCGACCTAGAAACACATTATCGTATGAGATTAACTAGGACTGACGACCTTAGAATGGATCATGTTTGGGAATGATATAAGGGAGGTACCTTAGTTTCCCAATCCTGTTGTTTGAAAGGACTAATAACTACTCGATAATCATGCTCATCATCGCACTGCATGTGCCTGGTAGATGTGGAGCACTAATGGATGAACGCATATCGCGAACATAAGATGGTGTCGCATGAGGGTGGTTTGGCAAGGGCATTCATCATGTCATTTTATACTTGCATTAAATAAGAGTAGTTAGGATTGTTTGATTGTATTGCTTTATCATTACTGCTTGACTGAATTGATAACATGTTAACCTATGCTTTATTGTTCCACTGAGTTGATCACTCACTCCCACGTTATGGGACGGTGTTGTACACACCAACCAGACTTATTTGAGTTTCAAATGATGGAGATGCTGCGAAGCAGAGCTGGACTTTTATGAGAATGAGGAGGATTCCTCCTTTATGCAGTTTTAGGCGGCTTCATGTGAGCCGTGTCTCGATCGACGGGGTTATAGGGATGTTGACTACAGTACCTTACACACTTGGTATATTTTAGAATTGTACTTGTAATTATTTAACCTAGTAATGTTATCACACTCTGGAGACTCACCACAGTTTATTTATTTTATCTATCTATCATAGTCTTCCGCTTGCAAATTTAACTGTCTCTGGAGTATGATATGTTGTCTTGGCTTAATCTCACTCATGTTCACTACTCTAATACAGACAACATTCAATCATCATTCATTTTGTTGCATAAGTGATGCGTTGGAACTCGGGAGTTGAGTTTATGCTCGACCCCCAATTTTCAGGGCGTTACAGAAGGAGAGACAGACGTTTGTCTTGTTTCCTCTGGAGGAACGGGTAGTGATGCTTGTAAACACGCCCTCAATCTAGTCATTGGAGATGATGAGCTAGGGCAAGTAGGTTATGAAGGAGGCACTGGAACATCATGAATTAGTACTTCTTAAATTGCTGCAGTCTCTGCAAGAACAGGAGAAGATGCACCTTCGACATTTTCCGTAGCTTGATCTATAAAGTGGCGAGGAGCTTGCTCAAATTCCATTAAGACCTCGTGAGCGAACCATCAATCCAAAGTATTAATAGGCTTTATCTCACAGATGGGGTCTTCTAGTGATATTTTGCTATAAAATTCCTCATGATGGGATGCATGACTCTTCTCTACAATATAGCCAATCCCGCTGTCTAGTTTTCTGCCCTTCGGCCTGGGCGGATGAAGAAAGATGGAAGAATCTACGGGTAGGCATTTGGTGACCAAATATGACTGGCGGTCCCACCACCACATCCAGCTGTATGAGGTGCGAACTACGCGTTCGCAGCTAGGAATTATGAAAGAAGAATCGACGCGGCCGTTTAAAAGTTGCTTCCATATCATGGCCCAGTTAAGAGGACCCGTTCCGTAACAACACATCTTTCTGGTAAAAAGTCCACAATCTTTTGGCACAGTTTGATCGTAACCAAATTGGCGCGCAAAGTGGCTGGGATAATAAGGCTCTCGCAAGAATTCTGTCCCTTCTCGAAGTGGTAAACTGCATGAACGAATAGAAAGAAAGAAAGCCCTTTCTGCTGCAGTGAGTGTTCTTTGGTCTACCATGTCTGTATCTTCAATGTAGCGATGAAGACGGAATTGGAAGAAGTCTATCTGGTCATAATCCCGAATCTTATTTGCAACCCAGTCATATGCCCTCTTGGCCATTGCCCTTTGCTGGAAGAACCAGAGAAGATGTGAGGGATGAACGTATGCTTTCTCTGTCGCTTCAAAGGTCCAAGGAAAGTAAACTCCTAGCCATCCTGTGATATAGTGCCAAGAAGTATGTGCTGATGAAGTTCCAAGAGTAGGATCTTTCACGTGAATGGCTATCTCTCCAAGGGCTCTGTAAATGGAGCATAATACTGGAGGAGCAAGAGAATATTTATGGCCCTCGGCCAAAGCACCAGCTATGACAAAGACTGTGGGACGAATAGCGTCTGCCCACTTGGAGCTAGGAAGTACAATGAGGCTCAGCCAGTAGGCCAAGAAACCTGCAAGTTCCCTAAATGAACTATAATCTGCTCTCTCCTTCATGGCGTCTCGCAGCTACATTAGCTCTTTGGAGTGACAGTTGCGAAATTTATAAGAAGAAGGAAAATATAAGTATGGAAAAGTCCTTAAAAAATATATATATAAGTTGATTTTGGAGTTTAAATACCTAAGACCTCTGGATAAATGTGCAAGCCATTGCAAAGGAGGAGGCTTGTGAATATTGGAAAATTTCCCCATCTCCTTGAAAGGTTCGATAGTGGTCTCAGATATGGAAGGTTTACGATCAGGAGAGGACACGAAGGCTAACTCCATGTTGGTTAGAATGAATTCATCATAGAACCTGCCTATTATTGGAAGACCAGCTATGCGGTGAAGATCCCAAAGTGTTATACTCATCTCACCATAGGGCAAGTGGAAAGAATTGGTAGTAGGCAACCAGTACTCGATGAAGCCTTTCAGCACCGTGGGTTCCTTATAGAAATGCTTGGATGTCACTTCTATAGCATCGTAAAAGCCAATTTTGGCAAGCGTGCTCGTGTGCTTCAGTAAGATAGCTTCTGCCTAGTCGGAATAATAGCGTCGCGCGGTTAATAAACCCCTGGTGCGGAAATCTTCCTGTCCCCAAAGTTGTACAAGATCTCAGAAATGCTGTCTGATCGTTTCATAGAAATGTGAGGGGAAAAGGTCATGTGGGCTATGGAAAGGTACCAGGAAGATCATGGGATGGATTTCTCCAATCTTTTGCCGCGGTTTCTGCATCTGTATTATCCCTTCAAGGATGTGTGGCCCTCTCGTTGCCCATGACTCAGTATACATTAGTCTTTCGCCATGCACATAATCCTTTGGTTCGCAGTCAAGCATAGACTGGTGGTGATAGACGTTGATGGGAATTATTGTCATGCCTTCTGCATGAGGGTTATCAAACTTCATGACGCCCTTAACAACTCGCACCGAGTCCCACGAGTCCTGGAGCCTTTTCCTCTTATGTTCTGAAATTTTTTCTTCAAATTCTTTCGCCTTATTTCGACGAGCCTTTTTTGAACGAGAAGCGGGAGGAGTGTCTTCCTGAGGAGGTGGTCTTTGGCTATCAGTGCGGATGTGGGCAGTTGTTTTCAACCATTCATCCCGGTCATATTCTCTACCATGTTTTGGAGGACATTTGAGCTCTCCCAGTGCTATTGATCGGTGAATGGGAGATGGTAGAGATTTAATACGGCCAGTAAAATTGAAGGTTGCAAGTACGGGTTCTTTGAAGTAGGCAGGAGTGCTAGTGGTGGTTTTTGTTCGTTTGGCAGGTGGCTGATCGGAAGAAGGAGAAGGACGGTAAAAAGATGTATCGGGCAACTCAGGATGAGAAGGTTGGGTAGTAGGGGAATTTATAAGGCGAAAGGTTCGCTTAGTACGAGCCATGATGAAATAACAGAGTCAAGGGTTTGAAGGAAATCAAAGGAGAGATATGAAGGAATGTTGAAAATGGCTAAGTGATTGAAGAAGTTCAAGTGATAAGAAGAAAACAGCTAAGTGCGAGAGGCAAGGGCTTTACGCGGGAGCGTAAGGACTTTGGGAAAATCTTGCACAAATAACAAGGCTTTGCATGGCACCGCGCAAACTATATCGATTGCATGGTAGAGAAATGCAGGGATAAAAATTTTGCAAACGCTTAAGAGATCTGATCAAATGACAAATCACTGGACTATTTATAGGATTCGCGCCCGAGTATGGTACGTGAGTTTTGGTTACGCGGGTCCGTGCAAACCCTGAAGAAAGGATTTTTTTTATCCTTTTCTTTGGTTTTGTAGAAAACAAAGAAAGGATCAAGGGGGCATCTGTTGAGGTATAAAAATAAGAGAAGAAAAGAGACGAAGGAAGGGAATGATGGAAAGGCTCAAAGAGCACTTTGCATGGGTCCCCACAAAAAATATCGATTGCACGGGTTCGCACAAAGTATATAGATTGCGCGGGTCCCCACAAAGTGTATCCCTAGTAATTTTGTCCCACATCGCTAAGATTAAGGTTTCGCACGTGTGAATGCCTATAAATATCCCCTCCCCTCCTTCATTTAGGGGATTCGAAGATTTCAGAGTGAAAGAAGAGCGAAGAAGAAGATAGAAGGTAGGAGCAAAGGGTTCCTTCAGTTTGCGTGGGACCACGTAAACGATATGCTTTGCGCGAAACTACGCAAACAGATAGTTCTGCAGTCTGTAACAGCAAAGGGCTGTCATGCTGTCAAAATGCTTGAAGCCCCCAAGTCTTCAAGTTCTTCCTATCTAAGTAAAAGGGAAAATCATTGACAGAAATGCATATTCCTCCTGAGTCTTAGGAGATGATTAAAATAGCGCTGGAATGCTGTCGGAATATCCATCTCCTTAAAGATTGTTGATCGATTCATTAATTCCTCCTAAGTCCTAGGGGATGACTGAGATCACTGCTGTTATGCTGCCAAAATTTATATTTGACTATGACAGTTGAACTTATGATAGTTTCTTTGTGCCAAGTAATCTATCTTTGAATCAAGGGATATTAGAGGATGTAAATGAACTTAGAATCAATAAAGTGTGATGATTATCTTTATACTTTTCTCTGTTATGTCTGAATAAGATAAATCCCCCAAATCAAACACATTTGTTTTCTTGTCGAAACAACTGTTTAATTTCATCCAACAAGGGGGTGTTGATCTTGACTTGTTGAAAACCTCTAGAATACTTTGACTCTCACTTAGCCTTTTTGATGTGATGAGATGTTGGGGAAATGGGGCCACGAGTTTGTATCCCTGCAATGGCTCTTTGTCATATGGAGCATTGCTAGATTCACCACCATCCTTTGAATTTTTAGATTCCTTAGGTTTCGCAACCTTTCTTGGAATCTCTGTCTTTTTTGTTTCCACTTTTCAAGGTGGTGATGGTCTTAACATGTTCCAGATGCTGAGTTGAAGAGTTGAGATCACATATCTCACATTGTCTTGTTGGGTTACATTGTTGTTGGTCTAGACAGATCCTAGTCTCCCTAACATTCAGTTGTGTTTCAAGTCTTGCAACCGAAGTCTTAAGCTCATTCATAGCCTACAGTTACTCTTGCCTAAATGCATCTAATGTGTCCTCAAGGGTTCTCCCTAGTGAAAGTCCATTGAATGGCCCTTGTGGATAATTAGTTACATTTGTAGTTGGTTCATCTCCCCAATTAATGTTCCACTCCTCGGGAGTGTGTGTGTTAGAATTTGGTGCATTAAGTGGTCGTTGATACGTGTTTGTAGTATCTTATTGAACATGAAATGCCTCTTGAAAAGTTGGGATTGTAAGACAATCTTTGATTGGGTGTACATCGCTCTCACAAACTCCACATACCATTTCGACGACTGCCTTGGTCTGATTTGGTTCCTTCCTAGATTCTAAGTCATCAATTTTTCATGTGAGAATTGCCAACTGTACATTAATATCATCCTCCTTCCTAATTACATGTATTCCTATCTCTCTCGGTATTTCCTTGGGAGTACAAGCTTGGTTTGATGTGTCTCATGATTAAGCATTTTCAGCTAGCATATCAAAGTAATCTCATGCCTCTTCTGGTTTCTTATCCATGAACTCGCCATTACACATCATTTGTACGAATTGACACATGTTTGGACTGAGTCCTTCATAAAAAAGATCAATTGTCCGCCAAGTTTCGTAACCATGGTGTAGGCAAGCGAGAAAGTTCTTGAATCGTTCCCAATATTCAAATTAGGTCTCATTATTTTTCTAGGAGAAGTTTATTATTTCTCGTCTAAGAACGTTGGTTTTATGAGCTGAGAAGAACTTTTTAAGGAACTCCTGGCTCATCTTTGCCCATATACCAATGGATCTAGGCCTTAATGAATGAAACCATATTTTGGCCTTTTCTTTTAGAGAGAATGGAAATAATTTAAGGCTAATTGTATCAGGAGGAACACCATTAAAATGTATGGTTGTAATAACCTCTTCAAATTCTTTAATATGCATATATGGATTTTCTGAATCAAGTCCATGGAACTTAGGAAGTAATTGGATTATCTCAGGTTTGAAATTCATATTTCCTATATTGATTGGAAGAATTATGCAGGAGGGTGAACTTATTCTCACAGGTTGTAAATAATCTCGTAAGGTTCAAACCGGGGGAATTCGATGCACTTCATTCTCATCGTGCACCGTCCTAATAGGTGGTGTGTGATGCACAGGTCCTTCATCAATCTGATGTTCTTGAGCCATGCTCACAGATGATATTTTAGAAATATTTGAGGATTTTCTAACTTATCAATCAATTTTTCCAACTAAAGCTCCTTTTCTCAAAGATCTCAGAGTATGATTCCCTACCCGCGAGGGCATGAACCACACCGAATTTTAATTCACATTTCTAATTCCTACAGTAAGTATGGAAAGCAATTAGATGGAGGAAGTTAGAAGAATGTTACCGGATCAGAGTTCTATGTTAGGACCCTACAAAAAACTAAAAATAAAATAAAAAATAAATGTTAGTTTCTAACAAAAAAAAATCCTTAAAACAAAATTTTAACATTAGAAAGCTCTAAAACCCCTAGATTAGAAATTTTCAGAAAATAAGAAAAATCTAACCTAATCCTAAAAAGAAAGAAACCTAAGTCAAATAAGAAGTCTAAGAAAGAAAGAAAGAGATTTAGAAAGAGGTTACCATATTATAAGGTTCTATGTTAGGATCCTGCAAAAGAAAATGGAAAGTGAATTAGTTTCTAAAAAAGAAATAAGAAAGCAACCTAGTTTCTAAAAATGAAAGAGAAAAGTTCCTAAAAATAGAAAATGGAAAGTTTCTAAAAAGAGAAAAAGTTAGTTTCTAAAATTAAATTAGGAAAGTTTCTATCTTAGAATTAGAAAGTAGTTTCTAAAAACAGAAAAGGAAAGTTTTTAAACCTAGAAATAGAGAGCTAAGTTAGTTTCTAAAATAATTTTAAAAAAATCCTAACGTAAAAATAAAAAGTAGAAAAACCCTAACTAAACCTAATTCCAAAACTAGTCAATCTCAGAAAAATGCAACCGTTAGTCCCCGACAACGGTGCCAAAAACTAGTTCACAACCCCAAGTGTAGGGTCGCGATGCAGTAATAATCTCGGTGAGACAGAGGTCGACTCCACAGGGACTAATCTCATGTGTGTTCTAAAAGTAACTAGAAGTAGAACTAGAAAAATATGCAAATCTAAATTAGAGATAAAAGGGAATAATTGTGAGGGATTTAATTAGAAACTTAAAAAATTAAAAGTGGGAACTAGGGTTTCCAAGGATCCACTTGTAGGTTCTCAAGATGCTACCTCGCTTGATTCAAGGACACAACTGGAATCAGAGTCTTATGTTATCTAATTGGTAAGAAGAGATTTGTCAGATCTCTGAACTTCTCATGGATCTAATCATCAATGGATGAGAGTTGTAAGGATTTGGAAATGATTCCATCACCTAACCATGCCCAGGAGACAAGGCCAACAACAGGATTTACCAATCCCACAACCAATATAGGAGAATTGTGAAGGTTAGTATGTATTTCATCATCCTACCATGCCCAAGGGACGATGGTGAACAATGGGACTTGCTAACTTCACAATCTCAATTCAGGAAAAGAAGATATTCAAAGCAATTGCAGATCTATTGTAATTTGTCACAACAAACCATTAACAACTAAAACTATTCCTTATTATCAAATTAGAATCCAAGAGAGTTCAACAAAACATGAATAAAAATAAAACTAACATCCTAATCACGTACAAGCTTCACCTCTTAGCCCTAGCTAAAAGGTTAGCCAACCATAGACATGATTGGATCTAAAACCCTAGAAGAAAACATTAAAAAACTAAGGAAGAAAGAAGAAAAATGCTTGGCGACGGCTCTCCGCCCTTGTGCTTTGCTCCTCCAAACCCTAGATTGATTCGATAGATCCCAAGGATGCCCCGGGGACTCTTATTTATAGTTGTGCAACACCTCCTTTCACACCTCTTTGGAAAAATCCAAAAACTGTCTTAAATTTACACACTCTGCGTAACTTCGAGTGATTCGTTCGATGTCATCGAAGGTGTCTTTTGTACGTACTTTTTCATGTTTTTGTAACTTCATCCGGACTCTATAACCTTTTATGTCATTGAACCTGCCTTCGATGTCATCGAAGAGGCCTTCGATGTCATCTAGAGTTATTCGATGAATCGATAATGTGTCCAAAACAGTTCAGAGAGTTAATCCAATTTCTTCAATAAATTCGATACCATCGAAGAGACCTTCGATGTCATTGAGCAAGTCTTCGATGTCATCGAGGAGTACTTCAAGTAATCGAAAATGGTGCCTAATATGTCCAGCAAGTTTTGTCGAAATTCCACAGAAAATTCAATGTCATTGAGCAGAGCTTCGAGTTATCGAATAAGTTCTCGAGTCATCGAAAAACATCTTCAATTTATCTCTCAATTTTCCTTCATAAATTCGATGTCATCAACCAGTGTTCAATGTCATCAAGTGGTAGCTTCGATGTCATCGAATGATGATCGATGACATAGTCAATGTGAATTCTGCACTTGTTCTTTCAACTTCGTTCCTTCTCCACTTGGTTTTCTTGAATCTTGGGACCTTGAAATTTTCAATCTTTGTCTCCTAAGATCCATTCTTTGCTTTGGTGATCTTTGAGCACCAAATCCATGCTTTTAGCATCTTTTCCAATCCAAGCTCTTAAACTCACCTTGCAACACAAACATGAGTAAAATAGGACATTAAATAGTATCATGCTCATAAAAATATGATATAAATGGGGTTCAATATGTAATATTTGACCCTCAACATTGCCTCTGTCCATTTGGAGAAATAATCAGTTGCTGCCAGGATATATTGACACCTTTTAGACGCAGAGGATTTATAGGACCAATAACATCCAATCCCCAGGCTACGAAAGGCCATGAGGTTACTGACTAGTGTAGATCCTCGGGAGGTACATGTATAATAGCACCATGTATCTGACATTCGTGACATTGTTTTACATAAGCTATTGCATCCTTGAACATGGAAGGTCAATAGTATCCCATACGGTGCACACGATGAAATAAATTTTGACCAGCTTGGTGAGCCCCACACTCTCCCTTGTGTGCTTCTTACAATATATGATTTGTTTCTTCTATATCCAAACAGCATAGCAACATCTCATTGTAAGATTTCATGTACAGTACCTCATTGTGCATAATGAACCTTTTCGATCTTTGTTTAATTTGTGATTTCAAAACCTGATCTTCCGGCAGAATTCCATATTTGAGATAATCAATGAAAAGTTAACGCCAATCTTTGATAGTAATTTCCAGACAAGATATCGGCAGTGCTTCAGCTATTTCATTTAAAAATTCTGCTGGTGGTAAGAACCTCTGTTATTCAATCGTGACCTAGAGAGGACTTTTGTCATGATAAGACAAAGCTACAACTAAACTACCCAAAGCATCTTCTTTTGCATTTTCGTTCCGCAGTACGTGCTTAATTTCGACATTGTGGAAGCCTTCTAGCAAATGTTGTGCTCGTCGACAATAAGGTACTAATTCTAGTTTCCTAATCTCAAAATTTGTCATTAACTAATTTATCGCTAGCTTGGAGTCATCATAGATTTGTATGATCTGTATTTTCATTTCATGAGCTATTTCCAATCCTATAATGAGGGCATTATATTCAGCTTCATTATTGGTACATGTTTGTCCCAATGTAAAGGAATACGGTATTATATCACCATGATGGCTGATGAATATCACTCCCGCTCCGGCCCCTGATACTCGAGAGGTGCCATCGAAATACATATGCCATGAGTTAAATGATTCGACCATTAACAATTGTTCGTCTGGTAACTCGTCAAAAATTTCTTCATTATTTGGGATCAGGTGCACTGCTACAAAATTGACAATTACGTGTCCTTTCATTACTTTAAAAGATTCGTAGGTGATCGTATATTCAGAAAAAAGTAACATCCATTTAGCTAGCCTCTCAGACAACATCGGTCTTGTCATCAAATATTTAATTGGATCTCCCCGAGAGATTAGGGTTATCTCATGGTAAAGACAATAGTGTCGTAGTTTTTGTACGACAAACACCAGAGTTAAACATATCTTCTCGATGGGCGAATAATTACATTTCGCTTCTATTAAAATCCTGCTCAAGTAACATAAGGTGCTTTCTTTCCCTTGCTCATTGTGTTGAGCCAATAGAGCTCCCAAAGAGTTTTCTCCTGCAGCGATGTATAAGATCAGAGGTTTACCTTTTATAGGTGTTTTCAACACTGGAAATTATTTTAATGATTCTTTGATAGAGACGAATGCATTCTGACACTCTTGATCCCACATAAATTTTGCCCCCTTTTTCATAAGATGAGAAAATGGTTAACACCTTCCTGCTAAATTTGATATGAAACATTGAATATACGCTAGCTTTCCTTATAGACTTTTGAGCTCCTATAGTGTCTTTGGGGGTGGCATTTGTTGAATGGCTTCAATTTTTCCCGAGTCAATTTCGATCCCTCAGTGCCTTATGACAAATACAATAAACTTTCCTGACGATACACTGAATTCACACTTACTCGGATTCATCTTCAACTATTTCTTTCTGAGTCGGTGAAATACTGAAGATAAATGTTCTCGATGTTCCTCGTGATCGCCTGATCTGACCACTAGATCATCGACATAGCATTCTACATGCTTATGCATCATATCTTGGAAAATATTCTGCACCGCCCTTTGATATGTGGCACCAGTGTTTTTGAGCCCGAATGTCATGACTTTATAACAATATATACCCGGCGATGTTATAAACGTCATGGATTCTTCATCTTTAAGGGCCATACGTATCTAATTATAACCTGCATACCCGTCCATGAAGGACATAACCGCATACTTTGTTGTACTGTCAATTAGTAATTCTGTTATTAGCAGAGGAAAGTCATCCTCCAGACATGCTTCATTCAAGTCTCTGAAATTGATGTATACCCTAATTTGTCTACTCTTCTTTTTCATAGGGACGATATCTGAAATCCATTTAGGATACTTGACTTCCCTTATAAAATTGGCCTTAATCAGTTTATTCACTTCCTCTTCTATTAGGGGTATTAGATCAGGATGAAATCATCTTTATGCTTGTTTGACTGGCTTCTCATTAAGCCGATGCATTGCTACCGTTGGTTCCAGACTGAGCATCTCTACATACGTCCATGAAAACACATCTTTATTTCTTTTCAACAATTCAATGTATTGATTAACTTCTCTCTCTGATAAGTTAGCACTTATATAAGTGCTTCTGGGTTCTTCTTTTGTTCCCAAGTTTACTTCCCATAATGCATCAACTTTTGGCTGACTCCCATCTTCTATTTGTTTAGGAGCTATTTCTAGTTGTTTAAGATCTTCATCATTACCTTCTATCACTTGTAAGCTTGTTTCAGAGTTAATAGAGGATTCATCAGGCATGAGATAGGAGATCATATTAGTTGAGGATGAAGTCATTGTGATCAAAGACAAGTTATGATTCCTGTTACGAACAACAATATGTTAGCAATGAAAGCTAAATAAACCTATACTTTATTTTGGAGATGAAGGGGAGGATGTTCCCATTGAGAGTCGTCATTTTGGCGTCACTCTGATGCCAAGTGATGATGAAAGTTCTTGTAACAATTTCTAAGTAAATATTGAATGTTAAATCCCCAGCAAAGTCGTCATTTTATTTCAACATAGAAACGAATGTATTTTGATATGGGAATTATCATTCACTATTAACAAAGAATAGGGGAGAACATTCATCTCGAGTATATTTTATTGATTATAGAGTTCATTTACATCCTCAGATTTCCCTTAATTCCAATATAAAATACAAAGCATTAGGTAAAGATCATATCGAATAGTTCGGATGATGATTTCAGCAGCATTCTGGCTTGCGATGTGCTCATTTTAAAAAGAGAAGTGTTGTGTGGGTCTGAGAATCCTTCATTCTTCTTTCAACTTGTCTAGAATAACAACTCTTTCAGAAGAATGACTGAATTCTAGTGAGAACTGCAGGAAACCCAAAAATTCGATAGCATGTATGTTGTATACATAGATGGCGCCTACGCAACAGGCCTTTGGCCATCTTTTCTTTCTCCTTCTCCTTCTGAGAATACCTTGTAGAGGTTTTCAAAAGGCTTTATCCGAGAGCTTGAACTTGCATTCATCAAATGAAGGGGTGGAGGGGTATTTATAGGCTTTCACACATGTTGAGTCTCGAATCTCGTGCTGTAGGGCCCACTGTAAACAATACCCTTGTTGTGCAGACCCGCGCAATGAACTCCTGTTGTGCGGTCATGCGCAACATAACCATTCTAATGTCTCTTATTTCTTCCTTCCTCCTTTCCTTCTTGAATCTCCTTTCTTTCTTGGCTCCTTTACTAATTTTTATGCTCCAACAGGTGCAAAGATGCTACAAATCAAACTATCCAAAAACAGTAGATTTCGAGTGGTTCTTAATCCTATTGACAAGCTATTAATGAGACTCAATGGAATTGAAGGATTGCTCAATGCGATCAAAGAAATATTCCAGCAACTAAACGGAAATTTCTAGAGTTTCTCGATGGAATCGAGGGACAACTCAATCTTATAGAAAGACATTCAATCCTATTGAAGGGCCTTTTGATCCTATTGAAAGAGCAGTTAACCAGCCATTTTATAGCCGTTACAATACAATTTCTATAAAATTTGCATTCGGTTCTGAAATCACGTGAATTTTCTACCACAGCGAGTGCGGAAGCTTAGAAAAGCTTAAAATTACAACTAAGTCCTATAGGGGGTGAATAGGACTACTTAAAAAAATTCCTAATTAATATAAATTTTCAATTAAAACTAATAATGTAAATTACCACTAAGGCTTCCAAGCCAAAGTGGGTCTAATCACATAAACCACAAATGATGCAACAATAAGCAATTAGTCTATAGGAAGACAGTGAGCTTATGTGTGCTTACAAGTTTCGATCGATCGAGCTCCCCTTCAATAGGATCAAATGATGGTTCGATGGCATCGAGAAATTTTAGAAAATAGGCAATTTGTTGGTGGACATTTCTGGACACCTTCAATTGATCGAGACCGATCGAGGATTGCTCGATGGGTCGATAACCAAACAAAAACTGTTATTTTGTGCATATGATTTCACAACAACTTCACATCTCTTCTAGCTTGACTTATCATGTTCTAGTTAAGCTTCTTAGGCTAAGGGATGATTACCAAAGTTTACCTATTAAGATTAAGATTGTCTAAAGGTTCAAGGGTTTATTTGGGTCGAGGTTAGGGCTACTAAGGCACCTTATTTACCTGTTCTTTTCTCCTTGATGCTCCACGTCCTCTTGTGTCTTCAGTCTTCAGCTTCCCAGGGCTCAATCGACTACATGCGTAAGTGATATTATGTTAAGCACACATAGATTGTCAAATTTCGTAAGACAAAAGTGCTTCAAGGTAGAAAATGAAGATAAGCTCAAGATCGGCTTATGATCAAGACAAGATTGGCACATCTTCTCAAAGAAATTGTCGCCCGTATTTAAGTCAAAGTTCAAGACTAAATTCAAGATGAGATGACTCAGATATTTGTAATATCACAAGTGGTATAACCCTAGAAAGACCTCAGGAATAGGTACTTTCAAAAATTCTTTATCATGGGTTTTTATAAGTATTTTTGCTATGGAATTCAGCAAGCCTAACTTCTGGTTTGGCCAGCCTAACTTCCTCGACCAGCCCAACTTCAAATACAAGCTAAATAACAACTTTTGTTGAAAATTCGGTTAACTTGTGTTCTAGTTCGGCTAGCCTAAGCTTGAAATTCGGCCAGCCCGATAAAGCTTGGGTGCAATCTTTTAGAATTTGCAGAAATTCGGACAGCTAAGTAGCAAATTCGACCAGCCGAGTGGTAAATTTGACCAGCAAATTTAACCTCAGGCTAGCAGAATTTTAGATAATTCTTATCCCACGCAATCAAAAATCCGTTGAACAGAATCCGGTGAACTCGGGTTAGTTGAAGCCTATCTTAGGCTAGCCGAAGTTCTAACTTCTTTGCCATTAAATTGAGCCTTTCTCTCATTCCAAATTACAATGAAAATTTACTTTAATCCTTCTGCAAGAGAGAGAGAGAGAGAGAGAGAGAGAGAGAGTAGCTCAGGTCCTCGCCAAGTTATCTGTTGGTATTTATACATTTTATTTTAATAGCTTATTCAATTCCATTTTTCTCAAGATCATTTTAGACTTATTCTAAGAGAGTAAACTATACTCTTCTTTGAGATCTAAGAAAATTAAATCAAGTAGCATTTGGGTTTTCCATTTTTAAAATCTATAGAACCTTAGACTCACTCTTTGTCTGATTGAGGTTCAACAAGAACAAGAATCAAAGCAAGAAAAACATCCTGACACGCTACAAGCTTCACCCCGTAGCCCTAGCTAAGGAATTTAGCTAACCATAGACATGATTGGAATCAAAACCCTAAAAGAAAGCATTAAAAATAAACTATGAAAGAAGAAAAACACTTGAGAGGCTTCTCCACCCTATGGCTCAACTCCTTGAAACCCTAGATATCCTAAAAAGTGCCTACGAAACCCAAATTTATAGCCTAGGTCACACAAGATCACAAAACCGCCACAATTTACCCAGTCCACGTAAGTTCTGTGTAACACGTTCGATGTCATCGAATAGCCTTCGATGTCATCAAACGTAAGTTGATTTCCAGAATTCGTGCCTTTACGCACTGCATAACTCCTTTCGCACTGCATAAGTTTATGCCATCGAACCTTCCTTCGATGTCATCGAGCAGACCTTCGATTACATCGAAGGGTGCTCGATCCATCGAGAATGTGTCCAGAATAGTCCAGCGAGTTTCTTTAAAATTCTACAAAAAGATTAATGTCATCCAGCAAGTCTTCTAGTCATCGAGCAGGTCTTCGATCCATCGAGAAATGCATCCAATTTGTCCAGTGGATAAACTTGATTTTCATGTAATTCTTCATTGTCATCAAACTGTGGTCGATATCATCGAACGATGGCTTCGATGTCATTGATAGGTGGTCAATGACACAAATTTTGTGGATTCTGCACTTTGCATTGTGAACTTCCTTCCTTCTTCACTTAGTTTCCTTAGATCTTGGGGTCTTGAAATCTTCAATCTTAGTCTCCAAAGATCCATTCTTTGCCTTGGCAATTTTGAGCCTTAAATCCATGCTTTTAGCATTCTTTTTAATCTAAGTTCTTAAACTCACCTTGCAACACAAACATGTATAAAATATTGAAAAGGCCAAGCGATATGTCCTAGAAGGGGGGTGAATAGGACTATGCCAAATTAAAATTTAACAGCGAAATTGAAGAACGATAGCCTTATAAAAATAAAGAACAGTACTTTAAATAAATCAAAGAACTGAAATGTAAAGCAAGCTTAAATAAAGAGCTTGATACTAATATTGTTCTAAGGACAACCTTTGCACCATAAAAACCAAGGGTTTATGGCAGGACAACCTTACTAGAGCAAATTGAATATCAAAAACTCTAACAGAAAGGAAATAAAGGAAATAGCAAGAAATAAATTCTAAACTATTACAACATTCCCCACTTTGCTTGAAATGTAAAGATTACAACATTCACATCCACATATACATTCCACAAATCTGAATGAATAAAGATATAGAAATTAAAAGAGCATTCAAATCACAAAACACACTGATATATAGTGGTTTACCTGTGTGTTCACCAACTGTTAGACAATAGCCACACAGCTTGCTACTCCACTCCTAATATCCTCACACAGGGGATATTAGCGTTCACTATCAAACAGGTTTTACAGGTTCACCTAAAACCTTCACAATTGTGTCTTTTTAACTTGAGCTTATACAATAAAAAACCCACACTTTCTGAGTTTCTGACTCTCCTCAGATAACCAACATAATGAGATTTTTCTGGCGAATCTCAAACAAAACCAAAATAAAGGAATTTACAACAAATGTAAAATACTTGGATTTCTTCTTTTGTAGCAACCCGGTAGAACCAATGAGAGTAGAAGTTCGAATCAACATTAAATGTCCAATACTCACTTAAGAAATGGTTCTAGGTTCTAATTGATTTTAAATTAAAACAAATTAGGCGTAGCTCTATTTGATTTTGATTCCAATGAAGAAGGAATACGGAAATTCCTCTTTTTCAAATAAGATTGGAATATAGGAATAAAATCAAATAAGAAAAGCTAACAAAAAAAGAATATTAAATATGCACAGCGTAGCTTAAAAATGAACACAACTTCTCTCGGAGTGGAGGCTTGAATTTCTCAAATTAATTGATGTAAAACTCTGAAATTCATGCTCAATTTATAGAAGCAAAGATCGCGTCTACGACTGGTCTTAGGAACCTTCGACTGGTCATAGCATCAACGGCATTTTGAAAATTTAAGCGCGATCTGAAAATTCAGTTTTATGACTGGTCGTAGGGACCCTTCAACTGGTCGAAGCAGACCCAGGACTGGTCGTAGGAAACCAGATTTGGTTGCTAGAGTTTGAGTCGTAGTTCTAGGACTGGTCGAAGGATAAGTCGTGACACCCCTACGACCGGTCGAACAATCTCCAAGACTGGTCGAAGAATAACCAAAAAATTTTGAAAATCTTCAACAACTTAGGACTGGTCGTGAAATTTCTTGGACTGGTCGAACAAGGTCCAGGACTAGTCTTAGAACAGACCAACTTTATGTATAAAGATTTATCTTGACTTTTGTATCCAAAATGACCTACCCTAAGGTTAAACTAAGGTCTATCATACCTCAAACATGAAGTATGAACATTGAACATCATTCTTTCCGATGATGGTTTAACCTTTGAAGCTTGAGACCTCTACTTGATGTAGCTTGAGATTGAGATCTTCTACAGGTTGAATAGAGGCTTCAACTTGAGTTATACTTGAGTCTTGAAATGTACTTAAATCTTGAAATGCACTTGAGTCTTTTAACAAACACTCTTCTTATTGATGTAGCTTGAACATTGATGCATATAGAAGAGCACACAGTACATAACTTTGCATTTCTTGAAGTCGAGCACCGTACATGTCTTAAACCATTGTGATGTCATCTTGAATCACATATATATCAACATACAAGCACAAGACACACAGATAGAAGTTTTGGCACACAAGAGGTTTTGGCACCACTACAAAATTTGACAATCAAAGGAGCATGAAACCATACCACTTACAATCTCCCCCTTTGTCAAATTTGTGACAAAACATACTTCCATAAGAGAAGCACAACAAGTATAATAAAAAGCACAACGTGCATATTAACGAATTATGAACCAGTTGTCAAAAAGCACAACGTGCATATTAACGAATCATACACCAGTTGTCATTAAGCATTAAGTAGCACAAACTCTTTATATACTACTCCCCCTGAGTAGTAGCACATCTCACATATCCAAGAATAAATTAAACCACTCATATCCATAAGCAACTCATATTATCCATAAGCAATCAAATCAAACCTTCTCCCCCTTTTTGTCACAAGATGATAAGGAAGCAACAAAGTTAAGGATAATTGATGGAGGAATAGTTGAAGTAACTTGACAATATATAAGTAAGTAAACATTCATAATCTAGTTACTCGATTAACTAACAAGTCATCAAACCAAATATAGTGCACAATTCAACATAAGTAAGAGAGTTATTACAGACCAAGAATGAAAATATTTAATCGGATCCTGAAGAAGAAGCAAGAATGGTAGGATCAAGATTATGCATTCCCTTATTCAAGCGCATAAGATACTTGTGCATATATTTAAATTGAAGATCTTGAGCAATATTCATATTCTCGACCTTCCCTTCTAAAGCATGAAGACGGGTATCAAAGTCAGAAGGCTCAACATCAGGATCATTTCCAGAATCAGATTCAAGTTCATCGAAAATATCATCCATATCCACATCGTCAGGAGGAAGATCACCAGCTTCTTCATCCCCAGCTTCAGCTCTACCAACATCCACTTGGCCACGAGCCAATTCCAATTTCATTTTGTTTATATTCAAATTGTTAAAAATAAGATGATGGATGGTAGCTTCTCCAACAGGCATAGCCACGAGCATGTGAGTAGCTAACATAGTCAAGAGATAGGCAAAAGGAATATCATTATGACCTGGATGGAGACAAGAATGAATAATGGAATGATAGATTAAGGAAGGAAGGAAAATTTTAGCACCAGAAATGACAGGGTGCAAAACATGAACCATAAAGGTAGTTAATTCATTCTTATTACCAGAACGAGGATACAGGTTAGAAGTAAAAATCCTGTGAAGTACCCTGTATTTGGGTAACAAGTACTTTGCGGGGAGCGCATTCCCTTTATGAGTCCATTGCACATTCAGATTACACAAATCTCTGGTTAGCATACGCTTTTCAGATTCTGAGGGTTTCTCAGCTAAAGTATGAATAGGAATACCCTCCTCATTAACAGGTATATCCATTAACCGTGCAATCAGATGATGGTCAATCTCAAATAGACCTTCTCTAGTATCAATTTAAAAAGTTAAATCCTCAAAAGAGAAAACTGAGATACATGCAAACATGGCCTGTGTAATAGATTGGTATGCAGGCCCACCCCAATGCAAAATGTTATCCCATCCTACAGCTTGGAGTATAGGTAGAATACCAAAAGGAGTAATATGTTCAATACAGACAGACCGTTCAACAATAACTTTGCGCATACGCAAATCCCATACATCGGAGGGATCATCCTCAGGTGAACGAAGATGGTGCCTAGCAAGAGGAGCTGATTTAGAAGAAGATGGACCACGAGAGGTTTTCTTTTTCCCTCTAACATCCATAATCAGAATGAAAATCAAAAGATCTAGTAGAGACAAAAGATTTGAAATAATAGGTTTTGCTAGATCATATTTTTTAAGAAAACACCCCAAAATGTTAAAGAATCTCAAAATAGATAACTTCAAGAGTGAAAATGAAGTAATGAAAACCAGAATCTACAAGAGAAATACAAAAGATGCACTAACCTTGAAGATCTAGGAAGGTGGGTACGACTAGTCGTGCCTCAGCTCGTTGGAGAAGGAAAAATAAAATGAAGAAGATGAGATTTCCCCCAATTTTAAAAGATTCCAACACGCTACACGACTGGTCGAGGACCATTCTCGACCAGTCGTACCATAACTGGTCGAGCACGTCCTCGACTGGTCGTGAAAACACAAAAACATGCATTTTCCATAAAAATTTAAAATTTAAACAAATAAATTATCAAATATATATACATTATGATACAAACATGCAAGAATAATCGATTTAGACTGCACATACCGAGATCAAATTTCAATTTATTAAACTTGCTTTTGTCGAACGGTTTAGTGAAAATGTCGGCAAGTTGAGTCTCGGTCGGTATATATTCCAAGGATATTATTTTATCTTCCACTAATTCACGAATATAGTGATACCTAATGTCAACATGCTTGGTACGTGAATGCTAGATTGGATTTTTTGATATATTTATAGCACTGGAATTATCACAATATAATATCATTGATTCATGTACAATTCCATAATCGCTTAACATACGCTTCATCCAAAAAAGTTGAGTACAAGCATTTCCTGCTGCAATGTATTCAGCCTCAGCAGTTGAGAGTGATATAGAACTTTGCTTCTTACTAAACCAAGAAACCAAACAGTTTCCAATATAGAAACAACCACCATTGGTTGATTTTCTGTCATCAATATTCCAGCCCAATCAGCATCTGAATACCTAGCCAATTGAACACTAGTATCAAATGGATACCTGTAACATCCCGAAAATCGGGGGTCGAGCATAAACTCAACTCCCGAGTTCCAGAACATCACTTATACAACAAAATGAATGATGATTGAATGTTGACTGTATTCGTGCATTGAACATGAGTGAGATTAAGCCAAAACAGCATATCATACTCTAGAGTCAGTTAAATTGCAAGCGGAAGACTGTGATAGATAAATAACATATATAAACTATGGTGAGTCTCCAGAGTGTGATGATGTTACCAGGTTAATTAATTACAAGTACAATTCTAAGATATACCTAATGTGAGGAAATGTAATGTCTTCTATCCCAAGTACCATAGCCCCGTCATTACAATACCAGGTCTTCATAGACATACCTGAGAGATACGAGATAGGAGAACTCCTCCACATCATAGTAGTAGTCTGGCTCTGCTTCATAAGCATCGCCATCACTTGAAACTCAACAAATTTGGTTGGTGTGTACAACACCGTCCCGTAACGTGGGAGTGAGTAGCTAACTCAGTGGAACAATAAAGCATAGGTTAACATGTGATCAATACAGTCAAGCAGTAATGATAAAGCGGTATAATCAAACACTCCTAACTACTCTTATTAATGCAAGTATGAATGCAGTCAAGATGGATGCCCTCACCACACCCTCCCTCGTGCGACACCATCTTACGTTCGTGGCATGCTTTCATCCCTCAGTGCTCCACATCTTCCAGGCACATGCAATGCATGATGAGCATGATTACCGAGTTTTTATTAGTCCATTTCAAACAGCAGAATTGAGAAACTAAGGTACCTCCCTTGTATCATTCCCAAACATGATCCATTCTAGGGTCATCAGTCCTAGTTAATCTCAGACGATGGTGTGTTTTCTAGGTCACTGCAAAGGCTGTCAGGGCTGTTATGCACAAAGGTTACACCACTCCCCCATCACCTCTTAAACGATTCATCACTATACAAAAACAGGCCTAGTTCATACTCTCTACACTACGGTAAAACTCTAAGGCTCACCGCAATTTCAGAGTTGCTCGAGGTCACTACAAAGGGCTGCCAGGGCTGTTGCTCGCATTCGTTGCACTACTCCCCCATCACCTTATCAGGGTAGGCCGACAGCACGAATATAGTGTCCCATACCACCATAATCGGCTCACGAGTCTGGTTGCTCACTGGTCACTACGGGGAGGCACGTGGCCCCAGCGTAGGCCGACAGCTCGACCATAGTGTCCCATACCACCATGCCCGGCTCATGAGTCTTAGCGGATCGAGGTACCATGATTAAAAGGGATTTCACTGGTAAGTTTGGTACCCTAGGTTCAAGCAGTGGTGACCAAACATGGTGAACATACATTAGACATATCGGGTTACTTGACGAGCCTGACTAGATCGAGCGCACAATCACTTGGACGACATGAAGTGCATAAGCACTTTGCGTGGCCTAACCACTGTCGCCAACTGAAGTACGACACGGTTTCGTCAAACAGATCTTACGTGGTGACACGAATCTCAACCACGATCTCAAGTCTGGTACCGATTGTCTGGACTATAGACATAGTCCCAAACTAAATCAATCCTTATTTATAGCATGTGGAGTAAAGCATAATAAGCAAAGTAATTCAAGCATGTTAGTAAGCATGTCATAAAGCATGTTATAAAGCATGTTATAAAGAACTACATAAATAGGAATACAAACACATATATCGCACAAATAATCAGTTTAAGTAAACAACCTCATAGAGGAAATCATACATGTCTCTAAGGTAGTTGAGAATCCCATCTCAACACCCTCCTAAGGCATCAACATCCAATCACTTACTCACACAAGCATTTTCACAAACACTTAACATACACTTTTTCAACATACTTAGTGTATGTTAGGAAACATGTATTAGGGCGAGTCCATTCGCCAAGCAAGTATTTTACGCATATATAATATATTTATTCAACAAATAATCATGACAAACACATCTCTAAAATATGTATGTATATGGTACTTTCTACAATACAGTATTTCTACATACATAATGTATATTAGTAAAACATGTATTTGGGCGAATCCTTTTGCCAAATAAGTATTTTATCCATATATCGTATATTCATACAACAAATAATCATGTCAAACACATTTCCAAAAAATATACGTATACGGTATTTTCTACGAATACCTAGAATATGTAAAATTTCATATTCTACAACTTTAATCGAAATAGAAAACGGAAAGCACTTTGTACATGTGCAATTGCATGCAGATCATGAATCTATCATTATCTGACATTGAAAGCGTTGAAAACCATAACCTATACACCTAAAGTCTGCACCTTGTGTCGTAGAATCGTAACGGAGTCGATAGGTTTGAAAAGGCCTAGCTATAAGTCCTAGAGGGGGGGTGAATAGGACTATGCCAAATAAAACTTATAACAGCGGAATTAAAATGAATATGATAGCCAAAATAAATCACAATGCAGGAAAGTAAAATAACCTCAAAAATCTGATCTTGAGGGATTGAGACAAATGTTGTTCTAAGGACAACCTTTCATCAAAAACCAGAGTTTATGGTAGGACAACCTTATTTCTAGAAAGATCTTTGTATCAAATCTCAAACCAAAGAGGAATACAGAATTAAGCACAAATTGAAATAAACTGTAATCACAAATGTATTGTTCTAGGAATGACCATACACCATAAAAATGGCGGGCAACCTTCTTTGGAACAACTTTAAAAGAAATTGAATTTAAGCGAGATAAAGTAATAGTGAAAGTAAATTCTAAACTATTACAAAATTCCCACAATGCTTGAATTAAATGATTACAACATTCACCACCACACATACATCCCACAAATAAATATTAAAGATTAGAAATGTAAACCATTCAACCATAACACAAGGGATTATAGTGGTTCGCTTTGTGTGTTCACCAAGCTTGTTAAACAACAACCACACAAAATGCTACTCCACTCTAATATCCTCACACTGGGGGATATTAGCGTTCACTCACAAAATAGGTTTTCACAGTTCACCCAAAACCTTTACAATTGTGTCTTTGTCGTGGGCTTACACAATAAAAAAAAAAACCCCACTTCGAGTTTTCTGGCTCTCCTCGGATAACCAATACAACAAGATTTTTTCGGCAAATCTTGAAAGAAACCAAAAGTGAAAGGAATTTACAATTAAATGTAAAATACCTGATTAACTCCTTCGTTGTAGCAGCCCGGTAGAACCAAATCAGAGTAGATGATTGAATGTTCAAGTTCAATGTCCAGTACTCAATTATAATGGTTTTAGTTCTAATATATTTTAAAATTAGACCAACTAGGGCTTGCCTTAATTGATTTTGATTCCAAAGAAAGGGAATAACAATTCCTCGTATCAAATTAGATTGGAATAGTAGAAACAAAATCAATTAAACAAAGCTAAAGAAAGAGAATATAAAATAAGCACACTTAGCTTAGATGGAGCACAAAATTATTTCTCAGAAGTTCGACGAAGATTGGCTTAAAATGGAATAATAAAATTGCTTGAATTCTTCTGAGTTTCGTACTCTATTTATAGGTGAGCAGATCGCATCTTCGACTGGTCTAAGGAGCTCTTCGACTAGTCGAAGAAATAACAGATTTGAAAAAAATCGGGCGCGATAGCTTTGACCGTTCTACGACTGGTCGAAGGCCTCCTTCGACTGGTCGTAGGTCACCTTCGACTGGTCGAAGGTCTCCTTCGACTGGTCGAAGACCTCGTAAATTATCATTTGGACTTTGAGTCGAAGAATTACGACTGGTCGTAGAAGAAGTCGACACTGTTCCTTCGACTGGTCGAAGACCTCCTTCAACTGGTCGAAGCCTAACAGATTTTATCCGAAATTTGTAACAACCTTACGACCGATCGAAGAACTTCTTGGACTGGTCGAAGCAGAGCTAGGACTAGTCGAAGAAAGCCTAGGACAAATCCCCGAACAGCCCAAAAACAAGTGTCATATACATATGACTTATGTATCCAAAATGGCCTACTTCTAAGGTCAACCTATGGTCATTCAAACCTCAATAAAGAAGTAAGGACATTGAAAATATTAGGAACAAGTGACCTTGAAGTTTAAGCCTTGAAGTCTTGATGTAGCTCAACCTTGAAAATGTCTTGAGTTCTATAAGAACTGCCTTGTACTCTTCTTGTAGTCTTGCATTCTTGAGTCACGTCTTGAGAGCAATACTTGAAGTCAAGGTTGATCTTTGTACTAGTAATCTTCACTTGTTGTGAGCTTTGCTTGTTATGAATGTTGAACTTTAGAAAGAGACTTGTTGTGAGCTTCACTAATGCAAGTTATATAACAGTGTTTTTGTCACCACTAATTTTGACAACATACAGGGATATAAACTATAGCACTTACAAAATTTGCTAAGCTTCTGTATTCGGCAGTTTGGCAACCTAGAGAACGAAATAGGTTAGCTATTTCATAACCTACAACCTATACAACCCCAAAACAGGTTAGGGTTAGGGTTTCTTACCTAGAAACGAAACTAGAATTGCCGGGAAAGTGATTAGAACGGAGTAGTGAAGCTCGTGGAGCGGCAGGGAAGCATGGCAGAGAGATTCTCCCACATCTCCCACACTTTCTCTCTCTTTCCCTAGGGTTTTTTCTCAAATTTGGATGGCTGAAATGAGGGAGGGTTTAAGGTCCTTATATAGCCTAAAAACTCACCGAAATAGACTTGGGAACAAGGTATACTTGGGTTTTGTCTAAAGGGCATCTGTTGCAGCTCAACGGAGCATTTCCGGAGCCCCCCCTTAAGCCAAAGGTCAGACTTAAGCTCACCGACACCGGATCTACATTTAGTTAAGTTTTCGTTCTAGTAGGGTTCTTAGATCACGCGTGGCGGACCAGTTTCAGTTCAATGGTCAGTGGATCTCGATCGGAGATTTCGAGTGCATGTAAATGTTTATAAAATTTTTCCTGATCCGAGGGTGTAATTTGGCCTGATTTTGACGGTCAGGTTGCTTAATACTGACCCGCAAGCGACAAGTCTCAGATTACTATTCAAGATATTTATTTTGGAAAGAAACAAGTGTTTTCACACTCCCTCGCTCCGGACTCAAGCGAACAGCCGTGGGACACCGGATGGATTTGATTTTTGAGATGGTTGTCAAGCCCAGTGAGGTGGTCCTAAGTCCTTAACCTCATATTATTCGAACTCCCGATGTGTGGTCTAGACCTGATATGGAGTTTCAAAGTGCTCCCGAGAGTAGTCGGGTAATGAGTTTGATCCTAGGTTTTAGGGTAATCTAGCATCAATGATTCTACAAGTTTTGGGTCTTGCAGATCGTATTTAAAGCGATTCAAACGGATTTCGTAGCTAATCTAGTTTAGCACTTAGTTACTTTGTCTCATTTCTAAAGGATTTAATCCTAAGTGATTTCTGGTCGAGGTGGTACTTAGGCCTTTATAGTTTGTATATAAGGTGATCCAAGTTATAACACTTAACTAGCTTAAGATAGTGTCTAGGGTGAAAGTACTTGGGAAAATTGAAAGTATAAGGTGGTGAAGGGTTGGATTTGTGAAGGAAATGGGTTCAGAAGCGATTTTAGACTGTGGGATTCAGTTCTGACAGGTTAAAAAGGTGTTAGGAGCGGCCCATTGCCTAAGGACGTCTAATTCCAGATTAGCAAAAATCCAGGCTATTACATTACCAGAGACCCATTTTAGCAGAACTTGTGACATATCGCACAATCCGCTTAACGGCAGATAGATGTGACTCTTTAGGATCAGACTGATATCTAGCGCAAATCCTAACACTTAAAGCAATATCAGGTCTACTAGCCGTTAAATAAAGTAGACTACCAATCATACTACAATACAATTTAAGATCTATATTTTTACCTGTAGAGTCTTTTGAGAGTTTTAAAGTTGTACTCATAGGAGTATCAAAATTCTTACCATTCTCAAATCCAAACTTTTTGATTAAGTTCAGAGCATATTTTGTTTGAGAAATGAAAATGTCATCTGGTTGTTGTTTTACTTGCAATCCAAGGAAATAATTTAATTCCCCAACCATGCTTATTTCGAACTTAGATTTCATCAAATCTGCAAACTCAACAGTCAAGTTAGTATAAGTTTATCCATAAATAATATCATCAACATAGATCTGAACCATTAAGATATCATCATTATGTTTCTTAACAAAAAGTGTCTTATCGACACTACCCATTTGAAAATTATGACTTAGTAAAAACTTAGTCAATTTTTCGTACCATGCTCTAGGAGCTTGTTTTAAACCATATAGAGTTTTTTTAAGACGATATACATGATCAGTAAACTTAGGGTCTTTAAACCCTGTAGGTTGTTCAACATATACTTTTTCATGTAGATCATCATTCAAAAAGGCACTCTTTACATCCATTTGATAAATTTTAAACTTTCTAAAGCATGCAATGGATATAAAAAGTCTTATTGATTCAAGGTGAGCAACTGGAGCAAAGGTTTCATCGTAATCAATGCCTTCTATTTAAGTGTACCCTTGTACAACCAGTCTTGTCTTATTTCAAATTATATTCCCAAGTTCATCAGACTTATTTTGAAAATACACTTAATTTTTATAATATGTTTATCTTTAGGTCTAGGAACAAGATACCAAACATCATTTCGAACAAACTGATTAAGTTCTTCCTGCATAGCTACTATCCAGTTTTCATCAGAAAGAGTTTCTTTTACGTTTACCGGTTCAATCTGAGATGTAAAGCATACATAATTAGATATGTCTTCTAGTTGTCTACAAGTGCGCACACTAGTGAGAGGGTTACCAAGAATTTGAGTGGTTGGATGATCTTTAACAGTCCTTAATTCAGAATTATTTTGACATGATGAAGTATCAGGTTTGTCAATTTTGAGAACTTCATCATTATCTGAACTTGGGGCAGGTGTATTCAAATGATCGTCTATGACCACATTAATTGATTCTTAATAACACCAGTCATTTTGTTCAGTACACGATATGCGCGACTGTTTAAAGAGTATTCTAAAAAGATTCCTTCGTCACTTTTTGTGTCAAACTTCTCCAGATTTTCACGGTCACATAAAATATAGCACTTGCTACAAAAAACTTGAAAGTATTTGACGGTAGGCTTTTTATCGAACCACATTTCATGTGTGGTTTTATTATTAAATTTACATATATAAACCCGATTAATAACATAGCAAGTAGTATTCACTGCTTCAGCCTAAAGATTTTTAGGGAGCTTCATACTATTCAACATTACAGTTCCCATTTCTTGAAGCACTCTATTTTTTCCTTTCCACAATTCCATTTTGTTGAGGAGTTTTGGGTGCAGAGAATTCATGTGATATTCCCTGATTGTTACAGAATTTCTCAAAATTGTTATTCACGAACTCAGATCCATGATCACTACGGATCTTACAAACTTGAGAACCTTTTTCAGTTTGGATTCATTTGAGAATCCTTTTAACTTCATCAAGAGTTTCTGATTTATCCCTTAGGAAGGCTACCCAAGTGAATCTAGAAAAATCATCCACAATTACCAAGATGTATTTTTTGCCACCTCGACTCTCCGTCCTGGTAGGTCCTATAAGATCCATATGGAGAAGTTCGAGTGGTCTTGATGTGACATTGGAGTTCACCTTTTTGTGAGAGCTCCTTGTTTGCTTTCCATACTGACATTCACCACATATCTTGTCTACATTTTGTAATTTAGGTAGACCTCTTATTAGTTCTCCTTTGCTCAATCTGTATAAATTGCAGTAGTGTATATGTCTAAGGTGTTTATGACATAATTCTGTTTCATCGGTATGGACAATGTAGCACGATTGATTAGATGAGCTACCATCACTTACAATATAGCAGTTTTCAGAAGTCCTGCGACCAGTTAATATTACAGAACCTTTTCTATTCAAGATTTCACAACCTTTATTAGAAAATTTCACACTGTGATTGTTATTGCATATTTGAGATATGCTTAACAGGTTGTGTTTTAGCCCCTCAACATATAAAACATTCTTAAATAAGGGAAGGTTATAGAGTTGAACCGTAACTTGGCCAATAATCTTGCAGTTGCTACCATCACCAAATGTGACTGACCCATCAGTCTTATCTTTAAGATCGGTGAATAAAGCTTTGTCGCCTGTCATATGCCTTGAGCATCCACTGTCTAAGTACCACTTCGAATGACTTGTAGCTTTGAAAGCAGTGTGAGCAACCAAGCAAGTAACTTTAGGAACCCATTTCATTACTGTTTTGGGTTTAGGAATATAGTTGGTCTTCTTGTATTTGTAATTTTTGTACAAGTGACCCACTGAGTTAGATTTTAAGAGCTCCTTAAGTAAATCAACTATTTTTTCTGTTAAAGGGTTTTGGTTTTGAGTTTTATAGTTGACATAATTGCTTTTAGGTTTTTGAAAAGTTTTAGTATTTTTAGAAAAACTCTGATTAATATTTTTCCCTTTTGAGTTAGAGGCTTCTCCTTTCATGAACTTAGGAGGAGTATTCTTCTATTTAGAAGGTACATTTTTTTCATAGCCCAATCCGAATTTTTCGCCACATTTTCTAGATCTGGATAAAAGTTTCTCAAATTTCAGATCTCCTTGGGCATACCTCCATGTATCCTTTGAACTCAAAAGTGAAGAGTTTTCAAGCTTAAGTTTGTCATTTTCAGATTTAAGATTTTCAATCAAGGAGGTTTTGAATTGTAAATCACATTTAGTCTTTTCAAAACAATCTGAAATATGGAAGTTTTCTAAAACAAGTGACTCAAAATTTTCTTTAAGTTTTAAAAACTTTTCTTTTTGAAGTTTTAGTTTTACGGCAATTTTACAACTTTCCTTGTATAGGGCATTGTAAGCATCTTGAAGATCTTCTTCATTTTCATAATCACTATTCAGATTTTCTTCATTGGTTGAATCATCATGATCTGAAAAAGTGAACTTGGCTAGAGTCATAAGGGCCTTAACTTCATTGCCCGACTCATTTTCAGAATCTTCTGATTCAGAAGATGCTTCAGTGCCAGAAGATTCATCCCAAGTAGCCAACATTCTTTTCTTTTTAGGTTTGTCCTTTTTAGGACATTTGTTTGCTACATGCCCATATTCTTGGCAGTTGTAACATTGACTATCTTTCAAAGATTTCCAAGTTTTAGATTTTGGTTTAGAACATTTCTTATCATTTGATTTTTAAAAATCAACCCTCTTTTTACTTTTGAAAATTTTATAAAACTTTTTAGCAAGAAGGGCCATATCATCTTCGGAATTTTCTAAATCAGAATCTTGAGAAATACATTTGGAAGATTTAAGCGCAATAGATTTACCTTTAGGAGCTTTAAAAGATAACTCGTAAGTTTGTAAAGAACCAACTAGTTCTTCTACCCTCATATTGTCTGTATCATGAAGTTCCTGGATCGCGGTTACTTTAGAGTTGAACCGTTCAGGTAATGAGCGTAGTATCTTTGCACACACTTTACTTTCTGGCAGTTTATCGCCAAGACCCCACATAGAGTTTACAATGTTATTTAATCTAGTGTAGAAGTCCATAAACATTTCATTTTCCTCCATATGAATTTCTTCAAATTTGGTTATGGGGAGTTGGACTTTAGATTTTTTGACAATTGAAGTACCCTCGTGTGTCATTTCTAATATGTCCCAAGCTTGCTTTGCAGTATCACAGGATATGATTCTTTTGAACTCATCCAGTGATAGTGTGCAAGTGAATGCATTTAGTGCTTTTGAATTGGCACTACTCTCACTTTTCTGAAGAGTGGTCCATGAGAAAAATGGTGTAACTTTCATACTTTTTGAACCATCGATACCAGTCACTTCAGTGGTAGGTGGGTTCCATTTAGTCACTATGGCAAGCTACAAGTTCTCATCCATTGATTTGAGGAAAATCCTCATCCTGGCTTTCCAATAGGCATAGTTGGAGCCATCAAAGGGTGGAGGCATAATGACTGAAAGGCTATCAAAATATGACATCTTATATATAGCTTAGATCGTTAGCTCAGGAAATGAATCCAAGAATTAAAAATTAAAACGAGCTATTAGGCTCTGATACCACTTGAAAAGGCCAAGCTATATGTCCTAGGGGGGGGGGGTGAATAAGACTGTGTTAAATTAAAATTTAACAGCGAAATTGAAGAACGATAGCCTTATAAAAATAAAGAATAGTATTTTAAAAAAATTAAAGAACTGAAATGTAAAGCAAGCTTAAATAAAGAGCTTGATACTAATATTGTTCTAAGGACAACCTTTGCACCATAAAAACCAAGGGTTTATGGCAGGACAACCTTACTAGAACAAATTGAATATCAAAAACTCTAACAGAAAGGAAATAAAGGAAATAGCAAGAAATAAATTCTAAACTATTACAACATTCCCCACTTTGCTTGAAATGTAAAGATTACAACATTCACATCCACATATACATTCCACAAATCTGAATGATTAAAGATATAGAAATTAAAAGAGCATTCAAATCACAAAACACACCGATATATAGTGGTTCGCCTGTGTGTTCACCAACTGTTAAACAACAGCCACACAACTTGCTACTCCACTCCTAATATCCTCACACAGGGGATATTAGCGTTCACTATCAAACAGGCTTTACATGTTCAACTAAAACTTTCACAATTGTGTCTTTTTAACTTGGGCTTACACAATAAAAAAACTCACACTTTCTGAGTTTTCTGGCTCTCCTCAAATAACCAACATAATGAGATTTTTCTGGCAAATCTTAAACAAAACCAAAATAAAGGAATTTACAACAAATGTAAAATACCTGGATTTCTTCTTTTGTAGTAGCCCGGTAGAACCAATGAGAGTAGAAGTTCTATAACATCTCAAAAATTGGGGGTTGAGCATAAACTCAACTCCCGAGTTCTAAAACATCACTTATGTAACAAAATGAATGATGATTGAATGTTGACTGTATTCGTGCATTGAACATGAGTGAGATTAAGCCAAAACAACATATCATACTCGAGAGACAGTTAAATTGCAAGCGGAAGACTGTGATAGACATATAAAATATAAAAACTATGGTGAGTCTCCAGATTGTGATAAAGTTATCAGGTTAACTAATTACAAGTACAACTCTAAAATTTACCAAATGTGAGGAAGTGTAATGTCTTCTATCCCAAGTACCATAGCCCTGTCAATACAATACCAGGTCTTCATAGACCTGTCCGAGGGTTACATGTAGGAGAACTCCTCCTCAACATCATAGTAGTAGTCCGGCTCTGCTTCATAAGCATCGCCATCACCTGAAACTCAACAAATCTGGTTGGTGTGTACAACACCGTCCCGTAACGTGGGAGTGAGTGATCAACTCAGTGGAACAGTAAGGTATAGGTTAACATGTTATCAATTCAGTCAAGCAGTAATGATAAAGCAGTACAATCATACAATCCTAACTACTCTTATTAAATGCAAGTATGCAATGACATGATGAATGCCCTTGCCAAACCACCCTCATGCAACATCATCTTACGTTCGCGGATACATACCTCCCTCAGTGCCCCACATCTACCAGGCATATGCGGTGCGATGATGAGCATGATTACCGAGTAGTTATTAGTCCATTTCAAATAGCAGTATTGGGAAACTAAGGTACCTCCCTTGTATCATTCCCAAATATGATCCATTCTATGGTCGTCAATCCTAGTTAATCTCATACGACAATGTGTTTCTAGGTCACTGCAGAGGCTGCCAGGGCTGTTACATGGAATCGTTGCACCATTCCCCCATCACCTCTTTAACGATTCATCACTATACAAATACAGGCCTAGTTCATACTCTATACACTGCGGCAAAACTCGTCGCCTCACCGCAAATTCAGAGTATGCTCGAAGTCACTATAAAGGGCTGCCAAGGCTGTTACATGGAATCATTGCACCACTCCCCCATCACCTTATCAATGTAGGCCGACAGCACGAATATAGTGTCCCATACCACCATAATCGGCTCACGAGTCTGGTTGCTCACTGGTCACTACGGGGAGGCACGTAGCCCCAACGTAGGCCGATAGCTCAACCACGGTGTCCCATACCACCATGCCCGGCTCATGAGTCTTAGCGGATCGAGGTACCATGGTTAAAAGGGATTTCACTAGTAAGTTTGGTACCCTAGGTTCAAGCAGTAGCGACCAAACATGGTGAACATACATTAGACAGATCGGGTTACTTGATGAGCTCGACTAGCTCGAGCACACAACAAGTTAAATGATATGAAGCGCAAAAGCACTTCGTGTGGCCAACCACTATCGCCAACCGAAGTACGACTCGGGTTTGTCGAACACATCTCACGTGGCAAATGAATCTCAGCCACAAATTCAATCCCATTACCGATTGTCTGGACTATAATCATAGCCCCAATCATATTCAATTACAGATAGTTAAAGCAGTAATGGATCAAGATTCAAATCATAAAATCAAAGTATGATATTATCCGTTTAGGGCTGCCAGGGCTGTTGCACGGAATCGTTACACCACTCCCCCATCACCCATGACGGATCATACAACATAAACATGAATTTAAACATACGCATTACATAAATAAAATCATACAAGCAGTTGAGCATGTTAACAAGTATATCATACAACATATTATAAAGCATGTTATAAAGCACTACATAAATAGGAATACAAACACATATATTTCACAAGTAAGCGGTTTAAGTAAACAACCTCATGGAGGAAATCATACATGTCTCTAAGGTAGTTGAGAATCCCATCTCAACACCCTCCTAAGGCATCAACATCTAAACACTTACTCACACAAGCATTTTCACAAACACTTAACATACACTATTTCAACATACTTAGTGTATGTTAACAAACATATATTAAGGCGAGTCCTTTTGCCAAGTAAATATTTTATGCATATATAGTATATTTATACAACAAATAATCATGGCAAACACATCTCTAAAATATATACGTATACGGTACTTTCTATAATACAATATTTCTACATACATAGTGTATATTAGTAAAACATGTATTTGGGCGAATCCTTTCGCCAAATAAGTATTTTATCCATATATCGTATATTCATACAACAAATAATCATGTCAAATACATTTCCAAAATTTATACGTATATGGTATTTTCTACGAATACCTAGAATATGTAAAATTCCATAATCTACATCTTTAATCGAAACAGGAAATAGAAAGAACTTTGTACAAGTGCAATTGCATGCAGATCATGAATCTATCATTATCTGATATTGAAAGCGTTGAAAACCATAACCTATATACCTAAAGTCCGCACCTTTTATCGCAGAATCGTAACGAAGCCGATAGGTTTGCCAAGCTTCCGTATATGGCAGTTTGGTAACCTATAGAATGAAATAGGTTAGCTATTTCATAACCTACAACCTATACAACCCCAAAACAGATTAGGGTTAGGGTTTCTTACCTAGAAACGGAGCTGGAATCACCGGGAAAGCGATGAGAATGGAGTGGTTGAACATGTATAGCAGCGGCAGGGAGATGCTCCCACATCTCCCACACTTTCTCTCTCTTTTCTCTCTCTCTCTTAGGTTTTCTCCCAAATTCATATGGCTGCAATGGGAGAGGGTTTAAGGTCCTTATATAGCCTAAAAACTTACCGAAATAGACTCCAGGTCAAAGTATACTTAGGTTATAACTAAAGCGGACCTGTTTCAACTTAACGGAGGACTTCTGGCTGGCCTCCTTGAGCCAAAGGTCGGACTTAAGCTCACAAACTATGAATCTAGGTTTTATTAAGTTTTTGTTCCAGTAGGGTTCTCAGATCACACGTGGCGGGCCAGTTTCAGTTCAACGGTCAGCGGATCTCGATCGGAGATTCCAAGTACATGGATATGTGTATGAAATTTCTCCTGATCCGAGGGTGTAATTTGGCCTGATTCTGACAGTCAGGTTGCTTAATACTGACCCGCAAGTGACAAGTCTCAGATTACTATTCAAGATATTTATTTTATAAAGAAACAAGTGTTTTCACACTCTCTCGCTCCGGACTCAAGCGAACAGCCGTGGGACACTATCTGGATTTGATTTCCGAGATGGTTGTCAAGCCCAGCGAGGCAGTCCTAAGTCCTTAACTTCGTGTTAATCGGACTCCCGATGTGTGGTCCAGACCTGATACGGAGTTTCAAAGTGCTCCCGAGAGCAGTTGAGTAATGAGTTTGGTACTAGGTTTTAGGGTAACCTAGCATCAATGATTCTACAAGTTTTGGGTCTTGCAGATCGTATATAAAGCGATTCAAACAGATTTCGTAGCTAATCTAGTTTAGCATTAGTTACTTTGTCTCATTTCTAAAGGATTTAATCCTAAGTGATTTCTGGTCGAGGTGGTACTCAGGCCTTGTAGTTTGTATATAAGGTGATCCAAGTTATAATACTTAACTAGTTTAAGATAGTGTCTAGGGTGAAAGTACTTAGGAAAATTGAAAGTACAAGGTGGTGAAGGGTGGGATTTGTGAAGGAAATGGGTTCAAAGGCGGATTTAGACTTTGGGTTTGAGTTCTGACAGGTTAATAAGGTGTTAGGATCGACCCATTGCCTAAGGACGTCTTATTCCAAGTTGGCAAAAATCTAGGCTGTTACAAGTTCGAATCAACGTTCAATGTCCAATACTCACTTAAGAAATGGTTCTAGGTTCTAATTGATTTTAAATTAAAACAAATTGGGCGTAGCTCTATTTGATTTTGATTCCAATAAAGAAGGAATACAGAAATTCCTCTTTTTCAAATAAGATTGGAATATAGGAATAAAATCAAATAAGAAAAGCTAACAAAAAAGAATATTAAATATGCACAGCGTAGCTTAAAAATGAACACAACTTATCTCAGAGTAGAGGCTTGAATTTCTCAAATTAATCGATGTAAAACTCTGAAATTCGTGCTCAATTTATAGAAGCAAAGATCGCATCTACGACTGATCTTAGGAACCTTCGACTGGTCGTAATACCAACGGCATTTTGAAAATTTAAGCGCGATCTAAAAATTCAGTTTTACGACTGGTCGTAGGGACCCTTCAACTGGTCGTAGACCACCTACGACTAGTCAAAGCAGACCTAGGACTGGTCGTAAGAAACCAGATTTGGTTGCTGGAGTTTGAGTTATAGTTCTAGGACTGGTCGAAGGACAAGTCGTGACACCCCTACGACCGGTCGAACAATCTCCATGACTGGTCGAAGAATAACCAAAAAATTCCAAAAATCTTCAACAACTTAGGACTGGTTGTAGAATTTCTTGGACTGGTCGAACCAGGTCTAGGACTGGTCGAACAAGGTCCAGGACTAGTCTTAGAACAGACCAACTTCATGTATAAAGATTTATCTTGACTTATGTATGCAAAATGACCTACCCTAAGGTCAAACTAAGGTCTATCATACCTCGAACATGAAGTATGAACATTGACCATCATTCTTTCAGATGATGGTTTAACCTTTAAAGCTTGAGACCTCTACTTGATGTAGCTTGAGATTGAGATCTTCTACAGCTTCAATATAGGCTTCAACTTGAGTTGTACGTGAGTCTTGAAATGTACTTGAATCTTGAAATGCACTTTAGTCTTTGAACAAACACTCTTCTTATTGATGTAGCTTGAACATTGATGCATACAGAAGAGCACACAGTATATAACTTTGCATTTCTTGAAGTCGAGCACCGTACATGTCTTGAACCATTGTGATGTCGTCTTGAATTACATATATATCAACATACAAGCACAAGACACACAGATAGAAGTTTTGGCACACAAGAGGTTTTGGCACCACTACAAAATTTGACAATCAAAGGAGCATGAGACCATAATCTTTTTTCTTCAAGGTTTAAAACCTTTTTCAAAAAATAATCTTTTGTGTAATCAAGTATGAATGGGTAGAATCAAGACAAGAAGGTAAAATTTTGAAAACCTAGAGCCGAATCACATAAGCAACCACTCAAATAGGTTCTTTATCAATTAACTCAGAGCATAAATTCATATATCCAGTTTTTCCAATGTGCTCAGTGAATATCAACTTACTTTCCATAAACATACTATCATTTCATAATGTTAGCATTGTTCATCATATCAAGATTAGTTAAAAACTCAAGTACTGATTTCGAACATATCTCCTTTTCCTTCTTTTTTCAGTTTCTGATTTTATATCAACGACCACTCTTATTTATTCTTTTTTCAGACTTTTATATTCTTTTCAGAGATCTTTTTCTTTCCCTTCAAAGACGTTGTCATTCTTCATTCTTTTCATTTTTGACCTTTTTGTCAATCTCCTATTTTTTAACTGGTTTTTCATCTTTAAGGTGGATAAAATTCTCCAGACTCAATTCCCAACATCTTTCAATGATTTACATACTAACAATTGGAAATTCTAACACAACTCACAAAAAGCAAATTGAAATTGTCTTCGTGATTTGAATCAATATGAGATCTGAGTTTACCCAAAAAAAGATGTAACTGAGAATTGTACAAAATGACTTTTTGACGGGTTAAGAATGATTTTTGAAAGATGTTCTTGTCATGGAATACCTTCATCCTGTCCTTGTAAATTCTCGAGTTTTTATAAGCATCGTTCTAGATTTCCTCGAGTTCATTCAATTGTAGTTTGAGCAGCGAGCCAGCATTGTCTAGGTTAAAGTTCAAATTTTTGACAGCCCAATAGGCTCTATGTTCCAATTCCACAGGCAAGTGGCACGTTTTCCCATAGATGAGTCTAAAGGGAGACATTCCAATGGGGGTCTTAAAGGCTGTACGGTAAGCCCATAAAGCATCGGTCAATCGAATTAACCAATCTATACAGTTGGGGTTAACCGTTTTCTCCAGAATGTGTTTAATTTCTCTATTGGAAATCTCAGCTTGCCCACTTGTCTGTGGGTGGTATGGAGTGCTTACCTTAGAGAGATGCCATATTTCTTCATTAAGTTCTAAAATGGTCTATTGCAGAAATCTGAACCTCCATCACTAATGATGGCTCGAGGCATTCTGAACCGGGAAAGGATGTCCTCTTTTAAGAATCGGATGATCATACGATGGTCATTGTTCCGGCATAGGATCGCTTCAACCCATTTAGTGACATAGTCTATTGCTAGCAGAATGTATAAATTCTCAAACGATTGGGGGAATGGTCCCATGAAATCAATGCCCCAGCAATCAAATGCTTCAATTAATAGAATGGGATTCAAAGGCATCATATTTCGATAGGATAATGCTCCCAATTTCTGACAACACTCATAAGCTTTACGAAACTCATGAGTATCTTTTAACATAGTGGGCCAGTAAAAGCTACACTGCATGATTTTGGTCGTAGTCTTTTTAGCAGAAAAGTGACCACTACAGGCCTAAGAATGACAGAAAGAGATGACACTTTGGTGTTCATTGTCTAGCACATGTCTCTTAGAATTTGGTCTGGGCAATATTTAAATAAATACAGGTCATCTTAGAAAATTTTGCATACCTCAACGAAGAATTTTTCTTATCTTGCGCAGTCCAATGTGTCGGCGTGAAATCTGTAGCAAGATAATTTACAATGTCAGCAAACCAAGGTAGGTAGGAGAGTTTTAAACAACTGTTCATCGTGGAACATGTCGTTTATAGGTGTTGTCTCAAGGGAATCGGGAAGATCAAGTCGTGAAAGATGGTCAGCCACTACATTCTCTACTCCTTTTTTATCTTTTATTTCTAAATCAAATTCATGGAGTAGAAGGATTCGTCTTATCAAGAGGGGCACTTTAGCGTCATTCTTAGAAAGAAGGTACTTTAGCGTCACATGATCGATGTAGATGATGATCTTGGATCTGATCAAGTAGGACCTAAACTTGTCCAAAGTGAACACTACAGGTAAGAGTTCCTTTTCCATAGTAGAGTAATTTACTTGGGCCAGATTTAGAGTTTTACTTGCATAGTGAATGACGTAGGGCTTCTTTCTTTTCTCTGACCTAACACTGCCCCAATAGCATAGTCAGACGCATCACACATAATCTCAAAAGAAATGCTCCAATCAGGTGGTTGCATGATAGGTGCGGTGGTCAACATACCTTTAAGCTTAGAAAAAGCTTCTTGACATTGCTCAGTCCACTCGTATGGTACATCCTTTTGAAGTAGATTGCATAAAAAATGAGAGGGGTGACTAAAGTCCTTTATGAATCTTCTATAAAATCCAGTGATAAGATCAATTTTATCCTTATCTACATCAATTTCCTTGGACGAGATGATATGTCCAAGAACAATTCCCTTACGAACCATGAAATGACACTTCTCCCAATTTAGTACCAAATTCTTCTCCTCACATCGCTTCAGTACCTTTCTTAAATTTTCTAAACAATTGCTGAAGGATGGACCAAAGACAGAGAAGTTGTCCATGAAGACCTCTAGATATTGTCCCACCATGTCAGAAAAAATACTCAACATGTATCGCTGAAAAGTGGTGGGGGCATTACATAGCCCAAATGACATCCTTCGGTAAGGAAATGTGTTATAAGGACATGTGAACATTATCTTTTCCTAATCTTCAAGGGCTATCTCTATCTGGTTGTAGCCCGAATACCCGTCAAGGAAGCAGTAATAAGAATGGCCAGCTAGCCTTTCTAAAATTTGATCGATGAAGGGCAAAGGGAAGTGGTCCTTCCTAGTGACGGTATTCAACTTCTTGTAGTCAATGTACATTCTCCAACCAGTAGTAACTCAAGTTGGTACGAGTTCATTGTCGGCATTGGCTACGATGGTGATTATGAACTTCTTGGGAACCACCTGAGTTGGACTCACCCATTGGTGGATATAGGGTATATGATACCCACATATAACAACTTGAGGACCTCGGCCTTAACCACTTCTTTTATATTTGAATTTAATCGATGTCATGATTGTCAGGAGGTCTTCACATTATCCCCAAGATGAATGCAATGAGTACAAATCAAAGGATCAAATCCCTTAAGGTCCACAATCGACTACCCAAGGGCTCCTTTGTGCTCAAAGAGAGTAGAGATAAGCATACTCTCCTTCTCTTTCTCCAAGTGAGATGAGATCACCACCACGTATGTCTCATCTTGACCTAAATAGACGTATTTGAGATCAGTGGGCAAGAGTTTCAGGTCAAGCTTCGGTGCTTTGAGGCTAGACAGTAGAGGCATTACATCGGTTTGGGCAAGTTTTTGAATTGTGGCCTCCACCGGTTAACTTTAAGTACCAGCACAGCATCATGCAAGGCATCTATCTCCCTAATCATATCATCGTCTAAATTAAGGGAGTGAGCCAAGCACATCTCAAGAGGGTCAGAGTATAGAGTCAGGAGTGCTCTATCTTCCACGAAAGAATCAATCATGTTAATATCATGGGCATCATCATCATCCTCTGCCTATTTGCTCATATTAAAAAATATGTTGAGCTCCAATGTCATATTTTTGAAAGATAAATTCATTACCCCATTCCTACAATTAATGATTGCATTTGATGTAGCAAGGAATGGACAGCTAAGAATGATAGGAATTTGAGTGCTCATTTCCATGATGGGTTGAGTGTCCATGACGATAAAATCTACTGGGCAATATAATTTTTCAACTTGGACCAACACATCCTCAATGATTCCTTTCGGTATACAAACTGATTGATCGGCAAGTTGTAATGTGGTCTGGGTGGGTTTTAATTCACCTAGGCCCAGTTATTCATAGACCGAGTAAGGAATTAGATTTACGCTCGCTCCTAAGTTAATAAGTGTGTGCTTAATCCAGTAGTTCTCGATTACACAAGAGATGATTGGGCTACCGGGATCCTTGTATTTTTATGAAAAATCTTGCTTGAGGATGACACTCACTTTTTCTGTTAAAAAGATCTTCTTTTGAATGTTTTGTCATCTTTTGGTAGTGCATAGATCTTTTAAAAAATTGGCATATGAAGGAATTTGTTTAACGGCATCCAGTAGAGGGATGTTAACATTCACTTACTTAAGCACCTCCAGAATATCCTGGGAGTTAGAAAGAGGTTTTAGTGCAACCAACCGTTAGGAGAATGGAGCAATCAGCTTTCCTTGAGATTTCGGTTCTAATCCATGTGGGGTAGTACTAGGTCCATCATTCTCATCTATTTCCAGGTCTTTAGATTTTTCAACCTTCACTGGAATAGATTTGTCAATTGTCCTCTCACTCCTAAGAGTGGTGATAGACTTAGCTTACTCCATTTGATTTGAAGAGCTCGGGTCACTGACTTCATATTGCTGTTTTGGATTGGGAATGGGTTGAGCCAGAAGGATTCCTTTCTCCCTAATCACATTTTTTGTCTCAAGCCCTTGTACGGCCTTTGTAAGGTCTTGAAAGGCTTGCAGCATACCCTGATTAAAAAGCTCTTAATTTTAAAGGTGCTTTAAGACTGGATCCTCTTGAGGTTTCCCTTGATTCCAGAGTTGATTAAGGATCCCTTAAAGAGTAGTAGTTTCTCCATTCCTCCAACCGAAGTTTGGATGATTTCTCCAACTAGGATTGTAAGTATTAGATGTCGGTCCTTTGAAAGTCCTTTGGTAGTTATTTATGGCATTAGATTGCTCATTCAGAATTTCTTGAAAAGTAAGTATAGTTGGGAAATTTTCAGTAGTATGTACGTTACAATCACAAATACCGCAAACAAATTCCTTCCCTGTATCCTTCTTAAGTTCTATGGCCTCGAGTTTCCTTATGAGGTTGGCCACTTTAGCGTTTATATCATCTTCCTCTTTTAGAACATACATTTTGTCCCTCTCCATTGATTGAGTAGGCTTAGAAGTGGTGTTGGGTATTGGGGAGATGTCTCATGATTGTGCGTTTTCAACAAGTCTGTCAAAATAGTCCCACACATCATCAACATCTTTGTTCATGAATTCTCCACTGCATATCGTCTCAACCAATTGGCGCATAGAAGATGTCAGTGCATCGTAGAAGAAGTTTGTTATGCGCCTGTTTCGATAAGAAACAAATGTATTTGATTTAGGGAATTATCTTACCTAGTCATAACAGAGAAAAATATAGAGAGAATCATCAATTTTATTCATTCCGAATTCATTTACACCCTTTGATTTCCCTTGATTCTAAGATAGAATATTCAAAATACAAGTATGGAGCGAAGTTAAATATCAAATCCAGCAACATTTCGGCTCTTTGATTTGTTCATCTTATTGAGAGGAATATGATCATCTTGTATCTTCTTTTCGAATAAATCCTAGAATTAAAGAAAAGCTAGTTTATTGACAGCACTTTAAATCATTTTAACAGCATCTTAGCTTTTTGATGCAAATACCCGCGTAACCAACTGTGATTGCGCGGGTCCGCTCAACATCACAGTTGGTTGCGCAGACCAATGAGATAGGCTTCCTTCTTCTTTCCTTCTTCTTCTTTTGCATACCTTCAAAGCCTTCTTCTTCTCCGGAGCTCTAGTCTTCTTCGTAATCTTCATTGTCGTTCAAATGAGAGGGGGAGTGGGGTATTTATAGGCCTCCACACATGTGAACTCTCGATTTCCACGCTGCGAGGCCCACTTTTCATCAAATCTCAGCCATCTAATCCATCCTAATCGAACTGACATTTTGCGGACCCGCGCAATCAATATGCTTTGCGCGGGTGTGCGCAACACAATGTCTTCTCTTTTTGTCTATTTTCTTTATTCTTATTTCATTTTCTCTAATCTTTCTTCTGATTCATTCTTCAATCTTCACCATCATTTTTGTACCTCAGCAGATGCCCCCTTAATCCTTTGTTTCTCCTTTCTAGGATAAAGAAATAGGATCAACTTCCTCTCTGTGTGCCTCCGTGCAACAACTATTCATTGCATGCTCCTGCACAATGACTCAGTCAGATCCTCTAGTTGGGTCTAATTCCCCTATAAATACCAGAGCCAACTCTTCATTTTCATCCCTTCAATCTCTTGCAGAATCTTTGTCTCTCTACCGCTTGCCCGCACAACACACTTTTGTTGCACGCAAACCTCACATAACAAATATCTTTGGCTTAAGAAAATCTTCATCTGCGCCCCCGCGCAACAACCATTCATTGCGTACTCCCGTGCAATGACTCTCCCTTCTGCAAAACTCTTATTCGATCTGATAATCTTTATTTAACAAGTATGAAGCATTCAAAGGTTTCATCTTCCAAAAAGAAAGATCACTCATCTTCTTCAGAATCTAAGCAGATTTTCCAACATACTTGGGACTGTGTCGAGATTAATGAAGAAGTCTTGAAGTTCCATGATCCTTCTGAGAGTGAAACAATTGTCATCCCAATCAATTTGTGGCGTCATTGGTTAATTTTACATAGTGAACCAATTGTCTAGATGATCCGAACAAATCTTGTTTCTACAAATGACTGGATTATGAGAGAACCAAGAATTTTAGAAGGACACTTGGAGGGGAACGAATCTCGTCAAAAAGTTGGCATGATCTATAAAATGTGATTCCTGCGTCTTTGTTATAATCCTCACCAGCCATTCCCCACTCATTTCTTTAAAACTGCTCAGCAATATTTCTTCAATGATCATTCAACCTGGAGGACAGACAAATTTCTAGCCAACGGTCTTCTATCACCTCAAGATTTCTATAGTGCTTGGGCTCGAGCCATTGCTCGAAAACATAGTGTTATCTTGGAACAGATTAACCTTTTTGATGCAATCATAGCCACATCAGAATATTTTTATGGAGACGCAACTATCTTCGAGGTTTCCTCAATCACTGGTCCCCAATCACCAAATCATTTCATTTTCCTTTAGGCGAAATGAGTATTACCTTATAGGATCTTCTTTGCATATCAGGTCTCCCCATCATGGGCAATATCTTCGATGCATACGTTCCTTCAAATGAAGAGTTTTCTCTTATCTCTACAAGAGATAGTAAATTTGAGATTTCAAAGACCACTTTCGAACTTTTCAGAGAAATGGCTAAATTCCCACAACCCAATGAAATTAATTCCCTTAAATGGCTAGCTCATTTCTCTAAAAAACTATGGTATATTTCTTTCTTTCTACTCTCTTTCCAAGTTTTCATCTTTGTTTTAATAAACATATTATTTTTCTTTGACAGCTTTGCAGACCACAATCATCGAGACCTCAAGACTGTTCATGAAAATATTGAGAGTACCACTGAATACAGCTCTTCTTGTGAATTAGCCGCTTTCTTAGCTTTCTGGCTAAGCTTGGTGATATTTCTTGATTCAAAACAAATAGATATCATCAGACCATCTCTCTTCGTAGCCGCGGGTGCAATGGTGGAGAGTCAAAAATATTCATTAGCTCCTCTGGTTCTATGCTACCTCTATCATACTTTCGAGGATGTCATTTCTGGCCCCAAAGATAGCTATTGAATCTTTTCCAGTTTGTGCTCCTTGGCATTTCTTCATAGGCTGGCTAGGAGTGTACTTTCCTTAGACATTTGATGACTCTGAAAAAGCATATTGAAACCCTCATCAGTCCCTCTTCAGCATTACCAACTAAGGAGGAAGATGGAAAAGTCAAAGGGTTTGGGTCACCTGAAAGATAGAGAATAATGATCCTATCGACTTTTATCATTATCCGTTTACTAGCCATCCTGAGGGTATAGAAGTTGTCAATGATGATTCTATCTCTTTTGGTGAGCATTCATTTCTTGTTTCCATCAAATCCAGTACTCTTCCACTGAGGGAAGGTAACACATTCTGGCGCGAATCATATTATCCAAGTAGATTTGCTCGTCAATTTGGTTTTGACCAAACAGTACTGGAGACTTGTGACATTGTTATGAGACCCATGAGGAGTTATGGTATCGGACCATATAACTGGGCTCTGATATGGAGGCAAGTCTTGAATGTCAATACTGGATCTCACTTCATAATTCCCGGCTATAATTATCTAGTTCATACTTCTTATTCCTGGATGCGCTGGTGGGCTCACCAATATTATTTGGTACACGAGTATTATCCAGTGGACCATGCCATATGCATTCTTCCACCACAGGTAAGAAGTCACCAGAAAGACCAAAGCATAGGTTATTCTGAAGAGATAGATCATGCCCTCTGTTCAGGTTAGCTTTGTGTAAGGATTTCCTAAGAAGATACTGTTCATGAAGTAAAACCCGCTGATACCCTTGAAGGATGGATAGCTTTTGGCGTTCCTTTGAGAAATTCAGAGAATATATTCAAATCACTAAACCTTCCAAAACAAAATGATAATTCTTTGCGATTCCATTCTCTGCCACCTTTGAGAATTTTACAAGATAATTTTCCTTCATCGTTAAAGAAACAAGAGACAGAAAAACCCCATAGCTTTTGTCGGAAGATAAATATATTATAATCGAAGACTAATAGATGATCCTAAAGATTAATTTTTTTAATAAAGTATTGTAAACATTTTAAAAGTATTTGTCATTGTAATTTACGCTTGTTTCAAGAGAAATACATTTCTATATGTTTGCCTAATCAGTGTCTAAGATTTTCATAGTTTATATTATCATACATTACCAGAAAAAGGGGCAAAGGCTATGGATAAAAACCGTAGCTAAAAGGACTATTGCTTCAGATCTAGTCTGTAGCACATCTGTAGCTATTAATGAGGTAGCTAAAGGTTAAAAAACTTATAGCTACGGATTAAATCCGTAGCAATAGAGATCAGTAGCTACAAATAAAAGCCATAGCTATAATTTCTGTAGCGAAATGTACCTACGCCTACAGATTAAATCCGTAGCAATAGATATCACTAGCTATGGATAAAGCCGTAGCTATAATTTCTGTAGCGAAATATACCTACACCTACAGATTACATTCGTAGTAATAGATATCACTAGCTACAGGAAAAAGTAGTACCTATAATTTATGTAGCGAAATGTACCTATAGCTACGGATAATATCAGTAGTTAAAAGTGGAATGAAATCTGTAGCAATATGGTGAAGTTAGCAATAGCTATGGTTTTCAGAACAACAACTACGGTTAAACTCCGTAGCTATTTTTAAAAAAAAAAATTTAAAAATTATAATAATGGTGCCTGTTTTCATTGCAAGAACCTGCTGTGATTGATAATTCATCTAAGCTTAATGTTGATAGGAATAGTACATAAAATACAATCAGGAAAAAAAATGATGCATTTATTACAAATAACAATCAAATCATACAATGCATCCTACATTCACATTTCTAAATAAACAATACTTCACTTTGCTCAACCTATCATAAGAATTACAAAAAAGGAACCTGTTCGAACTTTAGCTTCGACTCCATCTCCAAATACTTCTTACGAAGTTCTTCCATATCCCACTGCACATGAATGAGATGGGAAATAAGAATTATGACAAGAAATTAAGAGTAAACCTATCTTTCATAATTGCTCTGGCTAGTACGCCAGCGTAGATGCTCCTTTTCAAGATCTTCCTTCAAAGAAGAGATCTGAATTTCCAATTCCACTATCTGAGACCTACAATAAGAAGAGTGGTTACATACAACTAAGGCGTGCCCTCATGTGCAAGAAATAAATACACTCCAACAAAGTAAACACCCTTCATATAATGCAATAATGCTCACGTTTTTACAAAATTTTCTTCCTTCAAATGGTCAATTTCAGCAAATGCAGAAGATAGAGCTTCTTCTTTCCCTGAAACTGTAGATGTAACTTCTGTGGACTTTGACACAAGATCACTTTCAAGTTTTGAAACCCTTCCCTTGAGAAAATGAAGTTCATCCTCCAGTGACTTCTTTAGCTTGTCAACCTGTATAAAACAGCATTTGTAGATATAATCAAACAAGCATGCCTTTGTACACATCTAAAAAGAAAGAAAGATATAAAAAAAAATACTGAAAATAGGGATTGCAACTTTCAAACAAATGAGGTTTAGGATACAGGGATGTACCTCAGCCTTGAATTTTTCATGAGCATATTCAATTTGCTTCAATGCAACTTCATTCACTTGTGCTATTTTTTTATACTGTCAAAAAAAAAATCATAAAATATTTAAATCCTTAAGAGTATCAGATAATAAATCCAAGTAAAAAATCCAAACCACCTGTAGCATGTGATCCTTGTTGGCTTGTGCCTCCCCTTTCAGTTTTTCCATCTCTTCCTGTGCTTTCTGCATGTCCTCAATAAGCTATTACATATATAACTAACAAAATTGGAACATACTTGTAGAAACATTACATAGTAAGAGAGAAAGACATGAGTAAGAAAAAGAGGAGAGAAAAATCAGGCCAAAATGTTTCTCATATATATATATATATATATATATATATATATATATATATATATATATATATATAATCAGGTTATAGGTTTAGGTTTAGGTTTAGGTGTAGGGATTTGAGAATAGGTTTAGGTTTAGGTTTAGATTTAGGTTATAGGTTTAGTTTATAGGTTATAGGTTTAGGTTTAGGTGTAGGTTATAGGTTTGGGTTTAGGTTTAGGTTTAGGTTATAGGTTATAGGTTTAGATTGAGGGTATAAGTTATAGGTTTAGGTTTAGGTTTAGGTTATAGGTTATAAGTTTAGGAATTGGGGTTTGGATTCGGGTTTAGGTTTGAGGTTTGGGGTTTAGGGTTTAGGGTTATAGATTATAGATTATAGGTTTAGGTTTAGTTTATAGGTTATAGGTTATAGGTTTAGGTTTAAGAATTTGGGTTCAGGTTCAAGTTTAGATTTAAGTTTTCAAGTTTAGGTTTAGGGTTAGGAAATCATTGTACCCACTATAAATATATGTAGTTTATCTACACCGTCTATCTGCTTTTCCAGATCATTTAAGGGGTTGAAACCAAAATTGAATCATATCCAAAACTCAGGTAGACCATACCACAAGAAACAGTGGATATAATGATTTCCATCATTGAAACCTTTCTAGGGGCTGTAGTGATGTTTATTTATCATCCAACCTGTTCACAAGATCACACAGACAGTGATGAAGGGAAGAAATAAATATCAGCGGTTCCCAGCTTCCAGGGACCCCCACTCAACATCTAGATAGCTCCGACGCACATCCGGATCTGCTTCATCAATTTCGAGATAATACATAAATACGGTTCTATCCAAATGGCCAGGCCACCCATATTGTTGTTCATAGGAAATGGACAGCGTCATCATGTTCATAACAGCGGTTCCCACCTTCCAGAGACCCCCGCTCAACATCCGAATAGCACCAACACAAATATAGAAACAAACTAATTAGAAATTTACAACAACAAAAGGTACCAGGTCTTTGGTCCAGGGGTGATCCACAATAAAAGGTACCATTTACCATAAACTAAAACCATGTATTATCCATACCTTAATTGGACTCACTACAAGGGTAATCTTTCAATGATGGCCCACTGCTTTTAATAACCACTACAGGGGTAAGAAAATTACAAAAAGTAAGACTCATGAGATGACATATGTACAAATAGTGAATTACCACCTACATTAAAAAAAAAAATTGTAATCATTCATTCCTTCAATTACCACCTGCATAATTATTCATTCATTCAATTACCACCTGTATAATCATTAATTCATTCAATTACAATAATTCATTCATTTAATTACAATCATCCATTCAATAATGAATGATTGTAATTGAATGAATGAATCACTAACTTAAGTTCAACTTGTGTTTTATCATTTAGAACTCATCCAAAATACATTAATTTTCAGAAGGAAAGCTACAGGCATTAGGGCATTTGGAAATGCCACCAAAGTTACCTTAGAAGCAAATCTGTTAATACCATGCCTAGCGACACTGTATGTACTCTAACCTTGGATCGCTTGCACTCCTTCAAATGTGTAGAGTTGCCTTGGACCACACTTGGTCGAACCATAGCTACAAATTCAAAGAATATAAAGAACAAATTAAATATATAGATTGGAATAAATAAAAAGGAACCCAAGCTAGACCCTTGATGAACGGTTTGGGGAATTTTCTTTTTTTGGCAAGGGATGGATGGGACTCATGCAGGAAATAAAGTAATAATATGATGTGACAAAGAAGGCTTAGTTGGACAGTTATACAGGTTTTATTTTCTTTTTCTTTTTCAGCTTTTCAACTATCATATCAGTTTGCTAAAGTATCAGTTATTTTGGAAGCATCAAATCAAACTGAGACATGTTGCATGCCTTAAGGGCCCACTTGGAACTTCTTCTGGCTGTCTGCCATTATTGGGGAATTTCTAAAAGCATACAAGTATATCATAACTGAAATCATTATAGGTCCACATTCCATGGACAACTTCATAACAATTGGATTGTCAAACATTAGATCCAATCATCCCCATAAAAATTGAAATATTTTGAAATTGGATTTTTTTTCACCTAAGAATGCATGGTCAGCATTGATGAGAGATGAAATTCATGAACCCCATGCGTTGTAAAAGGCACAGAGGAAGTAACTTACAGGGTTTTGAGATTCTTCATGTTGTTGTTAATAAAAACAGTAGGAAACAATAGGAAACAAAGAGATAAAAATTAGTACCAAAGAGATTCTCATTGTAAAAGGCCCACTATATTTTGTGGTAACATCTACTTCAAACATTATGTTCATCTTCTCATGTAAGAAATTAGTACCAAAGAGATAAGAATATCATCCACTGCTTCTTATGCATGAAAATCATTGGGGCTGTTACCTGTCGTCTGTTATTTCAGTCTTGCAACTGAAATGACATAAAAACAGTAGGAAACAATGGATTAATATGTTTGGGAACATGAACCAACATTAGATAGCTCAGCACTGAAAGAACAAGGCCAAATGCAATCCAAGTGTTCCAACACTGAAACACGATTATGAACATAAAAGAGTTCCAATAAACAATAGCCAATAACTTTTTCTATTAAGGTAAAACTCTTGATATCAAGGCAAATAAGCAGATAGTTCAAATATCCATGCATATAGTAATGTTTATTGTTGAGATGCATTTAAAAGCTAAAGACAGCTACACATTTTCATTAAATTAATTTGGACACTTATTAATCAAAACCAATGGCACAGAGGAAATCAAGAAGATAATCATATAAGAAAGCCTGTATCAAAATATATGCTTCACCTCATGAACTCCATTGCATGAGTCTAAAGATCTTGTTTACCAATCCCCCAAATGAACTGATGACGTTGAAGATCTTAAAGTTAATGGGATTTATGTTATTTGCTAACGCTACATAGCGTCGTAGCTACGCTACGGGCGCTTACAAAACTCCTCCAAATGAACTGATGAGGAAAGGGTGTCAATAAAATTAATAGTGAATTAAATCCTCCTATTTGATTTGAATCTAATAACAAATGATTCACAATTTAACTTCGATGTTGTTTGACAATTGTTTGTGAACAGTAAATTTTGTTAGTGAATCAAATCCTGCAGAATTTTCTATTAACGAAGACATATTTTGTTTCAAAAAAAATTGTATGTGAACAGTAAATTGATTAAAATGAGATGGAGCAGAATTTTAAAATTTGTGTTGGTTTCAATATTAGTTCTAGGCCTAGCTTCTGGATTAAGGGCATTGAAAAATAGTCAATCAAGAAAGGTTTTTGGTGACAACCTGTAGATATCAAAGACAAAAAATTTTCCCTCCATTCGACTTTTTGAAAAGAAAAAGAAAAAAGAAAAGTTGTACTCTCTTATTGAGGGGAACGAAAATGCAAACAACTTGCTGCAGCATTTACTGCTTCCCAAATAGGTGTGAATGTCTTGTTGATACAACCTTGTTGCATTCCCCATATTACATTCTAACCAAACAAGCCCAAAATTCAAACATGTAGAGGTGGTGGGTTTCAAAGCAACTTTCGACAAAGACATGGTTAGTCATTCAACTAGACCAACCATTCACATCTGCAGAGCAGAAAATTGAGAGAAATACCGAACCTGAAGAAATTCCATAAGCTGCACCAGCTGCCACGAGAGTTATCTTCCTTTCGTTGTTTTTTTCTATCATTGTCGAACACCCATTTGCACATGATTTACCAATATCAACACTAGGTCCCTCAGGACCTAAAGAACAACCAGTGCCTAATGTTACAGCAGCTTATATGGCCTTTTTTCTAGGGAAGACTCCAGCCAACAGATCAAAGCCCTGCCTCTGAGAAGACCTTGGCTGCTTTATTTGGTCAAAATTTTCAAGTAATCCATGCATCATGGCAACGACAACTCCTCCATTCACTGGAATTAACAGTATCCCGTGCCATGTATCAGCTAGTCTCTGCAAATTGAGCCAAGCAGCCCCTTCATTTAGAGTACCTGCCCAGGCCCATTCGTGTATTACATGAAGCTAATTAAATTAAATAATGTATGTCAGCAACACATCAAGGATCATGACTTTGGGAAGCAATTATGAAATGACCTTAGACAATCATTAAAATAGAAATCATGCATGTTTGAATCAAATGCTCTAGCAAATCAATATAGTAATTATGGTACTAAGATGCTCTCCTAGCTTCACTACTACCAGAGAGAAACCATGTGTCACGAGAATATTCGAAGGAAATCAAAATCTAATATAAAATCACTGGGAGCATACATGATTTTCAAATGTTTCCAATACCAATCATATTGCCAGAATATGGTTTACCCAAACAATATGGTTTACCCAAACATAGATGATACACAGTGTATACTGACCACTTGACGAAAAAGGAAAAAAGGAAATAGAAGAAATTATATGCTCACTCTCGTCTCATGTAATCTGCAGAGTTATCATAGAGCTTTGGCAATTTTTTACTGTCCTCATCTAAGATAGCAGCATGCTCAATAAAATAAGGTTGTTACCATTTTCCAATTTTACATCTTGATTGATAATATCGCGAAAAAAATTCCATATTTAAAAATCATGCTGAGATTTTCACATTCATGCGATAATATCGTTTAAGTGTATTCTTAAGTGTGATATTATTGCAAGATTTTTAAAATAACAATGTATGGAATTCATGGAATGCTACTTGCAAGATGCAACTGCAAAACAAGCACCTAAACGCATGCAGGATTCAGGTCACTAATCACACCAACCTTGTAGTGAATTTGCATGATTCCAAAAAAATTAGGCTGTTCAAAATGATACATATCCAGGAATATAGACTGTTGAAAAGTGGATGGCTAAGGATCCAAATAGCAGTTGAACACACACAATAGCCCACCTGATGATCAGATGACTAACATAGTCAATTCCCCTTATTTTTGGGCTATGACCCATTTGTATGATTGTGTAGGCCACTACACATGGGACAAATTAATGGCTGTCCAAGCATGTTTTAGTTGTCCATTTGTTTTCTAGACTTTGCCCATCTGAGGTCTCCTACAGCCTTTGCATCTGCCTCAGCATCCTTCATAGCTGATTCATTCTACTCTCTGCTACCAAGATCTTATCCAGCTAATGGTATTCGAACATCCTTCGGGTGATAAAACTTGCAATTCACACCAAATTTACATTGGCTAGTCTTCGTGTAATATGGTAATATGTTTGAAAGCTACAGGATGGGGTGGGTAACAAATGAAGAATAGCTTATAAATATAAGAACACAAAAAAAGCAGGGATAAATATAATTTCAAAAGGTTTTGTAAAATGTTATAGTTTTAACAATTAGCAACTACTTCTGATATAGCAATTGCCCATGTTTTCTCCTTCAGTTTCCTGCTAGAAAGAGAGCCATCCCTGCCATTTATGGTGGGAGTGTGAAAATCTCCTCCAAACTTAAAAAAAAACTACATAGGTATTTGTCAACCTTAAGGCTGTGTTTGGAAGCAGTATTGAATTGAATTGCAATAACAAGTTCCAATGCTGGATTGCAATTCTTGATGAGGCAGTTCATGTACATGCCACATGTGTGTGCCGTCATGGAAAATAGAGGTTTGAGATCCAATCCATCCATCAGATAGGCATCACTGGATGTCATGGCCCAAGAATCAGGTCTGGTCTAATAGCTCCTACATGGCATGCAAGTCAATCATGTTCTCCATATATGGTCAGACCACCCCATAGTATGGCTATTGTCGACCAGTTATAGATGGAAAATCACACTGATCCATCCTAGTCATCCAATTAGAGACTATTAAGTGGACAATTAAAAATAAAATTGTTTAAATTTAAGGGCCCTAATTAGATGGTTAAGAATTTTGAATTTACTGAGATGCATGGGCATCATTGAATCCATAAATGCATGTATTACGGGGCTGTTTTCTCAAGAGAGATTATTGTTTTACTCTCACAGAAAGAGATGTTTCACTTAAGGAAAAATACTTGAGTTTCGCATATGAAAATTATGGGCCAATGTGTCTATGTACATGAATTGTTAGGCCTATGTGAAGAGGGTGACATCTCAACATGAATTGTTAGGCCTATGTGAAGAGGGTGACATCTCAACATGAATTGTTAGGCCTATGTGAAGAGGGTGACATCTCAACACGAAAATAAGTTATTTGGTTTATATATTTATAAGAAAGATGAATAGCCAAGTCCACTCATGATAAAACCAAAACAAACAATAACCAAAAAAAAAAAAAAGTATCTATAGTAGGGGATCAAACGGCCATAGAACAATCATTAAAGATAAGTCAGCCTTGGTTAGGAATGCAAGTGGAACTACCCCTCAGCTGGGTTTGCCCCTTAAGCTTCATATCTAGCCTGGTTTTGGGTAAGGCTTGGGTTGGCGTAACAGACCCAAATTGAGGATGTAACATCCCGAAAATCGGGGGTCGAGCATAACTCAACTCCCGAGTTCCAGAATATCACTTATGCAACAAAATGAATGATGATTGAATGTTGACTGTATTTGTGCATTGAACATGAGTGAGATTAAGCCAAAACAACATATCATACTCCAGAGACAGTTAAATTGTAAGCGAAAGACTGTGATAGATAAATAACATATAAAAACTATGGTGAGTCTCCAGAGTGTGATGATGTTACCAGGTTAATTAATTACAGTACAATTCTAAAATATACCTAATGTGAGGAAGTGTAATGTCTTCTATCCCAGATACCATAGCCCCGTCAATACAATATCAGGTCTTCATAGACCTGCCAGAGAGATGCAGATAGGAGAACTCCTCATCATCATAGAAGTACTCCGGCTCTGCTTCATAAGCATCACCATCACCTGAAACTCAACAAATCTGGTTGGTGTGTATAACACCGTCCCGTAACGTGGGAGTGAGTGATCAACTCAGTGGAACAATAAAGCATAGGTTAACATGTTATCAACTCAGTCAAGCAGTAATGATAAAGCAGTACAATCAAACAATTCTAACTACTCTTATTAATGCAAGTATGAATGCAGTCATGATGTATGCCCTCACCGACATACTCCCTCATGCGACACCCTCTTCGTTTGCGGTATGCTTTCATCCCTCAGTGCCTTACATCTTCCAGGCACATGCAATGCATGATGAGCATGATTACCGAGTTGTTATTATTCCATTTCAAACAGCAAGATTGGGAAACTAAGGTACCTCCCTTGTATCATTCCCAAACACGATCCATTCTAGGGTCATCAGTCCTAGACAATCTCATACGATGGTGTGTTTCTAGGTCACTGCAAGGGCTGTCAGGGCTGTTACACGGAATCGTTGCACCACTCCCCCATCACCTTATCAATACAGGCCTAGCTTATACTCTGTTACTACGGGAAGGCTCGGCGCCTCACTGTAAGTTTAAAGTATGCTCGAGGTCACTACACCGGATACGGTCAGGGCTGTTAGAGCTGTTACACGGAATCGTTGCACCACTCTCCCATCACCATCAAGTAGTGTAGGCTGACAGCTCGAATATAGTGTCCCATACCACCATAATCGGCTCACGAGTCTGATTGCTCACTGGTCACTACGGGGAGGCAGGGCTGCCAGGGCTGTTACACGGAATCATTACACCACTCCCCCATCACCCATCGCCCCAGCGTAGGCTGACAGCTCGACCACGGTGTCCCATACCACCATGCCCAGCTCATGAGTCTTAGCGGATCGAGGTACCATGGTTAAAAGGGATTTCACTGGTAAGTTTGGTACCCTAAGTTCAAGCAGTAGCGACCAAATATGGTGAACATACATTAGACACATCGGGTTACTTGACGAGCCTGACTAGCTCGAGCGCATAATCAATTAGACGACATGAAGTGCATAAGCACTTCACGTGGCCTAACCACTGTCACTAACTGACGTACGACTCGAGTTCGTCAAACACATCCCACGTGGCGACATGAACCTCAGCCACGATCTCAAATCTGGTACTGACTGTGTGGACTATAGACATAGTCCCAAACTCAATCAATTCTCATCCATAGCATGTGGAGTAAAGCATGATAAATAAAGTAATTCAAGCATGCTAGTAGGCATGTTATAAAGCATGATATAAAGCATGATATAAAGCATGTTATGAAGCACTATATAAATAGGAATATAAACACATATATCTCATAAGTAAGTGGTTAAAGTGAACAACCACTTGGAGGAAATCATACATGTCTCTAAGGTAGTTGAGAATCCCATCTCAACACCTACCTAAGGCACCAACATCCAAACACTTACTCACACAAGCATTTTCACAAACACTTAACTACACTATTTCAACATACTTAGTGTATGTTAGCAAACATGTATTAGGGCGAGTCCTTTTGCCAAGCAAGTATTTTACGCACATATACTATATTTATACAACAAATAATCATGGCAAACACATCTCTAAAATATATATGTATACAGTACTCTCTACAATACAGTATTTCTACATACATAGTATATATTAGTAAAACATGTATTTGGGCGAATCCATTCGCCAAATAAGTATTTTATCCATATATCGTATATTCATACAACAATTAATCATGTCAAACACATTTCCAAAAAATATACGTATACGGTATTTTCTACGAATACCTAGAATATGTAAAATTTCATAATCTACATCTTTAATCGAAACAGGAAACAGAAAGCACTTTGTACATATGCAATTGCATGTAGATCATGAATCTATCATTATCTGACATTGAAAGCGTTGAAAACCATAACCTATACACCTAAAGTCCGTACCTTTTATCGTAGAATCGAAACAGAGTCGATAGAATTGCTAAGCTTCTGTATACGACAGTTTGGCAACCTATAGAATGAAATAGGTTAGCTATTTCATAACCTACAACTATCAACACCCCAAATCAGATTAGGGTTTGGGTTTCTTACCTAGAAACGGAGCTGGAATCGCCGGGAAAGTGATTAGAATGGAGTGGTGAAGCTCGTGGAGCGGCAGGGAAGCATGGCAGGAAGAAGCTCCCACTTCTCTCTCACTTTCTCTCTCTTTTCCTAGGGTTTTTCTCAAATTCAGATGGCTGAAATGTGAGAGGGTTTAAGGTCCTTATATATCCTAAAAACTCACCGAAATAGACTTATGGACAAGGTATACTTAGGTTATAACCAAAGCGACTCTGTTTCAGCTCAACGGAGCACTTCTGGCGGGCCTCCTTGAGCCAAAGGTCAGACTTAAGCTCACTAACACTGGATCTACGTTTATTTAAGTTTTCATTTCAGTCGGATTTCCAGATCACGCGTGGCGGACCAGTTTTAGTTCGAAGGTCAGTGGGTCTCGATCAGAGATTCCGAGTACATGTAAATGTGTATGAAATTTTTCCTGATCCGAGGGTGTAATTTGGTCAGATTCTGACGGTCTGGTTACTTAATACTGATCCACAAGCGACGAGTCTCAGATTACTATTCAAGATATTTATTTTGTAAAGAAACTAGTGTTCTCACACTCTCTCGCTCCGGACTCAAGCGAACAGCCGTGGGACACTATCTGGATTTGATTTCCGAGACGGTTGTCAAGCCCAGCGAGGCGGTCCTAAGTCCTTAACCTCGTATTATTCGAACTCCCGATGTGCGGTCCAGATCTGATACAGAGTTTCAACGTGCTCCCGAGAGCAGTCGGGTAATGAGATTGATCCTCGATTTTTGAGTAACCTAGCATCAATGATTCTACAAGTTTTGGATCTTGCAGATCGTATTTAAAGCGATTCTAGTGGATTTCGTAGCTAATCTGGTTTCGCACTTAGTTACTTTGTCTCATTTCTAAAGGATTTAGTCCTAAGTGATTTCTGGTCGAGGTGGTACTCAGGCCTTTGTAGTTCATATATAAGGTGATCCAAGTTATAATACTTAGCTTGTTTAAGATAGTGTCTAGGGTGAAGGTACTTAGAAAACTTGAAAGAACAAGGTAGTGAAGGGTGGGATTTGTGAAGGAAATGGGTTCAGAAGCGATTTTAGACTATGGGATTCAGTTCTGACAAGTTAATAAGGTGTTAGGAGTGGCCCATTGCCTAAGGACGCCTTATTCCAGGTTGGGAAAAATCCGGGCTGTTACAATCTACCCCCCTTAAAACAAAATTTCGTCCCCGAAATTGGCTGAGGGTAATAAAAAAAGATTTAATTATTTATTTTACCTAAGTTTTATTGATTTCAAGTTTCTACGCGTGGTAGGGCATATACTAGTCTAGTTCCTTTTAGTCTACCCCCCTTAAAACTTATTTCTTTATCCATTTCTTATATCCTGTTGGTTTGCTACAATGGATTTCTAAGAAAGATTCAGATCTTAGTTAGTGATCTATCTTTACGCACAGTCTGGATCCATTCCATTCGATCCTGGGCCAGTGGGGCAAGGGTCCATCACGCTTCCGCTGCGCCACACAATCAAAGAGGTGTAATAGGTGACCTAACTAGATTGGGCTCATAATGTTCTACCCCCCTTAAAAACTTAATTCTCTAAGGCTTAAGGATCTATGTCTCGCTCCGTATGTCAGAACGAGGTAAAATTTTAGGCTTATCTTTGGTATGAAATGGGAAGCGATCTATCACTACATTTGTCTCCCTCTCATCGATGATGTGTGCTATGGCATTGATACTTGTGGTCATAGAAAGCTAAAGATGATGGGTATTGTGGTTGATTTCAGAGGCAAGTGTGAGTTTGAGGCAAGATGCCTAATTCTACCAGGGAGTTTTGTCACGGTCCAGACTTATCCTATTTAATCATGTCTAACTTAACAGGCAGGTTATCTTTCTACGTTCATATGCACAAAATGTATACCGACATGGCATGTAATTTGGGACCTAATTCCTAACTATTTGTTGCCCATTTGGGTAATTCCTTGGGCCTAAAAGACAAAGTCGCTATCGGTTATATACTCCTAATGCTTTTCAAAGACGAAGTTATAAACTTTTGGTTGCAAGTGGTTCGGCCAACAAGGAAGAAAGTTGCATAGTGGGTCTGAGCCGGATACATAGATCTTCTGCCTCATGAGGACAGAAAATATATCGTATCAGTTCTTAATCCAGTTGATCTCGACCTTCTGCTTGATCAGAGCATAGAGTTCATTGGTCACCACCAGGATTGAGAATTCGATTCAAACCGCAAATACCTCGCTTATATGTAGTTTCTCTGTTCCGTGTTCCCGATTGTACTAAGTCCTTGAGAGGGCGATTCTAAGGGGTATATAGATTTGACCCATCATTAAATCCAAGGGATATAGAAGTTTCCTCTAGGTATAATCCAAAGTCTATTCTTATACACTAGCTGAGTTCAGATCATTTCTAATACAAGAAATTATTTATCGTGTAGGGTCAAACGTTGTCTAAGTGGAATTGAGTTGTTTGTACTTGACGCTCGAGCATTTCACACATGCTCACACCAGCTAAGAGGGTCCTAGGGTTCACATTATTAACTCATTGGATTTCCTATACGGTCAGGTCTGTTGAAATCTAGGAGCATCGCTCTAGGTCTAAAATTCCAAGGGTCTATTTGGCCAGTGGTCTTAAGTCGTACTAAATGGAACTGCATTACTAACCTTACCTCAGGATTAGGAATGACATGTTTGGTAGGAGGGTGGGTGGGGATTAAAAGTAATGATATAGGCTTTGGAAAATGAGCCTTGTGTTGGAAAAGGGTGAGATGGGATTTCCAAATCCCAGGATAATGAATTTCTAAGTGTTATTTGAAAGGAAATTTTGGAATTTACTTTTAATTGCGTACATTCTAAACATGGTGTCGGAAAACATGGGATACACCCAATCTAGGGGTCATACCTTACACATACATTTATTGTTACTCTTACAATTCTATCCACCAAAACTCACTTAATGCAGCTGGCCGAACGGCCCTAAATATTCTAACATTCAGAGGTTGGGAAGAAGACGGTGGAAATGGAGGGAAAGGCTGTATTCAACTCGAATAAGGCCATGGGAAGTGAAGGAAAGGGGAAAGAGGGCTAGAGTCTCTAATTCTCATGGATTTAAGCCTCAACAGAGGGTGTACAGGCCCAAGAGACAGGGTTTGTAGAAGGGTGAGGGAAGAAAATGGATGGGTTAGAGAGCTTACACGATTTGAGCTTCAAACTTTGCACACTAGTAGACATCACGACCCTATAGTAAGTCGCAAATTCTAGGAGTTTTAGTTGTAGTTTGTTTCTTATTTCTTTCCCATTACTTTGTATCCCTATTTAAAGGGTTGTGAACTCGTTTTTAGTCATTCATTAATTAATTTCAAATTTATTAGAATTTATTTCTCTTTTCTACTTTCTTTCCTCATGGATTCGAGAAGTCTCTGTGAGGAGTCCAGAGAAGCTCCGAGGATCTTATCCCATATTCTACTGATTTTCAACGGTTGGGATGAGGTGAATTGGAATCTAGAATCATTAATAGACGGCCTAGGAAGGTTTTAAGGTCGACCTGTGTGACCATGGTTGAATACAGACTCAATTTCGGCGTTCGTTTTCAGTGAACTAGCCGTTGCACGGAACAGGGATGCCTAAGACTATTTCTACATTCCGTCGCTCCCTCCTAAGTCAGAGTGTGTCAGTGTGCGTCGTGTGACTATAACCCAGGTCCGGTTTAATCCAAATCATTCTCTGATACCAACTGTAACATCCCAAAAATCGGGGGTCAAGCATAACTCAACTCCCGAGTTCCAGAACATCACTTATGCAACAAAATGAATGATGATTGAATGTTGACTGTATTTGTGCATTGAACATGAGTGAAATTAAGCCAAAACAGTCTATCATACTCCAGAGATAGTTAAATTGTAAGCGGAAGACTGTGATAGATAAATAACATATAAAAACTATGGTGAGTCTTCAGAGTGTGATGATGTTACCAGGTTAATTAATTACAGTACAATTCTAAAATATACCTAATGTGAGGAAGTGTAATGTCTTCTATCCCAAATACCATAGCCCCGTCAATATAATACCAGGTCTTCATAGACCTGCCAGAGAGATGCAGATAGGAGAACTCCTCATCATTATAGAAGTACTCCGTCTCTGCTTCATAAGCATCGCCATCATCTGAAACTCAACAAATATGTTGGTGTGTATAACACCGTCCCGTAACGTGGGAGTGAGTGATCAACTCAGTGGAACAGTAAAGCATAGGTTAACATGTTATCAACTCAGTCAAGCAGTAATGATAAAGCAGTACAATCAAACAATTCTAACTACTCTTATTAATGCAAGTATGAATGCAATCATGATGTATGCCCTCACCGACATACTCCCTCATGCGACACCCTCTTCGTTCGCGGCATGCTTTCATCCCTCATTGCTCCACATATTCCAGGCACATGCAATGCATGATGAGCATGATTACCGAGTTGTTATTATTCCATTTCAAACAGCAGGATTGGGAAACTAAGGTACCTCCCTTGTATCATTCCCAAACATGATCCATTCTAGGGTCGTCAGTCCTAGACAATCTCATACGATGGTGTGTTTCTAGGTCACTGCAAGGGCTGCCAGGGCTGTTACGCGGAATCGTTGCACCACTCCCCCATCACCTTATCAATACAGGCCTAGCTTATACTCTGTTACTACGGGAAGGCTCGGCGCCTCACTGTAGGTTTAAAGTATGCTCGAGGTCACTACACCGGATACGGTCAGGGTTGCCAGGGCTGTTACATGGAATCGTTGCACCACTCCCCCATCACCCATCGCCCCAGCGTAGGCCGACAACTCGACCACAGTATCACATACCACCATGCCCAGCTCATGAGTCTTAGCGGATCGAGGTACCATGGTTGAAAGGGATTTCACTGGTAAGTTTGGTACCCTAGGTTCAAGCAGTAGCGACCAAACATGGTGAACATACATTAGACACATCGGGTTACTTGACGAGCCTGAGTAGCTCGAGCGCATAATCAATTAGACGATATGAAGTGCATAAGCACTTCGGGTGGCCTAACCACTGTCGCCAACTGACGTACGACTCGAGTTCGTCAAACACATCCCACGTGGCGACATGAACCTCAGCCACGATTTCAAATCTGGTACTGACTGTCTGGACTATAGACATAGTCCCAAACTCAATCAATTCTCATCCATAGCATGTGGAGTAAAGCATGATAAACAAAGTAATTCAAGCATGCTAGTAGGCATGTTATAAAGCATGATATGAAGCATGTTATGAAGCACTATATAAATAGGAATACAAACACATATATCTCATAAGTAAGTGGTTAAAGTGAACAACCACTTGGAGGAAATCATACATGTCTCTAAGGTAGTTGAGAATCCCATCTCAACACCTACCTAAGGCACCAACATCTAAACACTTACTCACACAAGCATTTTCACAAACACTTAACATACACTATTTCAACATACTTAGTGTATGTTAGCAAACATGTATTAGGGCGAGTCCTTTTGCCAAGCAAGTATTTTACGCACATATAATATATTTATACAACAAATAATCATGGCAAACACATCTCTAAAATATATATGTATACAGTACTTTCTACAATACAGTATTTCTACATACATAGTGTATATTAGTAAAACATGTATTTGGGCGAATCCATTCGCCAAATAAGTATTTTATCTATATATCGTATATTTATACAACAATTAATCATGTCAAACACATTTCCTAAAAATATACGTATACGGTATTTTCTACGAATACCTAGAATATGTAAAATTCCATAATCTACATCTTTAATCGAAACAGGAAACAGAAAGCACTTTGTACATGTGCAATTGCATGTAGATCATGAATCTATCATTATCTGACATTGAAAGCGTTGAAAACCATAACCTATACACCTAAAGTCCGCACCTTTTATCGTAAAATCGAAACGGAGTCAATAGAATTGCTAAGCTTCAGTATACGACAGTTTGGCAACCTATAGAATGAAATAGGTTAGCTATTTCATAACCTACAACTATCAACACCCCAAATCAGATTAGGGTTTGGGTTTCTTACCTAGAAATGGAGCTGAAATCGCCGGGAAAGTGATTAGAACGGAGTGGTGAAGCTCGTGGAGCGGCAGGGAAGCATGGTAGGAAGAAGCTCCCACTTCTCTCTCACTTTCTCTCTCTTTTCCTAGGATTTTTTCTCAAATTCAGATGGCTAAAATGAGAGAGGTTTAAGGTCCTTATATATCCTAAAAACTCACCGAAATAGACTTGTGGACAAGGTATACTTAGGTTATAACCAAAGCGACTCTGTTTCAGCTCAACAGAGCACTTCTGGCGGGCCTCCTTGAGCCAAAGGTCGGACTTAAGCTCACTAACACTGGATCTACGTTTAGTTAAGTTTTCATTTCAGTCGGATTTCCAGATCACGCGTGGCGGACCAGTTTTAGTTCGACGGTCAGTGGGTCTCGATCGGAGATTCCGAGTACATGTAAATGTGTATGAAATTTTTCCTGATCCGAGGGTGTAATTTGGTCAGATTCTGACGGTCTGGTTGCTTAATACTGATCCGCAAGCGACGAGTCTCAGATTACTATTCAAGATATTTATTTTGTAAAGAAACTAGTGTTCTCACACTCTCTCGCTCCGGACTCAAGCGAACAGCCGTGGGACACTATCTGGATTTGATTTTCGAGATGGTTGTCAAGCCCAGCGAGGCGGTCCTAAGTCCTTAACCTCGTATTATTCGGACTCCCAATGTGCGGTCCAGATCTGATACAGAGTTTCAACGTGCTCCCGAGAGCAGTCGGGTAATGAGATTGATCCTCGATTTTTGAGTAACCTAGCATCAATGATTCTACAAGTTTTGGATCTTGCAGATCGTATTTAAAGCGATTCTAGCGGATTTCGTAGCTAATCTGGTTTCGCACTTAGTTACTTTGTCTCATTTCTAAAGGATTTAGTCCTAAGTGATTTCTGGTCGAGGTGGTACTCAGGCCTTTGTAGTTCATATATAAGGTGATCCAAGTTATAATACTTAGCTTGTTTAAGATAGCGTCTAGGGTGAAGGTACTTAGAAAACTTGAAAGAACAAGGTAGTAAAGGGTGGGATTTGTGAAGGAAATGGGTTCAGAAGCGATTTTAGACTATGGGATTCAGTTCTGACAAGTTAATAAGGTGTTAGGAGTGGCCCATTGCCTAAGGACGCCTTATTCTAGGTTGGGAAAAATCCGGGCTGTTACAGAGGACTATTTTTTAATTTATCCTACACATACAATGCAGTTCATATATATCCTCAAGGTCCAATCATGCTTACCTGGTAATAATCTTTTTCCCCTTATGTTGGACAAAGGTGGATTTAGATCTCTCCAGACTTGATTTTTGCATAGGCCAAGGGAAATGTACTTTCATTGCAGGAGGTGCAACTCCGGTGGGTTGCACTGGGTTGAGGGTTAACATGAGCTCAACCTGACCTCAAGTAGACCCTACCTTGTACCTGACCCAACCTGAATTCCAACCTGATGTGCCCAACCTGAACCCGACCTGACCTGACTCAATACACCTGATTATTCCCTACCCGACCCAAATTTGTTCAACCCGAACATAACCCAACCCGACCTTGGGTTAGGTCAATTGGGTTCGAGTTAAACCAAACCCAACCTACAGCCCTGAGTTACTGGGCTTTAGTGTTATAAATGGTTTATAGCAGGTTGGTGTTGGTATCTCACAATTCCTCTTTTGCTTCCTTTCTGTTGTTCCCTTCCAAACAAAAAAAAAAAAAAAAAAAAAAAAGGTGAAGAAGTAGAAGAAAGAAAGAAAGATGAGTTTAGATCTTATATTCAAAAAAGGCAGATTTGACTTGCAGTCGTTTATTCACTATTTGGCTGAAAGCTCCACTCATCCTCTCAAATGGTAACCCTTCTTCAGCTTAATGTGTTCAGATCCTGGTCTCTTATTTTATTTAGGCTAAATAAGTATTTATTCTTCATTACATGATAAAAGGGAAAAGTTAACCTTTGTTACCCAAAAGTACTTTTTTTTAAGAGTCTTTATCTAAACCATTTAGCCACTGTCTAATCCGGTGCTTATTGAAGAAATTTATTGGATGGCATGTAGCCGTAGTGGTGGAAATTTTGGCAATTGATTTTACAAACTATTTTGGTATTAGTCTGTGTATTTTTGTCCTTGCTGATGCCACCAATATCTAGTTCTATGCCAGTTAATAGAAGATTTATTAATTTCAATTTTGTTTTGATGCCAGGGGATGCCAGGGTAAACACTTGCTGGTGATTGGAACGACTAGTGAGGTGAGCTTCCTGGAGTCTGTTGGCATCTGCAATGCTTTTTCAGTCAGTTACAGTGTCCCAAAACTGTGAACAACAGATGCTAAAAGGGTAAGACAAATTAAAAACGAGCATGAGGAACTGAATAAAGAACAGGAAATCATGAATAAGGATAAAGACCTGCCTTTATCAAAAGGACATTAATGTCATTCAAGTAGTCTCTAAATCATGGGCAAGCATTCAACACTAACTGAAAGATACCCCTGGGATTTGTAGAACTACAGCTCTGTTGGTAGGTTAGATGTAGGCAACATCATAACCACTTTTCAGCCAAAAGCCATAAGTATTTGTGCCTTAAAACCATCCCAGGAGCCTGCTTTTTGAGGGTGAATTGATTCTTAAGATAGTATATTTCCAGAGATAATGCTTGAGTGTTCTTATATGTACGTGTGTGCATGTATATATGCCGACACTCAGCCAATAACCTAACGAAATACAAGACTGTGTTGCAAATAGCTGACTTTCATCTCACCTCAAAGTGGTCTGGTGGAGGCAAGAGGTGTTCTTTTTCTTGCCAGAAAAATTTAGTTTGATCTAAGAGTTTAGGCGCTTGAATAGATAGGCTACTGCTACTGGATGTATTAATTGATGATCCCAGTATACCTGCTTCTACCTAGAAGGTTGGAACACAGCACCACACATCTGGGAAATGGGATTATCTTTTTAAAACAGCAAATTGTTGACATTCTGCCCTTTGGAGAAATAACCATGCCTCTTAATTTCGTACATAGACAAAAATGTAATTGTTTGAAATTACTTTGGACATCTTATTTTGATAATTCCTTCTCTCCAGGTTTTGGAACAACTCAGCGTGTTAGATGCAGACCATATTGATACAGCAGCTGAATCGTTGAACAATGTACGCTTCGATTACTCTCTCTTACATGAGCATGGATTATATGCATTCATACAATGCAGTTCATATATATATTTTAAAGGGAAGCATGGATTAAATGCATTCCCAACCTTTAAAAAAAAAAGTTGGGAATGTGATTATTCCTAACCCAATCAAACCTAACCAGAATTTCAAGCAAGGTTAGAGTTTTCCAACCCTAACCCAATACGAGGACCCTGACAACTCGACCTAACCTAACTCATGTTTGGGTTGATGCAAACTCAAGTTGTAGCACTAATCTGGATCACCTTGAGGGACCGATCAAACTGACACTTGTTTAGGTTCCAGACAGCCCTTCAAATATGCAAATGGTCTAGATACCACATTGTTGATCCCACATGGAATTTGGGCCCTGAGAAAGAGTACACTTGCCAAGGTTAAGGAACTAACAATTCTCACCTTTGATGGCCGTATGAAGGCAGCTCGAAGTGAAGGTAGCTCAAAGTGGCAATAAGCTTAATACTCGATGTAGTGTTTTAAACTGTGTAGAAGGGATGGGGTAGCTATCTAAGAGGCTCATTACAGATAGCTTAAAGTGACAACATAGTTATTTTGATGCAGCATTCTATGTGAACATTTCACTCCAAAACTAAGGTAACCAAATGAATAAAAGAAACTTCCATTGCTCTCAAAGAAGCATCTCAATGTTTCTCCATTGGAATTTAGGACTAGATGGAAAAACCAAGAGGACAACTGGAACCATTTCAACCAGAATCAACCAAATCATAATGCCTACCATGAACAAAGGAAGGGAAAAATGAAAGACCTGGTCCTAATGAAATGTTGCATTTGTTTCTTGAACAATAGAAACAGGTTGCAAACCCAAATCATCTATGGATACATATACTAAATTAGCAATCCACTGACAAGGTTGCTCAACCTGATTGAGATAATATGGAATAGTACTCTGTGAGGAACTTCATAAACAGAACAGAACTTTTCAGAAAGAGAACTGTCATGTGTGGATTGATAAATTAACAATCCCCATTGGGAACTGTCAAGTGACAACATGATGGGGTTACCTAACACTTGTTACATTCTAATCCCGAGGGAGTGCGAGGGGAGGATTGCAAGATAAGAGAATGCATGAAATCTAGTGGCCAATTCATCAAACAGATGGAATGCATGAAATCTAGCCATTTCATCAAACAGATAACATGTCATTTCATCGAATAGTTAGCATGCATGAAATCTGAAAGACAGAAAAAGAGACACAAAGAGAGGAAAATATCAAACCTATGGAGAGGAGCCTTAGATTCCTTCGGTTTTAAAAGATACCTCAAAGATATGAGAAGGGTTTGTTTCTTCAGGTAGGAGCTTCACGACTGCTACAATGGAGAGAGATAAAGATGACAGAGATGCATTGGAGAGAGAGGGAAGAGAATGAGAAGATGGAGCAGAGATTGGGAGGGAGAGAGAGGATTGGGGAACGGAGGGAGAGGATTAGGGGAAGAGAGAGAGAGAGAGAGAGAGAGAGAGAGAGAGAGAGAGAGAGAGAGAGACAAGGATAGGGCGTGGCTCTATTTTTGGGCGTGCGCCCAATTTTGGGCGTCGTTTCGTTAGACGACCATGGACGGTCCTATCATGGGCTCCGTGGGGCCCACCATGATGTATTTAGTTTATCCATTCTGATAATTAATTTTAATATATTATTTTAATTTATGATCCAAAATTTAAAGTAGATTGAACACCCACATGGACCACACCATAGGAAGCAGATGTGATTTAATCTCCATGTTTCCTACCGTGTGGTCCACTTGAGCCTTCGATCTAACTGAGTTTTTATTTCATACCCTAAACTAATATTTCAAAATATATGGACGGCTTAGATATAACATATGTATTTTTTTAGGCCCTATAAAGCCCCTTACACCACCGTTAATTATTAATGGTGTAGCAACTTTTTAGCTATGGATTAAAACCGTAGTAACTATAACTATGGTTTATATCCGTAGTAAAAAACTAACGTGATTTGTATCCTTTGCCCCTTTTTTTAGAAGTTATCAAGCGATTGCATATTCACGATTTATTTCATCATATCAGGTGATTGCATATTTAAGCATATCTTAAATAAAATAGGGTGAACATACGCATTTGCAGTATTTTGATGCTACACATAGTTTAAGCTCTTAAGTAGTGGAGCTAGTATACTTTTGATTGAACATACTTTGACTGGACGTTACTTGGCTGGACTGGACTGGACTTGACTTGACTTAACTTGACTAGACTGGACTGGATACTTTCACACATAGTTTAAGCTCTTGAGTAATGGAGCAGGCACAGTTTTTTTAAACTCATAATGTAAGACCCGTATCCTGGCCCTTACCGTTCCGTAGACTTCCACAGTCCTCCCGGCCGAATTCCAGCGACCCACGATCTATTATCGGCAGTTGCGCGCAACCTTGAGTCATGTCCCGTATTCTGGAGTCGGCTCAACTAGAAACTTATACCCTTGCGACCATGCCGTCGCCGCGGTTTCGACGCCACGTATTACTCACCAAGGCGATACCCAGGTAAGGAGATGTGAGCCCGCGTTCAGTTTGAGGAAAAATACCAAACATAAACCCAAGAGAACATGTCAAATCAATCAATCAATCACATCAATCAAGTACACATCACTCACACCCATCCCCAAGTGCAACACCCATCCCTAAAGTCAACTCTTCCATCACTCACCCATCACTCACCCATTTCTCTCTCTCTCTCTCTCTTACAATCTCTCTCTCTCTCTCATTCTCCAAGCAACCCAACCGTCTAAGGCATGAGAGCTCCATGAGAGACCTTTGTGTGGCCCACTTCTCGCCTCCCCATCTCTCATCTCCACCCTTCATTCTTCATCATCCTCCGCCAAAGTCGAAGCCAGGGAGCTAGGGATTCCATCGGGCCAAGAAGATCGAATGGTGGGTGCTTTTATTTGTTGATTTTGTGATTTGAGGGCCCACATATGTGGGACCCATCTTAATGTATGCATTGTATTGAGGGGCCCATAGTGGCAGGGCCCCTCCTCCATTCATCTCTCTCTCTTTCTCACTCTCTCTCCCTCTCTTGATGTGTGTGGCCCACCAATGATGCACACATTTCATCCAGTGTTGTGGGGCCAACCATGATATTTATGCCTTGCATCCACCCTCCAGATATGCTGGACGTGGAGCGCACCATGATGTATATGCCTGGCATCTCACCGTCCAATGATCTGGACGGTGAAAACTCACCAAGATGTATGTGATTATACCTCGCCGTCCATCCATGTGAGGCCAACCCTGCACGTGTCACACGTGTAGGTGGTGGGACATCACGTGGGCCCCACTCGTGTCACCAGTGCAACCTCCAGGCTGTTCGTCCAGCGTTTCTGGATGCTAGACGGTATGTATTATATATATATATATATATATATATATATATATATATATATATATATATATATATATATATATAAAATATTTAATAATATCATATTATACCATGTGGGCCCCACGTGGGACCCACCATGATGTATGCCTTCAATCCTCACCGTCCACTATCTGGGACGGTCGGACCCGCCTCACCATGATGTATGGTTTTTATCCGTACCATCCATTTTTGGGACGTGCGGACCCACTGCCACGTGGGCCTCTCTGTGATGTATGTGCAGATCCTCACCATCCAGCAAATCTAGACGGTGGGCCACACCTAGATGTACATGTTACATCCCGTCCATCCACTTGGCAGTTGCTGCTTTGACGTAGCAAGCTCCATGGGTCCCACTAGCAGTTAACGTCACCAAGTTCTGTGGGGCCCACCTTGATGTACGTACCTTACATCCAACCATCCATCTCAGGGACGTGGGGCCCACCGTAATATGTGTTTCATCCACCGTCCATTTGAGGACGGTGGAACCCACTAATGCAGCTACTGACCTGACGCAGCAAGGGCCGTGGGGCCGCCATGATGTATGTATTATATACATATCGTCCATTCATTTTTCTAATGATGTGGGACCACCCACACGTGTGACACGTGTGGGGTGGGACCCCTTGATGTATGCGTTTAATCACACCATCCGTTTTGGACAGTGGGCTAGTGCTTAGAGCGTTAGCAAGTTCTGTGGGTCTGGCCGTGTGGCTGTGCCATATCCAGACCATTCATTCATGTGGGGCCCACTGTGATGCTCGTGTGGTGCTTACCTGCCACGTGTGTGGAGCCCACCTTGGCGTCATGTGTTTTATCCTAGCAGTACATCATCTGGACGGTGGGTGGCCACCTGATGTATGTGAAATATACTCACACCGTCCAACGTTAAAAGATGTGTTCTTTTATTATTTTTTTATTTTTTTATTTTTTTCTCTCATGCTATTACAGGGAGAATGGGATAGATCTAAATTTCACATAGGGCCCACCACGTGTACGTGGATGTATTTTATATATATATGCTGGGCCATCCAGATTATGCTGGACGGTGCTGGACAATGTTTGGACAGTGCTATCCAGTGGTTGTATGGTGTTGATTTACTTGGGTAATATTTGGACAGTGCTGATCATCGTTAGTGGGCCATGTGCCCCATGGAATGATAGTGTACAATGATACACATGTTGCACCTGCAACTATTGAAATGATTTTGGTGTGGTCCAAGCCCACATGAGGCCCATTGGTGCGGCCCATCCATGAGGCCCATCATGATGTATATTTGAGGCCCATATGATGGGGCCCACCTACTTAGATCTGAGGCCCATGGGCAAGGCCCATTGTGATGTAATCATGGCCTATGGGTAAGGTCTATTGTGATATGTATTAGGCCCATACACGTGGCCCATTTAATGTATTCAAAACCCAGATACGTGGCCCATCTGATGCATACGAGACTCATGTGTAGGGCCCACATGTTATGTATTTGAGGCCCATGAGCAGGGCCCACCTATTATGTATATGAGGTCCATTAGTGTGGCCTACTTGTTGTATTTGAGGCCTATGGGTTGTGGCCCATCACGATGCGTATTAGGCCCGTGTGTAGGGCTCACCCGTTGTGTATTAAGGCCCATGGGTTATGGCCCATTGTGATGTATTTTCGGCCCATGGACAAGGCCCGATGTGATGTATTTATGGCGCATGTGCAGGGCCCACCTGTTGTGTATTTAAAGACTATATATTTCAACCCTTGAATGAAGCCCGACTTGATGTAATCATAGCCCATTGTGATATATTTTTGGCCCATACGATGAGGCCCATTATGTTGTGTATGAGACCCTTGTGAGAGGCTAGGGGCCCACTATATGTTTGGCCCTATGTGGGCCACTCCTTGGGAGTAATGTTGGTTAAATGTCCACATTGATGGGCAGTGATGGTTTAATGTCCACATTGTAACCTTCCCTTAGGCCTTGATCGACCGATCATCGAGGCTGAGTCTGATTGTCGAGGCTGATTGTCGAGGCCGATTCCGATTGTCGATACCGATTTCGATTGTTGAGGCCAATCATCGAGGCCAATTCTGATTATCGAGAAAAATTTTGATTATCAAGACTGATTCTGTTTGTCGAGGCCGATTCTGTTTAATGAGGCCGATTCTGATTATCGAGGCCGATTTCGATTATCGAGGACGACTTCATTGCCAAAGCTGATTATCGAGGACGATTCTTATTTGTCGAGGCCAATTGTATATGCTGATTCCGATTGTTGAGGCCGAGTATCGAGGCCAATTCCGATTGTCGAGGACGATTCCGATTGATGAGGCCGATTCTGATTCAGATTATCGAGGCCGATTATCAGTGCTGCTTATCGATACCGATTATTGATATCGATTATAAGTATGTGACAGCATAACATCATGATACCTATACCATGGGGCCACCTTTTGTATATATTAGGCCCATAGGAAAGTCCAGTTTATTGTGCGATAAAGAGGGTAAGGAAGCCCACTTATTGCACTTAAACTTGAATCTGCCCTCAGTGGGGGATATTGTGACGCTCCATCACTGTGATCACATGTGGGCGGGCGCACGTGGGCGGACACTGGGTGGGCGGGGTGTGAGGACCTGAGCGAGCTACCAGTGATTGGCATGCTACTGTGCTGGCAGGTTACTGTGCACACAGTGAAGGCAGAACTTCGTCCCACATCGAGAGCATCGTCCGATGTTGTGGTGGTTATAAGTTGGATTCTTTCCTTAACTGACGTGACGCATTTTAAATCAATGAGCATATCTTAATATTTGGACTAGATCCACTGTCCTTCTGAGGACCCTCATCATTTGTATGCATGTTGTGATGGATGATTGATTAGGGCATATGCCATTGGGCTGAGATGCTTACGGGACTCCTTATGAGACGAAGTTACCCTCACATGATCGCGCAATAGCGCAGGTTTGATGTATGGCCTATATGAGGTTGATGGTATTCGTGGCTCGTCAAGATTTACATATTACATTGCATCCTCGGCATCTAATATTATCTTATTATGTTTTGCATTGCATAGCCTTGATATGATCGTTAGCATTCATGCCTTACATCGTATAACCTTAGTACGACTGATGTCACTCATGGACCTACCAGTATTTTTCGCTTACTCAGATATTGTATGATTTATGACATTGTATTGTATTCTTAGCATTTACCTTGTGCACACACTTTCACCACCCTTTAAGCTTTCTATAAGCTTATGAATGATAGATGCGTGCAAGTGACGATATGATGCAGTTGAGCTGAGGTAGGAGTGTGCAGTTGAGCTTCTGGAGCATTTGGCATTTATCTTGTATTTTCCTTTCAGTATTGTACTTGAATGATTATATTAGTGGATATGTAATAATGATGTTGTTCTTGTGATTTGGGTATACTTGTGGTTCTGCTTCTTATGAGATAACTGTACGTTGGAAAATCCTCCTTGTAGGATCCCAAGATCGGAATCTGGCGCATGCGCGCTGGGAGCCAAGAACGGGGTACTATGGAGGCTGTCGGTACCAGATTCTATGATCGGAAATTTCGTGAGCCCGGTTTATGAGTTTGGGGCGTGACACATAAGTAGTTGGAGTTGGGTCTTACGCAAATGGTCTCTGTAACTCTTATGAGTTCGCTGTACTTATCACGACCGGAGAGTTCACAAACCGCGATCCATCAAAGGGGCCCAGTGAAGCTACCGGGGTAGTGAACTCAGTAGGTTTTATACACAGGGTTGCCCATAATAACTCTCTAGAGTTTACGGGGAGTGCAAGGCTACCTTAGGGTACCAAATTCAAGGCCACTAGTCCATCGATGAGGGGGTAGCTCATTTAGAGGACCTGTCCTCATGAGCTTTTACTGGAATCAACCAAAAATCTGGGGGGTCTTATGCATGGTTGGCCTATCTATGGACGAGCCAAAGAGCGCACACTGCAGCCTGCTTTTTCTTCGCCTGCCAGGTCGAACCCATTCACGGGAGGGCATTTTCTCTCACTTTCCCCCGTGACGCTGTCGGAAGCTGTGTAGACGGCATTGGTCTCATGCGTGATTGGCCGTATTTAGACTTTGGCCGCTTATGGCTTTTAGTCAATGGCTTCATCGGCTGCCCGCATGGGTCTAAGCACGTGATAGCCTTCACGGGCTTTTTAGGGCCACTAACTTTTCACTACTACCCGTATACTATTTTGATGCATTGTCGATGATGGTAGTAGGTTATGCGTACTCTTGCTCCAGTGGTAGACTCTCAGGAGTATCAACACCTGGTCAAGGGTTCGAGTACCCATAGGTGGTGAAATTCCACTATAGCATGAGTGTGTTGTGGTGTGTGCATGTGTAAAAATAAAAAAAATAAAAAAAGTTTATGTGTAATTGGCCTTTTAGGCTTTATTTTGCTGCCGTGAATGATAAATTGTTATTGCTGCCATATGAGGCTTTATTTTGCTATCGTGAATGATAAATTGTTATTGCTGCCGTATGAGGCTTTATTTTGCTGTCGTGAATGATAAATTGTTATTGCTGCCATATGAGGCTTTATTTTGCTGTCGTGAATGATAAATTGCTATATGATATATCGCCATTGTCGATAAGAGTATTTGTGAATAGAATAGTTTATCAGTTTGGCGATAATATCAAGATTGAAAATAATAACTTTTGTAATAATGGTCAGTAGTGATTAGCAATAGCGATAATATCTGTTTGGCGATAATCATCATCGGCGTTTGGTGATAATCGGTAAAATTGATATGCGTGAACTTGATATACTTGGGAATCTTCCTTTTATTCATTCATATCTGGAGATGAATACATGGCATTGCCTCTTGAGACTATTTCATCATTCTTCCTGTCTTGCCCCCTTTCGATTAGGAAGTGTTATTCTAATAAACTTCCAAATCAAAACCGGAATGATCTTCAGAGAAAAGATATCAAATGTCGATGTCTCGTCACTATATATGGATCATTTCATTTGAGACCAAATTTCCCCATCTTCATGAATATACTTGTCCTACTGTCGATTACAAAGATGTAAAGAATCATATTCGTATTCAAATACTGCTGCCTTTTCTAATGACCAACGTCAACCTGGATTATGCGCCATTGTCTTCTTTCTTATATCATACATCTTCCTTGTGATAATTTCACCACTGTCAATCATTTTCTGTAATATGTTCTTTAACATGAAACAATTTTCAGTTTAATGCCCGAGGAAACGATGATAATAGCAATAATCATTTTCTCTTATTTTCTTCATTTCTTTTAGATACTTTGGCCAGGGCAATTTAATTTTCTCTGCGGCCAACAATTGATTCATCATAGGAAATATATCATCTTCTTCAAATGTATACTTTCGCAGTCATTGAATCCTTCAAATCCTTCCTTTATTTTTTAGTTGTGGAATCACTCCTGTTTTCTTTATATGAGTTTCTTTGCTGATCTTGACAGTTCCTCATTTTTCTTTCTTCTTCAACAGTATCGGTTGCAGTTCTCTTAAGACTTTGAGATAACCAACCCATATAAAAATTGGATACTTTCACACTGATCTTTTCCAAATTGCAAGCCTTCTCAATCAGATCCCGAAAGGTCTGTATATTCGAACCAATAAGAATTAATGTAATATCCGGCCTTATGCATTCTATACATAACTCAACTTGTCGTTTTCCTTCTTTCACCAACAGTAAACATGATGCGCCCAGAATTCTCCATCGACTAACGAATTCTTTAACCGGTTCATCCTCTCTCTGGCAAATGGAAACTAAGTCATTTAAACTGACTTCTTCAGACGATGATTTAGAAAACCGCAAATGATAACGAGGATCTTTGATGAAATCTATTGCAACTGGCCATTTTCTTGTTGCTACAACCTTCCCTTTATCTTTCCAAATCTTTGATAGATCTCTTACAGACATCGTGTTCACAGCCACTTTCTTGTCCTGTTTCTCATTTTTCTTCATTATTATCTCACCCTGTTTTATTATTTTTTGTAATATATCTTTTAGTGTAAAGAAATTTTCTGTTGGATGTCCCACATAACGATGATAACGACAATACTTCTTTTCTTTATCATCTCAACTTCTTCTAGACGCCTGGCCTAAGGTAGTTGCATGGTTCCGGTAGCCAATAATTGTTCCATCATCGATATAACATCTTCTTTTTCAAAATCTTATTCTTTATGATAATCATACGATCGAGGTCGTTTGTCATTCACACGTTTTTTGTAACGATCTGAATCTTCTCTTTTCCGTGTTTCTCGCTTATTGTAAAAGGTACCTCTTTTCTTTTCCCAATTAACAATGTTTACCACTGATCTATTTGATCCTCTTCTCTCTGTTCTAATTCAAAATGCTGGCATTTTCTTGGCCATTAACTCTAACGCATGTGCTTTTGTTGTAAGATCTCTGAAGGTTTATATGTTAGCACTTGTGAGCCCAAAGGCAACTCCTGGTTCCATAGGATTCAGACACATATTTACTTGTTCTCTTTCTTCAAGTAATTGTCTACACGAAGCTCCCAAAGTTTTCCACCTGTCAATAAACTTTTCCACGGGTTCATTTTCTCTTTGTCGTACATAAGCCAATTCTACAATACCAACGTCACAGTCTGTCACGCCCCAAACTCGAAAACCGGGCTCACAAAATTCCCGATCGCCGAATCCGGCGCCGACAGCCTCCGTAGAACCCCATTCTCGGCTCCTAGCGCCCATACGCCAGGTTCCGATCCTTGGATGCTACAAGGAGGATTTTCAACATCAGTTTAATTCGTCATAAGCATAACCAAAGGCATAACCCACAAACAACAACCAAAAACTCCATCACATTTCCACTATGATCAAAAACTTTACAAGTACAATGAGCATAAAGAAAAATACAATGATGACAGATAAAAAGCTCCAAAATGATCTACTCTGCGCTCCTACCTCAGCGCTGCTGCGTCCTCACGTCACCTGCACGCAACGATCATGCATAAGCTTATAGAAAGCTTAGAGGGTGGTGAAAGTGTGTGCGTAAGATAGTAATGCGGTATGTAGAATCAGAGTAATGCGGAACATGCTGATGAATCCATGAATACCACTAGCCGTACCAAGGCTATGCGATGCAAGACATGAATGATGTCAGCCATACCAAGGCCATGCGATGCAAAATGCAACTCAAGTATACAAATCCTCATCTAAGTCCACATATCAGTACAGCTCAAAATTTGAGATATCACCGGGGTCTAGTACACTCTAAACCAGATTGCCGCCCCATCGCGCGCAATTAGGTAAGTGGAAGAGACCTCACTACCCGCCTGCCAATATCGGGCTCGGCTCGTCGATAGCGGACCCATTCCTCGAGCTGGTCAGACTCAGCCTAGCATTGCCCCCTCCTCTCGGGCGAGTAAGGCCGTACCCCCTTCCAACCGACCACGACACAGTGAAAAGCACAGTCATCTGGTAATTGGCACTCGACGCTCCTGCACCCACTCGGTCTAGACATTAGAGCAACCTCTTAGTACCATAAGGGTTTAGGGACTTTCACCCAGGGACATCCATAGCACCCCATGTAGAACAAGATTTCTGGTATCCAATCCTGCCAACCACAATATGCCTGTGGAGGCTACGACCCTTATGTCGCTAGGGCGTACAGTAACCATATCACACAATGCGAATGCATGAATCACACTATCCAGTCATGCAGTAATCCTGCGCATCTCGTGCGCTCATGTGAGGCAACACCGCCTAACCGGGAGCCCCTAAACAATCTGCCCGAAAGCATATGTATGATCAGTCACTTCTCATACCAAGCATACATATGATGCGTATGATCATGAATCATGGGACTATACTAAACATGTTATATAGGATAGATGTTGTTCATAAGGAGCTGGGCCTAGACGGCCTACAAATATGGGGCTAACAATGGGCCCTAGGGAGAATCATAATGCGGACATTTAACCAACATTATTCGACAATGTGGACGTCAAACCAACATTGCTCCCAAGGCATTGCTCGTCGTAAACATCATTACATGAACCAGGTTGGGGTTACACATTCCAATGGGCCTTAGGTTCATCCCATTGGGCCTTAGATACATCAAATGGGTCATACCATATGGGCCTTTCATTTGTCAAGTGGGCCACATTAATGGGCCGCACCAATGAGCCTTATGTGCATTGCAATGGGTCATAACCTGTGAGCCTTAGATACATCAAATGGGCCTAGTCTAATGGGTCTTATATGTAACAAATGGGCCACACCAATTGGGCCCCATATGTACCTCAAATGGGCCTCAACCCATAGGCCCTAATACATCTCAATGGGCCTTAACCCATGGGCCCTAGAATACATCAAATAGCCTAATGACACGGGCCTTACATCCACATTAAAGTGGGCCCCAATGATCTACCATAAATACATTAAGATGGACCTCAAAACATGTCAAGGTGGGGTCCACTTGGACTATGGATCTGGCTCATCTTTAGCTCAAGCCATAAAATGATCTTTCAAAATGGATAGACGGATTGGATGCAACATAAGCATCATGGTGGGGGTCCATTTGAGGGCCCACCATGATGTGTATTATATTACATAATATAATAAATATATACATATATATATATAAAATATGTATACAATATAATATAATATAATATAATATAATATAATATATATATATATATAATCACATGTGCACATGCACCACACACACACACACCATGCACACGCACGCACCCACACATGCATGCACCCACGCACACACACCATGCACACGCACGCACCCACACATGTAAGCACCCACGCACCCACCCATGCACATGCATCTCAGCGGGCTCCACCGTCCAGCGGACAGTGGGATAAAACGCATAAATCATGTGGGCTCCACGTGGGGCCCACCGTAGTGTTTACATGCCATCCGACCTGTTGACAAGGTCACATGGACCTGAGTGAAAGGAAAACACAAATTTCATCTTAATCTAAAACTTTTGTGGCCCACAGAAGGGTTTCAATGGCAGAGGTTAAACTCCACTGTTTTCTGCAGTGTGGGCCACCTGAGCGTTGGATGTGACTCATTTTTGGAGGGGACCCACCTGAGGATGGGGTCCACCGTATGAATGGATTAGATGGCAAATAAACGTTAAGGTGGGGCCCACGGTTGGAGGCCGTGGATGGCTGCTGCCGCCCGCCGTCCGTAGGCGGCAGTGTGGCGCGCCGCCTCTCACCGACAATGCAGCGGCGTTAGTTAGAATGGGCCGCTTGTTTTTTTTTTTTTTTTTTTTTTTGATTTTCTGAAAAAAATTGCATGTGGGGCCCGCTACCGGAGAATCCACTCCGTCCAGTGGATTCTATGGCTCGGAATACACCAAACTAGTCTAATATTGGGTATTTTTGGCGTATAGAAACAGAAAGGTGGGCTTGACTAGCCTTGAACAGTAGGAAATACAGTTTCCTATGGTATGGTCCGCCTGGTTATCGGATTGACCTCATTTTTTGGCTCAACGCCTAAAATGAGCCAAAGAATAGGATGGACGGCGTGGATTTGAAACAATCATCAAGATTGAGTCTCTACACGTTACTCACTCAAAACCCAAAAATAAAACTCAACGTGGTTGTGAGTACACCTCACTGTCGGTTCACACAGTGAACACGTCCAACGTCTAGGGTCGCTGGACGGGCTGTGTTCACGGAAATTTCAAGGTGGGTCCCACACAATCGTGGCCCACTTGGATGGATCTGATATTTATGTTTACTCCCTACATCCAGCTTGTCCAGACGGGATGCCAAGTGGGTCCACTCGGTGGACGGTATGGATAAGATACATATCTCACGGTGGGGATCATTCGGGTGGGCCACACGGCCATATCATCATCAGCAACAATGAAAGGGAGGGAGAGAAAGAGAGGAAGAAGTGTGTAGGGGAGGGACCCAGCCACTATTGGGCCCTCCCTTGAACAATACATATCTCAAGTGGGTCCTACAACAAGGGACCCTTAAATCACAAAAGAGAAAGGAATGTGAGTCCATGATCACCCACCGCTTAATATTCTTGCTCCTATGGGTTCCTTAGCTCCTTAACTTCAATTCTAATGGGGGGAGATGAGGAATGGATGGCTAGGATGGGAGATCTTGGGATGGAAAGGTGGGCCACACTTGGAGCTTAAAGGAGAGGGGAGAGGCTTATACGTATGGAATTTTCTCTCTTGCTTGGGAATGAAGTTTGGAAATGAGAGAGAGAGGTTTGTAAAAGGGAGAGAGAGAGATGGGTGATGTTTGATGGAGTGATGGATGTGGTGAGTGATGGGTGTAAGAGACTTTTTGACTTTTGTGGCCATTGGTGTAAGAAAAGTATGGGCTTGTAAGAGACTTTTTGACTTTGGGGTTGCTTGAAAATGGGTGAAAAGTGATGTGTACTTGACCCTTGATGGGATTGATTGATGGATGATTGATGTGACATCTCATTGAGATTCTCTTGGGTTTCGCAACGTGTGGCGTTTTCCTCGCATCGAACGCTGGCCCACATCTCCTGGGGCGCGCGAATCGTGGCATCAGAATCGCGGTGACGGCGCGGTCATAATGGTACAGGTCTCAGATCAAGTCGAATCAGATTAATGACGTATGATTCAAGGTCGTGCGTAATGCCGGTTAAGGGTCGAAGGTTGCCGGAATTCGACCGGAAAGACCGCGGGAACCTCCGGAACGGTACGGTCTAGGATACAGGTCTTACAGCTCTCCCCTCCTAATAAAAATTTCGTCCTCGAAATTTACACAATTATCACAACTAGGCATAACTCGCGAGGAATAAGAAATATAACATCATTATATAAAATCAGAGATAACATACAAAATACAAAACATGATCAGTTATCAAAGAGATGGGGATAACGCTCTCGAATCTCGGCCTCGCGCTCCCAAGAAGCCTCCTCTACAGAATGGTGACCCCACTGAACCTTCACCAATGGAATGACCTTGGTCCGGAGGACCTGCTCCTTCTGATCAAGGATACGAACTGGCTGCTCGATGTAAGAAGCATCCTCACGAACCTCCAGCGGCTGCCAATCAATAACGGAAACTATGTCTGACCTACACTTCCTCAACATAGAGACATGGAAAACGCTGTGGATGCCAGACAACTGAGATGGCAAGGCAAGCCGATAGGCCACGGCGCCAATGTGCCCAGTGATCTCAAAAGGTCCTATGAATCTCGGGGCAAGCTTGTCCTTCGCTCTAAATCGAACTACGCCCTTCATAGGTGAGACCTTGAGATACACATGGTCCCCTACATCAAACTCTAAGGGACGACGCCGACGATCAGTAAAACTCTTCTGCCGGCTCTGAGCTATGAGCATCCTCTGCCTGATGATATGATAGCCTCTGACGTTTCCTGCACAAGCTCGGGACCTAGGAGACGACACTCTCCAACCTCGGTCCAACAACTCGGTGATCTGCATGGTCTACCATATAGTACCTCAAAATGAGCCATGCCAATGGTCGTCTAATACTGTTATTGTATGCGAACTCAGCCAATCGCAGATGCTCATCCCAGCTACCCCCGAAATCAATCGCGCAGGCCTGAAGCATATCCTTAAGGATCTAGTTGACCCTCTCGGTCTGGGGATCGGTCTGCGGATGGTACGCGGTACTGAGCTGTAAATCAGTCCCCATCGCTCTCTGAAAGCTCCCCCAAAACTGAGATGTGAACCTCGAGTCTCGGTCCGAAACGATCGAGACTGGAATACCACGTAGTCTCACGATCTCCTCGAGGAATAATCTCGCAAGTCGGTCCATAGAACAAGTGGCACGCATCGCGAGAAAATGTGTCGACTTCGTCAGACGATCCACAACAACCCAAATGATGTCATGACCGTGCTGAGTCCTCGGTAAGCCCATGATGAAATCTGTCGATACGTGCTCCCACTTCCACATCGGGACACTTAACGACTGCAATAGACCAGGAGGTCTCTAATGATCAGCCTTGACACGCTGGCATGTGTCACACTCGGCCACAAAACTAGCGATCTGGCGCTTCATCCCTGCCCAAAAATACTGTCGCCTCATATCACGGTACATCTTCGTCGAGCCAGGATGGATAGAAAACCGCGATCGATGTGCCTCGGTCATAAGATCTCTGCGTAACTCAGGAATATCTGGGACACATAATCGGCCTCTGAAGCGAAGTCCACCATCTGTACCAATTTACCAATCTTCCTGACTCTCGGATGCTGCCTCCGCCATATAACTCTGCGACGACTCATCAGCCTGCTGAACCTCGATCACCTTTGCAACAAGAGAGGGTTGAATCGACAGGCTCGATAACTGCACGATAGAAAACTGCAGACCGAACTCAAAATCATACTCTACTACATCCTCAAGCATTCGCCACTCCTGAATCATCATATGCGCCACCAGGCCTCGTGGCTGACGGCTGAGGGCATCCGCAACCACATTCGCCTTGCCAGGGTGGTACTGAAGATCAAAGTCATAGTCCTTAAGGAGCTCCATCCAGAGCCTCTGCCTCATGTTCAACTCAGACTGTGAGAAGAGGTACTTCAAGCTCTTGTGGTCGGAGAAGAGCTCGAACCTGACCCCATAAAGATAGTGCCTCCACACCTTCAATGCGAAGACAACAGCAGCCAGCTCCAAATCGTGTGTGGGGTAGTTCAGCTCATGGATCTTGAGCTGGCGAGACGCGAAGGCCACTGGTCTCCCGTGCTGCATCAGGACAGCACCCAAACCAATATGCGAGGCATCGATGAATACAATAAATCCGTCACTCCCAGAGGGAAGAGTGAGGACAGGAGCGGACGTTAGACGGTCCTTCAACTCCATAAATGCTTGCTCGCAGGCATCGCTCCAAATAAACTCCGCGCCCTTCCGAGTCAACCTGGTCAGCGGGGCTCTAATACGAGAGAAGCCCTCAATGAAACGCCGGTAATAGCCCGCTAAACCAAGGAAACTGCGGATCTCGAATGCGTTCATGGAATGGCCCCATTGACGCATTGTCTCAACCTTTAAGGGGTCCACTGCAACACCATCCCTCGTCACCACGTGACCGAGGAACTTCACCTCCTCCTGCCAGAACTCGCACTTCTCCAGTTTCGCATACAGCTGGTGTGCGCGGAGGGTCTGCAATGTAACCTCTAAATGCTGCTCGTGCTCCTCACGGGTCCTCGAATAGATCAGAATGTCGTCAATGAAGTGTTAGTGCTATGATTTCATATCCCTTTGGTTGTCAAATTTTGTAGTGCCAAAACCTATATGTCTTGTACTTCTTGTGTTTCTTGTTTGTGACTACAAACTGCTTCAAGACTACACACTGCTTCAAGACAAGATCATGAATGAAGAATGTTTTTAAGACAAGATCATAAATGAAGAATGCTTGCAAGACATGTCATGAATGAAGTCTAAAAAAATAGAAGACTTCAAGTTTGCCTCTATCAAGTTCAAGATTAGAAGACTTCATCAAGACAAGTCAAGAATATACCAAGCTCGAGAAAGACCATCAACTCGACTCAAGCTTCTACTTCAAGATCATCTGAGAATACAGACCTTCAAGACTTCAATGTCCATCTCACACAAGGTTTGTTTGACCTTAGATTGACCTTAGGTTGGTCTAGATGATAGGTCATTCTGGATACATAATTCGAATATTTTAATTTACTTGGTGTGACTGTTCTAAGACCAGTCCTAGAAATCTTAAGACCAGTCCTAGCTTTGCTTCGACCAGTCTTAGGTTTTTCAGGACCAGTCCTAGGTTGTTACAGATTTTCAGATTTTCCTAGTTGTCCTTCGACTAGTCCTGGACTTGCTTCGACTAGTCCTGAGAAGTCCTACGACTCATCCTTCGACCAGTCGTAGTTTTACGACTTGAACTCCAGCGACTTTTCTCGAGTATCTCGACCGGTCGTAGGTGTCTCACGACCAGTCGTAGGTGGTCCACGACCGGTCGTAGACTACTTAAGACCAGTCGTGAGTATTACAAATCTAATCACGTGGAAATCTTTCAAAATCTTTGACGCTACGACCAGTCCTAGGATTCTAAGACCAGTCGAAGATGGGATTTTAAAGGCTATAAATAGTGCACGAATTTCAGAGTTTATTCATTCAATTCCATTCCATTCAAGCGATTTAAGGCTATACTCTGAGATAAGTAGTGATTATTTTTTAAGCTATTGTGCATATTTAATATTCCTTTTGTTAGCATTTTTCTATTGTGATTTTGATCTATATTCCAATCTTATTTAGAAAAGAGGAATTTGTGATATTCCTTCTTCTGGGATCAAAATCAAATAGACCTTGCTCTTCTTGATTTAATCTAAAATCAATTAGACTTAGAACCATTCTTTATGTGAGTATTAGACATTGAACGACATATCATTCATCTACTCCGATTGGTTCTACTAGGCTACTTCAAAAGGAGATCCAGGTATTTTACTTTGTAATTTACTTTCTCTGGTTTTGTTTGAGATTTGCCAGAAAAATCACATTGTTTGGGTTATCTGAGGAGAGCCAGAAAACTCAGATTGTGGGGGTTTTTGGATTGTGTAAGCCCTAGATAAAAAGACACAATTGTGAAGGTTTTGGGTGAACCTGTGAAAACCTATTTTGATAGTGCATGCTAATATCCCCTGTGTGAGGATATTAGGAGTGGAGTAGCATTCTGTGTGGCTGTTGGCTAACAGTTGGTGAACACACAGGCGAACCACTATATATCGTTGTGTTGTGGATGTGCTTGATTTCTTTATTCATTTATTCCTTTATTATTGTGGATTGCTTTTGTGGATGAATGTTATAATTTTCATTTCAAGCAAGTGTGGTTGAATGGTGTAATAACTTAGGATTTATTTCTTTAAGTTATTCTTGATTTATTTTCCATATCATTTGTGTTTTCTAGATCGTTCTAGAAATAAGGTTGTCCTACCATAAGCCATTGGTTTTTGGTGTAAGGTTGTCCTTAGAACTGATTTAGTATCATTCTCATATTTCATATGCTTTGAGATTGTTATTATTTCAAAGATTGATATTTATATCTTTTATTATTCCGTTGTTTTAAGTTTTATTTGGCATTGCCCTATTCACCCCCCTCTAGGGCATATAGCTTGGCCCTTTCAAGTGGTATCAGAGCCTAATAACTCGTGCTTATTGCTTATTTATTAGATTTATTTCCTGAGCTAACGATCTAAGCTATATTAAGATGTCAAATTTTGAAAGCCTATCTGTCACTAGGCAACCACCCTTTAATGGCACAAACTATGCCTATTGGAAAGCAAGGATGAGAATCTTTCTCAAATCCATGGATGAAAGTGTGTGGCTGGCCACAGTAAACGGATGGAAACTACCTATCACTGAAGTAACTGATGAAGATGGTTCAAAATCAATGAAAGTAATATCTTATGCTCTTTGGACCACATTTCAGAAAAGTGAGAGTAGTGCCAATGCAAAAGCACTAAATGTAATTACTTGTGCATTGTCACCAGATGAATTCAAAAGAATCATCTCGTGTGAAAATGCTAAACAAGCATGGGATCTTTTAGAAATGACACACGAGGGTACATCAATTGTCAAGAAATCTAAAGTCCAACTCCTCACAACTAAATTTGAAGAAATTCATATGGAGGAGAATGAAATGTTTATGGACTTCTACACTAGATTGAATGACATTGTAAACTCAATGTGGGGTCTTGGTGATAGAATCCCAGAAAGTAAAGTATGTGCAAAGATACTACGCTCACTTCCTGAACGGTTCAATTCAAAAGTAACCTCGATTCAGGAACTTCGTGATATGGATAACATGAGGGTTGAGGAACTAGTTAGTTCTTTACAAACCTACGAATTGAACTTTAAAGCTCCAAAAGGAAAATCAATTGCTCTCAAGTCATCTAAAAATATTCCACAAGAGAGCACTTCAAACTTTGAAAATTCTGAAGATGATATGGCACTTTTTGTAAAAAGGTTTTATAAAATTTTGAAAAATAAGAAAAGAGGAGATTTTCAAAAATCAAACGATAAGAGACAATCTAAACCTAGAGCTCGAAAATCTTTGAAAGATAGTCAATGTTACAACTGTCAAGAGTATGGGCACTTAGCTAACAAATGTCCTAAAAAGGACAAATCAAAAAGGAAGAGTATGTTGGCTACTTGGGATGAATCATATGATTCGAAATCCTCTTCGAAATCAGAAGATTCTGAAAACGAGTCGGGAGATGATGTTAAAGCCCTTATGACTCTAGCCAAAGTCACTTTTTCTGATTATGATGAAGTAACTAGCAAAGAGAATCTGAATAGTGATTGTGACAATGAAGATGATCTTCAGGATGCATACAATGCCCTTTATAAGGAGAGTTGTAAAATTGCTGTCAAGCTTAAATTACAAAAGGAAAAATTTTCTAAACTTAAAGAAGATTATGAGTCTCTTGTTTTAGAAAAATCTCATATTTCCGATTTTTTTGAAAAGACCAAATGTGATTTAAAAATCAAAACCTCCCAAGTTGATGATTTGAAAACCGAGAACGAGAAACTCAAAAATGAAGTAGCTTCTCTTTTGAGTTTAAAAGACACTTGGAGATATGCCCAAGGTGATCCTAAATTGGAAAAATTATTATCCGGATCGAGAAAATGTGGCGATAGATCCGGGTTGGGCTATGATAAGAATACTTCTCCTAAACAAAAGAATACTGCTCCTAAGTTTGTGAAAGGAAAGTCTTGGAACTCAAAAGTAAAGTATACTTATCAAGGTTTTTCAAAAAATTCAAGGACCTTTCAAAAATCTAAAAATAGCCATGCCAACTTCAATCTTCAAAACCAAAATCCTTTGGTTGAAAAGATTATTGATCTTCTCAAGGAGCTATTAAAATTTAACTCTATAGGTCATTCATATAACAATAGACAGAAAAAGCTCAACTACACTCCTAAACCCAAAACAGTACTGAAATGGGTTCCTAAAGTTGACTGCTTGGTTGCCCACACTACTTTCAAAGCAACAAGCCATTCAAAGTGGTACCTTGACAGTGGATGCTCCAGACATATGACAAGTGACAAAGCTTTATTCACCGATCTTGAAGACAGGACTGATGGGTCAGTCACTTTTGGTGATGGAAGCAATTGCAAAATCATTGGCCAAGGTATGGTTCAGCTTTATAACCTTCCCTTATTTAAAATTGTATTATATGTTGAGGGCTTGAAACACAACCTACTGAGTATATCTCAGATATGCGACAACAATCATAATGTAAAGTTTTCTAATCAAGGTTATGAGATTGTTAATAAAGAGGGTTCTGTTATATTAACTGGTCGCAAAACTTCTGAAAACTGCTACATCGTTAGTAATGCAAGCTCATCTACTCAATCGTGTTACATGGTCCATACTGATGAGATTGAATTATGGCATAAACGCCTTGGACATGTACACTACCAGAACTTATTTAGATTGAGCAAAAGAGAACTTATAAGAGGTCTACCCAAATTACAAAAAGTAGACAAAATATGTGGTGAATGCCAGTTGGGCAAACAAATTAGGAGCTCTCACAAGAAAGTGAACTCCAATACCACATCCAGACCTCTCGAGCTTCTCCACATGGATCTCATTGGACCAACTAGAACGGAGAGTCGAGGCGGCAAAAATATATTTTGGTTATCGTAGATGACTTTACTAGATTCACTTGGGTATCGTTCTTAAAAGACAAATCTGAAACCCTAGATGAGGTAAAGAAGATCATCAAACGAATCCAAAATGAAAAAGGTTCTCAAGTTTATAAGATCCGTAGTGATCATGGTTCTGAATTCGAAAATAGCAGTTTTGAGAAATTCTGTAGTGATCAGGGAATATCACATGAATTCTCTGCGCCCAAAACTCCTCAACAAAATGGTATAGTTGAGAGAAAAAATAGAGTGCTTCAGGATATGGCTAATGTCATGTTAAATAGCATGAAGCTCTCCAAAAATCTTTGGGCCGAAGCAATTAATACTGCTTGCTACATTATTAATCGTGTTTATACTAATAAATCTGAAAATAAGACTGCTTATGAGTTATGGTTCGAAAAGAAACCTACTGTCAAATACTTTCGAATTTTTGGCAGTAAGTGTTACATCTTACGAGATCATGAAAATTTGGGAAAATTTGATACGAAGAGTGATGAAGGTATTTTCCTTGGATATTCCTTAAACAGTCGAGCCTATAGGGTTCTAAATAAAAGAACAAGTGTGATTCAAGAGTCCATCAATGTGGTCATTGATGATCATTTGAATACACCTGCTCCGAGTTCAGATGATGATAAAATTTTTATAATTGAAAATAAAGATACCTCTTCATCTCAATCTGAATCTAGGACTGTCAAAGATCATCCAACTAATCAAATCCTTAGAAATCCTCTCACTGGAGTTCATACATGGAAACAACTTGAAAACATATGTAATTATGTTTGTTTTACATCCCAAATAGAACCGGTCAATGTAAAAGAAGCTCTTTCTGACGAAAATTGGATAGCAGCTATGCAGGATGAACTTAATCAATTTGTTCGTAATGATGTCTGGTATCTTATTCCTAGACCTAAAGATAAACATATTATTGGAACAAAATGGATCTTTAAAAACAAATCTGATGAACTTGGAAATGTTATACGAAACAAGGCTAAACTGGTTGTACAAGGGTACACTCAGATTGAAGGTATCGATTACGATGAAACCTTTGCTCCAGTCGCTCGCCTTGAATCTATCAGACTTTTTATTTCCATCACTTACTTTAGAAAGTTTAAAATTTATCAGATGGATGTAAAGAGTGCCTTCTTAAATGGCGATTTACATGAAGAAGTTTATGTAGAACAACCCTCAGGGTTTGAAGACCCCAAGCTTTCTGATCATGTATTTCGTCTCAAAAAGGCTTTCTATGGTCTGAAACAAGCGCCCAGGGCATGGTATGAAAAATTGACTAAATTCTTACTGAGTCATAGTTTTCAAGTGGGAAGTGTCGATAAGACGCTATTTGTTAAGAAACATAATAATGAGATTTTAATGGTTCAGATCTATGTAGACGATATTATTTATGGATCAACCTGTTCTAACATGTCTATTGAGTTTGCAGAGTTGATGAAATCAAGATTCGAAATGAGCATGGTTGGTGAACTAAATTAATTCCAAGGTTACAAGTAAAACAACAACCTGATGAAATCTTCATTTCTCAAACCAAGTATGCTACAAACTTAGTTAAAAGGTTTGGATTTGAAAATGGTAAAAAATTTAATACTCCTATGAGTACAACCTTGAAACTCTCAAAAGACTCTACATGTAAAGATGTAGATCCTAAGCTATATCATAGTATGATTGGTAGTTTATTATACCTAACTGCTAGTAGACCTGATATTGCTTTTAGCGTTGGTATTTGTGCGAGATATCAGTCTAAACCTAAAGATTCACATCTTATCATTTGTCAAACGGATTATTAGATATGTCGCAAGTACAACTAATTTGGGTCTTTGGTATCCTTTTGATACTAATGTTAAATTAGTGGGTATTCGATCTTGATGAATTGGTGGTAATATTGATGATAGAAAATCAACCAGTGGTGGTTGTTTTTACATTGGAAATTGTTTGGTTTCTTGGTTTAGCCAGAAGCAAAGTTTAATATCGCTTTCCACTACTGAGGCTAAGTATATCGCTGCAGGATATGCATGTACACAACTCGTATGGATGAAACGCATGTTAAGCGATTATGGAGTTAATCAAGATTCAATGATCTTACATTGTGATAATTCCAGTGCTATCAATATTTCCAAAAATCCAATTCAGCATTCACGTACTAAGCATATTGACATTAGGTATCATTATATTCGTGAATTAGTTGAAGAAAAAGCTATATCTTTGAAATATATTCCAACTAATGTCCAACTTGCTGATATATTTACTAAACCGCTCGACAAAAACAGGTTTACTAAAATGAAATTTGATCTTGGTATGTGCATTCTAAATTGAATATACTTGTCTGCATGTATCATAGTGTACTATATTTTAAATTTTTATGTGAATAAATTTCAATTTCTGCATAAAAATATTTATTTTTGTCGATGCTCGACCGGCCTTTGCCATACACGACCGGTCCTGACTCGACCGGTCATGGACTGCACACGACCGGTCGTAGAGATCGTGAACATCATATAATTTGGGGAAAATCACTTTGTTCTTCATTTCCTCTTCTTCCTTCGACGAGTCGTGGCTCGACCAGTCTTGAGAGTTCGTGATTTTCTTCAAGATAAGTCGTTTTTCTTCATTTTTATTGAAGATTTATGCTTTCTATGCTTTGATTTGTTTATTCCATAAGCTAGATCTCGTCTTTTGTTGATTGTTTAGGGTTTCCTCTCTAAAAATCTGATCTAGAGAAACCCACCACTTCTAGTGTTCTTTGTGCTTGGTCCTTGGTAAATCTTGTTGAAAAACTTCGGTCACCCGAAGATGATCCCAATGATGTACGGGAGTTACGTAACTGTAAAGTTATCGTTGAGCGTCCTGTAAGTCTCAGTCACATTGAACAATTTGAGATTACACCTCTCCTTGAATCTGTTGGCTGGACTAATATTTTGTTTTGGGGTGGGCCTGCATACCAGTCCATTGCACAATCTATGGTTGCATGTATCTCTGATTTTTCCCTTAATAATTTAACGTTCTCAATTGCTACTAGAGAAGGAAAATTTTTGATAGATCGACATTTGATATCAGGTATTATGGATATACCTGTCAAAGATGAAGGTATTCCGATTCATACATTATATGACAAACCATCAGAATCGGAAAAACAAATGCTGACAAGAGATTTATGCAATATGGAAGTGCATTGGACGCACAAAGGAAATGTGCTCCCTTCAAAAATTTTATTACCCAGATACAGAGTTTTCCACCGGATCTTCACTTCAAACGTGTATCCTCGGTCAGGAAATAAAACTGAGTTAACTGCCTTCATGGTTCGGGTATTGCACTCTGCTATGTCCGGCATAGTTGTCTGTTTACCTTCTTTGATATGTCATTTTATCATTCAGTTTCGTCTTCATCCGGGTCATAGTGATATTCCATTTGGTTATCTTATGACTTGTTTAGCCACAAATATGCTCATTGCTTTACCTGAGAATGAGGCACCAATTCATCATCTTTTATTCAATAATACTAATTTAAATAAGATGAAGTTGGATTTGCTTCCTGGTCAATTCTATGAAGGTGGTGGTGAATGCGCTGAAGCTGGAAATGAAGGAGAAGCTGCTGATCTTCCTCCACAGGCTGATATAAATATGGATGATATATTTGAAGAAATTGAAATTGACTCCCAAAATGATTCTGATTACGATCCATCTTCTAGTTATGATGCACGTCTAAGTGCATTGGAGGAGAAGGTTGATAACCTGAGTGTAGCCCATGATATGCAATTTAAATATATGCAAAAATATCTTCGTCGCATTAATAGGGGTTTACATTAGATTGATCCAACCATCCCTGCTCCTTCATCTGGATCTGATTAGGTGGATTTTTTTTTTGGTTTGAATATGATGGTTTCTGTATTATTACGTTTGATGACTTTGGTTGTATGGTTTGGATTGATGACATTGAAGTGTTGTACTAATTTGATAATTAAATCTTGACTCTTCATATGGTGTTCTCTTCTCTCCTTTGGCCTTCCCTTGTCATTTTGTGACAAAAAGGGGGAGTAGTATGGAAAGGGGAGAATGGGAGAAAGGAAGAAAGTGATTACTTGAAAATGGTTCATTGTTTCTACTCACTTAGGGGGAGTAGAGTATTTCTTTTTCTCACTCTGATGGCTCATGATTCTTTCTTCATTTTACTCTTATATTTATAAATGTGTTTTGTCACAAATTTGACAAAGGGGGAGTTTGTTAGTGCTATGATTTCATATCCCTTTGGTTGTCAAATTTTGTAGTGCCAAAACCTATATGTCTTGTACTTCTTGTGTTTCTTGTTTGTGACTACAAACTGCTTCAAGACTACACACTGCTTCAAGACAAGATCATGAATGAAGAATGTTTTCAAGACAAGATCATAAATGAAGAATGCTTGCAAGACATGTCATGAATGAAGTCTACAAGAATAGAAGACTTCAAGTTTGCCTCTATCAAGTTCAAGATTAGAAGACTTCATCAAGACAAGTCAAGAATATACCAAGCTCGAGAAAGACCATCAACTCGACTCAAGCTTCTACTTCAAGATCATCTGAGAATATAGACCTTCAAGACTTCAATGTCCATCTCACTCAAGGTTTGTTTGACCTTAGATTGACCTTAGGTTGGTCTTGATGATAGGTCATTCTGGATACATAATCCGAATATTTTAATTTACTTGGTGTGACTGTTCTAAGACCAGTCCTAGAAATCTTAAGACCAGTCCTAGCTTTGCTTCGACCAGTCTTAGGTTTTTCAGGACCAGTCCTAGGTTGTTACAGATTTTCAGATTTTCCTGGTTGTCCTTCGACTAGTCCTGGACTTGCTTCGACCAGTCCTGAGAAGTCCTACGACTCATCCTTCGACCAGTCGTAGTTTTACAACTCGAACTCCAGCGACTTTTCTCGAGTATCTCGACCGGTCGTAGGTGTCTCACGACTAGTCGTAGGTGGTCCACGACCGGTCGTAGACTACCTAAGACCAGTCGTGAGTATTGCAAATCTAATCCCGCGGAAATCTTTCAAAATCTTTGACGCTACGACCAGTCCTAGGATTCTAAGACCAGTCGAAGATGGGATTTTTAAGGCTATAAATAGTGCACGAATTTCAGAGTTTATTCATTCAATTCCATTCCATTCAAGCGATTTAAGGCTATACTCTGAGATAAGTAGTGATTATTTTTTAAGCTATTGTGCATATTTAATATTCCTTTTGTTAGCATTTTTCTATTGTGATTTTGATCTATATTCCAATCTTATTTAGAAAAGAGGAATTTGTGATATTCCTTCTTCTGGGATCAAAATCAAATAGACCTTGCTCTTCTTAATTTAATCTAAAATCAATTAGACTTAGAACCATTCTTTATGTGAGTATTGGACATTGAACGACGTATCATTCATCTACTCCGATTGGTTCTACTGGGCTACTTCAAAGGAGATCCAGGTATTTTACTTTGTAATTTACTTTCTCTGGTTTTGTTTGAGATTTGCCAGAAAAATCTCATTGTTTTGGTTATCGAGGAGAGCCAGAAAACTCAGATTGTGGGGGTTTTTGGATTGTGTAAGCCCGAGATAAAAAGACACAATTGTGAAGGTTTTGGGTGAACCTGTGAAAACCTATTTTGATAGTGCATGCTAATATCCCCTGTGTGAGGATATTAGGAGTGGAGTAGCATTCTGTGTGGCTGTTGGCTAACAGTTGGTGAACACACAGGCGAACCACTATATATCGTTGTGTTGTGGATGTGCTTGATTTCTTTATTCATTTATTCCTTTATTATTGTGGATTGCTTTTGTGGATGAATGTTGTAATTTTCATTTCAAGCAAGTGTGGTTGAATGGTGTAATAACTTAGGATTTATTTCTTTAAGTTATTCTTGATTTATTTTCCATATCATTTGTGTTTTCTAGATCGTTCTAGAAATAAGGTTGTCCTACCATAAGCCATTGGTTTTTGGTGTAAGGTTGTCCTTAGAACTGATTTAGTATCATTCTCATATTTCATATGCTTTGAGATTGTTATTATTTCAGCATTGATATTTATATCTTTTATTATTCCGCTGTTTTAAGTTTTATTTGGCATTACCCTATTCACCCCCCTCTAGGGCATATAGCTTGGCCCTTTCATGAAGACTACAACAAACTGATCAAGATAAGGCCGAAAGACCTCGTTCATTAACTGCATGAAGACCGTGGGTGCATTGGTCAGTCCAAAAGACATGACCTGAAACTCGAAATGACCGTAACGCATCCTGAAAGCCGTCTTTGGAATGTCCTCCTCTCGGACCCAAATCTGATGATAACCGGAACGCAAGTCAATCTTCGAAAAGAACTGTGCACCCTGCAACTGATTGAACAAATCATCAATCCTCGGAAGCGGGTACTTGTTCTTGATCGTGACCTTGTTGAGCTCGCGGTAGTCTACGCAGAGCCTCAACAATCCATCCTTCTTCTTCACGAAGAGTACCGACGCTCTCCACGACGAACTGCTCGGACGGATAAAGCCTAACTCACGTAACTCGTCTAACTGCTTCTACAGTTCCCGCAACTCCAACGGTGCCATACGATACGGGGCCTTCGAAATAGGCGTGGTACCAGGCACAAGATCAATCTGAAACTCGATGAGTCGGTAAGGCGGTAATCCCGGAATCTCCTGGAACACATCGAGAAAATCACAAACAACAGGTAACTGGTCGATACAAGCAGCGACAAGCTCCTTAACGGCGCAGGACATCAAGCAAGATAATGGCTCTCCTCGGGGCTCTGCAATGAACTGAAACTGCGACAAGCCTGGTATATCGAATGTGACAGTCCTCGCAGAGCAGTCCAAGATGGCGTGGTACTCGGCAAGCCAATCCATGTCCAGGATGACATCGAACTCGGACATCGGTAATGCAAACAGATCGGTAGGAAAAAAGGTATCCCAGACTAGAACGGGGCAAGACGAGCAAAATTGGCCCAACACTGCAGTCTTCCCTAAGGGAGTCGATACTGACAGACTCTCACGAGTAGACTCCAACGGTAGGCCAGTCGATCGGCAGAAACTCTCGGCCACAAAAGAATGTGATGCACCAGAATCAAACAACACACGTGCAGTGTATGCAGAGACTAAAAGCATACCCTCGACAACCCCTCTAGATGACTGCAGATCCTGCTGAGCCGCGTAGAACCTAGCCTGAGCTGGGTGGGGAGGTGTTTGTCCCCTCGAACGTCGTCGTCTTCGCGTGGGGTCGCCGAGGCGGGCCGAAACCGCCCTCGCTCGCTGCGGTCTTGGAGGCTGGTGCAGATGCCGCTGCTGAGGTGGCCTCGGTGGGGGGGGGGGCTATTGTCGCTGCTGTTGTGCGGGTCTCTGCTGCTGTGGTGGAGGCTGCTGTGGACCTCTTGGCTTCTGCTGCTGCTGTGGGGGCCTCTGCTGCTGCTGAGAGCGGGGACACTCCCACATACGGTGCCCTGTCGCACCGCACCCAAAACAGGTACCGGTGAACTGCCTCGGAGGTGGTGCTGGAGGTGCTGCTGGCGCTCGGAAGGCTGGGCGACCTGTGCGCCTCTGCTGCTGCGGTCGATGCTGCTGCAAGTCACCGGAAGGAGTGGGCCTCTTCCGGTCTCTCCTCTGACCGCGATCGGACTGAGAACTGGCCCACTCAGCCTCATAAATCTGGGCCTTCCGTACCACTCCCTCAAATGTCGGGAGCTCATGCCCAATGACACGGCCTCAAAGACCGTAACGCAAACCATCCTCAAATCAGCAAGCTTTTCACCCCTCATCATCTACTAGATATGGTGCAAATCTAGACAGCGCTACAAAACGGGCCGCATACTGAGCCACGGTCATATCACCCTGCACCAGGGCCTCGAACTCCAACGTTCGCTGTCGTCGGATGTGATCAGGAAAATACTGTCTATCGAACCAATCCACAAAATCCTCTTATGTCCACACAAAATCAGTGCCTGCTGCTAGGGAGACTGACGCCCACCAATGCTCAGCCTCACCATGGAGGAGAAATACAGCTAATCGGACTCGTCGCTCAGTCGTGCATCCCATCGTCTCAAATATCTTCTCCACATCGGCAAGCCATCTCTCAGCTACCGTCGGGTCTGACTCACCCTGGAAACGCGGGGGATCGAGCCGTCGAAACTCACGAAGGAGGGCACTCGTATGGTCCTGCTCGGCCTGCTTCGGTGAGACAACAGGGTGCCTGCCCTGTCCCTGAAGTGCCAAAAAACATGATGTTTTATTTAAACCAATATGATTTAAATGATTTTTAAACTCGCAAGTATACGAATCAGATGTAGATATGGTACATACTACAAGATCGTTCCCATGAGGACTGGTCGTCACAATTCAAATCTATGATTCTCCTTAACTAATCCAACAAATAATGGAGTGAATTACTAAGCACAATTCTATGAAAAAAATAATTGAGAATAGGGAAGAAAATTCAATCAGAGAGAGAGAGAGCACTAGGACTTTTGAATCCACCCCTAATTATCCTAACCCTTGTTTTGTCTGTTGATTCACCCTAATTTAGATTAACACAACTTATATAAAGAAAGCACAATCTTTGTCCTTAGTCGAACATACAGACAGTCTAATCTCCTAAAGCAATGCAATGAATAACACATCCCATGTCCTTGGTCGGGCACATAGAATGTATACTTCATGAAAGCACCCTGTTTCTTCCTCTATAGGAAACCTGTTCATGTTCAGACACAAGCACCTAGAATAAGCATCCAAACAACATCCATATATAGACTTTGGTCAAGTTCATAGATGGAGAAGTACAGAATTTAAACCAATCAAGCACACTAGAGAAAGAAACAAATCAATCAAGTTAAGATGAAATCAACAAACAAGGATCATTCAAGTTAGGGGCTTCATCTCAGCCCTAGCTAAGGAAATTAGCTATCCATGAGATCAATTAGAAAGTAGGAAAAATACAATTTAAACAATAAGAACATCTTTCCCTTCTTTCTTCCTCTCTCTCTCTCTCTCTTTCTTCCTTCTTTCTTCCTCTCTCTCTCTTTCTTTCTTTCTTCTCTTTCTTCGCACTTGATCTAGCTCCCAGCTCTCCTCCAGCTCTGGACCCGCTCTAACTCCCCTTCTCTATGTTTTGCATCTCTTTTTATATCTGCTGGAGTGGTAAAAATCGGATTTGGAAAGCTGTCGCATGCGCAGCGAAAGGCTTTTCGCAGCCAAGTTCGGGGCCTCGAAACACGCACTTTCCTTGTTCAAATTCCAAACAAACACCGTCCCTTAGGACTTTCTTGGGTCCTCTACATGATGGATGGTTCAGATCTACCATATAATCAAAGATGGTGGCCCACAACCGCCTGGAAAATCGGATTTCCTAATATGTGCGAAACCTTTCTCACCCTTTCGCTGTCGTGATCGGTGGGCCCCACAGAAGTATTTTCTGAAAAATCCACCCCGTCCATTGGATTCAGGATGAAATTTCAGTAAAAACTGGGTAGTTCTGAATGTTCATTGACGCGGCACAGAGAAGAAATCACAAAAAGATCAGTTTTGAATGTTGCAGGGTAGTCCGTTTGTGGCCTCTGTACTGCACATGTGTGCACGCATGGGTGTAAAGTATCAGCATGGTTTTGAAGCTCTCGAAGCCCTCTGCATAAAAAGATTGAGTGTATCCTCAAGAGATGGTTTCCTTGATTGTGAAGGGACTTGTTGATATTGCGGAAACTGTTGAAGTTGTTGATTGCCAGCTTGAGGGTAAGTTGCATGGGAGGATTTCCAGATGGTCCTCCTTGTTATGGTCCTTTTGCCCAAGAGAAATTTGGATGCCTAGCCTAACCTGGGTTAAAAGTTTTTGAGTAAGGATTATTTCCAGGTCTTGGAAAAGTGTTCATTGCATGTACTTGTTCAGAAAGAAGTTCTGGGGATGCTGCACCAGATGGACAAGACAGTGTAGAATGGGTAGGACTAGAACATATGGCACATGCCTCGACTTGAGTTGTTTGTGGAGGTCCATTATGCAACATCAGAGCATCAACCTTCTTTGTCAGGCCATCAATCTTGGCATAGAGATCTGGCGTGACTCCTATCTCATATATACCACCTCTCTTCTGTGGTTGGGGACTTCTATCACCTCTATTTGAATAGTCCCATTGCTGGGAATTTTCACATAGGGTTTCAAAGAAATTCCAAGCTTCGACATCGCTTTTAGTCATGAATGACCCTCCACTAGTGGCATCAACCATGCGACGGTTTTGGGGTGACAAACCGTCATCGAAGTATTGAACCTGTTGCCACTTCTCAAAACCATGGTGTGGACATTTAAGAAGCAAGTCCTTCCATCTTTCCCAACATTCATGAAAGTGCTCTCCCTCTTTTTGTGTGAAAATTTGTGATTTCTCTACGGAGAGCATTAGTTTTGTGAACCGGGAAGAACTTGTTTAAGAACTTCTTAGACAATTGGTCCCATGTAGCGATAGATCCAACTTCTAGGGAATTCAACCATGCTTTCGCCTTATCCTTCAAAGAAAAAGGAAACAGGCGTAGGCGGATCGAATCATCTGAGAAGTTTTGGAACTTAAAGGTGGAGCAAATGTCTAAGAATTCTTTCACATGATGATATGGGTCCTCCTTATCTAACCCATAAAAGGATGGCAACAATTGTATGACCCCTGGTTTAAGTTCAAAGTGTGTTGCCATAGTGGCTGGCAACACTATGCATGAAGGCGCATTAAATTGGACAGGAGCTGAATAATCTCTGAGAGCTTTAACTTCATTCTCATTCGCCATTTCAACAGGATTATTTCTCAATCTTCCACGAAGTGTTCTTTCTATTTCAGGATCAAAAGGTGCTAGTTCTATATTCAGAGATCTACGTCCTAGTATAAACTAAGTTACTACAATGTAAGAAAGAAAACTAAACTAAGATGCAACCTAAGAGAAGTAAAACTAGAACAAGATAAAATTATGTAAGCAAGGATTGGAAGAAAGAACCTGAAAAAATGAGACGATCAATGTCTGAAGAATAGGGAGCTCCTCCTTCACTTCCTGTAAACAAAATAAAAACAAAATAAATTAAATTTCCTAAAATAATGCTAGAAAAATCCTAAGCAACGGCTAATTTCTAAAAAAGAAAGCTTCTAATCTTAGATTCTAAAAAGGAAAAAAAAATTCTAAAACTAGAAAATAGAAAGTTACTTGAAAGAAGAATCCAAATCTAAAAATAGAAAATTGAACAATTCAAAAAAAAGAAATTCGAGAATTAGAAAATTTCTAAAAAGTAAAATCCTAATTCTAAAAATAGAAATTAGAAAGAGTAAAATGGAGAATTTAGAAAGATGTTACCAAATTAGAAGTATATGTCAGGACCCTACAAAACAGGAAATAGATTAGTTTCTAAAATAAAGAAAAGAACTCTAAATCTAAAGTCAGTAAAATCCTAAGCTATGAATTATGATAAGAGAGAATCCTAAACTCAATTTGGAACGAAACAGTCCCCGGCAACGGCGCCAAAAACTTGATGTTTTATTTAAACCAACATGATTTAAATGATTTTTAAACTCGCAAGTATACGAATCAGATGTAGATATGGTACGTATTACGAGAACGTTCCCACGAGGACTGGTCGTCACAATTCAAATCTATGATTCTCCTTAACTAATCCAACAAATAATGGAGCGAATTGCTAAGCACAATTCTATGAAAAAAAACAATTGAGAATAGGGAAGAAAATTCAATCAGAGAGAGAGAGCACTAGGACTTTCGAATCCACCCCTAATTATCCTAACCCTTGTTTTGTCTGTTGATTCACCTTAATTTAGCTTAACACAACTTATATAAAGAAAGCACAATCTTTGTCCTTAGTCGAACATACAGACTATCTAATCTCCTAAAGCAATGCAATGAATAACACATCCCATGTCCTTGGTCGGGCACATAGAATGTATAATTCATTAAAGCACCCTGTTTCTTCCTCTATAGGAAACCTGTTCATGTTCAGACACAAGCACCTAGAATAAGCATCCAGACAACATCCATATATAGACTTTGGTCAAGTTCATAGATGGAGAAGTACAGAATTTAAACCAATCAAGCACACTAGAGAAAGAAACAAATCAATCAAGTTAAGATGAAATCAACAAACAAGGATCATTCAAGTTAGGGGCTTCATCTCAGCCCTAGCTAAGGAAATTAGTTATCCATGAGATCAATTAGAAAGTAGGAAAAATACAATTTAAACAATAAGAACATCTTTCCCTTCTTTCTTCCTCTCTCTCTCTTTCTTTCTTTCTTCTCTTTCTTCTCACTTGATCTAGCTCCCAGCTCTCCTCCAGCTCTGGATCCCGCTCTAACTCCCCTTCTCTATGTTTTGCATATCTTTTTATAGCTGCTGGAGTAGTAAAAATCGGATTTGGAAAGTTGTCGCATGCGCAGCGAAAGGCTTTTCGCAGCCAAGTTCGGGGCCTCGAAACACGGCACTTTCCTCGTTCAAATTCCAAACAAACACCGTCCCTTAGGACTTTCTTGGGTCCTCTACATGATGGATGGTTCAGATCTACCATATAATCAAAGATGGTGGCCCACAACCGCCTGGAAAACTGGATTTCCTAATATGTACGAAACCTTTCACACCCTTTCGCTGTCGTCATCGGTGGGCCCCACAGAAGTATTTTCTGGAAAATCCACCCCGTCCATTTGATTCAGGACAAAATTTTAGTAAAAAATGGGTAGTTCTGAATGTTCATTGACGCGGCACAGAAAAGAAATCACAAAAAGATCAGTTTTGAATGTTGCAGGGTAGTCCGTTTGTGGCCTCTGTACTGCACATGTGTGCACGCATGGGTGTAAAGTATCAGCATGGTTTTGAAGCTCTCGAAGCCCTCTACACGGTAGACGGATTGGATGAGCCGTATGAGTGATGGGTGGGGCCCACTAGCGTCCGTAAAACTGGCCAGCGGCCAGTTACGCGCTGCCAAAATGGAAGAAGGAAATTTCCTTCTTTCCTTTTTTTTTCTTCTGTCAGAGACGGTCAAACCATCTCTGTCTTTACCGTGCACAGCTAGTGCATTTGTGCACTATGTACACGCCACATATACAGGGTCCACTGTGATGTTTCTCAGAAATCAGAATCGTCCATCTATTTTTTTCTCCCAGATTAAGGCGTTGACTCCAAATTTGAGGCAGTTCCAGATATCAGGTGGGCCCAAAATCAACAGTTTGTGGGCTGATTTGTCAGTTGGGGCACTTCCATAGTGATCCGAGGGTTGAAATTTGAAATGTACGGTTAATTTATGTCCTTAATCCCATGTATAAAGTTCTGAGCCAATCGAATAGAGGGAACCATGTGATCTTGCATTCTGGACTAGTTTCGGGCCTCTTTAACGTAAACGGCTTGATTTCTTAGATCCCTGGCATGTAAATTCTTCAATGTTAGTCCTCTGGACTCCGTTCCTTGCCCTGCTGACTTCGGAACGTCAAATCCATGCTTTTAGTACTCTTTTTCAGTCAACGCTCCTGATTACACACTGCAACAAAAATATAATTAAAATATTCCATTAAGCATTGTCATGTACGTAAACTCAAATAATAACAGGGTCTAATATACAATATTCGACACTCTTCACAGCCGTCACAGCCTGTAACATCTGCTGCAACTGAGAGGCACTCACGGATACGGTCGGGTCCGCACCGGTCTCTGGTAGAGGAACAGTATACTCCGGATGGGCAGTAGGAATCTCTGGTGGTGGAATGGGCATCGTAGGTGGTAGTGCGAGAGTCTCAGGCGGTGATGCGGGAGTCTCAGGTGGTGGTACGGGGATCGATCGGGTCACTCTCTAGCGCGCCATGTCCTACAAGAAGACCGAAGGCGCCTATCAACTTGGAAACTCTCGAAGGTACGCACGTTAAGGGTCGGTAATAAAAGATCGCTAAGCTATCCGAACTAAGGACTCAATCATTCAAACTCATAGTAGACATGTAATGTTATTCTTGGTTATTCCCGAGTTATGCTCTGATACCAACTTCTGTCACACCCCAAACTCGGAAATCGGGCTCACAAAATTTTCGATCGCCGAATCTGGAACCGACAGCCTCCGTAGAACCCCATTATCAGCTCCTATCGCCCATACGCCAAGTTTCGATCCTGGGATGCTACAAGGAGGATTTTCAACATCAGTTTAATTCTTCATAAGCATAACCAAAGGCATAACCCACAAACAACAACCAAAAACTCCATCACATTTCCACTATGATTAAAAACTTTACAAGTACAATGAGCATAAAGGGAAATACAATGATGACAGACAAAAAGCTCCAAAATGATCTACTCTGCGCTCTTGCCTCAGCGCTGCTGCGTCCTCGCGTCACCTGCATGCAACGATCGTGCATAAGCTTATAGAAAGCTTAGAGGGTGGTGAAAGTGTGTGCGTAAGGTAGTAATGCGGTATGTAGAATCAGAGTAATGCGGAACATGCTGATGAATCCATGAATACCACTAGCCGTACCAAGGCTATGCGATGCAAGACATGAATGATGTCAGTCATACCAAGGCCATGCGATGCGAAATGCAACTCAAGCATACAAATCCTCATCTAAGTCCACATATCAGTACAGCTCAAAATCTGGGATATCACTGGGGTCTAGTACACTCTAAACCAGATTGCCGCCCCATCGCGTGCAATAAGGTAAGTGGAAGAGACCTCACTACCCGCCTGCCAATATCGGGCTTGGCTCGTCGATAGCGGACCCATTCCTCAAGCTGGTCAGACTCAGCCTAGCATTGCCCCCTCCTCTCGGGCGAGTAAGGCCGTACCCCCTTCCAACCGACCACGACACAGTGGAAAGCGCAGCCGTCTGGTAATCGGCACTCGGCGCTCCTGCACCCACTCGGTCTAGACGTTGGAGCAACCTCTTGGTACCATAAGGGTTTAGGGACTTTCACCTAGGGACATCTATAGCACCCCATGTAGAACAAGATTTCTGGTATCTAATCCTGCCAACCACAATATGCCTGTGGAGGCTACGGCCCTGATGTTGCTAGGGCGTATGGTAACCATATCACATAATGTAAATGCATGAATCACACTATCCAGTCATGCAGTAATCCTGCGCATCTCGTGCGCTCATGTGGGGCAACACCGCCTAACCGGGAGCCCCTAAACAATCTGCCCGAAGGCATATGTATGATCAGTCACTTCTCATACCAAGCATACATATGATGCATATGATCATGAATCATGGGACTATATAAACATGTTATATGGGATAGATATTGTTCATAAGGAGATGGGCCTAGACGGCCTACAAATATGGGCCTAACAATGGGCCCTAGGGAGAATCATAATGCGGACATTTAACCAACATTATTCGACAATGTGGACGTCAAACCAACATTGCTCCCAAGGCATTGCTCGTCGTAAACATCATTACATGAACCAGGTTGGGGTTACACATTGCAATGGGCCTTAGGTTCATCCCATTGGGCCTTAGATACATCAAATGGGTCATACCATATGGGCCTTTCATTCGTCAAGTAGGCCACATTAATGGGCCGCACCAATGGGCCTTATGTGCATTGCAATGGGTCATAACCCGTGAGCCTTAGATACATCAAATGGGCCTAGTCTAATGGGTCTTATATGTAACGAATGGGCCACACCAATTGGGCCCCATATGTACCTCAAATGGGCCTCAACCCGTAGGCCCTAATACATCTCAATGGGCCTTAACCCATGGGCCCTAGAATACATCAAATGGCCTAATGACATGGGCCTTACATCCACATCAAAGTGGGCCCCAATGATCTACCATAAATACATTAAGATGGACCTCAAAACATGCCAAGGTGGGGTCCACTTGGACTATGGATCTGGCTCATCTTTAGCTCATGCCATAAAATGATCTTTCAAAATGGATAAACGGATTGGACGCAACATAAGCATCATGGTGGGGGTCCATTTGAGGGCCCACCATGATGTGTATTATATTACATAATATAATAAATATATACATATATATATATATAATATGTATACAATATAATATAATATAATATATAATCACATGTGCACATGCACCACACGCACACACACCATGCACACGCACGCACCCACACATGCAGGCACCTACGCACACACACCATGCACACGCACGCACGCACCCACACATGCAAGCACCCACACACCCACCCATGCACATGCATCTCAGCGGACTCCACCGTCCAGCGGACGGTGGGATAAAATGCATAAATCATGTGGGATCCACGTGGAGCCCACCGTAGTGTTTACATGTCATCCGACCTGTTGACAAGGTCACATGGACCTGAGTGAAAGGAAAACACAAATTTCATCTTGATCCAAAACTTTTGTGGCCCACAGAAGGGTTTCAATGGCAGAGGTTAAACTCCACTGTTTTCTGCAGTGTGGGCCACCTGAGCGTTGGATGCGACTCATTTTTGGAGGGGACCCACCTGAGGATGGGGTCCACCGTATAAATGGATTAGATGGCAAATAAACGTCAAGGTGGGGCCCACGGTTGGAGGCCGTGGATGGCTGCTGCCGCCCGCCGTCCGTAGGCAGCAGGTGCAGGCAGCGCCTGCCCTCACTGACAGCGGCAGCGTTGCAGCAGCGGCTGCTTGTTTTTTTTTTTTTGATTTTCTAAAAAAATTGTATGTGGGGCCCGCTACCGAAGAATCCACTCCGTCCAGTGGATTCTATGGCTCGGAATACATCAAACCAGTCTAATATTGGGTATTTTTGGCGTATAGAAACAGAAAGGTGGGCTTGACTAGCCTTGAACAGTAGGAAATACGGTTTCCTATGGTATGGTCCGCCCGGTTATCGGATTGACCTCATTTTTCGGCTCAACGCCTAAAATGAGCCAAAGAATAGGATGGACGGCGTGGATTTGAAACAATCATCAAGATCGAGTCTCTACACGTTACTCACTCAAAACCCAAAAATAAAACTCAACGTGGTTGTGAGTACACCTCACTGTCGGTTCACACAGTGAACACGTCCAACATCCAGGGACGCTGGACGGGCTGTGTTCACGAAAATTTCAAGGTGGGTCCCACACAATCGTGGCCCACTTGGATGGATCTCATATTTGTGTTTACTCCCTACATCCAGCTTGTCCAGACGGGATGCTAAGTGGGTCCACTCGGTGGACGGTATGGATAAGATACATATCTCACGGTGGGGATCATCCGAGTGGGCCACACAGCCATATCATCATCAGCAACAATGAAAGGGAGGGAGAGTAAGAGAGGAAGAAGCGTGTAGGGGAGGGACCCCACCACTATTGGGCCCTCCCTTGAACAATACATATCTCAAGTGGGTCCTACAACAAGGGACCCTTAAATCACAAAAGAGAAAGGAATGTGAGTCCATGATCACCCACCGCTCGATCTTCTTGCTCCTATGGGTTCCTTAGCTCCTTAGCTTCAATTCTAATGGAGGGAGATGAGGAATGGATGGCTAAGATGGGAGATCTTGGGATGGAAAGGTGGGCCACACTTAGAGCTTGAAGGAGAGGGAGAGGCTCATACGTATGGAATTTTCTCTCTTGCTTGGGAATGAAGTTTGGAAATGAGAGAGAGAGGTTTGTAAAAGGGAGAGAGAGAGAGATGGGTGATGTTTGATGGAGTGATGGATGTGGTGAGTGATGGGTGTAAGAGACTTTTTGACTTTTGTGGCCATTGGTGTAAGAAAAGTATGGGCTTGTAAGAGATTTTTGACTTTGGGGTTGCTTGGAAATGGGTGAAAAGTGATGTGTACTTGACCCTTGATGGGATTGATTGATGGATGATTGATGTGACATCTCATTGAGATTCTCTTGAGTTTCGCAACGTGCGGCGTTTTCCTCGCACCGAACGCTAGCCCACATCTCCTTGCCAGAGTATCGCCTCGGTGCGCGAGTCGCGACATCAGAATCGCGGCGACGGCGCGGTCGCAATGGTACAGGTCTCGGATCGAGTCGAATCAGATTAATGGCGTATGATTCAAGGTCGCGTGCAACACCGGTTAAGGGTCGAAGGTTGCCAGAATTCTACCGGAAAGACCGCGGGAACCTACTGAACGGTATGGTCTAGGATACGGGTCTTACACGGTCTGACGAGAAAAAGTTAGATATAAATGCATCTTGCATTTGTTCCCAAGTCCTTATCGATTCTGGCGCCAGATTACAATACCATCGGAATACTTTACCTGTCAGGGAAGAACAAAATAGTCGCAAGCAATATTGTGAAATAGTGGAGAAGTTACCCATTGTTGTGATGAAGTGTACCAGATGTTCTTCTGGAGATCCATCTCCATTGAATTTTTGGAAATCTGGATGCTTGAAATTAGCCGGGAATGGTACATCCTCCACTTCCTTTGGATATGGCGTTTTGTAACGGAATCTCCCAGTAAGTCCACGTTCACCGACGACTTCTGCAACCATTTGTATCATTTCTTCTTGCGTTATGATTCTCGTCGCTGGAGCAGACCCATGTGATCCTACTCTATGTAGCAATGAACCTTTAAGTTGTTGTTCAGGTTCATTCGTAGTGGCCATTACAGAGGGGCCGCCACCTAAGCCACATTATGAACAAGAGTATCCCAAGCTTATCAGAGACTTAGACACTCTTCCATCAATGTTCTTTGAGCTTCTGCCATTTCGGTCATGCGTTCATCAATACTTGGTGGAGGGTCTTGACTAACTCCTACCATATGTGTGGTGGCTTCTCTGCTCCTTGAAGAAGCCGTTGTCGGAATATAGTGGGAATGCATTAGCATAACTGGGCTTAATGAAAGAAGAGTTTTACTTGATTTTTATGTACTTCCGCAGAATTCGACCGATTCTGCACTTCCACAGAATTTAGCTTCCTTCTTCTTTCCTTCTTCTTCTTCTGGATACCTTCAAAGCCTTCTTCTTCGAAGCTCTAGTCTTCTTCATTATTGTTCAAATGAGAGGGGGAGTGGCGTATTTATACGCCTTCACACGTGCGAACCCTCAATTTTCATGCTGTGGAGCCCACTTTTCATCAAATCTCAACCATCTAATCCATCCTTATCGAACTGACATTGCGCAGACCCACGTAATCAATATGCTTTGCGCGGGTGCACACAGCACAATGTCTTCCCTTTTCATTTTTTTCTTTATTTTTATTTCATTTTCTCTAATATTTCTTTTGATTCATTCTTCAATCTTCATCATCATTTTTGTACCTCAACAGCGCCACATTTCAAAACTATGTTGTGGGCATGAACTAACAAGAGCCTTAAACCGCTCCCAACATTGGAAGAATGTTTCATCTTCCTTTTGGTCGAAGTTCATGATCGACTCTCTGATGGTGTTCGTCTTATGGTATGGGAAGAATTTTTTAATGAACTCCCTTGTCATGTCATTCTATTTGGCAATGGATCGTGGACACAGTGATGCAACCACGTCTTAGCTTTTTCTTTCAAGGAGAAAGGAAAGTGTTTCAGCCGGATTGTATCCTCAGATACATTAAGAAAGTGTAAAGTGGCAATTACCTCATCAAACTCTTTCAAGTGTAAGTATGGACTTTCATATTCAAGCCCATGGAATTTTGGAAGGAGTTGGATCACCCCTGGCTTAATGTCCATGTTTCCTAAGTTTTCTGGAAAAACCATGCATGAAGGTGTGCGCACCACCACTGGTTGTAAATAATCACGTAAAGTAAGGGGCGGGGGTTCATGATGCACCTCATTCTCATCCTGGGCTTCACTCTGAGGATCTCAGGTAGTGTCTAATCCTATGATGGATAGGCAACCCTTCGACTAATCCTTCTTCACTCAAAAGATGTAGAGTGTTATCATGGACCAACTTAGGCATGAAACACTCTCTGCCCTTAAGTAGCTAAGCTAAACCAAGGAGAGAAAGAAAATTAAAGCAACTAAGGAATCTAGAAAATATAGAAGAGAGAGAATCAAAAAGAGGTTACCGAATTGGAGAGTGCTATGTTACGATCTTACAAAACAGAAAATCCAGTTAGTTTCTAAAAATAAATCAGAAAAAATTTCAACCTAAAAGCAAAGCAAAAACTAACCCTAATCTTAACCTAATCCCAAAACTAATTAATTTTAGAAAAACACAGCTGTTAGTCCCCGGCAATGGCACCAAAAACTTGTTCACAACTCCAAGTGTAGGATCATGATATAGTAATAATCTCGGTGAGACTAAGGTCAAATCCACAGGGACTAATCTTGTGCGTATTCTAAAGTAACTAGAACCATAAATAGAGAAGATCTAAATTAGAAAATCTAAAATAAAGGAGTAATTGTGAATAAAGCTTAATCTATCAATTGAAAGTGGGAACTAGGGTGCTAAGGATCCACTTATAGCTATCAAGATGTTTCCTTACTTGATTCAAGAATCACAATTGGAATTGGAGTCCTATCATATCCAATTGAAAGATGAGATAATCAAATCTCTTAACTTTTCATAGATCTAGCCATACATAAGAGAGGATTGTGATGATTAGAAGGGATTTCATCACCCAACCATGCCCAGGAGACAATGGTGGACAACAAGATGTACCAATCTCATAATCTCAAAACAGGAAAAGAATATATTCAAAGCTATCGTGGATCTATTGTAGTTTGAGTCACAACAAACCATTAAAAACTGAAAATATTCATTAATAAATAACTAGAAGTCAATGAGGTTCAACTAGAAAAAGAATCAAAGCAAGAAAAATATCACAACACACTACAAGCTTCGCCCCTTAGCCCTAGCTAAGGAATTTAGCCAACCATAGACAAAATTGGAATCAAAACCCTAAAAGAAAGCATTAAAAACAAACTAGAAAAGAAGAAAAACTCTTAGGAGGCTCCTCCACCCTTTAGCTCAGCTCTCTGAAACTCTAGATATCCTAAAAAGTGCCTAGGAAACCCATATTTATAGCCTTGTTCATGTAAGATCGCAAAACCGCCTCAATTTACGCAGTCCGCGTAAGTTCTGCGTAATGCATTCGATGTCATCGAACAACCTTCGATGTCATCGAACGTAAGTTAATTTTCGAAAGTCGTGCCTTTACGCACTGCGTCTGTCATTCTGCCAAAACCTTCCTTCGATGTCATCGAGCAGACCTTCGATTGCATCGAAGGGTGATCGATCCATCGAGAATGTGTCCAAAACAGTCCAGCGAGTTTCTTCAAAATTCTGTAAAAAGATCGATGTCATCGAACAGTCTTCGATGTCATCGAGCAGGCCTTCGAGTCATCGAACAAGTCTTCAATCCATCGAGAAATGCATCCAATTTGTCCAACAGTCAAACTTGATTTTCAAGTAATTCTTTGTTATCATCGAACGATGGCTTCGATGTCATCGATAGGTGGTCAATGACACAGATTTTGTTGATTCTGCACTTTGCACTGCGAACTTCCTTCCTTCTCCACTTGGTTTCCTTGGATCTTGGAGTCTTGAATTCCTCAATCTTAATCTCCAAAGATCCATTCTTTGCCTTGGCAATTCTTGAGCCTTAAATCCATGTTTTTAGCATTCTTTTCAATCTAAGCTCTTAAACTCACCTTGCAACTCAAACATGTATAAAATATACCATTAAGCCTTATCATGATTGTAAAACCAAGATATAAATGGGGAAAATATGCAATAGTTGACACTCAACAGTAATTAAATGGATCCCTCCTATGATGGAAGTAGTAGCCAATGATGGAACTTATCGATGAAAGAAACCGCATACAATTTTTAGATTACTGTTCAGAAAAGTGAAATCAGTGCAAATGCAAAAGCCTTAAATGCAATAACTTGTGCTCAATTGCTAGATGAATTCAGAAAAATCATTTCTTGCGATACAACTAAACAAGCATGGGATATTCTCGAAATGACACATGAAGGAACTACTATTGTCGAAAAATCTAAAATCCAAATCTCACAACCAAGTTTGCGAAAATTTGGATGGAAGAAAATGAGTCTTTTATGGACTTCTATATGAAACTGAATGACATAGTAAATTCCATGTGGGGTCTTGGAGATAAAATACTTGAAAGTAAGGTTTGCGCAAAAATATTGCGATCACTTCCTGATAGGTTTGACTCAAAGTTTATTGCTATACGGGAATTAAGAGATACAGATATTATGAAAGTTGAGGAGTTAGTTTGTTCTCTTCAAACTTATGAGCTGAATTTCAAAGATCCTAAAATCAAGTCTATTGCTCTTAAATTTTCTAAATCTAATTCAAAGGAATCTAATGTAAATTCTGATTTTGAAGAAAACGAAGATGATATGGCTATGCTGGCAAAGAAATTTTATAAAAATTTTAAAAATAAGAAAAGAACAAATTTTCAAAAACTATTTGATAAAAGAAAAGGAAAATCAAACTTTTAAAAATATAAAACAAAAGACATTCAATGTTTCAACTGTTCTGAATATGGGCATTTAGCTTCTAAATGTCCTAAAAAGGATAAATCTAGAAGAAAAGGCATAATAGCTACTTGGAATGAATCATCAGAATCTAAAACTAATTCAAAAACTGATGAATCAGACTAGGAAAATACAAATGATTTAAATGCCTTTATGACTATAGCCAAAATCACTTCTTCATATAATTGTGATATATCTTATTATAAAACTCCAAGAAGTGACTCTGAAAATGAAGATGATTTTCAAGATGCATATAAAGACCTATACAGAGATAGTTGTAAAATTTCGGCCACATTGAAAATTCAAAAAGAAAATTATGTTAAACTACAAGTAGAACTTGAAAAAGTTGTTTTAGAAAAATCTCATTTTTCCAATAGTTTTGAAAAAACTAAATTAGATTTGAGTTTTAAGTCTTCTGAATTGCAAAAACTTAAAATTGAAAATAAGAAACTAAAACTTGAAGTTTCTTCCCTTCAGAGTTCAAAGGACACTTAGAAATATACCCTTGGTGACCAGAGACTTGAAAAACTACTACCCTCATATAGGAGATGTGGTGACAAGTCTGGACTAAGTTATATTAAAAATAACTCATTAAAATCTAACGATTCTGCTCCTACCTTTGTAAAAGGAGAATCCTCGAACTCTAAAGCAGAGACTCTAAAAGATTCAAATTATAAAAGTAATGACTTCAAAAACTCAAAACCTTTTCAAGTCTCTAAAATAAATAATAATGTGAATTTCTATAAACATTAAAGGAATAATAATAGAAATCCTCCTTTAGCTGAAAAAATTGTGGACTTGCTTAAAGAGCTATTGAAATCTAACTCTGATAAGACTGGAGTATATAGAAAAAGGAGAAATCCTAACTCCCAAACACAGCGTAAAGCAAGAGATCCTCCTAAACCCAGAAACGTAATCAAATGGGTTCCAAAGGTTAAGTGTCTTGTAATCCACACAGCTTTCAAAGCAAGTAGCCATTCGAGATGGTACTTGGATAGTGGATGTTCGAGACACATGACAAGTGATAAGGCTATACTCTCAAACATCAACTAAGTAAATAACAGCTTAGTTACATTTGGAGAAGTAAGCAACTGCAAGATAATTAGCCAAGGTAATGTACAACTTCTTAACTTACCTCTCTTTGAAATGTTTTATATGTTAAAGGATTAAAACATAATCTTCTGAGCATATCTCATATCTATGATTATAAACATAGCGTAAATTTTTCATATCACGTATGTGAGATAATTAATGAGAAAGGAAATGTAATATTCAATGGTCGCAGAACGTCTGAAAATTGCTGTATAATTGATAACTCTTACTCAAAAAACCATTTATGTTACATGGTCCAAATAAACGAGACTAAACTATAGCATCAACGTCTTTGACATGTAAATTATAAAATTTATATAAATTAACCAAAAGAGATCACTTACGTGGCCTACCCAAACTGAAAAAGATAGAAAAAGTTTGTGGTGCATGTCAAATAGGCAAACAAATTAGGAGTAGTTACAAGAAAGTGAACTCCTTAGCTATGGCTAGACCTCTTGAACTTCTCCATATGGATTTAATCGGACCAACTAGAATGAAAAGTAAAGGCGAAAAGAAATATTTTTTGGTTAGTTGATGACTACAATAGATACTCTTGGGTAGCCTTTCTAAGAGAAAAATCAGATACTCTTGATGCATTCAGAAAACTCATAAAACGTATCCAAACTGAAAAAGAGTTATCTGTGGTCAGAATTAGAAGTGATCAAGGTACCAAATTCAAAAATAGAAATTTTGAGAAATATTGCAATGATCATGGTATATTACATGATTTTTCTGCTCTAAAAATACCTCAGCAAAATGGGTTTACTAAAAGAAAAAATAGAATTCTTCAAGAAATGGCTAGTGTAATGCTAAATAGTATGAACCTATCTAAAAGTTTATAGGCTGAAGCTATTAGTACTGCATGCTATATAATTAATTGTATTTATATTAGAAAAGCTAAAAATAAAACAACTTATGAACTATGATTTAACAAAAAGCCCACCGTTAAATATTTTTGAACTTTTGTAAGCAAATGCTTTATTTTACGTTACTATGAAAACTTGGAAAATTTTGAAGCCAAAAGCGATGAGGGAATATTTCTAGGTTATGCCCTGAATAGTCGGGCAAACTATGTTCTTAACAAAAAGAACTGGGGTTATACAAGAACATATAAATGTTGTGATAGATGATCAATCGATCACACCCAATCTTGACCAAGATGATGATGATGATATCAATTTGGTTAATATACCTGAATCTTCATCTAAATCTGACCATATTGAGTTAAGGTTAGTCAAAGATCATCCGACTAATCAAATACTTGGTAACCCTCACACTGACATTCAGACAAGAAGACAACTAGAAAATATATGTAATCATGTTTGCTTTACTTCCTAAATTGAACCGGGTAATGTAAATGAAACACTCACTGATGAAAGTTGGATAAACATCATGCAAGATGAATTAAATCAATTTATTAGAAATGATGTATGGTATTTGGTTTCCAAACCTACTGACAAATATGTGATTGGAACCAAGTGGATTTTTTAAATAAAACTAATGAAATGGGGAACATTATCAGAAATAAGGCACGACTAGTTGTACAAGGTTATACTCATATAGAAGGTATTAATTACGATGAAACCTTTGCACCAGTCGTGCGCCTTGAATTGATCATATTATTTATTTCCATTACATGCCATAAAAAATCAAAATATATCAAATTGATGTAAAAAGTTCTTTTCTAAACGGTGATTTAAATGAGGAAGTCTATGTTGAACTACCAAAGGGTTTTGAAGATCCCAAACTTCCCGATCATGTTTACCGTCTTAAAAAAAGCTCTTTATGAATTAAAACAAGCTCCCATAGCGTGGTATGAAAAGTTGACTAAATTCTTACTTAGTCATAATTTTATTATGGGTAGCGTTGACAAAACCTTATTTGTCAAGAAGTATAATGATGATATCCTAATTATTCAAATCTATATTGATGATATTATTTATGGATCTACGTGTGCTAATTTACCTACTGAGTTTGCAGATCTCATGAAATCCAAGTTTGAAATGAGTATGGTCAACGAACTAAACTATTTCCTTGCATTACAAGTTAAACAACTTGAAGACGGTATATTCATCTCATAGACCAAATATGCTTTGAACCTTGTAAAAAGGTTTGATTTTGAAAATGGTAAGAATTTCAATACTCTGATGAGTACGATTCTTAAACTCTCAAAAGATGAATCGGGTAAAAGTGTAGCTCTCAAATATATCGCAGTAGATCTGATATTGGTAGTCTTCTATATTTAACTACTAGTAGATCTGATATTGCATTCAGCAGTGGAATTTTTGCTAGATACTAATCTGATCCTAAAGAATCTCACTTATCTTCTATCAAATGAATAATCAAATATGTCACAAGTTCTGCGACCTTAGGATTATGGTATCCACATGATACGTCTTTACAAATCGCAGGTTATACAAATGGATACTGGGCAGGAAATGTTGATGATAGAAAATCTACCAGCGGTGGATGTTTCTATGTTGGAACCTGCTTAGTATCTTGGCTCAGTAAGAAACAAAATTTCATATCTCTATCCACTGCATGGGCTGAATATATTGTTGCAGGGAATGCTTGCACTCAGGTAATGTTGATGAAAAGAATGCTAGCTGACTATGGAATTACATAAGATACGATGACACTATATTGCGATAATTATAGTGCCATAAATATCTCTAAAAATCCTATTCAATATTCTCGTACAAAGCATATTGACATACAATATCATTATATTCGAGAATTAGTTAAATATAAAACTATCATGTTGAAATACATTCAAACCGAGAAGCAGCTTGTAAATATACTGACTAAGCCACTTAACAATATTAAGTTTTCAAATCTAAAGCATGATCTTGAATTGTGTATTGTTAAATAATTTTTCTTCTCTTTGCATTTATTTTTATGTCTATATGTAATTATGAATTGCATGAAAAGAAAATTGAAAAATAAACATTTATAAAAATTAAAAAATCAATTTTTTTGGGATTTTTTGGCCACCTCGTAGCTGACCGAAATCTTTGACCAGTCGAGCACGTGCTCGGGCTAGCCGAAGATCGCGCGGATTGCACAAAAAGGGGAAAATCCCCAATTTGTTTCACTCCACATCTTCTTCCTCGGGTAGCCGGTGCCCCATTCGACCAACCCATCACCCAACTCTCTTGTAAGTGATTTGTTTTCTCCTTTAAGTTTTAGGTTGTCTATTGTTAGATTTGTATGTTTGATTTTTCTCCATTTGAAACCCTTTTTCTTGTGGGTTTTTCATCAAAATCTGATCTACTCTATTCCTTATATTTTTTGTTGAAATTTTTCTTATGCATTCACAATGGAATGTAGAGCTAAAAAATCTGTTCACAAGGCTCGAGTCGGTTCATCTTTTAGATCAACTCCTCTTGGTGTACGGACCCTACGGTCACCGGAGGATGATCCGGAAAATGTCCGGGACTTCCTCACAAGGGACATTATCATTTAAAAAGTTGTAAATCTGGACCACATTGCTTGGTTTGGTCTAGTTCTTATTCTTTTTTAGGTTGGTTGGGATTGCATTTTGAACTGGGGTGGAACGGCTTACCGGTCCGTCGTACAAGGCATGTATTCCTCTATTTGCGATATTTCTGTTGAGAATTTGTCATTCTCTATTAAATTTGTAGAAGAAATATTCACGATTATGCCTTACATCATATCTGCTTTAATGGAAATAGATGTTGCAGATGATAGAATTCCAATCACCACACTTTCAGAGAAAATGCCTAACTCTGAAAAGTAAACTATTGCTAGAGCATTGTGTGTCTTGTGTTTGTATGTTGATATATATATGTGATTCAAGACGACATCACAATGGTTCAAGACATGTACGGTGCTCGACTTTAAGAAATCCAAGGTTATGTACTGTGTTCTCTTCCGTATGCATCAATGTTCAAGTCTACATCAATAAGAAGAGTGTTTGTTCAAGACTCAAGTTGTAACATCCCGAAAAATCGAGGGTCGAGTAGTAACTCAACTCTCGAGTTCCAGAACATCACTTATGCAACATAGATAATGATGATTTAATGTTGTCTGTGTTAGTACAATAAACATGAGTGAAATTCTACCAAAACAGTAATTCATACTCCAGATCCATGTATAAAGCGTAAGCGGAAGACTGAAAGGTATATATAGATATATATAAAACAAAACATTCTCGATGTCCAGAGTATGAACACTAACTGAGTCATATATATATATATATATATATATATATATATATATATATATGTTGGTTCTGAATCAAAAAGTCAAAATAGTACAATGGAAATTATCAACCACAAAGATCGAGGGTTAGCATGTGTGAAAGACGCCTATGCGAAGCCTCTCCATTTGGAACCGCATGTAGGAGAACTCCTCCCGATCGTCATAGAAGTCGGGCTCGAGTCTCCCGTGCTCGAAGAGAAGAATACATGCATCCGATATAAATGGGTGGGCTGATCTTCATATTCTTAAGAACAACCGCTTATGACAACATGGTGTTGTGCGTGCAAGGTCCTCCATGTTCAACTCGTGGCCGACATTACGAGCCATCTTCAGATCGAGCGACCAAATGGGAGCGAAAAGGTCATTCTGGATGATCGAACAACAATATTGAACTATCTGAAATAGGATGAATGTGGGCAGGCATATGTTGTCCCCATGTCCCATCTTGTACAGAAAGTCCACCATCAACCGAGTACACTCCGCACGGTTACCCGACCGTGGGTACACATTGTATGTGAAAATGTGATGGAGTAAATGGAAGTCCTCAGCCATCTTTGTCGCCGCAATATAATTTCCTTGCGTCCAAGTAACTCGGTGACCACAAAGGTATCGCGTACGGCGATCCCTTTCCCGCGCACTTCTGGAGAAGTCGTCACTAGGAAGCACTTGACCACGCGGGATCTTCGTGATCCGAACCACTTCATCCACAGTGATTGTGTGCCTTATGCCCCTCATAGAGATAGTGAACTGAAGAGGCTCTAATGATGGATTTACGATGTGGGCATAAAAAGCACGAACTGTGTTCTCACATGCAGGGGACTCACCGTCAAAAATAGAATTCCATCTGATATCCACCAAGTGGTCCATCATCGGGTGTAGCCCAAATATCCTCTCATCCACGTGAGCTTCAAACACGACCTTACGGCCAGCAAAACGCCCATATTCAACGCCTATCGGATAGGCATTTCTGACAGGATGTTAAGGATCCAGGTCTCGCTTCGACCTAAACTCCCGAACGGTGCTAGTACCGGCCCCATCGTCGACTCTTCTTCCGGAATGAATACCGGGCCGCTGGGCCTTCGTCATCGTTGCAAGGTCTTCCTCTTCCCCATGAGAGATAGGATGGAGGAAATGGAGAAGATAGCCGTAATCAACTCGAAAAGGGCCATGGATTGAAGGAAGGAGAGAGAAAGGGCTGTTTCCTTTGATTTTCCACGAGCAATAGCCCCAACAAGTGTAGAAGAGACATCAGGGATAGGAAATGAAGAAGGAACAAGAGGAAATTGGGATGGGTTAGGAGGTTACCCGATTTGGAGCTCTAAATGGGGGATGTGAGAGCTCCAACGTGAGGGAAAGAGGAAAGACAGGAGGCTAAGGCTGTTGTGATCGATGGGAGTGGGTGATTTATGAACGAAAATGGGGGATTGAAAGATTGGAGGAGAGCCTTGAGGGAGAAAACCGAAAATGGAAGGGGAGGGCGTTTGGAAGGGGAAGTGTGAGAAAGAGGGTGGCTCCAGCCCTAAAAATCCTAAACCCCCACACATTTCGCACCCACCACATTCTTGGGGAGGTCGGGCCAACCGTTCCCAGGCCCTACCCACCGTCCGAAACCCCACCCGACCGCGGTGCGCCACGGTGACCGTGGTTCCACCGCCGTCCGCCTTGGCCGGCACTGCGCCGCCGCGGTGGGGCCGTGTTCTCCATGGTCCCAAGGTGACAAATGCACCCTGGTTCGACCCTGGGTCCCATTGTATTTAAGTGGGGAGGCCCCCGACTCGACTCAGTTCCAGATCGGGTGTTTTCGAGAAATTCCAGATCTGGACTGATCTTTTCTGATTTTTAATGACTGGATTTGGGTGGATAGCGATCTAGACACGTCAATAGACAGTCTAAAAGTGATTTGAACTAGACTCGTGCGACCAGGATCGAGCACGGACTCGATCAAAATGCGCGTTTTCTACGAACTTCGCCAAATGGCGAAATCGGAAATCCTAGGACTGTTTCTAAAATTTTCTCGCACCCTCCTAGGTTGTAATACGTCAGCGTACGTCGTGGGAACATAACTCAGGTCCGGTTTAATCAAAATCATGCTCGATACCAACTGTAACATCCGAAAAATCGAGGGTCGAGTAGTAACTCAACTCTCGAGTTCCGAACATCACTTATACAACATAGATAATGATGATTTAATGTTGTCAACGTTTAGGAGTGGTCTGTGTTAGTACAATAAACATGAGTGAGATTCTACCAAAACAGTAATTCATACTCCACATCCATGTATAAAGCGTAAGCGGAAGACTGAAAGGTATATATAGATATATACAAAACAAAACATTCTCGATCTCCAGAGTATGAACACTAACTGAGTCACCGTATATATATATATATATATATATATATATATATATGTGTGTGTGTGTGTGTGTGTGTGTGTGTGTATGTGTGTGTGTGTGTGTGTTGGTTCGAATCAAAAAGTCAAAATAGTAATGAAATTATCAAGCACCCCGTAGCCCCGCAGCACTCAAGCAATGCTCTATGCGAAGCCTCCATATAACCGCATGTAAGAGAACTCCTCCCGATCGTCATAGAAGTCGGCAACTCGGTCTCCGTGCCGCAAGAATACCTGCATCATCGTGGAAAGGTCCGGTGGGTGTTTTAAAATACCGTCCCGTAACGTGGGAGTGAGTAGCTAACTCAATGGAACAATAAAGCATAGGTTAACATGTTATCAATACAGTCAAGCAGTAATGATAAAGCAGTACAATCAAACACTCCTAACTACTCTTATTAATGCAAGTATGAATGCAGTCATGATGGATGCCCTCACCAACATACTCCCTCATGCGACACCATCTCACGCTCACGGCATGCTTTCATCCCACAGTACTCCACATCTTCCAGGCACATGCAATGTATGATGAGCATGATTACCGAGTTTTTAATTAGTCCATTTCAAACAGCAGGATTGGGAAACTAAGGTACCTCCCTTGTATCATTCCCAAACATGATCCATTCTAGAGTCTTCAGTCCTAGTTAATCTCAGACGATGATGTGTTTTCTAGGTCACCGCAAATATCTATAACTATGCTGAAGATACATTACGCACAAAGGTTACACCACTCCCCCATCACCTCTTTAACGATTCATCACTATACAAAAACAGGCTTAGTTCATACTCTCTACATTGCGGCAAAACTCATCGCCTCACTGCAAATTCAGAGTATACTCGAGGTCACTCCACTAACGTCCTACCAAGCATGTGAACTATTTTCGGCCGACCGGTCCACTTATGACAATGGGACTCGGATGCAACCCGACCGGGGACCACAGCCAGTGCTACGCTAGTGTAGGCCACACTCGAATATAGTGTCCCATACCACCATAATCGGCTCACGAGTCTGGTTACTCACTGGTCACTACGGGGAGGCACGTGGCCCCAGCGTAGGCCGACAGCTCGACCACGGTGTCCCATACCACCATGCCCGCTCATAAGTCTTAGCGGATCGAGGTACCATGGTTAACGGGACTCCACTGGTAAGTTCGGTACCCTAGGTTCAAGCAGGCGTCCAAACATGGTGAACATACATTAGACATATCGGGTTACTTGACGAGCCGGACTAGCTCGAGCGCATGGTCAACTGAACGGCATGAAGTGCATAAGCACTTCGCGTGGCCTAACCACTGTCGCCAACTGACGTACGACTCGGGTGCGTCAAACACATCCTACGTGGCGAAGTGAATCTCAACCACGGTCTCAAGTCTGGTACCGATTGTCTGGACTATAAACATAGTCCCAAACTCAATCAATCCCTATTCATAGCATGTGGAGTAAAGCATAATAAACAAAGTAATTAAAGCATGTTAACAAGTATGCCATAAAGCATGTTATAAAGCACTACATAAATAGGGATACAAACACATATATTGTACAAGTAAGCGGTTTAAGTAAACAACCTCATGGAGGAAATCATACATGTCTCTAAGGTAGTTGAGAATCCCATCTCAATACCCTCCTAAGGCATCAATATCCAAATACTTGCTCACACAAGCATTTTCACAAACACTTAACATACACTATTTCAACATACTTAGTGTATGTTAGTAAACATATATTAGGGCGAGTCCTTTCACCAAGCAAGTATTTTATGCATATATAATGTATTTATACAATAAATAATTATGGCAAACACATCTCTAAAATATATACGTATATGGTACTTTATACAATACAGTATTTCTACATACATAGTGTATATAAGAAAAACATGCATTAGGGCGAATCCTTTCGCCAAATAAGTATTTTATCCATATATCGTACATTCATACAATAAATAATCATGTCAAACACATTTCCAAAAAATATACGTATACGGTATTTTCTACGTATACCTAGAATATGTAAAATTCCATAATCTACATCTTTAATCGAAACAAAAACGGAAAGCATTTTTTGTACATGTGCATTGCATGCGAGGATTATGAATCTATCATTATCGACATTAAAAGCATTGAAAACTATAACCTATACACCTAAAGTCCTCACCTTGTGTTATAGAATCGTAATTAATATCGGTAGGTTTGCTAAGCTTCCGTATTTGGATGATTTAAGAGTTTGGCAACCTAGAGAATGAAATAGGTTAGCTATTTCCTAACCTACAAGTTCATCTAAACCCCAAAAGCAGATTAGGGTTAGGGTTTCTTACCTTAAAATGGAGTACGTATCGCTAGGAAAGCGTCAAGAAATGGATGGTGCGGCCGTGTGGTACTAGGAACGATAGTAGGGAGATTCTCCCACTCCTCCCTCACTTTCTTTCTCTTTTCTCTCTCTCAAATCTCAAATTCGTATAGCTGTGAGAGAGGGTGGTCTAAGGCCCTTATATAGCCTAAAAAGTCTCTGAAATAGACTTATGTTCAAGGTATACTTGGGTTATATCCAAATCGGTTCTAATTCACAACTCAAAAGGGTTCTTAGCATTTGCCCTCCTTGAGCCAAAAGTCGGACTTAAGCTCACTAACGCTGGATCTACGTTCTATTAAGTTTTTGTTTCGGTCGGGATTCCAGATCACGCGTGGCGGACTAGTTTCAGTTCAACGGTCAGCGGATCTCGATCGGAGATTCCGAGTACATGTGAATGTGTATGAAATTTCTCCCGATCCGAGGGTGTAATTTGGTTTGATTCTGACGGTCTGGTTGCTTAAAACTGATCCGCAAACGAGAGATGCCAGATTACTATTCAAGATATTTATTTTGTAAGGAAATAAGTATTTTCACACTCCTCGCTGGACTCAAGCAAATAACAATACAATTGTGGGACACTGTCTGAGTTTGATTTCCGAGATGGTTGTCAAGCCCAGCGAGGCGGTCCTAAGTCTTTAACTTCATGTTAATCGGACTTCCGACGTGCGGTCCAGATCCGATACGGAGTTTCGAGATGCTCCTATGAGCAGTTGGGTAATGAGATTGATCCTAGGTTTTAGGGTAACCTAGCGTCAATGATTCTACAAGTTTTGGGTCTTGCAGATCATATTTAAAGCGATTCAAATGGATTTCATGGCTAATCTAGTTTAGCACTTAGTTAACTTTGTCAAATTTCTAAAGGATTTAATCCTAAGTGATTTCCATCTGAGGTGGTACTTAGTCCTTCGTAGTTTGTATATAGAGTGATCCAAGTTATAATACTTAGCTAGTTTAAGATAGTGTCTAGGGTGAAAGTACTTAGGAAAATTGAAAGAACAAGATGGTGAAGGGTTGGATTTGTGAAGGAAATGGGTTCAGAAGCGATTTTGGACTGTGGGATTCAGTTCTGATAGGTTAATAAGGTGTTAAGAGCAACCCATTGCCTAAGGACGTCTAATTCCAGGTTGGCAAAAATCCGGGGTGTTACACAAGTACATTTCAAGACTCAAGTACAACTCAAGTTGAAGCTTATATTCATGTTGTAGAAGATCTCAATCTCAAGCTACATCAAGTAGAGGTTCAATCTTCAAAGGTTAACTATCATCTGAAAGAATGATGTTCAATATTCATACTTCATGTTCTAGGTATGATAAACCTTAGTTTGACCTTAGGGTAGGTCATTTTGGATACATACGTCAAGATAAATCTTTATACATGAAATTGGTCTGTTCTAAGACCAGTCGTAGACCTTGTTCGACCAGTCCTAGACCTGGTTCGACTAGTCCAAGAAATTCCATGACCAGTCCTAAGTTGTTGAAGATTTTTGAAATTTTTTGGTTATTCTTCGACCAGTCCTGGAGACTGTTCGACCGGTCGTAGGGATGTCACGACTCGTCCTTCGACCAGTCCTAGAACTACGACTCAAATTCCAGCAACCAAATCTGGTTTCCTACGACCAGCCTTGGGTCAGCTTCGACCAGCCGTAGGTGGTCTACGACTTGTCGAATGGTCCCTACGACCAGTTGTAGAACTGAATTTTCAGATCACGCTTATATTTTCAAAATGTCGTCGGTGCTATGACCAGTCGAAGGTTCCTAAGACCAGTCGTAGACGCGATTTTTCTTCTATAAATTGAGCACGAATTTCAGAGTTTTACATCGATTAATTTTGAGAAATTCAAGCCTCCACTCTGAGATAAGTTGTGTTCATTTTAAGCTAATTTGTGCATATTTAATATTCTTTTGTTAGATTTTCTTATTTAATTTTATTCCTATATTTCAATATTATTTGAAAAAGAGGAATTGTTGTATTCTTTCTTCATTGGAATCAAAATCAAATAGAGTTATGCCCAATTTGGTTTAATTTAAAATCAATTAGAACCTAGAACCATTTCTTAAGTGAGTATTGGACATTGAACGTTGATTCGAACTACTACTCTGATTGGTTTTACCGGGCTGCTACAAAAGAAGAAATCCAGGTATTTTACATTTGTTGTAAATTCCTTTATTTTGGTTTTATTTGAGATTCGCTAGAAAAATCTCATTGTGTGGTTATCTGAGGAGAGCCAGAAAACTCAGAAAGTGTGGGTTTTTGGATTGTGTAAGCCCAAGTTAAAAAGACACAATTGTGAAGGTTTTAGGTGAACCTATAAAACCTATTTAATAGTGAATGCTAATATCCCCTGTGTGAGGATATTAGGAGTGGAGTAGCAAGCTGTGTGGCTGTTGTTTAACAGTTGGTGAACACACAGGCGAACCACTATCTATCGGTGTGTTTTGTGATTTGAATGCTCTTTGAATTTTCATATCTTTAATCATTTAGATTTGTAGAATATATATGTGGTTGTGAATGTTGTAATCTTTACATTTCAAGCAAAGTGGGGAATGTTGTAATAGTTTAGAATTTATTTCTTGCTATTTCCTTTCTATTTGAGTTTTTGATATTCAACTTGTTCTAGTAAGGTTGTCCTGCCATAAACCCTTGGTTTTTATGGTGCAAAGGTTGTCCTTAGAACAACATTAGTATCAAGCTCTTTATTTAAGCTTGCTTTACATTTCAGTCTTTGATTTATTTAAAGTATTGTTCTTTATTTTTATAAGGCTATCGTTCTTCAATTCCGCTGTTAAATTTTAATTTGGCACAGTCCTATTCACCCCCCCTCTAGGACATATATCTTGGTCTTTTCAAGTGGTATCAAAGCCTAATAGCTTGTTTTAATTGCTTTATTTGTGGATTCATTTCCTAAGCTAACGATCTAAGCTATATATAAGATGTCAAATATTGATAGCCTTTCGGTCACTAGGCCTTCACCCTTTGATGGCTACAACTATGTCTATTGGAAAGCTAGGATGAGGATTTTCCTTAAATCCATGGATGAAAGTGTGTGGCTTGCCACAGTGACTAAATGGAACCCACCTACCACTGAAGTGACTAGTATCAATGGTTCAAAAACAATGAGAGTTACACCATTTTTCTCATGGACCACTCTTCAGAAAAGTGAGAGTAGTGCCAATGCAAAAGCACTAAAAGCAATCACTTGCGCACTATCACCGGATGAGTTCAAAAGAATTATATCCTCTGATACTGCAAAACAAGCATGGGATATATTAGAAATGACACACGAGGGTATATCAATTGTCAAAAAATCTAAAGTCCAACTCCTCACAACCAAATTTGAAGAAATTCATATGGAGGAAAATGAAATATTTATGGACTTCTACAATAGATTAAATAGCATTATAAACTCTATGTGGGGTCTTGGCAATAAAATCCCAGAAAGTAAAGTGTGTGCAAAGATACTACGGTCACTACCTGAACAGTTTAATTCTAAGGTAACCGCGATCCAGGAACTTCGTGATGCAGACAATATGAGGGTAAAAGAGTTGGTTGGGTCGTTATAAACCTATGAATTAAATTTTAAAGCTCCGAAAGGTAAATCTATTGCGCTTAAATCTTCCAAATGTATTTCTCAAGATTCTGATTTAAAAAATTCTAAAGATGATATGGCCCTTCTTGCTAAAAAGTTTTACAAAATCTTCAAAAGTAAAAAGAGGGTTGATTTTTAAAAATCAAATGATAAGAAATGTTCTAAACCAAAATCTAAATCTCAGAAATCTTTGAAAGATAGTCAATGTTACAACTGCCAAGAATATGGGCATTTAGCAAATAAATGTCCTAAAAAGGACAAATCTAAAAAGAAAGGAATGTTAGCTACTTGGGACAAATCTTCTAACATTGAAGCCTCTTCTGAATCAGAAGATTCTGAAAACGAGTTGGGCAATGAAGTTAAGGCCCTTATGACTCTAGCCAAGTTCACTTTTTCAGATCATGATGATTCAACTAGTGAAGAAAATCTGAATAGTGATTATGAAAATGAAGAAGATCTTCAAGATGCTTACAATGCCCTATACAAGGAAAGTTGTAAAATTGCCGTAAAACTAAAACTTCAAAAAGAAAAGTTTTTAAAACTTAAAGAAAATTTTGAGTCACTTGTTTTAGAAAAATCCCATATTTCAGATTGTTTTGAAAAGACTAAATGTGATTTAGAATTCAAAACCTCCCTGATTAAAAATCTTAAATCTGAAAATGACAAACTTAAGCTTGAAAACTCTTCACTTTTGAGTTCAAAGGATACATGGAGGTATGCCCAAGGTGATCCGAAATTTGAGAAACTTTTATCCGGATCTAGAAAATGTGGCGACAAATCCGAATTGGGCTAAGATAAAAATGTACCTTCTAAACAGAAGAATACTCCTCCTAAGTTTATAAAAGGAGAAGCCTCTAACTCAAAAGGAAAAAGCATTAATCAAAGTTTTTCTAAAAATGCTAAAACTTTTCAAAAACCTAAAAGCAATTATGTCAACTATAAAACTCAAAACCAAAACCCTTTAGCTGAAAAAATAGTTAATTTGCATAAGGAGCTCTTAAAATCTAACTCAGTGGGTCACTCGTTCAAAAATTATAAATACAAGAAGACCAACTATACTCCTAAACCCAAAACTGTAATGAAATGGGTTCCTAAAGTTACTTACTTGGTTGCCCACACTACTTTCAAAGCTACAAGCCATTCGAAGTGGTACTTAGACAGTGGATGCTCAAGGCATATGACAGGTGACAAAACTTTATTCACCGATCTTAAAGATATGACTGATGGGTCAGTCACATTTGGTGATGGTAGCAACTGCAAGATTATTGGCCAAGGTACGGTTCAACTCTAAAACCTTCCCTTATTTAAGGATGTTTTATATGTTGAGGGGCTAAAACACAACTTGTTAAGCATATCTCAAATATGCGATAACAATCACAACATGAAATTTTCTAATAAAGATTGTGAAATCTTGAACAAAAAGGGTTCTGTAATATTAACTGGTCGCAGAACTTCTGAAAACTGCTATATTGTAAGCGATGGTTGCTCATCTAATCAATCGTGCTACATTATCCATACCGATGAAACTGAATTGTGGCATAAACGCCTTGGACATGTATACTATCGTAATTTATACAGATTGAGCAAAGGAGAACTAATAAGAGGTCTACCTAAATTACAAAATATAGACAAGATATATGGTGAATGCCAGTATGGCAAGCAAACAAGGAGCTCTCACAAAAAGGTGAACTCCAATGCCACATCAAGACCACTTGAGCTTCTCCATATGGATCTTATAGGACCTACCAGAACGAAGAGTCGAGGTGGAAAAAAATACATCTTGGTTATCGTGGATGATTTTTCTAGATTCACTTGGGTAGCCTTCTTAAGGGATAAATCAGAAACCCTTGATGAAGTTAAAAGGATTCTCAAACGGATCCAAACTGAAAAAGGTTCTCAAGTTTGTAAGATCCGTAGTGATCATGGATCTGAGTTCGAAAATAGCAGTTTTGAGAAATTTTGTAATGATCAGGGAATATCGCATGAATTCTCTACACCCAAAACTCCTCAACAGAATAGAATTGTGGAAAGGAAAAATAGAGTGCTTCAAGAAATGGGAATTGTAATGTTGAATAGTATGAAGCTTCCTAAAAATCTTTGGGCTGAAGCAGTAAATACTGCCTGCTATGTTATTAATCAGGTTTATATATGTAAATCTAATAATAAAACCGCTTATGAAATGTGGTTCGATAAAAAGCCTACTGTCAAATACTTTCGAGTTTTTTGTAGCAAGTGTTATATTTTGCGTGACCGTGAAAATCTAGGGAAGTTTGACACAAAAAGTGACGAAGGAATTTTTTAGGATACTCTTTAAACAGTCGCGCATTTCGTGTACTGAACAAAAGGACCATTGTTATTTAAGAATCAATTAATGTGGTCATAGACGATCATTTGAATACACCTGTCCCAAGTTCAAATAATGATGAAGTTCTTCTAATTGACAAACCTGATACTTCATCAAGTCAAAACAATTCTGAATTAAGGACTGTTAAAGATCATCCAACCGCTCAAATTCTTGGGAATCCTCTCACTGGTGTGCGCACTCGTAGACAACTAGAAGACATATGCAATTACGTGTGCTTTACTTCTTAGATTGAACCAGTAAACGTAAAAGAAGCTCTTTCTGATGAAAACTGGATAGTAGCTATGTAGGAAGAACTTAATCAGTTTGTTCGAAATGATGTTTAGTATCTTATTCCTAGACCTAAAGATAAACACATTATAGGAACTAAGTGAATTTTTAAAAATAAGTCTGATGAACTTGGGAATATAATTCGAAATAAGGCAAGACTGGTTGTATAAGGGTACACTCAAATAGAAGGCATTGATTATGATGAAACCTTTACCCCAGTTGCTCGCCTTGAATCAATCAGACTTTTTGTATCTATTACATTCTTTAGAAAGTTTAAAATTTATCAAATGGATGTAAAGAGTGCTTTTTTGAATGGTGATCTACATGAAGAAGTATATGTTGAACAACCTACAGGGTTTGAAGACCCTAAGTTTACTAATCATGTATATCGTCTTAAAAAAACTCAATATGGTTTAAAACAAGCTCCTAGAGCATGGTACGAAAAATTGACTATGTTTTTACTAAGTCATAATTTTCAAATGGGCAGTGTCGATAAGATGTTTTTTGTTAAGAAACATAACGATGATATCTTAATGGTTCAGATCTATGTTGATGATATTATTTATGGATCAACTTATACTAACATGACTGTTGAGTTTGCAGATTTGATGAAATCTAAGTTCAAAATGAGCATGATTAGAGAATTAAATTATTTCCTTGGGTTACAAGTAAAACAACAACCAGATGGCATTTTCATTTCTCAAACAAAATATGCTCTGAACTTAATCAAAAAGTTTGGATTTGAGAATGGTAAGAACTTTGATACTCCAATGAGTACAACTTTAAGACTCTCAAAGGACTCTACAGGTAAAAATATAGATCCTAAATTCTATCGTAGTATGATTGGTAGTCTACTTTACTTAACTGCTAGTAGACCGGATATTGCTCTAAGTGTTTGTATTTGCGCTAGATATCAGTCTGATCCTAAAGAGTCACATCTTTCTGCTGTTAAGCGGATTATGCGATATGTCGCAAGTTCTGTTAAAATGGGTCTCTGGTATCCTTTTGATACTAGTGTTCAATTGGTTGGGTCTTCAAATGCTGATTGGGCTGGAAATATAGATGATAGAAAATCAACCTGTAACACCCCAGATTTTTACCACTTGAAATTAGACATCCTTAGGCAATAGGTCAATCCTAACATCTTATTAATTTCTCAAAACTTAATTCTAAAGTTTAAAATCATTTTTTTACTAATTTCCTTCAAAATCTCACCTTTTACCACCTTATTCTCCAAATTTTTCTAAGTACTTTCATATTAGACATGAATCCTAAAGTTTATGTGATTAAGAATAATATTTAAACTAAAAATTACTATAAATAGTAAATAAATAAATAAAATAGGTTTTTGACCATTAATATTATGGAATATGATAAAATAAATAGGTTCTTTGGATAGATCATCTTCTCCTACCCTAAAATCATATATTGCATGTCGAATAACTCATCCCAATTTGCAAGATACGCCCATTTTAAAAATTGCATGGCGGAAACCACCACCGAACAGTCCAGCGGACGGCGGCTCACCCCAGTCCAGAGGGCCGAGCGGGCCACAGCTGGCCGGGCGGCCCGTTTGATGCCCCATTTTCTATAATTTTTCATCCGACTTTGAAAAGTCATATCTCCCTCGTTATAACTCCGATTTAAGTGATTCAAAAGCCAGATTGAAGCTTGATAAGTTTATTTTCATATAAAAATAAGTAAAAAATATAATAAAAATTTAATGTAGTTAAATATAGTTCATTGTAACAACTATTCAAAAATCATTAGTTTGGACAGCTGATACATCTAGAATTTTTAGAATTTTTCTACAACATGAAATATAATGAAATTTTGTAGAGATGAAGTAGACTTGATGACAAACTACTAGAAAAATAATTAAAATAATATTCTACTTAAAAGTGATAGAAAAGGGCGTAGAACTACCCTAGGACCTTATTCTGTCATAATGATGGCATAATTTAGCTAGATACTAAACTGAATACTTAGTGAAATCTGTTTAAATCACTTTAAATATGATCTGTAAGACCCAAAACTTGTAGAATCAGTGATGCTAGGTTACCCTGAAATCTAAGATCAATCTCATTACCCAGTTGCTCTCGGGAGCATATTGAAACTCCGTATCGGAGCTGGACCGCACGTCGAAAGTCTGATGACCATGAGACTAAACGCTTAGGACCGCCTTGCTGATCTTGACATCCATCTCAGAAATTAAATCCAGATAGTATCTCGGGGCTATTCGCTTAAGCTCGGAGTGAAGTGTGTGAGAAATGTGGATATTTTAGAAATAAAAATCTAAATTTAAGTAATCTGAGACTTATCGCTTACGGACCGAATATAAGGATTCAGACCGTCAGAATCTGACCCAAATATACCCTCAGATCAGGAGAAGTTTCCCATACATGGCAGAGTGTATTTGTGGCCTTGATCGAATACCTGTGACCGTTGAACTGAAACTGGTCCACCGCGGTCGATCTGTAAATCCGATCGGACTGAAAACTTAACTCGACCTAGATCCATAGTCAGGGAGCTTAAGTCCGACCTTTGGCTCAAGGGGGGCTCCGGAAGTGCTTCGTTAAGCTGAAACAGACGCTCTTTGGACATAACCTAAGTATACCTTGGCCTTGGGGTCATTCCCATCAGTTTTAAGCCTATATAAGGGCCTTAAACCCTCACTCTCTCATCCCATACGAATTTGGAAAATCCTAGGAGAGAGAAGAGAGAAAAGAGAGAGAAAGTGTGAGGGAGAGTTGGAGCTCATCCCTAGGATTCAATCCCATCACTCCACGTGCCTTACTACTACTTCCGTACCGCTCTACCGGCGCTACCAATCCCGTTCTTAGGTAAGAAATTCAACCTCTAATCTATTCTAGGGTTTCAACTAGTTAAACTGATGAAATAGCTAACCTAGTTCATGCTATAGGTTGTTATCCTGTTGGTGACAAAGACGTGTTTAAAACGAATTCATTATGCATTTACCGGCGTAAGGTGCGGACTATAGACTTATAGGTTATGGTTTTCAAAGCTTTCAATGTCAGTTAATGGTTTATTCTTGACTATGTGCTATTTCACATGCATAAAGTGATGTCCATTTCATTTTTCAGTTATACGTTAACTAGGTTGAATATATTATATTCCTCGTATTTGTAGGAAATACCATATACGTATGAAATTTGAAAGTGTGTTTGCCATGATTAACTGTCGTCTATGTATGCTAGATGTATGTATAATAACACCTGGGTGAAAGGATTAGCCCTAATACATGCTATATCAATATACGTTGTGTATGTAGCTTAAGTGTTTGTGAAAATGACTGAATGAGTATAGAATTTTCATTCGTGCTTGCCATGACTAATTGTCATGGATATATGATTGTCGTATAGGCGACAACCCTTTGACGAAAGGACTTGCCCTAAATCATGTCACAGCAAATATACGTTATATGTGATAAAGTGTGTAGCCCAAGTGTTTGTGGAAATGAATGAATGAATATGGAACTTGGATCATGCTTACCATGACTATCCGTTGTGGGTACACGCATGTTATAAATGGGGCAACTCCCTAGTGAAAGGATTTGGCCTAATACCTATGTGATCAACATACGTCATGTATGTTGATGTAAGTAGTCTAAAGTGTTTGCTGAAATGTCTGAATCAGTAAGTAGTTAGTAAATTGTAATGTATAAGGGTGTTGAGATATGATTCTCAACTCCTTTAACTATGTGTATGTTTTCCTCCATGTATCATTTATTATAGTGTCTGTTTATCTATGTAATGCATATGTATAAATCCATGTTTAAGTTATATTCCATAAAATGCAAAAATAAAGCCGTGAAGGGTGATGGGGGAGTGGTGTAACGATTCCGTACAACAGCCCTGGCAGCCCTAAAGCGGACAATATCGGACCTTTGATTGTATGATTTGAAATCTTAATCCATTACTGCTTTAACTATCTTCTAGTATATTTTATTGTAATTGAATGTGATTGGGGCTATTGTATAGTCCAGGCAATCGGTAACAGATCCTAGATTGGTGGATGATGTTGTTTCGCCACACAGGACGTGTTTGACGAACCTGAGTCGTGCGTTGGTCGTCGGCGGTGGTCAGGACACACGAAGTGCTTACGCACTTCATGCCGATCGATACAATGTGCGCTTGTATTAGTCGAGCTCGCCCAGTAACCCGATTTGCATATTGTATGTTCACCATGTATGGACGCCACTGCCTGAACCTAAGGTACCAAACTCACTAGTGAAATCCCGTTTAACCTTGGTACCTCGATCCGCTAAGACTCATGAGACGGACATGGTGGTATGGGACACCGTGGTCGAGTTGTCGGCCTATGCTAGGGCAACGAGCTTCCCTGTAGTGACCAGTGAGCACCCCAGACTCATGAGCCAAATACGATGGTATGGGACACTGTATTCGAGCTGTCGTCCTACACTGATTTGGTGATGAGCCCTTTGTAGTGACCTCGAGCATACTCTAAACCTGCATAGAGGCGACGAGCCTTTTCGTAGTAATCAAAGTATACACTAGGCCTGTACTAATTTGGCGATGAGCCCATTGCAGCGACCTAGAACCGCAACATCGTATGAGATTTACTAGGACTAACGACCCTAGAATGAATCCTTGTTTAGGAATGATATAAGGGAGGTACCTTAGATGCCCAATCCTGCTGTATGAAATGGACTAAAAAGAATTCGGTAATCACGCTCATAACATCGCACTGCATGTGCCCTGGGTTGAAGAGCACAAAGGGAAGAAAGTATGCTGCGACCGTAAGATGGTGTCGCACGAGGGAGTGTAGGCGAGGGCATACATCATTATTCATATCATTCTTGTATTAATAAGAGTATTTAGGAATGTTTGATTGTACTGCTTTATCATTACTGCTTGACTGAGTTGATAACATGTTAACCTCTGCTTTATAGTTCCACTGAGTTGATCACTCACTCCCACGTTACAGGACGGTGTTGTACATACCAATCAGACCCTGTCTTAGTTTCAGATGATGGCGATGCTTCCGAAGCGGAGCCGAACTTTTATGATGATGAGGAGGGTTTCTCCTGTGTGCAGCTATCAGGCGGGTCTATGTAGACCATCTTCTGATCAACGGGATTACAAGGTTGCTGATTAGACGTCATTACACTTTAGTTTGTACTTTTGGAACACCCATGTATATTCATTTTGTTCATTTTTAATGTATACATGTCTATATTTAACCTAGTAACATGTTCATACTCTGGAGACTTACAACAGTTTATAAATTTTATATATCTATCACCGTCTTCCTCTTGCATAATTTAACTATCTCTAGAGTATGATATGCTGTTTTGGTCTAATCCCATTCATGTTTCAATGCACTCATCATAATCATCATTATCTATGTTGCATAAGTGATGCGTTGGAACTCGAGAGCTAAGCTTTGCTCGACCATCGATTTTCAGGGTGTTACAAGATGGTATAAGAGCATGATTTGGATTAAACTGGACCTTGGTTATGGTCACACGACACACAATGACGCACTTTGGTTTAGGAAGGGAGCGATGGAATTAGAGATGACATTAGAATCTCAAGTTTCGCGGACTAGCGAGATGGACTACTGTAGTTCAGCCTGTATGCGTCTGAGATCATGTGAATTGATCTCAGTCACATTTAGACCGATAGTCGACAAGTTGGAGTTGTACTTGACAAGTTCGAACTCCTTCCAACTCTCCCCCTACCCCCCCCCCCCCTCATTTGAGCATAAAACCCACGTTTTTGTGTCCCATAACCTTCACAACCTCCAAATGATGGGACATTTAGGGCCCGTTCGACCAACTGCATTAGAAGAGATTAGGGTGGATGGAATTGTAAAAGTAACAATAAATGCATGTGTAAGGTATTGTCCCTGGATTGGGTGTATCCCATGTTTTCCAATACCATGTTTGGAATGTATGCAATTAAAAGCAAATCCCGGGATTTTTCTTTCAAATTACACTTAGAAATTCATCATCGTGGGATTTGGAAACCCCATCTCACACTTTTCAACACAAGACTCATTTTTGAAAGCCTATGAAATTAATTTTAATCTCATCCCTCCCTCCTACCAAACATGCCACTCCTAATCCTGAGGTGGGATTAGCAATGCAGTCCCATTTAATACAACTGAAGACCATTGGCTAAATAGGCCCTTAGAGTTTTGGACCTAAGTTGGTAGTCTTCGATTTTGAAAATTTCGATAGTATGGGAAATCCAATAAAGTGATAACGTGAACCCTAGGACCCTATGAGCATATGTGAAGCACTTGAGCGCAATTAAATTCAAGTTCGGGCAACTCAATTCCAATCAGACAACTTTAACCCTAAGCGTATAAGCATAGACTTTGAATTACAACTAGTGGATTACTGCTACTCCTACAATTAAGTCTAGGCTACTGGCTATACTAAGGAATGTAAGAGACCAATTATGTTAAGATAATTGAATGATAGACTTAGTTAGTCGGCTTGATTAGGTTGGAGTGAAAGCTCATTCTTTCGTTGAATCCCTTTAATACTTATAGGCTTCTTTAGTAACTCTTAGGAAGCTTGTTTGACATAGAAACTATTCACGCTCAGAGAAAACTTATATGTCCCTTAGATTTAATATTAGGTCAAATCAATACACCCCTTAAAATTGTCTTCCCAAAGACTTATTGCAATCGGGAATACGGAGTAGAGAAACTATATATATCAGCGAAGTATTCGCGGTTTGAATTGAATTCTCAATCCTGGCAGTGACCAATGAACTCACTGCTCTAATCAAGCAGAAGATCGGGATCAACTAGGATTAAGAACTGATACGACAAATTTTCTGTCCTAGCTAGGCAGAAGGTTCATGTATCCGACTCAGACCCACTACACAACTTTTCTTCCGTGTTGGCCCGACCACTTGCAACTAAAAGTTTATTATTTCGTCTCTGAGAAGTGTTAAAAACATATAGCCAATAGAGATTTTCTCTTTAGGCCCAAGGAATTTCCTAAATGGGCAACAGGCAGTTAGAAATTAGGTCCTAAATCACATGCCATGTTGGTATACATATTGTGTATATAAACTTAGAAAGATAGCCTACCTGTTAAGCTAGACATGATTAAATACGGGAAGTCGGGACCGTGATAAAAGTCCTCCTTTGGTAGGATTAGTCGCCTTACCACCAACTCACACCCGCCCCTAAAATCAACCACAAACCGCCATCGTTTTAGCTCCTTTCTATAACCATAGGTACCAATGTTGCAGTACACATCAGCGATGGAAGGAAGACCAATGTATTGAGAGATCGTTTCCCATTTTATGTCAAAGATAAGTCTTAACTTATACATTGTTCCAACATACGGATCATGACATAGATCCTTGAGCTTCGAGAGTGAAAATAATTTTTAAGGGGGGTAGAACATTATGAGCCTAATCTAGTCAAGTTAGTTTATACATCCATTGGATCAAAGTGGCGCAGCGGAAGTGTGGTGGACCCCTGCCCCACTGGTCCAGGATCGAAGGAAATTGATCCAAGATACACGTAAGGATAGGTCATTAAATAAAATCTAAATCTTCCTTAGAATGTCAATAATGAAGTTTTTAAAGGAAAGCAATTAGGGTTTAAGTGTTAAACCAATTCATATTATAGAATAGGCCTAACAATGGGTACGAACTGAATTACAATAGCCAAGGTCAGTGTATCTACAACTATGCTCGTTGAATACGAACTTAATAGGAGCCTTAGCCAATTTTAGGGTGAAACAATTTTAAGGAGGGTAGACTAAAATGAGCTAGATTAGCATTGATAGTATACACCATATCATGCATATAAACTTGAAGTCAATAATGCTTAGGCAAAAGAAATAATGAAATCTTTACTCAGTACCCTTAGCCAATTTTGGGGATGAAATTATTTTTAAGGGGGGTAGATTGTAACACCCTAAATTTTTGCCACTTGAAATTAGACGTCCTTACGCAATGGGTCGATCCTAATATCTTATTAATTTCTCAAAACTCAATCCCAAAGTCTAAAATCTTTTTTTTACTCATTTCCTTCAAAATCTCACCTTTCACCACCTTATTCTCCAAATTTTTTTAAGTATTTTCATATTAGATATGAATCCTAAAGTTTATGTGATGAAGAATAATATTTACACTAAAAATTACTATAAATAGTAAATAAATAAATAAAATAGGTTTTTGACCGTTAATATTATATAATCTCATAAAATAAATAGGTTCTTTGGATAGATCATCTTCTCCTACCCCAAAATCATATATTGCACATTGACTAACTCATCCCAGTTCGCAAGATACGCCCATTTCAAAATTTACGTGGCGAAAACCACCACCGGACAGTCCAGCGGACCGCAGCACACCCCAGTCCAGCGGGCCGAGCGGGCCACAGCGGGCCTGGCGGCCCATTATATGCGCCATTTTCTATAATTTTTCATTCGACTTTGAGAAATCATATCTCCCTCGTTATAACTCCGATTTAAGTAATTCAAAAGCCAGATTGAAGCTTGATAAGTCTAGTTTCATATAAAAATAAGTAAAAAATATAATAAAAATAATAACATAGTTAAATATAGTTCATTATGACAACTATCTGAAAATTATTAGTTTGGACAGCTGCTGCTTCTAGAATTTTTAAAATTTTTCTACAACACGAAATATAATGAAATTTGGTAGAAATGAAGTAGACTTGATGACAAACTACTAGAAAAATAATTAAAATAATATTCTACTTAAAAGTGCCAAAAAGGGGCATAGAACTGCCCTAAGACCTTATTCTGTCATAATTAGGGCATAATTTAGTTAAGTACTAAACTGAATACTCAGTGAAATCTGCTAGAATTACTTTAAATACTATCTGCGAGACCCAAAACTTGTAGAATCAGTGACGCTAGGTTACTCTAAAATCTAGGATCAATCTCATTATCCAGTTGCTCACGGGAGCATATTGAAACTCCGTATCGAAGCTGGACCGCACGTCGAAAGTCCGATGACCACGAGACTAAACGCTTAGGACCGCCTTGTTGGCCTTGACAACCATCTCAGAAATTAAATACAGATAGTGTCCCGGGGCTATTCGCTTGAGCCCGGAGTGAAGTATGTGAGAAACGTGGATATTTTAGAAATAAAAATATAAATTTAAGTAATCTGAGACTTGTCACTTGCGAACCGAATATAAGGATTCAGATAGTCAGAATTTGACCCAAATACACCCTCGGATCAGTAGAAGTTTCCCATACATGGCAGTGTATTTGTGGCCCTGATCGAATACCGGTGACCGTTGAACTGAAACTGGTCCACCATGGTCGATCTGTGAATTCGATCGGACTGAAAACTTAACTTGACCTAGATCCATGGTCGGGGAGCTTAAGTCCGACCTTTGGCTTAAGGGGAGGCTCTGGAAGTGCTCTGTTAATCTGAAACAGACGCTCTTTGGACATAACTTAAGTATACCTTTGCCCTGGGGTCATTCCCATCAGTTTTAGGCCTATATAAGGGCCTTAAGCCCTCACTCTCTCATCCCATACGAATTTGGGAAACCCTAGGAGAGAGAAGAGAGAAAAGAGAAAGAAAGTGTGAGGGAGAGTTGGAGTTCATCCCTGGGATTCAATTCCATCACTCCATGTGCCTTACCACCACTTCCATACCGCTCTACCGGTGCTACCGATCCCATTCTTAGGTAAGAAATTTAACCCCTAATATGTTCTAGGGTTTCAACTAGTTGAATTGATGAAATAGTTAGCCTAGTTCATGTTATAGGTTGTCATCCTGTCGGTGACAAAGACTACATGTTTAAAACGAATCCAGTACACATTTATTGGCGTAAGGTGCGAACTATAGTTGTATAGGTTATGGTTTTTAAAGCTTTCAATGTTGGTTAATGATTTATTCTTGACGTAGGTGCTATTTCACATGCATAAAGTGATGTCCGTTTCATTTTTCAGTTATACGTTAACTAAGTTGAATATACTGTATTCCTCGTATTTGTAAGAAATACCGTATACGTATGAAATTTGAAAGTATGTTTATCATGATTAACTGCCGTCTATGTATGCTAGATGTATGTACAATAACTCCTGGGTGAAAGGATTAGCCCTAATACATGTTATATGATTATACGTTATGTATGTTATTATGTGTGGCTTAAGTGTTTGTGAAAATGACTGAATGAGTATAGAATTTTCATTCATGCTCGCCATGACTAATTGTCGTAGATATATGATTATCGTATAGGCGACAACCCTTTGACGAAAGGACTTGCCCTAAATCATGTCACAGCAAATATACGTTATATGTGATACAGTGTGTAGCCCAAGTGTTTGTGGAAATGAATGAATGAATATGGAACTTGGATTCATGCTTGCCATGACTATCCGTCGTGGGTGCATGCGTGTTATAAATGGGGCAACTCCTTAATAAAAGGATTTGGCCTAATACCTATGTGATCAACATACGTCATGTATGTTGATGTAAGTAGTCTAAAGTGTTTGCTGAAATGTCTGAATGAGTAAGTAGTTAGTAAATTGTAATGTATAAGGGTGTTGAGATATGATTCTCAACTCCTTTAACTATGTGTATGTTTTCCTCCATGTATCGTATATTATAATGTATGTTTATCTATGTAATGCATATGTATAAATCCATGTTTAAGTTGTATTCCATAAAATACAAAAATAAAGCCGTGAAGGGTAATGGGGGAGTGGTGTAATGATTCCGTGCAACAGCCCTGGCAGCCCTAAAGCGGACAATATCGGACCTTTGATTGTATGATTTGAAATCTTGATCCATTATTGCTTTAACTATCTTCTAGGATATTTTGTTGTAATTGAATGTGATTGGGGCTATTGTCTAGTCCAGGAAATAGGTAATAGATCTTAGATTGGTGGATGATGTTGTTTCACCACACAGGACGTGTTTGACGAACCCGAGTCGTGCAATGGTCGTCGGCAGTGGTCAGGCCACACGAAGTGCTTACGCACTTCATGTCGATCGATACAATGTACGCTCGTATTAGTCGAGCTCGCCTAGTAACCCGATTTGCCTATTGTATGTTCACTATGTATCACCATGTATGGATGCCACTGCTTGAACCTAAGGTACCAAACTCACTAGTAAAATCTCGTTTAATCTTGGTACCTCGATCCGCTAAGACTCATGAGACGGACATGGTGGTATGGGACACCGTGGTCGAGCTGTCAGCCTACGCTGGGGTGACGAGCCTCCCCGTAGTGACCAGTGAGCACCCCAGACTAGTAAGCCGAATACGGTGGTATGGGACACTGTATTCGAGCTGTCGGCCTACACTGATTTGGTGACAAGCCCTTTGTAGTGACCTCGAGCATACTCTGAACCTGCGTAGAGGTGACGAGCCTTTTCGTAGTAATCAGAGTATACACTAGGCCTGTACTGATTTGGCGACGAGCCCATTGCAGCGACATAGAACCGCAACATCGTATGAGATTTACTAGGACTAATGACCCTAGAATGGATCCTTGTTTGGGAATGATAAAAGGGAGGTACCTTAGTTTCCTAATCCTGCTGCATGAAATAGACTAAAAAGAATTCGGTAATCATGCTCATAACATCGCACTGCATGTGCCCTGGGTTGAAGAGCACAGAGGGAAGAAAGTATACCGCGACCATAAGATGGTGTCGCACGAGGAAGTGTAGGCGAGGGCATGCATCATTATTCATATCATTCTTGCATTAATAAGAGTATTTAGGAATGTTTGATTGTACTGCTTTATCATTACTGCTTGACTGAGTTGATAATATGTTAACCTCTACTTTATAGTTCCACTGAGTTGATCACTCACTCCCACGTTACAGGACGGTGTTGTACATACCAACCAGACCCTGTCTTAGTTTCAGATGATGGCGATGCTTGCGAAGCGGAGCCGGACTTTTATGATGATGAGGAGGGTTTCTCCTGTGTGCAGTTATCAAGTGGGTCTATGTAGACCATCTTCTGATCAACAGGATTACAGGGTTGCTGATTAGACGCCATTACACTTTAGTTTGCACTTTTGAAACACCCATGTATATTCATTTTATTCATTTTTAGTGTATACATGTATATATTTAACCTGGTAACATGTTCATACTCTGGAGACTTACAACAGTTTATAAATTTTATATATTTATCACAATCTTCCGCTTGCGTAATTTAACTGTCTCTGTAGTATGATATGTTGTTTTGGTCTAATCCCATTCATGTTTCAATGCACTCATTATAATCATCATTATCTATGTTACATAAGTGATGCGTTGGAACTCAGGAGCTGAGCTTTGCTCGACCCCCAATTTTCAGGGCGTTACACAACCAGTGGTGGTTGTTTTTATATTGGAAACTATTTGGTTTCTTGGTTCAGTAAAATGCAAAGTTCTATATCCCTCTCAACTGCTGAGGCTGAATACATTGCAGCAGGAAATGCATGTACTCAGCTTGTTTGGATGAAACGTATGTTGAGCGATTATGGAATTGCACAGGAATCAATGATATTATATTGTGATAATTCCAGTGCTATAAATATATCAAAAAAATCCAATCTAGCATTAACGTATGAAGCACATTGACATTAGGTATCACTGTATTCGTGAATTAGTGGAAGAGAAAATAATATCCTTGGAATATATACCGACCGAGACTCAACTTGCTAACATTTTCACTAAACCGCTCGACAAAAGCAGGTTTAATAAATTGAAAGTTGATCTCAGAATGTGCATTCTAAATTGACTATTCATGCATATTTGTATCATAGTATATATATTTGATAATTTATGTGTTTAAATTTTAAAATTTTTAAATTGCATGTTTTTATGTTTTCACGACCAGTCGAGGACGTGCTCGACCAGTCGTGGTACGGACGGTCGAGAACGGTCCTCGACCAGTCGTGTAGCACGTTGGAATCTTTTAAAATTAGGGGAAATCTCATCTTCTTCATTTCCATTTCACTCTCCAACGAGCCGAGGCACGACTAGTCGTATCCACCATCCTAGATCTTCAAAGTTAGTGCATCATTTGTGTTTCTCTTATAGATTCTAGCTCTTATTACTTCAATTTCACTCTTGGAGTAATCTATTTTGAGATTCCTTGACATTTTGGGGCTTTTTCTTGAAAACTCTGATCTAGTAAAACCCATTTTTCAAATCTTTTGTCTCTACTAGATCTTTTGATTTTCTTTCTGATTATGGATGCTAGAGGGAAAAAAGAAAACTTCTCGTAGTCTATCTTCTTCTAGATCAGCTCCTCTTGTTATGCGTCATCTTCGTTTACCTGAGGATGATCCCTCCGATGTACGGGATTTGCGTATGCACAATATCGTTGTTGAACGGTCTGTTTGTATTGAACATATTGCTCCTTTTAGTATTCTACCTATACTCCAAGCTGTAGGATGGGATAACATTTTACTTTCGGGTGGGCCTGCATACCAATCTATTGCACAGGCCATGTTTGCATGTATCTCGGTATTCTCTTTTGAGGATTTAACTTTTAAAATTGATACTAGAGAAGGTGTATTTAAAATTGACCGTCATATGATTGCAGGGTTAATGGATATACCTGTTAATGAGGAGGGTATTCCTATTCATACTTTAGCTGAGAAACTCTCAGAATCTGAAAAGCGTATGCTAACCAGAGATTTGTGTAATATTAATGTGCAATGGACTCATAAAGGGAATGCGCTCCCCGCAAAGTACTTGTTACCCAAATACAGGGTACTTCACAGGATTTTTACTTCTAACCTGTATCCTCGTTCTGGTAATAAGACTGAGTTAACTGCCTTTATGGTTTGTGTGTTGCACTCTGTCATTTTTTGTTCTAAAATTTACCTTCCTTCCGTAATCTGTCGTTTCATTATTCATTCTCGTCTCCATCCAGGTCATAGTGATATTCCTTTTGCTTATCTCTTGACTATCCTAGCTAAGCACATGCTCGTGCCTATGCCTGTTGGAGAAGCTCTCATCCATCATCTTATTTTTAACAATTCGAATATTAATAAAATGAAATTGGGATTGGCTCGTGGCCAAGTGGATGTTCGTAGAGTTGAAACTGGGGATGAAGAAGCCGGTGATCTTCCTCCTGATGATGTGGATATGAATGATATTTTCGATGAACTTGAATCTGATTCTGGAAATGATCCTGATTTTGAGCCTTCTGATTTTAATGCTCGTCTTCATGCTTTAGAAGAGAAGGTAGAGAATATGAATATTGCTCATGATCTTCAGTTTAAATATATATGCAAGTATCTGAGGCGCTTGAACAAAGGAATGCATAATCTTGATCCTACCATTCTTGCTCCTTCTTCAGGATCTGATTAGGTACTTTCATTCTTGGTCTGTAATAACTCTCTTACTTATGGTGGATTGTGCACTTTATTTGGTTTGCTGACTTTTTAATTCTTCAAGTAACTGGATTGTGAATGTTTACATTTTTATATATTGTCAAGTTACTTCTTCTATTCCTCCATTACTTATCCATCTCCTTGTTGCTTCCTTTGTCATATAATGACAAAAAGGGGGAGAAGGTTTTAGCTTTTAGCTTTTAGAGATGAAAGGTTGCTTATGGATAATGAGTAAATTTTTTTTTTTGGACATGTGATATATGCTGCTACTCAGGGGGAGTAGTATATAATGAGGTTGCTATAATGAGTTTGTGTTACTTAATGACAACTGGTGCATGATTCGTTAATATGCATCTTGTGCTTTTTGACAACTGGTGCATGATTCGTTAATATGCACGTTGTGCTTTTTATTATACTTGTTGTGCTTCTCTTATGGAAGTATGTTTTGTCACAAATTTGACAAAGGGGGAGATTACAAGTGTTATGGTCTCATGCTCCTTTGATCGTCAAATTTTATGGTGTCAAAACTTCTTGTGTGTGCCAAGTGTGTCTTGTGTTCGTATGTTGATATATATATGTGATTCAAGATGACATCACAATGGTTCAAGATATGTACGGTGCTCGACTTCAAGAAATGCAAGGTTATGTACTGTGTTCTCTTCCGTATGCATCAATGTTCAAGTCTACATCAATAAGAAGAGTGTTTGTTCAAGACTCAAGTACAACTTAAGTTGAAGCTTATATTCATGTTGTATAAGATCTCAATCTTAAGCTACATCAAGTAGAGGTCTCAAGCTTCAAGGTTAACTATCATCTGAAAGAATGATGTTCAATGTTCATACTTCATGTTCTAGGTATGATAAACCTTAGTTTGACCTTAGGGTAGGTCATTTTGGATACATAAGTCAAGATAAATCTTTATACATGAAGTTGGTCTGTTCTAAGACCAGTCCTAGACCTTGTTCGACCAGTCCTAGACCTGGTTCGACCATTCCAAAAAATTCCACGACCAGTCCTAAGTTGTTAAAGATTTTCAAATTTTTTTAGTTATTCTTCGACCAGTCCTGGAGACTGTTCGACCTGTCGTAGGGATGTTACGACTCGTCCTTCGACCAGTCCTAGAACTACGACTCAAACTCCAGCAACCAAATCTGGTTTCCTACGACCAGTCCTGGGTCAGCTTCAACCAGTCGTAGGTGGTCTACGACCAGTCGAAGGGTCCCTATGACTAGTCGTAGAACTGAATTTTCAGATCGCACTTATATCTTCAAAATGTCATTGGTGCTACGACCAGTCGAAGGTTCCTAAGACCAGTCGTAGACGCGATATTTGCTTCTATAAATTGAGCACAAATTTCAGAGTTTTACATCGATTAATTTTAAGAAATTCAAGCCTCCACTCTAAGATAAGTTATGTTCATTTTAAGTTAATTTATGCATATTTAATATTCTTTTGTTAGCTTTTCTTATTTTATTTTATTCCTATATTTCAATATTATTTGAAAAAGAGGAATTGTTGTATTCTTTCTTCATTGGAATCAAAATCAAATAGAGCTATGCTCAATTTGGTTTAATTTAAAATCAATTAGAACCTATAACCATTTCTTAAGTGAGTATTGGACATTGAACGTTGATTCGAACTTCTACTCTGATTGGTTCTGCCGGGCTGCTACAAAAGAAGAAATCCAGGTATTTTACATTTGTTGTAAATTCCTTTATTTTTGTTTTGTTTGAGATTCACCAGAAAAATCTCATTTTGTGGTTGTCTGAGGAGAGCCAGAAAACTCAGAAAGTGTGGGATTTTGGATTGTGTAAGCCCAAGTTAAAAAGACACAATTGTGAAGGTTTTGGGTGAACCTGTAAAACCTGTTTAATAGTGAACGCTAATATCCCCTGTGTGAGGATATTAGGAGTGGAGTAGCAAGCTGTGTGGCTGTTGTTTAACAGTTGGTGAACACACAGGCAAACCACTATATATCGGTGTGTTTTGTGATTTGAATGCTCTTTGAATTTTCATATCTTTAATCATTCAGATTTGTGGAATGTATAAGTGGTTGTGAATGTTGTAATCTTTACATTTCAAGCAAAGTGGGGAATGTTGTAATTGTTTAGAATTTATTTCTTGTTATTTCCTTTCTGTTTGAGTTTTTGATATTCAACTTGTTCTAGTAAGGTTGTCCTGCCATAAACCCTTAGTTTTTATGGTGCAATGGTTGTCCTTAGAACAACATTAGTATCAAGCTCTTTATTTAAGCTTGTTTTACATTTTAGTCTTTGATTTATTTAAAGTACTGTTCTTTATTTTTATAAGGCTATCGTTCTTCAATTCTGCTGTTAAATTTTAATTTGGCACAGTCCTATTCACCCCCCCCTCTACGACATATAGCTTGGCCTTTTCATCTATCCCAAAGCTGGGAGTAAGATTGATCTTACTCCCTTTATGCTTAGAGTTTTCCATTCCGTTGTATCGGGTACTCATGTTTATTTGCCTTCCTTGATGTGCTACATCATTATTCAGTTTTTCTTACATCCCAAGCATGGGTCGATTCTGTTTAGACATCTCATGTCTTGTCTTGCATTTCATTACAATGTCCAAATCACTACGTAAGAGGCACCGGAATCCGAACTCCCTTTCAACAACTCAAACCTAAATATGATGAACCTCACTTCCCTACCTGAGCAAAGCGAAGGACAAGAAGAACCACAGGAAGTGGGAGACACAACCATGGATGACATTTTTAATGAGTTAGAAGATTCGGATGATCCAGCTGATTCTCACTATCATCCCCCTCAGTTTGATGAGAGGCTATCTGCACTGGAGGAGAAGGTTGAGGCCGTATATGTATCTCAGGCTTCATTGGCCCAAACCTAACAGTCTACAATGAAGTACATGAAAATGTATTTCCATCACATCAACCGGAGTTTATGGCTTAATGATCCCTCGATGCCTGCACAATCTTCTTCTGAGTCAAACTGAGCTTGATTGGTTTATCTCTTTTCTTATGGTGGTTCTGTACTAAACTTATTTTATGGTTTGTTTAAATGCTTTAGATAGTTTGGATGATGTGTTTAATGATGTTTAGATATTTTGAATAATGTGTTTTGGCATATCGATATCTTAAATATATTCTACACTGTCTTATACAGTGGTATTTTGCCGATATTTTTTCTGATTTACCTGTTACATGCTAATTCTACAGTATTAACATTCATGTTATTATAATATCATTTGTTATGTTTCTTGCTATATCATAGCACTTCTTCTTCCTTTGTCAACTTGTGACAAAAGGGGGGAGACAATAGTGGTGCATGTGGTTATATATTGAGGATTGAATTGATTGTTACTGCTAATGCATGCTAGTATGGACTAATGGATTGAATACTTTGAAGCTATGGATAAAGATGCTAGTCGAATGGAATGCTAGAATGCTATATGTGTATTTCTCAGGGGGGGTATTAGTTGAACATCATCATTTGTGAGCTACGAAGATTACAGAGATGCTCACATAGGCAGCTTCACAATTATTAAAGATTGTGTATGGTTGATCTTGCTAATGGTTGTAGTATTGTGTAATGTTGTGTGTTTTGTCATGAAATTGATAAAGGAGGAGATTGTAAGTGTTATTATGTTAAGCACACATAGATTGTCAAATTTTGTAAGACAAAAGTGCTTCAAGGTAGAACCTGAAGATCAAGACAAGATCGGCACATCTTCTCAAAGAAATCGTTGCCCATATTCAAGTCAAATTTCAAGACTAAATTCAAGAAGCAGTAACTCAAATATTTGCTATATCACAGGTGGTATAACCCTAGAAAGACCTTAGGAATAAGTGCTTTCAAAAATTCTTTATAATGAGTTTTTATAAGTGTTTTTGCTATGGAATTCGGCAAGCCTAACTTTTGGTTCAGCCAGCCCAACTTCAAGCTCAAGCTAAATAACAACTTCTGTTGAAAATTTGGCTAACCTAGGTTCTGGTTCGGATAGCTTAAGTTTGAAATTCGGCTAGCCCAAGAAAGTTCAGGTGAAATTCTAGCAATGCAATCTTTTAGAATTCGCAGAAATTCAGCCAACCAAGTGGCAAATTTGACCAGCCGAATTTGACCTCAGGCCGGCCAAAATTTGAATCATTCTTATCCCGCACAATCCGAAATCCGTTGAACAAAATCCGGTGAACTCAGGCTAGTCGAACCCTACTTAGGCTAGCCGAAGTTCTAACTTCTTTGCCTATAAATTGAGTCTTTCTCTCATTCCAAATTACAATGAAAATTTATTTAATCCTTCTACAATAGAGAGAGAAGCTAAAGTCCTCGGCAAGCTATCTGTTGATATTTATACATTTTATTTTAATAGCTTACTCGATTCCATTTTTCTCAAGATCATTTTAGACTTAATCTAAGAGAGTAAACTATACTCTTCTTTGAGATCTAAGAGAATTGAATCAAGTAGCATTTGGGTTTTCCATTTTTAAAATCTATATAATCCTAGACTCTTTCTGTCTAATTGAACACTGCGCCATCTACATTCAATAATGAGGTCCTTCTACTACAAGCTTCTGCCACGTCTTCTACATTTGAAGATAAGTATACTTTCTAAATTTCTTTTTAGGTTTTTCTAAGATAGCCAGTGAAAATCTCAGTGACGTTTTCCTGAGAGAGCCTATGAATATCTCAGTGAGGTTTTGTCTGAGATAGCCTGTGAAAATCTCAGTAGGATTTTTATTGTGATAGCCCATGAAAATTGGAAGGAACTGTAGCAGGTTATTAAGGTGACCTTATGAAAACCTTTTTATAGTGAAAGCCAAAATTACGAACGTAGTGATTTTGGGAGTGGAGTAGGTGTGGTTGTTTTAAGCACTGAACCACTATAACTCTTTATCCCATGTGGTGAATGCTTTATTATTTTTGGCGATTGGATGTTATTTATTATTTTCTTCTTATAGTGAATGTTGTAATCCTTTTATATACTCTTGCTAGTTTCAAAGATTTTTTAAAGACATTCGTGAAATAAGGTTGTCCTGCCTAATATTTTAGGTGAAGGTTGTCCTACGAATTATTTGGAATCAAGGCTTTAATACTAAAGCGATTGAGATTTTTGTAATCGTTACATATTCCGCATTTATTTCGATTATTTGGCATAGCTCTCCATTTCAACATGACACATGGACTCACGCTATTGATAAACAAGGTGAACAAATCATTGCACTAATAAGGTTAAGTTAATGGGTAGATAATGGGGTGACGTGACAAGCATGCACTATGCGCGTAGGTGAGGTAGTTAACATGCATGGTCCATGTGGTGAGGGGGAGAGAGAAGTAGTGGGAAATTATGTAAGGGCGAGGTGAATGTGGGGTAGGAGAGAGTTAGTGGAGGAAGTTGGAATGGGCCATGGGTCCATGGGTTGGGTTAGGTCCAAGCCCACCTAAGGTAGGTAGGAGAGGCCCAAGGCCTCTCCTCCTTTGGTGCTCCTCATTTACATGATGGATACGTGATCGCTTTTGTGGGTTTACATGTGCGCGAGGGCATGTCGGTGCAAGGATTTAGTCACACGCGCATGAGGTCACTCTTAGATAAGAGAACAATCCATCCTTCGAAGAAGGAATATACTCCCCTGTATGCGGTAGAGCTTGCATAAAAAATAAGAAAAGTCGACCCGTTAACCCCCGGCAAGTTGATGGTCCACGTTCCCCAATCCAACTAAGTCTTACATCAATTCAATCATTAACGGGCAGTGAAATGTCATAGTCGACCGTCTGAGAACTGACGGTTGAGGTCTATAAATCCACCAAAAGCTACCATTCTAGGGGAGACTAGAATAAGAAAGTCAGAGCGGGACATTCTGAAGTTCAGAGATGTTGCAGTCCGAGGGTCTTTGGATGCCCTTATAATTTCTTACGAGGAGGTGTTATTGCCCTGCTCAAGAGTTTTCCTATGGAAGTATCCGCCCATCAAAGAAACAACCAACATGTAGAGTAGGGCGGATCGGGGATATCTAATCTCCTAAGGAAGTATTTGCCCCACTCAAGAGGTCTCCTAAGTATGAACCCATAAATAGGAAGTCTGGTCTCCCCGTTTCTCACTCACATCTCAATCAAGCTCAACTCACATTCCACTTCACACATCCCCAGTATATCTACAACAACACTCACGTCGATTCTTTGCCTTCTCTTTAAATGTTTCATCATCTCATTCGCCTACTCGAGGCCTTAAGTTTTATAATGTAAGGCTAAGGTCACAATGCATCTCACTTACTACATTTTCATTGCAACTTTTCTTTTATTTCACCTGTGCGAAGTCATTTGGCTCTGCGAAGTCAATGCTAAATAATTTATTAGTTTTGCCTGCTTGACCCATTGCACGTTATGTGAAGCACAGCTAGATGATGTTAAGATTTTACTAAACCCTGTAAAAGACATAAAATACTTTGGAGTAAAGACCACATATTGTGCGGGTATAAAAGGGTGTCTAACCCCTTCCTCTTCTATCACCAAGACCCTCACCCAAAATATACAATCTCAAACCAATGCAAGAGTAGCTCGAATCAAGGGATCTCATAATCCTTTAATCTATTAGAGATTCTACAAATTCTAGTCAATCATAGATTATAAACCTTTTGTAATGACCTGGATTTTCGTTGTTTTGAATTTTTAAAAATCCTTGAAATTTATTTTATATATAATTAACTTATGTTGTCACTTACTAACTATTAACACTTAATGTTAGCCTATAAGCGGGTGGTACCAATGAACAACCACACAAACTGTAAGGCCCGCCCCCACAACACATGATATTGTCCGCTTTGCCGAAGCTCACGGCTTTAAAACGCGTCATGTGGGGGAAGGGTAGCTCGCAAACAGACCCGGTGTTCCCGTGGTCCTGCCCACACCTATCCCACAAGATATTGTCCAACCTAACTGACACCCATCAGAGTACGCAGCGGTGGTTTTGTTTGTCACTGGACCCAGGCTCACCAGTTCCAGGCACAACGCGTCATGTCTGTTAAGGGAGAAACCCAACATATAACCACCACAACTCCAGACAACTCTTCCGATGTGGGATAAGTTACGCTACAGTCAACTGCAACAGTAGCTCGCCCAACACAGTAGCCTGCCAGCAGCACCTGGGGGCCCGCCCACATGAAGCAGTGACTGGGGCGTCACAATATCCCCCACCGAGGGTAGAGCCGTCCTCGACTCTGATACCATTTGTAAGGCCCGCCCCCACAACACATGATATTGTCCGCTTTGCCAAAGCTCACAGCTTTAAAACGCGTCATGTGGGGGAAGGGTAGCTCGCAAACAGACCCGGTGTTCCCGTGGTCCTGCCCACACCTATCCCACAAGATATTGTCCAACCTAACTGACACCCATCAGAGTACGCAGCGGTGGTTTTGTTTGTCACTGGACCCAGGCTCACCAGTTCCAGGCACAACGCGTCATGTCTGTTAAGGGAGAAACCCAACATATAACCACCACAACTCCAGACAACTCTTCCGATGTGGGATAAGTTACGCCACAGCCAATCAGCAATGAAGAGCTCGCCCAACACGGTAGAGCCCGGCCGGCACTGGGGCCCGCCCACATGAAGCAGTGACTGGGGCGTCACAATATCCCCCACCGAGGGTAGAGCCGTCCTCGACTCTGATACCATTTGTAAGGCCCGCCCCCACAACACATGATATTGTCCGCTTTGCCAAAGCTCACAGCTTTAAAACGCTCATGTGGGGGAAGGGTAGCTCGCAAACAGACCCGGTGCTCCCGTGGTCCCGCCCACACCTATCCCACAAGATATTGTCCAACCTAACTGACACCCATCAGAGTACGCAGCGGTGGTTTTATTTGTCACTGGACCCAGACTCACCTGTTCCAGGCACAATGCGTCATGTCTGTTAAGGGAGAAACCCAACATATAACCACCACAACTCCAGACAACTCTTCCGATGTCAACTGCAACAGTAGCTCGCCCAACACAGTAGCCTACCAGCCACACAGTAGCCTGCCAGCCGCACCTGGGGGCCCACCCACATGTGTGCCCGACCACGTGTGCCCGCTCACATGAAGCAGTGACTGGGGCGTCACACAAACCCAATTAATCAACTGTAGGAAGCTAACAAATCTACCCGATCACGTAAACCTCGAATCTAACCTCCGGATTTATTCATCTAGGGCTCGAATTTAGCTGACCTACCACTGACTAATCAAGACAACCACGTCTAAATAAAGACCTACCAAAATCCGAGACAAGTAGGGGTTGGATCTTAATTAACAAACTAAACTAACCCAGTTATCTTTTTAGCCTAAGAACTAATGGTTTATAATTATTATAATCGAATCATCATTTTCACTAGTTAGGAATAGGCTACACTATGAACTTAGCTAATACAGACCCTAATTATTACACACAAGAAATCTCGCTACCTAATTCATTCCAGAAATGCCCTGATTATCCAAACAAGCTCTAGACAACTTGTTAATGGGCCACTAAACCCAAAGCTATAGAAATATGTTCATCTTAGTGGGCTTGACGTCCATCGCGAGACATCGAACTAAGATCATGTCTCGAATCATTCAACTTGGACTCGCAAGTCAAGTGCTTAGGTTGTGTGAATACCTTATATTAAAATATGGAACTTAAGTGAAATAAGTCCATTTATTCTTTCAGAAAGTTATAACTTTCGGACAGTCAATTTATGACCAAAGTTGGGGTACCGACTAAATATATTTCCCCAAACATATCCGTATAGCCGTTGCCCTGATCGACTATCGATGACCGCTGAACAGACTTCTAATCATATCTGTCGATCAGCGCATCCAAATGGCGGGCCGATCATATCCATACGTAGATCATCATTAGGGCTAACTATCCTATGGTGTATATCGATGTGTACACCCCATAGTGGGCCCTAGAGGTTAGAAAAATTCTCCCATAGGGCTAGTATAATGAAAACCTAGCCCTTGGGGCCATTTGCATAACTTCTAGAACTATATAAGGCCTCCATTTTGGCAACCCATCTCTCCATACGAATTTTGCCCAAGAAGGAAAGAAAGAAAGAGAGAAAGAGAGAATAAGGGAGATCTTGGGGTGTTCTTAATGGATTTCCTTCAATTAAGCCCTAGCTTCGACCGTTCTTCTACATCGAATCTATCCCACTAATGATCGGGAGGTAAGAAACAAACCCTACTTCCCAACCTAGGCTTGTCTACATTGAATTGTATAAATCTCACCTAGTTGCTTTGAAATTGGTGTAGGAATTGTCTTTCCCCAAATTCCTAACCCTAAGAGCTCAAAATCGGAGATTTCTTCTTTAAAATGTAGACTATTATGCCTAGGTTTCCATTTATCAACCCTTGAGGGTCGTAGTTAATGATTTCTTATGGTGAATGATTTATAAATAGCTAGCATGTTCATATTTTGTGTTTGATTATAATATGTGTGATTGTTTGTCCATGCATGCTCACGTGTTTGATGAAATGCCTAAATAATTGAATGTGTTGTTCTAATGATACTCACATGTTTGATTGAATGTGTTGATTTGTTAATGCTCACGTGTTTGATAAAATGCTCTAGTGAATGTATTACTCTATTGAGGCTCACATGTTTGATGAAATGCCCAAGTGTTTACATTGTTGAGTATATGATTCTTATGAAACCTTGCAATGATCGCATAATGAGTTACTAGGTCCGTAGTCATATTAGTATTTCCTACGATGTTGGGATGTTGGGTGGGTCAGTCAGCTGGCCACCCAATTTAAGGGGAGGCCCGAGTTAGGTCGGCCACCCTAGACTTGTTCGGTCGACTTAGGTCGAACACGGACAATCGACAGTAGTTGGACTACATGGGATGCTCGCACCTAATGTCGATTGTGTCGGATTTCTTCAAGTTAATCGAATTAGCCCAATAGTCAACTGATCATGTGTGTTCACAATATATGACAACGACAAATAGAATTTATGATACCCACATTCTCATTGAATGAGTCTACTTATAACCATTATTGGTATGATCCACAAGACTCATGGGTCAAGCATGATAGTATGGGACACCGTGTCTGAGCTGTCGGCCAGCACTGGGGTGATGAGTCTCCCTGTAGTGACCAATGAGTAACCAAGAAGGCTATGAGCCTAGTACATTAAATTGTAATGATATCACGACCGCTCCATATTTGTATTTGGGTGACGACTCTTATATCATTTGTGGGCGCCCTCCACCCGTCGATGGGCTGCCTAACCTTATGCATCTGAACTGTGTCATCCAGGTCCTTGATGTGGGATCAGTCGGGCCAGTGTTAGCCTCACTTTGATTGGGGAGTTGTCATTTGGGTGGTAAACCTGAATACGGATCAAGGGACACAGGTGAGGAGCCGCTTCGGCCACCCCGAGCCTAGTGATTCAGTTAAGATCACGATAAAATGAGGGTACCCTAACTTCCCCAATATGCTGGATGAATGGAACTTAATAATTACTCGGCTAACATGAACATTTATCGCATTAGTTTAGGTTGGAGACTCGGCAGTCGAGGTCACATTGAGGGAATGTTGGTCATATGTGAACGTATAGATGGAGTCGCTTGAGGGAGTGTTATTTAGAAAGAACATGCATCATGTCATATCTTCATATGTGCATTTAATAAGAGTATTTAGGGAATACTTGTTTGGTTGTTTATCATTAATTGTGCTGATTGGGTTGATATCATGTGTAACTTAGAACTAATGGAACCACTGAGTTAGCTACTCACTCATACCTGGGACAGTGTTTTAAAACACCAACTAAGCATATCATTGATGCAGGTATTAGTGAGACCTCTGACAGGTAGGCTTATATCGGGTTGTGTCAACGCCATTATGTTTTGGAGAATTGGGCATAAACTGAAAGCTGTACACTTTAACTGTCTTGGGTATGTATATTGTGGCTTATATAATCCCCATTTTGGATGATCCCCACCATGGAAATTGTATTTTTGACTGTTAGCCCTATTATTCTGAATCTTTCGTTATCTCTATTACACTTTAGATTCGCTAAGTGAATTGCGTTACTCTGATTATCCATGTGCGAAATGAACATGAATCTGAAAGAGGTCACATGTGCATTCTCATTGGGTGAACACTCAGGAACTCGGGATCAGGGTCTCTGTACTCGGGTGCCTATATTTCAATGGTCGTTACAAGTTGGTATCAGAGCGGAGTATTGAAATAACTAGGACCTTGAGAATGCGGACTATACAAACCACAATAACTCGTGTTAAGACACTCAAGATTAGAGGTTTGGTCCTCTAAGGGATCTCACTGATTTTAGAAGTACCTGTTAGTGTTAGAAATCCGGTAAATTAGGAACAATGAACCTTATGACCAAACTCCTCGGTTTGCTACACTTTGAAACTCAAATCTTAGAAACTGGACTTTAGGATTAAATTTCCTATATTGTGTGTATGATTTTGAATTTAAAATTAGAAACGATGAACAATAGGATCAAATCCCCTGGTTGTTTGACACCATAAAGTAACTGGGAGTTTTAAATCCCCTGGTTGGTTGGCACCATAAATAACTAGTTACAAATCCCCTCAAAGTGGAGGTTTGAAATCCTCAGTGAGAGCTTGGATTATGTTTAAAATGCTTCCAAGAGTTACATGTGTGATATATGTGTCACTAAACTATGAAACCACTGGGCACATGGACCACTAATGATATCCTAAAACAACTAGATTATCAATTGCATCACTATAATTACTTTAATATAATGATCAGTGTCATCCAAACATTGTCCATGTAAATCAACAGTTAAAAGTTGTTTGTTAGTCACTCGGACATGTTCTTGTGCTTGTGGCCCATACGATACTTGGAATTTCATCATTTTCGAGCAAAGTATATATTTCAATGGGCGTGATGAGGTTGATCACCTTCTTTCTTAAGGGAATAACTACTCTAAATCCACTAAGCTTCTCTGGACTCGTCATGGAGATACCCCGAATCCACAAGGAAAAATAAGAAAATAGAAATAAATTCTAGAAAATTTGAAATCCCATTGGTAGATAATAAAAATGAATTTACAACCCTTTAAATAGTCATACCAAACCTTGTAAGAAGTTTCAAAATCAATTTCCAACTCAAACTCCCTAAAATTCGTAACTTAATATAAATAGTAAATTTGCTATTTATAGTGTCCTATCTGGCTTAACCACTTTATTCTACTAATTTTTTTCTAAGTACTTATCATGTTAGACACAACTCTTAAAACTCAAAGGATAAAGAGCTATAATTGAACTAAAACTTACTATAAATAGTAAAAATGTAAATAAAATAGATTTTAAACCATTGACCTAATGGAATCTCACAAACTATCCAAGTTTTTTTGCCTAAAGTAGCTCCTCCTACCCCAAATTCATATATGGCACGTCGAGTAACTCATCCCAGATTGCGAGATACATCGATTTCAAAAAAAAGAGTGGCGGGACCATGACAAATCGGCAAGCCACTGCCGATTTTGGCCAGCAGGCCACGGTGCCACCGCGGTAACAGTGCACCACTGCCGATTCCAGACAAAAATTCGGTGACACCTGTAACACCTCGGATTTTTACCAACCTGGAATTAGACGTCCTTAGGCGATGGGTCGATCCTAACACCTTATTAACTTGTCAAAACTGAATCCCACAGTCTGAAATCGCTCCTTAACCCATTTCCTTCACAAATCCCACCCTTCACTACCTTGATCTTCCAATTTTTCAAAGCACTTTCGCCCTAGACACTATCTTAAACTAGCTAAGTAGTATAACTTGGATCACTTTAGATACAAACTGTAAAGGACTAAATACTACCTCAGACGGAAATCACTTAGGATTAAATCCTTTAGAAATTTGACAAAGTTAACTAAGTGCTAAACTAGATTAGCTACGAAATCCATTTGAATCGCTTTAAATACGATCTGCAAGACCTAAAACTTGTAAAATCATTGACGCTAGGTTACCCTGAAATCTAGGATCAATCTCATTACCCGGCTGCTCTCGGGAGCATCTCGAAACTCCGTATCTAATCTGAACCGCACATCGGGAGTCCGAACAATACGAGGTTAAGGACTTAGGACCGCCTCGCTGGGCTTGACAAGCATCTCGGAAATCAAATCCAGCCGATGTCCCACGGCTGTTCGCTTGAGTCCGGAGCGAGAGAGTGTGAAAACACTTGTTTTCTTTAAAAATAAATATCTTGAATAGTAATCGAGACTCGTCGGTTGCGGATCAGTTTTAAGCAACTGACCGTCGAAACCGACCAAATTACACCCTCGGATCAGGAAAAATTTCATACACATTTACATGTACTCGGAATCTCCGATCGAGACCTACTGACCGTCGAACTGAAACTGGTCCGCCACGCGTGATCTGGAATCCCGACCGAAACGAAAACTTAATAGAACGTAGATCCAGCGTTAGTGACCTTCAGTCCGACCTTTGGCTCAAGGAGGCCAGCCAGAAGTCCTTCGTTGAGCTGAAAAAGTTCCGCTTTGGTTATAACCTAGGTGAACCTTGTCTAGAAGTCTATTTTGGTGAAGTTTTAGACTATATAAGGACCTTAAACCCTCTCCCATTTCAGCCATACGAATTTGGATTTGAGAGAGAGAAAAGAGAGAGAAAGTGTGGGAGATGTGGGAGGAACTCCCTGCTGCTGTTCCCTATCGCTATTCGGGCTCCACCGCCTGATTCTTATCGCTTTCCCGGCGATTTCGGCGTCGTTTCTAGGTAAGAAACCCTAACCCTAACCTGTTTTAGGGTTGTATAGGTTGTAGGTTATGAAATAGCTTACCTGTTTCGTTCTCTAGGTTGCCAAACTCCCGTATACGGAAGCTTAGCGAACCTATCGACTCCATTACGATTCTACGACAAAAGGTGAGGACTTTAGGTATATAGGTTGCAGTTTTCAATGCTTTCAATGTCAGATAATGGTAGATTCATGATCTGCATGCAATTACACATGTACAAAGTGCTTTCCGTTTTCTGTTTCGATTAGAATTGTAGAATTTGAAATTTCACATACTCTAGGTATTCGTATAAAATACCGTATATGTATTTTTTTTGAAAATGTGTTTGACATATTTATTTGTCGTATGGATATACGATATATGGATAAAAGACTTATTTGGCGAAAGGATTCGCCGAAATACATGTTTTACTAATATACACTATGTATGTAGAAATACTGTATTGTAAGGAGTGTCGTATACATGTATATTTTGGAAATGTTCTTGCCATGATTATGTGTCGTATGATTATATGATATATGGATAAATCACTTATTTGGTGAAAAGAATCGCGGTAATACATGTTTGTTTGTATACACTATGTATGTTGAAAATGCGTATTCTAGAAAATACTGTATACGTATAAATTTTGGAGATGTATTTATCATGATTATTTGCTGTAGTAATATATTATACATGGATAAAATACTTACTTGGGTAAAGGATAGCCCTAATACATGTTTTGCTTGAAAATGACTGAATGAGTATAGAATTCTCATTCGTGCTCACCATGACTAATTGTCATGGATAATTGATTGTTGATTGGCAATCCCCCTTTGACGAAAGGATTTGCCCTAAATCACGCCACGGCCAATACACACTATATATGCTAAAATGTGTGGCCCAAGTGTTTGTGGAAATGACTGAATGAATATGGAACTTGGATTCCTACTTGCCATGTCTATCCGTCATGGGTGTATGCGTGTTATGATTGGGGTAACTCCCTAGTGAAAGGATTTGGCCTTATACCTCTGTGATCAACATATGTCATGTATGTTGATTCCTGTATTTGAAAGTATTTGTTGAAATGTCTGAATGAGTAGTAGTTAGTAAATTGTAATGTTTAAGAGTGTTGAGATATGATTCTCAACTCCTTTAACTATGTGTATGATTTCCTTGGATAGTTGTGTGATTAGGAATTGAACATGTACAAACTCATGCTTGTGTTGTGATTCATAACATGCTCAACTGCTTTATGATTTTAACTATGTAATGCATATGTTTAAATTTATATTTATGTTGTATGATCCGTCATGGGTGATGGGGGAACGGAGCAACGAGTGCGTGCAACAGCCCTGGCAGCCCTAAACGGATAATACTAGACCTTGATTGTATGAGTTGAATCTTGATCTACTACTGCTTTATGACGACGAGAATGCTTTCTCGTACATGCTATTTTCTGGCGGCTTCGTGAGAGTCGTGCCTTGATTGTCGGGGCTACCGGGATGTTGACTAGATCACACTACACAACTTGGTATAATTTAAAATTGTACTTGTAATTATTTAACCTAGTAATGTTATCACACTTTGGAGACTCACCGCAGTTTATATATTTTACATATCTATCACAGTCTTTCGCTCGCAAATTTAGCTGTCTCTGGAGTATGATATGCTATTTTGGCTTAATCTCACTCATGTTCACTAGTTTAATACAGACAACATTCAATCATCATTCATTTTGTTGCATAAGTGATGCGTTGAAACTCGGGAGTTGAGTTTTTGTTCGACCCCCGATTTTCAGGGCGTTACAAGATGGTATCAGAGCATGATTTGGATTAAACCGGACCTGGGTTATGGTCACACGACCCACACTGATATACTCTGACTTAGGAGGGAGCGACGGAACATAGAAACAGTCATAGGTATTCCGATTTCGCCAATCGGCGAAGTTCACTAAAGTCGAACGCCGAAATCGAGTCCGTATTCAACCATGGTCGCACGGATCGACCTTAAAACATTCCTAGACCGTTTATAGATGCTTCTAGATTACAATCCACCTCACCCCAACCGTTAAAAATTGGTAGAATACGGGATAAGCGTGATGATGATAACTACTCCGAATCCTCGGAGCTTCTCTGGACTCCTCACAGAGACTTCTCGAATCCACGAGGAAAGGAAAGTAGACAATATAAATAAATTCTAATACATTCAAAAGTGATTAATGATTGCTAAAAAAAAAAAAAAAGATGAGTTCACAACCCTTTAAATAGGGATACCAAGTAATGGGAAGGAAATCAGAGACAAACTACGACTAAACCCCTAGAATTCATGACTTACTATAAGGTCGTGATGTCTACTAGTGCGCAAGGTTCTCAGCCAAAAAATACTAGGTGTCCTATTTGGCTTCGCCAAACCGTCCTCCTAATTATTCTAAGTCCTTTACATGATAGGCGTAACTCCTAAAGCTCAACCGATGAAGAGTAATTAAACTAAAACTACCATTTTTAGCAAAACGAAATTGAAACGGGGAAATGACCGTCAATCGGAGGGTTTTCTCACAATTTCGGGCTACGCAACCCGGCATGGCTGGGTTGGTTGGCTTCATTAGCTCGTTCTACCCCAAATTCATATATTTTACGTCAGATAACTCATTCCAGATTGCAAGATATGTTTGATTGTCCCGAAAATACTCGAAATGGAGCGAATCGGGATCGGGGGGCCCAAACGGAGCACTTCCGAAAGGATCTAAGGTGGGACCCAGTACTTTTTGGAGCCTAGGGGGCCTGAGGAACACGCCCATGGGGCCCCCCTTCAAAAATCTGAAAGTTGGTCGGCGAGGCCTCGCCACTTTTTGGCTTGGGTTGGGTCCAGCGCTTGGGCCGATTCACTTTGGGGGTTTTATAAACCCCCTGGTACCAGTCCTGACCTATTTTCATTACCCAAAATCGTTCCTCCTTCACAAATGCCCTCCCCAAGCCGTTTTTTCCTCTTGCATTGCTGCCCTCTCTCGCAAATCGCCTTTCCAATCATCCTCCTTGTTGATTTCGACCACAACCTTCCCATTCCCATCGTCCACAGCAGTCCTCTCCCCCATTTCCTCTCTGTTTCTCTCATTTGGACGCCTACACGCCCCCTTGAAGCTCCAAAATCGTGCAAGCTCCCTAAGCCATCCTACTTTTCCATTTTCCTTCTCCATTCGCTGTCTTTAGGGCCTTTACAACATCTGTTGAGACTCACATCTGTGGAGAACCAAACCTCCAGCCCTTTCTCTCTCTCTCCATCATTTTCCATTCACTTTTCCATGGCGCTATCCGAGCTTAGTTCGGCCACCTTCGCGGATGTTTATGCTTTTGTGATTGATGGGTGTAGTAGTTGGTACGATGTTCTAGATGCGTGAGGACGTTTAGGGCCCGTTCAGGCAACCGCATTAAGTAAGATTAGGTGAATGGAATTATAAAAGTAATAATACATGTGTGTGTAAGGTATGGCCTCTAGATTGGTTGTATCCCATGTTTTCCGACACCATGTTTAGGATGTACGTAATTAAAAGTAAATGAATTTTCCTTTCCAAGTACACTTAGAAATTCCGATTCCTGGGATTTGGAAATCCCATCTCACACTTTCCGACACAAGGCTCATTTTCCAAAGCCTATACCATTAATTTTAAATCCCCTCCCTCCCTCCTACCAAACAACTCACTCCCAATCCCGAGGTAGGATTAGTAATGCGGTCCCATTCAATACAACATAAGGCCACATGCCAAATAGTGTTGAAGTGATAAAGTCCCTTGATACACCTTAACCCACCACACTCTGATAGCTTAAGCTTTTAGAGTAAATGGTTGTTTGACAAATAGACTCTTGGAGTTTTGGACCTAGAGTGTTGCTCCTGGATTTCGACAGACCTGACCATATAGGAAACCCAACAAATTTATAATGTGAACCTTAAGACCTTATTAGCTGGTATGAGCATGTGTGAAGTGCTCGAGAGTAGTTAAATTTAAGTTCGTACAACACAATTCCACTTAGACAACGTTTGACCCTACGCGATAAATAATCTCTTGTATTAGAAATGATCTGAGATCAGCTAGTGTATAAGAATAGATTTTGGATTATACCTAGAGGAAACTTCTATATCCCTTAGATTTAATGTGAGGTCAAATCTATACACCCCTTAGAATCGCCTTCTCAAGGGCTTAGTACAATCGGGAACACGGAGTAGAAAAACTATCTATAAGCGAGGTATTCGCGGTTTGAATGGAATTCTCAATCCTGGTAGTGACCAATGAACTCTATGCTCTGATCAAGCAGAGAGTCGGGATCAACTAGGATTCAGAACTGATACGACAATTTTCTGTCTTCGCGAGGCAGAAGATCCATGTATCCGACTCAGACCCACTACACAACATTCCTTCCGTGTTGGCTCGACCACTTACAACTAAAAGTTTATAACTTCGTCTTCGAGAAGTGTTAAGAACATATAGCCAATAGAGATTTTCTTTTAGGCCCCAAGGAATTACCCAAATGGGCAACAATTAGTTAGGGATTAGGTCCCAAATCACATGCCATGTCGGCATACATATTGTGCTTATGAACGTAAAAAGATAGCCTGCCCATTAAGCTAGACATGATTAAATAGGATAAGTCTGGACCACGACAAAAAAAATTCCTTGGTAGAATTAGGCATCTTGCCTCAAACTCACACTCATCCGTGATAGCCCCTTTCTATAATCCTAGGTACCAAGACTGATGTAGTGGGAGACCGCATCTCATTTCATGTCAAGGATAGGTCCTACATTACACCTTGTTCCGATATACGGAGCAGGACATATATCTTGAGCCTTGAGGGTGAAAATAAAATTTTAAGGGGGGTAGAACATTATGAGCCCAATCTGGTTAGGTCACCTATTGCATCTCTTTGATCTGGGTGGCGCAGCGGAAGCGTGGTGGACCCTACTCCACTGGCCTAGGATCGAAACGGTGCTCATTAACATACGCACATTATAGAAGCCCTAGCAAGTTCTAATATGAGAAACCAATTTAGCATGATCTAGAAAGATTTGATTCACCATTTCCTTTGACATAGATAATAACGAGGACTCTCTTAGACTAAGACCTAAAGGGCAACCTTAGAATAAACAATTTGAACCTTTCAATGATGGACATTCCCTACGTTTCTAGAGTGATCGGACTACGGAGTTACTGAAATATACAACTGCAAAACATTCGCAGCTTGACCCAATTCTCAATCCTGGGTGACTACCAATGGACTCACTGCTTGGCCGAGCAGAAGACCAGGATCCATCAGGATTCGGAAGTGATACGATGAGCTTCCTACCCTGGCCCGGTAGATGATTGATGTATCGGTATCGAGCCCACTATTACCGTCTCTCCGTGTTGGTCAAATAATGAAAACAGCTATCTTACTCTAAATTGGTGGGAATTATCGTCAAGACTCCAAATAGGTAAAGAAATAAACTGTAGCAAACCATCAGGGTATGAGAAATGGATAAAGAAATAAGTTTTAAGGGGGGTAGACTAAAATGAACCAGCTAGTACATACCCTACCACGTGTAGAAACTTGGAACCTATAAGTCTTAGGTAAATAAAATAATAGAAATCTTCCCTTATTACCCTTAGCCAATTTCGGGGACGAAATTTTGTTTTAAGGGAGGTAGATTGTAACACTCCGGATTTTTACCAACCTAGAATTAGACTTCCTTAGGCGATGGGTCGATCCTAACACCTTATTAACTTGGCAGAACTGAATCCCACAGTCTGAAATCGCTCCTTAACCCATTTCCTTCGCAAATCCCACCCTTCACTACCTTGATCTTCCAATTTTTCAAAGCACTTTCGCCCTAGACACTATCTTAAACTAGCTAAGTAGTATAACTTGGATCACTTTAGATACAAACTGCAAAGGACTAAATACTACCTCAGACGGAAATCACTTAGGATTAAATCCTTTAGAAATTTGACAAAGTTAACTAAGTGCTAAACTAGATTAGCTACGAAATCCATTTGAATCACTTTAAATACGATCTGCAAGACCCAAAACTTGTAAAATCATTGACGCTAGGTTACCCTGAAATCTAGGATCAATCTCATTACCCGGCTGCTCTCGGGAGCATCTCGAAACTCCGTATCTGATCTGGACCGCACATCGGGAGTCCGAACAATACGAGGTTAAGGACTTAGGACCGCCTCGCTGGGCTTGACAACCATCTCGAAAATCAAATCCAGCCGATGTCCCACGGCTGTTCGCTTGAGTCCGGAGCGAGAGAGTGTGAAAACACTTGTTTTCTTTAAAAATAAATATCTTGAATAGTAATCTGAGACTCGTCGGTTGCGGATCAGTTTTAAGCAACCAGACCGTCAGAATCTGACCAAATTACACCCTCGGATCAGGAAAAATTTCATACACATTTACATGTACTCGGAATCTCCGATCGAGACCTACTGACCGTCGAACTGAAACTGGTCCGCCATGCGTGATCTAGAATCCTGACCGAAACGAAAACTTAATAGAACGTAGATCCAGCATTAGTGAGCTTAAGTCCGACCTTTGGCTCAAGGAGTCCCACCAGAAGTCCTTCGTTGAGCTGAAAAAGTTTCACTTTGGTTATAACCTAGGTGAACCTTGTCTAGAAGTCTATTTTGGTGAAGTTTTAGACTATATAAGGACCTTAAACCCTCTCCCATTTCAGCCATACGAATTTGGATTTGAGAGAGAGAAAAGAGAGAGAAAGTGTGGGAGATGTGGGAGGAACTCCCTGCTGCTGTTCCCTATCGCTATTCGGGCTCCACCGCCTGATTCTTATCGCTTTCCCGGCGATTTTGGTGTCGTTTCTAGGTAAGAAACCCTAACCCTAACCTGTTTTAGGGTTGTATAGGTTGTAGGTTATGAAATAGCTTACCTGTTTCGTTCTCTAGGTTGCCAAACTCCTGTATACGGAAGCTTAGCGAACCTATCGACTCCGTTACGATTCTACGACAAAAGGTGAGGACTTTAGGTGTATAGGTTGCGGTTTTCAACGCTTTCAATGTCAGATAATGGTAGATTCATGATCTGCATGCAATTGTACATGTACAAAGTGCTTTCCATTTTCTATTTCGATTAGAATTGTAGAATTTGGAATTTCACATACTCTAGGTATTCGTATAAAATACCGTATACATATTTTTTTTGGAAATGTGTTTGACATGTTTATTTGTCGTATGGATATACGATATATGGATAAAAGACTTATTTGGCGAAAGGATTCGCCGAAATACATGTTTTACTAATATACACTATGTATGTAGAAATACTGTATTGTAAGGAGTGCCGTATACATGTATATTTTGGAAATGTGCTTGCCATGATTATGTGTCGTATGATTATATGATATATGGAAAAATCACTTATTTGGCGAAAAGAATCGCCATAATACATGTTTGTTTGTATACACTATGTATGTTGAAAATGCGTATTCTAGAAAATACTGTATACGTATAAATTTTGGAGATGTATTTATCATGATTATTTGCTGTAGTAATATATTATACATGGATAAAATACTCACTTGGGTAAAGGATAGCCCTAATACATGTTTTGCTAACATACACCATGTATGTTGTAATAGTGTATTCTAAGTGTTTGTGAAAATGACTGAATGAGTATAGAATTCTCATTCGTGCTCACCATGACTAATTGTCATGGATAATTGATTGTTGTATTGGCAATCCCCTTTGACGAAAGGATTTGCCCTAAATCACGCCACGGCCAATACACACTATATATGCTAAAATGTGTGGCCCAAGTGTTTGTGGAAATGGTGAATGAATATGGAACTTGGATTCCTGCTTGCCATGACTATCCGTCATGGGTGTATGCGTGTTATGATTGGGGTAACTCCCTAGTGAAAGGATTTGGCCTTATACCTCTGTGATCAACATATGTCATGTATGTTGATTCCTGTATTTGAAAGTGTTTGTTGAAATGTCTGAATGAGTAGTAGTTAGTAAATTGTAATGTTTAAGGGTGTTGAGATATGATTCTCAACTCCTTTAACTATGTGTATGATTTCCTTGGATAGTTGTGTGATTAGGAATTGAACATGTACAAACTCATGCTTGTGTTGTGATTCATAACATGCTCAACTGCTTTATGATTTTAACTATGTAATGCATATGTTTAAATTTATATTTATGTTGTATGATCCGTCATGGGTGATGGGGGAGCGGAGCAACGAGTGCGTGCAACAGCCCTGGCAGCCCTAAACGGATAATACCAGACCTTGATTGTATGAGTTGAATCTTGATCTACTACTGCTTTATCTATCTGCACTTGATTGTGTTTGGGGCTATGATTATAATCCAGACAATCGGTACCAGAATTGCATTCGTGGCTGTGATTCATTTGACACGTGAGATGTGTTCGACGAACCCGAGTCGTACTTCGTTTGACGATAGTGGTTGGCCACGCAAAGTGCTTATGCACTTCATGTCGTTCAACTTGTTGTGCGCTCGAGCTAGCCGAACTCGTCAAGTAACCCGATTTGTCTAATGTATGTTCACCATGTTTGGTCGCCTCTGCTTGAACCTAGGGTACCAAACTTACAGTGAAATCCCTTTTAACCATGGTACCTCGATCCGCTAAGACTCATGAGCCGGGCATGGTGGTATGGGACACCGTGGTCGAGCTGTCGGCCTACGCTGGGGCCATGTGCCTCCCCGTAGTGACCATTGAGCAACCCAAACTCGTGAGCCGAATACGGTCGTATGGGACACTGTATTCGAGCTGTCGATACTTACGGCGAGAGCCGAGTACGGTGAGACCTGTACTCGTGCTGACGGGCGACGAGTCCTCTGTAGTATCTTCGAGTATACTCCAAGGTCTGTGATTGGCGACGAGTCTTTCACAACAACTAGAGTATGAGTTGAGCCAAGTACGGTGAGACCTGTATTCGAGCTGACGGCTAGTGATTGAGCCGAGTACGGTGAGACCTGTACTCGAGCTAACGGTCAGCAATTGAGCCGCATACGGTGAGATCTGTATCCGTGCTGACGGGTAACAAGCCCTTTGTGATGCCTTCGCTACGCCTCTCAAACCATAATATCGTATGAGATTAACTAGGACTGACGACCCAAGAATGGATCATGTTTGGGAATGATACAAGGGAGGTACCTTAGTTTCTCAATATTACTGTTTGAAATGAACTAATAATTACTCGGTAATCATGCTCATCATCACACTGCATGTGCCTGGTAGATGTGGAGCACTGAGGGATGGACGCATTCGCCAACGTAAGATGATGTCGCATGAGGGTGGTTTGGCAAGGGCATACATCATGTCATTTCATACTTGCATTAAATAAGAGTAGTTAAAATTGTTTGATTGTACTGCTTTATCATTACTGCTTGACTGAATTGATAACATGTTAACCTATGCTTTATTGTTCCACTGAGTTGATTACTCACTCCCACGATACGGGACGGTGTTCGAACACCCACCAGACTTTGTCTGATTGCGGATATGGCGCACGCTACTTCGAGGCGGAGCCGGACTTCTATGACGACGAGAATGCTTTCTCGTACATGCTTCTCTGGCGGCCGTGAGAGCCGTGCCTTGATTGTCGGAGACTACTGGGATGTTGACTAGATCACATTACACAACTTGGTATAATTTAAAATTGTACTTGTAATTATTTAACCTAGTAATGTTATCACACACACGGAGACTCACCACAGTTTATATATTTTACATATCTATCAGTCTTCCGCTCTCAAATTTAGCTGTCTCTGGAGTATGATATGCTGTTTTGGCTTAATCTCACTCATGTTCACTACTTTAATACAGACAACATTCAATCATCATTCATTTTGTTGCATAAGTGATGCGTTGAAACTCGGGAGTTGAGTTTTTGCTCGACCCCCGATTTTCAGGGCGTTACAACACCACCACTGAATCGGCGCGCCACTACCGGAATTTTCTAATTTTTTTGGTGACTTCAAAAATTCATATCTCCTTTATTATAACTCTGATTTAGGTGATTCATGGCCAGATTAAAGCTTAATGAGTCTAGTTTTATATAAAAATAAGTAAAATAATAAAATAATAATAATATTATAGTTAATTTTAGGATGTTTTACCAACTGTCCAAAGATTATTAATTTCAGACAGCTGTTACTCCTAGAATTTTAATAATTTATCTACAACTCCAAATGAGATGAAATTTTGTGAGATGGCTTTAAACTTAATGATGAAACATTATAATAATTTTAAAAATAATTCAATTACCAAAATTACAAGAAACAGAGACATTTTGAAATCATACAAAAAATTGTTCTTTTTAGACAAATGTCACTTCTAGAATTTTAATAATTTTTCTACAACTCAAAATGAGATGAAATTTTGTAATATGTGAGTAAACATACTGATAACTTACTGTAAAAATCATAAACTAATTTAGTTACTGTAAGTATGAAAGATGTTACCAGCAATAGAGGTATTTTAAAAACAAACAAAAAATCATTAGTTTTGGACAACTTCTACTTCCAAAATTTTTATAATTTTTTAGAGATTAAAATGAAATGAAATTTTGTAATATAAAGGTTAACTTAATTATGAGTTACTAGACAATTTATAAAAATAATTTAGTAAATAAGAGTGATAAATATATTATGAACAAAAGATGTATGAGTACGAGTTGCCGATAGACCGGACGTATCTTTTTCATCATGGAGTCTTAGTATTTAGTGTTTTTTTTTTTAGAATTTCTTCTAATAATCTTAAGAACCATTTTATACGATTTGATTATATTTTTTTCTTTTCTTTTCTCTTCGTATATATATTTTTCTTTTAAGTAGTTCCAGTATAGTTGAATTAAGCCTCTTGAGTTAGGTTGAGTTTCATTGTTTAAGACTCTGTAAGTTCGTATTTGAGGCAGACTTCACTAGAATAATTTCAATTCTTATTCTCTTGTGGACATAAGGTTCATACCACATTGAGGAGACAATATTCTTCCTCTTTCCTTTTCCACGGCATTTCTTGCGTCACTAGCACTCCAAACCTCCATAATACCTTGAAACTTTCGATTTTTCCTTACCTGTTGAAATTAATGAAACCAAAGCATGATTTACTCATAACTCACTGACCATAGGATCAAAATGGTAATGTCGAGAGAAACCTTAGGCTCCTGGAAACCTTTCTAGGATAGTCATTTGATCATAGGCGTTGTGAGATACTCATCACCCATTAAGTTGAACATAAATTAAATAAGAACCCACCTTGAAAAGACCTAATAGACAATCTTATAAATGCGAGACTTGAAATTCCTAACAAATTCTGATATTTCTCAAATGTCTAGAATAATTGGGCTACAGAATTACAGAACCATATACTGCGAGACATTCGTGGCTTGACCCAATTCTCAATCATGGGCGACTACCAATGGACTCACTGCTTTGACCGAGTAGAAGACCAGGATCTACCAGGACTAGGAAGAGATATAACGAGCTTTCTGCCCTGGTCAGGCAGAAGATCGATGTATCGGATTTAAGCCTACTCAACTATTTTTCCATATTAGCACAATCATAAAGAGCAGAATATACTACCCTTAGGTAAACTTTATTGTCAAACACTTAGTACAATATAATAATTTTGACATCTGTTTTTCAAACCTCAAAGGTCAAAACTTTTAAGGGGAGGTAGACCACAATAAGTCATGCTAGTGTACTTAGTATATACCCTAACACGTATATGAACGTAAAATCAACAGAAACTTAGGTATACGAATTATAATGTCTTACTTATTTACATTAGGTAATTTCGGGGATGAAATTGTTTTTAAGGGGGCTAGATTGTAACGTCCTAGATTTTCGTTGTTTTGAATTTTCAAAAATCCTTGAAATTCTTTTATATATAATTAACTTATGTTGTCACTTACTGACTATTAACACTCAATGTTAGCCTATAAGCAAATGGTACAAGTGAAGAACCATACGAACCCAATTAATCAACCGTAGGAAGCTAACGAATCTGCCCGATCACGTAAACCTCGAATCTAGCCTCCTAATTTATTCATTTAAGGCTCAAATTTAACTGACCTACCACTGACTAATCAAAACAACCGCGTCTAAATAAGAACCTACCAAAAGCCAAGACCATTAAGGGTTGGATCATAATTAACAAACTAAACTGACCCAGTTATCTTTTTAGCCTAAGAACCAATGGTTTATAATGATTATAATCAAATCGTCATTTCCTCTAGTTGCGATAGGCCACACTATGAACTTAGTTAATCTAGACCCTAATTATTATGCACGAGAAATCTCGCTACCCAGTTCATTCCAGAAATGCCCTAATTATATATCCAAACAAGCTTTAGACCACTTGTTAGTGGGCCACTAAACCTGAGGTTATAGAAATATGTTTATGTTAGTGGGCTCAACGTCCATCATAGGACGTCGAGCTGAGATCGTGTCTCAAATCGTTAAACTTGGACTCGCAAGTCGAGTGCTTGTGTTGTGCGAATACCTTATATGAAAATCTGGAAGGAAAATAAGTCCATTTATTCTTTCACAAAGTTGTAACTTTCGGACCGTCAATTCATGACCAAAGTTGAGGTACTGACTAAAGATATTTTTTCAAACATATCTGTACGTGGCCCCGATCGACTATCGGTGACCGTTGAACAAACTTCAAATCATATCTGTCGATCGTCGCATCCAAATGGCAGGCCGATCATATCCCTACATAGATCATCATTAGGGTTAACTATCCTACGGTGTATATCGATATGTACACCCCATAGTGGGCCCTAGAGGTTAGAAAAACCCTCCTATAAGCCTAGTATAATGAAAACCTAGCCCTTAAGGCCATTTGCATAACTTCTGGAACTATATAAGGCCTCCATTTGGGCACCCCATCTCTCCATACGAATTTTGCCTAAGAAAGAAAGAGAGAGAGAGAGAGAGAGAGAGAGAGAGAGAGAGAATAACGGAGATCTTGTGAGGGAGATCTTGGGGTGTTCTTGATGGATTCCCTTCGATCAAGCCCTAGCTTCGACCGTTCTTCTACATCGAATTTATCCCACTAATGATCGGGACGTAAGAAACAAACCCTACTTCCCAACCTAGGCTTGTCTACATTGAATTGCATAAATCTCATCTAGTTGCTTTGAAATTGGTGTAGGAATTGTCTTTCCCTAAATTCTTAACCCTAGGAGCTCAAAATCGAAGATTTCTTCTTAAAGGTACGGACCATTATGCCTAGGTTTCCATATATCGACCCTTGAGGGTCGTAGTTAATCATTTCTTATGGTGAATGATTTGTAAATAGCTAGCATGTTCATATTTTGTGTTTGATTATAATTTATGTGATTGCTTGTCTATATATGCTCACATGTTTGATGAAATGCCTAAATGATTGAATGTGTTGTTCTAATGATGCTCACATGTTTGATTGAATGTGTTGATTTGTTAATGTTCACGCGTTTGATAAAATGCTCTAGTAAATTTATTACTCTATTGAGGCTCACATGTTTGATAAAATGCCCAAGTGTTTGCATTGTTGAATATATGATTCTTGTGAAACCTCGTAATAATCGCATGATGAGTTGCTAGGTCTGTAGTGATATTAGAATTGCCTACGATGTTGGGTCAGTCGGCTGACCACCCAATTTAAGGGGAGGCCCGAGTTAGATCGGCCACCCTAGACCTGTTCAGTCAACTGGGGTCGAACACAGACAATCGACAGTAGATGGATTACACGGGATGCTCGCACCCAATGCCTGTTGCGTCGAGTTCTCTAAGTCAATTGAATTAGCCCAGTAATCAATTGATCATGTGTGTTCACAATGTATGACAATGACAAATAGAATCTTTAATACCCACATTCTCATTGAATGAGTCTATTTATAACCATTAGTGGTACGATCCACAAGACTCATGGGCCGGGCATGGTGGTATGGGACACCGAGTCCGACCTGTCTACCTACGATGGAGTGACGAGCCTCCCTGTAGTGACCAATGAGCAACCAAGAAGGCTATAAGCCTAGTACATCAAACTGTAATGATGCCACGATCGCTCCACATTTTTGTTTAGGTGTATCATTTGTGGGCGCCCTCCACCCGTCGATGGACCGCCTAACCCTATGCGTCCGAACTGTGTCATCCAGGTCCTTGATGTGGGATCAGTCGGGCCAGTGTTAGCCTCACATTGATTAGGGAGTTGGTGTTTGGGTGGTAAACCCGAATACGGATCAAGGGACACAGCTGAGGAGCCGCTTCAGCTGCCCCGAGCCTAGTGATTCAGTTGAGACCATAATAAAATGAGGGTACCGTAGCTTCCCCAATATGTTAGATGAGTGGAACTTAATAATTACTTGACTAATATGAACATTCATTGCATTAGTTTAGGTTGGTGACTTGGTAGTCGAGGTCACATTGAGGGAGTGTTGGTCATATGAGAACGTATAAATGAAGTCGCTTGAGGGAGTGTTGTTTGGAAAGAGCATGCATCATGTCATATCTTCATATGCACATTTTACAAGAGTATTTATGAAATATTTGGTTGGTTATTTATCATTAATTGCGCTGATTGGGTTGATAACATGTGTAATTTAGAACTAATGGAACCACTGAGTTAGCTACTCACTCCCACCTGGGACGGTATTTTAAAATACTAACCAGGCATATCATTGATGCAGGTACTAGTGAGACCTCAGACAGGTAGGTTTATATCGGGTTGTGTCAACACCATTATGTTTTAGAGAATTGGGCGTAAACTGAAAGCTTTACACTTTAACCGTCTTAGATATGTATATTGTGGCTTGTATAATCCCCATTTTGGGTGATCACCAGCATGAAAATTGTATTTTTAACTGTTAGACCTATTATTCTAAATCTTTCGTTATCTCTACCGCGCTTTGCATCCGCTAAGTGAATTGCGTTATTTTGATTATCCGTGTGCGGAATGAACGTGAATCCGAATGAGGTCACATGTGCATTCTTATTGGGTTAACACTTAGGAACTCGGGATCGGGGTCTCTATACTCGGGTGCTGATTTTTGGGGCGTTACACCTTTTTGGGCTAGTGGTGACTTGAAAATTAACATACCCATCTATACTTTAATCACACCCCATTGTATAGCACAAACAAGAAAACAAAAAGAACCTGACTGAGGGGCATCTTCACATCATTATTCCTTCTGCATAGAGACGACGTTCACACCTGAAATGAAATATGCCCATTTTTGGTGAGTTCCTATGCTTCTCTTCTTCCACAAGAGTTATCTATGGTGCAACTCTGCAACTAATGCCTTGAGGACTGGAGACAAATGCATGTGTCTTCTCTCTTTGATCTTGCCAAGTTTTGTAATTCAGTTATTGGAGGCTTTTCCCTTAAACTTAAGAATGAATGATATGTTACTGCGCTTGATCGATCAAATTCATCTTCTTGAGCCATGCGCATTTTTATGCTTTTTGGGGCCCATTATTTGCTGCAGTTCAGTGGGCGAGTTTGTATCATCTCTAAATGGTGTTGATCTCTTATAGTTAGGATGGTTGGCATCTCCTCTAGCCGTAACCCTGTGTCATTTATCATGCGGAACTCACCTCTTCTTTGCCTATGATTGACTTCTCCTAGTGCTTGCCCATCTTATCTTGCCTCCGTAAAGGCCACCTCTCTTCTCTCTCCTTGGCCCAGGGTGTGGGCTCTCCTTTATTTTTCTACCTGGGGTGTAGGCTCCTTTCTCCTTGGCCCAGGGCATGGATTTCTTTTTCCTTCTTTCTATTCCTTGGCTCAAGGAATAGGCTTTGTTTACCTCTCGATCTTTGTAATTTTTTGGCTACTAGCTCTTTTAAATTAACAAAGTTTTCTTATATTTCCAAAAAAAAAAAATATGCAATTTTTATAGACTACAGCCCTTTGATTTTTCTGAGGCCAATGAGGATGTGTGTGTGAGATCCACTTTGGCCATTAGTTGTGCAATCCCATGTTATGCCCGTAGCCAAAAGAACTAGGTTGGCCTATGATTCAGGTGGGCCACCCCAAGGGAAACAGTTGGGAGAAAGACATACAACCTTGAAGTTAGGAGAAATCACTCCAACCATTAGATGCCAAACCAAAACTTAGGCTGAGGCCCATACAAAATTCAAGTGGCTCACACCAAGCAAAATAGTTTAGAGGGAGAACATTGCCCTATATATTGTTTTCTAAGTTTTTTGCCCTAACTCTAACATGGGTTGACTCACCTGATGGTTGGGGTTGATTTCACATAAGCATTACTGCAAGACCCACTAAAATAGGTTACCCATTTTCCTTCTCTCCCTTGCATTTATTAACATTAATTAATGATTAACTAACTTCCAATTCCTAGGCTGGTCGGACCTGTGGGCACGTGCACACACAAGGGGGAAATTGTAAACAAACAGCCACTTAATTTACAAAAGTGTAAAGTTAGACGAATTGACCCGGTGACCTTGCTATATTAAGTTATAGCATCATAGTATATAATTTAAACATGCAACACTCCTATTGATGGGTCTGTCTGGATTTGTTGAAATTAGCAAGCGAAAATTAGCGCTCCATGCAAATAAGCTCTTTGTTTGTTCTGTTTTTTCAAATTTTTCATTTGAAAAAAAAAAAAAATCAATTTCCTTTTGTACGTGGCCATTTTCAATTTCTATTCAAAAACTTACTTTAAAAAAAGAGCGACCTTCATTTTCTTCTCTTTAGCTATATCTTAACTCACTTTAACAATTGTTGAGGACAAAATCTCGATCACCCTCCACTTGATGCGGCAAACCTTCGACGAACCCTGGTCTTACGCAAGGGGTGAGCAAAGGAGACCCTGGCTAAGCCGGGGGACCCTCTGATGCCTACGTTAGGTAAAGGGAATCTGGGTCTAGGTCAAATGTAGAGAGAGGGCATGAGATGTTGCGTACATGTAGCATTGAGACCTTCTTGTTTTTATACCTGCGCATTAGACGATCTGCATCCGTTAACCTTGGCATGATTCGCTTAATTAGTGGGATACTATAATCGTGGAGATTTTGCCCGTAATCCGGGGATCATGTAGCATATCGTGTGTATCTGCGGGCAAACTAATCGATTATGTCCGCTTAAGGCAGTTTCTAAGTCTAGCACACTGAATGTTCACAACCGGCCTCGGCCTTGGCTCGGGATCTCGAACTAAAGAGGCCCTGACTCTAAGCCTCGGATCTGGACTAATACATAAGGACTTTTCTGTCAAGTTATTAAGTAAAGACAGCGTTCAGAGGCCTGGATGAGCTTCGTTCTAGACTCATGGCGGACTCGGTCTCCTTGTCTGTCATGTGCTCTGGAGTCTCTCCTCCGAGCTCCGAGGCAAGTAGCGGACTTATCCTGTCAATTCGGATTTCTTCATAATGGGAAGCATGTAGATGCGGATAGTTGAATAACTATCTCCAGTCATGCAGTTGTAGGGTGGCCTGAGATCCTACGCATAGGTTCTGATCCGAACTTCACAATGACTGCCTCGGCTCCAGATTATTCCGAACCGACAGCCTCAGAGCAGGGGTGCGACTGGGGCCGAGCCGAGAATCTTTCTAATCAGTTATTTTCTCCATTCCAGATCAGCTCTTATGTGTCCTATCGAATTAAGATGGCGTCGGACCTTGGAATTGAAGGGACTTGGATCTTCCCATAATAGAAGCCCCCTACTCTCCAAGTTCGGACACGGAGTTGGAGAGTAAACATATGAGGAAGATCAATAGCTTCCCCTGTCGTACCTTCCACACATGAGGTTGCAATTATGATTTCTTTGTTTAAAGAGATATGTCCTCAGGGTTTTTCTTCCATGGGTTAACCTCCAGCGGATGCGTGGTGATGGTTAAGATCTCGAATAGTTGTTGAACTTATGGCTGACCGCCATGTATGCCATGGGAGACGTTCGAGCGATGCTTCTCCTGCTTGAGTGCAGTTTCTGCTACCTCGCGCTTGCCACCCAATGTTAGAAGCACGCGGCGTGGCAGAGATTGAGCTAGTGACCTACAGCCACGTGTGTTCTGAAGTCGACTGCGGCCATCATGCCTCGTTATTAATGCAATGGACTCTCCCAGGCTATATAAATCCTAGTGCTTTGGAAACGCTCCTCATTTTCGCGTTCTGAATTTGTGTGATTGTTGATTCCCTGAGGAGGCAATTTTCGGCGAAGGCGATTCTAGTCGATTTGAAGCTTTCGATAGGGTGATTCCAACTGATCAGGGGTTTTCGACAGAGGCAATTCCCGGTGACCGTCTGATGAGTCCTCCCTTCTAGTGCTTTTCTATTTCTATTCTCTACGAGATGTCGACCGATTTGGATATGGTCTGAGAAGATTATGACCTGAATGACGATTCCGAGCTAGGAAGCTCGGATGACAGGAGAGGGGCGTCTAAAGGCCCTTAGAAGCAGTACCTCTTTTCCCCCCGCCAAGAAGGAGCAAAGAAGCGGGGGCTTGGACGCGCTACACAGGCAAGAAGAAGACCACCCAAGCCCCCCGACACTCGACGGCCGGTGGTGTCGAGATGCCGGCGACCGAGCGGGCGGGCCTCGGAGATCATCCCAGGAGGCTTCATGTTGGCGGAGTCCCAGATGGGATTGATCCGTTCGGAGTTCGAGATCCCGGACTCCGTGAAAATAAGGCACCAGAGCCCCTTGACACCGCCGGTGCTCCTGTTAAAGGGAAGTTACAATTTTTCCTTTGCGCTCTGTAATGCGGACTCCTACTCCTTATGCATCCCTTCGTCCGAGCCCTGACGGCCTATCTGGGACTTGCTCCTGGCCAATTTAACCCCAATGCTTGGAGGGTTTTAATTTCTTCTTATATCATCTGAGGTCAAGTTGGGAATCCAGAGCTGACACCAGAGGAGCTGATAAGCTGGTACTTAGTCAAGCATGATAGCCAAGGTCGTCGTATTACTTCGCGACTCGTGGTAACAAGGGCTCGAGGCTAGTCATGAATCTTCCATCCTCTAACAAGGAATGGAAGAATAAATGGTTTTGGGCTTCGGGCGAGTGGGAGGTACCGACAGCGGAGCTCGAAAGCTTAGAGACTCAGGTCCCTACCTGATTTAATTCTCTAGGTCGGACCTTGGACCTTCTTCTTCTAGTGCCTCTTTCTCGTCTATCATGATCTGACTAAAGCCCTCTTTTTATGTCTACAGATTTCCTGAGGGGCTCTCCTCTCCTCACCTCAAATTAAAAGAATCAGGTTACCAAGGCCAGGGCACGCTCTGGAGATCTCTGCTCGTGGTCAGATTTGATCACAACCACCAACCTTCATTGGTCTGGACTTTGCAACTCCAAATCACTCCCCACTTCCTTCAGTAAGTTTTTCCTTTGTTTTTTACTTTGAAGGAACTGAATCTCTTAGCTTGAATGATGATTCATTACCTTGTATGTAGGCATGGCCAAGGCTTCTGGGTCCCAGAGGAGGAAGGCCACCCCGACAGTCGAAGAGATGTTGAGAGCTGAAACCAAATAAAGACTACTGTTCGGAGGAGGCCTGCGCCTCCTCATGGCGAGGGCCCCTCGGCACCAATTTCTGTCATTGTGGCTCTAACTGCAGCTTCAATTTCTGTTGCTGCAGCTCCGGCTACAGCGCTTGTTGCGGTTGAGGCTGCTGCTGACAATGCGCCGGCTCCAACACTTTCCCCGCCGTCGCCCCTCATGCTGTTGAAGCACCTCCGGTAATCCCCGAGCCCTGCTTAACCGTCCCATCTTCATCCAAACAGGAGGAGGTCGTTCGAATGGCTGACATCATGCTCTCTCCTCCCAAAGTCGGGAATGATGTCAGGGCTTAGGCTCAGGCTTCGACAGGCAGCAGGACGGGGGCAAGGGAAATGACAGGGTCGACTCAGATGGGAACGAGCGAAGAGAGGTTTCAGTCAGGCTACCACATGTCCTACTTAGTCCGCTGGGCTGCCAAGCATGCCCTGGAGGAGGAGATAGCCAACCTTAATGCTAAGTCGGATGAGTCCTTTATCAACGACATGGCTTCCGTCTTCTACCAGGTATTTCTACCAACTTTTCTTGCTCTCAGTTTCTTTTACCGCATCTGTATGCTCATTCTCCTATCTTTATTCGGTCTGTCCCAAGACTCTTTCTGACCCGGGAGAGATTGAGCGACCTTACGAAAAAAGATGCTTAGGTAGACACCCTCAGGGGTGAAGTCGGAACCCTACGAGATGAAGCCACATTCCTCCAGATGGAGCAGGAGGAATTGCGTCTGCAGCTTGACGATGGAAAAGCTCGTGAGCTACAGCTGAAGGGGGTCATGAGCGCTCTCAAAGCTCGGTGCGGTGCTACTGCAACCGAGTTGTCCCGAGCCAGGGCCCACACAGACTCGCTCGTTAAGGAGAATGCCCAATTGGGGGATGCGCTGGAGCAGACCAGAGCCTAGGTGGTGGAAGACTAGAGTCGAGCAATCATCCAGGCGAAGGAGGCTCAGCTAGCCGAAGACGAGGCCTCCCTAGCCTCTGCGGTGGCAGCTACAGTGAATGCCTTCAAGTCTTCGGAGGAGAGGACCGCCGAAGCCACTAAGTTTTATAACTGTGGCTTCGATGCTTGCATTGATGTGGTCCAAGATCTCTATCCAGACTCAATCTTAAACCTCTGTTGCCAAAAGATGCAAGGGAGAAGCCCACTAGAGACGTTTGCCTGGACCAAGCCCCTGCTTCTCAAGCTCCTCCTCTAGCTCTAACCGGATAGTTTCCAACATTCTTCCTTTTTTCTTATAACTTTTTTAAACTTTTAATGAGTGGTATGATGGATGATACATTTTTTGACCCTCTAGAGAGGGCATGTGGATGATGACTTTTATATATTAATCCGTAGTTAATTTTTGGATGGTGATTGTTAATTGTTGATTGTCGAACGATTTATTAACAAGTTGGTTCATTTCAGGGCATTGTCGAGCCGACTCCTTGATGGATCAACTCATTTCAATGTCATTTCGTAGAACTCTATGGTGTTGCAATTGTTAGAACCGGACCCCCTAGGGGATCGGTCCCTCCCACGATTGGCGAGTGACTTTTAGTGAACCCATCAATCAGACGATAAACTGACTCCTCTGCCAAGGAGTCAAGTCGTCTATGGGCTTTTTCCCCAAACATGAGGGGATGTCTTGGAGAACTTTCGTGGGATAATGTACTAACCCTTCTTTGAGGGATTAGTTCGTTAAGTCGGCCCCTGCTTATGAGGGGTAACTTTTTATTAGTAGATAATCCACCCGTATAGATACATAACAATGTGAATTTTATTGGGAGCCTTAAAGGCTAGTCGCTTGGAGGTATACAATTATTGGGGGCCCTTAACGACCATTACATCAAGGGTAGTAGACTTTTAGGTGCTCGGCGTTCTAGGGGTGGGGGAGCTGACAGCCCTCGAGGTCTTCTAAGTGGTAGGAGCCAGGTTTGGTCGATCGGACCGCACGGTACAGCCCTTCCTAATTAGGTTTGAGTGTGTCAGCCCCCGACTCTGCGGTGTTCTGAAAGACTCGACGAAGGACTAGGTCCCCTGGACGGAACGACCTTGTCTTGACTTTAGAATTGTAGAATCGTGTCACCTATTGATATCGAGCAGCGACCCGGAGTTTAGAGATGTCTTTGGCTTCTTCAAGTAGATCCAGGTTGGCTGCAATCTACTCGACGTTTTGGTTCTCCTAATAATTTCTCACCCGAGCTGTAGGAAGGCCAATTTTAACTAGCACCATTGCTTCCAAACCATAGGAAAGTGAAAATGGGGTCTCCTAAGTGGATGACTGAGCCGTAGTCCTTTAAGCCTAGAGGACGAATGGGAGCTCCTTGGCCCAGTTACCTTTTGCTTTCTCTAATTTTGTTTTGAGATAGTGTTTGATGACCTTGTTAACTGCCTCCACTTGTCCATTGGATTGCGGGTGCCGAGGCGAAGAATACACGTTGGAAATGTCGAGCCCTTGACACATACCTCAGAACTTTCGTTATCAAACTATCTACCATTATCAAACACAATGGTGCGTGGAATCTCGAATCGGCAAATGATGTTCTTCTAGACAAAATCGATCACTTTCTGCTTGGTGATTTTCACAACCAGCTCAACCTCGACCCACTTGGTGAAGTAGTCAACTACGACGATAGCGAATTTGACTTGCCCTTTCCCTGTGGGCAGAGGCCCGATGATATCAATCCCTCATTGGGCGAATGGCCACAGTCCACTCATGGGAGTCATTTCTTCCACAGGTTGCCTCGGCACAGTCACGTACCGTTGACATTTGTCACACCTTCGAACGTAGCTCTTCGAGTCTTCCCTGATGGTCGGCCAAAAGTATCCTTGGTAGAGGATTTTCAGGGTCAGGGCCCTACCACCATAGTGGTTTACGCAAATGCCTTCATGAACCTCCCGAATCACGTAATCTGCTTCATCGGACCGGAGACACCTGAGATAGGGCTGTGAATGCCCTTTCTTGTACAATATCCTGTCCAAGACTACATACCGCACTGCTCTGACTCTTAAGCGCTTAACTTCCAATCTATCCGAGGGGACTTCTCCAGATGTGAGGTAGTTATAAATCGGGTCTATCCAGCTTAGAGTACCATCTACTGGATTGACTGTTTTCTTCTCCATTTGGTCAATGCTTGGATATTCTATGAACTCCACTGGGATGACTCGCGAGATCTTCCCTTCCGTGGCTGAGGCTAGCTTCGCTAGGGCGTCAGCCCAAGAATTCTTTGTTTTAGGAATCTGACAGATAGTGCAGCTCCAAAATCTTTCTATTAGTTTCCTTGCCTTGGCCAGATAAGCAACCATCTTAGTCTCCTTGGCCTTGTATTCGGTGGAGATATGATTTACTGCCAGCTGAGAGTCACATCGTACCTGGAGAGACTGGACCCCCAGACTAGCCGCTAGCGTGAGTCCAGCCAGCAAAGCCTTGTACTCCACTTCATTGTTAGAGGCCTTGAAACCGAGTCTGATCGCATATTAGATGGTGTAGAATCAGGCGTGACTAGAACAATTCCTACTCTGGCACGTTTGGCATTGGACGACCCATCTACATAGAGAACCCATCCTGGTTCCCATACCGTCTCCTGATTACTTAGAGGAACAGGCGAAGGAGTCACCTTGACTTCGGCACTAATCCCCTCTTCGCCTGGGGAGGTGAATTCTGCAATGAAGTTGGCCACAGCTTGGCCCTTAATCGCTGTCCTTGGTCAGAACTGGATATCGAATTTCCCGAGTTCGATGGCTCACTTGGTTAGCCGACCCGACACTTCGAGCCTCTGAAGGACTTGTTTGAGGGGAGAGTCGGTCAGGACAATGATGAAATGAGCCTCGAAGTAGGGACGTAACCTCCAAGCCGAGACGATGAGACAAAGTGCTAACTTCTCCAAAGCCGAATATCTCATCTCGACTGGCACCATGGCTTTGCTCACATAGTATATGGGATGCTGCTTGCCCCCTACTTCTCTAATCAAGGCTGAGCTGTCGGCTGAAGCCGACCACTAGGTACAAGAATAGTGACTCACCTTCTTCAGGCTTAAATAGTAGGGCGGTGAACCTAAATACTATTTCTGCTGTTAAAAAGACTGTTCACATTCCGATGTCCGCTCTGCCTTCTTATGACCCTTCAACTGCTGAAAGAAGGAGAGGCATTTATTCGTAGCTTTAAATATGAATCGTCCGAGTGTTGTTACTCATCTGGTGAGGCATTATATCTCCTTGATAGTCCAAGGCGAGCTCATGTCGAGGAGTGTCCTGATCTTGTCGGGGTTCGCTTCAATGCCCCTCTGGCTGACTTGAAACCTGAGAAATTTACCAGAGTTGACTCTGAAAGCGCACTTCGCAAGATTCAGTTTCATCTAGTATTCTCAGAGGATGGCGAAGGATTCTCCAAGATCTGCTAAGTGATCGAACGCCTTGACGCTCTTAACTAGCATGTCGTCGACGTAAACCTCCATATTGTGCCCAATCTACTTAGCGAAAATTTGATTCACCAGCCTCTGATATGTGGCCCCAGCGTTTTTCAGGCCAAATGGCATGACCCGGTAACAATAGTATCAGTGACGAAGGTAGTTTTCTGCCTGTCTGGGGGATGCATTGCGATCTGCTTATACCCGGAGTAGGCATCCAGGAAGGAGAGTAATTCGTGCCCCGCTGTGCTATCCACCAGCTGATCGATCCGAGGCAATGGGAAGCTATCCTTCGGACAGGCCTTGTTCAGATCTGAATAATCCACACAGACCCGCCATTTTCCGTTGGCTTTCTTGATGAGGACCATGTTTGCGATTCAATCTGGATAGTGTACTTCCTCTATGAAACCAGCGTCGAGCAGTATGGAGACTTCATTGGCTATGGCTTCATACCGCTCGGCATCGAACGGCCTTCTCTTCTACTTTATGGGTTTGTGATCCGGGTCACATTCAGCCTGTGTACCATGACATCCGGAGAGATCTCGGGCATGTCCTCATGTGACCATGTGAAAATATCCTTGTGCTGTCGTAGGAAAGTCAGCATTTCGGATCGCTGCTTAGAATTCAACGACGTTCCGAGTTAAACAGTTTAGCTCGGGTCTGCCTTGTCGAGCGGTACTTTCTCCAAGTCTTCCAAAGATGAGTCCTCTACAAGTCCTCTGGGATCTAATACGTTGACGATGAGCGCTTACTTCACGAACCCTTTCTTTACTACTATCGCGTAACATCTCTGAGCCTCACGTTGATTCCCTTGAAGGTAACCTATTCCGCCCTTGGCGGGAAATTTCATCATCAGATGATAGGTGGAGACAACTACCCTCATTGCATTGAGAGAAGGTCGGCCTAGAATGACGTTGTGTACTGATGGCACATTGACAACGAGGAAGTCAATCATGAGGGTGGTTTGATGTTGTCCTTCTCCTGCAGTCGCAGGGAGGGAGATGGCTCCCTCGGAGATCACCCTTTCTTCAGCAAAGCCATGTAGGGGGTCTTCACAGGTTTGAGGCATGACCTCAAAATCTCCATTCTTTCGAAAGCTTCCGAGTAGATCACATCCATTGAGCTCCCGGTGTCGACTAGGATGCGGTACATTTCGTGGTTGGCTATGGTCATAGTAACCACTGGGGTGTCGTCGTGCGGATGCTGGATCCCATGCACATCGTCTTTCGTAAATATCAAACTGCACGGGCTGACTCGGAGTTCCTTGCTCGGCCACTCGGTCATGTGAATGTAGTGTTCCAGATCATACTTCCGAGAATGGGCTTTTCAAGCCCTGTTTGAGTCTCCTTCACCAGATGAGCCACCGAAGATGGTGCGGATTTCGACTGGCTCATCTACAGTGTTATTCGGCTGCTCTCGCTCTTCCTTCTGAGCCATTCTCTCTTCCTTGGTATACTGGCACAGATGACCCTTACGGATAAGAGCCTCGATGTCATGCCCCAAACTCGAAAACCGAGCTCCCAAAATTCTCGATCGCCGAATCCGGCGCCGACAGCCTCCATAGTACCGCATTCTCGGCTGGGATTCTACAAGGAGGATTTCTAACATGATTTTGATTCGTAATGAGCATAACCATGAGCACAACCCACAAACAATAACCAAGACACCATCAGAAAATCCACTATGATCAGAAACTTTTAAGATACAATAAGGATAGTGCGCAAAAAGAAAATACAATATCGATAATCAAAATGCTCCAAAAGTCGGCTGTAAGCTCCAAGCTCAGTGATGTTGCTGCGTCCTAGTGTCACCTGCACGCAACGGTCATCCATAAGCTTATAGAAATCTTAGAGGGTGGTGAAAGTGTGTGCATATGGTAGAAATGCAAGTTTACAATATCAGAGTAATGCGGAAACGCCGGTAAGTCCATGAATGTCATCAGTCGTACCAAGGTTATGCAATGCAAGGCATGAGTGTTATCGGCCATATCAAGACCATGTAATGCAAGGAGTGAATGATGTCGGGCATACCAAGGCCATGCGATGCAAGATGTAACTCAAGCACACCAGTCCTCATCCAAATCTGTATGTCAATGCAACTCATTGTCAAAACATCAATTATCAGTATAGTTCTCACTTTAGATAATCACCGGGGTCTAGTACACTCTACACCAGCTTGCCGCCCCTATCTGAGCGCACAACTGGGTGAGTAGAAGAGACCTCACTATCCGCCTGCCAATATCGGGTCTGGCTCATCAATAACGGACTTATTCCTCAAGCTGGTCAAACTCAACCTAGAAATTGCCCCCTCACTCAGGCGGGTAAGGTCACACTCCTTTCCAACCGACCACGACACAGTGGGAGACGCGGCCTACTGGTATACGGCCCTCGTGTGCTCATGTATCCACTCGGTCTCGACGTTGGAGTCATCCTCTGGTACCATCGGGTTTAAGGATTTTCACCCAAGGACATCTATACCGCCCCGATGCTAGAAACAGTATTTCCGATATCCAATCCGGCCATCCACGATGTGCCTGTGGAGGCTATGGCCTTGATGTCGTAAGGGCATACAGTAATCAAAACCACACAAATGCAAGGTGCATGTATCACATAGCCCAATCATGCATCAATCCTGCGCATACCGTGCAATCATGCGGGATAACTCCGCCTATCAGGGAATCCCATAAACCACCTGCACTATGGCATACGAAATGGCCAATCACATCTCATAACAAACATACGGATGATACGTATGGGCATGTATCATGATGTTATGCTGTCGCAAACTCATAATCGGCAATGGTAGCTGGTATCGACAATCGGCACCGATAATCGACCTCGATGTAAGGCGGGGTCTATAGATGGACCATCGATGATGGATTAAATAAAATCAATGGGGTCCAAGCGTTTGGGTTAACCCACTAGAGAATGATAAGAATGAACCTAACAAGGCCTAAGGGAAGGTCACAATGTGGACGTCCAACCATCATTACCCATCAATGTGGACCTTTAACCAACATTGCTCCCAAGGAATGACACTCATAGGGTCAATCGTATAATGGGTCCACGGTCTCATACAAGGTCTAATACACATCATCATGGGCCTCGCTTATGAGGCATATACGCATCACATTGGGCCTCACTCATGGGCCAATATATCATCGGACTGTATCAAACGGATCGAAACAAATGGGCCGAATCAATGGGCCGATTTAAATGGGCCAATTCAAATAGGTCGAATCAATGGGCCGAATTAAATGGGCAGATTCAAATGGGTCGAATCAATGGGCCGATTCAAATGGGCCGAATCAATGGGATAAGTCGAATGGGCCCAAACCAACTAGACTATTCATTTATAGCTAGAGATTATTTTAGAACATTATTACAACATGAATCATATCCCAAGGATCATCTGGACCATACCACAAATAGCAGTGGTGATAATGATTTCCACTGTTGAATTTTAGTGGGCCCTACCATAGTTTTATTTTCCATCCAATCTGTTCATAAGGTCATAAAGACCTGAACAGGGTGGAAAAACAAATATTATATTGATTCGAAACTTCTGTAACCCAAAGGGGTTTTAATGGTAGACGTTCAAACCCACTGCTGCTATGGTGTGACCCACCTGATAACTGAATCTGCCTTATTTTTAGTCTCAAACCTGAGACGAGCTAGCCAAATGGATGGACGGCTGGATATAACATGTGCATCATGGTAGGGATCCACCGTCCCAACTAGGGACGGTGTAGAAGAAAGCATACATCACGCTAGCCCCTAGATACGGACGGTGTGGATGAACTCCACACACGTGTGGCCACGCCTGCTGCTGCATGTGCAGCAGCAGCGCATCAGGAGTCGACCGTCCTGAGGTGGGGACGGTGTGGATCAAGCCACACTGGCCACATCTGACGGTCAATACAGCAGCTCCACACCTGCTGTAAACACGTTGGTTAGCCAGCTGCTAATAGCCGTAGATAAGGTGGGTCCAGGCACGTGAGCCACCCCACATCCCACTCTCTTATTATATATAATATAATATAATATAATATAATATAATATAATATAATAAGATATATTATAAAATAATATAAATATAAATAAATGCCCACCGTCCAGACTCTCTGGACGTTCTGGACGGTGGGAATCTAACGCAAAAAACATGTGGGTCCACACGTGTGGCCACCACAATATATATATATATATATATATATATATATATATATATATATATATATATATATATATATATATATTAGCTGGTATACTCCACTGACAGTTCACACTTCGCTGGCCACGTCCAGCGTCCTTGGACGTTGGACGGTGTGAATACAACACAGGCATCATGGTGGGTCCCACATGGATGTGGCCCACCTGTTTTGGATCGATCAGATATTTGTGTTTTCCTTCTGCCCAGGCCCGGTAACGAGCTGGACGGTGTAGATCAAACACATCCATCAGGTGGGTCCCACGAAGGTGGATGGCAGGGAAAAGTTACATACTTCATGGTGGGGTCTATCCGGGTAGGCCACACGGTCACATCATCACCAAAAACAAGGAAAGAGAGAGAGAGAGAGAGAGAGAGAGAGAGAGAGAGAGAAATGGTGAGATAGAGGGATCCCGCCACTATGGGCCCCTCTACAATGCATACATCAATGTGGGTCCCACAACAAGTGGGCCCTAAATTTTGAAATCAACGGTGAATCACCCACTTATCGGCCTTCTTCCTTAGCTCCTTCAACTCGTATGCTCCGTGCCTTCGATTTTGATGGAGGTTGATGAAGAATGAATGGTTGATATGGGAGATGAGAGGGTAGGAAAAGTGGGCCACACTTGGATTTGGGAGAGAGCTTGGATGTTTGGAATTTTTGTTGCTTGGGAGTGAAGAGAGAAATGAGATGGAGAGAAGGGATGGGATGATGGGTGATGGGTGATGGGTGGAGTGATGGAGTTGTAAGAAAGGGATGGGTGGAGAGAGAGAGAGAGAGAGAGAGAGAGAGAGAGAGAGAGAGAGGTGACTTTGGGAATGGGAGAGAGATGAGTTGCTTGTACTTGTAATATGGTGTCTACTTGATTGATTGACTGATTGATTGATTGATGGATAGGTCGTAGACATTCTCTCGGAATTCTCACGCACGACGTTTCTTCGGTATGAACGTGGGCCCATATCTCCTGGCCCGGGTATCGGATCGGTGCGTGAGTCGTGGCGTCAAAACAATAGCGACGGCGCGGTCACATTTTTGGGTCAAGCCGACTTAGGACTCGGCTTAGGATCACGGGCAAACGTCAGATACAGGTCGAGGGTTGCCGAAATTCAATCGGGAGGACCGCGAAAGCCCAGAGAACGGTACGGACTATGATACGGGTCTTACACTCGATCTCATCCTTGAGGTCCACGCAGTCGACCGTGTTTTGGCCGTGATCTTGATGAAAACAACAATACTTTCGCTTATTTCAATGGTCCGGGTCGACCTTCATACAAACAGGCCAATTCAGAAGCTTGTGCCCTTTAATGTCCAATAGAATTTGCTCGGTAGATGTGTTAAGGGGGGTGTAAGAATGGAATTTATCCTTCGGTTTTCTGCTCGGACGACGATCGCGAGGAGCATGGTCATCTGGTCCTTTGCTGGATAGTTGAGGTTCTTCGTTCCATGGCCTCTTCCCCTTGCCAGTCGGCTCTGTCACTTGAACATTCTTGCGGGCGTTTAAGAATTCCTCGGCGTTAGTATACTTTTGAGCTCTGGCAACGAGGTCAGCTAATGTCTTCGGTGGATTCTTTCTGATGGAGGAGGTAAACTTTCCCTCTTTTAAATCACTGAACACAGCAGAGAATGTCATCTTGTCGTCGTAGTCTTCCACCTGTAATGCTTCCTCATTGAAACGAGCTATGTAGTCCTTCAATGACTCCTTAAGCTCTTGCTTGATGGTGAACAGATGAGTATTCGACTTTCGACTTTTCTCATCGCTTATAAATTGGGTAAGGAATAATCGGCTGAGTTCTGCGAAGGAACCAATGGAATTGGGTTTGAGCTGATGGTACCAACTCCGAGCAGATTCTGTGAGTGTGATTGAAAACTCCCTGCACATCATCGCGTCCGCCGCTGTCTGGATTTGCATCCACGAACAATAGGCTTCTACGTGCTCGAATGGGTCACTAGACCCAGAGTATTGGATGACGGGAGGTATCCGGAACCATTGTGGCATCACCTCGTTCATGATCGCAGAGGTGAAGGGAGGGTCGATCTCTTCCATCATTGTTTGAACGGCGGCGGGAACTGACGACGGCTGCTGATTCTTTTCTAGCGTCAGAATCTTGTTGTTGAGATCTGTAAACCGTGTCTCCCACGAATCTTTGTTTTCAGCCACCATCTCTTGTGTATTTTCTACTTCGGGAGTTCTCATTCCCCTTCTCCTTTCTAACTCATGATGGAGATCTGTTGGTGCTAGGTCTGAGGTGACTGAGGCATTCGTCGGAACTCGAGTCACTGTATTCTGGGCCAGAACTCGGATTTGAGTCAGGGGAGGGTTCTGAACCAAAGCTGGCAGTCGAGCGGGTTGACGTTAAGACCCTTCGGGTCTCATACTCCTCTGCGCGGAATGGGCTTGCACTACCGGACTAACCGTTTCCTGAACAGGATTTTCCTGAGTAGACTACAGCCCCCGTTGCTGCTTCATCTGATTAATTTCGTCACGTAGGGCTTGTATCTCACTTTGCATAGCTCGATACTTGCTTGCCCGATTACGAGAACGCTGGTAAGGCCCTGGGGCCAATTCTGCGTGAAGTAGCGAAGAAGAACAGGTCTGATCATTTTGCTCCGGTTCCACAGCTGTCACTTTCTTCTTTCCTCTTGTCATTGAACTTAAGAATAAAAACCTGGCCTTTTGTATCAGGTTCCCACAGACGGCACCAAAAGATGTTGAGGACAAAATCTGGATCACCCTCCGATGCAGCGAACCTTCGACGAACCCTGGTCTTACACAAGGGGTGAGGGACCCTCCAATGCCTAAGTAGGTCAAGGAAATCCGGGTCTAGGTCGAATGTAGAGAGAGGGTGTGAGATATTGCGTACCTGTAGCATTGAGACCTTCTTGTATTTATACCTGCGCATTGGACGATCTGCGTCCGTTAACCTCAGCACGATTCACTCAGTTAGTGAGATACTGTGATCGTGGAGATTTTGCCCATAATCCGAGGATCGTGTAGCGTATCGTGCATATCTGCGAGCGAACTAATCGGTTATGTCCGCTTAAGGCAGTTTCTAAGTCTAGCACACTAAATGTTCACAACCGGCCTCGGCCTTGGCTCGGGATCTTGAACTAAAGAGGCCCCGACTCCTAGCCTCGGATCTGGATTAATACACAAGGACTTTTCTGTCGAGTTATTAAGCAGGGACAGCGTTCAGAGGCTGGGACGGGCTTCGGTCCAGACTCATGGTGGACTCAGTCTCCTCGTCCGTCATGTGCTCTCGAAGTCTCCCCTGCGAGCTCCGAGGAGAGCAGCGGACTTATCCCGTCAATTTGGATTTCTTCATAACGAGCAGCATGTGGATGTGGATAGTTGAATAACTATCTCCGGTCGTGCAATTGTAGGGTGGCCTGAGATCTACACGTATGTTCTGATCCGAACTTCACACCGACTGCCTCGGCTTCGGATTATTCCGAACCGATAGCCTCGGAGCAGGGGTGCGACTGGGGCCAAGCAGAGAATCTTTCTAATCAGTTGTTTTCTCCATTCCAGATCAGCTCTTATGTGTCCGATCGGATTAAGATGGCGTCGGACCTCGGAATTGAAGGGACTCAGATCTTCCCATAACAACTACTACTCTATCATGAGATTTAAACAAACCTAAACAGTGGGTTTTCAATGGCCATTTTCATGTTCCATTTAAAAGTAAAATAAATACCATTTCCCCAAGGGGAATATTCATTCACCCGTAGATAGATGATCTTAACCATGTGAAGCTGGTTGATCAAAACTCGTGTATTACACATTGGGTTCAATCAAAACTCGTGTATTACACATTGGGTTCTCTTCAGATGAATTTAAACCACTTATATTTAGTTCTTCATAACCATGTGCATGCCTATTCCTGACAGGTCTATCGTAAGATAAATCTTTTTTCTTTTTTTCTTTTTCTTTTTTTTTTTTTAACACACGCACACACCCCACGCACTCACGCTAGTGGAATTTCACCACTATGGGTACTCGAACCCACACACCCCACACACTCACGCTAGTGGAATTTCACCACTATGGGTACTCGAACCCTTAACCGGGAGTTGAAACTCCTGAGAGTCTACCAACCGAGCAAGAGTAAGAACCCGTCGTAAGATAAATCTTAACAATGTAATCTCTAACCAATCGTTCAATAATCCACCGCTGGCTTGTGTATCCTAACCAACTTCTCACATGCCTGAGTATAGATGTGGGCTATTCCTTGTAAAGTTTAAAAAGAATATTAAGTGGAAAAGGTAACAAAAGAACAAAATTTTGAACAGATTCCTACGAAGAATAGTGAAAACAAATATTAGAAATAGTATTTAATTTCTACCACTTTTCCTGGAATTGTTAATTCAGAATACATCCATTTCCTTTTGAATTTCAATGAATCCAAACGGGCCCTGTAGGTTGCATTTTCTATAGTCGTGTTGGCTCTCAGCTTGCTCGATTCAACTCGAGAAAGCTCGACTCGCCTCAACCCAAAATTGGATTCGGACCGAGTCAAGCTGGTTTTTGCAGCTCATAAAAATTTCAAGCCGAGTTCGAGCTCGACTCGACTCGGATTGAACCTCAACTCGAACCAACTTGGATCGAATTAGCTCGGTGACTCAGTTATTTTGATATGAATGCTGCTTGCCGAGTGTTTGATGAAATGACTTAACGAAGTGTTGGCGAGGACGCAATGGATTTGCCTGGATGTTTGATTTGATGTTGCTCTCTAGATGTTTGATGAAATACCTGTGAAATATTGTTACTGTTTTACATTCTGTGAGAAATTGAAGATGCATTATACCTGTTTGAGAAAATACCGAACTGGACCGAGCTGCTGACCGAACTGAGCCGAGCTAGCAAGACAGGCTCAAGGACTAAGCTGAGCTTGGGTTAGCTACTGGCCATGTACAGCACTAATTTTCTAAAACCACCGTTTCCAAAGTTTAGGATTTTGATGACCAGCGGTTTAGAATCGTCAGCTATCCAATAAATAGATGGCTCAAACTTTCTTTCTATAAATGTGCTCCACCAGATGAACAGTCCAGATCAATCTATTGGTCTGGTTCAAGAGCCCCTGTGTCACTAGAATTGCCTCGGGTCAATTGAAGTACAGGGAACAAGGTTAAAAAAGAAAAGGAAAAAAAAAAAAAAAAATGAAATGGACCAGATGATGCTTCACCGGTGAAATAATCCGGTGCAAACATTATACACATAATTCCCAACGCATATTATCTTTTATCATAAGATTATATTAAAATCTAAAAAGAAAGAAGACGGAAATCTCTTTAGCACCATCATCCATCCCACTCATCGAAACTAACGTCAGCATTGTTGACTATGAGAACATGAACTACACAAACCATTTCACATGTCTCTCTTATCATTCCTCAAACTCGTGCATATGGTCCAGAAGATAATTTGCAGCCAGCTCCTCATTTTTGTTGCAGGCAAAGAAGACTTCCAATACAATTGCTCGATCAAACCCCATGGCCTCGAGCTACCAAACATAACACACAACAAAAATTTTGGTAAGACGTGATGCAAGCAGAAGCATCAGTCCATCAAATATAAATGTAGAGGTATGTACCAATTTTACTGAAAGATGTTTCTGTGTAGCTAGTGCTGGATACTGACAATAAAATTGCTATTTGGAGTCTTTTGTCCATGTTTAAATGTGGAAGGATGATAAGACTTCCAAAGTCTTTTGTCCAAAGTGCATCTAATATATAGCAGTTCGCTAAGCAAAGCCACATGAATGGGCAAAAGACCTGACGACAAGCACATACACCAATATGGCACAGATGTGCGGACCACTATTTATATTCTGGTACTAAAATAGGATTTTCTTTAATTATTTTTAAAAAAAAATTTTGGTAAACAAAATCAGGATGTTTCACTCATTGGGTGGGGCAACATGTGCAAAACAAATATGCAGGAAATAAAATGCCAGAGCTTTCCCATTGTATACTGGCCTACTCAAAGAGGCAAACAGCCAGACATATAGGCCAAATCTCACACGAGGCATATTAGCATGTAGTTGAGCAGAGGTCACCAATATTTGCATGTTAAAGAACAAAATATTCATAGGATGACTGTGGCTGAAACAAGGATGTTGAGATGGATGAGTGGCAAGACGAGGGAGGATAGAAATATAAACTGAATGCATTTGAGGGAACTTAGTAGTACCAATAGAACTATATAATGAATGCATTTGAGGGAACTTTGTACCAATAGGTGATAATATGAAGCGAAGTAGACTTCAATAGTTTCGTCATGTGCAATAGAGACCATGAATTGCACCAATTAGGAGTGAGTTGGTACAAGTTGAAGGTTCTAAAAGGGCAAGGGCAAGGCACAAAAGGACATAGATGGAGGTAGTAATAAAATACTTGATGACCTATGGTCTAACTGAAGGTCTGGCCATTGATAAAGAAGCATGAGGGAACAGGATTCATGTAGCCAAAACCAATTATTCGGGATAAGTGTTAGATGATGATGATGATGGGCAGAAAAAAGACACGAGTGTGTGGCAAGCCTCCCATCAATCAAGGTGGCATCAGAAATAGTGCCTGCCTCCTTGTGTATTAAATTAAATGAATGCCAAAAAAAGTAAAAAAGAAGTGCAAATTTATATAAGAAAAAAGATATGCCCATCAAAAACTAGTATATTAGAAATCTAAGAAAATAGACCCAACTTACACGCTCAATAGCTTCCCGCTCCTCAGGAGTAACTTGTACTGGCTGTGGCATTGCTGAGGCCAGCTGCCCTAGTAGATTGCTGATATTTGCATTTGATTTTATTAGCAAAAGTTACCAAAACATAGAAAGATGCTGGTTCTACAAACTAAACAAAATACATGACTGACACAAGAATACGGTTGGTTGATCCCTCACCCCTCTGCTCCCTCAACTGGTTCGTTGATCAGACGAAGAAAGTCTGCTTGATGGTCTTGAATGAGTCGCATAAGGTGAGGATTTTGTTTCCCTAGTTCTTGAAGCATCGGCTGGAAGCCAACAGAATCATACATACGTTAAAGATGATAACACACACACGCACACACGCACACACACACACACACACACACACACACGCAAAAGGAAAAATTAATAATAAGGATTAATAATAAGAATATATGTTGTGCAGGAAACAACCTGCAGGATTTGGGGGTTCGCTTGCACCATAGCTCGCAAAGCTTGGAACTGCAAAAGGGGGGAAAATGTTATATGACAAAATGTAATATGGAAGTCATTGTACATATCTAGCATTATACCTGTGGGCTGTTACGTAGAAAATCAAGGGTCCCGGCACCGGCATTCGAACCCATGTTTGGGAGGCCCTGTTAGCAGAATAACAAGTTAATTATGAACTTGAATTCTCTGGGATCAAAAAAAAAAAAAAAAAGTTACATGCAGCTGCACCCACCTGAGGAAAGAGGTCCAAGGGATTTGCATTGGGTCCACTGGAAGGAACAGCAGGCTGTGCTGGTTGTGGAGCCTGGGAAGGAGGGTTTGCAGCTTGCCCACTTGAAGGCGCTCGGGCAACAGGAGGGATTTCTGCTTGCTCAGGAATACCCTGATTACATATATACAAAAATTATACTCCACACAAAACAGTGAACTGATATACAGACAGGGATTGGGAGCATGTTACACGGACAGATTGCAGTAGTATTTGATGAAATAAAATAGCATGTGATGTCTTGATGAATTGTAGGTGGTGTGGAAAAAGAGAAGGTAAAACATATGTGAAAAGACAATGTGCACAAGTGTCCTCGACCAAAATCACACCATCCATATATGGTGGAAGGGAATTCTTAATACACATTTCAAAATGGAGTTCTTAAATTTAAATTCAAAATCCAGCTAGTTTTTCCTTCTCTTCTTTTCTTCTTTTCTTCTTTATTTTATTTTATTTTTTTATGAGAGGCCATGGTAAGATTTGATGCCAGGCCTACGCCACGTGAGGAGAGTGATACACAACATCTAAGTGTCACTGACAGTATTTTGAGAGAGCTAGACCAAAAATCTACGCCCTACAATTACAGCAAACTAGCCCAAAAATCCAAAGAGCCAATTGAATAATTAGCCAAGGACTTCAGAGACAAGGCCCAAGCTAGACCTCTATGCCCTAAAATTACATCAAACTAGACCAAAAATCCAAAGTGCCAACTGAATTAGCCAAGGACTTCAGAGACAAGACCCAAGCTTTCATATCAAATTTCACCCTTCTAAATACCTTGTCCGGGAGCAAAACATGGTTACGGATACATCTTGCATTATGCTCCGCCCAAATGGACCATAAACCCTCTAGAAGAGAGTTTCCACAGCGTTCTCCCTCTCTGACCAATTCCACCCCCCATGCCAAGCGAAGAAAGACCTGATCAATATTGGCATCACCCAACAATATTGGAATAGGTTGAAGGAGCATTCTCAAACGGCACTACCAAAGATACAAATGCATAAACAGGGATCCACCGACTATGCCTCATGCAAGGACAACACACATTCATATTTCTATCTTTGCAAGTTATCCATCATGAGCACCTTGCTCCTTCCACATACAAAGGCAATAACTTTGAGTGACCCTATATCCCCAAATGAACTCTATTGGATTCTTAGGATCCCTGGGCTCTAGAGACCAAATCGGCGCATAAAAGGATCAGGCAGAAAAAGCTCCAGGATTTCTCCCTTTCCACACCCAAGAATCCCTATCAAGATTAGAAGGAAAGCAACATTGAAGAAGGTGCAACAATCGAGTCACATCATCCATTAACACCTCCAATAACTTCCTGCAGCATGGAGTACAAAATACTTGACAACCCTATATCAATAATAATGTGGGGGCGTTTTCACACCGAGCTCGAGCGGGGTGGCCTGTGGGATGCAGGGGCACACTCGGGGTGGGCGGCCTGCGGAACCCATGGATTTGGGGCCCATGTGAGGCGGGTGGCTCGTGTGAGGCAGAACCCATGGATTTGGGGCCCACGAGGAGGGTTCGACTGAGGACTTAGCCCATGGATTTGTTGCCTAGGCTATGAGATAAAGGGATTAATTCTCCATGCTATATTAGTTCAAGCTTTTAAAGCAAGTGGTTAATTATCCTACATCAAATTGGTATCAGAGCAAGAGGTCTTGTGTTCGAGACTCCTCACCGGAGGTGATTAATGCAGGGGCATTTTCACACCGAGCTAGAGTGGGGTGGCCTGTGGGATGCAGGAGCACACTCGGGGTGGGCGGCCCGCGAAACCCATGGATTTGGGGCCCATGTGAGGTGGGTGGCTCGTGTGAGGGGGAACCCATGGATTTGGGGCCCACGAGGAGGGTTCAGCCAAGGACCTAAGCCATAGATTTGGGGCCTGAGCTATGAGATAAAGGGATTAATTCGCCATGCTCTATCGGTTCGAGCTTTTAGAGCAAGTGGTTAATTCTCCAGCATCAATAAGCAATGAGATACAACAATTTTTTGGTATGGAGCTACTCGTGCTATACACTAGGTAAAATGAAACATTAAGGTCTATAAGCACATAACACATGCTCCCTAAGTCAGACTAGAGAACCATCGCCTACTGAGAACCCAAATCCTTTCTTGAAGCAATCAATGGCCCTACATCGCTCTCCATACCGCCGACATGAAGAGGATTTCTAGGTAAACCAGCCTCAACGTTCTTCTTACATCCTGAACGTCCACAGCCATTTGCTGAAAAGAGCTAAATTCCTTGAATTTAACTCTTTCATGCCCACTCCCTCTATCAAGGGGTCAATACACTGTTCCATTGCAAGAGATGGTATTGTGCTTTCCTTCCGCTCCTTTCCAAAGAAAATCATGAAAAATTCATTCTGATAATATATTGAGAACCAAAGCCCGCCACTGGAACAAATACATAGTATATTGGCATATAAAACACTATTGTCTTAATAATCGTGATTATACCACCTAAAGACAAACACCTACTCTTCCAACTTGAGAAGTTCCTTCAATACACTTCGCTACCTCATCCCATAAATGCTTTGTCAGCCATTGCATCAAAGAAAAGAATCATATCATCTACAAACAGTCAATGAGAAACCTGAAATGATGCTCTTTACACTTTCAACCATTGTTTGAAGTATCCCCGATATTATTCAAATATCTCTGATATTATTTGTATCTCCCAGCTCGACAATATCGATAACACTAGTCTAAAAAATTCCAGGTATCAGTGATGTATCGCTAAGTATCGCCAATATTTTCGACTGTGTAAATTCTAGGTGTCGCTTGTATCACCAATGTATCAATATCACCAATATTTTCGGCTGTGTAAATTCCAGGGGTTGCTTTTATCGCCAGTGTGTCGACAATATTTCGAAAACATAGCTATTGTGTTGATATAGTCAAATTTTTGTTTATTATTTAAAAAATAAAAAATAAAAATAAAAAAAATCATTTCAATTTTTTATGCGCACATGGCTATATACAATGTTCAAATTGTTGACGATGATATCGATCATATTGCGATATTATAATCGAGACCACAGTCGTTTGTTTCCTGTTCAGTTTTCATCAATTTCTCGACGAAAAATCACGTCTTGTCGATTCTCTAAAACATTAATGGATGTTCGGATGGAAGGTTGGACGGTAGGATAGATGGGATGGTTGGACTAGTTTTTTACGACGACACGTTTTTAGGCCCCCATTATATGAAAACATATTGTGTATGCATTCTTTTCGCAATTTTTTTATTCTTAAATATGCAAATGTGTATTTTAGAGTCTTATGAAGTTCCACTGAAAAATTCCACCGTTTTCCGCATGTTTCCCCGCATTTCTAGTTATCAGTGATATCAATATTGTTTTTGTATCCTCAACCAACAAAACTTGTAGCGATATCGATACTTCGAACAGTACTTTGAACCCATATATTAAACCCATGGATGCCTCTTTTTCAACATTAAACTAGGGGCCTCTACCACCACTGCAAGAAGGAAAAGAGACAGAGGACACCCTATTGAAGACCTCTCAAAGCCCTAAAAAAAACCTTTAGGTAAGCCATTCACCAAACTTGACCTAACACACTCCTTAACCCACTTTCTCCACTTCTCACCACAATCATAATTTAAGATTTTCTAATGCATATGATCGTAAGCTTTCAACTTATCAAGCTCACAAATAATACACTTTTTGCCTTCTCTAGATCACGAGTCAATCAACTCGTGCAATCAACATTCCATCAAGAATTTGTCTTCTACAAACAAAAGCTTCCTACACCTTAAATGTAACTTTCACCAGCACTTTACAAATCCTGTTAGCTAGAATCTTAGCCAGGGTTTTGCAAGGACTACCTAGCAAGCTAACAAGCCAGATATCCTTTAAGCACTTTGTCTCCACCCCTTCTTCAAAATGAACACTATAAACAACGCTCCCAATTTGTAGAGAGGAAACCTCTATAAAAGAGCTCCAAAATGAAGGCCATCAAATAATCCTTCACCTCTTCCCAGAAAGTTCAGTACAAATGTGATGGGATATCCATCCATCTTAGGAGCTTTATCCCTCCCCAAGGATGGTATCTATAACTCCTTATCAGCTGGTTTTTTTCTAAGTTTTGTGCATCTTCGCTCAATATTTATCAAATGTCAAGTCATTGAATACAGACAGTTCCAACCCTCTTCCTATAGAAGCATCGAGTAGAAGTCCACAATATTGTTGCAGAGCTAACTTTCAGCTCTTCCCGAAAAGTTAAACATGATTGGATATCCAACTAGCCAGGAGGCTTATCCCTCCCCAAGGACGCTACTGCTACTCTTAACTTCCTCATTAGCTGGTTTTTCAAAGCTTTTCAACATCTTCGCTCAATATTTGATCAAACGTCAAGTCGCTCCTCTTACTCTAGAAGCAGAGAGTAAAAATCCACAATAGTCTTCTCCTCGACCCTTTCCCCATTAATCAAAACATCATAAATCCAATTATTTGTACGTTTGGCAATAGCAATACCATGGAGAAACTGTGTTTTCATACCCTTCTTTGAGATACACTGCCCTTGACCATTGCATCCATTTAATTTCATCTTTAACTTTTTGTATTCAAGAATGAGCTTGGCCCATCCTTTTTTCCTCCTACGATAGCACCCTTTTAATCCTCTTTGATATCAAGAATTTGAAAGTTCTCTAAAATGCAATCTTTGACTTGCTCAAGCTTCTCATCACCACACTTGGAAGTTGGACTCCCCTCTAACACCATGGTTCTAAAAATCGGTATCAAATGACCTATCATCCCGATCCCCACCATAACCCGATACAGATGGGAATATAGTATATGTATCAACCAGTGTTGGACCGTTATCAGATGGAATTTTTAAGCTTAGTGTAAAAATACCAGGAGAATGGGGGAAGAAAGAGATTCCAGAATGTCTATCATTTTTCATGTTTTGGATATGTTATATGACAGTGAACCTGTATCAGACCATTCCTTGACAAGAATGTTCTCTCTATTAACTTGGCCTATGTTAAAAGTCAACCTAATGAGCCCTAATTGAAAATGAATCAGGCTTGATTTCATAGGTTAAGACCCATTACATTAAAATAAGACAGAGAAAAGAAAGAAGAAGACAAGTGGCAATTAACTTATAGGCCCCAAAGTGTACAGCCGTAGGCCCAAGAAAGCCCACACAATCCAAATAACCCATAGGTTGGGCCCATAATCCTACTACAAAGTCATATCTTTATTGGAAATTGTCTTCATTTAAGAGTTTTTCAAAAAGTTGAAGTGACATTGTTTTGAAAGAAGTGTTCTAAAAAGATGTTTCTCAAGAAATTGTTGTCATTTATTAGTCCTCTTTGGGACTAAAGACTTATCTCTCCTAAGTTATTAATTCTCCTTAAAACTAGATTGTGTTTTAGATTTGCTAAGTCCTTGAGTTAATGTAGGAAATTGTATTGGGGAAAGGACATAGCAATGTAAAGCATTCCAGATTTAATATTGAATGAAAAGTTTTGTTGATGGTGTGACTCCATGGAAAGCTTCTAGGTGAGACTCCAAGAAAACATTAGTGAGACTCTATGGTATATCCTACACTCTACTTACTTTCTCGCTTCTATACTTACTGTTTTATTCCTCAGTTTTACCTCTCCTAAGTTACTAATCAGATCTTCAACCCTAGACTTTCAAGCTCTAAATCCTTCTCCACAAACCTGCCCCTGTTACCCCTCTAAATCCTTCATTACCATCTCTAGCAGCCCCCTTTTAGGCATTTATTCTACCCTTCATTTATCACCTCCAGCAGCCACCTTTAAGCCCTTTAATTCCACCCTTCCTTTACCACCTCAAGCAGCCCCTCTTTAACCCAAAACCATTCTCTTTCGGTGCACATTAGTGGAGGGTGCCCAGTCCTTATATTAAAAGATATGTTCTACATCAATTTTGGTATCATAGAAAGTTTCCGATTCTCGGAATTCTTGTGGGAAGATGTCTATTAAGAGTGGGCAGCCATATACTCCTAAGCTCACACAATCTCAACGAGATGAACTTCTTTTTGGAGTTAGTGCATCACGTCTCCCAACACATGGACATTCTTTGGTCTCAAGCATTTGCGTAGTATCTGAAAGAAGTTCAACAAGAACCCAATGTTGCTGATGTAATCCTCAATGAAGTTTGTCAAGAGCATGAAGTTGCAGATGACAGTGGTGAAGGTGCAAGCAGCGATCAGCCCATAGTATCAGCCACCCATGCTCCGATTTGCATCAGCTTTACTGTGTTCCCCTACAGTACGTTGACAACCTCCATATTGTGTTCAAGCCAAAATTCCTCCAAGCAATTTTCATCAAATCTTGGAGAAGAACCACGAGGATCATAGTGATCCACTGGATGATGGATTGAGGGGAGTTAAAGTAGAAGTAGTTGATTTCTTCAGAAAGCTAGATCCGCATGCCTCCCAAGATTGCTTAACGTCTTTGGAAGACTATTGCGACTTGCTCATGATGTCCGAAGAATGGCAGGTTCGTACGTGAGATGAAACTTAAGGGGCGAGCCTGTATATGGTGGCATAGTGTAGAAGATTAACTCTATAAACTCAGTCAACCTCCTATTACTAATTGGGATGAAATGAAATTGAAGTATCTTGCTCTTGATTATGAGAAAAGCATCTTCGAGGAGTTATTTCTACTTCAACAAGGAGCTGTTATGCAGAGGAATACATGGAAAAGTTCAATGAGTTGACTATTTAGAGACAAATAACACAAGACGAGCAACAAGCTATATCCCACAATCGGATGGGATTAAAGATGGAGATTAAGAAGGAACTCACGATTGTATGCTTGACCAACCTTGAAGAAGCTTATCAATTGGCCTTGAAGAACTAAGCCACCCGATGCTAAAGCAAGCTGGAGTAGTAGGAAGCAGATTCCCTACTTTTCAAACCAGTTCTAGTGCTCCCTATAACAATGTCTCAAATTCTACTTCAATCAACAGAATCGGCAACTATAAGCCTTTTGACAGAAACATTAAAGGCAGGGCTCCTGCAAATAGTAGGTCAAGCAAAGTAAGACACTACACATGGTGGAGCGGGGCATTACGTTGTTGTGTGCCCTACAAAGAACATCCATTACTGTGAAGAAGGAACTGAAGGTGATCTAGTAGCAGATGATCAAGATGCCGAACCATTAGAAGAATCAAATTTTGAAGAACTTGAATCTCTCCCTGAGACTACTATCATAGTTTGAAGAATCATGACCGACGGCAAGGAAGAGGAGAAAGAAGATTGGCATCGCATCAATATTTTTCAAACCCATGTAGCATGTGAAGGAAGGGTTTGCAAGGTCATCATTGAAGATGGAAGTAGCATAAACGTCACTTCCCAAGAGTTGGTTCATAAGTTGAATCTGAAGGTGGAAAAGAACCCACAACCTTACTGACTTGATTGGGTAAAATGATACATCGATTTCGGTAAGAACTCAATGCTTGGTTAATTTTTCATTGGGGCAAAATTATTCCGATTCCATTTGGTGTGATATTATCCCTATGAAAGTTAGCCACATCTTGTTGGGAAGAACATGGCTATAGGAAGGTTCAACATGACAAGTCTGCCAACCTATACATTTTTACACAATGGCCGGCGGACTATCCTTAAGACAATGAAGGATACTTCACTAGCAAAGAGGTGGAACAAACGACCTCCTCTAATATGCTTAGTGATGAGGACATCACTTCATGTACACCCTTGCATACGTATCAGAGGAGGAGGCGGGCCACACCGATTTCCCTGTGGCTAGGCGGGTACCTGTGATCGTGCTGAAGACCCTATGTGCATGTGCGGGCATCTGGAAGATCCCACACTAGGAAGATGCACATGGGATGCTTTATGGAGTGATCAAGACCGTTGGATTGGAGAGACGACGATCGGGCCATTGGATCGCATGGATCACATGATCGTGCCATTGATCGTTGATCGTCCACATCAGTTTTAAATTTTAACATCTTTTAGCATTTAGGTTTTGATTATTTTATATTTTGACACATTATGAGTGTTTTAGTTTATTTTATTTAGACTATGGCTATTTTCATTAAAATTCACAAGACGGGGATTATTGTAATTTTTGAAACTTCTTAGATCTATAAAAAGAGGGGAGTGTGTGACCTCTCTCTCATTGGATTTTGTGATTTTTTTTTTAACCAAAAAAAAAAAAAAAAAAAAAAAAAAAAAAAAAAAAAAAAAAAACAGAGAGAGAGAGAGAGAACCTTTTTCTTTCTTCTTCCATCTTCATGCAATTTGAAGATACTTCCATGCGATTTGAAATGAAGATTGGTGCGAGGCTAATCTTCATCAACGAAGGCGCAAGGTTTCTATCTAACCCCACACCATCTTTTCCCTTCTCCTCCATCAAGGTATTTTCTTCGAATTCTTCAATCCTCCCATCCTCGGTCCTCATCCTTTCGTAAACTCATCTTTCATTTACCTATCCACAATCCCAAACCCTAACTGCCCTAACCCGTCCATCCCATGCCACACGTGTGACCATATGACCACACTTGTGAATCATTCGGGTTGGTCGTACGACCACACCTTGCCCCTTTTGGCTTTCTGTCATCCTTATATTAAAACCCTTTTCTTCTATCCCCAAAACCCTAACCCTAAACCTAAAATCCCTAATTTTCCTACTTTCCCAAGTTACCCAAGCCCTAATTTTACCCTAGGTTATATTAGGCCTTCTACTTTGAAATAGACTATATCCTATGCTAATTGGATGTCCCTACATCCATTAGATCCTAGTTTCATTTTATTTAATGATCTTGTGTCATGATGTTGGTAACTTAGGCTAGGATCATGCATGATGTTCTTTTGGTTTTCACGGGATTCGTGATGGTTATGGCAATGCTTGTGTTTTTTTTGTTAATTATTTTAATTTTGCTACTTGAGCTCACATGTTATTTGGTTCATGCATCGGTCCTACGTCACTTAGCATGAGTGAATTCATGGAGGATAGTCAAGATCACGGGGTGATTTACGCAATAGTAGGTCTTGAAGTCGAAGAACCCAAAGATACGCCAAAGGAGCAGCCACCTAAAATTCAAACGCTTCTCTTATATTTTTCAGATCTCATTCTAGAAGAACTTCCAAATGTGCCGCCAATGAGAAATATCCAACATGCAATTGATTTGGTACCTAGAGTTGTTTTACCCAACTTGCCAGCTTATCGCATGAACGGTGAACCCAATAAAGCATGCTGAGCTTAAAAGGCAAGTGGATTATCTCCTTACTAAGGGATTCATTACAGAAAGCATGAATCATTGTGTGCAATACATGTGCTCCTTACTCCTAAGCGCAATGGAAGTTGGCGGATGGGTGTCAAAGTCGGGCCACCAACACCAATTTGAATGCTTGATGATATGTTGGATATGATGGTTGGTGCAAGAATCTTCTCTAAAGATCGATCTTCGTAGTGGGTACCACCAGATTCACATCCATCCAGAGGATGAATGGAAAATAACCTGCAAGACTAAATGTGACTTGTATTAGTGGTTACTCATGCCATTTGGACTAACCAATGCCCCAAGCAAATTCATGCGCATTATGACGCAGGTACTTCGACCTTTTATCGAAAGATTTCTCATAGTCTACTTTAATTATATTCTTATTTATAGACAATAATAAAAACCACGAGGAACATCTGTGTGAAGTTATGACAGTTTTAAGATCCAAGAAACTCTTCATTAACTTGAAGAAATGTTCCTTTATGAGTCCAAGCATTGTTTTTTGGGGTTATGTTGTATCCTCCAAGGGTGTTGAACAAGGTATTCCATAACGGTAGTGGTGGTTGTAACGGCCACCACCATTACACCTTTACGATATGGGGTGTAAAGGCCGTTACAAGGGCCGTTACAGTCTCTTCTTCTTCTTTTTTTTGTAAAATAATCCGAAAAACCTGTATCGGCCCCATAATGGACCGTTATAGGGCTATTATGCCCTTTACGGGAGGTGTTGCGAGCTGTTACAGGGGCTATAACGGCCTTTACGGGTCATTTTTGTAACGGCCTTAACGACCCCGTACAATGTAACACTTGCCACCGTTATCTTTACATAACGGCCTTTATGGCACACCATGGTGTTGAAGCTAATCCTGAGAAAGTCAGAGTCATTACTGAGTGATCGCTTCCCTCTAACATCCATGAAGTGCGGATTTGATACTATTTTTGTGGTGGTGGATTGATTCTTGAAGAGTGCGCATTTCATCGTAATGTAGGATGATGGAAACAACCCTATGATGCAAAATGAGAGATCAATTTACACATTAATTACAGCAATCAACATGTAAAATCAAACATATCTACATAATAGATTTGGAAATTCAGATTTATAACACGAAAGTCCTAAGTTATCACATACGTGGTGCACAAAAATATAAAATAATTCAAGAGTGGCTCACTTGGAAGTAGGGACTTCCAATCTGGTGTGGGTAGTGCAACAATCACATGGATAGACAATAATGCAATCAAAATTTTGATTTGGGGAAAGTTTCACAAAAAAATCAGATTTTCATTAGGGTTTTGGATTCATGGATAGAGATTTAGGAAAGGGGTTTCTAGGGATTCAAAGGATCTAGGGATTAGAGAGGTTTGGAGAGAAATCAAAGAGGAAAGACACCAAACGGGGGCCCACACGTGGCTGCCCGTACAGACACACGTGGATGCGTGCGGGTCCACACGTGGATAGCAAAGGGGAACGAGAGAGAAGGTGGATTGGGTTGGGTTTTGATGGGTTGAGAAGGTTGTATGGGAAGGGGAAAAGAGGATGAAAGAGAACAAGAAAAATACCTTGTTAAAGAAGAAAAATAAGAAGAATGCACCTTGGGGAATCCACCACCAATCAACCCTCTACCCTTCGACAATTCAATTGGAAGGTAGGGTTTCTTAAAAACTCTAGAAAACAAGGAAAATTCTTTCACACAAGAGAGCTTCTCTCTTTTTTTTTCTTCTCAAATCTCCGTTAGGGTTATACGTCCCCCTCCACTAGGGTTTTCTCTCTCCAACATGTGCATAATGCAGTCGATATTGCCGATCAGAATTCCGACCTGATTTTCTAGGGAAACAAGTCTTCCCACATAGTTGCGAGACCTATTTGCAAGTGTTGTCGGGGTGGAATCGGCAAGTTGCTGAGAGGGTGGACCACCTTGATTTGCAGATTGTTCCGCCGATGTAGAGGGAGTTGCAGCTAAGGCAGCCAGAGCCGTCTTCCTGCCCTTAGCCGTCATAGAGCCTTGATGAGATGGAAACGACTTTGATGTCGTTCCCACAGACGGCTCCAAACTGTTGATGCTGAAATTCAGGCGTCCTCCTTAGACCGCTGATAGACCTGCAAAACAAAACAACAACGGAGACCCTGGCTACCACAGGTGATCCTCCGATGCCAAAGTCAGCACAGGCTAGCTGGGTCAAGTAGAACATAGGGTTTCTTATGCGTATTTGTGTGTACCTTTCACCGTAGGCTAGGTTCTTATTTATAGTGGCTGGGTGTGACACCGTGACAGTGACATAGATAGTTATCTCCCTATTTGGTAGGTGCGTATTACAGAGGGAATCTCCCTCCAAGCGTGTTGCAGTTATCTTCCAAGATCGTCGGCAGAGATCTACGAGGGATATCGAATCTCTTCGATAAAATCTTCAAGTGATCGGGATCCGAGAAGATCATGGTAGATGGCCGAGGCCAATCTCCGGGTCGGGGGACTGAGGCCGTCTTATAGATCAAAGGATCGAGGCCGATCTTCCAAAGTCGAACTATCGATCGTGGTCAAACCTTCCTTCGAGGTAGGTCGAGTCGATCCTCACGGTAGTTCGTTGGTTAGGATAGGCAAGGGACCGACCAGAGTTGAGCCCTTTGTCAGTTGGTCGGTTCCTTAAGTCGTTCGCAGAGGTCATGCTCGGACATTGGAACCGGACTGTTCTCCTTAGAAATGATTTTATGTTATTCCTCATATTGGTCGCTCCTAGTCAATTCATTTTCTCCCATAACAGTAGCACCCCTACTTCCAAGCGCCCTTTGTTAGCTCGGGAAGCAAGTAGGTGTGAACTGACTGACAGGATGCCTCGAGCTCGGGAGGTTGGTCGGTCAGTCGGTTAGATTTATCATCATCGCAGGAGAGATACACAATATATCACCTCTAAACAAAAACTCATTGATCAGGATAAAATCACTATTACCCCTACACTGACCATCTAACAACGATACGTACACCTCTCCAAAATCTGGGCAACTAGGGTAATCTTCCTTTAAACGCTCAAACCTAGTGACTTCGACACTCATGGAATGGAGTAATGCAACCCTATGACTCAACGCATCGGCGGGTTTATTCTCAACCCCGACCTTGTGCTTCAACACAAAAGTTTACTCCTAGAGAAATTGGACCCACTTGGCATGCCCCGGGTTCAACTTCTTTTGCGAGTTGAGATAACGCAAAGCCTCATGGTCAGAGAATAAGACGAACTCCTGCGGTAATAGATAATGCACCAATGGTGCAAAGACTGCACTACCGCATAGAATTCCTTGTCATACACGACTAGGAATTTCCCTATGAAGGGTCTCAACACCTATGTCACCATTCGCATAAATGTGCTTGGTGCATTGGTTAGCCTAAAAGACATGACCAGTCACACGTATAGCCAATCCTTCGTCTTGAAGATCGTTTTCCACTCATCACTTGGGCATAGATGGATCTGGTGATACCAACTCTTGAGGTCTATTTTGGAGAAAATTGGGGCATTGGTCATCATGTCCAACATATCGTCAAGACGCGGTATAGGGAACCGGTACTTAATGGTAACCTTGTTGATGGCTTTGTTATCCACACACATATGTCGTGTCATCCTTCTTGGGCGTCAGAATGGTGGGCACGACATATAGACTCAATGCTCTCTTGAATGAACCCTTTCCTAAGAAACTCATCAACTTGCTTCTTACGTTCTATATGCTCTGTGGGGTTCATTATGTAATAAGGTTTGGGAGAATCGACCCAGGGACAAGATCAATGGCATGTTAGATGTCCCTTGTAGGTGGAAGCTCATCTGGGAGATCGTTAGGAAAGACATCACTGAACTCATCCATCACCAAAATCACCTCATTAAGCAACTTTACACCAACCTGGGGGGTAGCCTCTTTATTCACGAGGGCATACACCTCTGAATCCTCCTCAGTCTCTCTTTCAAATTCTTTTGCATTAATGATATGAAGAGACTTTAGGTTTGGACTTCCTCGAAGTTCCGGGATCACCCTTCTTGGTGATCTCCTTTCCCGATATGCTCTTAGGTGGAAGTATTAGTACATACAGATGATGAAGAAATGGAAGAAGAAGTGTATGTGGAAGAAGGAGATGACTCGAATGATGATGGTGATGATGATGGTGGTGGACCTGGTGGTGATATGCCGCAATGGTAACTAGATCAATGTATATAGTATATGATTAAATGAATATAAATAAATAACTTCTTCATTTTGTTTACTAAGTGTGTTGATGTTGATTGTTGATGTATGTAGTGTTAAATGTTGAATGTTGATATTTCATATTTGTTAAATGTTAAGTTAACTATGTTGTAGAATGTAGAATTGTTGATGAATGATGACTTAATATTTAATTCATTATGTAATTGGTTTTATTTTACTTGAATTAAATGTATTTCAAGGGCCAATGGCATATAATAATTTATTCATTTTTTTCTTAATTTATCCCTATTTTTCTGATTTTTTTGAAAAATGTTATTAAAAAAAAAAAAAAAAAGTGTGCGATTGCATATGCGCATAGCCATATGCAATCGCACACAATCACATATGCTATTTAACAACATTGGGTGGAAGAGGACTCAATCTAATTTTCTTGCCCTCAAACATGAATGTACAAATATTCGAGCGACCGAATATTGTAATGTCCAAGTCAAACAACCAGGGCCTACCCAAGATGATGTAGCTGGCAACCATGGGAACAACATTGCACCACAACGAATCCTTATACAACCCAAACTGGATGGAAATACAACATCGCTTTGAGACCTGAATGAAGGACTCATCCATCCACAACACTCTGTAGGGCTGAGGGTGAGATTCGGCTTTCAAGCCCAATCAACCAATGGTGCAAGTAGAGACCACGTTGGCACAGTTACCACTATCCACGATCACTTTATAATTTTTTTCTCCACACTTGGAATAAGTGTAAAAGATCGTGTTCCTGTGCTAATCATCATTTTCTTTAGCTTGGGAAAAGGTGCATCTGACTACTGAAATAGTGTGGGTCTCCTGCTCATCAAACTCCTCATCACTAGCACCAATATCAGGCTCATGTTCCTCTACATCGCAATTGCCCTCAGCATCCTCATCTACCTCATCTATCATAAGAGCTTTACCTCTTTCTTTGTTTGGGCATTCCTTTGCGAGGTGACCATTGCAACGAAAACACAGCATGTCTTCACTTCCCTTCGAACTAGTGTTGACTAGACCCTTTACCTTTAACATCTTTGTTATAGGTGGGAGCACTAGTTGGGGCTTTAGTCTGGCTCCCTTCGAACTAGTGCTAACCAGTGTTCGTAATATCGATACTATCGGCCGATATTATCGTTATCGCAGGCCAGCGATACAGAACCCTTCGGAAATCTCCCAAAATTATAAAATTAAAAAATAAATAAATAAAATAAATCATGTGTATCGTGCGATATATCGCAAAATATCGCGAGACATCGCCAATATCTCATGATAATGCTTGATATTCCAGATTTTTGCTTGATTTTATACACGATATTGTATGATGGTAGACACCTACCATCACAAGCAACATCTCTTCTCATCCAGAAAGTTCAAAAAAAAAAAAAAAAAAAAAGCATCTCTTCTCATCCAAAAATTGCAAAATATATATAGAGAAAAATATATAGAAAAATTGAATCTTACCTTTGTGATCTACTTGAGGTGGCTTTCGATTGGATTTAGTGGGCCGCAATCGACATCCCTGGATCATGTAAGAAAAACCCTAAGACTCTTTTTTATTCGAAGATAATTACTATAGAAGGAATTTGTATTTCTGCCGAGGATTATGGTATTTGGGTTGGGATTTGCCAAATAAAAATATTTTCGGAGAGATTTTTGGGAAATTTGGTTGGAATTTTCGATAGATTAGGGTTGCAAACTTGCGGCCGTCTTTAACGGAGAAGAAAGTCTTTCGAACTCTCTCTCTCAGTCTTTAAGTTAGGGAGTGGATTAGCTCTTACGTAGGTAACAGCTTAGTGGGTGTTAAACTCACCGTGTGGGGCCCATCTTGATGAATGTGTTTAATATCCACAACGCCCATCTGTTTTCTCATATCATTTAAGGATGTTATGATATAACTTATGCACATCCAAATCTTAAGTGGACCACACCATTGGGAAAAGTTGTGAATGACCATTAAAAGCATTTTGTAGGCCACAAAAGTTTTGGGTCAATCTAATCTTTGAATTTTCCCTTCATTCAGTTCTGGTTGATCTTATCAACAGGTTGGATGACAAATAAACATTACGGATCTGCTTGGAGTGGGCCTTGGGAAGTTTTTAATGGTGAGCATTCAATCATTACTATTTCATGTGGAGTGGTCCACTTGAGATTTGGATGTGCTTAATCTTTAAGACTGTGCTAAATGGGCTGGAAAAACGAATGGACGAAGTGGATATACAGCATATAATCAAGGTGGGCCCTACAGTAAGGGTAACACTGACAGAGCTATTACCCGGGTAACACCCAATCCGCACATTTGGTGACGGTGCGGCCCCTACAGTGGGGCCCACCTTGATTATGTTTTGTATATCCATTTCGTCCATCCATTTGGATAGATCACTTTAGGTCATGAGACAAAATGAGGCAAATCGAAAGCTCAAGTGGACCCCACCACAGAAAACAATGGGGATTGAACGTCTACCATTAAAAACTTCGTGGGGCCATAGAAGTTTCAATCAAGCTGATATTTGTGTTTTCCCTTCTTCCATATCTATTTGAACTTATGAACAAGTTGGATCTCAAATAAACATCATGGTGGCCCCCACAAATAGTTTCAACGGTGGGCATCATTGTCCCCACTGTTTTCTGTGGTGGGGTCCACTTGAGCTTTGGATAGACAATAATGCAACAACCACATGGATAGATAATAATGCAATCAAAATTCTGATTTGGGGAAAGTTTCACAAAAAACATCAAATTTTCATTAGGGCTTTGGATTCATGGATAGAGATTTAAGAAAGGGGTTTCTAGGGATTCAAAGGATCTAGGGATTAGGGAGGTTTTGAGAGAAATCAAATAGGGAAAACACCAAACGGAGGCCCACACGTGTCTGCCCGTATGGACACACATGCGTGCGTGCGGGTCCACACATGGAGAGAGAGAGAGAGAGAGAGAGAAGGTGGATTGGGTTGGGTTTTGATGGGTTGAGAAGGTTGTACAGGAATGAGAAACGAGGATGAAAAAGAAGAAGAAGAATACCTTGTTGGAGAAGAGGAAGAAGAATACCTTGTTGAAGAAGAGAAAGAAAAAGAATGCACCTTGGAGAATCCACTACCAATCAAGCTTCTACCCTTCCACAATTCAATTGAAAGGGAGAGTTTTTCAAAAACCTTAGAAAATAGGGAGAAAAATTCTTTCACACAAGAGAGCTTCTCTTTTTTTTCTTCTTCTTCTTAAATATCTGTTAGGTTGGTAAGTTACTTCTAGAAAACATTGTGGGCAAAAATGGGTACAAAACTGTGGTACTCCAGTGCTTATCATCCTCAAATGAATGGTCAAAAAGAAGTAGTAAATTGAAGCCTGGGAAATTTGTTACAGTGCTTGGTTGGAGACAAAGTTACAATTTGGGATCTTATTCTTCCTCATGCAAAATTTGCTTATGATAGCTCTATTAATCAAATAACGTGCCAGTCACATTTTGAGATTACCAGTGGTATTATCGTAAGCAGTTGTTTTATCTGATTCATTTACCAGTGTCTGCCCACACTAGTGAAGATGTTGAAGCATTCTCTCAACATATCAAAGAAAACCATGATGAGGTCTGCCAGAAGATTGCAATTAGTATTGAAAGTTATAAAGATAGACTTTCATTGATGTTTTGTCCAATTCAATGAGGGGGATATGGTGATGGTTCATTTACAACCCGAGAGATTTCACATTGGCGGTTGGCACCTATTACAAAGTTCATACAAAGAATGGTGGACAACCTTATCATATCTTGAAGCGGCTTGGAGAAAATGCTCATTTATTAGAGCTTCCACCAAATGTTTAACTCAGTCCTATCTTTAATGTTTATGACTTAATAGCATATTTTGGTCAGCACTAGGAGACTGAAGAATGTGTCATCCACCTAATGCAGGGGCATTTTCACACCGGGCTTGAGTGGGGTAGCCCGTGAGATGCGGGGACACACTCGAGGTAGGTGGCCTGTGTGAGGCGAGCCCCACCCATGTGATTCGGGTGGCTCGTGTGAGGCGGTACCCATGTGATTTGGGGCCCACAAGGGGGGGTCGGCCGAGGTCCTAACCCATGCGATATGGGGCCTAGGCTATGAGATAAAGGGATTGATTCGCCATGCTCTAACAGTTCAAGCTTTTAGAGCAAGTGGTTAATTGTCCTGCATCACCACCTTCCCCCAACACTTAAAAAGGAAATATAGAAGAAATTGAGGATGTGCTTGATGATCAAATTGTTTCCACAATGCGTGGTGGATACCGGAAATTTTTAGTTAAGTGAAAGAATCACCCTTAGTCAGATTGTGCGTGGATCACTACACAGGATTTTCAGCAAATTAATCCCAATTTGTATGGGCTAAGTTATTCACTTGCCGAAGCCAAGTTTTCTCAAGCCGGGGGGAATTGACGAAGACAGGCACATGTGCCTCAAAGTGTATAGTCGTAGGCCCAAGAAAGCCTATGGCTATCCAAATAACCCATAGATTGGGCCCATAATCCTATTATAGCATAAAGTCGTATCTTTATTGGAAATTGTTTTCATTTAAGAGTTCTCTAAGAAGTTGAAGAGTCATTGTTTTGAAAGAAGAGTTCTAGAAAGATGTTCTTTAGAATTCTTTAGAAATTGTTGTCATTTATTAATCCCTTTTGGAACTAAAGGCTTAGCTTTCCTAAGTTATTAATTCTCCTTGAAACTAGGGTGTGTTTTCCTCAAGTTAATGTAGGAAAGGGCAACTGTCTATAAAAAAATAAAAATAAATAAAAAAAAATAAAAGGGGGGGGGGGGGGGGTAAAGCATTCCAGATTTGAGAATGAATGAAAAGCTTTGTTAATGGTGTGACTCCAATAAAATCTTCTAGGTGAGACTCCTAGAAAACCTCAATGAGATTCGAAGGTATATCCTCCACTCTTCTTACTTTCTCTCTTTGATACTCCATGTTTTCTTGCTCAGTTTTCCCTCTCATAAGTTATAATCAAACCTTCAAACCTCAACTTTCAAGGTCTAAAACCTTCTCCATAAACCTGCCCCTATTACCCCTTCAGCTCCTTCATTCTATCCTTCATATACCACGTCTAGTAGGCCCCTTCAAGCTTTTATTCCACCCTTCATTCACCACCTCCAACAGCCCCCTTTAAGCCTTCGTTGCACCAGCGTTTTAAATAATAACACTATGTAGCGTGTATCTTACGCTACATAGTTTAGCTTAGCCTTAATGCTTTGTAGCTCATAAAAATAGCTTAAGTCGTGTATAGCCTACGGTCATCCATACATGATTAATTTGCATATACTAAACGCTACATAGACTGCTACACGCTGCGTAACAGTTTTCAATAATTTGTTACATTTTTCTATTTTCAATATAAGTAACAGTATTAAATCAGTTTTGTTGTCCTTTCTTTACCTTTTTACTTATTTAATCATTGTCCTTTCCTAACTTTAAGTTGCATTTGGTTGCACCAAATATTATGAAATTTTGTTAAATTTCATTATTAATCAATCTAATTTGGTGCAGAATATCATGAAATTGGTGCAACCAAGCACAACCTTGATTAAAAATCTACGAGTAGCATGTAGCTTATGAGACACGTTATGCAGCTTACACCTCATGCTTCATAGGGGTGAACGCTATGCTACACGCTATGCACTATTTACACACTGTATTCCACCCTTCCTTTACCACCTCAAGCAACCCCTCTTAAACATATAATAGTCCTCTTTCGATGCACATCTATGGAGGGCATTCAATCCTTAAATTAATAGATTCGTTCTACATCATCCAATTTTTCCTACACGGCCCATTCCGCTTCCATTTGTTGAATCCCATTCAAATCATTTGTTTTGATAGGCCTAGATCCAATCTAAAAAGACTTCCTAAGCTTCCTCCATGGTTGATTTTTTTTTTCTAAAGAACTGAAGAAAAATGAGAGAAATTTTAAACAGAACAAAAAAATAAAGTTTGGGCTTTTATTAAGGCTATCAAAGGATTGGGGACAGGTTGGGTCCTATAGGACCCGTTACCTAGGGTAACCTGGGTTCCAGTCTTGCTAAGACTGGGTCCTTTTGGGACCAAGTCTAGTTCTTGAAAACATGGACCCTGATCCAATAAGCTTCGGGTACAAATTGGGTCTTTCAATCTAGGTTTCGAGTTGGATTCTGGAAAAAGCATTTATGTGGTTGGGCCTATCGAAGTATTAGATTGCATGCATGAACCACTTTAACATGCACGTGCTATGTAAACGGGCTCTCTTACATGTTTGTGGCTTAGGAAACCTCTTTTCTTTCACAGTTTACTAGAGAAATCAAAATATATAGACTATATTATAATTTTACTACTAAAACTAACTGGACCCAATCGGGATCCAACTATATCAACCCGAACAAACTTTAATCGGGTCCATCATATGGACCAGACCCAAACCCAATGATAGGATTTTTAACCGGGTCCAAAAGGTGAGATCCAAACTGACCCGATTTCTTAGCAGGTCCAATAAATGGGTCCCGGACCTACTAAATCAGTTAGGGTACTCAAGTACCCACTGATCCAGGCACCCACCGACGGCCTTAGCCGTTATGGTCATCTCGGTCAATAATGGCATTGATACAAACCCATATCACATTTTTACCACGTCGACATGGATAGGGTCAGTGTTTTAAATAGTGTGTACCATATAGCGTGATGTTTGGCCCTCTATAGTGTGTAGCATAAGCTACACAATCCTTAATATTTTTTAATTAAATAATAGAAAATATGATCAAATTTACAAAATGCATAATTTCTATGAGTTCTTGAGTACGCATCTGGATCATCAACCACTTATTTCCATGCAATCTCTCTCTCTCTCTCTCTCTCTCTCTCTCTCTCTCTCTCTCTCTGCCCTCAGACATCTCTAAGTGTGACCTCTTTTTTTTCATTTATTGAAACATCACAAATTCATAATATAGACCACAATTTGGATGGTCCGGATTGAACTAAGTGACCACAATTTGGATGGTCCGGATTGATCTAAGCGACCACAATTTGGATGGTCCATATTAGTTTAATATAGTGTCACATGTCATAGGTACAAGTCATCACCATTTTAAAATAGGTGTTAAACTAACATAGAAAAAACACTTAAAATTTTGGATTTCAGGTAGTTTACACCATCTACGCTACATGCCCTGTAGCTTATGCTACCAGGGAGTTACGCTACGTAGCGTTTTCGCTATGCTACACTACAGCGCTACTAAAAATACTGGATAGGGTATAGCCATATCCACCAATACGATACAGATATTCTGAACCATATAAACATCTAATTGTCTTGCTATGAGACACTAGTAGCTGACTGCTCGGCAATCTAATATGAGTTCACAAATATAGGATGCAACACACCTTCTAACTCCGCCAAAATGGTTTGGAAGTCTAGTTGCCTTATCGAGTCTCCACCCATTGTCTTAATGATCTCTTGTTTGAATTTCCTTGCCACACATCCTCAAGCCCTTTAGATCTCACATGATGAGCATGTTCTGTTATACTGAGTTGAGACCACTCCACCCATTTGCTCAAGGTTCTGATCAAGTCAACCCCAAAAGAACCCACTTTGCATAGAGAAATACTATTCGATGACCGATATCTGTAAAAGTGAAATCTTGTTAATTTCCTTAATTACTAAATCATATTCTAAAGCAAGCCACACCTTAGAGCAAGCAATTCCCTGACCTCCTTCATGCACGATCCTTCCAACACCGAAGCTATGTTACCTCATTCCAAAGCCCTCCATAGATCTGCACCATTTCCAACAGCACCCTAACCCTCCTTTTCCCCGACTCCCCTATATAGGCAGACCTTTCCATTGCTTGGTATGCCTCTTTACCCTTATATGCCTCATTAATTTCTTTGTTTGGATACAACCAAGGTATTCTGTAATTGTAGCGGTGGTTGTAACAGCCATCACCGTTACCTTTACAATATGGGGTGTAATGGCCGATACAGGGGTCGTAATGGGCTATTACGGCCTCTTTTTTTATTGAAAACATTCCGAAAAAACATGTATCAACCCCGTAACGGTCCATTACAGGGCCATTACGGCCTTTACGGCCCGTTACGAGGGCTATAACGACCTTTATGAGTCATTTTTTTTCCTGTAACAGCTATTGCGGCCTTTACGACCCCGTAACGCGGAACGGTTGCCACTGTTACCTTTACGTAACGACCTTTACAACTCCCCATGGATACAACACACCTTTCCAATTCATCCTGTGTTTTCATCACCCCTTTGTTCTTGGAACTTTGATTCCCACCAACTAGATCCCATAAAAGTCCCTTTTAGTAGCAAAATAGATCCATAGGACTTTATCTTACCTTGTCCACAATGATTCGTGTTCCTAAGAACAAAGCACATCTTGTGTGTTATCTTCACCCCTTCATTCCTGGGCCTTTGATCCCCACCAACTAGATCCCATAAAAGTCATTTTTTTGCAATATAGATCCCCAAGACTTTTATCTTGCCTTGTCCACAATGATTCGTGTTCCTAAGAACCAAAAGCAAAATTAGCTGGGTTCACCTCCACTGCTACACTACCCTAATCTCACAAACATAAAGCCCTAAATGATTGTCAAGTGTCAACCTCTATTATTTTAGGTATTACAACCTCCACCACCTTGCCAAACTTTCCAAACACCATACAAAAGTTAGCTTCCGATCATTCCTCCAAGAAGTCTGCAATAAACAGTAAGATACTCCTTTGTCGGCTTTTTAGGCATGTTATCGTCTTTAAATCCAATGTTTGAGTTCCAATTTCTTACTGGAATCCATTCCCCATTGCTAGCTCATGGCAATGTCGTGGCAAGCTCCTCGCATCCTACTATCAAGGTGTTCCATAAAGGTAACAGTGGCGATAATGGCCACTGCCATTACTATTCTGACCCTTTTTTTAACTGTTATGGGACCATTATGGCTCATTTTTTCTATAACAGTCATAACAATCGTTTCAACCCCGTAATGTGTAACAGTTATGACCGTTATCGTTATGTAACAAATTTGGAATACCATGCCTACTATGATTCCTAGAATCAAGCTAAAATGTTGTCAAATTTGTGCAATTTGTGATAGAAGCCATACGATTCATATCACGTTGTGCACCACATGATATGAATCATAGATTCAAATCACAAATCCCAAAAAATTGTAACCAAATTGTATGATTATTGTATCAAATCATACAAATCGTAAGATAAATGTGACTGCATATACTGGGCCTAAATTTACATTTAAAAAATCATTTTTTTCATATTTATATATAACTTCTTGTTTTTTGCCCTTTTGCTTTTAAAACATGTACAAGGCCCTACCTTATTAAAATCCTAATTTTTTGTCCTTTTTTATGTGTGCGCGTTGGGAGAGAGAGAGGAGATATGAGGATTTGATATTAAAAAAAAAAAAAAACAAAGACATCACGATATTTTTTCTTTGGTCAATAAACCAAATGCCAATTTTTCCAACATGATTCTAGTTCAAAAAGGTAAAATTATTAAACAACTCTTGTATGTTTTTTAGGTAAAGTTCTTTAAAAATAAATCAAAAATAAAGAAAACAGAGACAAAAATCTTCTAACATTATCACGGCATGCAGACCTAATTCCCAATATCATGACATATGGTGAACAATATTGAGAAATAGATGATTGATGGATTCTTATTTTTTCTGATTTATTTGTATTTTTTCCAAATATTTTATATTTTAAGAAAATCAGAAAAATCGTTGGGTTTATGATACAATTTGAGCCCTACTACAATTTAGGATAAGATAATGATTTTAACTACATTGGCTAAAACCCTAATTGCAACAAATTTCGAGACATCTATGCAATTCAGTAAAATCTGGTGATATATATATACATATATATATATATATATATATATATATATATATACACGCATATATATCTTTTCTTCCTACAGAGGAATTTCTTTTAACAAAATTCCTTTTTTTTTACGACAAGTTTTTCTTTCATCACCAATCAAAAGAAAATCCATCCAAACATCTTAAAATGGTTTGTCAGATTTTTTTATCTTTTTATTTTTGTTGAAGGATAACAATTTATTTATTAATCAGCTAAGCCATAAGAATACATGAGGAAGAAGGGAAAAAATTACAAAGCTCCCCAATCCTAAGAGGCATCTACCTCATAGAATAAAATTGTCTCCTCTACAAACCTAAGATGAGATACTTGGAATCCCCTCTATCTCCATGATGCCGCTAAAAAGATCTTCAGATACCTTTTTGTTCAACATGACTCAATGCTTCCGCCACCAATATAAAAAGGAATGAAAAATAGAGGATCTCATTGTCTTAGACCTTGGCCAACTTGACGAAACCCTTGGGGAACCATTAACTAAAACTGAGAATTTGGCCAAGCTCACACTCCTAAATCCTACTTCTCCACTTTTCCCCACATTCAATCCGGCTCAACATATAATCTAGAAAGGCCCAATCTATATGATCATAAGCTTTCTCCAAATCCAACTTGCAAACAACAACACTTTTCCCCTCCCTTCGATGCAAATTAATAATTTCATGGGCAATCAATGAGGTATCCAAATTTTGCCTGCCTTCCACGAAAGCCCCTGCACCTTTGGACATGATTCAAACCAGATAGCCTGAAACCTAGAAGCGAGGACCTTAGCCAAAATATCATATGGAGCACCTATCAAACAAAAATCTTTTAGACTATCCACCCCTTCCTTCTTAGGAATCAAGGCAATAATGGAGGTGCCTCCCAATTCAATAGAAAGCTTGCAATTATCGCAAAACTCACTAATGAAGCCCATCGCATCCTCTTTAAGCTCTTCCTAGAATATCTGGAAAAATGCAATAGGAAAACCATCGGGCCTTGGCGCTTTATCCCTACCCAATTCCTGGATTACTATCTTCACATCCTCCAAGATAGCCTTTCCCAATGATGAAGCCCCTACCCAATTCCTGGATTACTATCTAACCTTGGTTTAATGATTTATAGACCTGAGAGTAAGTCCTTGTAAAAACCCATTGTAGCCTCACAAACCTTCAATTTTCCCTCGATTCAAACCCCGATCCACAACAACGTTTTCAATTCTGTTGACACGAGCTCTTACACTAGCTAAACCGTGAAAGAACTTATCATTATTACCCTCTACTTGAGCCAAGTTGCTCCCAACTACTGTTTCCATTTAATTTCATCCACTAAACAATTTTTGTAGTAAACTTGAAGAATATCCCTATGACCCCACTCTTCTTCTAATAACTCTGACCCTTCTCCTCTGATAACGAGCATTTGAATACAATAGACACACCATTTCAGCCTCTCTGAAAAAACTCCTTCCAACAAGTGATCTTCCTCTTTAGAAGGCATAATTTATTAAAATGAATAAAACCTGGATGGCCTATTATATCAAAAGAACCAACCATCCCTTGCCATGATCGATAAAACCCACCACTTCAAGCCATTCTAATTCAATTTTGAAAGGTCTCGGCCTCCAATTTCCCATCTCTACTTCTTGCAAAATTGGACAACGGTTGAAAGTAGGTCTAGGTAACCCCTGTTGGCTAGTTAATGGAAATTTATCGACCTGACTTCCCGATACTAAAAATCAATCTAACTTCGATAGAATGGGCTTAAGCTTGGTCATTTAACCACGTAAAATTGGTTGTCCCCATCAGCAAGACTACTAGATCATTCCTTTGCAGCCATTTGGGGAAGTTAACCATACTATGCGTAATCTTCCCACCAAACATCTTCAAATGGTGAGAAGTAATGGGTGCACAACTTTTGATGAGCCCCATGTGCACTAAGTCATGCCCCAAAACTATTTAAAATTTATATATATATATATATATATATATATATATATATAATATGATAAAAATTAAGAAAACCACAACACAGATATAAAAGATGTCAAAAAATGGGTAATCAAAGATTGAAAAAAAAAAAAACTTATGTTGGAAACTTGTTATTTACATAGGTGGAGGCAAGAACACGATTAGGCAAACTACAACTAGACACAGGTAGGACCAGCCTCACAACTTGTGACCACCTAGGTTAAAATTCTAACAGATCACGCATTCAAGCCACACTGGAAAAGACAAAATGCATCAAGCAATTCCTGCACTTCATAACAATCTGTAATTTTATGCATACATTTAGAATTCTCCACAAACATATGTAACAACACCCATAACTTCAGTGAGAGACATTTCAACAACCCATAATACACAAACTCTGAACATGTAAAACTAGTATGTGGTCCTTGACTAGAATTTCTGCAAAACCCTATATACCACATGTCACCACTCCCCAGACTCCACAATACTATGATGCTGTGCTCGCAAAATAAATAAAGAAACAAATAAACACACAGTTGAGATCACATCAACAAAACATCTGTAAACACAGTCAATAGTAAATGTGACCCCAAATGATAATAGTGCCAAAAGTAGCTTCAAAAGTACAATGCATTATATTGGAGATACACTTGAAACCATTTTCCCAGGAAAGTAAATAGAACTAAACATGGGAAAACACACTTACAGAATACAAATATTCAACAGCTCTCTCTGGGTTGTTGTAAGCAGCACGTAGAGCACGGACAACAGTGTCCCTGTCCCATGTTCCTCCACCGATGTCAAGTATGTGCTGAATGGCCTCCTCAAAGTTATTTCCTGCAACGAGATTTGATGCCGCTTGACCATAGACATCGTGTTCCGTTCTGCCTCCACAAAACATTAAAGAGACAAGGCAATGAGGTCATCTCCATTCACGTTAAGAAATTATGGAGCCTTGTTGTGAGAAACTTCAAACTTCAAAAATAATCAGTGAAAAATAGTAGTGTGTGATGACTACAATGTCAAGTATATTAGATACTGAAATCCATGTTCAAGCTCCAACAAATTGATTAGAAAACAGAGCATTCTTTATACGGTTATGAGAGAAAGAAGAGCCAAATTATAATGGCTAAATGAAATTATTTCAAAGAAATCTTTACTTGAAGCAATACAATACATGTAAACAAGGTCGCCCAACCTCGTAAGCAGGGTCACCCCACCTCACCCACTATTACAATGGTATGTTGTTACGTGCCCAACTTACTCACGCAAGTCCTACATGCTGACGTGGCTAGTAGAGGGACTATCTTAGTAATTGCTATTTTTACTCCTCTAAAATAGGAGATTTGCTAGTTATTAGTATTTGTGAATAAGTAGGAGATTTGCTTAGTTGCTAATATTTGTGTTTAACTTGAAGATTTGCTTAATTGTTAGTATTTGTGTTTATCTTGCCATCTAGGTAAGATTTTGTAGCTCTTTTTATGTAGTTTTCTTGGAAGAAAATGGAATGTAGTTAATTTTTATCTTCAACCATGTTTTACAAAAGAGGACACCCTTCCACGTGGGCTTGATAAGGCTTGAACCCTTTCATTTGGTATCAGAGCCACCCTTCCTAGGGCATTCCAACGAAGACAAAGAAGAAACAGAATAAGTCTAATCTAATGGAGAGAGGTGGAGCATTTGGAGGAAGCTTGGGATCACATTAACACCAAGCTCGAATCAATCCAATAGACGTTGGAACGCCTCACTTTGCAACTTCCCTTCACCGCAATTGGAAAGCAATCAAGGAGTCAAGGAATCCAACGTTGTGAATTCAAACGGGCAAAGCGATGGAAGGATTCAACCACATTTCACTCAGATTGATTTACCCCGCTTCAATGGGCATGACCCATTAGAGTTAATTTACAAATCTGAGCAATTTCCCCACTACCATTGAACAACAAAAAATGAGACGGTTCTCCCTGCCTTATTCTACATAAATGGACCTACATCGATGTGGTTTCAATGGTATAGCCGTGTGAACCCTAACATCTCGTGAAGGAAAATGACAGAGGTCATGTTGGCCCGTTTTAGGCTAATCAATTGCAAGAATCTCGATAACATGTTGGAAAAATTACGGCAAGGAACAAGAACCGTCCAAAGCTATCAAAACAAATTTGAACGCCTTACCGACGCGTTGAAGGATGTTCAAATCGGGCTCTAATAGGCACATTTATTTAAGGGTTACGTATGAGGTTGGCCAAGAAGTGTTGATGTTTCGAACCTCTACTCTATAGGAAGTAATGGGGTTGGCTCGTCGCCAAGAGGAAAAGCTTACACGCTTGAGAAAGTGTTTACAACTGATATCTAGTTATGTTTCAATGCCAACAAGTTCGGGAGGGATTGTAAGCGTGGGGTCAAATATTGCACATGCGCAATCCCACCTAAAAACTTAGCATGGAGCGAGCACAGCTCATTTTAAAAATATCACACCCGAAGATATGAGAGTCAGACGTGATCGAGGCCTTTTTGTCATTACTGCAATGAACGCTTCACACCAAGCCATCAGGGCGTAGGCCTCCCAAAAGGTAACAGAGGTCGTAACAGCCACCACCATTACATTTACGATACGGGCTGTACAGCCATTACAACCCCCATATTGGTCATTACGATCTCTTTTTTCTATTAAAAAAAAAATCCAAAAAACATGTATCAGCCCTATAATGAACCATTAGGAACTTTGTCATGGCCTTTACGGGGGGGCATAACAGGCTGTTACGAGGGTTATGATGGCAATTACGAATCTTTTTTCCATAACGGCCCTGTATCGTATAATGGTTGCCACCATTACCTTTACTTAACGGCCTTTATAGTCTCGTAATGGTTGTTACAACACACCATGGCTACGTGGGAACTATGGCATGATCTCCATCAATGTTTTCCTACATCTGCGTCATGAGGACACGGGCGAGCGTTAGAGGGGGCAACATTACATGCCCAACCTATTCACACAAGTCATGCATGCTTATGTGGCTAGTAGAGGGGCTATCTTAGTAGTTCTCTTTACTCCTCTAAAATAGGAGATTTACTAGCTATTAGTATTTGTGATTACGTATCTTAGTTGTTAGTATTTGTCTTTAACTAGGAAATTTGCTTACTTGTTAGTATTTGTGTTTATCTTGCCATCTAGGTAAGATTTTGTCGCTCTTTTTATGTCTCTCTCTTAGGAAACAATGAAATGCAGATAATTTTTACCTTCAACCGTGTTTTACACAAGAGGATGCCCTCCCCTCTTCCATGTGGGCATGATAAGGCTCCATTGGACCCTATCAAATAGCCCAAGAATTTGGCGAATCCAACCATCGATGGGCACCAAGCGAATTTGGAGGTTTTTGGGTTATTGTTCATTTTTCTATGGTGTTTCCCACTGCGTAACTATAAAGGGATGATTTTTTTAACATGGTGTGTTGTAAAAACCATTACGGGGTCGTAAAGGCCGTTATGTAAATAACAATGGCAACCGTTACAAGTTATGGGGTCGGAACAGCCGTAACAGTCATTATGCAAAAAATGACCTATAACTGTCATTAATGGCCCGTTATACCCCCTGTAAAGGGCATAACATACCCAAAATGGTTTGTTACGAGGTAGATACAGGTTTTTCAAAAAAAATTTCAATGTTACAAGGTAGATACAGGTTTCTCAGGTTTTTACTTTTAATAATAATTTTTTAAAAGAGAGAGAGAGAGAGATTGTAACAGCCATTACAACCTGTATCATAAAGGTAACGATGGCGGCCGTTACGGCCACCATTACTATTATGGAATATCTTGTTTTTTGGGCATCCCCTTTGCCTGACGAGAAGACCCTGCTGGAAAAATTGGATGCCATACACCAAGTGTTCCGTATCCGTTACAATACGCCTGTAAAGGCCGATAGGTATAAGTGATAGTCATGACCGTTATGCGATACAGGGGTGAAACGGGGCAGTTGGTTTTTTGGGACCGTATCGGCCGTTACGGGGCATAACAACCGTTACCCCTATAACAGTCGAAAAATAGCCACTTTTTTATTTATATTTAAATCCGTTTTCTTTTTTTTTTCACTTTTCTCATTCCAAAGACTCTCCTAGATCATTTTATAATAGATTTCAACCTCTCTTGCTATAGTTTTTAAGATTAAAACCATAAATTAAAATGATTTGAACAAATAGAAGCTTCCAGGGCCTTTTTTTTCAAAAAATTTGAAAAAACAGTATTTATGCATTTTTTATGATTTCTAGTTCTAATGCTTGATTGTGATGTGTAAATATTAGAAACATATAATCATATTCACAAATTCACTAGACAGCTCGATACAACACTCTCACCAAAGAATGGACCGTTACACTACCATAAACATATCCAAAACAAGAAAATAAAATAAAATAAAAATGAATACATATTTGGAATATTTACATTATTTTGGATTTTCTAGATATTTTTTCAGAATTTTTTGGGCAAAAGAAAATTTTCAACTATTATGGGGGACGTAATGGTCATTACACCCCCGTATCGGCCGTTACCCGTATCGGCAATATTGGTGACCGTTATGGCCACCGTTACCGATACGGAATACCTTGGCCATACACCATAGTGAGCTGACAGACAAACACACACACGGCAATCAAAGCCATTCGGGCACTAGGCATTCCACAAGATGACAGCACTAGCATCTTTTAATGGGAACGTGAACTCAACCACCCAATAGTCGCTAAGAAACTTGGAGGTTCTTCTTGTGGTTCCCAAACATTTACAAGATTGCCAATCTATATAAATATGCCTTGTGGCCCTCATAACACATGGTCCAGCTAATGAGTGAACCGGCCAGATTTTTGACCAAATTGAAGCTCATCAGTGCACGAACAAATGCCCTACAGAACAGAAAGGTAGTTGCATGTAGAGGTGTACATGGGGATAGAAGAACTACATATACGAACATGCCCTAGAAGTTCTAAACAGCTACTTCCTCACCGCACATCTGACAGAAATGTTTACTCATTGGATTGTGGACAACACATAGATGGGCCAAGGCCAGAAATCAAAACCTCCACTTCACAGGCCAATGTTCAAGATAATGAATACCACAGTACAACCCCCTTGCTTTTTGGGAAATTGCTTAACTTCTTATCACCATTCAACACAGTTCCAAATATTGATTCCAGAGTGTAACTTGCCCAAAAACTGGCAAGACTCATTCCTACTTGGTTGTAATTGATGCATGTTTGGGGAGTAAACATTTGTTTTCTACTGATACCAAGCTGATTCAAATAAGCATTGAAGCTGTTGGCACAATTGTTGTAAGCACATGTCATGGAACTACATGAGGCGAGACATTCCATAGCAATGTTAAGTGTTGTCAAAATCCTACGATTTACGATATGCAATTTGAGTTAAATCTTAAGCAAAATTATCTGAATCCCACCTTGAATCCCTTCTTATATGAATCCTAACATTCTATGATTTGAATCCTACGATTTACGATTCAAATTATACTTGTTCTCTTCTATTTTAAGCTTTACTTAGCTTTCATTTTTTGTTTTTAAAATTGGTGGGAGCTTTAAGAATTGTTTAGAAAAGGTTCATTATTTTATTTGTTCTTTATAAGAGATTAAATGATATATATTCACTTTAACATTAAATCATGGAGCTTTTTTTATGATTTTTTACTTCTTAACTGGTCGAAACACCCAATTGATGTAAAACTCATGTGGAATGTTTTTATGGATGGTTACAAACATACGATCATGTTGGCTTATATGTATTGTGGAAAGATGTTTAGAAATCTAAATATCTTTTGTCATTAGTCTACAGCATCAAATGCCACTTTTCCAACGTGGTTATACATTCAAGAAAGGTAACAAGAACATAAATTATTGAAGGATCCTTGTATGCTTTTTAAAGCAAATTTTTTGAAAGAAAAAAAATAATAATAAAGGAAAGATGAGAATCCTTTAACACTATCATGACATGATATTGCTTGGTAGATATTGATGGCAAAAGGATGATTGATGAGTTTTAAACTTTTTTTTCTGACTTATTTATATTTTTCCTTTTTTTCAAATTTTTAAGAAAATTATAAATTATCTTATGATTTGCAATTTGATACAATTCAACCCTATTACGATTTGCGACACAATAACGATGTTGACAATAGCTAACTACTAGTGAAGTTAGCCTACTAGTGATCAATGCCAAACATTGACTAACACGTGTGCATGCATTGACAACTAAAACTGAAGCAGTAGCTAAGAGAACCTGTTGATTTAAGTCGAGCAAGAAAAGCTCAAGCACCCAAAGAAGATCTTGCCACCTACGCAAATTTCAAAACAGGTTTGACAGATCATGTCATCATACACAGCCCAAGCTTGACCCATCAATTAGATAAGTATCTAGGTCCAAGGCTGGCCTACCAAGCCTGCTGCTAGCCAAGTTAATCATTCCAAGAGAGTTAAGTCAGGATGGGCTGGCTGTCAATTCTGGCCTTTGTGCAAAGGCACAACCATGCCCAGCCTAATTAGCCATTAGGCCTCAAAATGAATGCCCAAACCAAAGGGTACTGAACACAGGCTGGATCCAGGAAAGCCTGCCCAGTTCCACTCCTAGATCCAATGCTTCTGATGAAATCAAGGGAGCTATATGCAGCTGGAAACACATTGGGCTGTGAATTTCCTCTAACAACCAGGGCAGCCTTATCTACTGCACCACCCACATGAGGCAGCTCTACAAAAAGTGAACTTTCTCCTTCAATGGTAACAGTCTTGATGGTAATAGTTAAAATTTAAGCACAGAAGTACTTACGATGGAGCAGCAGCAGTGGTAGAAGTTGGCGAAGTTGTGGCAGTTGGAGTAGGTGCAGGTGCAGCCAAAGAAGGCGGCCTGGTCCACCAAAACAACATAATCATATTAAATTTATCATGAATTAGCACCGAGCCTGAATGTGGGAAAGAAAGACTCACAAAGCCAAGGTTGCTGTAGGAGCTTCAGGCGTTGTTGATGCTGGAGTTGAAGTATTAGGTGGTGAAGAACCTATTACTGGTGCCTGCATAAAGAAAACCTTTTGTTTTGAAGGATCACTGCAATTTTATTAAGCCAAATAGGATGGCAAGTCATCATCCGCATACAAAAAGCCTCAAAACCCTTACAAGAAACTGACCTAAGGCCCAAAAATGCAATTCCCATTTACATTAACTGCCTTGGACCATTCTAGGACTAGACTCAACTTTCAAGAAGGCTACATAAAGAAAGCATGTCTTATAAGAATTTCCGATGATAGTACATCAGATCACTCAGATAACACTAAGATTATGCAAGTGCCAAGAAAACCAATGTAACAACTAGGGAAGTGCTACAAACTTTTCTTTGCAATTTTCTATACAAGGAGAAAGTAAAGCAAACACAAAGGTACATTCCGAAGACTCAGGCAGACACCCAGACTCAGGCAGACAGTACAATTAGTCCCAGCTGAGAGGGTTAAAAGGGTTAAATTGTGTTAAGGGTTAAAAGGCACAGCAGAGAGGACAGAAGCCCAGCTGCCTGCTACCAAAGGCTCTCAATGCAGAGGCATATGCATGGTCAGCAATGAAAGATAGATTCCTACATGAGGATCAGAAATGTAAAAAACTTTCATTTGGTCAGTGATGGTTTATGAGGTGAATACGACAAGATTTCCACACACTTTAATAGCTGCACTTTTCTCATTAGAGTAGTGTTCCTTCGATGTTTTCAGTTCTTTGAAGGGAAAATTCACTTTAATTGAATTTGTGCATCTCATCATCATCATCATAGCTGGGTTCGAAATATTTGGGTCAACTATATGATCCCGGTTTCATCAAAAACTCCCAAGGCATTATTTTCAGTAAGTAAAAAGGCATATATAACCCCTCCCATGGCTTCTATCCAAGTCCTTGCAGGTCTTCTGCTTGTCCTTCTTTTTGGTTCTGAGAAGCCCTTCAACATGAATCAAATTCCTTCCTTACTAGGAACTTCTTAAATTTGGTTAGCACATGGCAGAACAATCTCAATAGTTTCTCCATCATTTTATCTCCAATTGAGACTGCTCCCAGGTTGGTCCAAGTAACCACACTCTCAACTCTATCCTTCCAAGTCTTCCCAGACACCCATCTCTAGCTCCTTATCTCTGTAACATTGATCCTCTATTCATATCGCCTCTTAACTTCTGAACATGCTGCAGACATAACACGGCTGGTTTAATAGTTATCATGTAAAGTTTCCCTTGAAGTTTAGCTAGCATATGCATCAACCATGCAACACTCAAGGGTTGCATCTCCACTTCATCTTTCTTTTTATTTTTTTTAAAGACCAACTGAAATTTTATAGAAACAGAAGGGAAGCTGTGGAGATTGCCTTCATTGTCTTCACCAGATGACCTCTCATTATCCTTTTTGCATCATCACCCAGCTCCAATTCTATTGGATCCACCTCAATCTCTGCATATAGTTATGAATGATAGAGCATGGATAATCAAATATATCACCTTTGAGGACCCTTTAGCCATCAAATTTTAACTAAGGCTTGAAAATACCTGACTGTTCCTATCAAAGTTGCACTCCAAATCTGTCCTAGCTTTACTAACTTTTTTTTTGGAGAGAACAGTTTTATTGAGAAGGCCGCAAAAGCGGCAAAGAATACAACCCACACACCACCAACACGATTAAGAAGAGTAGAAGACCCAAAAGGATTGTCGACCAAATCGGCCTTAACATATGCCACCCAACTAGATACAAGCCCTTTCACACGCCTAACAACCTCGTTGACCCCTACTATTTCATTTCGGAAACAAATGCCATTTCTAGCACCCCAAATTGCCCAAAAAACAGCCATGAGAATCAACCTCCACCCTGCCTTTCTGTCTTTCCCCATGCCTCCCCCATGCCATGCCCTCCCCTCAAAAGATCTAAAAACTCGGCATACCCCAATCAACATGGAGGAAGAAGAAGAAATGCGACCAAACTTTGGTGGCAAAAGGGCAGTGGATAAAAAGATGATCAATTGATTCCGCGTTCTCCATGCACGTGAAGCATATATTGGGGAGAATGAGCGCTCTCCTCAGAAGAGTATCCATAGTGAGAATCCGCTTGCGGCACACTTGCAAGAAAAAAAAAACACAACTCTTGGAGGGGCTCCATAAAACCAATGGTGGAAATGGACGGGAGGATCACGAATACTCTTTACTAGGGATCAGACTGAGAACTTCCCGGAAAAATGACCTTTCCAGATCATCAAATCTGCAATGTCTAAGGCGAGGAAAACACACTTAAGATGATCTAAAAGCTCTGTGAACTCTTTGAACTCCTCATCCAACATATTCCCCTAGTAAGGACTCCACACCACCAAATCTCCAATTATAGAGAGGCAATCCACCACAAAAATGAAGCGATTAGGAGCAAGCCACACCACCTTAGGTAAAAGATCTTGCAAGGCACAATTACCACACCATATGTCCACCCAAAAACGAATACAGCAAAAACATCCCCCAATGCAAAAGCAATCCACCCACAGACAACATGATCGGATGCCGAAACCGCTTTCCAAATGTCAGAGGCTCTATTTAGCGACAATATGTTCACGAAACAACCTCCCTCCTAAACCCCATATTTATTAGTTATGATGTCCCTACTTCCTTCCTTCCCAACCAAGCCTCCACATCCATTTCCCTAGAAGAGTTAAATTCACATCTTCCAACCTATTAATCCCTGCTCCCCCCTCAACGGTCGATTTACAAACCTCCGACCACTTTAGCAAATGGAACTTATTAGAATCAGAGGCTCCTTTCCAAAAGAACTCTCTTAGTCTATCAAGCCTATACAACACATTTGAACAGAAACAAGAAATACACTGGCATATTAGAAAAAGCAAACTTGATGAGCGTCAACCGGTCTCCCAAAGAAAGATACCTACACATCCAAGACGCAAGTTTCCTCTCAATTCTTTTGATCACCTTATCCCAAAGATACTTAGAAGGTTGCCCAATACAAAAAGGGAGCCCAAGATACGTTGTGCGAAAAGACCCAACTTCAAAACCAAAAGTGGCCGCAAGGTTGCGCAACTGATCATCACTCACATGCACCCCCAACATCTCGGTCTTGGCAACATTAATCTTTAACCCTGACACCGCCTCGAAATAAACAATTAGCTTCAGCAAGCTATCCACCATAGACTCTTCTACATCACAAAACAACAGTGTCGTCGGCATACTGTAGATGACTAACGAAATATCCATCTGCAGAGGTTTTGAAGCCACAGAATAAATCATTCGCTTCCCTTTTCGAAGCATCTAGCTCGATGCCTCTCCCACAATAACGAACAAATAAGGGCATAAAGGATCCCCCCGTCTCAGGCCCCTGGATGCTTTTAAGAATCCTTTTGGAGAACCATTGGCCAAAATAGAGAACGAGGGAGACTACACACATGCTTTCATCCAATCTCTCCATTTCCAACCAAAACCCAATCTGCCAAACATGTAGTCGAGGAATTTCCAATCGTCATGATCATAAGCCTTTTCCAAATCCAGTTTTACAAACAATACTACTCCACTTTTCTCTAACCCGGAATCGATGCTCTCATGAGCTATTATTAGCTCACTTTCTAGAATTTGCGTTCTTGCCACAAAAGCCCCTTGAAACTTTGAGATCTCCCTTGAATCTAAATGTAAGAATCTTGGCCATCGATTTATACAGGCTTCCAATGAGGCTAATCAGTCTATAGTCTTTAAGCAAGGCAACCCCTTTAACCTTAGGAATGAGGGCAATAAAAGTCGGCCCGATATAAGCAGTTGAGATCATGAAATTCGGTTAGAGAGTCCATAATATCGTATTTAAGGAGGTCCCAGAATCTTTAAAAGAAAAAGCATAGGAAAGTCGTCAACGTCCGAATCCTTATCCTCACACAGAAATGAAGGGAACTTTAACCTCTTCCTTTGAAAAAGGAGCTTCCAACCGCGAGACATTAACACTATCCAACTGCAAAAAAATCAAGCTTCTCTAATCTTAGCCTCTTCCAATTGTCCTCGGAGTGGAGATTCAAATAAAACTGGACTACAAAGTTACGGATCTTTACTTTGTCCGAAGTTGAAGTCCCATTAACAATCAAACTAGAGATTTTGTTTCCTCGGGCCGGCACGCTAACAATGCTATGGAAAAATGGGGTATTATTATCCCCTTCTTTGAGCCATACTTGACGCAGGACAATTAACCACTTGCTCTAAAAGCTTGAACTGTTAGAGTATGGCGAATTAATCCCTTTATCTCATAGCCCAGGCCCCACATCTCATGGGTTTAGGACCTCGGCCGAACCCCCTTCATGAGCCCCAAATCACATGGGCCGCCCACCCTGAGTGTGTCCCCGCATCCCACGGGCTAGCCCACTCGAGCCCGATGTGCAATGCGCATTAATCACCCCTAGTGAGGAGTCTCGAACACGAGACCTCTCCCGTGGGCCGCACCCACCCCGAGCGTTCCCCTGCATCCCACAAGCGACCCCACTCGAGCCCAGTGTGAAAATGTCCCTGCATTAATCACCCCTGGTGAGGAGTCTCGAACACGAGACCTCCCGCTCTGATACCAATTTGATGCAGGACAATTAACCACTTGCTCTAAAAGCTCGAACTATTAGAGTATGGCGAATTAATCCATTTATCTCATACCCCAAGCCCCACATCTCATGGGTTTAGGACCTCGGCCAAACCCCCTTCGTGAGCCCCAAATCACATGGGCCGCCCACCCCGACTGTGTCCCCGCATCCCATGGGCTACCCCACTCGAGCCCGGTGTGAAATGCGCATTAATCAACCCTAGTGAGGAGTCTTGAACACGAGACCTCCCCCGTGGGCCGCACCCACCCCGAGTGTGCCCCTGCATCCCACAAGCGGCCCCACTCGAGCCCAGTGTGAAAATGCCCCTGCATTAACACTGCCCTTGATCTCTGCAGTCATATGATCTCCTCTTCCTTTGAACGCTTAGCATAACTGAGAGAGAGCTCTATCCTCATGTCTCTAACCTCAGGAGAAAGATCTCCTCTCTCCTCAAGCAAATCTACCTTCATGATCTCCTTAGTCATGGAATCAAACTCTCACAAGCCCCAAGAACCTCTTTATTCCACCCATTAATCTTTTCCTTAAGAAGTTTAAGCTTCCTAGCAAGCTGAAAACCAGTAAACCAGACAATGGTGAAAGAGGACCACCATTCCGCAACTAAGTCCGCAAAACCTTCAATTTCCAACCACGCAGCTTCGAACTTGAAAGGTTTAGAACCATAGTTATCTTCAGCTACTTCCAAAATAATGGGGCGATGATCAAAAGTTATCCTTAAGAAGGCCCGCTAATTAACCAGCTGGAAGCGATCCAGCCAATCTGCAGAAACAAGAAATCTATCCAACAGAGATAAGGATTGTTCCACTTCATTGTTAGACCACGTATATTTGGCTCCCCCGGAGGTAAGTCAACCAAATCATGATGGTTTACGCAATCTAAAATATTCTTCATGCTTTTAGAAATCCTTTCGCCCCTTGATTTCTCAAAAAGAAAACCGCACGACATTGAAATCTATGTCGATGCACCAAGGATCAGCCCACCTCATTCTATTACTATCTAATTTGCCCCAAAACTGATCATGCAAGGAATAAGAACAAGGACCATATATAGCTGAGAAGATCCACCTGAACCCAGAGACAAAGTCACATAGAAGGACAAATAGAGAGAGACCTAGCAAAACAATCAACTTTCTTCCATTTGTCTGCCTTCCAACAAAGTAAAATCCCCCCCGTAACACCTGCTGCATCAACGGAATCCCACTCTTTGAATTTAGCCTCCCAAATAGAATCAACCATACCTTTATCCACAGCCTGCAATTTAGTTTCCTGAAGGGCAACGATATTTGCCTTTGCTTTCCTACAAACTTTCCTGACCTGCGCCCGCTTGACCTTGCACCCCAAGCCTCTCACATTCCAAGATAGAACAATCATTGAGAAACAACTTTCCCTGATCTTACCCTCTTACTATTGCTGCTGGTTGTCGCTGCATCATAGTTAATTGAGCATTCAAGACTTGTAGTTCCCGCATGTCTTTAGGAGACTTCTTATTCTTCAGGGTGTGGCAATTTTGTTGTCGTTGAGCTCCCTTAGACTAAAGAAATTGACCGAAGTCATAAACATCCCCATCCCTTTCAAAAGATAGCCCTACCATGCCCCCCCAATCCTCTCCAAAATATCCTTAGCCCATAGAAATTTCTCCTTAGTGATTTCTCTGTTGCCCTCTGCAATCGGCAAGAGTCCAAACCTCAACTCATCAGGCATTGAACCCCTAATAGGCGGCAACTCGACCATCTTCTCAGTATAATGACGCATCACCATCATAGCCCCTTCCAAGCAAGCTCCAACCTTTCTTCTTCTCCATAGCTCCCCCCAACGAAGGGTTTTGCTCCCGGACTCCTCTCGTTGGACCTACAACTATAGAAGATTCTCCCCAATCGCCACAAAAATAGTAGACGGATCTCCCAAATGATTTCTTCCTTTTAACACGAACCCTAGCAACTCCCAATTCCTCCCTGACTTTTGTTACAGGGTCAACTCGAACAAAATCTCCCACACAAGACGCGACGGCTAGAAAGAAGTCCTCGAACTAGAATTCCAAGGGGATTCCCCGTATCAGAAACCAATGATCCTCCATGCCAATCACCAAGTATTCCTCCCATCCACAAATGAAGATGACCGGTCCATCTCTGTGCATAGCCCCCGCTAATATCAAGCTATCATGTCCCCACCCTGTCGCAAGCATATCAAAATCTCATTAACTTCTATAGATTTCAAAGAATATTCCCCTGATCACAAACCACAACATTCGAGGAGCCAATCACTAATATGGGGCAAGCTTGTCCCTTCCTTGGTCATAGACACCACTGAAAACTTGAAAGATGTCCAAGCCTCTGAACCACCTTTGGTTTCATCCAGACCACCCTTGCCTCCGTTCCATCCTCCATTGAAACCCATCCTACCAATTTCCCATCTTCCACTCAGGGGTGGACTAGTAGGAGAACCCTTAACTTGTAGACCTTCATTGTTTACGACTGCTACATCCCTAAAGGACGATGAGTGTCTCGCCCTTGAGGTTCCCAATTCTGAAACTATAGTTACCTCCTCAAACATCTTGACCACAGTTGTGGGGGGATCCCTTTTCTTAAGGATGTCTCCTTGTTCTTAAGTTCAGGTCTGAACCGAGCTCTTTGCACCAATAGTTTCAGTCCACCGAAACTCTCTGCATGCAAAGTTTCAACAACCCTAGCAAGCTCGTCTTCGGAGCTCATATGATCAAAAGTGAACCCCATGTATGCCACATTAATACAATCCCAGGGCATGACAACTCCCGCCCTCCCGAACACCCTCTTGAAATTTATCGGCATCCAACCCTCTAGAAATCCTGTCACATAGAGCATCAGGTAATCAAACAACAGTTTCCTCCAACCTCCATTTTTCACTGGCTTCCGATATCTTTTAGAGACCTCGATCCATTTTTCACCGGCATCCATTCTTCACTCTTGGTTCTGAATGGTATCTTTAGTAACTTTTAAACCTCAAGATCTTAAAGCTTTCCTCCAAACCTCCAATTTATCATTATCCCCCTCTAGTTTCATCGACTATCAACACATCGATGGCAAAGAACATACAATAGGGAACCTCATCCTAGATCTACAATAAGTGCAACAATGCAGAGCCCAATTTGAGACACGCCACTTTCAAAAATGCATCTACCCCACCATCAGCCATTAGCAATCTTGTAGTAGCACAATCACCCCTTAATTATGGAGATCTCTTTCCTACTTGTTGCCCACTACAAAAACTCCCAAGGTACATTATTGCATTCCTTCTTTAAGCAATTAAAAACCATATATAAAATCATTCCCTTCCATATTTTTCCATAAAATGTCCGAGGTAGAAAATAAGCTTAAATTGTTCATCTCCCTCACACGAAGCCAAATAATTGGCTAATAACCTTGTTTCTTTAGTCTTTGCTCTACTACATTCTCTCTGAGGTTCATGTTCTAATCATAAGTTTAATTTCCTGATAAATTCTGCAACTTCATGCATCTCTTTTGTTCTTGTAAATAGGAATCATGATGCATCTCCTCCACTTGGACATTTTCATGAAGACTAATAGCACAATTTGCTATGGTATTAAAAAATGGTTATATAACAGCTGTAACATTCGTCGCATAACTGTCTCAATGGGAGCCATTATGACTTATAGGGTGTTAATGCCTGTTCTGAAAAAGAACGGCCCATCATGGGCCCATTACAGGCTAATACAAAGGTGTAATGGGCCAATATTGGGCCTTTATAATATATTTTTTAAAAAAAAATTTGACCATTATGGCCATAACTTATAACCACCATTACCGCTATTGAATACCTCGCAATTAGCTCAAGTTTTCAGTTGGGATTAACCATGCAAGGAAACAAGTGAATCAAACTACAAGTGGACTAGAGTCTAATGTAAATAGAATTAGGTTCTAAAATCATATGAATCACACATTTTACATCGATTTTTCTAAGAGAAGTATCACATGTCGATCAAATCCAACACCAACTATGCATATGTGATATGCCGAGACTCTTCTCCTAGAGAATCGGGATGTTTAGACCTGGACACAAAGGACTGTCTCACAAAACAAATATTGATGGGATTATTTGGATCAAAGAAAGATAAAATTAAATCTTTTAATTTGAATTTATCTTAAGGAAGTTTATTTCAAAACCAAGTATGGAAAGGTTTCTATGAATAGTTAAATGAAGCATCAAGGGAAGAGCGATAGATGAAAGTGTGGGTGTAGGGAACCATCTATTTTAAGATATTAGCAATTATAAATGTCCAAGGTCCTTACAACGAGGTTCAAGAACATTCTCTCCAATGTAATTTCTAAGAATCAGGGTGCTTTCATCACGGGCAGACAGATCCTAGACAACGCGCTTATTGCTCACGAATGTGTTGATGCCAGGAACATGGAGAAAAGAAGCAGGATAGTCTGCAAATTGGACATCGAAAAGGCTTATGATCATGTTGATTGGAAATTTCTTGATTATATGCTCATCAAACTGAGTTGTGGTTCGAAATGGAGGGGGTGGATCAATCTTGTGTGCACTCTGCCTCTCTCCATTCTCATTAATGGTTCGCCAAAAGGTTTCTTTAAAGCTTCTAGGGATCTTCGCCAGGGAGGTCCTTTATCGCCTTATTTATTTTTGGTGATAGGGGAGGTGCTTAGCAAGATGCTCCATAAAGGGGTGGAAAATAGGCTTTTCAGTGGATTCGTGACCTCATGTTGGGCCTTAGATTAGCCATCTTCAGTATGCGAGTGATAAATTGCTCTTTTGTGACGCGGACATGGCTTCAATTGACAATCTCCAGAAAATTACAGTATGTTTTGAAGCTGTCGGGCCTAAATATCAATGTTGCCAAATCTGAGATGTTGGGTATCAAGGTTGATGGAAAGGAGTTGCGTCGGCTTGCAAGCATATTTGGGTGCAAGGTGGGGTCTTTTCCGTCTTCTCCAATATGCCCATATATTTCTTGTCTCTTTTCAAATACCCCAAGTCGGTGTTGGTTAGGCTTGAGAAGTTAAGAAGAGACTTTCTTAGGAAAGGGGATAATGATAGGAGGAAGTTTCACCTTTTGAAGTGGGAAGAGACGTGTAGGCCAATAGAGGAGGGAGGTGTTGGCATTAGAAGTCTGAGGGATATGAATCTCACCCTACTTGGGAAGTGGGTTTGGAGATTTGGCTCCGAGTCAAGAAGGCTATAGAGGGTGGTGATAGCTAACAAATATGGCCAGACAGTGGGCGAATGGTTTGTGAAGAGATCTCTTTATAGAGCCTCTTCCATTTGGAAGGCGGTTGTGGAGACAGAACACTTGCCTTTTGTGTATGAAGGATGCGGAGTCAATTGATCACCTTTTTATCCATTGCCAGTTCACTTCTAGAGTGTGGGAGCATTTTATGAGCTTCTTCAACACTGCTTGGGTGACGCCAGAATCAGTGGTTAACTTCATGTGGGCATGGCGTGGGAGTGGAGTTGGTGGTAAAGCTATGTAGAGATTAACCATCATGACTATTTTGTGGGTTATCTAGGGTGCTAGGAATGAATGTTGCTTCCGAAATGAGAAAACCAGCGTTGAACAGGTTATTAGGAAAGTATAGTTCTTGGTTTCTAGTTGGGTTGTCTATGTTAATGTTATTTCTGCCACTAGTCGTTCTGTTTAGGCTAGTTGGTTTTTGTTATATTCTTTTCTCGCTTTTGCGAGCTTTCTAATAAAGTTTTTGTTCTCTCAAAAATAAAAAAATTGCCAACAAGAGTGGGAGTAAGAGTTCAAGGATGGCACTAGTCTAGCACCTATAAGTAAAAGGTTCCTACACTACGTTTCTTCTTGTTTCACACTGTCACACCTTAACAATTTCAAAATGTTTAAAGCTTAAGTGTATTTTTATTGATACAAGATGCCTTATAGTCTTCTCCTTTATTTATTTTTTTGTGAACTCTTATATTTTTACTTCCTTTATTTACAATTTCTTCCTTTATTTATTAAACTTTGTACTTTAGATTGATAAGATTATTCATCCCTCATTTCATAAGGGAAGAAAAAAAATTAATGTCGAAGTATTGTCTCCCCCAATCTCAAAAATTAAGAAAGTAATGACATGATATTATTACAGAGACACATGTACCCAGTCATGTTGTACATGGCATATATGCCCTAATTATTATGGTACCATAGTCGGTGAGAAAGGATCAAGTACCATACGACTCACTAAAATAGGCAAATCTGTAGTGAGAAATTATACTATGATCCACTGAAAAGGGAGTTTTTATTTTATATTTTTATTTACGAAATGTTATTTTTCTAGATTAAATAAAATGTACTGCTAGATTGCCATCATTGATATCCTATTTTCTAGGTTTGCAAATCAGACCCTCTTTAAAATTTTATAGGCCTTCCTTCAAAAGCTTTTATCCCACATCAATTTTCTTAATAATGACAATGGCCACGTTGGCATGATCCAAATAAATAAATGCAAAGGAAAACTAAAAACCAAAAGGGGAACAACGAAGATAACTATGGAAGTTTACCTGACTTGTGGGTGTAGCTGCCGTGATTGACGATACACTCGACGAACCCTTCAGCTAGAAACATTAAAGAGCATGTCGTATCAATGAATTGATGCAAACAAGATAAATATTGCCATGCATATACATCTAGTGCTTTGAATAGATACAAATACAAATGAAAATATGGTAAAAGCAAGAACTCAATAGTGATGACTAGAAAATACTAATAGGTTATAGGGGGTGTTTGAGATGTAGCATCTATGGTTGAAAAAAGTGTGATTTGTAGCGGGAACCAATGTTTTAAGTATCGACGATATCGGCTGATATATCCCACGATATATCTTGTATCCCACCTATGCCATAGAAAACGCACAAGTAGATATATCCGGTGAGCATTTTCGATCCTTTTTTTCTATAAATCATGTTAAATCAGTGTCGAATTATTACAAATCCATGATTTTTCATGTTTTGCATGAAAAATCATGGATTGGGAGCTTCGATTTCGAGATTTGAAGGAGATGGGCGGAGTTTAGGAAAATTGAAAAAAAAAAAAAAAAAAAATCAAAATTTCCCAATTTCTCGCAACTTAGTTGCAAACTTTGTGTCCAAACATAAAATCAAACATGTATGTATCCTGATCTAATGATTCTTCTTCTGCTTTTGAATGTATTGCTTGTGTTTTCGTACATTTTCTTACATTTATAAATTAACAAAACATAATTTAGGACCCCATACAAAGAAAACCTATTATGTGCACTTGCTTTTTGTAATGTTTTGATTTATAAGTGTGTATTGATGTCTTTTTTAACAATCAATGAAGTTTCGTTGAAAATTTCCACTAATTTCCCAATGTTTCCCCATGTTTCCAACAACAATGATACATCACGCGATACAACCAATATATCCCATGCGATACCCGATACGTATCCGTATCCCAAGGGTGCGATACATAACACGATACCGATATTTCGAACAATGGCAGGAACAACACGTAGAAGGTTTCTGCAAGTAATGTCGGTCTCACCAATCTGAATCGTTGATCTAATGGTGGTTGGGATGCTTTGAAAAGCCTTCGATCAATGACCTACAAGTGAACAGTTAAGGAGAGAATACAACAACAATCCACTATCATTGTTATATAGTCCATATTGATAGTTTGAAATCTAAAAAGCTTGAGCCTGCATGTAGAAAATCATATTCACTAGATCATATGATTCCTCAAATAAACCCAACAACTAATTCCATACTAAATGCCTTCCGATGAGTGCATTCACCAATTTACAGTGGCACCTAAAGTACTAGGTTAGCAAAACCTCAATCTAACTAACAAATTTGACTAATTTAAATTGGTCCTACCATGAGTCGGTCAATAAATTGTATCTATACAAGTTCCATACAAGAACAGCTTGGATTCATCCAACAAAATCCTTAATATTGTTTATGCCAACGAGATCTAGGGTCCACTTTTTTTCTCCTTATTAGAGCTTCACTGCTTTAAAAAAAAAAAAAAAAAAAAGTGATCTTTGCAATCCTAAACTAGGAGGATATTTGCAATAATAGTTTCCACTAGCCTCCAAAACTAACACGATTGGAAAGAGTAAATAGAAAACGAGATCTACACAACAGAGGAGGGAACAAGAGAAGAACTCTACATTGAATAAGCCCAATGTGAACTAGTTTCGTAAGGAATACAACAGAATTGCTTGTTTGTCTCCTTAAATTGGTTCTCTATATCCATCTCTACAATTGTCATTCGAAAAATGGAACAATAGAGTGATGCACTGACTCCCAAGGTGCATAACTTGTATGTTTGCCTTGGTAATTTGTAGCTCGTTTTGGATGTCATTCTGAGACCTATGGTGATTACATCTAAGTTCTGGAAGATTATCTTTTCAGGCCTAAAATCCTTTTAAAAACCAATGTGGCCTAAAAGTCTCATGCCCGTTAGATGAGTTGGCGGAGACAATTTAGTGTGTGTGTGTGTGTGTGTGTGATATAGGGTTCAATCCCAAGTAATGTTACCTTTTCTTTTCCTTCTTTCTTTCTTTCTTTTTTTTTTTTTTTTTTTTTTTGAGCGAGAGATAGAGATAACAACAATTATATTGAGAAGCACTCCAAAAGACGCAAAAGAATACAAAACAAAAAATAAAAGGAAAAAACCCCAAAGAGCCTAGGAAGGCTTTACATAAGCTACCCACGCTAAGGTGAGGCCTTAGATTCTACGAATGACCTCTTCTACTAACACGGATTTGTTGCAAAAGCCGCAACCATTCCTAGCTCCCCATACTACCCACAAGATGGCTATAATAAGGAGTCTCCATTTGATTCTTCCATAATTTCCCAAACCTCCCTCATGCCAAGCCCAGAGGAGATCCTCCACAACTTTGGGCATATCCCACATGGCACCTAGAGAAAGCAAGAAGTAGTCCCAATTCTTCCTCACAAACAGGCAGTGAATAAAGAGATGATTGATTAACTCCACATCTTGCATACACATCATATACATATTCGGCAGAATCAGGGACCGCCTTTGAAGATTATCAATGGTGAGAATTCTCCTCCTACCCACCAACTAAGCGAACACCGCCACATGACGAGGGGCACCATAATGCCAATGATGGCAAGGGTGAGGGGTATCGCAAGCGATGAATGACTTAGAAATCATATCATAAAGAGCCTTCACCGAAAATTTACCCAAATTGTGAGTAGTCCAAACCATGGAGTCGAGATCCTGACTTGAAGGCATAAATTTTTTTAGCAAATCGAGCAGACCTACCAATCTTCAGTTTCTACATCTATCAAATTTTACGACAGGGAGGGTTCCAAACGAAAGAGTCATTGCACAAGGAGAAACAATCAGCTACACACAAATCAGTCGGGAGCAATTCGAGCCAATCTCGGATAAAGATCTTGTAAAGTTGTAGCCCCACACCAAATATCGACCCAAAACCTGATGTGATGGCCATTGCCAAGAGAAAAAGAAATTCCTTTTTGCATCAGATGCTCAGTTGTCGCAATTGCCCTCCAAATAGAAGAAGCTTTATAAAGAGAAGATCTTCCGACTAACCACCCACCATGTTACACTCCATACTTATTAACAATGAGCTCCCTCCACATTCTCCCTTGTTCATATCCAAGTTGCCAAATCCATTTACCAAGCAGGGCAATATTCATTTGTTCCGAACTTTTAATCCCCCCGATTTCACAGGTTTACAAACCTCTCCCCAACTGAGAAGATGAAACTTTCAGCCCTCCAAGGAGCCTCTCCAAAATAAGTCTCTTCTTAGCTTTTCCGATCTAAGTATATCGGCATGTTAGCGAAGGCAGTCTTTAGAAGGGTCAAGCAGCGACCATAAGAAAGATAACGGGATCTCCAATTAGCAAGCTTCCTCTTAATTCTCTCAATAACCTTCGTCCACAGGTGTATTGGAGGCTTACAAATACATAGTTGAAGGAAAACTAAGTGTGTCAACGGAAAGTCTCTTGAATTGCAACTAAAAGATCTAGTAAAAAGAAGGAGATCACAACTATACACATGAATTCCCAACATTTCCGATTTTGCAACATTAATCTTCAAACCCGAAACCGCCTCAAAACAATAGCTTTTTGGAGATTTGTCTACCGAGACCAGGTCCGCACCACAAAAGAGAAGAGTATCATCAGCATATTGAAGGTGAGAGAATGAGACACTATTATTAGCCACCTTGAAGCCACTAAACAGGTTGTTCTCTTCACCCTTAGAGAGCATCTTGCTAAGCGCTTCCCCAACAATGACAAATAAGTATGGAGATAGTGAATCCCCTTGCCTTAGGCCTCTGGTGGCCTTGAAAAAACCTTTAGAAGACCCATTAATGAGAATAGAGAAAGAGGCGGAATGAACACAAGCCCTCATCCATGCTCTCCATCTCTTACCGCATCCCAGCCTATCTAACATGTAGTCCAAAACCTCAAATCGACATGATCATATGCCTTCTCGATATCCAATTTGCATACAATGCCAATCTTTCCCTCCATATGCCTTGCATGAATGCACTCATGGGCAATGAGAGCGTTATCTAAGATCTGTATGCCCCCAACAAACACTCCCTGGTTCTAAGAAATAACATTGCCAAGCACATTTCTAAATCTTGAAGCCAAGATTTTGGCCAAAATCTTGTACAGCCCACCTATTAGGCCAATAGGTCTTAAATCTTTAAGCTCTTCCGCCCCCTCAACTTTGGGAATAAGGGCTAAAATCGTCACTCCAAGTTCAATAGAAAGTAGACTATGCTCATAAAATTTCGAGATAAAATCCATGACATCCTTTTTTAGTAAGATCCAAAAGTTTTTAAAAAATAGCATAGGAAATTCGTCCAGTCCTGGCACTTTACCCTCGCACATCAAATCTAAGGATGCTTTTACTTCATCTTCTGAAAATTCCGCTTCGAGCATCGATGCATCTTCAAAAGACAGAGATTGGAAGGAGTTTCTCATAAAATTGAACTATTTGCATCACAAATTGTACTCGTCCCTCGTCCTCTTCCCATCTATTATGAGATTGGAAATTTTGTTTGCACAGGCCCAGGCGCTAGCCATGTTGTGAAAGAATCAAGTATTCTCGTCTCCTTCCTTAATCTAGATCGCCCTTGATCTCTGGCGCCACCTAATTTCCTCCTCTAGCCCACTTTTCATAACTAATAAACAAGGTTGCTCTCCTTTCTCTTTGATCTGTGGATAAACCACCATCCTCTTCTAAAATGTCAAGCTCATGAATTTGATCTAAGATCCTGTCGAACTCCGCCTCTCGATTCCAAGGACCTCCATGAGTATTAATCTTACCTTTCAACAATTTGAGTTTCTTAGCGATCCTGAATCCTGCGTATCCCTCCACCGCAAAACAGTTCCACCAATTAGCTACCAAAAGCTGAAAGCCTTCAATCTCCAACCACACGACCTCAAACCTGAAAGGTCTCAACCCCCAATTGTTGACCCCCACATCAAGAATAATGGGACGGTGGTCAAAAGCAATCCGCGCAAAGAGGCCAACTGGAACTTATCTATCCAATTAGCCGAAACCAAGAACATGTCCAGCCTCGATAAAATTGCTTTCTAGCAGCCATTAGACCAAGTAAATTTAGCCCCTTCTAAAGGTAGATCCACCAAGTCATTTTGAGCCACCCAATCTGCAAAGTTACACATACTACAAGTTTGTGATTCTGCTTCTGGTTGATTTCTCATGACTGAATCTAATAACTTAAAATCATCCCCCCCTCCCCCTCCCGCGCAAAAAAAAAAAAAAAAAAAAAAAATTTAATTTAAAAAAAAAGGATCATTCCATCTTTGTCTAATACCATCCACTCTGCCCAGAAACTGTTCCTCAAAGGAATGCAAGCACCATATACTGCTGTAAAACCCACTACAAACAAGACGAAATCTCACGAAAAAGAACTGAAATGGAAAAAGAACCGGTAAAAACATCTACCGTCTTCCAGAGATCAAAGTTCCACGCAAGAATAATTCCCCCTGCCGAGCCAATCGTGTTAAAACCCAATCCTTGTTTCTAACAACACCCCCCCCCCCCCCCCCCCGGATAGAATCTATCACTCCCCTATCCACCACCTAAAGCTTAGTCTCCTATAAAGCAAAATTCCCACCATAGATTTGTTACAAACTTTCCTTACCTATGCCCTTAGTTCTCCAAAACCCTAACATTCCAAGAAAGAAAAATCATTGAGAACCTATCTTCCCCGATCTAGCCCTCTTTCCTCCACTTGTTTTCCCTGCCATGGCGTAATTGATGGAGCATTCAAGACTGAGCACTTCCCTCTAGCCTTTAGGCAACATTTTATTTTATTTTTTTTTGTCTAATGATTTAGTTATCTTGTTGGGACTGAGTCCCCCTGAGTCGAGCAAAATGAAAGAATTCGTAAACATCCTCATCCCGAACATCCTCATAATAAAGCAACTCCTCATTCAGAGCTAGGTCTGGAGCCTGAATTGGGCTGGTGTCCCGATCCTACTCTTGGGCCTTAACGAAGCCACCACGATGCCCAGCAGAAGCAAGTTCGGATTCTGAACCTGCATTTGAAAGCCAGGCCAGGTGAGAGTACCTAAACTCCGGTGCTCCTACAACACACCGAACAATAGATGTCTCCTGCAGAGGAGATTTTACCTAACCCACCTCACCCTCATCGCAGCATGTGAAAAACGTGTCCCTGAAGAGAACTGGTGCTCCTGGAGAGGAATTCAGTCATGCTCCATCACCCTTCGAGGGTTGTCCGCCATTAACGTCGTGGTTGGAAGGAGCTTCCCTATTCCTCCATCACCACTTTTGCTCGCTTCCGAAAAGAGAAAAATTCTCCCATTTCCTTATCTTCGAAATCAAACCATCTCTGTGCATCTCCCGCAACCATTACCAATTCAATATTTCTCTGTGCATCTCCCGCAACCATTACCAATTCAATATTTCTCTCAACCATTACCATTTCCTTAACCACCCCCCCCAATTACAACTACAACCTCTACTTCTTTTACCTCCCTTACCAACGATTTACTACCCTTCTGAGGTGAGCTTTCACCCTGTTTTTCAACTTCGGCCCACACCTAGCTCATTGAACCAGAAGCTTTTTGCACTCCTCTTCAGACCCCGTCCTCACGAAGGTGAAACTCGGCAGCTATGTAGACAGACGGTCTCTAGGGAGCACCACCTCCATAACCACCCCTACTCTGCCAAACACTCTCGAGAAATTAATGGGGAACCACCCCTCTGGAAAACCAGTGGCATACAAGGTTGGGAAAGACAATAGGTCTTTTTCTCTGACAATCAGTTTCTCATTACTATCGTCTAGTCTTTTTCGCCTTCCGCTTGCTCCACCGCAGTCCCTTTGAATATATATATATATATAGCAGTGTTGCATGTTTTTCATGATTTGTAGCACTCTTCTCTTTTGGTTTTCAAGGCATTTTAGGTATTTTCGCAATAGTAAGTTGTGGGTATTTTTAACTTTGGGTGTTTCTATTAACTATCCTTACCTACCTCTGTGTTTCCGGTATTTTTAATAATCAGTTTTGGGTATTTGCAATAATTACCAATCCCACGTAATTGGTTTCAGGCATTTTTAATTTTAGGTAAAATTTTAATCATTATCCTCCTAGCATCCCTCCCTTTTTATTTAATTATTCTTTCCTTCAAACATTTTTGAGTCTAAGATTCATATTTTAAACACAAACAATTTATATTTTAAACATACATGCCTTCCTCTCTCTCCAATTTGTTTTTGAGATAGATACAATTTGTATTTTAAAAAAACACATACACCACCCTCACCCTCTCTCACATTATATTTAAACACAGACATTGAACCAATTTGTCGTATAATGCAAAATCTGCAAACTACAACAATGTTGTCAAGAGGATGACAAGAAAGAAAAATCTATATGAAGACAAGATTTTCCTCTTTTTCTCTTTTTTTTTTTTTTTTTTTTGGTGGGGGGGGGGGGGGGGGCGCTCAAAATATTGACCTATAATGTTGGTATTGCACCCAGCCAGCTAGTAATATACAACATCTATTATGATGTTTCTACCACCTCAACATAAAGTTGCAAACATAATTACCTCAAACAATATAGTAGCCCTACCTTTGTCAACATTATAACAAGAAAACTATTTTCAGAAACACTGTTTTCTTCTAATGTTGTGGGATCTTTAAGAACTTTCCCCTGATGTATAAGCATTTGTTGTGCACTTGGGTAAACATCTGGACCCTGGACTGTCTCTATATGCTTTTTAACATCTGCAACCTGCATAAAACAATTGCAATTTTAACTGACAGAGTTATACAAAAAGCCAAAGAGAGATCAGAGTTACTAGCACAAACAACTTTTGGTAGATCAGATACCTACTATAGCTGCATTTGCATGATACATTGTTTATTAGGAAGTACAAAACTAGGAGTTGATGTTGCAAACATTCAAGGAGAAGATGAGACGGAAATAAAGAAAATCAAAATGGGACAACCTTGAAGAATGAAGGAATATTTCATGATATTATCGTTTCTTATCGTCTGTTCCCTGATGGTTGCTACCACATAATTTGGAAAGTAGATTACATGCTCAATTGTTTGAAAAGGCAACAATCCAATTTATGTACTTCAAAAATCTCCAGAGAAAAGCATTCCGAAAACAGAAGTTTAATGCACCCAGGGATCTGTCTTGATGTACCCCAGTTTTCATTCCATGTCTGCTTCAACATCCAGAACATATGTTACCAGCATACCACCTCAGTATGATATGGAGAAGAGTATGCTCAGCACAGCCAACAACTTAAGATGCATAGATAGGACTATATTTGTCTGTGCAATAGAAATGCACATATTTCTTGTTTGAATCGTGCACATCTTGATCGAACATCAATGCATGAAAATAGACAAAAACACAATATTATCCAGAAAAAGGAAAAAAAAAAATCATCATCATGGTCATCGTCGTTATAGAATTGTCGGAGATACTTGGGAGTCAATTTTCTCATTATCACCTGCCAGAAGTTCTACAGTGAACTGCTCTTTTACAAGTGCTTGGGATCACCTAAAGAGAGGAGGAGAAGCACCAAAAGCAGCTCCATAACATTCTTATTTTTCTCATACTACATATATTAGTTTATTATACTGTGAGGACCACTATTGGAGAGACGAATGAATTTCCAATTATTGTTGGCTTACACTAGGGGTTGGCATTGAGCCCATATCTTTTTGTATTGGTTAAGAATGAGTTTAAGAGGCATTATGGGAAGAGGTCTTGTGGTGTATTTTGTTTGCAAATGACAAAGTTTTGATCGATGAGTTGATTGATGAGAAGAAAGGTATACGTAAAGCTACTATGGAGGATGCTTTGGAATCTAAAGGTTTTTAAATTAGTTGGACTAAAACAAAGTGCATAGAATGCAAATTCAGTAACAGTGGGAGTGAAGAATTAGTTAAGATTGATGACCAAGAAGTACCCCAAAATGACCATTTTCAATACCTTTGGTCAATTATTCATAAGAGCAAAGAGATGGAGAGGGATGTTGCTCAATGCTCATAGAATCAGAGCTGGGAGAATGAAGTAGAGATGTGTCTCCAAAGTGTTATATAAAAATCACAACATACCAATCAAATTGAAGGGGAGATTCTATAGGTAGCTATAAGACCAACCATGCTTTATGGAATAGAATGTTGGGCGAGTTAAGGGACAACACATTCATAGTATGAGTGCAGTTGAATGAGGATGATGAGATGGATTCGTGGCAAGACAAGGAATGTTAGCATCAGAAATGAATGCATTTGAGGGAACCTAGGTGTAGCACCAATAAAGGAAAGTAGACTTAGGGCCTATTTGTTAACACTGAAAAAAATTACTGAATGCAGAACCCAGAAAGCGCTTTGCGTTAAGTGTCGTTTGTTAACGCTGAACCCAAAAAGCACTCCATGATTTTTCCTTATTTTTTTCGGCGATGGGGGTTTAGCTTAACGATGAAATATGGAATGCACTCCGTAGATTCTTTAAAATTAAAATTAAAAATTCAAAAAAAAAAAAAAAAATTGCTTCCAAAATTACCCTGCACACATTGCCAAAAAGATTCTCTTCTAAATAGATTGTGTAATACACAACCCAACTTTTAACGTGTGGAACTTCTCTACGCCCCACCATGATTTATGTGTTAGATCCACGCTGTCCATCAACTTTTCCATATCATTCTAGAGCATGGACCCAAAAATGAGGCACATCCAAAGCTCAAGTGGACCACACCACATAAAGCAAGGGGAATTGAACGACTACTGTTGAAACCTTCCTAGCATCCACTGTGAGGTTTATTTGGCATCCAACCTCTTCAAAAGGTCACACAGACCTGGATGAAGGGACAACACAAATATCAGCTTGATCAGAGCCTTATATGGCCCCAAAGAGTTTTAAACGGTAGGTGTCCAATTCCCGCTTTTTCTTGTAGTGTGGCCCACTTGAACCTTGGATTTGTCTCATTTTTCTCTCATAACCTAAAATGATATGGAAAATTTGATGGACGGTTTGGATTTGACACATACATCATGATGGGGCCCAAGGAAGTTCCACATGTCAACACTTCCGGTTTTCTGTCTCTGCCCGGAATGTGTTGCACCACATAGTAAGCAACGAAATTTCTTGACATGTGAAATTGGTGGTCCCATGATAATGTATTTCTTAGATCCACACCGTCCATCCATTTTTTTCATATCATTCTAGGATATGAGCCCGAAAACAAGGCGGATTAAAGCTCAAGTAGACCACACCATAGGAAATAGTAGGAATTGACGGTTGCCATTAAAAAATTCTTTCGACCATAGAAGGCTCTAATCGAGCTGGTATTTGGTTTTTTTTCCTTCATCCAGGTCTGTGTGACCTTATGAACAAGTTAGATGGTAAATAAATCCCACGATTGGCCCTAGGAAGGTTTCAATGGTAGTTCTGTCAATCCCTACTACTTTTTGTGGTGTGGTCCACTTGAGTTTTGGATGTACCTCATTTTTGGGCTCATGCTCTAAAATGATCTGGAAAAATTGATGGACGTTTGGAATCTAACGCATAAATCATGGTGGACCTAAAGAAGTTCCACACGTCAAAAGTTGTATTGTGTAGCACGCAATCTATTTGGGAGAGAGAAAATCAGCGTGTTTTGTGAGCTCGTGGGATCGGCAATGACATGTACCAGTGAGAAACCCGGAGAGAGATTTCGAGAGATATCTCGTGTGTGAGTAGGACGCGGATTGCGGCGGAAAGTTGATGCCCTAGAAAGCTAGGTGGGGCCTCTGCAATATTTGTATGAAATCCAACCCGTACATCCGTTTTTCTAGTTTATTTTAGGGGATGAGATAAAAATGAGGCAAATCCAAAACTCACATTAAAAGTTGTGGTGTATAGCACGCAATCTATTCGGAAGAGAGAAATTCAGCATATTTTGTTTTATATCCATGTACCAGTGAGAAACCCGGAGAGAGATTTCGAGAGATATCTCGTGTGTGAGTAGGACGCGGATTGCGGCGGAAAGTTGATGCACTAGAAAGCTAGGTGGGGCCTCTGCAATATTTGTATGAAATCCAACCCGTACATCCGTTTTTCTAGTTTATTTTAGGGGATGAGATAAAAATGAGGCAAATCCATTTCGCCCATCCATTTTGCCAACTTATTTTAGGGGATGAGAAATTCAGCATATTTTGTTTTATATCCATGTCGCCCATCCATTTTGCCAACTTATTTTAGGAAATGGGACCAAAAATGAAGTAGTTCCTGATCTCAAGTGGACCACACCACGCGAAATAGTGGTCATTGAATTCTGCCAAAAAAATTCTTGGGGGCCACAAAACTTTTGGATCAAGCTAATATTTGTGCATTCCCTTCATGCAAGCTTGTGTGACCTTATCAACAGGTTGGATGGCAAATACACAGTATGGTGGGCTCTAGAAATTTTTTAAGGGAAACGGGAAAATGTATCAAATTAACAAATTTTAGACATTTCAGACGTTTGTTAACAAACAGGTTGTTTCGGATTCAATACTTAATTTTCAGACTTCAGCACTTCTTTCAAATAATTACCATACAAGTTTTCAGAATTCAAATTCAAACTTCGGATTCAGATTTCAAATTCACGCTTCAGACTTCAAATTTAACAAACAAGCCCTTAGATGGTTTGGCTATGTGCAACAAATGCCAAGAATTGCACCATTTGGAAGGAGTGCGCTGGCTAAAAGTTGAAGGTTCTAAATGGGTAAGGGTAGGCCCAAAAGGACATGGGTGGAAGTAGTAAGAAAAGATTTAATGACCTATAGTTTAACTAAGGATATGATCCTTGATAGAGTGGAATCGCAAAATTGGAATTGTGTAGCCGACCCCAATTAGCAGGGATAAGATGATTGTTAATTTACACTATTCATCTAAATACTCTCACACACTTAAAATGGTGGGCACTCAATTGATCTAGAAACCAAAAAAACGGATAGTGTAGATGAAAATTGTGGATACAATTTGCAAACCGTGCAGCAATGAAAAAATACTCATTTATGAGAGTATCCTAAAGGGCTATAGTACATTATATGCATCCAGTAGAAATTCTAAGTTAAAAGCATCCATTTAACAACTAGTTCACAATTATCCAATTCTAATGACAGCATATATACATAGAGGAATGCTCAGCTGCGCACCCATTCTCACGAAATCTTGTGAAAACTTTTTTAGAACTCATGTCCGGTGATATGAGCTCAAAATTTGAACCGTCCGCTAATGTAGCACCTCATGAAACCCCCTAGGGCCCAACTTTTACCTTGATCCAAAACTTTGGTGGGCCATAACAAAAGAGAGGCAAATCAAGGGAGGGAACTATTTTCTTTTTCCATGGCCCACCAAAGTTTTGGATTATGGTAAAAGTTGGGCCCAAGGGTTTCATGGGGTGCTACATCAGGTGGACGGTTCAGATTTTGGGCTCATATCCCTGGAAATGAGTTCTCAAAAAAGTTCTCACGAGAACTGGTGCGCGGCTGAGCATTCCTCAATATATATATATATATATATATATATATATATATATATATATATATATATATATATATCTGTGTGTGTGTGTATACATACATATATATATATATATATATGTACATACATACAACATACATACATATATACACATATACATATTGATTGTTCAGATTTTGTGCCTAAGACACGTGTGCAAAGGTGCTCACGGGTGCTCACGTAAGAAGGTGCGCAGGTGAACATTCCTCCACACACATATACATATATGTATATGTATATGCATATGTATCTATGTATACATATACATATATACATATACATATATGTATATGTATATGTAGATACATATATGTATATATGTGTGTGTGTGTACATGTGGGTATAACATGAAACATCAAAATAAACTAAAATGAAAACATAACATGGGGAACAATCACAATAATCTACTAGTAATAAGTGAATCCTAGTGACAGTGTCGACAAGGATGAAATGCTCATACATAACCACACTAACGTGAATCCACAAAAGAACTTGAGTATGCCAGTTTAATTTTGATTCAATGTTGTTATCATTATTAGTGATTTTTTTAGCAACTAGAGATCAAATTGTGGCAGATTAGAAAGAGATCTGAGCCCTAATTGGAATATATTCATCCCTTTGCTCCAGCACCTCACCTTTGCTGCAAGGTGTGTGTGTGTGTGTGTGTGTGTTTTTGGTTGCTCAGGCTTAAGATCCTCCAATATAACAAATCGTTGGAGAATTACCCATCTATGGACCATTAGTTGGAGAGCTCTTGGATAACGTGACAAATCCATCCTTCACGTGAGTGAAGAGACTAAAGTTCATAGAATAAATAATTTCTCATTGAAATCTAATGTCAATAAAGACAAATCCGCAGCAGCACTGCCAGAGCTATCATCGAAATTGAAACTGAAAATACAAAAGAAAACGGTCCAAACAGTCATCAATGGTCTTTCTCAAGTTTGATAGAGCCCTATGCCCTATCTTACAGCCTTCGATTCAAATAAAAAATAAAAACGGATTGCATGCCGCAGATTTTTAAAATAATAATAATAATAATAATAAATCAAAACAAATAAGTTAATAAAGAAAGCCTCTCTAGGAAATTCACTATAGGAAATAATTATTAATTCAAAGAAATTTATAACCAAAATAAATGAAGAGAAATTAATCAAAAAAAAAAACCCCTAAAATAGAAAGAGAAACGGAAATATACAGTGTCTTGGGGTTTCGCTTCGATCTCGAAGTGAGTACCCTTCAATGTCTTCACGAAAATCTTCATCTCTCTGATCCGGTCGCTTCTCCTCTGCGGAAAAGAAAACTAAAAATAAATATAAAAAAGAGGGGTGCGTCGCGTGAAGATGAGAGATACCCTCTCCTATTTATATTCTCCCAACCTAAAGTTACCGAAAGAAATATAAATGATACGAACCCAGTTTCCACGGGTTTCAGTGAGAACTTTTTCGGAACTCATTTCCAATGATTGTGAGAGCAAAATCTGAACCGTCCATGTGATGCAGCACCCCGTGAAACATCCAGATACCAACTTTCACTTTTAACCAAAATTTTTGTAGGCCCTGGCAAAAGAGAGACAAACGAAGGGAGGAAATTATTTCCTTTTTCCATGGCCGACTAAAGTATTGGATCAGATTTAAAGTTAGGTTTAGCCGGTTTCACGGGTACTGCATCACAGGGACGGTTCAGATTTTAAACTCATACCTCTCACTAAAACTGGTGAAATATATATATGGGAATATATATATATATATATATATGGGAAAAGGTACTATGCGCTCGAGCTCACGATAAGCTCTCATGAGGTCGAGCTATGTGGGCCCCACTGTGATGTGTGTTAACCATCAACACCGTGCATTTGATGGGTCCCCTTTAATTATGGGATATCCCAAAAATCAGCCATATACGGAACTCAAGTGGGCCATACCATCTAAAATCATATGAAGACATGCCAAAACATATCAAAGCACTTGGTGGGGCCCACCTGAGTTTTGAATGCTGCTGAAACTTAGTCTGAACCCTCATCCAAGTGGGACACACATAATGGATGGGCTGGATTTGCAAACCACATCTCGGTGGGCCCAAAAAATGATTATGAATGTTTTAATGGTGCACGGCCCCTCTCAACTTTTGCATGTGGTGTGGCCCACACAAGTCACGGATTGACTTGATTTTTTAGACCTAGGCCCACAATGGAATGGTGCATCTGATTGATGGGGTAGATGTTCGAAACGCATCACAATAAGCTCCCATGAGGTCGAGCTATGTGGGCCCCACCGTGATGCATGTCTACCATCAACCCAGTGCATTTGATGGGTCCCCTTTAAATTATGGGATATCCCAAAAATCAGCCATATACGGAACTCAAGTGGGCCATACCATCTAAATTCATGTGAAGACATGCCAAAAACATATAAAAGCACTTGGTGGGCCCCACCTGAAATTTGCATGCGTCTAAAACTTGGTCTGAACCCTCATCCAAGTGGCACACACATAATGGATGGGCTGGATTTGCAAACCACATCTCGGTGGGCACAAAAAATGATTATGAATGTTTTAATGGTGCACGGCCCCTCTCAACTTCTGTATATGGTGTGGCCCACACAAGTCACGGATTGACTTGATTTTTGAGGCCTAGGCCCACGATGGAATGGTGCATCTGACTGATGGGGTAGATGTTCGAAACGCATCACGGTGGGGCCCACACAGCTCGACCTTAGGCCCCACCGTGATGCGTGTCGACCATCAACACCGTGCATTTGATGGGTCCCCTTTAAATTATGGGATATCCCAAAAATTAGCCGTATACGGAACTCAAGTGGGCCATACCATCTAAAATTATGTGAAGACACCGTTAAAACATATAAAAGCATTTGGTGGGGCCCACCTGAGTTTTACATGCGCCTGAAACTTGGTCTGAACCCTCATTCAAGTGGGACACACATAATGGATGGGCTGGATTTGCAAACCACATCTCGGTGGGCCCTCAAAAATGGTTATAAATGTTTTAATGGTGCACGGCCCCTCTCCACTTCTGTATGTGGTGTGGCCCACACAAGTCACAGATTGACTTGATTTTTGAGACGTAGGCCCATGATGGAATGGTGCATCTGACTGATGGGGTAGATGTTCAAAACGCATCACAATGGGGCCTACACAGCTTGACCTCATTGGACGGACTCGTGAGGTCGAGCGCATAGCACACAGCTCACCTCGACCTCGTAGTACCATTTCCCATACATACATACATACATACATACATACATATATATATATATATATATATATGTATATATATATATGTATGTATGTATATATATACATATATATATGTATATATATATATATGTATGTATGTATGTATGTATGTATGGGAAATGGTACTACGAGGTCGAGGTGAGCTGTATGGGCCCCACCGTGATGTGTGTCTACCATCTGCCCCATCAGCTAGATGTACCATTCCATGGTGGGCTACCCTCTTAAAAATCAAAGTAATCAATGACTTGCGTGGGCCACACCGCATACAACAGTTGAGAGGAATTACCTTCCCATTAAAATATTCATAATCATTTATTGGGCCCACGAGATGTGGTTCACAAATCCGACCCATCCATTATGTGTGTCCCACTTGGATGAGGGGTTAGACTAAGTTTCAGCCGCATTCAAAACTCACGTGAGCCCCACCAAGTACTTTTATATGTTTTAGACATGTTTTTATGTAGTTTTAAATGGTATGGCCCACCTGAGTTTCGTATGTAGCTGTTTTTGGAATATCCCATAACCTAAAGGGGACTTATCAAATTAACAGGGTTGATGCTCGACACACATCATGATGGGGCCCACTCAACTCAACTGATGAGTGGTCCACACAACTCGACCTCATGGGAAGTTCCCGTGAGTTTGACCTCATAGTGTGTGTTTATATATGTATATATGTATACACACACACACACACACACACACACACACACATATATATAGGGAAAAGGTTTTATGCGGTCTAAGCTCATGGGAACTTCCCATGAGGTCGAGCTGTGTGGGCCCCACCGCGATGTATGTCAAACGTCAACACCGTTCATTTGATGAGTCCCCTTTAAATTATGGGATATCCCAAAAATCAGTCGTATATAGAACTCAAGTGGGCCGTACCATCTAAAATCATGTGAAGACATGCCTAAAACATATAAAAGCACTTGGTGGGACCCACCTAAAATTTGGATGCATCTGAAACTTGGTATAACCCATCATCCAAGTGGGATACACATAATGGATGGGCTGGATTTGTGAACCACATCTCGGTGGGCCCGATAAATGATTATGAATGTTTTAGTGGAGGGTAATCCCTCTCAACTTTTGTATGTGGTGTGGCCCATACAAGTCACGGATTGACTTGATTTTTAAGCCCTAGGCCCACGATGAAATGGTGCATCTGGCTGATGGGGTAGATGTTCGACACGCATCACGATGGGCCACACAACTCGACCTCATGGGAAGTTCCCTTGATCTTATATATATATATATATATATATATATATATATATATATATATATATATGAGAAATTTGCGAGAATACGACCCATTTATGGCCCATTTAGGAGGCTAAGCCCACCTCATTTTCCCTTGCGAGAATACGACCCGGTTGTGCGGACGCCTTTCCAAAGGTCGAAAATGCCCCCTTTTTCCTCCAAGCGGATCGGTGGTGGTGCTCGAAGACCGGCGTTGACGCTCCTCGAACTCCTACGAACGGTTCAAAAGAGATCAACGTTACATGGGCCCCACAGTTATGTATTTATTATATCCACAACGTTCATCCATATTTTGAGATCATTTGAAGCATCATACTGAAAAAAAAATAATTTCATATCCAGAGAGCAACTGGACCACACCGAAAAAAGCAGAAAATTGATTTTCACCGTTGAAACTTTTGTAGGGCCCACCATAACATTTATATTCCATCCAATCTATTCATAAGGTCACAAATACCTGGTTGAAGAGGAAATTTTTTAAAAATGATCCAAAACTTCTGTAACCACTAAAAGGGTTTAAATGGTAGACGTTCAATTCCCCACTGCCATTTAAAGTGTGGTCCGCTTGATAGTTAGATCTGTCTTATTTTCCATCTCAATCATTAATATGAGTTCGTCAAATATATGGACGGTTTGGATATAACATAGACCTCATGATGGGACCCAAAAAAAAAAAACAAAGATTCGACATTGAAAAAAAAAATCCGAATTTTATTTTATTTGATACGGATTTTTAGCTACGGATTATAACCGTAGCTAAGTTAACCAAAATCCGTAGCTAAAGAGGCCTATCTAGGGTGGGCGCGCCAAGCTAGCGGCCCCCCCGCGCGGCCGCGCCACTCGCTGACTTATCCGACGGGGCCGCGCCCGTCTGGCGGGGCCACGCCCAGCTGCGGGCTCTATGGCTACGGATTATAGCCGTAGCCATTGACCGTAGTGCAAATTTTTTTTTAAGTTTTTTTTTTTTTTTTTTTTTTAACATGGAAAACTTTATTCTACTAATAATTTTCTCTAACACATATTTATATAAATATGTATTATATAAGCATATAAAATTATTTTTTTTCCCTTTTTCATTTCTTTCTTTATTCATTTAACAAGAATATCTTCTAAACTAAAAATAGTTACTTCATGTACCCTATATGATTTTGGGGTAGGAGAAGCTACTTTAGCCAACCAACCTGGTTATTTTCCAAGATTCCATCAGGTCGATGGTTGAAAATCCATTTCATTCACTTAGTGGTCAATTTCATTCATGACCGTGAAGTGCATGGAAATGAGCATGAAGTGAGGTGAATGGACCGTGAAATGCGCGGAAATGACCGTGAAATGAAGGGGCATGATCGTGAAATGTGCCGAAATGACCGTGAATCAACACGGAATCGACGGGAATGACCATGACCCAGCATGGAAATGACCGTACAGTGAAGCGATTGGACCGCGAAATGCACGGAAATGATCGTGAAATGAAGGGGCATGACTGTGAAATGCGTCGAAATGAGGCTGAATCAACACGGAATAGGCGGGAATGACCGTGATATGCATGGAAATGACCGTGAAGTGAAGCAATTAGACCGCGAAATGTGCGGAAATGACCATGAAGTGAAGGGGCATGACCGTGAAATGCGCCGAAATGACCGTGAATTAACACGAAAGAGGCAATAATGACCGTGATATGCATGGAAATGATCGTGAAGTGTAGTGATTGGACCGAGAAATGCATGGAAATGACCGTGAAGTGAAGGGGGCGTGACCGTGAAATGCGTCGAAATGACCGTGAATCAACATGGAATAGGCGGGATCAGGATTGGGTTTAGGTTTGGGTTTTCAAGTTTAGGTTTACGTATAGGTTAGGGAGTTGAGATTAGGATTAGGTGTAAGTTTAGGTTTAGGGATTTGAGAATACGTTCAGGTTTTAGGTTATAGGTTATAGCTTTAGGTTAAGGTTATAGGTTATAAGTTATATGTTAAGGTTTAGGTTATAGGTTAAGGTTTAGGTTTAGGTTTAGGTTTAGGCTAAGGTTTAGGTTATATATTATAGGTTATAGATTTAGGTAATTGAGAATAAGTTAAGGTTTAGGTTTAGGTTATAGGTTACAGGGTATAGGTTTAGGTTTGGGTTTAGGTTATAGGTTATACGTTTAGGTTATAGGTTAAAGGTTTAGGTTTAGGGATTTGAGAATAGGTTTAGATTAAGGTTATAAGTTTAGGTTCAAGGTTTAGGTTAATGTTATAGGTTTAGGTTTAGGTTTAGGTTATAGGTTTAGATTTGAGAATAGGTTTATGTTATAAGTATAGGTTTAGGTTAGGTTGTAGGTTAAGGTTTAGGGAATTGAGTTTCGGTGATATGTTTAGGTTTATAGGTTTAGGTTAAGGTTTAGGTTGTAGTTATAGGTTTTGGGATTTGAGAATAGATTTAGGTTATAAGTATAGGTTTAGGTTTAGGAATTCGGGTTCAGGTTCGGGTTTATGTTCGGATTTAGGTTATAGGTTATAGGTTTATGTTAAGGTTTAGGTTTAGGTTATAGGTTTTAGGATTTGAGAATAGGTTTAGGTTAGGGTGTAGATTAAGGTTTAGGGAAATGACCGTAAAGTGAAGGGGCATGAGCGTTAATCAACACGGAATAGGCGGGAATGACCGTGATATGCATGGAAATGATTGTGAAGTGAGGCGATTGGACCGCAAAATATGTGGAACTGACCGTGAAGTGAAGACGCGGGACCGCGAAATGCGTTGAAATCACCGTGAATCAGGACGGAATATGCGGGAATGATCGTGATATGCATGGAAATGGGGGTGAAGTGAATCGATTGGACTGCGAAATGCACGGAAGTGACCGTGAAGTGAAGACGTGGGACCATAAAATGCGTCGAAATGACCGTGAATCAACATAGAATATGCGAGAATGACCGTGATAAGCATGAAAATGGGGGTGAAGTGAAGCGATTGGACCGCGAAATGCGCGGAAGTGATCGTGAAGTGAAGACGCGGGACCGTGAAATGCGTCGAAATGAGCGTGAATCAATACGGAATATGCGGGAATGACCGTGATTTGCATGGAAATGGGGGTGAAGTGAAGCAATTGGACCGCAAAATGCTGTGAAGTGACCGTGAAGTGAAGACGGGACCGTGAAGTGCGTCAAAATATTGTGAATCAACACGGAATATGCGGGAATAACTGTGATATACATGAAAATGGGGGTGAAGTGAAGCGATTGGGCCATGAAAATGCTTGTGAAGTGACCTTGAAGTGAAGACGGACCGTGAAGTGCGTCGAAATGACATAGTGAATCAACACGGAATATCGGGAATAACCGTGATATGCATGAAAATGGGGTGAAGTGAAGTGATTGGATTTGTAAAATGCACTGAAGTGACCGTGAAGTGAAGACGGACCGTGAAGTGCGTCGAAATGACCGTGAATCAACACGGAATATGCGGGAATAATAGTGATATGCATGGAAATGGGGGTGAAGTGAAGCGATTGGGACATGCAAAATGCGGAAGTGACCGTGAAGTGAAGACGCGGGACCGTGAAGTGCGTCGAAATGACCATAGTGAATCAACACGAAATATGCGGGAATAACCGTGATATGTATGAAAATGGGGTGAAGTGAAGCAATTGATCAGTAAAATGCACGGAAGTAGTGAAGTGAAGACGCGGGACCGTGAAGTGCGTCGAAATGACCGTGAATCAACACGGAATATGCGGGAATATTTGTGATATACATGAAAATGGGGGTGAAGTGAAGCGATTGGACCGCAAAATGCGCCGAAGTGACCGTGAAGTGAAGACACGGGACCGTGAAGTGCGTCGAAATGACCGTGAATCAACACGGAATATGCGGGAATAACCGTGATATGCATGAAAATGGGGGTGAAGTGAAGTGATTGAATTTGATAAAATGCACGGAAGTGACCGTGAAGTGAAGACGCGGGACCGTGAAGTGCGTCAAAATGACCGTGAATAAACACGGAATATGCGGGAATGACCGTGATATGCATGGAAATGGGGGTGAAGTGAAGCGATTAGACCGCAAAATCCGCGGAAGTGACCGTGAAGTGAAGACGTGGGACCGTGAAGTGCATCAAAATGACCTTGAATCAACACGGAATATGCGGGAATGACCATGATATGCATGGAAATGGGGGTGAAGTGAAGCGATTGGATTGTAAAATACACGGAAGTGACTGTGAAGTGAAATGCACAGAAATGACCGTATATTGGCCGCATGGATTTCGCGGTCCAATCACTTCACTTTACCCCCATTTCCATGCATATCATGATCATTCCCGCATATTCCGTGTTGATTCACGGTCATTTTGATGCACTTCACGGTCCCACGTCTTCACTTCATGGTCACTTCGCTGATTTATGTCCAATCGCTTCACTTCACCCCATTTCCATGCATATCACGTCATTCCGATATTCCGTATGTTGATTCGCCATTTTTCACGCACTTCACGGTCCCGCGCTTCACTTCACGGTCACTTCGCGCATTTTACGATCAATCACTTCACTTCACCCCCATTTCCATGCATATCGCGGTCATTCCCGCATATTCGTGTTGATTCACGATCATTTTGGCATTTCACGGCCCCGCATCTTCACTTCGCGGTCACTTCCGTGCATTCGCATGGGTCAATCGCTTCACTTCACCCCCATTTCCATATATATCACGATCATTCCCGCATATTCCGTGTTGATTCACGGTCATTTCGACGCACTTCATGGTCCCGCGTCTTCACTTCACGGTCACTTCCGTGCATTTCGTGGTCCAATCGCTTCACTTTACCCCTATTTCCATGCATATCATGATCATTCCCGCATATTTCGTGTTGATTCAGGGTCATTTCGATGCATTTCATGTGGTCCTCGTCTTCACTTCGCTGTCGATTCGCACATTTCGCGGTCAATCACCTCACTTCACAATCATTTCCATTCATATCACGCGGTCATTCCCGCATATTCCGTGTTGATTCACGGTGATTTCGACGCATTTCACGGCCCCCGTCTTCACTTCGCGGTCATTTCCATGCATTTGGTCATTCCAATCGCTTCACTTCACCCCCATTTTCATGTATATCACGGTATTATTCCCGATATTCGTGTTGATTCACGGTCATTTCGACGCATTTTCATGCCCCGCTTCACTTCACTTCACGGTCACTTTCGTGCATTTTGCAGTCCAATCGTTTCACTTCACCCCCATTTCCATGCATATCACGGTCATTCCCACCTATTTCGTTTTGATTCACGGTCATTTCGATGCATTTCACGGTCATGACCCTTCACGGTCACTTTCGCGCATTTCGCGATCCAATTGCCTCACTTCACAATCATTTTCCATGCATATCACGGTCATTCTCACCTATTCCGTGTTGATTCACAGTCATTTCGACGCATTTCACGGTCATGCCCCCTTCACTTCACGGTCAGTTCCCTAAACCTTAATCTGCACCCTAACCTAAACCTATACTTAGAACCTAAACCTATTCTCAAATCCCAAAATCTATAACTAAACCTATAACCTATAACCTAAACCGAAACCTATAACCTAAACCGAAACCTAGCTATAACCTAAACCCGAAGATAAACCTGAACCCGAACCCGAATTCCTAAACCTAAACCTATACTTATAACCTAAACCTATTCTCAAATCCCAGGACCTGATGGAATGAAATTGACCGGTAAGTGAATGAAATGAATTTTCAACCATCGACCTAATGGAATCTTGGAAAATAACCAAGTTGGTTGGTTAAAGTAGCTTCTCCTACCCCAAAATCATATAGGGCCTGTTTGGCCGCTTAAATTGGATGGGATTGGAAGATAGATCTTAAGATTGGCTAGGTGAGCCAAATAGACACGAGATCCTGATCTCGGGAGATAGCAATCCCGTGGATCTTAAGACAATCCACTGACATCACCATCATTACCTTTAGGGCCTGTTGGCCGAACCAATCCCACGGTATTAGGAGGAATGAGATCGCGAGATCCCGGGATATGCATGATGAGCCAAACAGACCTTGTGAACTTGTCCCGGGATATAAGCAATCCCATGGATCTTAAAACAATCCACTGACATCACCATCATTACCTTAAAATTGACCTCTAACCTATAACCTATAACCTTAACCTAAACCTATAACCTATAACCTAAAACCTGAACATATTCTCAAATCCCTAAACCTAAACCTACACCTAATCCTAATCTCAACTCCCTAACCTAAACGTAAACCTATACTTGAAAACTCAAACCTAAACCTGATCCTGATCCCGCCTATTCCGTGCTGATTCACGGTCACTTCGACGCATTTCACAGTCATGCCCCTTCACTTCACGATCATTTCCATGCATTTATCGGTCCAATCACTACACTTCACGGTCATTTCCATGCATATCACGGACATTGCCGCCTCTTCCGTGTTGATTCACGGTCATGCCCCTTCACTTCACGGTCATTACCACGCATTTCGCGGTCTAATCGCTTCACTTCACGGTCATTTCCATGCATATCATGGTCATTCCGCCTATTTCGTGTTGATTCACGGTCATTTCGACGCATTTCACGGTGAAGTGTAGCGATTGGACCGTGAAATGCGTGGAAATGACCGTGAAGTGAAGGGGCATGACCGTGAAATGCGGCGAAATGACTGTGAATCAACATGGAATAAGTGGGAATGACCATAATATGAATGGAAATGACCATGAAGTGAAGGGAATTGACCGTGAAATGCATGGAAATGATCGTGAAGGGAATTGACCGTGAAATGCGCGGAAATGACCGTGAATCAACACGGAATAGACGGGAATGACCGTGATTTCCATGCATATCACAGTCATTCCCGCCTATTCCGTGTTGATTCACGGTCATTTCGACGCATTTCACGGTCATGCCCCTTCACTTCACGGTCATTTCCGCGCATTTCACGGTCAATTCGCTTCACTTCTGATCATTTCCATGCATATCATGGTCATTCCCACTTATTTCGTGTTGATTCACGGTCATTTCGCCGCATTTCACGGTCATGCCTAGCGATTGGACCGTGAATTGCGCGGAAATACCCGTGAAGTGAAGGAGCATGACCATGAAATGTGCCAATATGACTGTGAATCAACCCGAAATAGGTGGGAATGACCGTGATATGCATGGAAATGACCGTGAAGTGAAGGGAATTGACCATGAAATGCGCCGAAATAACCGTGAATGGGATCAATTTTAATGTAATGATGGTGATGTCAGTGGATTGTCTTAAGATCCATGGTATTGCTATATCCCAGGATCAGATCACCCAGTTTGTTTGGCACGCCCGGCCAATCCCGGATTTAATTTCCAATACCATCCAATCCCTACTAATCCGCCTGGCCACACGGGCCCTAAGGTAATGATGGTGGTGTCAGTGGATTGGTTTAAGATCAATGGGATTGCTATATCCCGGAACAAGTTCACTGGGTCTGTTTGGCACATCAAGCATATCCTGGGATTTTACCTTCCACTCCTTCCAACCAAGGGATGAGATCAATTTTAAGGTAATGATGGTGATGTCAGTGGATTGTTTTAAGATCCATGGGATTGCTTATATCCCGGGACAAGTTCACAATATCATTTTGGCTCATCATGCATATTAGGGATCTCGCGATCCCATTCCTCCTAATACCGTGGGATTGGTTCGGCCAACAGGCCCTAAAGGTAATGATGGTGATGTCAGTGGATTGTCTTCAGATCCATGGGATTGCTATCTCCCGAGATCAGGATCTCGTGTCTGTTTGGCTCGCCTAGCCAATCTTAAGATCTATCTTCCAATCCCATCCAATTTATGCGGCCAAACAGGCCCTATATGATTTTGGGGTAGGAGAAGCTACTTTAACCAACCAACCTGGTTATTTTCCAAGATTCCATTAGGTCAATGGTCGAAAATTCATTTCATTCACTTACCGGTCAATTTCATTCCATCAGGTCCTGGGATTTGATAATAGGTTTAGGTTATAAGTATAGGTTTAGGTTTAAGAATTCGGGTTCGGGTTCAGGTATATCTTCGGGTTTAGGTTATAGCTAGGTTTTGGTTTAGGTTATAGGTTATAGGTTTAGTTATAGATTTTGGGATTTGATAATAGGTTTAGGTTATAAGTATAGGTTTAGGTTAGGGTGTAGATTAAGGTTTAGGGAAATGACCGTGAAGTGAAGATGCGGGACCGTGAAGTGCGTCGAAATGACCGTGAATCAACACGGAATAGGCGGGAATGACCGTGATATGCATGAAAAAGGAGGTGAAGTGAAGCGATTGGACCGCAAAATGTACGGAAGTGACCGTAAGTGAAGACGCGGGACCGTGAAGTGCATCGAAATGACCGTGAATCAATACGGAATATGTGGGAATGACTGTGATATGCATAGAAATGGTGGTGAAGTGAAGCGATTGGACCGTAAAATGCGCCAAAGTGACCGTGAAGTGAAGATGCGGGACCGTGAAATGCGTCGAAATGACCGTGAATCAACACGGAATATACGGGAATGACCGTGATATGCATGGAAATGGGGGTGAAGTCAAGCGATTGGACCGCAAAATGCACGAAAGTGACCGTGAAGTGAATAGGCGGGACCGTAAAATGCGTCGAAATGACCGTGAATCAACACGGAATATGCGGGAATGACTATGATGTGCATGAAAATGGGGTGAAGTGAAGCGATTGGATCGTAAATCGCGCCGAAGTAACCGTGAAGTGAAGATCTGGGGCCGTGAAGTGCGTCGAAATGACCGTGAATCAACATCGAATGTGCGGGAATGATCATGATATACATGGAAATAGGGGTGAAGTGAAGCGAATGGATCATGCAAAATGCATGGAAGTAAAGTGAAGTGAAAGGCGCGGGGAAGTGAAATCGTCGAAATAGCCGTGAATCAACACGGAATATGCGGGAATGATCGTGATATGCATGGAAATGGGGGTGAAGCGAAGCGATTGGTAAGCGAAATGCATGCGGCCAATACACGGTCATTTTTGTGCATTTCACTTCACAGTCACTTCCGTGTATTTTTCAATCCAATCGCTTCACTTCACCCCCATTTTCCAACTTATCACGGTCATTCCCGCATATTTCGTGTTGATTCACGGTCATTTCGACGCATTTCACGGTCCCGCCTATTCACTTCACGGTCACTTCCGTGCATTTTGCGGTCCAATCGTTTGACTTCACCCCCATTTTCATGCATATCACGATCATTCCCGCATATTTAGTGTTGATTCACGATTATTTCGACGCATTTCACGGTCCCGTATCTTCACTTCACGGTCACTTCCGCGCATTTCGCGGTCCAATCGCTTCACTTCACCCCTATTTCCATGCATATCACGGTCATTCCCGCATATTCCGTGTTGATTCACGGTCACTTCAACGCATTTCATGGTCCCACGTCTTCACTTCACGGTCACTTCTATGCATTTCGCGGTCCAATCGATTCACTTCACCCCCATTTTCATGCATATCACGATCATTCTCGCATATTCCGTGTTGATTCACGGTCATTTCGACGCATTTCACGATCACTTCCTCGCATTTTGCGGTCCAATCGCTTCACTTCACCCCCATTTCCATACATATCACGATCATAGTCATGCCCTTTCACTTCACGGTCATGAATGAAATTGACCGCTAAGTGAATGAAATGGATTTTCAACCATTGACCTGATGGAATCTTGGAAAATAACCAGGTTGGTTGGCCAAAGTAGCTTCTCCTACCCCAAAATCATATAGGGTACATGAAGTAACTAATTTGAGTTTAGAAGATATTCTTGTCAAATGAATAAAGAAAGAAATGAAACAGGGAAAAAAAAATTCGAGCCATTTATATACATATTTATATAAATATGTGTTAGAGAAAATTAGTGGTAGAATAAAGTTTTCCATGTAAAAAAAAAAAAAAAAAAAAAGAACTTAAAAAAACTGCACATGGTCAATAGCTACGGCCATAATCCGTAGCCATAGGACCCTCCGCTGGGCGTGGCCTCGCTAGACGGGCGCGGCCCCGTCGGATAGGTCAGCGAGTGGCGCGGCCGCGCGGAGGGTCCGCTAGCTTGGCGCGCCCACCCTGGAGAGGCTCTTTAGCTACGGATTTTAGTTGATTTAGCTACGGTTATAATACGTAGCTAAAAATCTGTATAAAAAAAAATAAAATGCAGATTTTGTTTTCAATGTCGAATGTTAATTTTTTTTGGGTCCCATCATGTGGTCTACGTTATATCCAAACCGTCCATCTATTTGACGAACTCATATTAATGCTTGAGGTGGAAAATTAGTTAGATCTAACTATCAAGTGGACCACACTTTAAATGGGAGTGGGGAATTGAACGTCTACCATTTAAACCCTTTTACCGGTTACAGAAGTTTTAGATCATTATTAAAAAAAAAATTCCTCTTCAACCAGGTATTTGTGACCTTATGAATAGATTGGATGGAATATAAATGTTATGGTGGGCCCTACAAAAGTTTCAACGGTGAGCAACAATTTTCTGCTGCTCTTTCTGGTGTGGTCCAGTTGCTCTCTGGATATGAATTTTTTTTTTTTTTTGCATAATGCTTCGAAATGATCTCAAAATATGGATGAACGTTGTGGATATAATAAATACATAACTGTGGGGCCCATGTAACGTTGTGGATATAATAGGGATGAACGTTGCACATTTTATTTTTTGCCCCTGCTTTTTCAATTTTAGTCCATTCTCTCATTTACGCCCAAAAACACGTCCGGACTCGCGTCTATCAACCCTATATCTTCTTTTCACGTATTTTTTTCACTAAATCACCATATAATCTTCATTTTCTTCACTAAATCGTCATATAATCTTCATCATACTATCACATGTCATCTTCCATGTTACATTCTCCTCGAGTCCAGTTGCATTCTTTTTACGAATGCACGTGAAATGTTGAAGACCTTTCTCCAAAGTACGTGTTTCACATCAACACACTCGTATTCTTTTTCTCGAGCATGGATTTTACTGAGTGTTAGGGAGTGATTGTAGTTCGCGGTCAACTACCTTGAAGTTTAAATTCTAGGTAAATTCGTAACTGTTTACATAGAAGACTATGGTCAATTTCACTTGGTCAATATCATGCATTGCTGAATCAATTTTACGTGACTATCCAATTAGATGAAGTATCGTGGTCAATTTTACTCACGGTCCGGTCAATATTATATATTGAATACATCCGTTACTTTCTTTGAGCCCGTTTGGTTTTCCATAATCCAGGAAAATCACCGTAAAGAAGTAATCATTACATTTGTTCACTTGTTTGGAAATGAGTGACTAATTTCACCTAGAAAAACCGGTCCGAAAATGTTGCCTTAAATCCATGGGCCCACCATAATGTATATAATATATCCGCGTTGTCCATCTGTTTATTTAGAATATTTTGAGGCTAGATCCGAATAAATTCGGAAGATCTAATGTTTAATTGGCCCGCATGAAAGGAAACAATGGATTTAATTTTGTCCACCGTTGAAAGTTGGAATTTACCTGGTCCCACATTGAGGTTTATTCACCATCTAACCCATTCATAGGGTCACATGGACATGGATAAGTGAAAAGTATAAATATAAGCCTGATCTAAAATTTGTACGCCCCTCAACAAGTTTTTAATGGTAGGCATTCAATTCTCATGATTTCGTATGGTGTGGTCCACTTGACGTTTTGATTTGCCTAATTTTTGGGGTCATGCCTTGAATTCATTTGGCATAATGTATGGGCGGTAAATTCCCCGATTTATGAGTTAGCATTGGGAAAGATCTAAGATTGGTAAATAATGATTACTCATTTACAATGACAATTACACTTGAGCCATAAAACCAAACAGGCTCTGAAATTGCAAATTGTTATCAATATGATTCAAATTTCCAATAAGACATTCATTACACAGTCAATTCTATTCATTTCACGGTCAATCCCCTTCACTCCACGGTCAATTCCACGCGGTTGTACTGTTAATTCCATGCGAATCCCCCTAACTTCATGGTCAGTTCAATTCATTTCGCGGTCTACATTGGGACAGATGTGGTAATTACATAGTTAAATTTTTATTACTTGTAATTACATGGTAGATACAAGTGAGCCCAAAAATCAAACAGGACCTGAAGTTCACTTTGCAGTCATTTTCAATCCTTTCAGGTCCGAGAATTGAATGATAATTCATCATGAAAAATGCGAACCTTCCCTGGATGTAAGTCAAATTGATTGTCAAGTGAGTAAAAATCATCTCCAACTGAGAATAAAATCTCTGTAATTTAAAACTTTGTGATTCTGACCGATAAGCCTGTCATATTTGAGCTGGTACAATGGTGGATTTCTTACTAATCGATCAAATCCACCATATACATGTGATCACTAAACAAGTTATATTGTTGTGTTTGTTTTCAGGAAATGGCTTCGGTAATCATCCTATGCTCATATGGTGGGGAGTTAGTTTGTGAAAATGATCGTTATACGTACAAGGGTGGAGAATCGAAAACTACAGCTGTGTGGGTTGACATTCCATATGAACAGCTTCTATCGAAAATGTACAAAATTGCGAAGAGTACACGAGGATTACGATATAAGGTTGAGGGTATTGTATCCTTGCACAAACCAATCAGTCCCTCCAACTGTAATTGAAGACGATGACGATGTGAGAATGTTCTTGATAGCACAGTTGAAGCACCCGGATCACTACATCCCTTTATTCATCGAGACAATGCAGCGCGTTAATGAACCAGTACTCGAAGACCAGGTCGGTTATAGTGGGTTCGAACATGACGCCTTGGCGGAAGAAGAAGTTTGGGTGAGGAACATATCTCCACTTACGAATATAAGTGTTCACCTTCACAGGTTCCTCTAAGCAGCACTCCGGTACCCATGCCCGCTCATTCACCAAACTTGATGAGAAGTCAAGGTCATACATCAAACTTCATCACAAGTCCAGTGAGGCTGTCGGTTGACGTGAACCTCAAACCTGAATATACGGTAACACCTTCATTTACGAGAGTAGATTTGCCCTCAACATCCAACATCGGAAATGTGAGTGGAAGCGAAATTCCATCGCTTGAGCAGGGTCGATCATTGGACTTCACCGCCAGTCTTCCCATTGTGCCTTTCGATGATACTGGTTTCACCAATGCGGACCTGTCACTGTATTCATGTCCTGTTGATGACCCAATTGATATAGCCATTGACCAAACGTTCGAGGACAAGAGCCGGTGTCAGTATATATTGAGCCAATTTGCAATCCGCAATAACTTTCAATACAAAGTGTTGTATTCCATAAAGAAGAAATTCGCCGTGGCATGTATGGAAGATAAGTGTGAATGGAGGGTGCATGCATCTAGGGTGAACGATGCAGGGATATTCAAGATTAAGACCTACAAGGAAAAACATACTTGTGGATTGTCATGGATGAAGAGCGATCATCGAAGCAAGCGATAAGTTGGCACGGTGGCCGAATCGGTTGTCAATCGCATTGAGCAACGCATGGGGTTAAGGCCGAAGGACATAATATTAGCAATGCAAGAGAAGTATAATATTGTTATTAGCTATAATAAGGCATGGCGCGCTAAAGAGATTGCAATCGATCACGTAATGGGGTCTTATGAAGACTCTTACAAAGAACTCCCGATGTACTTGCATGAGTTGAGGAGGGCGAACCCGGAGACTTTGACTTCTTTGCTTGTGAATCAACAGACGATGAGGTTTGAGAGGTGTTTTGTTGCGCTCGGACAGTGTGTCAGAAGTTTTCAAACATCCCTGCGAAGGGTCTTGGCCATTGATGGGACGCATTTAAAAGGTAAGTACAAGGGTGTTTTGTTTGTTGCTACAGCATTGGATGGTGACAATCACATCTTTCCAGTCGCTTTTGGTATCGGAGAATCAGAGAATAGCAACAGTTGGGCTGGTTCCTTACATACCTCAACGATTCATTAGGGAATTTACCTGGTCTTGTTATCATATCAGACCGTCATAAAGGTCTGATGAAAGAAGTTCCACAGGTCTTCCAGGCAGCAATCCATGGGTACTGCGCCTACCATATATACCGAAACTTGGTGGATACGTTCAAAGACAAGTCATTGGAAATCTACTCTTGTGGCAGTAAAGACTTGTAGGAGGGATGATTTCGATAAATTCATGCATGATATCGAACTTGCCAACCCCCCGGTACATGCATGGCTAAGGGAAATAGGTTATGAAAAGTGGGCATCTTCGCATTTCCCAGGAAAAAGATTCAATTTGGTGACTACAAACATAGTTGAGTGTGTTAACGCTCTATTCAAAGAAGCACGAGAATATCCAGTGACCATGCTAATAAAGACGGTTAGATTGAAAATTCAAGAGATGTTTTATAAAAGAAGAGAATCAGCCTCATCATTCGTCGGACCGTTGACACCGTGGGCCGAGAAGCAAATAAAGGATCTTATACCAAAGGCACGAGATGTTCGTTGCCACGCAATTTCCCGAGATGAATACTATATTGTGGGAGACTACAATGATACCGTCAAACTCAATGAGCTTTCATGTACATGTCGCGAGTTTGAAGTAAAGGGTTTGCCTTGTTTTCATGTTCTTTCAGCATGTATAAACTACAATCTTCTTCATTACTCGTATTGCTCCCCGTTGTACACGGCGAGAATTATCAGACCACCTATGAAAATTCAGTGTACCCAGTACGGGACAAAAGTGAATGGGAAATTTCTCCTGCATTTAAGGAGTATTGTTCGAGAATCCGGCCCCCGCTACAAATGAGGTCAGCTGGAAGACCAAAGAAGGCACGGATCCTTTCCCGTGGAGAGGAACGAACTACAAAAATATGTGGACGTTGCAAACAAAGGGGGCATAATCGTCGGAGCTGCAAATTTCCAATACCTTCAAAATAATGTAATTTGAAGTGCATTTTTTGTAATACGATTGTAAATGTTGTATATTAAATATATCTGTTGCTTTCTTTGAAATTAATAGAGTATGTTGAATTACGCCCACTCACTTCATGTTGTGAGGGCACTTTGCGGTCATCTCCATGCATATCACGGTCATTCCGGCATATTCCGTATTGATTCACGGTCATTTCGGCGTATTTCACAGTCCCGCATCTTCACTTCACGGTCACTTCCGCATCTTTCGCGGTCCAATCGCTTCACTTCACCCCCATTTCCATAGAAATCACGGTCATTCCCGCATATTCCGTATTGATTCACGGTCATTTTGATGCATTTTGCGGTCCTGCGTCTTCACTTTACGGTCACTTCCGCGACTTTGGAAACTGCCTCGTAATGGCACATATCGGTGATGAATGACACACTACTCGATACATATTTTGGGCCTTGCCCCTGATGGTTTCACCGTGCAACAATTGGCTATGTGGGTTTCACCGTGCAACAAAAGTGAAATGGTGAGGATTGATTTCAATAGAGATTGTTACTTCTGTTCTTGACAAGAAGGGAACAGAAGAGGTGTTAGGTTCTTTAATATGTTGCAGCCGTGCCACCTTTGCTGTTTCACTTGAGATCAAATTATAATGTACTTGTAGAGTTGCAAGTGGAAAGCTACCTGAAAACTATAAAACTGCCTATCGTGACTTATATTCTAAAGTTATTTGCTTTGGGTACGGAAGTTTGACTCTAATTGGCAGTGTGATCCTCGAGTTGGGCCGATACTCAGACGTAGACAAGTTGAGACTCTGCTCGAGATAGAACGAGTCTAAAAACCATGGCCCACACAAAAGAAGTTCAACGGTAGAGATTACATTTGTTCATGCTCAGGAATTTGTTGGGATTTCTTTCCAACTTTACTTACTAATAAAAAGATTTTACAGAAATTATATGACAAGTTTTACAATTCCAGCCACCTTCACCCCACCAAATACACCAATTAGGGCCGCAAAATGCAATTAAAATGATTGTAATTTCCATCCAATCTATTCATAAGATCACAAACACCTGGATGAAAGTGAAAAACATGATTTAACAATGAACCAAAACTTCGGTGTCCCCTAAAAGGGATTCAAGGGTAGACATTCAAAGAAGCAGGGAAATGTTTCATGATACAGTTTATAGCTACAGATAAAAACCGTAGCTATATAACTATCCGTAGCAATTGATTCCCCAAAAAATTAAACCCTGATTGGAGTGGGCGCGCCGGATGGGCGGGCCCTCGCCACTTGCTGGACTGTTCGGCGTGGGCACGCCCATCTGGCGTGGCCACGCCAATGATATTGCTACGGATTAAATCCGTAGCTAACTATCTACAGTCCACTTGAGCCATTCCCCCCTCCCCCACTTGCTGTCCTGTCCGGCGTGGCCACGCCCATCCGTTCACAAAGTGACCTGATAAAACCATCCAAAAGAAGTTCTAATAAATTCATTTACAATCCGAGAAATGGCCATTTGAAGACAATCTGAAGTGCGGTTCCCAACTATTGGAAGAGTTAATCGGTGGACCATAGGCCAAAAACTGTAATGATTGGAGAACTCATTGCCAGTTTTGTTTGTTGATTGTAGATTAAGCTCATTTCTTTAGCTAACCATCCATTTTCAAGCCACTGTTCGGATGGTTACAACGATCCAATCACCTTTGCTTTCGGTCTGTTGGTAATCCATGCGGTGTCCCACCAAGTCCACAGTCAGGACCAACAAGGAGCCAGTTCATTAAAGATGTTCTGGCCTGCACTTCATGAAGTGCCTCCATCATAGTAGCAACGAGTGTTGCATTGCCTTAAACATGTTCCGGCCCGCGCTTCATGAAGCTCCATGAAGTGCCTCCATCAGTGTAGCAACGAGGGTTGCATTGCATTAAACATGTTCCGGCCCGCACTTCATGAAGCTCCATGAAGTGCTTGCCTCCGTCATACTTGCAACCCTTCACACAGTGTTAGTCAAGTAGAATCAATGGATGGAAGTAGTTTCTGAATACCTGTTGAAAGTGCCCATCGCTCAAACTCACGCAAATTTCCCACCTGTCATTGACCTTCTCCGTGATCGATAACGTAGCCAGGCAAAGCAAGACAAGAAGAAAATCGACATGAAATTAGGATAAGTTGGACAGGGGTAAAATTCTCAATATTTGAAACACCAACCTCGGTACGGATTCGACCTCACGAGACTTAGCAGCAGATTGTAGGTAAAGACTACTATAATCAAGGAACGATTTCACTGGCACCTTCTATCCGTTCAACTCAACCTTTATTGTCTTGCCGAGGCATCCAGCTACATCAACTACTCGTTTCTTCATTAAAGCAACAACGTCATCTTCCAAATGGGTCATATTGAACTTCGCCAAGTCAGGCTTAAAAGTAACTTTGGTCTAGTTTTCGCCTCCCTTACACTTAGTAATGGAGGGCTCCGATTTATTTCCCATGTTGTTTGTGAAAACCTTAGCATCACGAAAAATCAAAAGGGCAGATGTATGTAAGCAAAATGGTAAAAGCATAATAAGTTCAATTCAGAGAAACGAGTAAATAATTGAAATGTTGAGCCTTGATTTCAATTTTAATACAAAGAAAATAAGGCTGTTATTGCCAAAGAGTGAAGGGCGGCCTGCAACCCGTTGTAGGTTCACTTCAGCTGCAATGAATTGCACGTGCCAATGTGTCAAGTGTCTATGATATCCGATTTATTTCCCATGTTGTTTGTGAAAACCTTAGCATCACGAAAAATCAAAAGGGCAGATGTATGTAAGCAAAATGGTAAAAGCATAATAAGTTCAATTTAGAGAAACGAGTGAATAATTGAAATGTTGAGCCTTGATTTCAATTTTAATACAAAGAAAATAAGGCTGTTATTGCCAAAGAGTGAAGGGCTGCCTGCAACCCGTTGTAGGTTCACTTCAGTTGCAATGAATTGCACGTGCCAATGTGTCAAGTGTCTATGATATCCAATTTATGTCCCATGTTGTTTGTGAAAACCTTAGCAGCAGGAAAAATCATAAAGGGCAGATGTATGTAAGCAAAATGGTGAAAGCATAATAAGTTCAAGTCAGAGAAATGAGTGAATAATTGAATGGTTGAGCCTTGATTTCCATTTTAATAGAAAGAAAATAAGGCTGTTATTGCCAAGGAGTGAAGGGCGGCCTGCAACCCGTTGTAGGTTCACTTCAGCTGCAATGAATTGCACGTGCCAATGTGTCAAGTGTCTATGATATCCAAGCAGCGCGAAAGGTGGAACACACCGAAGATAGCCAGATGGAAAATCAGGCCAGCGAAAGCATCAGGGCAGCCGTCTCTCAGATTTCAAACAATAGACGTCTTGAAGCAATCCAGCCAACAGACTCATCCAATGTACACATGTGACCTCCCGAGGATGGGACTGACCTGATTTTCTCAACCGAAATCTTCATGGTGGGGCCCATTTTTGAATGGTGGTTCATATGTCGATCACAGTTGCCACATTGGCATGTGTGACAAGGGTTGTAACTTAAGCTCACCTACAACTGGTTGTAGTTACTCATTCCTCATTGCTAAAATATCCAAATGTCAATCCCATCTAAAGGGTGAAATCCATTGAGTACAGTTTCTGTTACATGAACATCAAGAAATGGAATTGTTGCTATAACCCTAACCAGATTGTCAGACAGTAAGTGGAAGATCTAGACCAGTTAATCTAATGGGCACACACTGGATAACCAAAAATTTTTCAGATTGGAATATCCTGACCTTTGGACCAGCTGCACACGAATTGATGATTAACACAAAACAGAAGGCAGCAATCCTCATTTAATTGATGAAGACCAGAGATCAAATGGTCAAGATCTTCCAATCAAACAGATCTTTGGACATGAAACATATTCCAATTGACTGTCAATGGCATGTTTATTATTAGTAATTGAGAATCATATACACTTCAGAACTTTCTTGTTGTTCTTCAATATGGCATACATACAATATGAAAACTCTATTGCCACTGAACTCTATTTCAAGCAAACAACTCCAATAGCATAAGCAGGGAACAGGGTACTCTTCAGAAAGGCAAGTAAGCAGTGAACAAATCATATACATGGCTTTTTCTAAGCAGTGAACAAATCACATCTCATAAACATGCAACACCATTAACATTGAACTCTATTTATGTGTTTTTCTCCAAGAAATCGTCAAATACATGGCCGAATGAGACGATGATGATGGTGGTGGGAAAGACAAGAAACTTGAATGCCCTACCAATCTATTTTCTTGGGACCATGTATTTGAGAGTGATAAGGACAACAAACAGATATCATAGTTCATAACTGGGAAAGTGCACCATTGGTGTGGTTATGATAAGGACATAATTAATCCAACACATATAATGCAATACTGCACAAGGTAAACTAAAGTGGAAACAATTTCATTTATAATCTGAGATTGTACATTGTTCCCATTCACTCCTTTCACCAGATGACAAACATACTTAACCCCTTGCCTAACTAGTAAACTACTAGCTGGAAATGATCCATCTCTTACGACACAAAAAACACAATGCATATAACCACAAACGTGGCTTCACCTGATGCCTAGTGGTCCTGTGAATCAGTCGGATGCTGTGCTGCTCCATTCTTTTGAACACAGCATAACACTTCAGTCAAGGTGCGGAAGATCTTCTGGTTCCATTGCTCTTGTTCGGTCTTCTGGGCCTTCATAGTAGCCCTCATTTCAGCCCTCATATCAGTTAATTCAGACCGGACTGAGGCCAGCTCCTCTTCCACCCGACTGAATCACTCATGTATAAGCGGGGGGGCCACAAAATCTTCATCGATGTCTTCATCATTATCTTCCCCATCCTCCTCTTCTTCTTCTTCTTCATCTTCCTCATCTTCTTCATCCCCAGATTCTTCAACACTACCCCGGGGCTGATTCTTGCGTCTTTTAATACGAATTATGGTATCCTCGTTGATCACCATAATCGGGTATGGGACCCCGACCGGGTACTTGAATTTGTACTGACGTGCCAACTTACAGATTAGACGTCCAAAAGGAAGCGGTAATTTGTCACGATTTCCTAATACAGCCTTCACAATCTGTCTAAGCACAAGGGTGGGGATACATACATTTGCTTCTTGCCCCATCTGGTAGAGGAATTCTACCATAAACCGAGAAACCTCAGATCGGTTGCTGGATCTCAGGTACACGTTATATGTGCATATGTAGTGGAGCAAGTGGTAGTCTATTGCCAAATGCTTGGCCTTGATGCTAGTACCTCTTCTCCATTCGACGAGTTTTCCACACAAACTGATAGCACGCTCGTCCCGTGGCCCCTTATCCCTTAGGTTACTCTCCTTGATGTGCACTTTACCAAGCTCCATACCGAGTACGGCAGCGATTTCTTCCACACCAACATCATACAATTGTCTGTTAATGCTAACTTTGAATCCAAGAGGTTTGTTCTTGGCCTCAATAATTCGTGCGTAGAATGCTCGCACTAGATTTTCACTCGCCTCCTGCTTCGCTTCAAACATCGTTCCCCAACCATTATCTACGATTCGGTCGAGTAAGGGATACGTACCAAACATGTTATTATCCACTTCTGCCTCGAACACGACCTTTCGATCCTTGAATCTCCTGAATTCAATGCCGGGCGGGACGAAGTGCTCAGGGGGTGCAACTGAGTCGCAATTTCTCTTCGACCGCATCTCTCAGATCGGTCCCTCATTATCAACACCGGGTTTGCCAAACCTTCTATCACGGCTTCGTGTCGCTTGTTCGGTAGGTTTTCCCTTCAATCTTGTCCCACGACTAGGCCCCGCTTCAAGGGAGTCGCTCTTTTCTTTCCCATGAGGGAAATCACCAACGTAACAGTGAAGAAGGACGAGAGGGTTGCAAGGAGGCTCATCTTTCTTCGTTGCTAGGTGATGGAGATGGAAGATGAGTTTTCGATTTGCAATAGAAGAAGGGTTTTGGGTGTTCGACGATTGGGGCGTGCAAGGGAAGATGGGTTTGGGGCGTGCAAGGGGAGATGGGTTTACCGCGTGCAAAGGAGGGAGGGATTGAAATGAAAATCTGTGAATTTGGAGGAGAAATGAGAGGGAATGGGTTGGAGGAGCATATAACGTTGAGAGAATGGCCCCCACACGTGTTACAGGGCCCCCACTCGAATCGGGCTCCGGCGTGGGCGCGCCGAAATGGCGGACGCATTGGCATGGGCGCGCGGGTGTGCTGGAATGCAGGGCAGGGGCGCGCCGGGCTGGCGAGGGCGCGCCACTCGCTGGACTGTTCGGCGGGGGCGCGCCGGCCAGCGATCCTCAACCTCCCTTGTTGGTGGTTGTTGGGCGTGGGCGCGCCGAACCAGTGACACCCACGCCACTCTCTGGACAGCCCGGCGGGGGCGCGTCGGTCTTGCGGGGCCCCCCCAACTAAATCCCTCCTGTACATCGAAATCTAGCATTTTCTTCGTTTTTCTTGATTTATGAGTATATTTTTACATTTTTATAGTGTTAGCTAAACTCTAAATCCAATGTTAGTTCACACTTCACTGTTAGCCACCCCCACCAGGAAATTGATACAGGACCTCAGTGTTGAGAAAAGGGATCTTTCACGCAAGTAACCAAACTATTCTATACTTTCAGAAGCCTGTACGTTACAATCTCCTTCATAAATAGCCCCTTCACTAATCAAGTAAATATCTAAGCAGAAGACCAAAATATTATCTAAGCAGGTAAGTTGTCCCAACCATACGCATTTTTGCTTGTTGATTATTTGGGCCTTCACCCCCATTTTTGCTTGTTGATTATTTGGCCTTACTAGGAAGAAATTGAGGGGAGATCGGATTCTCACCTTGGATCAGAGGTGGCTTCTACGGCGATAGGATCGAGATCTCCAACAATGCACCCACATACACTCCTTCCAACACTTTCTCTACCTCATCTCTCCTCTATTGCTCCCTCTTTAATCTGGAATTGTTGTAAGAGTGGGTGGGAGACAGAGAGGTTAAAGGGTTTTATACCCCAATTTTAGGTGAGTTGGCCCTGGGTTACATTGATTCATCCAAATGGCTGTATGGGACCCATTTTCGGTCAATGATTCCGGATCAAGGTTCAGATCTGGCCGCCCTGCTGTAGGGACATGTCTTCGCTATTCTATTTGTAAATTTAGATGAAATCAGACAACCGAAATGACCCAATTCACTAACCTAATTGGCAGGGCCATTTGATTAAAAAGGACAACATTTTATTTCAAGGGTAGGGCGATTTGCACTTTACAAGTGCCGACTAGATGACGCGATTTATTCATTTCCAGATGTCGTCCGAATTTGCCATCCGCGATGTACCACAAGCCCCGTGAGCCCCATGACCTCCCATTCGGGTGGAATTTTTTCTGCTTCATTGGGTGATGCGTAGCCCGAAAAGACGGTCACATGCTTGGAAATGAGCGTGAAGGGAAGCGAATGGACCGACATAGAGAAGGGGCATGACCGTGAAATGCGTCGAAATGACCGTGAATCAACACGGAGTATGCGGGAATGACCGTGATATGGATGGAAATGGGGGTGAAGTGAAGCAATTGGACCGCGAAATGCGTGAAAGTGACCGTGAAGTGAAGACACGGGACCGTGAAATGCGCCGAAATGACCGTGAATCAACACGAAATATGCGGGAATGACCGTGTTGTACATGAAAATGGGGGTGAAGTGAAGCGATAGGATCGCGAAATGGGCCGAAGTGACCGTGAAGTGAAGAGGCGGGACCGTGAAATGCGCCGAAATGACCGTGAATCAACACGGAGTATGCGGGAATGACCGTGATGTGCATGGAAATGGGGGTGAAGTGAAGCGATTGGACCGCGACCAGAGTGGAAGTGACCATGAAGTGAAGACGCGGGACCGTGAAATGCGTCGGAATGACCGTGAATCAACATGGAATATGCAGAAATGACCGTGATATGCATGGAAATGGGGGTGAAGTGAAGCGATTGGACCGCGAAATGCGTGGAAGTGATCGTGAAGTGAAGACGCGGGACCGTGAAATGCGTCAAAATGACCGTGAATCAACACGGAATATGCGGGAATGATCGTGATATGCATGGAAATGGGGGTGAAGTGAAGCAATTAGACCGCGAAATACAGAGAAGTGACCGTGAAGTGAAGACGCGGGACCGTGAAATGCGCCGAAATGACCGTGAATCAACATGGAATATGCTGGAATGACCGTGTTGTGCATGAAAATGGGGGTGAAGTGAAGCGATTGGACCGCAAAATGAGCCAAAGTGATCGTGAAGTGAAGACACAGGACCGTGAAATGCGTCGAAATGACCCTGAATCAACACGAAGTATGCGGGTATGATCGTGTTATACATGGAAATGGGGGTGAAGTGAAGACGCGGGATCGCGAAATACGCGGAAGTGACCGTGAAGTGAAGGAGCGGGACCGCGAAATGCGTCGAAATGACCGTGAATCAACACGGAATAACATTTATTTTAAAAAATTTTCTCTCCCACAAAATGCAATTTCATTTATTTTTAGTCCCAGCACAATAAGATTTTTGCCTTTTATTGTCTACAAAATTTCTCAAATGAATAATAAGAAAGCCCACAGAATTGGAAAGAAATCCCAACAAATTCCTGAGAATGAAGGTGTGGTCTCTACCATTGAACACTGTGTGGGCCATGGTTTTAGACTCGTTTTATCTCGAGCAGAGTCTCAACTTGTCTAAGTCCGGGTATCGGCCCAACTCAAGTATCACACCGCCATTAGAGACCTTTGCCCCTTCTCAGGAGTCAAACTTAAACTTTATGTTTAAAGCCTCCTAAGTCTGTGAGGGTGTTTCACTTCCAGCCACATTGGTGTGCCTGTCCATGCAATTTCACGGTCCAATCGCTTCACTTCACGGTCCCGGATGAACAACAATCAAGCATGACTTATCGCCCACTACCCATGAATACAACGAAAGGAAGATGGGAAAAAAGGAAACGTAGTTCACCCCTTCTTCCTATATTCCCAAAATGGTTCATTCCACTCTGGTTCATTGAATCCCACCCGTTTTGATCCTGAAAATAGGCCTAAAATTAGTTTACAGGCTTCCTTCATGGTTGAAATGAAGTAAGAAGTGGAAAAATAAGACAAATCTTGAGAATAAAATTATCAAAATGGAGCCTGGTGATACGAGACATATCACCATGTATCAGGCGCCTTGATGATAGTGGTGATCAATGAAAATGTTTTATGTAAAACCCATCTCCCAATACCAAGCCCTTCAATCCATCTCTCTGTACCAATTACTGGAATATATCGTGCATGTATTCTTTCGGCAAATCTCAATAACCCAATAAATCTTAGCTTCTGACCGCCTGTTAATCTCTCGAGCCTAAGGAGCATATTGAGAAGCTAAGCAAACTGCCTAGAGGGATGAGGAAAATGACTGTATCAAGACATTTAGAGTTGGAATACACCCCCATTTAGGTAGGATGCATCAGATTAATGGTCTAAATACCCAAAGCAAATAACTTTAGAATTCAAGTCACGATAGACAATTTTACAGTTTTCAGGTAGCTTTCCACTTGCAACTCTACAAGTACATTGTAATTTGATCTCAAGTGAAACAGCAAAGGTGGCGCGACTGCAACATATTAAAGAACCTAACACCCTCTTCTGTTCCCTTCTTGTCAAGAACAGAAGTAACAATCTCTATTGAAGTCAATCCTCACCATTTCACTTTTACTAATCAAATGCCTCTCCCCAAAGCAGTTAAAAAATGCAGGTAAAGCACTCTGTACTATTTACAAAACAGTCCACGAGAGGACCTATATGGTGAGCCTTAACTGGTGCATGGTGCATGGTTACTGCTAAAACTAGTGAAACCCACATAGCCAATTGTTGCGCGGTGGCTTTGTTCAAGAAAAAAGTCCTAAACATGAGTTTTAGTGACAATAAAGAATCATGCACCAGTTGTAAATTCAAACTACCACTATGAGAACTACGGATTTGCTTTTCAACACTAAACAGCTCCAAAACTTCTGACATTGTTGCTAGAGACTGAATAAAATATATGAACTCAATCCCCATCAAAATACCCCTATTTATGATTTGACCAACTTTCAAATATGTATGACCTTTTGAACCTTCCCTAATTGCATAAGTAAAGTTGAACCATCTCTGTATGTTACACATAATTTGTCATCTACTAGTTTCTGTAAACCATCTCTGTTGTATGCCGTGACCTTCTCTTCAAATGTGATCAATACGCATAATTTCTAATGGAAGCTACAATATCGGGTCAGGCTCCAAATGTGAATCGGGTAGTGTGCCATTCATCACCGATATGTGCCATTACAAGGCAATTTCCAAAGTCGCGGAAGTGACCGTGAAGTGAAGACGCGGGACCGCGAAATGCGTCGAAATAACTGTAAATCAACACGGAATATGCGGGAATGACCGTGATATGCATAGAAATGGGGGTGAAGTGAAGCGAATGGACCCGAAATGCGCGAAAGTGACCGTGAAGTGAAGACAAGGGACCGTGAAATGCGCCGAAATGACCATGAATCAACACGGAATATGCGGGAATGACCGTGTTGTACATGAAAATGGGGGTGAAGTGAAGTGATGGGATCGCGAAATGGGCCGAAGTGACCGTGAAGTGAAGAGGCGGGACCGTGAAATGCGCCGAAATGACCGTGAATCAACACGGAATATGCGGGAATGACCATGATGTGCATGGAAATGGGGGTGAAGTGAAGCGATTGGACCGCGAAATATGAGATTCACAAGCCATTCCATGCTGTTTATCCTCCACTCACACCATCTGCAATAGTTTTATACTGCCATTAGAGTTTGCAACGACAACCGTGTTTGCCTTCTCGCTCCAGCAGATGCTTGAAACAAGCAGTCTATTATAATCATCCATCTCTTGCCGAGTAATAGGATCAATGGTTGTGTTGTACAGAAAGAGTGGAGCTGCCAGAGGAAGTGAGTAATTGCAGAAATTTACAGACCTTGAGACTCACTTACTATAAGAAGCTAAGCAAAATGCAACACCTCCATGCTTTAGAGTTGGAAAATGAGAGGGATGAGGAAAATGATTGTATCAACACATTTAGAGTTGGAATACACCCCCATGCTGAACTACTTACCTCAGGGTATAAGGAGACTAACTGGCTTGCAGACGTTAACAAAGTTCATTGTGGGGGGTGACGACAAATGATGTAAATGCCAAGAGCTCAAACACTTCAATCATAAACAAGGAAGTCTTCAAATTAACGGTTTTGAAAATGTGAGGAGCAGGGATGAAGCTAGGAAAACATAATTGAATAAGAAGCAACACCTCCATGCATTATACTTTAGGTAGTGGTGGGTTTAGTGGGGATGATAACAATGATGGAAGTGGTGGTGGAGGTGTTTCATTCCCCAGCCTCCACACCCTCTTCTTCCAACACATGATGAATTGGGAGGAGTGGGAATTGAGAGGTGGAGATGGAGAAGTTATGCCATTGCTCCTGGCGTTACAAATAGATGAATGACCAAAGCTAAAGGAGTTTCCAAGCAACCTTCCACGGGACCTACAAAAGCTGACTTTAAACATCAGTAATGATGGGAAGGGGCATGACCGTGAAATGCACCGAAATGACCGTGAATTGAAGGGGCATGACCGTGAAATGCATGGAAATGACTGTGAAGTGAAGGGGCATGACCGGAAAATGCGCCGAAATGACCGTGAATCAACACGGAATAGGCGAGAATGACCGTGATATGCATGGAAATGACCGTGAAGTGAGATGATTGGACTGCAAAATGTTTTCTTCACCATTCATAATGAAATCAATACTACGAATACATCATTTCCTTCAAAATTATGACAAAAAATACAACACATCATTTACATCCTTTCACCATGAATGTTTTACAGTACATCATTTACACCAGTTTACAACATTTCACAAAATTTCTCGATTCCTCTCATGCCTAAGACAAATATATCATATTTTGAGGTCACTCAGCAATCATAGGCTATTGACTCTGAAGCTGGAAGTGAATTGCTGCAAGTCTCTCCCTGTCAAAATTTGATCTTGCCGCAGAATGTCGATATATTTCATGACAAAAATGCCACTGATCATATCCATTCGTTTGCTTTGGTATAGAGGTATCTTCTCGACCGTCCAAGCATTTCCTTCAGTAGCAACCCCATCTCCAAGTGGCATAAAACAATATAGGCAACGCCTCCTTCATCGATCAATATGTTGCTGATCGACTAAGTGCCCTCGAGTATAACCTGTCAAATATAATGATTTCTCGGTCTCGAGGGTGGATGACCATCGGTATCAATGAGTGTTGGCGTGATTGACTGGTACATATACCGTCCATGTTTGGCAAGATAAGGTATCAATATACAGAAATTATAGATTTGGGTAAACTTAGCGTTGATAACTTGTAACGACACCATTACCTCTTCATGTTGCCACATGGCCTTCTGCCCGTCATGAGGCTTGACAATGCTGATCGGGGAGAGTTTTTCTAGCCCTTCAAATAATAAACGCATTTCGTCACTGCCAACATCCCGATAAATTTTAACGTGGACATTTGCATGCTGATACATGGCTATTACAAACAAAATGGGAAATTAGAACATATATCATATAATGAAATAACATAATAACCATGATCTAAATCATACAGTTACCAGGAAAAATGTGGGACAAAACTTGCAGTCCTTTGTATATAATAGAGGGAATGATCGGTGGCTTCTCTCCAAGAAACCGACGTACTTGTCAATAGCCTAATCAATAAAGAAGGAAAATTAACCTATATCATATACAAATTCTAAATAAAACCATGTATATGTGTGTGTGATTTACTTACCACGCTGTCAACCTAAGCATTCTTCTCCCAAATGGTCTTGAACCAATGAAATTTGGGTGATTCTTTGTTTGCGTTGGCCCAGCTTTCCAATTCATGGAGTTCATCATGCGATATCACCCTAAATGGATCGATGTTGGCCTGAAGGGGTATCAGAGATGTCGGAAATTCTCTTTGTTTCTCATCGTCGGCGGCGTTGCTTGGAGTGGTTTGCACGGCAGAGATGGAAGTGAATGGAGAACACTTGTATACAGACGGCTTCAGCACCCTTTTAGGTCTCCCCGTATATACTGGAATGGAATGGAGTGATTTCTCACATATATCAACGCCCAACGCATCCTCGTCCTCCCTCTCAAACTCTTCCTTCTGATTCTCTAAGTCCTCCTTCCAAAACCGAATCTTCTCTATACGAAATGCCTCCATCTGCTTCTTCAACTCCGCTTTACCCTCCTCCAACTCTTGCCTCTCCTTCTTCAATTCTTCCTTCTCCCTCGTGACATTTCCCTCTCCCTCTTCAAAACCTCCCTCTCATTCAACTCCTCCTTCTCTAACCTCAAAGCTTCTTTCAGTTTCAGCATTAGTTCAACCTCCTTGAGTACTACTTCTCTCTCCCTCTCAATCGATTCTTCTCTCTCTTTTAATGTGCGTTCGAGAATCTTCAACTCTTCCCTCTCTCTCTCTCTCCAACTGAAGCCTCTGCGCCTCCACCTCCTCCATATCCTCCCTCGACTCCCTAGTGAGTTGCAATCCCGCTCCCTCTCCCTCTCCCTCACCACTATTGTCTTCCTCTCCCCCTTCTTCTCCCTCTCTACCCTCTTCTCCCTCTCCCTGTCCCGATTTCTCCTCCATATCTTCATCATCTTCATCTTTAATACCCTGCAAAATGAAGCTATGTATGCATCAGTTATATAACATGTCAAATTAAATATAAAATATCAACATAAAAGAAGACGTTTCTGACAACTTACATCAAATATATCACGAGCCAAACGAACAGCCTCCGTTTCCAACTCCTCTGTGGTAGGCTCTAAGTTAACAGTGATCTCAGCCTGCAAGAGAACATCAACATCTTCATTTTCATGCTACAGAAACACAAACGCACACACATAGACACACACAAAAAAAAAAATATATATAGTTAAATGAGTGACCACTTAGCTTCATAGAAATTGACTTACATATTTACTCTCTATAATTTCATGAATCTTCTTATACCTCAAAACCTTCCATCCCCGATATTTTATGAATCGGGGAAATTGGAAAGGAACGTATGAAATTATATATTGTTGGAGAGCTGGTACTCTCTCAACGGCCCATATCTGTTACAATGAAATAACAAGATGATGTTAAAAAAAAATATAGTTTGCTATGAACTGTGAATTAAAATAGACAAGGAGAGAATACTTACCTGTAGGGGAAATATGCAACCAATGACATTGAAATTAGGCCCCTGGGATGCAATGAAGGCACTCTCGATCCCTTCCGTCATCGTTTGGAAGGCCAAGCTACCCCAGGGGTAGATATTAAAGTCTTTCAAAGAGTCGACAAGGTCAATAAACTCTTTACAGCATATAACATTCGTGTCGGTACCCCTAACAAACCACTCTACACATAATATTAGGGCTAACTTCACGACATCTTCGTGCTTATTGCTATCAACTATCCTATTGAACACATCCTGTACATGTTTCTTTAGGATAGGATATTTATGAAAGTATTTTTCTCTTAATGACTTGTTTGAACAATGGATATTGGGTATATAGAGGTCACCAGTCTTCAACCCTGTTATTAGGGTGAAGTCCATCTTACTAAATTTTATATGGTTCCCCTGTATCTTGAATACAAGGTTGCCTATATATCTGTTAATAAGTGCATAAAAAATGGCTCCTATAAACCTAAATGATGGAATGTGTAATAGAAATGAGAATGGGGTTTGCCTAAATATAGTTAATCTAGTGTTATTCTTCTCCAACCCACTCTTCACACTATCAAACCACCATGTCAAGGAACATCTGCATGAGATGGTGGGGGCCGACTTGCCAAATCCCTTATGCAAGGGTTTGTCATCTGCAAGGATGAATTGAAAATTAAATCAACGATAACATTCAGTATTTAACGACACATAATGTGAAAGTTGACTTATTGTGGTCAAAATTCATAAAGTATGGCGTGAGTCTGCCGAGTCAGCGGTTAGTTTCTAGTGAATTGCAAATGACAGTACAATAATTATTAGTGATTTTTCACAAGTTTGGGCCGCTTTCACTCATTTATCAGTATATTTCATATAGTTCTTGGTAAATTTATACCAAGGTTGGCAGTCAAAAAAATGTCAATATCAAGCAGTCATCGGCTATTTTAATGAATTCCATGTCAAATGGTCAACTCATAGGTCACATTCAACAACTTCACGGCCAATTTCACTAAGATATGGGTCAATCTTCAGAGTTATATGTTGCATTTTGGACGAGAACGTCGTGAATTTGGCCATGCATGGATTTGTCTAAGGACTGTAATTGACCATTAAGTGAAGGGGATTGACCGTGAATTGCATGTGAATGACTGTGAATCAACACGGAATTGCCGGGAATGACCGTGAAATGCATGCAAATGACCACGAGGTGAGGTGAATTGACAGTGAAATGCATGGAAATGACCGTGAAGTGAAGCGAATTGATGGTGAAATGCATGGAATTGACCGTTAAATGATGGGGAATGGCGGGAATTAAGTCAGTTCACAGTCATTTTAGCCCAGTTCACAGATCATTTTAGCTCAGTTCATGGTCATGTTCATGGTCATTTTACCTCACTTCATGATCATTTTAGCTCGATTCACAATCATTTTACATTGGTTCACAAATCATTTTAGCTCATGAATCAATAACTCAGTGGGTACTCAGTCTGTTAAGTGAGAAGGTGCTTGGACGCTTTCATGGTCTTCGTTTACTTTCATTCTTTGTTTAAACAACTCTCGATGTGGGCCATTTGAGTCCTGATTTGGCTCATTTGTCAGGACATGTCATACCATTAAGCATTATAAAAAAAATGAAAATGGATTGGGGACCTTGCGCATATATAGTATAATATTCAGTGGGGTCCACCCAAAGAAAGCTTAATTTTTTTAAAAATGAAAATCGATAGTGGACCGTACGCATATATAGTATAATATACAATAGGATTGACAAAACGAAAGCAGAGATTTCAATATACCTGTCATTCGAGGCTTCTTAGTTGGGGGGACCATTTTTCGTCCTATCTTGGGCTCAGAAAAGACGAAAAGGACGTCTGTGAGGTGTGTATTCTCACGATAAAGGGGAAAGAAGAGAGCGGTAAAAGAAAGGTTTTATGCTACAATGGACAAGTGACGGGGGGGGGGGAGAGAAGTGATCGAAAATGGGTAATCTACGGGTAGGATGAAGGATCAAGGAGAGGAAAGAGGAAAAAAAGTATGTTTTTTCGGTGGAGACGCAGCTCGCAGCGCCAGCAGGGTGAGTCGGGTATTCCAGGGGTATTTTCGACCTTTGGTCGGACGTCCGTATGGCTGGGTCGTATTCTCGCAAGGTAAAATAAGGTGGGCTTACTCTCCTCAATGGGCCATAAATGGGTCGTATTCTCCCAAATTTCTCATATATATATATATATATATATATATATATAGGGAAAAAGGTTTTATGCGGTCGAGTTGTGTGGGCCTCACCATGATGTATGTCGAACATCAACACTGTGCATTTGTTGGGTCCCCTTTAAATTATGGGATACCCTAAAATCAGCTGTATACGGAACTCAGGTGGGCCATACCATCTAAAATCATGTGAAGACATGCCTAAAACATATAAAAGCACTTGGTGGGCCCACTTGAAATTTAGATGTATCTGAAACTTGGTCTGACCCCTCATCCAAGTGGGACACACATAATGGATGGGCTGGATTTGTGAACCACATCTCGGTGGGCCCAATAAATGATTATGAATTTTTTTATGGAGGGTAACCCCTCTCAACTTTTGTATGTGGTGTGGCCCACAAAAATCAGAGATTGACTTGATTTTTAAGCCCTGGGCCCACCATGGAATGATGCATCTAACTGATGGGGTAGATGTTCAACACGCATCACGGTGGGCCCACACAACTCGACCACATGGGAAGTTCCCATGAGCACGACCACATAGAACCTTTTTCACATATATATATATATATATAACTAGTTGGACGGTCCAACTAGTTTCCAATTTGAGTGCTAATTAATGTTAATAAATAATGCTCAAGAAAGTTATTTTGAAGAGGAAAAGAGTTGTCAGCCTAGGTGGGCCCACCATAACATTAATGAGAAATCCACTCCAACCATTAGGTGAGTCACACCATGTTAGACCTAGAGACCGGAAATAAGCCCCATCCGTAGTTTAAGTGGACCACACAATTGAAAACAGTGTACAATGAAAGCTCACCCTCCAATTGGTTTCCCTTGGCATAGCCCAGTTGAATCACATATGGACCTGATTTTTGGGCATCAAGACAAAAGTTTGATGTGGTATCTAATGGTTGGATTGGATTTCACATAATCATCATGGTGGGCCCTATAAAAAATAAGGGCGGACGCTCCTTTCCAAATTATTGCCTTAGTATAGCTCACTTGAATATCAGCTTGATTTTTTTAGCTCTTGGACCATCATGGGATTATACATGTAATGATCTGAGTTGATCACACATGCATAGCAATATATATCCCATAAAAAATAAAAATAAAAAAATCAAGGATAAGTGTACATCCGACATAACTTCATCCCTAAGTTCCCGTAAAAGTTTCCAAAAAAAAAAAAAAAAAAAGCCATTTAGTTTAGTTAGCTGGACTATAGCCACTGTTTACCGTATGATTAATTTTTAAAGTATTAAGTGCTTATAAAATCCAACCCTTCCAAGAGTTTAATCCCAACAAGAAGATCATTCATTACAATGATTGTTAGTATTTACACTACGCCAAAATCGCTGATTTGCGACGGACTAAATCCGTCGTAAAACCAAATAAACGACGGACTTCATCCGTCGCGTAGTCCGTCGCTGTTTAGTGGGTCATTTTTGGTTTCACGACGGATTTTATCCGTCGTTTAATATGCGACGGATAAGGTCCGTCGCATAATAGCGACGGATAAAATCCGTCGTAAAAAATAAAAAATCCGTCGGTAAACTTCAGAAAATTAGTCGTCACTTAAAAATTAGCGACGGATAAAGTCCGTCGCTAATATAGTAAGCGACGGACCTCAAATCCGTCGTTAATTTTAATCAGAAATTAGCGACGGATAAGGTCCGTCGCTAATATGAGTGAGCGACGGACGTCAAATCCGTCGTTATTTTCAATGTTCAGAGCGTAGCGACGGATTTGGTCCGTCATTTAAATATCTGTAAAAAAAAATATATATACGCTGATAAATTATTATTAAAATTTTTTTTAATCTTGCACCTGATAGTCATTCAAAAAATAATTCACACTATTGTTTGATAAAGATCCTATTCACAAAATTGGTAACAACTCAATTCAATAAAAGAGGAAATGACCCAAGTGGCCCACTGCAACAAAAATTCACTTCAACCCTCCTAACTAAACACTTCCCCTTACTAAACTAGGACCCATACAAAAGAAATTACCAGGAACTTCAACTGTTGGCTATGCATTGCCTTGTATTGGCTACTTAGTATTTGCTCTTGTTCAACCTTCTTTTGAGCCCTTCCTACATATATTACAAACAACCAAATTCAATCAAAGAAAAGACTAGTTCAATCAACCCTTCATATATTTCAAATAACCAGCTCAAATCCATGGAAAGTGAATAGTTTAATCAACTGAAACCAATTAACAAAATAAAATATTAGAATTCATCCTACCCATTAGAGGTTAAGGTAAGAGCATTTCTTAACTTCATAGCATTCACTGGGAGAGCACAATACAGTTTGAAAAGATCTTTAGATGTAGACAAAGGAAGTGGGTCCTGCCAAGATTTGATAACAACCGATGTCTTGCCACATATCTGACCCCACATCTAATTTCAATGGGAGATGATCATGGTGATTATGGAGCCCGACAATTTGTTGGAGAAAAATCCAAGCCATCCACTAATTCCCTCATGTGATTTTACGGCTTGGGCCAAAAAATGATCTGAATACAAAGCTCAAGTGGGCCACACGGAATGTAAAAGTGCATATTGAATGCACAAATTGTCAGGGGCTATAGAAATTTTAGATTATGGAAAAAAATAAATCAAGTGGTTACATTCAACCCATTGTGAATGACCTTCTGAACAGTTGGAAATGCCATTTTAACAATTTGAATGGACTAAAAGCATAAAAAATATCCTTGGTATGTTCTTTGTACGTCAAGTGGCTTGTTCTTTGTAATCATTTGCTCTCTCTTGCCACTGAGGACCACTAACAGCAAACTCCAACTTCACAATGCCTAGAGAGAAGTTCTCAAATGAAATTTATCATAGGGAATCTACTAACAGAGAAGAATCATAAGTTTCGCAGCAGGAAGGAAAATGAAAGTTGTAACAAAGCAACTTGATCAGCAAAGAACAACAAAAATTGCAGAGGAGATTGGCAAAAACTCAAACGATAAAATTAAGGATAAACAAGCTCCAAATAAAAGCAATACAAAGGATAGTTGGGAAAATAATACGGACAAAAGGAAACAGGTTTTATGGAGTTTGGCTCCAATCTCCAAGGGAACAAACAAGTACCAATGGATCTTCTTTCTTTTTTGGACTTAAACAAAAGAAGGAGAAAACTAGTTTGAAATGGATCTCAATGTTCTATGTCACGAGAAAAACTTCCTTTCCAGCAGATTGAAATGGAAACATACTATTTTGGTACTAAAGAGGGACGCATCTTTGATTTTTGATAGTGTGAAGGGAATCCAGAGTAAGGTTTGCAAACATGAAGGTGTATGTTTGCTGTGACAGCTCTGGGAGCAGTAGGATGTTTTTAGATAAATCACAGCTTCAATTAGCATACAAGTATTCCCTTTACATTACCCAATACAGTGGTAAAATCAAGTCCATTTTCCCAATTCCAAAGCATATCTTAAGCTAATAATTAAAATTTGAACCAGACAACCATAATAAATTATTTTTAAAAAAAAATTAAAAAAAAAAAAAGATTCGGAGGATCAATACAGCTTGAATAAAATCTTGAGTGATTCAGAGAACGGTATGACAGAAGGTCAATGAATGCAAAAGTTGCCAGCTTTTCAAAAAAATAAATCCAATAGTTGCCGATACATGTCCAGCTGTGGTGTGGAATGGACACCAAATGAGAAAGTTCCAAAGCGAACAATAAATTTGGAGGTGCACCGACCTGAAGTACCATGTTCATTGACTCCCACTACATCAGTTGGTCGTAGACGAAGTTTAACCAGAGCAGTTTCAACCTGAAACACCATATTTGACACCACGAAATAATAAGCTCCAACTATATAAGATAAAGAGGACTAAAAAATCTCAACCGCATATAATCATGAAACCTACGCTTTCACTTTGCTGACACTCAATATGAATGAGATTATCAGTTGCCCATTCCAAACTAGCAGATCCGTTGCTTTCACATTCATTCAAATCCTCAAGCTTGATGTGATCAGCAAAGAAAGTTAATTGAGACTGAGTTAATAGACTATCCCCATATAAAAGATAATCAGGGAAAATAACAACCTCCTGCCGAAAATATTAAAAAATAGCAGTGAATGCCAATATGGCTGCAGGAAGCAGAACATCAAAATGAAAGAAACAATCGATCATATTCAAATATCCGAAGTGCAGAAAGTGAACAACATTAACATGGCAACTGATAAAGTGAAGAGTTTTTTGTTTGTGATGTTAAAATAAAATGAGACTGAGATTTATGCGTGGCAATGGGTCAGATCTGTTAGTGGTTGAGCTGGTCCAACCCACTTCTTAGAAAAGTTTGAGCCACACTTAATGGATTGTTGGTCAGGTTCGGCCATAAAATGAGTTCGTTAAGTAGATCAGTAGGGGTTTGCTCGACCCCAACTGGGCCCACTTTTAAGAAGCTTATAAATAGTAATAGATAGCTTTAATCCCAAACCCTTAGAGTAGACAGGTCAAGTTGAGTCGGACTTGAGCCTAATAATTTGTTTCAAGTTGGGCCTCAGGCTTAAATTCTAGACTATATAGCAAGTCTGCTTGGGTTGCAGTTCAAGGGTTCTAGGTTGGGCTCTAGTTTGAATCTCGGCCCATTTAGTAAATGGGCTGTGCATGGGTTTGACTTGTTGCTACTTTGAACCACCGAATTTATGGTTCTACACCTTTATTGTTGATTAATTTGCAATGCAAATTTATACTTACAATGTAGAGATTTTGTACTTTGCTTTATTCGGTAGCATGCATATAATATAATGCTATGCATGCTTCATTTATAATAATAGCATTAATGATTTCACATATAAACTGCAAAAGATGTTTTGGACATCTAAAGAAAAACAGTCAATCATACAAGGAAACTTGATGGTAGAATGATGATGCACAAAAAACTAGTCACGAGGAATGTTTATATTAAAGCCTTGTAAGGTTTCGAGAACTTACATTTACATCACTCTTATTGCCAAGTAGTCCTGAAAAAATAAAAACAAATCATAATAGAAATATGTGTACCTTCTGTCACGCATAAAAAGATGAAAAGCTAACAAATCACTAGATTAGTCAAGCAAAACTACTAAATAATTCAAGATAAAGATTTAGTCAAATAAGAAGATGAAAAGCTAGCTTGGGTGTTTTGCATTTTTTTTGCATTCCTTTTATTTTATTTTACTTATTTATTTAGTAGTTTTTGAATTTTGGCTTGTGGGTGTTGTTGCAGGATTGTTGAGGTGTGGGAAAAGCTGTAGATTAAGGTGGACCAACTACCTCAGGCCTGATTTGAAGAGAGGCCTCTTATCATAATCTGAAGAGAAGATGGTCATTGATCTCCATGCCAGTCTTAGCAATAGGTACTCTTCCCATCATCTCAACCCTTTTTCTTTTCTTTTTTTCTTTTTTGTCTTTTTTTTTTCAACACCTTTGGGCCCCATCTTAGATTCCCATTTTATTTTTTTCCAATTTGGACCACATTTTTTTAGCACATTAGTTTATACATTCTACCTATATTCATTGTCTCATCTCCTGTATTTGTTTTTTCTTGCAGGTTGTCTAAAATAGCTGCGCATTTGCCTGGCATAACTGACAATGAAATAAAGAACCATTGGAACACCCACATTAAAAAGAAGTTAAAGAAGATGGGCATTGACCCCATCACACAAACCATTCTCTCCTTCAATTGAAGAACCACAAAAACAACAGCTACAGCAACAACCACAATAAGAGCAATACAATACTTTCAAAAGAAGAAAATGGCATTACAAGTGCATTGAATTCTACAGAAGCTGATGCTTTCCTCAGCAATTCCCGTCTTTTGTACTGATTAATCTTTTATATGAATGAAGATAATGTACTATAGTGTTGGGTTATCTCTTTTAATGTTGACCTTTCAGTTCAGTGCACACTCTTTCTTCACATTTATGCTTTGGTTGTGTGAATTGAGCTTGTCTCTTATCATGCAAACATGTTACTAGATCTTGTTCTTCTTGTTTCCTTCTAAATCTCCCTTGGTTCATAGATAATTTTTGAGATCATGATTCAGTTTAGGAATAGTCCAGTTGACCCTTTTAGTAGCCTGAAAGAATGATGGGCTAAAAAGCGTTGGGTTTTGCAACCAACAATATTTCCAATTACCTTAAACTAAGTACCATCACAGCTATTTAAGGATGAACTATTTCATAATAAACTAGGGGTGAAAAAGTCAAGACATCTAGCTCTTGAGAGACAACCAAGTCCATTTCTATTGTCATAATGGAATATCATATGAGTTCTAAGGTTTCAAATGCAATAGATTGAAACTAGATCTATTTGAAGCATTAATGATACAAAGCCAAGATCAGAAACTTCAATACAAAGTGAAATAATGAAGACCAACTCAGATAAATGCATAGCCAATGCATGTTGATGTCTAGATGAGTATTCTGAAGTTGGCAGTGGTCAGTGTAAAAGGTAACTTTCTTTGTATGAATGAAGCAGAGGATGGCCTAGACTTCAGATGTGATGGTAAAATGTATACGAATCACAAACGAGTAATGGCATATTATCTTTCAAGAAAAGAAATCTTAGCAAGTTTCAGTGATTAATGTTGAAACTTTTTTTTTTTTGCAAAAACGGTGGCAATTTTAGCCATGCTCTATTCCACAATTTGGGTGGGTCCACGATTGGCACCAATATGCATAGTGCCGGCACATAACAAAATGCAAAGAGACTCATTTCCACACACACACAAGCTATGTCATGTCCTCTTCATCTTTCAGTTTCTAACAAGTCAGTTGTTAGTATGTAGAGAAGAGATTGCAGATTTGGTTTGATTATGGCACCAGATTTTTTTTTTTTTTTTTTATTTTTAACAGAAACAAAATCCAAAGATATAAAACAAAATAAATTGTTAGATTTTTATTTATCACATCCTCTGAACCAATTCACTACCTGTAAATGGATTTGTCTCTCATTTTGATACGAGCAAACCTTTCAAGCTAATAATCAATTAAGACGGAATAAACTCCTTCGCCTCATCTCTGACCTCACTCGAGAAAAAAAAAAAAAGAAGTGCCAGAAGTTCTAAAGGGATGCCCATCAGCCGCTAGCAGACGATTTCATGGATGGCATCACTGACAGCTGGATCATCAGATCTAACGGCGAGCTTCATGGCAACTTGCTTAGGCCCGTCGATCCCGAACGACAATCTGACAAGCACTTTCACGTTGCCAATGAACACCCCAGACAAGAGACACGTGTGGGATCTTGAATTGCTTGGAACAACCTCTGTGCCCTCACAGGGCTGCATGCCGAGAATGTTGATGACAGCACTCACAGCCTCTGCCAAGCTCTCCCTCACGCCAAGACCATACTCATCAACCCTCTCGGATTCTGGGTCCATGCTTTCCCAAGCATTTTTGAAATTGGAAACTCTCACCTTCAAGATATAATCCGCAGAAACAACCTCGAGATCGAATAGCTTTCTTATATTCAAATCCCCCTTCTTCTCTGAGAATGTTGCTTAGAAAGTTCATCAGTGATCGATACTTGAGTGGAAATTTTAGGCACAAAGATCGAATAGCTTCCACAATTGTACAACAACAATTTTAAACTCGTCTGCAATGTCAGACATGAAATTCGTTATCTGCTTCATCAGACGATCAACACTTGATTCATTGCCTGTCTTCAAAAGTGTAGTGATAGCAAGAGTAGCAATGCTTCTGTTTTGATCTCAAATTAAACTCTCCATATCTATATTGCAATATGTGACTGCAAGGGGATGTGTCATTGCAACCTTGTTTAGAGTACGCACAGCAGCAAATCGGAGCACTGGCTTGGACGAGCTCAAAAATAGTTGGAGAACAGTAATAGCAGGAGTCAGTTCTCGACTGGTAACTCCACTCAGCTCTGTTATTGCTCTTGCAGCTTCGAATATAACCATTTCTGCTTTGTGTCGCAGGCATCCCTCTAGAAAATCATAAAAAGGACGGTCTCCTGTTTGCGTGTTTTGGCTTGACTCACGTATTACCTGGCTAGCATATCGAATCAAAAGGCACTGTGCCAAAGGTGAGCGAACTGTTCCTCTTGTAAGGCTGGTAACAAGCTTACTAACAGCCAGGCGGTCATTCTGCCTAATCTGGTGGAGTGCTAGTGCATGAAATTGTACTAGTGCAGCCCTTGATTGAACAGCTTCCTGTACCTCATTGCTCCACCTTTTCACAATTTCTGGATTCGTCTGGAGTAGGTGAACACCACTAACAAGAGCAGCACTTGCAACAACTAGATTCTTGTCAACAATCGCTTGCTTCAAGTACCTCTCAATTTGAGTAAGAAGGGTTCCATCTGTAATTCTACAGAGAACCCTTATAGCATTGGCCCTGTACATGTCGGTCTTGCTATTCATATCTTTCATTAGAGAGCTCGTGACAATGATAACCTCATCTGCGGAGGGGGAGAGCTCCTTGATCATCAAATAAACCATTCTCCTTAGGCCAGTATCCTTGGACTGAAAAAGCTTTGTGACGGCAAAAAATACCTCGGTGGCTTCAACCTTTGTAAATGTTTCCCCCTGATTGAGTAAATACAGCAGTTTTGTGATGACCTGAGAACATCTCCTCGCATCAAGCTGAGGATCATTGAAGACACTGGCTTCTTGAAGGACCGCTCCCTTCTCAATCCCCAAGAACGGAGAGTATTCTTCCTCATCTCTATCGTCGTCTTTCTTTATGAGAGGTTGAGCCATGGCGAAGAGAGATCTGAAACTCTCTCTCTCTTTCTCTCTGTCTCGCAAACTCTCTCTCTCTCTCACTCTCTCTCTCTCTCAAGTAAAGTTCAAGCTTTTGTAGACAAGAAAAACCATATGAAAATAGAGCACGACATATACTGTGATCTGGGTATCCACCAAGGTGGGTGGATCCCCGACGATTACGGCACCAGATTAATGTTGAAACATACTCCGAAATAAATAAATAAACATAATCACTCAAGCCTATACTCCGAAAACCAAAACAGTCTCGATCTTCTTAAAATGTATACACCATTGAAAAACCTCTCAACCATCTAATGTTTTCCAACAAAAAATAAAAATAAAAACTCGAGCCAAAAGAAACTCCATTAGATGAATACTAGACTATCGCCATTCCCATTTCTCCTCTAGGATGAAACTGACATATCCAAAAAAGGAATGAAATAAGCCAAGAATCGAAGAACGCATTACATGAAAGAACCCTCGACCATCTGCATTTCCAAACAGCCAAGCTTCAAAGAAGAAAACCCAAACCCAAAACCCAATTTGCAAAAATCCAACATCCAGATATTACCCACCACTGCAAAGAGTAATAAGCTAACATACCAAAAACCCAATTACATAAAAACCCAAATTCCAGGTAAAAGAAACTCACATCTAAAAACTACTGATTTCACAAAAAAAAAAAAAAAAAAGCAAACAAACAATGATAACCAAACATCAAACACTGTTCCCTAGGGAAAAAAAAATTGTAAAAAACCCAATTCCAGAAAGCAACATATCCAAAAAGAAAAACCCATTTCGATAAAAATAAAGCAAACAATCAAATATCGATATAATATATATATATATATATATATATATATATATATATATATATATCCGAAAACCCAAATCCAGAAATCCATAAATCGACACTCCAAAAACCCAGATATCAGAATCCAATAACAAACGCAATCCAATTTCAAACGAGAATAGAAAGATGGAAGGGAGATACAACTAGGTTTTGGGGATCTAAATTAGATAAATGAGTACATACCTAGATTGAAGACCTCAGTTTGAAAAAGGCGAAATGGAGGCCGTTTCCAACGAAGAACAGGATAGAACGGAATTCAAAAGAGGGGAAAATGGAATTCGAAAGAGGGTTTTAGAAAACCCTCTTCGAAAATGAAATTTGCATTCAAATCCACACAATGTGTGTTTTACATCATTTAAGTAATATCATATGTTATCATCCGTACATTTAACGGACCACCTAATAGTTGTTTATAATTTTATTATATGGTAAAATTATCAATATTAACAATCTACAAGTGTAACCACTATTTGGATGGTCTGGATAATCCTAAATCATTGCCACAAGTGAAATGAACAAATCACCACCATTTTACATTAAATCCACAGCTACGACCACTTACGTTTCCATTACTGACGGGTTTGGCCAGTGATGCTGGTTGGTGCTCTGTGGGCCCCACTATGATGTATGTGTTATATCCACACCGTCCATCCATTTTGAGATATCATGTTAAGTCATGAGCCAAAGAATGAGGCAGATAAAAATCTGTAGTGGACCCCACCACAGAAAACAGCGGGAGAGTGATTCCCACCGTTGAAATATCCTAAGGCCCATCCTAATGTTTATTTGAAATCCAACCTGTTCAACAGTTAAAAAAGACACAAAATGAGGGAAAACACAAATATCAGCGTGATCTAAAACTTCCGTGGCCTTTAAAAGTTTTTAACGGTGGGCTTCCCTGTCCCACTGTTTTCTGTGTTGGGGTCCACTGGAGCTGTGGATTTAACTCATTCTTTGGATATTGCAAATGGATGGAAGGTGTGGATATAAAACATACAACATGGTGGGGCCCTGGGAACTTGCTGACGTCACTTCAGTAGCTAGTCTTGCTACTCCCCCTGACACCAGCCCTGTGGGTGGTGGTCGGTGCTATGTGGGCCCCACCATAATGTATGTATTTCATCCTTTACGTTCATCCATTTTTAAAGATTATTGTAGGGATTTATTCCAAAAATGAGAGGTATATAAATCTTAGGTGGACCACACCACATGAAAACAATAGTGATTGGATATCCATCATTAAAATCCTCCTAAGGCCCAATGTACTGTTTATTTGACATCCAATCTGTTTATTAGGTCATACAGTGCCTAGATGAAGGGAAAAACAAAAATCATCTCAATCCAAAACTTTTATAGTCCCCAAAATGTTTTTAATGGTTGACGCTCATTTAACATTGTTTCTATAATGTGGTCCATTTCAGATTGGGATATACCTCGTTTTTGGTCTCATGCTAGATGATCTTTAAAAATAGATGGACGGCATGGATGAAACACATACATCATGGTGGGGCCCATAGAGCACCGACCACCAGCCATTGGCTGGTGTCAGGGGAAGTGGCCAATCCGTTCCCCTTATTTGTGGTGTGGCCCATTTAATCTTTGGATATGTTTCATTTTTTAGATAATTCTCTAAAATGATCTCGAAAAATGGATGAACGGTGTAGGTTGATCCTAAATTTTCGATAAATCCAAAACTCAAGCGGACCATGTCACACGAAACAATGTGGAATAATGATTTCCACCGTTGATACCTTCCTTGAGCCCACAGTAATGTTTATTTTTCATCCAACCTGCTTATAATATAAAAAAGATATGACTGAAGAGAAAACACAAACATCAGCTTGATCTAAAACTTCTATGGCCTCCAAGAATTTTTCAATGGTAGAGGTTCAATCACACTATTTCCTATGGTGTGGTCCACTTGAGCTTTGGAATGTTTTCTTTTTGTTCTTTAGACTTAAAATTATCTGTTAACGTAGATAAACGGAATGGATAAAATAAATAAATAACGGTGGACCCCACAAAGTTTACTTTGGTAAAGGTAATGACTAACTCACCTAAATGTAGAGGGGTTTTCTTAAAACATTCATAATCATATATTGGGCTTGCCTTAATGTGATTAACATATCCAACCACTCATTATGTGTGTCCTACTTGGATGAGGGGTCAGACCAAGTTTTAGCCGCATCCAAAACTCATGTGGGCCCCACCAAGTGCTTTTATACTTTTTATGATGTCTTGACATAGTTTTAGATGGTATGATCCACCTGAGTTTCATTTACGGATGATTTTTTATATATCTCAGAACCTAAAGGGGACACATTAAATGCACGGTGTTGATGTTCGACACACATCATGATGGGGCCCACAAAACTTATTAACATCAATTTGTAGGTTCTCGCGAAGTCAATAAGTTGGGTCACAATTTTGACAATAATATTTAGCTCATCTTATATGTATAGTCCATTCACTCTATTTTATTCATCAATACCCTCAATTTGACTAGTTACTCGCCCCAATCAAGCTTGCTACATGTGAGAAAGGTATTGGGAATACAAGATGATCAACAGTTTAAGTGAAATTTGATTTAAACATATGAAGTTATTTACTCTTCAATCTGAACTAATTCGATTGTCCAAAAATGGTTAAATGTTCAATTAGTAGATGTGCCAAATAATTTATTAAAAAATATTTTTTTTCACAGACAAAATATCAATTTCCATTTAAAAATTACATTTTTTTTCAAAATGTATTTTTTTTTTACTCTTAATTTTTCTTTGAAAACTTTTAACAAAATATCATTTTTATTATGAAATATTTCAAAAAATAAATTAAAATACAAATTCTGAATTATTATTTTCAAAATATCTTAAATTTTCACAATTTTTAATTTTTTTCCCAAAAATTCTAAAATGCCGATTTTTTTCTTCAAAAGCATCATGTTGTTTTCAACTTTTCAATTTTTTTAAAAAATTATATATATTTTTTCAAAATCTTAGTGTTTTTATAAATAACTTTTTCTTTTAATTTCGAAATTTGAACATTTTCAATTAATTTTCAAAATCACAAAATTTTCAACTTATTTATTTTTTGTTTCAAAGTGTTTGTTTTTTGATAAAGTATCGATTTTTTAATATTGTTTTACTTTAAAAAATTTCAATTCTTTTTCACTTCTCCATTTTTTTAAAAGCATTTTATTCGAACTTGTCAATTTTTATTGAACTTCACAATTTTATTTTATTTTTTCAAATTTCAAACTCTTATTTTCTTTTTTAAAATATTTTCATTTTTCAACATTGTGAAAATTTTTGCATTTTTAAAAATATTTTTAATTTTCTTTTTTAGGATATTATTTTTTCTCAAAATAAAATGCTTTTTTTTTTTCAAATTTATCAACTTTATTAAATATTATTTTTTGTTCCCACAAAATAGATTTTTATTAAATCACGATTTTTATTTTTTCAAATCTAATTTTTTCCTCAAACATTCTTAAAATTTTTAAACTTCTCAATATTCTTTTTCATGTAATATTACAAATCATTTAAATATTAGTTTTAAATTAAATAATAAAAATTCCACTCATTTGATATAAAAACAAAATAAATTTTCTTTTTGCATTCAATCAATGGTTAAAAAATAATCTTAGATACAAATATGTACAATTAAACCACTGAAATTCTATTAAAAAATAATTATTAGACTATATAAAAAAAAAAACTTAATTTTCCGCCATATTCTAAAAAAAAAATTTTAAAAATTATGTCAAGGCAAGTCCTTTAACGACGGACCTGATCCGTCGCAAAATCAACTGAAAAGCGCGCCATTTGATATTTTGCGCGGGAATTTGCAACATCATATTCCGTCGCCAAATCAAAATTTGCGACGGATTTTGTCCGTCGCCTTGTTACGACGGACTAAAATCCGTCGTAAATCAGATTTTAGCGACGGATTTTGGTCCGTCGCTAAATTCTGCGACGTTCGGACTACGGATATTGGGAAAGGACAAACGTAGCGACGGACTTTTTCAGTTAGCGACGGATGAAATCCGTCGTTAAACCAACAGATTTTTGCGACGGACAAAGTCCGTCGCAAAAATACGTCGCAAATTGGCCTATTTGGCGTAGTGTTACTTATCAAGTGGTCTACACCATATAAAACAATAAGTATACATTGGTAATTGATAACCATACAACTAGATATTAAAGAGTTATTAAAAAGGTGATTCTTAAGATGTTTAACCTGTTAGAGGGTTTAGATGTCATATAAACATGAAAGGTTAGAAGTTACTAGTGGTTGAACTTTGATATATAGTCCAAACCGTTGGAGATGAAACCTTAAAAAAAGTTTGTCTAGCGCGGACTGGATTCGGCAGTGTCCTTTAATATTGTTCGAGGTGCTCCATGGGCCCATTATGATGCATTTGTTTTGTCCACGTAGTCCATCCATTTTTTCCATATCATAGTGGGACATGATCCTAAAAATGAAGCAAATCCAAACTCCAAGTGGACCACACCATAAGAAATAGCATTGATTGAATGCTCACCATTGAGAACTTTATGAGGCCCACTACAATGTTTGAAAGTGCCATGGTTTGTCAATTAGCATTAGTGATGAGTCAGCAAGACAAGTGAGCTTCATAGGAAGATCATTCAAACGTTTGCCTCAACAGGATGTGTGCCCGATCTTGTAAAAGGTAAAACTTAGCCTCACATCCCATGTCCCAAAACACCAGGTATATAAAACCCTTTAAAATGGATAGAACAACATAGGGTTTAAGGTGAGAAAACTATTTCTCAAAATCAGGAAAATCTCTAAGTTTTCTGCCTTTATCGATTTATTGATAAGTGGTTCGATGAAATCGAACTCTGTTATCGATGTCCTTGAAACCCACTTGATATTATCGAATTGAGGACTTCAAATGTCCAGCAACCACAAAGAATCCTGGACTGAATTATCGATGAATCGATGTCCTATTCAATATCATCGACTTTCGAATCTCGAGTTCATCAAGACGTCTCGATAAAATCGACAACTGGTTAGTTGTGTCCAATATACAGTTAAGGAAAATCATGCGAGTTTCGATATCTCGAAGAGAGCCTCGATATCCTCAAAAATTAAACCTCGATAATATCGACAGACCTTCGATGATATCGGATTGGGATACAAATCTTGCCAGCAAGCCTTGAGGTAAATTCTTTCAAGTATCGAGGATCACTCGATAAAATCGATATTCAAATATCGATCATATCGAGACCAGGTCGATGTTATTAAAATAGGACACAAACTGTCCAGCAAGCTTACAAGAAAATTTCCTGAAAAGATCGATGAATCGACACTGGTATCATTATCATCGACATTCAAATTCAGATGATATCGAGGGATGCTCGATCATATCAATACCTGTTAAGTTTCAAAGGCAAGTTTACTCTCACATTTTTCAAATGTCGAGGAATCGAACCATGCGTCAATGAAATCGGAGTTCGAAATCCGATGACATCGAAGAATGTTCGATATCCTTGACCAGTTGGCAAAAAGGTTCAAAAGCATTTGACAGATTGAGTTCGTGTCATCGAGCAGCAATTCGATGCTATCAAGAGTATACGCTCGGTGATATCGAAGCCTGCTCGATGATATCGAACTCTGTTAAAAATATGACTGCTTTATTTCTGTTGGAACTTTTTGCTTACTTAATGAGAGCTTGCCTGAGGTTATTTGTAAAGAAAATAGATAGAGCTTTTGAGTGTTTAATCCAGATCATATACCCTAAGCCTTTTTCTCTCGTGGGAGTTTATCCTCCAATCCACCCTCATCGTTGATATTCAATAGAGTGGATTGGGGAATGAACATCCGCATTTAAGGATCCTCCAGCTACCACCTTAATGGCAAATCATTGAGCTGGGATACCTTGAATGCATAGATGATTGAAATCACTCTGTTTCTAAAATGGAAAAACCTTTAATAGAGTAGGATTCCAACATAACCTTGACCCAATTAGTTGCTATACATTGGAGCATCATTTATGTTGCAATTCAAGGGAGCTGAAGATTCATCATCATCAAAGGAGGAGATTTTTATCAATGTGCTAAATGGGGCTCATCTGCTTATCTATAAGTCATTAGAGTCTAGTGACCCTGCTGATCATTCCTTGTGTAGGATTGAGTCACAGGTGATTCTCACCCCTTTCAAGTCCTCATAGGAGGCCTCCGACGGGAGAGTACGTGGGGGTGCTATGTGTTGACCCTTGCTCTGTGGAGAGCATAAACTTAGGTCCTTGTGTAGGTCCTTAACCTGTGTGGTCTAAAACCTAGGTACTGTGTGTTGACCTTTGCTCTTGTGCAGGGCATAAATTTTTAGGTTTCTCGTGCGGATCCTTGGCCTGTGTGGCCTAAAATCTGGGTGTTGTGTGTTGACCCTTGCTCTTGTGTGGGGCATAAACTTGTGTCTCGTGGAGACATGTTAGGTACCTTGTGTAGGTCTTAGAGTCAACCTGGTGTAGGTTGTACTAGTTTGAGGTGAATCTGATTTGAAACCTCCGTTAGTGAGATCCGGTACATCAAGGGTTGAGTGCATCCGCCGGAAGTGGAGTAGACATGTAGTCGAACCACTATAAAAATGGCTGTGTTTGGGATTGCTATTTACTTTACTGCCTGTGTAAATTCTCTAAATGTTCTCATAATGCATGTTTACATGATTACCTAGAACTAATTAGAATCACATCTCACACACAGTCACATCCATCATGAACTATATTATACATCTTGTTTATGTTTTGAATAGTCTTATGATCGGATCCTCTATTTGGCTTGGAAGCCATTAGAGTTACATTGAAGCAATCTTGCTATTTGCATATTAGTTAAGGATATGGTTGATAGGTTTTAAATCATCTTAAAATTTTAAAAAGTCCTATTCACCCCCCTCTATGACATCTTGGCATATTCTCACTTCAACTAAAGCAGTCATACCGCAATTTCAATTGGTATCAGAGCAGGTCTCTCTTAAGGGCTTCACCGCCTAGAGAGTTATCTTGACTGAAGTTGGTAATGTGGCCAAAGGAGAGGGCTCATCTGTAACTAGACCTTCGGTATTTGATGGATTAAATTATGCTTGCTAGAAGGCTAGGATGCACTACTTTCTGAGATCTTTGGATCATGATGTTTGGGACATTGTTGAAATTAGATATGTGCCACTAACTAAACAAATAGTACTTGAAAATGGCACAACTATCGCCAAACCAAAATCCAAAGAAATGTGGACAACATTCGATAAAGAAAAACAAACGTCTAAAGCTAAAGCAATGAATGCTATTTACTGTGTTGTGTCCTAAGAAGTCTTCAATCAAATCAGTACGTGTCGAACAACTAAAGAAGTTATTGGAAACAACTTATGAGGGAACCAGTACAGTAAAAAGATCCAAGCTGTAACTCCTAACATCACAGTTTAAAAGTCTCAGAATGGAAGAGCATGAGACCTTAATGGAGTTTTTCACAAAACTGAACATCATCTGCTACTCCATGGGTGGATAAGGAGAAAAGGCTTCGGTTCCAAAAATCTATAGAAAAATTCTGAGAACTTACCGAAACAATTCAACTCGAAAGTTACAACTATTGAAGAATGTAAAAACATGAATGAGATGAAAGTAGAAGAACTCGTAGGTTCCCTACAAACATTTGAACTACACTTCAAGCAAACTCCTAAACCCAAAAATATTATCCTTAAAACTTCAAAGAACACTACAAATGAGGAATATGAAAGTGAAAGGGAGAATGAAGTTAATGAAGTGGCTCTTTTGGTTCAACGGTTCAGAAAATTTTTTCATAAAAATTGTGGCCGACCATTTAAAGGAATACAGTTGGACAACAAACATTTTACAGGTAAATCTGGTAAAAAGTCCAAAGAATCACAATGCTACACTTGTCGAAAGTTTGAACATCTTTCCACTGAATTCCCAAATAGGAAAACTAATGGAAAAGCAATGGCAGCCACATGAGATGATACCGAAGAGTCAAATTCAGAATGTAATGACTTAGAGAGTGACGGATACCAAAAATCCCTGAAAATTCTTATGGTCTCTACAATCTCCAACATTCCCATAGAAACCGAGAAAATCAAAGAACCTCAAGCCACTGAATCAATGTTGTCAAATCACATATGCGATCCTTTGCGATTGCATATGCGTGTGCGCGTATGCGATCGCACAATCGCATATGCGGTCGCATATTTTTTTTTTTCGCATTTTTCAAAAAATTAAAAAAAAAATCAGAAAAATCAGAAAAAATTCAAAAGAAAATAAGAAAAAATAAAATAAATTATTATATGTCATTGGGACATGAAATACATTTAATTTAAGTAAAAAAAATAAAACCATACATGATAGATACATCATACATTTACAATTTAGTAATTTACAAATTACAATATAGTTAACTTTTTAAATGATCTTGAGTCTTAACATTAACAATTAACATTTTAGTTAGTAGTTACATTTAACAATAACAATTAACAAATATAAAATATGAAATATGATTTATGAAATATCAAATATCCATATTCAACATTCAACACTACATGTACATGATAGATGATACTATCATAATACATAATATATCAACTATCAAGTTATCAATGATTTAATATCAAGTTATCAACAAACAATCGACAACATCAACACACTTAGGCTTATGAGACAACCATTAAACAAAATTAAGAAATGTATTTATTATTTATGATTTATCTAATCAATAATCATGATATACATTGATCTAGCATCCATTGTGGCACATCACCACCGGTCCACCACCACCACCACCACCACCACCACCATCATCATCATCATCATCATCATCATCATCATCATTTGAGTCATCTCCTTCTTCCACATACACTTCTTCTTCTTCTGTTTCTTCGTCATTTGTACGTACTAATACTTCATCAACATCCAATGGTGGATGGTCTTCAATTTGATCATTATTATCACCTTCTCCTTCTTCAATCTCCTCAATCTCATCAACGGGTTGATGACTACTACTCGTCCCCTGGCTTCTCCCCATCCTTCACCTTCGAGTGGTACTACTACCTTCACCAGGTGTCGATCCATATGCGGCAACTTAAACTTATGCCCATGTCAGATCCTCTCCAGCAAATACCAAGTACTCCGTCTCTACGAGCCACTAGTTATCTGTATCTAACTCATCTAAGCAGATAGGGGTCAAAGAAGCGGGGCTTTTCTTTCCTACTTTGGAATCGTTCTCACAATTTTTGATTGTATTGAACGAAAACCAAGTCGTTGAGCTTTTTTTACTCAAGGCGATTCCTTTTCTTGGTATGAATCTGCAAGAAAGAAAGCGCATTTGGCATTAGCTATTTAGGTAATTAATTTAGCTTAGGCCACTAAAAAATTAAAGTTTACAAAAAATAAAACAATTACTAAACAGTCTAAACTTTTACTTACTGACTCGAACGTGCTCCAATTGCGCTCACAACCACTGACAGAACATGCGAGTCCAAGAATTTTCATAGCCAACTTCTTTAGAGCTGGATTCTTCCTGTTCGAGTCCACTCCATAGGCAGCCCACCAGTCAGCTAAGAAAAACAGTTTAAGTATAGGTTAGATCTCTTAGAGACACTTTGTAGAAAAACTTTTTGTAACTTATAACTTGTAAGAGTTCAGTACATAGTTGACAGTGTACACTAACATTCATTCATAGAAGTACTTACTGGGTAATTTCATTGTCCGATGTCTTATTACGGTATCCCTTGAGAATATCCTTTCACTTTTTGTGTAGAAGTCCAGCAAAGTTGAGATCTTGTCCTGTTCTCCTCTATTTGGAATCATTCTTTCCAAGACATCAATAAATCTAACCATATGCATAGTTAGTGCTTCTGCTGGATCAACAGAAGTGAATAAACAGGCTCAGTTAAGAATGTAAGCAGCCAAATACAATGGGAATGACATTTGGCTGCCCCATCTTCTATCTATAATATCTAAAATTTGCCTATAATCACGGTCTCTATAGTTAAAATGGTCCATGATCTTATTTTTTCCCATCTCCATCGCATCATATATGTAGCCCATTGCGGGCTTCTCATCCCCGTCCACCAATCGCAACACAGAAATTAAGAGCTCGGATGATTTAACACCTTTAGCACCTGAGTCCAAAACTTTGAGAAAGAATTGTTTGTTGAACTCGTTTCCTGTTAGCCTTCTTTGACCAAGGCCCACTTGTAAAATCGGCTGATATTAGAAAGCTTCGAAGTTCTGATTTCTTTGCATGTAGCCTTTATAGTGTTAAAAAGGTTGTAGCGAAACGGGTTACTACTGGACGTAGCAAGTTACCCCCAATGTATTTTCTCATTCGACTGAGAAGAAGGGCGTGTTTGTACATAAAGATCGTGATTCTTCGAGCCCTTGCAATCACTTTTATAAATAATCTACCTATATCTTCTAACATAAGATCAATATAATGGGCCGCACAGGGGGTCCAAAATAAACGTCGCCTCTTCTCCATAAGAAGACGACCGACCATTATATACGAGGCTGTGTTATCTGTAATTACTTGTACAACCTAATCCTCACTTATTTCTTCAACTACACTATTTAGTAAGTTAAACAAATATTCTCCTATGTGTGAATGGCCCGACGCATCCACTGACTTCATGAACATTGTTCCAACTAGACAATTTACCAAAAAGTTAATGAGAGACCGACTGGATCTATTGGTCCATCCATCGGCTATTAGTAAACAACCATATATTTTTCATGATTCCCTATATTCAGCTATGAAGGATTGTGTATATTCAACTTCAGTTTTTAGGCATATCTCTCTCATTTCATGATATGAAAGAGGTTTAAGCTCAGGTCCAAATTGACCTATAGCCTCAATCATTACCTTGAAGCTTTTCGATTTAATGACATTGAAAGCAACGCCGGTTTGGTAAAACCACTTAACAATATATTGAATTGTGGTTTTCCTATTTTTTTGTTTATACCGGTCTTCTAAAGTTGTTTGAGCCGACCCTTTCCCTCTACCCCTTTGGTCGACCACATCCTCGGGGTGTGGTTTACACCATCTATCTATGGGCCCATGCCCTCGGGCTCTTTTCGATGGTTGTACTTGTGTTCTAGACCGGCCTGTTGAAGTAGGGGGAGTGGGACTAGCTTTATCTACATTAATTACATTTATATCTTCATATGCATCTTGTTCCATATATTCCTCCTGACGTAGGGTACTATCACATTCTTTCTTGATTGTTTTTCCATATATTCCACGATCTCTCTTCAGATTTCTGGAGTAATTTTGTCGCATGCTTTTGCATTCGACCCTGGTAAATGTGAAAGGTGTTGCTTGTGCCTTGCAATGCCACCGGAACTCACAAACCCACATAACTCACATACTATGTGAGTCTTTTCGGTAGCACTACGATAGTGCCCATACTTCCAACCCGGGTCATTTGACTTGTGCTTCAAAGAGGAAGATTGGGAAGAAGACATTATGATGGTGGATAGTGGTGTGTGTGTCTATTATTAGCACTAAAAAGTAATTAGCTAGCTACTAACTAGAAACTAGAAAGTAAACTACAAATAAAAAGAAAAATAAAGTAAGAGGCTAAGAAGTAAGAAGAAGAACTAAGAAGTAAGAAAGATGTAGATCTAATCTAAGAGAGTAAGTAAGAGTAAAGAGTGAAGAGCCTAAAGAGATGGGACTTGGGAGGGAGAGAGAGAGAGAGAGAGAGAGAGAGAGAGAGAGAGAGAGAGAGAGAGAGAGAGAGAGAGAGAGTTACACACTTACATTTACACACACACTTACACTTGTAGAAATTAGAAAGGGAGAAGAAGAGGGTGAGACTGAGAGAGAGTTGAGTTACACACTTACACTTGTAGAAAGGGAGAAGGAGAGGGAAAAGAAAATGAGAAAAAGAGAGAGAGAGAGAGAGTTGAGTTACACACTTACACTTGTAGAAATAGAAGGAGAAAGAGAGAGAAAGTTACACTTACACACGCACTTACACACTTACACTTGTAGAAACTAGAAAGGGAGAAGAAGAGGGAGAGAGAGAGTTGAGTTACACACACTTACACTTGTAGAAGGGAGAAGAAGAGGGAAAAGAAAATGAGAAAAAGAGAGAGAGAGTTGAGTTTACACACTTACACTTGTAGAAAGAGAAGGAGAGAGAGAGAGAGAGAGAGAGAGAGAGAGAGAGAGAGAGAGAGAGAGAGAGAGAGAGAGATTTACACACAAATAAAAGTAAAATTACAAATGTAACAACTAACAACTAACAACTAACAAATCTAAAAGAGGTTCCCAACTTCGAATCTTATTGTAACTTGTAGTCTTGTACTTGTAATCTTGAAATCTTGTTGTAACTTGTTGTAAGTTGTAACTTGTACTTGTAAGTTGTAAGTTGTAAGTTGTAAGATGTAACTTGTAGTCTTGTAATGTAAGTTGTAACTTATCACTTGTAAGTTGTAAGTTGTAACTTCAAACTTGTAAGTTGTAAGTTGTAACAACTAACAATTAACAAAGTAACAAATCAATTAACAAACAAAATATTTTAAAAAATGATAGAAATAAGTTGTTAGAAACTTAGAATTAGAAACTTAGAACTTGGAAAATTTAGTGGATGGAGATTGGAGAGGACTAGAAGAGTGAGGAGTCTTTGACTCTTGTCTTGAGTCTCTTGACTCTTGATCTTGATTCTTGAATATGGATGGTATGAATGATGTATCATGTATCATGTATCTTGGAGTTGGATTCTAGAATCTTGATTCTTGATTCTTGTTGTACCCTCTTGATTCTTGAAAGTTGAAAGTTGAAAGAAAAGAAAAGAAATATGGAAATGGAATATGGATGGAGAGGAGTGGAAGGAATGTAGAATGTAGATTGTAAAATGTAAAGTGCTTAGTAAGAGAGGATGTAGTAAGAGAAATAGAGAATAGAGAGAGAGAGTTTGAGCTTTTTTTGTAAGTAGGAATGCTTAGAATGCATATATATGAGTAAAAATATGGATTAAAAAAAAGGTCAAAAAACGGTCAGAAATCTGATCGCATATGCAGTATGTGATCGCAGACATCGCTGGCATATGCGATCGCATATGTGCAGGGATCGTATATGCCACTACCGCATATGCGATCAGGCCAGGAATATGTGCATATGCGATCGCATATTCACATATGCGACCGCACATGACAACAGTGCACTGAATCATTTCCATCTGATGATGAGAAAACAGAGAAAGAAGAAGAAGAAAAGGATAAATTGTAGGATGCCTATAATCAACTTTATATCCATAACATTAATATCCTTAAAAGACTTGGGATAAGTAAAAATAAAAATAAATTGCTGCAAATAGATCAAGACAAAACATTGGAAATCAATACACACTTGATTCTTAATCTACAGCAATACCACTCAGAAAATGATAGGCTCGAAAGAATCAATACTTTTCTCAAATCTGAGTCTGAAAAACTGAACAAACAGATTGAACTATTGAAAGATAAAAGCATGCATCTTCAGAATGAAAATCACACACTCATGTTTGATGTAGAGAAATCCAGAAAATCTGTTGAACTGAATTATAAATTTTCCTAGAGTAGTGAAAAATTAGAAAAACTCTTAGGGATGAGAAGACTTGGGAAAGACAAGAGTGGATTAGGATATGACAAATGTCATGTTCCAAACTTGGAAACCGAGCCCACAAAATTCCCGATTGCCGAATCCGGTGTTGACAGCCTTCGTAGTACCCCATTCTTGGCTTTCAGCGCCCATACGCCAGATTCCGATCCTGGGATCTTATAAGGAAGATTTTCAATGTACATTTGTCTCGTAAGAAGCATAACCACAAGTATACCCAAATCACAAGAACAACATCATCACCACATATCCACTAATATAATCATTTGAGTACAATGCTGAAAGGGAAATACAATATATCAAAAATCAAAGCTCCAGAAGATGATTGCACGCTCCATGCTCAATGCTGCTGCAACCTAACGCCACCTGCATGCATCTATTATGCATAAGCTTATAGAAAGCTTAGAGGGTGGTGAAATTGTGTGCGATGCACGTGCCAAGCATATAGATATCAGAGTAAGCGGAAATGCCGACAAGTCCATGAGTCATACAATATCAGAGTATGCAATACAGATCAGCTATGGAAATGAGGAGTTATAAAGAGCCAAATATCAGATGCTAAGGCTTCAATGCAATATGTAATTCCTGATGAGTTTACGAATATCATCAGCTGTATCTAGGCCATGCAAAAACATAGTAACCCAAAATGCCATATGCCACGGATGTAATGCAATATGCGGTGTGAATGGAATGCCCATGCTAGAGTGTGAAGTGAAATTACGGTAATGACCGCTTTAGTTGAAGTAGGAATATGCTAATAGTCCTAGAGGGGGGTGAATAAGACTTTTTAAATATTTTATGGCTATTTAAAATCTTATCAATCTTATCCTGAGTAAGTAAGCATTTATTAGGATTCCCTTAGAGTAACTTTAATGGCTTCCAAGCCAAATAGAGGATCCAATCATAAAACTACTTTGAAAGATAAACAAGATGTGAATCAGAGTTTATGATGGATGTGACTGTGTGTGAAACGTGATCTCAGATAATCAATATAAAAGCATATAATCACATAAGGAATGAAAGACAATAGCAATCACAAACACAGTAATTTTTATATTGGTTCGACTACTTGTCTACTCCACCCCCGGCAAACGCACTCAACCTTTGAGTGTATCGGATTTCACTAAGGAGGTTTCACAACAGGTTCACCTCAAACTAGAGGTTTTAAATCAGGTTCACCTCTAACCAGTACAACTTACACCCAGGCTGACACAGCGTGTCCTCATGACATAGTTTATGCTCTCACGAGCAAGGGTTAACACATAACACCCGATTTTAGGCACACTGGCCAAGGATCCACTCAAAGAACCTCACAAGTTTATGCTCTCCACCGAGCAAGGGTCAACATAAAGCACCCACCACGTACACTCCTGCCGGAGGCCTCCTACGAGGGCTTGTAAGGGGTGAGGAACACCTTAGACCCAGTTCTACAGAAGGAATGATCACAAGGGTCCTCTAAACTCTAATGACTTACAGATAAGTAGATGAGCCCCATTCAGCACGTTGTCAAAGATCTCCTCCTTTGTTGATGAAGAATTTTCTGCTTCCTTGAACCGTAACTCAGAAGATGTACCAATACATGGCGACGGGTTAGGTCAAGGTTATGATGGAATCCTACTCTCTTAAATGTTTTCCTATAAGGAAGATAGAGCGATTCCAATCATCTATGCATTCAAGGTATCCCAGCTTAATGATTTGCCTTAAGGTGGTAGTTGCAGGATCCTTGAATGCAGAAGTTCATTCCCCAATCCACTCTATTGAATGTCAATGATGTGGGGGGATTGGAGGACGAACTTCCAGGAGAGAAAGGGATTTGGGTATATGATCTAAGGTTAAACACTGAAAAGGCCTAGCTATAAGTCCTAGAGGGGGGGTGAATAGGACTATGCCAAATAAAACTTATAACAGCGGAATTAAAGTGAATATGATAGCCAAAATAAATCACAATGCAGGAAAGTAAAATAACCTCTAAAATCTGATCTTGAGGGATTGATACAAATGTTGTTCTAAGGACAACCTTTCACCAAAAACCAAAGTTTATGGTAGGACAACCTTATTTCTAGAAAGATCTTTGTATCAAATCTCAAACCAAAGAGGAATACAGAATTAAGCACAAATTGAACTAAAGTGTAATAACAAATGTATTGTTCTAGGATGACCATACACCATAAAAATGAAGGCAACCTTCTTTGGAACAACTTTAAAGGAAATTTAAATTCAAACAGATAAAGGAATAGCAGAAAGTAAATTCTAAATTATTACAAAATTCCCACAATGCTTGAATTAAATGATTACAACATTCACCACCACACATACATCACACAAATGAATATTAAAGATTAGAAATGTAAATCATTCAACCACAACACAAGGGATTATAGTGGTTTGCCGTGTGTTCACCAACTGTTAAACAACAAACCACACAGAATGCTACTCCACTCCTAATATCCTCACACAGGGGATATTAGCGTTCACTCACAAAATAGGTTTTCACAGGTTCACCCAAAACCTTTATAATTGTGTCTTTGTCTGTGGGCTTACACAAAAAAAAAACCTCACTTCTGAGTTTTCCTGGCTCTCCTCAGATAACCAATACAACAAGATTTTTCTGGCAAATCTTGAAAGAAACCAAAACAGAAAGGAATTTACAATTAAATGTAAAATACCTGAATATCTCCTTCGTTGTAGCAGCCCGGTAGAACCAAATCAGAGTAAATGATTGAATGTTCAAGTTCAATGTCCAGTACTCAATTATAATGGTTCTAATTCTAATAGATTTTAAATTAGACCAACTAGGGCTTGCCTTAATTGATTTTGATTCCAAAGAAAGGGAATAACAATTCCTCTTATCAAATTAGATTGGAATAGTAGAAACAAAATCAATTAGATAAAGCTAAAGAAAGAGAATATAAAATAAGCACACTTAGCTTAGATGGAGCACAAAATTATCTCTCAGAAGTTTGACGAAGATTGGCTTAAATGAAATACTTAATTGCTTGAATTCTTCTGAGTTTCGTGCTCTATTTATAGGTGAGCAGATCGCATCTTCGACTGGTCTAAGGAGCTCTTCGACTAGTCGAAGAAATAATGATTTGAAAAAATTTGGGCGCGATAAGCTTTGATCGTTTCTCTGACAGTCGAAGGCCTCCTTCGACCGGTCGTAGTCACCTTCGGACCGGTCGAAGACCTTGTAAATTATCGGACTTTGAATTGAAGATTTACGACTTGGTCGTAGAAAGCGAGCCGACATCTTGTTCCTTCGACTGGTCGAAGCCTAATAGAATTTATACGAACTTTGTAACAAACCTACGACCGATCGAGGAATTTCTTGGGTGGTCGAAGCAGAGCTAGGACTAGTCGAAGAAAGCATAGGACAAGTCCCCGAACTGCCCAAACACAAGTGTCATATACATATGACTTATGTATCCAAAATGGCCTACTTCTAAGGTCAACCTATGGTCATTCAAACCTCAATAAAGAAGTAAGGACATTGAAAACATTAGGAACAAGTGACCTAGAAGTTTAAGCCTTGAAGTCTTGATGTAGCTCAACCTCGAAAGTGACTTGAGTTCTATACGAACTACTTTGTACTCTTCTTGAAGTCTTGTACTCTTCTTGAAGTCTTGTATTCTTGAGTCTTGTCTTGAGAGCAAAGTATGAAGTCAAGGTTGAACTTTGTACTTGTGATCTTTTCTTGTTGTGAGCTTTGCTTGTTATGAATGTTGAACTTTAGAAAGAGCTTCACTAATGCAAGTTATATAACAGTGTTTTTGTCACCACTAATTTGACAACATACAGGGATATAAACTATAGCACTTACAATCTCCCCCTTTGTCAAATTAGTGACAAAACACATAACAAGATATAACCAAGATAAAAGTAGAATCACTGGTCACCGGTTAGAGCAATATAAACCAGTTGACATCAACTCTGGCTTACCTGCAAATTAAATCAATATCCAACATTCAACCATTCCAAACATACTCCTCCCCCTAAGTAACATAACCATTCTCCCCCTTTTTGTCACAATATGACAAAGAAAATAACAATATAAAGGGATATATGAGAGGAAATAAGATAAGATATGAGATAATAGCAGAAAAACAGATACTGTCAACACAAAATAAGCAAAGTATCACAATAAACAAATATCCAGCATAAAAGAAAAATAGTATCCAATACCAAATCGGATGACTAAGTGCTAATAGTTAAAGTTATTACAAACCAGAAAATCCCATATAGACTAGTCAGAATTAGAACTAGAAGACGGAGCAGGAATAGAGGGATCAAGTTGGTGCATGCCCTTGTTCAAACGCCTAAGATATTTCCGCATGTACTTGAATTGAGAATCATGAGCAACAGACATGTTTTCTATCTTTTCATTCAGATTATCAACTTTACCCTCCAATGCACTCAGACGTGCATCAAAATCAGATGGTACAAAATCTGGATCATTTGTTGAATCAGAATCCAGTTCTTCAAAGATATCATCCATATTAATGTCATCCCCGGCATCTTCATGACCAGCACCACCACCATTACCACCTTGTTCAGGAAGTAATTCCAGCTTCATCTTATTGAGATTAGAGTTGTTGAAAATCAGATGATGGATAGGTGCCTCATTAACTGGCATATCGACCAACATATGTGTAGCTAATACAGTCATTAAATAACCAAAAGGGATGTCACTATGACCAGGATGGAGTCTAAACTGAAGAAGGAAATGACAGATTAAAGATGACAGATAAATCTGAGTACCACTGGAAATAGCATGAATAATACGTACCATAAATGAGGTCAAGTCAGTTTTATTACCCATCGAGAGGATCAGATTAGACACAAAGATTCTGTGAAGTACTCTGTATTTGGATAACAAATACCTTGCGGGAAGCGCATCCCCTTTTTAGTCCAGTGAACATCCATGTTACACAAGTCTCTAGTGAGCATTCGTTTTTCAGATATAGAGGGTTTATCAGTCAAATTATGAATAGGAATACCCTCATCATTTACGGGAATATCCATAAGGGCTGAAATTAAATGACGATCAATTTCAAATGGCCCTTCACTAGTAGATATTTTAAAAATTAAATTATCTAGTGAGAAGTCACTAATACATGTAAACATGGATTGAGCAATGGACCGGTATGCAGGCCCACCCCAATGCAATAAGTTAACCCAACCTACAGCTTCAAGCAAAGGAAGGATATCAAAAGGTGCAATATGGTTAATATCAACAGGATGTTCAACAATAACATTACGAGCTCTAAGGTCTATAACATAAGATGGATCATTAGTAGGTTCAAGAAGATGACGTTTGGTCAATCTGGAAGAAGAAGAAGGACCACGGGAAGTAGATTTTCTTCCTCTAGAAGCCATATGCAACAACAATAACACGGAAATAAAGATTTGCAAAGGATTGAGAAATGGGTTTACTACAATCAGATTTTTCAAAATCAAATCCCAAAATCTCAATGAAATCCTATATAGAAAGCTTCAAGTTAGAAGAGAGAGCAATCTAGATACTGATTTACAAGAAAAACGTAAATGGAACACTAACCTTGAAGAACAAGAATGGTGGGTTCGACAAGTCGACGCTCGGTTCCTTAGAGAAAAAAGATGAAATGAGGAAGAAAGCAAAAATCCTCAAATTTAAGTAATTTCCGAGATCTACGACTGGTCGTAGGTATCTACGACTGGTCGTAGGTCGACTGGTCGAGTATACTCACGACAGGTCGAAGGAAGTCCAGAAATACATAATTCTTACAATTTTTAAAGAAAATGGAATTAATCCTAGCAAATATATACATTATGATACATGTAGGCATAAATAATCATTTTGAAATACACATGCCAAGATCAAATTTCATCTTATTAAACCTAATTTTATCAAGAGGTTTTGTGAAAATATCAGCTCTTTGATCTTCAGTAGGAATATATTCCAGAGATATAACTTTTTCTTCTATCAATTCCCTAATATAATGAAATCTATTGTCAATGTGCTTAGTACGAGAATGCTGAATAGGATTTTTTGAAATATTTATTGCACTGGAATTATCACAATGCAATAACATAGAATCCTGTTTAATTCCATAATCACTTAGCATTCGTTGCAACCAAACAAGCTGTGTACATGCATTACCAGCTGCGATATACTCTGCTTCAGCTGTTGAAAGTGATATAGAATTTTGTTTCTTACTAAACCAGGAAACTAAACAATTTCCAATGTAAAAGCAACCACCACTGGTTGATTTTCTATCATCTAGATTACAAACCAATCAAGATCATCGAGTACCCAGCAAGTTGAACACTAGTCTCATGAGGATATCAGAGACCAAGATTTATAGTACTTGCAACATATCTAATAATCCGCTTAACAACAATCAAGTGAGATTCTTTTGGATCAGATTGAAATCTTGCACAAATACCAACACTTAGAGAAATATCAGGTCTACTAGCAGTTAAATATAACAAACTACCAATCATACTCCAATAAAGTTTTGAATCAATATTTTTACCATTAGAGTCTTTTGAGAGTTTCAGGGTAGTACTCATAGGAGTATCGAAATTTTTGTCATTCTCAAATCCAAATCTCTTGATTAGATTCAAGGCATACTTAGATTGAGAGATGAATATTCCTTCATGTTGCTGCTTAACTTGCAAACCAAGAAAATAAGTTAATTCCCCAACCATGCTCATTTCAAACTGTGATTTCATCAAGTCTGCAAACTCAGTAGTCAAGTTAGTACAAGTTGATCCATAGATGATATCATCAACATAAATCTGTACTATTAAGATATGATCATTATGTTTTTTAACAAATAGAGTTTTATCAACAGATCCCATTTAAAAATTGTGACTTAAAAGAAATTTTGTTAGTTTCTCATACCATGCCCTAGGTGCTTGTTTTAATCCATAAAGTGCCTTTTTAAGCCGATACACATGATCAGTATTTTTGGGATCTTCAAAACCCATCGGCTGTTCAACATATACTTCTTCATGTAAATCACCATTTAGAAAAACACTTTTCACATCCATTTGATATATTTTTATCTTTCTAAAACATGCAATGGATATAAATAGCCTGATAGATTCAAGACGTGCTGCTGGTGTAAAAGTTTCATCAAAATCAATTCCTTCTATTTGAGTATAACCTTGTACCACTAGTCTAGCCTTGTTTCTAATTATATTTCCACTTTCGTCCGACTTATTTTTGAAAATCCATTTTGTTCCAATGATGTGTTTGTCTTTAGGTCTTGGTACGAGATACCAAACATCATTTCTTACAAATTGATTAAGTTCTTCTTGCATTGCAACAATCCAGTTCTCATCAGCAAGAGCTTCTTTTACGTTGGATGGTTCTATTTGGGATGTAAAACATAGATAATTTCATAAATCCTCAAGTTGTCTACGGGTGCGAACACCAGTAAGAGGGTTTCCAAGAATTTGAGTGGTTGGATGATCTTTAACAGTCCTCAATTCAGATTCAGTCTGATTTGATGAAGTATCGGGTTTATCAATGATTAGAACTTCATCATTATCTGAATTAGAGATTGGCTTATTTAAGTGATCATCAATGACAACATTGATGGATTCTTGAATCACACCAGTCCTTTTGTTCAGAACCCTATAAGCACGACTATTTAAGGAATATCCTAGAAAAATCCCTTCATCACTCTTTATATCGAATTTTCCCAAATTTTCACGATCACGTAAAATATAGCATTTGCTGCCAAAAACTCGAAAGTATTTGACAGTAGGCTTTTTGTTGAACCATAATTCGTAAGCGATTTTATTATTATCTTTGCTAGTATAAACTTCGGTTAATAATATAGCAAGTCAGTATTTGTATTTTCACCAAAGATTTTTAGAGAGCTTCATGCTATTCAACATGACATTAGCCATTTCTTGAAGCACCCTATTCTTTCTTTTCACAATTCCATTTTGTTGTGGAGTTTTGGGAGCTGAGAATTCATGTAATAATCCTTGGTCGGTACAGAACTTCTCAAAATTGCTATTCTCAAATTCAGATCCATGATCACTACGAATCTTCTTGATTTGAGAAGATTTTTCATTTGAATCCTTTTGAGAACTTTTCTTACTTCTTAAAGGGTTTTGATTTATCCCTTAAGAAGACTACCCAAGTGTATCTGGTAAAGTCATCAACTACTACCAGAATATACTTTTTACCACCACGACTTTCCGTTCTAGTAGGTCCAATTAGATCCATGTGAAGAAGTTCGAGTGGTTTTGATGTGGTATTTGAATTCACCTTTTTGTGTGAGTTCCTTGTTTGTTTGCCTATCTGACATTCACCACATATTTTATCTAATTTCTGAAGTTTGGGTAAACCTCTTATAAGTTCTTGATTGCTCAGTCTATATAAATTTCGATAATGAACATGTCCAAGACGTTTGTGCCATAAATCAGTCTCGTCTGTATGAACCATGTAACATGTTTGATTAGATGAATTTGGATTCGCTTAATAATATAGCAGTTTTCAGACGTTCTACGTCCAGTTAATATTACAAAACCCTTATTATTTAGTATCTCACAGCTTTGATTAGAGAACCGAACACTATGATTATTATCACATATCTGAGATATGCTAAGTAAGTTATGTTTTAGGCCTTCAACATATAAAACATTTTTAAATACAGGAAGATTAAAAAGTTGAACCGTACCTTGGCCTATAATCTTGCAGTTGCTACCATCACCAAATGTGGTGAACCATCAGTCATATCTTTTAGATCCGTGAATAAAGCTTTGTCACCTGTCATATGCCTAGAGCATCCACTGTCTAGGTACCACTTTGAATGACTTGTTGCTTTGAAAGCAATGTAAGCAACCAAGCAGGTAACTTTTGGAACCCATTTCATAACTGTTTTGGGTTTAGGAACATAGTTGGTCTTCTTTTGTTTATAGTTATAAGAATAACCTGTAGAGTTAGATTTTAGGAGCTCCTTGAGTAAATCTACTATCTTTTCAGCTAGTGGATTTCGTTTTTGATTAAAGTTGACATGGCTGCTTCCAGGTTTTTGAAGAGTTTTTGGATTTTTAGAAAAACCTTGATAAGTATTTTTCCCTTTTGAGTTTGAGGATTCTCCTTTCACAAACATAGGAGGAGTATACTTTTGTTTAGGAGATAAATTTTTATCATAGCCCAGCCCGGATAGATCGCCACATTTTCTTGATCCGGATAAGAGTTTTTCTAACTTTGGATCACCTTGGGCATATTTCCATGTGTCCTTTTGACTTAGAAGAGAAGATACTTCCTTTTTGAGATTTTCAATCTCAGATTTCAAATCAACAATTAAAGAATTTTTGAATTCCAAATCGCATTTTGATTTTTCAAAACAATCTGAAATTTGTGATTTTTCTAAGACAAGTGATTCAAAACATTCTTTGAGTTTAGAAAACTTTTCTTTTGAAGTTTAAGTTTGACAATGAATTTTACAACTTTCTTTGTATAGGGCATTGTAAGCATCTTGAAGATCATCTTCATTTTCATATTCACTACTCAGATTTTCTTCGCTTGTTGAGTCATTATCTGAAAATGTGAATTTGGCTAGAGTCATAAGTGCTTTAACTTCATTCCCTAACTCAGTTTCAGAATCTTCTGATTCAGAAGAAGTTTCAGAATCAGATGATTCATCCCACGTAGCCAACATACTCTTCTTCTTGGGTTTGTCCTTTTTGTGACATCTATTTACCAAATGCCCATATTCTTGACAGTTGTAACATTGACTATCTTTCAAAGATTTTCGAGATTTGGATCTAAACTTCTTTTTATCGTTTGATTTTTGGAAATCAACCCTTTTCTTACTTTTAAAAATCTTGTAGAATTTCTTAGCCAAAAGAGCCATATCATCTTCTGAATCAGAATTTTCTTCTGAATTACATTTAGAGGATTTTAGAGCAATCGATTTACCTTTAGGAGCTTTAAAGTTTAACTCGTTGGTTTGTAAAGAACCAACTAATTCTTCTACCCTCATATTATCCGTATCATGAAGTTCCTGGATCGCGGTTACTTTAGAATTGAACCGTTCAGGAAGTGAGCATAATATCTTTGCACACACTTTACTTTCTTGGATTTTATCGCGAAGACCCCACATTGAGTTTACAATGTCATTTAGTCTAGTGTAAAAGTCCATAAACATTTCATTTTCCTCCATATGAATTTCTTCAAATTTGGCTGTAAGGAGTTGGACTTTAGACTTTTTGACAATTGATGTACCCTCGTGTGTCATTTTTAGTATATCCCAGGCTTGTTTCGCAGTATCAAAGGATATGATTCTTTTGAATTCATCCGGTGATAGTGCGCAAGTGATTGCATTTAGTGCTTTAGCATTGGCACTATACTCACTTTTCTGGAGAGTGGTCCATAAATAATAAGCAGGTACAGACATAGTTTTTGAACCGTCGGATTCAGTTACTTCAATGGTAGGAGTTTTCCATTCAGTTACTGTGGCTCGCCACACACTCTCATCCATTGATTTTAGGAAGATTCTCATTTTGGCTTTCCAATAGGCATAATTGGAGCCATCAAATGGTGGAGGCCTCGTGACTGAAAGGCTATCAAAATTTGACATCTTTTTAAATAGCTTAGATCGTTAGCTCAGGAAATAAATCCAAATAAATAGCAATAAGAACGAGCTATTAGGCTCTGATACCACTTGAAAAGGCCTAGCTATAAGTCCCAGGGGGGGGGGTGAATAGGACTATGCCAAATAAAACTTATAACATGAATTAAAGTGAATATGATAGCCAAAATAAATCACAATGCAGGAAAGTAAAATAACCTCTAAAATCTGATCTTGAGGAATTGATACAAATGTTGTTCTAAGGACAACCTTTCACCAAAAACCAAAGTTTATGGTAGGACAACCTTATTTCTAGAAAGATCTTTGTATCAAATCTCAAACCAAAGAGGAATACAAAATTAAGCACAAATTGAACTAAAGTGTAATCACAAATGTATTGTTCTAGGGACAGCCATACACCATAAAAATGGCAGGGCAACCTTGCTGGAACAACTTTAAAGGAAATTTAAATTCAAACAGATAAAGGAATAACAGAAAGTAAATTCTAAATTATTACAAAATTCCCACAATGCTTGAATTAAATGATTACAACATTCACCACCACACATACATCCCACAAATGAATATTAAAGATTAGAAATGTAAATCATTCAACCACAACACAAGGGATTATAGTGGTTTGCCTGTGTGTTCACCAACTGTTAAACAACAGCCACACAGAATGCTACTCCACTCCTAATATCCTCACACAGGGGATATTAGCGTTCACTCACAAAATAGGTTTTCACAGGTTCACCCAAAACCTTTATAATTATGTCTTTGTCTGTGGGCTTACACAATAAAAAAAACCCCACTTCTGAGTTTTCCTGGCTCTCCTCAGATAACCAATACAACAAGATTTTTCTGGCAAATCTTGAAAGAAACCAAAACAGAAAGGAATTTACAATTAAATGTAAAATACCTGAATATCTCCTTCGTTGTAGCAGCCCGGTAGAACCAAATCAGAGTAAATGATTGAATGTTCAAGTTCAATGTTCAGTACTCAATTATAATGGTTCTAATTCTAATAGATTTTAAATTAGACTAACTAGGGCTTGCCTTAATTGATTTTGATTTTAAAGAAAGGGAATAACAATTCCTCTTATCAAATTAGATTGGAATAGTAGAAACAAAATCAATTAGATAAAGCTAAAGAAAGAGAATATAAAATAAGCACACTTAGCTTAGATGGAGCACAAAATTATCTCTCAGAAGTTTGACGAAGATTGGCTTAAATGAAATACTTAATTGCTTGAATTCTTCTGAGTTTCGTGCTCTATTTATAGGTGAGCAGATTGCATCTTCGAACTGTCTAAGGAGCTCTTCGACTAGTCGAAGAAATAATGATTTGAAAAAATTTGGGCGCGATAAGCTTGACCGTTCTACGTGGTCGAAGGCCTCCTTCGGTTGTCGTAGGTCACCTTCGACCGGTCGAAGACCTTGTAAATTATTCTTTGGACTTTGAATCGAAGATTTACGACCGGTCGTAAAGCGATCGACACCTTGTTCCTTCAACCGGTCGAAGCCTAATGAGTAATTTATACGAACTTTGTAACAAACCTACGACCGATCGAGGAATTTCTTGGACCTGGTCGAGCGAGCTAGGACTAGTCGAAGAAAGCATAGGACAAGTCCCCGAACTGCCCAAACACAAGTGTCATATACATATGACTTATGTATCCAAAATGGCCTACTTCTAAGGTCAACCTATGGTCATTCAAACCTCAATAAAGAAGTAAGGACATTGAAAACATTAGGAACAAGTGACCTAGAAGTTTAAGCCTTGAAGTCTTGATGTAGCTCAACCTCGAAAGTAACTTAAGTTCTATACGAACTACTTTATACTCTTCTTGAAGTCTTGTACTCTTCTTGAAGTCTTGTATTCTTGAGTCTTGTCTTGAGAGCAAAGTATGAAGTCAAGGTTGAACTTTGTACTTGTGATCTTTTCTTGTTGTGAGCTTTGCTTGTTATGAATGTTGAACTTTAGAAAGAGCTTCACTAATGCAAGTTATATAACAGTGTTTTTGTCACCACTAATTTGACAACATACAGGGATATAAACTATAACACTTACAAACACTCAAAATCACTCTCTTCTTTCTCTACCAGCAACTAAGGGCAAGCTCTCATTAAATAGGCAAAAAGTTCCAACGAATATAAAATGGTCACATTTATGACAAAGTTCGATATCATCGAGTAGGGTCGATATCATCGATCGTATACTCTCGATTGCATCGACTGACTGCTCGATGACACGAATTCAAATGTCAGACGCTTTTGAAACCTGTTGCCAGCTGGTCGAGGAAATTGAACGTGCGTCGATGTCATCGGATATCGAACTCCGATTTCATCGACACGAGGTTTGATTCCTCGACATTTGAAAATATGAGTCACTTGCCTTTGAAATATTTCAGGTCAAAGATATGATCGAGGCACACTCGATATCATCGAAATTTGAATGTCGATGATATCGATAGCAGTGTCGATGCATCGATAAATCCAAAGATTTTACCAGTGAGCTTGCTGGACAGTTTATGTCCATTCTCGATGTAATTGACCCAGCCTCGATATAATCGATATTTGAATATCGATTATATCAAGTGACCCTCGATCCAAGATAAACAACCTGAAAATATTGGTGGAAAATAAAGTGTCCAAACCGATATCATCGAAGGGCTTCCGATATCATCGAAATTTGAATTCCGAGGATATCGAGGAGACTTCAATATATCGAAGATTTCATGATTAGCCTTAGTAAAACTTTTGTAATGCCCTGAAAATCGGGGGTCGAGTAGCAACTCAACTCCCGAGTTCCAAAACATCACTTATGTAACATATATGCTTATGATTAAATGTTGTCTGTGTTAGTGCATTAATCATGAGTGGGATTATATCAAAACAGTAATTCATACTCCAGATCAAGTTGTAAAATGCAAGCGGAAGACTGAAAGACATAAATACACGTATATAAGTTAAGATCACAATCGGTCTCTAGAGTATGAATATAACATTGAGTCACTGAGTACATGAAATATTACATGTAATTTTGTAAAAGTCAAAGTATCAAATAATAGTTCAACTGAAATAAAACCCTGTAGCCCCACCGAACAGGAGAGCCTATGCGAATCCATTAGAGAACTGCATGAAAGAGTACTCGTCCTGATCGTCGTAATAATCAGGCTCCGCCTCGGGAGTCACACTATCATCTGAAATCAAGATAGAGTCTGGTTTGGTGTTTAAAACACCGTCCCATAATGTGGGAGTGAGTGATCAACTCAGTGGAACAATAAAGCATAGGTTAACATGTTATCAATTCAGTCAAGCAGTAATGATAAAGCAGTAAATCACACATTCCTAAGTACTATTGTTAATGCAGGAATGGTATGAATGTATGATGCATGCCCTCACCTATGTTCCCTCAGCGACTTCATCTCACGTTCGCGCATGACAACACTGCCTCAATGCTTGACCTGCTACGCCTGAACGCACGTGTAATGTAGTGCATGCATATGATTACCAAGTTCTTATTAATCCTTTTCATACAGCAGGATTGAGAAACTAAGGTACCTCCCTTATATCAATTCCTAAATAATGATCCATCTAGGGTCGTCAATTCTAGTTAATCACATACGATATAGGCAAGTTCAGGTCACTACCACCAACATCCTACCAACTGGCAGTATTTTTAAAGGCTCGTCGCCAACCCGACTGGGGACCACAGCCAGGCTATGCCGGGGTAGGCCTATTTTGTACTCGAGGTCACTCCACCAACGCCCTACTAACTGGCAGTCTATTTTCGAAGGCTCGTCGCCAACCCGACTGAGGACCACAGCTAGGCTGCACCAATGGAGGCTGACAGTTCGAATACAGTGTCCCATACCACCGTATTCGGCTCACGAGTTTGGGTTGTTCACTGGTTACTACTGGGAGGCTCGTCGCCCCAGCGTAGGCCGACAGCTCAACCACGGTGTCCCATACCACCATGTCCGGCTTATGAGTCTTAGCGGATCGAGGTACCAAGGTTAACGGGGTTTTCATTGGTGAGTTTGGTACCTTAGGTTCAAGCAGTAGCATCCAAACATGATGAACATACATCGAGTTAATTGGGTTACTTGACGAGCTCGACTAGCACAAGCACACATCGAGTTGATCGACATGAAGTGCATAAGCACTCTGCGTGGCCTAACCACTGCCGACAACTTTAGTACGACTCGGGTTCGTCAAACACGTCTTACGTGGCGAAGGAATCTCAGCCACGACTTCGAGCCTGTTACTGATTGCCTGGACTATAACATAGCCCCAATCACATTCAATCCTTATTTAGAAAACATGTGGAGTAGTCAAAGCAGAATTAACAAAGTAATTCAAACATGTTAACAAGCATGTTATAAAGCACAATGTAAGCAGGAAATACAAACATATACATTTCATAAGTAAGCGATTAAACTAAATAGCTTGCATGGAGGAAATCATATACATCGCTAAGGTATTTTGAGAATCCTATCTCAACACCTACCTAAAGCACTATCTCCTAATTACTTACTCATACAAACATTGTTATCAAACACTTATACTACACCTATCAACCTACATGACATATGTCGATTTTTAACATGTACTTGGACAAATCCTTCCGATAAGGAGTTGTCACATACACAATCAGCATGTACTAGCATCACATAGCCACGGTAGGCACAGATCATGATTTCATATTCATGTAGTCATTTTAACAAACACTTAGACTACACCCTCCATCATACATAGTATATACTATATTAGTTATCATACATATTAGGTCAAATCCTTTCGTCGAAGGGTTGTCGCCTATACGACAATCATATATCCATGACCGTTAGTCATGGCGAGCTCGAATGCAAACTCTATACTCATTCAGTCATTTTCACAAACACTTAAGCTACACATAGTAACATACACAACGTATGTTGATATAACATGTATCAGGGCTAATCCTTTTACCCAGAAGTTGATACACATGCAGCTAGCATACATAGACAACAATTAATCATGGCAAGCACAAATCTGTATTTCATACGTATACGGTATTTTCTACAAATACGAGGAATACAGTATATTCAACATAGTTAACGTATATCTGAAAATGAAACGGACAGTACTTTGTACATGTGTAATAGCATCCACATCAGTAATATATCATTAACTGACATTGAAAGCCTTGAAAACCATAACCTATACGTATAAAGTCCGCACCTTACGCCGGTAAACGCGTAACAAAGTCATTTTAAACACGTAGTTGTTGTCACCAGCAGAATGACTACCTATAACATGAACTAGGTTAGCCATTTCATCACTTACATTATCTGAAACCCTAAAACAGATTAGGGGTTGGATTTCTTACCTAAGAACGGGATCGGTAGCGCCGGTAGAGCGGTACGGAAGTGATGGTAATGCACGTAGAGTGATGGGATTGAATCCCAGGGGTGAACTCCAACTCTCCCTCTCTCTTTCTCTCTCTTTACTCTCTTCTCTCTCATAAGGTTTTCCAAATTCGTATGGGATGAGAGAGTGAGGCTTAAGGCCCTTATATAGGCTTAAAACTGGTGGAAATGACCCCAGGGCCAAGGTATACTTAATTTATAGCCAAAGGGAGTTTGTTTCAACTCAATGGAGCACTTTCGGAGCCCCCCTTGAGCCAAAGGTTGGACTTAAGCTCCCTGACCACGGATCTAGGTCGAGTTAAGTTTTCGTTCCAATTGGGTTCCCAGATCACACGTGGCGGACCAGTTTCAGTTCAACGGTCAACGAAACAAGATCAGGACTACAAGTACACTGCCATATGTATGAATTTTTTTCTAATCTGAGGGTATATTTAGGTTAGATTCTGACGGTTTGAATCCTTATTTTCGGCCCACAAGCGACAAGTCTCAGATTACTTAAATGAGATTTAATTTCTAAAGAAATCCACATTTTCTCACACTCTTCACTCCGGGCTTAAGCGAATAGCCCCGGGACACTATCTGGATTTGATTTCTGAGATGGTTGTCAAGCCCAGCAAGGCGGTCCTAAATATATAACTTCGTAGTAATCGGACTTTCGACGTGCGGTCCAGATCCGATACGGAGTTTCAATGTGCTTCTAAGAGCAACTGGGTAATGAGATTTATCCTAGATTTTAGGGTAACTTAGCGTCAATGATTCTATAAGTTTTGGGTCTTGTAGATCTTATTTAAAGTGATTCAAGCAGATTTCACAGCTAATCTAGTATAGCCCTTAGTTAATTCTCGTTTAGTTTCTAAAGGATTTGGTCTTATTTGATTTCTGCTTGAGGTGGTACTCGGGTCTTAGTACGAATTTTTCTAGGACGTTACAACTTTGGACATGTAACGACTCAAAAAATTTCGTACAATGGCCGAGTACCACCTCGACCAGAAATCACTTAGGATTAAATCCTTTAGAAATTTGACAAAGTTAACTAAGTGCTAAACTAGATTAGCCATGAAATCCATTTGAATCGCTTTAAATACGATCTGCAAGACCCAAAACTTGTAGAATCATTGACGCTAGATTACCCTAAAATCTAGGATCAAAATCATTACCCGACTGTTCTCGAGAGCACATTGAAACTCCGTATCAGGTCTAGATCGCACATCGGGAGTCCGAACAATACGAAGTTAAGGACTTAGGACCGCCTCACTGGACTTGACAACCATCTTGGAAATCAAATCCAGACAGTGTCCCACGACTGTTCGCTTGAGTCCGGAGCGAGAGAGTGTGAGAACACTTGTTTTCTTTACAAAATAAATATCTCAAATAGTAATCTGAGACTTGTTACTTGCAGACATTTTGTAAGCAACCAAACCGTCAGAATCTGACCCAAATACACCCTCGGATCAGGAAAAATTTCATAAACATATCCATGTACTTGGAATTTCAGATCGAGTTTCACTGACCGTTGAACTAAAATTGGTCCGCCACGCATGATTTGGGAATCAGACCGAAACGAAAACTTAACTCCACCTAGATCCAAGGTTGGTAAGCTTAAGTCTGACCTTCTGCTCAGGGAGGCCCACCAGAAGTACTCCATTGAGCTAGAAAAGAGTCACTTTGGTTATAACCTAAGTATACCTTGTCCACAAGTCTATTTTAGAATATTTTTAGGCTATATAAGGACCTTAGAACCCTTTCTCTCACAGCCATACAAATTTGAGAGAAACCCTAAAGAGAGAAGTGAGAAAAGAGAGAGAAAGAGTAAGAGAAGTGGGAGAAACTCCCTACTACTATCTCCTGCCGCTACACAAGCTGCACCACTCCATTCTCATCGCTTTCCCGACGATCCCGACTTCTTTTCTAGGTAAGAAACCCTAACCCTAATCTGTTTTGGAGTTGTAAGGGTTGTAGGTTATGAAATAGCTAACCTATTTCATTCTATAGGTTACCAAACTGTCAAATACGGAAGCTTAACAAACCTATCATATTCGTTACGATTCTACGGTAAAAGGTGAGGACTTTAGGTGTATAGGTTACGGTTTTCAATGCTTACAATGTCAGATAATGATAGATTCATGATCTGTATGCAATTGCACATGTACAAAGTCCTGTCTGTATTTCGTTTTGATTAAAGGCAAAGAATATGGAATTTTACATATTCTAGGTATTCGTAGAAAATACCGTATACGTATAAATTTTGAAAATGTGTTTGCCATAATTATTTGTTGTATGAATGTAATATATATGGATAAAATACTTAGTTGGCGAAAGGACTCGCCCTAATACATGATTTGCTAATATACACTATGTATGTAGAAATAGTGTATTCTAGAAAGTACCGTATACGTATAAATTTTGGAGATGCGTTTGCCATAATTATTTGCTGTATGAATATATTATATATGCGTAAAATACTTGCTTGGCGAAAGGACTCGCCCTAATACATGTTTTGCTAACATACACTATGTATGTTGAAATAGTGTATTCTAAGTGTTTGTGAAAATGCTTGTGAGAGTAAGTGTTTGGATGATGGTGCCTTAGGTAGGTGTTGAGATGGGATTCTCAACTACCTTAGAGACGTGTATGATTTCCTCCATGTTGGTTGTTTACTTTAACCTCTTACTTATGAAATATGTGTGTTTGTATTCCTGTTTATATAGTGCTTTATAACATGCTTTATAACATGCTTTATGACATGCTTGTTAACTTGCTTGAATTACTTTGTTTAATATGCTTTACTTTACATCCTCTAAATAAGGATTGATTGAGTTTGGGACTATGCTTATAGTCTAGACAGTCGGTACCAGACTTGAGATCGTGGTTGAGATTCATTTCGCCACGTAGGATGTGTTTGACGAACCCGAGTCGTACTTCGGTTGGCGACAGTAGTTAGGCCACACGAAGTGCTTATGCACTTCATATTGTTCAGTTGCTTGTACGCTCGAGCTAGTCAGGCTCGTCAAGTAACCCGATATGTCTAATGTATGTTCACCATGTTTGGACGCTGCTGCTTGAACCTAGGGTACCAAACTTACCAGTGAAATCCCGTTAACCATGGTACCTCGATCCGTTAAGACTCATGAGCCGGGCATGGTGGTATGAGACACCGTGGTCGAGCTGTCGGCCTACGCTGGGGCCACGTGCCTCCCCGTAGCGACCAGTGAGTAACCAGACTCGTGAGTCGATTATGGTGGTATGGGACATTATATTCATGCTGTCGGCCTAAATTGATAAGGTGATGGGGGAGTGATGTAACCTTTGTGCGTAACAGCCCTGGCAGCCCTTTGTAGTGACCTTGAGTATACTTTGAATTTGTGGTGAGGCGACGAGTTTTGCCGCAGTGTATAGAATATGAACTAGGCCTGTATCAGCTTAGTGATGAACCATTAAAGAGGTGATGGGGGAGTGGTGTAACCATTGTGCATAACAGCCCTGGCATCCTTTGTAGCGACCTAGAAATATACTATTATATGAGATTATCTAGGATTGACGACCCTAGAATGGATCATGTTTGAGAATGATACAAGGGAGGTACCTTAGTTTCCCAATCCTGCTGTTTGAAAGGACTAATAACTACTCGATAATCATGCTCATCATCACACTGCATGTGCCTAGTAGATGTGGAGCACTGAGGGATGAACGCATATCGTGATCGTAAGATGGTGTCGCATGAGGGTGGTTTGGCAAGGGCATTCATCATGTCATTTCATACTTGCATTAACTAAGAGTAATTAGGATTGTTTGATCGTACTGCTTTATCATTACTACTTGACTGAATTGATAACATGTTAACCTATACTTTATTGTTCCACTGAGTTAGTTACTCACTCCCACGTTACGGGACAGTGTTGTACACACCAACCAGACTTTGTCTCAGGTGTGTAGATGATACATCGATTCAGGAGGCTGAACCAGACTACGATGAGGACCAGGACGAGTTCTCATACATGCAGTACTCAGACGGCTTTGCTTAGGCTGACTGGATCGCGGGGATTTCAGGATTTATCTTTTTAGTTGTATTTTGACCTTTTGATTCAGAAACAATACATGTATATGGTTACTCAGTTAGTGTTCATACTCTGGAGATTGAGATGGTTTTGTTTCTTTACATACCTTATATATACAGTTTCAGTCTTCCGCTTGCCTTTATATAATTGATCTGGAGTATGAATTACTGTTTTGGTATAATCTCACTCATGTTTATTGCACTGACACAGACAACATTCAATCATCATCATCTATGTTGCATAAGTGATGTTCTGGAACTCGAGAGTTGAGTTGCTACTCGACCCTCAAATTTCAGGGCGTTACAAGTTGGTATCAGAGCATGATTTTGATTAAACCGGACCTGAGTTATGTTCCCACGATGTACACTGATGCATTACAACTTAGGAGGGTGCGAGAATAATATAGAAACAGTCTTAGGTATTCCAATTTCATCCAACGGCAAAGTTCACTGAAAATGGACGCCGAAATCGAGTCTGTACTCAACCCTGGTCGCACAGGTCAACTTTAAAACATTCCTAGGCCATCTATTGATTAGTCTAGATCACAATCCACCCAATTCCAATCGTTAAAAATCAGTAAAGGTCAGTCTAAATCAGAAATTTCTCGAAACCACCTGATCTGGAACAGAATGGAGTCGTGGGCCTCCCCACTTAAATCTATGGGGACCCAGGGTAGAACCAAGGTGTATTTGGCACCTTGGGAGGTTGGGGAACATCACCCAATCGCAGCGGCAGCACGCCGGGCAATGCGGACCGCAGCAGGCCGCGGTCAGGTGGGTCCACTCAGGTTGGGCCGGGCTTGGTCAGGGTCGGCCCGACCCCAACAACAGTGTGGGGCCCGAGAATTTTTCGGGGGTCCCTATTTTAGGTCTGTATCAGCCTCTCTCTCTCTCTCACATTCTTCCCTTCCAAGCTCCCTTCCCTTCCAAGTTCGATTTTTCTCTCAAATCTTTCCTCTAATCTTTCAATCCACCAGTTTCGACCATAGCCCATCCCCTTCCATCAGTTACAGTAAACCCTACCCCCTATCCTCTCCGTTTCTCACATTTAAGCCCTTAAATCTCCTCCTTTTACCTCAAATTCGTGTAACCTTCTAGCCTATCCCATCTCTCCCTTGTTCCTTCTTCATTCCCTGTCATTTGGGCCTCTTCAACACCTGTTGGGACGGTAGTTCGTGGAGAACCAAAGAAATCAGCCCATTCTCTCTTTTTCCTCCATTTTCATGGCCCTTTTCAAGTTGATTACGGCCATTTTCTCTATTTCCTCTATCCTCTCTCTCATGGGAAAGAGGAAAACTGCTGCAGATGAAGCTGGGCCGAGCCGCCCAGCCCGTTCCATAAGAAGGGCTGACGTTGAAGCCGGCACTAGCACCGTTCAGGAGTATAGGTCGAAGCGGGACCTAGATCCCCAACTTTCGATCAGAGATGCCCTTCTGATAGGCTTCGAATATGGTCATTTTACTGACCGTAAGATAGTGTTTGAAGCTCATGTAGATGAGAGAATATTTGGGCTCCACCCGATGATGGACCGCTTGGTGGACATCGAATGAGGTCCTATTTTTTAAGGCGAGTCTCCTGCATGTGAGAACACGGTTCGTGCCTTCTACGCCCATATCATACACCCATCGTTGGAGCCTCTTCAGTTCACGGTCTCTGTGAGGGGCATAAGGTGCACAATTACTGCGGTTGAGATGGCGCGGATCATGAACATCCCACCTGGTGAAGTGTTTCCTAATGACAACTTCTCCAGGAGTGCACGAGAAAGGGATCGCCGTACGCGATACCTCTGTGGTCGACGGGCTTTTTGGACACGAGGAAACTGTCTTTCATCGTCGAAGTTGACAGATGACTTTCGTTTGCTCCACCACATTTTTACATATAATGTGTATCCACGGTGGGGTAACCGCACGGAGTGTACTCGGTTGATGGTGGACTTCCTATACAGGATTGGACATGGGGACAACTTATGCCTGCCTACGTTCGTCCTATTTCAGATAGTTCAGGTCGTTCGATCTGTCAAGAATGACCTCTCGCTCCCATTTGGCCGCCTGATATGCAAGATGGCTCGATATGTCGGCTATCGGCTTAACATGGAAGACCTTGCGCCAGTCCGGGTCATAAGTGAGGCTACACTTAACAACATGAAGATCGGCCCTTGGCAATGGCAAGCCCGACTGGATGAGTCTGGAGATGAGTCAGATAGTGCCGGTGAGGAGAGTATCGACCTTAAAGCAGGAAGCGAAGAAGGATGCGGCGATGAAATAGAAGAAGAAGAAGGGGAACTCGAGGCCCAGGATACAGAGGAGAGTTCTCCTCCTGCGGCTCAGGAGCAGGGCACCAATCGGGCTACCATAGATGCGCGTTTAGCCCGTCTCGAGGAGGGCCAAGCCGCCCTGCAACAGGAAGTCGGGCGGGTCCAAACCAAGCTCAACAAGGTGTCTCGCACCTTGAAGGCCATCCTATGCTGTCTATAGGACAAGAATGCCCCTCCTCCATCGCCTGACTCGGATGCCTAGCCATCCATACTGTTGTTTTGTAGTTGTTTTGGTTTCCTCTGTAGTAGGTTTATGTTTCATGTTGATGATGTAGTAGTTAGTAGTATGTTTTAAGTGTTTGATATTGTGGATGTAATTGGCTCACATGTAATTTCTGTCATGATTTATGTAACTCTGTATTCCATGTATTATGACAATTTTGGTAATGAAAAGCATGCAGTCTCTTTTGCTATGAGATGAGTGGAATGCTTAAAGTGCTTGTATAATGTGTTGCTATGCTTTATCTCACATACGTTGCACCCTATGTTGTATAGGGCATGCCGCGGCAGTATACACGGACCATGACACACCTCCTTCTCACTGACTCGATGGACCAGACTCCTTCTCGTAGAGGTGGTCCTACAGACCAAGGTTTAGACTCAGATCAGCCTCCTGCTGGTCCTACTGGTGGACTGCCACCTTATACACCCCCGGTTCACGAGCAGCATCGGACATCCTCATCTACACAGCATGACCCACAGGCTGCTCCACCTCCTGACAGGTTTGAGCAGATGATGATGCTGATGCAGCAGCAGCAGCATCAGCAGCTTCTTGCGGTCTTATCAGCTCAGGGTGGCAGTGCGGTTCCACCTTCACCATCATACGACCAGAGACCGCAGAGCCTCCTGCTCAGGCTGAGGCTATACCTCCCCCTGCGCCTGATGCACCCCCTACTGGAGATGTTGGTACTCGTGGCCTACTCGAGCAATTTTAGCACTTGAGGCCTCCCACATTCATGGGTTCTCACAGACCCGAGGAGGCTGAGTTTTGGCTAGACTGCATCTCCAAGATGCTACGGATGTTGCACTGTACTGAGGCAGAGAAGGTCGAGTTGGCCACTTTCATGTTCGAGAGGGAGGCCAGCCTGTGGTGGGACAGTATACTGCAGTCTGTGGCAATGGGCTATGTGTGGACTTGGGCAGCATTTGAGTTTCGGTTCCATGAGAAGTATTACCCGCAGACCTACAGACACGAGCGGGAGGATGAGTTTTTATGCTTCAGGCAGGGAGGCATGACTATTACTGAGTACGAACATCGCTTTACGGAGTTAGGCCGTTTCGTCCTGACCATCCTTGTTGATGAGCAGATGCGGATATGCCATTTTTCTGGGGGTTTGCGCCCTGATATACGGTCGAAGATGTGCTGTATCAGTATACCTTCTTACGCGGAGCTGGTTCACATGTCTATGATGGCCGAGCAGGATGTTGATCGGCTGACACATTCTCGTGGTACTATGGTTACGAGACCACGACCAGAGAAGGCAGAATCAGCTTTTCAGGAGCTGAAGGATAGATTGACGTCCGCCCCTGTGCTAGTATTGCCAAAGCAAGGTGTGAAGTACACGATATACACTAACGCGTCTCGCATTGGTTTGGGTTGTGTCTTTATGCAGAAGGACAGGGTGATTGCGTATGCCTCGAGACAATTAAGGAAGCACGAGGAGAATTACCCTACACATGACCTTGAGTTGGCAGCTGTCATCTTTGCATTGAAGCTCTGGAGACATTTCCTCTATGCAGAGGAGTTCGAGCTTTTCTGCGACCACAAGAGCCTTAAGTATATATTCACGCAGCGAGACTTGAATATGAGGCAGCGCAGATGGATGGAAACCTTAAAGGACTTTAAGTTCGAGGTCTCCTATCATCCTGGCAAAGCCAACCTTGTGGCGGATGCGTTGAGCTGCAAGAAGGTGATTGCATTTGTGGCTCCGTTGATGATAGCAGAGTGGGATATGTTTGAGTTCGTGCGGGACTTCGAGTAGAAACTCACTATGGAGGAGCCATCTGAGTGTGTCGCACACGTTCGGGTGCGGCCACTTATTGATGATAGGATCATCGAGGCCCAGAAGGGCGATGAGCGGTTGTCTGAGCTTTGAGAGTAAGCTAGCGACGTCGAGGACTCCGAGTGGAGAGTTGGCATAGATGCGGGTCTACGATTCGATGGCCGCCTATGCGTTCCTAACATACCTGACTTAAGATATGAGCTTCTCAAGTCTGCCCATAACTCGAAGCTTACGATGCATCCTGGTAGTATGAAGATGTACTGGGATATGAGAAGGTCGTATTGGTGGGATAACATGAAGGCCCACATCGCTGAGTTCATTTCTCGTTGTCTGACGTGCCAGCAGGTTAAGGCAGAACATCGCCGACCTCCTGGACTGCTTCAGCCCATGCCCATAGCAGAATGGAAGTGGGACTTTATTTCCATGGATTTCATATCGGGGTTGCCGAAGACGAGGAAAAGACACGATTTCATTTGGGTGATTGTGGACCGGTTGACCAAATCGGCCCATTTTCTCCCTATTAGAGTTGCGACTCTGCATATGATTTGGCCGGATTGTACATCAGAGAGATCGTCCATCTGCATGGAGTTCCTTTAGAGATCATGTCAGACAGAGACACTCGGTTCACATCTATCTTCTGGACTCGTATCCAGGAAGCGATGGGTGTGAAGTTGAAGTTCAGTACGGCGTTTCATCCTCAGACTGACGGGCAGACAGAGCGGGTGAATCAGATTTTGGAGGATATGTTATGGGCCTATGTCTTGGACTTTAAGGACAGTTGGGATGACTGTCTTCCTTATGCAGAGTTCGCCTACAACAACAGCTTCCAGGCGAGTATTGGTATGGCGCCATATGAGGCCCTGTATGGTCGTCCTTGCAGAGTACCGCATTATTGGGCTGAGGTTGGCGAGCGTAGTCTGATTGGCCCAGAGTTGGTACAGGCAACCTCAGAGAATATCGACATTATCAGGCGTCGACTTCTTACAACGCAGAGCAGGCAGAAGAGTTACTCCGATACGAGGCGGCGACTGCTTGAGTTCGAGGTCGGAGATCATGTATTCCTCCTAGTTTCCCCTAGGAAGGGAGTCCTTCGATTTGGGAAGAAGGAGAAGCTCACGCCAAGGTTTATCGGTTCGTTTCAGATACTGGATCGAGCGGGTGTTGTGACATATTGTCTCGCTTTGCCCACACCACTTGCAGCTGTACACAACGTATTTTATGTATCTATGCTGAAGAAGTACGTTCCTGATCCTTCACATATCATCAAATGGGAGCAGGTACAGCTGAGCGAGGATGCTACATATGAGTTGCGTCCGACGCATATACTTGACAGGAAGGAGCAGGTACTGCGTAGCAAGGTCATTCCACTTGTGAAGGTACTATGGACACATCATTCAGAAGAGGAGGCTACTTGAGAGACAGAGGCCGAGGTCAGAAAGAACTACCCTCAGATTCTCGAGGAGTACGAAAATGTACAAATTTCGAGGACAGAATTTTTGTTTAAGGGGGGTAGATTGTAACGACTCAAAAAATTCCGTACAATGGCCGAGTACCACCTCGACCAGAAAGCACTTAGGATTAAATCCTTTAGAAATTTGACAAAGTTAACTAAGTGCTAAACTAGATTAGCCATGAAATCCATTTGAATCGCTTTAAATACGATCTGCAAGACCTAAAACTTGTAGAATCATTGACGCTAGATTACCCTAAAATCTAGGATCAAACTCATTACCCGACTGTTCTCGGGAGCACATTGAAACTCCGTATCAGGTCTAGATCACACATCGGGAGTCCGAACAATACGAAGTTAAGGACTTAGGACCGCCTCTCTGGACTTGACAACCATCTTGGAAATCAAATCCAGACAGTGTCCCACGGTTGTTCGCTTGAGTCCGGAGTGAAAGAGTGTGAGAACACTTGTTTTCTTTACAAAATAAATATCTCAAATAGTAATCTGAGACTTGTTACTTGCGGACATTTTGTAAGCAACCAGACCGTTAGAATCTGACCCAAATACACCCTCAGATCAGGAAAAATTTCATAAATAAATCCATGTACTTGGAATTTCAGATCGGGTTTCACTGACCGTTGAACTGAAACTGGTCTGCCACGCGTGATTTAGGAATCCGACCGAAATGAAAACTTAACTCTACCTAGATCCAAGGTTGGTGAGCTTAAGTCCGATCATTGGCTCAAGGAGGCCTGCCAGAAGTGCTCCGTTGAGCTAGAAAAGAGTCACTTTGGTTATAATCTAAGTATACCTTGTCCACAAGTCTATTTTGGAATGTTTTTAGGCTATATAAGGACCTTAGAACCCTCTCTCTCACAGCCATACGAATTTGAGAGAAACCCTAGAGAGAGAAGTGAGAAAAGAGAGAGAAAGAGTGAGAGAAGTGGGAGAAACTCCCTACTACTATCCCCTGCCACTACACAAGCTGCACCACCCCATTCTCATTGCTTTCCCGGCGATCCCGACTTCGTTTCTAGGTAAGAAACCCTAACCCTAATCTGTTTTGGAGTTGTAAGGGTTGTAGGTTATGAAATAGCTAACCTATTTCATTCTATAGGTTATCAAACTGCCGAATACGGAAGCTTAGCAAACCTATCGTATTCGTTACGATTCTACGGTAAAAGGTGAGGACTTTAGGTGTATAGGTTACAGTTTTCAACGCTTTCAATGTCAGATAATGATAGATTTATGATCTGTATGCAATTGCACATGTACAAAGTGCTGTCTGTATTTCGTTTCGATTAAAGATGAAGAATATTGAATTTTACATATTCTAGGTATTCGTAGAAAATACCGTATACGTATAAATTTTAAAAATGTGTTTGCCATGATTATTTTTTGTATGAATATAATATATATGGATAAAATACTTAGTTAGCGAAAGGACTCGCCCTAATACATGATTTGCTAATATACATTATGTATGTAGAAATAGTGTATTCTAGAAAGTACCGTATACGTATAAATTTTGGAGATGCGTTTGCCATGATTATTTGCTGTATGAATATATTATATATGCGTAAAATACTTGCTTGGCGAAAGGACTCGCCCTAATACATGTTTTACTAACATACACTATGTATGTTGAAATAGTGTATTCTAAGTGTTTGTGAAAATGCTTGTGAGAGTAAGTGTTTGGATGATGGTGCCTTAGTAGGTGTTGAGATGGGATTCTCAACTACCTTAGAGACGTGTATGATTTCCTCCATGTTGGTTGTTTACTTTAACCACTTACTTATGAAATATGTGTGTTTGTATTCCTATTTATGTAGTGCTCTATAACATGCTTTATAACATGCTTGTTAACTTGCTTGAATTACTTTGTTTAATATGCTTTACTCTACATGCTCTAAATAAAGATTGATTGAGTTTGGGACTATGCTTATAGTCTAGACAGTCGGTACCAGACTTGAGATCGTGGTTGAGATTCATTTCGCCATGTAGGATGTGTTTGACGAACCCAAGTCATACTTCGGTTGGCGACAGTGGTTAGGCCACACGAAGTTCTTATGCACTTCATGTCGTTCAGTTGCTTGTACGCTCGAGCTAATCATGCTCGTCAAGTAACCCGATATGTCTAATGTATGTTCACCATGTTTGGACGCTACTGCTTGAACCTAGGGTACCAAACTTACCAGTGAAATCCCGTTAACCATGGTACCTCGATCCGCTAAGACTCATGAGCCAGGCATGGTGGTTTGGGACACCGTGGTCGAGCTGTCGGCCTACGCTGGGGCCACGTGCCTCCCCGTAGCGACCAGTGAGCAACCAGACTCATGAGCCGATTATGGTGGTATGGGGCACTATATTCGTACTGTCGGCCTACATTGATAAGGTGATGGGGGAGTGGTGTAACCTTTGTGCGTAACAACCCTGACAGCCCTTTGTAGTGACCTCGAGTATACTCTGAATTTGCGGTGAGGCGACGAGTTTTGCTGCAGTGTATAGAGTATGAACTAGGCCTGTATCAGCTTAGTGATGAACCGTTAAAGAGGTGATGGGGGAGTGGTGTAACTGTTATGCGTAACAGCCTTGACAGCCTTTGCAGCGACCTAGAAATATACTATCATATGAGATTATCTAGGATTGACGACCCTAGAATGGATCATGTTTGGGAATGATATAAGGGAGGTACCTTAGTTTTCCAATCCTACTGTTTGAAAGGTTTAATAACTACTCGGTAATCATGCTCATCATCACACTGCATGTGCCTGGTAGATGTGGAGCACTGAGGGATGAACGCATATTGCGAACGTAAGATAGTGTCGCATGAGGGTGGTTTGACAAGGGCATTCATCATGTCATTTCATACTTACATTAAATAAGAGTAGTTAGGATTATTTGATTGTACTGCTTTATCATTACTGATTGACTGAATTGATAACATGTTAACATATGCTTCATTGTTCCACTGAGTTAGCTACTCACTCCCACGTTACGGGACGGTATTGTACACACCAACCAGACTCTGTCTCAGGTGTAGATGATACGTCGATTCAGGAGGCTGAGCCAGACTACGATGAGGACCAGGACGAGTTCTCATACATGCAGTACTCAGACGGCTTTGCTTAGGCTGACTGGATCGCGGGGATTTCAAGATTTATCTTTTTAGTTGTATTTTGACCTTTTGATTCAGAAACAATACATGTATATGGTTACTCAGTTAGTGTTCATACTCTGGATATTGAGATGGTTTTGTTTCTTTACATACCTTATATATATAGTTTCAGTCTTCCGCTTGCCTTTATATAATTGATCTGGAGTATGAATTACTGTTTTAGTATAATCTCACTCATGTTTATTGCACTGACACAGACAACATTCAATCATCATCATCTATGTTGCATAAGTGATGTTCTGGAACTCGAGAGTTGAGTTGCTACTCGACCCTCGAATTTCAGGGTGTTACAGGACACAACATATATGATGTCGATTTTATCGAGTCGACTTCGATAGACTCAAGATTTAAAATTTGATGATATCGATACGGCTATCAATACATTGATAATTCCGTCCAGAGGTATATGCAGTTGCTGGACATCTTATGTTCTCATTTCGATAATATCGAGTGAGCTTCGAGGACATCGACAGCACTGTTCGATTACATCAATCAGTCTATCGATAAATCGACAGAGGTATAAAACTTAGAGATTTTTTTGAAGTTCGAAAAAGTTTTCTAACCCATAAACCCTATGATTTTCTAATCAGTTTTAAGGGTTTTAATTACCTGGTGTTTTGGGACATGAGATGTGAGGCTAAGATTTACCTGTGGCGAGTTCGGGCCCACATCCAGTTGAGGCAGATGCTTGATCGATCTTCCTATAGAGCTCTATTGTCTAGCTGACTTAACGATCGCGCTAATTGACAAACCAGGGCACTTTCAATCTCCCCCTTTGTCAATTACGTGACAAAATACCAAAACACCCTAAAACAATGTCTAGACTAACACCCTAAATTGTGTGTACATGAACTTTACACAATTTACAAAGTGATTCTAATTTGCACATACACACATTCAGTAGCTGCTTCCCCTAACAGCACTCTCCCCCTGTCTTGCTGCAGCTGCTCCCTCTAACACCTGTACACCAATCACAAACAGATACACACACAATGGTTTTGTCGGGGTATGGAATTGTTCTCCCCCTTTTTGTCAGTCATTGGCAAAGGATAACATAACAATAGATATTGACTGAAGTTGAAGCAGTTGGGAGAATTATCATTTAGAGAGCATACGCATATAATAGGTAGATGTAAAACAATCATCTCATTACAAACACCATGTATGCATAGCAGATCAAGTAGAGCGGTGAGATTAGTAGATAGTATAAAGATAAAAAATCATAGGCATCATACATCATTGGAGCTATAACCAGAGAAAATAGGGGATGACATAATATGGCAGTAAAGTAGATAGGAATTATAGACATCCATAACGCAAAAGTATCCAAAATATACATATACTGCCCAGGATTGATAGCAGTACTGTATCATTAAAAAAAACAAGCCCATCCATGGGCACCCCAAAAAAAACACCACAAGTTTCTGGCCCATTCATGGGCATATACAAATTAAAAAAAAAACTCGTCAGACTATGTAGGTTAGTAAGCTATCACATGCACTCATGGGAGCGTAGAGCATTCAAAAAGATACTAATGCCCATACACAGAGATAAGAGTAAGGTGTTTGTGATAGCATCTAGAGACCAGCAATATGGTGGAAGAGCAGAAGAAGATGGCGCTGTGTCGTCTCGACGGCAGGTGATCAGATCTACCAATTGTTGCATAGTCTGCTGCACTCCTTTTACCAGATGTTCCAATACAGTGAGCCTGGTATTCACCGACTCCTTTAGCTGGGTGATGTTCCGTTGCATCTTGCCAATTCTATCCTGATGGATCTTGAATCGTTTAGCTTGCTCGACAGCAAATGATGATGGAGCTTATGGAGGTGCAAGTGGGTCATCTTCCGCCATTCTGGCGCCTTCATTTGGAGCAACTCCTTCACCATGCTCTTCCTCTTCGTGGATCCCCTCCTCAGCTAGGTCTTCAGGAAATTTGTGGAACTTTAAGTCCATCCTTTAAATGTTATTCTTGTTGAAGTGTTGAAGAGGAAGTTCCGGATCATTGGAAGTTGGAAAACAGATCGCATTGGACACATTGTGAATGATCCAGGGATAGGGCAAGTGAACATCCTGAGACATATGAATGGCATATACTAGCTGATGCACAATGAGAGTAGGGAGGGAGATTTTGATCCCTATGGCTATGGAGTATACTATCATGGTCATGAACCTAGTGAGATTGGAATGGTTGCTTCTTCTATGATAGATGTTGGATGCGAAGATACCATGCAAAATACAAAACCGTGGTTCCATGAATTTGGATTTTAATGCACTTCCTTGGTACCAGGGAATATCACTACCATGGCAAAGGAACTTCGTGACCATGGATCGAGTTTCAACATTCTCCAAATCCATAACCGGAAGACCAACAGGTGATAGGGTAAGACCAAAAATTTGTGCAATAGATTCAGGGGTAATCTCCACATCATCTCCATTGACAAAAACAGTGATGGAAGGCGGATCAGACACTGGAGAATGAAAAGAAGCAAAGAAGTTGTATATCCTTTCATAGTGACATGGCCCACCGAAGTCAAGTAGAGGTAGCCATTCAATTTTGGATAACAGGGGTTCCAGATTATAAGGTTGTAGGCATTCCCTGTCGACTCTTCTCTCAAAAACTAACTTCCGCCCAATGTATTTAGCTAGAGTCGGATTCACCTTTGCTGGAGGAGGGGCCGGAGCTTCGGATTGGAACTCGCCGCGTGAGGTCTGCCGTATTCGCTGACGGGTGGGAGTCCCACGTTCAAGAGCTCTTGCCCTTTCTCTTAAAGCCACGACTTTCTTTCTTATAGGCCGAGATGACTCACCGATGGTTGGTGACTTCCCTTTCTCCTTATCCATTAGGACAACTCACATACAGAGATTTGAGAGTTTTTGGGGATAATCCGACGAAATTTCTTCTTGAGAATCTGGAAATACCCAACTAAAAACCCGATGGAATCTTGAAAAGTAGGAATGGAAAGGATAATACTAGTTTTGAATGGTGTTTGGGTCTTCCTGATGAAGCTACGAGTGGACCGTCTGAGAGAAACGAGCAGGGAAAAAGAAAAAAAATGATTTAAAAGTGAAATGCACTTTTTCCCGCTCGACCGCCTTTTATTGGGCGGCAATCTTCAATATTATCGAACATTGTTATGCCCTATTCGATCTTATCGAAGATGTCCTCAATAACATTTTTGATCATGTGACTTTTCAAATTTCGAAGGCTTCGATGATATTGACCATGATCGATTTAATCGAGCGACCACATGACTTATCGATAGACAGATCGAAGGTGAATATTTTTTTTTCATTTTTCCGCAGTTCGACAAGCTTTCATGTATAATATAATATATCTTTAATCAACCAGTATATACAACAAAAATTTGTACAAGCATTATACAATCCAAAATTATAAACATCAGAATGTTTATATAAAAAAGATTGAGGTGAGAAACCTCAGATATATCATTAGGAGTTCAGAAAAATTGCATCTTTTCAACAACTGTCCAGATCTAGATGCATGACCTGGATAGGTTTTTCCATGCTCAATATTTTAAGCATATGAATCAGTTTTTTCTTTTCCTTTAATGACATAGCAGTGGTTATTTGTGCGACAACCCTTTATTACTGATTTACCTGATAGGTTAAGGATTTCGTATTCTTGTTTGTTAAATGTAACCACATGCTCATTGTCACATATTTGAGAAATGCTTAGAAGATTATGTGTTAATTCTTTTATGCAAAAGGCATTCTTATTTTTGAGTGAATTTATTCCTGTGATAATTCCCTGTCCAATTACCTTGGCGGTGCTTCCGTCTCCATAGGTGACTATCCCATCATTAAGATTTGAATAGTTAGAAAGAAGGGATTTGTCACCCATGACATGTCTTGAGCAACCGCTATCCATGTACGACTTAATATCATTGCCTGTTATATGATTTGAGTGAGTAACAAGGCAATTTTTCTGTTCTTTTACTATCCATTTTATGACAGGATTTTTGACTATGGTTGATTTAGTTTTCTTGTTTAACTCAGCCAGATGATTCAATAACTCCTTCATTCTGTCATTCACTCTAGGTGGTGATGGATGTGAATTTCTTCTGTCCATATTCCTAGGTGGACTCTTGACATTTTGTATTTCTCTTGTTGGTTTGAATTTGCTAACATGATTTTGACCAGAGTTGTGTTGAGTCTTCCTAGGTGATAAGCATTCAAACTTATAATGACCCAAACCACCATATAAATGACAAACTGGAGTAGTTCTTGTGTTACTCCCTGAGGCAGCAGATTTTTCAGCCATTGGTGCTGCATATCCAGATTTTGTTTTAAATTTATCATATCCTAAGCTGCTCTTGTCCTTTCCAGGTCTTCCCATACCTAAAAGTTTTTCTAACTTCTCATCACTCTAGGAAAATTTATAGTTTAGCTTAGCAATTTTTCTGAATTCTTCTAGATTAAACAGGAGTGTATGATTTTCATTTTGAAGGAGCAAGTTTTTATCTTTGAATAGCTCAACCTGTTTGTTTAGTTTTTCAGACTCGGATTTAAGGAAGGTGTTGATTCTTTCTAGTCTATCATTATCAGAATGATATTGCTGTAGATTATTAATTAGATGTGTATTAATTTCCAAAGTTTTATCCAGATCTTTTTGCAGCAGTTCCTTTTTGTTTTTTGATATTCCAAGTCTTCTAACTATATTGATGTTATGGATGTAGAGTTGATTGTAAGCATCTTGTAGTTTATTCTGTTCTTCTTCTTCTTCCTTTTCAGTTTCCTCATTATCTGACGGAAAGATTCAGTGGCTTGCGGTTCTTCCTCGATCTCAGTTTCAATGGGAATGATTGGGGCAGTGGAGACCATACGAATTTTTAGAGATTTCTGATCTCTATCGCTTTCTGAGTCGCTAGATTCCGAATTTGGCTCTTCCGTATCATCCCATGTGGCAGCCATTGCCTTACCCTTAGTTTTTCTATTTAGGCATGCAGTAGACAGGTGTCCAAACTTCTGACAGCCATAACATTGTGGTTCTTTGGTCTTTTACCAAATTTACCTGTAGAATGTTTGTTGTCCACTTTCTTCCTTTAAATGGACGGCCACGATTTTTCTGAAAGAACTTTCTGAACCGTTGTGCCAACAAAGCCACTTCTTCATCTTCATTTTCTCTTTCACTTTCAATGTCCTCATTTGTTGTATTCTTTGAATTTTTGAAGATAGTGGTTTTGGATTTAGAGATTTGTTTGAAGTGTAGTTCAAATGTTTGTAGGGAACCTACTAGTTCTTCTACTTTCATTTCATCTATGTTTCTACATTCTTCAATGGTTGTTACTTTATGATTGAACTGTTCCGGTAATGATCTTAGTATTTTCCTACAAATTTTTGGAACCGAAACTTTCTCACCTAATCCACCCATGGAGTTGCAAATGATGTTTAATTTTGTGAAAAACTCTATGAAGGTCTCATGCTCTTCCATTCTGAGACTTTCAAACTGTGATGTTAAGAGTTGTAGTTTGGATCTCTTCACAGTGCTTATTCCTTCATTAGTTGTTTTCAACAAATCACATGCTTCTTTGGTTGTCCCACACATACTGATTTGATTGAAAATGTCTTGGGATACAACATACTAGATAACATTCATAGCTTTAGCCTCAGCAGTTTGGTTTTCCTTATCGAATGTGTCCATTTTTCTTTGGATTTTGGTTTGGTGATAGTTGTGCCATTTTCGAGTACTATTTGTTCAGATGGTGGCACATATCCTCTTTCAACTATATCCCAAACATTATGATCCAAAGATCTCAGAAAATAGTGCATTCTAGCCTTCCAGTATGCATAATTTGATCTATCAAATACTGGAGGTCTAGAGACCGATGAGCCCTCTCCTTTGGCCATATTACCAACTTCAGTCAAGATCACTCTCTAGGCGGTGAAGCCCCTAAGAGAGACCTGCTTTGATACCAATTGAAATTGTGGTAATGACCGCTTTAGTTGAAGTAGGAATATGCCAATATGTCCTAGAGGGGGGTGAATAGGACTTTTTAAATATTTTATGGTTATTTAAAATCCTATCAATCTTATCCTGAGTAAGTAAGCATTTATTAGGATTCCCTTAGAGTAACTCTAATGGCTTTCAAGCCAAATAGAGGATCCAATCATAAAACTACTTTGAAAGATAAACAAGATGCGAATCAGAGTTTATGATAGATGTGACTGTGTGTGAAACGTGATCTCAGATAATCAATATGAAAGCATATAATCACATAAGGAATGAAAGACAATAGCAAACACAAACACAATAATTTTTATAGTGGTTCGACTACTTGTCTACTCCACTCCCGACAAATGCACTCGACCCTTGAGTGTATCGGATTTTACTAAGGAGGTTTCACAACAGGTTCATGTAACGCCCTGAAAATCGGGGGTCGAGCATAAACTCAACTCCCGAGTTCCAGAACATCACTTATGCAACAAAATGAATGATGATTGAATGTTGACTGTATTCGTGCATTGAACATGAGTGAGATTAAGCCAAAACAACATATCATACTCCAGAGACAGTTAAATTTGCAAGCGGAAGACTATGATAGATAGATAAAATATATAAACTATGATGAGTCTCCAGAGTGTGATAACATTACCAGGTTAAATAATTACAAGTACAGTTCTAAAATATACCTAATGTGAGGAAGTGTAATGTCTCCTATCCCAAATACCATAGCCCCGTCAATACAATACCAGGTCTTCATAGACCCATCAGAGGGATACAGATAGGAGAACTCCTCCTCATCATCATAGAAGTAGTCCGGCTCTGCTTCATAAGCATCGCCATCATCTGAAACTCAACAAATCTGGTTGGTGTGTACAGCACCGTCCCATAACGTGGGAGTGAGTAGCTAACTCAGTGGAACAATAAAGCATAGGTTAACATGTTATCAATTCAATCAAGCAGTAATGATAAAGCAGTACAAATCAAACAAGTTTAACTACTCTTGATAAATGCAAGAATGAAATGACATGATGATGTATGCCCTTGCCAAACCACCCTCATGCCACAACATCTTATGTTCGTGAATGCATAACTCCCTCAGTGCCCCACATCTACTAGGCACATGCGGTGCAATGATGCACATGATTTCCGAGTTGTTATTAGTCCGTTTCAAATAGCAATATTGGGAAACTAAGGTACCTCCCTTGTATCATGCCCAAACATGATCCATTCTAGGGTCGTCAGTCCTAGTTAATCTCATACGATATTATGGTTTGAGAGGCGTAGCAAAGGCATCACAAAGGGCTCATCACCCGTCAGCACGGATACAGATCTCACCGTATGCGGCTCAATTGCTGACCGTCAGCTCAAGTACAGTTCTCACCGTACTCGGCTCAATCACTAGCCGTCAGCTCGAATACAGGTCTCACCGTACTTGGCTCAACTCATACTCTAGTTGCTGTGAAAGACTCGTCGCCAATCACAGACCTTAGAGTATACTCGAAGATACTACAGAGGACTCGTCGCCCGTCAGCATGAGTACAGGTCTCACCGTACTCGGCTCTCGCCGTAAGTATCGACAGCTCGAATACAGTGTCCCATACCACCGTATTCGGCTCACGAGTTTGGGTTGCTCAATGGTCACTACGGGAGGCACATGGCCCTCAAAGATAGGCCGACGGCTACTCGGCCACGGTGTCCCATACCACCATGTCCGGCTCATGAGTATTAGCGGATCGAGGTACCATGGTTAACGGGATTGCCACTGGTAAGTTTGGTACCCTAGGTTTAAACAGTAATGACCAGACATGGTGAACACACATTCGACATATCGGGTTAATTGACGAGCCTGACTAGCTCGAGCGCACAACAAGTTGGGCGATGTGAAGCGCAAAAGCACTCCGTGTGGCCAACCACTATCGCCAACCGAAGTACGACTCGGGTTCGTCAGACACATCCATTGTGGCGACATGAATCTCAGCCACAATCTCAAGTCTGGTACCGAATGTTTGGACTATAGACATAGTCCCAAACTCAAACAGTTCTCATCAATAGCATGTGGAGTTAAGCATGATAAACAAAGTAACACAAACATGCTAGGAGGCATGTCATAAAGCATGTTATAAAGCATGATATAAAGCATGTTATAAAGCATGATATAAAGCATGTTATAAAGCATGTAATAGAGCACTATACAGATAGGGATACAAATACATATACATCATATGTGAGTGGTTGTAGTAAACAACCACATGGAGGAAATCCTACATGTCTCTAAAGTAGTTGAGAATTCCATCTCAGCACCGACCTACGGTGCAAACATCCAAGCATTCACTCTCACAAGCATTTACACAAACACTTGGAGTATGCTATTTCAACATACATGACGTATATTAGTAAAACATGTATTAGGGCTATTCTTTCGCTAAGCTAGCATTTTATCCGCGTATATTGTAATCATACGGCAAATAATCATGACAATTGTGTTTCCAAAATTTACACGTATACGATATTTCTAGAATACACAATTTCAACATACGTAGTATTTACAAGCGAATATGTATTACGGCGATTCTTTTCGCCAAGAAATTAACTTATACGCACATAATATATTTATACAACAATTAATCATGACAAACACATCGCTAAAATATACACGTATACGGTACTTCTTATAATACCGTATTTCTACATACATGGTGTATATTAGTAAACATGTATTTAGGCGAACCCTTTCGCCAAATGAGTATTTTATCTATACATCATATATCCATACGACACATAAACATGTCAAATACATTTCCATAAAAAATACGTATACGGTATTTTATACAAATACCTAGAGTATGTGAAATTCCAAATTCTACAATTCTAATCGAAACAGAAAACGGAAAGCACTTTGTACATGTGCAATTGCATACAGATCATGAATCTACCATTATCTGACATTGAAAGCGTTGAAAACCGCAACCTATACACCTAAAGTCCTCACCTTGTGTTGTAGAATCGTAACGGAGTTGATAGGTTTGCTAAGCTCCCGTATTCGGCAGTTTGGCAACCTATGGAACGAAATACGTTAGCTATTTCATAACCTACAACCACCCAAGCCCCAAATCAGGTTAGTGTTAGGGTTTCTTACCTAAAAATGATGTCGGAATCGCCGGGAAAGCGGTGAGAATGGAGCGGTGAAGCTCGAATAGCGGCAGGGAGTTCCTCCCACATCTCCCACACTTTCTCTCTCTTTTCTCTCTCTCAATCTAGGTTTTCTCTCAAATTTGGATGGCTGCAATGAGAGAGGGTTTAAGGTCCTTATATAGCCTAAAAACTCACCGAAATAGACTCCTGTTCAAAGTATACTTGGGTTACAGCCAAAGGGGGCTGGTTTCAGCTCAACGGAGGACTTCTGGCGGGCCTCCTTGAGCCAAAGGTCGGACTTAAGCTCACCGACACCGGATCTACGTTCTATTAAGTTTTCGTTTCAGTCGGATTTCCAGATCACGTGTAGCGGACCAGTTTCAGTTCAACGGTCAGTTGGCCTCGATCGGAGATTCCGAGTACATGTAAATGTGTATGAAATTTTTCCTGATCCGAAGGTGTAATTTGGTCAAATTCGGACGGTCTGGTTGCTTAAAACTGATCCGTAAGCGACGAGTCTCAGATTACTATTCAAGATATTTATTTTTAAAGAAAACAAGTGTTTTCACACTCTCTCGCTCCGGACTCAAGCGAACAGCCGTGGGACATCGGCTGGATTTAATTTCCGAGATGGTTGTCAAGCCCAGCGAGGCGGTCCTAAGTCCTTAACCTCGTATTGTTCGGACTTCCGACGTGTGGTCCAGATCCGATACGGAGTTTCAAGATGCTCCCGAGAGCAGCCGGGTAATGAGATTGATCCTATATTTTAGGGTAACCTAGCGTCAATGATTCTACAAGTTTTGGTTCTTGCAGATCGTATTTAAAGCGATTCAAACGGATTTCATAGCTAATCTAGTTTAGCACTTAGTTACTTTCTCTCATTTCTAAAGGATTTAATCCTAAGTGATTTGCGTCTGAGGTGGTACTTAGTCCTTTGTAGTTTGTATATAGAGTGATCTAAGTTATAATACTTAACTAGTTTAAGATAGTATCTAGGGTGAAAGTACTTAGGAAAATTAAAAGAACAAGATGCAGAAGGGTTGGATTTGTGAAGGAAATGGGTTCAGAAACGATTTTAGACTGTGGGATTCAGTCCTGATAGGTTAATAAGGTGTTAGGAGCAACCCATTGCCTAAGGACGTCTAATTCCAGGTTGGCAAAAATCCGGGGCGTTACAGTTCACCTCAAACCGGAGGTTTTAAATCAGGTTCACCTCTAACCAGTACAACCTACACCTAGGCTGACACAGCATGTCCTCGTGTGTAACGCCCTGAAAATCGAGGGTTAAGTAGCAACTCAACACCCGAGTTCCAAAACATCACTTATGCAACATAAATGCTTATGATTGAAAAATGTCTGTGTTAATGCAATAATCATGAGTGGGATTATACTAAAACAGTAATTCATACTCCACATTAAGTTATAAAACGCAAGCAGAAGACTAAAAGATGTATATAAATGTATATAAAGCCAGAAACGGTCACAATCGGTCTCCAGAGTATGAACACCTTATTGAGTCACCATATACATGTATTAGTTTCAAAAATCAAAATGCCAAAAAATAATGTACAACTACAATGGAATACCGTGTAGCCCCGTCATCTGAATGGCCTAAGCGAAGCCTCCAGAGAACTGCATGTAGGAGAACTCATCCTGATCATCATAGTAATCAGGCTCAGCCTCCTACGTCTCGTCGATACCTGCATCTAAGATAGAGTCTGGTGGGTGTCCAGAACACCGTCCCGTAACATGGGAGTGAGTAGCTAACTTAGTGGAACGATAAAGCACAGGTTAACATGTTATCAATTCAGTCAAGCAGTAATGATAAAATAGTACAATCAAACACTCCTAAATACTCTTATTAATGCAAGTATGAAATGCAGTCATGATGCATGCCCTCGCCAATGCTCCCTCGTGTGACGACATCTTACATCTGTGGCATGCGTTCATCCCTCAGTGCTCCACATCTTCCAGGCACATGCAGTGCTATGTTATGAGCATGATTACCGAGTTATTATTAGTCTTTTTTATACAGCAGTATTGGGAAACTAAGTTACCTCCCTTATATCATTCCCAAACAATGATCCATTCTTGGGTCGTCAGTCCTAGATAATCTCATACGATGATACGGTTCTAGGTTACTGTAAAGGGCTGTTACACGTACTCGTTGCACCACTCCCCCATCACCTTATCAATACATGCCTAGTTTATACTCTGATTACTACGGGAAGGCTCGTCGCCTCTCCGCAGATTCAGAGTATGCTTGAGGTCACTACAAAGGGCTGTCAGGGTTGTTACACACAATCGTTACACCACTCCCCCATCACCTTATCAGTGTAGGCTGACAGCTTGAATACAGTGTCCCATACCACCGTATTCGGCTCACGAGTCTGAGTTGCTCACTGGTCACTACGGGGAGGCTCATGGACCCAGCGTAGGCCGATAGCTCGACCACGGTGTCCCATACCACCATGCTCGGCTCATGAGTCTTAGCGGATCGAGGAACCAAGGTTAACGGGGTTACACTGGTAAGTTTGGTACCTTAGGTTTAAGCAGTAGCGTCTAAACATGGCGAACACACATTAGACAGATTGGGTTACTTGACGAGCTCAACTAGCAGGAGCGCACAACCAGCTGAACGACATGAAGTGCATAAGCACTTTACGTGGCCTAACCACTGTCGCCAACCGAAGTACGACTCGGGTTCGTCAAACACATCCTACGTGGTGAAATGAATCTCAGCCACGACTTCAAGCCTGTTACTGATTGTCTCGACTATCACATAGCCCCAATCACATTCAAGTTGTAACCAGAAAGCATGTATAATAGTCAAAGAAGAGTTAACAAAGTAATTCAAACATGTTAACAAGCATGTTATAAAGCACAATATAAACAAGAAACGCAACACATACATTTCATAAGTAAGCGATTAACTTAAACAACTTACATGAAGGAAATCATACACATCACTAAGGTAGTTGAGAATCCTATCTCAACAACTACCTAAAGCACAATCATCTAAGTACTTACTCATACAAGCATTTTCACAAACACTTAGAATACACTTATTAACATACATAACGTATATTAGCCAAAACAAGTATTAGGGTGAATTCTTTCGCCAAGTAAGTATTACACTTATATATAGCATGTTCATACAGTAATTTATCATGGCAAACACACTTTCAAAATTTGTACGTATACGGTATTTTCTACAAATATACAGAATACACAATATGCCATAATTTGCATACGCAATCGAAACACAAAACGAACATCGCATTGTGCATGTACAATAACACCCGGATCATGAATCTATCATTATCTGACATTGAAAGCTTTGAAAACCTTAACCTATACGTCTAAAGTCCGCACCTTACACCGTAGAAACATAACGAACTTAACAGAAACTCTACGCTTTTGTCAATGTTGATACGACGACCTATAACACAAGGTAAGTCAGCTACTTCGCTACTTGTGCCAATAGAAACCCTAAAACAGGTTAGGGTTAGAGTTTTCTTACCTAGAAATGAAGTCGAAATCGCCAGAAAAGTGATTAGATAGCGATGGTTAAACACGTATAGCACCAGGGTAGAATAGCAGGAAGATTTTCCCACTTCACTCACACTTTCTCTCTCTTTTCTCTCTTCTCTCTCCTAAGGTTCTCTCAAATTCTTATGGTGAGAATGAGAGAGGGTTTAAGGTCCTTATATAGGCCTAAAACACTCTAAATTAGACCCAGGGCCAAGGTATACTTAGGTTATAGCCAAAGTAGGTCTGTTCCATCTCAACGGAGTACTTCTGGAGCCCCCCTTGAGCCAAAGGTCAGACTTAAGCTCACTGACTATGGATCTAGGCCGAGTTAAGTTTTCATTCCAATCGGGTTCCTAGATCACACGTGGCGGATCAGTTTTAGTTTAACGGTCACCGAAACTCGATCAGGGTTACAAGTATACTGACCTGTGTATAAAATTTCTCCTGATCCGAGGGTGTATTTAGGTCAGATTCTGATGGTCTGATTGCTTATATCAGGCCCGCAAGTGATAAGTCTTAGATTACTTAAATTAGGTTATATTTCTAAAGAAATCTTCATTTTCTCACACTCCTCGCTCCGGACTCAAGCGAATAGCCTCGGAATACAATCTGGATTTGATTTCCAAGATGGTTGTTAAGCCTAGTAATGCGTTCCTAATTCTATAACCTCGTATTATTCAGACTTTCGATGTGCGGTCCAGATCTGATATGGAGTTTCGTGATGCTCCCGAGAGCAACTGGGTAGTGAGATTGATCCTAGGTTTTAGGGTAACCTAGTGTTAATGATTCTACAAGTTTTGGGTCTTGTAGATCGGATTTAAAGTGCATCAAACGGATTTCGTAGCTAATCTAGTTTAGCACTTAGTTAACTTTGTCAAATTTCTAAAGGATTTGATCCTAAGTGATTTCTGCCTAAGGTGATACTCGGGCCTTTGTACAGGATTTTCCGAGTCGTTACAATCTACCCCCCTTAATGAAAAATTTCGTGCTCGAAATTAGTACCTTTTCATACTCCTCGAGAAGCTAAGGGTAGTTCTTTCAGACCTTGGCTTCAGTCTCCCAGGTAGCTTCCTCCTCTGTATGATGCGTCCACAGTACCATCACGAGTGGAATCACCTTACTGCACAACACCTGCTCCTTCCTGTCTAGGATACGTGTCGGACACAACACATATTTAACATCATCACTCAATTGCACCTGCTCCCAATGGATGATGTGTGAAGGATCAGGGACGTATTTTTTCAGCATAGATATATGAAATCGTTGTGCACGCCCGCGAGTGGTGTAGGTAAAGCGAGACGATATGCCACCGCTCCCACTCGATCAAGTATCATAAATGGGCCAATGAACCGCGGTGTAAGTTTTCCCTTCTTCCCAAACCGAATGACTCCATTCATAGGAGAAACTCTGAGGAATACATGATCTCCAACCTCAAACTCAAGTGGTCGCTGCCTTGTATCGGCATAACTCTTCTGTCTGCTTTGTGCCGTCAGGAGTCGACGCTTGATAATGTCGATCTTCTCCGAGGTCGCCTGTACTAACTCTGTGCTAATCAAACTGCGCTTGTTGACCTCAGCCCAACAATGCGGTGCTTTGCAAGGGCGCCCATACAAGGCCTCATAAGGAGCCATGCCAATACATGCCTGAAAATTGTTGTTGTAGGCGAACTCTGCGTACGGGAGGCAGTCATCCCAACTGTCCTTGAAGTCCAAAACACCAGCCCGCAGCATATCTTCTAAAATCTGATTCACCTGCTCTGTCTGCCCGTAGGTCTGAGGGTAAAACGCGGTATTGAACTTCAACTTCACACCCATCGCTTCCTGGATACGAGTCCAGAAGATAGACATGAATCGCGTGTCGCGATCCAACACAATCTCCAAGGGAACTCCATGTAGACGCATTATTTCTTTGATGTACAACCTAGACAAGTCGTCTGTAGAGTTCGTCACGTCACTCTGATAAGGAGAAAATGAGTCGATTTGGTCAATCGATCCACGATCACCCAAATAGAGTCATAACCCTTTCTCATCTTTGGTAGCCTTGAGATAAAGTCCATAGAGATGAAGTCCCACTTCCATTCAGCTATGGGCATGGGCTGAAGGAGTCCAGGAGGTCGGCGATGCTTGGCCTTGACCTGCTGACACGTGAGACAACGTGAAACATACTTTGCGATGTGGACCTTCATATTGTCCCACTAATACGACCGCTTCATATCCTGATACATCTTCGTGCTACTAGGATGCATCGCAAGCTTCGATCTGTGGGCAGTCTCGAGAAGCTCCTGTCTCAAGTCCTGAATATCTGGGACGCATAGGTGGCCACGGTATCGTAGGCCCCCATCTGTGCCAACTCTCCACTCGGAGTCCACATTGTCGCTAGCTTGCTCTCGAAGCTCAGACAATAGCTCATCGCCCCTCTGGGCCTCGATAATCTGGTCATCAATAAGTGGCCGCACCCGAATGTGTGCGACACACTCAAACGGTTCCTCCACCGTGAGCTTTTGCGCAAAGCCCCGCACGAACTCCAACATATCCCACTCTTCAATCATTAGTAGAGCCGCAAATATGATCGCCTTCTTGCAGCTCAACGCGTCTGCCACAAGGTTAGCCTTACCAGGATAGTAGGAAACCTCGAACTTGAAGTCCTTCAAGGTCTCCATCCATCGGCGTTGCCTCATATTCAAGTCCCACTGAGTGAATATATAGTTAAGGCTCTTGTGGTTGCAGAAAAGCTCAAACTTCTCTCCATAGAGGTAATGTCTCCGGAGCTTCAATGCGAATATGACCGCTGCTAACTCAAGGTTATGCATAGGGTAATTCTCCTCGTGCTTCCTTAATTGTCTCAAGACATATGCAATCACCCTGTCCTTCTGCATAAGGACACAACCCAAACCAATGCGAGATGCATCAGTGTATATAGTGTACTTAACCCCTTGCTCTGATAATATTAGCACAGGGGCAGACGTCAGCCTGTCCTTCAGCTCCTGAAAAGCTACTTTTGCCTTCTCATTCCATGTGAACTTCAGATCCCTTCGTGTCAACTGTGACAACGGTTTGGCTATCTTTAAGAAGTCCCGGATGAATCGCCGGTAATAACCTGTTAAGCCCATAAAACTCCTCACCTTAGTAACTGAACCAGGCTGCTTCGAGTCCTGAACTGCGCTACCTTAGTTAGGTCCACTGCTATCTCTTCCTTGGACACCACATGTCCCAGAAACTTGACTTCCTCCTGCTAGAAGTCGCACTTCTTATACTGCGTAAACAGCTGGTTCTTCCTCAGAGTTTCTAGGATTGCTTGCAAGTGTTCCTCGTGCTCTTCCCAACTCGTGGAGTATATCAGGATGTCATCTATAAATACGATGATGAATCTGTATAGAAATGGCCAAAATACCCGGTTCATCAAGTCCATGAACATGGTTAGTGCGTTCGTGAGACCGAACGACATCATAAGGAACTCGTAATGCCCAAAACTAGTCCTGAAGGCCATCTTCTGCACATCTTCATCCCTGATGCACAACTGATGATACCCTGACTGTAAATCGATCTTTGAAAAATACTTTGCTCCCTTCAACTGATCAAACAGGTCGTCTATCCTGGGCAAAGGATATTTGTTCTTCACGGTCAATTGGTTCAACCTGCGGTAATCAATACACAGCCGTAGCGACCCATCCTTCTTCTTAACAAACAACACAGGTGCTCCCCAAGGAGACACATTGGGTCGTATGAAGCCCTTCTCTACGAGCTCGTCAATCTGTTTCCGCAGTTCTTCTATCTCACATGGAGGCATCCGATACATGGGTAATGAAATGGGGGTTGCACCGGGCACAAGATCAATAGTAAAATCGATCTCACGTCGAGGAGGTAATCCAGGGATCATCCTGAACACATCTGAAAAGTCCCAAACTACTGACATGTTTCTTAACGTCGGCCCATCAACAGGCTCAAGTAAAGCGACATAACATCCAATGCGACATGTCCAACTAACCTGTACTGGAAAAGTAAAGATCGTGCCGTCAGGTCTGCTAGCTGTCACGACCCGAGTATCACAATTAATCTCTGCCTTCATCTCGGTGAGCCAGTCCATACATAGGATAATGTCGTAGTGCCATAGTGGAGCGACAATGAGGTCAACACATACCGTCCTACTACCCAATCTACGGAGCAACCTTCACACACCCGTGTGATATCCGAAAATGTCCCAGTAGCAGTAGTGAGTTTCACGTACTTTATGGGAGTAGTATGTAAAGCTAGACGCTTAATTGCCGCACCTGAAATGATGGAGGTAGTAGACCAAGTGTCTACCAATTAAAAGACAGGAGTACCTTGAACATGTGTAGTGACCTCGAAGGCCATAGGTGCTGTCTCTGGCTCTTGTGCTGTGAGCACATGAACACGTGCCTGTTGTGGTCGGTTGGGCTGAGGCATCATAGGTCACTGTGGCGGCCTATAACGAGGTGTAGGTGGTCTGAAGAATGGATGTGCAGGTGCTATCTGTAGTGGTGGAGCCGATAAAGCCTGAGGGAGAGGACGATCAATCCTCTGCGATGGTGTAAACCCGCTGTCTCTCATCCGTGCAAAGCAACTCTCTGCAGGGTGACCCGATTTCCCGCGGTAAGAACAGGTCACACCTGGACGCCTCATCGGAACTACTGGCGCCATAATCCTGGGAGGAGAGTCAAGACGAGGCCTCTTACCGAGGAATGGCCTACTCTGGATATCTGGTCGTGGCCTAGGAATCATAGGGCCACGAGAACGTGTCAGTCGTTCAACATCCTGCTCTGCGCGCATAGATATATACACCAGCTCGGCATAGGAGGGTATGCTGACACAGCACATCTTCGACCGAATATCAGGTCGCAAGCCCTCAGAAGAACGTCGTATCCACATCTGCTAGTCAGTAAGTATCGTAGGGTCGTATCTGCCCAACTCAGTAAATCGATGCTTGTACTCGGTAACTGTCATGCCTCCCTGCCTGAGGTGCAAGAACTCATTCTCCCTCTCATGTTGGTAGGTCTGAGGGTAGTACTTTTCGTGGAAATGAAACTCGAAAGTTGCCCAAGTCCATACGTAGCCAACTGCGACTGACCGTAGGACACTATCCCATCACATACTGGCCTCCTTCTCAAACATAAATGTAGGCAACTCAACCTGCTCTGATTCGGTATAATGCAGCATCCGTAGCATCTTGGAGATGCATTCTAGCCAATATTCAGCCTCATCGGGTCTGTGAGAACCCATAAAAGTAGGAGGCCTCAAGCGCTGGAATCGCTCGAGAAGGCCACTAGTACCCAAATTTTCCGCAGGGTATGTAGCAGGTGCAGGTGGAGGCACATCCTCAGCCTGAGCAGAAGGCTCTGTAGTCTCAACAAGATGTACAGATGGTGAAGGTGGAGTCGCACTCCCACCCTGAAATAAGGCCCCTGCAATAGTGGTCAAGAGCTGCTGGTGCTGCTGCTGCATCAACATCATTATATGCTCAAACCTATCAGTAGGTGGAGCAGGCTGAGGCACGTACTGCGTCGAGGAAGACGCATGGTTCTGCTCGTGAACCGGTGGTGTATAAGGTGGTAATCTAGCTATAGGACCAGTGGGAGGCTGAGATGCAGGTATAGTCTCACGATCCGGGTCCAAACTAGGGTCCATACGACCATCTCTATGGGAAGGAGCCTGATCCATCGTATCAGTGAGTGCAAGGTGTGCCGTGCTCTGCGTATATTTCCGTGGCATGCCCTATACAACATAGGGTGTAACGCATGTAAGATGAAGCATAACAACATTATACATAATCACTTAAGCATTCCACACACTTCATAGCAAAAGAGGCTGCATGTATTTTATTTACCAAAATTGTCACAATACATGAAATACAGAGTTACATGAATCATGACAGAAGATGCATGAGAGCTAATACAACCAAAGCCTTAAACATCTAAAACATTCTACCACTACTACACCCATCAACATGAAAACATAAACATCCTAAGGCGGTAACCAAAGCAAACTACAAGACAACAATATGGATGACTAGGCATCCGAGTCTGGCGATGGAGAAGGGGCACCCTTATCCTTTAAGCAACACATGATAGTTTTCAACGCGCGAGTTACTTTCTTGAATTGTGCTTCATAAGGCCCTGAAGATCTATGACATCCTGTCGCAGGACAGCCTGACCCTGTCGTAGCTCAACATGATCCTCCTCCAGTCGATCTATACGAGCATCCCAAGCAGCCCGATCAGTGTCCTGCACTGGTGCCGTAGGAGGGGAGCTCTCCTCTGTATCTTGGGCCTCCTCTTCTTCTTCCTGTTCCTCCTCTATCCCATCACCACTTCTCTCCTCACTCTCCTCATCTAGATTAATGCTTTCCTCCCCTTCGCTGTCGGACTCCTCCCCATACTCGTCGAGTCGGGCTTGGCATTGTCGAGGGCCGATCCTCATGTTGTTGAGCGTAGCATTGCTTATGGTCTGGATCGACGCAACATCATCCATGTTAAGTCTATAGCCGGCCTCTCGAGCAATCTTACATACCAGACGGCCGAATGGGAGAGAGATGTCATTTCTGACAGATCGAGTGGTCTGGACTATCTGAATAGGGCGAACGTGGGCAGGCACAACTTATCCCCATGTCCAACCCTGTATGGGAAGTCTACCATCAACTGGGTACATTTAGTGCGGTTGCCCCACCGTGGATGCACATTGTACGTGAAAATGTAGTGAAGCAAACAGAAGTCATCTGTCAATTTCGTCGATGGGAGACAGTTGCCTCTGGTCCAGGGGACCAGTCGGCCACAAAGGTATCGCGTACGACGGTCTCTTTCTCGCACACTCTAGAAATAATCCTCATGAGCGTGTACATCACCACGTGGGATTCCCATCACTCGGGACACTAAGTCCACGTTGATTGTGAAATCCTGCCTTGCGATGGAAACAATAAACTGTAGAGGTTCTAACGATAGGTCTCGGATATGGGCGTAGAAAGCACAAACCGTATTCTCACATGTGGGAGACTTAGCTTCGAACATGGGACCCCACTCAACATCCACCAAGCGGTCCATAATTGGGTGTAGCCCAAACAACTTCTCATCTACATGAGCTTCGAGGACAACCCTGCGGTCATGAAACTGACCGTATTCGAAGCCTATCAGTAGCGCTCTCTTTATCGGGATTTGGGGATTGAGGTCCCGCTTTGACCTGTGCTCACGGACGGCGCTTGTGCTAGCTTCGGCCTATGGCCCCCTTCTTGGACGGGTTGGGCGACTAGGCCCGACTTCGTCTACGGCGCCCTTTCTCTTTCCCATAAGAGAAAGAAAAGTGGAAATGGAGAAGATGGCAATTGCCAGCTCGAATAACACCATTGGAGTGCACTAAGGTGTTGGATGAAGGTAGATTGTTGAGTTGTGAGAGGTTGAGTCACTAAAATAGGATTTGGTGCACTCAAACCGTAGAAAATGAGTGAGATAGAAGAGGAGGTTTGCTGAAATCATGCTCTGATACCAACTTGTACCGCCCTGAAAATTGGTGGTCAAGTAGCAACTCAACACCCAAGTTCCAAAACATCACTTATGCAACATAAATTCTTATGATTGAATGTTGTCTGTGTTAGTGCAATAATCATGAGTGGGATTATACCAAAATAGTAATTCATACTCCAGATTAAGTTATAAAACGCAAGCGAAAGACCGAAAGATGTATATAAATGTATACAAGCCAGAAATGGTCACAACCGGTCTCCAGAGTATGAACACCTTACTGAGTCACCATATACATGTATTAGTTTTAAAAATCAAAATGCCAAAAAATAATGTACAACTATAATGGTAAACCTTGTAGCCCTGTCATCTGAATGACCTAGGCGAAGCCTCCAAAGAACTGCATGTAGCGAAGCCTCCAAAGAACTGCATGTAGGAGAACTCATCCTGATCATCATTGTAATCAGGCTCAGCCTCCTGCATCTCGTCGATACCTGCATCTAAGACAGAGTCTGGTGGGTGTCCAGAACACCGTCCCGTAACGTGGGAGTGAGTAGCTAACTCAGTGGAACGATAAAGCACAAGTTAACATGTTATCAATTCAGTCAAGCAGTAATGATAAAGCAGTACAATCAAACACTCCTAAATACTCTTATTAATGCAAGTATGGAATGCAGTCATGATGCATGCCCTCGCCAATGCTCCCTCATGCGACGACATCTTACGTCTACGGCATGCGTTCATCCCTCATTGCTCCACATCTTCCAGGCACATGAGTGCTATGTTATGAGCGTGATTACGGAGTTATTATTAGTCCTTTTCATACAACAGTATTGAAAAACTAAGGTACCTCCCTTATATCATTCCCAAACAATGATCCATTTTAAGGTCGTCAGTCCTAGATAATCTCATACGATGATACGGTTCTAGGTCACTGTAAAGGGCTGCCAGGGCTGTTATACGCACTCGTTGCACCAGTCCCCCATCACCTTATCAATACAGGCCTAGTTTATACTTTGATTACTACGGGAAGGCTCGTCGCCTCTCTGCAGATTCAGAGTATGCTCAAGGTCACTACAAAGGCCTGCCAGTGCTGTTACACGCACTCGTTATACCACTTCCTCATCACCTTATCAATGTAGGCCGACAACTCGAATACAGTGTCCCATACCACCGTATTCGGCTCACGAGTCTGAGTTGCTCACTGGTCACTACGGGGAGGCTCGTGGCCCCAGCGTAGGCCAACAACTCGACCACGGTGTCCCATACCACCATGCCTGGCTCATGAGTCTTAGCGGATCGAAGTACCAAGGTTAACGGGGTTACACTAGTAAGTTTGGTACCTTAGGTTCAAGCAGTAGCATCCAAACATGGTGAACGCACATTAGACAGATCGGGTTACTTGACGAGCTCGACTAACACGAGCGCACAACCAGCTGAACGACATGAAGTGCATAAGCACTTCGGGTGGCCTAACCACTGTCGCCAACCGAAGTACGACTCGGGTTCGTCAAACACATCCTACGTGATGAAATGAATCTCAGCCATGACTTCAAGCCTGTTACTAATTGTCTGGACTATCACATAGCCCCAATCACATTCAAGTTGTAACAAAAAAGCATGTATAATAGTCAAAGCAGAATTAACAAAGTAATTCAAACATGTTAACAAACATGTTATAAAGCACAATATAAACTAGAAATACAATACATACATTTCATAAGTAAGCGATTAACTTAAACAACTTGCATGAAGGAAATCATACGCATTACTAAGGTAGTTGAGAATCCTATCTCAACAACTACCTAAAGCACAATCATCTAAGTACTTACTCATACAAGCATTTTCATAAACACTTAGAATACACTTATTAACATACATAACGTATATTAGCCAAAACAAGTATTAGGGCGAATTCTTTCACCGAGTAAGTATTACACTTATATATAGCATGTTTATATAGTAATTTATCATGGTAAACACACTTTCAAAATTTGTATGTATACGATATTTTCTACAAATATATAGAATACACAATATGCCATAATTTGCATACGCAATCGAAACGCAAAACGAACATCGCATTGTGCATGTACAATAACACCCAGATCATGAATATATCATTATCTGACATTGAAAGCTTTGAAAACCTTAACCTATACATCTAAAGTCCACACCTTAAGCCGTAGAAACATAACGAACTTAACAGAAACTCTACGCTTTTGTCAATGTCGATATGACGACCTATAACACAAGGTAAGTCAACTACTTCGCTACTGTGCTAATAGAAACCCTAAAATAGGTTAGGGTTAGAGTTTTCTTACCTAGAAATGAAGTCGGAATCGCCGAAAAAGCGATTAGATAGCGATGGTTAAACACGTATAGCACCAGGGTAGAATAGACTGAAGATTCTCCCACTTCACTCACACTTTCTCTCTCTTTTCTCTCTTCTCTCCTAGGGTTTTCTCAAATTCGTATGGTAAGAATGAGAGAGGGTTTAAGGTCCTTATATAGGCCTAAAACACTCCGAATTAGACCCAGGGCCAAGGTATACTTAGGTTATAGCCAAAGTAGGTCTGTTCCATCTCAACGGAGCACTTCTGGAGCCCCCCCTTAAGCCAAAGGTTGGACGCTCACTGACTATGGATCTAGGCCGAGTTAAGTTTTCATTCCAATCGGGTTCCCAGATCACACGTGGTGGACCAGTTTCAGTTCAACGGTCACCGAAACTCGATCAGGGTTACAAGTATACTGACCTGTGTATGAAATTTCCCCTGATCCGAGGGTGTATTTGGGTTAGATTCTGACGATCTAATTGCTTATATCAGGCCTGCAAGTGACAAGTCTCAGATTACTTAAATTAGGTTATATTTCTAAAGAAATCTTCATTTTCTCACACTCCTCGGTACGGGCTCAAGCGAATAGCCCCGGAATACAATCTGGATTTGATTTCCAAGATGGTTGTCAAGCCCAGCAATGCGGTCCTAATTCTATAACCTCGTATTATTCAAACTTTTGATGTGCGGTCCAGATCTGACACAGAGTTTCATGATGCTCCTGAGAGCAACTAGGTAATGAGATCGATCCTAGGTTTTAGGGTAACCTAGCGTTAATAATTCTACAAGTTTTAGGTCTTGCAGATTGGATTTAAAGTGGATCAAACAAATTTCGTAGCTAATCTAGTTTAGCACTTAGTTAACTTTGTCAAATTTCTAAAGGATTTGATCCTAAGTGATTTCTGCCTGAGATGATACTCGGGCCTTTGTACAGGATTTTCTGAGTCGTTACATTATAACACAGTTTATGCTCCCACGAGCAAGGGTCAACACATATCACCTAATTTTAGGCACACTGGCCAAGGATCCCCTCAAGGAACCTCACAAGTTTATGTTCTCCACAGAGCAAGGGTCAACACAAAGCACCCGCCACATACACTCCCACCGGAGGCCTCCTACAAGGGGTTGCAAGGGGTGAGAAACACCTTAGACCCAGTCCTACAGAAGGAATGATCACAAGGGTCCTCTAACTCTAATGACTTACAGATAAGTAGATGAGCCCCATTTAGCACGTTATCGAAGATATCCTCCTTTGTTGATGAAGAATCTTCTGCTTTCTTGAACCGCAACTCAGAAGATGTACCAATACATGGCGACGGGTTGGGTCAAGGTTATGATGGAATCCTACTCTCTTAAATGTTTTCTTATAAGGAAGATAGAGTGATTCCAATCATCTATACATTCAAGGTATCCCAGCTTAATGATTTGCCTTAAGGTGGTAGCTGAAGGATCCTTGAATGTGGAAGTTCATTCCCCAATCCACTCTATTGAATGTCAATGATGAGGGTGGATTGGAGGACGAACTTCCAGGAGAGAAAGGGCTTTGGGTATATGATCTAAGGTTAAACACTCAAAAGCACTCTCTTCTTTCTCTACCAGCAACTAAGGGCAAGCTCTCATTAAATAGGCAAAAGGTTCCAACGGATATAAAACGGTCACATTTATGACAGAGTTCAATATCATCGTGCAGGGTCAATATCATTGAGCGTATACTCTCGATTGCATCGACTGACCGCTCGATGACATGAACTCAAATGTCAAACGCTTTTGAAACCTGTTGCCAGTTGGTCGAGGAAATCGAACGTGCGTCGATGTCATCAGATTTCGAACTCCTATTTCATCGACATGAGGTTCGATTCCTCAACATTTGAAAATGTGAGCCACTTGTCTTTAAAATATTTTAAGTCAAAGATATGATCGAGGCACACTCGATATCATCGAAATTTGAATGTCGATGATATCGATGGCAGTGTCGATGCATCGACAAATCCAAAGATTTTACCAGAGAGCTTGCTAGACAGTTTATGTCCATTCTTGATGCAATCGTCCCAGCCTCGATATGATCGATATTTGAATATTGATTCTATCAAGTGACCCTCGATCCAAGATAAATAACCTGAAAATATTGCTGGAAAACAGATTGTCCAAACCGATATCATCGAAGGGCTTCCAATATCATTGAAAGTTGAATTCTGAGGATATCGAGGAGACTTCGATATATCAAAGATTTCACGATTAGACTTAGCAGAACTTTGGACACAACATATATGATGTCGATTTTATCGAGTCGACTTCGATGGACTCGAGATTCAAATTTCGATGATATCGATACGGCTATCGATACATCGATATTTCCGTCCAGAGGCATATGCGGTTGCTGGACATCTTATGTCCTCCTTTCGATAATATCGAGGAGCTTCAAGGACATCGACAGCACTGTTCGATTACATTGATCAGTCTATCGATAAATTGACAGAGGTAGAAAACTTAGAGATTTTTCTGAAGTTTGAAAAAGTTTTCTAACCCATAAACCCTATGATTTTCTAATCAGTTTTAAGGGTTTTAATTACCTGGTGTTTTGGGACATGGTATGTGAGGCTAAGATTTACTTGTGGCGAGTTCGAGCCCACATCCAGTTGAGGCAGACGCTTGATCGATCTTCCTATAGAGCTCTGTTGTCTAGATGACTCAACGATCACGCTAATTGGCAAACCAGGGCACTTTCATGAAGTCGGGATGATAATACGTAGTATCGCAGGCTAAGGGATCTACCAGAAGGGACTTCTATCCAAACCAATCCCATACCTAAATTTGGATAGTCAAACTCAATGTGGTAAACTCCTGATCTCAGGTTAGTCGCACACTCCAATCGAAATCCTGACCATTGCAAAGGTACATGTAACAAATAGTTGTGCACCACCAGCTTGAGTGAATAGTGAATAGATGAATGAATGAGTATGCAACTCCTGCTCAATAAGTCCATGTATCAGTATTGTACATATCTGGGATCATCACTAGGTTTTAGTACACTCCAAACTGGCTACTGCCCCTGTAGGCCGCGCAACCCAGCTAGTGGAAAAGACCTCACTACCCGCCTGCCAGCAGTGTAACAATGCCTACCCAGCTCATTGACAGCGGACCCATTTAGGAGCTGGTCAGACTCAGCCTAGCTATGCCTACTCCCTCAGGTGGGTAAGGCTACACCCCCTCCCAACCGTTCACGACACAGTAGGAGACACGACCTACTAGTATACGGCCCTCATGCGCTCATACATATATATATATATACATTATATATATATATATATCCACTCGGTCTCTACGTTGGGGCATCCTCTGGTACTAAAAGGATTTAAGGATTTTCACCCAGGGCTATCTGTGGCGGCCCGATGCTAGTAACAAATTTTCGGTGTCCCATTTGGCCATCCACGATATGCCTGTGGAGGCTACGGCCCTGATGTCGCTAGGGCGTACGGTAATCATAATCACATAATGCGAGATGCATGAGTCACACAGTCCAATCATGCACCAATCCTGTGCATACCGTGCGCTCATGTGGGGTAACTCCGCCTATCAGGGAGTCCCATAAACCATCTGTGCTATGGCATATACAATGATTAATCACATCTCATAATAAACATGCAAATGATGCATATGGGCATGTATCATGATACTATGCTGTCACATACTCATAATCGGTATTAATAACTGGCATCGACAATCGGCTTCGACGATGTGGACATTTAACCAACATTGCCCCCAAGGAATGGCCCATATAAAGCCTAACATATAGTGGACCCATGACCTCACACAAGGGCCTAGTATATAACACCATGGGCCTCACTCAAGATCTTAATACACATCACGATGGGCCTAATATACATCACAACGGGCTCCATCGCCTGATCCTCAAATGCACCACAACGGGCATCATCACATAGGCCTCATATACATCACATTAGGCCTTAAACATGGACTAAATACGCATTACAATGGGCCTCAAATACGGGCCGCATATACATCACATTGGGTCTCAAACACGGGTTAAATATATATCACAATGGGCCTCAACTACGGGCTGCATATATATTATATGAGTCTTGACAATCGGCATCAGCCTCGACAATCGGCCTTGACAATCAGAATCGGCCTCGACAATTAAAATCGGCCTTGATAATTGGCCTCAACAATCGAAATCGGCTTTGATAATCGAACTCGACAATCGAAATCGGCCTCGATAATCAGAATTGGCCTCGACAATCAGAATTGGCCTCGATAATCGGCCTCGACAATCGGAATCGGCCTTAACAATCAGCCTCGACAATCGGAATCGGCGTCGACAATCGGCATCGACAATCGAAATCGACCTCAATAATCGGTCTCGACAATTGGAATCAGCCTCGATAATCGACCTCAACAATCTGAATTGGCCTTAATAATTGACCTCGACAATCAGAATCGGCGTCAACAATCGGAATTGGCCTCAACAATTGGCCTCGGTGATCGGCCGAACATGGCCTAAGGGAAGGTCACAATGTGGACATTAAACCATCATTGCCCATCAATGTGACCATTTAACCAACATTGCTCACAAGGAGTGGCTCATATAGAGCCAAATGTATAGTGGGCCCATGACCCCACACAAAGGCCTAATTCTCATCACTATGGGCCTTACTCAAGAGCCTAATACACATCACGACAGGCCTTACTCGTGGGCCTAATACACATCACGATGGGCCGAATGCGCGGGCATAGTATACATCACCATGGGCCACGACCCATGGTCCTCAATATACATCATAATGGGTCGTAACCCATAGGCCTCAATATACATCAAGTGGGCCGCACTAATGGGCTACATACACATCAAGTGGGCTGCATCAATGGGTCGCATTAATGGGCCTCGTACACATCAAGTAGGCTGCATCAATGGGCCTCATATACAACATATTAGGCCTCGCCATCTGGGCCACAAATACGTCACAATGGGCCACAACCCATGAGCTTCAAATACCTCTCAATGGGCCCTCAACCCATGAGCCTTGAATACATCACAATGGGCCTCACCCCATGGGCCCCAAATACCTCTCAATGGGCCGCAACAAATGGGACACACCATCTACACCATTCATCTATTTTTAGAAATCATTTTAGAGTATTACCCAAGAATGAATCATATCAAAAGATCATCTGAACCATACCACAAATAACGGTGGTGATAATGATCAAAAGATCATTTGGACCACATCACAAATAGTAGGGGAGATAGTGATTTTCACTATTCAAAAATTTCACAGGAGCCACCATAACGTGTATTTTCCATCCAGTCTGTTCATAAGGTCACAAAGACCTGAACTAACGGAAAAACAAAAATCATATTGGTCCAAAACTTTTGTGACCCAAAAGGGTTTCAATGGTAGATGTTTAAACCCCTGCTGCTTTGTAGTGTGGACCACATGATAGTTAGATCTAACTTATTTTTCATCTCAGTCCCTAGGACGAATTCACCAAATGGATGGACGGTTTAGATGTAACACATACTTTAGCGGTCGGTCCCACCGTCCAGCCATCTGGACGGTGTGGATAAGACCCATACATCACCGTTAGGCTCCACGTACACCGTCTAGAAATGGACGGTGTAGATATGAAATACATACATCCCTGTAGGCCCCACACGTGTGCCATGGTGGGGTCCACGTCCTCCAACGGACGGATGGTTTGGATGTAGCACATACATCATGGAAGGGCCCACCAAAGATTTGAATCTGCTGCATTTTTGTCTCAAGCATTAAGAAGAGCTTGCCATTGGGTGGACGGATGGATGGACGGTCCTGCATACATGTTGTAAGGTGGGCTCCCACATGAATGTGGCCCCACCGCAACATACATACATACATACATACATATATATATATATAAATAATATACATCTGGTGGGTCCCACATGGGGCCCACCATAATATATTATATTATATATATATTGCATACATTATATCATATATGTCCAGATGCATTCTAGCATCTAGAGAGTCTGGCCGTTGGATAGTTAGGTCCCATGGTCTGCAAGGTGGGTCCACGTGGTATGGCCCACCAAAAATTCTGATGTTGTGCATTGCCTGGATGGTACATGTGCAACACGTATAAATGGTGGGGTCCACACCAGTGGGCCACTCCACCGATCAAGCTGATATATGTATTTTTCCTTAATCCAGGGCAGCGGGTTGGGCCCCAAACAAATGGACGATCTAGATCAAGTGGGCTGCAATCCATCATAAAAGAGTGAGAAAAAGAGATGGGGAGAAAGAACGTGAAAGGGTAGGGACCCCGCCACTAATGGGCCCTCCCTTATACAATGCATACATCATGTGGGTCCTCAAATCATCAAAATCAACAATTAAAATCACCCACCTTTGATCTTCTCGGACTTGTCCTTCCATCGATGCGATCTAGAGCTCCAAGGGGTGGATTTTAATGGTTGAGATCGACTTTGAAGGGTTGGATTGAGTGGTAGGGAGTGGGCCACACAAAGCTCTCTCATGGAGCTTGCTTGGACGTGGGTTGCTCTCATGGAGCTTGGGAGAAAAATGTGAGAGAGATGAGAGAGAGAGAGAGGTGATGTGAGTAATGGAGTGATGGGGAGAGGGATGGGTGAAGTGATGGAAAGTTGACTTTTGGGGATGGGTAGTTGTATTTGGGGATGGGTGTGAGTGATGGGAGTGATTGAAACGACTCGAAAAATCCCGTACAATGGCATGAGTACCACCTTAGGCAGAAATTGCTTAGGATTAAATCCTTTAGAAATTTGACAAAGTTAACTAAGTGCTAAACTAGATTAGCCATGAAATCCGTTTGAATCACTTTAAATACGATCTGCAAGACCCAAAAATTGTAGAATCATTGACGCTAGGTTACCCTAAAATCTAGGATCAAACTTATTACCCAACTGCTCTAGGGAGCACATGGAAACTCCATATCAGATCTGGACCGCACATCGAAAGTCCGAATAATATGAAGTTATAGACTTAGGACCGCCTTGCTGGGCTTGACGACCATCTCGGAAATCAAATCCAGAGAGTGTCCCACGGCTGTTCGCTTGAGTCCGGAGCAAGGAGTGTGAGAACACTTGGTTTTTCTTTATAAATAAATATCTCAAATAGTAATTTGAGACTTGTTACTTGCGGACAATTTGTAAGCAACCAGACCGTCAGAATCTAACCCAAATACACCCTCGGATCAGGAAAAATTTCGTATACATGGCAGTGTACTTGAAATCTCTGATCGAGTTTCACTGACCGTTGAACTGAAACTGGTCCGCCATGCGTGATTTGGGAATCTGACTGGAACAAAAACTTAACTCCACCTAGATCCAGTATTGGTGAGCATAAGTCTGACCTTTGGCTCAAGGGGGCCTGCCAGAAGTCCTCCGTTGAGCTGAAACTGGCTGACTTTGGTTATAACCCAAGTATACCTTGACCTTAAGTCTGTTTTGGAGTAGTTTTAGGCTGTATAAGGACCTTAGAACCCTCTCTCATTCAGCCATACGAATTTGAGAGAAACCCTAGGAGAGAGAAGAGAGAAAAGAGAGAGAAAGTGTGAGAGAAGTGGGAGAACCTCCCTACTGCTTTCCCCTACCGCTCTACAAGCTTAACCACTCAAGTCTAGTCGCTTTCCCGGCAATTCCGACTTCGTTTCTAGGTAAGAAACCCTAACCCTAATCTGTTTTGGGGTTGTGAAGGTTGTAGGTTATGAAATAGCTAACCTATTTCGTTCTATAGGTGGCCAAACTACCGAATACGAAAGCTTAGCAAACCTATCGGATTCGTTACGATTTTACGATAAAAGGTGAGGACTTTAGGTGTATAGGTTGTGGTTTTCAATGCTTTCAATGTCAGATAATGATAGATTCATGATCTGCATGCAATTGGACATGTACAAAGTGCTGTCTGTTTTCCATTTCGATTAAATACGAAGAATATAGAATTTTGTGTATTCTAGGTATTTGTAGAAAGTACCGTATACGTATAAATTTTGAAAATGTGTTTGCCATGTTTATTTGCTGTATGAACATATTATATATATGTAAAATACTTGTTTGGTGAAAGGGCTCGCCCTAATACATGTTTTGCTAATATACACTATGTATGTTGAAATAGTGTATTCTAAGTGTTTGTGAAAATGCTTGTGAGAGTAAGTGCTTGGCTGATGGTGCCTTAGGTAGGTGTTGAGATGGGATTCTCAACTACCTTAAAGACGTATATGATTTCCTCCATGTTGGTTGTTTAATTTAACTGCTTACTTATGAAATAAATGTGTTTGTATTTCTTGTTTACTTTGTGCTTTGTAACATGCTTTATGACATGTTTGTTAACATGCTTGAATTACTTTGTTTATTATGCTTTACTCTACATGCTTTGAATAATGATTAATTGCGTTTGGGACTATGATTATAGTCCAGACAATCGGTACTAGACTTGAGTTCGTGGTTGAGATTCATTTCGCGAAGGACGTGTCTGACGAACCCGAGTCGTACTTCGGTTGGCGACAGTGGTTAGGCCACGCGAAGTGCTTATGCACTTCATGTCGTTCAGCTGATTGTGCACTCGAGCTAGTCAGGCTCGTCAAGAAACCCAATATGTCTAATGTATGTTCACCATGTTTGGACGCTACTGCTTGAACCTAGGGCACCAAACTTACCAGTGAAATCCCGTTAACCATGGTACCTCGATCCGCTAAGACTCATGAGCCGGGCATGGTGGTATGGGACACCATGGTCGAGCTGTCAGCCTATGCTGGGGTCACGTGCCTCCCCGTAGTGACCAGTGAGCAACCTTGACTCGTGAGCCGAATACGGTGGTATGGGACACTGTATTCGAGCTGTCGGCATACACCGTATTCGAGCTGTCGGCCTACACCAATACGGTGACGAGCCCTTTATAGTGACCTAGAACCCTGACAGCCTTTGCGGCGCCCTAGAACCACACTATCGTATGAGATTATCTAGGTTTGACGACCCTAGAATGGATCATGTTTGGGAATGATACAAGGGAGGTACCTTAGTTTCCCAATCCTGCTGTTTGAAATGGACTAATAACAACTCGGTAACCATGCTCATCATCGCACTGCATGTGCCTGGAAGATGTGGAGCACTGAAGAATGAAAGCATGCCGCGAACGTAAGATGGTGTCGCATGAGGGAGTATGTGGTGAGGGCATGCATCATGACTGCATTCATACTTGTATTAACAAGAGTAGTTAGGAGTGTTTGATTGTACTGCTTTATCATTACTGCTTGACTGAGTCGATAACATGTTAACCTATGCTTTATTGTTCCACTGAGTTAGCTACTCACTCCCACGTTACGGGACGGTGTTGTACACACCAACCAGACTCTTTCTTAGGTGCAGAATAGGTGACGACTCAGGAGGCTGAGCCGGACTACGACGAGGACCAAGACGAGTTCTCGTTCATGCAGTATTCTGGTGGCTTTGACTAGACTGCCTGGATCGACGGGACTGGCAGGGCTTACTTCTCTAGTTGTATTTTTGACATTTTGATCGTAAATCAAATACATGTATATGGTGACTCAAATGGGTTCATACTCTGGAGATTGAGATGATTTTGTTTCTTTTACATACAATTATATACAATTTCAGTCTTCCGCTTACCTTTATACAATTGATCTGGAGTTACTATTTTAGTATAATCTCACTCATGTTTATTGCACTAACATAGATAACATTTAATCATCATTATCTATGTTGCATAAGTGATGTTTTGGAACTCGAGAGTTGAGTTGCTACTCGACCCTCAAATTTCAGGGCGTTACAAGTTGGTATTAAAGCATGATTTTGATTAAACCAGACCTGAGTTATGTTCCCATGACGTACGCTGACGCCTTTTTGACATAGGAGGGTGCGAGAACAATGTAGTAACAGTCTTAGGAATCCCAGTTTCGTCCAACGGCAAAGTTCGCTGAAACGAACGCCGAAATCCAGTCTGTACCCAACCCTGGTTGCACGAGTCAATCCTAAAACACTTTTAGGCCGTCTATTGACGGGTCTATATCACAATCCACCCAACCCCAGCTGTTAAAATGCAGTAAACGTCAGTTTAGATCAGAGACTTCTCGAAACTACTGGGATTTGGAACAAACGGAGTCGTGGGCCTCCCCGCGCTAATCTAGAGGGACCCAGGACAGAACCAAGGTGTATTTGGCACCTTAGAAGGGTGGTGAACACCGCCCTACCATGGTGGTACATTTCCTGGCCAAGCAGACTGCGCGGAACCGCGGTCACTGCGGTCGACCGCGGTCGGGCCCATCGGGTCTGGTTGGGCCGGGTCTAGTCAGGGTCGACCCGACCCCAGGACACATGTGGGGCCCATGAAATCATGTGGGGGCTCCTATTTCTAGTCCGATTACCCCCCTCTCCTTATTTCTACCCTTCCAAGCCCTTCAACTGCTGCCTCTTCTCTCAACTCTCCCTCTCAATCATTAAAATCCTTGTTTTCGGTCACAACCCATCCCTCTCCTTTGTTCACAGCAACCCTAGCTCCCTATCCTCTCCATTTCTCTCTCATTTCAGCCCATACACCCCCATTTCATTTTAAAATCGTGCACACCCCCTACCCCACTTCATCTCTTCTTCTTTCTTCTTAAACCATGTTGAGACCCAAGCTCATGGTGAAGTAAAGAGAGCAACCCTTTCTCTCTCTTATCTTCATTTTCCATGGCTTTCTTCGCCATTATTTCAGCTATTTTCTCCGTCTCTGCCGCCCTTTCTCTTATGGGGAAATGGAAGACCGCTGCAGATGAAGCTGGACCTAGCCGTCCAACCCGTTCGAGGAGGGAAGTGGACGATGAAGCCAGCCCTAACACAGTTCGGGAGTATAGGTCGAAGCGAGACCTAGATCCTTAACTTCTGATCAGAAATGCTTTTTCGATAGGCTTCGAATACAATCGTTTTGCTGACTGTAAGATTGTGTTTGAAGCTCATGTGGATGAGAGAATGTTTGGGCTACACCCGGTGATGGACCGCTTGGTGGACATTGAATGGGGTCCTATTTTTGAAGGTGAGTCTCTTGCATGTGAGAACACGGTTCGTGCCTTCTACGCCCATATCATAGACCCATTGTTGGAGCCTCTTCAGTTCACGGTCTCTGTGAGAGGCATAAGGCGCACAATTACTGTGGTTGAGATAGCGCGGATAATGAACATCCCATGTGGTGAAGTGCTTCCTAATGACAATTTCTTCATGAGTGTGCGAGAAAGGGATCGCCGTACATGATACCTTTGTGGTCGACGAGTTTCTTGGACACGAGGAAACTGTCTTTCGTCGTCAAAGTTGACAGATGACTTTCGTTTGCTGCACCACATTTTCACATATAATGTGTATCCACGGTCGGGTAACCCCACGGAGTATACGCGGTTGATGGTGGACTTCTTATACAAGATTGGACATGGGGACAATTATGCCTGCCCACGTTCTTCCTATTTCAGATAGTTCAGGTCGTTCGATCTGTCAGGAATGACCTCTTGCTCCCATTTGGCCGCCTAATATGTAAGATGACTCGAGATGTCGGCTATAGGTTTAACATGAAAGACCTTGCACCAGTCTGGGTCATAAGTGAGGCTACGCTTAACAATATGAAGTTGGCCCTCGACAACGGCAAGCCCGACTCGACAAGTCTGGAGATGAGTCGAATAGCACAGGTGAGGAGAGTATTGACCTCGAGGCAGGAAGCGAAGAAGGGAGCGGTGATGAGATACAGGAAGAGGAAGATGAGGCTCAAGATACTGAGGATAGCTCTCCTCCTGGTGCACCAGAGCCGGACGCTGCATAGGCTGCGAGGGATGCTCGTATGGTTCGTATTTAGGAGAACTAGGCCGCCATGTGGTAAGAGATTGGATAGGTTCGGGCTGAGCTTGGTGAGACCCGAGCCAAGCTTGAGGTGACCGAAGCCTACATGAAGAGAAGTTTTAAGAAGGTGTCTCGCACATTGAAGACTATCCTGTGCTGTGTACAGGACAAGGATGCTCCTCCTCCATCGCCGGACTTAGATGCCTAGTCATCCAAGTTGTTGTTTGTAGTTTGTTTTGCTTACCGCTTTAGGCAGCGGTTTATGTTTTCATGTTGATGGATGTAGTAGTTAGTAGTATGTTTTTGTAGTAGTTGAAGGTTGGTTGTATTAGCTCCCCTGCATCTTCTGTCATGATTCATGTAACTCTGTATTCAATGTATTATGATAATTTTGGTAAATGAAATGCATACAACCTCTTTTGCTATAAAGTGTGTGGAATGCTTAAGTGATTATGTATTGTGTTGCCATGCTTTATCTCACATGCGATATACCTTATGTTGTATAGGGCATGTCACGGAGGTTTATGAGGAGTACGACACCCCTTTTGCTCACTGACTTGATGGACCAGACTCCTTCTCGCAGAGGTGGTCCTATGGACCCGGGTTCTAGCTCAGATTAGCCTTCTGCTGGTCCTACTGGTGGATTGCCACCTTATACACCCCTGGTTCGCGAGCAAAATCGGGCATCCTCTTCGACGCGGTATAAGCCACAGGCTACTCCACCTACTGATAGGTTTGAGCAGTTGATGTTGATGATGCATCGGTAGCAAATGCAGCAGCAGTAGCAGCAGCACTAGCAGCTTATGGCCACTATTTCTGAGGCCTTATCTGAGGGTGGGAGTGCGACTCTACCTTCACCATCTACATGTTCTGCTGAGCCTATAGAGCCTCCTGCTCAGGCTAAGGATGTGCCTCTGCCCACACCTGTTGCGTACCCTACGGGAGACGTGGGTATTCGCGGTTTACTCGAGCGATTCCAGCCCTTGAGGCCTCCGAATTTTACGGGTTCTCACAGACCCGAGGAGGCTGAGTACTAGTTAGACCGCATTTCAAAGATACTGAAGATGCTGCATTGTTTTGAGGCTGAACAGGTTGAGTTGGCCGCCTTCATGTTCGAGAAGGAGGCTAGATTATGGTGGGACAGAATACTGCAGATCATCGCAGTGGGTTATGTGTGGACCTGGGCAGCATTTGAGTTCCGTTTCCATGAGAAATATTACCCTTAGGCCTACCAACACGAGAGGGAGAATGAGTTTCTGCACCTCAGACAGGGAGGCATGACAGTCACTGAGTATGAGCATCGCTTTATAGAGTTGGGCCGCTTTGTCCCGACTATACTTGCTGATGAGCCGATGCGGATTCGATGCTTCTCTGAGGGATTGCGACCTGACATCCGGTCAAAGATGTGCTGTGTCCACATACCATCTTATCCAGAGTTGATTCATATATCCATTCAGGCGGAGCAGGATGTAGACCGCTTGACACGCTCTCATGGCCCTATGGTGCAGAGGCCACAATCGGATATGTTGAGTAGGCCTTTCCTTGGCAAGAGGCCTCGTGCTGATTCGCCTCCCAGGATCGCAGCGCCAATGGCTCCGATGAGGCGCCCTATTGTGACCTGTACATACTGCAGGAAACAGGGTCATCCTGCTTGGAGCTGTTTTGCGTAGATGAGGGATAGCGGGTTCTCTCCGCCGCAGATGATTGATCGCTCTTGCCCGCAGGCTCTATCGACTCCACCACTTCAGATGGCACCTGCACATCCGTCCTTCAGGCCACCTGTACCTTGTATCAGGCCACCTTAACGGCCCATGGTACCTCAGCCTAACCGACCACAGCAGGCGCGTGTTCATTCGCTTATAGCAGAGGAACCAGAGACTGGACCTTCAGCGCCTATGGCCTTCAAGGTCACTGTACACGTCTAAGGTACTCCCATCTTCTTATTGGTGGACACTGGGTCCACTACCTCTATGATTTCATGCATGATAGTCAAGCGACTGGGTTTAGTTACTGCTCCTACGAGAGGAGTGAGGGTTATCACTGCTACATGGACTTCATCTGAAGTTACTCGTATGTGTGAGGGCTGCCCGATAGACTTGGGTGGCAGAGTGATACTAGTCGACCTGATCATCATCCCCCTATTCCATTATGATGTTATCTTCGGTATGGATTGGCTCACTGAGATGCGAGCAAAGATTGACTGTAAGACTAGGGTGGTGACGGCCTATGGACTTGATGGCACAGGCTTTACTTTTCCTGTTCAGGTTAGTCACGCTACTCGGTTGAGATGTTACGCTTCTTCATTAGAGGCTGTTGATGTTCTGATGCTTGAGGATATGCCTGTAGTTTAGGCTTTTGCGGACGTGTTTGCATCGATTCCTGGGTTGCCACCTTGGCGCGAGATCGACTTCACCATTGATCTTACGCCTGGTGCGACGCCCATTTCTTTACCAACGTATCGCATGCCTCCGTGTGAGATGGAGGAACTGCGGAAACAGATTGACGGGCTAGTAGAGAAGGGCTTTATACGACTTAGTGTGTCTCCCTGGGGAGCACCTGTACTGTTTGTGAAGAAGAAAGATGGCTCACTACAGTTGTGTATTGATTACCGCAGGTTGAACCAAGTCACCGTGAAGAATAAGTATCCTTTGCCCAGGATAGATGATCTGTTTGGTCATTTGAAAGGGGCAAAGTATTTCTTGAAGATCGACTTGCAGTCAGGGTACCACCAGTTGCGCGTCAGAGATGAAGACGTGCAGAAGATAGCTTTCAGGACCTGTTTTGGACATTACGAGTTCCTAGTGATATCGTTCAGTCTTACGAACGCACCGACCGTGTTCATGGACTTGATGAACAGGGTATTTTGGCCATTCTTATACCGATTCGTCATCGTATTCATTGATGAAATCCTGATATATTCCACGAGTCGGGAAGAGCACGAGGTACACCTGAGAGTGGTTTTTGATGCTTTGAGGAAGAACCAGTTGTTTGCGTAGTATAAGAAGTGCGACTTTTGGCAGGAAGAAGTCAAGTTCCTGGGACATGTGTGTCTAAGGATGGGATAGCTGTGGACCTTGCTAAGGTAGCTACGGTTTAGGATTGGAAGCAGCCTGGCTCGGTTACTAAGGTGAGGAGTTTTCTTGGCCTGACAGGGTAGTATCGACGCTTCATTTGGGACTTCTCGAAGATTGCCAGGCCGTTGTCACAGTTGACGCATAAGGATTTGAAGTTCGCCTGGAATGAGAAGGTAAAAACAGCTTTTCAGGAGATGAAGGACAGACTGACGTCCGCCCCTGTGCTAGTATTGCCAGAACAAGGGGTTAAGTACACGATATACACTGACACGTCTCATGTTAGTTTGGGTTATGTCCTTATGCAGAAGGACAGGGTGATTGCGTATACCTCGAGATAATTAAGGAAGTACGAGGAGAATTACCCTACACATGACCTTGAGTTAGTAGTTGTCATCTTTGCATTGAAGCTCTGGAGACATTACCTCTATGGAGAAGAGTTCGAGCTTTTCTGTGACCACAAGAGCCTGAAGTATATATTCACGCAGTGAGACTTGAATATGAGACAGCGCCGATGGATGGAAACCTTGAAGGACTTCAAGTTCGAGGTCTCCTACCATCCTGGCAAGGCCAACCTTGTGGTGAATGCATTGAACCGCAAGAAGGCGATTGCATTTGCGGCTCCGCTGATGATAGCAAAGTGGGATATGCTAGAGTTCGTGTGGGACTTCGAGCAGAAACTCACCATGGAGGAGCCATTTGAGTGTGTTGCGCACCTTCGGGTGAGGCCACTCATTGATGATAGGATTATCGAGGCCCAGAAGGGCAATATGCGGTTGTTTGAGCTTCGAGAGCAAGCTAGCGACGCCGAGGGCTTCGAGTGGAGAGTTGGCACAGATGGGGGTCTATGATACTGTGGCCGCTAATGCGTTCCTGATAGTCATGACTTAAGACAGGAGCTCCTCGAGACTGCCCACAAATCGAAGCTTGCGATGCACTCTGGTAGCACGAAGATGTACCAGGACATGAGACGGTCTTATTAGTGGGACGGCATGAAGACCCACATAGCAGAGTATGTTTCTCGTTGTCTGACGTGCCAGCAGGTCAAGGCAGAATATCGTCGACCTCCTGGACTGCTTCAGCCCATGCCCATAGCTGAATGGAAGTGGGACTTCATTTCCATGGATTTCATATTGGGGCTACCGAAGACGAGGAAGGGACACGATTCCATCTGAGTGATCGTGGATCGGTTGACCAAATCGGCCCATTTCCTCCCTATTAGAGTCACGAACTCTGTAGACGAGCTGGCTAGGCTGTACATTAGAGAGATTGTGCATCTGCATGGAGTTCCCCTAGAGATTGTGTCGGACAGAGACGCGCGGTTCACGTCTATCTTCTGGACTAGCATCCAGGAAGCAATGGGTGTGAAATTGAAGTTCAGTACTGCGTTTCACCCTCAGACCGACGGGCGGACAGAGCGGGTGAACCATATTTTAGAGGATATGTTCTGGGCCTGTGTCTTGGACTTCAAGGATAGTTGGGATGACTGTCTTCCTTATGCAGAGTTCGCGTACAACAACAGCTTCCAGACGAGTATTGGCATGGCTCCATATGAGGCCTTGTATGGTCGTCCTTGCAGGGCACCGCATTGCTGGGCTGAGGTCGGCGAGCGCAGTTTGATTGGCCCAGAGTTGGTACAGGTGACCTTAGAGAAGATCGACGTTATCAGGCATCGACTCCTGACATCGCAAAACAGGCAGAAGAGTTACGCCGATACGAGGTGGCGACCGCTTGAGTTCGAGGTCGGAGATCACGTATTCCTCAGAGTTTTCCCTATGAAGGGAGTCCTTCGGTTTGGGAAGAAGGGGAAGCTCACACCGAGGTTCATCGGTTTGTTTCAGATACTTGATCGAGTGGGTGCTGTGGCTTATCATCTCGCTTTGCCCACACCACTTGTAGATGTACATAATGTATTTCATGTATCTATGCTGAAGAAGTACGTTTCTGATCCTTCACACATTATCAGATGGGAGCAGGTACAGTTGAGCGATAATGCTACATATGTGCTGCGCCCGACACGTATCCTTGACAGAAAGGAGCAGGTACTGCATAATAAAGTGATTCCACTCGTGAAGGTACTGTGGACGCATCATACAGAGGAGGAAGCTATGTGGGAGACAGAAGCCAAGATTTGAAAGAACTACCCTCAGCTCCTCGAGGAGTACGAAAAGGTACTAATTTCGAGGATGAAAATTTTCATTAAGGGGGGTAGATTTTAACGACTCGAAAAATTCCGTATAATGGCCCGAGTACCACCTCAGGCAGAAATCGCTTAGGATCAAATCCTTTAGAAATTTGACAAAGTTAACTAAGTGCTAAACTAGATTAGCCATGAAATCTGTTTGAATCACTTTAAATACGATCTGTAAGACCCAAAACTTGTAGAATCATTGACGCTAGGTGACCCTAAAATCTAGGATCAAACTCATTTCCCGACTGCTCTCGGGAGCACATGGAAACTCCGTATCAGATCTGGACCGCACATCGAAAGTCTGAATAATACGAAGTTATAGACTTAGGACTGCCTCGCTAGGCTTGACAACCATCTCGAAAATCAAATCCAGACAGTGTCCCACGGCTATTCGCTTGAGTCCGGAGCGAGGAGTGTGAGAACACTTGGTGTTTCTTTATAAATAAATATCTCAAATAGTAATCTGAGACTTGTTACTTGCAGACAATTTTTAAGTAACCAGACCGTCAGAATCTGACCCAAATACACCCTCGGATTAGGAAAAATTTCGTATACATGGCAGTGTACTTGAAATCTCTGATTGAGTTTCACTGATCGTTGAACTGAAACTAGTCCACCACGCGTGATCTGGGAATCCGACTGGAACGAAAACTTAACTCCACCTAGATCCAGTATTGGTGAGCTTAAGTCTGACCTTTGGCTCAAGGGGGCCCGCCAGAAGTCCTCCGTTGAGCTGAAACTGGCTCACTTTGTTTGTAACCCAAGTATACCTTGACCTTAAGTCTGTTTTGGAGTAGTTTTAGGCTATATAAGGACCTTAGAACCCTCTCGCATTCAGCCATACGAATTTGAGAGAAACCCTAGGAGAGAGAAGAGAGAAAAGAGAAAGAAAGTGTGAGAGAACCTCCCTACTGCTACCCCTGCCGCTCTACAAGCTTAACCACTCAAGTTTAGTCAGTTTCCTGGCGATTCCGACTTCGTTTCTAGGTAAGAAACCCTAACCCTAATCTGTTTTGGGGTTGTGAAGGTTGTAGGTTATGAAATAGCTAACCTATTTCGTTCTATATGTGGCCAAACTACCGAATACGAAAGCTTAGCAAACCTATCGGATTCGTTACGATTCTACGATAAAAGGTGATGACTTTAGGTGTATAGGTTGTGGTTTTCAATGCTTTCAATGTCAGAAAATGATAGATTCATGATCTGCATGCAATTGCACATGTACAAAGTGCTGTTTGTTTTCCGTTTCGATTAAATATGAAGAATATGGAATTTTGTGTATTCTAGGTATTTGTAGAAAGTACCGTATACGTATAAATTTTGAAAATATGTTTGCCATGTTTATTTGCTGTATGAACATATTATATATGTGTAAAATACTTGTTTGGTGAAAGGGCTCGCCTCAATACATGTTTTGCTAATATACACTATGTATGTTGAAATAGTGTATTCTAAGTGTTTGTGAAAATGCTTGTGAGAGTAAGTGCTTGGCTGATGGTGCCTTAGGTAGGTGTTGAGATGGGATTCTCAACTACCTTAGAGACGTATATGATTTCCTCCATGTTAGTTGTTTAATTTAACCGCTTACTTATGACATAAATGTGTTTGTATTTCTTATTTACTTTGTGCTTTGTAACATGCTTTATGACATGTTTGTTAACATGCTTGAATTACTTTGTTTATTATGCTTTACTCTACATGCTTTGAATAAGGATTAATTGCGTTTGGGACTATGATTATTGTAACGACCCGTAAATTTCCGTACGTTGGTTCGAGTACCACCTCGACCAGAAATCAATTAGGATTAAATCCTTTAGAAATTTAACAAAGTTAACTAAGTACTAAACTCGATTAGCCGTGAAATCCGTTGGGATCGCTTTAAATATGATCTGCAAGACCCAAAACTTGCAAAACAAGTGACGCTAGGTTACCCTAAAGTTTAGAACTAAACTCATTTTCCGGCTGCTCTCGGGAATGAAACGAAACCTCGTATTAGGTCTAGATCGCACATCGGAAGTCCGATTAACACGAAGCTAAGGAACTAGGAACGCCTCACTGGGCTTGACAATCATCTCAAAAATCAGGTCCAGCCGATGTCCCACGGCCATTCGTTTCGATCCGGAGCGAGGGTGTGTGAAAAACACTATTCCCATCCCAAAATAAATATCAGGAATAGTGATCTCGCACCTTCGCTTGCGCATGATCAAGATAAGCAACCTGACCGTCAAAATCTGACCAAATTACACCCTCAGATTAAGAAAAATTTCAGAAACATTTACATGTACTTGGAATTTCTGATCGTGGTCCACTGACCGTCAAACTGAAAGTGGTCCGCCACGTGCGATCTAGGAATCCGATCGAGTCGAAAACGTAATCCCACATAGATCCATAGGTGGTGAGCTTAAGTCTGACGTTTGGCTCAAGGAGGGCTACCAGAACCTCTCTTTTGAGCTGGAAAAGTGACGAATATCCTATATTAGCAGTAACCCTTGAACCTGAGTCTATTTTGGTAATGTTTTTGGCTATAAAAGGAGCTTAGAACAGCCCCTCTCACAGCCATACGAATTTGGGATTAAAACCCTAGAGAGAGAGAGAAAAGAGAGAGAAGAGCTTGGGATTTGTGGGAGATCTTCCTCCTACTGCTTTCGGTTGTCGCACGGCCTACACCGCTCCTTTCCAGGTGTTTTCTCGGTGGTATCCATTCCGTTTGAAGGTAAGAAACCCGAACCCTAGGTCTGATTTGATGTAAGTTCGTTGTAGGTTATGTAAAGGCTAACCGATTCCCCTCTTTAGGCTAGAAAACTCCCGTATACGGAAGCTCAACGACCCTTGCTGATTCGTTGTGATTCCAAGGGCAAAGGTGAGGACTTTAAGTGTATAAGTTGCGGTTTTCAATGCTTTCAATGTCAGATAATGGTAGATTCATGATCTGCATGCAATTGCACATGTACAAAGTGCCTTCCGTTTTCTGTTTCGATTAGAATTGTAGAATTTGGAATTTCACATACTTTAGGTATTCGTATAAAATACCGTATACGTATTTTTTTTGAAAATGTGTTTGACATGTTTAATTGTCGTATGGACATATGATGTATGGATAAAATACTCATTCGGCGAAAGGGTTCGCCTAAATACATGTTTATTAATATACACCATGTATGTAGAAATACGGTATTGTAAGAAGTACCGTATACGTGTATATTTTTGCGACGTGTTTGTCATGATTAATTGCTGTATAAATATATTAAGTGCGTATAAATTAATTGCTTGGCGAAAAGAATCGCCGCATTACAAGTTCCCTTGTAAACACTATGTATGTTGAAATTGGGTATACTAGAAAATACCCTATACGTATAAAATTTGCTGATGTAATTGTCAGGATTATTTGCTGTATGAATATGAGGTATATGTATAAAATCCTAGTTTGGTAAAGGGACAACCTTAGTGCACTTTCCTCTAACATACGTCATGTATGTTGAAATAGAGCATTCCAAGTGTTGGTGAAACCGCTTGTGAGTGTAAGTGCTTAAGTGTTAGAACCTTAGGTAGGTGCTGAGATGGGATTCTCAGCTACCTTAGAGTCACATATGATATCCTCCATGTGGTTATTCATCTAACCACTCACCTATGAAATATATGTATTTGTATCCCTATTTGCATAATGCTTTATAACATGCTTTTGAACATGCTTTGTAACTTGGTTATTAACATGCTTCATGATAGGCTTTATAACATGATTGCTAGTGTTCTTGAATTACCATGTTATCATGCTGTATTTCACATGCTATGGTTAGGCTTGATTGAGCTTGGGACTATGTCCATAGTCCAGCATCCCATATCGACTTGAAGTTGTGGTTGGGATTCGTTCCGCCACACATGATGTGTTGGCGAACCCGTGTCGTACTTCGGTTGGCGATAGTGGTTGGCCACACGAGGTGCTTCTGCGCTTCATATCGCCCAACTTGTTGTGCGCTCGAGCCAGCCGAACACGTCAAGTAACCCGTGTGTCTTATGTATGTTCACCATGTTTGGTCGCTAATGTTTGAACCTAGGGTACCAAACTTACCAGTGAAAATTCCGTTAACCATGGTACCTCGATCCGCTAAGACTCATGAGCCGGGCATGGTGGTATGGGACACCGTGGTCGAGCTGTCGGCCTACGCTGGGGCTACGTGCCTCCCCGTAGTGACCAGTGAGCAACTTAACTCGTGAGCCGATTATGGTGGTATGGGACACTATATTCGCGCTGTCGCCTACATTGATAAGGTGATGGGGGAGTGGTGCAACCTTTATGCGTAACAGCCCTGGCAGCCCTTTGTAGTGACCGCGAGCATATTCTGAAGTCGCAGTGCGCCTTAGGGTTCGCCGTGATATATAGAGTATGAACTAGGCCTGTTTCTGTATAGTGATGAATCGTTTAAGGGGTGATGGGGGAGTGGTGCAACCTTTGTGCGTAATGTTCCCTGGCGGCCTCTGCAAAGTGACCTAGAAAATACACCATCGTCTGATATTAACTAGGACTGACGACCCTAGAATGGATCATGTTTGGGAATGATACAAGGGAGGTACCTTAGTTTCCCAATCCTGCTGTATGAAATGGATTAATTAAAAACTGGGTAATCATGCTCATCATGCATCGCATGTGCCTGGAAGATGTGGAGCACTGTGGGATGTAAGCATGCCGCGAACGTGAGATGGTGTCGCATGAGGGAGTATGTCGGTGAGGGCATCCATCATACCTGCATTCATACTTGCATTAATCAGAGTAACTAGGAGTGTTTGATTTACTGCTCTATCATTACTGCTTGACTGTATTGATAACATGATAACTTATGCCTTATTGTTCCATTGAGTTAGCTACTCACTCCCACGTTACGGGACGGTGTTGCGCACACCAACCAGACTCTGTCTCAGGTTTAGGCGATCCGACGACTCTGGAGGCGAGCCTCGATTATGACGAGGACCAGGAGGAGTTCTCGTATATGCACTTCTCTCGGCTTCGACTAGGTTGCCAGGATCGACGGGTTCTACAGTGGATTGTACCTAGTTTATTTTTGACATTTTGATTATAAACAAAAATGTATATGGAGACTCGATGGATTCATACTACTGGAGAATGAAACGTTTATTTTGTTTCTTTACATACATATATATACGCTCATTCTTCCGTCTTGCTTGCTTTTATACAATTGATCCGGAGTATGAATTACTGTTTTGGTATAATCTCATTCATGTTTATTGCTCTAACACGACAACATTCAAACATCATTAAATATGTTGCATAAGTGATGCGTTGGAACTCGGGAGTTGAGTTACACTCGACCCCGATTTTCGTGGCGTTACAAGTTGGTATCGAGCATGATTTTGATTAAACCGGACCGAGTTATGTCCCCACTACGTACGCTGACGTGTTCAACCTAGGAGGGTGCGCAAAAATTTAGAAACAGTCTTAGGGTCTCTCGATTTCACCGTTCGGTGAAATGCATTAAGAACGAACGCGTTGATCGAGTCTGTACTCGATCTTGACCGCACATACAGACTCTAAATCACTCCTAGACCGTCTATTGACGTGTCCAGGTCACTATCCACCCACAATCAGTCTTCAAAAATCAAGAAAAATCAGATTAGTTCAGAAATTTTTCGGAACTAACCGTTCTGGAGCTGAACTGAGTTCGGGGGCCCCCCACGTTAATCCATCAAGGGTCCAGATTGAACCAGGGTGCATTTGGCACCCTGGGCATGTGGGAAACAGGTCCCCACCGCGGCGGTGCGGTTCCGGCCATGTCCGACCGCGGCGGCGCCGCGGCTGGCCTGGGAGGGGTCGCGGTCCCGGCCGGTTTTCAGGGGGTGGGTCCAAGGCTGAGGTTGGTCGGCCCAACCTCCTACACCCCATGACACGTGCGAAATTCCCATAAGTTTAGGATTTAAGGGGCTGGAGCACCCTTCTTCCTCATTTCACCCATTTTCAAACACCTCCAAACCCATTTTCGATTTTTCTCTAAACCCACCCCTCCAAACCTTGCAATCTTCCATTTTCTTCCATAACCCACACACCCCAACCTTCCACAACAGCCCTAGCCTCCTCCTTTCCCCATTTTCTCAAGTTGGAGCTCTCATACCCCTCATTGGAGCTCAAAATCGGGTAATCTCCTAACCCATTCCATTTTCTTCTTATTTCTCCTTCATTTCCTACCTCTAGTGCCCCTTCCACACCTATTGGATTGTTGCTTGTGGTGGATCAAAGAGATCAGCCCCCTTTTTCCCCATTTTGGCAATTTTCCATGGCCCTCTTTGGTGTGGTGATGACTATTTTCTCCATTTCCTCCATCTTATCTTTCATGGGAAAGAGGAAAACTGTGGCCGATGACGCCGGCCCAAGTAGGCCAGCCCATTCCCGAAGAAGATCAGACATTGGGGCCGGCACTAGCATCGTTCGGGAGTTTAGGTCGAAGCGAGACCTGGATCCTGACCATCCCGCCAGAAATGCTTATCCGATAGGCATCGAATACGGGCGCTTCGCGGGCCACAAGGTTGTGTTTGAAGCTCATGTGGATGAAAGAATGTTTGGCCTACACCCGATGATGGACCACTTGGTGGATATCGGATGGAATTCTATATTTGAAGGAGAGTCTCCCGCATGTGAGAACATGGTTCGCGCTTTCTACGCTCACATCGTGGACTCATCAGTAGAGCCTCTTCAGTTTACTATCTCTGTGAGGGGCATAAGGCGCGCACAATCACTGTGGATGAGGTGGTTCGAATAACGAAGATCCCACTTGGTCAAGTGCATCCTAGTGATGACTTCTCTAGAAGTGTGCGGGAAAGGGATCGTCACACGCAATATCTCTGTAGTCGCCGGGTTACTTGGAAGCGAGGAAATTGTATTGCGGCGACAAAGATGGCCGAAGACTTCCGTTTACTCCATCACATTTTCACATACAATGTATACCCACGGTGGGGTAACCGCACGGAGTGTACTTGGGTGATGGTGGACTTCTGTACAAGATGGGACGCGGGGACAACATATGCCTACCCACATTCATCCTATCCCAGATAGTTCAGGTTGTTCGTTCTGCCAGGAACGATCTTTCGCTCCCATTTGGCCGTCTGATCTGCAGGATGGCTCGTGATGTCGGCTACAGGTTGAACATGGAAGACCTTGCACCAGTCCGAGTCATAAGTGAGGCGACACTCAAGAATATGAAGATCGGCCCTCAACAGCGGCAAGCACGACTCGACGAGTCCGGGAGATGAGTCGGATAGCGGTGAGGAGAGTGTTGACCTCCGTGCAGAGAGTGATGAGGAGCGTGGTGATGACATACGGGAAGAAGAACCCGAGGCTCAGACACCGAGGAGAGTTCACCTCCGTGGCTCAGAACAGGTGTGAATCGGGATGCTTTGATGCACGTTTGGTCCGCCTCGAGGAGGGTCAACCCGCCCGCAAAGAAGAGGTTGGACAAGTTCGGCCGAGCTTGGTGAGACCCGAGCCAAGCTTGAAGAGACCGAAGCCTACATGAAGAGGAGCTTTAAGAAGGTGTCTCGTACGTTGAAGGCCATTCAGGCCGTGTGCGTGACAAGAACGCTCCTCCTCCACCGCCCTTTTTTGATGCTTAGTCATCCACGTTGTTGTGGTTGTTGTTTGTTTTTGGTTGCCGCGATAGGCGGTTTATGTTTTCATGTAGTTGATGTAATAGATAGTAGCGTGTTCTAAGTGTTTAATGTTGTGGATGTATTGGCTATCATGTGATTTCTGTCGTGATTCATGTAACTCGTATTCCATGTATTATGACAATTTTGGGTAAATGAAAAGCATGTAGCCTCTTTTGTTTTGATGATGTGTGGAATGCTTAAGTGCTTTATGAAGTGTATGTGCCTTATCTCACAAATGATCTACCCTATGTTGTATAGGGCATGCCGCGGCAAGATACACGAGCACGGCACATCTTCTTCGACCGGCTCTATGGACCGACTCTTCAGTAGTAGCGGTCCCGCGACCGAGGGTTGGGATCCGATCGCCTCCCGCTGGTCCCTCTGGGTGGACGACCACCTTATACGCCCCGGTCCGTGAGCAAGATCGACCATCACCTTCTACGCAAAGATGACTCTCGTGTGTCGCTCCGTAGACCGATAGGTTTGAGTTGTACCGATGATGATGATGCATCGCGGCAGCAGCAGATGCAAGAAGCAAGACAAAGATCGCCAGCCTTATGGCCACTATCGCTGAGGCCTTGTCCCATGGTGGTAGTGTGACTCCACCACGACATCTGCACATCTTGGTGAGCCTTCTGAGCCTCCTGCTCGGTTTGAGGATGTGCCTCTGCCCACATCCGTCGCACCTCCTACTGGAGATGCGGGTACACGCGGTCTACTCGAGCGATTTCAGCGCTTGAGGCCTCCCTCATTTATGGGTTCTCGCAGACCCGAGGAGGCAGAGTTCTGGCTTGACCGCATCTCTAAGATGCTTCGGATGCTGCATTGCTCAGAGGCAGAGCAGGTGGAGCTGGCTGCTTTCATGTTTGAGAGGGAGGCCAGTTTATGGTGGGATAGCGTGTTGCGGTCTGTCGCAACAGATTACGTGTGGACCTGGGAGGCTTTCGAGTTCCGGTTCCATGAGAAATACTACCCGCAGACTTATCGACATGAGTGGGAGGATGAGTTTCTGCGCCTCAGGTAGGGAGGCATGACGATTACGGAGTACGAGCACCGCTTCACAGAGTTGGGCCGCTTTGTCCCGACTATACTGGTGGATGAGCAGATGCGGATGCGTCGTTTTTCCTTAGATTTGCGACCGGAGATACGGTCGAAGATATGCTGCCTCAATATACCTACCTATGCAGCACTGGTTCACATGTCTATGACGGCAGAGCAGGACGTAGACCGGTTGGCCCGATCTCGTGGTGCTATGGTTGGGAGGCCACGACAGGAGATACAGAGCAGGCCTATTCTAGGCAAGAGGCCTCTTGTTGACTCGCTTCCCAGGATCGCAGCGCCAGTGGCTCCTATGAGGCGCCCTATTGTGACCTGCACGTACTGCGGGAAGCAGGGTCATCTTATTGGGAGTTATTTCGCGCAGATGAAGGACAGCGGGTTCTCTCCGCCACAGATGTTGGGTCCTTCTTGCCCGCAGGCCTTATCGACTACACCTTTACAGACTGTACCTGCACATCCTTCCTTTCAACCTCCTGCATCACGGTTCAGGCCGCCGCAACGGCCCTTGGCCCCTCAGCCGAACCGTCAGCAGCAGGCGCGCGTTCATACGCTTGTGGCTGAGGCACCTGAGACGTCACTTGCGGCCCCGACAGCTTTTGAGGGTACGGCTTATATCCATGGTACTCCCGTTTCTTTATTGGTGGACACTGGGTCCACTACTTCTATTATTTCTTGTGGGGCGGTTAAACGTCTATCTTTGCCTACGATTCCCACAAAGGGAATGAGACTCACTACGGCTACTGGGACCTGTTCTGATGTCACACGGTTATGCGAGGGTTGTCCGATAGTTTTGGGTAGCAGCACAATGCTCGTCGACCTCATTGTTGCTCCACTATGGCACTACGACGTTATCCTTGGTATGGATTGGCTCGCCAAGATGAGGGCGGAGGTAGATTGCGATACTCGGATCGTGACTGCCTATGGACCTGATGGCACTGCTTTCATGTTTCCAGTACAGTCAGTTGGCCCTGCCGTGTTGATTGTTACGCTGCTTTACTTGTGCCGATTGATGGTCCGACAGTAGAGGGTACGCCGGTGGTTCGAGAATTTGCAGGAGTGTTTGAGACTATTCCTGGTTTACCTCCTCGACGCGAGATCAATTTTACAATCGATCTTACGCCGGGTGCGACACCCATCTCACTGCCGACTTATCGTATGCCTCCATGTGAGATGGAGGAGCTGCGGAAACAAATTGATGATCTGGTAGACAAGGGTTTTATACGATCTAGTGTGTCTCCTTGGGGAGCACCTGTGCTATTTGTGAAGAAGAAGGACGGGTCACTACGGTTATGTATTGACTACCGTAGGTTGAACCAGGTCATAGTGAAGAACAAGTATCCTTTGCCTAGGATAGATGATCTGTTCGATCAGTTGAGGGGGGCGAAGTATTTCTCGAAGATTGATCTTCAGTCGGGGTACCACCAGTTGCGCGTGAGAGAGGAGGACGTGCAGAAGACAGCCTTCAGGACGTGCTTCAGGCACTATGAGTTCCTGGTGATGTCGTTCGGCCTTACGAACGCACCAGCCGTGTTCATGGATCTGATGAACCGGGTATTTCGGCCTTTCCTGTACCGATTCGTCATCGTCTTTATTGATGACATCTTGATATACTCTACGAGTCGGGAGGAGCACGAGGAGCACTTGAGAGCGGTGTTGGATACACTGAAGAAGAACCAGTTGTTTGCACAATACAAGAAGTGCGACTTCTGGCAGGAGGAAGTCAAGTTCCTGGGACATGTGGTGTCCAAGAATGAAATAACAGTGGACCTTGCTAAGGTAGCTGCGGTTCAGGATTGGCAGCAGCCTGAGTCGGTTACTGAAGTGAGGAGTTTCCTTGGTCTGGCTGGGTATTACAGATGCTTCATTCGAGATTTCTCGAAGATCGCCAGGCCATTGTCTCAGTTGACTCAGAAGGACCTGAAATTCGCCTGGAACGAGAAGGCGGAAGCAGCTTTTAAGGAGCTGAAGGACAAGTTGACGTCCGCCCCTGTGCTAGTATTGCCAGAGCAAGGGGAGAAATACACGATATATACTGACGCGTCTCGCGTTGGTTTAGGTTGTGTCCTGATGCAGAAGGACAGGGTGATTTCGTATGCCTTGAGACAATTAAGGAAGCACGAGGAGAATTACCCTACACACGACCTAGAGTTGGCAAACACATCTTTGCATTGAAGCTTTGGAGACATTACCTCTACGGAGAGGAGTTCGAGCTTTTTTCTCGCTACCACAAGAGCCTTAAGTACATATTCACACAGCGAGACTTGAATATGAGACAACGTCGATGGATGGAGCCCTTGAAGGACTTCAAGTTCGAGGTTTCCTACCATCCTGGCAAGGCGAACCTTGTGGCAGATGCGTTGAGCCGTAAGAAGGTGATTGCATTTGCGGCACCACTGATGATAGCTGAGTGGGACATGGTGGAGTTCGTACGGGACTTCGAGCAGAGACTCACTGTCGAGGAGCCATATGAGTGTGTTACGCACGTTCGGGTGCGGCCACTTATTGACAACAGGATTGTTGAGGCCCAGGAGGGCGATATACGGCTGTCTGAGCTTCGAGAGCAGGCTAGCGACGCCGAGGACTCCGAGTGGAGAGTTGGTTCTGATGGGGGTCTACGATTCCGTGGCCGCCTATGCGTTCCTGATGTGCCTGACTTGAGACGCGAGCTTCTCGAGTCTGCCCATAACTCGAAGCTTGCGATGCATCCTGGTAGCACGAAGATGTACCAGGATTTGAGACGGACATATTGGTGGGATAATATGAAGGCCCACATCGCTGAGTATGTGTCTCGATGTCTGACGTGCCAGCAGGTCAAGGCAGAACATCGCCGACCTCCTGGACTGCTTCAGCCCATGCCCATAGCGGAGTGGAAGTGGGACTTCATCTCCATGGATTTCATATCCGGGCTGCCGAAGACGAGGAAGGGACACGATTCCATTTGGGTGATTGTGGACCGGTTGACCAAATCGGCCCATTTCCTCCCTATCAGAGTTACGAACTCTGCAGACGAGCTGGCTAGATTGTACATCAGAGAGATCGTCCGTCTGCACGGGATTCCATTAGAGATCGTGTCGGAGAGAGACACGCAGTTCACATCCATCTTCTGGACTCGTATCCAGGAGGCGATGGGTGTAAAGTTGAAGTTCAAGACGGCGTTTCATCCTCGACCGACGGCGCATGCAGCGGGTGAATCGGATTCTGGAGGATATGTTGCGAGCATGTGTGTTGGACTTCAAGGACACTGGGATGACTGTCTTCCGTATGCAGAGTTCGCCTACAACAACAGCTTTCCAGCGACTATTGGCATGGCGCCATATGAGGCTCTATATGGTCGACCTTGTAGGGCACCGCACTGTTGGGCAGAGGTTGGAGAGCGTAGTCTGATTGGCCCGGAGTTGGTACAGGCGACTACAGAGAAGGTCGACATTATCAGGCGTCGATTACTTACACGCGGAGCGAGCAGTGAAGAGAGTTACGCCGATACGAGGCGGCGACCGCTGGAGTTCGAGGTCGGGGATCATGTATTCCTTCGAGTTTCCCCTATGAAGGGAGTCCTTCGGTTTGGAAAGAAGGGGAAGCTCACACCGAGGTTTATCGGTCCATTTCAGATACTGGATCGAGTGGGTGATGTGGCGTATCGTCTCGCTTTGCCCACACCACTTGCGTCTGTACACAACGTATTTCATGTATCTATGCTGAAGAAATACGTTCCTGATCCTTCGCATATCATCAGATGGGAGCAGGTACAGTTGAGCGAGGATGCTACATATGAGTTGCGCCCGACGCGCATCCTTGACAGGAAGGAGCAGGTACTGCGTAGCAAGGTCATCCCACTTGTAAAGGTACTTTGGACACATCATTCCAAGGAGGAAGCTACCTGGGAAACTGAGGCCGAGGTCAGGAAGAACTACCCTCAGATTCTCGAGGAATATGAAAAGGTATAAATTTCGAGGATGAAATTTTTGTTTAAGGGGGGTAGATTGTAACAACCCGTAAATTTCCGTACGTTGGTTCGAGTACCACCTCGACCAGAAATCAATGGGGATTAAATCCTTTAGAAATTTAACAAAGTTAACTAAGTACTAAACTCGATTAGCCATGAAATCCGTTGGGATCGCTTTAAATATGATCTGCAAGACCCAAAACTTGCAAAACAAGTGACGCTAGGTTACCCTAAAGTTTAGAACCAAACTCATTTCTCGGCTGCTCTCGGGAATGAAACAAAACTTCGTATTAGGTCTAGATCACACATCGGAAGTCCGATTAACACGAAGCTAAGGAACTAGGACCGCCTCATTGGGCTTGACAATCATCTCAAAAATCAGGTCCAGCCGATGTCCCACGGCCATTCGTTTCGATCCGGAGCGAGGGTGTGTGAAAAACACTATTCCCATCCCAAAATAAATATCAGGAATAGTGATCTGGCACCTTTCACTTGCGCATCAATATTAAGCAACCTGACCGTCGAATCCGACCAAATTACACCTCGGATTAAGAAAATTTCAAACATTTACATGTACTTGGAATTTCTGATCGTAGCCCACTGACCGTCGAACTGAAAGTGGTCCGCCACGTGCGATCTGGGAATCCGATCGAGTCGAAAACGTAATCCCACATAGATCCATAGGTGGTGAGCTTAAGTCTACGTTTGGCTCAAGGAGGGCTACCGAGCCTCTCTTTTGAGCTGGAAAAGTGACGAATATCCTATATTAGCAGTAACCCTTGAACCTGAGTCTATTTTGGAAATATTTTTGGCTATAAAAGGAGCTTAGAATAGCCCCTCTCACAGCCATACGAATTTGGGATTAAAACCCTAGAGAGAGAGAGAAAAGAGAGAGAAGAGCTTGAGATTTGTGGGAGATCTTCCTCCTACTGCTTTCGGTTGTCGCACGGCCTACACCGCTCCTTTCCAGGTGTTTTCTCGGCGGTATCCATTCCGTTTAAAGGTAAGAAACCCTAACCCTAGGTCTGATTTGATGTAAGTTCGTTGTAGGTTATGTAAAGGCTAACCGATTCCGCTCTTTAGGCTAGAAAACTCCCGTATACGGAAGCTCAACGACCCTTGCTGATTCGTTGTGATTCCAAGGGCAAAGGTGAGGACTTTAAGTGTATAAGTTGCGGTTTTCAATGCTTTCAATGTCAGATAATGGTAGATTCATGATCTGCGTGCAATTGCACATGTACAAAGTGCCTTCCGTTTTCTGTTTCGATTAGAATTGTAGAATTTGGAATTTCACATACTTTAGGTATTCGTATAAAATACCATATACGTATTTTTTTTGGAAATGTGTTTGACATGTTTAATTGTCGTATGGACATATGATGTATGGATAAAATACTCATTCGGTGAAAGGGTTCGCCTAAATACATGTTTATTAATATACACCATGTATGTAGAAATACGGTATTGTAAGAAGTCCCGTATACGTGTATATTTTTGCGACGTGTTTGTCATGATTAATTGCTGTATAAATATATTAAGTGCGTATAAATTAATTGCTTGGCGAAAAGAATCGCCGCATTACAAGTTCCCTTGTAAACACTATGTATGTTGAAATTGGGTATACTAGAAAATACCCTATACGTATAAAATTTGCTGATGTAATTGTCAGGATTATTTGCTGTATGAATATGAGGTATATGTATAAAATCCTAGTTTGGTAAAGGGACAACCTTAGTGCACTTTCCTCTAACATACGTCATGTATGTTGAAATAGAGCATTCCAAGTGTTGGTGAAACCGCTTGTGAGTGTAAGTGCTTAAGTGTTAGAACCTTAGGTAGGTGCTGAGATGGGATTCTCAGCTACCTTAGAGTCACATATGATATCCTCCATGTGGTTATTCACTCTAACCACTCACCTATGAAATATATGTATTTGTATCCCTATTTGCATAATGCTTTATAACATGCTTTTGAACATGCTTTGTAACTTGGTTATTAACATGCTTCATGATAGGCTTTATAACATGATTGCTAGTGTTCTTGAATTACCATGTTATCATGCTGTATTTCACATGCTATGGTTAGGCTTGATTGAGCTTGGGACTATGTCCATAGTCCAGGCATCCGGTATCAGACTTGAAGTTGTGGTTGGGATTCGTTCCGCCACACATGATGTGTTGGCGAACCCGTGTCGTACTTCGGTTGGCGATAGTGGTTGGCCACACGAGGTGCTTCTGCGCTTCATATCGCCCAACTTGTTGTGCGATCGAGCCAGCCGAACACGTCAAGTAACCCGTATGTCTTATGTATGTTCACCATGTTTGGTCGCTAATGTTTGAACCTAGGGTACCAAACTTACTAGTGAAAATCCCGTTAATCATGGTACCTCGATCCGCTAAGACTCATGAGCCGGGCATGGTGGTATGGGACACCGTGGTCGAGCTGTCGGCCTACGCTGGGGCTACGTGCCTCCTCGTAGTGACCAGTGAGCAACTTAACTCGTGAGCCGATTATGGTGGTATGGGACACTATATTTCGCGCCTGTCGGCCTACATTGATAAGGTGATGGGGGAGTGGTGCAACCTTTGTGCGTAACAGCCCTGGCAGCCCTTTGTAGTGACCGCGAGCATATTCTGAAGTCGCAGTGCGCCTTAGGGTTTGCCGTGATATATAGAGTATGAACTAGGCCTGTTTCTGTATAGTGATGAATCGTTTAAGGGGTGATGGGGGAGTGGTGCAACCTTTGTGCGTAATGTGCCTCAGGCAGCCTCTCGCAAAGTGACCTAGAAAATACACCATCGTCTGATATTAACTAGGACTGACGACCCTAGAATGGATCATATTTAGGAATGATACAAGGGAGGTAACTTAGTTTCCCAATCCTGCTATATGAAATGGATTAATTAAAAACTCGGTAATCATGCTCATCATGCATCGCATGTGCCTGGAAGATGTGGAGCACTGTGGGATGTAAGCATGCCGCGAACGTGAGATGGTGTCGCATGAGGGAGTATGTCGGTGAGGGCATCCATCATACCTGCATTCATACTTGCATTAATCAGAGTAACTAGGAGTGTTTGATTTACTGCTCTATCATTACTGCTTGACTGTATTGATAACATGATAACTTATGCCTTATTGTTCCATTGAGTTAGCTACTCACTCCCACGTTACGGGACGGTGTTGCGCACACCAACCAGACTGTCTCATGTTTAGGCGATCCGACGACTCTGGAGGCGAGCTTGATTATGACGAGGACCGGGAGGAGTTCTCGTATATGCAGTTCTCTGGCGGCTTCGACTAGGTTGCCAGGATCGACGGGTTCTACAGGGATTGTACCTAGTTTATTTTTGACATTTTGATTATAAACAGAAATGTATATGGAGACTCAGATGGATTCATACTCTGGAGAATGAAACATTTATTTTGTTTCTTTACATACATATATATACAGTTCAGTCTTCCGCTTGCTTTTATACAATTGATCTGGAGTATGAATTACTGTTTTGGTATAATCTCATTCATGTTTATTGCTCTAACACAGACAACATTCAAACATCATTAAATATGTTGCATAAGTGATGCGTTGGAACTCGGGAGTTGAGTTACACTCGACCCCCGATTTTTAGGGCGTTACAATTATAGTCCAGACAATCGGTACTAGACTTGAGTTCGTGGTTGAGATTCATTTCGCCACGAAGGACGTGTCTGACGAACCCGAGTCGTACTTCGTTGGCGACAGTGGTTAGGCCACGCGAAGTGCTTATGCACTTCATGTCGTTCAGTTGATTGTGCGATCGAGCTAGTCAGGCTCGTCAAGAAACCCGATATGTCTAATGTATGTTCACCATGTTTGGACGCTACTGCTTGAACCTAGGGTACCAAACTTACCAGTGAAATCCTGTTAACCATGGTACCTCGATCCGTTAAGACTCATGAGCCGGGCATGGTGGTATAAGACACCATGGTTGAGCTGTCACCTTATGCTGGGGCCACGTGCCTCCCCGTAGTGACCAGTGAGCAACCTTGACTCGTGAGCCGAATGGTATGGGACACTGTATTCGAATTGTCGGCCTACACTGATTGGTGACGAACCCTTTGTAGTGACCTCGAGCATACTCTGAATTTGCGGTGAGGCGACGAGTTTTGCCGCGATGTATAGAGTATGAACCAGACCTGTATCAATTTAGTAATGAACAGTTAAAAAGGTGATGGGGGAGTGGTGTAACAATTGCATGTAAAAGCCCTGACAGCCTTTGCAGCGCCCTAGAACCACACTATCGTATGAGATTATCTAGGTTTGACGACCCTAGAATGGATCATGTTTGGGAATGATACAAGGGAGGTACCTTAGTTTCCCAATCCTGCTGTTTGAAATGGACTAATAATAACTCGGTAACCATGCTCATCATCGCACTGTATGTGCCTAGAAGATGTGGAGCACTGAGGAATAAAAGTATGCCGCGAACGTAAGATGGTGTTGCATGAGGGAGTATGTGGTGAGGGCATGCATCATGACTGCATTCATACTTGCATTAACAAGAGTAGTTAGGAGTGTTTGATTGTACTGCTTTATCATTACTGCTTGACTGAGTCGATAACATGTTAACCTATGCTTTATTGTTCCACTGAGTTAGCTACTCACTCCCACGTTACGGGACGGTGTTGTACACACCAACCAGACTCTTTCTTAGGTGCAGATGAGGTGACGACTCAGGAGGCTGAGCCGGACTACGACGAGGACCAGGACGATTTCTTGTTCATGCAGTATTCTGGTGGCTTTGACTAAACTGCCTGGATCGACGGGACTAGCAGGGCTTACTTCTCTAGTTGTATTTTTGACATTTTGATCGTAAATCAAATACATGTATATGGTGACTCAGATGGGTTCATACTCTGGAGATTGAGATGGTTTTGTTTCTTTTACATACAATTATATACAATTTCAGTCTTCCGCTTGCCTTTATACAATTGATCTGGAGTATGAATTACTATTTTGGTATAATCCCACTCATGTTTATTACACTAACATAGACAACATTTAATTATTATTATCTATGTTGCATAAGTGATGTTTTAGAACTCGAGAGTTGAGTTGCTACTTGACCCTCAAATTTCAGGGCGTTACAGTGATGTGATGTGTACTTGACATTTGATGTGATGGATTCTCTTGGGATTGCAACTGTAACATCCTGAAAATCGAGGGTCGAGTAGTAACTCAACTCTCGAGTTCCAGAACATCACTTATGCAATAAAATGAATGATGATTGAATGTTGATTGTATTAGAGTAGTGAACATGAGTGAGATTAAGCCAAAACAGCATATCATACTCCAGAGACAGTTAAATTTGCAAGCGGAAGACTGTGATAGATAGATAAAATATATACACTATGATGAGTCTCCAGTGTGATAACATTACCAGGTTAAATAATTACAAGTACAATCCTAAAATATACCAAATGTGTAAGGTCCTCTAATCAATATCCCAAAAAGCCCCGTCGATCAGGACACAGCTCACAGGAAGCCGTCAGAAGACAACCAATACAAGCAGGCATCGTAGTCATTGCAAAGGTCCGGCTCCGCCTCAGAAGTAGCGTCGCCATCTGAAATCAGATAATGTCTAGTGAGTGTTTGAAACACCGTCCCTTAACGTGGGATTGAGTAGCTAACTCAGTGGAACAATAAAGCATAGGTTAACATGTTATCGACTCAGTCAAGCAGTAATGATAAAGCAGTACAATCAAACACTCCTAACTACTCTTGTTAATGCAAGTATGAATGCAGTCATGATGTATGCCCTCATCAAACCCTCCCTCGTGCGACACCATCTCATGTTCGCTGCATGCTTTCATCCCTCAGTGCTCCACATCTTTCAGGCACATGCAATGCATGATGAGCATGTTACCGAATTTTTATTAGTCCATTTCAAACAGCAGGATTGGGAAACTAAGGTACCTCCCTTGTATCATTCCCAAACATGATCCATTCTAGGGTCGTCAGTCCTAGTTAATCTCAGACGATGGTGTGTTTTCTAGGTCACTGCAAAGGCTGCCAGGGCTGTTACGTACAAATGTTACACCACTCCCCCATCACCTCTTAAACGATTCATCACTATACAGAAACAGGCCTAGTTCATACTCTATATACCGTGGCAAAACTCTAAGGCTCACCGCAATTTCAGAGTATGCTTGAGGTCACTACAAAGGGCTGCCAGGGATGTTGCTCGCATTCATTACACCACTCCCCCATCACCTTATCAGTGTAGGCCGACAACATGAATATAGTGTCCCATACCACCATAATTAGCTCACGAGTCTGGTTGCTCACTGGTCACTACGGGGAGGCACGTGGCCCCAGCGTAGGCCGACAGCTCAACCACGGTGTCCCATACCACCATGCCCGGCTCATGAGTCTTAGCGGATCGAGGTACCATGGTTAAAAGGGATTTCACTGGTAAGTTTGGTACCCTAGGTTCAAACAGTAGCGTCCAAACATGGTGAACATACATTAAACAGATCAAGTTACTTGACAAGCTCGGCTAGCTCGAGCGCACAATCAATTAGACGACATGAAGTGCATAAGCACTTCGCGTGGCCTAACCACTGTCGCCAACCGACGTATGACTCGGGTTCGTCAAACACATCTTACGTGGCGACATGAAACTCAACTACGATCTCAAATCTGGTACCGATTGTCTGGACTATAGACATAGTCCCAAACTCAATCAATTCTCACCCATAGCATGTGGAGTAAAGCATGATAAACAAAGTAATTCAAGCATGCTAGTAGGCATGTTGTAAGGCATGTTATAAAACATGATATAAAGCATGTTGTAAAGCACTACATCAATAGGAATACAAACACATATATTGCAAGTAAGCGGTTTAAGTTAACAACCTCATGGAGGTAATCATACATGTCTCTAGGGTAGTTGAGAATCCCATCTCAACACCCTCCTAAGGCATCAACATCCAAACACTTGCTCACACAAGCATTTCCACAAACACATAACCTACATTATTTCAACATACTTAGTGTATATTAGCAAACATGTATTAGGGCGAATCCTTTCGCCAAGCAAGTATTTTATGCACACATAATATATTTATACAACTATTAATCATGGCAAACACATCTCTAAAATATACATGTATACGGTACTTCTTACAATACAGTATTTCAACATACATAGTGTGTATTAGTAAAACATGTATTTAGGCGAATCCTTTCACCAAATAAGTATTTTATACATATATCGTATATCCATACAACAATTAATCATGTCAAACACATTTCCAAAAAATATACGTATACGGTATTTTCTACGAATACCTAGAATATGTAAAATTCCATATTCTACAACTTTAATCGAAACAGAAAACGGAAAGCACTTTGTACATGTGCAATTACATGTAGATCATGAATCTATCATTATCTGACATTGAAAGCATTGAAAACCGTAACTTATACACCTAAAGTCCTCACCTTGCACACTGGAATCTCAACGGATCAGCAAGGTTTGATGGGCTTCCGTATTCGGGAGTTTTATAGCCTAAAGAGTGAAACCGGTTAGCTATTTCATAACCTATAACCTTCACATCCCAAAATAGATCTAGGGTTAGGGTTTCTTACCTTAAAGCGGAGTCGGTATCACCGGGAAAGCGATAAGAAAGGGGTGGTGCAGCCAGTGTGGTGATTGGAAACAGTAGGAGGGAGATTCTCCCACAACTCTCTAGCTTTCTCTCTCTTTTCTCTCTTCTTACTTAGGGTTTTCCCAAATTCGTATGGCTGTGAGAGAGGGTGCTCTAAGGTCCTTATATAGCCTAAAAAGTCTCTGAAATAGACTTAAGTTCAAGGTATACTTAGGTTATATCCAAATCGGCTTTAATTCAGCTCAAAAGAGGGTTTCTGGCGGCCCTCCTTGAGCCAAAAGTCGGACTTAAGCTCACTAACCTTGGATCTACGTGGAGTTATGTTTTCGTCTCAGTCGGATTCCCAGATCACGCGTGGCAGACCAGTTTCATTTCAGCGGTCAGTGGGCCTTGATCCAAAATTCCAAGTACATGTAAATGTTTCTGAAATTTTTCCTGATCCGAGGGTGTATTTGGGTCAGATTCTGACGGTCTGGTTGCTTAATACTGATCCACAAGCGACGAGCCTCAGATTACTATTCAAGATATTTATTTTGGAAAGAAACAAGTGTTTTCACACTCTCTCGCTTCGGACTCAAGCGAATAGCCGTGGGACACTAGCTGGATTTGATTTCCGAGATGGTTGTCAAGCCCAGCGAGGCGGTCCTAAGTCCTTAACTTCGTGTTAATCGGACTCCCGATGTGCGGTCTAGATCAGATACGAAGTTTCAACGTGCTCCCGAGAGCAGTTGGGTAATGAGTTTGATCCTAGGTTTTAGGGTAACCTAGTGTCAATGATTCTACAAGTTTTGGGTCTTGCAGATCGTATTTAAAGTGATTCAAATGGATTTCGTAGCTAATCTAGTTTAGCACTTAGTTACTTTATCTCATTTCTAAAGGATTTAATCCTAAGTGATTTCTGGTCAAGGTGGTACTCAGGCCTTTGTAGTTTGTATATAAGGTGATATAAGTTATAATACTTAACTAGTTTAAGATAGTGTCTAGGGTGAAAGTACTTAGAAAAATTGAAAGATCAAGGTGGTGAAGGGTGGGATTTGTGAAGGAAATGGGTTCAAAAGCGGCTTTGGGCTTTGGGATTGAGTTCTGACAAGTTAATAAGGTGTCAGGAGCGACCCATTGCCTAAGGACGTCTAATTCCAGGTTGGCAAAAATTCGGGATGTTACAACAACGCACAGTATTTTCCTCGAACTAAACGCGGGCCAACATCTCCTTGCCCGGGTAATGCCTCAGCGCGCGAGATGCGGCGTCGGAACCGCGGTGACGGCGCGGTCGCTAGGGTACAAGTCTCGGGTTGAGCTGATTCTGAAATACGGGATATGACTTAGAATCGCGTAACGACAGAATTTGACCGGGAGGACCGCGAAGCCTATGGAGCAGTATGATTTAGGATACGGGTCTTACAGCAAATACAAATCAAAATCCAAAAATGCAGCACTAAGGTTTGAGAAATCAGTTGCATCAGGAAGTAAAACAAAAGCTACTTCTATCTGTCATTCATGTGGAGACTCTGGGCATTTCAAATTTGAATGTATTGCTCCAAGGTGGACTCAATCTAATTCCGGTCTGAATGGTAAGTACAGACAAACCAAAAAATCAATACAGAATACCAAGAGTCCATTAAACAATATGGCAAAAGGAACACATCCATCTCCACCCAGAATGACAAAGAAAATGAAGGAGCTATTGAATCAGGTGGCGAACTAAATTTGAAAACAAATAAATTTATGAAACAAGGAAACATGGTTCAGTTACCCATTATGATCAATGAAGCAAAAGCTACCATAATAAGAAATCCTGTCACAACATGGGTAGTAAAATGTAACGTCCGAAAAAATCCGTACAAAGACCCGAGTACAACCTCAGGCAGAACAACCCAAGGACCGCATCCTGTCGTATAATTTAGACAGGATTTAGTTAAGTACTAAATAATCGATGGATTAAGCTTTGGCCACAATTATCATAAATGGGAAGGTCTAGAACCAGGGATACCACTGACTCAATGTCATCTTAAGACCTAGAAGAAATCCCAAGGGCCTGTCGCCCTCGGGAGTACATTGAAACTCGGTAACGGACTTGGACCGCATGTCGAGGGTCCGATGACCGCGAAATTATAGAAGATGTCCGTCCTGCTGGGCTTGACAACCATCGTGGGAATCAAGCCTAGATAGTGTCCTGAAACGCCCAACTTGAGTCATGAGTGAAGTGCATGGGAAACGCAAATATCCTTAAAAAATGAACTGAAACTTAAGTGAATTGGGCCGTTTGTTCTTACACAAAGTTGAGGATTTTTGACCATTGGTTTGTGACCAAACTTCACACATGGGGAAAGGAAATTTTTCTGCACACATCTGTATAACTGTGGCCCCGATTGGACACGTATGACCATTGATTTGACACGGGCTCTCCACAGACGATCGACTCATCTGATTGCACTGAAATCATGTCCTAGCATGGATCCATTGTCAGGAAGTGTACCCCATGACGAAGATGGGTTGCGGGCCTCCCTATGTGCCCTGTTCGTCGGAAATAGCGGCCCACGGGGTATAAGAAATGTATAAAGTAGCCTTGGGGCTATTTGCATCACATCTGGGGCTATAAATAGCCCTTATTTCACCCTCTCTCTCCCATATACAAATTTCATAAACCCTAGAGGGAGAGAGAGGAGAAAAGAGGAAAGAGAGAAGGAGAACTTTGGGAGATTGCTGCAAAAATCTTCTCCCACGAATCCACACGCCTAATCACCGCCCCATTGCACTACCAAACCTCTTTCGGCTATGATTTCGGGTAAGAAATACCAACCCTAATATGGATGTAGAACTCCAGGATAGTTTTTTGTCAACCTAGCCAACCAGTTTCATCATTTAGGTGCCCGACATTCCATTTTTGGAAACGTAAAATTTGGACCGAGTTCGAGTCGAGCATACTAACGAAAGGTGCAGACTATAAACGCTTAGGTTGCAGTTTATCAATGCTTTCATGATAGCTAAGGATTTATACCTGTCTTGATTGCTGCAATATTGTCTTAAATACATTGATTTTAGTATGAGATACGCTTATGAACTATGATAAATAAATGATGCACCCTATGTGTTTGTTGAAATGTTTAAATGAGCAATAGAAAATGATTAGTGCTTGCCATGATTACTAATCTAGGATTCATCATTGTTATATGCATGTAGATCTCTCTGTATAAAGAATTGATAAAATAAATGTTGTAACCAACGTAGTCTATGTGCTTGATAAATTGTCTAAATGAGAAATTATTGATAAATTGTATTTACTGCAAGTATTAGGGTAGGATTCGTCATTGTTTTATGCGTATGTATATTTTCCTCTAAAATCAATTGAGAATGCATGTTGAATTAGCATGGTCTATGTGTTGGATGAAATGTCCACATGAGAAAGCCACATGGATTGTTTGTTGAATGCTGGGATAAAGATTACACGTGATTGTTAGTCGCATTTGAGTAGGATTAAGGCTATAAATGTAGCCCAGGCAATCGGTAAAAGTCCTTATTTGGGTGGCCGATTTAGTCTTGCCACCTTGGGTAAACTCGATGAATACGAGTCGCATGATGATTATTGAAAGTGGCTAGGCCACGAGGGGTGCTTACGTGCTCCATGTTAATTAAGTCAGTGTGCGCCCGTAGCAATTGAGCTTGCCTAATGAACCGATTGACCTATTGTGTGTTTACCATGTATGGACGCGACTGCTTGAATCTAATGTACCCCTCACCAATGTAAAGATCCACTTTAACCACGGTACCACGATCCACTCAGACTCATGAGCCGGGCATGGTGGTATGGGACACCGTGTCCAAGCTATCGGCCTACGCTGGGGTGACGAGCCTCCTCGTAGTGACCAGTGAGCAACTAAGACTCGTGAGCTGGGTATGGTTGTATGGGACACCATGTTCGTGCTGTCGGCCTATGCTGGGGGGACGAGCCTCCCCATAGTGACCGTGAGCATAATTTCTTACAACTTGCCTATCGTATGTGTTTGACTAAGAGTGACGAACCTACAACTTACCTATCGTATGTGTTTAACTAGGAGTGACGAACCTAGATGGATCTAAAATATAGGAGTAGGATCACTGCGGTTGTCCAATGCCAAATGTTCGATTTGGGTCAATGATATAAAGGGAGGTACCATAGCTTTCCAAACTTACTGTATGAATGAGCTTAATTAATTACTTGGCTAACATGACCATGCATCGCACTGCATTAGTTAGGATGTGCCAAAAAGGCATTGGAGTTGCACCGTTTGAGGAAGTGTTGTCATATGCAAAATAGACTGTCAGAGTCACGTGTGTGGGAGCATTGATGGGTGAGGGCTTTTATGAGACCCATATCTTAGACCGTACCATTCCGTAGGCTTCCGCGGTCCTCTCGGTCGAATTCCGGCAACCCACGACCTGTAATCGGCATTTGTGTGCGATCTTGAGTTGTGTCCCGTATTCCAGAGTTGGCTTGACCCGAGACTTGTACCCTTGTGACCGTGCCATCGTTGCTGTTCCGATCCGTGTCTTTTACGCCGAGGCGATACTCAGGCCAAGATATGTGGGCCCGCGTTCAGTTTGAGAAAATGCCGTGTATTTGCAATCCCAAGAGAATCTCTACAACATGTCAAATCAATCAAGTACATGTCACATCACCCAAAAGTAACCCAAAGTCAACTCTCTCTCTCTCCACCCATCCCTTTTTAAGTACACCCATCACTTACCCCATCACTCACCCATCCCTCTCTCTCTTACAACCTCTCTCTCTTATCTCTCTTTCTCATTTTCAAAATCCATCTCCCAAGCAACCATGGGAGAGGTGGACGTCCATGGGAGAGAAGTCGTGTGTGGCCCACCTTCCTACCACCTAATCCCACCCTCCAAAATTGATCTCAACCGTTGGAATGCATCCCTTGGGGCTCTAGGATGTGTTGATGAAAGAAGAAGTCCAAGAAGAAGCATATGTGGGTGTTTTTATGATTTGTGGGCCCACATGTGGTGGGACCCATCTTGATGTAAGCTTTGTATCAAGAGGGACCCATAGTGGCAGGGTCCCTCTATCACCGCCATCCGATTCCTCTCTCTCCCTCTTTCTCTCTCTTTCTCATACGTTGTGGACCCCACTCTGATGTATGATCCACGCTATCCCATCCGTGGGGCCCACCTCGTTAGCATTCAGTGGATAGATTTGGATGAAGGGAAATCACAAATGGCAGCTTGATCCAGAGATTTGTGGGACCACCTTGATTTATGTATTTTATCTCCACCGTCCACTTGGACGGTGGGACTCTCCCCAACGTCAGCAATTTTGGGCCCCACACGTGATACGTGTGAATTATCCACACCGTTCAAATCTCTGGTGGGCCACATACGTGGACCCACCCATGATGTATATGTTGTATCCATACCATCCATAGTCTGGACGGTGGACACCAACCTGCGGACCAACCGTCCATATTAGTGGACCCCACCTAATATGTATGTTTAATATCTACATCATCCATCTGGAGGACAGCGGGACCACACCTGGTGTGTGATATCCACACGTGGGACGTGGACCCCACAGATGCATGTATTGTATATCCCCACCGTCCAATCTGCTGGACGTGGGATTCCACCATGATGTATATGCTTCAAATCCACACCATCCATTTTCTGGACGGTGGGAAGCTGACTGGCTGGAGTACTTCACGCCAGCGGTAGGGCTGCTGTACTGACGTCAGCAACCTCTGTGGGTCCTGCTCAATGTATGTGTTTCATCTATGCCGCCCATCTTCTAGTACTTTTGCTGCTGGGATAACATCATCAATCCCGTGGGGCCCACATGAGGTTTGTGTTATATCTAACGTCCATCTGCTGGTGGTCCCACGCCAGCAAATTTGAGGGTCTGATCACGAGGTATGGTTATCCAGACCGTCCATCTAGCAGCAATATAGCTGCTGGATTGAACGTTTATCAGGTGGACCACATTGCAATCAATAAGAGATTGGATGCCTACCATTGAAATTCTTTTTGGGTCTCAGAAGTTTCAGATCTATATGAAATTTGTTTTGCCTCTTAACTCAGGTCCTTGTGACCTATGGACAGATTGGATGGGAAATAAATGTTATGGTGGGGCCCACCTTGCCATATGTATTCTATATCCCCACTGTCCATATCTGGACAGTGCTAGTGAGGCCCTACCATGATATATGTGCTTATCTATGCCGTCCCAAACGTGACCCACCTTGATGTATGTATTCCGTATCGACACCGTCCATTTCTAGATGGTGTTGTGTGGGGCTGACTTGATGTATGTATCTCATCCACGCTGGCTATCAGATGGTAGGGCCTGCTATGGTGTGTGTGCAGTCCACACCTACATGGACCCTATCTTAATGTATTTCTGGCCCTTGAATGAGGCCCGATGTGATGTATGCGTGGCCCATATGATGAGGCCCACCTGTTATGTATTTAAGGCCCACGTGCAGGTCCACCTATTGTGGCCCATTGGTGCGGCCCATTGATGCAGCCCACTTGATGTGTATTAAGCCCATGTCAATGCGACCCATCATGATGTACTGAGGCCTATGGGTCGTGGCCCATTGAGATGTATTTTCGGCCCATATGTCATGGCCTATTGCGATGTATTTCTAGCCCATTCGGTAAGGCCCATTGTGATATGTATTAGGCCCATGATGCATGACCCATTTGATGTATTCGAGGGCTAGATACGTGGCCCATTTGATGCGTATGAGACCCATGTGTAGGGCCCACTTGTCATGTATTTGAGGGCCATGAGCAGGGCCCACCTGTTATGTATATGTGGCCCTTGAGTAAGTCCCATTGTGTTGCATATTAGGCCTTTGTGTGAGGCCGTTAGCCCATTATATGTTTGGCTATATGTGGGCCATTGCTTGGGAACGACGTTGGTTAAATGTCCACATTGATGGGCAATGATGGTTTAATGCCACATTGTGACCTTCCCTTAGGCCTTGTTCAGCCGATTGTTGAGGCTGAGTATTAAGGCCGATTCTGATTTGTTGAGGCCGATTGTATAGGCTGATTCAGATTGTCGATGCCAAGTATCGAGGCTGATATCGATTGTCAAGGCTGATTGTATAGGCCGATTCCGATTGTCGAGGTCGAGTATCGAGGCCAATCCCAATTTGTCGAGGCCGATTGTATAGGCCGATTCCGATTGTCAAGGCCGAGTATCGAGGCAGATTGTATAGGCTAATTTCGATTGTCGAGGCTGAGTATCGAGGCCGATTCTGATTTATCGAGGCCAATTCTGATTTGTCGAGGCTGATTGTATAAGTCGATTCCGATTGTCGAGGCCGATCCCGATTTGTCGAGGCCGATTGTATAGGCCAATTCCGATTGTCAAGGCCGAGTGTCTAGGCCGATTCCGATTTGTCGAGGCCAAGTATCGAGGCCGATTCTGAGTGTCAATTCCGATTATTGAGGTTGATTTCGATTGTCGAGGCCGATTTTGATTGTCAAGGCCGATTGTCGAGACCTATATGATGTATATGCGACCCATAGTTAAGGCCCATTGTAATGTGTATTCGACGTGTGATGTATATGCAACTCGTGTTTAAGGCCTAATGTGATGAATTTGAGGTCTATGTGATGAGGCCCATTGTGATGCATTTAAGGGCTAGGCTGTAACACCCTGAAAATCGAGGGTCGAGTAGTAACTCAACTCCCGAGTTTCAGAAAATCACTTATGCAACAAAATGAATGATGATTGAATGTTGTCTGTATTAGAGTAGTGAACATGAGTGAGATTAAGCCAAAACAACCTATCATACTCCAGAGACAGTTAAATTGCGTAGTAAGACTGTGATAGATATATATAATATAAAAACAGTGGTCAGTCTCCAGAGTGTGATAATGTTACCAGGTTAAATAATTACAAGTACAGTTCTAAAATATACCAAAATGTGAGGAAGTGTAATGTCTCCTATACCAAGTACTATAGCCCCGTCAATACAATACTAGGTCTTCATTGACCTGCCAGAGAGATACAGATAGGAGATCTCCTCCTTATCATCATAGAAGTAGTCCGGCTCTGCTTCATAAGCATCGCCATCACCTGAAACTCAACAAATCTGATTGGTGTGTACAACACCGTCCCGTAACGTGGGAGTGAGTAGCTAACTCAATGGAACAATAAAGCATAGGTTAACATGTTATCGACTCAGTCAAGTAGTAATGATAAAGCAGTACAATCAAACACTCCTAACTACTCTTATTAATGCAAGTATGAATGACATGATGTATGCCCTCACCGACATACTCCCTCATGCGACACCCTCTTCGTTCGCTGCATGCTTTCATCTCTCAGTGCTCCACATCTTCCAGGCACATGTAATCCATGATGAGCATGATTACCGAGTTGTTATTATTCCATTTCAAACAGCAGGATTGAGAAACTAAGGTACCTCCCTTGTATCATTCCCAAATATGATCCATTCTAGGGTCGTCAGTCCTAGTTAATCTCAGACGATGGTGTGTTTTCTAGGTCACTGTAAGGGCTGCCTGGGCTGTTACGCGGAATCGTTGCACCACTCCCCCATCACCTTATCAATACAGGCCTAGCTTATACTCTGTTACTACGGGAAGACTCGTTGCCTCACCGTAGATTTAGAGTATGCTCAAGGTCACTATACCAGATATGGTCAGAGTTGTCAGGGCTGTTACATGGAATCGTTGCATCACTCCCCCATCACCCATCAAGTAGTGTAGGCCGACAGCTCGAATATAGTGTCCCATACCACCATAATCGGTTTACGAGTGTGGTTGCTCACTGGTCACTACGGGGAGGCACGTGGCCCCAGCGTAGGCCGACAGCTCGACCACAGTGTCCCATACCACCATGCCCGGCTCATGAGTCTTAGCAGATCGAGGTACCATGGTTAAAGGAGATTTCACTAGTAAGTTTGGTACCCTAGGTTCAAGCAGTAGCGACCAAACATGGTGAACATACATTAGACACATCGAGTTACTTGATGAGCCTGACTAGCTCGAGCGTACAATCAATTAGATGACATGAAGTGCATAAGCACTTCGCATGGCCTAACCACTGTCGCCAACTGACGTACGACTCAGGTTCATCAAACACATCCCACGTGGCGACATGAACCCAGCCACGATTTCAAATCTGGTACCGATTGTCTGGACTATAGACATAGTCCCAAACTCAATCAATTCTCATCTATAGCATGTGGAGTAAAGCATGATAAACAAAGTAATTCAAGCATGCTAGTAGGAATGTTATAAGGCATGTTATAAAGCATGATATAAAGCATGTTGCAAAGCACTACATCAGTAGGAATACAAACACATATATTGCAAATAAGCAGTTTAAGTAGACAACCTCATGGAGGTAATCATATATGTCTCTAGGGTAGTTGAGAATCCCATCTCAACACCCTCCTAAGGCATCAACATCTAAACACTTGCTCAAACAAGCATTTCCACAAACACATAACATACACTATTTCAACATACTTAGTGTATGTTAGCAAACATGTAGTAGGGCGAATCCTTTCGCCAAGCAAATATTTTATGCACACATAATATATTTATACAACAATTAATCATGGCAAACACATCTCTAAATTATACATGTATACGGTATTTCTCACAATACAGTATTTCTACATACATAGTGTATATTAGTAAAACATGAATTTAGGCGAATCCTTTCGCCAAATAAGTATTTTATCCATATATCGTATATCCATACAATAAATAATCATGTCAAATACATTTCCAAAAAATATACGTATACGGTATTTTCTACGAATACCTAGAATATGTAAAATTCCATATTCTACATCTTTAATCAAAACAGAAAATAGAAAGTACTTTGTACATGTGCAATTGCATGCAGATCATGAATCTATCATTATCTGACATTGAAAGCGTTGAAAACCATAACCTATACACTTAAAGTCCGCACCTTGTGTCGTAGAATCGTAACGGAGTCGATAGGTTTGCTAAGCTTCCGTATACGGGAGTTTGGCAACCTATAGAATGAAATAGGTTAGCTATTTTATAACTTACAACTATCACATCCCAAAACAGATTTAGGGTTAGGGTTTCTTACCTAGAAACGGAGCTGGAATCGCCGGGAAAGCGATTAGAACGGAGTGGTGGAGCATGGATAGCAGCAGGGAAGAAGGGCAAGGAGACTCTCTCACATCTCCCACACTTTCTCTCTCTTTTCTCTCTCTCAAATCCAAATTCGTATGGCTGAAATGGGAGAGGGTTTAAGGTCCTTATATAGCCTAAAACTTCACCGAAATAGACCTAAGGTCAAGGTATACTTGGGTTATAGCCAAAGCGGAGCTGTTTCAGCTCAACGGAGGACTTCTGGTGGGCCTCTTTGAGCCAAAAGTCGGACTTAAGCTCACTAACACTGGATCTACGTTTATTTAAGTTTTCATTTCAGTAGAATTTCCAGATCACGCGTGGCGGACCAGTTTCAGTTCAACGGTCAGCGGATCTAGATCCGAAATTCCGAGTACATGTAAATGTTTATGAAATTTTTCCTGATCCGAGGGTGTAATTTGGTTAGATTCTGACGGTCTGGTTGCTTAATACTGATCCGCTAGTGACAAGTCTCAAATTACTATTCAAGATATTTATTTTGTAAAGAAACAAGTGTTTTCACACTCTCTCGCTCCGGACTCAAGCGAACAACCGTGGAACATTGGTTGGATTTGATTTCTGAGATGGTTGTCAAGCCCAGCGAGGCGGTCCTAATTCCTTAACCTCGTATTATTCGGACTCCCGATGTGCGGTCCAGATCTGATACGGAGTTTCAATGTACTCCCGAGAGCAGTCGGGTAATGAGTTTGATCCTAGATTTTAGGGTAACCTAGCGTCAATGATTCTACAAGTTTTGGGTCTTGCAGATTATATTTAAAGTGATTCAAACGGATTTCATAGCTAATCTAGTTTAGCACTTAGTTACTTTGTCTCATTTCTAAAGGATTTAATCCTAAGTGATTTCCATCTGAGGTGGTACTTAGTCCTTTGTAGTTTGTATATAGAGTGATCCAAGTTGTACTACTTAGCTAGTTTAAGATAGTGTCTGTGGTGAAAGTGCTTAGAAAAATTGAAAGATCAAGGTGGTGAAGGGTGGGATTTGTGAAGGAAATGACTCCAGAAGTAGTTTTAGACTTTGGGATTGAGTTCTGACAATTTAATAAGGTGTTAGGATTAACCCATTGCCTAAGGACGTCTAATTCCAGGTTGGAAAAAATTCGGGCTGTTACATAGGCGATGGAGTTCATTGTGATGTATATTAGGCCCATGTGAGAGGCCCATCGTGATGTATATTAAGCTCTTGAGTGAGGCCCATGGTGTTATATATTAGGTCCTTGTGTGAGGCCATGGGTCCACTATATGTTAGGTTCTATGTGGGCCATTCCTTGGGGGTAATGTTGGTTAAATGTTCACATTGTCGAGGCCGATTGTTGATGCTGGTTATTGATACCGATTATGAGTATGTGATAGCATAACACCATGATACATGCCCATCGTATCATCTGTATGTTCATTATTAGATGTGATTGACCATTGCATATGACATAGTACAGATGGTTTTTAGGACTCCTTGTTAGGCAGAGTTATCCCACATGAGCGCGCGGTATGCGTAGGATTGATGCATGATTGGACTGCATAACTCATGCATCTTGCATTAAGTGTTGTGATTACTGTACGCCCTAGCAACATCAGGGCCGTAGCCTCCACAGTCATACCGTGGATGGCCAGATGGGACACCAGAAATCTATTACTAGCATCGGGCTGCCATAGATGGCCCTGGGTGAAAATCCCTAAACCCTCTTAGTACCAGAGGACACCCCAACGTCGAGACCGAGTGGATATATATGAGCGCATGAGGGCTGTATACCAGTAGGCCGTGCTTCCTACTGTGTCGTGGTCGGTTGGGAGGGGGTGTGACCTTACCTGCCTGAGTGAGGAGGCAATATCTAGGTTAAGTTTGACCAGTTTGAGGAATGGGTCTGCTATCGACTAGTCGGGCCCGATATTGGCAGGTGGATAATGAGGTCTCTTCCACTTACCCAGTTCTGCGCTCAGAAAAGGGTGGCAAGCTGGTGTAGAGTGTAATAGACCCAGGTGATGATCTCAAAGAGGAACCATACTGATATGTGGACTTATTGAGCAGGAGTTGCATACTCATTCATTCATTCATTCACTATCCACTTGGGCCGGTGCACAACTATTTGTTATGTGTACCTTTACAATGACTAGGATTTCAGTTGGGGCGCGCGACTAACCTGAGATAAGGAGTTTACCACATTGAGTCTTACTATCCAAATTTAGGTATGAGACTGGTTTGGATAGAAGTCCCTTGTGGTGGACCCCGTAGCCTGTGATACTACGTACTATCATCCCGACTTCACTCCAGCTTGGTTATTTCATTCACACCGCATATTGCATTGCATCCTCAGCACATAGTATTTGGCTTACCATCTCCATATTGCATAGCTGATCTACATTGCTTCCTCTGTATATGTTATTAGTTTATTATATTTTTGCATCACATAGCCTTGGTACGGCTAATGACACTCATGGACTTACCTGTGAATTTTCGCCTACTCTGATATTGTATGATTTATGGGCTTGTCAGTATTTCCGCCTACTCTGATATTGCTTACTTGACACTTACCTTGTACACACATTCACCACCCACTAAGCTTTCTATAAGCTTATGCACAATAGATACATGTAGGTGGCGTTAGGTTGCAACAACATTGAGCTTGGAGCGTGCAGCGGTCTTCCGAAGCTTCGATTTTCAATATATGTATTTCCCTTCCAGCATTGTGTTCAAATATTTATATTAGTGGATATGTGATAATGATGTTGTCTTCGTGATTTGGGTATACTTGTGTTATGCTTCTTACGGGATAAATGTACATTGGAAAATCCTCCTTGTAGGATCCTAGGATCGAAATCTGGCGTATAGGCGCTGGGATCCGAGAATGGGGTACTACGGAGGCTGTCGGCACCGGATTCAGCGATCAAAAATTTTGTGAGCCCGGTTTTTAAATTTAGGGAGTGACAACATGCATCATTACTTGCACCCCATTCCTGCATTAAAAAGAGTAGTCAGGAAGTGATTGTTATGATTGTTTTATCATTACTGCTTTGATGGACTTGATAACATGTGTAACTTTTACCTTATAGAACCACTGAGTTGATCACTCACTCCCACTCTGGGATGGTGTTTTAAAACACCAACCAAACACTGATTTAGATGTAGGTACAGACGATGTCTATGCTCTCAAGTAGGACTTCTTGGATGAGGAGGAGGAATTCTCCTACTTCTAACTCTCGGGCGGGTCGATGTAGACCACGTACCGTTATGCAGGGATCACTGGGCATCTGGGCTTAGTTGAATACATTTACATTTCCCTATTTTGTTCGTTTTTTAATTATACATGTATATATTGGACTCGGTTACGTACTATACTCTGGAAGAGGTTTTGGAAACATCTGCATACTTAAATAGATATGTTTTAGACTTCCCCACTGGCTTAATTTCATTAAATCCGGAGTATGATGTGTTCTTTAGTATAATCTTATGCATGCTTACCTCATTAACATGGAAGAAATCTGAATATCATCATCCACAAACATAAGTAGTGTTTTGAATCTCTGGATTAGAGCTTTGCTCGACCCTCGAAATTCAGGGCGTTACATAAAAGAAAGAAAAATTGTCTTGTTACTCACTCAAATCATTCAACAAGTAATAGTACTAAATGGTACCTAGACAGTGGGTGCTCAAGACATGTCATAGGTGACAAATCCCTTCTCTTAAATTACTCAGATCTTGATAACGGGATAGTCACTTATGGTGATGGAAGCACTGCTAGGTAGTAGGATGTGGAACCATAGAAGGAATGGAGAAGCTAAAAAAGGAGAATGCTTTTTGCATAAAAGGACTGACTCACAATCTTTTAAGCATCTCTCAAATATGTGATAGCAAACATGTGGTTACCTTTGACAAACTAAAGTGCAAGATTCTGGACTTATCAGGAAAATCAGTCATTGAGGGTCATCGCACCAGTGACCACTGTTATGTCATTAAAGGAAATGGAAAGTTTGATCCATATGCTTAATAACAATTGAGCATGGAAAACATGCCCAGGCTGTTGCATCTAAGTCTGGATGAATACATGAAAATGATGCATTTTTTATGATTATCATGATATATCAGAGGTTTCTATACCTCAGGAACTTCTTTTGTGTATAAACATTACTGATGTTTATAATTTTGGATGGTACAACATTTGTACAAATTTTGATGTGTATACAGACTGATATGAAAATATACTAAGTTATAAATATATGAAAGAACATCGAAATACTGAAATGAATGTTATACACCTTCTCTTCGATAAGTCTGTCGATGAATCGTATGAATCCTCGATTAGATCGAACAAATATCGATATCATTGACGCCCCTTCGGAATTAGAAGCGTCACATGTTCTAGAATGTTATCGAGGACATCTTCAATAACATCGAATGGGGTATATCGATTTCATCAAATAAAACTTTGATGATATCGAAGGTCACCGCCCGATAAATAGCGGGCGAGCAGGAAAATTTTAATTTTGCTTCCTTTTCTCATTGTTTGATTTCTCTGGGTGTTTCTGTAACGTCTCAGAAAAATCCGTACAAAGATCCGAGTTCCACCTCAAGCATAAATCACTCAAGACCAAATCCTTTAGAAATTATACGAGAATTAACTAGTGTTAAATGAGATTATCTGTGAAATTAGCTTAGATCACTTTAAATACGATCTGCAAGACCTAAAACTTGTAGAATTAATAACGCTATATTACCCTGAAATCTAAGATCAACCTTTAAACCCAGTTGCTCTCAGGAGCACATTGAAACTCCGTATCGGACCTGGACCGCATGTCGGAAGTCCGATTACCACGAAACTATACAGTTATGACTGCTTTACTGGGCTTGACAACCATCTTGGGAATCAAATTCAGATAGTATCCAGAAATGCATAACTTGAGCCCGGAGTGAAGTGTGTGAGAAACATGAATATCCTTTGAAAATGAACTCAGATTTAAGTGAATTGGGCCATTTGCTTGCAAGACAAATCTAAGGTTTCAGACCATCAGAATCTGACCCAATTTCACCATCGGATCAGGAAAAATTCCATACACATGTCAGTGTACTTGTGACCCTGATTGAGTGTCGGTGACCGTTGAATTGAAACTGGTCCTCCGTAGTCGATCCGTAAATCCGATCGGACCGAAACCCTAACCTGACCTAGATCCAATATCAGGGAACCTTTCCCAGACCGTATGTAGAAAAGGGGCCTCCAGATGTGCTCCGTTAGACCGAAATAACCACTATTTGGCTATAACCTAAGTATACCATGGCCCTGGGGCCATTCCTATTAGTTCTGGGCCTATATAAGGGCCTTAAACCCTCTCTCTCCCTTCACATACAAATTTGCAAATCCTAGGAAGGAGAAGAGAGCAAAGAGAGAAGGAAAGAGAGAGAAAGTGTGAGCAAGAGTTAGAGATCGTTCACGGGATTCAATCCCTCCCCTCCATATGCTTAACTACTGCTTCCGTGTTGCTATACTAGCGATACCAACTCTGTTATTGGGTAAGGAAACCTAACCCTAATCTATTTTAGGGTTTCAAATGGAGTAAATGATGATGTGACTAACCTACTTCATACTATAGGTTGCCGTTGTGCTGTAGATAAGGACTTAGTGTTCAAACTAAGTTGTTACGAGTTTACCGGTGAAAGGTGAGGACTATAAACGTTTAGGTTATGGTTTTCAAAGCTTTCAATATCAGTTAATGATTTATGATTGACTTGATTACTATCACATCTGCTTAGATACGATGTTTCCCGTATTTTACGCATATATGTAAACTATGTTGTTTTTAATGCATTCCAAGTGTTTGTTGAAATGTTTGAATGAATGTGAAATTATAATTTGTGCATGCCATGATTATTGATTGCAAATACATGATTGTTGTATGCATGACAACTCTTTTGTAGAAGGATTTGTTATAATATGTGTTTTGACTAACTTATTACATGTATGTAATATGTGTAGTCTAAGTGTTTGATAAAATGCCTGAATGAGAAAATGCTTTATGTGATGTATTTAATGAGAGTGTGGAGATAGGATTCTTAACTCCCTCATCTATAGTTACAGTTTCCTTTATGTACTCTATCTTGCTACTATGTGATTTATGTGTGGAATGCCTATGTATGATAACATGTGTACTACGTGTTTGTTGAAATGCTTAAATGAGATGGATACTGAAATTGGTTGTAACATGCTGTCTTTGACTATCACATGTGAATGCCAATGCTTGAAGTGTGATTGGGACTACGATGTAGTCTAGGAAATCGGTAATGGTTCATTGTCGGTGGCCAAGCTGTTTTAGACATGATGGATAGGTCCGATGAATCTGAGTCGTACTGTGATTACCGATAGTGGTTAGGCCACGAGGGATGCGTATGTGCTCCATATCAACTAATTCAACGTACACTCGTGCTAGTCGAGCTTGTCAAGTAACCTGATTGACCCAATGTATGTTCACCATGTATGGATGCTATTGCTTGAATCTAAGGTACCAAACTCACTAGTGAAAAGCCCGTTTAACCTTGGTACCTTGATCCGCTAAGACTCAAGAGCTGGGCATGGTGGTATGGGACACTGTGGTCGAGCTGTCAGCCTACGCTGGGACGACGAGCCTCCCCATAGTGTCCAGTGAGCAAACCAACTCGTGAACCGAATACGGTGGTATGGGACACTGTATTCAAGCTGTTGGCCTACTATCAACTGACGAACCTGTAGTGACCTCGAGTATATACTAGGACTACGCTAAGGCGACGAGCCTCTCTGTAGTAACTTCAAGTATAAACCAAGCCTGCGCTGATGGTGATGAGCCTCTCCTTAGCCACCTGGAACTGCTTATCGTATGAGACTAACTAGGATTGACGACCCTAGATGGATCATTGTTTGGAAAGTGATATAAGGGAGGTACCTTAGCTTCCCAATCTTGTTATATGAATACACCTAATTAAGTATTGGCTAACACGATCATGCACCGTATTGCATGTGCTTTGGCGAGGAAGTGCACGTTTTGGGAGGATGCCATGCGCAGACGTGAGATAAAGTCGCTGAGGAAGTGTAGGCGAGGTTATGCATCATTATCACATACCATGCTTGCATTAACAAGAGTAATATATGACATGATTGCTGTACCGCGCTATCATTACTGCTTGACTGAATTGATAACATGTTAACCTTTGCCTTATAGCTTCACTGAGTTGATCACTCACTCCCACTCTGGGACGGTGTTTTAAAACACCAACCAGACTCTGTCTTAGCTGCAGATGATGGTGTGGCTTATGAAGCGGAGCCTGATTTTAATGTTGATGAGGAGGAGTTCTCGTATATGTAATATTCAAGCGGGTTCATGTAGGCCGCATTTGATCATCGGGGCTATAGGGATTTCATGATGTATACAGACCTACACCTTGTGATGTTTTGTAATTTGAAATAATACATGTAATTGTTTAACCTGGAACATGATTATACTCCGAAGATGCACTACCACTTATATGCTTTATATATATCTATTACAATCTTCCGCTTGCAAAATTTAATTGTCTCTGGAGTATGATATGCTATTTTGGTATAATCCCACTCATGTTTAAATGCATTAACATGGACGACATTAAATCATCACTTTCTATGTTGCATAAGTGATGCATTGGAACTCGGGAGTTGGGCTCCTGCTCGACCCCCGATTTTCAGGGCGTTACAGTTTCTTCGGTGTTTCTCATCTTTTGTCGACCGCTTGCCATTTAGGGTGCTTGAATCAGGTAATCTCTTGCACATACTCATGATTCCTCAACGTATACTTCATTGTGTTAGGGCCTTTCAAGATTGATTGACAACCTTCAGTTGGAAATTTCGGGTTGGTCCTCATAATCTTCGATTTTGTCAGATTCCTTTTCTTTGATACTTCCTTCTGAGTTATTCAAATGAGTAAGGAGAAAGGAAAGTCTCCTGTCATCGATGAGTCATCTAGGCCTACTACAAAGAAATCCGTGGCCTCAAGAGAAAGAGGAAGGGCTCAGTCTCAATGATCCCCTGCACACTCACGGAGCTCCTCTACTCGACAATTGTCTCGTAGGGAAGCTCCGGCTGCGGCACCTGCACCGTCACATACAGTTATGGGTCCTCCTCCACACATTCTTGAAAAGTACTCGGGGAGGCGCTTGGTGTATGAGCGTAGGATTGACAGGGAATGCATAAAACCCTACAATGTGGAAACTCTGTTAGAGGCAATCGACTGGCTGCCTCTTCTTGATTTTGGGGTCCATGTCATGATGAGAGGACCTACCACTTTCTTGCATACTGTCATTCTCCAAACACTAGATCCACCATCCATTGCTGTCACAGTTGGGGATGATAGTGTTGACATTACTGTAGAATCCATCGCCAGCATTTTCGGTCTAACTTTGTCTCCAGTTGGGTTGTTTGACCTTGATCTTGAGAATTCAATCACTCGGTCTATAATTACAAAATTCCTGTGTCAGGATCGAGATATCCCATGGTACCAAGGGAATGCATTGAAGGTGAAATATATGCACCCTCGATACCGATTCTTGCCCGGTATATTCTGCTCAAATGCTTACCCTCATAGACCCAATCGCGCTGATCTTACCGGGTTCATGGTCATGGTTATGTATTGTATTGCCACTGGAGTCAAACTATGTCTGCCTACCTTGATCCTTCACTAAATGGCAAGTGTTATCCACCAGTCTAGAGAAGTTCATTTGCCCTTTCCTCACATCATTCATGTGATATGCGATACAATTGGTATTCCTCGGACAGACAATCCTGAGCGTCCTCTTAAGCATTTTAACAAGGTCAATATTTAAAAACTGGACCTTAAATTTTATCCCTATCCGGAAGAACAATCTGAGGAAGTTATTCATGAAGGTGGTGAGATGGGAGAAGGAGCAGCGCCACCAGGTGGAGATCCTCCAGAACCACAACAAGTTCTAGCTCCGAGTGGTTCGGCTCAGATCCAATGCTTCAAGTTTCACCAAGATAGGGTCTGGGCAACGCAGCATGGATTGGCTCGAAATGAGGATAAGCTGGAGAGACATGATGCGCTGTTCTCAGCATTGGAGAAAATGGTGTCTAGCGTACAACAGTCGATGCAGTAACTGGTCGATCTGATAACATGTCGACGAGACGATACAACACCATCTTCATCAACCCCTCCACCACAGTATCGAAAGTCTTTGTGCCGTCACATACACCAGATACTCATCTCAATGTTTGGGCATGGATATCTTTTTGAATGCCCTGCGATCTTATGAGTGTATGTGATGGCTAGCTAACATGAAAAGTCTAACATTTTGTTTTGGGAATGGTTTATGGATATCCTCCACATGAGGAAAATAATTATTTTTTTGTAAGCCCATGGTTGGGCTAGATATTTGGTTATGTTGGTTTGGGATGGATGTTGCAATACTGCCAAGCTTGGGTGGTTCTTATTTTAGATATTTTGTTAATGGCTGTTTGTAACGTCTCGCAAAAATTCGTACAAAGACCCGAGTACCACCTCGAGCATAAATCGCTAAGGACCGAATCCTTTAGAAATTAGACGAAATTAGTTAAGTACTAAACTAAATAATCAGTGGAATTAGCTTGAACCATTATCTATACGAACCGCAAGACCCAAAACTATTAGAATCGCTAACCCAACATTACCTAAAAACCTAGGAGTAATCTCAAAACCCAGTTGCTCTTGGGAGCGCATTGAAACTCTATATCGGACTAGGACCGCGCGTCGAAAGTCCAACTACCGTGAAACTATATGATTATGACCGCCTTGCTGAGCTTGACAACCATCGCGGGAATTGAGCCCAAATAGTATCCAGAAACGCATAACTAGAGCCCTGAGCAAGGTGTGGGAGAAACACGAATATCTTTAAAAAATGAACTCAGGTTTAAGTGAATTGGGCCGCTCGCTTACAGGCGAGATTAAAGACTTCAGACCTTCAGATTCTTGCCAAACTATACCCGTGGATCAGGGAAATTTCCCTGCTCATATCTATATACTTGGGGCCTTGATCGAGTGACGATGACCGTTGAACTGAAATAGGTCCTCCACGGTCGATCACTAATCCGATCGGACCGAAATCATGACCTAGCTTAGATCCATCACCAGGAAACTTGCTCCAGGCCGTATGCAAGCAATGGACCTCCAGATGAGTTCCATTTGCTCGAAACAGATGCCTTTTGGCTATAACCTAAGTATACCATGGCCCTGGGGCCATATACACCACTTTTGAACCTATATAAGACCCTTAACCCACCCTCTCTCATTCCATATGAATTCTCTAACCCTAGGAGAGAGAAGAGAGAAAAGAGGAGGAAAGAGTGAGGAGAAGAGAGAGAGAGAGAGAGGGAGATCATCACTGGGATTCACTCCCACGACTCCACGTACTGAATCACCTCCCCACCGTCGCTACACGAGCTATTCCATCTCCAATTTGGATAAGAAATCCTAACCCTAATCTTATTTTAGGAATCCAAATAGAAGAATCGATGAAATAACTAACCTATTTCATGATTTAGGTAGCCGTTGCGATGTAGACTGGAACATAGTGTATGAACCGAGTTCATAATGGGTGCACTGATGAAAGGTGTGGACTGTAAACATTTAGGTTATGGTTTTCAAGGCTTTTAATGTTAGAAATGATTTATGACTGACTTGTTCGACACCATATGATCTTAGTTACGATGTATTCGATAAATAATACATGTGTGTGAACTATGTGAATATATAATGCATTCCATGTGTTTGTTGAAATGTTTGAATGAAATTACTATCATGATTTGTACTTGCCATGACTATTAATTTAGAATACATATTTGTTGTATGTACGACAACTCCTTTACAAAAGGATTTGATATAATATATGCTATAACTAAGTTAGGGCATGCATGTAATAATGTGTAGGCTAAGTGTTTGATAAAATGTCTGAATGAGTAATTTCTTGTTGAATTGAAATTATTAAGGGTGTTGAGATAGGATTCTCAACTACCTTATCTGTGTATAAATTCTTTCATGTAACCTTAATTTCACACACGTGGTTTATGTATAAAAATGCCTATGTATAGTAGCATGCTTTATGTGTTTGATAAAATGCTCAAATGATTATTGTATTTAGATTGTTTAGTAAATGTTGTTATGACTATCACATGTGATTACCTATTGCAATTGAATGTGATTGGGACTGCTACGTAGTCCAGGCAATCGGTAATGGATCCCAGTTGAGTGGTCAACTAGATTCACCACATTGGATACGTTCGATGAATCCGAGTCGTACGCTGATTGTCGACAGTGGTTAGGCTACGTGGAGTGCATATGTGCTCCATGTTGATTAATTCAGTGTGTGCTCATACTAATCGAACTTGTCAAATAACCCGATTGGCCTATTGTGTGTTTACCATATACGGACGTTATTGCTTAAATCTAAGGTACCACTTACCAATGTAAAACTCGTTTCAACCATGGTACCATGATCCGCTAAGACTCATGAGCTAGGCATGGTGGTATGAGAACTGTGGTCGAGCTGTAAGACTACACTGGGGTGACGAGCCTCCCCGTAGTGTCCAGTGAGCAATCTAAACTTGTGAGCCGAATACGGTGGCATGAGACACTGTATTCGAGCTGTCGGCCTAGCTAAGGTGACGAGCCTTTCCGTAGTGACCTCGAGTAAAACTAGGCCTATGTTAAGGTGACGAACCTCCCATAGTGACGTGAACTTGCCTATCCACTACTTTTAAATTAAGGGTGATGTTGCCCTTTAACTTACCTATCGTATGTGATTAACTAGGATTGACGATCCTAGATGGATTATCATTTGGGTAAATGATATAAAGGGAGGTATCTTAACTTTTCGAATCTGCTGTATGAATAAGCCTAATTAAGAACTTGGCTAACACGACCATGCACCGCATTGCATGTGCTTTGGCAAGGAAGGCGCACGCTTAGGGAGTTTGCCATGCGCGACTGTGAGATGAAGTCGCTGAGGAAGTGGAGGAGAGGGCATGCATCATTACAGCATACCATTTCTACATTAACAAGAGTACTTATGGCATGATTGTTGTATTGCTTTATCATTACTGCTTGACTGAATTGATAACATGTTAACCTTTGCCTTATAATATCATTGAGTTGATCACTCACTCCCACTTTGAGACGGTTTAGGTTTAGGAAATCGGGTTTAGGTGCGGGATCGGGTTTAGGTTTGGGTTTTCAAGTTTAGGTTTAGGTTTTGGTTAGGGAGTTGAGATTAGGTTTAGTTGTAGGTTTAGGTTTAAGGATTTGATGACACATTTAGGTTTTAGGTTAAGGTTTAGGTTTAGGTTATAGGTTTAGGTTTAGGTTATAAGCAATATGTTTAGGGAATTGAGAATAGGTTATGGTTTAGGTTTAGGAAATCGGGTTCAGGTTTGTGTTCGGGTTCGGGATCGCTTTTAGGCTTGTGTTTTCAAGTTTAGCTTTAGGTTTAGGTTGGCGAGGTGAGATTAGGATTAGGTGTAGGTTTAGGGATTTGAGAATACATTTAGGTTTTAGTTTTAGGTTTAGGTTTGGGTTAAAGATTATTGGTTTAAGTTTAGATATAGGTTTAGGTTTAGGTTAAGGTTTAGGTTATTGGTTATAGGTTTAGGTTTAGCTTTAGATATAGGTTTAGATTTAGGTTAAGGTTTAGTTTTAGGTTATAAGATATAGGTTTAAGGAATTGAGAATAGGTTAAGGTTTAGGTTTAGGAAATCGGGTTCAGGTTCAGGATCGGGTTTAGGTTTGGGTTTTCAAGTTTAGGTTTAGATTTAGGTTAGGGTGTTGAGATTAGGGTTAGGTGTAGGTTTAAGTTTAGGGATTTGAGAATACATATAGGTTTTAGCTTTAGGTATAGGCTATAGGTTAAGGTTTAGGTTTAGGTTAAAAGCTATAGGTTTAGGGAATTGAGAATAGGTTAAGGTTTAGGTTTAGGAAATTGGGTTCGGGTTCAGGATCGCGTTTAGGTTTGGGTTTTCAAGTTTAGGTTTAGGTTTAGGTTAGGGACTTGAGATTAGGATTAGGTGTAGGTTTAGGTTTATGGATTTGAGAGTACATTTAGGTTTTAGGTTTAGGTTTAGGTTTTCAGTTAAGGTTTAGGTTTCGGTTTAGGTTTAGGTTATAAGCTATTGGTTTAGGGAATTGAGAATAGGTTAAGGTTTAGGTTTAGGAAATCGGGTTCGGGTTTAGGTTTGGGTTTTCAAGTTTAGTATTAGGTTTAGGTTGGGGAGTTGAGATTTGGATTCGGTGTGGGTTTAGGTTTAGGGATTTAAGAATACATTTAGGTTTTAGGTTTAGGTTATAGTTTATAGGTTTAGGTTTAGGTTTATGTATAGGTTTAGGTATAGGTTAAGGTTTAGGTTTAGGTTATACGCTAAAGGTTTAGGGAATTGAGAATAGGTTTAGGTTTAGGTTTAGGAAATCGAGTTCGGGTTTGGGATTGGGTTTAGTTTTGGGTTTTCAAGTTTATGTTTAGGTTTAGGTTAAGGAGTTTAGATTAGGATTAGGTGTAGGTTTAGGTTTTAGGATTTAAGGATACGTTTAGGTTTTATGTTTAGGTTTAGGTTAAGGTTAGAAGCTATTGGTTTAGGGAATTGAGAATAGGTTAAGGTTTAGGTTTAGGAAATCGTGTTCGGGTTCGGGATCGAGTTTAGGTTTGGGTTTTCAAGTTTAGGTTTAGGTTTAGGTTAGGGACTTGAGATTAGGATTAGGTGTAGGTTTTGGTTTATGGATTTGAGAATACATTTAGGTTTTAGGTTTAGGTTTAGGTTATCAGTTAAGGTTTAGGTTTCGGTTTAGGTTTAGGTTATAAGCTATTGGTTGAGGGAATTGAGAATAGGTTAAGGTTTAGGTTTAGGAATTCGGGTTCGGGTTTAGGTTTGGGTTTTCAAGTTTAGTATTAGGTTTAGGTTGGGGAGTTGAGATTCGGATTTTCTGTAGGTTTAGGTTTAGGGATTTAAGAATACATTTAGGTTTTAGGTTTAGGTTATAGGTTATAGGTTTAGGTTTAGGTTTATGTATAGGTTTAGGTATAGGTTAAGGTTTAGGTTTAGGTTATACGCTAAAGGTTTAGGGAATTGAGAATAGGTTTAGGTTTAGGTTTAGGAAATCGAGTTCGGGTTTGGGATCAGGTTTAGGTTCGGGTTTTCAAGTTTAGGTTTAGATTTAGGTTAGGGTGTTGAGATTAGGGTTAGGTGTAGGTTTAAGTTTAGGGATTTGAGAATACATTTAAGTTTTAGCTTTAGGTATAGGCTATAGGTTAAGGTTTAGGTTTAGGTTAAAAGCTCTAGGTTTAGGGAATTGAGAATAGGTTAAGGTTTAGGTTTAGGAAATCGGGTTCGGGTTCGGGATCGAGTTTAGGTTTGGGTTTTCAAGTTTATGTTTAGGTTTAGGTTAGGGACTTGAGATTAGGATTAGGGGTAGGTTTAGGTTTAGGGATTTGAGAATACATTTAGGTTTTAGGTTTAGGTTTAGGTTATAGGTTAAGGTTTAGGTTTAGGTTTAGGTTTAGGTTTAGGTTATAAGCTATAGGTTTAGGGAATTAAGAATAGGTTAATGTTTAGGTTTAGGAAATCGGGTTCGGGTTCTGGATCGGGCTTAGGTTTCGGTTTTCAAGTTTTGGTTTAGGTTTAGGTTAGGGAGTTGAGATTAGGATTAGGTGTAGGTTTAGGTTTAGGATTTGAGAATACATTTAGGTTTTAGGTTTAGGTTTAGGTTTAGGTTTTAGGTTTTAGGTTTAGGTTAAGGTTTAGGTTAAGATGATAAGCTATAGTTTAAGGAATTGAGAATAGGTTAAGGTTTTGGTTTAGGAAATCGGGTTCGGGTCCGGGATCTAGTTTAGTTTTGGGTTTTCAAGTTTAGGTTTATGTTTAGGTTAGGGAGTTGAGATTAGGTTTAGGTTAGGGAGTTGAGATTAGATTAGGTGTAGGTTTAGGTTTAGGTAGATGAGAATACATTTAGGTTTTAGGTTTAGGTGTATGTTTTAGGTTTCGATTTAGGTTCAAGTTTAGGTTATAAGCTATTGATTTAGGGAATTGAGAATAGGTTAAGGTTTAGGTTTAGGAAATCGGGTTTAGGTGCGGGATCGGGTTTAGGTTTGGGTTTTCAAGTTTAGGTTTAGGTTTTTGGTTAGGGAGTTGAGATTAGGTTTAGTTGTAGGTTTAGGTTTAAGGATTTGATGACACATTTAGGTTTTAGGTTAAGGTTTAGGTTTAGGTTATAGGTTTAGGTTTAGGTTATAAGCAATATGTTTAGGGAATTGAGAATAGGTTATGGTTTAGGTTTAGGAAATCGGGTTCAGGTTTGTGTTCGGGTTCGGGATCGCTTTTAGGCTTGTGTTTTCAAGTTTAGCATTAGGTTTAGGTTGTCGAGGTGAGATTAGGATTAGGTGTAGGTTTAGGGATTTGAGAATACATTTAGGTTTTAGTTTTAGGTTTAGGTTTGGGTTAGAGATTATTGGTTTAGGTTTAGATATAGGTTTAGGTTTAGGTTAAGGTTTAGGTTATTGGTTATAGGTTTAGGTTTAACTTTAGATATAGGTTTAGATTTAGGTTAAGGTTTAGTTTTAGGTTATAAGATATAGGTTTAAGGAATTGAGAATAGGTTAAGGTTTAGGTTTAGAAATCGGGTTGAGTTCGAGATCGGGTTTAGGTTTGGGTTTTCAAGTTTAGGTTTAGATTTAGGTTAGGTGTTGAGATTAGGGTTAGGTGTAGGTTTAAGTTTAGGGATTTGAGAATACATATAGGTTTTAGCTTTAGGTATAGGCTATAGGTTAAGGTTTAGGTTTAGGTTAAAAGCTATAGGTTTAGGGAATTGAGAATAGGTTAAGGTTTAGGTTTAGGAAATCGGGTTCGGGTTCGGGATCGAGTTTAGGTTTGGGTTTTCAAGTTTAGGTTTAGGTTTAGGTTAGGGACTTGAGATTAGGATTAGGTGTAGGTTTAGGTTTATGGATTTGAGAGTACATTTAGGTTTTAGGTTTAGGTTTAGGTTATCAGTTAAGGTTTAGGTTTCGGTTTAGGTTTAGGTTATAAGCTATTGGTTTAGGGAATTGAGAATAGGTTAAGGTTTAGGTTTAGGAAATCGGGTTCGGGTTTAGGTTTGGGTTTTCAAGTTTAGTATTAGGTTTAGGTTGGGAGTTGAGATTTGGATTCGGTGTGGGTTTAGGTTTAGGGATTTAGGAATACATTTAGGTTTTAGGTTTAGGTTATAGTTTATAGGTTTAGGTTTAGGTTTATGTATAGGTTTAGGTATAGGTTAAGGTTTAGGTTTAGGTTATACGCTAAAGGTTTAGGGAATTGAGAATAGGTTTAGGAAATCGGGTTCGGGTTTAGGATTGGGTTTAGTTTTGGGTTTTCAAGTTTATGTTTAGGTTTAGGTTAAGGAGTTTAGATTAGGATTAGGTGTAGGTTTAGGTTTTAGGATTTAAGGATACGTTTAGGTTTTATGTTTAGGTTTAGGTTAAGGTTAGAAGCTATAGGTTTAGGGAATTGAGAATAGGTTAAGGTTTAGGTTTAGGAAATCGGGTTCGGGTTCGGGATCGATTTTAGGTTTGGGTTTTCAAGTTTAGGTTTAGGTTTAGGTTAGGGACTTGAGATTAGGATTAGGTGTAGGTTTTGGTTGATGGATTTGAGAATACATTTAGGTTTTAGGTTATCAGTTAAGGTTTAGGTTTCGGTTTAGGTTTAGGTTATTAGCTATTAGTTGAGGGAATTGAGAAAGGTTAAGGTTTAGGTTTAGGAATTCGGGTTCGGGTTTCGGTTTGGGTTTTCAAGTTTAGTATTAGGTTTAGGTTGGGGAGTTGAGATTCGGATTTTGTGTAGGTTTTGGTTTAGGGATTTAAGAATACATTTAGGTTTTAGGTTTAGGTTATAGGTTATAGGTTTAGGTTTAGGTTTATGTATAGGTTTAGGTATAGGTTTAGGTTTAGGTTTAGGTTATACGCTAAAGGTTTAGGGAATTGAGAATAGGTTTAGGTTTAGGTTTAGGAAATCGAGTTCGGGTTTGGGATCAGGTTTTGGTTTGGGTTTTCAAGTTTAGGTTTAGATTTAGGTTAGGGTGTTGAGATTAGGGTTAGGTGTAGGTTTAAGTTTAGGGATTTGAGAATACATATAGGTTTTAGCTTTAGGTATAGGCTATAGGTTAAGGTTTAGGTTTAGGTTAAAAGCTATAGGTTTAGGAAATTGAGAATAGGTTAAGGTTTAGGTTTAGGAAATCGGGTTCGGGTTCGGGATCGAGTTTAGGTTTGGGTTTTCAAGTTTAGGTTTAGGTTTAGGTTAGGGACTTGAGATTAGGATTAGGTGTAGGTTTTGGTTTATGGATTTGAGAGTACATTTAGGTTTTAGGTTTAGGTTTAGGTTTTCAGTTAAGGTTTAGGTTTCGGTTTAGGTTTAGGTTATAAGCTATTGGTTTAGGGAATTGAGAATAGGTTAAGGTTTAGGTTTAGGAAATCGGGTTCGGGTTTAGGTTTGGGTTTTCAAGTTTAGTATTAGGTTTAGGTTGGGGAGTTGAGATTTGGATTCGGTGTGGGTTTAGGTTTAGGGATTTAAGAATACATTTAGGTTTTAGGTTTAGGTTATAGTTTATAGGTTTAGGTTTAGGTTTATGTATAGGTTTAGGTATAGGTTAAGGTTTAGGTTTAGGTTATACGCTAAAGGTTTAGGGAATTGAGAATAGGTTTAGGTTTAGGTTTAGGAAATCGAGTTCGGGTTTGGGATTGGGTTTAGTTTTGGGTTTTCAAGTTTATGTTTAGGTTTAGGTTAAGGAGTTTAGATTAGGATTAGGTGTAGGTTTAGGTTTTAGGATTTAAGGATACGTTTAGGTTTTATGTTTAGGTTTAGGTTAAGGTTAGAAGCTATTGGTTTAGGGAATTGAGAATAGGTTAAGGTTTAGGTTTAGAAATCGTGTTCGGGTTCGGGATCGAGTTTAGGTTTGGGTTTTCAAGTTTAGGTTTAGGTTTAGGTTAGGGACTTGAGATTAGGATTAGGTGTAGGTTTTGGTTTATGGATTTGAGAATACATTTAGGTTTTAGGTTTAGGTTTAGGTTATCAGTTAAGGTTTAGGTTTCGGTTTAGGTTTAGGTTATAAGCTATTGGTTGAGGGAATTGAGAATAGGTTAAGGTTTAGGTTTAGGAATTCGGGTTCGGGTTTAGGTTTGGGTTTTCAAGTTTAGTATTAGGTTTAGGTTGGGGAGTTGAGATTCGGATTTTCTGTAGGTTTAGGTTTAGGGATTTAAGAATACATTTAGGTTTTAGGTTTAGGTTATAGGTTATAGGTTTAGGTTTAGGTTTATGTATAGGTTTAGGTATAGGTTAAGGTTTAGGTTTAGGTTATACGCTAAAGGTTTAGGGAATTGAGAATAGGTTTAGGTTTAGGTTTAGGAAATCGAGTTCGGGTTTGGGATCAGGTTTAGGTTTGGGTTTTCAAGTTTAGGTTTAGATTTAGGTTAGGGTGTTGAGATTAGGGTTAGGTGTAGGTTTAAGTTTAGGGATTTGAGAATACATTTAAGTTTTAGCTTTAGGTATAGGCTATAGGTTAAGGTTTAGGTTTAGGTTAAAAGCTCTAGGTTTAGGGAATTGAGAATAGGTTAAGGTTTAGGTTTAGAAATCGGGTTCGGGTTCGGGATCGAGTTTAGGTTTGGGTTTTCAAGTTTATGTTTAGGTTTAGGTTAGGGACTTGAGATTAGGATTAGGGGTAGGTTTAGGTTTAGGGATTTGAGAATACATTTAGGTTTTAGGTTTAGGTTTAGGTTATAGGTTAAGGTTTAGGTTTAGGTTTAGGTTTAGGTTTAGGTTATAAGCTATAGGTTTAGGGAATTAAGAATAGGTTAATGTTTAGGTTTAGGAAATCGGGTTCGGGTTCGGGATCGGGCTTAGGTTTCGGTTTTCAAGTTTTGGTTTAGGTTTAGGTTAGGGAGTTGAGATTAGGATTAGGTGTAGGTTTAGGTTTAGGTATTTGAGAATACATTTAGGTTTTAGGTTTAGGTTTAGGTTTAGGTTTTAGGTTTTAGGTTTAGGTTAAGGTTTAGGTTAAGATGATAAGCTATAGTTTAAGGAATTGAGAATAGGTTAAGGTTTTGGTTTAGGAAATCGGGTCGGGTTCGGGAGCTAGTTTAGTTTTGGGTTTTCAAGTTTAGGTTTAGGTTTAGGTTAGGGAGTTGAGATTAGGTTTAGGTTAGGGAGTTGAGATTAGGATTAGGTGTAGGTTTAGGTTTAGGTAGATGAGAATACATTTAGGTTTTAGGTTTAGGTGTATGTTTTAGGTTTCGATTTAGGTTCAGGTTTAGGTTATAAGCTATTGATTTAGGGAATTGAGAAATGGTTAAGGTTTAGGTTTAGGAAATCGGGTTTAGGTGCGGGATCGGGTTTAGGTTTGGGTTTTCAAGTTTAGGTTTAGGTTTTGGTTAGGGAGTTGAGATTAGGTTTAGTTGTAGGTTTAGGTTTAAGGATTTGATGACACATTTAGGTTTTAGGTTATGGTTTAGGTTTAGGTTATAGGTTTAGGTTTAGGTTATAAGCAATATGTTTAGGGAATTGAGAATAGGTTATGGTTTAGGTTTAGGAAATCGGGTTCAGGTTTGTGTTCGGGTTCGGGATCGCTTTTAGGCTTGTGTTTTCAAGTTTAGCTTTAGGTTTAGGTTGGTGAGGTGAGATTAGGATTAGGTGTAGGTTTAGGGATTTGAGAATACATTTAGGTTTTAGTTTTAGGTTTAGGTTTGGGTTATAGATTATTGGTTTAGGTTTAGATATAGGTTTAGGTTTAGGTTAAGGTTTAGGTTATTGGTTATAGGTTTAGGTTTAGCTTTAGATATAGGTTTAGATTTAGGTTAAGGTTTAGTTTTAGGTTATAAGATATAGGTTTAAGGAATTGAGAATAGGTTAAGGTTTAGGTTTAGGAAATCGGGTTCAGGTTCAGGATCGGGTTTAGGTTTGGGTTTTCAAGTTTAGGTTTAGATTTAGGTTAGGGTGTTGAGATTAGGGTTAGGTGTAGGTTTAAGTTTAGGGATTTGAGAATTCATATAGGTTTTAGTTTTAGGTATAGGCTATAGGTTAAGGTTTAGGTTTAGGTTAAAAGCTATAGGTTTAGGGAACTGAGAATAGGTTGAGGTTTAGGTTTAGGAAATCGGGTTCGGGTTCGGGATCGAGTTTAGGTTTAGGTTTAGGTTAGGGACTTGAGATTAGGATTAGGTGTAGGTTTTGGTTTATGGATTTGAGAATACATTTAGGTTTTAGGTTTAGGTTTTGGTTATCAGTTAAGGTTTAGGTTTCGGTTTAGGTTTAGGTTATAAGCTATTGGTTTAGGGAATTGAGAATAGGTTAAGGTTTAGGTTTAGGAAATCGGGTTCGGGTTTAGGTTTGGGTTTCCAAGTTTAGTATTAGGTTTAGGTTGGGGAGTTGAGATTTGGATTCGGTGTGGGTTTAGGTTTAGGGATTTAAGAATACATTTAGGTTTTAGGTTTAGGTTATAGTTTATAGGTTTAGGTTTAGGTTTATGTATAGTTTAGGTATAGGTTAAGGTTTAGGTTTAGGTTATACGCTAAAGGTTTAGGGAATTGAGAATAGGTTTAGGAAATCGAGTTCGGGTTTGGGATTGGGTTTAGTTTTGGGTTTTCAAGTTTATGTTTAGGTTTAGGTTAAGGAGTTTAGATTAGGATTAGGTGTAGGTTTAGGTTTTAGGATTTAAGGATACGTTTAGGTTTTATGTTTAGGTTTAGGTTAAGGTTAGAGCTATAGGTTTAGGGAATTGAGAATAGGTTAAGGTTTAGGTTTAGAAATTGGGTTCGGGTTCTGGATCGAGTTTAGGTTTGGGTTTTCAAGTTTAGGTTTAGGTTTAGGTTAGGGACTTGAGATTAGGATTAGTGTAGGTTTTGGTTTATTGATTTGAGAATACATTTAGGTTTTAGGTTTAGGTTTTGGTTATCGATTAAGGTTTAGGTTTCGGTTTAGGTTTAGGTTATAAGCTATTGGTTTAGGGAATTGAGAATAGGTTAAGGTTTAGGTTTAGGAAATCGAGTTCGGGTTTAGGTTTGGGTTTTCAAGTTTAGTATTAGGTTTAGGTTGGGGAGTTGAGATTTGGATCTGGTGTGGGTTTAGGTTTAGGGATTTAAGAATACATTTAGGTTTTAGGTTTAGGTTATAGTTTATAGGTTTAGGTTTAGGTTTATGTATAGGTTTAGGTATAGGTTAAGGTTTAGGTTTAGGTTATACGCTAAAGGTTTAGGGAATTGAGAATAGGTTTAGGTTTAGGTTTAGGAAATCGAGTTCGGGTTTGGGATTGGGTTTAGTTTTGGGTTTTCAAGTTTATGTTTAGGTTTAGGTTAAGGAGTTTAGATTAGGATTAGGTGTAGGTTTAGGTTTTAGGATTTAAGGATACGTTTAGGTTTTATGTTTAGGTTTAGGTTAAGGTTAGAAGCTATAGGTTTAGGGAATTGAGAATAGGTTAAGGTTTAGGTTTAGGAAATCGGGTTCGGGTTCGGGATCGAGTTTAGGTTTGGGTTTTCAAGTTTACGTTTAGGTTTAGGTTAGGGACTTGAGATTAGGATTAGGTGTAGGTTTTGGTTTATGGATTTGAGAATACATTTAGGTTTTAGGTTTTGGTTTTGGTAATCAGTTAAAGTTTAGGTTTCAGTTTAGGTTTAGGTTATAAGCTATTGGTTGAGGGAATTGAGAATAGGTTAAGGTTTAGGTTTAGGAATTCGGGTTCGGGTTTAGGTTTGGGTTTTCAAGTTTAGTATTAGGTTTAGGTTGGGGAGTTGAGATTCGGATTTTGTGTAGGTTTAGGTTTAGGGATTTAAGAATACATTTAGGTTTTAGGTTTAGGTTATAGGTTATAGGTTTAGGTTTAGGTTTATGTATAGGTTTATGTATAGGTTAAGGTTTAGGTTTAGGTTATACGCTAAAGGTTTAGGGAATTGAGAATAGGTTTAGGTTTAGGTTTAGAAATTGAGTTCGGGTTTTGGATCGGTTTAGGTTTGGGTTTTCCATTTAGGTTTAGATTTAGGTTAGGGTGTTGAGATTAGGGTTAGGTGTAGGTTTAAGTTTAGGGATTTGAGAATACATTTAGGTTTTAGCTTTAGGTATAGGCTATAGGTTAAGGTTTAGGTTTAGGTTAAAAGCTCTAGGTTTAGGGAATTGAGAATAGGTTAAGGTTTAGGTTTATGAAATCGGGTTCGGGTTCGGGATCGAGTTTAGGTTTGGGTTTTCAAGTTTAGGTTTAGGTTTAGGTTAGGGACTTGAGATTAGGATTAAGGGTAGGTTTAGGTTTAGGGATTTGAGAATACATTTAGGTTTTAGGTTTAGGTTTAGGTTAAAGTTTAGGTTTAGGTTTAGGTTTAGGTTTAAGTTATAAGCTATAGGTTTAGGGAATTAAGAATACGTTAATGTTTAGGTTTAGGAAGTCGGGTTCGGGTTCGGGATCGGGCTTAGGTTTCGGTTTTCAAGTTTTGGTTTTGGTTTAGGTTAGGGAGTTGAGATTAGGATTAGGTGTAGGTTTAGGTTTAGGGATTTGAGAATACATTTAGGTTTTAGGTTTAGGTTTAGGTTTAGGTTGTAGGTTTTAGGTTTAGGTTAAGGTTTAGGTTAAGATGATAAGCTATAGTTTAAGGAATTGAGAATAGGTTAAGGTTTTGGTTTAGGAAATCGGGTTCGGGTTCGGGATCTAGTTTAGTTTTGGGTTTTCAAGTTTAGGTTTAGGTTTAGGTTAGGGAGTTGAGATTAGGTTTAGGTTAGGGAGTTGAGATTAGGATTAGGTGTAGGTTTAGGTTTAGGTAGATGAGAATACATTTAGGTTTTATGTTTAGGTGTATGTTCTAGGTTTCGATTTGGGTTCAGGTTTAGGTTATAAGCTATTGATTTAGGGAATTGAGAATAGGTTAAGGTTTAGGTTTAGGAAATCGGGTTTAGGTGCGGGATCGGGTTTAAGTTTGGGTTTTCAAGTTTAGGTTTAGGTTTTGGTTAGGGAGTTGAGATTAGGTTTAGTTGTAGGTTTAGGTTTAAGGATTTGATGACACATTTAGGTTTTAGGTTAAGGTTTAGGTTTAGGTTATAGGTTTAGGTTTAGGTTATAAGCAATATGTTTAGGGGAATTGAGAATAGGTTATGGTTTAGGTTTAGAAATTGGGTTCGTGTTTGTGTTCGGGTTCGGGATCGCTTTTTAGGCTTGTGTTTTCAAGTTTAGCTTTAGGTTTAGGTTGGCGAGGTGAGATTAGGATTAGGTGTAGGTTTAGGATTTGAGAATACATTTAGGTTTTAGTTTTAGGTTTAGGTTTGGGTTATAGATTATTGGTTTAGGTTTAGATATAGGTTTAGGTTTAGGTTAAGGTTTAGGTTATTGGTTATAGGTTTAGGTTTAGCTTTAGATATAGGTTTAGATTTAGGTTAAGGTTTAGTTTTAGGTTATAAGATATAGGTTTAAGGAATTGAGAATAGGTTAAGGTTTAGGTTTAGGAAATCGGGTTCGTGTTCGGGATCGGGTTTAGGTTTGGGTTTTCAAGTTTAGGTTTAGATTTAGGTTAGGGTGTTGAGATTAGGGTTAGGTGTAGGTTTAAGTTTAGGGATTTGAGAATACATATAGGTTTTAGCTTTAGGTATAGGCTATAGGTTAAGGTTTAGGTTTAGGTTAAAAGCTATAGGTTTAGGGAATTGAGAATAGGTTAAGGTTTAGGTTTAGGAAATTGGGTTCGGGTTCGGGATGAGTTTAGGTTTGGGTTTTCAAGTTTAGGTTTAGGTTTAGGTTAGGGACTTGAGATTAGGATTAGGTGTAAGTTTTAGTTTATGGATTTGAGAATACATTTAGGTTTTAGGTTTAGGTTTTGGTTATCGATTAAGGTTTAGGTTTCGGTTTAGGTTTATTTTATAAGCTATTGGTTTAGGGAATTGAGAATAGGTTAAGGTTTAGGTTTAGGAAATCGGGTTCGGGTTTAGGTTTGGGCTTTCAAGTTTAGTATTAGGTTTAGGTTGGGGAGTTGAGATTTGGATTCGGTGTGGGTTTAGGTTTAGGGATTTAAGAATACATTTAGGTTTTAGGTTTAGGTTATAGTTTATAGGTTTAGGTTTAGGTTTATGTACAGGTTTAGGTATAGGTTAAGGTTTAGGTTTAGGTTATACGCTAAAGGTTTAGGGAATTGAGAATAGGTATAGGTTTAGGTTTAGAAATTGAGTTCGTGTTTGGGATTGGGTTTAGTTTTGGGTTTTCAAGTTTATGTTTAGGTTTAGGTTAAGGAGTTTAGATTAGGATTAGGTGTAGGTTTAGGTTTTAGGATTTAAGGATACGTTTAGGTTTTATGTTTAGGTTTAGGTTAAGGTTAGAAGCTATAGGTTTAGGGAATTGAGAATAGGTTAAGGTTTAGGTTTAGAAATCGGGTTCGGGTTCTGGATCTAGTTTAGGTTTGGGTTTTCAAGTTTAGGTTTAGGTTTAGGTTAGGGACTTGAGATTAGGATTAGGTGTAGGTTTTGGTTTATGGATTTGAGAATACATTTAGGTTTTAGGTTTAGGTTTAGGTTATCGGTTAAGGTGTAGGTTTCGGTTTAGGTTTAGGTTATAAGCTATTGGTTGAGGGAATTGAGAATAGGTTAAGGTTTAGTTTTAGGAATTCGGGTTCGGGTTTAGGTTTGGGTTTTCAAGTTTAGTATTAGGTTTAGGTTGGGGAGTTGAGATTCGGATTTTGTGTAGGTTTAGGTTTAGGGATTTAAGAATACATTTAGGTTTTAGGTTTAGGTTATAGGTTATAGGTTTAGGTTTAGGTTTATGTATAGGTTTAGGTATAGGTTAAGGTTTAGGTTTAGGTTTAGGTTATACGCTAAAGGTTTAGGGAATTGAGAATAGGTTTAGGTTTAGGTTTGGGAAATCAAGTTTGGGTTTGGGATCAGGTTTAGGTTTGGGTTTTCAAGTTTAGGTTTAGATTTAGGTTAGGGTGTTGAGATTAGGATTAGGTGTAGGTTTAAGTTTAGGATTTAGAGAATACATTTAAGTTTTAGCTTTAGGTATAGGCTATAGGTTAAGGTTTAGGTTTAGGTTGAAAGCTCTAGGTTTAGGGAATTGAGAATAGGTTAAGGTTTAGGTTTAGAAATCGGGTTCGGGTTCTGGATCGAGTTTAGGTTTGGGTTTTCAAGTTTATGTTTAGGTTTAGGTTAGGGACTGAGATTAGGATTAGGGTAGGTTTAGGTTTTGGGATTTGAGAATACATTTAGGTTTTAGGTTTAGGTTTAGGTTATAGGTTAAGGTTTAGGTTTAGGTTTAGGTTTAGGTTTAGGTTATAAGCTATAGGTTTAGGGAATTAAGAATAGGTTAATGTTTAGGTTTAGAAATCGGGTTCGGGTTCTGGATCGGGCTTAGGTTTCGGTTTTCAAGTTTTGGTTTAGGTTTAGGTTAGGGAGTTGAGATTAGGATTAGGTGTAGGTTTAGGGATTTGAGAATACATTTAGGTTTTAGGTTTAGGTTTAGGTTTAGGTTTAGGTTAAGGTTTAGGTTAAGATGATAAGCTATAGTTTAAGGAATTGAGAATAGGTTAAGGTTTTGGTTTAGGAAATCGGGTTCGGGTTCGGGATCTAGTTTAGTTTTGGGTTTTCAAGTTTAGGTTTAGGTTTAGGTTAGGGAGTTGAGATTAGGTTTAGGTTAGGGAGTTGAGAGTAGGATTAGGTGTAGGTTTAGGTTTAGGTAGATGAGAATACATTTAGGTTTTAGGTTTAGGTGTATGTTTTAGGTTTCGATTTAGGTTCATGTTTAGGTTATAAGCTATTGATTTAGGGAATTGAGAATAGGTTAAGGTTTAGGTTTAGGAAATCGGGTTCGGGTGCGGGTTCGGGTTTAGGTTTGTGTTTTCAATTTTAGGTTTAGGTTTTGGTTAGGGAGTTGAGATTAGGTTTAGTTGTAGGTTTAGGTTTAAGGATTTGATGACACATTTAGGTTTCAGGTTAAGGTTTAGGTTTAGGTTATAAGCAATATGTTTAGGGAATTGAGAATAGTTTATGGTTTAGGTTTAGGAAATCGGGTTCTGGTTTGTGTTCGGGTTCGGGATCGCTTTTAGGCTTGTGTTTTCAAGTTTACCTTTAGGTTTAGGTTGGCGAGGTGAGATTAGGATTAGGTGTAGGTTTTGGTTTATGGATTTGAGAATACATTTAGGTTTTAGGTTTAGGTTTTGGTTATCAGTTAAGGTTTAGGTTTCGGTTTAGGTTTAGGTTATAAGCTATTGGTTTAGGGAATTGAGAATAGTTAAGGTTTAGGTTTAGGAAATCGGGTTCGGGTTTAGGTTTGGGTTTCCAAGTTTAGTATTAGGTTTAGGTTGGGGAGTTGAGATTTGGATTCGGTGTGGGTTTAGGTTTAGGATTTAAGAATACATTTAGGTTTTAGGTTTAGGTTATAGTTTATAGGTTTAGGTTTAGGTTTATGTATAGGTTTAGGTATAGGTTAAGGTTTAGGTTTAGGTTATACGCTAAAGGTTTAGGAATTGAGAATAGGTTTAGGTTTAGGTTTAGAAATCGAGTTCGGGTTTGGGATTGGGTTTAGTTTTGGGTTTTCAAGTTTATGTTTAGGTTTAGGTTAAGGAGTTTAGATTAGGATTAGGTGTAGGTTTAGGTTTTAGGATTTAAGGATACGTTTAGGTTTTATGTTTAGGTTTAGGTTAAGGTTAGAAGCTATAGGTTTAGGGAATTGAGAATAGGTTAAGGTTTAGGTTTAGGAAATCGGGTTCGGGTTCGGGATCGAGTTTAGGTTTGGGTTTTCAAGTTTAGGTTTAGGTTTAGGTTAGGGACTTGAGATTAGGATTAGGTGTAGGTTTTGGTTTATGGATTTGAGAATACATTTAGGTTTTAGGTTTAGGTTTTGGTTATCAGTTAAAGTTTAGGTTTAGGTTTAGGTTTAGGTTATAAGCTATTGGTTGAGGGAAATGAGAATAGGTTAAGGTTTAGGTTTAGGAATTCGGGTTGGAGTTTAGGTTTGGGTTTTCAAGTTTAGTATTAGGTTTAGGTTGGGGAGTTGAGATTCGGATTTTGTGTAGGTTTAGGTTTAGGATTTAAGAATACATTTAGGTTTTAGGTTTAGGTTATAGGTTATAGGTTTAGGTTTAGGTTTATGTATAGGTTTAGGTATAGGTTAAGGTTTAGGTTTAGGTTATACGCTAAAGGTTTAGGGAATTGAGAATAGGTTTAGGTTTAGGTTTAGGAAATCGAGTTCGGGTTTGGGATCAGGTTTAGGTTTGGGTTTTCAAGTTTAGGTTTAGATTTAGGTTAGGGTGTTGAGATTAGGGTTAGGTGTAGGTTTAAGTTTAGGGATTTGAGAATACATTTAGGTTTTAGCTTTAGGTATAGGCTATAGGTTAAGGTTTAGGTTTAGGTTAAAAGCTCTAGGTTTAGGGAATTGAGAATAGGTTAAGGTTTAGGTTTATGAAATCGGGTTCGGGTTCGGGATCGAATTTAGGTTTGGGTTTTCAAGTTTAGGTTTAGGTTTAGGTTAGGGACTTGAGATTAGGATTAAGGGTAGGTTTAGGTTTAGGATTTGAGAATACATTTAGGTTTTAGGTTTAGGTTTAGGTTTAAAAAGTTTAGGTTTAGGTTTAGGTTTAGGTTTAGGTTATAAGCTATAGGTTTAGGGAATTAAGAATAGGTTAATGTTTAGGTTTAGGAAATCGGGTTCGGGTTCGGGATCAGGCTTAGGTTTCGGTTTTCAAGTTTTGGTTTTGGTTTAGGTTAGGGAGTTGAGATTAGGATTAGGTGTACGTTTAGGTTTAGGGATTTGAGAATACATTTAGGTTTTAGGTTTAGGTTTAGGTTTAGGTTATAGGTTTTAGGTTTAGGTTAAGGTTTAGGTTAAGATGATAAGCTATAGTTTAAGGAATTGAGAATAGGTTAAGGTTTTGGTTTAGGAAATCGGGTTCGGGTTCGGGATCTAGTTTAGTTTTGGGTTTTCAAGTTTAGGTTTAGGTTTAGGTTAGGGAGTTGAGATTAGGTTTAGGTAGGGGAGTTGAGAGTAGGATTAGGTGTAGGTTTAGGTTTAGGTAGATGAGAATACATTTAGGTTTTAGGTTTAGGTGTATGTTCTAGGTTTCGATTTGGGTTCAAAGTTTAGGTTATATGCTATTGATTTAGGGAATTGAGAATAGGTTAAGGTTTAGGTTTAGAAATCGGGTTTAGGTCTTGGATCGGGTTTAAGTTTGGGTTTTCAAGTTTAGGTTTAGGTTTTGGTTAGGGAGTTGAGATTAGGTTTAGTTGTAGGTTTAGGTTTAAGGATTTGATGACACATTTAGGTTTTAGGTTAAGGTTTAGGTTTAGGTTATAGGTTTAGGTTTAGGTTATAAGCAATATGTTTAGGGAATTGAGAATAGGTTATGGTTTGGGTTTAGAAATTGGGTTCGAGTTTGTGTTCGGGTTCGGGATCGCTTTTAGGCTTGTAGTTTAGCTTTAGGTTTAGGTTGGCGAGGTGAGATTAGGATTAGGTGTAGGTTTAGGGATTTGAGAATACATTTAGGTTTTAGTTTTAGGTTTAGGTTTGGGTTATAGATTATTGGTTTAGGTTTAGATATAGGTTTAGGTTTAGGTTAAGGTTTAGGTTATTGGTTATAGGTTTAGGTTTAGCTTTAGATATAGGTTTAGATTTAGGTTAAGGTTTAGTTTTAGGTTATAAGATATATTTTTAAAGAATTGAGAATAGGTTAAGGTTTAGGTTTAGGAAATCGGGTTCGTGTTTGTGGATCGGGTTTAGGTTTGGGTTTTCAAGTTTAGGTTTAGATTTAGGTTAGGGTGTTGAGATTAGGTTAGGTGTAGGTTTAAGTTTAGGATTTGAGATTACATATAGGTTTTAGCTTTAGGTATAGGCTATAGGTTAAGGTTTAGGTTTAGGTTAAAAGCTATAGGTTTAGGGAATTGAGAATAGGTTAAGGTTTAGGTTTAGAAATGGGTTCGGGTTCGGGATCGAGTTTAGGTTTGGGTTTTCAAGTTTAGGTTTAGGTTTAGGTTAGGGACTTGAGATTAGGATTAGGTGTAGGTTTTAGTTTATGGATTTGAGAATACATTTAGGTTTTAGGTTTAGGTTTTGGTTATCGATTAAGGTTTAGGTTTCGGTTTAGGTTTATTTTATAAGCTATTGGTTTAGGAATTGATTGAGAATAGGTTAAGGTTTAGGTTTAGGAAATCGGGTTCGGGTTTAGGTTTGGGCTTTCAAGTTTAGTATTAGGTTTAGGTTGGGGAGTTGAGATTTGGATTCTGTGTGGGTTTAGGTTTAGGATTTAAGAATACATTTAGGTTTTAGGTTTAGGTTTTAGTTTATAGGTTTTGGTTTAGGTTTATGTATAGATTTAGGTATAGGTTAAGGTTTAGGTTTAGGTTATACGCTAAAGGTTTAGGGAATTGAGAATAGGTTTAGGTTTAGGTTTAGAAATTGAGTTCGGGTTTGGGATTGGGTTTAGTTTTGGGTTTTCAAGTTTATGTTTAGGTTTAGGTTAAGGAGTTTAGATTAGGATTAGGTGTAGGTTTAGGTTTTAGGATTTAAGGATACGTTTAGGTTTTATGTTTAGGTTTAGGTTAAGGTTAGAAGCTATAGGTTTAGGGAATTGAGAATAGGTTAAGGTTTAGGTTTAGGAAATCGGGTTCGGGTTCGGGATCGAGTTTAGGTTTGGGTTTTCAAGTTTAGGTTTAGGTTTAGGTTAAGGACTTGAGATTAGGATTAGGTGTAGGTTTTGATTTATGGATTTGAGAATACATTTAGGTTTTAGGTTTAGGTTTAGGTTATCAGTTAAGGTTTAGGTTTCGGTTTAGGTTTAGGTTATAAGCTATTGGTTGAGGGAATTGAGAATAGGTTAAGGTTTAGGTTTAGGAAATCGGGTTCGGGTTTAGGTTTGGGTTTTCAAGTTTAGTATTAGGTTTAGGTTGGGGAGTTGAGATTCGGATTTGGTGTAGGTTTAGGTTTAGGGATTTAAGAATACATTTAGGTTTTAAGTTTAGGTTATATGTTATAGGTTTAGGTTTAGGTTTATGTATAGGTTTAGGTATAGGTTAAGGTTTAGGTTTAGGTTATACGCTAAAGGTTTAGGGAATTGAGAATAGGTTTAGGTTTAGGTTTAGGAAATCGAGTTCGGGTTTGGGATCAGGTTTAGGTTTAGGTTTTCAAGTTTAGGTTTAGATTTAGGTTAGGGTGTTGAGATTAGGGTTAGGTGTAGGTTTAAGTTTAGGGATTTGAGAATACATTTAGGTTTTAGCTTTAGGTATAGGCTATAGGTTAAGGTTTAGGTTTAGGTTAAAAGCTCTAGGTTTAGGGAATTGAGAATAGGTTAAGGTTTAGGTTTAGGAAATCGGGTTCGGGTTCGGGATCGAGTTTAGGTTTGGGTTTTCAAGTTTAGGTTTAGGTTTAGGTTAGGGACTTGAGATTAGGATTAAGGGTAGGTTTAGGTTAAGGGATTTGAGAATACATTTAGGTTTTAGGTTTAGGTTTAGGTTATAGGTTAATGTTTAGGTTTAGGTTTAGGTTTAGGTTATAAGCTATAGGTTTAGGGAATTAAGAATAGGTTAATGTTTAGGTTTAGGAAATCGGGTTCAGGTTCGGGATCGGGCTTAGGTTTCAGTTTTTAAGTTTTAGTTTAGGTTTAGGTTAGGGAGTTGAGATTAGGATTAGGGTGTAGGTTTAGGTTTAGGGATTTGAGAATACATTTAGGTTTTAGGTTTAGGTTTAGGTTTAGGTTTTAGTTTTTGGTTTAGGTTAAGGTTTAGGTTACGATGATAAGCTATAGTTTAAGGAATTGAGAATAGGTTAAGGTTTTGGTTTAGAAATCGGGTTCGGGTTCGTGATCGAGTTTAGGTTTGGGTTTTCAAGTTTAGGTTTAGGTTTAGGTTAGGGACTTGAGATTAGGATTAGGTGTAGAGAATACATTTAGGTAGTTTAGAATACATTTAGGTTTAGTTTTAGGTTTTAGGTGTATGTTCTAGGTTTAGGAAATCGGGTTCGGGTTTTCGGGCTTAGGTTCGGTTTTTAAGTTTTGGTTTAGGTTTAGGTTAGGGAGTTGAGATTAGGATTAGGTGTAGGTTTTGGTTTAGGGATTTGAGAATACATTTAGGGAAGGTTTTGAGAAGGTTTAGGTTAAGGATGATAAGCTATGGTTTAAGGAATGAGAATAGGTTAAGGTTTTGGTTTAGAAATCGGGTTCGGGTTCGGGATCTAGTTTAGGTTTGGGTTTTCAAGTTTAGTTTAGGTTTTTAGAGTGAGATTAGGTTTAGGTTAGGGAGTTGAGATTAGGATTAGGTGTAGGTTTAGGTTTAGGTAGATGAGAATACATTTAGGTTTTAGGTTTAGGTGTATGTTCTAGGTTTCGATTTGGGTTCAGGTTTAGGTTATAAGCTATTGATTTAGGGAATTGAGAATAGGTTAAGGTTTAGGTTTAGGAAATCGGGTTTAGGTGCGGGATCGGGTTTAAGTTTGGGTTTTCAAGTTTAGGTTTAGGTTTTGGTTAGGGAGTTGAGATTAGGTTTAGTTGTAGGTTTAGGCTTAAGGATTTGATGACACATTTAGGTTTTAGGTTAAGGTTTAGGTTTAGGTTATAGGTTTAGGTTTAGGTTATAAGCAATATGTTTAGGGAATTGAGAATAGGTTATGGTTTAGGTTTAGGAAATTGGGTTCAGGTTTGTGTTCGGGTTCGGGATCGCTTTTAGGCTTGTGTTTTCAAGTTTAGCTTTAGGTTTAGGTTGGCGAGGTGAGATTAGGATTAGGTGTAGGTTTAGGGATTTGAGAATACATTTAGGTTTTAGTTTTAGGTTTAGGTTTGGGTTATAGATTATTGGTTTAGGTTTAGATATAGGTTTAGGTTTAGTTTATTGGTTATAGGTTTAGGTTTAGCTTTAGATATAGGTTTAGATTTAGGTTAAGGTTTAGTTTTAGGTTATAAGATATAGGTTTAAAGAATTGAGAATAGGTTAAGGTTTAGGTTTAGGAGATCGGGTTCAGGTTCAGGATCGGGTTTAGGTTTGGGTTTTCAAGTTTAGGTTTAGATTTAGGTTAGGGTGTTGAGATTAGGGTTAGGTGTAGGTTTAAGTTTAGGGATTTGAGATTACATATAGGTTTTAGCTTTAGGTATAGGCTATAGGTTAAGGTTTAGGTTTAGGTTAAAAGCTATAGGTTTAGGGAATTGAGAATAGGTTAAGGTTTAGGTTTAGGAAATTGGGTTCGGGTTCGGGATCGAGTTTAGGTTTGGGTTTTCAAGTTTAGGTTTAGGTTTAGGTTAGGGACTTGAGATTAGGATTAGGTGTAGGTTTTAGTTTATGGATTTGAGAATACATTTAGGTTTTAGGTTTAGGTTTTGGTTATCAGTTAAGGTTTAGGTTTCGGTTTAGGTTTATTTTATAAGCTATTGGTTTAGGGAATTGAGAATAGGTTAAGGTTTAGGTTTAGGAAATCGGGTTCGGGTTTAGGTTTGGGCTTTCAAGTTTAGTATTAGGTTTAGGTTGGGGAGTTGAGATTTGGATTCGGTGTGGGTTTAGGTTTAGGGATTTAAGAATACATTTAGGTTTTAGGTTTAGGTTTTAGTTTATAGGTTTTGGTTTAGGTTTATGTATAGGTTTAGGTATAGGTTAAGGTTTAGGTTTAGGTTATACGCTAAAGGTTTAGGAATTGAGAATAGGTTTAGGTTTAGGTTTAGGAAATTGAGTTCGGGTTTGGGATTGGGTTTAGTTTTGGGTTTTCAAGTTAATGTTTAGGTTTAGGTTAAGGATTTTAGATTAGGATTAGGTGTAGGTTTAGGTTTTAGGATTTAAGGATAAGTTTAGGTTTTATGTTTAGGTTTAGGTTAAGGTTAGAAGCTATAGGTTTAGGGAATTGAGAATAGGTTAAGGTTTAGGTTTAGGAAATCGGGTTCGGGTTCGGGATCGAGTTTAGGTTTGGGTTTTCAAGTTTAGGTTTAGGTTTAGGTTAAGGACTTGAGATTAGGATTAGGTGTAGGTTTTGGTTTATGGATTTGAGAATACATTTAGGTTTTAGGTGTAGGTTTAGGTTATCAGTTAAGGTTTAGGTTTCAGTTTAGGTTTAGGTTATAAGCTATTGGTTGAGGGAATTGAGAATAGGTTAAGGTTTAGGTTTAGGAAATCGGGTTCAGGTGTAGGTTTGGGTTTTCAAGTTTAGTATTAGGTTTAGGTTGGGGAGTTGAGATTCGGATTTGGTGTAGGTTTAGGTTTAGGGATTTAAGAATACATTTAGGTTTTAAGTTTAGGTTATATGTTATAGGTTTAGGTTTAGGTTTATGTATAGGTTTAGGTATAGGTTAAGGTTTAGGTTTAGGTTATACGCTAAAGGTTTAGGGAATTGAGAATAGGTTTAGGTTTAGGTTTAGGAAATCGAGTTCGGGTTTGGGATCGGGTTTAGGTTTAGGTTTTCAAGTTTAGGTTTAGATTTAGGTTAGGGTGTTGAGATTAGGGTTAGGTGTAGGTTTAAGTTTAGGGATTTGAGAATACATTTAAGTTTTAGCTTTAGGTATAGGCTATAGGTTAAGGTTTAGGTTTAGGTTAAAAGCTCTAGGTTTAGGGAATTGAGAATAGGTTAAGGTTTAGGTTTAGGAAATCGGGTTCGGGTTCGGGATCGAGTTTAGGTTTGGGTTTTCAAGTTTAGGTTTAGGTTTAGGTTAGGGACTTGAGATTAGGATTAAGGGTAGGTTTAGGTTTAGGGATTTGAGAATACATTTAGGTTTTAGGTTTAGGTTTAGGTTATAGGTTAAGGTTTAGGTTTAGGTTTAGGTTTAGGTTATAAGCTATAGGTTTAGGGAATTAAGATTAGGTTAAAGTTTAGGTTTAGGAAATCGGGTTCAGGTTCGGGATCGGGCTTAGGTTTCGGTTTTTAAGTTTTGGTTTAGGTTTAGGTTAGGGAGTTGAGATTAGGATTAGGTGTAGGTTTAGGTTTAGGGATTTGAGAATACATTTAGGTTTTAGGTTTAGGTTTAGGTTTAGGTTTTAGGTTTTAGGTTTAGGTTAAGGTTTAGGTTACGATGATAAGCTATAGTTTAAGGAATTGAGAATAGGTTAAGGTTTTGGTTTAGGGAATCGGGTTCGGGTTCGGGATCGAGTTTAGGTTTGGGTTTTCAAGTTTTGGTTTAGGTTTAGGTTAGGGACTTGAGATTAGGATTAAGGGTAGGTTTAGGTTTAAGGATTTGAGAATACATTTAGGTTTTAGGTTTAGGTTTAGGTTATAGGTTAAGGTTTAAGTTTAGGTTTAGGTTTAGGTTATAAGCTATAGGTTTAGGGAATTAAGAATAGGTTAATGTTTAGGTTTAGGAAATCGGGTTCGGGTTCGGGATCGGGCTTAGGTTTCGGTTTTTAAGTTTTGGTTTAGGTTTAGGTTAGGGAGTTGAGATTAGGATTAGGTGTAGGTTTAGGTTTAGGGATTTGAGAATACATTTAGGTTTTAGGTTTAGGTTTAGGTTTAGGTTTTAGGTTTTAGGTTTAGGTTAAGGTTTAGGTTACGATGATAAGCTATAGTTTAAGGAATTGAAAATAGGTTAAGGTTTTGGTTTAGGAAATCGGGTTCGGGTTCGGGATCTAGTTGTGTTTTGGGTTTTCAAGTTTAGGTTTAGGTTTAGGTTAGGGACTTGAGATTAGGATTAGGTGTAGGTTTAGGTAGATGAGAATACATTTAGGTTTTAGGTTTAGGTGTATGTTCTAGGTTTCGATTTGGGTTCAGGTTTAGGTTATAAGCTATTGATTTAGGGAATTGAGAATAGGTTAAGGTTTAGGTTTAGGAAATCGGGTTTAGGTGCGGGATCGGGTTTAGGTTTGGGTTTTCAAGTTTAGGTTTAGCTTTTGGTTAGGGAGTTGAGATTAGGTTTAGGTGTAGGTTTAGGTTTAAGGATTTGATGACACATTTAGGTTTTAGGTTATGGTTTAGGTTTAGGTTATAGGTTTAGGTTTAGGTTATAAGCAATATGTTTAGGGAATTGAGAATAGGTTATGGTTTAGGTTTAGGAAATCGGGTTCAGGTTTGTGTTCGGGTTCGCGATCGCTTTTAGGCTTGTGTTTTCAAGTTTAGCTTTAGGTTTAGGTTGGCGAGGTGAGATTAGGATTAGGTGTAGGTTTGGGATTTGAGAATACATTTAGGTTTTAGTTTTAGGTTTAGGTATTGGTTATAGATTATTAGTTTAGGTTTAGATATAGGTTTAGGTTTAGGTTAAGGTTTAGGTTATTGGTTATAGGTTTAGGTTTAGCTTTAGATATAGGTTTAGATTTAGGTTAAGGTTTAGTTTTAGGTTATAAGATATAGGTTTAAGGAATTGAGAATAGGTTAAGGTTTAGGTTTAGGAAATCGGGTTGAGTTCAGGATCGGGTTTAGGTTTAGGTTTTCAAGTTTAGGTTTAGATTTAGGTTAGGGTGTTGAGATTAGGGTTAGGTGTAGGTTTAAGTTTAGGGATTTGAGATTACATATAGGTTTTAGCTTTAAGTATGGGCTATAGGTTAAGGTTTAGGTTTAGGTTAAAAGCTATAGGTTTAGGGAATTGAGAATAGGTTAAGGTTTAGGTTTAGGAAATCGGGTTCGGGTTCGGGATCGAGTTTAGGTTTGGGTTTTCAAGTTTAGGTTTAGGTTTAGGTTAGGGACTTGAGATTAGGATTAGGTGTAGGTTTTGGTTTATGGATTTGAGAATACATTTAGGTTTTAGGTTTAGGTTTTGGTTATCAGTTAAGTTTTAGGTTTCGGTTTAGGTTTAGGTTATAAGCTATTGGTTTAGGGAATTGAGAATAGGTTAAGGTTTAGGTTTAGGAAATCGGGTTCGGGTTTAGGTTTGGGTTTTCAAGTTTAGTATTAGGTTTAGGTTGGGGAGTTGAGATTTGGATTGGTGTGGGTTTAGGTTTAGGGATTTAAGAATACATTTAGGTTTTAGGTTTAGGTTATAGTTTATAGGTTTAGGTTTAGGTTTATGTATAGGTTTAGGTATAGGTTATGGTTTAGGTTTAGGTTATACGCTAAAGGTTTAGGGAATTGAGAATAGGTTTAGGTTTAGGTTTAGGAAATCGAGTTCGGGTTTGGGATTGGGTTTAGTTTTGGGTTTTCAAGTTTATGTTTAGGTTTAGGTTAAGGAGTTTAGATTAGGAATAGGTGTAGGTTTAGGTTTTAGGATTTAAGGATACGTTTAGGTTTTATGTTTAGGTTTAGGTTAAGGTTAGAAGCTATAGGTTTAGGGAATTGAGAAGAGGTTAAGGTTTAGGTTTAGGAAATCGGGTTCGGGTTCGGGATCGGGTTTAGGTTTGGGTTTTCAAGTTTAGGCTTAGGTTTAGGTTAAGGACTTGAGATTAGGATTAGGTGTAGGTTTTGGTTTATGGATTTGAGAATACATTTAGGTTTTAGGTTTGGGTTTAGGTTATCGGTTAAGGTTTAGGTTTCGGTTTAGGTTTAGGTTATAAGCTATTGGTTGAGGGAATTGAGAATAGGTTAAGGTTTAGGTTTAGGAATTCGGGTTCGAGTTTATGTTTGGGTTTTCAAGTTTAGTATTAGGTTTAGGTTGGGGAGTTGAGATTCGGATTTGGTGTAGGTTTAGGTTTAGGGATTTAAGAATACATTTAGGTTTTAGGTTTAGGTTATAGGTTATAGGTTTAGGTTTAGGTTTATGTATAGGTTTAGGTATAGGTTAAGGTTTAGGTTTAGGTTATACGCTAAAGGTTTAGGGAATTGCGAATAGGTTTAGGTTTAGGTTTAGGAAATCGAGTTCGGGTCTGGGATCAGGTTTAGTTTTGGGTTTTCATGTTTATTTTTATGTTTAGGTTAAGGAATTTAGATTAGGATTAGATGTAGGTTTAGGTTTTAGGATTTAAGGATACATTTAGGTTTTATGTTTAGGTTTAGGTTAAGGTTAGAAGCTATAGGTTTAGGGAATTGGGAATAGGTTAAGGTTTATGTTTAGGAAATCGTGTTCGGGTTTAGGTTTGGGTTTTCAAGTTTAGGTTTAGGTTTAGGTTAGGGAGTTGAGATTAGGATTAGGTGTAGGTTTAGGTTTAGGGATTTGAGAATACATTTAGGTTTTAGGTTTAGGTTCAGGTTTAGGGTTAAGGTTTTGGTTTAGGTTATAAGCTATAGGTTTAGGGAATTGAGGATAGGTTAATGTTTTGGTTTAGAAATCGTGTTGAGTTCGGACCGGGTTTAGGTTTGGTTTTTCAAGTTTAGGTTTAGGTTTAGGTTAGGGAGATGAGATTAGGATTGGTTGTAGGTTTAGGTTTAGGTATTTGTGAATACATTTAGGTTTTAGGTTTAGGTTTAGGTTTTAGGTTTAGGTTTAGGTTTAGGTTTAGTTTATAAGATATAGGTTTAGGGAATTGAGAATAGGTTAAGGTTTAGGTTTAGGAAATCGGGTTCAAGTTTGAGATCGGGTTTAGGTTTGGGTTTTCAAGTTTAGGTTTAGGTTTAGGTTAGGGAGTTGAGATTAGGTTTAGGTGTTGGTTTAGTTTTAGGGATTTGAGAATACATTTAGATTTTAGGTTCAAGTTTAGGTTTAGGTTATAGGTTATAGGTTATAGGTTTAGGTTTAGGTTTAGGTTTAGGTTATAAGCAATTCGTTTAGGAAGCGAGAATAGGTTAAGGTCTAGGTTTAGGAAATTGGGTTCGGGTTCGGGTTCGGGATTGTGTTTAGGTTTCGGTTTTCAAGTTTATCTTTAGTTTTAGGTTAGGGAGTTGAGATTGGGATTAGGTGTAGGTTTAGGTTTTGGGATTTGAGAATACATTTAGGTTTTAGGTTTAGGTTTAGGTTTAGGTAAAGCTTTAGGTTATTGGTTATAGGTTTAGGTTTAGGTTTAGATATAGGTGAATGTTTAGGTTAAGGTTTAGGTTTAGGTTACAAGCTATAGGTTTAGGGAATTAAGAATAGGTTAAGGTTTAGGTTTAGGAAATCGGGTTCGGGTTCGGGATGGAGTTTAGGCTTGGGTTTTCAAGTTTAGGTTTAGGTTTAGGTTAGGGAGTTGTGATTAGGATTAGGTGTAGGGTTAGGTTTAGGGATTTGTGAATACATTTAGGTTTTAGGTTTAGGTTGAGGTTATAGGTTAAGGTTTAGGTTTCGATTTAGTTTATAAGTTGTTGGTTTAGAGGAATTGAGAATAGGTTACGGTTTAGGTTTAGGAAATTGGGTTTGGGTTTAGGTTTGGGTTTTCAGGTTTATGTTTAGGTTTAGGTTAGGGAGTTGAGATTACGGTTAGGTGTAGGTTTAGATTTAGGGATTTAAGAATACATTTAGGCTTTAGGTTTAGGTTATAGGTTATAGGTTTAGGTTTAGGTATAGGTATAGGTTTAGGTTAAGGTTTAGGTTTAGGTTATAAGCTATAGGTTTAGGGAATTGAGAATATGTTAAGGTTTAGTTTTAGGAAATCGGGTTCGGGTTCGGGATCGGTTTAGCTTTGGGTTTTCAAGTTTAGGTTTAGGTTTATGTTATAGGTTTAGGTTTATGTTTAGATTTATATTATATGCTATAGGTTTAGGGAATTGGGAATAGGTTAAGGTTTAGGTTTAGGAAATCGTGTTCAGGTTTGGGATCTGGTTTAAGTTTGGGTTTTCAAGTTTAGGTTTATGTTTAGGTTAAGGGGTTGAGATTAGGATTAGTTGGTGGTTTAGGTTTAGGGATTTGAGAATACATTTAGGTTTTAGGTTTAGGTTTAGGTTTGGGTTGTAGGTCATAGGTTTAGGTTATAGGCTATAGGTTTAGGGAATTGAAAATAGGTGAAGGTTTTGGTTTAGGAAATCGCGTTCGCGTTCGGGATCGGAGTTTAGGCTTGGGTTTTCTGTTTAGGTTTAGGTTTAGGGTAGGGAGTTGAGATTAGGATTAGGTGTAGGTTTTGGTTTAGGGATTTGAGAATTCATTTAGCTTTTAGGTTTAGGATTATGTTTTAGGTTAAGGTTTAGGTTTAGGTTATAAGATATAGGTTTTGGGAATTGAGAATAGGTTAGGGTTTAGGTTTAGGAATTCGTGTTCGGGTTCGGATCGGGTTTAGGTTTGGGTTTTCAAGTTTATGTTTAGGTTTAGGTTAGGGAGTTGAATTTAGGATTAAGTGTAGGTTTAGGTTTAGGGATTTGAGAATACATTTAGGTTTTAGGTTTAGGTTGTAGGTTATAGGTTTGGGTTTAGGTTTATGTATAGGTTTAGGTTAAGGTTTCGGTTATTGGTTATAGGTTTAGGGTTATCTTTAGATATTGGTTTAGGTTTAGGTTAAGGTTTAGGTTTAGGTTATAGGCTAAAGGTTTAGGGAATTGAGAATAGGTTTCGGTTTAGGTTTAGGAAATCGGGTTCGGGTTCGGGATCGGGTTTAGTTTTGGGTTTTCAAGTTTAGGTTTAGGTTTAGCTTAGGGAGTTGAGATTAGGATTAGGTCTAGGTTTAGGTTTAAGGATTTGAGACTACATTTAGGTTTTAGGTTCAGATTTAGGTTAAGGTTTAGGTTAACGTTATAAGGTATTGGTTTAGGGATTTGAGAATAGGTTAAGGTTTAGGTTTAGGAAATCGGGTTCGGGTTCGGGATCGGGTTTAGGTTTGGGTTTTAAAGTTTAGGTGTAGGTTTAGGTTAGGGAGTTAAGATTAGGATTAGGTGTAAGTTTAGGTTTAGGGATTTTAGAATAAAATTAGGTTTTATGTTTAGGTTTAGATTATAGGTTTTTGTTTAGGTTTAGGTTTAGGTTATGAGCTATAGGTTTAGGGAATTGAGAATAGGTTAAGGTTTAGGTTTAGGAAATCGGGTTCAGGTTCGGGATCAGTGTAATGTCTCAGAAAATTCTGTATAAAGACCTAAGTACCACCTCGGGCAGAAATCACTCAGGATTAAATCCTTTAGGAATTAGACGAAGTTAACTAAGTGCTAATCTAGATTAGTTGTGAAATTCATTTGAAGCACTTTAAATACGATCTGCGAGACCCAAAACTTGTATAATCATTGACGCTAGGTTACCCTAAAATCTAGGATCACTCCCATTACCCAGTTACTCTCGGGAGTACATTGAAACTCTGTATCGGATCTGGACCGCATGTCGAAAGTCTGATTACTATGAAGTTATATATTTAAGACCGCCTTACTGGGCTTGACAATCATCTTGGAAATCAAACCCAGATTGTGTCCCAGGGCTGTTCACTTGAGCCCGGAGTGAAGTGTGTGAGAAAATGTGGTTTTCTTTAGAAATTAAATCTAATTTAAGTTATCTGAGACCTGTCGCTTGCAGGCTTGATATAAGCAATTAGACCATTGGAATCTGACCCAAATACACCCTTGGATCAGGGGAAATTTCATACACATGTCTGTGTTCTTGTAACCCTGATCGAGTTTCGGTGACCGTTGAACTGAAACTGGTCTGCCACGTGTGATCTGGAAACCCGACTGGAATGAAAACTTAATTCGACCTAGATCCATAGTCTGTGAGCTTAAGTCTGACCTTTGACTTAAGGGGGGGCTCAGAAAATGCTCCGTTGAGCTGAAACATATGCCCTTTGGACATAACTTAAGTATACCTTGGCCCTGGGGCCATTTCCACCAAATTTAGGCCTATTTAAGGACCTTAAACCCTCTCTCATTCACTCCATACGAATTTGAGAAAACCCTAGGAGAGAGAAGAGAGTAAAGAGAGAGAAAGTGTGAGAGTGAAGTTGGAATCATTCCTGGGAATCGATCCCTACTATTCTCCGTGACTACTGTATCGCTTTTCTAGCGATTCTGATTCTGTTTTTGGGTAAGAAATCCTAACCCTGATCAGTTTTAGAGAGTCAACTAGTGTAAGTGATGAAATAACTAACCTATTTCATGCCATAGGTTGCCTTTCTACCGTTGATAAAGACTTGGTGATTAAACTGAGTCCGTTACTTGTTTTTACGGCATAAGGTGCAGACTATAGACGTATAGGTTATGGTTTTCAAAGCTTTCAATGTCAGATAATGATAGATTCATGATCTGGGTGTTATTTTACATGTAAAATGCGATGTTCGTTTTGCGATTCAGTTATGTATGCAAATTATGGCGTTCAGTGTATTCTGTATATTTGTAGAAAATACCGTATACGTATAAAATATAAAAGTATGTTTGCCATGATTAATTACTGTGTACATATGCTAGGTATACATGTAATAACTACTCAGCGAAAGGATTCGCCCTAATACATGTTTTAGTCAACATGTGTTATGTATGTTAATAAGCGTATTCTAAGTGTTTGTGAAAATGCTTGTATGAGTAGGTATTTAGATGGTAGTACTTTAGGTGGGTGTTGAGATAGGATTCTTAATTACCGTAGAGATGTGTATGATTTCCTTCATGCAAGTTGTTTAAGTTAATCGCTTACTTATGAAATGTATGTGTTTGTATTTCTTGTTTATATTGTGCTTTATAACATGCTTGTTAACATGTTTGAATTACTTTGTTAACTCTACTTAGACTACTATACATGCTTTCTGGTTAAGGATTGAATGTGATTGGGGCTATGTTATAGTCCAGGCAATTGGTAACAGCTTTGAAGTCATGGCTGAGATTCATTCACCACGTAGGACGTGTTTGACAAACCCGAGACGTGTGTTGGTCGTCGGCAATGGTTAGGCCACACGAAGTGCTTATGCACTTCATGTCGATCGATACAATGTACGCTCATGCTAGTCGAGCCCGTCAAGTAACCCAATGTGCCCATGTATATTCACCATGTATGGACGCTATTGCTTGAACCTAAGGTACCAAACTAACCAGTGAAATCCTGTTTAACCTTGGTACTTCGATCCGCTAAGACTCATGAGCTGGACATGGTGGTATGGGACACCGTGGTCGAGCTGTCAACCTACGTTGGGGCGATGAGCCTCCCCGTAGTGACCAGTGATCAACCCAAACTCGTGAGCCGAATATAGTGGTATGGGACACTGTATTCGAGCTGTTGCCTATAATGTTTTGATGACGAAGCCATGATGGGTGATGGGGGAGTGGCGTAACGATTCCATGCAACAGCCCTGACAGCCTTAGACGTGCCCTTTGTAGTGACCTCGAGCATACTCTGAGCCTACGTGGAGGCGACAACCCTTCCGTAGCATCTAGAGTATAAACTAGGCCTGTAATGATTTAGCGACAAGCCCATTGCAGCGACTTAGAACCGCAACATCGTATGAGATTTACTAGGACTGACGACCCTAGAATGGATCATTGTTTGGAAAATGAAATAAGGGAGGTACCTTAGTTTCCCAACCTTGCTGTATGAAAAGGACTAATAAGAACTTGGTAATCATATGCATGCATTGCATTAGGTGTGCGTTCAGGCGTATCAGGTCAAACACTAAGGTAGTGTTGTCATGCACGAACGTGAGATGAAGTCGCTGAGGGAGCGTAGGCGAGGGCATGCATCATACATTCATACCATTCTTGCATAAACAAGAGTACTTAGGAATATGTGATTTACTGCTTTATCATTACTGCTTGACTGAATTGATAACATGCTAACCTATGCTTTATTGTTCCACTGAGTTGATCACTCACTCCCATATCACGGGACAATGTTTTAAATACCAACCAGACTCTGTCTTGATTTCAGATGATGGCATGACTACTGAGGCGGAGCCCGATTACTACGACAATCAGGACGAGTACTCTTACATGCAGTTCTCCGATGGCTTCGCTTATGCTATCCGGATTGACGGGGCTACAGAGTTTTATTACAGTTGAACCATTTTTTAAAGACTTTTGACTTTTGTAATATTACATGTAATATTTCATGTACACAGTGACTCAGTGTTATATTCATACTCTAGAGACCGATCGTGACCTTTTGACTTATATACATTTATTTATATCTTTCGGTCTTAAAACTGCGTTTACAACTGATCGGAGTATGAATTACTGTTTTGGTATAATCCCACTCATGATTAATGCACTAATACAGACAACATTGAATCATAAGCATATATGTTGCATAAGTGATGTTTTGGAACTCGGGAGTTAAGTAGCTACTCAACCCCGAATTTTCAGGGCGTTCCAATTGGGTTTAGGTTTGGGTTTTCAAGTTTATGTTTAAGTTTAGGTTAAGGAGTTGAGATTAGGATTTGGTGTAGGTTTAGGTTTAGGGATTTGAGAATACATTTAGGTTTTAGGTTTAGGTTTAGGTTTAGGTTACAGGTTATAGGTTTAGGTTTAGGTTATAAGCTATAGGTATAGGGAGTTGAGAAAAGGTTAAGGTTTAGGTATAGGAAATCGGGTTCGGATCTGGGATCAGGTTAAGGTTCAGTTTTTCAAGTTTAGGTTTAAGTTTAGGTTAGGGAGTTGAGATTAGGATTAGGTGTAGGTTTAGATTTAGGGATTTGAGAATACATTTAGGTTGTAGATTTAGGTTTAGGTTTAGGTTATAAGCTATAGGTTTAGGGAATTGAGAATAGGTTAAGGTTTATGTTTAGGAATCGGGTTCGGGTTTGGGATCGGGTTTAGGTTTGTGTTTTCAAGTTTAGGTTTAGGTTTAGGTTAGGGAGTTGAGATTAGGATTAGTAGGTTTAGGTTTAGGGATTTGAGAATACATTTAGGTTTTAGGTTTAGGTTTAGGTTTAGGTATAGGTATAGGTTTAGGTTAAGGTTTAGGGTATAGGTTATAGGTTTAGGCTTAGCTTTAGGTATTGGTTTAGGTTTAGGTTAATGTTTTGGTTTACGTTATAAGCTATAGGTTTACGGAATTGAGATTAGGTTAAGTTGTAGGTTTAGGAAATCGGATTCGGGTTCGGGATTGGGTTTAGGTTTGGGTTTTCAAGTTTAGGTTTAGGTTTAGGTTAGGGAGTTGTGATTAGGATTAGGTGTAGGTTTAGGTTTAGGGATTTGAGAATACATTTAGGTTATAGGTTTTAGGTTTAGGTTATAGGTTAAGGTTTAGGTTTAGGTTTAGGTTTAGTTTATAAGCTATAGGTTTAGGGAATTAAGAATAGGTGAAGTTTAGGTTTAGGAAATCGGGTTCGGGTTCGGGGTCGGGTTTAGGTTTGGGTTTTCAAGTTTTGGTTTAAGTTTAGGTAAGGGAGTTGAGATTAGGATTAGGTGTAGGTTTAGGTTTAGGGATTTAAGAATACATTTAGGTTTTAGGTTTAGGTTTAAGTTTTAGGTTTTAGGTTTAGGTTAAGGTAATAAGCTATAGGTTTAGGGAATTGAGAATAGGTTAAGGTTTTCGTTTTGGAAATCGGGTTCAGGTTCGGTATCAGGTTTAGGTTTGGGTTTTCAAGTTTAGGTTTAGGTTTAGGTTTAGGTTAGGGAGTTGAGATTACGATTAGGTGTAGGTTTATGTTTCGAGATTTGAGAATACATTTAGGTTTTAGGCTTAGGTTTAGGTTATAGGGTTAGGTATAGGTTTAGGTTTCGGTTATAAGCTATAAGTTTAGGGAATTGAGAATAGGTTAAGGTTTAGGTTTAGGAAATCATGTTCAGGTTTGGGATCGGGTTTAGCTTTGGGTTTTCAAGTTTAGGTTTAGGTTTAGGTTAGGGAGTTAAGATTAGGATTAGGCGTAGCTTTAGGTTTAGGGATTTTAGAATACGTTTAGGTTTTAGGTTTAGGTTTAGGTTTAGGTTGTAGGTTATAGGTTCAGGTTTAGTTTTAGGTTTAAATTTAGGTTTAGGTTATAAGCTATAGGTTTAAGGAATTGAGAATAGGTTAAGGTTTAGGTTTAGGAAATCAGGTTTGGGTTCGGGATCGGGTTTAGGTTTCGGTTTTAAAGTTTAGGTTTAGGTTTAGGTTAGGGAGTTGAGATTAGGATTAGGTGTAGGTTTAGGTTTAGAGATTTGAGAATACATTTAGGTTATAGGTTTAGGTTTAGGTTATAAGTTTAGGTTATATGTTATAGGTTTAGGGAATTGAGAATAGGTTAAGGTTTAGGTTTAGAAATCGGGTTCGGGTTCGAGATCGGGTTTATGTTTGGGTTTTCAATTTTAGGTTTAGGTTTAGGTTAGGGAGTTGAGATTAGGATTAGGTGTAGGTTTAGGTTTAGGGATTTGAGAATACATTTAAGTTTTATGTTTAGGTTTAGGTTTAGGTTATAAGTTATAGGTTTAGGTTTATGTTTTGGTGTAGGTTTTTGTTTAGGTTAAGGTTTCGATTATTGGCTATAGGTTTAGGGCTAGCTTTAGATATAGGTTTAGGTTTAGGTTTAGGTTATAAGATATAGGTTTAGGAAATTGGGAATAGGTTGAGGTTTAGGTTTAGGAATTTTAGTTCAGGTTCGGGATCGGGTTTAGGTTTGGGTTTTCAAGTTTTGGTTTAGGTTTAGGTTAGGGAGTTGAGATTAGGATTAGGTGTAGGTTTTGGTTTAGGGATTTGAGAATACATTTAGGTTTTAGGTTTAGGTTATAAGCTATAGGTTTAGGGAATTGAGAATAGGTTAAGGTTTAGGTTTAGGAAATCGGGTTCAGGTTCAGGATCGGGTTTAGCTTTGGGTTTTCATGTTTAGGTTTAGGTTTAGATTAGGGAGTTAAGATTCGGATTAGGTGTAGCTTTAGGTTTAGGGATTTTAGAATACGTTTAGGTTTTAGGTTTAGGTTTAGGTTTAGGTTTAGGTTATAGGTTATAGGTTTAGGTTTAGGTTTAGGTTATAAGCTATAGGTTTAGGGAATTGAGAATAGGATAAGGTTTAGGTTTAGGAAATCGGGTTCGGGTTGGGGATCGGGTTTAGGTTTGGGTTTTCAATTTTAGCTTTAGGTTTAGGTTAGGGAGTTGAGAATAGGATTAGGTGTAGGTTTAGGTTTAGAGATTTGAGAATACATTTAGGTTATATGTTTAGGTTTAGGTTATAGGTTTAGGTTATATGCTATAGGTTTAGGGAATTGAGAATAGGTTAAGTTTGGGTTTAGGAAATCGGGTTACCTTCGAAATAGGGTTTAGGTTTCGGTTTTCAAGTTTAGGTTTAGGTTTAGGTTAGGGAGTTGAGATTAAGATTAGGTGTAGGTTAAGGTTTAGGGATGTGAGAATACATTTAAGTTTTAGGTTTTGGTTTAGGTTATAGGTTAAGACTTAAGTTCAGGTTTAGGTTAAGGTTATAAGCTATAGGTTTAGGGAATTGAGAATAGGTTCTCGTTTAGGTTTAGGAAATCGGGTTCGGGTGCAGGATCGTGTTTAGGTTTGGGTTTTCAAGTTTTGGTTTAGGTTTAGGTTAGGGAGTTGAGATTAGGTTTATGTGCAGGTTTAGGTTTAGGGATTTGAGAATACACATAGCTTTTAGGTTTTAGGTCCAGGTTTAGGTTTCGGTTTTAGGTTTTAGGTTTAGGTCAAGGTTTAGGTTAAGGTTTAGTTTTAGTTTATAAGCTATAGGTTTATTGAATTGAGAATAGGTTAAGGTTTAGGTTTAAGAAATCGGGTTCGGGTTCAGGATCGTGTTTAGATTTCCGTTTTCAAGTTTAGGTTTAGGTTTAGGTTTAGGTTTAGGTTTAGGTTATAAGCTATAGGTTTAGGGAATTGAGAGTAGGTTTAGTTTTAGGTTTAGGAAATTTTATTCAGGTTCGGGATCAAGTTTAGGTTTGGGTTATCAAGTTTAGGTTTAGGTTTAAGTTAGGGAGTTGAGATTAGGATTAGTTGTAGGTTTAGGTTTAGGGATTTGGGAATACATTTAGGTTTTAGGTTTAGGTTTTAGTTTAGGAAATCATGTTTGGGTTCGGGATCGGGTTTAGGTTTGGGTTTTCATGTTTAGGTTTAGGTTTAGGTTAGGGAGTTGAGATTAGGATTAGGTGTAGGTTTAGGTTTATGGACTTGAGAATACATTTAGGTTTTAGGTTTAGGATTAAGTTATAGGTTTAGGTTTTGAGAATTGATAATAGTTTAAGGTTTTAGGTTTAGGAAATCAGGTTCGGGTTCAGGATCGGGTTTAGGCTTGGGTTTTCATGTTTAGGATTAATTTTAGGTTATGGAGTTAAGATTAGGCTTAGGTGTAGGTTTAGGTTTAGGGATTTGAGAATACATTTAGGTTTCACGTTTCAGTAAAGGTTTAGGTTATAGGTTATAGTTTAGGTTTAGGTTTAGGTACAGGTTTAGGTTTAGGTTAAGGTTAAGGTTATAGGTTATTGGATTAGGTTTAGCTTTAGGTTTAGGTTTAGGTTTAAGTATAGGTTTAGGTTTAGGTTATAAGCTATATGTTTAGGGAATTGAGAATAGGTTAAGGTTTAGGTTTAGGAAATCAGGTTCGGGTTCGGGATCGGGTTTAGGTTAGGGTTTTCAAGTTTAGCTTTAGGTTTTGCTTAGGGAGTTGAGATTAAGATTAGGTGTAGGTTTTGGTTTAGAGATTTGAGAATACATTTAGGTTTTAGGTTTAAGTTATAGGTTAAGATTTAGGTTTAGGTTATAAGCTATAGGTTTAGGGAATTTAAAATAGGTTAAGGTTTAGGTTTAGGAAATCGGGTTCGGGTTTTGGTTTGGGTTTTCAAGGTTAGGTATAGGTTTAGGTTAGGGAATTGTGATTAGGATTAGGTGTAGGTATACGTTTTGGGATTGGATAATACATTTAGGTTTTAGGTTTAGGTTTAGGTATAGGTTGTAGGTTTAGGTTTAGGTTTAGGTTTAGGTATTGGTTTAGGCTTAGGTTAAGGTTTAGGTTATTGGTTATAGGTTTAGGTTTAGGTTTAGATATAGGTTTATGTTTCGGTTAAGGTTTAGGTTTAGGTTATAAGATATAGGTTTAGGGAATTGAGAATAGGTGAAGGTCTAGGTTTAAGAAATCGGGTTCAGGTTCGGGTTCGGGTTTAGGTTTGGGTTTTCAAGTTTAGGTTTAGGTTTAGGTTAGGGAGTTGAGATTAGGATTAGGTGTAGGTTTAGGTTTAAGGATTTGAGAATACATTTAGGTTTTAGGTTTAGGTTTAGGTCATAGGTTAAGATTTAGGTTAAGGTTGAGGTTATGGTTATACGCTACAGGTTATAAACTATAGGTTTAGGGAATTGAGAATAGGTTAAGGTTTATGTTTAGGAAATCAGGTTCGGGTTCGGGATCGGTTTTAGGTTTGGGTTTTCCAGTTTAAGTTTAGGTTTAGGTTAGGGAGTTGAGACTAGGATTATGTGTAGGCTTAGGTTTAGGGATTTGAGAATACATTTAGGTTTTAGGTTTTAGGTTTAGGTTTAGGTTTAGGTTTTAGGTTTTAGGTTATAGGTTTTGGTTAAGGTTTATGTTTAGTTTATAAGCTATAGGTTTAGGGAATTGAGAATAGGTAAAGGTTTATGTAACGCCCTGAAAATCGGGGGTCGAGTAGTAACTCAACTCTCGAGTTCCAGAACATCACTTATGCAATAAAATGAATGATGATTGAATGTTGACTGTATTAGAGTAGTGAACATGAGTGAGATTAAGCCAAAACAACATATCATACTCCGGAGACAGTTAAAGTTGCAAGCGAAGACTGTAATAGGTAGACAAAATATATAAACTATGATGAGTCTCAGTGTGATAACATTTCCGGAGTTAAATAATTACAAGGACAATTCTAAAATATACCTAATGTGATGACGTGTAAAGTCTCCTATCCCAAATACCATAGCCCCGTCAGTACAATACCAGGTCTTCATAGGCCTGTCAGAGAGATACAGATAGGAGAACTCCTCCTCATCACCATAGAAGTAGTCCGGCTCTGCTTCACAAGCATCGCCATCACCTGAAACTCAACAAATCTGTTTGGTGTGTACAACACCGTCCCGTAACGTGGGAGTGAGTAGCTAACTCAGTGGAACAATAAGGCATAAGTTAACTTGCTATCAATACAGTCAAGCAGTAATGATAAAGCAGTAAATCAAACACTCCTAGTTACTCTGATTAATGCAAGTATGAATGCAGGTATGATGGATGCCCTCACCACACCCTCCCTCATGCGACACCATCTCACGTTCGCGGCATGCTTTCATCCCTCAGTGCTCCACATCTTCCAGGCACATGCAATGCATGATGAGCATGATTACCGAGTTTTTATTAGTCCATTTCAAAAGCGGGATTGGGAAACTAAGGTACCTCCCTTGTATCATATCCAAACATGATCCAATCTAGGGTCGTCGATCCTAGTTAATATCGAGACGATGGTGTGTTTTCTAGGTCAGCTGCGAGAGGTGAATTGTACATTACGCACAAAGGTTGCACCACTCCCCATCACCCCTTAAACGATTCATCACGATACAACTATACGAAACAGGCCTAGTTCATACTCTATATATCGCGGCGAACCCTAAGGCACTATGCAACTTCAGTATGCTCGCGGTCACTACAAAGGTTCGCTGTGGTGTACACACAAAGACTGTACCACTCCCCATCACCTTATCGGTGTAGGCCGACAGCGCGAATATAGTGTCCCATACCACCATAATCGGCTCACGAGTTGAGTTGCTCCTTTGGTCACTACGGGAGGCACGTAGCCCCGGCGTGAGGCCGACGGCTCGACCACGGTGTCCCATACCACCATGCCCGGCTCATGAGTCTTAGCGGATCGAGGTACCATGGTTAACGGGATTTTCACTTGGTAAGTTTGGTACCTAGGTTCAAGCATTAGCGACCAAACATGGTGAACATACATAAGACAGATCGGGTTACATGACGAGCTCGGCTAGCTCGAGCGCACAACAAGTTGAACGACATGAAGTGCATAAGCACTTCGCGTGGCCAACCACTATCGCCAACCGAAGTACGACTCGAGTTCGTCGAACACATCTCACGTGGCAACATGAAACTCAACCACGATCTCCAATCTAGTACCGATTGTCTGGACTATAATCATAGCCCCAAGCACAATCAATTGTCATCCATAGCATGTGGAGTAAAGCATGATAAGCAAGTAATTCAAGCATGATAAATAAAGTAATTCAAGAACACTAGCAAGCATATTTTAAAGCATAACATGAAGCATGTTAATAACAAGTCGCAAAGCATGTTCAAAGCATGTTATAAAGCATTATGTAAATAAGTATACAAATACTTATGTTTTGTAAGCGAGTGGTTAGAGTGAACAACCACATGGAGAGTGTCATATGTGACTCTAAGGTAGCCGAGAATCCCATCTCAGCACCTACCTAAGATTCTAACACTTAAATACTTACACTCACAAGTGATTTCACCAACACTTGGAATGAAATCTTTCGACATACATGACGTATACTAGGGAAGTGTGTACTAGGGTTGTCCCTTTACCAAACTAGTATTTTATAGATATACATCATGTTCATACAGCAAATAAACATAGCAAACACATCAGCAAATTTTATACGTATAGGGTACTTTCACGTATTCCCAATTTCGACATACATAGTGTTTACAAAGGAACATAGATTTCGGCGATTCCTTTCGCCAAGCTAGTATTTTAATCACGTATTGTATAATCATACATTAAATACATATGTCAAACATTATTCCAAAAGAAATACGTATACGGTATTTTCTACAATACGTAATTTCGACATACTGGTAGCATTTACAAGTAAACATATATTTTGGCGATTCCTTTCGCCAAACTAGTATTTTATTCATATGTTATATAATTAAACATTAAATAAACATGTCAAGCATTTATCCAAAAAAAATACGTATACGGTATTTCTACGTATAACTAGAATATGTGAAATTCCATATTTCACACCGCTAATCAAAACAGGAAACGGAAAGCACTTTGTACATGTGCAATTGCAAGCAGATCATGAATCTACCATTATCTGACATTGAAAGCGTTGAAAACCGTAACTTATAAGCTTAAAGTCCTCACCTTTGCCTTTTGAAACTCAACGAATCAGCAAGGGCAGAAGAACCTCCGTATACGGGAGTTTTCTAGCCTAAAGAGCGGAATCGGTTAGTTGTTACATAGCCTACGACGATTCTACCTTGAATCAGACCTAGGGTTAGGTTTTATTACCTTAAAACGAGTCGGTGACGCCGAGAAAAACTCAAGAAAGTGGTGGTGCAGCCCGTTGGATGGCAGGGAACGACGGCAGGGAGATTCTCCCACTTCTTCCTCACTTTCTCTCTCTTTTCTCTCTCCCAAAACCCAAATTCGTATGGCTGGAAGAGAGGGTGCTCTAAGCTCCTTATATAGTCTCAAACATTATGGAAATAGACTTAGGTTCATGGGGTACTGCTTATATAGGATATTCGCCGCTTTTCCAGCTCAAAAGGGAAGTTCTGGTGGCCCCCTTTGAACCAAACGTCAGACTTAAGCTCACCACCAATGGATCTACGTGGAATTACGTTTTTGACTCATTCGGATACGCAGATCGCACGTGGCGGACCACTTTCAGTTCGACGGTCAGTGGGCCACGATCAGAAATTCCAAGTACATGTAAATGTTCCTGAAATTTTTCTTAATCCGAGGGTGTAATTTGGTCCGATTCGACGGTCGGGTTGCTTATCTCGACGCGTCAACGAAGGATGCCAGATCACTATTCCAGATATTTATTTTTGGATATGAATAGTGTTTTTCACACTACCTCGCTCCGATTCGAAACGAATGGCCGTGGAATATCGGATAAGGTGATTTTTGAGATGATTGTTAAGCCCAGTGGGCGGTCCTAGTTCCTTAGCCGGGTTAATCGGAATCCCGATGTGCGATCTAGCCCTAATACGAAATTTCGTTTCATTCCCGAGAGCAGCCGGGAAATGAGTTTGGTTCTAAACTTTAGGGTAACCTAGCGTCACTTGTTCTGCAAGTTTTGGGTCTTGCAGATCGTATTTAAAGCGATCCCAACGGATTTCATGGCTAATTGAGTTTAGTACTTAGTTAACTTTGTTAAGTTTCTAAAGGATTTAATCCTACGTGATTTCTGGTCGAGGTGGTACTCAGGCCTTTGGAGTTTGTATATAAAGTGATCCAAGTTATACTACTTAGCTAGTTTAAGATAGTGTCTAGGGCGAAAGTGCTTTGAAAATTTGAAAGAACAAGGTAGTGAAGGGTTGGATTTGTGGAGGAAATGGGTTAAGGAGCGATTTCAGACTATGAAAATCAGTTCTGACAAGTTAATAAGGTGTTAGGATCGACCCATCGCCTAAGGACGTCCAATCCCAGGTTGGCAAAAATCCGGGGCATTACAATCTACCCCCCTTAAAACAAAATTTCGTCCCCGAAATTGCCTAAGGGTAATAAGGAAAGATTTTTATTATTTTATGTGCCTAAGACTTATTAGTTCCAAGTTCCAACACGTGGTAGGGCATATACTAGTCTGGTTCCTTTTTGTCTACCCCCCTTAAAACTTAATTCTTCATCCATTTCTCATACCCTGATGGTTTGCTACCATTTATTTCTTTACCTATTTGGAGTCTCGATGACAATTCCCACAATTTAGAGTAAGATAGTTGTTTTCATTGTTTGACCAACACGGAGAGACGGTAATAGTGGGCTCGATCTCGATACATCGATCATCCACCGGGCCAGGGTAGGAAGCTCATCGTATCCCTTCCGAATCCTGGTGGATCCTGGTCTTCTGCTCGGCCAAGCAGTGAGTCCATTGGTAGTCGCCCAGGATTGAGAATTAGGTCAAGCCGCGAATGCTTCGCAGTTGTATATTTCAGTAACTCCGTAGTCCGATCACTCTAGAAACGTAGGGAATGTCCATCATTGAAAGGTTCAAATTGTTTATTTTAAGGTTGCCCTTTAGGTCTTAGTCTAAGAGAGTCCTTGATATTATCTATGTCCCAGGGGAGGGTGAATTAAATCTTACTAGATCATCCTAAAATATTTTCTCATAGTAGAACTTACTAGGGCTTCTATAATGTTCGTATTTATCGAGCAATAGTTTCGATCTGGGCCAGTGGGGTAGGGTCCACCACGTTCTGGGCTGCGCCACCCAGGTCAAAGAGGTGTATTAGGTGACCTAACTAGAGCGGGTTCATCATGTTCTACCCCCCTTAAAATTTATTTTCGCCCTCAAGGCTCAAGATTTATGTCCTACTCCGTATATCGGAATAAGGTGTAGTTTAGGATCTATCCTTGACATGAAATGGGATGCGATCTCCCACTACATTGGTCTTCTTTTCATCAATGTTGTGTATTATGGCATTGATACCTATGGTCATAGAAAGGAGCTAAAGATGAAGTTTGTGGCGAGATGCCTAATTCTACTAAGGAATTTTTGTCGCGGTCTAGACTTATCCTATTTAATCATGTCTAGCTTAATAGGCAGGCTATCTTTTTACGTTCATAAGCACAATACGTATGCCGACATGGCATGTGATTTGGGACCTAATTCCTAACTGTCTGTTGCCCATTTGGACAATTCCTTAGGTCTAAAAGACATAGTCTCTATCAGCTATATACTCCTAACACTTTTCAAGGACAAAATTATAAACTTTTAGTTGTAAATGTCGGGCCAACACGGAAAGAATGTTGTGTAGTGGGTCTGAGTCGGATACATGGATCTTCTGCCTAGCTAGGACAGAAAATTGTCATATCATTTCTTAATCCTAACTAATCCCGACCTTCTGCGATCGAGCATAGGGTTCATTGGTCACTACCAGGATTGAGAATTCGATTCAAACCGCGAATACCTCGCTTAAATGTAGTTTCTCTACTCCGCGTTCCCATTGTACTAAGTCCTTGAGAAGGAAATTCTAAGGGATGTATTAATTGGACCTAACATTGAATCCAAGGGATATATAGGTTTCCTCTAATCGTGAATAGTTTCTACGTCAAACAAGCTCCCTAAGAGTTACTAAGGAAGCCTAAAGTATTAAGGGGATTCAACAACGGAACGGGGTCTCGCTCCAACCTATTCAAGCCAATTAACTATGTCTATCACTCAATTATCTTAACATTGTTAGTCGTCTACATTTCTTAGTCTAATCAGCAGCCTAGGCTCAACTGATGAGTAGCGGTAATCCACCAGTTGTAATCTAAAGTCTATGCTTACACACTAGATGATTTTAGATCAGTTCTAATACAAGAAATTATTCATCGTGTAGGGTCAAATGTTGTCTAAGTGGAATTGAGTTGTCTGTACTTGACGCTCGAGCATTTCACACATGCTCACATCGGCTAAGAAGATCCTGGGGCTTACATTATTAATTTGTTGGATTTCCTATACGGTCAGGTCTGTCGAAAACTAGGAGTATCGCTCTAGGTCCAAAACTCTATGGCTTATTTGTCAAACAACCATTTACTCCAAGAGCTTAAGCTATCAGAGTGTGGTGGGTTAATGTATATCAAGGGACTTTATCACTTCAACGCAATTTGGCCAGTGGCCATAAATTGTATTAAATGGGACCGCATTACTAATCCTACCTTGGGATTGGGTGTGACATGGTTGGTAGGAGGGTGGGAGGGGATTAAATTTTATAGGCCTTGGAAAATGAGCCTGGTGTTAGAAAAACACGAGATGGGAGTTCCAAATCCCAGGGTAATGAACTTCTAAGTGTTATGGGAAAGGAAAATCTCGGAATTTACTCTTAATTGCGTACATTCTAAACATGGTGTCCGAACACATGGGATACACCCAATCTAGGGGCCATACCCTACATACACATTTATTATTACTTTTATAATTCTATCCACCGTAAACTTACCTAATGGAACTTGCCCGAACGGACCCTAAACGTCCTCAAACACCTTGAACATTCTACCAACTACTACACCTATCATCAGGAAAACAGAACCACCCTACGATAGTAGCCACATAAACTACAAGACAACATATGGATGAGCTCGGATAGAGCCATGGAAAATGAGGATAAGGGAAATAGAAAGTGGAGTTTTGGTTCTCCATGGACTTGAGCCTCAACGGGGATTGTGAAGGCCAAAAAGGTAGGGAATGTAGAAGGTAAAAGAGAGAAATGAGGTAGGTTTGGAAAGTTACACGGTTTTGAGCTCCAAATGGGGGAGATGAGAGCTCAAACATGAAAGGAAGGGGTAGGGTAGGTGGCTAGAATTTGTTGTGATCGATGGGAGTGGGTGAGTTATGGATAAAAATGGGGGATTGAAAACTGGAGGAGAGATTTGAGGGAGACAATCGGAAATAGAAGGGAGGGCATTTGGAAGGAAGATGTGAGAGAGAGGGGGCTCAGACCTAAAAATTGGAAACCCCAGCCAAAACCGCCGTGCCGAGGGGGGGGGGAGGTCGGGCCGACCAACCCCACCCTGGAACCACCTCGGATGGCCCCCGGACCGCGGTCCCGCCGTGGCGCGGTGGCGCCCGCGGTCGGACTTGGCCGGAACCGCGCCGCCGCGGTGGGGACGTGTTCCTCCAGTCCCCTGGGCCCCAAAAAATGTTGGGTCCCACCTTGGATCCCTTCGGGAGTGCTCCGTTTGGCCCCTCGATCCCGATTCGCTTCATTTTAGGTAGTTTCGGGGAAACCGGACGTAACTTGCAATCCGGAATGAGTTGTCTGACGTAAAATATATGAATTTGGGGTAGAACGAGCTAATGAAGCCAACCAACCCAGCTACTGCTGGGGTTGCTGCAGACCGAAATTGTGAGAAAAGCCTCCGATTGTGATCATTTCCCGTTTTAATTTCGTTTGACTAAAATAGTAATTTTAGTTTGATTTCTCTTCATCCATTGGGCTTTAGGAGTTGTGCCCAATGAGAAAAGAGTTTAGAATAATTAGGAGAACGGTTTGGTGAAGTCAAATAGGACACTTACTATTTTTGGCTGAAAGCCTTGCGCACTAGTAGACATCACAACCTAGGAGTTTTAGTTGTAGTTTGTTTCTGATTTCCTTCCTATTACTTGGTATTCCCATTTAAAGGGTTGTGAACTCAATCCTTTTTTTTGTAATCATTCATTAATTAATTTAAATTTATTAGAATTTATTATACTTTCTGCTTTTCTTTCCTCCTAAATTCGAGAAGTCTCGTGAGGAGTCAGAGAAGCTCCAGGGATTGAGTAGTTATCCTTATCACGTTCATCCCTTATTCTACCGATGGTCAACGGTTAGGGTGAAGTGGATTGTAATCTAGACTCATTGATAGACGGCCTAGGAATGTTTTAAGGTCGACCCGTGCGACCATGGTTGAATCTAGACTCGATTTTGGCGTTCATTTTCAGTGAACTAGCCGTTAGACAGAACAGGGATGTCTAAGACTGTTTCTACATTCCGTCGCTCCCTCCTAAGTCAGAGTGCGTCAGTGTGTGTCGTGTGACCATAACCCAGGTCCGGTTTAATCAAAATCATGCTCTGATACCATCTTGTAACGCCGAAAATCGGGGTCGAGTAGTAACTCAACTCTCGAGTTCAGAACATCACTTATGCAACAAAATGAATGATGATTGAATGTTGATTTGTATTAGAGTAGTGAACATGAGTGAGATTAAGCCAAAACAACATATCATACTCGGAGACAGTTAAAGTTGCAAGCGGAAGAGCTGTAATAGGTAGACAAAATATATAAACTATGATGAGTCTCGAGTGTGATAACATTTCCGGAGTTAAATAATTACAAGGACAATTCTAAAATATACCTAATGTGATGACGTGTAAAGTCTCTATCCCAAATACCATAGCCCGTCAAGTACAATACCAGGTCTTCATAGGCTGTCGGAGAGATCTGAGATAGAGAACTCCTCCTCATCACCATAGAAGTAGTCGAGCTCTCGCTTCACAAGCATCGCCATCACATGAAACTCAACAAAACTGTTTGGTGTGTACAACACCGTCCCGTAACGTGGGAGTGAGTAGCTAACTCAGTGGAACAATAAGGCATAAGTTAACTTGCTATCAATACAGTCAAGCAGTAATGATAAAGCAGTAAATCAAACACTCCTAGTTACTCTGATTAATGCAAGTATGAATGCAGGTATGATGGATGCCCTCACCACACCCTCCCTCATGCGACACCATCTCACGTTCGCGGCATGCTTTCATCCCTCAGTGCTCCACATCTTCCAGGCACATGCAATGCATGATGAGCATGATTACCGAGTTTTTATTAGTCCATTTCAAACAGCAGGATTGGGAAACTAAGGTACCTCCCTTGTATCATATCCAAACATGATCCAATCTAGGGTCGTCAGTCCTAGTTAATATCAGACGATGGTGTGTTTTCTAGGTCACTGCAGAGAGGCCTGTGAGAACATTACGCACAAAGGTTGCACCACTCCCCCATCACCCCTTAAACGATTCATCACGATACAACTATACGACTTGAGGCCTAGTTCATACTCTATATATCGCGGCGAACCCTAAGGCACGTACGCAACTTCGAGTATGCTCGCGGTCACTACAAAGGGCTGCCGGGGTGTACACACAAAGACCGTACCACTCCCCATCACCTTATCGGTGTGTAGGCAAGTGCGAATATAGTGTCCCATACCACCATAATCGGCTCACGAGTTGAGTTGCTCCTTGGTCACTACGGGAGGCACGTAGCCCGGCGTAGGCCGACGACTCGACCACGGTGTCCCATACCACCATGCCCGGCTCATGAGTCTTAGCGGATCGAGGTACCATGGTTAACGGGATTTTCTTGGTAAGTTTGGTACCCTAGGTTCAAGCATTAGCGACCAAACATGGTGAACATACATAAGACGAGATCGGGTTACATGACGAGCTCGGCTAGCTCGAGCGCACAACAAGTTGAACGACATGAAGTGCATAAGCACTTGCGTGGCCAACCACTATCGCCAACCGAGAAGTACGACTCGAGTTCGTCGAACACATCTCACGTGGCAACATGAAACTCAACCACGATCTCCAATCTAGTACCGATTATGCGGACTATAATCATAGCCCCAAGCACAATCAATTGTCATCCATAGCATGTGGAGTAAAGCATGATAAGCAAGTAATTCAAGCATGATAAATAAAGTAATTCAAGAACACTAGCAAGCATATTTTAAAGCATAACATGAAGCATGTTAATAACAAGTCGCATAAAGCATGTTCAAAGCATGTTATAAAGCATTATGTAAATAAGTATACAAATACTTATGTTTTGTAAGCGAGTGGTTAGAGTGAACAACCACATGGAGAGTGTCATATGTGACTCTAAGGTAGCCGAGAATCCCATCTCAGCACCTACCTAAGATTCTAACACTTAAATACTTACACTCACAAGTGATTTCACCAACACTTGGAATGAAATCTTTCGACATACATGACGTATACTAGGGAAGTGTGTACTAGGGTTGTCCCTTTACCAAACTAGTATTTTATAGATATACATCATGTTCATACAGCAAATAAACATAGCAAACACATCAGCAAATTTTATACGTATAGGGTACTTTCACGTATTCCCAATTTCGACATACATAGTGTTTACAAAGGAACATAGATTTCGGCGATTCCTTTCGCCAAGCTAGTATTTTAATCACGTATTGTATAATCATACATTAAATACATATGTCAAACATTATTCCAAAAGAAATACGTATACGGTATTTCTACAATACGTAATTTCGACATACGGCGCATTTACAAGTAAACATATATTTTGGCGATTCCTTTCGCCAAACTAGTATTTTATTCATATGTTATATAATTAAACATTAAATAAACATGTCAAGCATTTATCCAAAAAAAATACGTATACGGTATTTCTACGTATAACTAGAATATGTGAAATTCCATATTTCACACCGCTAATCAAAACAGGAAACGGAAAGCACTTTGTACATGTGCAATTGCAAGCAGATCATGAATCTACCATTATCTGACATTGAAAGCGTTGAAAACCGTAACTTATAAGCTTAAAGTCCTCACCTTTGCCTTTTGAAACTCAACGAATCAGCAAGGGTGAAGAACCTCCGTATACGGGAGTTTTCTAGCCTAAAGAGCGGAATCGGTTAGTTGTTACATAGCCTACGATGATTCTACCTTGAATCGGACCTAGGGTTAGGTTTTATTACCTTAAAGCGGAGTCGGTGACGTAGGAAAACGTCAAGAAAGTGGTGGTGCGGCCGTTGGATGGCGAGGAACGCGGTGAGGAGATTCTCCACTTCTTCCTCACTTTCTCTCTCTTTTCTCTCTCCCAAAACCCAAATTCGTATGGCTGGAAGAGAGGTGCTCTAAGCTCCTTATATAGTCTCAAACATTATGGAAATAGACTTAGGTTCATGGGGTCATCTGCTTATATAGGATATTCGCCGCTTTTCATTTCAAAAGGAAGTTACGGTGGCCCCTTTGAACCAAACGTCGGACTTAAGCTCACCACCAATGGATCTACGTGGAATTACGTTTTGACTCATTCGGATACGCAGATCGCACGTGGCGGACCACTTTCGATTCGACGGTCGGTGGGCCACGATCGAAATTCCAAGTACATGTAAATGTTCTGAAATTTTCTTAATCCGAGGGTGTAATTTGGTCGATTCGGCCCGGTCGGGTTGCTTAATCTTGTGACGCGTCAACGAAGGATGCCAGATCACTATTCCAGATATTTATTTTTGGATATGAATAGTGTTTTTCACACTACCTCGCTCCGATTCGAAACGAATGGCCGTGGAATATCGGATAAGGCTGATTTTTGAGATGATTGTTAAGCCCAGTGGGGCGGTCCTAGTTCCTTAGCTTCGGGTTAATCGGAATCCGATGTGCGATCTAGCCCTAATACTGAAATTTCGTTTCATTCGAGAAGCGTAGGAAATGAGTTTGGTTCTAAACTTTAGGGTAACCTAGCGTCACTTGTTCTGCAAGTTTTGGGTCTTGCAGATCGTATTTAAAGCGATCCCAATGGATTTCATGGCTAATTGAGTTTAGTACTTAGTTAACTTTGTTAAGTTTCTAAAGGATTTAATCCTACGTGATTTCTGGTCGAGGTGGTACTCAGGCCTTTGGAGTTTGTATATAAAGTGATCCAAGTTATACTACTTAGCTAGTTTAAGATAGTGTCTAGGGCGAAAGTGCTTTGAAAATTTGAAAGAACAAGGTAGTGAAGGGTTGGATTTGTGGAGGAAATGGGTTAAGGAGCGATTTCAGACTATGGAAATCAGTTCTGACAAGTTAATAAGGTGTTAGGATCGACCCATCGCCTAAGGACGTCCAATCCCAGGTTGGCAAAAATCCGGGGCGTTACAGTTTAGGATTAGGAAATCAAGTTCAGGTTCGGGTTCGGGTTTGTGTTTAGGTTTGGGTTTTCAAGTTTAGGTTTAGGTTTAGGTTATAAGTTTAGGTTTAGGTATATGTTTAGGTTATAAGCTATAGGTTTAGGGAATTGAGAATAGGTTAAGGCTTAGCTTTAGGAAATCGGGTTCAGGTTCGGGATCGTGTTTAGGTTCGGGTTTTCAAGTTTAGGTTTAGGTTTAGGTTAGGGAGTTGAGATTAGGATTAGTTGTAGGTTTAGGTTTAGGGATCTGAGAATACATTTAGGTTTTAGGTTTAGGTTTAGGTTTTAGGTTATAGGTTTAGGTTTATGTTATAAGTTATAAGTTTAGGGAATTGAGAATAGGTTAAGGTTTAGGTTTAGGAAATTGGGTTCGGGTTCGGGATCGGAGTTTAGGTTTGGGTTTTTGTGTTTAGGCTTAGGTTTAGGTTTAGGTTAGGGAGTTGAGATTAGGATTAGGTGTAAGTTTAGGTTTTGGATTTGAGAATACACTTAGATTTTAGGTTTAGGATTAGGTTATAGGTTAAGGTTTTGGTTTAGGTTATAAGCTATAGGTTTAGGGAATTGAGAATAGGTTATGGTTTAGGTTTAGGAAATCGGGTTCGGGTTCGGGATGGGATCGGTTTTTGGTTTGGGTTTTCAAGTATAGGTTTACGTTTGGGTTAGGGAGTTGTGATTAGGATTAGGGTAGGTTTATGTTAAGGGATTTGATAATACATTTGGGTTTTAGGTTTAGGTTTAGGTTTAGGTTATAGGTTATAGGTTTAGGTTTAGGTATAGGTATAGGTTTAAGTTTATGTTAAGGTTTATGTTAATGGTTATAGGTTTAGGTTTAGGTTTAGATATAGGTTTATGTTTAGGTTAAGGTTTAGGTTTAGATTATAAGATATGGTTTAGGGAATTGGGAATAGGTTAAGGTGTAGGTTGAGAAATCGAGTTCGAGTTCGGGATTGGGTTTAGGTTTGGGTTTTCAAGGTTAGGTTTAGGTTTAGGTTAGGGAGTTGAGATTAGGATTAGGTGTAGGTTTAGGTTTGGGGATTTGAGAATACATTTTAGTTTTATGTTTAGGTTTAGGTCATAGGTTAAGATTTAGGTTAAGGTTGAGGTTAAGGTTATAAGCCATAGGTTTAGTGAATTGAGAATAGGTTAAGGTTTAGGTTTGGGAAATTGGGTTCGGGTTCGGGATCGGGTTTAGGTTTAGGTTTTGTAGTTTAGGTTTAGGTATTGGTTAGGGAGTTGAATTTAGGATTAGGTGTAGGTTTAGGTTTAGGGATTTGAGAATATGTTTAGGTTTTAGGTTTTAGGTTTAGGTTTTAGGTTATATGTTTAGGTTAAGGTTTAGGTTAAGGTTTAGGTTTAGTTTATAAGCTATATGTTTAGGGAATTGAGAATAGCTAAAGGTTTCGGATTAGGAAATCGGGTTCGGGTTCGGGATCGTGTTTAGGTTTGGGTTTTGAAGTTTAGGTTTAGGTTTAGGTTATAGGTTTAGGTTGATGTTTAAGTTTAGGTTGTAAGCTATAGGTTTAGAGAATTGAGAATAGGTTAAGGTTTAGGTTTTGGAAATCGGGTTCAGGTTCGGGATCGGGTTTAGGTTTGGGTTTTCAAGTTTAGGTTTAGGTTTAGTTTAGGAGTTAAGATTAAGATTAGTTGTAGGTATAGATTTAGGGATTTGTGAATACATTTAGGTTTTAGGTTTAGGTATAAGATTAGGTCATAGGTTATAGGTTTCGGTTTAGGTTATAAGATATAGGTTTAGGGGTGAGAATAGGTGAAGGTCTAGGTTTAAGAAATCGGGTTCGAGTTCGGGTTCGGGTTTAGGTTTGGGTTTTCAAGTTTAGGTTTAGGTTTAGGTTAGGGAGTTGAGATTAGGATTAGGTGTAGGTTTAGGTTTAAGGATTTGAGAATACATTTAGGTTTTAGGTTTAGGTTTAGGTCATAGGTTAAGATTTAGGTTAAGGTTGAGGTTATAGTTATATGCTGAGTTATAAACTATAGGTTTAGGAATTGAGAATAGGTTAAGGTTTATGTTTAGGAAATCGGGTTCGTTTTTGGGATGGTTTTAGGTTTGGGTTTTCCAGTTTAAGTTTAAGTTTAGGTTAGGGAGTTGAGACTAGGATTATGTGTAGGCTTAGGTTTAGGGATTTGAGAATACATTTAGGTTTTAGGTTTTAGGTTTAGGTTTAGGTTTAGGTTTTAGGTTTTAGGTTTTAGGTTTTGGTTAAGGTTTATGTTTAGTTTATAAGCTATAGGTTTAGGGAATTGAGAATAGGTAAAGGTTTAGGATTAGGAAATCAAGTTCAGGTTCGGGTTCGGGTTTGTGTTTAGGTTTGGGTTTTCAAGTTTAGGTTTAGGTTTAGGTTATAAGTTTAGGTTTAGGTATAGGTTTAGGTTATAAGCTATAGGTTTAGGGAATTGAGAATAGGTTAAGGCTTAGCTTTAGGAAATCGGGGTTGAGTTCGGGATCGGGTTTAGGTTCGGGTTTTCAAGTTTGGGTTTAGGTTTAGGTTAGGGAGTTGAGATTAGGATTAGTTGTAGGTTTAGGTTTAGGGATCCGAGAATACATTTAGGTTTTAGGTTTAGGTTTAGGTTTTAGGTTATAGGTTTAGGTTTATGTTATAAGTTATAAGTTTAGGGAATTGAGAATAGGTTAAGGTTTAGGTTTAGGAAATTGGGTTCGGGTTCGGGATCAGGTTTAGGTTTGGGTTTTTGTGTTTAGGCTTAGGTTTAGGTTTAGGTTAGGGAGTTGAGATTAGGATTAGGTGTAAGTTTAGGTTTTTGGATTTGAGAATACACTTAGATTTTAGGTTTAGGATTAGGTTATAGGTTAAGGTTTTGGTTTAGGTTATAAGCTATAGGTTTAGGGAATTGAGAATAGGTTATGATTTAGGTTTAGGAAATCGGGTTCGGGTTCGGGATCGGTTTTTGGTTTGGGTTTTCAAGTATAGGTTTACGTTTGGGTTAGGGAGTTGTGATTAGGATTAGGGTAGGTTTATGTTAAGGGATTTGATAATACATTTGGGTTTTAGGTTTAGGTTTAGGTTTAGGTTATAGGTTATAGGTTTAGGTTTAGGTTTAGGTATAGGTTTAAGTTTATGTTAAGGTTTATGTTAATGGTTATAGGTTTAGGTTTAGGTTTAAATATAGGTTTATGTTTAGGTTAAGGTTTAGGTTTAGGTTATAAGATATGGGTTTAGGGAATTGGGAATAGGTTAAGGTGTAGGTTGAGGAAATCGGGTTCAGGTTCGGGATTGGGTTTAGGTTTGGGTTTTCAAGTTTAGGTTTAGGTTTAGGTTAGGGAGTTGAGATTAGGATTAGGTGTAGGTTTAGGTTTGGGGATTTGAGAATACATTTTGGTTTTATGTTTAGGTTTAGGTCATAGTTAAGATTTAGGTTAAGGTTGAGGTTAAGGTTATAAGCCATAGGTTTAGTGAATTGAGAATAGGTTAAGGTTTAGGTTTAGAAATTGGGTTCGGGTTCGGGATCGGGTTTAGGTTTAGGTTTTGTAGTTTGGGTTTAGGTATTGGTTAGGGAGTTGAATTTAGGATTAGGTGTAGGTTTAGGTTTAGGGATTTGAGAATATGTTTAGGTTTAGGTTTTAGGTTTAGGTTTAGGTTTAGGTTTTAGGTTATATGTTTAGGTTAAGGTTTAGGTTAAGGTTTAGGTTTAGTTTATAAGCTATATGTTTAGGGAATTGAGAATAGCTAAAGGTTTCGGATTAGGAAATCGGGTTCGGGTTTGGGATCGTGTTTAGGTTTGGGTTTTCAAGTTTAGGTTTAGGTTTAGGTTATAGGTTTAGGTTGATGTTTAAGTTTAGGTTGTAAGCTATAGGTTTAGAGAATTGAGAATAGGTTAAGGTTTAGGTTTTGGAAATCGGGTTCAGGTTCGGGATCGGGTTTAGGTTTGGGTTTTCAAGTTTAGGTTTAGGTTTAGTTTAGGGAGTTAAGACTAAGATTAGTTGTAGGTTTAGATTTAGGGATTTGTGAATACATTTAGGTTTTAGGTTTAGGTATAAGATTTGGTCATAGGTTATAGGTTTAGGTTTAGGTTATAAGATATAGGTTTAGGGAATTGAGAATAGGTGAAGGTCTAGGTTTAAGAAATTGGGTTCATGTTCGGGTTCGGGTTTAGGTTTGGGTTTTCAAGTTTAGGTTTAGGTTTAGGTTAGGGAGTTGAGATTAGGATTAGGTGTAGGTTTAGGTTTAAGGATTTGAGAATACATTTAGGTTTTAGGTTTAGGTTTAGGTCATAGGTTAAGATTTAGGTTAAGGTTGAGGTTATGGTTATACGCTACAGGTTATAAACTATAGGTTTAGGGAATTGAGAATAGGTTAAGGTTTATGTTTAGGAAATCGGGTTCGGGTTCGGGATCGGTTTTAGGTTTGGGTTTTCCAGTTTAAGTTTAGGTTTAGGTTAGGGAGTTGAGACTAGGATTATGTGTAGGCTTAGTTTTAGGGATTTGAGAATACATTTAGGTTTTAGGTTTTAGGTTTAGGTTTAGGTTTAGGTTTTAGGTTTTAGGTTATAGGTTTTGGTTAAGGTTTATGTTTAGTTTATAAGCTATAGGTTTAGGGAATTGAGAATAGGTAAAGGTTTAGGATTAGGAAATCAAGTTCAGGTTCGGGTTCGGGTTTGTGTTTAGGTTTGGGTTTTCAAGTTTAGGTTTAGGTTTAGGTATAGGTTTAGGTTATAAGCTATAGGTTTAGGGAATTGAGAATAGGTTAAGACTTAGCTTTAGGAAATCGGGTTCAGGTTCGGGATCGGGTTTAGGTTCGGGTTTTCAAGTTTAGGTTAGGGAGTTGAGATTAGGATTAGTTGTAGGTTTAGGTTTAGGGATCTGAGAATACATTTAGGTTTTAGGTTTAGGTTTAGGTTTTAGGTTATAGGTTTAGGTTTATGTTATAAGTTATAAGTTTAGGGAATTGAGAATAGGTTAAGGTTTAGGTTTAAGAAATTGGGTTCGGGTTCGAGGATGGGGTTCGAGTTTGGGTTTTTGTGTTTAGGCTTAGGTTTAGGTTTAGGTTAGGGAGTTGAGATTAGGATTAGGTGTAGGTTTAGGTTTTGGATTTGAGAATACACTTAGATTTTAGGTTTAGGATTAGGTTAGGTTAGGTTAAGGTTTTGGTTTAGGTTATAAGCTATAGGTTTAGGGAATTGAGAATAGGTTATGGTTTAGGTTTAGGAAATCGGGTTCGGGTTCGGGATCGGTTTTTGGTTTGGGTTTTCAAGTATAGGTTTACGTTTGGGTTAGGGAGTTGTGATTAGGATTAGGGTAGGTTTATGTTAAGGGATTTGATAATACATTTGGGTTTTAGGTTTAGGTTTAGGTTTAGGTTATAGGTTATAGGTTTAGGTTTAGGTTTAGGTATAGGTTTAAGTTTATGTTAAGGTTTATGTTAATGGTTATAGGTTTAGGTTTAGGTTTAGATATAGGTTTATGTTTAGGTTAAGGCTTAGGTTTAGGTTATAAGATATGGGTTTAGGGAATTGGGAATAGGTTAAGGTGTAGGTTGAGGAAATCGGGTTCGGAGTTCGGGATTGGGTTTAGGTTTGGGTTTTCAAGTTTAGGTTTAGGTTTAGGTTAGGGAGTTGAGATTAGGATTAGGTGTAGGTTTAGGTTTGGGGATTTGAGAATACATTTTGGTTTTATGTTTAGGTTTAGGTCATAGGTTAAGATTTAGGTTAAGGTTGAGGTTAAGGTTATAAGCCATAGGTTTAGTGAATTGAGAATAGGTTAAGGTTTAGGTTTAGGAAATTGGGTTCGGGTTCTGGATCGGGTTTAGGTTTAGGTTTTGTAGTTTAGGTTTAGGTATTGGTTAGGGAGTTGAATTTAGGATTAGGTGTAGGTTTAGGTTTAGGGATTTGAGAATATGTTTAGGTTTTAGGTTTTAGGTTTAGGTTTAGGTTTAGGTTTTAGGTTATATGTTTAGGTTAAGGTTTAGGTTAAGGTTTAGGTTTAGTTTATAAGCTATATGTTTAGGGAATTGAGAATAGCTAAAGGTTTCGGATTAGGAAATCGGGTTCGGGTTCGGGATCGTGTTTAGGTTTGGGTTTTCAAGTTTAGGTTTAGGTTTAGGTTATAGGTTTAGGTTGATGTTTAAGTTTAGGTTGTAAGCTATAGGTTTAGAGAATTGAGAATAGGTTAAGGTTTAGGTTTTGGAAATCGGGTTGAGTTCGGGATCGGGTTTAGGTTTGGGTTTTCAAGTTTAGGTTTAGGTTTAGTTTAGGGAGTTAAGACTAAGATTAGTTGTAGGTTTAGATTTAGGGATTTGTGAATACATTTAGGTTTTAGGTTTAGGTATAAGATTAGGTCATTGGTTAGAGGTTTAGGTTTAGGTTATAAGTTATAGGTTTAGGGAATTGAGAATAGGTTAAGGTTTAGGTTTAGGAAATCGGGTTCGGGTTCGGGATCGGGTTTAGGTTTGGGGTCGGGTTTAGGTTTAGGGATTTGGTTTAGGTTTAGGTTTAGATTTAGGTTTAGGTTTAGGTCATAAGTTATAGGTTTTGGGAATTGAGAATAGGTTAAGGTTTAGGTTTAGGAAATTAGGTTCGGGTTGGTGATTGGGTTTAGGTTAGGGTTTTCAAGTTTAGCTTTAGGTTTAGGTTAGGGAGTTGAGATTAGGATTAGGTGTAGGTTTAGGTTTAGAGATTTGAGAATACATTTAGGTTTTAGGTTTACGTTTAGGTTATAGGTTAAGATTTAGGTTTAGGTTATAAGCTATAGGTTTAGGGAATTGAGAATAAGTTAAGGTTTAGGTTTAGGAAATCGGGTTCAGGTTCGGGATCGGGTTTAGGTTTGGGTTTTCAAGTTTTGCTTTCGGTTTAGATTAGGGAGTTGGGATTAGGATTAGTTGTTGGTTTTGGTTTAGGGATTTAAGAATACATTTAGGTTTTAGGTTTAGGTTTAGGTTTAGGTATAGGTTTAGGTTTAGGAATAGGTTAAGATTTAGGTTAACGTTTAGGTTATAGGTTTAGGTGAAGGTATAGGTTAACGTTTAGGTTAAGGTTTAGGTTACTGGTTATACGTTTAGGTTTAACTTCAGATATATGTTTAGGTTTAGGTTAAGTTTTAGGTTTAGGTTATAAGATATAGGTTTAGGGAATTTAGCATAGGCTAAGGTTTAGGTTGAGGAAATCGGGTTCGGGTTCGGGAATCGGGTTTAGGTTTGGGATTTCAAGTTTAGGTTTAGGTTTTGGTTAGGGAGTTGAGATTAGGATTAGTTGTAGGTTTAGGTTTAGGGATTTGAGAATACATTTTGGTTTTAGGTTTAGGTTTAGGTTATAGGCTAAGATTTAGGTTAAGTTTAGGTTATAAGCTATAGGTTTAGGGAATTGAGAATAGGTTAAGGTTTAGGTTTAGGAAATCGGGTTTGGGTTCGTGATTGGGTTTAGGTTTGGGTTTTCAAGTTTAGTTTTTGGTTTAGTTTAGGGAGTTTAGATTAGGATTAGGTGTAGGTTTAGTTTTAGGGATTTGAGAATACATTTAGATTTTAGGTTATAGGTTTAGGTTTTAGGTTCTGAGTTTAGGTTAAGGTTTAGGTTTAGTTTAGGTTTAGGTTTAGGGAATTGAGAATAGGTTAAGGTTTAGGTTTAGGAAGTAGGGTTCGGGTTCGGGATCGTGTTTAGGTTTGGGTTTTCAAGTTTAGGTTTAGGTTTTGGTTATAGGCTCTAGGTTTAGGGAATTGAGAATTGGTTAAAGTTTAGGTTTTGGAAATCGGGTTCAGGTTCGGGGTCGGGTTTAGGTTTGGGTTTTTAAGGTTAGGATTAGGTTTAGATTAGGGAATTAAGATTATTATTAGTTGTAGGTTTAGGTTTAGGGATTGGAGAATACATTTAGGTTTTAGGTTTAGGTTTAGGTTTAGGTTATAGATTAAAGGTTTAGGTTTAGGTTATAAGTTATAGGTTTAGGGAATTGAGAATAGGTTAAGGTTTAGGTTTAGGTTATAGGTTAAAGGTTTAGGTTTAGGTTATAAGTTATAGGTATAGGGAATTGAGAATAGGTTAAGGTTTAGGTTTAGGAAATCGGGTTCGGGTTCGGGATCGGGTTTAGGTTTGGGTTTTCGTATTTAGGTTTAGGTTTAGGTTAGGGAGTTGATATTAGGATTAGGGGTAGGTTTAGGTTTATGAATTTGAGAGTACATTTAGGTTTTAGGTTTAGGATTAGGTTATAGGTTAAGGTTTAGGTTTAGGTTATAAGCTATCGGTTTAGGGAATTAAGAATAGGTTAAGGTTTAGGTTTAGGAAATCGGGTGCGGGTTCGGGATCGGTTTTAGGTTTGGGTTTTCCAGTTTAGGTTTATGTTTAGGTTAGGGAGTTGAGATTAGGATTAGGTGTACGTTTAGGTTTAGGGATTTGGGAATACATTTAGGTTTTAGGTTTAGGTATAGGTTTCGGTTAAAGGTTAAAGGTTTAGGTATCGGTTTAGCTTTAGGTTAAGGTTAAAGTTATAGGTTATAGGTTTAGGTTTGGCTTTAGGTATAGGTTTAAGTTGAGGTTAAGGTTTAGGTTTAGGTTATAAGTTATAGGTTTAGGGAATTGAGAATTGGTTAAGGTTTAGGTTTAGGAAATCGGGTTCGAGTTCGGGATAGGGTTTAGGTTTAGGATTAGATTAGCGAGTTGAGATTTGGATTAGGTGTTGGGGTATGTTTTGGAATTTGGGAATACATTTAGGATTTAGGTTTAGCTTTAGGTTACAGGTTAAGGATTAGGTTTAGGTTTAGGTTTAGGGATTGAAAATTTGTTAAGGTTTTGGTTTAGGAAATCGGGTTCGGGTTCAGGATCGGGTTTAGGTTTGGGTTTTAAAGTTTAGGTTTAGGTTTAAGTTAGGGAGTTGAGATTAGGATTAGGTGTAGGTTTAGGTAATTGAGAATAGCTTAGGGTTTAGGTTTAGGAAATCGGGTTCGAGTTCGGGATCGGGTTTATTTTTAGGTTTTCAAGTTTGGGTTTAAGTTTAGGTTAAAGAGTTGAGATTAGGATTAGGTTTAGGTTTAGGTTTAGGGATTTGAGAATACATTTAGGTTTTAGGTTTATGTTTAGGTTTAGGTTATAGGTTATAAGTTTAGGTTTAGGATTAGGTATAGGTTTAGGTTATTGGTTATAGGTTTAGGTTTAGCTTTTGGTATATGTTTAGGTTTAGGTTAAGGTTTAGGTTTAGGTTATAAGCTATAGGTTTAGGGAATTGAGAATAGGTTAAGGTTTAGGTTTAGGAAATTGGGTTTGGGTTCGGGATCGGGTTTAGGATTGGGTTTTCAAGTTTAGGTTTAAATTTAGGTCCGGGAGTTGAGATTAGGATTACTTGTAAGTTTAGGTTTAGGGATTTGAGAATACATTTAGGTTTTAGGTTTAGGTTATAGGTTATAGGTTTAGGTTTAGGTTTAGGTTATAAGCTATAGGTTTATGGAATTGAGAATAGGTTAAGATTTAGGTTTAAGAAATTAGGTTTGGGTGTGGGATCGAGTTTAGGTTCGGGTTTTCAAGTTTAGGTTAGGGAGTTGAGATTAGGATTAGCTGTAGGTTGACGTTTAGGAATTTCAGAATACATTTAGGTTTTAGGTTTTAAGTTCAGGTTTAGGTTTAGATTTTTGGTTATAGGTTTAGGTCAAGGTTATAAGCAATAGGTTTAGGGAATTGGGAATTGGTTAATGTCTAGGTTTAGGAAATTGGGTTCGGGTTCGGGTTCGGGTTTAGGTTTGGGTTTTCAAGTTTAGGTTTTGGTTTAGGTTAGGGAGTTAAGATTAGGATTAGGTGTAGGTTTAAGTTTAGGGATATTAGAATACATTTAGGTTATAGGTTAAGGTTTAGGAAATTGAGAATAGGTTAAGGTTTAGGTTTAGGAAATCGGGTTCAGGTTCAGATTGGGTTTAGGTTTGGGTTTTCAAGTTTAGGTTTAGGTTTAGGTTAGCGTGTTGAGATTAGGATTAGGTGTAGGTTTAGGTTTAGGGATTTGAGAATACATTTAGGTTTTAGGTTTAGGTTTAGGTTTAGGTTATAGGTTATAGGTTTAGGTTTAGGATAAAGGCTATAGGTTTAGGGAATTGAGAATAGGTTAATGTTTAGGATTAGGAAATCAGGTTTGGGGTTGGGATCGGATTTAGGTTTGGGTTTTCATGTTTAGGTTTAGCTTTAGGTTAGGGAGTTGTGATTAGGATTAGGTGTATGTAACAGCCCGAATTTTTGTCAACCTGGAATTAAACGTCCTTAGGCAATGGGCCGCTCCTAACAGCTTATTAACTTATTAGAACTGATTCCCACAGTCTAAAATCGCTTCTGAACCCATTTCCTTCACAAATCTCACCCTTCACCACCTTGTTCTTTCAATTTTCCTAAGTACTTTCACCCTAGACACTATCTTAAACTAGTTAAGTATTATAACTTGGATCACCTTATATACAAACTACAAAGGCCTGAGTACCACCTCGACCAGAAATCACTTAAGATTAAATCCTTTAGAAATGAGACATAGTAACTAAGTGCTAAACTAGATTAGCTACGAAATCTATTTGAATCGCTTTAAATATGATATGCAAGACTCAAAACTTGTAGAATCATTGACGCTAGGTTACCCTAAAATCTAGGATCAATCTCATTACCCAACTGCTCTCGGGAGCACGTTGAAACTCCGTATCAAGTCTGGACCGCACATCGGGAGTCCGAATAATACGAAGTTAAGGACTTAGGACCGCCTCACTGGGCTTGACAACCATCTCGGAAATCAAATCCAGATAGTGTCCCAGTGTAATTCGCTTGCGTTCGGAGCGAGGAGTGTGAAAACACTTGAATTTCTTTTTAAATAAATATCTCAAATAGTAATCTGGCACGTCTCGCTTGCGTATCAGTTTTAAGCAACTAGACCATCAGAATCAGACCAAATTACACCATCGGATCAGGAGAAATTTCATACACATATCCATATACTCGAAATCTCCGATCGAGATCCACTGACCGTTGAACTGAAACTGGTCTGCCACGCATGATCTGAGAACCATACTAGAACAAAAACTTAATAGAACCTAGATCCATAGTTTGTGAGCTTAAGACTGACCTTTGGCTCAAGGAGGCCCGCCAGAAGTCCTTCGTTGGGCTGAAACGGGTCCACTTTGGTTATAACCTAAGTATACTTTGACCTGGAGTATATTTCGGTGAGTTTTTAGGCTATATAAGGACCTTAAACCCTCTCTCATTGTAGCCATACGAATTTGAGAGAAACCCTAGAGAGAGAAGAGAGAAAAGAGAGAGAAAGTGTGAGAGATGTGGAAGAATCTCCCTGCCATGTTTCCCTGCCGCTCCACGAGCTCCACCACTCCATGCTAATCGCTTTCCTGGTGATTTCAGCTCCGTTTCTAGGTAAGAAACCCTAAACCTAATCTATTTTGGGGTTGTATAGGTTGCAGGTTATGAAATAGCCAAGCTATTTCATTCTATAGGTTACCAAACTGCCGTATACAGAAACTTAGCAATTCTATCGACTCCGTTTCGATTATACGATAAAAGGTGCAGACTTTAGGTGTATAGGTTATAGTTTTCAACGCTTTCAATGTCAGATAATGATAGATTCATAATCTGCATGCAATTGTACATGTACAAAGTGCTGTCTGTTTTCCGTTTCGATTAAAGATGAAGAATATGGAATTTTACATACTCTAGGTAATTGTAGAAAGTACCGTATACGTATAAATTTTGAAAATGTGTTTGCCATGATTATTTGCTGTATTAATATAATATATATGGATAAAATACTTAGTTGGTGAAAGGACTCGCCATAATACAAGATTTGCTAATATACACTATGTATGTAGAAATAGTGTATTCTAGAAAGTACCGTATACGTATAAATTTTGGAGATGTGTTTGCCATGATTATTTGCTGTATGAATATATTATATATGCGTAAAATACTTGCTTGGCGAAAGGACTCGCCCTAATACAAGTTTTGATATTATACACTATGTATGTTGTAACAGTGTACTCTAAGTGTTTGTGAAAATGCTTGTGAGAGTAAGTGTGTGGATGATGGTTCCTTAGGTAGGTGTTGAGATGGGATTCTCAACTACCTTAGAAACATGTATGATTTCCCCCATGTGGGTCATTTACTTTAACCACTTATGAAATATATGTGTTTGTATTCCTATTTATGTAGTGCTTTATAACAGGCTTTATAATATGCTTTATGATATGCTTGTTAACATGCTCAAATGATTGTATGATTTTATTTATGTAAGGCGTATGTTTAAATTCATGTTTATGTTGTATGATCCGTCATGGGTGATGGGGGAGTGGTGTAACGAATGCGTGTAACAGCCCTGGCAGCCCTAAACGGATAATACCAGACCTTGATTGTATGAGTTGAATCTTGATCCACTACTGCTTTATTTATCTGCAATTGATTGTGTTTGGGGCTATGATTATAGTCCAGACAATCGGTACTAGAATGGAATTCGTGGCTGTGATTCATTTGCCACGTGAGATGTGTTCGACGAACTCGAGTCGTACTTCGGTTGGCGATAGTGGTTGGCCACGCGAAGTCCTTATGCACTTCATGTCGTTCAACTTATTGTGCGCTCGAGCTAGCCGAGCTCGTCAAGTAACCCTATCTATCTAATGTATGTTCACCATGTTTGGACGCTACTGCTTGAACCTAGGGTACCAAACTTACTAGTGAAATCCCTTTTAACCATGGTACCTCGATCCGCTAAGACTCATGAGCCGGGCATGGTGGTATGGGACACCGTGGTCGAGTTGTCGGCCTACGCTGGGGCCACATGTCTCCCCGTAGTGACCAGTGAGCAACCAGACTCGTGAGCCGATTATGGTGGTATGGGACACTATATTCGTGCTGTCGGCCTACATTGATAAGGTGATGGGGGAGCGGTGTAACCTTTGTGCGTAACAGCCCTGACAACCCTTTGTAGTGACCTCGAGCATACTCTGAAATTACGGTGAGCCTTGGAGTTTTTCTGCGGTGTATAGAGTATGAACTAGGCCTGTTTCTGTATAGTGATGAATCGTTAAAGAGGTGATGGGGGAGTGGTGTAACTTTTGTGCGTAATGACCTCAGCGTGCCTTTGCAAAGTGACCTAGAAAACACACCATCGTCTGAGATTAACTAGGACTGACGACCCTAGAATGGATCATGTTTGGGAATGATACAAGGGAGGTACCTGAGTTTCCTAATCCTGCTGTTTGAAATGGACTAATAAATACTCGGTAATCATGCTCATCATGTGTAACGCCCCAGATTTTTGCCAACCTGGGATTAGACGTCCTTAGGCAATGGGTCAATCCTAACACAGGTTTAACTTCTTAAACGCTCAATTAAAATCTCAAATCGCTCCTTAAACCATTTTCTTCACAAATCCCACCCTTCACTACCTTGTGCTTTCAATTTTTCAAAGCACCTTCGCCCTAGACACTATCTTAAACTAGCTAAGTAGTATAACTTGGATCACTTTATATACAAACTACAATGGACTAAGTTCCACCTCAGACGAAAATCACTTAGGATTAAATCCTTTAGAAATTTGACAAAGTGAACTAGGTGCTAAACTAGATTAGCCATGACATCCATTTGAATCACTTTAAATACGATCTGCAAGACCCAAAACTTGCAGAATCATTGACGCTAGGTTACCCTAAAGTTTAGAACCAAACTCATTTCCCGTCTGCTCTCGGGAATGAAACGAAACTTCGTATTAGGTCTAGATCGCACACCGGGAGTCCGATTAACCCGAAGCTAAGGAACTAGGACCGCCCCACTGGGCTTAACAATCATCTCAAAAATCAGCCCCATCCGATGTTCCACGGCCATTCGTTTTGATTCAGAGTGAGGGAGTGTGAAAAACACTATTCCCATGCCAAAATAAATATCTGGAATAGTGATCTGGCATCATTCGTTGACGCGTCAGTATTAAGCAACCTGACCGTCAGAATCAGACCAAATTACACCCTCGGATTAAGAAAAATTTCAGGAACATTTACATGTACTTAGAATTTCTGATCGTGGCCCACTGACCGTCGAACTGAAAGTGGTCTGCCACGTGCGATCTGGGTATCCGATCGAGACAAAAACGTAAGCCCACGTAGATCCATCGATGGTGAGCTTAAGTCTGACGTTTGGTTCAAGGAGGGCCACCAGAACTTCCCTTTTGAGCTGGAAAAGCGACGAATATCCTATATAAGCAGTACCCCTTGAACCTAAGTCTAATTTCGGAATGTTTTAGGCTATATAAGGGCCTTAGAGCACCCTCTCTCACAGCCATACGAATTTGAGTTTTGGGAGAGAGAAAGAGAGAGAAAAGAGAGAAAGGCTTGGAGTTTGCTGCCGATCTTCCTCCTACTGCTTGGGACTGTTACACGGCCTACACCGCTTCATTCCAGGTGTTTTTCCAGCGGTATCCATCCCCTTTGAAGGTAAGAAACCCTAACCCTAGGTCTGAATTTTGGTAGGATCGTTGTAGGCTATGTAACAACTAACCGATTCCGCTCTTTAGGCTAGAAAACTCCCGTATACGGAAGTTCTACTACCCTTGCTGATTCGTTTCGTTTCCAAAGGCAAAGGTGAGGACTTTAAGTGTATAAGTTACGGTTTTCAACGCTTTCAATGTCAGATAATGGTAGATTCATGATCTACTTGTAAATGCACATGTATAAAGTGCTTTCCGTTTCCTGTTTCGATTAACGTTGTAGCAATTGGAATTTCACATACTCTAGGTATACGTAGAAATACCGTATACGTATTTTTTTTTGGAAAAACGTTTGACATGTTTATTTAATGTATTATTATGTGTTATATGGATAAAATACTAATTTGGTGAAAGAAATTGCTGAAATACATGTTCGTGTGTAAATGCTACGTATGTTGAAATTGTATATTCTAGAAATACCGCATACGTATTTCTTTTGGAATAATGTTTGACATATGTATTTCATGTATGATTATACAATACATGATTAAAATACTAGCTTGGCGAAAGGGATCGCCGAAATCTATGTTCCTTTGTAAACACTATGTATGTCGAAATTGGGTATACGTGAAAGTACCCTATACGTATAAAATTTACTGATATGATTGCCATGTTTAATTGCTGTATGAATATGATGTATATGTATAAAATACTAGTTTAGTAAAGGGACAACCCTAACACGTATTTTGCTAACATACGTCATGTATGTTGGAATAGTGTATTCTAAGTGTTTGTGAAAATGACTGAATGAGTATAGAATCCTCATTCGTGCTCGCCATGACTAATCGTCATGGATTCATGATTGTTGTATTGGCGATACCCTTTTGACGAAAGGATTTGCCCTAAATCACGCCACGGCCAATAGACACCATATATGCTAAAATGTGTGGCCCAAGTGTTTGTGGAAATGACTGAATGAATATGGAACTCGGTTCTGCTTGCCATGACTATCCGTCGTGGGTGTACGCGTGTTATGATTGGGGCAACTCCCTAGTGAAAGGATTTGGCCTAATGCCTATGTGATCGACATACGTCATGTATGTCGATGTATGTTTGCTTAAGTGTTTCTTGAAATATCTGAATGAGTAGTAGTTAGCAAAGTGTAATGTATAAGGGTGTTGAGATATGATTCTCAACCTCTTTTAATTATGTGTATGATCTCCTCGGATTGTTGTGTAATTAGGAATTGAACATGTATAAACTCATGCTTGTGTTGTGATTCATAACATGCTCAACTGCTTTATGATTTTAACTATGTAATGCATATGCTTAAATTTATATTTACGTTGTATGATCCGTCATGGGTGATGGGGGAGCGGAGCAACGAAAAGTGCGTCTGCAATGACCACAGCGACCCTAAACGGAAAATACCATACCTTGATTGTATGAGTGGAAATCTTGATTCACTATTGCTTTATCTATCCGCACTTGATTGTGTTTGGGGCTATGATTATAGTCCGGACAATCGGTACTGAGTGAATTCGTGGTTGCGATTCATTTGCCACGTGAGATGTGTTCGACGAACCCGAGTCGTACTTCGGTTGGCTATAGTGGTCGGCCACGCGAAGTGCTTATGCACTTCATGTCGTTCAACTTGTTGTGCGCTCGAGCTAGCCGAGCTCGTCAAGTAACCCGATTTGTCTAATGTATGTTCACCATATTTGGTCGCCTCTGCTTGAACCTAGGGTACCAAACTTACCAGTGAAATCCCTTTTAACCATGGTACCTCGATCCGCTAAGACGCATGAGCCGGCATGGTGGTATGGGACACCGTGGTCGATTTTGTCGGCCTATCTTTGGGGTCATGTGCCTCCCGTAGTGACCATTGCGCAACCAACCTCGTGAGACGATTATGGTGGTATGGGACACTATATTCGAGCCGTCGATACTTACTGGCCGAGAGCCGAGTACGGTGAGACCGTGCTCGTCTTGACGACGGCGACGAGTCCTCCGTAGTATCTTCGAGTATACTCCAAGTGTCCGTGATTGGCGACGAGTCTTTCACAAAGCCAACTAGAGTATGAGTTGAGCCGAGTACGGTGAGACCGTACTCGAGCCGACGGCTAGTGATTGGGCCAAGTACGGTGAGACTGTACTTGAGCCGACGGCAATTGAGCCGCATACGGTGAGATCGTATCCGCGCCGACGGGTGTGAGCCCTTTGCGATGCCTTCACTACGCTTCTCAAACCATAACATCGTATGAGATTAACTAGGATTGACGACCCTAGAATGGATCATGTTTGGGAATGATACAAGGAGGTACCTTAGTTCCCAATATTCTTGTTTGAAATGGACTAATAATAACTTGGTAATCATGAGCATCATCGCACCGCATGTGCTTTGTAGATGTGGCGCACCGAGGGAGTAAGCATTCGCGAACGTAAGATGATGTCGCTTGAGGGTGGTTTGGCAAGGGCATACAAAGACATCATGTCATTTCATTTTGCACTTAACAAGAGTAGTTAGAAATGTTTGATTTGTCTTGCTTTATCATTACTGCTTGATTGAATTGATAACATGTTAACCTATGCTTTACTGTTCCACTGAGTTGATCACTCACTCCCACGTTACGGGACGGTGTTGTACACACCAACCAGATTTGTTGAGTTTCAGGTGGTGGCGATGCTTGTGAAGCAGAGCCGGACTACTTCTATGATGATAGGAGGAATTCTCCTATCTGTATCTCTCTGGCAGGTCAATGAAGACCTGATATTGTATTGACGGGGCTATGGTACATGGGATAGGAGGCATTACACTTACACATTTGGTATATTTCAGAACTGTACTTGTATTTATATAACCTGGTAATGTTATCACACTCTGGAGACTCATCATAGTTTATATATTTTATCTATCTATCATAGTCTTCCGCTTGCAAAATTAAATGTCTCTGGAGTATGATATGTTGTTTTGGATTAATCTCACTCATGTTCACTACTCTAATACAGTCAACATTCAATCATCATTCATTTTGTTGCATAAGTGATGTTCTGGAACTCGAGAGTTGAGTTACTACTCGACCCCCGATTTTCAGGGCGTTACATCATGCATTGCATGTGCCTTGATGATGTGGAGCACTGAGGGATGAAAGCATGCCACGAACGTAAGATGGTGTCGCACGAGGGAGGGTGTGGTGAGGGCATACATCATGACTGCATTCATACTTGCATTAATAAGAGTAGTTAGGAGTGTTTGATTTTACTGCTTTATCATTACTACTTGACTGAATTGATAACATGTTAACCTATTCTTTACTATTCCACTGAGTTGATCACTCACTCCCACATTACGGGACGGTGTTGTACACACTAACCAGATTTGTTGAGTTTCAGGTGATGGCGATGCTTATGAAGCAGAGCCGGACTACTACTATGATATTGAGGAGGAGTTCTCCTATATGTAACTCTTTGACAGGTCTATGAAGACCTGGTATTGCATTGACGGGGCTATGGTATTTGGGATAGAAGACATTACACTTCCTCGATTTGGTACAATTTGAAATTGTACTAGTAATTCTTTAACCTGGTAACATTATCACACTCTGGAGACTCACCATACTTTATATATGTTATTTACCTATCATAGTCTTCTGCTTGCAATTTAATTGTCTTTGGAGTATGATATGCTATAGGTATAGGGAATTGAGAATAGGTTAAGGCTTAGCTTTAGGAAATTGGGTTCAGGTTCGGGATCGGGTTTAGGTTCGGGTTTTCAAGTTTAGGTTTAGGTTAGGGAGTTGAGATTAGAATTAGTTGTAGATTTAGGTTTAGGGATCTGAGAATACATTTAGGTTTTAGGTTTAGGTTTAGGTTTAGGTTATAGGTTTAGGTTTATGTTATAAGTTATAGGTTTAGGGAATTGAGAATAGGTTAAGGTTTAGGTTTAGGAAATCGGGTTCGGGTTCGGGATCAGGTTTAGGTTTGGTTTTTCGTGTTTAGGTTTAGGTTACGGAGTTGAGATGAGGATTAGGTGTAGGTTTAGGTTTATAGATTTAAGAATACATTTATATTTTAGGTTTAGGATTAGGTTATAGGTTAAGGTTTTGGTTTAGGTTATAGGCTATAGGTTTAGGGAATTGAGAATAGGTTAAGGTTTAGGTTTAGGAAATCGGGTTCGGGTTCGGGATCGGTTTTTGGTTTGGGTTTTCAAGTATAGGTTTACGTTTAGGTTAGAGAGTTGAGATTAGGATTAGGTGTAGGTTTACGTTAAGGGATTTGATAATACATTTGGGTTTTAGGTTTAGGTTTAGGTTTAGGTTATAGGTTATAGGTTTAGGTTTAGATTTAGGTATAGGTTTAAGTTTAGGTTAAGGTTCATGTTATTGGTTATAGGTTTAGGTTTAGGTTTAGATATAGGTTTAGGTTTAGGTTTAGGTTTAGGTTATAAGATATAGGTTTAGGGAATTGGAAATAGGTTAAGGTGTAGGTTTAAGAAATCGGGTTCGGGTTCGAGATCGGGTGTAGGTTTGGGTTTTCAAGTTTAGGTTTAGGTTTAGGTTAGGGAGTTGAGATTAGGATTAGGTGTAGGTTTAGGTTTGGGGATTTGAGAATACATTTAGGTTTTATGTTTAGGTTTAGGTCATAGGTTAAGATTTAGGTTAAGGTTGAGATTAAGGTTATAAGCTATAGGTTTAGTGAATTGAGAATAGGTTAAGGTTTAGGTTTAGGAAATCGGGTTCGGGTTCGGGATCGGGTTTAGTCTTGGGTTTTCTAGTTTAGGTTTAGGTTTTGGCTAGGGAGTTGAGATTAGGATTAGGTGTTGGTTTAGGTTTAGGGATTTGAGAATACATTTAGGTTTTAGGTTTTAGGTTTAGGTTTTGGTTTAGGTTTTAGGTTATAGGTTTAGGTTAAGGTTTAGGTTAAGGTTTAGGTTTAGTTTATAAGCTATAGGTTTAGGGAATTGAGAATAGTTAAAGGTTTCGGATTAGGAAATCGGGTTCGGGTTCGGGATCGTGTTTAGGTTTGGGTTTTCAAGTTTAGGTTTCGGTTTAGGTTATAGGTTTAGGTTTAGGTTTAGGTTTAGGTTATAAGCTATAGGTTTAGGGAATTGAGAATAGATTAAGGTTTAGGTTTTGGAAATCGGTTCTGTGTTCGGGATCGGGTTTAGGTTTGGGGTTTCAAGTTTAGGTTTAGGTTTAGTTTAGGGAGTTGAGATTAGGATTAGTTGTAGGTTTAGATTTAGGGATTTGTGAATACTTTTAGATTTTAAGTTTAGGTATAAGATTAGGTTATAGGTTATAGGTTTAGGTTTAGGGTATAAGTTATAGGTTTAGGGAATTGAGAATAGGTTAAGGTTAAGGTTTAGGAAATCGGGTTCGGGTTCGGGATCGGTTTTAGGTTTGGGTTTTCATGTTTAGGTTTAAGTTTAGGTTAGGGAGTTGAGATTAGAATTAGGTGTATGTTTAGGTTTATGGATTTAAGAATACATTTAGGTTTTAGGTTTAGGATTAGGTTATTGGTTAAGGTTTTGGTTTAGGTTATAAGCTATAGGTTTAGGGAATTGAGAATAGGTTAAGGTTTACGTTTAGGATATCTGGTTCGGGTTTGGGATTGGGTTTTGGTTTGGGTTTTCAAGTTTAGGTTAAGGTTTAGGTTAGGGAGTTGAGATTAGGATTAGGTGTAGGTTTAGGTTTAGGGATTTGAGAATACATTTAGGTTTTGGGTTTAGGCATAGGTTTAGGTTTTACGTTATAGGTTTAGGTTTAGGTTTATGTATAGGTTTAGGTTTAGGTTAAGGTTAAGGTTATAAGTTATCGGTTTAGGTTTAGCTTTAGGTATATGTTTAGGTTTAGGTTAAGGTTTAGGTTTAGGTTTTAAGCTATAGGTTTAGAGAATTGAGAATAGGTTAAGGTTTAGGTTTAAGAAATCGGGTTCGAGTTTGAGATCGGGTTTAGGTTTGGGTTTTCAAGTTTAGGTCTAGTTTAGGTTAGGGAGTTGAGATTAGGATTAGGTGTTGGTTTAGGTTTATGGATTTGAGAATCCATTTAGGTTTTAGGTTTTATGTGTAGGTTTAGGTTTAGGTTAAGGTTTAGGTTAAGGTTATAAGCTATAGGTTTAGGGAATTGAAAGTAAGTTAAGGTTTAGGTTAATTAAATCGGGTTCGTGTTCGTGGTCGGGTTTAGGTTTGGGTTTTCAAGTTTAGGTTTAGGTTTAGGTTAGGAAGTTAAGATTAGGATTTGGTGTAGGTTTAAGTTTAGGGATTTGACAATACATTTGGGTCATAGGTTAATGTTTAGGTTATAGGTTTAGGTTTAAGTTTAGGTTTAGGTTATAAGCTATAGGTTTAGGGAATTGAGAAAAGGTTAAGGTTTAGGTTTAGGAAATCGGGTTCGGGTTTAGGATCGGGTTTAGGTTTGGGTTTTCAAGTTTAGGTTTAGGTTTAGGTTAGGGAGTTGAGATTAGGATTAGGCGTAGGTTTAGGTTTAGGGATTTGAGAATACATTTAGGTTTTAGTTTTTACGTTTAGGTTTAGGGATTTGAGAATACATTTAGGTTTTAGTTTTTACGTTTAGGTTTAGGGATTTGAGAATACATTTAGGTTTTAGTTTTTACGTTTAGGTTTAGGCTTAGGTTTTAGGTTATAGGTTTAGGTTAAGGTTTAGGTTACGGTTATAAGCTAAAGGTTTAGGGATTTGGGAATACGTTTAGGCTTTAGGTTTAGATTTAGGTTTAGGTTTAGGTTATAGGTTTAGGTTTAGGTTTAGATCATAAGCTATTGGTTTTGGGAATTGAGAATAGGTTAAGGTTTAGGTTTAGAAAATTGGGTTCGGGTTCGGGGTTGGGTTTAAGTTTGGGTTTTCAAGTTTAGCTTTAGGTTTAGGTTTGAGAGTTGAGATTAGGATTAGGTGTAGGTTTAGGTTTAGAGATTTGAGAATACATTTAGGTTTTAGGTTTAGGTTTAGGTTATAGGTTAAGATTTAGGTTTAGGTTATAAGCTATAGGTTTAGGGAATTGAGAATAGGTTATGGTTTAGGTTTAGGAAATCGGGTTCGGGTTCGGGATCGGGTTTTGGTTTTGGTTTTCAAGTTTAGCTTTAGGTTTAGGTTTGGGAGTTGAGATTAGGATTAGTTATAGGTTTTGGTTTAGGGATTTAAGAATACATTTAGGTTTTAGGTTTAGGTTTAGGTTTAGGTATAGGTTTAGGTTTAGAAATAGGTTAACATTTAGGTTAACATTTAGGTTATAGGTTTAGGTTAAGGTGTAGGTTAAGGTTTAGGTTAAGGTTTAGGTTATTGGTTATAGGTTTAGGTTTAACTTTAGATATATGTTTTGGTTTAGGTTAAGTTTTAGGTTTAGGTTATAAGATATAGGTTTAGGGAATTTAGAATAGGTTAAGGTTTAGGTTGAGGAAATCGGATTCAGGTTCGGAATCGGGTTTAGGTTTGAGTTTTCAAGTTTAGGTTTAGGTTTTGGTTAGGGAGTTGAGATTAGGATTAGGTGTAGGTTTAGGTTTAGGGATTTGAGAATACATTTTGGTTTTAGGTTATAGGCTAAGATTTAGGTTAAGTTTAGGTTAAGGTTATAAGCTATAGGTTTAGGGAATTGAGAATAGGTTAAGGTTTAGGTTTAGGAAATAGGGTTCGGGTTCATGATCGGGTTTAGGTTTAGGTTTTCAAGTTTAGTTTTTGGTTTAGGTTAGGGAGTTTAGATTAGGATTAGGTGTAGGTTTAGGTTTAGGGATTTGAGAATACATTTAGATTTTAGGTTATAGGTTTAAGTTTAGGTTTAGGTTTTAGGTTTTAGGTTTAGGTTAAGGTTTAGGTTTAGTTTATTAGCCGTAGGTTTAGGAAATTGAGAATAAGTTAAGGTTTAGGTTTAGGAAGTAGGGTTGAGGTACGGGATCGTGTTTAACTTTGGGTTTTCAAGTTTAGGTTTAGGTTTTGGTTATAGGCTCTAGGTTTAGGGAATTGAGAATTGATTAAAGTTTAGGTTTTGGAAATCGGGTTCAGGTTCGGGGTCGGGTTTAGGTTTAGGTTATAAGCTATCGGTTTAGGGAATTGAGAATAGGTTAAGGTTTAGGTTTAGGAAATCGGGTGCGGGTTCGAGATCGGTTTTAGGTTTGGGTTTTCAAGTTTAGGTTTAGGTTTAGGTTAGGGAGTTGAGATTAGGATTAGGTGTAGGTTTAGGTTTAGGGAATTGAGAATACATATAGGTTTTAGGTTTAGGTATAGGTTTCGGTTAAAGGTTAAAGGTTTAGGTTTAGGTATCGGCTTAGCTTTAGGTTAAGGTTAAAGTTATAGGTTATATGTTTAGGTTTAGTATTAGGTATAGGTTTAAGTTGAGGTTAAGGTTTAGGCTTAGGTTATAAGTTTTAGGTTTAGGGAATTGAGAATTGGTTAAGGTTTAGGTTTAGGAAATCGGGTTCGAGTTCGGGATCGGGTTTAGGTTTGGGTTTTCAAGTTTAGGTTTAGGATTAGATTTGCGAGTTGAGATTAGGATTAGGTGTTGGTTTAGGTTTTGGAATTTGAGAATACATTTAGGATTTAGGTTTAGGTTTAGGTTACATGTTAAGGATTAGGTGTAGGTTTAAGTTTAGGTTATAAGCTATAGGTTTAGGGGATTGAAAATTTGTTTAAGGTTTTGGTTTAGGAAATCGGGTTCGGTTTCAGGATCGGGTTTAGGTTTGGGTTTTAAAGTTTAGGTTTAGGTTTAGGTTAGGGAGTTGAGATTCGGATTAGGTGTAGGTTTAGGTAATTGAGAATAGGTTAGGGTTTAGGTTTAGGAAATCGGGTTCAAGTTCGGGATTGGGTTTATTTTTGGGTTTTCAAGTTTGGGTTAGAGAGTTGAGATTAGGATTAGTTTTAGGTTTAGGTTTAGGGATTTGAGAATACATTTAGGTTTTAAGTTTATGTTTAGGTTTAGGTTATAGGTTATAGGTTTAGGTTTAGGATTGGGTATAGGTTTAGGTTATAGGTTATTGGTTTAGGTTTATCTTTAGGTATATGTTTAGGTTTAGGTTAAGGTTTAGGTTTGGGTTATAAGCTATAGGTTTAGGGAATTGAGAATAGGTTAAGGTTTAGGTTTAGGAAATTGGGTTTGGGTTTGGGATCGGGTTTAGGATTGGGTTTTCAAGTTTAGGTTTAAATTTAGGTTCGGGAGTTGAAATTAAGATTAGTTGTAGGTTTAGGTTTAGGGATTTGAGAATACATTTAGGTTTTAGGTTTAGTTTATTGGTTATAGGTTTAGGTTTAGGTTATAAGCTATAGGTTTAGGGAATTGAGAATAGGTTAAGATTTATGTTTAAGAAATTGTTTTTGGGTGTGGGATCGGGTTTAGGTTCGGGTTTTCAAGTTTAGGTTTAGGTTTAGGTTAGGGAGTTGAGATTAGGATTAAGCGTAGGTTGAGGTTTAGGAATTTGAGAATACATTTAGGTTTTAGGCTTTAAGTTTAGGTTTTGGTTTAGATATTTGGTTATAGGTTTAGGTTAAGGTTATAAGCAATAGGTTTAGGTAATTGAGAATATGTTAATGTCTAGGTTTAGGAAATCGGGTTCGGGTTCGGGATCGGGTTTAGGTTTGGGTTTTCAAGTTTAGGTTTAGGGTTTAGGTTAGGGAGTTAAGATTAGGATTAGGTGTAGGTTTAAGTTTATGGATATTAGAATACATTTAGGTTATAGGTTTAGGTTTAGGGAATTGAGAATAGGTTAAGGGTTAGGTTTAGGAAATGGTTCGGGTTCGGGATTGGGTTTAGGTTTGGGTTTTCAAGTTTAGGTTTAGGTTTAGGTTAGCGTGTTGAGATTAGGATTAGGTGTAGGTTTAGGTTTGGGGATTTGAGAATACATTTAGGTTTTAGGTTTAGGTTTAGGTTTAGGTTATAGGTTATAGGTTTAGGTTTAGGTTAAAGGCTATAGGCTTAGGGAATTGAGAATAGGTTAAGGTTTAGGATTAGGAAATCGGGATTGGGGTCGGGATCGGATTTAGGTTTGGGTTTTCAAGTTTAGGTTTAGCTTTAGGTTAGGGAGTTGTGATTAGGATTAGGTGTATGTTTAGGTTTAGGGATTTGAGAATACATTTAGGTTGTAGGTTTAGGTTTAGGTTGTAGGTTAAGGTATAGGTTTAGGGAGTTGAGAATAGGTTAAGGTTTCGGTTTAGGATATCAAGTTTTGGATCGGGTTTAGGTTTGTGTTATCAAGTTTAGGTTTACGTTTAGGTTAGGGAGTAGAGATTAGGATTATGTGTAGGTTTAAGTTTAGGGATTTGAGAATACATTTAGGTTTTATGTTTAGGCTTAGGTTATAGGTTAAGGTTTAGGTTTAGGTTTAGGTTTAGGTTTAGGTTATATGCTATAGGTTTAGGGAATTGAGAATAGGTTAAGGTTTAGGTTTAGGAAATCGGGTTAGGGTTCGGGATCGGGTTTAGGTTTTGTGTTTTCAAGTTTAAGTTTAGGTTTAGGTTAGGGAGTTGAGATTAGGATTAGGTGTAGGTTTAGGTTTTGGGATTCGTGAATACATTTAGGTTTTAGGTTTTAGGTTTAGGTTTAGGTTTAGTTTTTATTTTATAGGTTTAGGTTAATGTTATAAGCTATAGCTTTAGGGAATTGGGAATAGGTTAAGGTTTTGGTTTAGGAAATCGGGTTCGGGTTCTGGGTCGGGTTTTCGTGTTTTGGTTTAGGTTTAGGTTAGGGAGTTGAGATTAGGATTAGTTGTAGGTTTAGTTTTAGGTATTTGCGAATACATTTAGGTTTTAGGTTTAGGTTTTGGTTATATGTTTAACTTTAGGTTTAGGTTTAGGTTATAAGCTATAGGTTTAGGGATTTGAGAATACGTTTAAGTTTTATGTTTAGGTTTAGGTTTTGGTTATAGCTTATAGGTTTAGGTTTAGGTTATAAGCTATAGGTTTAGGGAATTGAGAATAGGTTAAGGTTTAGGTTTAGGAAATCGGGTTCGGGTTCGGGATCGGGTTTAAGTTTGGGTTTTCAAGTTTAGGTTTAGTTTTAGGTTAGGGAGTTGAGATTAAGATTAGGTGTAGGTTTAGGTTTAGAGATTTGAGAATACATTTAGGTTTTAGGTTTAGGATTAGGTTATAGGTTAAGATTTAGGTTTAGGTTATAAGCTATAGCTTTAGGGAATTGAGAATAGGTTAAGGTTTTGGTTTGTGAAATCGAGTTCGGGTTCCCGATCGGGTTTAGGTTTGGGTTTTGAAGTTTAGGTTTAGGTTTAGGTTAGGGAGTTGAGATTAGGATTAGGTGTAGGTTTCTGTTTAGGAATTTGAGAATACATTTAGGTTTAGGTTTAGGTTTAGTTTTTATTTTATAGGTTTAGGTTAAGGTTATAAGCTATAGCTTTTAGGAATTGTGAATAGGTTAAGGTTTTGGTTTAGGAAATCGGGTTTGGGTTCGGGATCGGGTTTAGGTTTGGGTTTTCAAGTTTTGGTTTAGGTTTAGGTTAGGGAGTTGAGATTAGGATTAGGTATAGGTTTAGTTTTAGGGATTTGCGAATACATTTTGGTTTTAAGTTTATGTTTAGGTTATATGTTTAGGTTTAGGTTTAGGTTTAGGTTATAAGCTATAGGTTTAGGGATTTGAGAATACGTTTAGGTTTAGGTTTTGGTTATAGCTTATAGGTTTAGGTTTAGGTTATAAGCTATAGGTTTAGGGAATTGAGAATAGGTTAAGGTTTAGGTTTAGGAAATTGGGTTCGGGTTCGGCATCCGGTTTATATTTGGGTTTTCAAGGTTATCTTTAAGTTTAGCTTAGGGAGTTGAGATTAGGATTACGTGTAGGTTTAGGTTTAGAGATTTGAGAATACATTTAGGTTTTAAGTTTAGGATTAGGTTATAGGTTAAAATTTAGGTTTAGGTTATAAGCTATAGGTTTAGGGAATTGAGAATAGGTTGAGGTTTAGGTTTAGGAAATCGGGTTTGGGTTCGGGTTCGGGATCGGGTTTAGGTTTGGGTTTTCAAGTTTAGATTTAGGTTTAGGTTAGGGAGTTGAGATTAGGATTAGGTGTAGGTTTATATTTAGGGATTTGAGAATACATTTAGGTTTTAGGTTTAGGTTTAGGTTTAGGTTTAGGTATATGTATAGGTTTAGGTTTAGGTTAAGGTTTAGGTTATTGGTTATAGGTTTTGGTTTAGCTTTAGATATTGGTTTAGGTTTAGGTTAAGGTTTAGGTTTAGGTTATAAGATAAAGGTTTAGGGAAGTAGGAATAGGTTAAGGTTTGGGTTTAGGAAATAGGGTTTAGGTTCGGGATCGGGTTTAGGTTTGGGTTACCAAGTTTAGGTTTAGGTTTAGGTTAGGGAGTTGAGATTAGGATTAGGTGTAAGTTTAGGTTTAGGGATTTGAGAACACATTTAGGTTTTAGGTTTAGGTTTAGGTTCTAGGTTAAGGTTTAGGTTAAGGTTATAAGCTATTGGTTTTGTGAATTGAGAATAGGTTAAGGTTTAGGTTTAGGAAATCGGGTTCGGGTTCGAGTTCGGGATCGAGTTTAGGTTTGGGTTTTCAAGTTTAGGTTTAGGTTTAGGTTAGGGAGTTGTGATTAGGATTAGGTGTAGGTTTATGTTTAGGGATTTGAGAATACATTTAGGTTTTAGGTTTTAGGTTTAGGTTTAGGTTTAGGTTTTAGGTTTAGGTTACGGTTTTGGTTAATGTTTAGGTTTAGTTTATAAGCTATAGGTTTATGTAATTGAGAATAGGTTAATGTTTAAGTTTAGGAAATTGTGTTCGGGTTCGGGATCGTGTTTCGGTTTGGGTTTTCATGTTTTGGTTTAGGTTTAGGTTATAGGTTTAGGTTTAGGTTTAGGTTTTGGTTATAAGCTATGGGTTTAGGTAATTGAGAATAAGTTAAGGTTTTGGTTTAGGAAATCGGGTTCAGGTTCGGGATCGGGTTTAGGTTCAGGTTTTTAAGTTTAGGTTTATGTTTTGGTTAGGGAGTATAGATTCGGTTTAGTTGTAGGTTTAGGTTTAGGGATTTGAGAATACATTTAGGTTTTAGGTTTAGGTTATAGGTTATAGGTTTTGGTTTAGGTTATAAGCTATAGGTTTAGGGAGTTGAGAATAGGTTAAGGTTTACGTTTTGGAAATCGCGTTCGGGGTCGGGAGCGAGTTTTGGTTTTAGTTTACAAGTTTAGGTTTAGGTTTAGGTTAAGGAGTTGATATTAGGATTAGGTGTAGGTTTAGGTTTAGGGATTTGGGAATACATTTAGGTTTTAGGTTTAGGATTAGGTTACAGGTTAAGGTTTAGGTTTAGGTTATAACCTAGAGGTTTAGGGAATTGAGAATAGGTTAAGGTTTAGGTTTAGAAAATCGGGTTCGGGTTCGGGATCGGGTTTAGGTTTAGGTTTTTAAGTTTAGGTTGAGGTTAAGGTTAGAGAGTTGAGATTAGGATGAGGTATAGGTTTAGGTTTAGGTATTTGAGAATACATTTAGGTTTTCGGTTTATGTTTAGGTTTAGGTTATAGGTTATAGGTTTAGGTTTAGGATTAGGTATAGGTTTAGGTTATAGGGTATAGGTTTAGGTTTAACTTTAGGTATAGGTTAAGGTTTAGGTTTACATTATAAGCTATATGTTTAGGAAATTGAGAAGAGGTTAAGGTTTATGTAAGGCCTGTATCCTACTCTGTACCATTCCATAGGCTTTTGCGATCTTTCTGGTCGAATTCTGGCAACCTTCGACCTGTATCCGATGTTTGCGTATGATCCTAAGCTGAGTTATGTTAACTCGAGTCGACTCACCTCGAGAATTATACCTTAGCGACTGCGCAGTCACCGTGGTTCCGATGTCGAGTCTCGCGCACCAAGGCGATACCCACACCACGAGATGTGGGCCCACGTTCAATTCAAGGAAAACGCCGCGCGTTGTAAAACCCAAGAGAATCCCTACGACTTGTCACTTCAATCAATCAATCAATCACCTCATGTCAAGTACACATCACCTTTCACCCATCCCCAAGCAACCCCTAAAGTCAATACTCTCTCTCTCCACCCATCAAGTACACTTATCCATCACTCACATCCCATCCTCTCTCTCTTTCTCTCATTTCTCTATTTTTCAAGCAAGCTCCCAAGAGAAACCGTCCATGGTTTTCTAAGTTGAGGGAGATGTCATGTGTGGCCCACCTTCCTACCACCCAATCCAACTGTCCAATCTCCATCATTCTCCATCAAAGTCGAAGCCAAGGAGCTTAGCTTGCCATTGATCCAAGAAGAAGCAGAAAAGGTGAGTGATTTTTATGATTTTCTACCGTTGATTTTGTGATTTGAGGGTCCACATGCGGTGGGACCCATATTGATGTATGTTTTCTATTAAGGAGGGGCCTATAGTGGTGGGGTCCCTCCCATTTTCACCGATTCTCTCTCTCTCTCTCTCTCTCTCTCTCCTTTTTTCGATTATGGACCACCTGGATATAGGCCTAATTGAATGATCCAGCATCCGCCCCAGGAGGGTGGGACCTTCACGCCCACCATGTTGGGACGATTAGTTTGGTTGATGCCTTAGATGGTGGGAAAACATAAATATCAGTTTGTTTCAGATTTGGTGGGCCACATTGATGTGGACCCCACCCTGAGGGATGTATTGTATCTGCTCTATCTGTCCGTGGAGGGCACAACGGGTCATGCAGGGCCATGAGCTGCTGGACCGTCTGCTATCCAGCAGTAGCCCCTGGATGAAGGAAAACATAAATAACAGCTTGATCCAAGCGTGCCGACCAACTGGACGAGGACCACCGTCATCTATGTGCTTCATCAACGCTGTCCATCCATTTTAACCGAGATGTGATCATGGCCCACCTGGCATGAATTGATGGACGGCGAGGACCACAGCTATGAAGCTGCGGTCTTGACCTCAACAGGTGGTGTGGGACCACCTCAATGTACGTGTTCCATTCCAGTTGAGGGACCCACATTGACGTACGTGTTTTATACATCCACCTTCCATTGGGCAGGGACGGCGGGTCCCCACCTTGATTTATGTTTTCTGATGGACGATGCTGCTGTGGGATGCCACCGTGATGTTTGAGAGGTGGGACCCACCGTGGGGATCGAATTGGCTGGTGCGCATCCCTCCTGGCGTCACCAGGTTCGGTGGGACCCACTTGTATGGATTTCACCCACACCATCCATCTGTTTTCATTCAGACAGACCGTCTGATGGACGGTAGCACCAGTGCACGTCAAGAAAGCTGTGTGGGCCCCAGCCATGGGGTGTGGCTTTGTAACACCCTGAAATTCGAGGGTCGAGTAGCAACTCAACTCTCGAGTTCCAGAACATTACTTATGCAACATAGATGATGAAGATTGAATGTTGTCTGTGTCAGTGCAATAAACATGAATGAAATTATACCAAAACAGTAATTCATACTCCAGATAAATTGTATAAAGGCAAGTGGAAGACTGAAACTGTACATATAAGGTATGTAAGGAAACAAAACCATCATGATCTCCAGAGTATGAATACTAACTGAGTATCCATATACATGTATTGTTTCTGAATCAAAAGGTCAAAATACAACTAAAAGATAGATCCTAAAATCCCCGCGATCCAGTCGGCCTAAGCAAAGCCATCAGAGTATTGCATGTATGAGAACTCGTCCTGGTCCTCATCGTAGTCTGGCTCCACCTCCTGAAATGACGTATCATCTATACCTGAGACAGAGTCTGGTTGGTGTGTACAACACCGTCCCGTAACGTGGGAGTGAGTAGCTAACTCAGTGGAACAATAAAGCATAGGTTAACATGTTATCAATTCAGTCAAGCAGTAATGATAAAGCAGTACAATCAAACAATCCTAACTACTCTTATTAAATGCAAGTATGAAATGACATGATGATGCCCTTACCAAACCACCCTCATGCGACATCATCTTACGTTCGCGAATGCGTTCATCCCTCAGTGCTCCACATTACCAGGCACATGCAGTGCGATGATGAGCATGATTACCGAGTAATTATTAGTCCATTTCAAACAGCAGTATTGGGAAACTAAGGTACCTCCCTTGTATCATTCCCAAACATGATCCATTATAGGGTCATCAATCCTAGTTAATCTCATACGATGGTGTGTTTCTAAGTCGCTGGAAAGGCTGCCAGGGCTGTTACGCACAAAGGTTACACCACTCCCCCATCACCCTTTTAACGGTTCATCACTATACAGATACAGGCCTAGTTCATACTCTATACACTACGGCAAAACTCGTCGCTTCACTGCAAATTCAGAGTATGCTCGAGGTCACTACAAAGGGCTGCCAGGACTATTACGCATAAAGGTTACAGCGCTCCCCATCACCTTATCAATGTAGGCCGACAGCTTGAAGATAGTGTCCCATACCACCATAATCGACTCACGAGTCTGGTTGCGCACTGGTCACTACGGGGAGGCACGTGGCCCCAGCATAGGCCGACAGCTCGACCACGATGTCCCATACCACCATGCACGGCTCATGAGTCTTAGCGGATCGAGGTACCATGGTTAATGGGATTTCACTGGTAAGTTTGGTACCCTAGGTTCAAGCAGTAGCGACCAAACATGGTGAACATACATTAGACATATCGAGTTACTTGACGAGCCTGACTAGCTCAAGTACACAATTAATTGAATGACATGAAGTGCATAAGCACTTCGCGTGGCCTAACCACTGTTGCCAACTGAAGTACGACCCGGGTTCGTCAAACACATCCTACGTGGAGAAATGAATATCAACTACGATCTCAAGTCTGGTACCGATTGTTTGGACTATAGACATAGTCCCAAACTCAACCAATCCCTATTCATAGCATGTGGAGTAAAGCATAATGAACAAAGTAATTTAAGCATATTAACAAGTATGTCATAAAGCATGTTATAAAGCACTACATAAATAGGAATACAAACACATATATTGCATAAGTAAGCGGTTTAAGTAAACAACCTCATGGAGGAAATCATACATGTCTCTAAGGTAGTTGAGAATCCCATCTCAACACCCACCTAAGGCATCATCATCTAAACACTTACTCGCACTAGCATTTTCACAAACACTTAGCAAACACTATTTTAACATACTTAGTGTATGTTAGCCAAACATGTATTAGGGCAAGTCCTTTCACCAAGCGAGTATTTTACGTACATATGTGTTCACTCCCCAAGTGCAGGGTTGTGATGTAGTAATAAACTCGGTGAGACCGAGGTCGAATCCACAGGAGCTGAAACCTGTACGTGATCTGAAACTAACTAGAAATAGAACTAGAATGAGATGAAATCGAAATCAAGTATAAATTGAGTGAATAATGGTGAAATAGTAATCTAAAATTTAGAGAATTAAAGGAAAGAAAACTAGGGATTCAGAGGATCCACTTGTAGAGATCAGAGAGATCTACGCTTGATTCATGAACTCAATCTGAACTTCCTTTTGATCCGGTTTTTAAGAGATGAGACGGGTATAAATTAGAATGGATTCCATCACAAAACCATGTCCATGAGACAAAGCAAACAATGGAATTAAACCAATTCAACAGCCAATCTGAGTGATGTATGAATGTCAGGAAGAGTTCTGTCATTCCACCATGTCCAAGGGGCGATGGTGAACAACAGGGCGTCCTGGCTTCATAATCACAAGAAGGGAAAAGGAAATACTCAAGCTATTGCAGATCTATTATAATGTCAGTCACAACAAACCATTAAAAACTAATCGCATTCCTTAAAATCAAACCAAAAAAAAGTAGTTCAGGACATGAATCAGAACCGTAAAATATCACCCATCACGCTACAAGCTTCACCTCTTGGCCCTAGCCAAGAGGTTTAGCCAACCATGTTGGGTTGAATCCCTCAAACAGAACAAAAGAAGAAGAAAAAGAAAAAGAAAAGAAAAATAGAAAAAACTCCAACAGTCTCTCTCTCTCTCTCGTTCACCAAAGCTGTACCCCCTTTTCTCTTCTTTTTGGTCTTTTTATAGGAAGATGGAGTCTGAGGTGGAGGTCGGCTGGAACAGCTGGAGTCGGTGGAGAGCTTACGCATTTGCAGCCGACTCCACACAGGTCTGTCTCTGCGCCAACAACTGCATGGCCTGATCGCGTTTGAAGTGGTTTCGAGAGAAGGAATCTTCCCTTCCTCAAATTCTGTCAGCGTGGCAAGGCTAAGAACCCATTGCCCGCTCAAATGAACGGTTTGGATCATCGATCTGATCACGGACGGTGGCCCACAATCGCGAACCGAAACCAGACAGCGATAACGCTGTTTCAAAAAACGGAAAATTCTGTTTTCTGCTGAGGTTGGTGGGGCCCATTACTGAATTCGACGGAGGAATCCACGCCTTCCATTAGATGCGTGACGAAAAAACGGCCAAATATGAAGGTTTTTACTTTCCATTGATGCGTCCAAAAGAAGAAATCACGCTAACTACTTTTGAACGTCGCGAGACAGCCCGATTATGGCCTCTGTATTTCGCACTTGTGTATGCATGGGAACAAAATATCAGCTTGGGTTCGATCCTTTCGAGGCCCTCTACCAGATGGACGGCTTGGATCAGCCGTACGGAGCATGTGTGGGGCCCACAATTGTCCGAAAAATCAGACAGCGCCGTTCGTGCGTTAGCTGAAAACGGCAGTTGCCGTTTTTGAAACCCATTGCGGGCGGATGCGGAAGGTGGTCGCGGTTAGCAGCGCTGACCGCCTTAAGCTGGCGCGGTACTCGGCGTACGTGCGCATGCTATGTGCACACGCCTCATACACAGGGCCCACTGTAATTTTTATGATCAATCCACTCCAACCATATGTTTGGTCTCCCCTTTTAAAGCGTTGAATCCAAAGTTGATGCAGATCCAGATATCAGGTGGGCCCCAAATTGATGGTTAATATTCTGATTTGTCTGTTAGCCCACTTCCCGAGATCTTCAATGACTGAAATTTAATATGTACGGTTAATTTATGTCACCCATCACATATATGAAGTTTCAAGTCAATCGGATGGCGGGAACCATGTGATCTTGCATTTTGTACCAATTTCAGGCCTCTTTAACGTGAACGACTTGATTTTCTCGGATCCTTGGCGTGTAAATTCTTCAATATCGATCCTCTGGAGTCTGTCCCTTGCTGTGGTGATTTCAGAGCATCCAATACACACTTTTTAGCACCTTTTTGTAGTCCACACTTGCAAATGTACCTTGCATCACAAACACGATTAAATTTGGATTTTAAACGGTGGCATGTTCATAAATCCGGTAATAACTGTGGTCTAATATGCAATATTTGACCCTCAACACAACCCCCAACCAGCATTTTGCTAGTCCCGAGCAAAGTATGCGAAAATTAAGTTGAGAATTACAAGACAATTTCTATGAACTCAGGTGATCTTTGAGACACAATCTAGATACTAGAATTCTAAAATTCATGAATGTTGGGCATTACTTTCTTTTGAATTCAAGTGCATGGTAAATTCCATAATCAAGTTCAAGGTATTAATCCATCAATCAGACAAATTCTGAACATTAAGATCCATGAGTGTAGAGTGTAATCTCAGCTTATCAACATTAAGAGATCCAATTGTCAATTTCATGATATCACAGGTAATTAACAACGGAATTCATAACAACCAAAACTGAAACCAACGCTTGCCTTTTAGATCATCTTTTCATTCTATCAGCCTTTGATATTTTTATGAACAGTAACGTCAAGGAGGGGAATCAAATCCTCACCTATGGGGAGCAAACCTATGGTGAAAACTTGTCGCCTAACTTTTTCTTTTTTTCATATCATCTATCGGGAGTTAAATCTACACCTATAGGGAGCAGACCTATGGTGAAGACCATTCGCCCAATCCTTTCAATTTCTCAGGTTGGTTCCTTTTACGCATAGTGATCTCCAAGTTAATCCTTTAATATCAAACTGAGACCTCAATGTGTAAGCGAGATGTGACATGTGAAATCATGACTCAATCAATGTTTAAAACTTCTAATCATGGATTAATATTTCGAACTTAACTGTGAAATCTGATAGATACTGAATCCAAGAGTCATAAGTTACCAACATCACTTATCTTGTAACTCTAAATCCAAGATGGCCGTCAAGATCATTTTGAATGTACAAGAAAGTCCAGAAAAAATTTAAAAATTTTCACAAATTTTGCTCAAGACCAAGAAAACACTGATTAGGAAACCTAATCTCCCACCCCCAACCTAAAATCTACATTGTCCTCAATGTGAAAGATGTAAGCATGTCATGCACATGGGACAACGAAAGTAAATGAGAAGTGATGGGAAGATAGTACCTGGGTAACGAGTCGAGAGAGACTTTCCAAGAGATCGCAGCATGGAATCCAATCAGCACAAGAGAGAAAACAACATAAAATTAAAAAAAATAAAATCCTACCTATACCACTTTCGCAGGTGCTTTCGATTGCATTTAGCGCATGCAACAAGCCTTTAAACCCATAGGTTTCCCCTAGAGGACGAGTTGTAGTCTCGTGAGGGTTTGCAGCAATGTTACCCACAAACATTAAATTAACTGACTAGGAAAATGAAATGAAAAGCTGGGTTGCCTCTTAGGAGTGCTAAGTTTACCATCTATCCTAAAATAACATAAATCAAACTACCCTAGTCCTAAGAAAGCAGGGAAAAACTACTCGATCATACTGCAAGGTTCCTCTTCCGGCCAGTATCTTGATAAGTTTCTCAATAAGTTCCTCAACAAGATCATCCAAAAGCCATTTTTGTAATAGGCTTGGATGCCCTGGAGCATGACTTTCCAGATAAACTTATGTACCTCATAAGAATTTTTCCATTGAATTGCTTGAGGTATCCAAAGTATATACGATTCACCTGTGTCAGAAGAAGTTCCAACGTTAGTATCCCATGGTGAATCAGAGACTACAAATAGATAAAGTTTAGAAAACTTCGCCAAAAGTGATGTAGCCTCAACACATTCCAAAGTTCTAGACTTCGGTTTCATTTTCAGCTCATCTTCCTTTAATGGTAAACAATTAGGAGCTGGGGAAGAAGTGGCTTCAGAGTAAGGGTGCGCTTGGTCCGTGACAACCACCGAGGTGGTGTCATGTAAGGAATCCACCTTTTCTTGTATCATGAGGTCATTGGGATCCACAAGGTGTGCCAAGCATGAGTTCAAAGATGTGGGAAAGTCAGCTGGGAGTGACTCGTCTCCTGTATCGAAATCTGTGATGATGAGCCCAAGGATTCCATCATCTTTTGAAGGAGATGGATGCATGCTCGCTTGCTCTTGCCCTTTACAGACAGATGGACAATCAATAGGTGAAGAATTGATGTGAAGACTCTGGTCATTGAAGCTTCTCAGTGGAGGCATTGAATCGTCTAAAGTGTGTAGTTCAGATTGTAGCCCTAACTGGGTAGTTTCAAATTCCAGAGATAAATCAAGCAAATCATCCATCGCTCGAATCATATCATCATTCAATTCAGGGCAGTGGTCCAAACATGCATCACAAGAGTTGGAAGGGTTAGTTGAAAATGGTTCATTCTCCACATTCAAATCAATCATATCAGGCAGGTGGAGTGGATCATTATAGTTGACAGCTTCCTGAACCTCATGATCATTCGCAGGGGCCACACTTGAGATTGAATCCCAATACTCATTATCATCCAGTTTCGTGCAGTGTGAACTTGGGATGGGATCACATTCCTCACATTCTACTCCTAGATTGGGTTGAGGTTCGAATAAACTAACCTCTACCTCATCAATGTAATCATGTATGTCATGTGAGTGAAGTGTGTCACAATCATTATATTTGAAAGACACCCACGTCTCTTGATCATTCCTTTGGACAGTCATCGAGATCGACTCATCGAGAAATTTAACCATCTACTCATTAATGGAATCCAATTCCTCATTCATAATTTCAGTTTCTTCCATAAGCGAGTTATGATCACTTTCTTCACATTCTGCTTCTAGATTAGGATGAGGCTGGGATAACCTAGCCTCTTCCTTCTCCATAAGTTGTGACTGAATGATTGGAATTGAGGATTTGAGCAATTCACATGATTGAATGACAAGTTGATTGAACTGCTCTTGTGCTTTCATGAGCTTCTGAAGTGAATCCTCTTGGATTGTTTCTGATTGGGTTTCAAAGGTAGATGTCCCAAGAGAATTATCACTATGATATATAGCTGGTTCAGCTTCCTGACATTGATGTTTCCATTGATTATAGTCGTACGGATCATAGGTAGGAGAATCTGATGGTTGGTAATACTTATTATCACTCATAATATAATCACGCATTGTTTTCTTTTTCTCAGATGAGTGATAATAATTCGCACTCCCATAGTTATGATAACCCCAACACTCACGTACTGTCCGTGGGGTGTAATTGTTCTCCCGTATATGATCGCGTAAGGACTTCTTAACCGATGGAGTGTTATGCTCAGGTCGGTTCTCGATGATTGTTTCAGGAAAATTTTGAGACATAGGTGGATGTTTATCATAATCATCATACATCCCTTCACACTGTTTCGCATGCTCAAAAGCTATCTCAGCATATTGATGTTCCCACTCGTGCATATACATGGTGAAACCCTTAATCTGAATCTAATTCTAAGAAAAATAGAGAAAAGATCCTACAACAGTATGGAAAGTAAGAGGAGGAGAAGTTAGAAGGAAAGTACCAAATGAGAAGTTCCTATGTTAAAATCCTGCAAAAGAAAACAAAAGAGGTTAGCTTCTAAAATAGAAAGTCTAAAGTTAGAAAGTTCCTACAATAGAAAGTTTTTAAAATAGAAAATTTAAACCAAAAAATAAAAAAATTTCTAAAAACAAACTAATTCCTAAAAAGAAAAGTTTCTAAAAATAAAATAAGGGAAAGATGAGTTAGTTTCTAAAATTAGAAAGAGTCTCTAAAAAGGGAAATAACTAACCTAATTAAAAACAAAAGAGAAAATTTCTAAAAATAAATTAGTTCCTAAAAATAAAATAAATTCTAAAAAAAAATAATTAGGAAAGTTCTAAGCCTAAAGTTAGAAAGTTCTAAATTAGAAATCCTAATCCAAAAATAGAAAGTAATGTTAGTTTCTAAAAAGGAAACCTATATTAAGAAATTTCTAAAACTAAAATTCTAATTTTAAAAATAGAAAAAGTAGAGAAATTAGAAAGGGATTACCAAATTAGAAGTTTATGTCAGGCACCTACAAAATAGGAAGAAAGATTAGTTTCTAAAATTAAAATAAACTAAGAACTAAAGTTAGAAAAAATAAAAAATAAAAAATCCTAATCTTAAACTAATCCTAAGACTAATTAATTTCAGAAAACGTAGCCGTCAGTCCCCGGCAACGGCGCCAAAAACTTGTTCACTCCCCAAGTGCAGGGTTGTGATGTAGTAATAAACTCGGTGAGACCGAGGTCGAATCCACAGGGACTGAAACCTGTACGTGATCTGAAACTAACTAGAAATAGAACTAGAATGAGATGAAATCGAAATCAAGTATAAATTGAGTGAATAATGGTGAAATAGTAATCTAAAATTTAGAGAATTAAAGGAAAGAAAACTAGGGATTCAGAGGATCCACTTGTAGAGATCAGAGAGATCTACGCTTGATTCATGAACTCAATCTGAACTTCCTTTTGATCCGGTTTTCAAGAGATGAGACGGGTATAAATTAGAATGGATTCCATCACAAAACCATGCCCATGAGACAAAGCAAACAATGGAATTAAACCAATTCAACAGCCAATCTGAGTGATGTATGAATGTCAGGAAGAGTTCTGTCATTCCACCATGTCCAAGGGGCGATGGTGAACAACAGGGCCCTGACTTCATAATCACAAGAAGGGAAAAGGAAATACTCAAGCTATTGCAGATCTATTATAATGTCAGTCACAACAAACCATTAAAAACTAATCGCATTCCTTAAAATCAAACAAAAAAAAAAGTAGTTCAGGACATGAATCAGAACCGTAAAATATCACCCATCACGCTACAAGCTTCACCTCTTGGCCCTAGCCAAGAGGTTTAGCTAACCATGTTGGGTTGAATCCCTCAAACAGAACAAAAGAAGAAGAAAAAGAAAAAGAAAAGAAAAATAGAAAAAACTCCAACAGTCTCTCTCTCTCTCTCTCTCTCTCGTTCACCAAAGCTGTACCCCCTTTTCTCTTCTTTTTGGTCTTTTTATAGGAAGATGGAGTCTGAGGTGGAGGTCATTTGGAGCAGTGGAGTCGGTGGAGAGCTTACACATTCGCGTACCGACTCCACATAGGTGTCTCTCGCGCCAACAATCGCATGGCCTGATCGCGTTTGAAGTGGTTTCGAGAGAAGGAATCTTCCCTTCCTCAAATTCTGTCAGCGTGGCAAGGCTAAGAACCCATTGCCCGCTCAAATGAACGGTTTGGATCATCGATCGATCACGGACGGTGGCCCACAATCGCGAACCGAAACAGACAATGATATGTTGTTTCAAAAACAGAAAATTCCGTTTTCTGTGAGGTTGGTGGGGCCCATTCTTGGTCGACGGAGGAATCCACGCCTTCCATTAGATGCGTGACGAAAAAACGGCCAAATATGAAGGTTTTTACTTTCCATTGATGCGTCCAAAAGAAGAAATCACGCTAACTACTTTTGAACGTCGCGAGACAGCCCGATTATGGCCTCTGTATTTCGCACTTGTGTATGCATGGGAACAAAATATCAGCTTGGGTTTGATCCTTTCGAGGCCCTCTACCAGATGGACGGCTTGGATCAGCCGTACGGAGCATGTGTGGGGCCCACAATCGTCCGAAAAATCAGACAGCGTCGTTCGTGCGTTAGCTGAAAACGGCAGTTGCCATTTTTGAAACCCATTGCGGGCGGATGCGGAAGGTGGTCGCGGTTAGCAGCGCTGACCGCCTTAAGCTGGCGCGGTACTCGGCGTACGTGCGCATGCTATGTGCACACGCCTCATACACAGGGCCCACTGTAATTTTTATGATCAATCAACTCCAACCATATGTTTGGTCTCCCCTTTTAAAGCGTTGAATCCAAAGTTGATGCAGATCCAGATATCAGGTGGGCCCCAAATTGATGGTTAATAATCTGATTGTCTGTTAGCCCACTTCCCGAGATCTTCAATGACTGAAATTTAATATGTACGATTAATTTATGTCACCCATCACATATATGAAGTTTCAAGTCAATCGGATGGCGGGAACCATGTGATCTTGCATTTTGTACCAATTTCAGGCCTCTTTAACGTGAACGACTTGATTTTCTCGGATCCTTGGCGTGTAAATTCTTCAATATCGATCCTCTGGAGTCTGTCCCTTGCTGTGGTGATTTCAGAGCATCCAATACACACTTTTAGCACCTTTTTGTAGTCCACACTTGCAAATGTACCTTGCATCACAAACACGATTAAATTAGGATTTTAAACGGTGGCATGTTCATAAATCCGGTAATAACTGTGATCTAATATGCAATATTTGACCCTCAACAATATGATATATTCATACAGCGAATAATCATGCCAAACACACTTCCAAAATATATATGTATACGGTACTTTCTACAATACACTATTTCTACATACATAGTGTATATTAGCATAACATGTATTAGGGCGAATTCTTTCGCCAAATAAGTATTTTATCCATATATCATATATTCATACAACAAATAATCATGTCAAACATATTTCCAAAATATATACGTATACGGTATTTTCTACAAATACCTAGAATATGTAAAATTCTATATTCTATGTCTTTAATCGAAAAAGAAAACAGAAAGCACTTTGTACACGTGCAATTGCATGCAGATCATGAATCTATCATTATCTAACATTGAAAGCGTTAAAACTGTAACCTACACACCTAAAGTCCTCACATTATACCGTAGAATCGCAACGGATCAGCTAGGTTTGCCAAGCTTCCGTATTCGGCAGTTTGGTAGCCCAAAGAATGAAATAGGTTAGTTATTTCGTAACCTACAACCTTCACGCCCCAAAATAGATTAGGGTTAGGGTTTCTTACCTCAAAATGAAGTCGGTTTTGCCTGGAAAGCGATAAGAACGGAGTGGTGGAGCTTGGGTAGTGGCAGGAAACAGTAACAGGGAGATTCTCCCACTTCTCTCACTCTTTCTCTCTCTTTTCTCACTTTTCTCTCTAGGGTTTCTCTCAAATTCGTATGGCTGTGAGAGAGAGGGTTCTAAGGTCCTTATATAGCCTAAAATCTCTCCAAACTAGACTTGTGGACAAGGTATACTTAGGTTATAACCAAAGTGACACTGTTTCAGCTCAACGGAGGATTTCTGGCGAGCCTCCTTGAGCCAAAGGTCAGACTTAAGCTCATCAGCCTTGAATCCAGGTAAAGTTAAGTTTTCGTTTCAGTCGGATTCCCAGATCACGCGTGGCGGACCAGTTTCAGTTCAACGGTCAGTGGATCCCGATCCAAAATTCCAAGTACATGGATATGTTTATGAAATTTTTCCTGATTCGAGGGTGTATTTGGATCAGATTCTGACGGTCTGGTTGCTTACAAATTGACCACAAGTAACAAGTCTCAGATCACTATTCAAGATATTTATTTTGGAAAGAAAACAAGTGTTTTCACACTCCCTCACTCCGGACTCAAGCGAACAGCCGTGGGACACAGGCCGGATTTGATTTCCGAGATGGTAGTCAAGCCCAGCGAGGCGGTCCTAAGTCCTTAACCTCGTATTATTCGGACTCCCGATGTGCGGTCCAGACCTGATACGTAGTTTCAATGTGCTCCCGAGAGCAGTCGGGTAATGAGTTTGATCCTAGACTTTAGGTAACCTAGCGTCAATGATTCTACAAGTTTTGGGTCTTGCAGATCGTATTTAAAGCGATTCAAATGGATTTTATGGCTAAGCTAGTTTAGCACTTAGTTAACTTTGTCAAATTTTAAAGGATTTAATCCTAAGTGATTTCTGGCAGAGGTAGGACTCGGGCCATTGTACGAAAATTTTTGAGTTGTTACAGGCTTCCATCCACACTGTTCATATTGTGGTGGGCCTCTCCTGGGTTGCACGTGTGGATCCTCACCGTCCATGGCTTGGACGGTGGGCCACATTGATAAAGGTATTTCATCCAGCGTCCATATGTCTGGACGCTGGCACTTTCACACTCTCACACACCCACACATGTATATATTTATACATATAATATATATGTAACCTTATATAATATAAATTTATATTAAATAAATGTTATAGTGGGCCACTCCTACGTGGGACCCACCTTAATCATAATATCTACACCGTCCAGATGGATCTGGACGGTGAGTATGGCAGCCTCCTGCCATTTCATAGATATATAATATATAATATTATATTATATGATATATGCTATATTAATAGTAATGTTGGTGGGCCACTACGTGGACCGCACTATGATGTATCACTACATCTGCACCGTCCAGTTGCAGGCATGCTATCTAACCGTCCCTCTATCTGACATGCCTCATGGCCCCACACTGATGGATGTTTTTTTTCTTCCATCCCAACCGTCCATCCATTTCTACAGTGGGCCACCTAGACGTATGTATGGTGGGCCCCATGTGTAACCCGCTTGCTGATGGCTGGAGTACGTCACCAGCCATGTGGGCCCCATCATACGTATGTGTTATACTCCAACCGTCCAACCATTGCTGGACGGTGGGACCCATCAGCACGTGTGGGGTCTCCACCGCCCAGCTGTGGCTCGTGGACCCTACCCATGATGTGTGTCAGATCCAACCGTCCATTCATTTGTCAGCTCATCCTAAGGCTGGGATTTAAAATAATAATAATAATATTTTTAATGATAATAAATAAGACTGATTTAGCATCAAGTGGACCGCCCTACTGAAATAGTGGTGTTAAACGTCTACCATTGAAACCCCTCCGGGTTACAAAAATTTTGAATCAATATGATATTTGTTTTTCCTCCATATCCAGGTCTTTGAGACCTTATGAACAGACTGGATGGAAAATAAATGTTATGGTGGGCCCATTGGAATTTAATGGTGGAAATCATTATCACCATTGCCATTTGTGGTATGGTCCAGATGATCCTTTGGATGTGATTCATTTTTGAATAATGCTCTAAAATGATCTCTAGCTAGAGATGAATGTTTGGTTTGGGCCCTTTCGAATCGGCCCATCTTGATTCGACCCATTTGACTTGGTCCATTTGATTTGGCCCGTTTACTTGGCCCATTTAATTCGGCCCATTGATACGGCCAGATGTGATGCATTCATGGCCCATGTGCCAAGGCCTATAGTGATGTGTATTAGGCCCTTGTGTGGGGCCATAGGCCCACTATATGTTTGGCTCGGTGTGGGTCACTCTTTGGGAGCAATGTTGGTTGAATGTCCAAATTGATGGACAATGATGGTTGAATGTCCACATTGTGACCTTCCATTAGGCCTTGTTAGGCCCATTCTTACTGATTTCAATTGTCATGACCAATTGCTGATTCCGATTGTTGTGACCGATTGCCGATTTCGATTGTCGTGACCGATTTGCCGATTCCGATTATCGATCGATTCCGTTTATTATGACCGATTACTGATTCTGATTGATGTGACTGATTTACCGATTCTGATTATTGATCGATTCTGATTGTCGTGACCGATTGTCGATTTCGATTATCGTGTCCGATTTGCCGATTCTGATTATCGATCGATTCTGATTGTCATGACCGATTGCTGATTCTGATTGACGTGATCGATTTACTGATTTTGATTATCAATTGATTCTGATTGTCGTGACCGATTGCCGATTCTGATTGACGTGATCAATTTGTTGATTCTAATTATCGATCGATTCTGATTATCTTGAACGATTGACGTAACCGATTTGCTGATTTCGATTATTGATCGATTCCAATTGTCATGATCGATTGTCAATTCTGATTGCCGTGACCGATCTGCCGATTCTGATTATCGATCAATCCCGATTGTCATGGCCGATTGCCGATTAGCGATCGAGGCCGATTTCAAAACTGCTTGCCGATTCTAATTGACGTGACCAATTTGCCGATTCTAATTATCATGACCGATTGCCTATTCCATTGACGTGACCGATTTACCGATTCTGATCTGTCGAGACCGAGTATCAAGGTTGATTCTGATTGCCGAGGCCGATTCCGATTGTTGGGGTCGAGTATCGAGGTCGATTCCAAGTGTCAATTTCGATTGTTGAGGCCGAGGCCGATTGTCGAGACCTATAGGATGTATATGCGACCCGTAGTTGGGGCCCATTGTGATCTATTCATGGCCTATGGGCAAGGCCCATTGTGATATGCATTAGGCCCATGATGCATGGCCCATTTGACGTATTTGAGACCCATGTGTAGGGCCCACATGTCAGGTATTTAAGGCCCATGAGTAGGGCCCACCTGTTGTGTATATGTGACCCTTAGGTAAGGCCACTATATTGTATATTAGGCCTTTGTGTGAGGCCATGGGCCCATTATATGTTTGGCTTTATGTAGGCCATTCCTTGGGGCAATGTTGGTTAGATGTCCACATTGTCAAGGCCGATTGTTGATGCTGGTTATGGATATCGATTTTGAGTATGTGACAACATAGATCATGATGCATGCCCATGCTCATCATCTGCATGTTTGTTATGAGATGTGGTGGACCATTTCATATGACATTGGACAGGTTGTTATGAGACTCCCAGATAGGCGAAGGTTATCTCACATGAGTGCACGGTATGCACAGGATTAATGCATGACTGGATTGTATGACTCATGTATCTTGCATTGTGATTACTATACGCCCTAGCGACATCAGGGCCACAGCCTCCACAGGCATATCGTGGGTGGCCAGATGGGACACCAGAAATGTTTGGTTCGAGCATCGGGCTGCCATGGATGGCCCTGGGTAAAAATCCCTAAAACCCTCTTAGTACTAGAGGATGCCCCAACGTCGAGACCGAGTGGATACATGAGCGACCGAGTGCCGAATACCAGGAGGCCGCGTCTCCCACTGTGTCATGGTCAGTTGGGAGGGGGTGTGGCCTTACCAGCCCGAGCGTAGGGGGCATTGCTAGGCTGAGTCTGACCAGCTTGAGGAATGGGTCCGCTATCGACATGCCGAGAGGTATTGGCAGACTATTAGCCAAGCGGATAGTGAGGTTTCTTATGCTCACTTGGACTGTGCGGCTGTGAGAGCGACAGTGCCATTTGGAGTGTACTAAACCCCGGTGATGATCCCAGAAATGAACCGTACTGATATGTGGACTTATTGAGCAGGATTTGCATACTCATTCATTCATTCATTCACTATCCACTTGGGCTAGTGGTGCACAACTATTTTTTATGTGAACTTTCGCGATGGCCAGGATTTCGGTTGGGGCACGCGACTAACCTGAAATCAGGAGTTTACCACATTGAGTCTGACTATCCAAATTTAGGTATGGGACTGGTTTGGATAAAAGTCCCTAGTGATGGACCCTATAGCCTGCGATACTACGTACTATCATCTCGACTTCACACTCTAGCATGGTCATTCCATTTGCACCGCATATTGCATTACATTCGTGACATATGACATTTTGGGTTACCTGTATTTCTGCATTTATATGGTTTAGATACGGCATCTGATATTTGACTCTTTATGACTCCTCATTTGTATAATTGATCTGTATCGTGTATTTTGATATTGCTGGACTCATGGACTTGCCAGTATTTTCACTTACTCTGATAACATATGATTCATGACATTGCGCCTATTTCGACATTGTATGATTATGACATTGCATTAAATACTTAACACTTACCTTGTGCACACATGTACACCATCCTCTAAGATTTCTATAAGCTTATGCATGATAGATGCATGCAGGTGATGTTAAGTTGCAGCAGTGTTGAACTTGGAGCGTGCAGCGGTCTTCTGGAGCTTGATTTTCGATTTATGCATTTTCCTTTCAAAATTGTACTCAAATGATTATATTAGTGGATATGTGATGATGATGTTACCTTTGTGAATTGGTAATCTTGTGGTTATGCTTATTATGAATTAAATGTACATTAGAAAATCCTCCTTGTAGGATCCTAGGATCGGAATCTGGTGTATGGACACTAGGAGCCGAGAATGGGGTACTACGGAGGCTATCGGCACCGAATTCGGCGATCGAGATTCCAGCGAATCCGATTTCCTGATTTGGGACGTGACAGTTTAGGTTTAGGAAATCGGGTTTGGGTTCGAGAATACTTTATGTTTTAGGTTTAGGTTTATCTTATAGGTTAAGGTTTAGGTTTAGGTTATAAGCAATAGGTTTAGGGAATTGAGAATAGGTTAAGGTTTAGGTATCGGAAATCGGGTTCAGGTTTGGGATCGGGTTTAGGTTTCGGTTTTCAAGTTTAGGTTTAGATTTAGGTTAAGGAGTTGAGATTAGAATTAGGTGTAGGTTTAGGTTTAGGGATTTGAGAATACATTTAGGTTTTAGGTTTTAGGTTTAGGTTTAGGTTAAGATTATAAGCTATAGGTTATGGGAATTGACAATAGGTTAAGGTTTAGGTTTAGGAAATCGGGTTACGGTTCGGGATTGGGTTTAGGTTTGGGTTTTCAAGTTTAGGTTTAGGTTTAGGTTAGGGAGTTAAGATTATATTTAGGTGTAGGTTTAAGTTTAGGGATTTTAGAATACATTTAGGTTATAGGTTAAGGTTTAGGTTATAGGTTTAGGTTTAGGTTATAAGCTATAGGTTTAGGGAATTGAGAATAGGTTAAGGTTAGGTTTAGGAAATCGGGTTCAGGTTCGGGATCGGGTTTAGGTTTGGGTTAACAAGTTTAGGTTTAGATTTAGGTTAGGGAGTTGAGATTAGGATTAGGTGTAGGTTTAGGTTTAGGGATTTGAGAATACATTTAGGTTGTAGGTTTAGGTTTTGGTTATAGGTTAAGGTTTAGGTTTAGGTTATAAGCAATAGGTTTACAGAATTGAGAATAGGTTAAAGTTTGAGATTTCGAAATCGGGTTCGAGATCAGGTATAGGTTTGGGTTTTCAAGTTTAAGTTTAGGTTTAGGTTAAGGAGTTGAGATTAGGATTAGGTGTAGGTTTATGTTTAGGTATTTGAGAATACATTTAGGTTTTAGGTTTAGGTTAAGGTTATAGGTTAAGGTTTAGGTTTAGGAAATCGGGTTCGGGTTCGGGATCGGGTTTAGGTTTGGGTTTTCATGTTTAGGATTAGGTTTAGGTTAGGGAGTTGAGATTAGGATTAGGTGTAGGTTTAGGTTTAAGGATTTGAGAATACATTTAGGTTTTAGGTTTCAAGTTTAGGTTTAGGTTTTAGGTTATATGTTTAGGTTAAGGTTTAGGTTAAGGTTATAAGCTATAGCTTTAGGGAATTGAGAATAGGTTAAGGTTTTGGTTTAGGAAATCAGGTTCAGGTTCAGGATCGGGTTTAGGTTTGGGTTTTCAAGTTTAGGTTTAGGTTTAGGTTTGGGATTTGAGATGAGGATTAGGTGTAGGTTTAGGTTTAGCGATTTGAGAATACATTTAGGTTTTAGGCTTGAAGTTTAGGTTTAGGTTTAGGTTTGGGATTTGAGATGAGGATTAGGTGTAGGTTTAGGTTTAGCGATTTGAGAATACATTTAGGTTTTAGGCTTGAAGTTTAGGTTTAGGTTTAGGTTTTAGGTTATAGGTTTTGGTTAAGGTTTATGTTAAGGTTTAGGTTTAGTTTATAAGCTTTAGTTTAGGGATTTGTGAATACGTTTAGGTTTTATGTTTAGGTTTAGGTTTAAGTTATAGATTATAGGTTTAGGTTTTGGTTTAGGTTATAAGCTATAAGTTTACGGAATTGAGAATAGGTTAAGGTTTAGGTTTAGGAAATCGGGTTTGGGTTCGGGATCGGGTTTAGGTTTGGGTTTTCAAGTTTAGCTTTAGGTTTAGATTAGCGAGTTGAGATTAGGATTAGGTGTAGGTTTAGGTTTAGAGATTTGAGAATACATTTTGGTTTTAGGTGTAGGATTAGGTTATAGGTTAAAATTTAGGTTTAGATTATAAGCTATAGGTTTCGGGAATTGAGAATAGGTTAAGGTTTAGTTTTAGGAAATCGGGTTTGGGTTCGGGATCGGGTTTAACTTTGGGTTTTCAAGTTTAGGTTTAGGTTTAGATTAGGGAGTTAAAATTAGGATTAGGATTAGGTGTAGGTTTACATTTAGGGATTTGAGAATACATTTAGGTTTTAGGTTTATGCTTAGGTTTAGGTTATAGGTTATGGGTTTCGGTTTAGGTTTAGGTATAGGTTTAGGTTTTGGTTAAGGTTTAGGTTATTGGTTATGGGTTTAGGTTTAGCTTTAGATATAAGTTTAGGTTTAGGTTAAGGTTTAGCTTTAGGTTATAAGATATAGGTTTAGGGAAATGAGATTAGGTTAAGGTTTAGGTTTAGGAAATCAGGTTCAGGTTCAGGATCGGGTTTAGGTTTGGGTTTTCAAGTTTAGGTTTAGGTTTAGGTTTAGGTTAGGGACTTGAGATTAGGATTAGGTGTAAGTTTAGGTTTAGGGATTTGAGAACACATTCAGGTTTTAGGTTTAGGTTTTGGTTATATGTTAAGGTTTAGGTTAAGGTTATAAGCAATAGGTTTAGGGAATTGAGAATTGGTTAAGGTTTAGGTTTAAGAAATCTTGTTCGGGTTCGGGATCGGGTTTATGTTTGGGTTTTCAAGTTTAGGTTTAGGTTAAGGTTAGGGAGTTGAGATTAGGATTAGGTGTAGGTTTAGGTTTAGGGATTTGAGAATATATTTAGGTTTTAGGTTTTAGGTTTTGGTTTAGGTTTAGGTTTTAGTTTAACGGTTTAGGTTATGGTTTAGGTTTACTTTATAAGCTATAGGTTTTCGTAATTGAGAATAGGTTAAGGTTTATGAAATCGGGTTCGAGTTCGGGGAATGGGTTTAGGTTTGGGTTTTCAAGTTTAGGTTTAGGTTTCGGTTATAGGTTTAGGTTTAGGTTTAGGGAATTGAGAATAGGTTATGGTATAGGTTTAGGAAATCGTGTTCAGGTTCAGGATCGGGTTTTGGTTTCGGTTTTCAAGTTTAGGTTTAGGTTTTGGTTAAGGAGTTGAGATTAGGATTAGGTGTGGATTTAGGTTTAGGGATTTGAGAATACATTTAGGTTTTAAGTTTAGGATTAGGTTATAGGTTTTGGTTTAGGTTTAGGTTATAACCTATAGGTTTAGGGAATTGAGAATAGGTTAAGGTTTAGGTTTCGGAAATCGGGTTCGTGTTAGGGATCGGGTTTAGGTTTGGGTTTTCAAGTTTAGGTTTAGGTTAAGGTTAGGGAGTTGAGATTAGGATTAGTGAAAAGGCCTAGCTATATGTCCTAGAGGGGAGGGGGGGAGGGGGGGTTGAATAGGACTATCCCAAATAAAACTTATAACAGCGGAATTGAAAAGAATATAATAGCCAAAATAAATCACAATGCAGGAAAGTAAAATAACCTCATAAATTAGATCTTGAGAGGTTGATACAAATGTTGTTCTAAGGACAACCTTTCACCAAAAACCAGAGTTTTTGGTAAGACAACCTTATTTCTAGAAAGATCTTTGTATCAAATCTTAAATCAAAGAGGAATACAGAATTAAGCACAAACTGAAATAAATTGTAATCACAAATGTATTGTTCTAGGGACAACCATACACCATAAAAATGGCAGGGCAACCTTGCTAGAATAACTTTTAAAGAAAATTGAATTTCAAGCAGATAAAGGAATAGTAGAAAGTAAATTCTAAATTATTACAACATTCCCACAATGCTTGAATTAAATGATTACAACATTCACCACCATACATACATCCACAAATAAATAATTAAAGAATATAAATGTAAACCATTCACTCACAACACAAGGGATTATAGTGGGTTCGCCTGTGTGTTCACCAACTGTTAAACAACAGCCACAAAGAATGCTACTCCACTCCTAATATCCTCACACAGGGGATATTAGCTTTCACCAACAAAATAGGTTTTCACAGGTTCACCCAAAACCTTTACAATTATGTCTTTGTCTATGGGCTTACATAATTTAAAAAACCCCACTTCTGAGTTTTCCTGGCTCTCCTCAGATAACCAATACAACAAGATTTTTCTGGAAAATCTTGAAAGAAACCAAATAGAAAGGAATTTATAATTAAATGTAAAATACCTGATTATCTCCTTCGTTGTAGCAGCCCGGTAGAACCAAGTCAGAGTAAATGATTTGAATGTCCAAGTTCAATGTCCAGTACTCAATTACAATGGTTCTAATTCTAATAGATTTTAAATTAAACCAAATAGGGCTTGCCTTAATTGATTTTGATTCCTAAGAAAGGGAATAGCAATTCCTCTTATCAAATTAGATTGGAATAACAGAAACAAAATCAATTAAATAAAGCTAAAGAAAGAGAATATTAAATAAGCACACTTAGCTTAGATGGAGCACAGAATTATCTCTCAGAAGTTTGACAAAGATTTACTTGAATGGATTAATTAATTCCCTCATTCTTCTGAGATTCGTGCTCAATTTATAGGTGAGCAGATCGCGTCTTCGACTCGTCTAGGGAGCTCTTCGACTAGTCGAAGAAGTAACATATTTGAAAAAAATCAGGCGTGACAAGCTTTGACCGTTCTACGACTGGTCGAAGGTCTCCTTCGACTGGTCGTAGGTCACCTTCGACTGGTTGAAGGTCTCCTTTGACTGGTCGAAGACCCTGTAAATAATCGTTGGACTTTGATTCAAAGATTTTCGACTGGTCGACAATGCAGTTGACACTGTTCCTTCGACTGGTCGAAGAGATTCCTGGACTGGTCGAAGGCTAACTGAAAATATCCAAATTTTGTAACAACCTCACGACTAATCGAGGAAATTCTTAGACTAGTCGAAGCAAGGCTAGGACTAGTCGAAGAAACCCTAGGACAAGTCTTCGGACGACCCAAACTCATGTGACATATACATATGACTTATGTATCCAAAGTGGCCTACTCCTAAGGTCAACCTATGGTTAATCAAACCTCAACTAGAAGTAAGGACATTGAAACATTAGGAACAAGTGACCTTGAAGTTTAAGCCTTGATGTCTTGATGTAGTTCAATCTTGAAATCTTAATGTAGCTCAGTTTTGAAAGTCTCTTCAGTTCTTTCTGAACTGCCTTGTACACTTCGTGAATCATACATTTTTGAGACTTGTCTTGTGAGCAGTACATGCAGTCAAGATTGATCTTTATACTTGTGAGCTTTGCTTGTTGTGATCTTTACTTGTTGTTCATGAATGTTGATCTTTGAGGGAGCTTCACTTATCCAAGTTATATAACAATGATTTTGGCATCACAAATTTGACAACCGACAGGGATATAGACTATAGCACTTACAATCTCCCGCTTTGTCAAATTAGTGATAAAACACATAACCAAGATAAACAAAACACATAACCAGTTAATATCAACTGGGTTACCTGCAAATCATTATCCCCAATATTCAACATTCAACCACTCCACTCATAATCACGTTACTCCCCCTGAGTAACATAACCAATGCTTCTCCTCTCACAATCACATTGTTAAGAACAAACCATTCTCCCCCTTTTTGTCACAATATGACAAAGGAAACAACAACAAGGAGAACTAAAAAGAGATATATGAGAATAATAATGAGGATATAATAGCAAAAAAAATAGATAGTATCCAACTCAAAATCAACATAGTTTCACAAAGAACAAATACCCAACATAAAAGAAAAATAGTATCTAACTCCAAATCAGACAACTTAGTTCTAAATTTTAAAGTTATTACAAACCAGGAAATCCCATATAAACTAGTCAAAACTAGAACTAGATGACGGAACAGGAATAGAGGGATCAAGTTGGTGCATGCCTTTGTTCAATCGCCTAAGATATTTGCGCATGTACTTGAATTGTAAATCATGAGCAACAGACATGTTTTCCATCTTTACATTTATATTCTCAACTTTACCCTCCAATGCACTCAGACGTGCATCAAAATCAGATGGTTCAAAATCTGGATCATTTGTTGAATCAGAATCCAGTTCCTCAAAGATGTCATCCATATTAATGTCATCACCAGCTTCTTCATGACCACCACCACCATCACCACCTTGTTCAGGAAGTAATTCCAGCTTCATCTTATTGAGATTAGAATTGTTGAAAATCAGATGATGGATAGGTGCCTCATTAACCGGCATATCGACTAACATATGTGTAGCCAATACAGTCATTAAATAACAAAAAAGAATGTCACTATGACCAGGATGAAGTCTAAACTGAAGAATGAAATGACAGATTAAGAATGGTAAACAAATCTGAGTACCACTGGAAATAACATGAATAACACGAACCATAAATGAAGTCAAGTCAGTTTTATTACCCGAACGAGGATACAGATTAGACACAAAGATTCTGTGGAGAACTCTGTATTTGGGTAACAAATACCTTGCAGGAAGCGCATTCCCTTTACGAGTCCAATTAACATCCATGTTGCACAAGTCTCTAGTGAGCATACATTTTTCAGAAACTGAGGGTTTATCAGTCAAGTTATGAATAGGAATACCCTCATCATTCACAGGAATGTCCATGAGGGCTGAAATTAAATGACGATCAATGTCAAATGGCCCTTCACTAGTAGATATTTTAAAAGTTAAATTATCCTGTGAAAAGTCACTAATACATGTAAACATGGATTGGGCAATGGACCGGTATGCAGGCCCACCCCAATGTAATAAGTTAACCCAACCTACAGCTTCAAGCATAGGAAGGATGTCAAAAGGTGCAATATGATTAATATCAACAGGATGTTCAACAATAACATTGCGTGATCTAATGTCCGTAACATAAGATGGATCATTATTGGGAACAAGAAGATGACGCTTGGTCGATCTGGAGGAAGAAGAAGGACCACGGGAAGTAGTTTTTCTACCTCTAGAAGCCATATGCAACAACAATAACAAGGAAATAAGAAGTTGCAAAGGATTGAGAAGTGGGTTTACTCAAAACAGATTTTTCAAAATCCAAACCCCAAATCTCAATGAAATCTAAAATAGAAAGCTTTAAGTTACAAAAGAAAGTAATCTAGACACAGATTTGCAAGAAAAACATAGATGGAATACTAACCTTGAAGAATAAGAACAGTGGGTTCGACAAGTCGAAGCACAGCTCCTTAGAAAAGAAAAAGGAATGATGAAGAAAGCAAAATCCCCAAAGTTTAAGTGATTCACGAGATCTACGACTGGTCGTGGGTATCTACGACCGGTCGAAGGTCGACTGGTCGAGTATACTCACGACAGGTCGAAGAATGTCTAGAAATTCATATTTCTTGCAATTTATTCAAAAATTGGAATTCAACTTAGTAAATATATACACTATGATACAAGTAGGCATAAATAATCATTTTAAAATGCACATGTCAAGATCAAATTTCATCTTTTTGAACCTGCTTTTATCAAGAGGTTTTGTGAAAATATCAGCTCACTGATCTTCGGTAGGAATATATTCTAGAGATATAACTTTTTCTTCTACCAATTCCCGAATATAATGAAATCTAATGTCAATGTGCTTAGTACGAGAATGCTGAATAGGATTTTTTGAAATATTTATCGCATTGGAATTATCACAATGTAATAACATAGAATCCTGTTTAATTCCATAATCACTTAGCATTCGTTGCATCCAAACAAGTTGTGTACATGCATTACCAGCTGCGATATATTCAGCTTCAGCTGTTGAAAGTGATATAAAATTTTGTTCCTTACTAAACCAGGAAACTAGACATTTCCAATGTAAAAGAAACCACCACTGGTTGATTTTCTATCATCTAGATTACCAGCCCAGTCAACATCTGAGTACCCAGCTAATTGGACACTAGTTTCATGAGGATACCAGAGACCGAGATTTACAGTTCTTGCAACATATCTAATAATCCGCTTGACAGCAATCAAGTGAGATTCTTTTGGATCAGATTAATATCTTGCACAAATACCAACACTTAGAGAAATATCAAGTCTACTAGCAGTTAAATATAACAAACTACCAATCATACTCCGATACAGTTTTGAATCAACATTTTTACCATTAGAGTCTTTTGAGAGCTTCATGGTAGTACTCATGGGAGTATTGAAATTCTTGCCATTCTCAAATCCAAATCTCTTGATTAGATTCAAAGCATGCTTAGATTGAGAAATGAATATTCCTTCAGGTTATTGCTTTACTTGCAATCTAAGGAAATAAGTCAATTCCCCAACCATGCTCATTTTGAACTATGATTTCATCAAATCTGCAAACTTAGTAGTCAAGTCAGTACAAGTTGATCCATAAATGATATCATCAACATAAATCTGTACTATTAAGATATGATCATTATGTTTCTTAACAACTAGAGTTTTATCAACAGATCCCATTTGAAAATTATGACTTAAAAGAAATTTTATTAGTTTTTCATACCATGCCCTAGGTGCTTGTTTTAATCCATAAAGTGCCTTTTAAGCCGATACACATGATCAATATTTTTGGGATCTTCAAAACCCATTGGCTGTTCAACATATACTTCTTCATGTAAATCGCCATTTAGAAAAGCACTTTTCACATCCATTTGATATATCTTTATCTTTCTAAAACATGCAATGGATATAAATAGTCTGATAGATTTAAGACATAAATAGTCTGATAGATTCAAGACGTGCTACTGGTGCAAAAGTTTCATCAAAATCAATTCCTTCAATTTGAGTATAACCTTGTACCACTAGTCTGGCCTTGTTTCTAATTATATTTCCACACTCGTCAGACTTATTTTTGAAAATCCATTTTGTTCCAATGATGTGTTTATCTTTAGGTCTTGGTACGAGATACCAAACATCATTTCTTACGAATTGGTTAAGTTCTTCTTGCATCGCAACAATCCAGTTCTCATCAGCAAGAGCTTCTTTTACATTAGATGGTTCTATTTGGGATGTAAAACATACATAATTGCATATATCCTCAAGTTGTCTACGGGTGCGAACACCGGTGAGAGGGTTTCCAAGAATTTGAGTGGTTGGATGATCTTTAACAGTCCTCAACTCAGAGTCAGTCTGATTTGATGAAGTATCGGGTTTATCAATGATTAGAACTTCATCATTATCTGAATTAGGGATTGGCGTATTTAAGTGATCATCAATGACAACATTGATGGACTCTTGAATCACACCAGTTCTTTTGTTCAGAACCCTATAAGCATGACTGTTTAAGGAATATCCAAGAAAAATCCCTTCATCACTCTTTGTATCAAATTTTTCCAAATTTTCACGATCTCGTAAAATATAGCACTTGCTGCCAAAAACTCGAAAGTATTTGATAATAGGCCTTTTATTGAACCATAATTCGTAAGCCGTTTTATTATTATCTTTGCTAGTGTAGACTCGGTTAACAATATAACAAGCTGTGTTGACAGCTTCAACCCAAAGATTTTTAGAGAGCTTCATGCTATTCAACATGACATTAGCCATTTCTTGAAGTACCCTATTCTTTCTTTCCACAATTCCATTTTATTGTTGAGTTTTAGGAGCAGAGAATTCATGTAATATTCCTTGGTCGGTATAAAACTTCTCAAAATTGCTGTTCTCAAATTCAGATCCATGATCACTACGAATCTTACTGATTTGAGAAGATTTTTCAATTTGAATCCTTTTGAGAACTTTTCTTACTTCTTCAAGGGTTTCAGATTTATCCCTTAAGAAGGCTACCCAAGTGAATCTAGTAAAGTCATCAACTATTACCAGGATATACTTTTTCCCACCACGACTTTCCGTTCTGGTAGGTCCAATTAGATCCATGTGGAGAAGTTCGAGTGGTCTTGATGTGGTATTTGAATTCACCTTTTTGTGTGAGTTCCTTATTTGTTTGCCTATCTGGCACTCACCACATATTTTATCTAATTTCTGAAGTTTGGGTAAACCTATTATAAGTTCTTGTTTGCTCAATCTATATAAATTTCGATAATGTACATGTCCAAGACGTTTGTGCCATAAGTCAGTCTCGTCTGTATGGACTATGTAACATGTTTGATTAGATGAGCTGGATTCACTAATAATATAGTAATTTTCAGATGTTCTGCATCCAGTTAATATTACAGAACCCTTATTGTTTAGAATCTCACAGCTTTGATTAGAGAACCAAACACTATGGTTATTATCACATATTTGAGATATGCCAAGCAAGTTATGTTTTAAGCATTCAACATATAAAACGTTTTTAAACACAGGTAGATTAAAAAGTTGAACCGTACCTTGGCCTATAATCTTGCAGTTGCTACCATCACCAAATGTGACTGAACCATCAGTCATATCTTTTAGATCCGTGAATAAAGCTTTGTCACCTGTCATATGCCTAGAGCATCCACTGTCTAAGTACCATTTTGAATGACTTGTTACTTTGAAAGCAGTGTGAGCAACCAAGCAGGTGACTTTAGGTACCCATTTCATAACCGTTTTGGGTTTAGGAACATAGTTGGTCTTCTTTTGTTTATAGTTGTAAGAATAACCTATAGAGTTAGATTTTAGGAGCTCCTTGAGTAAATCTACTATCTTTTCAGCTAGTGGATTTCGTTTCTGATTAAAGTTGACATGACTGCTTCTAGGTTTTTGAAGAGTTTTTGAATTTCTAGAAAAACATTGATAAGTACTTTTCCCTTTTGAGTTTGAGGACTCTCCTTTCACAAACATAGGAATATACTTTTGTTTAAGAGATAAATTTTTATCATAGCCCAACCCGGATAGATCGCCACATTTTCTTAATCCGGATAAAAGTTTTTCTAACTTTGGATCACCTTGGGCATATTTCCATGTGTCCTTTAGACTCAGAAGAGAATATACTTCATTTTTGAGATTTTCAATTTCAGATTTCAAATCAACAATTAGGGAGTTTTTGAATTCCAAATCGCATTTTGATTTTTTAAAACAATCTAAAATTTGTGATTTTTCTAACACAAGTGATTCAAAACATTCTTTGAGTTTAGAAAACTTTTCTTTATGAAGTTTAAGTTTGACAGCAATTTTACAACTTTCCTTATATAGGGCATTGTAAGCGTCTTGAAGATCATCTTCATTTTCACATTCACTACTCAGATTTTCTTCACTTGTTGAGTTATTATCTGAAAATGTGAATTTGGCTAGAGTCATAAGTGCTTTAACTTCATTCCCTGACTCAGTTTAATCTTCGATTGAGTAACAGAATCAGATGATTCATCCCATGTAGCCAACATACCCTTCTTCTTAGGTTTGTCCTTTTTAGGACATCTATTTGCTAAGTGCCCATATTCTTGACAGTTGTAACATTTACTATCTTTCAAAGATTTTCGAGTTATGGGTCTAAACTTCTTTTTATCATTCCATTTTTGAAAATCAACCCTTTTCTTGCTTTTGAAAATCTTGTAGAATTTTTTAGCTAAAAGAGCCATATCATCTTCTGAATCAGAATTTTCTTCTGAATTACATTTAGAGGATTTTAGAGCGATCGATTTTCCTTTAGGAGCTTTAAAGTTTAACTCGCAGGTTTGTAAAGAACCAACTAGTTCTTCTACCTTCATATTATCCGTATCACGAAGTTCCTGGATCGCGATTACTTTAGAATTGAACCGTTCAGGAAGTGAGCGTAATATCTTTACACACACTTTACTTTCTGGGATTTTATCGCCAAGACCCCACATTGAGTTTACAATGTCATTTAGTCTAGTGTAAAGTCCATAAACATTTCATTTTCCTCCATATGAATTTCTTCAAATTTTGTTGTGAGGAGTTGGACTTTAGACTTTTTGACAATTGATGTACCCTCGTGTGTCATTTCTAGTATATCCCAAGCTTGCTTTGCAGTATCACAGGATATGATTCTTTTGAACTCATCCGATGATAATGCACAAGTTATTGCATTTAGTGCTTTAGCATTGGCACTATACTCACTTTTCTGAAGGGTGGTCCATAAATAATAAGCAGGTACAGACATAGTTTTTGAACCGTCGGATTCAGTTACTTCAATGGTAGGAGTTTTCCATTCGGTCACTGTGGTTCGCCACACACTCTCATCCATTGATTTTAGGAAGATCCTCATTTTGGCTTTCCAATAGGCATAGTTGGAGCCATCAAATGGTGGAGGCCTAGTGACTGAAAGGCTATCGAAATTTGACATCTTTTTATATAGCTTAGATTGTTAGCTCAGGAAATAAATCCAAAATAAAACGCAATAAGAACGAGCTATTAGGCTTTGATACCACTTGAAAAGGCCTAGCTATATATCCTAGAGGGAGGGGGGGGGGGGGAAGGTTTAATAGGACTATGCCAAATAAAACTTATAACAGTGGAATTAAAAAGAATATGATAGCCAAAATAAATCACAATGCAAGAAAGTAAAACAACCTCAAAAATTAGATCTTGAGAGGTTGATACAAATGTTGTTCTAAGGACAACCTTTCACTAAAAACCAGAGTTTATGGTAGGACAACCTTATTTCTAAAAAGATCTTTGTATCAAATCTTAAATCAAAGAGGAATACAGAATTAAGCACAAACTGAAATAAATTGTAATCACAAATGTACTGTTCTAGGGACAGCCATACACCATAAAAATGGCAGGGTAACCATGCTGGAACAACTTTTAAAGGAAATTGAATTTCAAGCAGATAAAGGAATAGTAGAAAGTAAATTCTAAATTATTATAAAATTCCCACAATGCTTGAATTAAATGATTACAACATTCATCACCATACATACATCCCACAAATAAATAATTAAAGAATAGAAATATAAACCATTCACTCACAACACAAGGGATTATAGTGGTTCGCCTGTGTGTTCACCAACTGTTAAACAACAGCCACACAGAATGCTACTCCACTCCTAATATCCCCATACAGGGGATATTAGCTTTCACTAACAAAATAGGTTTTCACAAGTTCACCTAAAACCTTTACAATTGTGTCTTTGTCTGTGGGCTTACACAATTAAAAAAACCCCACTTCTGAGTTTTCCTGGCTCTCCTCAGATAACCAATACAACAAGATTTTTCTGGAAAATCTTGAAAGAAACCAAATAGAAAGGAATTTACAATTAAATGTAAAATACCTGATTATCTCCTTCGTTGTAGCAGCCCGGTAGAACCAAGTCAGAGTAAATGATTTGAATGTCCAAGTTCAATGTCCAGTACTCAATTACAATGGTTCTAATTCTAATAGATTTTAAATTAAACCAAATAGGGCTTGCCTTAATTGATTTTGATTCCAAAGAAAGGGAATAGCAAGTCCTCTTATCAAATTAGATTAGAATAATAGAAACAAAATCAATTAAATAAAGCTAAAGAAAGAGAATATTAAATAAGCACACTTAGCTTTGATGGAGCACAGAATTATCTCTCAGAAGTTTGACGAAGATTGGCTTGAATGGATTAATTAATTCCCTCATTCTTCTGAGATTCGTGCTCAATTTATAGGTGAGCAGATCGCGTCTTCGACTAGTCTAGGGAGCTCTTCGACTAGTCGAAGAAGTAATAGATTTGAAGAAAAACGGGAGCGATAAGCTTTGACCGTTCTACGACTGGTCGAAGGTCTCCTTCGACTGGTCGAAGACCCTGTAAATAATCGCTGGACTTTGAGTCGAAGATTTTCGACTGGTCGAAGACCCTGTAAATAATCGTTGGACTTTGAGTCGAAGATTTTCGACTGGTCGACGATGCAGTCGACACTGTTCCTTCGACTGGTCGAAGAGATTCCTGGACTGGTCGAAGGCTAACTGAAAATATCCAAAATTTGTAACAACCTCACGACTGATCAAGGAAATTCTTAGACTGGTCGAAGCAAGGCTAGGACTAGTCGAAGAAAGCCTAGGACAAGTCTTTGGACGGCCCAAACTCATGTGACATATACATATGACTTATATATCCAAAGTGGCCTACTCCTAAGGTCAACCTATGGTCAATCAAACCTCAACTAGAAGTAAGGACATTGAAACATTAGGAACAAGTGACCTTGAAGTTTAAGCCTTGATGTCTTGATGTAGTTCAATCTGATGTAGTTCAATCTTGAAATCTTGATGTAGCTTAATTTTGAAAGTCTCTTGAGTTCTTTCTGAACTGCCTTGTACACTTCGTGAATCATACATTCTTGAGACTTGTCTTGTGAGTAGTACATGCAGTCAAGATTGATCTTTATACTTGTGAGCTTTGCTTGTTGTGATCTTTACTTGTTGTTCATGAATGTTGATCTTTGAGAGAGCTTCACTTATCTAAGTTATATAACAATGATTTTGGCATCACAAATTTGACAACCGACAGGGATATAGACTATAGCACTTACAATTAGGTGTAGGTTTAGGTTTAGGGATTTGAGAATACATTTAGGTTTTAGGTTTATGTTTAAGTTTAGGTTATAGGTTATAGGTTTAGGTTTAGAATTAGGTATAGGTTTAGGTTATAGGTTATAGGTTTAGGTTTAACTTTAGGTATAGGTTTATGTTTAGGTTATGGTTTAGGTTTACCTTATAAGCTATAGGTTTAGGGAATTGAGAATAGGTTAAGGTTTATGGAAGGCTCGTATCCTACTCCGTACCATTCCGTAGGCTTTCACGATCTTTCCGGTCGAATTCTGGCAACCTTCGACCTGTATCCAATGTTTGCTCGTGATCTTAATCTGAGTTCTATTAACTCGAGTCAACTCACCCCGAGACTTATACTCTATCGACCGCGCAGTGGCCGCGGTTCCGATGTAGAGTCTCCCGCACCGAGGCGATACCCACGCCACGAGATGTGGGCCCACGTTCAATTCATGAAAAACACCACGCGTTACAAAACCCAAGAGAATCTCTACGACTTATACTTCAATCAATCAATGAATCACCTCATGTCAAGTACACATCACCTTTCACCCATCCCCAAGCAACTCCTAAAGTCAATACTCTCTCTCTCTCTCCACCCATCAACTACACCTATCCATCACTCACAACCCATCCTCTCTCTCTCTCTCTCTCATTTCTCTATTTTTCAATCAAGCTCCCAAGAGCAACCATCCATGGTTTTCTAAGGTGAGGGAGATGTCATGCGTGGCCCACCTTCCTACCACCTAATCCAACTGTCCAATCTCCATCATTCTCTGTTAAAGTCGAAGCTGAGGAGCTTAGCTTGCCATTGATCCAAGAAGAAGCAGAAAAGGTGGGTGATTTTTATGATTTTCTACCGTTGATTTTGTGATTTGAGGGCCCACATGCGGTGGGACCCATATTGATGTATGTTTTATATCAAGGAGGGGCCCATAGTGGCGAGGTCCCTCCCATTTTCACCGATTCTCTCTCTCTCTCTCTCTCTCTCTCTCCTTTTTCTGATCGTGGACCGCCTGGATGTAGGCCTAATTGAATGATCCAGATCGTCCAGTAGGTGGGACGGCCTTGCTGCCCACCATGTTGGACAGTTAGTCCGGTTGGACTGCTTGGATGGTGGGAAAACACAAATATCAGTTTGTTTCAGATTTGGTGGGCCACACTGATGTGGACCCCACCCTGAGGGATGTATTATATCTGCTCTATTTGTCCGTGGAGGGCAAACAGGTCATGCAGGGCCATGAGCTGCTGGACCGTCTGCTATCAAGCAGCAGCCCCTGGATGAAGGAAAACATAAACAACAGCTTGATCCAAGCGTGCCGGCCAACTGGACGAGGACCACCGTCATCTATGTGCTTCATCAACGCTGTCTATCCATTTTAACCGAGACGTTATCATGGCCCACCATCATCTATGTGCTTCAAGTTTGGGATTAGGTTTAGGTTAAGGAGTTAAGATTAGGATTAGTTATAGGTTTAGGTTTAGGAATTTGAGAATACATTTAGGTTTTAGGTTTAGGTTTAGGTTATAGGTTATTTGTTTAGGTTTAGGTTATAAGTTATAGGTTTAGGGAGTTAAGAATAGGTTAAGGTTTAAGTTTAGTAAATCGGGTTCGGGTTCGGGATCAGGTTTAGGTTTGGGTTTTCGTGTTTAGGTTTAGGTTTAGGGATTTGAGAATACATTTAGGTTTTAGGTATATGTTTAGGTTTAGGTTATATGTTATTGGTTTAGGTTTAGGATTAGGTATAGATTTAGGTTATAGGTTATAGGTTTAGCTTTAGCTTTAGGTATAGGTTTATGTTCAGGTTAAGGTTTAGGTTTATGTTATAAGCTATTGGTTTTGGGAATTGAGAATAGGCTAAGGTTTAGGTTTAGGAAATCGGGTTCGGGATTGGGTTTAGGTTTGGGTTTTCCAGTTTAGGTCTAGGTTTAGGTTAGGGAGTTGATCTTAGGATTAGGTGTAGGTTTAGGTTTAGGGATTTGAGAATGCATTTAGGTTTAAGGTTTAGGTTTAGCTTATAGGTTGTGGTTTAGGTTTAGGTTTAGGTTTAGATTATAAGCAATAGGTTTAGGGAATTGAGAAAAGGTTAAGGTTTAGGAATCGGAAATCGGGTTTAGGTGTGGGATCGGGTTTAGGTTTGGGTTTTCAAGTTTAGGTTTAGGTTTAGGTTAGGGAGTTGAGATTAGGATTAGCTGTAAGTTTAGGTTTAGGGATTTGAGAATACACTTAGGTTTTGGGTTTTAGGTTTAGGTTTAGGTTTAGGATTTAGGTTATAGGTTTAGGTTAAGGTTATAAGCTATAGGTTTAGGGAATTGAGAATAGGTTAAGGTTTAGGTTTAGGAAATAAGGTTCGGGTTCGGGATCGGGCTTAGGTTTGAGTTTTCAAGTTTACGTTTAGGTTTAGGTTAGGGAGATAAGATTAGGATTAGGTGTAGGTTTAAGTTTAGGGATTTGAGAATACAATTAGGTTATAGGATAAGGATTAGGTTATAGGTTTAGGTTATAAGCTATAGGTTTAGGGAATTGACAATAGGTTAAGGTTTTGGTTTAGGAAATCGGGTTCAGGTTCGAGATCGGGTTTAGGTTTGGGTTTTCAAGTTTTGGTTTAGGTTTAGGTTAGGGAGTTGAGATTAGGATTACGTGTAGGATTAGGTTTAGGGATTTGAGAATACATTTAGGTTTTAGGTTTTAGGTTTAGGTTTAGGTCATAGGTTATAGGTTTAGGTTTAGGTTATAAGCTATAGGTTTAGGGAGTTGAGAATAGGTTAAGGTTTAGGTTTAGGAAATCGCGTTTGGGGTTGGGATCGGGTTTAGGTATGAGTTTACAAGTTTAGGTTTAGGTTTAGGTTAGGGAGTTGAGATTAGGATTTGGTGTAGGTTTAGGTTTAGGGATTTGAGAATACATTTAGGTTGTAGGTTTAGGTTTTGGTTATAGGTTAAGGTTTTGGTTTAGGTTATAAGCTATAGGTATAGGGAATTGAGAACAGGTTAAGGTTTAGGTTTCAAAAATCGGGTTCAGGATCGGAGTTTAGATTTGGTTTTTAAGTTTAGTTTTAGGTTTAGGTTAGGGAGTTGTGATTAGGATTAGGTGTAGGTTTAGGTTTAGGGATTTGAGAATACATTTAGGTTTTAGGTTTAGGTTTAGGTTTAGGGATTTGAGAATACATTTAGGTTTTAGGTTTGGGTTTAGGTTAGGTTTGGGTTTAGGTTTAGGTTTAGGTTATAAGCTATAGGTTTAGGGAATTGAGAATAGGTTAAGGTTTATGTTTAGGAAATCGTGTTCGGGTTCGGGATCGGGTTTAGGTTTGGGCTTTCAAGTTTAGGTTTAGGTTTAGGTTAGGGAGTTGAGATTAGGATTAGGTGTAGGTTTAGGTTTAGGGGTTTGAGAATACATTTAGGTTTTAGGTTTTAGGTTTAGGTTTAAGGTTATAGGTTTAAGTTAAGGTTCGGAGTTAAGGTTATAAGCTATAGCTTTAGGGAATTGAGAATAGGTTATGGTTTTGGTTTAGGAAATGCGGTTCGGGTTCGGGATCCTGGTTTGGGTTTGAGTTTTCATGTTTAGGTTTAGGTTTAGGTTAGGGAGTTGAGATTAGGATTAGTTGTAGGTTTAGGTTTAGGGATTTGAGATTACATTTAGGCTTTAGGTTTTGGGTTTAGGTTTAGGTTTAGGTTTAGGTTAAGGTTAAGGTTAAGTTTTAGGTTTACTTTATAAGCTATAGGTTTAGGAAATTGTGAATAGGTTAAGGTTTAGGTTCAGGAAATCGGGTTCGGGTTCAGGATAGTGTTTTGGTTTGGGTTTTCAGGTTTAGGTTTAGGTTTAGGTTATAGGTTTAGGTTTAGGTTATAAGCTATAGGTTTAGGGAATTGAGAATATGTTAAGGTTTAGGTTTAGGAAATCTGGATCGGGTTCGGGATCGTGTTTAGGTTTGGGTTTTCAAGTTTAGTTTTAGGTTTAGGTTATAGGTTTAGATTTAGTTTTAGGTTTAGGTTATAAGCTCTAAGTTTAGGTAATTGTGAATAGGTTAAGGTTTAGGTTTAGAAAATCGAGTTCAGGTCCGGGATCAGGTTTAGGTTTGCGTTTTAAAGTTTAGGTTTAGGTTTTGGTTAGGGAGTTGAGATTAGGATTAGTTGTATGTTTAGGTTTAGGGATTTGAGATTACATTTAGGTTTTAGGTGTTCTGTTTAGGTTAGGTTTAGGTTTTAGGTTATAGGTTTAGGTTAAGGTTTAGGATAAGGTTATAAGCTATAGGTTTAGGGAATTGAGAATAGGTTAAGGTTTAGGTTTAGGAAATCGGGTTCGGGTTCGGGATCTTATTTAGGTTTGGGTTTTCAAGTTTAGGATTAGGTTTAGGTTAGGGAGCTAAGATTCGGATTAGGTGTAGGTTTAAGTTTAGGGATTTAAGAACACATTTTTGTTATAGGTTAAGGTTTAGGTTTAGGAAATTGGGTTCGAGATCGGGTTTAAGTTTGGGGTTTCAAGTTTACGTCTAGTTTTAGGTTAGGGAATTGGGATTAGGATTAGGTGTAGGTTTAGGTTTAGGGAATTGAGAATACATTTAGGTTTTAGGTTTAGGTTTAGGTTATAGGTTAAGGTTTAGATTTAGGTTTAGGTTTAGGTTATAAGCTATAGGTTTAGGGAATTGAGAATAGGTTAAGGTTTAGGTTTAGGAAATCAAGTTCGGGTTCGGGATCGGGTTTTGGTTTTGGTTTTCAAGTTTGGGTTTAGGTTTAGGTTAGGGAGTTTAGATTAGGATTAGGTGTAGGTTTAGGTTTAGGGATTTGAGAATACATATAGGTTTTAGCTTTATGTTTAGGTTATAGATTAAGGTTTAGGTTTCGGTTTAGGTTTAGGTTTTAGTTTATAGGTTTAGGTTAAGGTTTAGGTTAAGGTTATAAGCTATAGCTTTAGGGAATTGAGAATAGGTTAAGGTTTTGGTTTAGGAAATCGGGTTCGGGATTGGGTTTAGGTTTAGGTTTTCAAGTTTTGGTTTATCTTTAGGTTAGGGAGTTGAGATTAGGTTTAGGTGAAGGTTTAGGATTAGGGATTTGAGAATACATTTAGGTTTTAGGTTTAGGTTTAGGTTATGGGTTTAGGTTTAGGTTTAGGTTTTGGTTATAAGCTATAGGTTTTGGGATTTGAGAATACGTTTAGGTTTTAGGTTTTGGTTTAGGTTTATGTTGTAAGCTATAGGTTTAGGAATTGAGAATAGGTTAAGGTTTAGGTTTAGGAAATCGGGTTCGGGTTCAGGTTCGGGATCGGGTTTAGGTTTGGGTTTTCAAGTTTAGCTTTAGGTTTAGGTTAGGTAGTTGAGATTATGTGTAGGTGTAGGTTTAGGTTTAGGGATTTGATAATACATTTAGGTTTTAAGTTTAGGTTTAAGTTATAGGTTAAGATTTAGGTTTAGGTTATAAGCTATAGGTTTTAGGAATTGAGATGTAACGCCTTGAAAATCGGGGGTCGAGCATAAACTCAACTCCCGAGTTCCAACGCATCACTTATGCAACAAAATAAATGATGATTGAATGTTGACTGTATTAGAGTAGTGAACATGAGTGAGATTAAGCCAAAACAGCATATCATACTCTAGAGATAAGTGAGATAGCAGGCTGAAGACTGATATAGATAAATAAAATATATAAACTATGGTGAGTCTCCAAAGTGTGATAAGGTTACCAAGTTAATGAATTACAAGTATAATTTCAAATTATACCAAGTTGTGGAAGTGTAATGTCTTCTATTCCAAATATCATAGCCCCGTCAATACAATACTAGGTCTTCATAGACCTGTCAGAGAGTTACCTGTAGGAGAACTCCTCCTCAACATCATAGTAGTAGTCCGGCTCTGCTTCATAAGCATCGCCATCACCTGAAACTCAAACAAATCTGGTTGGTGTGTACAACACCGTCCCGTAACGTGGGAGTGAGTGATCAACTCAGTGGAACAATAAAGCATAGGTTAACATGTTATCAATTCGGTCAAGCAGTAATGATAAAACAGTACAGTCAAACAATCCTAACTACTCTTATTTAATGCAAGTATGAAATGACATGATGAATGCCCTTGCCAAACCACCCTCATGCGACACCATCTTACGTTCGCGATATGCATTCATCCCTCAGTGCTCCACATCTACCAGGCACATGCAGTGCGATGATGAGCATGATTACCGAGTTGTTATTAGTCCATTTCAAACAGCAGTATTGGGAAACTAAGGTACCTCCCTCGTATCATTCCCAAACATGATCTATTCTAGGGTCGTCAGTCCTAGTGAATCTCATACGATAATGTGTTTTTAGGTCGCTGCAGAGGTTGTCAGGGCTGTTACGCACAATGGTTACACCACTCCCCCATCACCTCTTTAACGGTTCATCATTATACAGATACAGGCCTAGTCCATACTCTATACACCGTGGTAAAACTCTAAGGCTCACCGCAAATTCAGAGTATGCTCGAGGTCACTACAAAGGGCTGTCAGGGCTGTTACGCACAAAGGTTACATCACTCCCCCATCACCTTATCAATGTAGGCCGACAGCACGAATATAGTGTCCCATACCACCATAATTGGCTCACGAGTCTGGTTGCTCACTGGTCTCTATGGGGAGGCACATGGCCCCAGCTTAGGCCGACAGCTCGACCACGTTGTCCCATACCACCATGCCCGGCTCATGAGTCTTAACAGATCGAGGTACCATGGTTAACAGGATTTCACTGGTAAGTTTGGTACCCTAGGTTCAAGCAGTAGCGTCCAAACATGGTGAACATACATTAGACAGATCGGGTTACTTGACGAGCTCGATTAGCACGAGCGCCCATTGAGTTGTATAACATGAAGTGCATAAGAACTTCGTGTGGCCTAATCATTGCCGACAAGCAACGCACGACTCGAGTTCGTCAAACACGTCCTTTGTGGAGAATGAATCTCATCCACGAATTCGATCCCATTACCGACTACCTGGACTATACAATAGTCCTAATCACATTCAATTGCAGATAGGTAAAGCAATAATGGATCAAGATTTAAATCATACAATCAAAGTCTGGTATTATCTGTTTAGGGCTGTCAGGGCTGTTGCACGGAATTGTTACACCACTCGCCCATCACCCTTCACGGCACTTATGAAATACAATTTAAACATGTGAAGTAATCAGAGCAGAATTAAATAAACAAGTAATTTAAACATATTAATAAGCATGTTATAAAACACAATGCAAACAGGAAATCTAAACACATACGTTTCATGATACAGTAAGCGATTAAACTAAATAACTTACATGAAGGAAATCATACACATTACTAAGGTAGTTGAGAATCCTATCTCAACACCTTTATACATTACAATTTACTAACTACTACTCATCCAGACATTTCAACAAACAATTTAGACTACATACATCAACATACACGACGTATGTTGATCACATAGGCATTAGGCCAAATCCTTTCACTAGGGAGTTGCCCCAATTATAACACACGTGCACCCACGACGGATAATCATGGCAAGCATGAATCCAAGTTCCATATTCATTCAATCATTTCCACGAATACTTGGGCCACACATTGTAACATATATAGTGTATATTGGCCGTGACATGATTTAGGACAAATCCTTTCGTCAAAGGGGCATCGCCAATACAATAATCATATATCCATGACAATTAGTCATGGCGAGCACGAATGAGAATTCTATACTCATTTAGTCATTTTCATAAACACTTAGAATATACTATTTTCGCATACATAGTGTATATTAGCAAAACATATATTAGGGCAAGTCCTTTCGCCAAATAAGTATTTTATCTATATATAATATATTCATACAACAAATAATCATGGAAAACACATTTCCAAAATTTATACGTATACAGTACTTTCTACAAATACCTAGAGTATGTAAAATTCCATATTCATCATCTTTAATCGAAACGGGAAACAGACAGCACTTTGTACATGTGCAATTGCATGCAGATCATGAATCTATCATTATCTGACATTGAAAGCGTTGAAAACCATAACCTATACACCTAAAGTCTGCACCTTTTGTCGTAGAATTGTAACGAATCCGATAGTTTTGCTAAGCTTTCATCTACGACAGTTTGGCAACCTATAGAACGAAATAGGTTAGCTATTTCATAACCTATAACTATTAAAACCCCAAAACAAATTAGGGTTAGGGTTTCTTACCTAGAAACGAAGTCGGAATCGCTGGGAAAGTGATTAGATCAGAGTGGTTGAACACGTATAACAGCAGGGAAGAGTGGCAGGGAGATTCTCTCACTGCTCCCACACATTCTCTCTTTTCTCTCTTCTCTCTCTAGGGTTTCTCTCAAATTCGTATGGCTGTGAGAGAGAGGGTTCTAAGGTACTTATATAGCCTAAAAACATTCTAAAATAGACTCCATGTCAAGGTATACTTAGGTTATAACCAAACTGAGCCAGTTTCAGCTCAACGGAGGACTTCTAGTGGCCCCCCTTGAGCCAAAAGTCGGACTTAAGCTCACAGACATTGGATCTACGTGGAGTTAAGTTTTTGTTTCAGTTGGATTCTCAGATCACGCGTGGCGACCAGTTTCAGTTTGACGGTTAATGGATCTTGATCGGAGATTCCGAGTACGTGGATATGTTTATGAAAATTTTCCTGATCCAAGGGTGTATTTGGGACATGATTCGACGGCCGGTCGGTTGTATCTTGACTTGCAAGCGACAAGTCTCAGATTACTATTTGAGATATTTATTTTTAAAGAAAATCAAGTATTTTCACACTCCTCGCTCCAGACTCAAGTGAACAGCCATAGGACACTATCTGGATTTGATTTCCGAGATGGTTGTCAAGCCCAGCGTAGCGGTCCTAATTCCTTAACTTGGTATTATTCGAACTTCCGATGTGCGGTCTAGATCTAATACGGAGTTTCAACGTGCTCCCAAGAGCAGTCGGGTAATGAGTTTGATCCTAGATTTTAGGTTAACCTAGCGTCAATGATTCTACAAGTTTTGGGTTTTGCAGATCGTATTTAAAGCGATTCAAATGGATTTCATGGCTACACTAGTTTAACACTTAGTTAACTTTGTCTCATTTCTAAAGGATTTAGTCCTATAAGATTTCTGTCTGAGGTGGTACCTAGGCCTTTGTAGTTTGTACATAAGTGATCCAAGTTATAATACTTAGCTAGTTTAAGATAGTGTCTAGGATGAAAGTACTTGGAATAATTGAAAGAACAAGGTGGTGAAGGGTAGGATTTATGAAGGAAATGAGTTCAGAAGCGGTTTTAGACTTTGGGATTGAGTTCTGACAATTTAATAAGGTGTTAGGATCGACCCATTGCTTAAGGATGTCTAATTCCAGGTTGGCAAAAATCCAGGATGTTACATGAAAATAGGTTAAGGTTGGGGTTTAGGAAATCGAGTTCGGGTTCAGGATCGGGTTTAGGTTTTGGTTTCCAAGTTTAGGTTTAGGTTTAGGTTAGGGAGTTGAGATTAGGATTAGGTGTCGCTTTAGGTTTAGGGATTTGAGAATACATTTAGGTTATAGGTTTAGGTTTAGGTTTAGGTAGCGGTTTAGGTTTAGGTTAAGGTTTAGGTTATTGGTTATACATTTAGGTTTAGCTTTAGATATAGGTTTAGGTTTAGGTTAAGATTTAGGTTTAGGTTATAAGATTTAGGTTTAGGGAAATGAGAATAGGTTAAGGTTTAGGTTTAGGAAATCGGGTTCAGTTTCGGGATCGGGTTTATGTTAGGGTTTTCAAGTTTAGTTTTAGGTTTAGGTTAGGGAGTTGAGATTAGGAATAGGTGTAGGTTTAGGTTTAGGGATTTGAGAATACATTTAGGTTATAGGTTTAGGTTTAGGTTATAGGTTAAGGTTTAGGTTAAGGTTATAAGCTATACGTTTAGGGAATTGAGAATACGTTAAGGTTTAGGTTAGGAAATCGGGTTCGGGTTCGGGATCGGGCTTAGGTTTTTAAGTTTAGGTTTAGGTTTACATTAGGGAGTTGAGATTAGGATTAGGTGTTGGTTTAGGTTTTGGAATTTAAGAATACATTTAGGCTTTAGGTTTAGGTTTAGGTTATAGGTCAAGGTTTAGGTTTAGGTTTACGTTATAAGCTATAGGTTTAGGGAATTGAAAATAGGTTAAGGTTTTGGTTTAGGAAATCGGGTTCGGGTTCGAGATCGGGTTTAGGTTTGGGTTTTCAAGTTTAGGTTTAGGTTTAGGTCTGGGAGTTGAGATTAGGATTAGTTGTAGGTTTAGGTTTAGGGATTTGAGAAAACATTTAGGTTATAGGTTATAGGTTTAGGTTTAGGTTTAGGTTTTAGGTTTTAGGTTTAGGTTAAGGTTTAGGTTTAGTTTATAAGCTATCAGTTTAGGAAATTGAGAATAGGTTATGGTTTAGGTTTAGGAAATCGGGTTTGGGTTCAGGATCGTGTTTAGGTTTAGGTTTTCAAGTTTATGTTTAGGTTTATGTAATAGGTTTAGGTTTAGGTTTATGTTTAGGTTATAAGCTATAGGTTTAGGGAATTGAGAATTGGTAAAGGATTAGGTTTAGGAAATCGGGTTCAGGTTCGGGATGGGGTTTCGGTTTGGGTTTTCAAGTTTCAGTTTAGTTTAGGTTAAGGAGTTGAGATTAGGATTAGTTGTAGGTTTCGGTTTAGGGATTTGAGAATACATTTAGGTTTTAGGTTTAGGTTTATTTTTAGGTTATAGGTTATAGGTTTAGGTTTAGGTTATAAGCTATAGGTTTAGGGAATTGAGAATAGGTTAAGGTTTAGGTTTAGGAAATCGGGTTCGGGTTTAGGATCGGGTTTAAGTTTGGGTTTTCGTGTTTTTGTTTAAGTTTAGGTTAGGGAGTTGAGATTAGGATTAGGTGTAGGTTTAGGTTTAGGGATTTGAGAATACATTTCGGCTTTAGGTTTAGGATTAGGTTATAGGTTAAGGTTTAGGTTTAGGTTATAAGCTATAGGTTTTGGGAATTGAGAATAGGTTAAGGTTTAGGTTTAGGAAATAGGGTTCGGGTTCAGGATCGGGTTTAGGTTTGGGTTTTCAAGTTTAGGTTTAGGTTTAGGTTTGGGAGTTGAGATTAGGATTATGTGTAGGTTTAGGTTTAGGGATTTGAGAATACATTTAGGTTTTAGGTTTAGGATTAGGTTATAGCTTAAGGTTTAGGTTTTGGTTATAAGCTATAGGTTTTAGGAATTAAGAATAGGTTAAGGCTTTGGTTTAGGAAATAGGGTTCGGGTTCGGGATCGGGTTTAGGTTTGGGTTTTCAAGTTTAGGTTTAGGTTTAGGTTTAGGTTAGGGAGTTGAGATTAGGATTATGTGTAGGTTTAGGTTTAGGGATTTGAGAATACATTTAGGTTTTAGGTTTATGTTTAGGTTTAGGTTATAGGTTATAGGCTTAGGTTTAGGATAAGGTATAGGTTTTGGTTAAGGGTTATAGGTTTAGCTTTAGCTTTAGGTATAGGTTTAGGTTTAGGTTAAGGTTTAGGTTTAGGTTATAAGCTATTGGTTTAGGCAATTGAGAATAGGTTAAGGTTTAGGTTTAGGAAATCGGGTTCGGGTTTAGGTTTAGGTTTTCAAGTTTAGGTTTAGGTTTAGGTTAGGGAGTTGAGATTAGGATTAGATGTAGGTTTAGGTTTAGGGATTTGAGAATATATTTAGGTTTTATGTTTAGGTTTAGGTTATAGGTTAAGGTTTAGGTTAAGGTTTAGGTTATAGGTTAAGGTTTAGGTTGAGGTTTAGGTTAAGGTTATAAGCTATAGGTTTAGGGAATTGAGAATAGGTTAAGGTTTAGGTTTAGAAAATCGAGTTTAGGTTAGGTTTGAGTTTTCAAGTTTAGGTTTAGGTTTAGGTTAGGGAGTTGAGATTAGGATTAGTTGTTGGTTTAGGTTTTGGAATTTTAGAATACATTTAGGCTTTAGGTTTAGGTTTAGGTTATAGGTTAAGGTTTAGGTTTAGATTTTAGTTTAAATTATATGCTACAGGTTTAGGGAATTGAAATTAGGTTAAGGTTTTGGTTTAGGAAATTGGGTTCGGGTTCAGGATCGGGTTTAAGTTTGGGTTTTGAAGTTTAGGTTTAGGTGTAGGTTAGGGAGTTGAGATTAGGTTTAGGTGTTGGTTTAGGTTTTGGAAGTTGAGAATACATTTAGGCTTTAGGTTTAGGTTTAGGTTATATGTTAAGGTTTAGGTTTAGGTTTTGGTTTAGATTAGAAGCTACATATTTAGGGAATTGAAAATAGGTTAAGGTTTTGGCTTAAGAAATCGGGTTCGGGTTCGGGTTCGGGTTTAGGTTTGGGTTTTCAAGTTTAGGTTTAGGTTTAGGTTAGGGAGTTGAGATTAGAATTAGGTGTAGGTTTAGGTTTAGGGATTTGAGAATACATTTAGGTTTTAGGTTATAGGTTTAGGTTTAGGTTTAGGTTTTAGGTTATATGTTTATGTTAAGGTTTAGGTTTAGTTTATAAGCTATCGGTTTAGGGAATTGAGAATAGGTTATGGTTTTGATTTAGGAAATCGGGTTCAGCTTCAGGATCATCTTTAGGTTTGGGTTTTCAAGTTGAGGTTTAGGTTTAGGTTATAGGTTTAGGTTTAGGTTATAAGCTATAGGCTTAGGGAATTGAGAATAGGTAAAGGTTTAGGTTTAGAAAATCGGGTTCAGGTTCGGGATCGGGTTTCGGCTTGGGTTTTCAAGTTTAGGTTTAGGTTTAGGTTAGATAGTTGAGATTAGGATTAGTTGTAGGTTTAGGTTTAGGGATTTGAGAATACATTTAGGTTTTAGGTTTAGGTTTAGGTTATGGGTTAAGGTTTAGATTTAGGTTTAGGTTTAGGTTATAAACTATAGGTTTAGGGAATTGAGAATAGGTTAAGGTTTAGGTTTAGGAAATCGGGTTCGGGTTCGGGATCGGGTTTAAGTTTGGTTTTTCGTGTTTTTGTTTAGGTTTAGGTTAGGGAGTTGAGATTAGGATTTGGTGTAGGTTTAGGTTTAGAGATTTGAGAATACATTTAGGTTTTAGGTTTAGGATTAGGTTATAGGTTAAGGTTATAAGCTATAAGTTTTGGGAATTGAGAATAGGTTAAGGTTTAGGTTTAGTTTGAAAGAAATAGGGTTCGGGTTCGGGATCGGGTTTAGGTTTGGGTTGTCAAGTTTAGGTTTAGGTTTAGGTTAGGGAGTTGAGATTAGGATTAGGTGTAGGTTTAGATTTAGGGATTTGAGAATACATTTAGGTTTTAGGTTTATGTTTAGGTTTAGGTTATAGGTTATAGGTTTAGGATTAGGATAAGCTCTAGGTTTTGGTTAAGGGTTATAAGTTTAGGTTTAGGTTTAGGTATAGGTTTAGGTTTAGGTTAACGTTTAGGTTTAGGTTATAAGTTATAGGTTTAGGCAATTGAGAATAGGTTAAGGTTTAGGTTTAGGAAATCAGGTTCGGGTTTAGGTTTAGGTTTTTAAGTTTAGGTTTAGGTTTAGGTTAAGGAGTTGAGATTAGGATGAGGTGTAGGTTTAGGTTTAGGGATTTAAGAATACATTTAGGTTTTAGGTTTAGGTTTAGGTTATAGGTTAAGGTTTAGATTTTAGGTTACGGTTTAGGTTAAGGTTATAAGTATCTATAGGTTTAGGGAATTGAGAATAGGTTAAGGTTTAGGTTTAGGAAATCGGGTTCGGGTTCGGGTTCGGGATCGTGTTTAGGTTTGGGTTTTCATGTTTAGGTTTAGGATTAGGTTAGGTGAGATTAGGATTTGGTGTAGGTTTTGGTTTTGGAATTAGAGAATACATTTAGGCTTTAGGTTTAGGTTTACGTTTAGGTTTTTATGTAGGTTATACGCTATAGGTTTAGGGTATTGAAAATAGGTTAAGGTTTTTGTTTAGGAAATCGGGTTCGGGTTCGGGATCGGGTTTAGGTTGGGTTTTCATGTTTAGCTTTAGGTTTAGGTTAGGGAGTTGAGGTTAGGATTAGGTGTAGGTTTAGGTTTAGGTTTAGGTTTTAGGTTATAGATTTTAGTTAAGGTTTAGGTTAAGGTTTAGGTTTAGTTTATAAGCTATCGGTTTAGGGAATTGAGAATAGGTTATGGTTTAGGTTTAGGAAATCGGGTTCGGGTTCGGTATCGTGTTTAGGTTTGGGTTTTCAAGTTTAGGTTTAGGTTTAGGTTATAGGTTTAGGTTTATGTTTAGGTTTAGGTTATAAGCTATAGGTCTAGGGAATTGGGAATAGGTAAAGGCTAAGGTTTAGGAAATCGGGTTCAGGTTTAGGATCGGGTTTCGGTTTAGGTTTTCAAGTTTAGATTTAGGTTTAGGGAGTTGAGAATACATTTTGGTTTTAGGTTTATGTTTAGGTTTAGGTTATAGGTTATAGGTTTAGGTTTAGGATAAGGTATAGGTTTAGGTTAAGGGTTATAGGTTTAGGTTTAGCTTTAGGTATAGGTTTAGGTTTAGGTTATAAGCTATAGGTTTTGGGAATTGAGAATAGGTTAAGGTTTAGGTTTAGGAAATCGGGTTTGGGTTAGGGATCAGGTTTAGGTTTGGGTTTTCATATTTTGGTTTAGGTTTAGGTTAGGATGTTGAGATTAGGATTAGATCTATTTTTATTTTAGGGATTTAAGAATACATTTAGGTTTTAGGTTTAGGTTTAGGTTTAGGTTATAAGCTATAGGTTTAGGGAATTGAGAATAGGTTAAGGTTTAGGTTTAGGAAATCTGGTTCGGGTTCAGGATCGGGTTTTGGTTTGTGTTTTCAAGTTTTCGTTTAGGTTTAGATTAAGGAGTTGAGATTAGGATTAGACATAGGTTTAGGTTTAGGGATTTGAGAATACATTTAGGTTTTAGGTTTTAGGTTTAGGTTTAGGTTATAGATTTAGGTTAAGGGTTAGGTTAAGGTTATAAGCTATAGGTTTCGGGAATTGAGAATAGTTTAAGGTTTAGGTTTAGGTTTTCAAGTTTAGGTTTAGGTTTAGGTTAGGGAGTTAAGATTAGGATTAGGTGTAGGTTTATGTTTAGGGATTTGAGAATACATTTAGGTTATAGGTTAAGGTTTAAGTTATAGGTTTAGGTTTAGGTTTAGGTTTAGGTTTAGGTTTAGGTTCTAAGCTATGTGTTTAGGGAATTGAGAATAGGTTAAGGTTTTGGGTTAGGAAATCAGGTTTAGGTTCGAGATTAGGTGTTTGTTTGGGTTTTCAAGTTTAGGTTTAGGCTTAGGTTAGCAAGTTGAGCTTAGGATTAGGTGTAGGTTTAGGTTTAGGGATTTGAGAATACATTTAGGTTATATGTTTAGGTTATAGGTTAAAGGTTTAGGTTCATGTTATAAGCTATAGGTTTAGGGAATTGAGAATAGGTTAAGGTTTAAGCTTAGGTTTAGGAAATCGGGTTCGGGTTCTGGATCGGATTTAGGTTTAGGTTTTCAAGTTTAGGTGTTGGTTTAGGTTAGGGAGTTGAGATTAGGATTAGGTGTAGGTTTAGGTTTAAGGATTTGCGAATACATTTAGGTTGCAGGTTTAGGTTTAGGTTATAGGTTATGGTTTAGGTTTAGGTTATAAGCTATAGGTTTAGGTAATTGAGAATAGGTTTGGGTTTAGGTTTATGAAATCAGGTTCAGGTTCGGGATCGAGTTTATGTTTGGGTTTTCAAGTTTAGGTTTAAGTTTAGGTTAGAGAGTTGAGATTAGGATTAGGTGTAGGTTTAGGCTTAGGGATTTGAGAATACATTTAGGTTTTAGGTTTAGGTTTAGGTTTAGGTTATAGGTTATAGGTTTAGGTTTAGGTTTAGGTATAGGGTTAGGTTTCGGTTAAGGTTTAGGTTATAGGTTATAGGTTTAGGTTTAACGTTAGGTATAGGTTTAGGTTTAGGTTAAGGTTTAGGTTTAGGTTATAAGCTATAGGTTTAGGGAATTGAGAATAGGTTAAGGTTTAGGTTTAGGAAATCGGGTTCGGGTTTAGGTTTGGGTTTTCAAGTTTAGGTTTAGGTTGAGTTGAAATTTGTTGAGATTAGGATTAGGTGTTGGTTTAGGTTTTGGGATTTAAGAATACATTTAGGTTTTAGGTTTAGGTTTAGTTATAGGTTAAGGTTTAGGTTTAGGTTTAGGTTTAGGTTAGAAGCTATAGGTTTAGGGAATTGAGAATAGGTTAAGGTTTTGGTTTATCAAATCGGGTTCGGATTCGGCATCGGGTGTAGGTTTGGGTTTTCAAGTTTAGGTTTAGGTTTAGGTTAGGGAGTTGATATTAGGATTTGGTGTAGGTTTAGGGTTAGGGATTTGAGAATACATTTAGGTTTTAGGTTTTAGGTTTATGTTAAGGTTTAGGTTAAGGTTTAGGTTTAGGTTATAAGCTATAGGTTTAGGGAATTGAGAATAGGTTAAGGTTTAGGTTTAGAAAATCGGGTTCAGGTTCGGGATCCGGTTTAGCTTTGTGTTTTCAAGTTTAGGTTTAGGTTTAGGTTAGAGAGTTGAGAATTGGATTAGGTGTACGTTTAGGTTTAGGGATTTGAGAATACATTTAGGTTTTAGGTTTTTAGTTTAGGTTTAGGTTATAGGTTATAGGTTTAGGTTTAGGTTATAAGCTATAGGTTTTGGGAATTGAAATAGGTTAAGGTTTAGGTTTAGAAAATCGGGTTTAGGTTCGGGATCGGGTTTGTGTTTGGGTTTTCAAGTTTAGGTTTAGGTTTAGGTTAAGGAGTTGAGATTAGGATTAGGTGTAGGTTTAGGTTTAGAGATTTTAGAATACATTTAGATTATAGGTTTAGGTTTAGGTATAGGTTATAGGTTTAGGTTATAGGTTTAGGTTATAAGCTATATAGGTTTAGGGAATTGAGAATTGGTTAAGGTTTAGGTTTAGGAAATCGGGTTCGGGTTCTGGATCGGGTTTAAGTTTGGGTTTTCATTTTTAGGTTTAGGTTTAAGTTAGGGAGTTGAGATTAGAATTAGGTGTAGGTTTAGGTTTAGGGATTTGAGAATACATTTAGTTTTAGGTTTAGGATTAGGTTATAGGTTAAGGTTTAGGTTTTTGTTATAAGCTCTAGGTTTTGGGAATTGGCAATAGGTTGAGGTTTAGGTTTAGGAAATCATGTTCAGGTTCGAGTTCGGGATCGGGTTTAGGTTTGGGTTTTTAAGTTTAGGTTTAGGTTTAGGTTAGGGAGTTGAGATTAGGATTAGGTGTAGGTTTAGGTTTAGGGATTGTAGAATACATTTAGATTATAGGTTTAGGTTTAAGTTGTCACGCTCAAAAACTGAAAATCGGATTCATAGGAATCTCAATCACCAAATCCAGTGCCGACAGCCTCTGTAGTATCCGATTCTCGACTCCTAGCATCCATACGCTAGATTCCGATCCTGGGTCCTACAAGGAGGATTGTTTTTTATACATTTTACTTGTAATAAGCACAACCACAAGCTTACCCAATTCACAAAGGCAACATCATCATCACATATCACTAATATAATCATTGGGTACAATGCTGAAAGGAAAATACATAAATCAAAAATCAAGCTCCAGAAGACCGCTGCATGCTCCAAGCTCAACACTGCTGCAACCTAACATCACCTGCACGCATCTATCGTGCATAAGCTTATAGAAAGCTTAGAGGGTGGTGTAAGTGTGTGCACAAGGTAGGTGCTAAGTAAGTAATATAAGAGAAATCAGAGTAAGCAGAAATACTGACAAGCTCATAAATCATACAAAATCAGAAATACCGGCAAGTTCATAAATCATACGATATTAGAGTAATGCAAAAACATACTGATAGGCCCATAAATACCATTAGCCTTATCCAGGCTATGCAATGCAAAAATATAATAAAAACAATATCATATACTGATGAAGAAATGTAGATTAGCTATGCAATGTGGATACAACAAGCCAAATATCAGATGCCGATGATGCAATGCAATATGCAAATCCTGATGAGTCCATGAATACCATCAGTCGTATCTAGGCCGTATAAATGCATAAACATAATCACCCCAAATACCATATGCTGCGGATGTAATGCGATATGCGGTGCGAATGGAATGAACATGCTGGAGTGTGAAGTCGAGATGATAGTACATGGTATCGTAGGCTATGGGGTCCATCGCAAGGGACTTCTATCCAAACCAGTCTCATACCTAAATTTGGATAGTCAAACTCAATGTAGTAAACTCCTGATCTCAGGTTAGTTGCGTGCTCCAACCAAAATCCTGGCCATTATGAAGGTACACGTACAATTAGTTGCACACCACCAGCCCGAGTGGATAGTGAATGAATGAATGAATGAGTATGCAACTCCTGCTCAAAAGTCCACATATCAGTACAGTTCATCTTTGGGATCATCAACGGGGTTTATTACACTCTATGCCAACTTGTCGCCCCTATCCGAGCACACAACTGGGTAAGTGGAAGAGACCTCACTATCCACCTTCCAATATCGAGCCTAACTTATCGATAGCGGACCCATTCCTCAAACTGGTCAAACTCAACCTAGACATTGCCCCCTCACTCAGGCAGGTAAGGTCACACCCCCTCCCAACCGACCACGACACAGTGGGAGATGCGACTTACTGGTATACGGCCCTCATGCGCTCATATATATCCACTCAGTCTTGACGTTGGGGCGTCTCCTGGCCACGGAGGTTTAGAGATTTTCACCCAGGGACATCTATGGCGCCCGTATGCTAGAACCAAACATTTTCGGTGTCCCATCTGGCCATCCAGATATACCTGTCGAGGCTACGACCCTGATGTCGCTAGGACGTACAGTAATCATAATGCAAGATGCATGAGTCATACAATCTAGTCATGCATCAATTCTGCCCATACCATATGCTCATGTGAGGTAACCTCCGCCTATCAGGGAGTCTCATAACAACATGCTCAATGACATATGCAATGATCATCCATATCTCATAATAAACATGCAGATGATGCATATGGGCATGTATCATGATGCTATGCTGTCACATACTCATAATTGGTATAACCGGCATCGATAATCGACCTCGACAATGTGGACATTTAACCAACATTGCCCCCGAGGAATGGCCCTCATAGATCCTAACAATAGTGGACCCATGGTCTCACACAAGGGCAACATACATCAAGTGGGCCACATCACATGGGCCAGAAATACATCTCAATGGGCCTCATCATATGGGCATAATATAAATTCAATGGGCTGCATTAAATGGTCATATACAATCTCAATCGGTCGTATCCCATGGGCCTCAAATATATCATAATGGGCCTCATCATACGGTCTAATATACATCATAGTGGGTCGAATACACGCACTTAATGTACATCACCATGGGCCACGACCCATGGATCCTCAAATACATCATAATGGGCTACGACCTGTGGGCCTCAATATACGTCGAGTGGATGGCATTAATGGGTCTCATATACATCAAATAGGCCACGTACTTGGGCCTCAATTTACATCAAGTGGGCCACACATCATGGTCCTAATACATATCACAATGGGCCTTACCCTTAGGCCACGAATACACAATGGGCCTCTGACACGGGTTTAATATAGATCATGAGGGGTCACATCTTATCGGCCTTAATTATATCATAATGTGTCATGTCCCATGGGCCTCGAATACATCATAATGGGCCGCACCACCTGGGCCTCGAATGTGTCACAATGGGCCATAACCCATGGGCCTCGAATACATCATAGTAGGCCACAACTCATGGGCCTCAAATACTAAACAAGTGGGCCCCATATACATTAAGTGGGCCAAATGGGGCCATTTGTAAGCCCCATATTTTAGTCTGTACCGTTCTGCAGACTTCCGAGTTCTTCCTGGTCGAATTTCGACAACGTTCGACCCTTAACTGCATTCGCACATGACCCTGATTCACATGTCATCAACCCGATTTAAATTAAACCGAGACTAGTACCTTAGCAACCGTGCCGTCGCCGCGGTTCCGCTGCTATGACTCGCGCACCAAGGCGATACTCTGACCAGGAGATGTGGGCCAGCGTTCGGCATGAGGAAAATGCCGTGTGTACGAATTTCGAGAGAATCTCTATGAGATGTCACATCAATCATTCATCAATCAATCCCATCAAGGGTCAAGTACACATCACTTTTCACCCATTTCCAAGCAACTCCAAAGTCAAAAAGTCTCTTACAAAGCCCATACCTCTCTTACAACATTTGTCATAAAAGTCAAAAGGTGGCTCTTACACCCATCACCACCACATCAAACATCACCCATCTCTCTCTCCCTTTTACGAACCTCTCTCTCATTTTCAAACCTCATTCTAAGCAACCAAGAGCACCATATGTCCAAGCCTCTCCTATTTCTCCAAGAGAGCCACAAGTGGCCCACTTTTTCCACCCTAAGAACCATCATCCTAGCCATCCAAACCCCATCTCCTCCATTAGAATTGAAGATAAGGAGCTAAGGAAGCCTAAGGTGCAAGAAGAAGCCGGTGGGTGATCATAGATCTTTATTTTTCATGCATTTTATTTGATTAAGGGTCCACATATGTGGGACCCACCTTGATGTATATTTGTATGAAAGAGGGGCCCATAGTGGTGGGGCCTCTCCATCCTTGCCGAGCTCTCTCTCTCTCTCTTTCCATTATTTCTTCTTCTTTTGTATGATTGCTTGTGGCCCATTTGATGCATGACCTTATCCATGCCATCCATTGAGGTGGACTCCACTATTTCCGAGGGTGGTAAATGCCTTGGGTACAACACAAATTTCAGGCCTATCCAAACAGGTGGGCCATGTGGAACCCACCTTGATGGGGTGTACATCCACACCGTCCGTCCAGACTGACGCCCAGTGGAGGTGGCTAAAATAGTGAAGTGTTAAACTGGAAGGGGGTGTGCTAACACGAAAGTGCACTGACAGTGGGTGTTTAGTAACAGTGGGTGTGGACTGACATGGGTCCATAGGGCCCATCCACACTGTCCACCCTTTCTAATGGGCCCCACCATAGTGTATGTGTCTCATCCAGCCATCCACCATTTTGGACGGTGGAACCCACGTTCGTGTGGGGCCCTCGTTGGACACCCAGATCCAAAGCTCAACTGGCAAGCAGAGTGGAGACACCTCGTTTCAGCACTGAGGTCTTCGCCTCAATTCCCTAGAGAGGGTGGTCCGTATGAGGCCCACCTTGGTCTTGGATGCAGCTTGTCATGCCCCAAACTCAGAAATCGGGCTCACAAAATTTTCGATCACCGAATCCGGCGCTGACAGCCTCCGTAGTACCCCATTCTCGGCTCTCGGCACCCATACACCAAGTTTCGATCCTGGGACACTACAAGGAGGATTTTAAACATGATTCGATTTGTAATAAGCATAACCACAAGCATAACCCACGAACAATAACCACAAGAACACCATCACAAAATCCACTATGATCAAAAACTTTAGAGACAAGTCATATGAAAGGGAAATACAAGATAATGGCAGTAACAAAAACTCCAACAGCTTGGCTGCATGCTTCACTGCGGTGGGACTACGGCTGCGTCCTGACGTCACCTGCATGCATCAATCGTGCATAAGCTTATAGAAAGCTTAGAGGGCGGTGTAAGTGTGTGCGAACGCGCTCAGAATGTAATGTCAGAGTAAAGTGGAATCATGCTAATGAGTACGTAAATGTAACTAGCCGTACCAAGGCTATGCAGTACAAGATATGAATGTTATCGGCCATACTAAGGCCATGCGATGCAATATGTAAGTCAAGCATGCCAATCCTCATACCAATGCAACTCCTCACTAGAGCATCAAATCAGTACGGTTCTCAGTCTAGATAATTACCGGGGTTCAGTATACTCCAAATGGCATTGTCACTCTCCTATCAGCATAGTCCAAGTGAGTGTAAGAAACCTCACTATCCGCCTGTCCAATAGTCTGCCAATATCTATTCGGCAAGTCGATAGTGAACCCATATCTGAGCTAGTCAAACTCAGCCTAGTAATGCCCCCTGCTCTCGGGCGAGTAAGGCCACACCCCTTTTCAAATGAAGCGACACAGTGGGAGATGCGGCCTCCTGGTATTCGGCCCTCATGTGCTCATATATCCACTCGGTCTCGACGTTGGAGTTATCCTCTGGTACCATCGGGTTCAGGGACTTTCACCCAGGGACATTTATGGTGCCCCAATTGCTTAGAACATGGTTTTCGGTATCCAACCAACCACCCACGGTGTGTCTGTGGAGGCTATGGCCTTGATGTTGCTAGGGAATATCACAATCACACATGTATCACACTATCAGTCATGCAACCATCCTGCGTGAGGCACGCGCTCATGTAGACAACTCCGCCTATCAGGGAGCCCGTAAACAGTCTGCCTAAAGGCATATGCTATGATCAGTCACTCCTCATACCAAGCATACATATGATGCATATGATCATGAATCATATATCCATACTAAACATGTTATAGGGTGATGGGCTCTATTTGTAACAAAGATGGGCCTATACGGACTACGTTCTGCGAATATGGGCCTATCAATGGGCCATAGGGAGAGTGACAATGTGGACATTTAACCAACATCGTCTTTACAATGTGGACATTAAACCATCACTGCTTCCAAGGCATGACCTACCTTGAACATTGTTGTATAACCCATGGTGAAGTTGTACATTGCAGTGGGTCTTATGTACAGCCAATTGAGCCCCAACTCATGAGCCTAAGATAAGTCAGATGGGCCACATAACATGGTCCTCATATGTATAAACGTGGGCCTCAACAACGGGCCATAATTACCTTAAGATGGGCCTCAGAACATGGGCCCTAGATACATCAAATGGGTCGTTTATCATTGGCCTCAACTATTCCCAGGTGGGCCTAATCACATGGGTTCATATATACACTAAGGTGGGCCTTCATGAACTATAGATCCGTCTTATTTTTAGTCTCAAGCCCTAAGACGATCATTCATAATGATAGGACAGGTTAGATGCAACACATGCATCATGGTGGGTCTCCATGTGGGCCCACTATAACATTTATTTTCTGTCCAATCCTAGGCCCACTGAAATGCTTATCTGCCACCCAACCTGTTGGTAAGACCACGTGAGCAAGGGCTCCACTATAATGTTTATTTTACATCCAACCTGTTGATAAGGTCATGTGGCAAGGGGCCCACCAAAAATGTTTATTTTACATCCCACCTGTTGATAACGTCACACAGACCTGGGTGAAAAAAACAAAACAATTCATATTGATCCCAAACTCCTGTTATCCCCAAAGGGGGTTTCAACGGTTGACGTTCAATCCCACACTGTTTCCTGTGACGTGGTCGCCTGATCACTGGCTGGATGGAGTGGATAAAACTCGTACATCATGGTGGGGGGCAATAATGTTAAATTTTTTTTTTTGGAGACGATGCCTCAACGAAGGGGTCCCAACAAATGGACGGCAGGGATTTAGAACACACATCACGGTGGTGTTCACAACTAGGGCCAATGGGGACCACCCCTTTTCGTGTACGTCATGGCAGCAAGGTGCTTGCCACCTTTTTATCATATGAATATATTTTTTTTGTTACTTTAGGTGGGACCCACATTAACCAGATCTACCTCGTCCATTGAATGTGTCCCACAGAATTAGGGGTCCAAACCAAATTTCTGGTGGGTCCAAGCTTCATGTGGACACCAGCAATCATTTTCTAAAGTTTTAACGGCAAACACCACTGTTTCCTATGGTAAGGCCCACTCGATTATCGGATCACCTTCAGTTTTCGGCTTAACGCCTAAAATGTTCTGAGTAGGAAGGGGGACGGCTTGGATTATATAAATACATCAAGGTGGGGCCTGTATGTGAGGTCCACCTCAAAAATTCCCCTTAACTGACGTTAGTACATACCCATGTCAGCTCACACTTCACCGCTAGCAGCCCCACAATGTCCAGCGTCACTTGAACGCTGGACAGTTGGGTACACATGCATTAGGGTGGGTCCTTCAATACAGGTATCATGGTGGGTCTCACATGTACGTGGCCCACCATGGATATACATATACATACATTATATTATTATAATATAAATATAACATTATATACATATATGTTGTATAAGATGATGGGTTTCTCCCAAAATGCGGTGGGCCGCACCGTTTGATGGATAGATAGAGTAGATTTTACACAATTGGTGGGGCCCACTACATTTTAGAGGAAAGATAAAGAGAGAGAGAGAGAGAGAGAGAGAGAGATACACGGTGAGATAAGAGGGGACCCCGCCACTATGGGCCCCTCATCATATACATCAAAATGGGCCCACCAACTAGTGGGCCCAAAAAAAAAGAGATTTAATGGTGGATCACCCACCTCTTGCACTCCTTCTTGCTCCCCTAGCCTCCTATGTTCCTTAACTTGTCTTTTGACGGTAGATGATGGACTTTTGATGGTGGGGATGGTGGATCAACGGTTAAGATGAGAGATGAGAAGGTAAGGAAAGTGGGTCACACTTGATGTTGTTGTTTGGGAGAGAAGAAGGTTGGACGTGGGATGCTTAGGAGATTTGAGAAATGAGAAAGAAAAATGGGTGATGGGGTGATATGGATGGGATGATGTAAGGAAGGGGATGAGAGGTATGAGTGAGTTTGATTTTTTTTTTTTATAAAGAGGGATGGGTTTGTTTGAAAACTTGTAAAAAAGGGCTGGTGAGAGGAGAGAGAGAGTTGAGTTTTGAAAATGGAGGGATGGGTTGTTGTACTCATGGCATGGTGTGTACTTGACATGATTTGATGGGACATCTCGTAGAGATTTTCTCGTAATTCGCAACGTACGGTGTTTCTTTAGAATGAACGCAGACCGACATCTTTTATCCTGGGTATCGGTTCAGTGTACGAGTCAAGGTGTTGGAACCGTGGCGACAGCGCGGTTGCCAAGGTACGAGTTTCAGATGGAGCCGCCTTCGGTAGGCAGGACTCGGCTTAAGATCGCGCGCAACATCGGATACGAGTCGAGAATTGCCAAAATTTGACTGGAAGGACTGCGGATGCATATGAAACGGTACAGACTAGGGTACAGGTCTTACAACTCTCTCCTCAAAATAAAAATTTCATCTTCAAAATTTGGACAATCATCACAACTAGTCATGACACATAATAGAAGGGGAAATAAGGCATCGTCATATAAAATCGAAGGCAGCGTACAAGATACAACATACAATCAATCATTAAAGAGATGAGGATAGCTCTCTCGAATCTCAGCCTCGCACTCCCAAGACGCCTCATCAAAAGAATGGTGACCCCACTGAACTTTCACCAAGGGTATGACCTTGGTCCGGAGGACATGCTCCTTTCAATCAAGGATACGAATTGGCTGCTCAATGTAAGAAGCGTCCTCACGAACCTCTAATGGCTGTCAATCAATATCAGGAACTAGGTTTGACCCACACTTCCTCAACATAGAGACGTTGAAAATGTTGTGGATGCCAGACAACTGAGATGGCAAGGCAAGCCAATAGGCCACAGTGCCAATGCGCTTAGTGATCTCGAAAGGTCCTTTAAATCTCGAGGCAAGCTTGCCCTTCGCTCCAAATCGAACCACGCCCTTCATGGGTGAGACCTTGAGATACACATGGTCCCTTACATCAAACTCCAAGGGACGACGCTGGCAATCAGCAAAACTCTTCTGCCGGCTCTGAGCTATGCACATCTTTTTCCTGATGATATCAATAGCCTCTGATGTCTCCTACATAAGCTCGGGACTTAGGAGACGCTGCTCTCCAACCTCGGTCTAATAACTCGGAGATCTACATGGTCTGCCATACAATGACTCAAAAGGAACCATGCTAATGGTCGCCTAATAGCTGTTGTTGTATGCAAACTCAGTCAATCGCAGATGCTCATCCCAGCTACCCCCGAAATTAATCATGTAGGCCCGAAGCATATCCTCAAGGATCTGGTTGACCCTCTCGGTCTGGCCATCGGTCTGCGATGATATGCGGTGCTGAGCTGCAAAATAGACCCCATCGCTCTCTGAAGGCTCCTCCAGAACTGAGACGTGAACCTCAGGTCTCGATCAGAAATGATCGAAACTGGAACACCGTGCAGTCTCACGATCTCCTCGATGAATAATCTCACAAGCTGGTCCAAAGGCCAAGTCGCATGAATCGCAAGAAAATGTGCCAACTTCGTCAGACGATCAACAATGACCCAGATGGCATCATGACCACACTGAGTCCTCGGCAAACCCATGATAAAATCGGTAGATACATACTCCCACTTCCACATCGGGACGCTCAACGACTGTAATAGACCAGGGGGTCTCTGATGATCGGCCTTGACACGCTTGCATGTGTCACACTCGGCCACAAAACTGGCGATCTGGCGCTTCATCCCCGCCCAAAAATACTGTCTCCTCATATCATGATACATCTTCATTGAGCCAGGGTGGATAGAAAACCGCGATCGATGTGCCTCGGTCATAAGATCTCTGCGCAACTCTGGAATATTCGGGACACATAATCGGCCTCTGAAACGAAGTCCACCATCAGAACCAATCTGCCAATTTGTCTGACTCTCAGATGCTGACTTTGTTCAATAATCCTGTAACTACTCATTTATCTGCTGAGCCTCGATTACCCTTATGACAAGAGAGGGTTGAATCGACAGGCTCAATAGCTGAACGATAGAAGACTGCAGACCAAAATTAAAGTCGTACTCTACTATATCCTCGAGCATCCTCCACTCCTTATATCATCATATGTGCCACCATGCCTCGTGGATGACAGCCGAGGGCATCCGCCACTACGTTCGCCTTGCCTGAGTGGTACTGGAGATCAAAATCATAATCCTTCAGAAGTTTCATCCAATGCCTCTGCCTCATGTTAAGCTCAGACTGAGAGAATAGATACTACAAGCTCTTGTGGTCGGAGAAGAGTTCGAACCTGACTCCATAGAGATAGTGTCTCCACACCTTTAGTGCGAAGACGACTGCTGCCAGCTCCAGATTATGCGTGGGGTAGTTCAGCTCATGGACCTTGAGCTGACGAGATGCGAAGGCTACAGGTCTGCCGTGCTACATCAGGACAACACCTAATCCAATACGTGAGGCATCGATAAATACAATAATTCCATCACTCCCAGAGGGAAGAGTGAGGACAGGAGCGGATGTTAGACGGTCCTTCATCTCCACGAATGCCTGCTCACATGCATCAGTCCAAACAAAATTTGTGCCCTTCCGAGTCAACCTGGTCATCGGGGCTGCAATACGGGAGAAGCCCTATCACGCCCCAACATCGAGACCGAGTGGATATGCATGAGCGCCCGAGTACCGAATATCAGGAGGCCACGTCTCCCACTGTGCGATGGTCAGTTGGGAGGGGGTGTGGCCTTAGCTACTCGAGGGAGTAGGTATAGCTAGGCTGAGTTTGACCAGCTCGAGGAATGGGTCCGCTATCGACAAGCCGGGTAGGTATTGGCAGACTGCTGGCTAGGCGGATAGTGAGGTCTATTCCACTCACTGGGCTGTGCAGCTTGGGAGGACGCAGTCGGTGTAGAGTGTAATAGACCCCGGTGATTTTTCAGAGAGAAACCGTACTGATATGTGGACTTATTGAGTAGGAGTTGAATGCTTATTCGTTCATTCATTCACTATCCACTCGGGTTGGTGGTGCGCAACTAATTGTTGTGTACCTTCGTTATGGCAAGAATTTCGGTTGGACAGGAGTTTACCACGTTGAGTCTGACTATCCAAATTTAGGTATGGGACTGGTTTTGATAGAAGCCCCTTATGGTGGACCCCGTAGCCTGCGATACTACGTACTATCATCCCGACTTCACACTCCAGCATGGTCATTTCATTCGCATCACATATTACATTACATCCGCAAGCATATGATATTTTGGGTTGCTATGTTTCTGTACTTATATGTCATAGACAGACTTAGCAGGATTTGTATATTGCATTGTATCTTCGGCATCTGATATTTGGCTCTTTATGACTCCTTATTGCATAGTTGTTCCACATTACGTATTCTGATATTGATTGACTTATGGACTTGTCTGTATTTCCGCTTACTCTATTATCGTATAATTTATGATCTTGCCAGTATTTCTGCTTACTCTAGCAATTCATGATCTTGTTAGTAATTCTGTATATTCCGATATTATATGATTTATGGATTATTAGTATTTTCAGTACTGTATGATGATGGCATTGCGTTGAATACTTGGCACTTACCATGTGCACACACTTACACCACCCTCTAAGCTTTCTATAAGCTTATGCATGATAGATGCATGCAGGTGATGTTAGGTTGCAGCAGTATTGAGCTTTGAGCGTGCAACGGTCTTCTGGAGCTTGACTTTCGATTTTTATATTTCCCTTTTAGCAATATACTCAAATAATTATATTAGTGATTATGTGATGATGATATTGCCTTTGTGACTTGGGTAAACTTGTGGTTATGCTTATTATGAGTTAAATGTACATTGAAAAATCCTCTTTGTAGGATCCCAGGATCGGAATCTAGCGTGTGGATGTCAGGAACCGAGAATGGGGTACTACGGAGGTTGTCGGCACCGGATTCGGCGATCGGGAATTTTGTGATCCCAGTTGCCGAGTTTGGGGCGTGACAAGACCTCTATGAAACGTCGATAGTATCCTACTAAACTAAGAAAACTGCAGATCTTGGACATAGTCGTGGGTTGGTTCCACTGACGCACTGCCTCAACCTTCGAGGGGTCCACTGCGACACCCTCCCTCGTCACCACGTGACCGAGGAACTTCACCTCCTCCTGCCAGAACTCGCACTTTTCAATCTTCGCATACAGCTGATGGGCACGGAGGGTCTGCAATGCGATCTCCAGATGCTGCATATGGTCCTCACGGGTCCTCAAATATATCAGAATATCGTCAATGAAGACACAACAAACTGATTAAGATATGGACGGAAGACCTCGTTCATCAACTGCATGAAGACCGCGGGTGCATTGGTCAGTCTAAAGGACATGACCTGAAACTAAAAATGACCGTAACGTGTCCTGAATGCTGTCTTCGGGATGTCCTCCTCTTGGACACGAATCTGATGATAACTAGAACGCAGGTCAATCTTCGAAAAGAATTGTGCACCTTGCAGCTGATCAAATAAATCGTCTATCCTCGGGAGCGAGTACTTGTTCTTAATCGTGACTCGTTTGAGCTCGCGATAATCGACGTAGAGCCTCAACGAACCATCCTTCTTCCTAATGAAGAGTACCGGCTCTCCCCATGGAGAACTACTCGGACGAATAAATCCCAACTCATGCAGCTCATCCAACTGCAGCTGCAGCTCACGCAACTCCATCGGTGTCATACGGTACGGGGCCTTCGAGATAGGCGCGGTACTGTAAGTGCTATAGTCTATATCCCTATTGGTTGTCAAATTTGTGATACCAAAATCACTGTTATATAACTTGTATAAGTGAAGCTCTCTCAAAGATCAACATTCTTGAACAAGTAAAGCTCACAACAAGCAAAGATCACAAGTATAAAGATCAACCTTGACTGCAAGTATTGCTCACAAGACAAGACTCAAGAATGCAAGACTTCAAGAAGAGTACAAGGCAGTTCGTAAAGAACTCAGGACACTTTCAAGGTTGAGCTACATCAAGACTTCAAGGCTTAAACTTCAAGGTCACTTGTTCCTAATGTTTTCAATGTCCTTACTTCGGGATTGGGGTTTGATTGACCATAGGTTGACCTTAGAAGTAGGCCATTTTGGATACATAAGTCATATGTATATGTCACATGAGTTTGTGCAGTTCGAAGACTTGTTCTAGGCTTTCTTCGACTAGTCTTAGCTTTTCTTCGACCAGTCTAAGAAATTCCTCGATCAGTCGTGAGTTTGTTACAAAATTCAAATATTTTTTGTTAGGCTTCGACCAGTCCAGGAATCTGTTCGACCAGTCGAAGGAACAGTGTCGACTGCTTCTTCGACCAGTCGAAAATCTTCGACTCAAAGTCTAGCGATTAATTACAGGATCTTCGACCTGTCGAAGGAGACCTTCAACCAGTCGAAGGTAACCTATGACCAGTCGAAGGTGACCTTCGACCAGTCGTAGAACGGTCAAAGCTTATCGCGCCCGATTTTTTTCAAATCTGTTACTTCTTCGACTAGTCGAAGAGCTCCCTAGACCAGTCGAAGACGCGATCTGCTCACCTATAAATAGAGCACGAATCTCAGAAGTATTCAAGGAATTAATCAATCTACTTAAGCCAATCTTCGTCAAACTTCTGAGTGATAATTCAGTGCTCCATCTAAGCTAAGTGTGCTTATTTTATATTCTCTTTCTTTAGCTTTATTTAATTGATTTTGTTTCTGCTATTCCAATCTAATTTGATAAGAGGAATTGTTATTCCCTTTCTTTAGAATCAAAATCAATTAAGGCAAGCCCTAGTTGGTTTAATTTAAAATCTATTAGAACTAGAACCATTGTAATTGAGTACTGGATATTGAACTTGGACATTCAATCATTTACTCTGACTTGGTTCTACCGGGCTGCTACAAAGAAGAAGATAATCAGGTATTTTACATTTAATTGTAAATTCCTTTCTGTTTTGGTTTCTTTCAAGATTTGCCAGAAAAATCTTGTTGTATTGGTTATCTGAGGAGAGCCAGGAAAACTCAGAAGTGGGGTTTTTTTAATTGTGTAAGCCCACAGACAAAGACACAATTGTAAAGGTTTTGGGTGAACCTATGAAAACCTATTTTGTTAGTGAACGCTAGTATCCCCTGTGTGAGGATATTAGGAGTGGAGTAGCATTCTGTGTGGCTGTTGTTTAACAGTTGATGAACACACAGGCGAACCACTATAATCCCTTGTGTTGTGGTTGAATGATTTATACTTTTAATCTTTAATTATTTATTTGTGGGATGTATGTATGGTGGTGAATGTTGTAATCATTTAATTCAAGTATTGTGGGAATTTTGTAATAGTTTAGAATTTATTTTTTGCTATTCATTTATCTGCTTGAAATTCAATTTCCTTTAAAGTTGTTCCAGCAAGGTTGCCCTGCCATTTTTATGGTGTATAGCTGTCCCTAGAACAATACATTTGTGATTACAATTTATTTTAGTTTGTGCTTATTTTTGTATTCCTCTTTGGTTTGAGATTTGATATAAAGATCTTTCTAGAAATAAGGTTGTCCTACCATAAACTCTGGTTTTTGGTGTAAGGTTGTCCTTAGAACAACATTTGTATCAACCTCTCAAGATCTGAATTTTGAGGTTGTCTTACTTTCCTGCATTGTGATTTATTTTGGCTATCATATTCTTTTTAATTCCGTTGTTATAAGTTTTTATTTGGCATTGTCCTATTCACCCCCCCTCTAGGACATATAGCTAGGCCTTTTCAAGTGGTATCAGAGCTGAATAGCTCGTTCTTATTGCTTTTTATTTGGATTTATTTCCTGAGCTAACGATATAAGCTATATAAAAAGATGTCAAATTTTGATAGCCTTTCAGTCACTAGGCCTCCACCATTTGATGGCTCCAACTATGCCTATTGGAAAGCTAGAATGAGGATCTTCCTAAAATCAATGGATGAGAGTGTGTGGCGAGCCACAGTGACCGAATGGAAAACTCCTACCATTGAAGTAACTGAATCCGACGGTTCAAAAACTACGTCTGTACCTGCTTATTATTTATGGACCACCCTTCAGAAAAGTGAGTATAGTGCCAATGCTAAAGCACTAAATGCAATCACTTACGCACTATCACTGGATGAGTTCAAAAGAATCATATCCTGTGATACTGCAAAGCAAGCCTGGGATATACTAGAAATGACACACAAGGGTACATCAATTGTCAAAAAGTCTAAAGTCCAACTCCTCACAACCAAATTTAAAGAAATTCATATGGAGGAAAATGAAATGTTTATGGACTTTTACATTAGACTAAATGACATTGTAAACTCAATGTGGGGTCTTGGTGATAAAATCCCAGAAAGTAAAGTGTGTGCAAAGATATTACGCTCACTTCCTGAACGGTTCAATTCTAAAGTAACCGCGATCCAGGAACTTCGTGATATGGATAATATGAGGGTAGAAGAACTAGTTGGTTCTTTACAAACCTACGAGTTAAACTTTAAAGCTCCTAAAGGTAAATCTATCGCACTAAAATCCTCTAAATATAATTCAGAAGAAAATTCTGATTCAGAAGATGATATGGCTCTTTTAGCTAAGAAATTTTATAAGATTTTCAAAAGCAAGAAAAGGGTTGATTTTCAAAAATCAAATGATAAAAAGAAGTTTAGACCCAAAACTCGAAAATCTTTGAAAGATAGTAAAAAATCTTTGAAAGATAGTCAATGTTACAACTGTCAAGAATATGGGCACTTAGCAAATAGATGTCCTAGAAAGGATAAACCCAAGAAGAGAGGTATGTTGGCTACATGGGATGAATCATCTGATTATGAAGCTTCTTCAGAATCAGAAGACTCTGAAACTGAGTTAGGCAATGAAGTTAAAGCACTTATGACTCTAGCCAAATTCACATTTTTAGATAATGACTCAACAAGTGAAGAAAATCTGAGTAGTGAATGTGAAAATGAAGATGATCTTCAAGATGCTTACAATGCTATATATAAGGAAAGTTGTAAAATTGCTGTCAAACTTAAACTTCAAAAAGAAAAGTTTTCTAAACTCAAAGAATGTTTTGAATCACTTGTCTTAGAAAAATCACAAATTTCATTTTGTTTTGAAAAATCAAAATGCAATTTGGAATTCAAAAACTCCCTAATTATTGATTTGAAATCTGAAATTGAGAAACTCAAAAATGAAGTATCTTCTCTTCTGAGTCTAAAGGACACATGGAAATATGCCCAAGGTGATCCAAAGTTAGAAAAACTTTTATCCAGATCAAGAAAATGTGGCGATCTATCCAGGTTGGGCTATGGTAAAAATTTATCTCCTAAACAAAAGTATAATCCTCCTATGTTTGTGAAAGGAGAGTCCTCAAACTCAAAAGGAAAAAGTACTTATTAAGGTTTTTCTAGAAATTCAAAAACTCTTCAAAAACCTAGAAGCAGCCATGTCAACTTTAATCAGAAACGAAATCCATTAGCTGAAAAGATAGTAGATTTACTCAAGGAGCTCCTAAAATCTAACTCTATAGGGTATTCTTACAACTATAAACAAAAGAAGACCAACTATGTTCCTAAACCCAAAACAGTTATGAAATGGGTTCCTAAAGTCGCCTGCTTGGTTGCTCACACTGCTTTCAAAGCAACAAGTCATTCAAAGTGGTACCTAGACAGTGGATGCTCTAGGCATATGACAGGTGACAAAGCTTTATTCACGGATTTAAAGGATATGACTGATGGGTTCAGTCACATTTGGTGATATTAGCAACTGCAAGATTATAGGCCAAGGTACGGTTCAACTTTTTAATCTTCCTGTGTTTAAAAACGTTTTATATGTTGAAGGCTTAAAACATAACTTGCTTAGCATATCTCAAATATGTGATAATAACCATAGTGTTCGGTTCTCTAATCAAAGCTGTGAGATACTAAACAATAAGGGTTCTGTAATATTAACTGGACGTAGAACGTCTGAAAATTGATATATTATTAGTGAATCCAGCTCATCTAATCAAACATGTTACATGGTCCATACAGACGAGACTGATTTATGGCACAAACGTCTTGGACATGTACATTATCGAAATTTATATAGATTGAGCAAACGAGAACTTATAAGAGGTTTACCCAAATGCTCTTCCTCACCCTGAAAAAGGAATATAGCCAACCGGACTCGCCGCTGGGTCGTACACAACATGGTATCGAAGATCTTCTCCACATCAAAGCGTCATCTCTTGGCTACAATCGGATCTGGCTCACCCTGGAAACGCGGAGGATTGAGCTGTCTGAACTCACGAAGAAGAGCACTAGCGCGCTCCTGCTCTGCCTGCTCTGGCAAAACAACTGGGGGCCTACCTTGCCCCTAAAGTGCAGCAGTCACAACCTGCAACATCTATTGTAACTGCGAGGCACTTACAGGCATGGTCGGATCCGCACCAGCATCAGGTGGAGAAACATCATCCTCAGGCATGGGAGCAGGGATCTCTGGCGGTGGAACGGGAGGAGCAGGTGGTAAAGTTGGAGCCTCGGGTGGTGAAGCGGGAGTCGAACGGGTCACTCGCCTGCGCGGCATGTCCTATAGGAAGAATAAGGATGCTAATTAACCTTGAGAATCACATGTTAGCGAAGGTTTCGCACTCGAAACCTAATCACCTTAAACTCATAGCAAACATGCGATGTTGTTCTCAGTTATTCCCAAGTTATGCTCTGATACCAACTTCTGTCATGCCCCTAACTTAGAAACCGGGCTCACAAAATTCCCAATCATTGAATCCGGCGCTGACAGCCTCTGTAGTACCCCATTCTCGGCTCCTAGCACCCATACACCAGGTTCCGATCCTGGGACACTACAAGGAGGATTTCAAACATGATTCAATTTGTAATGAGCATAACCACAAGCATAACCCATGAACAATAACCACAAGAACACCATCAAAAAATCTACTATGATAAAAAAACTTTGGAGTACAAGGCGTATGAAACAGAAATACAAGATAATGACAGTAACAAAAACTCCAACAGCTCGACTGCACGCTTCACTACGGTGGGACTACGGCTGCGTCCTGGCGTCACCTACACGCATCAATCATGCATAAGCTTATAGAAAGCTTAAACGTATAAGTGTGTGCAAACGTGCTCAGAATGCAATGCTGGATTAAAGTGGAATCATGCTGTTGAGTACATAAATGCAACCAGCCGTACCAAGGCTATGTAGAACAAGATATGAATGCTATCGGCCATACTAAGGCCATGCGATGCAATATGTAAGTCAAGCATGTCAATCCTCATACCAATGTAACTCCTCACTAGAGCATCAAATCAGTACGGTTCTCAGTCTGGATAATTACCGGGGTTCAATATACTCCAAATGACATTGTCTCTCTCCTAGCAGTACAGTCCAAGTGAGGGTAAGAAATCTCACTATCCGCCTAGCCAATAGTTTGCCAACATCTATTCGGCAAGTCGATAGCGAACCCATTTCTTAGCTGGTCAAACTCAGCCTAGTAATGCCCCCTGCTCTCGGGCGAGTAAGGCCACACCCTTTTCCAACTGACCGCGACACAGTGAGAGACGTGACCTCCGGGTATTCGGCCCTCATGTGCTCATATATCCACTCGGTCTCGACATTGGAGTCATCCTCTGGTACCATCAGGTTCAGGGACTTTCACCTAGGGACATCTATGGTGCCCCAATTTCTTAGAACATGGTTTCCTGTATCTAACCAGCCACCCACGGTGTGTCTGTGGTGGCTATGGCCCTGATGTCGCTAGGGCATATCACAATCACACAAATGCAAGTGCATGTATCACACTATCAGTCATGCAACCATCCTGCGTGAGGCACGTGCTCATGTAGACAACTCTGCCTATCAGGGAGCCCGTAAACAGTCTGCCTAAAGGCATATGCTATGATCAGTCACTCCTCATACCAAGCATACATATGATGCATATGATCATGAATCATGTATCTATACTAAACATGTTATAGGGTGATGGGCTCTGTTTATAACAAAGATGGGCCTATACAGACTACATTCTGCGAATATGGGCCTATCAATGGGCCGTAGGGAGAGTGATAATGCGGACATTTAACCAACATCATCTTTGCAATGTGGACATCAAACCATCACTGCTTCCAAGGCATGGCCTGCCTTGAACATCGTTGCATAACCCATGGTGAAGTTATGCATTGCAGTGGGTCTTATGTAGAGCCAATTGGGCCCCAACTCATTGGCCTAAGATACGTCAGATGGGCCGCATAACATGGTCCCCACACTACGCCAAAATCGCTGATTTGCGACGGACTAAATCCGTCGTAAAACCAAATAAACGACGGACTTCATCCGTCGCGTAGTCCGTCGCTGTTTAGTGGGTCGTTTTTGGTTTTACGACGGATTTTATCCGTCGTTTAATATGCGACGGATAAGGTCCGTCGCATAATAGCGATGGATAAAATCCGTCGTAAAAAATAAAAAATCCGTCGGTAAACTTCAGAAAATTAGTCGTCACTTAAAATTAGCGACGGATAAAGTCCGTCGCTAATATATAGTAAGCGACGGACCTCAAACCGTCGTTAATTTTAACTGCCAGAATTAGAAATTAGCGACGGATAAGGTCCGTCGCTAATATGAGTGAGCGACGGACGTCAAATCCGTCGTTATTTTCAATGTTCAGAGCGTAGCGACGGATTTGGTCCGTCGCTGAAATATCTGTAAAAATATATATATACGCTGATAAATTATTATTAAAAATTTTTTTAATCCTGCACCTGATAGTCATTCAAAAAATAATTCACACTATTGTTTGATAAAGATCCTATTCACAAAATTGGTAACAACTCAATTCAATAAAAAGAGGAAATGACCCAAGTGGCCCATTGCAACAAAAATTCACTTCAACCCTCTAAACTAAACACTTCCCCTACTAAACTAGGACCCATACAAAAGAAATTACCTGGAACTTCAATTGTTGGCTATGCATTGCCTTGTATTGGCTACTTAGTATCTGCTCTTGTTCAACCTTCTTTTGAGCCCTTCCTACATATATTACAAACAACCAAATTCAATCCAAAAAAAGACTAGTTTAGTCAACCCTTCATATATTTCAAATAACCAGCTCAAATCCATGGAAAGTGAATAGTTTAATCAACTGAAACCAATTAACAAAATAAAATATTAGAATTCATCCTACCCATTAGAGGTTAAGGTAAGAGCATTTCTTAACTTCATAGCATTCATTGGGAGAGCACAATACTGATTTGAAAAGATCTTTAGATGTAGACAAAGGAAGTGGGTCCTGCCAAGATTTGATAACAACCGATGTCTTGCCACATATCTGACCCCACATCTAATTTCAATGGGAGATGATCATGGTGATTATGGAGCCCGACAATTTGTTGGAGAAAAATCCAAGCCATCCACTAATTCCCTCATGTGATTTTACGGCTTGGGCAAAAAATGATCGAATACAAAGCTCAAGTGGGCCACACGGAATGTAAAAGTGCATATTGAATGCACAAATTGTCAGGGGCTATAGAAATTTTAGATTATGGAAAAAAAATAAATCAAGTGGTTACATTCAACCCATTGTGAATGACCTTACTGAACAGTTGGAAATGCCATTTTAACAATTTGAATGGACTAAAAGCATAAAAAATATCCTTGGTATGTTCTTTGTACGTCAAGTGGCTTGTTCTTTGTAATCATTTGCTCTTTCTCTTGCCACTGAGGACCACTAACAGCAAACTCCAACTTCACAATGCCTAGAGAGAAGTTCTCAAATGAAATTTATCATAGGGAATCTACTAACAGAGAAGAATCATAAGTTTCAAGAAACAGGAAGGAAAATGAAAGTTGTAACAAAGCAACTTGATCAGCAAAGAACAACAAAAATTGCAGAGGAGATTGGCAAAAACTCAAACGATAAAATTAAGGATAAACAAGCTCCAAATAAAAGCAATACAAAGGATAGTTGGGAAAATAATACGGACAAAAGGAAACAGGTTTTATGGAGTTTGGCTCCAATCTCCAAGGGAACAAACAAGTACCAATGGATCTTCTTTCTTTTTTGGACTTAAACAAAAGAAGGAGAAAACTAGTTTGAAATGGATCTCAATGTTCTATGTCACGAGAAAAACTTCCTTTCCAGCAGATTGAAATGGAAACATACTATTTTGGTACTAAAGAGGGACGCATCTTTGATTTTTGATAGTGTGAAGGGAATCCAGAGTAAGGTTTGCAAACATGAAGGTGTATGTTTCTGTGATGTCTGGGAGCAGAGGATGTTTTTAGATAAATCACAGCTTCAATTAGCATACAAGTATTCCCTTTACATTACCCAATACAGTGGTAAAATCAAGTCCATTTTCCCAATTCCAAAGCATATCTTAAGCTAATAATTAAAATTTGAACCAGACAACCATAATAAATTATTTTTAAAAAAAAATTAAAAAAAAAAAAAGATTCGGAGGATCAATACAGCTTGAATAAAATCTTGAGTGATTCAGAGAACGGTATGACAGAAGGTCAATGAATGCAAAAGTTGCTAACTTTTCAAAAAATAAATCCAATAGTTGCCGATACATGTCCAGCTGTGGTGTGGAATGGACACCAAATGAGAAAGTTCCAAAGCGAACAATAAATTTGGAGGTGCACCGACCTGAAGTACCATGTTCATTGACTCCCACTACATCAGTTGTGTAAGGGTTATGGTCTCATACTCCTTTGGTTGTCAAATTTTGATGTGTCAAAACATCTATCTGTGTCTTGTGCTTGTATGATGATTTTTATTCAAGACACTGTTTAAATACTTCAAGAAGCTATAAGTCGAACTCTTCAAGATGTTACAAGTTGAAGCTCAAGATGTTGAAGTTTAAGAAGCTACTATGTTGATGTTCAAGTCTTAGAGAACGACTCATGACTTCAAGACTAATAAGCAATGCATGAAGTAGTTGTTATGCTGATAAAGATCTCAAGTTTGAAGCTACAACAAAGTTCAAGATCTCAAGCTTTGATATTGTTCAAGATTTCAAGCACGATATAGGTTCAAACAATCTACATTCGTTGAATGGTTGAAGTTCAATATCCATACGACATGTTTCAGTTTGAATGACCTTAGGTTGACCCTTTAAGTAGGTCATTTTGGATACATAAATCAAATATTTATTTTACATAAGTTTGGTCTATTCCAAGACCAGCCCTAGCTCTTGTTCGACCAAGTCCCTAGCATTGGTTCGACTAGTCCAAGAAATTCCACGATCACCCTAAGTTGTTGAAGATTTTTCGGATTTTTGGAACGCCCACGACCGATCTGGAGGTCCTTCGACCGGTCGTAGGTTGGCTTCGACTTGTCCACGATCGGTCGTGGAGCTACGACTCAATATCCAAGAATACAATTCATGGTCCTACGACCGGTCGTAGTAGTATCTACGACCGGTCGTAGGTGACCCACGACCGGTCGTAGGGTACTCACGACGTCGTGGAACGGCTTTCAAAGATCGCGCTCAATTTTTCAAAAATGTTAGAGCTACGACCACCCTAGGTTTCTAAGACCAGTCGTAGGAACGATTTTTTCTTCTATAAATTGAACACGAAATTCAGAGTTTTTACATCCTCAACTCCATTCCATTTCAAGAATTTTCAAGTAATCACTCTGAGATAAGTCTGTGTTTATTTTAAGCTAAATTGTGCTTATTTAATATTCCTTTTTGCTAGCTTATTTAATTTGATTTTGTTTCTCTATTCCAATCTTATTTGAAAAGAGGAATTATATTATTCCTTCTTCTTGGAATCAAAATCAAATATTGCTACGCCCAACAAGTTAAATCTAAAATCTATTAGAATTTAGAACCTTGAATGTGAGTATTGGAAATTGAACTTTGACATTCAATCATCTACTCCGATTGGTTCTACCGGGCTGCTAAAGGAGAAATCCAGGTATTTTACAATTCTGTAAAATTCATTTATTTTTGGTTTGTTTGAGGTTGAGCCAGAAAAATCTCATTATACTGGTTTTGTTTGAGGTTGAGCCAGAAAAATCTCATTGTATTGGTTGTCTGAGGAAAACCAGAAAACTCAGAAAAAAAGGGGTTTTTGAAATGTAAGCCCAAGTAAAAAAAAGACACAATTGTAAAGGTTTTTGGTGAACCGAGAAAACCTATTTGATAGTGAACGCTAATATCCCTGTGTGAGGATATTAGGAGTGGAGTAAGCATTACTGTGTGGTGTTGTAAAAGCATTGGTGTACACATGTGAACCACTATAACTCTTTGTCTTGTGGATTGAATGCTTGCTTAATTTTCATATCTTTTATCATTTGATTGTGTGGAATGTACAAGTGGATGTGAATGTTGTAACTATTTACATTTTCAAGCAAGTGTGGGGATTGTTGTAATAATTTAGATCTTTACTTATGCATTTATTTTCAATTCCTTGTTATTTCATTTACTTATATTAACATTGAGTTCTTGATTCAAAAGAGGTTCTAGAAATAAGGTTGTCCTACCATAAGCCCTTGTTTATTATGGTGTAAGGTTGTCCTTAGAATCGAATTTGTATCAATCTCTCAATAATTATTTATCAAGGTGATTTATATTTAGCATTGTGAATTGATTCATAATTGTAAGGGTATTGATTTACTTTAGTTCCGATTTTGATTTTATTTTAAATTTGACATAGTCCTATTCACCCCCCTATGACTTTTAGTTGGGCCTTTTTAAATGGTATCAGAGCCTAATAGCTCATTTTTGTTACTTTTTATTTGGATTTATTTCCTGAGCTAACGATCTAAGCTATATAAAAAGATGTCAAATTTTGCTAGCCTTTCAGTTACTAGGCCTCCACCTTTTGATGGCTCCAACTATGCCTATTGGAAAGCTAGAATGAGAATCTTCCTCAGATCAATGGATGAAAGTGTGTGGCTAGCCACAGTGACTGAATGGAATCCTCCTACCATGGAAGTAACTGGTGTTGATGGTTCAAAATCTATGAAAATTACACCATATTTCCAATGGACCATACTTCAGAAAAATGAGAGTAGTGCTAATGCTAAAGCACTAAATGCAATCACTTAGCACTATCACCTAGGATGAGTTCAAAAGAATCATATCTGTGATATCAAGCAAAGCAAGCCTGGGATATTTTAGAAATGACACACGAAGGTACATCAATTGTCAAGAAATCTAAAGTCCAACTCCTCACAACTAAATTTGAAGAAATTCATATGGAGGAAAAATGAAATGTTTATGGACTTTTACACTAGATTGAATGACATTGTAAACTCTATGTGGGGTCTTGGCGAAAAGATCTCAGAAAGTAAAGTGTGTGCAAAAATACTACGCTCTCTTCCTGAACGGTTCAATTCAAAGGTAACCGCAATCCAGGAACTTCGTGATACGGACAATATGAAGGTAGAAGAATTAGTTGGTTCTTTGCAAACCTATGAATTAAGTTTTAAAGCTCCTAAAGGTAAGTCTATTGCTTTGAAGTCATCTAAAAGTATTACTCAAGAAAATTGATTGAGAAAAGTCTGAAGATGATATGGCCCTTTGGTGAAAAAGTTTTATAAGATTTTCAAAAGTAAGAAAAGAGTCGACTTTCAAAAGGCAAATGAAAAGAAACGTTCTAAACCTAAGTCTAAAACTTGGAAATCATTGAAAGATAGTCAATGTTACAATCATCAAGAATATGGGCATTTAGCAAACAAATGTCCTAAAAGGACAGATCCAAAAGGAAGGGTATGTTGGCTACTTGGGATGAATCGTCTGATTCTCGAAGCCTCTTCGAATCGAAAATTTAAACCGAGTGAGGCAAATGAACTTAAGGCCCTTATGACTCTAGCCAAGTTTACCTTTTCAGATCACGATGATTCTACAAGTGAAGAAAATTTGGATAGTGATCATGAAAATGATGAAGATCTTCAAGATGCTTATAATGCCTTATATAAGGAAAGTTGTAAAATTGCTGTCAAACTTAAACTTCAAAAAGAAAAGTTTTTTAAACTTAAAGAATGTTTTGAAACCCTTGTTTTAGAAAAATCTCAAATTTGATTGTTTTGAAAAATCAAAGTGTGATCAAGAATTCAAAACCTCCCTAATTGAAAATTTAAAATCTGAAAATGAGAAACTTAAAAATGAAGTATCTTCTCTTTTGAGTTTGAAGGACACATGGAGATATGCCCAAGGTGATCCAAAATTAGAGAAATTATTATCCGGATCAAGAAAATGTGGTGATCGATCCGGGTTGGGCTTTGATAAAAATACATCTCCTAAACAGAAGAATGCTCCTTCCATTTTTGTGAAAGGAGAGACTTCTAACTCAAAAGGAAAAGGTACTAATCAAGTTTTTTTTTAAAATACAAAAACCTTTCAAAAACACAAAAGCAGCTATATAAATTTCAAAAATCAGATTCAAAACCCGCTAGCTGAAAAAATTATTGATTTACTTAAGGAGCTATTAAAATCTAACTCTGTAGGTCACTCTTATAACTATAAACAAAAGAAGACCAATTATTCTCCTAAACCCAAAACAGTACTGAAATGGGTTCCCAAGGTTACTTGTTTGGTTGTTCACACTGCTTTCAAAGCTACAAGCCATTCAAAATGGTACCTAGACAGTGGATGCTCCAGACATATGACAAGGCGACAAAGCTCTATTCACCGATCTTAAAGATATGACTGATGGGTCGGTCACATTTGGTGATGGTAGCAAGCGCAAGATAATTGGCAAAGGTACGGTCCAACTCTATAACCTTCCCTTATTTAAAAATGTGTTATATGTTGAGGGTTTAAAACACAACCTATTGAGCATATCTCAAATATGCGATAACAACCATAATGTTAAATTTTCTAATCAAGGTTGTGAAATTACAAATGAGAAGGGTTCTGTAATATTAACTGGTCGTAGAACTTCTGAAAACTGCTATATAGTAAGCAATAGTAGCTCATCTAATCAAACGTGCTATATGGTCCATACCGATGAGACTGATTTATGGCATAAACGCCTTGGACATGTACACTACCGAAATTTATACAGATTGAGCAAAAGTGAACTAATTAAAGGTCTACCTAAAATGCAAAAGTAGACAAGATTTGTGGTGAATGCCAAGTATGGTAAACAAACTAGGAGCTCTCACAAAAAGGTGAACTCCAATATCACCACAAGACCACTCGAGCTTCTCCATATGGATCTTATAGGACCAACAAGAACGGAAAGTCGAGGTAGCAAAAAGTACATCTTAGTTATTGTAGATGATTATACAAGATACACTTGGGTTTCATTCTTGAGAGATAAATCAGAAACCCTTGATGAAGTGAAAAAGATTATAAAACGGATTCAGTCTGAAAAATGTTCTCAAGTCAGCAAGATCCGTAGTGATCATGTATCCGAATTCGAAAATAGCGGTTTTGAGAAATTTTGTAGCGATCAGGGAATATCGCATGAATTCTCAGCACCTAAAACTCCTCAACAAAATAGAATTGTCGAGAGGAAGAATAGAGTGCTTCAAGAAATGGGAAGTGTTATGTTAAATAGCATGAAGCTTCCTAGGAATCTCTGGGCAAGGTGAATACATAACTGCTACATTATTAACCGTGTTTATATTTGTAAATCTAATAATAAAACGGCTTATGAAATGTGGTTTGAGAAAAAGCCTTTCATCAAATATTTTCGAGTTTTTGGCAAAGAAGTGCTATATTTTTGCGTGAATAGTGAAAATTTGGAAAATTCGACACTAAAAGTGATGAAGGGATCTTTTAGGTTATTCTTTAAAAAAATCGTGCTTATCGTGTTCGAACAATGTGAGACCGGTGTGATTCAAGAGTCAATAAATGTTGTGATTGACGATCTTTTGAAGACACTGTCCCTAGTTTAGATAATGATGAAGTTCTTATACTTGAAAAATAAGAAATTTCATCAAGTGAAACTAATCTGAATTAAGGATCGTTAAAGATCATCCAACTTCTCAAATACTTGGAAACCCTCTCTTGGTGTGCGCACTCGTAGACAATTAGAGGACATATGTAACTACGTATGCTTTACATCCCGATTGAACCAGGTAACGTAAAAGAAGCACTTTCGATGAAAATTGGATTCTTGCTATGCAAGAAGAACTTAATCAGTTTGTCAGAAATGATGTCTGGCAACTTGTTCCTAGACCTAAAGACAAACATATTATTGGAACAAAATGGATTTTCAAAAACAAATCTGATGACCTAGGAAATATTATTCGAAATAAAGCAAGACTAGTTGTACAGGATATACACAAATTGAAGGTATTGACTATAATGAAACATTTGCCCTCGTAGCTCGTCTTGAATCAATCGACTTTTTATCTCCATTGCATGTTTTAGGAAAATTAAAATTTATCAAATGGATGTAAAGAGTGCCTTTCTGAATGGTGATTTACATGAAGAGGTATATGTTGAACAACCTACGGGGTTTGAAGATCCTAAATTTTCGATCATGTGTATCGTCTTAAGAAAGCTCTCTATGGTTCGAAACAAGCTCCCGTAGCATGGTACGAAAACCCGACTAAGTTTTTTTGAGTCATAATTTTCGGATGGGGTGTGTTGATAAGACGCTCTTTGTTAAGAAACATAACGATGATATTCTAATGGTTCAAATATATGTTGACGATATTATTTATGGATCAACTGTACTAACATGATTTGTTGAGTTTGCAGATTTGATGAAGTCTAAATTCGAAATGAGCATGGTTGGAGAATTAAACTATTTCCTAGGATTGCAAGTAAAACAACAACCTGATGGAATTTTTATTTCTCAAACCAAATATGCTCAGAGTTTAATTAAGAAATTTGGATTTGAGAAAGGTAAAAATTTTGATACTCCTATGAGTACAACTGTAAGACTCTCAAAAGACTCTACAGGTAATGATGTGGATCCTAAATTGTATCGTAGTTTGATTGGCAGTTTACTTTATCTAACTGCTAGTAGACCAGATATTGCTTTGAGTGTTGGTATTTGTGCTCGTTATCAATCAAATCCTAAAGAATCTCACTTACTCTGGCTTTGTTAAGCGGATTATGCGTTATGTCGCAAGTTCTACTAAATTGGGTCTCTGGTATCCACATGAGACTAATGTTCAATTAGCCTGCACGCAGATGTCGATCTTGGTAATGGTGGAAACACAGATGATAGGAAATCAAAAGTGGTAGTTGTTTCTACATTGGAAATTGTCTTGTTTCTTGGTTTAGCAAGAAGCAAAGTTCTATATCGCTATCAATCATTGAAATTTGAATACATTCTTCTTTGAAATGCATGTACTCAACTTGTTTGGATGAAACGAATGTTAAGCGATTATGGAATTACTCAAGATTCTATGATTTTATTTTGTGATAATTCCAAAGGCAATAAATATCTCTAAAATTCATTCAAAGCATTCACGTACTAAGCATATTGACATTAGATTTCATTACATTCATGAATTAGTGGAAAAAAATTAATAAATTTGGATTACATTCCAACCGAGATTCAACTTGCGGACATTTTCACTAAACCGCTTCGACATGAAGCGGTGTTTAATAAATTAAAATTTGATCTCGGTATGTGCAATTTAAATTAAGTTTGCATGATTTTGTGTATCATAATGTACATAAGTTTGATGTTTTATTTGCTTAAATTTGAAATTATTTTAATAAAAAAATTGTAAATTTTGTCGTACTCGACCTGTCGTGAGAATACGACGGTCGTACACTACCTAACGGTCGAACACGTACACTAATTCGTCAGTAAATCTCGGATTTCACTTAAAATTGGGGATTTTTGTCTTCTTCTTCATTTCTTCATTTCTCTCCAACGGTTCTAGCTACGACTGCCCCAACCCACCTTCATTGTTCTTCAAGGTTAGTGGTTCTTTTGCATTTTTTTTGTAGATTCTTGCTATTAGTGATTCAAAACTCATGTTTGTAGAATCTATTTAATCATTCATTGCAGGTTTTGGGGTTTTATCTTGAAAAATCTGTTTTACTTAAACCTCATTTCTTCCAACTTGTTGTTTCCTTGTAATCCTTTGAAAATGGATGCTAGAGGTAAAAAGAAAACTACTCGAGGTCCATCTTCTTCTAGATCAGCTTCTATTGTTCAACGTCATCTTCGCTCTCCTGAAAATGATCCTACTGATGCTCGAGATTTGCGTATGCGTAATGTAATTGTTGAACGTCATGTTAATGTCAATCACATTGCTTCTTTTGGTATTCCTTCTTTGTTGGAATCTGTGGGATGGGATAACATCTTACATTGGGGTGGAGCTGCTGTAGACACTGAAAAATTGGGCGTCCACGTTGTTTGGTAAAAGTGTGTCGTAGTGATGCTTTTGGGGGTGATTAAGCTGATTTGTGATTATTGGAGTCGCCACTAGCCGAATGATCTCAGAATCCCGCGGTCGGCTAGAACCACAGAATACGTAAAGTTGGAGAAATTCGAATATTCTCCGACCTTAGATTGACTCCTGGTCTGCGATCCAGGGATTCCGGTAAGGGACCTCGGTTACAAAGAGGGAAGGTGTTAGGCACCCCTCTCGCCCACACAAATGTGCGGTCTCAACTTAATGTGGTAAAATAATCTCAAGGGATGATGATGATGCTACGGTCATTATGGGACTAGTCACATGTGGATTTCTGATGTAGCAAGATCCGAGATTTCGGCAGGCCACAGAGCATACATCCGACAATGTGTCTAGAGGGCGGATGTGATGATGCTTATGCAAAGACACAAGAAAAGTGGACTAGATCACTAGGAATTTCTGATGTGACAGATCCGATGTACGGCAAGTCACAGAGCATACGTCCACTAGAGATATAGAGAAGCAAGGGGGTTGAGAAGGGAGTAGATGTCATGATGAATGCTTGTATGTAAATGGATCTTTGACTTGATTCTTGAAAAGGCTAAGATGTAGATTGAACCATGATCATTTTGGACTAGGCTTGTGGGTGGGAAGGGTTGAGATGAAGGCTAGGAGGTGGCTGGAAAATGTGGGCTTGAAGGCTTGGGAGCTCCTTCCCTTCCTTCACTCTCTTCCTCACTCTCTCTCTCTCTCTTTTCTTTTCTTTTCCTCTCACTCTTTCTCTCTCACTTTCTCCCTCTCTTGGTGGCTCTCATCCATGGGTGAAAATGAAAGGGAAGAGGGCTATTTATAGCCCTTTCCAATGGTTTTTTGGTAAATAGAGGACAAGAGGAGGGTAAAGGTGATGTGGCATATGGTGATTGGTGGAGAGGAGAGGGATGCCACGTGGCATGCTCCCATTGGCTAAAGGGGAAATTTGGTAAAACGATAAATAATGAGGATGAGGAGGGTAAATATATAGGAAAGTTGACTTTGACGCCGGGACATTTGTCTCGCTCGTACCGCACGCGGCGGAATTCCGATCACCGCCGGCGGTATTCGATCACCGCCGACGGTATTCCGATCACCGCCGGCGGTAATCCGATTACCACCTTGAGTCCGGAACTCATGTGACTGGCTCCGTGCCCACTTTCTGGGAGGAAGCGGTAATTTGACTACCGCCGGCGGTAATCCGATTACCACCTCGGTACGGTTTTCCTTGAAATTCATCTGGTGAGTCCTTTTTTGGGTCCTTAGAGTGAAACAAAGTTCCTTTTGGATATTTGGCTCTAAATGGCTTGAAGTTGGCTCGATGGTTACCCGAAAATGATTCGAGAAATAGGTCGATTTTGGACATGGTTTGGATTGAATGATGATTCATGATAGCTCAGGTTAGGATTAGGGGTAGGTTTAGGATATGATCATGGTTCTCGGATTTGTCTTAACAAAATTAAGATATTAGCCTGGGTGGGGTGTCTACAGATGCCCCTCTTTGACCGAGGTTGCGGGCAACTGAAGGTCAAAGCAAGTGGACACCCCACCCTTCTGGTCGGAATGAAGGGTAGCGATTCAAATCTATTGCTTACCATTGTATCATCATCAGTCGACTGTTTAGAAAAAGAGGACTTGCACATATCACGAGGGTTGAGGAAAACGTTGTGATTGTCTCTCTGCGCATTTGTCGCGGCTTTACGGATCACCAATCACAACCTCTTCACATCGGATTGTTTACATTGGAGGGTAAGTCCGAAAAGTAAGGGCCTCTCGCGCATTTATCGCGCTTTACGAGGATTCCCGTCACTGTTAGGTCTGTCGTTCCTTTGCTATGTAATCACCCTAGGAATGTTCGTTCCATTTGATCGTCAAAGTGGTTAGCTGCCCTGCGCGTTGGTGCGGCCTTACGGGGAACTCACTACGCCGACTTGGACTTGATCAAATTTTACAAATTTCTGAGCTAGGTATGTGCAGGTAATCTGTTTGCCATGCAATCTGCTGAGTCTGACACTTTGGTTACAATGGATTGTCTTCACTTCGAGTTTGATTATTCCTTCCAAAGATAGATCCACTCATCTTACTAGCATTTGTACGACTGCCCAGTTATAGGGGTCTGGCCAATCGTACATATATCATGTACGGACTCGATCGTCCTTCGGGGAAACCGGAAGAGATCGGGTCTTATTTAACTGTTTGCACTGTCCGCAACTGGAGAATATGGAAGATTCCTCAGTATACTGCGTGACGCGCGCGTTTTTTTTGAAAAACTATCCCCTTTGGAGCTAGGCTCCTTGAGGATTTTATTTGAAACTTTTTTTTTTTTTATAGATTTTTTTTGAAAAATATCCGTTCGATCTCGCGGGTGGGCGTCGTCGTTCGGTTTTTATTTTTGCAAGTTAAGTAAACAGACGCGTTGCCTCCACTAATGAGTTGGCGGGGCTAACAATTTTTATTTGAAAGTCAGATGGCCTCCACTAATAAATTAATGGGGCTAATGATTTTTAGAAGAAGCAAACCTTTTGGGCCTATACTTACTGAGGATTTATTTTAGACTTACTTGGTATTTTTTATATTTTTTGAAGATTTTGAGATTTTTGGAAAATCAGATGTTTTGTGGAATTTTTTTTTTTTTGAAAACTTTTGGGATTTTTTGGAATTTTTGGGATTTTGGGGATTTTGGAAATTTTTGAGATTTTTTGGGATTTTTTTTTTTAGGAATTTTTGGGTTTTGGGGATTTTTGGGATTTTGGAAATTTTTTGGAATTTTTGGAAATGGGCCTTTTGAAATGGGCTTGGGCCTTGAGATGGGTTTTTGAAGTGGGCCGGGAAATGGTTTTTTTTTTTTGGAAATGGGCCTTGGAAGATGGACCACTGTCGAGTTTTGCTGAAAGTGGGCCCGGTCCGAGTTTTGTACGAAAGTGGGCCGGGCGGTAGTCCGACTCTATCGCCGTGTATTCGAGTACCGCCGTTGACATTTGCCATTCTGCTCCTTACGTCAGTGCCGCAGTGATGGTCGGTGATGACATTCGAAACGGTACTCGAAAGTACCGCTAGCGGTAATCCGATTACCGCCTCCATTGATCTTTTCTTCCAAAGAAGCCCTGTTCTTCTCTCGCTCATTCTCCTTGGCTCCCCTCGATATTCTCGTCCGTCCTCTTCTTTGATCATTTATTTTGTCCTTATTTCCTTTTCTTCCTTTCATCTTTTGTCTTCTTCTTTTCCCCTTTTTTTTTTTGGAGTTGTTATGGTTGTTCCTGATGAAGGGTTGATGGGTTTATGAGTGAGGTTGGTGGGTCCATAAATGATGGAGGGGATCCGTTTATGGATGGGTCGATGGAGGTAGGTGGAGGAGGGATGTCTCCCTTTGAAGAGGTAAATGTTATTTATGGCTTGAATTCTTATTCCTTCAATGGGGAACATGGGATTGGGTTAGATGGGTTGGATGGATGCTTTGATGGATAGGAGGATGGCTATGGATGGTGTGGATGCTTTGATGGATGGGACGATGGCTATGGATGGTGTGGATGGCTTGATGGATGGGAGGATGTCTATGGATGGTGTGGATGCTTTGATGGATGGGAGGATGGCTATGGATGGTGTGGATGGCTTGATGGATGGGAGGATGTCTATGGATGGTGTGGATGCTTTGATGGATGGGAGGATGGCTATGGATGGTGTGGATGGCTTGATGGATGGGAGGATGGCTATGGATGGTGTGGATGGCTTGATTGACAGAGGGATGATTATGGATGCTTTGATTGAGGCTATGGATGGTTTGGATGCTAGTATGATGATGATGGATGGTATGGAAGGTATGGATGGTATGGATCAAATTTGGGTGGGTGGCACTGCTTCGTCTTCCTCTTGTGTTATCGATTCTTTTGAGGCCTTTGGGAGCGCCCTTTCGTCGATCCATCCTTCTTGCTGACCACACATGGTCACCTGATCTCTAAGATCACTGTCCTTTGCCATACTTGTGAGGATATGGCTCGTCGCCTAGTAATGGGACGGCGGTATGATGATAGCATGTTCGCGGCACACCGTCTGGAAAAGGATGAGATCTTCTACCTGCGCATGAAGGTAGAGGGGCTCAGGCAGAGATTATCGCTACATGAGAGGTTGGGGCTTACCTGTAGTTCCCGATGTTGATCATCTGCTTGTCCCGTATGCATGAGAAAATTTTTATTTTGTTTTTGTTTTTATGAAGAGAGAAAACAAAGTACTTGTAAAAAGATTTTCACAGAAAATAAAATTTTGTTTGTGCCAAATTGACCAGTGTTTGCTTTTGGATTTATGCTTTGGATGATTAGGATCAGAATCTTGAACTTAGCCCACGTCGAATCCGGTATTCTGAGTCATTTACAAGGGATCCCGATTCCCTGAGAGTAGCACATACTAGGATCATGCCCCTTGGATTTGGGTAGAGTCCAACATGAGACTCGATCCGGGACCTATCTTTCCCTTGTACTTCTTCACTTTGCTTGTTGCTTTGGCTTCTCCTATTCCTGCACTTTTTTTTTTTTTTCTCTAGCCATTTTTGCCCGTAGCGCCTTTTCAGGTTTTCACCACGACCGCTTTCTCGTCATTTTTGCCCATGGCGTCCTTTCAGATTTTCACCATGTCCCGAGTTTTTGCTCTTGCCTGCCCCTTGGCAGCTGTGCTCTTTTTACCCTTGGTGCCTTTTCAGGTTTTCACCAAGTCCGCTACATGCCCGCTGTTTTTACTCGAGGCGCCCTTTCGGATTTTCACCTCGCCCGTTTTGCTTAGGCATGTTACTTTTCTTTTGATTTCTCTTTTCTTGTACAGAGGCAGGAGGCTAGACTCCATTCATTGCTGCCCGACCAGTGAGTCCTCCCTGACTTTGTTTTCAATCACGATCATGAAGCTGTTGACATTGGGTTAAACTATCTTGAGGGAAAATGGGTTGGTGAATTGTGTTCTCACTCATTGGGTTCGACTCTTTCTTTTCTTTTTTTTTTTTTTTTTTTTTTTTTTTCTTCTCTTTTTTTTTTTGGACTGTGCGCTTTATTCGTCCATTTCTTTATCTCTCTCTTTTTTTTGTCCTTCTCCTTTTTTTTTGAACCCTTTTTTTTTAGAACGCTTATTGGAGGGAAGGAATGATGATGGAATATACCTCAGGATGCTAACCTTTTAACTTTAGCTTTACGATTGTGGTTGTTGACATAGTTAGGTAGGATTTCACGTTGTCGGAGTTGATGGGCTCTGGAAGATTTTTGCCCCTAATGATGTTGAGATGAAGGGAACCTCTCGGAAGAACTTCGCTGATGATCAGCGGATCGTCTCAAGATGGCCTGGAGTTGCCCCCTGGATCTAGTAGGCGCAATGATAAGATGTACATGTTACCATGTTGCTAACCTTTCTTTCAGACTTGTTTGTCGTCGGTCATGGCGATCGTTATGTTTGCGAGATGTAGTTGGTTGCATCGAGCTTACCACCAATCGTTGACTTCTTTTTCATTCGTACTGATGATGTAGGATGTTGTCACCGCCCGCTTTTGCCTGATACGAGAATATACTCATGACCATTGGATGCCTTTGGGTTCATTCTTTCGATGATGTCCACACCCCATAATGAAGAAGGGCTAGAGTGTTGACAGGTTATAAAGACTCGAAGCATGCACATGGATCCGTTATGCAAGCTTTGATACTTGAAGCACTTCCTGACATGCTGCAATAGCTTATCTCCATCGTTCATCAGTAGGACTCCATTGTGGACTTCAGACATGATCTTAACCGCTTTGCTTGATGGGCTTGACTTCTGGCTTCATAAGAGATGGTGTATGATTGGTTCTTCATTTGATTTGGGTAAGGCTTTATAGGAGAACGAAATGTTGGATAGCCTTGGCCTTAAGAACTCTGTGATCCTCTACTTGTATTCACGAAACGAGGATCTCTTAATGCGTACTTTTCTAGGGAGTCAGGAGATCCCAAGCTTATAATTTCAAAATCGCATGTCACGACATTGACCTTTGTTTCGAGCTTTCTGAGGGAATCCTCAAGCTCGAGAGTCGAATCATCATTTTCCCACATCCTGGGCTTCGTCCAAACCCATGAGTTTGAAGTTCAACTCTAGATCGAAATCATATGAGTCGACTTTAAACTCGGGTGTTGTAACAGACGCATTTGACACATTATTGCTTGTGAGTTTTGAAAGATTTTATATTGTTTTTGAGAAATTTCTATTTTTTGGATTTTAACAAGTATCTGAATTTTTTGGCATTTTGAAAATATCTAATGTTTTTGGCCTTTTGAAATTTTCTGATTTTTTTTTTGAATTTTGACAAGTATATGATTTTTTTTTGGTGTTTCGGAAATATCCAATGTTTTTGGCTTTTCGAGAATTTTCTGATTTTTTTTTTTTTTTTAAAGAAAGACGGCGATGTGAATCAGGGATTGCCTGATTCTGTTCGAGGAATCAAACATTATTTTCTTTTATTGCGCCGTCCTGGGGATTGTGAACCAGCTATTGCCCTGCACTCCCTCCCCTCAGGAGGCAGGGCCAAACAGATCAGTAGGTGGGCCCTCATTGTTGTACCCAAATGTCGTGATGAGTTTGAGATTGGGCTCCGAGTTGGTGTTGGATGTCCCTTTCCTCAGTTCATCCCCAATGCATTGTGAGTCTTTGCATTCTTCCTGCTCAAGCGGGACCCAGATTGTGGTCCAGTCAATTAGGGGCAATTCTTGCCCCTTGCCCGAGTCATTTTCAAATTGCTCAGTTAGACTCATTTCACTCATTTGATCCTCCATGATGGATCTCCGTCTACCAGTCAGATGAATGATCCCTTCTCTAATGGATCTGATTGATGTGTGGATGAAGGGATCAACTTCCTCTTGCCGAGTTTGTTCTCCTCCGATACATTTGTGCTTTGTTATCTCATCCTTAGGAGGCTGATCTCCCAGTCCTATCATGCCTGCATTTTCTTGATATTCGAGCTGATAATAAAAATGTTGGTGCTCGACTGAAGGGAAGACATAGTTTGATCCGATGGGACATGCAAGAGGTATGCAATTCGCTGTTTTAAACTCAAGATTATGGCATGGTATGTCCTCGTCGGAGCATTGTATGTCTATGATCGGAATATCTAGCTCTCGATGGTTGACTGCTTCTATCGGAAAGATTTGTTCGGGATCGTCCAAAACGGTCAGCGCCTTGTCTCCGAAAATGTATCTGGCCTTTTGATGAAGAGTTGAAGAGAGAGCCTTGACTCTATGGATCCAAGATCGATCAGGGAGGAGATGAAATGAAGCTGTGATGTCAAAGACCTGAAAAGTGATGGTTGATGTTTTGGGGCTAATCAAGATCTCGACATTAATTTCTTCCTCGACCTTTCTCCTAGAGGCGGGAACTACTTGTCCCAGACTCTTCTCTTGAAGGTTCGAAGACTGAGCAGAGCTAGACAAATCCCTTTGAGTAGCAGAATGTCCTTCTTGAAAAGTTACCACATGATTGAAGTTGGGCCCTGATTTTACTAGGGCATGCGGTATGTTGATCGAAGAAGGAGCATTTTCTTGGATCACGAGGGTTGGAGCAAGGATCGGATAAGCAGATGGTGCCCCTTGCGAGACGGAGGATGTATGGATTGAATTGATTGAGGGTGGCTCCGAGGGTATGGAGATTGGATCGGCTGGAGATGCCCCTTGCATATTTAAGGGAGCAAAGATTGGATTGGATGGGCATGCCCCTTGCATATTTGGGGGAATTGTTGTTGGGCTGGCAGTGATTGAATGGATGTATTGGACTGGATGGCAAGGTGATTCTCCCTGAATGATATTAGTGGCAGGGGTGCCCAATGAGGTGGGGCTTGCTTGATACAGCGGCAGGGGATTCTGGAGGGTGTAATTGGTGGTGGCAACAACAGGAGAGGTAACCACAATCGTATGGTTGTCAATCAAATCTTGGACTACATGTTTCAGGGTGAAACAACGGTCCGTTGTGTGGCCTCGGGATTGGTGGTATGCACAGTACTCATTCTCATTATAGTTTGGTGGCAGAGGGTTTGGTGGGAGCCTAGGCAGTAGCGGTGTTAATATTTGCCTTTGGACTAGCGTGGCTAGTACCTCACTGTACGTTTGGGCTATCGGTGTAAACTGCCTAAGTTCCCGGGTCATCCTCATCTGCTGACCATGATTGGGGTACTGAGGAATCTCTCTCTGCTGTTGTTGTCGCCATTGTCCTTCTTGAGGAGCGAATTGAGCACCTTGGGTGGAGGCGACAAGATTGTCTTCTTCTGTTGGATGGAGGTCAGGAACACTTCTGTTACCATTCTCATATCCAGTAGGCCTTCTTTCCACATTCTGTTGTACTAGGGAGGCCTGATGAGGCCACGAGGGAGAGATTATCCTAGCCCTTATTCCGGCTTCAACTTGTTCCCCAGCGCGGATGAGTTGGGTAAAGTTGGCATATGGATATGAGACGAGGTATCCAGAGATACTCGGGTTTGCCGAGTGGATGATCATGTACATTTGCTCCTCGTCATCAATGGGTGTTTTCATTCTGGCAGCCATAGCCCGCCATCGTCCAACGTAAGCTGATAATGACTCATCGTCCCTCTGCCTTAAGGCAACAAGATCCGCCCTTTTGGGTGCTGCATTAAGATTGTACACGAAACGATCAAGGAAAGCTTGGGAAAGTTGTTCCCAAGTCTTAATTCGATGGTAGTCTAATGACGTGTACCAATCTAACGCATCGCCTTTTAAGGATTTTTGAAACAAACGGATCAACGCTCCATTATTACTGCCGCGAGTATTAAGCTCTCCACAGAATGCTCTTAAATGGTCCATAGGACACCCCGTACCATCATACCTTTTGAATTTTGGAACCTCAAAGTTTTGAGGTACCTTGGCATCGGGAAAGGGACATAAGTCCCTGAATTTGGTGGATGGATGATCCACTCCTTGCTGCTTTTGTAGTTTCCTCTGTACATCGTACAATTGCTCTCGGAGTTCTGTGAGTTCGGAAGGATCATATGAGAGGGATTTGCCCCCTTGAAATTGACCAGATCTCCTAGTAGGAAGAGGATGTTGGTGATCTTGTGCTGATTCTATAGGGAATGGTAGAATGGGATTTACTGGAGGAGGAAGGGAGGAAGCAAAAGGAGGTTGTGGGGTTAAACTGTTTTGAGCACTATGTTGTGTTGCCTGTATGTCCCGTATGGCGCCTGGCACTAGGCGAAGCAATAGTTCTTGCATTGCTCGAAGTAGTAACTCTTGCGTGGTTGTATTGGCCTGTGGGTTTGGAGCTGCTGGAGGTGTCGGTGACGATGGCGGTGCCGGTGCTTCAGGAGCTGGCAGAGCTGCCGGCTCTTTTTCATGGGTAGCCATAACTGCATGGGATTGAGTGGTCGTGGCTAGGATTGATGCCCAAACAAGTGTAAGCCAAAGATGTTTTTTTTTTTTTGTGAATGCAGTGATGATGTCCCTTGAGATTATAGTACCACACTCTTTCGAGTCGGGTCTCAGCTAGTGCGAGCTAGCAAATCCCCAGTGGAGTCGCCATTCTGTAGACACTGAAAAATCGGGCGTCCACGTTGTTTGGTAAAAGTGTGTCGTAGTGATGCTTTTGGGGGTGATTAAGCTGATTTGTGATTATTGGAGTCGCCACTAGCCGAATGATCTCAGAATCCCGCGGTCGGCTAGAACCACAGAATACGTAAAGTTGGAGAAATCCGAATATTCTCCGACCTTAGATTGACTCCTTGTCTGCGATCCGGGATTCCGGGTAAGGGACCTCGGTTACAAAGAGGGAAGGTGTTAGGCACCCTCTCTGCCCACACAAATATGCGGTCTCAACTTAATGTGGTAAAATAATCTCAAGGGATGATGATAATGCTACGGTCATTATGGGACTAGTCACATGTGGATTTCTGATGTAGCAAGATCCGAGATTTCGGCAGGCCACAGAGCATACATCCGACAATGTGTCTAGAGGGCGGATGTGATGATGCTTATGCAAAGACACAAGAAAAGTGGACTAGATCACTAGGAATTTCTGATGTGACAGGATCCGATGTACGGCAAGTCACAGAGCATACGTCCACTAGAGATATAGAGAAGCAAGGGGGTTGAGAAGGGAGTAGATGTCATGATGAATGCTTGTATGCAAATGGATCTTTGACTTGATTCTTGAAAAGGCTAAGATGTAGATTGAACCATGATCATTTTGGACTAGGCTTGTGGGTGGGAAGGGTTGAGATGAAGGCTAGGAGGTGGCTGGAAAATGTGGGCTTGAAGGCTTGGGAGCTCCTTCCCTTCCTTCACTCTCTTCCTCACTCTCTCTCTCTCTCTTTTCTTTTCTTTTCCTCTCACTCTTTCTCTCTCACTTTCTCCCTCTCTTGGTGGCTCTCATCCATGGGTGAAAATGAAAGGGAAGAGGGCTATTTATAGCCCTTTCCAATGGTTTTTTGGTAAATAGAGGACAAGAGGAGGGTAAAGGTGATGTGGCACATGGTGATTGGTGGAGAGGAGAGGGATGCCACGTGGCATGCTCCCATTGGCTAAAGGGGCTGGTAAAACAGTAAATAATGAGGATGAGGAGGGTAAATATATAGGAAAGTTGACTTTGGACGCTGGGACAGCTGTCCCTGCTCAGACCGCACGCGGCGGAATTCCGATCACCGCCGACGGTATTCCGATCACCGCCGGCGGTAATCCGATTACCGCCGGCGGTAGTCCGACTACCGCCCGGACCTGGTTGAGTCCGGAACTCATGTGACTGGCTTCGTGCGCACTTTCTGGGAGGAAGCGGTAATTTGACTACCGCCGACGGTAATCCGATTACCACCTCGGTACGGTTTTCCTTGAAATTCATCTGGTGAGTCCTTTTTTGGGTCCTTAGAGTGAAACAAAGTTCCTTTTGGATATTTGGCTCTAAATGGCTTGAAGTTGGCTCGATGGTTACCTGAAAATGATTCGAGAAATAGGTCGATTTTGGACATGGTTTGGATTGAATGATGATTCATGATAGCTCAGGTTAGGATTAGGGATAGGTTTAGGATATGATCATGGTTCTCGGATTTGTCTTAACAAAATCAAGATATTAGCCTGGGTGGGGTGTCTACAGCTGCATACCAGTCCATTGCCCAATCCATGTTTGCATGTATCTGTGATTTTTCTCTTGAGAATTTAACTTTTAAAGTTGATACTCAAGAAGGTTTGTTTGTAGTAGATCGACATTTGATTGCAGACATTATGGAAATACCTATCAATGATGAAAGCATTCCAATTAATATTTTACATGATAGTCTCTCAGAATCTGAACGACGAATGCTTACTAGAGATTTATGTAATATGGATGTTCATTGGACTCATAAAGGTCATACACTTCCCTCAAGGTATTTGTTACCCGCATACTGTAGTACTTCATAAGATATTCATTTCAAATCTTTATCCACATTCTGGTAATAAAACCGAACTCACTGCTTTTATGGTTCGCGTTTTGCATTCTGTTGTCTCTGGTGCTAAAATATGTCTTCCTTCTTTAATCTGTCATTCCATTATTCTGTCGCGTCACCATCCTGGACATAGTGATATACCCTTTGGTTATTTATTGACTATGTTAGCAAATCATATGCTCATAGCTATGCCTACTAGAGAAAAACCCATCCACCATCTCCCTTTTAATAATTCCAATCTTAATAAGATGACTTTAGATTTGGCTAGAGGCCAAGTGGATGCAGTTTCAACCTGAAACACCATATTTGACACCACGAAATAATAAGCTCCAACTATATAAGATAAAGAGGACTAAAAAATCTCAACCGCATATAATCATGAAACCTACGCTTTCACTTTGCTGACACTCAATATGAATGAGATTATCAGTTGCCCATTCCAAACTAGCAGATCCGTTGCTTTCACATTCATTCAAATCCTCAAGCTTGATGTGATCAGTAAAGAAAGTTAATTGAGACTGAGTTAATAGACTATCCCCATATAAAAGATAATCAGGGAAAATAACAACCTCCTGCCGAAAATATTAAAAAATAGGTGAATGCCAATATGGCTGCAGGAAGCATAACATCAAAATGAAAGAAACAATCGATCATATTCAAATATCCGAAAGTGCAGAAAGTGAACAACATTAACATGGCAACCGATAAAGTGAAGAGTTTTTGTTTGTGATGTTAAAATAAAATGAGATCGAGATTTATGCGTGGCAATGGGTCGAGATCTCTGTTAGTGGTTGAGTGGTCCAACCCACTTCTTAGAAAAGTTTGAGCCACACTTAATGGATTGTTGGTCAGGTTCGGCCATAAAATGAGTTCTGTTAAGTAGATCAGTAGGGGTTTGCTCTGACCCCAACTGGGCCCACTTTTAAGAAGCTTATAAATAGTAATAGATAGCTTTAATCCCAAACCCTTAGAGTAGACAGGTCAAGTTGAGTCGGACTTGAGCCTAATAATTTGTTTCAAGTTGGGCCTCAGGCTTAAATTCTAGACTATATAGCAAGTCTGGCAGGTTGCAGATTCAAGGGTTCTAGGTTGGGCTCTAGTTTGAATCTCGGCCCATTTAGTAAATGGATTTGTGCATGGGTTTGACTTGTTGCTACTTTGAACCACCAGAATTTATGGTTCTACACCTTTATTGTTGATTAATTTGCAATGCAAATTTATACTTACAATGTAGAGATTTTGTACTTTGCTTTATTCGGTAGCATGCATATAATATAATGCTATGCATGCTTCGTTTATAATAATAGCATTAATGATTTCACATATAAACTGCAAAAGATGTTTTGGACATCTAAAGAAAAACAGTCAATCATACAAGGAAACTTGATGGTAGAATGATGATGCACAAAAAACTAGTCACGAGGAATGTTTATATTAAAGCCTTGTAAGGTTTCGAGAACTTACATTTACATCACTCTTATTGCCAAGTAGTCCTGAAAAAATAAAAACAAATCATAATAGAAATATGTGTACCTTCTGTCACGCATAAAAAGATGAAAAGCTAAAACAAATCACTAGATTAGTCAAGCAAAACTACTAAATAATTCAAGATAAAGATTTAGTCAAATAAGAAGATGAAAAGCTAGCTTGGGTGTTTTGCATTTTTTTGCATTCCTTTTATTTTATTTTACTTATTTATTTAGTAGTTTTTGAATTTTGGCTTGTGGGTGTTGTTGCAGGATTGTTGAGGTGTGGGAAAAAGTTGTAGATTAAGGTGGACCAACTACCTCAGCCTGATTTGAAGAGAGGCCTCTTATCATAATCAAGAGAAGATGGTCATTGATCTCCATGCCAGTCTTAGCAATAGGTACTCTTCCCATCATCTCAACCCTTTTTCTTTTCTTTTTTTCTTTTTTCTTTTTTTTTTTTTTTTTCAACACCTTTGGGCCCCATCTTAGATTCCCATTTTATTTTTTTCCAATTTGGACCACATTTTTTTAGCACATTAGTTTATACATTCTACCTATATTCATTGTCTCATCTCCTGTATTTGTTTTTTCTTGCAGGTTGTCTAAAATAGCTGCGCATTTGCCTGGCATAACTGACAATGAAATAAAGAACCATTGGAACACCCACATTAAAAAGAAGTTAAAGAAGATGGGCATTGACCCCATCACACAAACCATTCTCTCCTTCAATTGAAGAACCACAAAAACAACAGCTACAGCAACAACCACAATAAGAGCAATACAATACTTTCAAAAGAAGAAAATGGCATTACAAGTGCATTGAATTCTACAGAAGCTGATGCTTTCCTCAGCAATTCCCGTCTTTTGTACTGATTAATCTTTTATATGAATGAAGATAATGTACTATAGTGTTGGGTTATCTCTTTTAATGTTGACCTTTCAGTTCAGTGCACACTCTTTCTTCACATTTATGCTTTGGTAGTGTGAATTGAGCTTGTCTCTTATCATGCAAACATGTTACTAGATCTTGTTCTTCTTGTTTCCTTCTAAATCTCCCTTGGTTCATAGATAATTTTTGAGATCATGATTCAGTTTAGGAATAGTCCAGTTGACCCTTTTAGTAGCCTGAAAGAATGATGGGCTAAAAAGCGTTGGGTTTTGCAACCAACGATATTTCCAATTACCTTAAACTAAGTACCATCACAGCTATTTAAGGATGAACTATTTCATAATAAACTAGGGGTGAAAAAGTCAAGACATCTAGCTCTTGAGAGACAACCAAGTCCATTTCTATTGTCATAATGGAATATCATATGAGTTTTAAGGTTTCAAATGCAATAGATTGAAACTAGACTGCTGAAGCATTAACAGATACAAAGCCAAGATCAGAAACTTCAATACAAAGTGAAATAATGAAGACCAACTCAGATAAATGCATAGCCAATGCATGTTGATGTCTAGATGAGTATTCTGAAGTTGGCAGTGGTCAGTGTAAAAGGTAACTTTCTTTGTATGAATGAAGCAGAGGATGGCCTAGACTTCAGATGTGATGGTAAAATGTATACGAATCACAAACGAGTAATGGCATATTATCTTTCAAGAAAAGAAATCTTAGCAAGTTTCAGTGATTAATGTTGAAACTTTTTTTTTTTTGCAAAAACGGTGGCAATTTTAGCCATGCTCTATTCCACAATTTGGGTGGGTCCACGATTGGCACCAATATGCATAGTGCCGGCACATAACAAAATGCAAAGAGACTCATTTCCACACACACACAAGCTATGTCATGTCCTCTTCATCTTTCAGTTTCTAACAAGTCAGTTGTTAGTATGTAGAGAAGAGATTGCAGATTTGGTTTGATTACGGCACCAGATTTTTTTATTTTTTTATTATTATTATTTTTTAACAGAAACAAAATCCAAAGATACAAAACAAAATAAATTGTTAGATTTTTATTTATCACATCCTCTGAACCAATTCACTACCTGTAAATGGATTTGTCTCTCATTTTGATACGAGCAAACCTTTCAAGCTAATAATCAATTAAGACGGAATAAACTCCTTCGCCTCATCTCTGACCTCACTCAAGAAAAAAACAAAAAGAAGTGCCAGAAGTTCTAAAGGGATGCCCATCAGCCGCTTGACGATTTCATGGATGGCATCACTGACAGCTGGATCATCAGATCTAACGGCGAGCTTCATGGCAACTTGCTTAGGCCCGTCGATCCCGAACGACAATCTGACAAGCACTTTCACGTTGCCAATGAACACCCCAGACAAGAGACACGTGTGGGATCTTGAATTGCTTGGAACAACCTCTGTGCCCTCACAGGGCTGCATGCCGAGAATGTTGATGACAGCACTCACAGCCTCTGCCAAGCTCTCCCTCACGCCAAGACCATACTCATCAACCCTCTCGGATTCTGGGTCCATGCTTTCCCAAGCATTTTTGAAATTGGAAACTCTCACCTTCAAGATATAATCCGCAGAAACAACCTCGAGATCGAATAGCTTTCTTATATTCAAATCCCCCTTCTTCTCTGAGAATGTTGCTTAGAAAGTTCATCAGTGATCGATACTTGAGTGGAAATTTTAGGCACAAAGATCGAATAGCTTCCACAACAACAATTTTAAACTCGTCTGCAATGTCAGACATGAAATTCGTTATCTGCTTCATCAGACGATCAACACTTGATTCATTGCCTGTCTTCAAAAGTGTAGTAATAGCAAGAGTAGCAATGCTTCTGTTTTGATCTGAAATTAAACTCTCCATATCTATATTGCAATTTGTGACTGCAAGGGGATGTGTCATTGCAACCTTGTTTAGAGTACGCACAGCAGCAAATCGGAGCACTGGCTTGGACGAGCTCAAAAATAGTTGGAGAACAGTAATAGCAGGAGTCAGTTCTCGACTGGTAACTCCACTCAGCTCTGTTATTGCTCTTGCAGCTTCGAATATAACCATTTCTGCTTTGTGTCGCAGGCATCCCTCTAGAAAATCATAAAAAGGACGGTCTCATTTGTTTGCGTGTTTTGGCTTGACTCACGTATTACCTAGCTAGCATATCGAGCGACCTGTTCCTCTTGTAAGGCCGGGTAACAAGCTTACTAATGACCGAGCGGTCATTCTGCCTAATCTGGTGGAGTGCTAGTGCATGAAATTGTACTAGTGCAGCCCTTGATTGAACAGCTTCCTGTACCTCATTGCTCCACCTTTTCACAATTTTTGGATTCGTCTGGAGTAGGTGAACACCACTAACAAGAGCAGCACTTGCAACAACTAGATTCTTGTCAACAATCGCTTGCTTCAAGTACCTCTCAATTTGAGTAAGAAGGGTTCCATCTGTAATTCTACAGAGAACCCTTATAGCATTGGCCTCTGTACATGTCGGTCTTGCTATTCATATCTTTCATTAGAGAGCTCGTGACAATGATAACCTCATCTGCGGAGGGGGAGAGCTCCTTGATCATCAAATAAACCATTCTCCTTAGGCCAAGTATCCTTGGACTGAAAAAGCTTTGTGACGGCAAAAAATACCTCGGTGGCTTCAACCTTTGTAAATGTTTCCCCCTGATTGAGTAAATACAGCAGTTTTGTGATGACCTGAGAACATCTCCTCGCATCAAGCTGAGGATCATTGAAGACACTGGCTTCTTGAAGGACCGCTCCCTTCTCAATCCCCAAGAACGGAGAGTATTCTTCCTCATCTCTATCGTCGTCTTTCTTTATGAGAGGTTGAGCCATGGCGAAGAGAGATCTGAAACTCTCTCTCTCTTTCTCTCTGTCTCTCTCACTCTCTCTCTCTCTCAAGTAAAGTTCAAGCTTTTGTAGACAGGAAAAACCATATGAAAATAGAGCACGACATATACTGTGATCTGGGTATCCACCAAGGTGGGTGGATCCCCGACGATTACGGCACCAGATTAATGTTGAAACATACTCCGAAATAAATAAATAAACATAATCACTCAAGCCTATACTCCGAAAACCAAAACAGTCTCGATCTTCTTAAAATGTATACACCATTGAAAAACCTCTCAACCATCTAATGTTTTCCAACAAAAAATAAAAATAAAAACTCGAGCCAAAAGAAACTCCATTAGATGAATACTAGACTATCGCCATTCCCATTTCTCCTCTAGGATGAAACTGACATATCCAAAAAAGGAATGAAATAAGCCAAGAATCGAAGAACGCATTACATGAAAGAACCCTCGACCATCTGCATTTCCAAACAGCCAAGCTTCAAAGAAGAAAACCCAAACCCAAAACCCGATTTGCAAAAATCCAACATCCAGATATTACCCACCATTGCGAAAGAGTAATAAGCTAACATACCAAAACCCAATTACATAAAAACCCAAATTCCAGGTAAAAGAAACTCACATCTAAAAACTACGATTTCACAAAAAAAAAAAAAAAAAAAAAAAAAGCAAACAAACAAATGATAACCAAACATCAAACACCTGTTCCCCGGAAAAAAAAAATTGTAAAAAAACCCAATTCCAGAAAGCAACATATCCAAAAAGAAAAACCCATTTCGATAAAAATAAAGCAAACAATCAAATATCAGAAATATATATATATATATATATATATATATCCAGAAAACCCAAATCCAGAAATCCATAAATCTGACACTCCAAAAAACCCAGATATCAGAATCCAATAACAAACGCAATCCAATTTCAAACGAGAATAGAAAGATGGAAGGGAGATACAACTAGGTTTTGGGGATCTAAATTAGATAAATGAGTACATACCTAGATTGAAGACCTCAGTTTGAAAAAGGCGAAATGGAGGCCGTTTCCAACGAAGAACAGGATAGAACTGGAATTCAAAAGAGGGGAAAATGGAATTCGAAAGAGGGTTTTAGAAAACCCTCTTCGAAAATGAAATTTGCATTCAAATCCACACAATGTGTGTTTTACATCATTTAAGTAATATCATATGTTATCATCCGTACATTTAACGGACCACCTAATAGTTGTTTATAATTTTATTATATGGTAAAATTATAAATATTAACAATCTACAAGTGTAACCACTATTTGGATGGTCTGGATAATCCTAAATCATTGCCACAAGTGAAATGAACAAATCACCACCATTTTACGTTAAATCCACAGCTACGACCACTTACGTTTCCATTACTGACGGGTTTGGCCAGTGATGCTGGTCGGTGCTCTGTGGGCCCCACTATGATGTATGTGTTATATCCACACCGTCCATCCATTTTGAGATATCATGTTAAGTCATGAGCCAAAGAATGAGGCAGATAAAAATCTGTAGTGGACCCCACCACGTAAAAACACGGAGAGTGATTCCCACCGTTGAAATATCCTAAGGCCCATCCTAATGTTTATTTGAAATCCAACCTGTTCAAACAGTTAAAAAAGACAAAATGAGGGAAAACACAAATATCAGCGTGATCTAAAACTTCCGTGGCCTTTAAAAGTTTTTAACGGTGGGCTTCCCTGTCCCACTATTTTCTGTGTTGGGGTCCACTGGAGCTGTGGATTTAACTCATTCTTTGGATATTGCAAATGGATGGAAGGTGTGGATATAAAACATACAACATGGTGGGGCCCTGGGAACTTGCTGACGTCACTTCAGTAGCTAGTCTTGCTACTCCCCCTGACACCAGCCCTGTGGGTGGTGGTCGGTGCTATGTGGGCCCCACCATAATGTATGTATTTCATCCTTTACGTTCATCCATTTTTAAAGATTATTGTAGGGATTTATTCCAAAAATGAGAGGTATATAAATCTTAGGTGGACCACACCACATGAAAACAATAGTGATTGGATATCCATCATTAAAATCCTCCTAAGGCCCAATGTACTGTTTATTTGACATCCAATCTGTTTATTAGGTCATACAGGCCTAGATGAAGGGGAAAAACAAAAATCATCTCAATCCAAAACTTTTATAGTCCCCAAAATGTTTTTAATGGTTGACGCTCATTTAACATTGTTTCTATAATGTGGTCCATTTCAGATTGGGATATACCTCATTTTTGGTCTCATGCTAGATGATCTTTAAAAATAGATGGACGGCATGGATGAAACACATACATCATGGTGGGGCCCATAGAGCACCGACCACCAGCCATTGGCTGGTGTCAGGGGAAGTGGCCAATTCGTTCCCCTTATTTGTGGTGTGGCCCATTTAATCTTTGGATATGTTTCATTTTTTAGATAATTCTCTAAAATGATCTCGAAAAATGGATGAACGGTGTAGGTTGATCCTAAATTTTCGATAAATCCAAAACTCAAGCGGACCATGTCACACGGAACAATGTGGAATAATGATTTCCACCGTTGATACCTTCCTTGAGCCCACAGTAATGTTTATTTTTCATCCAACCTGCTTATAATATAAAAAAGATATGACTGAAGAGAAAACACAAACATCAGCTTGATCTAAAACTTCTATGGCCTCCAAGAATTTTTTAATGGTAGAGGTTCAATCACACTATTTCCTATGGTGTGGTCCACTTGAGCTTTGGATATGTTATCTTTTTGTTCTTTAGACTTAAAATTATCTGTTAACGTGGATAAACGGAATGGATAAAATAAATAAATAACGGTGGACCCCACAAAGTTTACTTTGGTAAAGGTAATGACTAACTCACCTAAATGTAGAGGGGTTTTCTTAAAACATTCATAATCATATATTGGGCTTGCCTTAATGTGATTAACATATCCAACCACTCATTATGTGTGTCCTACTTGGATGAGGGGTCAGACCAAGTTTTAGCCGCATCCAAAACTCATGTGGGCCCCACCAAGTGCTTTTATACTTTTTATGATGTCTTGACATAGTTTTAGATGGTATGATCCACCTGAGTTTCATTTACGGATGATTTTTTATATATCTCAGAACCTAAAGGGGACACATTAAATGCACGGTGTTGATGTTCGACACACATCATGATGGGGCCCACAAAACTTATTAACATCAATTTGTAGGTTCTCTGAAGTCAATAAGTTGGGTCACAATTTTGACAATAATATTTAGCTCATCTTATATGTATAGTCCATTCACTCTATTTTATTCATCAATACCCTCAATTTGACTAGTTACTCGCCCCAATCAAGCTTGCTACATGTGAGAAAGGTATTGGGAATACAAGATGATCAACAGTTTAAGTGAAATTTGATTTAAACATATGAAGTTATTTACTCTTCAATCTGAACTAATTCGATTGTCCAAAAATGGTTAAATGTTCAATTAGTAGATGTGCCAAATAATTTATTAAAAAATATTTTTTTTCACAGACAAAATATCAATTTCCATTTAAAAATTACATTTTTTTTTCAAAATGTATTTTTTTTTTACTCTTAATTTTTCTTTGAAAACTTTTAACAAAATATCATTTTTATTATGAAATATTTCAAAAAATAAATTAAAATACAAATTCTGAATTATTATTTTCAAAATATCTTAAATTTTCACAATTTTTAATTTTTTTCCCAAAAATTCTAAAATGCCGATTTTTTTCTTCAAAAGCATCATGTTGTTTTCAACTTTTCAATTTTTTTAAAAAATTATATATATTTTTTCAAAATCTTAGTGTTTTTATAAATAACTTTTTCTTTTAATTTCGAAATTTGAACATTTTCAATTATTTTTCAAAATCACAAAATTTTCAACTTATTTATTTTTTGTTTCAAAGTGTTTGTTTTTTTGATAAAGTATCGATTTTTTAATATCGTTTTACTTTAAAAAATTTCAATTCTTTTTCACTTCTCCATTTTTTTAAAAGCATTTTATTTGAACTTGTCAATTTTTATTGAACTTCACAATTTTATTTTATTTTTTCAAATTTCAAACTCTTATTTTCTTTTTTAAAATATTTTCATTTTTCAACATTGTGAAAATTTTCGCATTTTTAAAAATATTTTTAATTTTCTTTTTTAGGATATTATTTTTTCTCAAAATAAAATGCTTTTTTTTTTTCAAATTTATCAACTTTATTAAATATTATTTTTTGTTCCCACAAAATAGATTTTTATTAAATCACGATTTTTATTTTTTCAAATCTAATTTTTTCCTCAAACATTCTTAAAATTTTTAAACTTCTCAATATTCTTTTTCATGTAATATTACAAATCATTTAAATATTAGTTTTAAATTAAATAATAAAAATTCCACTCATTTGATATAAAAACAAAATAAATTTTCTTTTTGCATTCAATCAATGGTTAAAAAATAATCTTAGATACAAATATGTACAATTAAACCACTGAAATTCTATTAAAAAATAATTATTAGACTATAAAAAAAAAAAACTTAATTTTCCACCATATTCTAAAAAAAAATTTTAAAAAATTATGTCAAGGCAAGTCCTTTTACGACGGACCTGATCCGTCGCAAAATCAACTGAAAAGCGCGCCATTTGATATTTTGCGCGGGAATTTGCAACATATTCCGTCGCCAAATCAAAATTTGCGACGGATTTTGTCCGTCGCCTTGTTACGACGGACAAAAATCCGTCGTAAATACGTCGTAAATCAGATTTTAGCGACGGATTTTGGTCCGTCGCTAAATTCTGCGACGTTCGGACTACGGATATTGGGAAAGGACGAACGTAGCGACGGACTTTTTCAGTTAGCGACGGATGAAATCCGTCGTTAAACCAACAGATTTTTGCGACGGACTAAAATACGTCGCAAATTGGCCTATTTGGCGTAGTGCCATATATATTAACGTGGGCCTCAACAACGGGCCATAATTACCTCAAGATGGGCCTCAGAACATGGGCCCTAAATACATCAAATGGGTCATTTATCATGGGCCTCAACTATTCCTAAGTGGGCCTAATCACATGGGTCTCATATATACACTAAGGTGGGCCTTCATGAACTATAGATTCGTCTTATTTCTAGTCTCAAGCCTAAGACGATAATTCATAATTGTAGGATAGGTTAGATACAACACATGCATCATGGTGGGTCTTTGTGGGCCCACTATAACATTTATTTTCCATCCAATCCTGGGCCCACTGAAATGTTATCTGCCACCCAACCTGTTGGTAAGACCACGTGAGCAAGGGCTCCACTATAATGTTTAATTACATCCAACCTGTTGATAAGGTCATGTGGCAAGGGGCCCACCAAAAATGTTTATTTTACATCCTACTTGTTAATAACGACACAATGACCTGGGTGAAAAAAACAAAACAATTCATATTGATCCTAAACTCTTGTTTCCCCAAAGGGGGTTTTAACGGTTGACGTTCAATCCCACATTGTTTCCTGTGACGTGGTCACCTGATCACTGGCTGGATGGAGTGGATAGAACTCGTACATCATGGTGGGGGCCACTGTCCACTGCCGTGGACGGACGTCGTGAATGAAACACTTGCAACACAGTGGGTGTCACCACCCACTGTTGTGGACGGTGCGGTAAGCCACACACACCACAGTGGGTCCTATGTAGGGCCCACTAATATGTTTATTTACAATCCAACCCATCCATTATGTGTGTCCCACAAAATTAAGGGTTCAAACCAAATTTCAGGCGCATCCAAACTCCATGTGGGCCCTAACAATCATTTCTGAGTGGTTTAACATACCTTCGTATAAACGGTGGCGATGTGGGCCATCTGAGAACTATTCATGGCTGTTTTTTTTTTGAGCCGACGCCTCAACGAAGGGGTCCCAACAAATGGATGGCAGGGATTTAGAACACACATCACGGTGGGGTTCACTAGTACGACCAATGAGGACCACCCCTTTTTTGTGTACGTCATGGCAGCAAGGTGCTTACCACCTTTTTGTCATATGAATATTTTTTTTATTACTCTAGGTGGGACCCACATTAACCAGATCTACCCCGTCCATTGAATGTGTCCCACAAAATTAGGGGTTCAAACCAAATTTCAGGTGGGTCCAAGCTTCATGCGGACACCAGCAATCATTTTTCAAAGTTTTAACGGCAAACACCACTGTTTCCTATGGTAAGGCCCACTCGATTATAAGATTACCTTTAGTTTTCGGATCAACGCCTAAAATGTTCTGAGAAGGAAGGGGGATGGCTTGGATTATATAAATACATCAAGGTGGGGCCCATATGTGAGGTCCACCTCAAAAATTCCCCTTAAGTGACGTTAGTACATACCCATGTCAGTTCACACTTCACCGCTAGCAGCCCCACAACGTCCAGCATCCCTTGAACGCCGGACAATTGGGTACACATGCATCAGTGTGGGTCCTTTAATATAGGTATCATGGTGGGTTCCACATGGACTTGGCCCACCATGGATATACATATACACACATTATATTATTATAATATAAATATAACATTATATACATATATGCTATATAGGATGATGGGTTTCTCCCAAAATGCGGTGGGCCGCACCATTTGATGGATGGATAGAGTAAATTTTAACCACTACATTTTATGGGAAAGATAAAGCGAAAGAGAGAGGAGAAAGAGAGAGATACACAGTGAGATATGAGGGGACCCCGCCACTATGGGCCCCTCATCATATACATCAAAATGGGTCCCACTAACTAGTGGGCAAAACAAAATGAGATTTAATGATGGATCACCCACCTCTTACACTCCTTGCTCCCCTAGCCTCCTATACTCCTTAGCTTATCTTTTGATGGTAGATGATGGACTTTTTATGGTGGGGATGGTGGATCAACGGTTGAGATGAGAGATGAGAAGGTAAGGAAAGTGGGCCACACTTGATGTTGTTGTTTAGGAGAGAAGAAGGTTGGACGTGGGATGCTTAGGAGATTTGAGAAATGAGAAAGAAAAATGGGTGATGGGGTGATATGGATGGGATGATGTAAGGAAGGGGATGGGAGGTATGGGTGAGTTTGATTTTTTTTTTTTGTAAAGAGGGATGGGTTTGTTTGAAAACTTGTAAAAGAGGGATGGTGAGAGGAGAGAGAGAGAGTTGAGTTTTGAAAACGGAGGGATGGGTTGTTGTACTCATGGCATGGTGTGTACTTGACATGATTTGATGGGACATCTCGTAGAGATTTCCTCGTAATTCTCAACGTACGGTGTTTCTTCAGAATGAACGTAGACCGACATCTTCTATCCTAGGTATCGGTTCGGTGTACGAGTCACGGCCGAGTTTCAGATCGAGCCGCTTTCGGTAGGCAGGACTCGGCTTAAGATCGCGTGCAACGTCGGATACGAGTCGAGAATTGCCGAAATTTGACTGGAAGGACTGCGGACGCATATGAAATGGTACAGACTAGGGTACAGGTCTTACACGGCTAAAACTTAGGCTGACCCTTCATTCAAGTGGGACACCCATGATGGGTGGGTGGGATTTGTGGACCCCATCTCGGTGGGCCCAATAAATGATTTTGAATGTTTTAAATGGAGGGTAGCCCTCTCAACTGTTGTATCCGGCGTGGCCCACACTAGTCACGGATTGACTTGATTTTTGAGACCTAGGCTCACGCTGGAGTGGTGCATCTGACCGGCGGGTTAGATGTTTGGCAAACATCAACAGTGGGGCCCACACAGCTCGACCTCAGTGGAGCTCACCGTCAGCTGGAGCTCCTGGTACCTTTTGCCATATATATAATATATTATACTATATTATATAATATATAATATATACTAAGGTGGTGGACCCTACGTGGGACCCACCTCTGTTTGTTTCAGCAAAAAGAAAAAGAAAGAAAGAAAAAGAAAAGAAAAAGGAGGGGGCACGTTGCTGCTCTCTCACGTTCTCTCATCTCTCTCTCTATCTCTCTCTACATCTCTCTCTCTCTCTACATCTCACGTTCTCTCATCTCTCTCTCTATCTCTCTCTACATCTCTCTCTATCTCTCTCTACATCTCTCCCTCTATCTCTCTTTCTCTGTCTCTCTCCTTGTAACATAAGTGGGCTATAGGCCCCACATAATGTATGTGTTTTGTGCATGCCATCCAACTATCTTGGTGGTGGGACTTACGTGGGACCCACCTTTGCCTTCCTAGGTGCAGCTAGCTGCCCGTGTAGCAGCCATATAGCTACTCCTTGTTGACAGCAGGCCCCACATTGATGTGTATCGACACCATCCACTACCTTGAACAGTGGGCCCACCATGAGTATGTGTTGCATCCAATCCATCCAACCGCCTTAGAAGCTCATTTTTTTTTTGTTGGCATGAGCTAAAGAATGAGTCAGACCTATAGTTCAAGTGGGCCCACCTTGATATGCATGAGGCCTATATGATTAGGCCCATCTTGATGTAGTTAGGGCCCAGCCATTGAGGACCACCTGATATACTTAAGGCCCATGTTATACGACCCATTTATTGTACCTAAGGCCCATGGGTCGAGGCCCAATTGGATGCACACGGGTCGAGGCCCAATTGGATGTACACAAGTCCATTAAAATGTATGACCCTATCATGTCTTGTGTAAGGACGTTATGACAGTCATGCATTGGGAGTAATGTTGGTTTGACGTCCATATTGTAAAATAATGTTGGTTAAATGTCCGCATTATGATTCTCCCTAGGGCCCATTGTTAGGCCTATACTTGTAGGCCATCTAGGCTCATCTTCGTTATGAACAACATCTATCAAACATAACATGTTTAGTATAGTTTTATGATTCATGATCAAACGCATCATATGTATGCTTGATATGAGAGTAACTGATCATAACATATGCCTTCGGACAGATTGTTTAGGGGCTTTCGGATAGGCGGTGTTGCCCCACATGAGCGCACGATACGCGCATGATTGTTGCATGACTGGATAGTGCGATTCATGCATTCGCATTGTGTGATATGGTTACTATACGCCCTAGCGACATCAGGGCCGTAGCCACCACAGGCTTATCATGGTTGGCAGGATTGGATACCAAAAATCTTGTTCTACATGGGGTGTTATAGATATCCCTAGGTAAAAGTCCCTAAACCCTTATGGTACCAAGAAGTTGCTCCAATGTCTAGACCGAGTGGATGCAAGAGCGTCGAGTGCCGATTACTAGACGGTTGTGCTTTCCACTGTGTCGTGGTCGGTTGGAAGGGGGCGCGGCCTTACCCACCCGAGAGGAGGGGGCAACGCTAGGCTGAGTTTGACCAGGTCGAGGAATGGGTCCGCTATCGACGAGCCGAGCCCGATATCGGTAGGCGAATAGTGAGGTCTTTTCCACTCACCTTGTTATGCGCGATGGGGCAGCAATTGGTTGGAGCGTACTAGACCTCGGTTATATTCTATAGATGAGCTGTACTGATATGTGGACTTAGATGAGGATTTGTATGCTTGAGTTGCATTTCGCATCGTATGGCCTTGGTATGACCGACATCATTCATGCCTTGCATCCCATAGCCTTGGTATGGCTAATGGTATTCATGGATTCATCAGCATGTTTCGCATTACTCTGATACTGCATATCTGCATTACTACCTTGTGCACAGACTTTCACCACCCTCTAAGCTTTCTATAAGCTTATGCATGACCGTTGCGTACAGGTGACGTTGGGACGCAGCAGCACTGAGGCAGGAGCACATATCAGATCATTTTGGAGCTTTTTGTCTATTTCATTGTATTTTCCTTTATGCTCATTATACTTGTAAAGTTTTTTATCATAGTGAAAATGTGATGAAGCTTTTGGTTGTTGTTTGTGGGTTATGCCTTTGGTTATGCTTGTGACGAATTAAACTGATATTGAAAATCCTCCTTGTAGCATCTCAAGATTGGAACCTGGCGTATGGGCATTGGGAGCCGAGAATAGGGTTCTACGGAGGCTGTCGGCAGCGGATTTGACGATCGAGAATTTTGTGAGCCCGGTTTTCGAGTTTGGGGCGTGACAGAAGTTGGTATCAAAGCACAACTCGGGGATAACCAAGAACAACATTACATGTCTGCTATGAGCTAGAATGATTGAGTCCTTAGTTCGGATAGCTTAGCGATCTTTTATTACCGACCCTTAACGTGCGTGCCTTCGAGAGTCTCCAAGTTGATAGGCGCTTCGATCTTTCCTGTAGGACATGCTGCGCCGGAGAGTGACTCGATCCACTCCCGCACCACCACCTGAGACTCCCGCACCACCACCTGAGACTCCCGCACTACCACCGACGATCCCCACTCCACCACCAGAGATTCCTACTGCCCAGCCTATGGATGCAGCTCGTCCACCAGAGACCAGTGCGGATCCGACCGTATTCGTGAGTGCTTCCCAATTACAGCAGATGTTACAGGCTGTGACAGCTACACTCCAGGGGCAGGGCAGGCACCCTATTGTTTCACCGGAGCAAGCCGAGCAGGATCGCGAGAGTGCCCTTCTTCAAGAGTTCCGACGACTCAATCCCCCGCATTTCTAGGGCGAGCCAGACCCGACGACACCTGAGAGATGGCGCGCCGATGTGGAGAAGATATTTGATACGATGGGATGTACGACCAAGCGGTAAGTCCGATTAGCCATATTTCTTCTCCATGATGAGGCTGAGAATTGGTGGATGTCAGTCTCCCGAGCAGTAGGTGCCGATTTTGTATGGACTTGGGAGGATTTTGTGGATCAGTTTGATCGACAGTATTTCCCTGATCACATCCGACGACAGCGAGTGTTGGAGTTCGATGCACTGGTGCAGGGTGATATGACAGTGGCTCAGTACGCGGCCCATTTTGTAGTGTTGTCCGGATTTACGCCGTACTTGGTAGATGATGAGGGGCAGAAAGCCCGCCGATTCGAGGACGGTTTTCACTACGGTCTCCGAGGGTGTGTCATTGGGCATAAGCTTCAGACTTCCGAGGGAGTGGTATGGAAGGCCCAGATTTATGAGGCTGAGTGGGCCGGTTTTCAGTCTGATCGCGGTTAGGGGAGAGACCGGATGAGGCATGTTCCTTCAAGTGACTTACAGCAGCATCGACCGCTGCAGCAGAGGCGTACAGGTCGCCCAGCCTTCCGAGCGCCAGCAGCACCTCCAGCACCACCTCTGAGGTAATTCACCGGCACCTGTTTTGGGTGCGGTGCGACGAGGCACCGTATGTGGGAGTGTCCTCGCCGCTAGCAGCAGCAGTAGCCTTCCCCCGATGGTTGGATATCCTTCCTTTCCTCTCCCTTTTCTTGTATTTCTGATGATGTACATGTGGTCCACTTAGTGGGCCTGGATTGTCCAGGAAAGCCTAGAAAGGGTGGGATACCCATACCCAACCTACACTATGGTTAGGGTGTCCCATTTGCCACCTTAAATGTTGCACCCAAGAGTGGAAAATTTTAGATTCGATCTAGACAATTGTGGGGCCCATTAGGGTGGGCCATGGTACCAAACTTATGGGCTAATCCTTTCCTTAAATGGCTTTTGCATTTATTTCAATTAAAGAATGTATTGCTATCCAAATATTTTTTGGGACAGATTTTTGTTGGTTTTGGACCTAAAATTGGGACTGATTGGGGGACTTTTCATACCCACCAAATATACTTTTCTGAAATGTGGAGATCTCACCTTGATGTCCCCTAAATTTCAGCCCCATCTAACCCTGATTGAGGTCCCAAAGGTGTGGCCCAAGTGAGGTGGTTAGTTTGTAATTTTTGGACTATTCAAGCAACATATCAGTGTGGAATTCCTTAAATATAAAATAAATTTTCCACTGGTAGGCCACATCCATGAATGACAATTTGTAGTACACATATGAGGGGATACAAAACTATTTTCTCCAATTTTTAGAGGCCATTAATCCACACCATTGGAAGCTTAGTTCAAGGCGTATCAAAAATCTATAGTAAACAAATTTTCTGGACAGTCTATTTTCTTTAAATTAATTAAAATACTTTTACTATTTTAAAAATTATGAAATTTCACAGAGAGGTGGCCCACTATTGTAGGACCGACTTACCAAGTTTTGGGGTCAACGGACCCCTGTACTGACTATGGCATGGGGTGGACCGGTCCACCAGACTAGGATGTCGAGGCTGGCGCATCCAGCCATGGCTGGGCCGTCCACCCTCCTTTTGGGACCACCTTGATGTATTTGTTATCCCCACCATCCATCTATTTGTGATCCATGTGGGACATGACCATCTCCCTCAGTGGCATCCATTTTTGAGACTCATTTGGTTGTGTCTTTGGGCTAATTGATTAGACCCATAGGACCGTCCACCTTGGGATGCACAGGCCCATTGGGCTGCTGCTGGACGTCCTGTCCAGCAGCATGGCTCACCTGATTTATGTGTATCATCCATTTCTTTTACCTAGTGGGACCCACAGAGATGTTTGTGGGTCACCAGTGAGCAAATACTCAGTATATATTTATTATTGCTAGACTCCAGCAAGCACAGAACAGGTGGGCTGGAAATTTAGCAATAGGCCCAAATTGGCTACCCTTATTGACATGTTTTGGGGTAGAAGGGCCCAACAGATTTATGGATGTTTATGCACATAATCTTGCCATTTCCTGATGTGCCTTTGGGCTTAATTAGTGCACATTTGAGGCCCACCCCAGTTGGGTTTTATTGGATCAATGTTCATAGCTATTTGTTGGATCTTCTAGGCCCATTTGTACCAGAACTTTCTAGATAGATCCATTGGACCTTTGGGCTTATATTTCACTGCATATTATGATGGGTTTATGGGCCAAAGTACACAAGTAGTTGGGCCCTTGGCTACCCACCAAATTAACCTTGTATTTGGGCTGAGATGTAAGGCCCAATTCACTTAATTTAAACACGAGGATTTGCCCATATGCCTTGAGTAATGGGCTGCGCATTAGGCCCACCAAAATATGTGGGTTTATAACCCTTATGTTTGGGCCCCAACCTTGCTTATGGTCCACCATATTGCTTTTGAGTTGGGCTTTGTATGATTGCCCACTAGGCCAATGATTGGTTTAGGCCTTGAGCATTGATTTGTATTTGGTTAGAGGCGGGCTACCTCTTGGGAACCAGTTGAGGTTGGATGTCCTCCTAGGTGATCCTAAAGTAGGCCCATTGGTTCCTCTATGGATGGTTAAAGGCCCATCATAGATCCTAGGCCATTTATTTAAGGCACTATATGAATGTATGTGAAGCCTACCTTGACGTATGTTTGGTCCCAATCGTCTAAGCCTTGGATCGCCCGATCATGGAGGCACTCTTTGCCTTGGGTTGCTGTTGGACTCACAGTCCAGTCGCATGCCCACTTGATCTTTTATGATGTATACACACTCTCCATCTGGTGAGGCCCCCTGTGAGTATTTTTGGCCTTCATGAGATTATTTCTACATAGTTTAGCTAATTCTGGGCCTTAGCAGGCCCAGGAAGTTGAGTGGGCCAAAAGTTTATCAAGGGGCCTTGAATGTACAACGTTATGGCTGAAACTTTATTGGATGTGGGCCCCACCATATTGAGAAACTCGTGTACATGTTGCATGCTTATATTTTTCTTAGAATCTTTGGGCTTAATTAGTGCTTTCTTTTGGGTCACTTTTAGAGATCATATGAGGACCTCATTTTATTTCTGATTTTGGGACATCCAGTGGGCCCAGAGTGGGCAAGGACGTCCCAGCTTGGCCCAACCATATGTTGGGCTGACTTCCACCATTTTAATGGACTTATGGGCTGAGATATTGATGGTATTGAGCCCTCAGGTTGCCTACTTAAATTGCTAGTTATTGGGCTGATGTAGTTGGGCCCATTTCATCTAAACTTAAACTTATTTTTAGGCTATACATTGTGTACACAGGCTGCCCACCAAGTCCAACTTAATGTATGGAATTCTATGGCCATTGGGAATTGAGCCTTGGGCCTTAATTTCTCTCTTAGGACCCATGTTGTCGAATGTAGCATTAGACCCCTGTTCATGAGGGATATATGACCACCTATTTTTTATCTTGAATATCGGCTTTAGGCCTTCTATCCATATGGTTGATGATTCTCATACCTTTTGGGGAATGGTGTTTAACTGTCCCCATTATGGACCCCTTTAGGCCCGGTTGTATCTAAGTGTGATCGGGTGCTCATCTTAGACTCTTGCTAGGATCCTTTTGTATTACTTAGACTCGTAGCTTGTATGCTTAGTCTCGTGGGCTACCCCAGGTAAATGGGCCCCCACTAGAGGTTGAATTCCTTATGGATACTGTCTAAGTACCTAGTCTTGGTTCCTTCTTGGATAGGAGTGTAATACATTGTATATCACCACATAGTGTGTCTAGATTCATCCTTACGACTCATGTACATCATTGCACGCTTGGTTGACACTTTGTATGTGTGGTCATGGTTGCGCCATTGGGCATTGCATATTACCTTCTCCAAGGGACGCAGTATCCCCTCTTGAGCATGTTGGATGCTTGGAAATTATGCATGTTAATTGTGTGATTCATGCACCTGGCATTGCATAGTATGTGGATTTCTGCCCTTGCTTCATCAGGGCCATAGCCTCCACAGATACATCGTGGATGGCCATTACTGGACACCAAAAATGTTACCTGAGCATATGGGGTGCATAGAATGCCCTTGGATGAAAACCCTAAAACTTCCATGGTACCAAAGATCTATCCCAGCGTCGTGACTGGTGGAACCATAAGTGCACGAGGGCCTTACACCATTAGGCCACGACTCCCATTGTCGTGTAGTTGGTTGGGATGGGAGGTGTCCTTACCCACCTGAGGGAAAGAGGGCAATAGTTAGGCTGAGTTTCACCAGCTCGTGAATAGGTCCGCTACTGTCGAGCCTTACTGGTGATTGGCTGACCATAAGCGGGTAGTGAGGTCTCTTATGCTCGTTTGACCGTCTGGGTCTGGAGAGTGGCAGTCATCCTATAGTGTACTTGACCCTGGTTGATGTCGAGGGTCAAATATTGCATTTCAGACCCTAATTATTACTCGAATTTATGAACATAGTACCGTTTAATAGTCCATTTTAATCATGTTTGTGATGCAAGGTGAATCTATGAGCATGGACTGGAAAGGATGTTAAAAGCATAGATTTAACGCTCAAGCATCACCAACGCATTGGACGGAATTCCATGGGACCAAGATCGAGGATTTACACGCCGGAGATCAGAGGAATTCTAGCCACTCACCTTAAACAGGCTTGAAAGACATCCATAATACAGGATCACAGGGTTCCCACCATTTGATCGGCTCCAGAATTTATATATGGCTTGAGGGCCATAAATTAACCATACACATCAAAAATCAGCCATTGGATCTTAGTGAAAGTAGTCCAATAGATAGATCAGCCCATTAATCAGCAAATTAGGACCCACCTGGTATCTGGATGTGCTTCAATTTTATTCTCAACGCCTTAAATGAGTTGGAACAACGGATGGACGGAGAGGATTCCTCATATACAACAAAGTGGACCCCATGTGGGATCCACATGTGCACACATTATAGTGCATCGGTCGTGCACTACGTCAGCCAAAGTCGGTCAGCGAAGGCTGACCGACTTTATCTCCGCAAAAGGAACAACGTCCGTAAGAACCAGACGCTGATTTTACTAGTGGGTCCCACTCATTGCCCAGTTCAATGATCCGAACCGTTCATCTGTCCCATGAGGTGGCCAAGACCTTCACCTAGGTGTCTGAATATTTCCATGCAAGCAAATGTGCGCAGAGCTCAGCCGAACGGAAGATTGACGGTGAATTGAAAAGTCCGGTGGGCCACACCTAATCCAAGCAAAAATTATCCCTTCTCGAATGGCTTTTCATGAGGAATCTAATGTATGTCTTGGATTGATGAAAACAACATTGAAGTGGGCCACACCATCACCACAACGTAAACAGCGTCAATTTCCTGTTTTAGCGTCTGGAAACCGACCGACTTTTGGGGCGATTGCATGATCAGAGCATTGATCAGATGGCTGATCCTAACCGTTCATCATGTTGGCCACCCAAAAACACCTCAAGGGACGCTATTTCTTTGAGAAGAAAGCAAGGAAAATGGATTATTGCAGACTGTCTTCTTGGCTGGGAAAAGGCTTTCGCTGCGCGGCTGCTGCTGCGAAACGTCCAATTTTCCCACCGACTTCAGCACTCCACCGCCCCTGGTATCTATAAAAGGGCCTGAGACATCCAAAGCAAGGGGGCTTGAAGGTTAACGCAGAGGCTAGGCAGGAGAGAGAGTAGAGTGATTTCATTTACATGTTCTTTTTATTTTGGTTTAATTTTATTTTGTGATTAGCCTCATCATGCCCATGAGTGGCTAAACTTCTTAGCTAGGGCTAAGAGGTGAAGCTTGTAGCGTGATGGGGGACTTTTAGCTTGTGCTTTTTATTTACATTGAATTGAATTTGATATTAATTTAATTTTTAAGGGAATGTTTTTAGTTTTTAATGGTCTGTTGTGACTAAAATTACAATGGGTCTGCGATAGCTTTGAGTGTGTCCCTTTCCTTTTATGTTTATGATGTTAGGAAGCCCTATTGTTCACCATCATCTCCTGGTCATGGTCGGATGACTGTACCCTTCCTAACCTTCATACCTTGATTGGTTGGTAATTAGTTTAATTCTGTTGTTTACTTTGTCTCCCGGGCATGGTTTGGTGATGGAATCCATTCCAATTCATATACATTTCATCTCTTGGAAACTATATCAAAGGAAGTTCAGTTTGATTTTCATGGTTACACCCTTCAACTGGATAAAGATGAGACTTTAGGTCCAGTTGAGTTTTTTATGTAGGCATAATATCTCTATGATCTCTACAAGTGGATCCTCTAAATCCTTAGTTTCCTACCTTTGAATTTTTTAAGTTTTAGATAATTATTTCATCATTATTCTCTAAATTTCCTTCGGTTTAGATTTCATCTTAGTCTAGTTCTAGTTCTGCTTAGTTTCAGATTACGTACAAGTCTCAGTCCCTTGGGATTTGACCTCAGTCTCACCGAGTTATTACTACAGCACAACCCTGCACTTGGGGAGTGAACAAGTATTTGGCGCCGTTGCCGAGGACTGACTACTACGATTCTCTGAAATTTTACTAACTTTAGTTTTAGATTTTTTTTATTTGATTTTTATAACTTTCCTGTTTTGTAGGGTCGTTGATAGATCGTCTAAATTAGTAACTTCATCCTAATTTCTTTACTTTCTCTATTATCTAGATTAGGTCTTATTTCCTAAAAACTAACTTGGTTTATTTTGTTTTGCAGGTTTTTAACTTAGGGACTCCAATTTGGTACATTCTTTCAAACTCTCTCTTTTTTTTCTCGATTTTTATTTCCTTTCTTAGGTTTAGGTTTATCTGAATTGAGGGCTTTGAGTGTTTCATGCTCAAGTGGGCTCGTGACAACACTCGACGTCTCTTGACTGAAGGAGGATTGGTTGAGGGGTTGACTATCCATCGTAGGATTCGACATCGCTCGAAATTCCCTGAGATAACTGAAGTAATGGCTGAAAACCAACCTCTTCTACCTCAACCCAGGGTAGAGGACACCCATGATGAGAATGAGGTGCATCAAGCACCCTCGCCTCGTACTTTATGAGATTATTTACAACCAACGGGGGTGAGCATGCCCTCATGCATGGTTTTTCTAGAAAATACAGGACACATGAATATTAAGCCAGGGGTGATCCAACTCCTTCCTAAATTTCATGGGCATAAATCTGAAGAACTGTATCTACACTTGAAAGAGTTTGATGAGATTATAACCACTTTATATTTTCCAAACGTGTCTGAGGACACAGTTAGACTGAAACTCTTTCCCTTTTCTTTGAAAGAAAAAGCTAAGACGTGGTTATATTCACTACGTCCTAGATCTATTAGCACATGGAATGATATGCAAAGGGAGTTCATAAAGAAATTTTTTCCATATCATAAAATGAATAACCTTAGAAAATCAATCATGAACTTCACCCAAAGGGAGGATAAAACATTCTTCCAATGTTGGGAGTGGTTTAAGGATCTTGTCAGCTCTTGCCCACAACACGGTTTTGAAACGTGGCGCATTACACACTTTTTCTATGATGGGCTGACATCTTCCATGCGCCAATTGGTCGAGACAATGTGCAATGGAGAATTTATGAATAAAAATGTCGATGATGTATGAGATTACTTGGATAGACTTGCTGAAAACGCACAATCATGGGACACATACCCAAAATCGAGTACCACTTCGGCCCACTCAATCAAAGGAAAGGGGTGAAGTATACTTGCTGAAAGAGGATGATGATATCAATGTTAAAGTGGCTAACCTCATAAAGATATTCGAGGCCATGGAATCGAGGAAGGATAGGGGTAAGGAAGTTTTTTGCGGTATTTATGGTTGTAGCAGTCACACAACTGAAAATTGTCCAACTATATCTCTGCCTTTCAAGAGGTTCTGACTGAGCAATCCAATACAGTAAATAATTACCAAAGACATTTCAATGGACCCACCTCTAATACGTACAATCCTAGTTGGAGAAATCATCCAAACTTTAGTTGGAGGAATGGACAAACTACTACCCCTCAAGGTTTCTTCAATCAAATTCCAATTCAAGGGAAACCTCAAGAGGATCCAGTTCTAAAACACATTCAAGACTAAGAGCTATTCAACCAAGATATCAGATCAGCAATAGGATCACTTACATCATCCCTTTAAAGGATAGAGTCACACATAATGCTTGGGGGAAAGGGGATGCTTCCCGCTCAACCTCTCCCCAATCCCAAACCACAATATGAGATAAGTGATCCAAGCTCTTTAGATCAGATGGAGCAGGCTAAATCTATCACCACTCTTAGGAGTGGGAAGACCATTGACAAAACTATTCTGGTTAGGGCTGAAAAGCCTAAGGACCCGAAAGAGGATAACAATGATAGACCTAGCATTGCTCTACAAGAATTAGAACCGGAACTTTAAAAGAAGCCAGTTGCTCCATTTCCCCAACAGTTGGTAGCAGCAAAACCTCTCTCTAACTCTCAGGATATTCTAGAGGTGTTGAAACAAGTGAAAGTCAACATTCCTTTACTTGATGCCGTAAAACAAATACCTTTATATGCCAAATTCCTGAAAGACCTATGCATGACCAAAAGAGGGCAAAGTATTCAAAAGAAGATCTTCTTGACTGAGAAAGTGAGTGCCATCCTGAAGCAAGACCTGCCGTAGAAATTCAAAGATCCCGGTAGCCCAACCATATCATGTGTAATCCGGGATTATTGAATTATGAAATAGCAGTGAAGACAGCTTAAGTTGAAGAAGGAATATGCCGATATGTCTTAGAGAGGGGTGAATAGGACTTTTTAAAGTTTTTATGTTTTATCTAAAAATCCTACTTCACTAATCCTATGATCATGCAAAAATTAAGATAACTCAACTGTAACTCTACTGGCTTCCAAGCCTTGTAGAGGATCCAATCACAAACTACTTAAAGAGTAAACAATATAAAGTCTAGTTCATGATGAATATGACTGTGTAGGTGTGTGAGAAGTGATCAGATATTCAGATATGGAAATATTAACACAAATCACTCAATAAAAATAACAAACTCAAACACAGTCATTTTATAGTGGTTTGATGATAAGTCTACTCCACTCTCGGCTGCCGCACTCAACCCTTGAGTGTACCGAATTTCACTAAAGAGGTTTCCCAGGGTTCACCTCAAACCTAAGGTTTTAAATCAGGCTCACCTTCAACCTTTATATAGAGGTTTCTACTCAGTTCACCTCTAACCATGGAGTTTTACTAGTTCACTCCTAACTAGATGTTTATGCTCTTCATAGAGCAAGGGTCCACACAATGCACCCGGATGTTTATGCTCTCCACAGAACAAGGGTCCACACAACGCACCCACTACGTACACTCTCGTCGGAGGCCTCCTTGAGAACTTCAAAGGATGAGAACCACTTGAGACCCAATCCTAAGAAGGAATGATCACAAGTGTTCTCTTGGACTCTAGATACTTACAAATAAGTTGAAGAGTCACATTCAGCGCAATGACGAAGATCTCCTCCTTATTGTTGAAGAGTATTCGGCTCCTTTGATCCGCAACACAAAAGATGTACCAGTACTAGGCTTCGGGTTGGGTCAAGGTTATGATGAAATCCTAATCTCTAAAGATTTTCCTATAAGGAAGATAAAGTAGTTCCAATCTTATGCATTCAAGGCATCCCAACTTAATGATTTGACATTAAGGTAGTAGCTGGAGGATCCTTGAATGCGGAAGTTCATTCCCCAATCCACTCTATTGAATGTCAATGGTGAGGGTGGATTGGAGGATGAACTCCCTTGAGAGAAAGGGCTTTAGATATAAGATATAAGTTGAAACACTCAAAAGCTCTCTCTACTTTCTCTCACAGCAACAAAAGATAGGTCCTCTATAAATAGGCAAAAAGTTCCAACGGATATAAAATGGTCACATTTATGACAGAGTTCAATATCATCGAGCAGGTTCGTAATCATCAAGCGTATACTCTCGATAGCATCGATGGTCTGCTCGATGACTGGAACTCAATGTCATACGCTTTTGAAACTCTTTGCCAATTGGTCGATGAATCGAACAGTTGTTGTTGTCATCGAATTTCGAACTTCGATTCCATCGATGACATGATCGATCCATTGACACTTGAAAAATGAGAGAGACTTGACTTGAAATATTTCAGGTTTTCATGAATGATCGGGAGAACCGTCGAGATCATCGAAATTTGAATGTCGATGATATCGATATCAGAGTCGATGCATCGATAAATCCAGCGGATTTGTCTTTAAGCTTGCTGGACGATTTGTGTCCTTGTTCGATGCAATCGACCTGGTGCCGATATTATCGATATTTGAATATCGATTCTATCGAAGGGCCCCCGATTATAGTTAAAAACAACCTGAAATATCTGTTGTAAGAAATGTGTGCCCTCGATCGATATCATCGATGGGCCTCCGATCTTATCGATATTTGAATTCAGATCATATCAGACGGTCATCGATATATCAAAGGGATTTAAGATTTTCATTAAAAAACAGGGGCGCCGAAAATTTGTCTGTCGATCTTATCGAGCCACTCTCGATGGACTCGAGTTTTGAATATCGATGATATCGATATGTGTATCGATACATCGATAATTCGTCCAATTATGTTGCGAAGTTGCTGGACATATTTAGTGCTTTTATCAATGATATCGATAGGTGTATCGATACATTGATAAATTCGTCAAATGAATATTTAGTTGCTGGACACTTTTGGTCCTCTCATCAATAATATTGTTAAGGTATCGAGGACATCGACAGTGCAGGTCGATCATATCGAGGGTGCATCGATAAAATTGACAAGGTGAGAAAAACTTACAGATTTTCCTATTGGCAAAAAGTTTTCTCACCCTAAAACCCTATGATTTTTAACTTGTTTTTAAGGGTTTTTCTTTACTTGGTGTTTTGGGACATGGGATGTGAGGATATGATTTACCTATGGCGAGCTTGCACACATCCAGTTGAGACAAACACTTGAATTGATCTTCCTATCAGGCTTTGTAGACAATCTGACTCAACACTCACGTAACTTGACAAACCAGGGCACTTTCAAATTGATCACGCACTTCTTGACTTAGGAGCGAGCGTCAATCTGATTCCCTACTCGGTATACAAACAGTTAGGTTTAGGTGAATTAAAACCCACCCTAACCACACTACAACTTGTTGATCGCTCTATTCGTGTACCAAGAGGGATAATTGAGGATGTGTGGTACAGGTTGATAGATTTTACTACCCTGTAGACTTTATCATCTTAGACATCGAACCTGTCAATAACATGAGCACTCAGATTCCTGTCATTCTTGGTCGCCCATTCCTTACCACTTCAAACACAATTATCAATTGCAGGAATGGTATCATGACTATGTCTTTCGGGAATATGACATTGGAGTCAAACATCTTTTTCGATAACGGTAGAAACTCAGAGGATGATGATGATTTCCACGACATTAACATGATTTCGTGGAAGATAAAATGCCTTTGACCTTATCCTCTGACCCTCTAAAGACGTGTCTGGCACACTCCCATGACTTGGATGATGACATGATTAGGGAGAGGTGTGCGTTGCTTAATACTGTGCCGGTACTTGAAGTTAACCAATGGAGGCCACAATTTGAAAAATTGCCCCAAACTGATGTCGTGCCTCTATCATCTAACATCAAGCCACCGAAGCTTGACCTAAAACCTTTACCCTCTGATTTTAAATATGCCCATTTAGGTCAAGAAGAGACATACCCAGTGGTGATTTCATCTCATCTTGAGAACAAACAAGAGAGTATGCTCATTTCTACTCTCGAAGAAGATAACAGAGTTTTTGGACATATCATCACAGATCTCGATAGGATGAATGAACTCCTTTCAACTGAATGTTTCGATTCTTTGGATGATAGCTTGGCACACTTTGCAGATTTAAATGATCTCATGATACAAGAAATAATGGATGCCTCGCAAGACAACACCTCGGTAGTTGTCACGGACCGAGAGAACCCTTATTTTGAAGTACCAACTCCCCTAGATCCTGAATGTTTACTATTAAAGGAGGAGCTAAAAATTGATCTAGAGAGTAAAACTTCGGCGTGTGTTGAGACTACACCACCTACTACAATTTTTTCTGAATTTCATCTACTTGTAGTCTCTGATTCAATATGGTGTATTAACTTCGAAATTTTATCTGTCACAGGTGAATCGTATATACTTTGGACACTTCAGACGATTAAAAGAAAACTTTATGCTGAGGTCCCTCAATTTCTCTGGACATTCACGCTCCAGGACATCTAAGCTTACTGCAAAATGGGCTTTTGGATGATCTTGTTGAAAAACCTTCTGAGAAATTTACCAAGATACTGGCCGACAAAAGAACCTGGATGTATGATTGAGTAGATTTTTTGTACTTTTACAGTTGAGGATTAGAATTTACTGCTTTCATAGGACCGGGTAGTTTTCTTTATGTTGTTTTAGGATAGACAGTTTTATGCCATTAGGGTAGTTTGCTTCTCGCATTATTTTAGGATAGTTTAAGTTAGTTACTTTCACTCTCGTACTGACCTGCTTTCACACTACGATCTCTTAGAAAGTCTCCCTCGATTTGTTATTCAGGTACTATCTTCCCATCACGTTTCATTTACTTTCATTATCCCATGTGCATTGCATGCCCATATATCTTTTACATTGAGGACAATGTAGATTTTAGGTTGGAGGTGGGAGATTAGGTAACCTAATCAATGTTTTCTTGGTCTTGAGCAAATATTGTGAAAAAAAAAATTAAATTTTTATAGAATTTCTTGTGAATTCGAAGTGATTTTGACGATCATTTTGGATTTAAAATTATAAGATACATAATGTTGGAGTTATGACTCTTGGATTCAGTTATCTATTAGATTTCACAGTTAAGTTTAAAGTGTTCATCCAGAATTAGAAGTTGTAAACATTGATTGAGTCATGATTTCACACGGCACATCTCGCTTTCACATTAAGGTTTCAGTTTGATATTGAAGGGTTAACTTGGTAATCACTAAGCGTGTAAGAAACCAGCTTGGAAAATTTGTTATCATGATCAATTGAAGAAAAAGAAAATACCTTTAAAAAAAAAAACAAATACCTTTGGAAAAGGTTGGGCGAATAATCTTCACCATAGGTTTGCTCTCTATAGGTGTAGATTTAATTCCCCATGGATGATATGTAAAAAGGGTTGGGTGTACAATCTTCACCATAGGTTTGCTCCCTATAGGTGAGGATTTGATCCCCTTTCTTGGAGTTACTTTTAATAGAAAAATTAAAAGCTGGAAGAATGAAAAGATGATCTTTGAGGTAAGTTTTAGTTTAAGTTTTGGTTATCATGAATTCTCTTGTTGGTTACCAATAATACCCTGAAATAGAGAGGTGAATTTTAATGATGACAAGTCGAGATTAGACTATACACCCATGGATCTTAATGTTTAGAAGTTTCCTAATTGGTGGATTAATACCTTGAACTTGACTATGAACTTTACCGTGCACTTGAGTCTAGGAGAGAGTAATCCCAACATTCATGAATCTTAGAATTCTAGTACCTGAATTTTTTTTCAAAAATCACTCGAGTTCCTAGAAATTATCCTATAATTCTTAACTTATTTTTTGCATACTTTGCTTGGGACTAGCAAAATGCTGGTTGGGGTCGTGTTGAGGGTCAAATATTGCATATCAGACACCAATTATTACTCGAATTTATGAACATAGTACCATTTAATAGTCCATTTTAATCATGTTTGTGATGCAAGGTGAATCTATGAGCATGGACTGGAAATGATGCTAAAAGCATAAATTTAACGTTCAAACATCACCAAGGCATTGAACGAGATTCCATGGGACCAAGATCAAGGATTTATACACCAGAGATCAGAGGAATTCCAACCACTCACCTTAAACAAGCTTGAAAGACGTCCATAATACAAGATCACAGGGTTCGCACCATCTGATCGGCTCCAGACTTTATATATGGCCTGAGGGCCATAAATTAACCGTACACATAAAAAATCAGCCATTAGATCTTAGTGGAAGTAGCCCAACAGATAGATTAGCCCATTAATCAGCGAATTGGGACCCACCTGGTATCTGGATGTGCTTCAATTTTGTTCTTAATGCCTTAAATGAGCTGGAACAACGGATGGACGGAGAGGATTCCTCATATACAACAGCGTGGACCCCACGTGGGATCCGCGTGTGGACACATTATAGTGCATCGGCCATGCACTATGTTAGCCAAAGTTAGTCAGCGAAGGCTGACCGACTCTATCTCCGCAGAAGGAACAGCGTCCGCAAGAACCAGACGTTGATTTTACTAGTGGGTCCCACTCATTGCCCAGTTCAATGATCCGAACCGTTCATCTGTCCCATGAGGTGGCCAATACCCTCACCTAGATGTTTGAATATTTTCATGCAAGCAAATGTGCGTAGATCTCAGTCGAACAGAAAATTGATGGTGAATTGAAAAGTCCGGTGAGCCACACCTAATTTTCTTCTGCGCACTATTGTCACACATTTTCACCACCTTCTAAGCTTTCTATAAGCTTATGCACGACTGATGTGTGTAGGAGATCCTAGGTCGACGTCATAGTGGCAGAGCTTGGATAGGGGTTGAGTTGAGGACCCAGTGTGTAACGCCCCAGATTTTTGCCAACCTGGAGTTAAATGTCCTTAGGCAAGGGGTCGATCCTAACCCCTTATGAACCTCTCAAACCTCAAATCCTTTAGAAATTAAACACGCGTAACTAAGTGTTAAACTAGGTTAGCTGTGAAATCTGCTTGAATCACTTTAAATACGATCTGCAAGACCCAAAACTTGTAGAATCATTAACGCCAGGTTACCTTGAAATCTAGGATCAATCTCATTACCCAGTTGATCTTGGGAACACATTGAAACTCCGTATAGGATCTGGACCACACGTCGAAAGTTCGAATAATACGAAGTTATATAATTAGGACTGCCTTGCTGGGCTTGACAACCATCTTGGAAATCAACTCCAGATAGTGTCCCGGGGCTATTCGCTTGAGCACGGAGTGGAGTGTGTGAGAAAACGTGGATTTCTTTAGAAATTAAATATAATTTAAGTAATCTGAGACCTGTCGCTAGCGGGCCTAATATAAGCAATCAGACTGTCAGAATCTGACCCAAATACACCCTCGGATTAGGAGAAATTTCAAACACATGGCAGTGTACTTGTAACCATGATTGAGTTCCGGTGACCGTTGAACTGAAACTGGTCTGCCACATGTGATCTGGAAACTCGATTGAAACGAAAACTTAACTTGACTCAGATCCAAGGTCAGTGAGCTTAAGTCCGACCTTTGGCTCAAAGGGGGGCTCCGGAAGAGCTCCGTTGAGCTGAAACGGATGCCCTTTGGGCATAACTTAAGTATACCTTGGCCTTGGGGCCATTTTCATCAGTTTTAGGCCTATATAAGGACCTTAAATCCTCTCTCATTCACTCCATACGAATTTGAGAAAACCCTATGAGAGAGAAGAGAGTAAAGAGAGAGAAAGTGTGAGAGAAGTGGGAGGAGATTCCTGTTGCTCTATCCTGCTAGTCTATGTACCTATCCATCATTACCGTATCACTTTTCCGGCGATTCTGATTCCATTTTCGCGTAAGAAATCCTAACCCTAATTAGTTCTAGAGATGCTACTAGTATGAGTGATGAAATAGCTAACCTATTTCATGTCATAGGTTGTCGTTCTACCGTTGATAAAGACTTGGTGTTTAAACTGAGTCCATTACTTGCTTCTACGGCATAAGGTGCGGACTTTAAACGTATAAGTTATGGTTTTCAAGGCTTTCAATGTCAGTTAATGATATATTACTGACGTGGATGCTATTACACATGTACAAAGTGTTATCCGTTTCGTTTTTCAGATATACATTAACTATGTTGAATATACTGTATTCCTCGTATTTGTAGAAATTCTGTATATGTACAAAATATGAAAGTATGTTTGCCATGATTAATTACTATGTGTATATGTTAGATATATGTGTAATAACTATTCGGCGAAAGGATTTGCCCTAATACATGTTTTGGCCAATATGTGTTATGTATGGTAATAAGTGTATTCTAAGTGTTTGTGAAAATGCTTGTATAAGTATGTACTTAGTATAGTAGTGCCTTGAGTAGGTGTTGAGATAGGATTCTTAACTACCTTAGTGATGTGTATGATTTCCTTCATGCAAGTTGTTTAGTTTAATCATTTACTTATGAAATGTATGTGCTTGGATTTCCTGTTTGCCTTGTGTTTTATATGTTTGTATTACTTGTTTAATTCTACTCTGACTACTCTACATACTTATTGGTTAAGGATTGAATGTGATTGGGGCTACGTTATAGTCCAGGCAATCGGTAATATGCTTGAAGTCGTGGCTGAGATTCATTCGCCACGTAGGACGAGTTTGACAAACCTGAGTCGTGTGTTGGTCGTCGGCAGTGGTTAGGCCACACGAAGTGCTTATGCACTTCATGTTGATCAATACAATGTGCGCTCGTACTAGTCGAGCCCATCAAGTAACCCGATGTACCATTGTATGTTCATCATGTATGGACGCTACTGCTTGAACCTAAGGTACCAAACTCACCAGTAGAATCTCATTAACCTTGGTACCTCGATCCGCTAAGACTCATGAGTCGAGCATGGTGGTATGGGACACCGTGGTCGAGCTGTCGGCCTACACTGGGGCGACGAGCCTCCCCGTAGTGACCAGTGAGCAACTAGACTCGTGAACCGAATACGGTGGTATGGGACACTGTATTTGCACTGTCGGCCTACACTGTTTTGGTGATGAAACCGTGATGGGTGATGGGGAAGTGGTGTAACGATTCCATGCAACAGCCCTGACAGCCCTAGACGTGCCCTTTGTAGTGACCTCGAGCATACTCTGAACCTACGTAGAGGCGACGAGCCTTTCCGTAGTAAGCAAAGTATACACTAGGCCTGTACTGATTTGGCGACGAGCCCTTTGCAGTGACCTAGAACCATAACATCGTATGAGATTTCCTAGGACTGACGACCCTAGAATGGATCATCGTTTGAGAAATGACATAAGGGAGGTAACTTAGTTTTCCAACCCTGCTGTATGAACAGGACTAATAAGAACTTGGTAATCATATACATGCATTGTATTACGCATGCGTTTAGGTGTAGCAGGTCAAGCACTGGGGCAATGTTGTTCATGCGCGAACGTGAGATGAAGTTGCTGAGGGAGCGTAGGCGAGGGCATGCATCATACATTCATACCATTCTTTCATTAACAAGAGTACTTAGGGATGTGTGCTTTACTGCTTTATCATTACTGCTTGATTGAATTGATAACATGTTAACCTTTACTTTATTGTTCCACTGAGTTGATCACTCACTCCCACGTTACGGGATGATGTTGTACACACCAACCAGACCCTGTCTTAGTTTTAGATGATGGCGATGCTTGCAAGGCAGAGCCGGACTTCGAGGATGGCAAGGAGACATTCTCCTACATGCAGTCTTCGGGCGGCTTCATGTGAGCTGTGTCCTGATCGATGGGGATTTCTAGGATGTTGACTAGATGACATTACTTCTTTTGTATGTTTTGGAATTGTACCTGTAATTATTTAACCTGGTAACATTATCACACTCTGGAGACTCACCATAGTTTATATATTTTATATATCTATCACAGTCTTCCGTTTGCATAATTTAACTGTCTCTGGAGTATGATATGTTGTTTTGGTCTAATCCCATTCATGGTTCAATGCACTCATCATAATCATCATTATCTATGTTGTATAAGTGATGCGTTGGAACTCGGGAGCTGAGCTTTACTCGACCCCAGATTTTCGGGGTGTTACATAGTGTTACAGATCTTCTTTCCTTTTTCTTTTGTCATCTGATGTATTTTCTTTTAGCCTTGTATCTAAAGTTCAAATTTATAGTAGATTTTGTAATGTGCCCCTTTGTTGTTTCTGATATTTACTTGCTGTGATCTTGGGTATGTTTGTATTGGAATGGATATATGGTTATGAAAATCCTCCTTGTAGGATCCTAGGGTCGGAACCTGTCTCAAGAGCCGAGAGTGGGGTATTATGGAGGCTGTTGCAGCTAGAATCGGATATCGGGTTCCTTGTGAGTCCGATTACCAAGTCTGGGGAGTGACAAACACAAATATCAATTTAAGAAGTTTTTAATGGTAAGCATTCAAACACATTGTTTTTAGTTCACTTGAGCCTTAAAACTCTCTTGTCTAAGCTCATACCTAAAACATTTGTCAAAATAGATGGACGATGCAGATAAAACCCATACATCATCATATTATGCCTAGCAGTGGCCTTGCTTGGACGAGTCCATCCAGGTAGGGCCACATCCGTGTTACTCACTCTGAAGTGTTAGCTAAGTGCATGAAGCACCCTCTTGTGATTTTGATAAGTTGGGGCATAGGCAGGGCTATACACGAACCGAGTTAGCTCAGTTAGCTTGCTTGACTCGACTCGAAAAAGCTCGATTCGACTCGGTTTGGAATTGAGTTCGCCTTAGTCGAGCTGATTTTTTTAACTTGAAAATATTTCGAACCGAGTTCGAGCTTGCCCGAGCTTGAATCGACTCGGATCGAACCCCAACTCGAATCGAACTTGGATCGAACTAATTCGGTGACTTAATTACTTTGATATTGATGTTGCTCACCAAGTGTTTGATGAAATGACTCAACGAAGTGTCAGCTGGTGGTAAGGAAGGTATGTATATGAAACAAATACTATTTTTTTTCTTGATTTTGATGTTGCCTACAAGGTGTTTGATGAAATACATGTAAACAATTGCTGTTGTTTTACATATAGCAAGAAATTGAAAGTGCACTTCATGTGTTTGTGAAAATGTCACATAGGCTCGGTCTTAACTCGAACTTGTCTCGAACTGGCTGAGCTACTGACTGAACTGAGCAGAGCCAAGTTCGAGCTGGGGTCACCTAGTGGTCGAGCCAAGTCGAGTTGTGCCATGCTCGACTTGGTTCGACTCGTGTACACCTCTAGGCATAGGGGAAGGAAACGAATTGGCTACTATCCTTGCCACTAGCCAATGGCTAGTGGTCGGTGCTCTGTGGACCCCACCATGTGTATGTGTTTCATCCATGCTATCCACCCATTCTTCCATATCATTTTATGGTATGATCCCAAAAATGAAGCTGATCCAAATCTCAAGTGGACCACACAATGTTGATTGAACGCTTACCATTAAAAACTTCATGAGGGCCACAAAAGTTTTGGATCAAGCTGATATATATATATATATATATATATATATATATATATATATATATATATATATATATATATATATATATATAGGGAAAAGGTACTATGCGCTCGACCTCACGATAAGCTCCCATGAGGTCGAGCTGTGTGGGCCCCACCGTGATGCGTGTCAACCATCAACACCATGCATTTGATGGGTCCCCTTTAAATTATGGGATATCCCAAAAATCAGCCGTATACGGAACTCAGGTGGGCCCCCCCCTCCCCTCGAAATTTGCATGCGTCTGAAACTTGGTCTGAACCCTCATCCAAGTGGGACACACATAATGGATGGGCTGGATTTGCAAACCACATCTCGGTGGGCCCAAAAAATGATTATGAATGTTTTAATGGTGCAAGGCCCCTCTCAACTTCTGTATGTGGTGTGGCCCACACAAGTCACGGATTGACTTGATTTTTGAGACCTGGGCCACGATGGAATGGTGCATCTGACTAATGGGGTAGATGTTCGAAACGCGTCACGGTGGGGCCCACACAGTTCGACCTCATGGGACGTCCCATCAGCTTGAGCGCATAGTACCTTTTCCCATATACATACATATCTATATATATATATATATACATACATATATATATATATATATATATATATATATATATATATATATATATATATACATACATATATATATATATATATATATATATATATATATTCCCTTCATCCTAGTATGTATGACCTAATCAACAGGTCAGATGTCAAATAATCATTCCAGTGGACCCTAGGAGGTTTTTAATGGTGGACATTCAATCACTATTGTTTTCCCATTGTGTGGTCCATCTGAGATTTAGATCTACCTCATTTTTGGGAGCAAGCCCTAAAATTATCTTTTAAAATGGGTGGACGGTGTAGATAAAACACATACATTATGGTGGGATCCACGTAGCACTGACCACTAGCCACCTGGCTCGTGGCAGCGTCACTAGCCAAACCGCGTCCATATGGGAAGGCCAAAGGACAGGTTCACAGTCCAGACGCGATCTCACATGCCTATTTAAAGGGGAGTTGTAGGATACTCCACCAATATACCACGCTTGATAACCAGGCAACTAAAAACAGTACAAATGGCATACATTAACTCAAATTAAACTGGTTAGACTCAATAGTCCAAAAATCAGACTATTTGGATGATCCTAGCCTTTGATTCATCGAAATGTGCTTGTTTAAATACGATACATAGATATTTTATATGTTTAGAAGTCCAACAACCTTATATAGTCAGATAATCAAATAAGTCTAATGTTTGCTTCATGATATATCTAAACTAGAATTATAATTTAAGCCGTTTAATTTAAGTTGCTTATAATGCAACATATGAAATTCTAAATGGTTGCGTATCATCCATGAGACTGCCAGAGTGTACAAATTTATCTCCTAATTAAAATTAGAAGTGTACAGGTGTATGTACACTTGGGGGTTGGCAGAGAACTCAATCAACCCTATCCGAAATTCAGTGGGAGAGAGGGGAGAGAGAGAAAGATGCCTTGCCATGAAAACAAAGGAACCTAATCCATGACTTTTTGGTGGGGGAGAACAAGACGCTTCCGCTCATTTTATGTGCTACATTTCGCCACGCACACTTCTCATGAATGAAGGAAAGAGAAAGAGACTTTCACTCAAAGAATTTCATGTTCAAAATCAAGCTGACAAAAAGAAGAAGAAGAAAAATGTTCAAAGAATCAATAATAATAATAATAATAAATAATGATAACAACAACAACAAGTATAACAAAATCAACTAGAAAGAAAAGGTATAATAAATAAGGATGTGTAAAATTCACACGAGATGCCTTGTGGAGGTGGGTAGGAAAGCAAGTTTCCTTGTTAGTAATGGCAATCCACCGTAGCTGAAGCTGCATAGGCAAGAGACTGTTTGGTGAAGCCTCTGGTAGATTTCAAAAGGTCGTGATCGTCTTCTGGGGCAGGGAGGTTGAGATCCAAGGCCAGGATACTCCTTTCTTTCCTGTTCTCATGTGCCTCTAGAATGGCCGGCCGATGCCGCCTCATATGACCGCCCAATGCCTGGCCCGATGAGAATTCTGACCCACATATAGAGCATTCGTGTACCCTAGACTTGTTATAAGGAGCCGATTTAACCATCTGAAAGGGAAGGCTGCTGCTGGTTTCGTTCTCCTTCTTCTCTTCCACCGCTTTTGGCTTCTTGTGGCTTGCTCTGTGCCCGCCCAGGGCTTGGAATGAAGGGAAACATCGGTTGCATGTCTTGCACTCGTAAAGGTGAAAACCGTCTTTGCCGGCGGTCGTCGTTTCAGCCTCTGAGAATTCCCGGCAGCTAAATCTCCCCGCTCCGCTTCCTTCCAGCCGCGGATTGAACCTTGGGCCGTGTCGGGGGATGCCTCCTTGGGCCAAAAGAATAAGGCAATTGGCCATGTCTTCTTCTTCTTCAATGCTCGCAGAGATTTCAATAGAAGAAGTAGAGGAAGAGAAAGTTTGATCATCTATGCCACAGCCGCTCGATGAGCTTGTCATGGCAGCAGCGATGTGCGTCTGGAGCCTCTGTCGTTTTGTACGCTTGCCTTTGATGATATGGCTGTAGTCGTTGCTCCCTGTGGCTTCTTGTCTAACGACCTTTATGTCTTCCATGACTCTTACAATCAATAGAAGAACGATGATCCGAATACTACAAGTGATAAATGAGCCAAAGAGGGAGGTGTATGCAAGAGAGAGAGAGAGAGAGAGAGAGAGAGAGAGGTGATGGAAGAAGCGAGGTGACAGACTAGACATTGTCATTTATAATAAAAGAGAGTGTAGCCAAGCAACCCGTTAATTACTCCGCAATCTTCCATTTTTCCACCCTAGAAAGCTACATAAAAGAAAGGGCTTCGCTAATCCTACACGCTTGTCTAAGTCAGCTAATGCACATGCCATCACATATGCCAGCATGGCAGATTGGTGAATTATCCAAGCCATCCATCAAATAGTCAGATGGGATACAATTAACTGAAAAAATGTTGGGTCGTGAAAAAATCCGCCAAGTTTTCAGGCCCATTCACTTATTTCTGATATCATGACATCGACTGAGTGGACCACCTTTATAGTTGAGCAGTGACTCTCTTACGATCTTAAATTTGTGATTCATAGGCGTCAAAAGGATAAATAACATAGAAAACAGTTAATGGTATAAATTCAACAAACAAACATATATTGATCAGACACAGTGATGTCTCCGTTTGAACAGACCATTTTTTTTTTTTTTATCAGACACATTGATTACCTCCTAATTATCAGACCATTTTTTGGACTATGCTCCATCCACAGTGATGTCTCCGTTTGAACAGTTTACATGGATTAACATGTTTGTTACCAATAAATTTATGTGTGTGTGTGCGTATGAAGCATCAAACTCGCACTACACCAAAATCGTTTAATTGGAACGGTGATGATTTTGGTTCAGAAACGGCTTCAAGCCGTTTCTGATTTGAAACAATATTCCACCTTACTCGAGCCGTTTCTGATTTGAAACAGTATTCAACGGTATACGTATTATTTCCACTATTGTATTGGTGTGTCTCAATTGAGTGTTGAATCTTCTTATTTATTATTCTTATATTTTAGTGTTTTATTTTGAAACAGATGAATGGAAGGGATTCGATTAGTAACTTCTGAGTGGACCCCACAAGGCCCAAGAGGCACATTGGTTTATATCTATTGTAGACTACCGTTTCATTTTCAGTCCTTTCCTATGCCAAAAGCTCTCGAACCCTATTTCGCATCCATTTCTGTCTCCCTCCCTCTCTCTCTCTCTCTCTCTCTCTCTCTCTCTCTCTCTCTCTCTCTCTTTACTCCCCTTTTCTTCGATCTCGTCTCGCGTCTCTCTCTCTCTCTCTCTCTCTCTCTCTCTCAAATGGAGATCGGCGTCGGCCAGATCTGAACCATTTTCACTCTCTCCCTCTCAGGTTTAATGACGGTCGAATGTCAATGAGTGTGAAAGAACCCAATCAATCCCCGCCATTTCTAATCTTCTTGGATCGAGATCTCTTCCAATCTCAATGGCTTCCGCATATGCTCTGCCTCCTCCTTAATATGCTCTCGAGAAAATCGAAGGTATACTCTCTCGATCTCTCTCCCTTCATCTCTGTCTCTCTCACTTCCCCTTTCGATTATCAAAATTTGGGCAGCAACCATCGCGGAGGCAGCCATATCCGCCGTTGTACATGGCCGCCGAGATCTACATGTTAGTTGTTTGAAGAAATGCTTCAATCAATAACGTGTACCACTGTTGTACATTTAATCTCTCTATTTCTTTCATATTTTTTTGGCCCATCCATGAGTGGACTAGCCTGATATGTGGGAGGGGAACAATCAACATAGATCCACCTCATTAGAGGCAGTGATCCCACACATATACCACTTTAGACCATGTATTAAAATGGAATTTCTCACTCCGTTTTTAGTGTATGATTGATTTTGTTAGTTTTTTAGGGTAACTCAATTCTAAGGGAAGGATTTGCTATGGATAAAGAACCATTTGGAAGGAGAAATTTCTGTGATGGGTTTGGCTGAATTCGTATGTTGTTGGAGTACTGTTAGTCTTTTTTGCTATTGATTTTGTTAGTGTTATTATTATTATTATTATTTTTTTTTAATTCAATTTTATTTATTATTATTATTTTTAAGTTTGAGTACTTTTTCTGTGATGGGTTTGGCTGAATTCGTATGTTGTTGGATTTTTAGTAACAAAGTCTGATTAAGTTTACTTTGATTCTCTTTTTTCCAGTTAGGTTTTGAAATTTTGAATGTTAGAGAAGTGCTACTATGATTTGTCTGGATGTATTTAAGTGACTATTTTGTGTGTTCTCTACACCATAATGATGTCTTTTAGTTTACCTATGCTAATCTACTGCTCTGCTTTTCTGGGCGGGGCATACTCCTATGATAGCTCACTACCATTTTGAAAATGGTGGTGTCTCTACATCCTCAAATGTGGCACTCATGTACGTCTATCCTATCCAGATCATTAGGACTGTGGGCACACTTTGGATGGAGCATATCTCTAATGCCACACTGATCAAGCAACCTTACTTGCCCAATTGAGGGCGAAATGAGATGGTTTCTATCATATTTCCAGTGTAGTTTTTAGGATTATGCTCCGCCAGCAATTATGGATTGCCATATGGCTGTGCCATGTGCAATGTTGAAGTGTTAACACTCACCACCATTTTAAGTGGTGAACTATATGAATCTACCCTTCTGGGTGGTGATGCATGATGCATCTTTTTGGTTTCACTGGTGCTAATGGTTTAGCAAATCCACATCTTAGTCTCATCCGTTTATAGATTGTCAGATTCTAGTTTTTTTTTTTTTTCTTTTAACTGTTGTTGTCATTTTGTGGTGGGGCTTTTTCTGTTTTTGAATTGTTGGTAGTGCTTTGAACTCAGATACTGTTTCATTTTCATTTTCTCTAATAATGTTTCTTATCACGTATGAAAATACCGTGTATTTTCTTTTTAATATAATTGCGCATGTTTCTGAATGGAGCTTGCACTTGTTGGTATGAGGTGGTTTTGATTCGACCTCGAAAAAGGTGGGACTGGGGTTTTTTGCTTCTTTTACCAATACATTTTCTTTTGGCAACATGTATCCAATCACCAGTGTAGTATCTAACATGCATTTGAATTTTTGGCTGGAAAAATTTCTTCCTGTAACTTTGCATGCTATGTAATCGACCTTAGTCTGAGCTCTTCAATTAGGCAGCAATGTAGCAGTTTGTCCTCCATGCTTGTAAGTTTTACCAAATTTTCAAGGAAGATTTAAAAATTAAGCATTCATAGATAAAATGAGCATTCCTAAAACATTTGTGTAACATCTATGTAGTCTCTGTGTGGCATGAGGCCCACCCCACCATTTATGTGGCATCTAATTAACCTATCCAATAGGATTGCTCTATCAGAATTGGGGTTTTCATCTTTTGATAATTTTTCAATTGGGTTATTTTTTCTTTTTGATTTGGATGCAGATATTTCCAATAAAATCCCTTTTTATTTGATTTGGTATTTTAATACTGATTTTGATCTGCTTCTTCTTATTGTTTTTTAAATATAGCTAACATATGCTCATTTGAATTCTCTATCTGCCATTTTTGCAGGATTAAGAAACACATCATATGCAAGTTAGTTCTCATTACACAAACTGTATACGCAAGGCAGTAAATTTTGTTAAATTGATATATGAAACTCAATTGCTGTTTATCTTTCAAAAGAATAGAGCGAGCCAAAAGACTTCCTGGTGACCCATGGGCTGAGTTATGTCTACTCCTAACAGAGCGAGCCAAAAGACCTCAAGTAGCCCAAAGGCCTAATGACTAGGCACATCCAAGCCTACCATTCTTGTAATATTTTGAACCTTGGTCGCCTCTAAATACATTATCAAAACCGTTGATCTGATGGGCCTCAAATGGGTTTGCTGTATGAACTTCTATATTAAACAATTGCTGAACATTGTAGTATTTACTGATCTAGTTTTTGGAATTTTCTTCTTTCCTACTCAAAGTAGAAATGTTTATATAATGATTATCAGCTATTCCTACAACAAACGCACTCATAAATGGTGAAATCTGGATTGAATTGAATTCTAAACAAAATGAATTGTAATTTTCACTGATTTCTTTAAAACTATAATTTGATTTTGGGTTTTCAGGGATATGTACTTCTCATAATCCAAGCACATACAAAAAGCGCCTGCGGCCGACATTGCCATACGAGAAGTCATCGTGTGTGAAAGGTGGCCAAGCTCTATTGTTTTACAGTGGAATCTTCTTAATGGCGTTGGGAGTGGACGGGATTCGAGGGGCACTTCCAGCTTTAGGTGGAGATCAGTTTAACCAGAAGGATTCTAAGGAGCTTTTTTTTTTTTTTTTTTTCTCTCGATAGTAGGCACATTTTTTTAAAGAAAGCTCAGGGTCTTTGTCTTCTCTCTCCAAAAGGTTCTCTAATGGGTAGGTGAATTTGAATTTCCTTGGAGTTTTATTCACTCTGTCATTTTGGGGTAGGCGATTTTGATTTGTGCAAAATGTGGTTATTGAAAGTGTCTTTCATGCAAGCAATGAATAATCTAGTGGAAATTATTTGCATCGATTTGGAGGTGGTTTGGCAGCTTGGATTTTGGCAATTTTGGTGCTTTTGAAGGAAACAAATATTTGTATGCTTCCCCTTTTGCAAGAATAATGGAGGGTGGTTATGCTCGGCAGCTACTACAAGTAAAGTTGTTTTCTTGTATTTCTTTGTACTTCACCGTTTAGCATATAGATTGTGGAACCACAATATGTTTACTTAGCAGCAACCATGTCTGAACAAATGTATTATTATTATCATATCTGTTATTATTATTATTATCATTATTATTTGTTTCTCTATTGCTTTCTCATAATTCAATGCTTCAGTTTCAGCATATCCTATAATGTCAAATGTTAAAATGTCTCTTCATCCACCTTAACTTTCTCTTCTTTAACAATCCTACAACACATTCACGTAATTTTTATATGTACTTTGTAATTGTGGGTGTTATATCCATATCCATGGCCATGATATGTTATTAGTGTTATATCAAGCAACCTTGGGGGCTATGAAGGTTTTGCTTGTTGTAGGTGTAAATGTGGAAAAGGATGAATTTTGTGTTGTACATTTGACTTAATTACAAATTTAAATTCATGTTTTAAGCTAGAAAAAGGCGTAGATGGGCTATTTGATAGTTTTGCTAGATTGGATTCACGTGTCTCTAACGTGGGACTGAAGATGCTGAAAAACTGAATTCTTCTACTTGTGGCAAGCAGAGGATCCAGATTCATGTTAACCCTTCTGTCTTTTGTTGTTCTATTTTTGAGACAAAGATTACCAGATTTTGTTCTGAGACACTGTTTTTGTCATCTAAAAAACATAATTTCTTATCATTGATTTATGTTCTCTTATTTAGTAATTTTCAAGTAACAAGTTTTAGAAATTCCAACTTAGTTCTATAAAATGGTTGTACATCTCGTTTGAATGATCAATAAAGTTACAAGTGGCATGCTTCCACTTTTCTGAGAAAAAAAAGTATTGTATTTTCTATGAGCATGGTGTTTTTTTTTTTTTTTTTTTTTTTTTTTTTTTTTTTTGACTCCTATTGATAACATTGTATTTACTATTTGCATAGGAAAAGGGCTCAGATGAAATTGTCTTCAAAATGATGGGAAGAGCTATAAATAAAATTGTTATGATCGTGGAGTTGATTAAGGTGGAGTATCTTATATTAATATTCTATGTTTCCTCTTTTATTTTTTTATTTTTAGTAGCTCAGTTCCAAGTAGGAAAGATGGGAAGGACCACCTATATTCATTATCAACTCATGTTGCTGGCTGCATTCTCATTCCTTTTATGCAGAGAAGGATTGTTGGTCTTCATCAGAATACATCAGTTGGATCAACTGACATAACTGACAAAACTGCTTCCTATCACTTCTTATGTTGTTAGTCTCCCTATATATTGTTACACATACAATTTGTTATTGGCAGAGTCTCATGCCTTATCTAATGGCATAATACACACTAATAATTAGCCATTTGCATTGATTAGTTGGTGTCAGGTGTCACAGAGTTCGTGATAACAGAACTACTTTACTTGCAATGGATGGGAATAAACTTGTTGGAATTTCAAATTAATTGCTGAAATTTCACCATTACTTGTACTTTTGTGATTAAATACTACGATTTTCATATTTCAGTATTAGAAATTCACAATGATATGTCCTGCTTGGAGCAAATCAATATCACAAGTACAAGATGAAAAAGCAGCCTAGTTGAATCCTCGGAGGAGCCTGCTTACACATCATAGATAGATTTTTGTTAGTTCCTACTATTTTAATCATGATTATTATGCGTGAAAATTGAATTATTTGGAGTTCCAATGTTGCGTCTAGGTTGGAAATTTTAATTGGGCTTTTCAGTTGAAATATTCTCTCCTGATTTTGGGAAGTAGAACTAGGAGAAGAAGCTAAGAAATTGATCTATCAGCAGTTTGCATTTTCAAAAAACATATTTTATGTCTTTGGTTTGACATGAGTTGATTGTGCCGGGATTTGATATGTAGAACTCTTTCTATATAAGTTTCGATTCAGTATATGGCATTCATGTTATGATAAAATTGTGTCGAAACTTTTGTTTGATGATTTTTAATTTCTTTAAAAAGCTCAAATTCAAAATGGAATCAGTACTTTGATTTCTGAGATTGACTCATTTAAGGTAAGAAACAATTGTCGACTATATGAAAAATTGACCCAATTGATTTTTAACCTGGTTTTTAATGAAATTTTAGTCTTGACTCAATAAAGAGAGCTTAGGTAATCCCAAATTGATACAACGAGTTTCGAATCAAGCAGTAATTTGCATTCTTTCTTGCAACAATTTTCTTCTTCTTCTTCTTCTTAATTCCAAGCTGATACAATGAGTTTCAAATGAAGCAACAATTTTCTTTTTTCTTGACTAAGTAAACAAAGCTTAGGCAATCCCAAGTTGTTGCAGTGAGTTTCGAATCAAGTGGTATTTTTTTTTCTTTCTTTCTTGCAGCAATTCTCTACGGATGATGATAATACCTGGAACTACTAAACTAAAAAGTTTCTTATTGATAAATGACATTTTCCTTATTGTGTGTGTGTGTGTGTGTGTGTTTTAATATATCCTACATTCTAACTTGTTAATAATACCCTTGTTGTCCTAGCATTCTAACTTGAACTGTTTTATCTTTTTATCTATCATCGGTAGTGGTATATGATTACTTAAGAGCATTTTTTTCCTCTTTATCGCGATGTAGATACGTCAATGGAAACATTGGGAGGATTCTATTAAGAAAGATAAATATGATCAAGACAAGGGCAGTGCTTTTGGATTCTGAAAACTCTTTTGAAGTTGAATTGCTGAACAACTAAGGAGCTGGAGAGAGCCATCTTTTTTTCTTTTTTGTCTAATTTTTCTTACCAGGTGGCAATATTTGTGCAGTTGTGAATAAGAAGGTGACTCATGTGCATCAGCATGCTTTTATCAAGGAACATTTTTCTTGGAATTGGGTTTTGTTCAACCATTCTGAGTTGGCTGGTAAGTTATTTAATCATGGGGTTGCCATCCATCCCTATTCTTAAATGGTGTAACGCCCCAGATTTTTGCCAACCCGGAGTTAGATATCCTTAGACAAGGGGTAGATCCTAACCCCTTATGAACCTCTCAAACCTCAAATCCTTTAGGAATTAGACAAAGTTAACTAAGTGTTAAACTGGATTAGCTACGAAATTCGCTTGAATCACTTTAAAAACGATTTGTAAGACCCAAAACGTGTAGAATCATTGACACTAGGTTACCCTAAAATCTAGGACCAATCCTATTACCTAGTTGCTCTTGAGAGCACGTTGAAACTCCGTAATAGATCTGGACCGTACATCGAAAGTCTGAATAATACGAGGTTATAGAATTAGGACTGCCTTACTGGGCTTGACAACCATCTTGGAAATCAAATCTAGATTGTGTCCCGGGGCTATTCGCTTGAACCCGGAGTGAAGTATGTGAGAAAACGTAGATTTCTTTAGAAATTAAATCTAATTTAAGTAATCTGAGACCTGTCACTTACGGGCCTGATATAAGCAATCAGACCGTCAGAATCTGACCCAAATACACCCTCGGATCAGGAAAAATTTCATACACATGGCAGTGTACTTGTGGCCTGATCGAGTTCTGGTGACCGTCTGTAACACCCCGGATTTTTGCCAACCTGGGATTAGACGTCCTTAGGCGATGGGTCGATCCTAACACCTTATTAACTTGTCAGAACTGAATCCCACAGTCTAAAATCGCTCCTTAACCCATTTCCTTCACAAATCCCACCCTTCACTACCTTGTTCTTTCAATTTTTTCAAAGCACCTTCGCCCTAGACACTATCTTAAACTAGCTAAGTAGTATAACTTGGATCACTTTAGATACAAACTGCAAAGGACTAAATACTACCTCAGACGGAAATCACTTAGGATTAAATCCTTTAGAAATTTGACAAAGTTAACTAAGTGCTAAACTAGATTAGCCATGAAATCTATTTGAATCGCTTTAAATACGATCTGTAAGACCCAAAACTTGTAGAATCATTGACGCTAGGTTACCCTAAAATCTAGGATCAAACTCATTACCCGACTGCTCTCGGGAGCACGTTGAAACTCCGTATCAGATCTGGACCGCACACCGGGAGTCCGAATAATGCGAGGTTAAGGAATTAGGACCGCCTCGCTGGGCTTGACAACCATCTCGGAAATCAAATCCAGCCGATGTCCCACGGCTGTTCGCTTGAGTCCGGAGCGAGAGAGTGTGAAAACACTTGTTTTCTTTAAAAATAAATATCTTGAATAATGTCCTGAGACTCGTCGGTTGCGGATCGAGTTTTAAACTGCAGGCCGTCGAATCGACCAAATTGTACCCTCGGATCAGGAAAAATTTCATACACATTTACATGTACTCGGAATCTCCGATCGAGACCTACTGACTGTCGAACTGAAATTGGTCCACCATGCGTGATCTGGAATCCCGACCGAAACGAAAACTTAATAGAACGTAGATCCAGCGTTAGTGAGCTTAAGTCCGACCTCTGGCTCAAGGAGACCCGCCAGAAGTCCTCCGTTGAGCTGAAAAAGTCCCGCTTTGGTTATAACCTAAGTATACTTTGAACAGGAGTCTATTTAGGTAAATTTTTAAGCTATATAAGGACCTTAAACCCTCTCTCATGGCAGCCATACGAATTTGGATTTGAGAGAGAGAAAAGAGAGAGAAAGTGTGGGAGATGTGGGAGGAACTCCCTGCTGCTGTTCCCTGCCGCTATTCGGGCTCCACCGCCTCTTTTCAGGCGTTTTCCCGGTGATATCAACTCCGTTTTAAGGTGAGAAATCCTAACCCTAGATCTGATTTGAGGTGTATAGGCTATAGGTTGTGAAATAGCTAACCGGTTTCACTCTTTAGGCTAGAAAACTCCCGAATACGGAAGCTCATCCAACCTTGCTGTGAGATTCCAAGAGGCAAGGTGAGGACTTTAGGTGTATAGGTTGTGGTTTTCAATGCTTTCAATGTCCGATAATGGTAGATTCATGATCTGTATGCAATTGTACATGTACAAAGTGCTTTCCGTTTTCTGTTTCGATTAGAATTATAGAATTTGGAATTTCACATACTCTGGTATTCGTATAAAATACCGTATACGTATTTTTTATGGAAATGTATTTGACATGTTTATTTGTCATATGGATATATGATGTATGGATAAAATACTCATTTGGCGAAAGGGTTCGCCTAAATACATGTTTATTAATATACACCATGTATGTAGAAATACGGTATTATAAGAAGTACCGTATATATGTATATTTTAGCGATGTGTTTGTCATGATTAATTGTTGTATAAATATATTATGTGCATATAAATTAATTGCTTGGCAAAAAGAATCGCCGTATTACAAGTTCCCTTGTAAACACTATGTATGTTGAAATTGGGTATCCTAGAAAATACCCTATACGTATAAAATTTGCTGATGTAATTGTCATGATTATTTGCTGTATGAATATGATGTATATGTATAAAATACTAGTTTGGTAAAGGGACAACCCTAGTGCACTTTCCTCTAACATACGTCATGTATGTTGAAATAGTGCATTCCAAGTGTTGGTGAAATTGCTTATGAGTGTAAGTGCTTAAGTGTTAGAACCTTATGTAGGTGCTGAGATGGGATTCTCAACTACCTTAGAGTCACATATGATACCCTCCATGTGGTTATTTACTCTAACCACTCACCTATGAAATATATGTATTTGTATCCCTATTTGTATAGTGCTTTACAACATGCTTTTGAACATGCTTTGTAACTTGTTTTATTAACATGCTTTATGACATGCTTTATAACATGATTGCTAGCGTTCCTGAATTTCCTTGTTTATCATACTGTACTTCACATGTTATGGTTAGGAATTGATTGAGCTTGGGACTATGTCCATAGTCCAGGCATCCGGTATCAGACTTGAAATTGTGGTTGAGATTCGTTTCGCCACACATGATGTGTTGGCGAACCCGTGTCGTACTTCGGTTGGCGATAGTGGTTGGCCACACGAGGTGCTTCTGCGCTTCATATTGCCCAACTTGTTGTGTGCTCGAGCCAGCCGAACACGTAAAGTAACCCGTGTGTCTTATGTATGTTCACCATGTTTGGTCGCTAATGTTTGAACCTAGGGTACCAAACTTACCAGTGAAATCCCTTTTAACCATGGTACCTAGATCCGCTAAGACTCATGAGCCGGGCATGTTGGTATGGGACACCGTGGTCGAGCTGTCGGCCTACTCTGGGGCCACGTGCCTCCCCATAGTGACCAGTGAGCAACCAAACTCGGAGCCGATTATGGTGGTATGGGACATTATATTCGAGCTGTCGACACCTACGGCGAGAGCCGAGTACGGTGAGACCTGTACTCGTGCTGACGGGCGACGAGTCCTCTGTAGTGTCTTCAAGCATACTCTAAGGTCTGTGATTAGCGACGAGCCCTTCACAGCAACTAGAGCAGGAGTTGGGCCGAGTACGGTGAGATCTGTATTCGAGCTGACGGCTAGCGATTGAGCCGAGTACGGTGAGACCTGTATTCGAGCTGACGGCCAGCAATTTAGCCGCATACGGTGAGATCTGTATCCATGCTGATGGGTGACGAGCCCTTTGTGATGCCTTCGCTACGCCTCTCAAACCATAGTATCGTATGAGATTAACTAGGACTGACGACCCTAGAATGGATCATGTTTGGGAATGATACAAGGGAGGTACCTTAGTTTTCCAATACTGCTGTTTGAAATGAACTAATAATTACTCGGTAATCATGCTCATCATCGCACTGCATGTGCCTGGTAGATGTGGAGCACTGAGGGATGGACGCATTCGCGAACGTAAGATGATGTCGCATAAGGGTGGTTTGGCAAGGGCATTCATCATGTCATTTCATACTTACATTAATAAGAGTACTTAGAATTGTTTGATTGTACTCTTTATCATTACTGCTTGACTGAATTGATAACATGTTAACCTATGCTTTACTGTTCTACTGAGTTGATCACTCACTCCCACGTTACAGGACGGTGTTGTACACACCAACCAGATTTGTTGAGTTTCAGGTGATGGCAATGCTTATGAAGCAGAGCCGGACTACTTCTATGGTGATGAGGAGGAGTTCTCCTATCTGTATCTCTCTGGCAGGTCTATGAAGACCTGATATTTTATTGACGGGGCTATGGTACTTGGTATAGAAGACATTACACTTCCTCGCCTTAGGTATATTTTAGAATTGTACTTGTAATTAACTAACCTGGTAACTTTATCACACTTTGGAGACTCACCACTGTTTTTATATTATATATATCTATCACAGTCTTCTGCTTGCAATTTAATTGTCTCTAGAGTATGATATGCTATTTTGGCTTAATCTCACTCATGTTCAATACACAAATACAGTCAACATTCAATCATCATTCATTTTGTTGCATAAGTGATGTTCTGGAACTCGGGAGTTGAGTTTATGCTCGACCCCCGATTTTCATGGCGTTACACCATCGAACTGAAACTGGTCTGCCACATGTGATCTGGGAACTCGGTTGGAATGAAAACTTAGCTCGACCTAGATCCATAGTCTGTGAGCTTAAGTCTGACCTTTGGCTCCAGGGGGGCTCCGGAAATGCTTCGTTAAGCTGAAACAGATGCCCTTTGGACATAACCTAAGTATACCTTGGCCCTGGGCCTATTTCTGGCAAGTTTAGGCCTATATAAGGACCTTAAACCCTCTCTCATTCTCACCATACGAATTTTAGAAATCCTAGGAGAGAGAAGAGAGAAAAGAGAGAGAAAGTGTGAGAAGAGTGAGAGATTCTTCCTAATACTCTACCCTGCTATCCTATGGCTTAACCAACACGATCTAATCACTTTTCCGGCGATCCCAGCTTCATTTCTAGGTAAGAAAACCCTAACCTTAACCTGTTTTAGGGTTTCTATTAGTATGAGTAGCGAAGTAGCTGACTTACCTTATGTTATAGGTCGTCATATCGACGTTGATAAAAGAGTAGAGTTTCTATTAAATTCATTGCGCTTCTATGGTGTAAGGTGCAGACTTTGGTCGTATAGGTTATGGTTTTCAACGCTTTCAATGTCAGATAATGATAAATTCATGATCTGGGTGTTATTGTATATGCAAAATGCAATGTTTGTTTTTCGATTCGGTTAAGTATGCAAATTATGGCGTATAGTGTATTCTGTATATTTATAGAAAATACCGTATATGTACAAAATTTGAAAGTGTGTTTGCTATGAATAATTACTGTATGAACATACTATATATATGTGTAATACTTACTCGACGAAAGGATTCGCCCTAATACATGTTTTTACTAGTATACGCTATGTATGTTAAAAGAGTGTATTCTAAGTATTTGTGAAAATGCTTGTAAGAGTAATTACTTAGATGATAGTGCTTTAGATAGATGTTGAGATAGGATTCTCAACTACCTTAGAGATGTGTATGATTTCCTCCATGCAAATTGTTTAAATTAATTGCTTACTTATGAAATGTATGTGTTTGTATTTCCTGCTTGCCTTGTGCTTTATAACATGCTTATTAACATATTTGAATTATTTTGTTTATTCTGCTTTACTCTACATGCTTCTGGTTAAGGATTGAATATTATTGGAGCTATGTTATAGTCCAGGCGATCGGTAACAAACTTGAGTTCGTGGTTGAGATTCCTTCACCACATAGGATGTGTTTGATGAACCCGAGTCGTACTTCGATTGACGACAGTGGTTAGGCCACGCGAAGTGCTTATGCACTTCATGTCATTCAGCGCATTGTGCACTCTTGCTAGTCGAGCTTGTCAAGTAACCCGATCTATCTAATGTATGTTCACCATGTTTGGATGCTACTGCTTGAACCTAAGGTACCAAACTTACCAGTGTAATCCTGTTAACCTTGGTACCTCGATCCGCTAAGACTCGTGAGCCAGACATGGTGGTATGGGACACCGTGGTCGAGCTGTCGGCCTACGCTGGGGCGATGTGCCTCCCCGTAGTGACCAGTGAGCAACCCAGACTTGTGAGCCGAATACGGTGGTATGGGACACTGTATTCGAGCTGTTGGCCTACACTAATAAGGTGACGAGGGAGTGGTGTAACGATTGCGTGTAACAGCCCTGACAGCCTTTTGTAGTGACCTCGAGCATACTCTAAATCTACGGAGAGGCAACGAGCCTTCCCATAGTAAACAAAGTATAAACTAGGCTTGTATTGATAAGGTGATGGGAGAGCGGTGTAACGAGTGCGTGTAACAGCCCTGGTAGCCCTTTATAGCGACCTAGAACCGTATCATCGTATGAGATTATCTAGGACTGACGACCCTAGAATGGATCATTGTTTGGGAATGATATAAGGAAGGTACCTTAGTTTCCCAATACTGCTATATGAAAAGGACTAATAATAACTCGGTAATCATGCTCATAATATACACTGCATGTGCCTGGAAGATGTGGGCACTGAGGGATGAACGCATGCCACGTACGTAAGATGGTGTCACACGAGGGTGGTTTGACAAGGGCATGCATCATGACTGCGTTCCATACTTGCATTAATAAGAGTAATTAGGAGTGTTTGATTGTACTGCTTTATCATTACTGCTTGACTGAATTGATAACATGTTAACCTATGCTTTATTGTTCCACTGAGTTGATCACTCACTCCCACGTTATGGGACCATGTTTAAACACTAAACCAGACCCTGTTTGAGTTTCAGATGATGACGATGCTTGCAAAGCGGAGCCAAATTTTTTTATGATGATGATGAGGGTTTCTCCTTACACAGCTATCAGGGAGGTCTATGTAGACCATCTTCTGATCGACGGGGTTACAAGGTTGTTGATTAGATGCCATTACACTTTAGTTTTCTCTTTTGAAGCACCCTTGTATATTCATTTTGTCTATTTTTTGGAGTATACATTGATATATTTAACCTGGTAACATGTTCATACTCTGGAGACTTACAATAATCTATATATTTTTAATATATCTATCACAGTCTCCCGCTTGCATAATTCAACTGTCTCTGGAGTATGATATGTTGTTTTGGCTTAATCTCATTCATCTTTAATGCACTAATACGAGAAACATTCAATCATCATTCTTTATGTTGCATAAGTGATGCGTTGGAACTCGGGAGTTGAGTTTATGCTCGACCCCCGATTTTCAGGGCGTTACAAATGGCTGCTAAGCTCAAATATTTTTTTTTCCCGGCTCTAACAAATATGATCAATACTTCTGCACTTTAATTCATAGTGTCATAATGTTGTGTTGATCTCCAACCATCAGACAGAAGCTAAACCAATGATAATTACCTTGTTGCTTGAGACATCACACCCTCATGTTGCTGAGAAGATGGTATGCTACTTTGTTGTTTGTTTTATTCTAGGCCACTGAATGAAAAGACGATCATGATTGTTCTTATTGACTAAATATTTATTGAACTCTCGCAATGGGAAGGTGCTCATGAAGCTTAGTGATTTACAATGGAGAAATACATATCTTGTGATTTGACTATATTTATTGAACTCTCACAATGTTTGTTACTTCATCCTATTTTGTGCCAAAAATCTTGTCTGTGTATACTCAAAGAAGCACATGCATGACATTCCTGAGCTTGCTGAGATGAAAAAGAAAGCCAATACCCTAAGTCTTAAGGAAATGGCTCTGCTTTTGAGGTATATATGCTTTATTTAATTCCGTTTCTTTACTGATGATACATTTGGAAATACCCTTCAAAAAGATAAGACCATAAACATGGCATGGTTGTAAAGCAATCTAGACCTTCCAAATCGCTAAACCTAAAGACGATGATTCTAATCATCTGATTTTTTCTTTTTCCATAAAATTCAGACTACTGACTATACTACCATTAACCATTTATTTGATAGCCATAACCATACCCCACAATTTGGAAGGTTTGGATAGCCACAAAAGAGTGCCATATGCGAGGAGGATGAATCACCCACCAGCTCGTGCAAATGGGTTAGTTTATGCTACTCTTTTGTCCTTTAAGCTTCTTTGAATGGAATCTCAAATGTAGGTATTGAATTTGGAATGGGGTAAAAGGAGGCTTTCTCTAGAAAAAATTTGAATTTTGTAGGCCACTTAACAGACCAGGTGTACTTAAAATATCCATATAAGGTGGCCCACCTTTTATCTCTCTAGTGTTTATAAACATGGTGATAGTGCTTGCACTAGTCTGGTAAAGATATCAAAACCAAACACCAGGATATTGTTATTTTAATCATTGCAAGAGCCTCCTGACTTAAAAACCAAGATGTTATTGGGATGCTTGCTGACCCGAAGGATGTAATGAAATTTATATAGGGATCCTCTTATTTATACACAGACAAATAATGCCTTTATCACTGATTCTTCCATTTCAGCCTCTCTTTCCATCTATACATACAAGAAGACATGGGTTGGCATTCAAGAGGTTCATTTCCTTCCATTTAATACAACTAATAAGTGAACAGCTCCATTTAATTCAAGAGATTCATGAAAACCTGATTATTGAAAAAAATAGTTGCCAGATCATTGTATTCATCATTATCTTTGGCACAATAAAACTGCATAAAGCATAAAGTTAGAGGAGATATAAAATACAAAACTAATAAAATATGCCACAACACAACTAATAATCATTACTATGACAACATAAAGAATAGAAAGCATTCCTAGATAGGTTATCCTACAAATGGCTCTTTAACAGGAGGTGAGCTGTACTCACACAAGCATGCATGCACAGATGCACTAAGGCCATTATGTTGTTGATCACCATGAAGGTATTTTTATATAGGTGAGCTGGACTACATTTTCTTAGAAGTGGTAATCCAAAGGAAATGACTGAGGTTATCAAAGATATAAGGAACACTTTAATAATCTGCAACAATGAAAAATAACAATAACAATCAAATTTGAAGTAGATAACATAAAAGAAGAAAATTCTGAGTCAAGGGAAACATGTTATGTTCATAGGCAATCCCATGATCAAAATAGGCTTAATATAGTTGGAAATTATTTTCTAGCCTATCTCTATGCTTTGAATTGAGAGAGAGAGAGAGAGAGAGAGAGAGAGAGAGAGAGAGAGAGAGGAGAAAATGAAGAAATATAGGGAAAAAAAAAGAAGAAGATTAAAAAAGGGTTTTTTAAGATTGAAAAAAAATGAAAAAAAGGTTTTCTATACCCGTATTGGCATGTGTAGGCCTACATCTGTACCAACATGACTTGTGTCATCTAATATAAGTTGATACCAGCCACAAAAGGCCCTGATTTCAGGTCATCCATTAAACCCCCACATCACAAGTTGAACTGATATGGTTGTTATAACAACAAGCAAGCAAGAATAACAAAGCAATATGATTTTTGATAGCATTTCAATCAATGTCAAAACAAAGACTGACCATCTACATGATTAAATACAATGAAATAATCATGGAATATATATATATATATATATATATATATATATCACACTTCTAAAAAATGTGCTTACTAATTAACAAGAAATATGTAACTTTAAAATAAAGCAAAATAAAATGAATAAATGCATTGAGATAAATCATGGGGAGCATAACATGATAAGGACAACATAGAACATATAATATTTCTATAAAGTAAGGCTCTTGACGCTCGACGGGATTTGAAAGGGATCAATAACAACACTCCAATTTTAAAAATAAGGAAAATGCTTGACCTATGTAAGACCCTAACCCAAGTGTGCACGCCATTTGTTTAGGTCACGCTGTCCTACCTGTCGAATTTCGGTGGCTTGCGACCTTCGAGTAGTGTTTACAGTCATCCTTGAGTTCGGTCATGTTGACTGAACTCAAATCGACCTGAAACCTATGCGATCTTGTCTGTATCGGTGACACGGTTCCAATGCCACGTCCCGTGCGTGAATCTGACGTGTACATCATGAGTTATGGGCAACGTTCGATTTGGGCCTTTGATGTGTGGTGGTGGACCCCACCCCACACATTTTCCTAAGTGCATGTGGGTGATGATGTCACCCCTAGTATAGGGTTGTTAGAAGACCTATTAACCTACCACCCTAAGACCTACCTAGCCTAGCCACTTTGTTATTATCACCATGGGCTATTATAGTTTTCTCTAACCAAGGAGAGAGTGAGTCATCATGACCTCTCTACATCTCTCTCTCCCTCTCTCTTTCTTCTCATTTCTCTCTACCTCTCCCTCTCCTCTCCCTCTTGCAACTCTCCAAACGCCCCACCTCCACTCCATTTCCAGCCCTCTCATCTCCCAAACACCTCCTAATCCACCCTTCTTCAACCAATCTCAACCTTAGCTCCTTGATCCTTGGAGCTTCTACAGCATTGTAGTGTAGCTTTGGAGTTGATTTGCTAAGTGGGTGTGCTTGTATGTCTAAATTTTAGATTTCCTTTCATCCCTTCTTGTTCTTCATTCTTCTTCCATTGATGGAGCTTGTGGGACACGTCAAGTGATGATGGTGGCCCCAAGACTCCATGGATATGGGTTATAGCCTATCCTACATGCATGCAAGGGACCATTCTCCATGAATCCCTTCATGCTCTTTTCTTCCTTAGATCAGGGATCCTTGGGTCATCTAGACCCTTGATCCTTGGTGGAGATTGGATCTCCACCATAGATCCTAAGTTAATAGCCTTTGATCATGTAGATTTTATATGTATCAAGTAATAATGGATTGTGTTGCTTGTGTGATGAGAGGAAGGGCCTCAATGAGGCGGAAACCCTTCCCTTGTGGCCGATCTTCTCCTTTTCTTGCTAATAAGTCTTTGATCATGAGTGTGTGGCCCACCTGTGGACCAACAAGATCCAAACCGTCCCAAGTGGGAGGACGTTTTTGGACAGTCCATCCCCTGGACGTGTGACCCCTAAATGCACCAAAAAGGGGTGCATGCAAGGATGTTTTAGATGGTGGGAATGCTTGGATGTTTGTGTTGCCCACTTCGGTGGACCACACCATAATTTTCTAGGGTTAAATTCCCATTTAATTAATATTTACAATTTATTTTTATCAGACATATGTTGTTGTCCAGAACTGTCTGGATAGATTTTTGGGCCATCTTGGGGCTTGATTTTCGGTCATTTAGTGGGGAGATTTATACCATCCTATGCATGATTCTTGAAGGTGTATATCTCATCTATAAGCCTACCAAATTTCAGCCCCAACCAACCCCTTTTAAGCCTCCAAAAGAGTGGGCCAACATGGGTGATCAACTAGATTTCTGCTGTACAGTCCAGCAATACAGACTATTGTAAACCTTAATTTAAAAATATTTTCTTTAATGGTGGGCCACCTTTCTGGGTCCCACCTTGTTGTAGACACGATGAGGGACCTTGGCCCTCAATTTCAGAAATTTTGGAGGCCCTGGACCCACTTCATTGGAGGGCCCAAAATCAGGACAACAACATTTATGTTGCAGAATTTTGTTTCTACCTTGCTGTCTTCTTTGTAATTGTGGAACTTATTGGGCCCACCCCATTACAGATTTTGTACATGTTTATGAGGCCCACCTTGTAATGTTTCAGAGGGCCACAGAGGACATGGTGGTGGGGCCAACCAGTTGGACCAGCGAACCATACTGGACGTCCAGCATGGCTAGCCGTCCTTAGCCAGGCCCACCATAATGTATGTTTTCATCCACACCGTCCTCCCCTTTGGGTGTGGCCCACATGGAGGTTGGGTCCACCCTGAGTGGATGTCCCATGTGGGGCCCATCTTGGACATGTGGAACCCACCTTTGATGTATGTGTCTAGGCCGTCCATGGCCTTGGGTCGTCCCACCCTTGGGATGCCAACACTTGGGCTGCTGCTGGGCCTACATTCCAACAGTACGCCTACATGGTATTGAGTGGTAAATGCCCTTACTCCATCTGTTACCAGCCCCTATGGGATTGAGTCCCACCTATTTTGACTAGTTTTTGGGCTTCAGCAGGCCCAAAATATTAAGTGGACTGAAGTCCAGCCATTGGGCATTAAGTATAGAATGTATGGTTGAATTTTTATTAGAATTGGGAGCTCACCACATTGAGGGATTTGGGTAATTATTGCTTACCTATTTCTTAAAATAATTTTTAGGATCAATTGATGCATGATTGGGCCACCCATTGATGACCACTTGTGGGACCCAAACTTATACCAGATTTTGGGACTTTCTAGTGGGATTAGCTTGGCTGAAATGTCCCACCTTGCCCAACCATATGCTGGGCTAACCTTCCACCATTTGCTAGACTTATGGGCTGAGGAAAAGGGTGAATTTGGGCCCTTGAATACCACTTAATTACTAATTATTGGGCTAATGTAGTGGGGCCCATTTCACCCAACTTAAATGTGTTTTTGGGCCATGTAATTGTATACATGGGCTGCCCATTAAGTCCATCTAAATGCGTGGATTTTATGGCCCTTGGGACTTAGGCTTGATTTTCCCTCTTTGGGCTCATGTGGTTGGAGTTTGTATTAGGCCCATCTTCTATACCTTTTTGGGACTTATGTACATGTGGTTTGGATGTTGGGCCTTGGGCTTTATAGCTTATGCTTTGTGGTTAGATGCCTTGGGAAAATGGCGATTGAAAGTCCCCATTTGGACCCCTCTACGCCCATTGTATTTAAGTGTGGTTGAATGCCCACCTTAGTCTCTTGTTAAACCCACTTCTTTATTACCTAAGCCCATAGTTTTTGTGCGCTTTGTCCTGTAGGATACCACAAGTAAATGGGCCCCCACTTAAGGTCATACTCCTCATGAAGGATTGACTAAGTACTCAGACCCTTCTTGGGTAGATAGAGAGTTATCTTCTCATTTACCTCATTGGTACCCTTATTCATATTCATGGCCCACTACCATACACATCATATGCATGCTTGATTGAGGTATGATTGGCCATGGTTATGCCATTGTGTAGGATATGTTGGTATCTCCCCTAAGGATGGAGTTTACCCTCTTGAGCACAATGGATGCTTGGGATTGATGCATGAATGATTGTTGACTCATGCATCTGGCATTGCATAACATGTGGATATTCGCCCTTGCTTCATCAAGGTCGTATGCTCCACAGATATATGGTGGATGGCTATGTGTGGACACCAAAAATGATTCTTGAGCATTTGGGGCACATAGGATGTCCCTGGGTGAAAACCCCTAAACTTTCATGGTACCAAGGAGATGCCTCAACACCGAGACCGAGTGGAAATCATGAGTGCCCTAGTGCTTTATACCGTTAGGCTGTGACTCCCACAATTGCGAGGTCGGTTGGGAGGGAGTGTGGCCTTACCCGCCTGAGTGAGAGGGCAATAACTAGGCTAAGTTTGACCAGCTCATGAAATGGGTCTACTACCGTCGAGCCTTGCTGGTGATTGGCTGTCCACAGGCAGGTAGTGAGGTCTCTTACGCTCGTTTAATTGTGTTGGTCTTGGAAAGCGGCAGTCATCCTTTAGTGTACTTGATCCCGGTAGATTCCTTATGATGGAACTGTACTTGATATGTGGATTGGATATGAGGATTGACATTACTTCGCATTGCATTTGAATCGACTATATAAGCCTTCTATTGTATCATCTCATTATGACATCCAGTACTCATGTATTGCATTGCATAGCCTTAGTACGACTTACTGCATTCATAGCTTAGCCTCGGTTCGGCTAGTGGCATTGGTATCATTCATGTTTCCTTCTACATTCTCCCTTATCTTCTTCTGAGCACCATTGTCACACACCTTACATCGTCTTCTAAGCTTTCTTTAAGCTTATGCATGATTGATGCGTGAAGGTGATCTTAGGTCGGTGCAGTAGCAGTGGAGCATTGAATTGGAGCGTGTTGAGGACCTGTTGTAGACTTTTCTCTTCCTTTCCCACCTTATGTATTTCCTTTTGAGCCTTATATACCTGTAAAGTTTAAATTCTTAGTGGATTTTGTAATGCGTTCCTTTGGTTATTTTTTAAGATTATTGTGTTATGATCTTGGGTATGCTCGATTTGGATTAGATTCATGTTATGAAAATCCTCCTTGTGGGATCTCAGGATTGGAACTTGAGCCAGGAACTGAGAATGGGGTATTACGTAGGCTGTTACTGTCGGAATCAGTTATCAGGTTCCTTGTGAGTCTAGTCACCAAGACTAGGACATGACAGGAGTTAGTATCAGAGCATAACAAGTAATCTCGAAATAACTTGGGATAACATTACATATCTGCAGCGAGCTTAGGATAAGTAGTGTCCCGAGAGCCTTCCTTTCGTTTAAGCATGCAATATTCTGATCCTATGCGTCGTTGTCCTTATTCTTCTGTAGACGATGCCGCTTAAGCGTGACACCCATGGCCATGGTGCCCGTGGCCCTGGTTCTCATTCCGCTCCAATGACTCGATTGACCCGAGAATATCCTATACCTGAGGTTGTGATTCCACCCCTAATGGCACCTATTCCCCCGTCTGAGCCTGTTATTCCAGTTCTTGAGGCTACTGCCGCTCCTGTGCCTCCGCCTGAGGCTAGTACCACCCCTATTTTCCCCATAGTTCTTGTAGGGATTTAGCATTTTCAACAGATGATGCAGGCCGTCACTACTGCCCTGCAGATTCGTTAGCCTGCCACTAAGGTTCCTGTGCAGTCTGACTTACCGTGTGCGAGCGCAATATTTCGTGAGTTCCGGCAGCATGATCCCTCGAGGTTTAGGGGTGAGCCTGACCCTTCTGCCGCTGAGTTGTGGTGCACTTAGATAGAGAGAATATTCGACACCATGCAGTGTCCGGCCGATCTGAGAGTCTCGTTAGCTACCTTCGTTCTACAGGACAAGGCTCGACATTCGTGGTCATCTATATCGAGGATGGTCAGCCCGATTTTGTTTGGACTTGGGAGGAATTTGTGGCCCGCTTCAACCAGAAGTTCTTTTCTGAGCATGTTTAGGACCAGAGGGCTATGGAGTTTGAGACTCTAGTCCAAGGAGATTTGACAGTGCCTCAGTATGAGGCCCATTTCTCGGCTCTTTCCAGATTCGCTCCTTATCTTGTCGATGACGATAAGAGGAAGGCCTGCCATTTCCAGAACGGCTTGCATCCTGCTCTCCACAGTCGAGTAGTGGGCTATTGATTGACGACGTTCGATCAAGTTGTCCACCGAGCAGTAGTTTATGAGGAGGATTGGGTTATGACTCAGAGGACCTGTGATCAGAGTTCCGACGAAGACCAGAAGAGGAGGGCACCAGCCGGCAGTTCCCGACAGCATCGTCAGCAGAGATGGAGAGGCAGATCCGAGTTTAGGCAGCCTGTGGCGCAGACAACAGCTTCATCTTCAGTGTAGCCAACCGCTTTTACCTCCGGTATGTTTACCGGTGTATGTTATGGTTATGGGCAGACTGGGCACTAGAGGCATGATTGCCCTCTTCCCTTGCAGCAGTAGAGGTGACCTCAGTTACCTCCTCCCCGTCCTCCTCAGCAACGAGCGCAACATCAGGCTCCTACTCCTAGGGCTCCTCCTCAGCATCAGAGGTAGCCAGGCAGGCCTCTATAGCGGCCACAACAGCTGTTGAGGGGACATGCACCTCCCTAGGCCCTGGGTCAAGTATATATTGCCACACAGCAGGTGCAGAGTCAGGATCTGCAGTCTTTAGGCTTGCTTTCATTACCAGTTTAGGGCAGATTTTATTCCGCGTAGTAGGGGCAGGGCCAGGACCCGCAGTCTTCTTCTGGTGTAGTCATCGAGGGTATTCTCCTTGTTTCTGCTTGTATTGCTCATGTTCTGTTTGATTCTGGCGCTGCCCATTCCTTAGTGGCCGAGGAATTTTGCCGATTGACCGGTATTCCGTCGAATCCGTGTATGAGGCTTTGTCCGTTTCGACTCCCTTAGGGAAGTCTTTTGTTTTGGGTCATGTTGTCCTTCTTGCCTAGTGTTGGTTGGAGAGATGTTCCTGCCCACTGATTGTTCATGTTCGATGGCGGAGTTCGATGTTATCCTGGGTATGGACTGGCTTGCTGAGTATCATGCCATCTTGGACTGTGCCGCGAGGACAGTCATGTTTCATATTCCCGGCTTACCAGTGTTCCAGTTCGTTGCTGAGCCTAGAGGAGAGTCGATGTCCAGTTTGTTAGCTTATATTGTTGAGGAGTCCGAGAGAGGGTAAATTGAGTAGCTACTTGTAGTTTGCGAGTACCCGGATGTGTTCCAGGAGATCCCAGGTTTGCCGCCGCATCGGCAGATTGAGTTCCACATTGATTTGGTGCTCCGTACCATGCCTATCTTGAAGGACTCCTATCGGATGGCACCGATGGAGTTGAGGGATCTGCAGGAGCAGTTGGATGAGCTCCAGGAGTTGGGTTTTATTCATCCCAACAGTTTACTGTGGGGAGCTCCGGTATTGTTCGTGAAGAAGAAGGATGGCTCATTGAGGCTCTATGTGGATTACCGTGAGCTCAACAGAGTCACTATCAAGAACTGATACCCGCTTCCCCGTATAGATGATTTATTCGACCAGCTGCATGGTGCACAGTTCTTTTCAAAGATAGACTTGCGCTCCGGTTACCATCAGATTCGGGTTCGCGAGGAGGACATTCCGAAGAGAACGTTCAGGACGCACTATGGTCTCTTTGAGTTTCTAGTCATGTCGTTCAGACTGACCAATGCGCCCGACGTGTTTATGTAGCTGATGAACGAGGTCTTCCAACCTTTCCTTGATCAGTTCGTGGTGGTGTTTATTGATGATATTCTTGTGTATTCGATGACCTGGGAGGACCATGTGATGAACTTGTAGGTTGTGCTTGAGACCCTCCGTGCCCACCAGCTGTATGCGAAGCTGAAGAAGTGTGAGTTCTGGTAGGAGGAGGTGAAGTTCCTTGGTCACATGGTGATGAGAGAGGGTGTCAATGTGAACCCCTAAAGGTTGATGTAGTGCGTCAGTGGGGCCAGCCCACCAACTCGTCTGATATTCATAGCTTCCTTGGTCTAGTGGGATACTGTTAGTGCTATGATTTCATATTCCTTTGGTTGTCAAATTTTGTAGTGTCAAAACCTATATGTCTTGTACTTCTTGTGTTTCTTGTTTGAGACTACACACTGCTTCAAGACAAGATCATGAATGAAGAATGTTTTCAAGACAAGATCATGAATGGAGAATGCTTTCGAGACAAGATCATAAATGAAGAATGTCATGAATGAAGTCTAGAAGAATAGAAGACTCCAAGTTTTCTTCTATCAAGTTCAAGATTAGAAGACTTCATCAAGACAAGTCAAGAATGTACCAAGCTTGAGAAAGACCATCAACTCGACTCAAGCTTCTACTTCAAGATCATCTGAGAATACAGACCTTCAAGACTTCAATGTCCATCTCACTTCAAGGTTTGTTTGACCTTAGATTGACCTTAGGTTGGTCTATATGATAGGTCATTATGGATACATAATCCGAATATTTTAATTTACTTGGTGTGACTGTTCTAAGACCAGTCCTAGAAATCTTAAGACCAGTCCTAGCTTTGCTTCGACCAATATTAGGTTTCTCAGGACCAGTCCTAGGTTGTTACAGATTTTCAGATTTTTTTGGTTGTCCTTCGACTAGTCCTAGACTTGCTTCGACCAGTCCTGGGAAGTCCTACGACTCATCCTTCGACCAGTCGTAGTTCTACGACTCGAACTCCAGCGACTTATCTCGAGTCCCACGACCGGTCGTAGGTGTCTCACGACCAGTCGTAGGTGGTCCACGACTGGTCGTAGGCTACCTAAGACCAGTCGTGAGTATAGCAAATCTAATCTCGCGGAAATCTTTCAAAATTTTTGACGCTACGACCAGTCCTAGGATTCTAAGACCAGTCGAAGATGGGATTTTTGAGGCTATAAATAATGCACGAATTTCAGAGTTTATTCATTCCATTCCATTCAATTCAAGCGATTTAAGGCTATACTCTGAGATAAGTAGTGATTATTTTTTAAGCTATTGTGCATATTTAATATTTCTTTTGTTAGCATTTTTCTATTGTGATTTTGATCCATATTCCAATCTTATTTAGAAAAGAGGAATTTGTGATATTCCTTCTTCTGGGATCAAAATCAAATAGACCTTGCTCTTCTTGATTTCATCTAAAATCAATTAGACATAGAACCATTCTTTATGTGAGTATTAGACATTGAACGACATATCATTCATCTACTCCGATTGGTTCTACTGGGCTACTTCAAAAGGAGATCCAGGTATTTTACTTTGTAATTTACTTTCTCTGGTTTTATTTGAGATTTGCCAGAAAAATCTCATTGTTTTGGTTATCTGAGGAGAGCCAGAAAACTCAGATTGTGGGGATTGTGTAAGCCCGAGATAAAAAGACACAATTGTGAAGGTTTTGGGTGAACCTGTGAAAACCTATTTTGATAGTGCATGCTAATATCCCCTGTGTGAGGATATTAGGAGTGGAGTAGCAGCATTGTGTGGCTGTTGGCTAACAGTTGGTGAACACACAGGCGAACCACTATATATCGTTGTGTTGTGGATGTGCTTAATTTCTTTATTCATTTATTCCTTCAGTATTGTGAATTGCTTTTGTGGATGAATGTTGTAATTTTCATTTCAAGCAAGTGTGGTTGAATGGTGTAATAACTTAGGATTTATTTCTTTAAGTTATTCTTGATTTATTCTCCATATCATTTGTGTTTTCTAGATCGTTCTAGAAATAAGGTTGTCCTACCATAAGCCATTGGTTTTTGGTGTAAGGTTGTCCTTAGAACTGATTTAGTATCATTCTCATATTTCATATGCTTTGAGATTGTTATTATTTCAGCATTGTTATTTATATCTTTTATTATTCCGCTGTTTTAAGTTTTATTTGGCATTGCCCTATTCACCCCCCCTCTAGGGCATATAGCTTGGCCCTTTCAGATACTATCGACGGTTTCTCCAATATTACAGCACCACTAACCTGGTTAACGCGGAATGACACCGATTTTGTTTAAAGTGATGCCTGTGAGGAGGCATTTATGGAGTTGAAGGACCGCCTCATGTCCCCTCTTGTCCTCACTCTTCCTGATGGGGGTGATGATTTTGTTGTGTTTACCGATGCCTTTAGAGTTGGCTTGGGTGTTGTCCTGATGCAGCACAGGAAGCCTGTGGTGTATGCCTAGCGCCAACTCAAGGTCCATAAGCTGAACTACCCCACCCATGATCTAGAGCTAGCAGCAGTTGTCTTCGTACTGAAGGTGTGGAGGCATTATCTTTATGAGCTCTTCTCAGACCATAAGAGCTTGAAGTATTTGATTTCACGGTTCAAGTTGAACATACGATAGAGGTAATGGATGGAGTTGTTGAAGGATTATGACTTCGACCTTCAATACCACCCGGGTAAGGCGAACGTGGTGGCGGATGAGCTCAGCCGTCAGCCACAAGGCCTGATGACTCAAATGATGGTTCGAGAGTAATACATGCTCGAGGATGTTTCGGAGTTTGAATTTGAACTCGGTCTGCATTATTCCATAGTTCAGCTTTCGAGCTTGTCGATTTAACCCTCTTTGGTTGCTAGGGTGATTGAGCCTCAGCAAACGGACGAGTCACTTCAGGAGTACCGAGCACAGGTAAAATCCGTGGAGCAGTCAAATCGATAGATTGGTTTCGATGGTGGATTACGCTTTAGAGGCTGATTGTGTGTCCCGGACGTGCCAGAGTTGTGTCGTGATTTGATGACCGAGGCCCACCGATCGAGACTTGCCATCCACCCGGGCTCTACGAAGATGTACAGAGATATGAGGAGGCAATACTTTTGGTCAGGGATGAAACTCCAGATTGTTACCTTCATGGCTGTGTGTGACACTTGCAAGCATGTCAAGAGCGATCACTAGAGACCCCTTGGTCCTTAATAGTCGTTAAGCGTTCCAGTGTGGAAGTGGGAGCATGTGTTGACAGATTTCATTGCAGGTTTATAGAGGACTTAGCGCGGTCATGATACCATCTGGGTTGTCGTCGATCATCTGACGAAGTTAGCGCATTTCATTCCGATGCGTGCTTCCTGGATTATGGACCGGTTGGCGAGGATCTTTATTGAGGAGATAGTGAGACTGCGCAACGTTCAGGTTTTGATCGTTTCTAACCGAGACCCCAGGTTTACGTCTCAGTTTTGGAGGAGTTTTCAGCATGCGATGGGGTCTACCTTGCATCTTAGCATAAATTATCATCCATAGATGGATGGACATACTGAAAGGATCAACCAGATCCTTAAGGATATGCTCAGAGCCTGTGTGATTAACTTTGCAGGCAATTGGGATTCATGTACAACAATACCTATCAGGCGACTATTGACATGGCTTCTTTTGAGGCACTCTATGGTATACTGTGTAAATTTCCTAGCTGTTGGACCAAGGTTGGAGAGCGTTGTCTCCTAAGTCTCGAGCTTGTGTAGTAGACATCAGAGATTGTAGATATTATCAGGCAGAGGATGTGCACAGCTTAAAGCCAGCAAAAGAGTTTTGCTAATTGTCGGCGTCGACCCCTTGAGTTTGTAGTCGGGGACATGGTATATCTCAAGGTCTCACCTATGAAGGGCGTGGTTCGATTTGGAGTGAAGGACAAGCTTGCCCCAAGATTTATTAGACTTTTTGAGATTATCGAGCACGTGGGCGCTGTGGCTTACAGGCTTGCCTTACCTTCATAGTTGTCTGGGATCCACGATGTGTTTCATGTATATATGTTGAGGAAGTGTTAGTCGGACATCATTCCAGTGATTGATTGGCAGCCCCTTGAGGTTCACGAGGATGCTTCCTATATCGAGCAGTCGATTCGTATTCTTGATCGGAAGGAGTAGGTTCTCAGGACCAAGGTCATTCCCTTGATAAAAGTGCAGTGGAGTCATCATTCAGAGGCTAAGGTGTCTTAGGACCACGAAGCCGAGATTAGAGAGCGTTATCCCCATTTGTTTGATGCTTAATTGACTATATGATTGTATACATTGCCTTCTCTATTGATTATTGCTATATATGATGATGATGTTTCTGCATTCCATTTTGTTCTGAATTTGGTAAATTTCGAGGATGAAATTTCTTTATTGGTGGGGAGAGCTGTAAGACCCTAACCTAATTGTGTATGCCGTTTCTTTAGGTCATGCTGTCATACCGGTCGAATCCCGGTGGCCTGCAACCTTCGAGTAGTGTTTGCAGTCGTCCTTGCATTCAGTCATGTTGACCCGACTCAGATCGACCCGAAACCTATGCCATCTTGTCCATAGCGGTTCTAATGACGCATCCCTTGTGTGAATCCAATGTGTATATCATGAGTTATGGGCAACGTTCAATTTAGGCCATTGATGTGTGGTGGTGGATCCCATCCCTCACGTTTTCCTACGTGCATGTGGGTGATGATGTCACCCTTAGAATAGAGTTACTAGAAGACCTATTAACCTACCACCCTAAGACCTACCTAGCCTAGCCACTTTGTTACTATCACCATAGGCTATCATGACCTCTCTAAGCAAGGAGAGAGAGAGTCATCATGACCTCTCTACAACTCTCTCTCCCTCTCTCTTTCTTCTCATTTCACTCTACTTCTCCCTCTTGTAACCCTCTAGACGTCCCACCTCCACTCCATTTCTAGCCCTCTCATCTCCCAAACACCTCCTAATCCACCCTTCTTCAACTAATCTCAACCTTAGATCCTTGATCCTTGGAGCTTCTACAGCATTGTAGTGTAGCTTTGGAGTTGATTTGCTAAGTGGGTGTGCTTGTATGTCTAAATTTCAGATTTCCTTTCATCCCTTCTTGTTCTTCATTCTTCTTCCATTGATGGAGCTTGTGGGACCCATCAAGTGATGATGGTGGCCCCAAGACTCCATGGATATGGGTTATAGTCTATCCTACATTATATGCATGTGCATGCAAGGGACCATTCTCCATGAATCCCTTCATGCTCTTTCCTTCCTTAGATTAGGGATCCTTGGGTCATTTAGACCCTTGATCCTTGGTGGAGATCAGATCTCCACCATAGATCACAAGTTAATACCCTTTGATCATGTAGATTTTGTATGTATCATGTTATAGTGGATAGTGTTACTTGTGTGATGAGGGGAAGGGCCTCAATGAGGCAGAGACCCTTCCCTTGTGGCCAATCTTCATCTTTTCTTGCTAATAAGTATCCAATCATGAGTGTGTGGCCCACCTTGTGGACCAACAAGATCCAAACCGTCCCAAGTGGGAGGACGTTTTTGGACAGTCCATACCCTGGATGTGTGGTATAACGCTCTGAATTAAGAGGGTCCAGCAAAGTTATACTCCCGAGATCCAGAACATTACTTATACAGTATGGATGATGATGTTCAGATTTCGTCCATATTAAAGAGTTAAGCATGAGTGAGATTATACTAAAACAACATATCATACTCCAAATATAATTAAATTAAGCAAGCAGAAGTCTGGACCATACATATTTAAGCATGTGGGAGTTTCACAAACCTCCAAAGTATGATTACGTAACCGGGTTTAATATATACATATATTGTTTCAAAATAACAAAATGCGCGAAAGTAGATATGTCCAACTAAGCCAAATATCCCTGTAGTCCCTGTGCATCGGTACGAGGTCTACATAGACCCGCCCGAGAGCTGAAAGTATGAGAACTCTTCCTCCTCATCCATAAAGTCCTGCTCCGTTGCACAAACTTCATCATCACCTGCATCTAAACTAGAGTCTGGTTGGTGTTTTAAAAGACCGTCCCAGAGTGGGAATGAGTGACTAACTCAATGGTACTATAAGGTAAAGGTTAACATGTTATCAAGTCAATCAAGTAGTAATGATAAAGCAATACAACAATCACTTCCTAACTACTCTTGTTAATGCAGGAATGGAGTGCAGTAATGATGAATGCCCTCACACAAAGCTCCCTCACAAGCGACTCTGACAACCAAGTTTGCGCATGAGAGCCTCTCTAAAGTACACCGTCCTCGCCAAAGCACATGCAATGCGGTGCATGATTGTGTTAGCCGAGTACTTAATTAAGCTTATTCATACAGTAGGTTCGGGAAACTAAGGTAACTCCCTTTATATCATTAACCCAAACGAAGGATCCATCTAGGGTCGTCAATCCTAGTTAACCACATATGATAGGCAAGTTGTAGGGCATCACCCCTAATGAAAAGTAGTCGATAGGTAAATTTAAAAGTTTATACTCGCGGTCAATATGGGAAGGCTCGTCACCTTAGCGTAGGCCAACAGCTCGAACACGGTGTCTCATACGACCATGCCCGACTCACGAGTTTGGGTTGCTCAATGGTCACTACGGGGAGTCTCGTGACCCTAGCGTAGGCCAACAGCTCAACCACGGTGTCCTATACCACCACGCCTGACTCATGAGTCTTAGCGGATCGTGGTACGATGGTTAAAGTGGGTTTTCACATTGGAAAGGGTACCTTAGATTCAAGTAGTAGTATCCATACATGGTAAACACACAATAGGCCAATTGGTTTATTAGGTAGGTCGATTAGTACGAGCACACAATGACTTAATAGACATGGAGCCCATAAGCACTCCTTGTGGCCTAACTACTATCAACAGTCGTCGTGCGACTCGGATTCGTCAAATTACCTAATGTAGTAAGACTAATTCGGCCACTCGAATGAGAACTGTTACCGATAGCTTGGGCTAGGTTGTAGCCCCAGTCTTACTCAGATGCAACAATTATATACATGTGATAATCAATTCAACATTTAACAAACGATCCAAGTGAAACCTCATTTGAGCATTTCATCAAACACCTTGATCATATTACCACATACTAGCATTTTATGAATCATTTGCATAGAGGCGAATATAATTTCATGAAAGAAACTATACATACGTATAAGGCAAGAAAGAATCCTATCTTAACACTCGTAATGCATACAAATCATCAACAATTTCTCATTCAAACAATTCATCAAACACTTGGACAACACTTCACCAAATACGTAGACTAGGTAAGTTACAACATATATTTTAGCAAATCCTTACACAGTGAGGTCAGCATGCATAAGACAATGATGAATCCTAGTTTAGTAGTCTTAGCAAATATAAATCATATTTACATCTTCATACAAACATTTCAACAAACACCTGAGATGGGTATTTTGTACTACATAATTCACACATGTGTATTATATCGACAAGGGCATATCTAAGACAATATGGTAGCAATCAGGTTAAACATAAATCATTACTGACATTGAAAGTATTGAAAACCATAACCTAAATGTTTATAGTCCGCACCTTTCGTCGGAATACTTGATTCAGACGTGGTTTGAATCCTACGTTCTCGAAAATGGAACGTCGGGCACCTAAGCAATGAAATAGGTTAGCTATTTCATTGATTACTCTATTTGGATCTCTAAATTAAGATTAGGGTTAGGCTTTCTTACCCAAATTGAAGCTAAAAATGATTGTGCAGTGAAGTGAAAAGGTGATTGAGTACGTGGAGTAGTGGGAGAGAATCCCAGTAACGATCTACCAAAGTCTCTCTCCTCTCCTTCCTCTTTTCTCCTCTATTTCTCTCTTCTCTCTCCTAGGGTTAGAGAAATTCGTATGGAATAGAAATGGGGTCATTTAAGGGCTATATATAGGCTCAGAAGTGATGCAAATAGCCCCAAGGCCATGATATACTTAATTTATATCCAAAGGGCGATTGTTTCTGACGAACGGGGCTCATCAGGAGGTCCATTACTCACCTACGTCATAGGGTAAGTTCCCTAACAATGGATCTATGTTAGGATGTGATTTTGATACAATTTGATAAGCAGATCGACCGTGGGAAACCCATGTCAGATCCAAGATCATGCTTACTCGATCGGGGCCATAAGTATATGGATATGTGCAGGGAAATTTTCTTTTCCCATGGGTGAAGTTTGGTCACAAACTGACGGTCCAAAATTCTTAATTTCGTGCATGAGTGAATGGCCCAATTCACTTAAGTTTCATTAGATTTACTAAAGATATTCGTGTTTCTCACACACTTCACTCAGGACTGAAGTTATACATTTATGGATACTATCTGGGCTCGATTCCCATGATGGTTGTCAAGCCCATTAAGATGGACATAACCCTATAGTTTCGCAGTCATCAGCTTTTCAACGTGCGGTCTAAGTCTGATACGGGGTTTCAATGTACTCCTGAGAGCGACAGGCTCTTGGGATTTCTCCTACATCTTTATGTAGTGTTGAGTCAGTGGTATTAATCGTTTTAGGTCTTGCCATTTGTGAAGATGGTGGTCCAAGCTAAATCCACCAATTATTTAGTTTAGTACTTAACTAAATTTCACCTAAATTATACTACAGGATGCGGTCTCTGGGTAGTTCTATGTTTTTTTTTAACACTTTCAGCAAGTATATTATTTTAATTATTTTTTTAGTAGTTCACAATCAAGTCTACTTTATCTCCACCAAATTTTATTATATTTTTTGTTCTAGAAAAATTCTAAAAATTCTAGAAGTAGCAGCTGTCCGAACTACTAATTTTTAGACAGTTGTCACGTCAACCTAGATATAACTATATTAAAATTTTTATTTTATTTTTCACTTATTTGTATATAAAACTAGACTTATCAAGCTTCAATATGACTTTTGAATCACCTAAATCGGAGTTATATTGAGGGAGATATGACTTTTTGAAGTCGCTCTGAAAACACAGAAAATTCCAGCGAGGGTACACCGAAATTCGGTGCACCGGTGGTGCGCCACCGACCGGACGGTGGCGCCGCGCCCCTCTGGTAGTCCTGGTGTTGATTCTGCCCCTCAATTCTTAAAACGTGTGTATCTTGCAAACCAGAATGAGTTATTCGACGTGTAATTTATGATTTTGGGTAGGAGAAGCCAAGCTATCCAAATAACGTGGTTATTTCCCAAGATTCCATCAGATTATGGGGTTTAAAGTCTATTTTATTTGTATTTTTACTATTTGTAGTAAATTTTAGTTTAATTATTGTTCTTCGTCCTTTGAGCTTTAGGATTTGTGTCCAATATGAAAGTACCTAGAAATATTTTAAGAATATGGTGGTGGAAAGTGGAATTTTCGAAGGAGATGGGTCGAAAGGGGGATTTGAGACTTTGGGATTGAGTTTTGAGAAGTCGATAAGGTGTTATGATAGACCTATTACCCAAGGACGTCTAACTCCATGTTGGTAAAAATCCAGGATGTTAGAATCTACCCCCCTTAAAAAACAATTTCATCCCCGAAATTGGCTAAGGCTTCTATTGGGTTCGTTTTCAATGAGTACATTTATGGATACACTGACCTCGGCTATTGTAATTCAGCTCGTACCCATTGGTAGGCCTACTATTCTTTGGTGATCCAATCTACTTACGTAACTTTGTCTAGTTATAGAGTCTTGATTACTTCCCTTTGATGAGTCTATTACTAACGTTTCAAGGAGGAATATGATCTTACTTAGTAATCCAACCATATGTGTTACTTAAATTGACGATCTTGGGCCAATGAGGCATAGGCCCACCACACTCTGCTACGCCCCTCTGGTCAAATGGATGTATAAACCGACCTAACTAGATTGGGCTCATAATGTTCTACCCCCCTTAAAATTATTTCTACTCTCAAGACTCAAGAATCTATGTCTCGATCCGTATGTCGGAGCAAGGTGTAATGTAGGATCTATCCTTGACATGAAATGAGAAACGATCTCTTTATACATTGGTCTTCCTTTTATCGATGATGTGTACTATGACATTGGTACTTATAGTCATAGAAAGGAGCTAAAAATGATGGGTGTTGTGGTTAATTCCAGGGACGGGTGTGAGTTTGTGGCAAGATGCATAATTCTACCAAAGAAGGACTTTTGCCACAGTCCCGACTTACCCTCTTTAATCATGTCCAGTTTAATACTATAAGATAATCTATACATTATTAGTGCATAAGGAATTTGGACAAAATAAGTTAACGGGCAGACTATCTTTCTAAGTTCATATGCACAATATGTATGCCAGAATGGTCTGTGGTTCGGGACCTAATTCCTAACTATCTGTAACCCATTTGAGAAATTTCTTGGGTAAAAAAAATAATCCTTATTGGCTATATATTCTTAACACTTCTCAAATGAGAAGTAATAAACTTTTGGTTGTAAGTGGTCGGACCAACATGGAAGGAAGGTTGTGTAGTGGGTCTGAGATGGATACATAAACCTTCTGCCTAGCTATGATAGAAAATTTGTCGTATCAGTTCTTAATCCCAGTTGATCCTAATCTTCTGCTTGATCAGAGCATTGAGTTCATTAGTAGCTACCAGGATTGAGAATTCAATTCAAACCGTGAATACTTCGCTTATATATAGTTTCTCTACTCCGTGTTCCAGATTGTAACAAGTCCTTGGAAAGGCAATTCTAAGGGATGTGTTGACTTGACCTAATGTTCAATCCGAGGGATATATAAGTTTTCTCTGAGCATGACTAGTTTTTAAGTCAAAACAACTTTCCTAAGAGGTATTAAAGAACCCTATAAGTATCAAGGGGATCCAACGAAAGAATGAGGTCTCAATCCAACCTAATCAAGCCAACTAACTAAGTCTATCTTTTAATTTTCTTAGCATACTCACTCTTTTACATTCCTTAGTATAACCAGTAGCCTAGTCTTAATTTAAGAGTAGCGGTAATCCAATAGTTGTAATCCAAAGTTTACATTCATACGCTAGATGATTTCATACCATTTCTAATACAAGAAATTATTTTATCGCTTAGGGTCAAAAGTTGTCTGATTGGAATGAGTTGCCCGAACTTAAATTTAACTACGCTCGAGCACTTCACACATGACCATACCAGCTAGGGTTCATGTTATTAATTTATTGGATTTCCTAAACTGCCATATTTTTCTTAAAATCCAAGAGTACCAATTCTAGGTCCAAAACTCTAAATGTCCCAACATTTGATGGTCATTGTGGTTTGTATAATCCTCATTCCCAAGGTCTTGGTTATCTTCAATCTTGGCCATGTGGGCTTCTAGAGCGGCCCGGTGATGGCGGTCCTCATGTGCAGTAGGAGGTCTCCTATCTAAGTCTTAAGTCTCCTTCTCTTCTTCCTGCCCCACTTCCCTGCTGTCCACCACTTCATCACTACCTTCCTCTTCTTCACTGCCTTCCTCCTCTTCAGTCTCTTCTTCTATCTCATCCCCATACTCATCCATCCTGGCTTGGCGTTGCTTGGGGCCTATTCCCATATTGTTGAGTGTAGTTTTATTGATGAACTGGATTGGGGCGAGATTATTAATATGGAGTTTGAATCCAAAATTGCGGGCGATCTTGCAAATAAGTCGATCGAAAGGGATTGAGACGTCTCCCCGAGCAGATCGTGCAGTATTGATTATCTGAGTCAAGGCGAGAGTAGGCAGGCACACTTTTTCTCCCTGTCCAACTCTGTACAGGAAATCCACCATGAATCGAGTACATTCTGTGTGGTTACTCCACCTATGATACACGTCGTACGTGCATATATGGTGGAGCAGGTGAAAATCCTTTGTCGTCATATGAGTCGATGCGAGGCTATTTCCTCGCCTCCAATTTATAAGTTGGCCACAAAGGAAACGTGTGCAGTGATCTTTCTCTCGTCCACTAGCAAGATGAGTTTCACTAGCATGTACCACACCACGCTCTATTCCAATAATACGGGCCATAACATCCACATCTACTATGACTTCCTGCCTCCCCAATGGAATAGTAAACTAGGGCTCTAGAGTTGGGTTCCGTATGTGGGCATAGAAGGCTTGTACGGTGCCCTCACTTGCATGAGCCTTTTCTTCGAATATGGGATCCCACCCGGTCTCCAATAGAAGGTCAATAACCCGATACAACCCAAATAATTTCTCATTAACATGAGCTTTAAATACAACTTTGCAGTCACGGAACTTACTGAGCTTGACACCCGCCGGTAAAGACCTTTCCATTAGGGTTTGAGGATTGAGGTCCCGTTTCGATCTTCGCTCGGCACTTGCACTCGTCTTGGCACTCGCCTTCTTCCTCAAGTGGCTTGGACGGCTAGGCCCGGCCTCATCCGGGGCCGGTCTTTTCTTTCCCAAAAGAGAAAGGAACGTTGAGATTGAGAAAATGGCGGTGACAAGCTCAAAGAGAGCCATGGAGGTGGAAAATCTTGATATTGAAATGGATTTGAGGATATGGAAGTTATGAGCCACAAAAAGATGGGTTGTGTGCTCAAATGAGTGGAAACAAGGAAGATGGAGAATAATATGAAGATGAAATGGATAGTCTTAGGAGGATGGTGGTGGATAGGTATAAAATGTAGAAGATGCAAGAGTTTTGAAGGTATGGAAGAAGATATTTGGGAGGGAAAAGAATTTTGAAGGGTTTGGGGTGAAAATAGGGTGAAATGGGCAAAAGGGGAGAAAATGAGGGTTAACTGGGGGGTCCCACACGTGAGATAGGCCCCACATGCATGACCGGTGGGCGGTGCGCCGCCACCTGAGCGGTGCCGCTGCACCCCCCTGGGGTGTCCGGCGGTGGCCACCCTCTCCCGGGGTGCTGTAGTGTACGTGGGACCCCTTGGGTCCCACAATATTTTATGCTTTGTGTCTTTAGCCTGCATGGTTCGTTTGGATAGCTGCACGCAAATGTATTCGCGCCTTTAGGGTATGTTTTTAATTTAGAATTCAACATCTAACGATCTAAACTCGTCAATTGACCGCCTAAGGTGATTAAGATCGGTTCACATGATCTCACACGATTTAGGACGCGTATGACTAAGCTACTATAGTTAATCCTGCCCGTTGGCAAAATTTTGGGGTCCTAATGTGGTCTCTAAATTTCATTGCCTCCTTCCTAGGTTAGAGTGCGTCAGATTGTATCATGTTACCTATAACCCAGGTCCAGTTTAATCCAAATTATGCTCTGATACCATCTTGTAACGCCCTGAATTTCGAGGGTCGAGTAAAGCTCTACTCCCGAGATCCAGAACATCACTTATGCAGTATGGATGATGATGTTCAGATTTCATCCATATTAAAGAGTTAAACATGAGTGAGAATATACTAAAACAGCACATCATACTCCAGATATAATTAAATTAAGCAAGCGAAAGTCTGGACCATACATATTTAATCATGTGAGAGTTTCACAAACCTCCAGAGTATGATTACGTAACTGGGTTTAATATATACATATATTGTTTCAAAATAACAAAATACGGGAAAGTAGATATGTCCAACTAAGCCAAATATCACTGTAGTCCCTGCGCATCGGCACGAGGTCTACATAGACCCACCCGAGAGCTGAAAGTAGGAGAACTCTTCCTCCTTATCTATAAAGTCCTGCTCCATTACATAGACTTCATCGTCACCTGCATCTAAACCAGAGTCTGGTTGTTGTTTTAAAACACCGTCTGAGAGTGGGAATGAGTAGCGAACTCAGTGGTATTATAAGGTAAAGGTTAACATGTTATCAAGTTAATCAAGCAGTAATGATAAAGCAATACAACAATCACTTCCTAACTACTTTTGTTAATGCAGGAATGGAGTGCAGTAATGATGCATGCCCTTGCACAAAGCTCCCTCTGACAACCAAGTTCGAGCATGACAACCTCCCTAAAGTGCAATTTCCTCGCCAAAGCACATGCAATGCAATGCATGGTCGTGTTAGCTGAGTACTTAATTAAGCTTATTCATACAGTAAGTTCGGGAAGCTAAGGTACATCCCTTTATATCATTAACCTAAATGAAGGATCCATCTATGGTCGTCAATCCTAGTTAACCACATACGATAGGCAAGTTGTAGGGCATCACCCCTAATGAAAAGCAGTCGATAAGCAAATTCAAAAGTTTAAACTCGCAATCACTATGGGAAGGCTCGTCACCTCAGCGTATGCTGACAGCTTGAACACGGTGTCCCTTACCACCATGCCTGACTCACGAGTTTGGCTTGTTTACTGGTCACTATGGGGAGGCTCGTCACCCCAGCGTAGGCTGACAGCTCGACCACGGTGTCCCACACCACCATGCCCGGCTCATGATCATTAGCGGATCGTAGTACCATGGTTAAAATGAGTTTTCACATTGGAAGGGGTACGTATCTTAGATTCAAGCAGTAGTGTCCATACATGGTAACACATAATAGGCCAATCAGTTTATTAGAAAGGTTGATTAGTACAAGCACACTTTGACTTAATCGACATGGAGCACATAAGCACTCCTCATGGCCTAACCACTGACGGTAGTCGTCGTGTGACCCGGATTCGTCGAATTACCCAATGTGGTGAGACTAATTTGGCCACCCGAACGGGAATTGTTACCGATTGCCTGGTCTAGGTTATAGCCCCAGTCTTACTCAGATGCAGTAATTATATACATGTGATAATCAATTCAACATTTAACAAACAATACAAGTGAAATCCTCATTTGGGCATTTCATCAAACACCTTGATCATATTACCACATACTAACATTTTATCAATCATTTGCATAGAGGAGAATATAATTTCATGAAAGAAACTATACATATGTATAAGGTAAGAAAGAATCCTATCTTAACACTCGTAATACATACAAATCATCAACAATTTCTCATTCAGACAATTCATCAAACACTTAGGCTACACATCACCAAATACGTAGACTAGGTTAGTTACAACATATATTTTAGTAAATCCTTACACAGAGAGGTCAGCATGCATATGACAATGATGAATCCTAGTTTAGTAGTCCTAGCAAACACAAATGATATTTACATGTTCATACAAACATTTTAACAAACACATGAGATGCGTATTTTGTACTACATAGTTCACACATGTATATTATATCGACAACGGCATATTTAAGATAATATGGCAGCAGTCAAGTCAAACATAAATCATTACTGACATTGAAAGCATTGAAAACCATAACCTAAATGTTTATAGTCCGCACCTTTCGTCAGAATACTCAATTTGAATGCGGTTTGAATCCTACATTCCCGAAAATGGAACGTTGGGCACCTAAGTAATGAAATAGGTTAGCTATTTCGTCGATTACTCTATTGGGATCTCTAAATCAATATTAGGGTTAGGTTTTCTTACCCAGATCGAAGCCAAAAATGATTGTGTAGTGAAGTGGAAAAGTGATTCAATATGTGGAGTAGTGGGAGAGAATCCCAGCAACGATCTCCCAAATTATCTCTCCTCTCCTTCCTCTTTTCTCTCTTCTCTCTCCTAGGGTTAGAGAAATTCGTATGGAATAGAAATGGGGTGGTTTAAGGGCTATATATAGGCCTAAAAGTGATGCAAATGGCCCCAGGGCCATGGTATACTTAATTTATATCCAAAGGGCAACTGTTTCTAACGAACAGGGCTTATCGGGAGGTCCATTACTCACCTACGTCATAGGGTAAGTTCCCTAACATATATCTATGTCATGATGTGATGTTAGTACGATCTGATAAGCAAATCGACCGTGGGAGACACATGTCAGATCAACGGTCATGCTTACTTGATTGAGGACATAAGTATATGGATATGTGCAGGAAAATTTCCTTTTCCCATGAGTGAAGTTTGGTCACAAACTGACGGTCCGAAATCTTTAATTTTCTGCGTGAGTGAGTGACCCAATTCACTTAAGTTTCATTACATTTTCTAAAGATATTCTCATTTCTCACACACTTCACTCAGGGCTCAGGTTGTGCATCTCTGGATACTATATAGGCTCGATTCCCACCATGGCTGTCAAGCCTAGAAAGACGGACATAACCCTATTGTTTCATGGTCATCAGTTTTTCGATGTGCAGTTTAGGTCTGATATGGGGTTTCAATGTACTCCCGAGAGCGACTGGCTCTTAGGATTTCTCCTAGTTCTTTATGTAGTGTTGAGTCAGTGGTATTAATGGTTTTAGATCTTTTCATTTGTGAAGATGGTGGTCCAAGCTAAATCTACCGATTATTTAGTTTAGTACTTAACTAAATTTCGCCTAAATTATACTACAGGATGCGGTCCTTGTGTAGTTGTTTGTTTTTTTTGGCACTTTTATTTAGTAAATTATTTTAATTATCTTTTTAGTAGTTCATCATCAAGTCTAATTTATCTCCACCAAATTTCATTAGATGAATTCTAGAAAAATTCTAAACATTCTGGAAGTAGCAGCTGTCCGAACTACTATTTTTGGATAGTTGTCACATCAACTAGATATAGTTATATGAAAATTTTTATTTTATTTTTCACTTATTTTTATATGAAATTAGACTTATCAAGCTTCAATTTAGCTTTTGAATCACCTAAATCGTAGTTATATTGAGGGAGATATGACCTTTTGAAGTTGGCCTGAAAACGTAGAAAATTTCAGCGAGGGTCCACCAAAATTCGGTACACCGGTGTCACTCCACCGATCGGGCGGTGGCCCCACGCCCCTCTGGTGGTCCTGGTGGTGATTCTTCCCCTCAATTCTTGAAATGAGTGTATCTTGCAAACCGGAATAAGTTATTCAACATGCAATTATGATTTTTGGGTAGGAGAAGCTAAGCTATCTAACTAACCTGGTTATTTCCCAAGATTCCATCAGGTTAAGGGTCTAAAGTCTATTTTATTTATATTTTTACTATTTGTAGTAAATTTTAGTTTAATTATAGTTCTTCATCCTTTGAGCTTTAGGATTTGTGTCTAATATAAAAGTACCTAGAAATATTTGAAGAATAGGGTGGTGGAAGGTGGAATTTTCAAAGGAGATGGGTTGAAAGGGTGATTTGAGACTTTGGGATTGAGTTTTGAGAAGTCGATAAGGTGTTATGATAGACCCATTGCCAAAGGACGTCTAACTCTAAGTTGGCAAAAATTCGGGACGTTACATGTGGCCTCTAAATGCACCAAAAAGGGGTGCATGCAAGGATGTTTTTGTAACATCCCAGATTTTTGCCAATCTGGAATTAGACGTCCTTAGGCATTAGATCGCTCCTGACACCTTATTAACTTGTCAGAACTCAATTCCACAGTCTAAAATCGCTTCTTAACCCATTTCCTTCACAAATCCCACCATTCACCACCTTGTTCTTTCAATTATTCCAAGTACTTTCACCCTAGACACTATCTTAAACTAGCTAAGTATTATAGCTTGGATCACCTTTTGTACAAACTACAAAGGCCTAGGTACCACCTCAGATAGAAATCTTATAGGACTAAATCCTTTAGAAATTTGACAAAGTTAACTAAGTGCTAAACTAGGTTAGCTACAAAATCCACTTGATCCACTTTAAATACGATCTGCAAGATCCAAAACTTGTAGAATCATTGATGCCAGGTTACCCTAAAATCTAGGATCAATCTCATTACCCAGTTGCTCTCGGGAGCACATTGAAACTCCGTATCAGATCTGGACCGCACGTCGGAAGTCCGATTAACATGAAGTTAAGGAATTAGGACCGCCTTGCTGGGCTTGACAACCATCTCTAAAATCAAATCCAGATAGTGTCCCAATGCTATTCGCTTGAGCTCGGAGCGGGGAGTGTGAGAAATGTGAAAATAATTCTAAATTAAATTCAAAATAGTGAAATCTGAGACTCGTCGCTTGCGGATCAATATTAAGCAACCAGACTGTCAGAATCAGGCTAAATTACACCCTCAAATCAGGGATACTTCTCCAAACATATCCATGTACTCGGAATCTCCGATCGAGAGCCACTGACCATTGAATTGAAACTGGTCTGCCACGCGCGATCTGGGAATCCGACCGCAACGAAAACTTAACTCCACCTAGATCCATTGTCTTTGAGCTTAAGTCCAACCTTTGGCTCAAGGGGGGCCGCCAAAAATGCTCCGTTGAGCTGAAAAAGTGTCGCTTTGGTTATAACCTAAGTATACCTTCACCATAAGTCTATTTTAGTGAGTTTTTAGGCTATATAAGGACCTTAGAACCCTCTCTCTTGCAGCCATACGAATTTGAGAATGAGAAGAGAGAAAAGAGAGAGAAAGTGTGAGAGAAGTGGGAGAAACTCCCTGCTACTATTTCCTGCCGATACCCAAGCTCCACCACTCCATTCATGTCGCTTTCCCGGCGATTCCGACTTCCTTTCTAGGTAAGAAACCCTAACCCTAATCTGTTTTGGAGTTGTAAAGGTTGTAAGTTATGAAATAGCTAACCTATTTCATTATATAGGCTACCAAACTGCCGAATACGGAAGCTTGGCAAACCTATCGTCTTCGTTACGATTCTACGATAAAAGGTGAGGACTTTAGGTGTATAGGTTATGGTTTTCAACATTTTCAATGTCAGATAATGATAGATTCATGATCTGCATGCAATTGCACATGTACAAAGTGTTTTCTGTTTTCTGTTTCGATTAAAGATGTAGAATATGGAATTTTACATATTCTAGGTATTGGTAGAAAATACCATATACGTATAAATTTTGGAAATGTGTTTGTCATGATTATTTGTTGTATGGATATAATATATATGGATAAAATACTTAGTTGGCGAAAGGACTCGCCATAATACATGATTTGCTAATATACACTATGTATGTTGAAATAATATATTCTAGAAAGTACCGTATACGTATAAATTTTGGAGATGTGTTTGCCATGATTAGTTGTTGTATGAATATATTATAAATGCGTAAAATAATTGCTTGGCGAAAGGACTCGCCCTAATACATGTTTTGCTAATATACACTATGTATGTTGTAATAGTGTATTCTAAGTGTTTGTGAAAATGCTTGTGAGAGTAAGTGTTTGGATGATAGTGTCTTAGGTAGGTGTTGAGATGGGATTCTCAACTACCTTAGAGATATGTATGATTTTCTCCATGTTGGTTGTTTACTTTAACCGCTTACTTATGAAATATGTGTGTTTGTATTCTTGTTTATATAGTGCTTTATAACATGCTTTATAACATGCTTTATGACATGCTTGTTAACTTGCTTGAATTACTTTGTTTAATATGCTTTACTCTACATGCTCTAAATAAGGATTGATTGAGTTTAGGACTATGCTTATAGTCCAGACAATCGGTACCAAACTTGAGATCGTGGTTGAGATTCATTTCGCCACGTAAGATGTGTTTGACGAACTCGAGTCGTACTTCAGTTGGCGACAGTGGTTAGGCCACACGAAATGCTTATGCACTTCATGTCGTTCAGTTGATTGTGCGCTCGAGCTAGTCAGGCCCGTCAAGTAACCCGATATGTCTAATGTATGTTCACCATGTTTGGTCGCTACTGCTTGAACCTAGGGTACCAAACTTACCAGTGGAATCCCGTTAACCATGGTACCTCGATCTGCTAAGACTCATGAGCCGGGCATGGTGGTATGAGGCACCGTGGTCGAGCTGTCGGCTTACGCTGGGGCCACGTACCTCCCCGTAGTGACCATTGAGCAACCAGACTCGTGAGCCGATTATGGTGGTATGGGACACTATATTCAAGCTATCGACCTACACTGCTTTGATGGGTGATGGGGGAGTGGTGCAACGATTCCGTGTAACAGCCCTGGCAGCCCTGACCGTACCCGGTATAGTGACCTCGAGCATACTCTAAATCTGTGGTGAGGCGACTAGCCTTCCCATAGTAACAGTGTATAAACTAGGCCTGTATTAGTAAGGTGATGGGGGAGTGGTGTAACGATTCCGTGTAACAGCCCTGGTAGCTCTTATAGCGACCTAGAAACACACCATCGTATGAGATTAACTAGGACTGACGACCCTAGAATGGATCATGTTTGGGAATGATACAAGGGAGGTACCTTAGTTTCCCAACCCTGCTGTTTGAAATGGACTAATAACAACTCAGTAATCATGTTCATCATGCATTGCATGTGCTTGGAAGATGTGGAGTACTGAGGAATGCAAGCATGCCACGAATGTAAGATGGTGTCACATGAGGGAGTTTGTCTGTGAGGGTATCCATCATGACTGCATTCATACTTGCATTAATAAGAGTAGTTAGGAGTGTTTGATTATTCTGCTTTATCATTACTGCTTGACTGTATTGATAACATGTTAACCTATGCTTTATTTTTCCACTGAGTTAGCTACTCACTCCCACGTTACGGGATGGTGCTTGCAACACAACCAGATTTTCTTAATTGCAGGAAATGACGATGCTTATGAAGCAGAGCCGGACTACTATTATGATGTTAAGGAGGAGTTTTCCTACATGTAACTCTCTGACAGGTCTATGAAGACCTGCAATTGCATTGATGGGGCTATGATATTTGGGATAGAAGACATTACACTTCCACAACTTAGTATATTTTGAAATTATACTTGTAATTCATTAACCTGGTAACCTTATCACACTATGGAGACTTACTATAGTTTATATATTTTTATATCTATCATAGTCTTCCACTTAGAATTTAACTGTCTCTGGAGTATGATATGCTGTTTTGGCTTAATCTCACTCATGTTCATTACACTAATACAGACAACATTCAATCATCATTCATTTTGTTACATAAGTGATGCGTTGGAAATCGGGAGTTGAGTTTATGCTCGACCCTTGATTTTCAGGGCGTTATAAGATGGTATCAGAGCATGATTTGGATTAAACTGGACCTGGGTTATAGTCACATGATGCACACTGACGCACTTTGACTTAGGAGGGAGCGACGGGATGTAGAAACAGACTTTGGTTCTCCAATTTTGCCAAATAGCACATTTAGATGAGATCAACTATAGAGATTGGACCCGTAGGCCTCGATGATTGCATGAAATGATCCCAGAACACTTCTAGACCATCAAACGATGGGTCTAGATCACAATCCACCTCATCCCAACCGTTGAAAATCGGTAAAATACGAGATAAACGTGATGAGGATAACTACTCCGAATTCTCGGAGCTTCTCTGGACTCCTCACAGAGACTTCTCAAATCTACGAGAAAAGAAAGCAGAAAATAAAAATAAATTCTAATAAATTCAAAATTGATTAATGAATGATAAAAAAAAAAGTTCACAACCCTTTAAATAGGGATACCAAGTAATGGGAAAGAAATCAGAAACAAACTACAACTAAAACTCCTAGAATTCGCGACTTACTATAAGGTCGTGATGTCTACTAGTGCGCAAGGTTTTCGGCCAAAAATAGTAAGTTTCCTATTTGGCTTCACCAAACCGTTCTCCTAATTATTCTAAGCTCTTTTTGCGTTGGGCACAACTCCTAAAGCCCAACGGATGAAGAGTAATCAAACTAAAACTACTATTTATAGTAAAAACGAAATTGAAACAGGGAAACGACCATCGATATAGGGTTTTTTTGCAATTTTGGGCTGCATAACCCAGCATAGCTGGGTTGGTTGAATTCGTTAGCTCGTTCTACCCCAAAATCAAATATTTTACGTCAGATAACTCATTCTATATTGCAAGATACGTCCGATTTGACCAGTAACGACTCGAAACGGAGTCGGGGGCCACACGCGTCAATCCGGGGGGGAACCAGGTGGACCCAGCATGCATTTGGCACCTTGGGAGGGTGGTGAACACTGCCCTACCAAAGAGGGACTGCGGCTGGTCCGGTGGACCACGGCGAAACCGTTGTCAGGATGGGCCGGGCTGGTCGGGCCGGTGCTGGTCATGGTCGGCCCGAACCCTAGGCACATGTGGTGCCCACAAAATTTTGTGGGGGCCCCTTTTTCACGTCCGTTTTGCCCTCTCTCTCTCAACTACACCTCCAAGCTCTCCGTTTCTCCAAAAAAAAAAAAATTTGTTGTTTTCGCTCTCAAATCTCTCCTAATCATCCAATCCCTCATTTTCAGCCACAACCCATCCACATCCATCGTTCACAGCAACACGTACCCTCTACCCTTTCCGTTTTCTCTCATTTGGGCTCTTGCATGCCCCATTTAGAGCTCAAAAACACGTAAGCTCCCTAACCCATCCTACCTTTCCATTTTTCATCTTCAATCACTGTCTTTTGGACCTTCACAATCCCTGTTGAGGTTCAAACTCGTGGAGAACCAAAAACTCTAGCCCCCATTTCCCCTTATCCTCATTTTTCATGGCTCTATCTGAGCTTGTACGGCCATTTTCTTGGAGGCCTAATCATCTATACTGTTGTCTTGTAGTTTGCATGGGTTACCATCTTTAGATGTTTTTGTTTTCGTGTTGATGGGTGTAGTAGTTGGTAGAATGTTTTAGATGTTTGAGGACGTTTAAGGCCCGTTCAGCCAAATTACATTAGGTGAGTTTAAAGTGGATAGAATTCTAAAGGTAATAATAAATGTATGTGTAAAGTATGACCCCTAGATTGGGTGTATCCCATGTTTTCCAATGCTATGTTTGGAATGTATGCAGTTAAATGTAAATCCCGTAATTTCCTTTCAAATTACACTTAGAAATTCCTCATCCTAGGATCTGGAACTCCCATCTCACGCTTTCCCACACGAGACTCATTTTTCGAAGCCTATAAAATTAATCCCCACCCACCCTCCTACTAACCATGCCGCTCCCAATCCTGAGGAGGGATTAGCAATGCAGTCCCAATTAAGACAATAGGCCCTAGAGTTTTGGACCTAGAGCGGTGCTCCTAGATTTTGACAGGCCTAATCGTATAGGAAATCCAACAAATTTATAATGTGAACCTTAGGACCCTCTTAGTTGGAATGAGCATATGTGAAATATTCGAGCGTCAAGTACAGGCAACTCAGTTCCAATTAGACAACTTTGACCTTAAGTGATAAAACCCTTCCTTATATTAGAAATGATGTGAAATCATCTAGTGTATGAGCATAGACTGTGGAGTACAACCAGTGGATTACCGCTACTCCTAAATTAAGTCTAGACTACTGGTTAGGCTAAGGAAAGTAAAAGACTAATTAATTATGCTAAGCCAATTTAATGATAGACTTAGTTAGGTCGGCTAATACACCTCTTTGATCTGGGTGGTGTAGCGGAAGCATAGTGGACCTTTGCCCCACTAGCCAGGATCGAATGGAATTGATCCAGACTGTACGTAAAGATAGGTCACTAACTAAGATCTGAATCTTTCTTAGAATGTAAAACAATTAGGGTTCAAGTATTAAACAATTTCATATTACACAATAGGCCTAACAATGGGTACGAACTGAATTACAATAGCCAAGGTCAACGTATCTACAACTGTGCTCGTTGAATACGAACATAATGGAAGCCTGTCCTACTTTGGGAAACCGTTTTAGGATGATCTAGTAAGATTTGATTCACCATTTCCTTGGATATAGATAATGACGAGAACTCTCTTAGATTAAGACCTAAAGGGCAACCTTAGAAATATACAATTTGAGCCTTTCAATGATGGACATTCCCTATGTTTGTAGAGTGATCGGTCTACGGAGATACTGAAATATAAACTGCGAAGCATTCGCGGCTTGACCCAATTCTCAATCCTGGGCGACTACCAATGGACTCACTACTTGACCGAGCAGAAGACCAGGATCTACTAGGACTCGGAAGGGATACGATGAGATTTCTACCCTGGCCTGGTAGATAATCGATGTATCGGGATTAAGCCCACTACAACTATCTCTCTGTGTTGATCAAACATTGAAAATAGTTATCTTACTCTAACTAGTTGGGAATCGAAGTCAAGACTCCAAATAGGGAAAGAAATCCATTGTAGCAAACCATCAGGATATGAGAAATGGATAATGAAATAAGTTTTAAGGGGGGTAGACTAAAATGAACCAGGCTAGTATATATACCCTACCACACGTAGAAACTCGAAATCAAGAAAACTTAGGCAAAAGAAATAATTAAATCTTTCCTTATTACCCTTAGGCAATTTCGGGGACAAAATTTTATTTTAAGGGGGGTAGATTGTAACAACCCAAATTTTTGCCAATCTGGAATTAGACGTCCTTAGGCAATGGGTCGCTCCTGACACCTTATTAACCTGTCAAAACTCAATTCCACAGTCTAAAATCGCTTCTTAACCCATTTCCTTCACAAATCCCACTCATGGGAATACCTCTTGGCCAAGTTCACATGAACGAGACGAATTTGAAGAGTGCAGTGAAAGGGATCACCATACGCATTTCCATTGTGGTCAATTGGTTGAATGGCAACCGAATAGTAGCCTTCTAGGGACAACATGAAGGATGATTTTTGCCTACTCCACCATATCTGCATGTTTAATGCCTACCCTAGGTAGAACAATCGTAGCTAGGGTACGCGTCTGATGCTAGACTTTCTGTATCAAGCGGGGCTGGGTGAGAAGCTGTGCGAGCCCACGTATGTTCAGCGACAAATTGTTCTGACCGCACGCTCAACTAGAAGGACTGATTCATTCCCCTTTGGCCGGCTTATATGCAAGATTGCATGCAAGTTCGGCTATAGTCTGGGCACAGAACTTTCAGTGCCGCGACATTTCATCAATGAGACCACTCTCAATCAGATGAAAATCGGGCCACGACAGTGAGAAGCCCGACTTGAGGAGAGTGAGGATGAGATAGAGAGTGAAGAAGAACAAAGTGAGGATGAAGGGGAGCTGAAATAGAAGAGGAAGAGAGCGAGGAAGAAGAGGAGGTCCAGGATACGGAGGAGAGCTCCCCTCCTATACCACCAGAGCAGGACACCGAACAAGCTACTAGGGATGCTCGAATAGCTTGACTTGAGGAGGATCATGCTGCCCTACGACAGGGTCAAGTGGTCCTAAGGCAGGATATTATGGATCTTTGGGGCCTCGTGAAACATAAGTTCAAGAAAGTGACTCGTATGCTGAAGACTATCCTGTGTTGTCTGCAGGATAAGGTTACCCCTCCTCCACCAGATTGGGATGCCTAGTCATACATGGCGTTGTTCTACAGCTTGTTTTGGTTACTGCTTTAGGTTATGTTAGTGTTGGTGTTGCTGGATCTAGTAGTGCAGTAGTAATAGAATGTTTTTAGTGTTTGAAGCTTGGGTTGTGTTAGCTCACATGCATTTTCTGTCATGATTCATGTAAACTCTATAATCCATGTATTATGACAAATTTTGGTTAATGAAATGCATGCAGTTCCTTTTACTATGAAGTGAGTATGAATGCTGCGTAATAAGTTGTGTGTATAATGAATCTGACCCAAGTTGCACCCTATGTCATATAGGGTATGCCACGGAAGGTGACGCGTAGCACAACACGCCTCGCACTCACTGATACGATGGATCAGGCACCTCCCCAGAGGGATGGTCATACGGACCTCGGATTGGGCCCTGTTCGTGAGATGATACCTAAGTCTCAGCCTTCTCTTGGTCCTGCAGTTGGACCGCCACCATACAAACCACCGGTTTATAAGCAGAACCATGCATCATCTTCGACGCAATATGTGCCTCAGCCTGCCCCACCTGTTGATAGGTTGGAGCAGTTGATGATGATGATGATGCAGCAACAGCACCAACAGCTCTTGGCTACCATTGCAGGGCCCTAGCCCAGGGTGGAAATGCTGCTCCACCTTCACCATCTATACGTCCTGTTGAGATAGTAGCGCCTTCTGATTAGGATGAGGGTGCGCCTCCTCCTGCACCTGCTACATGCCCTACGGGGAATATGGGTATGAGTGGTCTACTCGAGTGATTCCAGCGCTTGAGGCCTCCTACCTTTACGGGTTCTCACAGACCCGAGGAGGAAGAATATTAGCTCGACCACATCTCCAAGATACTGAGGATGCTACATCGTACCGAGCAGGAGTAGCTCGAGTTGGCCGCCTTTATGTATGAAAAGGAGACGAGCCTATGGTGGGATAGTGTAGTGCAGACTATTGCGGTTGGATATATATGGACCTGGGCAGATTTTGAGTTTCGGTTTCACGAGAAGTATTATCCTCAGACGTACTGGCACGAGAAGGAGAATGAGTTTTTCCACCTCAGACAGGGAGGCATGACAGTGACTGAGTATGAGCATTGGTTCACGGAGTTAGGCCGCTATGTTCCTACGATCCTTACCAACGCACAGATGCGAATGCGACACTTTTCTTAGGGCGTGCACCCTGATATTTGCTTGAAGATATGATGTATTAGCATAGCCTCCTATTTTGAGCTGGTACACACGTCTATGCGAGCCGAGCAGGATGGGGATCGGTTGGCACGTTCTCGTGGGCCTATGGTCCCTAGGCCTAGACTAGATATGCCGAGCAGGCCATTCCTCGGTAAGAGGCCTCGAACAGATTCTATTCCCAGGATTTTAGCACCACTAGCTCCGATGCTGCGACCGAGCGTGACTTGTACCTACTATGGGAAGCTAGGCCACCCAACGGAGAGCTGCTTCGCGCCTATAAGAGACAGTGGATTCTTGTCACCGTAGAAGATCGATCGCATTCGTCCCCAGGCCATCTTAGCACCACCCCTACGCACTATCCCTGCACATCCATCCTTCCGCCCCCCTGCACTTAGATTCAGGCTGCCTCAGCGACCTATGGTGCCTCAGCCCAACCAACCATAGCAGGCACGTGTTCATGCGCTTACAGTAGAAGAGCCAAAGACAACACTTATGGCCTTCGAGGTCACTGCACATGTTCAAGGTACTCATGTCTTCTCATTGGTGGACACTGGGTCCACTGCCTCCATCATTTCATGTACGGCAGTTAAATGTCTAGCTTTACATACTACTTCCACGAAGGACATGAAACTCACTACTGCTACTGGGACTTTTTCGGATATCATACGGTTGTGTGAGGGTTGCTCAGTAGACTTGGGTAGCAGGACGGTATTTGTTGACCTCATTGTTGCTCCACTATGGCACTACGACATTATCCTTAGTATGGACTGGCTCACCGAGATGAAGGCAGAGATTGATTGTGATAATCGGGTCGTGACAGCCAGTGGACTTGACGGCACGGTCTTTACCTTCCCAGTATAGGTTAGTTGAAATGTTGTGTTGGATGCTGCGCCGCTTTACTAAAGCCTGTTGATGGGCCGATGTTAGGAAACATGCCAGATTATGTATTGATTATCGTAGGTTGAATCAATTGACCGTGAAGAACAAGTATCTTTTGCCTAGGATAGACAATTTGTTTAATCAGTTGAAAGGGGCGTGCTACTTCTCGAAGATTGATCTATAGTCAGGGTATTATCAGTTGCGCGTCAGGGAAGAGGACGTGTAGAAGACGGCCTTCAGGACCAGTTTTTGGCATTACGAGTTCCTTATGATGTCATTCGGTCTGATGAACGCACTGGCCGTGTTCATGGATTTGATGAACCAGGTATTTCAGCCATTTCTATACCGATTCATCATCGTGTTAATCGATGACATCCTGATATACTCTGTAAGTCGGGAAGAGCACGAGGAACACTTACGAGCCGTCTTAGATACGCTAAAGAAGAACCAGTTGTTTCGCATAGTACAAGAAATGTGACTTCTGGAAAGAGGAAGTCAAGTTCCTAAGACATGTGGTGTCCAAGGAAGGGATATCAGTTGACCTTGCTAAGGTAGCCGCAGTTCAGGACTGAAAGCAGCCTGGTTCGGTTACTGAGGTGAGGAGTTTCCTTGGTCTGGTAGGTTACTACTGACGATTCATTTGGGATTTCTCGAAGATAGCTGCACTGTCTCGGTTGACACGTATGATCCGAAGTTTGCTCCGGAATGAGAAGGTGGAAGCGCACTTTTCAGAGTCGAAGGACGATCGATGTCCACCCCTGTGCTACTATTGTCAGAGCAAGGGGTCAAGTATACTATATACACCGACGCGTCTCTCGTTGGTTTGGGCTGTGTCCTTATGCAGAAGGATAGGGTGATCGCATATGCCTCGAGACAGTTGAGGAAACATGAGGAGAATTACCCTACACACGACTTGGAACTGGCAGTCATCGTCTTTGCATTAAAGCTTTGGAGACATTACCTCTACGGAGAGGAGTTCGAGCTTTTCTGTGACCACATGAGCCTTCGATATATATTCACTCAGCGGGACTTGAATATGAAGCAGCGCCGATCGATGGAGACCTTGAAAGACTTCGAGTTTGAGGTTTCCTACCATCCTGGCAAGTCCAACCTTGTGGCAGACGCTTTGAGCTGCAAAAAGGCGATAGTATTTACTGCTCCGCTGATGGTTGAGGAATGGCATATGGTGAAGTTCGTATGAGACTTCGAGCAGAAACTCACCGTGGAGGAGCCATTTGTGAGTGTCGTGCACATTCGGGTGTAGTCACTTATAGATGACAGGATTATTGAGGCCCAGAAGAGCGATGCACGACTGTCTGAGCTTCGAGAGCAAGCTAGCAATGACAAGGACTCCGAGTGGAGAGTTGACACAGTTGAGGGCCTACTGTGGCTGCCTATGCGTCCCAGACATTCATGACTTGAGACAGGAGATTCTCGAGGCTGCCCACAGATTGAAGCTTGCGATGCATCCTGGTAGCATAAAGATGTATCAGGTCCTGAAGAAGTCGTATTGGTGGGACAATATGAAGGCTCATATAGTGGAGTATGTCTCCTGTTGTCTCATGTGACAGCAGGTCAAGGGTGAAAATCGCCGACCTCCTGGACTACTTCAGCCCATGCCCATAGCTGAATGGAAGTGGGACTTCATCTCTATGAATTTTATAATGGAGCTGCTGAAGACGAGGAAGGGACATGACTCCATCTGGGTGTTCGTCGACCGGTTGACAAAGTCGGCTCATTTCCTTCCGATCAGAGTTTCAAACTCTGCAGACAAGTTGGCTAGATTGTACATTAAGGAGATAGTGCGTCTGCATGGAGTTCCCTTGGAGATTGTGTTGGACAGAGACACGCAATTCACATCTATCTTCTGGACTCGTATCCATGAAGCGATGGGTGTGAAGTTGAAGTTCAGTACCGCATTCCACCCACAGACCGATGGGCAGACGGAGCGAGTGAATCAGATTTTGGAGGATATGTTGTGGGCCTGTGTGTTAGACTTCAAGGATAGTTGGGATGACTGTCTCCCGTATGCAGAGTTCGCCTACAATAACAGCTTTTAGGTGAGTATTGGTATGACTCCTTATGAGGCCTTGTATGGGCGCCCTTGCCGAACACTGTATTATTAGGTAGAGGTCGACGAGCGCAATTTGATTGGCCTAGAGTTAGTACAGGCGACCTCAGAGAAGATTGATATTATCAGGCGTCAACTTCTTACAGCGCAGAGTAGACAGAAGAGTTATGCCGATACGAGGCGGCGACCGCTTGAGTTCGAAGTTAGAGACCATGTATTGTAACGCCCCGGATTTTTGCCAACCTGGGATTAGACGTCCTTAGGTAATGGGTCGATCCTAATACCTATTTAACTTGTCAGAACTGAATCCCAAAGTCTAAAGCCGCCTTTGAACTCATTTCCTTCACAAAATCTCACCCTTCATCACCTTGATCTTCCAATTTTTCTAATAACTTTCACCCTAGACACTATCTTAAACTAGCTAAGTAGTATAACTTGGATCACTTTATATACAAACTCCAAAGGCCTGAGTACCACCTCGACTTAATTCACTTAGGACTAAATCCTTTAGAAATGAGACAAAGTAACTAAGTACTAAACTCAATTAGCTATGAAATCCGTTAGGATCGCTTTAAATACGATCTGCAAGACCCAAAACTTGCAGAACAAGTGACGCTAGGTTACCCTAAAGTTTAGAACCAAACTCATTTCCCGTCGCTTTCGGGAATGAAACGAAACTTCAGTATTAGGTCTAGGTCGCACATCGGGATTCCGATTAACCCAAAGCTAAGGAACTAGGACCGCCCCTCCGGGCTTAACAATCATCTCAAAAATCAGCCTTATCAGATGTTCCACGGCCATTCGTTTCGAATCGGAGCGAGGTAGTGTGAAAAACACTATTCATAAGCCAAATTAAATATCGGAATAGTGATCCGCATCGTTCGTTGACGCGTCGATAAGCAACCTGACCGTCAGAATCAGACCAAATTACACCCTCGGATTAAGAAAAATTTCAGGAACATTTACATGTACTTGGAATTTCTGATCGTGGCCCACTGACCGTCGAACTGAAAGTGGTCCGCCACGTGCGATCTGCGTATCCGAATGAGTCAAAAACGTAATCCCACGTAGATCCATCGATGGTGAGCTTAAGTCTGACGTTTGGCTCAAAGAGGGCCACCAGAACTTCCTTTGAAGTGGAAAAGCGGCGAATATCCTATATAAGGTTACCCCATGAACCTAAGTCTATTTCCGTAATGTTTGAGACTATATAAGGAGCTTAGAGCACCCTCTCTTCCAGCCATACGAATTTGGGTTTTGGGAGAGAGAAAAGAGAGAGAAAGTGAGGAAGAAGTGGGAGAATCTCCCTGCCGTCGTTCCCTGCCATCCAACGGGCTGCACCACCACTTCCTTGATGTTTTTCCGGCGTCACCGACTCCGTTTTAAGGTAATAAAACCTAACCCTAGGTCTGATTCAAGGTAGAATCGTCGTAGGCTATGTAACAACTAACCGATTCCGCTCTTTAGGCTAGAAAACTCCCGTATACGGAGGTTCTTCTGCCCTTGCTGATTCGTTGAGTTTCAAAAGGCAAAGGTGAGGACTTTAAGTGTATAAGTTACGGTTTTCAACGCTTTCAATGTCAGATAATGGTAGATTCATGATCTGCTTGCAATTGCACATGTACAAAGTGCTTTCCGTTTCCTGTTTTGATTAGCGGTGTGAAATATGGAATTTCACATATTCTAGGTATACGTAGAAATACCGTATACGTATTTTTTTTGGATAAATGCTTGACATGTTTATTTAATGTTTAATTATATAACATATGAATAAAATACTAGTTTGGCGAAAGAAATCGTCAAATTATATGTTCCTTTGTAATGCCGTATGTTGAAAATACGTATTGTAGAAATACCGTATACGTATTTCTTTTGGAATAATGTTTGACATATGTATTTAATGTATGACTATACAATACATGATTAAAATACTAGCTTGGCGAAAGGGATCGCCGAAATCTATGTTCCTTTGTAAACACTATGTATGTCGAACTTGGGTATACGTGAAAGTACCATATACGTATAAAATTTGCTGATGTGGTTGCCATGATTATTTGCTGTATGATTATGATATACATGGATAAAATACTCACGTGGCGAAGGGACAACCCTAACACGTATTTTGCTAACATACGTCATGTATGTTGTAATAGTGTATTCTAAGTGTTTGTGAAAATGACTGAATGAGTATAGAATTCTCATTCGTGCTCGCCATGACTAATTGTCATGGATTCATGATTGTTGTATTGGCGATACCCTTTTGACGAAAGGATTTTCCCTAGTTCACGCCACGGCCAATATACACTATATATCTTTGAAATGTGTGGCCCAAGTGTCATGGAAATGATTGAATGAATATGGAACTTGGATTCACCGCTTGCCATGACCATCCGTCGTGGGTGTACGCGTGTTATGATTGGGGCAACTCCCTAGGGAAAGGATTTGGCCTAATGCCTATGTGATCGACATATGTCATGTATGTTGATGTATGTTTGCTTAAGTGTTTCTTGAAATGTCTGAATGAGTAGTAGTTAGCAAAGTGTAATGTTTTAGGGTGTTGAGATGGGATTCTCAACTACTCTAGAGACATGTATGACTACCTCCATGAGGTTATTTGCTTAAACCGCTTACTTGTAATATATGTGTTTGTATTCCTATTGATGAAGTGCTTTACAACATGCTTTCTATCATGCTTTATAACATGCCTTATAACATGCCTACTAGCATGCTTTAATTACTTTGTTATCATGCTTTACTCCACATGCTATGGATGCGAATTGATTGTGTTTGGGGCTATGATTATAGTCCGACAATCGGTGTAACTGAATTCGTGGTTGCAATTCATTTGCCACGTGAGATGTGTTCGACGAACCCGAGTCGTACTTCGGTTGGCGATAGTGGTCGGCCACGCGAAGTGCTTATGCACTTCATGTCGTTCAACTTGTTGTGCGCTCGAGCTAGCCGAGCTCGTCAAGTAACCCGATTTGTCTAATGTATGTTCACCATGTTTGGTCGCTCTGCTTGAACCTAGGGTACCAAACTTACCAAAGTGAAATCCTTTTAACCATGGTACCTCGATCCGCTAAGACGCATGAGCCGGGCATGGTGGTATGGGACACCGTGGTCGATTTGTCGGCCCCACGCCGGGGTCATGTACCTCCCGTAGTGACCATTGCGCAACCAACCTCGTGAGCCGATTATGGTGGTATGGGACACTATATTCGAGTTGTCGATACTTACGGCGAGAGCCGAGTACGGTGAGACCCGTGCTCGTCTTGTGACGGCGACGAGTCCTCCGTAGTATCTTCGAGTATACTCCAAGGTCCTGATTGGCGACGAGTCTTTCACAAAGAATCGGAGTATGAGTTGAGCCGAGTACGGTGAGACCGTATTCGAGTGACGGCTAGTGATTGAGCCAGGTACGGTGAGATATGTACTTGAGCTGACGGCCAGCAATTGAGCCGCATACGGTGAGATCTGTATCCGAGCTGACGGGTGACGAGCCCTTTGCGATGCCTTCACTACGCTTCTCAAACCATAATATCGTATGAGATTAGCTAGGCTTGACGACCCTAGAATGGATCATGTTTGGGAATGATACAAGGGAGGTACCTTAGTTTCCCAATATTGCTGTTTGAAATGGACTAATAATAACTCGGTAATCATGATCATCATGCACCGCATGTGCTTTGTAGATGTGGCGCACTAAGGGAGTAGCATTCGCGAACGTAAGATGATGTCGCTTGAGGGTGGTTTGGCAAGGGCATACAGCATCATGTCATATCATTTTTGCACTTAACAAGAGTAGTTAGAAATGTTTGATTTGTACTGCTTTATCATTACTGCTTGATTGATTTGATAACATGTTAACCTATACTTTACTGTTCCACTGAGTTGATCACTCACTCCCACGTTACGGGACGGTGTTTGCAACACCAACCAGATTATTGAGTTTCAGGTGGTGGCGATGCTTGTGAAGCAGAGCCGGACTACTTTCTATGATGATAGGAGGAATTCTCCTATCTCGTATCTCTCGACGGGTCTCAAGACACAGTCTTATTGAGGGGCTATGGTATTTGGGATAGGAGACATTACACTTCCTCACATTAGGTATATTTTAGAACTGTACTTGTAATTATTTAACCTGGTAACATTATCACACTCTGGAGACTCATTATAGTTCATATATTTTGTCTACCTATCACAGTCTTCCGCTTGCTAATTTACTGTCTCTGGAGTATGATATTCTGTTTTGGCTTAATCTCACTCATGTTCAATGCACAAGTATAGTCAACATTCAAACATCATTCATTTTGTTGCATAAGTGATGTTCGGAACTCGGGAGTTGAGTTTACGCTTGACCCCGATTTTTCGAGGCGTTACAAGATGGTATCAGAGCATGATTTTGATTAAACCGGACCTGGGTTATGGTCACACGACGCACACTGACGCACTCTGACTTAGGAGGGAGCGACGGAATGTAGAAACAGTCTTAGACATCCCTGTTCCGTCTAGCGGCTAGTTCACTGAAAATGAACGCCGAAATCGAGTCTGTATTCAACCATGGTCGCACGGGTCGACCTTAAAACATTCCTAGGTGTCTATCAATGAGTCTAGATTACAATCCACTTCACCCTAACCGTTGACCATCGGTAGAATATAGGATAGGCGTGATGAGGATAACTACTCGAATCCTCGAAACTTCTCTGGACTCCTTGCAGAGACTTCTCGAATCAATGAGGAAAGAAAGCGAGAGACTAGAAATAAATTCTAAGAAATCCAAAATTGATTAATGAATGAAGAAAAAATGAGTTCACAACCCTTTAAATAGGAATGCCAAGCAATGGTAAAGAAATCAGAAACAAACTACAACTAAAACTCCTAGAATTCGCGACTTACCATAAGGTGGTGATGTCGCTAGTGCTTGCAAGAAAGTTTTCACCAAGAATAATAAGTGTCCTATTTGGCTTCACCAAACCATTCTCCTAATTATTCTAAGCCTCTTACGCGATGAGCGCAACTCCTAAAGCCCAATGGATGAAGAGTAACTAAACAAAAATTACTGTTTTAGTAAAATGAAATTAAAACAGGGAACTGACTGTCATCCGGAGGCGTTTTTCGCAATTCCGGGCTGCGCAACCCGGCATAGCTGGGTTGGTTGGCTTCATTAGCTCGTTCTACCCCAAATTCATATATTTTACGTCAGACAACTCATTCCGGATTGCAAGTTACGTCCGGTTTCTCCGAAACTACCTAAAATGAAGCGAATCGGGATCGAGGGGCCAAACGGAGCACTCCGGAGGGATCCAAGGTGGGACCCAGCATTTTTGGGGCCCGGGGACTGGAGGAACACGTCCCCACCGCGGCGGCGCGGTTCCGGCCAAGTCCGACCGCGCGCCACCGCGCCACGGCGGCGGACCGCGGTCCGGTCGGCTTTCCGGCGAAACTCCAAGCTTGGGGTTGGTCGGTTCAGCCCCCTCTACCCCATGGCACGTGCCAAATGTCCATTTGGTTAGGATTTGGGGCTGGAGCACCCTTTTCTCTCATTTCCCCTCTTTTCAAGCACCTTCACCTCCATTTTCGATTTTGCTGAAAACCCATCCCTCCAAACCTTCAATCCTTCCATTTCCTTCCATAACTCAAAGACTCCCATCCATCACAGCAGCCCTAACCTCCTATCCTTCCCCTCTCTTTCACATGTGAGCTCCCACCCCCTCACTTGGAGCTCAAATTCGTGCAACCTTCAAACCCATCCCGTTTCTCCCTTATTCCCTCTTCATTTCTTGTTATTCGTGTCTCTTCAACTCCCTGTTGGGACGTTGTCCGTGGAGTATCAAAGAAGACAGCCCCCTTTCTCTCTCCTTCCTTCATTTTCATGGCCCTATTCGAGACGATTACGGCCATTTCCTCGATTTCATGGGGCTTGGGTGTATCCCATGTTTTCCAACACCATGTTTAAAATGTATGTAATTAAAAGAATATTTCAAGTTTTTCCTTTCAATTACAATTAGAAATTTATCATGCTGGGATTTGGAAATCCCATCTCACACTTTCCACCACTAGACTCATTTCCCAAAGCCTATAAAAAATTTAATCCCCACCCACCCTCCTACCAACCATGTCACACCCGATCCCAAGGTAGGATTAGTAATGCGTTCCCATCTAATACAACTTAAGACCATTGGTCAAATAGTGTTGGAGTGATAAAGTCCCTTGACATACATTAACCCACCACACTCTGATAGCTTAAGCTTTTGGAGTAAATGGTTGTTTGACAAATAGGCCATAGAGTTTTGGACCTAGAGCGATACTCCTAGTTTTCGACAGACCTGACCGTATAGGAAATCTAACAAATTAATAATGTAAACTCCAGGATCTTCTTAGCTGGTGTGAGCATGTGTGAAAAGCTCGAGCGTCAAGTACAGATGAATAATTTCTTGTATTAGAAATGATCTGAAATCATCTAGTGTGTAAGCATAGACTAATAGATTACCACTATTTATAAATTGAGACTAGGCTACTGGTTCTACTACGGAACGTAAAAGACTGATTATGCTAAGATAATTGCACGATAGTTGAAAGATGGACTTGGTTAATAGGCTGGATTAGGTTGGAGTGAGACCTCACTCCTTCGTCGGATCCCTTAATACTCATAGGCTCCTTTAATAATTCTTAGAAAAGTTGTTTGATTAGTAACTATACACGCTCAGTATCCCATTGATTTAATGTTAGGTCAAATCGATACACCCCTTAGAATCACCTTCTCACGGACTTAGTACAATGGGAACACGGAGTAGAGAAACTACATTTAAGCGAGGTATTCGCGGTCTGAATCGAATTCTCAATCCTGGTAGTGACCAATGAACCCTATGCTCTGATCAAGCAGAAGGTCGGGATCAGCTAGGATTAAGAAATGATATGACAATTTTCTGTCCTAGCTAGGCAGAAGATCCATGTATCCGACTCAGACCCACTACACAACATTCTTTCCGTGTTGGCCCGACATTTACAACTAAAAGTTTATAATTTTGTCCTTGAAACGTGTTAGGAGTATATAGCTGATAGAGACTATGTCTTTTGGACCTAAGGAATTGTCCAAATGGGCAACATGACAGTTAGGAATTAGGTCCCAAATCACATGCCATGTCGGCATACGTATTGTGCTTATGAACGTAAAAAGATAGCCTGCCTATTAAGCTAGACATGATTAAATAGGATAAGTCTAGACCGCGACAAAAATTCCTTAGTAGAATTAGGCATCTCGCCACAAACTTCATCTTTAGCTCCTTTCTATGACCATAGGTATCAATGCCATCGTACACATCGTCGATGAAAGGCAGACCAATGTATTTCCCATTTCATGTCAAGGATAGGTTATAAATTACACCTTGATCCGACATACGGATCAGGGCATAACTCTTGAGCCTTAAGGGTGAAACAAAAATTTTAAGGGGGTAGAACATGATGAACCTAATCTAGTTAGGTTACCTATTGCATCTCTTGATCTGGGTGGCACAGCGAAAGCATGGTGGACCCTACCCCACTGGCCCAGGATCGAAACGGTGCTCGTTAACATATGCACATTATAGAAGTCCTAACAAGTTTTACTACGAAACCATTTTAGGATGATCTAGTAAGATTTGATTCACCCTTTCCCTGGGACATAGATAATATCAAGGACTCTCTTAGACTAAGACCTAAAGGGCAACCTTAGAATAAACAATTTGAACCTTTCAATGATGGACATTCCCTATGTTTCTAGGGTGATCGGACTACGGAGTTACTGAAATATACAAATGCGAAGCATTCGCGGCTTGACCTAATTCTCAATCCTGGGCGACTACCAATGGACTCACTGCTTGACCGAGCAGAAGACCAGATTCACCAGATTCGGAAGGGATACGATGAGCCTCCTACCCTGGTCAGGTGGATGATCGATGTATCGGGATCGAGCCCACTATTACCGTCTCTCCGTGTTGGTCAAACAATGAAAACAACTATCTTACTCTAAATTGTGGGAATTGTCGTCGAGACTCCAAATAGGTAAAGAAATAAATGGTAGCAAACCATCAGGGTATGAGAAATGGATGAAGAATTAAGTTTTAAGGGGTAGACTAAAAGGAACCAGACTAGTATATGCCCTACTACGTGTAGGAACTCGAAATCAACAAGTCTTAGGCAAATGAAATAATAGAAATATTTCCTTATTACCCTTAGGCAATTTCGGGGACGAAATTTTGTTTTAAGGGGGGGTAGATTGTAACGCCCGGATTTTTGCCAACTGGGATTAGACGTCCTTAGGTAATGGGTCGATCCTAATACCTATTTAACTTGTCAGAACTGAATCCCAAAGTCTAAAGCCGCCTTTGAACTCATTTCCTTCACAAAATCTCACCCTTCATCACCTTGATCTTCCAATTTTTCTAATAACTTTCACCCTAGACACTATCTTAAACTAGCTAAGTAGTATAACTTGGATCACTTTATATACAAACTCCAAAGGCCTGAGTACCACCTCGACCAGAATTCACTTAGGACTAAATCCTTTAGAAATGAGACAAAGTAACTAAGTACTAAACTCAATTAGCTATGAAATCCGTTAGGATCGCTTTAAATACGATCTGCAAGACCCAAAACTTGCAGAACAAGTGACGCTAGGTTACCCTAAAGTTTAGAACCAAACTCATTTCCCGTCTGCTTTCGGGAATGAAACGAAACTTCGTATTAGGTCTAGGTCGCACATCGGGATTCCGATTAACCCAAAGCTAAGGAACTAGGACCGCCCCTCTGGGCTTAACAATCATCTCAAAAATCAGCCTTATCCGATGTTCCACGGCCATTCGTTTCGAATCGGAGCGAGGTAGTGTGAAAAACACTATTCATAAGCCAAATTAAATATCTGGAATAGTGATCTGGCATCGTTCGTTGACGCGTCAGTATTAAGCAACCCGACCGTCGAATCGACCAAATTACACCCTCGGATTAAGAAAATTTCAGGAACATTTACATGTACTTGGAATTTCTGATCGTGGCCCACTGACCGTCGAACTGAAAGTGGTCCGCCACGTGCGATCTGCGTATCCGAATGAGTCAAAAACGTAATCCCACGTAGATCCATCGATGGTGAGCTTAAGTCTGACGTTTGGCTCAAAGAGGGCCACCAGAACTTCCTTTTGCTGGAAAAGCGGCGAATATCCTATATAAGCAGTACCCCATGAACCTAAGTCTATTTCCGTAATGTTTGAGACTATATAAGGAGCTTAGAGCACCCTCTCTTCCAGCCATACGAATTTGGGTTTTGGGAGAGAGAAAAGAGAGAGAAAGTGAGGAAGAAGTGGGAGAATCTCCTGGCCAGTCGTTCCCTGCCATCCAACGGGCTGCACCACCACTTCCTTGATGTTTTTCCGGCGTCACCGACTCCGTTTTAAGGTAATAAAACCTAACCCTAGGTCTGATTCAAGGTAGAATCGTCGTAGGCTATGTAACAACTAACCGATTCCGCTCTTTAGGCTAGAAAACTCCCGTATACGGAGGTTCTTCTGCCCTTGCTGATTCGTTGAGTTTCAAAAGGCAAAGGTGAGGACTTTAAGTGTATAAGTTACGGTTTTCAACGCTTTCAATGTCAGATAATGGTAGATTCATGATCTGCTTGCAATTGCACATGTACAAAGTGCTTTCCGTTTCTGTTTTGATTAGCGGTGTGAAATATGGAATTTCACATATTCTAGGTATACGTAGAAATACCGTATACGTATTTTTTTTGGATAAATGCTTGACATGTTTATTTAATGTTTAATTATATAACATATGAATAAAATACTAGTTTGGCGAAAGAAATCGTCAAATTATATGTTCCTTTGTAAATGTGCCGTATGTTGAAAATACGTATTGTAGAAATACCGTATAATATTTCTTTTGGAATAATGTTTGACATATGTATTTAATGTATGACTATACAATACATGATTAAAATACTAGCTTAGCGAAAGGGATCGCGAAATCTATGTTCCTTTGTAAACACTATGTATGTCGAACTTGGGTATACGTGAAAGTACCATATACGTATAAAATTTGCTGATGTGGTTGCCATGATTATTTGCTGTATGATTATGATATACATGGATAAAATACTCACGTGGCGAAGGGACAACCCTAACACGTATTTTGCTAACATACGTCATGTATGTTGTAATAGTGTATTCTAAGTGTTTGTGAAAATGGTGAATGAGTATAGAATTCTCATTCGTGCTCGCCATGACTAATTGTCATGGATTCATGATTGTTGTATTGGCGATACCCTTTTGTGAAAGGATTTTCCCTAGTTCACGCCACGGCCAATATACACTATATATCTTTGAAATGTGTGGCCCAAGTGTTTTGCGGAAATGATTGAATGAATATGGAACTTGGATTCCTCGCTTGCCATGACCATCCGTCGTGGGTGTACGCGTGTTATGATTGGGGCAACTCCTAGGGAAAGGATTTGGCCTAATGCCTATGTGATCGACATATGTCATGTATGTTGATGTATGTTTGCTTAAGTGTTTCTTGAAATGTCGAATGAGTAGTAGTTAGCAAAGTGTAATGTTTTAGGGTGTTGAGATGGGATTCTCAACTACTCTAGAGACATGTATGACTACCTCCATGAGGTTATTTGCTTAAACCGCTTACTTGTAATATATGTGTTTGTATTCCTATTGATGAAGTGCTTTACAACATGCTTTCTATCATGCTTTATAACATGCCTTATAACATGCCTACTAGCATGCTTTAATTACTTTGTTATCATGCTTTACTCCACATGCTATGGATGCGAATTGATTGTGTTTGGGGCTATGATTATAGTCCAGACAATCGGTACCAGAATTGAATTCGTGGTTGCAATTCATTTGCCACGTGAGATGTGTTCGACGAACCCGAGTCGTACTTCGGTTGGCGATAGTGGTCGGCCACGCGAAGTGCTTATGCACTTCATGTCGTTCAACTTGTTGTGCGCTCGAGCTAGCCGAGCTCGTCAAGTAACCCGATTTGTCTAATGTATGTTCACCATGTTTGGTCGCCTCTGCTTGAACCTAGGGTACCAAACTTACCAGTGAAATCCCTTTTAACCATGGTACCTCGATCCGCTAAGACGCATGAGCGGGCATGGTGGTATGGGACACCGTGGTCGAGCTGTCGGCCTACGCTGGGGTCATGTACCTCCCCGTAGTGACCATTGCGCAACCAACCTCGTGAGCCGATTATGGTGGTATGGGACACTATATTCGAGCTGTCGATACTTACGGCGAGAGCCGAGTACGGTGAGTGTGTGTGTTCGTCTTTGACGGCGACGAGTCCTCCGTAGTATCTTCGAGTATACTCCAAGGTCTGTGATTGGCGACGAGTCTTTCACAGCAACTGGAGTATGAGTTGAGCCGAGTACGGTGAGACCTGTATTCGAGCTGACGGCTAGTGATTGAGCCAGGTACGGTGAGATATGTACTTGAGCTGACGGCCAGCAATTGAGCCGCATACGGTGAGATCTGTATCCGAGCTGACGGGTGACGAGCCCTTTGCGATGCCTTCACTACGCTTCTCAAACCATAATATCGTATGAGATTAGCTAGGCTTGACGACCCTAGAATGGATCATGTTTGGGAATGATACAAGGGAGGTACCTTAGTTTCCCAATATTGCTGTTTGAAATGGACTAATAATAACTCGGTAATCATGATCATCATGCACCGCATGTGCTTTGTAGATGTGGCGCACTAAGGGAGTAGCATTCGCGAACGTAAGATGATGTCGCTTGAGGGTGGTTTGGCAAGGGCATACAGCATCATGTCATATCATTTTTGCACTTAACAAGAGTAGTTAGAAATGTTTGATTTGTACTGCTTTATCATTACTGCTTGATTGATTTGATAACATGTTAACCTATACTTTACTGTTCCACTGAGTTGATCACTCACTCCCACGTTACGGGACGGTGTTTGCAACACCAACCAGATTTATTGAGTTTCAGGTGGTGGCGATGCTTGTGAAGCAGAGCCGGACTACTTTCTATGATGATAGGAGGAATTCTCCTATCTCGTATCTCTCGACGGGTCTCTCGAAGACCTCGGTGCACCGTATTGACGGGGCTATGGTATTTGGGATAGGAGACATTACACTTCCTCACATTAGGTATATTTTAGAACTGTACTTGTAATTATTTAACCTGGTAACATTATCACACTCTGGAGACTCATTATAGTTCATATATTTTGTCTACCTATCACAGTCTTCCGCTTGCTAATTTACTGTCTCTGGAGTATGATATTCTGTTTTGGCTTAATCTCACTCATGTTCAATGCACAAGTATAGTCAACATTCAAGCATCATTCATTTTGTTGCATAAGTGATGTTCTGGAACTCGGGAGTTGAGTTTACGCTTGACCCCCGATTTTCAGGGCGTTACAATTCCTCCGAGTTTTCCCCATGAAGAGAGTCCTTCGGTTTGGAAAGAAGGGGAAACTTACGCCGCGGTTCATTGGCCCATTCCAGATACTTGACCGAGTGGGTGTGGTGGCATACTGCTTGGCTTTGCCCACTCCACTTGCAGGTGTGCATAACGTATTTCATGTTTTCATGCTAGAGAAGTACGTTCCTGATCCTTCCTATATCATCAAATGGGAGCAAGTGCAGTTGAGCGAGGACGCTACGTATGTACTACATCCGACGCGTATCCTAGACACGAAGGAGCAGGTGTTGCATAGCAAGGTCATCCCACTTGTGAAGATACTATGGACACATCAGACAGAGGAAGAGGCTATTGGGAAACTGAAGTTGAGGTCAGAAAGAACTACCCTCAGATTCTCGAGGTGTACGAAAAGGTACTAATTTCTAGGACAAAATTTTTCTTTAAGGGGGGTAGATTGTAACATCTCGGAAAATTCTATACAAAGACTCGAGTACCACCTCAGGAAGAAATCACTCAGGATCAAATCCTTTAGAAATTAGACAAAGTTAACTAAGTGTTAAACTAGATTAGTTATGAAATCCGCTTGAAGCACTTTAAATACGATCTGCAAGACACAAAACTTGTAGAATCATTGACGCTAGGTTACCCTAAAATCTAGGATCAATCTCATTACCCAATTGCTCTCGGGAGCACATTGAAACTCCATATTGGATCTGGACTGCACGTCAAAAGTCCGATTACGATGAAGTTATATAATTAGGACCCCCTTGCTGGGCTTGACAACTATCTCGGAAATCAAATCCAGATAGTGTCCTGGGGCTATTTGCTTGAGCCCGGAGTGAAGTGTGTGAGAAAACGTGGATTTATTTAGAAATTAAATCTACTTTAAGTAATCTGAGACCTGTTGCTTGTGGGCCTGATATAAGCAATCAGATCGTTAAAATCTGACTCAAATACACCCTCGAATCAGGGGAAATTATATACGTATGTACGTGTACTTGTAACCCTGATCGAGTTTGGTGACCGTTGAACAGAAACTAGTCCGCCACACGTGATCTGGAAACCTGACTTGAACAAAAACTTAACTCGACCTACATCCGTAGTCAGTGAGCTTAAGTCCGACCTTTGGCTTAAGGGGGGGCTCCGAAAATGCTCCATTGAGCTAAAACAGATGCCCTTTGGACCTAACTTAAGTATACCTTGGCCCTGGGGCCATTTCCATCAGTTTTAAGCCTATATAAGGACCTTAAACCCTCTCTCATGCACACCATACGAATTTGAGAAAACCCTAGGAGAGAGAAGAGAGTAAAGAGAGGGAAAGTGAGAGAGAAGTTGGTGTCCTTTCTGGGAATCTATCCCTGTTATTCTGCGTGCCGATTCATCACTACCGTATCGCTTTTCCGACGATTCTGATTCCATTTTCGGGTAAGAAAACCTAACCCTAATCTATTTTAGGGTTTCAATTGTTGCAAGTAGTGAAATAGCTAATCTATTTCATGTAATAGGTTGCCATTGTGCCTTAGACGAAGCGTGGGTGAACGAATTGACTCTGTTACGCGTTTATCGGCGTAAGGTGCGGACTATAGACGTATAGGTTATGGTTTTTAAAGCTTTCAATGTCAGATAATGATAAATTCATGATCTGGGTATTATTTCACATGCAAAATGTGATGTTTGTTTTGCGATTCAGTTACATATGCAAATTATGGTGTTTAGTATATTCTGTATATTTGTAGAAAATACCGTATACGTATAAAATATGAAAGTGTATTTGTCATGATTAATTATTGTATGTACGTGCTATATATATGTGTAATACTTGCTCGGTGAAAGAATTTGCCCTAATTCATGTTTTCGCTAATATGCGTTATGTATGTTAATAAGTGTATTCTAAGTGTTTGTGAAAATGCTTATAAGAGTAAGTATTTAGATGATAGTGCTTAGGGTAGGTGTTGAGATAAGATTCTCAACTACCTTAGAGATGTGTATGATTTCCTTCATACAAGTTATTTAATTTAATCGCTTACTTATGAAACATATGTGTTCGTATTTCCTGTTTATATTGTGCTTTATAACATGTTTGAATTTGTAAGACCCATATCTTAGTCCGTACCATTCCGTAGGATACCGCGATCTTCCCGGTCGATTTTCGGCAACCTTCGACCTTTATCCGATGTTTGCGAGCGACCTTGAGACGCATGCCGTCAACTAGAGTCAGCTCAAACCAAGACCTGTACCTTTGTGACTGTGCCGTTGCCGCGGTTCTGATGCCACGTCTCGCGCGCCGAGGCAATACCCAAGCCAGGAGATGTGGGCCCGCGTTCAGTTCGAGAAAAATACTGCATGTTGTAATTTTGAGGGAATCTCTACGAAATGTCATATCAATCCATCAATCAATCAAAGTACTCCCATCACCTCATATCAAGTACACATTACCCCATCCCCAAGCAACCCCTAAAGTCAACACTCTCTCATACAAAGTACACCCATCACTCACTTTTTCACCCATCACACCCATCTCTCTCTCTCTCTCTTACACCTCTCTCTCATCGCTCTCTCTCTCATTCTCCCAAGCAACTCCCAAGAGAAGAATCGTCCATGGCTTCCATGGAGAAGCCATGTGTGGCTCACCTTCCTATCACCCAATCCCAACCCTTCAAAATCAATCTTAATCGTTGAAATGCATTCCGTGGGGCTCTAGATAGCATTGGAGGAAGGATGAGTCCAGGATTTAAAGGTGAGTGATTTATGATTTGATGTTGATGATGATGTTTCCATTATGATTTGGGTATTCTTGTGGTTATGCTTATTACGAATTAAATGTACTTTGAGAAAAAAATCCTCCTTGTAGGATCCCAAGATCGGAATTTGGCGTACAGGCGCTAAGAGCCGAGAATGGGGTACTACAGAAGCTGTCGGCACCGAATTCGGCGATCGGGATTCCTGTGAATCCGATTTCCGAGTTTGGGGCATGACAGAAGTTGGTATCAAAGCATAACTTGGGAATACCTGAGGATAACATCACACGTCTGCTGATAGCTATGCTACACTGTGTAATTGTTGAGAACTTAGAATAGTTAGACCCCCCGAGTTTGAATAACTTAAAAACTTCCTGATATAGCTCCCTATCATGTGTGCATTTGTGAGTACCCAAGGATGATAGGCCCTTGTTACTTTCCGTAGGACATGGCACCCAAGAGTGTGACCCTAGCGACTTCCATTTCCTCTTCCGAGTTTCTTGTTCCCCCACCTGAGACTTCTGCACCCCCATCCGAGTCTAGCGCAACACCGACCATGTCCGTAAGTACGGACCTGCTACAGCAGATGTTACAAGCAATGATCGCCAATCTTCAGGGAGGAGACCGGAAGAGGAAGGCCCCCTCCGGTAGCTCCCAGCTGCAGCGATGTCTATGGCCACAGAGGCATAGGAACCGTCCATTCTTTCGAGTATTTGCACCACCTAAACGTCAGTCCTCAAGTGTATGCTTCAGATGTGATGAGGCGGGGCACCGCTTCTGGGAGTGCCCCCACCCTCGGCAGCACATGCCACCTAGACCGTTCTCTGGTGCTTGCTTTGGGTGTGGTGGGATAGGGCATCGTAGGAGCGAGTGTCCCCGTCCTAAGCAGCAGCAACGACGACAGTATCTGTTGTTGGGACCCCATTAGCGGCAGCGGCAACAGAAGGATCCTCAGACATCAGGAGTCGTCGACGATTTGTGTGACTTGACCCCTACACCGTCTTCCTAGATTGTTCATGAACGAGGCGTCTTGAGAGTTAGAGCTTGAGATTTGTGGGCGTTATCCCCATCCCTTGGATGATTGATCGTGTGTTGTATTTTGTATGTTATCTCTGATTTTATATAGTGATGTTATGTTTCTTCTCCCTTACGAGTTATGACTAGTTGCGATGATTGCATAAATTTCGATGATAAAATTTTATTAGGAGGGGAGAGCTGTAAGACCCGTATCTTAGTCCGTACCATTCCATAGGATACCGCGATCTTCTCGGTCGAATTTCGGCAACCTTCAACCTTTATTCAATGTTTGCATGCAACCCTGAGACACATGCCGCCAACCAGAGTCGACTCAACCCAAGACCTGTACCTTTGTGACCGTGCCGTTACCACGGTTCCGACGCCGCGTCTCGCGCGCCGAGGCGATACCCATGCCAGGAGATGTGGGCCCGCATTCAGTTCGAGAAAAATACCACACGTTGCAATTCCGAGGGAATCTCTACGAAATGTCATATCAATCCATCAATCAATCAAAGTACTCCCATCACCTCATGTCAAGTACACATCACCCCATCCCCAAGCAACCCCTAAAGTCAACACTCTCTTACACAAAGTACACCCATCACTCACTTTTTCACCCATCACACCCATCTCTCTCTCTCTCTCTCTCTTACACCTCTCTCTCATCTCTCTCTCTCTCATTCTCCCAAGCAACTCCCAAGAGAAGAATAATCCATGGCTTCCATGGAGAAGCCATGTGTGGCCCACCTTCCTATCACCCAATCCCAACCCTCCAAAATCAATCTTAACCATTGAAATGCATTCCGTGGGGCTCTAGATAACATTGGAGGAAGGATGAGTCCAAGATCTAAAGGTGAGTGATTTATGATTTAATGTTGATGATGAAGTTTGCATTGTGATTTGGGTATTCTTGTGGTTATGCTTATTACGAATTAAATGTACCTTGAGAAAAAAAATCCTCCTTGTAGGATCCCAGGATCGGAATCTGGCGTACGGGCGCTAAGAGCCGAGAATGGGGTACTATGGAGGCTGTTGGCACCGAATTCGGCGATCAGGATTCCTGTGAATCTGATTTTCGGGTTTGGGGCATGACAGAATTGCTTGTTAATTCTGCTTTGACTACTATACATGCTTTCTGATTACGGATTGAATGTGATTGGGGCTATGTTATAGTCCAGGCAATCGGTAACAAGTTTGAAGTCGTGGCTGAGATTCATTCACCACGTAGGACATGTTTGACAAACCCATGTCGTGTGTTGGTCGTCGGCAGTGGTTAGGCCACACGAAGTGCTTATGCACTTCATGTCGATCGATACAATGTACGCTTGTGCTAGTCGAGCTTGTCAAGTAATCCGATGTGCCGATGTATGTTCACCATGTATGGACGCTACTGCTTGAACCTCAGGTACCAAACTCACCAGTGAAATCCCGTTTAACCTTGGTACCTCGATTCGTTAAGACTCATGAGCCAGACATGGTGGTATGGGACACCATGGTCGAGCTGTCGGCCTATGCTGGGGCGATGAGCCTCCCCGTAGTGACCAGTGAGTAATCCAGACTCGTGAGCCGAATACGGTGGTATGGGACACTGTATTCGAGCTGTCGGCCTACACTAATTGGTGACGAGCCCTTTGTAGTGACCTCGAGCATACTCTAAGTCTACGTAAAGGCGACAACCTTTCCGTAGCATCTAGAGTATAAACTGGTCCTGCACTGATTTGATGATGAGCCCTTTGCAGTGACCTAGAACCGCAATATCGTATGAGATTTACTAGGACTGATGACCCTATATTGGATCATTGTTTGGGAAATGAAATAAGGGAGGTACCTTAGTTTCCCAATCCTACTGTATGAAAAGGACTAATAAGAACTTGGTAATCATATGCATGCACCGCATTACTCATGCATTCAGGGGTTACAGGTCAAGCACTGAGGCAGTGTTGTCATGCATGAACGTGAGATGAAGTATCTGAGAGAGCGTAGGCGAGGGCATGCATTATACATCCATACCATTTTTATATTAACAACAGCACTTAGGAATGTGTGATTTACTGCTTTATCATTACTGCTTGATTGAATTGATAACATGCTAACCTTTGCTCTATTGTTCCACTGAGTTGATCACTCACTTCCACGTTACGGGACGGTGTTTTAAACACCAAACCAGACTCTGTCTTGATTTCAGATGATGGCATGACTCCCGAGGCGGAGCCTGATTATTACGACGATCAGGACGAGTACACTTACATGCAGTTCTCGGATGGCTTCGCTTAGGCTCTCCTGGTCGACGGGGCTACAAGGTTTTATTTCAGTTGAACTACTTTTGATACTTTCGACTTCTGTAACATCACATATAATATTTCAAGTATACAGTGACTTAGTGTTATATTCATACTCTAGAGACCGATTCTGATCTTTTGACTTACATACGTTTATTTATATTTCTCAGTCTTTCGCTTGCGTCTTACAACTTGATCTGGAGTATGAATTACTATTTTGGTATAATCCCACTAGTGATTAATGCACTAACACAGACAACATTGAATCATAAGCATATATGTTGCATAAGTGATGTTTTGGAACTCGGGAGTTGAGTTGCTACTCGACCCCCGATTTTCAGGGCGTAATAATACAACTGGTCGAGCAGTCTCTAGGACTGGTTGTAGACGAACAAAAATTTCTGAAAAATTGCAACCAACATAGGACTGGTCCTGAAATTTTTTGGACTGGTCGAGCCAATGCTAGGATTAGTCAAACAGGGTTCAGGACTAGTCTTAGAACAGTCCAAATACATGTAAAGTGATTCGATTTGAATTATGTATACAAAATGACCTACCCTAAGGTCAATCTAAGGTCAATCATACCTTCACCATGAAGTATGAACATTGAACCTTTTCTTCTTCAGATGATTCTGAAATTCAAGAAGCTTGAGTCACCAACACTTAATAAAGCTTGAAATCTTCAGTAGCTTGAATTCATAGTTCTTAAATTGTACTTTACCTAGAGTCTTGAACAAGATTTCGTCTTCGATGTAGCTTTAAAACTCTGATGCTTTAAAGAAGAGAACAATGTAACTCATCTTGCAGTTCTTGAAATAGATCATTATTCTTGACTTGAAGCATTGTGATGCAGTGCCTTGAACATATGTATATCAACGCGCTACACAAGACACAGATTGAGGTTTTGGCACCACAAAATTTGACAATCAAAGGAGCAAGAAACCATAGCACTTACAATCTGCCCCTTTGTCAAATTTATGACAAAACACACTCAACAATAATATAACCAATATACACATAAAGAATCATGCCCCAGTTATAAAAGAAAACCAGTTATTTCTTAGTTAAAGAATCATGCACCAGTTATCATCAATTAGCACACATCATCATGAAGTAGGCAAAACACCTTCTTCCTTACTCCCCCTGAGTAGCACACATAAAAAAAAAATGCCACTTGCTACATCCATATCCATAAGCAAACAAACATAAATATTCTCCCCCCTTTTGTCATAATATGACAAAGGAAGCAATTAAGATATGGAAGAGGAAAATGAACAAGAGAGTATTAAAGGAGAGAAGTAGTCAAGATATAAAAGAAGTATAAGCAAATTCAAAGTTCACATATCATTAACCAGCAACCTGAAGTAAAATCAAAGTTCACATACCAACAAAAACAAAGTAATATAAAAGTTATTACAGACCAAAGGATAACACACTTAATCAAATCCTAAAGAAGGAGCAGGTATGGTAGGATCCATTTTATGAAGGCCCTTATTTAAGCACCTAAGATACTTGCGCATATATTTAAATTGTAAATCAGGGGCAACATTCATGTTCTCTACCTTCTCCTCAAGTGCACGTAGACGTGCATCAAAATCAGATGGCTCATAGTCAGGATCATTTCCAGAGTCTGATTTAATTTCATCAAAAATGTCATCCATATTGATATCATCAGGACGAAGATTGCCACCTTCTTCTTCATTCACTTCTTCAACACCATCACCACCCACATTCACTTGGCCAGGAGTCAATCCCAATTTCATCTTGTTTATATTTGAATTGTTGAAATAAGGTAATGAATAGGAGCCTCTCCAATAGGCATAGCGACTAGCATGTGAGTAGCTAACACAGTCATAAGATATACAAATGGAATATCACTGTGTCTAGTATGGAGATGAAATTGAATGATGGAATGACAAATCAAAGATGGAAGACAAACTAGAGTACCAGAGATGATGGAATGTAAAACCCAAACCATAAAGGAAGTCAGTTCTATTTTATTACCAGAACGTGGATATAAATTTGAAATAAATATTTGATGAAGAACCCCGTATTTGGGTAACAAGTACTTAGAAGCAAGCGCATTCCCTTTATGAGTCCATTGAGCATCTATGTTGCATAATGCTCTAGTGAGCACTCATTTTTCTGATTCCGACGGTTTTTCAGCTAGAGTGTGAATAGGAATACCATCGTCATTAATAGGTTTGTCCATCAAAGCAGAAATTAATTGACAGTCTATTTCAAATGGACCTTCTCTAGTTACAATTTTAAACGTTAAATTCTCAGTTGAAAATTCAGAAATACACGCAAACATAGCTTGCACAATAGACTGATATACTGGCCCACCCCAATGTAGAATGTTAGCCTTTCCTATAGCTTGAAGAAGTGGAAGGAGGTCAAAAGGATCAATGTGTTCAAGATCGATAGGTCATTCAACGATAACATTGCGCAATCGTAAATCCCGCACAAGGGAAGGATCATGTAAGGCCCTGAAAATCAGGGGTGGAGTAGCAACTCAACTCCCGAGTTCCAAAACATCACTTATGCAATATATATGCTTATGATTCAATGTTGTCTGTGTTAGTGCATTAATCATCAGTGGGATTATACCAAAATAGTTATTCATACTCAAGATCAGGTTGTAAAATGCAAGCGGAATAGTGAAAGACATAAATACACATATATAAGTCAAGATCATGATCGATCCCCAGAGTATGAATATAACACTGAGTCACTATGTACATGAAGTATTACATGAAATATTACAAAGTCAATATGTCAAAATGGTTCAACTGTAAATAAACCCTGTAGCCCCGTCGACCAGGAGAGCCTAAGCGAAGCCATCCGAGACTACATGTAAGAGTACTCGTCCTGATCGTCGTAGTAGTCAGGCTTCGCCTCGGGAGTCATGTCATCATCTGAAATCAAGACAGAGTTTGGTTGGTGTTTAAAACATTGTCCCGTAACATGTGAGTGAGTGATCAACTCAGTGGAACAATAAAGCATAAGTTAACATGTTATCAATTCAGTCAAGTAGTAATGCTAAAGTAGTAAATCACACATTCCTAAGTACTGTTGTTAATGCAATAATGGTATGTATGTATGATGCATGCCCTCGCCTACGCTCCCTCAGCGACTTCATCTCACGTTCGTGCATGACAACATTGCCTCAGTTCTTGACTTGCAACCCCTAAACGCACGCGTAATGTGCTGCATGCATATGATTACCAAGTTCTTATTAGTCCTTTTCATACAGCGGGATTGGGAAACTAAGGTACCTCCCTTATCTCATTTCCAAAACGATGATCCATTCTATGGTCGTTAGTCTTAGGAAATCTCATACGATGTTGCGGTTCTAGGTCACTGCAAAGGGCGCGTCACCAAATCAGTGCAGGCCTAGTTTATACTCTAGATGCTACGGAAAGGTTGTCGCCTCCATGTAGACTCAGAGTGTGCTCAAGGTCACTACAAAGGGCTCGTCACCAATCAGTGTAGGCCGACAGCTCGAACACAGTGTCCCATACAACCGTATTCGGCTCACGTGTCTGGGTTGCTCACTAGTCACTACGGAGAGGCTCGTCGCCCCAGCGTAGGCCGACAGCTCGACCACGGTGTCCCATACCACCATGTCTGGCTCATGAGTCTTAGTGGATCGACCTACCAAAGTTAAACGAGATTTCACTGGTGAGTTTGGTACCTTAGGTTCAAGCAGTAGCGCACATACCTGATGAACATACAATGGCGTATCGGGTTACTTGACGAGCTCGACTAGCACGACCGCACATTGCATCGATCGACATGAAGTGCATAAGCACTTCGTGTGGCCTAACCACTGCTGACGACCAACACATGACTCAGGTTTGTCAAACACATCCTATGTAGCGAATGAATCTCAACCACGACTTCAAGACTGTTACCGATTGCCTAGACTATAACATATCCCCAATCACATTCAAACCTTAACCAGAAAGCATGTATAGTAGTCAAAGAAGAATTAACAAAGTAATTCAAACATGTGAATAAGCACGTTATAAAGCACAATATATACAGAAAGTATAAACACATACATTTCACAAGTAAGCGATTAAATTAAACAACTTGCATGGAGGAAATCATATACATCTCTAAGGTGGTTGAGAATCTTATCTCAACACCTACCCTAAGCACTATCATCTAAGTACTTACTCTTACAAGCATTTTCACAAACACTTAGAATACACTTATTTACATACATAACACATATTAGCCAAAACATGTATTAGGGTGAATTCTTTCACCGAGTAGGTATTATAAACATATAAAGCATATACATACAGTAATTAATCATGGCATACACTCTTTCATATTTTGTACGTATACGGTATTTTCTACAAATATACAGAATACACTAAATACCATAATTTGCATACGTAACTGAATCGCAACATGAACATCATAATTTGCATGTGAAATAATACCTAGATCATGAATCTATCATTATCTGACATTGAAAGCTTTGAAAACTATAACCTAAGCATCTATTGTCTGCACCTAATGCCGTAAAAGCGAGTAACGGACTCAGTTTAATCACTAAGTCTTTATCAACGGTAGAACGACAACCTATGACATGAAATAGGTTAGCTATTTCATTACTTACACTAATCGAATCTCTTGAACTGATTTGGGTTAGGATTTCTTACCCGAAAATGGAATCAGAATCACCGAAAAAGTGATACAGTAGTGGTGGATAGGCATGTAGGATAGTAGGGATCGATTCCCAGGAAGGATACCAACTTCTCTCTCACTTTTTCTCTCTTTACTCTTTTCTCTCTCCTAGGGTTTTCTCAAATTCGTATGGTGTGAATGAGAGAGGGTTTAAGGTCCTTATATAGGCCTAAAACTGATGAAAATGGCCCTAGGGCCAAAGTATACTTAGGTTATATCCAAAGTGCATCTGGTTCAACTCAACGGAGTACTTCCGTAGCCCTCCATTGAGCCAAAGGTCAGACTTAAGCTTCCTGACCATGGATCTAGGTCGAGTTAAGGTTTCGTTCCAATCGAGTTTCTAGATCGCATGTGGCGGACCAGTTTCAGTTCAACGGTCACTGGAACTCGATCAGGGTTACAAGTACACTGCCATGTGTATGAAATTTTCCCTGATCTGAGGGTATATTTGGGTCAGATTTTGACGGTCTGATTGCTTATATCAGGCCCGCAAGTGACAGGTCTCAGATTACTTAAATTAGGTTTAATTTTTAAAGGAATCCAGGTTTTCTCACACTCTTTGCTCCGGGCTCAAGCGAATAGCCCCGGGACATAATCTGGATTTGATTTCTGAGATGGTTGTCAAGCCCAGCAAGGCGGTCCTAATTATATAATTTCGTCGTAATCGGACTTTCGACGTGCATTCCAAATCTGATACGGAGTTTCAATGTGCTCCCGAGAGCAACTGGGTAATGAGATTGATCCTAGATTTCAGGGTAACCTAGCGTCAATGATTATATAAGTTTCGGGTCTTGCAGATCGTATTTAAAGTGCTTCAAGCGGATTTCAAAGCTAATCTAGATTAGCACTTAGTTAACTTTGTCTAATTCCTAAAGGATTTGATCCTAAGTGATTTTAGCCTGAGGTGGTACTCGGGTCTTTACACGAAATTTTCCGAGACGTTACAATCTACCCCCCTTAAAGAAAAATTTCGTCCTCGAAATTAGTACCTTTTGTTATTCCTCGAGAATCTGAGGGTAGTTCTTTCTGACCTCAGCTTCAGTTTCCCAAGTAGCCTCTTCCTCTGTCTGATGTGTCCATAGTACCTTCACAAGTGGGATGACCTTACTACGCAACACCTGCTCCTTCCTGTCTAGGATACGTGTTGGATATAGTACATACATAGCATCCTCGCTCAACTGTACCTACTCCCATTTGCTGATATGGGAAGGATCGGGAATGTACTTCTTTAGCATGGAAATATGAAATACGTTATGCACACCCGCAAGTGGAGTGGGCAAAGCCAGGCGGTATGCCACCACACCCACTCGGTCAAGTATCTGGAATGAGCCAATGAACCGTGGCGTAAGCTTCCCCTTCTTGCCAAACCGAAGGACTCCCTTCATGGGGGAAACTCGGAGGAATACGTGGTCTCCAACCTCAAACTCAAGCGGTCGCCGCCTCGTATCGGCATAACTCTTTTGTCTGCTCTGCGTTGTAAGAAGTCGACGCTTGATAATATCGATCTTCTCTGAGGTCGCCTGTACTAACTCTGGGCCAAGTAAACTGCGCTCGTCGACCTTTACCCAGCAATGCGATGCTCGGTAAGGGCGTCCGTACAAGGCCTCGTAAGGAGCCATATCAATACTCGCCTGAAAACTATTATTGTAGGCGAACTCTGCATACAGGAGACAGTCATTCTAACTGCCCTTGAAGTCCAAAACATAGGCCCGCAGCATATCCTCTAAAATCTAATTCACTTGCTTCATCTGCCCATCGGTCTATGGGTGGAACGCGGTACTAAACTTCAACTTCACACCCATCACTTCCTGGATATGAGTCCAGAAGATAGATGTGAATCGTGTGTCTCTGTCCGACACAATCTCCAAGGGAACTCCATGCAGACGCACTATCTCCTTAATGTACAATCTAGCTAACTCATCTGCAGAGTTTGAAACTCTGATCGGAAGGAATGAACCGACTTCGTCAACCAGTCGACGATCACACAGATGGAATTATGTCCCTTCCTCATCTTCGGCAACCCCGATATGAAATCCATAGAGATGAAGTCTCAATTCCATTCAGCTATAGGTATGGGCTGAAGCAGTCCAGGAGGTCGACGATGTTCAGCCTTGACCTGCCAGTAGTTGAGACAATGAGAGACATATTCTGCTATATGAACCTTCATATTGTCCCACTAATACGATCTCTTTAGGTCCTGACACATCTTCGTGCTACCAGGATGCATTGCAAGCTTCGATCTGTGGGCAGCCTCGAGAATCTCCTGTCTCAAGTCATAAATGTCTGGGTCGCATAGGCGGCTACGGTATCGTAGGCCCCCATATATGCCAACTCTATACTCGGAGTCCTCGTCATTACTAGCTTACTCTCGAAGCTCAGACAGTCGCGCATCACCCTTTTAGGCCTCGATAATCCTATCATCCATAAGTGACCGCACCCGAATGTGCGCGACACTCAAGAATGGCTCCTCCACTGTGAGTTTCTGCTCAAAGTCCCATACGAACTCCACCATGTGTCATTCCTCAACCATCAGCAGAGCGGCAAATACTATTGCCTTCTTGCGTCTCAATGCATCAGCCACAAGGTTGGCCTTGCCAGGATGGTAGAAAACCTTGAACTTGAAGTCCTTCAAGGTCTCCATCCATCGGCGTTGCCTCATATTCAAGTCCCGCTGAGTGAATAAATAGCGAAGGCTCTTGTAGTCGCAGAAAAGCTCGAACTCCTCTCCGTAGAGGTAATGTCTCCAGAGATTTAATGCAAAATGACCGCTGCTAATTCCAAGTCATGAGTAGGGTAATTCTCCTTGTGTTTTCTTAATTGTCTCGAGGCAAATGCAATCACCCTGTCCTTCTGCATAAGGACACAGCCCAAACCAACGTGAGACATATCGGTGTATATAGTATACTTGACCCCTTGCTCTGGCAATACTAGCACAAGGGCGGATGTCAGTCTGTCCTTCAGCTCCTGAAAAGCTGCTTCCGCCTTCTCATTCCAGGCGAACTTCAGATCCCTCCATGTCAATTGAGATAGCGGTCTGGCTATTTTGGAGATGTCTCGAATGAATCGTCGGTAGTAGCCTGCCAGACTAAGAAAACTCCTCACTTCAGTAACCGAACCAGGCTGCTTCCAGTCCTAAACTGTAGCTACCTTAACAAGGTCAACTGATATCCCTTCCTTGGATACCACATGTCCCAGGAACTTGACTTCCTCTTTTCAGAAATCGTACTTCTTGTACTGTGCGAACAACTGGTTCTTCTTCAGCGTATCTAAGACGGCTTGTAGGTGTTCCTCGTGCTCTACCCGACTCACAGAGTATATCAGGATGTCATCGATAAATACGATGATAAATCGGTATAGAAATGGCTAAAATACCTGGTTCATCAAATCCATGAACACGGTCGGTGCGTTCGTAAGACCGAATGACATCATAAGGAACTCGTAATGCCCAAAACTGGTCCTGAAGGCCATCTTCTGCACGTCCTCATCCCTGACGTGCAATTGATGATACCTTGACTGTAGATCAATCTTCGAAAAGTAGCGCGCCCCTTTTAACTGATCAAACAGATCGTCTATCCTGGGCAAAGGATACTTGTTCTTCACTGTCAATTGATTCAACTTACGATAATTAATACATAATCGTAGCGATCCATCTTTCTTCTTAACAAACAACACAGGTGCTCCCAAGGAGACACACTGAGTCGTATGAAACCCTTCTCTACGAGTTCGTCAATCTGTTTCCGCAGTTCTTCCATCTCACAAGGAGGCATCCGATACATAGGTAATGAAATGGGGGTCGTACCAGGCACAAGATCAAGAGTAAAATCGATCTCGCGCCGAGGAGGTAATTCAGGGATCGTCCTGAACACATCTGAAAATTCTTGAACAACTGGCATGTTTCCTAACGTCGGACCATCAACATGCTCTAGTAAAGCAGAGTAACATCCAACACGACATGTCCAACTAACCTGTACTAGAAAAGTAAAGACCGTGTCGTCAGGTCCGTTGGCTGTCATGACCCGATTATCACAACAATCTCTACCTTCATCTCGGTGAGCCAGTCCATACCGAGGATAATGTCGTAGTGCCATAGTGGAGTGACAATTAGGTTAACGAATATTGTCCTACTACCCAAATCTACTTAGCAACCCCCACACGTCCGTGTGACATCCGAAAAAGTCCCAGTAGTAGTAGAGAGTCTCACTCCCATTGTGAGAGTAGTATGTAAAGCTAGATGCTTAACTGCCCCACATGAAATAATTGTGGTAGTGGATCCAGTGTCTACCAATAAAAAGACAGGAGTACCTTGAACATGTGCAGTGGCCTCGAAGGCCATAAGTGCTATCTTTGGCTCTTCTGCTGTAAGCGCATGAACACGTGCCTGCTGAGGTCGATTGAGCTGAGGCACCATAGGTCACTGAGGCGGCCTGAATCAAGGTGCAGGGGGTCGGAAGGATGGATGTGCAGGGATAGTATGCAGGGGTGGTGGTGAAATGGCCTGGGGATGAATGCGATCGATCTTCTACGGTGGCGAGAATCCACTGTCTCTCATACGTGCGAAGCAGCTCTCCGCTGGGTGGCCTGGCCTCCCACAGTAGGTATAAGTCATGTCCGGTAGCCGCATCGGAGATGGTGGTACTAAAATCTTGGGAAGAGAATCTGTGCGAGGCCTCTTGCAGAGTAATGGCCTATTCGGCATATCTGGTTGAGGCCTAGGGACCATAGGCCCACGAGTACGTGCCAACCGATCCCTGTCCTGCTCAGCTCACATAAACATGTGTACCAGCTCAGCATAGGAGGATATGCTAATACAGCACATATTCGAGCAAATATTAGGGCGCAGGCCCTCAGAAAAGCACCACATCAGCATCTGTGCGTCGGCAAGGATCGTAGGAACATAGTGGCCCAACTCCATGAACCGATGCTCATATTCAGTCACTGTCATGCCTCCCTGTCTGAGGTGCAAAAAATCATTCTCATTCTCGTGCCGGTACGTCTAGGGATAATACTTCTCGTGGAAGCGGAACTCAAAATCTACCCAGGTCCAGATATATCCAACAGCAACAATCCGCAAATATCCCACCACAGGCTAGCCTACTTTTCAAATAGAAAGGTGGCTAACTCGACCTGCTCCTGCTCAGTACAATGTAGCATCCCCAGCATCTTGAAGATGCGATCGAGCCAATATTCTGCCTCCTCGAGTCTGTGAGAACCCGTAAAGGTAGGAGGCCTCAAGCACTGAAATCGTTTGAGTAGATCACACGTACTCAGATTTCTCGCAGGGTATGTAGCAGGTGCAGGGGGAGGCACACCCTCATCCTGATCAGAAGGCCCTACTGTCTCAGTTGGATGTACAGATGGTGAAGGTGGGGCAGCACTTCCACCCTGAGCTAGGGCTCCTGCAATCGTAGCTAAGAGCTGATGGTGTTGTTGTTGCTGCATCATCATCATCAACTGCTCCAACCTATCAGCAGCTGGGGCAGGCTGAGGCACATACTGCGTCGAAGATGACGCACGGTTTTGCTTAGGAACCGGTAGTGTGTACGGTGGCGGTCCAACTGCAGGACCAAGAGAAGGCTGAGACTCAGGAATAGTCTCACGAACAGGGCCCAATCCGGGGTTTGTATGACCATCTCTCTGAGGAGGTGCCTGATCCATCGTATCCATAAGTTATAGGCGTGCCGTGCTCCACGTGACCTTCCGTGGCATGCCCTATATGACATAGGATGTAACCCAGGTCAGATTCAGCATACACATAAACTTAATACGCAGCATTCATACACAACTTAAAGCAACTTCATGCATTTCATTCACCAAAATTTGTCATAATACATGGAATACAGAGTTACATGAATCATGATAGCAGATGCATGCGAGCTAATACAACCCAAGCTTCAAACACTGAAAACATTCTACTACTACTGCACTACTAGATCCAGCAACACCAACACAAACATAACCTAAAGCAGTAACCAAAACAAGCTGCAGAACAACGCCATGGAAGACTAGGCATCCGAATCTGGCGAAGGAGGAGGGGCACCCATATCCTGTAGACAGCACAGGATAGTCTTCAGCGTACGAGTCACTTTCTTGAACTTATGTTTCACGAGGTCCCGAAGATCCGTAATATCCTGTCATAGTACCGCCTGACCCTATCATAGGGCAGCATGATCCTCCTCAAGTTGAGCTATACGAGCTTCCCTAGCAGCCCGATCAGTGTCCTCCTCTGGTGGTATAGGAGGGGAGCTCTCCTCTATATCTTGGGCCTCCTCTTCTTGGTCGCTCTCTTCCTCTTCTATTTCAGCTTCGCCTTCATCCTCACTCTGCTCTTCTTCACTCTCTGTCTCGTCCTCACTTTTCTCAAGTCGGGCTTGTCGTTGTCATGGCTTGATTTCCATCTGATTGAGAGTGGTCTTGTTGATGAAGTGTTGCAACACTAGAAGTTCTGCGCCAAGACTGTAGCCGAACTCGCTTGCAATCTTGCATATAAGTCGGCTGAAGGGGAGCGAATCATTCCTTCTAGTTGAGCATGCGGTCAGAACGATCTGTCGAAGAATATACGTGGTCACGCACAACTTCTCACCCAGCCCTGCTTGGTACAGAAAGTCTACCATCAAGTGTGTACACTTACTGCGATTGCTCCACCTGGGGTAGACATTAAACGTGCAGATATGGTGGAGTAGGCGAAAATCATCCTTTATGTTGGTCGCTAGAAGGCTATTATTCGACTGTTATTCAACCAGTCGACCACAAAGGAAACGCGTACGGCGATCCCTTTCACGTGCACTCTTCAAATTCGTCTCGCTCTCATGAACTTGGCCAAGAGGCATCCCCATGAGTCGCACTATCAGGCCAACGTTAATTATGGCCTCCCGACCTCATTCCGAGGGAATCTTAAACTGCAAGGGATTTAACGTCGACTCTTGAATATAGGCATAGAATGTACGAACAATACCCACATTCGCACGATATGTTCTCTCAAATACATGGCCACAACCGGCCTCATCAGGCACTCCAACAATAGATACTCTCTAAAGAGCCGCCCATCCACATGAGCTTCAAAAAAGACCCTGCAGCCCTCATATCTTCCATGGGACAACTCCGTCAGTAGAGTTCGTGGGAGAGGAGCCTGGAGATCGAGATCCCGTTTAGTGCGCACCTCACGGTCAACGCCTGTGCTTACGGTGGTGCCTCGCAGTCTTCTCGAACAAGTAGGACGGGTAGGCCCGGCTTCATCTGCGGCACCCATTCTCTTTCATATGAGAGAAAAAATGGTAGAAAATGAGAAAATGGCTGCAATAACTTCGAAGAGAGTCATGGAGGAAGTGAAGAAAAGGGAAGAAAGGGATGGAGTTGTTAAGTCTCCGTGGATTTGAGCCTCCAAGGTGCGTGTAAAGGCTCAAATGGAAGGAAATGAAGAGGGAAAATAAAGAAAAAGGATGGGTAGTGGGTGTACACAAATTTGAGCCTCAAATGGGGGATTCAAGAGCTCAAATCGGAGAGAATGGAGAGGGTAGGCAGCTATGGTAGAGAGATTCCGAATGTGTGGTGAATGTGGTGCACGAAAATGAAAAAAAGAAGTTAGAGGGGCGATTTTTATGAAAAATTAGAAGTTTGGAAGAGAAAGGAAGCTTGGGAGGGTGATTTATGAAGGAGGGGCGTGTTTGGGAGAGTTTTAAACCAAAAACTCTGAATCAGTGGGCCACCCTAACCCACAAAGAGTGTCAGCCCGAGCGGCCTGCCCAGCCTGGCCCGTTAGCCGGCGAGGCCTCACCGAACTGGCTAGCCCCTCGCCGGTCTCTGGACTATTTGGCAAGGGCTCGCCCATGGGGAGAGGTCCTCCCCTCCCCCTTGGTCTAAAAATGTGTGGGGCCCACCCTGGGTCCCATCGATTTGATCGTTTTGGCCCCCCAACTCCGATTCAAGTCGTTTCGGCTCCTTTCGGGTACTAACTGATGTATATTCGCATTTAGTGATTTTTAACAGCTGGGATTGGATCATTTGTGATCTAGACCCATCATTTGACAGTCTAGAAATGATCCGGGGTTGCCTCATGCGATTACTGAGGTGTACAGACTCGATTTCGGCAATCGTTTTCGGTGAACTTCGCCAATTGGCGAAATCGGGACTCCTACGACTGTTTCTATATTTTCTCGCACCCACCTAAGTTGAATTTACGTCAGTGTAAGGTGTGTGACCATAACCCAGGTCTAGTTTGATCCAAATTATGCTCTGATACCAACTTGTAATGCCCTGAAAATCGGGGGTCGAGTAGCAACTCAACTCCCAAGTTTCAAAACATCACTTATGCAACATAGTAGTAGACTATGTCACTAAGTGGTCGAAGCGATCCCATGCCGGAACAATGACCATCAGACAGTCATTATGTTTTTAAAAGAGATCATCCTTTCCCAATTTGTAAGACCCGTATCCTATTCCATACTGTTTCGTCGAACCCCGCGATCCTTCCCGACGAATTTTGGCAATCCACGACCTATATCCGATGTTTGCATGCGATCTAAGCCAAGTCCTGCATATCGGATACGGCTCGACCCGAGACTTATACCCTTGCGACCGCGCCATCGCCACGGTTCCGACGCCGCGTCTTGCGCGCCGATGCGATACCCAAGCCAGGAGATGTGGGCCCGCGATCAGTTCGAGAAAATGCCTCACGTTACAATTCCAAGAGAATCTCTACGAAATGTCACATCAATCCATCAATCAATAAAAGTACTCCCATCACCTCACACCCCATCCCCAAGTACAACCACCCCACTCCTAAAGTCAACACTCTCTTAAAACCAAGTACACCTACCCATCACTCACCATCCCTCTCCCATCACTCCTCTCCCATTATCTCTCTCTCTCTCTCTCTCTCTCTCTCTCTCTCTCTCTCATTCTCTCTCTCATGCTCCCAAGCAACCCCAAGAGAAAATTCGTCCATGGCTTCCATGGAGAAGCCATGTGTGGCCCACCTTCCTATCACCCAATCCCAACCTCTAAAATTGATCTCAATTGTTAAATCTTATTCCCTTAAAGCTCTACAACGCATTAGTGGAAGAATGAAGAAGAAGATCCTAAGGTGGGTGATTTTATTAATTGATTTTATGTTTAGAGGGCCCATATATGGGGACCCATCTTGATGTATGTATTATACAGGGAGGGCCCATAGTGGCAAGGTCCCTCCCCTCTCTCCCTCTCTCTCTCTCTATTGTTGTTTTTATGAGGATGATGATTGTATGGCCCACTTGATCCATGTCATCCACGAGATGGACCCCACCTTGAAAGATGAATGGCCGGTCCACGAGATGGACCCCACCTTAATGATAGGTGTTTTATCTAAACCGTCCATCCGTATGGATTCCAGCAAGTTTGTGGACGCTGGATCTGTTTTGTTTTTGTTTTTTTTTTTTTTTTTTTAAAGAGAAAAAAAAAAAGAGGAAAAACAAAAACAAAGAAAAGAAAAGAAAAGAAAGAAAGCAAATAAAATAATAATTATACTAATATATATATATATATATATATATATATATATATATATATATATATATATATATCAAGTGGGGTGGCCCACCACGTAGGACCCACCTTAACAAATATGTATCTGGGCCGTCCACCTATGAACGACCAGCTATGGCCAGCAATGGCCAGTAGCTGCATGGCTGCTGGACTAACGTCACCAGACCAATGGGACCCACCGTATGTGTTTCATCCCCACCGTCCATCGAGACGGTGGCAATCCACTCGTCCACGAGTTCTGTGGGTCCCTCCATGATGAATGTGGGTGAATCCACACCATCCGTCCATCACTTGGACGTGTGGGGCCATTCCACACGTGTGATATGTCTGGACGGGGGGGGCCACTTTGATATATATTGTATCCACGCCATCCATCAGCGTAGACCCACCTTGATGGTACATGGCACCACTCTGATGTATTTATTATACCAATACCATCCAGTCCACGTACATGTGGACCCTAGCATGATGTATATTTGTAGATCTACACCGTCCAGCGTTCTGGACGGTGGAAATCTCCCTCGCACGGGACCACCTTGATGATGTGTTCTATCCTCACCTCCGTCTGGATGGTGGGAAGCCGCCATGATATATGTGTTTTATCATTACCGTCCATCTGGACGTGGGGCCCCTTGGCATATGTATTATCAACGCCGTTTGTCCAGCAACTCCGTGGGACCCCACCTTGATGCATGTGCTTCGTCCCATGCTGTTCATCTCGAGGGTCCACTGTGATGCATGTATGTCTCCACGCCGTCCATCTATTCAGATCAATGGGACCCACCTTAATGTATTTATTCTATATCCACTCCACCCATCTGTCCCGATCAGTGGGACCCACCTGCTATGAACAGATTGACTAGTGTACCTCACTCCAGCTATGTAGCTGCTTTACCACATCAGTAAGCTCTGCAGACACCACCATGATGTATGTGTCATATCTACACCGTCTAATCACTGATGCGTGTGTTCATCTAAACTGACCAGCCATTTGATCAGTCCATCCTAAAGTTTGGCAAGAAAAATAAGGCAAATCTAAGTATCAAGTGGACCACACTACAGAAACAGTGGGATTGAACGTCCACCATTGAAACCCCTTATTTTTGGGAGTGCAGAGGTTATGGATAAATGTGAAATTTGTTTCTCCACTTAATCCAGGTATTTGTAATCTTATGAATAGACTAAATAAAGGCTATGGTGGGCTAGCGGAGCTTTGACGGTGAAATCAGTATCTCCACTGTTTTTTGTGGTATGGTCCAGATGATCTTTTGTTATGATTCATTTATTTGGATAATGCTCTATGTAGATGGATGAATGGTGTAGTTGTTGTAGCCCAGTTGATATGGTCGTTGGATGTATTTGGGGTCCATTTGATGTGGCCCGATGCGACGTATTTGGGGTCCATTTGGAAGGGCTTGATGTGATGTATATGAGGCCATTGTATGAGGCCCAATATGATGTATTTGTGGCCCATTTAGTGAGGCCCATGTGATGTATTTGAGGCAAATGTGCAGGGTCCACCAATTGTGTATTTAAGGCCTATGAGTTGAGGCCCATAGTGACTAATATGTGACCCATGATTGAGGCCCGATATGATGTATTTATAGCCCATGTGCCGAAGCCCATTGTGATGCATATAAGGCCTATTGGTGGAGCCCAATGACGTGACCCATTGTGATGTATTCCCAGCCCATATGGTAAGGCCCGACATGATGTATATGAAAGGCCCAAGTGTAGGACCCACCTATTGTGTATTCAAGGCCCGATGTGATGTGTGATTTCGCCATGGTATAGGTAATGATGTTTATGTGGGCCACTCTTGGGAGCAATGTTGGTTAAATGTCGACATTAATGGCTAATGATGGTTGAATGTCCATATTGTGACCTTCCCTTAGGCCTTGTTAGGCCCATTCTCATTGACTCCGATTGTCGTGGCCGATTGCCGATTGTCAATTGACGTGACCGATTTGCCGACTCTGATTATCGATTGATCCGATTGTCATGACCGATTTGCCGATTTTGATTATCGATCGATCCGATTGTCATGATCAATTTGCCAATTCTGATTATCGATCGATCCCGATTGTAATGGCCGATTGCCGATTGACGTGACCAATTTGTCGACTCTGATTATTGATCGATCCGATTGTCATGACCGATTTGCCGATTCTGATTATCGATCGATCCCGATTGTCGCGACCTATTTGCCGATTCTGATTATCGATCGATCCCGATTGTCGTGACCGATTTGCCGATTCTTATTAACGATCGATCCCAATTATTGTGGCCGATTGCTGATTACCGATTGACATGACCGATTTGCCGACTCTGATTATCGATCGATCCGATTGTCGTGACCGATTTGTCCATTCTGATTTTTGATCGATCCGATTGTCATGACCGATTTGCCGATTCTGATTATCGATCGATCCCGATTATCGTGGCCGATTGTCGATTGCCGATTGACGTGACCGATTTGCCGACTCTGATTATCGATCGATCCGATTGTCGTGACTGATTTGCCAATTCTGATTATCGATCGATCCCGTTTGTCGTGATTGATTTTCCAATTATGATTATCGATTGATCCCTATTGTTATGGTCGATTGCTGATTCCGATTGACGTGACCGATTTGTTGATTTTGATTATTGATCAATTCCGATTGTCGAGGCCGAGTATCGAGGCCGATTCTGATTTATTGAGGCCGATTGTATAGGCTAACTCCACTTGTCAAGGCCGATTTCAATTGTCAAGGCCGATTATCGAGACCATGCGACCCGTAGTTGAGGCCCATTGTGATGTGTAGTCGGCCTGTGTGATGTATATGCGGCCCTTATTTGAGGCCCATTGTGATGCATTTAAGGGTTAGGTGATGGAGCCCAGCATGATGTATATTAGGCTTGTGTGAGAGGCCCATCGTGATGTGTAGTAAGCTCTTGAGAGAGGCCCATGGTGTTGTACAATTGGCCCTTGTGTGAGGTTATGGGTTCATTATATGTTAAGGTCCATGAGGGTCATTCCTTGGGGGCAATGTTGGTTAAATGTCCACATTGTCGAGGTCGATTGGCGATGCCGGTTATTGATACCGATTATGAGTATGTGACAGCATAGCATCATGATACATGCCATACGCATCATCCGCATGTTTGTTATGAGACATGGTTGATCATTGTATATGTCATTGAGCGTGTTGTTATGAGACTCCCTGATAGGCGGAGTTTATCTCACATGAGTGCACAGTGTGCGCAGGAATGATACATGACTGGATTGTATGACTCATGCATCTTGCATTGTGTGCTCTGATTACTATACGCCCTAGCGACATCAGGTTCGTAGCCTCCATAGGCATATCGTGGATGGTCAGAGGGGACACCGAAAATATTTGGTTCTAGCATACGGGCACCATAGATGTCCCCGGGTGAAAATCCCTAAACCTCCGTAGCCAGGAGACACCCCAACGTCAAGACCGAGTGGATATATGAGCTCTCGAGTGCCGAATACCAGGAGGCCGTGTCTCCCACTGTGTCGTGGTCGGTTGGGAGGGGGTGTGGCCTTACCCGCCCGAGGGTAGGGGGCATTGCTAGGCTGAGTTTGACCAGCTCGTGAATGGGTCCGCTATCGACGTGCCGGGTAGATATTGGTTGACTACTGGCCAGGCGGATAGTGAGGTCTCTTCCACTTGCATGGTTGCGCGTCCAGTGGGCGGCGATTGCATGTAGAGTGTACTAGACCCCGGTGATGATCCCATATATGAACCATACTGATATATAGAGTTATTGAGCAGGAGTTGAATACTCATTCATTCATTCATTCACTATCCACTCAAGCTGGTGGTGCGCAACTATTTGTTACTTGTACCTTCACATGGCTAGGATTTCGGTTGGGCGCTCGACTAACATGAGATCGGGAGTTTACCACATTAAGTCTGACTATCCAAATTTAGGTATGGGACTGGTTTGGATAGAAGTCCCTTATGATGGACCCCATAGCCTGCGATACTACGTACTATCATCCTTACTTCACACTTCAGCATGGTCATTCCATTCGCACCACATATTATATTTATATGGTCTAAATACAATTGACGCTATTCGTGGACTCATCAGGAATTACATACTGCATCGTATCCTCGGCATTCGATATTTGGCTCTTTATGACTCCTCATTTGCATAGCTGTTCTATATTGCGTATTTTGATATTGATTGACTCATGGACTTGTCCGTATTTTCGCTTACTCTGTTATCATACAATTTATGATCTTGCCAGTATTTCTGTTTACTCTGATAATTCCTGCTTTTGTCAGTATTTCTGCTTACTTTGGTAATTCATGATCTTGTTAGTAATTTTGTTTATTCTGATATTGTATGATTTATGGATTACCAGTATTTACGGTACTGTATGATGATGGCATTGTATTGAATACTTGACACTTTCCTTGTGCACACACTTACGCCACCCTCTAAGCTTTCTATAAGCTTATGCACGATAGATGCGTTCAGGTGATGTTAGGTTACAGCAGTGTTGAGCTTGGAGCATGTAACGGTCTTCTGGAGCTTAATTTTCGATTTATGTATTCCCTTCAGTATTGTAATCAAATGATTATATTAGTGGATATGTGATGATGATGTTGCCTTTGTGATTGGGGTATTCTTGTGGTAATACTTATTACGAGTTAAATGTACACAAAAAAATCCTCCTTATAGGATCTTAGGATCGGAATCTGGTGTATGGACAGTAGGAGCCAAGAAAGGGGTACTACGAAGGCTGTCGGCACCAGATTCGGCGATCGAGATTCCTGTGAATCCGATTTCCGGGTTTGGGGCGTGACACAGTTTGAAACGTCTCCGGCCATCATTAGTGATGGAGGTTCACATTTCTGTAATAGGCCATTTGCAAATTTAATGAAGAAATATGGCATCTCTCATAAGGAAAGCACTCCATACCACCCATAGACAAGTGGGCAAGCTGAGATTTCCAACAGGGAGGTTAAACACATTTGGGAAAAGATGGTTAACCCTGACTGAAAGGATTGGTCAATTAGATTAACCGATACTTTATGGGCTTACCGTACTGCATTTAAGACCCCTATTGGAATGTCTCCTTATAGACTTATCTACGGGAAAGCTTGCCACTTACCGGTGGAGTTGGAAGATAAAGGCTACTGGGCTATCAAGAATTTGAACTTTGAATTGGACAACGCTGGCTTGCTGCACAAACTACAATTTAATGAACTCGAAGAGATCCGGAATGACGTATACGAGAACTCGAGAATTTACAAGGATAAGATGAAGGTGTTCCATGATAGAAACATCCTTCGAAAATCATTCTTAGTTGGTCAAAAAGTTCTTTTGTACAATTCTTGGTTACATGTTTTTTCGGGAGAACTCCAATCTCATTGGACCGGTCGTTTCACTGTTACTAATGTCTATCCTCATGGGGTTGTCGAGATTCAAAATCCAAACAATGACAAGGTTTTCAAAGTGAATGGACATTGATTACAGCCATTTGTTAAGAAATTTGATTCAGAGGATATGTGCATACCTCTAATTGATCATGTTTACCATGATTGACCTCCTAGTTTGATGGAGGTATAGTTAGGTTGCTTTCATATATGTTGTGTTTAGGATAGTTTGCTTTCCGTTGTTTAGGATAGTTTACTTTTCGCTGTTTAAGATAGTTTGCTTTCTGTTGGTTTAATTCTTATGCTAACCCATCTTCACACTGAGATCATTGGAAAAGCCTCAAAATTCATTCTTCAGGTATTATCTTTCCATCACTTCCCTTTTCTTTTCATTGCCTCTTTTGCATTACATGCTTATTTCTTTTACATTGAAGACAATGTATGTCATGCCCCAAACTCAGAATTTAAGCTCATAAAATTTTCGATCGCTGAATCCGGCGCGACAGCCTCTATAGTATCCCATTCTTGGGTCCTAGCACCCATATGCCAGATTCCGATCTTGGGATCCTACAAGGAGGATTTTCAATATAATTTTTTTTGTAAAGGACCATAACCACAACATAACCAAGTCACAAAACAACATCACCACATATCCACTATATCAAAAACTTTGAGTACAATGCGGAAAGGGAAATACAAATATAAATATTGGAACTCTAAAAGCTCAGCTACACACTCCTGCCTCAGTGCTACTGCTATCCAGCGTCACCTGCATGCAACGGTCGTGCATAAGCTTATGAAAGGCTTAGAGGGTGGTGTAAGTATGTACACAAGGTAAGTGCCAAGTATACAATATCAGAGTAATGTAGAAATATGCTGATAAGTCTATGAATACTATTAGCTGTACCAAGGCTATGCGATGTAAGGCATGAATGCTATCAGCCATACCAAGGCCATGTGATGCGAGGCCTACGTAGCCAAATGTCATATGCGAGATGCAACGCAAGCATGCCAGTCCTCATCAAGTACATATGTTAGTACAGTTCCCCTCTGGGATATCACCGAGGTCTAGTACACTCCACATTGACTGCCGCCTCCCTAGCCGCATAGCCCATCGAGTGGAAGATACCACACTATCTGCCTGACTAGTAGTCTACCAATACTTACCCGGCTTGTCGATAGTGGACCCATTTACGAGCTGGTCAAACTCAGCCTAGCTTACAACCCCCTCACTCGTGTGGATAAGGCCACACTCCCTTCCAACTGACCACGACGCAATGGGACATGCGGCCTATTGGTATTTGGCACTCATGCACTCATGTATTTACTTGGTCTAGACGTTGGCGCATCTCCTGGTACTAAAAAGATTTTGAGACTTTCACCCAAGGACATCATATGTGCCCACAGTGCTAAAGATAATATTTCTGGTATCCAATCCAGCCATTCACGATGTACCTGTGGAGACCATGACCCTGATGTCACTAGGGCGTACAGTGATCATATCACACAAATGCGAGATGCATGAATCACACTGACCAGTCATGCAGTAATCCTGTGCATATCAGCGCTCATGTGGGCAACTCCTATCAGTGAGTCCCATAAACAATCTGCCCAATGGCATATGCTATGATCAGTCACTCCTCATCTTAAGCATACATATGATGCGTATGGGCATGAGTCATTGAGTTATACTAAACATGTTATATGGTGATGAACTATCTTCATAATGAAGATGGGCCTAGACGGCCTACGCACAACAAGTATGAGCCTAACAATGGGCCTTAGGGAGAGTTACAATGTCGACATTTAACCATCATTGCTCTTACAATGTGGACGTCAAACCATCATTGCTCCCAAGGCATGGCCCACCATAAACATCATTGCATACATCATGGTGGAATCGCACATCGCAATGGACCTCATATACATCACATTCGGCCCCACAGAAAGGCCTCACATACGTCTCATTGGGCCTTGCTCATGGTCCATATATACATCACATTAGGCCTCAAATACATCACATGGGCCTCACTCATTGGCCCTGTATACATCGCATTGGGCCTCACTCGTGGGCCTCCAATACATCAAGTGGGCCGCATCACATGAGCCTCATAAACATCAAGTGGGCCTCATATACATGGGCTTCATGCATTCCCAAAAATGAATCGTATTGAAAGATCATCTGGACCATACTACAACTAGCAGTGGAGATAATGATTTTCACTGTTTAAAAATTTCAAGGCCCACCCTTACGTTTATTTTCCAATCTGTTTATAAGGTCACAAAGACCTGAATTAAGAGGAAAACAAACATCATATTGATGCAGAACTTCTGGAACCCCAAATAGGTTTCAATGGTGGGCGTTCAATCCTCCACTAGTTTTTGCAATGAGGTCCATCTGATGCGTAGATATGTCTCAGTTTTAGTCTCAAGCCTTAAGACGAGCTCGTCCAACAGATGGATGGTTAAAACATACCTCATGTGGGCTCCAAAGCCGCTGGACGGCATGGATAAAACACATACATCATGGTGTCATTCCACAGTCCAGACAGTTGGATGGTGTGGATGTAATATACACATCAAGGTGGGCCCACCCGTCCTACATCTGGACGGTGTGGATAACACATATATCATACATGGGACTCGCTGAACTTGGGACATCAATACAACAACTATATAGCTAGTGTATGCGTACACCAGCCAATCCTCTTCATAGGTGGGTCCCACATGGGGCCCACCATAACGTTTATTTTCCATCCCATCTGTTGATAAGGTCACGAAGACCTAAATTAAGAGGAAAAACAAATTTCATGTTTATCCAAAACTTCTGGGACCCAAAAAGGGTTTCAATAGTAGACGTTCAATCCCCCTCGCAGCTTCATGTAGTGTGGACCATTTGAGTTCCGAGAATGGCTAATTTTTAGTGGATCCATGGTCCCTGCTCGTTTTACGAGCAGTAGCGTCACTTATTTATTTATTTATTATTTATGAGTTGTTTTTCATAGGTGGGGCCTACATCAGGACGATCCACTAAGTTTGTCGGATTATGTGGCTCGTGATGGGTCCAATGAGACCAATTTTTGATATGCTTTGACGTATAGAAACATCCTAGTGGGCCCTAACAGATTTTAACACTATATCTCACTGTTTTCTATGATGTGGCACGTTAGAGATTCAGATTGACTTCATTTTTCCCCTCAATGCCTAAAATGAGTTGGGAGATTGAATGGACATTGCGGATTAAATACATGCATCATGGGTGGGGCCTGTTGTGGGTCCCACACTCCTCCCTTCAAAAGAGCTAGGATGATGTTTGCTGCAACATCCTCTGGACGTTGGTAGCAACGTCCCTTACACACCTCCACACTTACACTGTAGTGGAATTTCACCACCTATGTGGGCCTACTTGGTGGACGGCATGGGTAAAATGCATACTTCCCAGTGGGTTCTATCTAGGTGGGCCACAAGGCCTCATCATCACCATAAAAAATGAAAGAGAGAGAGAGAGAGAGAGACGCGTGTGATGGAGGGACCCCGACACTATGGGCCCTCCCTTCCATGCATACAACATACATCAAGTGGGTCCCATTACATGTGGGCCCACTAATTAAAATCAACGGTGGAGATCCCTTCTCCACCAAGATACAAGGTCTAGATGACCCTTGTCATAAAAGGAAAATTAAACATCATGATGGGGTCCACGGAGAATGGCCTTATCATGGGATGGGTATATGAATCATGGTGGGCCATCGACCACACTTAGGGTCTAAAGTGAGATTCATACCATCAATCGGTAGGCCCTACTTGGCCCATCATTAAAACATAAAATATAAGCCTATAAAACACCCACCGTTAGATCTTCTTGGTCTGATAGAATGCCAAACTCGTTGGCTCTTTCTTCAATGAAGGTTGATGAAGGTTAGAGGGTTGAGATGGGAGATGAGAGGGGTAGGAAGTGGGCCACACTTGGCTCTCTTGGAGCTTGGAGATGCTTGGACGTCCACCTCTCTTGTTGCTTGGGAAAGCAAGTAGAGAAAGAGAGAGAGAGAGAGAGAGAGAGAGAGAGAGAGAGGGTGGTTGTAAGAGAGGTGATGGGTGGGTCATGGATGTGAGTGATGGGTGTGAGTGAGGGGTGTGAGTGACATGAGGGTTGACTTGGGATAGATAGCTTGTCTTGGGGAGAAAGAAAGCATGGGTTGGAGATGTGATGTGTACTTACCTTAACTTGATTGATTGATGGAATGGGTTGTAGAGATTCTATCAGGATTACAAATACGCGACGTTTCTTCGAGATAAATGTGGGCTTACATCTCCTCGCCTGGGTACCGCATCGGTGCACAAGATGCAGCGTTGGAACCGCAGCGACGGTGCGGTCGCGATGGTACAAGTTTCGAGTCAAGCTGACTCAAATCTATGGGGTGCGACTCAGGGTCACGTGCAAATGTTGATTATAGGTCACAGGTTGTCAGAATTCGACAGGGAAGATCACTAGAGTCTAAGGAACAGTACGGACTAGGATATGGGCCTTACAACTCTCCCCTCCTAATAAAAATTTTGTCCTCGAAATTTACACTATCATCGTAACCAAGCAAAACTTATAAAAGGAAAGAAATCATGACATCATATAATCAAAACATAATACAACATACAATCAAACATATAAGAGATGGGGATAACGCTCACAAATCTCAACTTCGCGCTCTCAAGACGCCTCATCCACACTATAATGACCCCACTGCACCTTCACCAAGGGAATGACCTTGATCTGAAGGTCCTGCTCCTTCTGATCAAGGATACGAACTAGCTGCTCAATGTAAGAAGTGTCCTCACGAACCCCCAACAACTGCCAATCAATAACGGGAACGATGTCTGACCCACGCTTCTGGAACATAGAGACACGAAAAATGTTGTGGAGGCCAAACAACAGAGATGGCAGGGCAAGCCGATAGGCCACGGCACCAACGCGCCCAGTGATCTCGAAAGGTCTAATGAATCTCGGGGCAAGCTTACCCTTTGCTCCAAAATAAACCACACCGTTCATGGGTGAGACCTTGAGATACACATGATCTCCAATGGTAAACTCCAACGGACGACGCCGAAGATCAGCAAAACTTTCTGCCGACTCTGAGCTATGCGCATCCTCTTCCTGATGATGTTGATGACCTCTGATGTCTGCTGCACAAGCTCGGGACCTAGGAGACGCGACTCAAGGAGGTGCGCAAATGCCAATTACAAGTTGCGGGTTGTCAGAATTCGACAGGGAGGATCGTGGGAGTCTATGGAATAGTACGGACCAGGATACGGCTGTTACAATGTAGATTTTAGGTTGGGGATGGGAGATTAGGTAAATTAATCAGTGTTTTCTTAGTTTTGAGAAAAAAATTTGAAAATTTTCAATGTTTCAAGTTGAAATCTGTTTGGGAAGTGATGAATTGTGTACTTAAGAATGCTTTGAGTATGATAAGATAAAAATCAAATTTTGGATTGTTGGAGTTTGATCATCCAAGTAATCTATCACCTAAATTCTTACACTTAATTGATTAAGGGTAGTTTGAATATCATGTTAATCTAAATCATAAGACACATTCAATTTATCTTCTATAAGACATGCTAGAATTTCTTATTATTAGTATGTGAATCATTGATAGATGGTTAGAATCAAGTTTGGAGAATTTTGTCCACCTTAAAAGAAGGAGAAGGGGATAAGTTCAAAATCAGTACTTGAGTTTTAAACCAATCTTGAAGTGATGAGCATGGCTAGTATGATGAAAAGATAGTATTTTTTTGGGAAGTAAGTTGATTCTCACTGAGCAAATTGAAAAACATGATATATAGACTTATACTCTAATTTGAGTGATAAAGAATTTCTTCGATAGACAGTGAAAAGGCCAAGCTATGTCCTAGAGGGGGGGGGGGGAGTGAATAGGACTATGCCAAATTTAAAAATAATACCAACAGAATTAAACAATAAGATAGCTAAGTAAAGGAAAAATACCAATCCATAATACAGAATGTAAAGCAACCTCAAATTCTAATTGTTCTAAGGACAACCCTTCACCATAAAAACCAAGGGTTTATGGCAAGGACAACCTTACTAGAACAAATAGAGAATTAAAAACTCAAATTGAAGAGAAATAAAAAGGAAAGAGAAAGAATTGAAATCTATATTATGACAACATTCCCCACAATGCTTGAAATATAAATGTTACAACATTCACATCCACACATACATCCTACAAACTTGAATGATAAAAGATATAGAAAATAAATTACACATCCACATAACATAAAGAGTTATAGTGGTTCGCCTGTGTGTACACCAACTGTTAAACAATAGCCACAGCTTGCTACTTCACTCCTAATATCCTCACACAGGGGATATTAGCATTCACTATTAAAATAGGTTTTTCCAGGTTCACCTAAAACCCTCACAATTGTGTCTTTTAAATGGACTTACACAATCCAAAAACCCCACTCTGAGTTTTCTGGCTAACCTCAGATAGCCAAAATAATGAGATTTTTCTGGCTTAATCTGAAAAGAAACCAATACAATAGAAGATTTACACAAATGTAAAATATCTGGATTTCTCCTTTTGTAGCAGCCCAGAAGAACCAAATCGGAGTAGAAGTTTGAATATAGAAGTTCAATGTTCACACTCACTTTGAAATGGTTATAGGTTCTAATTGATTTTAAATTACACCAGTTGGACTAGCTCCATTTGATTTTGATTCCAAAAAGTGGAATATCACAATTCCTCTTTCAAGTTAGATTGGAATGCAGAAACAAAATCAAATATGAAAAACTAACAAAAGAGAATATTAAATAAGCACAATGTAGCTTAACAATAGCACAAACTTATCTCTCAAAGTGATGCCATGATTTTACTTGAATTGGATATAAAACTTTGAAATTCGTGCTCTATTTATAGTTGCAGAAATCGCATCTTCAACTTGTCCTGTGGACACTACGACTGGTGGAAGGTCGAACAAATTTTTAAATTTTGAGCGTAATTGGATAAAACCGTTCCATTACTGGTCGAAGGCTCTCCACGACCGGTCGTGAGCCCTCCACGATTGGTTGTGACCTTCCCGCGATTGGTCATGAGGAACCAGAATTCATTACTATAGTTTGAGTCGTGGTTGCTGAACTGGTTGTGAACGAGTCGAGCACTATTCATATGACCGGTCGAGCAGTCTCCAGGACTGGTCGTAGACGAATAAAAATTTCTGAAAAATTGCAACCAACATAGGACTAGTCCTGAAATTTCTTGGACTGGTCGAACAGGGTTCAGGACTAGTCTTAAAACAGTCCAAATACATGTAAAGTGATTCAATTTGAATTATGTATACAAAATGACCTACCCTAAGGTCAATCTAAGGTCAATCATACCTTCACCATGAAGTATGAACATTGAGCCTTCTCTTATTCAGATGATTCTGAAATTCAAGAAGCTTGAGAAGCCGACACTTAATGAAGCTTGAAATCTTCAGCATCTTGAATTCATAGTCCTTAAATTGTACTTACCTAGAGTCTTGAATAAGATTTCATCTTCAATGTAGCTTTAAAACTCTGATGCTTTAAAGAAGAGAACAATGTAACTGATCTTGCATTTCTTGAAGTAGATCATTATTCTTAACTTGAAGCATTGTGATGCAGTGCCTTGAACATATGTATATCAACGTGCTACACAAGACACAGATTGAGGTTTTTGCACCACAAAATTTGACAATCAAAGGAGCAAGAAACCATAGCACTTACAATCTCCCCCTTTGTCAAATTTATGACAAAACACACTCAACAATAATATAACCAATATACACATAAAGAATCATGCACCAGTTATAAAAGAAAACTAGTTATTTCTTAGTTAAAGAATCATGCACCAGCTATCATCAATTAGCACACATCATCATGAAGTAGGCAAAACACCTTCTTCCTTACTCCCCCTGAGTAGCACACATAAAAAAATGCCACTTGCTACATCCATATCCATAAGCAAACAAACATAAATATTCTCCCCCTTTTTGTCATAATATGACAAAGGTAGCAATTAAGATATGGAAGAGGAAAATGAACAAGAGAATACTAAAGGAGAGAAGTAGTCAAGATATAAAAGAAGTATAAGCAAATTCAAAGTTCACATATCATTAACCAACAACCTGAAGTAAAATGAAAGCTCACATACCAACAAAAACAAAGTAGTATAAAAGTTATTACAGACCAAAGGATAACACACGTAATCAGATCCTGAAGAAGGAGTAGGTATGGTAAGATCCATTTTATGAAGGCCCTTATTTAAGCGCCTAAGATACTTGCGCATATATTTAAATTGTAAATCAGGGGCAACATTCATGTTCTCTACCTTCTCCTCAAGTGCACATAGACGTGCATCAAAATCAGATGGCTCATAGTCAGGATCATTTCCAGAATCTGATTCAATTTCATCAAAAATGTCATCCATATTGATATCATCAGGACGAAGATCGCCACCTTCTTCTTCATTCACTTCTTCAACACCATCACTACCCACATTCATTTGGCCAGGAGCCAACCCCAATTTCATCTTGTTTATATTTGAATTGTTGAAATAAGGTAATGAATAGGAGCATCTCCAACAGGCATAACGACTAGCATGTGAGTAGCTAACACAGTCATAAGATATACAAATGGAAAATCACTGTGTCCAGGATGGAGATGAAATTGAATGATAGAATGACAAATCAAATATAGAAGACAAACTGGAGTACCAGAGATGATGGAATGCAAAACCCAAACCATAAAGGAAGACAGTTCTATTTTATTACCAGAACGTGGATACAGATTTGAAATAAATATTCGATGAAGAACCTTGTATCTGGGTAACAAGTACTTGGAAGCAAGCGCATTCCCTTTATGAGTCCATTGAGCATCTATGTTACATAATGCTCTAGTGAGCACTCGTTTTTCTGATTTCGACGGTTTTTCAGCTAGAGTGTGAATAGGAATACCATCATCATTAACAGGTATGTCCATCAAAGCAGAAATTAATTGACAGTCTATTTCAAATGGATCTTCTCTAGTTGCAATTTTAAACGTTAAATTCTCAGTCAAAAATTCAGAAATACACACAAACATAGCTTGCGCAATAGACTGGTATGTTGGCTCACCCCAATATAGAATCTTAGCCTTTTCCTACAGCTTGGAGAAGTGGAAGGAGGTCAAAAGGAACAATGTGTTCAAGATCGATAAGTCGTTCAACGATAACATTGCGCAATCGTAAATCCCGCATAAGGGAAGGATCATGTAATGTAACAACCCGAATCTTCAGGACCCGAATATGCGACCCGTGTCCCAAAAACCCGAGTGTTAACCTTAATGGATGGTCAGATATGATATTTTTCTTTTATCAGAGTAAGCAAATGAGCGTAGTGTGGACAAATCGATATAATGAAAAATTTTATTATCATTCAAATATACAAGAAGCTGCCCATAATGACTTATACAAACAAATGTCTCTGAATTTAACAAGTACAAGATTTACAAGATTTAATACATGAAGAATAGCAGAAAGCACATAAATATAAGCCGCAAGATCACGCAGCTCATCCAAACAAATACGGCCATGCATCCCTAGCGATCGTACCCTGCTCCTCATAAAATCTGAACATGCACATCACTAAAGGCACCTGTACTACCTGTACGGTTATATATTTGATGGATGAGTGGCCAACTCAGTGTGAATTCTCCACAAGATTACACACCGCCATATTAGGTAAGAAATAGTATAAAACATCCAGATAACCAAAACAGAGTAAATGCAGTCTTATTAGATGCATGGATGCGTGAATGTAATCATCGCCCCGGGGATGCTCATCCGTGCGGACAGTGGACTGTCACCCATGCAATCATCGAACCTGGGAAACATCAACTAGTTGGAATCATCGAACCTGGGAAATATCAACCAGTCAGAACGTGCCATGTATGCATGATTAGCCAAGTCATTATTAGTCCATTTACAACCAGCCAATTTAGATAAGCTCAAAGGTCACTACGGGGAGCACATGGCCCAGCGTAGGCCGACAGCTCGGGCATAGTATCCTATTCCCACCATCCCCGGCTCATGAGACTACCATATTTTAATGGATCCCAATCGACTTGTGGCCAATCATATTCAGTCTATGGGGCTTACCATCACATGGTTGCAAAGTATAAAACATCTAACCCATATAGGAAAAATACTAGAACAAAGCCACATAGGGCGATATCAAAGCAGGCCACATAGGGCGAATATCAGAACCATGCGATAAAAGACCATCCTTGAAAACCAGTGGACACAACAACCCTGGATGGTAGGCCCGCATCAATGATCCATCTAGACCACACTCAACAACTACCAAGTCAAAGGTCCATTACGATCACAACTAGTCAAGCTACATCCCAAGTATGGGTGTACATTCATATGTGGGAATTTCCCACTAATGTACCAATTCAAAGTCCATAAGCAATACACAAGCATGAACAATTATACAGGATGAACATTAACCAGGCAATATAGCAATTCAATTTCCACCAGCTAACACATGTGATTATAAGAGAGAGATATCAATTATAATTTTTAATAAAAACTATAACTTAAGCTAATGAGAAGATAGAAAGCCCAAGGGGAAGAATCATCACCTTATACTTTGAATCACCTTTTAGTGTTGCTAAGTACTTGTGCCCTTAGAATTGTATCCTACCACAAATCATGAACTTATACAATTAGGTCCAAGTTCTAATTACTACATAGGGTTTAAGATCATCGTCTAATGTTATCTTTTAGGGTTTTAGTGTAGAATTAGGGTTTTCATCTTAGGGTTTAGTTTTAAACTTAGATCTTAGGATTTGAACGTTAGTTCATGTAAAATTAATTATCATGATAGTTTATAACTATAGTATAATTAATATTAATGATAGAATTACTATTAGTTGGTTGTGGCAATAATAATCATTATAATGGTAGAATTAGTATACTTCTACTACTAATAACAATGTCTAAGAATGGTGAGTAAAATCCTAATAACGAAAGTTATGGTTTTATCTATACTAACTAATATGAGTAATTATTAGTGGCTAATCATGTCCATAATAAAATTTACCATGATAATAGTATCAAGGATTGTAGATTGAGATCCTTCTAGTTTGGTGTACCATTAATTGCCATATAGACTTACTAACTACAAAATCATTATTGTCATTAGTGTTATGATATATATTAGCTAACTTGATAATAAAAATCATTACGATGGAATTTAATAATAGAATTATGATTGATGATAATATTATTCATGACACTAATTTATGCATTATAGTACTAATTATTACTCCGAGTCAATATCATAGAAATAACATTAGCTGTTACAATAGGTAGGAAATAAAAGTGATATCATTAATGACAAAATAACTGCTAACGAATATGAAAAGAAATGGAACTTCTCACCTAGATGACTCGGTTCGAGTTGAGTTGACTCGGCTCAAGCATAACCGTCAACACCTCTTCTCCTCTCTTTCTTTCTTTCTTCTTTCCCTTTTCTTCTTCTTTTCTTCTCACCTAAACCGTCCAACAGAGTTTGATGGACCCAACCAGCCAATGGGCCAGTGGTCTAACTTGGTCCCAAACCGAGTTAACCCACGCTCCCCTTCTCCCTTTCTTTCCCTAACTCACTTTCTTTCTCTCTTTCTGTTATCTCTTCTTCTTCCCATTTTTTTTTCTTTTTCCCAAACCCAATATCTAACATGGTGGCTGGGTCAAACCAAACCTATCTTACTCAACCCAGGCCCCAAACGAAACAGCAACTCGATTTTGAGTCAGCGAGTCGAGTCACTCTCAAACCCCTCTCTCTCCATTTCTTTTTCCTTCCCTCTTCTTCTTTCTCTTTTCTTCCTATCTTTCCCCCTACTTCTCTTTCTGGTTTACATGGGAAACTCCAGCAAGGATCAGACTGAGCCAGGGCTGATGCTCAGCACCTGACCCAGCTAACTCGGCCGGTTTGGGTTACTGCAACAATGGCGGACGCTCCCACTCTCTCCTTTCTGTTTCTCTTTTTTTTTTCTTTCTTCTTCTCCTTTCTTCTTTTTCTCTCTTTCTTCTGGAATGGCCTGAACCGACCCAGGACTCGGCCCGAACCCACTGCATCTCAAGCTGGTGCAGCAGCAGCAAGTGCAACAGCTGCCGCACCACTCTCTCATTCTCTCCCCTCTCTTTCTATGCTTTTCTTTCACTTTCATTTTCCTTCTTTCTCTCCCAACGCCATCACCAAGTGGTGAGAGTCAGAAAACAACATCCTAAACTGAGTCTGACTCAGTTGAAACGACGGGGAAGATGGTTGCCATTAATGGCGGATCTTGAACGAAGGCTCCCTCCTCCAATCCGATAGCATGGGATGGTCTGTATGGACCCTAGGAAGCTTATAGGATGAAGAAAATGGAGCTTGAAGAAGGTTTGTTTGTTGGTTTGAAGGAATGAAGAAAATGACCATTTTCGAGTTGAGGCAAGGGAGTGGGAGAGAGACACGTTGCAACTCCATCCGCTGGTTTAAATCAAGCCCTAAGCTCTCTCAGGGCTATTGGATGAGGACTGGATGGCCCGGATTAAATACAACCGATCAGTTTTCTCAAAACTGTGGGAGGGAACTAAAACCATCCCTAGTTTTGTAAGGAACGCCCTAATAATTGGACGGTCGAGATCATCTTCTCATGGGTGGCTGAGATTATCCTAAGACCCTTCACGCGGATCGCTGATCTGGTAAGGAGAAAACAGTTTCCATTTTAGGAAACAGGTGTTTGTAGAGCCGATTTGCAGTGAAGATAGTGCTCTCGTGTGGATGCTCCAGCACGTGGGAGACACAAGGTTTTGGTTGGGGCCATGCCTTGAGCAGGATGGACGGTCTGGATCATCAAGGTGGGGCCCAGGTGGGGGGCCACGGACGCCTCAAATAGACTCTGTCCGTCGGCAGGCAAAATGAAGAGAGAGAGAGAGACCTCTCCATTTCTGGAAATGGCGGGTCAGCCCGCTGCTGAGCAAGCTGATGGGTCGGGTGCACCTTGAGTGCACGACCACAGTGCACATGCATCATGTGGGTGGGGTCCATAGTGATGATTGGGAGAAATCCACACCATCCATTCTTCTAGGGAGTTCCAACAAAGGGTTTTGACCGTTGATCAGCTGATCTAAGGTATAGGTGGGGCCCATGACTTGTTTGGTAGACTGAGGGTGGTTTCTCGTCAACCTAGTGGTCGGATGATGCCTAGGTTGGACTTCAACGGCTAAAAGATCCTAATGGCCCATTTGTAAGGCTTTTGCCATATATTACTAACCAATACTATTAATATAATTTTTTGTTATTCTTGTATGTTATTTATAATTACACTTTATTTAGAACCTCATACATATATATATGTATATATATAAATATAATTTTAAATACTAACATGCTACCATATACGTGCTATTGATCACCTATTTATTAATATGAAATTCATAATATACAATATTATATCATACCTATATAAAAATTGAAAATAGTACAATATCATATTTGAAATCACATTATTAAATATTCGATTTTATTTAAAATCTCTAACAATTTTTGTTTACATATTTATGAAGGATATTTAATGTTACACTAACATTTATAATTCAACTATACATTGTGAAATTACCATTCATTATGTTTATTTAATATGATATTATTTTCAAAATATTTTGTATACATTAAATATATATGTCTCACCATATTCCCTACATTTTCAGGTAAATTATTAAAATACACCTATAAAGTTTGATCTATGTTTGCACAAAATAGTGTACTTTTGAAGTATCATCTGATGTCTGGATGGTTTGATTTATCTATCAAGTGATTGAAATTTAAATACAAGATTTACCTGATGATGTAGCGGTCTTTACACTTAGGTTTATGCTAGGACATGGGGACATTTAATTTAGTTAGACTAGTGTTTATACTAAGCTTGGTTATGTGGCAACACCCGAGTACTGAAAAGTATGGGGTGTTACATGTAACGCCTTGAAAATCGGGGGTCGAGTAGCAACTCAACTCCCGAGTTCCAAAACATCACGTATGCAACATATATGCTTATAATTCAATGTTGTCTGTGTTAGTGCATTAATCATGAGTGGGATTATACTAAAATAGTAATTCATACTCCAGATCAGGTTGTAAAATGCAAGCGAAAGACTAAAAGACATAAAGACACATATATAAGTCAAGATCACGATCAGTCTCTAGAGTATGAATATAACACTGAGTCACTGTGTACATGAAGTATTACATGAAATATTACAAATGTCAAAATGTCAAAATGGTTCAACTGTAAATAAACCCTGTATCCCCGTCGACCAAGAGAGCCTAAGCGAAGCCATCCGAGAATTGCATGTAAGAGTACTCGTCCTAATCGTCGTAATAATCAGGCTCTGCCTCGGGAGTCACGCCATCATCTGAAATCAAGACAAAGTCTGATTGGTGTTTAAAACACCGTCCCGTAACGAGGGAGTGAGTGATCAACTCAGTGGAATAATAAAGCATAGGTTAACATGTTATCAATTCAGTCAAGTAGTAACGATAAAGCAGTAAATCACATATTCCTAAGTATTGTTGTTAATGCAAGAATGGTATGGATGTATGATGCATGCCCTCGCCTACGCTCCCTCAGCGACTTCATCTCATGTTCGCGCATGACAACACTGCCTCAGTGCTTGACCTGCAACCCCTGAACGCATGCGTAATGCGGTGCATGCATATGATTACCAAGTTCTTATTAGTCCTTTTCATATAGTAGGATTGGGAAACTAAGGTACCTCCCTTATCTCATTTTCCAAACGATGATCCATTCTAGGGTCGTTGGTCCTAAGAAATCTCATACGATGTTACGGTTCTAGGTCGCTGCAAAGGGCTTGTCACCAAATCAATGCAGGCCTAGTTTATACTCTAGATGCTATGGAAAGGTTGTCGTCTTCACGTAGACTCAGAGTATGCTCGAGGTCACTACAAAGGGCTCTTCACCAATCAGTGTAGGCCGACAGCTCAAATACAGTGTCTCATACCACCGTATTTGGTTCACGAGTCTGGGTTGCTCACTGGTCACTACGGGGAGGCTCATCGCCCCAGCGTAGGCCAACAACTCGACCACGATGTCCCATACCACCATGTCCGGCTCATGAGTCTTAGTGGATCGAGGTACCAAGGTTAAATGAGATTTCACTGGTGAGTTTGGTACCTTAGGTTCAAGTAGTAGCGTTCGTATACGATGAACATACAATGGCGTATCGGGTTACTTGACGAGCTCGACTAGCATGAGCGCACATTGCATCGATCGACATGAAGTGCATAAGCACTTCGTGTGGCCTAACCACTGCCGACGACTAACACACGACTCGGGTTTGTTAGACACATCCTACATAGCGAATGAATCTCAGCCACGACTTCAAGCCTGTTACCGATTGCCTGGACTATAACATAGCCCCAATCACATTCAAACCTTAACCAGAAAGCATGTATAGTAGTCAAAGTAGAATTAACAAAGTAATTCAAACATGTGAATAAGCACGTTATAAAGCACAATATAAACAAGAAGTATAAACACATACATTTCATAAGTAAGCGATTAAATTAAACAACTTGGATGGAGGAAATCATATACATCTCTAAGGTAGTTGAGAATCTTATCTCAACACCTACCCTAAACACTATCATCTAAGAACTTACTCTTATAAGCATTTTCACAAACACTTAGAATACACTTATTTACATACATAACACATATTAGCCAAAACATGTATTAGGGTGAATTCTTTCACCGAGTAGGTATTATACACATATAAAGCATATACATACAGTAATTAATCATGGTAAACACACTTTCATAATTTGTACATATACGGTATTTCCTACAAATATACAGAATACACTAAAGGCCATAATTTGCATATGTAACTGAATCGCAAAACTAACATCACAATTTGCATGTGAAATAATACCCAGATCATGAATCTATTATTATCTGACATTGAAAGCTTTGAAAACTATAACTTAAGCATCTATAGTCCGCACCTTATGCCGTAGAAGCTAGTAACGGACTCAGTTTAATCACCAAGTCTTTATCAACGGTAGAACGGCAACCTATGACATGAAATAGGTTAGCTATTTCATCACTTACACTAATCGAATCTCTAGAACTGATTAGGGTTAGGATTTCTTACCCGAAAACGGAATCAGAATCGCCGAAAAAGTGATACAGTTGTGGTGGATAGGCACGTAAGATAGCAGAGATCGATTCCCAAGAAGGACAGTAACTTTTCTCTCACTTTCTCTCTTTACTCTCTTCTCTCTAATAAGTTTTTCTCAAATTCGTATGGTGTGAATGAGAGAGGGTTTAAGGTCCTTATATAGGCCTAAAATTGATGAAAATGGTCCCAGGGCCAAAATATACTTAGGTTATGTCCAAAGTGCATCTGGTTTAACTCAACGGAGTACTTCCGGAGCACCTCCTTGAGCCAAAGGCTGGACTTAAGCTTCCTGACTATGGATCTAGGTCGAGTTAAGGTTTCGTTCCAATCGGGTTTCCAGATCGCATGTGGCGGACCAGTTTCAGTTCAACGGTCACTGGAACTCGATTAGGGTTACAAGTACAATGCTATGTGTATGAAATTTCCCCTGATCTGAGGGTGTATTTGGGTTAGATTCTGACAGTCTAATTGCTTATATCAGGCCCGCAAGTGACAGGTCTCAGATTACTTATATTAGGTTTAATTTTTAAAGGAATCCACGTTTTCTCACACTCTTCACTCCGGGCTCAAGCGAATAGTCCCGGGACACAATCTAGATTTGATTTCCGAGATGGTTGTCAAGCCTAGCAAGGCGGTCCTAATTATATAATTTTATCATAATCGGACTTTTAACGTGCGGTCCAGATCCGATATGGAGTTTCAATGTGCTCCCGAGAGCAACTGGGTAATGAGATTGATCCTAAATTTTAGGGTAACTTAACGTCAATGATTCTATAAGTTTTGGGTCTTGCATATCATATTTAAAGTACTTCAAGCAGATTTCACAGCTAATCTAGATTAGCACTTAGTTAACTTTGTCTAATTCCTAAAGGATTTGATCCTGAGTGATTTCTGCCTGAGGTGTACTTGAGTCTTTGCACGAAATTTTTTGAGACATTATAGATCATCTTCGGGTGACCAAAGGTGGCGCCTTGTTACAGTTGATTGAGATGAGGAAGCATCACCAGAAGTTTTCTTTTTACCTCTAGCATCCATTTACAACTAAGAAATGAAGGAATCAAGTGGGTGTAAAAAGATGTAGAGTGGGTTTCTTCAAAAACAGATTTTGGAGAAGAAAACTCCAAAAAATTCAAGGAAACTTGAAATCAAGCACTCCAAGGAAGAAAATGAAGTGAATACAACTTGAATCTACAAGAATAACAGAAATAATACACTAACCTTTATGAATCAAATAGTTGAGTACAAACTAGTCGTGCTTCGGCCCGTTGGAGAAGAAATAGGAAATGTGGAAGAAAGTGATTTTTTCCAAATTTAAAAGGTCCAGCGAGCTACACGACTGGTCGTGGGACGTCCTCAACCAGTCGTGCCACAACTGGTCGAGCACATCCTCGACTGGTCATGTACCAACAAAACATGCATTTTTCATAAAAAAATTGAAATTTAAACCAATAAATTATCAAATATATATACACTATGATATAAACATGCATGAATAATCAATTTAGAATGCACATACCAAGATCAAATTTTAATTTATTAAACCTTCTTTTGTCGATGGTTTAGTGAAAATGTTAGCAAGTTGAGTCTCGGTAGGAATGTATTCCAATGAAATTATTTTTTCTTTCACTAATTCACGAATGTAATGATACTTAATGTTAATGTGCTTGGTACGTGTATGCTGGATTAGATTTTTAGAAATATTTATTGCACTGGAATTATCACAATATAAGACCATAAAATCCTGTGCAATTCCGTAATTACTTAACATTCTATTCATCCATACAAGCTGAGCACATGCATTTCCAGCTGCGATATATTCAGCTTCAACAGTTGAGAGCAATATGGAACTTTGGTTCTTGTTAAACTAAGAAACTACACAATTTTCAATATAGAAACAACCACCACTGGTTGATTTCCTATCATTGATATTACCAGCCTAATCGGCATTTGTGTACCTAGCCAACCGAACACTAGTATCATGGGGATACCAGAGACCCAAATTAGCTGAACTTGTGACATATCGCATAATCTGCTTAATAACAATTAGATGAGACTCTTTAGGATTAAATTGATATCTAGTGCAAATACCAACACTAAAAGTAATATCAGGTCTACATGCAGTTAAATAAAGTAAACTGCCAATCATACTACAATATAATTTAAGATCTATACTTTTACCTGTAGAGTCCTTTGAGAGTTTTAAAGTTGTACTGATAGGAGTATCAAATTTTTTACCATTCTTAAATCTGAACTTTTTAATCAAGTTCAAATCATATTTAGTTTGAGAAATAAAAATACCATCCGGTTGTTGTTTTACTTGTAACCCTAAAAATAATTCAATTCCCCAACCATGCTCATTTTGAACTTAGATTTCATTAAATTTGCAAACTCAACAGTCATGTTAGTATAGGTAGATCCATAAATAATATCATCAACATAGATCTGCACCATTAAGATATGATTGTTATGTTTCTTAACAAAAAGAGTCTTATCAATACTTCCTATTTGAAAATTATAACTTAGAAGAAACTTAGTCAATTTTTCGTACCATGCCCTAGGAGCTTGTTTCAAACCATAGAGAGCCTTTTTAAGATGATAGACATGATCAAAGTTCTTAAGGTCTTCAAAACCCATTGGTTGTTCAACATACACTTCTTCATGTAGATCACCATTTAAGCAGGCACTCTTTACATCCATTTGATATATTTTGATATTTCTAAAACAAGCAATTGATATAAATAGTCGGATTGATTCAAGACAAGCTACTGGGGCAAAGGTTTCATCATAATCGATTCCTTCAATTTGAGTATACCCTCGTACAACCAGTGTAGCCTGGTTTTGAATTATATTACCAAGTTCATCAAACTTATTTTTGAAAATCCACTTAGTTTCGATAATATGTTTATCTTTAGGTCTAGGAACAAGATACCAAACATCATTTCTCACAAATTGGTTAAGCTCTTCTTGCATCGCAACAATCCAGTTTTCATCAGTAAGAGCTTCTTTTACGTTTGTCGGTTCTATCTGGGATGTAAAGCACATGTAATTACATATATCTTCTAGTTGTCTACGAGTGCGCATACTAGTGAGAGGGTTTCTAAGAATTTGAGTGGTTTAATGATCTTTAACAGTCCTCAGTTCAGAGTTAGTTTGATTTGATGAAGTATCGGGTTTGTCAATTAAAAGAACTTCATCATTATCTAAACTTGAATCAGGTGTATTCAAGTGATCGTCAATGACCACATTGATGGATTCTTGAATAACACTATCCCTCTTATTTAGTACTTGATATGCTCGATTGTTTAAAGAATACCCTAAAAAGATCTCTTCATCACTTTTAGTGTCAAACTTCCCCAGATTTTTACGGTCACGTAAAATATAGCACTTGCTGCCAAAAACTTGAAAGTATTTAACAGTAGGCTTCTTAACGAACCACATTTCATAAGCCGTTTTATTATTAGAACTACTTTTATAAACCCGGTTAATTATATAACAGGCAGTATTTACGACTTCAGCCAAAGATTTTTAGATAACTTCATACTATTCAATATTACATTAGCCATTTCTTGAAGCACTCTATTTTTTCTTTCAACAATTCCATTTTGTTGTGGTGTTTTAGGCGCAGAGAATTCATGTGATATTTCGTGATCACTACAGAATTTCTCAAAATTGCTATTCTCAAATTTCGATCCATGATCACTACGAATCTTACAGACTTGAGAACATTTTTCAGTTTGGATTCGTTTGAGAATTCTTTTTACTTCATCAAGGGTTTCTAATTTATCCCTTAAGAAGGCTACCCAGGTGAATCTGGTATAATCATCCACGATTGTTAGTATATATTTTTTGCCACCTCAACTCTCCGTCTTGGTTGGACTTATAAGATCCATGTGGAGAAGTTTGAGAGGTTTGGATGTGGCAGTGGAGTCCACCTTTTTGTGAGCACTCCTGGTTCGTTTACTAATCTGTCATTTGCCACATATTTTGTCTACTTTCTGTAATTTAGGTAGACCTCTTATCAGTTCTCTTTTGGTCAATCTGTACAGATTTCAGTAGTGTACATGTTTAAGGGGTTTATATCATAACTCAGACTCATTGATATGGACCATGTAACACGTTTGACTATATGAGCTAGAATCACTAACAATATAGAAGTTTTCAGAAGTTCTACGACCAGTTAATATTACAGAACCCTTTTTATTTAAAATTTCACAACCTTGATTAGTAAATTTTACGCTATGATTGTTATCACATATTTCAGATATGCTTAACAGGTTGTGTTTTAATCCTTCAATGTATAAAACTGTAACGCCCTGAAAATCGGGGGTCGAGTGTAACTCAACTCCCGAGTTCCAACGCATCACTTATGCAACATGTTTAATGATATTTGAATGTTGTCTGTGTTAGAGCAGTAAACATGAATGAGATTATACCAAAGCAGTAATTCATACTCCAGATCAATTGTATAAAAGCAAGCGGAAGACTGAACTGTATATATATGTATGTAATGAAACAAAATAAACGATTCACTATCCAGAGTATGAATCCTTCTGAGTCACAATATACATGTCTGTATATAAACAAAATGTCAAAATAAACTAGGTACAATCCCTGTAAATCCCATCGGTCCCGGCAGCCTAGTCGAAGCCGCCAGCGAACTGCATATACGAGAACTCCTCCTGGTCCTCGTCATAATCGGGCTCCACCTCCAGAATAGTCGAATCGCCTAAACCTGAGACAGAGTCTGGTTGGTGTGCGCAACACCGTCCCGTAACGTGGGAGTGAGTAGCTAACTCAGTGGAACGATAAGGCATAAGTTATCATGTTATCAATACAGTCAAGCAGTAATGATAAAGCAGTAAATCAAACACTCCTAGTTACTCTGATTAATGCAAGTATGAATGCGGGTATGATGGATGCCCTCGCCGACATACTCCCTCATGCGACACCATCTCACGTTCGCGGCATGCTTACATCCCACAATGCTCCACATCTTCCAGGCACATGCGATGCATGATGAGTATGATTACCGAGTTTTTAATTAGTCCATTTCAAACAGCAGGATTGGGAAACTAAGGTACCTCCCTTATATCATTTCCAAACATGATCCAATCTAGGGTCGTCAGTCCTAGTTAATATCAGACGATGGTATGTTTTCTAGGTCACTGCAGAGGCTGCCGGGACCGATGGGATTTACAGGGATTGTACCTAGTTTATTTTGACATTTTGTTTATATACAGACATGTATATTGTGACTCAGAAGGATTCATACTCTGGATAGTGAATCGTTTATTTTGTTTCATTACATACATATATATACAGTTCAGTCTTCCGCTTGCTTTTATACAATTGATCTGGAGTATGAATTACTGCTTTGGTATAATCTCATTCATGTTTATTGCTCTAACACGACAACATTCAAATATCATTAAACATGTTGCATAAGTGATGCGTTGAACTTCGGGAGTTGAGTTACACTCGACCCCGATTTTCGTATGCGTTACAAGTTGGTATCAGAGCATGATTTTGATTAAACCGGACCTGAGTTATGTCCCCACTACGTACGTTGACGCATTATACTTAGGAGGGTGCGCAAAACCTAGCAACAGTATTAAGGTCTCCCGATTTCGCCGTTCGGCGAAGTTCATTGCAAATGGACAGTTTGATCGAGTGCGTACTCGATCTCGACCACACTTATGGACCCCAAGTCACTCCTAGACCATCTATTAACGTGTCCAGGTCACAATCTACCAAAAATGAGTCGTTAAAAATCAGGAAAAATCAGATTAGATCAGAACTTTGCCGGAACTAACCGTTTTGGCACTAAACTGAGTCGGGGGCCCCTCCACGTTAATCCACTAACTTTTCAGACTGAACCAGGGTGCATTTGGCACCCTGGGAGTGTGGCAAACAGGGTCCCACCACGGCGGCGCGGTTCCGGCCAAGCCCGACCGCGGCGGCGCCGCGGCACCGGCGGCGGACCGCAGTCCGGTTGCTTTTCCGGCGAGTTTCCAAGCTTGGGGTTGGTCGGCCCAGCCCGCTCTAACCCTTGGCACGTGCCATTTTGGCAATAGGTTAGGTTTTAAGGGGCTGGAACACCCCTTTCTCTCATTTACCCCCTTTTCAAGCACCTCCACCCTCATTTCCGATTTTTCTCAAAACCCATCCCTCCAAACCTTCCAATCTTCCAATTTCTTCCATAACTCACACACCCCTACCTTCCACAACAGCCCTAGCCTCTCCCTTTCCCCATTTTCACAAGTTGGAGCTCTCATACCCCTCCTTGGAGCTCAAAATCGGGTAATCTCCTAACCCATTCCACTTTCTTTTTGTTCCTTCTTCATTTTCTACCTCTAGAGCTTCTTCCACACCTATTGGATTGTTGATTGTGGAAGATAAAAGAGGTCAGCCCCTTTATTTCCCATTTTAGAAATTTTCCATGGCCCTCCTTGGTGTGGTGGCTACCATTTTCTCTATTTCCTCCATCCTATCTTTCATGGGAAAGAGGAAAACCGTGGCCGATGACGCCGGCCTAAGTAGGCCAGCCCATTCCCGAAGAAGATCCGATGTTGGGGCCGGCACAAGCACCGTGCGGGAGTTTAGGTCGAAGCGAGACCTGGATCCTGACCACCCCGCCAGAAATGCTTATCCGATAGGCATGGAATATGGGTGCTTCGCGGGCCGTAAGGTTGTGTTTGAAGCTCATGTGGATGAAAGGATGTTCGGGCTGCACCCGATGATGGACCACTTAGTGGATATCGGGTGGAATTATATTTTTGAAGGCGAGTCTCCCGCATGTGAGAACACGGTTCGCGCTTTTTACGCTCACATAGTGGACTCATCAGTAGAGCCTCTTCAGTTTACTGTCTCTGTGAGGGGCATTAGGCGCACAATCACTGTAGATGAGGTGGTTCGAATCACGAAGATTCCGCTTGGTCAAGTGCATCCTAGTGATGACTTCTCTAGAAGTGCGCGGGAAAGGGATCGTCGCACGCGATTTTTCTGTGGTCGCCGGGTTACTTGGAAGCGAGGAAATTATATTGCGGCGACAAAGATGTCCGAAGACTTTCATTTGCTCCATCACATCTTCACATACAATGTATACCCACGGTGGGGTAACCGCACGGAATGTACTAGGGTGATGGTGGACTTTCTGTACAAGATGGGACGCTGGGACAACATATGCCTGCCCACATTCATCCTATCCCAGATAGTTAATGTTGTTCGTTCGCCAGAACGATCTTTCGCTCCCATTTGGCTGACTGATCTGCAGGATGGCTCGTGATGTAGGCTACAGATTGAATATGGAGGATCTTGCACCAGTCCGAGTCATAAGTGAAGCGACACTCAGGAATATGAAGATCGGCCCCCAACAGCGGCAAGCCCGACTCGACGAGTCTGGAGATGAGTCGGATAGCGCCGGTGAGGAGAGTGTTGACCTCCAGGCTGAGAGTGATGAGGAGCGCAGTGATGATATACAGGAAGAAGAACCTGAGGCTCAGGACACTGAGGAGAGTTCACCCCCTGTGGCTCAGGAGCAGGGTGTGGATCGAGATGCTTTTGATGCGCGATTGGCCCGTCTTGAGGAGAGGCAAGCCGCCCTGCAGCAAGAGGTTGGACAAGTTCGGGCTGAGATTGGTCAAGTTCGAACCAAACTTGAAGAGAATGAAGCCTACATGAAGAAGAGTTTCAAGAAGATGTCCCGTACGTTGAAGGCCATCCTGTGCTGTGCGCAGGATAAGAATGCTCCTCCTCCACCGCCTACTTCGGATGCTTAGTCATCCATGTTGTTGTATGTTGTGTTTGCTTTAGTTACCGCGATAGGCGGTTTGTGTTTTCGTACGGATGTTGTATTAGGTAGTAGCGTGTTCTCAGTGTTTAATGTGTGGATGTATTGGCTATCATGTGATTTCCGTCATGATTCATGTAAACTCTGTAATCCATGTATTATGACTAATTTTGGGTGAATGAAAGGCATGTAGCCCCTTTTGTTTTGATTATGTGTGGAATGCTTAAAGTGCTTTATGATGTGTGTTATGCTGTATCTCACCAATGCTGTACCCTGTATTGTATAGGGCATGCCGCGACAGTATACGCGGAGCACGGCACATCTCCGTCTGACTGGCTCTATGGACCAGACTCCTTCTGGTAGTAGCGGTCCTGCGGACCATGGGTTAGGTTCTGACCAGCCCCCTGCTGGTCCCGCTGGTGGATTGCCACCTTACACGCCCCCGGTCCGTGAGCAGTTTCGGCCGTCATCTTTCGCGCAAGACATGACTCCCGTGTGCCGCTCCGCCGCCGATAGATTTGAGTACCGATGTTGATGATGCATCGGCAGCAGATACTGGCAGACAGCAGCAGCAGCTGAAGACCCGGCCAGCCTTATGGCCACTATCGCTGAGGCCTTGTCCCATGGTGGTAGTGCGACTCCACCTGCGACATCCGCTTGTCCCGCCGGCGCCCGGAGCCTCCGCTCGCAGTGAGGATGTGCCTCGCCCCACCCGTGGTGCCTCCTATGGGAGATGTCGCACACGCGGTCTTCTCGAGCGATTTCAGCGCTTGAGGCCTCCTTCATTTATGGGCACTCATAGACCCGAGGAGGCAGAGTTTTGGCTTGACCGCATCTCTAAGATGCTTCGGATGCTGCATTGCTCAGAGGCAGAGCAGGTAGAGCTGGCCGCTTTCATGTTTGAGAGGGAGGCCAGTTTATGGTGGGACAGTGTGTTGCGGTCTGTCGCAGCAGACTACGTGTGGACTTGGGAGGCGTTCGAGTTCCGGTTCCATGAGAAATACTACCCGCAGACTTATCGGCATGAGCGGGAGGATGAGTTGTTGCGCCTCAGACAGGGAGGCATGACGATTACAGAGTACGAGCACCGCTTCACAGAGTTGGGCCGCTTTGTCCCGACTATACTGGTGGACTAGCAGATGCGGATGCGTCGTTTTTCTTTGGGCTTGCGACCGGAGATACGGTCGAAGATATGCTGCCTCAGCATACCTACTTATGCAGCACTGGTTCACATGTCTATGACGGCAGAGTAGGATGTGGACCGGTTGGCCCGATCACGTGGCGCTATGGTTGCGAGGCCACGACAGGAGATACAGAGCAGGCCTATCCTAGGCAAGAGGCCTCGTGTTGACTCGCCTCCTAGGATCGCAGCGCCAGGGGCTCAGGTGAGGCGCCCTGTTGTGACCTGCACGTACTGTGGGAAACAGGGTTATCTTATTGGGAGTTGTTTCGCGCGGATGAAGGACAGTGGTTTCTCTCCGCCACAGATATTGGGCCGTTCTCGCCCACAGGCCATATCAGCTCCACCGCTACAGACGGCTCCCGCACATCCTTCCTTCCGACCTCTGTGCCGCGCTCGGGCCGCCACGGCGACCCTTGGCTCCCGAACCGCTAGCAGACAGGCTCGCGTTCATACTCTTGTGGTCGAGGCACACGAGACGTCGGTTTCGGCTCCGACGGCTTTCGAGGGCACGGCTTTTATTCATGGCATTCTGTTTCTTTGTTGGTAGACACTGGGTCCACCACTTCTATTGTTTCTTATGGGGCGGTGAAACGCCTATCTTTGCCTACGATTCCCACTAAGGGAATGAGACTCACTACGGCTACCGGGACGTTCGGATGTCACACGATTATGCGAGGGTTGCTCGGTAGTTTTGGGGTAGCAAACACGGTGCTCGTCGACCTCATTGTTGCTCCACTTTGGCACTACGATGTTATCCTTGGTATGGATTGGCTCACCAGGATGAGGCGGAGGTAGATTGCGATACTCGGATCGTGACGGCCTATGGACCTGACGGTGCGGCTTTCACGTTCCCGGTGCAGGTCAGTTGGCCCTGTTGAGTTGATTGTTATGCTGCTTTGCTTGTGCCGATTGATGGTCCGACAGTAGATAGTACGCCGGTGGTTCGAGAATTTGCAGGCGTGTTTGAGACTATCCCTGGTTTACCTCCTCGGCGTGAGATTGATTTCACGATTGACCTTACGCCTGGTGCGACGCCCATCTCGTTGCCGACTTATCGTATGCCTCCATGTGAGATGGAGGAGCTGCGGAAACAGATTGACGGACTTGTAGAGAAAGGTTTTATTCAGCCTAGCGTGTCTCCTTGGGGAGCACCTGTGTTGTTCGTGAAGAAGAAGGATGGGTCGCTACGGTTGTGTATTGATTACCGTAGGTTGAACCAGGTCACGGTGAAGAACAAGTATCCTTTGCCCAGGATTGATGATCTGTTCGATCAGTTGAGGGGGGCGAAGTATTTCTCGAAGATTGATCTTCAGTCAGGGTACCACCAGTTGCACGTGAGAGAGGAGGACGTGCAGAAAACAGCCTTCAGGACGTGCTTTGGGCACTATGAGTTCTTAGTGATGTCGTTCGGTCTGACAAACGCACCAGCCGTGTTCATGGATCTGATGAACCGGGTATTTCGACCCTTCCTTTACCGATTCGTCATCGTCTTTATCGATGACATCTTGATATACTCCACGAGTCGGGAGGAGCACGAGGAGCATTTGCGAGCGGTAGTGGATACGCTGAAGAAGAACCAGTTGTTCGCGCAATATAAGAAGTGCGACTTCTGGCAGGAGGAAGTCAAGTTCCTGGGACATGTAGTGTCCAAGGAAGGGATAGCAGTGGACCTTGCTAAGGTAGCCGCGGTTCAGGATTGGCAGCAGCCTGAATCGGTTACTGAGGTGAGGAGTTTCCTTGGTCTGGCTGGGTACTACAGACGTTTCATTCGGGATTTCTCGAAGATCGCCAGGCCATTGTCTCAGCTGACTCGGAAGGACAAGTTCGCTGGAATGAGAAGGCGGAGGCAGCTTTTAAGGAGCCGAAGGACAAGTTGACGACGCCCCTCTTGTGCTAGTATTGCCAGAGCAAGGGGTGAAATACACGGTGTATACTGACGCGTCTCGCGTTGGTTTGGGTTGTGTACTGATGCAGAAGGATAGGGTGATTTCGTATGCCTCGAGACAATTAAGGAAGCACGAGGAGAATTACCCTACACATGACCTGGAGTTGGCAGCTGTCATCTTTGCATTGAAGCTCTGGAGACATTACCTCTACGGTGAGGAGTTTGAGCTTTTCTGCGACCACAAGAGCCTTAAATACATATTCACGCAGCGGGATTTGAATATGAGACAGCGCCGATGGATGGAGACCTTGAAGGACTTCAAGTTCGAGGTTTCCTACCATCCTGGCAAGGCGAACCTTGTGGCAGACGCATTGAGCCGCAAGAAGGCGATAGCATTTGCGGCACCGCTGATGATAGCCGAGTGGGACATGGTGGAGTTTGTGCGGGACTTCGAGCAGAGACTCACTGTCGAGGAGCCATTTGAGTGTGTTGCGCATGTTCGGGTGCGACCACTTATTGACGACAGGATTGTTGAGGCCCAGGAGGGCGATATACGGCTGTCTGAGCTTCGAGCAAGCGAGGCTAGCGATATTTGTGGACTCCGAGTGGAGAGTTGGTTCGATGGGGTTTACGATTTCGTGGCCGCCTATGTGTTCCGGATGTGCTCGACTTGAGACGCGAGCTTCTCGAGTCTGCCCATAACTCAAAGTTTGCGATGCATCCTGGTAGCACGAAGATGTACCAGGATATGAGACGGACGTATTGGTGGGATAACATGAAGGCCCACATTGCTGAGTATGTGTCTCGATGTCTGACGTGCCAGCAGGTCAAGGCAGAACATCGCCGACCTCCTGGACTGCTTCAGCCCATGCCTATAGTGGAGTGGAAGTGGGACTTCATCTCCATGGACTTCATATCAGGGTTGTCGAAGACGAGGAAGGGGCACGATTCCATTTGGGTGATTGTGGACCGGTTGACCAAATCGGCCCATTTCCTCCCTATCAGAGTTACGAACTCCGTAGACGAGCTGACTAGATTGTACATCAGGGAGATCGTCCGTCTGCACGGGGTTCCTTTGGAGATCGTGTCGGACAGAGACACGCGGTTCACATCTATCTTCTGGACTCGTATCCAGGAGGCGATGGGTGTGAAGTTGAAGTTCAGTACAGCGTTTCATCCTCAGACCGATGGGCAGACAGAGCGGGTGAATCAGATTCTGGAGGATATGTTGCGAGTATGTGTGTTGGACTTCAAGGACAGTTGGGATGACCTTGTCTTCCGTATGCGAGTTCGCCTACAACAACGGCTTCCGGGCGACTATTGGCATGGCCCCATATGAGGCTCTATATGGTCGACCTTGTAGGGCACCGCACCGTTGGGCGAGGTTGGAGAGCGTAGCTGATTGGCCGGAGTTGGTTCGGGCGACTACGAGAGAAGGTAGACATTATCGGGCGTCGGTTACTCACGGCGCGGAAGCAGCGGAAGAGTTACGCCGATAAGAGGCGGCGACCGCCGGAGTTCGAGGTCGGTGATCATGTGTTCCTTCGGGTTTCCCCTATGAAGGAGTCCTTCGGTTTGGGAAGAAGAAGGAAACTCACACCGAGGTTTATCGGTCCATTTCGAGATCTTGGATCGAGTGGGTGATGTGGCGTATCGTCTCGCCTTGCCTACACCACTTGCTTCCGTACACAACGTATTTCATGTATCTATCTTTGAAGAAGTACGTTCCTGATCCTTCACATATCATCAGATGGGAGCAGGTACAGTTGAGCGAGGATGCTACATATGAGTTGCGCCCGACGCGCATCCTTGACAGGAAGGAGCAGGTACTGCGTAGCAAGGTCATCCCACTTGTGAAGGTGCTTTGGACACATCATTCCTAGGAGGAAGCTACCTGGGAGACTGAGGCCGAGGTCAGGAAGAACTACCCTCAGATTCTCGAGGACTACGAAAAGGTATAAATTTCGAGGATGAAATTTTTTGTTTAAGGGGGGTAGATTTTAACGACCTGAAAATTTCCGTACATTGGGTCGAGTACCACCTCGACCAGAAATCACGTAGGATTAAATTCTTTAGAAATTTAACAAAGTTAACTAAGTACTAAACTCAATTAGCCATGAAATCCGTTAGGATCGCTTTAAATACGATCTGCAAGACCCAAAACTTGCAGAATCATTGACGCTAGGTTACCCTAAAGTTTAGAACCAAACTCATTTCCCGTCTGCTCTCGGGAATGAAACGAAACTTCGTATTAGGTCTAGATCGCACATCGGGAGTCCGATTAACCCGAAGCTAAGGAACTAGGACCGCCCCACTGGGCTTAACAATCATCTCAAAAATCAGCTCCATCCGATGTTCCATGGTCATTCGTTTCGATTCGGAGCGAGGGAGTGTGAAAAACACTATTCCCATCCAAAAATAAATATCTGGAATAGTGATCGGCATCATTCGTTGACGCGTCAGTATTAAGCAACCTGACCGTCAGAATCAGACCAAATTACACCCTCGGATTAAGAAAAATTTCAGGAACATTTACATGTACTTGGAATTTCTGATCGTGGCCCACTGACCGTCGAACTGAAAGTGGTCCGCCACGTGCGATCTGGGTATCCGATCGAGTCAAAAACGTAATCCCACGTAGATCCATCGATGGTGAGCTTAAGTCTGACGTTTGGTTCAAGGAGGGCTACCAGAACCTCCCTTTTGAGCTGGAAAAGCGACGAAAATCCTATATTAGCAGTACCCCTTGAACCTGAGTCTAATTTCGTAATGTTTGTGGCTATAAAAGGAGCTTAGAACAGCCCCTCTCACAGCCATACGAATTTTGGAGAAAACCCTAGAGGAAGAGAGAGAAAAGAGAGAGAAAGACTTGGAGATTGTTGCCGATTTCCCTCCTCCTGCTCTGGCTTGTTACACGGCCTACACCGCCCTATTCTAGGCATTTTCCCGGCGTTTTCCGTCCCATTTGAAGGTAAGAAACCCTAACCCTAGGTCTGATTTGAGGTGGGATCGATGTGGGTTGCATAACAACTAACCGATTCCGCTCTTTAGGCTAGAAATCTCCCGTATACGGAAGTTCCACTACCCTTGCTGATTCGTTTCGTTTCCAAAGGCAAAGGTGAGGACTTTAAGTGTATAAGTTACGGTTTTCAACGCTTTCAATGTCAGATAATGGTAGATTCATGATCTGCTTGAAATTGCACATGTACAAAGTGCTTTCCGTTTCCTGTTTTGATTAACGGTGTGAAATATGGAATTTCACATATTCTAGGTATACGTAGAAATACCGTATACGTATTTTTTTTGGATAAATGTTTGACATGTTTAATTAATGTATGATTATATAATATATGAATAAAATACTAGTTTAGCGAAAGGGACCGCCAAAATATATGTTCACTTGTAAATGCGACGTATGTTGAAATTACATATTTTAGAAATACCGTATACGTATTTCTTTTGGAATAATGTTTGACATATTTATTTAATGTATGATTATACAATACATGATTAAAATACTAGTTTGGCGAAAGGAATCGCCGCAATCTATGTTCCTTTGTAAACACTATGTATGTCGAAATTGGGTATACGAGGAAGTACCCTATACGTATAAAATTTGCTGATGTGATTGCCATGTTTAATTGTTGTATGAATATGATGTATATGTATAAAATACTAGTTTGGTAAAGGGACAATCCTAGTGTACATTTCTCTAGCATACGTCATGTATGTTGAAATAGTGCATTCCAAGTGTTGGTGAAATCACTTGTGAGTGTAAGTGCTTAAGTGTTAGAACCTTAGGTAGGTGCTGAGATGGGATTCTCCGCTACCTTAGAGTCACATATGACACTCTCCATGTGGTTGTTCACTCTAATCACTCACCTATGGAATATAAGTATTTGTATCCCTATTTGCATAAATGCTTTATAACATGCTTTTGAACATGCTTTGTAATTTGTTTATTACCATGTTTCATGATATGCTTTGTAACATGATTACTAGTGTCCTTGAATTACCATGTATCATGCCGTAATTCATATGCTATGGTTAGGACTTGACTGAGCTTGGGACTATGTTCATAGTCCAAGCATCCGGTATCAGACTTGAAGATGTGGTTGGGATTCGTTCCGCCACGTATGATGTGTTGGCGAACCCGTGTCGTACTTCGGTTGGCGATAGTGGTTGGCCACACGAGGTGCTTTTGCGCTTCATATCGCCCAACTTGTTGTGCGCTCGAGCCAGCCGAATACGTCAAGTAAACCGTGTGTCTTATGTATGTTCACCATGTTTGGTCGCTAATGCTTGAACCTAGGGTACCAAACTTACCAGTGATAATCCCGTTAACCATGGTACCTCGATCCGCTAAGACTCATGAGCCGGGCATGGTGGTATGGGACACCGTGGTCGATCTGTCGGCCTACGCTGGGGCTACGTGCCTCCCCGTAGTGACCAGTGAGCAACTTAACTCGTGAGCCGATTATGGTGGTATGGGACACTATATTCGCGCTGTCGGCCTACATTGATAAGGTGATGGGGGAGTGGTGCAACCTTTGTGCATAACAGCCCTGACAGCCCTTTGTAGTGACCGCGAGCATATTCTGAAGTTGCAGCGTACCTTAGGGTTCGCCGCGATATATAGAGTATGAACTAGGCCTGTTTCTGTATAGTGATGAATCGTTTAAGGGATGATGGGGGAGTGGTGCAACCTTTGTGCGTAATGTACCCTGGCAAGCCTCTCTGCGGTGACCTAGAAAACATACCATCGTCGATATTAACTAGGGACCGACGACCCTAGATTGGATCATGTTTGGAAATGATATAAGGGAGGTACCTTAGTTTCCCAATCCTATTTGTTTGAAATGGACTAATTAAAAACTCGGTAATCATACTCATCATGCATCGCATGTGCCTGAAAGATGTGGAGCACTGTGGGATGTAAGCATGCCGCGAACATGAGATGGTGTCGCATGAGGGAGTATGTCGGCGAGGGCATCCATCATACCCGCATTCATACTTGCATTAATCAGTGTAACTAGGAGTGTTTGATTTACTGCTTATCATTCTTGACCTTATTTGTATTGATAACATGATAACTTATGCCTTATCGTTCCACTGAGTTAGCTACTCACTCCCACGTTACGGGACGGTGTTGCGCACACCAACCAGACTCTGTCTCAGGTTTAGGCGATTCGACTATTCTGGAGGTGGAGCCCGATTATGACGAGGACCAGGAGGAGTTCTCGTATATGCGATTATTGGCGGCTTCTACTAGGCTGCCGGGACCGATGGGATTTACAGGGATTGTACCTAGTTTATTTTGACATTTTGTTTATATACAGACATGTATATTGTGACTCAGAAGGATTCATACTCTGGATAGTGAATCGTTTATTTTGTTTCATTACATACATATATATACAGTTCAGTCTTCCGCTTGCTTTTATACAATTGATCTGGAGTATGAATTACTGCTTTGGTATAATCTCATTCATGTTTACTGCTCTAACACAGACAACATTCAAATATCATTAAACATGTTGCATAAGTGATGCGTTGGAACTCGGGAGTTGAGTTACACTCGACCCCCGATTTTCAGGGCGTTACAAAAACATTCTTAAATAAGGGAAGGTTAAAGAGTTGAACCGTACCTTGGCCAATAATCCTGCAATTGCTACCATCACCAAATGTGACTGAACCATCAGCCATGTCTTTAAGATCGGTGAATAGATCTTTATCACCAGTCATATGCCTTGAGCATCCACTGTCTAAGTACCACTTCGAATTACTTGAAGCTTTGAAAGTGGTGTGGGCAACCAAGCATGCAACCTTAGGAACCCATTTCAAAACTGTTTTGGGTTTAGGAGTATAGTTGGTCTTCTTATGTTTGTAGTTGTTATAGAAATGACCCACTGAGTTAGATTTTAAGAGCTCCTTAAGTAAATGAACTATCTTCTCAGCTAAAGGATTTTGATTCTGATTTTGGTAGTTGATATGTTTACTTTTAGGTTTGAAAGATTGAAAAGTTTTAGCATTTTTAGAAACATTTTGATTTAAACTTTTCTCTTTTGAGTTTGAGGACTCTTCTTTTACAAATTTAGGAGGAATATTTTTCTGTTTAAGAGGAATATTTCTATCGTAGCCCAAATTGGATTGGTCGCCACTTTTTCTTATCCAGATAAAAGTTTTTCTAACTTTGGATCACCTTGGGCATACCTCCATGTATCCTTTAAACTCAAAAGTGAAGAGACTTCAACTTTAAGTTTTCTATTTTCAGATTTAAGATTTTCAATTTTCAAATCTAAATCGCATTTGCATTTTTCAAAACAATCTAAAATGTGGGATTTTTCTAAAACAAGAGTTTTAAAATTTTCTTTAAGCTTTGAAAACTTTTCTTTCTGAAGTTTAAGTTCAACAACAATTTTACAACTCTCCATGTAAAGGGCATTATAAGCATCTTGAAGATCTTCTTCATTTTCATGATCACTATCCAGATTTTCTTCACTAGTTAAATCATCGTTATCTGAAAAAGTGAACTTGGCTAGAGTCATAAGGGCTTTGACTTCATTGCTCGACTCAGTTTCAGAATCTTCTGATTCAGAAGAAGCTTCAGAACTGGAAGATTCATCCCAAGTAGCCAAGATACTCTTCTTTTTAGGTTTGTTCTCTTTAGGACACTTGTTTGCTAAATGAACATATTCTTGACAGTTGTAACATTGACTATCTTTTTACAATTTTCTTGTTTTAGATTTAGATCTTTTCTTATCATTAGAATTTTGAAAATCAACCCTCTTTTTTACTTTTGAAAATTTTGTAAAACTTTTTCACCAGAAGGGCCATATCATCTTTTGAGTTTTCTAAATCAGAATTGCTATTATTTTCTTGAAAAATATTTTTAGAAGATTTAAGGGCAATAGATTTACCTTTAGGAGCTTTAAAGTTTAACTCATAGGTTTGTAAAGACCCAACTAATTCTTTTACCCTCATATTATCCATATCACAAAGTTCCTGGATCGCGGTTCCTTAGAATTGAATCATTCAGGAAGTGGGCGTATTATTTTTGCATACACTTTACTTTATGGGATTTTATCACCAAGACCTTTTGGACGACAGTTCAGAAATGTGAAGGTAGCGCCAATGCAAAACCCCTTAATGTTATTACTCATGTTCTGTCACCGGATGAATTCAAAAGAATCATTTCTTGTGATACAACAAAACAAGCATGGGATATTCTCGAAATGACACATGAAAGGACTAACATTGCCAAAAAGTCTAAGATTCAAATCCTCACAACAAAGTTTATGGAAATCCATATGGAAGAAATAAATCATTCATGGACTTCTATACAAAACTAAATGACATTGTTAACTCTATGTGGGGTCTTAGAGAAAAAGTCCGTGAAAGCAAAGGGTGCGCAAAAATACTACAATCACTTCTTGATAGGTTCAATTCTAAAGTCATTACGATTCAAGAATTGAGGGATACTGATGTTATGAAGGTGGAGGAATTAGTTGGATCTCTACAAACCTATGAGCTGAATTTCAAAGCTCCTAAGAACAAGTCCATAGCCCTTAAATCTTCTAAATCTAAATTTAAATCTAAAGACTCAAATTCTGAAAAAGTTGAGAATGAAGATGATATGGCTATGTTGGTTAAAATTTTTTATAAAATTTTTTAAAATAAAAATAGATTAAAATTTTAAAAACCTTTTGACAAAAGGAAAGGAAACTCAAATTTTGGAAATCAAAATCTAAAGACACCCAATGCTTCAGTTGTTCTGAATATCGGTATGTAGCTTTAAAATATCCTAAGAAGGATAAGTCCAGAAGAAGAGGTATGATTGCCACTGTGTCACACCCCAAACTCGGAAACCGGACTCACAAAATTCACGATCGCTGAATTTAGTGCCGATAGCCTCCGTAGTACCCCATTCTTGACTTTCAGTGCCCATACTCCATATTCCAATCCTGGGATCCTACAAGGAGGATTTTTCAACGTATATTTATCTCGTAAGAAGCATAACCACAAGTTTACCCAGATCACAGAGGTAACATCATCATCACATATCCATTAATATAAACAGATGAATACAATGCTAAATGGGAAATACATATATCGATAATCAAAGCTCCAGAAGACAGCTGCATGCTCCAAGCTCAATGCTACTGCAACCTAATGCCACTTGCACACATCTATCGTGCATAAGCTTATAGAAAGCTTAGATGGTGGTGTAAGTGTGGGCAAGATAAGTGTCAAGTATGCAATATCAGAGAAATGAGAAACATGTCAGTAAGTCCATAAATATCATCAACCTTATCTAGGCTATGCGATACAGAAGCATAATAAGCCAATATCATATACTGCAAAAGCAATGTAGATCAACTATACAATGTGGAGACATAGTGAGCCAAATATCATATACTAAGGATACAATGAAATATGCAAATCCTGACGAGTCCATAAATACCGTCAACCTCATCTAGGCCATATAAATACAGAAATATAGCAACCCAAAATGTCATATGCCGTAAATGTCATGCAATATGCGGTGTGAATGAAATGACTAGGCTGGAGTGTGAAGTCGAGATGGTAGTACGTAGTATCGCAGGCTATGGGGTCCATCACAAAGGACCTCTATCCAAACCAGTCTCATACCTAAATTTGGATAGCTAGACTCAATGTGGTAAACTCTTGATCTCAGGTTGGTCGCGTGCCCCAACCGAAATCTTAGCCATCGCGAAGGTATACATAACAATTAGTTACGCACCACTAGCCCGAGTGGATAGTGAATAAATGAATGAATGAGTAAAATGCTGAGTACGCAACTCCTACTCAGTAAGTCTACATATCAGTACTGTACATCTCTTGGATATCATCGGGGTCTATTACACTCCACACTGGTTGCTGCTTCCCTAGCTGCACAGCCATGCAAGTGGAAAAGACCTACTACCTACCTGCCAACAGTATACCAATGCCTACCTGACTCATTGATAGTGGACCCATTTGTGAGTTGGTCAAACTCACCCTATCTTACAACTGCCTCACACTGGCGGATAAGGTCAAACCTCTTTCCAACCGACCACGACACAGTAGGAGATGTGGCCTACTAGTATTCGGCACTCGGGCGCTCATGTATCCACTCAGTCTGGACGTTGGAGCATCCCCTGGCCATGGAGGTTTAAGGACTTTCACCTAGGGACATCTATAGTATCCCATGTAGAAAATGATTTTCGGTGTCCCATCTAGTCATCTACAATATGCCTGTGGAGGCTACGACTCGGATATCGCTAAGGTGTACAGTAGTCATATCCCAAAATATGAGATGCGTAAGTCATACCATCCAGTCATGCATTAAACCTACGCGTACCGTGCGCTCATGTGGGACAACTCCGTCTCTCAAGGAGCCCCATAACAACCTACCTATTGGCATATGCAATGGTCAACCACATCTCATATCAAGCATACAAATGATGCGCATGGGCATGTGTCATGATGCTATACTATCTCGTACTCATAATTGGTATCGATAATCGACCTAATAAAGGGCCTAAGGAAAGGTCACAATGTGAACATTTAACCATTATTGCTCTTACAATGTGGACATCAAACCATCATTGCTCCCAATGCATGACCTATCATAAACATCATTACATACATCATGGTGGAATCACACATCACATCAGTCCTCTATACATCGCTTTGGGCCTCACACAAGGGTCTCACATACATCGCATTGAGCCTCACTCATGGGCCTTGAATACATCACAATGGGCCACATTACATGGTCCACGAATATATTACAATGGGCCACACCCATGGGCCTCTCATACATCACATCGGGCCTCACTCATGGGCCTTATATACATCACATGGGCCTCAATATATCAAGTGGGCTACATCGCATGGGCCTCATATACATCACAGTGGGCGACATCACATGGGCCTCATATACAACACATCGGGCCTCACTCATGGGCCACATATACATCATAATGGGCCATATATACATCACATTGGGCCTCATCATATGGGCCTTAAATACAACACAATGGGTGTAACGCCCTGAAAATCGAGGGTCGAGTATAAACTCAACTCCCAAGTTCCAACGCATCACTTATGCAACATATATGCTGATGATTGAATGTTGTCTGTATTAGTACATGAAACATGAATGAGATTAAGCTAAAACAACATATCATACTCCAGAGATGATTAGTTTAAATAAGCGGAAGACTATGATAGATATATAAAATATATAAATTGTGCTAAGTCTCCAGAGTGTGATAATGTTACCAGGTTAGATAATTACATGTAAATTTCTAAATTATACCAAAGGTGTAATGTCATCTAGTCAATATCCCAGAAATCCCTGTCGATTAGGACACGACTCACAGGAACCCGCCTGAAACTGCATAAAGGAGAAATCCTCCTCATCATCATAAAAGTCCAGCTCCGCTTCGCAGCATCGTCATCATCTGAAACTCAAACAAGGTCTGGTTGGTGTGTATAACACCGTCCCATAATGTGGGAGTGGGTGATCAACTCAGTGGAATAATAAGGCATAGGTTAACATGTTATCAATTCAGTCAAGCAATAATGATAAAGCAGTACAATCAAACATTCCTAAACAATCTTGTTAATGCAAGTATGAAATGCAGTCATAATGCATGCCCTCACCAAAGCTCCCTCATGCGACACCATCTTACGTCCGCGGCATGCGTTCATCCCTCAGTGCTCCACATCTTCTAGGAACATGCAGTGCTATGTTATGAGCATAATTACCAAGTTGTTATTAGTCCTTTTCATACAGTAGTATTGGGAAACTAAGGTACCTCCCTTATATCATTCCCAAACAATGATCCATTCTAGGGTCGTCAGTCCTATATAATCTCATACGATGATGCGATTCTAGGTCGCTGTAGAGGGCTGCCAGGGCTGTTACATGCACTCGTTGCACCGGTCCCCCATCACCTTATCAATACAGGCCTAGTTTATACTCTGTTTACTATGAGAAGGCTTGTCGCCTCACTGCAGATTCAGAGTATGCTCGAGGTCACTACAAAGGGTTGTCAGGTCTGTTACACGCAATCGTTAAACCACTCCACCATCACCTTATCAGTGTAGGCCGACAACACGAATACAGTGTCTCATACCACCGTATTCAGCTCACGAGTCTGGGTTGCTCACTGGTCACTACGGGGAGGCACATCGCCCCAGCGTAGGCCGATAGCTTGACCACAGTGTCCCATACCACCATGTCTGGCTCATAAGTCTTAGCGGATCGAGGTACCAAGGTTAACGGGATTTCCACTGGTAAGTTTGTTACCTTAGGTTCAAGTAGTAGCGTCCAAATATGGTGAACATACAATAGGTAAATCAGGTTATTTGATGAGCTTGACTAGTACGAGCACACAACCAGCTGAACGACATGAAGTGCATAAGCACTTCGAGTGGCCTAACCACTATCGCCAACCGAAGTATGACTCGGGTTCGTCAAACACATCCTACATGGCGAAATGAATCTCAACCACGACTTCAAGCCTGTTACCGATTGTCTGGACTATCACATAGCCCCAATCACACTCAAGTCATAACCAGAAAGCATGTATATTAGTCAAAGCGGAATTAACAAAGTAATTCAAACATGTTAACAAGCATGTTATAAAGCACAATATAAACAGGAAATACAACGCATACATTTCATAAGTAAGCGATTAACTTAGACAACTTACATGAAGGAAATCATACACATCACTAAGGTAGTTGAGAATCCTATCTCAACACCTACCTAAAGCACAATCATCTAAGTACTTACTCATACAAGCATTTTCACAAACACTTAGAATACACTTATTAACATACATAACGTATATTAGCCAAAACAAGTATTAGGATGAATTCTTTTGCCGAGTAAGTATTACACGTATATATAGCATGTTCATACAATAATTTATCAAGGCAAACACACTTTCAAAATTTGTATGTATACGGTATTTTCTACAAATATACATAATACACAATATGCCATAATTTGCATACGCAACCGAAACGCAAAACGAATATTGCATTGTGCATGTACAATAACACTCAGATTATGAATCTATCATTATCTGATATTGAAAGCTTTAAAAACCTCAACCTATACGTCTAAAGTCCGCACCTTATGCCGTAGAAGCGTAACGAATTTGATAGAAATGCTAAATCTTCTTCAACGATGCTATATCAACCTATAGTAAGAATTAAGTCAGCTATTTTGCAACTTACAACCTTTGAAACCCTAGAACAAGTTAGGGTTAGAGTTTCCTCACCTAAGAATGATGTCGGAATCGCCAGAAGAGCGATTAGAAGGTGATGGCTAAGCACGTATAACAGTGGGATAGAGTATCAGGAAGATGCTCTCACTACTCTCACACTTTATTTCTCTTTTCTCTCTTCTCTCTCCTAGGTTTTCTTAAATTCGTATGGAATGAGAGAGTGAAGGTTTAAGGTCCTTATATAGGCCCAGAACTCACCAAATTAGACCCAGGGTCAAGGTATATTTAGGTTATGTCCAAATACGGACTGTTCCGTCTCAACGGAGTACTTCTGGAGCCCCCCTTGAGCCAAAGGTCGGACTTAAGCTCACTGGCTATGGATTTAGGTCAATTTAAGTTTCTATTCCAATCGGGTTTCCAGATCACACGTGGCGGACCAGTTATAGCTCAACGGTCACAGAAACTCGATCAGGGTTACAAGTACACAAACATGTATGGGAAATGTTTCTTGATCCAAGGGTTTATTTGGGTCAGATTTCGACGGTTTGATTGCATACATTTGGCCCACAAACTTCAAGTCTTAGATTACTTAAATTTGATTTAATTTCTAAAGAAAACTAGGTTTTCTCACACTCCTCGCTCCGGGCTCAAGTGAATAGCCTTGGGACACTATCTGGATTTGATTTCCGAGATGGTTGTCAAGCCCAGCAAGGTGGTCCTAATTCTATAACTTCGTATTATTCAGACTTTTGATGTGCGGTTCAGATCTGATACGGAGTTTTATGATGCTCCCGAGAGCAGCTGGGTAATGAGATTGATCTTAGATTTTAAGGTAATGTAGCGTCGATGAGTCTACAAGTTTTGGGTCTTGCAGATTGTATTTAAAGTGATTCAAACGGGATTTCACAACTAATCTAGTTTAGCACTTAGTCAAACTCATCTAATTTCTAAAAGATTTTGTCCTGTATGATTTCTGCCTGAGGTGATACTCGAGTCTTTGTACATATTTTGAAAGTATTGTTCTTCATTACCTAAACTATAGGATTCATGCCTAATATGAAAGTACTCAGAAACATCTAAAGAACAAGGTGGTGAAAGGTGAAATAGGAGATTATGAAGGAAATGGGTTGAAAGGGGACTTGAGACTTTGGGATTGAGTTTTGACAAGTTAATAAAGTGTTAAGATTTGACCCATTGCCTAAGGACGTCTATCTCCAGGTTGGTAAAAATCTGGGGTGTTACAATGGGCCACGTTCAAGGACCTCACATGCATCCCATTGGGATTAATCAAATGAATGACATAGATATACAATACATACATCAAGGCGGGCCGTATAAATGGATGAATGGATAAAACATACGTATCACAGCGGGCCTCACCGTCCAGGGGCGCTGGATGGTGCTGATACAGAATACATACATCAAGGTGGGCCCCACCCTTCCAACAAATGGACGGATGGCGTGGATATAAAACACATACATCGTGGCGGTCTCCACCATCCAGACCACTGGATGGTGTGGCTATAAAATACATGCATCATGTGTGGGCCCCACATCCAAGTGTGGACGGTGTGGGTGAAGCATATACATCACGTGTGGGGCTCCACAGATGGATGGTGTGCATCTAACACACATCACAGTGAAACTCCACCGTCCAGCAGGCTAGACAATGAGAGATAAAACACATATATCATGATGGGGTCCACTGCACAGATGGTGTAGATAAAGCCCATATATCACGTGGGCCATAGGGATGGACAGTTTGGATATAACACGTACCACATGATCTGGCCCACAGAACTGCTGGCGTCAATCCAGTAGCCATCTGTTGCTGGTGGGGTGCACAGATGGATGGTCTGGATGTAACATATGCCTCGTGATCAGGGACCACTGCCATTACAACAACTAGTTAGCTGGTGTGGGTCCACGTACCATGGACGATTGAGATATAACATATACCCCATGATCAGGGCCCTCATAACTTAGTGACATCAGTCCAAATGGACTGACGACTAGGATAAAACCCATACATCATGATTGGGGTCCACACGTCCCAAAAATGGATGGTGTGGATATAATACATACATCAATGATGCACGCCACACCGCACCGTCCAGATGGATGATGCAGAAATAGAATATATACCACAAGGTGGGTCCCACCTACCCACACGTGTCATAAGTGTGGGGTGGGCCCCATGTCCAAACAGATGGACGGCTGAAGAAACACATACAACATGGTGGCCACAGAACTTGATAACGTCACTATAGTAGTTATATAGCTGGGTGAGATACACCAGCCAATCCGTCCCACCAACTAGGGATCTGACTGTGTGGATATACAATCAATCAAGGTGGGCCCCACCTACCCACACGTGTCACAGTGTGGGGAGGGTCCCACGTCTAAAAAAATGGATAGATAACATAGATAAATCAGATATAACATGGTGTGTCCCACCATCCTGCAACTGAACGGTGAGGATGGCATGTAAACATCACAGTGGGCTCCACCATCTAGACAGTAAGATGGATGGACAGTATGGAAGCCATATACATCAGGTGGGGTCCTGTAACGCCCTGAAAATTGGGAGTCGAGCATAAACTCAACTTCCGAGTTCCAGAACATCACTTATGCAACAAAATGAATGATGATTGAATGTTGACTGTATTCGTGCATTGAACATGAGTGAGATTAAGCCAAAACAGCATATCATACTCCAGAGACAGTTAAATTTGCAAGCGGAAGACTGTGATAGATAGATAAAATATATAACTTATGATGAGTCTCCAGAGTGTGATAACATTACCGGGTTAAATAAATACAAGTGCGGTTCTAAAATGTACCAAATGTGAGGAAGTGTAATGCCTCCTATCCCATGTACCATAGCCCCGTCAATACAATATCGGTCTTCATTGACTGCCGAGAGAGATATAGATAGGAGAATTCCTCCTATCATCATAGAAAGTAGTCGGCTCGCTTCACAAGCATCGCCACCACCCGAAACTCAACAAATGCGGTTGGTGTGTACAACACCGTCCCGTAACGTGGGAGTGAGTGATCAACTCAGTGGAACAGTAAAGCATAGGTTAACATGTTATCAATTCAATCAAGCAGTAATGATAAAGCAGTACAAATCAAACATTTCTAACTACTCTTGTTAAGTGCAAAAATGAAATGACATGATGCTGTATGCCCTTGCCAAACCACCCTCAAGCGACATCATCTTACGTTCGCGAATGCTTACTCCCTCAGTGCGCCACATCTACAAAGCACATGCGGTGCGATGATGCTCATGATTACCAAGTTATTATTAGTCCATTTCAAACAGCAATATTGGGAAACTAAGGTACCTCCCTTGTATCATTCCCAAACATGATCCATTCTAGGGTCGTCAATCCTAGTTAATCTCATACGATATTATGGTTTGAGAAGCATAGTGAAGGCATCGCAAAGGGCTCGTCACCCGTCAGCGCGGATACAGATCTCACCGTATGCGGCTCAATTGCTGGCCGTCAGCTCGAGTACAGGTCTCACCGTACTCGGCTCAATCACTAGCCGTCAGCTCAAGTACAGGTCTCACCGTACTCGGCTCAACTCATACTCTAGTTACTGTGAAAGACTCATCGCCAATCACAGACACTTGGAGTATACTCGAAGATACTACGGAGGACTCGTCGCCCGTCAGCACGAGCACAGGTCTCACCGTACTCGGCTCTCGCCGTAAGTATCGACAGCTCGAATATAGTGTCCCATACCACCATAATCGGCTCACGAGGTTGGTTGCGCAATGGTCACTACGGGAGGCACATGACCCCGGCCGTAGGCCGACAGCTCGACCACGGTGTCCCATACCACCATGCCCGGCTCATGCGTCTTAGCGGATCGAGGTACCATGGTTAAAAGGGATTTCACTGGTAAGTTTGGTACCCTAGGTTCAAGCAGAGGCGACCAAACATGGTGAACATACATTAGATAAATCGGGTTACTTGACGAGCTCGGCTAGCTCGAGCGCACAACAAGTTGAACGACATGAAGCGCATAAGCACTTCGCGTGGCCGACCACTATCGCCAACCGAAGTACGACTCGGGTTCGTCGAACACATCTCACGTGGCAAATGAATCGCAACCACGAATTCAATTCTGGTACCGATTGTCTGGACTATAATCATAGCCCCAAACACAATCAAGTGCAGATAGATAAAGCAATAGTGAATCAAGATTTCCACTCATACAATCAAGGTATGGTATTTTCCGTTTAGGGTCGCTGTGGTCATTTGCACGCACTCGTTGCTCGCTCCCCCATCACCCAAGACGGATCATACAACGTAAATATAAATTTAAACATATGCATTACATAGTTAAAATCATAAAGCAGTTGAGCATGTTATGAATCACAACACAAGCATGAGTTTATACATGTGCAATTCCTAATTACACAACAATCCGAGGAGATCATACACATAATTAAAAGAGGTTGAGAATCATATCTCAACACCCTTATACATTACACTTTGCTAACTACTACTCATTCAGACATTTCAAGAAACACTTAAGCAAACATACATCGACATACATGACGTATGTCGATCACATAGGCATTAGGCCAAATCCTTTCACTAGGGAGTTGCCCCAATCATAACACGCGTACACCCTGACGGATAGTCATGGCAAGCGAGAATCCGAGTTCCATATTCATTCAGTCATTTCCACAAACACTTGGGCCACACATTTTAGCATATATGGTGTCTATTGGCCGTGGCGTGATTTAGGGCAAATCCTTTCGTCAAAAGGGTATCGCCAATACAACAATCATGAATCCATGACGATTATTCATGGCGAGCACGAATGAGGATTCTATACTCATTCAGTCATTTTCACAAACACTTAGAATACACTATTCCAACATACATGACGTATGTTAGCAAAATACGTGTTAGGGTTGTCCCTTCGCCACGTGAGTATTTTACCCATGTATATCATAATCATACAGCAAATAATCATTACAATTGTATTTCCAAAATTCACACATATGCGGTATTTCTAGAATACACAATTTCAACATACTTGACATTTACAAGGGAACATGTATTTTGGCGATTCCTTTCGCCAAACTAGTATTTTATACATATATTATATAATCATACATTAAATTAACATGTTATACATTTTCCCAAAAAAAAATACATATACGGTATTTCTAGAATATACAATTTCAACATACGTAGCATTTACACACGAACATGTATTTCAGCAATTTCTTTCATCAAATTAGTATTTTATCCATATAACACATAATAATACATTAAATAAACATGTCAAACGTTTTTCCAAAAAAAATACGTATACGGTATTTCTACGTATACCTAGAGTATGTGAAATTCCAATTTCTACAACGTTAATCGAAACAGGAAACGGAAAGCACTTTGTACATGTGCATTTACAAGCAGATCATGAATCTACCATTATCTGACATTGAAAGCGTTGAAAACCGTAACTTATACACTTAAAGTCCTCACCTTTGCCTTTGGAAACGAAACGAATCAGCAAGGGTAGGAGGACTTCCGTATACGGGAGATTTCTAGCCTAAAGAGCGGAATCGGTTAGTCGGTACACATCCCACATCGATTCCACTTCAAATCAGACCTAGGGTTAGGGTTTCTTACCTTCAAATGGGACGGAAAACGCCGGGAAAATGCCTAGAATAGGGTGGTGTAGACCGTGTAATAAGCCCAAGCAGTAGGAGTAAGATCGGCAGCAAACTCCAAGCCTTTCTCTCTCTTTTCTCTCTCTTTTCTCTCTCCCAAAACTCAAATTCGTATGGCTGTGAGAGAGGGTGCTCTAAGGCCCTTTTATAGTCAAAAACATTCCGAAAATAGACTCAGGTTCAAGGGTTACTGCTAATATAGGATATTCGTCACTTTTCTAGCTCAAAAGAGAGGTTCTGGTAGCCCTCCTTGAACCAAACGTCAGACTTAATCTCACCATCGACGGATCTACGTGGGATTACGTTTTTGACTCTATTGGATTCCCAGATCGCACGTGGCGGACCACTTTCAGTTCGACGGTCAGTGGGCCACGATCAGAAATTCCAAGTACATGTAAATGTTCCTGAAATTTTTCTTAATCCGAGGGTGTAATTTGGTCCGATTCTGACGGTCAGGTTGCTTATCTTGACGCGTCAACGAACGATGCCAGATCACTATTCCGGATATTTATTTTGGCATGTGAATAGTGTTTTTCACACTACCTCGCTCCGAATCGAAACGAATGGCCGTGGAACATCGGATGGGGCTGATTTTGAGATAATTGTTAAGCCCAGTGGGGCGGTCCTAGTTCCTTAGCTTCGGGTTAATCGGACTCCGGTGTGCGATCTAGACCTAATCTGAAGTTTCGTTTCATTCCCGAGAGCAGACGGGAAATGAGTTTGGTTCTAAACTTTAGGGTAACCTAGCGTCAATGATTCGCAAGTTTTGGGTCTTGCGGATCGTATTTAAAGCGATTCAAATGGATGTCATGGCTAATCTAGTTTAGCACCTAGTTCACTTTGTCGATTTCTAAAGGATTTAATCCTAAGTGATTTTCGTCGAGGTGGAACTTAGTCCATTGTAGTTTGTATATAAAGTGATCCAAGTTATACTACTTAGCTAGTTTAAGATAGTGTCTAGGGCGAAGGTGCTTTGAAAAATTGAAAGCACAAGGTAGTGAAGGGTGGGATTTGTGAAGGAAATGGGTTAAGGAGCGATTTTAGACTGTGGGATTGAGTTTTGACAAGTTGGTAAGGTCTTAGGATCGACCCATTGCCTAAGGACGTCTAATCCCAGGTTGGCAAAAAATCCGGGGCGTTACAATCTACCCCCCTTAAAATAAAATTTCGTCCCCGAAATTGTCTAAGGGTAATAAGGAAAAATTTCTATTATTTCATTTGCCTAAGACTTATTGATTTTGAGTTCCTACGCGTGGTAGGGTATATACCAGCTGGTTCATTTTAGTCTACCCCCCTTAAAACTTAATTCTTTATCCATTTCTCATACCCTGATGGTTTGCTACCATTCATTTCTTTACCTATTTGGAGTCTCGACAACAATCCCCAATTATTTAGAGTAAGATAGCTGTTTTCATTGTTTGACCAGCACGGAGAGACGGTTATAGTAGGCTTGATCCCGATACATCGATCATCTACCGGGCCAGGGTAGGAAGCTCATCGTATCCCTTCCGAATCCTGGTGGATCCTGGTCGTCCGCTCGTCAGCAGAGAGTCCATCGGTAGTCACCCAGGATTGGGAATTGGGTCAAGCCGCGAAAACTTCGCAGTTATAGATGTCAGTAACTCCGTAGTCCGATCACTCTCTAAGAGTAGGGAATGTCCATCATTGAAAGGCTCAAATTGTTTATTCTAAGGCTGCCCTTTAGGTCTTAGTCTAAGAGAGTCCTCGATATTATCTATGTCCAAGGAAAGGGTGAATCAAATCTTACTAAATCATCTTGAAACGGTTTCTCATAGTAGAACTTACTAGGGCTTCTATAATGTTCGTATTTATCGAGCACCGTTTCGATCCTGGGCCAGTGGGATAGGGTCCACCATGTTTCCGCTGCGCCACCCAGGTCAAAGAGGTGTATCAGGTGACCTAACTAGAGCGGGTTCATCATGTTCTACCCCCCTTAAAATTTATTTTCACCCTCAAGGCTTAAGATTTATGTCCTGCTCCGTATGTCGGAACAAGGTGTAATTTATAACCTATCCTTAAAATGAAATGGGAAATACATTGGTCTGCCTTTCATCGACGATGTATACTATGGCATTGATACCTATGGGTATCGAGAGGAGCTAAAATGATGGGCAATGTGGTTGAGGTCACGGGCAGGTGTGAGTTTGAGGCAAGATGCCTAATTCTACCAAAGGACTTTTATTACGATCTCAACTTACCCTCCCAAGTCATATCTAGTTTATTACTATAAGATAATTCTATAACTTATTAGTACAAAGGTATTTGGAAAGAATAGGTCAACAGGCAGACTATTTTTTTTTTTTTTTTTTCTAAGTTCATATGTACAATGTGTATGTTATAATGACATGAGATTCGAGACCTAATTCCTAACTGTCTGTTGCCCATTTGGGTAATTCCTTAGGCTTAAAAGGCAAAGTCGCTATCGGCTATATACTCCTAATACTTTTCAAAAGCAAAGGGATAAACCTTTAGTTGCAAATGGTCGGGCCAACACGGAAAGAAAATTGTATAGTGGGTGCAGTCGGTTAAGCCGAATAACTAAGTCTATTATTCAATTGACCTAGCATAATTAATTAGTCTTTTACTTTCCTTAGCCTAACCAGAAGTCTAGTCTTAATTTAGGAGTAGAGGAAATCCATAGGTGAGTCCAAAGTCTATGCTTATATGCTAGATGATTTCACTTCATTTCTAATACAAGGAAGGGTTTTATCACTTAGGGTCAAAGTTGTCTAATTGGGCCCGAGTTGCTGTAGTTACTGATTAACTACGCCCAAGCATTTCACATATGCTCATACCATTGACTAAGAGGATCCTAAGGTGCACATTATTAATTTGTTGAATTTCCTCTACGGTCAGGTCTGTCAAAATCTAGGAGCACTGCTTTAGGTCCAAAACTCCAAAAGTCTATTTGTCAAACAACCATTTACTCTAAAAGTTTAAGCTATCAGAGTGTGGTGGGTTAATGTGTATCAAGGGACTTTATCACTGCATCACTACTGGCCAATGGTCTTAAGTTGTATTAAGATGGGATGTATTGCTAATCCTACTTGGGATTGGGAATGGCATATTTAGCAGGAGGGTGGGCGGGGATTAAAATTACTTTATAGGCTTTGGAAAATGAGGATTGTGTTGGAAAGTGTGAGATGGGATTTCCATATCCCACGATGAGGAATTTCTAAGTGTAATTTGGAAGAAAATTCCGGGATTTACGTTTAACTGCCTACACTCCAAATATGGTATTGGAAAACATGGGATGCACCCAAATCCCATGAGATCGAGAAAATGGCCGTAACCAATTCGAAAGGGGCCATGGAAATGAAGGAAGGAGAGAGAAAGGGGGCTGTCTTCTTCAATACTCCACAGACAACAGTCCCAACAGGAATTGAAGAGACACGAATGACAAGAAATGAAGAAGGAACAAGGGAGAAACGGGATGGGTTTGAAAGTTGCACGAATTTGATCTCCATATGGGGGATATGAGAGCTCAAACGTGAAAGGAAAGGGTAGGGTAGGTGGCTAGGGCTGTTGTGATCAATGGGAGTGGGTGAGTTATGGACTAAAATGGGGGATTGAGTGATTTAGGTGAATGGGTTGAGAGAAAAATCAGATATGGAGGGGATGGACGTTTGGAAGGGAAGATGTGAGAGGGAGGGGAGCTCCAGCCCCCAAAATCCTAACCATTTGCCAAAATGGCACGTGCCATGGGGTAGAGCATGCTGGGCCGACCCACCCCACGTTCGAAATTTCACCGGAAAGTCGACCGGACCGCAGTCCGCCGCCGGTGCCGCGGTGGCGCCGCGGTCGGACTTGGCCGGAACCGCGCCGCCGTGGTGGGGCCTTGTTCTTCATGGTCCCAAGGTGCCAAATGCACCCTGGTTCGACCCTGGGTCCCATCGAATTTAAGTGGGGAGGCCCCCGACTCCGATTCGCTCTATTTCGGGTAGTTTCGGGCAAACTGGACATATCTTGCAATCCGGAATGAGTTATCTGACGTAAAATATATAAATTTGGGGTAGGACGAGCTAATGAAGCCAACCAACCCAGCTATGCCGGGTTGCGCAGCCCGGAATTGTGAGAAAACCCCCCGATTGACGGGTATTTCCCCGCTTCAATTTCGTTTTGCCAAAATAGTAGTTTTAGTTTGATTTCTCTTCATCCGTTGGGCTTTAGGAGTTGTGCCCAATGAGAAAAGAGTTTAGAATAATTAGGAGAACGGTTGGGTGAAGTCGTTTAGGACACTTACTATTTTTGGCTGAAAGCCTTGCGCACTAGTAGACACCATGACCTTAGTAAGTCGCGAATGCTAGGAGTTTTAGTTGTAGTTTGTTTCTGATTTCTTTCCCATTGCTTGGTATTCCTATTTAAAGGGTTGTGAACTCATTTTCTTCATTCATTAATCAATTGTGGATCTATTAGGATTTATTTCTAGTTTTTGCTTTCTTTCCTCATGGATTCGAGAAGTCTCTGCGAGGAGTCCAGAGAAGCTCCGAGGATTCGGAGTAATTATCCTCATCACGCCTATCCTATATTCTACCGATGGTCAACGGTTAGGTTAAAGTGGATTGTAATCTAGACTCATTGATAGATGGCCTAGGAATGTTTTAAGGTCGACCTGTGCGACCATGGTTGAATACAGACTCGATTTCGGCGTTCGTTTTCAGTGAACTAGCCGTTAGACGGAACAGGGATGTCTAAGACTGTTTCTACATTCCGTCGCTCCCTCCTAAGTCAGAGTGCGTCAGAGTGCGTCAGAGTGCGTAGTGTGACCATAACCCAGGTCCGGTTTAATCAAAATCATGCTCTGATACTATCTTGTAACGCCCTGAAAATCGGGGGTCAAGCATAAACTCAACTTCCGAGTTCCAGAACATCACTTATGCAACAAAATGAATGATGATTGAATGTTGACTGTATTCGTGCATTGAACATGAGTGAGATTAAGCCAAAATAGCATATCATACTCCAGAGACAGTTAAATTTGCAAGCGGAAGACTGTGATAGATAGATAAAATATATAACTTATGATGAGTCTCCAGAGTGTGATAACATTACCGGAGTTAAATAAATATAAGTGCGGTTCTAAAATGTACCAAATGTGAGGAAGTGTAATGCCTCCTATCCCATGTACCATAGCCCCGTCAATACAATATCAGGTCTTCATTGACTGCCAGAGAAGATCTGAGATAGGAGAATTCCTCCTATCATCATAGAAAGTAGTCGGCTCTGCTTCACAAGCATCGCCACCACACGAAACTCAACAAATCTGGTTGGTGTGTACAACACAGATCCCGTAACGTGGGAGTGAGTGATCAACTCAGTGGAACGATAAAGCATAGGTTAACATGTTATCAATTCAATCAAGCAGTAATGATAAAGCAGTACAAATCAAACATTTCTAACTACTCTTGTTAAGTGCAAAAATGAAATGACATGATCTTTGTATGCCCTTGCCAAACCACCCTCAAGCGACATCATCTTACGTTCGCGAATGCTTACTCCCTCAGTGCGCCACATCTACAAAGCACATGCGGTGCGATGATGCTCATGATTACCAAGTTATTATTAGTCCATTTCAAACAGCAATATTGGGAAACTAAGGTACCTCCCTTGTATCATTCCCAAACATGATCCATTCTAGGGTCGTCAATCCTAGTTAATCTCATACGATATTATGGTTTGAGAAGCATAGTGAAGGCATCGCAAAGGGCTCGTCACCCGTCAGCGCAGATACAGATCTCACCGTATGCGACTCAATTGCTGGCCGTCAGCTCGAGTACAGGTCTCACCGTACTTGGCTCAATCACTAGCCGTCAGCTCAAGTACAGGTCTCACCGTACTCGGCTCAACTCATACTCTAGTTACTGTGAAAGACTCGTCGCCAATCACAGACACTTGGAGTATACTCGAAGATACTACGGAGGATTCGTCGCCCATCAGCACGAGCACAGGTCTCACCGTACTCGGCTCTCGCCGTAAGTATCGACAGCTCGAATATAGTGTCCCATACCACCATAATCGGCTCACGAGGTTGGTTGCGCAATGGTCACTACGGGGAGGCACATGACCCCGGCGTGAGGCGACAGCTCGACCACGGTGTCCCATACCACCATGCCCGGCTCATGCGTCTTAGCGGATCGAGGTACCATGGTTAAAAGGGATTTCACTGGTAAGTTTGGTACCCTAGGTTCAAGCAGAGGCGACCAAACATGGTGAACATCATTAGACAAATCGGGTTACTTGACGAGCTCGGCTAGCTCGAGCGCACAACAAGTTGAACGACATGAAGCGCATAAGCACTTCGCGTGGTCGACCACTATCGCCAACCGAAGTACGACTCGGGTTCGTCGAACACATCTCACGTGGCAAATGAATCGCAACCACGAATTCAATTCTGGTACCGATTGTCTGGACTATAATCATAGCCCCAAACACAATCAAGTGCAGATAGATAAAGCAATAGTGAATCAAGATTTCCACTCATACAATCAAGGTATGGTATTTTCCGTTTAGGGCTGCCAGGGCTGTTGCACGCACTCATTGCTCCGCTCCCCCATCACCCAAGACGGATCATACAACGTAAATATAAATTTAAGCATATGCATTACATAGTTAAAATCATAAAGCAGTTGAGCATGTTATAAATCACAACACAAGCATGAGTTTATACATGTGCAATTCTTAATTACACAACAATCCGAGGAGATCATACACATAATTAAAAGAGGTTGAGAATCATATCTCAACACCCTTATACATTACACTTTGCTAACTACTACTCATTCAGACATTTCAAGAAACACTTAAGCAAACATACATCGACATACATGACGTATGTCGATCACATAGGCATTAGGCCAAATCCTTTCACTAGGGAGTTGCCCCAATCATAACACGCGTACACCCACGACGGATAGTCATGGCAAGCAGGAATCCGAGTTCCATATTCATTCAGTCATTTCCACAAACACTTGGGCCACACATTTTAGCATATATGGTGTCTATTGGCCGTGGCGTGATTTAGGGCAAATCCTTTCGTCAAAAGGGTATCGCCAATACAACAATCATGAATCCATGACGATTATTCATGGCGAGCACGAATGAGGATTCTATACTCATTCAGTCATTTTCACAAACACTTAGAATACACTATTCCAACATACATGACGTATGTTAGCAAAATACGTGTTAGGGTTGTCCCTTCGCCACGTGAGTATTTTACCCATGTATATCATAATCATACAACAAATAATCATTACAATTGTATTTCCAAAATTCACACATATGCGGTATTTCTAGAATACACAATTTCAACATACTTGACATTTACAAGGGAACATGTATTTTGGCGATTCCTTTCGCCAAACTAGTATTTTATACATATATTATATAATCATACATTAAATTAACATGTTATACATTTTCCCAAAAAAATACATATACGGTATTTCTAGAATATACAATTTCAACATACGTAGCATTTACACACGAACATGTATTTCAGCAATTTCTTTCACCAAATTAGTATTTTATCCATATAACACATAATAATACATTAAATAAACATGTCAAACGTTTTTCCAAAAAAAAATACGTATACGGTATTTCTACGTATACCTAGAGTATGTGAAATTCCAATTTCTACAACGTTAATCGAAACAGGAAACGGAAAGCACTTTGTACATGTGCATTTACAAGCAGATCATGAATCTACCATTATCTGACATTGAAAGCGTTGAAAACCGTAACTTATACACTTAAAGTCCTCACCTTTGCCTTTGGAAACGAAACGAATCAGCAAGGGTAGGAGGACTTCCGTATACGGGAGATTTCTAGCCTAAAGAGCGGAATCGGTTAGTCGGTACACATCCCACATCGATTCCACTTCAAATCAGACCTAGGGTTAGGGTTTCTTACCTTCAAATGGGACGGAAAACGCCGGGAAAATGCCTAGAATAGGGCGGTGTAGACCGTGTAACAAGCCCAAGCAGTAGGAGGAAGATCGGCAGCAAACTCCAAGCCTTTCTCTCTCTTTTCTCTCTCTTTTCTCTCTCCCAAAACTCAAATTCGTATGGCTGTGAGAGAGGGTGCTCTAAGGCCCTTTTATAGCCAAAAACATTCCGAAAATAGACTCAGGTTCAAGGGTTACTGCTAATATAGGATATTCGTCACTTTTCCAGCTCAAAAGAGAGGTTCTGGTAGCCCTCCTTGAGCCAAACGTCAGACTTAATCTCACCATCGACGGATCTACGTGGGATTACGTTTTTGACTCGATTGGATTCCCAGATCGCACGTGGCGGACCACTTTCAGTTCGACGGTCAGTGGGCCACGATCAGAAATTCCAAGTACATGTAAATGTTCTGAAATTTTTCTTAATCCGAGGGTGTAATTTGGTCCGATTCGACGGCCGGGTTGCTTATACCGACGCGTCAACGAACGATGCGGATCACTATTCCGGATATTTATTTTGGCATGTGAATAGTGTTTTTCACACTACCTCGCTCCGAATCGAAACGAATGGCCGTGGAACATCGGATGGGGCTGATTTTGAGATGATTGTTAAGCCCAGTGGGGCGGTCCTAGTTCCTTAGCTTCGGGTTAATCGGACTCCGGTGTGCGATCTAGACCTAATCGAAGTTTCGTTTCATTCCCAAGAGCAGACGGGAAATGAGTTTGGTTCTAAACTTTAGGGTAACCTAGCGTCAATGATTACGCAAGTTTTGGGTCTTGCGGATCGTATTTAAAGCGATTCAAATGGATGTCATGGCTAATCTAGTTTAGCACCTAGTTCACTTTGTCGATTTCTAAAGGATTTAATCTAAGTGATTTTCGTCTGAGGTGGAACTTAGTCCATTGTAGTTTGTATATAAAGTGATCCAAGTTATACTACTTAGCTAGTTTAAGATAGTGTCTAGGGCGAAGGTGCTTTGAAAAATTGAAAGCACAAGGTAGTGAAGGGTGGGATTTGTGAAGGAAATGGGTTAAGGAGCGATTTTAGACTGTGGGATTGAGTTTTGACAAGTTGGTAAGGTCTTAGGATCGACCCATTGCCTAAGGACGTCTAATCCCAGGTTGGCAAAAAATCCGGGCCATTACAGGTCCACATCAGCGTGTCCCACTAGCCTTGAAGTAGGCTGATATTTATCTTTTTCCTACAATCAGGTCCGTCCAAATGGACCACCGGGTGGGCCCACTCGGTGGATGAAATGGCGGTAAAGACTGCACTAGTTGAAGAAGGAATATGCCAATATGTCCTAGAGGGGGGGGTCAATAAGACTTTTTAAAGTTTTTATGGTTTATTTAAAAATCCTACTTCACTAATCCTGTGATCATGTAGTTATTAGGATTACTCAAATGTAACTCTACTGGCTTCCAAGCCTGGTAGAGGATCCAATCACAAACTATTTTAGAGATAAGCAGTATGCAAGCTAGCTTATGATGGATATGACTATGTAGGTGTGTGTGGTGTGATCAAATGTTCAAATATGGAAGTATTAAAGCAAATCACACAATCATAAGAATAACAATCTCAAACACAATCATTTTTATAGTGGTTCGACGATGAGTCTACTCCACTCCCGGTAACTGCACTCAACCCTTGAGTGTACCGGATTTCACTAAGGAGGTTTCACAATGGTTCACCTCCAACCTATGGTTTTAAATCAGGTTCACCTTTAACCTTTACAACCTACACTGAGGCTGACTGTTTATGCTCTCACGAGCAAGGGTTAACACAACGCACCCACTTTTAGGCACACTGGTCAACACAACGCACCTACTGGATGTTTCTACAAGGTTGACTTCAAACCCTAAGGTTTTACCTCGTTCACCTCAAACCCAGAGTTTTATTGGTTCACTCCTAACTAGATGTTTATGCTCTCCATAGAGCAAGGGTTCACACAACGCACCCACCAGGCGCACTCCTGTCGGAGTCCTCCTTGAGGACTTCAAAGGGTGAGAATCACTTAAGACCCAATCCTAGAAAGGAATGATCACAAGTGTCCTCTTGGACTCTGGATACTTACAAATAAGCTGATGAGTCTCGTTTAGCATAGTGCCGAAGATCTCCTCTTCCTTGTTGACGAAGAGTCTTCTGCTCCCTTGATCCGTAACACAAAATGATGTACCAATACTCAGCTTCGAGTTTGGTCAAGGTGAAGATGGAATCCTACTCTCAAAATATTTTCCTATCAGAAAGATTGAGCGATTCCAATCTTATGCATTCAAGGCATCCCAGCTTAATGATTTGCCATTAAGGTAGTAGCTGAAGGATCCTTGAATGTGGAAGTTCATTCCCCAATCCACTCTATTGAATGTCAATGATGAGGGTGAATTGGAAGATGAACTCCCTTGAGAGAAAGGGCTTTGCATATAAGATATAAGTTGAAACACACAAAATCTCTCTCTTCTTTCTCTCACAACAACAAAAGATAAGTCCTCTGTATATAGGGAAAAAGCTCTAACGGATATAAAATGGTCACATTTATGACAGAGTTCGATATCATTGAGTAGGTTCGATATCATCGAGCGTATACTCTCAATAGCATCGATGGTCTGCTCGATGACTCGAACTAATGTCATATGCTTTTGAAACTTTTGTCAATTGGTCGATGAATCGAAACTATTGTCGATGTCATCGGATTTTGAACTCCAATTCCATCGATGACAGGTTCAATCCATCGACACTTGAAAAATGAGAGAGACTTGACTTTGAAATATTTCAAGATTTCACGAATGATTGGGGAACTGTTGAGATCATCGGAATTTGAATGTCGATGATATCGAGATCAGAGTCGAGGCATCGATAAATCCAGTGGATTTTTCTTTAAGCTTGCTAGATGGTTTATGACCTTGTTCGATGCAATTGACCTGGTGTCGATATCATCGATATTTGAATATCGATTCTATTGAAGGGCCCTCGATCATAGTTAAAAACGACCTAAAGTGTCTGTTGTAAGAAATGCGCGCCCACGATCGATATCATCGATGGACTTCCGATGTTATGGATATTTGATTTCAGATCATATCAGAAGAGCATCGATATATCGAAGGAATTTGAGATTTTCATAAAAAAATAGGGGTGCCGAAAATTTGCCTATCGACCTTATCGAGCCATTTTCGATGTACTCGAGATTTGAATATCGATGATATTGATAGGTGTATCGATACATCGATAATTCGTCCAGATATGTTGCGAAGTTGCTAGACATTTTTAGTTCTTATATCGATGATATCGATAGATGTATCAATACATCGATAAATCCGTCCAGATGAATATTTAGTTGCTGGACACTTTGGTCCCCACATCGATAATATCGTTAAGGTATCGAGGACATCGACAGAGCAAGTCGATCATATCGAGGGTGTTCCGATAAAATCAACAAGGCAAGAAAAACTTAGAGATGTTTCTATTTTGAAAAAAGTTTTCTTACCTTAAAACCCTATGATTTCTAACTTATTTTTAAGGGTTTTATTCACCTGATGTTTTGGGTTATGGGATGTGAGGTTTTAGGTTTACCTGTGGCGAGCTTGCACACATTCGGTTGAAGCAGACACTTGAATTGATTTTTCTATCAGGCTCTGTAGACAATCTGACTCAACACTCACGTAACTTGACAAACCAGGGCACTTTCAATCTCCACTTTTGTCAATTACGTGACAAAATCCCCAAAACACCCTAGGATTTTCTAGATAAACAAACCTTAAATTGTGTGTACATGCTTTTACCCAATTTTACAATTTATATCCCACGTACACAAATAGTAACTGTTCCCCTTGACTTGTAAACTCCAACTCCCCTTTGTTTGTTGCGGCTGCTCTCCCTAACACCTGCAACAACATCTAATAGATACACAATTTCCATTTGGGGTGTTTGTAAATGTTCTCCCCCTTTTTGTTAGTCATTGACAAAGATATCTCAGGTGATATTGACTGAAGCTTTAAAATACTTGGGAGAACCAATTAGGTAGAAGCAGAACATTGATGTATAATAGTTAACTCAATTCAATCGAGCATCAATTTTAGAATTCACGAATGCATATTAGATAAGATAGAGCAGTTGTATAGCAGTTAAAATATTCATCAAAGGCATCTCATGCATTCCACATCAGAAACTAGATAAACCAGGGGAACTCAAGACATAATTATGGCAAAAAAATATGAATTCTATTTAGTCATATCCATAAGGAAACCAAAATATCCAACTATATACTGCCACAGACAGCAATAGACTTAAAAATTATCCTAACCAAACCAAACACACAAGAAAACAAATCCTTCCATGGACATACACAAAAACAAAAACGTCAGAATCTCCAGAGTGGTTAGTTATCACATATACTCATACAAACATAGAATATTAAAAAAGATACTAATATTCATATGCAAAAATATGAGTGGAGTGTATATGATAGTGTGCAGTGACCATCATCATGGTGCAGAGTGTGATGGTGTAGTGTCATCCCGTCAACACGTCATCAAATCGACCAGCTGTTGTACCATGCTCTGCACTCCTTGAACCATCCTTTCCAGGACTGTAAGCCTTTCTTTAACTGAGAGGATGTCCTTCTAAATCACTCCTATCCTGTCTAGCTTGAACCTTTTGCCATACCCAGCTGTTGATGTGGACGGAGTTGGATTGGGTCAAAGAGGTGCCTCTTAAGTCATTGCAGTCCCTTTCATAGGATCACCACCTTCTCCTTTAACTTCTTTTGCCTGAATTTCTTCCTCGGGGTTCTCCTTGTACTCGTGGAAGTCCAAATCCATTTTCTGGATATTTCGTTTATTGAAAACTTGGAGCGGGAATACCAGATCAGTAGTCGATGGGAACCCGATTCTGTTGCATATCATGCTGATAAACCAGGGGTATGGTAGATGGAGGTCCCTGGATGCGTGGATGGCGTTTACCAACTGAGAAACAAGCAGAGTCAGAAGGCAGATCTTTGACCCTTTGGCAACTGAGTATACAATCATGGTCATAAGGTCATTGAGAGCGAATCGGTTGGTACTTCTGGGATAGATGTTAGTAGCAAAGATACCATGCATGACCCAAAATTGGGGTTCCATGTACCTGGCCTTTTAAGCATTCCCTTGATGCCAAGGAATATCCCTGTTATGGAATAGGTACTTGGTTACCATGGATCGGACGTCAGGAAGGTCAAGATCCAATTTAGGAAGGCCTTCTGGTGCCATTTCCAGATTGAGAATGTTAGCTATTGTGGCAGGGGTGATCAACACATCATCACCATCCAAAGATACCATGAACGAAGGAGGGTCAACCACTGGCAAATGACATGTAGAAAGGAAGTTATGTGTTCTTTCAAGTTGGCATGGTCCACCAAAGTCCAGAACGAGCAGCCAATCTATTGCGGCAAACAGGGGTTTCAATTTGTATGGTTTGAGACACTCCCTGTCTACCTTTCTCTTTTGAATAAGCTTTCTGCCCATGTATTTGGGTGGTCATGAACTTGCTCTAGTTGGAGGAGGTGGTGTCGGAGATTCGGTCTGTGACCCACCACGTGGAGTCTGTCTTATTCTTTGCCATGTGGGGATCCCACTTGCCGGGGCCCTCGCCTTGCCTTTCGAGGCGAGTACCTTTTGTCGAGTGGCTATTAAAGATTCCCCAGGGCTGGATGTTACCCCTTTGTCCTTTCCCATGTGGACAGATAGAGTCTTGAACGATTTGAGAAAGACGACAAAAAAACTGACAAAAACGACAAATACCCAAAAGAAGGTGGACTCTTGATGTTTTAAAGGAGTATTACCGGATTTGTGGAGTGATTTGAGTAGTCCGACGTAGCTCCAACTTATTTGGTCAAGAGAATCGAGCAGAGAAGGTGACAGTGAAACCCTTGAGAAAATAACCCCCTTTTTCGTTTCGTTGACTTTTATCGGGCGGCATCTGTCGATGTAATCGACCACTGTTTCGATAATATAGAGAGGTTACTTATCGATTCTATTGAGTCTGTCTTCGATATCATTCTTAGCCACCCGACAATCCATATCCTAAAGAGGCGTCAATAATATCGACCTTCTATCGATAAATCAAGAATTTCATATCGATAGTCATATCGAGGATGAAGATTTTCAATTTTCAACATTCAGACGGATCTTCAAGTATACTTTTCGTATCTCTATCAATAGTATACTCAGCAAAAATTATGTACACACACTGTACACAACAAAATTATAAACATTTGAATGTTTATACAAAAAAAAAGTGGAGGTGAAGTACCACAAATATATCATTTAAAGCTCAGTAAAAATATTTCCTCATTTTAGCACCAGTTCAGATTCTAATACATGATCTAAACTAATTCTTCCTTACCCATTTTACTTTGTTAATTGATTTGGGTGGTGATGCAAGGGTATTTCTTTTATCTATATTCCTAAGAGGACTTCTGAAATTTTGTATTTCTCTGGTTAATAATTTGTTAACATGATTTTGACCAGAGTTAGGTTGATTCCTCATAAGTGTTATGCATTCAAACTTATAATGACCTGAATCACCACACAAATGACATATTGGAGTTGTTCTGGTTTTGCTTCCAGAAGCAGCAAATTTTTCAGTTATAGGTGCTACATTTCTAGCCTTTGACTTAAAATTTTCATATCTTAGGCCGCTTTTATCCTTTCCAGGTCTTCCCATTCCTAACAGTTTTTCTAGTTTTTTGCCACTTTGGAAAAACTTGTAGTTTATCTTGGCCATCTTCTTGGATTCTTCCAGATCAAACAGGAGTGTATGATTTTCATTGCAAAGAAGTTTATTCTTATCTTTCAGCAGTTTAACCTATTTGTTTAGTTTATCAGACTTGTCTTCAAGAAAAGTATTAATTCGTTCGAGTCTATCATTATCCATATGATATTGCTGCAGGTCATTTATTAATTGTGTGTTGATTTTCAATGATTTATCCAAATCTTTCTGCAGCAACTTACGTTTGTTCTCTGCTATTCCGAGTCTTTTAAGGATATTGATGCTATGAATATAAAGTTGGTTGTAAGCATCTTGTAGCTGGTCCTTTTCTTCTTCTAAAGTTCCCTCATTATCAGATGAAAATTATTCGGTGGCTAGCTCTTCTTTCTTGTTTTTAGATTTAGTCGGAATGATTGAAGCAGTGGAGACCATAAGTATTTTCAATGATTTATGATCTCCATCGCTTTCTGAGTGACTAGATTCTGAATTTGACTCTTCAGTATCATCTCAAGTAGCGGCCATTGCCTTTCCTTTAGTTTTTCTGTTTGGGCATTCAGTTGATAGGTGTCCATACTCATGACAGGCATAGCATTGTGGTTCTTTGGTTCTTTTACTAAATTTGCTTGTAGAAGGTTTATAATTCACCTTTCTTCCTTTGGATGGCCGACCATGATTCTTCTGAAAGAATTTTGTGAATCGTTGGGCCAGCAAAGCCACTTCCTCATCTTCATTTTCATTTTCGCTCTCACTGTCCTCATGTAATTTTTTTTGGAGGTTTTAAGGACAGTGTTTTTGAATTTTTGGGATTGTGTGAAGTGTAGTTCAAAAGTTTGTACGGAACCTACCAGTTCTTCTACTTTCATTTCATCTATGTTCCTACACTCCTCAATTGTTGTAACCTTGGGATTAAATCATTTTGGTAGGGATCTTAGAATTTTCCTACATATTTTCGGAACCGGAACTTTCTCTCCCAATCCACCCATGGAGTTACAAATTATATTTAACTTTGTGAAAAACTCCATAAATGTCTCTTGCTCTTCCATTCTGAGACTTTCGAACTGTGAAGTTAGGAGTTGAAGTTTGGATCGCTTCATAGTGCTTGTGCCTTCATGGGTTATTTCCAATAAATCTAATGCTTCCTTGGATGTCCCACACATACTTATTTGATTAAATATATCTTGGGACTTGGCACAGTAGATAACATTCATAGCCTTGGCTTCAGATGTTTGCCTTTATTTGTCGAATGTTGTCCACTTTTCTTTTGGTTTGGGCTTTGTGATTGTTGTGCCATTATCAAGTATGATTTGTTCAGTTGGTGACACGTATCTACTTTCAACTATGTCTCAAACGTCATGATCCAAAGATCTCAGAAAGTAGTGCATCCTAGCCTTCCAGTATGCATAGTTTGAGCCATCAAATACTAGAGGTCTAGTGACTGATGAGCCCTCTCCTTTGGCCATATTCCTAACTTCAGTCAAGATAACTCTCTAGGCGGTGAAGCCCTTAAAGAGAGACCCACTCTGATACCAATTGAAATGGCAGTAAAGACCGCACTAGTTGAAGAAGAAATATGCCAATATGTCCCAGAGGGGCGGTGAATAGGACTTTTTAAAGTTTTTATGATTTATTTAAAAATCCTACTTCACTAATCCTATGATCATCCAGCTATCAGATTACTCAAATGTAACTCTACTGGCTTCCAAGCCTGGTAAAGGATCCAATCATAAACTATTTTAGAGATAAGCAGTATGCAAGCTAGCTTATGATGGATATGACTGTGTAGGTGTGTGTGGTGTGATTAAATGTTCAGATATGGAAGTATTAAAGAAAATCACACAATCATAAGAATAATAATCTCAAACACAGTCATTTTATAGTGGTTCGACGATGAGTCTACTCCACTCTCGGTAACCACACTTAACCCTTGAGTGTATCGGATTTCACTAAGGAGGTTTCACATGGTTCACCTCTAATCTAAGGTTTTAAATCAAGTTCACCTTCAACTTTTACAATCTACACTGAGGCTGACTGTTTATGCTCTTACAAGCAAGGGTCAACACAACGCACCCACTTTTAGGCACACTGGCCAAGGATCTTCCATAAGACCCTACTAGAGGTTTCTACATGGTTGACCTCAAACCCTAAGGTTTTACCCGGTTCACCTCAAACCCAAGGTTTTACGCGGTTCACCTCAAACCTAGAGTTTTACTGGTTCACTCCTAACCAGATGTTTATGCTCTCCACACAGCAAGGGTCCACACAACGCACCCATCACGTACACTCCCGCCGGAGGCCTCCTTGAGGACTTCAAAGGGTGAGAACCACTTAAGACCCAATCCTAGAAAGGAATGATCACAAGTGTCCTCTTGGACTCTGGATACTCACAAACAAGCTGATGAGTCTCGCTTAACACAGTGCCGAAGATCTCCTCCTCCTTGTTGACGAAGAGTCTTCTGCTCCCTTGATCCGCAACATAAAATGATGTACCAATACTCGGCTCGGGTTGGGTCAAGGTGAAGATGGAATCCTACTCTCAAAATATTTTCTATTAGGAAGATAGAGCGATTCTAATCTTATGCATTCAAGGCATCCCAGCTTAATGATTTGTCATTAAGTTAGTAGCTGGAGGATCCTTGAATGCGGAAGTTCATTCCCCAATCCACTCTATTGAATGTCAATGATGAGGGTGGATTAGTGGATGAACTCCCTTGAGAGAAAGGGCTTTGGATATAAGAAATAAGTTAAAACACACAAAAGCTCTCTCTCCTTTCTCTCATAGCAACAAAAGACAAGTCCTCTATATATAAGCAAAAAGTTCCAACGGATATAAAATGGTCACATTTATGACAGAGTTCGATATCATCGAGCAGGTTAATATCATCGAGCATATACTCTAGATAGCATCGATGGTCTGCTCGATGACTCGAACTCAATGTCCTACGCTTTTGAAACTTTTGCCAATTAGTCGATGAATCGAAACTATTGTCGATGTCATCAGATTTCGAACTTCGATTCCATCGATGACAGGTTCGATCCATCAACACTTGAAAAATGAGAGAGACTTGACTTTGAAATATTTTAGGATTTCATGAATGATGGGGGAACCATTGAGATCATCGAAATTTGAATGTCGATGATATCGAGATCAAAGTCGAGGCATCAATAAATCCAGCGGATTTGTCTTTAAGCTTGCTGGACGGTTTATGACCTTGTTCGATGCAATCGACCTGGTACCGATATCATCGATATTTAAATATCAATTCTATCGAAGGGCCCCCGATCATAGTTAAAAACAACCTAAAATATTTGCTGTAAGAAATGCACACCCACGATCGATATCATCGATGGACTTCCGATGTTATCGATATTTGATTTCATATCATATCAGAAGAGCATCGATATATCGAAGGAATTTAAGATTTTTATAAAAAAAATAGGGGCGCTGAAAATCTGCTTATTGATCTTATCGAGCCATTTTTTATGTACTCGAGATTTGAAGATCGATGATATCGATAGGTGTATCGATACATCGATAATTCGTCCAGATATGCTGTGAAGTTGCTAAACATTTTTAGTTCTTATATCGATGATATAGATAGATGTGTCGATACATTGATAAATCCATCAAGATGAATATTTAGTTGCTGGACACTTTTGGTCCCCACATCGATAATATTGTTAAGGTATCGAGGACATCGACAGAATAGGTCAATCATATCGAGGGTGTTTCGATAAAATCGATAAGGCGAGAAAAACTTAGAGATTTTCCTATTTTGAAAAAAGTTTTCTAACCTTAAAATCTTATGATTTCTAACTTATTTTAAAGGGTTTTATTCACCTGGTGTTTTGGGTTATGGGATGTGAGGCTTTAGGTTTACCTGTGGTGAGCTTGTATGCATCCGGTTGAAGCAGACGCTGGAATTGATCTTCCTATCAGGCTATGTAGACAATCTGACTCAACACTCACGTAAATTGACAAACCAGGGCACTTTCAGTGGATGGCATGGATAAAATACCTTCATCATGGTGGGCCCCAAAATATGGAAGAGTGAGATAGAGAGAGAGAGAGAGACCGTGAGACAGGGGAGCTCCGCCACTATGACCTCCCCTAGGTGGGCCATATATAATGCATACAACAAGATGGGTCCAAAATGAGATCTATACCATCATTCGGTAGGCCCCACTTGGTTCATCACAAAAAATTACAATCTAACCCTACAAAACACCCACTGATTCCACTTCTTCTAGGCTTCATGGACTCCTTAGCTCCTAGGCTTTCCCTTTAATGGTGGAAGATGAAGATTGAAGGGTGAAAATGGGAGATAGGGTGGTAGGGAGTGGATCACACTTGGCTCTTCTCATGGAAAGCTTGGACGTTGGCTCTGTAAGTGCTATGTTTCCTAGCTCCTATGATTGTCAAATTTTATAGTGCCAAAACCTCTTGAAATTTGTGTCTTGTGTAGCACATCTATATATTTAAGATTGTGCTTCTCATGTACAAGAACAAAGGTCATTACCATAAGAACTTCAAGTGCAAAAGATTACATGTTTGCAAGATTACATGTTCATGTTCAAGTACAACACCAAGTGTGAATTCAATCTTTTAAGCTTCAACTGTTCATGTATTCAAAGCTTCGTCCAAGTCAAGACAAAGTTCTCTACTTTGAACCACAAGCTCAAGCTTCAATGCATTACAATTTCAAGCTTCAAAAGTCTCAAGTTCAAACTTCATCATATGTCAAGATCTCAAGCTTCGTGAACTTCAAAGAACGACTATTAACTGAAGTAAAAGAAGACTCAATGTTCATACATCACTAGCAAGGTATGGATGACCCTAGATTGACCTTAGGGTAAGTGTAATGTCCTGAAAATCGGGGGTCGAGTAGCAACTCAACACCCGAGTTCCAAAACATCACTTATGCAACATAAATACTTATGATTAAATGTTGTCTATGTCAGTGCAATAATCATGAGTGAGATTATACCAAAACAGTAATTCATACTCCAGATCAAGTTATAAAACGCAAGCGGAAGACTGAAAGATGTATATGAATGCATATAAATCCAGAAACGGTCACAATCAGTCTCTAGAGTATGAACACCTTACTGAGTCGCCATATACATGTATTAGTTTCAAAATCAAAATGCCAAAAAAATGGTACAACTATAATGGTAAACCCTATAACACCGTCATCTGAATGGCCTAAGCTAAGCTTCCAGAGAACTGCATGTAGGAGAACTCATCCTGATCATCGTAGTAATCAGGCTCAGTCTCCTGCGTCTCGTCAACACCTGCATCTAAGATAGAGTCTGGTTGGAGTGTACAACACCGTCCCATAACGTGGGAGTGAGTAGCTAACTCAGTGGATCGATAAAGCATAAGTTAACATGTTATCAATTCAGTCAAGCAGTAATGACAAAGCAGTACAATCAAACACTCCTAAAATACTCTTATTAATGCAAGAATGAAATGTAGTCATGATGCATGCCCTCGCCAAACCACCCTCGTGCGACACCATCTTACGTTCGCGGCATGCGTTCATCCCTCAGTGCTCCACAACGCCAGGCACATGCAGTGTTATGTTATGAGCGTGATTACCGAGTTGTTATTAGTCCTTTTCATGCAGCAGTATTGGGAAACTAAGGTACCTCCCTTATATCATCCCAAATAATGATCCATTATAGGGTCGTCAGTTCTAGATAATCTCATATGATGATGCGGTTCTAGGTCACTGTAAAGTGCTACTAGGGCTGTTACATGCACTCGTTGCACCGCTCCCCCATGACCTTATCAATACAGGCCTAGTTTATACTCTGTTTACTATGGGAAGGCTCGTCGCCTCTCTGCAGATTCAGAGTATGCTCGAGGTCACTACAAAGGGCTGTCAGGGCTGTTATACGTAATTGTTACACCACTCCCTCATCACCTTATCAGTATAAGGCGACAGCTCAAATACAGTGTCCCATACTACCATATTCAGCTCATGAGTCTGGGTTGCTCGCTGGTCACTACGGGGAGGCACATCGCGCCAGCGTAGGCCGACAGCTCAACCACGGTGTCCCATATCACCATGTCCGGCTCATGAGTCGTAGCGGATCGAGGTACCAAGGTTAACGGGGTTACACTGGTAAGTTTGGTACCTTAGGTTCAAGCAGTAGCGTCCAAACATGGTGAACATACATTAGATAGATCGGGTCACTTGATGATCTCAACTAGCACGAGCGCACAACCAGCTGAATGACATGAAATGCATAAGCACTTCGCGTGGCCTAACCACTGCCGCCAACCGAAGTAGGACTCGGGTTCGTCAAGCACATCCTACGTGGTGAAATGAATCTCAGCCACGACTTCAAGCCTGTTATCGATTGCCCGGACTTTCACATAGCCCCAATCACATTCAAGTCCTATCCAGGAGCATGTATAGTAGTCTAAGCAGAATTAACAAAGTAATTCAAACATGTTAACAAGCATGTTATAAAACACAATATAAATAGAAAATACAGACACATACATTTCATAAGTAAGCGATTAAATTAAACAACCAACATGGAAGAAATCATATACATCTCTAAGTTAGTTGAGAATCCTATCTCAACACCTACCTAAAGCACAATCATCTAAGTACTTACTCTTACAAGCATTTTCACAAACACTCATAATACACTTATTTAACATACATAACGTATATTAGCAAAAACATGCATTAGGGTGAATCCTTTAGCCGAGTAAGTATTTACACATATATATAGCATGTACACACAATGATTAATCATGGCAAACACACTTTCATATTTTGTACGAATACGGTATTTTCTACACATATACAGAATATGCTAAACGCCATATTTGGTATACGTAACTGAATCGTAAAACGAACGTCACATTTTATATGTGAAATAACACGCAGATCATGAATCTATCATTATCTGACATTGAAAGCTTTGAAAACAGTAAAATATACGTCTATAGTCCGCACCTTATGCCGTAGAAGCGTAACGGACTTGATAGAAGTGATAAGTCTTGACTACAGTGGAATGACAACCTACAAAATGAAATAGGTTAGCTATTTCATCACTTGTAACAATCATAACCCTAGAACGGACTAGGGTTAGGGTTTCTTACCTAAGAACGAAGCCAGAATCACCGGAAAAGTGATTAGATCGTGATGGTTAAGCACGTAGGATAGTAGGGTAGAGTATCAGGAAGATGCCCCCACTCTTCACACACTTTCTCTCTCTTTTCTCTCTTCTCTCTCCAAGGGTTTCTCTCAAATTTGTATGGGCTGAATGAGAGAGGGTTTAAGGTCCTTATATAGGCCTAAAACTGATGGAAATGGCCCTAGGGCCAAGGTATACTTAAATTATGTCCAAAGGGCATCTGTTTCAGCTCAACGGAGCATTTCTGGAGCCCCCCCTTGAGCCAAAGGTCGGACTTAAGCTCACAGACTATGGATCTAGGTTGAGTTACGTTTTCAGTCCAATCGGGTTCCCAGATCACACGTGGCGGACCTGTTTCAGTTCAACGGTCACCGAAACTCGATTAGGGTTACAAGTACATTGACCCGTGTATGAAATTTCCCCTGATCCGAGGGTGTATTGGGGTCGAATTTTGACTGTCTGATTACTTATATCAGGCCCGCAAGTGACGAGTCTCAGATTACTTAAATTAGGTAACCTTTCTAAAGAAATCTTCGTTTCCTCACACTCCTCACTCCGGGCTCAAGTGAATAGCCCTGGGACATAATCTAGATTTGATTTTTGAAACGGTTGTCAAGCCCAGCAAGGCGGTCCTAATTCTATAACCTCGTATTATTCAAACTTTCGATGTGCGGTCCAAATCTGATATGGAGTTTCGTGATGCTCCTGAGAGCAGCCGGGTAATGAGATTGATCCTAGATTTTTGGGTAATGTAGCGTCAACGATACCACAAGTTTTTGGTCTTGCAGATCGTATTTAAAGTGATTAGTGCGGATTTCGTATGTAATCTAGTTTAACACTAGTTAATCCTCGTCTAATTTCTAAAAGATTTGGTCCTGACTGATTTCTTCTTGAGGTGGTACTCGGGCCTTTGTACAGAATTTTCTTAGTCGTTACACTAGGTCATTTTGAATACATAATTCAATTAGCTCATTTTATAAGTGCATAGTCTGTTTTTCGACTAGCCTTGGGCTATGTTCGACTGGTCCTAACAATGGCTTGACCAGTCTAAGAAATTCCTTGACCAATCCTAAGTTTGTTTATATTGTTTGAAATTTTTTGTTAAAGCCTCGACCAATCGTGTAGACTGATCGGCCGGTCGTGTGAACAGTGCTCGACTCATGTTCAACCAGTCCTACAGGCTCGACTTAAAGTCTAGAAACTAAATTGAGTTTCGCATGACCAGTTGTGGACAGGACTCGACCGGTCGTGGAGGCAGCTCGACCGGCCGAGCAGGTCCTTGACTAGTTGTGGAACGGTCTGTGAAATAGCAGTGAAGACCACTTGAGTTGAAGTCGGAATATGCTAATATCTCCTAGAGGGGGGTGAATAGGACTTTTTAAAGATTTATGAGTTATATTAAAAATCCTATCACTCTAATCCTATCATGTATGCAATTTTCAGGATTACTCAAATGTAACTCTACTAGCTTCTAAGCCAGGTAGAGGTTCCAATCACAAACTAATCAAGATATAGCAATATGCAACTTAGTCTATATTGGATGTGACTGTGTATGTGTGTGAGATGTGATCAGATATATGAATATGAATGCATTGTCATGAATCGCACATATAGAAAAGCAATCACAAACACAATCATTTTATAGTGGTTTGATGATAAGTCTACTTCACTCCCGGCTGCCGCACTCAACCCTTGAGTGTACCAGATTTCACTAAGGAGGTTTCCCAGGGTTCACCTCAAACCTAAGGTTTTAAATCAGGTTCACCTTCAACCTTTACATGGAGGTTTCTACTTGGTTCACCCTAACCCTGGAGTTTTACTGGTTCACTCCTAAGCAGATGTTTATGCTCTTCATAGAGCAAGGGCCCACACAACGCACCCGAGAGTTTTACTGGTTCACTCTTAACCAGATGTTTATGCTCTCCATAGAGCAAGGGTCCACACAATACACCCACCACGTACACTCCCGCCGGAGGCCTCCTTGAGGACTTCAAATGGTGAGAACCACTTAAGACCCAATCCTAGAAAGGAATGATCGCAAGTGTCCTCTTGAACTCTAGATACTTACAGATAAGTTGATGAGTCTCATTAAGCACAACGCCGAAGATCTCCTCCTCCTTGTTGACGAAGAGTCTTCTGCTTCCTTGACTGCAACATAAAAGATATACCCAGACTAGGCTTTGGGTTGGGTCAAGGTTAAGATGAAATCCTGCTCTCTAAAGGTTTACCTATAAGGAAGGTAGAGTAGTTCCAATCTTATGCATTCAATGCATCCCAGCTTAATGATTTGCCATTAAGGTAGTAGTTGAAGGATCCTTGAATGCAAAAGTTCATTCCCCAATCCACTCTATTGAATATCAATGATGAGGGTGGATTGGAGGATGAACTCCCTCGAGAGAAAGGGCTTTGGTTATAAGATGTAAGTTAAAATGCACAAAAGCTCTCTCTTTTCTCTCTTATAACAACAAAGGACAAGTCCTCTATATATATGCAAAAAGCTCTAACATATATAAAACGGTCACATTTATGACAGAGTTCAGTATCATCGAGCAGGTTCGATATCATCGAGCGTATACTCTCGATAGCATCGATGGTCTGCTCAATGACTCGAACTCGATGTCATACGCTTTTGAAACTTCTTGCCAATTAGTCGATGAATCGAGACCATGGTCGATGTCATCGGATTTCGAACTCTGATTCCATCGAGGACAGGATCGATCCATCGGCATTTAAAAATGAGAGAGACTTGACTTTGAAATATTTCAGGATTTCATGAATGATCAGGGGAACCGTCGAGATCATCAGAATTTGAATGTCGATGATATCGAGATCAGAGTCGATGCATCGATAAATCCAACGGATTTGTCAATAAGCTTGCTGGATGATTTATGTCCTTGTTCAATGCAATCGACCTGGTGCCGATATCATCGATATTTGAATATCGATTCTATCGAAGGGCCCCCAATCATAGTTAAAAACAACCTGAAATATCTGCTGTAAGAAATGCGCGCCCACCATCGATATCATCGATGGACCTCCGATCATATCGATATTTGAATTCAGATCATATCGAACGGTCATCGATATATCGAAGGAATTTGAGATTTTCATTAAAAAACAGGGGCGCCGAAAAATTGTCTTTTGATCTTATCGAGCCACGCTTGATGGACTCGAGATTTGAATATCGATGATATCGATAGGTGTATCGATACATCGATAATTCATCCAGATATGTTATGAAGTTGCTGGACATATTTGTACTTATATCGATGATATTGATGTGTATCGATACATCGATAAATCTGTCCAGATGAATATTTAGTTGCTGGACACTTTTGGTCCTCTCATTGATAATATCATTAAGGTATCGAGGACATCGACAGAATAGGTCGATCATATCGAGGTTGTTTCGATAAGATCGACAAGGCGAGAAAAACATAGAGATTTTTCTATTTTGAAAAAGTTTTCTCACCTCAAAAACCCTAAGATGTCTATCTTATTTTAAGGGTTTTAATCACCTGGTGTTTTAGGACATGGGATGTGAGGCTATTATTTACGTATTGCGAGCTTCCACACATCCGGTTGAGGCAGATGCTTGAAATAATCTTCCTATCAAGTTCTGTAGCCAGTTTGACTTACCATTCATGTAACTTGACAAACCAAGGCACAAGTAGGTGCACTTTCATTCTCCCCCTTTGTCAATTACGTGACAAAATACCCAAAATACCCTAAAATCCTTATAGACACACCCTAAATTGTGTGTACATGCATTTACACAATTTTACAATTTTTCTACCCCATGTACACATTCTAGAAGTATCTGCTCCCCCTTATTTCAAAACTCCCCCTTTCTTGGTGCAGCTACTCCCCCTCACACCTGCAATAACATTAGATATACAATATTCCTCTTGGGGTGTTTTGAACTATTCTCCCCCTTTTTGTTAGTCATTGGCAAAGGTATAGCAAGTGATATTGACTGAAGAGTGAATTACATGGGAGAACCATTAGGCATAAGCAGATAAATTTGATGTAGAAGAGTTAGTGCATTTTAGTCAAACATCAAACTCAGAATGAATGCATATTAGATAAGATATAACATTTTTCAATCATATACAAACCATAACTTGATAAACCAGGGAAAAAAAAAACTTAATTATGGCATTAAAAATGTGAATTCTTTTTAGCCATATCCAAGATAAATCCAAAATATCCAACTCTATACTGCCACAGACAACAGTGGATTTAAAAATTATCCCAACCAAACCAAATAAACAACAATCAGGACAAAACCTTTCATGGAAAAAAAAACGTCAGAATCTCCAGAGTGGTTAGTTATCACATACACTCATAAAGACGTAGAATATTCAAAAAGATACTAATATTCATACGCAGAGATGTGAGTAGAGTGTATGTGATAGCATATAGTGAACATCATCATGGAGCGGAGTGGGATGTTGTTGTGACATCCCCGCGACATGTTATCATGTCCACCAATTGTTGGACAGTTTGCTGCACACTTAGCACCATCTGTTCTAGGAGAGTAAATCTTTCATTCATTGACTCCCTGTGCTGAGAGACATCGTGCTGAATAGCGCCAAGCTTATCTGACTGGAGCTTAAACCTCTTTGCATGCCTAGATGTTGATGTTAATGGAGCATGTTACGGTCTAGAGGCATCTTCTTCGGTCATCCTGGTCCCTCTCATAGGGGTGTCTCCAGCCCTATCTTCTCCCTCAACTTGGATTCCTTCCTCTAAGGGCTCCTCAGGATATTTGTGAAACACCAGATCCATCATTCGGATGTTATTTTTGTTGAAGAATTGGAGAGGAAGAACTGGATCATTTGTGGTTTGGAATCCTATGGCATTACAGATTGTATTGATGATCCAGGGATATGACAGGAGAATGTCCCTAGCCCTATGATAAGCATACACTAGCTGATATACAATCAGGGTAGGCAGACAGATCTTGACTCCAACGACAATTGAATAGATTATCATAATCATGAAGCCAGTGAGATCAGCTCTGTTGGAGCCTCTAGAGTAAATGTTTGAAGCAAGAATACCATGAAGGACTCGATAACGTGGTTCCATGAACTTGACTTTCAGAGAATTTCCTTGGTACCACTCGACATCACGATTATGACAGAGAAATTTAGTGACCTTGGACCGAACTTCAGGATCTTCCATGTCCATATCAGGGATTCCTACAGGGGATAAAATAAGATTAAATATTCCCGCAACAGACCCTGGAGTGATCAGCACATCATCACCATCTACAGTGACGGAGATGGAAGGAGGATCAAATGTTGGTGAATGGCAGGCAGCAAAGAATTGGTAAGTTCGTTCAAGTTGATATGATCCTCCAAAGTCGAGAACTGGTGACCAATCTATGGCCGTAAATAGAGGTTCCAGATTATATGGAATTAAGCAGCTTCTGTCGACTTTCCTTTCAGGAATGACTTTCCTTCCTGCAAATCTTGTGAAGACGGGATTGACTTGCATAGGTGGAGGTGCCTACCCTTCCGACTGGGACCCACGATGTTGTGAGCGTTGCCTTGTGGGGATCCCATGTTCGAGAGCATTTAATTTAGCCTTAGTGGCAAGCACCTTTTGTCGGGAGGCTTTTAAAGATTCCCCCTATCCAGATGTTTTCCCTTTGTCTGTCTTTTCCCATGGAGACAACAAATTTGAAAATTTGGGGAAAGAGGACAAAATTCTTCTTTTAATGAAACGGAAAATACCCAACTAAAAGTGAGAGAACCTCTAGAATTGAGCAAATGGAAGGATAGTACCCATTTTTGATAAGTTTTTAGGACCCACCACTGGTCTTCTAGTCGTCCATTTGAGCAAAAACAAAGACATACGACTTTTTCAAAAAAAAAAAGATTTCTCTGCTCAATCGCTTTTTATCGGGTGCCAGACTTCGATTTGATCGAACACTCTTTCGATTTTATCGACAATCCTCATTCGATGTTATCGATAATAGTTTCGATGATAATCTCGATCGAGTGACTTTTCACATTCTGAAGAGTCGTTGATAATATTGACTTTTTATCAATTTGATCGAGAATGCTCATGACAAATTGGTAGACATATTAGACATGAATGTTTTTCAATTTTCAGCCTTCAGATGATTCTTCAAGTATACTCTTAATATTTATATGAAACAACAATATACTTGGCAAAATTATGTACAATCACTGTACACAGCAAAATTATAAACATATAAAATGTTTATATACAAAAATTTGAGGTCAGGAACCTTAGATGTATCATTTAAAGCTCAGCAAAACTTGCATCATTTCAGCAAATATCCAGGTCTAGATGCATGACTTGGACTTGTCCTTCTATGCTTGAAATTTCAGGGTATGTGAAGATTAGTCATAAGGCAATTTTTTTTTTCTTTTTCTATCCATTTTGAAACAGACTTCTTTATCCTATCTTTCATCTTAGGTGGTGATAGATGAGTGTTTTTCCTAGGTGGACTCTTGATATTATGTGTTTCTCTGATCGGTTTGACTTTACCAATGTGATTTTGTCCAGAGTTATGTGAAGTCCGTCTAGGTGGTAGGCATTCAACCTCATAATGACCCGTATCACCACATAAATGATAAACTGGAGAGATTCTTATATTGTTTCCTGAAGCAGCCGATGATTTAGTTGTTGGTGCTGCATTTCCTATTTTCTTCTTAGTTTTCTCATACCCTAGGCCACTCTTGTCCTTTCCGGGCCTTCCCATCCCTAACATCCTTTCAAGCTTTTCACCACTCTGAGAAAATTTATAGTTTATTTCAGCGAATTTTCTAGATTTCTCTAAGTCATAGCGAAGTGTGTGATTTTCATTCTTGAGATGCCTATTTTCATCTTTTAACAATTCAATTTGTTTGGTAAGCTTAGATGATTCAATTTTTAGGGATAGGTTGATTCTTTCCAACTTGTCATTATTTGCATAATAGTACTATAGATCATTAATTAGGTGTGAATTTATCTCCTGTGTTTTATCCAGATCTTTTTGTAGTAGTACCTTCTTGTTTTCTGAGATTCCAAGTCTCTTAAGAATGTTGATGCTATGAGTATAGAGTTGATTGTAAGCATCTTGCAACTTATCATTTTCTATTTATTCTCCTTCTTCTATTTCTTCATTGTCAGATGGAGATGATTCCGTGGCTAGCTATTCTTTCTCGTTCTCAGATTCAGTGGGAATGATTGAAGTAGTGGAAACCATAAGTATTTTTAAAGATTTTCGATCTTCATCTCTCCTTGAGTCGCTTGATTCTGAATTTGACTCCTCCGTATCATCCCACGTGATGGCCATTGCCTTGCCCTTGGTTTTTCTGTTTGGGCATTCGGTAGATAGGTGTCCATACTCTCGACAGGCGTAGTATTGTGGTTCTTTGGTCTTTTTGCCAAATTTGCCTGTAGAGAGTTTGTTATCCACCTTTGTACCTCTAGAGGGACGGCCGCGATTCTTTTGAAAGAATCTTCTGAATCTTTGTGCCAGTAAAGCCACTTCTTCATCTTCATCTTCCTTTTCACTTTCACTGTCCTCATGTATTATTTTCTTTGAAGTTTTTAAGACAGTGTTTTTGGATTTTTGGGATTGAGTGAAGTGTAGTTTAAAAGTTTGTAGGGAACCTACCAATTCTTCTACTTTCATCTCGTCTATATTCCTACACTCCTCAATTGTTGTTACTTTGGGATTAAACCGCTCCGGTAGAGATCTCAAGATTTTCCTACAGATTTTAGGTACCAGAACTTTCTCTCCCAAGCCACCCATGGAGTTGCAAATAATATTTAACTTTGTAAAGAACTCCATAAATGTCTCATGCTCTTCCATTATGATATTTTCGAACTGTGAAGTCAGGAGTTGTAGTATGGACCTCTTCATAGTGTTTGTGCCTTCGTGGGTTGTTTCCAGTAAATCCCATGCTTCTTTTGATGTCTCACACATACTTATCTGATTGAATATATCCTGGGACACAGCACAGTAGATAGCATTCATAGCCTTGGCTTCAAATGTTTGCTTTTCTTTGTCAAATGCTACCCACATTTCTTTGGATTTGGGCTTTGTGATTATTGTGCCACTATCAAGTACAGTTTGTTCAGTAGGTGGCACATATCCACTTTCAACTATATCTCAAATGTCATGATCCAAAGATCTCAGAAAGTAGTGCATCCTACCCTTCCAGTATGCATAATTTGAACCATCAAATACTGGAGGTCTAGTGACTGATGAGCCCTCTCCTTTGGCCATATTCCCAACTTCAGTTAAGATCACTCTATAGGCGGTGAAGCCCTTAAAGAGAGACCCGCTCTGATACCAATTGAAATAGCGGTGAAGACCGCTTGAGTTGAAGTCAGAATATGCCAATATCTCCTAGAGGGGGGTGAATAGGACTTCTAAAAGATTTATGAGTTATATTAAAAACCCTATCACTCTAATCCTATCATGTATGCAATTTTCAGGATTACTCAAATGTAACTCTACTAGCTTCTAAGCCAGGTAGAGGATCCAATCACAAACTAATCAAGATATAGCAATATGCAACTTAGTCTATATTGGATATGACTGTGTATGTGTGTGAGATGTGATCAGATATATGAATATGAATGCCTTGTCATGAATCACGCATATAGAAAAGCAATCACAAACACAGTCATTTTATAGTGGTTCGACGATAAGTCTACTTCACTCCCGGCTACCGCACTTAACCCTTGAGTGTACCGGATTTCACTAAATAGGTTTTCCAGGGTTCACCTCAAACCTAAGGTTTTAAATCAGGTTTACCTTCAACCTTTACATGGAGGTTTCTACTTAGTTCACCTCTAACCCTGGAGTTTTACTGGTTCACTCCTAACCAGATGTTTATGCTCTCCATAGAGCAAGGGTCCACACAACGCACCCGGGAGTTTTACTGGTTCACTCCTAACCAGATGTTTATGCTCTCCACAGAGCATGGGTCCACACAATGCACCCACCATGTACAGTCCCACCAGAGTCCTCCTTGAGGACTTCAAAGGGTGAGAACCACTTAAGACCCAATCCTAGAAAGGAATGATCGCAAGAGTCTTCTTGGACTCTAGATACTTACAGATAAGTTGATGAGTCTCGTTAAGCATAATGCCGAAGATCTCCTCCTCCTTGTTGATGAAGAGTCTTCTGCTTCCTTGATCCGCAACACAAAAGATATACCAAGACTAGGCTTAGGGTTGGGTTAAGGTTAAGATGGAATCCTACTCTCTAAAGGTTTACCTATAAGGAAGGTAGAGTAGTTCCAATCTTATGCATTCAAAGCATCCCAGCTTAATGGTTTGCCATTAAGGTAGTAGCTGAAGGATCCTTGAATGCGAAAGTTCATTCCCCAATCCACTCTATTGAATATCAATGATGAGGGTGGATTGGAGGATGAACTCCCTCGAGAGAAAGGGCTTAGGGTATAAGATGTAAGTTGAAACACACAAAAGCTCTCTCTTTTATCTCTTACAGCAACAAAAGACAAGTCCTCTATATATAGGCAAAAAGCTCCAATGGATATAAAACGGTCACATTTATGAGAAAGTTTGATATCATCGAGCAGGTTCGATATCATCGAGCGTATACTCTCGATAGAATCGATGGTCTGCTCGATGACTCGGACTCGATGTTAGACGCTTTTGAAACTTCTTGCCAATTGGTCGATGAATCGAGACCATGGTCGAGTCATCAGATTTTGAACTTTGATTCCATCGAGGACAGGATCGATCTATCGGCATTTAAAAAATGAGAGAGACTTGACTTTGAAATATTTCAGGATTTCATATATGATCGGGGGAACCATTAAGATCCTTGAAATTTGAATGTCGATAATATTGAGATCAAAGTCGATGCATTGATAAATCCAGCGGATTTGTCGTTAAGCTTGCTGGACGATTTGTGTCCTTGTTCGACGCAATCGACCTGGTGCCGATATCATCGATATTTGAATATCGATTCTATCGAAGGGCCCCCAATCATAGTTAAAAACAACCTGAAATATCTACTGTAAGAAATGCGCGCCCACCATCGATATCATCGATGGACCTCCGATCATATCAATATTTGAATTCAGATCATATCGGACGGCCATCGATATATCGAAGGAATTTGAATTTTCATTAAAAAAAATAGCGGCGTCGAAAAACTGTCTGTCGATCTTATCATGCCACTCTCAATGGACTCGAGATTTAAATATCGATGATATCGATAGGTGTATCGATACATCGATAACTCGTCCATATATGTTATGAAGTTGCTGGACATATTTGTACTTATATCGATGATATCGATATGTGTATCGATACATCGATAAATTCATCTAGATGAATATTTAGTTGCTAGACACTTTTGGTCCTCTCATTGATAATATCGTTAAGGTATCGAGGACATCGACAGAACAGGTCGATCATATCGAGGGTGTTTCGATAAGATCGATAAGGTGAGAAAAACATAGAGATTTTCCTATTTTGAAAAAGTTTTCTCACCTAAAAAATCCTAAGATGTCTATCTTTTTTTAAGGGTTTTAATCACCTGGTGTTTTGGGATATGGGATGTGAGGTTATGATTTACCTATTGCAAGCTTCCACACATCCGGTTTAGGCAGACGCTTGCAGGAATCTTCCTATCAAGTTTTGTGGCTAGTCTAACTTACCATTCACGTAACTTGACAAACCAGGGTACAAGTAAGTGCACTTTCAGTCTGATCTTATCGTGCTCAAAATTTCAAAAATTTGTTGGTCCTACGACTAGTCGTGGTGACCTCAGGACCAGTTGAAGATGCGATTTCTGCACTTATAAATAGAATATGAATTTTTGAGTTTGGTATCCAATTCAAGCTAAATCAATATGCCACTCTGAGAGATAAGTTAGTGTATTCTTAGCTATTTAGTGCTCATTTTATATTCTCTTTATTTAGCTTTTTTGAATTTGAATTCTACATTCCAATTTTATCTGAAAGAGGGATTATTGTATTCCCATTTCTTGGAATCAAAATCAAATCAAGCTAGCCCAAGGTGATTTAATTTAAAATCAATTTAGAACTTAGAACATTTTCATATGTGAGTGAGAACATTGAATATCTACATTGAACTTCTACTCCGAATTGGTTCTTCCGGGCTGCATCAAAAGGAGAATATCCAGATAAGTATTTTATAGTTTTGTAATTCTTTATTTTGGTTTCATTGAGATTGTGCCAGAAAAATCTCTTTATTTTGGTTTGTCTGAGGTCATTCAAAAAACTCAGAGTGTGAGGTTTTTGAATTGTGTAAGCCGACTTGAAAGACACAATTGTGAGGGTTTTAGGTGAACCATGAAAAACCTATTTTCATAGTGAACGCAAATATCCACTGTGTGAGGATATTAGGATTGGAGTAGTTGTGTGGTTGTTTTTCTAAACAGTTGGTGTACACACAAGCGAACCACTATAATTTCTGGTCTTGTGGTGATTGATTGAATATTTCATTTTATGGATGTTGTAATTTTTCTTTATGCATTTGTGGAGAATGTTGTAAATTTCTTTTATGTAAGTGTGGGAATGTTGCAATAGCTTAGTTATTTCCCTTAATATGTATTTCTTTTATATCCTCTTCGGTTTAGGTTTTTGATACTCATCCAAGTTCTAGTAAGGTTGTCATGCCATAAACCATTGGTTTTTGGTGTCAGGTTGTCCTTCGAACCAATTTTGTATCAACCTCTCAATACTAGATTTTTGAGGTTGTTTTGCATTTCCGCATTGTGGATTGTTTAAGTACTATCTTTATTCATATTTGATTGAATTTTGTAATTTATTTTTTAATTTGGCATAGTCCTATTCACCCTGCCCCCCTTTAGGACTCTTAGCTCGGCCTTTTCAAGTGGTATCAGAGCCTAATAGCTCGTTTTAATTATTGTTTCTTTTGGATTAATTTCCTGAGCTAATCGATCTGAGCTTTGTATGATGTCAAATTTTGATAGTCTTTCAGTCACTAGACCTCCACCATTTGATGGCTCCAATTATGCCTATTGGAAAGCCAGGATGAGAATTTTCTTAAAATTTATGGATGAGAGTGTGTGACAAGCCACAGTGACTGATTGGAACCCTCGTACCACCGAAGTAACTGGTACCGATGGATCCAAAACTATAAAAGTCACACCTTATTTCTCTTGGACCACTCTTCAAAAATCACTTACGCACTATCATCGGATGATATCAAAAGAATTATATCCTATGATACTGCAAAGCAAGCCTGTGATATTTCAGAAATGACACACAAGGGAACAATAATTGTCAAGAAATTTAAAGTCCAAATCCTCACAACCAAATTTGAGGAAATGCGTATAGAAGAAAGTGAAACTTTCATGGACTTTTATACTAGATTAAATGATATTGTCAACTCTATGTGGGGTCTTGGTGATAAAATCCCAGAAAGTAAAGTTTGGGCAAAGATACTACGCTCATTACCTGAACGGTTCAATTTAAAGGTGACTGCGATCCAAAGCTTCGTGATACGGATAATATGAGGGTAGAAGAATTAGTTGGCTCCTTGTAGACTTATGAGTTAACTTTTAAAGCTCTTAAAGGTAAATTAATTGCTCTTAAATCTTCTAAATGTTTTTCTCAAAAAAATAGTAGTAATTCTGATTTAGAAAATTTTGAAGATGATATGGCCCTTTTAGCTAAAAAGTTTTATAAGATTTTCAAAAGTAAAAAGAGGGTTGATTTTTAAAAACCGAATGAAAAGAAAAGATCTAAATCTAAAAGTTGGAAATCTTTAAAAGATAGTCAATGTTACAACTGCCATGAATATGGGCATCTAGCAAACAAGTGTCCTAAAAAGGACAGATCGAAAAGAAAGGTATGTTGGCTACTTGGGATGAATCTTCCTGCTCTGAAGCCTCTTTTGAGTTAGAAGATTCTGAAACCAAGTCGAGTAATGAAGTTAAAGCCCTTATGACTCTAGCCAAGTTCACTTTTTCAGATAATGATGATTCAACTAGTGAAGAAAATCTAAATAGTGATCATGAAAATGAAGAAGACCTTCAAGATGCTTATAATGCCCTATACAAGGAAAGTTGTAAAATTGTGGTAAAACTAAAACTTCAGAAAGAAAAGTTTTTAAAAATTAAAGAAAATTTTGATAATCTTGTTTTAGAAAAATCTCACATTTCAGATTGTTTTGAAAAAACTAAGTGCGACTTAGATTTCAAAAACTCACAAGTTGAAAACTTAAAATCTGAAAATGAAAAACTAATACTTGAAGTCTCTTCACTTTTGAGTTTAAAAGACAGATGGAAGTATGTCCAAGGTAATCCTAAGTTAGAAAAGAAATAAAAAACTCTTATCCGGATCCAGAAAATGTAGTGATCGATCTGGATTGGGCTACGGCAAAAGTATTCCTCCTAAACATAAGAATACTCCACCCAAATTTGTGAAAGGGGAGTCTTCAAACTTAAAAGGAAAAAGTCTGAATCAAAAGCATTTGAAAAATGTTAAGTGTTTTCAAACCTTAAAACCTAGAAGTAACCATATCAACTACAAAAATCAAAATTATAATCCTTTAGCTGAGAAAATTGTTGATTTACTTAAGGAGTTCTTAAAATCTAACTCATTGGGTCGGTCTTTTAACACCTACAAACATAAGAAGACCAACTATACTCCCAAACCCAAAATTGTAATGAAATGGGCTCCTAAGGTTATGTGTTTGGTTGCCCACACTGCTTTCAAAGCTACAAGCCATTCAAAGTGGTACCTGGACAATGAATGCTCTAGGCACATGACAGGCGACAAAGGTCTATTCACCAATCTTAAAGATATACTGATGGTTCAGTCACATTCAGTGATGTTAGCAACTGCGGAATTGTTGGCCAAGGTACGGTTCAAGTCTTTAACCTCCCTTTATTTGAGAATGTTTTATATGTCGAATGGTTAAAACACAACTTATTAAACATCTCTCAAATATGTGATAATAATCATAGTGTAAAATTTACTAACCAAGGATGTGAAATTCTAAATAAAAATGGTTTTGTAATATTAACTGGTCGTAGATCTTCTGTAAACTGCTACATTGTAAGTGATTCAAGCTCATCTAATTTATCGTACTACATGGTCCATACTGATGAGACTGAGTTATGGCATAAACGCCTTGGACATGTACGCTACCGCAACTTGTATAGATTGAGTAAAAGAGAGTTGATAAGAAGCTTACCCAAAATACAGAAAATAGATAAGATATGTGGTGAATGTCAGATTGGCAAACAAACAAAGAGTACTCACAAAAAGGTGAACTCCAATGCCACATCTAAACCGCTTGAACTTCTTCATATGGACCTTATTGGACCAACTAGAACGGAGAGTCTAGGTGGCAAGAAGTGCATACTGGTAATTGTTGATGACTTTACCAGATATACATAGGTAGTCTTCTTAAGGGACAAATCAAAAACTCTCGATGAAGTAAAAAGGATCCTGAAACGTATTCAAATAGAAAAAGGTTCTCAAGTCTGGAAGATCTGTAGTGATCATGGATAAGAATTTGAGAATAGCAGTTTTGAGAAATTTTGCAATGATCAGGAAATATCACATAAATTCTCAGTGCTCAAAACACCACAACAAAATGGTATAGTAGAAAGAAAAATAGAGTGCTTCGAGAAATGTCAAATGTAATGTTAAATAGTATGAAGCTCCCTAAAAATCTTTGGACCATATAATTAATTATGTTTATACTAGAAAATCAAATGGTAAAACAACTTATGAAATATGGTTTGATTAAATACTTTTGAGTTTTTTGAAGCAAGTGCTACATTTTACGTGACCGAGAAAATCTAGGTAAGTTTGACACCAAAAGTGATGAAGGAATATTTTTAGGGTATGCTCTAAATAGTTGAGCATATCGGGTTCTTAATAAGAGGACCGGTGTTATTCAAGAGTCCATTAATATAGTTATTGACGATCACTTGAATACACCTATCTCAAATTCAGAAAATGATGAAGTTCGTTTAATTGATAAACTAGACTCTTCATTAAGTCAACAAAACACTGAACTAAGGATAGTTAAAGACCATCCGACTAATCAAAATCTTGGAAACTCTCTCACTGGTGTACGCATTTGTAAACAATTAGAAGATATGTGTAATTATGTATGTTTTACATCTCAGATAGAACCGACTAACGTAGAAGAAGCTCTTACTAATGAAAAATGGATTGTTGCGATGCAAGAAGAGCTTAATCAATTTGTTAGAAATGATGTTTGGTACTTAGTTCCTAGACCTAAAGATAAACACATTATCAGAACAAAGTGGATTTTCAAAAATAACTCTGATGAACTTGGTAATATTATTAAGAATAAGGCTAGGTTAGTTGTACAGGGGTACACTCAAATTGAAGGCATCATTTATGATGAAACCTTTGCCCCAGTAGCTTGTCTTAAATCAATCAGACTATTTATATTCATTGCATGCTTTAGAAAATTCAAAATAAACCAAATGGATGTAAAGCGTGCTTTCTTAAATGGCAATTTGCATAAAGAAGTGTATGTTGAACAACAAACGGGTTTTGAAGACCCTAAGAATGCTAATCATGTCTACCACCTCAAAAAGGCACTCCATGGTTTGAAACAAGCTCCCAGGGCATGGTACAAAAATTTGACTAAGTGTCTACTAAGTCATAACTTTATAATAGAAAGTGTTGATAAGACATTGTTTGTAATGAAACATAATGATCACATTTTAATAGTGCAAATTTATATTAATGATATTATTTATGGATCTACCTATGCTAGCATTACTGTTGAGTTTGTAGATCTTATGAAGTCTAAGTTCGAAATGAGCATGGTTGAAGAATTGAATTATTTCCTAGGGTTGCAAGTAAAACAACAACCTGATGGTCTCTATATCTCTCAAACTAAATATGCTCTGAACTTAGTTAAAAAGTTTGGATTTAAGAATGAGAAAAATTTTGATACTCCTATGAGTACTTCCTTAAAACTCTCAAAGGACTCTACAGGTAAGAATGTGGATCCTAAATTGTATCGTAGTATGATAGATAGTTTGCTTTATTTAACTGCAAGCTAACCTGATATTGCATTTAGCATAGGAATTTACGCTAGATATCAATCTGACCCTAAAGAGTCACATGTAATTGCTGTTAAGCGCATTATGCGATATGTCGCAAGTTCATCAAATCTGGGTCTTTAGTATCCACATGATACTAGTGTGCAATTAGTTGGTTACACAAATGCTGATTGGGCTGGTAAATAGAAAATCAACCAGTGGTGGTTATTTCTATGTAGGGAACTGTTTAGTTTCTTTGTTAAGTAAGAAACAAAGTTCCGTGTAAGAAACAAAGTTACATATCGCTCTCAACTGCTGAGGCTGAATATATTGCAGCAGGTAATGCATGTACTTAGCTTGTGTGGATGAAAAGAATGTTAAGCGATTACGGAATTGCGCAAGATACTATGATTTTATATTGTGATAATTCAAGCGCAATTAATATTTCTAAAAATCCAATCTAGCATTCACGAACTAAGCATATTGACATTAGATATCACTACATTCGTGAATTAGTGGAAGACAAGATAATTTCTTTGGAATACATTCCAATCGAGACTCAACTTGCTAACATATTCACAAAACCGCTCAACAAACGTAGGTTTTCTAAATTAAAATTTGATCTTGGTATGTGTAATTTGAATTGATTATTCATGCATTTCTATATCATAATGTATATATTTGTTATTTTAAATGTTTAAAATTTTAAATTTTATGAAAAATGCATATTTTGGGCTGTGCACGACCAGTCTAATACATACTCAGCCAGTCGTGGCACGACCAGTCGAGCATGTACTCGACCAGCCATGCAGCGCGGATTTGATGCTTTATTTGGGGGAAAAATCACTTTTTCCTCATTTTGGGCTTCTTCTCCAACGGCTCCTAAGTCGACCGGTCGAACCCATCTCCCATTTCATCAAGGTTAGTGCTTTGCTTTCATTTTCCTTGTAGATTCAATTTCATAGCACTCCCTTTTCATCATTGGTGTTGTCTATTTCTTGATTCATAGTTATTTTTGAGGTTTTCTTCTTAAAAATTTATCTAGTGAAAACCCTCTCTACTTCTTTTGTAATCTCTTGGTTCCTTGTTATCTTTGATACAAATGGAAGGTAGAACAAAAAAGAAAGGGTCTCGTGGTCCCTCTATATCATGTTCGGCTCCTATAATAGTGCGCCACCTTCGGTCACCTGAAGATGATCCCTCATATGTAAGGGATATTAGGTTGCGCAATGTTATTGTTGAATGACTTGTTAATGTTGATCATCTTGCTCCATTTAATATCCTTCCCCTCCTTCAGTCTGTAGGATGGGTTAACATTCTGCATTGGGGTGGTTCGACATACCGCTCCATTCTGCAAGCTATGTATGCTTGTATCATTGATTTTTTGACTAAAAATTTGACTTTCACTAGCTCTACCAGAGAAGGTCCAATTGAAGTGTATCATCATCTTATTTCTGGCTTAATGGATTTACCTGTCAATGATAAAGGTATTCCCATTAGCACTCTAGTAGCTAAACCATTTGAAACTGATAAACGTATGCTAACTAGAGATTTATGCAATATAGATGCGAAGTGGAATACTAGTGGAAATGCGCTTTTCTCATAGTATTTGTTACCCAGATACAGAGTCCTTCATAGGATATTCATTTCGAATGTCTATCCTGGTTCTGGTAACAAAATTGAACTCACTATGTTCATGGTCCGTCTTCTCCATTCCATCATACCTGGTACATTTGTATGTCTTCCTTCATTGATCGGTCATTGCATCATTCAATTCCATCTCCATCTAGGACACAATGACATCCCTTTTGCCTATCTTATGACTGTGTTGGCCACCCATGGTTTAGTGGCAATGCCTATTGGGGAAGATCCAATTCATCACTTACCATTCAACGACTCAAATATGAACAAGATGAATTTGAGGTTGGCCCCAGGCCAAGCTAATGTGGGAGCTGGTGGAGTTGATGATGCCGCATATGCAGAAGAAGGTGATTTACCTCCAGATGACATCAACATGGATGATATTTTTGATGAGATCGAATCCAATTCGATAGATGATCCTAATTATCAGCCATCTGACTTTGATGCGTGGTTGCGCTCACTCAAGGAGAAAGTAGATATATGAATGTGTCCCATGATTTGCAATTCAAATATATGCGCAAGTATCTTAGGCGCCTTAACAAGGGACTTCATAAACTTGATCCTACCATACCTGCTCCTTCGTCGGGTTTTGATTAGTTTTTAATTATGTGGTTTGTAATAACTCTTATGATACTTGGAAATTTTAGGATTGAACTTGGTTAAACATGCTTGCTTCTGACTTTGGTTCATTTGATTATCTAGATCATACATTTTCTTCTTCCTCATTACTCTTCTTATTCCTTCTTATTTATCTACTTCCTGTTCCATTTATTGGTTCCTTCCTTTGTCATATTGTGACAAAAAGGGAGAGAATTTTATCATGCTTATGCTTATGATATGTGGCATGTGGATTGTGGATTGTGGATTGTGGATAAGTAGTCTTTCATTTTTTTTGGGAGGAGTAAGTAAGGGGGAGTAGTACTGAGTTGATATGAGAATTGATTCTTTGATAACTAGTGCATGATTCTTTGACCAGGTTGTAACTGGTTTATTTTGATAATTGGTGCATGATTCTTTATTAAGTATATTATGCTTAGTTATAATAAAGTGTGTTTTGTCACTAATTTGACAAAGGGGGAGATTGTAAGTGCTATGTTTCTTAGCTCCCATGATTGTTAAATTTTATAGTGCCAAAACCTCTTGAAATTTATGTCTTGTGTAGCACATCTACATATTCAAGACTGTGCTTCTCATGTACAAGAACAAAGGTCGTTACCACAAGAACTTCAAGTGCAAAAGATTACATGTTTGCAAGATTACATGTTCATGTTCACGTACAACACCAAGTGTGAATTCAATCTTTTAAGCTTCAACTGTTCAATTATTCAAAGCTTCGTCCAAGTCAAGACAAAGTTCTCTACTTTGAACCTCAAGCTCAAGCTTCAATGCATTATAATTTCAAGCTTCAAAAGTCTCAAGTTTAAACTTCATCATATGTTAAGATCTCAAGCTTTGTGAACTTCAAAGAATGACTATCAACTGAAGTAAAAGAAGACTCAATGTTCATACATCACTAATAAGGTATGGATGACCCTAGATTGACCTTAGGGTAGGTCATTTTGAATACATAATTCAATTGTCTCATTTTATAAGTGCATAGTCTATTTTTCGACTAGTCTTGGGCTATTTTCGACTAGTCCTAACACTGGCTCGACCAGTCCAAGAAATTCCTTAACCAGTCCTAAGTTTGTTTATATTTTTCAGAATTTTTTGTTAGAGCCTCGACCAGTCCTGGAGATTGCTCGACTGGTCATGTGAACAGTGCTCTACCCATGTTCGACCAATCCTAGAGGCTCGACTCAAAGTCTAGCAACTCAATTGAGTTTCGCACGACCAGTCATAGACAGGACTCGACTGGTAGTTGAGGCTACTCGACCGGTCAAGCAAGTCCTTCGACCAGTCGTGAAACGGTTTGATCTTATTGCGCTCGAAATTTAAAAAATTTGTTGGTCCTATGACCAATCGTGGCGACCTCAGGACCAATCAAAGATGCAATTTCTGCAATTATAAATAGAACACAAATTTCAAAGTTTGGTATCCAATTCAAGCTAAATCAATATGCCACTCTGAGAGATAAGTTAGTGATATTCTTAAGCTATTTAGTGTTCATTTTATATTCTCTTTAATTAGCTTTTTTGCATTTGATTTTGAATTCTGCGTTTCAATTTTATTTGAAAAAGGGATTATTATATTCCCATTTCTTGGAATCAAAATCAAATCAAGCTAGCCCAAGCTGGTTTAATTTGAAATCAATTTAGAACTTAGAACCTTTTCACATGTGAGCAAGAACCTTGAATATCTACATTGAACTTCTACTCCGAATTGGTTCTTCTGGGCTGCATCAAAAGGAGAATATTTAGATAAGTATTTTATAGTTTTATAAATTCTTTATTTTTGTTTCATTGAGATTGTGCCAGAAAAATCTCTTTATTTTGGTTTGTCTGAGGTCATCTAGAAAACTCAGAGTGTGGGGTTTTGAATTGTGTAAGCCCACTTGAAAGATACAATTGTGAGGGTTTTAGGTGAACCTTGAAAAACATATTTTCATAGTGAACGCTAATATCCATTATGTGAGGATATTAAGAGTGGAGTAGTTGTGTGGCTATTTTTCTAAATAGTTGGTGTACACACAAGCAAACCACTATAATTTCTGGTCTTGTGGTGATTGATTGAATATTTTATTTTGTGGATGTTGTAATTTCATTTTATGCATTTGTGGAGAATGTTGTAAATTTCTTTTATTCAAGTGTGGGAATGTTGTAATAGCTTAGTTATTTCCTTTGCTATTTATTTCTTTTATATCCTCTTCAGTTTGGATTTTTGATACTCACCCAAGTTCTAGTAAGGTTATCCTGTTATAAACTATTGGTTTTAAGTGTCAGGTTGTCCTTAGAACTAAGTTTGTATCAACCTCTCAATACTAGATTTTTGAGGTTGTTTTACATTTCCACATTGTGGATTGTTTAAGTGTTATCTTTATTCATATTTGATTAAATTCCATAGTTTATTTTTTAATTTGGCATCGTCCTATTCACAACCCCCCCCCCTCTCTCTAGGACTCTCTCTTGGTGCTTGGGAGAATGGGTGGAGAATGAGAGAGAGGGGATGTAAAGAGAAAGGGATGGGTGTGATGGGTGTACTTGAGAGGTATGGTTATGTTGAATTTTAGGTGAGAGAGATATGGGTGTTGTACTTGACTGATTGATGGGCTTGATTTGATTGATTGTAGAGATTCTCTTCTTGGGATTTGCAAATGCACGACATTTCTTCGAGGTAAACGCGTGCCCACAACTCCTGACCTAGGTATCGCATCGGCATGTGAGACACAGCGTTGGAACCATGGCGATGGCACGGTCGCTAGAGTACAAGTCTCAGGTTGGGTCGACTTTGATATACAAGATGCAACTTAGGGTTGCGCGCAAACGCCGGTTATAGGTCGCGTTTGTTGGAATTCGACAAGGAGGATCGTGGGAGTCTACGGAATGGTACTGATTAGGATACGATCCTTACACACTGGGGATGAATCATCAGAATCTGAATCTAATTCAAAAACTGACAAATCAAACCAAGAAATTTAAAAAGAACAAAAGGCATTTATGACCATAGATAGAATCACTTCCTCAGATGATTGTGAAATTTATGGCTATGAAACTCCTGAAATTGATTATGAAAATGAAGAAGATCTTCAAATTTCTTATGATGCCTGTTGGAGCATTAAAAATTAATTAAAAGAGGTAGGAAACAAAAGAAGTGAAGAAAGAAAGAAGAAATCATGTTGCGCGGGAATAGTCAAGTTGTGCGGGAAAAATAAAGTTGCGCGGGAATAATAAGTTGCGTGGAAATATGGAGTAGCATGGGTCCGCGCAATTCATAGATGAGGAATACGTATAATAGCGCACAGTGAATGCGAAGTGGGTCCCATGACATAAGATTCGATGGTTTACAAGTGTAAAAGGCCTATAAATACCCCCTCTCCCTTCATTTGAGGGATTGGATTTTTGCAGAAGACTGATACCTCTGATAGGCATTGAAGAGAGAAGAGAGGGAGAGAGCAAGGTAGAACCACGCAACTCACATCGAGTTGCATGGGCCCGCGCAACTCAACAATGAGTTGCGTGAATAACTTAAGGGGCAACGCATATATATATATATTATATTGGAGTTTTTCAGGATATTTCAACATTCCTTCATAATGTTACTGAAGGAATATGTATGAAATAAGATCTGCACAACTCTTATCTCATAAAGACCCGAATGATATGATCTAAAATGCTGCTGAAATTGATATTAAACTCATTCAATACTTGTATTTTTAATCATAAATACTTTATCATGGAATTGAAGGATACGAAGGATGTAAACGAATTCAGAATGAATAAAATGTGATGATTATTCTCTTCATTTTTTCTTTTTTATTATTAAGTGAGATAATTCCCAAATCAAATACCTTTCATTTCTTGTCAAAATAAAATGGCAACTCTGCTTGGGAATTTTTATCTTACTTGATATTAACTTAGAAACAATTCAGAGAATTTTATAATAGTTTGGTGTCATATAGACGCCAAAATGGTGACTCTCGACAGGAACATCCTCCCTTCCATCCTAAGATAAAGTGTACCTTTAATTAAATACTAATTAATATCGTTTTGTGTTCACTAATAAACTTACAATACGATTCATAGTTTAAGCTACAATCAATGGCAACCATTACAAGCAAGACGATCTTTTATTTTACGCCAATGGGATTTGTGGTATAATATGCCCATGGTCAATCTCCGGCTCATAAGGAGCAGCCTACGCTGACTAGAAATGATAAGTCTCAAGCCACGACCAGAGTCATAACTGTTTCGCCACTGGTACAAGAAAATAGTAATGACTAGATTGTCGTGTCACGCCGAAAACTAAGAGTCCGAAACACCGTGACTGCTAGGATGAGTCCATCACCATAGAAAATTAGAGGACCGGTAACAAGGAACGCAGCCAGAAAGAACCCCAAACTTGCTCCTCCAGCGTTATACCTGGGAAAATCCCTTCCTTCTCTGACATCACAAGATTTTTCGGCTCTGCCTGCTGCAAACACTAGATGGACAAGAAAGAAAACACTGGATGGACAAGAAAGAAGAAAGGCAAATCATCTATGAAAAGTTCATCAGTCCCCATATCGCCCCAAAATATACCTCCACAAGTCGTATCGTAATCAGTTGAATTTTGTGGAAGTATAGAAGAGTCAAATAAAACACTTTTCTCAATAAGCCCTATCGTACCGATGAATTCCTACTCCACTCCAATGGCTGCTTTGTTAAGAAACGGAAAAGTTGTCGTATGCATGGTAGGGACAAGTCAAGGTCCGCCGCCAACTACTGAAGACCGCATAGCAAAATAGCACAAGCATAGAGAACATTAATGGAAGAATGTAAGAATCTTCATGAAGCCTTGGCTACTCTTGCGCATAACGTAGCTCAAATTGTGGCTCCTCCAATGATGGCTTCTATGAATGGGCAAGAACAGCAACCTGAAGGCTCTCAACCACTGAGAGAAGGATCACACGGATCCGCTCTTGCGATAAGGGTAATAACTCAAGAAGAAGAATGACAAGTGATTGTAAAAGCTGTTAGAACGAAAAGAGAAAGCGAGAACATTGGAAGATTTCATTATAGAATGTTGTATCCAAGGGAAGTAGATGATATACCGTTTCCGGCCAATTTTAATCACCCTGACTTCCAAAAATTCAATGGGGATGGATCGTTGGACGAGCATCTCCTACACTTCATTACAACCATGGGTAACTTCTCTATTGTCTCACAGTATTGTTTACAATTGTTCAATTCTTCTTTGATAGGGAAGGTATTTCGATGGTATTCTATCTTAGCACCAGAGTCGATACAAACTTTGGAACAAATGCAAGATGCCTTTATGTCAAACTTTTTCTCATAAGAACATGATGTCATCATCACAGATCTAGCCTCTGTATGACAAAGAGAAGGCGAGCCCATAGAAAAATTCATAAATAGATGGAAGACTTTTGGAGCTTCATGCCGACAGTTGCCTGTGGAAAGAGAATAGGTGGAGATGTGTTTAAACTCTATGGAGACAGGAATTTCATTCGGCCTCACCAGTGCTAAAATAAAAACTTTCCGTGATTTGGCAACGAACGCCCATACATTGGAACTAATGACCAAGAAAATGCCAACATTTCATTATGAAACATGCAGAAGAGGACACGGTAGGTTGTTGGCAAATGTCGTGGATCGAGAAAAGATAAGTGATGTCACTCACGACCGAAGGAGAATAGAAGAAAGAGGAATCAGGTCGTTACAGATGCTGAATCGGCGATAAAAGGCCGAGACCCCTTGATTCCCATGAAGGTTCACGTTTGATAAAGAAGATGTAGTTCCTATCTTGAATCATTTATTGAGTGCTAACATGATAGAATTTCCTCCATCTAAGCGTCCTATAGAAGCAACAAAATCAAGGGAAAGAAATTTTTGTCATTACTATCGTCTACTGGGACGTACAACAGAAAATTGCTTCACGTTGAAATATATAATATAGAAAATGATAAATAGAGGTGAAATAGTAATCAGAAAAGAGAAAGAGAGAAGCAAAAAAGCGACGGTGAATGTGTTAGTCGCTCAAGAAATCGCCCATAAGAAAACAGGATATAGAAAAAAGGAACATTACAGGACGAACGACAATGGTTCACCAAGGTAAACAAGTAAAGCCGCAGTAATTACATTACGTTCAAGGAAAAGAGTGACAAGTCCTCTTGAAAAATGTAAATTCGAAATAGTACAAGAAGGAACATCATACAGGACATGTCATAATGATGACAAAATGAAAGAAAAGAATAAAGTTGAAAAGATAACTTATGATGTGGTAAGCCATCTGAAAGGTATATTGTCCTGATTAAGTGTGTATGATGTGCTACGACTATCAGAAGACTCTCGGCACACCCTGATTCAAACCTTATTTGATAATGATGCTAGGAAGACATTACTCGTAGAGATGGAAGGTGTAGAACAAGAGATACAGAAGAGTTACATGCCTATCATTTCCTTCTCCAATGATGATCTAACTTGTGACAAAGAACACAACAGGCTATTGATGATCATAAGTCATATTTGTAGTAAACAAATTAAGTGAATAATGTTAGATAATGGATCTATGGTGAAGCTTAAATGAACTAGGATACCATCTCTCCCATCTACGCCCTAGTGGACTGATGATATAGGGCTTTAACCATGGCGCGCACCGTGCGCTTGGCAAGATTACATTAATATTGGAAATAGGAGAGTTAAATACAAATGTTGTTTGTCATGTCATCAATGCAGTGACAACATATAACCTCCTCTTGGGAAGGCCATGGATGCATCAGTATGGCATTATACCATCCACCCTACACTAGTGTTTCAAATACTGCAAAAATGAAGTTTAGTTCAAGGTAATGGCCGATGCAAGACCATATACAAAATCGGAATCCTTATTTGCCGAAGCTAGTTATTATGACAGATTCGCTACAGAAGATGGAAAGAAAAATGATGAGAATAAAATCGCAGGAAGAAGTGAGACGAAAATATTACAAAATAAAATCACGGAGATAGAATTGTTTGGGAAAGTGAACTCAAAGAAGAAGTTTTATTTCGTGCCAAAACACTTGAGACAACCAGGATGACCTCCATTAACGTTATTATCGCCTGAACAGTTGGAAATCCTATAGTCGAATATACAGTATCGTTGCCGCATGCTGAAAGAAATAAACCATTCTGGGCTATGCCAAAAATGTTTCATGTCATGTCCAGTTTAAAGAATCCTGAGCCCATCGAATTTTATGCACCCCCAGAAGCGAAGGAAGAAGAAAAGACCGATAATAAAATGAGGTGTGAAAGACTGGTATCCAAAGATCTGAAGAGATATAGTCCTGTTAGCAGAAAAATCATGAAGAATATGGGTTTTGACTATGAAGAACCGACTAGGCTAAAAGGTGGAAAAGGTATTCAAATTCCAATCGGAGTTAATGAAGAAAAATGAGAAAATTTTCATGGATTAGGGGCAACCACTTCTCAAGCACAAGTAAATATGATCACGACAGATTTAATAGTCAGTGAAGAAGCAGATTCTGAAAAAATCAGGTATCCTGAAATAGCTCCCAAATAGATAGAAGATGGGGGGCAACTAATAATTGACAGTTTGCAAGAAATAAATTTGGGTGTAGAAGAAGAACCACGGAATACATTTATAAGTGTTAGCCTTCCTGAACAAGAAGCTGATCAGTACATCAAGCTCTTAAGGGAAAATAAAGACGTGTTCGCTTGGACATATGCAAAAATGCTAGGATTGGAACCATCGGTAGTAATACATCAATTGAACGTCTTTAAAGATAAGAGACCGATCAAGTAAACAGAAAAGGTAATTTCACCCAGATCTTATCCCCTTGATAGAAGAAGAAGTAAATAAATTGATCAAGGTCGGATTCATCAGAGAAGTCAGATATCCTAAATGGATATCAAATATTGTCCCGATGAAAAACAAAAGTGGACAGATCAAGGTATGTGTTGACTTCAAAGATTTAAATGAGGCCTACTCGAAAGATGACTTCCCGTTGCCAATAACCTACCTATTAATCAACAGCACCACAAAATATGTTGTTATATCCTTCATAGATGGTTATGTCGGGTATAATCAAATAAGAATGGCTCCAGAAGATGAAGAAGCTACAACGTTCAGAACTTCTTTAGAGATTTATTGCTATAAAGTTATGCCATTTGGTCTCAAGAATGTCGGTGCAACATATTAAAAAGAAATGCAGAATATATTCTAAGACATGAGGCATAAATGTTATGTTGATGATTTGGTAGTCAGATCGAATGAGCATGAAGAACATCGAGAGCTTTTGACTTCGGTCTTTCATTAGCTCAGAAAGAAATAACTGAAAATGAATCTGGCAAAATGTGCCTTTGGCGTTTCGTCAGGAAAAATCAAAGCTATCCAAGACATGCCACCACCAAAAACGTTGAAAGAATTAAGGAGTTTGTAAGGAAAGCTAGAATATATTCGCCACTTCATCTCCAATCTTGTTGGAAGATGTCAGCCATTTTCTCATTTAATGAAGAAAGGAACAGATTTCGAATGGGATTAGTCATGTCAGAATGTGTTCGATTCAATTAAAGAATTGCTAAGATAACCTCTAGTACTAGCAGCCCCTATGAAAGGCAAACCCTTCATTCTTTATATCTCTGTAGCAGAAAAATCATTAAGGGCTCTGCTGGCACAAATAAACGAACAAGGGAAGGAAACCGCTCTCGATTATCTAAGACGAACTTTGATAGGTGCAAAATGAATTACTCACCCATTGAGAAAGTATGACTTGCATTGATATTTGTGGTGCATCAATTGAGACATTATTGTCTTTCTCATGATATAATCCCGATCTCATGAGAAGATCCCATAAAATTCTTGATGACGAGGCCGATGGTATCAGGAAGATTGGCTAAGTGGATGTTACTGCTTTCAAAATATACAATTACATATGAACTAGCAAAGGCAGTAAAAAGGACAAGTGGTGGTAGATTTCTTAGCAGCTCATCCTGTCACAGACAATGAAGCAATAAGCGATGACTTTCCAGATGAACAGGTAATGATGATAGAATTGCCTAATTTGTGGCAAACGTATTTTGACGGTGTGTCTAGGTCTTCAAGAGTAGGTGCCAGAATGATATTTATCAGTCCTTAATGCGATTTATTGCCACATTCCTTTACATTAGGTACGACATGTGCTAACAATGAAGCTGAGTATAAAGCTCTTATCACAAGAATGGAAATAGCAAAAGAGATAAAGATAAAAATGCTGCACATCTTCAAAGATTCTAAGTTGGTTATGAATCAGCTGACAACTGAGTTCGAAATAAGAAAGCACGAACTCCTACCATACTTTCGACAAGCAGAACAACTATTAGAGCAATTCCATAATGTTAAAATCAAACATATACCACGATCGCGATAATGCAAGGGCAGACGCTTTAGCTAGTCTGGCCACAACTTTATCCTGTCCTGATCGGAGTCCTCTTTAGGTCACGATCGAAGAAAGGACGTTTTTACCATCACCCGTAGTCATCGATGAAGCTGTTAAAGCACTTCCTGTACCATGCTTAGAGATCACCACAGACGATTGGCGCTAGCCTTTCGTAGATGATCTAAAATATGATATTATGCCAGAGGACACAGTACAAAAATTGTAGATTAAGCAGAGGTCGAAGAAATTCATCATATGCAACGAATTGTTATACAAAAGGTCCTATAATGAGATGTCATTATGGTGCTTGAATACAGTAGAAGCGAATCAAGTATTACAAGAAGTCCATTCCGATGAATGTGGAGCACATCAGGCTGGACAAATATTATTCCATCGAGTGCATTGAATGGGATATTACTGGCCCACAATGTTCAAAGACACGATCGATTATGCGAAGCGATGTCATGAATGTCAGGTATATGGCAATGTCATACATGTTCCTCCTGGTCTTTTTCGAGTGGCTAGTTCTCCTTAGGTGACCTTTTGCCAGCTGGATGTGTATCCCCAGGTCTATGAGCATGTGCATGCATCCATGCATTTAATCAAGATTATCTTGTGTAATTTATTTAATGAATACGTATCTGATGAACCTTTTCCATTACCATGATAATCATTGTGTAATATTTGTTATACAGTCTTTGATAATTATGCTTAATTATCTTGATGATACGATAAATCTTGGGGGTTATACCTAACTGGAATAGCCATTGATGCTATCAAACTGTATTCAGTGTGTAGGAGGGTAGATGATGCACATGCTGCTGTTTATGTGGAATAGGAAGAGTCAGATGATCTTGCGACTCTCTATTCCTGATTTCAGTTTTATTTAAATTATACTGTCAATTTTTATAAAAGTTAAGACATTGGTTTGTATAAGTTTTCAAGTAACCACTGGAATAATTGTTTATGTATATTTGAACTCCCTCTTATACTTGATTTGTTTCTATTCCGCTAGTTTACCAACTCTGATAAAGAAAAAAAAATGTCGGTGAAATTTGAGCCACCGTTAAAGATTAATACTTGGGTTTTTAGAAAATGAGTAGTGTACTCAAGTTCTGGGAACCAAGGTGTTACAAGATGGTATCAGAGAGAGTCTAAACAAACCTTGCCATTGGGAAAGAAACCTATGCAAACCTCAAATTTCTTAAGTTAAATGTTGGAGATTAGAGACTTGAACTTAGGCAAATCTTACATAAACTTAGAGAAACTTTGAAAACGTAGAGACCTAAACTTAGGTCCTGAAAAGGGTGAGCTCCAAGTCCTTGGGGGGGGGGGGGGGAATAAGATATGCAAAATAAAAAATAAATGCAGAAAGTAAACTCAAATTGCAGAAATCTAAAGTAACCTCAAATGCATAAGTATTGAGAGGTTGATACAAACGTTGTTCTACGGACAACCTTACACTAAAAACCAAGGGCTTATGGTAGGACAACCTGATTTCTAGAACATCGGTAAGTATAAAAAACTCAAACCAATAAAGAAGCAAAAGAAATAAATTTGGCTATTATAACACCAAAATTGCATAAAATAGATACAAGCATTCACACACATAACCAGATACAATCATCCACCACAACTCTAAGAATTATAGTGGTTCGGTGTGTACACCACCTGTTTGTAAATAACCACACCTACCCCACTCCCAATATCCATAACCCACATGGTATTGGCCTTCACTAAGAAAGAAGGTTTTCCAAGGTTCACCTTAAAACCTTTACAAATGTGTTTTTTAATGGGCTTACATAAAAAAAAAAAAAACCCCACACACTAAGATTTTCCTGGCTGATCTTAGCCAAAACCACAATGAGAGATTTTCCTGGCTGAATCTCTCAAACCAAATGCAGAAAATTCAAATCAATACTTATCTAAAAAATAATCTTCGATGTAGCCCGTAGAACTGCTTCTTTATAGATGAAGATGTTCAATGTTCAATCTCACAAATGAAGGGGTTCTAAGTCTAGATGTATTTTAAATTAAATCCAACCTTAGGCTACTTAGATTCGATTTCTTGGATCTCCTAAAGGATTAAAACAAAATCTCTTTATATCAAATAGAATGGAACACAAGTGATCAAGAAATTAAGAAACCAAAAAGCTATTTAAAATGATTATAAATACCTCACAATAGGTTCACAATAATAGGAACTAATTTCTGACTGGCGGCTTGAATTGGCTTGGAATGAATGAAAAGATCTGAGAAATGTCCTCTATTTATAGGTTGCAATTCGGTTCCCTCGACTGGTCTAAGGTTTGGCTCGACTGGTCTTAGCAGAACTAATTTTTAAATTTTCTAGCGCGATCGGATAAAATAGACCCTCAACTAGTGGAGTGGCCATCTGGACTGGTCGAGTGGGCAAAATGCGCATTGCCGGAGTTCGAGTCGAGTCATGCTTGATTGGTTGTAACGACCTGAAAAATTCTGTACATTGGGTCGAGTACCACCTCGACCAGAAATCACATAGGATTAAATCCTTTAGAAATTTAACAAAGTTAACTAAGTATTAAACTCCGTTAGCTATGAAATCCATTAGGATCGCTTTAAATACGATCTGCAAGACCCAAAACTTGCAGAATCATTGACGCTAGGTTACCCTAAAGTTTAGAACCAAACTCATTTCCGTCTGCTCTCGGGAATGAAACGAGCTTCAGTATTAGGTCTAGATCGCACATCGGGATGCCGATTAACCCGAAGTTAAGGAACTAGGACCGCCCCTTGGGCTTAACAATCATCTCAAAAATCGGCCTTATCAGACATTCCACGCCATTCGTTTCGAATCGGAGCGAGGAAGTGTGAAAAACACTATTCACAAGCCGAAATAAATATCTGGAATAGTGATCGGCATCGTTCGTTGACGCGTCGGTATAAGCAACGGCCGTCGAATCGGACCAAATTACACCCTCGGATTAAGAAAAATTTCGGGAACATTTACATGTACTTGGAATTTCGATCGTGGCCCATGACCGTCGGCGAAAGTGGTCCGCCACGTGCGATCTGCGTATCCGAATGAGTCAAAACGTAATCCCACGTAGATCCATTGGTGGTGAGCTTAAGTCGACGTTTGGTTCAAAAGGGCCACAGAACTACCCTTTTGAGCCGGAAAAGCGGCGAAAAACCTATATAGGCAGTACCCTATGAACATAAGGCCGTTTTCGTAATGTTTGAGGCTATAAAAGGGGCTTAGAGCAGCCCCTCTCACAGCCATACGAATTTTGGTGTAAACCCTAGAGAGAGAGAGAGAAAAGAGAGAGAAGGACTTGGAGATCGTTGCCGATCTTCCTCCTGCTGCTTTGGCTTGCTACACGGCCTACACCGCCTTGTTCTCGGCGTTCTCCCGGTGTTTTCCGCCTCATTTGAAGGTAAGAAAACCTAACCCTAGGTCCGATTTGAGGTGGAATTGAGGTAGGGTGTATCGACTAACCGATTAAAGCTCTTTAGGCTAGAAATCGGTGTAGACGGAAGATCCATCACCCTTCTTGATTTATTCCGTTTCCAAAGGCAAAGGTGAGGACTTTAAGTGTATAAGTTACGGTTTTCAACGCTTTCAATGTCGGGTAATGGTAGATTCATGATCTGCTTGCAATTGCACATGTACAAAGTGCTTTAGTTTCTGTTTTGATTAGCGGTGTGAAATATGGAATTTCACATATTCTAGGTATACGTAGAAATACCGTATACGTATTTTTTTGGATAATTGCTTGACATGTTTATTTAATGTTTAATTATATAACATATGAATAAAATACTAGTTTGGCGAAAGAGATCGCCAAAATATATGTTCCTTTGTAAATGTGCCGTATGTTGAAAATACGTATTGTAGAAATACCGTATACGTATTTCTTTTGGAATAATGTTTGACATATGTATTTAATGTATGATTATACAATACATGATTAAAATACTAGCTTGGCGAAAGGAATCGCGAAACCGATGTTCCTTTGTAAACACTATGTATGTCGAAATTGGGTATACGTGAAAGTACCCTATACGTATAAAATTTGCTGATGTGTTTGCTATGTTTATTTCTTTGTATGAATAGGATGTATATGTATAAAATACTAGCTCGGTAAAGGGACAACCCTAGTACACCCTTCTCTAGCATACGTCATGTATGTTGAAGTAGTGTATTCCAAGTGTTGGTGAAATCACTTGCGAGGGTAAGTGTTTAAGTGTTAGAACCTTAGTTAGGTGCTGAGATGGGATTCTCGCTACCTTAGAGTCACATATGACACTCTCCACGTGGTTGTTCACTCTAACCACTCACCTATGAATTCTAAGTAATTGTATCCCTATGTGTTTAGTGCTTTATAACATGTCTTACAACATGCTTTACAACATGCCTTATAACATGCTATACTTCATGCCTTATAATACATGCTCTACTTCATGCTTTACGTTATGCTCTACCTTGATTGAGTTTGGGACTATGCCTATAGTCCACACATTCGGTACCGGACTTATTGTTGTGGTGAGATTCATATCGCCACGATGGACGTGTCTGGCGAACCCGAGTCGTACTTCGGTTGGCGATAGTGGTTGGCCACACGGAGTGCTTTTGCGCTCCATATCGCTCAACTTGTGGTGCGCTCGAGCTAGTCAGGCTCGTCAAGCAAACCGATATGTGTATATGTATGTTCACCATGTTTGGTCGCTCTTGCTTGAACCTAGGGTACCAAACTTACCGGTGGCGATCCGTTAACCATGGTACCTCGATCCGCTAAGACGCATGAGCCGGACATGGTGGTATGGGACACCGTGGTCGAGCCGCTGTCGGCCTCTGGCCGGGGTCATGTGCCTCCCGTAGTGACCATTGCGCAACCAACCTCGTGAGCCGATTATGGTGGTATGGGACACTATATTCGAGCTGTCGATATTACTGGCGAGAGCCGAGCACGGTGAGACCTGTGCTCGCGCTGACGGGCGACGAGTCCTCCGTAGTATCTTCGAGTACTCCAAGTGTCTGTGATTGGCGACGAGTCTTTCACAGTAACTAGAGTATGAGTTGAGCCGAGTACGGTGAGACTGTACTTGGCTGACGGCTAGTGATTGAGCAGTACGGTGAGATATGTACTTGCTGACGGCCAGCAATGGAGCCGCATACGGTGAGATCTGTATCCGCGCTGACGGGTGACGAGCCCTTTGCGATGCCTTCACTACGCTTCTCAAACCATAACATCGTATGAGATTAGCTAGGATTGACGACCCTAGAATGGATCATGTTTGGGAATTATACAAGGGAGGTACCTTAGTTTCCCAATCTTCTTTGGTTGAAATGGATTAATAAAAACTTGGTAATCATGATCATCATGCACCGCATGTGCTTTGTAGATGTGGCGCACTAAGGGAGTAGCATTCGCGAACGTAAGATGATGTCGCTTAAGGGTGGTTTGGCAAGGGCATACTGACATCATGTCATATCATTTTTGCATTTAACAAGAGTAATTAGAAATGTTTGATTTGTCTTGCGTTATCATTCTTGCTTGATTGATTTGATAACATGTTAACCTATGCTTTATTGTTCCCTTGAGTTAGCTACTCACTCCCACGTTACGGGACGGTGTTTGCAACACCCACCGGACTCTGTCACGAGGTGTAGATGGCGCCTACATTCGGAGACGGAGCTAGACTATGAGGCGGATCGGGAGGAGTTCTCCTTTATGCAAGACTCGACGGCTACGCTTTAGCTTAGGCAGTGCATCGCGGGATTCTACGGAGGCCTCTTTGAGGATTGTATTTTGATCTTTTTTTTTTACTTAGAGACATTACATGTATATTGGTACTCAGTTAGTACTCATACTCTGGAGTTCACAAAATTTTGATACTTTACATAGTTTGAATATAAAATTTTAGTCTTCCGCTTGCCTTTATACAAATGAACTGGAGTATGAATTCTTGTTTTGGTATAATCTCATTCATGTTTATTGCGCTAACTCAGACAACATTTAACCATCATTGTGTATGTTGCATAAGTGATGCGTTGGAACTCGGGAGTTGAGTTCATACTCGACCCCCGATTTTCAGGGCGTTACAAGTTGGTATCAGAGCATGATTTTGATTAAACCGGACTGAGTTATGTCCCCACTACGTACGCATTGACGCATTTCACTTAGGAGGGTGCGCAAAATCTAGCAACATCTAGGGTCTCCCGATTTACTGCCGTTCGGCGAAGTTCGCTACACACGGACGGTTTGATCGAGTGCGTACTCGATCCACCACACTTATGGACCCCAAGTCACTCCTAGACCGTCTATTGACGTGTCCAGGTCACAATTTACCAAAAATAAGTCGTTAAAAATCAGGAAAAACTAGATTATGTCAGGACTTTGCCGGAACTGACCGTTTTGGCACAAAACTGAGTGCGTGGGCCCCCACGACTAATCCGTTAACATTTTGGACCAAGACAGGGTGCATTTGGCACCCTGGGAGTCTGGTGAACAAGACCAGACCGCGGCGGCGCGGCTCCGGCCAAACCCGACCGCGGCGCCACCGCGGCACCGGCGGCGGACCGCGCCCCCTTCGACTTTCCGGCCACGTTTCAAACGTGGGACTGGTCGGTTTGGTCCCCCCTACCCCATGGCACGTGCCATTTTGGCATTTGATTAGTATTTTAGGGGCTGAAGCACTCATCTCTCTCATTTCCCCTCTTTTCACCCACCACCACCTCCATTTTCGATTTTGCTGAAAACCCATCCCTCCAAACCTTCAATCCCTCCATTTTCTTTCATAACTCACACACCACTACCTCCTACAACAGCCCTAGCCTCTCCCTTTCCCCATTTCCACAAGTTGGAGCTCTCATAACCCTCCTTGGAGCTCAAATTTGGGTAATATTCTAACCCATCTCATTTCCTTCTTGTTTCTTCTTCATTTCCTACCTCTGGAGCTTATTCCACACCTGTTGGATTGTTGGTTGTGGAAGGTAAAAGAGGTCACCCTTGTTTCTCATTTTGGACAAATTTCCATGGCTCTCCTTGGTGTGGTGGCCACCATTTTCTCCATTTCCTCCATCCTATCTCTCATGGGAAAGAGGAAAACCATGGCCGATGACGCCGGCCCAAGTAGGCCGCCCCGTTCTAGAAGAAAATCTGATGTTGGGGCCGGCACAAGTACCGATGGGAGTTTAGGTCGAGCGAGACACGGATCTCGACCACCCCGCCAGGAATGCTTACCCGATCGGCATGGAATATGGGCGCTTCGGGCCGTAAGGTTGTGTTTGAAGCTCAGGTGGATGAGAGGATGTTTGGTCTACACCCGATGATGGACCACTTGGTGGATATCGGGTGGAATCATGTTTTTGAAGGCGAGTCCCCCGCATGTGAGCACACGGTTCGTGCCTTCTACGCTCACATCATAGACTCATCAGTAGAGCCTCTTCAGTTTACTGTCTCTGTGAGGGGCATAAGGCGCACAATCACTGTGAATGAGGTGGCTCGAATCACAAAAATTCCGCTTGGTCAAGTGCATCCTAGTGATGACTTCTCTAGAACTGCGCGGGAAAGGGATCGCCGCACGCGATTTCTCTGTGGTCGCCGGGTTACTTGGAAGCGAGGAAATTGTATTGCGGCGACAAAGATGTCTGAAGACTTCCATTTGCTCCATCACATCTTCACATACAATGTATACCCACGGTGGGGTAACCGCACGGAATGTACTAGGGTGATGGTGGACTTTCGTACAAGATGGGACCTTTGGGAAAACATATGCTGCCCACATTCATCCTATCCCGGATAGTTAATGTTGTTCGTTACGCAGGAACGATCTTTCGCTCCCATTTGGCCGCGATCTGCGGGATGGCTCGTGATGTAGGCTACTGATTGAATATGGAGGATCTTGCACCGGTCCAGGATCATAAATGAAGCGACACTCGGGAATATGAAGATCGGCCCCCCAACGGCAAGCCGGACTCGACGAGTCCGGAGATGAGTCGGATAGTGCCGGTGAGGAGAGTGTTGACCTCCGGTGAGAGTGATGAGGAGCGCGGTGATGACATACGGGAGGAAGAACACGAGGCTCGGGACACGGAGGAGTGTTCACCCCCTGCGGCTCGGGAGCGGGGTGTGGATCGAGATGTATCGATGCGCGATTTGCCGTTTGAGGAGAGGCAAGCCGCCTATGACAAGAGGTTGGACAAGTTGGTGAGATTGGACGGAGTTCGGGGTGAGCTTGGTCAAGTTCGAACTAAACTCGAAGAGAATGAAGCCTACATGAAGAAGAATTTCAAGAAGATGTCCGTACGTTGAAGGCCATCTGTCTTGTGCACTAGGATAAGAATCTCCTCCTCCACCGCCTACTTCGGATGCTTAGTCATCCACATTGTAGTTTGTTGTGTTTGCTTTGGTTACCGCGATAGGCGGTTTGTGTTTTCGTACGGATGTTGCATTAGGTAGTAGCATGTTTAGGTGTTTGATGTGTGAATGTATTGGCTATAATGTTATTTCCGTCATGATTCATGTAAACTCTGTAGTCCATGTATTATGACAATTTTGAGTTAATGAAAAGCATATAGCCTCTTTTGTTTGATGATGTGTGGAATGCTAAAGCGCTTTATGATGTGTGTTATCTTTGTATCTCACAAATTTGTACCTGTGTTGTGTAGGGTATCTTGCATGACGAGTATACGGGAGCACCGCACATCTTCGTCCGACGGCGGCTCCATGGACCGGACACCTTCTAGTAGTGGTGGTCTGCGGACCGTGGGTTGGGTTCCCGTCGGCCCCTCTTGGTCTGGCGGTGGGTTGCCACCATACACGCCCCGGTCCGTGGCGATTCAGGCCATCATCGTCTGCGCGGTATGACTCCCGAGCCGCTCCGCCGCCCGATAGGTTTGAGCGGTGATGATGATGATGCATCGGCGGCAGGTGCGACGGCAGCCAGCGGGAGATCTGGCCAGCGGCGGCATCGGCGGCTTATGGCCACTATCACTTCGAGGCCTTGTCCGTGGTGGTAGTGCGACTCCACTGCGACATCTACACGTCACGATGAGCATTCCGGGCCTCCTGCTCGGGTTGAGGATGTGCCTGCCCCATCCGTCGCACCTCCTACTTGGAGAGGTCGGTACACGCGGCCTACTCGGCGATTCCGGCGCTTGAGGCCTCCCTCGTTTATGGGTTCTCCGGACCCGAGGAGGCGGAGTTACGGTTAGACCGCATCTCCAAGATGCTACGGATGCTTCAGCATTCGGAGGCGGAGCGGTAGAGGCGGCCGCCTTCATGTTTGAGAGAGAGGCGAGCTTATGGTGGGACGGCGTCTTGCGCTGCTGTCGCGGTGAGACTTCGTGTGGACTGGGAGGCTTTCGAGTCTCGGTTCCACGAAAGTACTACCGCGGACTTATCGGCACGAGCGGGAGGAAGAGTTTTTGCGCCTCGGGCGAGGGAGGCATGACTATCACGCAGTACGAGCACCGCTTCACCGAGTTGGGCCGCTTTGTCCCGACTATACTAGTGGACGAGCGGTGCGGATGCGTCGATTTTCTTTGGGTTTGCGACCAGGAGGTCGGTCGAGGATATCTTGCCACGGTATTCCTACGTATGCGGCGTTGGTCCACATGTCATGACGGCGAGCGGGATGTGGACCGTCGGCCGAGATCACGGGGCACTATGGTTGCGAGACCGCGGACGGGATGTACAGAGCGAGGCCTATTTTAGGCAAGAGGCCTCGGGCGATTCTCCCCAGGCCGCGGTGCCGCCTATTCCTATGAGACGCCGTTGGTGACCTGCACGTTTTGCGGGAAACCTGGACACCCTGCTGAGAGCTGCTTCTCACGCATGAGGGCTAGCGGATTTGCGCCACCGCGAGGTGGGTCGCTCTTATCCACGGGCCATATCGGCCCGCCGCCTTCTGGACCGTTCTGCACATCCTTCATTCCGACCTCCGTGCACCGTCCTTCGGGCCGCCACAGCGACCCTTGGCTCCACGGCGAACCGACCGGCGGAGCTCGCGTTCATACTCTCGTGGCCGAGGCACACGAGACGTCGGTTCCGGCTCGACGGCTTTCGAGGGTACGGCTCTTATTCACGACACTCCCGTCTCTTTGTTGGTGGACACGGGTCCACTACCTCTATTATTTCTGTGGGGCGGTGAAACGCCTATCTTTGCATACGATTCCCACTAAGGGAATGAGACTCACTACGCCACTCTGGGACTGTTCGGATGTCACACGGTTATGTGAGGGTTGCTCGGTAGTTTTGGGTAGCGACACGGTGCTCGTCGACCTCATTGTTGCTCCATTTGTGGCACTACGATGTTATCCACGGGTATGGATTGGCTCACCGGGATGAGGCGGAGATAGGTGCGATACTCGGATCGTGACGGCCTATGGACTGACGGTGCGGCTTTCACGTTCCGGTGCGGGTCAGTTGGCCTGTCGAGTTGATTGTTATCTTTGCTTTGCTTGTGCCGTGATGGTCCGACGGTAGATAGTACGCCGTGGTTCGAGACTTCGCGGGCGTGTTTGAGACTATCCGGGTTTACCTCCTCGGCGTGAGATTGATTTTACGATAGATCTTACGCTGGTGCGACGCCCATCTCGTTGCCTACTTATCGTATGCCTCCATGTGAGATGGAGGAGCCGCATGACACGTTGACGTGCTTGTAGAGAGAGGTTTTATTCGACCTAGTGTGTCTCCTTGGGAGCACTGTGTTGTTCGTGAAGAAGAAGGACGGGTCCCTACGGTTGTGTATTGATTACCGTAGGTTGAACCAGGTCACGGTGAAGAACAAGTATCCTTTGCCCAGGATTGACGATTTGTTCGATCAGTTGAGAGGGGCGAAGTATTTCTCGAAGATTGACCTCCAGTCAGGTTACCACCAGCTGCGCGTGAGAGAGGAGGACGTGCAGAAGACAGCCTTCAGGACGTGCTTTGGGCACTACGAGTTCTTAGTGATGTCGTTCGGTCTGACGAACGCACCAGCCGTGTTCATGGATCTGATGAACCGGGTATTTCGGCCCTTCCTCTACCGATTCGTCATCGTCTTTATCGATGACATTTTGATATACTCCACGAGTCGGGAGGAGCACGAGGAGCACTTGCGAGCGGTATTGGAGACACTAAAGAAGAACCAGTTGTTTGCGCAATACAAGAAGTGCGACTTCTGGCAGGAGGAAGTCAAGTTCCTGGGACATGTAGTGTCCAAGGATGGGATAGCAGTGGACCTTGCTAAGGTAGGCTGCGGTTCGGGATTGGCGCGGCCGACCTGAATCGATTCTCGAGGTGAGGAGTTTCCTTGGTCTGGGCGGCTACTACGGACGTTTCATTCGGGATTTCTCGAAGATAGCCAGCCATTGTCTCGGTGACTCGGAAGGACACGAAGTTCGCCTGGAATGAGAAGGCGGAGGCGGCTTTAAGGAGCCGAAGGACAAGTTGACGTCCGCCCCTGTGCTAGTATTGCCGAGAGCAAGGGGTGAAATACACGGTGTATCCGACGCGTCTCGCGTTGGTTTGGGTTGTGTGTCGATGCGAGAAAGATAGGGTAATATCGTATGCCTCGAGACAATTAAGGAAGCACGAGGAGAATTACCCTACACATGACACGGAGTTGGCGGCACATTTGTCATCTTTGCATTGAAGCTCTGGAGACATTACCTCTACAGTGAGGAGTTCGAGCTTTTCTGCGACCACAAGAGCCTTAAATACATATTCACGCAATGAGATTTGAATATGAGACAGTGCCGATGGATGGAGACCTTGAAGGACTTCAAGTTCGAGGTTTCCTACCATCCGGCAAGGCGAACCTTGTGGCGAGACGCGTTGAGCCGCAAGAAGGCGATTGCATTTGCGCACCGCCGATGATAGCCGAGTGGGATATGGTAGAGTTTGTGCGGGACTTCGAGCGGAGACTCACTTTGTCGAGGAGCCATTTGAGTGTGTTGCGCACATTCGGGTGCGGCCACTTATCGACGACGAGATTGTTGAGGCCCAGGAGGGCGACATACGGTAGGCTGTCTCGAGCTTCGAGAGCGAGGCTAGCGATTTGTGGACTCCGAGTGGAGAGTTGGATCGATGGGGGTTTACGGTTCGTGGCCGCCTATGTGTTCCGGATGTGCGACTTGAGACGCGAGCTTCTCGAGTCCGCCCATAATTCGAAGTTTGCGATGCATCTGGTAGCACGAAGATGTACCGGGATATGAGACGGACGTATTGGTGGGACAACATGAAGGCCCACATTCGAGTTTGTGTCTCGGTGTCGACATGCCGGCGGGTCAAGGCGGGTAACATCGCCGACCTCCCGGTTGCTTCACCCATGCCTATAGCGGAGTGGAAGTGGGACTTCATCTCCATGGACTTCATATCGGGGTTGCCGAAGACGAGGAAGGGGCACGATTCCATTTGGGTGATTGTGGACCGGTTGACTAAATCGGCCCATTTCCTCCCTATCGAGTTACGAACTCCGCAGACGAGCCGGCTAGATTGTACATCGGGAGATCGTCCGTCCGCACGGGTTCCTTTAGAGTGTGTCGGACGAGAGACACGCGGTTCACATCCATCTTCCGGACTCGTATCCAGGAGGCGATGGGTGTGAAGTTGAAGTTCGATCTGGTTTCATCCTCGACCGATGGGCGGACAGAGCGAGTGAATCGATTCTGGAGGATATGTTGCGAGCGTGTGTGTTGGACTTCAAGGACGTTGGGACGACTGTCTTCCGTATGCGAGTTCGCCTACAATAACGGCTTCCAGCGACGATTGGCATGGCGCCATATGAGGCTCTATATGGTCGACCTTGTAGGGCACCGCACTTGTTGGGCGTAGGTTGGAGAGCGTAGCCTGATTGGCCTGAGTTGGTTCGGGCGACTACGAGAGAAGGTAGACATTATCGGACGTCGATTACTCACGGCGCGCAGAGCGAGAGAAGAGTTACGCCGATACGAGGCGGCGACCGGCCGTGAGTTCGAGGTCGGTGATCATGTGTTCCTTCGGGTTTCCCCTATGAAGGGAGTCCTTCGGTTTGGGAAGAAGGAAACTCACACCGAGGTTTATCGGTCCATTTCGGATCTTGGATCGAGTGGGTGATGTGGCGTATCGTCTCGCCTTGCCTACACCGCTTGCTTCGTGCACAACGTATTTCATGTATCTATCTTTGAAGAAGTACGTTCACGATCCTTCGCATATCATCGGATGGGAGCAGTACATTGAGCGAGGATGCTACATATGAGTTGCGCCCGACGCGCATTCTTGACAGAAGGAGCAGTATCTTGCGTAGCAAGGTCATCCCGCTTGTGAAGGTGCTTTGGACACATCATTCGAGGAGGAAGCTACCGGGAGGCGAGGCCGAAGTCGGGAAGAACTACCCTCGATTCTCGAGGAGTACGAACGGTATAAATTTCGAGGACGAAATTTTTTGTTTAAGGGGGTAGATTGTAACGACACGAAAAATTACAGTACATTGGGTCGAGTACCACCTCGACCGAGAAATCACATAGGATTAAATCCTTTAGAAATTTAACAAAGTTAACTAAGTATTAAACTCGTTAGCTATGAAATCCATTAGGATCGCTTTAAATACGATCTGCAAGACCCAAAACTTGCGAATCATTGTGACGCTAGGTTACCCTAAAGTTTAGAACCAAACTCATTTCCCGTCCGCTCTCGGGAATGAAACGAAACTTCAGATTAGTCTAGATCGCACATCGGATGCCGATTAACCCGAAGTTAAGGAACTAGGACCGCCCCACCGGGCTTAACAATCATCTCAAAAATCGGCCTTATCAGGACATTCCACGGCCATTCGTTTCGAATCGGAGCGAGGAAGTGTGAAAACACTATTCACAAGCCGAAATAAATATCTGGAATAGTGATCTGGCATCGTTCGTTGACGCGTCAGTATTAAGCAACCTGACCGTCAGAATCAGACCAAATTACACCCTCGGATTAAGAAAAATTTCAGGAACATTTACATGTACTTGAAATTTCTGATCGTGGCCCACTGACCGTCGAACTGAAAGTGGTCCGCCACGTGCGATCTGCGTATCCGAATGAGTCAAAAACGTAATCCCACGTAGATCCATTGGTGGTGAGCTTAAGTCTGACGTTTGGTTCAAAAGGGGCCACGAACTACCCTTTTGTAGGAAAAGCGGCGAAAAAACCTATATGGCAGTACCCTATGAACATAAGTCCGTTTTCGTAATATTTGAGGCTATAAAAGGGGCTTAGAGCAGCCCCTCTCACAGCCATACGAATTTTGGTGTAAACCCTAGAGAGAGAGAGAGAGAAAAGAGAGAGAAGGACTTGGAGATCGTTGCCGATCTTCCTCCTGCTGCTTTGGCTTGCTACACGGCCTACACCGCCTTGTTCTCGGCGTTCTCCCGGTGTTTTCCTCCTCATTTGAAGGTAAGAAAACCTAACCCTAGGTCGATTTGAGGTGGAATTGAGGTAGGGTGTATCTATGACTAACCGATTCCGCTCTTTAGGCTAGAAATCGGCCGTAGACGGAAGATCCATCACCCTTGCTGATTTATTCCGTTTCCAAAGGCAAAGGTGAGGACTTTAAGTGTATAAGTTACGGTTTTCAACGCTTTCAATGTCAGGTAATGGTAGATTCATGATCTGCTTGCAATTGCACATGTACAAAGTGCTTTAGTTTCTGTTTTGATTAGCGGTGTGAAATATGGAATTTCACATATTCTAGGTATACGTAGAAATACCGTATACGTATTTTTTTGGATAATTGCTTGACATGTTTATTTAATGTTTAATTATATAACATATGAATAAAATACTAGTTTGGCGAAAGAGATCGCCAAAATATATGTTCCTTTGTAAATGTGCCGTATGTTGAAAATACGTATTGTAGAAATACCGTATACGTATTTCTTTTGGAATAATGTTTGACATATGTATTTAATGTATGATTATACAATACATGATTAAAATACTAGCTTGGCGAAAGGAATCGCTTAAACCGATGTTCCTTTGTAAACACTATGTATGTCGAAATTGGGTATACGTGAAAGTACCCTATACGTATAAAATTTGCTGATGTGTTTGCTATGTTTATTTCTTTGTATGAATAGGATGTATATGTATAAAATACTAGCTCGGTAAAGGGACAACCCTAGTACACCCTTCTCTAGCATACGTCATGTATGTTGAAGTAGTGTATTCCAAGTGTTGGTGAAATCACTTGCGAGGGTAAGTGTTTAAGTGTTAGAACCTTAGTTAGGTGCTGAGATGGGATTCTCCGCTACCTTAGAGTCACATATGACACTCTCCACGTGGTTGTTCACTCTAACCACTCACCTATGAATTCTAAGTAATTGTATCCCTATGTGTTTAGTGCTTTATAACATGTCTTACAACATGCTTTACAACATGCCTTATAACATGCTATACTTCATGCCTTATAATACATGCTCTACTTCATGCTTTACGTTATGCTCTACCACTGATTGAGTTTGGGACTATGCCTATAGTCCACACATTCGGTACCAGACTTATTGTTGTGGCTGAGATTCATATCGCCACGATGGACGTGTCTGGCGAACCCGAGTCGTACTTCGGTTGGCGATAGTGGTTGGCCACACGGAGTGCTAAGGCGCTCCATATCGCTCAACTTGTGGTGCGCTCGAGCTAGTCGGCTCGTCAAGCAAACCGATATGTGTATATGTATGTTCACCATGTTTGGTCGCTCTTGGCTTGAACCTAGGGTACCAAACTTACCGTGTGGCGATCCCGTTAACCATGGTACCTCGATCCGCTAAGACGCATGAGCCGGACATGGTGGTATGGGACACCGTGGTCGAGCATCGCCTCTGGCCTGGGGTCATGTGCCTCCCGTAGTGACCATTGCGCAACCAACCTCGTGAGCCGATTATGGTGGTATGGGACACTATATTCGAGTTTGTCGATATTTACTGGCGAGAGCCGAGCACGTGTGAGACTGTGCTCGCGTATTGTGACGGCGACGAGTCCTCCGTAGTATCTTCGAGTACTCCAAGTGTCTCGTGATTGGCGACGAGTCTTTCACAAGTAACTAGAGTATGAGTTGAGCCGAGTACGGTGAGACCGTACTTGGCCGACGGCTAGTGATTGAGCCAGTACGGTGAGATATGTACTTGAGTGACGGCCAACAATGGAGCCGCATACGGTGAGATCTCAGTATCCGCGCCCGACGACGGTGACGAGCCCTTTGCGATGCCTTCACTACGCTTCTCAAACCATAACATCGTATGAGATTAGCTAGGATTGACGACCCTAGAATGGATCATGTTTGGGAATTATACAAGGGAGGTACCTTAGTTTCCCAATACTGTTTGGTTGAAATGGATTAATAAAAACTTGGTAATCATGATCATCATGCACCGCATGTGCTTTGTAGATGTGGCGCACTAAGGGAGTAGCATTCGCGAACGTAAGATGATGTCGCTGAGGGTGGTTTGGCAAGGGCATACAAAGACATCATGTCATATCATTTTTGCATTTAACAAGAGTAATTAGAAATGTTTGATTTGTACTTGCGTTATCATTCTTGCTTGATTGATTTGATAACATGTTAACCTATGCTTTATTGTTCCACTTGAGTTAGCTACTCACTCCCACGTTACGGGACGGTGTTTGCAACACCCACCAGACTCTGTCACAGGTGTAGATGGCGCCTGTTCGGGAGACGGAGCTAGACTATGAGGAGGATCGGGAGGAGTTCTCCTTTATGCAAGACTGACGGCTACGCTTAGGCCGGCGTGCATCGCGGGATTTCTGAGGGCCTCTTTGAGGATTGTATTTTGATCTTTTTTTTTTGACTTAGAGACATTACATGTATATTGGTACTCAGTTAGTACTCATACTCTGGAGTTCACAAAATTTTGATACTTTACATAGTTTGAATATAAAATTTTAGTCTTCCGCTTGCCTTTATACAAATGAACTGGAGTATGAATTACTGTTTTGGTATAATCTCATTCATGTTTATTGCGCTAACTCAGACAACATTTAACCATCATTGTGTATGTTGCATAAGTGATGCGTTGGAACTCGGGAGTTGAGTTCATACTCGACCCCCGATTTTCAGGGCGTTACATTGGTCGAGCTAGTCTGCACGACAGTCGAGTAAGGTACTCGATTGGTCGAAGACCAAACAACCTTATTCGATTTTTTGAGTAAAATCTTGGACTGGTCAAGAAAAACCCTGGACTGGTCGAGGCAGTGCCTAGACTAGTCAAACACTGACCAGGACTAGTCGAAGCAAAGCCTAAAATAAGTACTATGACTCAAACTAAATATACAATATTAATGACCTAATCCTAAGGTCTTTCTAGGGTCATGTATACCTTAAATGTGAGCATTGAATTTGAAACATCAGTCACTTCGGTAGATAGGTTACTTTGAAGCACATGAAGCTTGACCTCCTATACTTGAACTTGTGTCTCGAACTTGTGTCTCAAGACTTAAGCTTGAGCAAGTGTAATTGAGCTTGAACTTGAACTTAAGCTTGAACTTGAGCTTGAGCTAGTGCACTTGGACTTAAGTACTTGGACTTGGTGAACTTGAACTTGTTCTTGTAGTTGAACATGCATGCTTGAAGTAATTATAGCACACTTAATGTCGATGTAGATAACATGAAGCTCATCTTTGAATGAAGGTGAACTTGTCATCTATTTGAACTTGAACGTGAACTATCCATCTATCAAAATAAGTCAATCACTCCAAAGTGTTTTGGCACAACAAAATTTGACAATACAGGGTGCTAGATTTACAACATAGCACTTACAATCTCCCCCTTCGTCAAATTTGTGACAAAACTAACTTACAGAAGATTAACCTATTATAATACACAGATGCACTCAGTTCAAAATTTTCTTCATATTAAATCTAACAATCAAAACTCCCCCTTAATCTACTCCCCCTCAACTTGAGTTGTGTAGAGACCTGTATTAAGATATACATATAAAATAAAAATAAAAATTTCCACATGCATACATATCATGCGTATCCACATCTCCACATCCACTTAAGAAGCACATCATAATAATAAACAAATTAAGCAATAAGCAGTCATATACCCAAGTTCTCCGCCTTTTGTCACAAATTGATAAACGAAGAAATGACAAAAATATGTGAATGTGGTATAAGTGAAGAGTATAAGAAAGAGTGTAAAAGTTAGCACATTAAAACATAGTAGAGTAGAGTATCAACATCACACACACTTATACATGTCCAAATATAAGAGTCACTAAGTAATAGTAAAGTTAAGCAGTTAATACAAGTCCAACATAATAAAGAGAGCTAATCAGAACTAGATGAAGAGAGAGGTGGAATGGATGGATCAATCTAGTGTAATCCCTTAGTGTCTAAAATACTTACGCATATACTTCATTTGACTGTCTTGGGAAATTTTCAATCCATCCACCTTCTCTTCTAGTGAGCAAAGGCACTCATCAAAATCAGAAGGCTGAAACTCAGGATCAGCCTCAGGATAATCTTCTTCCAATTCATCAAATAAGTCATCCATCGTAGTGTCTGTGGTCAATGCGTCTTCCTCTCCAACTCCCTTACTTTCCTCATCCTTTTGTCTAGGTGCTAGCTTCAAATTCATCTTATTAATGTTTGAATTGTTGAATGGGAGAAGTGCAAAAGGTGCTTCACCGGTTGACATGACGACATTACAATGTGAAGTAAGAGTGGTCATCAAATAAGCAAACGGAATGTAACTGTGACCGAGGTGAAGTTGGAATTGGATGATGATATTAGAAATTAAAGAGGGAAGACAAACAGGAGCACCAGATACTATAGAATGAAGAATATGAATCATAAAGGATGTTAACTCGGTTTTATTTCTGGATTTGGGATATACATTGGAAATGAAGATACGATGCAACACTCTATATTTGGGAAACATTTGGTTGGCCCAGAGTGCATTCCCAGAGTTCCATTCTGAGTCCATATTCCATAGTTTGCCAATCAATAACCATTTTTCAAATTTAGTAATTTTCTCGGCTAAGACGGATATAGGAATACTGTCATCATTGACATTCACATCTAGAAGGTCAGCAATAATAAATCGATCAATCTTATATAGACCTTCTCTGAATGAGATTGTAAGTCAATTCTTCAATTGAGACATCGCTAATACTATTGAAAATGGCCTACGCAATGGAACGGTATGCTGGTTCACCCCAATTCAAAATATTTTGCCATCCTGCAATGATAAGAAGAGGAATGATCTGAAATTGAGTGAGATGATTTGCATTTACTGGCCGCTCAACAATGATCTCACGTTAATGAAAATCCCGCACATGGGATCATCACCGGGAGGTAGTAGGGTTCTAATCCTAACACTAGAGGTCTAAGATCTTGAAGTTCTAGTTTTCTTTGGATGGCTTTTCATAGCAAGATTAAGCAATAAAATCTAACAAAGAAAATATGAGATGTAAACCCAACAGATTTTTTGCTAAAAAACCAACAAACCACAAGGAAATATGAAATAAATGTAAGATTCAAGTAAGATGAGAATCAAGGATCCTAAATCCAAATAAAAATAGAAAATGGAGCACTTACTTGCATGAATCGAAGATGAGTTTGACGGGTCGAAGAAGGGCCGAGTGAGTAAGATGAGGTTTTTGGAGAAAAATGACTTTTTCACCCTGAAAAGGGGTATTGGCCCACGCACCATGACTGGTCGAGTACATGCTCGATCGGTCGTGCCACAACTGGTCGAGTATGTGCTCAACCAGTCGTGCAAGCACAAAAAAAGTGAATATCTTATCAATTTAAAAAAATAAATTATAGAAAAATATACAAAAATACAAGCATGTAATCATGATAATCTCAGTTAGAATTACACATACCAATATCCATTTTTTAATTTGGAAAACCTATTTCTGTTAAGTGGTTTAGTGAATATGTCCGCAAGTTGATTTTCGGTATGCACATTGTCCAATGATATAACTTTTTCTTCTACTAATTCCCGAATATAATGATACCGAATGTCAATATGTTTAATACGGGAGTGCTAGTTGGGATTTTTAGAGATATTGATTCCACTAGAGTTATCGCAATATAGAATCATTGTGTCTTACGTAAGGCCGTAATCGTTTAACATTCTTTTCATCCACACAAGCTAAGTACATGCATTTTTGGCTACAATATATTTAGCCTCAGCTGTAGATAGGGATACAGAACTTTGTTTTTTGCTATGCCATGAAACCAAACAGTTCTCGACATAAAAGCAACCACTGCTAGTTGATTTTATATTGTTTATATTCTCAGCCTAGTCAGCATCCGAGTATCCAGCTAATTGAACATTAGTATCATGTGGATACCATAGGCCTAAATTAACCGTACTTGCGACATACCTAATAATCCTCTTGACAGCAATTTGGTGAGATTCCTTAGGATTTGATTGATATCTAGCACAGATTCGTACGCTGAATGCAATATCAGGTCGACTCGTAGTTAAATATAACAGATTACCAATCATACTGCGATATAACCGAGGATTTATGCTCTTACCTATTGCATCTTTAGAAAGCTTAAGAGTTGTACTCATATGAGTATCAAAGTTCTTACCACTCTCAAAACCAAACTTCATAACCAAGTTTAGAGGATACTTTGTTTAAGAAATGAAAATACCATCTTTAAGTTGTTTCACTTGTAGACCTAGGAAGTAACTCAATTCTCCCACCATGCTCATTTCGAACTTGGATTTCATCAACTCTGCAAACTCAGTAGATAGGTTAGAACATGTAAAGCCGTAGATAATATCATTAACATATATTTGTACTATAAATGTGTTCATTATTTTTCTTAATAAACAGAGTTTTATTAACACTCCCCATAGCGAATTTATGACTAGTCAATTTCTCGTACCATGCCCTGGGAGCTTATTTTAAATCATAGAGTGCTTTTTTCAGGCGATACACATGATTAGTGTGTTTAGGGTCTTCAAGCCCCTTTGGTTGTTCTACATAAACTTCTTCATGTAAATCACCGTTTAAGAAAGCACTCTTGACATCCATTTGATAAATTTTAAACTTTTTGAAACATGCAATGGATATGAATAATTTGATAGATACAAGATGAGCTACTAGGGCAAAGGTTTCATCATAATCGATTCCTTCTATCTGTGTGTACCCTTGTACAACTAGTCTTGCCTTGTTTCTTATTATATTCCCTAACTCATCAGATTTATTTTTAAAGATCCACTTGGTTCCAATGATATGTTTATCATTAGGTCTAAGAACCAAATACCACACATCATTTCTAATGAATTGATTTAGTTCATCTTGCATGGCTACTATCCAGTTTTCATCAGTAAGTGCCTCTTTTGCATCGGCTGGCTCAATTTAGTAAGTAAAACACACATAATTACATATGTTTTCTAATTATTTTCGAGTACACACACCAGTGAGAGGGTTACCTAGTATTTGATCACTACGGTGATCTTTAACTGATTTAAGTTTAGTGTTGATTTGACTAGATGAGGAGTCAGGTTTGTTAATTATATTGACTTCATCATCTTCTGAACTTGTGGTTGGTGTATTTAGGTGATCATCAATAACCACATTTATGGACTCCTGAATGACACCTGTTTATTTATTGAGAACTCGATACGCTTTATTATTTAGAGCATACCCTAGGAAGATCCCTTCGTCACTTTTAGTGTCGAACTTCCCTAAATTTTTGCAGTCACGCAAAATATAACACTTACTACCAAAAACTCGAAAGTATTTAACTGTGGGCTTCTTCTTAAACCACAGTTCATAAGCTGTTTTATCTTTTGACTTTTGATATAAACACGGTTTATTATATAGCATGCAGTGTGTACAGCTTCAGCCCATAAATTTTTAGGTAATTTCATGTTATTCAACATTACATTAGCCATTTCTTGAAGCACACGATTTTTCCTTTCAACAACCCCATTTTTTTTTAGGTATCTTAAGTGCAAAAAACTCATGCGATATTCCATGATCGCTACATAACTTCTCAAATTTGCTATTTTTAAACTCCAATCCATGGTCACTTCAGATTTTGGAGATATTTGATTCCTTTTCAGTTTGGATACGCTTAAGTATCCTTTTCACTTTATCGAGAGTTTCAGAATTTTCTGTCATGAAAGCTACCCATGTATATCTTGTAAAGTCATCCACAATTACCAGAAAGTATTTCTTTCTACCTCGACTCTTCGTTTTAGTTGGTCCAACAAGATCCATGTGGAAGAGTTCAAGAGGTTTAAATGTGGCAAAGGAGTTCACTTTCTCGTGACTACTCCTTGTTTGTTTCCCGATTTGATATTCGTCACAAATTTTATCCATTTTCTTCAATTTGGGTAGACCTCTTATGAGATCGGTCTTGCTCAGTCTATAAAAATTTCAGTAGTTTACATGTCCAAGGCGTTTGTGTATAATTCAGTCTCATTGGTTTGGACCATGTAGCAAGATAATTTAGACGAGGTAGAATCACTTACAATATAGCAATTCTCAGATTTTCTTCGACCATTTAATATCACACAACCTTTCTCATTTGAAATCTCGCATCCTTGATTATTGAATTTAACACTATGCTTATTATCATAGATTTGAGAAATGCTTAAAAGATCGTTCTTAAGACCTTTTACAAATAAAACATCTTCAAAAGGAGGAAGCTTGAAAAGTTAAACCGTACCTTGGCCAATAATTTTGTAGTTGCTTCCGTCACCAAATGTGACTGAACCATCAGTCATTTCTTTGTAGTTGGTGAACAAATCTCTATCACATGTCATGTGTCTAGAGCAACCACTGTGTAGGTACCACTTTGATTGACTCGTAGCCTTAAAGGCGGTGTGGGCAACCAAACATGTAACCTTAGGGACCCATTTCATTATCATTTTGGGTTTTGGAGCACTGTTGGTTTTCCTTCGTTTGTAATTGTTACCAACTCTCACATTCGAGTTAGATTTCAGAAGCTCCTTGAGTAAGTCCACAATCTTCTCAGCTAAGGGGTTATAATTTTGATTTCTAAGATTGATATGGTTGACATTAGGTTTGGTAGCTTGAAAAGTTTTAGGATTTTTAAAACTGTTTTGATTCAAGTTTTTCCCCTTTGAGTTGGAGGACTCTCCTTTAACAAACTTAGGAGATATATTCTTATTTTTTAGAGGCATGTTTTTATCATAGCCCAGACCCAATCTATCTCCACATTTTCTTGATCTGGTTAGTAACTTTTCCAGTTTAGGGTCTCCCTGGTGAAATAGCGGTGAAGACCGCTTTAGTTGAAGTAGGAAGATGTCAATATGTCCTAGAGGGGGGTCAATAGGACTTTTTAATTTTTTTTATATTTTATTTAAAATCCTATTACACTAATCCTAATAACTAGCACATATTAGGATTAGTCAAAAGTAACTCTACTGGCTTCCAAGCCTGGTAGAGGATCCAATCACCAACTATTTAAGAAGTGAATAATATGCAAACTAGTTTATGATGGATATGACTGTGTATGTGTGTGAGGTGTGATCTCAGATATTCAAATATGAAAATATTAAAGTAAATCACACAAATAGAAGAATAACAATCTCAAACATAGTCATTTTTATAGTGGTTTGACTACTTGTCTACTCCACTCTCGATAACCGCACTCAACCTTTGAGTGTACCGTATTTCACTAAGGAGGTTTCACAGCGGTTCACCTCAAACCTAAGGTTTTAAATCAGGTTCACCTTCAACCTTTACTACCTACACTAAGGCTGACTGCTTATGCTCTCACGAGCAAGAGTCAACACAACGCACCCACTTTTAGGCACACTGGCCAAGAATCTTCCACAAGACCCTAACAGAGGTTTCACTCGGATCACCTCGAACCTAAGGTTTTAGACAGGTTCACCTTCAACTGGAAGTTTATGTTCTCCACAGAGAAAGGGTCAACACTATGTACCCACCATGTACACTCCTGCCGGAGGCCTCCTACGAGGGTTTACAAGGGTGAGAAATACCTAAGACGCAATCCTAAAAAGGAATGATCACAAGTGTCCTCTGGACTCTAATAACTTACAGATAAGTGGATGAGTCTCATTCAGCACGTTGACGAAGATCTCCTCCTTGTTGATGAAGAAACTTTGGCTTCCTTGATCTGCAACACAGATGATGTACTAATACGAGGCTTCGGGTTGGGTCAAGGTTAAGACGAAATCCTACTCTATAAAATGTTTTCCTATAAGGAAGATAGAGTGATTCTGACTATGCATTCAAGGCATCTCAGCTTAATGATTTGCCATTAAGATAATAGCTGTAGGATCCTTGAATGCGGAAGTTCATTCCTCAATCCACTCTATTGAATATCAATGATAAGGGTGGATTGGAGGATGAACTTCCCTGAGAGAAGGGCTTTAGGTATATGATCTAAGGTAAAACACACAAAAGCACTCTCTTCTTTCTCTCTCTCTCTCTCAGCAATAATAGACAAGTCCTCTATATATAGGCAAAAGGTTCCAACGGACATAAAATGGTCACATTTATGACAGAGTTTGATATCATTGAGCGGGTTCGATATCATTGAGCGTATACTCTCGATGGCATCGATGGTCCGCTCGATGACACAAACTCAAATGTCATACGCTTTTGATACCTTTTGCCAGCTGGTCGATGGAATCGAAATAGCTGATGATGTTATTGGATTTTGAACTCTGATTCAGTCGAAACTAGTGTCGATTCATTAACATTTGAAAATGAGAGAGACTTGACTTGAAATATTTCAGGTTTACAAGAATGATTGAGGGACCTTCGAGATTATCAGAATTTGAATGTCGATGATATCAATACCAGTGTCGATGCATCGATAAATCCAATGGATTTTTCTTTAAGCTTGCTGGACAGTTTATCGATATTTGAATATCAATTCTATCGAGAGACCCCCGATCATAGATAAACCATCCTAAATTTTTTTTAAGAAGAACTTGGCACCCAAGACCGATATGATCGAGAGCCTTCCGATATCATCGAGATTTAAATTTTGATGGTATCGAGGAGGCTTTGATATATCGATGCATATATAATATTCTTAAGAAAAAATAGGGGCGCCGGAGATCTGCCTGTCGATATTATCGAGTCACCTTCTATGGACTTGAGATTTAAATATCGATGATATCGATAGTATATCTATGTATCGATAATTTCGTCCAGATGAGTATGTGGTTGCTGGACGTATTTTGTCCTCATATCGATGATATCGTTTAAGTATCGAGGACATCGATAGTGCAGGTCAATCATATCGAGATATGTATCGATAAAATCGATAAAGCAAGAAAACTTAGAGAATTTTCCTATTTTGAAAAAAGTTTTCTTAACTTAAAACCCTATGATGCTCTAGTTTGTTTTAAGGGTTTTATATACCTGGTGTTTTGGAAAAAGGGATGTGAGGCTTAGATTTACTTGTGACGAGCTTACCAGCATCCGGTTGAGAAAGACGCTTGAATTGATTTTCCTATGAGGCTCTGCAGTCTGACTGACTCAACACTCACACTAATTGACAAACCAGGGCACTTTCACCTGGACATACCTCCAAGTATCCTTTGAACTCAAGAGGGAAGAGACTTCCAATTTGAGTTTCTCATTTTCTGATTTTAGGCTTTCAAGTTGAGATGTTTTGAAATCTAAATCACATTTAGTTTTTTCAAAATAATAAAAAATATGAGACTTTTTCAAAACTAAGTTTTCAAAATCCTCTTTTAATTTTAGAAACTTTTCTTTTTAAAGTTTAAATTTGACAACAATCTTACAACTCTCCCGATATAGGGCATTGTAGGCATCCTAAAGATCATCTTCATTTTCAAGGTCACTCGTCAAATTTTCATATTCAGATGAGTCACAAATATCTGTGGAAGTGACTCTGTTTAAAGTCATTAAGGTCTTGACTTCCCTTGCAGATTCGGGTTCTAAATCATCCGACTCAGAAGAGGCTTCAGAGTAAGATAATTCATCCTATGTGGCCAACATGTCTTTTCTCTTTGGCTTGTCCCTTTTAGGGCACTTATTTGCCAAATGCCCATATTTATGGTAGTTGAAGCATTAGCTGTCTTTTTGTGATTTCCAATTTTTAGTTTTACCCTTTTTCTTCTCAGAGAGTTTTTGAAAATCAACTCTCTTTTTGCTTTTAAAAACCTTATAAAACTTCTTAGCTAATAAGACCATATCATCCTCTGAGTCACAATTAGAATTATTAATATTATCTTAAGAAATACATTTGGATGATTTAAGGGCTACAAACTTACCTTTTGGAGCTGTGAAATTCAACTTGCAGGTTTGTAGAGAACCAACAAGCTCTTCCACCCTCATATTATCCGTGTCTCGGTTGTTACCTTGGAATCGAATCTCTCAAGGAGTGATCACAGTATCTTTGCACAAACTTTGCTTTTTGGGATGCTTTCTCCAAGATTCCACATTGAGTTGACTATGTCATTCAGTTTTGTATAGAAGTCCATGAATGATTCACTTTCTTCTATATGTATTTCATCAAACCTAGTGGTGCGAATATGAAGTTTTGACTTGTTTACAATAGTCGTACCCTCATGTGTCATTTCTAAGATATTCCAGCTTGTTTTATAGTATCACAAGATATAATTATTTTGAACTCATCTGGTGATAGTGTACAAGTGATTGCATTTAAAGCTTTGACATAACACTGCTCTCATTTTTCTGAAGAGTAGTCCACATATAATACGGTGTTTCTTTAACGAACTTAGTTCCATCGGTGCCTAGAACTTCAGACGTAGGTGGGTTCCATCTAGTCATAGTGGCTTGCCACACGCTTTCATCGATGGACCTAAAAAAGATCCTCATCCTGGCTTTCCAATAAGCATAATTGGAGCCATCAAATGGTGGTGGCCTAGTGATAGAGAGCTTATCAAAATTGGACATATTAGGAGCTTGAGATCGCTTATCTCAGGAAATTAATCCAATGGAATGAGCTATTATGCTCTGATACCACTTGAAAAGGGCGAGCTGCGAGTACTAAGGGGGGGGGGGGGGTAAATAGGACTATGCAAAATATGCAGAAAGTAAACTAAAATTGTAGAAATCTAAAGCAACCTCAAATGCACAAGTATTGAGAGGTAGATACAAACGTTGTTCTAAGGACAACCTTAAACCAAAAACCAATGGCGGCTTATGGTAGGATAACCTAATTTCTGGAACTTTAGTAAGTATCAAAAATTCAAACTGATACAGAGGTAAAAGAAATAAATCTGGCTATTATAACAATCACCACAATTGCATAAAATAGATACAAGCATTCACACACTTAACCAGATACAATCATCCACCACAACTCCAAGAATTATAGTGGTTCGGTGTGTACACCAACTCTTCATAAATAGCACCTACTCCACTCCCAATATCCACAACCCACGTGGTATTGGCCTTCACTAAGAAGGAAGGTTTTCCATGGTTCACCTTAAAACCTTTACAGATGTGTTTTTCAATGGGCATACACAATCGAAAAACCCCACACACTGATATTTTCCTGGCTGATCTCAGTCAAAACCACAACAAGAGATTTTCTTAGTTAAATCTCTCAAACCAAAATATAGAAAATTGAAATCAATACTTATCTGAAAAATAATCTTTGATGTAACTGGTAGAATTGTTTGTTTGTAGATGAAGATGTTCAATGTTCAATCTCACAAATGAAGGGGTTCTAGGTCTAAATGTATTTTAAATTAAATCCAACCTTAGGCTACTTAGATTCAATTTCTTAGATCTCTCAAAGATTAAAATAAAATCCCTTTATATCAAATAGACTGGAATCACAAGAGATCAAGAAATTAAGAAACCAAAAAGTTATTTAAAATGATTATAAATACCTCATAATAGCTTCACAATAGTGGGGACTAATCTCTGAGTGGTGGCTTGAATTGGCTTGGAATGAATGAAAAGATCTGAGAAATGTCCTCTATTTATAGGTTGCAATTCAGTTTCCTCGACCGGTCTAGGGTTCGGCTTGACTGGTCTTGGCAGAACCAATTTTCAAATTTTCTGGCGCTATCGGATAAAACGGACTCTCGACTAGTCGAGTGGCTAGCTTGATTGGTCGAGCATAGCACTAGACTGATCGAGTGGGAAAAATGTGCATTGTTGGAGTTTGATTCGAGTCATGCTCGACTGGTCGAGCCAGTCTCCACGACCGGTCCAGCAAGGTACTCAATTGGTCGAAGATCAAATAACCTTATTTGATTTTTTGAGTAAAATCCTGGACTGGTTGAGAAAAACCCTAGATTAGTCGAGCCAGTGCTTAGACTAGTCGAACACTGAGCGGGACTAGTTGAAGCAAAGCCTAAAATAAGTACTATGGCCAAAATTAAATATACAATGTTAATGACCTAATCATAAGGTCTTTCTAGGGTCATGTATACCTTAAATGTTAGTATTGAAATTGAAACATTGGTTGCTTCAGTAGATAGGTTACTTTGAAGCACATGAAGCTTAACCTCGTATACTTGAACTTGTGTCTTGAACATGCGTCTTGAGACTTAAGCTTGAGCAAGTGTACTTGAGCTTGAACTTGAACTTAAGCTTGAACTTAAGCTTGAGCTTGAGCTAGTGCACTTGGACTTAGTGAACTTGGACTTGTTCTCATAGTTGAACATGCACTCTTGAAGTAATTGTAGCACACTGAATGTCGATGTAAATAACACGAAGCTCATCTTCAAATGAAGGTGAACTTTCCATCTATTTGAACTTGAAGGTGAACTATCCATATATTAAAACAAGTCAATCACTCCAAAGTATTTTGGCACAACAAAATTTAACAATACAGGGTGTTAGATTTACAACATAGCACTTACAGGTCCCATTTGAAATTATTTAACCATTTGGATATATATGGAATTCCGTTAGAATTAGGGAAGGATGAAAGCATAGAAACTCAGAAATTTAGCTTCCTTGAAATTTTAAGTTTAGTTGTTTAAACTTAAAAACTAAACTTAGGTACCGTATGAGAACAAATGCCCACTATTATATAATTGAGATTATCAAGAAGTTTCTTTGAACATGACTCTCAATGAACAATTTTTAGGAATCTAGGACTTCCTTAAAATTTTCTTAATTAAAAAAAATAACGTTGCCACAATAAGTGAACATAGGCACTGTAGAAAATTCTTCATCCACCGTATGGTATATTAGACTAAACATTAACACTCCCTAAATGTAGGGAACCGTAATAGAATTTATAATTTGAATTCCTTAAACATCTCTCTAATTAGAAATAATATTCCATATAAATTTCAGCAATTAAAACTAATTAGCAATGAACTAGATGGAGCATATTGAGTCTAAACATGGAAAACTTTAGCAAAGTTTGAACTCAAATTTTCACGTAGGAATTTTAATTCAGTACTTTTCAAATCATGTAATAGGAGATCAAAGCGCATGGTGATCACCTGTGGTTGTTTCACCCAAAATTTCAAAATATGAAAATAGAAAATTATACTTTAATTTAGATAGTGGGGACTCTAATTAAAAGTAAAAGAAAATACAAGAAAGATATAATAATACTATTAGTTATCGCTTAAATGAACTTACAATCCTAAATAAATACTATAAGAAATGGAGAAGTTGTTAGGCATTAAAATAATCCCTACTTTTGGTAAATATTAGAAAGACTTCTAATTCTTAAGAAAACCTATGTGCATTAAGCATTTTACTAGACTAGAGATTTAAAGATTGTGTCAGAATTCAAACATAACTCGTTGAAATAGATGTTGTGATTCAATACTTGGCCACTCGTAATGTTCAAGATATACGTCAGCAAATCTCGAGGACGAAATTTTCTTTAAGGGGAGAAGATTGTAATGACCCCAGTTTTAGTGATTAATCAAAAGCTCTTACGCATACAAATGTACATCTAAGGAAAGTGGTGAATGCACATAAAACACTATGGTAAATTATCCTTAATCTCATTCAATATAGAAGTACTGAATTTTGGGGATGAAATTCTCTTTAAGGGGGTAAATCACCTGGACTTCTCCTTCCATCAATGCATTCTAGGACTCCAATGGATGAGATTCAACGGTCGAGATAAAGCTTGGATGGTGAAGATGGGAGATAGAAAGGTGGGTCACACTAGCTTCTCCTCTCCCATGGAAATGTTGGACGTTGGGTTGCTTGAAAAAAATTGAGAGAGAGATGGGAGAGAGAGTGTAACATCCCAGATTTTTTGCCAACCTGGAATTTGGCGTCCTTAGGCAATGGGTTGCTCCTAACACCTTATTAACTTGTCAGAACCCAATCTCATATTCAAAAAATCGCTTCTTAACCCATTTCCTTCACAATCTCCCATTTCACCTTTCACCACCGTGTTATTTAAATGCTTCTAAGTACTTTCATATTAGGCATGAATCCTAAAGTTTAGGTGATGAAGAACAATACTTTAGAAATCCGTATAAAGACCTGAGTGCCACCTCAAGCAGAAATCGCTCAAGATCAAATCCTTTAGAAATGAGACAAAGTAACTAAGTACTAAACTAGATTAGCTACGAAATCTGCTTGATGCACTTTAAATACGATCTGCAAGACCCAAAACTTGTAGAATCATTGACGCTAGGTTACCCTAAAATCTAGGATCAATTTCATTACCCGGCTACTCTTGGGAGCATCACGAAACTCCATATCGGATCTGGACCGCACATCAAAAGTCTAAATAATATGAAGTTATGGAATTAGGACCACCTTATTGGGCTTGACAACCATCTCGGAAATCAAATCCAAATAGTGTCCCACGGCTATTCGCTTGAGCCCAGAGTGAAGAGTGTGAGAAAACATAGATTTCTTTAGAAATCAAATCTCATTTAAGTAATCTGAGACTTGTCACTTGGGGCCTGATATAAGAAACCAGACTGTCAGAATCTAACCCAAATACACCCTCAGATCAAGAGAAATCTCATACACATGTACATGTACTTGTAACCCTGATCGAGTGTTAGTGACCGTTGAATTGAAACTGGTCTGCCACAGGCGATCTGTAAATCCGATCGAACCGAAAATGTAACTTGACCTGGATCCAAGGTTGGTGAGCTTAAGTCTGACCTTTGGCTCAAGGGGGGCCTCCGGAAGTGCTCCGTTGGATCGAAACAGACCTGCTTTGGATATAACCTGAGTATACCTCGTTCCTGAGTCAATTTTGGAGAGTTTTTAACCTATATAAGGACCTTAAACCCTCACTCTCTCATTCCATACGAATTTGAGAAAACCTAGGAGAAAGAAGAGAGAAAAGAGAGAGAAAGTGTGAGAGATGTGGGAGATTCATCCTGCCGTTCTACCCTGTCGATCTACAGGCTTAGCCATCACTTTCTAATCACTTTTTCGGCGATTCTGGCTTCATTTCTAGGTAAGAAAACCCTAGCCCTAATCTGATTTAGGGTTTCAACTGATTCAATTAGCGAAATAGCTAACACTACTTGTGCTGTAGGTCGTTATACTGTCGTGTAAGAAGGCTAAGCGTTCCTACCAAGTCCGTTACGATTCTACGACAAAAGGTGCGGACTTTAGATGTATAGGTTATAGTTTTCAATGCTTTCAATGTCAGATAATGATAGATTCATGATCTGCATGCAATTGCACATGTATAAAGTGTTGTTTGTTTCATTTTTCAAATATACGTTAACTATGTTGAATATACTGTATTCCTCATGTTTGTAGAAAATACTGTATACGTACAAATTTTAAAAGTATGTTAGCCATGATTAATTACTGTATGAACATGCTATATATATGTATAATACTCACTCGGTGAAAGGATTCGCCCTAATACATGTTTTTGCTAATATACGCTATGTATGTTAAAAGAGTGTATTCTAAGTGTTTGTGAAAATGGCCGAATGAGTATAGAATTCGCATTCACGCTCGCCATGACTAATTGTCATGGATATATGATTATTGTATTGGCGAGACCCCTCTGACGAAAGGATTTGCCCTAAATCACGCCACAGCCAATATACGCTATATATGTTAAATTGTGTAGCCCAAGTGTTTGTGAAAATGTTCAAATGAATATGGAACTTGGATTCGTGATTGCCATGATTATTCATCGTGGGTGCACACATGTTATACACGGGGCAGCTCCCTAGTGAAAGGATTTGGCCTAATACCTATGTGATCAACATACGTCAGGTATGTTGATGTATGTAGTCTAAAGTATTTATTGAAATGTCTGAATGAGTAGTAGTTAGTAAATTGTAATGTATAATGGTATTGAGATAGGATTCTCAACTACCTTAGTGATGTGTATGATTTCCTTCATGTAAGTTGTTTAGTTTAATCACTTACTGTTTATGAAACGTATATGTTTGAATTTCCTGTTTGCATTGTGTTTTATAACATGCTAATTAATATGTTTGAATTATTGTTTATTTAATTCTGCTCTGACTACTTCACATGTTTAAGTTGTATTCCATAAAAGTTGTGAAGGGTGATGGGGGAGTGGTGTAACGATTCCGTGCAACAACCCTGACAGCCCTAAGCAGACAATATTGGATATTTGATTGTATGATTTGAAATATTCATCCATTACTGCTTTCTGTACTTGAATGTGTTTAGGGGCTATTGTATAGTCCAGGCAATTGGTAACGGGATTGAATTCGTGGCTGAGATTCATCCGCCACATGAGATGTGTTCGACGAACCTGAGTCATACTTCGGTTGGCGATAGTGGTTGGCCACGCGAAGTGCTTGTGCACTTCATGTCGTTCAACTTGTCGTGCGCTCGAGCTAGCCGAGCTCGTCAAGTAACTCGATCTATCTAATGTATGTTCACTATGTTTGGACGCTACTGCTTGAACCTAAGGTACCGAACTTACCAGTGTAACCCCGTTAACCATGGTACCTCGATCCACTAAGACTCATGAGCAGGACATGGTGGTATGGGACACTGTGGTCGAGCTATCGGCCTACGCTGGGGCCACGAGCCTCCCCGTAGTGACCATTGAGCAACCAGACTCGTGAGCCGATTATGGTGATATGGGACACTATATTCGAGCTATCGGCCTACACTGCTTTGATGGGTGATGGGGGAGTGGTGTAACGATTCCGTGTAACAGCCCTAGCAGCCCTGACTGTACCTAGTGTAGTGACCTCGAGCATACTCTAAATCTGCGGTGAGGCGACGAGCCTTCCCGTAGTAACAGAGTATAAACTAGGCCTGTATTGATAAGGTGATGGGGGAGTGGTGTAACGATTTCGTGTAACAGCCCTGGCAGCCCTTGCAGCGACCTAGAAACACACCATCGTATGAGATTGTCTAGGACTGACAACCCTATAATGGATCATTGTTTGGGAATGATATAAGGAAGGTACCTTAGTTTCCCAATACTGTTGTTTGAAATGGATTAATAACAACTCGGTAATCATGCTCATCATTACATTTGCCTGGAAGATGTAGAGCACTGAGGGTGACAGCATGTCGCGGATGTAAGATGATGTCGCACGAGGGAGTATGTTGGCGAGGGCACGCATCATTATTGCATCTCATCCTTGCATTAATTACAGTACTTGGGAATGTTTGATTGTACTGCTTTATCTTCAATACTTGACTGAATTGATAACATGTTAACCTATGCTTTATTATTCCACTGAGTTAGCTACTCACTCCCACGTTACGGGACGGTGTTGTACACACCAACCAGACCTTATTGTAGCTGCAGGTGATGGCGATGCTTATGAAGCGGAGCTGGACTTTTGCGACGACGAGGATACCTTCTTGTACATGCTGTATTCTGGCGGCTTCATGCGAGACATGTCTTGATCGACAGGGTTACAGGGTTGCTGATTAGATGCCATTACATGTTTTTGTATATTTGGACTTGCACATGTAATTATTTAACCTGGCAATGTTATCACACTCTGGAGACTCACCACAGTCTATATATTTTATATCTATCACAGTCTTCCGCTTGCAATTTAGCTATCTCTAGAGTATGATATGCTGTTTTGGTATAATCCCATTCATGTTTCAATACTCTCACATAATCCTCATTATTTGTATTGCATAAGTGATGCATTGGAACTCGGGAGCTGAGCTTTGCTCGACCCCCGATTTTCAGGGCATTACAAGATGGTATCAGAGCATGATTTGGATTAAACCGGACCTGGGTTATGGTCACACGACGCACTCTGACGCACTCTGACTTAAGAGGGAGTGACGGAACGTAGAAATTGTTATAGGTAGTCCCAGTTTCACCAATCGGCGAAGTTCACTGAATTAGGTCGTATTGTTTGATTCTGTACTCAACCATGATCGCACGAATCAACCCCAAACCACTTCTAGACTGTCACACGATGGGTTTAGACCACAATTCGCCTCATCCTAGCCATTAGAAATCAGTAAATGCTGATATGTATCAGAAAACACCCGAACTGACCCGAAACAGAGCGAAATAGAGTCGTGGGCCTACCCACGCATGTCCAGGGGTACCCAGGGTGGGACCCATATGTTTTTGGGGCCTAGGGGGTACGAGGACCTCGTCCATGTGGCGAGCCCTCGCCCATCTGTCCAGGGAGTGGCGAGGCCCTCGCCCGGTCGGCGAGGCCTTACCGATCAACGGCCTGGGCCGGGCCTGCGGCTCAGGCCGATTGTATTTGGGGGCTAGGGTAACCCCCTGATGTATGGGCCGCCCCTTAAAACACTTCTAAACCTCCCCCTCCTTCACAAATTTCACCTCCAAGCTCTCCCTTTCTTGCAAAAGTGTTGTTTTCTCTCCTAAACCTCCACTCCAATCGCTCAATCTGTCATTTTCGGCTACAACCCCTCCATAGCCATCATTTACAGCCATCCCTACCTCCATACCCTCTCCGATCTCTCTCATTTGGGCCCTTACATGCCCCATGTGAGGCTAAAAAATGTGTAAGCTCCCTACCCCTTCCATTTCTTCATTTCCACGTTTCTCTCCTTTCATTTGGGCCTTTACAATATCTGTTGAGACCTAAGTCCATGGAGACATGAGGATATGATCCCTTTCCTCCCTTTTCTTCACTTTTCCATGGCTCTATCCGAGCTTGGTATGACCATTTTCTCGAATGTCTAGTCATCCATACTGTTGTCTTATAGTTTGCATGGGTTACCGTCTTAGGGTGTTTATGTTTTCATGTTGATGGGTGTAGTACTTGGTAGAATGTTTTAGATGTTTGAGGACGTTTAGGGCCGTTCGGCCAACTGCATTCGGTGAGTTTAGGGTGGATAGAATTGTCAAGGTAACAATAAATGTATGTGTAAGGTATGGTCCCTAGATTGGGTGTATCCCATGTTTTCCAATGCCATGTTTGGAATGTATGCAATGAAAAGTATATCCCGGGTCTTCCTTTCAAATTACACTTAGAAATTCATCATCATGGGGTTTAGAAATCCCATCTCACACTTTCTAATACAAGGCTCATTTTTCAAAGCCTATAATATGAATCCCCACCCACCCTCCTACCAAACAAGCCACTCCCAATCCCGAGGTGGGATTAGCAATGCAGTCCCATTTAATACAACTTAATACCATTGGCCAAACAAGCCCTTAGAGTTTTGACCTAGAGTGGTGTTCCTAGATTCGAACAACTTAACAGTATGGGAAATCCAATAAATCGATAACATAAACCTTAGGACCTTCTTAGCTAGTATGAGCCCGTGTGTAGTGCTCGAGCGTAGTTAAATTCAAGTTCGGGTAACTCGATTCCAATCAGACAACACTTGACTCTAAGCGATAAAATAATTTCCCTTATTTAAAATGGTGTGAAATCATCTAGTGTAGAAGTATAGATTTTGGATCACAACTAGTGGATTACCGCTACTCATACGTTGCGACTAGGCTACTGGTTAGACTAAGGAATGTAAAAGATTCATTATGCTAAGATAATTGAAAGATAAATTTTGTTAGTTGACTTGATTAGGTTGGAGCGAGACCCCGTTCCTTTGTTGAATCCCCTTGATACCCATAGACTTCTTTAATAACTCTTAGGAAGGTTGTTTTGATTATAAACTAATTATGCAGAGGGAAAACTTATATAGCCCTTGGATTTAATGTTAGGTCAAATCAATACACCCCTTAAAATCGCCTTCTCAAGGACTTAGTACAATCTGGAACACAGAGCAGAGAAACTACATATAAGTGAGGTATTCGCGGTTTGAATCGAATTCTCAATCCTGACAGTGACCAATGAACCCTATGCTCTGATCAAGCAGAAGGTCGGGATCAACTAGGATTAAGAACTGATACGACAAATTTTTTGTCCTAGCTAGGCAGAAGGTCCATGTATCCGACTCAGACCCACTACACAACTTTCCTTCCATGTTGGCCTGACCACTTATAACTAAAAGTTTATAACTTCGTCTTTGAGAAGTATTAGGAGTATATAGCCGATAGAGACTTTGTCTTTTAGGCCTAAGGAATTGCCTAAATGGGCAACAGATAATTAGGAATTAGGTCCCAAATCACATGTCATGTTGGCATACATATTATGCATATGAACTTCGAAAGATAGCCTGCCTGTTAAGCTAGACATGATTAAATAGGATAAGTCTGGACCGTGCTAAAACTCCTTGGTAGAATTAGGCATCTTGCCTCAAACTCACACCTGCCCCTGAAATCAACCACAATACCCATCATCTTTAGCTCCTTTCTATAATCATAGGTACCAATGCCATAATACGCATCATTGATGAAAAGAAGATCAATGTATTGTTAAATCGCTTCCCATGTCATACCAAAGATAGGTCTCAAATTTCAACTCGTTCTGACATATAGATCGATGTACAAGTTCTTGAACCCTAAGAGTAGAAACAATTTTAAAGGGGGTAAAAAGGTTATGAATGTGGTCGAAGTTAGGTAGGTATACTCGTCTACCCACTCATAGGCACAGCGGAAGCGTGGTGGACCCTTGCCCCACTGGCCCAGGATCGAATGGAATTGATCCAGACTATACGCAAAGATAGGTCACTAAATAAGATCTAAATCTCCCTTAAAATGTCAATAATGAAGTCTTTAAGGAAAGCAATTAGGATTCAAGTGTTAAACCAATTTATATTACGGAATAGGCCTACCAATGGGTACGAGCTAAATTGCAATAGCCAAGGTCAGTTTATCCACAAATCTGCTCGTGAAATACGAACATGATAGAAGCCCTAGCAAGTTCTACTATGATAAATCGTTTTAGGATGATCTAGTAAGATTTGACTCACCGTTTACTTGGACATAGATAATATCAAGGACTCTCCTAGACCAAGACCCAACGGGTAACTTTATAGATAGGAAATTTGAGCCTTTCAATGATGGACATTCCCTACGGTTTTAGAGTGATCGGACTACGGAGTTACTGAAATATACAACTGCGAAGCATTCACGGCTTGACCCAATTCTCAACCCTGGGCGACTACCAATGGACTCACTGCTTGGCCGAGCAGAAGACCAGGATCTACCAGGACTAGGAAGGGATACGATGAGCTTTCTACCCTGGCCAGGTAGATGATTGATGTATCGGGATCAAGCCCACTATAACAATCTCTCCGTGTTGGTCAAACATTGAAAACAACTATCTTACTCTAAATAGGTGGTAATTGTCATTAATACTCCAAATAGGTAAAGAAATAAATTATAGCAAACCATCAGGGTATGAGAAAAGGATAAAGAAATAAGTTTTAAGGAGGGTAGACTAAAATGAACCAGGCTAGTATATACCCTACCATGCGTAAAAACTCGAAATCAATAAAACTTAGGCAAAAGAAATAATTAAATATTTCCTTATTACCCTTAGGCAATTTCAGGGACGAAATTTTGTTTTAAGGGGGGTAGATTGTAACATCCCGAATTTTTGCCAACCTAGAATTTGACGTCCTTAGGAAATGGGTCGCTCCTAACACCTTATTAACTTGTCAGAACCCAATCCCATATTTAAAAAATCACTTCTTAACCCATTTCCTTCACAATCTCCCATTTCACCTTTCACTACTGTATTCTTTAAATACTTCTAAGTACTTTCATAGTAGGCATGAATCCTAAAGTTTAGGTGATGAAGAACAATACTTTAGAAATCCGTACAAAGACCCAGGTGCCACCTCAGGCATAAATCGCTCAGGATCAAATCATTTAGAAATGAGACAAAGTAACTAAGTACTAAACTAGATTAGCTACGAAATCTGCTTGATCCACTTTAAATACGATCTGCAAGACCCAAAACTTATAGAATCATTGACGCTAGGTTACCCTAAAATCTAGGATCAATCTCATTACCCGGCTGCTCTCGGGAGCATCACGAAACTCCGTATCGGATCTGGACCACACATTGGAAGTCCGAATAATACGAAGTTATGGAATTAGGACCACCTTGTTGGGCTTGATAACCATCTCGGAAATCAAATCCAAATAGTGTCTCACGGCTATTCGCTTGAACCCGGAGTGAAGAGTGTGAGAAAACGTAGATTTCTTTAGAAATCAAATCTCATTTAAGTAATCTGAGACTTGTCACTTACGGGCCTGATATAAAAAACCAAACCGTCAGAATCTGACCCAAATACACCCTCGGATCAGGAGAAATTTCATACACATGTCCATGTACTTGTAACCCTGATCGAGTGTTAGTGACCGTTGAACTGAAACTGGTCCGCCACAAGCGATCTGTAAATTCGATTAGACCGAAAATGTAACTCGACCTGGATCTAAGGTTGGTGAGCTTAAGTCCGACCTTTGGCTCAAGGGGGGCCTCCAGAAGTGCTCCGTTGGATCGAAACGGACCCGCTGTAGGTCGTTATACTGTCGTGGAAGAAGGCTTAGCATTCCTACCAAGTCCGTTACGATTCTACGACAAAAGGTGCGGACTTTAGATGTATAGATTATGGTTTTCATCGCTTTTAATATCAGATAATGATATATTTATGATCTGCATGCAATTACACATGTACAAAGTGTTGTCCGTTTCATTTTTCAGATATACGTTAACTATGTTGAATATACTGTATTCCTCGTGTTTCTAGAAAATACCGTATACGTACAAATTTTAAAAGTATGTTAGCCATGATTAATTATTGTATGAACATGCTATATATATGTATAATACTCACTCGGCGAAAGGATTCGTCCTAATACATGTTTTTGCTAATATACGCTATGTATGTTAAAAGAGTGTATTCTAAGTGTTTGTGAAAATGACCGAATGAGTATAGAATTCGTATTTGCGCTCGCCATAACTAATTGTCATGGATATATGATTATTGTATTGGCGAGACCCCTTTGACGAAAGGATTTGCCCTAAATCATGCCACGACCAATATACGCTATATATGTTAAATTGTGTAGCCCAAGTATTTGTGAAAATGTTCAAATGAATATGGAACTTGGATTCATGATTGCCATGATTATCCATCGTGGGTGCACGCGTGTTATACATGGGGCAGCTCCCTAGTGAAAGGATTTGGCCTAATACCTATGTAATCAACATACGGCAGGTATGTTGATGTATGTAGTCTAAAGTATTTATTGAAATGTCTGAATGAGTAGTAGTTAGTAAATTGTAATGTATAAGGGTATTGAGATAGGATTCTCAACTACCTTAGTGATGTGTATGATTTCCTTCATGTAAGTTTTTTAGTTTAATCACTTACTGTTTGTGAAACGTATGTGTTTGGATTTCCTGTTTGCATTGTGTTTTATAACATGCTAGTTAATATATTTGAATTACTTGTTTATTTAATTCTGCTCTGACTACTTCACATGTTTAAGTTGTATTCCATAAAAGCGTGAAGGGTGATGGGGGAGTGGTGTAACGATTCCGTGCAACAGCCCTGGCAGCCCTAAGCGGACAATATTGGATATTTGATTGTATGATTTGAAATCTTGATCCATTACTGCTTTAACTCTCTGTACTTGAATGTGTTAGGGGCTATTGTATAGTCCAAGCAATCGGTAACAGGATTGAATTCGTGGCTGAGATTCATCCACCAAGTGAGATGTGTTCGACGAACCCGAGTCATACTTCGGTTGGCGATAGTGGTTGGCCACGTGAAGTTCTTTTGCACGTCATGTCGTTCAACTTGTTGTGCGATCGAGCTAGCCGAGCTCGTCAAGTAACCCGATCTGTCTAATGTATGTTCACCATGTTTGGATGCTACTGCTTAAACCTAAGGTACCGAACTTACCAGTGCAATCCCGTTAATAGTGGTACCTCGATCTGCTAAGACTCATGAGCCAGGTATGGTGGTATGGGACACCGTGGTCGAGCTGTCGGCCTATGCTGGGGCCACAAGCCTCCCCATAGTGACCATTGAGCAACTAGACTCGTGAGCCGATTATGGTGGTATAGGGCACTATATTCGAGCTGTCGGCCTACACTGCTTTGATGGGTGATGGGTGAGTGGTGTAACGATTAGTGTAGCAATGTACCACGATGTACAGCCGTGCCGGTGTAGTGATCTCGAGCATACTCTAAATATGCGGTGAGGCAACGAGCCTTTCCGTAGTAATAGAGTATAAACTAGGCCTGTATTGATAAGGTGATGGGGGAGTGGTGTAACGATTTCGTGTAATAGCCCTACAACCCTTGCAGCGACCTAGAAACACACCATCATATGAGATTATCTAGGACTGACGACCCTATAATGGATCATTGTTTGGGAATGATATAAGGAAGGTACCTTAGTTTCCCAATACTGCTGTTTGAAATGGATTAATAACAACTCAGTAATCATGCTCATCATCGCATTGCATGTGCCTGGAAGATGTAGAGCACTGAGGGTGACAGCATGCCGCGGATGTAAGATGGTGTCGCACGAGGGAGTATGTTGGCGAGGGCATGCATCATTATTGCATCTCATCCTTGCGTTAATTACAGTACTTAGGAATGTTTGATTGTACTGCTTTATCTTTAATGCTTGACTGAATTGATAACATGTTAACCTATGCTTTATTGTTCCACTGAGTTAGGTACTCACTCCCACGTTACGGGATGGTGTTATACACACCAACCAGACCTTATTGTAGCTGCAGGTGATGGCAATGCTTATGAGGTGGAGCCGGACTTTTGCGACGACGAGGATGCCTTCTTGTACATGCTGTATTCTGGCGGCTTCATGCGAGCCGTGTTTTGATCGACGGGGTTACAGGGTTGCTTATTAAATGCCATTACATGTTTTTGTATATTTGGACTTGCACATGTAATTATTTAACCTGGCAATGTTATCACACTCTGGAGACTCACCACAGTCTTTATATTTTATATCTATCATAGTCTTCCGCTTGTAATTTAACTGTCTCTGGAGTATGATATGCTATTTTGGCATAATCCCATTAATGTTTCAATGCTCTCATCATAATCCTCATTATTTGTGTTGCATAAGTGATGCGTTGGAACTCGAGAGCTGAGCTTTGCTCGACCCCCAATTTTCAGGGCGTTACAGAGAGAGGTTGTAAGAGAGAGAGAGAGGGATAGGTGATGGATGGGTGAGTGATGGGTGTACTTGGTTGTTAGAGAAAGTTGACTTTGAGGTTGCTTGGGGATGGGGTGTGAGGTGATGTGTACTTGACATGAGATGTGAGTAATAGGATTGATTTAAAAGTTCTCTCTTGGGTTTTGCAACTGCACAACGTTTTTCCTCAAACTAAACGTGGGCTCACATCTCTTGGCCTGGGTATCGCCTTGGCGCGTAATACGCAGCGTTGGAACCGCGACAATGACGCAGTCTCAATGATACAACTCTCAGGTCGAGTGGACTCTAGAATACAGGATATGACTCAGGATCACACGCAACTACTATCTACGTGTCGTGGGTCACCAGAATTTGACCGGGAGGACCGCGGAAGCCTACGAAACGGTACGGGCTAGGATACGGGTCTTATAACTCTCCCCACCTGACAAACATTTTATCCTCGAAATTTACTATCATATTACAACCAATACAGAGCTCACCACGGGAGAAAAATCCTATCGCTAAAGATATAATTAGAACACAACATACCAACATCATCAAACACTCAAGAGATGGGGATAACGCCCACGAATCTCAGCCTCGTGCTCCCAAGATGTCTCATCAACAGAATGGTGACCCCATTGATCTTCAGATCCTGGTCAGAAACGATCGAAACTGAAATACTATGCAGCCTCACAATATCAACGGTAGGGAGCTATATCAGAATATTTCTAAGTTATCTGAACTCAGGGATCTAACCATTCCAAGTTCTTAACAATCATAGAGTGTATGGTAGCTATCAGTAGATATGTGATGTTATCCTCAGGTATTTCTAAGTTATGTGATGTTTTATTTAAACCAACATGATTTAAATGATTTTTAAACTCGCAAGTATACGAATCAGATGTAGATATGGTACGTATTACAAGATCGTTCCCACGAGGACTGATCGTCACAACTTAAATTCACAATTCTTCTTAACTAATCCAACAAATAATGGAATGAACTACTAAGCACAATTCTAGGAAAAAACAATTAATAACAGGGAAGAAAATTCAATCAGAGAGAGAGCACTAGGACTTTCGAATCCACCCCTAATTATCCTAACCCTTGTTTTGTCTGTTGATTCACCTTAATCTAGATTGATACCACTTATATAGAGAAAGCACAATCTGTGTCCTTAATCGGGCATACAGACTGTCTAATTCCTTTAAGCAATGCCATGAATAACATATCCCATGTCCTTGATCGGGCACATGGAATGTACAGTTCATTTAAGCACCCTGTTCCCTTCTCTATAAGAACCTGCTCTTGATCAGACACAAGCACCTAGAATAAGGATCCATACGACATCCATATATAGACTCTGATCAAGTTCATAGATGGAGAAGTATAAAATTTAAACCAATCAAGCCCACTTAGAGAAAGAAACAAATCAATTAATATTCAAAGTAAATTCAACCAATACAAGAGCTAATCAAATTAGGGGCTTCATCTCAGCCCTAGCTGAGAGATTAGTGACCCATAAAATCCATTAAAAAGATGGATAAACAAAATTAATAAAAAAGGAACATCAAACCAATCGATCTCTCTCTCTCTTCTTTCTTCTCTTTCTTCTCTCCCTTTCTCCGGATCTGGAATTCCCTGTTTTTGAATACCTTTCCCACGTCCAAAATTCCTCTTTTATAGTTGCTGGAGGGCTGGAGTCGGTGGCAGAGTTGTAGTAGGACATGGAGTGCAACTTTTCGCAGCCATGATCGGTGGGCCCCACAGAAGTATTTTCTGAAAAATTCACCCCGTCCATTGGATTCAGGACGAAATTTCAATCAAGAATGGGTGGTTTTGAATGTCAATTGACTCGGCCTAGAGAAGAAATCACGAAGAGATCAATTTTGAACATTGCAGAGCAGTCCGTTTGTGGCCTCCGTATCATGCACGTGTGCACGCATGAGAGCAAAATATTAGCATGATTTTGAAGCTCTCGAAGCCCTCTACACGATGAACGGCTTGGATCGTCCGGAAGGGTGACGTACGGGGCCCACAATCAGCCGTAAAAACGGACAGCGGCCGTCGTTACGCGGACGCCAAGACGGGGACGCGGATCTCTTCCACTATGACAATGGTGGGGCCCATTTTGATTTTGTATTGATAAATCTAATCCGTTCACCGAATTCATCTCAGAATTTCGGTCGGAAATACAAAATTTTTCCTCCGTTTTAGTCTGGCCACAGGATATCTCATCACACCGTCCATTCTGTGTTTGAATGGCTGGATTTCACTCTTGATGATCATTCACGATTCTTCCACCTAGGTAGTGTTAATATGCTCCACTTGGATGTGATGGACGGTCAGGATTGTCTCTATGGACAACAGGTGGGACCCACAACTGCGAACCGACGGCCGGTTCGCAGACGCTGTATAAGAAACAGAGGTTTCTGTTTTGAGAAGCTCGAGCGCGGGTCAGCGGCTTGCTGACCGCCTTAGCCAGTCCGGTGCACGGCAGGCATAGTGAGTGCATGGTGTACATGCATCACATATGGGGCCCACTATAATGTTTATGAGAAATCTGCACCGTCCATACTTTTTTCCATATTATTTAACCCGTCACTACTCAGTTGAGGCAGTTTCAGTTGTCAGGTGGGCCCCCAAATTGGAGGTTAATGGGCTGATTTGTCCGTTGGCCCACTTCTCGAGATCTTTAATGGATGAAATTTCATATGTATGGTTAATTTATGGCCCTCATCCCACGTATGAAGTTTCAAACTGATCGGATGACGGGAACCATGTGATCTTGCGTTCTGGACCCTTTTCGGGCCCCTTTGGCTTGCTTTCCTCAGATCCCAGGTGTGTAAAATTTTCATTATTGGTTCTCTGGAGCCTATCCCGTGCTCTGGTGACTTTTGATCATCAAATCCATGCTTTTAATTCTCTTTTTTCAATACACGCTCCTGATTTCATCCTGTAATAAAAACACAATTAAAATATGGCATTAAGCATTATCATGTATGTAAAATTAGGTAATAGTCGGGGTCTGAGATGCAATATTCGACACTCATCATTATGTTCTGATACCAACTTCTGTCACTCCCCAAACTCGGAAACTGGGCCCACAAAATTTTTGATCACTGAATTCGGTACTGGCAGCCTCCTTAGTACCCCATTCTTGGCTTCCAGCGCCATACGCCAAATTCCTATCCTGGGATCCTACAATGAGAATTTTCAATGTACATTTGTCTCATAAGAAGCATAACTACAAGTATACCCAAATCACAAAGGCAACATTATCATCACATATCCATTAATATAAACATTTGAATACAATGCTGAAAGGGAAATACATATGTCAAAACTAAAGCTCCAGAAGTCTGCTGCACACTCCAAGCTTAACGCTGCTGCAACCTAATGCCACATGCATGCATCTATCGTGCATAAGCTTATAAAAAGCTTAGAAGGTGGTGAAAGTGTGTGCGATGCACGTGCCAAGCATATAGATATCAGAGTAAGTAGAAATACTGGCAATCAATAAATCATACAATATCAGAATAAGTAGAAACATACTAATAAATCCATGAATACTATCAGTCATAATAAGGCTATGTGATGCAAGGCATGAATGCTAATGGCTATATCAAGACTATGTGATGCGAAAACATAATAAGTCAATATCATATACTGAGGATGTAAAGAAATATGTAAATCCTGATGAGTCCACGAATACCGTCAGCCATATCTAGGCCATATAAATGCAGAAACATGACAACCCAAAATGCTAAATGCCGTGGATGCAAGCAATATGTGGTGCGAATGAAATGACCAAGCCAAAGTGAAGTCGGGATGATAGTACGTAGTATCGCAGGCTATGGGGTCCATCACAAGGGAATTTTATCCAAACCAGTACTATACCTAAATTTGAATAGTCAGACACAATGTGGTAAACCCCTGATCTCAGGTTGGTCGCGCGCCCCAACAAAAATCCTAGCCATTGTGAAGGTACACATAACAAATAGTTGCGCACCACTAGCCCGAGTAGATAGTGAATGAATGAATGAATAAATATATAACTCTTACTCAATAAATCCACATATCAGTACGGTTCATCTTTGGGAAATCACCGGGGTCTATTACACTCCAAACCAGATTGCCACCCCATCGCACGCAATAAGGTGAGAGGAGGAGACCTCACTATCCGTCTGCCAATATCAGGCCCGACTCATCGATAGCGGACCCATTCCTCGAGTTGGTCAAACTTAGCTTAGCTTTGCCCCCTCCTCTTAGGCAGGTAAGGTTGCACCCCCTTCCAACTGACCACGACACAGTGGGAGACGCGGCCTAATGGTATACAGCCCCCGTTCGCTCATACATTCACTCGATCTAGACGTTGGAGCAACCTCTGGAACCAAGAGGGTTTAGGAAATTTCACCCAAGGATATCTATAGCACCCCATGTAGAACAAATTTTCGGTGTCCCATCTAGGCGTCCACGATATGCCTGTGGAGGCTACGACCCTAATGTCACTAGGGCATATGGCGGTCATATCAAACAAATGCGAGATGTATGAGTCATATCATCCAGTCATGCATCAAACCTGCGTGTACCGTGCACTCATGTGAGGCAACTCCGCCTATCAAGGAGTCCAGTAAATATCTCAGCCTTATGGCATATGCAATGATCAACCATATCTTATAACAAATATGCAGATGATGTGTATGGGCATGTATCACGATGTTATGTTGTCACATACTCATAATTGGTATCGATAATCGGCCTCGACAATTGGCCTCAATAATCGGCCTCGACAATCGGCCTTGATAATCGACCTCGACAATCGGTCTCGACAATCGACCTCAACAATTGGCCTCGATAATCAGCCTCGATATCACATACACATAATCGGTATCAGTAACCAGCATTGATAATCAACATCAATAATCGGCCTCGATAATCAGAATTGTCCTCAACAATCGGAATCAGTCTCGATAATCAAAATCGGCCTCGATAATCAAAATCGGCCTTAACAATCGGAATCGGCCTCGACAATCGAAATCGGCCTCGACAATCGGATTCGGCCTCGACAATCGGAATCGGCCTCGACAATCGGAATCGGCCTATACAATTAGAATCGTCCTTAATAGCCGGCCTCGACAATCGGAATCGGTCTCGATAACGGAATTGGCCTCGACAATCGGAATCTGTCTCGATAATCAGAATTGGCCTCGATAATCGGAATCGATGAGAATGGGCCTAATAAGGCGTAAGGGAAGGTCACAATGTGGACATTTAACCATCATTGCCCATCAATGTGGTCATTTAACCAACATTGCTCCTAAAGAGTGACCTACATAAAGCGAAACATAAAGTGGGCCCATGGCCTCACACAAGGGCCTAATATACATTACACTGGGCCATAAATACATTACATTGGGCCTCATCAATACCACAATTACATCACAACGGGCCCTATACAATCACAATGGGCCACATACAATCACAATGGGCCACATACAATCTTAATGGGCCACATACATTATAATGGGCCACATACAATCTTAATGAGCCTTACACAAGGGTCTCATACATCAAGTGGGCCGCATCACATGGGATTTATACATCACATCGGGCCTCATCATATGGGCCTCATATACAACACATCAGGCCTTATCGCATGGGCCTAATACACATTACTATGGGCCCCTCACACGGGCCTAACACACATTACTATGGGCCGCATCACATGGACCTAACACACATCACTATGAGCTGCATCACATGGGCTTAATACACATCACTATGGGCTACTCACATGGGCCTAACACACATCACTATGGGCCGCTCACATGGGCCTAATACACATCACTATGGGCCGCTCACATGGGCCTAACACACATCACTATGGGCCGCTCACATGGGCTTAATACACATCATTATGGGCTACAAATACATCTCATTAGGCCTTACCAAATGGGTTGGAAATACATCACAATGGGCCTTAGGACATGGGCCTCTAATCCTTCAAGTGGCTCGTATCACATAGGCCTCAACAATGGGCCACAGCCATGGGCCTAATGCATTTCATTGGGCCTTACCAAATGGGCCGGAAATATATCATAATGGCCCTCATCAATGGGCCTCATATACATCAGGTGGGCCACATCAATGGGTAGCGCCAATGGGCAATGGGTGAGCCGTGTACATGCAGAAAATGGGTAACAATTACATCATAATAAGGTGGACCCTGCACAACCAACAAGTGGGCCTGCACTTTCCAAATGGACTCACCAAATGAACAGCATGGATACATATATCATGGTGTCCCATGAGGCTGGGTACGGCGCAAATGAAATAGATGGACGGCGTGGCTAAAATACATATATCACGGTGGGCCATACATCCATCAAAATGGACAGATGGTGTGAATACAACACATTCATCAAGGCAGGCCTCGTACATCAGGGTGTGTCCACCTACTGTGATGGATGGTGGTAATATAAAATACATGCAATTAAGGTGGTCCATGTACTAGACAACACTTACATCAAGGTGGTCCACCGTCCTTAATGAATGGTGCGAAAGCAAAACAGGTGGATGGCTTGGGGTGTAAAACAGATGGACGTCGTGAATGAAACAAATATATCATGTAGATGGATGGCTGATATAATACATATATCATGTGGTCTCACTATCCTAACTATTTGGACGGTGAGGATGCACGCATGCATTACAGCAGGCCCCACATGGCACCATCCAAATGGACGGTGCAATTATAGGATACATACATTAAAGGTGGGTCCCACATGGGGCCCACCAGATATACATACATACACACACACACACACACTCATACATACACACACACACACACACACACACACATATATATATATATACATATCTATTTTTTTTAATGACACCATCCGGGCCGTCCACATTATGGTGCACGCCACATAGCACCGTCTAAATGGACGGTGTAGATGAAACAGACATGCCACGTGGACCATATGGACGGCAGGGATATAGAATTCGTACATCAAGGTGGGTCCCACCCACATGTGCAGCACATGTGGGCTGGGGCCCACTCGCTGCACGGATGGGCGGAATGGAAATAACACACCTCGTCATGGACCTACAAAACTTGCAATACAGCAGCAATTGTTGTTGGCCCACCATCCAGATGATGGACGGTGTGGGATATAACACATACATCATGGTAGGTCCCACATCCACTGTCCAGATGGATGGTGCACATACATATATCATAGAGGGCCCCATGTGGCAGGTGGGTCCACATGTGCGGGACCCACCAGCTATGGAAGGAGCTGATATTTGTTTTCTCCCTTCATCCAGGGCATGTCTAAGAAGGACAGCCTAGATACAACATGTACATGGGGTGGGTCTCACCGTCCAGATTTGTTGGACGGTGTGGATTCCACCCACTCATCTAGTGGGTCCTATCCAGATGGACGGACAACTGAAACACATGCATCACAGGTGCGTCCCATGTCCCAACTGGATGGATGGACGGAGTGGATTCCATCCACACATCAGGTGGGTCCCGTCTAGATGGACAGACGGTATGAATGAAATATATATATCACAGTGGGTCACAAAATGGGAAAGAGAGAGAGAGAGAGAGAGAGAGAGAGAGAGAGAAACATGAGAAGGGGAGGGACCCCGCCACTATGGGCCCTCCCTATACTATGTATACATCAAGATGGGTCCCACCATATGTGGGCCCTCAAATCACAAAATTGATGGTAAATCACCCACCTTTGATCATGGACTTCTCCTTCCATCAACACATTCTAGGACTCCAATGGATGAGATTCAAAAGTTGAGATGAAGCTTGGATGGTGAAGATGGAAGGTAGAAAGGTGGGCCACACTAGCTTCTCCTCTCCAATGGAAATGTTGGACGTTGGGTTGCTTGGGAAAAAATGAGAGAGAGATGAGAGAGAGAGAGAGAGAGGTTGTAAGAGAGAGAGGGATGGTTGATGGATGGGGTGAGTGATGGGTGTACTTGGTTGTAAGAGAAAGTTGACTTTGGGGTTACTTGGGATGGGGTGTGAGGTGATGTGTACTTGACATGAGATGTGATTGATGGGATTTATTTGAAAGCTCTCTTGGGCTTTGCAAGCGCGCGGCATTTTTCGTCGAATTGAATGCGGGCCCACATCTCTTAGCCCGGGTATCGCATCGGCGTATAATACACGATGTCGGAACCGCGGCAATGGAACGGTCGCAATGATACAAGTATCGGGTCGAGTCGACTCTAGAATGCAGGATATGACTTAAGGTCACGTGCAACTGCTATGTCATGCCCCAAACCCAGAGATCGGATTCACAGGAATCCCAATCATCGAATCTGGTGCCGACAGCCTCCGTAGTACCTCATTCGCAGCTCCCAGCGTCTATACGCCAAATTCCAATCTTGGGACCCTATAAGGAGGATTTTTTAACGTATATTTTTCTCGTAAGAAGCATAAACACAAGCATACCCAAATCACAAAGGCAACATCATCATTACATATCTACTAATATAAACATTTGAATACAGTGATGAAAGGCAAATACATATATCAAACATCAAAGCTCTAGAACACGGTTGCACACTCCAAGCTCGACACTACTGCAATCCTAAGCCACCTGCACCATCTATCATGCATAAGCTTATAGAAAGGTTAGAGGGTGGTGTAAGTGTGTGCGCAAGGTAAGTGCCAAGTATTCAATACAATGCCATAATCATACAATATCAGAATACTGGCAAGATCATGAATCATATGATATCAGAATAAGCACAAATACTGCAAGTCAATAAATTATACAATATCAAAGTATGCAATACAAATCAGCTATGCAAATGAGGAGTCATAGAGAGCCTAATATCAGATGCCGAGGATACAATGCAATATGTAAATCCTGTTAAGTCCGTCAAGGCCATATAAGTGCAGAAACATAGCAACCCAAAATGTCATATGCCTGTGGATAAAATGCAATATGTGATGCGAATGAAAGGACCAAGCTGGAGTATGAAGTCAGGATGATAGTACGTAGTATCGCAGGCTACGGGGTCTACCATAAGGGACTTCTATCTGAACTAGTCCCATACTAAAATTTGGAGAGTCAGACACAATGTGGTAAACTCTTGATCTCATGTTAGTTGCGTGCCCTAACCGAAATCCTAACCATTGTGAAGGTACACATAACAAATAGTTGCGCACCACCAGCCCAAGTGGATAGTGAATGAATGAATGAATGACTATGCAACTCCTGCTTAATAAGTCTACATATCAGTACGGTTCCTCTCTGGGATCACCATCGGGGTTTATTACACTATACGCCAGCTTGCCGCCCCTATCCGAGCGCACAAATAGTTAAGTGGAAGAGACCTCACTATCCACTTGCCAATATCGGGCTCGACTCGTCGATAGCAGACCCATTCCTCAAGCTGGTCAGACTCAACCTAGATATTACTCTCTCACTCAGGCGGGTAAGGTCACACCCCCTCCCAACCGAGCATGACACAGTGGGAGACGTGGCTTACTGGTATACGGCCCTCATGCACTCATATATATCCACTCGGTATCGACGTTGGGATGACTCCTGGCCACAGAGGTTTAGGGATTTTCACCCAGGGACATCTATGGCGCCTGTATGCTAGAACCAAACATTTTCGGAATCTCATTTGGCTATCCACAATATCCCTATGGAGGTCATGACCTTGATGTTGCTAGGGCATACAGTACTCACAACATGCAATGCAAGATGCATGAGTCATACAATTCAGTCATATATCTATCTTATGTATACTGTGCGCTTATGTGTGATAATCTCTGCCTTCAAAGAGTTCATAGTAACCTGCCCAATGACATATGCAATGGTCAATCACATCTCATAACAAACATGCAGATGATGTTTATGGGCATGTATCATGATGCTATGCTATCACATACTCATAATCGGGATCAATAACCCGCATCAACAATCGGCATCGACAATGTAGACGTTTAACCAACATTACCCCCAAGGGATGGCCCATATAGGGCCTAATATATAGTAGACCCATGACCTCACACAATGACCTAATATACAACATCATGGGCCTCACTCAATAACTTAATATGCATCATGGTGTGCCTCTCACATGGGCCTAATATACATCACAATAGACTCCATCACCCGCCCCTCAAATGCATCACAATGGGCCTCATCACATAGACCTCATATTCATTACATTAGGCCTTAAACATGGGTTGAATACAGATCACAATGGGCCTCAAATACGGGCCGCATATACATCACATTGGGCCTCAAACACGAGCTGCATGTACAACACACAGGCCGAATACACATCAAAATGGGCCTCAACTACGGGTCGCATATACATCATATAGGTCTCGACAATCACCCTCGGTAATCAAAATTAACCTTGACAATCGAAATCGGCCTCAATAATCAAAATCAATACATGGAATTGGTCTCGATACTCGGCCTCGACAATCGAAATCGGCCTATACAATTGGCCTTGACAATCGGAATCGGCCTCAACAATCAGAATCGACACACGAAGTCGGTCTCGATACTTGGCCTCGACAATCAGAATTGGTCTATACAATCAGCCTCAACAATCGGAATCGACCTCAATAATCAGAATCGACATATGGAATCGGTCTTGATACTTGGCCTCAACAATCGGAATCAGCCTTAATACTCGGCCTCGATAATCCGAATCGGCTATACGATAGCCTTAACAATCAGAATAGGCCTCGATACTCAGCCTCGACAATCCGAATCGGCCTATACAATCAGCCTCGACAATCAGAATTGGCTTCAATACTTAGCCTCGACAATCAGAATCAGCTTATACAATCGGCCTCGACAATCGAAATCATCCTCAATACTCGGCCTCGACAATTGGAATCGACTAATACAATTGGCCTTGACAATTCAGAATTGGCCTCGATACTCGGTCTCGACGCTAATCGGTCAATCGGCCATGACAATCAGAATCGATTGATAATCGACACTGATAATCAGCGTATAAACAAGGTAGGGTCCATAGATGATCAGCCGATCAACCATAGTATAAAGATCGGCACTCGGCTGTGGTTATATCAAATTCGATAGCACGGAGTCATCTGTCTATGGCGAATGGGGCCCACTTATTTGTGTTATCTCACAAGAGAATGATGAGAATGGGCCTAACAAAGACTAAGGGAAGGTCACAATTGTACATCCAACCATCATTGCCCATCAATGTGGACATCTAACCAACATTTCCCCAAGGAGTGGCCTACATAAGGCCAAACATATATTAGGCCCATGCCTTCACACAAAGGCCTAATATAAATCGCAATGGGCCTAATACGTCACATCAGACCTCATTAAATGGGCCGCAATTGCATTCAGGTGGGCCTTAATGAATGGGCCACCAATACGTCAAGGTGGGTCGCATTTACAGATTGCACCAATGGGCCGCACCATCTACAAGTGGGCCGCATCAATGGGCCACAAATACATCTACGAGGGCTCATGGACGGGCCATAAAAACATCTGGGTAGCGTCCACCATAACAGATATTCCCCATCCAATGTGATTATAATGTCAGAAAGACCTGGATTAAGAGGGAAAATAAATATCATATTGAACCAAACTTATCTACACCCAAAAAGGGTTTCAATGGTAGACGTCAAACCTTCACTATTTTCTGCAGTGGTCTACCTGGTAGACAGCGTGGATAAAGAATAAATACATCAATGGTGGGTCCCACCATCCATATGGACAGTGTGGATAATAAATGCATCACGGTGGAGTCCACACTGATGGACTGTGTGGATCAAATCCACACATCATGGTGGGACATACATACAATGGATAGTGTGGAACAACATATACATCATGCTAAACACCCACCGTCCAGATAGTGGATGGTTGGGGTAAAACACATACATCATGGTGGATACCCACACATGTACGCGGTGGATCCAAAGCATACATTAGGCTAGTGTACCACCGTCCAGATGATGGACGGTATGAATAAAATACATACATCACATGGGACCCACGTGCTGGGCAGCATGGATGCAACACACGTATCAGGGCAGGCCTCTGGACGGTGTGGCCTTTTCATAAATGTCAGGTGGGTTCCCACGTGGCCAATACATACAATAGTTGGATCCCACCATCTCACGTGTTCACCTGAGATTTAGATCTATCTCATTCTAATGCCATAAAACGATCTCTGAAAATGGTTGGACGGTAAGGATACAACGCATGCATCATGGTGGGTCCCACCGTCTAGGGCCTGGATGGTGTGGATAGAACACATACATCATTGGTGGTTCCCACCAAATGGACAGACGGTGTGGGTATACATACATACATCAATGGGTCCCACGTGGGGCCCACCATAACATTTATCTCCATCTAATCTGTTAATAAGGTCACACAGACCTGGATGCAAAGGAAAAATAAATTTCCTAATGATCCAAAACCTCTTTGACCCAAAAGGGTTTCAGTGGCAGATGTTTAATTCATTACTCTTTCCAGTGATGTGGGCCACCTTAGTTTTGTATACGGCTTATTTTTGGGGGGCCCACTGCCCTAAGGGGCCTACTAAATGCACGGTGTTGATGTTCACACACAACACGGTGGGGCCCATGGTCCTAGCCTATAGTGTCCACGAAGCAACAGGATGCTACTGTGACCTCTGGCGTCAGCGGCAGAGCCCTGCTGCATGTTATATATATATATTGAAAATTATTTTTTTTGTGGTTTTTCCTAGGTGGGGCCCACATCAGGGGAATCCGACCCAGCCATTAGTTTCTATGGCTCAAGACAGACCTATCAAGCCCAATATTCGATGTGTTTTGGTGTATAAAAACATCAGGGTGTATTTCAACAGTAAGAACACTGTTCTCTATGCTATGGCCCATTAGAAAGTTGGATTCGCTTCATTTTTTGGCTCAATGTCTAAAATGAGCTGGAGAACGGGATAGACGGGGTGGATTGGACCCATACATCAAGGTGGGGCCTACATGAGCAGTCCACTTAAGTTTTTAAATCAAATTGATATTTTTATTTTTCACTTGGCACGTCTGCGTGCCGTGTACACCCCATTGTCTGTTCATGCTTCACTCGACCCACGTCCAACATCCAAGGATGCTAGATGGATGGTCTTGAATATTTATCAAGGTGGGTCCCACATAGACGTGGCCCAATTGATTTAGATCAATCTGATAATTGTGTTTTCCATCACCAAAGGGTAAGGCCGACATGGCTTGGACGGTGTAGATCCAACACGTCCATCAAGTGAGTCCCACGAAAGCGGACAACATGGATACATTGCATACATCATGGGGCCAACAATCAAGGGAAGAGAGAGAGAGAGAGAGAGAGAGAGAGAGAGACAAGTGGGATGGAGGGTTCCACCACTATGAGCCCTCCCCTTCCATGCATCTAATCATTCATCAAGTGGGTCCCAATACATGTGGGCCCACCAAAACAAAAATCAATAGTGGAGATTCCTTCTCCACCAAAACGGAAGGTCTAGATGACCCCTTTCAAACTAGAAAGTACACATCATGATGGGGTCCATGGAGGATGGCCCCATCATGAAATGATCATGAGATTCAAGGTGGGCCATCGGCCACATCTAGGGTCCAAAGTGAGATCCATACCATCGATCTGTAGGCCTCACTTGGCCCATCATCAAAACAAGAAATCTAGCCTGATAGAAACACCCACCTTTAATCTCCTCTTCCTTCTTCCGCCTATAGCCTTTAGAGCTCAAAGGGGACAATTTTAATGGTTGAGATGATCTTTGGATGGTGGAGATGGGAGGTAGGATGGTGGGCTACACTAGCTTCTCCATGAAAGCCATAGACGTTGGACTCTCTTGGAGTTGCTTGAAATGGAGAGAGAGAATGAGAGAGAGGGGTGATGGGAGAGAGGGATGGTGAGTGATGGATGGATGTACTTGTGTAAGGGAGAGAGTTGACTTTGGACTACTTGTGTAAGAGAGAGGATGTGTAACATCCCAGATTTTTGCCAACCTGGGATCAGATGTCCTTAGGCAAGGGGTAGATCCCAACCCCTTATGAAATTCTCAAACCTCAAATCCTTTAGGAATTAGACAAAGTCAACTAAGTGCTAAATTGGATTAGCTACGAAATTCGCACTAATCACTTTAAATACAATCTGCAAGACCCAAAACTTGTAGAATCATTGAAGCTAGGTTACCCTAAAACCCAGGATCAATCTCATTACCCAGCTGCTCTCAGGAGCACATTGAAACTCTGTATCAGATCTTAACCGCACGTCGAAAGTCTGAATAATACGAAATTATAAAATTAGGACTGCCTTGCTGAGCTTGATAACCATCTCGGAAATCAAATCCAGATAGTGTCCTGGGGCTATTCGCTTGAGCCTGGAGTGAAGTGTGTGAGAAATGTGGATATTTTAGAAATAAATATCTAAATTTAAGTAATCTGAGACTTGCCACTTGCGGGCCTGATATAAGCAATCAGACTATCAGAATCTGACCTAAATACACCCTCAGATCAGGGGAAATTTCATATACATGGCAGTGTACTTGTAACCCTGATCGAGTTGTGGTGACCGTTGAACTGAAACTAGTCCGCCACGTGTGATCAGGGAACCTGATTGGACTGAAAACGTAACTTGACCTAGATCCAATGTCTGTGTGCTTAAGTCTGACCTTTGGTTCAAGCGGGGGCTCCAGAAATGCTCCGTTGAGCTAAAACAGATGCCCTTTGGACAAAACCTAAGTATACCTTGACCCTGGGTCTAATTTGGTGAGTTTTGGGCCTATATAAGGACCTTAAACCCTCACTCTCTTATCCCATACGAATTTGAGGAAAACCTAGGAGAGAGAAGAGAGAAAAGAGAGAGAAAGTGCGAGAGAAGTGAGAGACTCTTCCTGGTGCTCTACCTTTCTATCCTACGTGATTAATCATCACGATCTAATCGCTTTTTTGGCGATTCCGGCTTCGTTCGTAGGTAAGAAAACCTAACCCTAAGTTGTTTTAGAGTTTTCAAGAGTGTAGGTAATGGAATAGCTGACCTGTTTCATGATTCAGGTTGTCGTTGTGCCGTAAACAAAGGCGTTGGGTTCAAACTGGTTCCGGTTCAAGTTTACCGACAAAAGGTACGGACTTTAGACGTATAGGTTATGGTTTTCAATGCTTTCAATGTCAGATAATGATATATTCATGATCTGAGTGTGATTATATATGCACAAACCAATGTTCGTTTTGCGTTTCGATTGCGTATACAAATTATGGTATATTGTGTATTCTGTATAATCGTAGGAAATACCGTATACGTACAAATTTTGAAAGTATGTTAGCCATGATTTATTACTGTATGAATATGCTATATATGTATAATACTCACTCGGTGAAAGGATTCGCCCTAATACATGTTTTTTGTTAGTATACGCTATGTATGTTAAAAGAGTGTATTCTAAGTGTTTGTGAAAATGACTGAATGAGTATAGAATTCTCATTCGTGCTCGCCATGACTAATTGTCATGGATATATGATTGTTATATAGGCGATACCCTCTGCGAAAAGATTTTCCCTAAATCACGTCATGGCCAATATATGCTATATATGTTAAATTGTGTAGCCCAAGTATTTGTGAAATTGTTCAAATGAATATGGAACTTGGATTCATGCTTGCCAAGATTATCCGTCATAGGTGCACGTGTGCTATCCATGAGGGAGCTCCCTAGTGAAAGGATTTGGCCTAATACCTATGTGATCAACATACGTCAGGTATGTTGATGTATGTAATCTAAAATGGTTGTCAGGATGTTTAAATGAGTAGTAGTTAGTAAATTGTAATGTATAAGGGTGTTGAGATAGGATTCTCAACTACCTTAGTGATGTGTATGATTTCCTTTATGTAAGTTGTTTAGTTTAATCACTTACTGGTTTATGAAACGCATGTGTTTGGATTTCATGTTTACATTGTGTTTTATAACAAGCTTGTTAATATGTTTGAATTACATATTTATTTAAATTCTACTCTGACTACTTCACATGTTTAAGTTGTATTTCATAAAATCCGTGATGGGTGATTGGGGAGTGGTGTAACGATTCTGTGCAACAGCCCTGGCAGCCCTAAGCGGACAATATCAGACTTTGATTGTGTGATTTGAAATCTTGATCCGTTACTGCTTTAACCATCTGTAATTGAATGTGATTGGGGCTATTGTATAGTCCAGGCAATCGGTAATAAGCCTTGAGTTCATGGCTAAGATTCATTCACTACGAACGACGTGTTTGACAAACCCGAGCCGTACTTCAGTTGTCGACAGTGGTTAGGCCACGCGAAGTGCTTATGCATGTTCACCATGTTTGGACGCTACTGCTTGAACCTAAGGTACCGAACTTATCAGTGCAACCCCATTAACCTTGGTGCCTCGATCCGCTAAGACTCATGAGCCAGGCATGGTGGTATGGGATACCATGGTCGAGCTGTTAGCCTACGCTGGGGCCATGTGCCTCCCCGTACTGACCAGTGAACAATCAGACTCGTATTCGAGCTGTTGGCCTACAATATTTTGATGAGTGATGGGGTAGTGGTGTAACGATTCCGTGTAATAGCCCTAACAGCCCTGACCGTGCCCGGTGTAGTGACCTTGAGCATACTCTAAACACGGTGAGGCAACGAGCCTTCCCGTAGTAACAGAGTATAAACTAGGCCTGCATTGATAAGGTGATGGGGGAGTGGTGTAATGATTCCGTGTAACAGCCCTGGCAGCCCTTTACAGCGACCTAGAACTGCATCATCGTATGAGATTGTCTAGGACTGACGACCCTAGAATGGATCATTGTTTGGGAATGATATAAGGAAGGTACCTTAGTTTCCCAATACTGTTGTATGAAAAAGGATTAATAACAACTTGGTAATCATGTTCATATTGTACTGCATGTGCTTGAAAGATGTGGAGCACTGAGGGATGAAAGTATGCAGTGGACGTAAGATGGTGTCGCATGAGGGAGTATGTTGGCGAGGGCATGCATCACGACTGCATTTCATACTTGCATTAACAAGAGTACTTAAGATGGTTGATTGTACTGCTTTATCATTACTACTTGACTGTTTTGATAACATGTTAACCTATGCTTTACTGTTCCACTGAGTTGATCACTCACTCCCACGATACGGGACGGTGTTCCGAACACCCACCAGACTTTGTCTGATTGCAGATGGCGACGCTACTTCTGAGGTGGAGCCGGACTTTATGAAGACGAGGATGCTTTCTCGTATATGCTATTTTCTAGTGACTTCATGTGAGCCGTGTCTTGATCGACGGGGTTATAGGGATATTGACTAGAGGACCTTACACATTTTGTATATTTTTGAATTGTACCTATCATTCATTAACCTGGTAACATTATCACACTCTGGAGACTTACCATAGTTTATATATTTTATACATCTATCACAGTCTTCCGCTTGCAATTTAACTGTCTCTAGAGTATGATATGCTATTTTGGTATAATCCCATTCATGTTTCAATGTTCTCATCATAATCATCATTATCTATGTTGCATAAGTGATGCGTTGGAACTCGGGAGTTGAGCTTTACTCGACCCCCGATTTTCAGGGCGTTACAAGATGTTATCAGAGCATGATTTGGATTAAACCAGGCCTGGGTTATGGTAACACGACACACTCTGACGCACTCTGAATTAGGAAAGGGGCGATAAAACTTAGAAACCACATTAGAATCCCAAGTTTCGCTGACAGATGAGACTGAATATTGTAATATAGTCCACAATTGTGAGTTCTTCTAATTTTTTGTTATGATTCATATACCCAGCTGCACCCAAATCTCACCACCACCCCAAACCGGATCTCTATTGCTACTAATTAATTCAGTAGGCCACACAAAGGATTGCAACAATAATAAAATCTAGGACCACAAAGGAAAGAAAACATTTAAGTTCATATGTTCCACCATTCCACTCTATCCAGGACCATCCTCAGTTACACCATATATTATCAAATCATTTCTTTTGCCTCTAAGCGCATCCTTTTGGGCCTTCTCTTTACCCTTTTAGAACCTTCAACTTAAAACCAACTCACCCCCAACCAGTGTTGTTCTTGGTCTCCATCTCACATGGCCAATGCATCAATGCCTACTTTCCCTTATCTTATTACCTATGAATGATACCCCAAAGTTCCCTCGAATGCAATCATTTCTATATCTGTCATTCCTCATCTTGACACCTATCCATCTCAACATCCCCATTTCAACTACACATCCTATGAACATGTTGTCGATTGACAGCTTAAGATTCTGGTCCATAAAGCATGAATGGTCTTATAGCTATCCTAGAAGATCTCCCCATTAGTTAATTTGGTATACGGCGATCACATAAAACTCCAAAGGCACATCTCCACTTCATCCATCTAGCTCTTACTCTACAAGCAACATCCCTCATCAATCTGACCACTCTCATAAATTATCAACCAAGATCTTGAAAACAACTTCTCAGAACTCAATCCTAAAGTCTAACCCATTTCCTTCAAAATCTCTCCTTTCACCACCTCATTCTTCAACTTTTTTTAAGTCCTTTCATACTAGACATAAATCCTAACGTATAAATGATGAAGAATAATACTTAAACAAAAATTTACTATAAATAGTAAATATATGTATAAATTGGACTTGTGACCATTCAAATTATGGAATCTCATGAAATAAATAGGTTAGTTGAATAGAATAACGTCTCTTACCCCAAAATCATATATTACATGTCCAATAAAATCATTTCAGTTTGCCAATTAGACCCGAAAATGCCTCAAATGGAGTCGGGGACCAAACGGAGCACTTACGGGGGGACCCAGGGTGGGCCCCACATATTTTTGGGACCTAGGGGTCACGAGGACCTCGCCCAAATGGCGAGGTATCGCTAAACACTCCAGAGAGTGGTGAGGCCCTCGCCAGGTCGGCGAGGCATCGCTGGTTTTCGGGCCCGGCCGGGCGGGCCGGTCGAGCTGTTGCTGTTTGGGGGCTAGGGTAACCCCCTAGTACATGAGCCGGGGTTTAAAACCATCTCAAATGCATACCTCATTCACAAAACCCCCCTCCAAGCTCTCCCTTTTCTTCAAAAATTCGAATTTCTCTCTCAAACCTCCCCTCCAATCGCCTATTCTATCATTTTCTGTTAAAACCCACACACCCCCATCATTTACAGCAATACCTATCTTCCTACCCTCTTTATTCTCTCTCATTGGAGCTCTTACACCCCCCATTTGAGTCTCAAACTCGTGTAAACCCACTAGCCTACCCTAATGTAATATTTTCCCTTATTATCCACTCTTATTTGAGCCTTTACAACCTCCCTTGAGGCTTAAATCCATGGAGACCCGAGGATCTCATCCCTTTCCTCCATTTTCTTCACTTTTCTATGGCTCTATCCGAGCTTAGTACGGTCATTTTCTCGGATGTCTAGTCATCCATACTGTTGTCTTACAGTTTGCATGGGTTACCGTCTTTGGATGTTTATGTTTTCATGTTGATGGGTGTAGTAGTTGGTAGAACGTTTTAGATGTTAGAGGACGTTTAGGGCCCGTTCGGCCAACTACATTAAGTGAGATTAGGTGGATGGAATTGTAAAAGTAATAATAAATGTAGGTGTAAGGTGTGGTCCCTAGATTGGGTGTATCTCGTGGTTTTCAACACCATGTTTGGAATGTATGCAATGAAAAGTATATCCAGGGATTTCCTTTCAAATTACACTTGGAAATTCCTCATCATGGGATTTGGACATCCCATCTCACACTTTCCAACACAAGGCTCATTTTCCAAGGCCTATAAAATTAATTTTAAACCCAACCCACCCTCCTACCAAACATGTCACTCCAAATCCCGAGGTGGAATTAACAATGCAAACCAATTTAATATAACTTCATACCTCTGGCTAAGTAGTCTCTTAGAGTTTTTGACCTAGAGTTAGTACTCCTAGGTTTTGCAAACAAATCTGACAGTATAAGAAATCTACTGATGTAATGACCTAAACTCTAGGACCTCTTAGTTGGTCTGAGCGTATGTGAACTGCTCGAGCGTAGTCAAATTTAAGTTCGGGCAACTTAATTCCAATCAGACAGTTTTTTACCCTAAGCAATAAAACATCTTCTCGTATTAAAAATGGTATGAAATCATCTAACGTATGAGTATAGACTTCAGATTACGACGATTGGATCATTTTTAGAAATGTACATTAAGACTAGACTATTGGTTAGGCTAAGGAAGGTAAAGGACTAATTAATTATACTAAGCCAAATGAATAATAGACTTAGTTATTCAGCTTAACCGACTCAGATCTACTACACAACTTTCCTTCCGTGTTGGCCCTATCACTTACAACTAAAAGTTTCTTAATTCATCTTTGAGGAGTGCTAAGGACATATAACCAATAGAGATTTTCTTTTTAGGCCCAAGGAATTTCCCAAATGGGCAACAGATGGTTAGAAATTTGGTCCGAAATCGCATGCCATGTTGGCATACATGTTGTGCATATAAGCGTAGAAAGATAGCTTGCCTGTTAAGTTAGACATGAGTAAATAAGGTAAGTCGGGGCCGTGATAAAGGTCCTTCTTTAGTGGAATTAGGCGTCTAGTCACCAACTCACATCCATCCCTGAAATCAACCATAATACCCATCATTTTAGCTCCTTTCTGTAAACATAAGTACCAATGCCATCGTACACATCATCGATGAAAGGAAGACAAATGTATTGGAAAATTGTATCCCATTTCATGTCAAGGATAGGTCCTAAATTACACCTTGTTCCGACATACGGATCAGGATAGATCTTGAACCCTGAGAATAAAAACAATTTTAAGGGGGGGTAGACAAGTTATGAACCCAGTTGAGTTAAGTAGGTATACACGTCTACCCATTCATGGGCGCAGCGGAAGCATGGTTGGCCCTTACCCCACTGGCCCAGGATCGAAAGAAATTACTCCCAGTTATACGTAAGGTTAGGTCATTAAATAGGAACTGAATCTTTCTTAGAATGTAAAGCAATTAGGGTTCAAGTGTTAAACAATTTCATATTATAGAATAGGCCCAACAATGGGTACGAATCGAATTACAATAGCCAAGGTCAACGCATCTACAATTGTACTCGTTGAATACGAACATAATAGAAGCCCTAGCAAGTTCTACTATGAGAAACCGTTTTAGGATGATCTAGTAAGATTTAACTCACCATTTCCTTAGACATAGATAATATCGAGGACTCTCTTAAACCAAGACCTAAAGGGCAACCTTAGACATAGAAAATTTGAACCTTTCAGTGATGGTCATTCCCTAAGTTTTTAGAGTGATCGGTCTACGGAGTTATTGAAATATAAACTGCGAAGCATTCGTGGCTTGACCCAATTCTCAATCCTGGGCGACTACCAATGGACTCACTGCTTGGCCGAGCAGAAGACCAGGAGCCACCAGGACTAGGAAGGGATACGATGAGTTTTCTACCCTGGCCAGGTAGATGATCGATGTATCGGGAACCGTCTCTCCGTGTTGGTCAAACATTGAAAACAGGTATCTTACTCTCAATAGATGGGAATCGAAGTCAAGACTCCAAATAGGGAAAGAAATCCATTGTAGCAAACCATCAGGATAAAAGCAAGGGAGAAAGAAATAAATTTTTAAGGGGGGTAGCCTAAAATGTACTAGACTAGTATGTACAAGATACACCCTACCACGTATAGAGACTTGAAATCAATAAGTCTTAGGCAAATGAAATAATAGTAACCTTACTTATTGCCTTTAGCCAATTTCGGGGAGAATTTTTTTTTAAGGGGGGTAGATTGTAACATCTCGGATTTTTGCCAACCTGGGATCAGATGTCCTTAGGCAAGGGGTAGATCCCAACCCCTTATGAATCTCTAAAACCTCAAATCCTTTAGGAATTAGACAAAGTCAACTAAGTGCTAAACTGGATTAGCTATGAAATCCGCACTAATCACTTTAAATACGATCTGCAAGACCCAAAACTTGTAGAATCATTAACGCTAGGTTTCCCTAAAACCTATGATCAATCTCATTACCCAGCTGCTCTCAGGAGCAAATTGAAACTCCGTATCAGATCTGGAGCGCACGTCAAAAGTCTGAATTATACGAAGTTATAAAATTAGGACTGCCTTACTGGGCTTGATAACCATCTTGGAAATCAAATCCAGATAGTGTCCTGGGGCTATTCGCTTGAGCCCGGAGTGAAGTGTGTGAGAAATGTGGATATTTTAGAAATAAATATCTAAATTTAAGTAATCTAAGACTTGCCACTTGCGGGCCTGATATAAGTAATCAGACCATCAGAATCTGACCCAAATACACCCTAGGATCAGGGGAAATTTCATATACATGGCAGTGTATTTGTAACCTTGATCGTGTTGCGATGACCGTTGAACTGAAACTGGTCCGCCACGTGTGATCTGGGAACCCGATTGGACTGAAAACGTAACTCAACCTAAATCCAATGTCGGTGAGCTTAAATCTGACCTTTGGCTCAAGGGTGGGCTCCGGAAATGCTCTGTTGAGCTGAAACAGATGCCCTTTGGACAAAACCTAAGTATACCTTGGCCCTGGGTCTAATTTGGTGAGTTTTGGGCCTATATAATGACCTTAAACCCTCATTCTCTCATCCCATACGAATTTGAGAAAAACCTAGGAGATAGAAGAGTGAAAAGAGAGAGAAAGTGCAAGAGAAGTGAGAGACTCTTCCTGGTGCTCTACCCCGCTATCCTACGTGATTAATCATTACGATCTAATCGCTTTTCCGGTGATTCCGGCTTCGTTCGTAAGTAAGAAAACCTAACCCTAAACTTTTTTAGAGTTTTCAAGAGTTTAGGTGATGGAATAGCTGACCTGTTTCATGATTCAGGTTGTCGTTGTGCCGTAGACAAAGGCATTGGGTTCAAACTGGTTCCGGTTCAAGTTTACCGACAAAAGGTGCGAACTTTAGACGTATAGGTTATGGTTTTCAATGCTTTCAATGTCAGATGATGATAGATTCATGATCTGAGTGTGATTGTACATGCATAAACTAATGTTCATTTTGCATTTCGATTGCGTATACAAATTATGGTATATTGTGTATTCTGTATAATCATAGGAAATACCGTTATACGTACAAATTTTGAAAGTATGTTATCCATGATTTATTACTATATGAACATGCTATATATATATATATGTATAATACTCACTCGGCGAAAGGATTCGCCCTAATACATGTTTTTTGTTAGTAGACGCTATGTATGTTAAAAGAGTGTATTCTAAGTGTTTGTGAAAATGACTGAATGAGTATAGAATTCTCATTCGTGCTCACCATGACTAATTGTCAAGGATATATGATTGTTGTATAGGCGATACCCTCTGACGAAAGGATTTTCCCTAAATCACGTCATGGCCAATATATGTTATATATGTTAAATTGTGTAGCCCAAGTATTTGTGAAATTGTTCAAATGAATATGGAACTTGGATTCATGCTTTCCAAGATTATCCTTCGTAGGTGCACGCGTGTTATCCATGAGGGAGCTCCCTAGTGAAAGGATTTGGCCTAATACCTATGTGATCAACATACGTCAGGTATGTTGATGTATGCAATCTAAAATGTTTGTTAGGATGTTTAAATGAGTAGTAGTTAGTAAATTGTAATGTATAAGGGTGTTGAGATAGGATTCTCAACTACTTTAGTGATGTATATTATTTCCTTCATGTAAGTTATTTAGTTTAATCACTTACTAGTTTATGAAACGCATGTGTTTGGATTTCCTGTTTACATTGTGTTTTATAACATGCTTGTTAATATGTTTGAATTACTTGTTTATTGAAATTCAGCTCTGACTACTTCACATGTTTAAGTTATATTCCATAAAATTCATGATGGGTGATGGGGGAGTGGTGTAATGATTCCGTGCAACAGCCCTGGCAGCCCTAAGCGGACAATATCAAACTTCGATTATGTGATTTGAAATCTTGATTCATTATTGCTTTAACTATCTATAATTGAATGTGATTGGGGCTATTGTATAGTCCAGGTAATCGGTAACAGGCCTTGAGTTCGTGGCTAAGATTCATTCGCCACGAACGACGTGTTTGACAAACCCGAGCCGTACTTTGGTTGTCAGTAGTGGTTAGGCCACGCGAAGTGCTTATGCACTTCATGACGTTCAGCTGGTTGTGTGCTCATGCTAGTCGAGCTCGTCAAGTAACCCGATCTGTCAAATGTATGTTCACCATGTTTGGACGTTACTGCTTGAACCTAAGGTACCGAACTTACCAGTGCAACCCCGTTAACATTGGTACCTAGATCCGCTAAGACTCATGAGCCGGGCATGGTGGTATGGGACATCGTGGTCGAGCTGTCGGCCGACGCTGGGGCCATGTGCCTCCCGTAGTGACCAGTGAGCAACCAGACTCGTGAGCTGAATATGGTGGTATGGGACACTGTATTTGAGCTGTCGGCCTACACTATTTTGATGGGTGATGGGGGAGTGGTGTAACGATTCCGTGTAACAACCTTGGCAGCCTTGACCGTGCCCGGTGTAGTGACCTTAAGCATACTCTAAATATACGGTGAGGCGACAAGCCTTCCCGTAGTAACAGAGTATAAACTAGGCCTGTATTGATAAGGTGATGGGGAAGTGGTGTAACGATTCTGTGTAACAGCCCTAGCAGCCCTTTACAGCGACCTAGAACCACATCATCATATGAGATTGTCTTGGACTGACGACCCTAGAATGGATCATTATTTGGGAATGATATAAGGAAGGTACCTTAGTTTTCCAATACTTCTGTATGAAAAGGACTAATAACAACTCAGTAATCATGTTCATAAAGCACTGTATGTGCCTGGAAGATGTGGAGCACTTAGGGATGAAAGCATGCCGTAGACGTAAGATGGTATCGCATGAGGGAGTATGCTGGCGAGGGCATACATAACGACTGCATTTCATACTTGCATTAACAAGAGTACTTAAGATGGTTAATTGTACTGCTTTATCATTACTGCTTGACTGTTTTAATAACATGTTAACCTATGCTTTACTGTTCCATTGAGTTGATCACTCACTCCCACGATACGGGACGGTGTTCCGAACACCCACCAGACTTTGTCTGATTGCAGATGGCGACGCTACTCCTGTGGCGGAGATGGACTTTGTGACGACGAGGATGCTTTCTCATATATGCTGTTTTCTAGCGGCTTCATGTGAGTTGTGTCTTGATCGATGGGGTTACAGGGATGTTGACTAGAGGACCTTACACATTTTGTATATTTTTGAATTGTACTTGTCATTCATTAACCATGTAACATTATCACACTCTGGAGACTTACCATAGTTTATATATTTTATACATCTATCACAGTATTCCGCTTGTAATTTAACTGTCTCTGGAGTATAATATACTATTTTGGTATAATCTCATTCATGTTTCAATGCTCTCATCATAATCATCATTATCTATGTTGCATAAGTGATACGTTGGAACTCGGGAGTTGAGCCTTGCTTGACCCCCAATTTTCAGGGCGTTACAGGATGATTGCTTGTACTTGACATGTGAAGTGATGGATGTGTAATTGATTGATGGGATATATTGTAGGGATTCTCTTAGGATTGCAAACGTGCGGCATTTTCTCGAACTGAACGCGGTCCTACATCACCTGGCCCTGGTATCGCCTCGATGCGGGAGACGTGGTGTCGAAACCGCAGCGACGACACGGTTGCAATGATATAAGTTCGGGTTGAGTCGACTCAGGTTAACAAGACTTGGCTTAGGAGCATGTGCAAACGTCGGATAAAGGTCGAAGGTTACCGGACTTCAATCGGGAGGACCCTGGGAACCTACGGAATGGTACGGACTAAGATACGGGTCTTACAACTCTCCCCACCTAATAAAAATTTCGTCCCCAAAATTTACTATCACGCCGGACAAAGCAAGGGAAGAGGAATCATCGACTTATACATATATTAATTAATACCATACAAGATAAAATCAATTTATAAACAAATAGCGCTCTCTAATCTGAACCTCGTGCCCTCAGGATGCCTCATCAATGCTATGATGACCCCACTGATCCTCGGATCCTGGATCAGAAATGATCAAAATGAGAATACTATGCAGCCTCATAATCTCAACCGTAGGGAGTCATATTAGAAAATCTCTATGTTATTCGAACTCAGGGATCTAACCGTTCTAAGTTCTCAACAATCATGGAGTGCAAGGTAGCTATCAGCAGATATGTGATGTTATCCTCAGGTATTTCGAAGTTATGCTCTGATACCTTCTTTTGTCATGCCCCAAACCTGGAGATCGGATTCACAGGAATCTCGATCGTCGAATCCAGTGCCGATAGCCTCCGTAGTACCCCATTCTCGGCTCCTAGCGTCTATACGCCAGATTTCGATCCTGAGACCCTATAAGGAGGATTTTCCAACGTACATTTTTCTCGTAAGAAGCATAACCACAAGTATACCTAAATCACAAAGGCAACATCAGCATTACATATCCACTAATATAAACATTTGAATACAGAGCTGAAAAGGAAATACATATATAAATAATCAATGCTCCAGAAGACGGTTGCACGTTCCAAGCTCGACGCTACTACAACCCTAAGCCACCTACACACATCTATCATGCATAAGCTTATAGAAAGCTTAGAGGGTGGTGTAAGTATGTGCGCAAGGTAAGTGCCAAGTATTCAATATAATGCCATAATCATACAATATCGGAATATTGGCAAGATCATGAATCATACGATATTAGAGTAAGCAGAAATACTGCAAGTCTATAAATCATACAATATCGAAGTACGAAATACAAATCAATTATGCAAATGAGGACTCATAGAGAGCTAAATATCATATGCCGAGGATACAATGTAATATGTAAATCTTGTTAAGTCCATCTAGGCCATATAAGTGCAGAAACATAGTAACCCAAAATGCCATATGCCTACGGATGTATTGCAATATGCAATGCGAATGAAAAGACCAAGCTGAAGTGTGAAGTCGAGATGATAGTACGTAGTATCGTAGGCTACAGGGTCCACTGCAATGGAATTCTATCCAAACCAGTCCCATACCAAAATTTGGATAGTTAGACACAATGTGGTAAACTCCTGATCTCAGATTAGTCGTGCACCCGAACCGAAATCCTAGCAATTACGAAGGTACACGTAACAAATAGTTGCACACCACCAGCCCAAGTGGATAGTGAATGAATGAATGAATGAGTATGCAACTCCCGCTTAATAAGTCCACATATTAGTATGGTTCCTCTATGGGATCATCACCAGGGTCTATTACACTCTACGCCGGCTTGCCGCCCCTATTCGAGTGCACAACTGGGTAAGTGGAAGAGACCTCACTATATGCCTGCCAATATCGGCTCGACTCATCGATAGCAGACCCATTCCTCAAGCTGGTCAGACTTAACCTAGATATCGCTCCCTCACTCAGGTGGGTAAGGTCACGCCCCCTCCTAACCGACCACGCATAGTGGGAGATGCGGCCTATTAGTATATGGCCCTCATGCGCTCATATATATCCACTAGGTCTCGATGTTGGGGCGTCTCCTGGCCATAGAGGTTTAGAGATTTTCACTTAGGGACATTTGTGGCGCCCGTATACTAGAACCAAACATTTTCGGTGTCCCATTTAGCCATCCATGATATGCCTGTCGAGGCTACGGCCCTGATGTTGCTAGGGCATACAGTACTCACAACATGCAATGCAAGATGCATGAGTCATACAATTCAGCCATGTATACATCCTACGCATACCGTGCGCTTATGTGGGACAATCTCTGCCTATCAAGGAGTCTTATAGCAACTTGCCCAATGACATATGCAATGGTCAATCACATCTCATAAAAAACATGTAGATGATGTGTATGGGCATGTATCATGATGTTATGCTGTCATATACTCATAATCGGTATCAATAACTGGCATCAACAATTGGCCTCGACAATGTGGACGTTTAACTAACATTACCCCCAATGGATGGCCCACATAGGGCCTAACATATAGTGGACCCATGGCCTCACACAAGGACCTAATATGCAACACCATGGGCCTCACTTAAGAGCTTAATACGCATTATGGTGTGCCTCTCACATGGGCCTAATATACATCATAATGGACTCCATCGCCCACCCCTCAAATGCATCACAATGGGCCTCATGTTATAGACCTCATATTCATCACATTAGGCCTTAAACATGGGCTGAATAAAAATCCCAATGGGCCTCAAATGCGGGCCGCATATACATCACATCGGGTCTCAAACACGGGCTGCATATACATCACACAGGCCGAATACACATCAAAATTGGCCTCAACTACGGGTCGCATATACACAATATAGGTCTCGACAATCAGCCTTGGTAATTAAAATTGGCCTCGATAATCGAAATCGGCCTCAACAATCAGAATCGACACATGAAATCGGTCTCGATACTAGGCCTTGACAATCGAAATTGACCTATACAATCGGCCTCGACAATCGGAACAGCCTCAACAATCGGAATCGGTCTCGATACTCGGCCTTGACAATTAGAATTGGCCTATTCAATCAGCCTCGACAATCAAAATCGGCCTTAACAATAGGAATCGACACATCGAATCGGTCTCAATACTCGACCTCGACAATCGAAATCGGCCTCAATAATCGAAATCGGCCTATACGATCGGCCTTGACAATTGGAATCGACCTCGATACTCGGCCTCGACAATCAGAATTGGCCTATACAATCACCTCGACAATCGGAATCGGCCTCATTACTCAGCCTCGACAATCGAAATGGGCCTATACAATCGGCCTCGACATTCAAAATTGACCTATATGATTAGCCTCGACAATTTAAAATTGGCCTCGATACTCGGTCTCGACGTTAATCGGTCAATTGGCTACGACAATCAGAATCGATTGATAATCGGCACCGATAATCAGCATATAAACAAGGCAGAGTCCATAGATGATCAGCCGATTAACCATAGTATAAAGATCGGCACTCGGCCATGGTTATCTCAAATCCGATAGCATGGAGTCATCCGTCTACGGCGAATGTGGCCCACTTATTTGGGTTAACTCATAAGAGAATGATGACAATGGGCCTAATAAGGCCTAAGAGAAGGTCACAATGTGGACATCCAACCATCATTGCCCATCAATGTGGACATCTAACCAACATTGCTCCTAAGGAGTAGCCTACATAGGGCTAAATATATAGTGGGCCCATGGCCTCACACAAAGGCCTAATATACATTGCAATGGGCCGCACGACATGGGCCTAATACATCACATCAGCCTCATTAAATGGGTGGCAATTGTATTTAGGTGGGCCTTAATGGATGGGCCACCAATACATCAAGGTGGGCCGCATTTACGGACTGCACCAATGGGCCGCACCATCTACAAGTGGGCCGAATAAATGGGCCACAAATACATCCGGGTGGACCCCACGGACGGGCCATAAATACAACAGGTAGGACCCACCATAATGGATATTCTCCATCCAATCTGATCATAAGGTCACGAAGACCTGGATTAAGAGGGAAAATAAATATCAAATTAATTTAAACTTCTTCGCACCCAAAAAGGGTTTCAATGGTAGACACTCAAACCTCCACTATTTTTTGCAGTGGTCTACTTGGTAGACAATGTGCATATAGAATAAATACATCAATGGTGGGTCCCACCGTCCATATGGACGATGTAGATAATAAATGCATCACGGTGGAGTCCACACTGATGAACGGTGTGGATTAAATCCACGCATCATGGTGGGACACACATACAATGGACAGTGTGGAACAACATATACATCATGCTAAACACCAACCGTCCAGACAGTGGACGGCTAGGGTAAAACACATACCTCATGGTGGATACCCACACATGTACGCAGTGGATCCAAAGCATACATCACGGTAGTGTACCACCATCCAGATGATAGACGGTGTGAATAAAATACATACATCACATGGGACCCACGTGCTGGGCAGCATGGATGCAACACACGTATCAGGGCAGGCCTCTGGATGGTGTGGCCTTTTCATAAATGTCAGGTGGGTTCCCACGAGGCCAATACATATAACAGGTGGATCCCACCATCCCACGTGTTCACCTGAGATTTGGATCTATCTCATTCTAATGCCATAAAATGATCTCTGAAAATGGTTGGACGATAAGGATACAATGCATGCATCATGGTGGGTCCCACCGTCCAGGGCCTGGACGGTGTGGATAGAACACATACATCATTGGTGGTTCCCACCAAATGGACTGATGGTGTGGGTATACATACATACATCAGTGGGTCCCACGTGAGGCCCACCATAACATTTATCTCCATCCAATATGTTAATAAGGTCACATAGACCCGGATGCAGATGAAAAACAAATTTCATAATGATCCAAAACCTCTTTGACCCAAAAGGGTTTCAATGGCAGACGTTCAACTCACTACTATTTCCAGTGATGTGGGCCACCTGAGTTTTGTATACGACTGATTTTTGGGGGGCCCACTGCCCTAAGGGGCCTACCAAATGCACGGTGTTGATGTTCACACACAGCACGGTGGGGCCCACAACTGAAACCCACGGTCCCAGCCTCCAGCGTCCATGCAGTAGCAGGACGCTGCTACGTCCTCTAGCGTCAGCGGCAGTAGCCCTGCTGCATTATATATATATATATAATGTTTTTTATGGTTTTTCACATGTGGGGCCCGTATCAGGGGAATCCGACCTATCCATTGGTTTCTATGGCTCAAGACAGACTCATCGAGCCCAATATACAATGTGTTTTAGTGTATAGAAACATCAGGGTGTATTTGAAGAGTAAGAATATTGTTCTCTATGCTTTGGCCCACTAGAAAGTCGGATTATCTTCATTTTTCGGCTCAACGCCTAAAATGAGCTGGGGAATGGGATAGACGATGTGGATTAGACCCATACATCAAGGTGGGGCCTACATGAGCAGTCCACCCAAGTTTTTAAATCAAACTAATATTTTTGTTTTTCACATGGCACGTCCGCGTGCCGTGTACACCCCATTGTCTGCTCATGCTTCACTCGACCCACGTCCAACATCCAGGGATGCTAGATGAACGGTCTTGAATATTTATCAAGGTGGGTCCCACATGGAGGTGGCCCACTTGATTTAGATCAATTTGATAATTGTGTTTTCCATCACCAAAGGGTAGGGCCCACATGGCTTGGACAGTGTAGATCCAAACGTTCATCAAGTGGGTCACACAAAATAGACAACATGGATACATTGCATACACCATGGGGCCAACAATCAAGGGAAGAGAGAGAGAGAGAGAGAAAGAGAGAGAGACATGTGCGATGGAGGGCTCTGCCACTATGTGCCCTCCCCTTCCATGCATCCAATCATACATCAAGTGGGTCCCAATACATGTGGGCCCACCAAAACAAAAATCAATGGTGGAGATTCCTTCTCCCCCAAAATGGAAGGTCTAGATGACACCTTTCAAACTAGAAAGTAAACATCATGATAGGGTCCATGGAGGATGGCCCCATCATGGAATGATCATGAGATTCAAGGTGGGCCATTGTAACATCTCGGATTTTTGCCAACCTGGAATTAAACGTCCTTAGGCAATGGGTCGATCCTAACACCTTATTAACCTGTCAGAACTCAATCCCAAAGTCTAAAGCCGCTTGTTAACCCATTTCCTTCACAAATCTCACCTTTCACCACCTTGATCTTTCAATTTTTTTGAGTACTTTCACCCTAGACACTATCTTAAACTAGCTAAGTAGTATAACTTGGATCACTTTATATACAAACTACAAAGGCCAAGGTACCATCTCAGACAGAAATCTTATAGGACTAAATCCTTTAGAAATGAGACAAAGTAACTAAGTGCCAAACTAGATTAGCTACGAAATCGACTTGATCCACTTTAAATACGATCTGCAAGACCCAAAACTTGTAGAATCATTGACGCTAGGTTACCCTAAAATCTAAGATTAAACTCATTACCCGACTGCTCTCGGGAGCACGTTGAAACTCCATATCAGATCTAGACCGCACGTCGGAAGTCCGAATAATACCAAGTTAAGGAATTAGAACCGCTACGCTGGGCTTGACAACCATCTTGGAAATCAAATCTAGGCAGTGTCCCACAGATGTTCGCTTGAGTCCGGAGCGTGAGAGGGTGAGAACACTTATTTTCTTTACAAAATAAATATCTCAAATAGTAATATGAGACTTGTCACTTGCAGATCCGTATTAAGCAACCTGATCGTCAGAATCTGACCCAAATACACCCACGGATCAGGAAAAATTTCATAAACATATCCATGTACTTAGAATCTCCGATCGAGATCCACTGACCGTTGAACTGAAACTGGTCTGCCACGTGCGATCTGGAAACCCGACTGGAACAAAACCTTAGTTGAACCTAGATCCAATGTCTGTGATCTTAAGTCCGACCTTTGGATCATGGGGGGCCGCCAGAAGTCCTCCGTTGAGCTAAAACTAACCCACTTTGGTTATAACCTAAGTATACCTTGACCTTAGGTCTATTTCGGTGAAGTTTTAGGCTATATAAGGACCTTAAATCCTCTATCATTTCAGCCATAAGAATTTGAGAGAAACCCTGGAGAGAGAAGAGAGAAAAGAGAGAAAGTGTGAGAGTTGTGGGAGGATCTCCCTCCCATGCTTCCCTGCCGTTATGCAAGCACAACCACCCATATCTTATCATTTTTCCAGCGATTCCGACGTCATTTCTAGGTAAGAAACCCTAACCCTAACCTATTTTGGAGTTTTGATAGTTGTAGGTTATGAAATAGCTAACCCATTTCGTTCTATAGATTACCAAACTGCCGAATATAAAAGCTTAGCAAACCTATCGACTCTGTTACGATTCTACGACAAAAGGTGCGGACTTTAGGTGTATAGGTTATGGTTTTCAACACTTTCAAGGTTAGATAATGATAGATTCATGATCTGCATGCAATTGCACATGTACAAAGTGCTGTTTGTTTTCCGTTTCGATTAAAGATGAAGAATATGGAATTTTACATACTCTAGGTATTTGTAGAAACTACCGTATACTTATAAATTTTGGAAATGGGTTTACCATTATTATTTGCTATATGAATATATTATATATGGATAAAATACTTATTTGTCGAAAGGATTCGCCATAATACATGATTTGCTAATATACACTATGTATGTAGAAATAGTGTATTCTGGAAAGTACCGTATACGTATAAATTTTGGAGATGTGTTTGCCATGATTATTTGTTGTATGAATATATTATATATGCGTAAAATACTTACTTGGTGAAAGGACTTGCCCTAGTATATGTTTTGCTAATATACATTATGTATGTTGTAATAGTGTATTCTAAGTGTTTGTGAAAATGCTTGTGAGAGTAAGTGTTTGGATGATGGTGCCTTAGGTAGGTGTTGAGATGGGATTCTCAACTACCTTAGAGACGTGTATGATTTCCTTCATGTAAGTTATTTAGTTTAATCGCTTACTGTTTTATGAAACGTATGCATTTGGATTTCTTGTTTGCATTGTGTTTTATAACATGCTTGTTAATATGTTTAAATTACTTGTTTATTTAATTCTGCTCTGATTACTTCACATGTTTAAATTGTATTCCATAAATCCGTGAAAGGTTATGGGGGAGTGGTGCAACGTTTCTGAGCAACAGCCCTGGCAGCCCTAAACGGACAATATTGGATATTTGATTGTATAATTTGAAATCTTGATCCATTACTGCTTTAACTGTTCTATAATTGATTGTGTTTGAGGCTATGTTTATAGTCCAGACAATTGGTAACGGACTTGAGTTCGTGGTTAAGATTCATTTCACCACGTAGGATGTGTCTGATGAACCCGAGTCGTACTTTGGTTGGCGACAGTGGTTAGGCCACACGAAGTGCTTATGCACTTCATGTCGTTCAGTTGATCGTGCACCCGAACTAGTCAGGCTCGTCAAGTAACCCGATATATCTAATGTATGTTCACCATGTTTGGACGCTATTGCTTGAACCTAGGGTACCAAACTTACCAGTGAAATCCCGTTAACCATGGTACCTCGATCCGCTAAGACTTATGAGCTGGGCATGGTGGTATGGGACACCGTGGTCGAGCTGTCGGCCTACGCTGGGGCCACGTACCTCTCCGTAGTGACCAGTGAACAACCAAACTCGTGAGCCAATTATGGTGGTATGAGACACTATATTCATGCTATCGGCCTACATTGATAAGGTGATGGTGGAGTGGTGTAACCTTTGTGCGTAACAGCCCTGACAGCCCTTTGTAGTAACCTCGAGCATACTCTAAATTTACGGTGAGGCGACGAGTTTTGCTGCGCTGTATAGAATATGAACTAGGCCTGTATCTGTATAGTGATGAATCGTTAAAGAGGTGATGGGGGAGTGGTGTAACCATTGTGCGTAACAGCCCTGGTAGCCTCTGCAGCGACCTAGAAACACATTATTGTATGAGATTAACTAGGACTGACGACCCTAGAATGGATCATGTTTGGGAATGATACAAGGGAGGTACCTTAGTTTCCCAATCCTGCTGTTTGAAATGGACTAATAACAACTTGGTAATCATGCTCATCATGCATTGCATGTGCCTAGAAGATGTGGAGCACTGAGGAATGCAAGCATGCCGCGATCATAAGATGGTGTCGCACGAGAGAGGGTGTGGTGAGGGCATACATCATGACTGCATTCATACTTGCATTAATAAGAGTAGTTAGAAGTGTTTGATTGTACTGCTTTATTATTACTGCTTGACTAAGTTGATAACATGTTAACCTATGCTTTATTGTTCCACTGAGTTAGCTACTCACTCCCACGTTACGAGACGGTGTTTGCAACACCCACCAGACATTGTCTGATTGCAGATGGCGACGCTACTTTTGGGGCGGAGCCAAACTTTTGTGATGACGAGGATGCCTTCTCATATATACCATTTTTTAACAGCTTCATGTGAGTCGTGTCTTGATTTACGGGGTTACAGGGATGTCGACTAGAAGACCTTACACATTTTGGTACATTTTGGAATTTTACTTGCAATTATTTAACCTGGAAATGTTAACACACTCTGGAGACTCACCACAGTTTATATATTTTATATATCTATTATAGTCTTCCGCTTGCAAATTTAACTGTCTCTGGAGTATGATATACTGTTTTGGCTTAATCTCACTCATGTTCACTACTCTAATACAGTCAACATTCAATCATCATTCATTTTGTTACATATGTGATGCGTGAGAGCTCGGGAGTTGAGTTTATGCTCGACCCCTGATTTTCAGGGCGTTATAGCCATCAGCCACATCTAAGGTCCAAAGTGAGATCCATACCATCGATCGGTAAGCCTCACTTGTCCCATCATCAAAATAAGAAATCTAGCCCTATAAAAACACCCACCTTTATCTCCTCTTCCTTCTTCCGCCTATAGCCTCTAGAGCTCCAAGGGGACAATTTTAACAGTCGAGATGATCTTTAGATGGTGGAGATGGGAGGTAGGAAGGTGGGCCACACTAGCTTCTCCATAGAAGCCATGGACGTTGGACTCTCATGGAGTTGCTTGAAATAGAGAGAGAAAGTGAGAGAGAGAGAGAGAGGGGTGATGGGAGAGAGGGATGGTGAGTGATGGATGAATGTACTTGTGTAGGGGAGAGAGTTGACTTTGGAGTACTTGTGTAAGAGAGAGGATGGTTGATTGTACTTGACATGTGAAGTGATGGATGTGTACTTGATTGATGGGACATGTTGCTGAGATTCTCTTGGGATTACAAATGCACGGCATTTTCTCGAACTGAACACGGTCTCATATCACTTGGCCTGGGGATCGTCTCGACACAGGAAATACTGCATCAGATCCATGGCTACGGCGCGGTTGCAATGATATAAGTCTCGAGTTGAGTCATCTCAGGTTAATAGGACTCGGCTTAGGATCGCGCACAAACGTCGGATAAAGGTCGAATGCCGCCAAACTTCGATCGGGAGGACCGCGGGAACCTACGGAATGGTACGGACTAAGATACGGGTCTTACATGCTATCTACATGTCGCAGGTCGCCGAATTCGACCTGGAGGACCGTGAAAGCCTACGGAACGCTACGGGCTAGGATACGGGTCTTACATAAACTTCTTGATATCAGCCTATAAACTTAATTGTGCATTAATCTAACCATCAAGGATAGTTTTTATCCAACGATCAAACCATCCATCAGTTGATATTAAGATGGACCATCACGTTCTTAAAGAAAGTTATTTCTAAGATCTCAATCACTTTGATAGACAGGTCAAACCACCCATTGTTAATATCGAACTCCTATGACCATTCTAGATTATATTTGGAAACTACCTAACCATCAATTTTATGAAGATTAACAAATTTAGACAGATATAACCACAAATTCCATAAATAAATCATAATAAAATTCATAATCATGTAGTGTGGCCCTCCTACTCACATCATTCATAAAATAGGGCCCTAGGTCTCAAGATTTTTTGAATACCAAATTACTTAAGCAATCTAGCCCTCGAAATTGTATTAATAGACACTCAAACCATAAATTCTGATTTATATGGCCCACCTAAGCTGTGAATCGACCTAAACTTGGTTAACGACTATGATTGGGCCCTTCAAAAGAAGTGGATGGAGTACATTTCACAAAACATCCATGTGGACCCCACATTCATGGGTGCGCGTGCATAGACTGTGCACAACCATGGTGCACCAGATGAGAAATCCGGGTCAAGGTAGGTTGATCTAAGCCCAAAGGAGAAATTCTCCTCTCCTTTGTGTTTTCACTAGAAAATGGACAACCGTCCACTGTTTTATTCAGTGAGCCACCATATGATATTGTTTGGATAATCCAAATCGTCCATCTGGAAGGATAGACAAATCCGACCAAAACCCTATTGGAATTTATTGTTACTGCTCACATATGAGCACATAAACTCGTGCGTAAACTGCTAGGATGTGAGCGAACAATAGGAAGTTGATCCAGATTGGACCATTATATCAACCCGTATAAGAAATCTGAGCCATCCATCATGTCCATGACAAGGATCGAACGAAACTCACATCTTTCCCACTCCATGAAGCATGAATGCATAAGCACAATTTCTGGTGAAAACAAGTGTGGTTGTGGTGGTTTCTGAAAATAGAAACCGTTCGGCTGAGAGACTGGCTAACCGCACGTGGGATTCTCCTTTAATCCCAGACCTTGGTGCATGAAAATCTCAGCCATCCATTTCTCTCCGCACTTTAGGGCTTTCATTGCAATGAAAGAGTCGTCGCACGCTAACCTCGAACCCATTAAGTAAAAACTAATGACCGTCTATTTGGAGGGTCCCACAAGGTTCAATGATCCAATCCATGCCCTCCCTGTGCATTGGATCATAAGCTTACCCATCATATTCGAATCTGCCATGAGAGAGCTCGTCATCTTCCCCGTTCAACAGAAAAACCCATCCTCTGGGATGGGCCATATTTTACTGATCAAGGACATCTATGAGGTGGGCCAGTATCCTAGAAGTTGATCTATACAGTTCGATCGTATCCATACTATTAGAATACAGTAAGATCCTCTCCGATCTTGTTGGCTTATATGATTGAACCTGTAACTAATCCACCAATTATTTAGAATAGAAGCCTCTAAAAATGGTTTAATAAAGCCTATTTAAAGCTGCCTTTTAAAGAGACCATTTTCAAAAATAGAAAGTAGAAAAGAGAAAGGAAAGGGCGTTGCACCGAGCCGCTGCGCCTTGTCGAGTTCACTCAGTTCGAGTTGCAGTCGAGCGCAGGCTGAGTCCAAGGCTCCACCTGGTTTTTCCAACAAACAAAGAATAAGGAGAAGAAGAGAAAAGTAGAAGAATGAAGGATGAAGTAAAAGAAGATAGAAGGAGAAAGAGAGCGTCGTGCTTCCAATTGCCGCACTAAGCCATTCGACTCGGTTCGGGTCACATTGAGTCAGGGCTGAGTCTAGCATCTCAGGTCCTTTAAGCAGAGAAGGAAGAAAGAGAAAGCAAGAGGAGAAAGAAGAAGACTTAGAGGGGGTGCTCGTCCAGCATCTCATTCTGCTGCCGGATACACTACCGAGTCAGCGATTGACTATGTGACTCAGTTGGTCCTGAGCTCATCTAGATGTTGGTTTGGGGATGAAATTCTTTTTAAGGGGGCTAAATTGTAACCCCCTCATACTTTTCGGTACTTAGGTGTTACCATTTAAATCAAACCTAGCATGAACGCACGTAACCTATAACTTACACCACGCTTGATTACTCATGATCCACCCTTGGATGACCCCTTATGTCTCAATGTAGGATTACATCGACACTAACCAGTTGACCCACGATCTAAATCCAGCCGTTGAGGCATGTAATAAGGCACCTAATCAGCTCGATCCAAATCCAACCTATAAACTCAATTGTGCATTAATCTAACCATCAAGGATAGTTTTTATCCACCAATCAAACCATCCATCAGTTGATATTAAGATGGACCATCACATCCTTGAAGAAACTTATTTCTAATATCTAAATCACTTTGATAAATAGGTCAAACCACCCATCGTTAATATATGAACTCCTAAGACCATTCTAGATTAGGTTTGGAAACTACCTAACCATCAATTTTATGAAGGTTAACAAATTTAGATAGATATAACCACAAATTCCATAATAAATCATAATAAAATTCATAATCATGTAGTGTGGCCCTCCTACTCACATCTTCATACAATATGGCCCTGGGTCCCAAGAATCTTTGAATACTAGATTACTTAAGCAATCTGGCCCTTAAAATTGTATTAATAGACACTCAAACCATAATTTTTTATTTATATGGCCCACTTGAGCTGTGAATTTATCTAATACTTGGTCAACGACTATGATTGGGCCCTCCAAAAGAAGTGGATGGAGTAGATTTCACAAAAGATCTATGTGGACCACACATTCATGTGTGCGCGTGCATAGACTGTGCACAACCGCAGTGCACCAGACTAGAAATCCCGGTCAAGGCAGGTTGACATGAGCCCGATGGAGAAATTCTCCTCTCCCCTTCATGTTTTCACTAGAAAATGGACAGCCCTCCACTGTTTTATTCAGTGGCCCACCATATGATCTTGTTTCGATAATCCAAATCGTCCATCTGGAAGGACAAATAAATCTAACCAAAACCCTATTGGAATTTATTGTTACGGCTCATGCTCACGTATGAGCACACAAACTTGAGCGTAAACCGCTAGGATATGAGCAAACAATAGGAAGTTGATCCAGATTGGGCCACTATATCAACCCGTACAAGAAATCTGAGCTGTCCATCATCTCCATGACAATGATCGGACCAAACTCATGTCTTTCCCACACCATGAAGCACGAATGCAAGTGCACAGTTTCTGGTGAAAACAAGTGCGGTTGTGGTGGTTTTCAAAAATAGAAACCGTTTGGCTAACAAACTGGCTAACCACACGAGCAATTCTCCTTTAATCTTATCCCTTGGGTAGGAAAATCTCAGCCATCCATTCCCCTTCGCACTTTAGGGCTTTCATCGCAATGAAAGAGCCGCCGCACGCTAACCTCGAACCCATTAAGTAAAAACTAATGATCGTCTATTTGGAGGGTCCCACAAGGTTCAATGATCCAATCCATGCCCTCCCTGTGCATTAGATCATAAGCTTAACCATCATATTTGAATCTGCCATGAGAGCGCTTGTCTTCTTCCCCGTTCAACAAAAAAACCCATCCTCTGGGATGGGACATATTTTACTGATCAAAGACGTCTGTGAGGTGGGCCAGTGTCCCAGAAGTCGATCTATATAGTTCGATCGTAGCCATACTATTAAAATATAGTAAGATCATTTCTGATCTTGTTGGCTTATACAATTGAACTTATAACTAATCCACAAATTAGTTAGAATACAAGCCTCTAAAATGGTTAAATAGAGCCTATTTAAGGATACCTTTTAGGGTGACTAATTCCACAAAATAGAAAGTGGAAAAGAGAAAGGAAAGGGCATTGCACCAAGCCACTGCGCCTTGTTGAGTTCACTCGGTTCGAGTTGCAATCGAGTGCAGGCTGAGTCCAGGGCACCACCTAGTTATTTCCAACTAAGAAAGAAGAAGGAGAAGAAGAGAAAAGCAGAAGAAGGAAGGATGAAGTAAAAGAAGATAAAAGGAGAAAGAGTGCGTCGTGCATCCAATTGCCGCATTGAGCCATTCAACTCAGTTTGGGTCACATTGAGTCAGGGCTGAGTCCAGCATCTCAGGTCCTTCAAGCAGAGAAGAAAGAAAGAAAAAGCAAGAGGAGAAAGAAGAAGACTTAGAGAGGTGCTCATCCAACATCTCATTCTGCTGCTGGATTCACTACCGAGTCAGCAATTGACTGTGTGACTTGGTTGGGCCTGAGCTCATCTAGATGTTGGTTTGGGGACAAAATTCTCTTAAAGGGGGGTAGATTGTAACACCTTGTACTTTTCGGTACTTGGGTGTTACCATTTAAATCAAACCTATCATGAACACATGTAACCTATAACTTACACCACACTTGATTACTCATGATCCACTCTTGGATGACCCCTTATGTCTTAATGTAGGATTACATCGACACTAACCAGTTGACCCACGATCTAAATCCAGTCGTTGAGGCATGTAATATCACACCTAAACACCTCGATATCATCCTATAAACTCAATTGTGCATTAATCTAACCATCAAGGATAGTTTTTATCCACCGATCAAACCATCCATCAGTTGATATTAAGATGGACCATCACATCCTTAAAGATACTTATTTTTAAGATCTCAATCACTTTGATAGACAGGTCAAACCACCCATCGTTAATTTGAAACTCATAAGACCATTCTAGATTAGGTTTGGAAACTACCCAACCATCAATTTTATGAAGATTAACAAATTTAGACAAATATAATCACAAATTCCATAACAAATCATAATAAAATTCATAATTATGTAGTGTGGCCCTCCTACTCACATCTTCATAAAATATGGCCCTAGGACCCAAGAATCTATGAATACCAAATTACTTAAGCACTATGGCCCTTAAAATTCTATTAATAGACACTCAAACCATAAATTTTAATTTATATGGCCCACCCGAGCTGTGAATGTGCCTAATACTTGGTTAACGACTATGATTAGGCCCTCCAAAAGAAGTGGATGGAGTAGATTTCACAAAACATCCATGTGGACCCCACATTCATGGGTGCGCGTGTATAGACTGTGCACAACCATGGTGCACCAGACCAGAAATCCTGGTTAAGGCAAGTTGACCAGAGCCCGAAGGAGAAATTCTCCTCTCCCCTTCATGTTTTCTCCAGAAAATGGATAGCCATCCACTGTTTTATTCAGGGGGCCACCATATGAACTTGTTTGGATAATTCAAATCGTCCATCTGGAAGGACAAACAAATCTAACCAAAACCTTATTGGAATTTATTGTTACGGCTCACGTATAAGCACACAAACTCAAGCGCAAACTGCTAGGATATGAGCAGACAATAGGAAGTTAATCCAGATTGGGCCCTATATCAACCCGTATAAGAAATCTGAACCATCCATCGTTTCCATGACAAGGATCCGACCAAACTCACGTCTTTCCCACACCATGAAGCACGAATGCATGTGCACGGTTTCTGGTGAAAAAAAATGTGGTTGTAGTGGTTTCCAAAAATAGAAACCGTTCAGCTGACAGACTGGCTAACCGCATTTGGGATTCTCCTTTAATCCTAGCCCTTGGTGTAGGAAAATCTCAGCCATCCATTCCTCTCTGCACTTTAGGGCTTTCATCATAATGAAAGAGCCGCCGCACGCTAACCTCGAACTCATTAAGTAAAAACTAATGACCATATGTTTGGAGGGTCCCATAAGGTTTAATGATCCAATCCATGCCCTCCCTGTGCATTGGATCATAAGCTTACCCATCATATTCGAATCTTCCATGAGAGAGCTCGCCATCTTCCCCGTTCAACAGAAAAACCCATCCTCTGGGATGGGCCATATTTTACTAATCAAGGGTGTCTGTGAGGTGGGCTGGTGTCCCAGAAGTCGATCTATACAATATGAACGTAGCCATACTGTTAAAATACAGTAAAATCATCTCCGATCTTGTTTACTTATACGATTGAACATGTAACTAATCCACCGATTAGTTAGAATAAAAGCCTCTAAAAATGGTTTAATAAAGCCTATTTGAGGCTGCCTTTTAGGGCGACCATTTCCAAAAATAGAAAGTGGAAAAGAGAAAGGAAAGGGTGTTGCACCGAGCCGCTGCACCTTGTTAAGTTCACTCGGTTTGAGTTGCAGTCGTGCACAGGCTGAGTCCAAGGCTCCACCTGGTTATTTCCAACTGAGAAGGAAGAAGGAGAAGAAGATAAAAGCATAAGAAGGAAGGATGAAGTAAAAAAAGATAGAAGGAGAAAGAGAGCGTTGTGCACCCGATTGCCACACTGAGCCATTCAACTCGGTTCGAGTCACATTGAGTCAGGGCCGAGTCCAACATCTCAGGTCCTTCAAGCAGAGAAGGAAGAAAGAGAAAGCAAGAGGAGAAAGAAGAAGACTTAGAGGGGATGCTCGTCTAGCATCTCATTCTACTGTTGGATTCACTACCGAGTCAGCGATTAACTTTGTGACTCAGTTGGGCCTGAGCTCATCTTGGTGTTGGTTCGGGCCAAAGATTTGAAGAAAATGGGAAGAAAGAAAGGTAGAAAATAGTAAAAAAGAAGAAGTAAGAGAATGGAGAGAGAGAGAGAGAGAGAGAGAGAGAGAGAGAGAGAGAGGAGCATCATTCCATCGCACTAACTCAACTCGAACTGAGTTGGCCGAGTTTTAAGGTGAGTTAGTACGGATCTAGTGAGTCTAGTCTAAGGCTAGACCACTTGCTGGCTGACTCAGGAAGCAGAAAAGTAGAGGAAGAACGAAGAAAGAAGAAAGAAGAAAGGAAAGATAGGAGAGAACAGGAGAGAAGAAGAACGGGATTCCTAGTCTACTGAGTCGACTCACTTAGTCAACCTGCTGGTCTGCAGCAAGCCAAGTAGAGCTCAGATAGGTCAGCAACTTTTCCCAAATATAGTAATTCAGGCAAATGTAATTCCAAGGAAATTAGAGTTTGTTATTTCTTCGATAAACCTGATGGCTCATCGAGTTGACTCATCACCGTTAGTAGATCCTAATAAGGTTGTGCGATGAGATTAGTTCGAGTAGAGAGGCAGCTTCTCATTCAATCGAATCACAACCGAGCTGATTCAAGAAGCTCTAAATTTCTTTTGTTTAGACCGCACGAAAAATCAAATTGAGTCAAAGCATGTCACACCAATAGAGTCAACTTAGTTGAGTTAGGTAAGTTCACTGAGTTTATTACATAATTTTAATTTCGCTTTGGTTAATCCTCAAATTCATTTTTAAAGTGTGGAATCTAAATCTTCTAGGTATAGATCTTTTGTGAGGAATCAATTAAAATCAACATTGGGTTGGATTAGATCCAAGTTGTCTTAAATTCAAGATCGAGTATTGGCAAGAAGTACAACCACACCAAAGGTGAGGATTACCTTCAAGCTTTTCTACACCATAATAATTATCCTAGTTCATTTATTCCATTAATTTCTTAATTTATTATTTAGTAAAAATGATGATGAATGTTAGTTTATGTTTGAGTGAATTCTTTGTAAATGATTAATCATTGGATTTAAAGTTAAGTATCTAAACATGTTATGGATCGCGATTATCTCTATCCTAATTTAAATGAAACATTTTATATGGATAAGTGTATTGAAATTGTTGTGGTTTGTTTTACCACTTGTGATTATTTGATGATGTTTTAGGATATCCTCGAACTAGTGGCATATAGTGTAATGAACTAATTGAGATTATGTCATGGACTTACCATATTGTCGATCACTTATGCCTTTGTGCCTTTTTGGTGACAGTCCCTTTCTATCACATCCTTAAATGGACTAATTGCCTTATATGGCTTTGATTAACTATTTGCCCTTTTGCGGCTTTAATGAATTATTTTATACAACTTTGTGATGGTAAGTTCCACTTGTTGGACTACGATTAGCCACTAGTTGAGTAGGTTACCTTTAAACATCCTATTTGTTAGTCTCATAAGCTAGGGATGGCAGAATGAGACATATGCCTAATCTGTCGACCTATGCTGGGTGACAAACCCCTCATAGTGACCTTTGAGCTTTCTTAAAATGATTGTTTGAAATTGGATTGATAATGATTGGGCTAATCATGCATTTTTATAGCATGCAGACTTTACCGGGCGGTCGATGTAAGACACGAGGGTTTTCTTGGATCACTATGGGTTGTACCATAGAGTATTTTATCGAGTGATCCTAAATTATTATTTCGTGCATTCATACCACTATGGGTGTCCTTGTTGCATTGACTTTTCCGGGTGCCTAGTCCTCCTCAGGGCATACATTTGAGTACTTTTTTGGGATACTAGTTTACCTTGGGTATCCTTGTTACATGGTTTTTTTCGGGTGACTAGTTCTCCTTAAGGCATACCTTTGAGTACTTTTCCAGGTGGTTAGTTCTCCTTGGGCGACCTTTTGTCAGCTGGATGTGGATCCACAGGTCCGTGAGCATGTGCATGCATCCATGCATTTAATCAAGATTATCTTGTGTAATTTATTTAATGAATGCATATCTGATGAATCTTATCGATTACCATGATAATCATTGTGTAATATTTGTTATACACTATCTCTGATAACTATGCTTAATTATCTTAATGATACAATAAATCCTGAGAGTTATACCTCACTAGGATAGCCATTAACGTTATCAAACCGTATTCAGTGTGCAGGAGGCGCATATTATGTATATGCTGGTGTGTATGTGGAATAGGAAGAACCAAATGATCTTGCGACTCTCTATTCCTGATTTTAGTTCTATTTAAATTGTACTCTCAAGTTTTGTAAAAGTTAAGACATTGGTTTATATAAGTTTTTAAGTAGCCACTCGAATAATTGGTTAGGTATATTTGGACTTGATTTGTTTCTATTCTGCTAGTTTACCAACTATGATAAAGAAAGAAAGAAAATGTATGTGAAATTTGAGCCACCGTTAATGATTAGTACTTGGGTTTTTGGAAAATGAGTAGTGTACTCTGGTTCCGGGAACTGGGGTGTTACACTTATTCCTGCCATGTATATGGTAACTTCTTCACTCCCTAATGAAGCTGTTACCGGAGTAGTATATGAGTGTATCAGAGTGACAGGACTCGATAAGAGAGGAGTCCCTTTGAACTTTCTTACACTTTCAAAGGATTCAATTGATTGCGATGTAATTTGTAGAGGTGTCATTTGCAGAGATGTGGAGGGTGGTGAATTTTCTACGAGTGATTCACCATTTTCTTTCCTTGTCCATCGAACATTTGTGGGAGGCAAGGTCGAAAAATTTTGTATTGTTAGGGAACAAGGGGATTTTCCTGGATAAAGTGCTGGAGTAACAAGTGCAAGATTTTTTCTAGCTGCATTTCTTGTCACTGGGCCTCTGATCATTTGTGGCGAAGTTAGTTTGGTGGCTACACGAGATTGGGTCTTTGACCTTCGACGAGAGACAATGATCCACTCATCTCCTTTATCTTATGTGAGTGGTGATACAAATATTACTCCAGTAACAGCTCGCAAAATATTGTTTTTAGTCAGCGTTGGCATCTCTGCGATCAGCTAGTTCTCCAGGAGATTGATTATGAGCATACACGACTACGAATCCGGTTGAAGTGAAGTAGAAAGTTGTTTTGCTTGAGATGGTTGTCATTGATTACAATTACAGTATTCGTGTTGTATTGTAGCTTTAGCTGTTAATACAAACAATACCAATTAGTATTTAAATAAGAGAATGTCGTATCTTAGAGATGAAGGGGAAGATGTTCCTGTTGAGAGTAGCCATTTTGGCATCTATTTGACGTTAAATGGTGATGAAACTCATTATATATTTTCTATGTTATTATTGAGTAAGATAATCAGAAATTTCCCAGTAAGAGTCACCATTTTGTTTCGACAAGAAACGAAAGTATTTTGTTTGGATATTATCTCATTCAATAATAATAGAAAAGAATAAAGAGAATGATCATCACAATAAGTTTATTAATTTTGAATTCATTTATATCCTCTTATCCCTTGATTTTAAGATAGAATATATGAAATACAAGTATAAAATTGATTTGAATATGAAATCCGGCAACATTTCGGCTTGTAAGTTGTTCATCTTGAAAAGAGAAGTATTGTACGGGTGTGAATATCCTGTATCTTCTTCTTTAGTTCATCCAAAACATGAGTCTGAATCGAAGAAATAGTTAAACATTTGAATAATTCAACAGAGTTTAGACTTTTGGTAATAACCCTCGCGCAACAACATCTTGTTGAGCAGTCCAGCGCAATTGGTAAAAACCCGTTCTATCTTCTTTGCGCGGGTCCGCACAATAAATGTTCTTTGCGCAGGTGCGCGCAACATAATGATTTTCCTTTTTGTCCTTTTCTTCATTTGTTCTTCCATTCTCTGATCCTCCTAATTTATTCTCCAATCTTCATTTTTTATGCCTCAACATATTCCCCAACGTGAATCTAACCCTTAAGAACAGTCTCCATCCATAAATTAGGTCGTCTGACCGTTGATCATGTGGTTTGATACATGTACGATCCCCTAACTAAATCAGCAAATAGCCCTTCATCCATAATGATTTAGATATAAGATCTTTTGTAAGAATTATTCATAAATGTGCATACAGCTATGTAGAAGATTTCACAAAACTCTCATATCATCAATAATTATGAAAATGACATTAACCTAGACCCCTAATTCTAGATCATATGGTTCAACGATCCGGTTGACGTAAAATTTTACACCATGCCAATATATCATAAATAAACCATACAGGTCAAATTTCAACCCATAGATTAGCAAGACCAATGGTTAAAACAAATATTCGCTTGAGGGTGGTCCACTCAAGCTTTAGACCTGCCTGATCTCTGACCAGGGACCCCATTTGGACCATAATATGGGTGGACAAAATGAATGGGCAGAGTAGATTTCTCAAAAACATCACTGTGAACCCCACAAATAACCCTGATTGTGCAGAGTACATGTGCACCGGCATTGGACTAAACCTGACCCGATCTCCAAAATAAACTTGGTTTCCCGCTATTGAAAATTTAAACGGACAGCGTTTGTTTGAGAGATTTATGGCCCACCATGATCATCCATCTGAATGATTTGGACCGTCCATCATGTCCATGGGGCAAATTTGACCATACCCTAGGTCGTTTCATACACTGACAAGCTCCCACACTCACACAAATCCAGCTACAACCAAACTGCTCCCTTCTCCCTCCTTACTCCCGTGTTCAAGAAATTCAAACCCGTCTACGATAGAAGTTGCAGTGGGCCACCATTTTAGCCATCTCTTTCATTCAAACCATTCATCATATCCAGAAGATGAATTAGACCGAACCCTAGACCTTCCACATCAAATCCATTTGAATGACCAAACAAACTCCCATCCTCAAGTCCTTCTGTTTTTCACACCTTCCTCGCCCGAGATAGGGAACCTAGCTACAATCTAAGCTATCTGAATTGAGGACAGTGGAATTCTGATCCAACCCTAGCCGACCGAAAGAAGAAAAGGAAACCAGAGGTTGTGGTGTCCCCCATCCTTCATAGATACAAATCTATTGCCCAAGAAACCGTCCAAGGACAGCGAATTCGTTGCAGATTCAATCAAGGATCCAAGACATTCGAACGGTAGGCCACCGTGATCAAATTTGATCCACAAAGAGAAGAAGGAGAGTACTAGAAGGAGATCCATCGAGTGCGGACAACAATTTGTTTTCCATTTTTTTTTTCTGCTGCATAACAAAATTGCGTAGAAACTATGCATAAAGATCTAAAGGCCCTCACGTCCTATAAAAATCTTCCTCCCTCTGACACTGAGGAGAATACGCAGCCACAGAGAGAGAGAGAGAGATAGAGAGAGAGAGAGAAGGAAAGAAAAGAAAAGAAAAAGAAAGAAAGAAAGAGAGGAGAAGAAAGAAAAGAAGGGAATTCCTAACCGCAAGCCAAGGAAGAAGAAGGCCTAAGTTGAGCTCTGCAATCCATTGAGTCACTCAGTCACACCAAACCAAGGTAGATCATCACCACTCTCTTATAAGTTTTCTCCTTTTTCTTCCCTTCCAATGTACTGAGTCAAGACACCCTAAATAGAGTCGAAAGGGGCTGACTCAGTCAGGAAATTCGAGTATGGACTCGAGTCGAGATGAGTTAAGGTTGAATTTCCTAACCTCATGCAATCACGTCAATAATATATAGACTAATCTAAGACAAATTACAAAAGAACCTAAGCATTTAAATTGTTAAACACTAGGTTAAGAGTCTAATCCTATGACGCGCATTCCCACTCGAAGAAGACACACATATTAAAGGTGAGGGTTTTATCATTTAAGATTTCCTTAATTTAAGTTAATATGATTCGATTGCCTTTTTGCATATTTTATGTTACTATGATTCTCTCCCTGTGATCGTATAATTTTACCACCATTAATTGTCTATCCTTTGGAAATTATGATATGACTTCAATTACATGTGATCTTTAGAAATTTATGTGGCACGATGGATACAAGCCTTGCCCTTACCTTTACTAATTTTGTTGAGTTAGCCTTTGCTACTCTCCTCTTTATTGAGTTGGCCACTCCCACTCTCCTCTTTATTGGGTTAGTCATTGCCACTCTCTTCTTTGCTGAGTTAGCCATTGCTACCCTCCTCTTTGATGAGTTGACCATTGCCACTCTCCTCTTATTGAGTTAGCCATTGCTACTCTCCTCTTTGTATTATTAGCCTTGTGCTATCTACCTTTATGGCTTGGGCATGTGTCTTGGTATCCCAAAACCCACATGACTTAGTTTACGTTCTCTATCAATGCAAGTGATGTGTTAAAGGTATCACAAGTAGTGAGTCAAATACTTCTCATGGACATAATGCGTTACAGGTAGTAGCCCTCTTGGTCAGCACGTAATTCCATAGGTTGATTGACAAGGTACACAATCAATGTAAGTAAATCGCTATGCGTATTACATCACTTCTCGAGATTAGATGTCGCAACTAGTCGCTCTATGAGCACATCATGTTACGTAAATCCACCAACTACGTTGTTGTGTCGCCTTGAGATGTTTGTATAAATCCACATTAATGTTGGATACGCCGGTGAATATCCATAGTTATGGGATGTAGGTTAAGTCGGGTTTTCTATGAATATATTCCACATTGCGATGATCACTACGTATGATGAGCCGCACATACTTTGCTAGGCATGCATCTCATGTAGGTTGTTTACGCATACTGATACTTCTTATAGTAGTGGTGTACATGACGTATCAAAACCCTTACATTACTTTTATCAATCTCTTGAATTATTGTTAATCTTAAAGGATAACTATCACTATGAGTAGGGCGTTGACCCTCTCAAACTATACAGATGATGTAGGTGATGTACAAATTAAAGACCTAAAGAACCATATTCTTATAGAAGATTATACCGAATGAATAAGAAGATAATTTTATGATTTAGTTTTATACTTCTGCTGTGAACTTGATAATGTAATAAGCTCCCATTGAGAGGGCATTGATTATTTATTGGATTCTTTTACTCTAATGAAATCATCAATATAGTCAATTTTATTCTTCTGAATGATTACCTTCATAAATGTATCTAGATGTGATTATGATGAAAAAACAAGGTGTGATTTTTAAAGCATCCGATTTATACATCATTAACACCCAGTTTTCTCGGGCACAAGTATAAACTCTGGCCGTGAAAATTTGGGATGTTACTTAAGAATTGTGGGACAATTCTCAGTTGTATGTATGTTACAAGCACAAATACCACAAACAACTTCCACAACCTCCTTGGGTCTAACAGGTTCCACCTTCTTAAGTTCCATGGCCTCGACTTTCCTTATGAGATTGGCCACTCTCACCCTTATACATATTCTTCTTTTAAGATGTACATTTCTCCCTTTTCTCTTGATTAAGTAGTCTTACAAGTGGTGGGTCTTAGGGTGGTGTCTCATGATTGCGCATTTTCAGCAAGTCGATCAAAATAATCCCATGCATCATCGACCTCCTTATTCAAGAATTCACTGTTACAAATCATCTCTACGAATTGACGCTGAGCGAAGTCAATCCATTATAGAAGAAGCTTATTACCTGCCATACTTCGCAGCCATGATGTGGACAAGAATTGATGAGATCCTTGTATCGCTCCCAATCTTAGAAGAAGGTCTCTTCCTCTTTTTGAGTGAAAATTATGATTGCCTTCCTTAAAGTATTTGTTTTATGAAATGGAAAGAACTTTTTAAGAAACTCCCGTGTCATCTAGGCCCATGTGCTGATATATTGCAACTTTAAGGAATGCAGCCACGACTTAGCATTTTCCTTCAAGGAGAAGGGAAACAACTTCAGTTTAACTATGTCATTAGAAGACACGTTTGGTAAGTGCAATGTGACAACTATCTCATCGAATTCCTTGATGTGTAAATATGGACTTTCAGACTCTAGTCCATGAAACTTATAAAAGAGTTGTATTACTGCCGGTTTAAAATCCACGTTTCCTACATTGACTGGAAATATCATGCAGGAAGGTGTACTCGCCCCTGTCGATTGTAAGTAGTCTCGTAAAGTATGAGGCAAGGGAGCATGATGTACCTCGTTTTCATCTTCAACTTCCTCGATTGGTTGCCGAGGTTGATTTGCAGCCATAACTTCAGTTAACTCAGAAGATCTTAAGTGGTGCCTAGTCCTGTGATGCATATGTAATCCTTCGACTAATCCTCATTCGCTTAAGAGACGTTAGGTGTTGTCATGAATCCACTTAGGCATGAAGCACTCAAAACCTCAAAGTTCTAAATCTACCTACTCCTAAGAATTTAGAAAACCTAGAAATTATATAAGAAGGGGTAAGTTAGAAGGATATTACCGAAAGATCTAGCTAAGTCAGATGCTATAAAACAGAAAACTAAGTTAGTACAGAAATAAATTCAGAAATTTTAAGAAAATAAAAAGAATGTTAGTTTTGATCGTAACTAATTCTAAAACTTAATAAATTCAAAGAACTACAACATGTTGCAATCCCCGACAACAGTGTCAAAAACTTGTTCGCTTGTGCCCCAAATGTAGGGTTGCGTCGTAGTAATAATAATCTCAGTGAAATTGAGGTTGTATCCACATGGATTGAAGGATGTAAATTTTCTGAACTAATTAAGGAATTTATAACATCCCGGATTTTTGCCAACCTGGAATTAGACGTCCTTAGGCAATGGGTCGATCCTAACACCTTATTAACTTGTCAGAACTCAATCCCACAGTCTAGAATCGCTTCTTAACCCATTTCCTTCACAAATCTCACCTCTCACTACCTTGATCTTTCAATTTTTCTAAGTACTTTCACCTTAGACACTATCTTAAACTAGCTAAGCAGTATAACTTGGATCACTTTATGTAACGCCCCGGATTTTTGCCAACCTGGGATTAGATGACCTTAGGCAATGGGTCGATCGTAATACCTCATTGACTTGTCAGAACTGAATCCCAAAGTCTAAAGCCGCCTTTGAACTCATTTCCTTCACAAACCTCACCCTTCATCACCTTGATCTTCCAATTTTTCTAATAACTTTCACCCTAGACACTATCTTAAACTAGCTAAGTAGTATAACTTGGATCACTTTATATACAAACTCCAAAGGCCTGAGTACCACCTCGACCAGAATTCACTTAGGACTAAATCCTTTAGAAATGAGACAAAGTAACTAGGTGTGAAACCAGATTAGCTACGAAATCCGTTCGAATCGCTTTAAATACGTTCTGTAAGACCCAAAACTTGTAGAATCATTGGCGCTAGGTTACCCTAAAGTTTAGAACCAAACTCATTTCCCGTCCGCTCTCTGGGAATGAAACGAAACTTCATATTAGGTCTAGATCGCACATCGGAGTCCGATTAACCCGAAGCTAAGGAACTAGGATCGCCCCATGGGCTTAACAATCATCTCAAAAATCAGCTCCATCCGATGTTCCATGGCCATTCGTTTCGATTCGGAGCGAGGGGTGTGAAAACACTATTCACATCCAAAATAAATATCCGGAATAGTGATCGGCATCATTCGTTGACGCGTCAGTATTAAGCAACCTGACCGTCAGAATCAGACCAAATTACACCCTCAGATTAAGAAAAATTTCAGGAACATTTACATGTACTTGGAATTTCTGATCGTGGCCCACTGACCGTCGAACTAAAAGTGGTCCGCCACGTGCGATCTGGGAATCCGATCAAGTCAAAAACGTAATCCCACGTAGATCCATCGATGGTGAGCTTAAGTCTGACGTTTGGCTCAAGGAGGGATACCAGAACCTCTCTTTTGAGCTGGAAAAGTGACGAATATCCTATATTAGCAGTAACCCTTGAACCTGAGTCTATTTTTGAAATATTTTAGGCTATAAAAGGACCTTAAACCCTCTCCCATTCCAGCCATACGAATTTGGATTTGAGAGAGAGAAAAGAGAGAGAAAGTGAGGGAGATGTGGGAGAAATTCCCTACTGCTGTTCCCTGCCGCTATTCGGCCTACACCGCCCTGTTCTAGGCGCTTTCCCGGCGGTTTCCATCCCATTTGAAGGTAAGAAACCCTAACCCTAGGTCTGATTTGAGGTGGGATCGATGTGGGTTGTGTAACGACTAACCGATTCCGCTCTTTAGGCTAGAAATCTCCCGTATACGGAAGTTCTTCTACCCTTGCTGATTCGTTTCGTTTCCAAAGGCAAAGGTGAGGACTTTAAGTGTATAAGTTACGGTTTTCAACGCTTTCAATGTCAGATAATGGTAGATTCATGATCTGCATGCAATTGCACATGTACAAAGTGCCTTCCGTTTTCTGTTTCGATTAGAATTGTAGAATTTGGAATTTCACATACTCTAGGTATTCGTATAAAATACCGTATATGTATTTTTTATGGAAATGTGTTTGACATGTTTATTTGTCATATGGATATATGACGTATGGATAAAATACTTATTTGGCGAAAGGATTCGCCTAAATACATGTTTACTAATAAACACTATGTATGTAGAAATACGGTATTGTAAGAAGTACCATATACATGTATATTTTAACGATGTGTTTGTCACGATTAATTGTCGTATAAATATATTATGTGCGTATAAAATATTTTCTTGGCGAAGGGAATCGCCGTAATACATGTTTGCTTGTATACACTATGTATGTTGAAAATGCGTATTCTAGAAAATACTGTATACGTATAAATTTTGGAGATGTATTTATCATGATTATTTGTTGTAGTAATATATTATACATGGATAAAATACTCACTTGGCTAAAGGATAGCCCTAATACATGTTTTGCTAACATACACCATGTATGTTGTAATAGTATATTCTAAGTGTTGTGAAAATGACTGAATGAGTATAGAATTCTCATTCGTGCTCGCCATGACTAATTGTCATGGATAATTGATTGTTGTATTGGCAATACCCCTTTGACGAAAGGATTTACCCTAAATCACGCCACGACCAATACACACTACATATGCTAAAATGTGTGGCCCAAGTGTTTGTGGAAATGACTGAATGAATATGGAACTTGGTTTCCTGCTTGCCATGACTATCCGTCATGGGTGTATGCGTGTTATGATTGGGGTAACTCCCTAGTGAAAGGATTTGGCCTTATACCTCTGTGATCAACATATGTCATGTATGTTGATTCCTGTATTTTAAAGTGTTTGTTGAAATGTCTGAATGAGTAGTAGTTAGTAAATTGTAATGTTTAAGGGTGTTGAGATTGGATTCTCGACTATCCTAGCGACGTGCATGATTACCTCCATGAGGTTGATCACCTAAACCACTTACTTACAATACATGTGTTTGTATTCCTATTAATGTAGTGTTTTACAACATGCTTTATAATATTCCTATTACTTTATTTATCATGCTTGAATTACTTTGTTTATCATGCTTTACTCCACATGCTATGGATGACAATTGATTGTGCTTGGGGCTATGATTATAGTCCAGATAATCGGTACTAGATTGGAGATCGTGGTTGAGTTTCATGTCGCCACGTGAGATGTGTTCGACGAACTCGAGTCGTACTTCGGTTGGCGATAGTGGTTGGCCACGCGAAGTGCTTATGCACTTCATGTCGTTCAACTTGTTGTGCGCTCGAGCTAGCCAAGCTCGTCATGTAACCCGATTTGTCTAATGTATGTTCACCATGTTTGGTCGCTACTGCTTGAACCTAGGGTACCAAACTTACCAGTGAAAACCCTTTTAACCATGGTACCTCGATCCGCTAAGACTCATGAGCCGGGCATGGTGGTATGGGACACCGTGGTCGAGCTGTCGGCCTACGCTGGGGCTACATGCCTCCCCGTAGTGACCAGTGAGCACCTTAACTCGTGAGCCGATTATGGTGGTATGGGACACTATATTCGTGCTGTCGGCCTACATTGATAAGGTGATGGGGGAGCGGTGCAACCTTTGTGCGTAACAGCCCTGGCAGCCCTTTGTAGTGACCGCGAGCATATTCTGAAGTCGCAGTGCGCCTTAGGGTTCGCCACGATATATAGAGTATGAACTAGGCCTGTTTCTGTATAGTGATGAATCGTTTAAGGGGTGATGGGGGAGTGGTGCAACCTTTTGTGCGTAATGACCACTCGGCCTCTGCAGTGACCTAGAAAATACACCATCGTCTGATATTAACTAGGACTGACGACCCTAGAATGGATCATGTTTGGGAATGATACAAGAGAGGTACCTTAGTTTCCCAATCCGCTTTGTTTGAAATGGACTAATTAAAAACTCGGTAATCATGCTCATCATGCATCGCATGTGCCCGGGAAGATGTGGAGCACTTGTGGGATGTAAGCATGCGCGAACGTGAGATGGTGTCGCATGAGGGAGTATGTCGGTGAGGGCATCCATCATACCTGCATTCATACTTGCATTAATCAGAGTAACTAGGAGTGCTTGATTTACTGCTTTATCATTACTGCTTGACGGCATCGATAACATGTTAACTTATGCTTTATTGTTCCACTGAGTTAGCTACTCACTCCCACGTTACGGGACGGTGTTGTACACACCAAACAGATTTGTTGAATTTCAGATAATGGCGATGCTTATGAAGCAGAGCCGGACTACTTCTATGGTGATGAGGAGGAGTTCTCCTATCTGTATCTCTCTGACAGGTCTATGAAGATCTGGTATTGTACTGACGGGGCTATGGTATTTGGGATAGGAGACATCACACGTCATCACATTAGGTATATTTTAGAACTGTCCTTGTAATTATTTAACCTGGTAATGTTATCACACTCTGGAGACTCATCATAGTTTATATATCTTATCTATCTATTATAGTCTTCCGCTTGCAAATTTAACTGTCTCTGGAGTATGATATGTTGTTTTGGCTTAATCTCACTCATGTTCACTACTCTAATACAGTCAACATTCAATCATCATTCATTTTGTTGCATAAGTGATGTTCTGGAACTCGAGAGTTTAGTTACTACTCGACCCCCGATTTTCAGGGCGTTACAAGATGGTATCAGAGCGTGATTTTGATTAAACCGGACCTGGGTTATGGTCACACGACGCACACTGACGCACTCTGACTTAGGAGGGAGCGACGGAATGTAGAAACAGTCATGGGTATTCCGACTTCACCAATTGGCGAAGTTCGCTGAAAACAAACGTCGAAATCGAGTCCGTATTAACCCTCGGTTGCACGGGTCGATCTTAAAATGTTCCTAGGTCGTCTATAGATAATTCTAGATTACAATCCACCTCACCCTAACCGTTGACAATCGGTAGAATATAGGATAGGCGTGATGAGGATAACTATTCCAAATCCTCGTAGCTTCTCTGGACCCCTCACGGAGACTTCTCGAATCCATGAGGAAGAAAGCAGAAAATAGAAATAAATTCTACTACATTCGAAATTGGTTAATGAATGTCAAAAAATAAAATGAGTTCACAACCCTTTAAATAGGGATACCAAGTAATGAGAATGAAATCAGAAACAAACTACAACTAAAACTCCTAGAATTCGCGACTTACTATATATGGGTCGTGATGTCTACTAGTGGGTAAAGTTTTCGGTCAAAAAAAAATAAAAATAGTAAGTGTCCTAAACGACTTCACCCAACCGTTCTCCTAATTATTCTAAACTCTTTTCTCATTGGGCAGAACTCCTAAAGCCCAACGGATGAAGAGAAATCAAACTAAAACTACTATTTTGGCAAAACGAAATTAAAGCGGGGAAATAACGGTCAATCGGGGGGTTTTCTCGCAATTCCGGGCTGCGCAACCCGACATAGCGGGTTGGTTGGCTTCATTAGCTCGTCCTACCCCAAATTCATATATTTTACGTCAGATAACTCATTCCGGATTGCAAGATATGTCCAGTTTGCCCGAAACTACCCGAAATAGAGCGAATCGGAGTCGGGGGCCTCCCCACTTAAATTCGATGGGACCCAGGGTCGAACCAGGGTGCATTTGGCACCTTGGGACCATGAAGAACAGGGCCCCACCGCGGCGGCGCGGTTCCGGCCAAGTCCGACCGCGGCGGCGCCGCGGCACCGGCGGCGGACCGCGGTCCGATCGCTTTTCCGGCGTGGGTCCAAGGCCCAGGTTGGTCGGCCCAGCCTCCTCTACCCCCTGGCACGTGCCATTTTGGCAAATGTTTAGGATTTTAGGGGTTAGAGCTCCCCTCTCTCTCATATCACCCCTTCCAAACGCCCAAACCCACCATTTCCGATTTTTCTCTCAACCCATTCCCCTAAACCTTGCAATCCCCCATTTTCTTCCATAAATCACCCACTCCAACTGTCCACAACAGCCCTAGCCTCCTCCTTTTCCCTTTTTTCTAACGTTGGAGCTCTCACATCCCTCATTTGGAGCTCAAATTCGTGCAACCTTCAAACCTATCTCATTTACCTTCTTCATTCCCTACCTTTTTGGCCTTTACAATCCCTGTTGAAGCTCAAGTCCATGGATAACCAAAAAACTCCAGCCCCCCCATTTCCCTTATCCGCATTTTCCATGGCTCTATCCGAGCTCATCCATATGTTGTCTTGTAGTTTGCATGGGCTACTATCTTAGGGTGGTTATGTTTTCCTGTTGATAGGTGTAGTAGTTGGTAGGATGTTTTAGATGTTTGAGGACGTTTAGGGCCCGTTCGGCCAAATTGCATTAAGTACGATTGGGTGGATGGAATTGTAAAAGTAATAATAAATATATGTGTAAGGTATGGTCCCTAGATTGAGTGTATCCCATGGTTTCCGATACTAGGTTTGGAATGTATGCAATTAAACGTAACTCTGAGTTGTCCTTCCAAATTTCACTTAGAAATTCATTATCCTGGGATTTGGAAATCCCATCTCACGTTTTTCCAACACCAGGCTCCTTTTTCCAAGGCCTATAAAATTTAATCCCCTCCCACCCTCCTACCAACCATGTCACACCCAATCCCAAGGTAGGATTAGTAATGTGGTCCCATTTAATACAACTTAAGGCTACTGGCCAAATTGTGTTGAAGTGATAAAGTCCCTTGATATACATTAACCCACCGCACTCTGATAGCTTAAGCTTTTGGAGTAAATGGTTGTTTGATAGATAGGCCCATAGAGTTTGGACCTAGAGCGATACTCCTAGCCTTGACAGACCTGACCATATAGAAAATCCAACAAATTAATAATACAAACTCCAGGATCTTCTTAGCTGGTGTGAGCATGTGTGAAAAGCTCGAGCGTCAAGTACAGACAACTCAATTCCACTTAGACAACGTTTGACCCTACACGATGAATAATTTCTTGTATTAGAAATGATCTGAAATCATCTAGTGTGTAAGTATAGACTAATAGATTACCACTATTCATAAATTGAGACTAGGCTACTGGTTCTACTACGGAACGTAAAAGACTGATTATGCTAAGATAATTGCAAGATAGTTGAAAGATGGACTTAATTAATGGGCTGGATTAGGTTGGAGTGAGACCTCACTCCTTCGTCGGACCCCTTAATACTCATAGGCTCCTTTAATAACTCATGGGAAGGTTGTATGACATAGAAACTGTTCACGCTCATAGAAAACTTATATATCCTTTGGATTTAATGTTAGATCAAATCAATACACCCTCAGAATTGCCTTCTCCAGGACTTAGTACAATCGGGGACACGGGGCAGAGAAACTACACATTAGCGAGGTATTCGCGGTTTGAATCGAATTCTCAATCCTGGTAGTGACCAATGAACCCTATGCTTTGCTCAAGCAGAAGGTCGGGATCAGCTAGGATTAAGGACTGATACGATGATTTTCTGTCTTCGCGAGGTAGAAGGTCTATGTATCTGGCTCAGACCCACTACGCAACTTTCTTCCGTGTTGGCTTGACCACTTACAACCAAAAGTTTATAACTTTGTCTTTGAGAAGTGTGAGAATATATAGCCAATAGAAATATTTCCTTTTAGGCCTAAGGAATTTCCCAAGTGAGCAACAGACAGTTAAGAATCAGGTCCTAAATCACATCCCATGTCGGCATACATATTGTGCTTATGAACGCAAAAAGATAGCCTGCCTATTAAGCTAGACATGATTAAATAGGATAAGTCTGGACCGCGACAAAATTTCTTGGTAGAATTAGGCATCTCGCCATAAACTCACACCTGACCCCGAATCAACCACAATACCCTTCATCTTTAGCTCCTTTCTATGACCATAGGTGTCAATGTCATAATACACAACATTGATGAAAAGAAGACCAATGTAGTGGGAGATCGCATCCCATTTCATGTCAAGGATAGATCATAAACTACACCTTGTTCCGATATACGGAGCAGGACATAAATCTTGAGCCTTGAGGGTGAAAATAAAATTTTAAGGGGGGTAGAACATTATGATCCCAATCTAGTTAGGTTACCTATTGCGCCTCTTTGATCTGGGTGGCGCAGCGGAAACGCGGTGGACCCTACCCCACTGGCCCAGGATCGAAACGGTGCTCGTTAACATATGCACATTATAGAAGCCCTAACAAGTTTTACTATGAAACCATTTTAGGATGATCTAGTAAGATTTGATTCACCCTTTCCTTGGACATAGATAATATCGAGGACTCTCTTAGACTAAGACCTAAAGGGCAACCTTAGAATAAACAATTTAAGCCTTTCAATGATGGACATTCCCTACTCTTAGAGAGTGATCGGACTACGGAGTTACTGACATCTACAACTGCGAAGTTTTCGCGGCTTGACCCAATTCCCAATCCTGGGTGACTACCGATGGACTCTCTCACGACGAGCGGACGACCAGATCCACCAGGATTCGGAAGGGATATGATGAGCTTCCTACCCTGGCCCGGTAGATGATCGATGTATCGGGATCGAGCCCACTATTACCGTCTCTCCGTGTTGGTCAAACATTGAAAACAGCTATCTTACTCTAAATTGTGGGAATTGTCGTCGAGACTCCAAATAGGTAAAGAAATAAATGGTAGCAAACCATCAAGGTATGAGAAATGGATGAAGAATTAAGTTTTAAAGGGGGTAGACTAAAAGGAACCAGACTAGTATATACCCTACCACGCGTAGGAACTCGAAATCAATAAGTCTTAGGCAAATGAAATAATAGAAATCTTTCCTCATTACCCTTAGGCAATTTCGGGGACGAAATTTTGTTTTAAGGGGGGTAGATTGTAACGCCCCGGATTTTTGCCAACCTGGGATTAGATGACCTTAGGCAATGGGTCGATCGTAATACCTCATTGACTTGTCAGAACTGAATCCCAAAGTCTAAAGCCGCCTTTGAACTCATTTCCTTCACAAACCTCACCCTTCACAAACCTCACCCTTCATCACCTTGATCTTCCAATTTTTCTAATAACTTTCACCCTAGACACTATCTTAAACTAGCTAAGTAGTATAACTTGGATCACTTTATATACAAACTCCAAAGGCCTGAGTACCACCTCGACCAGAATTCACTTAGGACTAAATCCTTTAGAAATGAGACAAAGTAACTAGGTGTGAAACCAGATTAGCTACGAAATCCGTTCGAATCGCTTTAAATACGTTCTGCAAGACTCAAAACTTGTAGAATCATTGGCGCTAGGTTACCCTAAAGTTTAGAACCAAACTCATTTCCCGTCTGCTCTCGGGAATGAAACGAAACTTCGTATTAGGTCTAGATCGCACATCGGGAGTCCGATTAACCCGAAGCTAAGGAACTAGGACCGCCACACTGGGCTTAACAATCATCTCAAAAATCAGCTCCATCCGATGTTCCATGGCCATTCGTTTCGATTCGGAGCGAGGGAGTGTGAAAAACACTATTCACATCCAAAATAAATATCTAGAATAGTGATCTGGCATCATTCGTTGACGCGTCAGTATTAAGCAACCTGACCGTCAGAATCAGACCAAATTACACCCTCGGATTAAGAAAAATTTCAGGAACATTTACATGTACTTGGAATTTCTGATCGTGGCCCACTGACCGTCGAACTGAAAGTGGTCCGCCACGTGCGATCTGGGAATCCGATCAAGTCAAAAACGTAATCCCACGTAGATCCATCGATGGTGAGCTCAAGTCTGACGTTTGGCTCAAGGAGGGCTACCAGAACCTCTCTTTTGAGCTGGAAAAGTGACGAATATCCTATATTAGCAGTAACCCTTGAACCTGAGTCTATTTTTGGAATATTTTAGGATATAAAAGGACCTTAAACCCTCTCCCATTCCAGCCATACGAATTTGGATTTGAGAGAGAGAAAAGAGAGAGAAAGTGAGGGAGATGTGGGAGAAATTCCCTACTGCTGTTCCTTGCCGCTATTCGGCCTACACCGCCCTATTCTAGGCGCTTTCCCGGCGGTTTCCATCCCATTTGAAGGTAAGAAACCCTAACCCTAGGTCTGATTTGAGGTGGGATCGATGTGGGTTGTGTAACGACTAACCGATTCCGTTCTTTAGGCTAGAAATCTCCCGTATACGGAAGTTCTTCTACCCTTGCTGATTCGTTTCGTTTCCAAAGGAAAAGGTGAGGACTTTAAGTGTATAAGTTACGGTTTTCAACGCTTTCAATGTCAGATAATGGTAGATTCATGATCTGCATGCAATTGCACATGTACAAAGTGCCTTCCGTTTTCTGTTTCGATTGGAATTGTAGAATTTGGAATTTCACATACTCTAGGTATTCGTATAAAATACCGTATACGTATTTTTTATGGAAATGTGTTTGACATGTTTATTTGTCGTATGGATATATGACGTATGGATAAAATACTTATTTGGCGAAATGATTCGCCTAAATACATGTTTACTAATAAACACTATGTATGTAGAAATACGGTATTGTAAGAAGTACCATATACATGTATATTTTAACGATGTGTTTGTCACGATTAATTGTCGTATAAATATATTATGTGCGTATAAAATATTTTCTTGGCGAAGGGAATCGTCGTAATACATGTTTGCTTGTATACACTATGTATGTTGAAAATGCGTATTCTAGAAAATACTGTATACGTATAAATTTTGGAGATGTATTTATCATGATTATTTGTTGTAGTAATATATTATACATGGATAAAATACTCACTTGGCTAAAGGATAGCCCTAATACATGTTTTGCTAACATACACCATGTATGTTGTAATAGTGTATTCTAAGTGTTGTGAAAATGACTGAATGAGTATAGAATTCTCATTCGTGCTCGCCATGACTAATTGTCATGGATAATTGATTGTTGTATTGGCAATACCCCTTTGACGAAAGGATTTACCCTAAATCACGCCATGACCAATACACACTATATATGCTAAAATGTGTGGCCCAAGTGTTTGTGAAAATGACTGAATGAATATGGAACTTGGTTTCCTGCTTGCCATGACTATCCGTCATGGGTGTATGCGTGTTATGATTGGGGTAACTCCCTAGTGAAAGGATTTGGCCTTATACCTCTGTGATCAACATATGTCATGTATGTTGATTCCTATATTTTAAAGTGTTTGTTGAAATGTCTGAATGAGTAGTAGTTAGTAAATTGTAATGTTTAAGGGTGTTGAGATTGGATTCTCGACTATCCTAGCGACGTGCATGATTACCTCCATGAGGTTGATCACCTAAACCACTTACTTACAATACATGTGTTTGTATTCCTATTAATGTAGTGTTTTACAACATGCTTTATAATATGCTTATAACATGCCTACTAGCATGTTTAAATTACTTTATTTATCATGCTTGAATTACTTTGTTTATCATGCTTTACTCCACATGCTATGGATGACAATTGATTGTGCTTGGGGCTATGATTATAGTCCAGACAATCGGTACTAGATTGGAGATCGTGGTTGAGTTTCATGTCGCCACGTGAGATGTGTTCGACGAACTCGAGTCATACTTCGGTTGGCGATAGTGGTTGGCCACGCGAAGTACTTATGCACTTCATGTCGTTCAACTTGTTGTGCGCTCGAGCTAGCCAAGCTCGTCATGTAACCCGATTTGTCTAATGTATGTTCACCATGTTTGGTCGCTACTGCTTGAACCTAGGGTACCAAACTTACCAGTGAAAACCCTTTTAACCATGGTACCTCGATCCGCTAAGACTCATGAGCCGGGCATGGTGGTATGGGACACCGTGGTCGATTTGTCGGCCACGCTGGCTGGGCTACATGCCTCCCGTAGTAACCAAAGTGAGCACCTTAACTCGTGAGCCGATTATGGTGGTATGGGACACTATATTCGTGCTGTCGGCCTACATTGATAAGATGATGGGGGAGCGGTGCAACCTTTTGTGCGTAACAGCCCTGACAGCCCTTTGTAGTGACCGCGAGCATATTCTGAAGTCGCAATGCGCCTTAGGGTTCGCCACGATATATAGAATATGAACTAGGCCTGTTTCTGTATAGTGATGAATCGTTTAAGGGGTGATGGGGGAGTGGTGCAACCTTTTGTGCGTAAATGTCCCGGCGTCTCTGCAGTGACCTAGAAAATACACCATCGTCTGATATTAACTAGGACTGACGACCCTAGAATGGATCATGTTTGGGAATGATACAAGGGAGGTACCTTAGTTTCCCAATCCTGCTGTTTGAAATGGACTAATTAAAAACTCGGTAATCATGCTCATCATGCATCGCATGTGCCTGGAAGATGTGGAGCACTGTGGGATGTAAGTATGCGCGAACGTGAGATGGTGTCGCATGAGGGAGTATGTCGGTGAGGGCATCCATCATACCTGCATTCATACTTGCATTAATCAGAGTAACTAGGAGTGCTTGATTTACTGCTTTATCATTACTGCTTGACTGCATCGATAACATGTTAACTTATGCTTTATTGTTCCACTGAGTTAGCTACTCACTCCCACGTTACGGGATGGTGTTGTACACACCAAACAGATTTGTTGAATTTCAGATGATGGCGATGCATATGAAGCAGAGCCGGACTACTTTTATGGTGATGAGGAGGAGTTCTCCTATCTGTATCTCTCTGACAGGTCTATGAAGATCTGGTATTGTACTGACGGGGCTATGGTATTTGGGATAGGAGACATCACACGTCATCACATTAGGTATATTTTAGAACTGTCCTTGTAATTATTTAACCTGGTAATGTTATCACACTCTGGAGACTCATCATAGTTTATATATCTTATCTATCTATTATAGTCTTCCGCTTGCAAATTTAACTGTCTCTGGAGTATGATATGTTGTTTTGGCTTAATCTCACTCATGTTCACTACTCTAATACAGTCAACATTCAATCATCATTCATTTTGTTGCATAAGTGATGTTCTGGAACTCGAGAGTTGAGTTACTACTCGACCCCCGATTTTCAGGGCGTTACACTTTATATACAAACTATAAAGGACTAAGTACCACTTCAGACAGAAATCTTATAGGACTAAATCCTTTAGAAATGAGACAAAGTAACTAAGTGTCAAACTAGATTAGCTACGAAATTCACTTGATCCACTTTAAATACGATCTGCAAGACCCAAAACTTCTAGAATCATTGACGCTAGGTTACCCTAAAATCTAGGATCAAACTCATTACCCGACTGCTCTCGGGAGCATCCCGAAACTCCGTTTCAGATCTGAACCATGCGTCGGAAGTCTGAACAACACGAAGTTAAGGACTTAGGACCGCCTCACTGGGCTTGACAACTATCTCGGAAATCAAATCCAGACAGTGTTCCATGGCGGTTCGCTTGAGTCCGGAGCGAGAGAGTGCGAAAACACTTATTTTCTTTCCAAAATAACTATCTTGAATGGTAATCTGAGACTTGTCGCTTGTGGTCACTTTGTAAGCAACCAGACAGTCAAAATCTGACCCAAATACACCCTTGGATCAGGAAAAATTTCATAAACATATCCATGTACTTAGAATTTCTGATCGAGATCCGCTAACCGTTGAACTGAAACTAGTCCGCCACGTGCGATCTGGAAACCCAACTGGAACGAAAACTTAACTAAACCTAGATCCAGTATTAGTAAGCTTAAGTCCGACCACACACAGAAAAGGGGCTGCCAGAAGTCCTCCGTTGAGCTGAAACAAGTCCGCTTTGGTTATAACCCAAGTATACTTTGACCTTAAGTCTATTTTGGAGACTTTTTAGGCTATATAAGGACCTTAGAACCCTTTCTCTTACAACCATACGAATTTGAGATTTGAGAGAGAGAAAAGAGAGAGAAAGTGTGGGAGATGTGGGAGAGTCTCCCTGCCCTTCTTCCCTACTGCTATCCATGCTCCACCACTCCATTCTAATCGCTTTCCCAGTGATTCCAGCTCCGTTTCTAGGTAAGAAACCCTAACCCTAATCTGATTTAGGGTATTGATAGTTGTAGGTTATGAAATAGCTAACCTATTTCATTCTATAGGTTGCCAAACTGTCGTATACAGAAGCTTAGCAATTCTATCGACTCCGTTTCGATTCTACGATAAGAGGTGAGGACTTTAGGTGTATAGGTTACGGTTTTCAATGCTTTCAATGTCAGATAATGATAAATTCATGATCTGCATGCAATTGCACGTGCATAAAGTGCTTTCTGATTTCTGTTTCGATTAAAGACGTAAAATATGGAATTTTACATATTCTAGGTATTCGTAGAAAATACTGTATATGTATATATTTTGGAAATGTGTTTGACATAATTATTTGTTGTATGAATATATGATATATGGATAAAATACTTATTTGGCGAAAGGATTCACCCTAATACATGTTATGCTAATATACACCATGTATGTAGAAATGGTGTATTGTAGAAAATACCGTATACGGATATATTTTGAAAATGCGTTTGACATGATTATTTGTTGTATGAATATATGATATATAGATAAAATACTTATTTGGCGAAAGGATTTGCCCTAATACATGTGTAACGCCCTGAAAATCGGGAGTCGAGCATAAACTCAACTCCCGAGTTCCAACGCATCACTTATGCAACAAAATGAATGATGATTGAATGTGATCGGTATTAGTGCAATGAACATGAGTGAGATTAAGCCAAAACAGCATATCATACTCCAGAGACAGTTAAATTTACAAGCGGAAGACTGTGATAAATAGATAAAATATATAAACTGTGGTGGGTCTCCAGAGTGTGATAAAGTTACCAGGTTAACTAATTACAAGTATGATTTTAAATTATACCAAGTTGTGTAGTGTGATCTATTCAACATCCCTGTAGCCCCGACATCAAGGCACGGCTCTCACGAAGCCGCCAGAAAACAGCATATACGAGGAAGCATTCTCGTCATCATAGAAGTCCGGCCCCGCCTCAGAAGTAGCGTCGCCATCTGCAATCAGACAAAGTCTGGTGGGTGTTCGGAACACCGTCCCGTATCGTGGGAGTGAGTGATCAACTCAGTGGAACAATAAAGCATAGGTTAACATATTATCAATTCAGTCAAGCAGTAATAATAAAGCAGTACAATCAAACAATTTTAACTACTCTTATTTAATGCAAGTATGAAATGACATGATGTATGCCCTTGCCAAACCACCCTCATGCGACATCATCTTACATTCGCGAATGCGTCCATCCCTCAGTGCTCCACATCTACCAGGCACATGCAGTGCGATGATGAGCATGATTACCGAGTAGTTATTAGTTCATTTCAAACAGCAGTATTGGGAAACTAAGGTACCTCCCTTGTATCATTCTCAAACATGATCCATTCTAGGGTCGTCAGTCCTAGTTAATCTCATATGATATTATGGTTTGAGAGGCGTAGCGAAGGCATCACAAAGGGCTCGTCACCCATCAGCACGGATATAGATCTCACCGTATGCGGCTCAATTACTGACCGTCAGCTCGAGTACAGGTCTCACCATACTCGGCTCAATCACTAGCTGTCAGCTTGAATACAGGTCTCACCGTACTCGGCTCAACTCATACTCTAGTTGCTGTGAAAGACTCGTCGCCAATCACAGACCTTGGAGTATACTCGAAGATACTACAGAGGACTCGTCGACCGTCAGCACGAGTACAGGTCTCACCGTACTCGGCTCTCGCCATAAGTATCGACAGCTCGAATATAGTGTCCCATACCACCACAATCGGCTCACGAGTCTGGTTGCTCACTGGTCACTATGGGGAGGCACATGGCCCCAGCGTAGGCCGACAGCTCGACCACGGTGTCCCATACCACCATGCCCGGCTCATGAGTCTTAGCGGATCGAGGTACCATGGTTAAAAGGGATTTCACTGGTAAGTTTGGTACACTAGGTTCAAGCAAAAGAGCGACCAAACATGGTGAACATACATTAGACAGATCGGGTTACTTGACAAGCTCGGCTAGCTCGAGCGCACAACAAGTTGAACGACATGAAGTGCATAAGCACTTCGCGTGGCCAACCACTATTGTCAACCGAAGTACGACTCGAACTCGTCGAACACATCTCATGTGGCAAATGAATCGCAGCCATGAATTCAATTCTGGTACCGATTGTCTGGACTATAATCATAGCCCCAAACACAATCAAGTGCAGATAGATAAAGCAGTAGTAAATCAAGATTCAACTCATATAATCAAGGTCTGGTAGTATCCATTTAGGGCTGTCAGGGTTGTTGCACGCATTCGTTGCTCCACTCCCCCATCACCCATGACGGATCATACAATGTAAATATAAATTTAAACATATGAATTACATAGTTAAAATCATAAAGCAGTTGAGCATGTTATGAAGCACAACACGAGCATGAATTTGTACATGTTCAATTCCTAATCACACAACTATCCAAGGAGATCATACACATAGTTAAAAGAGGTTGAGAATCATATCTCAACACCCTTATACATTACAATTTGCTTACTACTACTCATTCAGACATTTCAAGAAACACTTAAACAAACATACATCAACATACATGACATATGTCGATCACATAGGCATTAGGCCAAATCCTTTCACTAGGGAGTTGCCCCAATCATAACAAGCGTACACCCACGACGGATAGTCATGACAAGCAGGAATCCAAGTTCCATATTCATTCAGTCATTTCCACGAACACTTGGGCCACACATTTTTAGCATATATAGTGTATATTGGTCGTGGCGTGATTTAGGGTAAATCCTTTTGTCAAAGGGGGATCGCCAATACAACAATCATGAATCCATGACAATTAGTCATGGCGAGCACGAATGAGAATTCTATACTCGTTCAATCATTTTTCACAAACACTTAGAATACACTATTACAACGTACATGGTGTATGTTAGCAAAACATGTATTAGGGCTATCCTTTAGCCAAGCGAGTATTTTATCCATGTATAATATATTACTACAACAAATAATCATGATAAATACATCTCCAAAATATACATGTATACGGTACTTCTTACAATACCGTATTTCTACATACATAATGTTTATTAGTAAACATGTATTTAGGCGAATCCTTTCGCCAAATAAGTATTTTATCCATACGTCATATATCCATATGACAAATAAACATGTCAAACACATTTCCATAAAAAATACGTATACGGTATTTTATACGAATACCTAGAGTATGTGAAATTCCAAATTCTACAATTTTAATCGAAACAGAAAACGGAAAGCACTTTGTACATGTGCAATTGCATGCAGATCATGAATCTACCATTATCTGACATTGAAAGCGTTAAAAACCGCAACCTATACACCTAAAGTCCTCACCTTTTGTCGTAGAATCGAAACGAAATCGATAGGTTTGTCTAGCTTCCGTATACGACAACTAGGCAACCTAGAGAAGGTAATAGGTTAGCTATTTCATAACCTACAATAATCAAATCCCCCAAACAGGTTAGGGTTAGGGTTTATTACCTAGAAATGACGCCGGAATCGCCGGGAAAGCGGCAAGAATGAGGTGGTTAAGCACCGATAGCAGCAGGGTAGAGCGGCGGGGAGATCTTCCCACAACTCCCACACATTCTCCTTCTTTTCCCTCTCTCAAATTTCAAATTCGTATGGCTGCCATGAGAGAGGGTTTAAGGTCCTTATATAGTCTCAAAACTCACTGAAATAGACTCCTATTCAAGGGGTACGACTATTATAGGTATTTCGGCACTTTTCCAGCTCAAAAGATGGTTTCTGATGGCCTCCTCGAGCCAAACGTCAGGCTTAAGCTCTCAACACATGGATCTACGTGGGATTACGCTTTCGACTCGATCGGATTCCCAGATCGCACGTGGCGGACCATTTTCAGTTCGACGGTCGGTGGGCCACGATCCAAAATTCCAAGTACATGTAAATGTTCCTGAAATTTTTCCTGATCCGAGGGTGTAATCTTGTCTGATTCTGACAGTCTGGTTGCTTAATACTGATCCGCAAGCGAATGGTGCCAAATAACTATTCCAGATATTTATTTTGTAAAGGAAAGAGTGATTTTCACACTCCCTCGCTCTGGACTCAAGCGAATGGCCGTGGGACATCGACTGGACCTGATTTCCGAGGTGGTTGTCAAGCCCAGTGAGGCGGTCCTAGTTCCTTAACTTCGTGTTAATCGGACTTCCGATGTGCGCTCTAGACCTAATACGAAGTTTCGAGATGCTCCCGTGAGCAGCCGGGTAATGAGATTGATCTTAAGTTTTAGGGTAACCTAGCGTCAATGATTCTACAAGTTTTGAGTCTTGCAGATCATATTTAAAGCGATTGGTGCTAATTTCACAGGCACTCTAGTTTAACACTAGCTAAATCTCACTTAATTTCTAAAGGGTTTAGTCCTGTAAGATTCTGTTTGAGGTGGTACCTGGGCCTTTGTAGTTTGTATATAAAGTGATCCAAGTTATACTACTTAGCTAGTTTAGGATAGTGTCTAGGATGAAAGTACTTTGAAAATTTTAAAGAAAAAGGTGGTGAAGGGTGGAATTTGTGAAGAAAATGGTTAAGGAGCGATTTTTAGACTGTGGGATTTAGTTCTGACAAGTTAATAAGGTCTTAGGATCGACCCATTTCCTAAGGACGTCTAATTCCAGGTTGGCAAAAATCCGGGTTGTTACAATCTACCCCCCTTAAAATAAAATTTCGTCCCCGAAATTGGCTAAGGGTAATAAGGGAAGATTTCTATTATTTTATTTGCCTAAGACTTATTGGTTCCAAGTTTCTACGCGTGGTAGGGTATGTACTAGCTGGTTCATTTTAGTCTACCCCCTTAAAACTTATTTCTTTATCCATTTCTCATACCCCGATGGTTTCTACAATTTATTTCTTTACCTATTTGGAGTCTTGACGATAATTCCCACCAATTTAGAGTAAGATAACTGTTTTCATTATTTGACCAACACGGAGAGACGGTAATAGTGGGCTCGATACCGATACATCGATCATCTACCGGGCCAGGGTAGGAAGCTCGTCGTATCACTTCCGAATCTGGTGGATCTCGTCTTACGCTTCTCGCCAAGCAGTGAGTCCATTGGTAGTCGCCCAGGATTGAGAATTAGGTCAAGCCACGAATGTTTCGCAGTTGTATATTTCAGTAACTCCGTAGTCCGATCACTCTAGAAACGTAGGGAATGTCCATCATTGAAAGGTTCAAATTGTTTATTCTAAGGTTGCCCTTTAGGTCTTAGTCTAAGAGAGTCCTCGTTATTATCTATGTTAAAGGAGATGGTGAATCAAATCTTTCTAGATCATGCTAAATCGGTTTCTCATATTAGAACTTGCTAGGGCTTCTATAATGTGCGTATGTTAACAAGCACCGTTTCGATCCTGGGCCAGTGGAGTAGGGTCCACCACGCTTCCAATGCGCCACCCAGATCAAAGAGATGCAATATGTGACCTAACCAGATTGGGCTCATAATGTTCTACCCCCCTTAAAATTTATTTTCACCCTCAAGGCTTAAGATTTATGTCCTACTCCGTACATCGGAACAAGGTGTAATTTATAACCTATCCTTGACATGAAATGAGATGCGGTCTCCCACTACATCAGTCTTGGTACCTAGGATTATAGAAAGGGGCTATCACGGATGGGTGTGAGTTTGAGGCAAGATGCCTAATTCTACCAAGGAATTTTTTTTGTCGCGATCCAGACTTATCCTATTTAATCATGTCTAGCTTAATAGGCAGCCTATCTTTTTACGTTCATAAGCACAATATGTATGCCGACATGGCATGTGATTTGAGACCTAATTCTTAACTGTCTATTGCTCACTTGGGCAATTCCTTAGGCCTAAAAGGGAATATTTCTATTAGCTATATATTTTTACACTTCTCAAAGACAAAGTTATAAACTTTTGGTTGTAAGTGGTCAAGCCAACACGGAAGGAAAGTTGTGTAGTGGGTCAGAATCGGATACATAGACCTTCTGCCTCGCGAAGACAGAAAATTGTCGTATCAGTTCTTAATCCTCATTGATCCCGACCTTCTGCTTGATCAGAGCATAGAGTTCATTGGTCACCACCAGGATTGAGAATTCGATTCAAACCGCGAATACCTCGCTTATAGGTAGTGTCTCTGCTCCGTGTTCCTGATTGTACTAAGTCCTTGAGAAGGCAATTCTAAGGGTTATGTTGATTTGACCTAACATTAAATCTAAGGGATCTATAAGTTTTCTCTGGGTATAATCTAAAGTCTATTCTTATACACTAGCTGATTTCAGATCACCCCTTATACAAGAAATTATTTAACGCGTAGGGTCAAACGTTGTCTAAATGGAATTGAGTTGTCTGTACTTGACGCTTGAGCATTTCACACATGCTCACACCAGCTAAGAGGGTCTTAGGATTCACATTATTAACTCGTTGGATTTCCTATACAGTCAGGTCCGTCGAAAACTAGGAGTACCGCCCTAGGTCCAAAACTCTAAGGGTCATTAAATAGGATTGCGCTGCTAATCCTACCTCAGGATTGGGAGTGGCTTGCTTGGTAGGAGGGTGGGAGGGGATTAAAACTAATGGTATAGGCTTTGGAAAATGAGCCTTGTGTCGGAAAGTGTGAGATGGGATTTCCAAATCCCAAGATAATGAACTTCTAAGTGTTATTGGAAAGGAAATCTCAGAATTTACTCTTAATTGCGTACATTCTAAACATGGTGTCGGAAAACATGGGATACACCCAATCTAGGGACCATACCTACACATAGATTTATTATTACTTTTACAATTCCATCCACCTAATCCCACTTAATGTAGTTGATTGAACGGGCCCTAAACGTCCTCGAATAAAGCCATGGAAAAATGAAGGAAAGGGAGAAAAGGGCTGGGATCATTGGGTCTCCACGGATTGGAAGCTCAACAGGTATTGTAGGGGCCCAAAAGAGAGGGGTTCACGAAGGAGAATGGAGAGAACAGGTGGGTGAGGAAGCTCCCACGAGTTTTGAGTTCCAATGGGCGTGTGGGGGGTCCAAATGAGAGAAATGAAGAGGGAAAGGAGAGGAGGGCTGCAATGCACGATGGAAGTGGGTACACTGTGGTCGAAAACAGTAGAGAAGAGGATTGGAAAGGCAATTTGCGAGAGAGGGCAGCAATGCAAGAGGGAAAAACGGCTTGGGGAGGGCGTTTGTGAAGGAGGTGCGATTTTGGGTAATGAAAATAGGTCAGGAGTGGTACCAAGGGGTTTATAAAACCCCCAAAGTGAATCGGCCCAAGCGCCGGACCCAACCCAAGCCAAAAAGTGGCGAGGGCCTCGCCGAACCGGCGAGGGCCTCGCCGACCAACTTTCAGATTTTTGAAGGGGGGCCCCATGGGCATGTTCCCCAGGCCCCCTAGGCTCCAAAAAGTACTGGGTCCCACCTTAGATCCTTCCGGAAGTGCTCCGTTTGGCCCCCCGATCCCGATTCGCTCCATTTCGGGTATTTTCGGGATAATCAGACATATCTTGCAATCCGGAATGAGTTATCTGACGTAAAATATATGAATTTGGGGTAGAACGAGTTAATGAAGCTAACCAACCCAGCCATGTTGGGTTATACAGCCTAGAATTGTGAGAAAACCCTCCGATTGACGGTCATTTCCCCGTTTCAATTTCGTTTTGCTAAAAATGGTAGTTTTAGTTTAATTACTCTTCATCGGTTGAGCTTTAGGAGTTACGCCCATCATGTAAAGGACTTTAGAATAATTAGGAGGACAGTTTGGCAAAGCCAAATAGGACACCTAGTATTTTTGGCTGAGAACCTTGCGCACTAGTAGACATCACGACCTTATAGTAAGTCATGAATTCTAGGGGTTTAGTCGTAGTTTGTCTCTGATTTTCTTCCCATTACTTGGTATCCCTATTTAAAGGTTTGTGAACTCATCTTTTTTTTTTTTAGCATTCATTAATCACTTTTGAATGTATTAGAATTTATTTATATTGTCCACTTTCCTTTCCTCGTGGATTCGAGAAGTCTCTGTGAGGAGTCCAGAGAAGCTCCGAGGATTCGAAGTAGTTATCATCATCACGCTTATCCCGGATTCTACCAATTTTTAACGGTTGGGGTGAGGTGGATTGTAATCTAGAAGCATCTATAGACGGTCTAGGAATGTTTTAAGGTCGACCCGTGCGACCATGGTTGAATACGGACTCGATTTCGGCGTTCGACTTTAGTGAATTTCGCCGATTGGCGAAATCGGAATACCTATGACTGTTTCTATGTTCCGTCGCTCCCTCCTAAGTCAGAGTGCGTCAGTGTGAGTCGTGTGACCATAACCCAGGTCCTGTTTAATCCAAATCATGCTTTGATACCATCTTGTAACGCCCTGAAAATCGGGGGTCGAGCATAAACTCAACTCCCGAGTTCCAACGCATCACTTATGCAACAAAATGAATGATGATTGAATGTGATCGGTATTAGTGCAATGAACATGAGTGAGATTAAGCCAAAACAGCATATCATACTCCAGAGACAGTTAAATTTGCAAACGGAAGACTATGATAAATAGATAAAATATATAAACTGTGGTGGGTCTCCAGAGTGTGATAAAGTTACCAGGTTAACTAATTACAAGTATGATTTTAAATTATACCAAGCTGTGTAGTGTGATCTAGTCAACATCCCTGTAGCCCCGACATCAAGGCACGGCTCTCACGAAGCTGCCAGAAAACAGCATATACGAGGAAGCATTCTCGTCATCATAGAAGTTCGGCCCCGCCTCAGAAGTAGCGTCGCCATCTGCAATCAGACAAAGTCTGGTGGGTGTTCGGAACACCATCCCGTATCGTGGGAGTGAGTGATCAACTCAGTGGAACAATAAAGCATAGGTTAACATGTTATCAATTCAGTCAATCAGTAATGATAAAGCAGTACAATCAAACAATTTTAACTACTCTTATTTAATGCAAGTATGAAATGACATGATGTATGCCCTTGCCAAACCACCCTCATGCGACATCATCTTACATTCGCGAATGCGTCCATCCCTCAGTGCTCCACATCTACCAGGCACATGCAGTGCGATGATGAGCATGATTACCGAGTAGTTATTAGTTCATTTCAAACAGCAGTATTGGGAAACTAAGGTACCTCCCTTGTATCATTCTCAAACATGATCCATTCTAGGGTCGTCAGTCCTAGTTAATCTCATACGATATTATGGTTTGAGAGGCGTAGCGAAGGCATCACAAAGGGCTCGTCACCGTCAAGACGGATACTGAGATCTCACCAGTATGCGGCTCAATTCATCGACCGTCAGCTCGAGTACAGGTCTCACCATACTCAGCTCAATCACTAGCCGTCAGCTCGAATACAGGTCTCACCGTACTCGGCTCAACTCATACTCTAGTTGCTGTGAAAGACTCATCGCCAATCACAGACCTTGGAGTATACTCGAAGATACTACAGAGGACTCGTCGCCCGTCAGCACGAGTATAGGTCTCACCGTACTCGGCTCTCGCCGTAAGTATCGACAGCTCGAATATAGTGTCCCATACCACCATAATCGGCTCACGAGTCTGATTGCTCACTGGTCACTACGGGTAGGCACATGGCCCCAGCATAGGCCGACAGCTCGACCACGGTGTCCCATACCACCATGCCCGGCTCATGAGTCTTAGCGGATCGAGGTACCATGGTTAAAAGGGATTTCACTGGTAAGTTTGGTACCCTAGGTTCAAGCAGTAGCGACCAAACATGGTGAACATACATTAGACAGATCGGGTTACTTGACAAGCTCGGCTAGCTCGAGCGCACAACAAGTTGAACGACATGAAGTGCATAAGCACTTCGCGTGGCCAACCACTATTGCCAACCGAAGTACGACTCGAATTCGTCGAACACATCTCACGTGGTAAATGAATCACGACCACAATTCAATTCAGTACTGATCTGATGTCGGACTATAATCATAGCCCCAAACACAATCAAGTGCAGATAGATAAAGCAGTAGTAAATCAAGATTCAACTCATACAATCAAGGTCTGGTAGTATCCTTTTAGGGCTGCTAGGGCTGTTGCACGTATTCGTTGCTCCACTCCCCCATCACCCATGACGGATCATACAATGTAAATATAAATTTAAACATGTGAATTACATAGTTAAAATCATAAAGCAGTTGAGCATGTTATAAAGCACAACACGAGCATGAATTTGTACATGTTCAATTCCGAATCACACAACTATCCAAGGAGATCGTACACATAGTTAAAAGAGGTTGAGAATCATATCTCAACACCCTTATACATTACAATTTGCTAACTACTACTCATTCAGACATTTCAAGAAACACTTAAACAAACATACATCAACATACATGACATATGTCGATCACATAGGCATTAGGCCAAATCCTTTCACTAGGGAGTTGCCCCAATCATAACACGCGTACACCCACGACGGATAGTCATGACAAGCAGGAATCCAAGTTCCATATTCATTCAGTCATTTCCACGAACACTTGGGCCACACATTTTTAGCATATATAGTGTATATTGGCCGTGGCGTGATTTAGGGCAAATCCTTTTGTCAAAGGGGGATCGCCAATACAACAATCATGAATCCATGACAATTAGTCACGGCGAGCACGAATGAGAATTCTATACTCGTTCAGTCATTTTTCACAAACACTTAGAATACACTATTACAACATACATGGTGTATGTTAGCAAAACATGTATTAGGGCTATCCTTTAGCCAAGCGAGTATTTTATCCATGTATAATATATTACTACAACAAATAATCATGATAAAAACATCTCCAAAATATACATGTATACGGTACTTCTTACAATACTGTATTTCTACATACATAGTGTTTATTAGTAAACATGTATTTAGGCGAATCCTTTCGCCAAATAAGTATTTTATCCATACGTCATATATCCATATGACAAATAAACATGTCAAACACATTTCCATAAAAAATACGTATACGGTATTTTATACGAATACCTAGAGTATGTGAAATTCCAAATTCTACAATTTTAATCGAAACAGAAAACGGAAAGCACTTTGTACATGTGCAATTACATGCAGATCATGAATCTACCATTATCTGACATTGAAAGCGTTAAAAACCGCAACCTATATACCTAAAGTCCTCACCTTTTGTCGTAGAATCGAAACGAAATCAATAGGTTTGTCTAGCTTCCGTATACGGCAACTAGGCAACCTATAGAAGGTAATAGGTTAGCTATTTTATAACCTACAACAATCAAATCCCCCAAACAGGTTAGGGTTAGGGTTTATTACCTAGAAATGACGCCGGAATCGCCGGGAAAGCGGCAAGAATGAGGTGGTTAAGCACCGATAGCAGCAGGGTAGAGCGGCGGGGAGATCTTCCCACAACTCCCACACATTCTCCTTCTTTTCCCTCTCTCAAATCCCAAATTCGTATGGCTGCCATGAGAGAGGGTTTAAGGTCCTTATATAGTCTCAAAACTCACCGAAATAGACTCCTGTTCAAGGGGTACGACTATTATAGGTATTTCGGCACTTTTTCAGCTCAAAAGAGGGTTCTGGTGGCCCTCCTTGAACCAAACGTCAGGCTTAAGCTCTCAACACATGGATCTACGTGGGATTACGCTTTCGACTCGATCGGATTCCCAGATCGCACGTGACGGACCATTTTCAGTTCGACGGTCGGTGGGCCACGATCCAAAATTCCAAGTACATGTAAATGTTCCTGATATTTTTCCTGATCCGAGGGTGTAACCTGGTCTGATTCTGATGGTCTGGTTGCTTAATACTGATCCGCAAGCGAATGGTGCCAGATCACTATTCCAGATATTTATTTTGTAAAGGAAAGAGTGATTTTCACACTCCCTCGCTCCAGACTCAAGCGAATGGCCGTGGGACATCGACTGGACCTGATTTCCGAGGTGGTTGTCAAGCCCAGTGAGGCGGTCCTAGTTCCTTAACTTCGTGTTAATCGGACTTCCGATGTGCGCTCTAGACCTAATACGAAGTTTCGAGATGCTCCCGTGAGTAGCCGGGTAATGAGATTGATCCTAAGTTTTAGGGTAACCTAGCGTCAATGATTCTACAAGTTTTGAGTCTTGCAGATCATATTTAAAGCGATTGGTGCTAATTTCACAGGCACTCTAGTTTAACACTAGCTAAATCTCACTTAATTTCTAAAGGGTTTAATCTTGTAAGATTTACGTCGAGGTGGTACCTGGGCCTTTGTAGTTTGTATATAAAGTGATCCAAGTTATACTACTTAGCTAGTTTAGGATAGTGTGTAGGATGAAAGTACTTTAAAATTTTTAAAGAAAAAGGTGGTGAAGGGTGGAATTTGTGAAGAAAATGGTTAAGGAGCGATTTTTAGACTGTGGGATTTAATTCTGACAAGTTAATAAGGTCTTAGGATCGACCATTGCCTAAGGACGTCTAATTCCAGGTTGGCAAAAATCTAGGGTGTTACAACATGTTTGGCTAACATACACTATGTATGTTGAAATAGTGTATGCTAAGTGTTTGTGAAAATGCTTGTGCGAGTAAGTGTTTGAATGATGATGCCTTAGGAGGGTGTTTAGATGGGATTCTCAACTACCTTAGAGACATGTATGATTTTCCTCCATGAGGTTGTTTACTTAAACCGCTTACTTGTACAATATAGGTGTTGGTATTCTTATTTATGTAGTGCTTTATAACATGCTTTATAACATGCTTTATGACATGCTTACTAACATGCTTGAATTACTTTGTTTATCATGCTTTACTCCACATGCTATGAATAAGGATTGATTGAGTTTGGGACTATGTCTATAGTCCAGGCAATCGGTACAAGATTTGAGATCGTGGCTGAGATTCATGTCGCCACGTAAGATGTGTTTGACGAACCCGAGTCGTACTTCAGTTGGCGATAGTGGTTAGGCCACGTGAAGTGCTTATGCACTTCATGTCGTTTAGTTGATTGTGCGCTCGAGCTAGTCAGGCCCGTCAAGTAACCTGATGTGTCTAATGTATGTTCACCATGTTTGGATGCTACTGCTTAAACCTAGGGTACCAAACTTACCAGTGAAATCCTGTTAACCATGGTACCTCGATCCGCTAAGACTCATGAGCCGAGCATGGTGGTTTGGGATACCGTGGTCGAGTTGTCGGCCTACACTGGGGCCATGTGCCTCCCCATAGTGACCAGTGAGCAACCAGACTCTTGAACCGATTATGGTGGTATGAGACACTATATTTGTGCTGTCGGCCTACATTGATAAGGTGATGGGGGAGCGGTGTAACTTTTGTGCGTTACGGCCCTGACAGCCCTTTGTAGTGACCTCGAGCATACTCTGAAATCGCGGTGAGCCTTAGAATTTTGCCACGGTGTATGGAGTATGAACTAGGCCTGTTTTTGTATAGTGATGAATCGTTAAACAGGTGATGAGGGAGTGATGTAACCTTTGTGCGTAACAGCCCTGACAACCTTTGCAGTGACTTAGAAAACACACCATCGTCTGAGATTAACTAGGACTGATGACCCTATAATGGATCATGTTTGGGAATGATACAAGGGAGGTACCTTAGTTTCCCAATCCTGCTATTTAAAATGGACTAATAACAACTCGGTAATCATGCTCATCATGCATTGCATGTGCCTGGAAGATGTGGAGCACTGAGGGATGAAAGCATGCCACGAACGTGAGATGGTGTCGCACGAGGGAGGGTGTGGTGAGGGCATACATCATGACTATATCCATACTTGCATTAATAAGAGTAGTTAGGAGTGTTTGATTGTACTGCTTTATCGTTACTGCTTGACTGAATTGATAACATGTTAACCTATGCTTTATTGTTCCACTGAGCTAATTACTCACTCCCACGTTACGGGACGGTGTTTCGAACACCCACCAGACATTGTCTGATTTCAGATGGCGACGCTGCTTCTGAGGCGGAGCCAGACCTTTGCATTGACTACGATGCCTGCTTGTATTGGTTGTCTTCTGACGGCTTCCTGTGAGTCGTGTCCTAATCGACGGGGCTTTCTGGGATATTGACTAGAGGACCTTACACATTTGGTATATTTTAGGATTGTACTTGTAATTATTTAACCTGGTAATGTTATCACACTCTGGAGACTTATCATAGTTCATATATTTTATCTATCTATCACAGTCTTCCGCTTGCAAATTTAACTGTCTTTGGAGTATAATATGTTGTTTTGGCTTAATCTCACTCATGTTCACTACTCTAATACAGTCAACATTCAATCATCATTCATTTTGTTGCATAAGTGATGCGTTGGAACTTGGGAGTCGAGTTTATGCTCGACCCTCGATTTTCAGGGCGTTACAGAAGTATAACTAGAAACTAAACTTGAATAGGTGTTTTGAAGAGAATATTATGAATTGAAACTATGAGATTAAGGGAAACTAGAGCATCAAGGATTCACTTGCAGTTATTCTAATCCGTCCTTACTCGATTCAACAAAGCTACAACTGGAATCAAAGTCCTAATCTATCCAGTTGGATGATAGAGTGGTTAAAACATCAGAAATTGTTCCAAAACAGATTTGAATGTCCATAGCATTGATCCACATATAAGAGTCTTGTTGAACTAAGTGTAGAGTGTTCTAGGCATCTACTATGCCCAGAGTCAATGATAGATCAAAGAATTCTACAGATCAAACAACCATAAGAAGAATAGAAAGTGTTTATGAAGTTCTTAAGCATCCACTGTGCCTGGAGTCAATGATATATCAAAGTAATAATAGAAAACACTTTTTAAATTCAAACCATAACTATGAAACTTCAACATAAACTGCAAGAACGTGATCAAAGTAAAAAAAGCATTAAAACAAACTACAAGCTTCACCTCTTAGCTCTACCTAAGAGATTAGTTTACTATCGACATGATTAAACTAAAAGCTCTTAAGAAAAGCATAAAAATAGCTAAGGAAGAGGAAGAAAAACTCTTGAGAGGCTTCTCCACCCTTTGCTCCACTCCTTGAACCCTAATTCGTGCTTAGAACTCCCTTAAAAACCCATATATATAAGGTTTTTCCGACCGACTTTGGAAAATTGCGTCAAATTTACACACTCTGCATAACGCCTTCGATGCATCAAACATGCCTTCGATGCTATCGAAGGTAGAATCTCAGTTTGAATCGAATTCAGAAGTCGTGCCTTTTCATACTACATAAGAAATCATTGTCATCTACCGACCTTCAATGCCATCGAATAGATCTTCGATGTCATTGAAGGTCTCTTTGATGTAATAAAAAAATGACTAAAAACCTCGATTTCATTGAAATGGGTTCGATGTCATCGAACAGGTCTTCAATCAATCGAAAGGGTCTTCGATGGCATCGAAAAATGTGCCCTAGTAAGCAACTCCAGAAGTCCTTCAAATTCTTGATGTCATTGAACACTTACTTCGAAGGGTGTACGATGTCATCGATAATGAACTTCAGTTTTTCTGAATTTCTACACTTTGCACTAGCGACTTCCTTCCTTCTTTACTTGGTCTTCTTGAATCATGAGCCCTTACAATCTTCAATCTTGGTCTCCAAACATCCTATAAGACCCCACCCATTTCGTACCTTTTATATGCTTATGTGCGCGATCTTCAGCGCCTTTAGTGAGACTTAAACTGGTCGTTCATAGTGCACATCTAGCTGATCGAAACCCCGAGACCTTGAGACCCATGTCATATTGACTGCCCCATCGCCGCGATCATGGAGATGCCACCCGCACATTCATGCGACACTTCGTTGGTGAGGTACGCCGCGAAGAACTCTCATCTTTCATGTGTATATGACGTAATACATTCCATTCCACACATGTATGCAATACATGCTTTCCACACATGCACCATACAACACGTGGGTGAGAGAATCTTTACCCATGTGTATGATGACATCACTACCCCTTACCACCCCTCTCTTATGTGACATAAAAGTCAACACTCACCTCTCCCATTTCCATACCTATGGAATGTACAACCATGCCTCATTATCTCTCCTAAGTGTGGATTAGCTCCTCTAATCATGAATTAGCCCTTAAACTTGGCCTAACCTCAAGCATGGTCATTTTTCTATCCTTAACCCAACCATAGCCCCATCCCTTGGATAATTCTCTATAAATCCAACTCTTATCCATTTTTGCGTGCAACACTTAGAGAGAGAGGGGGGGAGTAATCTTGGTAGGCCATTAACCCCATCTCTTCCACCATCAACTTCATCCTTCCATCTAAACCATCCATCTTGATCATCAAGGTGAGTACACCCCTCACATGAATTTTTAGTATGTCATCTCTAGAATATTGATATATGATAATGAATACCATGATGAGGTACCCCTGATAGTGGGTCCCAGTGTGATATTTACATGCCTCCCAACTCATTCAGCAGATCCTACACTCGTGTCTGAAGGGGAAACACAAAAATCATCTTGATTTGGTACTCGTGTGGGAGCCACTAATCATGGGCCCCATCATGATGTTTATCCACCTTCTAACTTGTACATAATGTCACAAAGATCTAGATGGTGGGGGAGTTGTACAAATATCAGCTTGGTCAGCAAGACATGGCCCGGCTATGAGCCATTGTGATGTTTATACACAATCTAATCATACAGATTATGAACCCCTCTGATCAGACCCTCACTCTCTCACACACTCTCCCACGTGCACATACATTCCATAATAATAAAGAAAAGGAAGAAGAGAGCAGCCCTAGACGATGTCGCCTTTGTCTCTAATAGCACCCACAACACCAGCCACACCCTGCTGCATTTAGGCCACATGGTCGGGCCTATTATAAGCCCTTCTTTGACGTATGTGTTATCCAAGGGCGCGAATTAGGCACTACCCCCGCCTGTGCAGAGCTCAGGATAGGCTAAACATGTAGCCACTGTATTGGTGGAGAGCGGTTACATCAGAAGGAAGAAGGACACATCAGTAAATGGAGGCGTTAGCCCGCATTTGTACTCGGGTCCACGAAGAACCTCAAACGTCTCTTCTTTTTTTCCGTTTTCTACCTATTTCCAAAGACGAATTTCCTGTGAAAGGCTTTCGCAGGAAGTTCCTGCATAAGGATGCTGGGTTGGGCCCACAACCATTTTTATTGGAAATCTACTCCATTCATCATTTTTGAGATCTCATTTTAGGACAAAAGACCAACAATGAGGTGGATCCAAAACTCAAGTGAGCCACACGAGAGGAAAAATTGGGAAAAGACATACCTACCATTGAAACCTTCCTGGGCTCCACCTTAATGTTTATACGTCATCCAAACCGTTTACAAAGTCATTAACACTGGAATGAAATGGAAATACAAAAAATTTATCCTGAAAAAAATCTTTTATGGCCATAAGAATATTTCAACGGTTCTCACTGAATCACCACTATTTTCTCTCGTATGGCCCACTTGAGTTTTGAATCCACCTCATTTTTTGTATAATGTCGTAAAATGAGATCTCAAAATGGATGAACTAAGTAGAATTCCCACTAACATGGCAATGGGCCCCACCCATCATCCTTGCGTAGAAACTTCATGCGAAAGGCTTTCGCAGGAAATCCGCATCACCTTTTCCCCATTCAAGTAGGAAACAAGCTACTGAAAGGTTGAGTAGCGAGACTGCTACAAATGTGATGTCACCAAATTCTGTAGCTCCTCCATGATGTATGTTTTGTATCCATGTCGTCTATCCATCTGGAGAGATCATTTTAGGGTAAGATCCAAAGAATGAGTCACATCCAAAGCTCCAGTGGACCCCACCACAGAAAATAGTGGGGAGAGTGATGCCACCATTAAAAACTTTTAAAGGCCACAAAATTTTTTGATCAAGCTGATATTTGTGTTTTCCCTTCTTTAATGTCTTTGTTAACTTTTAAACAGGTTGGATTTCGAGAAAACATCATGGTAGGCCTTAGGAAGGTTTCAATGGTGGACATCAATCTTCCCACTGTTTTCTGTGGTGGGGTCCACTAAAGCTTTGGATCTGCCTCATTCTCTGACTAGTGCCTTAAAATAATATCTCCAAATGGATGGACGTTGTGGATACAACACAGGCATCATAGTGGGGTCCACAGAACTTGGTGATGTCACTTCAGTACCCAGTCTCGCTACTTAACCTGTTAATATCTAATCCACGTCCAAAACGGATTGGCTACTCCCTTGCCACTAGCTAATAGCTAGCGGTCGGTATGCGTTTCATCCATGCCGTCCATCCTTTTTTCTAGATCATTTTATGGTATGAGACCCAAAATGAGGTATATCCCAATCTTAAGTGGACCACATTACAGGAAACAATGTTGAATTAATGTCGACCATTAAAAACTTTTTGGGGGCCATAAAAGTTTTAGATCAAGATGATCTTTATTTTTAGTTTCATTTGGGTCTTTATGACCTAATCAACAGATTGGATGCCAAATAAATAGTATAATGGGCCTTAGGAGGATTTTAATGGTGGATATCCAATCACTATTGTTTTCCTATGACATGAATGATCTAGAAAAATGGTTTAGAAAAATAGATGGACGGCATGGATGAAACACATATCGACCATGGCCGGTGGTAGAGGGAGTAGCCAATCCGTTTCCTACTTGAATGGGGAAAAGGGGACGCGGATTTCCTGCTAAAGCCTTTCGCATGAAGCTTTTGCACAAGGATGTGGGTGGGGCCCACCGCCATGTTAATGGGAATTCTACTCTATTCATCCATTTTGAGATCTCATTTTACAACATTATACAAAAAATGAGGTGGATTCAAAACTCAAGTGGGCCATACGAGAGAAAATAGTGGGGATTCAGTGAGAACTGTTGAAATATTCTTATGGCAATAAATATTTGTTTCAGTCTAAATTTTTTGTATTTCCATTTCATTCCAGTGTTAATGACCTTATAAACGGTTTGGATGGCATATAAACATCAAGGTGGAGCTCAGGAAGGTTTTAATGGTAGGTATGTCTTTCCCCAATTTTTCCTCTCATGTGGCCCACTTGAGTTTTGGATCCACCTCATTGTTGGTCTTTTGTCCTAAAATGAGATTTTAAAATAGATGAACAGAGTAGATTTCCAAAAAATGGTTATGGGCCCACCCAGCATCCTTGCGCAGGAACTTCCTATGAAAGGCTTTTGTTGAGGGTCAAATATTGCATATTGGACCCCTGTTATTCCTTGGTGTTATGAACATGATAATGCTTAATGTTCTATTGTAATCATGTTTGTGTTACAAGGTGAATTTAAGAGCTTGGATTGAAAAGGATGTTAAAAGCATGGATTTAATGCTCATGAATCACCAAAGTCAAGAATAGATCTGATAAAACCAAGAATAAAGAATGCACATACTGAAGATCCAAGAAAACCAAGCCTAGAATGAAGAAAATCATAATTTTAAAGTGAAATTTGGTGATCCTTGACTAGTCCTGGCTCTAGCTCGACCGGTCCTGCGTACGCTTGACAAGTCCTGGACTCTACTCGACCAGTTGAGGCTCGACCGATCGAAGGTGTCTCGACTCGAACTCCAGCGACTAAATACTAAAAAATCCCGTTATCCTTGACTAGTCGAAGGAAAACCTCGACCAGTCGAAAGTGACCCTCGACCAGTCGAGGGATGTCCTCGACCAGTCCTGGGTTACACAGCCAGAACACAAAGTGTAGAAATTTGAAGCGGTTTTGAAAATTTCCAACTCAGTGCGAAAGTCTAAGGCCTAAAATTATAAATAGGGTTCCCTAGGGCAACCCTAAGCATCATCTAGGGTTTGAGGAGTGGAGCAAAAGCATGAAAAAGCCGTCGCCAAGAGTTTTTCTTCCCTTTCCTTAGTTGTTTTTATGCTTTTATTAAGAGATTCTAGTTCAATCATGTCTATGGTTGGCTAAACCTCTTAGATAGGGCTAAGAGGTGAAGCTTGTAGCGTGATGAGATGTTTCTATTACTTTGATTCGTGTTTATATTGAACTCTCTTTGATTATAGTTTGATTATAAAGAATACTTTCAGTTTTTAATGGTTTGTGATGACTCAAATTACAATAGATCTAGGTTTAGAGCTTTCCTAATCAGTTTTTATAAACTTTCTATTTTCTGTTTTTAGAAACTTTCCTTTTTCATTTTTAGAAACTAGTTTACTTTCTATTTTTATTTTTAAGAACTTTCTAATTTTAGAATTTATGTTTTTAGAAATTGACTTTTTTGTTTTGTTTTGTAGGGTCTTAATTTAAGAACTTCTAATTTGGTAACTTCTTTCTAATTCCCTCTCTATTTCTATTTATAGAATTCCTTTCTCTCCTTTAGGTTTAGGTTAGAATTTGAAATTGAGGGTTGAGAGTGTTTCATGCCCAAGTGGGTCCGTGATAACACTCGATGTCTTTTGAGTGAAGGAGGATTGGTTAAGGGGTTATCTATCCATCATAGGATTAGACACCACTCGAGACCCTCAGAGTTAATTAAAGTAATAGCTGCAAATCAACTGGTCAATCAACCGGGAAGACAACTTCAACCTCGGGTTGAGGAAGTCCAGTATGAGAATGAGGTGCATCGAGCACCCCCGCCTCGTACTTTGTGAGATTATTTACAACCGGCAGGGGTGAGAGTACCCTCATGCATTGTTTTTCTAGAAAATACGGGACACATGTATATTAAGCTAGGGGTGATCCAACTCCTTCCCAAATTCCATAGACTTAAATATGAAAGTCCATATTTTCACTTGAAAGAGTTTGATGAGATCATGACCACTTTATATTTTCCAAACATGTCTGAGGACACAGTCAGACTGAAACTCTTTCTCTTTTCTTTGAAAGAGAAAGCTAAGACGTGGTTGCATTCACTATGTCCCAAATCTATTAGCACATGGAATGACATGATAAGGTAGTTCATAAAGAAATTTTTTCTACATAACAAAACGAACACCCTTAGAAAGTCAATCATGAACTTTGCCTAAAAGGAGGATGAAACATTCTTCCAATGTTGGGAGCGGTTCAAGGATCTTGTCAGTTCATGCCCACAACACGGCTTTGAAATGTGGAAAATTACATACTTTTTCTATGATGGACTAACATCTTCCATGCACTAATTGGTTGAGACAATGTGCAATGGGGAATTCATGAATAAAAAATGTCAATGATGTGTGGGACTACTTGGATAGACTTGCTGAAAACGCACAATCATGGGACACTTACCTAAAATCCAGCACCACTTCTAAGCCTAGTCAATCAAAGAAGAGGGGCGGATTATACCTTCTGAAAGAGGATGATGATATCAATGTTAAAATGTCTAATCTCATAAGGAAATTTGAGGTCACGGAACTAAAGAAGGATAAGGTTAAGGAAACTGTTAGCAGTATTTGTGTATGCAACATTTACACAACTGAAAATTGTCCAACAATACCTGCCTTTCAAGAGGTGTTGAATGAGTGATCCAATGCCGTGAATATTTACTAAAGGCCTTTCAATGGACCTACCTCCAATACATATAATCCTATTTGGAGAAATCATCCAAACTTCAGTTGGAGGAATGGACAAACTGCTACCCCTCAAGGTTTCTTTAATCAAATTCCAAATCAAGAGAAACCTCAAGAGGATTCGGTTCTATAACATATTCAAGACCAAGAGCTACTTAATCAGAATTCGGCACAAGCAATCCAGGAAATCAGATCAACAATTGGAACGCTTGCATCGTCTGTTCAAAGGATAGAGTCACAATTAGTGATTGTGGGAAAGGGGATGCTTCCTGCTCAACCTCTCCCGAATCCTAAACCGCAATATGAAATAAGTGACCCAAGCTCTTTAAGTCAAATGGAGCAAGCTAAGTCTATCACCACTCTCAAGAGTGGGAAGATAATTGACAAATCTATTCCAGTAAGAGCTGAAAAGCCTAAGGACCTGGAAGAGGACAATGATGATAGACCTAGCCATGCCCCACAAGAATTAGAACCGGAACTTCAGGGCAAGCTGATTGCACCATTCCCTCAACGGTTGGTTGCACTAAAACTCTCTCTAACTCTCAGGACATTCTACAGGTGTTGAAACAAGTGAAGGTCAATATTCCTTTACTTGATGCCGTAAAACAAATACTTTTATATACTAAATTTCAGAAAAACTTGTGTATGACCAAAAAATGGCAAAGTATCAAAAAGAAAATCTTTTTAACTGAAAAAGTAAGTGTTATCCTAAAGCAAGATGTGCCACAAAAGTACAAGGATCTCGGTAGCCCAACCATTGCTTGCATAATTGGGAACTACCGGATTGAGCATGCACTTCTTGACTTAGGAGCAAGTGTAAATCTGATTCCTTACTTGGTCTACAAACAGTTAGGTTTGGGTGAATTGAAACCCACCCTAACCACTTTATAACTTGCTGACCACTCAGTTCATGTACCGAGAGGGATAATTGAGGATGTGTTGGTCCAGGTTAATAGATTCCACTAATCGATAGATTTTATTGTCCTGGATACGGAACCCATCAGTAACATGAGCACTCAAATTCCCGTAATTCTTGGCCGCCCATTCCTTGCCACTTCAAACGCAATCATTAATTGCAAGAATGAGGTCATGAGTATGTCTTTCGAGAATATGATATTGGAATTGAATATCTTTTTCAATACATGCAAACAGTTAGAGGATGATGACGATTTCCACGACATGATTGATTCTATTGTAGAAGATAGAACTTGGATTACCTTATCCTCTGACCCTCTAGAGACATGCCTGGCCCACTCCCATGATTTAAATGATAATATGATTAGGGAGATGGGTGAGATGATTGATACCATACCAATACTTGAAGTTAACCGGTGAAGGCCACAATTTGAATAATTTTCCCAAACTGATGTAGTGCCTCTACCGTCTAACTTCAAGACACCGAAGCTTGACCTAAAACCTTTACCCTCTAATTTGAAATATGTCTATTTAGGTCAAGATGAGACATACCTGGTGGTGATTTCTTCCCACCTTGAGCAAGAACAAGAGAGTATGCTCATCTCTACTCTCATTGAGCACAAAGGAGCCCTTGGATGGTCGATTGTGGACCTCAAGGGAATTGACCCTTCGATTTGTACTCACCACATTTATCTTGAGGATAATGTGAAGACCTCTTGACAATCACAACGTAGACTAAATCCAAATATGAAGGAAGTTATTAAGGCCAAGGTTCTTAAACTATTGGATGTAGGTATCATATACCCAATATCCGATAGCCAATGGGTGAGTCCAACTCAGGTGGTTCCTAAGAAGTCTGAAATCACCATCATAGCCAATGCCAATAATGAACTTGTGCCAACTAGAGTTACTACTGGTTGGAGAATGTGCATTGACTACAGGAAGTTGAATACCATCATGGAATCTTGGAAAGGCTAGCTGGTCACTCTTACTATTGTTTCCTTGATGTGTATTCGGGCTACAACAAGATAGAGATAGCCCCTGAAGATCAGGAAAAGACCACATTCACATGTCCCTTTGGTACCTTTGCTTACCGAAGGATGCCATTCGGACTGTGTAATGCCTCTGCCACTTTTCAGCGATGTATGATGAGTATTTTTTCTAATATGGTGGGACAATATCTAGAGGTCTTCATGGATGACTTCTCTAGCTCTGGTCCATCTTTCGGTGATTGCTTAGAGAATCTTAAATGTGTGCTGAAAAGATGTGAAGAAAAGAATTTGGTACTCAATTGGGAGAAGTGTCACTTCATGGTTCGAAAAGGAATTGTCCTTGGACATTTCGTCCAAGGGAATTAAGGTAGATAAGGCTAAAATTGATCTTATCTGTAACTTACCTTCACCTAAGAACATACGAGATGTGCGATCCTTCCTAGGACATGCCAGTTTTTTATAGGAGATTCATAAAGGACTTTAGTCACCTCTCTCATCATTTATGTAATCTACTTCAAAAGGATGCACCATTCGAGTGGACTAAGCAATGCCAGGAAGGTTTTACTAAGCTTAAGGGCATGTTAACCACTTCACCTATCATGCAGCCACCCAACTGGAGCCTTCCTTTTGAACTTATGTGTGACACATCTGACTACGCTCTTAGGGCGGTTTTATGTTAGAGAAAAGAAAAGAAGCCCTATGTTATACACTACGCAAGTAAATAAATCCTGCCCAAGTGAATTATTCAACTACAGAGAAGGAACTCTTAGCCATAGTGTTCACTTTAGAAAAATTTAGGTCATACTTGATTGGATCGAAGATCGTCATTTACACAGATCATGCAACGCTCAAGTATCTTCTTTTTAAGAATGATGCTAAGCCCCGCCTGATTAGATGGATACTCCTACTCCAAGAATTTGATTTAGAAATAAAAGATAAAAAGGGAGTAGAAAACGTAGTGGCTGACCATTTTTCTCACCTTGATCTCTCTGATTCCCTTAAGACAACACATATAAATGACATGTTTCCTAATGAACAATTATTTAAAGTCTCTAATTTACCTTGGTTTGCTGATATTGCTAATTATCTTACCATAGGTTTCATGCCGGCACATTGGACTGTGCAAGATAAGAAAAAATTCTTCATCGAGGTTCGTAAGCTCTTCTAAGATGATCTATATTTGTTTAAATATTGCCCAGACCAAATCTTAAGTAGATGTGTGCCAGATAATGAACACTAAAGTGTCATCAACATCTGTCACTCTTAGGCCTATGGTGGTCACTTTTCTGCTAAAAAGACCATGAAGAAGATTTTACAGTATGGCTTTTACTGGCCCACTATGTTCAGGGACAGTCATGATTTTTGCAAAGCTTGTGAGCGTTGTCAGAAGTTGGGAGCATTGTCCCGTTGAAATATGATACCTCTTAACACCATTCTGATCATTGAAGCATTTGATTGCTGGGGCATTGATTTCATGAGACCATTCTCCCAATCTTTTGAAAATTTATATATTTTGCTCACCATAAACTATGCCACTAAATGGGTCGAAGCAATTCTGTGATGGAACAATGACCATCAAATGATCGTTAAATTCTTAAAAGAGAACATCCTTTCCCGGTTCAAAACGCCTCGAGCCATCATTAGTGATGGGGGCTCACATTTTTATAATAGGTCATTCGCGAACTTAATGAAGAAATATGTCATCTCTTACAAAGTGAGCACTCCATACCACCAACAAACAAGTGGGCAGGCTAAGATTTTTAATAGGGAAATTATACACATCTTGGAAAAGACAGTTAACCTTGACCGTAAGGATTAGTCAATCTGATTGACCGATGCCTTATGGGCTTACTATACTGCATTTAAGACCCCTATTGAAATGTCTCCGTTTAGACTTGTCTATGAGAAGCCTTGCCACTTGCTTGCGGAGTTGGAACATAGAGTCTATTGGGTGATCAAAATTTTGAATTTCAATATGGACAACGCTGGCTTGCTATGCAAACTTCAATTGAATGAACTCAAAGAAATCCAGAATGATGCGTACCGGAACGCGAGAATTTATAAGGGTAAGATTAAGGTGTTTCATGACCAACACATTCTTCGAAAATCATTCACACCTGGTCAAAAAGTCCTCTTGTATAATTCTCGGTTACATCTCTTTCCGGGTAAACCTGATCTCCTTGGACCGGTCCTTTCACTATTACTAATGTCTATCCTCATGGGGCCATCGAGATAAAAGATCCAAACAATGACAAAGAATTTAAAGTCAATGGACATCGATTAAAGCTATTTGTTGAGAAATTTGATTTAGAGGATATGTCCATACCTTTGACTAATCCTATATACGAGGATTGATCTCCTAGTCTGATGGATGTATAGTTAGGTTTATTGTTTTCATGTTACACTTAGGATAGTCGGCTCGATGCTGTTTAAGATAGTTTGCTTTTCGTTTGTTTTAGGATAGTTTGGTTTTTGCTGGTTTAACTCTTGTGCTAACCCATCTTCACTCTGAGATCCTTTGGAAAAAGCTTTGAAATCTCTTCATCAGGTACTATCTTTCCATCACTTCCCTTTCAACTACGTTATCTCTTTTACAGATCATGCTTATTACTTTTACATTGAGGATAATGTAGATTTTAGGTTGGGGATGGGAGATTAGGTTACCTAATCAATTTTGAGTAAAATTTGCAAAATTTTTGAAAATTTTTCAATGTTTATTTGTTTGGAAAGCGATAAGTGGTGTATTTAAGACTATTTTGATTATGATGATAAGATAGAAATCAAATTTTGAATTGTTAGAGTTGGAGCAACTAAGTAACTTATCACTTATAGTTCTTACATTCAATTGCTTAAGAATAAGCTCATATACTATATTATTGAAATTGTTTTCTATGAATAGTACTAGATTTTCTGATTATTAGTATTATGATCATTAAAAGATATTGAGAACTGAGTCTAGAGAATTCTATCCACCTTAAAAGAAGAAAAAGAACCGGTTGAAAAAATAAGAGATCGACAAAGAGGTCATAAAGAATGAAGAATGACAACATCTTTAAGGGGAATGAAAAATGTCTTTAAAAAGGATGTAATGTCTAAAGAAGAGGAATAAACACAAATGACCGTCGATATAAAATCAAAAACTAGAAAAAAAAAATGGAAAATGGGATAAGTTCAGAATCAGTACTTGGGTTTTCAACCAATCTTGAAGTGATGAGCATGGCTAACATTATTAAAAGATAGTATTTTCACTAAGGATGTTGAAAAACTTGATATGCGAACTATGCTCTGACCTAATAGATAAATGATTTATTTGATCGGTTGCTTATGTGGTTCAACTCTAGGATTTCAAAATCTCATTTCTCATCTTGAGTCTACTCATTCATTCTTGATTACACAAAAGATTATTTTTTGAAAAAGGTTGAACATTGTGCATTAAACATATTTTTTGCATACTTTGCTCGGGACTAGCAAAATGCTGGTTGGGGATTGTGTTGAGGGTCAAATATTACATATTAGACCCCAGTTATTCCTTGGTTTTGTATGGCCTGTATCCTAGTTCTTACCATTCCATAGACTCCCGCGATCCTCCCCATCGAATTTTGGTAACCTGCGTCCTGTAATCTGCATTTGCGTGCAATCCTGAGTCGCATCCCATAGATCTGAGTCACCTCAACTCGAAACTTATACCATCACAACTGCACCGTCACCGCGGTTCTAACGCCGCGTCCATGCAATACCCAGGCCAGGAGTTGTGGGCCCGCGTATATTTCGAAGAAACGCCGCACGTTATGAATTTCAAGAGAATCTCTACAAACCATCACATCAATCAATCAAGTACTAGTCAAGTACACAACCCATGCCTCTCCCATCCCTTTCTTACCAATAAAGAAAAGTAACCCATACCTCATGCCACCTCACCCCCATAAGTCAACTCTCTCTTACACACACCCATCCCTCTCTTACACTACCCATTCCTCTCATCCCATCCTTCTTACACAACCCCACTCCTCTCTCATTTCACTCCATTCTCTATCATTTTCCAAGCAACCATGAGAGAAGAATCATAAGGAGAGAAAATAAGCTAAGTGCATGACCCATTTCCTACCCCAAAACCTCCCAACCCAACCCTTCAAACTTCATCATCCACCCTTAAAGGGTGAGCTTAGGAGCCTAACATTCCAAGGAGCTAAAGAAGAGGACCTTAGGTGGGTGTTCTTATAAGTTTAGATGTTATTTTTTATGATGGGCCAAGTGGGGCCTACCAATTGATGGTACGGATCTCACTTTGGACCCTAGGTGTGGCCGATGGCCCAGCATGATTCATCTACTCATCCCATGATGGGGCCATTTTCCATGGACCCCATCATAATGTTTATTTTCCTAGTATGAAAAGGTCATTTACACCTTGCATTTTGGTGGAGAAGGGATCTCCACCATTGATTTTGATTGGTGGGCCCACATGTAATGGGACCCACTTGATGTATGTTGAATTGCATGGAAGGGAGGACCCATAGTGTTGGGGTCCCTCCATCTCACCGTTCTCTCTCTCTCTCTCTCTCTCTCTCTCTCTTTGATGTGTGGACCACCATGATGAATGGATTAGATCCACACCATTTGACCAGGTTGACGGTGGTAATCCCACCATAATGTATCATCCACACCGTCCAGCGAATAGGCCTGGAAAATATTAGCTTAATCTAACATGTGTGGCCCACCTATGTGGGACCACCGTTATATATGCATTACATTCTAATTGTCCACCTAATGGATGGTGGGCCAACATCCCACTAGCCTTATGGCTGTTGTGTTTAACATCAGCAATTTTTGTGGGACCCACCATGCTATATCTATTTCATCTGCAACGTCTAGTAAAGGACGGTGTTGGACGCACCTTCCTGGCACATGTGGCATCCGCACCATCCAGCAGGGATGGTGGGACCCGCCGTATGATGTATGTGTTTCATTTATACTGTCTAACCCTGTAGAGATCATTTTATGGCATGACACAGAGAATGAGATAAATCTAAATTCGAGTGAGACCCACCACGTGTACGTGGGGCCCACCCTGATATGTGTTTCATCCATCGTCCATCTGTGGACGGTGGAAATCTTCATCTATACAACTACTGTATCATGGCAACAAGTGTTGTGCGTCTAACAATGAGGTATGTTTTATATCCTAACCGTCCATCTGCTGGTGGGTCAGCATCCCACCAGCAATACAGGTGCTGAATATGACGTCAGTAAGAGTTGTAGAGCCCACGTGATGTATGTATTTCATCCTATGTCGTCCGTCCATATGGATGGGACCCACACATGATATACATGTTTTATTCATGCTGTTTATCTACATCGTCCATTTCTGGATGGTGTCATGTGGGGCCACCGTGATGTATGGGTCTTATCCACACCATCCAACGCTCTGGACGGTGGGACCCACCTCTCTGGATGTGTTAAATCCACACTGTCCGACCAGTTGGTGAGCTCGTTTTAAGGCTTGAGACTAAAAATAAGACAGATCTGCACATCAAGTGGACCACACTATAGAAACCAATAGAGGATTGAATGTCTACCATTGAACCCGTTTAGGGTTAGAAGTTTTTAATTAATATGAAATTTGTTTTCCCCTTAATTAAGGTCTTTGTGACCTTATGAACAAATTGGATGGAAAATAAATGTTATGGTGGGCCCTGTGAATTGTTAATGGTGAAAGTCATTATCTTCACTGCAATTTGCAGTATGGTCCAGATGATCTTTCGATATGATTCATTTTTTTAGGTATGTTCTAAGATGATCTTTAAAAATAGATGTATGGTATAGATAGTTCACCTAGAACGGTGGGCCTGACTTGATGTATATGAGGCCCATTATTGTGGCCCATGTGATGCGGCCCACTTGATGTATATGTGGCCCGTGGATGCGATCCACTTGATATATATGAGGCCCATTGGTGCGGCCCATGTGATGTAGCCCACTTGATTTATATGAGGCACATTGTGATGTATTTGAGGCCCATGGGTTGAGGCCCAATGTGATGTATATAAGGACCATGAGTGAGGCCCAATGCGACGTATGTGAGGCCTTTGTGTGGGGCCGAATGTGATCAATATGACATCCATTGGGATGTGTGATTCCACCATGATGTTTGTAATGATATTTATGGCAGGCCATGCCTTGGGTGTAATGATGGTTTGATGTCCACATTGTAAGAGAAATGATGGTTAAATATAACTCCATGATTCATGCCCATATACATCATATGTATGCTTGATATGAGGAGTGACTAATCATAGTATATGCCATTGGGCAGATTGTTTATGGGACTCACTAATAGGAGTTGCCCACATGAGCGCACAGTACACATAGGATTGTTGTATGACTGGATAGTGTGATTCATGCATCTTGCATTTGTGTGACATGATTCACTATACGCCCTAGCTACATCAGGGTCGTGGCCTCCACAGGCACATCGTGGATGACCAGATTTGGATACCGAAAATACTTGGTTCTAGCACTGTGGGCACATAGGATGTCCTTGGGTGAAAGTCCCAGAATTCTTTTGATACCAGGAGATGCTCCAACGTCTAGACTGAGTGGATATATAAGCGCACAAGTACCGAATACCAGTATACCACATCTTCGACTGCGTCATGGTTGGTTGGAAGGGGGTGTGGCCTTATCCGTCCGAGTGAGAGGGTTGTAAGCTAGGCTAAATTTGACCATCTTGTAAATGCGTCCGCTATCGACGAGTTGGGTAGGTATTGGTAGACTTACTGGTCAGGCGAATAGTGAGGGTCTCTTCTACTTGTTGGGCTGTGCGGCTAGGGAGGCGGCAGTCAGTGTGGAGTGTACTTGGCCCCGGTGCTATCCTATAGGGAAATTGTACTGATATATGTACTTGATGAGGACTGACATGCTTGCATTGCATCTTTCATATAACGTTTGGCTATGTAGGCCTCACATTGCATGGCCTTGGTATAACTAATAACATTCATTTATATGTACTTGATGAGGATTGACATGCTTGCGTTGCATCTTGCAAATGACATTTGGCTACGTAGGCCACGCATCGCATGGCCTTGGTATGACTGATGGCATTCATGCCTTGCATCGCATTGCCTTGGTACGACTGATAGTCTTCATGGACTTACCAGCATATTTTCGCATTAATCTGATATTAAATACTTGTCACTTGCCTTGCGCACACACTTACACCACCCTCTAAGCTTTTCGTAAACTTATGCGTGACTGTTGCGTGCAGGTGACGTTGGATTACAGAAGCACTGAGGAAGGAGCGTGTCGCTGAGCTTTTGGAATTCCGACATCTATATTTGCATTTCCTTTTCCGCATTGTACTCAAAGTTTTTGATATAGTGGATATGTGGTGATGTTGTTTTGTGACTTGGTTATGCTTATAGTTATACTCTATTACAAAAAAAAATTCATATTGAAAATCCTCCTTGTAGGATTCTAGGATCGAAATCTAGCATATGGGTGTCGGGAGTCGAGAATGTGGCACTACAGAAGCTGTCGGCGCCGGATTCACCGATCGGGAATTTTGTGAGCTCGGTTTTCGAGTTTGGGCGTGACAGAAGTTAGTATCAGAGCCTAACTTGTGAATACCCGAGGATCACATCAAATATCTACTATGAACTTAGAATGATAGGTTCTGAGTCTAAATAAGTTAGCGATTTTCGGATATAGACTTTTAACGTGTGTGCCTTCAAGGGTTCTCAAGGCTGACAGGCTCTTGTTCCTTCTTGTAAGACATGCCGCCTAGGAGAGCCACCCGAGCGACTCCCGCTCCTCCGTCTAAGACCAGCACTGCCCCGATAGCACCCATGACTGCAGAGCAGCTTCAGTAGATGTTGCAGGCGATGACTACTATTCTTCAGCGGCAGGGCGGGTGGCCAACTGTTACACCAGCCCAGGCAGAGCAGGAGTGCGTGAGTGGCTTTCTCCGAGACTTCCAACAACGTGATCCCCTGCGCTTTGGGGGCGAGCCAGACCCTACTACAACAGAGATATGGCGCTCCGAGGTGGAGAAGATATTCGACACTATGAGTGTATGACCCAGCAGCGGGTCTCGTTAGCTGTATTTCTTCTCTAGGGTGAGGCTCAACACTAGTCGGCATTAGTTGCCCGAGCGTCAGGGACCAATTTTGAGTGGACCTGGGAGGACTTTGTAGACCGGTTCGACAAGAAGTTCCTTCCCGAGCATGTGAAAAGGCCAAGCTTTATGTCCTAGAGGGGGGGGTGAATAGGACTATGCCAAATTTAAAATAATTATAGCAGAATTTAAATAACAAGATAGCCAAATAAAGTGAATCAATCCACAAAGCATAAATGAATAGCAACCTCAATAAATAAGTATTGAGAGATTGATACAAAAGTTGTTCTAAGGACAACCTTTCACCAAAAACCAAAGTTTATGGTAGGACAACCTGATTTCTAGAAAAATCTTTGTATCAAGAACTCAAACTTTCTAGGAATAATTAAATTGAAATAAAACACAGGAATAGAATGTAATTGATTATTCTAGGGACAACCATACACCATAGAAATGGCAGGGCAACCTTACTAGAACAATTTAGAGAATCTAAAGCTCAAACAAATAAAGGAATAGCTTGAAATAAATTACAGTAAATTATAGAAATTTAAATCTAAACTATTACAACATTCCCCACTGAGCTTGAAATTAAAATGATTACAACATTCACATCACAAGGAGTTATAGTGGTTCGCCTGTGTGTACACCAACTGTTCAACAACAACCGCACAGAATGCTACTCCACTCCTAATATCCTCACATAGGGTATATTAGCTTTCACTATCAAGTAGGTTTTCACAGGTTCACCCAAAACCTTTACAATTGTGTCTTTTTCAAAGGGCTTACACAATTAAAAAACCCTCATTTTCTGGCTCTCCTCAGACAACCAACGGTTTTGAGATTTTTCTGGCTTAACCTCAAATAAAACCAAAATAAATGAATTTACAGCAATTGTAAAATACCTGAATTTCTCCTTCGATGTAACAGCCCAAAAAGAACCGAGTTGGAGTAGAGATTTGAATGTTCAAGATCAATGTCCGATACTCACTTTATAATGGTTCTAGGTTCTAATAGATTTTAACTTAAAACAAATGGGCTAGCTTGAATTGATTTTTATTTCAATAAAAGGAAAATAAAACTTCCTCTTTATAGATTAGATTGGAATGTAAGAAACAAAATCAATTAACAAAGCTAAAGAAATAGAATATTAAATAAGCACATTTAGCTTAAACGGATCACATATTTATCTCTCAGAAGGCCGAATTAAATTAGCTTGAATGGTCTATTTTATTCTGAGATTCGTGCTCTATTTATAGTATGAATAAGTCATGTCTTCGACTGGTCTTAAGTCGCTACGACTGGTTGAAGATCCAACAGATATTTGAAAATTCAGGCGCGATAGGATAAGACGGTTTCACGACTGGTCGTAGGGCACCTTCGACTGGTCGTAGGTCTCCTTTGACTAGTCGAAGGTCACACACAACTGGTCGAAGCTAAGTGCAAATCATCATTATAGCTTGAGTCAAAGGTCTACGAATGATCGAAGAACTAGTCGACACTGTTTTTATGACTGATCGAATAGTCCCCATGACGAGTGGAAGCCTAACAGAAAATTTTCGAATTTTGCAACAAACTTACGACTGATCCAGGAGATCTTTAGACAGGTTGAAGCAGTGTTAGGACTAGTCAAACAAAGTCCAGGACTAATCTTAAAACAAACCAAACTGACTTATATAAAACATATGAGTTTGTATCCAAAGTGGCCTACTCTAAAGGTCAACCTAAGGTCAGTCACACCTCAATAGTGAAGCTTGAAGTCTTGATGGAGCTCAAACTTGAAAGCTTCTAGAGATCTTGAGATTGAACTTGAATACTACTTGCATTAACCTTGTCTTTAAATTAAATTGAACAGACTCACTTCTTCGAGTCTTGACTTGTGAGCAGAGCTTGTCCAACAAAGTTGATCTTGAGTAGCGCTTTGATGTTCACATATGCTAGCTTCAAAACAGTGTTTTTGGCACCATAAATTTGACAACAAAAAGGGGCTATAAACAATAGCACTTACAATCTCCCCCTTTGTCAAATTAGTGACAAAATACACTTCCAAGATATGTTACAGAACACAGAATATCTAATTAACGAATCATGCACTAGTTGTTATCAAACTGGCACAGTACCAAGAACGTACAAATCAGTATTCAACATATCCATTCTCCATACATATAAGACATACATAACTCCCCCTGAGTAAAACATATCCAAACGAGTGAACATATCCATTCTCCCCCTTTTTGTCATAAGAGGACAAAGGAAACATATAAACTAAAGGAGAATAAATCAGAGAGAAAGATGACAGAGGGTGAGAAAATAAAAGATAAAAGCATAATTAACTTACTTAAATCATAAAATGAGTTAAAGCAAAGCTAGCACCATCGTAGTAAAGTTATTATAACTTAAACAACTGAAACACTAATTTGAGCCAGATGAACCAGATGAAGGAGCAGGGATAGATGGATCAAGTTTATGCATCCCCTTGTTCAAGCGCTTAAGATATTTACGCATATACTTGAAATGTAAATCATTAGCGATAGACATGTTGTCCATTTTAACATTTATATTCTTAACCTTATCCTCTAATGCATGCAGACGTGCATCAAAGTCAGAAGGCTCAAAATCTGGATCATTTGCGGAATCAGAATCAAGTTCTTCAAAGATATCATCCATATTAATATCATCAGGAGGAAGATCACCAGTTTCTTCCTCATGTGCTGCTTCAGCATTGCCAACACCATCACCTTGGCCAGGGAGTAAATCCAACTTCATCTTATTTAGATTAGAATTTTTGAAAATCAGATGACGGATAGGGGCCTCTCCAACTGGCATATCGACTAACATATGAGTAGCCAACACAGTCATCAAATAAGCAAAAGGAATGTCACTGTGACCAGGATGGAGACGAAAATTAATAATGAAGTGACAAATCAAGGATGGTAAACAGATAGACGTACCAATGGCAACAGTATGAAGAACACGAACCATGTAGGAAGTCAATTCAGATTTATTACCCGATCGTGGATATAAGTTAGACACAAAGATTTTATGAAGAACTCGGTATTTAGCTAACAAATACCTTGAGGGAAGCGCATTCCCTTTATGAGTCCATTGAGCATTCAGATTGCATAAATCTCTAGCGAGGAGACGTTTTTCAGATTCTGAAGGTTTGTCAGATAAATTATAGATAGGAATCCCCTCATTATTCACAGGAATATCCATAAGAGCTGAAATCAAATGACGATCAATGTCAAATGATCCTTCTCTAGTGGCTATTTTGAAGGTTAAATTCTCTAGTGAAAAATCACATATACATGCAAACATGGACTGTGCAATGGACCGGTATGCTGGCCCACCCCAATGTAATAAGTTATCCCAACCTACAGCTTGAAACATATGAAGGATATCAAAAGGAGCAACATGATTAACACCAATAGGATGTTCAACAATAACGTTACGCAATCTGATGTCGTGAACATAAGATGGATCATCATCGGGAGGCCGAAGATGACGCTTAGTGAGCGGGGCTGATTTGGAAGAAGAAGACGGACCACGGGATGTTGCTTTTCTTCCTCTCGATGTCATTTGCAACAAAGATTTTAAGAAAATAAAGAGTTGCAATGGTTTGAGAAGATGGTTTTCACAAAACAGATTTTTCAAAAGGGAACCCCCAAATCTCAACGAAATAAGAAATAGACAACTTTAAGAGGGAAAGAGAAGTAATTTAGACACAAATCCACAAGAAATAAGCAAATGAAGCACTAACCTTGAAGGATTTGGAAGGTGGGTTCGACAGGTCGAGTGTCGGCCCGTTAGAGAGTGAATAGGAAATGAGGAAGAAAGTAATTTTCCCCAATTTTAAGTGATTCACGCGATTCACTACTGGTCGAGGGTTTTCTTCGATCGGTCGTGCCACGACAGGTCGAGGAAATCTTCGACTGGTCGAGTACCACCAAAAAATCAGATTTTTATGCATATTTCAAAAAAAATTGGAAATTTAATCTAGCAAATATATACAATATGATACAAACAGGCATAAATAATCATTTCAGAATACACATGCCAAGATCAAATATCATTTTGTTAAACCTGCTTTTGTCAAGCGGTTTAGTGAAAATATCAGCACGTTGATTTCGGTAGGAATATATTCCAATGATATTACCTTTTCTTCTACTAAATCTCGAATATAATGAAATCTAATATCAATATGCTTAGTACGAGAATGCTGAATTGGATTTTTTGAGATATTTATGGCACTGGTATTATCATAATATAATAATATAGAGTCCTGTTTAATTTCATAATCACTTAGCATACGTTTCATCCAAACAAGCTGAGTTCAAGAATTATCAGCTACAATATATTCAGCTTCAGCTGTTGAAAGTGATATAAAATTTTATTTCTTACTTAGCTAGGAAACTAAACAGTTTCCAATATAAAAACAACCATCACTGGTTGATTTTCTATCATTAAGATTACCAGCCCAGTCAGCATCCGAGTACCCAGCTAATTTAATACTAGTCTCATGAGGATACCAAAGACCGAGATTAACAGTACTAGCAACATAGCGGATAATCCGTTTGACCGCAATCAAATGAGATTCTTTAGGTTCAGACTGATATCTAGCGCAAATACCAACACTTAGATCAATATCAGGTCTACTAGCCGTTAAATATAGTAAACTACCAATTATACTCCGATATAGTTTCTGATCCACATTTTTACCTGCAGAATCTTTTGAGAGTTTTAAAGTTGTACTCATAGGAGTATCAAATTTCTTACCATTCTCAAATCCAAATCTCTTAATTAAATTTATAGCATATTTAGATTGAGAGATGAACATTCCATCAGGTCGTTGTTTTACTTATAACCCAAGGAAGTAATTTAATTTCCCAACCATGCTCGTTTCAAATTGAGATTTCATCAATTCTGCAAATTCAATAGTCATGTCAGTACAAGTAGATCCATAAATGATATCATCAACATAGATTTGAACCATTAAAATATCTTTGTTATGTTTCTTAACAAATAGTGTTTTATCAACACTTCCCATTTGAAAGTTAAGACTGAGTAAAAACTTAGTCAATTTCTCATACCATGCTCTGGGAGCTTGTTTAAGACCATACAAATCTTTTTTAAGATGATATACATGATTAGTAAACTTAGGATCTTCAAATCCTGTAGGTTATTCAACATATACTTCTTCATGTAAATCGCCATTTAAAAAGGCACTCTTAACATCCATTTGATAAATTTTAATCTTTCTAAAGCAAGCAATGGATCTAAAAAGTCTGATTGATTCAAGATGAGCAATTAGGGCAAAGGTCTCATCGTAATCGAAACCTTCAATTTGAGTGTATCCTTGTACAACCAATCTTGCTTTGTTCCGAATTATGTTACCATCTTCATCAGACTTATTTTTGAAATTTCACTTAGTTCCTATAATGTGTTTTTCTTTAGGTCTAGGAACAAGATCCCAAACATCATTTCTCACAAATTGGTTGAGTTCATCTTGCATCGCAACAATCTAGTTTTCATCAGCAAGATCTTCTTTTACATTAGATGGTTCTATCTGGGATGTAAAACATACGTAATTACATATATCCTCAAGTTGTCTACGTGTACGAACACCAGTGAGAGGGTTTCCAAGAATCTGTGTGGTTGGATGATCTTTAACAGTCCTCAATTCAGATTCAGTCTGATTAGATGAAGTATTAGATTTATCAATTACTAAAACTTCATCATTATCTGAACTTGAGACTGAAGTGTTCAAGTGATCATCCATGACCACATTGATGGACTCTTGAATCACACCGGTCCTTTTGTTCAGAACCCTATAAGCATGACTGTTTAAAGAGTATCCTAATCACTTTTCGTATCAAACTTTCCCAGATTTTCACGATCTCGTAAAATATAGCACTTGCTGCCAAAAACTCGAAAGTATTTGACAGTAGGCTTTTTATCGAACCACGTTTCGTAAGCTATTTTATTATTACCTTTACTAGTGTAAACCCGGTTAATAATGTAGCAAGCTGTATTAATTGCTTCAGCCTAAAGATTCTTAGAGAGCTTCATACTATTCAACATGACATTTGCCATTTCTTGAAGCACTCTATTTTTTCTTTCTACAATACCATTTTGTTGAGGAGTTTTGGGCGCTGAGAATTCATGTAATATTCTGTGGTCGCTTCAGAACTTCTCAAAACCGCTATTCTCAAATTCAGATCCATGATCACTATGAATCTTACCAACTTGAGAATTTTGTTCAGTTTGAATCCTTTTGAGAACATTTTTCACTTCGTCAAGGGTTTCTGTTTTGTCCCTTAAGAAGACAACCCATGTATATCTGGTAAAGTCATCGACTATTACTAAGATATATCTTTTACCACCACGACTTTCTGTCCTTATAGGTTCTACAAGATCCATATGGAGAAGCTCGAGTGGTCTTGATGTGGTATTGGAATTCACCTTTTTGTGTGAGTTCCTTGTTTGTTTGCCAATCTGACATTCACCACATATTTTATCCAATTTTTGTAGTTTGGGTAGACCTCTTATAAGTTCTTGTTTGCTCAATCTATATAGATTTCGGTAGTGTACATGTCCAAGACGTTTGTGCCACAAATCAGTCTCGTCTGTATGGACCATGTAACACAATTGATTAGATGAGCTGGATTCACTTACAATATAACAGTTTTCAGACGTTCTTCGTCCAGTTAATATTACAGAGCCTTTGTTATTTAGAATCTCACAGCTTTGATTAGAAAACTGTACACTGTGATTATTATCACATATTTGAGATATGCTAAGCAAGTTATATTTTAGACCTTCTACATACAAGACATTTTTAAATAAAGGAAGGTTATAAAGTTGAACCATACCTTGGCCCATAATCTTGCAGTTACTGCCATCACCAAATGTGACTGATCCATCAGTCATATCTTTTAAATCAGTGAATAAAGCTTTGTCACCTGTCATGTGCCTGGAACATCCACTGTCTAGGTACCATTTTGAATGGCTTGTTGCTTTGAAAGTAGTGTGGCAACCAAACAAGTGACTTTAGGAACCCATTTCAGAACTGTTTTGGGTTTAGGAATATAGTTGGTCTTATTCTATTTATAGTTGTGGAAATGACCTACTGAGTTAGATTTTAAGAGCTCCTTGAGTAAATCAACTATTTTTTCAGCCAGAGAGTTTTTGTTCTGACTTTTAAAATTTATATAGCTATGTCTAGGTTTTTTAAAAAAATTTGTATTTTTAGAAAAACCTTGACAGGTACCTTTTTCTTTTGAGATTGAGGCTTCTCCTTTCACAAAGTTGGGATAAGTACTCTTCTTTTTATGAGGTATGTCTTTATCATAACCCAACCAGGATCGATCACCACATTTCTAGATCCGGATAAAAGTTTTTCTAACTTTGGATCTCCTTGGGCATACCTCCATGTATCCTTCAAACTCGGAAGAGAAGATACTTCATTCTTGAGTTTCTCAATTTTAGATTTCAAATCTTCAATAATGGAGGTTTTGAATTCCAAATCACATTTTGATTTTTCAAAACTATCTGGAATTTGGGATTTTTCTAAAATAAGTAAGTCGAAGCATTCTTTGAGTTTAAAAATTTTTTCTTTTTGAAGTTTAAGCTTCACAGCAATTTTACAACTTTCCTTGTATGGGGCATTGTAAGCATCTTGAAGATCTTCTTCATTTTCATAATCACTATTCAGATTTTCTTCACTAGTTAAATCATCATGATCTGAAAAAGTGAACTTGGCTAGAGTCATAAGAGCCTTAACTTCGTTGCCCGACTCGGTTTCAGAATCTTCTAAATCAGAAGTAGTTTCAGACTCAGATGATTCATCCCAAGTAGCCAACATACCCTTCCTTTTGGGTTTGTCCTTTTTAGGACATTTGTTTGCTAAGTGCCCATATTCGTGGCAGTTGTAACACTGACTGTCTTTCAAAGATTTTTGAGTTTTGGGTCTAAATTTCTTTTTATCATTTGATTGTTGAAGATCAACCCTTTTCTTACTTTTGAAAATCTTATAAAACTTCTTTTCTAAAAGAACCATATCATCTTCAGAATCAGATTTTTCTTCAGAAACAATTTTAGAAGATTTAAGAGCTATAGATTTACCTTTAGGAGCTTTAAAGTTTAACTCATAGGTTTGTAAAGAACCAACTAGTTCTTCTACCCTCATATTTTCTATATCACGAAGTTCCTGGATTGCAGTTACTTTAAAATTGAACCATTCAGGAAGTGAGCATAGTATTTTTGTACATACTTTACTTTCGGAGATTTTATCACCAAGACCCCACATAGAGTTTACAATGTCATTAAATCTTGTATAAAAGTCCATAAACATTTCATTTTCCTCCATATGAATTTCTTCAAATTTGGTTGTGCGGATTTGGACTTTAGATTTCTTGACAATTGAAGTACCCTCATGTGTCATTTCTAATATATCCTAAGCTTGTTTTGCAGAATTATAGGATATAATTCTTTTGAATTCATCCGGTGATAGTGCACATGTAATTGCATTTAGTACTTTAGCATTTGCACTACTCTCACTTTTCTGAAGTGTGGTCCAAGAAAAATAAGCCATTATTTTTGTGGTTTTTAAACCATCAACACCAGTCACTTCAGTGGTAGGAGGGGTCCATTCATTCAATGTGGCTAGCCACACACTTTCATCCATGGATTTGAGGAAGATCCTCATCCTGGCTTTCCAATAAGCATAATTGGTGCCATCGAAAGGTGGAGGCCTAGTGACTGAAAGACTATCAAAATTTGACATCTTATATAAAGCTTAGATCGTTAGATCAGGAAATAAATCTAAATAGAAAACAATTAAATCGGGCTATTAGGCTTTGATACCACTTGAAAAGGCCAACCTTTATGTCCTAGAGGGGGGGGGGTGAATAAGACTATGCCAAATTTAAAATAATTACAGCAGAATTTAAAAAATAAGATATCCAAATAAAGTGAATCAATCCACAAAGCATAAATGAATAACAACCTCAATAAACAGGTATTTGAGAGATTGATACAAAAGTTGTTCTAAGGACAACCTTTCACCAAAAACCAAAGTTTATGGTAGGACAACCTGATTTCTAGAAAGATCTTTGTATCAAGAACTCAAACTTTCTAGGAATAATCAAATTGAAACAAAACAGAGGAATAAAATGTAATTGATTATTCTAGGGATAACCATACACCATAAAAATGGCAGGGCAACCTTACTAGAACAATTTAGAGAATCTAAAGCTCAAACAAATAAAGGAATAACTTGAAATAAATTACAGAAATTTAAATCTAAACTATTACAACATTCCCCACTAAGCTTGAAATTAAAATGATTACAACATTCACATCCACATACATTCCACAAAAGAAGAATACAAGATAACAAAATAAAGCACACTTCCACACAACACAAGGAGTTATAGTGGTTCGCCTGTGTGTACACCAACTGTTCAACAACAGCCACATAGAATGCTACTCCACCCCTAATATCCTTACACAGGGGATATTAGCTTTTACTATCAAGTAGGTTTTCATAGGTTCACCCAAAACCTTTACAATTGTGTCTTTTTTAAAGGGCTTACACAATTAAAAAACCCTCACTTTTGAGTTTTCTGGCTCTACTAAAAAAACCAACAGTTTTGAGATTTTTCTGGCTTAACCTCAAATAAAACTAAAATAAATGAATTTACAGCAATTGTAAAATACCTGAATTTCTCCCTCGATGTAGCAGCCCAAAAAGAACCGAGTTGGAGTAGAGATTTGAATGTTCAAGTTCAATGTCCAATACTTACTTTATAATGGTTCTAGGTTCTAATAGATTTTAACTTAAAACAAATGGGCTAGCTTGAATTGATTTTGATTCCAATAAAAGGAAAATAAAACTTCCTCTTTACAGATTAGATTAGAATGCAAGAAACAAAATCAATTAACAAAGCTAAAAGAATAGAATATTAAATAAGCACACTTAGCTTAAACGGATCACAGATTTATCTCTCAGAAGGCTGAATTAAATTAGCTTAAATGGTATATTTTATTCTGAGATTCTTGCTCTATTTATATTGTGAATAAGTCACATCTTCGACTGGTCTTAAGTCGCTACGACTGGTCGAAGATCCAACATATATTTGAAAATTCAGGCGCGATAGGATAAGACGGTTTCATGACTGGTCGTAGGGCACCTTCGACTGGTTGTAGGTCTCCTTCGTCTGGTCGAAGGTCACACACAACTGGTCGAAGCTAAGTGTAAATCATCGCTGTAGTTTGAGTCAAAGGTCTACGACTGATTGAAGAACCAGTCGACACTGTTCCTACGATTGGTCGAACAGTCCCCAGGACTAGTCGAAGCCTAATAGAAAATTTTTGAATTTTGCAACAAATTTACGACTGTTCCAGGAGATCTTTAGACAGGTCGAAGCAGTGCTAGGACTAGTCGAATAAAGTCCAAGACTAGTCTTAGAACAAACCAAACTGACTTATATAAAACATATGAGTTATGTATCCAAAGTGGCCTACTCTAAATGTCAACCTAAGATCAGTCATACCTCAATAGTGAAGTAAGGACATTGAAACTTAAAAGATGAGTGACTTTTGAAAGTGATGAAGCTTGAAGTCTTGATGTAGCTCAAACTTGAAAGCTTCTAGAGATCTTGAGATTGAACTTGAACACTACTTGCATTAACCTTGTCTTTAAATTAAATCGAACAGACTCACTTCTTCGAGTCTTGACTTGTGAGCAGAGCTTGTCTAACAAAGTTGATCTTGAGTAGCGCTTTGATCTTCACATAAGCCAGCTTCATAATAGTGTTTTTGACAGCATAAATTTGACAACAAAAAGGGGCTATAAACGATAGCACTTACATCATGTTCGACAGCAATGCGCGTTAGAGTTTTGAGACTCTGGTCCAGTGGGACATGACAGTTTCCTAGTATGAGGCATGTTTTATCACATTATCGAGATTCATAACGTATCTTGTTGATGATGAGGGGCGGAAGGCCCCCCGTTTTGTGTGAGCGCGCAGTACACATAGGATTGTTGCATGACTGGTAGTGTGATTTATGTATCTCGCATTTGTGTGACATGATTCACTGTACGCCCTAGCGACATCAGGGTTGTGGCCTCCACAGGCACATTGTGGATGGTCGGATTTGGATACTGGAAATACTTAGTTCTAGCACTGTGGGCGCATAAGATGTCCTTGGGTGAAAGTTTCAGAACCTTTTTGGTACTAGGAGATGCTCCATCGTTTAGACCGAGTAGATACATAAGTGCGTGAGTGCCAAATACCAGTATGCCGCATCTCCCACTGTGTCGTAGTCGATTGGAAGGGGGTGTAGCCTTATCAGCACGAGTGAGGGGGTTGTAAGCTAGACTAAGTTTGACCAGCTCGTAAATGGGTCCCCCATCAACGAGCCGGGTAAGTATTGGTAGACTACTGGTCAGTCGGATAGTGAGGTCTCTGTAAGTACTATGTTTTCTAGCTCCTATAATTGTCAAATTTTGTAGTGCCAAAACCTCTTGGAATCTGTGTCTTGTGTAACTCATCTACATATCCAAGACTGTACATCTCATGTACAGGAACAAAGGTCTTTACCTTAAGAACTTCAAATGCAAGATCAAGAGATATACATAGTTCACTCCTTCAAGCTTCCAAGTTCAAGGTTTCAAAGCTTCATCTAAGGCAAGACAATAGTCTTTACTTTGGTACTCAAAGCTGAAGATGAAGTACAACTCAAGTACCTCAAGCTTAAGCTTCAATGTATTTCAAATTCAAGCTTCAAAATGTCTCAAGTTCAAGCTTCATCATATGTCAAGATATCAAGCTTCGTGGACATTAAAAACCAACTATTAATTGAAACAAAAGAAGATTTAATGTTCATATATCACTTATAAGGTATGAATGACCCTAAATTGACCATAGAATAGGTCATTTTGAATACATAATTTAATTGAGTCACTTTATAAGTGCATAGTCTGTTTTTCGACTAGTCTTTGAATATGTTCGACTAGTCATAGTACTGGATCGACCAGTGCAAGAAATTCCTTGACCAGTCTTAAATTTGTTATTAATTTTTAGAATTTTTTGTTATTGCCTCAACCAGTCCTGGAGACTGCTCGACCGGTCGAGTGAACAGTGCTCGACCAGTCCAGCAGGCTCGACTCAAACTCCAGTAAATAAAATGAGTCACACATGACCAGTCGTGGACAAGACTTGACCGGTCGCGCAGGCCACTCAACCGGTCAAGCAGGTCCTTCGACCAGCCGTGGAACGGCCCGATCTTATCGCGCCCAAAATTTTAAATATTTGTTGGTCCTTTGCCCAATCGAGCCGACCTCTGGGCCAGTCAAGTGAATGATTTCAGTACTTATAAATAGAGCATGATTTTAAGAGTTTAATATCTAATTCAAGCAAAATCAAGACACCACTCTGAGACATAAGTTAGTGATATTCTTAAGCTATTTAGTGTTCATTTAATATTCTCTTTAATTAGCTTTTTGTATTTAATTTTTTTAATTCTATATTCCAATCATATTTTGAAGAAGGGATTTTTGTTTTCCCCTTTCTTGGAATCAAAATCAAATCAAGCAAGCCCAATGTGATTTAATCTAAAATCCATTTAGAACTTAAAACTATTTCATAAGTGAGTGTGAACATTGAACATTTACGATTGAACTTTTACTTCGAATTGGTTCTACCAAGTTGTAACAAAGGAGAATATCCAGATAAGTATTTTACTGTTTTGTAAATCTATTCTTTTGGTTTCTTTGAAATTGTGCCAGAAAAATCTCTTTCTTTTGGTTTGTCTGAGGTGATCAAGAAAACTCAGAGTGTGGGGTTTTTGAATTATGTAAGCCCACTTGGAAAACACAATTGTGAAGGTTTTAGGTGAACCTTGAAAAACATATTTCATAGTGAACGCTAATATTCACTGTGTGAGGATATTAGGAGTGGAGTAGTTGTGTGGCTGTTTTTCTAAAAGTTGGTGTACACACAAGTCAACCACTATAACTTCTAGTCTTATGGTGATTGATTGATTGATTGATTATTACATTGTGTGGATGTTGTAATTTTCCTTTATATATTTGTGGAGAATGTTGTAATCCTTTTTATGCAAGTGTGGGAATGTTGTAATAGCTTAGGTTTGAGATTTTGATATATAGACCGTTCTAGGAATCAGGTTATCCTACCATAAGCCATTGGTTTTTGGTGTAAGGTTGTCCTTAGATCAACATCTGTATCAACCTCTCAATACTTGTACATTTGAGGTTGTTTTACATTTTTGCATTGTGGGATTGTTTAAGTGCTATCTTTATTTATATTTGTTTAAATTCTGCATTTAATTTTTAATTTGGCATAGTCCTATTCACCCCCTTTATAGGACTCTTAGCTCGGCCTTTTCAAGTAGTATCAGAGCCTAATAGCTCGTTTTATTTTTTTGGATTAATTTCCTGAGCTAATCGATCTAAGCTTTTTAAGATGCCAAATTTTGATAGCCTTTCAGTCACTAGGCCTCCACCATTTGATGGCTCCAATTATGCTTATTGGAAAGCCAGAATGAGGATTTTCTTAAAATCCATGAATGAGTGCGTTTCGCAAGACACAGTGACCAATTGGACCCCTCCTACCACTGAAGTCATTGGTACTGATGGATCTAAAATGATAAAAGTCTCACCTTATTTTTCTTGGTCCGCTCTTCAGAAAAGTGAGAGTAGTGCCAATGCAAAGGCTCTAAATGCAATTACTTGTGCACTATCACCGGATGAATTCAAAAGAATTATATCCTATGATACTGCAAAGCAAGCCTGAGATATTTTTAAAATGACACACAAGGGAACTACAATTGTCATGAAATCTAAAGTCCAAATCCTCACAACCAAATTTGAGGAAATACATATGGAAGAAAGTAAAACTTTCATGTACTTCTATACAAGATTGAATGACATTGTTAACTCTATGTGGGGTCTCGGTGATAGAATCCCAAAAAGTAAAGTCTATGCAAAGATACTAGGCTCGCTACCTGAACGGTTCAATTCAAAGGTGACTACGATCCAGGAACCTCGTGATACGGATAACATGAGGGTAGAAGAATTAGTTGGCTCATTACAGACCTATGAGTTAAACTTTAAAGCTCCTAAAGGTAAATCCATCGCCCTCAAATCTTCTAAACTTATTTCTCAAGAAAATAACAATTCTGATTTAGAAAATTCTAAAGATGATATGGCCCTTTTTAGTTAAAAAGTTTTATAAGATTTTCAAAAGTAAAAAGAGGGTTGATTTTCAAAAACCTAATGAAAAGAAAAAATCTAAATCTAAAACTTGGAAATATTTAAAAGACAGCTAATGTAACAACTGCCATGAATATGGGCATCTAACAAACAAATGTCCTAAAATGGACAAACCTAAAAAGAAAGGTATGTTGGCTACATGAGATGAATCTTCCTGCTCTGAAGATTCTTCTGAGTCAGAAGATTCTGAAACTGAGTCAGGTAATGATGTTAAAGCCCTAATGACTCTAGCCAAGTTCACTCTTTCAGATAACAATGATTCAACCAGTGAAGAAAATCTGAATAGTGATCATGAAAATGAAGAAGATCTTCAAGATGCTTATAATGCCCTATACAAGGAAAGTTGCAAAATTGCTGTAAAACTAAAACTTCAAAAAGAAAAGTTTTCAAAACTTAAAGAAAATTTTGATAATCTAGTCTTAGAAAAATCACACATTTCAGATTATTTTGAAAAAACTAAATGCGATTTAAATTTCAAAACCTCCCTTGTTGAAAATCTAAAATTTGAAAATGAAAAGCTAAAACTAGAAGTCTCTTCACTTTTGAGTTTAAAAGACACATGGAGGTATGGCCAAGGTGATCCCAAGTTAGAAAAACTCTTATCCAGATCCAGAAAATGTGGCGATCGATCTAGATTGGGCTACGACAAAAGTATTCCTCCTAAACATAAGAATACTTCAGCTAGATTTGTGAAAAGGGAGTCTTCAAACTCAAAAGGGAAAAGTCTGAATTAAAATTATTTTAAAAATGCTAAGTCTTTTCAAACCTTAAAACGTAAAAGTAACCATATCAACTATAAAAATTAAAATTGAAATCCTTTAGCTAAGAAAATTGTTGACTTACCTAAGGAGCTCTTAAAATCTAACTTAGTGGGTCGGTCTTATAACAACTACAAACATAATAAGACCAACTATACTCCTTAACCCAAAACTGTAATGAAATGGGTTCCTAAGGTTACTTGTTTGGTTGCCCACACCGCTTTCAAAGCTTCGAGCCATTCACAGTGGTACTTAAACAGTGGATGCTCCAGATACATGACTGGTGACAAAGGTCTGTTCACCAATCTTAAAGACATGATTGATGGTTCAGTCACATTCGGTGACGATAGCAGCTGTAGAATTACTGGCTAAGGTACGGTTTAACTCTTTAACCTCCCTTTATTTGAGAATGTTTTATATGTAGAATGGTTAAAACATAATTTTTTAGGCACCTCTCAAATATGCGATAAAAATCATAGTGTAAAATTTACTAACCAAGGGTGCAAAATTTTAAATAAAAATAGTTCTATAATATTAACCAGTGGCAGAACTTTTGAAAACTGCTACATTGTGAGTGATTCAAGCGCATCTAATCTATCGTGCTACATGGTCCATACTAATGAAACCGAGTTATGGCATAAGCACCTCGGATATGTACACTTCCGCAACTTGTATAGATTGAGTAAAAGAGAGTTAGTAAGAGGTTTACCCAAAATACAGAAAGTAGATAAAATATGTGGTGCATGCCAAATTGGCAAACAAACAAGGAGTACTCACAAAAAAGTGAACTCCAATGCCACATCTAAACCACTTGAACTTCTCCACGTGGATCTTATTGGACCAACCAGAATGGAGAGTCAAGGTGGCAAGAAGTACATATTGGTAATTGTTGATGACTTTACCAGGTACACTTGGGTAGTCTTCTTAAGAGATAAATCAGAAACTCTTGATGAAGTAAAAAAGGGTACTTAAATGTATCCAAACGGAAAAAAAATTACAAGTCTCTAAGATCCGTAGTGATCATGGTTTAGAATTTGAAAATAGCGGTTTTGAAAAGTTTTACAGTGATCAGGGAATATCACATGAATATTCCACGCCCAAAACACCACAATAAAATGGTATAGTAGAAAGGAAATATAGAATGCTTCAAGAAATGGCAAATGTAATGTTAAATAGTATGAAGCTCCCTAAAAATCTTTGGGCCGAAGTCGTAAATACTGCTTGTTATATAATTAACCGCGTTTACACTAGAAAAATAAATGATAAAACGGTTTATGAAATGTGGTTTCATAAGAAGCCTACTGTCAAATACTTTCGAGTTTTTGGCAGCAAGTGTTGCATTTTACGTGACCAAGAAAATCTGGGTAAGTTTGACACCAAAAGTGATGAAGGTATATTTTTAGGGTATGCTCTGAATAGTCGAGCATATTGAGTTCTTAATAGGAGGACTGGTGTAATTTAAGAGTCCATTAATGTGGTTATTGACGATCACTTGAATACACTTGTGTCAAGTTTTGAAAATAATGAAATTCATTTAATTGATAAACCAGACTCTTCATCAAGTCAAGTAATATTAAACTAAGGACAATTAAAGACCATCATTCTAATCAAATTCTTGAAAACCCTCTCACTGGTGTTTGCACTCGTAGACAACTTGAAGATATGTGTAACTATGTGTGCTTTACATCATTGATAAAACCAGCTAACGTAAAAGAAGCTCTTACTAACGAAAACTAGATTGTTGCGATGTAAGAAGAGCTTAATCAATTTATTAGAAATGATGTTTGGTACTTAGTTCCAATACCGAAAGATAAACACATTATCGGAACAAAACGGATTTTCAAAAATAAGTCTGATGAACTTGGTAATATTATTAGAAATAAGGCTAGGCTGGTTGTACAAGGGTACACTCAAATTGAAGGCATCGATTATGATGAAACCTTTGCCCCAGTAACTCGTCTTGAATCAATCAGATTATTTATATCCATTGCATGCTTTAGAAAGTTCAAGATTTACCAAATGGATGTAAAGAGTGAATTCTTGAATGACGATTTGAAAAAAGAAGTGTATGTTGAACAACCTATTGAAAGTGCCCTAGTTTGTCAAGTTACGTCAGTGTTGAGTCAGAGTGTCTACAGAGCCTGATAGAAGATCAATTCAAGCGTCTGCCTCAACCAGATGTGTACAAGCTCGCCATAGGTAAATCTAAATCCTCACATCTCATGACCCAAAACACCAGGTGAAGAAAACCTTAAAAACAAGTTAGAAATCATAGGGTTTTAAAGGTGAGAAAACTTTTTTCAAAATAAGAAAATTTCTAAGTTTTTCTCGCCTTGTCAATTTTATCGGAACACCCTCAAAATGATTGACCTGCTCTATCGATGTCCTCGATACCTTAACGATATTATCGACGTGAAGACCAAAAGTGTCCAGCAACTAAATATTCATCTGGACGGATTTATCAATGTATCAATACATCTATCAATATCATCGATATAAGCACTAAATATGTCCAGCAACTTCACAACATATCTGGATGAATTATCGATGTATCGATAAACCTATCGATATCATCGATATTCAAATCTTGAGTCCATCGAGAGTGGCTCGATAAGATCGACAGGCAGATTTTCGACGCCCCTGTTTTTTAATGAAAATCTCAAATTCCTTCGATATATCGATGCTCTTCCAATATGATCTGAAATCAAATATCGATAACATCGGAAGTCCATCGATGATATCGATCGAGGCATGCATTTCTTACAGCAGATATTTCAAGTCATTTTTAACTATGATCAGAGGCCCTTCGATAGAATCGATATTCAAATATCGATGATATCGGCACCAGGTCGATTGCATCGAACAAGGTCATAATTTGTCCAACAACCTTAAAGATAAATCAGTTGGATTTATTGATGTCTCGACTCTGATTTCGATATTATCGACATTCAAATTCTGATGATCTCAATGGTTTCCCGATCATTCATGAAAACCTGAAATATTTTAAAGTCAAGTCTCTCTCATTTTTCAAGTGTCGATGGATCGAATCTGTCATCGATGGAATCAGAGTTCAAAATCTGATGACATCGACAATAGTTTCGATTCATTGACCAATTGGCAAAGAGTTTAAAAAGCGTATGACATTGAGTCTGAGTCATCGAGCAGACCATCGATGCTATCGAGAGTATAAGCTCGATGATATCAAACCGACTCGATGATATCAAACTCTGCCATAAATGTGACCTTTTTATATCTGTTGGAACTTTTCGTCTATATATAAAGGACTTGTCTTTTATTGCTGTGAGAGAAAGAAGAGAGAGCTTTTAAGTGTTTCAACTTATATCTTATCTCTAAAGCCCTTTCTCTCAAGGGAGTTCATCGTCCAATCCACCCTCACCATTGACATTCAATAGAGTGGATTGGAGAATGAACTTCCGCATTTAAGGATCCTCCAACTACTACCTTAATGGCAAATCATTAAGTTGGGATGCCATGAATGCATAAGATTGGAATTGCTCTACATTCCTGATAGGAAATTATTTTGAGAGTAGGATTCTATCTTCACCTTGACCCAACCTAAAGTCAAGTATTGGTACATCATTTAGTGTTGTGGATCAAGGGAGCAGAAGACTCTTCATCAACAAGGAGGAGGAGATCTTCGGGATTGAGCTAAACGGGACTCATCAGCTTATTTGTAAGTATCCATAGTCCACGAGGACACTTGTGATCATTCCTTTCTAGGATTGGGTCTTAAGTGATTCTCACCCTTTGATGTCCTCAAGGAGGCCTCCGGCAGGAGTGTACGTGGTGGGTGCGTTGTGTGGACCCTTGCTCTATTGAGAGCATAAACATCTGGTTAGGAATAAACCAGTAAAACTATGGGTTTTAGGTGAACCGAGTAAAACCTTAGGGTTTGAGGTTAACCGTGTAGAAACCTCCAGTAGGGTCTAATGGAAGATCCTTGGCCTGTGTGCCTAAAAGTGGATGCATTGTGTTGACCCTTGCTCGTGAGAGCATAAACAATCAGCCTCAGTGTAGATTTTAAAGGTTGAAGGTGAACCTGATTTAAAACCTTAGGTTAAAGGTGAACCATTGCGAAACCTCCTTAGTGAAATCCAGTACACTCAAGGGTTGAGTGCGGTTACCGGGAGTGGAGTAGACTTATCGTCGAACCACTATAAAATGACTATGTTTGAGATTGTTATTTTGATTGAGTGATTTTCTTTAATACTTCCATGTCTGATTATCTGATCACTCCTCACACACCTACACAGTCATATCCATCATGAACTAGATTGCATATTGTTTACTCCTTAAGCAGTTTGTGATTGAATCCTCTACCAGGCTTGGAAGCCAGTAGAGTTACATTTGAGTAATACTGAGAATTGCATGATCATAGGATTAGTGAAGTAGGATTTTTAAATAACTCATAAAAACTTTAAAAAGTCCTATTCTCCCCCCTCTAGGACATATTGGCATATTCCTTCTTCAACTAGTGCGGTCTTCACCGCCATTTCAAACAACCTTCGAGTTTTGAAGACCCTAAGCATGTTAATCATGTCTATCGCCTAAAAAAGGTACTTTATGGTTTGAAACAAGCTCCCAGGGCATGGTACGAAAAATTGACTAAGTTTCTACTAAGTCATAACTTTATAATGGGAAGTGTTGATAAGATATTGTTTGTAAAGAAACATAATGATCATATACTAATAGTGCAAATTTATGTTGATGATATTATTTATGGATCTACCTGTGCTAATATGACTGTTGAGTTTGTAGATCTTATGAAGTCTAAATTTGAAATGAGTATGGTTGGAGAATTAAATTATTTTCTAGGGTTGTATGTTAAACAACAACCTGATGGTTTCTTTATCTCTTAAATCAAATATGCTCTGAACTTAGTTAAAAAGTTCAAATTTGAGAGTGGAAAAATTTTTAATACTCCAATGAGTACTACTTTAAAACTCTCAAAGGACTTTACAGGTAAGAATGTAGATCCTAAATTGTATTGCAGTATGATAGGTAGTTTGCTTTATTTAACTGCGAGTAGACCTGATATTTCATTTAGTGCTGGAAATTGTTTTAGATATCAATCTGACCCTAAAGAGTCACATTTAATTGTTGTTAAGCGAATTTTGCAATATGTCGCTAGTTCAGAAAATCTTTGTCTCTGGTACCCACATAATACTAGTGTGCAATTAGCTAGTTACACGGATGCTCATTGGGTTGGTAACATTGATAATCGAAAATCAACCAGTGGTGGTTGTTTCTATGTAGGGAACTATTTAGTTTCTTGGCTAAGTAAGAAACAAAGTTCTGTATCGCTCTCAACGGCTAAGGCTGAATACATTGTTGTAGGTAATGCATGCACTCAACTTGTTTGGATGAAAAGAATACTAAGCGATTACGGGATTGTGCAAGATTCTATGGTTTTATATTATGATAATTCAAGCATAATTAATATCTCCAAAACTCCAATCCAGCATTCACGAACAAAGCATATTGACATTAGATATCACTACATTCGTGAATTAGTAGAAGACAAGACAATTTCCTTGGATTATATTCCTACCGAGAATCAACTAGCTGACATATTCACAAAACCTCTCGACAAAACAGGTTTGCAAATTGAAATTTGATCTTTGTATGTGCAATATGAATTGATTATTCATGTCTTTCTGTATCATAATGTATATTTTTGTTCTTTTGAAATATTTAAATTTCAAATTTTATTAAAAATTGCACATTTTGGGCTATGCACGACCAATCGAGTACAAACTCGACCAGTCACATTTTGCCATCAGACTTTGATGCGCGTTTGTGCTCACTTGAGGAGAAGGTTGAAAGTATGAATGTATCACATGACTTACAATTTAAATATATGCGCAAGTATCTGAAGCGCATTAACAATGGACTTCATCAAATTGATCCTACCATACTTGCTCCTTCATCAGGTTCAGATTAGTATTTGCATATGTGGTTGGTAATAACTTTTAAGATACTTGAATTTCTTGTATTTTATGGGTTTGGACATGCTTGATCATTCTTTCTTATGGTTTTAGTTACTTGGCAATCTTGATCTTATATGCACTTCTTTTTCATTACTCATCTATTTACTTCCTTATTTATCCACTTCCTTTAACATTTATTAGTTCTTTCCTTTGTCATGTTGTGACAAAAAGGGGGAGAATTTTATCATGCTTCATGCTTGTGAAATGTGGAATTGGAATTGTGGAATTGCGAAATTGTGGATAGGTAACCATTTTTTTATTGTAAGGGGGAGTAAGTAAGGGGGAGAGTATTGATGTGGAGTATTGATGCATATTTCTTTAACCTATATATAACTGGTGCATAATTCCTTGACCAGGCTAAAATTGGTGCATGATTCTTTATTGTGCGTGTTATGCTTATCTTATTATAAAGTGTGTTTTGTCATAAATTTGACAAAGGGGGAGATTGTAAGTGCTATGTTTTCTAGCTCCTATAATTGTCAAATTTTGTAGTGTCAAAACCTCTTAGAATTTGTGTCTTGTGTAGCTCATCTACATATTCAAGACTGTGCATCTCGTGTATAAGAACAATGGTCTTTACCTCAAGAACTTCAAATGCAAGATCAAGAGATATACATAGTTCACTCCTTCAAGCTTCCAAGTTCAAGGTTTCAAAGCTTCATCTAAGGCAAGACAATAGTCTTTACTTTGGTACTCAAAGCTCAAGATGAAGTACAACTCAAGTACCTCAAGCTCAAGCTTCAATGTATTTCAAATTCAAGCTTCAAAATGTCTCAAGTTCAAGATCCATCATATGTCAAGATATCAAGCTTCGTGAACTTTAAAAACCAACTATCAACTGAAGCAAAAGAAGAGTCAATGTTCATATATCGCTTATGAGGTATGAGTGACCCTAGATTGACCATAGGATAGGTCATTTTGAATACATAATTTAATTGAGACACTTTATAAGTGTATAGTCTGTTTTTCGACCAATCTTTGAATATGTTCGACTTGTCCTAGTACTGGATCGACCAGTGCAAGAAATTGCTTGACCAGTCTTAAGTTTGTTATTAATTTTCAGAATTTTTTATTATTGCCTCGACCAGTCCTGGAGACTGCTCATCCAGTCGAGTGAACAGTGCTCGACCAGTCTAGCAGGCTCGACTCAAAGTCCAGCAATTAAAATGAGTCACACACGACCAGTTGTGGACAGGACTCGATTGGTCGTGCACGCCACTCGGCCAGTCGAGCAGGTCCTTCGACCAGTCGTGGAACGGCCTGATCTTATCACACCCAAAATTTTAAATGTTTGTTGGTCCTTTGCCCAATCGAGCTGACCTCTGGGCCAGTCAAGTGAATGAATTCAGCACTTATAAATAGAGCACGATTTTTAGAGTTTGGTATCCAATTCAAGCAAAATCAAGACACCACTCTGAGACATAAGTTAGTGATATTCGTAAGCTATTTAGTGTTCATTTAATATTCTCTTTAATTAGCTTTTTGTATTTGATTTTTTAATTATATATTCCAATCATATTTTGAAGAAGGGATTTTTGTTTTCCCCTTTATTAGAATCAAAATCAAATCAAGCAAGCCCAAGGTGATTTAATCTAAAATCCATTTAGAACTTAGAACCATTTCATAAGTGAGTGTGAACATTAAACATTTACGATTAAACTTCTACTCCGAATTGGTACTACCGGGCTGCAACAAAGGAGAATATCCAGATAAGTATTTTACTGTTTTGTAAATCTATTCTTTTGGTTTCTTTGAAATTGTGCTAGAAAAATCTCTTTCTTTTAGTTTGTTTGAGGTGATCCAGAAAACTGAGAGTGTGGGGTTTTTGAATTGTGTAAGCCCACTTAAAAGACACAATTGTAAAGGTTTTAGGTGAACCTTGAAAACCTATTTCATAGTGAACGCTAATATCCACTATGTGAGGATATTAGGAGTGGAGTAGTTGTGTGACTATTTTTCTAAACAGTTGGTGTACACACAAGCGAACCACTATAACTTCTGGTCTTATGGTGATTGATTGATTGATTGATTATTACATTATGTGGATGTTATAATTTCCATTTACGCATTTGTGGAGAATGTTGTAATCCTTTTTATGCAAGTGTGGGAATGTTGTAATAGCTTAGTTTCTTTCTTTGCTATTCTTTTCTTTATTCCTCTGTATATGTCTGAGATTTTGATACACAGACCGTTCTAGGAATTAGGTTGTCCTACCATAAGCCATTGGTTTTTAGTGTAAGGTTGTCCTTAGAACAACATCTGTATCAACATCTCAATACTTGTACATTTGAGGTTGTTTTACATTTCTTCATTGTGGGATTGTTTAAGTGGTATCTTTCTTTATATTTGTTTAAATTCTGCATTTAATTTTTAATTTGGCATAGTCCTATTCACCCCTCCTCTCTAGGACTCTTAGCTCGGCCTTTTCATTCTCTTTCACTCGCTGGGCTATGCGGCTAGGGAGGCGACAGTCAGTGTAGAGTGTATTAGACCCCGGTGATATCCTAGAGGGGAACTGTACTGATATATGTACTTGATGAGGACTGACATGCTTGCATTGCATCTTGCATATGACATTTGGCTACATAGGCCTTGCATCGCATGCCTTGGTATGACCGATAGCATTCATGCCTTGCATCGCATAGCCTTGGTACAACTGATAGTATTCATGGACTTACCAGCATATTTTCGCATTAATCTGATATTGCATACTTGGCACTTGCCTTGCGCACACACTTACACCACCCTCTAAGCTTTTCGTAAGTTGCACTACCGTTACGTGCAGGTGATGTTGGATCGTAGTAGCACTGAGGCAGGAGCGTGTAGCTGAGCTTTTGGAATTCTGATATCTATATTTGTATTTCCCTTTCTGCATTATACTCAAAGTTTTCAATATAGTGGATATGTGGTGATGTTGTCTTGTACTTGTTTATGTTTGTGGTTATCCTCCATATTGAAAATCCTCCTTGTAGGATCCCAGGATCGAAATCTGGCATATAGGTGCTGGGAGCCAAGAATGGGTCACTATCGAGGCTGTCGGAGGTGGATTTGGTGATCGAGAATTCTGTGAGCCTGGTTTCCGAGTTTGGGGCATGACAGGTTTTATGAACATGATAATGCTTAATGTTCTATTTTAATCATGTTTGTGTTGCAGGTGAATTAAATAGCTTAGATTGAAAAGGATGTTAAAAGCATAGATTTAACGCTCAAGAATCACCAAAGTTAAGAATGGATCTGATAAAACCAAGAATGAAGAATGCACATACTGAAGATCCAAGAAAACAAAGTCAAAAATGAAGAAAATCAAAATTTTAAAGTGAAATTCGGTGATCCTCGACTAGTCTTAGCTTTGTCTCGACCAGTCCTGTGTGCGCTCGACTAGTCCTGGACTCTGCTCGACTAATCGAGGCTCGACCGGTTGAAGGTGTCTTGACTCGAACTCCAGCGACTAAATACTCAAAAATCCTATTATCCTCGACCAATCGAATGAAACCCTCAACCAGTTGAGGGATGTCCTCGACCAGTCCTAGGTTACGCAGCCAACAAACAAAGTGTGAAAATTTGAAGCGGTTTACAAAAATTTTGAACTCGGTTTGAAAGTCTATGGCCTAAAACTATAAATAAGGGTCCCTAGGGCACCCCTCGACATCATCTAGGTTTGAGGAGTGTAGCAAAAGCGTGGAGAAGCCGTCACCAAGAGTTTTTTTCCCTTTCCTTAGTTGTTTTTATGCTTTTATTAAGAGATTCTAGTTCAATCATGTATATGGTTGGCTAAACCTCTTAACCAGGGCTAAGAGGTAAAGCTTGTTATTTAATGGGATGTTTCTATTGCTTTGATTCATGTTTATATTGAACTCTCTTTGATTCTAGTTTGATTATAAGGAATGCTTTCAGTTTTTAATGGTTTGTTGTGACTCGAATTACAACAGATTTGCGATAGCTTTGAGCATGTTCTTTTCATGTATTGAGATTGTGAATTTAGGAAATCATGTTGTTCACCATCGTCCCTTGGGCATGGTCAGATGATGGAATCCTCCCTAAGTTTGACAAATCTCTCAAATTGGTTTTGGGATTGGTAAATCTTGTTGTTTACCTTGTCTCCTACGCATGATTTTGTGATGGAATCACTTCTAGTTCTCGCACCTCTCATCCATTGAGAACTAGGTCAAAGGAAGTTCAGATTTAATTTTATTGAGATATCTTCCAATTGGATAGGATGGGACTCCGATTCCAATCGTGTGACCTGAATCAAGCATAAATCTCCCTGATCTCTACAAGTGGATCCTTGAAAACCCTAGTTTCCCACTTTTAAATTTATTAAGTTTTTTAATTAAATCTCTCACAATTACTCTTAAATATTTCAGATATAGGTTTTCATCATTTTCTAGTTCTTCTTCTAGTTGCTTTCAGAAAACACACGAGATTAGTCCATGTGGATTCGACCGCGATCTTTCTAGGATTATTACTACACCGCAACCCTATACTCGAGGTTGTGAACAGCTTTCGTAGGAAATCCATCTTTGGAAATAAGTAGAAAGTAGAAAAAAGGAGGAGACGTTTGAGGTTCTTCGAGGACCTGAGTACAAATGTGGGCAAACGCCTCTGTTTGTTGCTGTGTCCTCTGCCTTTTGACGTAACCGCTCTCCACCAATACAGGGGCTACATGTTTAGCATGTCGTGAGCTCTGCACAGGCAGGGGTAGTACCTAATCCAAGCCAGTTATCCAAACTGTCCATCAATCTTATCAGAACATTTTAGGCCATAGACCTAAAAGATTGGAGCTTATCAAGGCTTAAATGGACCACACATTTGATTAAAGGCCTACTATTGAGAATCTCAAGAGCCCATTGTGGTATTCATTTGTAAAGTGCAACAACGAAACAAAATAATAATAATAATAATAATAATAATAATAATATAATAATAATAATAATAATAATAATAATATATAATAACATGATAATAACGTTAAAATAAAAGGAAATAATAAAATAAATAAAATATTATTTGAGAGGACATCTTTCTAGACATTTCTGTTGAAAGGATCTCTCTTGGGTAGAGGTGTCCATGAGTTGAACCGAGTTGAGGTTGGAACAGCTCAACTCAGCTCTACCACTATCTACCCCAGTTCGAACTTGGCTCGATCCGCAAGCCTGACTGGCTAGCTCGGCTCGATGCGGTCAGCAACTCGGTCTAGTTCGAGCAAAATTCAAGCCAAGATCGAGCATGTGTGGCATTTTCACAAATACATGGAGTGCACTTTCAATTTCTTACTGAATGTAAAACAACAACAGCTGTTTCCAGGTATTTCATCAAACAAGTTGTAGGCAACATCAAAATCAAGAAAAAAAATGGTATTTGTTTCATATACATACTTTCCGTGCCACTAGCCAACACTTCATTGAGTCATTTCATCAAACACTTGGTGAGCAACATCAATATGAAAATAATCGAGTCACCGAACTAGTTCGATCTAAGTTCTATCCGAGTCGACTCGAGATTGGGCAAACCCGAACTCAGTTTGAAATTTTTTCGAGCTAAAAAAATCAGCTCAATTTAGCTCGAAGTCGGTTTCAAATTGAGTCGAATCGAGCTTTTTCGAGTCGAGTCGAGCGAGCTAACTGAGCCAACTCCGTTCATGTACACCCCTACTCTTGGGATTGTTGTGGGAAAAGGTGAGGGGCCATAGCAAGCCACACCATTATATATACATTAGATCCAAGCCGTCCATCTTCTTTTTCTTATCATTTTAGGTGGGCCACAAAGAAAACTAGGCCGGTCCAAACTTCCGGTGGATAGCATAACATAAAACATTGAGGATTAAATGACTACCGTTGAACCCTTCTTGGGGCCACCGAAGTTTTTATTTGCTATCCATCCTGCAGCAAGCCATACGTAGAGAGCACCGTCCAGACGCTGGACAGCGTCCAGCGTCCAGACGCCCAGCCCAAGGATGAAGGGAGAGTGTGACCTCCATTCGTGGGTCCCACCATAACATATATATTTGATCCATACTGTCCATCCATTTCAACAACCTATTTTAGGCCATTAATCGAAAAATGAAGCCGATCCAGATCTCTGATGGACCACCCAATTTAAACAGTGGTGTTAATGACACCTATCAAAACATTTTAAGGCTGATCGAGATGAGTGTATACGATCAAACCAGCCTAAGTTAGGACTTTTTGAGTCTATGGCGAGCTGGGCAAAGAGGTGAATGGAGTGGAACATTTCACTGTGGGCCCTAATCAATAAAATATGCCTAAAAAAGAAAGAAAGAAAAAATAAAAATTGTTGTATGTGCATGGCATTACTGCAAGTAGGCGTGTACACGAACCGAGCTAGCTCGGTTAGCTTGCTTGACTCGGCTTGAAAAAGCTCGACACGGCCCGACTCGAAACTGAGTTCAATCCGAGTCGGGCCATTTTTTACAGCTCAAAAATGAGTTCGAGCTGATCTCGAGATGACCCCAACTCGACTCGGTCGTTTTGTATATATATATATATATATATATATATATATATATATATATATATATATATTTAAAACCCTAATCCCATTCCCCTTTTGAAAACACACTGCACGGCCCCAAATTTTAAAAATCCTCTCCCCTGCTCCCTCTCTCCCTGCTCGACCCTAGCATTTAAAACCCTAATCACCTCTCTAATCTCTCTCTCTCTCTCTCTCTCTCTCTCTCTCTCTCTCTCTCTCTCTCTCTCTCGTCCCTCTCCCTACTCGTCCCAGTCAGGCATGTGAGTCTCCATTTGTCAGATTTGAAAATGTAACACATGCAAAGACCATTGCCGCTCCATATGTTAGAAATTTCAACAAAGCAACCTGTTTAATGTCCACACACCCATCTACTCCCAAAATAAAGAAAAAAGGTGGAAGTGTTGCTGTCAAATATTTACAGAAATGAGTACATCTAATCTAAAAATGGGAGGTTTAAAATGTACCAGACCTATAAATACAACTATACAGCGTTTGCACCGTTCAAACACAAAAAAGAAAGTGGGTGTATTCACTAAATAGGGTGGGAGTAAATATCAATCAGGAAAAAGAAAATGGAGAAAATGGAGGATTATTCTCTACCTATAACTAACAATAACCAACAACAGTTAACTCGGCTCATCCGGTAAGTGTTCTCTCTCTCTCTCTCTTTCTCTCTTTCTCTCTCTCTCTCTCTCTCTCTCTCTCTCGTGCTCAAACTTGGCTCGAACTCGGCTTGAAAGCTTGAAGCTCAAAACGGGCTTGAACTCGGCTCGAACTAGTCCGATTGCTGACCAAGCTGAGCTCGAGTTGGAGATGTTGGCTCGGTTACCGAGCTGAGCCGAGTTCGAGCTGGGTGTGCCTGGTGACCGAGCTGAGCCAAGCTGAGTGTAACGCCCTGAAAATCGGGGGTCGAACAAAGCTCAGCTCCCAAGTTCCAACGCATCACTTATGCAACACAAATAATGATGATTATGATGAGAGCATTGAAACATGAATGAGATTATACTAAAATAACATATCATACTCCAGAGATAGTTAAATTTACAAGCGGAAGACTATGATAGATATGTAAAATATATAAACTGTGGTGAGTCTCCAGAGTATGATAATGTTACCAAGTTAATTCATTACAAGTACAATTTCAAATTATACCAAGTTGTGTAAGGTCATCTAGTCAATGTCCCAGAAAGCCCCGTCGATCAGGACATGACTCACAGGAACCCGCCTGAAACTGCATAAAGGAGGAATCCTCCTCATCATCATAAAAGTCCGGCTCCGCTTTGCAATATCGCCATCATCTGAAAATCAAACAAGTCTGTTTGGTGTGTACAACACCGTCCCGTAATGTGGGAGTGAGTGACCAGCTCAGTGGAACAGTAAAGCATAGGTTAACATGTTATCAAAACAGTCAAGCAGTAATGATAAAGCAGTACAATCAACAATCCTAAGTACTCTTGTTAATGCAAGTATGAAATGTTGTCATGATGCATGCCCTTACCAACATACTCCCTCATGCGACACCATCTTACGTCCGCGGCATGCTTTCATTCCTCAGTACTCCACATCTTCCAGGCACATGCAGTGCGATGATGAGCATGATTACCGAGTTGTTATTAGTCCATTTCAAACAGCAGGATTGGGAAACTAAGGTACCTCCCTTGTATCATTCCTAAAGATGATCCATTATAGGGTCATCAAAAGTAGATAATCTCATACGATAGTGTAGTTCTAGGGTGCTGTCAGGGCTGTTACACGTAATCATTACACCACTCCCCCATCACCATTTTAACGGTTCATCACTAAATTGATACAGGCCTAGTTCAAACTCTATTCACCGCAGCAAAACTCGTCACCTGGCCGTAAATTCAGAGTATGCTCGAGGTTACTACAAAGGGCTCGTCACCAATCGGTACAGGCCGACAGCTCGAATATAGTGTCCCATACCACCATAATCGGTTCACGAGTCTGGTTGCTTAATGGACACTACGAGGAGGCACATGGCCCCAGCGTAGGCTGACAGCTCGACCATGGTGTCCCATACCACCATGCCTAGCTCATGAGTCTTAGCAGATCGAGGTACCATGGTTAACAGGATTTCACTGGTAAGTTTGGTACCCTAGGTTCAAGCAGAGGCGTCCAAACATGGTGAACATACATAAGACAGATCGGGTTGCTTTACGAGCTCGGCTAGCTCGAGCACACAACAAGTTGAATGATATGAAGCGCATAAGCACTTCGTGTGGCCAGCCACCATCGCTAACCGAAGTACGACTCGGGTTCATCGAACACATCTCATGTGGTGAATGAATCTCAGCCACACATTCATTTTCATTTCTGAATGCCTGGACTATAATCATAGCCCCAAACACAATCAATCCTTTATTCAGAAGCATGTAGAGTAAAGCAGAATAAACAAAGTAATTCAAGCATGTTAACAAACATGTCATAAAGCATATTACAAGCACAATATAAATAAGAAATACAAACACATATATTTCATAGTAAGCGATTAATTTAAACAACCAACATGAAGGAAATCATATACGTTTCTAAGGTAGTTGAGAATCCTATCTCAACACCACTATTAAATTTAGTTCGTCACACAATTTCTCACACAGGCATTTTATCAAACACTTAAACTACACCACTTCAACATACATGACGTATGTTGATTTCAACATAGAATAGGACAAATCCTTATAGCAAGGAGTTGTCGCATACACATCAATCATGTTCTTATATTCAGTACATATGGTAGGCATAAATCATAAATCCATATTTAGTTAGTATTTCAACAAACACTTAGACTACACACATTAGCCTACATAAGCTATGTTGGCCAAAAAGTGTATTAGGGCGAATCCTTTCGCCAAACAGGTCATACATCCCTAACTAGCATATATACACGGCAATTACTCATGGCAATCATATCAGTGAAATTTATATAGATACGGTATTTTCTACAAATACCTAGAATACACAAAATCTCATATTCTTCGTATTTAACCGAAACAGAAAATAGACAGCACTTTATACATGTGCAATTGCATGCAGATCATGAATCTATCATTATCTGACATTGAAAGCATTGAAAACCATAAGCTATACACCTAAAGTCCGCACCTTTTGTCGTAGAATCGTAACGGAATCGATAGATTTTCTAAGTCTTCATATACGGTAATTTGGCAACCTATAGCATGCTTTGGTTAGTTATTTCATAACATACAACTATCAAAACTCCAAAACAGATTAGGGTTAGGGTTTCTTACCTAGAAACGAAGCCGGCATCACCAGGAAAGTGATTAGATAGGGATGGTTGAGCTTGCATAGCGGAAGGGTAGAGCATCAGGGAGATCCTCCCACATCACCCACACTTTCTCTCTCTTTTCTCTCTCCTCAATTCTCAAATTCGTATGGCTGAATGAGAGAGGGTTTTAAGGTCCTTATATAGCCTAGAAACTCTCCAAAATAGACTTCAGGTCAAGGTATACTTAAGTTATGTCCAAAGGGAGACTGTTCCGTCTCAACGGAGCACTTTTGGCAGCCCATTTTCTGTGTGCTGTTGGACTTAAGCTCACCAACCTTGGATCCAGGTGGAGTTAAGTTTTCGTTCTAGCCGGATTCCTAGATCACCCGTGGTGGACCAATTTTAGTTCAACGGTCACTAAATCTTGATCGGGGATTTCAAGTACACTGCCATGTATATCAAATTTTTCCTGATCCGAGGGTATATTTGGGTCAGATTCCGACGGTCTGATTGCTTATAATTGGCTCGCAAGCGACAAGTCTCAGATTACTTAAATTTATATTTTATTTCTAAATATTTTCACCTTTCTCACACTCTTCACTCCGGGTTGAAGCGAATTGCACTGGGACACTATCTGGATTTGATTTCAGAGATGGTTGTCAAGCTTAGCAAGGCGTTCCTAATTCCTTAACTTCGTGTTAATCGGACTTCCAACGTGCGGTCCAGATCTGAAATGGAGTTTCAATGTGCTCCCGAGAGCAACTGGGTAATGAGATTGATCCTAGATTTTAGGGTAACCTAGCGTCAATGATTCTACAAGTTTTAGGTCTTGCAGATCGTATTTAAAGTGGATCAAGTGGATTTCGTAGCTAATCTAGTTTAGCACTTAGTTACCTTGTGAAGGATAAGTTAGTGAAAGTGAGATTTGTGAAGGAAATGAGTTAAGAAGCGATTTTAGACTGTGGGATTGAGTTCTGAGAAGTTAATAAGGTGTTAGGAGTGACCCATTACCTAAGGACATCTAATCCCAAGTTGGCAAAAATCTAGGATGTTACACTAAGGCTAGCTCGACTCGATGTACACCCCTAACTATGAACATGTGAAGGTGGCGGAAGCCCTCTTGGGCAAAGAGGGGTGGCCAACTCATTAGACCCATCATGATGTATGTATCTAATCCACATCATCCACCAACTTCACCAGATCATTTTAGGCCATGGGCCGACATATGAGACAGATTAGATCTTGGAGTGGGCCGCACGGAGGGAAACAATTCAAAAATGTTGAAACATTTCAATGCCCACCATGGGCTCTTCGTTCATCCAAACCAGTCCCAATCAGATCTTATGAGATCCCATTCAAGCTGGCCAAGACGGTAGACGAAGCAGATCATCCACTTGAGGCCCAACTTTATATCATGTGCAAACAAAATAAAATAAAATATAATAAAAAGTAAGAAAAATAAAAATATATAGATCACGTGGTTGCCATTAACGCGAGAGCTCTCCATGGGCAAAGAACGGGCCCACTCATGGACCCATCATGGTGTATAGGTTTAATCCACTCCGTCCATCTGTTTCTTCATATTGTTTTAGGCCATGGCCTAAAAATGAGGTAGACTCAAAACTCAAATGGGCCACAAAATGGAGTTAAATTCTAACCATTGTAATATTTATTTATCATTAATTATTTTAAAATACGGAGTGTTGTGAACACCAACTTAATGCATGTAACGGCACTGTCCATCAGGTGGACTGTTTCCCAAAACTTGAAACAGATTCAAATTCCAGGTTAGTTGTACCACTCTAAACAAAATATAATAATGATGTCCACCTTTGACAACTTCCTAGGGCCCACTATAAAGGTTATTTTCTAACCAATTGATTGAGAATACTCGTCAAATGAAGATGATAATAATTGTTGATGCAAAAATCTGGTTATCCCTCCTTGGATTGATGAACCTATACAAAGAACAAAGAACGGACAAGGAAGACCCTGAAAGTGCCCTAGTTAGTCAAATTACATGAGTGTTGAGTCATTCTTACAAGTGAGCCCCAAGCCAAAGTTTACAAGATCAAGATCTCAACCAATAAGAAGTTCGAGCGCTCCACATAGGTAAATAAAGCCTCACTTTCCTAACCAAACCCTTAAGGTATATGACCCCATTTAACTTAGTCTTACCAACAACAATTCTTAAATCATCTTTGGTAAGCTTAGTTATGATCACTTTGAGTACTAGAGGAAAAATCATGAACTAAATAGGAAAAATCACGATTGCATCGATATGCAATCAAGGACATTTTTATACTATCAAACTTGGTTCGATTGCATCAAAAAATAGGCCCATATTGTCCAACAACAATATGATCATCTGCTGGGTATTGTCAATTATATCGAATAGAGTTCGATGCATCGAAATTTAAATTTCGATAGCATCGAACCTACTTCGATTGAATCAACTAAGGGCACTTCCTCTACAAGAAAATACGCTCTAAGTATTCCTTGGTGGAATCGATCACATTAAGAGTAAGTTATCGATGGCATTGAAGACTGTTCGATTACATCAAAATTTAGGACCAATTTGTCCACTAAGCTATCAAGGAATATCCATCATTTTTTATTATAACAAAGACCCTTCAATGTCATCGAATTTCAAAATTTGATAGCATCGAAGTATGCTCGATTGTATAAAAAATTGGGATAAAATCTTCCAACAACCAAAGGTAAATTTTCTAAAGAAAATTCGATGAGGTCGAACCCCCTTTTGATGACCTCAAAGTGCACATCGACGAAATTGAAGGATGCTTGATAAGATCGATCAGAATCCGTTTTACACACAAATGAATATTTTAGTGTAGGTAGTCGATACAATCGAATAAGGGTAGATAACATCTAAGTTCAAATTTCGATGGAATCGAAGACTATTCGATAATACCGACAATGTTAGATTTCTGCCCATTTTTTTACCATTGGAAATTTTCTTTATATATACCTGTGGGTTGCTTCTTAGTAAGATGAGTAAGAATTGAAGGAATCTTGAGAGAGTTATTGTTATTGATTATGCTCTCATCCTCAAGCCTTATTTCCCATAAGAGTTCATTATTCAATTCATAGCACAGGCATTTATTATCATCTTCTTTACTTAGATTGAATTATAAATTCTGACATTCATTGAGTTTCTAGTAACACTTTTTAAAGGTAAATCATTGTGCTGGAACTCTTAAATGCTTAGCTCATGGAAATCTTTTCTAGGTATTCCATTCATATCATTTAATAGAGAAGATATGATCAAACCCTAAACCTCACAACCTCGGAACATTGCATGAAGCATCATAAGTGGGTGCGGTTCAAGGGAGCCGAAGACTCTTCATTAACAAAGAAGATCATCTTCAGATTGTGCAAGCAAGGGGCTCACTCACTTATTTGTAAGTATACAGAGTCTGTCATGTTTGAAGCCCTTTCCTTGTATATGATTGGGATTCAGAGTTTGAGTGACAAACTCGCCAAGACCTTTTATAGGCCTCTGATGGGAAAATACATTGTCATTGCATAGGACGTGTTGCCTTGTTAAGCTCCTAGTTATGTCCTTATGTAGGACTTGTTGCCTTGTGTAAGCATCTAAGGTTGCATTATGTAGGCTCCTTAGTTAACCTTGTGTAGGTTGTGAGGGTTCATGGTTAACTTGATTTAAAACCATTGGATAGTGAAATCCAGTACACTCTAGGTGCGAATGCATTAGCTGGGAGTGCAGTAGGCAAGTAGCTGAACCACTATATATGATTATGTTTGGAATGGTTATTTGTGCATTGATCTGATTATGCTTATGCTCCTTGAATGTTTATTTATGATGCATAATTAAATAAATGTCTAAGCATTGATAGGAATCACATTCCACACACTCTCACATTCATTATCTTTATAGGCTAGTTGCTTTACATATAAATCTTGTTTAGCCTCTGTGTTTGGACCCTCTATTGGCTGGGAAGCCATGGAGTTACTTTGCCTTACTTATCTTGGTTAAAGTTAGGCATTGTATGGTATTATAAGCAAATATTTTTGAAAATTCCTAGTCACCCCTTTTAGGACACTTGGACATATATCCATACTTTTATAATAGCGGTCCTACCGTAATTTCAGACCTTAGCTCATATAGGGGACCTTCCGATGCCTATGTCAAGTATGGAATCTGGGTCTCAATTGAATGGAGAACTTTGAGCTAGAGATTGTGCTTACCTCTCACCATTGGGGGCACCCTTGTTTATAGATGGGGAGAGGCAGTGGCGTAGAGTGAATCTCCCTATTTTGGCAGAGATGGAGTCATAGTAGGATTTAGACTCCTTATTTGGCGGGAGGATCTTTCTAGATCCTTGGTTGGAATCTTGTGTAGATCTGTGGAGTCAATCAACTAATCTTCGGCTGAGATCGCAGACAGATGCGGTTGGGATCATGTCAAATCTAACAGTTAGCGGGTCTTGTCTACCCAGGATGTGCCGACCTGAAGTGCCCCAACCTGAGCAGTTGTTTTCTTTTAGAGCATGATTGACCAACAACCATTTTGACCTAGCGTTGAGAAACCGAGCTCGACCTCTCTCTACACCTGGTCTTCGAAGCGCCGACTTAGTTTATCTTTGTTGGTCATCCATTTTTCCCATACTAGTAAGCCCCCTACTTTCGAGTTCGCGCAGTGGACTTGATAAGTAGATCGATCTTGGCCGGGTCGGACTAAAGTTGGGAACAAGCCCGAGGTCGAACAAAACTTTAACGTTGAGAAAGTCAGGAGGTCGAGAAGGTGGATCGCTCCTTTGTCATCACAAATGATGGGAAGGCGGTGAGTGCAGTGTTCGAAGCAACGTTAGTGATGATAGCATCTCTGGATCGGTAAGAGCAACACCATCATTTGAATACCGGACATACGACTGGGTGCCAGCTATCCGTGGCTCAATGCTCGAGATCGTTCTTGGGTTGGGCACTTGCCATGTGCTTTACGGAGAGGACGTTAGTGTGCGGCGCCGCGGCTCCTCGTGCTAGGGCGTTGATTGCATGTCATTAATGCGACAGGCTGGACATGGATATAAAGAGGGGAATGAGCACCCAGCTCTTCACGACTTTCATTTTGTCATCCCACTCTCCAACAAACTAGGCGATTTTCGATAAGTCAGAAATCCTTTTGCTTTCCCTTTTTCCGACAGTATTCCCTTTTCCAGTCCATTTTTCCATTTTTTTAGTTTTCGCACTCATCCCTTGTTGGATTAGGTTAGGATGTCAAACTTGTCCAGTAACTGGTCGATGTCGGGGGCCTTTCACAACAACTCCTACAATTCCCTCGATGACACCTGAATGAACGGAGCTATTCCCTCCTCATAGCTATAAGGCGAGGAAATGGAGTTTCAAGGAATCAACGAGGAGGTTCGGTCAGGGCTAGGGGGTCCTCCTACTGAGCTTAGGGAGGTCGGTACTTTCGGCTCTACTGTGATAAAGTCTGACCTAGTCCGAGTGAGGAGGAATTATCATATCCCTAAATTGTTGGTGCTTAGAGTACCCAATGTAAGAGAAGTACCAGGTCAGCCTCGTGACAACGAGCTAACCGTTTACGTCTTGGCTCTACAATGTGGTCTTCATCTGCCCTTGCACCCAATTATCTAGAGAGTCATGTCGACATTAAGGTTAGCTCCGGTTCAATTGATCTCAAATGCCTGGAGGTCGTTGATCGAGACTTGCATCCTATAGCAGTAGCTTGGTCATCCCGAGTTGTTTGTGGATGAGTTCCTGTACTTGAACAAGGTAAAGGTCAACTTCGTGAACCTAGGGTGGTATTATTTTTCTACCTAGGCCAACCAAGGTCAGGCCCTTATAACTGACAACGCTACGTCTAACAAATTGTGGAAGGATAAATGATTCTTCATCTTTGGGGAGTGGGTATACTCGGCGATCAGTGTTCCTGCCGAGTTTATGACTCCAGGTCGGGCATTACTAAGTTAAAGTAGATTAAATCCGTTTAGACTTGCATTGATTTTTGTTTTTGATTTTTGCGATAGACTTCCCTCGCGTGCAACCTAAACTCTCCTCATCGCAGCTTCAACGGATTGCTCGTACGAGATTGTTAAAGCCTTCCCTGAGGAATTGGAGGAACCTAACCAGTCCTCAAGTTCTCTTCCAAGCCAATATAACCGAAGTCACCCTAAGACGACCAGGTATGTCATGCTTTAGTTGGGTTTACTTATCGTTCCTCGAGTTCAGTTCCTTAATGTGCTGACATTGTCATTTTTGTAAATATGTATGGTAATACACATCCTCCGAAGAAGATGAAGCTCCCTTCCTCGGCTGAGGTAAATCGACTTAGGAAGCGGATGAAGGAGGGGGCCCCTCGTTGGGCTAAGGGGAAAGCTCGGGTCATGACCAACCTTCCACCGGGGATCTCACCCCTCGCTACCCAATGCAGAGTTATTTTGGGCGAAGTTTCTTCCGCAGCCCCTGTCACTGCCGCTATTGCCGTTCCTAAACTGGGGTACATTCGAGAGGAGGCTCTTGCTCAAGGGATTAAGGGAGCGACTCCTGCCACTCCCAAGGCAGAGGGAGGAGCTCACTCTTCCCCTGACTCTGGAGTTCCTGCCCATGAGGTGGAGGGCAGTGGGTTGACTTCTAAGTTAGGCCCATTAGCGAAGCTCTCCGAGTGGGCATCTCACCATGTAGATGAGTGGGACATTGCCGCAATTGTCTCCCCTACATTCGATGGATGTACTACGCGAAGTGACCATTTCTCTTTTGAAGGTACATCCCCGGATAGACTTTTGAAGCTTATTTTCATAATTCGTTTCTAACTATGTTTTCTTTTTCTGATGGCTCCTGCTTTTTTGTCAACTCGGTCGGTCTTCCAAGAGGTCGGTTGTGGTTACGAAAAGCTCGAGGCCGATCTCCAGGCGATGACCTCTGAACTTTAGGTTATGGTGAGCGACAAGGATGCTGTTATAGCCCAGTAGGAGGCTCTACAAGGAGCCCTGCGGATGTTGGGGGAGGATCAGAGGATCCTAAGGACCCAGTTGGACGAGGCCCTCCAGGAGGGTGCTTCGAAGTAGTTGACACTAGAGGACTTGAAGGCCACTCTTGTAGAGGTGGTCTCCAAGGCGACGGAGGCTTCAGCCCGGTTGGTGGAGGTCGAGCTTGTATACCTGGCAAAAAGTCGCCTATGGTGGAAGCTTTTAAAGCTTTTGAGGAACAAACCAAGGAACTCGATGATTATTTTAATCTGGCTTTCACTCAGTGTGAGGAGCTGGTCAAGCTGAAGCATTCGAGCATAGATTTGGATGGCTTGGGTGAGGATGTTGCTAAGAATCCTACTCCTGCTGAAGTTCTTGCTTCCACCGAAGCTCCTACCTCTACCGGGCCTAAGGCTGGGGATGTTCCTTGAAGATCGGGTTTACCATCTTTCCGTTCTTTTTACTTTTTTCTTTTTAAATTTACATTCGTACTAATTTTTGTACTCTTCAATCATATTAATGGAAACTTTTTACTACAATGGTTGTTTGTGCAATTTTTCTAAGCAGGGTGGTCAGTCTGACATATCATTTTTTAGGCTGCACTGTTCAAGTAGTAATGATAGTTGGAGGTTTGACCTCTTCTTTAAGGGTAGATTGATTGGTTAAGGACTGCTTCTCCCTTTTATCAAAGGGATGCCCCCGGCAGACCCATGTAATCAATTTGATTGTTAACCTGAACTCTTCTTTAAGGGTTGGGACATTAATGAGGGCATCTTTTCCCTTACACTAAGGGGAGCCCTCAGTAGATTTTGTAGGTCAAGCACTAGTAGACCGGAAAGTAGTGTAAAATTCCCTTGACTTGGGACTTTTATTGTGATTTCTTAAGGAAACGTGTAGATTTTTACATTGTAGATTCAATGTAATAGAAATGGTGGATCCAATCGATTACACATAGTAGATCTTTAGGTGCTCAGCATTCCATGGATGCGGTAGGAGTCGTCCCTCCATGTCCTTGAGTTCGTATGTTCTTAGTCGGCTCATGATTATCACAACGTAGGTGCCTTCCCAGTTCAGACCAAGGGTTCCTAAGCTGAGCTCCTTAGTATTCTGGAAGGTCCCTAGCTTAGAACTTCCTCATCTTTACCCTACAGTTGTAGAAACGAGCAACCTGCTGTTGCCGATCTGCAACTCTATGTTGGGCTTGCTCCCTCTTTATTCGACTAGGTCCAAGTCTAGCGTCATCTACTTGACGTTCTATTGTTCATTGTTGGAGTGGATCTAAGTAGTTAGGAGTCCAATTTCAAGTGGGACAATGGCTTTGACACCGAAGGCCAGGGAAAATGGAGTTGCTCTCGTGGTTGTCCGGTCAGTGGTTCAGTATGCCCAGAGATTGAGGGGGAGCTCTTTGCCCAGGCTCCTTTAGGTTTTTCGAGCTTGGTTTCGGAGGTGACCTTTGATGATCTTATTGACATCCTCTACCTGTCCATTGGCTTGGGGGTGCCGAGGTGATGAGTAGATATTCTGTATTCTGAGGTTTTCACACATGTCTCAGAATCAGTTGTTGTCGAACTATTTCTCATTGTCTGAAATGATCATGTGAGGGATTCCATACCGACATATAATGTTCTTCCAGATGAAGTCAATAATCTTCTGCTCGATAATTGTGGCCAGGGGCTTGGCTTCAGCCCATTAGTGAAACAGTCAACTGTGACAACTGCAAATTTTGTCTGCCCCTTGCTAGTTGGTAAGAGGCTGATGATGTCGATCCCCCACTGAGTGAAGGGCCATGGTCCGGTCATAGGGGTTAGCTGCTCGGGCGGTTGACGGGGTATTATCGCGAATCATTGACACTTATCACATTTCTGAGTATACTACCTGGCGTCTATCTGGATGGTTGACCAGAAATACCCATGTCAGATAACTTCGTGAGCAAGGGCCCGACTGCCAGAGTGGTTACTACAAATGCGTTCATGGGTCTCTCTCAGGATGTATTCGACTTCATCAGGTCGGAGGCATCTGCGGTAAGGGAGGGAGTATTCTTTTTTGTACAAATGTCTTCAACCATAATTTACCGAGCTACCCAAGACCGAAGTCTGCGAGCCTTTAGTCGATCTTCGAGCAATTTTCCTTCTTTGAGATAGCTGATTATTGGGTCCATCTAAGTCGATCTTGAATTTACAGGAAGGATTGTGCTTGGGTCAGTCTCGCTAATGTTTGACTCAATTAAGAATTTAACTGGGGTTGACTTCAAGATATTGTCCTCTGCTGCTGTGGCGAGCTTTGCTAGCATGTATGCCTTAGAATTTTCCTACCTAAGGATTAGGCTAAATTTCACTTTGAGAGTTTTTCGATCAGTTCTTAGGATTTTTGAAAGTAGGCTTTCATCCTTTCCTTTTTGGCCTGATATTCCCTGACTAGTTGATTGACGACAAGCCGTGAGTCGCTGTGGACTTCCAGATGTTGGGCTCTCGTTGCTGCTACTAGTTTTAGTCTGACCAATAGAGCTTCATATTCTTTTACGTTATTCGACGCTTATAATCCAAATCTCAAGGTATACTGTATATAGGTCTGGTCAGAGCCTTTAGCACTATCCCGACCCCGCTGCCTTTAGAAATGGATGAGCCATCTACTTGCAATGTCCATGCCTATAGATCTGACTTGACAGTCTGATCTTCAAATTGTTCAGTCTGTACACTGGAGCTAGCTTCTAGATCGTTCTTGGGCACGAGCTCGAAAATGAAGTCTGCCACTGCTTGTCCTTTGATGGATGTTCGGGGTCAGTATTTAATATCGAACTTACTGAGTTCGACCACCCATTTCATGAGTCTTCCTGAGACATTAGGTTTCTGGATCACCTGGCGGAGGAGTTGGTCTGTCGGGACCACGATGGTGTGGGATTGGAAATACAGTTGTAGACACCATGCTGAAACAAATAAGGCTAGGGTGAGCTTCTCGATATCTAGATACTGTGTTTCTACTGGGACAAGGGCCTTGTTGACGTAGTACACGAGCAATTATTTCCCTCCCTACTCCCTAATGAGGGCTGAGCTGACTACGGTTGATGAGACTGCTAGATATAGTAGAAGCAACTCACCCTGCTCGAGTTTCGAAAGCAATGGTCGAGACCCCATGTATTTCTTGAGCTTTTGAAAGGCAAGCTCACATTCTTTTGTCCATTTTTCTTTTTATGTCCTTTCAACTGTTTAAAGAAGGGAAGGCATTTATCCGTGGCTCGGGAGACAAAATGACTGAGCATAGCTATTCTTCCTCTGAGGCATTAGATCTCTTTCATCGTTCTTAGTGAGCTCATGTCGAGCAGGGCCTGGATCTTATCGGAATTTGCCTCTATCCCCATTTGGCTGACCAGGAACCCAAGAAATGTCCCTAAATTGACGCCAAAAGCACATTTGCTTGGATTTAATTTCATCTAATATTTCCTAAGGATCATAAACATCTCCTCAAGGTCAGAGAGGTCTTCTGCAGCTTTGATGCTCTTGACTAGCATATCGTCGACATAGACTTCCATGGAGCATCCAATCTGTTGGGCGAATATCTTGTTAACAAGTCGCTGGTATGTAGCCCTAGCATTTTTTAGTTCAAAGGGAATGACTTTATAATAGTAGAGGCCTTTGTCGGTTACGAAGGTCATCTTCTATTTTTTATAAGGGTGCATTTTGATTTGATTGTAACCTAAAAAAGCGTCCATGAAGCTTAGGAATTTGTGCCTAGCCGTGCCATCGACGAGTTGGTCGATCCTAGGGAGAGGAAAGATATCCTTGGGGTAGGCTTTGTTCAAGTTGATGTAATATACACAAACTCACCACTTCCCATTAAATATTTTCACTAGGATGATGTTAGCTATCCAATCCAGGTAATATTTCTTCTACAAAACCTGCTTTGAGGAGTTTTTCGACCTCCTTCCCTTTGATGGGGTATCATTCGACTTCGAATGCCCTTCATTTTTCCCTGACCGGTCAGTGATCGGGATCGACATTTAATCTATGAACCATTACCTTTGGGTCAATTCCAGGCATGTCTTGGTGTGACCAGGCAAACACGTTGAAATATCATTGGAGAATGTTCATTATCTCATCACTTAGAGCTGGAGTTAGTGATACCCGACCTGGATAGTATGGGTTGGGTCGAATTTGTTGAGTGGAATGGGTATGAGTTCTTTCATTGGGAACCCTCACTCGGCAGAGTCTTCCCGGGGGTTGAAGGAAGTGATCGTTATTGCTCGGTTTTACGTTCTCAATGCCAAGCATTGTCGAGCTTCATGTCGATCACCTTTGATCAGCCTAGTGTCGTGCTCAGTCAGGAACTTCATCGCTAGGTGATATGTTAACACAACTACTCAAAGAATATCAGGGAAGGTTGCACAAGGATGACATTATAGACGGAGGGGCAGTCAACCACCAGGAAGTCGATCATAATCGTCATTTAGTTTTGCCCTTCTCCTTCAATGATTGGAAGCTGAATCGAATCTTCTAACGTGACTTCGTCCACCATGAACCCGAGTAGAGGTGTTCTGATAGGTCGAAGTTGAGACCTTACGACCCCCATCTTGTTGAATGCTTCAGTGAAGAGGATATCTGACGAGCTGCCGATGTCCACCAAAATCTAAAACACTTCGCGGTTGACTCTAGTCATAGTCACTACTAATGCGTCGTCATGGGGTTGGTGAAAACCTCGGGCATCCTCTTCGGTTAAAGCCAAGTCGCAAGTAGCCAATCTCTGCTCCTTTGGAGGCTTACTGGTGATGCAAACTTGGTGTTCTGAGCCACAAAGGTTGATACTTCGTACGTGAGCCCTCCGAGCTTTGTTCGAATAACCTCCCCCGGTGGGTCCACGAAGATAGTACAGATTTCTCCATTGGGTTCATTGTGGATGGGTTGCTTGTTCTTCGGGTTTGCCCGCTCTTCTCTTTTGGTGATATATTCTTGCAAGTGCCCGTTGCGGATGAGGGCTTCAATTTCTTCTTTCAGATCGAAGTGGTCACTAGTCAAATGTTCGTGGTCATGATGGAAGTGACAATATCCCGCTTATCGGCGTCGAATTTGATTTTGTTCGGCCACTTGAGAATTCGTTTGTGCCGAACTTCCATGAGGAAATTCTCGGGGGTGGTGTTAAGAGGGGTGTACGAGCTAAACCTGCTTTTAGGTCATCTATTTGGGCATTGGCCCCTGGGGGGGCTCGTCATCTTTCCTTCTTTTGTTTCCATTGGTTGAGGTCAGCTCGTCCTAGGTCACTTTTCTCTGGTCGAGCTTCCCTTGTTCCAAACAACTTTCCATAAGCTAACAAGTTCCTCGGCGTTGGGGTACTTTTGGGATCTATTGAGGAGGTCAGCCATTGTCGTCAGAGGATTTTTCTTGAGAAAAATGAGAAACCTTCCTTCCCTGTGGCCTCCCATAAGGGAAGTTAAGGCGATCTCCTCCGAATGTCCTTATACTTGCATCATTTTTAGATTAAAACGTTTGATGTAGTCTTTCAGTAGTTCGTTGTCTCTCTGGACGACATTAAGGAGATGGGAGGCCAGCTTGAGTCTTCCTTTTCCTTTAATGAATACCTTGCTAAGCTATGTAAAGGAGCTTATCGATTGTGGCTTTAGTTGCCAGAATTGCTTCCAAGCTGCTCCTATTAGGGTTATGGAAAATGCTTGGCACATGACTGTGGTTGATGCGCTGTGGAGTCCCATCCATGCCCTAAAGGATTCCAGATGCTTGGCTGGGTCGGTTGTCCCGGAGTAGGGGGTAATCTGTGGCATCCAAAATCTCAGTAGTAGCTAGGTGTACATGATGTTGGTAGTGAATGGTGGCTCGGTTTCATACAGTATCGCTTCGACCGAGGTCAGAGCAATTGGACGGCAAGCCTGCCGTATATCATTGATTTGGCCCCACAAGTCATCGAGCTCGACCTCTAATGGGTCTCCGCTCTCAGCCATCACCTCAGTCACTACCTCGGGAATTTTGTTGCATTTCTTTTTGTAACACCCCAGTTCCTAAAACCCGAGTACACTACTTATTTTCCAAAAACCCGATGTTAACCTTTAACGGTGGCTCAAATTTCTTGTACATTTTTTTCTTTATCAGAGTTAGTAATCTAATGGAATAGAAATAAATTAAGTATAAGAGGGAGTCTAAATATACATAATCAAACATTCATGTGGTTACCTAAAAACTTATATAAACAAATGTCGCATAACTAAAGATTGAACAACCGAATAATAAAAGTAAACTAGAAATTAGAGCCACATAGTCATCGATCTCTCCATACGACGCACTAGAATCAACTCATACATCATCCATGTATCCTATACACTGAATACGGTTTGATAACGTCAATGGCTATCCCAGTGAGGTATAACTCCCAAGATTTATCGTATCATCAAGATAATTAAGCAGACTTATCAAGAACAGTGTTTAACAAATATTTCATAATGATTATCATAAAAATCAGCTAAGGTTCATTAGATACACATTAATAAATTTCACAAAGATAATCTTTTTTAAATGCATGGATGCATGCACATGCTCACAGACCTAGGGATGCACATCCATCTGGTAAAAAGTTGATTAAGGAGAATTAGCCACCTAGAAACGTACTTAAATATATGCCCTAAGGAGGACTAGCCACCCAGAAAAGACCATGCAAAAAGGACACCTAAGGTGGCCTAGCTTCCTGGAAAAGTACTCTATATACGTCTGAGGAAAACTCGACACCTAGAAAAGTCTATGCAAAAAGGACAGCCCATGGTAGTCGAATGCATGCAACAAAAACTTAGGATCACTAGGTAAAATAGTCTATGGTACAGCCATAGTGACCTAAGAAAACCCTGTATCTTGTATCAACCACTAGGTAAAGTCTGCATGCCATGGAATGTATGATTAGCCCAACTATTATTATTCCAGTTTGTAATGCCCTGAATTTCAAGGATCGAACAAAGCTCAACTCGCGAGATCCAACGCATCACTTATGCAACATAGATAATAATGTTTAAATGTTGTCCATATTAGTCCATTAAACATGAGTGAGATTATACTAAATTAACATATCATACTCCAAATATAATTAAATTAAGCATGCGGAAGTCTGAAACATATGTATTTAAATATGAAAGGGTTTCACATACTCTAGAGTATGAGTATGTTACCAGGCTGAATATATACATGTATTGTTCTAAAATTTATAAAATGTCAAAACGTGAATATCCAACTAATACATGTAACCTTATAATCCCGTCGAATCAGAACGAGGTCTACGAAGACCCGCCTGATAGCTGAACATAGGAGAATTCCTCCTCCTCATCCATGAAGTCCATAACAGCTGCATAGACTCAGTCATTACCTGCATCTACAACAGAGTTTGTTGGTGTGTTAAAACACCATCCCAGAGTGAGAGTGAGTGATCAACTCAGTAGTACTATAAGGCAAAGGTTAACATGTTATCAATTCAATCAAGCAGTAATGATAAAGCAGTACAATAATCATATCCTAAGTACTCTTGTTAATGCAGGGATGGTGTACATTAATGATGCATGCCCTAGTACAATGCTCCCTCAAGCGACTTCATCAACCATTCGCTCATGGCAAACTCCCTAAATGTGCACTTCCACGCCAAAGCACATGCAATGTGGTGCATGATCGTGTTAGCCAAGTAATTGATTAGGCTTATTCATACAGCAGATTCGGGAAGCTAAGGTACCTCCCTTTTATATCATTAACCCAAACGGGGATCCATCTAAGGTCGTCAATCGTAGTTAATCACATATGATAGGCAAGTTATAGGGCATCACCCATAATGAAAGCAATGGATAGGTAAATTCAAGTGTTTATACTCGAGGTCACTACGAAGAGGCTCGTCACCTGAACGTAGGCCAACAGCTCGAATACAGTGTCCCATACCACCATATTCGGCTCACGAGTTTGGGTTGCTCACTAGTCACTACGGGGAGGCTCGTCACCCTAGCGTAGGTCGACAGCTCAACCACGGTGTCCCATACCACCATGCTCGACTCATGAGTTTTACCAGATCATGGTACCATTATTGAAATGGGTCTTTACATTGGTGAGTGGTACTTTAGATTTAAGCAGTAGTGTCCATACATGTAAACACACAATAGGCCAATCAATTTATTAGACAAGTTTGATTGGTACGAGCGCACGTTGAATTAATCGATATGGAGCGCATAAGCACTCCACGTGGCCTAACCACTATCGACAATCATTGTACGACTCGGATTCACCGAACGTATCAAATGTGGCGAGACTAATTCTGCCACTCAAACGAAAAAAAATTTTGATTGCCTGGACTACGTTGTAGTCCCAATCTTACTCAAATATAGCATGTGGATACATGTGATAATCATATAAGAATTTAACAACTAATCCAAATACAACACTCATTTGAGCATTTTATCAAACACATTGAACATGTCGCCAAGCACTTGCATGTAATCCATAAATTGCATAGCAACGATATGATTTCATGAAAGAAGCTATATATATTATTAAGGAAATTAAGAATCTTATCTTAATACACTTAATAAATACCAACCATCAACATTTTTTCATTCAAACATTTTATCAAACATCTAAACTATGCATTACTATATACATAGACTAGATTAGTTACGACATGAACTATAGAAAATCATTACACAACATCAGTTACAAAGCATATAACAAGCATGGATCTTAGATTAGAAATCATGATGAGCACAAATCACAATCTCATATTCATTCAAACATTTCAACAAACACCTGGAATGCATCATATATTCAACATAGTTCACACATGCATAATTTATTGAAGATGTCGTAACTAAGATCATATGGCAGCAATCGAGTCAGACACAAATCATTGCTGACATTGAAAGCCTTGAAAACCATAACCTAAATGTTTATAGTCTGCACCTTTCATCGGATTGCTCGTTTCGAACTCGGTTTGAATCCTACGTTCCCAAAAAAGGAATAACGGGTACCTAAATCAGGAAATCTGTTAGCTAGGTTGACAAACAACTATTCTATACCTTAACTATGGCATTAGGGTTTGGATTTCTTACCCAAATCATCATTAAAATGAGTCATGTAGCATAATAGAGAGGTGATCTAGTGCATGTAGTCATGGGAGAGAAACACTGCCATGATCTTCCAAGCTTTCTCTTCTCCCCTCACTCTTCTCTTCTTTTCTCTCTTTTCTCTCCTAGGGTTTGGAGCAAATTCGTATGAGAGAGGGGTGAGGTGGTTTAAGGGCCTTATATAGGCTTAAAAGTGGTGTAAACGGCCCCAGGGCCATAATATACTTAGGTTATACCCAAAGGGTGACTGTTTCTAACGAATGGGGCCCATCGGGAGGTCCATTATCTGTCTATGTCACAGAGTAAGTTCCCTGACAATGGATCTAAGCCAAGTTATGATTTCGGTACGATCGGATTAGCCGATCGACCGTGGAGGACCAATGTCAGATCAACGATCGTTGTCACTCGATTAGGGCCACAATTATACGGATATATGCAAGGAAATTCCCCTGATCCATGGCTGAAGTTTAGTCAAAATCTGATGGTCTAAAATCTTCAATTTCACCTGCAAGCAAACGGTCCAATTCACTTAAGTTTTAGTACTTTTTCTAAGGATATTCACATTTCTTACACACTTCGCTCAAGGCTCAAGTTGTGCGTTTCTGGATACTATTTGGGCTCGATTCCCGCGATGGTTGTCAAGCCCAATAAGACGGTCATAAGCCTATAGTTTCGCGGTCATCGGACTTTCGATGTGCAGTCTAGGTCCGATATGGAGTTTCAATGTGCTCCCAAGAGTAACTAGTTTTGGGTTTTCTCTTGGGTTTTTAAGTAATGTTGAGTTAGCGATTTTAATGGTTTTAGGTCTTGCCATTTGTATAGATAGTGGTTCGAGGTAAGTGCATCAATTATTTAGTTTAGTACTTAATTAATTATCATTTAATTTCCACAGTACATGGTCTTTAGTGATTTATGCCTGAGGTGGTACTCGGGTCTTTGTATGGATTTTTCCGAGACGTGACATAGTTGCAACCAGCCAATTGATGTAAACTTAAGGCCACTATAAGAGTTTAACATCCATTATAGGCTAACAACTCAATAGGATCTAACAAGTATGATGTTTGAAAGGGAATCTCTCCAACTAGTGGCTAATCATTGTTCAAAAAAGTGGAGCTTCCATCACAAAGACGTATAAAAATGGTCCGTCAAAGTTACATGGGCAAATATTCCATCAAAACTGCAAGGACAAATTCTCCATCCCAAGGACGCGATAAAAATGGGATTGTTTTGACAAGAAACAAATGCATTTGATTTAGGGGAACTCATTCAATGATAACAAAGAAAGAGTGAGAGAACAATGATCACAAGGTATCTTATTCATTCTGAGTTCATTTGCATCCTCGCATTTCCCTTGATTCTGAAAATAGAGTATAATGAATCAACGCAACGAATGAAAGAAAGACAGTCTAAATGCAATTTTAGCAGCATTTCGACGCTTTTGATATTCATCGCAAAGGCAGATGAGTTGTGCGATAGGCATTGATCGTCCTTCCATTAATTCTTAGACTTTTCTTTCTCCTAGAGTTCTCTCTCTCACTCTGCACTTCACATTTCCTTTACTTTCCCTTTATGAATCTAGCAACTGGGGCATTTGATCAAGGAAAGGGCATTTTGTAGATGACTTCTTGGGGAGCTCTTTGATATTCTCCAATTTCTATCTTTTTTCACTTCTCTTTCATGCTTCTCTCTCTCACTACCCTCTCCAAATGAAGATGATCGAGAGGTATTCCAATAGGTGTAGAGATCATCTATCTGAAGTTAGGAGCGCACAAACTTTAGCCAAGGTGGAGCGCACAAGGCTTACTTCAGGACAAAATTCCATACACAATGGCACAAAATGCTTGCATTAGGACAAGAGTCGATGGAGAATGGCACAAGAGATTCCTTTCAGGACAAGATTCCAAGCAAAGTGGTGCAGAAAGGCTTCCATTAGGACAAGGGTCCTCTTGAAGTGGCGCACAAAGGCTTTGAAATGGCCAAGCTATATGTCCTAGAGGTTGAAGTGGCGCACAAAGGCTTTGAAATGGCCAAGCTATATGTCTTAGAGGTTGAAGTGGCGCACAAAGGCTTTGAAATGGCCAAGCTATATGTCCTAAAGGGGGGGTGAATAGGACTATGTCAAATTAAAATAAAATCAGTGGAATAAAGATAAATCGATAGCCTTACAATTATAGATCAATTCATGATGATAAAATCAATTCAACCTCAATAAATAAGAATTGAGAGGTTGATACAAATTTAGTTCTAAGGACAACCTTACACTATAATAAACAAGGGATTGTGGTAGGACAATCTTATTTCTAGAACATCTTTTGAATCAATAACTCAATCTGAATAGAAATAACCAAATAGCAAGGAATTGAAATAAAGTGCAGAAATAAAGATCTAACTTATTACAACACTCCCCACACTTGCTTGAAATGTAAATTGTTACAACATTCACATCCACACATACATTCCACAAAATTGAACGATAAATGATATGAAATTTAAGCAAGCATTCAATCCACAAGACAAAGAGTTATAGTGGTTCGCCTGTGTGTACACCAACTGTCTTTCAACAGCCCACAGAATGCTACTCCACTCCTAATATCCTCACACAGGGGATATTAGCGTTTACTATCAAATAGCTTTTCACAGGTTCACCCAAAACCTTTACAATTGTGTCTTTTTAACTTGGGCTTACACAATTCAAAAACCCACACTTCTGAGTTTTCTAGCTCTCCTCAGATAACACACAAATTGAGATTTTTCTGGCGAATCTCAAACAAAAACCAAAATAGAATGGAATTTACAAAATTGTAAAATACCTAGATTTCTCCTTTCCGTAGCAACCCGGTAGAACCAATCAGAGTAGATGTTCGAATATAGAAGTTCAATGTCCACTACTCACTTTAATTTGGTTTTAAGTTCTAATTGATTTTAGATTTAAACCAGTTGAGCGTAGCTATATTTGATTTTGATTCCAAGAATAAGGAATAAGGTAATTCCTCTTTTCAAATGAGATTGAAATATAGAAACAAAATCAAATTAAATAAGCTAGCAAAAAGAGAGAGCATTTATGCACAAAATAGTTTAAAAATAAACACAAACTTATCTCAGAGTGGAACCTTGAATTCACTTAATTTTTCTATATTAAAACTCTGAAATTCGTATGCTATTTATAGCTAAAGAAATTCATCTTCAACTGGTCCTAAGGTCACCACGACTGGTCTTAGAATAAACTGATTTTTAAATTTTTGAGCGCGATCGCATCAGACCGTTGTACGACCAGTCGTAGGCAGTCCACAACTGGTCGAAAGCAGTCCACGACTGGTCGTGACCCCTCTATGACTGGTCATGCAACACTTGATTTAGTCGCTGGAGTTTGAGTCGTAGCTTTATGACTGGTCGAAGGTCGAGTCGAGACCATCCCACGACCGGTCGAGCAGACTCCAGGACTGGTCGTAGCCGAACTGGAAAATCTGATAAATTGCAACAATTCTAAGACTGGTCTTGAAACTTCTTAGACTGGTCGAACGAAGTCTACGACTGGTCTTAGAATAGACCAAAATCATGTAATAATATTCAATTGAATTATGTAGCCAAAGTGACCTACCCTAAGGTCAATCTAAGGTTTATCATACCTGGGACATGAAGTATGGACATTGAACACTTCATCTGCTTAGACTTTGATCATTACGAAGCTTACGTCTTGAGCTTGAGTTCTTCTTTAAGTAGCTTGACTACTTCACAAGCTTTGAAATTAATGTCACTTTAAGTTGCACTTGAGTCCCGTACTTATATTTGAATCTTGAACTTCCACTTGCACTTGAACTTGAGTCTTGACCCTGAGCTCTTCTTTAATATCTTCTACATTGTAGCTTGAACTATCATGAAGCTTGAAGAATTCTTTGAACTAGACTTCAAGTGCTGACAAGGTGTCTCGAACATATTTATTAAGATATAAACACAAGACATACGAAGAAGTTTTGACACATAAAATTTGACAATCAAAGAGGAATCAAATCATAACACTTACAATCTCCCCCTTTGTCAAATTTGTGACAAAACACCTCTCATACTTCAATAAGATAAGCATAAGATAAGCATCACATTGTATAATAACGAATCATGCACCAGTTGTCATAAAATAAGCATCATCCATAAAATAAGCATCATCCCCTTGAGACAAGTCAACTCCCCCTGGGTTAGTACACTCCCCTTGAGACAACTCAACTCCCCCTGGGTTAGTACACCTCAACTCCCATCATAATCTATAGAATTTACAAATTCTCCCCTTTTTTTCAAAATACGATAAATGAAGAAATAAAGATAGGATATGAAAGACAGAAATAGAGAGAGCAACTCAAAAAAATAGAATGATAAAAGTGTAGAGTTAAGAAGAATACAAAAGAAGTAATCAAGGTGAGTTAGAGTACATATCAAAAGAGTTAACAAGTAAAGCTTAAAACAGGCATCCACACAACCAAAGAAACTAAATTAGTAAAATTATTACAGACCAAGGTTTTAACATTCTCAATCTGAACCAAACGATGAAGCAGGTATGTTAGGATCACTTTGATGAAGGCTCTTTTGTAAGCGCCTAAAATATCTGCGTATAATTTTAAATTGTTGATTGTGACCAACATTCATCTGTTCTACCTTTTTCTCTAATGCACTTAAACGTGCATTGAAATCAGATGGCTCAAAGTCTGGATCATTTCCAGAATCAGAATCAATCTCATTAAAAATATAATCCATGTCAATATCATCAGGCGGCAACTCATCACCTTCGACACCAATCTCAGCTTCAGCAGCAGCTTCACCCGCACCAACATCAACTTGACCAGTGGCCAAGCCCAACTTCATTTTATTCAGGTTGGAATTGTTAAATATGAGGTGTTGGATAGGGGCCTCACCGACGGGCATAGCGACTAACATGTGAGTGGCTAAAACATTCAACAGATATCCAACTGGAATATCACCATGACCAGCATGACTACGGATTTGAATGATAAAGGAACAAATCAAGGAGGGCAAACAGACATTACCACCAGTAATAATCGAGTACAAAATACGCACCATAAACAGAGTCAACCCAGTCTTGTTTCCACAGCGGGGATACATATTAAAAGTAAAGATACGATACAAAACTCTGTATTTGGGTAACAAGTATTTGGTTTTAAGGGCATTCCTATTGGCAGTCCATGGTGCATTCATGTTACACAATGCTCTAGTATAAGTACGTTTTTCCGATTCTGACACTTTCTCAGCAAGTGAACTAGGATGAATACCATCATCATTCACTACGTGAAAAATGGAAAAAAGGACAGATTTCGAGACGGTTCTGGACCGTCTCTAAAATTGCTTGATTTAAAGACGCTTTAGAGACGGCCATAAACTGTCTCTAAAATTTTATACGGCCCCTAACCGTCCTTAATATTGTCTTACAAAGTTGAACGTCCACAAATCGTTTAGGACGGTCGTTGACCGTCTTATATGCAGTCATATGAGACGGTCCTAAACCGTCTCTAATAGAGACGGTCTTTGACCGTCTTATATGTGGTCATTTGAGACGATCATTGGCCGTCTGCATTAGAGACGATCATTGACTGTCTTTTACTTGTAATCTTAGATTGTCAAAGACCGTCTCTATTAGAGACGGTCCTTAGCCGTCTTATAATCCTGTTGAAGACCGCCTCTATTAGAGACTGTCAAAGACCATCTCTATTAGAGATGGTCCTAAATCGTCTCTACTAGAGACAGTCTTTGACAGTCTCTAATAGAGACGGTTCAGGACCGTCTCTAATGCTCAGGTTCAAAAAATTTATGAATTTCGAAAAAAAAAAAATAGTTGAGAAGCTTAGAAAAATAATTGCCAATGTTTAAGAAAAAATTAAATTTCAAAAAAAAATTTAAGAAATAATGTTGATAATTTTGAGAAAAAAAGTTTCGATAAAAAAATGATATTTTGAAAAGAAAAATTTTAAAAATTAAACAAAATTGTGAAAAAATTGTCAAATTGTAAAAAAAAATATATATTTTAAAAAAGAAAACTAGATTTTGTATTTTGACAAGAAAAATTTTAAAGTTATATAATAAGAGTGAGATTTAAAAAATGATATTTTTAAAAAGAAAATTTAAAATATTAAAAAAAATTGTGAAAAAATTGACAAATTGTAAAAAAATATATTTTTTTTAAAAGAAAACTAAATTTTGTATTTTGACAATAAAAATTGAAAAGTTAGATAACAAAAGTGAGATTTTGATGATGTGTTGTATATCCTCGCCGCCCCTATGTTTTTTCACCCGTTTTTGGGCCGGGTAATAATGTAAAAATGTTTTAATTTTTAAAAATTTTTATCAGTAATATATATATATATATATATATATATAGTTTTTATATCATATGAATGAAAATTTTTATATATATAAAATTAAAAGGTAGTATTTAAATGATTTGTAATATCACATAAAAAAGAATATTGAAAAGTTTAGAAATTTTAACTATGTTTAAGAAAAATTTTGAGAACAAAATAATGCTTTTGAAGAAAAAAATCGGCATTTTGAAATTTTTGAGAAAGAATTTAAAATATGAGAAAAATTTTGAGATTTTGAAAATAAAAATTCAAAATTTGTATTTTAAATATTTTTGAAATATTTTATAATAAAAATGATATTTAGTTAAAAGAGTCAAAAAAAATATACATTTTGAAAAAAAAATGTTAAATTTATTTGTGAAAAATAAAATTACTAAATTATCGGGCACATCCACTAATTGAACCTTTGATCATTTTTGGACAATCTAATCAGTTCAAATTGAAGAGTAAATAACTTCAGATGTTAAAATCAAATCTCACTAAAATTGTTGATCAATCTTGTATGCCCAATATCTTTCTCATATGTAGCTTGATTGAGGCGAGTAACTAGTCAAATTGAGAATATTGATTATTAAAATAGAGTGAATGGACCAAACATGTAAAATTGGCCAAATATTCTAGTTAAAATTGTGATCCAACTTACTGACCTCGTGAGAACCTAAGAATTGATGTTAGTAAGTTTTGTGGGCCCCATCATGCTGTGTCGAACATCAACACCGTGGATTTGATGTGTCCCCTTTAGGTTATGAGATATCTCAAAAATCATCGGTAAACGAAACTCAAGTGGGCCATACTATTTAAAACTTGTGAAGACATCCTAAAAAATATAAAACCACTTGGTGGGGCCCACATGAGTTTTGGATGCGGTTGAAAGTTGGTCTGACCCCTCATCCAAGTGGGACACACATAATGAGTGGGTTGGATATGTGAATCACATTTAGGCAGGCCCAATATGTAATTATGAATGTTTTAGGGCCTGTTTGGTTTTCTGGCTCAAGTGTAATTACGTTGTAAATGAGTAATCATTATTTACCTTCATCTGCCTTCATCTTTCCCTATGCTGACTTGACCGGTTACTTTTTAAGCACTCAAATCTAGGAATTTTTAAAATAAATATGGGGCCCACCATAATGTGTGTGGCTTATCCACACCGCCCATTCATTATGCCAAATGAATTTAAGGCATGGGCCCAAAAATTAGGCAAATCCAAAGGTCAAGTGGACCACACCACACGAAATTGTAAGAATTAAACGCCTACCATTAAAAACTTGTTGAGGCCCTTAGAAATTTTAAATCAGGCTTATATTTATATCTTTCACTTATCCATGTCCATGTGACCCTATGAACGGATTAGATGGTGAATAAACCTCAACGTGGGCCCAGTAAAAGAATCAACTTTCAACGGTGGACAAATTAAGTCCATTGTTTCCTTTCATGTGGGCCAATTGAACATTAGATCTTCCTAACATTTTTGGATAAAACCTCAAAATATTCTAATAAAATAGATGGATGACACAGATATATTATATACATTATGGTGGGGCCCACGAATTTAAGTCAACATTTTTTGACCGGTTTCCCAGGTGAAATTACTTACTCATTTTCAAACAGGTGAAAGAATGTAATGATTACTTTTTTACAGTGATTTACACCAATTTACCTATATTATGGAAAACCAAACAAGCCCTTAAGGAAACCTTTCTCCACTACATTTAAGTGAGTCACTCGTTACCTTTACCAGAGTAAACTCTGTGGGGTTCATCGTTATTTATTTATTTTATCCACTCTATTCATCCATGTTAACAGATAATTTGAGGTCTAAAGAACAAAAAGGAAGCATATCCAAAGCTCAAGTGGACCACACCACAGGAAATAGTGTGATTGAACCTCTACCATTTAAAATTTCTTCGAGGCCATAGAAGTTTTCGATCAAGCTGATGTTTGTGTTTTCTATTCATTTATATATTTTTGATATTATGAACAACCTTTAACTATTTTTGGACAATCTGATCAGTCCGGACATGAAGAGTAAATAACTTCAGATGTTTAAATCAAAATTCACTCAAATTGTTGATCAATCTTGTTTGCCCAATATCTTTCTCATATGTAGTATGATCGAGGCGAGTAACTAGTCAAATTGAGGGTAATGATTAGTAAAATAGAGTGAATGGACCAGACATGTAAAATGGGCCCATCATGTTGTGTGTCGAACATGATCAACACCGTGCATTTGATGTCTCCCCTTAGCTTATGAGATATCTCAAAAATCATTCATATATGAAACTCAGGTGTTGATTACCATATAAAACTATGTGAAGACATCTAAAAAAATATAAACAGTACAATATTGGATGTCATACCATTTTGGGGCCATACAAGTTTTGGATCAAGCTGATTTTTGTTTTTTCCCTTCATCTAGCCCTGTATGACCTAATCAACATATTGGATGTCAAATAAATAGTACAGTAAGCCTTAGGAGGATTTTAATGATGGATATCCAATTACGTACTATTGATTTCATGTGGTCTGGTGCACCTAAGATTTCTATGGTGGGGTCCACTACAATTTTTTATCTGTCTCATTCTTTGGCTCATGACTTAAAATGATATCTCAAAATGGATGGACGGTGTGGATATAATAAATACATCATAAGTTTTTATATTTTTTAAATATTATATATATATATATATATGGAAAAGGTTCTATCCGTCGAGCTCATGGGAACTCCCCATGAGGTCAAGCTGTGTGGGCCCCACCATGACATGTGTCAAAAATCAACACCGTGCATTTGATGGGTCCCCTTTAAATTATAAGATATCCCAAAAATCAGCCGTATACAGAACTTCGGTGGGCCATACCATCTAAAATCATGTGAAGACATGCCTAAAACAAATAAAAGCACTTGGTGGGGCCCCACCTGAAATTTGGATGCGTCTGAAACCTCGTATGACCCCTCATCCAAGTGGCACACACATAATGGATGGACTAGATTTGTGAACCACATCTCTGTGGGCCCAAAAAATAATTATGAATGTTTTAATGGAGGGTAACCACTCTCAACTTTTGTGTTCGGTGGTCTATGGGCCCCACCATGATGTATGTGTTTCATCCATGCCGTCCATCTATTTTTATAAATCATTTTATGATATTACAAAAAAAATGAGTTATATCCCAATCTCAAGTGGACCACATTACAGGAAAAAGTGTTGAATGAATGTCGACCATTAAAAACTTTTTAAGACCCATAAAAGTATTGGATCAAGCTGATCTTTGTTTTTTCCCTCCATCTGGACCTTTATGACCTAATCAACATATTGAATGTCAGATAAACAGTACAGTGGGCCTTAGGAGGATTTAAATGATGGATATCCAATCATTATTATTTTCCTGTGGTGTGGTCCACCTAAGATTTATATCCCTCTTATTTTTAGGATGGTGGCCTAAAATGTTCTTTAAAAATGGATGAACAGATTGGATGAAACACATACATCATGGTGGGGCTCACAGACCACCGAACACCAGCCACGGGGCTGGTGTCAGGGGGAGTAGCCAATCTGTTCCACCTAAAAACCCACTCCCGCGTGCCCATCTCCCAACCCCAAATCCCTAATCCCGCGCGCCCATCTCCCACAACCCCAAATCTCTCTCGCGTCGGCCCTAACCACTCTCCCTCCATCTCTCCTTCTCTCTTTGCACCTCTCCCTCTCCCTCTCCCTCTCCCTGTCTACGCCTCTCCCTCTCTCTCTGTCTACGCCTCTCCCTCTCTCTCTGTCTACGCCTCTCCCTCTCTCTCTCTGCCTCTCTCTCTCCGATCGATCTCTCTCTCCATCTCGACTCTCGAACCCTCTCCTCTCCCTCCGGCTCGGATGTCGTAGGCTTCCGTATCGAAACTGGCGTCCTCCTCTTGCCAATTGTGGCCTACAATAATCGAACAGCGGAGATTGATCCGGAAGAGGCGGTTGCTGAAGAGACGAAGGGCCTTCCCGGGGAATGCCGCAGTGGTTCTTCGTCACGGAAGAGAAGGCATGGGGCGGTGCCTGGGCAGGGGAGTTTGAGTGTGGTAGATCAGGTGCATGTATTGGTGGGCCACAAGTGCTTAGAGATTGTGGGCCCCATCATGATGTGTGGTTAGGGTTTCGTTGAGGGCGTGGTCAGGTTGGCAGTTTCGAATCCAAAAAAAAAAATCCCTAATTTCAACTGGATTATGGGGTATATGACTGGAATCCCCAATATGGGACTTGGGATTCGAAATCCCTAATTTCTGATTTGGGGATTCAAATCAGAAAACCGTAATTGTTGTATTTTTGTCCATCTTTTGTAGGACATTGATTGACAGATTAGGATGTGCAGTAGACCATATCCATTTGCATAGAATGCTGGAGAAGAACACTTCAACCAAATGGATAGGAACTTATACTTCCTCCTACTTTATTATTGACTAGTTTTAATGTAAGTAAATGCTTCAACTGATTTTATAGTCCTTTTCCACAAACAAGCATCCACGAATCAGAGGTTAGGATTGCGTTACATTTTACAGATTCACAAGGTCATCTTACGAGACCTTGTATGGTGAGGTTTTTGAGATCAGGTATATTCATTCACCCTTTTGTAGGTGGTTTTGTTCTTGTCTGACAGTCTTAAACTAAAGCTTTCAAAACCATTTGAGTTTGGTTTGCTGTTAAACAATGGCTTGTTTTTTAGAGCTTTATATGCACTATTTGGTTAAATTATAGAAATATCTGAACAACTGTGTTTGGATTGTAACTAATGCGGCTGGCGAGCTTATTTCCTTTGTTTATGAATTCTTTATTGCATCTGCATATATCTGGTCAGGTAGGCTGACCCATGTTTTAAAGCCCAAGCTTTTTAGTACTACATCTGAAAACCTTACCAACACTTGTCTTCAACAACAATGGTAAGATGAAGATTCCAGCATGCCCCCCAAAAACTAGCACGTCAATATCAATGAGCTTCATATTCTTCTTTGGAATATGGATGACATTGATGTCGGTTACGATTTGATTTTTATATGGATGCCTATTCAAAAAATGATGTATGTAGAGTTGTTGGTTCACATGAGCTAGTTTTTGGCTGCAAGTAGTTGATTATGGAGTTCACAAGCTTGGGGTATTTCTTCTATTACCTACCTTATCAATTCCATGTTGAATTGCCTAATTTTTTCTTTGGAAGTGGTGTTCATTTTCCTGTTATTTTTGTTTTGTGGCATGCCTTTCACGACATGAGAAGTGGTGTTCTGACTGTCTAGTTTTTCTTTCTTTGCAAATTTGTTATGGTGATGTTATTGTTGTAGGGGATGACGCAACAGATCCTCTAGTATTGTGCATGAATGGCTTGAAACCTAAGTGCATATGATGTGTTTAATACAATGACATTCATAAATGTAAGAGCAAGAGAATCTCTTAGACATCGATAATACTGCATAGTTGTTAGCTACTATGGGGATATGGAGACCAAAGCACACTTGATGATGCATTGATTTAAAAATTTTTTATGTAACCACCTCAGAATTTACAATATTTCATATCTTGGTATGCATGCTTGTGTTTTATCTAATTTAATTTTTCTGCTAGGCTTATACCATGGAACTGGAGGCTGAAGTTGTAAAACTTAAAGAGGAGAACAATGAATTACAGAAGAAACAGGTATCCATTATTCAATGCATTAGGATCCATCCCGTTAGTAAAATATAGAGCTGTGACCAACTGTATACACTACTAAAAATAACATTTGTTGATGCATTTATCTTTGCTTGGCTGAATTTGCCTTTAACTTTTTTTTTTTCCTAAACAGATACAGATTCTGGAAGGAGCAATGAATTAGATCATTCCTCACATCTTTTGACTGTTACCACCGGAGATGTGTTTGGCAAGCTTGATCGCAATGTCAAGCTTGTTGCCCTAATGCACTTTTGGATGGTTAGTTCTTCATGTTACTCTTGTTATCATATAAGATTTTGTTGGCTTTTCCCTTCTAAATCTATCAGGCCCCAATTGTAAAAAAAAATCCAATGGTGATGTAATAATGTGAATATTGACTAATCAACTATCAAGTAGTTAACGGTGTACATGGATTATATATATATATATATATATATATATATATATATATATATATCCCCTTTTTTTGGCTCATCAACCTGCTAGTAAAAAAAGACATCCGCTGGTATCAAAGCAATATTTTTTCCTTCCATCTTCCTTTCTCTATTAATTGTCTCATTCATTTGGGCAGATCTTACGTAGGTATTTATCCCCAATTTTCCCAGCAGCACAATGGTTTCTTCATGCAACAGGTATTTTGTTGTCTAAGCACTCAAATTAGAGATTAGTTGTTTTGCTGATGGAGCCTAGCATGCCTTCTTTTCCAATATTTGACAAGATGCAGAAGAATGTTGGACCCAACTTATGTATACACTTTTCTCAATCTATAAAATCGCCAGACTCGAGGTATTTTACTTGACACCAGATAGTGTAGAAGTGATGGCTACATGCATCCACATATTTTCTCAATCTCTAAAATCATAACCTTTCATTAGGTTGCCAAAAAATAGGTGAAGAAACAAAATACAACCAAAACATTAAAAAAAGAAAAGAAAAGAAAAAGAAAAGAGAAAAATACCAAGATGTTCTCTAGCTAGGATATTCTAGAATTTTTTATGAACAGCCCTTGATGGTGAGGTCCATCATATCCAACAATTTGGTGAGCTTATTTCCTTTGTTTATGAATTCTTTGTTGCATCTGCATATATCCGGTCAAGCATCCACTAATGCATGAATTAGCTAAAATATGTGATGTCTAATTGCCTATGTATACGATGTGTATATGTAAGTGTCTTTGATGTGCATGTGTATGAATGATGGCATTCTTTTTCTTAGTCAATGCACTATAAAATTCAAAAGGATGAAGATGATGGAAACATCCTGTAACATCCCAAAAATCGGGGGTCGAGCATAAACTCAACTCCCGAGTTCCAGAACATCACTTATGCAACAAAATGAATGATGATTGAATGTTGACTGTATTCGTGCATTGAACATGAGTGAGATTAAGCCAAAACAGCATATCATACTCCAGACCAGTCCACTTATTGAGAATGGAACCCGGTAAATAAAACATAGGGTTTAAATAAAACATCAAGTTTCTTGTTCACTCCCCAAGTATAGGGTTGTGATGTAGTAATAAACTCAGTAAGATCGAGGTCGAATCCCACGAGGACTGGCCGTCACAATTCAAATTCACAATTCTTCTTAACTAATTCAACAAATAATGGAGCAATTTACTAACACAAATCTATGAAAAACAATTGAGAACAGGGAAGAAAATTCAATCAGAGAGAGCACTAGGACTTTCGAATCCACCCCTAACTATCCTAACCCTTGTTTTGTCTGTTGATTCACCTTGATCTAGATCGATACCACTTAAATAGAGAAAGCACAATCTGTGTCCTTAATCGGGCATACAGACTGTCTAATTCCTTTAAGCAATGCCATGAATGACATATCCCATATCCTTGGTCGGGCATAAGGGATGTACATTCATTAAAGCACCCTGTTTCTTCCTCTATAGGAAACTTGTTCTTGATCAGACCCAAGCACCTGTAATAAGCATCCAAACAACATCCATATATATACTTTGGTCAAGTTCATAGATGGAGAAGCATAGAATTTAAACCCATAAAGCCCACTTAGAGGAAGAAACAAATTAATTAATATTCAAAGTAAATCAACCAATACAAGAGCTAATCAAATTAGGGGCTTCATCTCAGCCCTAGCTGAGAGATTAGTGACCCATAAAATCCATAAAAAATATTAAACAAAATTCATAAAAATTAAACACCAAACCAATCGATCTCTCTCTCTTCCTCCTTCTCTTTCTTCTCTTTCTTCTCTCCCTGGCTCTGGATCTCGAATTCCCTAGTTCTGAATGCCTTTCCCACGTCCAAAACTCCCCTTTTATAGCTGCTGGATGGCTGGAATCGGTGGCAGAGTCGTAGAAGGACTCGGAGTACAAATTTTCGCAGCCGTGATCTGTGGGCCCCACAGAGGTGTTTTCTGAAAAATCCACCACGTTCATTGGATTCAGGAAGAAATTTCAGTCAAGAATGGGTGGTTTTGAAGGTCCATTAACGCGGCCCACAGAAGAAATCTCAAAAAGATTAGATTTGAACGTTACAGGGCAGCCCTTTTGTGGCCTCTGTACCGCACACGTGTGTACGCATGGGAAAAGAATGTTAACATGGTTTTGTAGTATTCATGGCCCTCTACACGATGGACGGCTCGGATCGGCTGTACGGTTGACGGGTGGGGCCCACAATAATTCGCAAAAAGTGCCAGCGGCCGGGTTACGCGGACGCCAAACCGGCGCTGCGATGATGGTGGGGCCCATTCCTATGATTGAACCGAAAATCCACTCCGTTCACTGGAATAAGGACAAAAAACCAGTCGAAAATGACCAGTTTTTCCTCTGTTTTGGTGTGTCCCACCTGATCTTTACTTCCGCCGTCAATCTGATGTTTGAACGGCTGGGATCTGATCTCTGCTTTCATTTCAATTTTTGTCACCTAGGCAATGTTGATGGTCGCCTTAGGAAGCGGATGGACGGCTTGGATTGTCTATTTGGACACAAGGTGGGCCCCACAACCGACGACCGCGGTCGGTGCTTGCAGACGTTGGACGGCAGATGCCGTTTCGAGAAGACGGGCGCGGGTCAGCACCTCGCTGACCCGTCTGGCGGTGCGGTGCACAGCCGGTGCACGGTGTACTCGGTGTACACTCCCCATACACAGGGCCCACCGAGATATTTTTGAGAAATTTGCACCGTCCATCCTCTTTATCATATTATTTCCACCGTCAGGACCAAATTTGAGGCAGTTCCAAATATCAGGCGGGTCCCAAATTGTAGATTAACGGGCTGATCTGTCCGTTGGACCACTTCCCAAGATCTACAAGGCCCGAAATTTAATGTGTACGGTTGATTTACGGCCCTCATCACATGTATGAAGTTTTGAGTTGATCGGATGGCGGAAAATACGTGATCTTACATTCTGGACCCTTTTCGAGCCCCTTTGGCTTGCTTTTCTCAGATCCCAGGCGTGTAAAATCTTCATTATTGGTTTCTGGAGTCCATCCCGTGCTCTGGTAATTTCGGAGCGTCAAATCCATGCCTTTTAACATCAATTTCCAATTAACGCTCCTGATTTCACCCTGTAATAAAAACACGAGAAAAATCTGGCATTAAACATTATCATGTATGTAAAATTAGGCAATTGTTGGGGTCTGATATGCAATATTCGACCCTGATCAGGCCTCGCCAACCGGGCGATGCCCTCACCGGTCACTGACCTGTTTGGGGTGGTTTTTCCGTTCGATATATAAAATAGATGCATTTTATAAACCGAGGTGAGTTATTCGACGTGCAATATATGTTTTTGGGGTAGGAGAAGCTGATCTATCCATGTAGCCTACTTATTTCATGAGATTCCAAAATGTTAATGATTAAAAACCCATTTTATTTATTTATTTACTATTCATAGTAATTTTTAGGTTAAGTATTGATCAATATCACCTAAACTGTAAGATTTGTGTTTAATATGAAAGCACTTAGAAAATTTTGAAGGACGAAGTAGTGAAATGTGAGATTTTTGTAGAAAATGTGAGGTTTTCAAGAGAATGGTTTGAAGAAGGGATTTAAGACCCTTGAATTGAGTGTTTGAGAAGTTAAACAGGAGTTAGGATTGTCCCATCGCCTAAAGACGTCTAATTCCAGGTTGGCAAAAATCCGGGATGTTATAATCTACCCCCCTTAAAACAAAATTTCGTCCCCGAAATTGCCTAAGGGTAATAAGAAAAGATTTAATTATTTCTTTGCCTATGTTTTATTGCGTAGGGTATATACTAGCCTAGTTCATTTTAGTCTACCCCCCTTAAAACTTATTTCTTTATCCATTTCTCATACTCTGATGGTTTGCTACAATTTATTTCTTTACCTATTTGGAGTCTTGACGATAATTCCCACTACGTTGGCCTTCTTTTCATCGATGATGTGTATTATGGCATTGGTACCTATGGGTATCGAAAGGAGCTAAAAACGATGGGTAATGTGGTTGATTTCAGGGGTAGGTATGAGTTTGAGGCCAGATGCCTAAGTCTACCAAAGGAGGACTATCATTACGGTCCCGACCTACCTTATGTACTCATGTCAAGCCTAGCAGGCAGGATATTTTTCTACGTTCATATGCACAATATATATGCCAATATGGCATGTGATTTGAGACTTAATTCCTAATTGTCTATTGCTCACTTGGGAAATTCCTTAGGCCTAAAAGGAAAGATCTCTATTGGCTATATATTCTTACACTTCTCAAAGGTGAAGTTATAAACTTTTGGTTGTAAGTGGTCGAGCCAACACGGAAGGAAAGTTGTGTAGTGGGTCAAAATCGGATACATGGACCTTCTGCCTCGCGAAGACAGAAAATTGTCGTATCAGTTCTGAATCCTAGTTGATCCCGACTCTCTGCTTGATCAGAGCATAGAGTTCATTAGCAACTACCAGGATTGAGGATTCAATTCAAACCGCGAATACCTCGCTGATATATATCGTTTCTCTACTCTGTGTTCCCGGTTGTAATAAGTCCTCGAGAAGGCAATTCTAAGGGGATGCATTGATTTGATCTAACATTAAATCCAAAGGATATATAAGTTTCCTCTGAGCGTGACTAGTTTCTACGTCAAACAACTTTCCTAGGAGTTATCAAAGAAGCCCATGAGTATTAAGGGGATTCAACGAAAGAACGGGGTCTCGCTCCAACCTACTTAAGCTGACTAACTAAATCTATCTTTCAAGTATCTTAGCACAATGAATCCTTTACGTTCTTTAGTGCCTACTCGTAACGTAAGAGTAGCGTAATCCCCTAGTTGTAATCCAAAGTCTATTGCTTATACACTAGATGATTTTTACACCACTTTTAATAAAGGAAATTGTTTGTTTGTTTGCTTGGAATTGAGTTGCCCGAACTTGAATGTAGCTACGCTCGAGCACTTCACCTATGCTCAAACCAACTAAGGGGGTTTTAGAGTTCACATTCTTAATTTGTTGAATTTCCTATACAGTCAGGTCTGTTGAAGCACCGCTCTAGGTCTGAACTCCAAGGGTCTATTCGTCAAACAATCATTTACTCTAAAAGCTTAAGCTATCAGAGGGTGGTGGGTTAATATATATCAAGGGACTTTATCACTTCAACACTATTTGGCCAGTGGTCTTAAGTTGTATTAAATGGGACTATATTGCTAATCCCTCCTCGGGATTGGGAGTGGCATAGTTGGTAGGAGGGTGGGTGGGGATTAAAAATTAATTTAGGCTTTGGAAAATGAGTCTTGTGTAGGAAAGCGCGAAAATGGCTGTAACCAATTCGAATAAGGCCATGGAAAGTGAATGAAAAGTGAAGGGGAGAGAGAGTAAGGGCTGGAGGTTTGTTTCTCCACAAGTATGAGCCTCAACAGATGTTCGTAGAAGCTTAAGTGACAGGGAATGAAGAAAGAACAAGGGAGAAATGAGATGGGTTAGGGGGTTACACGATTTTTGAGCTCCAAGTGGGCGTGTGGGGGTCCAAATGAGAGAAACGAAGAGGGAAAGGAGAGAAGGGCTACAATGCACGATGGGAATGGGTAGGCTGTGGTCGAAATCAGTAGGGAGGACGATCGAAAGGGTGATTTTGCAGAAAAACCACAAGGTTGGAGAGAGAAAACGACCTAGAGGGGAGGTTTATGAAGGAGCTAGGTGATTGGGAGATTGAAATGGGATGGGAGGCATGTCAGGGGGGTTATTAGACCCCCCAATGCGATCGGCCCGAGCCGCGGGCCCGGCCCAGCCCAAAAACTGGCGAGGCCTCGCCGACCGGGCGAGGGCCTTGCTGACAAAATTCATGATTTTCAAATGGGGGCCCCATGGGCATGGTCCACCAGTCCCCTAGGCCCCAAAAAACATTGGGTCCCACCTTAGGTACCCCTGGATCAACGTGGATAGGCCCCCGACTCTAATTTGCTCAATTTCGAGTAATTTCGGACATAACTTGCAATCCGGAATGAGTTATTTGACATATAATATATGATTTTGGGGTAGAACGAGCTAATGAAGCCAACCAACTTGCTATGCCAGATTGCGCAGCCCGGAATTGCGAAAAAAATCCCCTGGTTGACGGTCGTTTCCCTGTTTCAATTTCGTTTTACTAAAAATAGTAGTTTTAGTTTGAGTACACTTCATCCATTGGGCTTTAGGAGTTGTGTTCATCGTAAGAAAAGTTTAAAATGATTAGGAGAATAGTTTGGTGAAGCCAAATAGGACACTTACTATTTTTGGCTGAAAACTTTACGCACTAGTAGACATCACAACCTTATAGTAAGTCACAAATTCTAGGAGTTTTAGTTGTAGTTCGTTTCTTATTTCTTTCCCATTACTTGGTATCCCCATTTAAAGGGTTGTGAATTCATTTTTCTTTTATCATTTATTAATCAATTTTGAATTTATTTCTAGTTTCTTTTTTCTTTTCTCGTAGACTCGAGAAGTCTCTGTGAGGAGTCCAGAGAAGTTCCGAGGATTCGGAATAGTTATCCTCATCACGTTTATCCCGTACTCTACCGATTTTTCAATGGTTGGGGTGAGGTGGATGTAATCTAGAATCATCAATAGATGGCCTAGGAATGTTTTAAGGTCGACCCGTGCGACCATGGTTGCATACAGACTCGATTTCGGCGTTCATTTTCAGTGAACTAGCCGTTAGACAGAACAGGGATGCCTAAAACTGTTTCTACATTCCGTCGCTCCCTCCTAAATCAGAGTGTGTCAGAGTGCATCATGTGACCATAACCCAGGTCCAGTTTAATCCAAATAATGCTCTGATACCAACTATAACATCCCAAAAATCGGTGGTCGAGCATAAACTCAACTCCCGAGTTCCAGAACATCACTTATGCAACAAAATGAATGATGATTGAATGTTGACTGTATTCGTGCATTGAACATGAGTGAGATTAAGCCAAAACAGCACATCATACTCCAGAGACAGTTAAATTGCAAGCGGAAGACTGTGATAGATAAATAACATATATAAACTATGGTGAGTCTCCAGAGTGTGATGATGTTACCAGGTTAATTAATTACAAGTACAATTCTAAAATATACCTAATGTGAGGAAGTGTAATGTTTTCTATCCCCAGTACCATAGCCCCGTCAATACAATACCAAGTCTTCATAGACCTGCCAGAGAGTTACAGATAGGAGAACTCCTCCTCATCATCATAGAAGTAATCTGGCTCTGCTTCATAAGCATCGCCATCACCTGAAACTCAACAAATCTGGTTAGTGTGTACAACACCATCCCGTAACGTGGGAGTGAGTGATCAACTCAGTGGAACAGTAAAGCATAGGTTAACATGTTATCAACTCAGTCAAGCAGTAATGATAAAGTAGTAAAATCAAACACTCCTAACTACTCTTATTAATGCAAGTATGAATGCAGTCATGATGTATGCCCTCACCGACATACTCCCTCATGCGACACCCTCTTCGTTCGTGGCATGCTTTCTTTCCTCAGTGCTCCACATCTTTCAGGCACATGCAATGCATGATGAGCATGATTACCGAGTTGTTATTAGTCCATTTCAAAGAGTAGGATTGGAAAACTAAGGTACCTCCCTTGTATCATTCCCAAACATGATCCATTCTAGGGTCGTCAGTCCTAGAAAATCTCATACGATGGTGTGTTTCTAGGTCACTGCAAGGGCTGTCAAGGCTGTTACGCAGAATTGTTGCACCACTCCCCCATCACCTTATCAATACAGGCCTAGCTTATACTCTGTTACTACGAGAAGGCTAGTCGCCTCACCGCAGAATTAGAGTATGCTCGAGGTCACTCCACTGACACCCTACCAACTGGAAATCTATTTTCGAAGCCCGACCGGTCCGCTTATTGAGAATGGAACCCGGATGCAACCCGACTGGGGACCACAGCCAGTGGCATTTGTGTACAACGGCGTAGGCCGACAGCTCGAATATAGTGTCCCATACCACCATAATCAGCTCACGAGTCTGGTTGCTCAATGGTCACTACGGGGAGGCACATGGCCCCAGTGTAGGCCGACAACTCGACTACGGTGTCCCATACCACCATGCCCGGCTCACGAGTCTTAGCGGATCGAGGTACCATGGTTACGGGATTCCACTGGTAAGTTCGGTACCCTAGGTTCAAGAAATGGCATCCAAACATGGTTAACATACAATGGGCCAATCGGTTTATTAGACTAGTTTGACTAGTACAAGCGTACGCTGGAGTAGCCGACAAGGTACCACTGTCCTCAACCATCGTATGACTCAGATTCACCGAACGCATCAATTGTGGCGAGACGAAATCACCCACTTAGACAGGAATTGTCACCGATTGCTTGGACTATAATCATAGCCCCAATCACATTCAATTACAGATAAGTAACGCAGTAATGGATCAAGATTCAAATCATACAATCAAGTCTGGTATCATCCGTTTAGGGCTGCCAGGGCAGTTGCACGGAATCGTTACACCACTCCCCCATCACCCATGACGGATCATACAACATAAACATGAATTTAAACATACGCATTACATAAATAAAGTCATACAATCAGTTAAGCATGTTAACAAGCATTTCGTAAAGCATATTATAAAGCATGTTATAAAGCATGTTCTGAAGCACTATATAAATAGGAATACAAACACGTATATTTCACAAGTAAGCGGTTTAAGTAAACAACCTCATGGAGGAAATCATACATGTCTCTAAGGTAGTTGAGAATCCCATCTCAACACCATACCTAAGGCAACATCATCCAAACATTTACTCACACAAGCATTTTCACAAACACTTAGCATACACTATTTCAACATACTTAGTGTATGTTAGCAAACATGTATTAGGGCGAGTCCTTTCGCTAAGCAAGTATTTTACATACATATAATATATTTATACAACAAATAATCATGGCAAACACATCTCTAAAATCTATATGTATACAGTACTTTCTATAATACAGTATTCCTACATAGATAGTGTATATTAGTAAAACATGTATTTGGGCGAATTCATTCGCCAAATAAGTATTTTATCCATATATCATGTATTCATACAACAAATAATCATGTCAAACACATTTTCAAAATTTATACGTATACGGTATTTTCTACGAATACCTAGAATATGTAAAATTCCATATTCTACAACTTTAATCGAAACAAAAAACGGAAAGCACTTTGTACATGTGCAATTGCATGTAGATTATGAATCTATCATTATCTGACATTGAAAGTGTTGAAAACCATAACCTATATACCTAAAGCCCGCACCTTGTATCGTAGAATCGTAACGGAGTCGATAGGTTTGCTAAGCTTCCGCATTCGGCAGTTTAGCAACCTAGAGAACGAAATAGGTAAGCTATTTCATAACCTACAACCTATACAACCCCAAAACAGATTAGGCTTAGGGTTTCTTACCTAGAAACGGAGCTGGAATCGCCGAGAAAGCGATATGAATGGAGCGGTTAAGCATGGATAGCAGCAGGGAAGCAAGGCAGGAAGGATCTCCCACCACTCTCTCACTTTCTCTCTCTTTTCTCTCTCTCTTTAGGGTTTCTCTCAAATTCGTATGGCTGTGAGAGAGAGGTTTCTAAGGTCCTTATATAGCCTAAAATCTCACTGAATTAGACTTCTGGACAAGGTTTACTTAGGTTATAACCAAAGATGAACTTTTTCAGCTCATCAGAGGACTTCTGGCGGGCCTCCTTGAGCCAAAGGTTGGACTTAAGCTCACCGACACCGGATCTACGTTCTATTAAGTTTTCATTTCGGTCGAGATTCTAGATCACGCGTGGCGGACCAGTTTCAGTTCAACGGTTAGCGGATCTCGATCGGAGATTCCGAGTACATGTAAATGTGTATGAAATTTCTCCTGATCTGAGGGTGTAATTTGGTCAGATTCTGACGGTCTGGTTGCTTAAAACTGATCCGCAAGCGACACGTGCCAGATTACTATTCAAGATATTTATTTTGTAAAGGAAACAAGTATTTTCACACTCCCTCGCTTCGGACTCAAGTGAACAGCCGTGGGACACTATCTGGATTTGATTTCCGAGATGGTTGTCAAGCGCAGCAAGGCGGTCCTAATTCCTTAACTTCGTGTTATTCAGACTTTCGACGTGCGGTCCAGATCTGATACGAAGTTTCGAGATGCTCCCAAGAGCAGCCGGGTAATGAGATTGATCCTACATTTTAGGGTAACCTAGCATCAATGATTTTACAGGTTTTGGGTCTTGCAGATAGTATTTAAAGTGATTGGAGTGAATCCTACTGATTGTTTAGTTCAGTACTTAACCAACTCTCGCCCTAACTATGACAAAATACAGTCTTAGGAAAGTTCTACGCCTCTTTCTGGCATTTCTAGTTAGTCTATTATTTTAATTATTTTTTTAATAGTTCATCATCAAGTCTACTTCATCTCCACTAAATTTCATTAGGTTTAGTGCTGTAGAAAAATTCTAAAAATTCCAGAAGCGGCAGCTGTCCAAACTAATGACTTTCAGATAGTTGTCACCACGACCTATATTTAACTATATTATTATTATATTTTTTACTTATTTTTATATAAAACTAGACTTATTAAGCTTCAATCTGGTTTTTGAATCACCTAAATCTGAGTTATAACGAAGGAGATATGACTTTTCGAAGTCGGACCAAAATCGCAGAAAAAGTGGGTGAAAACGGGCCATTGACCATGCGGCCTACTGCCAGTCGCCTTTGGCGAGGCCTCGCCAACCGGCGATGCCCTTTGTCTTGACTTTGTTTGGGGTGGTTTTTCAGTCTGATATGTAAAATGGATGTATTTTACAAAACGGGGTGAGTTATTCGACGTGTGATATATGTTTTTGGGTAGGAGAAGTTGATCTATCCATGTAGCCTACTTATTTATGAGATTCCAAAAGGTTAATGATTAAAAACCCATTTTATTTATTTATTTACTATTCATAGTAATTTTTAGGTTAAGTATTGATCAATATCACCTAAACTTTAAGATTTGTGTCTAATATGAAAGCGCTTAGAAAATTTTGAAGGACAAAGTAGTGAAATGTGAGATTTGTGAAGAAAATGGGAGGTTTTCAAGAGAATGGTTTGAAGAAGGGATTTAAGACCCTTGAATTGAGTGTTTAAGAAGTTAAACAGGAGTTAGGATTGTCCCATCGCCTAAAGACGTCTAATTCCAGGTTGGCAAAAATCCAGGATGTTACACATCCTTTGGTTGTCCATTATTACGATGATTCACTTTCATATTTGAGGAAATGAAATCATTATATAACTACACATCTCATCTCAAATTGCATTAGGCTTTAGCAATAGGAACACTAGAACTTGCATATTCCCTATTTTTTTTGTTATATATCTGATTTTATTTTAATTTTTAGAAAAAAAGGTGCTAGATAGCCATTTGAACCTGTCCTTTTCCTCGAAATTTTAATTAAATACTTATATTTTTAAATGGAGATTAACCACTTTGAGAAGAGTAAATTCCATCAATTACATAGCGTTTTAACTTTTAGGTGATGTTTTAGAAGAGTAAATTACATTTTTTATTGAGGTGTTTTGTTTTTTCATTTTTCAATTTTCAATTGTAATTAAATTGTTCTTAGCCTTTCCTTCTCCATCATCTTTCAGCTATTGAGCATCCTTAGTGGCATATATATTTTGGCTTTTCGCAGGCTGCTGAATAGGATTATGAAAGAGAGAAGCTTAATGAAAAATAGCAAAACTATCTGGTGGTGTTGCTGTCATTCAGGTATTCTTTAGGAATCTTCTTCTCCCTCAAACACGATGGTTATGATTGAACTACAAATTGGTATAAATGTGTTCAATTCCCCTATATGTATGCATGCATGCATGGATATATATATATTTGTATGGATGCATCATGCATGCTTTTATGATAAAACACATGTATGTGTGTATGTAACGCCCTGAAAATCGGGGGTCGAGTATGAACTCAACTCCCGAGTTCCAACGCATCACTTATGCAACATACACAATGATGGTTAAATGTTGTCTGAGTTAGAGCAATAAACATGAATGAGATTATACCAAAACAGTAAATCATACTCCAGTTCAATTGTATAAAGGCAAGCGGAAGACTGAAATTTTATATTCAAAGTATGTAAAGTAACAAAATTTTGTGAACTCCAGAGTATGAGTACTAACTGAGTACCAATATACATGTATTATTTCTAAGTCAAAAATTAAAATACAATTCCGTAGATAAGCCCTGGAATCCCCGCGATGCAGTCGGCCTAAGCATAGCCGTCAGAGTACTGCATAAAGGAGAACTCATCCTGATCCTCCTCGAAGTCCTGCCCGGCTCCTGAACCGAGGCACCATCTATACCTGCGACAGAGTCTGGTGGGTGTTGCAAACACCCTCCCGTAACGTGGGAGTGAGTAGCTAACTCAGTGGAATAATAAAGCATAGGTTAACATATTATCAATTCAATCAAGCAGTAATGATAAAGCAGTACAAATCAAACAATTCTAACTACTCTTATTAAGTGCGAAAATGAAATGACATGATGCTGTATGCCCTTGCCAAACCACCCTCAAGCGACATCATCTTACGTTCGCGAATGCTTAACTCCCTCAGTGCGCCACATCTACAAAGCACATGCGGTGCGATGATGCTCATGATTACCGAGTTATTATTATTCCATTTCAACCAGCAGTATTGGGAAACTAAGGTACCTCCCTTGTATCATTCCCAAACATGATCCATTCTAGGGTCGTCAATCCTAGCTAATCTCATACGATATTATGGTTTGAGAAGCGTAGTGAAGTCATCGCAAAGGGCTCGTCACCCGTCAGCGCGGATACAAATCTCACCATATGTGGCTCAATTACTGGCCGTCAGCTCAAGTACAGGTCTCACCGTACTTGGCTCAATCACTAGCCTTCAGCTCGAGTACAGGTCTCACCGTACTCGGCTCAACTCATACTCTAGTTGCTGTGAAAGACTTATCGCCAATCACAGACACTTGGAGTATACTCGAAGATACTACGGAGGACTCGTCGCCCGTCAGCACGAGCACAGGTCTCACCGTACTCGGCTCTCGCCGTAAGTATCGACAGGTCGAATACAGTGTCCCATACCACTGTATTCGGCTCACGAGTTTAGTTGCGCAATGGTCACTACGGGGAGGCACATGGCCCCAGCGTAGGCCGACAGCTCGACCACGGTGTCCCATACCACCATGCCCGGCTCATGCGTCTTAGCGGATCGAGGTACCATGGTTAACGGGATTGCCACTGGTAAGTTTGGTACCCTAGGTTCAAGCAGTAGCGACCAAACATGGTGAACACACATACACATATCGGTTTACTTGACGAGCCTGACTAGCTCGAGCGCACCACAAGTTGGGCGATATGGAGCGCAAAAGCACTCCGTGTGGCCAACCACTATCGTCAACCGAAGTACGACTCGGGTTTGCCGGATACATCCTTTGTGGCGACATGAGTCTCAGCCACAATCTCAAGTCTGGTACCGAATGTTTGGACTACAGACTTAGTCCCAAACTCAAACAGATCTCATCGATAGCATGTGGAGTAAAGTATGATAATGAAGTAATACAAGCATGTTAGCAGGCATGTTATAAAGCATGGAATAAAGCATGAAGTAAAGCATGTTGTAAAGCATGTTATAAATCACTATACAAGTAGGGATACAATTACATACACATCACAAGTGAGTGGTTATAGTGAACCACCACATGGAGGGGATCCTACATGTCTCTAAGGTAGTCGGGAATTCCATATCAACGCCTATCTAAGGCACTAACACTCAAGCTTTTTCGCACACAAGCATTTACACAAACACTTAGAGTGCGCTATTCCAACATACATGACGTATGTTAGCAAATGCGTATTAGGGCTATTCTTCCACCAAGCGGTTATTTTATCCGCGCATACCATATTCATACAACAAATAATCATGACAATTACACTTCCAAAATTTACACATATGCGGTATTTCTAAAATACACAATTTCAACATACATAGTGTTTACAAGCGAACATATATTACGGCGATTCCTTTCGCCAAACTAGTATTTTATCCATATATTGTATAATCATACATTAAATAAACATGTCAAACATTTTCCAAAAAAAAATACGTATACGGTATTTCTAGAATACACAATTTCAACATACGTAGCATTTACAAGTAAACTGTATTTCAGCGATTCCTTTCGCCAAATTAGTATTTTATCCATATATCATATAATCATACATTAAATAAACATGTCAAACATTTTCCCAAAAAATATACGTATATGGTATTTCTACGTATAACTAGAGTATGTGAAATTCCATATTCTACAACGTTAATCGAAACAGGAAACGGAAAGCACTTTGTACATGTGCAATTGCATGCAGATCATGAATCTACCATTATCTGACATTGAAAGCGTTGAAAACCGTAACTTATACACTTAAAGTCCTCACTTTTGCCCTTGGAATCACAACGAATCAGCAAGGGTTGTTGAGCTTCCGTATACGGGAGTTTTCTAGCCTAAAGAGCGGAATCGGTTAGTCTTTACACACCCTACAACCTTCTTACTTCAAATCAGACCTAGGGTTAGGGTTTCTCACCTTCAAATGGAGTGGATACCACCGGAAAAATGCCTAGAAGGAAGCGGTGTAGGCCGTGTGATGAATGAAAGTAGTAGGAGGAAGATCTCCCACAAATCCCAAGCTCTTCTCTCTCTTTTCTCTCTCTCTCTAGGGTTTTAATCCCAAATTCGTATGGCTGTGAGAGGAGCTGTTCTAAGCTCCTTTTATAGCCAAAACCCTTTCCAAAATAGGCTCAGGTTCAAGGGTTATTGCCTATATAGGTAATTCGTCACTTTTCCAGCTCAAATGAGCGTTTCTGGTGGCCCCCCTTGAGCCAAACGTCAGACTTAAGCTCACCACACATGGATCTATGTGGGATTACGTTTTCGACTCGATCGGATTCCCAGATCGCACGTGGCGGACCACTTTCAGTTCGACGGTCAGTGGGCCACGATCTGAAATTCCAAGTACATGTAAATGTTCCTGAAATTTTTCTTAATCCGAGGGTGTAATTTGGTCTGATTCTGACAGTCAGGTTGCTTAATACTGACGTGTAAACGAATGGTGCCAGATCACTATTCCTGATATTTATTTTAGAATGGGAATAGTGTTTTTCACACACCCTCGCTCCGAATCGAAACGAATGGCCGTGGGACATCAGTTGGACTTGATTTTTGAGATGATTGTCAAGCCCAGTGAGGCGGTCCTAGTTCCTTAGCTTCGTGTTAATCAGACTTCCAATGTGCGATCTAGACCTAATACGAAGTTTCGTTTCATTCCCGAGAGCAGCCGGAAAATGAGTTTGGTTCTAAACTTTAGGGTAACCTAGAGTCACTTGTTTTACAAGTTTTGGGTCTTGCAGATCGTATTTAAAGCGATCCCAACGGATTTCATGGCTAATCGAGTTTAGTACTTAGTTAACTTTGTTAAATTTCTAAAGGATTTAATCCTAATTGATTTCTGGTCGAGGTGGTACTCGAGCCAACATACGGAAATTTACGGGTCATTACAGTGTATATGTATACATGCACGCATGGATGGATGAAACGTATGCATGCATGCATGGATGGACAGATTATGCATGTGTGTATGCATGCATACATGCATGGATGGATTTATGTGTGTATATGTATGTATGTATGCATGCATGGATGGAAGACTGGATGGATGGATCATCACTCATGTGTGTGTATGCATGCATGGATAGATGGATGGATTGTTAGATCATGGATGGATGGATCATCATGCATGTGTTTATGTATGCATGCATGTATGTATGCGTGATCCCAAACCTAAACCTTAGGTATCCAGATGCTTTCAGAGTACAGGTAGCGATAGAAATTGTTGGTCGATTGTGGCTAGTAGACAAAGGGACGAGTAACCAACAATACAAATATGGGAGGCCTTCCCCAGGTATCCAGATGCTTTTAGATATATTTATGTTGTTTTTAAATGTATTAGCTCGAAATTGATGGAGCAGACCCGGATGTGCGTCAGAGCTATCCCGATAAGCGGATAGCTCATCCAGATGCTTTTGAAGAATACATATTGTTCAAATGAGTCAAGTACATGATATAGACTTACAATCTCAAATGGAAAATTTTCCCAAGGTACAAGTGCATGGAAAACTTTCCACATATCAACTTGCATTTGGATCAGTTGGCCTCCACATCACCCATCTGGACCGTCCATTAGGAAAACATCTCCACAACATCAATCCAACTTTGGAATGTATGAGAATATGAAAGTATTACAGCACAGGAAACAGTTTGATTGAACATCTACCATTGAAAATTTTTTGGAGGCCAAAGAAGTTTTGGATCAAGCTGATGTTTGTGCTTTCTCTTCATCCATGTCTTTGTGATTATATTAACAGGTTAGATGACAAATAAAAATTACTTTAGACCCTAGGAAGGTTTCAACAGTGGAAATCTGGATTTTCTTATTAGTAAATTTTAACTGAACTCATTCTTTTGAAAAATAGAAAAAATGGGAATATTAGTAAATATGGATTTTCTTATTAAGAAGAAAATGGAAGATGGATTGAAAAAACATAAAAGAGTTTTACAAAAATTATTTGTTCCAAACAGGACATTTATCAAAGGAGCACTATTGGGTGATATTTAAGATTTTCATTATAAATAGATTAAGAGCCAATGATAATTATAAGTAGACTTACAGCCAAAAATAAAGAATTTGACTTTTTTTTAAAACATGGAAAGACTAATCAGTCCTACTTCTTGTAACTTCAGCCACTACTTCAAATGGAGGGACTGCACAAAGATTTAGTTAGGGAGACTACTGATGGTGAACTACAGCTGCAACAAATATGAGAGTTATAAAGGTGAAAATAAACATAAGTCGGTCGGTAAGATAAGATGCATGATTTTCCTTTTCAATTGTTAGTCATAGATTGACAATACTTGTTTCAATTTTCTTAGATGGATGATGAATGTATTTGAGAATGTAAATGAAAATAAAAAACTTATAATATATATATGTTATTAATGGAGGATACCTTGTTTAGGGGGACATGAAATTTTTGTAGCTTATGGTATGGTGCCCCATATTGGTTGTATGTTACTAGTATGTAGTAGATAATATTAGGTTCAATAGTAGATAATACTAGAAAATCCCTAAACCTAAACCTACACCTAATCCTAATCTACTCCTTAACCTGAATCCAAACCTAAACCTATACTTATAACCTAAAACTATTCTCAAATCCCAAAACCTATAACCTAAACCCGAATTCCTAAACCTTAACCTAAACATATAACCTATAACCTATAACCTAAGCCTATACCTAAACCTAAAACCTAAAGCTAAAGCTAAACCTATAACTTAAACCTAAACTCAAATCCCTAAACCTTAACCTAAACCTAAACTTAAACTTATAACCTTAACCTAAACCTATTGTCAAATCCCAAAACCTATAACCTTAACCTTAACCTAAACCTATAACCTAAACTCAATTCCCTAAACCTTAACCTATAACCTAACCTAAACCTAAACCTAAACCTATAACCCTACCTAAACATAAAACCTAAACATAAACCTAATCCTAATCACAACTCCCTAACCTAAGCCTAAACCAAAACTTGAAAACCAAAAACTAAGCCGAACCCGAACCAGGATCTCGATTTTCTAAACCTAAACTTATGACCTTAACCTTAACCTATTCTCAAATCCCAAAACCTATAACCTAAACCTTAACCTAAACCTATAACCTATAACCTAAACCAAAACCAAAACATATAACCTAAAATCGAACCCATTCTCAAATCCTAAAACCTATTACCTAAACCTAAACCTTAACCTATGACCTATAACCTAAACTAAAACCTATAACCTAAACCTAAACCAAAACTTGAAAACCAAAAACTAAACCGAACACGAACCCGATCCCGATTTCTAAACCTAAACTTATGATCTTAACCTTAACCTATTCTCAAATCCAAAACTTATAACCTAAACCTAAACTTTAACCTAAACCTATAACCTATAACCTAAACTAAAACCAAAACCTATAACCTAAACCCGAACCCATTCTCAAATCCCAAAACCTATAACCTAAACCTAAACCTTAACCTATGACCTATAACCTAAACCAAAACCTATAACCTAAACCAAAATCAAAACCTATAACCTTAACCCAAACTCGAATCCGAACCCGAATTCCTAAACCTTAACCTAAACATATAACCTATAACTTATAACTTAAGTCTATACCCAAACCTATAACCTTACTTATAACCTAAAACTATTCTCAAATCCTTAAACCTTAACCTACAACCTAACCTAAACCTATACTTATAACCTAAAACTATTCTCAAATCCCAAAACCTATAACCTTAACCTAACCTTTCCCGAACCTATAACCTAAACTCAATTCTCTAAACTTAAACCTATAACCTAAACCTAAACCTAAACCTATAAGCTTAACTCAAATCCCTAAACCTTAACCTATAACCCAACCTAAACCTATACTCATAACCTAAAACTATTCTCAAATCCCAAAACCTATAACCTAAACTTGAATCAAACACGAACTCCAACCGAATTCCTAAACCTTAACCTAAACATATAACCTATAACGTATAACCTAAGCCTATAACTTAAACCTAAACCTAAACCTATAACCTAATCCTAAACCTATAACCTAAACTCAAATCCCTAGACCTTAACCTAAACCTAAAACTTAAACCTAAACTTATAACCTTAACTCAAATCTATAAACCTTAACCTATAACCCAACCTAAACCTATTTATAACCTAAAACTATTCTCAAATCCCAAAACCTATAACCTAAAGTCAAATCCAAACCCTGAATCCGAACCCGAATTCCTAAACCTTAACCTAAACATATAACCTATAACGTATAACCTATAACCTATAACCTAAGCCTATAACTTAAACTTAAACCTAAACCTATAACCTAATCCTAAACCTATAACCTAAACTCAAATCCCTAGACCTTAACCTAAACCTAAAACCTAAACCTAAACCTATAACCTTAACTCAAATCTGTAAACCTTAACTTATAACCCAACCTAAACCTATTTATAACCTAAAACTATTCTCAAATCCCAAAACCTATAACCTAAAGTCGAATCCAAACCCGAACCCGAACCTGAATTCCTAAACCTTAACCTAAACATATAACCTATAACTTAAGCCTATACCTAAACCTAAAACCTTACTTATAACCTAAAACTATTCTCAAATCCTTAAACCTAAACCTTAACCTATAACCTATAACCTAAACTTATAACCTATAACCTAATCTAAACCTACACTTATTCCTAATCTCATCTCCCTAACCTAAACCTAAACCTAAACTTGAAAACCTAAACCTAAACCTACACTTATTCCTAATCTCATCTCCCTAACCTAAACCTAAACCTAAACTTGAAAACCCAAACCTAAACTCGATCCCGAACCCGAACCCGATTTCCTAAACCTAAACCTTAACCTATTCTCAATTCCCTAAACCTATAGCTTATAACCTAAACCTAAACCTAAACCTAAACCAAAACCTATGACCTTAAACTATAACTTATAACCTAAACCTTAACCTATAACCTAAAACCTAAACCTAAACCTAAAACCTAAATGTATTCTCAAATTCGTAAACCTAAACCTTAACCTATAACCTATAACCTAAACCTAAACCTAAAACCTAAATGTATTCTCAAATCTGTAAACCTAAACCTAAACCTAAAACCTAAATGTATTCTCAAATCCGTAAACCTAAACCTACACCTAATCCTAATCTCAACTCCCTAACCTAAACCTAAACCTAGACTTGAAAACCCAAACCTAAACCCAATCCCGAACCCGAACCCGATTTCCTAAACCTAAACCTTAACCTATTCTCAATTCCCTAAACCTATAGCTTATAACGTAAACCTAAACCTAAACCTAAACCATTACCTAAACCTATAACCTTAACCAAAATCAAAACCTATGACCTAAAACCTAAATGTATTCTCAAATCTCTAAACCTAAACCTACACCTAATCCTAATCTCAACTCCCTAACCTAAACCTAAACCTTAACTTGAAAACCCAAACATAAACCCAAACTCGAACTCGATTTCCTAAACCTAAACCTTAACCTATTCTCAAATCCCTAAGCCTAAACCTACACCTAATCCTAATCTCAACTCACTAACCTAAACCTAAACCTAACTTGAAAACCCAAACCTAAACCCGATCCCGAACCCGATTTCGTAAACCTAAACCTTAACCTATTCTCAATTCCCTAAACCTTAACCTATAACCTAACCTAAACCTATAACCTACACTTATAACCTAAACCTAAACCTATAACATAAACCTAAGCCTAAAACCTAAACCTATGACCTAAAACCTAAATGTATTCTCAAATAGAAACCTAAACCTACACCTAATCCTAATCTCAACTCCCTAACCTAAACCTAAACCTTCACATATAACCTAAACCTAAACCTAAGCCTAAAACCTAAACCAATGACCTAAAACTTAAATGTATTCTCAAATCCCTAAACCTAAACCTACACCTAATCCTAATCTTAACTCCCTAACCTAAACCTAAACCTAAACTTGAAAACCCAAACCTAAACCCGATCCCAAACCCGAACCCGATTTCCTAAACCTAAACCTTAACCTATTCTCAATTCCCTAAACCTCTAGCTTATAACGTAAACCTTAATGTAAACCTAAACTTAAACCTTAACCTAAAACTTAACCTAAACCTATGACCTAAACTCAATTCCCTAAACCTTAACCTATAACCTAAACCTAAACCTATAAGCTTAACTCAAATCCCTAAACCTTAACCTCTAACCCAACCTAAACCTATACTCATAACCTAAAACTATTCTCAAATCCCAAAACCTATAACCTAAACCCGAATCCAAACCCGAACCTGAATTCCTAAACCTTAACCTAAACATATAACCTATAACCTATAACCTAAGCCTATAACTTAAACCAAAACATAAACCTATAACCTAATCCTAAACATATAACCTAAACTCAAATCCCTAGACCTTAACCTAAACCTAAAACCTTAACTCAAATCTGTAAACCTTAACCTATAACCCAACCTAAACCTATTTATAACCTAAAACTATTCTCAAATTCCAAAACCTATAACCTAAAGTCGAATCCAAACCCGAACCCGAATTCCTAAACCTTAACCTAAACATATAACCTATAACCTATAACCTAAGCCAATACCAAAACCTAAAACCTTACTTATAACCTAAAACTATTCTCAAATCCTCAAACATAAACCTTAACCTATAACCTATAACCTAACCTAAACCTAAAACCTAAACCTAAACCTTAACAAAAAACCTAAACCTAAACCTAAAACCTAAATGTATTCTCAAATCCCTAAACCTAAACCTACACCTAATCCTAATCTCAACTCCCTAACCTAAACCTACACCTAAACTTGAAAACCCAAACCTAAACCCGATCCAGAACCCGAACCCGATTTCCTAAACCTAAACCTTAACCTATTCTCAAATCCCTAAACCTAAACCTACACCTAATCCTAATCTAAACTCCCTAACCTAAACCTAAACCTAAGCCTAAACTTGAAAACCCAAACCTAAACCCAATCCCGAACCCGAACCCGAATTCTTAAACCTAAACCTTAACCTATTCACAAATCCCTAAACCTACACCTACACCAAATCCTAATCTCAACTCCCTAACCTAAACCTAAACCTAAACTTGAAAACCCAAACTTAAACCCGATCCCGAACCCGAATCAGTATTTCCTAAACCTAAACCTTAACCTATTCTCATTCCCTAAACCTATAGCTTATAACCTAAACCTTAACCTAAACCTAAACCTAAACCTTAACCTATTCTCAAATTCCTAAACCTACACCTACACGTAATCCTAATCTAAACTCCCTAACCTAAACCTAAACCTAAACTTGAAAACCCAAAACTAAACCCGAACCTAGTTTCCTAAACCTAAACCTTAACCTATTCTTAAATCCCTAAACTTAAACCTACACCTAATCCTAATCTAAACTTCCTAACCTAAACATAAACCTAAACCTAAACTTGAAAACCCAAACCTAAACCCAATCCCGAACCCAAACCCGAATTCTTAAACCTAAACCTTAACCTATTCTCAAATCCCTAAACCTACACCTACACCTCATCCTAATCTCAACTCCCTAACCTAAACCTAAACCTAAACTTGAAAACCCAAACCTAAACCCGATCCCGAACCCGAACCCGATTTCCTAAACCTAAAACCTTAACCTTAACCTATTCTCAATTCCCTAAACCTATAGCTTATAACCTAAACCTAAACCCTTAACCTAAACCTAAACCTAAACCTAAACCTGAACCTATAACCTATAACCTAAATATATTCTCAAATCCCTAAACCTACACCTACACCTAATCCTAATCTCAACTCCCTAACCTAAACCTAAACCTAAACTTGAAAACCGAAACCTAAACCCGATCCCGAACCCGAACCCGATTTCCTAAACCTAAACCTTAACCTAAACCTAAACCTAAACCTTAATCTATTCTCAAATTCCTAAACCTACACCTACACCTAATCCTAATCTAAACTCCCTAACCTAAACCTAAACCTAAACTTGAAAACCCAAACCTAAACCCGATCCCGAACCCGAACCCGATTTCCTAAACCTAAACCTTAACCTATTCTCAATTCCCTAAACCTAAACCTACACCTAATCCTAATCTAAACTCCCTAACCTAAACCTAAACCTAAACCGAAACTTGAAAACCCAAACCTAAACCCAATCCCGAATCCGAACCCGAATTCTTAAACCTAAACCTTAACCTATTCTCAAATCCCTAAACCTACACCTACACCTAATCCTAATCTCAACTCCCTAACCTAAACCTAAACCTAAACTTGAAAACCCAAACCTAAACCCGATCCCGAACCCCAACCCGATTTTCTAAACCTAAACCTTAACCTATTCTCAATTCCCTAAACCTATAGCTTATAACCTAACCTAAACCTAAACTTATTTATATGTATCATGCGTAGATGAATATAATGTGGATAAGATTGTTTGTGTTTGGATGGATGTAGTTTATGTTTAGATGGATTTACATAGTTTGGGTTTAGATGGATGTGAATGTGATGAAATGTGGATAAGATTGTTTTTTTTTTTTTTACTTATGAAGTTAAACTTATATGTATTATGTGTGGATGAATGTAATGTGGATAAGATTGTGTGTTTGGATGGATTTACGTAGTTTAGGTTTAGATGGATGTGAATGTGATGAAATATATTGTATAACAGGTGTATATCAGGAAGATTGTGTGTTTGGATGGATTTACGTAGTTTGGGTTTAGATGGATTGGAATGTGAATGTGAATGTGATGAAATATATTGTATAACTGGTGTATATCAGGAAGATTGTGTGTTTGGATAGATTTACATAGTTTGGGTTTAGATGGATGTGAATGTGAATGTGAATGTGATGAAATGTATTGTATAGCAGGTGTATATCAAGAAGAAGATTGTAACAGGTCAAATTTGAAGAGTCCTTTAAGGGTCATAAGAGACGACCCATAGCAGTCCTTTTAAAGGACGGTCTATAACTGTCCTTTGAAGGCTCATACGAGATGGTCCATGACAGTCCTTTTTAAGGATGGTCCATGACCGTCCGTTTAAAGGACGGTCTATGGCCGTCCTTTGAAGGCTCATACGAGACGGTCCATCACAGTCCCTTTTAAGGACGGTCCATGGCCGTCCTTTTTGGGCTCATAAGAGATGGTCTATGACAGTCCATTTTAAGGACGGTCCATGACCGTCTTTTTTTAGGATGGTCCATGACCGTCTTTTTTTTCTTCAATAAGAATGACGGTTTTCAACCATCCTTTAAGTAATAGGACACATCAAAATTTGACTGCCTATGTGACGGTCCATGACCATCCTTTTTGGTCATTTGAGACGGTTTTGGACCGTCCTTTTTTCCCTGTTTTGGCATAGTGATTTACAGGTATGTCCATAAGGCCAGAAATTAAATGTCAATCAATAGAAAAAGGCCCTTCTCTAGTGGTAATGATGAAAGTCAGTTACTCAGCAGAAAAGTCAGATATACATACAACCATGGCCTGTGCTATGGATTGGTATGCTGGCCCGCCCTAGTGTAAAATGTTTTCCCATCCTACAGATTGAAGAAGAGGAAGGAGACCATAAGGAGCGATATGATTTAAACTAACAGCTTTTTCAACAATCACATTGCGCATAACGCAAATTACGTACATGAGGAGGATCATCTTCAGGATCCCTAAGATGACGTCTAGTAATAGCATTTGAATGGGAAGAAGAAGCACCTCTAGGATTTTTCTTTTTACCTCTAGATTCCATATTCTTGAAGAAATGAAAGAAATTTGAAGAAAAGAGAGATGGGTTTCTCTAGATTTAACAAAAGAGAAAAAAACCCAAAAAGTTAAAGATCCATATAAAATAAACAATAATAATCAAGGAATGTAAGAGAAAAGACTAAGATACTTCAAGAAATCAAGGAAAATCTCTCTAACCTGAAGGAATCGAACACAAGCGTTTGACTAGTCAAAGCTCGGCTCGTTGGTGAGGAAAGTTAAAATGAAGAAGAAGAGTGTTTTCCCCAAATTAAAGAGGTCAGCACACGCACGACCGGTCTTGGGACATACTTGACTGGTCGTAGCAAGACTGGTCGAGCATGTCCTCGACCGGTCTTAAACAAAAAAAAAATATGCAATTTCCTTAGAATTTTGACATTTAAATTAATAACATATTAACATTCTATACAATATGATACAAAAATGCATGATCAATCATTTAAAATTGCACACACCAAGATCAAATTTCAATTTGTTAAACCTGTTTTTATCAAGCAGTTTAGTGAAAATGTTACCAAGCCGAGTCTCGATAGGAATATATTCTAAAGATATTATTTTTTCTTCCTCTAATTCACGAATATAATGAAACCGAATGTCAATGTGCTTAGTACGTGAATGCTGGATTGGGTTTTTTGAAATGTTTATCGCACTAGAATTATCACAGTATAAAACCATCGAGTCTTGTGCAATTCCATAATCACTCAGCATACGTTTCATCCAAACCAGCTGAGTACAAGCATTTCTTGCTGCAATGTATTCGGCCTCAGTAGTTGAGAGTAATATAGAACTTTACTTCTTGCTAAACCAAGAAACCAAACAGTTTCCAATGTAAAAACAACCACCACTGGTTGATTTTCTGTCATCTATATTTCCTACCCAATCAGCATCCGAATACCCAGCCAATTGAACACTAGTATCATAGGGATACCAAAGACCCAGATTAACTGAACTTGTAACATATCGAATAATTCGCTTAACAACAATTAAGTGAGATTCTTTAGGTTAGACTGATATCTAGCGCAATTCCAACACGTAAAGCAATTTCAGGTCTACTTGCAGTTAAGTAAAGTAAGCTACCTATCATGCTACGATACAATTTAGGATCTACATCTTTACCTGTAGAGTCTTTTGAGAGTCTTAGAGTTGTACTCATAGGAGTATCAAAATTCTTACCATTTTCAAATCTGAACCTCTTAATCAAGTTCAATGCATACTTAGTTTGTGAAATAAAAATTCTATCAAATTGTTGTTTTACTTGCAACCCCAGAAAATAATTTAATTCACCAACCATGCTCATTTCGAATTCAGATTTCATTAGATCTGCAAACTCAACAGTCATGTTAGTATAAGTTGATCCATAAATTATATCATCAACATAGATTTGAACCATTAAGATATCATCGTTATGTTTCTTAACAAAAAGCGTCTTATTGACAGTACCCATCTGAAAATTGTGACTTAGTAAAAACTTAGTCAATTTTTCATACCATGCTCTGGGAGCTTGTTTCAGACCATAGAGAGCCTTTTTAAGGTGTTATACATGATTAGTAAGCTTAGGGTCTTCAAACCCAGTCAGTTGTTCAACATATACCTCTTCAAGTAAGTCGTGATTTAAAAAGGCACTCTCTACATCCATTTGAAAAATTCTAAACTTTCTAAAACATGCAATAGATATGAAAAGTTTGATTAATTCAAGGCGAGCAACTGGGACAAAAGTTTCATCATAATCAATTCCTTCAATTTCCATGTACCCTTGCACAACCAGTCTTGCCTTGTTTCGAATGATATTTCCCAATTCATCAGACTTATTTTTGAAAATCCATTTTGTTCCAATAATGTGTTTATCTTTAGGTCTAGGAACTAGATACCAGACATCGTTTCTGACAAACTGATTAAGTTCTTCCTGCATCTCTACTATCCAATTTTCATCAGAAAGTGCTTCTTTTACGTTTACCAGTTCAACCTGAGATGTAAAACACACGTAATTACATGCCTTCTAGTTGTCTATAAGTGCACACACCAGTGAGAGGGTTTCCATGAATTTGATCAGTTGGACGATCTTTAACAGCCTTAATTCAGGGTTAGTTTCATTTGATGAAGTATCTAGTTTTTCAAATATAAGAGCTTCATCATTATCTGAATTAGGAGCAGGTGTATTTAAGTGATCGTTAATTACTACATTTATTAACTCTTGAATCACACCGGTCTTGTTGTTCAGAACACAGTATGCATGACTGTTTAAAGAGTATCCTAAAAAGATCCCTTCATCACTTTTAGTGTCAAACTTTCTCAGATTTTCACGGTCACGTAAAATATAACACTTGCTACTAAAAACTCGAAAGTATTTGACGGTAGACTTTTTTTCAAACCACATTTCATAAGCCGTTTTATTATTAGATTTGCTAATATAAACACGGTTGATAATGTAGTAGGTAGTATTTACTGCTTCAGCCCATAAATTTCTAGGGAGCTTCATGCTATTCAACATAACATTTCCCATTTCTTGGAGCACTCTATTTTTCTTTTCCATAATACCATTTTGTTGTGGAGTTTTGGGCGCAGAGAATTCATGTGATATTCCCTGATCGCTACAGAGTTTCTCAAAACCGCTATTTTCAAACTCAGATCCATGATCACTTCAGATCTTACTGACTTGAGAGCATTTTTCAGTTTGGATCTGTTTGATAATCTTTTTCACTTCATCAAGAGTTTCTGATTTGTCTCTCAAAAATGAAACCCAAATGTATCTTGTATAATCATCTATGATGACCAAGATGTTTTTTTTGCCACCTCGACTTTCTGTTCTGGTTGGTCCTATAAGATCCATGTGGAGAAGCTCGAGTGGTCTAGATGTGTTATTGGAGTTCACCTTTTTGTGAGAGCTCCTAGTTTGTTTACCATACTGGCATTCACCACATATTTTGTCTACTTTTTGCACTTTAGGTAGACCTTTAATAAGTTATCATTTGCTCAATCTATATAAATTTCGGTAGTGTACATGTCCAAGGCATTTATGTCATAGTTTTGTCTCATTGGTATGGACCATATAACACGTTTGATTAGATGAGCTACCGTTGCTTACTATATAGTAGTTTTCAGAAGTTCTGCGACCAGTTAATATTACTGAACCCTTTTTATCTATAATCTCACAACCATGATTAGAAAATTTAACACTATGGTTGTTGTCGCATATTTGAGATATGCTTAATAGGTTGTGTTTTAGTCCCTCAACATATAAAACATTCTTAAATAAGGGAAGATTATAAAGTTGAACCGTACCTTGGACAATAATCTTGCAGTTGCTACCATCACCAAATGTGACTGACCCATCAGTCATATCTTTTAGATCAATGAATAAAGCCTTGTCACCTATCATGTGCCTGGAACATCCACTATCTAGGTACCATTTTGAACGGCTTGTTGCTTTGAAAGAAGTGTGGGCAACCAAGCAGGAAACTTTAGGAACCCATTTCAGAACTGTTTTGGGTTTAGGACCATAGTTGGTCTTCTTTTGTCTGATGTTGTAAGAATGACCTATTGAGTTAGATTTTAAGAGCTCCTTAAGTAAATCAACTATTTTTTTAGCAAGAGGATTTCTGATCTGATTTTTAAAATAGTTTCTTTTAGGGTTTTAAAAAGTTTTTGTATTTTTAGAAAAATTTTGACAGGTACCTTTTCCTTTTGAGTTGGAAGCTTCTCCTTTCACAAAGTTGGGAGGAGTATTCTTCTATTTAGGGGATGTATTTTTATCATAGCCCAACCCGGATCGATCACCACATTTTCTTGATTCGGATAATAATTTTTCTAACTTTGGATCACCTTGGGCATATCTCCATGTATCCTTCAAACTCAGAAGAGAAGATACTTCATTTTTAAGTTTCTCATTTTCAGATTTCAAATCATCAATCAGGGAGGTTTTGAATTCCAAATCACATTTTGATTTTTTGAAACAATCTGAAATTTGAATTTTTCTAAAATAAGAGTTTCAAAACATTCTTTGAGTTTAGAAAACTTTTCTTTTTGAAGTTTAAGTTTGACAGCAATTTTACAACTTTCCTTATATAAGGCATTATAAGCATCTTAAAGATCTTCTTCATTTTCATGATCACTATTCAAATTGTCTTCACTTGTTGAGTCATCGTGATCTGAAAAAGTAAACTTAACTAGAGTCATGAGGGCCTTAAACTCATTGCCCGACTCGGTTTCAGAATCTTCTGATTCAGAAGAGGCTTCAAAATCAGACGATTCATCCGAAGTAGCCAACATACCTTCCTTTTAGGTCTGTCCTTTTTAGGACATTTGTTTGCTAGATGCCCATACTCTTGGCAGTTGTAACACTGACTGTCTTTCAAAGACTTCCAAGTTTTGGACTTAGGTTTAGATCGTTTCTTTTCATTTGTCGTTTGAAAATCGACCCTTTTCTTACTTTTGAAAATCTTATAGAACTTTTTCGCTAAAAGAGCCATATCATCTTCAAAATCAGAGTTTTCTTCAGACACATTTTTAGAAGATTTCAAAGCTATAGATTTACCTTTAGGAGCTTTAAAGTTTAACTCATAGGTTTGTAAAGAACCAACTAGTTCTTCTACCTTCATATTATCCGTATCATGAAGTTCCTGGATTGCAGTTACCTTGGAGTTGAACCGTTCAGGAGGTGAGCGTAGTATCTTTGCACACACTTTACTTTCTGGAATTTTATCGCCAAGACCCCACATTGAGTTTACAATGTCATTTAATCTTGTGAAAAAAGTCCATAAACATTTCATTTTCCTCCATATGAATTTCTTCAAATTTAGTTGTGAGGACTTGGACTTTAGATTTTTTGACAATTGATGTACCCTCTTGTGTCATTTCTAATATATCCAAAGCTTGCTTTGCAGTATCACAGGATATGATTCTTTTGAACTCATCTGGTGATAGTGTGCAAGTGATTGCATTTAGTGCTTTTGCATTGGCACCACTCTCACTTTTCTGAAGTGTGGACTAAGTTGTATAAGGTGTTATTCTCATTGATTTTGATCCATTGATACCAGTTACTTCAATGGTAAGAGGGTTCCATTCAATCATTGTGGCCTGCCACACACTCTCATCCATTGATTTGAGGAAAATCCTCATCGGGCTTTCCAATAGGCATAGTTGGAGCCATCAAAGGGTGGAGGCCTAGTGACTGATAGGCTATCAAAAATTGACATCTTATTAATATAGCTTAGATCGTTAGCTCAGAAAATAAATCCAATAAAAAGCAATAAGAATGAGCTATTAGGCTTTGATACCACTTGAAATGTCCTAGAAGGGAGTGAATAGGACTATGCCAAATTATAATAAAATCAGCGGAATAAAGATAAATAGATAGCCTTATAATTATAGATAAATTCACAATGCTAAAATCAATTCAACCTCAATAAATAAGAATTGAGAGGTTGATACAAATTCAGTTCTAAGGACAACCTTACACAATAATAAACAAGGGCTTATGGTAGGACAACCTTATATCTAGAACGTCTTTTGAATCAATAACTTAATCTGAATAAAAATAACCAAATAGCAAGGAATTGAAATAAAGTGCAGAAATAAAGATCTAACTTATTATAACACTCCCCACACTTGCTTGAAATGTAAATTGTCACAACATTCACATCCACACATACATTCCACAAAATTAAATGATAAATTATATGAAATTTAAGCAAGCATTCAATCCACAAGACAAAGAGTTATAGTGGTTCGCCTGTGTGTACACCAACTGTCTTTCAACAGCCACACAGAATGCTACTCCACTCCTAATATCCTCACACAAGGGATATTAGCATTTACTATCAAATAGGATTTCACAGGTTCACCCAAAACCTTTACAATTGTGTCTTTTTAACTTGGGCTTACACAATTCAAAAACCCACACTTCTGAGTTTTCTAGCTTTCCTCAGATAACCCCACAAATTGAGATTTTTCTGGCGAATCTCAAACAAAAACCAAAATAGAATGGAATTTACAAAATTGTAAAATACCTGGATTTCTCCTTTTCGTAGCAACCCGGTAGAACTAATCAGAGTAGATGTTCGAATATAGAAGTTCAATGTCTACTACTCACTTTAATATGGTCCTAAGTTCTAATTGATTTTAGATTTAAACCAGTTGGGCGTAGCTATATTTGATTTTGATTCCAATAAGAAGGAATAAGGTAATTCCTCTTTTCAAATGAGATTGGAATATAGAAACAAAATCAAATTAAATAAGCTAGCAAAAAGAGAAAACAATTATGCACAAAACAGCTTAAAAACAAACACAAACTTATCTCAGAGTGGAGCCTTGAATTCACTTAATTTTTCTATATTAAAACTCTGAAATTCGTGTGCTATTTATAGCTGAAGAAATTTGTCTTCGACTGGTCCTAGGGTCACCACGAATGGACTTAGAATAAACTGATTTTTGAATTTTTGAGCGCGATCACATCAGACCATTGTACGACCGGTTGTAGGTAGTCCACGATTGGTCGAAAGCAGTCCATGACTGGTCGTGACCCCTCTACGACTGGTCGTGTGACACTTGATTTAGTCGCTGGAGTTTGAGTCATAGTTTTACGACTGGTCGAAGGTCGAGTCGAGACCATCCCACGACCGGTCGAGCAAACTCCAGGACCGGTCGTAGCAGAATTGGAAAATCCGATAAATTGCAACAATTCTAGGACTGATCTTGAAACTTCTTAGACTGGTCGAAACAGTGCTAGGACTGGTCGAACAAAGTCTAGGACTGGTCTTACAATAGACCAAAATCATGTAATAATATTCAATTGAATTATGTAGCCAAAGTGACCTACCCTAAGGTTAATCTAAGGTTTATCATACCTGGGACATGAAGTATGGACATTGAACACTTCATCTGCTTAGACTTTGATCATTATGAAGCTTATGTCTTGAGCTTGAGTTCTTCTTTAAGTAGCTTGACTACTTCACAAGCTTTGAAATTAATGTCACTTTAAGTTGCACTCGAGTCCCGTACTTATATTTGAATCTTGAACTTCCACTTGCACTTGAACTTGAGTCTTGACCCTGAGCTCTTCTTTAATATCTTCTACATTGTAGCTTGAACTATCATGAAGCTTGAAGAATTCTTTGAACTAGACTTCAAGTGTTGACAAGGTGGCTCGAACAGATTTATCAAGATATAAACACAAGACATACGAAGACGTTTTGACACACAAAATTTGACAATCAAAGAGGAATCAAATCATAACACTTACAGGCTTGCATTCGAACAAGCTTCCTCTCAAAGTGGCGCACAAAGGCTATCTCCATGACAAAAACCCATGCAAAGGGCGCAGAAAGGCTTGCATTAGGACAAGCTTCCTCTCAAAGTGGCTCACCAAGGCTATCTCTAGGACAAAAACCCATGCAAAGTGGCGCAACCCCCTTTAGAAGTGGCGCAAAAAGCCTTCTTTCAGGATATGGAGCCCGCAGAGGCTATCTCCAAGACAAAAACCCATACAAAGTGGCGCAAAAGCCTTGCTCTCCACAAATAGTGGCGCAACACACATGCCCTCGACAAATAGTAGCGCAACACACATGATCTCCATAAATAGTGGTGCAAAAGCCTTCCTTCCATTGTGTGCAATCGCGTAACGCCTATATCCCTCTTTCCATTGCGCATAATCGCGCAACGCCTATCCCCTCTTTCCATTGTGCACAATCCCACAATGCCTCTCTCCTTCTTTCCATTGTGCACAATCGCGCAATGCCTATCTCCATCTCTTGAGGAGCAGACAATGCTCCACAGTGCTCTCCTAGCTTCCACCATCCTCGAACAAGGAATGGGGAGGGGTATTTATAATCCTCTCAGGTTCCTCACTCCTTAAATAGTGGTGATCACCACCACTTCTCCCTTCATAAAATATCCAACCTCCTTCCTTAAATAGTGGTGTTTAACTACTCCTCCCTTAATATAAGGCAACTTCCATCCCTCCTTTCCTTAAGAAAAACCTTCCAACGCACCTCCTCTCCTTCTTTCCTTAAGAAAAAGCTTCCAACACACCTCCTCTCCTTCTTTCCTTAAGACAAAGCACAACCGTCCTTCATACTAGGTGGCCCATAAGGCTTTCTTTAAGAGGAAGGATGCCTAACAGAGATAGATACTGACATGCTTATCCATGCACCACAGGAGGACTTCAGCTCGTGTACTAGAAAGATAAAATATTTTTTGTGCCTCAACAAGGATTATCCCCAGAAGCCACATAAGCATAGATGGTAATTCCACAACAGACGTTCCATTTAGTCTATTAGATAAAGTGGCCACTAGTTCGAGGACTTCCAAAGTTACTATCAAGTAATCGCGAGTGGTAAAATGAGTCATGTATAATCTCAATGACACTTACACATGTAAAATGTTCATCTTAACCTATAACAGAGGCAATTAAATTTCATCACACTTTCAAATATTTAAATTTAAATCCAATCCATCAATCATCTATAAAGGACCAAAATCAACAAAAGAAATTCATCATTTAAACAATCAATGATATAAATGTACAAAGATAAATAAACCAAGCTAACTATAAAGATGTAAAAAAGCTTGAAGGGTGATACTCACATTTCACGAGTCGACTTGGCTTCCTATGTAGTTGGAATTGTTTGCACATGTTCACGAATCTAATTCTAATCATACTTTAAACCGTTGGTTTAGTTATACACAACGCCATTCCCTAAGATCAAGCCTAAAGATTAGATAGTACAAGAATTGAGTATGAATCTATTACTTAGAGGAGGTGATTCGAATTCAATATAAGGATGGCATAATTAAATGATTGCTATGTTGGAATTTAAGTTAAAACTCTAAAATCTTTGAGATAAACTTACCTTGTGCAAACTGAGTTAACTCGACTCGGTGTCGAAATTTAGCTCCCAGCTTGAATCAAACACAATGTACCACCTTAATAGGGTTCGTGACATTACAGATACTGAACTGACCCAAATCAAGCCCAGTTTATATGCCTCAAGGGCTGACTCGGCAAGTCGACTTAGGTGAGTCACTCAATTTTTCCTTTCCTCTCCTTTCTTTCTCCTTCCTTCCTCCTTCCTTCCTCCTTTCTTCTCCTTTCTCTTTCTTTTCTACTTCCTTTCTATCATTTCTCTTTTTCTCTTTGTCGGGATGTCCAGCAGTTTGCTCTACTGACTCGTCCAAAACTAAGTGAGTCAACTCAATGCTCCAACCTGCTGCCATTCTTCTGTTTCCTTTCTTTCTCGACCAGACATGGCCCGATCTCAGATGGGGTTCGTATAGCCCAACCCGAGCTACACAACGAGTTACTGGTTTGGTTACAAACCCGACCGAGTTGGGATTGTGCACACCCACTTATGCATTCTTTCATCTCTATCTCCTTCTCTCTAGGAGCCCGATGAAGCCCCAATCCCAACTAGAGATTGGATGATGTCTTAGAGGATGAACCGAGTCGAATGGCTCAGTATGGCAATTGGATTGACGTCTCTCTCTTTCTCCTTCTATCTTCTTTCTCTTTTTTCTTCTTCTTCTTCTTCCTTCTAGTTCCCTCTCTCTCTCTCTCAATTTTAACCTGGTTGGACAGACCTGGTGAAGACCCGGGACTCGGTTCGAACTTACAGCGGCTCGAACTGAGTTAACTCGTTATGGTAAAGAAACAGCCCCCTCTCTCAATTTTCTCTTATTCTCTCTAGCTTTCAGGGCTTTATTGGGAACTTTCCTGAATTGAAAAGGGAGCTTTTATAGCTACCCTAATTAATTTCTAACATCTCCTAACTAAACTAATCGCAAGATTAGTTATGACTTTTGTTCTAATCGGGAGAGATGGAGATCAAAACTTCAAGATCTACCTTGCATGTGAAAAGGCCTGGCTATATGTCCTAGAGGGGGGTGAATAGGACTATGCTAAATAAAACTTATAACAACGAAATTAAAAAGAATATGATAGCCAAAATTAGTTACAATGCAGGAAAGTAAAACAACCTCAAAAATTGATCTTGAGGGGTTGATACAAATGTTGTTCTAAGGACAACCTTTCACCAAAAACTAGAGTTTATGGTAGGACAACCTTATTTCTAGAAAGATCTTTGTATCAAATCTCAAATCAAAGAGGAATGCAGAAATAAGCACAAACTGAAATAAATTGTAATCACAAATGTATTGTTCTAGGGACAGCCATACACCATAAAAATGGCAGGGCAACCTTGCTGGAACAACTTTAAAGGAAACTAAATTTCAAGCAGATAAAGGAATAGCAGAAAGTAAATTCTAAACTATTACAAAATTCCCACAATGCTTGAATTAAATGATTACAATATTCACCACCATACATACATCCCACAAATAAATAATTAAAGATTAGAAATGTAAATCATTCAATCACAACACAAGGGATTATAGTGGTTTGGCTGTGTGTTCACCAACTGTTAAACAACAGCCACACAAAATGCTACTCAACTCCTAATATCCTCACACAGGGGATATTAGCTTTCACTAACAAAATAGGTTTTCACAGGTTCACCTAAAACCTTTACAATTGTGTCTTTGTCTATGGGCTTACACAATTAAAAAAAAACCCCACTTTTGAGTTTTCCTGGCTCTCCTCAGATAACCAATACAACAAGATTTTTCAGGCAAATCTTGAAAGAAACCAAAACAGAAAGGAATTTACAATTAAATGTAAAATACCTGATTATCTCCTTCATTGTAGCAGCCCGGTAGAACCAAATTGATTTTGATTCCAAAGAAAGGGAATAACAATTCCTCTTATAAAATTAGATTGGAATAGCAGAAACAAAATCAATTAAATAAAGTTAAAGAAAGAGAATATAAAATAAGCACAATTAGCTTAGATGGAGCACTGAATTATCACTCAGAAGTTTGATGAAGATTAGCTTGAATAGATTGATTAATTCACCCATTCTTCTGAGATTCGTGCTCAATTTATAGGTGAGCAGATCGCGTCTTCGACTGGTCTAGGGAGCTCTTCGACTAGTCAAAAAGTAACAGATTTGAAAAAATTGGGCGCGATAAGCTTTGACCGTTCTACGACTGGTCGAAGGTCTCCTTCGACTGGTCATAGGTCACCTTCGACTGGTCGAAGGTCTCATTCAACTGGTCAAAGACCCTGTAAATAATCGCTGGACTTTGAGTCAAAGATATTCGACCGGTCGACGATGTAGTCGACACTGTTCCTTCGACTGGTCGAAGAGATTCCTAGATTGGTCGAAGGCTAACTGAAATTATCCGAATTTTGTAACAACCTTACGACTGATCGAGGAAATTCTTAGACTGGTCGAAGCAAGGCTAGGACTAGTCGAAGAAAGCCTAGGATAAGTCTTCGGACGGCCCAAACTCAAGTGACATATACATATGACTTATGTATCCAAAATGGCCTACTCCTGAGGTCAACCTATGGTCAATCAAACCTCAATTAGAAGTAAGGACATTGAAACATTTAAGAACAAGTGACCTTGAAGTTTAAGTCTTGATGTCTTGATGTAGTTCAATCTTGAAACCTTGATGAAACTCAGCCTTGAAAGTGTCTTGAGTTATTTATGAACTGCCTTGTACACTTCGTGAATCATACATTCTTGAGACTTGTCTTGTGTGCAGTACACGGAGTAAAGATTGATCTTTGTACTTGTGTGCTTTGTTTGTTGTGATTTTTGCTTGTACATGAATGTTGATATTTGAGAGAGCTTCACTTATCCAAGTTATAATAACAGTGATTTTAGCATCACAAATTTGACAACCGACAGGGATATAGACTATAACACTTACAATCTCCCCCTTTGTCAAATTAGTGACAAAACACATAGCCCAGATAAACATAGAGTAAAACAATTGATTAAAGGATCATGAACCAGTTAATATCAACTGGCTTACCTGCAAATCAAAATATATTTACTCCCCCAATATTCAATAACAATAATCAACATTCAACCACTCCACTCATAATCACGTTATCACGTTACTTCCCCTAAGTAATATAACCAAGCAACTCTTCTCATAACATAACCAAGCAACTCTTCTCACAATCACATTGTTAAGAACAAAGAACAAACCATTCTCCCCCCTTTTGTCATAATATGATAAGGGAAACAACAAGGAGAAAAAAAAGAGATGCATGAGAGTAAATAAGGGATATTATATCAGAAAACCAGATAGTATCCAACTCAAATTTAGCAAAGTTTCACAAAGAACAAATACCCAGCAAAAAAAAAAATTATCCAATTCTAAATCAGACAACTAGTGCTAAATTATTAAAGTTATTATAAACCAGAAAATCCCATATAGACTAGTCAGAACTAGAACTAGATGACTGAGCAGGAATAGAGGGATTAAGTTGGTGCATGCCTTTGTTCAATCATCTAAGATATTTGCGCATGTACTTGAATTGTAAATCATGAGCAACAAATATGTTTTCCATCTTTTCATTTATATTCTCAACTTTACCCTCCAATGCACTCAGACATGCATCAAAATTAGATGGTTCAAAATCTGGATCATTTGTTGAATCAGAATCCAGTTCCTCAAAAATATCATCCATATTAATGTCATCACTAGCTTTTTCATGACCACCACCACCATCACCACCTTATTCAGGAAGTAATTCCAGCTTCATCTTATTGAGATTAGAATTGTTGAAAATAAGATGATGGATAAGAGCCTCATTAACCGGCATATCGACTAACATATGTGTAGCCAATACAGTCATTAAATAACCAAAAGGAATGTCACTATGACCAGGATAGAGTCTAAACTGAAGAATGAAATGACAGATTAAGGATGGTAAACAAATCTGAGTACCACTGGAATTAGCATGAATAACACAAACCATAAACGAAGTTAAGTCAGTTTTATTACCTGACCGAGGATACAGATTAGACACAAAGATTTTGTGGAGAACTCTGTATTTGGGTAACAAATACCTTGCGGGAAGCGCATTCCCTTTATGAGTCCAATGAACATCCATGTTGCACAAGTCTCTAGTGAGCATACGTTTTTCAGAAATTGAGGGTTTATCAGTCAAGTTATGAATATGAATGCCCTCATCATTCACAGGAATATCCATGAGGGCTGAAATTAAATGACGATCAATGTCAAAAGGCCCTTCACTAGTAGATATTTTAAAAGTTAAATTATCCTATGAAAAGTCACTAATACATGTAAACATGGATTGGGCAATGGACCGGTATGCAGGCCCACCCCAATGTAATAAGTTAACCCAACCTACAGCTTCAAGCATATGAAGGATATCAAAAGGTGCAATATGATTAATATCAACAGGATGTTCAACAATAACATTTCGTGATCTAATGTCTCTAACATAAGATGGATATTATTGGGAACAAGAAGATGACGCTTGGCCGATCTGGAGGAAGAAAAAGGACCACAGGACATAGTTTTTCTACCTCTAGATGCCATATGCAACAACAATACCAAAGAAATAAGAAGTTGCAAGGATTGAGAAATGGGTTTACTCAAAACAGATTTTTCAAAATCCAAACCCCAAATCTCAATGAAGTCCTAAATAGAAAGCTTCAAGTTAGAAAAGAAAGCAATCTAGACACCGATTTGCAAGAAAAATGTAAATGGAACACTAACCTTGAAGAACAAGAATGGTGGGTTCGACAAGTCGAAGCTCGGCTCCTTAGAAAAGAAAAATAAAATGAGGAAGAAAGCAAAAATCTCCAAATTTTAAGTGATTTTCGAGATCTACGACTGGTCGTGGGTATCTACGACCGGTCGAAGGTCGACTGGTCGAGTATACTCACGACAGGTCGAAGGACGTCCAAAATTTCATATTTCTTGCAAATTTTTTTTTTAATTTGGAATTAAACCTAGCAAATATATACACTATGATACACGAAGGCATAAATAATCATTTTGGAATACACATGCCAAGATCAAATTTCATCTTTTTAAACCTGCTTTTATCAAGAGGTTTTGTGAAAATATCAGCTCGCTGATCTTCGGTAGGAATATATTCCAGAGATATTACTTTTTCTTCTACCAATTCCCGAATATAATGAAATCTAATGTCAATGTGCTTAGTATGAGAATGCTGAATAGGATTTTTTGAAATATTTATTGCACTGGAATTATCACAATGTAATAACATAGAATCCTATTTAATTCCATAATCACTTAGCATTCGTTTCATCCAAACAAGCTGTGTACATGCATTACCAGCTGCAATATACTCAGCTTCAGCTGTTGAAAGTGATATAGAATTTTGTTTCTTACTAAACCAGGAAACTAAACAATTTCCAATGTAAAACCAACCTCCACTGGTTGATTTTATATCATCTAGATTACCAGCCCAGTCAGCATCTGAGTACCCAGCAAGTAGGACACTAGTCTCATGAGGATACCAGAGACCAAGATTTATAGTACTTGAGACATATCTAATAATCCGCTTAACAGCAATCAAGTGAGATTCTTTTGGTTCAGATTAATATCTAGCGCAAATACCAACACTTAGAGAAATATCAGGTCTACTAGCAGTTAAATATAACAAACTACCAATCATACTCCGATAAAGTTTTGAATCAACATTTTTACCATTAGAGTCTTTTGAGAGTTTCAGGGTAGTACTCATGGGAGTATCGAAATTCTTGTCATTCTCAAATCCAAATCTCTTGATTAGATTTAAAGCATACTTAGATTAAGAAATGAATATTCCATTAGGTTGTTGTTTTACTTGCAATCCAAGGAAATAAGTCAATTCCCCAACCATGCTCATTTCGAACTGTGATTTCATCAAATCTGCAAACTCAGTAGTCAAGTCAGTACAAGTTGATCCATAAATGATATCATCAACATAAATCTGTACCATTAAGATATGATCATTATGTTTTTTAACAAATAGAGTTTTATCAACAGATCTCATTTGAAAATTATGACTTAAAAGAAATTTTGTTAGTTTTTCATACCATGCCTTAGGTGCTTGTTTTAATCCATAAAGTGCCTTTTTAAGCCGATACACATGATCAGTATTTTTGGGATCTTCAAAACCCATTGGTTATTCAACATATACTTCTTCACGTAAATCGTCATTTAGAAAAGCACTTTTCACATCCATTTGATATATCTTTATCTTTCTAAAACATGCAATGGATATAAATAGTCTGATAGATTCAAGACGTGCTACTGGTGCAAAAGTTTCATCAAAATCAATTCCTTCAATTTGATTATAACCTTGTACCACTAATCTAGCATTGTTTCTAATTATATTTCCACACTCGTCAGACTTATTTTTGAAAATCCATTTTGTTCCAATGATGTGTTTATCCTTAGGTCTTGGTACGAGATACCAAACATCATTTCTTACAAATTGGTTAAGTTCTTCTTGCATTGCAACAATTCAGTTCTCATCAGCAAGAGCTTCTTTTACATTAGATGGTTCTATTTGGGATGTAAAACATACATAATTACATATATCCTCAAGTTGTCTACGGGTGCAAACACTGGTGAGAGGGTTTCCAAGAATTTGAGTAGTTGGATGATCTTTAACAGTCCTCAATTCAGAGTCAGTCTGATTTGATGAAGTATCGGGTTTATCAATGATTAGAACTTCATCATTATCTGAATTAGGGATTGGCGTATTTAAGTGATCATCAATGACAATATTGATGGACTCTTGAATCACACCAGTTCTTTTGTTCAGAACCCTATAAGCCCGACTATTTAAGGAATATCCTAGAAAAATCCCTACATCACTCTTTGTATCGAATTTTCCCAAATTTTCACGATTTCGTAAAATATAGCACTTGCTGCCAAAAACTCGAAAGTATTTGATAGTAGGCTTTTTATTAAACAATAATTCGTAAGCCGTTTTATTATTATCTTTACTAGTGTAGACTCGGTTAATAATATAGCAAGCTGTGTTGACAGCTTCAGCCCAAAGATTTTTAGAGAGCTTCATGCTATTTAGCATAACATTAGCCATTTCTTGAAGTACCCTATTCTTTCTTTCCGCAATTCCATTTTATTGTGGAGTTTTGGGAGCTGAGAATTCATGTAATATTCCTTGGTCGGTACAGAACTTCTCAAAATTGCTATTCTCAAATTCAGATCCATGATCACTACGAATCTTACTAATTTGAGAAGATTTTTCAATTTGAATCATTTTAAGAACTTTTCTTACTTCTTCAAGGGTATCAGATTTATCCCTTAAGAAGGCTACCCAAGTGAATCTGGTAAAGTCATTAACTATTACCATGATATACTTTTTCCCACCACGACTTTCCGTTCTGGTAGGTCCAATTAGATCCATGTGGAGAAGTTCGAGTGGTCTTGATGTGGTATTTGAATTCACCTTTTTGTGTGAGTTCCTTATTTGTTTGCCTATCTGGCACTCACCACATATTTCATCTAATTTCTGAAGTTTGGGTAAACCTCTTATAAGTTCTTGATTGCTCGATCTATATAAACTTCGATAATGAACATGTCCAAGACGTTTGTACCATAAATCAGTCTCGTCTGTATGAACCATGTAACATGTTTGATTAGATGAGCTGGATTCGCTAACGATATAGCAATTTTTAGACGTTCTACGTCCAGTTAATATTACAAAACCCTTATTATTTAATATCTCACAGCTTTGATTAGAGAACCGAACACTATGGTTATTATCACATATCTGAGATATGCTAAGCAAGTTATGTTTTAAGCCTTCAACATATAAAACATTTTTAAACATAGGAAGATTAAAAAGTTGAACCATACCTTGGCCTATAATCTTACAGTTGCTACCATCACCAAATGTGACTGAACCATCAGTCATACCTTTTAGATCCGTGAATAAAGCATTGTCACCTGTCATATGCCTGGAACATCTACTGTCTAGGTACCACTTTGAATGACTTGTTGCTTTGAAGGCAGTGTGAGCAACCAAGCAGGTGACTTTAGGAACCCATTTCATAACTGTTTTGGGTTTAGGAACATAGTTGGTCTTCTTTTATTTATAGTTGTAAGAATAATCTATAGAGTTAGATTTTAGGAGCTCCTTGAGTAAATCTACTATCTTTTCAGCTAGTGGATTTCATTTTTGATTAAAGTTGACATGGCTGCTTCTAGGTTTTTGAAGAGTTTTTGAATTTCTAGAAAAACTTTGATAAGTACTTTTCCCTTTTGAGTTTGAGGACTCTCCTTTCACAAACATAGGAGGAGTATACTTTTGTTTAAGAGATAAATTTTTATCATAGCCCAACCCAGATAGGTCGCCACATTTTCTTGATCCGGATAAAAGTTTTTCTAACTTTGGATCACCTTGGGCATATTTCCATGTGTCCTTTAGACTCAGGAGAGAAGATACTTCATTTTTGAGATTTTTAATTTCAGATTTCAAATCAACAATTAGGAGTTTTTAAATTCCAAATCGCATTTTGATTTTTCAAAATAATCTGAAATTTGTGATTTTTCTAAGACAAGTGATTCAAAACATTCTTTGAGTTTAGAAAACTTTTCTTTATGAAGTTTAAGTTTGATAGCAATTTTACAACTTTCCTTATATAGGGCATTGTAAGCGTCTTGAAGATCATCTTCATTTTCATATTCACTACTCAGATTTTCTTCACTTGTTGAGTCATTATCTGAAAATGTGAATTTGGCTAGAGTCATAAGAGCTTTAACTTCATTCCTTAACTCAGTTTCAGAATCCTCTGATTCAGAAGAAGCTTCAGAATCAGATGATTCATCCCATGTAGCCAACATACCCTTCTTCTTGGGTTTGTCCTTTTTAGGACATCTATTTGCTAAGAGCCCATATTCTTGACAGTTGTAACATTGACTATCCTTTAAATATTTTCGAGTTTTGGGTCTAAACTTCTTTTTATCATTCGATTTTTAAAAATCAACCCTTTTCTTGCTTTTGAAAATCTTGTAAATTTTTTTTGCTAAAAGAGCCATATCATCTTCTGAATCAGAGTTTTCTTCTGAATTATATTTAGAGGATTTTAGAGCAATTGATTTTCCTTTAGGAGCTTTAAAGTTTAACTCGTAGGTTTGTAAAGAACCAACTAGTTCTTCTACCTTCATATTATCTGTATCACGAAGTTCCTGGATTGCGGTTGCTTTAGAATTGAACCATTCAGGGAGTGAGCATAATATCTTTGCACACACTTTACTTTCTGAGATTTTATCGCCAAGACCCCACATTGAGTTTACAATGTCATTTAGTCTAGTGTAAAAGTCTATAAACATTTCATTTTCCTCCATATGAATTTCTTCAAATTTGGTTGTGAGGAGTTGGACTTTAGACTTTTTGACAATTGATGTACCCTCGTGTGTCATTTGTAGTATATCCCAAGCTTGCTTTGCAGTATCACAGGATATGATTCTTTTGAATTCATCCGGAGATAGTGCGCAAGTGATTGCATTTAGTGCTTTAGTATTGGCACTATACTCACTTTTCTGAAGGGTTGTCCATAAATAATAAGCAGGTACAGACATAGTTTTTGAACCGTCGGATTCAGTTACTTCAATGGTAGGAGTTTTCCATTCAGTCACTGTGGCTCACCACACACTCTCATCCATTGATTTTAGGATCCTCATTCTGGCTTTCCAATAGGCATAGTTGGAGCCATCAAATGGTGGAGGCCTAGTGATTGAAAGGCTATCAAAATTTGACATCTTTTTATATAGCTTAGATCGTTAGCTCAGGAAATAAATCCAAATAAAAAGTAATAAGAACGAGCTATTAGGCTCTGATACCACTTGAAAAGGCCTAGCTATATGTCCTAGAGGGGGGCTGAATACGACTATGCCAAATAAAACTTATAACAGCGGAATTAAAAAGAATATGATAGCCAAAATTAGTTACAATGCAGGAAAGTAAAACAACCTCAAAAACTGATCTTGAGGGGTTGATACAAATGTTGTTCTAAGGACAACCTTTCACCAAAAACCAAAGTTTATGGTAGGACAACCCTATTTCTAGAAAGATCTTTGTATCAAATCTCAAATCAAAGAGGAATGCAGAAATAAGCACAAACTAAAATAAATTGTAATAACAAATGTATTGTTCTAGGGATAGCCTTACACCATAAAAATGGCAGGGCAACCTTGCTAGAACAACTTTAAAGGAAACTGAATTTCAAGAAGATAAAGGAATAGCAGAAAGTAAATTCTAAACTATTACAAAATTCTCACAATGCATGAATTAAATGATTACAACATTTACCACCATACATACATCTCACAAATAAATAATTAAAGATTAGAAATGTAAATCATTCAATCACAACACAAGGGATTATAGTGGCTCGCCTGTGTGTTCACCAACTGTTAAACAACAGCCACACAGAATGCTACTCCACTCCTAATATCCTCACACAGGGGATATTAGCTTTCACTAACAAAATAGAATTTCAGAGGTTCACCCAAAACCTTTACAATTGTGTCTTTGTCTATGGGCTTACACAATTAAAAAAAACCCCACTTCTGAGTTTTCCTGGCTTTCCTCAGATAACCAATACAACAAGATTTTTTAGGCAAATCTTGAAATAAACTAAAACAGAAAGGAATTTACAATTAAATGTAAAATACCTGATTATCTCCTTCGTTGTAGCAGCCCGGTAGAACCAAATCAGTGTAAATGATTGAATGTCCAAGTTCAATGTCCAGTACTCAATTACAATGGTTCTGGTTCGAATAGATTTTAAATTAAACCAACTAGGGCTTGCCTTAATTGATTTTGATTCCAAAGAAAGGGAATAACAATTCCTCTTATAAAATTAGATTGGAATAGCAGAAACAAAATCAATTAAATAAAGCTAAAGAAAGAGAATATAAAATAAGCACACTTAGCTTAGATGGAGCACTGAATTATCACTCAGAAGTTTGACGAAGATTGGCTTGAATAGATTGATTAATTCACCCATTCTTCTGAGATTCGTGCTCAATTTATAGGTGAGCAGATCGCGTCTTCGACTGGTCTAGGGAGCTCTTCGACTAGTCGAAGAAGTAACAGATTTGAAAAAAATTGGGTGCAATAAGCTTTGACCGTTCTACGACTGGTCGAAGGTCTCCTTCGACTGGTCGTAGGTCACCTTCGACTGGTTGAAGGTCTCATTCGACTGGTCGAAGACCCTATACATAATCGCTGGACTTTGAGTCGAAAATATTCGACCGGTCGACGATGCAGTCGACACTGTTCCTTCGACTGGTCGAAGAGATTCCTAGACTGGTCGAAGGTTAACTGAAATTATCCGAATTTTGTAACAACCTTACGACTGATCGAGGAAATTCTTAGACTGGTCGAAGCAAGGATAGGACTAGTCGAAGAAAGCCTAGGATAAGTCTTCAGACGGCCCAAACTCAAGTGACATATACATATGACTTATGTATCCAAAATGGCCTACTCCTAAGGTCAACCTATGGTCAATCAAACCTCAATTAGAAGTAAGGACATTGAAACATTTAAGAACAAGTGACCTTGAAGTTTAAGTCTTGATGTCTTGATGTAGTTCAATCTTGAAACCTTGATGAAACTCAGCCTTGAAAGTGTCTTGAGTTATTTATGAACTGCCTTGTACACTTCGTGAATCATACATTCTTGAGACTTGTCTTGTGTGCAGTACACGCAATAAAGATTGATCTTTGTACTTGTGTGCTTTGTTTGTTGTGATCTTTGCTTGTACATAAATGTTGATATTTGAGAGAGCTTCACTTATCCAAGTTATAATAACAGTGATTTTGGCATCACAAATTTGACAACCGACAGGGATATAGACTATAGCACTTACAGCATGGCCCAAATCAATACACTATGATGTATTTCTGATGGGGTGGGCCACCCATTAGATGACTCAGATCAGTGAATGGGGGTCCGTTCAAAGGTGATGGGTTTTCTAGCCAGTTGAGGAAGAAGGTGCAACCAATCATGGAAGCTTTCGGTCCATTGGTTCATTCTCCAATCTATAGCTCATGGTTGGCAGGAATAGCTTCTGTGATCATTATGAGGCCCACCCTTAGGGCAGTGATGGGCAATATCTTGATGGGTTCTGAGATTTTCGGTCGCGACTTCACAACTTGTGCATTTACGAGTTTTTCACAAGAATGCCAACCAGCACGAGATGGCCTTGCTGGTTGCCCTAGAATGGGTGTTGAGGATCGATTAGAAGTCTTCTAGAAGCTAGGGAACGACTTGGATTGAGCCAGTGTCAAAAAATGGAAAAGGTTCCTTCCACCTTTTGAAGGCTACGAAAACCCTAGTGAGGCTTATTTGAATGGCTGAGATTGTTCCATTTTTATGGCTAAGATGGAGAGGAAACGCACGTGGGTTGCCAGCTATTGCTACAACGGATTTCTGTTCTTAAAACATTGCATCCATGCACCCTCTTAGACTGGATCTCGTGTGCACACGGGTGCATAGAGACGAGTCTAAGCATTGGGTTTTAGTCACATTTTCAGTAGGAGCATGATATACGATTTAGATTTCTCATGTCATTGATAAAGGTGGCCCATCGATCATGGAAGTGGATGTCATTCGTTCAAATCCAGGCTCGGGCATGAAATATAAGAGGGGATCTCGGTTTCATTGGGTCAGTGCCCAGTTTAACTGGGTTTCTAGTTCGGTGTGCTAAAAGTGCACACGTTATCATGCACACACTACACCTATGTGTGGTCCATTTCAATGTATGATCTAATCCACTCCGACCACTCAATGATACAAGTTTTGTTGGGATCCCTAACCAGCAATTGGGCATATCCAAAACTCAGTGGGCCATATTAGATAATTTTTTAATATATATTTATGATATCCATTAGTCTAACGGTCAAATTAACTCAGAATTTAAATCCTAATTGTCCAAATGTTTTGGGGACCGTTCACATGAAAATCAGTAGTAATTTTAGTGATTGGGTGGCCCAAGGGTGATGATCAAGTGGTGGATTGGCAACTCAAGGGTTGTGCACTTAAAGGACAATCGATTTGATGCTTTAGGTTCCAATAAATAGTGGACCTGATGATTTGATGGTCTAGCTTGAAAATTAGTGGATGGATGGCTTGATCCATAGTTGAAGGTTACTTCTAACCATAAAATTTAGGCTAGAATGAAGATGAATGGCTCCATAAGTTAGGTTATTGGGTAACACCCGAGTACCGAAAGAGTAACGTCTCGGAAAAAATTCGTACAAGGACACTATTATCACCTTAGGCAGAATCACCTAAGGACAATATCCTGTCGTAATTTAGGCAGAATTTAGTTAAGTACTAAACTAAATATCGGTGGTTTAAGCTTGGGCCACAAATTTCATAAATGAGAAGGCCTAAAACCATTAATACCACTGACTCAACAACCTTTAAAGACCTAGGAGAAATCCCAAGAGCCTGTTGCTCTCGGGAGTACATTAAAACTCCGTATCGGACCTAGACCGCACGTCGAGAGTCCGATGACCGAGAAACTATAGGATTATGTCCGTCCTACTAGGCTTAACAACCATCATGGGAATCGAGCCCAGATACTATTTAGAAATGCACAACTTCAGCCCTGAGTAAAGTGTGTGAGAAACATGAGTATCATTAGAAAAGGTAATGAAACTTGAGTGAATTGGGCCATTCACTTACGCGTAAAATTAGGGATTTCGGACCATCAGTTTCTGACCAAACTTCACCCATGGGAAAATGAAATTTCCTTGCACGTATCCATATACTTATGGCCCCGATCAAGTAAGTATGACCGTTGATCTAACACGGGTCCTACACGGTCGATCGACCTATTCAATCGCACTAAAACCACATCCTGGCATAAATCCATTATCAGGGAACTTACCCTACGATGTATGTGAGTAGTGGAACTCCCTATGAGCCCCGTTTTTCAGAAATAGTCACCCTTTGATTTAAAATAAGTATACCAAGACCTTGGGGCCATTTACATCACTATTGGGCCTATAAATAGCCTCCCACACACCCTTTCTCTCCCATATATGAATTTCTCCAAACCCTTGGACAGAGAAGAGAGAAAAGAAGAGAAAAGTGGAAGGAGAGGAGAGATCTTAGGAGATTGTTGTAGGGATTCTCTCCCATGACTCCACGCACCGAATCACTGTCCCATTTCACTACATGACCTATTTTAGCTATGGTTTGGTCAAGAAATCCTAACACTAATACCATAGTTAAGATCCAGAATGGTTGTTTGCTAACCTAGCTAACTGGTTTCACCATTTAGGTACCCGGTGTTCTGTTTTTGGGAATGTAGAATTCGAACTGAGTCCAAATCGAGTATTTCAATGAAAGGTGCGGACTATAAACACTTAGGTTATGGTTATCAATGCTTTCAATGTCAGCTAATGATTTATGTCTAACTTGATTCCTGCCATATTGTCTTAGATACACCGCTTTCGATATAATATACATGTGGGAACTATGTTGCACAAAATATGCCTCTCATATGTTTGTTGAAATGTTTGAATGAACATGTAAATATGATTCGTGCTTGCCATAACTACTAATTTAGGATTCATCATCGTCATATGTAAGCTGACCTCCCTGTATAAGGATTTGCTAAAATACACGTTGTAACTAACCTAGTCTATGTATTTGGCGAAGTGTAGTCTAAGTGTTTGATGAATTGTCTGAATGAGAAATTGTTGATAATTTGTATGAAATACGAGTGTTAAGATATGGTTCTTTCTTTCCTTATACATATGTATAGTTTCTTTCATGAAATTATATCTAGCGCTATGTAATTTATGGATAAAAATGCAAGTGTTTGGTAACATGATCAAGGTGTTTGACTAAATGCTCAAATGAGGATTTCACTTGGATTGTTTGTTAAATGATGAATTGATTATTACATGTATTTAATTGCTACATCTGAGTGAGATTGGGGCAACAACCTAGCCCAGGTAATCAGTAACAGTTCCTATTCGGGTGGCCGAATTAGTCTCACCACATTGGGTATATTTGTTAAATCTAGGTCGCACGACAATTGTCGACAGTGGTTAGGCCACGAGGGGTGCTTATGCTCTCCATGTCAATTAAGTCAGCGTGTGCTTGTACCAATCAGATTTGCCTAACAAACTAATTGGCCTACTGTGTGTTTAACATGTATTGACACCATTGCTTGAATCTAAGGTACCCCTTTCTAATGTAAAGACCCTCTCTAACCATGGTACCATGATCTACTAAGACTCATGAGCCAGGTATGGTGGTATGGGACACCGTGGTCGAGCTGTCGGCCTACACTAGGGTGACGATCCTCCCCATAGTGACCAGTGAGCAACTAAGACTCGTGAGCTGGGCATGATGGTATGGGACACCGTGTCTGAGCTATTGGCCTACGCTGAGGTGACGATCCTCCCCGTAGTGACCGCGAGTATAAACTTTGAATTTGCCTATCGACTTTTTTTCATTAAGAGTGATGCCCTACAACTTGCCTATCATATGTGATTAACTAGGATTGACGACCCAAGATGGTTCCTTTGGTTCAGGTTGATGATATAAAGGGAGGTACTTTAGCTTCCCAAACCTACCGTATGAATAAGCATTAATTAATTACTCGGCTAACATGACCATACATCGCATTGCATTAGTTAGGATGTGCTTTTGGCGATGAAGTTGCACTTTAAGGAGTGCTGACATATGCGAAAATTGTTGTCAGAGTCACTTTTTGAGGGAGATTTGTGCGAGGGCATGCATCATTACTCGTACTCCATTACTGCATTAACAAGAGTAGTTAGGAAGTGATTGTTATGTTGCTTTATCATTATTTCTTGATTAACTTGATAACATGTTAAATTTTGCCTTATAGTACCACTGAGTTGATCACTCACTCCCACCCTGGGACAGTGTTTTAAAACACCAACTAGACTCTGGTTTAAATGCAGGTGTTGACGAAATCTATGCGATGGAGCAGGACTTCATGGATGATGAGGAAGAGTTCTCCTATTTCCAGCTCTCAGGCGGGTCTATGTAGACCTCGTGCTAATTCAACGGGAACACGGGGATACTTGGCTTACTTGAACATCTTACATTCTCACATTTTATATATTTTGAAACAATACATGTATATATTTAGTCCAGTTGCATACTCATACTTTGAAGGTTGCGAAACACTTGTTCAAATATATTTGTTTCAGTCTTCCGCTTACTTAAATTAATTATATCCAGAGTATGATATGTTGTTTTAGTATAATCCCACTCATGTTTAACTCATTAATATGGACAAAATCTGAACATCATTATCCATGTTACATAAGTAATGTACTGGATCTTGGGAGTAGAGCTTTGCTCGACCCTCTAAATTCAGGTCATTACAAGTTGGTATCAGAGTATGATTTGGATTAAACTGGACTTGGGTTATAGGTAACACGACGCACTCTGACTTAAGAAGGGAGCAATGGAATTTAAAGACGATCTTAGGATCTCAAAGTTTCACCGACGGGCAAGATCGAATATTGTAGTTTAGCCCGTACACATTGCAGATCATGTGAATTGATCTCAGTCACCTTTAGGTCATTTATCGATGAGTTTAAATCATTAGTCGACGAATTTCAGACCTAAAACAGACCCAAAAGGCGTGAATATGTGCATGTAGAATTACGAAATCAGAGCGTGCGGGCCTAAAAGTCCAAAGCACGAAATTTGGTGGGCACAGGGGTCCCACACATCTAAACAGCACCCCAGGAGGGGGTTGCCACCGTCAGACACCTCAGAGGGGCTCGGCGGCACCACCCAGTCGATGACATACCGCCAACTCCCACAGATGGGCATGGTGGCACCGTGGGGGCAACGACGCACCGCCACCAGCCGATGTGGGTGGGTCCCTCCCACGTGTTGGGGGGCCCTTTTAACCCTTTAAAAGCCCTCCCTTGCTCATTTTACCCTATTCCTACCCCACAAACACCCCCAAACCCACCAACAACTCTCTTTCTCTCTCAAATCCTCTTTTCCATACACTTAAATCTCTCATTTCTTTTACATCTTCCACCCCTCCACCACTATCTCTCTAAAATCATCTCTTACTCCTCTTAGTCTCCATTATCACACCCATTTGAGTACAAAACTCTCTTTTTGTGTCTCAAAATCTTCATACCTTCAAACCCATCTCATCCTCCATGCTTTTCCATCTCAATGGCCCTCTTTGAGCTCGTAACCGCCATTTTCTCTATTTCAGCACTCCTTTCCCTTATGGGAAAGAAGAGAGTGGCCCTAGATGAGGTCGAGCCTCGTTGTCCAAGTCGTTCTAGGAAGAAGCTGAGTGTCGAGACAAGTGCAAGTGCCAACCGAAGGTCAAAATGGGATCTCAACCCCCGAATCTCAATAAAGAGGTCTCTGTCGACCGGCGCCGAACTCGGTAAGTATTGTGATCATAAGGTTATATTCGAAGCTCATGTTAACAGGAAGCTATTTGGGTTGTATCCAGAATCAACCTTCTCCTGGAGAAGGGGGTGGGGTCCCATGTTTGAAGGTAAAACTCATGCTAGTGAGGGCACTGTGCGAGCCTTCTATGCACACATTCGAGACCGAACCCTCGAGCCTCTCCAGTTTACCATATCGTTGGGAAAAACTGAAGCTAGGGTCAATGTGGATGTCGTGGCACGTATTATGGGGATAGAACGTGGTGTGGTGCATGCCAACGAGACTAATCTCGCTAGTGAATGGGAGGGGAATCGCCGCATACATTTCCTTTGCGGCTAGCATGTTGGTTGAAGGAGAGGGAACAGTCTCGTATCGACTCATATGATGGAAGATTTCTGCCTACTCCACCATATATGCACATATAATGTGTATCCTATGTGGAGTAACCGTACAAAATGCACTCGGTTTATGGTGGACTTCTTGTATAGAGTTGGATAAGGGGAGAAAGTGTGCCTACCTACTCTCGCCTTATCTCAGATAATCAGTATTGTACGATCTACATGGAGAGACGCCTCACTCCCTTTCGGCCAACTTATTTGCAAGATCGCCCAAATTTTCAGATTCAGACTCCATATGGATAACCTCGCCCCAATCCATTTCATCAATGAAACTACACTCAACAATATGGGAATAGGCCCCAGGTAACGCCAGGCTAGAATTGATGAGTATGGGGACAAGAGAGAAGAAGAAATTGAAGATGAGGAAGGAAGTGAAGAGGAGGAAGCCGGTGAAGAAGAAGAAGGTAGTGAAGAAGAGGAAGGTAGCGGAGAAGAGGGACAGGAAGAAGAACTGGAGGCCCATGGCTTAAACGGGGGACCTCCTACTGCTCTTGAGGACCGCCATAATCGGGTCGCCCTAGAAGCCCACATAGCCAGGAATGAGGAAAATCAGGCCCACTTAAAGTAGAAACTCGAGGAGAACCAGGCCTACCTGAAACAAAAGTTCAAGAAAATGTCTCGCACCTTAACATCCCTCCTGTGCTGTATATAAGATAAAGGAGTGCCTCTGCCTTCACCAAAGTCAGAGGACTAGTCGTATATTTATAGTTATTTTTCTTGCTTTCTGTAATAGCCTTGACTAAGCTTAGTTTGGATGTTAGGTTAGTAAGTGATAGAGCATTTGTTAATTAGCTCGCATGCATTCTCTGTCATAATTCATGTAATACTACATCATATGTATTGTGACAAATTTTGGTTAAATGAAATGCATGAAGCTTCTTTTGTTTATAAATGTGTAGAATGTTTGGAAAAAAGTGGATGATGTAATGTTAATCCTGTACATGTGCATCCTATGTTGTATATAAGAAATGTCTCCTAAAAATACTCGGAACATAACACGTCTCCCACTTGGTGGAATGATTGACGAGGCCCCTCACCCTAGTGGTAGCCAAGCGAACCCTAGTTTAGGTCCGAATAACGACATGATGTCGGATTCACAACTGGCCACTGGCCTCACAAATGGGCCAACACCGAGTGCACCACCGGTTCTGGGTCAGAACTGTGCATCTTTGTCAACGCCACACATGCCTCAAGAGGCCTCTGCCCCTGATAGGTTAGAACAAATGATGCTCCTAATGCAACAACAACAACAGGTTTTGGCCATTATAGCGGGGGCCATCGTACAGAACATGAATGTAGCCCTGCCAATGCCACCAGTGCAGCCTACTGGCACTATGAATACAAGTGGCCTATTTGAGCACTTTCAGTGCCTCCATCCTCCCACTTTTGCAAGTACTCATAGACCCGAGGAGGCTGAGTACTGGTTGGATATCATATCCAAGATGTTGAATCCGTTACACTTTACTAAAGCAGAGTAAGTCGAGCTTGTTACATATATGTTTGAAAAAGAAGTTGGTCATTGGTGGGATAACATCCTATGAACCGTTCCCACATGATTTGCGTGGACGTGCGACGAGTTCGAAACCTGTTTTCATGGAAAGTACTTCCCCCTCACTTACCATAATGAAAAGGAGGGCGAATTTCTCTGCCTTCGACAAGGGGGGATAACAGTGGCAGAATACGAAAACCGGTTCACAGAGCTAGCCAGATATGCTCCTTTGATTTTGGCAAATGAGCCGATGAGAATGCAACAATTTTCAAAAGGGTTGCGGGCTGATATCTGCACCAAGATGTGTTGCGCTAGCATTCCCAACTATGCTGAGCTAGTGAACATGTCCCTACGAGCTGAGCAGGATGGTGAAAGAGTGTCTCGGACATGCATGCCAATGGGCCCAAGGCCTTGGCCTGAATTATAGAACCAACCGCCTCTCGACAAGAGGCCACGTATGAATTCACCTCCCAAACTAATGACTCCTCTGACTCAGGAGAGGGGATTAGATCTTTGGTGCATCTATTGTAACAGGGCGGACCATACTGAATCCTTTTGTTTTACCAAGATGAAGGACAACGACATTACACCGCCTCAAAAGGTCAACCGCCAGCCACCACATGTTATTTCAACTCCACCCCTGCGATTTGCACCACTAGTACAACCATTCTACTGACCTCCTACACCTCGAAATAGGCCGCCTCAACGACCTATGGCAGCATAACCCAATTTTTCACAACAAGCTCAAGTACATGCCCTCGCAGCCGAAGCATCTGAATCTTCTGTTGCAGTACCGCTAGCCTTCGAAGTCACTGCCCACATCTAAGGTACACCAGTATTTCTATTGGTGGACACCGGGTCCACTATATCAATGATAGCATACTCTACAGTCAAGCGATTAGGGCTGAGCACTACCCCTATGGTTGGGGTGAGAGTCATCGCGGCAGCAGGAACTTTCACAGACGCCACCAAGCTTTGTAAGAATTGCCCGATAGACTTAGGAAGCAGAGTGGTGTGCATTGACATGATTGTCACCACGATATATATGACGTCATCCTCGGCATGGATTAGCTCACTAAAATGAAGGCAAAGATTGACTGTGAAACTAGATTGGTGACAGCTTATAGGCCCAAAAATACAACCTTCACTTTCCCAGTTCAGTTCAGTAGTTCCTTCCGCATCCATTATTACGCTTTCTTATTGGAAAATGTTGAAGATCTGTCACTTGGGGACACGCCAGTAGTCCAAGATTTCATGGACGTGTTACTAGACTACCTCCTCAGTGCGAGATCGACTTTATCATTGACCTTGTGCCATGTGTGGCACCTATCTCCTTACCAGCATCCACATGCTTCCATGTGAAATGGAGGAATTGAGGAAGCAGATTAGCGATTTGTTAGATTTGGGTTTCATACAGCTGAGCGTATCTCCTTGGGGAGCACTTGTGTTGTTTGTAAAGAAGAAGGATGGATCGCTATGGTTGTGTATTGATTATTACAAACTTAATCACATCATAGTAAAGAACAAGTATCCTCTGCCTAGGATAGATGACCTGTTCGACCAGTTGAAGGGGGCGCAATATTTCTCTAAAATAGACTTACAATTCGGGTACCATCAGTTGCGCATCAGGAATGAAGACGTACAAAAAATAGCATTCAGAACTAACTTTGGGCACTACGAGTTCCTCGTGATGTCGTTTGGACTCACAAATGCACCAACCGTATTCATGAATCTCATGAACCAGATGTTTCGGCCATATCTGTACCGATTTGTCATCATATTTGTAGATGACATTTTAATATACTCCAAGAGTCGAAAGGATCACGAAGAACACCTGCAAGCAATCATTGATACTCTCAGGCAGAATCAATTATTTGCACAGTATCAAAAATGCGACTTCTGGAAGGAAGAAGTCAAGTTCCTAAGACATGTGGTTTCCAAGTAAGGAATTGTCGTGAACCTTACTAAAGTAACCACGGTACAGGACTGGGATCATCCCGACTCAGTTACAAAAGTAAGGAGCTTCCTCGAACTTTCCGGCTATTACCGCTGATTCATTAGGGACTTCTCTAAGATAGCCCTACCATTGTCTCAACTCACTCAGAAAGATCTTAATTTTGCCTGAAACGAAAGGCAGAAGAAGCATTTCAGGAATTAAAGGACAAGCTGACATCGCACTCGTGCTAGTATTGCCAGAGCAAGGGGTCAAATATACCATTTAAACTGACGCCTCTCGAGTTAGTTTGGGTTATGTACTTATGCTGAAGGATAGGGTGATCACCTATGCCTCACGATAGTTGAGGAAACATGAAGAAAACTACCTTACTCATGACCTAGAATTGGCGGCAATCATTTTCACATTAAAACTTTAGAGACATTACCTCTACGGAGAGGAGTTCGAGCTCTTTTGTGACCACAAGAGCCTCAAATACATCATTACACAAAGGGACCTGAATATGAGGCAACCTTGTGGCTGATGCATTGAGCCCATGCCCATAGCTGAGTGGCAGTGGGATTTCATATCTATGGATTTCATATCCGGGTTACCAAAGACGAGAAAGGGGCATGACTCCATTTGGGTGATTGTGGACCAATTGACGAAATTGTCCCATTTCCTCCCTATTAGAGTTTCTAATTCGGCAGATGACCTAGCCAAGTTGTACGTCAAAGAGATAGTACGATTGCATGGGGTTCCTATGGAGATTGTGTCAAACCGAGACACATGATTCACATCTATTTTCTGGACTCGGATCCAACAAGCAATGGGAGTGAAACTGAAGTTCAATACCGCATTCTACCCACAGACCGATGGGCAGATGGAATGGGTAAATCAAATACTTGAGGACATGCTATGAGCGTACGTGCTTGACTTCAAGGACATCTGGGATGACTGTCTCCTCTATGCCGAGTTTTCTTATAACAACAGCTTCCAAGCGAGCATTGGCTTGGCTCCTTACGAAGCCTTTATGGGTGCCCTTACCGAGCTCCACATTGTTGGGCACAAGTTGGTGAGAAGAGCTATGTTGGCCTAGACCTGGCTTAGGCGACCTTAGAAAAGATTGATATTATTAGGCGCCGACTCATTACAGCCCAGAGAAGACAGAAGAGCTATGTAAATATGAGGTGGAGGCAGTTAAAATTTGAAGTTGGGAACCATGTATTCCTTAAAGCTTTTTCAATGAAGGGAGTCCTTTGTTTTGGCAAGAAGGGAAAACTCACACCGAGATTCATTGGCCCATTCCAGATTTTAGATTGAGTGGGTATGATAGCATATCGTCTCGCCTTGCCCACACCACTCGTAGGCGTGCACAACGTATTTCACGTGTCGATGCTGAAGAAATATGTTCCTGACCCTACCCATATTATCAAATGGGAGCAAGTACAGCTAAGTGAAGATGCTACCTATGTATTGCGGCTAACGTGTGTTCTAGATAGGAAGGAACAAGTGCTACGTAGCAAGGTTATCCCACTCGTGAAAGTATTGTGGACACACCACACTGAAGAAGAGGCTACTTGGGAAATGGAAGCCGAAGTCTGTAAGAACTACCCTCAGATCATCGAGGAGTACAAAAAGGTACTAATTTCAGGGACAAAATTTTTCTTTAAGGGGGGTAGAATGTAACATGTCAAAAAAAATCCATTCAAGGACCCGAGTATCACCTCAGGCAGAATCACCTAACGACAGTATCCTGTCGTAATTTAGGCAGAATTTAGTTAAGTATTAAACTAAATAATCGGTGGATTAAGCTCGAGCCACCATTTCCACAAATGAGAAGGCCCAAAACCATTAATACCACTCACTTAACGACCCTTAAAGACATAGGAGAAATTCCAAGAGCCTGTTGCTCTCGGGAGTACATTGAAACCCTATATCAGACCTAGACCACATGTCGAGATTCCGATGACTGTAAAACTATAGGATTATGTCCATCCTACTAGGTTTGACAACCACCATGGGAATCGAGGCTAAATAGTGTCTATAAACGCACAACTTGAGCCCTGAGTAAAGTGTGTGAGAAACGCGAATATCTTTAGAAAAGATAATGAAACTTATGTGAATTGGGCCATTCGCTCACATGCAAAATTGAGGATTTTAGACCATCAGTTTCTGACCAAACTTCACCCATGGGAAAAAAAAATTTTCCTGCACGTATCCATATACTTATAGCTCCGATCGAGTAAGTATGACCTTTAATCTGACACTGGTCCTCCACGGTCGATTGGCCCATCCGATCGAACCGAAACCACATCCTGGCATAGATCCATTGTCAAGGAACTTACCCTACGACGTATGTGAGTAGTGGACCTCCCTTTGAGCCCCGTTTGTCAAAAACAGTTGCCCTCTGGATATAAACTAAGTATATCAAGGCCCTGGGGCTATTTATAATACTACTGGGCCTATAAATAGCCTCCCACACACCCTCTCTCTCCCATATACGAATTTCTCCAAACCCTAGGAGAGAGAAGAGAGAAAAGAAGAGAAAAGTGGAAGGAGAGAAGAGAGATCTTGGGAGATTGTTGCAGTGATTCTCTCCCATGACTCCATGCATTGAATCACCTTCACGTTTTGCTACACGACCTATTTCGGCTACAATTTGGGTAGAAAATCCAAACCCTAATACCATAGTTGAGATCCAGAATAGTTGTTTGCCAACCTAGCTAACCGATTTCACCATTTAGGTACCTAGCGTTCCATTTACGGGAAAATAGAATTCGAACCGAGTCTGAATCGAGTATTCCGACGAAAGGTGCGGACTATAAACACTTAGGTTATGGTTATCAGTGCTTTCAATGTCAACTAATGATTTATGTCTGACTTGATTGCTGCCATCTTATCTTAGATATGCCACTTTCGATATAATATGTGTGAACTATGTTGAACAAAATATGCCTCTCATGTGTTTATTGAAATGTTTGAATGAACATGTAAATATGATTCATGCTTGCCATGACTACTAATTTAGGATTCATCGTCGTTATATGCAAGTTGACCTCTTTGTATAAAGATTTGCTAAAATACACGTTGTAACTAACATAGTCTATGTATTTGGTGAAGTATAATCTAAGTGTTTGATGAATTGTCTAAATGAGAAATTGTTGATAATTTGTATGTATTACGAGTGTTCAGATAGGGTTCTTTCTTGCCTTATACATATGTATAGTTTCTTTCATGAAATCATATCTGCCACTACGTAATTTATGGATAAAAATGCATGTTTTGGTAACATGATCAAGGTGTTTAACGAAATGGTCAAATGAGGATTTCACTTAGATTGTTTGCTAAATGCTGAATTGATTATCACATCTATTTAATTGCTACATCTGAGTAAGATTGGGGCTACAACCTAGCCCAGGCAATCTATAACGGTTCCTGTTTGGGTGGCCAAATTAGTCTCGCTACATTAGGTATATTTGATGAATCCGGGTCGCATGACGATTGTCGATAGTGGTTAGGCCACGAGGAGTGCTTATGCGCTCCATGTCAATTAAGTCAGCGTGTGCCAGTACCAATCAGATTTGCCTAACAAACCGATTGGCCTACTATGTGTTTACCATGTATGGACACCAATGCTTGAATCTAAGGTACCCCTTTCCAATGTAAAGACCCTCTCTAACCATAGTACCACGATCCGCTAAGACTCATGAGCTAGGCATGGTGGTATGGGACACTGTGGTCAAGCTATCGGCCTACGCTCGGGTGACGAGCCTCCCTATAGTGACCAGTGATCAATTAGGACTCGTGAGCTGGGCATGGTGGTATGGGACACCGTGTTCGAGCTGTTGACCTAAGCTGAGGTGACGAGCCTCCCCGTAGTGACCGCGAGTATAAACTTTGAATTTACCTATTGACTGTTTTTCATTAGGAGTGATGCCCTACAACTTGCTTATCGTATGTGATTAACTAGGATTGGCGACCCTAGATGGATCCTTCGGTTCGAGTTGATGATATAAAGGGAGGTACTTTAGCTTCCCAAACCTGATATATGAATAAGCATTAATTAAGTACTCGGCTAATACGACCATGCATAACATCGCATTAGTTAGGATGTGCTTTTGGTGATGAAGTTACACTTTAGGGAGTGTTGACATATGCAAAAATGGTTGTCGGAGTCACTTTTTGAAGGAGCTTTGTGCGAGGGTATGCATCATTACTCGCACTCCATTGTTGCATTAACAATAGTAGTTAGGAAGTGATTGTTATGTTGCTTTATCATTACTGCTTGATTGACTTGATAACATGTTAACCTTTGCCTTATAGTACCACTGAGTTAATCACTCACTCCCACCCTGGGTGATGTTTTAAAACACCAACCGAACTCTGGTTTCAATGTAGGTGTTGACGAAGTCTATGCGACGAAGCAGGACTGCATGGATGATGAGGAAGAGTTCTCCTATTTCCAGCTCTCAGGAGGGTCTATGTAGACCTCGTGCTTATTCGACGGGAACACGGGGATACTTGGCTTAGTTAGACATCTTACATTTTCACATTTTGTATATTTTGAAATAATACATGTATATATTCAGCCCGGTTGCATACTCATACTCTGGAGGTTGTGAAACACTTACCTGCAAATATATATGTTTCAGTCTTTCGCTTGCTTAAATTAATTATATCTGGAGTATGATATGTTGTTTTAGTATAATCTTACTCATGTTTAACTCATTAATATGGACGAGATCTGAACATCATTATCCATGTTGCATAAGTGATGTACTCGATCTTGGGAGTAGAGCTTTGTTCGACCCTCAAAATTTAGGGCATCACAGAAAGTACAGGGTGTTACACCTTTTCTCCAACTCGTGGTGTAGGTCGGATGGAGCCAACACAATGGTGCCGAGACGTGAGAGGGTGCTAGCTTTAAGGTTCTGATCTACCTACTTCAGGAATGAGCAGGTGCTTCAGATGGATAGGGTGCTTCTGTAGTCGCTCATCCCGAAGCTTCTCCAGTTCTTTGGACAGGGCGAGGTTGTCATTATTCCAATAATTGCTTCATTAAGTTCAAGTTATTGTTCAGAGCCTCAACTTGCTCTTCGAGGGAGACAAGTCGACATCCTTGGCTCCTAGACCGCTGCATTGGTCCAGTGGGCACAAAGTCAACCTGAAGTTGGGAAGATGAATCCCGATGGCTAGTAGACTGCTCTAGCGGTGCGAGGTCAGGGGCAGCAGTGGAGGGGGTTGTCTTCTTCTTCCCTTTCGTCATTGTTAAACTTGAAGAGAGCATGAGAATGACTTTTGATGTCATTCCCACAGATGACGTCAAACCGTTAATGCAGAAATCTTATTAGCCCTCCTTGGATCGATGAACCTGCACAAAGAACAGACAAGGAAGACCCTGACTCATACAAGGTACCCTCCGATGCCTAAGTCAGGTATGGAATTTGGGTCTCAATTGAATGGAGAACTTTGAGCTAGAGATTGTGCGTATCTCTGACCATTAGGGGTACCCTTATTTATAGATGGGGAGAGGTGGTGGCGTAGAGTGCATCTTCCTATTTTGGCAGGGATGAGTCATAATAGGATTCAAACTCCTTGTTTGGCGGGAGGATCTTTTTAGATCCCTAGTTGGAATCCTATGTAGATCTATGGAATCGATCACCTTGATCTTCAGCTGAGATCGTGGACAGACGTGATTGGGGTCAGGTCGGATATAACGGTTAGCGAGTCTTACTTACCTAGGGTGTGCCGACCTGGGATGCACTGACCTGAGTAGTTGTTTTCTTTCAGAGCATGGTTGACCAACGACCATTCCAACCTAGTGTTGAGAGGCCGAGCTCAAGCTCTCTCTATACTTGGTCTTCGTAGCGCCGACCTGGCTTGTGTTGGTTGGTCGGTCCATTTTTCCCATAATAATAATAATAAATGGGATCCATTCATAGCTCAAGTAGACCACACTACAAGAAATGGTGTTGATTTAGCACACCATTAAAGCTTCTCATTGCCCACAATAGTGTTTATTTAACACATAATAATATGTGGGTGAGACCCCACCTTGATGAATGTGTTTTATGTGGGCCATTACTCATAGGGCCACTTGAATATATGTCAGGCCTGTATCCTAGACCGTACCATTCCGCAGACTTTCGCGGTCCTACCAGTCGAATTCCGGCGACCGACGAACTTTTATCGGCAGTTGCGCATGACCCTGAGTCGTATCCCGTATTCCAGAGTCGACTCGACTCGCGACTTATACCCTAGCTACCACGCTGTCGCCGCGGTTCCGCCGCCTTGTATTACGTGCCGAGACGATACCCGGGCCAGGAGATGTGGGCCCGCGTTCAGTTCAAGGAAAAAACACAGCCCGTTGCAAATCCCAAGAGAATCTATCAAATCAATCACATCAATCAAGTTAAGTACATCATCCATACCTCTCTTACTAACAAGGCATGGCCCCCCCTCTCTCTCCCATTCCCAAAGTCAACCCTCCTTACAACAACCCATCCCTCTCCTTACATCATCTCTCTCTCTCTCTCATTCCCTCTTTTTCATTTTCTCTCTTTCATCCTCCAAGCAAGGAACCATCCATGGCTTCCATAGAGAAGCTAGGTGTGGCCCACCTTCCTACAACCAAATCCAACCCTTAGATCATCATCTCAACCATTGAAAATGTCCTCTTGGAGCTCTAGAGTGCATAAGCGGAAGAACGAATAGGCGATCAAAGGTGGGTGTTTTATTTTTGGTTTTGATTGTAAAATTTTGATTTAATAGGGCCCACTTGTGGTGGGACCCATCTTGATGTATGCCTTGTATCAAAGAGGGACCCATCGTGGCGGGGTCCCTCCCATCTCCACTGTTCTCTCTCTCTCTCTCTCCTTTGATGCGTGTGGCCCACCATATGACTTGTTAAATATCTAAGCCGTCCAGCAACTCATGCTTCTGTTGACGTCAACAGCTATGGGCTGACCATGAGACATGTGTCTCTCCAAACCGCCCATTGCTGGAAGGGCCACACTGTGATATATTTGTTCATCCACACTGTCTAGATGATCTGGACGGTGCTGGACGATTTTGCACAATGCTGTGGAGCCTCGGTGTATGTATTTTATACACACACCGTCCATCCAAGGTGGCACTCCGCCTAATGTATGTACCACGCTGTCCCTCCATCTTATTGTAATAAGATGGCTGTTGTATTGGCATCACCAAATTTTGTGGCCCTAATCGTGAGGTGTGTGTTGATCTGGTCCATCTAGATCATGTGGACCCACCTGGCATATAAGTTTTCTTCAAACCGTCCATATCACAGTGAGTCCCATACAACAGGCAAAGACTGCTACCTAAGGACGTCAGCAGGGCGTGTGGGCCCTGTGTTGAGGTATGTGTTAAATCCATACCGTGTAACCATTTGTAGGAGCTGATGGCTCGTGTGGGACCCACCCTGCACGTGTGTCAAGGGTGGGGCCCATCATAACGTTTGTATCAACCGTCCATCCAGCGTCCAGACTCTTTAGACGTTGGGAGAGTTAATGATATAGTATAATATTATATTATATTATACAGGTTGTTATGATATAATATATAATATTATATTATATATTTATATATTTAAGGGAGAGGAATGGAGTGGGTCATCACCACATGGAACCCACCAGATGTATGTGTTTTGTCCTTTCCATCCACCGTCCAATGGATTAGACGGTGGATATCCATCTAAGGTATGTATTTTATCCATCACCGTCCGTCCTTTTTGGTGGGGTGGGACCCACTCCACATGTGCTGCACGTGTGCTGCTGGGGCCACGATGATGTAGTTTGTATCCACACCGTCCATTTGAGGACGGTGCCAAGTGGTGCCACGCGTGATGTATGGGTCTTATCACACCATTGACCCACCTCTGATGCATCTGATACATCCAGACCATCCATCTGGGTCTGATCACGAGGTTATTGTTATATCCATCCATCCAATTCAGTGGGCCATGATCGTAATGGGTGTTTTGATCCATACCATCTGCTCCAAAATGAAGCAGATCCAACCTCCAATGTTCAACCTGGACCACACCCTGCTGCAGTGCTTCATCTGCACCATCCAGGTGCCCTGGACGGTGGTACCCACATGGATGTATATGTTCTTATCCACACCGTCCATGGTAGTGACGGTGGGTCTCTACCGTGGTGGATCTGACCATCTAGGCCGTTTTCCATGTACCCCCACTTGATGAGTGTGTTGTCCACACAAGTAGGTCTCTCATGAAGCATGTGAGTTATCCACACCGTCCAATCTCTGGACGTGTGGACCTCACCATTGATGCATGTATTGTACGTCTATGATGTTCATTGGTGCGGCTTACCATGATGTGCGTGTTGCATGTACACGTTTCATCCGCTTTTCTAAGCCTATGTGATGTGGCCCATTGTGTTGTATTTGAGGTCCTTGTATGAGGCCCATTGTGATGTATTGAGGCCCACGGGATAGGGCCCATTATGATGGAATTGAGGCCCAGATGGAGATGCTCATTGTGATGTATATTAGGCCCATAGTGAGGCTCGATGTGATATATACCAGACCCATATGATGGGGCCCACCAGCTTGAATCTGGTGCCCAAGGGCAAGGCCCATTATGATGTATTTGTGGCCTATGGGTAAGGCCCATTGTGATATGTATGAGGCTCATTGGTGCGGCCCGTGGATGTGTAGCCCATGTGATATGGCCGACTCGATATAGATGATGCCCATTGGTGCGGCCCATGGATGCAATCCACTTGATGTATTTAATGGCCCATGGGTTGAGGCCCAATGAGATGTACATAAGGGCCACGAGTGAGGCCCAATGAGATGTATGTGAGGCCTTCGTATCAGGCCGAATGTGATGTATATGAGGTCCATTGCGATGTGCGATTACTTCATGATGTATGTAATGATGATTATGCGGGCCACTCATTGGGAACAATGCTAGTTAAATGCCCACTTCGATGGGCAATGATGGTTGAATGTCCACATTGTGACCTTCCATTAGGCCATGTTAAGCCCATTCTCATCGATTCTGATTATCATGACCGATTGCCGATTCCGATTGACGTGATCGATTTACCGATTCTGATTATCGATCGATTCTGATTGTTATGACCGATTACCGACTCTGATTAAAATAACCGATTTGCTGATTCTGATTATCGATCGATTTCGATTATCGTGACCGATTACCGACTCCGATTAACGTAACCGATTTGTTGATTCTGATTATCGATCGATTCTGATTATCGTGACCTATTATCGACTCCGATTGACGTAACCGATTTGTCGATTCTGATTATCGATTGATTCCAATTATTGTGACTAGTTGCCGATTCTGATTATCGATCGATTTCGATTGCCGTGACCGATTACCGACTCTGATCGGTGATCGATTTGCTGATTCTGAGTATTGATCGATTTCGATTGTCATGACGGATTACTGACTCCGATTGACGTGACTGATTTACTGATTCTGATTATTGATCGATCCCGATTGTCGTGTCTGATTGCCGATTCCGATTGACGTGATCGATTTACCAATTTCGATTATCGATCGATTTCGATTATCGAGACCGAGTATCAAAGCCAATTTTAATTGTCGAGGTTGATTGTATACGCCAATTATGATTGTCGTGGCCGATTGACCGATTATCGATCGAGGTCGATTACCGATTATGATTGTGGTGGTAGATTGACTGATTATCGATTGAGGCCAATTATCATGGCCGATTGCTAATTCTGATTGTCAAGACCCAATGTGATGTATATGCGGCTCGTATTTGAGGCCTGTTGTGATGTGTATTCGGCCCGTGTTAAAGGCCTAATGTGATGTATATGAGGCCCATTGTGATGTATGTTAGGCCCGTGTGAGGGGCCCATCGTGACGTATATTAAACTCTTGAGTGAGGCCCATGGTGTTGTGTATTAGGTCCTTGTGTGAGGCCATGGGTCCACTATATGTTAGACTATATGTGGGCCATTCCTTAGGGGCGATGTTGGTTAAATGTCCACATTATCGAGGTCGATTGTTGATGTAGGTTATTGATACCGATCATGAGTATGTTACAGCATAGCATCATGATACATGCCCATACGCATCATCTATATGTTTATTATGAGATGTGGTTGATCATTGCATATGTCATTGAGCATGTTGTTATGAGACTCCCTGATAGGTGGAGGTTATCTCACATGAGCGCATGGTATGCACAGGATTGTATGACTCATGCATCTTGCATTACGATTACTATACGCCCTAGCGACATCAGGGTCGTAGCCTCCACAAGCATATCGTGGATGGCCGGAGGAGACACTGAAATGTTTGGTTCTAGCATACGGGCGTCATGGATGTCCCTGGGTGAAAATTCTTAAACCTCTATGGCCAAGAGATGCCCCAACGTCAAGACCGAGTGGATACATGAGCGCCCAAGTGCTGAACACCAGGAGGCCGCATCTCCCACTGTGTCGTGGTCGGTTAGGAGGGGGTGTGGCCTTACCCGCTCGAGGGTAGAGGACAATACTAGGCTGAGTTTGACCAGCTCGTGAATTGGTCTGCTATCGACATGCCGGATAGGTATTGACAGATTATTGGCAGGCGGATAGTGAGGTTTCTTACGCTCACTTGGACTCTGCTGCTAGGAGAGTGACAGTGTCAATTGGAGTATACTAAACCCCAGTGATGATCCTAGAGATGAACCGCACTGATATGTAAACTTATTAAGCAGGAGTTATATACACATTCATTCATTCATTCACTATCCACTCGGGCTGGTGGTGCGCAATTATTTGTTACGTGTACCTTCGCATGGCTAGGACTTCGGTTGGACGCGCGACTAACCTGAGATCAGGAGTTTACCACATCAAGTCTGACTATCCAAATTTAGGTATGAGACTGGTTTGGATAGAAGTCCTTTGTGATGGACCCCATAGCATGCGATACTACGTACTATCATCCTGACTTCACACTCCAGCATGGTCATTCCATTCGCACCGCATATTGCATTACATCTGCAGCATATGGTATTTTGGGTTACTAGGTTTCTGCATTTATATGGTCTAGATATGGCTGACGTTATTCGTAAACTCATCAGGAATTGTATATTGCATTGCATCCTCGGCATTTGATATTTGGTTCTTTATGACTCTTCATTTGCATAGTTGTTATATATTGAGTATTCTGATATTGATTGACTCATGGACTTGTCCGTATTTTCTCTTACCCTATTATCGTATGATTTATGATCTTTTCAGTATTTCTGTTTATTTTGATAAGTCCTGCTATTGTCAGTATATCTGCTTACTTTGATAATTCATGATCTTGTCAGTATCTCTGCTTATTCCGATTTTGTACGATTTATGGATTACTAGTATTTCCGGTATTGTATGATGATGCCATTGTATTGAATACTTGGCACTTACCTTGTGCACACACTTACACCACCCTCTAAGCTTTCTATAAGCTTATGCACGATAGATGCGTGCAGGTGATGTTAGGTTGCAGCAGTGTTAAGCTTGGAGCATGCGGCGGTCTCCTGGAGTTTTGATTTCCGATACATGTATCTCCCTTTCAGCTTTGTACTCAAATGATTATATTAGTGGATATATGATGATGATGTTGCCTTTGTGAATTGGGTAATCTTGTGGTTATGCTTATTACAAGTTAAATGTGCAAAAAAAAAAATCCTAGGATCCCAGGATCGGAATCTGGCATATGGATGCTAGGAGCCAAGAATGGGGTACTACGGAGGCTGTTGGCACCGGATTCGGCGATCGGGATTCCTGTGAATCCGATTTTCTAGTTTGGGGTGTGACAATATATTTATTGTATATCTTAGTCAAATGTGGCCGGTCCAAATCTCTGGTGGACTGTAGGAGGATAGTGTGATTGAACATTTGTTATTAGAAAACTCTTAGGGTGAATTAAAATGATCACATGCCATTTAAATTGTTTATATTTAGGTTATTTTCACACTGGCCAAACGATCTTACTAAACCAATGGTCCAATTTGAGGGGTTGATTATGGACCCTATCTCGATGTAAGTATTGTGTATTTAACCATTTATCCATTAGGCTAGCTCATTCTAGAGCTTGATCTTAAAATGACCTAACTCTAATTCCTAAATAAGTTAGACGATATGAAATAATGTTAATTGAATGTCTAACTTTCAAACTCTTGTGAACCCACTCGATGTACGTATTTTATCCGCACCGTTCAAATGTTTTGCTAACAAATGGTTCAATCATGGAGCTTGCTAACGTTTACCATGTGCATCTAAACTATTCTTCCTTGTATTACCTTAATGTAAGATTTAAGGAGAGCTAGAAAAATAGCTAAGGGATGTAGGAAGTTTAGATATTAGTTACTCAAAGTTTCATCCATGCCCACTTTATATAGACAAGAGCTTAATCATTTTGCTTAATCTTATCATCTATGAGGTGTATGGCCCTCCTTGATTCATTGAAGATTGTCTCATGATAATCCTCTAATTAAGGACTTTTTATCTCATCATAAATGGCCTCCATACCTTTTCTAGAAATATCCTAGCCATGTGGCCACATCTACTTAATTTAAGGAATTGTGTTGTTGACTTTCTTCATGTGCACTTTATTAATTCAATTATTAGCCACATACATCTTGTTAGGGCTTGATTAGGGGTCTTAATGACCTTCTAGATGAGGTTAAGGAATTCTAGAACTAGGTGAGGCGGCATGCTCTCCATGAATCAAGGAAAACTTCTGACTTTTAGGGTCCTCACTTTATTAATGTCTAATTAAGCTAGTTTTATCTTCTCTAAGTAGGTTCCATGTAATATTATAATAAGTATTTATTTAATCAAAACATGCTAGGTGATATGGCTCTCCTTGATTTAAGGGAGAGCCTTGACTTTTAGCTAATAAAGTTACTTACCTCATTAAATTGACTTTTATGAGGCATGGAGTAGGTTAGCTTACACTTAAGTCTATATTTAATATCAACTAATCTTAATGGAATAGTTTCAAATATGTCCTCATCATTACTTCATGATGGTGTCATTCATATATAATTTCATGGGTATTTGTACATGAAAAGTGTCGGTTTTTCACGCCATTACATGTGTTCGGGGTCATGTGCCCATGAGTAGAAGTTATTGTTGGATTCATCTCGATGGGGTGGTCATCATGGTACCAGTTTCGGTTATTTACGGTCGCATTATGATGGGTGTACCTCCTAAGTAATATTAAGGGTTCTTTTGAGTATTTAAATTGTACATGCAGGCATTATCGGGTTTTCTTTCGGAAGGTGAGTCTCAACTACTAACCAATCAGTCGTACTTATAGGCAGAGTCAGGTATTACACGAAGATTAGTCCTTGTGGATTTGACCTCAGTCTTACCGAGATTATTACTACATCACGACCCTACACTTGGGGTTGTGAACAAAAGGGTCACATAAGTTCATAAGATAAAGAAGTACACATTAAGAACTTAATGTGAAGTGTGTCATGCCGTAGAGATATATACCTAAAATAAATTGAAATGGCATCAACAACTAATAGTAACAAAAAAAAAATATCATAATTAAACCAATTAAAAGGAACTACCCCAAGCTTGGGTAGTATCATAATCCAAAAAGCCCTTAAGGGCATAATCATCCAAACAAAATTGTATCATCATGCACCATCCCAAAAAGAAAGCCCAAGTTGGGCACAAACATTTAACACACACGGTTTCCAAAAAAAAAAAAAAAACTTGTTCAACCTATCAGGGGTCTTGCACTCATACTTTTGATCATAAATATGGAAATGAAGATTGATAAGACCGGCTTGACATCCAAAAGATAACCGATGCATAAGACTGCAACCCGTAAGTTGTGCATAAATCGAACTAGACTCTATCTTAATGGACCACCCTCATGAGGGGGGATATGATCACGTCGACTTAGAAGCAGCTCCGTGATATGTTCGTTGGTGTGTTAAAGAGCGTCGAGTCACAGTTCAATACTAGAGAGGCAGTTTTCGCATTGTCGGATGCATGCTTCAACGTTTACTTGACCATCTAGAAGATGTCGAATGAGATCATTTTGACAAAGGAACTGGCAAGTACTAATTGAGACTGGACTTTGTGCAGGTATAGGAGTGTGACAGGAGTCTTGAGCAGTTGGCATGGGAGTGTTTTGAGCATTATCTTCACTTATGTCCTCATGATTGGCTTGATACACATTTACAATTACTTATAGGTTTAGTAGGGTTTCCAGATTGAAGCAAACACCAGGATGCACGACATCATAGGTAGGGGGAGTCCTATGAACTTGGATAACTTACAAATGAGACTTGGAAAGGGGAGAGTTATGCGATGTGTGCCTTTGGCCACAAGAATTAATTAACGCAAGATAAGAGTGGGTAGACAAACTTGAATTCCTTGATGAACACCATATAGAATGTTGAGAACATATGGAGAGAGCATATTGCCAGAAACTTCACATAGATATACATTGGTACTCAAGATGTTGTGAAGAACTTTAAATGTGAGTCTAGATACCCGGAGGAAAGGAAGTTTCTCTTATTCCTAGGAATTGTCCATCAATCACACAAGGCTCGGATTACCTCTCCCCAAACACCGAGATAATTTAGAGAACATTCAGTTGCAGGGATACGAGTAACTTTAAGACCCAAGAGGCAACCCAGCATCACCTGAGTGATTTGCCTAGTTATATTCATATAGGTGATGTTGATTGATGGAGGATCATCATGAGTAGTATGACGAGAATTCAGAAATTGATGGATGAGATCATATTGAACCTCCCCTCCAAGATGGACTATATTGTGCCATCCAATAGTCCCCAGAAATAAATTGACCCCATAGGGTTCTATGTAAAAGGTTTTGACTATCCGTTTAAACATAATTTTTTTCTCCTGAAATTGAGAACTGAGTGAGATATGATCGGTAAGCCTTCGCTTGTAGGTCTCTCCTTTTGCAGGGGCCTTGCCTTTATCTTTTACCATGATGTGGTGGAAGAGTTTGTAAGAAATAGTTAAGCCATAAGAATAACAAATAAAGATAGAAAAAAAAAAAGAAAGAACGGGAACCAACTTTGGTTAGCCTAGGAGACATTCCAAATAAAAATTGATGAGGGCACTGTTTCGACCAGAAACGAAAAGCATTTGATTTGGGGAATTATCTCACTCAGTAATTACAAAAAGAAAGAATAAAGAGAATAATCATCGAATTTATTCATTACGAGTTCTTTACATCCTTTTGATCCTCTGATTCCAAGATAGAATTTCTAGAAAATACAAAAGTGCAAGTATTAAATATGCTCAAATATAAATTTTGACAGCATTCCAACTCATATCAGTCATGTCTCTAGGGGAAATGAGTTGTACGGGCTTTCCGTGTACCTCGCCCCTCATTAACATGATAAAGGAGTGCCTGAATCACTTTGAAACACCTGAAATGACTTAAGGATTTGAGAAAATGAAACATAATGTTGCCTCAAAGAGTACTTTCTCAACTCTCCCATGAGTTACGTGGGCCGAGGAGTTGTGAAGGCCTGTGCAACTCACAAGGAGTGACGCGGCCCTATAAATGCTATTATGTAAATCTAACACCCGTAGTGTTGTCAAATTTTGTTGTGCCAAACCATTTAGTATTTGTATCATGGTTTGAACTAAAGTAATTAGGTTTGTACATTTCAAAGTTCTCTAGATCTTCATCGAACTTGCCTACATATTTAAGTTGAAGTGAAGAGTGTTGAAGTTTATGGTTTTAAGCTAAAATTCAAGAACTTAATTTCAAGTTTGAAGTTCAACTACTATACGCTAAAGACTCAAGAACTCAAGCGTAACTCAAGCTCAAGTTCAAGTGATCGAACTCAAGCTTCAAGTATCACAAGATATCAAGATTCGAAAGCCATGATGTTTCATTTGTTCCTACTCACAAACAGGTTTAGATGACCCTAGATTGACCTTAGGTTATGTCATATTCATTGTATATTTTATGTGGGTCATTTCATGTGTATAGGTCATTTTCTTGACTAGTATAAGACCTTGTTCGACTAGTACAAGTATTGTCTCAATTAGTCTAATAGTTTTCTCAACCAATCCAAGGTTTGTTCCTAATTTTTGAAAGTTTCTGTTGGACTCTCGACTAGTCGAGTGAACGGTGCTTGAGCAATCGTGCAGGCTTGACTCAAGTCTAGCAAGCTTTTCTAGTCCCACTCGACAAGTTGAGTGCATTAGTCGACCAGTCGAGTAATAGTCTTATCTTATCCCGCTAGAAAATTTGAAAATTTGTTGGTCCTTCAACCAGTCGAATAGACCCTTAGACCAGTCGAGTGAACAATATTTTTACCTATAAATAGAGCACGAATTTCAGAGTTTCTCCACTTATTAAAGCGAAATCAAGACACCACCCTGAGAGATAAGTTTGTGATATTATTAAGCTATATTGTGCTCATTTTATATTCTCTTTAATTAGCTTTTGTAATTTAATTTTGAGATCTTTTTTCCAATCTTACATTGAGAAGGGATTTGTGATTTTCCCTTTCTTAAGATTAAAATCAAATTAAGCTAGCCCAAGTTGATTTAATTTAAAAATCATTTAGAACTAGAACCTTTTCATCTATGAGACTGGACATTGAACATCTTCGTCTACATCGGATCGGTTCTACCAGGCTTCTTCAAAGTAGAATTTTCAGATAAGTACATTTATATTTTGTACATTTCTTTTTGGTTGTTGAGGTTGTGCCAGAAAAAATCTCTTTTTGGTATTATCTGAGGTGATCCAGAAAATCTCAGAGTATAGGGTTTCTGTGATTGTGTAAGCCCAATCAAAGACATAATTGTGAAGGTTTTAAGGTGAACCTTGAAAAACCTTTTTCAATTTCCCGAGGGAGTGGATATTATGAGTGGAGTAGTTGTGTGGTTGTTTTCTAACAGTTGGTGTACACACAAGCGAACCACTATATTTCCTAGTGTTGTGGTGGATGATTGAATGTGCCTATGTGTGTGAATGTTGTAATTTTCTTTAAGCATTTGTGGTGAATGGTGTACTTTATTTTATGCACTTGTGAGAATGTTGTAATAACTTAGTTTATTTTATTTATTATTTCATTTGCCTTGTGCTTATTTTTTATTTGATTGTGCTATCTTTCTTTCAATTTCGCATTTATTTTTTAATTTAGCATAGTCCTATTCACCCCCCCCCTCCCTTTCTCCTATGACATATAGCTCGGCCTTTTCAAGTGGTATCAAAGCCTAATAGCTCTTTTTATTTGGATTCATTTCCTAAGCTAACCGATTTGAGCTTTTAAGATGTCAAATTTGGATAGCCTATCAATTACTAGGCCTCCACCTTTTGATGGCTCCAATTATGCCTATTGGAAGCCAAAATGAGAATCTTTTTAAGATCTATAGATGAGAGCGTGTGGTAAGCCACAATGATTAGATGGACCCCTCCTACCACTGAAGTGATTGGCACTGATGGAATGTAAGACCCATATCCTAGACCGTACCGTTCCGTAGGTTCCCGCGGTCTTTCCGGTAGAATTCCGGCAACCTTCGACCCTTAACCGGCATTGTACGTGACCTTGATTCACACGTCGTTAATCTGATTTGACTCAACCCGAGACCTGTACCATTGCGACCGCGCCGTCGCCACGGTTCCGATGCCGCGACTCGCGCGCTGAGGCGATACTCTGGCTAGGAGATGTGGGCCAGCGTTCGGTGTGAGGAAAACGCTGCGTGTGCGAAACCCGAGAGAATCTCTATGAGAAGTCACATCAATCATCCATCAATCCATCCCATCATGTCAAGTACACATCACTTCACACCCATTTCCAAGCAACCCCAAAGTTAAAAAGTCTCTTACAAAACCCATACCTCTCTTACACCTTTTACCCCAAAAGTTAAAAAGAGCCTCTTACACCCATCACTCGCCACATCAAACATCCATCACCCATCTCTCTCCCTTTACAAGTCTCTCTCTCCCTCTTTTCCAAGCTCATTTCCAAGCAAAGAAAAAAAGAAAAACTCCACACGTCCAAGACTTTCCCATCTCTCCCAAAAACCACAAGTGTGGCCCACCTCTTCCTACCCTTCCATCTTCCATCTCAACCATCCAAACCCCATCTCCTCCTTTGAAATCGAAGCAAAGGAGCATAGGAAGCTTAGGGTGCAAGAAGAGCCGGTGGGTGATCGTAGATTTCATTTTTTATTCATTTTATTGATTTAAGGGTCCATGTAGTGGGACCCACCTTGATGTATGCTTAAATTCAAGAGGGACTCATAGTGGCGGGGCCCCTCCGATATTGCCGATGTCTCCCTCTTTCCCTCTCTCTCTCTCTCTTTTTATGTTTGTGGCCCACCTAATATGTATGTTGTCATCCATGCCATTTTCGGTGGACCCCATCCATGTGGGACACACCATGTTGTTTTGTGTCATCCCAACCATCCATTGGGGGCCCACTTTGTGATGGCTAACGTGGGGGTGGCTGCCAGTTAGGTGTGACCTGACTTGGGACCCACCCAGATCCATGGCTCAGGTGGCATACCGAGTGAAAGACACCTTGTTTCATCACTGGAGGTCTTGGTATCATCCCAGTGGAAGTGGCTAAACAGTGAAGTGTGAACTGATAAGGGGGTGTGCTAATGTGGAGTGTGCACCGACAGTAGGTGTGCGCTGACGGTGGGTGTGGACTGACGTGGGTCCAAGGTCATCCACACCGTCCACCCTTTCTGGTGGGGCCCACCATAGTGTATGTGTCCCATCCAGCCGTCCACCATTCTAGACGGTGGGACCCAAGATCGTGTGGGGCCCTCGTTGGATACCCAGATCCATAGCTCAACTAGCAGCGGAGTGGAGATACCTCGTTTTACACTGAGGTCTTGGTACCGTCCCTGTGGGGTGGCTAACGGTGATGGTGACCTGCACGTGGGGCCCACCCGAGTTTAGATGCGGCTGAAACTTGGGCTGTCCCTTCATTCAAGTGGGACACCCACAATGGGTGGGCTGGATTTGTGAACCCCATCTCGGTGGGCCTGATAAATGATTATGAATGTTTTAAATGGAGGGAAGCCCTCTCAACAGTTGTATTTGGTGTGGCCCACACAAGTCGCGGACTGACTTGATTTTTTAGACCTAGGCCCACCCTGGAATAGTGCATCTGACTGATGGGTTGGATGTTTACGGTGGGACCCACACCCCACGAGTGGGGCCTCCCCTTAATTCACGTCACCTTTCAGGCCGTGGATGGCCTGGACGTTGGTTATATAAAATATATTATATTATATTATATATATACTATCTTATATTATATAATATAATATATGGTGTTGTGGTGGGCCCTACATGGGACCCACCTTTGTTGTTGTATTCCAGCAAAAAAAGAAAAAAGAAAAGGAAGAAAAGATAAAAAAAAGGCACATGGCTGCCTTCTCTCTCTAGCTTTCTCTCTCACTCTCTCTATCTCTCTCTACTTTATCTCTCTCTCTCTCTCTCTTTATTTCTCTCACGTCCTCTCATCTCTCTCTCTCTACATCTCTCTCTACATCTCTCTCTATCTCTCTCTCCCTGTGTGCGTTAGCAGGGTGTAGGCCCCACTTAATGTATGTGTTTTACTCCAACCGTCCATTCATTTTTATGGTGGGACCACCTTGGGGATGCGCTGCATCCACCGTCCAGCCCATGGACGGTGGATCCCAGCCATGATGTATGGGTTTTACACATGTCGTACATCTATTTTGATGGTGGGACCCATCGTGAGGTATGTGTTTTATCCTTGCCTGGTTCCCCTCCCGGACTTGGGTGTGGCACCAGTAGGCCCACCTTGATGTCTGTATTATATCCACCCATCCGTTGAGGCCCACCTTGATATGTATAAGGCCCATATTATGAGGCTCATTCAATGTATTTATGGCTGTGGTTGAGGCCCACTTTGAAATATATAAGGCCCATGTTACGAGGCCCATTTTGATGCATTCTAAGGCCCATGGGTTATGGCCCATTGCAATGTACCTAAGGCCCATTGGTGAGGCCCATTTGATGAATGTAAGGCCCATGTGATACAACCCATTTGATGTATTTAAGGCCCAATGGGATGTACCTAAGGTCCATTGCAATGTATGATCCTAACATGATTTATGTAATGATGTTTACGACGGGCAATGCCTTGGGAGCAATGTTGGTTTGACGTCCACATTGTAGAATAATGTTGGTTAAATGTCCGCATTATGATTCTCCCTAGGGCCCATTGTTAGGCTCATACTTGTAGGTCGTCTAGTCCCATCTCCTTATGAACAACATCTATCCCATATAACATGTTTAGTATAGTCCCATGATTCATGATCATACGCATCATATGTATGCTTGATATGAGAAGTGACTAATCATAGCATATGCCTTCGGGCAGATTGTTTAGGGGCTCCCGGTTAGGCGGGGTTGCCCCACATGAGCGCACGAGACGCGCAGGATTGTTGCATGACTGGATAGTATGATTCATGCATTCGCATCGTGTGATATGGTTACTATACGCCCTAGCGACATCAGGGCCGTAGCCTCCACAGGCATATTGTGGTTGGCAGGGTTGGATACCAGAAATCTTGTTCTACATGGGGTGCTATAGATATCCCTGGGTGAAAGTCCCTAAACCCTTATGGTACCAAGAGGTTGCTCCAACGTCTAGACCGAGTGGGTGCATGAGCGTTAATGGCCGATTACCAAGAGGCTACGCTTTCCACTGTATCATGGTCGATTGGAAGGGGGTACGGCCTTACCCGCCCGAGAGGAGAGGGCAATGCTAGGCTGAGTCTGACCAGCTCGAGGAATGGGTCCGCTATCGACGAGCTGAGCCCGATATTGGCAGGCAGGTAGTGAGGTCTGTTCCACTTACCTTATTGCACCCGATGGGGCGGTAATCTGGTTTAGAGTGTACTAGACCCCGGTGATATCCCAGATTTTGAGTTGTACTGATATGTGGACTTAGATGAGGATTTGTATGCTTGAGTTGCATTTCGCACCGCATGACCTTGGTATGGCCGACATCATTCATGTCTTGCATCGCATAGCCTTGGTACAGCTAACGGTATTCATGGATTCACCAGCATGTTCTGCATTACTCTGATATTATATATCTGCATTACTACCTTACGCACACCCTTTCACCACCCTCTAAGCTTTCTATAAGCTTATGCACAACCGTTGCGTGCAGGTGACGCAAGGACGCAGCAATGCTGAGGCAGGAGCGCAGAGCAGATCTTTTTAGAGTTTTTTGTCCATTCTCATTGTATTTCCCTTTATGCTCATTGTACTTGTAAAGTATTTGATCATAGTGAAAATGTGATGGAGTTTTTGGTTATTGTTTGTCGGTTATGCTTATTACGAATTAAACCAATGTTGAAAATCCTCCTTGTAGCATCCCAGGATCAGAACTTGGCGTATGGGCACTGGGAGCCGAGAATGGGGTTCTACGGAGGCTGTCGGCACCGGATTCGATGATCGAGAATTTTGTGAGCCTGGTTTCTGAGTTTGGGGCGTGACATGGAACCAAAACTATGAAGGTCGCACCTTATTTTTCTTGGACCACACTTCAGAAAAAAGAGAGTAGTGCCATTGCAAAGGCTTTAAATGCAATTACTTGCACACTATCACCGGATGAATTCAAAAAAATTATATCCTATGATATTGCAAAGCAAGGCTAGGATGTTCTAAAAATGACACACGAGGGTACAACTATTGTCAAGAAATCTAAACTTCAAATCCTCACCACTCGATTTGAGGAAATACGTATTGAAGAAAGTGAAACTTTTATGGACTTCTATACTAAGTTAAATGACATAGTCAACTCTATGTAGGGTCTTGGTGATAGTATCCCATAAAGCAAAGTCTGTGTATAGATATTGCGTTCATTGCTTGATAGGTTTAATTCAAAGGTGGCCGCGATCCAGGAACTTTGTGATACAGATAATATGAGGGTTAAAGAGCTGGTTGGTTCTTTACAAACATACGAGTTAAACTTTAAGGCTCCTAAAGGTAAAACCAACGCCCTTAAGTCTTCTAAAAATATTTCTCATGAAAATGTTAGTAATTCTAATTCTGAGAACTCTGAAGATGATATGGCATTATTAGCCAAGAAGTTTTATAAAATTTTCAAAAGTAAAAAGAAGGTAGATTTTCAAAAACCTTCTGAAAAAAAAAGACTAGATCTAAAACTTGGAAATCTATTAAAGACAGTCAATGTTTCAACTGCCATGAATACGGGCATCTGGGAAACAAATGTCCAAAGAGGAACAAATCTAAAAAGAAAGGCATGTTGGCCACACGGGATGAATCATCTTGCTCTGAAGCCTCTTCTAAGTCAGATGAATCTGAACCTGAGTCTACTAATGAGGTTAAAGCCTTAATGACTCTAGTCAAATTCACTTTCTCAGACAGTTGTGATTCAACTAGTGAAGAAAATCTGAGAAGTGATCCTAAAAATGATGAAGATTTACAAGATGCCTATGATACCCTATACAAGGAAAGTTGTAAGATAGCTGTAAAATTAAAACTTCAAAAAGAAAAGTTTTTGAAACTAAAAGAAAATTTTGATAATCTAGTTTTAGAAAAATCGCACCTTTCAGATTGTTTTGAAAAAGCTAAGTGTGATTTAGATTTCAAAACATCCTAAGTTGGAAACCTCAAATATGAAAATGAAAAACTGAAACTAGAAGTCTCCTCTCTTGAGTATGAAGGATACTTGGAGGTATACCCAGGGTGATCCTAAACTAGAAAAACTATTAACTGGATCAAGGAAATGTGGCGATAGATCTGGTTTGGGCTACGATAAGTATACACCTCCTAAATATAAAAACACTCCTCCAAAATTTGTTAAAAGGGAGTCCTTTAACTCAAAAGGGAAAAGTCTAAAACAAAATACTTTCAAAAATCCTAGCACTTTTTAGGCTATGAAACCTAAAAACAATCATATCAATTATAAAAATCAGAATCATAACCCCTTAGCTGAGAAAATTGTAGATTTACTCAAGAGCTTCTAAAATCTAACTCGAATGGTAAAATATACAACAACTACAAGCATAGAACAACTAACTATCCTCCAAAACCACAAACTGTAATGAAATGGGTTCCTAAGGTTGCTTGTTTGGTTGCTCACACCGCTTTCAAGGCTTTGAGTCAATCAAAGTGGTACCTAGACAGTGGTTGCTCTAGACACATGACAGGTGATAAAGATTTGTTCACCAATCTTAAAGATATGACTGATGTCACATTTGGTGATGTTAGCAACTGCAAGATTATTATCCAAGGTATGGTTTAACTCTTTAATCTTCCTCCATTTGAGAATGTGTTGTTTGTAGAGGGCCTTAAGCATAATCTCCTAAGCATTTCTCAAATTTGTGATAACAAACATAGCATCAAATTCACCAACCAAGGGTGTGAGATTTCTAATGAGAATGGTCCTGTGTCGCAGAACATCTGAGAACTGCTATATAGTCAGTGATTCAAGCTCGTCTAAGTTATCGTATTACATGGTCCAAACGATGAGACTGAACTATGGCATAAACACCTAGGACATGTACACTACCGTGATCTTTATAGACTGAGCAAAAATGAAGTAATAAGAGGTCTATCCAAGTTAAATAAGTTGGATAAAGTTTGTGGCGAATGCTAGATTGGAAAACAAACTAAGAGTGCTCATAAGAAAGTGAACTCTAACGCTACATCCAAACCCCTTGAACTTCTCCACATGGATCTCGTTAAACCAACTAGAATGAAGAGTCGAGGCGGTAAGAAATATATATTGGTCATAGTAGATGATTTTACCAGGTATACATGGGTAGTTTTCATGAGAGAAAAATCTGAGACTCTCGATGAAGTGAAAAGGGTACTCAAACGTATCCAAATTGAGAAGGAATCACATGTCACCAAAATTCGTAGTGATCATGGTTCCAAATTTGATAATAGCATTTTTGAGAAGTTCTATAGTGATCATGGAATATCGTATGAGTATTCTGCACCCAAGACACCTCAACAGAATGTGATTGTTGAAAGAAAAAATCGGGTACTTCAAGAAATGGCCAATGTGATGTTAAATAGTATGAAATGGGTGTTATATCACTATCCATGTTTATACTAGAAAGTCTAATAATAAGACCACATGGGAACTATGGTTCAATAAGAAGCCTACTATTAAATACTTTCGAGTTTTTAGCAGCAAGTGCTACACTTTACATGACCGGGAAAATCTGGGAAAATTCAACACTAAGAGTGATGAGGGTATTTTCCTAGGATATGCACTAAATAGTCAAGCGTATTGATTTCTCAACAAGAGGACCAGTGTTATTCAAGAATCCATTAATGTGGTTATAGATTATCACTTGAATACATCTGTCTCAAGTTCATAAGATGATGAAGTCTCTTTATTTGATAAACCAGACTCTTCGTCTAGTCAAAATGACCCTGAACTGTGGTTAGTTAAAGACCATCCAATTGATCAAATTCTTGGGAATCCTCTCACTGGTGTGCGCACTCGTAGACAATTAGAAAATATTTGTAATTATGTGTGCTTCACATCCCAGATTGAGCCAGCTAATGTAAAAGAAGCTCTTGCTGATGAAAACTGGATAATAGCTATGCAAGATGAACTTAATCAATTCGTAAGGAATGATGTATGATACTTAGTTCCTAGGCCTAATGATAAACACATTATTGGAACTAAATGGATCTTTAAAAAAAAGTCCGATGAACTTGGTAACATTATAAGAAACAAAGCTGGACTGGTTGTACAAGGGTACACTCAGATAGAAGGCATTGATTATGATGAAACCTTTACCCCAGTAGCTCGTCTTGAATCTTTCAGACTGTTTATGTCCATTGCTTGTTACAAAGTTCAAAATTTACCAAATGGATGTTAAAAGTGCTTTCTTGAATAGTGATCTACATGAAGAAGTATATGTAAAATAGCCTACTGGTTTTGAAGACCCTAAACATTCTTATCATGTTTATTGCCTGAAAAAAAACACTCTATGGATTGAAAAAAGCTCCCATGACATGGTACAAGAAATTGACTAAGTTTTTACTAAGTCATAACTTCATAATGGGGAGTGTTGATAAGACACTTTTTTGTAAAGAAATATAATGATCACATACTGATAGTACAGATATATGTTGATGACATTATCTATGGATGTACCTGTTCTAACATGACTGTTGAGTTTGCAGATTTAATGAAGTTGAAATTTGAAATGAGCATGGTTGGAGAACTGAACTATTTCTTAGGTTTGCAAGTAAAATAACTTACTGATTGGTTCTTTATCTCTCAAACCAAATAGCTCTAAACTTGGTTAAAAAGTTTGGTTTTGAGAGCAGTAAAAATTTTAATACTCCTATGAGTACGACACTTAAACTCTCAAAGGATTCGACAGGTAAAAGTGTAGATCCTAAGTTGTATCGCAGTATGATAGGTAGTTTATTATATTTAACTGTGAGCCGACCTAATATTTCATTCAGCGTAGGAATCCATGCTAGATATCAATCAGACCCTAAAGAATCTCACCTGATTGCTGTAAAGCGCATTTTGAGATATGTCGCAAGTTCGGCCAAACTTGGTCTTTGGTATCCTCATGATACTAATGTTCAATTAACCAGTTATTCGGATGCTGATTGGGCTGGTAATATTGATGATCGCAAGTCTACCAGCGATGGATGTTTTTATGTCTGGAACTGTCTAGTTTCATGGCATAGTAAGAAATAGACTTATGTATCACTTTCCACAGCTGAGGCTGAGTATATTGTAGCTAGTAATGCACGCACTCAGCTTGTGTGGATGAAGAGAATGTTAAGTGATTACGGATTTGTACAAGATTTTATGGTATTGTGTTATGACGATTTTAGCACAATTAATATTTCCAGAAATCCTATTCAGCATTCACGAACTAAGCGTATTGACATCAGATATCATTATATTCATGAATTAGTAGAAGATAAGATTATTTCTGTGGATTATATTCTGACTGAAAATCAACTTGCAGACATATTTACAAAACTGCTTGATAAAAACAAGTTGTAAGTTGAAATTGGATATGGGTATGTGCAATATGAACTGAAATGCATGTGTTTATTTATAATATATTGCATGTTTTTATTTTTTATTTTTTTTTCAAAATTTTAAATTTCAAAAATAGTGAAAAATGCAGAATTTTTGACGTGCACGACCAGTTAAGTACACACTCGACCAGTTGTGGCACGACCGGTCAAGTATGTACTCGATCAATCGAGCCGCTCGGGTTTGGGCCTTTTATTGTGAAAAAAGCATTTTTTCTTCATTTATTTCATCTTCCCCAACCAGCCCTACCACGACCGGTCGAACCCAGCTTCGATTCCTACATGGTTAGTGCATCTTTTACTTTTTCCTTGTGGATTTAAGTTCTTTGCACTTCCATTTCCTTTTTTTTTGTAGTTTATTTCAAGGTTTGTAGTGGTTTATTGAGTTTTCTTGCTAAAATATGATTTCCTTGAAACCCATTCTTCCTTTCTTCCATTGCTTGTATTCCTTGTCTTTCTTATTGCTATGGAAGGTCAAAATAAGAAGAGACCCACTCGTGGTCCCTCTTCTTCTCGTTCTGCTCCAATCACGGTGCGCCATCTTCGCTCACCCGAAAAAGACCCCGAGTATGTGCGGGATATACATCTTCGCAACATGATTATTGAACAGACAGTCAACTCTAATCATTTGGAACCTTTCGATATTATTCCCCTCCTTTAAACTGTAGGTTGGGCTAAAATTTTTAATTGGGGTGGTCCGACATACCGTTCCATTATGTAGGCTATGTTTGCTTGCATAAGTGACTTCTCTTATGAGAATCTAACTTTTAGGATTACAACCAGAGAAGGTCCTATTGATGTAGACCGTCACTTAATATCTGGAATGATGGATCTTCCAGTTAATGATGATGGAATTCCTATTTCTACTATTGTAGCAAAACCTTCTGAGTCTGAGAAAAGAATGCTCACTAGAGTGTTATGCAACATGGATGTGGAATGGAATTTTGGGAATACGGTAAGTTCCTAATTTATGTTACCCAGATACAAGATTCTCCATCATATTTTTATCTCTAATGTTTACCATAGGTCTGGTAACAAGACTGAGCTCACTACTTTCATGGCTCGCATCCTTCACTCTATTGTTACCAGTGTTTCTATGTCTCTATCTCTTATCTATTACATTATCATTCAATTTCGTCTCCATCTAGGTCATAGTGATATTTCATTTGCCTATCTTATGACTGTTTTAGCCACCCATGGCCTCGTGGCTATGCCTGTTGGAGAAGCTCCCATTAACCATCTTCCCTTCAACAACTCAAACATAAATAAGATGAATTTGAGGTTGGCTCCTGGCCAAGTTGATGTGGGTGCTGGAGGAGTTGCCGAAGCAACTGAAGAGGAGAATGCTTTGCCTCCTGATGATGTTAATATGGATGACTTATTTGATGAGATTGAGTCAGATTTTGTGATTGATCCAGACTTTTAGCCTTCTGACTTTGATGAGCATTTGCGATCCCTTGAGGAGAAGGTAGAGGGTATGCATGTGTCTTAAGAAAATCAACTTAAATACATGAGCAAATATCTTAGGTGCATTAATAAGGGACTGCATCAGATAAATCCTTGTAGTCCTGCTCCATCATCTGGATCTGATTAGTTGTTTATTTCTTTCTGGACATGTATTAATACTTTCTACTCTTTGTGTGTTGGGATATTTCTTGGACATACTTTTACTTTTTAGTATGTGGACATGCTATCGTGCCTTTCTTTTATATTTTGATTATCATGGTGATGCTATTTCCTATCTTATTTCATTTACTTCTCTTCTCTTTATATATCTTTCCTTTGTCATATTGTGACAAAAGGGGGAGAAATTGTAGAGATGTGTGATTGTGGAATATGAAGTGTAGTATGTATGGAAAAAAAAATTATGTAAATCACCTCTCCAGGATTGAGGGGGAGTAATGGAAGGGGGAGTTGTGTTTGTTGATCATTTGTTACTTATATGGTGCATGATTCTTTATTGTTCGTAGATAACTGGTGCATGATTGGTGCATGATTCTTTATTGTGCATGATTCTTTTGGTTTTGTCACAAATTTGACAAAGGGAGATATTGTAAATGTTATTGTGTAAATCTAGCACCCATAGTGTTGTCAAATTTTGTTGTGCCAAACCATGTAGTATTTGTATCATGCTTTGAGTTAAAGTGATCAGGTTCGTACATTTCAAGTTCTCCGGATCTTCATCGAACTTCCCTACATCTTCAAGTTGAAGTGAAGAGTGTTGAAGTTCATGGTTTCAAGCTAAAATTTAAGAACTCAAGTTCAAGTTTGAAGTTCAACTACTATATGTTAAGGACTCAAGAACTCAAGCGTAACTCAAGCTCAAGTTCAAGTGATCGAACTCAAGCTTTAAGTATCACAAGATATCAAGATTCGGAAGCGAATGGTGTTTCATTTGTTCCTACTCACAAACAAGTTTGGATGACCCTGGATTGACCTTAGGCTGTGTCATATTCATTGCATATTTTATGTGGGTCATTTCATATGTGTATAGGTCATTTTCTCGACTAGTCTTAGACCTTGTTCGACTAGTCCAATTACTGGCTCGATGAGTCTAATAGTTTTCTCGACCAGTCCAAGGTTTGTTACTAATTTTTGAAATTTTCTGTTGGACTCTCGACCAGTCGTGGAGACTGCTCGACCAGTCGAGTCAACGGTGCTCGACCAGTCGTGCTGGCTCGACTCAAATTCCAGCAAGCTTTTCTGGTCCCAATCGACCAGTCGAGTGCGTTGCTCGACTAGTTGAGTAAGCCACTCGACCAGTCGAGTAACGATCTTATCTTATCATGCCAGAAAATTTGAAATTTTGTTGGTCCTTTGACCAGTTGAACCGACCCTTAGACCAGTCGAGTGAACAATATTTTCACCATAAATAGAGCATAAATTTCAGAGTTTATTCACTCATTAAAGCAAAATCAAGACACCACTCTGAGAGATATGTTTGTGATATTATTAAGCTATATTGTGCTCATTTTATATTCTCTTTAATTAGCTTTTGTAATTTGATTTTGAGATCTTCATTTCAATCTTACATTGAGAAGGGATATGCGATTTCCCCTTTCTCGAGATCAAAGTCAAATTAAGCTAGCCCAAGTTGATTTAATTTAAAAATCATTTAGAACTAGAACTTTTTCATCTGTGAGATTGGACATTGAACATCTTCGTCTACATCAGATCGGTTCTGTCGGGCTTCTTCAAAGGAGAAGTTCCAGATAAGTATATTTACATTTTGTACATTCCTTTTTTATTTTTGAGGTTGTGCCAGAAAAATCTCTTTTTAGTTTTGTCTGAGGTGATCTAGAAAATCTCAGAGTGTGGGGTTTTTATGATTGTGTAAGCCCAATCAAAGATACAATTGTGAAGATTTTAAGGCGAACCTTGAAAAACCTTTTTCATAGTGAACACTAATATCTCGAGGGAGTGGATATTAGGAGTGGAGTAGTTGTGTGGTTGTTTTCTAACAGTTGGTGTACACACAAGCGAACCACTATATTTCCTAGTGTTGTAGTGGATGATTGAATGTGCCTATGTGTGTAAATGTTGTAATTTTCTTTAAGCATTTATGTTGAATGGTGTAATTCATTTTATGCACTTGTGGGAATGTTGTAATAACTTAGTTTATTTTATTTGCTATTTCCTTTACCTCTTTATTGGTTTGGATTTTTTATACTTAGAAACGTTCAAATAAGGTTGTCCTGCCATAAGCCTTTGGTTTTTGGTGTTAGATTGTCCTTCAGACTAAGTTTGTATCAACCTCTCAAGACTAGTACATTTAAGGTTGTTATTTACTTTTGCTTATTTATTATTTGATCGTGTTATCTTTCTTTCAAATTCGCATTTATTTTTTATTTTGGCATAGTCCTATTCACCCCCCCCCCTTCTAGGATGTATAGATCAGCCTTTTCAGGCCCGGGCTTCTGCACTCTGCACTCCCTCTCCTTCTCTCCATCTCCAATACCTGTCAGAGGCACTGGTTTTCTGAACATCCAATCCTACAAATGAGGGGGACAGGGGGTATTTATAGGCTTTCACACATGTAAGCCCTCAAATCCCGTGCCATGTACCCCACTTCGCATCACCGACTCAACATATCCTGCGAAGGGTACCATGGCCCGGCACAACTACGGTGAGTTGCGTGGACCCATGTAACTCAATCCTTTTCCAGTTTTTTTTCATTTTTTTTAACATTCTTCTTTTCTTTTCTCCATTGAATTTTTTATGCTCTAACAAATGCCCCCTTGATTCGAGATTTGACTTCTTGTTAAGTCAATTTGAATGATCAAAATCCTTTATCATTGAATCAAGTTGTGTAGACCCACGCAACTCCCCTTACCATGGTCACATATGACCCAGGCCAAGTCCTGGAGCATCTATAAATACCAATCCTCTACTCATTTCTTCACTTCGAAATTTTTTCTCCAACATGAATTCCATTTTCGCACAAGTCATCCGTGCAACTAATCCACGCAAGTCACCCGCGCAACTCGCCTACACTTAGTGTAAAAACCCCTGTTCCGAACCTCTACTGAATTTTCGTCTGCCTTTATCATTTTTACCCTTCTAAATTTTCATTTTTAACCCAATAGCTTCCAGTTCAAGATCATGCATCACTCATGAACATTCTTTTCAAGAAGAAAGAATCATCCATCTTCCTTAGGGTCCAAACAACCTTTCCATTATTCTTGAAAATACGTAGAAATAAACAAAGAAACTTTAGAGCTTCATAATCCATTTACCAACAAACTGACCGTTATTCCCATCAACTTATGGCGTCACTGGTCAATTCTTCACAGTGAACCATTCGATCGATGAAATATCTGTCTCCGTGGACAATTGGATCATAAAAGAACCAAGAATTCTGACAGGTTATTTGGAAAAGAAAGAGGGTCATTAGAGAGCTGACATGATTTACGAAATGAGATTTTTACATCCATATCACGATCCCCAACAACCTTACCTTTCCCACTATTTTGAGACCGCTCAACAACTCTTCTTCTTCGAAAGATTGCCTTGAAACACTGAAAAATTCTCAGCAATAGAACTCCTATCTCTTCGCGATTTCTACAGTGCCTGGGCTCGAATTATGGTTCGAAAGCATACCATCGTTCTAGAACAAATCAACCCCTCTGATGCAACCATAGATACATCAGAGCATTTTCATGGGGATGCTACTATCTTCAAAGGCTTCCTCAACCATTGGTCTCCAATCACTAACTCATTTCATCTTCCTTCAGGCGAAATGAGTATCACCTTATGGGATCTTTTTTGCATAGCAGGTCATCCCATTATGGGCAATATCTTCGATGCCTATATACCCTCTAATGGAGAGCTTGCTCTAGCTTCTGCAGGAGATAGTAAATCTGAAATTTTGAAGACCACTCTTGAACTCTTCAGTGCACTGGCCAACTTCCCTCAACTTGATCGCATTACTTCTCTCGAATGGCTAGCTTGCTTTTCTAAAAAATTGCAGTATATTTTCTCCTTTCTACTTTCTTCCTTTATAACTTCAATCTTGTACGGTCTAATTTTATTGATTATTTCTTCACCCTGACAGCTTTGCAGGCCATAATCACTAAGAACTTAAGACCATTTGCCAGAATACTAAGAGCACTGTTGAATACAGTTCCTCCTGTGAACTGGCTACCTTCTTAGTCTACTGGCTAAGTGTAGTGATATTCCCGGATTCTGAGCAGACAAACATTATTAGATCATCCTTCTTCGTGGTAACAGGTGCAACGGCAGAAGGCCGAAAATATTCATTGCTCCCCTAATCCTATGTTCCTTGTACCTTGCTTTTGAAGACACCATTTTTTGTTCCGAATATTCTTCTTCCAACTCTTTTGTTGTCTGTGCTCCATGGATTTCTTTATGGGTTGGCTAGCAGTTTATTTCCCTTGGACATTTGCGGATTCCGACAGAGCGTACTTATATCCTGATCGACTCCCTCTTCAACATTATCAACTGAGAGAGATGATCAAGAAGTTGAACGGTTGGGTCACTAGAAAAATAAAGAGCAATGATCCCTATTGATTTCTATTAATTCCCTTCCTCAGCTATTCTGACAATGTGGCAATTGTCGATGATGATTCTGTGTCATTTGGCGAACATTCATTTCTTGTCTCCATCAGGCCCAGTACCCTTCCTTGAAGAGAAGGTGATATATTCTGGCACGAGCCATACTATCCTAACAGGTTTGCTTGTCAGTTTGGGTTCAATCAAACGGTACCAGAGACTCTCGATATTGTTACCAGAGCAATGAGAAGTTATGACATTAGACCGTATAATTAGGCTTTGATATGGAAGCAACTCTTGATCGTTCACATCGGATCACACTTCATAATTCCCAGCTATGTTACCCTTTCAGTGCTTCTCACTGCTGGATGCGATGGTGGGTTCATCAGTATTATCTAGTAAAATATTGTTACCCAGTTGATCATGCTATATGGACTCTTCCTCCTCACCTAAGGAGTTTCCAGAGTGACCATGACATTGACCATTTTGAAGAGGTAGATCGCGCCCCTTCATCAGGTCAACATTGCATAAAAATTTCTTCTACAAAGCACATCTTTAATGCAAAACCAGCTAATTCCCTTGAGGGATGGGTAGCCTTCGGTATGCCTTTGAAGAATACTTATGAATCTTCAGGTTTTCCAAAAGAGAATGATGATTCTTCACAATTCTATCCTCCTCCTCCCTTGCAGATTTTAAGAGACAATACTTATGTAGCCCCAAAAAGACGAGAGACAGAAAGACGTCGTCATTCTCTTCAAAAGGATAAATGTATCATCATTGTAGATTCATCCTCCTCAGAGTAGAAAGTAGCAGATATTCTAATCAAACTTGACATTTTTGTATTTGAACAAGAAATATAACATTTCGCCTTTCGTGCATCTATTTTTTATAACACGTTTTTATACAGACGTATGAACATGCGCGTCTTCAGAATTATATACTGATTTAGGATTCATAGTATTTTTAAGCTTGAACAATTATCATAAGTATATTTGATAGACACATGCTAATCAAAATAACAATCTATTTATAGTTGTTAGCATATCATCGCCTAAGTGGTATTTTAGAATGGGTAGAACTAAGTTTCGGTTCCATTTAGTTGCACACATAGTTTAAGCTCGTAAGTGGTTAGAGTAATCACAGTTTAGACTCATAAGTAGTTGGAGTTGGTCTTACACGAATGGCTGCTATAACTCTCTAGAGTTCATGGGGCTTATCGCGGCTAGGGACTTCACAAACCATGATCCATCAGAGGGGCCCAGTGAAGCTACCAGGGCAATGAACTCGATAGGATTTACGTAGAGTTGGCCACAGTAACTCTCTAAAGTTCACGGGGCACACAAGGCTACCGTGGGGTACCAAATTCAAGGCCCCTAGTCCATCTATGAGGGGTCATCTTGCTTCAGAGACCTGTCCTCACGCGTTATTACTAAATTCAAATAAGGGATCTAGGGAGTCATTTTCTTTTAGAGACTCACTTTTCCTACGTCTACAAGGTCAGACCCATTCACGAGGGAACGCTCCCTAGCCGCCCACATGATGTTGCCTGAAGTCGTACAGACGACATAGGTCACTGCCTGCATGGGTGCACGTGATGCTCTTTTCAGGCTTTTTAAGGCCACAAGCAACACTCCTACCCATATAGTTCTGTCATATCGCCATCGCCCATAATGATAAGCCTTATGCGTGTTTGGCTTCATAGCAGCATCTTTCTCGCTATCATATGTGATAAGTCGCCGTTGTTGTCACGATTCTTATACTTACCTTTATAAGCTTATTCCGACACCTATAAATGATGAATTGGCCTTGCTGAAATAATAAATCAAAATTAATATACTGCATTTGCTGATGATATGAAACAAAATTTTATAGTTAAGATAGTATATCAGCCTGGCGGTGTTATTGATTTCGATAAATTTAAATGGCCTCGTGCTAGTAAAATAATAATAATAGCTTTGGTGATTCGGTGATAATCATTACCGCATTAGTGATTTGCATTTAACGATATGCGTTTGGCGATTTGGCAATAATCATTGGCAATTTGCATTTGGCGATATGGAAACAATCATTGGCGCTTTGCATTTGGCGATAAGGCAACAATCATTGGCACTTTGCATTTACTCGCTTGGATTTCATATGCTTTGAAGGCCTACATTTCATTAGTATTCAAAGAGAAATATAATGTTAGAAAGAAATACAGAGTTCTGCCTTTGTATGCTTTTGACTACCCCCTTTTGATTGAGAAGAATTACGTCGCGAATCTTCTAATTCAAAATTGCGTATACATTCAGGGATGATATATTTTTATGAAACGGGCATTGACCAGTATACTTATTCCTTGCCCATCTTGATCTATCACCCGATAAGCCCCATTGGAGTATACTTCTGATATTCTGTATGGGTCATCCCATTTAGCGTCGAACTTGCCCCCAGTCTTACGAGTGAGCACTATCGGTCTTTTCAGCATCAATGTCATATCGCCTCTTTTGAAGGAGCGATGCTTGACCTTTCTATCAAAAGCAACAAAGATTCTTGCTTGATATAATTGTAATCGTTGCTGGGCTGCTAGTCGTTTTTCATCTAGCAAATCCAATTCTATCAACTTGATCTTGGCGTTTTCATCATCAGTAATCAACTGATGCACTGCTATTCTGAGTGATGCAACTTGTGTTTCAATGGGGATAACAACATCAACTCTATAAACCAAAGAATATGGCATTACTTTCGTAGTAATACGATGAGTAGTTCGATAGGCCCATAGGGCTTCTTACAACTTCTCATCCTAATCGAGCTTATTTCCTGCAACTGTTTTCTTCAATATCTTCACAATCGTCTTATTGAATGCTTCAGCCAACCCATTAGTTGGTGGATAGTAAGGTGTCGAGAATGAATGCTGAATATTAAACTTCTAGCATAATTTCTCCATTCCTCTAATCTTAAATGGAATCCATTTATCAGTGATGATCTTCTTTGGAATACCATAGCGGTATATTATTGCACGTCATATGAAACCCACGACATCTTTTTCTTTGACATTTCTTAGCGTGATAGCTTCAGTCCACTTTGAGAAATAATTTGTGGCTGCCAAAATGTACTGTTTTTCCTTTAGATGACGATGAATTTATAGGACCGATAACATCGAGCCCCCAAGTTGCGAAGGGCCAAGAAGCCACTGACTGATGTAAATCTTCAGGAGGTACATGTATGACATCGCCATGTATCTGACATTCATGACAGTGCTATACGTAATTAATTGCATCTTTAAACAATGTAGGCCAATAATACCTTATTCGATGTACTTGATAGAACAAATTCTACCAGCCTGATGAGCACCGCATTCCCCTGCATGTGCTTCTCGCAATATCTTATTCGCCTCTTTTGTATCCAAGCATCTTAACAACACCTCGTTATATGACTTTTTGTAAAGCTCTTCATTACACTAATAAATTTCTTCGCCCTTTGCTTTATTTGCAGCTTTTGCGTCGAATCCTCCAGCAAAATATCATATTTAAGATAATCCATAAAAGGTTGTCGCCAATCATCAATTGAAATCTCCAAACATGACACGGCCAATGCTTCAGAGACTTCGACATCTTCAGCAGGCGGTAAAAACCTTCTTTCTTCGATTGTTACTTAAAGAGGGTTTCAATTGGGACAAGCCAAAGCTACAGCCAAGCTAGCTAAGGCATCTGTCCTTGCATTCTTTGATCTCAGTATATGCCTGATTTCAACATCCTAAAATTCCTCCAACAATTGTTGCGCTCAACGATAATATTGGAGGAGCTCTTGCTTCCTTATTTCGAATTTTGTAGTAAGTTGGTTTATCACTAGCTTGGAACCGTAAAAAATTTGTAGCACTTTTATCTTCATTTCCTAGGCTATTTCCATCCCTATAATGAGAGCTTGATATTCGACTTCGTTATTAGTGCATGTTGCACCTTACGTAAAGGAATATGGCAACAAGTCACCTTGCGGACTGATAAATATCACCGCGGCACCTGTTCTTGAAGTCTTAGAAGCGCCGTCGAAGTACATTTGCCACATACCAGGCAATTCTATCATCATTACCTGCTCATCCGGAAAGTCATCACTGATTATTTCATTATCCAGTATAGGGTGGGCTGCCAAGAAATCCGCCACTGCTTGTCTCTTTACTGTTTTCGCTAGTTCATAAGTGATCATGTATTCTGACAATAAAAGCATCCATTTATCCAATCTCCCAGATAGCATCAGCCTTGTCATCAAGAACTTCAGAAGATTCGCTCGCAAGATCAAGATTATATCATGGGAGAGACAGTAATGCCTTAATTTCTATACTGCGAAGATTATAGCTAAGTATACTTTCTCGATGGGCGAATAGTTGCATTCATCTCCTATCAGAGTTTTTTTCAGATAATACAGCGCAATCTCCTTCCATTGCTCATTTGTTTACGCTAACAAGGCTCCTAATGAACTTTCTGCTACAAAAATATAAAGGATGAGGGGTCAACCTTTCACAGGTGCTGCTAGTACTGGGGGTTGTTTCAGCAATTCTTTGATAGAATCAAATGCGTTTTGACACAATTGGTCCCATACAAATTCCCTACCTTTCTTCATTAGATGGGAAAATGGTTGACATCTTCCTGCAAGATTAGAGATAAAACGATGAATATATGCCAACTTTCCTTGCAAACTCTTTAACTCTTTTAATGTTTCTGGAGGCAGCATTTCTTGAATTGCTCTGATCTTTCCCAGATTGATTTCAATTCCCTTGTGTCTGATAATAAAATCGAGGAACTTTCCCAATGAAACACTGAACGCTCATTTAAACAGATTCATCCTCAGTTGCTTCTTTCTGAGCTGACGAAATACTGAAACCAGATGTTCACAATGTTCTTCATGGCCATTTGACCTGACCACTAAATCATCCATGTAACATTCAACATGCTTGTGCATCATATCTTGGAATATAATCTGCATTGCCCTCTGATATGTCGCGCCATCATTCTTAAGACCAAACGACATAACCTTGTAATAGTAAATTCCCAGCGACGTTCTAAATGTTGTAACTTCCTCATCTTCTGGGGCCATTCTTATTTGGTTATACCCAGCATAACCATCCATAAATGACATAATGACGTACTTAGTCGTACTGTCAATTAACAGCTCTGCAATTGGCAGTGGAAAATCATCCTTCAAACATGTTTCATTTAAGTCTCTAAAGTCAACGCATACTCTAATTTGTCCACTTTTCCTCTTTACTAGGTCAATGTTTGTTATCCACTTAGGATACTTGACTTCTCTGATAAACCCAACTTTAATTAGCTTATTCACTTCTTCTTCAATCAAGGGAATGAGATCCGGGTGGAACCGTCTCTGCGCTTGTTTAATTGGTCTCTTGTCTTTAAAAATATTTAATCAATGCATCGCCACTATGGTTCCATGCCTGGCATTTCTGCATATGTCCAACCAAACACATCTTTATTTTCTTTCGATAGTTTAATATGCCAGTTAGCCTCTTGTTCAAGGAGACTGACGCTTATAAATGTATTCTAGGGTTCTTCTTCTGTCCCTAGATTTATTTCCCGTAAGTTGTCAATCATCGGTTGCCCCCCGTCTTCTATTTGCTTCGGAGCCACCTCAGGATGCTTGATCATTTTAATTTCCACCCCATCTATTGATTTCACAATAATTATGTTTACCGAAGATTCTCCTCCCAACCCACGGAACTTCTCTCATCTTCATTGATTTCGATCAGGGTCAAGATACCTTTTCCATTGTTCATACCAGTTAGCTCTTCGTAATTGAAGCCCATGTTCTTCATTATATTTTTGCTAGCAGAGCTGTATCTTTCCAGATCTTCAGGTGTCAATTTTGTAGGGTTCATTTTGCTATCTATCCTTTCTTCTATCTCTGCCTCTGAGACTGCATAAAATTCAATAGGCTCGGGGTTCTTCAAACTGGCTTCAACGTCGAACCTCTTAGGCATAATTGAGAATGGTTTCTTCCTTTCTGCATGTGGTAATGGCATTGTGTAATTTGGTTGTAGAATTTCTAATTGCTTAGGAGATAATGAAAAGGCCTAGCTATAAGTCCTAGAAGGGGGGTGAATAGGACAATGCCAAATAAAACTTATAACAGCGGAATTAAAATGAATATGATAGCCAAAATAAATCACAATGCAGGAAAGTAAAATAACCTCAAAAATCTGATCTTGAGGGATTGATACAAATGTTGTTCTAAGGACAACCTTTCACCAAAAACCAGAGTTTATGGTAGGACAACCTTATTTCTAGAAAGATCATTGTATCAAATCTCAAACCAAAGAGGAATACAGAATTAAGCACAAATTAAAATAAACTGTAATCACAAATGTATTGTTCTAGGGACAGCCATACACCATAAAAATGGCAGGGCAACCTTGCTGGAACAACTTTAAAAGAAATTGAATTTTAAGCGAGATAAAGTAATAGTGAAAGTAAATTCTAAACTATTACAAAATTCCCACAATGCTTGAATTAAATGATTACAACATTCACCACCACACATACATCCCACAAATAAATATTAAAGATTAGAAATGTAAACCATTCAACCATAACACAAGGGATTATAGTGGTTCGCTGTGTATTCACCAAGCTGTTAAACAACAAACCACACAAAATGCTACTCCACTCCTAATATCCTCACACGGGGGATATTAGCGTTCACTCACAAAATAGGTTTTCTGGGTTCACCCAAAACCTTTACAATTGTGTCTTTGTCTGTGGGCTTACACAATAAAAACCCCACTTCGAGTTTTCTGGCTCTCCTCGGATAACCAATACAACAAGATTTTTCGGCAAATCTTGAAAGAAACCAAAATCGAAAGGAATTTACAATTAAATGTAAAATACTGATTAACTCCTTCGTTGTAGAAAGCCGGTAGAACCAAATCAGAGTAGATGATTGAATGTTCAAGTTCAATGTCCAGTACTCAATTATAATGGTTCTAGTTTTAAGATATTTTAAAATTAGACCAACTAGGGCTTGCCTTAATTGATTTTGATTCCAAAGAAAGGGAATAACAATTCCTCGTATCAAATTAGATTGGAATAGTAGAAACAAAATCAATTAAACAAAGCTAAAGAAAGAGAATATAAAATAAGCACACTTAGCTTAGATGGAGCACAAAATTATTTATCAGAAGTTCGACGAAGATTGGCTTAAAATGGAATAATAAAATTGCTTTAATTCTTCTGAGTTTCGTACTCTATTTATAGGTGAGCAGATCGCATCTTCGACTGGTCTAAGGAGCTCTTCGACTAGTCGAAGAAATAACAATTTGAAAAAATCGGGCGCGATAAGCTTTGACCGTTCTACGACTGGTCGAAGGCCTCCTTCGACCTGGTCGTAGGTCACCTTCGACTGGTCGAAGGTCTCCTTCGACTGGTCGAAGACCTCATAAATTATCGCTGGACTTTGAGTCGAAGAATTACGACCTGGTCGTAGAAGAAGTCGACACTTGTTCCTTCGACTGGTCGAAGACCTCCTTCGACCGGTCGAAGCTTCAATGATTTTATCGAAATTTGTAACAACCTTACGACCGATCGAAGAACTTCTTTGACTGGTCGAGGAGCTAGGACTAGTCGAAGAAAGCCTAGGACAAGTCCCCGAACGACCCAAAAACAAGTGTCATATACATATGACTTATGTATCCAAAATGGCCTACTTCTAAGGTCAACCTATGGTCATTCAAACCTCAATAAAGAAGTAAGGACATTGAAAATATTAGGAACAAGTGACCTTGAAGTTTAAGCCTTGAAGTCTTGATGTAGCTCAACCTTGAAAATGTCTTGAGTTCTATAAGAACTGCCTTATACTCTTCTTGTAGTATTGCATTCTTGAGTCACGTCTTGAGAGCAATACTTGAAGTCAAGGTTGATCTTTGTACTAGTAATCTTCACTTGTTGTGAGCTTTGCTTGTTATGAATGTTGAACTTTAGAAAGAGACTTGTTGTGAGCTTTATTAATGCAAGTTATATAACAATGTTTTTGTCACCACTAATTTTGACAACATACAGGGATATAAACTATAGCACTTACAATCTCCCCCTTTGTCAAATTAGTGACAAAACACATAACAAGATATAATCAAAGTAGTTAAAGCAACATAAACCAATTAACTCAGGCTTACCTGCAAGTTAAATCAACATGTAACATTTAGCAAGTTATTAAATCAACATTACTCAACATTACTCCCCCTACCAAACATACTCCCCTTAAGTAACATAACCATTCTCCCCCTTTTTGTCACAATATGACAAGGAAAAGAACAATATAAAGGGATATGAAAGAGGAAATATGATGAGAGAAGAGATAATAGCAAGAAGAAATGTAAGCTATCAACTCAAAATAAGCATTTTTTGTCACAATCCAGCATAAAAGAAAAATAGAATCCAATTCCAAATTGGATGACAAAGTGCGAAGATTTAAAGTTATTACAAACCAAAAAATATATATAAACTAGTCAGAATTAGAACTAGAAGACGGAGCAGGAATAGAGGGATCAAGTTGGTGCATGCCCTTGTTCAATCGCCTAAGGTATTTCCGCATATACTTGAATTGAGAATCACGAGTAGCAGACATGTTTTCCAGTTTTTCATTCAAATTCTCAACTTTTCCCTCCAATGCACTTAGACGTGCATCAAAATCAGATGGTGTAAAATCTGGATCATTTGTTGAATCAGAATCCAGTTCTTCAAAGATATCATCCATATTAATATCATCCCCTGCTTCTTCATGACCAGCACCTTTACCATCACCACCTTGTTTAGGAAGTAATTCCAGCTTCATCTTATTGAGATTAGAGTTGTTGAAATTCAAATGATGGATAGGTGCCTCATTGACTGGCATATCGACCAACATATGTGTAGCTAATACAGTCATTAAATAACCAAAATGGATGTCACTATGACCAAGATGAAGTCGAAACTGAAGAATGAAATGACAGATTAAGGATGGTAGACAAATCTGAGTACCACTGGAAATAGCATGAATAATACGTACCATAAATGAGGTCAAGTCAGTTTTATTACCTGACCGAGGATACTGATTAGACACAAAGATTCTGTGAAGTACTCTGTATTTGGGTAACAAATACCTCATGGGAAGCGCATCCCCTTTTTAGTCCAGTGAACATCCATGTTACACAAGTCTCTAGTGAGCATTCTTTTTTCAGATACAGAGGGTTTATCAGTCAAATTATGAATAGGAATACCCTCATCATTCACTGGAATATCCATAAGGGCTGAAATTAAATGAAGATCAATTTCAAATGACCCTTCATTAGTAGATATTTTAAAAGTTAAATTATCCAGTGAGAAGTCACTAATACATGTAAACATGGATATAGCAATGGACCGGTATGCAGGCCTACCCCAATGCAATAAGTTAACCCAACCTACAGCTTCAAGCAAAGGAAGGATATCAAAAGGAACAATATGATTAACATCAACAGGATGTTCAACAATAGCATTACGAGCTCTAAGGTCTATAACACCAGATGGATCATTAGTAGGCTCAAGAAGATGACGTTTGGTCAATCTTGAAGAAGAAGAAGGACCACGGGAAGTATATTTTCGACTTCTAGAAGCCATATGCAATAACAATAATAAGGAAATAAGGAAATGCAAGAGATTGAGAAAAGGGTTTACTCAAAACAGATTTTTTAAAATCAAATCCCCAAATCTCAATGAAATCCTAAATAGAAAGCTTTAAGATAGACAAGAAAGCAATCTAGACACCGAGTTGTAAGAAAAACATAAATGGAACACTAACCTTGAAGAACGAAAATGGTGGGTTGGACAGGTCGACGCTCGGCTTCTTAGAAAGAAAAGATGAAATGAGGAAGAAGGCAAAAAATCTCCAAATTTAAGTGATTTCCGAGATCTACGACTGGTCGTAGGTATCTACGACCGGTCGAAGGTCGACTGGTCAAGTATACTCTCGACAGGTCGAAGGGAGTCCAAAATTACATATTTCTTACAATTTTTTAAAGAAAATGGATTTACATCTACCAAATATATATATTACGATACATATAGGCATAAATAATTATTTTGAAATACACATGCCAAGATCAAATTTCATCTTATTAAACCTTATTTTACCAAGAGGTTTGTGAAAATATCAGCTCTTTGATCTTCAGTAGGAATATATTTCAGAGATATAACTTTTTCTTCTACCAGTTCTCGAATATAATGAAATCTAATGTCAATGTGCTTAGTACGAGAATGCTGAATAGGATTTTTTGAAATATTTATTGTACTGGAATTATCACAATGCAATAACATAGAATCCTGTTTAATTCCATAATCACTTAGCATTCGTTGCATCCAAACAAGCTGTGTACATGCATTACCACTACATATATACTACCAATTGTTGAAAGTGATATAGAATTTTGTTTCTTACTAAACCAGGAAACTAAACAATTTCCAATGTAAAAGCAACCACCACTGGTTGATTTTCTATCATCTAGATTACCAGCCCAATCAGCATCTGAGTACCCAACAAGTTGAACATTAGTCTCATGAGGATACCAGAGACCAAGATTTATAGTACTTGCAACATATCTAATAATCCTCTTAACAGCAATCAAGTGAGATTCTTTTTGATCAAATTGAAATCTTGCGCAAATACCAACACTTAGAGATATATCAGGTCTACTAGCAGTTAAATATAGCAAACTACCAATCATACTCCGATAAAGTTTTGAATCAACATTTTTACTATTAGTATCTTTTGAGAGTTTCAGGGTAGTACTCATAGGAGTATCGAAATTCTTACCATTCTCGAATCCAAATCTCTTAATTAGATTCAAGGCATACTTAGATTGAGAGATGAATATTCCTTCAGGTTGCTGCTTAACTTGCAAACCAAGGAAATAAGTTAATTCCCCAACCATGTTCATTTTAAACTGAGATTTCATCAAGTCTGCAAACTCAGTAGTCAAGTTAGTACAAGCTGATCCATAGATGATATCGTCAACATAAATTTGTACTATTAAAATATGATCATTATATTTTTTAACAAATAGAGTTTTATCAACAGATCCCATTTGAAAATTGTGACTTAAAAGAAATTTTGTTAGTTTCTCATACCATGCCCTAGGTGCTTGTTTTAATCCATAAAGTGCCTTTTTAAGCCGATACACATGATCAGTATTTTTGGGATCTTCAAAACCCATTGGTTGTTCAACATATACTTCTTCATGTAAATCGCCAATTAGAAAAGCACTTTTCACATCCATTTGATATATTTTTATCTTTCTAAAACATGCGATGGATATAAATAGCTTGATAGATTCAAGACGTGCTATTGGTGCAAAAGTTTCATCAAAATCAATTCCTTCTATTTGAGTATAACCTTGTACCACTAGTCTAGCCTTGTTTCTAATAATATTTCCACATTCATCCGACTTATTTTTGAAAATCCTTTTTGTTCCGATGATGTGTTTATCTTTAGGTCTTGGTAAGAGATACCAAACATCATTTCTTACAAATTGATTAAGTTCTTCTTGCATAGCAACAATCCAGTTTTCATCAGCAAGAGCTTCTTTTACATTGGATGGTTCTATTTGGGATGTAAAACATACATAATTACATAAATCCTCAAGTTGTCTACTGGTGCGAACACCGTTAGAGGGTTTCAAGAATTTGAGTGGTTGGATGATCTTTAATAGTCCTCAAATCGATTCGGATTTGATTTGATGAAGTATCGGGTTTATCAATGATTAGAACTTTATCATTATCTCGAATTAGAGATTGGCTTATTTAAGTGATCATCAATGACTACATTGATAGATTCTTGAATCACGCCATTCTTTTGTTCAACCCTATAAGCACGACTATTTAAAGAATATCCTAGAAAAATCCCTTCATTACTCTTTGTATCGAATTTTCCCAAATTTTCACGATCACGTAAAATATAGCATTTCTTCGCTAAAAACTCGAAAGTATTTTGACAAGAGGCTTTTTGTTGAACCATAATTAAGTAGTCGTTTTATTATTATCTTTGCTAGTATAAACTCGGTTAATAATATAGCAAGTCAGATTTACAAATTTTCAACTTTCAAAGATTTTTAGAGAGCTTCATGCTATTCAACATGACACTAGCCATTTCTTGAAGTACTCTATTCTTTCTTTCCACAATTCCATTTTGTTGTGGAGTTTTGGGAGCTGAGAATTCATGTAATATTCCATGATCAGTATAGAACTTCTCAAAATTGCTATTCTCAAATTTAGATCCATGATCACTACGAATCTTACTGATTTGAGAAGATTTTTTAGTTTGAATCCTCTTGAGAACTTTTCTTACTTTTTCAAGGGTTTCAGATTTATCCCTTAAGAAGACTACCCAAGTGTATCTGGTAAAGTCATCAACTATTACTAGAATATACTTTTTACCACCACGACTTTCCGTTCTAGTAGGTCCAATTAGATCCATGTGAAGAAGTTCGAGTGATTTTGATGTGGTATTTGAATTCACCTTTTTGTGTGAGTTCCTTGTTTGTTTGCCTATCTGGCATTCACCACATATTTTATCTAATTTCTGAAGTTTGGGTAAACCTCTTATAAGTTCTTGATTGCTCAATCTATATAAATTTCGATAATGAACATGTCCAAGACGTTTGTGCCATAAATCAGTCTCGTCTGTATGAACCATGTAATATGTTTGATTAGATGAGCTGGATTCGCTAATAATATAGCAATTTTCAGACGTTCTACGTCCAGTTAATATTACAGAACCCTTATTATTCAGTATCTCACAGTTTTGATTGGAGAACCGAACACAATGGTTACTATCACATATCTGAGATATGCTAAGTAAGTTATGTTTTAGGCCTTCAACATATAAAACGTTTTTAAATACAGGAAGATTAAAAAGTTGAACCGTACCTTAGCCTATAATCTTGCAGTTGCTACCATCTCCAAATGTGACTGAACCATCAGTCATATCTTTTAGATCCGTGAATAAAGCTTTGTCACCTGTCATATGTCTAGAGCATCCACTGTCTAGGTACCATTTTGAATGACTTGTTGCTTTGAAAGCAATGTGAGCAACCAAGCAGGTGACTTTTGGAACCCATTTCATAACAGTTTTGGGTTTAGGAACATAGTTGGTCTTCTTTTGTTTATAGTTATAAGTATAACCTAAAGAGTTAGATTTTAGGAGCTCCTTGAGTAAATCTATTATCTTTTCAGCTAGTAGATTTTGTTTCTGGTTAAAGTTGATATGACTACTTCTAGGTTTTTGAAAAGTTTTTGAATTTTTTAAAAAACCTTGATAAGTATTTTTCCCTTTTGAGTTTGAGGACTCTCACAAACATAGGAGGAGTATACTTTTGTTTAGGAGTTACATTTTTATCATAGCCCAACCCGGATAGATCGCCACATTTTCTTGATCCGGATAAAAGTTTTTCTAACTTTGGATCACCTTGGGCATATTTCCATGTGTCCTTTTGACTTAGAAGAGAAGATACTTCCTTTTTGAGATTTTCAATCTCAGATTTCAAATCAATAATTAAAGAATTTTTGAATTCCAAATCGCATTTTGTTTTTTCAAAACAATCTGAAATTTGTGATTTTTCTAAGACAAGTGATTCAAAACATTCTTTGAGTTTAGAAAATTTTTCTTTTTGAAGTTTAAGCTTGACAACAATTTTACAACTTTCTTTATATAGGGCATTGTAAGCATCTTGAAGATCATCTTCATTTTCAAATTCACTATTGATTTTCTTCACTTGTTGAGTCATTATCGAAAATGTGAATTTGGCTAGAGTCATAAGTGCTTTAACTTCATTCCCTAACTTAGGTTTAGAATCTTCTGATTCAGAAGAAGCTTCAGAATCGATGATTCATCCCACATAGCCAACATACTCTTCTTCTTGGGTTTGTCCTTTTTGGGACATCTATTTGCCAAATGCCCATATTCTTGACAGTTGTAATATTGACTATCTTTCAAAGATTTTCGAGATTTTGATCTAGACTTCTTTTTATCGTTTAATTTTTGGAAATCAACTCTTTTCTTGCTTTTAAAAATCTTGTAAAATTTCTTCTGAATTACATTTAGAGGATTTTAGAGCAATCGATTTATTTTTAGGAGCTTTAAAGTTTAACTCATAGGTTTGTAAAGAACCAACTAGTTCTTCTACCCTCATATTATCTGTATCACGAAGTTCCTGGATCGCGGTTACTTTAGAATTGAACCGTTCAGGAAGTGAGCGTAATATCTTTGCACACACTTTACTTTCTGGGATTTTATCGCCAAGACCCCACATTGAGTTTACAATGTCATTTAGTCTAGTGTAAAAGTCCATAAACATCTCATTTTCCTCCATACGAATTTCTTCAAATTTGGTTGTAAGGAGTTGGACTTTAGACTTTTTGACAATTGAAGTACCCTCATGTGTCATTTCTAGTATATCCCAGGCTTGTTTCGCAGTATCACAGGATATGATTCTTTTGAACTCATCAGGTGATAGTGCTGCAATAATTGCATTTAGTGCTTTAGCATTGGCACTATACTCACTTTTCTGAAGAGTGGTCCATAAATAATAAGCAGGTACAGACATAGTTTTTGAACCGTCAGATTCAGTTACTTCAATGGTAGGAGTTTTCCATTCGGTCACTGTGGCTCGCCACACACTCTCATCTATTGATTTTAGAAAGATTCTCATTCTGGCTTTCCAATAGGCATAGTTGGAGCCATCAAATGGTGGAGGCCTCGTTACTGAAAGGCTATCAAAATTTGACATCTTTTTTTTAAATAGCTTAGATCGTTAGCTCGGGAAATAAATCCTAATAAAAAGCAATAAGAACGAGCTATTAGGCTTTGATACCACTTGAAAAGGCCTAGCTATAAGTCCTAGAGGGGGGGTCAATAGGACAATGCCAAATAAAACTTATAACCGCGGAATTAAAATGAATATGATAGCCAAAATAAATCACAATGCAGGAAAGTAAAATAACCTCAAAAATCTGATCTTGAGGGATTGATACAAATGTTGTTCTAAGGACAACCTTTCACCAAAAACCAGAGTTTATGGTAGGACAACCTTATTTCTAGAAAGATCTTTGTATCAAATCTCAAACCAAAGAGGAATACAGAATTAAGCACAAATTAAAATAAATCAGTAATCACAAATGTATTGTTCTAGGGACAACCATACACCATAAAAATGGCAGGGCAACCTTGCTGGAACAACTTTAAAAGAAATTGAATTTTAAGCAGATAAAGTAATAGCTGAAAGTAAATTCTAAACTATTACAAAATTCCCACAATGCTTGAATTAAATGATTACAACATTCACCACCACACATACATCCCACAAATAAATATTAAAGATTAGAAATGTAAACCATTCAACCATAACACAAGGGATTATAGTGGTTCGCACTGTGTGTTCACCAACTGTTAAACAATGACCACACAAAATGCTACTCCACTCCTAATATCCTCACACGGGGGATATTAGCGTTCACTCACAAAATAGGTTTTCACAGTTCACCCAAAACCTTTACAATTGTGTCTTTGTCTGTGGGCTTACACAATAAAAAAACCCCACTTCGAGTTTTCCGACTCTCCTCGGATAACCAATACAACAAGATTTTTCCGGCAAATCTTGAAAGAAACTAAAAGCGAAAGGAATTTACAATTAAATGTAAAATACGATTAACTCCTTCTTTGTAGCGGCCTAGTAGAACCAAATCAGAGTAGATGATTGAATGTTCAAGTTCAATGTCCAGTACTCAATTATAATGGTTCTAGTTCTAATATATTTTAAAATTAGACCAACTAGGGCTTGCCTTAATTGATTTTGATTCCAAAGAAAGGGAATAACAATTCCTCGTATCAAATTAGATTGGAATAGTAGAAACAAAATCAATTAAACAAAGCTAAAGAAAGAGAATATAAAATAAGCACACTTAGCTTAGATGGAGCACAAAATTATTTCTCAGAAGTTTGACGAAGATTGGCTAAAAATGGAATAATAAAATTGCTTTAATTCTTCTGAGTTTCGTACTCTATTTATAGGTGAGCAGATCGCATCTTCGACTTGTCTAAGGAGCTCTTCGACTAGTCGAAGAAATAACAGATTTGAAAAAAATCGGGCGCGATAAGCTTTGACCGTTCTACGACTGGTCGAAGGCCTCCTTCGACTGGTCGTAGGTCACCTACGAGTGGTCGAAGGCCTCCTTCGACTGGTCGAAGACCTCGTAAATTATCGCTGGACTTTGAGTCGAAGAATTACGACTGGTCGTAGAAGAAGTCGACACTGTTCCTTCGACTGGTCGAAGACCTCCTTCGACTGGTCGAAGCCTAACAGATTTTATCCGAAATTTGTAACAACCTTACGACCGATCGAAGAACTTCTTGGACTGGTCGAAGCAGAGCTAGGACTAGTCGAAGAAAGCCTAAGACAAGTCCCCGAACAGCCCAAAAACAAGTGTCATATACATATGACTTATGTATCCAAAATGGCCTACTTCTAAGGTCAACCTATGGTCATTCAAACCTCAATAAAGAAGTAAGGACATTGAAAATATTAGGAACAAGTGACCTTGAAGTTTAAGCCTTGAAGTCTTGATGTAGCTCAACCTTGAAAATGTCTTAAGTTCTATAAGAACTGCCTTGTACTCTTCTTGTAGTCTTGCATTCTTGAGTCACATCTTGAGAGCAATACTTGAAGTCAAGGTTGATCTTTGTACTAGTAATCTTCACTTGTTGTGTGCTTTGCTTGTTATGAATGTTGAACTTTAGAAAGAGACTTGTTGTGAGCTTTACTAATGCAAGTTATATAACAATGTTTTTGTCACCACTAATTTTGACAACATACAGGGATATAAACTATAGCACTTACAGATAATAATGTTAGGGGAGGTTGCCCCGGTCGTCTCAGATGTCATGGCACAAAATAAAACTTCTGCTTCATTTCTCTTTCTCATATAACTATATTTTGGCAACTCTGTTTTGCACTATGTTCGTTTCGTTTCTTGCTGTTTTATTCTCATTGCTTTCCTTTCTACTTCCTGCAATGAATTCATGAAAATAGCCGACATCGGCGAAGAAAGACTCTGCTTTCATATACGGCTTTGCGTCTGCCATCACCTTATATTGAATCCCATCTTTACAGTACTTGAAGCATTGATGAAGGGTCGATGGTATAATGTCGTATTGATGCATTCAGAGTCTTCCTAAGAGGAGATTATACGTTGTTACTGCGTTGATAATGTGACAAACAACGTTTGTCGTTAGCTCCCTTATCTCCAATGTTAATGTGATTTTACCAAGCGCTCGATGTCTATCTTGATTAAACCATGGTATCATCATCCCACTAAGGCGCAAATGAGAACGACGATATCCCAATTCGTTTAGCATCATTAATGGTAGCAAGTTCGCAGTGGACCCATTATCCAGCATTATTCATTTTATCTGCTTACCACCGACATGGCCCACAACTATCAGTGGTCTGTTATGTTCTTCGTCACAAACTAGATCATCATCGGAGAAGGAAATGACGGGCATGCAATTATTTCTCTCTTCGTGCTCCATCTCTGTGAGCAATGCTTTTCTGACATCGTTATCAGATAGAGCTTGAATTAGGTTGTATCAAGAATCTTTCAACAGTCACAACACGTCATACACACTCAGTCGAGCTGGTATGCCATTCAGATGACTCACCACATCATACCTCACCTTCCTAACCTTGTTCTTTCCCTTTTCTCTAATACTGTCATGACATTCTTCAAATGTTTCTTTTCTTATTACCTCGATGTTCTATTTATGGGGACTTTTTATCCTTTTCCCCGAGCGTAATGTGACTACTGCGGCTTTGCCTATCCACCTTAGCGAAGGACCGTTATCCATTTCTCTTACCAGTGGTTTTTTGAATGATTGTTACGCTCGTTGTCAGTTAATTGCTCTTGCATCTGTCAGAATTCAATAATAAAACTTAATTAGCATTTATTCACAAATTTATTCTATCCCAAAAATGAGAGGAAGGACATTTCCCCAGTAGAGTCGCCATTTTGTTTTGACCAGAAATGAAAAGCATTTGATTTAGGGAATTATCTCACTTAGTAATGACAAAAAGAAACAACTAAGAGAACGATCATCAAATTTATTCATTCTGAGTTCTTTACATCCTTTTAATCCTCTAATTCTGAGATAGAATTTCTAGAAAATACAAAAGTACAAGTATTGAATAAGTTCAAATATAAATTTCGGCAACATTCCAGCTCATATCAGTCATATCTCCAGGGGAGATGAGTGACATGATAAAGGAGTGCCTGAATCACTTTGAAACACCTGGAATGGCCTAAGGATTTGAGAAAATGCAACATAATGTTGCCTTAAAGAGTACACACGTAACTCTCCCATGAGTTGTGCGGGCCGCAGAGTTGCACAGGCCCTGGCAACTCACAAGAGTGGCGCGGGCCGACCTTTTGTACTCTGCATTCCCTCTCATTCTCTCTATCTCTAATACCTGTCAGAGGCACTGTCTTCTAAACATCTAATCCTACAAATGAAGGGGCAAGGGGTATTTATAGGCTTCCGCACGTGTAAGCCCTCGAATCATGTGCCATAGACCCCACTTTGCATCACCAACTCACAATATCCTATGAAGGGTAGCGCGGCCTGGTGCAAATACGGCGAGTTGCGCGGACCTGCGCAACTTAGTGACTCGTGCAACTCGATCCCTACGCAACTCGTGACCCACGCAACTCGGTCCCTGCACAACTCGTGACCCACACAACTCAGCCCTTTTCCTACTCTTCTTCTTTTTTAAGCATTCTTCTTTTCTTTTCTCCATTGAAGTTTTATGCTCTAACAGATACACATACATTTACCAGAAATTAGAATAATTAAAAATATATACATATATTCACAAAAAATCAGGCTGCAGATCCTTAAATATGACAATTAAAAACAAGTAGGCCACTTAGATGATTTTAAACCGTGCACACTCCAATAGATTTTTAGAGATCTCTAAATCTATTGGCATTGAGTGGTTTTGTCAATATATCTGCAAGTTGTCGCTTTGTAGGCATATGTTCAAATGCAATAATGTTTTCTTCGACAAGTTCATGTATAAAGTGGTGTCGGATGTCAATGTGCTTTATTCTATAATGTTGTATTAAATTTTTTGAAATATTAATAGTACTAGTATTGTTACAAAATAGTATCATTGTGGATTGTTCAATACTATAATCCAACAACATTTGCTTCATCCATAGAAGCTGTGTACAACAACTACCAGCTACAATGTATTCGGCCTTGGCAATGGAAAAGGATATGGAGTTTTGTTTCTTGCTATGCCAAGATACAAGACAATTGCTAATGTAGAAACAATGACCACTGGTTGATTTGCGATCATCAATATTCCTAACCCAATCAACATCTGAATACCTGGCAATGATGGTAGATGTGTCAAATGGGTACCATAAGCCGAAGTCAGTAGTTCCAGCCATAAACTTTATGATTCTTTTAATCGCAGATAAGTGTGATTCCTTAGGATCCACCTAAAATATGGTGCATGCACCAATGCTAAATGCAATGTCAGGCCGGCTCGCTGTTAGTTATAATAGGCTCCCTATCATGCTGTGGTACAAGTATTGATCCACACTCTTGCCATTAGCATCTTTGGAGAGTTTAAGTGTGGTGCTCATGGGAGTGTGATGTGTACGACCAGATTCAAGTCCAAATCATTTTACCAATTCCTTTGTGTACTTGGACTGGCATATAAAATCTCATTTGGTGTTTGTTTCACTTGTAGCCCTAGAAAGAAGTTGAGCTCACCTACCATGCTCATTTCAAATTCAGATTTCATTAGTTCAGCAAACTCATGAGCAACGTCTTCATAAGTGGATCCAAATACAATATCATCCACATAAATTTGGGCGATGAGTAATGCATTCCCAGTCTTCTTTGTAAACAGTGTTTTATCAACACTTCCCCTATAAAACTGATGATCGAGAAAAAATTGCATCAAGCGCTCGTACCACGCTCAGGGTGTCTGTTTAAGACAGTAAAGTGCTTTGCTCAATCGGTACACTTGTTAAGCATGTTTAAGATCTAGAAATCCTTTTGTTTGTTCTACATATACTTTTTCCCCAAGTATACCATTGAGAAAGGCACTCTTCATGTCCATTTGAAACAATTTGAATTGTGGTGCACATGCAATGGACATGAGAATTTGTGTGGACTCAAGGCGTGTTACGTGGGAAAATGTTTCATCAAAATCAATGCCCTCGATTTGTGAATATCCTTGCGCTATGATTCTTGCCTTATTTCTCACTACATTCCCAAATTCATCGGATTTATTCTTGAAGATCCATTTGGTTCCGATGATGTTTGTGTTTAGTGGTCTAGGAACTAGTTGCCACACCTCATTTCTCTCAAATTGTTGTAGTTCATCTTGCATTGCTCCAATCCAATATTCATCTTAGAGTGCTTCTACAACATTCTTTAGCTCAATTTTTTAGGTGAAGCGGAGATGACTGTAAATGCCCTCATGTTGACATCGAGTTTTCACACCTTCATTAGGATCTACAATGATTTGATTGAGAGGATGATCCTTAAGGATAGCATATTACTTGATGGCTGAGGTTCAAGAGGAGAGGTCGATTTGTTATTAGATTTACCTATTATACATGGATCCACTTCATCCTCTATATCAATTGAGGGACCACTTTCGTCATGAGGCTGGTCATCAACAACCACATTAATGGTTCTTGAATTGTGAGTGTCCTCAAATTGTACACTCTATAAGCACGACTATTTAGTGAATATTAAAGAAAAATACCATCGTCACTTTTAAAGTCAAATTTGCATAGTTGTTCTGTCTTAAGGATGTAACATTTGGTACCAAGGACACGGAAATATTGAACACTAGGCGATTTTCCACACCACAGTTCATACAGAGTTTTGTTCAATCCTGCCCTACGATACACTCAATTGATTATGTGGTAGGAGGTGTTGACAGCTTCGGCCCAAAAGCTTTTAGCTATATTTTTTCTATTAAGCATAACTGAGCCCATTTCTTGCAACACCCAATTCTTTCTTTCAACTACTCTATTTTGTTATGGTGTTTTTGGGGCTGAGAATTCATGTCGGATTCCATTTTCATCACAATATTTTTAGAATCGATCATTCTCAAACTCCTCACCATGATCACTCATTGAAAGGATGAGCTATAGATGTCCTAGAGGGGGGTGAATAGGATAATGCCAAATATTTCGAATAATGCAGAATAATAAATCAATTGAATACAATTTTACAAAGATTGAATTCTTGATATCAAATAGTTCATAGGACAACCTTACACCTAAAAGATTTAGGTAGGACAACCTTATTTCACGACGTCTTTGAAATCAAAATATCAAACTATTATAATGAATAAATAAATCACAATAATAGCACAAATAATAATATCCAATCACCACAATGCACAAATGAGTTATAGTGGTTCAATGCCTCAATGCAACCTACTCCACTCCCAAAATTACTACAGACGAAATTTTGGCTTTCACTATTTCAAGGTTTTCTAGGGTCACCTTAACAATCTTATACAGTTATTGCGATTTTCATGGGCTATCATAATCAAACTCACTTTGTGATTTTACGGGGTCACCACAAACAAACCCGCTGAGATTTTTGACTATCATAGAAAAACCCAAACTGAAATAATTTAAAAGGCAATACTTATCTTCAATTTGGTGAGTCGAAGTCGTAGCTGTAGCTTGAATGCAATGATCTTCTTCTTGGGATATTGATGAAGTCTTTGTATGAGTTCAACTCAAAAAAATATAAAGGGATCTAATAGATTTTTAATAAAATGAATGAAACCCTATTATTGCATATTCGATTCTTCATTTTATCAAATTAGAGAATGGATTAGTTTATCAAAAATAGTTTAATCTAACTTTGAGAAGGAGAATAGAATAAGCTAATAAAATGTAACACCCTGAATTTCGAGGGTCGAGCAAAGCTCTACTCCCGAGATTCCGAACATCACTTATGCAGTATAGATTATGATATTAAGATTTCATCCATGTTAATGAATTAAGCGTGCGTGGGATTATACTAAACAACATATCATACTTTGGATATAATTAAGTTAAGCAAGCAGAAGTCTAAAACATATCTGTTTAAGTATGCAGGTATTTCACAAAACCTCCACAGTATGATTACGTAACCGAGTTTAATATATATATATATATATGTATTATTTCAAAATGAACAAAATGAATATGTAAAAGTGTTCGACTAAGCCCAGATGTCCCAGTGGTCCCTACGTATCGGCACGAGGTCTACATCGACCCGCCCAAGAGTTGGAAGTAGGAGAATTCCTCCTCCTCATCCAAGAAGTCCTGCTCTAGAGTATAGACATCATCTGCACCAGCATCTACATCAGAGTCTAGTTGGTATTTTAAAACACCGTCCTAGAGTGGGAGTGAGTGATCAACTCAGTGGTTCTATAAGGCAAAAGCTACACATGTTATCAAGTCAATCAAAGTAGTAATGATAAGGCAATCATAAAAATCACTTCCTAACTACTCTTTTTAATGCAGAAATGGAGTGCAAGTAATGATGCATGCCCTCACATCAATGCTCCCTCGCAAGCGACTCCGACAGCCTATTTCATAAATGACAACACTTATTCAAAACAGTGCAACTCCAACGCCTTTTAGCATATCCTAACTAATGCAGTGCAGTGAATGATTATGTTAGCCGAGTAATTATTAAATTCAATTCATCAAGCATATTGGCGACGCTAGGATACCGATGTTATATCACGAGTCCTTATCCGAATCACATGGTTCGTCATCGGACGTAGCGACTCCTTACTAGTGTCCCTTGATCCAAATTTAGGTGTCACTCATTTTTCTCATAAATCAATAATTCTATAGGTACAGTATGATACCTAAATGTATGAGAATCAACCTGGTATGGGTCGTTGCCCAAACCGAGTGTGATCACTCAGTTCTGAGGTGTACACTTTTCACATAAAGCAAAAAAAAAAACACAAGGAAAGGGCTCGTCACCCAATTCCATTCATGCTCGGGTTGTTCGAACAGTACTCTGGCACAGAACTATCGGGCGGGTAATTTGACAAGGGTCATTCAAACAAGGACCTATCACCTCCATTAGTGCTCAATAGTCACTACGGGGAGACTCGTCACCCCAGCGTAGGCCGACAGCACGGACATAATGTCGCATACCACCATGCCCGTCTCCTGAGTCTTAGTTACTCATTGGTCACTACGAGGAGGCTCGTCACCCCAGCGTAAGCAGACAGCTCGGACATGGTGTCTCATACCACCATACCTGGCTCATGAGTCTTAGTGGGATCGCAACAGTAACGGTTATGAGTAGGCTAAATCAATGGTAACGATGGTATCCGAGATTCTATTAAACGTTATACAATCACTAAGTACAAGAATGATCGAGCTTGCATTAGACTGATGTGAACGACTATGGAGGACCTCGGGCAAACTGACATTGGGTGCAAAGCATCCCATGTAGCTCCAACTACTGTCGATCGTGTGTGTTCAACTCTGGTCGGCCGTATAAGCCTGGGATAGCCTCCCTAAAGCTAGCTATCCACGTATTTGGATAATTTACAGAGCTCGGTCTACCACCACAATACAATTCATCAATATTAGTATTTCTAAGCATTCAACAAACAATCTATGTGGCTTTCTCATATGGGCATTTCATCAAACACATAGACTATGCTAATACAACATGCCTTTATCAATTGATTTCATAGAGGAAAACATACATATGCATAAGACAACAGGGAATCCTATCTTAATACTTATTGTAAATACAAATCATCAACAATTTCTCATTCAAACATTTTACCAAACACATAGACTACGTTAGTTACAACATATGTTTTATCAATTATTCATACAAAGAAATCTATATGCATATGACGATGATGAATCCTATATTAGAAATCATAGCAAGCACTAAACATAGCAAGCGTAAATCATAGCAAGCACAAATCATCACAATTTCCCATTTATACATTTCAACAAACACATAGGGTGCATCATTTGTTTATCACAGTTCATAGGTGTATCTCATACAAAAATCAACGTATTTACGATAATACGACAGTAATCACGGCAACAATCAAGACAGACATAAATCATTAGCTGTCATGAGAGCATTGATAAACTGCAACCTAAGTGTTTATAATCTACACTTTTCGTTGGAATGCTCGACTCGGGCTCGGTCCAAACTCTACGTTTCCAAAAATGGAACATCGGGCACCTAAATGACGAAATTGGTTAGATAGGTCGAAAAACAACTATCTTGGATCTTTACAATGATATTAGGGTTAGTATTTCTTACCTGAAATCATAGCCGAATGAGATTTGGTAACACAACGGGGCGGTGATTTGGCGTGTGGATTTATGGAAGAAGGTTTCTGCACCGATCTCCCAAAGTCCTTCCTCTTTCTTTCCTCTTGTCTCCTCTTTTCTCCTCTCTCTCTCTCCCGTAGGGTTTTGAAAAATTCTTATATGAGAGAGAGTGTGTGTGTGAAATGAGGGCTATTTATAGGCCCAGTTGTGATGCAAATGGCCCCAGGGCCACTTTATACATTGTTTATCCCTATAGGCGGCCGTTTTTTATGAACAGGGCTCTCAGGGAGACCCACTGCTCATCTACGTCATGGGGTACACTCCTTGACAGTGGATCCATGCTAGGACATGATCTCAGTACAATCGGATTAGCCAATTGACCGTGGAGGTCCCGTGTCAGATCAACTGTCATACATGTCCAATCGGGGCCACAATTATACGGATATGTGCAGGGAAATTTCCTTTCCCCTTAGTGAAGTTTGGTCACAAACTAACGGTCAGAAATCCTCAACTTTGTGTGAGAGCGAACGGCCCAATTCACTTAAGTTTCAGTTCATTTTCTAAAGATATTCGCGTTTCTCACGCACTTTACTCATGGCTCAAGTTGGACGTTTCTGGACACTATCTGGGCTTGATTCCTGTGATGGTTGTCAAGATCAGTAGGACGAACATCTTCCTATAGTTTCGCGGTCATCAGACACTCGACGTGCTGTCGAGGTCCGTTACAGAGTTTCAATGTACTCCGGAGAGCAACAGGCCCTTAGGATTTCTCCTAGGTCTTAAGATGACATTGAGTCAGTGGTACTCATGGTTTTAGACCTTCCTATTTGTGAAAATGGTGGCCCAAGCTTAATCCATAGATTACTTAGTACTTAACTGTAACACCCCGTACTTTTGCATACTTGGGTGTCACCAAGGAAGTCTAAATCTGTTTCCACGTGTGTAGAAACACACTTAGTCATCCATGCACACTGACAGCTAGAAATCCTCGATCCATTCATCTCAAATATCTTGTATAACGTTTATTCGTACATTAAGTCATCCATTCGGTTGATTTTCAAAATAGTCCAGAGACATCTATTTTAGGATCCCAATCACTTCAATAAGAGAATCAAATCATCCAGTAATATTTCATAAGTATATATATATATATATATATATATATATATATATATATATGTATGTATATTGTTATAATATAAGCTTTACACAAACATAGATCAAAAGATTATGGATGTATCTTGATAATTTATTTATCAAATAAATTACATATGAAAATGCATTCTAATGGAGTGGTATGTATATAAGATATTATGAAAATAATATTATAATAAATGAACATAATAAATAATGATTTCACAACATAAAACCAAATTATAAATATCAATGTAGAACTAAATACCTTTCATAAGTATGTATACAAAAATCACTAGATACTTTAATAGAATTATATATTATTTAACAACATTATTAAATACAAATATAATTTTAATTGAACATGATATCGTACAATCTTCAAATCATTCATACGTATAATATGATATTGTAAATTATGGATTATATATTAATAAATATGGGATCAATAGCATGAGTATAGTAATAATAATAATGTAAAATTGTAACGTTCTGAAAAAATCCATACAAAGACCTGAGTACCACCTTAGGCAGAAATCACTAGGGACTAAATCCTTTAGAAATTAGAAGAAGATTAATTAAGTGCTTAACTAAATCACCTATCGAATTAGCTTGGACAGCTTTCATGTAACGCCCTGAAAATCGGGGGTTGAGCATAAACTCAATTCCCGAGTTCCAACGATCACTTATGCAATAAAATGAATGATGATTGAATATTGACTGTATTAGAGTAGTGAACATGAGTGAGATTAAGCCAAAACAGCATATCATACTCTAGAGACAGTTAAATTTGCAAGCTGAAGACTATGATAGATAGATAAAATATATAAACTATGGTGAGTCTCCAGAGTGTGATAACATTACCAGGTTAAATAATTACAAGTACAATCCTAAAATATACTAAATGTGTAAGGTCCTCTAGTCAATATCCCAGAAAGCCCCGTTGATCAAGACACGGCTCACAGGAAGCCGTCAGAAGACAACCAATACAAGCAGGAATCAAAGTCATTGCAAAGGTCCGGCTCCGCCTTAGAAGTAGCGTCACAATCTGAAATCAGACAATGTCTGGTGGGTGTTCGGAACACCATCCCGTAACGTGGGAGTGAGTAGCTAACTCAATGGAACAATAAAGCATAGGTTAACATGTTATCAATTCAGTCAAGCAGTAACGATAAAGCAGTACAATCAAACACTCCTAACTACTCCTATTAATGCAAGTATGAATGCAGTCACGATGGATGCCCTCACCGACATACTCTCTCATGCGACACCATCTTACGTTCGCGGCATACTTGCATTCCTCAGTGCTCCACATCTTCCAGGCACATGCAATGCATGATGAGCATGATTACCGAGTTGTTATTAGTCCATTTCAAACAGCAAGATTGAGAAACTAAGGTACCTCCCTTGTATCATTCCCAAACATGATCCATTCTAGGGTCATCAGTCCTAGAAAATCTCATACAATGGTGTGTTTCAAGGTCACTGCAAGGGTTGTCAGGGCTGTTACACGGAATCGTTACACCACTCCCCCATCACCTTATCAATACAGGCCTAGTTTATACTCTGTTACTATGGGAAGGCTCATCGCCTCACCATAAATTTAGAGTATACTCGAGGTCACTACGTCGGGTACGGTCAGGGCTGCCAGGGCTGTTACACGGAATCGTTGCACCATTCCCCCATCACCCATTAAGCAATGTAGGCCGACAGCTCGAATATAGTGTCTCATACCACCATAATCGGCTCACGAGTCTGGTTGCTCAATGGTCACTACGAGGAGGCTCGACGCCCCAGCGTAGGCCGACAGCTCTACCACGGTGTCCCATACCACCATGCCCGGCTCATGAGTCTTAGCGGATAGAAGTACCATGGTTAACGGGATTCCACTGGTAAGTTTGGTACCCTAGGTTCAAGCAATAGCGACCAAACATGGTGAACATACATTAGACATATTGGGTTACTTGACGGGCCTGACTAGCTCGAGCGCACAATCAACTGAACGACATGAAGTGCATAAGCACTTCGCGTGGCCTAACCACTGTCGCTAACTGAAGTACGACTCGGGTTCGTCAAACACATCCTACGTGGCGAAAAGAATCTCAACCACGAACTCAAGTCTGGTACCGATTGTCTGGACTATAAACATAGTCCCAATCATAATTAATCCATATTCAAAGCATGTGGAGTAAAGCGTAATAAACAAAGTAATTCAGACATGCTAACAAACATGTCATAAGCATGTATATAGCATGTTATAAAGCATGTCATAAAGCACCATATAAACAAGAATATAAACACATATATTTCACAAATAAGCAGTTTAAGTAAACAACCTCATGGAGGAAATCATACATGTCTCTAAGGTAGTTGAGAATCCCATCTCAACACCTACCTAAGGCATCATCATCCAAACACTTACTCACACAAGCATTTTCACAAACACTTAGCATACAATATTTCAACATACTTAGTGTATGTTTGCAAAACATGTATTAAGGCGAGTCCTTTCGCCAAGTATTTTACGCACATATGATATATTCATACAGCAAATAGTCATGTCAAACACACTTTCAAAATATATACTTATACGGTACTTTTTACATACATAGTGTATATTAGCATAACATGTATTAGGGTGAATCCTTTCGCCAAATAAGTATTTTATCCATATATCATATATTCATACAACAAATAATCATGTCCAACACATTTTCAAAATATATACGTATACGGTATTTTCTACGATACCTAGAATATGTAAAATTCCATATTCTACGTCGTTAATCGAAACAGAAAACAGAAAGCACTTTGTACATATGCAATTGCATGCAGATCATGAATCTATCATTATCTGACATTGAAAGCATTGAAAACCATAACCTATACACCTAAAGTCCGCACCTTTTGTCGTAGAATCGTAACGGAGTCGATAGGTTTGTTAAGCTTCCGTATTCGGCAGTTTGGCAACCTATAGAATGAAATAAGTTAGTTATTTCATAACCTACAACTATCAACACCCCAAATCAGATTAGGGTTAGGGTTTCTTACCTAGAAACAAAGTCAGAATCGCCGGAAAAGTGATTAGATCGGAGTGGTTGAACACGTATAGCAGCAGGGAAGAGTGGCAGGGAGATTCTCCCACTGCTCCCACACATTCTGTCTCTTTTCTCTCTTCTCTCTCTAGGGTTTCTCTCAAATTCATATGGTTGTGAGAGAGAGGGTTCTAAGGTCCTTATATAGCTTTAAAATATTCCAAAATAGACTCCAGGTCAAGGTATACTTAGGTTATAACCAAAGTGAGCCAGTTTCAGCTCAACGGAGGACTTCTAGCGGCCTCCCTTGAGCCAAAAGTCGGACTTAAGCTCACAGACATTGGATCTACGGGGAGTTACATTTTCGTTCTAGTCGGGTTTCTAGATCACGCATGGCGGACCTGTTTTAATTCAACGGTCAGTGGTTCTCAATCGGAGATTCCGAGTACATGGATATGTTTATGAAATTTTTCCTGATCCGAGGGTGTATTTGGGTCAGATTCTAATGGTCTGGTTGCTTACAAAATGTCCGCAAGTAACAAGTCTCAGATTACTATTTGAGATATTTATTTTGTAAACAAAACAAGTGTTCTCACGCTCCCTGGGACACTGTCTAGATTTGATTTCCGAGATGGTTGTCAAGCCCAGCAAGGCGGTCCTAAGTCCTTAACTTCGTGTTAATCGAACTTCCGACATGCGGTCCAGATCTGATACGGAGTTTCAATGTGCTCCCGAGAGCAACCGGGTAATGAGATTGATCTTAGATTTTAGGGTAACCTAGCGTCAATGATTCTACAAGTTTTGGGTCTTGCAGATCGTATTTAAAGTGGATCCAGCGGATTTCGTAACTAATCTAGTTTCGCACTTAGTTAACTTTGTCAAATTTCTAAAGGATTTAGTCCTATAAGATTTTTATCTGAGATGGTACCTAGGCCTTTATAGTTTGTATATAAGGTGATACAAGTTATAATACTTAGCTAGTTTAAGATAGTGTCTAGGGTGAAAGTACTTAGAAAAATCGAAAGAACAAGGTGATGAAGGGTGAGATTTGTGAAGGAAATGGGTTCACAAGCAATTTTAGACTGTGGGATTGAGTTCTGACAAGTTAATAAGGCGTTAGGAGTGACCCATTGCCTAAGGATGTCTAATCATAGGTTGGTAAAAATTCAGGATGTTACAATCTATCCCCCTTAAAACAGAATTTCGTCCCCGAAATTGCCTAAGGGTAATAAGGAAAGATTTAATTATTTCTTTGCCTAAGTTTTATTGATTTCGTGTTTCTACGCATGGTAGGGTATTTACTAGCCTGGTTCATTTTAGTCTACCCCCCTTAAAACTTATTTCTTTATCTATTTCTCATGCCCTGATGGTTTGCTATGATTTATTTCTTTACCTATCTGGAGTCTTGACGACAATCCCCAATTATTTAGAGTAAGATAGTTGTTTTCATTGTTTGACCAACACGGAGAGACGTTTATGGTGGGCTTGATCCCGATACATCGATCATCTACTAGGCCAGGGTAGAAAGCTCATTGTATCCCTTCCTAGTCCTGGTAGATCCTGGTCTTCTGCTTGGCCAAGCAGTGAGTCCATTGGTAGTCGCCCAGGATTAAGAATTGGGTCAAGCTGCGAAAGTTTTACAGTTGTATATTTCGGTAACTTCATAGTCCAATCACTCTAAAAACGTAGGGAATATCCATCATTGAAAGGCTCAACTTGTCTATTTCTAAGGTTGCCCTTTAGGTCTTAGTCTAAGAGAGTCCTCGTTATTATTGATGTCCAAGGAAATGGTGAATCAAATCTTACTAGATCATCCTAAAACGGTTTCTCATAGTAGAATTTGCTAGGGCTTCTATAATGTTCGTATTCAACGAGCAAAGTTTCGATCCTGTGCCAGTGGGGTAGGGTCCACCACGCTTTCGCTGCGCCACCCAGATCAAAGAGGTGTATTAGCCGACCTAACTAGATTGAGCTCATAATATTCTACCCCCCTTAAAAAATATTTCCTAAGGCTCAAGGATCTATGTCTCGCTCCGTATGTCAGAACGAGGTGAAATTTTAAACCTATCTTTGGTATGAAATGGGAAGCGGTCTATCAATACTTTGGTCTTCCTCCCATCGATGATGTGTGCTATGACATTGATACCTATGGTTATAGAAAGGAGCTAAGATGCCTAATTCCACCAAAGGAGGACTTTTGCCACGGTCCCGACTTACTTCTTTAATCATATCTAGTTAAATACTGTAAGATAATTTGCGCACTCTTAGTACATAAAGAATCTAGACAAATAGGTTAATGGACAGCCTATCCTTCTAAGTCCATAGGCACAATACGCATGCCAGAATGGTCTGTGGTTCGAGACCTAATCCCTAACAATCTTTGTTGCCCATTTGAGAAATTTCTTAGGCCCTAAAAGACAAAGTATCCCTATTGGATATATGTTCTTACACTTCTCAAAGATGAAGTTATAAACTTTTAGTTGTAAGTGGTTCGGCCAACATGGAAAGAAAGTTGTGTAGTGGGTCTGAGCCGGATACATAGACTTTCTACCTCGCGAAGACAAAAAATCGTTGTATCAGTTCTTAATCCTAGTTGATCCCGACCTTCTGCTTGATCAGAGCATAGAGTTCATTGGTAACTACCAGGATTAAGAATTTGATTCAAACCGAGAATACCTCGCTTAGATATAGTTTCTTTACTCTGTGTTCCCGTTTGTACTAAGTCCTTGAGAAGGCGATCCTAAGGGGTGTATTATTTGACCTAACATTAAATCTAAGGGATATATAAGTTTTCTCTGAGCGTGAATAGTTATTAATCAAACAAGCCTCCTAAGAGTTGTTAAATAAGCCTATGAGTATCGAGGGGATTCAACAAAGGAACGGGGTCTCAACTAAGTCTATCATGCAATTGGCTTAGCAAAATTCATTAATCTTTTACTTTCCTTAGCCTAACTAGTAGTCTAGTCTTAATTTAGGAGTAGCGGTAATCCACAGGTTGTAATCCAAAGTCTATGCTTATACAGTAGATGATTTTATACCTTTTCTAATATAAGAAATTGTTTTATCACTCAGGATCAAAATTGTCTAATTGGAACTGGGTTGTCTGTACTTGACGCTCGAGCATTTCACATATGCTCATTCTAACTAAGAGGGTCCTAAGGTTCACATTATTAATTTATTGGATTTCTTACACGGTCAGGCTTATCGAAATCTAGGAGCACCGCTCTAGGTCAAAAACTCTAGGGCCTATTTGGCCAGTGGTCTTAAGTTGTATTTAATGGGCTTGCATTGCTAATCCCTCCTCGGGATTGTGAATGACATGTTTGGTAGGAGGGTGGGTGGGGATTAAAATTAATGGTATAGGCTATGGAAAATAAGCCTTGTGTTGGAAGGTGTGAGATGGGATTTCCAAATCCCATGATGATGAATTTTTGAGTGTAATTGGAAGGAAATCTCGGAAAATACTTTTCATTGTATACATTCCGAACATGACATTAGAAAACATGGGATACACCAATCTAGGGACCATACCCTACACATACATTTATTGTTACTTTTTCAATTTCATCCACCTAATCTCATTTAATGTAGTTGGCCGAACGGGCCCTAAACGTTCTCAAACATCTAAAACATTCTACCAACTACTACACATATCAACATGAAAACATAACCACCCCAAGATAGTAGCGCATGCAAACTACAAGATAACAGTATGGATGACTAGACATCTGAGAAGATGGTCGTACTAAGCTCGGATAGAGCCATGGGAAGTGAAAGAAAAGGATAAGAGGAATGGGGTTTGATGGGTTGTTGAGTTGTGAGGAAATGAGCCACAAAGAGGGGTTTGTGAACTCAAGGTAAGTGAAAGGAAGAAGATGGGAGATGTATGCAACTGTGGAGGGCAGTTGGAAGCATAAAATGATGAAGAAAATCAATTTCCTGGGAAGGAGAAGATGGGATTTGAGGTTTGCACGATTTTGAGACAAAAAAGGGAGTGTAAAGGCTCAAATGGAAGGGAAATGAGAGAGACCGCAACTATAGGAGGGAGTTTTCGAATGGGTAATGACGGTATTGCACTAAAATGGAAGAAGGAGTGATTAAAGGGGCATTTTCTATGAAAAATCAGAAAGTTTGCCGAGAAAGGAGAGCTTGGAGGGGTGCGTTGTGAAGGAAGTATGTTATAGGGGAGTTTTTAGTCGACAACCCATACACCAGGGGCTTCCCTTAGCCCCCAAACACCATCGACCCGAGCCGCGGGCCCGGCCCAACCCAAATTCTGGCGAGGCCTCACCGACCAATGGTCTAGATTTCAAGGGATCGCCCCATGAGCGAGACCCTCCTCCCCCACAGGCCCCCAAAAACCCTGGGTACCCCTAGATTAATGTGGGTAGGCCCCCGACCCCGATTCACTCAATTTCGGGTAGTTTCGGGAAATTTCGGATGTATCTTACAATTTGGAGTGAGTTATCTGACGTAAAATATATGATTTTGGGGTAGAATGAGCTAATGAAGTCAACCAACCTAGCTATGCTAGGTTGCGCAGCCCAGAATTGTGAAAAAACCTTAGATCGATGGTCATTTCCCTGTTTCAATTCATCTTTACTATAAATAGTAGTTTTAGTTTGATTACTCTTCATCCGTTGGGCTTTAGGAGTTGCGCCCAATGTGAAAATAGCTTAGAATAATTAGGAGAACGGTTTGGTGAAACCAAATAGGACACTTACTATTTTTGGCCGAAAACCTAACGCACTAGTAGACATCACGACCTTATAGTAAGTCGCGAATTCTAGGAGTTTTAGTTATAGTTTGTTTCTGATTTCTTTCCTATTACTTGGTATCCCTATTTAAAGGGTTGTGAACTCATTTTTTTTTTTGTCATTCATTAATCAATTTTAAATTTATTAGAATTTTTTTTATTTTCTGCTTTCTTTTCTCGTATATTCGAGAAGTCTCTGTGAGGAGTCCAGAGAAGCTCCGAGGATTCGGAGTAGTTATCCTCATCACGTTTATCCCGTATTATACCGATTTTCAATGGTTGGGATGAGGTGAATTGTGATCTAGACCCGTCATTTGATGGTCTAGAAGTGTTCCGGGATCATTTCATACAATCGTTGAGGCCAACGGGTCCAATCTCTACAGTTGATCTCATCCAAATGTGCTATTTGGAGAAATAGGAAAACCTAAGTCTGTTTCTACATACCGTCACTCCCTCCTAAGTCAGAGTGCGTCAGAGTGCATCGTGTGACCATAACCCAGGTCCGGTTTAATCCAAATCAGGTTCTGATACCATCTTGTAAGGCCCTGAAAATCGGGGGTCGAGCATAAACTCAATTCCCGAGTTCCAACGCATCACTTATGCAACAAAATGAATGATGATTGAATGTTGACTATATTATGAAAAGGCCTAGCTATAAGTACTAGAGGGGGGGTGAATAGGACTATGCCAAATAAAACTTATAACAGCAGAATTAAAATGAATATGATAGCCAAAATAAATCACAATGCAGGAAAGTAAAATAACCTCAAAAATCTGATCTTGAGGGATTGATACAAATGTTGTTCTAAGGACAACCTTTCACCAAAAACCAGAGTTTATGGTAGGACAACCTTATTTCTAGAAAGATCTTTGTATCAAATCTCAAACCAAAGAGGAATACAGAATTAAGCACAAATTAAAATAAACTATAATCACAAATGTATTGTTCTAGGGACAGCCATACACCATAAAAATGGCAGGGCAACCTTGCTGGAACAACTTTAAAAGAAATTAAATTTTAAGCAGATAAAGTAATAGCTGAAAGTAAATTCTAAACTATTACAAAATTCTCACAATGCTTGAATTAAATGATTACAACATTCACCACCACACATACATCCCACAAATAAATATTAAAGATTAGAAATGTAAACCATTCAACCATAACACAAGGGATTATAGTGGTTCGCTTTGTGTGTTCACCAAGCTGTTAAACAACAACCACACAAAATGCTACTCCACTCTAATATCCTCACACGGGGGATATTAGCGTTCACTCACAAAATAGGTTTTCACAGTTCACCCAAAACCTTTACAATTGTGTCTTTGTCTCGTGGGTTTACACAATTAAAAAAAACCCCACTTCGAGTTTTCTGGCTCTCCTCGGATAACCAATACAACAAGATTTTTCCGGCAAATCTTGAAAGAAACTAAAAGCGAAAGGAATTTACAATTAAATGTAAAATACGATTAACTCCTTCGTTGTAGAAAGAAATTTCAGAGAACCAAATCGAGTAGATGATTGAATGTTCAAGTTTAATGTCCAGTACTCAATTATAATGGTTCTAGTTCTAATATATTTTAAAATTAGACCAACTAGGGCTTGCCTTAATTGATTTTGATTCCAAAGAAAGGGAATAACAATTCCTCGTATCAAATTAGATTGGAATAGTAGAAACAAAATCAATTAAACAAAGCTAAAGAAAGAGAATATAAAATAAGCACACTTAGCTTAGATGGAGCACAAAATTATTTCTCAGAAGTTCGACGAAGATTGGCTTAAAATGGAATAATAAAATTGCTTGAATTCTTCTGAGTTTCGTACTCTATTTATAGGTGAGCAGATCGCATCTTCGACTGGTCTAAGGAGCTCTTCGACTAGTCGAAGAAATAACAGATTTGAAAAAAATCGGGCGCGATAAGCTTTGACCGTTCTACGACTGGTCGAAGGCCTCCTTCGACTGGTGGTAGGTCACCTTCGACTGGTCGAAGGTCTCCTTAGACTGGTCGAAGACCTCGTAAATTATCGCTGGACTTTGAGTCGAAGAATTACGACTGGTCGTAAAAGAAGTCGACACTGTTCCTTCGACTGGTCGAAGACCTCCTTCGATTGGTCGAAGCCTAACAGACAATATGACAAGGAAAAGAACAATATAAAGGGATATGAAAGAGGAAATATGATGAGAGAAGAGATAATAGAAAGAAACGTAATCATCAACTCAAAATAAGCGCTTTTTTTGTCACAATCCAAAGATAAAAAGAAAATAGAATCCAATTCCAAATTGGATGACAAAGTGCGAAGATTTAAAGTTATTACAAACAAAAAAAAAACATATAAACTAGTCAATTAGAACTAGAAGACGGGAGCGAGGAATAGAGGGATCAAGTTGGTGCATGCCCTTGTTCAATCGCCTAAGGTATTTCCGCATGTACTTGAATTGAGAATCACGAGTATGAGACATGTTTTCAGCTTTTTCATTCAAATTCTCAACTTTTCCCTCCAATGCACTTAGACGTGCATCAAAATCGATGGTGTAAAATCTGGATCATTTGTTGAATCAGAATCCAGTTCTTCAAAGATATCATCCATATTAATATCATCCCCTGCTTCTTCATGACCAGCACCTCTACCATCACCACCTTGTTCAGGAAGTAATTCCAGCTTCATCTTATTGAGATTAGAGTTGTTGAAAATCAAATGATAGATAGGTGCCTCATTGACTGGCATATCGACCAACATATGTGTAGCTAATACAGTCATTAAAAAACGAAAAGGGATGTCACTATGACCAGGATGAAGTCGAAACTGAAGAATGAAATGACAGATTAAGGATGGCAGACAAATCTGAGTACCACTGGAAATAGCATGAATAATACGTACCATAAATGAGGTCAAGTCAGTTTTATTACCTGACCGAGGATACATATTAGACACAAAGATTCTGTGAAGTACTCTGTATTTGGGTAACAAATACCTTGCGGGAAGCGCATCCCCTTTTTTAGTCCAGTGAACATCCATGTTACACAAGTCTCTAGTGAGCATTCTTTTTTCAGATACAGAGGGTTTATCAGTCAAATTATGAATAGGAATACCCTCATCATTCACTGGAAGATCCATAAGGGAAATTAAATGACGATCAATTTCAAATGGCCCTTCATTAGTAGATATTTTAAAAGTTAAATTATCCAAAGGAGAAGTCACTAATACATGTAAACATGGATATAGCAATGGACCCAGTATGCGACCCACCCCAATGCAATAAGTTAACCCAACCTACAGCTTCAAGCAAAGGAAGGATATCAAAAGGAGCAATATGATTAACATCAACAGGATGTTCAACAATAACATTACGAGCTCTAAGGTCTATAACACCAGATGGATCATTAGTAGACTCAAGAAGATGACGTTTGGTCAATCTTGAAGAAGAAGAAGGACCACGGGAAGTAGATTTTCGACTTCTAGAAGCCATATGCAATAACAATAATAAGGAAATAAGGAAATGCAAGAGATTGAGAAAAGGGTTTACTCAAAACAGATTTTTTTTAAAATCAAATCCCCAAATCTCAATGAAATCCTAAATAGAAAGCTTCAAGATAGACAAGAAAGCAATCTAAACACTGATTTGTAAGAAAATGGATTTACATCTACCAAATATATACATTATGATACATATAGGCATAAATAATCATTTTGAAATACACATGCCAAGATCAAATTTCATCTTATTAAACCTGATTTTATCAAGAGGTTTTGTGAAAATATCAGCTCTCTGATCTTCAGTAGGAATATATTCCAGAGATATAACTTTTTCTTCTACTAGTTCCCGAATATAATGAAATCTAATGTCAATGTGCTTAGTACGAGAATGCTGAATAGGATTTTTTGAAATATTTATTGCACTGGAATTATCACAATGCAATAACATAGAATCTTGTTTAATTCCATAATCACTTAGCATTCGTTGCATCCAAACAAGCTGAGTACATGCATTACCAGCTGCGATATACTCAGCTTCAGCTGTTGAAAGTGATATAGAATTTTGTTTCTTACTAAACCAGGAAACTAAACAATTTCCAATGTAAAAGCAACCACCACTGGTTGATTTTCTATCATCTAGATTACCAGCCCAATCAGCATCTGAGTACCCAGCAAGTTGAACATTAGTCTCATGAGGATACCAGAGACCAAGATTTATAGTACTTGCAACATATCTAATAATCCTCTTAACAGCAATCAAGTGAGATTCTTTTGGATCAGATTGAAATCTTGCGCAAATACCAACACTTAGAGATATATCAGGTCTACTAGTAGTTAAATATATCAAACTACCAATCATACTCCTATAAAGTTTTGAATCAACATTTTACCATTAGTATCTTTTGAGAGTTTCAGGGTAGTACTCATAGGAGTATCGAAATTCTTGCCATTCTCGAATCCAAATCTCTTAATTAGATTCAAGGCATACTTAGATTGAGAGATGAATATTCCTTCAGGTTGCTGCTTAACTTGCAAACCAAGGAAATAAGTTAATTCCCCAACCATGCTCATTTCAAACTGAGATTTCATTAAGTCTGCAAACTCAGTAGTCAAGTTAGTACAAGTTGATCCATAGATGATATCATCAACATAAATTTGTACTATTAAAATATGATCATTATGTTTTTTAACAAATAGAGTTTTATCAACAGATCCCATTTGAAAATTGTGACTTAAAAGAAATTTTGTTAGTTTCTCATACCATGCCCTAGGTACTTGTTTTAATCCATAAAGTGCCTTTTTAAGCCGATACACATGATCAGTATTTTTGGGATCTTCAAAACCCTTTGGTTGTTCAACATATACTTCTTCATGTAAATCGCCATTTAGAAAAGCACTTTTCACATCCATTTGATATATTTTTATCTTTCTAAAACATGTGATGGATATAAATAGCCTGATAGATTCAAGACGAGCTACTGGTGCAAAAGTTTCATCAAAATCAATTCCTTCTATTTGAGTATAAACTTGTACCACTAGTCTAGCCTTGTTTCTAATAATATTTCCACATTCATAAGACTTATTTTTGAAAATCTATTTTGTTCCGATGATGTGTTTATCTTTAGGTCTTGTTAAGAGATACCAAACATCATTTCTTACAAATTGATTAAGTTCTTCTTGCATAGCAACAATCCAGTTTTCATCAGCAAGAGCTTCTTTTACATTGGATGGTTCTATTTGGGATGTAAAACATACATAATTACATAAATCCTCAAGTTGTCTACGGGTGCGAACACCAGTTAGAGGGTTTCCAAGAATTTGAGTGGTTGGATGATCTTTAATAGTCCTCAAATCAGATTCAATTTGATTTGATGAAGTATCGGGTTTATCAATGATTAGAACTTCATCATTATCTGAATTAGAGATTGGCTTATTTAAGTGATCATCAATGACTACATTGATAGATTCTTGAATCACGCCAGTTCTTTTGTTCAGAACCCTATAAGCACGACTATTTAAAGAATATCCTAGAAAAATCCCTTCATCACTCTTTGTATCGAATTTTCCCAAATTTTCACGATCACGTAAAATATAGCATTTGCTGCCAAAAACTCGAAAGTATTTGACAGTAGGCTTTTTGTTGAACCATAATTCGTAAGCCGTTTTATTATTATCTTTGCTAGTATAAACTCGGTTAATAATATAGCAAGCTGTATTTACAGCTTCAGCCCAAAGATTTTTAGAGAGCTTCATGCTATTCAACATGACATTAGCCATTTCTTGAAGTACTCTATTCTTTCTTTCCACAATTCCATTTTGTTGTGGAGTTTTGGGAGCTGAGAATTCATGTAATATTCCATGATCAGTACAGAACTTCTCAAAATTGCTATTCTCAAATTCAGATCCATGATCACTACGAATCTTACTGATTTGAGAAGATTTTTCAGTTTGAATCCTTTTGAGAACTTTTCTTACTTCTTCAAGGGTTTCAGATTTATCCCTTAAGAAGACTACCCAAGTGTATCTGGTAAAGTCATCAACTATTACCAGAATATACTTTTTACCACCACGACTTTCCGTTCTAGTAGGTCCAATTAGATCCATGTGAAGAAGTTCGAGTGGTTTTGATGTGGTATTTGAATTCACCTTTTGTTTGAGTTCCTTGTTTGTTTGCCTATCTGGCATTCACCACATATTTTATCTAATTTCAAGTTTGGGTAAACCTCTTATAAGTTCTTGATTGCTCAATCTATATAAATTTCGATAATGAACATGTCCAAGACGTTTGTGCCATAAATCGCTCTCGTCTGTATGAACCATGTAACATGTTTAATTAGATGAGCTGGATTCGCTAATAATATAGCAATTTTCAGACGTTCTACGTCCAGTTAATATTACAGAACCCTTATTATTCAGTATCTCACAGTTTTGATTAGAGAACCGAATACAATGGTTACTATCACATATCTGAGATATGCTAAGTAAGTTATGTTTTAGGCCTTCAACATATAAAACGTTTTTAAATACAGGAAGATTAAAAAGTTGAACCATACCTTGGCCTATAATCTTGCAGTTGCTACCATCTCCAAATGTGACTGAACCATCAGTCATATCTTTTAGATCCGTGAATAAAGCTTTGTCACCTATCATATGTCTAGAGCATCCACTGTCTAGGTACCATTTTAAATGACTTGTTGCTTTGAAAGCAATGTGAGCAACCAAGCAGGTGACTTTTGGAACCCATTTCATAACAGTTTTGGGTTTAGGAATATAGTTGGTCTTCTTTTGTTTATAGTTATAAGTATAACCTAAAGAGTTAGATTTTAGGAGCTCCTTGAGTAAATCTACTATCTTTTCAGCTAGTGGATTTTGTTTCTGGTTAAAGTTGATATGACTGCTTATAGGTTTTTGAAAAGTTTTTGAATTTTTTGAAAAACCTTGATAAGTATTTTTCCCTTTTGAGTTTGAGGACTCTCCTTTCACAAACATAGGAGGAGTATACTTTTGTTTAGGAGTTACATTTTTATCATAGCCTAACCCGGATAGATCGCCACATTTTCTTGATCCGGATAAAAGTTTTTCTAACTTTGGATCACCTTGGGCATATTTCCATGTGTCCTTTTGACTTAGAAGAGAAGATACTTCCTTTTGAGATTTTCAATCTCAGATTTCAAATCAATAATTAAAGAATTTTTGAATTCCAAATCGCATTTTGTTTTTTCAAAACAATCTGAAATTTGTGATTTTTCTAAGACAAGTGATTCAAAACATTCTTTGAGTTTAGAAAATTTTTCTTTTTGAAGTTTAAGTTTGTGACAAAGAATTTTACAACTTTCTTTATATAGGGCATTGTAAGCATCTTGAAGATCATCTTCATTTTCACATTCACTATTCAGATTTTCTTCACTTGTTGAGTCATTATCTGAAAATGTGAATTTGGCTAGAGTCATAAGTGCTTTAACTTCATTCCCTAACTCAGTTTCAGAATCTTCTGATTCAGAAGAAGCTTCAGAATCAGATGATTCATCCCACGTAGCCAACATACTCTTCTTCTTGGGTTTGTCCTTTTTGGGACATCTATTTGCCAAATGCCCATATTCTTGACAGTTGTAACATTGACTATCTTTCAAAGATTTTCGAGATTTTGATCTAGACTTCTTTTTATCGTTTGATTTTTGGAAATCAACTCTTTTCTTACTTTTAAAAATCTTGTAAAATTTCTTAGCCAAAAGAGCCATATCATCTTCAGAATCAGAATTTTCTTCTGAATTACATTTAGAGGATTTTAGAGCAATCGATTTATTTTTAGGAGCTTTAAAGTTTAACTCATAGGTTTGTAAAGAACCAACTAGTTCTTCTACCCTCATATTATCCGTATCACGAAGTTCCTGGATCGCGGTTACTTTAGAATTGAACCATTCAGGAAGTGAGCGTAATATCTTTGCACACACTTTACTTTCTGGGATTTTATCGCCAAGACCCCACATTGAGTTTACAATGTCATTTAGTCTAGTGTAAAAGTCCATAAACATCTCATTTTCCTCCATACGAATTTCTTCAAATTTGGTTGTAAGGAGTTGGACTTTAGACTTTTTGACAATTGAAGTACCCTCGTGTGTCATTTCTAGTATATCCCAGGCTTGTTTCAAGATATCACGGGATATGATTCTTTGAACTCATCCCGGTGATAGTGCGCAAGTAATTGCATTTAGTGCTTTAAGCATTGGCACTATACTCACTTTTCTCGAAGAGTGGTCCATAAATAATAAGGTGTACGGACATAGTTTTTGAACTGTCAGATTCAGTTACTTCAATGGTAGGAGTTTTCCATTCGGTCACTGTGGCTCGCCACACACTCTCATCCATTGATTTTAGAAAGATTCTCATTCTGGCTTTCCAATAGGCATAGTTGGAGCCATCAAATGGTGGAGGCCTCGTGACTGAAAGGCTATCAAAATTTGACATCTTTTTTTAAATAGCTTAGATCGTTAGCTCAGGAAATAAATCCTAATAAAAAGCAATAAGAACGAGCTATTAGGCTTTGATACCACTTGAAAAGGCCTAGCTATAAGTCCTAGAGGGGGGGTGAATAGGACAATGCAAAATAAAACTTATAACTGCGGAATTAAAATGAATATGATAGCCAAAATAAATCACAATGCAGGAAAGTAAAATAACCTTAAAAATCTGATCTTGAGGGATTGATACAAATGTTGTTCTAAGGACAACCTTTCACCAAAAACCAGAGTTTATGGTAGGACAACCTTATTTCTAGAAAGATCTTTGTATCAAATCTCAAACCAAAGAGGAATACAGTAATTAAGCACAAATTGAAATAAAGCGTAATCACAAATGTATTGTTCTAGAATGACCATACACCATAAAAATGGCAAAGGCAACCTTCTTTGGAACAACTTTAAAAGAAATTGAATTTTAAGCGAGATAAAGTAATAGCCGAAAGTAAATTCTAAACTATTACAAAATTCTCACAATGCTTGAATTAAATGATTACAACATTCACCACCACACATACATCCCACAAATAAATATTAAAGATTAGAAATGTAAACCATTCAACCATAACACAAGGGATTATAGTGGTTCGCTTTGTGTGTTCACTGCTTGTTAAACATGACCACACAAAATGCTACTCCACTCCTAATATCCTCACACGGGGGATATTAGCGTTCACTCACAAAATAGGTTTTCACAGTTCACCCAAAACCTTTACAATTGTGTCTTTGTCGTGGGCTTACACAATTAAAAAAACCCCACTTCGAAGTTTTCCTGGCTCTCCTCAGATAACCAATACAACAAGATTTTTCTGGCAAATCTTGAAAGAAACCAAAACTGAAAGGAATTTACAATTAAATGTAAAATACCTGATTAACTCCTTCGTTGTAGCAGCTCGGTAGAACCAAATCAGAGTAGATGATTGAATGTTCAAGTTCAATGTCCAGTACTCAATTATAATGGTTCTAGTTCTAATATATTTTAAAATTAGACCAACTAGGGCTTGCCTTAATTGATTTTGATTCCAAAGAAAGGGAATAACAATTCCTCGTATCAAATTAGATTGGAATAGTAGAAACAAAATCAATTAAACAAAGCTAAAGAAAGAGAATATAAAATAAGCACACTTAGCTTAGATGGAGCACAAAATTATTTCTCAGAAGTTCGACGAAGATTGGCTTAAAATGGAATAATAAAATTGCTTGAATTCTTCTGAGTTTCGTACTCTATTTATAGGTGAGCAGATCGCATCTTCGACTGGTCTAAGGAGCTCTTCGACTAGTCGAAGAAATAACAGATTTGAAAAAAATCGGGCGCGATAAGCTTTGACCGTTCTACGACTGGTCGAAGGCCTCCTTCGACTGGTCGTAGGTCACCTTCGACTGGTCGAAGGTCTCCTTCGACTGGTCGAAGACCTCATAAATTATCGCTGGACTTTGAGTCGAAGAATTACGACTGGTCGTAGAAGAAGTCGACACTGTTCCTTCGACTGGTCGAAGACCTCCTTCGACTGGTCGAAGCCTAACAGATTTTATCCGAAATTTGTAACAACCTTACGACCGATCGAAGAACTTCTTGGACTGGTCGAAGCAGAGCTAGGACTAGTCGAAGAAAGCCTAGGACAAGTCCCCGAACAGCCCAAAAACAAGTGTCATATACATATGACTTATGTATCCAAAATGGCCTACTTCTAAGGTCAACCTATGGTCATTCAAACCTCAATAAAGAAGTAAGGACATTGAAAATATTAGGAACAAGTGACCTTGAAGTTTAAGCCTTGAAGTCTTGATGTAGCTCAACCTTGAAAATGTCTTGAGTTCTATAAGATCTGCCTTGTACTCTTCTTGTAGTCTTGCATTCTTGAGTCACGTCTTGAGAGCAATACTTGAAGTCAAGGTTGATCTTTGTACTAGTAATCTTCACTTGTTGTAAGCTTTGCTTGTTATGAATGTTGAACTTTAGAAAGAGACTTGTTGTGAGCTTCACTAATGCAAGTTATATAACAGTGTTTTTGTCACCACTAATTTTGACAACATACAGGGATATAAACTATAGCACTTACATATTAGAGTAGTGAACATGAGTGAGATTAAGCCAAAACAACATATCATACTCTAGAGACAGTTAAATTTGCAAGCGGAAGACTATGATAGATAAATAAAATATATAAACTATGGTGAGTCTCCATAGTGTGATAACATTACCAGGTTAAATAATTACAAGTACAATCCTAAAATATACCAAATGTGTAAGGTCCTCTAATTAATATCCCAGAAAGCCTCGTCGATCAGGACATGGCTCACAGGAAGCCGTCAGAAGACAACCAATACAAGCCAGCATCGTAGTCATTGCAAAGGTCCGACTCCACCTCAGAAGTAGCGTCGCCATCTGAAATCAGACAATGTCTGGTGGGTGTTCGGAACACCGTCCCGTAACATGGGAGTGAGTAGCTAACTTAGTGGAACAATATAGCATAGGTTAACATGTTATCAATTTAGTCAAGCAGTAACGATAAAGTAGTACAATCAAATACTCCTAACTACTCTTATTAATGCAAGTATGAATGTAGTCATGATGGATGCCCTCACCGACATACTCCCTTATGCGACACCATCTTACGTTCACGGCATGCTTGCATTCTTCAGTGCTCCACATCTTCCAGGTACATGCAATGCATGATGATCATGATTACCGAGTTGTTATTAGTCTATTTCAAATAGCAGGATTGGGAAACTAAGGTACCTCCCTTGTATCATTCCCAAACATGATCCATTCTAGGGTCGTCAGTCCTAAACAATCTCATACGAGGGTGTGTTTCTAGGTCGCTGCAAGGGCTGTCAGGGCTGTTACACGGAATCGTTACACCACTCCCCCATCACCTTATTAATACAGGCCTAGTTTATACTCTGTTACTATGGGAAGGCTCATCGCCACACCGCAGATTTAGAGTATGCTCGAGGTCACTACACCGGGTATGGTCAGGGCTGTCAGGGCTGTTACACGGAATCGTTGCACCACTTCCCCATCACCCATTAAGCAATGTAGGCCGACAGCTCAAATATAGTGTCCTATACCACCATAATCGGCTCATGAGTCTGGTTGCTCAATGGTCACTACGGGGAGGCTCAAGGCCCCAGCGTAGGCCGACAGCTCGACCACGGTGTCTCATACCACCATGCCCGGCTCATGAGTCTTAGCAGATTAAAGCACCATGGTTAATGAGATTCCACTAGTAAGTTTGGTACCCTAGGTTCAAGCAATAGCGACCAAACATGGTGAACATACATTAGACATATTGGGTTACTTGACGAGCCTGACTAGCTCGAGCGCACAATCAACTGAACGACATGAAGTGCATAAGCACTTCGCGTGGCCTAACCACTGTCGCTAACTGAAGTACGACTCGGGTTCGTCAAACACATCCTACGTGGCGAAAAGAATCTCAACCACGAACTCAAGTCTGGTACCGATTGTCTGGACTATAAACATAGTCCCAATCATAATTAATCCATATTCAAAGCATGTGGAGTAAAGCGTAATAAACAAAGTAATTCAGACATGCTAACAAACATGTCATAAGCATGTATATAGCATGTTATAAAGCATGTCATAAAGCACCATATAAACAAGAATATAAACACATATATTTCACAAATAAGCAGTTTAAGTAAACAACCTCATGGAGGAAATCATACATGTCTCTAAGGTAGTTGAGAATCTCATCTCAACACCTACCTAAGGCATCATCATCCAAACACTTACTCACACAAGCATTTTCACAAACACTTAGCATACACTATTTCAACATACTTAGTGTATGTTAGCAAAACATGTATTAAGGCGAGTCCTTTCGCCAAGCAAGTATTTTATGCACATACGATATATTCATACAACAAATAGTCATGTCAAACACACTTCCAAAATATATACGTATACGGTACTTTCTACAATACACTATTTCTACATACATAGTGTATATTAGCATAACATGTATTAGGGCGAGTCCTTTCGCCAAATAAGTATTTTATCCATATATCATATATTCATACAACAAATAATCATGTCCAACCCATTTCCAAAATATATACGTATACGGTATTTTCTACGAATACCTAGAATATGTAAAATTCCATATTTTACGTCATTAATCGAAACAGAAAACAGAAAGCACTTTGTACATGTGCAATTGCATGTAGATCATGAATCTATCATTATCTAACATTAAAAGCGTTGAAAACTATAACCTATACACCTGAAGTCCACACCTTTTGTCGTAGAATCGTAACGGAGTCGATAGGTTTGCTAAGCTTCCGTATTCGGCAGTTTGGCAACCTATAGAATGAAATAGGTTAGCTATTTCATAACCGACAACTATCAACACCCCAAATCAGATTAGGGTTAGGGTTTCTTACCTAGAAACGAAGTCGGAATCGTCGGAAAAGTGATTAGATCGGAGTGGTTGAACACATATAGCAGCAGGGAAGAGTGGCAGGGAGATTCTCCCACTGCTCCCACACATTCTCTCTCTTTTCTCTCTTCTCTCTCTAGGGTTTCTCTCAAATTCATATGGCTGTGAGAAAGAGGGTTCTAAGGTCCTTATATAGCTTAAAAACATTCCAAAATAGACTCTGGGTTAAGGTATACTTAAGTTATAACCAAAGTGAGCCAATTTCAGCTCAACGGAGGACTTCTAGCAGCCCCCCTTGAGCCAAAAGTCGGACTTAAGTTCACAGACATTGGATTTACATGGAGTTACATTTTTATTCTAGTCAGGTTTCTAGATCACGCCTGGCGGACCAGTTTCAATTCAACGGTCAGTGGCTCTCGATCGAAGATTCCGAGTATATGGATATGTTTATGAAATTTTTCCTGATCCGAGGGTGTATTTGGGTCAGATTCTGACGGTCTGCTTGCTTACAAAATGTCCGCAAGTAACAAGTCTCAGATTATTATTTGAGATATTTATTTTGTAAAGAAAATAAGTGTTCTCACACTCTCATGCTCCGGACTCAAGCGAACAGCCGTGGGACACTGTCTGGATTTGATTTTCGAGATGGTTGTCAAGCCCAGCAAGGCGGTCCTAAGTCCTTAACTTCATGTTAATCGGACTTCCGACGTGCTGTCCAGATCTGATACGAAGTTTCAATGTGCTCCCGAGAGCAGCCAGGTTATGAGATTGATCTTAGATTTTAGGGTAACCTAGCGTCAATGATTCTACAAGTTTTGGGTCTTGTAAATCATATTTAAAGTGAATCAAGCAGATTTCGTAGCTAATCTAGTTTCGTACTTAGTTAACTTTGTCAAATTTCTAAAGGATTTAGTCCTATAAGATTTTTATCTGAGGTGGTACCTAGGCCTTTGTAGTTTGTATATAAGGTGATCCAAGTTATAATACTTAGCTAGTTTAAGATAGCGTCTAGGGTGAAAGTACTTAGAAAAATTGAAAGAACAAGGTCATGAAGGGTGGGATTTGTGAAGGAAATAGGTTCACATTCGATTTTAGACTGTGGAATTGAGTTTTGACAAGTTAATAAGGTGTTAGGAGCGACCCATTGCCTAAGGACGTCTAATCCCAGGTTGGCAAAAATCTGGAATGTTTACCTTTCAATATGAACTGCAAAACCCAAAATCAGTACGATCGCTAACGCTAAGTTACCATGAAACCTAGGATCAATCTCTAAACCCATTTGCTCTCAGGAGTGCATTGAAGCTCCGTATCGGACCTAGACTGCACATCAAAAATCCTATAACTACGAAACTATATTGTTATGACCACCTCACTGGACTTGACAACCACCTCGAAAATCAAGTCTAGATAATATGTCGAAACGCACAACTTGAGCTCGAAGCAAAGTGAGTGAGAAACATGAATATCTTTAGAAAATGAACTCAGACTTAAGTGAATTGAGTCGTTCGCTTGCTAGCCAAATCTAAGCTTTCAGACCATCGAAATCTGACCTAATTACACCGTTAGATCAGGGGAAATTTCTAACACATGTCAGTGTACTTGTGGCCTTGATCAAATACCGGTGACCGTTGAATTGAAACTGGTCCTCTGCAGTCAATTTGTAAATCTAATCGGACCAAAACCTTAACTCGACCTAGATCCAATATTAGGGAGCTTAAGTCTGACCGCACGCAGAAAAGGGGCTACCAGAAGTGATCCGTTGGAATGAAACAACCATTGTTTGGCTATAACCTAAGTATATCATGGCCCTGGGGCCATTCCCACCAGTTCTGGGCCTATATAAGGGCCTTAAACCCTCTCACTCCCTTCACATAAAAATTTTCAAACCCTAAAGAGAGAACAGAGAAGAAAGAGAAGGAAAGAGAGAGAAAGTGGGGGAGAGAGTTGGAGTTTGTTCGTGGGATTCAATCCCGCCACTCCACGTGCTTAACTATCACCTCTGTATTGCTATTCTGGCGATTTCGATCCCGTTCTTATGTAAGAAATCCTAACCCTAACCTGCGTTAGAGATTCAAATAGTGTAAGTGATGAAATAGCTAACCTATTTCATGTTATATGTGGTCGTCGTGCCGTAGACAAAGACTTAGTGCTCAAACTGAGTTCGATACTCGTTTACTGGCGTAAGATGCGGACTATAAACATTTAGGTTATGGTTTTCAAGGCTTTCAATGTCAGCTAATGATTTATGACTGACTTGATTGCTATCACATGCTTAGATACAATGTTTTCCGCGCTTTACACATACATATGAACTATATTGAATATAGTGTATTCCATGTGTTTCGTTGATATAATTGAATGAATATGGAATTTGGATCTATGCTTGCCATGATTATTAACTATGAAGATATGCTTGTTGTGTATGTGACAACTCCTTTGTAAAAAGGGCTTGCCAGGATATATGTTATAATTAGTCTAATACATGTATGTTGAAATGTGGAGTCTAAGTGTTTGATAAAATGCCTGAATGAGGAAACGCTTGTTGAGATGTATTTAATGAGGCTGTTGAGATAGGATTCTCAATTCCCTTGTCTGTAATTACAACTTTCCTCATGTAACCTATCTCGTTATTTCGTGATTTATAGATGAAATGCCTTTGTATGTTAACATGTGCCTTATGTGTTTGATATAATGTTCAAATGAGTGTTGTACTTGGATTGTTTGTTAAATCCCTATATGATTATCACATGTCTCCATATGCTGCATTTGAATATGATTAGGACTACTACGTAGTCCAGGCAATCAGTAACAATTCCTGGTTAAGTGGTCGAACTAGTCTCGCCATGTTGGATAAGTTCGGTGAATCCAAGTCATACAAGGATTGTCGATAGTGGTACCATGTCGACTAATTCAGCGTACGCTCGTACCAATCAAACTTGTCAATTAACCCGATTGGCCTATTGTGTGTTTACCATGTATAGACACTACTGCTTGAACCTAAGGTACCAACTTACTAATGTAAAGACCCGTTTAACCTTGGTACCATGATCCGCTAAGACTCATGAGCCGGGCATGGTGGTATGGGACACCGTGGTCAGGCTGTCGGCCCATGCTGGGGCGACGAGCCTCCCCGTAGTGACCAGTGAGCAACCCAAACTCGTAAGCCGAATACGGTGGCATGAGATATAATATTTGAGCTATCGACCTACACTGGCGCAGCCTGACTGTGGTCCCCAGTCGGGTCGGTGATGAGCCTTCAAAAATAGACTGCTAGTTAGTAGGGTGTTGGTGGAGTGACCTCTAGTATGAAATAAGCCTACCCCAGCGTAGCCTGGTTGTGATCCCCAGTCGGGTCGATGACAAGCCTTCAAAAATAAACTGCCAGTTAGTAGGACGTTTGTGGAAGTGACCAGAACTTGCCTATCGTATGTGGTTAACTAGGATTGACGACCCTAAATTGATCATTATTTGGGTTTATGATGTAAAGGGAGGTACCTTAGCTTCCTGAACCTGTTGTATGAATAAGTAATTAAGAATTAGGCTAATCATGTACATGCACTACATTTGCATGTGCCTTTGGCGTTGGAGTTGAGCACAGAGGAAGGGGTGCATGCCGCGACCGTAAGAGGAAGATCGTAGAGGGAGCGCAGGCGAGGGTATGCATCATTAATACATTTCATGTTTGCATTAACCAGAGTACTTAGGGATGTTTGATTGTATTACTTTATCATTACTGCTTAATTGAATTAATAACATGTTAACCTTTGCCTTATGGCTCCACTGAGTTGATCACTCACTCCCACGTTCTGGGATGGTGTTTTAAAACACCAACCAGACCCTGTTGTATTGCAGATGATGGTGATGCTTATGTAGTTGTAACGCCCTGAAAATCGGGGGTCGAGTAGTAACTCAACTCTCGAGTTCCAGAACATCACTTATGCAACAAAATGAATGATGATTGAATGTTGACTGTATTAGAGTAGTGAACATAAGTGAGATTAAGCCAAAACAACATATCATACTCCAGAGACATTTAATTTTGCAAGCGGAAGACTATGATAGATAGATAAAATATATAAACTATGATGAGTCTCCAGAGTGTGATAACATTACCAGGTTATATAAATACAAGTACAGTTCTGAAATATACCAAATGTGTAAGTTCACTGGCTTCTATCCCAGTACCACAGCCCCGACAATAGTACCAGGTCTTCAGAGACCCGCCAGAGAATTTCATGATAGGAGAACTTCTCCTCATCACCATAGAAGTAGTCCGGCTCTGCTTCATAAGCATCGCCATCATCTGAAACTCAACAAATCTGGTTGGTGTGTACAACACCGTCCCGTAACGTGGGAGTGAGTGATCAACTCAGTGGAACAGTAAAGCATAGGTTAACATGTTATCAACTCAATCAAGCAGTAATGATAAAGCAGTACAAATCAAACATTTCTAACTACTCTTGTTAAGTGCGAAAATGAAATGACATGATGCTGTATGCCCTTGCCAAACCACCCTCAAGCGACATCATCTTACGTTCGCGAATGCTTACTCCCTCAGTGCGCCACATCTACAAAGCACATGTGGTGCGATGATGCTCATGATTACCAAGTTATTATTAGTCCATTTCAAACAGCAATATTGGGAAACTAAGGTACCTCCCTTGTATCATTCCCAAACATGATCCATTCTAGGGTCGTCAATCCTAGTTAATCTCATACGATGTTATGGTTTGAGAAGCGTAGTGAAGGCATCGCAAAGGGCTCGTCACCCGTTAGCGCGGATACAGATCTCACCGTATGCGGCTCAATTGCTGGCCGTCAGCTCAAGTACAGGTCTCACCGTACTTGGCCCAATCACTAGCCGTCAGCTCGAGTACAGGTCTCACCGTACTCGGCTCAACTCATACTCTAGTTGCTGTGAAAGACTCGTCGCCAATCACAGACACTTGGAGTATACTCGAAGATACTACGGAGGACCGTCGCCGTCAAGCACGAGCACAGGTCTCACCGTACTCGGCTCTCGCCGTAAGTATCGACAGCTCGAATATAGTGTCCCATACCACCATAATCGGCTCACGAGGTTGGTTGCGCAATGGTCACTACGGGGAGGCACATGACCCCAGCGTAGGCCGACAGCTCGACCACGGTGTCCCATACCACCATGCCCGGCTCATGCGTCTTAGCGGATCGAGGTACCATGGTTAAAAGGGATTTCACTGGTAAGTTTGGTACCCTAGGTTCAAGCAGAGGCGACCAAACATGGTGAATATACATTAGACAAATCGGGTTACTTGACGAGCCTGACTAGCTCGAGCGCACCACAAGTTGAGCGATATGGAGCGCAAAAGCACTCCGTGTGGCCAACCACTATCGCCAACCGAAGTACGACTCGGGTTCGCCAGACACGTCCATCGTGGCGATATGAATCTCGGCCACAACCGCAAGTCTGGTACCGAATGTTTGGACTATAGGCATAGTCCCAAACTCAATCAGTTGTGAAGCATGAAGTAAAGCATGAGGTAAAGCACTATACACATAGGGATACAAATACTTAGAGTTCATAGGTGAGTGGTTAGAGTGAACAACCACATGGAGAGTGTCATATGTGACTTTAAGGTAGCGGAGAATCCCATCTCAGCACCTAACTAAGGTTCTAACACTTAAGTACTTACACTCACAAGTGATTTCACCAACACTTGGAATGCACTATTTCAACATACATGACGTATGCTAGAGAAGTGTGTACTAGGGTTGTCCCTTTACTAAACTAGTATTTTATACATATACATCATATTCATACAGCAATTAAACATGGCAATCATATCAGTAAATTTTATACGTATAGGGTACTTTCACGTATACCCAATTTCGACATACATAGTGTTTACAAAGGAACATAGATTTCGGCGATCCCTTTCGCAAAGCTAGTATTTTAATCATGTATTGTATAATCATACATGAAATACATATGTCAAACATTATTCCAAAAGAAATACGTATACGGTATTTCTACAACACGTAATTTCAACATACGGCGCATTTACAAGTAAACATATATTTTGGCGATTCCTTTCGCCAAACTAGTATTTTATTCATATGTTATATAATTATACATTAAATAAACATGTCAAGTATTTATCAAAAAAAATACGTATACGGTATTTCTACGTATACCTAGAATATGTGAAATTCCATATTTCACACCGTTAATCAAAACAAGAAACGGAAAGCACTTTGTACATGTGCAATTGCAAGCAGATCATGAATCTACCATTATCTGACATTGAAAGCGTTGAAAACCGTAACTTATACACTTAAAGTCCTCACTTTTGCCTTTGGAAACGGAACGAATCAGCAAGGGTAGAAGAACTTCCGTCTACGGGCGATTTCTAGCCTAAAGAGCGGAATCGGTTAGTCGGTACACATCCTACCTCGATCCCAACTCAAATCAGACCTAGGGTTAGGGTTTCTTACCTTCAAATGAGGTGGAAAACACCGGGAAAGCGTCTAGAATAGAGCGGTGTAGGCCGTGTAGCAAGCCAAAGCAGGAGGAGGAAGATCGGCAACAATCTCCAAGTCCTTCTCTCTCTTTTCTCTCTCTCCCTCTAGGGTTTTCTTCAAAATTCGTATGGCTGTGAGAGGGGCTGTTCTAAGCCCCTTTTATAGCCACAAACATTACGAAAATAGACTTAGGTTCATGGGGTACTGCTTATATAGAATATTCGCCGCTTTTCCAGCTCAAAAGGGAAGTTCTGGTGGCCCTCTTTGGACCAAACGTCAGACTTAAACTCACCATCGATGAATCTACGTGGGATTACGTTTTTGACTCGATTGGATTCCCAGATCGCACGTGGCGGACCACTTTCAGTTCGACGGTCAGTGGGCCACGATCAGAAATTCCAAGTACATGTAAATGTTCCTGAAATTTTTCTTAATCCGAGGGTGTAATTTGGTCTGATTCTGATGGTCAGGTTGCTTAATACTGACGTGTCAACGAACGATGCCAGATCACTATTCCAGATATTTATTTTGGCATGTGAATAGTGTTTTTCACACTACCTCGCTCCGATTCGAAATGAATGACCGTGGGACATCGGATAAAGCTGATTTTTGAGATGATTGTTAAGCCCAGTGGGGCGGTCCTAGTTCCTTAGCTTCGGGTTAATCGGACTCCCGATGTGCGATCTAGACCTAATACGATGTTTCGTTTCATTCCCGAGAGCAGACGGGAAATGAGTTTGGTTCTAAACTTTAGGGTAAACTAGCGTCACTTGTTCTGCAAGTTTTGGGTCTTGCAGATCGTATTTAAAGCGATCCTAACGGATTTCATGGCTAATTGAGTTTCGCACTTAGTTACTTTGTCTCATTTCTAAAGGATTTAGTCCTAAGTAATTTCTGGTCGAGGTGGTACTCAGGCCTTTGTAGTTTGTATATGAGGTGATCCAAGTTATGATACTTAACTAGTTTAAGATAGTGTCTAGGGTAACAGTTCTTAGAAAAATTGGAAGATCAAGGTGATGAAGGGTGAGGTTTGTGAAGGAAATGGGTTAAGGAGCGATTTCAGACTATGGGAATCAGTTCTGACAAGGTAATAAGGTGTTAGGATCGACCCATTGCCTAAGGACGTCCAATCCCAGGTTGGCAAAAATCCGGGGCGTTACAGTAGTGAAGCTGAACTTTTATGATGACAAGGAGTTCTCCTATATGTAACTTTCTGGCAGGTCTATGTAGACCTGGAGTTTCACTAACGGGGCTATAGGGTTTTGGATAGAGAACATTACACTTTCTGATTTTGTACATTTTTTAATTAAACTTGTAATTATTTAACCTAGTGACATTCATACTCTGAGGGCTTGCCATTACTTTTGTACAGTTTATATACATATCACAGTCTTCCGCTAGCGTACTTTAATTGCCTTTAGAGTATGATATGCTATTTTGGTATAATCTCATTCATGTTTATGGCACTAATATGGACAACATTTAATCATCATTATCTATGTTGCATAAGTGATGCGTTGGAACTCGGGAGTTGAGTCTATTCTCGACCCCCAATTTTCATGGCATTACAAAAATCATGAGATAGGTGGTCCTAATGGAGCAGGACCCACAACATGATTAACGGTGCACACACATGGAATTAATAATGATAATAATAATAATAGAAAATATTAAAACTTATTCTAAAAATGACAATTAATATCCTAAGATCAAAGTATAAGTGTATCCAGTCATCTGATAAGTTTCAGGGACCATTTTAGTCGTTGGCATTCGATCTCGGGAAGATCCGACCATTAGATCAACTAGAATCCACCATTAGGACTAGAAATTTATTTGTATGGCCCACCAAAACCTTGGACCCATCCCAATTGGCCAAATGGCTTAATAGGACCGACTGAACCCAATGGATGGAGTGGATTGGATCACACACCCCAGTGGACCCCACATTCGTGGTGTGTGTATAGTGTGTGGTGCATTCCCGTAAAACACCAAACTGAAAGCCCGATCAAATGATATTTTGACCGAGCCTTCACGTAAATGGGAGGAAATCTCCCTCTCTCTATTTCTCGTCAGCGAACGGACTGATATCCGTGATTTCGGTGTGTGGCCCACCTACACTGACCACTCAGTTTATATACATATCACAGTCTCTAGAGTATGATATGCTATTTTGGTATAATCTCATTCATGTTTATGGCACTAATATGGACAACATTTAATCATCATTATCTATGTTGCATAAGTGATGCGTTGGAACTCGGGAGTTGAGTCTATTCTCGACCCCCAATTTTCATGGCATTACAAAAATCATGAGATAGGTGGTCCTAATGGAGCAGGACCCACAACATGATTAACGGTGCACACACATGGAATTAATAATGATAATAATAATAATAGAAAATATTAAAACTTATTCTAAAAATGACAATTAATATCCTAAGATCAAAGTATAAGTGTATCCAGTCATCTGATAAGTTTCAGGGACCATTTTAGTCGTTGGCATTCGATCTCGGGAAGATCCGACCATTAGATCAACTAGAATCCACCATTAGGACTAGAAATTTATTTGTATGGCCCACCAAAACCTTGGACCCATCCCAATTGGCCAAATGGCTTAATAGGACCGACTGAACCCAATGGATGGAGTGGATTGGATCACACACCCCAGTGGACCCCACATTCGTGGTGTGTGTATAGTGTGTGGTGCATTCCCGTAAAACACCAAACTGAAAGCCCGATCAAATGATATTTTGACCGAGCCTTCACGTAAATGGGAGGAAATCTCCCTCTCTCTATTTCTCGTCAGCGAACGGACTGATATCCGTGATTTCGGTGTGTGGCCCACCTACACTGACCACTCAGTTTATATACATATCACACTTGACCATCAATACGGTTTATATACATTCTCACAGAGTATGATATGCTATTTTGGTATAATCTCATTCATGTTTATGGCACTAATATGGACAACATTTAATCATCATTATCTATGTTGCATAAGTGATGCGTTGGAACTCGGGAGTTGAGTCTATTCTCGACCCCCAATTTTCATGGCATTACAAAAATCATGAGATAGGTGGTCCTAATGGAGCAGGACCCACAACATGATTAACGGTGCACACACATGGAATTAATAATGATAATAATAATAATAGAAAATATTAAAACTTATTCTAAAAATGACAATTAATATCCTAAGATCAAAGTATAAGTGTATCCAGTCATCTGATAAGTTTCAGGGACCATTTTAGTCGTTGGCATTCGATCTCGGGAAGATCCGACCATTAGATCAACTAGAATCCACCATTAGGACTAGAAATTTATTTGTATGGCCCACCAAAACCTTGGACCCATCCCAATTGGCCAAATGGCTTAATAGGACCGACTGAACCCAATGGATGGAGTGGATTGGATCACACACCCCAGTGGACCCCACATTCGTGGTGTGTGTATAGTGTGTGGTGCATTCCCGTAAAACACCAAACTGAAAGCCCGATCAAATGATATTTTGACCGAGCCTTCACGTAAATGGGAGGAAATCTCCCTCTCTCTATTTCTCGTCAGCGAACGGACTGATATCCGTGATTTCGGTGTGTGGCCCACCTACACTGACCACTCAGGAAATCCGAACTGTCCATCAGATTCAGAGCAGGGCTCTGACCAAAACCAAAGAATTTTTACATGGGGTAATGCACTTATAGAGGCACATTCACGGGCACAAGTGGGCTGCATACAACCATGTTTCCTAAAAATGGAAACTGCCCTCTCCTATCTAGCTCAGCGATCCGCATGAGGGGTCTTCCCTTTAATCTTGGCCATCCACGTGGCCTAATCCCAGCCACTCGACGGCCTTTCACGTGGGTTAGAAGTTCCGCCCATAGCCAAACAGAAACCATGACCGGTTTCCACCCACAGTTTTGAAGACGGTTTCGGCCAGAGGAGATCCGGACCACTTGCTACTGATCTGACGGCTTAGGATAGTTTAGGGCGAGCATAAGAATTATGTGGATCGAGGAACAGTAGCTCACCTTCCATTTTCACAACCACAACCAAAAACTAACTGTTTCGCTCTATCCTTCGAACCCACCGCCTAGTCCTCCCTGAAGCTTTGAAAAAGCTTGTCTATGAGCTCCATGAGGTTCATCTGGACTGCCTAGAAGAGTTGGTTCGAGAAGATACATCCCCGACGTCAATCTACCATTAACGGCTAGCTTTCTTCCTCGTCCCAACTACAACAACCCGACTTAGTTGGGTCATGGTTGAAGTGGGTCTTACAGATTTCAGATGTCGGATGTGGGTGAGAAGGAGAAAGAGAGAGAAGAAAGAAAAAAAGGGAGAGAATATGAGTGAAAGAAAGAGGTGCGGGTGCACCACGCTGCTGTACAGCGAACCGAGTCGCTGACTCGATTCAAGTTTGGGGCAGGTCCTGCTGCGGCTTGCTAGAGAAAGAGAGCAGGGAAGAGAATGAGAAAGGAAAAGGAGGGAGGAAGGAATATAAGAAGAAATAGACAGAGAGTTAGAGTGTGTGTTGGGTGCGTGTTACACCAAACTTACCCAACCAAGTCACTAATGTGACCGCCTGAGTTACTGGGTTAACCAGCCGAGTTGAGCTCACTGTGGGTCACCTCCAGTCCTTGCTAGAGTCCCAGCAAAAGAAAAAGGAAAAAAAGAAGAAGAAGAAAACAGGGAGATAGAAGGATGGAGGAGAATAGAACGAGAAGAAAGAGAGAGTGGAGTTAGGTGAGGGGGGAGTTGACTCGCTGCCAAGTCAGCTGGCTCTAGTCAGAGACCTGCTTGGCATTCCAGCATGAGAGAAAGGAAGTAGGGAAGCAAGAAAGAGAGAAAAGAGAGAAAGGAAGAAGAGAGAGAAGAAGAGAAGTCGAGAGTGAGTGAAAATCGAGTTGGTTAGACTGGAACTGAGTTGACTCGATTCAAACTCGGTCGAGCTACAAGTAGAGTTGGGTCAGCTCAGATGTGTCAAGTGGAGCTACAAAGTCAATTGATGTAAGCCAATTTTCTCTACCTAAGTCAATCACTTGATTTATTATAATTAGCGTTACTATAGCTATTGTGATTATTAAGCATGTTTAGCCATTAGCGGGTTATGTGAGCTCGTATTACTTATCAAAAATAAATTTTAACCATTAGATGATAGGTATTAATATTTATGTACCACTTCTAAATGTTATCCTTGATAATGGATCACATTATCCAATACCATCATAACAAATGTTTTTGCTACATTAGCTAAAATGGATTATAACAGTAAGGTTAATAAATACTTTATAATTACTAAATTAACACTAATTTCACACCAACTAGGGTTCAAACCCTAAAACCTAGCATAAACCTAAAATCTAGGATAAAATCCTAGACCTAAGTAATCTAAACCTTAAGACAACACCCTAAACGTAGATAGTGTGTTAGGTTCGGGCTAATTATAGAATTTCATGATTCATGGTAGGTCGTGGTAACTATTATCATGGGCAGGTTCGTTATTGATAGTTATAACTAATAGCATTGGAAAGCATTTATCATTTCCCTTATGAAATTAGTGTAATACTTAACTTTTAGTAGTAACCCTTATTATATTATCATTGGTAAATACTCTATTGCTATTACTTGTATTGTTTAATAGAATGTTAGTCATTATAAGAAGATTAGATAATGTTGGTATATCTAGAGATGAACTTATGAACCACCATTATTAATATTGATGCATTAATACTTCTATCATGAATATTATTTGACCTGTTGCACGATATTAATGGTAATGATAATATTAAAAAAAATAATTTAGGATCCAAATCCTAGAATATAAGGTTAGGACTAAACCCTAAGAGAAGGCCCTAATTCTATATTCAAAACCCTAAAACTAAGTAATCCAAACCTTAGGTTACAATCTTAACCATAAACAGTACGTAGAACATGGATCTCACACACAACTTCACAATTCATGATAGGATACAATTCTAAGGGCGCAGACGCTTAGCAACACTAGAAAGTGATTCAAAGTACAAGGTGATAATTCTTCCCCTTGAGCTTTCCATCTTCTCATTAGTTTAAGTTATAGTTTTTATTTAGATTCATAATTGATATCTCCCTTTATAATCACATGTGTTAGCTAGTAAAAATTGAATTGTTGTATTACATGTTTTATGATTATCCTGTATAATTATTCATGCTTGTGTTCTTTTTTGTGGATTACCTGTGGAACTTAAACTGGTACATTAGTGGGAAATTCCCAAATATGAATGTACACCCATACTTGGGATGTAACTTGACTAGTTGTGATCGTAATAGATCTTCGAATTAGTGGTTATTGGGTGATGGTCAGATGGATCATTGATGTGGGCCTACCATCCCGGGGTTGTCGTGTCCAGTGATTTTTAAGGATGGTTTTCATCGTATGGTTTTGATATTCGCCCTATGTGGTATATTTTGATACTCGCCCTACATGCTTCTGTTTTGATATTTTCCCTATATTTGATGTTTTATACTGTGCAATCATGCGATGGTAAGCCCCATATATTGTAATATGATTGGCCACTAGTTGACAGGTTTCCATTAAACATCCTAAGATGGTAGTCTCATATGCTGGGGATAGTGGAATGGGACACTATGCTCGAGCCGTCAGCCTATGCTGGGTCATGTGCTCCCCATAGTGACCGTGAGCTTGCTTAAATCGACTGGTTGCAATTGGACTAATAATGGACTGACAAATCATGCATACATGCCATATTACGATGACTTGGATCACTTTACCCTGCGATTACGCTGAATGTTGTGCTTATGAACAGTCATTCGATTTATGATGATGACTTGGATCATCATGCCCATGTGATACACCGAGTGTTGCGCTGATGACCAATCATATTCATGCCTGTCTGGATGTTTTACCCGGGGCACAGACCGTCTGGATGTTTTACCCGAGTCGATGATTTCATGGGTGACGACCCTACTGTCCGTCTGGATGTTTTACCCAGGACAATGATTGCATTCACACATCAATGCAACTAATAAGATTATATTTACTCTTTTTTGGGTGTAGGGATGTTTATATTATTTCTTACCTAATGCGGAAGTGTGTAATCTTGAGGGGAGTTCACACTGAGTTAGCCACTCATCCATCAAATATATAATCGTACAGGTAGCACATGTGGCCCTGATGATGTTCACACTCATATTGGTGAGGAGCAGGCTATGGTTGATAAGGGTGCATGATTATATTTGTTAAGGCTGCTACAGGATTCAACAGCTCAAGAATGTTACAATTTACTTTATTTCACATGTGATATTATTTCAATTTGTAATTATAAGAATGGGGACATTAGTTTGTATAAGTCATTATGGGCAGCTCTTGTATATTCTAAATGAAATTTGAAAATTTCCTTTATGCTTACTTGTCCATTCTACGCTCATCTGCTTCCTCTGATAAAAGAAGAAAAAATATATTTGACCATCGTTTAAGGTTAACACTTAGGTTTTTGGGAAACGGGTCGTGTACTCGGGTCCTGAAAAGTCGAGGTGTTACGTTAACTAAATTACATTTAAATTATAAGACATGATGCGGTCCTTGGGTTGTTCTGCCTGGGGTTATACTCGGGTCTCTGTACAGATTTTTTCGGGACATTACAATCTACCCCTTTAAAGAAAATTTCGTCCTCGAAATTTGTGGGTAGTTCTTTTGGACCTCAACTTCCATTTTCCAAGTAGCCTCCTCCTCGGTGTGGTGTGTCTATAACTCTTTCACGAGTGGGATGACCTTGCTGCTTAATACTTGCTCTTTCCTATCTAGAACATGCGTGGGTCGCAAAACATAGGTGGCGTCTTCTCTTAGTTGACTTGCTCCCACTTGATAATATGAGTGGGGTCGGGAACATATTTCTTCAGCATCGACACATGGAACACATTGTGTACGTCTGCAAGTGGTGTGGACAAGGCGAGACGGTATGCCACCACACCCACTTGGTCTAAAATCTGGAAAGGCCCAATGAACCTCGGCGTGAGTTCCCCTTTCCTGCCAAAACGAAGTACTCCCTTCATTAGGAAAACTTTAAGGAATTCATGGTCCCCAACTTCAAATTCCAACTATCTCCGTCTCGTATTAGCATAGCTTTTATGCCTACTCTGGGCTATAAGGAGTCGACGCCTGATTATATTGATCTTTTCTGAGGTCGCCTGAACCAAATCTGGGCCAACCAAGCTCTTCTCGCCAACTTTCGCCCAACAATGTGAAGCCCAACATGGACGTCCATACAAGGCTTCGTAAGGAGCCATGACAATGCTTGCTTGGAAGCTGTTGTTATAGGCAAATTCGGCATAAAGGAAACAGTCATTCCAGCTGTACTTGAAGTCAAGTACGCATGCTCGTAACATGTCCTTAGTATCTGATTTACCCGCTCTGTCTGCCCATCGGTCTGTGGGTGGAACATGATACTAAATTTCAGCTTCACCCCTATCGCCTCTTGTATTCGAGTCTAGAATATAGACGTGAATCGTATGTCTCGGTCCGACACAATCAATAAAGGAACTCCATGCAGTCGTACTATCTCCTTAATGTACAGCTTAGCAAGGTCATTTTCTGAATTAGAAACTCGAATCGGGAGGAAATGGGCCGACTTTGTCAACCGGTCCACAATCACCCAAATGGAGTCATGCCCCTTTCTCGTCTTTGGTAACTCGAATATGAAATCCATAGATATAAAATCCCACTTCCACTCGACTATGGGCATGAGTCAAAGTAAACCAGGGGGGTCGGCGGTACTCAGCCTTGACTTGGTGACGCGTCAGGCATCGGGACACAAAGTATGTTATTTGGACCTTCATGTTGTCCCACCAGTATGAACGCTTCACGTCCCGATACATTTTCGTACTACCCAGATGCATCGCCAACTTTGAATTGTGAGCGGCCTCTAAAACTTCGCTCCTCAAGTCGTGAAGGTTCGGGACGCATAGGCGGCCACGATACCGTAAACCTCCATCTAAGCCAATCCTCCATTCTGATTCTTCACTGTCGCTTGCATGTTCTCTCATCTTTAACAATAGCTATCTTCTTTCTGAGCCACAATGATTGGGTCATCAATAAGTGGTTGTACGTGGAAGTGTGCGACGCTCTCGAATGGCTCCTCCACTATCAGCCTCTGTTCGAAATCTCGCACAAACTCTACCATATTCCACTCTCCTACCATCAGTGGGGCTGTAAATTCTATAGTTTTCTTGCAGCTCAACGCATCGCCCACAAGGTTGGCCTTGCCAGGATGGTAGGAGACTTCAAACTTGAAGTGTTTTAATGTCTCCATCCAACGGCGCTGCCTCATATTCAAGTCCCTCTATGTAAAGATGTACTTGAGGCTCTTATGGTCATAAAAGGGCTGGAACTCCTCTCCGTAGAGGTAATGTCTCCAAAGCTTTAATACGAAAATGACTGCTGCCAACTCCAGGTCTTGAGTGGGGTAATTTTCTTCATGTTTCCTCAACTGTCGTGAGGCATAGGCGATCACCCTATCCTTCTGCATAAGTACACACCCCAAACCAACTCGAGAGGTGTCGGCGTAAATAGTATTTTTGACCCCTTGCTCTGGCAGCACTAGCACAGGTGCAGACGTCAGCTTGTCCTTTAATTCTTGAAAGGCTGCCTCTGCTTTCTCATTCCAAGAAAATTTAAGATATTTCCGAGTAAGTTGAGACAATGGTCGGGCTATCTTGGAGAAATCTTTAATGAATCGGTGATAATAGCCGGCAAGTCCTAGGAAACTCCTCACCTCTATGACTGAGCCGGCCTACTCCCAGTCCTGCACTGCGGTCACCTTAGCAAGGTCTACGGTGATTCCTTCCTTAGAAATTATGTGTCCCAAAAACTTGACTTCTTCCTTCCAGAAGTCGCATTTTTGGTACCATGCAAACAACTGATTCTACCTAAAAGTATCAAGGACTTCTCGCAAATGTCGTCTATAAATACAATGATGAATCGGTAAAGATACGGCCGAAACACCTGGTTCATGAGATCCATTAATACAGCCGGTGCATTTGTAAGTCCAAATGGCATCATGAGGAATTCGTAGTGCCTGAAGCTAGTCCTGAAAGCTATTTTCTGCACGTCTTCATTCCTGACGCGTAACTGATGATACTCAGACTGTAAGTCTATCTTAGAAAAATATTGAGCCCCCTTCAATTGGTCGAACAGGTCATCTATCCAGGGCAAATGATACTTGTTCTTTACTGTAATGTGATTCAGCCTGCAGTAATCTATACATAACCGCAGCGATATATCTTTCTTTTTCACAAACAACACAGGTGCTCCCCAAGGAGATACGCTCAGCCATATAAAACCTGAGTCCAATAAATCATCAATTTGTTTCCTGAATTCCTCCATTTTACACGGAAGCATGCGATACGTTAGTAAGGAGATAGGTGTCGCACCTAGCACGAGGTCGATGGTAAAGTCAATCTCGCACTGAGGAGGTAATCTAAAGATCGTTCGGAATACAGCCATGAAATCTCGGATCACTGGGGTGTCCCCAAGTGACATACCATCACAATTTTCCAATAGGGAAGCATAACAACGAATGCGGTAAGCACAACTGACCTGAACTGGGAAGGTAAAGGTTGTGCCCTTAGGCCCATGGGCTGTCACCAATCTGGTTTCATAGTCAATCTCTACCTTCATTTCGGTGAGCGAATCCATGCCAAGGATGATGTCGTATTGATATATCTGGGTTACAATCAGGTCAATGCAAACCACTCTACTCCCCAAGTCTATCGGGCAACTCTTAAAAAGCTTAGTAGCGTTTGAGAAGGTTCCTGTTGCGGCGATGACTCTCATTCCGATCATAGTGATAGTGTCCAATCCTAATTGGTTGACTGTAGAGTATGCTACCATAAAAACAGTGGACCCGGTGTCTACTAAAAGGAATACAGGTGTACCTTGGATGTGGGTAATGACTTCAAATGCTAGCAGTACTATAACTGTTGATTCAGCTACTTCGACGGCAAGTGCATGTACGCGAGCTTGTTGTGAGCGATTAGGCGGTGCTGTCATAGGCCGTTGAGGTGGCCTATTTCGGAATGCAGGAGGTCGATTATATGGTTGTGTCGGTGTCACGGCTAGTAAAGGAGAAGCTAAAATAGCGTGTGGTGCCTGGGGATTGATCCTTTGGGTCTTGGTCTAAGAGGGTCCTTGTTTTAATTTATGTCCAAGGTAGGGGTTAATAAATATCTTAATATGCCTATGGTCAAAGATCATCCTAAAATGGTTTCTAATAGTATAAAATTTTATATGTATATCACCATTTCGATCTTATGACTAGTAGGTTATGAGCAGACTATACTTCGATTTCATTAACTTCGAGAGGGAAGGAAGAATCGAGAATTCTAAAATATTTCAGAGGTTTGGAATGTTAGCAACATAAGGCCGCGGAAAAGGAAAAAGAAGGTACATCTCCTTGACATAATATGAACCTTGAATTCACAAGAGAATTAAAAAAAAAAAAAAAACTTATAATATTTTACTGTAATCCGTCTCTAACATGAGCTTACGGAGTATTAAACTATGAAACTCAATCCTACTCAAGGGTCCTAATTTAATTGCATAAAAATAACTTAAACAAAAATATATGTATACATATATATATATATATATATATATATGTAATCAAATTTAACCACAGGATGATTCCTAGTATGATTATAAATAATTCTTAAATAGACACCAAATACTAAACTTTAATATGAAAAGATATGACTAGTCTATTGGCAATTCGAAGTTAATTGTATAATTTTTTGGTTTCAACCCTTCTATTATTTATAACATATTTGTCACCTTTAGTTATCATATTATTTTTATAATTTTTATGGTAATCCATTATTAAGCTTACTTTTATTTCACAAAATTTAGTTTCATTCAAAGTTCCATAAAAATTATAAAAATTCGGGAAGTATTAGTTGTCCAAGACCAACGATTTTCTATTTGATTCCATAATATCTTTATTCCTTGTAACATTATTTTATATTTTTAGTTAGTGAAATATTTTTAAAATTTTTATGGTGGTTTATCATTAAGTTTAAAGTCATCCCACAAAATTTCAGTTTATTTGGAGTTGTAGAAAAATTATTAAAATTCTAGAAGTTGGATAGTTGTCAAAGCATCCTATATTTAACTATATTAAACTTTTTATTTTATTTTTTACTTATTTTTATATGAAACTAAACTTATCAAACTTCAATCAAGATTTTGAATCACCTAAATTGGAGTTATATTAAGGGAGATATGACTTTTTGAAGTTGGTCAAAAAACACAGAAAATTGCAGAATTCTGGTGGTCCTGATGGTGGTTCTACCACTCAATTTTTGAAACAAGTGTATTTCTCAATACAGAATGAGTTATTCAACATTACATATATGATTTTGGGGTAGGATAATCTGCTCTATCCAAATAACCTAGTTATTTTATGAAATTCCATAATTTTAATGGTCAAAAGTCCATTATATTTTTATTTTAACTATTTATAGTAAAATTTAGTTTAATTACAGTTCTTTATCCTTTAAGCTTTAGGATTTATATCTAATATAAAAGTACCTAGAAATATTTAAAGAATAAAGTGGTGGAAGGTGGGATTTTTGAAGGAGATGGGTTGGAAAGGAATGGAAATTGGTGAAAATGAGTAAAGGAGGGGTTCTTGAGGATATGAGTGTTTTGGGAGCCCTAGGTGATGGGTTTGGTGATTAAAAGAGTAAAAGGGAAGAAATGAAAAGGAGATTAGGAGAGAGTTGAGGTGAGGGGGTGTAGGATGTAAAGAAAAAGGGAGATTTAGAAGTTTAAAGATGGAGATTTGAGAGAGAGAGAGAGGGTTTTGGAGGGTTTGAGGGGTTTGAGGGGTTGAAAATAGGTGAAATGAGGGAAAAAGGGTGGTATGGATGTTTAAAGGGGGCCCCCACACGTGAGAGGGACCCACCATACTCGGCCCAGCGGCGGTGTGCCGCCGATCCCGCGGCGCCGCTGCGCCCTGCTGGTCGGGCCGGCGGTGCGTCATGCCCTGTTGGCCTGTCCGGCAGTGCCACCGCCATCTGGCAGTGGCCACCCCCCCACCCCCCTCCATTGGTTCTTTTTGGTCCGTGGGACCCCCTGGCCCCATAGACTCAATGTTTTGGGTCCCCGATAGGTCGGGTCCACCCATCGCGGCCTGATGGTCGTTTAATCGCATTCCCTGGATCCTCTTTTCTTACTCAAGATTTCTTTGGCATGGATCTAGCCTCAGTTTGAACCACAAAGTTCAATGTTTAGGTCATTTAAGTCGACTAGATTTGTTATCCTTGATCAGAGGTGACTTAAGCCACTGCCCATGATCTGAGTCCCACAGTTATAAACCTTCAACTAAACTATTGTGTTTGGTCTCACCTGTCAGCGAAACTTTGGGATCCTAATATCATCTCTAAATTTCATCCCTCCCTTCCTAAGTTAGAGTGCGTCAGAGTGCGTCATGTGGCCTATAACCCCAAGTCCAGTTTAATCTAAATCATGCGTTGATACTAACTTGTAACGTCCTAAATTCTGAGGGTCGAGCAAAGCTCTACTCCTGAGATTCCAAACATCACTTACCTAATATGGATTATGATATTCATATTTCATCCATGTTAATGAGTTAAGCATGCGTGGGATTATACTATACAACATATTATACTCCAGATATAATTAAGTTAAGCAAGCGGAAGTCTAAAACATATCTGTTTAAGTATGCAGGTGTTTCACAAAACCTCTAGAGTATGTTATCAAGTCAATCAAAACAGTAATGATAAGGCAATCATAACAATCACTTCCTAACTACTCTTTTTAATGTAAAAATGGAGAGCAAGTAATGATGCATGCCCTCACATCAATGCTCCCTCACAAGCAACTCCGACAGCCTATTTCGTAAATGACAACACTTCCTCAAAACGGTGCAACTCCAACGCCTTTTGGCACATCCTAACTAATGCAATGTGGTGAATGATTATGTTAGCTGAGTAATTATTAAATTCAATTCATCCAGCTTATTGGTGAGCCTAGGATACCGACGTTATATCACGAGTCCTTATCCGAATCACATGGTTCGTCATTGGACGTAGCAAATCATTACCAGTGTCCCTTGATCCAAATTTAGATGTCATCCATTTTTCTCATAAATCAACAATTCCAAAGGTATGGTATGATACCTAAATGTATGAGAATCAACCCATTATGGGTCATCACCTAAACTGAGTGTAATCACTCAATTCCGAGGTGTGAGTTTTTCATATAAAACCAAAAAAAAAAACACATAAGGAAAGGGCTCGTCACCCAATTCCATTCATGCTTGGGTCATTCGAACGGTACTCTAGCATGGAACTATCGGCCGGGTAATTTGACGAAGGCCACTCGAACAAAAACCTATCACCTCCATTAGTGCTCTATGGTCACTACGGGGAGGCTTGTCACCCTAGCGTAGGCCGACAGCATAGACATAGTGTCCTATACCACCATGCTTGGTTCCTAAGTCTTTGTTGCTCATTGGTCACTACGGGGAGGCTCGTCACCCTAGCGTAGGCCGACAGCTCGGACACGGTGTCATATACCACCATGCCTGGCTCATGAGTCTTAGTGGGATCACAACAATAATGGTTATGAGTAGGCTAAATCAATAGTAACGGTGTTATCCCATATTCTATTAAATATTATACAATCACTAAGCACAAGAATGATCATGCGTGCATTAGACTGATGTGAACAACTATGGAGGACCTTGGGCAAACCGACTTTAGGTGCAAATCATCCTGTGTAGCTCCAACTACTGTCGATCGTCTGTGTTCAACTTCGGTCGGCCGTATAAGCCTGGAATAGCCTCCCTAAAGGTGGCTATCTACATATTTGGATAATTTGCAGAGCTCAGTCTACCACCACAATACAATTCAACAATCCTAGTATTTCTAAGCATTCAACAAACAATCCATGTGGCTTTCTCATGTGGGCATTTCATCAAACACATAGACCATGCTAATACAACATGCCCTTATCAATTGATTTCATAGAGGAAAACATACATATGCATAAGACAACAGGGAACCCTATCTTAATACTTATTGTAAATACAAATCATCAATAATTTCTCATTTAAACATTTTACCAAACAAAGACTACGTTAGTTACAACATATGTTTTATCAATTATTCATACAGAGAAATCTATATGCATATGACGATGATGAATCCTAGATTAGAAATCATATCAAGCACTAATCATACCAAGCATAAATCATCACAATTTCCCATTTAGACATTCCAACAAACACATAGGGTGCATCATTTGTTTATCACATTTCATAGGTGTATCACATACAAAAATCAATGTATTTACGACCATACGACAGCAATGAAGATAGACATAAATCATTAGCAGTCATGAGAGCATTGATAAACTGCAACCTAAGCGTTTATAGTCTGCACCTTTCATTGGAATGCTCGACTTGGGCTCGGTCTAAACTCTACATTTCCAAAAATGGAACGTCGGGCACCTAAATAACGAAACTGGTTACTTGGTTGATGAACAACTATCCTGGATCTCTACAACGATATTAGGGTTAGTATTTCTTACCCAAAATCATAGCCAAATGAGATTTGGTAGCGCAACGGGGCGGTGATTTGGCGTGTGGATTTGTGGAACAAGGTTTCTGCACCGATCTCCCAAAGTCCTTCCTCTCTCTTTCCTCTTTTCTCCTCTTTTCTCCTCTCTCTCCCTTGGGGTTTTGCAAAATTCGTATATGGGAGAGAGAGAGTGGAATGAGGGATATTATAGGCCCAGTTGTGATGCAAATGGCCCCAAGGCCACTTTATACATTGCTTATACCCTATGGGCGATCGTTTCTGACGAACAGGGCTCTTAGGGAGACCCATTGCTCATCTACGTCATGGGGTACACTCCCTGAAAGTGGATCCATGCCAAGACATGATCTCGGTGCGATCAGATGAGCCGATCGACTATGGAGGGCCCGTGTCAGATCAACAGTCATACATGTCCAATTGGGGCCATGGTTATACGGATATGTGCAGGAAAATTTCCTTTCCCCATGGGTAAAGTTTGGTCATAAACTAACAGTAAAAAATTCTTAACTTTGCGTGAGAGTGAGCGACCCAATTCACCTAAGTTTTAGTTCATTTTCTAAAGATATTCGCGTTTCTCCCGCACTTCACTCATGGATCAAGTTGGACGTTTCTGGACACTATCTGGGCTTGATTCCCGCGATGGTTGTCAAGCCCAGCAGGACGAACATCTGATTATAGTTTCACGGTCATCGGACCCACGACGTGTTGTCTAGGTCCGTTACAAAGTTTCAATGTACTCCTGAGAGCGACAGGCCCTTGGGATTTCTCCTAGGTCTTAAGATGACATTGAGTCAGTGGTACTCATGGTTTTAGACCTTCCTATTCGTGAAAAAGGTGGCCCAAGCTTAATCCATAGATTACTTAGTACTTAACTAAATTCCATCTAAATTATATGACAGGATGCGGTCCTCGGGTTGTTCTACCTGAGGTTGTACTCGAGTCTTTGTGTGGATTTTTTCAGGACGTTACATAAAAAAAATAAGAATTACAACACAAATAGCTTGAGGAGGCTAGAAGAATCTCTCTTTACAACACAATATGAAACTATGAATTTTCATTGTTTAAAGAGTATGAGAAAGCCACTATTTATAGCCAAGGATCTATGGAGTTCGGCTGGCCCGAGAATCAATTCGACTAGCCAAACTTCAAAGATTACATTCCAATGGAACTCGGATATCGCTAGATAAAATCTTTCAAAACTTTGGCGGGCCCAAGCCCAAGTTCGACTGGCCAAACTAGGTTCAGTTGGCCGAGCAGGATGTTTGGTTAGCCTAACTAGTCCAAAATTCAATTTTTGTTCCATTGCTGGAAATTTGACCAAACCCACCTTGGGTTAGACGAAGGCATGTTCAGCTGGCCGAAGCTACCGAAAAAAGATCTTTTGAGATCTGTCTTTTTGGCCGAATCTTGTAGGGTTGGTCCAAATAGTTAGGCTAGCTGAACCAGATATCGGGCTGGCCTAACTTAAGTGTATTTAACATGAAGTATGATTCTAAATATGCATGAGTGAAATACACCTAACCCATGGTCAAACTAGGTTTATACCACCTGTAGGTTGACTCATACGAAGTGTTCTGTACTTCAAACCATGAATGATCTTACTTTGAGATGTTGAGTCTTCTTTCCAAATGATTGATCGAGTTGATAGCTTGTCTTCAGTCAAGCTTGCGATCGTAACTAGACTACGAAATTTGACAAACTAAAATGTCTTTAAGTGTAAGCACTTACAATATCCCCATTTGTCAAATTCATGACAAAATTCACTTATTCAACAATACAACTCAACACAATATATTACAACATCTCAAACAACACAAATCATTTGAGTCGACACATTGAATCTTGTTACTCCCCCTGAGATCATGCATTTGTATCACTCCCCTTGAGCACATTGTCATAAGCACATTGTCATATCTGCAAAAATATAGTTCATAGAGTGCATGCAAATGTGTGTGCTCATAAATGTGAGATGATCATGATCATATCCAAATATATATTTCTCCCCCTTTTTGTCAGAAGTTGACAAAGGAAGAACCAATCAATAAAGCACGATAAGATATAAGAATAAGGAGCAAATGACATAAGGATTAAGTTGCATCAAATAAGCATAGCATAGTATCTAGATATATGTCAGCAAGAGTAAAAAAACAATGTCTAAAGTTATTATAGGCGAAGAGTTTAAGCAAATAGATCAGCCATAACTAGAGAAGGACGGTGCCAGCACGTCAGGGTCATTAATCCTCAGACTCCTACTGAAACGATGAAAGTACTTTTTCATGTACTTCATCTGTCATTTCTGAGTCTGGAGTAATGTTCCCTGAGAAACATACAGGTCGTCCATCTTCTTCTATAAATTATCCAACCTCTCTGAGAACTGAGCGGGCTGGAAATCGGACTCATTGGTATCATCAGATTCTTCCAGATCTGCAAAGATATCATCCATATTGACATCTTCTTCAGGAACACCTTCTTGAACTCCTCACTGCTCAGGCCTTAGATCAAGTTGCATCATGTTGAGATTAGCATTACCAAATGGGAGTTCAGACTCCAGTGCTTCAATTGCAGGGATTTGAATATTATAGCACAATGCAATGCAAGTCACGAGATATGCAAAAGGAATAGAGCTATGGCGAGGACGAAGATGGTACTGGATGATTCGATAGGTGATGAAAGATGAAAGACAAATACGGATACTAGAAACCACTTAATGAATGATACACATCATATAGGGAGTAAGGTCTATCTTATTCCCACCATAGGATAAACATTCGAAGTGAAAATACAATGCAAGACATAGTATTTTGGAAGAAGATTGAAGGTGGGAATGAGTTACGGTTACACCATGGTGCATCAAAACCGCATAACTCCCTAGTGAGAGAATCTCTTTCTATTGGGTACATATCTTCAAAGATTGGTGGAATAGAGATTCTGTCTTCCGTCATATCAATATCTAAGATTGATGAGTTAATAGTGAGTGTGTCTTTCGCAAACTGAATGGAAAATGTTAATTGTTCTGAAGACACGGTATGTATGGATGCATACATCCCTCTTGCGATAAAACGATTGGATGCACCACCCCACACAAAAATCTTTTCCCATCCTACCACGGATAGGATTTCAATAAGGCCAAAACGGGCAATATGATTTGTATTAACAGTGCGCTCGATGATAATATTACAGGTATGAAAATCCCACACATTTTTTGGATCATTTTCTGGAAAACGGATATAACACACAACCTGATTAGCGGATCGAGACGAAGAACCGGTCTAGGGGCGTTGCACAGTACGCTTAGTGTGAGTTTCCATGATAGAAAATGATTATATATTACAAAAGAAATACCAACAAGTAGAAGGAAAAGATCTAGATCAGATTTATGCCAAAAATCCAACAAAATAGGATTCTAAATTTAAGAAAGATGTGAAATCTATAATAATGCATAACAAGGAACTTAAATCTAGAAAGAAACTCAAAAATATTCACTTATAAGGACACTAGAGTGATGGGTTGGCCCAAGGAACCACCGATGGATTGAAGGAGATGAGTATGGAAATGAGGGTTTTGAAAAAAATCCCTGATAAATCCCAAATGTGCACGGTTTGGCTAGCTCAAGTATGTCCTCGGCTGGCCGAATCGGGCGATCAGCACAGGGTTGGCTGAAAAAAATTAAATTTTATAATTTTAAAACATTGACATGAATAAACATTATTCTATTAAAGTAAAAATGTAAAACAACAAATTGCAATATAAAATAATTAATTAAGAAACACTACATAAACCAATATCATTTTTTTAATTAAAAAATCTGACACTATCAAGAATTTTTGTTAGGATGTCTACAAGCTGTTTTTCAGTATTAATATATTCAAGTATAACAAACTTGTTTTCAACTAATTCTTTGATATAGTGATATCGAATATCAATGTACTTAGTGTAAGAATGTTGAATAGAACTTCTGGATATATTTATTGCACTGGTATTATCGCAGTATAAATGCATTGTCTCTTGATCAATACCATATTCTGCTAACATCCTTTTCATCCACATTAATTGCGTGCATGCATTTCCTACAGCAATATATTCAGCTTCGGTAGTGGATAATGATACTGAGTTTTGTTTCTTACTCATCTAAGAGACAAGACAATTTTCAATGTAAAGACATCCACCACTTGTGGATTTTCTATCATCCACATTTCCTGCCCAATTAGCATCAGTATATCCAGCAATTTGTAAGGATGTATCATGAGGATACCATAAACCCAAATTAACAGTACTGGTAACATATTTAATTATTCTTTTTACTGCAGCCAAATGAGATTCCTTAGGATTAGATTGATATCTGGCACATATGCCTACACTGAAAGATATATTAGGCTTGCTAACTGTTAAATATAAGAGACTACCAATCATACTACGAAAGAGATGAGGATCAATGCTTTTACCTGTGTCATCTTTAGATAATTTGAGTGTTGTAGCCATGGGAGTAGCAAAGTTTTTACCATTCTCAAACCCAAACTTCTTAACTAAGTTTATCGCATAGTTAGTTTGAGATATGAAAATTCCATCTTCAAGTTGTTTCGCTTGAAGTTCAAGAAAATAGTTCAGTTCTCTGACTATGCTCATCTCAAATTCTGATTTCATAAACTCTACAAACTTAGAAGAAAGGTTAGCATTCGTTGATCCATAAATAATATCATCTACATATATTTGAACAATCAACATCTCTTCATAAATTATTTTGATGAATAGAGTTTTATCAACACTACCCATTTTAAAATTTTGACTAAGAAGAAATTTGTTAATTTTTTATACCATGCTCTAGGAGTTTGTTTCAATCCATACAAGGCCTTTTTAAGATGGTATACATTGTTAGAAAGTTAAGGATCTTCGAAACCTTTAGGTTATTCTACATAAACTTCTTCATTTAAATCACCATTTAAGAAAGCACTTTTAGCATACATTTGATAAATTTTAAAGTTTTTATGACATGCGATAGAGATAAATAATCTGATGGATTCAAGATGAGGGACTAGAGCAAAAGTTTTATCATAGTCGACTACTTCAATTTGGGTGTACCCTTGTACAACTAATCTTACTTTGTTTCATAAGATATTTCCAAATTCATTAGATTTACTTTTAAATATCCATTTATGTGGGATCCTGGTATTTAGTAACACTGCTAGCACACACATGTCCAGATCCGCACCATCGATACACCATACATCACACCCCAATACACCTAGCAACCCCACCCAAGTGATTTGTTTTGGATGACTCATGTAGACCGCATCATCGTTGCGGTCGCAGTGCTGAAAACCGTACGTCAATCCGATGCTCCGTTAGTGAGATACGACCAATCGAATATGTTGACGTACAAAAATGAAGATTTAAGAATAAGTTAAAAAAGAAAGATCAAGAGAAGATGCATAAAAAGAATGTAAAGAAAAGAGAGGACTTTGCGTGAACTCGTGCAAACCATGTTGGTTGCAAGGGACTGTGCAAAGGGGGTAATGGGTTACGTGCTTCTGCATGACATTTGGTGCGGTCGAGATGATTTAGACGGTTGAGATCTGATGAGAAGTGGGCTCATGCACGAAGATCGAGCGTTCACACGTGTGGAGACCTATAAATACCCCACTCCCCCTCTCATTTAGATAACGAAGATTACAAAGAAGGTCAGAGATCCAGAGAAAGAAGACCTCGAAGGTATCGAGAAGAGAGGGAAGAAAGAAAAAGAGGAAGGCTTTGTGTCGTGCCCACGCAACACCATGTTGTTGCGCGATAATAAATATAAGGAAATTGAAATGGTACCGAAATGATCAAATGAAATTAGATCTTTCTTCCATATAAGAATATGAGCTTAAGAAGGAGATATAAGATGATCATATCTGCATAATATTCCTCTCAATGAGATGAACAAATTATCAGCCGAAATGCTACCGGATTTGATTTTCAGATTTGATATTTAAACTCTCTCAATACTTGTATCTTGAATATTTTATCTTAAAATCAAGGGAAATCAAAGGATGTAAATGAACTCATAATGAATAAACGAGATGTTCGTTCTTTTTTTATTCTCTCAATTATGATTAAATAAGATAATCCTCCAAACTAAATGCATTTGTTTCTTGTCAAAACAAAATGGCGACTCTGCTGGGGACTGTCTTATTTGAGATTAATAGAGAGTTTCGAGAACTTTATCGAAGTTTGGTGCCTTACCGACGCCAAAATGGCGACTCTCAATGGGAACATCCTCCCCTTCATCTCTAAGATAGAATATTTTATCATTCAAATACTAATTGTGATTTTATATTATTGTTTGAAGGTCATTAGACGAAATTTCAAATTACGATCAATGGCAAATGCGACAAAGAAGACGAAGTTTTACTTCACAGTGACCGGATTTGTGATAGAATATGCAGCGAATCAGCTTACAGATCAGGAAACTTAATCTACTGCAAGCAAAAACAACAAATCCCAAGTTATGGCCGAAGTCATAACCGCTTCGCCACTAGCACAAGAAAACAATAATGATTGGGTTGTTGTATCATCCCGAAGAATAAGGGCCCGAGACGTAGCAATTGCCAGGATGAATTTGTCTCCACATAAAGTCAAGGGACCAATAACACGGAACACAACTAAAAATAATCCTGAACTCACTCCTCTAGCTCTGTACCTAGGGAAATCTCTTCCTCCTCTGACATCACAAGACTTCCCAGCACTACCCGTTATGAAAACTCGATGGACGAGAAAAGAGAAAGGAAAATCACGGATGAATAATGTAGTTCCTATTTCACCTCAAGATACGCCTCAACAAGAAACATCATAGTTGGCCGAATTCTACAGGAGTACAAAAAATCTGGATGGAACCCCTCTCTCGATAGGCCCTATCATACCCAGATACTCTACTCCTACGACCGCCTCTTCAGATAATGCAAAAGTTGTTGTATGCAAGGTAGGAACTGATTAAGGTCCACAGCCGACTACTAAAGGTAGTATAGCCAATATGACTTAAACACAAAGAATGTTGATGGAAGAATGCAGAAGTCTTCGAGAAGGCCTGGGTACTCTATCACACAATGTGGCTCGAATCACAACCCCTCCAATGATAGCGGCCATGAATGAGCAAGAACAATAACCTGAAGGCTCTCAGCCACCGAGGATGGGATCACATGAACCCGCTCCTGCGACGAGGGTAATAACTCAAGAAGAAGTACGATGAATGGCTGTAGAGGCCGTTAGAACAAAAAGAGAGCGTGAGAATATTGGAAGGTATCGATATAGGACACCATATCCAAGAGAAACGGATGATTTACCTTTCCCAACGAATTTTAAACACCCTAATTTTTAAAAATTCTGTGGTGATGGGTCACCTGATGAGCATCTCATTCACTTCATCACGATAATGGGTAACGTCTCTAATGTCACACAGTATTGCTGGCGGATATTCGGTTCTTTGTTGACAGGAAAAGCCTTCCGATGGTACTCCAGCCTAGCACCAGAATTGATACGTACATGGGATGTGAGACCCATATCCTAGCCCGTACCATTCTTTAAGCTTTCGTGGTCCTCCCGGTCGAATTCCGGCAACCTGCGATGCATAGATACCAGTTACGCATGACCCTGAGTCGTATCCTGTATTCCTGAGTCGGCTCGACTTGAGATTGTACCCTTACAACTGCACTGTCGCTGCAGTTCCGACGCCGCATCTCGTGCACTGATGCGATACCCTGGCTAAGAGTTGTGGGCTCGCGTTTATTTTGAGGAAAACACCGCACAAGAGAATCTCTACCAAATATCAAATTAATCAATCAAATCATGTCAAGTACACACCCCATCTCAACCCATCACTCTATCTCATCCCCAAGTACACAACCCATCCCCAAAGTCAACTCTCTCTCTCTCTCTCCACCCATCCCTTCCTTACACCCATCACTCCACCAATCATCCATCACTCCTTTCTCTCATTTCTCACTCTCCCAAGCAACTCCCAAGGAGAGAAACGTCCAAGCTCCATGGGAGAGAGCTAGTGTAGCCCACCTTCCTACCACCCAATCCCACCATCTAAAGTCCATCTTAACTGTTGAAATTGTTCCTTTGGTGCTCTAGCATGCATTGGCGGACGAAGGAAGAAGAGATCTAAGGTGGGTGCTTGTCTAGGATTAGATTCTTCCTTTCTTCCTTTGATCTTTAATTTTCATTTGCATGGGACCCATCTTGATGTATGTGTAGATTTTAGAGGGGCCCATAGTAGCAGGGTCCCTCCACTATGCCATTTCTTTCTCTCTCTCTCTATCCATCTCTTTCCCATCTTATGGCCCACCCTGATGAATGGGTTTTATCTCCACTGTCCAACCCACCTGGTTGCCCGTTCATTTGGACAGGCCCTTGATGAAGGTAAAACACAACTTTCAGCTTGATTCAATCAAGTGGGCCAAGTACACATGGACCCACCTTAATGTATTTTCCATGCCATCCATCCAGGCATGGCCTAGGAATGAGGTAGATGCAAATCTCAGGTGGAGCACACTGTGTTGTATCCTGCACGTGGGACCACCATGACGTGTGTGTTTATACTAGCGATCCAGTCCACTGGACGTGGACCCCACTTTGATGTATGTATCTGATCCACACCAACCATCTAATTTCCTAGATCATTTTAAGCGTTGAGCCAAAAAAATGGAGCTGAACCAAATCTTTGGCGGGCCATATTGTAGAGAACAATGGTTTGGGCAATGTAAACTGTTAGGGCCCGCTGTGATGTTTCTGTGCGTCAAAATGTACTCAATATTAGGTTTGCTAGGCATGTCTCGAGGCTGGGAACCCAACCGGCGGAGTGGATTCTCCTGATGTGGGACCCACCAAAGAAAAACCTAAGAAAAATAAAAAAAAATTACATAAGTGACGCTGCTGCTGCCAGCGTACGCTACAGCAAGCAGTGTCTTACTGCTTGTAAAATGGCCAGGGACCATGGGCCCCATCATATGCCCCACCATGATGCGTGTTGAACATCAACACCGTCCATTTGATGGGTACCCTTTAATTATTAGGATATCCCAAAAATCAGCCGTACATGGGTCTTAGGTGGGTCACACCTCCTAAAGCAGCAGGGGATTGAACGTCTACCATTGAAACCCCTTTTGGGTCACAGAAGTTTTGGATCAATATGAAATTTGTTTTTCCTCTTTATTCAGGTATTTGTGACCTCATAAATAGATGGGATGGAAAATAAACGTTTTGGTGGGCCCCACATGGGACCCACCTATGTTGAAATGGATTGGCTGGTGTACGTTACACAGTTGTATAGTTATGTTATTGACGTCAGCAAGTTCTGTGGATATAACACGAGGTGTGGGTTATATCCCAACCGTCCGTTCGCTGAGGACGTGGACCCCACCACCATGACGCATGTGGTTTATAGCCAGTCGTCCATCTGTTGAGGCGTGGGCCCACCCCACACGAGTGGGCACGTGGGACCCACCTTGATGTATTTATTCTATCTGCACCATCCATGAATTGGGATGATGCTGTGGGGCCAGCTTGATGTATGTGTTTTATACACACCGTCCATTTAGATGGTGCTGAGTGGGGCATGCCATGATGTATGTGACTCTCCTCGCCGTCCATCTGCTAGGGACGGTGGGCCCCTTGATGCATGTATTCTATATCCATCCGTTTATCGGTCCAGACGGTGAGGCCCACCTTGAGGCATGTGTTGTACACACTTCATCCCTTCATGGGACCCCCATGATGTACGTGCCTTATTAGCGCCGCCCAAGTCTAGCCCGTGGACCTCACATGGTGATGTTGATGAGGCCCATTAGATGAGGCCCAATCTAATGTATTTGAGGCCCATTTGGAATGAGCAGGGCTCACCTTAATATGATGTATTTTTGACCCATTTATTGAGGCCCATTGTGATGTACTTATGATCCATTGTAACGTATTTAAGGCCCATGGGTTGTGGCCCAATGCTATGTATATTGGCCCATATGATGAGGCCCGACATGTTATATATGAGACCCATGTGATGCGGCCCATGTGATGTGTATTAGGCCTATATGATGCGGCCCAATGTGATGTATGAGACGCTTGTGTACAGCCCATTATGATTGTATGAGGCCCATCGAGTTGTATATGGCCCATTGTATTGTGTATAAGGCCTTTGTGTGAGGCCATGGGCCCACTATATGTTTGGCTCTATGTGGGCCACTCCTTGGGAGCAATGTTGTTAAATGGGTACATTGATGGGCAATGATGGTTAAATGCCCACATTGTGACCTTCTCTTAGGCCCTTCGTTAGGCCAATTGTCAAGGCCAATTATCGATGTTAATTATCGATATCGATTATGAGTATGTGATAGCATAGCATCATGATACATGCCCATACGCATCATCAGCATGTTTATTATGAGATGTGATTAACCATTGCATATGTCATAGGGCAAGTTGTTTATGGGACTTCATGAGAGACGGATTTGCCCACATGAGCGCATGGTACACGCAGGATTACTGCATGATTAGATGGTATGACTCATGCATCTCGCATTTTTTTATATGACCACCGTACGCCCTAGCGACATCAGGGTCGTGGCCTTCACAAGCATATCGTGGACGGCCAAATGGGACACCGAAAATGGTTGGTTCGAGCATCTAGGCACTTTAGATGTCCATAGGTGAAAGTCCTTAAACCTCCATGGTCAGGAGACGCCCAACGTCTAAACCGAGTGGATACATGAGCGCCCGAATGCCGGACACTAGTAGGCCATGTCTCCCACTGTGTCGTGGTCGATTAGGAGGGGATGTGGCCTTATCTGCCGGAGTGTGGGGGCTTTAAGCTAGGCTGAATTTGACCAGCTCCCAAATGGGTCTACTATCGATGAGCCGGGTAGGCATTGGTATACTATCAGCAGGTGGGTAGTGAGGTCTTTTTCACTCGCTGGGCTGCATGGCCAGCCGGGGCGGTAGCCAGCTTGGAGTGTTATAGACCCTGGTGATGATCCCAGAGATGTACAATATGATATGTGGACTTATTGAGTAGGAGTTGCATACTCAGCATTATACTCATTCATTCATTCATTTACTATCCACTTGAGCTGGTAGTTCACAACTAATTAATATGTGCACCTTCGCAATGTCCAGGATTTCAGTTGGGATGCGTGACCAATCTAAGATTAGGAGTCTACCACATTGGGTCTATCTATCCAAATTTAGGTATGAGACTGGTTTAGATAGAAGTCCCTTGTGATGGACCCCATAGCTTGCGATACTACGTACTATCATCCTGACTTCACACTCCAGCTTGGCCATTATATTCGCACTACATACTGCAACTGCGGTATATGGTATTATGGGTTACTACGTTTCTACATTTATATGACCTAGATGAGGTTGATGGTATTCGTGGCTCTTCAGGATTTGCATATTGCATTACATCATCGGCATCTGATATTTAGCTCTTTATGATTCCGCATTTGCATAGTTGGTCCGATCTACATTACTTCCTCAATATATGATATTAGATTATTATGTTTTTGCATCGTATAGCCTAGATAAGGCTGATGATATTTATGGACTTACCAGCATGTTTCCTCATTACTTTGATGTTGTACGGTTTATGGATCGCTAGTATTTCCACTTACTCTGATATTTATATGCTTGGTATGTGCGTCGCACACACTTACACCACCCTCTAAGCTTTCTATAAGCTTATGCATGATAGATGCGTGCAGGTGATGTTAGGTTGCAGCAGCGTTGAGCATGAAGCGTGCAACAGTCTTCTGGAGCTTTGATTTCTATATATGTATTTCCCTTTCAGCACTGTATTTAACTATTTATATTAGTGGATATGTGATGATGATGTTACCTTTGTAATTTGGGTAAACATGTGGTTATGCTTATTACGAGTTAAATGTATGCTGAAAAATCCTTCTTGTATAATCCCAGGATCAGAATCTGGCATATGGACGTAGGAGCCGAGAATGGGGTACTACGGAGGTTGTCGGCACTAGATTTAATGATCGGAAATTTTGTGAGCTCGATTTTCAAGTTTAGGGTGTGATATGGGAACAAATGCAGGATGCATTTATGTTAAATTTTTTCTTATCGGATCATGATGTCAACATTGCAAAACTAGTTTCTGTATGACAGAAAGAGGCCGAACTAGTAGAAAAATTCATAGATCGGTGGAAGATACTGGGGGCTTCATGCAGACAGTTACATGAAGAAAAAGAAAAAGTAAAATTGTGCCTAAATTCTATGGAGACTAGAATTGCGTTTGGTCTCACTAGTGCTGATATAAGAACTTTTCGTGACCTATCTACGAAAGCCCACGCATTAGAATGAATGACCAAAAAAATGCCAGCGTTTCATTACGAGACAGGCAGAAGAGGGCACAGTAAATTAATGGCCAATGTTGTGGACTGAGAAAAGAAAAATGATATTCCTCATGATAGGAAAAGAGTGGAAAAAAGAGAAGAGCCAGATCATTACATAGGCAGATTCGACAATAAAAGAACAAGATCTCTTAATTCCCATGAAGGATTTACATTTGAGAAGGAAGGTGTTACCCCCATGATGAAACAACTACTATGCGCAGGTGTAACGCCCTGAATTTTGAGGGTCGAGGAAAGCTCTACTCCCGAGATCCAACACATCACTTATGCAATATGGATAATGATGTTCAGATTTCACCCATATTAATGAGTTAAACATGAGTGGGATTACACTAAAACAGTATAACATACTCTGGATATAATTAAATTAAGCAAGCAGAAGTCTAATATATATATTTAAACATGTAAGTGTTTCACAACCTCTAGAGCATGAGTATGTAACCGGGCTGAATATATACATGTAATGTTTCAAAATAAACAAAATGCGGAAAAGTGAATGTGTCTAACTAAGCCAAATATCCCTATAGTCCCTGCGTATTGATACGAGGTCTACATAGACCCGCCCGAGAGCTAAAAGCAGGAGAACTCCTCCTCGCCCATAAAGTCCTGCTCCATCGCATAGACTTCGATAGCACCTGTACTAAACCAGAGTCTGGTTGGTATTTTAAAACACCGTCCCAGAGTGGGAATGAGTGGCCAACTCAGTGGTACTATAAGGTAAAAGTTAACATGTTATCAAGCCAATCAAGTAGTAATGATAAAGCAACATAACAATCACTTCCTAACTACTCTTGTTAATGTACGAATGGAGTGCAAGTAATGACGTATGCCCTTACATCAAAGCTCCCTCACAAGCGACTTTAACAACCTATTTCGCATATGACAGCACTCCCTCAAAACAATACAACTTCATCACCTTTAAAGCACATCCTAACTAATGCAATGCGATGCATGGTCGTGTTAGCCAAGTACTTAATTAGGCTTATCATATAGCAGGTTTGGGAAGCTAGGGTACCTCTCTTTATATCATTGACCCGACCCGAAGGATCCATCTAGGGTTGTCAATCCTAGTTTAGCACATACGATAGGCAAGTTGTAGGACATCACTCCTAATGAAAAGCAGGCAATAGGAAAAATCGAAAGTTTATACTCGCGGTCACTATGGGGAGACTTATCACCTCTGCGTAGGCCGATAGCATAAACATAGTATCCCATACAAGCATGCCCGGCTCACGAGTTTTAGTTGCTCACTGGTCACTACGGGGAGGTTCGTCACCCCAGTGCAGGCCGACAGCTTGAACATAGTGTCACATACGACCATGCCCGACTCATGAGTCTTAGCGGATCGTGGTACCATTGTTAAAGTGGGCCTTTACATTGGTGAGGGGTACGTTAGATTCAAGCAGTAGTGTCCATATAGGTAAACACATAATAAGCAAATCGGTTTGTTAGGCAAGTTCGATTGGTATGGGCACACACTGACTTAATCGACATGGAGCACATAAGCACCCCTCGTAGCCTAACCACTGTCAATAATCGTCGGGCAACTAGGATCCATCGAGTCTACCCAATGTGGCAAGACTAATACGGCCACCTAAACAGAGACTATTACCGATTGCCTAGGCTATGTTGCAGCCCCAATCTTACTCAGATGCAGTAAATAAACACATGTGATAATCATTTCAGCATTTGACAAGCAATCCAAATAAATTCGTCATTTGGGCATTTCATCGAACACATTGATCATGTTACCAAACACTTGCATTCTATCCATAAATTGCGTAGAGGCAAATATATTACATGAAAGAAACTATACGTATGTATAAGGTAATTAAGAATCCTATCTTAATACTCTTAATAAATACAAACCATCAATAATTTCTCATTTAGACAATTCATCAAACACTTAGACTACACTTCACCAAATATATAGACTAGGTTAGTTACAACATATAATTTAACAATTCATTATATAGAGAGATCAATAAGCATATGACGATGATGAATCCTAGATCAGTAGTCATGGTAAGCTCAAATCATTTTTTAAACATTCATTCAAATATTTCAACAAATACATAAGATGCATCTTTTGCTCACACAGTTCATACATATATATTATACTGAAAACGGCGTATCTATAACAATATGGTAGTAATCAAGTCAAACATAAATCATTAGCTGACATTGAAGGCATTGATAACCGCAACCAAAGTGTTTATAGTCCGCACATTTCGTCGGAATACTCGATTTAGACTCGGTTCAAACTCTACGTTTCCGAAACGGAATGTCGGACACCTAAATGACGTAATAGGTTAGCTAGTTTGATATAATCAGCCTGAATCTCTATAACAAGATTAGGGTTAGGGTTTCTTACCCAAAATCGTGGTCAAAACAGATTGTATAGCGTAACGGGGAAGTGATTCGGTGTGTGGAGTCGTGGGAGAGAATTACTGTAGCAATCTCCCAAAAGCCCTCTTCTCTCTTTCCTCTTTTCTCTTCTTCTCTCTCTCTCTCTCTCTCTCTCTCTCTCTCTCCCTTAGGGTTTTGGAAAAATTCGTATATGAGAGAGGTGGGGTGGTATAAGGGCTATTTATAAGCCCAAAAGTGATATAAATGGCCCCAGGGCCACTATATACATGGGTTATACTGTTTAGGCAGTTGTTTTTGACAAACAGGGCTCACAGGGAGTCTCACTACTCACTTACGTCATAGGCTATGCTCTCTGACAATGGATCTATGCCAAGATGTGATTTTGGTGCGATCGGATAAGCTGATTGACCGTGGAGGACTTGTGTTAGATCAACGGTCATACTTACTCGATCGGGGCCACAATTATATGGATATGTGTAGGGAAATTTCCCTATTTCACGGGTGAAGTTCAGTGACGAAATTAGTACCTATGTATTGTGGCCCACGCGTGTTCTTACAGACTTCGGCTTCTATTTCCCAAGTAGCCTCCTCCTTAGTGTGGTGTGTCCATAACACTTTCACGAGTGGAATAACTTTTTTGCATAGCACTTGTTCCTTCCTATCTAGAACACGCATGGGCTGCAATACATAGGTAGCGTCTTCACTTACCAGCACTTGCTCCCACTTGATAATATGAGTAGGGTCAAGAATATATTTCTTCAGCATCAATACATGAAATACGTTGTGAACGCCTGTGAGCAGTGTAGGCAAGGCGAGACAGTATGCCGCCACACCCACTCGATCTAAAATCTAGAACGGGCCAATGAATCTCAGCGTGATTTTCCCCTTCCTGCCAAAACGAAGTACCCCTTTCATTAGGGAAACTTTAAGGAATACATGGTCCCCAACTTCGAATTTTAACTGTCTCCGTCTCGTTTCAGCGTAACTCTTCTATCTGATCTAGGCCATAAGGAGTCGACACCTGATAATATCGACCTTTTCTTAGGTAGCCTGAACCAAATTTGGGCCAATTAAGCTCTTCTCACTAACTTATGTCCAATAATGTGGAGCTCGACATGGGCGCCCATTTAAAACTTCATAGGGAGCCATGTCAATGCTTGCTTGAAAGCTGTTGTTATAAGTAAACTCAATATAAGGGAGACAGTCATCCCAACTGTCATTGAAGTCGAGTACGCATGCTCGTAATATGTCCTCGAGTATCTGATTTACCTGTTCTATCTGCCCATCGGTCTTAGGGTGGAACACGGTATTGAATTTCAATTTCACCCCCATTGCTTCTTGGATTCGAGTCTAGAAAATAGATGTGAATCGTGTGTCTCGGTTCGACACAATCTCTATAGGAACCCCATGCAATTGTACAATCTCCTTAATGTACAGCTTGGCTAGATCATCTGCCGAATTAAAAACTCGACTCAGGAGGAAATGGCCTGATTTCGTCAACAGGTCCACAATCACCCAAATAGAGTCATGCCCCTTTCTCATCTTTGGTAAGCTGAAAATGAAATCCATAGATATGAAATCCCACTTCCACTCGGCTATGGGCTTGACTTGTTGGCACGCCCTGGTTTGTCAAGTTACGTGTGTGGTGAGTCAGACTGGCTGTAAAACTCGATAGGAAGATTATTTCAAGTGTCTGCCTCAACCGGATGTGTGGAAGCTCGATCATAGCCTCACATCCCATGTCCCAAAACACCAGGTGATTAAAACCCTAAAAACAAGATAGACATCTTAGTATTTTTGTGGTGAGAAAACTTTTTCAAAATAGGAAAATCTCTAAGTTTTTCTCGCCCTGTCGATTCTATCGAAGCACCCTCGATATGATCAACCTGCACTGTCGATGTCCTCGATACCTTAACGATATTATCGATAAGAGGACCAGAAGTGTCCAGCAACTAAATACTCATCTGGACGGATTTATCGATGTATCGATACATCTATCAATATCATCGATATAAGCACAAATATGTCCAGCAACTTCACAATATATCTAGACGAATTATCGATGTATCAATACTCATATCTATATCATCGATATTCAAATCTCGAGCCCATCGAGAGTGGCTCGATAAGATCGACAGGCAGATTTTCGGCGCCCCTGTTTTTTAATTAAAATTTCAAACTCCTTCGATATATCAATGACCGTCCGATATGATCTGAAATCAAATATCGATAAGATTGGAGGTCCATCAATGATATCGACAGTGGGTATGCATTTCTTACAGCATTTATTTCAGGTTGGTTTTAACTATGATCGGGGGCCCTTCGATTTAATTGATATTCAAATATAGATGATATCAACACCAGATCGATTTCATCGAACAATGTCACAATCTGTCCAGCGAGTTCAAAGATAAATCAGCTGGATTTATCGATGCCTCAACTCTGATCTCGATGTCATCGACATTCAAATTCCGATGACCTCGACGGTTTCCCCGATCATTCATGAAAACTTGAAATATCTCAAAGTTAAGTCTCTCTCATTTTTCAAGTGTCGATGGATCGATTCTGTGATCGATGGAATCGGAGTTTAAAATTCGATGACATTGACAATGGCTTCGATTCATCGACCAATTGGCAAAGAGTTTCAAAAGCGTATGACATCGAGTCTGAGTCATCGAGCAGACCATCGATGTTATCGAGAGTATACGCTCGATGTTATTGAACCTGCTCGATGATATCGAACTCTGTCATCAATGTGATCATTTTATATCCGTTGGAACTTTTTGCCTATTTATAGAGGACTTGTCTTTTGTTGCTATGAGAGAAAGTAGAGAGAGCTTTTGAGTGTTTCAACTTATATCCTATACCTAAAGCCCTTTCTCTCAAGGGAGTTCATCCTCCAATCCACCCTCACCATTGATATTCAATAGAGTGGATTGGGAAATGAACTTCCGCATTCAAGGATCCTCCGGATACTACCTTAATGGCAAATCTTTATGCTGGGATGCCTTGAATGCATAAGAGAGAATCTACTATATCTTCCTTATAGGAAAATCTTTAGAGAGTAGGATTTCATCTCACCCTTGACCCAACCCGAAGCCAATCATTGGTATATCATCTTGCATTGTGGATCAGGGGAGCAGAAGACTCTTCGTCAACAAGAAGGAGGAGATCTTCGGCGTTGTGCTTAACGGGACTCATCAACTTATCTGTAAGTATCTAGAGTCCAAGAGGACACTTGTGATCATTCCTTTCTAGGTCTTAGTCTTAAGTGGTTCTCACCCTTTGAAGCCCTCGTAGGAGGCCTCCGGCGGGAGTGTACGTAGTGGGTGCATAGTGTGGACCCTTGCTCTTGTGTAGGGCATAAACCGTTAGGTCTTTGTGTAGGTCCTTGACCTGTGTGGTCTAAAATCCGGGTGCGTTGTGTGGACCCTTGCTCTATGGAGAGCATAAACATCTGGTTAGGAGTGAACCAGCAAAATTTTGGGTTTGAGGTGAACTGCGTAAAACCTCTGTAAAGGTTAAAGGTGAACCTAATTTAAAACCTTAGGTTTGAGGTGAACCCTGGGAAACCTCCTTAGTGAAATCCTGTACACTCAAGGGTTGAGTGCGATAGCCGGGAGTAGAGTAGACAAGTACTCGAACCACTATAAAAATGACTGTGTTTGTGATTGCTTTTCTATATGTGTGATTCATGACAATGCATTCATATTCATATATCTGAACACATCTCACACACACACACACACAGTCACATCCAACATAGACTAAGTTGCGTATTGTTATATCTTGATTAGTTTATGATTGGATCCTCTACAAAGCTTGGAAGCTAGTAGAGTTAATTTGTGTAATCCTGAAAATTGCATACATAATAAGATTACAGTGATAGTATTTTTAAATAACTCATAAATATTTAAAAAATCCTATTCACCCCCCTCTAGGACATATTGACATATTCCAACTTCTATTCAAGTGATCTTCACCGCTATTTCAATTAGTATCAGAGTGGGTCTATCTTTAAGGGCTTCACTGCCTAAAGAGTGATCTTGACTGAAGTCGGGAATATGGCTAAAGGAGAGGGCTCATCGGTCACTAGACCTCCAGTATTTGATGGATCAAATTATGCATACTAGAAGGCTAGGATGCACTACTTTCTGAGATCTTTAGATCATGACGTTTGGGATATAGTTGAGAGCGGATATGTGCTTCCTATTGAACAGATTATACTTGATAATGACACAACAATCACAAAGCCCAAACTCAAAGAAAAGTGGACAGCATTCGACAAAGAAAAACAAACATTTGAAGTCAAGGCCATGAATGCTATCTACTGTGCCATGTCCCAAGATATCTTCAACCAAATAAGCATGTGTGGGACATCTAAAGAAGCATGGGATCTCCTGGAAACAACCCATGAAGGTACAAGTACTGTGAAGCGATCCAAACTACAACTCTTGACCTCACAGTTCGAAAATCTCAGAATGGAAGAGCATGAGACATTTATGGAGTTCTTTACAAAATTGAATATCATTTGTAACTCCATGGGTGGATTGGGAGAAAAAGTTCCGTTACCGAAAATTTGTAGGAAAATTCTAAGATCCCTACCATAACGGTTTAATCCCAAGGTAACAACAATAGAGGAGTGTAGGAACATAGATGAAATGAAAGTAGAAAAACTAGTAGGTTCCCTACAAACTTTTGAACTACACTTCAGTCAATCCCAAAAATCTAAAAACACTGTCTGAAAACTTTAACGAAAACAACTCATGAGGACAGTGAAAGTGAAAGAGAGGATAATGATGAGGAAGTGGCCTTGCTGGCACAAAAATTCAGGAGATTCTTTCAAAAGAATCGTGGCTATCCCTCTAGAGGAAGAAAGGTGGATAACAAACTCTCTGCAAGCAAATTTGGTAAAAAGACCAAAGAACCACAATGGTATGCCTGTCGAGAGTATGGACACCTATCTACCGAATGCCCAAACAGAAAAACCAAGGGCAAGGCAATGGCCGCCACATGGAATGATACTGAGGAATCTTCAAAATCTAGCGACTCAGAGAGCAATGGTGACCAGAAATCAGTGAAAATTCTCATGGTCTCCATTGCTTCGATCATTCCCACTGAATCTGAAAACGAAAAAGAACAGCAAGCCACAGAATCATTTTCATCTGATAATGAGAAATCTGAAGAAGAAAAAGAGGAACAGAGTGAACTAAAAGATGCTTATAATCATCTTTATACGCATAGCATCAATATCCTTAAGAAACTGGGAATATCAGAAAACAAAAGCAAGCTGCTGCAGAAAGACTTGAATGAGACACTGAAAATTGAAAATCTTCATCTTTGATATAAGTATCGATATGACATTCTCAAGTTATCGATAGAAGGTCGATATTATTGACGCATCCTTTGGATATAAATAGTCGGGTGGCCAAGAATGGTATCGAAGACAGACTCGATGGAATCGATAAGTAACCTCTCGATATTATCGAAACAATGGTCGATCATATCGAAAGATGCCGCCCAATATAAGCCGATAGAACGCGAAAAGGGGAATTTTATTCTAAAGTTTCTAATTTCTTTCCCTGTTCGCTGTTTTCAATTGAACGGCTTAAAACTTTGTCAGATAACCTCAGGACATCCAATATACGGTAATATCCTCCCTAAACATCAAGATTCACTTCTTTTTGGATATTCCCTCTTCTAGTGAGGTGCGTTTTCTTTTCTGCACTTTTTTTGTCGTCATGGGAAAAGACAAAGAAAAAGTGTCAGCTTAGGGAGAATCATCTAGATCTACCCGACAAAAAGTCCTCGCCTCTAGAGAAAGAGCAAGGGCCCCAAAAAGTGGGATCCCCACTAGGCAACGATCACAGACTTCACGAGGTGGGTCCCGAACCGAACCTTCAGCACCACCTCCTCCAACTGGAGCAAGTTCTCGACCACTAAAATATATGGGCAGGAAACTTATTCAAGAGAGAAGGGTTGATAGGGAATGCCTCACACCATACAAATTGGAACCACTGTTGACCGCAATAGATTGGCTGCCCATTTTGAATTTTGGTGGGCCATGCCAACTTGAGAGAACACGAAATTTTCTTGTCGCGTGTCATTCACCAGTGGCTAATCCTCCGTCCTTCATGGTATCATTAGGAGGTGATGATGCATTTATCACACCAGCTACAATAGCTGAAACCATCTAACTCAACATGGCTCCAGAAGGTATCGCAGAGATGGATCTTGATGACATGGAAATTTGATCCAAGGTCACAAAATACCTCTGCAATGGTAAGGACATCCCTTGGTACTAAGGGAATGTATTAAAGTCCAGGTATATGGATCCCCGGTTTCGAATCTTGCATGATATCTTCACAACGAACATCTATCCTAGAAGCACCAACAGATCTAACCTCATCGGGCTCATGACCATGATCGTCTACTCAGTTGCCAGTGGGACAAAGGTCTACCTTCCATCTTTGATTGCTCAGTTGGTAAACGCAATTCACACGTCTAAGGACCTCCATCTGCCATATCCCTGGATTATCAATATGATATGCAACAAAATTGGGTTCCCATCAACTACTGATCCAGTATTCCCGCTCCAAATTTTTAATAAAAGAAATATCCAGAGAATGGACTTGGAGTTTCACGAATACAAGGAGAACCTGGAGGAAGAAATCCAGGCGGAAGAAGTTGAAAGAGAAGGAGGTGATCCCATGGAAAGGATGGAAATGGCTGAAGATGCACCTCCTGGATCTGATCCAACCCCATCCACGTCATCAGTCAGGCATGGAAAGAGGTTCAAAATGGACAGATTCGGGGCAATCCAGAGAGATATTCATTCTGTACGTGAGCAGTTGACGGTTTTGGAGTGAGTCATTCAGAAAATACAGCAGTCTGTACAACAGCTGGTGGATCTGTTGACATGTCAACGAGACGACACGATGCCATCTCATTCTGCTCCGTGAGGCTGATCATGCATGCTATCATACATACTCTATCATTGGTATGTATGACAACCTTTCTAAGATAAGGATTTTTTTGTTGGTTGTTATTGTTTTGTATATGCCCACGGCTGGGCTGACGTTGGTTACTTTTGGGTGTCCATACATGGGCTTAGTTATTTTGGTTGGAACTGGGATGTTTGTTATTTGATTTGGTTGGGATAATGCTTATAAAGATGGATATTTTGGTTTGCATATGGCTGAACAGAACTCACAGCTTTAATGTCATAATTAAGTTTGTGTTCCCCCTGGTTTATCCAAGTTCTGGAATGCATATGATGTTCTCAATGAATATTTCAACTGCTTTATCGTGTCTAAATGCATTCATGACTTCTGAAATTGATGTTTGTTTTAAAATGATTTCGTCTTTATACATCTGTATCTGTTGGTTCTCCCATGCAATTCATTCTTCAGTCAATATCACTTGTTATACCTTTGCCAATGACTGACAAAAAGGGGGAGAATAATTCAAAACACCCCAAGTGAAAATTGTATATCTAATGTGTTGCAGGTGTTAGGGGGAGCAGCTGCACCAAGAAAAGGGGATTTTTCAAGTAAGGGGGAGCAGATACTTATAGAATGTGTACATGGGTTAAAAAAATTGTAAAATTGTGTAAATGCATGTACACACAATTTTGGGTGTGTCTAGAAGTGTTATAGGGTGTTTTGGGTATTTTGTCACGTAATTGACAAAGGGGGAGATTGAAAGTGCACCTGCTAGTGCCCTGGTTTGTCAAGTTACGTGTGTGGTGAGTCAGACTGGCTGTAGAACTCGATAGGAAGATTATTTCAAGCGTCTGCCTCAACCAGATGTGTGGAAGCTCGCAATAGGTAAATCATAGCCTCACATCACATGTCCCAGAATACCAGGTGATTAAAACCCTAAAAACAAGATAGACATCTTAGGATTTTTGTGGTGAGAAAACTTTTTCAAAATAGGAAAATCTCTAAGTTTTTCTTGCCTTGTCGATTCTATCGAAACACCCTCGATATGATCGACCTGCACTGTCGATGTCCTGGATACCTTAACGATATTATCGATAAGAGGACCAAAAGTGTCTAGTAACTAAATACTCATCTGGATAGATTTATCAACGTATCGATACATTTATCGATATCATCGATATAAGCACAAATATGTCCAGCAACTTCACAATATATCTGGATGAATTATCGATGTATCGATACTCATATCGATATCATCAATATTCAAATCTCGAGCCCATCAAGAGTGGCTCGATAAGATCGACAGGCAGATTTCTGGCGCCCCTATTTTTTAATGAAAATTTCAAACTCCTTCGATATATCGATGACTGTCCGATATGATCTAAAATCAAATATCTATAAGATGAGAGGTCCATCGATGATATCGACAGTGGGTGCGCATTTCTTACAACATTTATTTCACGTTGGTTTTAACTATGATCGGGGGCCCTTCGATTTAATCGATATTCAAATATCGATGATATCGACACTAGATCGATTGCATCGAACGATGTCACAATCTGTCTAGATATTTCAAAGATAAATCAGCTGGATTTATCGATGCCTCGACTCTGATCTCGATGTCATCGACATTCAAATTTCGATGACCTCGACGGTTTCCCCGATCATTCATGAAAACCTGAAATATCTCAAAGTCAAGTCTCTCTCATTTTTCAAGTGTCGATGGATCGATTTTGTCATCGATGGAATCGGAGTTCAAAATCCAATGACATCGACAATGGCTTCGATTCATCGACCAATTGGCAAAAGTTTCAAAAGCGTATGACATCGAGTCTGAGTCATCGAGCAAACCATCGATGCTATCGAGAGTATACGCTTGATGTTATCGAATCTGCTCGATGATATCGAATTCTGTCATAAATGTGACCGCTTTATATCTGTTGGAACTTTTTGCCTATTTATAGAGGACTTGTCTTTTGTTGTTGTGAGAGAAAGTAGAGAGAGCTTTTGAGTGTTTCAACTTATATCCTATACCTAAAGCCCTTTCTCTCAAGGGAGTCCATCCTCCAATCCACCCTCACCATTGATATTCAATAGACTGGATTGGGGAATAAACTTCCGCATTCAAGGATCCTCCAGCTACTACCTTAATGGTAAATCTTTATGCTGGGATGCCTTGAATGTATAAGAAAGGATCTACTCTATCTTCCTTATAGGAAAATCTTTAGAGAGTAGGATTCCATCTCACCCTTGACCCAACCTGAAGCCAAGCATTGGTATATCGTCTTACGTTGCAGATCAAGGGAGCAGAAGACTCTTCGTCAACAAGGAGGAGATCTTCGGCGTTGTGCTTAACGGGACTTATCAACTTATCTGTAAGTATCTAGAGTCCAAGAGGACACTTGTGATCATTCCTTTCTAGGTCTTAGTCTTAAGTGGTTCTCACCCTTTAAAGCCCTCGCAGGAGGCCTCCGGCGGGAGTGTACGTAGTGGGTGCATAGTGTGGACCCTTTCTCTTGTGTAGGGCATAAACCGTTAAGTCCTTGTGTAGGTCCTTGACCTGTGTGGTTTAAAATCTGGGTGCGTTGTGTGGACCCTTGCTTTATGGAGAGCATAAACATCTAGTTAGGAGTGAACCAGCAAAACTCTGGGTTTGAGGTGAACTGCGTAAAACATCTGTAAAGGTTGAAGGTGAACTTGATTTAAAACCTTAGGTTTGAGGTGAACCCTGAGAAACCTCCTTAGTGAAATCCGGTACACTCAAGGGTTGAGTGCGATAGCCAGGAGTGGAGTAGACAAGTAGTCGAACCACTATAAAAATAAATGTGTTTGTGATTGCTTTTCTATATGTGTGATTCATGACAATGCATTCATATTCATATATCTGAACACATCTCACACACACACAGTCACATCCAACATAGACTAAGTTGCATATTATTATATCTTGATTAGTTTGTGATTGGATCCTCTACAAAGCTTGGAAGCCAGTAGAGTTAATTTGTGTAATCCTGAAAATTGCATACATAATAGGATTACAGTGATAGGATTTTTAAATAACTCATAAATCTTTAAAAAGTCCTATTCACCCCCCTCTAGGACATATTGACATATTCCAACTTCTACTCAAGTGGTCTTCACCACTATTTCAGTCCCACCAGACGAACGCTTCACGTCTCGATACATCTTTGTACTACCCGGATGCATTGCTAACTTTGAATTGTGAGCTGCCTTCAGAACTTCTCTCCTCAAATCATAGAGGTTCGGGACGTATAGGCGGCTACGATACCGCAAACCTCCATCTAAGCCAATCCTCTATTCTGATTCTTCATTGTCACTTGCACGCTCTCTCATCCTCACCAACAGCTCATCTTCTTTCTGGGCCACAATGATTCGGTCATCAATAAGTGGATGCACATGGAAGTGTGTGACACTCTCAAATGGCTCCTCCAATGACAGCTTCTGTTCGAAATCTCGTACGAATTCCACCATATTCCACTCCTCTATCATTAGTGGGGCTTCAAATTCTATAGTTTTCTTGCGGCTCAACGCATCGACAACATGGTTGGTCTTACCATGATGGTAGGTGATTTCAAACTTGAAATCTTTCAAAGTCTCCATCCAACGGTGTTGCCTCATATTCGGGTCCCTCTGTGTAAAGATATACTTGAGGTTTTTATGGTCGCAAAAGAGCTCGAACTCCTCTCCGTAGAGGTAATGTCTTTAAAGTTTTAATACAAAAATGACTGCTGTCAACTCCAGATTTTGAGTGGGGTAGTTTTCTTCATGTTTCCTCAACTATCATGAGGCATAAGCGATCACCCTATCCTTCTGCATAAGCACACACCCCAAACCGACTCGAGAGGTAATGGTGTAAATAGTATATTTAACCCCTTGCTCTGACAATACTAGCACGGGTGCAAACGTCAGCTCGTCCTTTAATTCTTGAAAGGTTGCTTCTGCTTTCTCGTTCCAAACAAACTTAAGATCTTTCCGAGTAAGTTGAGACAACAGTCGAGCTACCTTAGAGAAATCCTTAATGAATCGGCAGTAATAGTTGGCAAGCTCGAGGAAACTCCTCACTTCTGTAACTGAGTCGGGCTGCTCCCAGTCTTGTACTGCGGTTACCTTAGCAAGGTCCACGGCGATTCCTTCCTTGAAAATAACGTGCCCTAAGAACTTGACTTCTTCCTTCCAGAAGTCGTAATTTCAGTACTGTGCAAATAATTGTTTCTGCCTATGAGTATCAAGGACTGCTCGCAGGTGCTCTTCGTGATCTTTCCGACTCTTTGAGCATATTAAAATGTCATCTATGAATATGATGGCGAATCAATAAAGATACGGCTTAAATACATGGTTTATGAGATCCATAAATATGGCCGATGCATTTGTAAGTCCAAATGACATCACGAGGAACTCGTAGTGCCCAAAGTTGGTCCTAAAAACTATTTTATGCACGTCTTGTAAGACCCGTATCATAGTTCATACCATTCCATAGATCCCCGCAATCCTCCCTGTCGAATTCCATTAACCTTCAACCTTTATCCGACGTTTGCCGCGATCCTAAGCCGAATCCTATTAACCTGAGCCGACTCAAACCGAGACTTGTACCCTAGCGACCGCGCCATCGCCGTGGTTCCATTGACGCGTCTCGCGAGCCGAGGTGATACCCAGGCCAGGAGATGTGGGCCCACGTTCAGTTCAAGGAAACGCCGCACGTTTGCAATCCCAAGAGAACATGTCAAATCAATCCCATCAATCACCACATCATGTCAAGTACAACCACCCCACCCCTAAAGTCAACACACTCTTTCTCTACCCATCAAGTACACCTATCCTTCACTCACCGTCCCTCACCCATCACTCACCCATCTCTCTCTCTCTCTCTTACAACTCTCTCTCTCTCTCTCTCTCTCATTTCTCAAACCCATCTCCCAAGCAACCCATGTGCAAGCTCCATGAGAGAAGCCATGTGTGGCCCACCGTCATACCTCCCATCTCCTCCATCAAAGCCTCATCTCAACCGTTAGATCACGTTCTTTGGAGCTATACAACACGTTGATGGAAGAAGGATGAAGAGATCTAAGGTGGGTGCTTCTTAGAACTTGTTTCTTTCATGGATACTTTTTTTTATGATGATGTGTGGCCCACCTGATGTGCACAACACATCTAGACTGTCCAGGGCCAACAGGCCCACCATGATGCATTTATCCACCTGGCTGTCCATCGAGGACAGGCCTGGACGAAGGGAATCACAAATATCGACTGGGACACCCACACGTGGGCCCACCCTGCTGTATTGGATCCATGACGTCCATCCAAGCCTCCCAGGCCATGGCAGATGCAAATCTTTGGTGAAGCGCACCGTGCTGAATCCAACACGTGGGACCACCATGGTATGTTATCCATCCACGCCATCCATCTGATGTGGGCCCTGATGTGAGTATCTTGACCACCCGTGTATGGGACGTGGGCCCCCACCCAAGATGTACGTGTGGTGTATCAACACCGTCCATTGACGGTGGGACCCACCTCCATGTATCCTGCATCAGGCCGCTCATCCAGGGCATGGACGCTGTATGCCTTTAATAATAATAATGATAATAATAATAATAATAATATACTATATTATGTGACCCACGTGGGGCCCACCTATCTTGGATATCTGATTGCCTGGTGTACCTCATACCTGCTATATGGCTGGTATTGACGCCACCAAGTTATGTGGGCCACAGCATGTTATATGTATCCCATCCACACCGTCCAGATGATCTGGACGTTGCTGGAGCGATTAGACGGTGCACGAGCTGCCACCGTGATGCATGTGATTTTATCCACACCGTCCAGCCTCCTGGACGGTGTGACCTACTCGATGTATGTGTCCTTCATCCAGGTCGTCCGTCCAGGACGCTGGGTGCTAGGCTGGATTATATATATATATATATATAATATACATATGTATATAATATACATATGTATATTTGGTGGGTCCCACTCGTGTAGACCCACCTTTGTATTGGTGTTGATTGTGGGTCGTCCAATTGATGGACGACCAGCAACACTGGCTGCTGTATTGCTAATTGGCAGGTTTCCTTTTTTAAAAATAATAATAATATAATATAATAATAATATAATATAATACTTCAGGTTGTGGTGGGAACCCGCCTTGCTATATGTGGCCTATATCCTCACCGTCCATGTGCTCTGGACGGTGGGGCCTGGACTTGAGAAATCCAAACTGTCCATCCATTGGCGTGCTCACCATGGTGGCCACGCTCGTGGACCCCACCTTGATCTATGTGTTTCATCTGTACCGTCCATTTAGACGGTGCCATGTACGGCCCACCCCGATGCTCGACATCTACACTGTCCTTGCAGTGACCCACCATGATGCAGGTGTTGTATTTACAATGTCCAACCATATTGCGACATAATTTTATGGCGGGGGAGAAGAATAAGACAGATCTAGTGATCAGATGGACCACACTGCAGAAAACAGTGGAGATTGAACATCCACCATTGAAACCCTTTTTTGGTCACAGAGATTTTTGGATCAACAAGATATTCATTTTGCCCCTTAATCCAGGTCTTTGTGCCTTATGATCAGATTGGATGGGGAATAAACTTTATGGTGGACCCTATGATTAGTTTAACAGTGAGAACCATTATCTCCACAATTATTTGTGGTATGACCTAAATTATCTCCCATTTTGATTCATTTGGATAACACTCTAAAATGATCTCTAAAAATAGATGTATGGTGTAGGTTGCTCACCTAGAACGGTGGGTCCACTTCAACGTTAATGAGGCCCACCTCGATATATTTGTAGCCCACTTGAGGCCATTAGCGTGGCCCGATTTGATATACATTTAGCCTATCGGTGCGGCCCGACTTAATATACATGAGGCCCATCAATGCGGCCTATTTGATATACATGAAGCCCGTTGGTGCGGCCAATATAATGTGGCCCATGTGATGTGGCCCGCTTGACATAAGAGGCCCATTGTAATATATTTGAGGCCCAGGTACGAGGCCCACCTGTTGTGTATTCGAGGCCCAGTGAGATGTATGTTGGCCCATATGATGAGGTCTATGTGACATAAATGAGGCCCATCGTGATTATACGTAAGGCCATGGACCCATTATATGTTTGACCCTATGTAAGCCACTCCTCGAAAGCAATATTGGTTAGATGTCTACATTGATGGGCAATGATGGTTGGATGTCTACATTGTGACCTTCTCTTAAGCCATGTTAGGCTCATTCTCATCATTCCCTTAATGAGTTAACCCAAATAAGTGGACCCCATTCGCCGTAGACAGATGACTCCATGCTACCGAATTTGATATAACCACGATCGAGTGCCGATCTTTATACTATGATTGAACGTCTGATCATTTATAGACCCCGCTTTGTTTATCTGTTGATTATCGGTGCCGATTATCGACGCCAACGTCGATTATCGATGTTGATTATCGGTGCTAATTGTCGTGACCGATTTGTCGATTCTGATTATCGACCGATTTCGATTGTCGTGGCCGATTGCCGATTAGGGATCGAGGCCGATTATCATGACCGACTGTCGATTTCCGATTGCTAATTCCAATTAACATGGCCGATTTGTCGATTTTGATTATCGATCGATTTCGATTGTCGTGGCCGATTGTCTATTTCAATTGATGTGACCGATTTACCGATTCCGATTATCGACCGATTTCGATTGGCTGATTGTCGATTAACGATCGAGGTCGATTATCATGACTGATTGCCGATTTTCGATTGACGTGACCAATTGTTGATTTTGATTGACAAGACCGATTTGCCGATTCCGATTATCGATCGATTCTAATTGCCGTGGCCGATTGCCGATTCCGATTGACGTAACCGATTTGCCTATTCCGATTATCGACCGATTTCGATTGTCATGGCCGATTGTCGATTAGTGATCGAGGCCGATTATCATGATCGATTGCCGATTTTTGATTGACGTGACCGAATTGCCCATTCCGATTATCGATCAATTTCGATTGTCGTGGTCGATTGCCGATTAGCGATCGAGGCCGTTTATCATGACTAATTGCGGATTCCGATTGACATGACCGATTTGCCAATTTCGATTATCGATCAATTCTGATTATCGTGGTCGATCGCCGATTTCGATTGACACGACCGATTTGCCGATTCCGATTATCAATCGATTCCGATTGTCATGGTTGATTGCCAATTCTGATTGACTTAGCTGATTTACTGATTCTGATTGTCAAGGTCGATTATTGATGTCGATACCGATTGTTAACGCTGATTTCGATTGTCAAGGCCGATTGTTGAGACCTATATGATGTACATGCGACTCGTAGTTGAGGCCCACTGTGACTCGTATTAGGCTCATGATGCATGGCCCATTTAATGTATTCAAGACCCATGTGTAGGGCCTACAAGTCATGTATTTGGGGCCCATGGGCAAGGCCCATTGTGATGTATTCATGGCCCATGGGCAAGGCCCATTGTGATGTATTCATGGCATATGGGCAAGGCCTATTGTAATATGTATTAGGCCCATGAGCAGGGTCCACCTGTTGTGTATATGTGGCCCTTAAGTAAGGCCCATTGTGTTGTAATTAGGCATTTGCGTGAGGCCGTAGGCCCATTATATGTTTAGCTCTATGTGGCTATTCCTTGGGGGCAATGTTGGTTAAATGTCCACATCGTCGAGGCTGATTGTTGATGTCAGTTATTGATACCAATTATGAGTATGTGATAGCATAGCATCATAATACATGCCCATACACATCATTGCATGTTTTTTATGAGATGTGATTGACCATTGCATATGCCATAGGACAGGTTGTTCATGGGGCTCCCTGATAGGCGGAGTTGCCCCACATGAGAGCACGACATGCGTAGGATTGATGCATGATTGGACTGTGTGACTCATGCATTTGGCATTTGTGTGACATGACCACCGTACGCCCTAGCGACATCAGGGCTGTAGCCTCCACAGGTATTTTGTGAATGGTCAGATGGGACACCAGAAATCTGTTCTACATGAGATGCTATAGATATCCCTGGGTGAAAGTCCCTAAACCCTCTTGGTTCCAGAGGTTGCTCCAACGTCTGGACTTAGTGGATGCATGAGCGCATGAGGGCCGTATACCATTAGGCCGCGTCTCCCACTGTGTCGTGGTTAGTTGAAAGGGGGTACGACCTTACCTGCCCGAGAGGAGGGGCAATGCTAGGCTGAGTCTGACTAGCTCGAGAAATGGGTCTGCTATCGACGAGTCAGGCCCGATATTGGCAGGCGGATAGTGAGCTCTCTTCCCCTCACCTTATTGCGCGCGATAGTGCGGCAATATGGTTTGGAGTGTAATAAACCTCGGTGATTTTCAATAGAGAAACCGTACTGATATGTGGACTTATTGAGTAGGCATTGCATACTCGTGCATTTGTCTCATTCACTATCCACTCGGGCTGGTGGTGCGCAACTGATTGTTATGTACCTTCGCATGGCAAGGATTTTAGTTGGGCGCGTGACTAACTTAAGATCAGGAGTTTACCACATTGAGTTTGACTATCTAAATTTAGGTATGGGACTGGTTTGGATAGAAGTCCCTTGTGATGAACCCCATAGCCTGCGATACTACATACTATTATCCCGACTTCACTCCAGCTTGGTCATTTCATTCGCATCGTATATTTCATTGCATCCACAGTACTTAGCATTTTGGGTTGTCATGTTTCTGCATTGATATGGACGTTAGTACTCATGCGTTGCATCGCATAGCATTGTTTCGACTGATGACACTCATAGACTTTTCAGTATATTTCCGCTTATTTCGATATTGTATGATTTATGGTATTGTATTATCGACATCTAATAATTGGCTTGCTTTAACTCCTCATTTGCATTGTGTACCCTGACATTGTATGACTCATGGACTTGTTAGTACTTCCACTTACTCTAATTACTCTGATATTGCTTACTTGGCACTTACCTTGTGCACACACTTTCACCGCCCATTAAGCTTTCTATAAGCTCATACACGATAGATGCGTACAGGTGGCATTAGATTGCAGTAACATTAAGCTTGGAGCATGAAGCGAACCTATGGAGCTTTGATTTTTAACATATGTATTTTCCTTTCAGCATGGTATTCAACTGTTTATATTAGTGGATATGTGATGACGATGTTACCTTTGTGATTTGGGTAAACTTGTGGTAATGCTTATTACGAGTTAAATGTACATTTGAAAATCCTCCTTTTAGGATCCCAGGATCGGAATTTGGCGTATGGATGTTGGGAGCTGAGAATTGAGTACTACGGAGGCTGTCGGCACCAGATTCGATGATCGAAAATTTTGTGAGCCCGGTTTCTGAGTTTTGGGGTATGACACGTCTTTATTCCTTACGCGCAACTGATGATACCCAGACTATAAGTCAATCCTAGAGAAATACTACACTCCTTTCAACTGGTCAAATAGGTCATCTATCCTGGGTAGAGGATACTTGTTCTTTACCATGACTTGATTTAGCCCGTGATAATCTATACACAACTGCAGTGATCCATCCTTCTTTTTCACAAACAATATAGGTGCTCCCCAAAGAGATACGCTCGACCGTATAAAACCTAAGTCCAATTGATCATCAATCTGCTTCCTCAATTCCTCCATTTCACACGGAGGCATGCGATACATCAGTAAGGAGATCGGTGTCGCACCTGGTACAAGGTCGATGGTAAAGTCAATCTTGCACTGAGGAGGTAGTCCAGGGATCGTCCTGAACACGTCCATAAAATCTTGGACTACTGGCGTGTCCCCAAGTGACGGACCATTGCAATTTTCCAATAGGGAAGCATAACAACGAATGCGATAGGGACAATTGACCTGAACTGGGAAGGTGAATGTCGTGCTCTCGGGCCCTTGGGCTGTCACCAATCTGGTTTCACAGTCAATCTCTACCTTCATTTTAGTGAGTCAATCCATGCCGAGGATGACGTTGTAATGAGATATTGTAGTAACAATCAGGTCAATGCACACCACTCTACTTCCTAAGTCTATAGGGAAACTCTTACAAAGCTTAGTGGTGTCTATGAAGGTTCCTACTGTGGCGATGACTCTCACCCCAACCATAGGAGTAGTGTTCAGCCCTAATCGCTTGACTGTAGAGTATGATATCATGGAAATAGTGGACCCGGTATCCATTAACAGAAATACTGGCGTACCTTGGATGTGGGCAATGACTTCAAAGGCTAGCGGTACTTCAACTGCTGATTCAGATGCTTAGGCTGCGAATGCATGTACTCGAGCCTGTTGTGGACGATTAGGTTACGCTGTCATAGGTCGTTGAGGCAACCTGTTTCGAGATGCGGGAGGTCGGTTGAATGGCTATGCCGGTGGTATAAATCGTAGAGGTGGAGCTAAACTAACATGTGATGGCTGGCGATTGACCTTCTGAGGTGACGTGTAACTGTTGTCCTTTATCTTAGTAAAATAAACGGGTTCTGTATGGCCTGTCTTGTTATAATAGGTACACCAAAGATCAAATTTCCTCTGCTGAGCCGGTGGAGCCATTAGTCTGGAAGGCGAGTTTATACACGACCTCTTGCTGAGAAATGGTCGGTTCTGTAATTTAGGTCGATGCCTCGGGCCCATTGGCATACGTGTTCGAGACACTCTTTCACTATCCTGCTTAGCTCGCAGGGACATATTCACTAGCTCAACATAATTGGGAATGCTAGCACAATACATTTTAGTACGGATATCAACCTGCAACCCTTTTGAAAAGCGTCGCATTCTCATCGGCTCATTTGCCAAATTTAAATGAGCATATCTAGCCAGCTCCGTGAAACGGTTCTTGTATTCTGCCACTGTCATTCCCACTTGTCGGAGGCAAAGGAATTCGCCCTCCTTTTCATTACGGTAAGTGAGGGGGAAATACTTCTCATGGAAGCATACTTTGAATTCGTTCAACGTCCACGCAAATCCTGCATGAATGGTTCGAAGAACACTGTCCCACCATAGGCTAGCTTCCTTCTCAAACATATATGTAATTAGCTCAACCTGTTCCACCTCTGTACAGTGCATCGGCCTCAACATCTTAGATATGCAATCCAACTAGTACTCAGCCTCCTCGGGTCTATGAGTACCAGCAAAAGTGGGAGGACGAAGGTGCTAAAAGCGCTCGAACGGGCCACTTGTAGTCATAGCCCCAATAGGCTATACGGGTGGCATCGGTGGGTCCACATTCATGTTTTGTGCGATGGCCCCCGCTATAGCTGCCAAAATTTACTGTTCACTACCAAAAAATCGAGCAATGGCTATGGACTTTGAAAGCTTTTAGCCACGGATTAAATCCGTAGCAATTTAGCTACAGATTTAATCCGTAGCTAAATCCTAATTTATCTGTAGCTAAATCGTACCTCCTCACCTTAACCTTATTAAACATAGCTAGTGTTTAAGGGGCTCCATGGGGTCCATTGGAATATATGTATTTGATCTAAGCCATCCATCAATTATGATATATAATTTTTGTGGATGATCTCAAAAATTATATAGATTAAATGTGTAAGTGGACCACACCATAAGAAATAATAAAAATTAAATTTCTACTGTTAATGTGTTGTGTGGTCTCCTTAATGATTCGATCTGATTCAATTTTTGTATCAGCACTTAAAATAGTAATTTAAAATTAATTGATGGAGTGGATATATAAAATGCATCATAGTGGGCGCCACGGTCCTAAAACCCAAACGTCCTAAAGGGTTGTCCATCACGTGCCCCTCCAAAACCAAAAATGCCCTCCCAAAACCTGTTCGTCCGCCCTTTTCTCCAGTGCGCAGCAGACAGAAACCTCTCTCCATCTCTCTCTCGCACTCAGCCTCCACTACAAGAAACGTAGTGTGCCCTTCGTCCTTATCTCCCGTCTGCTGCATTTCACCCGAAAATGAAATCCTGTCCGCCCTTTTCTCCCGTCTGCCCCTTTTTTTTTTAACTTCTTACATCAAACGCCCTCATTTTCCAAACCCTAGCCCTCTTCTTCTCCAAACCCCTAATAGTTACTATCTCCAAACCCTAGTCGCCTGCCGCACCACCATCACAAGCAGAGTACCATGTCTGTTCTGCGTTTTACACCAAACCCTAACCCATCAACCAATATGGATTCTTGATGTAAATCTCGCTATTCCGAGCTCTCTGGTGCGATTTCAGCTGAATTGAGCTCTAGTGGTTGAGCGAAAGCTCTGTTGTTCGATTACGAGAAGAGTTATAGGGGATTTTGGGAGAAATCTACAGATTTTGAGCTCCTGCGGCTTTAATGGCGGACCTACAGAATCCTTACGCAGTTCTTTGAAGGAAATGATTTCACATTTCAGATCTCTCGTTGCTTCTTTTAAAGGTATGTTCCTTTGTTCTTCCTTTATCTTGTTAGGGCCGTGTATTTTGTAGGAATGCTAGTGAAGATATCTAGATTTGGGGCATTTTTCTGTGTTATTTTGAGCTTTCAAATCGAGTCGAACTTGCTGTAGTAGCTACCGCTTGAAGTGTTCTGAAAACCTGTAGTTTTTCTGCATTTTCTGAGTTTTTGATGTTGTGATTAGAACTTCAGGTATCGAAGATTTCGCTTGAAATGCTTCAAAAACCAACCGACTACTCTTCTTTTTTTTTCCATTGTCGGTGTTGGAACCATCGGATTTTATGCATTTTCGCTTGAAATGCTCTGGAAACCATCAGATTCTATACATTTTCTTTTAATGTTGATATTTGAACTTCAGATGTGGTACATTTCACTTGAAATGCTCTGAAAACCCACTGATTTTATATTTTCTGTGAGTTTTCAATGTCGGTAGTTGAACTTCAGGGCCTGTTTGGATGCCTATAAGTTGGGTAAGTGGGAAGTGACTTACAGGGAAGTCACTTACAGGTGGTGTTTGGGGGAGAAAAAACGCCTGTAAGTAACTTACAACCTGTAAGTTACTTACAGGAAAATCTACCAAAAAACTGCAGGGGGAGGGGGGTGGGAAGTCACTTCCCTGTAAGTCACTTACAGGTTCAACTGTCATATTTTAAAAAAAAAGTTCTCAAAAGAACTATTGCCAACTGGTGCAAGACTGAGTATTACGCGGGAAGGGATCATGTGCTGAGTAATGCGTAAACTGTGGGATCCACCATGATACATGTATTTGATCCACACTGTCCATCCATTTTAATACTTAATTTTAGATGAAGAAATGGATAGACGGATTGGATAAACCGTAAACATTTACAGTGGGCCTAACTGAATTTACTTGGTATAAAAAATGTATAGCAGCAACTCAGTATGCAGTGTAACAGGATAGTGGGTGTTACCCCTGCCATGGGCCCACCTTGATGATGTGTTATATATCCACTCCACCCAACTGTTTCTCCATCAGGAATTTTAGGCCCACCTTGCTTGTGTTGTCAAGTTTTTCATGGAGGAAGAAATGGCATGTTAAAATATGTTGCAGTTTCTCCATCAGGGATTTTAGGCCCACCTTGCTTGACATTTCTAGATGGTTTGGATTTTCTAGTTTGCATGGACTATGGGGCATTTCCATTCATAGTAGAAGCCCATTGAAATTTGATTGGTGGAACATATGCTTACAATGTAAGTTTTCATTAGCCATCAACCACAGTTCCCTTACATGGACCAGGCCTGGATCAGAAAACCATGAATCCATCATGTATCTGGTACATAAATCCTTTTTATTCTTATGGCCCTTGCAACCAAGGCCATTGTTTAAATGGACCAACCATGGATGGACCATGTCCCAATTCTTTACTTGATCATTAATAATTGTTCAACTGCAAATATCCATGGTACATTTGATTCTTGATTTCTATATCCGGAGCCATGGTTCAGCAATCCAGATGAATAGGCCGCAGCAAGGCTGACCATGGATAGCATTTCTTCAGTTTAATGCGGGCCATTGATTTACACTTTGGAGTAGGTCCGCAAAGAACTATATATCGATGAGGACAAAGCGGTCATTTGGCCCTTGGAAATTACATCGTTTGCACGGTTGGAATGCAAGTTATTTAAACTGTCCAAATAATGAGTTCCGTTCAGATGTAGATATTAGCTTGCAAGTCTAGGATGTGTTCGACAAACCGATTAGCATTGTCCCTTACTTGATCTTTTACCGATACTGGTACTAAGTAAATGACATGGACTCCTCTGTTCATGATCTCCAATGGGGATTTTCTTGTTGTATGATATATTAGTTTTTCATGTATGTCCTAAACATCATCTGTCTATTGAACATGAATTTTTCATGTATGTCTGGCTGTCTGTATGTATATTATATTTACTTGCGGTGTGGTTTCCTTCTCTCCTATCACTGCCAACTTTCTAGCCTACTCAACTTGCTAAAACCATGCACTCTTTTTATAAATTCAATCACAACGCACATTGGAATTCTGGAATCTAGTAAGCCTTGGCAAGCTAATTCAATCACAACTCAACTTGCTAAAACCATGCACTCATTTTCTTGCCTTTCAACATTTTCTCAATAAATCTGTAGTTCTCTCCCCAAAAAAAAAAATGCCACATTTCAGCTGCATATTTGTTGTTTTAGTTTAATTACATTTGATTTAGGGTGCATTTGGCTGCGCCAAATATTAAAGTTTTGCCATATTTCATGAAATTTGGTGCAACCAAATACGCCCTTTAGTTATCTATATCTGTTTTGGGTCAAAAGGTTCCAAAGATTTTATGAATGATTTGATGAGAAACATCATTACATTTGCTCATAATTCAAAGGATTTGATGTACTTCTGGTGATGTTTACTAAATAGTATTATTGCCATCTAATGGTTTTGTTGCCATCTAATGAGATGTTCACAACCATCTGATCCATCACCTATTTTTAGATGGTCTGGAAAAGTTTCAAGAAATATATGGATAGAATGGCTAGAAACACCCAGCTGTTCCAATTTTTGGGCATTGTTTGATTCATGAGGTGGCCTAACAGGCTAATTCAATTGAGCTTTTAGTGGACTTGTGACAAAATGGCATACGTGGGAGATCCAGCCCATCATTAGGTGATCTGTGGACATGCCCTAGACAACACAATAGCATTGATTGTGGACTGTTGGTTATTTTTTCTCGCCCAAAGGATAAATAAACCCCTAAGAGAGTGGAAGAACATAGAATTTACCAACAGATGAAATAGTAAAATTCCATTCCAGAGCATTACAAAATCAATTGATGGAATTCATTATTTAAATATTACTCTTTTCAACTTATGAATCAAATTATCAATTGATATTTGACCAATTAAAGTATAAAATTGGAGCAGCGATGCTGGATGTTGGATTGAATTTGGATATATGGTTAATGTAGGAGAAGAATATGCATGTTGGCATTTGATATTCTTGGCATATTTCTCAAGTGATACTCTTTTAGTTTTGTGTGTGAGTTTTTGAATTGTCATAGATATCTGATGGGATTATGGCTGCACAAGCACATAACAACAACATTGAACAAAACCCACAAACTCAACTTGCTAAAACCATGCACTCATTTTCTTGCCTTTCAACATGTTTCTCAATAAATCTGTAGTTCTCTCTCCAAAACCGTGTCATTTTCTTGCCTTTCAACGTGTTCCCTTTTTCCTAATCCTATTAATATTTTATATTCTGATCACAGTATATAAAGAATGTTGCAAAAATCTTACTGTAAACACATTGAAAACATTTGTTTCATTAAAGTATGGTGCACCATGGATGTACTTAAACAGGAAAATAAGATCATTTGGCTATTGGATTGTTTCAACAAACAAGTGTCCATGGATTCTTAATGGTTTCATTTGACTTACAAACTTGGTTTATTTGATTTTTATATCTATTTACGAAATGGATTCGGATTCTGAAATGGATTTTCATATGATGTCTACAACGACTACGGCCTGTCCAAGGTGTGTTTTTTTTTTAGGCAAATATTATTTAGTAGATGCTGGTTTTACGAATGCGCCGGGTTTTTAGCACCATTCCGTGGCGTTCGGTATCATCTAAAAGAATTTAGGCAAGGTTGTCAACCTAAGACAAAGGAAGAGTTGTTTAATCTTCGTCATTCTTCATTGCGAAATGCTATAGAACGCGCTTTTGGAGTATTGAAGGCACGATTTCCCATACTGAAGATTGCTTCAGGCTATCCTTTAAATACACAAGTCAATATATTCGCTGCATGTTATATCTTACATAATCAGATTATCAATGAAAAACGTGATCAAGAGCTTGATTTTGAAAATAACAATGATATCGGTGATGGTGAAGATGAAAGTGAGATGCATGAAGATGAAGGTAATGAGAGTAGTGAGGAGAATGAATGCGACTTCCAAAATGAATCTGCGGCTGCTAGGAGGGAGATGCACGTAAGTTTTGTTTTTTAGAATGTGGATGCTGATAGAAAGATTACTGCAATTTATATAATATTTCTACATCATTTTGCAATTTATATAATATTTCTACATCTTACGTGGCTTTACATATTTGTAATGTTTAAATGTACAATGTTTTAAGGTATGTCACGAAATGCGAAGGCAAGCAGCAGGTATTTCTACATCATTCGTTGTTTGTCATATGTTCCAGGCGAAGTTCTTGGCATTCTTGGTCGTCAAACCGTAGGCTTTAGATTTTGTGGTTCATGACTACATTCTCATGCCATTTCTAGACAGGTAACCTTTTCCTATTATGCTGCCTATATCTCATGATTTCTCGTGCTGTTCAGTGTCAGAATTCAAAATGCGTGTTTTTCCTTTCCTTGTCAAGCCTCTTCATTTCTAAGTACAATTTAAAATGAGAAGATATTGCTTCTTTTTCAATTTTAGATAGTCATCATCATCTTAGCTTTACCCCACTAATTGGGGATCAGCTACGTGAATCCTGTTGCACCATTCTTTTCAAAATTTAGCTAGTTAATCTTGTAATTATTCCCAATAGCTTACAGATTCGTATGTAGATCCTTTTTTTTTTTTACAGACTTAATATTAAATACAAAATATTCTCGACCCTTTCAATTGTCAATGCTACCCACTCAACAACCATTGAACATTTCAAACAACTAAGAGTCAAGAAATAACTAAAATATTTCATAGTTTTTTTTTTTTTTTTTTTACCTTTTTTCCATCTAGAGCTTATTCAAACAATCTACTTGATTTACTTCTTACTTTTGCTCTATATGGGAATTGTGGTGTCTTTGGAGTTTATTAGGTAGGTTAATTGAACTATACTCTATTTTCAGGTTTACACATCCTATTTGGTGGACATTGAAAGGGACTACTTGGCCTTAAGCAAGTGGTATCCAAAATTATCAATATCCCTAGAATTCACCAAGGTATGATGACTTTTCTTATTTCAGTTGCTTGCTAGTCACGACTATCTTACTTGTCTTGAATCTAGGCTGAAGTGTGTACTCAGTATGTATTGTAATGGATCTTGTCAAATTTCCTTAGATTGTTCTGCACTGGCCGAAGGGAAACCTGAATCTGTCATTACACACTCCTGTTAGGTATATTCTCTTTTTAAGTTACCCTATTATAGTGCAATGTAGTTTGTCATCGGCCTTATTTCTATTGGTCACGTAGTTAGTTCTGTTTATGTGTTGGGGGAGAGTTCGGAAATGGAGCTATTTTATATGGGATTAAGATCAGATTTTTATGCTTTTGGATTTCTTTATGGCAGATGGTTATGCGCATTCTTTCAGGTGGATGTTGCATGTGGGAGGATTGGAGCTGCATATTTCAGATTCAAGCATCTGGTACGTCTCTTATGAAGAATGCACATGTGTAGTTATCATTGTGATTACAGTTATTCATTATGTGACAGGTTTTCAGGTGAGATGTGAAAGGGCCAAGCTATATGCCCTAAAGGGGGGGTGAATAGGGCAATGCCAAATAAAACTTAAAATAGCGGAATAATAAAATATATAAATAACAATGCTGAAATAATAACAATCTCAAAGCATATGAAATATGAGAATGATACTAAATCAGTTCTAAGGAACCTTACACCAAAAACCAATGGCTTATGGTAGGACAACCTTATTTCTAGAACGATCTAGAAAACACAAATGATATGGAAAATAAATCAAGAATAACTTAAAGAAATAAATCCTAAGTTATTACACCATTCAACCACACTTGCTTGAAATGAAAATTACAACATTCATCCACAAAAGCAATTCACAATACTGAAGGAATAAATGAATAAAGAAATCAAGCACATCCACAACACAACGATATATAGTGGTTCGCCTGTGTGTTCACCAACTGTTAGCCAATAGCCACACAGAATGCTACCCCACTCCTAATATCCTCACACAGGGGATATTAGCATGCACTATCAAAATAGGTTTTCACAGGTTCACCCAAAACCTTCACAATTGTGTCTTTTTATCTCGGGCTTACACAATCCAAAAACCCCCATAATCTGAGTTTTCTGGCTCTCTTCAAATAACCAAAACAATGAGATTTTTCTGGCAAATCTCAAACAAAACCAGAGAAAGTAAATTACAAAGTAAAATACCTGGATCTCCTTTTGAAGTATCCCAGTAGAACCAATCGGAGTAGATGAATGATACGTCGTTCAATGTCCAATACTCACATAAAGAATGGTTCTATGTCTAATTGATCTTAGATTAAATCAAGAAGAGCAAGGTCTATTTGAGTTTGATCCCAGAAGAAGGAATATCACAAATTCCTCTTTTCTAAATAAGATTGGAATATGGATCAAAATCACAATAGAAAAATGCTAACAAAAGGAATATTAAATATGCACAATAGCTTAAAAAATAATCACTACTTATCTCAGAGTATAGCCTTAAATCGCTTGAATTGAATGGAATGGAATGAATAAACTCTGAAATTCGTGCATTATTTATAGCCTCAAAAATCCCATCTTCGACTGGTCTTAGAATCCTAGGACTAGTCGTAGCGTCAAAGATTTTGAAAGATTTCCGCGGGATTAGATTTGCTATACTCACGACTGGTCTTAAGTAGCCTATGACCGGTCGTGGACCACCTACAACTGGTCATGAGACACCTACGACCGGTCGTGTGACTCGAGATAAGTCGCTGGAGTTCGAGTCGTAGAACTACGACTAGTCGAAGGATGAGTCGTAGGACTTCCCAGGACTGGTCGAAGCAAGTCCAGGACTAGTCGAAGGACAACCAGGAAAATTCAAAAATCTGTAACAACCTAGGACTGGTCCTGAGAAACCTAAGACTGGTCGAAGCAAAGCTAGGACTGGTCTTAAGATTTCTAGGACTGGTCTTAGAACAGTCACACCAAGTAAATTAAAATATTCGGATTATGTATCCAGAATGACCTATCATATAGACCAACCTAAGGTCAATCTAAGGTCAAACAAACCTTAAAGTGAGATAGACATTGAAGTCTTGAAGGTCTGTATTCTCAGATGATCTTGAAGTAAAAGCTTGAGTCGAGTTGATGGTCTTTCTCGAGCTTGGTACATTCTTGACTTGTCTTGATGAAGTCTTCTAATCTTGAACTTGATAGAAGCAAACTTGGAGTCTTCTATTCTTGTAGACTTCATTAATGACATTCTTCATTTATGATCTTGTCTTGAAAGCATTCTTCATTCATGATCTTGTCTTCAAAACATTCTTCATTCATGATCTTGTCTTGAAGCAGTGTGTAGTCACAAACAAGAAACATAAGAAGTACAAGACATATAGGTTTTGGCACTACAAAATTTGACAACCAAAGGGATATGAAATCATAGCACTGACAATCTCCCCCTTTGTCAATTTTATGACAAAACACATTTATAAATATAAGAGTAAAATGAAGAAAGAATCATGAGCCATCAGAGTGAGAAGAAAAAATACTCTACTCCCCCTAAGTGAGTAGAAACAATCAACCATTTTTCTCCCTTTCTCCCATTCTCCCCCTTTCCATACTATTCCAAACTACTCCCCCTTTTTGTCACAAAATGACAAGGGAAGGCCAAAGGAGAGAAGAGAACACCATATGAAGAGTCAAGATTTAATTATCAAATTAGTACAACATTTCAATGTCATCAATCCAAACCATACAACCAAAGTCATCAAACGTAATAATAATACAAAATCCATCATATTCAAACCAAAAAAAAACAATCCACCTAATCAGATCCAGATGAAGGAGCAGGGATGGTTGGATCAATCTGATGTAAACCCCTATTAATGCGACGAAGATATTTTCGCATATATTTAAATTGCATATCATGGGCTATACTCAGGTTATCAACCTTCTCCTCCAATGCACTTAGACATGCATCAAAACCAGAAGATGGATCGTAATCAGAATCATTTTGGGAGTCAGTTTTAATTTCTTCAAATATATCATCCATATTTATATCAGCCTGTGGAGGAAGATCAGCAGCTTCTCCTTCATTTCCTGCTTCAGCACCTTCACCACCACCTTCATAGAATTGACCAGGAAGCAAATCCAACTTCATCTTATTTAAATTAGTATTATTGAATAAAAGATGATGAATTGGTGCCTCATTCTCAGGTAAAGCAACGAGCGTATTTGTGGCTAAACAAGTCATAAGATAACCAAATGGAATATCACTATGACCCGGATGAAGACGAAACTGAATGATAAAATGACATATCAAAGAAGGTAAACAGACAACAATGCCGAACACAATAGAGTGCAATACCCGAACCATGAAGGCAGTTAAATCGATTTTATTGCCTGACCGAGGATACACATTTGAAGTGAAGATCCGGTGCAAAACTCTGTATCTGGGTAATAAAATTTTTGAAGGGAGCACATTTCGTTTGTGCGTCCAATGCACTTCCATATTGCATAAATCTCTTGTCAACATTTGTTTTTCCGATTCTGATGGTTTGTCATATAATGTATGAATCGGAATACCTTCATCTTTGACAGGTATATCCATAATATCTGATATCAAATGTCGATCTATCAAAAATTTCCCTTCTCTAGTAGCAATTAAGAACGTTAAATTATCAAGGGAAAAATCAGAGATACATGCAACCATAGATTGTGCAATGGACTGGTATGCAGGCCCACCCCAAAACAAAATATTAGTCTAGCCAACAGATTCAAGAAGAGGTGTAATCTCAAATTGTTCAATGTGACTGAGACTTACAGGACACTCAACGATAACTTTGCGGTTACGTAACTCCCGTACATCATTGGGATCATCTTCGGGTGACCGAAGGTGCCATCTTGTTATAGATGTAAATCTAGATGAAGATGGACCACGGGATGTTTTCTTTTTCCCTTTAACATCCATTTTCAACAAGATTTACCAAGGACCAAGCACAAAGAACACTAGAAGTGGTGGGTTTCTCTAGATCAGATTTTTAGAGAGGAAACCCTAAACAATCAACAAAAGACGAGATCTAGCTTATGGAATAAACAAATTAAAGCATAGAAAGCATAAATCTTCAATAAAAATGAAGAAAAATGACTTATCTTGAAGAAAATCACGAACTCTCAAGACTGGTCGAGCCATGACTCATTGAAGGAAGAAGAGGAAATGAAGAACAAAGAGATTTTCCCCAAATTATATGATGCTCACGATCTCTACGACCAGTCGAGTGCAGTCCACGACCGGTCGAGTCAGGACCGGTCGTGTATGGCAAAGGCCGGTCGAGCATCGACAAAAATAAATATTTTTATGCAGAAATTGAAATTTATTCATATAAAAATTTAAAATATAGTACACTATGATACATGCAGAAAAGTATATTCAATTTAAAATGCACATACCAAGATCAAATTTCATTTTAGTAAACCTGCTTTTGTCGAGCGGTTTAGTAAATATATCAGCAAGTTGGACATTAGTTGGAATATATTCCAAAGAGATAGCTTTTTCTTCAATTAATTCACAAATGTAATGATACCTAATGTCAATATGCTTAGTACGCGAATGCTGAATTAGATTTTTGGAAATATTGATAGCACTGGAATTATCACAATGTAAGATCATTGAATCATGATTAATTCCATAATCGCTTAACATGCGTTTCATCCATACGAGTTGTGTACATGCATATCTATTGCGATATACTCACCAAGAAGTGGAAAGCGATATTGAACTTTGCTTCTTGCTAAACCAAGAAACCAAACAATTTCCAATGTAAAAACAACCACCACTGGTTGATTTTCTACAATCAATATTACCATCCCAATCAGCATCAGAATACCCAGCTAATTTAACATTAGTATCAAAAGGATACTAAAGACCCAAATTAGTTATACTTGCGACATATCTAATAATCCGTTTGACAGCAGTAAGATGTGAATCTTTAGGATTAGACTGATATCTCGCACAAATACCAACGCTAAAAGCGATATCAGGTCTACTAGCAGTTAGGTATAATAAACTACCAATCATACTATGATATAGCTTAGGATCTACATCTTTACATGTAGAGTCTTTTGAGAGTCTCAAGGTTGTACTCATAGGAGTATCAAATTTTTTACCATTTTCAAATCCAAACCTTTTAACCAAGTTTGTAGCATACTTGGTTTGAGAAATGAAGATTCCATCAGGTTGTTGTTTTACTTGTAACCCTAGGAAGTAATTTAGTTCACCAACCATGCTCATTTCGAATCTTGATTTCATCAACTCTGCAAACTCAATAGACATGTTAGAACAAGTTGATCCATAAATAATATCGTCTACATAGATTTGAACCATTAAAATCTCATTATTATGTTTCTTAACAAATAGCGTCTTATCGACACTTCCCACTTGAAAACTATGTCTCAGTAAGAATTTAGTCAATTTTTCATACCATGCCATGTGCGCTTATTTCAGACCATAGAGAGCCTTTTTGAGACGAAATACTTGATCAGAAAGCTTGGGGTCTTCAAACCCTGAGGGTTGTTCTACATAAACTTCTTCATGTAAATCGCCATTTAAGAAGGCACTCTTTACATCCATCTGATAAATTTTAAACTTTCTAAAGCAAGCGATGGAAATAAAAAGTTTGATAGATTCAAGGCGAGCGACTGGAGCAAAGGTTTAATCGTAATCGATGCCTTCAATCTGAGTGTACCCTTGTACAACCAGTCTAGCCTTGTTTCGTATAACATTTCCAAGTTCATCAGACTTGTTTTTAAAGATCCATTTTGTTCCAATAATGTGTTTATCTTTAGGTCTAAGAACAAGATACCAGACATCATTACGAACAAATTGATTAAGTTCATCCTGCATAGCTACTATCCAATTTTCGTCAGAAAGAGCATCTTTTACATTGACCGGTTCTATTTGGGATGTAAAACAAACATAATTGCATATGTTTTCAAGTTGTTTGCGTGTACGAACTCCAGTGAGAGGATTTCCAAGGATTTGATTAGTTGGATGATCTTTGTGCATCCTAGGTTCAGATCGAGATGAAGAGGTATCTTGATTTTCAATTATAAGAATTTCATCATCATCGAACTCGGAGGTGTGTATTCAAATGATCATTAATGACCACATTGATGGACTCTTGAATCACACTGTTCTTTTATTTAGAACCCTATAGGCTCCCTTTGTTTAAGGAATATCCAAGGAAAATACCTTCATCACTCTTAGTATCAAATTTTCCCAAATTTTCACGATCTCGTAAAATGTAACACTTACGCCAAAAATTGAAAGTATTTGACAAGAGGTTTCTTTTCGAACCATAACTCATAAGCAGTCTTATTTTCAGATTTACTAGTATAAACACGATTAATAATGTAGCAAGCAATATTAATTGCTTCGGCCCAAAGATTTTTGGAGAGCTTCATACTATTTAACACGACATTAGCCATATCCTGAAGCACTCTATTTTTTCTCTCAACTATACCATTTTGTTGAGGAGTTTTGGGCGCAGAGAATTCATGTGATATTCCCTGATCACTACAAAATTTCTCAAAACTGCTATTTTTGAATTTAGAACCATGATCACTATGGATCTTATAAACTTGAGAACCTTTTTCATTTTGGATTCGTTTGATGATCTTCTTTACCTCATCTAGGGTTTCAGATTTATCTTTTAAGAACGATACCCAAGTGAATATAGTAAAGTCATCTATAATAACCAAGATGTATTTTTTGCCACCTCGACTCTCCGTTCTAGTTGGTCCAATGAGATCCATGTGGAGAAGCTCGAGAGGTCTGAATGTGGTATTGGAGTTCACTTTCTTGTGAGAGCTCCTATTTTGTTTGCCCAACTGGCATTCACCACATATTTTGTCTACTTTTTGTAATTTGGACAGACCTCTTATAAGTTCTCTTTTGCTCAATCTAAATAAGTTCCTGTAGTGTACATGTCCAAGGCGTTTATGCCATAATTCAATCTCATCAGTATGGACCATGTAACACGATTGAGTAGATGAGCTTGCATTACTAACGATGTAGCAGTTTTCAGAAGTTCTGCGACCAGTTAATGTAACAGAACCCTCTTTATTAACAATCTCACAACCTTGATTAGAAAACTTTACATTATGATTGTTGTTGCATATCTGAGATATACTCAGTAGGTTGTGTTTCAAGGCCTCAACATATAATACATTTTTAAATAAGGGAAGGTTATAAAGCTGAACCGTACCTTGGCCAATGATTTTGCAATTACTTCCATCACCAAAAGTGATTGACCCATCAATCCTGTCTTCAAGATCGGTGAATAAAGCTTTGTCGCCTGTCATATGTCTAGAGCATCCACTGTCAAGGTACCACTTTGAATGGCTTGTCGCTTTGAAAGCAGTGTGGGCAACCAAACAGTCAACGTTAGGAACCCATTTCAGTACTGTTTTAGGTTTAGGAATGTAGTTGGACTTTTTCTGTCTATTGTTATATGAATGACCTATAGACTTAAATTTTAATAGCTCCTTGAGAAGATCAATAATCTTTTCAACCAAAGGACTTTGGTTTTGATGATTGAAGTTGGCATGGCTATTTTTAGATTTTTGAAAGGTCCTTGAATTTTTTGAAAAACCTTGATAAGTATACTTTACTTTTGAGTTCGAAGACTCTCCTTTCACAAATTTAGGAGCAGTATTCTTTTATTTAGGAGTAGTATTCTTATCATAGCCCAACCCGGATCTATCGCCACATTTTCTCGATCCGGATAACAATTTTTCTAATTTAGGATCTCCTTGGGCATATCTCCAAGTGTCTTTTAAACTCAAAAGAGAAGCTACTTCATTTTTGAGTTTCTCGTTCTCGGTTTTCAAATCATCAACTTGGGAGGTTTTGATTTTTAAATCACTTTTGGTCTTTTCAAAAAAATCAGAAATATGAGATTTTTCTAAGACAAGAGACTCATAATCTTCAAAAAGTTTAGAAAAATTTTCCTTTTGTAATTTAAGCTTGATAGCAATTTTACAACTCTCCTTATAAAGGGCATTGTATGCATCCTAAAGATCATCTTCATTGTCACAATCACTATTCAGATTCTCTTCGCTAGTTACTTCATCATAATCTGAAAAAGTGACTTTTGCTAGAGTCATAAGGGCTTTAACATCATCTCCCGACTCGTTTTCGAATCTTCGATTTGAAGAGGATTCGAATCGATGATTCATCCCAAGTAGCCAACATACTCTTCCTTTTTGATTTGTCCTTTTAGGACATTTGTTAGCCAAGTGCCCATACTCTTGTGATTGTAACATTGACTATCTTTCAAAGATTTTTGAGCTCTAGGTTTAGATTGTCTCTTATCGTTTGATTTTTGAAAATCTCCTCTTTTCTTATTTTTCAAAATTTTATAAAACCTTTTTACAAAAAGTGCCATATCATCTTCAGAATTTTCAAAGTCTGAAGTGCTCTCTTGTGGAATATTTTTAGATGACTTGAGAGCAATTGATTTTCCTTTTGGAGCTTTAAAGTTCAATTCGTAGGTTTATAAAGGACCAACTAGTTCCTCAACCCTCATGTTATCCGTATCACGAAGTTCCTGAATCGCGGTTACTTTTGAATTGAACCGTTCAGGAAGTGAGCGTAGTATCTTTGCACATACTTTACTTTCTGGGATTCTATCACCAAGACCCCACATTGAGTTTACAATGTCATTCAATCTAGTGTAGAAGTCCATAAACATTTCATTCTCCTCCATATGAATTTCTTCAAATTTAGTTGTGAGGAGTTGGACTTTAGATTTCTTGACAATTGATGTACCCTCGTGTGTCATTTCTAAAAGATCCCATGCTTGTTTAGCATTTTCAAACGAGATGATTCTTTTGAATTCATCTGGTGACAATGCACAAGTAATTACATTTAGTGCTTTTGCATTGGCACTACTATCACCTTTCTGAAGTGTGGTCCAAAGAGCATAAGATATTACTTTCATTGATTTTGAACCATCTTCATCAGTTACTTCAGTGATAGGTAGTTTCCATCCGTTCTTGTGGCCACCACACACTTTCATCCATGGATTTGAGAAAGATTCTCATCCTTGCTTTCCAATAGGCATAGTTTGTGCCATTAAAGGGTGGTGGCCTAGTGACAGATAGGCTTTCAAAATTTGACATCTTAATATAGCTTAGATCGTTAGCTCAGTAAATAAATTCAATAAATAAGTAATAAGCACAAGCTATTAGGCTCTGATACCACTTGAAAGGGCCAAGCTATATGCCCTAGAGGGGGGTGAATAGGGCAATGCTAAATAAAACTTAAAACAGCGGAATAATAAAAGATATAAATAACAATGCTGAAATAATAACAATCTCAAAGCATATGAAATATGAGAATGATACTAAATCAGTTCTAAGGACAACCTTACACCAAAAACCAATGGCTTATGGTAGGACAACCTTATTTCTAGAACAATCTAGAAAACACAAATGATATGGAAAATAAATCAAGAATAACTTAAAGAAATAAATCCTAAGTTATTACACCATTCAACCACACTTGCTTGAAATGAAAATTACAACATTCATCCACAAAAGCAATTCACAATACTGAAGGAATAAATGAATAAAGAAATCAAGCACATCCACAACACAACGATATATAGTGGTTCGCCTGTGTGTTCACCAACTATTAGTCAACAGCCACATAGAATGCTACTCCACTCCTAATATCCTCACACAGGAGATATTAGCATGCACTATCAAAATAGGTTTTCACAGGTTCACCCAAAACCTTCACAATTGTGTCTTTTTATCTCGGGCTTACACAATCCAAAAACCCCCACAATCTGAGTTTTCTGGCTCTCCTCAGATAACCAAAACAATGAGATTTTTCTGGCAAACCTTAAACAAACCAGAGAAAGTAAATTACAAAGTAAAATACTTGGATCTCCTTTTGAAGTAGCCCAGTAGAACCAATCGGAGTAGATGAATGATACGTTGTTCAATGTCCAATACTCACATAAAGAACGGTTCTATGTCTAATTGATTTTAGATTAAATCAAGAAAGGCAAGGTCTATTTGATTTTGATCCCAGAAGAAGGAATATCACAAATTCCTCTTTTCTAAATAAGATTGGAATATGGATCAAAATCACAATAGAAAAATGCTAACAAAAGGAATATTAAATATGCACCATAGCTTAAAAAATAATCACTACTTATCTCAGATTATAGCCTTAAATCGCTTGAATTGAATGGAATGGAATGAATAAACTCTAAAATTCGTGCATTATTTATAGCCTCAAAAATCCCATCTTCGACTGGTCTTAGAATCCTAGGACTGGTCGTAGCGTCAAATATTTTGAAAGATTTCCGGGGGATTAGATTTGCTATACTCACGAGTGGTCTTAGGTAGCCTATGACCGGTCATGGACCACTTACGACTGGTCGTGAGACACCTACGACCGGTCGTGGGACTCGAGATAAGTCGCTGGAGTTCGAGTCGTAGAACTACGACTGGTCGAATGATGAGTCGTAGGACTTCCCAGGACTGGTCGAAGCAAGTCCAGGACTAGTCGAAGGACAACCAGGAAAATCCAAAAATCTGTAACAACCTAGGGTGGTCTGAGAAACCTAAGGCGGTCGAAGTAAAAAGCTAGGATCTGGTCTTAAGATTTCTAGGACTGGTCTTAGAACAGTCACACCAAGTAAATTAAAATATTTGGATTATGTATCCAGAATGACCTATCATATAGACTAACCTAAGGTCAATCTAAGGTCAAACAAACCTTGAAGTGAGATGGACATTGAAGTCTTGAAGGTCTGTATTCTCAGATGATCTTGAAGTAGAAGCTTGAGTCGAGTTGATGGTCTTTCTCGAGCTTGGTACATTCTTGACTTGTCTTGATGAAGTCTTCTAATCTTGAACTTGATAGAAGCAAACTTGGAGTCTTCTATTCTTGTAGACTTCATTAATGACATTCTTCATTTATGATCTTGTCTTGAAAGCATTCTTCATTCATGATCTTGTCTTCAAAACATTCTTCATTCATGATCTTGTCTTGAAGCAGTGTGTAGTCACAAACAAGAAACACAAGAAGTACAAGACATATAGGTTTTGGCACTACAAAATTTGACAACAAAGGGATATGAAATCATAGCACTAACAAGATGAATGAGTTTCAAAACAAAACTGTCTGTGGTTTTGAGAAGCGATTCCTAATGTCATTTTATGTGTACATGCATATTTCAGATTCAAGCATCTGGTATGTCTCTTGTCAAGAATGCACATGATTAGAGTGGCCTGGCCATTTGGACAAGCCTATTTATAAACCACTCCTCGAAATTGATGGAGCAGACCCAGATGTGCGTCGGAGCTATCGGGAAGAGTGGAGGTCCCTGGAAGGTGGGAACCGCTGTTATGACCATAATGAAGTTGTCCATTTCCTATGGACGGCATTGGAGGGGCCTGGCCATTTAGACAGGCCGTGTTTATGTATTTGCTCGAAATTAGTGGAGTAGACCCGGATGTGCGTCGGAGCTATCCGGATGAGCGGGGGTCCCTGGAAGGTGGGAACCGCTGTTATGACCATGATGAAGCTATCCATTTCCTATGGACAGCGTTGGAAGGGCCTGACCATTTTGACAGGTCATGTTTATATTTGTATTTACAGGGACCACACACTTAACCTAAACCCGAACCCATTCTCAAATCCAAACACCTATAACATAAACCTAAACCTTCACCTAAACCTATAACCTATAACCTATAACCAAAATCAAAACCAAAACCTAAACCTATAACCTATAACCGAAATCAAAACCTATAACCTTAACCTAAACCTATAACCTAAACCTATAACCTATAACCTAAACCAAAACCTATAACCTAAACCCGAACCCATTCTCAAATCCCAAAACCTATAGCCTATAACCTATAACCAAAACCAAAACCTATAACCTAAACCCGAACCCATTCTCAAATCTCAAAACCTATAACCTAAACCAAAACCAAAACCAAAACCTATAACCTAAACCCGAACCCATTCTCGAAATCCAAAACCAAAACCAAAACCAAAACCTATAACCTAAACTCAAATCCCCAAACCAAAACCTATAACCTAAAACTATTGCCAAATCCCAAAACCTATAACCTAAACCTAACCTTTCCCTAAACCTATAATCTAAACTCAATTCCTTAAAGCTAAACCTACACCTAATCCTAATCTCAAACCTAAACCTAAACCTAAACTTGAAAACCAAAACTTAAACCCAATCCCGAACATGAACCCGATTTTCTAAACCTAAACCATAACCCATTCTCAAATCCAAAACCTATAACCTAAACCTAAACCAAAACCATAACCTATAACCTAAACCCGAACCCATTCTCAAATTTCAAAACTTATAACCTAAACCAAAACCAAAACTAAAACCTATAACCTAAACCCGACCCATTCTCAAATCCAAAACCTATAACCTAAACCAAAACCTTAGCCTAAACCTAAACCAAAACCTATAACTTAAACCAATCCCAAAGCCTATAACCTAAACCTAACCTTTCCTAAACCTATAACCTAAACTCAATTCCTAAAACTAAACCTACACCTAATCCTAATCTCAACTCCCTAACCTAAACCTCAACCTAAACATGAAAACCAAAACTTAAACCCAATCGCGAACATGAACCCGATTTCCTAAACCTAAACCATAACCCATTCTCAAATACAAAAACCTATAACCTAAACCTAAACCAAAACCATAACCTATAACCTAAACCCGAACCCATTCTCAAATCACAAAACCTATAACCAAAACCAAAACCTATAACCTAAACCAAAACCAAAACCTATAACCTAAACTCGAACCCATTCTCAAATCCAAAAACCTATAACCTAAACCTAAACCTTATCCTAAACTAAAACCAAAACCTATAACCTAAACCCGAACCCATTCTCAAATCCCAAAACCTATAACCTAAACCAAAACCAAAACCTATAACCTAAACCAGAGCCCATTCTCAAATCCCAAAACCTATAACCTAAACCAAAACCAAAACCTATAACCTAAACCCGAACCCATTCTCAAATCCCAAAACCTATAACCTAAACCAAAACCTATAACCAAAACTCAAATCCCTAAACCTTAACCTATAACCTAACCTAAACCTATACTTATAACCTAAAACTATTCCCAAATCCCAAAACCTATAACCTAAACCTAACCTTTCCCTAAACCTATAACCTAAACTCAATTCCTAAAGCTAAACCTACACCTAATCCAAATCTCAACTCCCTAACCTAAACATAAACCTAAACTTGAAAACCAAAACTTAAACCCAATCCGAACATGAACCCGATTTCCTAAACCTAAACCATAACCCATTTTCAAATCTAAAAACCTATAACCTAAACCTAAACCAAAACCATAACCTATAACCTAAAGCCGAACCCATTCTCAAATCCCAAAACCTATAACCTAAACCTAAACCTTAACATAAACCTTAACCAAAACCTCTAACCTATAACCAAAACCAAAACCAAAACCTATAACCTAAACCCAAACCCATTCTCAAATCCCAAAACTTATAACCTAAACCAAAACCAAAACCAAAACCTATAACCTATAACCTATAACCAAAACTAAAACCTATAACCTAAACCCGAACCCATTCTCAAATCCCAAAACCTATAACCTAAACCAAAACCAAAACCTATAACCTAAACCCGAACCCATTCTCAAATCCAAAACCTATAACCTAAACCAAAACCTTAGCCTAAACCTAAACCAAAACCTATAACCTAAACCAATCCCAAAACCTATAACCTAAACCTAACCTTTCCTAAACCTATAACCTAAACTCAATTCCTAAAGCTAAACCTACACCTAATCCTAATCTCAACTCCTAACCTAAACCTCAACCTAAATATGAAAACCAAAACTTAAACCCAATCCCGAACATGAACCCGATTTCCTAAACCTAAACCATAACCCATTCTCAAATCCAAAACCTATAACCTAAACCTAAACCAAAACCATAACCTATAACCTAAACCCGAACCCATTCTCAAATACCAAAACCTATAACCAAAACCAAAACCTATAACCTAAACCCGAACCCATTCTCAAATCCAAAACCTATAACCTAAACCTAAACCTTATCCTAAACTAAAACCAAAACCTATAACCAAAACCAAAACCAAAACCTATAACCTAAACCCGAACCCATTCTCAAATCCCAAAACCTATAACCTAAACCTAAATCTTAACCTAAACCAAATCCAAAACTTATAACCTAAACCAAAACCAAAACCTATAATGTAAACCCGAGCCCATTCTCAAATCCCAAAACCTAAACCTAAACCAAAATCATAACCTATAACCTAAAGCCGAACCCATTCTCAAATCCCAAAACCTATAACCTAAACCTAAACCTTAACATAAACCTTAACCAAAACCTATAACCTATAACCAAACCAAAACCAAAACATATAACCTAAACTCGAACCCATTCTCAAATCCCAAAACTTATAACCAAAACCAAAACTAAAACCAAAACCTATAACCTCTAACCTATAACCAAAACTAAAACCTATAACCTAAACACGAACCCATTCTCAAATCCCAAAACCTATAACCTAAACCAAAACCAAAACCTATAACCTAAACCCGAACCCATTCTCAAATCCAAAACCTATAACCTAAACCAAAACCTTAGCCTAAACCTAAACCAAAACCTATAACCTAAACCAATCCCAAAACCTATAACCTAAACCTAACCTTTTCCTTAAACCTATAACCTAAACTCAATTCCCTAAAGCTAAACCTACACCTAATCCTAATCTCAACTCCCTAACTTAAACATGAAAACCAAAACTTAAACCCAATCCCGAACATGAACCCGATTTCCTAAACCTAAACCATAACCCATTCTCAAATCCAAAACCTATAACCTAAATCTAAACCAAAACCATAACCTATAACCTAAAACCGAACCCATTCTCAAATACCAAAACCTATAACAAAACCAAAACCTATAACCTAAACCCGAACCCATTCTCAAATCTAAAAACCTATAACCTAAACCTAAACCTTATCCTAAACTAAAACCAAAACCAATAACCAAAACCAAAACCAAAACCTATAACCTAAACCCGAACCCATTCTCAAATCCAAAAACCTATAACCTAAACCTAAACCTTATCCTAAACTAAAACCAAAACCTATAACCAAAACCAAAACCAAAACCTATAACCTAAACCCGAACCCATTCTCAAATCCCAAAACCTATAACCTAAACATAAACCTTAACCTAAACCAAATCCAAAACTTATAACCTAAACCAAAACCAAAACCTATAACCTAAACCCGAACTCATTCTCAAATCCCAAAACCTATAACCTAAACCAAAACTTATAACCTAAAGTCAAAGACCTAAACCTTAACCTATAACCTAACCTAAACCTATACTTATAACCTAAAACTATTCTCAAATCCCAAAACGTATAACCTAAACCTAACCTTTCCCTAAACCTATAACCTAAACTCAACTCCCGAAAGCTAAACCTACACCTAATCCTATTCTCAACTCCCTAACCTAAACCTAAACCTAAACTTGAAAACCAAAACTATAACCCAACCCCGAACATGAACCCGATTTCCTAAACCTAAACCATAACCCATTTTCAAATCCAAAAACCTATAACCAAAACCAAAACCAAAACCATAACCTATAACCTAAACCCGAACCCATTCTCAAATCCCAAAACCTATAACCTAAACCTAAACCTTAACATAAACCTTAACCAAAACCTATAACTTGTAATCAAAACCAAAACCAAAACCTATAACCTAAACCCGAACCCATTCTCAAATCCCAAAACCTATAACCAAAACCAAAACCTATAACCTAAACCAAAACCAAAACCTATAACCTAAACCCGAACCCATTCTCAAATCCCAAAACCTATAACCTATAACCTATAACTAAAACCAAAACCTATAACCTAAACCCGAACCCATTCTCAAATCCCAAAACATATAACCTAAACCAAAACTAAAACCTATAACCTAAACCCGAACCCATTCTCAAATTCAAAAACCTAAACCAAAACCTATAACCTAAACTCAAATCCCTAAACCTTAACCTATAACCTAACCTAAACCTATACTTATAACCTAACCTAAACCTATACTTATAACCTAAAACTATTGCAAAATCCCAAAACCTACAACCTAAACCTAACCTTTCCCAAAACCTATAACCTAAACCTAAACCTTAACATAAACCATAACCAAAACCTATAACCTATAACCAAAACCAAAACTAAAACCTATAACCTAAACCCGAACCCATTCTCAAATCCCAAAACGTATAACCTAAACCAAAACCAAAACCAAAACCTATAACCTAAACTAAAACCAATATCTATAACCTAAACCCGAACCCCATCTCAAATCCTAAAACCTATAACCTATAACCTATAACCAAAACCAAAACCTATAACCTAAACCCGAACCCATTCTCAAATCCAAAAACCTAAACTAAAACCAATAATCTAAACCAAAACCTATAAACTAAACTCAAATCCCTAAACCTTAACCTATAACCTAACCTAAACGTATACTTATAACCTAAAACTATTGCCAAATCCCAAAACCTATAACCTAAACCTAACCTTTCCCTAAACCTATAACCTAAACTCAATTCCTAAAGCTAAACCTATACCTAATCCTAATCTCAACTCCCTAACCTAAACCTAAACCTAAACTTGAAAACCAAAACTTAAACCCAATCCCAAATATGAACCCGATTTCCTAAATCTAAACCATAACCCCTTCTCAAATCCAAAACCTATAACCTAAACCAAAACCAAAACCATAACCTATAACCTAATCTCGAACCCATTCTCAAATCCCAAAACCTATAACCTAAACCAAAACCAAAACCTATAACTTAAACCCGAACCCATTCTCAAATCCAAAACTTATAACCTAAACCAAAACCTTAGCCTAAACCAAAACCAAAACCTATAACCTAAACCAATCCCAAAACCTATAACCTAAACCTAACCTTTCCCTAAACCTATAACCTAAACTCAATTCCCTAATGCTAAACCTACACCTAATCCTAATCTCAACTCCTAACCTAAACCTAAACTTGAAAACCAAAACTTAAACCCAATCCCGAACATGAACCCGATTTCTTAAACTTAAACCATAACCCATTCTCAAATCTAAAACCCTAAAACCTATAACCTAAACCCGAACCCATTCTCAAATCCCAAAACCTATAACCGAAACCTAAACCTTAACCAAAACCTATAACATATAACCTAAACCAAAACCTATGATCTATAACCTAAACCAAAACCAAAACCTATAACTTAAACTCAAACCCATTCTCAAATCCCAAAGCCTATAACCTAAACCTAAACCTAAACCTAAACTTAAACCAAAACCTATAACCTATAACCAAAACCAAAAACAAAACCAAAACCTATAACCTATAACCTAAACCAAAACCAAAACCTATAACCTAAACTCGAACCCATTCTCAAATCCAAAACCTATAACCTAAACCTAAACCTTATCCTAAACCAAAACCAAAACCTATAACCTAAACCAAAACCTAAACTCAGAACCTAAACCAAAACCAAAACCTATAACCTAAACCCGAACCCATTCTCAAATCCCAAAACCTATAACAAAACCTAAACCTTAACCTAAACCAAAACCAAAACCTATAACCTATAACCAAAACCAAAACCTATAACCTAAACCCGAACCCATTCTCAAATCCCAAAACCTATAACCTAAACCAAAACAAAACCTATAACCTAAACCCGAACCCATTCTCAAATCCAAAAACCTAAACCTTAACCTAAACCAAAACCAATAACCTCGACCAAAACCCATAACCTAAACTCAAATCCCCAAACCAAAGCCTATAACCTAAACCAAAACCAAACCTATAACCTAAAACTATTGTTAAATCCCCAAACCTATAACCTAAACCTAACCTTTCCCTAAACCTATAACCTAAACTCAATTCCCTAAAGCTAAACCTACACCTAATCCTAATCTCAAATCCCTAACCTAAACCTAAACCTAAACTTGAAAACCAAAACTTAAACCCAATCCCGAACATGAACCCGATTTCCTAAACCTAAACCATAACCCATTCTCAAATCCAAAAACATATAACCTAAACCTAAACCAAAACCATAACCTATAACCTAAACCCGAACCCATTCTCAAATCCCAAAACCTTTAACCTAAACCCAAACCTTAACCTAAACCAAAACTAAAACCTATAACCTAAACCAAAACCAAAACCTATAACTTGAACCCGAACCCATTCTCAAATCCCATAACCTATAACCTAAACCTAAACTTGAAAACCCAAACTTAAACCCAATCCCAAACTTGAACCCGATTTCCTAAGCCTAAACCATAACCCATTCTCAATTCCCTAAAGCTATAACCTATAACCTAAACCTAAACCTATAACCTAAACCTAAACCTTTAACCTAAACCTAAACTTAAAACCTAAATGTATTCTCAAATCCTTAAACCCAAACCTACACCTAATCCTAATCTCAACTTGAAAACCCAAACTTAAACCCGATCCCGAACCCGAACCCGATTTCCTAAACCTAAACCTTAACCTATAATCAAGTTCTCAAAAGCTATAACCTATAACCTAAACCTAAACCTAAACCTTAACCTAAACCTAAACCTAAACTTATAACCTTAACCTAAACCTTAACCTATAACCTATAACCTAAACTTAATTATAACCTATAGCCTAACCTTAACCTAAACCTATAACATAAACTTAAACCAAAACCTATAATCATATGGTGAGAACATTTCTTTTGTGTCAATTTCATTCCTCCTTGAGTTTTTTTTTTTTAATTCATTAAGAAAAAAAATGGTTATACATGATGCATTTCGTTCACTTTGTCTTTCTTTTTCCCAATGGGCATTCTAATTTATGAATGACATGACTGTTTGTAGGATGATGGAATATACGAAACTGTTGAAATTTCATGGTGAAGTCGAGCACATTTCTCTAATGGAGCAAAAAATTTATATTTTCAGCATTATTGTAATTGTAATTGTAATTGATTGAATGAATTGGATTGTAATTGTAATTGATTGAATGAAGAATTGTAATTGATTGTAATTGTAATTGATTGAATGAATTGGATTGTAATTGATTGTAATTGTAATTGATTGAATGAATTGGATTGTAATTGATTGTAATTGTAATTGATTGAATGAAGGATTGTAATTGATTGTAATTGAATGAATGAATGATTGTACAGGTGGTAATTGAATGAACAAATGATTATATGTAATTTTTTAATGTACAAAATAGCTACGGATATTGACCGTAGCCACTAATCTGACAGGTGTAGCCTTTATTAAATTTGGCATATTGCTACAGACTTTTAGCTACAAATAATATCCGTAGCTGTTTGAAGTTTTTGCTACAAATATAATTGCTACGGATTAAATTCGTAGCCATAGGTTCTAGACCTATTGTTACAGCACCTACGACTACGGTCGTGCTACGGACTAAAACCATAGCCATAGGTCTATGGCTACGTATTTTATTCGTAGCCTTTGCCCATTTTTTGGTAGTTATTGTTACGAATTATATCCGTAGTTGTTGAACCTATAGCTACGGATTAAATCCGTAGCCATAGGTTCTAGACCTATTGTTACAGCACCTATGACTACGGTCGTGCTACGAACTAAAACCGTAGCCATAGGTCTATGGCTACGGATTTTATCCATAGCCTTTGCCCGTTTTTCTAGTAGTGGTTGTTGTTACATTAGGAGCATCATCTGCTCCAACCTATCAAGGGGAGAGGCCACTTGAGGCATGTGTGGCGTCGACGAAGACCCAGAACTAGTGGTGCACTCAGTGTTGGTCCATTTGTGGGGTCAGTGGCCGGTTGTGAATCCGGCATCGTATCGCTACTCAAACCCAAACTAGGGTCCATTTGGCTACCACTCATGTGAGAGGCCCCGTCAATCATTCCGTCAAGTGGGAGACGTGCCATGTTCCATGTAGTTTTAGGAGGCATTCCCTATATACAATATTGGGTGCAACATTCATAGGATTAGGATAACATCATCCACTTTTTCCAAATATTTTACACTTTTCTAAACAAAGAAGCTTCATGCATTTCATTTAACAAATTTATCACAGTTACATATGATGTGGTATTACATGCACTATGATAGAGGATTCATGTAAGCTAATTTACAAAAGGCTTTAACACTTACTAACTTAACACCCAAACTAAGCCTATCCAAGGCCATTACAAAAAGCAAGAAAGAAACAAATACAAATGTATAACTAGTCCTCTAATTCTGGTGAAGGCGGAGGTGCTCCCTTATCCTGCATACAGCACGGAGGGCCGTTAGGGTGCGAGACATTTTCTTAAACTTTTGCTTCAAGTAGGCCTGGTTCTCTTCGAACTTTTGCTTTAAGTAGGCCTGATTTTCCTCAATCCTGGCCATATGGGCTTTTAGGGCGGCCCGGTTATGGCGATCCTCATGAGCCATAGGAGGTCCCCCATCTGAATCCTGGGCCTCCCCTTCTTCTTCTTGCCCCTCTTCTCTGCTGCCTTACTCATCTTTACTGTCTTCCTCTTCTTCACTACCTTCCTCTTCTTTGGTCTCTTCTTCTATCTCATCCCGTACTCATCAATCTTGGCTTGGTGTTGCCAGGGGCCTATTCCCATATTGTTGAGTGTAGTTTCATTAATGAAATGGATAGGGGCGAGATTATCCATATGTAGCCGGAATTCGAAGTTGTGGGTGATCTTGTAAATGAGTCGGGAGAATGGGAGGGAGGTGTCCCCCCAAGTAGACCGTGTTGTATTGACTATCTGAGTCAAGGCAAGAGTAGGCAGGCACACCTTTACTCCCTATCAAACTCGATACAGGAAGTCCACCAAAAATCTAGTACATTCAGGGCAGTTACTCCACCTAGGATACACATTATACGTGCATATATGGTGGAGCAGGAGGAAATCTTTTGTCATACTTGTCGATGCGAGATTGTTCCCTCGCTTCTAACCAACAAGTTAGCCACAAAGGAAGCGAGTGCGGCGATCTCTCTCCCGTACACTAGTGAGATTAGTATCACTAGCATGTACAACTCCACGTTCTATTCCCATGATACGTGTCATGATATCCACATTGACCCTGGTTTGAGTCCTTCCCAATGGTATGGTGAACTGGAGAGGCTCAGGAGTTGGGTCCCTTATGTGTACATAGAAGGCTCGTACGGTGCCTTCACTTGTATGTATTTTTCCTCCAAATATGGGACCCCACCCATTCTCCAGGAGGAGTTTGATCACTGGATATAACACAAATAACTTTTCGTCAACGTGAGCTTCAACCACAACCTTACGATCATGGAACTTATCGAGTTCGGTGCCCACTGATAGATACCTCTTTATCGGGATTCGAGGGTTGAGGTCCCGTTTAGACCTTTGCTCGGTGCTTGCACTTGTCTCGGCACTCGTCTTCTTCTTAGAACAGCTTAGACGACTAGACTTGTAACACCCATAATTTCGAGGGTCGAGCAAAGCTCTACTCCAGAGATCTAGTACATCACTTATGCATTATGGATAATGATGTTCAGATTTCGCCCATATTAATGAGTTAAACATGAGTGGGATTATACTAAAATAGCACAGCATACTCTGGATGTAATTAAATTTAGCAAGCGGAAGTCTAAAATATATATATTTAAACAAGTGTTTCACATCCTCCAGAGTATGAGTATGTAACCGAGCTGAATATATACATGTAATGTCTCAAAATAAACAAAATGCAGAAAAGTAGGTGTGTCCAACTAAGCCAAATATCCCTATAGTCCCTGCATATCGATACGAGGTCTACATAGACCTACCCAAGAGCTGAAAGTAGAACTCATCCTCCTCGCCCATAAAGTCCTCCATTACATAGACTTCGCCAGCAGCTGCATCTAAACCAGAGTCTGGTTGGTGTTTTAAAACACCATCTCAGAGTGGGAATGAGTAGCTAACTCAGTGGTACTATAAGGAAAAAGTTAACATGTTATCAAGTCAATCAAGCAGTAATGATAAAGCAACATAGCAATTACTTTCTAACTACTCTTGTTAATGTAGGAATGGAGTGCAAGTAATGATGTATGCCTTCGCATTAAAGCTCCCACACAAGCGACTTCAACGACCTATTTCGCATATGACAACACTCCCTCAAAATAGTGTAACTTCATTGCCTTTAAAGCACACCTAACTAATGCAATGCGATGCATAGTCATGTTAGTCGAGTACTTAATTAGGCTTATCATACAGCAGGTTTGGGAAGCTAGGGTACCTCCCTTTATATCATTGACCCGAACCGAAGGATCCATCTAGGTTTGTCACTCCTTGTTAAGCACATACAATAGGCATGTTGTGGGGTCATCACTCCTAATGAAAAGCAGTCGATAGGCAAGTTTAAAAGTTTATACTTGCGGTCACTACGGGGAGGCTCGTCACCTCAGCGTAGGCCGACAGCACAAACACGGTATCTTATACCACCACGCCTGACTCACGAGTCTTAGTTGCTCATTGGTCACTACGGGGAGGCTCGTCACCCCAGCATAGGCTGGCAGCTCAAACACGGTGTCTCATACCATCATGCTTGGCTCATGAATCTTAGTGGATCGTGGTACCATGGTTGAAGAGGGCCTTTATATTGGTGGGGGTACCTTTGATTTAATCGGTAGTGTCCATACCTAGTAAACACACAATAGGCCAATCGGTTTATTAGACAAGTTCGATTGGTACGGGCACACGCTGACCTAATCAAAACGGAATGTCGCCCACCTAAATGACATAATAGGTTAGCTAGTTTGACAAATAATCAGCATGAATCTTTATAATGAGATTAGGGTTAGGGTTTCTTACCCAAAATCGTAGCCGAAACAGATTGTGTAGCGTAATGGGGAAGTGATTCGGTGCGTGGAGTTGTGGGAGAGAATTACTCCAGCAATCTCCCAAAAGCCCACTTCTCTCTTTCCTCTTTTCTCTTCTTTTCTCTCTCTCTCTCTCTCTCTCTCTCTCTCTCTCCCTTAGGGTTTTGGAGAAATTCATATATGAGAGAGGTGGGGTGGTATAAGGGCTATTTATAAGCCCAGAAGTCATGCAATTGGCCTCAAGGCTACTATATACATGAGTTATACCCTTTGGGCAGCTGTTTTTGACAAACATGGCTCACAAGGAGGCCCACTACTCACTTATGTTATAGGGTATGCTCTCTGACAATGGATCTATGCTTGGATATGATTTTGATGTGATCGGATAAGCTGGTAGACCATGGAGGACCTGTGTGAGATCAACGATCATACTTGATCGGGGCCACAGTTATACGAATATATGCAGGAAAATTTCCCTGTTCCATGGGTAAAGTTCGGCCGGAAACCGACGGTCTGAAATCCTCAAGTTCGCATGTGAGCGAATGGCCAAATTCACTTAAGTTTCATTACATTTTCTAAAGATAGTCTGAAATCCTCAATTTCGCATGTGAGCAAATGGCCAAATTCACTTAAGTTTCATTACATTTTCTAAAGATATTCGTGTTTCTCACACACTTCACTTGGGGCTCAAGTTGTGCGTTTCTGGACACTATCTGGCTCGATTCCCGCTATGGTTGTCAAGCCCAGCAGTCATCGGACCCTCAATGTTCGGTCTAGGTCCGATATAAAGTTTCAATGTACTCCCGACAACGATAGGCTCTTGGGATTTTTCTTAGGTCTTTAAGTGACATTGAGTTAGTGGTGTTAATGGTTTTAGGCCTTCTCATTTGTGGAAATGGTGGTCGAGCTTAATCCACCGATTATTTAGTTTAGTACTTTACTAATTTTTGTCTAAATTACGACAGGATACGGTCCTTAGGTGGTTTTTCCTGAGGTGGTACTCGGGTCCTTATACGGATTTTTCCGAGACATTACAATTTACCCCCCTTAAAGAAAAATTTCATCTCCAAAATTAGCACCTTTTCGTATTCCTTGAGGATTTGAGGGTAGTTCTTATGGACTCCAGTTTCCATTTTCTAAGTAGCCTCCTCCTCGGTGTGGTGTGTCCATAACACTTTCACAAGTGGAATAACTTTGCTACTTAGCATTTGTTCCTTCCTATATAGAACATGCGTGGGCCACAATACATAGGTAGCGTCTTCACTTAGTTACACTTGCTCCCACTTGATAATATGAGTAGGGTCAGGAACATATTTTTTCATCATTGATACATGAAATACGTTGTGTACACCTACGAGTGATGTAGGTAAGGCGAGATGGTATGCTACCACACCCACTCAGTCCAAAATCTGGAACGGGCCAATGAATCTTAGCGTGATTTTTCCCCTTCCTGCCAAAACGAAGTACTCCTTTCATTGGGGAAATTTTAAGGAATACATGGTCCCCAACTTCAAATTCCAACTGTCTCCATCTCGTATCAGCGTAATCATCCTACCTACTCTGTGAGGTTGCCTGAAACAGATCTGGGCCAACCAACATCTTCTCACTAACTTCCGCCCAACAATGCAGAGCTCGACATGGGCGTCCATACAAGGCTTCGTAAGGAGCCATGCCAATGCTTGATTAGAAGCTATTATTATAAGCAAACTCGGCATAAGGGAGACAGTCATCCCAGCTATCCTTGAAGTTAAGTACGCACGCTCACAACATGTCCTCAAGTATCTGATTTACCCGTTCCGTCTGCCCATCGGTCTGAGGGTGGAAAGCGATACTGAATTTCAGTTTCCCCCCATGGCTTCTTGGATTTGAGTCTAAAAAATAGACGTGAATCATGTGTCTCAGTCCGACACAATCTCTATAAGAACCCCATGCAGTCATACTATCTCCTTGATGTACAGCTTGGCAAAATCATCTGTCGAATTAGAAACACTAATCGGGAGGAAATAGGTTGATTTGGTCAACCGGTCCACAATCACCCAAATGGAGTCATGCCCCTTTCTCGTCTTTGGTAACCCGAAAATGAAATCCATAGATATGAAATCCTACATCTGCTCAGTTATGGGCATGGGCTGAAGTAAACCAGGGGGTCGGCGATGCTCGGCCTTGACTTGCTGGCACGTGAGGCACCGGGACACGATATCTGTTATTCGGGCCTTCATGTTGTCTGACCAGTACGAACGCTTCACGTCTTGATACATCTTTATATTACTCGGATGCATCGCTAACTTTGAATTGTGAGCAGCCTCCAGAACTTCTCTTCTCAAATTGTGGAGGTTTGGGATGCATAGGTGGCCACCATACCTTAAACCTCCATCTAAGTCAATTCTCCATTCTGATTCTTCATTGTCACTTGCACGCTCTCTCATCTTCACCAATAGCTCATCTTCGTTCTGGGCCACAATAATTCTATCATCAATAAGTGGTTACACGTGGAAGTGTGCGACGCTCTCGAATGACTCCTCCACTCTTAGTTTCTGTTCGAAATCTCACATGAATTCCACCATATTCCACTCCTCTATCATCAGTGGGGCTGCAAATTCTATGGTTTTTTTACGGCTCAATGCATCAGCCACAAGGTTGGCCTTGCTAGGATGGTAGGAGACTTCAAACTTGAAATCTTTCAAAGTCTCCATCCAACGGCGTTGCCTCATATTCAGGTCCCTCTGTGTAAAGATGTATTTGAGAGTTTTGTGGTCGCAAAAGAGCTCGAACTTCTCACTGTAGAGGTAATGTCTCCAAAGCTTTAATACGAAAATGACTGCCACCAATTCCAGGTCATGAGTGGGGTAGTTTTCTTCATGTTTCCTCAATTGTCTTGATGCATAGGCGATCACCCTATCCTTCTGCATAAGTACACATCCGAAACTAGCTCGAGAGACGTCGATGTAAATAGTATATTTGGCCCCTTGCTCTGGCAGTACTAGCACGGGCAAAGACGTCAGTTTGTCCTTTAATTCTTGAAAGGCTGCCTCTGCTCCCTCATTCCAAGCAAACTTAAGATCTTTCCGAGTAAGTTGAGACAATAGACGAGCTATCTTGGAGAAATCTTTAATAAATCGGCGATAATAGCCGGCAAGTCCGAGGAAACTCCTCACTTCTGTAACTGAGCTGGGCTGCTCCCAGTCTTGTACCGCGGTTACCTTGGCAAGATCCACGACTATTCCTTCCTTGGAAACCATGTGTCCTAAGAACTTAACTTCTTCCTTCCATAAGTCAGATTTTCAGCACTCTGTAAACAATTGATTTTACCTAAGAGTATCAAGGATTGCTCGCAGGTGTTCTTCGTGATCTTTTCGACTCTTTGAGTATATTAAAATGTCGTCTATAATATGATGAAAAATCGGTAAAGATACGACTGAAATACCCAATTCATGAGATCTATGAATACGACCGGTGCATTTGTAAGTCCAAACGGCATCTGATATTTGGCTCTTTATGACTCCTTATTTACATAGTTGTTCTATATTGCGTACTCTAATATTGATTGATTCATGGACTTGTCCGTTTTTCACTCACTCTGTTATCGTATGATTAATGATCTTGTTCGTATTTCTATTTACTCTAATAATTCCTACTCTTATCAGTATTTTTGCTTATTTCGATATTGTATGATTTATGGATTACCAGTATGGTATGATGATGACATTGTATTGAATACTTGACACTTACCTTGTGCACACACTTACACCACCCTCTAAGCTTTCTATGAGCTTATGCACGATAAATGCGTGCAGGTGATGTTAGGTTGTAGCAGTGTTGAGCTTGGAGCTTGATTTTTTATTTATGTATTTCCCCTTCAGCATTATACTCAAATGATTATATTAGTGGATATGTGATGATGATGTTGCCTTTGTGAATTGGGTAATCTTATGGTTATGCTTATTACGAGTTAAACTTCCTTGTAGCATCTCAGGATCTGAATCTGGCGTATGGACGCTAGGAGTCAAGAATGGGGTACTACGGAGGTTGTCGGCACCGGATTCGGCGATCAGGATTCCTGTGAATCCGATCTCCGGGTTTGGGGCGTGACAGAACTTAGAATGATTAGATCTCCAAGTTTGAATAAATTGGAGATTTTTTGATATAGCCCCTACCGTTGAGATTGTGAGGCTGCATAGTATTTCAGTTTTGGTCGTCTCTGATCTGTTCGAAGATTAGTAGGGTCACCATAGTATTAATAATGTATCTTGGGAGGGTGAGGTTGAGATTGGAGAGCGCTATCTTCATCTTTTGCAAGATTAATTGTGCCTTGACTGATATACTTGATGATGTTTCTTCCTCCCTTGTCTGTTCTGTAAATTTTGAGGATGAAATTTTTATTTGGTGGGGAGAGCTGTCAGGCCCGTATCCTAGACTATACCGTTCCATAGGCTCCCACGATCCTCCCAATCGAATTCGGGCAACCCGCAATCTGTTATAGGCATTTGCACGTGACCCTGAGTCATATCCCAAAGATTTGAGTCGGCTTAATCTGAGACTTGTACCATTACGACCACACCGTCGTCGCGGTTCCAACGCCGCGTCTTGCATACCGATCTGGTACCCTGGCAGGGGGACGTGGACCCACGTTTAGTTCGAGAAAAAATGCCGCGCGTTGCAATCCCAAGAGAATGTTCGATCAATCATATTAAGAGTCAAGTACTTCATCCCATCAAGTCAAGTACAAGCAACCATCCCCCTCTTACATCACCCTTACCTAAAGTCAACTTTCCCATCACCTCACCATCTCTCTCCCATCACTTCTCTTACATCACTTCTTCTCTCATCTCTTTTTCTCCAAGGAATCCCTCCATGGAGCAACCCACGTCCACGGCTCCCATGAGAGAGATAGTGTGGCCCACCTCCCTATCTCCCATCTCCACCATCCAATGATCATCTCCACCGTTGAAATTGTCCTCTTGGAGCTCTAGATTGGATAAGCGGAAGGAGTTGATCTAGAGGTGGGTGCCTCTATTCTTGTCTCTCAATCTTTTCTCTCTCTCTCTCTCTCTTTCCCCTTGTTCATGGACCCATGATGTGTGTATTTGTTCCAAGTCGTCCACCTTCATGGGACCCACTTGATGGACATGTTGGATCTACACTATCCAAGCCATATGGGCCCTACTTGGTAATGATGAGAAAACAAAAATATTGGATTGATCCAAATCAAGTGGGCCATGCACACGTAGGACCCACCTTGCATTTGTGTTGTATTCAAACCGTCTGGGCACGTCCATGAAGTGTGGACAGATAGTGAGTCTCGTACTCACAACAACCAACAAAAAAAAGGAGACTTTTAGATTTTTTGGTGGGCCGCTCATGCAGGCCTCACCCTGATATATGTATTCAATCCATGCCGTCCATCCCACTCGGCGAATCATTTTAGGCATTGAGCTAAAAAATTATGCTGATCTGAATTTCTGGTGGGCCGTAGCATGGCAAACAATGTTTTCTACCATTGAAATCCACCTAAAGTTTCCACACACCAAAACACATTGAATATTGGACTTGTTTGGTTGGTCTCGAGCCGTAAAACCTAATGGTCAGGGTGGATTCCACTGATGCGGGCCCCACACACGAAAAACCATTTAAAAAACACGGTTTAAAAATATATATATATGCAGCAGACGTTGCTGCTGCCAGAGGCGCAGGCAGCGCCTGCGGCATGTAGGCGGGCGGACGACCGGGACCCACAGTCCCAGCCGTGGGCCCCACCATGATGCGTTTTGTATATCCACGCCATCCATTTTGTGGACCCCTTAGGGCTATGGGCCATCCCAAAAAATCAGCCCTATCTGGAAATCAAGTGGCCCACACAGAAGGAAATTGTGGGATTTAATGCCTGCCATTGAAACCCTTTTTCTGGGTCATAAAAGTTTTGGAACATTATGAAATTTATTTTTCCTATTCATGTGGGTCCGTGTGACATTACCAACGGGTTGGATTGAGGATAAACATTATGGTGGGCCCCACGTGGGACCCACAGTGATGTATGTGTTTTATTCCCACCATCCACCATGTATGCGTTGTATCTATGCCGTCCAGCCATTTCGCTGGGTTACTGGACGGCCAGTGGACCCCACACTTGATGCAGGGTTACATCCAAACCGTCAATCTAGTGGCGAGTTAGCCTTAAGGCTTGAGGCAAATGAGCCAGATTTGCTTATGAAGTGGACCATGCAGTAAAAATTAGTGATGATTGAGTGTCTGCCATTGAAACCCCTCTAGATTTCCAGGAGTTTTGGATAAATATAAAATTTATTTTATTTATTTTAAAGGGTCTTTGTGACCTTATCAACAGATGGATGGATGGAAAATAAGTGTTATGGTGGGCCCCACGTGGGACCCACTGTGATGAGTTTGGATTGGCAGGTGTGCCACACACACTAGCCATATGGCTGTTGTGACGTGGCAGGTCATGTGGAGCCCACCTTGGCAATATGTGTGGGACCCTCCTTGATGTATGTGTTCCCTCTACACCGTCCATCCTTATGGGACCCACCATGATGTATGTGTTGCATCCAAGCCATCCAACCATTTTGAAAGCTCATTTAAGGGCTTGAGTTCAAAAATAAGATAGATCGATTTATCAAGTGGACCACACTACACAATGAGGATTGAATGTCTACCATTGAAATCCTTTGGGAGTGCAGAAGATTTGGATCAATAGGAAATTTGTTTGTTTTCCCCTCTTAAATCCAGGTCTTTATGACCTTATGGGCCATGTGGTTTATTTAACCACGAAAATTATTATCTCTGTTACTATTTGTGGTATGGTCCAATGATCCTCAAACATGATTTTCTTTTGGGATGTATGATCAAGCCCATCTTGATTTATTTGTGGCCGTCCATTGAGGCTCACCTTGGTATACATATGAGGCCCAGGTGAGGAGGCCCATCTTGATGTATTTGTGGCCCGTTGTTGAGGACCACCTTGATATATTTCAGGCCCATTTGAGGAGGCCCATCTTGATATAGTTATGGCCCATCTGTTGAGGCCCACCTTGATATGTATAAGGCCCATTGTGATATGTATTAGGCCCATGATGCGTTGTATTCGCACTATCTGTCCACTCGATGGACGTGTGGTCCACCTTAATATATGATTTCATCCACGCCATCTAAGGACGGGGGACCACCATGTGTATGCCTGATCCACACTGTTCGTGGGATGTGTGACACACCTGATGTTTGCATCCTATATCCATGTCGACCATCTGGTGGGGGCCCATTTGCTACATGTGTAGAGCCCACCGATTGTGCATTGGTGTGGCCATTGATGCAGCCCAACTGATGTATATTGAGGCCTATGGGTCGTAGCCTATTGTGATGTATATTTGAGGCCCAGATATGAGGCCTATTAGGATGTAATTATGACCCATATGATGACGCTTGGTATGGTATCTGAGACTCTTTTGGTTAGGTCCAATGAGGTGTATTCCCGGCCCATAAGATGTGGCCCACTGTGAAGTATATAAGCCCAGGTATGTTGCCCTTTGTAAAGTATTTGTGGCCCATTTAGCGAGGCCCAATGTGGTGTATATGTGGCCCTTGTATGAGGCCCAATCAATGTATATTAGGCCTTTGTGTGAGGTTGTGGGCCTACTATACGTTTGGCTATATGTGGGCTACTCAATGGGAGCAATGTTGGTTAAATGTCCACATTGATGGGCAGTGATGGTTAAATGTCCATATTGTGACCTTCCTTTTAGCCTGGATAGGCTCATTTTCGTCATCCTCTAGTGGGTTACCCCAAACGAATGGGCCCCATTGATATTGCTTGAACCATCATCGGTCATCCATCTATGAATCCTCATCTTGAGGCTAATTTTGATTGACGTGGCCGATTTACCGACTTCTGATTACCGATTGCCGATAATCGATCAAGGTCGATTATCGATCGATTTCCAATTGTTGTGGCCGATTGCCGATTAGCGATCGAGGCCAACTATTGTGATCGATTGCCGATTCCGATTGACGTGGCCAATTTATCGATTTTCCAATTGTCGTGGCCCATTTGATGTATAGGAGGCCGATTCTGAGTGTCGATTCCGATTATTAAGGCCGATTTCGAATGCTGAGGCTGATTGTCGAGACCTATATGATATATACGTGACACATAATTGAGGCCTATTGTGATGTGTATTTAACCCACGTTTAAGGCAATGTGAATAGGTCTATGTAATAAGGCCCATTGTGATGTATTTAAGGCCAATGGGCAAGGCCCATTGTGATGTATTTCGTGGCCCATGGGTAAGCCCCATTGTGATGTGTATTAGGCCTGTGTTTGAGGCCCAATGTGACGTATATGCGGCCAGTATTTGAGGCCCATTGTGATGTGTATTCAGCTCATGTTTAAGGCTTAATGTGAATAGGAGGTCTATGTAATAAGGCCCATTGTGATGTATTTAAGGCCCATGGGCAAGGCCCATTGTGATGTATTCATAGCCCATGGGCAAGCCCCATTGTGATGTGTATTAGGCCTGTGTTTGAGGCCCAATGTGATATATATGCAGCCAGTCTTTGAGGCCCATTGTGATGTGTATTCAGCCTGTGTTTAAGGCTTAATGTGAATAGGAGGTCTATGTAATAAGGCCCATTGTGATGCATTTAAGGCCTATGGGCAAGGCCCATTGTGATGTATTCGTGGCCCATGGGCAAGCCCCATTGTGATGTGTATTAGGCCTGTGTTTGAGGCCCAATGTGATGCATATGCGGTAAGTATTTGAGGCCCGTTGTGATGTGTATCCAGCCCGTGTTTAAGGCCTAATGTGATGAAAATGAGGTATATGTGTTGAGACCCATTGTGATGTATTTGAGGGTCAGGCGATGGAGCCCATTGTGATGTATGTTAGGCCCATGTGAAAGTCCCATCGTGATGTGTATTAGGCTCTTGAGTGAGGCCCAGGGTGTTGTATATTTAGCCCTTGTGTGGGGTCATGGGTCCATTATATGTTAGGCTCCATGTGGACCATTCCTTAGGGGCAATGTTGGTTAAATGTCCACATTGTCGAGGTCGATTGTTGATACCGGTTATGAGAACATGATAGCATAACATCATGATACATGCCCATACGCATCATCTACATGTTTGTTATGAGATGTGGTTGATTATTGCATATGTCACTGAGCATGTTGTTATAAGACTCCCTGATGGGTGGAGGTTACCTCACATGATTGCATGGTATGTGCAGGATTGATGCATGACTGGTTTGTATGACCCATGCATCTTGCATTATGATTACTGTACGCCCTAGTGACATCAGGGCCGTAGCCTTCGCATGCATATCGTGGATGGTCAGATGGGACATCAAAAATTTGTTTTAGCATTGGGCTGCCAAAGATGGCCTTGGGTGAAAATCCCTAAACACTCTTAGTACCAAAGGACACCCCAACGTCGAGACTGAGTGGATATATAAGCGCCAGAGTGCCGAATACCAGGAGGCCGCATCTCCTACTGTGTCGTGGTCAATTGGGAGGGGGTGTGGCCTTACCTGCCTGAGGGTAGGGGGCACAGCTAGGCTGAGTTTGACCAACTCGTGAATGATTCCGCTATCGACGTGCTAGATAGGTATTGGCAGACTATTGGCCAAGCGGATAGTGAGGTTTCATACACTCACTTGGACTGTGCCGCTGGGAGAGGGGGTAATGCTATTTAGAGTGTACTAAACCCCGATGATGATCCCAGAGATGAACAGTACTAATATGTGGACTTATTGGGCAGAAGTTGCATACTCATTCATTCACTATCCACTCGGGCTGGTGGTGCGCAACTATTTATTACGATCACCTTTGTAATGGCCAGGATTTCGGTTGGGGCGTGCGACTAACCTGAGATCAGGAGTTTACCAATCAAGTCTGACTATCCAAATTTAGGTATGAGACTGGTTTAGATAGAAATCCCTTGTGATGAACCTCATAGCCTGCGATACTACGTACTATTATCCCGACTTTACACTCTAGCATGGTCATTCCATTCGCACTGCATATTGCATTACATCCGCGGCATACGACATTTTGGGTTACTATATTTCTGCATTTATATGGTCTAGACATGACTGATGCTATTCGTGAACTCATCAGGAATTGCGTACTGCATTGCATCCTCAGCATTTGATATTTGGCTCTTTATGACTCCTCATTTGCATAGTTTTTCTATATTGCATACTCTGATATTGATTGATTCATAGACTTGTCCATTTTTCGCTCACTCTGTTATCGTATGATTAATGATCTTGTTCATATTTCTGTTTACTCTGATAATTCCTGCTCTTATCAGTATTTCTGCTTATTTCGATATTGTACGATTTATGCATTACCAGTATAATATGATGATGACATTGTATTAAATACTTGGCACTTACCTTGTGCACACACTTACACCACCCTCTAAGCTTTCTATAAGCTTATGCATGATAGATGCGTGCAGGTGATGTTAGGTTGTAGCAGTGTTGAGCTTGGAGCGTACAGCAGTCTTCTGGAGCTTGATTTTCGATTTATGTATTTCCCCTTCAGCGTTGTACTCAAATGATTATATTAGTAGATATGTGATGATGATATTGCCTTTGTGAATTGGGTAATCTTGTGGTTATGCTTATTACGAGTTAAACGTTAAAAAAAAAATCCTCCTTGTAGCATCTCAGGACCAAAATCTGGCATATGGATGCTAGGGATTGAGAATGGGGTACTACGGAGGTTGTCGACACTGAATTCGATGATCGGGATTCCTGTGAATCTGATCTCCGGGTTTGGGGCATGGCAGAAGTTAGTATCATAGCATAAGATCATTTAGATTTCTACTTTCGAACATCCTCTCTTCAGACATTTAAGGTTTGCATAAGATCATTTTTCAAGGCCAAGTTTGTCTAAACTATGTTCTGATACCAACTGTAATGCCCCGACTTTTCAGGACCCAAGTATATGACTTGTGTCCTAAAAATCCGAGTGTTAACCTTAAAGGATGGTCAAATTCGAGTGTACACTTTTTTTCCTCTATTAGAGTAAGCAAATGAGCGTAGTGTGGACAAATCGACATAAAGGAAAATTTCATTATCATTCAAATATACAAGAAGCTGCCCACAATGACGTATACAAACCAATGTCTCCGAATTTAACAAGTACAAGATTTACAAGAATTTAATACATCAAGAATAGTAGAAAACATATAAATATAAGCTGTCAGGTCATGCAGCTCCTCCAAGAAAATACGGCCATGCATCCCTGGCAATCGTACCTTGCTCCTCATCAAATCTGGACATGCATATCACTAAAGCCACCTGTACTACCTGTACGGTTGTATATTTGATGGATGAGTGGCCAACTCAGTGTGAATTTTTCTCAAGATTACACACCGCCGCAATAGGTAAGCATAGTTATAAAATGAAGCATACAAAATGATATATGATGCAGGTCTTATTAGATGCATGGATGCATGAATACAATCATCGCCCCGGGGATGCTCATCCGTGCGGACAGTGGGCCGTCACCCATGCAATCATCGAACCTGAGAAACATCATCCAGTCGGAACAGGAGTCGATAGTCGGTGGTTTGGGAGATAGCGAAATGATTCCCCTCTCTGACTTGCTTACTACCGTCTTGTCTTAGATACGCCGTTTTCAGTATAATATACATTTATGAACTGTGTGAGCAAAATATACATCCTATGTATTTGTTGAAATGTTGGAATGATTATTTAAAAATGATTTGTGCTTGCCATGACTACTGATCTAGGATTCATCATCGTCATATGCATGCTGATCTCTCTGTATAAGGAATTGCTAAATTATATGTTGTAACTAACCTAGTCTATATATTTGGTGAAGTGTAGTCTAAATGTTTGATGGATTGTCTGAATGAGAAATTATTGATGGTTTGTATTTATTAAGAGTATTAAGATGGGATTCTTAATTACCTTATTCATATATATAGTTCTTTCATATAATCATATTTGCCTCTACACAATTTATGGATAAAATGCAAGTGTTTAGTAACATGATCAATGTGTTTGATGAAATGCTCAAATGAGGAATTTACTTGGATTATTTGTTAAATGCTGAAACGATTATCACATGTGTTTATTTATTACATCTGAGTAAGATTGGTGCTACAACGTAGCCCAAGCAATTCGTAACAGTCCCTGTTCAGGTGGCCGAATTAGTCATGCCACATTGGGAAAATTCGACGAATCCAGGTCGCACGACGATTGTCGATAGTGGTTAGGCCACGAGAGGTGCTTATGCACTCCATGTCGATTAGGTCAGTGTGTGCTCGTACTAATCGAAGTTGCCTAACAAACTGATTGGCCTATTGTGTGTTTACCATGTATGGACACTACTGCTTGAATTTAAGGTACCCCCCACCAATGTAAAGGCCCTCTTTAACCATGGTACCATGATCTGCTAAGACTCATGAGCCGGGTATGGTGGTATGGGACACCGTGTTTAAGCTATCAGTCTACGTTGTGGTGACGAGCCTCCTGTAGTGACCAGTGAGCAACTAAGACTCATGAGTCGGGCATGGTGGTATGGGACACCGTGTTCGTGTCGTCGGCCTACACTGAGGTGACGAGCCTTCCCATAGTGACCGCGAGTATAAACTTTTGAACTTGTCAATTGAGTGCTTTTCATTAGGAGTGATGTCCCCACAACTTGCCTATCGTATGTGCTTAACTAGGAGTGACGAACCTAGATGGATCCTTCGGTTCGGGTCAATGATATAAAGGGAGGTACCCTAGCTTCCCAAACCCGCTGTTTGATAAGCCTAATTAAGTACTCGGCTAACACGACCATGCATCGCATTGCAGCAGTTAGGATATGCTTTAAAGGCGATAAAGTTGCACTGTTTTGAGGGAGTGCTGTCATATGCAAAATAGGTCATTAAAGTTGCTTGTGAGGTAGCTTTGATGCGAGGGCATACATCCTTACTTGCACTCCATTCCTGCATTAACAAGAGTAGTTAGGAAGTGATTGTTATGTTGCTTTATCATTACTGCTTGATTGACTTGATAACATGTTAACTTTCACCTTATAGTACCACTGAGTTGGCCACTCATTCCCACTCTGGGAAGGTGTTTTAAAACACCAACCAGACTCTAGTTTAGATGCAGGTGCTGGCGAAGTCTATGCGACAGAGTAGGACTTGATGGGCAAGGAGGAGGAGTTCTCCTACTTTCAGCTCTTGGGCGGGTCTATATAGACCTTGTACCTATCACAGGGACTACAGGGATATTTGGCTTAGTTGGACACACTTACTTTTTCGCATTTTATTTATTTTGAGACATTACATGTATATATTTAGCTCAATTACATACTCATACTCTGGAGTTGTGAAACACTTACATGTTTAAATATATATATTTTAGATTTCCGCTTGCTAAATTTAATTACATCTAGAGTATGCTATGCTCTTTTAGTATAATCCCACTCATGTTTAACTCATTAATATATGCAAAATCTGAACATCATTATCCATATTGCATAAGGGATGTGCTGGATCTCGAGAGTAGAGCTTTGCTCGACCCTTGAAATTCAAGACGTTACCTCACAAGCGACTTCAGCAACCTATTTCACATATGATAGCACTCCCTCAAAACATTGCAACTTCATTACCTTTAAAGCACATCCTAACTAATGCAATGCGATGCATGGTCGTGTTAGTCAAGTACTTAATTATGCTTATCATACAACAGGTTTGGGAAGTTAGGGTACCTCCCTTTATATCATTGATCCGAACCGAAGGATCCATCTAGGGTCGTCAATCCTAGTTAAGTACATACGATAGACAAGTTGTAGGGTATCACTCCTAATGAAAAACAGTCAATAGGCAAATTTGAAAGTTTATACTCGTAGTCACTACGGGGAGGCTCGTCACCTCAGCGTAGGCCGATAGGAAGAACACGGTGTCTCATACCACCATGTCCGGCTCACGAGTTTTAGTTGCTCATTGGTCACTACAGGGAGGCTGTCACCCCAGCGTAAGTCGACAGTTCGAACACGGTGTCCCATACCAACATGCCCGGCTCATGAGTCTTAGCGGATCGTGGTACCATGGTTAAAGTGGGCCTTTACATTGGTGAGGGGTACCTTAGATTCAAGCAGTAGTGTCCATACATGGTAAACACATAATAAGCCAATCAGTTTATTAGGCAAATTCGATTGGTGCGGGCACACACTGACTTAATCAATATGGAGCGCATAAGCACCCCTCGTGGCCTAACCACTGTCAACAATCGTCGTGCGACCCAGATTCATCGAGTCTACCCAATGTGGCTAGACTAATACGACCACTTGAACAAGGACTATTACTGATTGCCTAGGCTACGTTGCAGCCCCAATCTTACTCAGACGCAATAAATAAACACATGTAGTAATCATTTGAGCATTTGACAAATAATCCAAATAAATTTCTCATTTGAGCATTTCATCGAACACATTGATCATATTACCAAACACTTGCATTTTATCCATAAATTGCGTAGAAGCAAATATGATTACATGAAAGAAACTATATGTATGTATAAGATAATTAAGAATCCCATCTTAATACTCTTAATAAATACAAACTATCAATAATTTCTCATTCAGACAATTCATCAAACACTTTAACTATACTTCACCAAATATATAGACTAGGTTAGTTACAACATATAATTTAGCAATTCCTTATGTAAAGAGATCAGCAAACATATGACGATGATGAATCCTAGATCAATAGTCATGGCAAGGTCAAATCATTTTTAAAACATTTTAACAAACACATAGGATGCATCTTTTGCTCATACAGTTCATACATGTATATTATACTGAAAATGGCATATCTAAGACAATATGGTAGCAATCAAGTCAGACATAAATCATTAGCTAACACTGAAGGCATTGATAACCGCAACCTAAGTGTTTATAGTCCGCACATTTAATGGAAATACTCGATTCGGACTCGGTTCAAACTCTACGTTTCCGAAACGGAACATCGGGCACCTAAATGACGTAATAAGTTAGCTAGTTTGACAAATAATCAGCCTAGATCTCTATAACAAGATTAGGGTTAGGGTTTCTTACCCAAAATCGTAACTAAAATAAATTGTGTAGTGTAACGGGGAAGTGATTTGGTGCGTGGAGTCGTGGTAGAGAATTACTACAGCAATCTCCCAAAAGCCCTCTTCTCTCTTTCCTCTTTTCTCTTCTTTTCTCTCTCTCTCTCTCTCTCTCTCTCTCTCCCTTAGGGTTTTGGAGAAATTTGTATATGAGAGAGGTGGGGTGGTATAAGGGCTATTTATAAGTCTAAAAGTGATGGAAATGCCCCCAAGGCCACTATATACATGGGTTATACCCTTTGGGCAATTGTTTTTTTACAAACAGGGCTTACAGGGAGGCCCACTGCTCACTTACGTCATAGGGTATGCTCTCTGACAATGAATATATGATAGGATATTATTTTGGTGTGATCAGATAAGTTGATCGACCGTGGAGGACCTGTGTCAGATCAACGGTCATACTTACTCGATCGGGGCCACAATTATACGGATATGTACAGGGAAATTTCCCTGTTCCACGGGTGAAGTTCGGTGGTAGTCCAAAATCCTTAATTTCACGTGTGAGCGAATGACCCAATTCACTTAAGTTTCATTACATTTTTTAAAGATATTTGCCTTTCTCACACACTTCACTCGAGGCTCAAGTTGTACATTTCTGGACACTATCTGGGCTCGATTCCCACGATGGTTGTCAACCCCAACAAGACGAACATAATTCTATAGTTTCACAGTCATCGGACGCTCAACGTGCGGTCTAGGTCCGATACTTCAATGTACTCCCGAGAGTGACAGGCTCTTGGGATTTCTCCTAGGTTTTTAAGTGACATTGAATCAGTGATATTAATGGTTTTAGGCCTTTTCATTTATGGAAATGGTGGTCCAATCTAAATCCACTGATTATTTAGTTTAGTACTTAACTAATCTCCGCCTAAAGTACGACAAGATACGGTCCTTAGGTGGTTCTGCCTGAGGTGGTACTCGGATCCTTGTATGGATTTTTTCAAGACATTACAGCAAGGACAATTGAATTACCCCCGTCTAAACAGCCCGAAGAAGCAGAAACGATGAAAGAAAGAAAATTTTACCATTATCACCGTCTGTTGGGAGATCCCACGGAAAATTTCTTTACCTTGAAATGTATAATTTAGAAGATGATAAATAAAGGTGAGATCATAATAGGCAATGAAAAAGGAAGAAACAAAAAAGCGTCGATAAATATGATTTTCAGCCAGGAGATTATATACGAAAGAAAGGGACGATTAAAAAAGAAGGAAAGCAATAACATGATTACCGATAATAATACAAAACAAACGAATAAAGCTGCGGTGATCACATTACGCTTGGGAATAAGAGTAACAAGCCCTCTCCAAATACAAAAAGTTGAAGTGGTACAAGAAAGAGTATCAGGAATGCATGTCGATAACAATAGAAAAGAAGAAAAGAATGAAGTCGAGATGATGACTTATGTTGTGATCAACCATTTAAAAGGTATACCGGCTCGGTTAAGTGTGTATGATGCACTATAGTTATCAAAGGACAGTAGAGACACTCTGATTTGGGCCCTATCTGATAACGAGGTTAGAAAAGCATTACTCGTAGAAATGGAAAATACAGAACAAGAGACAGAAAATAGCGATAATGAACATAACATGTCACGCCCTGAAGTTGGAAACTGGGCTCACAAAATTTTCGATCGCCGAATCCGGCACTGACAACCTCCATAGTACCCCATTCTTGGCTCCCAGCACCCATATACCAAGTTTCGATCCTGGAATGCTATAAGGAGGATTTCTAATAATCAATTTGATTCGTAATGAGTATAACCAAAAGCATAACTCATGAACAATAACCACAAGAACACCATCACAAAATCCACTATGATAAAAAACTTTTGAGTACAAGGCGTATGAAAGGAAAATACAGGATAGTGATAATAACAAAACTCCAAAAGCTCAACTGCACACTCCAACTGCGGCAAGACTACGGCTGTGTCCTGGCATCACCTGCACGCATCAATCGCGCATAAGCTTATAGAAAGCTTAAAGGGTGGTGTGTGCGCAGTATAAGCGTGCTTAGAATGTAAGGTCAGAGTAATGCGGAATTGTGTTGATGAGTACATGAATGCAATTAGCTGTACCAAGGCTATGCGGTATAGGATATGAATTTTATCGGCCATAATACGGCCATGCGATGCGAGATATAACTCAAGCATGCCAATCCTCATCATATATCAGTACAACTCCTCACTAGAGCATCAAATTAGTACGGTTCTCAGTCTAGATAATCACCGGGGTCTAGTTCACTCTACGCCAGCTTGTCGTCCCTATCCGAACGCATAACTGGGAAAGCGGAAAAGACCTCACTATTCGTCTGCCAATATCGAGTCCGGCTCGTCGATAGCGAACTTATTCCTCAAGCTAGTCAACTCAACCTAGAAATTGCCCCCTCACTGAGGTGGATAAGGTCACACCCCTTTCCAACTGACCACAACACAGTGGGAGATGCGGCCTACTGGTATACGGCCCTCGCACGCTCGTGTATCCACTCAGTCTCGACGTTGGAGTCATCCTCTGGTACCATCGGGTTTAGGGATTTTCACACAGGAACATCTATGGCGCCCCAATGATAGAAACAGTATTTTCAGTATCCAATCTGGCCATCCATGAGTGTCTATGGAGGTTGTGGCCCTGATGTCGCTAGGACATATAATAATCACAATCACACAAATGCAAGTGCATGAATCACCCTATTAGACATGTAACAATTTTGCGCATACCGCGCACTCATGAACGGCAATTCCGCCTATCAGGGAGCCCATAAACAATATGCCCAAAGGCATATGCTATGATCAGTTACTCCTCATATCAAGAATACATATGATGCATATGAGCATGAATCATGGATCTATACTATACATTATATGGTGATGGACTCCGTTTAACGAAGATGGGCCTAGACGGCCTACACACTGCAAGTATAGGCCTAATAATGGGCCCTAGGGAGAGTAATAATGCGGACATTTAACCAACACATTATCCTTACAATGTGGACGTCAAACCATCATTGCTCCCAAGGCACGACCCGTTGCAAACATCATTACATAACCACAGTAAAAATTCACATAGCAATGGGCCTCATGTACATCCCATTGGGCCTCGACCCATGGGCCTACAACACATTAGACGGGGCAGAAACGATGGGCTGAATCAACTGGGCCAAGTCGGATGGGTCGAGTTGAGTGAGCTAAGCCCAATACATTATTCATCGATGATCATAATAGAGTATATAAAAATGAAGCGTACCCAAAGGATTAACTGGACCATACAATAACTAGTAGTGGAGATAATGACTTTCCATGGTTAAATTCCAGTGGGCCCCATCATAGGGTTTATTTTCCACCCAGCCTATCCATAAGGTCACAAAGGCCTAGATCTAGAGGGAAAAACAAATATCATTTTGGTCCAAACCCTATAGTCCAAGGGTTCAAATGGCGGACGGTTTGGATGAAACATATGCATCATGGTGGGGTCCACATGAACTATGGATCTGACTTATTCTTTAGCTCATGTTATAAAATGAGCCTCAAGGTGGATGGACGGTTTGGATGCAGCACATGCATCATGGTGGGGCCCACTAACCGTCTAGCAGCCTAGCCAAATGGCTGGACGGCAGTACTGAAACACATACATCATTTTGGTTTCCACTGTCCACGATCAGTGGATGGTGTGAATAAACCACATACAGCACTGTGGGTCCCACGTGGGGCCCACCATAATGCTTATTTGCAATCCAACCCGTTGGTAAGGTCACACGGGTCCAGGTGAAGTGGGAAAACAAATTTCATAATAATCCAAAGCTTCTGTGACATCCAGAAAGGTTTAATGGCATACGTTAAATCCTCAGTGTTCACTGTGATGTGGCCCCCCTTGAGTTCTAAATACAACTGATTTTTGGGGATCACCATCCTAGAGGGGACCTACTAAATGCATGGCATGGATTTTCGAAACACATCACGGTGGGGCCCACGTATGGGACCCACCTCCCTGCCCGCATCCTCCTAAGAAGCTGAGCAGACGCCTACTGGTGTCATCTATCAAGATAGCTTGTAGATCGTTTCTTTGTTTAGATATATATATATATATATATATATATATATATATATATATTGAAAATGCGTTTTTCTAAGGAATTTCGTAGGTGGGGCCCTCATCAGGGAAATCTACCCGGTCCATTGCACTCTATAGCTTAAGACCGACCAAAAGAGTCCAATATGCGGAATGATTTGGTGAGTAAAAAGATCAAGGTGAGTTTCAATGGTAAACACCACTATTTCCTATGGTATGGCCCGTCAGAAAATGGGATCAACTTCATTTTTCGACTTAACGCCTACAATGAGCTGGAGAATAGAATGGATGGCATAGATTAACTTTATACATCAAGGTGGGGCCTGCATGAGCAGCCCAACCCAAAACTTTAAAAAGAATTCTTTTTTTTTTTTGCTGTTAGTACACGCCCTCCATGTTAGCCTCCCCTTCACGTCGAGCGTCCAGAGATGCTGGACGACTTGGATAAATAGGGACATCATGGTGGGTCCCACATGTACGTGGCCCACCAGTTGGATTAGCATGATAATGGTATTTTCCCTTCAACTAGGTCTATCCAACTGGCCTACTATTGGATGGTTCAGCAAGGTGGGCCTATGGATGACATGGATTTAATACATCCCTCATGATCGGCCACACACATACACTAGGTGGTCCACACATCTTTACATCCTACAAGAGAGAGAGAGAGAGAGAGAGAGATAGAGAGAGAGAGAGAGATCGGTAGAGTGGAGGGACCCCGCCACTATGGGTCCCTCTTTAATCACAAACACATATATCAAAGTGGGTCCCATCATAAGTGAGCCCTTAATGGAAATTAATGGTGGATCACCCACCTCTAGGCCTCCTTCTTGCTCCCTTAGCCTCCTTAGCTCCTTACCTTCTCTTTTGTTGGTGGTAGATGATGGATCAACGGTTGAGATAGGAGATGAGAGAGTAGGGAAAGTGGGCCACACTTGACATTTGGGAGGGAGAAGCTTGGATGTGTGAGAGTTTGTTGCTTGGAGAGATTTTTGAGAAATGAGGAAGAGAGAGATGTGATGGTGAAAAGGGATGGGGTGAGGTGTGATGGGTGATAGATGGAGTGATGTGTTTTAAGAAAGTGATGGGTGGAGAGAGATATGAAGTGATGTAATCGTTGACATTGTGTAGCTTGTGTAAGAGAGAGGTAAGGATAGGGTATGGGTTGTTGTACTTGGGTAGGTGTGTACTTGACATTGATTGATTGATTGATGGGACATGTTATAGAGATTCCCTCGAAGTTCGCAATGCACGACATTTTTCTCCAAATGAACGCGGGCCGACATCTTCTAGTCTGGGTATCGGGTCGGTGCATGAGTCACGGCGTTGAAACCGTGGCGACGGCGCGGTCGCCAAGGTATAGGTTTCGATTCGAGCCGACTTCGATATGTGGGACTCGGCTTAGGATCATGCGTTAACGTCAGAAACGGGTCGAGGATTGCCGGAATTCGACCGGAAGGATCGCGGAAGTCTACGGAACACTACGAACTAGGATACGGGTCTTACGTAACAGGCCATTAATGATCATGGGTCACATTCGCGGTAAACAGGTTAAGCGAATAATGTTTGGTTACGGATTAACAGTGAATCTTTTGCCATTAACAGTGTTAAACGAACTCAGATATCGCCGCTCACGTTTACGCTCTAGTGGAATGATGATACATGGTTTTAATCAAGTCGGGCAGCGTACGTTGGGCAAAATTACACTGATCTTGGAAATAAGAGAGTTAACAACAAATGTTGTTTGTCATGTTATCAATGCAGTAACAACATACAACCTCCTTTTGGGTAGACCATGGGTGCACCAATATGGCATTATACCCTCCACTTTGCACCAATGCTTTAAGTATTCCAAAGATGGAGTTCAGTATAAGGTGATTGCCGATTCAAGACTATATACAGAGGCAGAAGCTTTCTTCACCGATGCCGGTTACTATGATGGATTTGCCATAAAAAAATGGGAGAAGAATGACAACAATAAAGCCCCAAAAGGTGATCATACGGAGACAATAGGAAAAGAAGCCATGAAGGATGAATTGTGTAGAAGAGTAAACACGAAAAAGAAGTTTTATTTTGTGCCAAAACATTTAAGACGTCCAAGACATCCTCTATTAATGTTATTATCACTCGAACAGCTGGAAATCCTATAGTCGAAGTATACAGTACCAATGTCATATGCTATTCCGAAGAGAATTCATGTCAGATCCAATTCGAAACACCCCAAGCCGATTGAATTATATGCCCCTTTGAAAATGAAAAGAGAATAAAGGTCTAATAACAGTATAAGTTGTGAGAAACCCACATTTGAAGATCTCAAGAGATATAGTCCCGCTAGCAGGAGAATCATGAAGAACATGGGATTTGATTATGAAGAACCAACTAGTTTAAATTATGGTAGAGGAATCCAAGTTCCAATCGGGGTAAGTGCGAAAAAATGAGAGAAATCTCGCAAATTGGGGGTAGAGTCTTTAGTAAACATGGTCACAGTTGATTCAGTAATAGAAACAGATTCTGAAATAATCAAGCACCTTGAAACAGCTCCGAAACAAATGGAAGACGGGGGTGGGGGGTAACCGACAATCGACAGTTTGCGAGAAATAAATATGAAAACGGAAGAAGAACCACGAAATACATTCATAAGCGCCAGCCTCCCTGAACAGGAAGCTGATCAATATATCAAGCTTTTGAAAGAAAAAAAAAGAAAAAGAAAAAAAGATGTGTTCGCTTAGACATACGTAGAAATGCCGAGCCTGGAACCATCAATAGCAATTCATCGGCTAAACATCTCTAAAGACAAGAGACCGATTAAACAAGCGCAAAGGCGATTCCATCCAGACCTAATTCCTCTGATAAAAGAAGAAATAAATAAACTGATAAAAGTCGGGTTCATCAGAGAGGTTAAATATCTTAAATGGATATCGAATGTCGTCCCGGTAAAGAAGAAAAGCGGACAGATCAGGGTATGTGTTGACTTCAGAGATTAAATGAGGATTATCTAAGAGACAACTTTCCATTGCCGATAACCGAGTTGTTAATTGACAGTACGACAAAATATGATGCCATGTCCTTCATGGATGGTTATGCCGATTATAATCAGATAAGGATGGCTCTGAAGACGAATAAACCATGACATTCATAACTTCGTTGGGAATTTATTCTTATAAAGTTATGCCGTTCGGTCTTAAGAATATAGGCACAATATATCAAAGAGCAATGCAGAACATCTTTTAGGACATGATGCATAAACATGTTGAATGTTATGTAAATGATTTGGTAGTCAGATCAAATGACCATGAAGAGCATCGTGAACATCTGACTTCGGTCTTCCGTCGGCTCAAAAAGAAACAATTGAAGATGAATCTAGCCAAATGCACCTTTGGAGTTTCATTAGGAAAGTTCCTCGGTTTCGTAATTTGACATAGAGGAATTCAAATTGATCCGTGGAAAGTCAAGGCTATCCAAGAAATGCCGCCACCAAAAACATTGAAGGAATTAAAAAGCTTGCAAGGAAAATTGGCATATATTAGTCGTTTTATCTCAAACTTGGCAGGAAGATGTCAGCCATTTTTTCATCTGATAAAGAAAGGAACGGAATTTGTTTGAGACAAGGGAAAGATTTGGTTAAGATTGCCCTTAGTTGGGATGAACTTCGAACCATGGATCATCTAAGGCAGATCCCAATAGGTGAATGGTTCTTCTGATAGTCTATTTACCCCTCCATGTGGATAATGCAAGGTGGCTCTAATGCTCTATCATAGTATCATGTCATGATAGAGAGCACTGTTATATTATTTCCCATTGAAAATAAAAACTGATTTCTCATTTCTTTCTTGTGTTATGAGTTATCTTTAGTGTTTAAAGTTTGATCGTGGTTTCCTCTTCTTCCCCGCTTGACTTTTCAGTGGAGTTAAAAAGTTTCTGTTCCAAAGATGTTGGGCCGCTCGTCGCTTTACAGATCCGCAAGCTTCTGGCCAGAGAACCTTGGGAAAACGCCCTTGCCATGATTGGGAACCTCTGTTTCACGCTCTTCCTTCTAGGGGTCTTGATTTTCACCATCATCGCTGCAACTTAACAGCCCGAAGATCCTCTTTTCCACCCGTCAACCAAAATCACTACCTTCCTCACTTCCAAATCAAATGCCACATTCAAGTCTGATGAATCTGTCCTCAAGACAGGTGAGGATTTCATGGCCTCAAACCAATCTACATTTGCTGAATCCATCATAAACATCACCGACGTTGCTGCCCCCGTTGTCACCAATCCTGATTGTGATGCTGAGATGGGTAGCCCAATCAACTGTACAAACCCGGATATCTTCCAGTTGATGATGAGGGCCGCCATAGAGCATTTTAAGGACATCCATTTCTATCGATTTGGGAAATCTGTTCGTGGATCAAATGATAGCAGCTGCGATAGGGCATGGCGGTTTAGACCAAAGGAAGGGAAAACTGCATCGTTTTACAAGGACTATCGTAGGTTTGTCATTACTAGATCCGAGAACTGCACTAATACTGTTGTTGGTATTGGGGATTACCATACAGGTGTGAATGCAAGGAAAAGGAAAAAGAATCAAAAGCCAGGATTTGAGAAGCTAATTTGCCTGTGGCTGGTGAAGCAGTAAATGATACCCTTCCGGTGATTGCTTGCGAGGGTGCATTTAGTAAAGGACGGTACTTGATCTACACAGGCAGCAGCGGGGATAGATGCAAGAGCATGAATCATTACCTGTGGAGTTTCTTGTGTGCTTTGGGCGAAGCTCAGTATCTGAACCGGACCTTGGTTATGGATTTAAAGATCTGTTATCTTCAATGTACACTTCTTCAAATCAGGACGAGGAAGGGAAGGATTTTTGGTTCTACTTTGATTTTGAGCATTTGAGAGAATCTGCATCAGTTTTGGACCAGAGCCAGTTTTGGTTAGATTGGACTAAGTGGCAGAAGAAAGACAGTTTGGGTCTTTATCTTGTGGAGGATTTCAGGATCACCCCGATGAAGCTCGTGGATGTGAAGGATGCATTAATTCTGAGGAAATTTGGGGCCGTGGAGCCGGATAATTACGGGTATAGGGTTTGTGAAGGGGAGACAGAATCCGTCATCCAAAGGCCATGGCACATGATCTGGAAATCCAGACGGTTGATGGACATAGTGTCTGCCATTGCCGCAAGGATGAATTGGGACTTTGACTCTGTTCATGTTGTGAGGGGGGAGAAGGCGAAGAACACCGAGCTCTGGCCTAATCTGGTTGCGGATACTTCGCTAGATGCTCTCCTTTCGACCCTGCGTGAGAAGATTGATGATGGGAGGAACCTCTATATCGCGTCCAATGAGCCTGACACGTCCCTCTTTGACCCTTTGAAGGATAAGTACCCGACCCACTTCCTCAAGGACTTGTAGCGATCTTTGGGACGAGAACAGCGAATGGTATGCAGAGACAAAGCAGCTCAACAGCGGGATCCCAGTGGAGTTTGATGGCTACATGACGGTGGAGGTCGACACTGAAGTCTTCTTACGGGGAAAGAAGCAGATCGAGACTTTCAACGATCTCACAAGCGACTGCAAGGACGGGATAAACACCTGCCACCCGTCCTCTTGAGCCATGCGTATGATAGGCACGCATTAAGCATGCTTTCAGCTGAGGTTTGAAGTTCTGTCATTGTTCTATTTTCAAACACCATGTGTACCGTAGATCTCTTAGCATGATAGTGCTTTGCAACTAGTAGTTCTTCTTGGATGTGGATGTACTTGTAGGGAATTCTATTGTTGCATTTCAGTCAGAATCTGAATGAGCTTTTTCTGTAGTAGTTAATCCTGTCAGGATTCTATCACATGCAAGTACTTGCTTGTAGGAAGTCTGTTGTCTCATCTCAGTTAGAATCAGGATGAGCTTTTTCTTAACCAGTTAAGAGTCCTGATAGGATTTTATTACAAGCCATAAAGGTGCATTCTTCTTGTGTTTTCAACCATTCATATATTAGTATGATCCCATTTGTGGTAATGATGTTCCAATGTCATAAAGAGCTGTGTTGTAATACAGAATTTCATCTTGAGATACTAATCACATGAACGGGCACATGCGAACCTTCACGGACAAATGTCTTTCGAACCAACAAGTCATGTGTAGGACACCCGCGCAAAAGATGGACCAACACCATAAGCATTACCTGCCATTAACATCAGGCTAATCCACTCTTCAGGTGGGCCACAAGTGTAGGTTGAGTCAGTTGGCCCAATTTTCATCCTAGGTCACTGTCGTGGTTTCACCCTCTGGCCAACCTTTTGCATGGGTTGCATGTTCTAGAAAACTAGCACGTTGGCGGGAAAAAGGGAAGCGGATTGGCTGGTGTACCACACGCCACCGATCTAGCTGGTGTGGATACGTGTCGTGCGAAGACAAGCCCTACCACACCACCGATCTAGCTGGTGTGGGTATGTGTCGTGCGAAGACAAGCCCTGCTGCTCCTCGAGCTCCAAGTTGTACGAACGGTTCAAAGGAGATCAAAGAGATCAAAGTTACATGGGCTTCAAAATGGCATTTATTATATCCACGTTGTTCATCCATTTTTAGAGATCATCTTAGAGCATGAACCCAAAAAGGATTCATATCCAAATCTTAAGTGGACCACAACACAAATAGAACATTCGTAGGGCCTATCATAATGTTTATTTTCCATCAATCTATTCATAAGGTCACATACACCTAGATGAAGATGAAAAACAAATATCATGTTGTACGAATCCCCCACTGTTTTTTACGGTGTGATCCAGTTGATCATTGGATCTGTCTTATTTTTTGGCTCAAGCCTTACGACGGTTGGGATATAACACATACCTCATTATAGGACCCACATAACTTGGCAAGTGAACACACCAGCCAGATCGGTGGTGTGGTACACCAGCCAATCCGCATCCAGGAAAAAGAAGGCTTTATGTGAAAGTTTGCATGCTGTGCCTGTATGTGATCATTCCTATATACCATCTGTATTGAAGGGTAGCTGGTCTCGTAGTGAGACGGCCATGTCAAATGAGGATGCAGATTCTGTTGTTGGGAGCTCACCATGCTATAGCATGGTATGGTTATATTGGGCCCCACTGTGATGTATATGTTTTATCCATGCCATCCATCCAATTTTTCAGCTCATTTTATGATACAATCCCAAAATTGAAGCATACCCAAAGCTCATGTGGACCACACCACAGAAAAAAATGGAGATAATGATGTCCATTGTTGAAAAAGTTCAGACAGACCTGGATGGAGGGAAAACACAAATATCAGCTTTATACAAAACTTTTTGTCCCACGAAGTTTTTAGTGCTGGGGTTCAATTTCAATTACCACTGTTTCTTGTGGTGCGGTCCACATGAGATTTAGATATGTGGGCTCATGCCCTCAAATGATTAGGAGAAATGTATGAAGAGCGTGGCTAAAACACATCCATCCTGGTGGGGCCAGAGCACCATCCAGTAGCCACGGGCGCGGATTGGCTACTGACAGGTTGAGTAGCGAGACCGCTACTGAAGTGACATCAAGTTATGTGGGCCCACCATGATGTATGTTTTGTATCCGCGCCATCCATTCATCTAGAGAGATCATTTAGGATAAGATCCACAGAATGAGTCATATCCAAAGCTCCAGTGGACCCCACCAAAGAAAACAGTGGGGAGAGTGACACCACTGTTAAAAACTTCTAAAGGTCACAAAAGTTTTAGATCAAGCTGATATTTGTGTTTTCCCTTGTTTAATGTCTTTGTTAACTTTTGAGCAGGTTGGATTTCGAAAAAACATCATGGTGGGCCTTGGAAAGTTTTCAACGGTGGGCATCAATCTTCCCACTGTTTTCTGTGGTGGGGTCCACTAAATATTTGGATATGCCTGGTTCTCTGGGTCATACCTTAAAATAACATCTCCAAATGAATAGACGCTGTGGATACAACACCTACATCATAGTAGAGTTCACATCACTTGGTGACGTCACTACAACAGCGTCTCCCCTACTCAACCTGTCCGTATCTAATCCGCGTCGTAGCCACAGGCATTCCGCATCCGTGCACGTGCCCAAGGCATGTGCACGCAGGCACAAGCTCACTCTATCTAAGAGGTCCTCTCAAGTCCATGCTTTCATCTGCCACATCCAATCCATGCAATATGCTTGCCCCATCACTTGCATTGCCTCATGCAAAAATCAGCCACATCCATTCATTCGAGTAGGCAATGCTTCATCAATGGCTACATATTGATTTCCATGGTGTGGCCCACTTGGGAGTAGATAGCGTTGATTTTTGAACTTTAGAGATTCTCGTGGAGGGGCCAACCTATTGAAAGGGTTGGACATCGCATGGACTTAATAGGTCTCATCTTATGAGCTGGGTGGGTCAGAATTTTTGTTCATATCAGCAGGAGCTGAGAACTCCTGTTTAAAACACAATTTCAAGAGGTGTGCTGCTCAAGGCAGTTTACAGCGTATGATTTGAGATAAATTAAAATGTTTTTCTCTGCTTTATCATATTTTATGTGAATTTAAAATAATAATAATAATAATAATAATATTAAAGAATCACAAGGGTAACAAAGGTAATTGCTAGGCTACTATTTAATTGTACATGTGTATGTTTGAAATCACTAAAATTACATCAATAGATTGATCTGAGGAGTCCAAACATTGGCCATGTAATTTAACGGTTAAAAAACGTTGGTGGCCCACCTGATGCAGGAATAAACACTTGACTGACCATTTGACTCACATATAGATAAAATGCTTTCTCTTATAATTTATATGAATTAAACAGAAACAACAACTCCGACAGCAAATAATAATAACTTCATTGATTATCCACCCTGTTTTTGGTTTGCCCCACTTTTCAGCAGCTAATAGGAGGCCATGAGATGTGACTGTAGTTCTTATGGGGCCTGTTCAACTCCTCCATGTCATTGCTGCATACAAGGCATGTATACAAGCAAGTTCAGAGCTGTTCTTTTGATAGGTCAGATAGTGATTGGGACAAGCAAATAACTTCTTCACTTTTCACAATGTATGTCCCATTCTCAAATACCTCTCAAGCATAGCTCATGTGCACATCGGCATGCTTCTTGTCGGCCCACATTGATGCATGTGTGTGGAATTTAAATCATCCAATATAATACAGGGGCATTTTCACATCGGGCTCAGGTGGGGTATCATGTGAGATGCAGGGACACATTCGGGGTGGGCGGCCCGTGTGAGGCGGTACCCATGTGATCTGGGCCCACGAGGGGAGTTCGACCGATGTCCTGACCCATGCGATGTGGGGCCTAATCTAGAGATAAAAGAATTAATTCACCATGCTCTAACAGTTCGAGCTTTTAGAGCAAGTGGTTAATTATCCTGCATCACAGCATGTGTGGCCCATCATGAAGATAAGACACTGCAAAAATCAGGCTGATAAAAAAAAATCAAGTGGCCCACACCAAAGGAAACGACATGTAATCAATGCATGTTGGGCTATATGTACTGGTTTTGGCTGATACTTGAAACCTCGTCAAGAATCTTGTGGCCATTAATCTCTCATGATAAATGGATGATTGGTGGGAGTCCAGTAACATCTTAAGATTTAAAATTAAAAAATTAATTTTGAAATATGTGTTGGGATTCTCACTCAAGTATAATAAACAATTTTCTTATTGCTGGAGGAATGGATCTTTGGTGCTCTGCTTGAATGCAATTCCTTCCTTGCGGCATCTTTTCTTACTTTGAGAACAATGTTATCCTTGGAAGAGGAACCTCAACCAATGGATACCGTGAAAACCTCATTTCAAAGCATCAATTGGTTCAAGTGGGGTCCATGGGTTATGATCCCAGCCATTGATCAAACGGGTCTTATTGCAAATTGGTGATGATCCTAGAACATCCAAGTCATCCAATCATTTACCAATACTTGAATTGGATGGGGACCATTTCCATCGTCCTTTTCTTAACCGTTGTGGAACACATGAGATCAACAGTTCAGATTGTCCAAGCCATGGGCCATGCTTGTGAAAGCTAAGGACATATGCTTATCCTTAGGTGGAAATCATATTATTCCATTCTTTTATTTGAAATAACTCATTAAAATTGAAGTGGAAGGAAGGTTTTGCATCAATCTTTGAATAAAGAGCAGACACTTGCTATAAAATGTGCATTCTGTTGTACCAACAGCTGCATAACAACATTTGCATCTCTCTCTCTCTCTCTCTCTCTCTCTCTCTCTCTCTCTCTCTCTCTCTTCCATATCTTCAAAATCCTTCCCATTTCCTATATTAACACCTCTTTGAAGTCAAATTCCTCCCTTCTTTCCATCACTAACAAAAGCAGAAAACATGGTTGATTCGATCGTTGATTCACTGGTCTCACTTGCCATAGAAAAATTGGCCAAAGTTCTTGAAGATGAGGTGGTTTCGTTGGTGGGTGTCACCAAGGAGATCAAAAAGCTTTCCAGTACGTTCACCTTGATCCAAGCTGTGCTTAAAGATGCTGAAACTCAGTGAGTAAAGGACGAAGCAATGAAGAACTGGTTGGAGAAGCTCAAATACGTGGCGTATGATGTGGATGACATGCTAGATGAATGGATGACGGAAGCTCTCAAATCACAAGCACCTGATGAAGATGGCGGGTCCTGTTTCAGCACGAAGAAGGTAGGAAGCTTCCTCTCCCCTGTTAATTGCTTCAAACATGTCGTGTTACGCCACAAAATTGGGAGTGGGATAAAGGAGGTCGAGGGGTAGATTAGATGATATCGAAAAAGAGAAGAACCAATTGGGTCTTAGAGTAGATAGTGGAGAGAGGGAGAGGGTGGATAGTGAAGTTAGAAGGGGTGAGAAAAGAGAGCAAGAGACAAGCTCCCTACTTGACCAGCCATTCATTGTCGGGAGGGAAGTTGTAAAAAAAAAAAAAAAGTCGTAGACTTGTTGCTGGGGGGGAGTAGTAGAGAGGTAAATGAGGTGCCCTTCGTCATTTCTATCATTGGAACGATGAAAATTTTGAGAAGCATTTCGACGAGAGGATGTGGGTATGTGTTTCTCAAGATTTTGATGTCAAACGTATTACAAAATCAATCATCGAATCTGCAACTGGGAAGGTTTGTGAGTCATCAGACTTGGACCCGTTGCAGCGTAGTCTCCATGGTATGTTACAAGCAAAGCGATTCTTGCTTGTGCTTGACGATGTTTGGAGCCATGATAGCGAGAAGTGGGACAAGCTGAGACGTCCCTTCCAAGCTGGTGCACACGGGAGTCGAATCATTGTAACCACTCGCTTGGAAGATGTTGCATCGAGGATGGGAAGTACTGATCACATGCAGAAACTGGATGTTTTATCTCATGGTGATTGCTGGTTAGTGTTCAGTCGCAAAGCACTTGAGCATCGGAGTGCAGAAGAGCGTTTGGATTTGGAAGAGATTGGAAGGAAAATTGTAAACAAGTGTAGAGGGCTGCCTCTCGCAGCAAAGACGAGAGGGAGTGCCATGTGCTCAAGAAAGACAAGAAGGCAGTGGGAGCTTGTCTTGAGAAGCGAGGTATGGAAGTCAGGGGATGTCTTAGGAGGCATTTTACCGGCTTTGTTACTAAGCTACCATGATTTACCTCCAGCTCTTAAGCAGTGCTTCATGTATTTATCTATTTTCCCGAAAGATTGGAAGAAAGAGAAGGATGCGATAGTCAAATTATGGGAGGCTGAAGGTTTCATCTGCTCGGAGGGAAGTGAAGACATGGAGGAAATTGGTGGACTGTATTTCCATGATTTACTAAGACGCTCGTTGCTCCAAGATGCAGAACTCGATGATGACAGGAACGTACTAAGTGCAAGATGCATGATTTAGTTCATGATCTTACACAATCTGTTTGCTGGAAGTGAGTGTTCAGTGGTGGAGATGAGAAAGCAATCCTCATTGAACCTAAATAATCTCCGGCATTTGTTTTTAATTGACAGAGATGACGCAGGTGACAGAGATTGGGCCACCTTGTACAAGGCACAAAAGTTGCGGACGTGGCTACCCGAGTTAACAATCTCCAGGGTACCAAACAATTTATTTCATCATTTCAGGCACCTCAGGGCATTGGACTTGAATCGCACTAGCATTCAGAAATTGCCTCGAACGGTGGGAAAATTGATGCACTTGAGATATCTTGATTTATCAAAGACAGAGATCAAGGAGTTGCCAGAGGGGGTGAGTAATTGCAGAAATTTACAGACCTTGAGACTCAGTGACTGTGATCGGCTACGGGGAAAATGATTGGCCTGAGACATCTAGAATTAGAAGGCACCTACAGGTTGAAATACTTACCGCAGGGCATAGGGAAACTAAGTAGCCTTCCGACTTTAAGAAAGTTCATAGGGGGGTGTAAATGGGGAGAACTGAAACACCTCAATCATCTTCAAGGAAGTTTTGCAATTACTGGCTTGAAAAATGTCAGGAGCAGAGACGAAGCTATGGAAGGAGAACTGTATAAGAAGCAGCACCTTCATACTCTTAAGTTTGGGGTATGACAACGAACGTGGTTTATCATTGGATGATGAGGGGAAGAGAATGGAGGTGCTCGAAATCCTGCAGCCCCACACAAACTTGAAAGAGACGGAAATACAGAGCTACGAGGTTCCAAGCTTCCCAAGTGGACAGAGGATCCGGTTTTCTCCAATCTAGTCAAGGGGATCTCTTCTATTGTTTCAACTGTAAACAACTGTCTGGTCTTGGGAAACTACCATCCCTTAAATACCTTCAAATTTGGGGAATGAAAGAGGTGAGAAAGGTGGTGGTGAGTTTAGTGGGGATGATAATAATGATGGAAGTGGTGGTGGTGGTGTTGTGTCATTCCCAAAGCTGGAGAGCCTCACCTTCTGGTACATGACAAATTGGGAAGAGTGGGAATCGAGAGGTGGAGATGATGGAGAGGTTATGCCATCACTCCTGGAATTACTAATTGTTGGGGGCCTTGCACAAAACCTTAGGATCTAGCCCTCCAGAACAAACTAGAATTATGGATAATAAAGCAATGAAATAAATCAAAGCATCGATCACACGCCACACAAGAGATTTTTACATGGAAAACTCTCAAAGCGGTAAAAACCACGGGACCTCATCCAGATCAACAATCCACTATGAAGTAGAACGTTTACAACCTTCTTCACTTATGCAGGAGTGGATGATCAATGAAAGAATAAAGAAAACCAGAGAGATCTCACCGATTACGAGGACGTAGGAGCGCTGAGATATAGACTGCACCGTATATCACCTCCACGAGCATAACCTCCCTTCTACAAGCTTCATCTCTCTCTTTCTGTCCCTCTCTCTCACCTTTGATAGCCCTCTTGTGTTTTTCTCATCAACACAACATTCCCTAGAAAAACTCTAGGGACCCTTTTTTATAGTTTTAGGAAACTCATTTTCGCATCCTAGTTGCGAAAGGACTTGCGCATCCCAGTTGCGAAAGGATTTGCGCATCCCAGTTGCGAAAGGACAACGGGTTAAAAAAAACCCATCAAATCTTCCCCTTTTTGACCCAGGAGGGATTCACCTTTTTTAAGCCAGCCAAATTTCTACAAACCTCAAACTTGCCCTTGCGTAAGGCCTTGGTCATCATATCTGACCCATTATCGTCCGTGTGGACCTTCTCAAGCTGTAACACCTTCTGTTCCAAAGTATCTCTGATCTAGTGATACCGAATCTCTATGTGCTTTGACTTGGAATGCTTACTTGGATTCTTGCTCAAGTGTATAGCACTCTGACTATCGCAATAGATCACGTGCTCCTCCTGCTTCAGGCTAAGTTCCTGTAGGAACCTCTTCATCCAAAGCATCTCTTTACATGCCTCTGTAACTGCAATATACTCGGCCTCTGTAGTTGACAATGTTACGACCTTCTGTAGCTTGCTCTGCCAAGAAACCGCTCCCCCTGCAAACGTGAACATGAACCCCGATGTAGACTTCATGGAGTCTATGTCGCCTGCAATATCTGCATCTATGTAGCCTTCTAACATAGGTTTACCGTCACCATAGCATAGGCTCAACTTGGATGAGCCTCTTAGATATCGTAGTATCCATTTTACCGCTGCCCAATGCTCTTTGCCAGGATTGGCAAGATACCGACTGACAACACTAACCGCATATGCTATGTCTGGGCGTGTACACACCATAGCATACATCCAACTTCCTACCGCTGACACGTAGGGTATCTTCTGCATCTCTTCCACTTCTGCCTTCGTCTTGGGACACTGTCTGTCGCTCAATCTGAAGTGACCATCTAGTGGAGTACTGACCAGCTTCGCTGCATTCATATTGAACCACTCTAGGACTTTCTCAATATACCGCTCTTGTGACAGCCAGAGCTTTCTGCTGCTTCTGTCACGAGTTATCTCCATTCCTAGGATCTGTCTAGCCGGGCCCAAGTCTTTCATCGCAAAAGACTTTCCCAACTCCTGTTTCAACCTGTCGATCTTCTTGATGTCTTTTCCCATGATGAGCATGTCATCAACGTATAATAGCAGAACTAAGAAATCATCATCTGAGAACTTGCGCGCGAACACACCGTGGTCCGACTCCGTTCTGTCATACCCATGTTTCAACATAAACGAGTCGAACTTCTTGTACCATTGCCGTGAAGCCTGTTTCAGCCTATACAAGCTCTTCTTCAGCCTACACACCATATGCTCTTGCCCTTGACTTGGAACCCCTCTGGTTGGTGCATGTAGATCTCTTCTTCCAGGTCACCATGGAGAAAGGCAGTTTTAACATCTAACTGCTCTATCTCCAGATTCATGCTAGCCGCCAACCCAAGCAACACCCGTATGGATGTCATCTTCACCACTAGTGAGAATATCTCCTCGAAGTCTATGCCTTTCCTCTGACCAAAACCTTTCACCACAAGTCTGGCCTTGAACCTCGTCTGTAAATTCTTCTGCTCAATCTTCTTTCTGAACACCTACTTGTTACTCAAAGCTTTCTTGCCCTTAGGCAATTTCACCATATCATATGTGTGGTTCTTATGCAACGATTCCATCTCCTCTTGCATAGCTTTCAACCACTCCCCTTATGCTCGTCTGCTAGGGCCTCAGAATAATCTTCTGGCTCTCCCCCATCAGTGAGCATAATATACTCATGTGGCGAGTACCTCTTGGACGGCTGTCTGTCCCTAGATGACCTCCTCACCTGTGGCTCAACAAGTGGATCAAGTGGGGGCTGCTCCCATGGTCCATCTTCTTAAGGAACTCTCTCGTCCTCTGCACCTTGCTGTACTCCCCTGTCATCAGGCACCACGGGAGGAGTAACCGGATCCATGTCCTCTAGCTCACCTAAACTAGGCTGGTTCTTCTCTGGCTTACCAATGTCTTCTATACACTTATCTTCAAAGAAAATCACATCTCTGCTTCTGATGAGCTTCCTCTCGGTCGGATTCCACAATTTATAATCGAACTTTTCATCACTATACCCTAAGAATATATATTGCCTGATCTTCATATCGAGCTTGGACCTCTCATTCTTTGGTACATGAACGGATGCCCTGCATCCCAACACCCTGAGATGACTGTATAATGGATCATGTCCAGTCCACACCTTCTCAGGTACTTCTCCATTCAATGAGGCTGATGAAGACCTGTTTATCAAATACACAGTCGTGTGCATTGCTTCTCCCAAGAACGTCTTGGACAATTTCGCATGGGATAACATACATTTGATTCTCTCAACAATGGTGCGATTCATTCGCTCAGCTACACTATTATGCTGGGGGGTCTTGGGAACTGTCTGTTTATGCCGTATACCCAGGGACTTGCAGTACTCATGAAAGTCGCCGATGTATTCACCACTATTGTCAGTGCGGATGCACTTCAGTGATCTACCTGTCTCTCTCTCAACCATAACATGAAACAATTTAAACACACCAAAGACGTCATCCTTGGATTTCAAAGCATAAACTCAAACCCTCCTAGATGCATCATCTATAAAAGTAACAAAATACAATGCCCCACCCAAGATTTTTTATCCTCATAGGACCACAAACATCAGAATAAACTAAATCTAATGCATGCACTTTATTAACATGAGAAACAGTTTTAACAAATGAAACTCTACGTTGTTTCCCTGATAAACAATCAAGACAGGTTTTGAGAGGTGTACCTGTCACGTCTGGAAGGAGTCGCTTCTTTGCTAGTACTTGAAGCCCTTTTTTACTCATGTGGCCTAGACGCCTGTGCCACATGTCAATAACTGAATCTTCTGCTGCGTTCAACCCAGCTTTGCACATACTAACACTTGCCTTGTAAAGGGTGCTACACTTCTTTCCTCTGGCCACGATCAATGAACCCTTGATGAGCTTCCAGCGCCCACCTGCAAATCGGCTTTCATAGCCATTATCATCCAACCTTCCCGTCGACATCAAATTGAAGCGAAGGTCTGGGATATGCCTCACATCCCTGAGAACCAATGTGCAGCCCACATCGGTCTTCACACAAATATCACCGACTCCCACGATTTTTGATACGCCAGAATTTTCTATATTCACAGTCACATAGTCACCTGACTTATAGCTTGTGAAGGAGTCCCTGTGTGGAGTCACATGAAAAGAAGCTCCGGAGTCAACCACCCAGTCGGTGTCCTGACTCGTAGTCATGAGACATACGTCATGATCTGCAGAAAGAATAACTACAACGTCGCCATCACGATTTTTGATACGCCAGAATTTCCCATATTCACAGTCACATAGTCACTTGACTTGTAGCTTGTGAAGGAGTCCCTGTGTGGAGTCACATGAAAAGAAACTCCCAAGTCAACCACCCAGTCGGTGTCCTGACTCGTAGTCATGAGACATACGTCATGATCTGCAGAAAGAATAACTACAACGTCGCCATCTGAAGCGACCGTAGTGGAATCTGATTCATCTTCATTCCCTTTTCCTTTCTTGTCGTTCTTCTTACCACGACATTCATGCTTGTAGTGGCCCTTCTTGCCACAATTCCAGCATTTAACATCTTTTTTGTTACTCGACTTGCCTCTTTATTTATCTCGGGCCTTCCTGCCCTTCCTGTTCTTTCCTCTCCCCCGTTCCTGTGTCATAAGGGCCTCTTGCTGAGTAGACTCCTGAGACTTCCTCCTTGTCTCTTCATTGAAGAGACAGCTAGTTACCTGTTCCATGGATATCTTTCTGTCTAGCACGAAGTTACTTCGACACACCACCAATGTCTCCCAACTGTCAGGCAATAAACTAAGCAATAGTAAAGCCTGCAGTTCATCATCCAGAACCATCTTCATAGAGGTGAGTTGGTTCACTATATTGCTGACCTCATTCATGTGCTCGGTCATAGAACCACCATCTTTGAATTTGTGATTCACAAGTCACCTTATCATAAAAATCTTATTACCGGCTGTCTTCCTCTTATACAGCCCTTGTAATTTTAGCCATAGGCTAGCGGCTGAGGTTTCCGTGGACACATGGTGGAACACAGAATCATCCAACCATTGTATAATAAACCCCACCGCCTTTCGGTCCATCTTCTTCCAATCGTCATCAGTCATATCCTTGGATTTTGCTGACATGCCTAAAGTTGGAGAATATAGGTCCTTGTAATAAAGCAAGTCCTCCATCTTAGCCTTCCATATGGTCCAGTTAGAACCATTGAGGCTGATCATCCTTGATGAGCCACCTTCCATAATTCAAAACCGATCCTACCCGTTCAATGAACTTAGCTCTAATACTACTTTGTTGGGGGTCTTACACAAAACCTTAGGATCTAGCCCTCCAGAACAAACCAGAATTATGGATAATAAAGCAATGAAATAAATCAAAGCATCGATCACACACCACACAAGAGATTTTTACGTGGAAAACTCTCAAAGAGGTAAAAACCACGGGACCTTGTCCAGATTAACAATCCACTATGAAGTAGAACGTTTACAACCTTCTTCACTCACGCAGGAGTGGATGATCAATGAAAAAATAAAGAAAACCAGAGAGATCTCACCGATTACGAGGACGTAGGAGCGCTGAGATATAGACTGCACCGTAGATCACCTCCACGAGCATAACCTCACTTCTACAAGCTTCCTCTCTCTCTTTCTGCCCCTCTCTCTCACCTTTGATAGCCCTCTTGTGTTTTTCTCATCAACACAACATTCCTTAGAAAAACTCTAGGGACCCTTTTTTATAGTTTTAGGAAACTCATTTCCGCATCCTAGTTGTGAAAGGACTTGCGCATCCCAGTTGCGAAAGGATTTGCGCATCCCAGTTGTGAAAGGACAATGGGTTAAAAAAAAAACCATCACTAATAGCAGGCTGCCCAAAGCTAAAGGCGTTGCCTAGCAACCTTCCACCGCTCCTACAGAAGCTGACTTTAACCATAGGTAATGCTGGGTTGCCATCGGGTGGGCCCTTACCCGTCCTCCCCAACCTTAACCATTTGGTGATTTTGGGAAGTGATGAGATGACATCGTTCCCATGTGGTTGGTTGGGACAACTCAAAGCCCTCCAAACTCTGGAGATCAAGGATTGTTATAATTTAAGGTCTCTACCAGAGGAGTTGCAACACCTCACCATGCTTCAACAATTAAGCATCCGGAACTGCCTAACGTTGAGATCTCTACCAGTGGAGTTGCAACACCTCACCATGCTTCAATAATTAAAGATCGTGAACTGTCCAGTTACAGAGAGAAGGAGATTGCCCACATACCCAATATCAGAATTGATTGATTTTTAATGATACAGCGCAATAAGAGAAGAGGAGATGGAGATGAAATCACCGACAGCTTTTCATTTGCTTCTCTTTCCAAGAACGGTGTTGCTGCTGTGTCTGTAACTGCTCTACTTTTCTTTCTTTTTTTTTTCTTTTTTAAGTGAAAAGATGTTGATTGCCTTTTCATTTGTTCTACACGGACGCAACTTGGCTGCCCGTGGTGCCCAATTCAATGTTTTCGCTGTATATCTACGCCCTCTATCCGTTTTTTCACTTCATTTTATGGAATGGGCCTGAAAATGAATAAGATTCAAATTTTAGGTGGACCACACTACATGAAACAGCAATAAATGACCATTAAAAACATTTTGTTGGCCACAAAAATTTTAGTTCAAGTTGATATTTGTGTTTTCCTTTCATCCATATCAGTGTAACCTTAAGAGCAGGTTGGATGGCAAATAACCTTTACTGTAGACCTTGAAGTTTTTAATGGCAGGTGTTCAATGACCTCTGTTTCTTGTGATGTGCTTCACCTGAGTATTGTATCTGCTTCATTTTTAGGCTCATGCTATAAAATAATCTGAAAAAACGGATGGACAGTGTAGATATGAAACACACATCAAAGTGGACCCCACGGTCAGGTTCCCACCCATATCAGTGGATTGAGGTAAGAGCTAAGCGCCGTAGATTCCACAGATTCTTGTTCTTTGTCCCGGAGGTCAGGTTCTTGCCCCCCTCTATCTTATGTAATTCTTCTTTTTTATTAATAAAGTTTATGCTGCGACCGTCCACCATCACACGCACACACACAAAAACACTAAAGATCATGTGACCATGACTGTCCAGTTGCTTTTTTTTTTTTTTGCTTCCCTCAAAGATTAGTTATATAAGATCATGAGATAGATGGGTCACATGTTTATTAGATAGTTTATCTGTTTATCTTAACCATCTACTTGTATTTTCCCTTCATCGAGTCTTTATTCACCTGTTTGATGATCGAGCATGAAATTTGTGATTGAGCCTAGAACGTAAGTTCAAATGAGCATGGATAGTGTCCTGGCAGACTGGTGGGCCTTTCCTCGAGCATTGACAGTCCTGATGAAGCAAGACTGGTAGTTTAAGGCACCCAGTCTAAACAAAGTAGGATACACTGCAGATTGAGTGTGGCCTAAAAAATCATGTGTTTTTTTTTTTTTGTTTGTTTTTTGTTTTTTAATGGTATTGGCCAGTGCTTTAAAGAATTCATCATCCCTTCAACCATATCAAACATAAGCGAAGAATTCTCCCGTTCTCTGAGGATTATATGTTATATTGCTCTTAGTTGCATTGGTATTCATGGACAGTCAAATTGATCGATCTGAACTGTTCATCAAGTCTAAAACACATTCCATTGGCTACTATGCAAAAATCACATTGATTAAAGGTGCTCAAGTTTAGTGAAAGCTTTAGATTCTGCTAGGCTGGAATTATCGGACTAGAAAAGGAAATATGAATAGAACTTCTCGAGGCAGAAGGCTGAAGAAGATCAGGCCAATGCGGAGATAACAGCTCTGAAGTCCAGAAGTAGTGCTGCCGAAGCGAGAGCATTGGCTGCTCGTGAACAAGCAAACTCTGCCCAGGTGGAAGCGTCAGAGTGGAAGAAGAAGTTGTTGAAACGTCCAAACCAAATGACAGTTCAGATACTCCAGCAACGTCTGGAATTTTCATGGCATTCGAAACAGCCACATGTCATGGCTATTTACACATTTTGCATGTGTTATGGTTGGTAGATTTCCAAACGTTGGAAACAGCTAGAGTAAATGTAGTGAGGGTATTGTAGTCATTTCACAGTTGCTGAAAGCCTATACAAGGCGCAATGTGTATCCGATTACAGCAGCATCAGTGCAGGAAGTGAAAAGCAAGTTAAATTATTTTTATATCCTTGTGGTGTATACAGTTCTAAGGCTTTGTAAAGCCAACAAACTGGTATTAGAGCGAGACGATCCCGTGGGACCGAGTATAGTTTGAAAGTTCAGATCGTGTGATCAAGCTGTTGCCACTGCTACGTAAAAAAAAAAAAAAAAAAGCGTTGTTGATCTGTGGTGTGAAAAAGTGATGGCGTCCTTGATCCAGCCACAGATTCCAAAGTTATCCAAGGATAACTATGAAAACTGGTGCATCCAGATGAAAGCACTATTCGGGTCACAAGATCTATGGGAGATTGTTACTGATGGGTATGTAGAACCCACAACGGAAGAAGAAGCTCTCTACACCGCTGATCAAAGGGCGGTCTTTAAAGATCAAAGAAAGAAGGACAAGAAGGCTCTGTTTCTTGTCTATCAAGGGTTGGATGAGTCCACCTTTGAACGGATCGTTGAAGCGACAACATGTAAGCAAACATAGGAGATTCTTAGCACAATCTTCAAAGGAGTTGATCGTGTGAAGAAGGTTCGTCTCCAAACTTTTAGAACCAAATTCGAGACTTCACACATGAAGGAAGGTGAGACCATTTCTGATTTTTTTTCAAGGTTACTTATTATTGTTAACAACTTGAAAAGAAATGGTGAAAAGATTGAAGATGTACGGGTTGTTGAAAAAGTACTTTGATCCCTCACAACCAAATTTGAACATGTGGTTGTTGCTATAGAAGAATCAAAGGACTTAGAAAATCTGTCCATTAAAGAATTGATGGGCTCCTTGCAAGTACATGAGTAACGAATGCAAAAGAATGTGGGTTTAATGCTTGAACATGTCTAAGAGTCTAAGTTGATTCTAAATGAACAAAAGAATGGTCATACACAACGAGGGGACTGTGGCACTAGCAATCGTGCAAGAGGCAGAGGGCGTGGATATTATCCAAGCCAATCACAAAATCAACAAAAGACTATCAATTTCCGTGGAAGAGGAAATGGTAGAGGTCGTTCCATGCGTGGACGTGGAAATACAAAAAATATTCAATGTTACAATTGCAACAAGTTTGGCTGTTATACTTCAGACTGTTAGAGCAAACCAGTAGATCAAGATGAACATTCTAATTATGCAGAAGCATCAAATCATGAAAAATAAGACTCAACACTTCTTCTTGCACAAGAAGAAGCATGTGATCAACATGACGTGTAGTATCTTGACTCTGGTGCGAGTAACCACATGTATGAAAAAAAGGAGCTGTTCGTGGAACTGGCAGAAGATGCTCGTGCCAATGTGAGTCTAGGAGACTCATCAAAAGTTCCTGTGAAAGGTAAAGGAAAAGTTAAAATCTATCAGAAGAATGGTGTGACGAATTTTATCTCCAATGTGTATTACATACCAAACATGAAAAGTAACATCCTCAGTATCGGCCAACTCCTTGAGAAGGGGTATGTCATACACATGGAAAACCATTCTCTCTATAAGAGATGCACACGAGAGACTTGTGGCTCAAGTCCAAATGGTGAAGAATCGCATGTTTCCACTCCATATTTACACAAAAGTTGAGAAGTGCCTCTTGGACTCGTGAAGAATGATTCATGGAGATGACATCTTCACTTTCGGCATCTCCATTTCAGTGTCCTTAAACTCTTATCCTCATCAAGCATGGTGCATAGCTTACCGACTATTGAAGTTTCAGAACATGTGTGTGAGGCGTGCACACTCGGCAAGCAACAAAGGAACTCCTTTTCAAATGGAGTATCCCGAAGAGTAAGAGAACCATTGCAGTTGGTTCACACTGACATCTGTGGACCATTGGATTCAATCTCTATTGGAGGTAATAAATACTTTATTACCTTCATTGACGATTTCAGTAGAAAATTGTGGGTTTATGTAATTAAAGAAAAGTCTGCTGCTTTTACTATTTTAAAAAATTTTAAGGCCTTTGTTGAAAAAAAAAAAGTGGTCTTAAAATCAAAACCCTTAGATCTGACAGAGGTGGAGAGTACACCTCAAATGCCTTTTCGAGAGTATTACAGGGATCAAGGAATCAAGCAACAACACACTGCAGCCTATACGCCACAATAGAATGGCATCGCGGAACGAAAGAACCGCACCATTCTCGACATGACAAGAACCATGCTCAAAGAGAAAGGCATGCCAAAAAGCTTCTGGGCAGAGGCAGTTGCATGTACTGCCTACTTGCTCAATTGGTGTCCAACCAAGAGCGTAAGAAACATGACAACACAGGAGGCATGGAGTGGCTGTAAACCGAGTCTGGCGTACCTAAGGATCTTTGGGTGTGTCGCATACGTTCAAGTTTCAGAAGCAAGAAGAAGGAAGCTTGATGATCATGGCGAGAAGTGCATCTTCATCGGCTACAGTGAAGTATCGAAGGCATACAAGCTCTACAACCGACTAACTAACAAGGTGGTGGTAAGTATAAATGTTATATTCTGCGAGGAAGAAGCCTGGAAATGGAACGAGGAAGATTCGGCCAAAAAAAATCAAGTCGAGGTTGAAGAACATGAAGAAGATAAGCATGAGAACCAAGAACAGACACCTGCAACACTCTCTTTCGCCGAACCATTTGCACATAGAAGTCCAGCGATACGTTCCATCTCCTCTGGAAGTATTCCATCAAATCAAAATTCAGCCAGCACGTCATCATTTGGTTCTCCCTCAACCATGGCTCCGATCAAAATGAGGAGCCTCAACGATATATACGCCAAAACTGAGGAAGGAAATTTGTTTTGCTTGTATGCGGACCATGAGCCTCTCACATTCAAGGAGGCTGTGAATGAAGAATGTTGGAGAAAGGCTATGGAAGAAGAGATCCATGCTATCGAGAAGAATCACACATGGAAGTTGATCTCACTCCCTAAAGGCCAAAGGACCATTGGTCTCAAATGGGTGTACAAGATCAAGCAGAATGCCGATGGTGAGATCAATCACTACAAAGTAAGGCTTGTAGCAAAGGGTTACAAACAGAAGTACAGGGTGGACTATGAAGAAGTCTTCATTCCTGTTGCTCGCCTTAACACTGTGAGGATGATTATCTTCCTTGCAGCCCATCACAGTTGGATGATCTACCAACTGGATGTGAAATCTGCATTCTTGAATGGAATTCTGGAAAAGAGGTCTATGTTGACCAGCCTGAAGGTTTTGTTGTTTAAGGGGAGGAACACAAAGTGTATCGACTGAAGAAAGCCCTTTATGGATTGAAGCAGGCTACTCGTGCCTAGAATGCACGCATCGACAATTAATCTTCAAGAGAACGGCTTCGCTCAATGTCCATATGAGCATGCAGTCTACATAAAAAAAAATGTTCATGGCGACATCCTCATAGCATGCCTATATGTTGGTGATCTGCTATTCATAGGAAACAGTCAGGCGATGTTTAAAGAATTCAAGTATGCTATGTTCAATGAATTCGAGATGACTGATGGTGGATCGATATCCTTCTTCTTGGGCATCGAAGTAAAAAACAAGTCAGCGGTATTTATATAACACAGAAAAAGTATGCCAAGGAGTTGCTTAAAAAGTTTAAGATGGTAGACTGCAATGTCGTGAACACGCCTATAGCTATGGGCCTGAAGCTGACAAAAGAAGGAGAAGGAAGAAGTGTTGACTCGACTATGTTCAAGAGTCTGATTGGAAGCCTAAGGTATCTCACAATCACAAGGCCGGATATCGTCTACAGTGTTGGACTTCTAAGTAGGTACATGGAAGCACCAAAAGAATCACACTGGCTAGCCGTAAAAGGAATCCTCAGGTACGTCAAAGGAATAATGGAATTCGGTCTTTTCTATCCATACGATGATGAAGGAATGTTGTATGGATACTCAGACAGTGATTGGGGAGGTGACCAAGATGAAAGAAAGAACACCATTGGCTATGTATTCTATCTTGGATCGACTGCTTTCACGTGGAACTCAAAGAAGCAAAGTGTTGTTGCTTTGTCCACATGTGAACTAGAGTACGTGGCAGCATCGTCCACAGTCTGTGAAGCAATATGGTTGAAGAACATGCTAAAAGAGCTGAAACGTCCACAGGAGGAATCCACCGTTATATATGTGGATAACAAGTCGGCAATCAAACTTGCCAAAAATCTAGTGCAGCATGGAAGGAGCAAGCACATCGATACTAGGTATCACTTCTTAAGAGATCAAGTAAAGAAGAAAATGGTGAAATTGGAATATTGCCATACTACTGAACAGGTGGTAGATATTTTCACCAAGACACTATTGACAGATGCATTCAGACGACTAAGATCGATGCTTGGAATGAAGCCTATTTTGGTTTGAAGGGGAGTGCTGAAACGTCCAAACCAAATGATGGTTAAGATACTCCAGCAACGTTTGGAATTTTCATGGCATTTGAAACAACTACATTTTGTGTCTATTTACACATTTTGCACGTGTTATGGCTGGTGGATTTCCAAACGTTTGAAACAGCTAGAGTAAATGTAGTGAGGGTATTGTAGTCATTTCATAGTTGGTGAAAAAACTTATAAAAGGCACAATGTGTATCCGATTACAGCATCAGTGTAGCAAGTGAAAAGCAAGTTAAATTATTTTTATATTCTTGTGGTGTGTACGGTTCTAAGGTTTTGTAAAGCCAACAAACTTGTGGTGTGTACGGTTCTAAGGCTTTGTAAAGCCAACAAACTGGTATCAGAGCGAGACGATCCCGTTGGACCAGGTATAGTTTGAAAGTTTAGATCGTGTGATCAAGGTGTTGCCACTGCTACGTAAAAAAAAAAAAAGCGTTGTTGATCCGTGGTGTGAAGAAGTGATGGCGTCCTCGATCCAGCCACAGATTCCAAAGTTATCCAAGGATAACTATGAAAACTGGTGCATCCAGATGAAAGCACTATTCAGGTCGCAAGATCTATGGGAGATTGTTACCGATGGGTATGTAGAACCCACAACAGAAGAAGAAGCTCTCTACACCGCTTATCAAAGGGCGGTCCTCAAAGATCAAAGAAAGAAGGACAAGAAGCTCTGTTTCTTGTCTATGAAGGGTTGGATGAGTCCACCTTTAAACGGATCGTTGAAGCGCCAACATGCAAGCAAGCATGGGAGATTCTTAGCACATTCTTCAAAGGAGTTGATCGTGTGAAGAAGGTTCGTCTCCAAACTTTTAGAGCCAAATTCGAGACCTCACACATGAAGGAAGGTGAGACCATTTTTGATTTTTTTTTTCAAGGTTACTTGTTATTGTTAACAACTTAAAAAGAAATGGTAAAAAGATCGAAGATGTACAGGTTGTTGAAAAAGTACTTCGATCCCTCACAACCAAATTTAAACATTGCCATAGAAGAATCAAAGGACTTAGAAAATCTGTCCATTGAAGAATTGATGGGCTCGTTGCAAGTACATGAGCAACGAATGTAAAAGAATGTGGGTTCAATGCTTGAACATGCCTTAGAGTCTAAGTCGATTCTAAATGAACAAAAGAATGGTTATACACAATGAGGGGGCCGTGGCACTAGCAATCGTGCAAGAGGCAGAGGGCGTGGATATTATCCAAGCCAATCATAAAATCAACAAAAGACTATCAATTTCCGTGGAAGAGGAAATGGTAGAGGTTGTTCCATGCGTGGACGTGGAAATACAAAAAATATTCAATGTTACAATTGCAACAAGTTTGTCCATTATGCTTTAGACTGTTGGAGCAAACCAGTAGATCAAGATAAGTATTCTAATTATGCAGAAGCATTAAATCATAAAAAATAAGACTCAACACTTCTTCTTACATAAGAAGAAGCATGTGATCAACATGATGTGTGGTATCTTGACTCTGGTGCGAGTAACCACATGTGTGGAAAGAAGGAGCTATTCGTAGAACTGGCAGAAGATGCTCGTGGCAATGTGAGTCTAGGAGACTCATCAAAAGTTCCTGTGAAAGGTAAAGGAAAAGTTAAAATCTATCAGAAGAATGGTGTGCTGAATTTTATCTCCAATTTGTATTACGTACCAAACATGAAAAGTAACATCCTTAGTATTGGCCAACTCCTTGAGAAGGGGTATGTCATACACATGGAAAACCATTCTCTCTCTCTAAGAGATGCACACAAGAGACTTGTGGCTCAAGTCCAAATGGTGAAGAATTGCATGTTTCTACTCCATATTTACACAAAAGTTGAGAAGTACCTCTTGGACTCGTGAAGAATGATTCATGGAGATGTCATCTTCGCTTTGGGCATCTCTATTTTAGTGGCTTTAAACTCTTATCCTTATCAAGTATGGTGCATGGTTTACTGGCTATTAAAGTTCTAGAACATGTGTGTGAGGCGTGCACACTCGGCAAGCAACAAAGGAATTCTTTTCCAAATGGAGTATCACGAAGAGCAAGAGAACCATTGCAGTTGGTTCACACTGACATCTGTGGACCATTGGATCCAATCTCTATTGGCGGTAATAAATACTTTATTACCTTCATTGACGATTTCAGTAGAAAATTGTGGGTGTATGTAATCAAAGAAAAGTCTGCTGCTTTTACTATTTTTAAAAATTTTAAGGCCCTTGTTGAAAAAGAAAGTGGTCTTAAAATTAAAACCCTTAGATCTGACAGAGGTAGAGAGTACACCTCAAATGCCTTTCGAGAGTATTACAGGGATCAAGGAATCAAGCAACAATACACTACAGCCTATATGCCACAACAGAATGGCATTGCGGAACGCAAGAACCGCACCATCCTCGACATGACAAAAACCATACTCAAAGAGAAAGCATGCCAAAAAGCTTCTGGGCAGAGGTAGTTGCATATACTGCCTACTTGCACAATCGGTGTCCAACCAAGAGCGTAAGAAACATGACACCACAGGAGGCATGGAGTGGCTATAAACTGAGTGTGGCGCACCTAAGGATCTTTGGGTGTGTCGCATACGTTCAAGTTCCAGAAGCAAGGAGAAGGAAGCTTGATGATCGTGGCGAGAAGTGCATCTTCATCGGCTACAGTGAAGTATCAAAGGCATACAATCTCTACAACCCATTAACTAACAAGGTGGTGGTAAGTAGAGATGTTATATTCTGCGAGGAAGAAGTCTAGAAATGGAACGAGGAAGATTCGGCCAAAGAAAATCAAGTCGAGGTTGAAGAACATGAAGACGATAAGCATGAGAACCAGGAACAGACACCTACAACACCCTCTTTCGCCGAACCGTCTGTACGTAGAAGTCCAGCGATACGTTTCATCTCCTCTGGAAGTATTCCATCAAATCAAAATTCAGCCAGCACGTCATCATTTGGTTCTCCCTCAACCATGGCTCCGATCAAAATGACGAGCCTCAACGATATATATGTCGAAACTGAGAAAGTAAATTTGTTTTGCTTGTATACGGACCATTTGCCTCTCACATTCGAGGAGGCCATGAATGAAGAATGTTGGAGAGAGGCTATGGAAGAAGAGATCCATGCTATCGAGAAGAATCACACATGGGAGCTGATCTCACTCCCTAAAGGCTAAAGGACCATTGGTCTCAAATGGGTGTACAAGATCAAGCGGAATGCCAATGGTGAGATCGATCACTACAAGGCAAGGCTTGTAGCAAAGGGTTACCAACAGAAGTACAGGGTGGACTATGAAGAAGTCTTCACTCCTGTTGCTCGCCTTAACACTGTGAGGATGATTATCTCCCTTGTAGCCCATCACAGTTGGTGATCTACGAACTGGATGTGAAATCTGCATTCCTAAATGGAATTCTGAAAAAGAGGTCTATGTTGACCAGCCTGAAACTTTTGTTGTTCAAGGAGAGGAACACAAAGTGTATCGACTGAAGAAAGCCCTTTATGGATTGAAGCAGGCTCCTTGTGCCTGGAATGCACGCATCAACAATTATTTTCAAGAGAACGACTTCGCTCAATGTCCATATGAGTATGCAGTCTACATCAAGAAAAATGTTCTTGGCGACATCCTCATAGCATGCCTATATGTTGATGATCTGCTATTCACAGGAAACAGTCAGGCGATGTTTGAAGAATTTAAGCATGCTATGTTTAATGAATTCGAGATGATTGATGGTGGATCGATGTCCTTCTTCTTGGCCATCGAAGTAAAAAACAAGTCGGCGGTATTTATATAACACAAAAAAAGTATGCCAAGGAGTTGCTTAAAAAGTTTAAGATGGTAGACTGCAATGCCGTGAACACGTCTGTAGCAATGGGCCTGAAGCTGACGAAAGAAGGAGAAGGAAGAAGTGTTGACTCGACTATATTCAAGAGTTTGATTAGAAGCCTAAGGTAACTCACAATCACAAAGCCAGATATCGTTTACAGTGTTGGACTTCTAAGTAGGTACATGGAAGTAGCAAAAGAATCACACTGGCTAGCCGTAAAAAGAATCCTCAGGTACGTCAAAGGAATAATGGAATTTGGTCTTTTCTATCCATACGATGATGAAGTAATGTTGTATGGATACTCAGACAATGATTGGGGAGGTGACCAAGATGAAAGAAAGAGCACCATTGGCTATGTATTCTATCTTGGATCGACTGCTTTCACATGAAACTCAAAGAAGCAAAGTGTTGTTGCTTTGTCCACATGTGAACTAGAGTACGTGGCAGCATCGTCCACAGTCTGTGAAGTAATATGGTTGAAGAACATGCTAAAAGAGCTGAACCATCCACAGGAGGAATCCACCATTATATATGTGGATAACAAGTCGGCATGGTGAAATTGGAATATTGCCATACTACTGAACAAGTGGCAGATATTTTCACCAAGGCACTATTGACAGATGCATTCAGACGACTAAGATCGATGCTTGGAATGAAGCCTGTTTTGGTTTGAAGTGGAGTGTTGAAACGTCCAAACCAAATGACGGTTCACATACTCCAATAACGTCTGGAATTGTCATGGCATTTGAAACAACCACACGTTATGGCTATTTACACATTTTGCATGTGTTATGGCTGGTGGATTTCCAAATGTTTGAAACAGCTAGAGTAAATGTAGTGAAGGTATTGTAGTCATTTCACAGTTGGTGAAAAAGCCTATAAAAGGCACAATGTGTATCCGATTACAGCATCAGTGCAGCAAGTGAAAAGCGAGTTAAATTATTTTTATATCCTTGTGGTCTGTACGGTTCTAAGGCGTTGTAAAGCCAACAAACTTATGGTGTGTATGGTTCTAAGGCTTTGTAAAGCCAACAGAAGTATGACATTGCTGTCAGAGAAGCCAAAGCAGTGCTTGAGAAGGTAGCTACTTTACAGGAAGGACACGCAGCGGAGGGAGTATGCTCTGAGGACTGAATTCTCTGAAAGTTTGAAAGTTGATAATACATTGCTGTCAGAGAAGCCTCAGAGTATGCTCTGAGGCTGAAAAGTTGATAATACATTGCCCTTTCTATTTTTAAATTTTTAGTCTTTTTTCACAGAATGTTGGTCCCTGAGAAGCATTTCTAAATTTATTTTTGATGTGAATGACAGGAAGATGAAATTAAAGATAAGTCCGCAAAAATTGAACAAGCCGAGAATCATCTAATGAGTTTGCGTTTGGCGCTGAAGGTAAGCTCACATTTTCTGAGACTAGCTTCCTTTTCAAAGTACAAGTGTGGCCTCCCTGCCGAATGGTCTAGCCTGAGTTTTGGGCCAGTTATATGGGTCAATATCTTGCATATGGCCATGCATAGAGGTGTATGTGGGCCGAGTTATTATTATTATTATTATTATTATTATTATTATTATTATTATTATTATTATTATTATTATTGTTATTAACGATTGTAGTGATCAAAGTGATGGTGGTAAATGCTTGCAGGCTGCCGAGTCGAAACTGAAGAACTATGACTTAGAAGCTTAGAACTTAAAACTTGAAATCAACGATGTGAGTGAGAGGTTAGATTCTGCGAAGGCCACAGCTCAATCATATGAGAGAGAAGCAAGGATAATGGAACAAGAAAAGACTCACCTAGAGCAGATGTATCAATCCGAGTTCAAAAGGTTCAAGGAAGTAGATGAAAAGTGCCGAGCTGCAGAAAATGAAGCAAAAAGAGAGGTTGATTTGGCAGATAAAGCTCTAGAGGAAGTAGCACTTGCTCAAAGTGAAAAGAGCGAGGTTCAGCAACTGGCGATGGAAAGATTAACCCAAATCAAGAGAGCTCACAGGCAAGTTGAAAGCCTCGAAAGACGGAAAGCTGACCTGATAGATGAGGTTGAACGTTTGCGCTGCTTTGAAATGGATGTTGTGTCCAAGGTTGAATTTCTAGAAAAGCAGGTCGAAGAAAGAGAGAGAAATTGAATCACATGTCTGGAGTGTCATCCAGTGTACGATCTTCGGGTAACGGCCAACATCAGCACACGCGTAGCTCTCGCTTAATGGCAGAGACCGTGTCGAGATTGACAGGCACGTTGACTTCAATCAAAAGGTATAAATAGGAAACATATCGACAGAAACAGGTATGAAACATCTCACACCCTAAGCCTACTCTACACAACTTAGACCCAGATTCCTACCCTCACTTTGGCATCGGAGGGTCCCTTGCTCTAGCCAGGGTCTCCTTTGTCTTTCCCTTATGCAAGATACAGGGCTCGGTCCGAGTGCTCAAAGCTCGGTAAAGGGTGAACTAGATTTAACATCAACAATGACTATGTTGGTATTGAATCCGTTCAAGATATGGAGATTGATGAAGAGAATGTTAGAGGAAGAAAGAAGTCGAAGAGCACGACTAGCCCACTAAGGACACATACTGAAGATGGAGGTTCCATCTTCAAAGCAGATGGGAACTATTATGGGAAGATCCGAGCCCGTCATAGTTCCGAGGATCAACATCTTCTCAGTCCGATCAGACACAAGAGTGCCCAAAAATCCACTTATGAAGAGAGCGACATCCGAACCCCCGAGCCTAGGGTCTCGATATCCAAGCCGAGGGCTCATCCTCGTGTGAATATGGATAGGCTTATCCTTGTCCTCATCTTCATATGCGGGAAGACATCCGAGCCAGAGGCTAGTCCTCGCCCTCATCCTCGTCTTCATCTGAAGATGAGGTGTTCCAAGCCGAGACCAGGGGGAACACTTCAGATGTTAAACTTGGAAACTGCCTTGAACAGACGTGCCCGCCAGCTTCGCCCATTGATACGCTGCATGAACCCCGTATTACGCATGATATCTCTACGATCCGAAAATCCTCCTGATTGAGTGAATCGTGTCGAGATTAACGGACCCAGACCGTTCCACAGTCAAGTATAAATATAGTGAGACCCCATTACTACAGGTACGCAAGATCTTGTACTCTCCCTCTACCTTTCAATTTAGACCCCGATTCCCTTGACCTGCTTAGGCATCGGAGGGTCCCCTGGCTTAGCCAGGGTCTCCTTTGTTCACCCTTTGCACGTGACCGGGGTCCACTTGAGAAGCATCGCTAGGAGTGGAGGGTGATCCAGATTTTTTTTCATTAACATTTTTGGCACCGTCAATGGGAATCTGATACAAAAGGTCGGGTTCCTATCTGGAAGCATAATGGCCAGAGGAAAGAAAAAAGTAGTAGCTACGGAACCGGAGCCAAACGAGCAAACTCGCTCCTCCTCACTACTTCATGCTGAATCAGCCCTAGGGCCTTCCCAATGTTCTCGCAATCGGGCGAGTAAGTATCGCGACATACAGAGCCAGATACAAGCTCTACGTGATGAAGTGAACAGGATGAAGTAACAACATGAGCCACAGTCATGCCCGACTTAGGAAAATCCTGTTCCTGAACCGGTCTGTCTGGTTGTGGAAGCTCACTCTACGCCGAGGAGTATGAGGCCCGAGGCGCCTCAACACCCTCAGATGCCGGTTTCGGATCAGAATCCTCTTCCGACTCAAATATGAGCCTCTGCTCGGAACACAACCACTCGAGCTCCAACCAACTCTTCGGTCACTTCAACCTTGACACCGACGAATCTCTATCATCGGCTAGAATGGAGGAGGGTGATCCAAATTTTATCATCAACATTTTTGGCACCGTCTGTGGGAATTTGATACAAAAGGTTGGGTTCCTATCATGAAGCATAATGGCGAGAGGAAAGAAGAAAGTAGTAACTGCGAAACTGGATCCAAACGAGCAAACTTGCTCCTCCTCACTACTTCATGCCAAATCAGCCCCAGGGCCTTCTCAGCGTTCTCGCAATCGGGCGAGTAAGTATCCCACCATATAGAGCAAGATACAAGCTCTACGTGACGAAGTGAACAGGATGAAGCAACAACAAGAGCCACAGCCATGCCTGGCTCAGGAAAATCTTGTTCCTGAATCGGTCGGTCTAGTCGTGGAAGCTCACTTCTCGCAGAGGAGTATGAGGTCGGAGGCGCCTCAACACCCTTAGATGCCTGTTTCGGGTCAGAATCCTCTTCCGACTCAAATCTGAGCCTCGGCTCGGAACACAGCCACTCGAGCTCCGACCAACGCTTCAGTCACTTCAGCCCTGGCACTGACGGATCTCCATCATTGGCTAGAACGGAGGAGGGGAAGGAGGACTCCAAAAATAAAAAAAACACCCAAGAAATTGTAGCGGAAAATGAGGACCCTTGGGAGAAATGGTTCGCGGAGCTCAATGACAAATTCCTAACTCTGGAAATGAAACAACAGTCGACGTCAATTCCCACCATCGTTTAGGCAATGATGGAAGAGACCTCCTGTCATCCAATACTCTAGGTCTGGAGACCCATCCAAGCACGTGAAAGCTTATCCCTCGTAGATGCAGATTTAGACGGCGATGGATGCCATGATGTGCCAAGGGTTCTTGATCACGCTCATAGGTTCCGCTCGAAATTGATACCGGCAGCTCAAACTAAATTCCATCGGTTCCTTCGTAGAGTTGAGTCGACTATTCCTTACCCAATTCATAAGCGGTAAGAGAAGTTGAAAGCCCAACACTCACCTGTTTTCCATCAAGCAAGAGCCGAAGGAGTCATTGAAAGACTACATTGCTTGCTTCAATGAGGAAGCACTGCTGATAGAGGATTACGATGATAAAATGGTGCTCTCTGATGTGTTCAGCGGCCTAAAAGAAGGAAAATTCACCTTCTCCATTGGAAAGAATCCACCAAAGATGTTGGCTGAACTCGTTGCTAAAGCTCAAAAATACACCAACGTAGAAGAATTCCCCAATGCCTGTAAAAGTGTCCAAGTGGCCGAGCCGAATGGTAAAGGAAAGAGGCATAGGAACGAGGAATCTCAGCCGTCCAATAAAGGGCCCGACGACCGCGACCCTTGAGATCGTCGCACGAGCAGAAGGCCGAAGGGAGAGTTCCACTACTACACCCCCCTTAACATATCCACCGAGCAGATTCTATTGGACATCCAAGGAGAAAAGCTGCTGAATTGACCCGTCTGTATGAGGGCCGACCCAGATCATCGAGACAAGCGTAAGTACTGCTACTTTCACCGAGATCACGGTCATAACACAATGGACTGTTTAGATCTCAAAGATGAGATCGAGACCCTTATTCAGAAGGGACACATGCACCGATACACCAAAGAAGAAAAAGCCACTTGGAAAGAAGAGAGAGAGCGAGAGTAGCCGAACACTGCCATGGAAGAGCCTGTCGAAATCCGTACCATCTTCGGGGGATCATCTGTTGGCAGAGACTTGAATAGAGCACGGAAAGCCCACTCTCGGAAGTCTGAACTGGAGCATTACGTCCACTTAACCGATCAGCCCAGCAAGTAACTCCTAGTCAGCCCATGCACTCTGACCTTCACGGAAGAGGATGCGCACAAAATCCAACACCCGCACGATGATGCCCTGGTAGTTATTATGACCATAACAAATCGCAAGGTATACCGCATCTTGACTGACACCGGGAGCTCGGCAGACGTAATCTATTCTGAAGCCTTTTAAAGGATGGAGATTCCAAGGTCTCACCTTAGACCTGTGAAGACCCCTCTTACACGGCTTTGCCAAAGAAAGAGTAATCTCCAAAGGAACTATCTCCCTCTCAGTGACTGCGGGAGAGGGACAACAACAAGTCACCCTCATTGTGGACTTTCAAGTTGTCAATTTACCTTCGTTGCACAATGTCATTTTGGGCAAACCTTCCCTCAATGCAATGAGAGCAGTTGTCTCCACTTATCACCTGATGATGAAATTCCCCGCCAAGGGTGAGATATGATACCTTCGAGGCGATCAACGAGAAGCTCAGAGATGCTATGATATAGCAGTCAAGAAAGGGTCAGTTAAGCAAGCACTTACTATTAACATACTGGACCCCAGAGGACCTGTGGAAGGCTTGCCCGTAGAAGACTTGGAGAAGATGCCGCTCGATGAGGCTAATCCGAGCAGAACGGTTCAACTCGGGACGTCTTTGAATCATGAGCGACGACTTGAAATGCTAGCCTTCCTATGACATCACAAGGATGTCTTCACGTGGTCCTCGTCAAGAAAGCCAATGGGAAGTTGCATGTCTGCGTGGATTACTCAGACCTGAACAAGGCATGTTTGAAGGATAGCTTCCCTTTGCCTCAGATTGATCAGCTAGTGGACAGCACGGCAGGACATGAACTGCTTTCTTTCCTAGACTCTTACTCCGGATATAATCAGATTGTGATGTATCCCCAGATAGGCAGAAAATAACCTTCGTCACAAACAATGGACTCTACTGCTACCGGGTCATGCCATTTGGCCTAAAAAATGTTAGGGCTACGTATCAGAGATTGGTGAACCAAATGTTCGCCAGGCAGATCGGACAAACCATGATAGTGTATGTCCATGACATGCTGGTAAAGAGTGTCAAGGCGTCCGACCACCTGACGGATCTTAGAGAAATTTTCACCATCCTTCGAGAATACCAGATGAAGCTGAACCCCATGAAGTACACTTTTGGAGTCGACTCAGGAAAATTCCTTAGGTTTCAGGTCAGCCAGAGGGGCATTGAAGCAAATTCTGACAAAATTAAAGCACTACTCGACATGAGTTCGCCTCAAACCGTCAAAAAAATACAATGTCTCACGGGGCGAGTCGCTGCACTTGAGCATTTCATATCCAGAACAGATAAATGTCTCCCCTTCTTCCAACAGTTGAAGGGTTATAAGAAGGTAGAGTGGACGTCCGAATGCGAACTAGCCTTCTAGCAATTGAAACAATATTTGGGCTCGCCTAGTCTACTATCCAAACTCGAGGAAGGTGAGCCCTTGTTCCTATACCTTGCAATTTCAGCCTTAGCTGTTAGCTCGGCTCTGATCAGAGAGGTCGGAGGCAAGCAACACCCTATATACTATGTGAGCATGGCGATGGTACCTGCGGAGACGAGGTATCTGCCCCTGGAGAAGCTAGCGCTCAACCTCATCGTTTCGGCTCGGAAGTTACGTCCGTACTTCCAAGCCCATTTAGTCGTTGTATTGACTGACTCCCCTCTCAGACAAGTTCTTTAAAGGCCCGAGGTTTCAGGTCGGATGACTAACTGGGCCATCGAACTTGGAGAGTTCGACATTCAGTTTCGTCCGAGGACAGTGATCAAGGGCCAAGCTGTGGCCGACTTCATTGCTGAATTCACCACACCGAGTGAAGAAGAGATCAGTACTGAAGTCAAAATGACTCCACATGTCCCCTCAGGTGATCAAAAGGCGATATCAGACCCGGGATGGGTCCTTTATGTGGACGGGTCGTCCAATATCAAAGGGGTCAGGGCCGGAATCATTCTGATCGCACCTAATTCGAGGATTATCCAATATGCAATCAGACTCAGGTTCAAGGCCTCGAACAATGAGGCAGAGTTCGAGGCTTTACTAGCTAGACTTAAATTGGCGGCAAGTTTAGGTGTTCAGACTCTTCAGGTCCGATGCGACTCTTAGCTGGTAGTAAACCACATTTCTACTGAGTACGAAGCCAAAGAAACAAGGATGATCACTTATCTCAACGAAGCGAAGAAATTGATCGAAAGATTTTGGAGTTACACTATCCATTAGATCCTGAGAGCGGAAAACTCATTGGCCGATGCCCTAGTAAGGCTCGCCTCAGCCGTAGAGGGGAAAATCCCTCGAGTCATCCTTGTTGAGCTCATAAAGCATCCGAGCATCAATAAGGTGAAGAAGAAGGAAGTTAATCCAGTGCACATTAATCCGAGCTGGATGGACCCGATCTTTAACTTCCTCACGTCCGACGAGATCCCCTCGGACAAACTGAAAGCTAGGCGCCTGAGAGTCCGAGCAGCACGATACGTCATGCTGGATGGTATCCTATACAAAAGAGGGTATTCTCAGCCCTTCCTCAGATGTCTCCGACCCGTTGAAGCAGAATATGTTATTCGAGAGATTCACGAAGGAATCTGCGGAAACACTCTAGCAGTCGAGCCTTGACACTGAAGATACTCTGACAAGGATATTTCTGGCCAACCATCAGGGAGGACTTTAAAGACTACGTTAAAAATTGTGACAAATGCCAATGCTTTGCAGCCGTGCTAAGGCAACCCGCAGAAGAGATGACTCTCATGAGCAACCCCTGGCCGTTCTCTCAGTGGGTAATCGACATCATCGGCCCTCTTCCTACAGAAAGAGGTAATTCAAGTTTGCCATCGTTGCAGTCGACTACTTCATCAAGTGAGCCAAAGCTGAGCCCGTTGCTAAGATCATAGAATAGAAGGTGATAGACTTTGTCTGGAAAAACATCATCTGCCGGTTTGGGATTTCGCGCACCATCGTATCATATAATGGCTGGCAGTTTGACAACAACAAATTTCGAAACATGTGTCAAGGGCTCGGCATCACGAATGCGTATTCTTCTCCTCGGCACCCGCAGTCCAATGGACAGGTGGAGGCAGTCAATAAGGTTATCAAGCACCATCTTAAAATAAAATTAGAAAAAGCGAAAGGCAGTTGGGCCGAGGAGCTCCCATTCGTCCTATAGGCTTATAGGACCACAACTCGGTCCTCAATTGGGGAAACTCCGTTCTCGCTCTCTTATGGCTCAGAGGCAATGATGCTAGTTGAAATTGGCCTCCCTATGGCTCGAGTTAAGAATTACCAAGAAAACCAGAACTCCGAGCAAATTACGGCCAGCCTAGATTTGTTCGAGGAAGTCAAATATTTTTCAAGGCTCCGAGTCGCAGCTCGGCATCAACAAGTCGTGCTATTTTACAATACGAAAGTCAAGACCAGGAGGTTCCATCCCGGAGACTTGGTCCTTCGTCGAATATTCCCGAACACCGCTAAGCCGGGAGCTGGGACGCTTGGACCTAATTGGGAATGACCCTACCGGGTCCTACCACTTAGAGGACCTCGAGGGCCGTCAGCTCCCCCACTCCTAGAATGCTGAACACCTGAAAGTTTACTATCTATGACGAAATAACTTTTAAGGCACTCAATAAATGCACGCTTTTGAGCGACAAGCCTTTAAGGCTCTCAAAAAATATACACCTCCGATCGACAAGCCTTAAGGCTCTTAATGAAATTCGCCTCTTCTTATCTACATGAATGAATTATCTACTAAGGAAAAGTTATCTCTCGTATGCAGAGGCGGACTAAACAAACTGTTCCTTGAAAAAGGGGTTAAACTCGACAGGGCATCCTCTCTCAGTCAGGGGAAAAGCCAAAAGATAACCCGACTCCCCCACATAAGAGTCGGCTCATCACTCGACTAACGGAGGATGAAGTGGAGGTTCCTCGCCAATCGTGGGATGAGCCGACCCCAACGGGTTCAGACTCAATAATGATCAGGCCCTAAAAGGCCTTAAAAATTCTATGAAAAGGCATTGGAAGGGGCCGACCTATCAAAGGGTCGGCTCTGCTGTACCCTGAAATGGATCAACCTATCGACGAATTAGTTCAGTAATCAACAATCGACATTCAATATCTAAAAATTAACTACGAATTAAAGGAAAAAGGTCATTCATGCGCCCTCTCCAGAGGGTCAAAAATCATCATTCATGTACCTTCTTTAGAAGGTCAAAAAGTAATTAAAAAGAAAGGTTTCGACAAGTTTCAAAAAGGGGGGAGGCAAATGAGCCGATCTATGCGGTCGGGGGAGGAGGAGCTTAGGAGCTGGGGCATTCATCCGGACGGACGCTTTCGGTGGGCTTCTCTCCTGCATCTTCAAGCAACAAAGGCTCTAAGTTGAGGTCTGGGTATAAGTCCTGAACCGCCTCAATACAAGCATCGAAGCCACTGTTGTAAAACTTAGCAGCTTCGGCGTCCCTCTCCTTTGATGCCTTGAAGGCGACCACTGCAGCGGCCACCGCTGTAGCCTTGGAAGTCTTGTCCTCCGCTCGCTGAGTTTCCCTTGCTTGGGAGATGGTTCTGCTCTACTCTTTTGCCGTCTCGGCCTTAGTCCGCTCAAGAACTTCACCCAATCAAATATTCTCCTTAGCCAGCGAGTCCGCGTGAGCCCTGGCTCGGGTCAGCTCAGTAGTTGCTGCGTCGCACCGAGCCTTGAAGTCATCCGTGACCCCTTGCAGCCACAGCCATCTAGCTTCAAGGTCATTTATGACCTCCTGCAGCCGGTGCTCCTTAGCCTTCCCGTCTTTAAGCTGCCGACGCAACTCATCATGCTCAAGTCGAAGAAAGGTGGCTTCATCCCGCAAGACACCCACTTTGGTCTTGAGGGCCTCCACCTCAGCTTCTCTCTTCTTCGACTCCCCCGCCCGCTCCCGAGCCGAAAGGAGCTTCGGGATAGACTGAACAAAAATAAAAAAATAAGCATTCGAAAGTAATAAGTGTGAAAAGGTTAGAAAAGTTGATGAGAATACCATGTAAAATATGGAAGCCATGTCGTTCAAGAAGGAGCTATCCGATTTTCTCAGAAGGCGGGCTATATCCTCCTCTGGTGCATGTTTTGCAGCCCAGGGCGTCAGGCAAGACAGGTGGTAGCCTAGTACGAACCTCCCACCATTCGTCCCCACCTGGGCCAAGCCTGCTGCTTTCGTGAACCCAATCCTGTTGCCAGCTGAGGCTTGACTTCAGCTCTGAGATTATCTCCAACCTCGGAGGGGTGATCATGGCGTCAGCCATCCGAACGACCTCCTCTCGCTCAGATGATGAAGGGATAACTATGCAAGGGGCTGTAGGACGAGCCTCCTCAGTGGGAGGAACGATTGTGGGTGGAACGAAAGGAGTTATGGTTGTTGGAGTCGGAGCAACCATTGCTGGAGTTAGAACAATGATTGTTGGAGTCGAAATAACCATTGCTGGAGTTGGAACAATGATTGCTGGAGTCCCAACCTCGACAGGCGCCGCAATTGTGGTTGTGGTGATAGGAGCTGCAGCTGAAGCCACACAATAAAAATTGGACCAGAAGGGTCCTCCCCGTGAGGGGCTTGCCTCCTTCAAACGGTGGTCTTCATCCAAGACTCAACCCTCTATAAGTCCTCTGCCGTTGGGGCGGCCTTCCTTCTTCGAGAGCCAGATGCCTTAGCCATGCCTGCTTAAAAAGTGACAAACCAGCAACCTAATGAATAAGTTTGATCACTCCAAAGGGAATGAAAGAAAAACTTACTGAAAGACGTCGAGAGAAGTGACGATCGTCAAAGCCCAAACCAATGAAGATTGGCAGCTATGATCAGGTCCGACCAGGAGCGGAGCTCCCCCGATCACGCCTTAGCCTTAGCTATGTAGTTCTTCTGGGCCGAATCGAGGAGAGGTGTGCCCCTTAGAAAATCTACAAAGATGAAGAAAACTTCAGTTTGACTAAGGTAACAGAGAAGGGTATCAGAAAAGAGGGAATAACTAGTCTGACCTGGTTTTGAAAATTGGGTGGGAACCCGAGTTGTCAAAGTCCTAAGCTCAGCACTAGAGCCTCCCATTCGCTCACAGCCCAGAACCATTTATTCTTCCATTCCTTATTGTAGGACGAAAGATTTATCACCAGTCCCAACCCGTTGCTGCCTCGGGTCGCGAAGTAGTGCTATGGTTCTTGACTGTCGTGCTTGACCAGGTACAAACTAATCAACTCCTCAGGGGTCAGCTCTGGATTCCAGACTTGACGCCGGATGATATAGGAGGAAATTAACACCCTCCAATCATTGAGGGTGAATTGCCCAGGAGCTAAGCCGAGGTAGGCCGACTCGGACGAAGGGATGCAGTGGAAGTCAGAGCCCGCATTGCAGCGAATAGAGATAAATGACGACCTCTCCCTCAGCAAGTGCGCCAGCGGTGTCAAGGGGCTCGAAAGCTTTTATCTGAATGAAGTCGAGGATCTGGAACTCCTAGCGGATCCAGTCTATCTGAGACTCAAAGAGCACGGAACCTCTCGGGACTACCTTCGAGGCCCGCCCACTCGCTTGCATCTCGGCAACCTCAGTGGTTGAAGCCCGGGGGGTTCGAGCGGTTTTCTTCTTACCAGCCCGTCGAGTCCGAAGCCCTGCCTTCTTTTGTCTTCAAGGTGGAAGGAATAGAGGTATAACTTCAAAAGGACCTTCAGAGGCCCCTCTCCCGTGATTGGAGCTCTCTGGCTCGGAGGAATCATCGTTGTCCCAAGCAGTCTCTAGGTCGGATGACATCTTAAAAGGAACGAATGCAAAGAGGCACAAGGAGACTCACCGGACGATCACTGGAAATCGCTTCTGTCAAAAATGCTTGGTCAGTTAAAATCACCCATCAGAAAACCCTGATCTTCCGGAATCGCCCTCGTCAGAAATCGCCTCCTCCGATATCAGCTCAAACACAAAGCGTAAAAGTGAACTGAAATTTCCAAAGGGAGCTTATATAAACCTTACTAAATCTCCACATTAATGACAAGAAATTATGGTCGCAGCCGAATCATCGCGAGCCGACTTCGGAGCTTACATGGCCACACACTATTGGCTCAGGCTCTATCGAGTGGTACGCCTCTGACATAGAGCGGCATGCTCCGGGTAAACGAAACAATGCCCAAGTAAGAAAAGCCTTGTTTGAAACACTAACAAAGGTATACGTGGCAATAGGCCATAGGTGGATGACGATTCGAAATCTTAACCGTCGCCACGCGGCCGCTGAATGTTGGCCCGTGGGTGGGAATCCCTGAGGGCACGACGCTTTGAAATTCAAAATCATGAGGGAATCGACATGCACGGTAGGTTTAACAGATGAGGTAGTTGATCTTCTGAATGTTTACTCTCTGAGCCCATGGCCGACCTTTAAGAGTAGGGGGCTTCTTTTATGGGAAGATCTGAGCCCGTCATAGTTCCGAGGATTAGCATCTTCTCAGTCCGATCAGACACAAGAGTGCCCGAAAATCTACTGATGAAGAGAGTGACATCCGAATGCCCGAGCCCAAGGTCCCGATATCCAAGCCGAGGGCTCATCCTCATGTGAATACTAATAGGCTTATCCTTGTCCTCATCTTCATATGCGGGAAGACATCCGAGCCAGAGGCTTGTCCTCGTCCTCATCCTCGTCTTCATCCGAAGATGAGGCATTTCGAGACAAGACCAGGGGGAATACTTTAGATGCTAAACTTGGAAACTGCCTTGAGCGGACGTGCCCGCCAGCTTCGCCCATTGATACACTACACAACCCCCGTATTACGCATGATATTTCCACGATCCAAAAATCATCCTGATTGAGTGAATCATGTCGAGATTAACGGACCCAGACCGTCCAACAGTCAGGTATAAATATAGTAAGACCCCATTACTACAGGTACGTAAGATCTTGCCCTCTCCCTCTACCTTTTAATTTAGACCCCGATTCCCTTTACCTGACTTAGGCATTGGAGGGTCCCCCGGCTTAGCTAGGGTCTCCTTTGTTCACCCTTTGCGCAGGACCAGGGTCCACTTGAGAAGCATCGCTAGGAGTGGAGGGTGATCCAGATTTTGTCATCAACAGGAACGATAACCAGAGTCTGCAAACAGAATCAAAAGGCCATACCAAGTTCATCGTGCTAAAGCTGAAGCAGGAGCTCACAAGACTTGGTTTTTCAAGAGTAGTCATGAACACCGTGAAGAATCCTAACAAGAAGGAGATAGTTGCCTTATATGAGAAGCATGTCCTCCAAAAGTAGATGTCCTACTTAACACGTACATGGTACCTGTAATGTTCTTTGTTTGTAGGCCAGTTTGTGGGAATCAAAATCATTCTAGGGGGCTGGATTCACCTGAAAAAAGGTCGTAACCTTAAATTCAAAGCTATTCCCCGAACTTTGTCTTGTGTAATTCTATTATGTGGTTCTATCATTCTTTTTCATTTCATTTTGTTTTGTTCTCTTTTCTCGTGGTTGTGATATATATGGTCTTTGCTTGGTAAGAGGCCGACCCTTGTATTTTTCAAGTTATCATGCAATTCGACAGTGGCTTTTTGGTTTGTTAATAGAAATACTTTGAAATATAGATCTTGTTCTTTTACCATTCACACCAAACCCTTGCAGCCACAAACCAGCATTTGGTTTGAAATCTTTGTTATGCTCTTGCCTTGTGTTTCGTACTCTGTTTGTCAATCTAGAAGATCAAGTAGCCCTATAAAAGGTTGCTTTTTTTTCCCCTTGAATCATCAGTCTGGAGAAGGCATTACACAACTGCTTGGGAATTGCTCCTTGCAGTTTGGAATCATTCTCTAAACCAAAGGTTGTGATTTCATTTGGCAAGGTGGGTATTATGCATCATGGTTATAAAACTTGCTGACTCGGCTTGAAACTCAGCTGAGTCAACTCGGCTCTATTACTCACACTGACTCAAATTGAGTCATCCAAATTGAGATTCAAAGTGGAATTCGAACCCTCAAACCTCTGCAATGTGTTTGGACAGATTGCATCAGTGTGCTGTCTGGTGAACTGGTGTTAAAATCTCACCTTGTTTTTTTCAAGCTTATTATAACTATTTTAAGTATAAATACTAATGGTGGAGCTTTTTTAATTCACGAATTATTAAAAATTTAGTTGGGTCATGACTTTGAGTGAACCTGAACTGGCTGAACATCTGAATTGAGCCATATTTTCAAGTTTTTGAAATATATTTTTACCATAATGGATGTTGGGTGAGAGCGTTTGCGTCCTTTCTGGATTTTGAATGACTTGATGGACAGTCCTTGTTGGTTGGTATACCCTCACTTTTGGATTATGAATATACAATCACAATTTCTATAGTAGTGTGGTTGCTCTTGAAAGCTTCTTACAAATCCAATTGTTGTATGGATCAATATTGTGATGTACATTTGCCACCAGCTCTTGTTGAAGAAAAGAAGACACTCTTAAAATACTAATGCATGAGACTGTGCCATACATGAGTAGAACAATGCGGGATTATCAGCAATTCCTGAATCAGCATCACCCTCATGGTGGATTGGTTACAGGTTTTCGGATGAGCAACTTCCTTCTAGCAGTTGTCCACAGAGACCCAGATTACTTACATGGCTATCCTCATCCCAATCCTTACTGATTATCTTATCACAATTAAAATTTTCTCTTTTTACTTTTTTTTTTTTTAAATAAGTTCGTTGAAGAAGTTTTATTTTCTCAGTATGTTACTCTCACCCCTTCTTTGTTTGTCCACTACTTATGAATCTAAACAAACGAGTTCCCGGTAGAACTGGAAAATCAAATAACAAATAAATAGTAATCTTTGATGAACAAGATCAAGAATCATTATTATTTCCACACAAGAAAAGGGTGGAAAATTCCTTTTCTCGTGTGGAAGATTAGGAAGATGAGCAATCCCTCCTAGAATCATTTGTTCCTTTCATTTATCAATGTGCAGAATTGCCCTTGGAATCCGGTAGCCTGCTAGAGAGGTTGTTGATGACAATTTTAAAAAGAGAGAAATGTCCATCTCAATAGACCATTCATAATCTATATGGGTGGGTCAAGTTGGGTAGCATTCAACTTGAGCTTAACCCATTTACTTTAATGGGTCACATTTTTTAACCCGAGCCTAACCACTACCCATTTACTTAAATGGGCCACATTTTCTAATCCAAGCTCGACCACTACCTATTTACTTAAATGAGCTTCATTTTCTGCACATGATGAATCTTTAATTACTCCAAAGATTTGTTATCTCACAATGGTAGCGGCAATTGCAATCCATTTTCGTCAAGCATATCCTAAAACAGGATAAGAAAGATGGTGAAATTTTGAAGAATGAAAAATGCATCATTGGGGAATGAGCCGCTTACCATTATCTTCTTTCTTGGCCACTGGCCAAATTTAGGGTAATGAAGAAAATAATGATCAACCACTCATTCTCTAATAACCCGTTTTTATTTCAATCATGGCGATGATACCAGATTCTTTCTTGCCATTAGATGCTACTTCATTATAATTTATCATCATCCCATCAAGGCACAGAGCAGCCAGCTGCAGGGGAAGACTTTGAACCAGCAAATGACTCAAGCAATGGAAGAATGGAACCCCTTCAAAGATGGTTGATCGCCAAGTGACTCAAACAAAGATTGGACCTAACTTCAAGATCAAGAGAAGAGAACCCACCCTTATTTATCATTTTTCTCAAAGAAAACTTCAATTCCTCAATTCAAAAAGGACAAATTGCAATGTAACTTCCCAATATAGCTAATGAAGTGCTGCAGTTGAAGAAGTTTTCACCTCTTTCTTTTTTAGTACCCATTACCAAAGATATTTAAATCAAGTTAGCCCCTCATGACGTTTGCCATCACAATGCATTTAAAGATTAGAGCCTGGAGGTAAACTGTCTGATAAGGCAACCATCATTTTTTGCCTTTCTTTCCTGTCTTCTAGGGGTAACGGAATTCATCACAATCTTTGGATTATTTTAATGACGTTGAAGATCTCGCTGCCTTTCATTCTCTCGTTGATATAAAAGATTGGAATTGAATTCCTGTTATTGTTGGGAGATTGTCGTAGCCATTCAGAAGAATAGCCATACCATGGAGTCCTTTTGGTCTTTTCATATGCTCCAAGCTCTGAAAGTCCGCTCACCTAAATAGTGAAGGGAACATGGCAGTGGCTTTCTTCCTTCCTTCCTTTCTTTCTTTCTTTTTTTTTTTGGCTAAGTGTTTGGAATTGGAGATTAATACTGTAGTTCTCATCTTCTGAAATCTTTCTTCAGATTTGGTAATTAGGCATTTTTTATATGTGAAATCCTAGGAAAAGAAAGAAAAATAATAATAATTATTATCTAATGATGATTTCCATGAGTACAATTGAAACATGAATTTCAATTTTATACTTCTTGTTTGGATAACAAGAATCACCCAGTTTCTTATGCCACGAATCCAAAATATGGAAAAGCGTGATGATTCCTTTGTGGAATCCGTCTATTTCTTTAACATCCAAACGACACAAATTGTTACATCAAAGGTGTAACGCCCTGAAAATCAGGGGTCGAGCATAAGCTCCACTCCCGAGTTCCAACGCATCACTTATGCAACATAGATAATGATGATTAAATGTTGTCTGTGTTAGTGCATTAAACATGAGTGGGATTACACAAAAACAACATATCATACTCCAGAGTGTAATGACTCGTAAATTTCCGTACAATGGCTCGAGTACCACCTCAACCAGAAATCACTTAGGATTAAATCCTTTAGAAATTTGACAAAGTTAACTAAGTGTTAAACTAGATTGGCTATGAAATCCGCTAGAATCACTTTAAATATGATCTGCAAGACCAAAAACTTGTAGAATCATTAACGCTAGGTTACCCTAAAATCTCGGATCAAACTCATTACCCGACTGCTCTCGGGAACACATTGAAACTCTGTTCGCTTGAGTCCGGAGCGAAGGAGTGTGAAAACTCATGTTTCCTTTACAAAATAAATATCTGGAATAGTGATATGAGAGTTAATACTTGTGGTCAATTTGTAAGCAACCAGACCGTCAGAATCTGACCCAAATACACCCTCGGATTAGGAAAAATTTCAGGAACATTTACATGTACTTGAAATTTCGGATCGAGGCCCACTGACCGTTGAACTGAAACTGGTCTGCCACGCATGATCTGGGAATTCGACTGAGATGAAAACTTAACTCCACGTAGATCCAAGGTTAGTGAGCTTAAGTCCGACTTTTGGCTCAAGGAGGCCCGCCGGAAATCCCCCGTTGAGCTGAAATAACGCTGCTTTGGTTATAACCCAAGTATACCTTGACCTTAAGTCTACTTTGGAGACTTTTTAGGCTATATAAGGACCTTAGAACACGCTCTCTCACAGCCATACGAATTTGAGAAAAACTCTAAGTGAGAAGAGAGAAAAAGAGAGAGAAAGCTAGAGAGTTGTGCGAGATCCTTCCTACTACCATCCCCTGCCACCACACAAGCTGCACCACCTGTTTCTCATCGCTTTCCCAGTGATACCGACTCCATTTCTAGGTAAGAAACCCTAACCTTAACCTGTTTTGGTGATGTGAAGGGTATAGATTATGAAATATCTAACCTATTTCATTCTTTAGGCTACCAAACTACGGAATACGGAGGCTTGGAAAACCTAGCTGATCCGTTGCGATTCCACGGTGTAAGGTGAGGACTTTAGGTTTATAGGTTACGGTTTCCAATGTTTTCAATGTTAGATAATGCTAGATTCATGATCTGCATGTAATTGCACATGTACAAAGTGTTTTCCGATTTCTATTTCGATTAAAGATGTAGATTATAGAATTTTACATATTCCAGGTATTCGTAGAAAATACCGTATACGTATAAATTTTGGAAATGTGTTTGACATGATTATTTGTTGTATGAATATACAATATATGGATAAAATACTTATTTGGCGAAAGGATTCGCCCAAATACATGTTTTACGTATATACCTATGTATGTAGAAATATTGTATTGTAGAAAGTACCGTATACGTATACATTTTAGAGATGTGTTTGCCATGATTATTTGTTGTATAAATATATTATATATGCGTAAAATACTTGCTTGGCGAAAGGACTCGCCCTAATACATGTTTGCTAACATACACTAAGTATGTTGAAATAGTGTATGTTAAGTGTTTGTGAAAATGCTTGTGTGAGTAAGTGTTTGGATGTTGATGCCTTAGGAGGGTGTTGAGATGGGATTCTCAACTACCTTAGAGACATGTATGATTTCCTCCATGAGGTTGTTTACTTAAACCGCTTACTTGTGCAATATATGTGTTGGTATTCCTACTTATGTAGTGCTTTACAACATGCTTTATAAAATGTTTTATGACATGCTTACTAACATGCTTGAATTACTTTGTTTACCATGCTTTACTCCACATGCTACGTATAAGGTTTGATTGAGTTTGGGACTATGTCTATAGTCCAGACAGTCGGTACTAGACTTGAGATCGTGGTTGAGTTTCATGTCGCCATGTAAGATGTGTTTGACGAACCCGAGTTGTACGTCAGTTGGCGACAGTGGTTAGGCCACGCGAACTGCTTATGCACTTCATGTCGTCCAATTGATTGTACGCTCGAGCTAGTCAAGCTCGTCATGTAACCCGATGTATCTAATGTATGTTCACCATATTTGGTCGCTACTGCTTGAACCTAGGGTACCAAACTTACTAGTGAAATCCCGTTAACCATGGTACCTCAATCCGCTAAGACTCATGAGCCTGGCATGGTGGTATGGGACACCGTGGTCGAGCTATCGGCCTACGCTGGGGCCACGTACCTCCCCGTAGTGACCAGTGAGCAACCTGACTTGTGAGCCAATTATGGTGGTATGGGACATTATATTCGTGCTGTTAGCGTACATCGATAAGGTGATGGGGGAGCGGTGTAACTTTTATGCGTAACAGCCTTGACAACCCTTTATAGTGACCTTGAGCATACTCTGAAATCGCGATGAGCCTTAAAGTTTTGTCGCGGTATATAGAGTATGAACGAGGCCTGTTTCTGTATAGTGATGAATCGTTAAAGAGGTGATGGGGGAGTGGTGTAACCTTTGTGCGTAACAGCCCTAGCAACCTTTGCAGTGACCTAGAAAACACACCATCATTTGAGATTAACTAGGACTGACGACCCTAAAATGGATCATGTTTGGAAATGATACAAGGGAGGTACCTTAGTTTTCCAATCCTGCTATTTGAAATGGACTAATAAAAACTCAGTAATCATGCTCATCATGCATTGCATGTGCCTGGAAGATGTGGAGCACTGAAGGATGAAAGCATGCCGCGAGCGTAAGATGGTGTCGCACGAGGGAGGGTGTGGTGAGAGTATCCATCATAACTGCATCCATACTTGCATTAATAAGAGTAGTTAGGAGTGTTTGATTTTACTGCTTTATCATTACTGCTTGACTATATTGATGACATGTTAACCTATGCTTTATTGTTCCACTGAGTTAGCTACTCACTCCCATGTTACGGGATGGTGTTGTATACACCAACCAGACTTTGTCTCAGGTTTAGATGAGCTGGCGACTCAGGAGGCTGAGCCGGACTATGGCGAGGATCAGGACGAGTTCTCATTTATGCAGTATTCTGGTGGCTTCGACTAGTCTGTCAGGATCGACGGGTCTTGCAGGGATTACTCCTTAGTTATATTTTTAACAATTTTTTTTTATAAAACAGATATATGTATATGGTGACTCAGATGGATTCATACTCTGGAGAATGAAATGGTTTTGTTTCTTTTACATACATATATATACAGTTCAATCTTCTGCTTGCCTTTATACAATTGATCTGGAGTATAAATTACTGTTTTGGTATAATCTCACTCATGTTTATTGCTCTAACACGGACAACATTTAATCTTCATTATCTATGTTGCAATAGTGATATTCTGGAACTCGAGAGTTGAGTTGCTACTCGACCCTCGAATTTCAGGGCGTTACAATGAATTACTATTTTAGTATAATCTCACTCATGTTTATTGCTCTAACACAGATAACATTTAATCATCATTATTTATGTTGTATAAGTGATGCGTTGGAACTTGGGAGTTGAGTTATACTCGACCCCCTATTTTCAGGGCGTTACAAGTTGGTAGCAGAGCATGATTTTGATTAAACCGGACCTGAGTTATGTTCCCACGACATACGCCGACGTATTACAACTTATGAGGGTGCAAGAATAATGTAGAAACAGTCTTAGGTATTCCAATTTCATCTAACGGCAAAGTTCACTGAAAACGGACGCCGAAATCGAGTTCGTACCCAACCCTGGTCACATGGGATGACCTTAAAACATTCCTAGGCCATCCATTGACAAGTCTAGATTCCATTTCACCCAATCTCAGTTGTTAAAAATTAGTAAAAAGTCAGTCAGGATCAGTGAGTTCTCGAAACCACTCGATCTGGAAAGGATAGAGTCAGGGGCCTCCCCACTTAAATATGTAGGGACCCAGGGTCAAACCAAGGTGCATTTGGCACCTTGGGATGGTGGAGGATACAACCCCACCACGGCGGCGCGGCGTTGGGCAAGGTGAACCACGGCGGAACCGCGATAACCGGGGCGTGCCGCGGTCTGGTGGGCCCACTCAGGTTGGGTCGGGCCTGGTCAGGGTCGGCCCTATCCATACGCATGTTTGGTGCATGCGAAATGTTTGTGGGGGTCCCTATTTTAGTCCGTCAGCCCCCCCTCTCCTCATTTCACCCCACCAAGCCCTTCAAGTTGCTGTCTCTCTCTCAACTCTCCCTTTCAATCACTTAATCTACAAATTTCGACCACAATCCATCCATTTCCATCGTCCACAGCAACCCTACCTCCCTATTCTTTCCATTTCCCTCTTTTTTCAGCCTATACACCCCCCATTTCATCCCAAAATCGTGCACACCCCCTACCCCACTTCATCTCTTCTTCTTTCTTCTTAAACCTTAGTCGTTTGGGCCTCTACAGTCACTATTGAGACCCAATCTCGTGGTGAAGTAAGGGGAACAGCCTTTTTTTCTCTCTTATTGCCACTTTCCATGGCTTTCTTCGCCTTTATTTCGGCCTTTTTCTCCATCTCCGCCGTTCTTTCTCTTATGGGAAAGAGGAAGTCTATCGCTGATGAAGCCGGGTCGAGTCGCCCTACCCGTTCCAGAAGAAGGGTTGACGATGGGGCCGGCACTAGCACCGTTCGGAGTATAGGTCAAAGCAGGACCTGGACCCCCAACTACCGATCAGGGATGCACTACTGATTGGTTTTGAATACGGTCGTTTTGCTGGCCGTAAGATAGTGTTTGAAGCTCACATGGATGAAAGGATGTTTGGGCTACACCCGATGATGGACCATTTGGTGGATGTCGTCGGAAGGGGTCCTATATTTGAAGGCGAGTCTCCGGCGTATGAGAACACGGTTCGTGCCTTCTACGCTCATATCATAGACCCATCGTTGGAGCCGCTTCAGTTCATTGTCTCTGTGAGGGGCATAAGGCGCACGATTACTATGGCTAAGGTGGCGCGTCTCCTGAACATCTCGCATGGTGAAGTGCTTCCAATTGACAACTTCTCCAGGAGTGCGCGAGAAAAGGATCGCCGTACACGATACCTTTGTGGTCGACGGGTCTCTTGGACGCGAGGAAACTATCTTCCATCGACGAAGATGACAGATGACTTCCGTTTGCTCCACAACATTTTCACATATAATGTGTATCCACGGTCGAGTAACCGCACAGAGTGTACTCGGTTGATGGTAGACTTTCTATACAGGATGGGACATGGAGACAACTTATGCTTGCCCACGTTCGTCTTATATCAGATAGTTCAGGTTGTTCGATCTGTCAGGAACGACCTCTCGCTCCCATTTGGCCGCCTGATATGTAAGATGGCTCGTGATGTCGGCTATAGGCGCAACATGGAAGACCTTGCGCCGGTCCGAGTCATAAGTGAGGCTACACTTAACAACATGAAGATCGACCCTCGCCAACGGCAAGCCCAACTCGACGAGTTTGGAGATGAGTCAGATAGTGCCGGTGAGGAGATTGTTGACCTCGAGGCTGGTAGCGAAGAGGGTGGCGGTGATGAGATACAGGAAGAGGAACCTGTGGCCCAGGATACAGAGGAGAGTTCACCTCCTGCGACTCAGGAGAAGCGCACCGATCGGGCTTCCATAGATGCGCGTTTAGCCTGTCTCGAGGAGGGCCAAGCCACCCTACGATAGGAAGTCGGGCGGGTTAAAACCAAGCTCAGTAAGATGTCTCGCACCTTAAAGGCCATCCTGTGCTGTCTACAGGACAAGAATGCTCCTCCTCCATCTCCAGATTCGGATGCCTAGTCATCCAAGCTATTGTTTGTGGTTGTTTTGGTTACCGCATTAGGCGGTTTATATTTTCATGTTAATGATGTAGTAGTTAGTAATATGTTTTAAGTGTTTGATGTTGTGGATGTAATTGGCTCATACGTAATTTTTGTCATGATTCATGTAACTCTGTAGTCCATGTATTATGACAATTTTGGGTAAATGAAAAGCATGTAGCCTCTTTTGCTATGAGATGTGTGGAATGCTTAAAGTGCTTATATGATGTGTTGCTATGCTTTATCTCACTAATGTTGCACCCTATGTTGTATAGGGCATGCCGCGGCAGTATACGCGGTGCACGGCATACCTCCTTCTTACTGGCTCGATGGACCAGACTCCTTCTGGTAGAGGTGGTCCTACGGACCGAGGGTTAGACTCTGATCAGCCTTTTACTGGTCCTACTGGTGGACTACCACCTTATACACCCCCGGTTCGCGAGCAGCACCAGGCATCATCATCTGCACAGCATGACCCACAGGCTGCTCCACCTACTGATAGGATTGAACAGTTGATGTTGATGATGCATCAACAGCAGATGTAGCAGCAGCAGCAGCAACAACAGCAGCAACACTAGCAGCTTATGACCACTATTGCTGAGGCATTATCTCAGGGTGGGAGTGCCACTCCACCTCCGACATCTGCACGTCCTGTTGAGCATACAGAGCCTCCTGCTCAGTTTGAGGATGTGCCTCTGCCCACACCCGTTACACCCCCTATTGGAGATGTTGGTACCCGCGGCCTACTCGAGCGATTCCAGCGCTTGAGGCCTCCCTCATTCATGGGTTCTCACAGATCGAGGAGGCAGAGTTTTGGCTAGATCACATCTTGAAGATGTTACGGATGCTACACTGTACTGAGGCAGGGCAGGTCGAGTTGGTCACTTTCATGTTTGAGAGGGAGGCTAGTCCGTGGTGGGATAGTGTGCTGCGGTCTGTCGCAGCGGACTATGTGTGGACTTGGGCGGCATTTGAGTTCGGGTTCCACGAGAAGTATTACCCGCAGACCTACAGACATGAGCAGGAGGATGAGTTTCTACGCCTTAGGCAGGGAGGCATGACTATTATTGAGTACGAGTACCGCTTCACTGAGTTGGGCCGCCTTGTCCCGACCATTCTTGTTGATGAGCAGATGCGGATGCGTCATTTTTCTGGGGGTTTGCGACCTGATATACGGTCGAAGATGTGTTGCATCAGTATACCTTCTTATGCGGAGCTGGTTCACATGTCTATGATGGCCGAGCAAGATGTTGATCAGTTGGCCCGTTCTTGTGGTATTATGGTTACGAGACCACGACTGGAGGTACAGAGCAGGCCTTTCCTAGGCAAGAGGCCTCGTGCTGACTTGCCTCCCAGGATCGTAGCGTCAGTGGCTCCGATGAGGCGCCCTATTGTGACCTACATGTACTGTGGGAAACAGGGTCACCCTATTGGGAGTTGTTTCGTGCGGATGAAGGATAATGGGTTCTCTCTGTCGCAGATGATAGGTCGTTCTCGCCCACAGGCTTTATCGACTCCACCTCTACAGACTGCCCCTGTTCATCCTTCCTTCTGACCTCCTGTATCACGCTTCAGGCTGCCTCAACGGCCCTTGGTTCTACAGCCGAACCGTCAACAGCAGGCTCGAGTACATACGCTTATTGCTGATGCACCTGAGAAGTCGATTTCGGCCTCGACAGCTTTTGAGGGTACGACCCACATTCACGGTACTTCCGTCTCCTTATTGGTGGACACTGGGTCCACTACTTCTATTATTTCTTATGGGGCAGTTAAGCGTCTATCTTTGCGTACTATTCCCACGAAGGGATTGAGACTCACTACAGCCACTGGGACTTTTTCGGATGTTGCACGGATATGTGAGGGTTGCTCCGTAGATTTGGGTAGCAGGACAGTGCTCGTCGACCTCATTGTTGCTCCGCTATGGCACTACGACGTTATCCTCGGTATGAACTGGCTCACTAAGGTGAGGGCAGAGATAGATTGTGATACTCAGGTCGTAACGTCCTATGGATCTAACGGCACAACTTTCACGTTTCCAGTGCAGGTCAGTTGGCCCTGTCGTGTTGACTGTTATATTGCTTTATTAACGCCGATCGATGGTCCGACATTGGAAGATACGTTGTTTGCCTCCTCGGCGCGAGATCGATTTCACCATTGATCTTACGCCTGGTGCAACACCTATCTCGTTGTCGACTTATCGTATGCCTCCATGTGAGATGGGCAAGCTGCGGAGACAGATTGACGAGCTAATAGAAAAGGGTTTCATACGACCTAGTGTGTCTCCTTGGGGAGCACCTGTCCTATTTGTGAAGAAGAGGGAAGGGACACTACGGTTATGTATTGATTACCGTAGGTTGAACCAGGTCACGGTGAAGAACAAGTATCCTTTGCCCAGGATAGATGATCCGTTTGATTAGTTGAAGGGGGCGAAGTATTTTTCGAAGATAGATCTGCAGTCAGGGTATCATCAACTGCACGTTAGAGATGAGGACGTACAGAAGACGACTTTCAGGACATGCTTCGGGCACTATGAGTTTCTAGTGATGTCGTTCGGTCTTACGAACGCACCAGCTGTGTTCATGGACCTGATAAACCGGGTATTTTGGCCATTCCTATACTGATTCGTCATCGTCTTTATTGATGACATTCTGATATACTCTACGAGTCGGGAGGAGCACGAGGAGCACCTGAGAACGATGTTGGATACGTTGAAGAAGAATCACTTATTCGCGCAGTATAAGAAGTGCAACTTTTGGCAGGAGGAAGTCAAGTTCCTCGGACAAGTGGTGTCCAAGGATGGGATAGCAGTGGACCTTGCTAAGGTAACCGCAGTTCAGGATTGGCAGCAGCCTGGCTCGGTTACCGAGGTGAGGAGTTTCCTTGGTCTGGTAGGGTATTATAGACGCTTCATTCGGGATTTATCGAAGATTGCCAGGCCATTGTCTCAGTTGACACGAAAGGACCTGAAGTTCGCCTGGAATGAGAAGGCGGAAGCAGCTTTCAAGGAGCTGAAGGACAGGTTGAGGTCCGCCCCTGTGCTAGTATTGCCAGAGCAAGGGGTTAAGTACACGATATACACTGACGCGTCTCGCGTTGGTTTGGGTTTTATCCTTATGCAGAAGGACAGGGTGATTTCGTATGGCTCGAGACAATTAAGGAAGCACAAGGAGAATTACCCTACACACGATCTGGAGTTGGCGGCTATCATCTTTGCATTGAAGCTCTGGAGACATTACCTCTACGGAGAGGAGTTTGAGCTTTTCTGTGACCACAAGAGCCTTAAGTATATATTCACGTAGCGGGACTTGAATATGAGACAACGCTGATGGATGGAGACCTTGAAGGACTTCAAGTTCGAGGTTTCCTACCATCCTGGCAAGGTGAACCTTGTGGCAGACGCGTTGAGCCGCAAGAAGGCTATAACATTTGCGACTCTGTTGATGATAGCAGAGTGGGACATGGTTGAGTTCATGCGGGACTTCGAGCAGAGACTCACCGTGGAGGAGCCATTTGAGTGTGTTGTGCACATTCGGGTGCGACCACTTGTTGATGACAGGATCGTGGAGGCCCAGAAGGGTGATGTGCGGTTGTCTGAGCTTCGAGAGCAAGCTAGCGACGTCGAGGACTCCGAGTGGAGAGTTGGTTCTGATGGGGGTCTACGATTCCGTGGCCGCCTATGCTTTCCTGACGTACCTGACTTGAGACATGAGCTTCTCGAGTCTGCCCATAATTCGAAGCTTGCGATGTATCCTAGTAGCACGAAGATGTACCAGGATATGAGACGGTCGTATTGGTGGGATAACATGAAGGCCCACATCGCTAAGTTCGTTTCTCGTTGTTTGACGTGCCAGCAGGTCAAGGCAGAACATCACCGACCTCCTGGACTACTTCAGCTCATGCCCATAGCGGAGTGGAAGTGGGACTTCATCTCCATGGATTTCATATCAGGGTTGCCGAAGACGAGGAAGGGACATGATTCCATTTGGGTGATTGTGGACCGGTTGACCAAATCGGCCCATTTCCTCCCTATTAAAGTCACGAACTCTGCAGACGAGCTGGCTAGGCTGTACATCAGAGAGATTGTGCGTCTGCATGGAGTTCCACTTGAGATCGTGTCAGACAGAGATGCTCGGTTCACATCTATCTTCTGGACTCGTATCCAGGAAGCAATGGGTGTGAAGTTGAAGTTCAGTACGGCGTTTCATCCTCAGACTGATGGGCAGACAGAGTGGGTGAATCAGATTCTGGAGGATATGTTGTGAGCATGTGTGTTGGACTTCAAGGACAGTTGGGATAACTGTCTTCCGTATGCAGAGTTCGCCTATAACAACACCTTCCAGGTGAGTATTGGTATGACGCCATATGAGGCCCTGTATGATCGTCCTTGCAGAGCGCCGCATTGTTGGGCTGAGGTTGGCGATCGTAGTCTGATTGGCCCAGAGTTGGTACAAGCGACCACAGAGAAGGTCGACATCGTCAGGCGTCGACTTCTTACAGCGCAGGGCAGGCAGAAGAGTTACGCCGATACGAGGCGGCGACCGCTCGAGTTCGAGGTTCGGAGATCACGTATTCCTCCAAGTTTCTCCTATGAAGGGAGTCCTTTGGTTCGGAGATCACGTATTCCTCCAAGTTTTCCCTATGCAGGGAGTCCTTCGGTTAAGGAAGAAGGGGAAGTTCACACCAAAGTTTATTGGTCCGTTTCAGATACTGGATCGAGTGGGTGTTGTGGCTTATCGTCTCGCTTTGCCCACACCGCTTGCAGCTGTACACAACGTATTTCATGTATCTATGCTGAAGAAGTACGTTCCTGATCCTTCACATATCATCAGATGGGAGCAGGTACAGCTGAGCGAGGATGCTACATATGAGCTGCGTCCGACGCGTATACTTGACAGGAAGGAGCAGGTACTGCGTAGCAAGGTCATTTCACTTGTGAAGGTACTATGGACGCATCATTCTGAAGAGGAGGCTACGTGAGAGACTGAGGCCGAGGTCAGGAAGAACTACCCTCAGATTCTCGAGGAATACGAAAAGGTACAAATTTTGAGGATGAAATTTTTATTTAAGGGGGGTAGATTATAACGACTCATAAATTTCCATATAATGGCTCGAGTACCACCTCTACCAGAAATCACTTAGGATTAAATCCTTTAGAAATTTGACAAAGTTAACTAAGTGCTAAACTAGATTGGTCATGAAATCCGCTAGAATCGCTTTAAATACGATCTGCAAGACCCAAAACTTATAGAATCATTGGCGCTAGGTTACCCTAAAATCTCGGATCAAACTCATTACCCGACTGCTCTCGGGAACACATTGAAACTCCGTATCAGGTCTGGACCGCATATCGGAAGTCCGAATAATATGAGGTTAAGGACTTAGGACCGCCTCGTTGGGCTTGACAACCATCTCGGAAATCAGACCTAGACAGTGTCCCACGGCTGTTCGCTTGAGTCCGGAGCGGAGTGTGAAAACTCATATTTCCTTTACAAAATAAATATCTGGAATAGTGATCTGAGACTTGATACTTGTGGTCAATTTGTAAGCAACCAGACCATCAGAATCTTACCCAAATACACCCTCGGATCAGGAAAAATTTCAGGAACATTTACATGTACTTAGAATTTCGGATTGAGGCCCACTGACCGTCGAACTAAAACTGGTCCGCCACGCGTGATCTGGGAATCCGACTGAGACAAAAACTTAACTCCACATAGATCCAAGGTTAGTGAGCTTAAGTCCGACTTTTGACTCAAGGAGGCCCGCAAGAAATCCTCCGTTGAGCTGAAATAACGTCGCTTTAGTTATAACCCAAGTTGTAACATCCCGAAAATCGGGGGTCGAGTAGTAACTCAACTCCCGAGTTCCAGAACATCACTTATACAACAAAATGAATGATGATTGAATGTTGACTATATTCGTGCATTGAACATGAGTGAGATTAAGCCAAAATAACATATCATACTCCAGAGACAGTTAAATTGCAAGCGGAAGACTGTGATAGACATATAAAATATAAAAAAACTGTGGTGAGTCTCCAGAGTGTGATAATGTTACTAGGTTAAATAATTACAAGTACAATTCTAAAATTTGCCAAATGTGAGGAAGTGTAATGTCTTCTATCCCAAGTACCATAGCCCTGTCAATACAATACTAGGTCTTCATAGACCTGCCAGAGAGATACAGATATGAGAACTCCTCCTCATCGTCATAAAAGTAGTTTGGCTCTGCTTCATAAGCATCACCATCACCTTAAACTCAACAAATCTGATTGGTGTGTACAACACCGTCTCGTAACGTGGGACTGAGTGATCAATTCAGTGGAACAGTAAGGCATAGGTTAACATGTTATCAATTCAGTCAAGCAGTAATGATAAAGCAATAAAATCAAATACTCCTAACTACTCTTATTAATGCAAGTATGAATGCAGTCATGACGTATGCCCTCACCACATCCTCCCTCGTGCGACACCATCTCACGTTCGCGGCAAGCTTTCATCCCTCAGTGCTCCACATCTTTCAGGTACATGCAATGCATGATGAGCATGATTACCAAGTATTTATTAGTCCATTTCAAACAGCAGGATTGGAAAACTAAGGTACCTCTCTTGTATCATTCCCAAACGTGATCCATTCTAGGGTCGTCAGTCCTAGTTAATCTTAGACGATGGTGTGTTTTCTAGGTCACTACAAAGGCTGTCAGGGCTGTTACGCACAAAGGTTACACCACTCCCCTATCACCTCTTAAACGATTCATCACTATACAAAAACAGGCCTAGTTCATACTCTATATACCGCGGCACACCCTAAGGCTCACCGTGATTTCAGAGTATGCTCGAGTTCACTACAAAGGGCTGTTAGGGTTGTTGCTCGCATTCGTTGCACCACTCCCCCATCACCTTAGCAATGTAGTCTGACAGCACGAATATAGTGTCCCATAACACCATAATCAGCTCACGAGTATGGTTGCTCACTTGTCACAACGGGGAGGCACATGACCCCAGCGTAGGCCGACAGCTCGACCACAGTGTCCCATACCACCATGCCCGGCTCATGAGTCTTAGCGGATCGAGGTACCATTGTTAACGGGATTCCACTGGTAAGTTTGGTACCCTAGGTTCAAGCAGTAGTGATCAAACATGGTGAACATACATTAGACATATCGGGTTACTTGACGGGCCTAACTAGTTGTAATGACCCGTAAATTTCCGTACGTTGGCTCGAGTACCACCTCGACCAGAAATCAATTAAGATTAAATCCTTCAGAAATTTAACAAAGTTAACTAAGTACTAAACTCGATTAGCCATGAAATCCGTTGGGATCGCTTTAAATACGATCTACAAGACCCAAAACTTGCAAAACAAGTGACTCTAGGTTACCCTAAAGTTTAGAACCAAACTCATTTCCCGGCTGCTCTCGGGAATGAAACGAAACTTCGTATTAGGTCTAGATCGCACATCGGAAGTCCGATTAACACGAAGCTAAGGAACTAGGACCACCTAACTGGGCTTGATAATCATCTCAAAAATCAGGTCCAGCCGATGTCCCACGGCCATTCGTTTCGATTCGGAGCGAGGGTGTGTGAAAAACACTATTCCCATTCCAAAATAAATATCAGGAATAATGATCTAGCACCATTTGTTTACGCGTCAGTATTAAGCAACCTGACCGTCAGAATCAGACCAAATTACACCCTCGGATTAAGAAAATTTTCAGGAACATTTACATGTACTTGGAATTTCGGATCGTGACCCACTGACCGTTGAACTGAAAGTGGTCCGCCACGTGCGATCTGGGAATCCGATCGAGTCGAAAACGTAATCCCACATAGATCCATATGTGGTGAGCTTAAGTCTGATGTTTGGCTCAAGGGGGGCCACCAGAAACACTCATTTAAGCTGGAAAAGTGATGAAATACCTATATAAGCAATAACCCTTGAACCTGAGCCTATTTTGGGAAGGGTTTTGGCTATAAAAGGAGCTTAGAACAGCCCCTCTCACAGCCATACGAATTTGGGATAAAACCATAGAGAGAGAGAGAGAAAAGAGAGAGAAGAGCTTGGGATTTGTGGGAGATCTTCCTCCTACTGCTTTCATTCATCACACGGCCTACACCACTTCCTTCCAGGCATTTTTCCGGCGGTATCCAATCCGTTTGAAGGTGAGAAACCCTAACCTTAGGTCTGATTTGAAGTAGGAAGGTTGTAGGTTGTGTAAAGACTAACCGATTCCGCTCTTTAGGCTAGAAAACGCGCGTATACGGAAGCTCAACAACCCTTGCTGATTCGTTGTGATTCCAAGGGCAAAGGTGAGGACTTTAAGTGTATAAGTTACGGTTTTCAACGCTTTCAATGTCAAATAATGGTATATTCATGATCTGCATGCAATTGCACATGTACAAAGTGCTTTCCGTTTCCTGTTTCGATTAACGTTGTAGAATATGGAATTTCACATACTCTAGGTATACGTAGAAATACCGTATACGTATTTTTTTTGGGAAAATGTTTGACATGTTTATTTAATGTATGATTATATGATATATGGATAAAATACTAATTTGGCGAAAGGAATCGCTGAAATACATGTTCACTTGTAAATGCTACGTATGTTGAAATTTTGTATTCTAGAAATACCGTATACGTATTTTTTGGGAAAATGTTTGACATGTTTATTTAATGTATGATTATACAATATATGGATAAAATACTAGTTTGGCGAAAGGAATCGCCGTAATATATGTTCGCTTGTAAACACTAAGTATGTTGAAATTGTGTATTCTAGAAATACCGCATATGTGTAAATTTTGGAAGTGTAATTGTCATGATTATTTGTTGTATGAATATGGTAGACGCGGATAAAATAACCGCTTGGCGAAAGAATAGCCCTAATACGCATTTGCTAACATACGTCATGTATGTTGGAATAGCGCACTCTAAGTGTTTGTGTAAATGCTTGTGTGTGAAAAAGCTTGAGTGTTAGTGCCTTAGATAGGCGCTGATGTGGAATTCCCGACTACCTTAGAGACATGTAGGATCCCCTCCATGTGGTGGTTCGCTATAATCACTCACTTGTGATGTGTATGTAATTGTATCCCTACTTGTATAGTGCTTTATAACATGCTTTACAACATGCTTTACTTCATGCTTTATTTCATGCTTTATAACATGCCTGCTAACATGCTTATATTACTTCGTTATCATGCTTTACTCCACATGCTATTGATGAGATCTGTTTGAGTTTGGGACTAAGTCTATAGTCCAAACATTAGGTACCAGACTTGAGATTGTGCCTGAGACTCATGTCGCCACAAAGGTGTGTCTGGCGAACCCGAGTCGTACTTCGGTTGGCGATAGTGGTTGGCCACATGGGGTGCTTTTATGCTCCATATCGCCCAACTTGTGGTGCTCTCGAGCTAGTCAGGCTCGTCAAGTAAACCGATATGTGTATGTGTGTTCACCATGTTTGTTCGTTATTGCTTGAACCTAGGGTACCAAACTTACCAGTGGCGATCCCGTTAACCATGGTACCTCGATCCGCTAAGACGCATGAGCCGGGCATGGTGGTATGGGACACTGTGGTCGAGCTGTCGGCCTACGCTGGGGCCATGTGCCTCCCCGTAGTGACCATTGCACAACTAAACTCGTGAGCCGAATACGGTGGTATGGGACACTGTATTCGAGCTGTCGATACTTACGGCGAGAGCCGAGTACGGTGAGACCTGTGCTCGTGCTGATGGGTGACGAGTCCTTCGTAGTATCTTCGAGTATACTCCAAGTGTCTGTGATTGGCGACGAATCTTTCACAGCAACTAGAGTATGAGTTGAGCCGAGTACGGTGAGACCTGTACTCGAGCTGACGGCTAGTGATTGAGCCAAGTACGGTGAGACTTGTACATGAGCTGACGGCCAGCAATTGAGCCGCATACGGTAAGATCTGTATCCGCGCTGACGGGTGACGAGCCCTTTGCGATACCTTCACTACGCTTTTCAAACCATAATATCTATGAGATTAGCTAGGATTGACGACCCTAGAATGGATCATGTTTGGGAATGATACAAGGGAGGTACCTTAGTTTCCCAATACTGCTGGTTGAAAATGGACTAATAATAACTCGGTAATCATGATCATCATCACACTGCATGTGCTTAGTAGATGTGGCGCACTGAGGGAGTTAAGCATTCGGGAACGTAAGATGATGTCGCTTGAGGGTGGTTTGGCAAGGGCATACAGCATCATGTCATTTCATTTTCGCACTTAATAAGAGTAGTTAGAATTGTTTGATTTGCACTGCTTTATCATTACTGCTTGATTGAATTGATAACATGTTAACCTATGCTTTATTGTTCCACTGAGTTAGCTACTCACTCCCACGTTACGGGACGGTGTTTGCAACACCCACCAGACTCTGTCGCAGGTATAGATGGTGCATCGGGTTCCGAGCCGGAGTCCGACTTCGAGGAGGATCGGGATGAGTTCTCCTTTATGCAAGACTCGACGGCTATGCTTAGGCCGACCGCATCATGTGATTCGGGGCTTATCTACGGAATTGTATTTTGATTTTTGACTTAGAAACAATACATGTATATTGGTACTCAGTTAGTACTCATACTCTAGAGTTCACAAAATTTTGTTACTTTACATACTTTACGTACGCTGACGTGTTACAACCTAGGAGGGTGCGCAAAAATATAGAAACAGTCTTAGGGTCTCCCGATTTCACCGTTCGGTGAAATTCATTAAAAACGGACGCGTCGATCGAGTTTGTACTCGATCCTGACCGCACATACAGATTCTAAATCACTTCTAGACCGTCTATTGGCGTGTCCAGGTCACTATCCACCCAAAACCAGTCATTAAAAATCAGGAAAAAAATCGGTTTAGTTCAGAAATTTCTCAGAACCAACCGTTCGGGAGCTAAACTGAGTCGGGGGCCCCTCCAGGCTGAGAGTGATGAGGAGCGCGGTGATGACATACAGGAAGAAGAACCTGAGGCTCAGGACACTGAGGAGAGTTCACCTCCTGCGACTCAGGAGCAGGGTGTGGATTGGGCTGCTTTGGATGCACGTTTGGCCCGTCTCGAGGAGGGTCAAGCCGCCCTACAGCAAGAGATTGGTCAAGTTCGAGCCAAGCTTGAAGAGAATGAAGCCTACATGAAGAAGAGTTTTAAGAAGATGTCCCGTACGTTGAAGGCCATTCTGTGCTGTGCGTAGGATAAGAATGCTCCTCCTCTACCGTCTACTTCGGATGCTTAGTCATCCACGTTGTTGTGTGTGGTTATTGTTTGTTTTGGTTGCCGCGATAGGCGGTTTATGTTTTCATGTAGATGATGTAGTAGATAGTAACATGTTTTAGGTGTTTGATGTAGTGGATGTATTGGCTATCATGTGATTTCTGTCGTGATTCATGTAACTCTGTATTCCATGTATTATGACAATTTTGGGTAAATGAAAAGCATGTAGCCTCTTTTGTTTTGATGATGTGTGGAATGCTTAAGTGCTTTATGAAGTGTATTGTGCCTTATCTCACAAATGATCTACCCTATGTTGTATAGGGCATGCCGCGGCAGTACACACGGAGCACGGCACATCTTCTTCTGACCGGCTCTATGGACCAGACTCCTTCTGGTAGTAGCGGTCCTGCGGACCGAGGGTTGGGATCTGATCAGCCTCCTGCTGGTCCTACCGGTGGACAGCCACCTTATACGCCCCCGGTCCGTGAGCAGTATCGGCCGTCTTCTTCTGCGCAGCATGACTCTCAGGCTGCTCCGCCGACTGATAGGTTTGAGCAGCTGATGATGATGATGCATCAGCAGCAGATGCAGCAGAAGAAGAAGCGAGATACAAAGAAGAAGAAGCAAGCAGCGACAGCAGCAGCAGATACAGCAGCAGCAGCATCAGCAGCTTATGGCCACTATCGCTGAGGCCTTGTCCCATGGTGGTAGTGCGACTCCACCTACGACATCTGCACATCCTGATGAGCATTCTGAGCCTCCTGCTCAGGTTGAGGATGTGCCTCTGCCCACATCCGTCCCACCTCCTACTGGAGAGGTCAGTACTCGTGGTTTACTCGAGCGATTTCAGCGCTTGAGGCCTCCCTCATTTATGGGTTCTCACAAACCCGAGGAGGCAGAGTTCTGGTTAGACCGCATCTCCAAAATGCTACAGATGCTGCACTGTTCGGAGGCAGAGCAGGTCGAGCTGGCTTCCTTCATGTTTGAGAGGGAGGCCAGCTTATGGTGGGACAGTGTGCTGCGCACGGTCGCAGTAGATTTCGTGTGGACCTGGGAGGCTTTCGAGTCTCGGTTCCACGAGAAGTACTACCTGCAGACGTATATGCATGAGCGGGATGATGAGTTTCTGCACCTCAGGCAGGGAGGCATGACGATCACGGAGTACGAGCACCGCTTCACAGAGTTGGGCCGCTTTGTCCCGACTATACTGGTGGATGAGCAGATGCGGATGCGTCGTTTTTCCTTAGGTTTACGACCGGAGATACGGTCGAAGATATGCTGCCTCAGTATACCTACCTACGCAGCACTGGTCCACATGTCTATGACGGCCGAGCAGGATGTGGACCGATTGGCCAGATCGCGTGGTGCTATGGTTGCGAGGCCACACCAGGATTTACAGAGCAGGCATATCTTAGGCAAGAGGCCTCGTGCTGATTCGCCCCCCAGGGCCGCAGCACCAGTTGTTCCTGTGAGACGCCCGTTGGTGACCTGCACGTATTGCGGGAAACCAGGACACCCTGCTGAGAGTTGCTTCTCGCGTATGAGGGCTAGTGGATTTGCACCACCGCAGAGATTGGATCGCCCTTATCCACAGGCCATATCAGCTCCACCGCTACAGACTGCTCCTGCACATCCTTCCTTCTGACCTCCTATGTCGCGCTTCAGGCCGCCACAGCGACCCTTGGCTACTCAGCCGAACCGTCAGCAGTAGGCTCGCGTACACACTCTTGTTGCCGAGGCACCTGAGACGTCGATCTCGGCTCCGACAGATTTTGAGGGTACGACTTATGTTCATGGTACTCCCGTTTCTTTATTAGTGGACACTGGGTCCACTACTTCTATTATTTCTTGTGGGGCGGTTAAACGTCTATCTTTGCCTACGATTCCCACAAAGGGAATGAGACTCACTACGGCTACTGGGACCTGTTCGGATGTCACACGGTTATGCGAGGGTTGTCCGATAGTTTTGGGTAGCAGCACAGTGCTTGTCGACCTCATTGTTGGTCCACTATGGCACTACGACGTTATCCTTGGTATGGATTGGCTCGCCAAGATGAGGCCGGAGATAGATTGCGATACTCGGATCGTGACTGCCTATGGACCTGATGGCACAACTTTCACGTTTCCAGTACAGGTCAGTTGGCCCTGCCGCGTTGATTGTTATACTGCTTTGTTAGCACCGATTGATGGTCCGACGTTGAGGAATACGCCGGTGGTTCGAGAATTTGCAGGCGTGTTTGAGACTATTCCTAGTTTACCTCCTCGATGCGAGATCGATTTTACAATTGATCTCATGCCGGGTGCGACACCCATCTCACTGCCGACTTATAGTATTCCTTCATGTGAGATGGAGGAGCTGCGGAAACAAATTGACGATCTGGTAGACAAGGGTTTTATACGACCTAGTGTGTCTCCTTGGGGAGCACCTGTGTTATTTGTGAAGAAGAAGGACGGGTCGCTACGGTTGTGTATTGATTACCGTAGGTTAAACCAGGTCACAGTGAAGAACAAGTATCTTTTGCCCAGGATAGATGATCTGTTAGATCAGTTGAGGGGGGCGAAGTATTTCTTGAAGATTGATCTTCAGTCGGGGTACCACCAGTTGCGCGTGAGAGATGAGGACGTGTAGAAGACAGCCTTCAGTACGTGCTTTGGGCATTATGAGTTCCTGGTGATGTCGTTCGGCCTTACGAACGCACCAGCCGTGTTCATGGATCTGATGAACCGAGTATTTCGGCCTTTCCTGTACCGATTCGTCATCGTCTTTACTGATAACATCTTGATATACTCTACGAGTCGGGAGGAGCACGAGGAGCACTTGAGAGCGGTGTTGGATACACTGAAGAAGAACCAGTTGTTCGCACAATACAAGAAGTGCGACTTCTGGCAGGAGGAAGTCAAGTTCCTGGGACATGTAGTGTCCAAGGATGGAATAGCAGTGGACCTTGCTAAGGTAGTCGCGGTTCAGGATTGGCAGCAGCCTGAATCGGTTACTGAGGTGAGGAGTTTCCTTGGTCTGGCTGGGTATTACAGACGCTTCATTCGGGATTTCTCGAAGATCGCCAGGCCATTGTCTCAGTTGACTCGGAAGGACCTGAAGTTCGCCTGGAATGAGAAGGCGGAGGCAGCTTTTAAGGAGCTGAAGGACAAGTTGACGTCCACCCCTGTGCTAGTATTGCCAGAGTAAGGGGAGAAATACACGATATATACTGACGCGTCTCGCGTTGGGTTGGGTTGTGTTCTGATGCAGAAGGATAGGGTGATTTCGTATGCCTCGAGACAATTAAGGAAGCACGAGGAGAATTACCCTACACATGACCTGGAGTTGGCAGCTGTCATCTTTGCATTGAAGCTCTGGAGACATTACCTCTATGGAGAGGAGTTCGAGCTTTTCTGCGACCACAAGAGCCATAAGTACATATTCACACAGCGAGACTTGAATATGAGACAACGCCGATGGATGGAGACCTTGAAGGACTTTAAGTTCGAGGTTTCCTACCATCCTGGCAAGGCGAACCTTGTGGCAGATGCGTTGAGCCGCAAGAAGACGATTGCATTTGCGGCACCGCTGATGATAGGCAAGTGGGACATGGTGGAGTTCGTACGGGACTTCGAGCAGAGACTCACTGTCGAGGAGCCATTTGAGTATGTTGCGCACGTTCGGGTGCGACCACTTATTGACAACAGGATTGTTGAGGCCCAGGAGGGCGATATACGGCTGTCTGAGCTTCGAGAGCAGGCTAGCGACGCCGAGGACTCCGAGTGGAGAGTTGATTCCGATGGGGGTTTACGATTCCGTGGCCGCCTATGCGTTCCGGATGTGCCTGACTTGAGACGCGAGCTTCTCGAGTCTGCCCATAACTCGAAGCTTGCGATACATCCTGGTAGCACGAAGATGTACCAGGATTTGAGACGGACGTATTGGTGGGATAATATGAAGGCCCACATCGCTGAGTATGTGTCTCGATGTCTGACGTGCCAGCAGGTCAAGGCAGAACATCGCCGACCTCCTGGACTGCTTCAGCCCATGCCTATAGCAGAGTGGAAGTGGGACTTCATCTCCATGGATTTCATATCAGGGCTGCCGAAGACTAGGAAGGGACACGATTCCATTTGGTGATTGTGGACCGGTTGACCAAATCGGCCCATTTCCTCCCTATCAGAGTTACGAACTCTGCAGACGAGCTGGCTAGATTGTACATCAGAGAGATTGTCCGTCTGCATGGAGTTCCATTAGAGATCGTGTCGGACAGAGACACGCGGTTCACATCCATCTTCTGGACTCGTATCCAGGAGGCGATGGGTGTGAAGTTGAAGTTCAGTACGGCGTTTCATCCTCAGACTGATGGGCAGACAGAGCGGGTGAATCAGATTCTGGAGGATATGTTGCGAGCATGTGTGTTGGACTTCAAGGACAGCTGGGATGACTGTCTTCCGTACGCAGAGTTCGCCTACAACAATAGCTTCCAGGCGACTATTGGCATGGCGCCATATGAGGCTCTATATGGTCGACCTGTAGGGCACCGCACTGTTGGGCAGAGGTTGGAGAGCGTAGTCTGATTGGCCCGGAGTTAGTTCAGGTGACTACAGAGAAGGTCGACATTATTAGGCGTCGATTACTTATAGCGCAGAGCAGGCAGAAGAGTTACGCCGATACGAGGCGGCGACCGCTGGAGTTCGAGGTCGGGGATCATGTGTTCCTTCGAGTTTCCCCTATGAAGGGAGTCCTTCGGTTTGGGAAGAAGGGGAAGCTCATACCGAGGTTTATCGGTCCATTTCAGATACTGGATTGAGTGGGTGATGTGGCATATCGTCTCGCTTTGCCCACACCACTTGCCTCTGTACACAACGTATTTCATGTATCTATGCTGAAGAAGTACGTTCCTGATCCTTCGCATATCATCAGATGAGAGCAGGTGCAGTTGAGCGAGGATGCTAGGTATGAGTTGCGCCCGACGCGCATCCTTGACAGGAAGGAGCAAGTATTGCGTAGCAAGGTCATCCTACTTGTGAAGGTACTTTGGACACATCATTCCGAGGAGGAAGCTACCTGGGAGACTAAGGCCGAGGTCAGGAAAAACTACCCTCAGATTCTCGAGGATTACGAAAAGGTATTAATTTCGAGGATGAAATTTTTTGTTTAAGGGGGGTAAATTGTAACGACCCGTAAATTTCCGTACGTTGGCTCGAGCACCACCTCGACCAGAAATCAATTAGGATTAAATCCTTTAGAAATTTAACAAAGTTAACTAAGTACTAAACTCTATTAGCCATGAAATCCATTGGGATCGCTTTAAATACGATCTGCAAGACCCAAAACCTGCAAAACAAGTGACTCTAGGTTACCCTAAAGTTTAGAACCAAACTCATTTCCCGGCTGCTCTCGGGAATGAAACGAAACTTCGTATTAGGTCTAGATCGCACATCGGAACTCCGATTAACACGAAGCTAAGGAACTAGGACCGCCCTCTGGGCTTGACAATCATCTCAAAAATCAGTCCACCGATGTCCCAGCCATTCGTTTCGATTCGGAGCGAGGGTGTGTGAAAACACTATTCCCATTCCAAAATAAATATCGGGAATAGTGATCTCGGCACCATTCGTTTACGCGTCAATATTAAGCAACCGACCGTCAGAATCAGACCAAATTACACCCTCGGATTAAAAAAAATTTCAGAAACATTTACATGTACTTGGAATTTCGGATCGTGGCCCACTGACCGTTGAACTGAAAGTGGTCCGCCACGTGCGATCTGGGAATCCGATCGAGTTGAAAATGTAATCCCACATAGATCCATGTGTGGTGAGCTTAAGTCTGACGTTTGGCTCAAGGGGGGCCACCAGAAACACTCATTTGAGTTGGAAAAGTGACGAAATACATATATAAGCAATAACCCTTGAACCTGAGCCTATTTTGGGAAGGGTTTTGGCTATAAAAGGAGCTTAGAACAGCCCCTCTCACAGCCATATGAATTTGGGATAAAAACCCTAGAGAGAGAGAGAGAAAAGAGAGAGAAGAGCTTGGGATTTGTGGGAGATCTTCCTCCTACTGCTTTCATTCATCACACGGCCTACACCACTTCCTTCCAGGTGTTTTTCCGGCGGTATCCACTCCGTTTAAAGGTGAGAAACCCTAACCCTAGGTCTAATTTGAAGTAAGAAGGTTGTAGGTTGTGTAAAGACTAACCGATTTGCTCTTTAGGCTAGAAAACGCCCGTATAAGGAAGCTCAACAACCCTTGCTGATTCGTTGTGATTCCAAGGGCAAAGGTGAGGACTTTAAGTGTATAAGTTACGGTTTTCAATGCTTTCAATGTCAGATAATGGTATATTCATGATCTGCATGCAATTGCACATGTACAAAGTGCTTTCCGTTTCCTGTTTCGATTAACGTTGTAGAATATGGAATTTCACATACTCTAGGTATACATAGAAATACCGTATACGTATTTTTTTTGGAAAAATGTTTGACATGTTTATTTAATGTATGATTATATGATATATGGATAAAATACAAATTTGGCGAAAGGAATCGCTGAAATACATGTTCACTTGTAAATGCTACGTATGTTAAAATTGTGTATTCTAGAAATACCGTATACATATTTTTTGGGAAAATGTTTGACATGTTTATTTAATGTATGATTATACAATATATGGATAAAATACTAGTTTGGCGAAAGGAATCGCCGTAATATATGTTCGCTTGTAAACACTATGTATGTTGAAATTGTGTATTCTAGAAATACCGCATATGTGTAAATTTTGGAAGTGTAATTGTCATGATTATTTGTTGTATGAATATGGTAGACGCGGATAAAATAACTGCTTGGCGAAAGAATAGCCCTAATACGCATTTGCTAACATACGTCATGTATGTTAGAATAGTGCACTCTAAGTGTTTGTGTAAATGCTTGTGTGTGAAAAAGCTTGAGTGTTAGTGCCTTAGATAGTCGCTGATATGGAATTCCCGACTACCTTAGAGACATGTAGGATCCCCTCCATGTGGTGGTTCGCTATAATCACTCACTTGTGATGTGTATGTAATTGTATCCCTACTTGTATAGTGCTTTATAACATGCTTTACAACATGCTTTACTCCATGCTTTATTTCATGCTTTATAACATGCCTGCTAACATGCTTGTATTACTTCGTTATCATGCTTTACTCCACATGCTATTGATGAGATCTGTTTGAGTTTGGGACTAAGTCTATAGTCCAAACATTCGGTACCAGACTTGAGATTGTGGCTGAGACTCATGTCGCCACAAAGGATGTGTCTGGCGAACCCGAGTCGGGATTGTGATTGTGCGACGAGTCTTTCACAGCAACTAGAGTATGAGTAGAGTCGAGTACGGTGAGACCTGTACTCGAGCTGACGGCTAGTGATTGAGCCAAGTACGGTGAGACCTGTACTTGAGCTGACGGCCAGCAATTGAGCCGCATACGGTGAGATCTGTATCCGCACTGACGGGTGACGAGCCCTTTGCGATGCCTTCACTACGCTTCTCAAACCATAATATCTATGAGATTAGCTAGGATTGACGACCTTAGAATGGATCATGTTTGGGAATGATACAAGGGAGGTACCTTAGTTTCCCAATACTGCTGGTTGAAAATGGACTAATAATAACTCGGTAATCATGATCATCATCACACCGCATGTGCTTAGTAGATGTGGCGCACTGAGGGAGTTAAGTATTCGCGAACGTAAGATGATGTCGCTTGAGGGTGGTTTGGCAAGGGCATACAGCATCATGTCATTTCATTTTCGCACTTAATAAGAGTAGTTAGAATTGTTTGATTTGTACTGCTTTATCATTACTGCTTGATTGAATTGATAACATGTTAACCTATGCTTTATTGTTCTACTGAGTTAGCTACTCACTCCCACATTACGGGACGGTGTTTGCAACACCCACCAGACTCTGTCGTAGGTATAGATGGTGCCTCGGTTCAGGAGCCGGAGCCCGACTTTGAGGAGGATCAGGATGAGTTCTCCTTTATGCAGTACTCTGACGGCTATGCTTAGGCCGACAGCATCGCGGGGATTCCAGGTCTTATCTACGGAATTGTATTTTGATTTTTGACTTAGAAACAATACATGTATATTGGTACTCAGTTAGTACTCATACTCTGGAGTTCACAAAATTTTGTTACTTTACATACTTTGAATATAAAATTTCAGTCTTCCGTTTGCCTTTATACAATTGAACTGGAGTATGATTTACTGTTTTGGTATAATCTCATTCATGTTTATTGCTCTAACTCAGACAACATTTAACCATCATTGTGTATGTTGCATAAGTGATGCGTTGGAACTCGGGAGTTGAGTTCATACTCGACCCCCGATTTTCAGGGCGTTACACTAGCTCGAGCGCACAATCAACTGAACGACATGAAGTGCATAAGCACTTTGCGTGGCCTAACCACTGTCGCCAACTGAAGTACGACTCGGTTCGTCAAACACATCTTACGTGGCGACATGAATCTCAGCCACGATCTCAACTCTGGTACCGATTGTTTGGACTATACACATAGTCCCAAACTCAATCAATCCTTATTCGTAGCATGTGGAGTAAAGCATGATAAATAAAGTAATTCAAGCATGATAGTAAGCATGTCACAAAGCATGTTATAAAGCACTACATAAATAGGAATACCAACACATATATTGTACAAGTAAGCAGTTTAAGTAAACAACTTCATGGAGGAAATCATACATGTCTCTAAGATAGTTGACAATCCCATCTCAACACCCTCCTAAGGCATCAACAACCAAACACTTACTCACACAAGCATTTTCACAAACACTTAACATACACTATTTCAACATACTTAGTGTATGTTAACAAACATGTATTAGGGCGAGTCCTTTCGCCAAGAAAATATTTTACGCGTATACAGCATATTTGTACAACAAATAATCATAGCAAACACATCTCTAAAATATATATGTATACAGTACTTTCTACGATACAGTATTTCTACATACATAGTGTATATTAGTAAAACATATATTTGGGCGAATCCTTTCGCCAAATAAGTATTTTATCCATATATCGTATATTCCTACAATAAATAATCATGTCAAATACATTTCTAAAATTTATACGTATACGGTATTTTCTACGAATACCTAGAATATGTAAAATTTCATAATCTACATCTTTAATCGAAACAGAAAGCACTTTGTACATGTGCAATTGGATGCAGATCATGAATCTATCATTATCTGACATTGAAAGCATTTAAAACCATGACCTATACACCTAAAGTCCGCACCTCTTGTCATAGAATCGTAACGGAGACGATAGGTTTGCTAAGCTTTCGTATACGGGAGTTTGGCAACCTATAGAACGGAATAGGTTAGCTACTTCATAATCTACAACTATCAAAACCCCAAATCAGTTTAGGGTTAGGGTTTCTTACCTAGAAACGGAGTTGGAATCGCCAGGAAAGTGATTAGAACGGAGTGTATAACAGTAGGGAAGCAAGGCAGGAAGACTTTCCTGCATCTCCCACAGCATCTCCCACACTTTCTCTCTCTTTTCTCTCTTCTCTCTCTAGGGTTTCTCTCAAATTCGTATGGCTGAGAGAGAGAGAGAGTTCTAAGGTCCTTATATAGCCTAAAAATACTCCAAACTAGACTTATGGTCAAGGTATATTTGGGTTTTGTCCAAAGGGCATCTGTTTCAGCTGAACGGAGCATTTTTGGAGCCCCCCCTTGAGCCAAAGGTCAGACTTAAGCTCACTAACGCTGGATCTATGTTTAGTCAAGTTTTTGTTTCATTCGGGATTCCAGATCACGCGTGGTGGACCAGTTTCAGTTCAACGGTCAGCGGATCTAGATCCGAAATTCTGAGTACATGGATATGTTTATGAAATTTTCCTGATCCGAGGGTGTATTTTGGCCTGATTCGGACAGTTAGGTTGCTTAATACTGACCCGCAAGTGACAAGTCTTAGATTACTATTCAAGATATTTATTTTATAAAGAAAACAAGTGTTTTCACACTTTCTCGCTCTGGACTCAAGCGAACAGCCGTGGGACATTGGCTGGATTTGATTTCCGAGATGGTTATCAAGCCCAGCGAGGTGGTCCTAAGTCCTTAACCTCGTATTATTTGGACTCCCGATGTGCGGTCTAGAACTAATACGGAGTTTCGAGATGCTCCCGAGAGCAGCCGGGTAATGAGATTGATCCTAGATTTTAGGGTAACCTAGCGTCAATGATTCTACAAGTTTTGGGTCTTGCAGATCGTATTTAAAGTGATTCAAATGGATTTCGTAGCTAATCTAGTTTAGCACTTAGTTACTTTGTCTCATTTCTAAAGGATTTAGTCCTATAAGATTTCTGTCTGAGGTGGTACTTAGGCCTTTGTAGTTTGCATATTAGGTGATCCAAGTTATAACACTTAACTAGTTTAAGATAGTGTCTAGGGTGAAAGTACTTAGGAAAATTGAAAGAACAAGGTGGTGAAGGGTGGGATTTGTGAAGGAAATGGGTTCAGAAGCGATTTTAGACTGTGGGATTCAGTTCTGACAAGTTAATAATGTGTTAGGAGCGGCCCATTGCCTAAGGACGTCGAATTCCAGGTTTGCAAAAATCCGGGCTGTTACAATCTACCCCCCTTAAAACAAAATTTCGTCCCCAAAATTGCCTAAGGGTAATAAGGAAAGATTTCTATTATTTCATTTGCCTAAGACTTATTGATTTAGAGTTCCTACGCGTGGTAGGGTATATACTAGCCTGGTTCATTTTAGCCTACCCCCTTTAAAATTTATTTCTTTATCCATTTCTCATACCCTGATGGTTTGCTACAATTTATTTCTTTACCTGTTTGGAGTCTCGACGACAATCCCCAATAATTTAGAGTAAGATAGATGTTTTCATTGTTTGACCAACACGGAGAGACAGTTATAGTGGGCTTGATCCCGATACATCGATCATCTACTGAGCTAGGGTAGAAAGCTCATCGTATTCCTTCTGAATCCTGGTGGATCCTGGTCTTCTGCTCGTCAGCAGTGAGTCCGTTGGTAGTCGCCCAGGATTGAGAATTGGGTCAAGCCGCGAATGTTTGGCAGTTTATATTTCAGTAACTCCGTAGTCCGATCACTCTAGAAACGTAGGGAATGTCCATCATTGAAAGGCTCAAATTGTCTATGTCTAAGGTTGCTCTTTAGGTTTTATTCTAAGAGAGTTCTTGTTATTATCTATGTCTAAGGAAATGGTGAATCAACTCTTACTAGATCATCCTAAAACGGTTTCTCGCAGTAGAACTTGCTAGGGCTTCTATAATGTTCGTATTCAACAAGCACAGTTTCGATCCTGGGCCAGTGGGGTAGGGTCCACCACGCTTCCGCTACGCCACCCAGATCAAAGAGGTGTATTAGGTGACCTAACTAGAGTGGGTTCATAATGTTCTACCTCCCTTAAAAATTATTTCCACCTCCAGGCTTCAAGATCTATGTCCTGTTCTATATGTCGGAACAAGGTGTAATGTAGGACCTATCCTTAACACGAAATGGGAAGCAATCCCCCAACACCATGGCCTTCCTTCCATCGATGATGTGTGCAATGGCATTGGTACCTATGGTTATAGAAGGGAGCTAAAGATGATGGGTATCATGGTTGATTTCAGGGGTAGGTGTGAGTTTAAGGCAAGATGCCCAATCCTACCAAGGAGTTTTGTCACAGTCCAGACTTATCCTATTTAATCATGTCTAGCTTAACAGGCAGGCTATCTTTCTACGTTCATATGCACAAAGCGTATGCCAACATGGCATGTAAGTTGGTACCTAATTCCTAAGTATTTGTGACCTATTTGGGTAATTCCTTGGGCCTAAAAGACAAAATCGCTATCGGTTATATACTCCTAAGACAAACTTTTGGTTGCAAGTGGTTCGGCCAACACGGAAGAAAGTTGCGTAGTGGCTGAGCCGGATACATAGATCTTCTGCCTCATGAGGACAGAAATGTATCGTATCAGTTTTTAATCCTAGTTGATCCCGACCTTCTGCTTGATCAGATCATAGAGTTCATTGGTCACCACCAGGATTGAGAATTCGATTCAAACCGCGAATACCTCGCTTATATGTAGTTTCTCTGTTCCATGTTCCCGATTGCACTAAGTCCTTGAGAGGGCGATTCTGAGGGGTATATAGATTTGGCCCATCATTAAATCCAAGGGATATAGAAGTTTTCTCTAAGCATGACTAGTTTCTACGTCAAACAACTTTCCTAGGAGTTATCAAAGAAGCCTATGAGTATTAAGGGGATTCAACGAAAGAACGGGGTATTGCTCCAACCTACTTAAGCCGACTAATTAAATCTATCTTTCAGGTATCTTAACATAATGAATCCTTTACATTCTTTAGTGCCTAGTCATAACGTATGAGTAGCGTAACCCCTAGTTGTAATCCAAAGTCTATGCCTATACACTAGATGAATTTTTTTTACACCACTTTTAATAAAAGAAATTGTTTGTTTGTTTGTTTGTTTGGAATTGAGTTGCCCAAACTTGAATGTAGCTACGCTCGAGCACTTCACATATGCTCAAACCAACTAAGGGGGTTCTAGAGTTCACGTTCTTAATTTGTTGGATTTCCTATACTGTCAGGTTTGTCGAAGCACCGCTCTAAGTCCAAAACTCCAAGGGTCTATTTGTCAAACAACCATTTACTCTAAAAGCTTAAGCTAACAGAGTGTGGTGGGTTAATGTATATCAAGGGACTTTATCACTTCAACACTATTTGGCCAGTGGTCTTAGGTCGTACTAAATGGGATTGCATTACTAGTCCTACCTCGGGATTGGGAGTGGCATGGTTGGTAGGAGGGTGGGTGGGATAAAAATTAATTTTATAGGCTTTGGAAAATGAGCCTAGTGTTGGAAAATGTGAGATGGGATTTCCATATCCCATGATGGGGAATTTCTAAGTGTAATTTGAAAGAAAATTCCTGGATTTACGTTTAACTACATACACTCCAAATATGGTATTGGAAAACATGGGATACACCCAATCTAGGGGCCATACCTTACACACACATGTATTATTACTTTTATAATTCCATTCACCTAATCTTACTTAATGCGATTGGACGAACGGGCCCTAAACATCCTCAAACATTAAAAACATTCTACCAACAACTACACCCATCAACATGAAATCATAAACACCCTAAGATGGTAACCCATGCAAACTACAAGACTACAGTATGGATGACTAGACATCCGAGAAAATGGCCGCCGCGAACTCGAAGAAGGCCAAGGAAAATGAAGAAATGAGAGAGACAGGGCTGGAGCTTCTAGTTCTCCACGAATTGGAGCCTCAACAGGGGTTGTAAAGGTCCAAGTGACAGGGAATGAAGAAGGTGAAAGGGAGAAATGGGATATGTTAGAAGGCTACACCATTTTGAGTCACAAATGGGGCATGTAAGAGCCCAAATGAGAGAGAACGGAGAGCTTGGACATTGGCTATGGGAGAAAACTGTGATGGTGTGCGTGTTTGGCTATGGAATGATGAAATGGGTGGATGAAAGGGAGATTTGAACGAGAAATCAGCAACTTGGAAGAGAAAAGAGAGCCTGGGGGGGGGGTGATTTGTGAAGGAGGTATGCCATAAGGGGGGTTTTAGTGAATGGCTCATACACCAGGGGGTTCCCCAAGGCCCCAAACACGATCGGCCCGGACGGCTGGCCCGGTCGAGCAAAATAACCGGCGAGGGCCTCGCCAAAAAATTTTATGGTTTGCAAAGGGGGGCCCCATGGGCGTGTTCCACCAGTCCCCTAGGCTCCAAAAAAGTATGGGGCCCACCCTGGTTCCCTCCGGAAGTGCTCCGTTTGGCCCCCGACCCCATTTGACACGTATCGGGGACAAAATGAAAACCAGAATGATTTTATATGACATCTAGCATATTATTTTGGGGTAGGAGGAGCGAATCTATCCAACTAACCTATTTATTTGGTTAGATTCCAAAATTTGAATGGTCAAAAGTCTAATTTATACATATATTTACTATTTATAGTAAATTTTTGTTTAAATATTATTCTTCATCATTTATACATTAGAACTTATACCTAGTGTGAAAGGACTTAGAAAAAAATTGAAGGATGAAGTGGTGCAAGGAGAGAGTTTGAAGGAATTGGATAGAAAGGGGTTTTAGGCTTTGGTGTTGTGGTTGACCCACAACCTAAGGACATTCATCTCTAAGGAATGACTCAAACCCATTGACTGACGGCCTATAAGTGATTCGGGATTGTTTCGCGTGATCATGGGTGTGTACAGCCCAATCTCAGCAGTCGGTTTCGCCGTTCAACGAATTTGGAAAATCTTAAGTCAATTTCTACATTTCGTCACTCCCTCCTAAGTCAGAGTGCGTCAGTGTGCATCGTGTGACCATAACCCAGGTCCGGTTTAATCCAAATCATGCTCTAATACCATCTATAAAATCCCAAAAATCGGGGGTCGAGTAGTAACTCAACTCCCGAGTTCCAGAACATCACTTATGCAACAAAATGAATAATGATTGAATGTTGACTGTATTCGTGCATTGAACATGAGTGAGATTAAGCCAAAATAGCCTATCATACTCCAGAGACAGTTAAATTGCAAGCGGAAGACTGTGATAGACATATAAAATATAAAAAAACTGTGGTGAGTCTCCAGAGTGTGATAATGTTACCAGGTTAAATAATTACAAGTATAATTCTAAAATTTGCCAAATGTGAGGAAGTGTAATGTCTTCTATCCCAAGTACCATAGCCTCGTTAATACAATACCAGGTCTTCATAGACCTGCCAGAGAGATACAGATAGGAGAACTCCTCATCATCATAGAAGTAGTTCGGCTCTGCTTCATAAGCATCGCCATCACCAGAAACTCAACAAATCTAGTTGGTGTGTACAACACCGTCCCGTAACGTGGGAGTGAGTGATCAACTTAGTGGAACAGTAAGGCATAGGTTAACATGTTATCAATTCAGTCAAGCAGTAATGAAAAAACAGTAAAATCAAACACTCCTAACTACTCTTATTAATGCAAGTATGAATGCAGTCATGATGTATGCCCTCACCACACCCTCCCTCGTGTGACACCATCTCACGTTCGCAGCATGCTTTCATCCCCCAGTGCTCCACATCTTCCAGGCACATGTAATGCATGATGAGCATGATTACCGAGTATTTATTAGTCCATTTCAAACAGCAGAATTGGGAAACTAAGGTACCTCCCTTGTATCATTCCCAAACATGATCCATTCTAGGGTCGTCAGTCCTAGTTAATCTCAGACGATGGTGTATTTTCTAGGTCACTACAAAGGCTGTCAGGGCTGTTACGCACAAAGGTTACACCACTCCCCCATCACCTCTTAAACGATTCATCACTATACAGAAACAGGCCTAGTTCATACTCTATATACCGCAGCAAACCCTAAGGCTCACCGTGATTTCAGAGTATGCTCGAGGTCACTACAAAGGGTCGTTTGTGGTACGTTACATTGCTCGCATTCGTTGCACCACTCCCCCATCACCTTATCAATGTAGGCCGACAGCACGAATATAGTGTCCCATACCACCATAATCGGCTCACGAGTCTGGTTGCTCACTGGTCACTATGGGGAGGCACGTGGCCCCAGCGTAGGCCGATAGCTCGACCATGGTGTCCCATACCACCATGCCCGGCTCATGAATCTTAGCGGATCGAGGTGCCATGGTTAATGGGATTCCACTGGTAAGTTTGGTACCCTAGGTTCAAGCAGCAGTGATCAAACATGGTGAACATACATTAGACATAACGGGTTACTTGATGGGCCTGACTAGCTCGAGCGCACAATCAATTGAACGACATGAAGTGCATAAGCACTTCGCGTGGCCTAACCACTATCGCCAACTGAAGTACGACTTGGGTTCGTCAAACACATCTTACGTGGCGGCATGAATCTCAGCCATGATCTCAACTCTGGTACCGATTGTCTGGACTATATACATAGTCCCAAACTCAATCAATCCTTATTCGTAGCATGTGGAGTAAAGTATGATAAACAAAGTAATTCAAGCATGATAGTAAGCATGTCACAAAGCATGTTATAAAGCATGTTATAAAGCACTACATAAATAGGAATACCAACACATATATTGTACAAGTAAGCAGTTTAAGTAAACAACTTCATGGAGGAAATCATACATGTCTCTAAGGTAGTTGAGAATCCCATCTCAACACCCTCCTAAGGCATCAACAACCAAACACTTACTCACACAAGCATTTTCACAAACACTTAACATACACTATTTCAACATACTTAGTGTATGTTAACAAACATGTATTAGGGCGAGTCCTTTCGCAAAGCAAATATTTTACGTGTATACAGTATATTTATGCAACAAATAATCATGGCAAACACATCTCTAAAATATATATGTATACGGAATTTTCTACAATACTGTATTTCTACATACAGTGTATATTAGTAAAACATGTATTTGGGCGAATCCTTTCGCCAAATAAGTATTTTATCCATATATCGTATATTCATACAACAAATAATCATATCAAATACATTTCTAAAATTTATACGTATACGATATTTTCTACGAATACCTAGAATATGTAAAATTTCATAATCTACATCTTTAATCGAAATAGAAAACAGAAAGCACTTTGTACATGTGCAATTGCATGCAGATCATGAATCTATCATTATCTGACAGTGAAAGCATTGAAAACCATAACGTATACACCTAAAGTCCGCACCTCTTGTCGTAGAATCGTAAAGGAGACGATAGGTTTGCTAAGCTTTCGTATACGGGAGTTTGGCAACCTATAAAACAGAATAGGTTAGCTACTTCATAATCTACAACTGTCAAAACCCTAAATCAGTTTAGGGTTAGGGTTTCTTACCTAGAAACGGATCTGGAATCGCCTGGAAAGCGATTAGAACGGAGTGTATAGCAGCAGGGAAGCAAGGCAGGAAGACTCTCCCGCATCTCCCACACTTTCTCTCTCTTTTCTCTCTTCTCTCTCTAGGGTTTCTCTCAAATTCATATGTATGTGAGCGAGAGAGTTCTAAGGTCCTTATATAGCCTAAAAATACTTCAAACTAGACTTATGGTCAAGGTATACTTGGGTTTTGTCCAAAGGGCATCTGTTTCAGCTCAGCGGAGTATTTTTGGAGCCCCCCTTGAGCCAAAGGTTGGACTTAAGCTCACTAACGCTGGATCTATGCTTAGTCAAGTTTTCGTTTCATTCAAAATTCCAGATCACGCGTGGTGGACCAGTTTCAGTTCAACGGTCAGCGGATCTAGATCCGAAATTCTGAGTACATGGATATGTTTATGAAAATTTTTCTGATCCGAGGGTGTATTTTGGCCTGATTCGGACAGTTAGGTTGCTTAATACTGACCCGCAAGCGACAAGTCTCAGATTACTATTCAAGATATTTATTTTATAAGGAAAATAAGTTTTCACACTTTCCCGCTCTGGACTCAAGCGAACAGCCATGGGACATTAGCTGGATTTGATTTCCGAGATGGTTATCAAGCCCAGCAAGGCGGTCCTAAGTCCTTAACCTCGTATTATTCGAACTCCCGATGTACAGTCTAGAACTGATACGGAGTTTCAAGATGCTCTCGAGAGCAGCCGGGTAATGAGATTGATCCTAGATTTTAGGGTAACCTAGCGTCAATGATTCTACAAGTTTTGGGTCTTGCAGATCGTATTTAAAGCGATTCAAATGGATTTCGTAGCTAGTCTAGTTTAGCACTTAGTTACTTTGTCTCATTTCTAAAGGATTTAGTCCTATAAGATTTCTGTCTCAGGTAGTACCTAGGCCTTTGTAGTTTGTATATAAGGTGATCCAAGTTATAACACTTAACTAGTTTAAGATAGTGTCTAGGGTGAAAGTACTTAGGAAAATTGAAAGAACAAGGTGGTGAAGGGTGGGATTTGTGAAGGAAATGGGTTCAAAAGTGATTTTAGACTGTGGGATTCAATTCTGACAAGTTAGTAATGTGTTAGGAGCGGCCCATTGCCTAAGGACGTCGAATTCCAGGTTGGCAAAAATCTGGGCTGTTACACAAGTATACCTCGACCTTAAGTCTACTTTAGAGACTTTTTAGGCTATATAAGGACCTTAGAACACCCTCTCTCACAGCCATACGAATTTGAGAAAAACCCTACGTGAGAAGAGAGAAAAAGAGAGAGAAAGCTAGAGAGTTGTGGGAGATCCTTCCTACTACCATCCCCTGCAACCACAAAAGCTGCACCACCTGTTTCTCATCGCTTTCCCGATGATACCGACTCCGTTTCTAGGTAAGAAACCCTAACCCTAACCTGTTTTGGTGATGTGAAGGGTGTAGGTTATGAAATAGCTAACCTATTTTATTCTTTAGGCTACTAAACTACCGAATACGGAGGCTTGGAAAACCTAGCTGATCCGTTGCGATTCCAAGGTGTAAGGTGAGGACTTTAGGTGTATAGGTTACGTTTCCAATGCTTTCAATGTCAGACAATGATAGATTCATGATCTGCATGCAATTGCACATGCACAAAGTGCTTTCCGATTTCTGTTTCGATTAAAGATGTAGATTATAGAATTTTACATATTCTAGGTATTCGTAGAAAATACCGTATACGTATAAATTTTGGAAATGTGTTTGACATGATTATTTGTTGCATGAATATACGATATATGGATAAAATACTTATTTGGTGAAATGATTCGCCCAAATACATGTTTTACGTATATACACTATGTATGTAGAAATACTGTATGTAGAAAGTACCGTATACGTATATATTTTAGAGATGTGTTTGACATGATTATTTGTTGTATAAATATATTATATAAGCGTAAAATACTTACTTGGCGAAAGGACTCACCCTAATACATGTTTGCTAACATACACTAAGTGTGTTGAAATAGTGTATGTTAAGTGTTTGTGAAAATGCTTGTGTGAGTAAGTGTTTGGATGTTGATGCCTTAAGAGGGTGTTGAGATGGGATTCTCAACTACCTTAGAGACATATATGATTTCCTCCATGAGGTTGTTTACTTAAACCACTTACTTGTGCAATATATGTGTTGGTATTCCTACTTATGTAGTGCTTTACAACATGCTTTATAACATGCTTTATGACATGCTTACTAACATGCTTGAAGTACTTTGTTTACCATGCTTTACTCTACATGCTACGAATAAGGTCTGATTGAGTTTGGGACTATTTCTATAGTCCAGACAGTCGGTACTAGACTTGAGATTGTGGTTGAGTTTCATGTCGCCACGTAAGATGTGTTAGACGAACCCGAGTCGTACATCAGTTGACGACAGTGGTTAGGCCACGCGAAGTGCTTATGCACTTCATGTCGTCCAATTAATTGTGCGCTTGAGCTAGTCAGGGTCGTCAAGTAACCCGATATGTCTAATGTATGTTCACCATGTTTGGTCGCTACTGCTTGAACCTAGGGTACCAAACTTACTAGTGGAATCCCGTTAACTATGGTACCTCGATCCGGTAAGACTCATGAGCTGGGCATGGTGGTATGGGACACCATGGTCGAGATGTCGGCCTACGTTGGGGCCACGTGCCTCCCTGTAGTGACCAGTGAGCAACAAGACTCGTGAGCCGATTATGGTGGTATGGGACACTATATTCGTGTTGTCGGCCTACATCGATAAGGTGATGGGGGAGCGGTGTAACCCTTGTGCGTAACAGCCCTGACAGCCCTTTGTAGTGACCTCGAGCATACTCTGAAATCGCGGTGAGCCTTAGAGTTTTGCCGCGGTATATAGAGTATGAACTAGGCCTGTTTCTGTATAGTGATGAATCGTTAAAGAGGTGATGGGGGATTGGTGTAACCTTTGTGCGTAACAGCCCTAGCAGCCTTTGCAGTGACCTAGAAAACACATCATCGTCTGAGATTAACTAGGACTAACGACCTTAAAATGGATCATGTTTGAGAATGATACAAGGGAGGTACCTTAGTTTCCCAATCCTTCTGTTTGAAATGGACTAATAAAAACTCGGTAATCATGCTCATCATGCATTGCATGTGCCTGGAAGATATGGAGCACTGAGGGATGAAAGCATGCCGCGAGCGTAAGATGGTGTCGCACGAGGGAGGGTATGGTGAGGGCATCCATCATAACTACATCCATACTTGCATTAATAAGAGTAGTTAGGAGTGTTTGATTTTACTGTTTTATCATTACTGCATGACTGTATTGATGACATGTTAACCTATGCTTTATTGTTCCACTGAGTTAGCTACTCACTCCCACGTTATGGGATGGTGTTGCGCACACCAACTAGACTCTGTCTCAGGTTTAGATGAGCTGATGACCCAGGAGGCGGATCCAGACTACGATGAGGACCAGGACGAGTTCTTATACATGCAGTACTCTGGCGGCTTCGACTAGGCTGTCACGATCAACGGGTCTTGCAGGGATTACTCCTTAGTTTAATTTTTGACATTTTATTCATAAAACAAACATATGTATATGGTGACTCAGATGGGTTCATACTCTGGAGAATGAAATGATTTTTGTTTCTTTACATACATATATATACAGTTCAGTCTTCCGCTTGCCTTTATACAATTGAACTGGAGTATGAATTATTGTTTTGGTATAATCTCACTCATGTTTATTGCTCTAACACAGACAACATTTAATCATCATTATTTATCTTGCATAAGTGATGCGTTGGAACTTGGGAGTTGAGTTATACTCGACCCCCGATTTTCAGGGCGTTACACAGAGACCATTAAATTACGCAAGTGGAAGAACTGTGATAAATATATAAAGTACATAAAACGTTGTAAGTCTCCAGAGTGTGAACGTGTTACCAGGTTAAATATATACATGTATACTTCCCAAAATGGATCAAAAATGAATATACATGTATGATTCAAAAGACAAAATAACAAGTGTAAGGGCATCTAGTTAACATTCCAGAAGTCTCCGTCGATCAGGCCACGGCTCACATGAACCCGCCTGAAAACTACATGAACAAGAACCTCTCCTCATCATCCTCATAGTCCGGCTCCATCTCGTAGGCATCACCTCCACCTGCAACTAAGACAGAGTCTAGTTGGTGCGTATAACACCGTCCTGTAACGTGGGAGTGAGTGATCAACTCAGTGGAACTATAAAGCAAAGGTTAACATGTTATCAATTCAGTCAAGCAGTAATGATAAAGCAATACAACAATCAGGTCCTAAGCACTCTTGTTAATGCAAGAATGACATGAATAAGATGATGCATGCCCTCACCTACTCTCCCTCAGCGACTTCATCTTACAATCGCGGTATGAAACCCTTCCTCAGTGCTTGACCCGCTACGCCAAACGCACACATAATGTGGTGCATGCACGTGATTTTCAAGTTCTTATTACTCCTTTTCATACAGCAGGATTAGAAAACTGAGGTACCTCCCTTTTATCATTTACCCAAATAATGATCCATCTAGTGTCGTCAATCCTAGTTAATCACATACGATAGGCAAGTTCAGGTCACTACTAAAAAGGCCAAGCTATATGTCATAGAGGGGGGGGGGTGAATAGGACTATGCCAAATTTATAATAAAATCAGCGAAACTAAAGTAAACCAATACCCTTACAATTATGAATCAATTCACAATGCTAAATTTAACTCACCTTGATAAATAAGTATTGAGAGATTGATACAAATTCAGTTCTAAGGACAACCTTACACCATAATAAACAAGGGCTTATGGTAGGACAACCTTATTTCTAGAACCTCTTTTGAATCAAGGACTCAATGTTAATATAAGTAAATGAAATAGCAAAGAATTGAAAATAAATGCAGAAGTAAAGATCTAAATTATTACAACAATCCCCACACTTGCATGAAATGAAAATAGTTACAACATTCACATCCACTTGTACATTCCACACAATCGAATGATAAAAGATATGAAAATTAAGCAAGCATTCAATCCACAAGACAAAGAGTTATAGTGGTTACTGTGTGTACACCAAGCTGTTTTCAACATGACACACAGAATGCTACTCCACTCCTAATATCCTCACACAGGGGATATTAGCGTTCACTATCAAATAGGTTTTCTCAGGTTCACCAAAAACCTTTACAATTGTGTCTTTTTCACTTGGGCTTACACAATTCAAAAACCCCTCTATTCTGAGTTTTCTGGTTTTCCTCAGACAACCAATACAATGAGATTTTTCTGGCTCAATCTCAAACAAAACCAATACAATGAGATTTTTTACGGCTTAACCTCAAACAAAACCAAAAATAAATGAATTTTACAAAATTGTAAAATACCTGGATTTCTCCTTTAGCAGCCCGGTAGAACCAATCGGAGTAGATGATTGAATGTCAAAGTTCAATTTCCAATACTCACATTCATAAGGTTCTAAATTCTAATAGATTTTAGATTTAACTTGTTGGGCGTAGCTATATTTGATTTTGATTCCAAGAAGAAGGAATAAGATAATTCCTCTTTTCAAATAAGATTGGAATATAGAAACAAAATCAAATTAAATAAGCTAGCAAAAAGGAATATTAAATAAGCACAATTTAGCTTAAAATAAACACAGACTTATCTCAGAGTGATTACTTGAAAATTCTTGAAATGGAATGGAGTTGAGGTGTAAAAACTCTGAATTTCGTGTTCAATTTATAGAAGAAAAAATCGTTCCTACGACTGGTCTTAGAAACTTAGGACTGGTCGTAGCTCTAACAGATTTTTGAAAAATTGAGCGCGATCTTTGAAAGCCGTTCCACGACTGGTCGTGTGTACCCTACGACTGGTCGTGGGTCACCTACGACTGGTCGTAGATACCTACGACTGGTCGTAGGACCATGAAATAAGTTGCTGGATTTTGAGTCGTAGCTCCACGACTGATCGTGGACGAGTCGAAGCCAACCTACGACCGGTCGAAGGTCTTCCAGGACTGGTCGTGGGCGTACCAAAAATTTCAAAAAATCTTTAACTACTTAAGACTGATCGTGGAATTTCTTGGACTAGTCGAACTAATGTCAGGACTGGTCGAACAAGAGCTAGGACTGGTCTTGGAATAGACCAAACTTATGTAAAATAAACATTTGATTTATGTATCCAAAATGACCTACTTAAAGGGTCAACCTAAGGTCATTCAAACCTGAAACATGTCGTATGGACATTAAACTTCAACCATTCAACGAATATAGATTGTTTGAACCATATCAGGCTTGAGATCTTGAACTTTGTTGTAGCTTCAAACTTGAGATCTTCATCAGCATAACAACTACTTCATGCATTAATTATTAGTCTTGAAGTCATGAGTTGTTCTTTAAGACTTGAACATCAACATTGTAGCTTCTTGAACTTCAACATCTTGAGCTTCAACTTGTAACATCTTGAAGAGTTCGACTTATAGCTTCTTGAAGTATTTAAGCAGTGTCTTGAATAAAAATCATCATACAAGCACAAGACACAGATAGATGTTTTGACACATCAAAATTTGACAACCAAAGGAGTATGAGACCATAACCCTTACAATCTCCCCCTTTGTCAAATTTGTGACAAAACACCCAAGTAATAATACTTCCAAGAGAAACACAACAGGTGAGAAGCATGCACAGATATATAGACATGATAAGCAATAACTAGCATCATTCATTTATAGACATGATAAGCAATAACTAGCATCATTCATTTTCCCATAACTCCCCCTGAGTAATAGGAGCACATCATAAAGATAAATAGTCAAAATGACAAAGTCCTCCAAACTTCTCCCCCTATTTGACACAAAATGACAAAGAAAGAAGAGCAGTAATGAAAATAGGAGTTGATGCAAGAGAAAATTGTGCATAACCAACAGTAAGGTTTTGAGATGCATGCAAATATCAGTAAATATCACAGACCCAAAAAAAAATCAGTCAGAACCAGAAGAGGGTGCAGGATTAGATGGATCAATTTTGTGTAAACCCTTAGCAACCCGCCTCATATATTTGCGTAAATATGAAAATTGTGTGTCTTGAGTAACACGAATTTGAGCCACCTGCTCTTGAAGAGAATTCAATCTTTCATCAAAATCGAAGGAAATTTGAAAATCGGGATCATCACCGAGTCGACTCAAGTTCTTCAAATAAGTCATCCATATACACGTCTTCAGGAAGATCACTAGCTTCAAAGATTACACCTTGACACCACGCTTGCTACCAAGCATCCACTTGGCCTTTAGCCAAATCTAAAGTCATCTTATTAAGATTGGAATTATTAAAAGGAGATGATGGATGGGTTTTTCTCTAGTAGGCATAGCTATGAGCATATGATTTGCCAACATAGTCAATAAATAACCAAAGGGTATATCACTATGTCCAGGATGGTGACGTGAGAATAATAGAATGACAAATTAAAGAAGGGAGACATATTTTTGCACGGAGACAATGAGAATGCAAAACACGAACCATGAAAGCGGTGAGTTCGGTTTATTACCGTAACGTGGATAAAGATTAGAGATGAATATCTTATGAAGTACTACGTATGCGGGTAACAAATACCTTGAGGGAAGTGTATGACCTTTATGAGTCCAATGAACATCCAAATTACATAATCTCTAGTAAGCATTCTTCGTTCAGATTCTGAGAGACTATCATGTAAAATATTAATTGGAATGCTTTCATCATTGACAGGTATTTCCATAATGTCTGCAATCAAATGTCGATCTATTACAAACAAACCTTCTTGAGTATCAACTTTAAAAGTTAAATCCTCAAGAGAAAAATCACAGATACATTCAAACATGGATTGGGCAATGGACTGGTATGCAGCTCCACCCCAATGTAAGATGTTAACCCATCCCACAGATTCCAATAGAGAAGGGATACCAAAAGAAGCAATGTGATTGACATTAACATGACGCTCAACAATAACATTGCACATACGCAAATCCCGAGCATCAGAAGGATCATTTTCAGGAGAGCGAAGATGACGTTGAACAATAGAAGCTGATCTAGAAGAAGATGGACCTCGAGTAGTTTTCTTTTTACCTCTAGCATCCATTTTCAAAGAAGGATTTCAAGGAAACAACAAGTTGGAAGAAATGAGGTTTAAATAAAACAGATTTTTCAAGATAAAACCCCAAACCTGCAATGAATGACCAAATAGATTCCACAAAAATGAGATTTGAAACACTAATAGCAAGAATCTACAAAAAAAATGCAAAAGAACCACTAACCTTGAAGAACAATGAAGGTGGGTTGGGTCGGTCGTAGCTAGAACCGTTGGAGAGAAATGAAGAAGAAGACAAAATCCCCAATTTGAAGTGAAATCCCGAGATTCACGACAGGTCGTGTACGTGTTCGACCGGTCGTGGCACGACCGGTCGTGTATTCTCACGACAGGTCGAGTACGACAAAATTTGCAAATTTTTTTTTTAAATAATTTCAAAAATAAAACATCAAACTTATGTACATTATGATACACAAAATCATGCAAACTCAATTTAAATTGCACATACCGAGATCAAACTTTAATTTATTAAACCTGCTTTTGTCAAGCGGTTTAGTGAAAATGTCCGCCAGTTGAGTCTCGGTTGGAATGTAATCCAAATATATTAATTTTTCTTCCACTAATTCACGAATGTAATGAAATCTAATGTCAATATGCTTAGTACGTGAATGCTTTGAATGGATTTTTAGAGATATTTATTGACTTTGGAATTATCACAAAATAAAATCATAGAATCTTGAGTAATTCCATAATCGCTTAACATTCGTTTCATCCAAACAAGTTGAGTACATGCATTTCCAGCAGCAATGTATTCAGCCTCAGCAGTTGATAGCGATATAGAACTTTGCTTCTTGCTAAACCAAGAAACAAGACAATTTCCAATGTAGAAACAACCACCACTGGTTGATTTCCTATCATCAATGTTTCAATTTACCAAGATCACATCTGCGTACCCGGCTAATTGAACATTAGTCTCATGTGGATACCAGAGACCCAATTTAGTAGAACTTGCGACATAACGCATAATCCGCTTAACAGCAGTTAAGTGAGATTCTTTAGGATTTGATTGATAACGAGCACAAATACCAACACTCAAAGCAATATCTGGTCTACTAGCAGTTAGATAAAGTAAACTACCAATCAAACTACGATACAATTTAGGATCCACATCATTACCTGTAGAGTCTTTTGAGAGTCTTACAGTTGTACTCATAGGAGTATCAAAATTTTTACCTTTCTCAAATCCAAATTTCTTAATTAAACTCTGAGCATATTTGGTTTGAGAAATAAAAATTCCATCAAAGTTGTTGTTTTACTTGCAACCCTAGGAAATAGTTTAATTCTCCAACCATGCTCATTTCGAATTTAGACTTCATCAAATCTGCAAACTCAATGACCATGTTAGTACAGGTTGATCCATAAATAATATCGTCAACATATATTTGAACCATTAGAATATCATCGTTATGTTTCTTAACAAAGAGCGTCTTATCAACACACCCCATCCGAAAATTATGACTCAAGTAAAAACTTAGTCGCTTTTTCGTAATGCTGCTGGGAACTTGTTTCGGACCATAGAGAGCTTTCTTAAGACGATACACATGATCAAGTAAATTTAGGATCTTCAAACCCTGTAGGTTGTTCAACATATACCTCTTCATGTAAATCACCATTCAGAAAGGCACTCTTTACATCCATTTGATAAATTTTAATTTTCCTAAAACATGCAATGGAGATAAAAAGTCTGATTGATTCAAGACGAGCTACAGGGGCAAATGTTTCATTATAGTCAATACCTTCAATTTGTGTATATCCCTGTACAACTAGTCTTGCTTTATTTCGAATAATATTTCCAAGTTCATCAGTTTTGTTTTTGAAAATCCATTTTGTTCCAATAATATGTTTATCTTTAGGTCTAGGAACAAGTTGTCAGACATCATTTCTGACAAACTGATTAAGTTCTTCTTGCATCGCAAGAATCCAATTTTCATCTGAAAGTGCTTCTTTTACGTTACCCGGTTCAATCTGGGATGTAAAGCATACGTAGTTACATATGTCCTCTAATTGTCTACGAGTGCGCACACCAGTGAGAGGGTTTCCAAGTATTTGAGAAGTTGGATGATCTTTAACAGTCCTTAATTCAGGATTAGTTTCACTTGATGAAATTTCTTGTTTTTCAAGTATAAGAACTTCATCATTATCTAAACTAGGGACAGGTGTATTCAAAAGATCGTCAATCATAACATTTATTGACTCTTGAATCACACCGGTCCTGTTGTAGAACACGATAAGCACGACTGTTTAAAGAATAACCTAAAAAGATCCCTTCATCACTTTTAGTGTCGAATTTTCCCAAATTTTCACGGTCACGCAAAATATAGCACTTGCTGCCAAAAACTCGAAAATATTTGACAGAAGGCTTTTTCTCAAATCACATTTCATAAGCCGTTTTATTATTAGATTTACAAATATAAACACGGTTAATAATGTAGCAGGCTGTATTCACCGCTTCAGCCCAGAGATTCCTAGGAAGCTTCATGCTATTTAACATAACACTTCCCATTTCTTGAAGCACTCTATTCTTCCTCTCGACAATTCCATTTTGTTGAGGAGTTTTAGGTGCTGAGAATTCATGCGATATTCCCTGATCGCTACAAAATTTCTCAAAACTGCTATTTTCGAATTCGGATCCATGATCACTATGGATCTTGCTGACTTGAGAACATTTTTCATTTTGAATCCGTTTTATAATCTTTTTCACTTCATCAAGGGTTTTTGATTTATCTCTCAAGAATGAAACCCAAGTGTATCTTGTATAATCATCTACAATAACTAAGATGTACTTTTTGCCACCTCGACTTTCCGTTCTTGTTGGTCCTATAAGATCCATATGGAGAAGCTCGAGTGGTCTTGTGGTGATATTGGAGTTCACCTTTTTGTGAGAGCTCCTAGTTTGTTTACCATACTGGCATTCACCACAAATCTTGTCTACTTTTTGCATTTTAGGTAGACCTTTTATTAGTTCACTTTTGCTCAATCTGTATAAATTTCGGTAGTGTACATGTCCAAGGCGTTTATGCCATAAATCTGTCTCATCGGTATGGACCATGTAGCACGTTTGATTAGATGAGCTACCATTGCTTACTATATAGCAGTTTTCAGAAGTTCTGCGACCAGTTAATATTACAGAACCCTTTTCATTTGTAATTTCACAACCTTGATTAGAAAATTTAACATTATGGTTGTTATCGCATATTTGAGATATGCTCAACAAGTTGTGTTTTAAACCCTCAACATATAACACATTTTTAAATAAGGGAAGGTTATAGAGTTGGACCGTACCTTTGCCAATTATCTTGCATAGATTGCTACCATCACCAAATGTGACTAACCCATCAGTCATATCTTTAAGATCGGTGAATAGAGCTTTGTCGCTTTGTCATATGTCCTGGAGCATCCACTGCCTAGGTACCATTTTGAATGGCTTGTAGCTTTGAAAGCGGTGTGAGCAACCAAACAAGTAACCTTGGGAACCCATTTCAAGATCTTGTTTTGGGTTTAGGAGAATAATTGGTCTTCTTTTGTTTATAGTTATTAGAGTGACTCTCTTTGAGTTAGACTTTAATAGCTCCTTAAGTAAATCAATAATTTTTTCAGCTAGCGGGTTTCGAATCTGATTTTTGAAATTTATATAGCTGCTTTTGTGTTTTTGAAAGGTTTTTGTATTTTTAGAAAAAACTTGATTAGTATCTTTTCCTTTTGAGTTAGAAGTCTCTCCTTTCACAAAAATGGAAGGAGCATTCTTCTGTTTAGGAGATGTGTTTTTGTCAAAGCCCAACCCGGATCGATCACCACATTTTCTTGATCCGGATAATAATTTCTCTAATTTTGGATCACCTTGGCCATATCTCCATGTGTCCTTCAAACTCAAAAGAGAAGATACTTCATCTTTAAGTTTCTCATTTTCAGATTTCAAATTTTCAACTAGAGAGGTTTTGAATTCTAAATCACACTTTGATTTTTCAAAACAATCAAATTTGAGATTTTTCTAAAACAAGGATTTCAAAACATTCTTTAAGTTTAAAGAACTTTTCTTTTGAAGTTTAAGTTTGACAAAGAATTTTACAACTTTCTTTATATAAGGCATTGTAAGCATCTTGTAGATCTTCATCATTTTCATGATCACTATCCAAATTTTCTTCACTTGTTGAATCATCGTGATCCGAAAAGGTAAACTTGGCTAGAGTCATAAGGGCCTTAAGTTCATCGCCCGACTCGGTTTTCGAATTTTTCGATTCAAAAGAGGCTTCAGAATCGACGATTCATCCCAAGTAGCCAACATACCCTTCCTTTTGGATCTGTCCCTTTTTAGGACATTTGTTTGCTAAATGCCCATATTCTTGTGATTGTAACATTGACTATCTTTCAATGACTTCCAAGATTTAGACTTAGGTTTAGAACGTTTCTTTTCATTTGCCTTTTGAAAGTCAACTCTTTTCTTACTTTTGAAAATCTTATAAAACTTTTTTGCCAAAGGGCCATATCATCTTCAGACTTTTCGAATCAATTTTCTTAAGTAATACTTTTAGATGACTTCAAAGCAATAGACTTACCTTTAGGAGCTTTAAAACTTAATTCATAGGTTTGCAAAGAACCAACTAATTCTTCTACCTTCATATTGTCCGTATCACGAAGTTCTTGGATTGCGGTTACCTTTGAATTGAACCGTTCAGAAGAGAGCGTAGTATTTTTGCACACACTTTACTTTCTCGAGATCTTATCGCCAAGACCCCACATTGAGTTTACAATGTCATTCAATCTAGTGTAAAAGTCCATAAACATTTCATTTTCCTCCATATGAATTTCTTCAAATTTAGTTGTGAGGAGTTGGACTTTAGATTTCTTGACAATTGAAGTACCTTCGTGTGTCATTTCTAAAATATCCCTGTGCTTGCTTTGTAGTATCACAGATATGATTCTTTTGAACTCATCCTAGGTGATAGTGCAAGTGATTGCATTTAGTGCTTTAGCATTAGCACTACTCTCATTTTTCTGAAGTGTGGTCCATTGGAAATACGGTGTAATTTTCATAGATTTTGAACCATCAACACCAGTAACTTCCATGATAGGAGGTTTCATTCAGTCACTGTGGCTAGCCACACACTTTCATCCATTGATTTGAGGAAGATCCTCATTCTTGCTTCCCAATAGGCATAGTTGGAGCCATCAAAAGGTGGAGGCCTAGTAACTGAAAGGCTATCAAAATTTGACATCTTTTTATATAGCTTAGATCGTTAGCTCAGGAAATAAATCCAAATAAAAAGCAACAAAAATGAGCTATTAGGCTCTGATACCACTTGAAAAGGCCAAGCTATATGTCCTAGAGGGGGGGTGAATAGGACTATGCCAAATTTATAATAAAATCAAGCGGAACTAAAGTAAACCAATACCCTTACAATTATGAATCAATTCACAATGCTAAATTTAACTCACCTTGATAAATAAGTATTGAGAGATTGATACAAATTCAGTTCTAAGGACAACCTTACACCATAATAAACAAGGGCTTATGGTAGGACAACCTTATTTCTAGAACCTCTTTTGAATCAAGGACTCAATGTTAATATAAGTAAATGAAATAGCAAAGAATTGAAAATAAATGCATATAAAGATCTAAATTATTACAACAATCCCCACACTTGCATGAAATGAAAATAGTTACAACATTCACATCCACTTGTACATTCCACACAATCGAATGATAAAAGATATGAAAATTAAGCAAGCATTCAATCCACAAGACAAAGAGTTATAGTGGTTCGCCTGTGTGTACACCAACCTGCTTTCCAACAAACCACACAGAATGCTACTCCACTCCTAATATCCTCACACAGGGGATATTAGCGTTCACTATCAAATAGGTTTTCTCAGGTTCACCAAAAACCTTTACAATTGTGTCTTTTTCACTTGGGCTTACACAATTCAAAAACCCTCTATTCTCGAAGTTTTCTGGTTTTCCTCAGACAACCAATACAATGAGATTTTTTCGCTCAATCTCAAACAAAACCAGACAATGAGATTTTTTCGCTTAACCTCAAACAAAACCAAAAATAAATGAATTTTTGTAATTGTAAAATACCGGATTTCTCCTTTAGAAATTCTCGGTAGAACCAATTGGAGTAGATGATTGAATGTCAAAGTTCAATTTCCAATACTCACATTTATAAGGTTCTAAATTCTAATAGATTTTAGATTTAACTTGTTGGGCGTAGCTATATTTGATTTTGATTCCAAGAAGAAGGAATAAGATAATTCCTCTTTTCAAATAAGATTGGAATATAGAAACAAAATCAAATTAAATAAGCTAGCAAAAAGGAATATTAAATAAGCACAATTTAGCTTAAAATAAACACAGACTTATCTCAGAGTGATTACTTGAAAATTCTTGAAATGGAATGGAGTTGAGGTGTAAAAACTCTGAATTTCATGTTCAATTTATAGAAGAAAAAATCGTTCCTACGACTGGTCTTAGAAACTTAGGACTGGTCGTAGCTCTAACAGATTTTTGAAAAATTGAGCGCGATCTTTGAAAGCCGTTCCACGACTGGTCGTGTATACCCTACGACTGGTCGTGGGTCACCTACGACTGGTCGTAGATACCTACGACCGGTCGTAGGACCATGAAATAAGTTGCTGGATTTTGAGTCGTACCTTCACGACTGATCGTGGACGAGTCGAAGCCAACCTACGACCGATCGAAGGTCTTCCAGGACTGGTCGTGGGCGTACCAAAAATTCTGAAAAATCTTTAACTACTTAAGACTGATTGTGGAATTTCTTGGACTAGTCGAACCAATGTCAGGACTGGTCGAACAAGAGCTAGGACTGGTCTTGGAATAGACCAAACTTATGTAAAATAAACATTTGATTTATGTATCCAAAATGACCTACTTAGAGGGTCAACCTAAGGTCATTCAAACCTGAAACATGTCGTATGGACATTGAACTTCAACCATTCAACGAATATAGATTGTTTGAACCATATCAGGCTTGAGATCTTGAACTTTGTTGTAGCTTCAAACTTGAGATCTTCATCAGCATAACAACTACTTCGTGCATTAATTATTAGTCTTGAAGTCATGAGTTGTTCTTTAAGACTTGAACATCAACATTGTAGCTTCTTGAACTTCAACATCTTGAGCTTCAACTTGTAACATCTTGAAGAGTTCGACTTATAGCTTCTTGAAGTATTTAAGCAGTGTCTTGAATAAAAATCATCATACAAGCACAAGACACAGATAGATGTTTTGACACATCAAAATTTGACAACCAAAGGAGTATGAGACCATAACCCTTACAACTACCACCAACACCCTACCAACTGGTAGTTTATTTTTGAAGGCTCGTCTCCAACCCGACTGGGGACCACAGCCAGCCTGTGCCAGGGTAGGCCTATTTTGTACCCGAGGTCACTCCACTAACGCCCTACCAACTGACAATCTATTTTTAAAGGCTTGTCGCCAACCCAACTGGGGACCATAGCCAAGCTGCACCAATGAAAGCCGACAGCTCGAATACCGTGTCCCATACCACCGTATTCGGCTCACGAGTTTGGGTTGCTCACTAGTCACTATGGGGAGGCTCGTCACCCCAGCGTAGGCCGACAGCTTGACCATAGTGTCCCATACCACCATGTCCGGCTCATGAGTCTTAGCGGATCGAGGTACCAAGGTTAACGGGATTTTCACTGGTGAGTTTAGTACCTTAGATTCAAGTAGTAGCGTCCAAACATGGTGAACACACAATAGGCCAATTGGGTTACTTGACAAGCTCGACTGGTACGAGCGTACGCAGAAGTAGCTGACAAGGTACCACTGTCGACAACCATCGTACGACTCAGATTCATCGAACGTGTCTTATGTGACGAAATGACCTCAGCCACATAATCAAGGTCTGTTAACGATTGCCTGGACTATATAATAGCCCCAACCACATTCAATTACAACAAGTAATCACATGAGATAATCAAAGCAGTAATGAACAAGTGATTCAAATCCTACGACTATTTGAGCATTTTCTGAAGTACAACATAACCATGAATCCACACATATGTATTCCACAAGTAAAATAATTAATATAAAACAAATTTCATTGAGGAAATCATACACATCATTAAAGCAGTTTAGAATCCTATCTCAACACCCACTTAAAGTATAATTTACCTTGTGCTTACTCATACAAACATTTTTACAAACACTTAGACTACACATATCAACATGCAAGACGTATGCCGATTACAACGTGTATTAGGGCAAATCCTTTCCTAAGGAGTTGTTGCATAGACAACTATCACATAAACACTACAATTAATTATGGCAAACACAAATCCAAATTCTATACTTATACGATTATTTCAACAAACACATGGTTTACCCTATATTCAACATAGTTCATATATAACTGAAAAGCGAAACAGACATTGCATTTTGCATGTGAAATGGCACCCACGTCAGTCATAAATCATTAACCGACATTAAAAGCCTTGAAAACCATAACCTATATGTTCATAGTCCGCACCTTTCACTGGTAGAGGTGAAATGAAATCAGTTTAAATGCTAAGTCTTTGTCTACAGCACCACAATAACCTATAACAGGGAATAGGTTAACTAATTCATCTATTACCCTACTTGAAAATTCTAAAACAAATTAGGGTTGGTTTTTCTTACCTACGAACGGAGTTGGAATCTCGGGACTAGTGATGCCGAAGCGGTAGCTAAGCACGTGGAGAGATGAGATTGAATCTCAGGAACTTGCTCCCACTTTCTCTCTCACTTTCTCTCTCTCTCTCTCTCTCTCTCTCTCTCTCTCTCTCTCCTTCCCTCTTTGCTCTCTTCTCTCTCCTAGGTTTTCCAAATTCGTATGGAATGAGAGAGAGAGGGTTTAAGCCCTTATATAGGCCCAGAACTGACCGGAATGGCCCTAGGGTCATTGTATACTTAGGTTATAGCCAAATGAGGGCTGTTTCGATCCAACAGAGCACTTTTGGAGGCCGCATTTTTATATGCGGTCGGACTTAAGCTCCCTAGTATTGGATCTAGGTCGAATTAAGTTTTCAATCTGTTCAGATTTACAGATCGACTGTGGCGGACCAGTTTCAGTTCAACGGTAATCGGTACTCGATCAGGGCCACAAGTGCACTAACATGTGTGAGAAATTTCCCCAGATCTGAGGGTGTATTTAAGTTAGATTCTATAATCTGAATCCTTATATTTGGCCTGTAAGCAACACGTCTTAGTTTACTTAAGTTTGAAATTTATTTTCAAAAATATTCATGTTTCTCACACACTTTGTTGCGGGCTCAAGTTGTGCGTTTCTGGACACAGTCAGGACTTGATTTCCGAAATGGTTGTCAAGCCCAGCAAGGCGGTCATAATCCTTTAGTTTTGCGGTAATCGGACTTTCGACGTGCGGTCCAGGTTCGATACGGAGTTTCATGATGCTCCCGAGAGCAACTGGGTAATGAGATTGATCCTAAATTAAAGGGTAATGTAGCGTTGATGATTCTGCAAGTTTTGGGTCTTGCAGTTCATATTTAAAGTGGTTCAAGTGAATTTCACAGCTAATCTAGTTTAACACTTAGTTAATTTCATCTAATTTCTAAAGGATTTGGTCCTGAGCGATTTCTACCTGAGGTGGTACTCGGGTCTTTATACGGATTTTTTTTCAGGACGTTACAATCTACCCTCTTTAAAGAACAATTTTATCCCCGAAATTGCCTAAGGGTAATACGTAAAGGTTTACATACGTGTTAGGGTATATAACAACTACACTAGCCTAGCTCATAATGGTCTACCCCCCTTAAAAGTTACTACCTTTGAGGTTTGAAAAGAAACATCCAATTCATTATTATTGTGCTAAGTGTTTGATGATAAAGTTTACCTAAAGGTGGTATGTTCTACCATTTATGATTGGGCTAATACGGATAGTCAATTGTGGTAGGCTCAAACCTGATAGGTCGATTGCCTGCCTGACCAGGGTAGACAACTCGTTGTATCCCTTCCTAATCCTGATGGATCCTGGTCTTCTGCTCGGTCAAAGCAGTGAGTCCTTTGGTAATCACCCGGGATTGAGAATTGAGAATTGAGTTAAGCCACAAATGCCTCGTACGGATATGGTTCTGAAATTCTGAATTTGGATCATCCTAAGTATTTAAGGAGTATTATAATTTGTTAGGAGGTTCAAGCCTCATGTCTATAAGGTTGTCCTTCAGGTCTCATTCAACAAGAGTTCTTGTTTAACTTATGTTTACCTTGGTGGATAATAAGTTCTTTTATGATGCTCATAGTCAAAAGGCTATACTAGAGGGGTTTTCAATATCCTAAAAGTAGATTTGTATGTCACTATTTCGATCATACGGCTAGGGAGTTATGGGCAGAATTGCACTTCGATTTCATTAACTTCGGGAGGGAAGGAAGAGTCGAGAGTCCTAAAATATTGCAGAAGTTTGGAATGCTAGCAACATAAGGCCGCGAGAAGGGAAAGAAGATGGACATCTCCACAACGCGGTCTGAACCTTGAATTTACAAGGGAAATAAGAAACTTATAACATTTTACTGTAGTCTGCCTCTAACATGAGCTTACGGAGTATTAAACTATGAAACTCAATTCTACCCGAGGGTCCAAATTTAATTACACAAAGACAATTAAAATATATATCTATATACAGATATGCATATTTATATGTATAATTTAAATTTAACCAAAGGATGATTCCTAGTAGGATTACAAATAATTCCTAAATTGACACCAAATATTAAACTTTAATATGAAAAGGTATGACCAGCCTATTGGCAACTCGAAGTTGTAGAAATTTTTCGTTTCGACACTTCTATTATTTACAACATATTTGTCCTCTCTGGTTACCATATTATTTTTATAATGAGGATAGTAATCTATTGTTAGGCCTATTCTTTCATACAAATTAGTTTAAGAGACCCAGTGTCTGTAAATAGGAATACAGGTGTACCTTGAATGTGAGCAGTGACCTCAAAGGTCAAAGGCGCTGCAGTTGTTGACTTAGGTGCTTTAGCTACAAGTGCATGCACACGGGCTTGTTGAGGATGGTTTAGTTGCACTGTTATAGGTCTTTAAGGCGGCCTATTCTGAGGTATATGTGGTCAGAAAAATAGCTGCACTGGTGATGCAGATCGTAGAGGTGGAGTCGCTATATCACGTGGTGGTCGACAGTCAATCTTCTGAGGTGGCGTGACATTGTTATCTTTCATCTCTAGGCAAAAATACCCTCCATGAAGGTCATAAACTGTTGCTACTGTGCCTGCTGCCGCTGATACTATGCCTGCTGCTATTGCTATTGTGCCTATTGCTGCTGCATCAACAGCATCATCTGATCCAGCCTATCGGTAGGAGGAGTCAACTGAGGTATATCTGGCGTCGAGGTAGACGCGCGGTTCTGCTCTGGAATCGGTGGTGCATAAGGTGTTGGCCCATTGGCAGGGCCAGTGGCTAGTCGTGAATCCGACATCGCAGTGTGGGTCAGGCCCAAACTAGGGTCCATTTGGCTACCGTTCAAGGGAGATGCCCCGTCAATCAATCCGTCAAGTGCAAGACGAGTCACACTCCGAGGGGTTTTTGGAGGCATTCCCTATATACAACACATAGGGTGCAACTCGTGTAAGACTTAATATAAAACACTCAATTCTTCAAGCATTCTACACAGTTCATAGCGAAGGGAGCTGAATGCATTTCATTTAACAAAATTTTCCACAATACATGAGATGTAGTATTACATGGATCATGACAGAAGATGCATGTGGGCTAATCTAAGCAAGGTTCCAAATGCTAAAGCATACCAACCACTCTACCCAATCACTGAGCTTATCAAAGCTATACATAAAAACAAGAAGAACAACAACAAAGTAAAACTAAAAGACAACTACATGTATGACTAGTCGTCAGAATCTAGTGATGGAGGAGGAGCACCCTTTTCCTGCAGACAACACAGAATAGCCTTGAAGGTGCGAGACACCTTCTTGAATTTATGTTTCATGGAGGCCTGATTCTCATTGACCTCTTGTCTCAGGGCAGCTTGACCCTCCTCAAGTCGAGCCAAGTGCGCTTGTATAGTAGCCCGATCACTGCTACGCTCCTATGTAGCAGGAGGAGAGTTCTCATCAGTATCCTGGGCCTCCTCTTCCTCTTTCTACTCTCCTTCTTCCTCTTTCTCACCTCCCTCTTCAATACTCTCCTCTTCTTCTTCGCTTTCTGTCTCATCCTCACTCTCGTCGAGTCAGGCTTGATGCTGACGTGGCCCAATCTCCACGTTGTTGTGAATAGTGTCGTTGATGAAACGAATCGGCACGGGGTTTTGGGCCAAGTCCGTAGGCGAATTCACGTGCAATCTTACATATGAGTCGATCAAATGGGAGTGAAATGACCATCCTGTCCTAGTAGAGCGTGTAGTCTACACTATCTGTAATAGTACATACATAGGCATGCACAGCTTCTCTCCTTGCCCAGCTCGGTACAGAAAGTCTAGCATCAGGCTTGTGCACTTACTACGATTGCTTCACCTGGGATATACGTTGTACGTGAAGACGTGATGGAGTAGGCGGAAGTCGTCAGTCATATTGGTCACTAGGAGGCTATTGTTTGGATTCCAGTGGGCCAATTGGCCACAAAGGAATCGCGTGCGACGATCTCTTTCACACGCTCCCTTGGAATACTTCTCATCAGCATGCACCTCACAACGCTATACCCTCATGACCCTAGCTATCGGATCTTCATCGACTACTGCTTCCTGCCTTCACACGGGGATAGAGAACTGTAGTAGCTCCAACAACGGATCTCACATATGGATGTAGAAAGCTTAGACAGTGCCCACATTTTTGCGGTACTTGCCCTCAAATATTGGACCCCACCTAGCCTCCACCAAGCGGTCCATCAATAGATGCTCCCCAAAGAGCAGCTCATCCACGTGCGCTTTAAAGAGAATGCGACGACCTCATAAACTCCATGAGATAGCTCCACCAACAGAGCCCTTCCAACAGGAGCCTGGGGATCGAGATTTCGCTTGGTCTGTAACTCCCGACCGGTGCTTGTACTCGTGGTGGCACCTCTTAGCCTCCTTGAACGAGTGGGGCGACTAGGCCCAACTTCTTCCACAGGAGCTCACTTCTTTCCCATGAGAGAAATAATGGTGGAAAGGGAGAAGATAGTCATCACAAGCTTGAAAAGAGCCATTAGGGCAGAATAAAAGGGTGATAATAGGGTGATTTTGGGACTGCTATGATCGTTGAAGCACACAATGGTACTTGTGTGTTCAAAATGAGAAGGAATGAAGAAGATAGAAGAGGGATTGTTGGGTTTCGGAATCTTGAGCTACAAAAAGAGGATGTGTATGCTCAAATGAAAGGGAAAGAATGATAGAAACAGCTATGGTAGAGGGTTTTGAAGGGATGGTGCTATGGTGCACGAAAATGGAAGGAAAAGTGATTGGAGAGGGGACTTGAGTGGGGATTTTTAGATTTTTCTTTAGAAAAGGAGAGCTTGGAGGGGTAGTTTGTGAAGAGAGAGGGTAATAAAGGAGGTTAGAATCAACCCCACATATATCAGTGGGCCATATAATGCACTAGAGGCGTCAACCCGAGCTGGCCCGCTCGGACAGGCCAGCTAGGCGGCGAGGGGACACCAATGGGGTGAGGTCCTCTTGTCCCCTAGGTCCCAAAAATGTGTGGGTCCCATCTTGGGTCCCCCTAGACATGGTCCGTTAGGCCCCCGACTCCATTTTGAGCCGTTTCGGGTTCTTCCGAATAGATTCTGATGTAAATTCATGTTTACCGATTTTAAATGGCTGGGATGTAATAAAACATGACCTAAACCCATCAATTAACAGTCCAGAAGTGGGTTGGGATCATTTCGCGTGATCATGGGTGTGTACGGGCCCAATCTCAGCGGTCAATTTCGATCAGTTTCGCCGTTCGGCGAATTTGAAAAATCCTAAGCCTGTTTCTATGTTCCATCGCTCCCTCCTAAGTCATAGTACATCAGTGTGCATCGTGTGACCATAACCCAGGTCCAGTTTAATCCAAATCATGCTCTGATACCAACTTATAACGCCCTGAAAATTGGGGGTCGAGCATAAGCTCCACTCCCGAGTTCCAACGTATTACTTATGCAACATAGATAATGATGATTAAATGTTGTCCGTGTTAGTGCATTAAACATGAGTGGGATTACACCAAAAAAGCATATCATACTCCAGATACCGTTAAATTATGTAAGTAGAAGAACCGTGATAAATATATAAAGTATATAAAACGTTGTAAGTCTCTAGAGTGTGAACATGTAACCAGGTTAAATATATACATGTATACTTCCCAAAATGGATAAAAAAATGAATATATATGTATGATTCAAAAGACAAAATAACATGTGTAAGGGCATCTAGTCAACATTCTAGAAGTCCTCGTCGATCAGGCCACGACTCACATGAACCCGCCTAAAAATTGCATGAACAAGAACACCTCCTCATCATCCTCATAGTCCGGCTCCACCTCGTAGGCATCACCTCCACCTGCAACTAAGACAGAGTCTGGTTGGTATGTATAACACAATCCCGTAACGTGGGAGTGAGTGATCAACTCAGTGGAACGATAAAGCAAAGGTTAACATATTATTAATTCAATCAAGCAGTAATGATAAAGTAATACGACAATCAGGTCCTAAGAACTCTTGTTAATGTAAGAATGATATGGATAAGATAATGCATGCCCTCGTCTACTCTCCCTCAGCACTTCATCTTACGATCGCAACATGAAACCCTTCCTCAGTGCTTGACCTGCTACGCCAAACGGACACGTAATGTGGTGCATGCACGTGATTTTCAAGTTCTTATTAATCCTTTTCATACAGCAGGATTGGGAAACTAAGGTACCTCCCTTATATCATTTACCCAAGTAATGATCCATCTAGGGTCGTCAATCCTAGTTAATCACATACGATAGGCAAGTTCAAGTCACTACCACCAACACCCTACCAACTGGTAGTCTATTTTCGAAGGCTCGTCACCAACCTGACTGGGGACTACAGCCAGGTTGTGCCGTAGTAGGCCTATTTTGTACTCGAGGTCACTCCACCAACGCCCTACAAGCTAGCAATCTATTTTCGAAGGCTCGTCACCAACCCGACTGGGGACCACAGCCAGGCTGCACCAATGGAGGCCGACAGCTCGAATACCATGTCCCATACCACCGTATTTAGCTCACGAGTTTGGGTTGCTCACTGGTCACTACAGGGAGGCTCGTTACCCCAGGGTAGGCCGACAGCTCAACCACGGTGTCCCATACCACCATGTCCAGCTCATGAGTCTTAGCGGATCAATGTACCAAGGTTAACGAGGTTTTCACTAGTGAGTTTGGTACCTTAGGTTCAAGTAGTAGCATCCAAACGTGGTGAACACACAATATGCCAATCGAGCTACTTGATAAGCTTGACTGGTACGAGCATACGCTAAATAGCTGACAAGGTACCACTGTCGACAACCATCATACGACTCAGATTTATCGAACGTGTCTTATGTGGCGAAATGACCTCAGCCACATAATTAAGGCCTGTTACCGATTACCTGGACTATATAATAGCCCCAACCACATTCAATTACAACAAGTAATCACATGAGATAATCAAAGTAGTAATGAACAAGTGATTCAAATCCTATGACTATTTGAGCATTTTCTGAAGTATAACATAACCATGAATCCACACATATGCATTCCATAAGTAAAACAATTAATATAAAACAAATTTCATGGAGGAAATCATACACATTGTTAAGCAGTTGAGAATCCTATCTCAACACCCACTTAAAGTACAATTTACCAAGTGCTTACTCATATAAACATTTTTACAAACACTTAGACTACACATATCAACATGCATGATTTATGCCAATCACAACGTGTATTAGGGAAAATCCTTTCCTAAGGAGTTGTTGCATATACAACTATCACATAAACACTACAATTAATCATGGCAAATACAAATCAAAATTCCATACTTATACGATTATTTCAACAAACACATGGTTTACCCTATATTCAACATAGTTCATATATAACTGAAAAGCAAAACAGACATCGCATTTTGCATGTGAAATGGCACCTACGTCAGTCATAAATCATTAACCGACTTTGAAAGCCTTGAAAACCATAACCTATACGTTCATAGTCCGCACCTTTCACCGGTAGACGTGAAACGAAATCAGTTTAAATGCTAAGTCTTTGTCTACGGCACCACAATAACCTATAAAAGGGAAAGGGTTAGCTAATTCATCTATTACCCTAGTTGGAAACCCTAAAATAGATTAGGGTTGAGTTTTCTTACCTACGAAAGGAGTTGGAATCGCCGGACTAGTGATGGCGAAGCGGTAGCTAAGCACGTAGAGCAATGGGATTGAATCCCAGAAACTTGCTCCCACTTTCTCTCTCACTTTCTCCCTCTCTCCTTCCCTCTTTATTCTCTTCTCTCTCCTAGGTTTTCCAAATTCGTATGGAATGAGAGAGGGAGGGTTTAAGCCCTTATATAGGCCCAGAACTGACAGGAATGGCCCCAAGGTCATTGTATACTTAGGTTATAGCCAAATGGGGGCTATTTCGATCCAACGGAGCACTTCTGGAGGTTCCTTTTCTGCGTGCGGTCGGACTTAAGCTCCCTAGCATTGGATCTAGGTCGAGTTAAGTTTTCGGTCCGTTTGAATTTACAGATCGACCGTGGCAGAGCAGTTTCAGTTCAACGGTCATCGGTACTCAATCAGGGCCACAAGTGCGCTAACATGTGTAGAAAATTTCCCCTGATCTAACGGTATATTTGGGTCAGATTCTGATGGTCTGAATCCTTATATTTAACCCGCAAGTGACACGTCTCAGTTTACTTAAGTTTGGAATTTATTTTCAAAAATATTCACGTTTCTCACACACTTTGTTCCAGGCTTAAGTTGTGCGTTTCTAGACATAGTTAGGACTTAATTTCTGAGTTGGTTGTCAAGCTAGCAAGGCGGTCATAATCGTTTAGTTTTGTAGTAATTGGACTTTTTACGTGCGGTCCAGGTCCAATACAGAGTTTCATGATGCTCCCGAGAGCAACCAGGTAATGAGATTGATCCTAAATTAAAGGGTAATGTAGCGTCGATGATTCTGCAAGTTTTGGGTCTTATAGTTCGTATTTAAAGTGGTTCAAACGAATTTCACAGCTAATCTAGTTTAACACTTAGTTAATTTCATCTAATTTCTAAAGGATTTGGTCCTGAGTGATTTCTACCTGAGGTGGTACTCGGGTCTTTGTATGGATTTTTTTTCGGGACATTACAAAAGGAAAACCCTTTCCCTTCTCCATTGATTGGCAAGGAATTCTTAATATCCAAACATAGAGTGAGAGAACCATCATCATCATGATGAGAGAGAGAGAGAGCTAAGTTACAAACTAGAGTCCAATTCTCAATAACACACACACGGGGAGAGAGATAAGTAACATACAAACTAGTCTAGTTCTCAATAACATTGGAATCCATGCAATTACAGTCGCAGTTGAATATGATTTACAAGCACAGTTTCTAAAGTGGTTTGGTTGCTTTTGAAAGCTTCTTATAAATCGAATCACTGTATCAATCAATGGTTGTGAAGTACATTTGCCGCCAGCTCTTGTTGAAGAAAATAAGTGCCAAGACACTCCAAATTCCTAATGCATGAGACAATGCCATCCATGAGTAGAACAATGCAGGATTATCAGCAATTCCTGAATCAGCATCATCTCCTTCACCCTCATCATGGGTTGGTGATGAATTGTCAGGTGAGCAACTTCTTTCTAGTGGTTGTCCACAAAGTCCCAGATTACCCACATAGCTATTCTCATCGAAAGTGCCGAATTGGCCCTTGAAATCTGGTACCCTGCTAGAGAGGTTGTTAAATGAAACATTGAAAGTGGAAAGGGCATGGAATTGAGTTAATTGTGAGGGGATAGGCCCCGACAATGCATTATGAGAGAGATCCAGACTCTCTAACTCGTCCAAGTCTTGAAAGGAGATCGGTATATGACCAATTAGAAGGTGTTGGATAAGTTCAATGAGCGAAGAACCTTCAAATATCCCACTTCGGAAGGAATATTACCCGTCTATTGGTTCATGGACAAATCAACTCCTGTCATCAATGAGAGTGGAATGCCTTCGTAGGAGTATGATTTGCCCTTTGTGGTGAAGTCAGTTCTTAATTTTAACAGCTTTGAAAAGAAGCTCAAGTCCATAGTTACCGCCATTTTTACAGGATATTCTTCCTTCCGGGCAATAACATTCTCGAAACAAGAGGGTATATTACCCGAAAGGCCATTATTTGAAAGATCCATCATACGAAGATTCTGCGTTTGGCACAGCTCAGTAGGGATGCTGCCGACAACATCATTTCCACTCAAGAGTAATGATGTCAGATTTGAGAGAGTGGGCAACCAACTTGGGATAGTGCCAGATATGAAGTTCCTTCTAATGTCTAGGGTCATTAGAGAGGTGTTGTTAAATGGTCCAGTAGAGATGGGCCTTGTGAAGCGATTTCCATTAAGATGCAGCCGCTGCAAGCTAGTCACATTGTCATAACTTTGTAGTATATTCCCATGCAATCTGTTGTTTGATAAGATGAGGTACTTCAATGAAGTGCTACGTACCAGTAGCTCGTGTGGTATTTCTCCGTAGAAGTTGTTGGATAGATCTAATATCTCTAATGAAGAATCACTGATGGATGAAGGTATACTGCCTTGCAAGGCATTTCTAGACATGTTAAGGTACCTTATGGTGGGGAGAAGTGCATGGAGATCAGTGGGAAGTGACCTGCAAACATGGTTATCAGAGATGTTGAGCCAAGCAGTGCTGGGTGGGTAGGTTTTGGGAGGTCGTGGGAATGTACCACCTAGAGAGTTTTCACTCAGAGTCAATGCCACCAGGTTAGTGAAGTTATTGAGCAACCAAGAGGGAATGCTACCAATGAGACCGCAACGTGACAATTCTAATGACATGATGTTGTACTGAGTGGACAAGAAACTAGGAATGCCACTGCCACTCTGTTTATTGATTATGCAATTTGACATACTCAGATAGGTGAGATTGAAGGATGGAACCCATGTTGGGGACTCAACTTCTACTTCTAAGAGGGGATTGCTTGAGAGGTTGAGGATATAGAGATTGGAGAGGTTAGCGAAGGTGGAAAGAGTGGCAAAACCATCTAGAAGATTATTTGAAAGATGAATCTCACCGATCGAAGTTAGATTGTCAAGAGGTAGGATTCCCCCATTGAATCTGTTGTTATTGAGTTTTAGGATTCGAAGGGAATGCATATTACTAAGACATGGATGTATTCTTCCTTCAATCATGTTATCATTGAGGTACAAGGAGGTTAAGTTCCTTAATTCACAAATGCCTACAAAAAGAGAGAGAATATAAATGAGGAGCATGGTATATCACTATCTATTTCTTAAGGCCCTATTTGATATATGCTTAAAAATAATTAGTTCATCTCATTTTCGTTAAATGTAATGATCTATCAGAGATCTTTGATCTCTAATGATAATTACTATTAACATGAACTCATTATGTATTGGAGATCAAGATCTCTCATATTAGGCATCTACCAAATAGGACCTAAGGCTGCATTTCAAAATCATATTTGATTTTCTTGCAATATAAATCAATGCTCTGAGAGCACTGGATAATTTCTCGTCAATAATATATGTAGGGTTATTTTTGAAAAGAAAATATTTTACATGGATACTTTTCCTACAAATCTGTTTTATCTTTATCTTTTTTTTTTTTTCAAAGGTCCAATGATGAAGAAGCATGAAGGAGAAAGAAAGTAGATGGGTCGAGATTGAAGTCATGGATGGGAAAAGTGCAACTATTTTTTAGAAATGAACATTAGTCTTAAGGTCAAGCGAATGTGTAGAAAAGGTACTATGAGGTTGAGTTCATAGTACAATTCTTCAATTCTCTACTTGTCCATCCAAAGTACTTAAATATGGAATGATCATCATACCTGTGAGAAGAGATGAGTTCTTGAGATCATTTCCAAATAATACAATTGTCTATAAGGATGTAAGGTTGCCTATCCATGGAGCAAGGCCTTCATCAGTGATATAATTGTTCTGAATATCCAAGCTTTGAAGATTTTGTAATTTGTGGAAACCTGAAAATGATGGAACATTATCATTTATTAAAAACAGGTCTGTTCAAGTTCTTTCATGTTTGGTAGATGCCTGAAAATGAGTTCATCTCATTTTTGTTAAAAAAAATGAGATGAACTCATTTTCAGGTGTCTACCAAACAAGGCCTTAGTTTTTATGCAGGAATCACAAAAAAATATACATGTTTTGATATTTCTAACTCTGCTCTTCATTTTCTCTTATTTGATATTTTAACCATATCTTTCACTAGAAAAGCAATATATATATATATATATATATATATATATATATATATATATATATATATATATATATAATAGAAGAGGTAATTAAGACATTAGGTAGTGAACCCAAGATCTAGTAGAACATATATGGGACCCCCATCAATTTTTATTTTTATTTTACTGAGGCCGACCTTCAACAAAACCCATGTGTGTAGTGCACTCATCCCAGAGACCAGTCCAATTGGAAGTTGCTAGCCATCCAATAAAGGATGATCTTGATTTCAACAAAATAGAGAAATCGTAAAAATCAACATTGAGTTGTTCATGTGTATGGATGTACACATGGATATAAGATTGGACTGTTGATCATATCCTAAAAATCACACTGATCGGATGATGCTAACCATTCAATTGGAGAATGTTAATAAAGAAAATTAGATGGTTAGGAGTTAGGACAGTGTTGTCTGACAGTCCATGAGAAGTCCATTTTTCCTGTAGAAGTCTGCTAACTACATGTTTGGATGATCATAGTGATTTTTGAGCAATGGCCCATCTATAGTAGGGTCCACTTGATGAACATACATTTTGGATTACATCTGCTGTGTATATTTGGTCCATTATATAAGTATTTTTTTCCTTGTACCTTTTGAGATCCCGAAGTGGCTTCTTAGGTTATTCCCATTCAATTCCAAGCTCTCCAACTTTGATAAGTTGCTGAAACACAATGGAAGACTGTCATCCTCAAGATTATTGCCAGAGAGAGACAAGTGTTAGAGATTGGCCAATCCACATAACTCTGTTAGAAAAAAATGGTCAAAATCTCATATTTGATTATACAGGACAGTGTTGAGAATAAGATTCAAGAACAACATGAAATCCCTTTTGTAGGGAAATCACAGCCACGTACGTTTTTTATTTTTCTTTAAAAAAAAAAAAGATCATGAACCATCCATGGTGGATCCCATTGTATCGAAACTCCCCGCGGGTACAAAATAGGTGGATCATGATGTTATTCACCTTTTGATGCATAAGGACCTTGTAATTGTTAAAGTCCATCAATATACATTAATACGCCATCCTCTAATGGCTTGAGCTTTTAGAGCAAGTGGTTGTTTGACAAAGTATCAAAGCAGAAAGTCAAATGTTCAAATCATCAGAGTAGCATGCCTATATAATATATTCTCCCACGGGGGGCCAGTAAAATCAATTTGTTAAAGCGCATAAGAGTCTTTGAGAAACTAGCCCTAGTTTTCGAGTGTCTTTCTCATGTTTGTGTTTTTAAACCATAATACATGATATGACTCCAATGGGCAATAACAAGATAGTTTAGAAACAACATACCTGAACAGGAAGTATTACTTTTGCTCAACTAATTATCCTAAAGATACAATGTGGTTAAACTTTGCAATCCATCAAAGCCTGTGATAGTAAATCAAGGAGAAGATGTTGGGGGGGGGGGGGGGGGGGGGGGTTTGCGGGGTTATGCCTCAAGTAACTTATCTTCGTTTTGTACTTATTAAGTAGAAGTGATTAAGTAACTTTTAGTGAAAAAGTTACTTATAATTGATCTTAAACCAAACTTACTTATCTTAAATAAGTTACTTATCTACTGTTGTTAAGTAGGAAAAGTAACTTATTTGGTGGTATCCAAACGGGCCCTAAGTGTCATTGCAAAGTTAGTTAGGTAACCCAACCTCTGACATTTACAGTTGTTGAACCCAAATTCTTGCAAGTCTATGTACTTGCAGCATTTCTCTTAACCCAAACACACCATGGAGTGTCTTTCTCAGCTCCACATTATAATAAATCTTGCAAGAAATTTTGTTTATACAGAACACAACAAGAGAAGAATGGATAGAAATGCAAAGAACAAGCTAGTATATCATAAACTTAAAATTTAAAAAAAAAAAAAAAAAAAAAAAAAACTTCAATGATGCACCCAACAACGTAGGCACTGTTTAGCGAGCAGCTATGGACAATTTTACCCATGCAATTAATCTTCAAAGAGCCCACTCGAGCCCGGTGTGAAAATGCCTCTGCATTAATTACCCCCAGTGAGGAGTCTCGAACACGAGACCTCCTGCTCTGATACCAATTTGATACAGGACAATTAACCACTTACTCTAAAAGCTCGAATTGTTAGAGTATGGTGAATTAATACCTTTATCTCATAGCACAGGCCCCACATCTTATGGGTTGGGACCTCGACTGAACCCCCTTCGTAGACGCCAAATCACATGGGCCGCCCACTCCGAGTGTTTCCCCACATCCTACGGCCTACCCCACTTGAGCCTGGTGTGAAAATGCCTTGCATTAATTACCCATGAAGAGAGGCAAAAGCCATGTTGAGGGTCAAATATTGCATATTAGACCCCAGTTATTGCCTGAATTTATGAGCATGATACCGTTTAACATCGTGCTTTAATCGTATTTTTGATGCAAGGTACATTTGCGAGCCTGGACTGAAACTGGGTGTTAAAAGCATAGATTTGACGCTCAGAATACACCAAGGCAAGGGACAGACCTCAGGGGATCAAAATCAACAGATTTACATGCCAAAGATTTGAGAAAATCGAGGAACTAAAGCTCAAGTGGCCTGAAGGGTGTCCAAAATGCGAGATCACAGGGTTCCCACCATCTGATCAGCTCAAAATGTTTTACAGGGCCTGAGGACTCCAAATTAACTATACACATCAAATTTTAGCCAGTGGATCTCTGTAAAAGTGGCCCACAGACAGATCAACCCATAAAACTTTGATATTGGGCCCACCTGCTATCTAGATATGCTTCAAAAATGATATTAAAGCATTAAATGAGATGAAAATACAGATGGACAGAGCGAATTTCTCATGAACATCTTCAAAGGACCCCACATATAAAGTAGAGTGCACCTTGCAGTGCACTCCTGAACTGCACCAGACCAACCAAGATTGGTCATCGGGCGTTGACCGATCCAAATTCGCATAAACAGCGTCCGTAAGGTGCGGACGCTGATTTAAGTTGTGGGCCCCATCCATTGTCCATATAGACAATCCAAACCGTCCATGAGAATCACGAGGCCTCTATCACTCAGGCCTAGGTGGCAAAATTCCAAGAAACAGCGATAATGGGTTTCCAGCCGTTCAAACGCAGGACGGACGGCAGCAAGAAAAATCCAGTGGTCCGCACCGAATCTAATTCAAAACCCACCTTTCCTGACTTGTTTTGTGCTGGGAATCAAATGGACGGCATGGATTTCTCATCAGAGCTTGATCGAGGCCTTCACTAGGATCCAGCGTAACTCGTACACGGGCTCTGTTTCGTAAGCGTCAGGGAAATTCGGCCATTGTGGGGCCCTTTATGTTTCTGATCACCATCGGATTGATGATCCGATCCGTCCAGCGGATGCAGAGGGGGGTCCTGACCCGAGCCATGAAGACAGAACAAGTTTTGGGACGATCAACGTCCTGATGATCGCTCCAAACGCAAGACAGTATGCGTTTTTCATCTTGCGCAGTCCGATTGCTGCAAATAGAGTTTACGCACTCCATGACGGACTCCAACTCAGTCGGTTCTCCAAACCGACAGCATTCCCTGCCGCCTATAAGATGAGAAGAAAGAGGGAGCTCAAGGGATCATCTTGGATTGGGTTGGAACGTGAGACAGAGAGTAGAGTTTGTTTTCTTTTCTTTTATTTTTATTTTTATTTTGTTTTGTTTAAGGGATCCAACCCATTCATGTTGGGTTGAACTTCTTAACTAGGGCTAAGAGGTGAAGCTTGTGGTGTGATGGGTAGTGTTCTACTGGCTTGATTCACGGTATGAACTGATTTGATGCTAGTTGATTTTATGGAATGCTTTCAGTTTTTAATGACGTGTTGTGACTTAAATTACAATCTATCTGCGATGGCTTTGAGTATGTCCATTCCCTTATTGTGATTATGCAGTTAGGAAGCCCTGTTGTTCACCATTGCCCCTTGGACATGGTCGGATGACAGAATTCTTCCTAACATTCATATATCTCCTAATTGGTTGTGGATTTGGTGTAGTTTTATTGTTTACTTTGTCTCAGGGGCATGGTTTTGTGATGGAATCGACTCTAATTCTCATACCTTTCATCTCTTTGAAGATTAGATCAAAGGAAGTTCAAATCGAGTTTTAGCAACATATCTTCCAACTGGATGAAGATGGGACTCGAAGTCCAGTTAAGTTCGTGAATCAAGCGTAGATCTCCCTAATCTCTACAAGTGGATCCTTGGCACCCTAGTTTCCTACCTTTAAATTTCACCAGTTTTAGATTAATATTTTCACAATTATTCCTTCATATTCACCTGATTAGATTTCATCTTAGTCTAGTTCTAGTTCTGGTTATTTTTAGACTACGTACAGGTTTCAGTCCCTGTGGATTCAACCTCGGTCTTACCAAGTTTATTACTACATCACAACCCTATACTTGGGGAGTGAACAAGTTTTTGGCGCCGTTGCCGGGAACTGACGGTTGCATATTCTGAGATTAACTAGTTTCAGGATTAGTTTAAGATTATGATTCTCTAATTTTAGGTTAGGTTTTTTTTTTTATTTCTAGAACCTAACATATTTTTCTTGTTTTGTAGGATCATGACACAAGCTTCTAATTTGGTAATTCCATTCCAATTTCTCTACTTTTTCTATTTTTAGAATTAGGGTTTGAGTTTTAGAAATTTTCTAATTCTAGTAATTTTCTATTTTTAGGAACTAGTTTATTTTTAGAAACTTTGCTCTTTTGCTTTTAGGAACTAGGTTAGTTATTTCCCTTTTTAGAAACTCTTTCTAATTTTAGAAACTAACTTTCTATTTTATTTTTTTAGAATTTTCTAACTTTTCTATTTCTATTTTAGAAATCAATTTCTTTTGTTTTCTTGTGCAGGATCTTAACATAGAACTCCAATCTGGTAACTTCTTTCTAACTTCTCCTCTACTTACTTTCTATATTGTTGTAAGATTTTTTCTTTAGAATTAGATTTAAAGTTAGGGTTTCACCATGTATATGCACGAGTGGGAATGTCAGTATGCTGAGAAGAATAACTTATATTGGGATGATGATGATAAAAATTAACCTATGTCTCAAAACTTTTCTGAAACTATCATTAAGAACCGATCGAAATATAAAGATCCACTGGTCAAAAAGTCCTTACGTGATCATATACAGGAGAACAATTACACCCCACGAATTAACAAAGCAGTACGTGAGTGTTGGGGTTATCATAACTATGGGAGTGAGAATTATTATCACTCATCTGATAAAAAGAAAACAATGCGTGATTATATTATGAGTGATAATAAATATTACCAACCATCCGACTCTCCCATATATGATCCGTATGACTATGATCAGTGGAAATATTAAAATTGGAAAAATGAACCAACAATATGTTATAGTGATTATTCTCTTGGATCCCTTACCTTTAAGATCCAACCAGAAACGATCCAAGAGGATTCATGTTTGGATATCATGGAAAATCAAAAATTATTCAACCAACATGTTGCAGACATGATAAAATCATTAGAAGTAATTGAATCACACCTCAATGAGATAAACAAGGCTAGTTTACCTCTGCCTCAACCCAATCCAGAGAAACAATGCGAGGAAAGTGATCCTAACTCGTTTATGAACAAATCTGAAATTTGGAATGAGATGTTGGATTCCATTAATGAGCATACGATTCAATTTCCCAATGAGTCAGTCTCAATGACTGTTCAAAAGAATGGTAAAGAGATGTGGCTATCTTTCAAATACAGTGATGATGACACACCTTCCTTACATGACACACAGGATTTCAATGATGGGTAGAGGTTAGTTTATTCGAACCTCAATCGAATTTAGGAATAGAATGTGAGGAGAGCAATCCCATCCCAAGTGTGCACTGCACGGAATTAGACGATGATGCATATTGGGATGATGATCATGAATGTTTAGCCCAAATTTCCTTGGAATTAATCTCAAGTATGGTCTGAGTCAGTGATCAAGAAGTACACGAAGTGATCGGCCAGAAAGATCTACTCTACTCATCTGCGATGTCTGATTTAAAGGTGGAGGATGAGCCCCTTACAACAGACCCTTCTAACTCTTGTGAAACATGTTTGGACTACTCCTCTGAATCGAATGATGATGTGATTCGGGAGAAGGACGAGTTGCTCACTACGACCCTGGAATTTGAAACCACTCAGTTGAGGCCACCATCTGAGGTCTACACGTTTGACGATTCAACGCCTCGATTGAGTAATTTCATTAAACAGAGTGATCACATCGATGCTTCCCCTATTGATCTTTAATCTGTCTATGCAGAACTAGAGCAAGAGAGCATGCCTCCATCCACTTTCAAGGACGATGGATTTCTTGGGCAAATCATCACGAGCTCCAATGTGGAACATAAGTCACTCTCAGTTAAAGTTCCTAACTCTTTGATGATTGTTTGGCACACTTTACAGATTTAAAAGATCCCATGACAAAAGGCAAAGTGGTTGCCTTGCAAGACAACATCTCGGTAGTCATCACTGACCGAGAGAACCCTTACTATGAAGCTCCTCCTTCCCTAGACCCTAAATGTTTACCACTAAAGGAAGAGGAGCTAAAAATTGAACTGAAGTTTGGAATTTCAAAATATATTGAGACTACATCACTTCTTAAGAAGTTTTCTGAACTTTATTTACTTTTAGTCTCTGATTCACCATGGGATATTAACTTTGAAACTTTTTCTGTCACAGGTGAATCATATATACTTTGAACACGTCAGAAAATTAAAAGGAAACCTTATGCTAAGGTCCATAAAATTCTTTGGAAAGTCATGCTCCAGGGCGTCCAAGCCTATTGCAAAAGTGGCTTTTGGATGATCCTGTTGAGGAACTTACTGAGAAACTTATCAAGATATTAGCCGGAAGAGGAACCTTGCGACATGATTGAGTAGTTTTTCCCTGCTTTCATAGGACTAGGGTAGTTTGCTTTATGTTGTTCTAGGATAGACAGTTTTATGTCATTAGGATAGTTTGCTTCCTGCATTGTCTTAACATAGTTTGCTTTCGTGTCTTCACTCTCGTACTGATCAGCTTTCATGCTGAGATCTCTGTGGAAAAGCCTCTTGAGTCCTTCGTCCAGGTACTATCTTTCCATTACTTCTCTTTCAATTTTGTTGTCCCATGTGCATTGCATGCTCACATCTTTTACATTGAGGACAATGTAGATTTTAGGTTGGGGGTGGGAGATTAGGTTACCTAATCAATGTTTTCTTGATCTTGAGTGAAAATTGTGAAAGTTTTTAAAATTTTCTAGACTTTCTTGTGAATTCGAAGTGATTTTGACGGCCATCTAAGGCACTTAGAATTTCAAGATACATGATGTTAGTAACTTATGACTCTTGGATTCAGTATCTGTCGGATTTCACAATTAAGTTTGAATTGTTAATCTAGAATTAGAAGTTGTAAGCATTAATTGAGTCATGATTTCATATGTCACATCTCGCTTTCACATTGAGGTTTCAGTCCAATATTAAAGGATTGACTTGGTAATCAGTAAGCATGAAAGGAACCAACCTTGAGAATTTGTCCATCCTGTTCAATAAGAAGAATAAAATAAAAAGAAAATACCTAGATACAAGAGAGCTGCCTGCGGAAAGGGTTGGGCAAACAAACTTCACCATGGGTTTTCTCCCCATAAGTGTAGAGTCGATTCCCCATGGTTAACATTTGAAAAAAAACTGGGCGATTGATCTTCACCATAGGTTTGCTCCCTATAGGTGAGGATTTGATTCCTTTCTTTAGCATTACTTTTCATGGAAAAATCAAGGGTTGGGATGTTGATCTATGAGGAAGGTTTTGGTTTAAGCTGTGGTTGACCTGAATGCTCTTGTGGAGTTCCAAGGATATCACGAAATAGAGAAATAAACTAGGATGATAAGACAAGATTTCACTATACACTCATGATACTCAATGTTAGAATTTTTCTAATTGATGGATTAATGCTTAGAACTTGATTATGAAGTTTTTCGTGTGCTTGAGTTCAAGGGAAGTAATGCCCAACATTCATGAATCTTAGACTTCTAGTATCTGGATTGTTTCCCAAAATCATTCGAGCTTTTACAAATTATCCTATAATTCTCAATTTATTTTTCGCATGCTTCGCTCGGGACTAGCAAAATGCTGGTTGAGGGTTGTGTTGAGAGTCAAATATTGCATATTAGACCCCAGTTATTGCCTAGATTTACGAGCACGATACCGTTTAACGCCGTGCTTTAATCGTATTTTTGATGCAAGGTGCATTTGCGAGCCTAGACCGAAACTAGGTGTTAAAAGCATAGATTTGATGCTCAAAATACACCAAGGCAAGGGATGGACCTCAGGGGATCAAAATCAACGGATTTATACTCCAAAGATTCGAGAAAATTGAGGAACTGAAGCTCAAGTGGCCTAAAGGGTGTCGAGAATGCGAGATCACAGGGTTCCCACCATCTGATCAGCTCAAAACTTTATACAAGGCATAAGGACTCCAAATTAACCGTACACATCAAATTTTAGCCAGTGGATCTCTGTGAAAGTGGCCCAACGGACAGATCAGCCCATTAAACTCTGATATTGGGCCCACCTGCTATCTGGATATGCTTCAAAAATTATATTAAAACATTAAATGAGATGAAAATACAGATGGACGGAGCGAATTTCTCACGAACATCTTCAAAGGACCCCACATATAAAGTTGAGTGCACCTTGCAGTGCACTCCCGAGTTGCACCAGACCAACCAAGATCGGTCATCGGGCGCTGACCGATCCAAATTCGCATAAACAATGTTCATAGGGTGCGGACGCTGATTCAAGTTGTGGGCCCCATCCATTGTCCATATAGACAATCCAAACCGTCCATGAGAATCATGAGGCTCTATCACTCAGGCCTAGGTGGCGAAATTTCAAGAAACAGCGATAATGGGTTTCCAGCCGTTCAAATGCAGGACAGACGGCAGCAAGAAAAATCCAGTGGTCCGCACAGATTCTAATTCAAAACCCACCTTTCCTAACTTGTTTTCTGCTGGAAATCAAATGGACGGCGTGGATTTCTCATCAGAGCTTGATCGAGGCCCTCACTAGGATCCAGCGTAACTCGTACGCGGGCTCTGTCAAGCGTCCGGGAAATCCGGCTATTGTGGGGCTCTTTGTGTTTTCTGATCACCATTGGATCGATGATCCGATCCATCCAGCGAATGCAGAGGGGGGTCCTAACCCGAGCCCTGAAGACAGAACAAGTTTTGGGACGATCAACGTCCTGATGATCGCTCCAAACGCAAGACATTATGCATTTTTCGTCTTACACAGTTCGGATGCTGCAGATAGAGTTTATGCACTCCATGACCGACTTCAACTCGGTCGGTTCTCCAAACCAATAGTGTTCCCTGTCGCCTATAAGATGAGAAGAAAGAGGGAGCTCAAGGGATCATCTTGGCTTGGGTTGGAACATGAGATAGAGAGTAGAGTTTATTTTCTTTTCTTTTATTTTTATTTTGTTTTGTTTAAGGGATCCAGCCCATTCATGTTGGGCTGAACCTCTTAGCTAGGGCTAAGAGGTGAAGCTTGTGGTGTGATGGGTAGTGTTCTACTGGTTTGATTCATGGTATGAACTGATTTGATGCTAGTTGATTTTATGGAATGCTTTCAGTTTTTAATGATGTGTTGTGACTTAAATTATAATATATCTGTGATGGCTTTGAGTATGTCCATTCCCTTATTGTGATTATGCAGTTAGGAAGTTCACCATTGCCCCTTGGACATGGTCGAATGACAGAATCCTTCCTAACATTCATATATCTCCTGATTAGTTGTGGATTTGGTGTAGTTCTATTGTTTACTTTGTCTCAGGGGCATGGTTTTGTGATGGAATCGACTCTAATTCTCATACCTTTCATCTCTTTGAAGACTAGATCAAAGGAAGTTCAAATCGAGTTTTAGCGACATATCTTCCAACTGGATGAAGATGGGACTCGAAGTCCAGTTGAGTTCATGAATTAAGCGTAGATCTCCCTGATCTCTACAAGTGGATCCTTGGCACCCTAGTTTCCTACCTTTAAATTTCATCAGTTTTAGATTAATATTTTCACAATTATTCCTTCATATTCACCTGATTAGATTTCATCTTAGTCTAGTTCTAGTTCTGGTTATTTTCAGACTACGTACAGGTTTCAGTCCCTGTGGATTCGACCTCGGTCTTACCAAGTTTATTACTACATCACAACCCTATACTTGGGGAGTGAACAAGCCACGAGCTAGAACGTCTCAAAGTTGACCCAACCCAACACTGGACCCAACTTTTCAACACTTCAATGTGTCAAATTTGGATCGCCCAAAAGTAGACTCAACCCAGAGGAACCTAGTCTCTCTTTTATTGTTGATTTATTTGTTTCAGTTTTAGTAAGGACCTCCAAGGCAGTAAGTCAAGGAAGTCAAGGAAGCAGGACTTCAAGGGTTGGATCAAGCCCTCCAGGGTGTATGGGTTCTCTACTAGGTCAATGAGCCAAAGGCTATACAGGAACCTATCCTATAATAAAATTATTTTCTTATGGTAATTAAGACAATTAACCAAGGGCTTGTTTGAATGGGCACCAAATTAATGAATCTGGAAAATTTTTAATTAACAAATTTATGAGTTATGTAATCAATATGTTTAGGTTAGCTTTAATTGTTAAATTCACTAATTAGCCAATTAGCAGAAGGGGCAGAAATCTTGAACTTGACGATTAAAATAAAAAGTTATCATTCCCTAATTCATGAAGTTGGGAAACTAAGGGTGTGTTTGGATGCATGAAATTAGTCAATTCATGAATTTGGAAGTTCATATATTGGTATTTTCATAACATTGAAAATTCATTCATCAGCAAATTTATTGTTTGGGGTTCCGCTTGTCAAATTGATGATTTTTCTAAGTTTGTTGTTTGGTTGGCCTTATCGAAATCTATATTTCAGAAGGGTGGTTCAAGTCCTTTGAAATCACTTGCCATTGGATAGTTAATCTAATCAATGGTTGCAAGATCAATGGTTGAAATTGAATTTAATACAAAAAATGATCCAATCATTGATCCAAGCCATTCATCTCATGTCTCACCTAGGAAAATTGATGGAATTTGGCAAATCCAATCATTATAAGACTATCCATCATATGAGGCCCACCTTGATTGCCCCACATCTCAAAAGTCATTTTTATTGTATGATCCTAAACAACAATCATGGCTATGAAAATGGATGGTTCATATTGGTTATACTAAAAATACGTCCAATCATTTATTTAGACTGACTATGTTACAATGCCAACCTTTGATGACTGATTCGCCCTCTGAAAATCACTCTAATATGATGATCTTGTCCTTATTTATGATATTATAAGAGGTCCTATTAGTGACATGGACCGTCCTTCAAGTGGCCCACCTTTCCTCACCCTTTCCTCCTAAAAAATCACTTTGATTTTATGATACTAACCATCCAATCAATGGCAAGGAAATGCATGATCATTTTATTATACCAAAGAAATGTCTAACCATTGTCCATCGAGTGGGTCTATCTTTTAAGGCTAACCCCTTCTGAAAATTCACTTTAATAAGATGATCCTTCTTTTTCATACACACACACATGGGTACTTGAACCCATGACCTCAATGTTGAAGTCCACTTTGTCTACCATTGAGCCATGGGTTGGAACCTTAATCTGATGATCCTAACTGATAATCAATGGCTAGGAAACGAATAATCCATATTTAGTATACTAGAAAAATATTTGATTATTATCCACCTTGTGGTGTCTATCTTTGACTTAATCACATAAAAATAAAAATAATAATAATAATAATAACTACTACTTTAACTAGATGGTATTGACTAGCTAATCAATGTCTCGAAAGCCTGATGGTCTAGATTGATCATATCATATTTTCCTTCATCTGGGTCCACCTTTGAGGTCATCCCTCTTGAAGATCACTTTGACTGAATGTAATAACCATCAGATCAATGGCTACAGAAATGGACATTTTACGGAGGGTGCGAAACCATTCTCAATCTTTACCCCATGAAACCCTTAGGGCCCATTTGGACTCACTTCCATGAAAGGGGTTTTTGCTAAAGGAGTTTTCATGCCTAGTTGCTCCGTAGGCATATGAAAACCAATATAATTGGTCTGTCTCGAGTCATCTTTTTAGCATCTATTTTTCTGAGTGGGGGATGATTCGGGAGTTCTCCCAAATGCATCCAAATGTATAAATGCAAATTGTCGGGAATTTTAGCCTACGGAATCACAAAGATCTAGATCTAGGATAGCAAGCACGGAAAAGAACATGCAGATTTAACATGGAAAACCCTTGTGGGAAAAAACCACGGCACAAAGCGACAGAATTCTACTATGAAAGCATCAATTACAAAGAGAGAGGACTTACCCGATTCAAACAACCTCGAATCTCACCCTTTGATAACCTCAGAATCCTTTAAAATATCTTTAGGAAGCCTTAGAATCCTTTAAAATAGCCCTATGGACGCTTATTTATAGTTTAGGAAACTTAACTTTCGCACCCTTGCGAAACCGTCTCAGATTTCTGCAGTCCGCATAAGATCCGGACTCGAATCTGCGTAACTTCGACTGGTTGAGCCAAGTCCTCTACTGGTCGAGGGACCCCCTCGACCGATCGAGTGCCTCGGACACCCAAATAACGAGCTCGCTGGACTTTAAGTCGAGCAGGCCTCGACCGGTCGAGTGAACCCTCGATCGATCAAGCCATGCTCTCGACCAGTCGAGCATCCCAAACATTGAAGACTTTAAAAAAGTCTGACAACAATCTCCACCAAGTATTCAATCTTCAACCGTGTAGCTTCTTGACCTCTTCTCTTATCTCTGCATCATATCATAGCTTCTTGTGCACACTTTGTCCTTCTTTTCTGTCATCGCCAAGCCCAGAGAAGTTACACATAACTTGAACTTCTCTGCAGGAACGATCTAGGTGAACATGCCTGCCGGATTTGAGTCCACGTGCCCAACCACCTTTGTTCCTGTCTTCTCAAAAGAAAAGATGTAGTCTTCTTACCATCTCACCGCTACCCAATATTGCTTACCGGGGTACTTGCACACAACACTGATAGCCTGTGAAATAATTGGTCTAATCCAGACCATGGCATACACTGCTAACCGCATTCGAATAAGACTCATAAGATATTTTGCTTTTCCTTATCTGTTTTGGGACATGTCCTGAGGAAAACTTGAGGAGAGACGCGTAGAGAACACTCTTCGGCTTTACCTGGTCCATCACATCCTTGATCAATACCTACACATAAGGTATTCCTCCCATAATTTCCAAAGCCTACTCCTCTTTCAGTCTCAACGCCGAGAACCATCTTTGCAGCCCCTCAATCCTTCATCCCGAATGTCCCACTTAACCGAGTTTTCAGTGCATTGATTTCAGACATGTCATAATTGGCGATCTACATGTCATAAATTCTTGACTCACCATGAAGGAATTAAACCACTACATAGGCGACAGGTCGAACCACGACCTCCTGCAAAGTCTTTTCTCAGCCCCTTTAACTTTGAATCGCTCTGGTTTCTTCATGTAGAACTACTCTTTCAATTTTCCTTGCAGAAGTGCGGACTCCATCCATCCTTCTAGCCTAAGATCACATTGGCCAACCAGCGCCAATCACGGATCTAATAGACACCTGCTATACCATCGGCTCGAATATCTCTGAGAAGTCGATCCCTTCTTTCTGAGCATAACCCTTCGCTACCAACCTCGTACTGTATCTATGTTGTATCCTCCTGAAGATCCGTACATTCGACCACTCTCTGGCCCACTAGAAGCTCCACCAGCTCCCATATGTCGGTCTGGTACAATGAATCCATCACATCGCCTATAGTCACCTTTCACTTCTCAGCATTAGGCTCACCTAGAGCCATTTGAATAGAAGATGAATCTCCTGCGATATTGGAGTCATCCATATACCTCACCGATATCCTGCAACCATGCTGTGTGATTCTTCTCACAGGTGGCTGCTCCACCTACTCTATATCCCTGTCCGCACGTCTCAGCCTTCCTGCCCTGCCCGTTCATGTGGCCATGCCCAGCATGCCACATACGTGCAGAGGTGGAATCCGCTACATCCACTGTAGCTCCACCTTTTGAAGTGCTCCCGATCAACCTGTACAAGTTACCGAGTCGTTGCACTTTCATGATTACTCGTGCCCCTTTAGATACATTAAGAGCACCCTCAATACCTGTGTACTTGCATCCTTTTGCCTCAAGTATACTAAGAGAAATCAGATTCTGCTTTAAATCAGGAACGTGTCTGACATCAGTCAAGGTACGCTCTACCCCATCAAACATCTTGATGCGCATCGAACTAACAACCACAACATTACAGGCAATGCCATTGCTCATAAATACCTGTCCACCATCGCACTCCCTGTAGCTGGTGAACCAACTCCAATGAGAAGTCATGTGAAAAGATGCCCATGTGTCTAGCATCCACTCGTCCTTACGATCATCGTATGGCCGCTTATTTGTAGACACAGACAAAACATTACCATCACATCCACTCGATCCATCTGACGTGGCAGCATTGGCCTCCCTATATGAAGCCTTAAAATCTTCTCTTTTCGATTTAGGATTTTCATAATCCTTCTTCACATGTCCTTCCTTTCTACAGTTCCAGCACTTTACCTTTCCTTTGCCCTTGCCCCTGGATTTGGATTTAGAACCTGAAGAACCTGTACCTTGTTCAGAATTCCTACCCCATGTAAGCAGTGTCTCAGAAGATATCCCCATGTCGACGTTAAGCTTTCTCATAGCCTTCCCTTGAAGGGCCGAGATAACGATGTCAACACTTAGGGTTTTATTCGTTGAGCACATTGTGTCCTTGAATGACTCATAAGACACCGGAAGAGAATTCAACAACATACATACTTGTCTTCATCTTTCATCACTTCCTCCATATCTAGTAATTTGTAAACAAATTTATTAAAGTTACTGATGTAAGCCTCTAGATCTCCACCCTCTGCCATCATGAAGTTATACCACTGCCGCTTCAAGTGTAGGCGATTTTCAGATGATTTTTTCACATAGACATCATCTAACTTCGCCCATAACTTAGCCGTAGTTTTCTCCCTCGTGACATTGTAGAGAACCTCATCCGTGAGATATAAATGGATCAATGATAAAGCCTTTTTATCAAGAGTATTCCAATCATCATTAATTATAGTACACTTTTGCTCCTCAAGAGCACCATCTTTGCCTTGCTTGATTAAGGAACTGATCATCTTGATCTTCCATAACTCAAAATTATTTTTCCCTGAGTACTTCTCAATATCATACCTAGTGCTTCCCATTATTACTAATCCTTCAGATTCAGATACGTGCCCCAACGATTTCTCTAATACCACTTGTTGGGATTTTTGGCCTGCGGAATCACACAGATCTAGATCTAGGATAACAATCCAATGGCACCAAGCACAGAAGAGAACACGTAGATTTAATGTGGAAAACCCTTGCGGGAAAAAACTATGGCACAAAGCGACAGAATTTCACTATGAAAGCATCAATTACAAAGAGAGGGAACTTACCCGATTCGATCAACCTTGAATCTCACCCTTGCTACACCCTTTGATAACCCTAGAACCCTTTAGAATACCTTTACGAAGCCTTAGAATCCTTTAGAATAACCCTTTGGACCCCTATTTATAGTTTAGGAAACTTTACTTTCGCATCCTTGCGAAACCGCCTCAGATTTCCGTAGTCCGCACAAGATCCGGACTCGAATCTGCGTAACCTCGATTGGTCGAGTCGAGTCCTCAACTGCTCGAGGGACCCCCTTGACCGGTCAAGTGACCCGGACACCCAAATAACGAGCTCACTGGACTTTGAGTCGAACAGACCCTCGACTAGTGGAGCCATGCTCTCAACCAGTCGAGCGTCCCAAACATTGAAAACTTTAAAAAAGTCTGACAACACAAATTGGGGTTTGGCTCACAACATCACTTAGAAATCAAAGGACTATTTTGAAGGCTCTAAATGAGCCCTGAGGAGTCATTTGGATGCATGTAAAGTCTTTAAGTAGTAATTCAATTACAAGTAATTGAATTACATGGGTCGTTTGGATGGATGTATTTGCTTGTAATTGGATTACAGGATTACAAGCAACGATCTATTTTTTAAAACTTTTCGATGTAGGTAGAATTGCAACGCGGCTTCGACATTCCCACCCTTCCCTTTTTCCAATGGCCAGACCTATGGTTCAGTGCTATAAATCATCGTACATTTATGGTCCATTGTATACAGCGCCCACTATACACGTGGGCCCACTGTATTCACTCTACGTGTATTGTTCATTTATCTCCAAGGAATTACTGGTCCACTTTTGTAGCCTACCAAATGATTAGTTTAGCATAAGGATTAACAATAGACTTTATTGTGTTGGACTTATCCTAATGATCCATCAAACACTTTATATGTCATTTGATGATTTTTAAAGAATTGACCACTCTAAGCTCCGTCATGTATGAATATTCAATTATAAACTATAAATAATTTACAAGTAATCTAAATACAAATAATTATATATATATATATAGAAAAGGTTCTATGCGGTCAAGCTCATGGGAACTTCCTAAGAGGTCGAGCTATGTGGGCCCCACCATGATGTATGTCGAACATCAACACCATGCATTTGATGGGTCCCTTTTAAATTATGGGATATCCCAAAAATCAACTGTATACGAAACTTAGGTGGGCCATACCATCTAAAATCATGTGAAGACATGCCTAAAACATATAAAAGCACTTGGTGGGCCCACCTGAAATTTAGATACGTCTAAAACTTGGTCTGACCCCTTACCCAAGTGGGACACATATAATAGATGGGCTGAATTTGTGAACCAAATCTCGGTGGGCCAAACAAATGATTATAAATGTTTTAATGGAGGGTAACCCCTCTCAACTTTTGCATGTGGTGTGGCCCACATAAGTCACGGATTGACTTGATTTTTAAGCCCAAGGCCCACATGGAATGGTGCATCTGGTTGATGGGGTAGATGTTTCGCACGCATCACAGTGCAGCCCACACAACTTTACCTCATGAGAAGTTCCCATGAGCACGGCCACATAGAACCTTTTCCATATATATATATATATATATATATATATATATATATATATATATGGGAAAAGGTACAATGAGCTCGAGCGTATTACGGTCGTCCGTGAGGTCGAGCTGTGTGGGCCCCACCGTGATGCCTTTTGAAAATCAACACCGTCCACCAGATGCACCATTCCATCGTGGGCCTAGACGGCCCAAAATCAGCCGTATACGGAACTCAGCTGGGCCACACCATATAAAATCATGTGAATACATGCCAAAAACATATAAAAGCACTTGGTGGGGCCCACCTGAGTTTTCCATGTGAAACTTGGTCTGAACCCTCATTCAAGTAGGACACACATAATGGATGGGTTGGATTTGCAAACCACATCTCGGTGGAACCTCAAAAATGGTTATGAATGTTTTAATGGTGCACGGCCCCTCTGCACTTCTGTATGTGGTGTGGCCCACAAAAGTCACGGATTGACTTGATTTTGGGCCGTCCAGGCCCACGATGGAATGGTGCATCTGGTGGACGATGTTGATGTTCGAAAGACATCACGGTGGGGCCCACACAGCTCGACCTCATGGACGACCATAATATGCTCGAGCTCCTTGTACCTTTTCCCTATATATATATATATATATATATATATATATATATATATATATATATATATATATATATATATATAGATAACACTTGGATGAGGGATCAGACCAAGTTTCATATGCATCCAAATTTCAGGAGAGCCCCACGAAGTGCTTTTATATGTTTTAGGCATGTCTTCACATGATTTTAGATGGTATGCCCCCACCTCAATTCTGTATATGGCTGATTTTTGGGATATCCCATAATTTAAAAAGGACCCATCAAAATGCATGATGTTGATGTTCTATATACATCACATTGGGGCCACACAGCTTGACCTCATGGGAAGTTATATATATATATATATATATATATATATATATATATATATATATATATAGGTACTATGCACTCGAGCTCATGATAAGCTCCCGTGAGGTCGAGCTGTGTGGGCCCCACCGTGATGCGTGTCGACCATCAACACCGTGCATTTGATGGGTCCCCTTTAAATTATGGGATACCCCAAAAATCAGCCCTATACGGAACTCAGGTGGGCCATACCATCTAAAATTATGTGAAGATACCTTTAAAACATATAAAAGCACTTGGTGGGGCCCACCTGAGTTTTGCATGCGCCTGAAACTCGGTGGGCCCTCAAAATGGTTATGAATGTTTTAATGGTGCACGACCCCTCTCAACTTCTGTATGTGGTGTGGCCCACACAAGTCATGGATTGACTTGATTTTTGAGACTAGGCCTACGATGGATTGGTGCATCTGACTGATGGGGTAGATGTTCGAAACGCATCACGGTGGGGCCCACACAGCTCGAGCGCATAATACCTTTTCCCATATATATATATATATATATATATATATATATATATATATATATATATATATATATATAACCACACAACCATTTTTTTAAAAGGTTTTTGTGAGAAATCTTTTGCATGAGTGGATTTGTCCAATCACTGTTGTTTCTGTTCATGGTCGTTTTAGGGATCTCTATGATGAATTAACAGTTTCGATCTCACCATACTTGCTACGAGGAATGGATCTCTATGATGGAAACATGTAATGAATGAATGGTTCATGTTATTTTGTAGATTTTCTGGTAGCCCTCTTTTATTATTAGTATTGTCGTTATTAGTGTTGTTTAATGTAGAATCCTAAAACCTAAATTAGTAAATGGGTTGTGTCTGTCAACAAGGGAGGGTTTGAATGTTGCCACCCTTATGATTATTTATTTATTTTTTTATTTTTTTATATATTGTTTTTTGTCTAATCTCTTTTTTTTCTTCTTATTTATTTATTAATATTATTATTTTTTTCTGTAGCCAACACCAATATAGTCTGAGAATCCTTGCACTCCCTAGTGTTGATTTTATTTCTGTCAAAGAGTTGGAAGAGCTGTTGCAACCGTAGATCAGGTACTTCTCTTTCCACAGTATTTAATTTGCTTATCTGAGCTTTGTTCTATTCAGTTGGTTTTCTTAAGAGATAAATACTCCCGTTACATCTGTTGACTTGGAAAGTCCCAACGTATCATACTGCAATAAGTAGGATGTATTAAAAAAAGCACAGTCAATTTTATATGTTGAATATCATTGGGTTGTCTGGCAACTTGTCTATAGAAAGCTGGAGGTAATGGGGGTAGTCCCAGAAAGTAGACAATAAGCTATTTTACAAACTAGCATTTTGTCCCTGACAAGGCATCTTATGACCTAGCGACCTTCTCATTTGTGGCTAAGAGCCTCATGAACCATGTTGGAGTTCAAGTATCAGTCATTGATCCATAAAGAGTTTTTGTTTTCTTTTTTCTATTGCTTTCATCATCTTCTTTTTTGTTTTTTTTTTTTTTTTTTTATGTGTGTGAACTTCATATGTAGGAAGTACACACCCCAATGGATATAAGCAAAGAGAAAACGATGTTCCAAAGCATCTCACACGATTGACTAAAATGCAAACTAAAAAAAAAAAATACAAACCTTAAGTAATATTAGTAGCCGTTGCCATAAACAAAAATGATTTTGGATAGTTTTATTTTATTTTGGTCCCTTTATTCCAATAATTTGGGGTTGGCTTTCTTTTATGACGATGTTCAATGCATGTTTAAATATAAAGGTCACTGCAAAAAATATGGCTTTCAGGGGCATTTTTAGCACAGGCGGCCACAACAAACCACCGCTCTAGATGAAATGTGGGGGCATTTTCATTTGGCCGCCCGTGTACAAAACGGGCCACCGCCTCTGTTTTGAAAAAAAAAAAACCCTAAAGCCTATCCCGCGCAGCGCCCCCAAATTTCTAAAACTGCGTATACGCGCGCCTATACCAATTCCATCGCGCCTCTTCTTCTCCCATTTCTACCGAAACCCATCTCCAGTCTCTCTCTCTAGATCTCTCTCTCTCCCTCATTTTCTTCAATGTGTTGTTCCTTCTTCGATCTCTCTCCGACAATCGAAGAAAATTGAAGAAAGAAGAGAAAATCGAAGGTACGCTCTCTCGATTCTCTCCCTTCATCTCTCTCTCTCTCTCTCTCTCTCTCTCTCTCACTTCCCCTTTTGATTATCCAAAGAATGACAACCATATATGCCGTTGTCCATGGCCGACATCTCGGAGTTCGTTGTTTGAAGAAATGCTTCAACCAATAACGTGTACCGCTGTTGTACATTTAATCTCTGTGTTTCTTTCATACTTTTTTGGCCCATCCATGAGTGGATTAACCTGATATATGGGAGGGGAACAAACAACATAGATCCTCGATCTCGGATCCCATTTTCATGAAATAGGGTTTCGATTCTCGATCTCGGATCCCATTTTGGAGGCTAGTTTTGTTGAGATTTGTTTTCTGGATTGGTTTGGTGATTTTCGTATTAATGTCTGCATGTCTAGTGTTTAATCTGCCATGTGTATCAAATAACTTCTCAAATGCCTGTGTAGAGAGAGGGTTAACATTTTCTATCTTGGAAGGAAGAATCTGATGTGATCGGCCAATCAAAAACTGACATCATCTACTCTCCAAACCCATCTCTCTCTCTCTCTCTCTCTCTCTCTCTCTCTCTCTCTCTCTCTCTCTCTCTCTCTCTCTCTCTCTACAAAACCCAAACGAAATGCATCAACAAACAACAACGGTAAGAAGAATGACAATGGTGAGCTTCAACACCCTCTTCCCTTCCCCTCCTACTAACATGCGCCCCGGGTGCATTGATGTTTCGGTTATCTCTCATTTTTCTCTTGGCAAGGTATTTCCTTCTCTCTTTTTTTTTTGCATTTTTTTTTTAAATTTTTTCACAAGGGTAGAGCTATTTTGGGTTTCTGTTATTTTGTCATGGGTATGCAAGTAATGGCCATTTTTGCTTTGCCTTGTTATTATTATTTTAAAAAAATTTGGAGGTATAAGGGTAGAGTTGTTTTAGGTGTGTCTTAATTTGTCTTGGTTTGGCTTGTTTTGGTTTGAATTTGATTCATACAGGTTATTGTATGTTATCATCAATGTTTTGGTATCTCTCATATTTTTCTTTTGGTAAGTTATTTTCCTTTTTTTTTTTTTTTTTTTTTTTTGAATTTTTTAATTTTTCAAAAGGATAGAGCTATTTTGGCCTTTTGGGTTCTGTTATTTTTTCATGGATGTGGAAATCTTAGGCATTTTTTCTTTGCCATTTTTTTAAAATGTTGTTGGAAGTTTTGATGGTGGATCTGTTTTGTGTGTGTTAATTCATCACATGCATCTATATTTCTATGCACTTTGTAATGGATTGTTGCTATTTTCGTTTAGGCATTTGACAACTCACAAGAATCAACATCTTGTAATGTACTACTGATCCCACAATTGTGCGCAGATATTTGGATTTGCTATTTTCATGTACTACCTAAAATATAGCTTATTTTCGCTTTCTTTCTTTGCCATCTATATTACACATCAAAATAAGTCGAAGTTGATGATGTTATGTATATGTGTGTTAATTGGGTTTTGAACAATGCTTAAGAGATCAAATATATGGAAAAACCTTGTCTTTTATGGATTAAAATGACTCTAAATACACATGGCTCTGTTTTCTTAGATCCCATTTTCTCACTTTTTCACCTTAAAATGCAAGTGAATAAGAGCCATTCTTATCCCACGTTATTACATTCAGAAGATTTGGGAGTTTGTGGGTTACCCTTTTGAGTTGGATTTGCAACCTTTCGTTAGCAGCCCAAATGACGATGACAACGTGAGTTGAAACTTCCGCCTCAACCATTGAATTAACAACTGTATGTTTGGTTTTCATTTGACTGATTTTTATTTTTTAATAAAATAAAATTTGATGTCTTTCTTAATTTTTTGGATATTAGGTGAATCTCTAAAAATACCCATTGTTCAACAAAATTTCTTTCATGCCAACCTTGTATTGCTACAATTGAGGTTGTGGCAAGATCAGTAGCATGGCTTGAAAGAAGCCTTTCTTGTGTTTGTGCTCAGAGAAGAGAGAATGGTGCTCGTTCATCATTTGAACTAACCCCTTCTTGGTAATTTCCTACCTTTGATTTCACTACATTCAATTTTTGGTTTGTTGTTCAACTTGTGGATTCCATTCTAATTGCAATACATGCTTAAAGCTTCAAAAATGGGATGAGTTCTTGCCCAAAAACATATCTCCCCAGTTAACCAACAAGTGCATAATATGCATTACATATATTATTTTTTATCCCCCTGGTTCATGAAGAGAACATTTTGCCCACATTATTTTATGCAAACTCAAAAAAATCTATATTTGGTACTTCTTAACTATGTAGTTTCATCTAAAAAAGAAAAAGAAAGCTTATGAGCTTGATTTGCATCATTTTTGAGCTCATGCCTTAGAATGAGTTGGAAAAACAGATAGACAACATGGATAAAATGGATAAAACACATACATCGCGATAGGCCTCACAGAGCTTGGGCCACGTTGTGGCATCTTTGCGCAGCAATCTGCTTCCATGACATCCACCCTGTACATCAGTTTCACCACCTCGTGTTAGGGCCACGTTGTGGCGGGTACTACAGGCAATCTGCTTCCATGACATCCACCCTGTACATCAGTTTCACCACCTCGTGTTAGGATATGAGCCCAAAAATGACTGGATCCAAAACTCAAGTAGGCCATGCCAAATTAAACAATGGAGATTGAACACCCACTATTGAAACCTTCATTGGTGAAAACTGATGGACAGGGTAGATGTCATGTGGACATGTTGGTGGGACTGTTATGTTCCCAAGGGTTTAAAGAGCCTAACTTTAGGCATTCCATTAGTCCTATGGTTTATGGCTTAAGATTAGCGAAAAGTTGTGTTTCATCAATAATCACATACCTGATTGGTGTATGAGACTTTGTTGTGTTTCATCAGTAATCAAATACATGATTGGTCAAAAGCTTCTCAATCAACATCTGTCAGCATTGCCTGCAATTTTCATATTCTTATGCAATCAGGTGGTCTTTTTTTTTTCTTTTCTTTTTTCTTTTGTATGTTGCAGGTTGCATTGTTGGACAAGGGGCTATGATATTGACATTTTCAAACTTTCTATAGTCTCTTTCAATTATTCTAGTTTCTAGTGATTGCATTCACATGCTCAGGAAGAAGTCTTATTGATACAAAATCTGGAATTGTAAGTAGGGATTTGGTTGTCTCACCCCACTCTTGGCATTTCTGTTTGGTGAATTGAGTGAATCGTGATTCAATTCAGTTGAGCATCCAAATAGACCCGAATAGATATTATGGGTCTTGTTGATTCACGCAGACTTTCTTTGTATCTCATGTATTTGGTTTTATTATTATTACAATAATCTCTGTTATATCCAAAAGGATCTTGTTTAATCGACGTGCGGTACAATTGCTTTCCAAATGGTGGCGGACCGAGATTACTAGAAACTCCATTGGCGGCCAAACGGATCTTCCTCATTCCATGTTGCAAGATTCATGTTGTTGAGTGTGCAACTTTTCTGCTAGCATCCAGCCATGACTTGTATAAATTTCTACTCATAGCCTCTTCAATGGTTCTGATTCTAGCACTTGCAAAATTGGTTTATGTATCAGGAGTGGATGTTCTGATGTTTTGAGTTTCGGCTAGTGTTTTTTGTTGGCTAGGTTTCTATATAACTTTTGTTTGATAGCAGCTGAACTATTTTAGTTAATTCCAATTTGAATTGCAGTCACTAGTATGAAGAATTCGTCTTTGACTATTCTTGGGCTGATGCTTACTACAACTATGATGCTCAACATGCCTAATTTGAAGTGCAGTCACTCGTAGTTCTAGTTTTCTTCATCAGATATTTGTACCATTGCATTTGTGGCTTGAATTTGTACTTTATCCATTTTCTTTTCTCTCTCCCTTTACTTTTTCATATTGCTTCTTAAATATTAGTTTTTGGTTCTATAATATTTAAATTTTTGTTTGTGCTTTAACAGTTCGACTAAGGCTTCTAGTTTCTTGACCATCGCTATTGGTGGTAGCAATGCCATGGGAATCGAAAACCCATCCGACCTTTTCATGCAGATGAGAAGATAGAAGGTCTCCAACAAGATTTGCAGTTGAAAACCAAGAAACCAGATGTTGCTTTTACTTGGAATCAATGATACTGGTACGAAGTCTCTGTTTTTATTTTTATGGAACCAAAGCTGCAGTGTTCTCCCGAACATCAAATCTTCTTGTTTTGACAATGATACTGTTTCATTTATTCATTTTGATGGAGAGAGTGATAAGGATGTGTCTAAACTTGTGTCTGATTTTGAGGCATACATGTCCTAGTTGGTGTATTAAAGCTTATAGTTGTAGAGCATAACAATGATACTTAAATACCATCTTCTATGCATTCATGCCTAATTTGAATTGCAGTCACTCGTAGTTCTAGTTTTTTTCATCTGATATTTGTACACCACATTTGTGGCTTGAATTTGTACTTTATCCATTTTCTTTTCTCTCTCCCTTTACTTTTTCATATTGATTCTTAAAGATTAGTTTTTGGTTCTATAATATTTAAATTTTTGTTTGTTGCTTTAATGGTTTGACCGGAAAAGCTTCTAGTTTCTTGACCATCTCTATTGGTGGTAGCAATGTCATGGGAATCGAAAACCCATCCAACCTTTTCATGCAGATGAGAAGATAGAAGGTCTCCGATAAGATTTGCAGTTGAAAACCAGGTAACCAGATGTTGCTTTTACTTGGAATCAATGATACTGGTACCCATATTGATGTGGGAAGTGTCTAGTTTTATTTTTATGGAACCGAAGCTGCAGTGTTCTTCTAAACATCAAATCTTCTTGTTTTGACAATGATACTGTTTCATTTATTCATTTTGAGCCTGGAATGATGAAAAGGTCCAAGCCAAAATCTCCATCTCATACACTGTTGCTTGCCTTTTGCTTCTGGTGTATACACCTCGTGTTTGGTGGAGAGATGCAAAGCTAAAGACACAGCTAATGCTTCAACAGACCCAGATGAAGGTATGCATCCTTAGCATTCAATCTCTATTATGAAAATTTAGAGTTTCATCTTAACATGAACTCTATTTTCTCTTGTTTTGAATCATTTGATTGAAACCAAGTGACATCGTTTTGTTTTGATATATTTTCTCTTACTTAATGAAGTACAAATGTGAATTATCTGAGAACTCAGCCACTGGGAGCCTTGACACTTGCTACTAGTCTCAAACCTAGAAAATGGTCGAGGTCTCTCTTAGGTTGGCTGTTGGCATTTCTTTTGAATTATCTGAGAACTTAGCCACTGGGAGCCTTGGTACTCTAAATGCACCTTGGACGAGGACATGTCTCCATTTCAAACTGCTTTGACCTTGGAAAATCCAACATCCCCAATATGTAGATATATGATGTTAAAAGACATTAGTAACTCTGAACGGTCCCCACCCAATGTAGAGGAGGGTTGATGTTAGGTAGGAAGCCAGTAGCTTTGGCCACTGTCATGAGAATTCTTGTTTCAAATCTTCAAGATTGGTGAAACAGGATTTGTGAAGCCGACCCCAAATAGCTGGCATGGGGCAATTTAGAGAATGAAATACTTCACACCCTTGCATTCTTAGGAAGTGTTATGATTTGGTCACAGGTGTGATATAAAATCTTCTAATGGTTCTCAAATAATTAAATTGCACTTCATTTTCAAAAAATTGACTATAGTTTTCATGTCTCATAGTACTCTTTTTCTTGTATTTGGTGTGGAAACTTGAATTTCATTCATGTAATCATCATGTGATGAGACATCTCGTTTTTTTTTTCCTCACTGAGTTTGTGAAGTTGAGAAATCTTCTCCTGTAATTTTTTTCCTTTTTCCAATGTGGATATATAAAACAGTACATGGATATCCATATCCAACTTCACTAGTTAAATAGATTGATTGTATGTCCAACACAGTACATATTGTTATTTATTGTCATTAATATATGTGGGATTACATGTACATGTTAAAGTCAGCAAGGAAGTTCATGCAAGGTTGAAGTCGTTTAGCAGGTATCGCATTGCCCTAGCTATTCATCGGTGGTTTTGACCATGTCATGAAAGTAAATCTGGTTCATTCAAGTGGGCTATAATCTTAGAAGCAATTGGATGGGTAAAGACACTTCAACCAAGTTTTTTCAGTCGTATATTTGTTTCATAAAATGTGGCCCACCTGATGAGTGGAAAGGAGAAACATGTTACAATTTCTATTGATGATGGAACTCGATCGAACACATCATTGTCGATTTAGCAAAGCTCAAACATGCATTTAAGGAGGGTGGATTTCAACAGATTGTTGAGGCCCATGATTTCAACAAGTCTGATTTAAGTAACCAATTTTCCACACACATTGCCAGAGTATCAAAGTTCTTCTCCAATTAGTTATTGAAGTTGATCCTTTTTTTTCCTCATTTTGTAATTTATTAAAAGATTGTGCTAAAAGTTGCACCATCTTTTTCTGTCTGACAGAGCTCACAGTCGTGGCGGAAGGCAATAAATTACAGGTATGGGTGATGTATTGCTAAGTTTCGTGAATGTATCAATATCGCCAATATTTTTCTTGTGCAAATTCCAGGTGTTGATGGGATTCATCCGCTAGATTGTGAGCAATCGAGTCATCACCCACATATAGGTAAATATAGAAGGACCACTTTTGTTTCTTCTCCAAAGAGATTATTTTTGTGATATTTTTGTAGTTGTATGATTACATATTTGACTAATAGATTAGCAAGAGGCCACAACAACCTTAATGAGGTTTGGATCCATGGTTTGACAAACAACAGGAATTTCTTCTTAAGAATTTCTTAGTGATAAATGACAAACAGAAAGGGGTTGAAATTTGATATCTCAGCCACTCAAAATTAAGAGTTGTTTTAGCAGCATGGAGTATTTTACTCGATGTCAAAAGCTATGTCAAATAGAAACCAGGAGAATGGTTATTGATAATAACATCTGCAGTCAGAATGCCTTATGATTCCTTCTGAAGGTATTAAAAGGTACTCCTAAGTATTCATTCAAAATGATTCTTTTTGTATACAATTTAGCATGGGCCCAATAAGTTCATCTTGAACTCTCTCTCTTTTTTTTTTTTTTTGTTGTTGTAATATCACAGACTTGGAGAAGAAATGAGGCCTGTAAAATTAACCCATCTCTAGCTGAACTGTCTGATTCATTTTTCACCGATATTGCCAATTTGTACATTGGAGCAGTGATGAACTGAGATCAGTTCATTGCTTGTAGAATTATAAAAGGGCCTCTTGCATGTGTAGACATGTAGATGATCAGATGTAGTCTTGGGTAACTTGGAGAAAAAAGATTCGTAGATTTGAAAACAGATTTTTTTTTCCATTCAAATTTCGATGCATCAAGACACCTATAATTCCAACACCCAATGAATAGATTGCATCCAGAAGTTTATAGACTGAAAGGTTCAGATTGTTTGATCATAAGCTCATCAAATATGGAAGTTATCATAAATATAGCGAGAGAGCTCACATACACATGAGCTTTGGTGTACATAGGATCATTTTCTTAGATACTTTAGTTGAGCATTCTATAATATTTTAGAGAGTTCACATACACTGAGCTTTGGTGTCATAAAAAGATGGTTTTGGTTTGCTTGGGAGTCCAATTAGTGACCCAAGTTTCAGACTTGGGAATCTTTGATTTTGTTTTACAAATGGGTTGCATTTCTCCACCGCTTTGTTACAATTAACAAGAATTCTGCTACTTTATTCATTTATTTGACTATAAAGTATATTTTGCCTAGAAATATGAACTGTATTCATTTCTCTTTTATATGTTTCTACCATTTTATTTCTCTCTTATTGCCATGCGAAGTGGCAATTTCTTGAGTCTAGAATGGAATGAAAGATCGGTTTTCAATAAATTGTTCCCTAAATTCTTTTCTTATATGAAGATCTGGAATTACCAATAGGCATGCAACATTTTCCTTTAGAAGGGCACATGTTTTCTATGAGGCATGTCTTGCTGCCAAATAATTTATTCCTTAAAGCTTACCAATGTCAAAGTTAGCCTTAAAGTGACTCTACTATTATAGCTGTGAACATAATGATTTGAAGGAGAAATGCTATGCATGCTTTCTCACATGAGGTTGAGGGTTATCTTTGCAGTAGATGTGTGCATGACAGGGCTATTCATCAGGTGGGTCTCACCATCAACATGCCTTACCCTAAAAACCAATTTGATCCACTCATTGGTTGGGCCATTTACATGTGTTGCATATGGACCATTGGTGGTGTTTTTCCTATATGTCCACTTTTCTCATACACTAAAAATAGGGGACTGATGCAATTGAGAATGTAATGGAGGATTTAACCAAAATTTTTGTTGGTTTGTTTTCTGTAGGGATTTATCCAGTAACTTGCTATATGGAGATATTCCGTTCTCGACATCTGGGCTCAAACAACTTGCTATATGGAGATATACTGGTAGCTTACTATGTAGGACCTTGAAATGAAACCCACCTTTGTATCTAAGTCTGTCAAGGCTATTACCATGTTATTCTTGGCAATCTCAAAATTTAGAGATTTGTCAAACACGCACACACAGCAGAACATCCATCACTAAAGATAAATATCAATCAAAATGCATCAAGAATCATGCACTATTTACGACTACAAATATGAGAGCAGATAAGCAGTGGACTACCTCTCGTAGCAAGCAATAGCTGATTCCAAGTCGCCACGGTTTTTATATATAATACCCATGTTGCAATATGCTTCGGCATACATAGGCCTTTGTAGTGCAACTTTCTCATAACAGGTAAGAGCCAAATCATATTGCAGCATATCATAATAGACCACCCAAGGTTGTAATATGCAGGCTAGATTTGAAACACAACACACCAAGAATTAACAAGGTTGCTGTGAAATATAAAATATATGAAGGTCATACTAATAAAACATGGGTAATATAAAATATATGAATTAACAAGGTCTTGACCCCATCTTTTCTTTCATTCTCCTACCTTTGGAGGGTGGCCTCCACACTCCACAGTATTTAGAAAGCACCAATCCATATTAGGCTATCTGCATTTAATGGGAACAGTGAGGTAGTGGATAGTAACTCATTAGGCGAGAATTTTCATTGAATGTTGAACTAATCCCCATGCGAGGTGGAAGATCTATCACATACGCATTGGACCCAATCTTTTTCAGAATCTTAAATGGTCCAGCACTACGTGCTTGTAACTTCTTAATGGTACCTTGTGGGAACCGTTCTGGCCTCGTCCTAAATATTACATAATCACCCTCATTAAATTCTTGAATGTTGAACTAATCCCCATGCGAGGTGGAAGATCTATCACATACGCATTGGACCCAATCTTTTTCAGAATCTTAAATGGTCCAGCACTACGTGCTTGTAACTTCTTAACGGTACCTTGTGGGAACCGTTCTGGTCTCGTCCTAACTATTACATAATCACCCTCATTAAATTCTTGAATTCTACGATATTAGTCAGCTGAAATTTTGTATTGTTCATTACTAGCATTTATCTGCATCATAATCTCTGCATGTAACTCATGAATGTGATGGGAAAATGCATCGGCTGACTCTGAGGTCCTCTGAGTGACTGATATAGGTAACAAATCTATGGGTAGTCTAGGTTTATAACCACTAACAATCTCGAATGGACTCATACCCGTAGACCTATTAAGCCCGAATCATTATATGCAAACTCGGCGGCCCAGCGGGGACTAAGTCCTAAGTTTTAATGTGTTCACCCACCAAACATCGTAGTAGATTTCCGAAACTTCGATTCACAACCTCAGTTTGGCCATCAGTTTGAGGATGGTAGGCAGACGAGAACTGGAGTCTCGTACCCATCATATGCCATAATGTCTTCCAAAAATAACTAGTAAACCGGACATCCCTATCAGACACTATGGTCTTAGGCAAACCATGTAATCGAACTACCCCCTCAAAGAAAATCTTAGCTATGTTGGATGCATCTGAGGTTTTAGAACAAGGGAGAAAGTGGGTCATTTTTGAGAAATGGTCCAGGACCACAAAAATGGAATCGTGCTTTTTAACTATCGTAGAAAGTCCAAGCACGAAATTCATACTGATGTCCTGTTACGGTGTGTATGGCACTGGCAATGGCGTGTACAATCCAGTATTTTGCTTCTTCTGTTTTGCTAGTTGACATGTTCGACATTGCCCTAAAATTTTGGCTACGTCTCGCTTGAGACTTGACCAATAAAATCGATCTTCCACTAGGGCGATGGTCATATCTCGATAAAAATGGCCAGCAATACCTCCAGCATGAAGCTCCCAAACAAGAAAATCCCAGAGGGAAGTGTGGGGAATACAAAGTCGGTCTCCTTTGAAAATGAAACTATCTTTTAGTATGAACTCACCCGAACTATGCTGGGCACCTAAGAGTGACACATATGTTCCCCCAAAATCTGGACACATGGGATACTCGTCTTTCAATTGCTCAAACCCGACAACTTCTACACTCAAGGAGTTGAGCAATGTCACTCTCCTACTAAGGGCATCGACTGGTTTGTTCTCGATCCCGACTTTATTTTTCAGGACAAATGAATATTCCTGAAGAAACGCTGTCCACTTGGCATGCCTTGGGTTAAGCTTCTTTTGGGAATTCAAATACCTCAAAACCTCGTGATCAAAAAAGAAGACAAATTCTTGCGGTAGAAGATAATGACGCCAATGACTTAGCGATTGCACTACTGCATAAAATTCTTTGTCATAGGTGGAATACTTTTGTTTTTCCTCATTCAATGGAGCCCTGTGTTCGCGTCAAATCAGGTAACTTGTTTCAATCATAACCAACCCCCCCCCCCCCCCCCCTCCCAATAGTTTCAATCTCACATGAATCCACAATCAGTATATTACTTTTTGCCCTGATGCTTATTGTATAAGTCTTTTAATTTGTGCAGGTTAAGGTCGCACTACAGCGGGCAGCCTTTGATAGCAACTCCCAAGTTGGAGCCATATTTCAGGTTCTGCATGCAAGGGAATCACTGCCCACATATTTCCGGACAAACAAATTTACTACTGCTTTCCAAGAAATTGTTGATGCATATGGGTGAGTTTATCTTTCTGATCTATTTGGAAACATTAATTATGTTGGAAATGTTTATTTAAGTTCATACCAATCAGAAGGACATTATCCATGAGTAACATATTTATTGTAATAGGTCTTTCCCAGGGTATCTGATGTTTATTCAATGTTTGGGTGTCATTCGTATTATCTTGTCACAAATGTTACTGATCTTGGTTCTTTGTTTGAATAAAACAATTGATCCTCAGCAGAAGGGAAGGTTTTCTTGGTTATCTTATAATAATAATAATATCTTTGTGATTGTGGAAGATGCATCAAGTTCTTGTATCAGCACAATGTGGAGTACTCTAACATGCATATGTTCACTTTTTGTAATGATATCCCCACGTTCATAGATCCAGCTAGAAACCTGTCTTTGGAGGGCTTTAACTACTGCCTTCAAGGCAATTGGCTGGCATTATTGTTTTGCAGAACTTAGCCATGTATGTACACTATACCCACATTGATTTCTTTTTCGACTGATGCATGCATCCATGTTCCACTCCACAAGTAATCATATATGTGCATCATGTGTAGTGTAGGAGGTCATCTCTATTTAAGTTTCGAACTGGAGTTACGTTCATGCGTGGTTCATAACTTGTTGGATTATGATTTGGCATGGAAGATAATTTCATCCTATCTTATACAAACGCTGGCCTCATGTCACGGTTTCTTCTGATTGCAGGGTGGATAAGTATCAAGAAGCAAATCCTGGTGTATACACAATCGTCACATTTCCATTTTTGTTTGCAGTAATGTTTGGTGATTGGGGTCATGGTTTGTGCTTGTTATTTGCAACATTATTCTTTATCATCAGTGAAAAGAAACTTTCCAGTCAGGTGAGTGTGATGCAACTTCTTGCTATACGTTTCAACAGGCCCAATGAGTTGTAATCCAAAATGCCCACACTCCATCGATGTTGTTTCTAATGTCAAGATTTAGGGTTATAACTTCTATTATATGACTATTCATGTGCTTTTTTTTTTTTTGGGTATGAACACTATGATGTTTTACTTTTAAAATCATTATACCTTCCTGGTAATGTTATTCTATTTGACATTGTTAGGGTGTGGTTTTGAATTTTGTCTTTATCCTGCTTCTACAGTTGCTGTTGTTGTTCTATTTATCATGCTTTCTTATGGTGCTTTGAGTACAGAGTTTGGAAGAGCAGATACCTAACTTTCGGGGGCACTTAATCACATTGATAAATGCAGATATGTCAAACTTGCTAATTTAAGTTCTATTTCAGTGCCCTGCTAGTTTCCTCAATTGGCTGGATAAAATCTGAAGGGCTTCCTTTTGGAGATGGGCCAAATAAAAACACAAATTCCATCTCATGGAGTGGAGTGAGATGTGTAAACTGGAAAGGATATGCAGGATGGCAATCAGATCAGTAAAAATTATAAATATGGTGCTCCATGGGAAATGGTTGTAGATGTTCAGGGTGGAGGCTGATAGTTCTTGGGAAAAAGTTGCCAAATATGGTGAGAGAATGTTGGCCGTTGGTTTTCTAAGGCTTTGTCTTAGTTTCCTCAATTGGCTGGAAATTTTTTTTTTCTTAAGAGACCCTTCTTTTTCTTCGTCTTCAATGGGAGCTTCAACTTCTTTAATGGGAGAATGGAAGAGGAAGGGCTAACAACAAAAACCCCAAGAGAGTGAATAGAAAGGGAAAATGGGGAATAGGCTCTTTCTTTTCAACTCCTTTTATCTTTTTGTCTCTAAAAATGATGAGATTTCCCGTAGTCAGACTCAGTTGAGTTTTTTTTTTTTTTTTTTTTTTGAAGATAATCCGACTTGTTTTGACTCAGTTAGTTAATCGGGGTTTGAGTGGACTCTGGAAAAGCAGGCCGAGTTGCAGACCGACCTGGTTTTCTCAACCTAGTGACTAGGTCAGTAACTGGGCCAGGTCGACTCTGCTGAGTCCCAGTTTTATGGTTTTAGATATCAATGTACTCGTTTCATTGTTATGAACTTAAATGAACTTGAAATTCTTTCATAATCTATATGAGCGAGATTGTCATTGCACTTTCTATACTTCACCCTTTGTCCCTGACACATGGGATGATGATTATTTATTTTATATCATTTTAGCAATTTATGTAGCTTCTTCAGAATACATCAATCATATTGAATCATTTAGAGCAAAATACACTCTGTAATTTAGAAAAACTGACTTTGCAAGTCACCGAATATTATTTAGCTTAGAGAAAATATTTCTTGTTTGCATCTGATATGATTATGCATGCTTACGGGTTATAGTGTTCCATCACAGCTTTGAAATAATTTTCCTCTGTTTCCCTAATGATGGATGCCCTTGGAGAAATGTTCGCACTGTCTTAAGCTGATACAGTGTGCTTTTATAGGTTATTTTGTTGACAAAAATTCAAAATTCATGCAGCAGAACAGATACAGAATTCACAACATTTGACTAACCAAGGTGTTCCATAATGGTAACGGTGGCTATAACTGCCCACCACGTTACTATTACAATACCATTACGACCTTTTTTTTTTCTCTTTTATATGGAAAAGAATCTGTTTGAGACCGTTACAGGCCTGTATGGGTCATTTTTTCTGTAACAGCCCTTTAACAACTACCATTTAAAAAAATATGTATTCGTAATCTATTTATTTTTTAGTCCGTCTATTTTTAAGCAACTCTGTATTTCCATGGCTGATTAATATTTTATATTCTGGACCTTTTTTGTTTCAGTGAATCTACTACGGTGGGCTTAATTAAGGTGCGTCGTACTTACCCATTTGGTGTGGATTCCAATTGGCATGGCAGCCGCAGTGAGTTGCCATTCCTGAACTCATTGAAGATGAAGATGTCGATTCTTCTTGGGGTAGTCCAAATGAATCTCGGCATTGTGCTGAGCTCTTTCAATGCCATGTTCTTCAAAGGTAACCTGAACATCTGGTGAGTTCGATTGCTAAGTTGGATACAACCAATGCCATCTCCACCGATGCCTCTTTCCCCACATTATTAGTTCAATCCTCTTCCTGAATTCTACGAGGAGTTGATGTTGTTTACTCTGTTAAACCTGCTTTTACATTACCCACTTGCTATTTCTGTGCAATGATGTCTGGATTGATCTCTTGAGTTACATGCTTCTTTCCAATCTTTTTGATAGCTATTGAGTGCTTCTAATTCATTCGTCTATCTATTTACATAGACACAGAGGCACATGCATACGCCATACCCTTTGATCTGGTTTTACTTGTTATTATTGTTGCTTATGGATCATATGTTTAACACAGGTTCCAGTTTGATCCCCATATAATATTCTTAAATAACCTTTTAACTGTTTGTTGGCATTCTGATTTTTGTAGGATTGCATTTTATATGGTTTGACTCATTGTTGTGAACTCAGCTGGTTGACTTGGAACTCACCTAAATCAACTCAGAAGAACAGCCATATTTTGAGTTGACTTTCATTTGCATTGACTTGGTATTACTTGGCTGGCTCATGCCAACAGAACTCAGATGTCATTCGGTTTTCTACTTGAATATCCAGGGCTGAGGCACAACACGTTGCACGACTTGCCCTAGTATTTTAGTGACTAGGCCTGGTTATTTTGGTGACTTGGCCACATTGTAGCTCTCTCTCTCTCTCTCTCTCTCTCTCTCTCTCTCTCTCTCTCTCTCTCTCTCTCTCTCTCTCTCTCTCTCTCTGCTTTGTGCATTCTTATGGGACCTTCTTTGTGAAACATTACATGTTTATATCTCTCTCATCTTCCATTTGAGGCATTTTGTGTCAGAATCAGTAAGAGTTTTAAGTTGAGTTCACTTTCTAGAAATGATGCTTATCTCCCATGGCTACTTTGCAGGGCTCAGCACCAACTATCCAATAAGCTGGGAACGGCATCTTCTATACTGCATTCCAGTAAGCTGTTAAGCTTTTTGTTAAATAGGAAAAGTTGAAATCCAGAATGTAAACCTTAATAGGTTGCTGCTACTCATTAACTACACACATGGCAAGGATATAATTCAAATAGTCACTCTAATCTGTTTAAATCATTTCTGGATTTGTTTCCTATTTTTTTTTTAATGGATTTAGCAAGATGCATGCCAAGTCTTACCCACATAATCAAATACCATATTTGATTTCTATATTCAATGAATTCCCTGCTTTGAATTACTTGCATACTTGTGCACAATTGATCGTTCCCTGCTTTGAACATGTATGATCGATTGTTCCCTACTTTGAATATGTATAATCGATCGTTCCCTTCTTTGAATAATTACTTTTACTCAAATGGATGCATCATTACATATTTAGAGAAAGCAACCTATAAGATCCGAAGAAGAAAATGATCCCATGTTTTAAGGAAACTCAATCATGACATTACCTGATTAATGATATCTGATAACTATGACATGATTTCACGTCGCCATCTACTTCATTGGCCGACTAAAGAAGAATGGACTGAAATTCGACTCTAATATTGGCTAAAGGCCTTTTTAAGTTTCATCTAGGCAATGTTATAGTTCACCTAATCTATAATTCAAAGCAAATCTTTTTCTTTCTTTATTTGTTTCTTCTTCTTCTTCTTTGTTCTTTTAGATGGTTACAGGCATGACTGAAAGATATTGGAATTGTTTGTTATAGGTATAGGTCAGGTCATAAAGGGCTGGGATGTCCCATGTTTATGCAGCAGGAGAAAGTGACTCTACAGAGAATATCACTAACCCAAAACCGGAAACTACACAAACAGCAGGATCAACTGATAAAATCATAAAGGGCCAATCTTGCTATAAGAAACTATTTGCATGGACTCTGTCGACTGAAATCAATGACTCCGTCGACTGAAAACATCCAGCAATGAGGGACTGGAGCTCATCCTAGGAGGTGATGGATGATCGGGATTACCGGAGGGACAAGGGGATTGCCGATCCAGTTCGGGACACTCAAAGAGGGCCAAAAAACAAAGAAGGTTGTTCCAAAGCCATGGACATTGAGACACAGAAGGGGAAACAGAAGGAAGAATGGATTCAAGTCGGGAGGAAAAATCGGGTTCGTGGTTTGGGTATTAAGAAATATGATACCCTACTAACCCTTTTCATTAAAGGCTACCCTGTGGGGTGGTTTCCCTTAAATCTTAAAAAGGTCTTTGGTAGAGCTGGGGCGGTTATGGATGTGATCATGCCTATAGATAAAGACAGCGGCCAGTATCGAGGTTTTGCACTCACCAGAATGAGCTCGGAGGATGAATTATCCAAGGCAGTCTCGATGTTGCATGGTTAGAACTTTGGGGGGGAAGAAATTACTGGTGCAAAGAGCGAGATTCGGGCCTGACAGGATTGGTTCTAAGGGTCCCCTTACAAACAAACTGGCGAATCAAGATACTACGAAGACAAACATCGCTAATCGGATGGCCTCCTCTTACCGGGACGCCTTACTGCATTCGTGCCACCAACCAAAGCCGGTAGAGGCAGCCGTCATCTCAGAGCCGATTCCTTCTGCTTGAACTCGGGAAGCCCCATTTTCTGTGAAGATAGGGATGAATGCTCTTCATAAAGTGAAAGAGGGATTAGAAGACACTGTTGTGATTTTGACTTGGGATGATGCTACCCTCTCTCAAATCTATGACTGGATCGACGAAGTATCAAGACTCCGGCCAGCTATGTACTCGTTGCGACCAATAGGCTATAACGAAATTTGGGTAAAGGGAAAATCCGGTGTGAAGCTTGACTCCCTTATCATGGCGGGAGCGATTCACAGGGAAGGCCCTGTCTGGAGCATTATTTCTTTGAATGAGTTCTCCTCCTTCGGCATGGAAGGCTCATAGTTTCTCATTTGGGGCATTCAACTTGAATGTTGGACTGATGGTTTCTTTATACAGGTATTAAATCTTCTCGGTTCTTATGTTCAGATCGACCCCAAGACAAAGTTGGGCGAGAAATGGCGGTTATCCGAGTTTGCATTCGAAGAAGAAAGGGTTCTCCTGTTCCTCCTCACATTCAAATCCAAGTTGATGATAGTACAATCCTCACATTCAAATCCAAGCTGATGATAGTACAATCTATCTCCCTATTCAAAAAGAGGAGAAGAACACCCCTCTGCCTCGTTGGGAAGATTATTGGAGGTCAAAGGAGCCTGCTCTTACTTCGACTGTGGTGATCAGCACTCTTGTGATCGGCCAGATTCACGACATAACTCGTCTTGCCTACTCCCGTGGACTACCAGACCCGCTCGATCCTGCAGTATCTCAAGTGCGCGAAGATGGGGTTGTCTGTCACTATCAATGTCAACACCTTCCTTCGGAGACACGTCTTCAGTCCTCGAGCCCCAAGATAGCATAGATGAGTGGAATGCTAGTTTCAACAAGTGTCTTTGTGACGCGTGGAGCGCGGGCAACGTCGCACGGAGAGGCGGCATATCAACATGCGCAGAACCCTCATCTCAGCCCTACGCGTGCTAGGCTTGACTGCAAGCTGGGTTCGACACATGCCCCTATTACGTCTGCTCCAGCCATAGAGCATTTATGATCTTCACATGGGCATTGTGTCGATATCGCTCCTCCGCCACTGGATACTAATGAAGTCCCCCACATTGAGACATGTGGCTATTTGTTACCTCATTCCGAACCCGACTCCTTTCCCTCTAGAACTCCGTCTACAGTAAATGGGATTATTTCAGGTCTCATATCCTTCCCGATCCTAAGCCGCTCATTTTTCTTCCCCTCCTTGATCACTCCTCCAACCACCCTCAGCAATTCCCCCTCCTTTCCCATGAGCAGTTCCACTCAGAAGTTCCGAGGCTCCAGCTGGAGGGCCCTGACCTTACTTTTGATCGTCACTCGATTTTTTCAGATAACCCCTCCTCTCCTACCTCAACGGCTTCCACCCCTTTCTCCTCTATCGCTAACAGATCTAACCAAGGCCTTCTAACCTTATTTTAAGAACTCCCTGATATAGAGGTCATTGACGCAGAACCGCTTCAGATTCGTGAATGTACATCTCTAAACCCTATTCTTCACAACCCGACCAACAGCATGGACGATGCCGATAGAGCAAAGTTATTTCGAAAGATTCAAAACAAAAAGTGGATTCGTGATGCGGTGGGCCACGTTGGCCAAGCGTTGGGTTTATCCTTTAGTGACTGTTAGGAGGATTACTTAGTAATATTCCATTGTGTGGAAGCTCGGTGTTTCCCTCTCTCGCCTTCTAAACCTCCTCATCTCTGTCGTTCCAGATCTTGCAGCAGCAATGACTCCCAGTGGCTGGCGATGCTCCCTGACCTTCCTGCCAGGACAAAGGGTACCCGGGGAAGGCCTGTTTCTCAATGAAAGTTATCTCATGGAACGTGAAAGGTGTGGGGTCCAAGCAAAAGAGGCGCCTCAAAAGGACTCGTGTGTCGTCATCATCCTCAAATTATCCATCTTCAGGAGACAAAGGTTGATAAGTTTGATAATAATATGTTGGGTATTCTCTGAGGGGCCTCAGATGCCAAATGGATTACCCTTCACACTCATGGAACCATTGGAGGCATCCTGCTTGCTTGGCGTTCGTCTTTTTGGTTGCTGCAGAATAGTTGGGTGGGTTCCTTTTCTGTTTCCGCTCTGCTGACTCAAGTCTCTTCTAGAACTCGGATTCTCATGTCCTCTATTTACGGGCCCACTGACGATGCCAAGAAACAAGACTTTTGGGATGAGTTAAGAAGCATCGGACACAAATTCGAAGGCCCTATGTGCCTGGCTGGTGATTTTAATGCAATCAGATCCCCCTTAGAAAAATCACATGGCAACAGGTGTTCTCCTTTAATGGCCGCATTCTCTAACTGGATCGAAGAGAATGAGATGGTGGACCTTCCCCTCATGGGGATCAAAGTTTACCTGGACCAATGGCAGAACCACCCCCTTCCTATCCAGACTCGATAGATTTCTTCTATCTTCCGATTGGTTAGATCACTTTTCCTTTTCTTCTCAAATTGCACTTCCAAGAACTACCTCTGATCATGGGCCAATCAAGCTCTCTCGAAGGTGCAAACTGGGGACCTAAACCTTTTAGATTCGATTTATCGTGGCTTAAGATTGTGGGTTTTCACCAGAAAATTTCAGATTGGTGGGATGAACCCCAGGTAAATGGTTTCGTTGGTTTTAGATTTTTTGAAAAGTTAAAACATCTTAAAAGCAGGTTGAAAGATTGACATCAGTAGGAATTTATGATCAAAGAACAGGAGGTAGACAAGATCCTTGAGGAGCTGCAAAGAATTGATGAGAATGTAGAATTCCAGCCAATGCTCCCGGATATTATGGCTCGTAGAATCGCTCTTATCCAATCTTTATTTGCCAGGGCTTTCAAAAAAGAAATCTCCTGGAAACAAAAGTCTAAGGTCAAATGGATCAAGGAAGGGGACAAAAACATAACTTATTTTCACAGCATTGCCAATATGCGACCCGATGTAACCAGTTCAGCAACATCATTGTGAATGGAAAGAGAATGGAAGACCAAGAGGGTATCAAGACGGAAGCTGTGTCCCACTTCAGAGATCGGCTACAAGGAGAACATTGGAGCAGACCTTGTCTGGATGGGCTGCCCATGGCTACTCTCTCTGCTGCCGAAGTTGCGTCCCTTGAAATCCCTTTCTCTATAGACGAAGTGATGCTCGCCATCGACTCCATGGAGGGGGACAAAGCGTCTGGCCCTGATGGATTCCCGATCAAGTTTTACCAGGTTTTTTGGAATCTTATTCAGAAGGACCTGATGGAATTTTTTACTGAAATTTTCAGTCGTGGCAAACTATCCAGGAGCTTGGGGGCCACCTTTATAGCTCTTATTCCAAAGGTATCTGGGGCTGCTGCGATCCAAGACTTCAGGCCGATCAGTCTTGTCGGGAGTTTATATAAAATTTTAGCAAAGGTTCTGTCTGTCAGGCTTAAGAAGATCATGGGGAGCATCATCTCTGCTAACCAACATGTGTTCATAGCCGGAAGATAGATTATCAATTGCTCATTAATAGCTAATGAATGCCTTCACTCCATCCACAGATTAGGTCAGAAGAGTGTGTTGTGCAAATTGGACATCGAAAAAGCCTATGATCATATTAATTAGAATTTCCTACATTACATGATGAGGAAAATGGGGTTTGGCAGTAAATGGTGTGCGTGGATGTTGGAATGTTTGAATTCGGCCCACTACTTTGTCCTCCTGAATGGCTCCCCTACAGGATTCTTTAAGGGGTCCCACGGGTTACAGCAGGGTGATCCCCCCTCTCCCTTTCTTTTTCTCATCATTGGGGAGGCCCTCTCTCAAATCTAATTAAGAGGTCAGCAGGAAGGTATTCTCAGGGGTATTCCCATGAAGAGTATTCCTTTGCCCATCACTCATCTCCAGTTCACCGACGACACCTTCATATTCTCTGAAGCCAATGCTGAAATCATCTTCAACCTTCGCACCACTATTCGTTGCTTCGAGGCTGTGTCGGGTATGCGCGTCAATATCGCAAAATCAAAGTTTATTAAGGTTAATCCGGACAGCGAAGACTTAGCTATTTTGGCAGGAATTTTGGACTGTGAAGTCGGCTCGCTTACCTCCTCGATCGTGGGCCTTCCGTTATGCATTGGTCCCCCTCCTCAAGCCCTTTGGAGTAAGATTGTTTCCAGATTCCAATCTTTCTTAGCCAGATGGAGATGCGGGTACTTGACATTAGCTGGAAGGCTGACCCTCATTAAGTCAACCCTTTCCAATTTGCCCATTTATTTCATGTCTCTTTTCAGATGCCCGCCTGTAGTGCTATCCTCGTTAGATAAGATTAGGAGGGATTTCCTGTGGCATGGAAAGGAGGATAAGAAGCAATTTCACCTCGTCAATTAGAAGGAAGTGTGTAGCCAGATTCAAATGGGAGGGGCTGGGATAAAAGATTTAAAAGTTATGAACAGAGCTCTCCTCGGTAAGTGGATATGGAGGCTCAGATCGGAAAGTGGGAATCTGTGGAATCGTATTATCAAGGGGAAATACGATAGCTCGCAAAATGGTTGGTGGACTAAAGAAGGTGCCATGGGTAACGCCTCAAGCATTTGGAAGGGCATATCAAAAATGAAAAAGATCGTTATTAGTAATGTAGCCTTTGCTCTAAGCAACGAGGAGAGAATTTGTTTCTGATTGGATCCTTGGTTAGGAAGTCAACCACTGAAAGCCAAGTTCCCTCACATTTTCAGACTCTCCACCGTTAGAGACATTTTGGTGTCTAACTGTTGTACTATCACTGAAGGAAATGTTATCTAAACATTAAATGCAGACACAATCTAAACGATTGGGAAATCAACGAGTATTCGGAAATGATGCTATTCATCCATGCTTCCTCCCTGGTGCATTACAATTCTGACTCCATTATTTGGAATTTGGAAAAATCTGGCATATTCTCAGTTCGATCCTTGTACAATTTGCTCATCATCAGCCAATCTGCCCCTGTTAAGCACACTCCTCACTTCTGCTGGAAATATCTCGTGCCACCTAAGTTATCGGCTTTTGCTTGGCTTGTTTACAAAAAGAAGATTCTTACTGTTGATAACCTCAGAAAAAGAGGTATGGTTTTAACAAACATATGTTTATGCTGTATGCAGAATGAGGAATTTGTCAACCACCTATTGCTTCACTGCCCCTTCATTTCAGAGATTTGGTTGGATCTCCTTTCGCGTTTCAACATGCATTGGGTTTTTCTTGATTCGGTCGATCTCCTTCTCCTTACGTGGAACGAGGTGGATTGCAGCAAATATTCTACTAGACTTTGGAGGATGACTATTCTTGCAATTTGGTGGTCCATTTGGGAAGAAAGAAACAGGAGAAGCTTTTCTGATTCTTCCAGTTCGGCTCAGGCAGTTGCATCCAAGGCCAAGCGCAGCCTAATCGAGTGGGCCTCCATCAATGACAATCTTAGTGATTGCGATCTGCTATTCTTAGGGACTTAGTTTTCTCTGGGTTTCTTTTCTTCTTGCCTTTCTCTGTCTCTGGCTCTTGATATTCTTGGGGTTTCCTTTCTTGTTCCTTGTAACGCCCTGAAAATCGGGGGTCGAGTGTAACTCAACTCCCGAGTTCCAACGCATCACTTATGCAACATGTTTAATGATGTTTGAATGTTGTCTGTGTTAGAGCAGTAAACATGAATGAGATTATACCAAAACAGTAATTCATACTCCAGATCAATTGTATAAAAGCAAGCGGAAGACTGAACTGTATATATATGTATGTAAAGAAACAAAATAAATGTTTCATTCTCCAGAGTATGAATCCATCTGAGTCTCCATATACATTTCTGTTTAAAATCAAAATGTCAAAAATAAACTAGGTACAATCCCTGTAGAACCCGTCGATCCTGGCGACCTAGTCGAAGCCGCCAGAGAACTGCATATACGAGAACTCCTCTTGGTCCTCGTCATAATCAGGCTCCGCCTCCAGAGTAGTAGGATCGCCTAAACCTGAGACAGAGTCTGGTTGGTGTGCGCAACACCATCCCATAACGTGGGAGTGAGTAGCTAACTCAGTGGAACAATAAGGCATAAGTTATCATGTTATCAATATAGTCAAGCAGTAATGATAAAGCAGTAAATCAAACACTCCTAGTTACTCTGATTAATGCAAGTATGAATGCAGGTATGATGGATGCCCTCACCGACATACTCCCTCATGCGACACCATCTCACGTTCGCGGCATGCTTACATCCCACAGTGCTCCACATCTTCCAGGCACATGCGATGCATGATGAGCATGATTACCGAGTTTTTAATTAATCCATTTCAAACAGCAGGATTGGAAAACTAAGGTACCTCCCTTGTATCATTCCCAAACATGATCCATTCTAGGGTCGTCGGTCTAGTTAATATCGACGATGGTGTATTTTCTAGGTCCTGCAGAGGTCTGTCGGTACATTACGCACAAAGGTTGCACCACTCCCCCATCACCCCTTAAACGATTCATCACTATACAGAAACAGGCCTAGTTCATACTCTATATATCACGGCGAACCCTAAGGCGCACTATGACTTCAGAATATGCTCGCGGTCACTACAAAAAAAATTTGTCGGTCACATTACGCACAAAGGTTACACCACTCCCCCATCACCTTATCAATGTAGGCCGACAACGCGAATATAGTGTCCCATACCACCATAATCGGCTCACGAGTTAAGTTACTCACTGGTCACTACGGGGAGGCACGTAGCCCCAGCGTAGGCCGACAGCTCGACCACGGTGTCCCATACCACCATGCCTGGCTCATGAGTCTTAGCGGATCGAGGTACCATGGTTAACGGGGTTTTCACTGGTAAGTTTGGTACCCTAGGTTCAAACATTAGCGACCAAACATGGTGAACATACATAAGACACACGGGTTACTTGACGTGTTCGGCTGGCTCGAGCGCACAACAAGTTGGGCGATATGAAGCACAGAAGCACCTCGTGTGGCCAACCACTATCGCCAACCGAAGTACGACACGGGTTCGCCAACACATCATATGTGGCGGAACGAATCCCAACCACAACTTCAAGTCGATCTGGGATGCCTGGACTATGGACATAGTCCCAAGCTCAATCAAGTCCTAACCATAGCATGTGAAATACAGCATGATAACATGGTAATTCAAGAACACTAGCAATCATGTTATAAAGCATATCATGAAGCATGTTAATAAACAAGTTACAAAGCATGTTCAAAAGCATGTTATAAAGCATTATACAAATAGGGATACAAATACATATATTTCATAGATGAGTGGTTAGAGTGAATAACCACATGAAGGATGTCATATGTGACTCTAAGGTAGCTGAGAATCCCATCTCAGCACCTACCTAAGGTTCTAACACTTAAGCACTTACACTCACAAATGATTTCACCAACACTTGGAATGCACTATTTCAACATACATGACGTATGCTAGAGGAAAGTGCACTAGGATTGTCCCTTTACCAAACTAGTATTTTATACATATACATCATATTCATACAGAAAATAAACCTGACAATCACATCAGCAAATTTTATACGTATAGGGTACTTTCTAGTATACCCAATTTCGACATACATAGTGTTTACAAGGGAACTTGTAATACAGCGATTCTTTTCACCAAGCAATTAACTTATACGCACTTAATATAATTATACAACAATTAATCATGACAAACACGTCACAAAAATATACACGTATACGGTACTTCTTACAATACCGTATTTCTACATATATGGTGTATATTAGTAAACATGTATTTAGGCGAACCCTTTCGCCAAATGAGTATTTTATCCATACATCATATGTCCATATGACAATTAAACATGTCAAACACATTTCCCAAAAAAATACGTATACGGTATTTTATACGAATACCTAAAGTATGTGAAATTCCAAATTCTACACTTCTAATCGAAACAGAAAACGGAAGGCACTTTGTACATGTGCAATTGCATGCAGATCATGAATCTACCATTATCTGACATTGAAAGCGTTGAAAACTGCAACTTATACACTTAAAGTCCTCACCTTTGCCTTTGGAATCGCAACGAATCAGCAAGGGTCGTTGAACTTCCGTATACGGGAGTTTTCTAGCCTAAAGAGCGGAATCGGTTAGCCTTTACATAACCTACAACGATCTTACATCAAATCAGACCTAGGGTTAGGGTTTCTTACCTTCAAACGGAATGGATACAGCCGAGAAAACACCTGGAAAGAAGCGGTGTAGGCCGTGCGACAACCGAAAGCAGTAGGAGGAAGATCTCCCACAAATCCCAAGCTATTCTCCCTCTTTTCTCTCTCTCTCTCTCTAGGGTTTTAATCACAAATTCGTATGGCTATGAGAGGGGCTGATCTAAGCTCCTTTTATATCCAAAAACATTTCGAAAATAGACTCAGGTTCAAGGGTTACTGCTAATTTAGGATATTCGTCACTTTTCCAGCTCAAAAGGGAGGTTCTGGTAGCCCTCCTTGAGCCAAACGTCAGACTTAAGCTCACCACCTATGGATCTATGTGGGATTACGTTTTCGACTCGATCGGATTCCCAAATCGCACGTGGCGGACCACTTTCAGTTCGACAGTCAGTGGGCCACGATCAGAAATTCCAAGTACATGTAAATGTTCCTGAAATTTTTCTTAATCTGAGGGTGTAATTTGGTCGGATTCTGACGGTCAGGTTGCTTAATACTGACGCGTAAACGAAATGTGCCAGATCACTATTCCTGATATTTATTTTGGGATGGGAATAGTGTTTTTCACACACCCTCGCTCCGGATCGAAACGAATGGCCGTGGGACATCGGATGGACCTGATTTTTGAGATGATTGTCAAGTCCAGTGAGGCGGTCCTAGTTCCTTAACTTGGTGTTAAACGGACTTCCGATGAGCGGTCTAGACCTAATACGAAGTTTCATTTCATTCCCGAAAGCAGCCGGGAAATGAGTTTGGTCCTAAACTTTAGGGTAACCTAGCGTCACTTGTTTTGCAAGTTTTGGGTCTTGCATATCATATTTAAAGCGATCCCAACGGATTTCACGGCTAATCGAGTCTAGTACTTAGTTAACTTTGTTAAATTTCTAAAGGATTTAATCCTAATTGATTTCTGGTCGAGGTGGTACTCGAACCAACGTACGGAAATTTACGGGTCGTTACATTCCTGCTCTTCATTTTTATTTTATTTTTTTATTTTTCCTATTTTCTTTTCTTTGTAGTTGGCTGCTATCTCGGCAGGTTTTTTAATGGAATTGCGTTATCTATTAAAAAAAAAAAGAATCTGAGCCATCTCTTGGCAATTCAATACAATAGTGCATCCAAACACAACAGCAGATTCTACATCATTCCTGGAATGCTCAAGTTTGATGGGATTATTGAGCTTAATGGGATGATTGAGTTTCTTTATTATTATTTTAAATCTTGGGGTATTCCTTTGGCTATCATAGGAGTTATTCTTAACAAAAAATTATTTCATTGTGTAGAGGAAATGTGGTCTCAGACATCCTCTGGTGACGAGATCCCTATGTAGGGAACTTCTGAAGGCATATTCTAATGCGAAAATGGCTCTGACATCAACTCGGTTCAAAACACTTGCCTTTCTAACAATTCAAGAATCCTAAAGCCATCCCCTGATATTGATGGTATGTATTCAGATGTTGTGGATAAAACATGTCCAAAGTCTCAATGCAGAAAGGATGCTCCCTGATGCAATCTCTTTCATAAGAAAACATGGCCACCAGGATTACAAACTACTCTTGTACTGCTATTATCGTTTCACTACCTTGGTCTCGGATCAGAAGTACCATTGAGCGTCTTGGGTAGTCTGACAACCTAGATTAGTTTGAACCTTCTGGCTGATCATCTTATACCCAGGTACAAATCTTTAATGGTTTCTATTTTGGGGTGGATGAGGCAGTGTGGGATGAGACTGCTAGAGTTCACCATTTCTTGTTATTTGACCCAATGGCTGGACCTTTCACTCAGTGTGGCATTTGTGAGGCAAAGCTATAATTTAAAGTGCTAGCCTTTACTACAACTTATTTTGTAAATTTGATTTTGCAATGAAATATCTTCAAGCACATTATTTGCATATGTTTTTCTTTGGATTAATCTCTATTGTGATGGAATGCAATAAATTTCTGTTAATTTATTTCCCTTAGACCCTAAATTTCGTGTGTTTATCAGGGTTTAAAATTGTTCCTAAAATTCTATCTTAGAATTTGACCATTGGAAACATTAAGAATTGTTTAAAACCGTTCCTAAAATTTTGTTCTTAAAATGTGACCATTGGCACTAGAACGGTTTAAAACCGTTCCTAAAATTCTGTCTCTAAAATTTGAAATGGCACCCAAAATGGTTCTAAACCGTTCCTTCTTTTTTTTTTTTTTTTTTGCGACGCCTCATTTAGGAATGGTTTGATGATTTTGGTGTTGTGAGAGTTGATAACAATGAGGGAAGTGGTCATGTTGTCTCATTCCCCAAGTTGGAGACCCTCGCCTTCAATAAAATGACAAATTGGGAGTGGGAATTAAGAGGTAGAGATGGAGAGGTTATGCTATCTCCAATTAGAAATATTTCAATGCCCAAAGTTGAAGGAATTGCCCAACAACCTTCCACCACTCCTCTAGAAGTTGCGTTTACAAATAAGTAACAAAGGGATGTTATTATCAGGAGGGACCTTACCCATCCTCCACAACCTAAACCATTTGGTGATTAGTTGTTCTGAGTTGTTAACGTTCCCTTGTGGTTGGTTGGGACTATTCAAAGCCCTCAAAATTCTAGAAATCATCCTGTGTTGGGAGTTGTCTGTACCAAATGAAGAGTTGCAACAACTCACCATGCTTTGAGAATTGAAGATCTATAACTGTCCACTCTTAGAAAAGCGCTACGGATATAGAAGAAAAGATCGGCACAAGATTGCTCAAATTTCGAATATCATATTTCTTCGATAAAAGGAGCATAACATTTTCTTTTACTTTTGTTTCTATGAATTGTCTTGCTTCTCCCTTTTGTGGGACTAATATAATATGCAGAATAAGCCTAAGGACCTGACTGTGCATGAAAGATGGTGATCAATGGAGGGATAGTTCATACCTGTTTGAGAGGCCATAGCTGAGAATAGAAAACCAGATCTTCCTCTCCTTACACCCATATTTAGATTATTCAATGGGACTAGCTTTCTGACTTATGTGTAGGATCGGGGACCCAACCATATTGTATAGTTGCTGGGGAAAGAGAGTGCAACCCATCACAACTCTCTTCCCACGGCTCCATACTTGTTCAATCCTAGTTGTATATAAACAGCTATGCATATCACAGTTATAGCATTCCAGCCCTTTACGCACACCTGTGTAGATACACTGCGTAACACTGAAGTAGGGCCCACTAGTTTACCCATTCACAGTCCAACCTATAGGATAATTCAGACTGTTGATCAATAAGGCCCACCTTATAGAGTTCTTACATCCACGTAGGCCACATTGAGCAATGTCAATGATTAACATGTAGAAATACTTTTGAAAATAAGTTTTGATTTAAGAAAACATCCAATTAGTTAACCAATGAAATTGTTGGACAATATGGGTAATGTTATTCAATCTGGTCCATCAAGACTGTCAGTATTGAATCGCGGTAGTCGTCACAATATTTAATTTAAGTGAAGTGAGGCTAAACGCGGTCTCAATTACTATCAATCTAAATGACATAGATCAGGAACTAGGAAATGTGGTATAAGGATTACACGCTTAGTGTAATGATGTGTGCCTATCCTCAAGAGGTCCTGAAGCTTTTAAATGTCTTCAACGAGACATGGCTGTAGTTCTACTTACTCAAATTTTGCATATATATATATATATAGAAAGAAGTAGAAATAAATCTTTATATCAAAATCATCAAACTTTATTAAATGATATCTCTAGAATGTCTATGAAAATCAAAATACGCTCAACTCCCACTAACTGAAAACATATGCGGGATCAATGACTCACATAGATGTTATGTGCTCCTGAAATGGTGTGATAGGGAGCCCTTTAGTGAGTAGATCTGCAATTATCTGTTTAGTGTTGATGAATTCCACAGATAACTGATGATTCTGAACTTTCTTTTACAATAAGATATTTAATGTCAATATGTCTCGACCTTGATGAATGTTTATTGTTGTTAGAGAAAGAAATAACAGCTGAATTATAGCAAAATATTCTCAATGGTTTCGGGATATGCTCTAGTACCCGCAAACCTGAGAAGAAACTCTATAACTACAATGCCTGATTAGATGCCTTGTGACAGATAATAAATTCAACTTCCATGGTGGATGAGGTTATGATAGATTGTTTCACTCTTTTTCAAGACATAACTCCTCCAACCATGATGAAGATGTATCATGAGGTAGATTTCTTAGTGTCAACACAGCCCACGAAGTCTGCGTTTGAATATCCAATCAACTCCAACTGATCAAATCTTCTGTATGTGAGTCCAAAGTCATTCGTTCTCTGTAGATACCGTAATACTTTCTTTACAGCTATCCAATGTTGCATTCCTGGATTAGATATGTATCTTTCCAACATTCCAATAACAAAGACAATATCCGGTCACGTAGAGACTTGAGCATACATGATGCTCCCTACTACTGATGCGTAAGGAAATTCCTTTATTTGATTCATATCCAAATCATTCTTCGGATACTGAAATAAGCCAATTTGTCGTCCTTCACAATGGATTACTGTCTCGAAGCACAATTTTACATGTTATACCTTTCGAGTACCCTGGTAATATAAGCCCTCTGGGACAGGCTGAGCAGTCCATGAGATCTGTCTCGGTGAATCTCAATACCGATGACGTAAGAAGCTTCACCGAGATCTTTAATTTTGAATCTTTGAGATAAGAATTTCTTGGTGTCGCTCAACATCCTGATATCACTGCTAGTCAACAAAATGTCATCAACATACTAAATCATCATAACGAACTTACTTCCACTGATTTTAATATAGATACATTTATCTGTAGTATTTTCTACAAAGCCATATAAGGAAATTACTTCATGAAACTCTAGGTACCACTGACTCAATGCCTGTTTTAACCCATAAATGGATTTATTCAGTTTACAAACTAAATGTTCTAAGCCATGGGCTACAAAACCTTCAGGTTGTAACATATATACATTCTTATGTAGATCCCCATTGAGAAATGCTATCTTTACATTCATCTGATGTAACTTTAAGTCCATATGAGCTACCAGAGCCATTATAATCTTGAATGAGTCTTTCTTAGTTACTGGTGAGAAAGTCTCCTTAAAGTCAATGCCCTCACATTGGTTAAAATCCTTGACAACAAGTCTGGCTTTATATATTTCGACATTACCCTTAGACTCCCGCTTAGTTTGAAATATCTATTTACAACCAATCGGCCTTACTCCAGTGGGTAATTCAACAAGATCCCATAATTTATTGTCTCTCATGGATTTTAACTCATCTTTCATAGCATCAAACAAACGAGAAAGATCTGCACTTTGTTTGACTTGTGTAAAGGATACAGGATCCTTTTCCACCCCTATGTCAAAGTCGTGCTCCTGTAAGTATACGATGTAATCGTCTCGATTTACAGGTCTTCTCTCTCTTTCAGATATTCGCAATGGTTCAGCTTGTTAGGTGTGATTTTTATTTTTCTCATCAGTGGTTTGTATATGAGGTTCTACGTGGTGTTCTGCAGTGACTGAAAGATCGACTGCATCATTAATATCCACGTGATCTTTAGTGATTATGACTGAAGTCACAGTTCTTTGTTCCTCAAATACAAAATTTCTAATGTTCGTGCTCCCACTTTTTCAATGCCCTCAATGAATATGGCATTCCCAGTCTCAACAATCTTGATAAAGTGGGAAGGACAGTAGAATCGATAGCCCTTTGATCTTTCTGGATATCTTATGAAGAAATAACTTACGGTTCTAGGATCAAGCTTCTTTTCATACGGGTTATAAATTTTGGCCTCATCAGGACAACCCTAAACATGCAAATATCGGAGACTTAGTTTTCTCTCATTCCATAACTCAAAAGGAGTTTTGCTTACTGCTTTGCTGTGGACCCTGTTTAGTATATAAACTGCGGTATTAATCGGATCACCCCACATGAATTCTGGTAATGTCGAATTACTAATCATGCTTCGCACCATATCCATAAGGGTGCGATTACGCCTCTCAGCCACACCATTCTACTCTAGAGTACCAGACATAGTATAGTGGACGACAATGCCACAATCCTGTAGGTATCTAGCGAATGGCCTTAGATTGCGTACTGATTTGTCATATCTGCCATAGTATTCACTACCATGATCATATCTGACAACTTTACTTCTTTTATCGAGTTGATTTTCAACTTTGGCCTTATAGATTTTAAAAGTATCCAGGACATCTGATTTTTCACTGATAAGGTAAAGGTACCTGAAACGAGAGTAGTCATCTATAACGGTAATAAAATATTTGTGTCCACTCCATGAAGCCGTAGGGAATGGTTCACAAATGTCTGTATGTATCACCTCTAAGAGACCTACACTCCTGGTTACACCTTTCTTTTTAGTTCTAGTCTATTTTCCTTTTATGTAATCAATGTGCACTTTATAGTTGGAGAAGTCTAGATAATGGAGAATTCCTTCTCGCACAAGCCTGTCCAATCTCTCAAGATATATGACATAGTCACCTGTGCCACAACATGGAGAAATTCTCATAGTCTAACATTTGCTTGGATCCTACTTTATTTCCATGCAAGGCATTAACATTATAGACGTGTGAGGTAATCAAATCCAACTGGTATAAGTTGTTCGCTATAGAGCCGGTATCAATTTTAATTGAATTAAAGTAAATACTAAAACTTTTATTTTCAAATTGAATTGAATATCCTAACTTATCCAAACAGGAAATTAAAATTGAATTTCGCCTTATAGAAAACACACGAAATGTATCTACTAAATCCAAAAAATAATCAGACTCTAACTTAATTAAGCTTATAGACTCCAATTGCCTCCACGTCTACCTTGACACCATTGCCTACGTATACTGAGCGTTCTGCATCAGTTGGTGGCCTGACCTATAATAATTCCTGCATAGAAGTGCATATGTAAATAGTAGTTCCTGAATCTATCTATCAAGAATCCACCGACACATCAGTTAGATTAGATTCAAAACAGACAAGAACAGAATGATTACCTTACTTTATGAGCCATTTCTGATACTTTTTCCAGTCTTTCTTCAGATGACTCGCTTTTTACAAAAGAAGTACGGATTGCCTTTGGCCCGTTTGCATTTCGATTAATTTCCAGATTGATTCTCATTGTTACCTGAGAATCCATTATTAGAACCTTGGTTCCTTTCCCTTTTTCCCTTCTGTATATGCCCGTGTCCTTGCCCTTAACCTAAGATTACCACGTTTACGTTTTGTACTGTGCTTGATTGTCTGATCATATCCTCCTCTTGAACGCACTGAGTAATCAGTTCGTCTAATGTCCAATTGGCCCTTAGAGTGCTATAGTTCACATAGAACGTACCATATTAGAGTGTTATAGTTCACATGGAACGTACCATATTGAGGGTAGGTTGTTCATGATCAAATGAACCAGTTGATCATCTGTAAGTACAAAGCCTAGAGAATGGATTTTAGAAACAACCTCGATCTGCTATACAATGTATTCACGGATATTTCCTTTTCCGTCGTAGGATGGGCGGGTTAATTAGTTCAAAAGAAAAGCCACTTCAGCTTTATCTGATTTCTTGAATCGTTTTTCGATTTCGGTTAGGAAAGCTTTTCCCTTATCTACTTTAGGCATGACATCTTTCATGGATTCAGAGATCGAATACTTTATGACTTTTAGGCATGTGTCATTCGATCTGAACCATGCCTCGTAACGATTAATCTCTGCTTCAGAGGCATCCTTAGATGGTACAGGGGGTTTAGGTTTTAGGGCAATGTCTAATTGCAAACAACCCAGAACAACTTCAATGGATTCCTTCCACTGATCATAATTAGATCCATTCATGGCAGGAACGTGATGTGTATGAGTTGGAATCTCGACTGAAATGGAGGAGATATGTACTCATATTAGTGCATTATTTCATAAAACAATTCATGAATATAAACAAATATCAGAAAAAGATAATCAATTCAGTTGTTAAGGGAGGCATCAACTGAATTATCCAGGGTGAAGATGGGCCTACCCATTACATCCTGGTGAGAATCTGTTACATTATCATCATTCCTCCTGTGGGAGGTAATGATAACATGTCAGTGATCATCCTGATCATGAAGCTAAATGATGTTAGTTATATAAAGTTGACACTCAACACCTATAGGTGAGATGAGTCTTTCAACCTTACATCACCACCATCATTTACTTCACCCGTCTATGTTACGTCCAAATGATAAACGTCTGTGTTTTCGTTATCATATGCACAAAACGTGAATGCAACTGTATGCAATCCTCCTTATCCCAATGTCACAAGTCTGTACTTGTAAAATTTTTATCGATTGAGGTCCCTTAGAACATTTAATAATTTAATCTCTTGATTCTTGTCTAAAAATAAAGAGATCACCACAGGATAAATTTTATTTTCACCTAAGTATACATACTTAAGCTCATTTGGTAGTAGTTTTAAATCAAGCTTTTGAACATTGGTTGGTGATGGCAGAGGTCGCGAGTCCTTGATAGATAGGATTTGAGTGCGCGGTCTCCTTTGGTACATACCAATGTCATGGGTGGTAGTGCTCTCATTATCATTACAAATTTCAGCAAGCACTTTTTCTAAATTAGAATTTTTCAAGTGCCCAAAGACTTGAATCAATTCCTTAGTCAGACTAGGTTTCAATTCCTCTTCTTCTATCAAGTAATCCATGAAATTCAGCTCATGGATCTCATTATTATCAATGGGCTACTTACATAAATTTAAAACATTTAGCTATAGAATCATGTTACCAAAAGACAAGTTCATCATTCCATTCCTACAATTTATGATTGCATTTGAAGTTGCTAGGAATGGGAGACCTAAAATGATGAAAACTTTGGTGCTAGCATTTACACATGGTTCAGTGTATAGTACAATAAAATCCACAGGGAAGTAGAATTTCTTCACTTAGACTAGCACGTCCTCTAAAATTTCCTTTGGTACCTTAATGGAGTGGTCTACGAGTTGGCGTGTAATCGTGGTTGGTTTAAGCTCGCCTAACCCCATTTGTTTGTAAACTGAGTAAGGTACTAAGTTGACACTTGCACTTAAATCTAACAAAGCATGCTCAATTTGAAAATTCCCAATAATACAAGGAATAGTGGGGACTTCTCGAGTCTTTGTATTTGGGTATGACCTTTCTTGAATGATTGCACTCACTTTCTTAATAAAGAATGTCTTTTTGTGCACATTTAATTTCCTCTTTATAGTGCATAAATCCTTGAGATATTTAGCATATGATGGAATTTGTCTAATGGCATCAAGCAGAGGAATATTGACAGTAACCTTTTGGAGCACATCCAACACCTCTTAATATTTCACGGGGACAGTCGGATTCTGAAGTCTAGATGGGAACGGAATTGGAGGTTCATATGACTTAGTCTCTTTATCCTTTTGTTGTTACGGCTCTTGAACCATAGCTGGTTCATCATTCTCTTGAGACACTAGCTCATCCTCCGGTATTTTTACCGGTTACATTATCTTATTATCAACCTCTTTTCCACTTCTTAAGGTAATGATGGCCTTAGCTTATTCATGATGTAGCTCAATTGGATTTGAGTCTCCAATGAAATGTGTATTTCTAGGGTTTGACATAGGTTGAGAAGGAAGGGTGCCTTTCTCCTTAGCATTTAGTTGAGTCTCAATCCTAGCCACACCGTCTTTAATTCTAGATTTGATTGAATTAGAGATTGATTCATTTGAGCTTGAGAGTTCATGAATGCGGTCAATGCATCCTTCACAGATTATCGCTTTGATGGGGGCACATATGGTGCATCATTAGGTGTCCTAAAGTAATTGTTTTGTGGAGGCATTTAAGGTGCATTGGGTGCATTAATCTGTGGTCCATTCCTCCAACTAATATTAAGATGGTTACGCCAATTTGGATTATAAGTGTTTCACATTGGTTACATAACTGACCTTTGGTAGTTTTTTTATAGCATTTGCTTACTCATGCTTATGTGTGATATTTTGTACAATTGGAATTATTGGACAATCCTTTATTTCATGGTCTTCACCACCACAAATGCTACAAAAATTACCTAAGGAATTGTTTGCTTTAACCATATCAACCTTCCTAATTTCTAAGGCTTCGACCTTTCTAGCCAATGCAGAGAATATTTCACTAAGGTCATTTTCCTCTCTTCTGACATACATCCCCGCTTTCTCTCTAGGAATGAGTCTAGTATGGTCTGGTTTAGCAGAGACGTCCCATGTCTGTGTATTCTCTACTAACATATCTAGAAAATCCCAAGCCTCATTATGATCCTTGTTAAGAAAGGTTCCACCATACATCATCTCTATAAATTGACTGGTATCCATGGTGAGCCCCTTTCGGAATGCATCAATCACGTGCTATGGTTCATAACCATGATGTGGACCAGTAAGTAGGTCTTTGAAGCACTCCCAAGCTTGGAAAAACAGTTCATTCCCCTTTTAGGAGAATGACATGATTTCTTGTTTTGTGCTCGGGAAAGAATTTTTTCAAAAACTCTCTACTTAAGGCTTGCCATGTAGTGATGGTATTAGGTCTTAGAAAATTGAGCCATGCTTTGGCCCGATCCTTCAGAGAAAATGAGAATAACCTAAGCTAAAGTGCATCCTTATTGCCATTGTTTATTTGTAATGTTCCGATTACTTCCTCAAAGTACTTGAGGTGCAAGTAAGGGCTTTCAGAATTCAAGCCATGAAATTTAGAAATTAATTGAATCACACTTGGTTTAAAATCAATGTTTCCTGTGAGCAGGGAACACTATACAAGATAGTAAAGTTGACCTCTTAGGGTGTAGACGTTCACGTAAAGTCCGTGGTTGGTTTAACACATTCCTATGAATTTTGTTTTCATCCTCAATAGGAGGATTAAGTTGATTTTCTTTGTTTTGATTTATAGTTAGATCTGACAGATTTGGATTTGGATTATCAATTGGGTTTGCCATGAAATCCAAGTGATGTTGAGTGCCTCTTCTAAGTGAATGATCAAGGCCTAGAACTAGTCCGCTTTTGGTGGAGAGTCGATTATTTTGATCCCTACTCCAACGGGACATAAACCATCCAGACCACACAACAAATACCACTAATTCAAATAGCAAGTATGATACTTAAAATAAAATTTAAAAAAAAAAAAAACTTAACCAACAACCATGCAGCAGGGCCGACCATGAAGGTTCAATCTACAAAGCAAAATAAATCAACAACCTAAGTGGCAGGCCCGACCATGAGGGTTCAATCAACAAAAAAAAAAAAACCAACAATCCAAGCGGCAGGGCAGACCATGAGGGTTCAATCCACAAACCAAAATAAAAAATAAATCAATAAAAGTAAAACTAATACAGAAATTAAACTATGATAATCTAGAAAATAAATTCAGTGGATGATCTTTGTAATCAAACAACAACTGTAGGATAACCATAGCACTTGGGTGATAAATTCCCAAGCAGGGTAACCTTATGTCATAGTTAGTGCTTGAAACACCCAACTGAATTTACTTTCAAAGAAAAAAGAATCTACAGAAAATTTGGAGGGTTTAGAAGAGAACTTACCTTAGTTATCTTACATAAATCTGATCTATCTCAGTCTCTCCCCGGCAACGGCGTCAAAAACTTGATTGCTTGCCTCCAAATACAGAGGTTCATAAGTAGTATCCCGTGAATACAAGGTCGATCCCACAGGGAGATGAATTGCGAGAAGGAGAAAATTAAATGTAAAACAAACTAAGTAATAAAAACTAAATTGATGATTTGATTTTGGGATTTTTGAATGGATGTAATTCAACTAAATTAAAATAATACATAAGCTTCAAAATTTCACACATAGGTTAATGTTCCAAAATCATGATGACTTGGATAACACAACTAGGATCTGAGCACTATGGTCAGCCTAATCGAAAAATAAAACAGTTTAAATATTTTAATAAATGATATAAAAGATCAGAAAAATCATGAATTTGCACCATTGATATATATTCTCAAGCGCCAGTGATTTTAAGAATTCAATATCAATGAGATAATGAGTATCAAAGAAATATAGAAGGTTAAGAACCTCTCCTATCTAAGAAATCTAATTGATCTAGGGTAAGCCTATCCATTAATGTGGATCTCATATGATGGAAACATATGGATATCACATTATGATTAAAAAAAAAAACTAAACCTAAACAATAGATAACATGCATACACCATTCTTCTCATCATTAAAACATCAATCATCATAACTTAAAGAATTATTAAACTCATATGCTTCCCTTCTAGCTTGGGTTAAAGGAAACTAGAAAAACATAATTAGAATAGAAAAAGAAAGTAACAAGAGAGAAATAAATGCAAACAAAAAATATCTAAAAGAAAAAAAAAATTTATAAAACTTAAATAAAATTGAAAACCCTCTAAAAACCCTAAATTTTGATCTTAGATACTTTTAATGATGCTTAGGAATGCCCTGGGAAGCCCTATTTATAAGTGGGGAACTCCAATTTTCGTACAAAGTTGGAAAACTCTATAAACCGCTCAAATTTACGTAGTTTTCCAAAATAGACTTCAGATGTGCCCAACAAATATTCATGTGAATGATCTACTGATGGGGCCCACCTGGTGATAGAACAAATTGGACCTAATGCCCTACGATAAGATGATGGGCCCAGTGCAGGTATTAGGCCCAACCGAGGCATGACAGTGGACCCTAATCCACTGAATGGGCCCAGCACATGCATTAAGCCCATCTCATAAAGATGGATCTGGACCTGCAATCTTTAAGTGGATCTGAGACCACTGTAATTGGGTCCGCTGACCCGACACAAATATAAGGTCAATTTCGTCTTAGTTCATGCTACAAAAGGGATCAGGTCGATTACGACCTGTTGTAGGCAGAAGAGGGAGAGATGGAGTCCTCCACCACCGCTTATCCATTCGCAATCCGACGAAAGCTCGACCACCGATATCTTTGACGGTGCCAATCAAGATAGTGTTTCCGTCTATGATGAAAGAATCTTATGACTGTTGGGGTGGTTGGAAGCGAAGGATATCAGTGGAAGACTGAAAATCCATGTTTGCCATAATTGAGGATACAGGTGTTGAGGGTCAAATATTGTATGTTAGACCCCAGTTAGTACCTGTTTTTACGTACATGATAATGTTTAAATGCTCTATTTTAATTGTGTTTGTGCTGCAAGGTGAATTTAGGAGCTTGGATTGAAAATGGGTACTAAAAGCATATATTTAATGCTCAGAAATCACCAAGGCAAGGGATGGACCTCAGGGGACCGAGATCTAAGAATTTACACGCCAAAGATCCAGGAAAATCAAGTAATTGAAGTCTAAGAGGCCTGAAAGTAGTCTTGAATGCAAGTTACAAGGTTCCCATCATCCGTTTGGTTCGAAACTTTATATCTAGCCTGAGGACCCTAAATTAACCGTACACATTGAATTTCAGCCATTGGATCCTTGTGGAAGTGGCCCAATGGACAGATTAGCCCACAAATCACCGATCTGAGGCCCACCTGATATCTGCATATGCTTCAATTTTGGTCTGAACCCCTTAGAGTAGATGAGAAAGGTGATGGAAGGAGTGGATTCGCTGGTAAAACCCTGTGGGCCTCACTCTATTTTGTGTACACGCATAACATGTATACACCGCGCTACACCAAAACGGGAAACCCGGTCAAACCGGGTTTGACTCGTTATACACGAAAGGAGTTTCCTTCTTCCTTTCCGCTTGCGAAGCTTGAAATAAGAAGTGCAGACGAAATTCGGTGGGCCATCATCATGATCCAAATGCCAGATCCGGACTGTCCATTCGAATGTATGATGAAACCAACCAGGATCTTGGTGATCTTGGTCAGAAAAACGTCAAGGATTGTCCTCCACCTTGCTGAACGACAGAGCGATTTCCACACAATCCATCAGGTGGGCCACGTTAAATACACGTCGAAGTATTCGATCCCAGACCAAAATTTCATCACACAGCTAATGGAAGGTACGGATTTCTCAAATAGAAGGGGGTACGGGCCCCACAGATATCACCACAACCTTCCTTACACAAAGGAATCAACGTCTAAGAAACCTGGACGTTCCGGGCGGTTGTGCATCCATGGTCTGAATCATGGCCTTAATCTGAACCATCTAAATGATAGAGAGGGAAGATTCAACCACTTCCACGCTGGAAGAATTGATCGAAAGGTGAATAGCGGGCTGTACGAGGTCTCTGATCACCATGTGTAGAAATTCCCAATCCAAGCTATGTAACTTCTTGCTGCGTAAGTTGCAGCCACTCGACCGACTTCATTCCACTGCTTCCTTATAAAAAGGAGAGGAACGTGAGAGGGAGAGACATCCTTAGACGTGAGAAGAGCAACCGTTGAGGCAATTCTTTGGATCTTGGAAACATGAAAGTGTGGAGAAAGAGAGAGAGAGAAGTGGACGGCCAGCCATCCATCCTTCTTCCCATTCTTCCTCTTCAGTTCTTTTTCCTCTTCCCTTATGTTTTTAAGAGATTTTAGCTTGATCATGTCTGACTAAACCTCTTAGCTAGGGCTAAGAGGTGAAGCTTGCAGCGTGATGGGGTAGTTTCTATGGCTTTGATACTTTTTTTTTAATTCTCTTTGACTTCGGTTTGATTAAAAGGAATATTCATAGTTTTAATGGTTTGTTGTGACTGAAATTACAATGGATCTGCGATAGCATTGAGTATATCCTGTGTATGTATAGAGGTTATGGTCGTAGGAGCCCTATTGTTCATCATCGTCTCACGGGCATGGTTGGATGACGGAACCCTTCCTAACGTTCATAACTCTCTCAGATTGGATGTGGATTGGTTAAATTTTGTCGTTTACTTTGTCTCATGGGCATGGTCTTGTGATGGAATCAAGTCTAATTCTCATACCTCTCATCTCTTGAAAACTGAATCAAAGGAAGTTCAGATTTGATTTTTATGGTTATATCTTCCAACTAGATGAAGATAGGACTCTAAATCCAGTTATGTTCTTGAATCAAGCATAGATCTCACTGATCTCTACAAGTGGATCCTTGGAATCCCCAGTTTCCCCACCTTTAAATTTTACAAATTTTAGTTAGTTAAATTCACAATTATTCCCTTAATTTTCCTTAGTTTAGATACATCTTCTTCTAGTTCTAGTTCTGGTTACTTTCAGACTACGTACAAGGTACAATCCTTGTGGAGCCTAAACAACTTTGCCACATGAGCTTCTAGGCAATTATCATTGGAAGCTTGCACAGAACTAAGAAAAGGGTAGAGTTGTCATTTAAGAAAAATGTTTTAATTTAAAACCACTTATTGCACCGTCTAATTACGTGTTAAGTTGAAGGAGAAAAGCTAAATAATAAATCTGTTTTTCAATGAAATTTTAAAGAAAGTACTTAAAATTTTGGATTTATCAAACAATATGAATTAAGGGAAATTATTTAAAAAACCAATTTCACACCAAACAGGCTCTTAAGTGTAACGACCCGTAAATTTCCGTACGTTGGCTCGAGTACCACCTCGACCAGAAATTAATTAGGATTAAATCCTTTAGAAATTTAACAAAGTTAACTAAGTGCAAAACTCGATTAGCCATGAAATCCGTCTGCAGACAGAAACACGCGGTTCACATCCATCTTCTAGACTCGTATCCAGGAGGCGATGGGTGTGAAGTTGAAGTTCAGTACGGCGTTTCATCCTCAGACTGATGGGCAGACAGAGCGGGTGAATCAGATTCTGGAGGATATGTTGCGAGCATGTGTGTTGGACTTCAAGGACAGCTAGGATGACTGTCTTCCGTATGCAGAGTTCACCTACAACAACAGCTTCCAGGCAACTATTGGCATGGCGCCATATGAGGCTCTATATGGTCGTCCTTGTAGAGCACCGCATTGTTGGGCCGAGGTTGGCGAGCATAGTCTGATTGGCCCGGAGTTGGTACAGGCGACTACAGAGAAGGTCGACATTATCAGGCGTCGATTACTTACAGCGTAGAGCAGGCGGAAGAGTTACGCCGATACGAGGCGGCAACCCCTGGAGTTTGAGGTCGGGGATCATGTGTTCCTTCGAGTTTCCCCTATGAAGGGAGTCCTTCGGTTTGGGAAGAAGGGGAAGCTCACACCGAGGTTTATCGGTCCATTTCAGATACTGGATCGAGTGGGTGATGTGGCGTATCGTCTCGCTTTGCCCACACCACTTGCATCTGTACACAACGTATTTCATGTATCTATACTGAAGAAGTACGTTCCTGATCCTTCGCATATCATCAGATGGGAGCAGGTACAGTTGAGCGAGGATGCTACAAATGAGTTGCGCCCGATGCGCATCCTTGACAGGAAGGAACAGGTACTGCGTAGCAAGGTCATCCCACTTGTGAAGGTACTTTGGACATATCATTCTGAGGAGGAAGCTACTTGGGAGACTGAGGCCGAGGTCAGGAAGAACTACCCTCAGATTCTCGAGGAATATGAAAAGTTATAAATTTCAAGGACAAAATTTTTTGTTTAAGGGGGGTAGATTGTAACGACCCGTAAATTTCCGTACGTTGGCTCGAGTACCACCTCGACCAGAAATTAATTAGGATTAAATCCTTTAGAAATTTAACAAAGTTAACTAAGTGCAAAACTCGATTAGCCATGAAATCCGTTGGGATCGCTTTAAATACGATCTGCAAGACCCAAAACTTGCAAAATCAGTGACTCTAGTTTACCCTAAAGTTTAGAGCCAAACTCATTACCCGGCTGCTCTCGGGAATGAAACGAAACTTCGTATTAGGTCTAGATCACACATCGGAAGGCCAATTAACACAAAGTTAAGGAACTAGGACCGCCTCACTGGGCTTGACAATCATCTCAAAAATCAGGTCCAGCCGATGTCCCACGGCCATTCGTTTGGATCCGGAGAGAGGGAGTGTGAAAAACACTATTCCCTTTGAAAAATAAATATCTGGAATAGTGATCTGGCACCATTCGCTTGCGCATCAGTATTAAGCAACCAGACCGTCAGAATTAGACCAAATTACACCCTCGGATTAAGAAAAATTTCAGGAACATTTACATGAACTTGGAATTTCGGATCGTAGCCCACTGACCATTGAACTGAAAGTGGTCCGCCACGTACGATCTGGGAATCCGATCGAGTCGAAAACGTAATCCCACATAGATCCATGTGTGGTGAGCTTAAGTATAACGTTTGGCTCAAGGGGGGGCCACCAGAAACACTCATTTGAGCTAGAAAAGTGACGAAATACCTATATAAGCAATAACCCTTGAACCTGAGCTTATTTTGGGAAGGGTTTTGGCTATAAAAGGAGCTTAGAACAGCCCCTCTCACAGCCATACGAATTTGGGATAAAACCCTAGAGAGAGAGAGAAAAGAGAGAGAAGAGCTTGGGATTTGTGGGAGATCTTCCTCCTACTGCTTTCATTCATCACACGGCCTACAGCGCTTCCTTCCAGGCATTTTTCCGGTGGTATCCACTCCGTTTGAAGGTGAGAAACCCTAACCCTAGGTCTGATTTGAAGTAGGAAGGTTGTAGGTTGTGTAAAGACTAACCGATTCCGCTCTTTAGGCTAGAAAACTCCCGTATACGGAAGCTCAACAACCCTTGCTGATTCGTTGTGATTCCAAGGGCAAAGGTGAGAACTTTAAGTGTATAAGTTATGGTTTTCAACACTTTCAATGTCAGATAATGGTAGATTCATGATCTGCATGCAATTGCACATGTACAAAGTGCTTTCCGTTTCCTGTTTCGATTAACGTTGTAGAATATGGAATTTCACATACTCTAGGTATACGTAGAAATACCGTATACATATTTTTTTTGGAAAAATGTTTGACATGTTTATTTAATGTATGATTATCCAATATATGGATAAAATACTAGTTTGGTGAAAGGAATCGCCGTAATATATGTTCGCTTGTAAACACTATGTATGTTGAAATTGTGTATTCTAGAAATACCGTATATGTGTAAATTTTGGAAGTGTAATTGTCATAATTATTTGTTGTATGAATATGGTATACGCAGATAAAATAACCGCTTGGTGAAAGAATAGCCCTAATATGCATTTGCTAACATACGTCATGTATGTTGGAATAGCGCACTCTAAGTGTTTGTGTAAATGCTTGTGTGTGAAAAAGCTTGAGTGTTAGTGCCTTAGATAGGCACTGATATGGAATTTCCGACTACCTTAGAGACATGTAGGATCCCCTCCATGTGGTGGTTCGCTATAACCACTCACTTGTGATGTGTATGTAATTGTATCCCTACTTGTATAGTGCTTTATAACACGCTTTACAACATGCTTTACTTCATGCTTTATTTCATGCTTTATAACATGCCTGCTAACATGCTTGTATTACTTCGTTATCATGCTTTACTCCACATACTATTGATGAGATTTGTTTGAGTTTGGGACTAAGTCTATAGTCCAAACATTCGGTACCAGACTTGAGATTGTGGCTGAGACTCATGTCGCCACAAAGGATGTGTCTGGCGAACCCGAGTCGTACTTCGGTTGGCGATAGTGGTTGGTCACACGGAGTGCTTTTGCACTCCATATCGCCCAACTTGTGGTGCGCTCGAGCTAGGCAGGCTCGTCAAGTAAACCGATATGTGTATGTGTGTTCACCATGTTTGGTCGCTACTGCTTGAACCTAGGGTACCAAACTTACCAGTGGTGATCCCGTTAACCATGGTACCTCGATCCACTAAGACGCATGAGCCGGGCATGGTGGTATGGGACACCGTGGTCGAGCTGTCGGCCTACGCTAGGGCCATGTGCCTCCCCGTAGTGACCATTACGCAACCAAACTCATGAGCTGAATACGGTGGTATGGGACACTGTATTCGAGCCGTCGATACTTACGGCGAGAGCCGAGTACGGTGAGACCTGTACTCGTGCTGACGGGCGACAAGTCCTCCATAGTATCTTCGAGTATACTCTAAGTGTCTGTGATTGGCGACGAGTCTTTCACAGCAACTAGAGTATGAGTTGAGCCGAGTACGGTGAGACCTGTACTCGAGCTGACGGCTAGTGATTGAGCCGAGTACGGTGAGACCTATACTTGAGCTGACGGCCAGCAATTGAGCCGCATACGGTGAGATCTGTATCCGCCCTGACGAGTGACGAGCCCTTTGCGATGCCTTCACTACGTTTCTCAAACCATAATATCGTATGAGATTAGCTAGGATTGACGACCCTAGAATGGATCATGTTTGAGAATGATACAAGGGAGGTACCTTAGTTTCCCAATACTGCTGGTTGAAATGGACTAATAATAACTCGGTAATCATGATCATCATCACACCGCATGTGCTTAGTAGATGTGGCGCACTGAGGGAGTTAAGCATTCGCGAACGTAAGATGATGTCACTTGAGGGTGGTTTGCAAGGGCATACAGCATCATGTCATTTCATTTTCGCACTTAATAAGAGTAGTTAGAATTATTTGATTTGTACTGCTTTATCATTACTGCTTGATTGAATTGATAACATGTTAACCTATGCTTTATTGTTCCACTGAGTTAGCTACTCACTCCCACGTTACGGGACGGTGTTTGCAACACCCACCGGACTCTGTCGCGGTATAGATGGTGCCTCGGTTCAGGAGCCGGAGCCCGACTTCGAGGAGGATCAGGATGAGTTCTCCTTTATGCAGTACTCTGACGGATATGCTTAGGCCGACTGCATCGCGGGGATTCCAGGGCTTATCTACGGAATTGTATTTTGATTTTTGACTAGAAACAATACATGTATATTGGTACTCAGTTAGTACTCATACTCTGGAGTTCACAAAATTTTGTTACTTTATATACTTTGAATATAAAATTTCAGTCTTCCGCTTGCCTTTATACAATTGAACTGGAGTATGATTTACTGTTTTGGTATAATCTCATTCATGTTTATTGCTCTAACTCAGACAACATTTAACCATCATTGTGTATGTTGCATAAGTGATGTGTTGGAACTCGGGAGTTGAGTTCATACTCGACCCCCGATTTTCAGGGCGTTACATTAAGTCAAGAGAAGGAACCTTTAAAAAAAAAATTACTTATTAAAGTAAAAAATTCAAATTAAGCACTTAATGTAAAGGATTTGCCAAACCAGGCAAATCACTTAAAATAACTAATTTCAATAATGAGGGCTGAAAATAAGTTTTACATGTTACTGTTATATATACGTTTTATCCACGCTGTCCGTCCATTTTTCCAGCTAATTTTACTATATAAGGCGAAATATTGATGCAAATCCAAAGCTCAAGTGGACCACACCATAGAAAGCAGCAGGCAGGGACTTAAGGCCCACCATTAAAAACTTCTTGAGAGTAATCCAAGAGGTCTTGGATCAAGCTTATATATTTGTGTTTTCCCTTCATCGAATCTGTGTGACCTTACGAAGAGGTTGGATGGCAAATAAAACATTAAGTTGGTCCTCAAGAAGTTTTCAATGGTAGGCATTGAGTCCCCACTGTTTTCTATGTCGTGGTTCACTTTAACTTTGGATCTGAATCATTTATGGTCTCATGCCTTAAAATAGATGAACGGTGTGGGTAAAACATATACATCACAGTGGACACCACAGACCTTGGACCATGTCGTGCCACAAGGAAACTGCTTCAGTTAAGAGAAACTTTAATACTCTGGGGTGTGATGGATGATCCACTAGCACAAAGAAACTCTAAACCTGACATAATGGTAATCTAATTTTGGGATTGTTCAGCAATTTTTATCTTGGGGTTGTGACTCAATTAAAGTAAGTTTAACAATTTGAAAGGTTTAATTTGAGTTAATGTATGCCATGTCTGTAGTTTATGAGTGCTGGGTATTAAGCATCACATGATAACATAGTATTAAATAACTCCCCACAATGAAACAGAGTCAAAACTCAATTTCTGTGGATCTTCCAAGCACGTGTGAGATTTTTTTTTCCATGAGGACTACAGTTTTCCACACTACATCCAATAGAAAAATAAATACATAAATAAATAAATAAAGTGTAACGACCCGTAAATTTTCGTACTTTGGCTCGAGTACCATCTCGACCAGAAATCAATTAGGATTAAATCCTTTAGAAATTTAACAAAGTTAACTAAGTGCAAAACTCGATTAGGCATGAAATCCGTTGGGATCGCTTTAAATACGACCTGCAAGACCCAAAACTTGTAGAATCATTGACGCTAGGTTACCCTAAAGATTAGGATCAAACTCATTACCCGACTATTCTCGGGAATGACTTGAAACTTTGTATTAGGTCTAGACCGCACATCGGAAATCCGATTAATGCAAAGTTAAGGACTTAGGACCGCCTCACTGGGCTTGACTATCATCTCAAAAATCAAGTCCAGCCGATGTCCCATGGCCATTCGTTTGGATCCGGAGCAAGGGAGTGTGAAAAACACTATTCCCTTTACAAAATAAATATCTGGAATAGTGATCTGGCACCTTTCGCTTGCGCATCAGTATTAAGCAACCAGACCGTCAGAATCAGACTAAATTACACTCTCGGATTAAGAAAAATTTTAGGAACATTTACATGTGCTTGGAATTTCGGATCGTGGCCCACTGACCGTTGAACTGAAAGTGGTCCGCCGCGTGCGATCTGGGAATCCGATCGAGTCGAAAACGTAATCCCACATAGATCCATGTGTGGTGAACTTAAGTCTGACGTTTGGCTCAAAGAGGGCCACCAGAACCTCTCTTTTGAGCTGGAAAAGTGACGAAATACCTATATTAGCAGTAACCCTTGAACCTGAGTCTATTTTGGGGAGGTTGTTGGCTATAAAAGAGGCTTAGAACAGCCCCTCTCACAGCCATACAAATCTGGGATAAAACCTTAGAGAGAGAGAGAGAGAGAGAGAAAAGAGAGAGAAGAGCTTGGGATTTGTGGGAGAACTTCCTCCTGCTGCTTTTGATTATTGCACGGCCTACACCGCCTCTTTCCAGGCGCTTTCCCTGCGGTATCCACTCCGTTTGAAGGTGAGAAACCCTAACCCTAGGTCTGATTTGAAGTAGATAGGCTATAGGTTGTGAAAAGGCTAACCGATTTTGCTCTTTAGGCAAGAAAACTCCCGAATACGGAAGCTCACCAAACCTTACAAATCCGTTGTGATTCCAAGGGCAAAGGTGAGGACTTTAGGTGTATAGGTTGCGGTTTTCAACGCTTTCAATGTCAGTTAATGGTAGATTCATGATCTGCATGCAATTGCACATGTACAAGTGCTTTCCGTTATCTGTTTCAATTAGAATTGTAGAATTTGGAATTTCACATACTCTAGGTATTCGTATAAAATACCGTATACGTATTTTTTATAGAAATGTGTTTGACATGCTTAATTGTCGTATGGATATATGATGTATGGATAAAATACTCATTTGGCGAAGGGGTTCGCCTAAATACATGTTTACTAATATACACCATGTATGTAGAAATACGGTATTGTAAGAAGTACCATATATGTGTATATTTTAGCGATGTGTTTGTCATGATTAATTGTTATATAAATATATTATGTGCGTATAAATTAATTGCTTGGCGAAAAGAACCGCCGTATTACAAGTTCCCTTGTAAACACTATGTATGTTGAAATTGGGTATCCTAGAAAATACCCTATACGTATAACATTTGCTGATGTAATTATCATGGTTATTTGCTGTATGAATATGATGTATACATATAAAATACTAGTTTGGTAAAGGAACAGCCCTAGTGCACTTTCCTCTAACATACGTCATGTATGTTGAAAAAGTGCATTCCAAGTGTTTGTAAAAATTGCTTGTGAATATAAGTGCTAAGTGTTAGAACCTTAGGTAGGTGCTGAGATGGGATTCTCAACTACCTTAGAGTCACATATGATACCCTCCATGTGGTTATTTACTCTAACCACTCACCTATGAAATATATGTATTTGTATCCCTATTTGTATAGTGCTTTACAACATGCTTTGTAACTTGTTTATTATCATGCTTTATGACATGCTTTATAACATGATTGCTAGCGTTCTTGAATTACCTTGTTTATCATACTGTACTTCACATGTTATAGTTAGGAATTGATTGAGCTTGGGACTATGTCCATAGTCCAGACATCCGGTATCAGACTTGGAATTGTGGTTGAGATTCGTTTCGCCACACATGATGTGTTGGCGAACCCGTGTCGTACTTCGGTTGGCGATAGTGGTTGGTCACACGAGGTGCATCTGCGCTTCATATCGTCCAACTTGTTGTGTGCTCGAGCCAGCCGAACACGTCAAGTAACCCGTGTATCTTATGTATGTTCACCATGTTTGGTCGCTAATGTTTGAACCTAGGGTACCAAACTTACCAGTGAAAATCCCGTTAACCATGGTACCTCGATCCGCTAAGACTCATGAGCCGGGCATGGTGGTATGGGACACCGTGGTCGAGCTGTCGGCCTACGCTGGGGCTACGTGCTTCCCCGTAGTGACTAGTGAGCAACTTAACTCGTGAGCCGATTATGGTGGTATGGGACACTATATTCGTGCTGTCGGCCTACATTGATAAGGTGATAGGGGAGTGGTGCAACCTTTGTGCGTAACAGCCCTGGCAGCCCTTTGTAGTGACTGCGAGCATATTCTAAAGTCGCAGTGCGCCTTAGGGTTCGCCGCGATATATAGAGTATGAACTAGGCCTGTTTCTGTATAGTGATGAATCGTTTAAGGGGTGATGGGGGAGTGGTGCAACCTTTGTACGTAACAGCCCTAGCAGCCACTGCAATGACCTAGAAAATACACCATCGTCTGATATTAACTAGGACTGATGACCCTAGAATGGATCATATTTGGGAATGATACAAGGGGGGTACCTTAGTTTTCCAACCCTGCTATTTGAAATAGATTAATTAAAAACTCGATAATCATGCTCATCATGCATCGCATGTGCCTGGAAGATGTGGAGCACTGTGGGATGTAAGCATGCCGCGAACGTGAGATGGTGTGGCATGACGGAGTATGTCGGTGAGGGCATCCATCATACCTGCATTCATACTTGCATTAATCAGAGTAACTAAGAGTGTTTGATTTACTGCTTTATCATTACTGCTTGACTGTATTGATAACATGATAACTTATGCCTTATTGTTCCACTGAGTTAGCTACTCACTCCCATGTTACGGGACGGTGTTGCGCACACCAACCAGACTCTGTCTCAGGTTTAGGCGAGCCGACGACTCTGGAGGTAGAGCCTGATTATGACGAGGACCAGGAGGAGTTCTCGTATATGCAGTTCTCTAGCGGCTTCGACTAGGTTGCCAGGACCGACGGGTTTTACAGGGATTGTACCTAGTTTATTTTTGACATTTTGATTATAAACAGACATATATATGGAGACTCAGATGGATTCACACTCTGGAGGATGAAACGTTTATTTTATTTCTTTACATACATATATATACAGTTCAGTCTTCCGCTTGCTTTTATACAATTGATCTGGAGTATGAATTATTGTTTTGGTATAATCTCATTCATGTTTATTGCTCTAACACAGACAACATTCAAACATCATTAAATATGTTGCATAAGTGATGCGTTGGAACTCGGGACTTGAGTTACACTCGACCCCTGATTTTCAGGGCGTTACATAAAGACAAAAAAAAAAAGCAAACCATATAATGCACGATCATCCCCAGAACCGTCCATTGACAAGCACCACATGGCACCCCATCTGAGCATTCTGTATACAGTTCTATGAACCCAATGGATGGTCTAGATTAATCATTTAGAATCCTTCATGGCCAAACCTAAGGACCTGTTTAGCCAACTACATTAGGGAGGATTACATGGGATGAAATTGTAATGTAGGTAATAAATATGGATGTCAGGTATTGCAAGTGGATTAAAGAGTAACACACCAATTTTGTTTCCTTATTTAGGATGTATGGTTCTGCACCCTGATCCAGGGATACTACATGGACACGTTTGGATGTTAAAGATGATTTTTTGAAGCAGATTGCATGGAATGCCGCCAGTGTGTTTACGTCGCCAACTTCTATGGGCCCCACCATGATGTAAGTGTTATATCTACATCATTCATTCATTTGGGGAGATCAATTTAGGTCATGAGAATAAAAAATTAAGGCAAATCCAAAGCTCAAGTGGACCACACCACAAAGAGCAGTGGGAACAATGTTTCATACCATTGAAACCATAATAGGGCCCACCATGATGTTTATTTGTCATCCAACATGTCCATGAGGTCACGTGGATCTGGATGAATGGAAAAAAACAAATATCAGATTGGTCCAAACCTTCTATGGGACTTGAGACGTTTTAAATGGTAAATGTCCAATCCCCACTACCTTCTGTGGTGTGGTCCACTTGAACATCATATCTATCTCTTTTTTGGGTCTATGTGTTAAAATGATCTCATAAAATGGATAGATGGTGTGGATATAATACATTCATTATGGTTTAACACCAACCAATAAATCATCAAAAATTTCAAAATGTATGACCGTCATGGGATGTGCCGTGGATGTTGCAAATCCAAGATGGATGTACCATATTCATCTTAAATCATCAACATGAGGGCACAGTTTCCAAAGCTTCAATTGGTCATTGATTGACCGCCCTAACCTAATACAATTGTAGGATTAGAATGTGGAATTAGAAAGTCTATCCCATCTAATCCGTCCTAATGTAGCTGGTCAAACAGGCTGTAATGGAGCCGGCGCAAAGCTCGAGCATCGGCCAAACAAAGTTTCATGTAGTGGGAAGCTATGTGGGGCCCACAAATATTCTTGTGATAAATCCACTCTGTCCATAGGTTTCTAAACATTATTATAAGACATGTATAGAAAAATCAGCCATATACACAAGCAAGTTGGGCCACACCAAACCATACATTGGGAATTGAACACCCACCATTGGAAACTTTGGTGGGGAGGGGGGTGTTCTACGGCTTATCGGAGTGGTAATGACTCTATGAACACTTTGGATGGCATATAAACATCATGGTTAGAGGTGGGCATCGAGTCGAGTCAGTTAGATTGGGTCCAACTCAGATTTTTCCAAGAACCTGACCGGAACTCGATTCGATTTGGGACCGAGTCCAACAAGGCTAACTCGATTCGATCTGAATCTTTGCTGGCCTGACCCGAATCGAGTCCGATTCGGTCAGGGAAACTGAATCGAGTCAGATCGAGTCGATTCTGTCCAGTCGATTCGAACTGTGCTGAATCAAGATCGAGAGAGAGAGGGAGAGAAAGAAGGAGAAGTGGGAAAAAAGGAGGGGGGAGAAAGAGGGAGAGAAAGGAGGAGAGATGGGTGGGTGCGACGGCGTTCGGGTAGAGAAAGAGAAGGGAGGGATTCGGGCTTCGTTCGAGTGAGGCGGGTAGTAGAAAAATGAACATAAAAAGTATTACTTATATAGTACCCGACCGAATCGGATCGGTCCAGATTGGCCACTGATCTGAACTCGACTCGATGTACGTTCGGATCTGAGTGGGCCTACTTGAATCGACCCGATCCTGGCTTTCAATTAGGATAAGATCGGGTCAGATCTATTGAATTGGGTTGGATTTTGCCCAACTCTAATCATGGTCAGTTCTAAGAAGGTTTCATTGTTGAGGTTTCCGTTGTCACTGTTTGTGTTTTGTAGCCAACCCAAGTTATGGATCTGCCTGATTCTTGGATTCATGTCAGGGTGTTTAGAAACTAATGGATGGAGTAGATTTATCACAAGAATCTATATGGGCCCCATGTACCTTCCAACCATAGGAATTTCCTTTGGTGGGGCACAGACAATCCATGTCCGTGTAAATTCCACATGACCAAAGTAACATAGAGAACAATTTAGTGGACCAACTATTCATCTTAATTTCAAACGTCCATTTTCTATTTTTGGTGGGCCAACCTAATCATTTATCAAATATAATCTCTCTTGACCGAGCACATCCACGGTGGGCCTACTAGTGTGAATGCATCGAGTTGATTTCTGAGTACTTCGTGAGTCACGAGATTCCCGTGTCTGATTTGCTTGGAAAATAATAGCAGCCTGGGATAACCCTTTTAGAATTTGGATTGAATCAAAGGCTCTGTGGAGTCGACCTTGATGAATGTGTTTTATTCATATTGTTCATTTATTTTTCGAAATCATTTTAGAGTATGAGCCCAAAAATAAAATAGATCCAAGTCTCAAGTGGACCACACAGTAAAGATGGAACAGCTGCCATTGAAAAACTTTATGGAGAGCAGCCGAAGTTTATACCAAACTTAATTAGATGTGTCTTTTCCCTTGGTCCAAATCTATAACACTGAATAATATGTTGGACGGAAAATAAAAATCATGGTGGGACCTATAACATTGGGCGTCATTGTCACTACGCTTACTTGTGGTGTGGGTAAAACAAATGCATCATGGTCCCACAGTGCGTCTGCCACAGGATGCAATCCTCGTCTCATTTTCTATTATTTGATAGGTATTTTTCGAGCGAATTAGGTGAGACTTGGGATCCACCAACGTGGGTGAGACTCTGTGTAACGCCCTAAAAATCGGGGGTCGAGCAAAGCTCAGCTCCCGAGTTCCAACGCATCACTTATGCAACATAGATAATGATGATTATGATGAGAGCATTGAAACATGAATGAGATTATACCAAAACAGCATATCATACTCCAGAGACAGTTAAATTGCAAGTGGAAGACTGTGATAGATGTATAGAAGATATAAACTATGGTAAGTCTCTAGAGTGTGATAATGTTACCAGGTTAATGAATGACAAGTACAATTCAAAAATATACAAAATGTGTAAGGTCCTCTAGTCAACATCCCCGTAACCCCGTCGATCAAGACACGGCTCATATGAAGCTGCCAGAATACAGCACAGACAAGAAGGCATCCTTGTCGACGCAAAAGTCCGGCTCCACCTCATAAGCATCGCCATCACCTGCAGCTACAACAGGGTCTAGTTGTTGTGTACAACACCGTCCCATAACGTGGGAGTGAGTGATCAACTCAGTGGAATAATAAAGCATAGGTTAACATGTTATCAATTCAGTCAAGCAGTAATGATAAAGCAGTACAATCAACATTCCTATGTACTGTAATTAATGCAAGGATGAGATGGGATTATGATGCATGCTCTCGCCAACATGCTCCCTCATGTGACACCATCTTATGTCCGCGGCATGCTTCACCCTTAGTGCTCCACATCTTTCAGGCACATGCAATGCGATGATGAGCATGATTACCGAGTTGTTATTAGTCCATTTCAAACAGCAATATTGGAAAACTAAGGTACCTTTCTTATTTCATTTCCAAACAATGATTCATTCTAGGGTCGTCAGTCCTAGCCAATCTCATACGATGGTGTGTTTCTAGGTCACTGCAAGGGCTGCCAGGGCTGTTACATGGAATCGTTACACCACTCCCCCATCACCTTATCAATATAGGCCTAGTTTATACTCTATTACTACGGGAAGGCTCGTCGCTTCACCGTAGATTCAAAGTATGCTCGAGGTCACTACATCGGGTACGGTCAGGGCTGTCAGGGTTGTTACACAGAATCATTACACCACTCCTCCATCACCCATCAAAACAGTGTAGGCCGACAGCCTGAATACAGTGTCCCATACCACCATATTTGGCTCACGAGTCTGGTTACTCACTGGTCACTACGGGGAGGCACATGGCCCTAGCGTATGCCGACAGCTCGACCACGATGTCCCATACCACCATGCCCGACTCATGAGTCTTAGCGGATCGAGGTACCAAGGTTATCGAGGTACCAAGGTTAACGAGGTTGCACTGGTAAGTTCGGTACCTTAGGTTCAAGCAGTAGCGTCCAAACATGGTGAACATACATTAGACAGATCGGGTTACTTGACGAGCTCGGCTAGCTCGAGCACACGACAAGTCGAATGACGTGAAGTGCATAAGCACGTAACATGGCCAACCACTATCGCCAACCGAAGTACGACTCGGGTTCGTCGAACACATCTCACGTGGCGAATAAATCTCAGCCATGAATTCAATCTCGTTACTAATTGCCTGGACTATACAATAGCCCCAATCTCATTTAATTATAACAAAATATCCTAAAAGACAGTTAAAGTAGTAATGAATCAAGATTTCAAATCATACAATTAAATATCTAATATTGTCCGCTTAGGGCTGTCAGGGCTGTTGCACGGAATCATTACGCCACTCCCCCATCACCCTTCACGGATTTTATGGAATACAACTTAGACATGTGAAGTAGTCAGAGAAGAATTAAATAAACAAGTAAATCAAACATATTAATAAGCATGTTATAAAACACAATGCAAACAGGAAATCCAAACACATACGTTTCATAAACCCGTAAGTGATTAAACTAAACAACTTACATGAAGGAAATCATACACATCACTAAGGTAGTTGAGAATCCTATCTCAACACCTACTCAAGGCACTACTAGATTAAGTACATATCTATACAAGAATTTTCACAAACACTTAGACTACGTATTCCAACATACCTATAATATACTAGTTAAAACACAAGTCATAGCGAATCCTTTCACAAAGGATTACCACATGAACCACGATCCTGCATTCGCGACCAATAGTCATGGTAAGCATAAATCATAATTCCATATTCATTCGAACATTTCTACAAACACTTAGGCTACGACTAGTACATACACGATGTATGTTAATATAACAGGAGTTAGGCTAATCCGTTCACCCAGAAGTTGATCCACATGTATCTAGCATACCTAGACAACAATTAATCATGGCAAGCACAAATCCGTATTTCATATGTATACAGTTTTTCTACAAATACGAGGAATACAGTATATTCAACATAGTTATCGTATAACCGAAAAATGAAACGGACAGCACTTTGTACATATGCAATAGCATCCAGATCATGAATCTATTATTATCTGACATTGAAAGCGTTGAAAACCATAACCTATACATCTAAAGTCCGCACATTTTACCTAGAAGCGTAACGGAGTCGATAGAATCTCTAAGCCTTCGTCAACATCGATATGACGACCTAAATCACGAGTTACGTTAGCTATTTCACTACTTAAATCAATCTAAACCCTAAAACAGGTTAGGTTTAGGGTTTTCTTACCTAGAAATGAAGCTGGAATCGCCGGAAGAGCGATTAGAAGGAGGTAGTTAAGCTCGTATAGTGGTAGGGTAGAGTATCAGGGAGATCCTCCCACTTCTCTCACACTTTCTCTCTTTTCTCTCTTCTCTCTCTTAGGTTTTCTCAAATTCGTATGGTGAGAATGAGAGAGGGTTTAAGGTCCTTATATAGGCCCAAAACTCTCCAAAATAGACCCAGGGTCAATCTATACTTAGGTTATGTCCAAAGGGCATCTGTTCCAGCTCAACGGAGCACTTCTAGAGCCCTCCTTTGAGCCAAAGGTCGGACTTAAACTCACAGACATTGGATCTAGGTCGAGTTACGTTTTCAGTCCAATCGGGTTTCCAGATCACACGTGGCGAACCAGTTTCAGTTCAACGGTCATCGCAACTCGATCAGGGTTACAAGTACACTACCATGTGTATGAAATTTCTCCTGATCTGAGGGTATATTTGGGTCAGATTTTGATGGTCTGATTGCTTATATTTGACCCACAAGTGACAAGTCTCAAATTACTTAAATTTATATATTTATTTCTAAAATATCTACATTTCTCACACACTTCACTCCGGGCTCAAGCGAATAGCCACCGGACACTGTCTGGATTTGATTTTAAAGATGGTTGTCAAGCCAAGCAAGGCGGTCCTAAACGCTTAACTCGTGGTCATCGGACTTTCGATGTGCGGTCAAAATCTGATACAGAGTTTCAATGTGCTCCCGAGAGCAGCCGGGTAATGAGATTGATCCTAGATTTCAGGGTAATGTAGCGTCGATGATTCTACAAGTTTTGGGTCTTGCAGATCATATTTAAAGTGATTCAAACGGATTTCGTGCCTAATCTAGTTTAGCACTAGCTAATTCTCGTCTAATTTCTAAAGGATTTTGGTCCTGAGTGATTTCTGCCTGAGGTGATACTCGGGTCTTTGTACGGATTTCTAAAGTATTGTTCTTCATCACCTAAACTTTAGGATTCCTACCTAATATGAAAGTACTTAAAAGCATTTAAAGAACAAGGCGATGAAAGGTAAAATGGGAGATTTTGAAGAAAACGATTTGAACAGGGATTTGAGACTTTTGAATTGAGTGTTTGAGAAGTTAATCAGGTGTTAAGATCGACTCATCGCCTAAGGACGTCTAATTCCAGGTTGGCAAAAATTCAGGATGTTACCCTCTGACTGTGGGGACCACTTTAATGTATGGACTTTAAATCTACACCATCCAACCATTTTTAAAGCGTATTTTAGTTCATGATATAAAAAATGAAGCTGACTCAAATCTTTTGTGGACCACACCATAGGAAACTGTTGTAATTGAATCACCACCATTACAAACTTCATGGATTCCACTAGAGTGTTTATTTGTCATCCAACCTTTTGATAAGGTCACAAGCACCTAGATGAAGAGACCACACAAATATCATCTTGATTCAAAGCTTTTGTGGCCCATAAGAAGTTTTTAATGGTGAATCTCCAGTGTTTCCTATACTATAGTCCATTTGGGATTTGGAATTGCTTTATCTTTTGGATCAAAGCCTGAAATGAGCTTTCAATATGGATGGACGAAGTAGATGTCATCACAGACATTATAGTGGCCCCACAGTCTGGGGTCCCATCCACCGGGGTGGATATTGGGTCTCACCTAATCCTCTCCCGGTAATTTCTCCTTTGCTGGTCCCATTACATTTTATAAGCTTTACTAGCCGCTCTCGCATGGTAGTCTACCTTGTTCCATCGGTGCACATTTTTAAGGTCCTTTGAGTGTAAATGAAGTGTGTGCATATGCATTTTGTGTAGCTGCCAAAAATAATTGTGGTGACACCTAAGGATATTTGATACCCGAATATTACAAAACCAGGGTGTTACACAGAGTGTTTACAACATTCTCGTAAGATGGTGAAAGTGAATTCAATAGAATTAAGGCTTGATCTTCATCTACAATTTTAACCTCCGCATTCCTTAGTTTATAGAGCAATTCGCTAGACATGCTCATGTGTTCGTTGATAATAGATCCCTATGTCATCTTAACATTGTAGAACCGTTTCTTAGGATACAGATGACTGCCAAGGATTTCTTCATGTACAAATGTAACGTCCTGAAAATTGGCACCCTAGTATATAAACTCTGATCCCGAGTTCCCGGATGTTAACTTAATAAAATACACATGTGTCTTCATTCAAATTCTCATTCATTTCACACATAAATAATCAGAGTAATGCATTTTAACTTAGCGGAACCAAATAGAAGTAGAGATAGCAAGATAAAAAAAATATAGGGCTAACACTCAGAAGTTACTATTCTAAAAGTGGTGACCACCCCATGTGAGAATTATACAAATCCCAATAATTGCAAAAGGAATAGAAGAATAACTACCCAGCGAGAAGAAGCTAAAGATCTACTACGCACCTCGAGCGCATCACCGACTAGTCCTATTCTTGAGTTATCTGCATATGTCAAATAGGAAGTGTTAAGTTCCAACATAGTGAAGAAATATCTATAAAATTGTTACTTGGGATATTTTAGTAAATAGCGATTTTCAACAAATGTGTATTCATATATGTAGTACATTTAAGCATATGTTACCTTTAACGTACAAATATTAAGCAAGTTACACATGTTATCAGCAAAACTGAGTGCAAGTAATGATGACATAACAAACAAACTATTTCCTAATATAGTTGGTAAATATATTAATGTTATAATGAAATGATGCATGCTCCTTACAATCCAACACTCCCTCACGAGCGACTTCAACACCTATTATGCAAATGCGAACACTCCCTCACAAGTAACTGTTATGTCAAATCGAAACATATCATAGGATATGCGTGATTAGCTAAGTGATTATTAGTCCCATTTCATAGAGTAGGTTAGTGAAGTTAGGATACCATTGTTATATCACGAGTTATTATCCATATCACGTGGTTCGTTGTAGCACATAGTGGATCTAAGATTACTCCTTTTGGTGCCAAGCATGTATGAATACACACACGGATATGCACACAAGTCAGAAAATCAAAGGTAGCGCGCAAGGACGTCTAACTCCCAAGTTGGGAAAAATTCGAGACGTTATAATGTACTATCAAGTTTCGTCGATACCCCTGTGGCGATCTTTTGATTCAGGACATTGTAGAGAATGTTGTCCATTAGACATAAGTGGATTGAGGTTGTAGCGTTCTCATCAAGTTCATCCTACTCTTTATCACTCATAAATGCAGGATGCTTTGCCTTATTAAAGAAAGCGTGTTGCAATCCTTATTGAACTAAAAAGTCTCTCAGTTCACCTTCCATAGTTCAAAATTATTTTTACTAGTGAACTTCCCTATTTTGCACTTCACATTAGACCATTTTATCGACATATTTTAGATTAGAATTTGAAACCCCAACATTAGCTTTGATACCACTTGTTGGGGATCGTGTCGAATTCAATCAAATATAAGACAAAATCAAATGTAAATAAAACACGTAGAAAACATACAATTTTTACATAGAAAAATTATCATGGGAAAAACCATGGCACAAAACAACAAGCAATCTACTATGAAATGATATTGTAAGAGATGATGCACTTACAATGACGAGAACCCCTTTGATCTCCTAAAACTCTAGTTTTTCTTCTCTAGAATACTTAGGAACGTCTTTGCAATCCCTTAGAATACCATATTACCAATTACACTATATATATATATATATATATATATATATAGAGTATCGCAACCTTAATAAGAAACAAATCAATACTTACATAGTTCTGTGCGCGTCATCGATTTAAGTGTCGATCAATTGACACTGATCCAGCACCCTTTGATCGATTGAGCAGACCAAAGCTTCGATCGATCGAGCAAACCGAAGGTTGAGTGATTGAATTTGTCCAAAACTATCTAGAGAGTAAAAAGAATTTTTTCAAATATTATTGATCGATTGACGGACCCGAAGGATTGATCGACCGAGCATGGTCCAAAATTGTCCAATGAGCAATATGTCTAATTTCAGAGAGGTCGAATCAATTGAGCATGACTATCGATTAATGCCCATGTTTCAACGCAGATTGAAGATATCCATTCAACAATTCACATTTCGCATAACACAATACCTCCTTGGGTATGTGTTGGTGTGCATGAACCACTATAGAAACCATTGGAGATTGGATGCCTATAATTGAAAACTTCTTAAGGGCCATAGAGGTTTTGGATAAAGCTGATATTTGTGTTTTCCCTTCATACAGGTCTATATGTCCTTACGAATAGATTGGATGGAAAATAAACATAACGGTGGACCCTAAGAAGGTTTCAATGGTGGGCCTCATTGTCCCCACAACTTTTTGTGGTGTGCTCCACTTGAGGTTTGGATCTGCCTTATTTTTTTGGCTCATGCCCTAAAATAAGGTGGCAAAATGGATGGACAAGGTAGATATAACAAATATATCATGATGGAGCGTAAAGAACTTTGCCACATAAGCTTCTAGGCAATTATTGTTGAAAGCTTGCGCATAAGTAAGAAAAGGCGGAGTGGTCATTTAAGAAAATGCTTTAATTCAAAATCACTTACGCACCATCTAATAAAGTGCTAATTCGAAGAAGAAAAGCTTAAAAATAAATCTATTTTTGGGTGAAAATTCAAATTAAGTACTTCAACTTTTGGATTTATCAAATAATTAAGGGAAATTATTGAAAAAAGCCTATTTCACACCAAACAAGCTCTAAAGTCAAGAGAGCTGACCTTAAAATATATATTTTTTTAATACTTATTAAAGTAAAAAAAATAAAAAAAAATCAAATTAAGCACTTAATGTAAATGATTTTCCAAATAGTTTGAACCAGGAAAATCACTTAAAATAACTAATTTCAATGATGAGTGCTAAAAATAAGTTTCACCGGACAGGCCCATGTTATCCACGCTATCCATCCATTTTCACTCATGTTATCCACGCTATCCATCCATTTTCACTCATGTTAGGGCATAAAGCCAAAAATGATGCATATCCAAAGCTCAAGTGGACCACACCATACAAAACAGCAAGGACTCAACGCCCACCATTGAAAACTTCTTGAGAGCGGTCCAAGAGGTTTTGGATCAAGCTTATATTTGTGTTTTCCCTTTGCCCAAGTTTGTGTGATCTTATGAAGAGGTTGGATGATAAATAAATTAAACTTCAAGGTGGTCCTCAAGAAGTTTTCAATGGTAGGCATTGAGTCCCCACTGTTTTCTATGTTGTGGTCCACTTTAAATTTAGATCTGAATCATTTTTGGTCTTATATGGTAGAATGAGCTGACAAATCAGATGAACGGTATGGATACAACATGTACATCACGGTGGGCACTGCAGAGCTTGGACCATGTCGTGCCGCAAGGAAACCGCTTCTGTTAAAAGAGCCTTTACCAACAACGAAGAGAAACTTTAATACTCTGGGTGCGATGGATGATACACTCGCACAGGGAAACTCTAAACGTGACATGACGGTAATTTAATTTTGGGATTGCTCAGCTAATTTTATTTTGGAATTGTGACTTAATTAAAGTAGGTTTAACAATTTGAACGGTTTAATTTGAGTTTATGAATGCCATGTCTGCAGTTTACGAGTGCTGGGTATCAAGCATCACATGCCACCAGAGTATCAAATAACTCCCAACAAGGAAACAGAATCTAAATTCAATTTATGCGGATCTTCCAAGCACGTGTGAGATTTTTGTCTCAGGAGGCCTACAGTTTTCCACGCCACCTTCGATAGTAAAATAATAATAATAATAATAATAATAATAATAATCAAAAGACAAAAAAGCAAACCACATAACATGCAATCATCCCCATAACCGTCCATTGACCAGCACCACGTGGCACCCCATCTGACCGTGCTGTATACAGTTCTGTGAACCCGATGGATGGTCTAGATCGATCCTTTAGAATGCTTCACGTTGAAAACTAATGGAGCTTGTGCAGAGCTGGAAGTTTCACGGTGTGGAAGCTATGTAGGGCCCACAGAGATTGTTTTGATAAATCCACTCCATCCATAATTTTCTAAACATCATTATAAGACATGAATAAAAAAAATCAGGCATATGCACAACCCAGTTGGGCCACACCAAAGCATACACTGGGAATTGAATGCCCACCGTTGGAAACTTTGTGGCGTTTCTACAGCTTACGGAAGTGGTAATGACTCCATGAACGGATTGGATGGCATATAAACATCATGGTTGGCTCCTAGAAGATTTCATTTGGGAAGTTTCTGTTCTCACTGTTTCGTGTCTTGTAGCCCACCCAAATTATGGATCTGCCTGATTCTTGGATTCATGTCTTATTACCATGTTTAGAAACTAAAAGACGGAGTGGATTCATTACGAGAATCTAAGTGACCCACGTAGCTTCCAACAACAGAAGTTCATGTGGTCGGGGCTCATGCAAATCCGCGTCGGTGCAAATTCCACATTACCAAAGTTACACATATGGAACAATTTAGTGGACTGACCATCCATCTTAATTTCAAATCAAACGTTCATTTTTTATTTTTGGTGGCCAACCTGATCATTTACCAAGTATAATCTCTCTTGACCAAGCACAACCACGGTGGGCTTACTAGTGTGAATGCATTAGGTTGATTTTGAGCACTCTTAAGTCACGAGATTTCCCGTGTCTGATTTGTTTGGAAAAGAATAGTCACCTTTCTAGAATTCGGATTGAGTCAAGACACTCTGTGGCGCCTACTTTAATGAATTACTTTTATACATTCTGTACATTTATTTTTCCAAATCATTTTACAGTATGAGCCCAAAAATGAGACAAATCCATTTCTTAATTGGACCGCACAACAGGAATTGGACGGCTATCATTAAAAACTTTTTTAAGAGCAGTGGAAGTTTATACGAAGCATAGATTTGTCTTTTCCCTTCGTCCAATTCTATAAAACCATATGAATAGGTTGGACGGAAAGTAAATATCATGGTAGGACCCACGAAAAGTTTTAATATCGGACGTCACTGTCACTGCCCTAACTTGTGGTGGGGTGTGGGTAAAACAAATACATCATGGTCCCACGGTGCGTCAGCCACAGGATGCAATCTTCGTCCCCTTTTATATCGTTTGGTTTGGTAGGTATTAACGGAGCGGATTAGGTGAGACCCCGGGTCAACCGAGGTGGGTGGTACCCTGACTGTGGGGACAACTGTGATGTATTTTCCTTAAATCCACACCGTCCAACTATTTTAAAAGCTCATTTTAGTTCATGATATAAAAAATGAAGCTGACTCAAATATTTTGTGGATTACACTACAGGAAACAACTGTGATTGAATCCCCACCATTACAAACTTCATGGATATCACCAGAGTGTTTATTTTCCATCCAACCTTTTGATAAGGTCACAGACACCTAGATGAAGAGCCACAAGAAGTTTTTAATGGTCAATCACCATTGTTTCCTATACTATGGTTCATATTGATTTGGATTTACTTCGTTTATTGGATCCTATATTAAAATGAGCTTTCAACATAGATGGACGGCGTGGATGTCATCACAGTGGCCCAACAGTCAGGGATCCTACCCACCGCAGTGGATCTAGGATCTCACCGAATCCACTCCGGTCTCACCTAGGGGTGTACACAAACCGGGCTAGCCCGATTAGCTCGCTCGACCCAGTCCGAAAAGCCTGACTCGACCCGACCTGGAACTGAGTTCAGGTCAGGACAGACCAATTTTTTAGGCCCGAAAGTGAGTTCAAGCCGAGTTCGGATATCTCCTAGTTCAGCCCGACTCGGTCCGAAATCCGACTCGCCTCGGCCCGACCCGACTTGTGTATGACTGTATTTAATTTGTATAAAATATTTTATTTTATGCTTTGTCAAATGTATATAAATGTATGTAAATGTCTTGACTAGTTAGATTTTTTGTGGAGTCTATAGTTCAACTATCTAAACCGTTGATCGAGGGCCTAGTAATGGGACGCGGATTACCTGCCAAAGTCATTCCCATGAACTTGTTGTAAGGTTCGAAACTGGCTAGAACTCAGGTTCGAAACTGGCCCGAACTCGAAGGTTCGAAACTGGCCCAAACTCGGCCCGAACTCGCGCTGGGTCCAGTTCGGATTGGAGATGTTGGCCCGATGATCAGGCCCGGTCGGGTTCGGGCCTTGTGTGGCTATTGAACGGACCTGGACGAGCTAAGGCTAGTTCGACTCGGCCCGACCCGTGTACACCCCTAGTCTCACCTAATCCTCTCAGGTATTTTCTCCTTTGGCGGGTCCCATTACATTTTATAACCTCTGGGGTTTCACTCACCTAATCCGCTCCGGCTATTATCTCAATTGGTGGGTTCCATTATATTTTATAACCCTTTTTGGTCGTTCTTGCATGCTAGTGTACCTTGTTCTATTTATGATCGTTAGAATTGAGTTATTTAGAGATTCCAATTGATTAATCTGAACTGTTCAGTAGATCTGGAACATAGCTTTTAAGGGCTACATACACTGAGAAGATGGTTCAAGCATTCATAAATTTCCTTCTCTTACATAGCAGATGGAATGGATAGGATTGCCTGATAAAAGGATTGCTTTAGAAGAATAAGCGAACGATGATGGTCTCTAATAAATTGATAGCTTAGATTTCTAATTGGACTTTTCAGCTTGATGAATGGAAAAAACAAATATCAGCTTCACTCAAGGCTTTTATGGCCCACCAAAAGTTTTTAATCGTCAATCACCATTGTTTCCCATGGGATCGTCCACTGGAGATATGGATCTATTTAGTTTTTTTAGCTAATGCTCTAAAATGATCCGAAAACGGTTGGACGGCGTAGATACAGGATACATGCATCAGGGTGCCCCAGGAACGCCCTTCCCTTCCCGGAGAGAAACTCCTTTCTTTCTGTGGGGCCCACAGTGATGTAAGTGTTTTATCCACGCTGTTAATTATTTTTCTCAAATTATTTTAAGGCATGATACAAAATATTAGGTAGGTACAAGTCTTAAGTGGACCACAAAGTGGGGATTGAACGTCTACCATTAAAAAGTTCTTGGGACCTGGAGAAGTTTCGGATCAAGCTTATATTCGTGTTTTCACTTCATCCACGTCTACATGACCTTATTAATAGGTTGGATGGTATAATAAAAAACATCACAGTGGCCCTCATAAAGGTCACAGTGGCCCTCATAAAGGTTTCAACGGTGGGTGTCATCATTGCTGCAGCTTTCTTTGGTGTGGTTCACTGGAGCTGTGGACGTGCCTCGTTCTTTGGGTCATAACTTAAAATGGTCTAATAAAAGCGATTAATGGCTTGGATAAAATACTTATATCACTTTGTGCCCCATAAAGCACTGTCCGGATGGATTACTGTCTGGGTGGGGGTAGGACGCAATCCGCGTCCGTGCCCCAGTTAAGGGCACCCCCGTCCTGGTGATGCCTAGGCCGCACCTAATCTGCTGCCATGTCTGTATTGAATGAAAAATGTAGTCGCCTACGTTGTGTTGGATCCCTTTTAGAATTTGGATCACGTCTTGGACTGCTGAACGGACTGGATCAAAACATGGACTCTCTGGGGCCAACTATATTGTATGTGTTTTATCCATGTTGTCCATCTATATTTCCAGATTATTTTAGGGTCAAGACTTACAGATGAATTAGTTCCAAGGCTCAAGTGGACCACACCCCTGGAAGCAGTAGTGAAATGATGCCCCACCATTGAAACCTTCCTAGGGTTCACTGTCATTTTTATTTGCCATCCAACCTGTTCACAAGGTCACATGTACGTTGATGACGGGAAAACACAAATATCAGCCTGATCAAAATTTTTGTGGCTCCCAATTTTTTTAATGGTAATCGTTCAATCCCCACTACATAGTGCACTAGAGCTAGGATTTGCCTTATTTTTGGGCTCCGTGTTGGGGGCCTTGCACAAAACCTTAGGATCTAACCTCTCAAAACAAGCCAGAATTATGGAATAATAATGCAATGAAATAAATCAAAGCATCAATTACACAACACAAGAGATTTTTACGTGGAAAATCCTCAAAGAGGTAAAAACCACGGGACCTTGTCTAGATCAACAATCCACTATGAAGTAGAACGTTACAACTTTCTTCACTCATGCAGGAGTGGATAAACAATAAGAGAAACAAAGAAAACAGAGAGATCTCACCGATTACGAGGATGTGGAAGCGCTGAGATATGGTAGATCACCTCTACGAGCATAGCCTCCCTTCCACAAGCTTCCTCTCTCTCTTTCTCTCTCTCTCTCTCTCTCTCTCTCACACACACACACACACACACACACCCACCTTTGATAGCCCTAACCCCTCCTAGAAAACCTTTAGAAAATCTTAGAATACCCTATAATAGAATCCCCAAATCCCGTTTTGGAACCCCTTAAATAGAGAACCAGAGGAATTAGAGTCACATAAGGAAACTACGCTACCTCTCCTCTAAACTGAGGAGGAAAACCCCATCAAATCTTCCCCTTTCTGACTCAGGAGGAATTCGCATTCTTCGAGCTAGCCAGGTTTCTACAAACCTCAAACTTGCCCTTGAGCAATGTCTTAGTCATCATGTCTGACCCATTATTGTCCATATGGACATTCTCAAGCTGTAGCACCTTCCATTTCAAAGTATCCTTGATCCAATGATACCAAATTTCTATGTGCTTCGACTTGGACTGTTGACTTGGATTCTTGTTCAAGTGTATAACACTTTGACTATCGCAATAGACTACATACTGCTCTTGCTTCAGGTTAAGTTCTTGTAACAACTTCTTCATCCAAAGCATCTCTTTACATGCCTCTATGATTACAATATACTCAGCATCTATTATCGACAATGCTACGACCTTCTGTAGCTTGCTCTGTCAAGAGACCGCTCCCCCTGCAAATGTGAACATGAACCCTAATGTAGACTTCCTGGAGTCTATGTCACCTGCCATATCTGCATCTGTGTAGCCCTCTAATACAAGTTTTCCATCACCTTAGCATAGGCTCAACCTATATGAGCCTCTTAGATACCATAGTATCCACTTCACCGCTACCCAATGCTCTTTGTTAGGATTGACAAGATACCAGCTGACAACACCAACCGCATATGTTATGTCTGTTCTTGTACACACTATAACAAGAAATAGCGGTGAAGACCGCTTGAGTAGAAGTTGGAATATGTCAATATGTCCTAGAGAGGGGTGAATAGGACTTTTTAAAGATTTATGAATTATTTAAAAATCCTATCACTCTAATCCTATTATGTATGCAATTTTCAAGATTACTCAAATTAACTCTACTGGCTTCCAAGCCTTGTAGAGGATCCAATCACAACCTACTTGTAAGATAAACATGTTACAGACAAGATTGTGAAGGATATGACTGTGTGTGTATAAGGTGTGATCTCAGATAATCAGATATAAATGCATGCTACGAAATCACATAACTGAAAGACAATAATCATCTCAAACACAGTCATTTTTATAGTGGTTCGACTACTTGTCTACTCCACTCCTAGCTGTCGCACTTAACCCTTAAATGTACCGAATTTCACTAAGGAGGTTTCCCATGGTTCATCTCAAACCTAAGGTTTTAAATCAGGTTCACCTTCAACCTTTACAGAGGTTTTACGCGGTTCACCTCAAACCCAGAGTTTTGCTGGTTCACTCCTAACCAGATGTTTATGCTCTCCATAGAGCAAGGGTTCACACAACGCACTCGAATTTTAGACCACACAGGTCAAGGACCTACACAAGGACCTAATGGTTTATGCCCTACACAAGAGCAAGGGTCCACCCTGTGCACCCACTACGTACACTCCCGCCGGAGGCCTCGTTGAGGACTTTAAATGGTGAGAACTACTTAGGACCAAGACCTAGGAAGGAATGATCACAAGTGTCCTTTGGACTCTGGATATGTACAGATAAGTTGATGAGTCCCGTTAAGCACAACGCCGAAGATCTCCTCCTTCTTGTCGACGAAGAGTCTTCTGCTCCCTTGATCCGCAACGCAAGATGATATACCAATGCTTGGCTTTGGGTTGGGTCAAGGTGAGATGAAATCCTACTCTCTAAAGATTTTCCTATAAGGAAGATAGAGTAGATCCTCTCTTATGCATTCAAGGCATCCCAGCACAAGGATTTGTCATTAAGGTAGTAGCTGGAGGATCCTTGAATGCGGAAGTTCATTCCCCAATCCACTCTATTTAATATCAATGGTAAGGGTGGATTGGAAGATGAACTCCCTTGAGAGAAAGGGCTTTGGGTATAGAATATAAGTTGAAACACTCAAAAGCTCTCTCTTCTTTCTCTCACAACAACAAAAGACAAGTCCTTTATAAATAGGCAAAAAGTTCCAGCGGATATAAAATGGTCACATTTATGACAGAGTTCGATATCATCGAGCAGGTTCGATAACATCGAGCGTATACTCTCGATAGTATCGATGGTCTGCTCGATGACTCGGACTGGATGTCATACGCTTTTGAAACTCTTTGCCAATTGGTTGATGAATCGAAGCCATTGTCGATGTCATCAGATTTTGAACTCCGATTCCATCAATGATAGAATCGATCCATCGACACATGAAAAATGAGAGAGACTTGACTTTGAGATATTTTAGGTTTTCATGAATGATCGGAGGAGCCGTCGAGGTCATCGGAATTTGAATGTCGATGATATCGGGATTTGAGTCGAGGCATCGATAATTCCAACGGATTTATCTTTGAACTTGCTGGACAGATTATGGCTTAGTTCGATGCAATCGATCAGGTGTCGATATCATCGATATTTGAATATCGATTAAATCAAAGGGCCCCTGATCATAGTTAAAAACATCCTGAAATAATTGCTGTAAGAAATGCGCGCCCACCATCGATATCATCGATGAACCTCCGATCATATCGATATTTGATTTCAGATCATATCGGACGGTCATCGATATATCGAAGGAGTTTGAAATTTTCATTAAAAAACAGGAGCGCCGAAAATCTGTCTGTCGATCTTATCGAGCCACTCTCGATGGGCTCGAGATTTGAATATCAATGATATCGATATGAGTATCGATACATCGATAATTCGTCCAGATATATTGTGAAGTTGCTGGACATATTTGTGTTTATATCGATGATATCGATAGATGTATCGATACATCGATAAATCCATCCAGATGAGTATTTGGTTGCTGGACACTTTTGGTCCTCTTTTCGATAATATCGTTAAGATATCGAAGACATCGACAGAACAGGTCGATCATATCGAGGGTGCTTCAATAGAATCGACAGGGCGAGAAAAACTTAGAGATTTTCATATTTTGAAAAAGTTTTCTCACCACTAAAACCTTAAGATGTCTATCTTGTTTTAAGGGTTTTAATCACCTGGTGTTTTGGGACATGGGATGTGAGGCTATGATTTACCTATTACGAGCTTCCACACATCCGGTTGAGGCAGACGCTTGAAATGATCTTCCTATCGAGTTCTGCAGCCAGTCTGTCTCACCACACACGTAACTTGACAAACAAGGGCACTAGTAGGTGCACTTTCATAGTATACATCAAACTTCCTATTGCTGACGCATAGGGTATCTTCCTCATCTCATCCACCTCTGCCTTCATCTTGGGACACTGCCTGTCACTCAATCTGAAGTGATCATCCAGTGGAGTACTGACCGGTTTTGCTCCATTCATATTGAACCGCTCTAAGACTTTCTCAATATACCGCTCTTGTAACAGCCAAAGCTTATTGCTACTTTTGTCACGGGTTATCTCCATTCCTAGGATCTGTTTAGCCGGACCCAAGTCTTTTATCGCAAATGACTTGTCCAACTCCTATTTCAGCCTGTCGATATTTTTGATGTCTTTTCCCATGATGAACATGTCATCAACGTATAACAGAAGAACTAAGAAATCACCATCTGAGAACTTGCGTGTGAACACACAGTAGTCTGACTCTGTTCTGTCATACCGATGCTTCAACATAAACGAGTCGAACTTCTTATACCATTGTTGTGGAGCATGTTTCAGTCCATAAAAGCTCTTCCTCAGCCTACACACCATATGCTCTTTGCCTTTGACTTCGAACCCCTCTGGTTGGTGCATGTAAATCTCTTCTTCCAGGTCACCATGGAGGAAGGCAGTTTTAACATCTAACTTCTCTATCTCCAGATCCATGCTAGCCGTCAACATAAGCAACACCCGTATGGATGTCATCTTCACCACTGGTGAGAATATCTCATCGAAGTCTTATACCTTTCCTTTGACCGAACCCTTTCACTACAAGTCTGGCCTTGAACTTCGTTTGTGAATTCTTCTGCTCAATCTTCTTTCTGAACACTCACTTGTTACTCAGAGCTTTCTCGCCCTTAGGTAGTTTCACCATGTTATAGGTTTGGTTCTTATGCAAGGATTTCATCTCCTCTTGCATAGCTTTCAACCACTCCCCCTAATGCTCATCGGCTAGGGCCTCAAAATAATCTTCCGGCTCTCCCCCATCAGTCAGCATAATGTACTCATGCGGAGAGTACCTCTTGGATGGTTGTTTGTCCCTATATGACCTCCTCACCTATGGCTCAACCAGTTAATCAAGTGGGGGCTGCTCCCCTGGTCCATCTTCTGAAGGAACTCCCTCGTCCTCTGCACCTTGTTATACTCCCCCGTCATCAAGCACCATAGGAGGAATAATCGAATCTATGTCCTCTAGCTCACATGAAATAGGCTAGTTTTTCTCTGGCTTATCAATGTCTTCTATACACTGATCTTCAAAGAAAATCACATCTCTACTCCTAACGAGCTTCCTCTTGGTCGGATCCCACAATCTGTAACTGAACTTTTCATCACCGTACCTTAAGAACACACACTGCCTGATCTTCATATCGAGCTTGGACCTCTCGTCCTTTGGTACTGTAAGACCCGTATCCTAAACCGTACTGTTCCATAGGCTTCCGCGGTCGAATTTTGGCAACCTTCAACCCTTTATCCGACGTTTGCGCACGACCCTGTGTTACACGCCGTCAACCGAAGTCGGCTCAACCCGAGACCTGTACCCTAGCGACCGCTCCATCGCCGCGGTTCCGATGCCGCGTATCGCGCACCGAGGCGATACGCAGGCCAGGAGATGTGGGCCTGCATTCAGATCGAGGAAAACGCTGCGCGTGACAATCTTGAGAGAATCCATCACATCAATCCCATCAATCCCATCAATCAAAGTACACATCACACTCCATCACTCACCCATCTCCAAGTACAACCACCCCTCCCCTAAAGTCAAACCTCTCTTACATAAGTACACATCACTCACACCCATCTCTCTCTCTCTCTCTCTCTCTCTCTCACCTCTCTCTCTCTCACCTCTCTCTCTCTCATCTCTCTTTCTCTTTCTCCCAAGCAACCCCAAGAGAAGAATCCTCCATGGCTTCCATGGAGAAGCCATGTGTGGCCCACCTTCCTATCACCCAATCCTAACCTCTAAAATTGATCTCGACCATTGAATCTTGTTCACTTGAAGCTCCGGTGGAAGAATGAAGAAGAAGATGCTAAGGTGTGTGATTTTTTTATATGCTTTTGATGATTAGATAGGGACCCACTTGATGTATGCATTGTATTAAGGGGCCCGTAGTGGTGGGGTCCCTCTTCCACCCGTCTCTCTCTTTCTTTCTCTTTTCCTCCCTTTCTTTACTTTTCATTTATTTGATGTATGGCCCACTTGATTTATGTGTACCTCACCATGGCAGCGTGTGGGGCCCACCTTGTATCGGCATGTGAATCCTCACCGCCAGGGATTGGACGGTGGGAAGTGGGTTGGCTGGGCTGCCGTACACCAGCTGTATAGTTGCTGTATTGACGTCAGCACTCCATGGGTCCCGCTGATGTATGTGCTTCATCCAAACGTCCATCTGTTTTGCTTGATCACGGGCCACACTGATTTTTCGGTCATCCAGACCGCCCAGCAGCACTCAATGGCAGCTGATCCCAAAACGGGGGTCCCAACCATGATGAATGTTTTATCTACACCGTCCATCTGGACGGGGCCATGAGGACCTCCTTGAATGTATGTATAAATCCACACCGTCTAGACAGTGCTGGACGGTGCTGGACCTATTTGGACAAGTGCTGCGTGGGACCCACGTCTGACGAGTTCAATCTACACCGTCCGTCCGTTTTAAGAAGGGGACGTGGGGCCACCTTGGGACGTGCTGAGTTCAGCATGTGGACCTCCATGATGGATGATTGCCATCCAAACCGTCCATCCTATTTGCCGGGACGGGCAGGAGCTCTGAGTAGCCTTGATGGACGGCTTAAATCCAACCGTCCGTCCCAGGCGTTCTCACCCCCCTGAGCGTTGTTTTTTTTTATTTTATTTTTTATTTTATAATATAATATTATATATAATTATATATATGCATGTGGTGGGCCCCACGTGGGACCCACCTAGATCGGAAGTGGATTGGGTGGAATGTCTCCCACCAACCACCATGATGGATGTGAAGTATATCCACGCCATCCACCAGCAAAGGACGGTGGAACTCCACCTTGGTGTATGAATTCCATCTACACTGTCCATCCAGGCCCTGGCTCTGGACGGTGGAAGATCCAAATCTCTGGTGGGCCACACCCACGTGGACCCACATGGTATGTGTATTGCACCCAGACCGTCGCAAAGGACGGTGGGGCCACTTGGTGTTTGTATTGTATCCTCACCGTCCAGCCCTTGGACGGTGGGAAGGTGTTGACGCATCTGAGGTATCAGGTATTGTTGTATCCAAGCCCTCCTGCCACGTGTGTGGGGACCACAGCATGATGTATGCATTTTATCTTGGCCGTCCACCGTTTCCATTCATCTGGACGGAGACCCATAGCGCATGCATCTCATCCAACCGTCCATCTGCGCTGGATATGGATGGACGGTGCTGTGGGTTGCATGGCCTTGGCACGTGTGTTGCATCCCTGTTATCCACCGTCCAGCAAAGGACGGTGGGACCCACGTGATATACCAGTTGTTGTTGCAGCTGGGACTCCCAGCTGATGGTCCACCACGTGTCTCCACCTTATTAATGTGTTGTATCCAGCCGTCCATCAGGGACAGTGGTACCTACCGTAATCTATGCATCTTATCCACATTGTCCAATGTTAGGACGGTGGGTCCCATTATTGGCTGACGTCACTAAGTTCTATGGGTTTGATCAGGAGGTATATTTATTCAAACCGTCTAATAGGTGGACCACATTCCACCGATCAGTAGAGTGATCGTCTACCATTGAATCTGTTTGGGGGTCACATAGACGCTGGATCATGCTTGCACGGTGTCACGGGACCCACCATGATGCATTTATGATATTTGCACCGTCCATTCATCTGGATGGTGGGCCACCTTGCTATATGTACGTATCCCTCACCGTCCAGCTGTCTGGACGGTGGGCCCTACTAAGATGTATGTGTTTATGTCCCGTACCGTTCATCTGGACATGGGCGGTGGGGGCCCACCTACTGTGTAATCGCATCCACCATGCTGTACGTATTTTATCCAGGCCGCCCACCTGTCTGTGCACCCATCAGGTCCAGCGTTCAGCTGGGCTGATCGTCCAAAGTGGCCCACCTGCTGTGCAAATTACACCCATGTTGTCCATATTTATCTGGTGGGGCCCATTTGGGAGGTGCAGGCCCACCTGTTGGCTGTACAGGGCCTACCTGCTATGAGGCCCAATGTGATGTATGTGTAGCCGTTACGTTGCGTATGAATCCCTTATGTGGGCTACTTCTTGGAAGCAATGTTGGTTAGATGTCCACATTGATGGGCAGTGATGGTTAAATGTCCACATTGTGACCTTCCGTTAGGCCTAAATAGGCCCATTCTCATCATTCTCTAGTGGGTTAACCCAAATGTTTGGGCCCCATTGGTATTGCTTGATCCATCATCGGCCATCCATCTATGGACCCTACCTTACGTCGAGGTCGATTACTGATTCCGATCATCGAGGCCGAGTCCGATCGACGAGGTCGATTCCGTATGTCGAGGCCGATTCCGATTGCCAATTTCGATTCAACGACATGAAGTGCATAAGCACTTCGCATGGCCTAACCACTGTCGCCAACCGAAGTACGACTCGGGTTCGTCAGACACATCCTTCGTGACGAAATGAATCTCAACCACGAACTCAAGTCTGGTACCAATTGTCTGGACTATAATCATAGTCCCAAACGCAATCATACCTTATTCATAGCATGTGGAGTAAAGCATAATAAACAAAGTAAGTCAAGCATGTTAACAAACATGTCATAAAGCATGTTACAAAGCACAAAGTAAACAAGAAATACAAACACATATATTTCATAAGTAAGCGGTTAAATTAAACAACCAACATGGAGGAAATCATACACGTCTCTAAGGTAGTTGAGAATCCCATCTCAACACCTACCTAAGGCACCATCATCCAAGCACTTACTCTCACAAGCATTTTCACAAACACTTAGAATACACTATTTCAACATACATAGTGTATATTAGCAAAACATGTATTAGGGCGAGCCCTTTCGCCAAATAAGTATTTTATCCATATATAATATATTCATACAGCAAATAATCATGGCAAACACATTTTCAAAATTTATACGTGTACGGTACTTTCTACAAATACCTAGAATATGTAAAATTCCATATTCTTCGTCTTTAATCGAAACGGATTACAGACAACACTTTGTACATGTGCAATTGCATGCAGATCATGAATCTATCATTATCTGACATTGAAAGCGTTGAAAACCGTAACCTATACACCTAAAGTCCTCACCTTTTATCGTAGAATCGTCACAAATCCGATAGGTTTGCTAAGCTTTCATATTCGGTAATTTGGCCACCTATAGAATGAAATAGGTTAGCTATTTCATAACCTACAACTATTACAACCCCAAAACAGATTAGGGTTAGGGTTTCTTACCTAGGTACGAAGTCGGAATCACCGGGAAAGCGACAAGACTAGCTTGTAGAGCGGCAGGGGAAAGCAGTAGGAAGGTTCTCCCACTTCTCTCACACTTTCTCTCTCTTTTCTCTCTTCTCTCTCCTAGGGTTTCTTGCAAATTCGTATGACTGAATGAGAGAGGGTTCTAAGGTCCTTATATAGCCTAAAAACACTCCAAAATAGACTTATGGTCAAGGTATACTTAGGTTATAACCAAAGTGATCCTTTTCCAGCTCAACGGAGGACTTCTGGTGGCCCTTTTCTGCGTGCAGTCCGACTTAAGCTCACCAACCTTGGATCTAGGTGGAGTTAAGTTTTCGTTTCAGTCGGATTCCTAGATCATGCATTGTGGACCAGTTTCAATTCAACGGTCAGTGGATCTCGATCTGAAATTCTAAGTACATGGATATGTTTATAAAAAATTTTCTGATCCGATGGTGTATTTGGGTCAGATTCTGACGGTCTGGTTGCTTACAAAATGTTCGCAAGTAACAAGTCTCAGATTACAATTTGAGATATTTATTTGTAAAGAAAAATAAGTGTTCTCACACGCTTCGCTCCAGACTCAAGTGAACAGCCGTGGGACACTATCTGGATTTGATTTCTGAGATGGTTATCAAGCCCAGCGAGGCGGTCCTAAGTCTATAACTTTGTATTATTCGGACTCCCGATGTGCGGTCCAGATCTGATACGAAATTTCAATGTGCTCCCGAGAGCAGTCGGGTAATGAGTTTGATCCTAGATTTTAGGGTAACCTAGCGTCAATGATTCTACAAGTTTTGGGTCTTGCAGATCATATTTAAAGTGATCCAAACGGATTTCATGGCTAATCTAGTTTAGCACTTAGTTAACTTTGTCAAATTTCTAAAGGATTTGATCCTATGTGATTTCTGCCTGAGGTGATACTCGGGCCATCATACGAAATTTTTTGAGTCGTAACAGTCGGCCACCACATGATATAACAACTTCACCCCCACGATCTGCACCACCAGTGCAACCACTTTACCGACCACCTGTACCCCAAAATGGGTCACCCCAAAGACCTATGATGGTGCAACCAAACCATCCTCAACAAGCCCGTGTGCATGAACTTGCAGCTGAAGTACCTGAGTCAACAATTGCAGTGCCTTTGACCTTTGCGGTCTCTGCCCGTGGTCAAGATACACCTGTATTCCTATTGGTAGACATTGGGTCCACTATCTTAATAGTGTCATGCCCCACAGTCAAGCGTTTGAGATTGAACACTACCCCTATGGGTGTGTTGAGAGTCCTTATCGCAACAAGGACCTTCTCCGATACTACCAAGCTTTGTAAGGATTGCCCGATAGGCTTAGGAAGCAGAGCGGTGTGTATTGACTGGATAGTCTACCTGCTCATAGGAGCGATGGAAGCTAGTGGACTAATAGCCCACTGACCCATGGTAGAAGGAAATTGATTCAACTTATACATAAGGTTAGGTCACTAAATAGGAGCTGGATCTTCCTTAGAAGGTCAGTAATGAAGTCGTCGAAGGAAAGAAAATAGGGTGCAAGTATTAAACCAATTCGTATGAAAGAATAGGCCTAACAATGGATTACTATAAGGACTATAAAAATAATATGGTACTAGAGATGACAAATAGGTTGTAAATAATAGAAGGGTCGAAATGGAAAATTTCTACAACTTCGAGTTATCAATAGGCTGGTCATATCTTTTCATATTAAAGTTTAGTATGTGGTGTCTATTTAGGAATTATTTATAATCATACTAGGAATTATCCTGTGATTAAATTTGATTATACGTAAAGATATATATATATATATATATATATATATATATATATATATATAGTTTTAGTTGTTTTGTATAATTAAATTAGAACCCTCGGGTAAGATTGAGTTTCATAGTTTAATACTCCGTAGAGGCGGACTACAATAAAATATTATAAGTTTCTTATTCCCTTACGAACTCAAGGTTCATACCGCGTCGAGGAGATGTCCCTCTCCTTTCCTTTCCTGCGACCTTATGTTGCTAACATTCCAAACTTCTTAAATATTTTGAAACTCTCGACTCTTCCTTCCCTCCTGAAGTTAATGAAACCGAAGTACAAATCTGCTCATAAGTCCCTAACCGTATGATCGAAATGGTGACATACAAATCTATTTTTAGGAGATTAAAAACCTCTCTAGTATAGCCTTTTGACTATGAGCACCTAGAAAGAACTTATTATCCACCAAGTTAAACATAGGGTAAACAAGAACTCTCATTGAACAAGATCCAAAGGACAACCTTATAGACATGAGGCTTAAACCTCCTAGCAAATTAAAATACTCCTAAAATACTTAGGATGATCAGATTTCAGAATTTCAGAACCATATCCGTACAAGGCATTCGCGGCTTAACTCAATTCTCAATCCTGCGTGATTACGAAAGGACTCACTGCTTTGACCAAACAAAGACCGTGATCCATCAGGATTAGGAAGGGATACGATGTGTTGTCTGCCTTGGTCAAGTGGGCGATCGACGTATCGGGTTCGAGCCTACCACAACTAACTTTCTGTATTAGCCCAATCATAAAGGGTAGAACATACCACCCTTAGGTAAACTTTATCATCAAACACTTTAGCACGATAATAATGATTTAACAATTTGTTTTCGAATTGAACCTCAAAGATAGAAACTTTTAAGGGGGGTAGACCAATATGAGTTAGGCTGATGTAGTTGTTATATACCCTAACACGTATGTAAACCTTTACGTATTACCCTTAGGCAATTTCGGGGATGAAATCATTTTTAAGGAGGATAGATTGTAACGTCCTGAAAAAATTCGTACAAAGACCCGAGTATCACCTCTGGCAGAAATCACTCAGAACCAAATCCTTTAGAAATTAGACGAAATTAACTAAGTGTTACACTAGATTAGCAGTGAAATTCGCTTGAACCACTTTAAATACAAACTGCAAGACTTAAAACTTGTAAAATCATCGACGCTACATTACCCTTTAATTTAGGATCAATCTCATTACCCAGTTGCTCTCGGGAGCATCACGAAACTCCGTATCGGACCCGGACTGCACGTCAAAAGTCCGATTACCGCGAAACTAAACGATTACGACCGCCTTGCTGGGCTTGACAACCATCTTGGAAATTAAGTCCTGACTGTGTCCAGAAACACACGACTTGAGCCCGAAACAAAGTGTGTGAGAAACCCGAATACCTTTAGAAATTAAACTCAGATTTAAGTAAACTAAGACATATCGCTTGCGGGCTAAATATAAGGATTCAGACCGTCAGAATCTGACCCAAATACACCTTCAGATCAGGGGAAATTTTCCACACATGTTAGTGCACTTGTGGCCCTGATCGAGTACCAGTGACCGTTGAACTGAAACTGGTCCACCACAGTCGATCTGTAAATCCGATCGGACCGAAAACTTGACTCGACCTAGATCCAATGCCAGGGAGCTTAAGTCCAACCGCACGCAGAAGGGGAACCTCTAGAAGTGCTTTGTTGAGCCGAAATAGATGGGTTTTGGCTATAACCTAAGTATACCTTGGCCCTGGGGCCATTCCGGTCAGTTCTGGGCCTATATAAGGGCTTAGGAGAGAGAAGAGAGCAAAGAGGGAAGGAGAGAGAGAAAGTGAGAGAGAAAGTGGGAGCAAGTTCTTGGGATTCAATCTCATCGCTCCACGTGCTTAGCTACTGCTTTTGTATCGCTATTCCGGTGATTCCGACTCCGTACTTGGGTAAGAAATCCTAACCCTAACTTGTTTTAGAGATTCAAATAGAACAGATGGTGGAATAATTAACCTATTCCTTGTTATAGGTTGTTGTGGTGCCGTAGACAAAGGCTTAGTGTTTAAACTGAGTTCGTTATGAGTCTACCGGTGAAAGGTGCAGACTATGAACATATAGGTTATGGTTTTCAAGGCTTTCAATGTCGGTTAATGATTTATGACTGACGTGAGTGTCATTTCACATGCGAAATGCGATGTCTGTTTCATTTTTCAGTTATATATGAACTATGTTGAATATAGGGTAATCTATGTGTTCGTTGAAATAATCATATAAGTATGGAATTTGGATTTGTGTTTGCCATGATTAATTGTAGTGTTTATGTGATTGTTGTATATGCGACAACTCCTTATGAAAGGATTTGTCATAATATGGCCTAAAGTTGAGTTGTACCCTATAGGTTGAAATGTGTAGTCTAAGTATCTGTGGAAATGATTGAATGAGTGTGAAATTTGAATTCCTGCCTGCTATGATAACCCGTTGTGGGTATATCAGGTTGCATTCGTGACAACTTCATAGTGAAAGGATTTGCCCTAATACACGTTGTGATCGGCATACGTCATGTATGTTGATATATGTAGTCTAAGTGTTTGTAAAAATGTTTGTATGAGTAAGCACTTGGTAAATTGTACTTTAAGTGGGTGTTGAGATAGGATTCTCAACTGCTTTAACGATGTGTATGATTTCCTCCATGAAATTTATTTTATATTAATTGTTTTACTTATGAAATGCATATGTGTGGATTCATGTTTATGTTGTATTTCAGAAAATGCTCAAATAGTCATAGGATTTGAATTACTTGTTCATTACTACTTTGATTATCTCATATGATTACTTGTTGTAATTGAATGTGGATGGGGCTATTATGTAATCTAGGCAATCGGTAACATGCCTTAATTAGGTGATTGAGGTCGTTTCGCCACATAAGACATGTTCGATGAATCAGAGTCGTACGATGGTCGTCAACAGTGGTACCTTATCGGCTAATTCAGCATACACTCGTACTGGTCGAACTGGTCAAGCAACCCGATTGGTCCGATGTATGTTCACCATGTATGGACGCTACTGCTTGAATATAAGGTACCAAACTCACCAGTGGAAAGCCTGTTTAACCTTGGTACCTCGATCCGCTAAGACTTATAAGCCGGACATGGTGGTATGGGACACCGTGGTCAAGCTGTCGGCCTACGCTGGGGCGACGAGCCTCCCCATAATGTCCAGTGAGCAATCCAAACTCATGAGTTGAATACGGCGGTATGAGACACTGTATTCGAGCTGTCGACCTACACTGATCAGGTGACGAGCCCTTTGTAGTGACCTCGAGTATGAAATAGGCCTACACCGGTGCAGCCTCGCTATGGTCCCCAGTTGGGTTGACGACGAGCCTTCGAAAATAGACTGCTAGTTAGTAGGGCGTTGGTGGTAGTGACCTGAACTTGCCTATTGTATAAGATTTACTAGGACTGACGACCCTAGATGGATCATTGTTTGGGAAATGATATAAGGGAGGTACCTTAGTTTTCCAATCCTACTGTATGAATAAACCTAAGTAAGAACCTCGCTAATCACGTGCATGCACCGCATTGCATGTGCTTTGGTGTGGAAGAGCACTTTCGGGTGGTTGCCATGCGCGCCGTAAGATGAAGACACTGAGGGAGTGTAGGCGAGGGCATGCATCATTCTTATATATCATTTTGCATTAATCAAGAGTATTTAGGACATGATTGCTGTACTGCTTTATCATTACTGCTTGATTGAATTGATAACATGTTAACCTCTGCTTCATTGTTCCATTGAGTTTATCACTCACTCCCACGTTATGGGACAGTGTTTTAAACACCAACCAGACTCTGTCTTGATCGCAGATGGTGACGTGACTCCTGAGGTGGAGCCTGACTTTGGTGATGACGAGGAGGTATTCTCGTACATGCAGTACTTAGGCGGATTCGTGTGAGCTGTTCTGATCGACGGGGTTACAGGGATGTTGATTAGACGCCATCACACTTGTTATTTTGCACTTTTGGAGCACCCATGTATATTTTTTTTGTCCATTTTTGGAGTATACATGTATATATTTGACCTGGTAACATGTTCACACTCTGGAGACTTATAATAGTTTACATATTTCATATATATATCATAGTCTTCCGCTTGCATAATTTAACTGTCTCTGGAGTATGATATGATGTTTTGGCGTAATCCCACTCATGTTTAATGCACTAACATGGACGACATTTAATCATCATTATCTATGTTGCATAAGTGATGCGCTGGAACTCAGGAGTGGAGCTTATGCTCGACCTATGATTTTCAGGGCATTACATGTGGATGTAGAATGCATACATCAAGGCAGGTCACAGACGGACAACATGTAAAATAAAATACATATATCAAGGTGGACGACACACAGATGGATGGCGTGGCATACAACACATCATCAAGGTAGGGGCCTGCACAACCCAAAATGGGCGGACAACGTGGATGTAAAACAGATACATCAAGGTGGCGTCCACCTGCCCACACGTGTGGGATGGGCCCCTTGTCCCAAAACAGATGGACGAATGGAGAAACACATACATCATGGTGTGGCTCACGGCCTCAAACGGACGGGCAATGGCGTTTAAACTCATACATCACGGTGCATCCCACCCTTGCACCGTCCAGATAGATAGTGTGGGGTAGAATAAATACATCGAGGTGGGTCCCACCCACACGTGTTACACGTGTGGGGTGGGCCCACGAGCTGCTGAGGGATGGACGGATATAACATATACATCATAATGGGGCCTGCAGAGCTTGCTGCGTCAGTACAGTAGTTTGGTGCTACTGGTAGGAGGTACACCAACCAATTTGTAATAGACGAGATGGATATAACACGCAACATGGTAGGCCCTACACCCTACACGTACACTCGTGCAGGGTGGGTCCCACCGTCCAGACAATGGACGATGTGGAGATAACATATACATCTAGTGGGGCAAGCCCCAAAATCCACGTGAACGGTGTGGATTCCACGTTAATCAAGGCAGGCTCCACCGTCCAGCTGCTGGACGGTGGAGAATATATATATAATATAATATAATATATTCATCAAGGTGGGTCCACGTGGGGCCCACCAGCTAATGTATGTTATATATATATATATATATATATATATATATATATATATATATATATATATATATATATATATATATATATAGGAGGGTGGGTCACACCCTCTGGAGTGAGGGACGCCAGCCAATCAGCGTCCATCTCACATCCTGTATTGGACGGTTTGGACACTCAAATATCAAGGTGGGCTCCACCGTATGGACGGTGGATGGATGGATGGACTGCATACATTTGTTGGGTCCACACGTGTGGCCCACTAGCTTGTATCAAGCTGATATTTGTAGTTTCCCTTCATCCAGGTTGTCCACAAGGCAACAAGGTGCCCCGGATAGCGTGAGTACGATGGATCCATCATGGTGGGTCCCACCATTTGGATAGCTTGTAGTCCCACTAGACAGTGTGGATCATCTATCAAGGTGGGCCACACACCTCATCATCAACATAAAAAAAAATAAATGAAAGAGAGAGGAGTGAGAAAGAAGCGTGAGTAGCGGAGGGACCTTGCCACTATGAGTCCCTCTCTAATCAATATATACATCAAGATGGGTCCCACCATTTGTGGGCCCTCTAATCGTCAAAATCACCCAAAAATCACCCACCTATGATCTTCTCCTCCTCCTTCAGCCAAAGCATGTTACAGCTCCAATGGATGGACTTCAATGGTTGAGATTGATTTTAGAGGGTGGGATTGGATCGTAGGAAGGTAAGCCACACCTAGCCCTTTATCATGGAGAGCTTGGACGTCCACCTCCCATGGTTGCTTGGAGAATGAGTTTTGAAAATATGAGAGAGAGGATGGGATGTAAGAGAGAGAGAGAGGGAGATGGGTGTGATGGGTGTGAGTGAGTGATGGAGTGATGGGTGTACTTGACTAGGTATGGGTGGAGAGAGAGAGAGTTGACTTAGGGTTGCTTGTACTTGACATGTGAAGTGATTGATGTGTAGTTGATATGATTGATGGGACATTCTCTTGGGTTTGTAAATGCGAGGCATTTTTTCTCGAACTGAACGCGGGCCTACATCTCCTGGCTCGAGTATCGCCTCGGCGAGTGAGACAGGCGTCGAAACCACGACAATGGTGCGGTCGCAGGGGTGTAAGTTTCGGGTCAAGCCGACTCTGATATATTGGACATGACTCAAGATCGCGTGCAAATGTCGATAATAGATCGCGGGTTGCCGGAATTCGACGGGAAGGACCGGGAAGCCTACAGAACGGTACAGTCTAGGATACGGGTCTTACAACTCTCTCCTCCTAATAAAAATTTAGTCTCTCAAATTTACTATCGCACAGGACGAGGCAAGGAGAGAGGAGGCATCGATATAAATATATACAAGGCATAATCAATCTATAAACAAATGGAGATAGCATTGTCTAATCTCAGCCTTGCACTCCCAAGACGTCTCCTCAACAGAATGGTGACCCTTACTAACCTCGGATCCCAGATCAGAAACGATCGAGATGAGAATACTATACAGCCTCATAATCTCAACAGTAGGGAGCTATGTCAGAAAATCTCTAAGTTATTTAAATTTGGGGATCTAACCATTTTAAGTTCTCAACAATCATAGAGTGCAGGGTAGCTATCAGTAGATATGTGATGTTATCCTCAGGTATTCCCAAGTTATACTCTAATACCAACTTCTGTCACGCTCCAAAACCGGAGATCAGACTCATAAGAACCCCGATCGCAGAATTTGGTGCCGACAGCCTCCTTAGTACCCCATTCCCGGCTCCCAGTGCTTATACGTCAGATTTCGATCTTGAGATCCTACAAGGAGGATTTTTCAGTGTACATTTATATCATAATAAGCATAACCACAAGTATACCCAAATCATAAAGGCAACATCATCATCACATATCTACTAATATAAACAATTGAATACAGTGTTGAAAGGGAAAGACATACGTTAAAAATCAAAACTCCATAAGTCCGCTGCACGCTCCAAGTTCAATGCTACTGTAACCTAATGCCACCTCCACGCATCTATCGTGCATGAGCTTATAGAAAGCTTAGAGGGTGGTGAAAGTGTGTGCATAAGGTAAGTGTCAAGTAAGCAATATCAAAGTAATCAGAGTAAGCGGAAACACTGACAGGCCCATAAATCATACAATATCAGAATAATGCGAAAACATACTGATAGGTCCATAAATACCATCAGCCCTATCCAGGCTATGCGATTCAAAAATATAATAACCAATATCATAGACTGAGGAAGCAATGTAGATCAGCTATACAATGCGAAGACAGTAAGCTAAATACTATGTGATGATGATGTTACCTTTATGATTTAGGTATACTTGTGGTTATGCTTATTACCAGATAAATGGACACTGAAAAATCCTCCTTGTAAGATCCCAGGATCAGAATCTGGCGTATAGGCACTGGGAGTCAGGAATGGGGTACTACGGAGGCTGTCAGCACCAGATTCGACGATCGGGGTTCTTCTGAGTTCGATCTCTGGGTTTGGGGCGTGACAGAAGTACAGTTCCTCTCTAGGAAATCACTAGGGTCTATTACACTCCAAACCAGATTACCGCCCCATCGCGCACAACAGGGTGAGTGGAAGAGACCTCACTATCTGCCTGCCAATATCTGATAGTGAACCTATTCCTCGAGCTGGTCGGACTCAGCCTAGCATTGCCCCCTTCTCTCGGGAAAGTAAGGCCGTACCCCATTCCAACCGACTACAACATAGTGAGAGATGCGGCCTAACGGTATACGACCCTCATGTGCTCATGTATCCAATTAGTCTAGACGTTGGAGCAATCTCTAGAACCAAGAGGGTTTAGGGACTTTCACCCAGGGATATCTATAGCACCCCATGTAGAACAGATTTTCAGTTTCCCATTTGGCCATCCACGAAATACTTGTGGAGGTTATGACCCTCATGTCGCTAGGGCATATGGTGGTCATGTCATACAAATGCAAGATGAATGAGTCACATAGTCCAATCATGCATCGATCCTGTGCATAACGTGCGCTCGTGTGGAGCAACTCCGCCTAATCAGGGAGTCCCATGAACAACCTACCCTATGACATATGCAATAGTCAATCACATCTCATAACAAACATGCAGTTGATGCGTATGACATGTATTATAATGCTATGCTATCACATACTCATAATCAGTCTCAATAACTGGCCTTAATAATCGACATCGACAATGGGGACATTTAACCAACGTTGCCCCCAAGGGGTGGCCCACATAGAGCCTAACATATGGTGGAACCATGGCCTCACAAAGGGCCTGATATACAACACTATGGGCCTCACTCAAGAGCTTAATACACAAACGATGGGCCTTTCATATGGGCCTAACATACATCACAATGGGCCTCAAATACGAGCTGCATATACATCGCATAGGTCTCGACAATAGGCCTCGACAATCGAAATCGGCCTCAACAATCGAAATCGGCCTCAACAATTGGAATCGACACTCAGAATCGGCCTCGACACTCAGCCTCGACAATTGGAATCAGCCTATACAATCGACCTGGACAATCGGAATCGGCCTCGATACTTGGCCTCTACAATCAGAATCAGCCTATACAATTGGCCTCGACAAATTAGAATCGGCCTCGATACTCGACATCGACAATCGGAATCGGCCTATATAATCGTCCTTGACAAATTAGAATCGGCCTCGATACTTGGCAATCAGAATTGGCTTCAATAAATTAGAATTGATCTCAATACTCAGCCTCGACAATCAGAATCGGCCTATACAATCGGCCTTAACAAATCAGAATCGGCCTCAACAAATCAGAATCGGCCTCGACAATCGGAATCGGCTTCGACAATCGGTATCGGCCTTGACAATCTGAATCGGTATCGACAATCGGAATCGACCTCTATAATCGGCCAAACAAAGGGCCGAAGGGGAGGTACAATGTAGACATTTAACTATCATTGCCCATCAATGTGGCCATTTAACCAACATCGCTCCCAAGGAGTGACCCATACAAATGATTCATACACAATGTAACGGGCCAAACATACATCGCATTAGGCCTTAGACACGGGCTGCGTATACATTACTATGGGCCTCAATACATAGGCCACATATACATCACGACAGGCCTCACACATGAGCCAAATACACATCACAGTGGGCCTCACCATATGGGCCTCACATATCACGATGGGCTGTATCTCATGGGCCTCGTCGTATGGGCTGAAAATTCATTAAGTGGGCAGCACCAATGGGCCGCACCAATGGGCCTCAAATTCAGAATAGGTGGGCCTAATGGGGCACCCCATAACCCAGGAAATTAGGTGGATAGATTGCCTATAATGCATTCCTCAAGGTGGGCCTAATGCACCACCAAAATGGGCCCAATGTGCAGCCTATAATCTAGGAAAAAATGGATGGGCAGCCTGGATATACAATGAGTTCATCTGGGTGGACCATTGTCCTGGGCGTTGCGATATCCAACACATGGATCATGGTGGCCCTGTGTCCCTCAGACTGCATAGATGTACATCACGGTGGGGTCCACATCCAGCTGAACCACACGACAAGGATGAAATACATGCAGCATGGTGGCCCATGTCTAGCCCAACTAGACAGATGGTTGGATAAACAAACATACATCAAGGTAGGCTCCACATGTAGTAAGCAGGTGCATGGCGTGGATGTAGAATGCATACATCAAGGCAGGCTGCAGACGGACAACGTGTAAAATAAAATACATATATCAAGGTGGACCACACACAAATGGAAGGCGTGACATACAACACATCATCAAGGTAGGGGCCCACACAGCCCAAAATGGGCGGACAGCGTGGATGTAAAATATAAACAGCAAGGTGGGGTCCACATGCCCACATGTGTGGGATGGGCCCCTCGTCCCAAAACAGATGGACGGATGGAGAAACACATACATCATGGTGTGGCTCACGGCCTCAAGCGGACGGGCAATGGGGTTTAAACCCATACATCACGGTGCACCCCACCCCTGCACCGTCCAGATGGACAGTGTGGGGCAGAATAAATACATCGAGGTGGATCCCACCCACACGTGTCACACGTGTGGGGTGGGCCCACGAGCTGCTAAGGGATGGACGGATATAACATATACCTTATAATGGGGCTCGCAGAGCTTGCTGCGTCAGTACAGAAGCTTGGTGCTGCTGGTAGGAGGTACACCAGCCAATCCGTAACGAACGGGATGGATACAACAAGCATCATGGTAGGCCCCACACCCTACACATACACTCGTGCAGGGTGGGTCCCACCATCCAGACAATGACGGTGTGGAGATAACATATACATCAAGTGGGGCAAGCCCCAAAATCCACGTGGACGGTGTGGATCCCACGTTAATCAAGGCAGGCTCCACCGTCTAGCTGCTGGATGGTGGAGAATATATATATATATATATATATATATATATATATATATATATATATAATATAATATAATATAATATATTGATCAAGGTGGGTCCACGTGGGGTCCACCAGCTAATGTATGTTTTATATATATATATATATATATATATATATATATATATATATATATATATATATATATATATATATAAACAGGAGGGTGGGTCACACCGTCTGGAGTGAGGGAAGCCATCCAATCAGCATCCATCTCACATCCTGTATTGGACGGTGTGGACACTCACATATCAAGGTGGGCTCCACTGTATGGACGGTGGATGGATGGATTGACTGCATACATCTGGTGAGTCCACACGTGTGGCCCACCAGCTTGTATTAAACTGATATTTGTAGTTTCCCTTCATCCAGGTTGTCCACATGGCGGCAAGGTGCCCCAGACAGTGTGAGTACGATGGATCCATCATGGCGGGTCCCACCATTTGGACGGCTTGTAGTTCCACTAGACAGTGTGGATCATGCATCAAGGTGGGCCACACACCTCATCATCAACATAAAAAATAAACGAAAGAGAGAGAAGGAGAGGGAAAGAAGTGTGAGTAGCGGAGGGACCCCATCACTATGGGTCCCTCTCTAATCAATACATACATCAAGATGGGTCCCACCATTTGCGGGCCCTCTAACCGTCAAAATCACATAAAAATCACCCACTTATGATCTTCTCCTCCTTCCGCCAAAGCATGCTAGAGCTCCAATGGATGGACTTCAACGGTTGAGATTGATTTTAGAGGGTGGGATTGGATGGTAGGAAGGTGGGCCACACCTAGCTCTTTCTCATGGAGAGCTTAGACGTCCACCTCCCATGGTTGCTTGGAGAATGTGTTTTGAAAATGAGAGAGAGAGAGAGAGAGAGAGAGAGAGAGAGAGAGAGAGAGAGAGGATGTGATGTAAGAAAGAGAGGGAGATGGGTGTGATGGGTTTGAGTGAGTGATGGAGTGATGGGTGTACTTGACTAGGTATGGGTGGAGAGAGAGAGAGAGAGAGAGAGAGAGAGAGAGAGAGAGAGAGAGAGAGAGAGAGAGAGAGTTGACTTAGGGTTGCTTGTACTTGATATGTGAAGTGATTGATGTGTACTTAATGTGATTGATGGGATATTGTCTTGAGTTTGCAAATGGTGACATTTTTCCTCGAATTGAACGCAGGCCTACATGTCCTGGCGCGGGTATCACCTCGACGCGTGAGACGCAACATCGGAATCGCGGCGATGGCGTGGTCGCAGGAGTGTAAGTTTAGGTTGAGCCAACTGTGATATACTAGACATGACTCAAGATCATGTGCAAATGCTGATAATAGATCGCAAGTTGCCGGAATTCGACCGGAAGGACCGTGGAAGCCTACGGAATGGTACAGTGTAGGATATGGGTCTTACAATTCCCCTATGTGATTTTTATTTTGATAGGCGGTGCTAGATTTCAGTTTAGTTAGATAGCCACACACAGTTTAAGCTCTTGAGTAGTAGAGTAATACACAGTTTAGACTCTTGAGTAGTGGAGTCCAGTCTCACGTGATGGTCTCTGTAACTCTCATGAGTTCACTGGACTTCTCACAGCCTAGTGAGTTCACAAACCGCGATCCATCAGAGGGGCCCAGTGAAGCTACCGGGGCTGTGAACTCGGTTGGATTTACGCACATGGTTGGCCGCAGTAACTCTCTAGAGTTCACGGGGCTCGCAAGACGACCTTTGGGGTTCCAAATCTAGCGCCGCCAGTCCATTAATGAGTAGGTTTAAGCCCTTCCTCATGATTTAATACTAAAATCAAGCCAAAGATCTAGGGGGGTCTTATGGATGGTTGGCCTATCTCTGGACATGGCCAAAGAGCTCACAATGCAGCCCGCGTTTTCTTTGTGTGCAAGGTCGGACCCATTCATGGATCAGAATTTTCCTCTGTTCCCCGTGACGCTGTCGGAAAGCTATACAGATGGCATTGGTCTCACGCGTGACTGACCGTTGAGGGCTTTTTGGCCTTGTAGGGCTTTTAGTTGCTGGCTCCGTTCACTGCCCGTATGGCTTCTCACTGCTACCTGAATGACGAAAATGATAGGTCTTATGTGTAGTTGGCCATTTTTAGGACTTAGCTAAGCTGCCTTAAAAGATAATGATAGGCGGACATTGTTGTCACGAGGATAGTAGATGTCTCTGACTGAGATTGATATGTCATCACTTCCGCTAATATCTTCAACGGTATTCATGTGTGTTGTTCATAATATATCAGCTTGGTGACGATACCAATTTCAACAGAATTTTGTAGAGCTCGCTTGATGATGATGATGGTCATTTTCTTTTTGCAACACTTGTTCATTTGCCTGACAATACATAGTCTTGTGTGCACACAAATTTCTTCCTTATTCATTCATCTGACAGTACATAGCCATGTTCTTGTTTATTCTTACCCCCTTTTGATACAGGATCATTATCTTGATAGTATTTTGGATCAAAATTGGTATTATCTTCAAGGACGATATCTTTTGATGGAGCGAGCATTGACCGGTATACTGATACCTTATCCATCTTGATTTATGACTCTGTACACTCCATTGGAGTATACTTCTTTTATAATATATGGCCCATCCCATTTGGGCTTGAATTTGTCCCCTGTTCATCGGTGACCACTATAGGTCTTTTCAGCGTCAGTACCATATCCCTTTTTTTGAAAGAGCAATACTTAATTTGTTTATCAAAGGCAGTCGATACCCTAGCCTGAATGATTGCAATCATTGTTGGGCTGCCAAGCATTTTTCATCAAGCAAATCCAACGCCCTCAGCCTTATTTTTGCATTTTCTTCATTTGTAATAGACTGATACACTACCACCCTGAGTGACGTTACTTGTATTTCAATCGGGATCACAACTTCTACACCATAGACCAGCGAGTACAGTGTTGCTTTTGTTGCTGTCCGATGGGTAGTTCTGTATGCCCACAATGCTTCTTGTAGCTTCTTATCCCAATCACGCTTGTTCCCTGTCACTATCTTCTTCAATATTTTGATTATCATTTTATTGAACGCCTCTGCTAATCCATTAGCCGATGGATAGTAAGGAGTTGAAAATGAATGACGAATGCTAAATTTCTAACATAGCTTTTCTATGCCTCTATTTTTGAAGGGAGTGCCATTATTTGTAACAATTTTCTTCGGAATACCATGACGGTATATTATTGCGTGCCTGATGAAATTAACCACATCTTTCTCTTTAACAATGCGTAATGCAACTGCTTCTGTCCACTTATCGAAATAATCTATTGCTACCAAGATATATTGCTTTCCTTTGGACAAAGGCGGATTTATAGGACCAATAACGTCAAGTCCCCAGGCGGAGAAGGGCCAAGAGGCGACTAATTGATGCAGGTCTTCTGGAGGAATGTGTATAACATCTCTGTGAATCTGACATTCATGACACCGCTTTGCATAATCTATCGCATCTTTGAACATGATAGGCCAATAGTACCCCATTTGTGTATCCGATGGAATAGATTTTGGCCAGTTTGATGTACTCCACATTCTCTAAAGTGTGCCTCTCGCAACATCTGGCCTGCTTCTTATTCGTCTAAGCAATGTAGCAACATTCCACTGTAAGATTTTCTATACAACACGTCGCTATATATGATGAATCTGCTTGATCTTTACTTGATTTGTTGTCTTTACACCAGATCTTCTAGCAAAATATCATATTTGAAATAGTCTATGAAAAGCTGACGCCAATCATCCATCGTTACCTCTAAACACGATCTAGGGAGTGTTTCAACAATCTCGTTGATGACCTCTAAAGATGATAAAAATCTTCTTTCTTCTATAGTTACCTAGAGAGGGCTTCGATTTGGGTAGGACAGAGCCGCTGCCAAGCTGGCTAAAGCATCTGCTCTTACGTTTTTGGATCGCGGTATATGCTTGATTTAGACATGACAGAACTGCTCTAGCAATTGCTATGCTTTTTGGCAGTATGGCAAAAGATCTTATTTTCTTATCTCGAATTCAGTCATCAGTTGATTTATGATCAACTTAGAATCTCCGAAGATATGCAGCGTTTTTATCTTCATTTCCTAAGCAATTTTCATTCTAACGATGAGGGCTCTGTATTCAGCCTCATCGTTTGTGCATGCAGTTTTCAATGTAAAGGAATAAGGTAATAAGTCGCCTTGAGGAGTAATGAATATCACCCCTGCCCCCGCTCCCGATGCTCGGGAGGCACCGTCAAAATACATTTGCCATGGGCCTTGCGACTCGGTCAACATAACCTGGTCATCAGGAAAATCATTTCTGATGACCTCACACTCTGCTATGGGGTGTGCTGTAAGGAAGTCTGCCACTGCTTGCCCTTTTACCGCTTTTGTCGGCTCGTACGTGATAGTATATTCCAAAAGTAACAACATCCATTTGGCCAATCTCCCAGATAACATCGGTCTTATCATCAGAAACTTTATAGGATCTTCTCTTGAGATCAAAGTTATGTCGTGGGAGAGACAATAATGTCTCAATTTCTATACCGTGAATATCAGTGCCAGACATTCTTTCTTGATAGGAGAGTAGTTGCATTCTTCCCCCATCAGAGTCCTGCTTAAATAATAAAGGGTTGTTTCTTTCCCGGATTCATTCACCTATGCCAACAAAGCTCCTAAAGAATTCTCGGCTACAGATATATATAGAATAAGTGGGTTCCCTTCTATCGGAGCTGTCAGTACTGGTGGCTGTTTCAGTAATTCCTTTATCGAATCAAACGTGTTCTGACAGGCTTGGTCCCATACAAACTCTGTGCCTTTCTTCATTAAATGGGAAAATGGCTAACACCTCCTTGCCGGATTTGAAATGAAACGGTGAATATATGCTAGTTTTCCTTGCAAACTTTTCAATTCTTTTAGTGTCTTTGGTGGTGGTATATTTTGAATGGCTCTAAATTTCCCTGGTTCAATCTCAATACCCCTATGTCGGATAACAAAATCGAGAAATTTACCTGAAGACACCAAATGCACATTTAGCCAGATTCATCTTTAACTATTTCTTTCTGAGTCGACGGAAGACCGATGTCAGATGTCCGCGATGCTCCTGATGATCTCTTGACCTGACCACAAAGTCATCGACATAACACTCAACATGTTTGTGCATCATGTCTTGGAAGCTATTCTGCATGGCCTTCTAATATGTTGTCCCGACATTTTTGAGACCAAACGACATAACTTTATAACAATAAATCCCTAGCGAAGTTCTAAACGCTGTTGCTTCTTCATCTTCAGGTGCCTTCCTAATTTGATTATAACCTGCATAACCATCCATGAAGGACATGATAGCATACTGGATCATACTATCATTCAGCGATTCTGTTATCGGGAGAGGAAAATCATCTTTCGGATAGGCTTCGTTCAGATCCCTGAAGTTGACGCACACCTTGACTTGTCCGTTTTTCTTCTTCACTGGGATGATGTTTGATATCCATTTAAGATATTTAACCTCCTTGATAAACCCAACTTTTATCAACTTATTCACTTCTTCTTCTATTAGGGGAACCAAGTCCGGATGAAATCGCCTTTGCGCTTGTTTAACCGATCTTTTCTCTTTGGAAATATTCAATCGGTGCAATGCTACGGAAGGCTCTAAACCCGACATCTCTGCATATGTCCAAACGAAGACGTCTTTATTTTCTTTGAGAAGCTGAACATATTTCTCAGACTCTTGTTCAAATAGACCGACGCTAACGAATGTGTTCCTCGGCTCTTCCTCTATACCCAAGTTTATTTCTTGCAAACTGTCTGTTGTTGGCTGCCCCCCCATCTTCCATTTGTTTTGGATCCATTTCAGGATGCTCGACTATTTTAGGATTCTTTTCCGATAACTGCTCAGTTGTAACCATGTTTACCAATGATTCTGCCCCCAATCCTTGAAATTTTCCTCACTTTTCCTGACCGACTTCAATAGGAATTTGAATTCCTTTCCCATGATTCAAGTCGGTGGGTTCTTCGTAATCAAAACACATGTTTCTCCTGATTTTCTTGCTTGTCGGGCTATATTTTTTAAGATCTCGCGGTGTCAGCCTACCACGGTACACATTATTCTTGGTCTCTTCTCCTGCCCTCCCCTCCACCGAGGCGTAAAATTCTATTGGTTCCAGGTATTTTATGCTAGCCCTAACTTGAAACCTTCCTGGAGTGGCCGAAAATGGCTTATTTCTTTCAACATGCAGTAATGGCACTGTATAATTAGACTACAAAATTTTTAACTTCTCAGGTGATAGCAGGGTTAGTGGCGGTTGCCCTGGTTGTCTCAGATGTTTCGACACAAAATAGAATTTCTTCTTCGCTTCTGCAGTGCTGGATGATTTTGCCTTTTCTATTTTTTCTTTTATCACTTTTACTTGAATGTCCTTTAGGACTTCGCTTTCATCATTCTTTGTTTCTTCTTTAGCGAACCCTTTATAATAACTGACGTCTGTAAAGAAGGATTTGGCCTCTGTATATGGCTTCACATCGACCATTACTTTATATTGTACCCCACCTTTACAGTATTTGAAGCATTGATCCAGGGTAGAGGTACTATGCTGTACTGGTGTATCCATGGTCTTCCTAGGAGAAGATTGTATGTTGTCACTGCGCTTATAACATGTCATACAACATCAGTAGTCAGCTCTCCAATCTCCAGTGTCACTATAATTTTACCAAGTGCACGTTGCCCATCTTGATTAAAGCCCTGTATCATCATTCCACTAGGGCGTAGATCAGAACGATAATAGCCTAGTTTGCTCAACATCGAGAGTGGTAAGAGGTTCACCACACACCCATTACCTATCATAATCCACTTAACCTTCTTCCCACAGATATGGCCTTCTATCATTAACGGCCTGTTATGCTCTGCATTGTAGATCAAATCGTCATCGGAGAAGGAAACGACTGGTAGGTGGTTTTCTTGTTCATCATACTCTTCGCATTCTATCTTTGCCAGTAAGGTTTCTCTGACGTCATGATTGGACAATGCTTGGACCAAGCCCTACCGAAATTCCTCTGACAACTTAAGTGCATCATAGACGCTTAATCGAGCCGGTATGCCCTTCAAATGAGTTACTACATCATAAGTCACTTTCGTCATCTCACTCTTCTTTCTTTCCCATCATCAGTGCTCTGCCTTTCAATGATCTCTTTTCTTGTAATTCCTGCTTTTGGCTTCATAGGGCTTGTTATCTTTTTCCCCGACTGTAACCTAATCACCGCTACTTTCTTTGTCGTCTTACGGTCCTCTTTCTCTTTCACTTCTCGGGCCTTTTCCCGGATCGTGAGCACATTTACCATCGCCATTATACCCATTTCTTTTTCTTTTCTAATTACTATTTCACCTCTGTCTATCATTCGCTGTATTATACATTTCAACGTATAACAATTCTCTGTCGGATGTCCCACCAAGCGATGATAGTGGCAAAAATCTCTTTCTCTAGTTCTTGTTACATCTTCAGGGTGTTTGGGTTCTGGTAATTCTATTATACCAGATTTTAGCAGTTGGTTCATCATAGGAACAACATCTTCCCTCTCGAATGCGAACCCCTCGTGAGAATTGAGCATCTTGGGCCTTTCTCCACTGTATCTGTTTCTTGGTTGATTTGATTCTTCTTTCCATTCCAGCCTCTTATCTCTGGAGTCTCTTGTATCTTTGCTTCTCTTTTCACGATCAATGGTATTTACGGCCATCCTGCTAGGTACCCTCCTAGCTGTTTCACAGTGAAATGCCGGTATCTTTCGAGTCATTAATTCTAAAGCATGATCCTTAGTGGCTAGGTCACAGAAAGTTCTGATGTCAGCACTGGTGAGTTCAAACGCGATTCCCGTTTCCATAGTGTTCAGACACATCTTGACTTGTTCCTTTTCCTCCGGCAGCTGCCTACACGAGGCTCCCAATGTCTTCCATTTTTCTATAAATTTTTCAACTGGTTCTCCATCCCTTTGTTGCACGGAAGCCAATTCCGTAATACTAATATCACATTCTGAGGAAAAAAAGTTTGACATAAAGGCATCCTGCATTTGCTCCCAAGTACGTATCGATCCTGGAGCCAGGCTAGAATACCATCGGAATGCTTTGTTTGTTAGGGAAGATCCAAATAATCGCAAGTAATACTGTGGTATTATAGAAAAATTCCCCATACTAGTAATGAAGTGTATTAAATGTTCCTCTGGCGATCCTTCCCCATTAAACTTCTAAAAATCTGGGTGTTTGAAGTTGCCTGGGAACGGGATGTCTTCCACCTCTCTTGGATACGACGTTCGATATCTGAAACGGTCAGTAATTTTGCGCTCTCTCTACCCTGATAGCTTCTTCGATGACTTGTCTCTCCTCGTCTTGTGTCATGGTTCTCGCTACTGGGGCAGACCCCCATGATCCTGCCCCCTATGGTGGAAAGCCTTCAAGTTGATTTTCTTGTCCATTCATTGTGCTCATCATCGAGGGAGTTGCTATCGGAGCTACATTATGTACGAGAGTCGCTAAGGATTTTCTGAGGCTTTTGCACTCTTCTATTAGTACTCTTTGTGTTTCTGCCATTTCAATCATATGATCCTTCACAGCCGGTATACTTCTTTAGTTTGTTCCGGCCATATGTACCGTGGCTTCTCCGCTCTTCGACGAAGCCGTAGTTGGAGTGGGGCGGGAATACATCGACGTAATAGGACTTACGAGGAGAGGGGAGGATGAAGTTTTATTTGATCTTTCAGCACTTCCACTGCCGTCGATTGATTGGGACGATACAGACATTGTTGAACTTGCTAATAAGGCTTTACCTTTCTGTTCTTTCGTCCATCTGACTCTTGGGGCTATTAGAGTCAGGAAGTCGCGTGACATTAACTGTGGATCTGTTCGGCTGGGATATATCGCAGGAGGGGCGAGTTCAGGATTCTTCCTGGTGACATTACGTGTTACCGGTCCCCTGACTCTTGTTAGTGGTGAATTTGTTCTTGCTGCAATTACATTTTGAGTCCTTGTCCTCCTGCGAGTGATGATGGTCCATTCATCTCTTTCTTCCTGTACTATTGATGAAGCAATTACAACTGCAACAGCTGCTCGTGATTTTATTTGCTTGCTTGTTACTGCTTTATCTTTACGATATCCAGTTTATTTATCAGCATATTCCACAACAAACCCTATTGTGGTGAAGTAGAAAACTGTGTTTCCTTGCATGATTGCCATTGATTGATTGGTTGCAATATTCTTTCTCTCCTGTTATTCACATTCATAAAAAAAAAGGTTAGTACTTATATCAAGTCGTATTCTGTTTTGGAGATGAAAAGTAGGATGTTCCCTTTGAGAGTCGCCATTTTAGCGCCTTGAAGATGCCAAACAATCGCGATTATCTCCTTTGCAATTCTTAAGTTAATATTTAAGTGATAAATAAATTCCCCAGCAGAGTCGCCATTTTGTTTCGAACAAGAAATAAATGTATTTTTTTGGAAAATTTCATTCACTTGATAATTAACAAAAGAAAATGAACAAGAAGGCAATCACGTTATTTATTTTATTCCAAACTTTTTTTTACATCCCTTTCTCCTTTGATTCCAAAACAAACTTATAATAATGATGAAAAATAAGAGTGATATGAGCTAAGGCAATAATTGCTGGAAGCATCATGTATTGCAGATTGTTGCCCAAGCTTGCTGTACACCATAATCCTCATGTGCTAGGAGAATTCACTGTGCGCTAGCCCCATTGTACGCCCTGGCCCATTGTGCGCTCGGGCTCATTGTGCGCTCAGGCCCATTGTGCGTCAATGCCCTTTGCGCGCTGATAACCTTTGCGCGCTGACGCCCTTTGCGTGCTGACGGTGTTTGTGCGCCAATGGTATTGTGCGCCAATGGTGTTGTGTATCGCACAACACCTATTCCGCACAATGAGGACGGGGCTCTACCTCTCTCTCTCCTCAGATTCTCCTTCTGCTTCTTAGTTGGTTGCTTCTAACCCCTTACTGATGGGGTGGGGTATTTATAATCTTTTCATACTTGCGAACATGCCACATAATCATTGTACGGAATCCTTTGTGCGCTCCTCCTTTATGCGAATGACTTTGTGTGGAATTCTTTTATGCGCTCCTCCTTTGTGCGGATGACTTTGTGCGGAATTCTTTTGTACGCTCCTTTGTGCGGACGACATTGTGTGGAATTCTTTTGTATTTCAAGGTCTCTTTCTGCATAGCGTTCTTGCACACAATACGTAATTCCGCACAACAATTTGCGCACAACTGTTCACGCACAACAGTTTACGCACAATGACTTTTCCACTCCTTTTTCTCTTTATTTTGTGCCTCAACACTACTAGAGACAGATCCTGAAATAGTCAAGCATCATGAGACAGCTCCGAAGCAAATAGAAGACGGGGGCAGCCGACGATTGATAGTTTGCGAGAAATAAATCTGGGCACAGAAGAAGAGCTAAGAAACAATTCATAAGCGCCGGTCTTCTTGAGCAAGAAGCTGAAAAATATGTCCAACTCCTGAAGGAAAATAAGGACGTCTTCACCTGGATGTATGCAGAAATGTTGGGTCTAGAACCCTCAGTAGCAATACATCGATTGAATATTTCTAAAGATAAAAGGCCAATTAAGCAAGCAAAAAGGCGATTTCACCCGGACTTGGTTCCTCTAATAAAAGAAGAAGTAAGCAAGCTAATAAGAGTCGGGTTCATTAGAGAGGGCAAATATCCTAAGTGGATATCGAATGTTGTCTTGGTGAAAAAGAAAAACGGGCAGATCAAAGTATGCGTTGATTTCAGAGATTTGAACAAAGTGTGCCCAAAAGATGATTTTCCGTTGTCGATAACCGAGCTGTTAATCGACAGTACGATGAAATATGCCGTTATGTCCTTCATGGATGGCTATGCCAGTTATAACCAAATAAGAATGGCTCCAGAAGACGAAAAAGCAACAACGTTCAGAACTTCATTGGGAATCTATCATTATAAAGTTATGCCATTCGGCCTCAAGAATGCCGGAGCAACATATTAGAGAGTAATGCTGTAACGCCCCGAAAATCGGGGGTCGAGTAGTAACTCAACTCTCAAGTTCCAGAACATCACTTATGCAACAAAATGAATGATGATTGAATGTTAACTGTATTAGAGTAGTGAACATGAGTGAGATTAAGCCAAAACAACATATCATACTCCAGAGATAGTTAAATTTGCAAGCGGAAGACTGTGATAGATAGATAAAATATATAAACTATGATGAGTCTCCAGAGTGTGATAACATTACCAGGTTAAATAATTATAAGTACAGTTCTAAAATATACCTAATGTGAGGAAGTGTAATGTCTCCTATCCCAAATACCATAGCCCCAGTCAATACAAGACTCAGTCTTCGAGAGACCCGTCAGAGAGTTACGTGATATGAGAACTCCTCCTCGACATCATAGCAATAGTTCGGCTCTGCTTCATAAGCATTGCCATCACCTGAAACTCAACAAGTCTGGTTGGTGTGTACAACACCGTCCCGTAACGTGGGAGTGAGTGATCAACTCAGTGGAACAATAAAGCATAAGTTAATATGTTATCAATGCAGTCAAGCAGTAATGATAAAGCAGTACAATCAAACAATTTTAACTACTCTTATTTAATGCAAGTATGAAATGACATGATGTATGCCCTTGCCAAACCACCCTCATACGACATCATCTTACGTTCGCAAATTCGTCCATCCCTCAGTGCTCCACATCTACCAGGCACATGCAGTGCGATGATGAGCATGATTATCGAGTAATTATTAGTTCATTTCAAACAACAGTATTGGGAAACTAAGGTACCTCCCTTGTATCATTCCCAAACATGATCCATTCTAGGGTCGTAAGTCCTAGTTAATCTCATACGATATTATGGTTTGAGAGGCGTAGCGAAGGCATCACAAAGGGCTCGTCACCCGTCAGCACGGATACAGATCTCACCGTATGAGGCTCAATTGCTGACCGTCAGCTCGAGTACAGGTCTCACCATACTCGGCTTAATCACTAGCCGTCAGCTCGAATACAGGTCTCACCGTACTCGGCTCAACTCATACTCTAGTTGCTGTGAAAGACTCGTCGCCAATCACAGACCTTAGAGTATACTCGAAGATACTACAGAGGACTCGTCGCCCATCAGCACGAGTACAGGTCTCACCGTACTCGGCTCTCGCCGTAAGTATCGACAGCTCGAATATAGTGTCCCATACCACCATAATCGGCTCACGAGTCTGGTTGCTCACTGGTCACTACGGGGAGGCACGTGGCCCCAGCGTAGGCCGACAGCTCGACCACGGTGTCCCATACCACCATGCCCGGCTTATGAGTCTTAGCGGATCGAGGTACCATGGTTAAAAGGGATTTCACTAGTAAGTTTGGTACCCTAGGTTCAAGCAATTGCGTCTAAACATGGTGAACAAACATTAGACGGATCGGGTTACTTGACGAGCTCGGCTAGCTCGAGCGCACAACAAGTTGAACGATATGAAGCGCATAAGCACTTCGTGTGGCCAACCACTATCGTCAACCGCAGTACGACTCGGGTTCGTCGAACACATCTCACGTGGCAAATGGATCATAGCTACGAATCCAATTCTGGTACCGATTGTCTGGACTATAATCATAGCCCCAAATACAATCAAGTGCAGATAAATAAAGCAGTAGTGGATCAAGATTCAACACATACAATCAAGGTCTGGTATTATCCGTTTAGGGCTGCCAGGGCTGTTGCACGCACTCGTTGCTCCACTCCCCAATCACCCATGACGGATCATACAACGTAAATATAAATTTAAACATATGCATTACATAGTTAAAATCATAAAGCAGTTGAGCATGTTATGAAGCACAACACAAGCATGAATTTGTACATGTTCAATTCCTAATCACACAACTATCCACGGAGATCATACACATAATTAAAAGAGGTTGAGAATCATATCTCAACACCCTTATACATTACAATTTGCTAACTACTACTCATTTAGACATTTCAAGAAACACTTAAACAAACATACATCAACATACATGACATATGTCGATCACATAAGCATTAGGCCAAATCCTTTCACTAGGGAGTTGCCCCAATCATAACACGCGTACACCCACGACGGATAGTCATGGCAAGCAGGAATCCAAGTTCCATATTCATTCAGTCATTTCCAAGAACACTTGGGCCACACATTTTTAGCATATATAGTGTATATTGGCCATGGCGTGATTTAGGGTAAATCCTTTCGTCAAAGGGGTATCGCCAATACAACAATCATGAATCCATGACAATTAGTCATGGCGAGCACGAATGAGAATTCTATACTCATTCAGTCATTTTTCACAAACACTCAGAATACACTATTACAACATACATGGTGTATGTTAGCAAAACATGTATTAGGGCTATCCTTTAGCCAAGCGAGTATTTTATCCATGTATAATATATTACTACAACAAATAATCATGATAAATACATCTCCAAAATATACATGTATACGGTACTTCTTACAATACCGTATTTCTACATACATAGTGTTTATTAGTAACATGTATTTAGGCGAATCCTTTCGCCAAATAAGTATTCTATCCATACATCATATATCCATACGACAAATAAACATGTCAAACACATTTCTATAAAAAATACGTATACGGTATTTTATACGAATACCTAGAGTATGTGAAATTCCAAATTCTACAATTTTAATCGAAACAGAAAATAGAAAGCACTTTGTACATGTGTAATTGCATGCAAATCATGAATCTACCATTATCTGACATTGAAAGCGTTGAAAACCGCAACCTATATACCTAAAGTCCTCACCTTTTGTCGTAGAATCGTAACGGAATCGATAGGTTCGCTAAGCTTCCGTATAGGGGAGTTTGGCAATCTAGAGAACGAAACAGGTTAGCTATTTCACAACCTACAACTGTCTAAACCCCAAAACAGATTAGGGTTAGGGTTTCTTACCTAGAAACGGAGCTGGAATCGCCGGGAAAGCGATGAGAATCAGGCGGTGGAGCCCGAATAGCGGCACGGAGTTCCTCCCAGATCTCCCACACTTTCTCTCTCTTTTCTCTCTCTCAAATCCAAATTCGTATGGCTGAAATGAGAGAGGGTTTAAGGTCCTTATATAGTCTAAAACTTCACCAAAATAGACTTCTAGACAAGGTTCACCTAGGTTATAACCAAAACGGAACTTTTTCAGCTCAACGGAGGACTTCTGGCGGGCCTCCTTGAGCCAAAGGTCGGACTTAAGCTCACTAACGCCGGATTTACGTACTATTAAGTTTTCATTTCAGTAGGGTTCTCAGATCACGCGTGGCGGACCGGTTTCAGTTCAACGGTCAGGGGGCCACGATCCGAAATTCCAAGTACATGTAAATGTGTATGAAATTTTTCCTGATTTGAGGGTGTAATTTGGTCGGTCGACACGGTTACTTTAAAATCGATCCACAACCGACGAGAGTCTGGGAGATTACTATTCAAGATATTTATTTTTAAAGAAAATAAGTGTTTTCACACTCTCTCGCTCCGGACTCAAGCGAACAACCGTAGGACATCGGCTGGATTTGATTTCTGAGATGGTTGTCAAGCCCAGCGAGGCGGTCCTAAGTCCTTAACCTCGTATTGTTCGGACTCCCGATGTGCGGTCCAGATCAGATACGGAGTTTTAACGTGCTCCCAAGAGCAGTCGGGTAATGAGTTTGATCCTAGATTTTAGGGTAACCTAGCATCAATGATTCTACAAGTTTTGGGTCTTGCAGATCGTATTTAAAGCGATTCAAATGGATTTCATGGCTAATCTAGTTTAGCACTTAGTTAACTTTGTCAAATTTCTAAAGGATTTAATCCTAAGTGATTTCCGTCTGAGGTAGTATTTAGTCCTTTGCAGTTTGTATCTAAAGTGATCCAAGTTATACTACTTAGCTAGTTTAAGATATTGTCTAGGGCGAAAGTGCTTTGAAAAATTGAAAGAACAAGGTAGTGAAGGGTGGGATTTGTGAAGGAAATGGGTTAAGGAGCGATTTTTGACTGTGGGATTCAGTTCTAACAAGTTAATAAAGTGTTAGGATCGACCCATTGCCTAAGGACGTCTAATTCCAGGTTGGCAAAAATCCGGGGTGTTACAGATGCAGAATATTTTTCAAGACATGATGCACAAGCATGTTGAGTGTTATGTTGACGATTTGGCGGTCAGGTCAAGTAATCATGAGGAACATCGCGAACATTTGACATCAATTTTCCGTCGACTCAGAAAGAAACAACTGAAGATGAATCCAGGTAAATGTGCTTTCGAAGTGTTGTCAAGAAAATTTCTCGATTTTGTTATCAGGCACAGAGGAATCGAGATTGATCAAGGGAAAGTTAAGGCCATCCAAGATATGTCGCCTCCGAAAATGTTGAAAGAATTGAAAAGCTTGCAAGGAAAAGTGGCGTATATTCACCATTTTATTTTAAATCTGGCAGGGAGATGTCAGCCATTTTCTCATCTGATGAAGAAAGGAACAGAGTTCGTATGAGACAAAGCCTGTCAGAACGCGTTCGATTCAATAAAGGAATTGCTGAGACAACCTCCAGTATTGACAGCTCCTATATAAGGTAAGCCACTTATCTTATACATATCTGTAGCCGAGAATTCGCTTGGAGCCTTATTAGCGTAGGTAAATGAAGATGGAAAAGAAACAACTCTTTATTATCTGAGTTGAACTCTGATAGGCGTAGAATGCAATTATTCCCCGATAAAAAAAGAGTGCCTGACGCTGATATTTGCAGTACAAAAATTGAGAATTATTGCCTCTCTCATGATATAATTTTAATCTCGAGGGCAAATTCAATAAAGTTTTTAATGACAAGGCCAATGTTATCAGGAAGATTGGCTAAATGGATGCTATTACTTTCAGAATATACGATTACCAATGAGCCGGCGAAAGGAGTAAAGGGGCAAGTTGTGGTGGATTTCTTGGCAGCGCATCCCATAATGGAAAGTGAAACCATTAGCGATGATTTTCCCAACCAGTAGGTTATGATGGTTGAGTCGCAAAACCCGTCGCAGATGTATTTTGATAGTGCTTCTTTAACATCAGGAGCAGGCACAAGAGTAATATTCATTACTCCTCTTGGTGACTTATTACCCTATTGTAACAACCCTAGTTTTTGAAAATTACCTGTATACATTTATACAAATACACAACCTTGGGGGAAAATAGTAAATTCTTGGAAATACTAAAAAATAAATAGGCCTCACCCCGTTCATGATAAAAGTGTTGAATTTCGGGGATGAAATTCTCTTTAAGGGGGGTAGATTGTAACACCCCATACTTTTTATACTTGGGTGTTACCTGATAACCTAAAGTATGGAACCGGTCATCTTCATTCCAACCTAAATTTGACGATTAGAAGTAATCTTCATATATGGATCAAGTCATCCACCCGTTAGAATTCAAGGTGGATCGTCATGCCACCAGATCCACCATCCATGGGATCCAAAGTATCAAATACACAGTCCTTTAAGTCCACAACACTCATCAATCTGCCAATCCACCACCTGATCATCACCATGAGACCACCCCGATCATTAAATCTGTGATTGGATTCCAATCCAGCAATTCTTAGAGACCTGAGAACCCATGTGGGTCATAAATGGAATGATCTGATACATGATTCCCCTCATATGACTATCGAGCAATAAAATCAACCCTTAAATTGCGACTACACAACCCTAGAAATATTAAAACTGTCTAATATAGACCCTTAGGAGGCCCTGATCCCATGAAACTTAATAATCAAGAGAGAATCGCCAAATTTACAACTCACTAAACCCACGACCCTCAATCTATCAATCCATCACTAAATCATCACCATCAGACCATTCAGTCACTACGACTACTGTTGTTTTCTATGTAAGCGGCCCCTAAAATCATTATTCCTTTAAGGTTTAGAATCGAAGTTGATCTGACTGTTGGTTCAATAGAGATCATAAAATGAAATCTAAATCTTATAGTATGGCCCATCTAAGCTTCAAAATTACCTCACTTTTAGCCTAATACCTTAGAATGATTCATTAAAACATATAGTCAGAGTAGATTGATCAAATACATCATAGTGGACCCCATAAAATGCATTATGTACACCAAGGGTGGTGCTCCCGCAGTGCACCAAACTAGTCAACACAGTTTGACCATGTTGACCCGATAGAAATAAGAAAAGGAGAGTTTCTCTCCTTTGTTTTCCCGCCAGTAAGGGATTTGAAATCAAGCCCAGATCGATGATCCAAACCAGCCATCATGTGCGGTGCCCAAATCTGACCCGAACCCTAATCCTTTCATTGATAGAACGCATGTGAATGCACACGAATTCCAACGCATTAGAGATCCACGTGAAGCAGTTTCTGAAAACAGGAGTTTCGTTTCTTCTTTCTAATGCCGCGCTGGCAATCCGTAAAAGGATTTCACTTTGAATCCCAGCCACTCAATGCAATGCATCCTGACCCTTTACCCATTTCCGATTTAGGGTTTTCCACAGTCACAGAGAGAAAGGCAGAAAGCAACTTTCAGTTTCAGCCAGTTGGCACAATCTCAACCGTTCACCTCTTTCTAAGGAACCGTTCAACATCTTTCAGACATTGATCTTAGGGCAACAAACGAAAGCATCTTAACCAAAACGGGAATTCTCGCGAGAAACTCACTAATGCATGAGTTGTTAGCTGCGGCGGAGAAACTCGTGAAAGCACGATGTTTTGGGACTGTTTTAGTGAATGGTGGGTCCCACAAGGTCCTTACGAACATCTGATCCATCCAAATGCTATAGATCGAAGGATGGGGCCATGGATCAGGGATCACCATGATCTGAACCATCATCTTCTCCATCCGTCCGAAAACACCCACCATCTGTAGTGGGCCCCATCTCTCGATCAGAGCCATCCAACTGATGGACCATGGTGCCAGAAGTACATCCATAATCTCCGATTACAATCACACAATCAAATCCGAACATACCATAAAGAAATTCCCTCGTTTAGATCCGCCAGTGCGTAACTAATCTAGCGATTAGTTACGCCTGAACTTTCCTGAATGGAATTTGGGATATTTAAAGGTTAACGCTTGGAAGATGAGTAGTGTACTCAGGTTCTGGGAATCGGGGTGTTATACCTATTCTTTCACATTGGGTACTGCATGCACAAATAATGAAGCTGAATATAAAGCTCTCATCATCGGAATGAAAATTGCTTAGGAAATGAAGATAAAAATATTATAGATTTTCAGAGATTCCAAGTTGATTATAAATCAATTGACGACTGAGTTTGAAATAAGAAAGCAAGAGCTCTTACCGTATTGTTGAAAAGCGCAGCAGTTACTGGAGCAATTCTGCCACGTTGAAATTAAGCATGTACCGCAATCTGAAATATGAAGGTAGACACTTTAGCTAGTCTAGCAGCAGCCCTGTCCTGTCCGAACCGAAGTCCCCTTCATGTAACTATAGAGGAAAGAAGGTTCTTACCCTCTTCAAAAGTTATTGATGAGGTCATTGAGGCGCTCCCTATATCATGTTTGGAAGTGACAGTAGATGATTGGCACCAGCCTTTCATAGATTACCTCAAATATGATATCTTGCCGGAAGACCCAGCACAAAGACATCAAATCAAGCAGAGATCGAGCAGGTTCATCATATGTAGTGAAGTGCTGTACAAAAAATCTTACAATGGGATGTTGTTGTGTTTTCTAGATGAACAAGAAGTAGGTTAGATGTTACGAGAAGCTCACTCTGGGGAATGTGGGGCACATCAAGCTGGCCAAAATTTATTTCATCGGGTACATCGAATGGGGTGTTACTGGTCTACAATGTTCAAAGATGCAATAGATTACGCGAAGCGATGCCACGAATGTCAGATCCATGGAGATGTCATACATATGCCCCCTGAAGATCTCCATCAGACAGTCACTTCTTGGCCTTTCTCCACTTGGGGACTCGATGTTATTGGTCCTATAAATCCGTTTTCATCCAAAGGAAAACAATATATTCTGGTAGTAACAGACTATTTCTCTAAGTGGACAGAAGTGATCGCATTGCGCAATGTCCAAGAGAAGGACGTAATCAATTTCATTTGGCACACAATAATATATCGCCATGACATCCCGAAGAAAATCATTACTAACCATGGTACCCCTTTTAAGAATAGAGGCATGAAAAAGCTATATCAGAAGTTCAATATTCACCATTCATTTTCAACACCTTACTATCCACTGGCCAATGGATTAGTAGAGGCATTTAACAAGACGATTGTGAAAATACTGAAGAAGACGGTGACTGAAAATAAGCGCGATTGGGATGAAAAGTTGCAAGAAGCATTGCGGGCTTACAACACTACCCACCGAACAATAACAAGGGTAACACCGTATTCATTAGTTTACGGCGTAGAAGCGATTATCCTGATTGAAACACAGGTCGCGTCACTCAGAGTGGCAGTCATCAGTTAATTACAGATGATGAAAATGCAAACATAATGCTAGAAGAACTGGACCTACTCGATGAAAAATGACTGGCAACTCAGTAGCGGTTACATTTGTATCAGGCAAGAATATTGGCTACCTTTGATAAATGAGTCAAGTATCGATCTTTCAAGAAAGGTGGCATGGTACTAATGTTAAAAAGACCCATAGTGGTCACCTGCAGAATTGTAAGGCCCGTATCCTAGATCGTACCATTCCTTAGACTTCCTCGATCCTCCCCATTGATTTCCAGCAACCTGAGACCTATAATCGGCGTTTGGGCGAGACCCTAAGTCGCATCCCGTATGTAAGGCCCGTATCCTAGACCGTACCGTTCTGTAGACTGTTACGTCCTCCCTATCGAATTGCGACAACCTACGATCTGTCGACAACATTTGCGCGTGACGCTAAATCCCATCACGTAGATCTGAGTTGGCTCGACCTGAGACTTGTACCATTGCGACCACGCCGTTGCTGTGGTTCCAATGTCGCATCTTATGTATCGATGCGATACCCAGGCCAGGAGATGTGGACCCCCATTTATCTCGAAGAAACGCCGCTCATTTGTAAATTCCGAGAGCATCTTTACAACCCATCCTATCAATCAATCAAGTTAAGTACAAATCCCATCTCTAGCCCATGCTTTCTTTCTCCCCAAGACAAGCAACCACCTAAGTCAACTCTCAAGTCAAGTACATCCATCATTCACACTCATCACCTCTCTCTTACAACCACCCTCACTCTCTCTCTCTCTCTTTATTCATTTTCCCAAGCACCAAGAGAGGTGGACGTCCAAGCATTCCCAAGGAGAGAGAGCTTTGTGTGTGGTCTACTTCCTACCCCTCTCATCTCTCATCCCAACCCTCCAACCTTCATCAACTTCCATCAAAGAGAGAGCCAAGGAGTTTGCCATTCCATAGAACCAAGAAGATCCAACGGTGGGTGTTTTATAGGCTTAGATTTATGTTTTGATGATGGGACAAGTGGGGCCTACCGATTGATGGTATGGATTTCACTTTAGACCCTAGGTGTGGCCGATGGCCCACCATGATTCACATGATCATTCCATGATGGGGCCATTCTCCATGGACCCCATCATGATGTTTATTTTCCTAGTGTGAAAAGGTCATCTAGACCTTGTATTTTGGTGGAGAAGGGATCTCCACTGTTGATTTTGATTGGTGGGCCCACATGTAATGGGACCCACTTGATGTATGTTGTAATGCATGGAAGGGAGGGCCCATAGTGCCGGGGTCCCTCCATCACTCGTTCTCTCTCTCTCTCTCTATCTCTCTCTTCCCTATTTTACAGCCCACCATGATGAATGTATTTTATCCATGCTGTCCATCGAGTGGGCCTACTTAGCAGTCCGTTTGGATAGGCCCAAATGAAGAGAAAATGAAAATATCAGCTTTCTCCCAAAGCTAGTGGGTCCCACATGTGTGGACCCACCTATGACGCCTGTACCTTACATCTACACCGTCCGTCTAAACGTCCAGGGCCTGGACACTGGATGTTGATTATATATATGTATGTGTATATCTGGTGGGCCCCACATGGGACCCACTTACCATGGGAGCGGATTGGCTAGTCTATCGTACACCAGCTATATAGCTACTGTATTTCATCAGCAAGTTGTGTGGGTTTGATCCACACCATCCATCTGCATGGACCCCACGTGCTGTGTGGGTTTTATCCACACCGTCCATTTATGGACCCCATGAGCAGTAGACAGCTGCTGGATTAATGCCAGCAAGTCCTGTGGGGTCCTCCATGGTGTATGTGCTTTAGATCCAGTGGATCGTCCATCTGCTAGACGGACAGCAGCCTCAAGTGGTCTTCACGTCAGCAAGTTCTGTGGGTCCCGCATGATGTAGGTGTTACATCCAAACCATCCATACGGTGGGCCACACCATGATGTATATGTTGTAGTCCACATCGTCTAGATGGCTGGATGGTGGGCCAGGCCATGATGTATATGTTGTAGCCCACACCGTCCAAATGGCTGGATGGCGGGCCACACTAAAATCCACACCTTCCACATAGCTAGACAGTGGGCCACACCGTGATGTATATGTTATATCCAACTGTCTATCAGGTGGACCACATTGCAAAAATCAGTGGAGATTGAACGTCCACCATTGAAACTGTTTGGGGTCACAGAAGTTCTAGATCAATACAAAATTGTTTTCCCTCTTAATTCAGGCCTTTGTGACCTTATGGACAGATTGGATGGAAAATAAATGTTATGGTGGGCCCTGTGCATTGTTAACAGTGGAAATCATTATCTCCGCTACAATTTGTGGTATGGTCCAGATGATCTCTCGATATGATTCATTTTTTGGGTAATGCTCTAAAATACTCTATAAATAGATGAATGGTGTAGATAGTCCCGTTAGGACGATGAGCCCACTTGATGTATATGAGGCCCATTGTTGCGGTCCGTCTTGATGTATATGAGGCCCATTGTTGCGGTCCATCTTGATGTATATGAGGCCCATTGTTACAGCCCACCTTGATGTATATGAGGCCCATTGTTGCAGCCCATCTTAATGTCTATGAAGGCCCATTTTTGCGGCCAATCTTGATGTATATAAGGAATATGAGTGAGGCCCAATGAGATGTATGTGAGGCCTAATATGATGTATATGAGGTCCATTATGATGTGTGATTCCACCATGATGTATATAATAATGTTTTGACGGGCCAGGCCTTTGGAGCAATGATGGTTTGACGTCCACATTGTAAAAGCAATGATGGTTAAATGTCCATATTGTAACTCTCCCTAGGGCCCATTGTTAGGCCCATTCTCATCTTCCCTTAGTAGGATAACCCAAACCATTGGGCCCCCATTAATGATGATACTTTCCACCATCCTTTCAAGTGGACCCCGCCTTAGTATATAAGATATACTAGTACCTCGAATAGATTATGATAGTCTAACATGGACCATTCAATACAGACTTCTATATTGTTCAGCCCCTATTCTTGTAAGTGGCATATTGGTTAAGACTGATCATCGCTTGCTATATCTGATAATCATACTATTGTACTTAGTCAGTAAGACACAATGAGAATATACTTAGTATAAGATCATGATACATGCCCATATGCATCATTTGTATGCCTGTTATGAGGAGTGTTTGATCATAGCATACACCGTTGGGCTGAGACATTTATAGGACTCCTTATGAGACTGAGTGCCCCACATGATTGCGTGATACGCGCAGGTTTGATGCATGACTGGATGGCGTGACTCATGCATTTTGTATTTTGTGTGACATGATTCACTGTACGCCCTAGCGACATCAGGGCCGTGTACTCCACAGGCACATCGTGGATGACCAGATTAGATACTAAAAATATTAGCTCTAGCACTATGGGCACGTAGGATATCCTTAGGTGAAAGTCCCAGAACCTTTTTGGTACCAGGAGATGCTCCAACGTCTAGACCGAGTGGATACATGAGCACACGAGTGCCGAATACTAGTAGGCCGCATCTCCCACTATGTCATGGTCGGTTGGAAGGGGGTGTGGGCTTATCCGCCCGAGTGAGGGGGTTGTAAGCTGTGCTGAGTTTGACCAGCTCACAAATGGGTCCCCTATCGACGAGTTAGGTAGTTATTGGCAAACTACTAGTCAGGCGGATAGTGTGGTCTCTTCCACTTGTTGGGCTGTGCAGCTAGGGAGGCGGCAGTCAGTGTGGAGTGAACTAGACCCCGATGATATTCCAGAGGGGAACTGTACTGATATATGTACTTAATGAGGATTGGCATGCTTATGTTGCATCTCGCATATGACATTTAGCTATGTAGGCCTTGCATCGCATGACCTTGGTATGGCCGATAGCATTCATGCCTTGCATCGCATAACCTTGGTACGACTGATAGTATTCATGGACTTACCAACATATTTTCGCATTATTCTGATATTACGTACTTGGCACTTACCTTGCACATACACTTACACCAAGCTTATGCTTGCATACAAGTGGCGTTGGATCGCAGCAGCGCTGAGGCAGGAGCGCGTGGTAGATTATTTTGGAGCTTTTTGATCACTTTGTATTTTCCTTTCCGCATTGTGTACAAAATTTCTGATATAGTGGATATGTGGTGATGTTATTTTATGACTTCGTTATGCTTGTGGTTATACTCCATTACAAAAAAAAATTTATATTGAAAATCATCCTTGTAGGATCCCAAGATTGGAATCTGGCATATGGGTGTCGGAAGCCGAGAATGGGGCACTACGGAGGCTGTCGGTGCCGGATTCGGTGATAAAAAATTTTATGAGCCCGGTTTCCGAGTTTGGGGCATGGCACAGTATATCTGAGTTGACTCGACCTGAGACTTGTACCCTTGCGACCGCGCCGTCACCGCTGTTCCAACGCCATGACTTATGCGCTGATGCGATACCTAGGCCAGGGGTTGTGGGCCCACGCATATTTCGAGAAAAATGCCACGCGTTACAGATCCTGAGAGAATTTCTACCCAATCTATCAAATCAATCACATCAATCAAAGTCAAGTACAGCCCATCCCTCTCTTACCAACAAAGCATGACACCCCTCTCTCTCCCATTCCCAAAGTTAACCAAGCTCATACCCTCCTTACAACACCTATTCTTCCCATCTCCCTTACAACAAACCCTATTCTCTCTCTCTCTCTCTCTCTCTCTCTCTCTCTCTCTCTCATTCTCTACCCATCCCAAGAGAGAGGACAGTCCAAGCTCTAAGGAGAGCAAGGAGAGCCTAGTGTGGCCCACTTCGTATCCCCTCAACTCTTATCTCCACCCTTCAAATCTCATCATCCACCATCAAAGAGAAAGCTTAAGAGCCAAGGATTCCAAGGAGCCAAAGAGTGAAATTGGTGGGTGATCTTAGAATTTCTACCATTGATTTTTTATGTTTTAAGGGACCACATGTGGTGGGACCCATCTTGATGTATGCATTGTATCATAGAAGGGAGCTCATAGTGGCGGAGCTCCCTCCATCACTGCCCTCTCTCTCCCTATCTCTCTCTCTCTCTCTCTCTTTTATGAGGAGCGTGGCCCGCCTTATGGACCTGGGGCATCCAGCCCATCCAGGACAGGACCGGTAGTGGTGTAAGTGTTTAATCCATACTGTCTAGTCCTTGGACGAGGACTGGACCCCACATTGATGTATATATTATATCCATACCGTTCGTTTTTCTCAGATGGTGGAGCTCACTAGTGTGTGAAATCCACACTGCCCAATTGTCTGGGACGGTGGGACCCACCCTTGTAATGCCTCAAAAATTATGCATCACTTATGCAACATAGATAATGATGTTTAAATGTTGTCCATATTAGTGCCTTAAACATGAGTGGTATTACACTAAAACAACATATCATACTCCAGAGTAAATGTAATTAAGAAACCGGAAGACTAAGATAGGTATATAAAGTATATGTACGGGTTTCATAACCTCAAGAGTATGATCATGTAGCCAGGCTGAATATATACAAGTATTGTTTCAAAACACACAAAATATTAAAATGTAATTGTTCAACTAATCCAATATCCCTGTAATCCCATTGAAGCAGCGCGAGGCCTACATAGACCCGCCTGAGAGCTACACGTATGAGAACTCATCCTCCTCGTCAATGAAATCCGGCTGCATCGCAAAAACCTCGTCGTAACCTGCATTTAAATCAGAGTCTGGTTGGTGTTTTAAAACACCGTCCCAGAGTGGGAGTGAGTGATCAACTCAGTGGTACTATAACGCAAAGGTTAACATGTTATCAATTCAGTCAAGCAGAAATGATAAAATAGTATAACAATCATGTCCTAAGTACTCTTGTTAATGCAGGAATGGTATGCTGTAATGATGCATGCCCTCTCCTGCACTCCCTCAACGACTTCATCTCACGGTCGCACATGACAGACTCCCCTAAAAGTGCTCTTCCTCCCCAAAGCACATGCAATGAGGTGCATGGTCGTATTAGCCAAGTAATTTATTAGGTTTATTCATACAACAGATTCGAGAAGCTAAGGTACCTCCATTTTTATCATTTACCCAAGCAAGGATCCATCTAGAGTCGTCAATCCTAGTTATTCACATACGATAGGCAAGTTGTAGGGCATCACCCCTGATGGAAACAGTGGATAGGCAAGTTCAAGAGTTTACACTCGATGTCGCTACGGGGAGGTTCGTCACCTTAGTGTAGGCCTAATTTATAATAGAGGTCACTACGGGAGGCTCGTCACCTCAATGTAGGCCGACAACTCTAATACAGTGTCCCATACACCACCATATTTGGCTCATGAGTTTGGGTTGCTCACTGGTCACTATGGGCAGGGTCGTCAACCCAGCGTAAGTTGACAACTCAACCACGGTGTCCCATACACCACCATGCCCTGCTCATGAGTCTTAGCGGACCTTGGTACCATGGTTAAAACGGGTTTTACATTGGTAAGTGGTACCTTAGATTCGAGCAGTAGTGTCTATATGTGGTAAACACACAATAGTCCAATCGGGTTATTTGACAAGTGCGATTGGTACAAGTGCACGTTGAATTGATTGACATAGAGCGCGTAAGCACTCCGCGTGGCCTACTCACTATCAACAATCATTGTATGGCTCAGATTCATCGAACGTATCTAATGTGGCGAAACTAGTTCGACCACTCAATCAGGAACCATTACTAATTGCCTGGACTGCATGGTAGTCTCAATCATACTTAAATGCAAGAGATAGTCACATAGGTTAATCATAACAACATTTAACAAATAATTCAAACACGAATCTCATTTGAGCATTTTATCAAACACAGAACATGTTATTATACATATGCCTTTTCTACATAAATCACGTAGTTGCAATTAAAGCTACATGAAGGAATTTATACATATAGCTAAGGTAGTTGAGAATCCCATCTCAACACCCTTAATAAACGCCATTCATTAAATAATTACTCATTCAGACATTTTATCAAACACCTAGCCTACACATTACTTCATACATGAACTAAATTAGTTAAAGCATATATTAAGTCAAATCCTTTCGCAAAGGGGTTGTCATACATACAACACATACGTATTCTAGATTAATAGTCATGGAAAGCATAAATCATAATTCACTTTCATTCAAACATTTCAACAAACACCTGAAATGCATTATATAATCACGTAGTTCACACACATGTATAGTTTATCGAATACCATAAACTATATGGCAGCAATCAAGTCAGACATAAATCATTGCTGACATTGAAAGTCTTGAAAACCATAACCTAAACGTTTATAGTCCGCACCTTTCGTCGGATAACTCGTTTCGAACTCGGCTCGAATCCTACGTCCCTGTATACAGAATAACGGTACCTAAACATTGAAATAGGTTAGCTATTTCACTGATTCCTCTATTTGGATTCATAAAACAAGATTAGGGTTAGGATTTCTTACCCAAATTGAAGTTAGAATCAATGGTGCAGCGATGGTGGGGTGTCGATTCGGTACGTGGTGCAGTGGGAGTGAATCCCAGCAACGATCTACTGATCTCTCTCTGCTCCTCACTCTTTTCTCTTCTTTTCTCTCTTCTCTCTCCTAGGGTTAGAGAAATTTGTATGGAATGAGAGAGGGGTGGTTAAAGGTCTTTAAATAGGCCTAAAAGTGATGTCAATGGCCCAGGGCCATGGTATACTAAGGGTATAGTCAAAGGGTGCCTATTTTTGACAAACAGGGCCCTTAGGAAGGTCCATTTCTCGCCTAAGTCATTGTAACACCCCGTACTTTTCAGTACTCGGGTGTTGCCACGTAACCTAACTTATTATAAATACTAGTCTAATTAAATTGAATGTCCACACATCCTAGCCTAAACCTAAACGTAAAGACCGTTACATCATCAAATAAATCTTGTATTAGAATTGCAATCACTTGATAGATGAACCAAACTATCCAGAAGTCATATGATATTTAATAAGTATATTATTTTACATAAATAAAGAAAAATAACAATAATAATGATAATAAAATTAGATGTATTTTAATAATCTATTTGAAAATGTATCGTAATAGGGTGATATGCATATATTTAATGAAATATTATGAAAATAATATCATATTAAATAAACATAACGAATGAAAATTTTACAATGTATAATTGAAATATAAATATTTGTGTAGTATTAAATATCCTTTAAAAATATGTATACAAAAGATTATTAGATATTTTAAAATTTTATATCGTCTAACAATATTATTGAATACAAATATGATTTTTATATGATATTTCCAATTCATACGTATGTTTATTTATAAGGTGTTATTATTATGTGTTAATAGATATGTGATTAATAAACATGTATGTAGTAGTATGTTAATATTAGAAATTATATTTACATATATGCATGAGATTTTAATTATTTTAATTATAAGAAATATACAAAAGTAATGAAATCTATATTAATATTAGTATCGGCTAATAATAAATGATGAAAGCCTTACGAATGGCCCCTTAGACCCTTTTTAACCATTGACATCCAACTTCAAAATCATCCGACCACCAGATTGATGAGAAACCACCATACAACTACAAATCACGTTGTGGGCCCCATATATCCTTAGTGGGCCACACTTATGCTTGTAGCACCGTGGGCTGTACACCTTATTTGAGAACAGGTGAGCCGCACCATATGTTTTGGTGGGCTACGCCCTCCCCTGGCCCAACTCATGGGTTGCTTATTGAGCTGATTCACTGCTAAAGCGATGGATTGGCGGGTCTGAAACTAAGTCCGGTTAGGTCAGGTTAGGCGTGGGTCTGACTTGGTCATCCCTCAAAAGAGGAAGGAGAAGTGACCATGAAGGAGGAGGAGAGAGTGAGTTAGTGAGTGAGTCGACTCAGCTAGAACCGAGTTGACTCGGTCAAGTTAGGTTTGGGCATAGTCCTGACATTTTAGGTTTCCCAGCATGTGGAAAACCAATAGGAAGAGAAGAAGAAAGAGTAAAGTGGGTGGTTACGTGAGTTGTGTCAACTCAGTCTTCAAGTTGAGATGGGCTGAGTTGGCTCAGTAGAGTTCACTAAGTCTAATAACTAAAATGGTTGTGCTAGGCTGTTTAGGTCCGGTTATTGCGGTAAGCCAAGTTGGTGACTAGTTTCAAAGGAAGACTCGGGTTGCGACCGAGTTAACTCGCTAGACGTTGAGTTGAGCCGCACTTATCTCATGTCGAAGATCTAAGTCTAATGGAGTGCGCACTTCCTAAGTAACGTTAAAGGGCGAGTCAAAAAATTTAGGTGATGATTCTTCCCCTTGAGCTTTCCATCTTCTCATTAGCTTAAGTTATAGTTTTTATTTAAATTCATAATTGATATCTCCCTTTATAATCACATGTGTTAGTTGGTGGAAATTGAATTGTTGTGTTACATATTTTATGATTATCCTATATAATTGTTCATGCTTGTGGATTTCTTTTTATGGATTGCTTATGGAACTTAAACTGGTACATTAGTGAGAATTTCCCACATATAAATGTACACCCATACTTGAGATGTAACTTGACTAGTTGTGATCGTAATGGACCTTCGACTTGGTGGTTATTGAGTGGTGGTCTAGATGGATCATTGATGTGGGCCTACCATCCAGGGTTGTTATGTCCAATGGTTTTTAAGGATAGTCTTTATCGCATGGTCTAATACTCGCCCTATGTGGCTTATTTTGATATTAGCCCTATGTGGCTTTGTTTTGAGTATTTTTCCTATATGGGTCCGATGTTTATACTGTGTAACCATGTGATGGTAAGCCCTATATATTGTAATATGATTGGCTACTAGACGACAGGGTACCATTAAACATCCTAAGGTGGTAGTCTCATGAGCCAGGGATGGTGGTATGGGACCTATGCCCGAGCTGTCGGCCTATGCTAGGCTCTGAGCTCTCCGTAGTGACCTTTGAGCTTATTAAATCTACTGGTTGTAAATGGGCTAATAATGACTTGGCTAATCATGCATACATGACATATTTACGATGACTTGGATCATTAGGCCAATGCGATTACGCTGAGTGTTGCGCTAATGACCAGTCATTCGATTTATGATGATGACTTGGATCTTCATGCCCATGCGATTATGCTGAGTGTTACGCTCCAGTCACATCCTTGGGTGATGACCCTAATGCCTATCTGGATGTTTTACCCGGGGCACTGACCGTCCGGATGTTTTACCCAGGTCGATGATTGCATTCATGCATCCATGCACCTAATAAGACTGCATTTACTCTGTTTTGGTTGTCTAGATGTTTAATACTATTTCTTACCTAATGTGGCGGTGTGTAATCTTGAGAGGAATTCACACTGAGTTGGTCACTCATCCATCAAATATATAACCGTACAGGTAGCATAGGTGGCTTAAGTAATATGCATGTTCAGACTTGATGAGAAGCAGGATACGATCGCCAGGGATGCATGATTGTATTTACCTGGAGGAGCTACGTGATCTTACGACTTATATTTATATGCTTTATGTCATTCTTCATGTATTGAATCATGTAAATTCTTGGGTCCACTTGTACATTCTAAATGGAATTTGAAATTCTCCATTATGCTTACTTGTCCATTTTACACTCATCTACTTACTCTAATGAAAGATAAAAGAAAAATATATACTCAAATTTGACCATCTTTTAAGGTTAACACTCAGGTTTTTAGAAAATGGGTCATATACTCGGGTCCTGAAGATTCAGGGCGTTATATTCATGGAGCAAGTTCCCTGACAATGGATCTGCGCTAGGACTGTATTTATGGTGTGATCCGACAAACTGATCGGCCGTGCAGGACTTGTATCAGATCAACGGTCATCGTAACTCGGTCGAGGCCACAAGTATACCAATAGGTGTAGCGAAATTTCCCTGATCCATGGGCGTAGTTGAGTCAGAATCTGACGGTCTAAAGTCTTCAATTTCGCCAGCAGGAGAACGGTCCAATTCACTTAATTTTGAGTTTATTTTCTAAAGATATTCGTGTTTCTCACACACTTCGCTCCAGGCTCTAATTGTGCATTTCTGGATACTATTTGGACTCAATTCTAGCAATGGTTGTCAAGCCCAATTAGGTGGTCATAACCTTATAGTTTCACGGTCATCGGACTTTCGACGCGCGGTTTAGGTCCGATACGGAGTTTCAATGTGCTCCCGAGAGCAACTAGGTTTTGAGATTGCTCCTAGGTTTTTAAGTAATGTTGAGCTAGTGATTTTAATGGTTCTGGGTCTTGCCGTTTGTATAGATAGTGGTTCAAGCTAATTTCACTGACTATCTAGTTTAGTACTTAATTAATTTTCGTCTAATTTCTACAAGATTCGGTCCATAGTGATTTCTGCCTGAGGTGGTACTTGGGTCTTTGTACGGATTTTTTCTGAGACTTACAATCTACCCCCTTTAAAGAAAAATTTTACCCTCGAAATTAGTACCTTCTCGTACTCCTCGAGGATCTGAGGGTAGTTCTTACGGCTTCGACTTCTGTTTCCCAAGTAGTCTCTTCCTCCATGTGGTGTGTCCATAGTACCTTCACGAGCGGGATCACTTTACTGTGTAGCACCTGTTCCTTCCTATCAAGAATATGTGTTGGTCGCAGTACATAATAGCGTCTTCACTCAACTGTACCTGCTCCCATTTGATAATATGGGAAGGATCAGGAACATATTTCTTCAGCATAGATACATGAAATACGTTGTGTACACCTGCAAGTGGTGTGGACAAAGCAAGGTGGTATGCTACCACACCCACTCAGTCTAGAATCTGGAATGGGCTAATGAATCTTGGCGTAAGCTTCCCTTTCTTGGCAAACCGGAGAAATCTCTTCATTGGGGAAACTTCAAGAAACACATGGTCCCCAACTTCAAATTCCAACTGTCGTCGTCTTGTATCGGCGTAACTCTTATGTCTGCTCTGTGCTGCAAGAAGTTGACGCCTAATAATGTCGATCTTCTCTGAGGTCGCCTGTACTAAATCTGGGCCAATCAAACTCTTCTCACCAACCTCTATCCAATAATACAGTGCTCGATATGGGCGCCCATACAAGGCCTCGTAGGGAGCCATGCCAATGCTCGATTGAAAGCAGTTGTTATAGGCGAACTTAGCATAGGAAAGACAGTCATCCCAACTGTCCTTGAAATCAAGCACACATGCCCGCAACATGTCTTCTAACACCTGATTTACCCGTTCTGTCTGCCCATCAATCTGTAGGTGGAACACAGTACAGAACTTCAGTTGACCTCCCATTGCTTCTTGGATTCAAGTCCGAAAGATAGACGTGAATCACGTGTCTCGATCTGACACAATCTCCATAGGAACTCCATGCAACTGTACAATTTCCTTGATGTACAGCTTGGATAAATCATCTGCTGAGTTTGAAACTCTAATCGGGAGAAAATGGGCCAATTTTGTTAATCGGTCCACAATCATCCAAATGGAGTCATGTCCCTTCCTCGTCTTCGGTAACCCAGAAATGAAGTCCATAGATATGAAATCCCATTTCCATTCAGCTATGGGCATGGGCTGAAGTAATCCAAGAGGTCAGCGATGTTCGGCCTTGACCTGCTGGCACGTGAGACAGTGGAATACCTAATCTGCTATGTCGGTCTTCATGTTGTCCCACTAGTACAAACGCTTCATGTCTCGGTACATCTTCGTACTGCAAGGATGCATTGCCATCCTCGAATTGTGAGCGGCTTCTAGAACTGCCTTCCTCAAATTGTGGAGATCCGAGACGCATAGGCGGCCATGATAATGTAAACCCCCATCCAAACCAACTCTCCATTCAAAGTTTACATCGTCACTAGCTTGTTTTCTCATCTTTACCAACCATTCATCTTCTCTCTAAGCCACAATGATTCAGTCATCAATAAGTGGTTGTACACGAATATGTGCGACGCTCTCGAATGGTTCCTCTACTATAAGCTTCTGTTCGAAGTCTCACATAAATTCTACCATGTTCCATTCTTCTATCATTAGCGGATTCACAAATTCTATTGTCTTCTTTGGCTCAACGCATCTGCCACAAGGTTGGCCTTTTCAGGATGGTAGGAGACCCCAAAATTGAAGTCTTTCAAGGTTTCCATCCATCTTCGTTGCCTCATATTCAGGTATCTCTGCGTGAATATGTACTTGAGGCTCTTGTGGTTGCAAAAGAGCTCGAACTCCTCTCCGTAGAAGTAATGTCTCCAGAGCTTTAATGCGAAGATAACTGCTGTCAATTCTAGGTCGTATGTAAGGTAGTTTTTTTTGTGTTTCCTCAACTGTCGTGATGCATAGGCAATCAATCTGTCCTTTTGCATAAGAACACACCCTAAACCAACACGAGATGCGTCAGTGTATATTGTATATCTGACCTCTTGCTCTGACAATACTAGCATAGGGGTGGACGTCAGCTTGTCCTTCAGCTCCTAAAAGCTGCTTCTGCGTTCTCATTCCAGGCAAACTTAAGATCTTTTCAAGTGAGCTGAGACAATGGTCTGGCTATCTTGGAAAAGTCCTTAATGAATCGACGATAGTAACCTGCCAGGCCAAGGAAACTCCTCACTTTAGTAACCGAACTGGGCTGCCCCAAGTCTTGAACTGCAGTCACCTTAGCAAGGTCCACAGCGATACCTTCCTTGGACACCACATATCCCAGGAACTTGACTTCTTCCTTTCAAAAGTTGCATTTCTTGTACTGAGTAAATAACTGATTCTTCTTGAGAGGATCGAAGACCGCTCGCAGGTGCTCTTCGTGATCTTTCTGACTCTTGGAGTATATCAGAATGTCATCTATAAATACGATGATGAATCAGTATAGATACGGCTGAAATACCCTGTTCATGAGGTTTATAAATACGGCCGGTGCATTTGTAAGTCCAAACGACATCACAAGAAATTCATAGTGCCCAAATTTGGTTCTGAATGCCGTCTTCTACACGTCTTCATCCCTGACATGAAACTAATTATCCCTGACTGTAAGTCAATCTTTGAGAAATATTGTGCCCCTTTCAACTGATTAAACAGATCATCTATCCTGGGCAAAGGATACTTGTTCTTCACCATCACTTGGGTCAATCTGCGATAATCAATACACAATCGCAGCGACCCATCCTTCTTTTTTACAAATAACACAAGTGCCCCCCAAGGAGATACACTCGGCCGTATGAAACCTGAATCTAACAGATCATCAATCTGTCTCCTCAACTTCTCCATTTCACATGGAGGCATGCCATACATCGGTAGAGAAATGGGTGTCGCACCAGGCACAAGGTCGATAGTAAAGTCGATCTTGGGTTGAGGAGGTAGTCCAGGTATCGTCCTAAACACGTCCATAAAATTTTGGACTACAGGCGTGTCCCTAAGTGTCGGGCCATCAACATTCTCTAATAAGGAAGTGTAACAACTTATGTGATAGGGCTAACTGACCTGAACTGAAAAAGTAAAGGCCGTGCCCTCAGGTGCATGGGCTGTCACCACTCTGACATCACAATCGATCTCTGCCTTCATCTCGGTGAGCCAATCCATACTGAGGATAACGTCGTAATGACATAGTGGGGCAACAATCAGGTCAACGAGTATTGTCCTGCTTCTTAAGTCTATCGAGCAATCCTTACAAATCTTGGTAACGTTTGAAAAGGTCCCTGTGGCGGTAAGGATTCTCACTCCATTCGTAGGAGCTGTTTCTAATACTAGTTGCTTGACTGTTGCGCATGATATTATCGAGATAATGGACTCGGTGTCCACTAATAAGAAGACTGGTACACCTTGGATATATGTTGTGACTTCGAAAGCCAATGGTGTTGCGGTTGCTATCTCGGATGCCTCAGCTGCAAGTGAGTGCACACGAGCTTGTTGAGGGCGATTCAGTTGCGCTGTCATAGGCTGTTGAGGCAGCCTATTTTGAGGTATAGGTGGTCGGTAAATTGGCTATGCTGGAGGTGCCGGTCGTAGAGGTGGAGCTGATATAGCTTGCGGTTACTGACGACTGATCTTCTGAGGTGGTGTAAAACCACTGTCTCTCATCTTAGTAAAATAATATGTATCTGAATGGCCCATCCTCTTATAGTAGGTGCACCACATATCTGATCGCCTAGGCTGTGCCGGTGGAGCCATAAGCCTAGGAGGCGAATCCTCACGTGGCCTCTTACCGAGGAACGGTCGATTCAGCAAATTAAGTCGAGGCCTTGTGCCCACTGGTAAAGGTGTGTGAGATAGTCTGTCCCCTTCCTACTCAGCTCACAGGGACATGTTCACTAGCTCAGCATAGTTGGGGATGCTAGCGCAACACATCTTCGTGTGGATATCGGGCCGTAGATCATCCGAGAAATGCCGCATCTTCATCGGCTCATTCGCTAGGATCAAAGAAGCATATCTGGCTAGCTCCATAAATTTGTTCTCATATTCTGACACGGTCATTCCCCCTTTCGGAGGCGAAGAAACTCACCCTCCTTTTCAATACAGTATGTGAAGGGAAAGTACTTTCCATGGAAGCGAGTCTTAAATGCCTCCCATGTCCACACGTGTCCTGTAGGAACTGTTCGTAGGACGCTGTCCCACCATGGACTAGCCTCCTTCTCGAACATATATGTGACCAGGTCAACTTGCTTTGCCTTAGCACAGTGCAGCGGCTTCAACATCTTAGAGATGCGATCTAGCCAGTATTTGGCTTCTTAGGGCTTATAAGTGCCCACAAAGGTGGGATATCGGAAGCGTTGGAAGCGTTCAAATAGACCGCTGGTATTCATGTTTCCAACAAGATGCACAGGTGGTGCAGGCGGGACCATATTCATGTTCTGAGCAATGGCCCCCGCAATAGTGGCTAAAAACTATTGTTGTTGCTGTATAAAAAATATCATCCGCTCCAACCTATCAGGGGGAGGAGCCGCCTAAGGCATGTGTGGTGTCGAGGTAGAGGCACGGTTCTGTTCTGGAACCGGTGGTCTAAAAGGTGTTGGCCCGTTTGTCGGGCCACTGACGGGCTGAGGATTTGGCATAGTCTTAAAATTTGGGCCCAAACCGGGGTCCGTCTGGCTATCACACAGGGGAGGTGCCCCATCAATCGATCCACCAAGTGCAAGACGTGTCATATTCTTAGTGGTTTTCGGAGGCATTCCTTATATACAACATAGGGTGTAACATGTGTAAGATTTTGAATAACAACACTCAAATTTCCAAGCATTCTGCACATTCAAATCAAAAGAAGCTTCATGCATTTCATTTAACCAAAATTGTCACAATACATGAGATGTAGTCTTACATGGATCATGATAGAAGATGTATGTGAGTTAATCAAATAAAAGCTTTAAACACTAAACACACTAACAACCAACTAAGCCTACCAAGGCTATTACAAAAGGAAGCAAGAAGTAAGGAAAACCCAAAGACGACTATATACTATGATTAGTCGTCCGACTTTGGTGATGGTGGAGGAGTACCCTTTTCCTGCATACAGCATAGGAGGGTCCTCAGAGTGCGGGACATCCTCTTGAATTTCTGTTTTAGGTATGCTTGATTCTCCTTGATTTCCTGTTTCAATAGCCCGATCATGGCGGTCGTCATGTGTAGCAGTAGGAGGCTCCCTACCTGTATCTCGGGCCTCCCCTTCTTCCTCTTCCTGCTCTTCCTCATCACTTCCCTCTTCATCACTGCCTTCCCCCACACTTCCTTCCTCTATTTCATCTTCCTCCTCTTCTTCACTACTTTCTTCCTCTTCCTCTATCTCATCCCCATACTCATCAAGCCTTGCTTGCCACTGCCTGGGGCCTATGCCCATATTGTTGAGCTTAACGTCACTGATGATATGAATCGGGGCAACGTCATCCATATGGAGTCTGAAATTGAAGTGGCGAGCAATTTTACAAATAAGTCGACCGAAGGGAAGTGAGGCATCTCCCTGAATAGATTGTGCAGTTCCCACAATTTGAGACAGTACGAGTGTAGGCAGACATAGCTTGTCTCCCTGACCAGCTCTGTATAAGAAATCCACCATAATTTGAGTACATTCCTTACGGTTATTCCACCTGGGGTATACATTATATATGAATATGTGGTGGAGCAGGCATAAATCGTTTGTCAATTTGGTCGATGCAAGGCTATTTGCTCACCTCCACCCCTCAAGCAGGTCGTAGAGGAAATGGGTACGATGATTTCTTTCTCGTTCACTGGCAAGGTTTGCCTCACTAGCATGTACAAGTCCACGCTCCATACCCATGATACGAGCTATCATGTCAAGATTGACTATGACTTGCTCTCTTCCCAAAGGGACAGTAAACTGTAGCGGCTGCAGTAGTGGGTCCCGTATATGAGCATAGAAGGCACGCACTGCTCCTTCACTCGCATGGGTATTTCCCTCAAATATGGGACCCCACCCATTTTTCAAGTGCATGTCCATCACCGGGTACAACCCAAAAAGCCTTACATCCACATGAGCCTCGAATACAAATCTTCAGTTATAGAACCTACCTAATTCGACTCCAACCGGTAGTGATCTCTCAATAGGGATCCACAGGTCAAGATCCCATTTTGATCTTCTTTCTCTCTCGGCGCTTGTGCTTGCTTCGACGCCCGTCTTCTTCCTCGAATGGTTTGGGCGGCTAGACCCGACTTCATCCATGAATGCCCTCTTCTTTTCCATAAGGGAAAGGAGTGTGGAGAGGGAGAAAATAATAGCAACTAGCTCAAAAAGAGCCATGGGGTTGGAATAACTTTAAAGGTGAGATGAGTTAGTGGATTTGGAGGGCTATGAGATACAAAAGAGAGATTTTGTGCTCAAATAGGTAGAAAATGGGAAGATGGAGGGTTGTAAGAAAGGGTTTTGTGGAAAATGGTGAAGGATGGGTGTGCAATGGAGAAGAAGAAGAAGCTTTGTGTAAGGGATATTTGAGAGAGGAAATGTGAATTTGGAGGGTTTGGAAGCTTGGAATGGGGGTGGAACGGACAAAGGGAGGCAAAGGGGACCCAAATAGGGTGGTCCCACACTAGTGTAAGGCCCCACACATGTGGGTTAGGGCGGCGGCGGCCTCCCCCCGGGGTTCCTAAATGGAGCGGGGGACACCCTGGGTCCCACCGGATTTTACGGTATGGGCCCTTATGTCAGTGAAATGCATTTCTTCGGTCCATTTCACACATATTCATGCCTTTTGAGGTGATTTAAGTTTGGGATTTACCGGATAATATTTTAAATTCGTCGTTTGACGGCTTAAGAAGGAATCAAGATCATTTCATAGGATCTCAGACGCGTACGGGTTACATTTCGACTGTTAATCTCGCTTGTCGGCGAAACTTAGAATCCTATGATCATTTCTACATTTTTTGCCCCCACCTAAGTCAAAATGCGTCAAAGAGTGTCGTGTTACCATAACTCAGGTCCAGTTTAATCCAAATCATGCTTTGATACCAACTTGTAACACCCTAAAATTGGGGGTCGAGCAAAGCTCAACTCCTGAGTTCCAAAGAATCACTTATGCAACATAGATAATGATGTTTAAATGCTATTCATATTAGTGCCTTAAACATGAGTGAGATTACACTAAAATAGAAAATCATACTCCAGAGTTAATGTAATTAAGCAAGCAGAAGACTAAGATAGGTATATAAAGTATATATACGAGTTTCATAACCTCAAGAGTATGACCATGTAGTCGGGCTGAATATAAGTATTGTTTCAAAATATACAAAATATCAAAATGTAAATGTTCAACTAATTCAATATCCCTATAATCCCATCGAAGTAGCGCGAGGCCTATATAGACCTGCCTGAGAGCTGCACATAGGAGAACTCATCCTCCTCGTCATTGAAATTTGGCCCCGTTGCAAAAGCCACATCGTAACTTGCATCTAAATCAGAATTTGGTTGGTGTTTTAAAACACCATCCCAGAGTAGGAGTGACTGATCAACTCAGTGGTACTATAAGGCAAAGGTTAACATGTTATCAATTCAGTCAAGTAGAAATGATAAAGCAGTACAACAATCATGTCCAAAGTACTCTTGTTAATGCAGGAATGGTATGCTATAATGATGCATGCCCTCTCCTGCACTCCTTTAGCGACTTCATCTCACGGTCGCGCATGACAGACTCCCTAAAAGTGCGCTTCCTCGCCAAAGCACATACAATCCGGTGCATGGTCATGTTAGCCAAGTAATTTATTAGGCTTATTCATACGGCAGATTTGGGAAGCTAAGGTACCTCCCTTTTTATCATTTACCCAAGCAAGGATCTATCTAGGGTCGTCAATCCTAGTTATTCACATATGATAGGCAAGTTGTAGGGCATCACCCCTGATGGAAACAATGGATAGGAAAGTTCAAGAGTTTACACTTGAGGTCGCTACGAGGAGCTCGTCACCTAAGCGTAGGCCTAATTTATACTTGAGGTCACTACGGGAGGCTCGTCACCTTAACGTAGGCCAACAGATCGAATATAGTGTCCAATACACCACCATATTCGGCTCACGAGTTTGGGTTGCTCACTGGTTACTACAGGGAGGCTCGTCACCCCAGCGTAGGTGGACAGCTCAACCATGGTGTCCCATACACCACTATACTCGGCTCATGAGTCTTATCGGATCTTGGTATCATGGTTGAAATGGGTTTTACATTGGTAAGTGGTACCTCAGATTCAAGCAATAGTGTCCATACATGGTAAACAGACAATAGGCCAATCAGGTTATTTGACAAGTGCGATTGGTACGAGCGCACGTTGAATTGATCGACATAGATCGTGTAAGCACTCCACGTGGCCTAACCATTGTCGATAATTACCGTATGGCTCGGATTCATCGAACATATCTAATGTGGAGAAACTAGTTCGGCCACTCAATCAGGAACTATTACCGATTGCCTGGACTACATGGTAGTCCCAATCATACTCAAATGCAAGAGGTAGTCACATAGGTTAATTATAACAGCATTTAACAAACAATTCAAACACAAATCTCATTTGAGAATTTTATCAAACACATAAAACATGTTATTAGACATATTCCTTTTCTACATAAATCACGTAGTTGCAATTAAAGCTACATGAAGAAATTTATATATATAGCTAAGGTAGTTGAGAATCCCATCTCAACACCCTTAATAAATGTCATTCATCAAACAATTACTCATTTAGACATTTTATCAAACACTTAGCCTACACATTACTTCATACATGAAGTAAATTAGTTAAAGCATATATTCAGGCAAATCCTTTCGCAAAGGGGTTGTCATACATACAACACACATGCATTCTAGATTAATAGTCATGGTAACCATAAATCATAATTTCACTTTCATTCAAACATTTCAACAAACACCTGAAATGCATTATATAATCACATAGTTCACACACATGTATAGTTTATCGAATACATCGTAACTAAGATCATATGGCAGCAATTAAGTCAGACATAAATCATTGCTGACATTGAAAGTCTTGAAAACCATAACCTAAACGTTTATAGTCCGCACCTTTCGTCGGATAACTCGTTTCGAACTCGGCTCGAATCCTACGTCCCTGTATACAGAATAACGGTACCTAAACATTGAAATAGGTTAGCTATTTCACTGATTCCTCTATTTGGATTCATAAAACAAGATTAGGGTTAGGATTTCTTACCCAAATTGAAGTTAGAATCGGTGGTGTAGCAATGGTGGGGTGGCGATTCAGCACATGGTGCAGTGGGAGTGAATCCCGGCAACGATCTACTGATCTCTCTCTCATCTCCTCACTCTTTTCTCCTCTTTTCTCTCTTCTCTCTCCAGGGTTAGAGAAATTCGTATGGAATGAGAGAGGGGTGGTTAAAGGTCTTTAAATAGGCCCAAAAGTGATGTCAATGACCCCAAGGCCATGGTATACTTAGAGGTGGCCATTTCATACCCGATCCGCTGGATCCAACCCGATCAAACCTGATTCGAATAGAACCGACGGTCAAGATCGGGTAGCAAAAACCAGATCCGAAATATTTTTGGATCTGTTCCGGATAGACCATGTTCCGACCCGACCTGACCCGAAATCTGACTCGATAGGATCCGACCCGAATAGACCCGACCCAACCTGTATATATATATACATAACTTTTACCGCCTACGAATTGAGGTTCGGCGACAAAAAATCCCACCCGAGAGAGAGAGATTTTTTCCCGCCCAAGAGAGATTTTTTCCCTAAAACTCTCCCGCCTGAGAGAGAGATTTTTTCCACAAAACTCTCCCACCCGAGAGAGAGAGAGAGAGAGAGAGAGAGAGAGAGAGAGAGAGAGAGAGTTTTGCAAGGTCGTCAAACCATAGGAATTTTCTGAGCTCAAATCGCATAGCAAAAGGAGATTTTGGTATCCATCTTTGATGAAAGTTGAACATGTCAAGAAAAACTGATTTCACACTGAAATTGCTGGACGATCTACACCTCAGGAAGCAGTGATTGGCAGCGGCTCAGACACCTTCAGGTATGTTTGGCCATAAAAGTTCTATATCAAGTTATATTTTTAGTGTTTTCACTTCATCCCATTCGGAATGACATTATAAACGGTTTGGATAACATATAAACATTGAGATGGAGTCCAGGAAGGCTTCAACGGTGGGAATTTCTTTCCCCAATTTTCCCTCTGTTGTGACCCACTTGATTTTTGCATCCATCTAATTTTTGGTCCCACGCTTTCAAATGAGCTCTCAAAACCGATGTATGGAATGAATTTCTATCATACATCGCCGTGGGCCCACCCAGCATACTTGCGCTGGAAGGAAATCCGCGTCCGAACCGTCCTCACAACGCGGAGCTCGAGGAGCGTCAGTGCTATTTTCGCCGGACACGTGCCTAGAGCTATAGCTGGTGCCAGCTATGGAAACGGATTGGCTACTCCCCCTGACACCAGCCAATGGCTGGTGGTCGGTGCTCCATGGGCCCTACCATGATGTATTTGTTTCATCCATGCCATCCATATATTTAAACAGATCATTTTACAGTATGAGAACAAAACTGAGTTATATCCCAATCCGAAGTGGACCACATTACAGGAAACAGTGTTGAATGAGCGTCGACCATTAAAAAACATTTTGGGGCCATAAAAGTTTTGGATCAAGCTGATTTTTGTTTTTTCCCTTCATTTGTGGCTGTATGACCTAATCAACATATTGGATGTCAAATAAACAGTACATTGGTCCTTAGGAAGATTTTAATGATGGATGTCCAATCACTATTATTTTCATGTGGTGTGGTCCACCTGAGATTTATATACCTCTCATTTTTAGGATCAAGCCATAAAATGATCTGTAAAAATGGATGAACGAAAAGGATGAAACAAATACATCATTGTGGGGCCCACAAAGCACCTACCACCAGCCATGGGGCTGGTGTCAGGGGGAGTAGCCAATCCATTCCCGCCAGCTACGTACTTTGAAATTTCAAAGCTTCTCCAATAAGCTACATGAATTTCAAAGCTTCTCCAAGAAGCTACATGGGATTGCATACTGAGGTACTCCGTAGGCTTTATTATACAGAGTAAACTCAGTTGGGCCCACCTTGAATGTATGCAGTTTATCCAATCCGTTCATACGTTGTTTCAGCTTATTTTATACGTTGAGCCTAAAATTAAAGCATATACAAAGCTCAAGTGAACCATACCACTGGAAACAGTGGGAATAATAATTTCGACCGTTGAAATATTTCTAGTGCCCACAGTGATATTTATATGTCATCCAACATGTTCATAGGATAAAAAAGACTTGGACGAAGGTAAAGAAAAAATATCAGCTTGATCCAAAACTTCGGTGGCCCCCCAGAAATTTTCAATGGTAGGCACTCAATTCACATTATTTCCTGTGGTGTGGTCTATTTGATCTTTAGATATATTTTATTTTTGATATGTGGAAATGAAATTAACTTTTAATGGATAGGCAGTGTAGATAACAGATAGATCCACAGAGTTTAAAGCTTCTTCACGAAGCTATGTTGCTGTACGCAATCCACTTGCCATGCTAGTGTAAAGCTTCTTCATGAAGCTACGTTGCTGTACGTTTTCATTTTACTAGATAAATTATGTGGGGCCTCTCTTGAATTTTTGTTTTATTTATCCACACCGTCCATCAGTTTTTTCAGATCATTTTAGGGGTTGATAATAAATTTTAAGTATATTTAATAATTAAGTAGACTGCATCATAGAAAAAACTAAGAATAATGTTTCCACATTGTTGAAAAAAAAAAGATTCGGACGTTGCCAAATCCAATCCGACTCGATTTTCCTGACTGAGTTGGATTCGGATCTGTTCAGACCAACACATGTTCGGGTCTGACCGAGTCACCTGACTCAGACTCGGTTCCGGTTTTGTCCGAGTTCGGGTTGTGCCACGTAAAATCCGGACCTGGTCGGGTTGGGTCAAATCCGAATCGACTCGATCCGATGCCCAGCTCTAGGTATACTTATAGTATAGCTAAATGGTGCCTATTTTTTAAAAAATGGGGCCCTTAAGAAGGTCCATTTCTAGCCTAAGTCATGGAACAAGTTCCTTGACAATGGATCTACGCCAGGACTGTGTTTATAGTGCGATCCGAAAAACTGATCGGCCATGAAGGACCGGTATTAGATCAACGGCCGTCGTTACTCGATCGGGGCCACAAGTATACCAATAGGTGCAGGGAAACTTCCCTGATCCATGAGTGTAGTTGGGTCACATCTGACAGTCTGAAGTCTTCAATTTTGCCCACAAACGAACGGTCCAATTCACTTAAGTTTGAGTTTATTTTCTAAAGATATTCGCGTTTCTCACACACTTTGCTCCAGGCTCTAGTTGTATGTTTTTGGATACTATTTGGGCTCAATTCCGGCAACGGTTGTCAAGCCCAATTAGGTGGTCATAACCTTATAGTTTCGCGGTCTTTGGACTTTCGATGCGCAGTCCAGGTCCGATACGGAGTTTCAATGTGCTCCCGAGAGCAACTTGGTTTTGAGATTGCTTCTAGGATTTTAAGTAATGTTGAGCTAGCGATTTTAATGGCTTTAGGTCTTGCCGTTCATATAGATAGTGGTTCAAGCTAATTTCACTAACTATTTAGTTTAATACTTAATTAATTTTCGTCTAATTTCTACAGAATTTGGTCCTTAGTGATTTCTACCTGAGGTGGTACTCGGGTCTTTGTACGAATTTTTTCGAGACGTTACAACCCTGCACGTATTGCACATGTGGGGCGTGGGGCCTACCATGATGGATGTGTCTTACATCCAAGTCGTCCGTCCAGCGTATCGTCCATCCATAGGACTCACCTGATGTATACATTTTGCATCCACACCGTCCGTAGGATGGGACCCATGTGATGTATGTGATTTATATCCAGGTCGTCTGTCCATTTTTAGGACGTGAGGCTAGCCATGATGCACGTGTTGTATATCCTTAACGTCCAGCTTGTTGGACGGTGGGACTCCATGATGTATTTGTTGTAAATCCACAACTGTCTGGCCATGAATGTAGGGCCCACCTGCTGTGGAAACACAAGGCCCACCATGTTGTACGTGTTTCATTCTTGCCATTAGGGGCAGACGGCCCACCATTAATGTATGTGTTGTATATCTAGGCTAACCATCTGGTGGGGCCCATTTAGGATGTGCAGGCCCACCAATTAGCTGTGTAGGGCCCACCTGCTGTGTGGCCCATTAAGATGTATTTGAGGCCCATGGGATGTGACCCATTGTGATGTATTTAAGGCTCATTGGATGCGACCCATTGTGATGTATATGAGGCCCACATGTGAGGCTCAAGCTGATGTGTATGAGGCCCATATGTGAGGACCAAGCTGATGTGTATGAGGCCCATATGTGAGACCCAATCTGATGTATATGAGGCTCGATGTGTAGTATATAAGGCCCTTATAATGAGGCCCAATGTGATGTATGAGGCCCATATGATGAGGCCCGATGTAAGGTATACATGGCCCATGTGATAAGGCTCATATGATGAGGCCCGATGTAAGGTATATATGGCCCATGTGATAAGGCCCATTATGATGTATATGAGGCTCATGTGATGCAGCCCACTTGATGTATATGAGGCCTATGTGATGTGGCTCATTGTGATATGTGAGGCCCAGTGTGATGTATGTGAGGCCTATGTGATGGGGCCCATTGTGATGTATATGACGCCTATGTGGTGAGACCCATTGTGATGTATACGAGGCCCGTATGATGAAGCCCGTCGAGAAGTATATTAGGCCCTTGTGTGAGGTCCATTGTGATGTATATTGGGCTCTTATGTGAGGCCCATTATGTTGTATGTGAGGCCCTTATGTGAGGTCATGGGCTCCACTATTTGTTTGGCCCTATGAGGGCCACTCCTTGGGAGCAATGTTGATTGAATGTCCACATGATGGGCAATGATGGTTAAATGTCCACATTGTGACCTTCCCTTATGTAACGTCCCGGAAAAATCCGTATAAAGATTGAGTACAACCTCAGGTGGAACAACCCAAGGATCGCATCCTATCGTATAATTTAGAAGGGATTTAGTTAAGTACTAAATGATCGGTGGATTAAGCTTGGGCTACCATTTTCACAAATGGGAAGGCCTAAAACTATGAGTACCACTGACTTAATGTCATCTTAAGACCTAGGAGAAATCCCAAGGGCCTATCGCTCTCGGGAGTACATTGAAACTCCGTAACGGACCTAGACCGCACGTCGGGGGTCCGATGACTGCAAAACTATAGGAAGATGTCCATCCTGCTAGGCTTGACAACCATCATGGGAATCAAGCCTAGATAGTGTCCAGAAATGCCCAACTCGAGCCATGAGTGAAGTGCATGAGAAACGCGAATATCCTTAGAAAATGAACTGAAACTTAAGTGAATTGGGCCATTCGCTCTCATGTAAAGTTGAAGAATTCAGACCATTAGTTTGTGACCAAACTTCACCCATGGGGAAAGGAAGTTTTCCTGCACCTATCAGTATAACCGTGGCCCCGATTAGACATGTACGATTGTCAATTTGAGACAGGCTCTCCACGGTCGATCAGCTTATTCGATTACACCAAAATTGTATCCTAGCATGGATCCATTGTCAGGGAGCATACCCTATGACGTAGATGAGTTGTGGGCCTCCCTATGAACCCCATTTGTCAGAAATAGCCGCCCACGGGGTATAAACAATGTATAAAGTGGCCCTGGGGACAATTACATCGTATTTGGGGCTATAAATAGCCCTCATTTCACTCTCTCCCTCTCATATACGAATTTTGCAAACCCTAGGGGAGAGAAGAGAAAAGAGAGAAAAGAGGAAGAGGAAGTGTAGGAGATTGCTTCAACTGTGGGAAATCTTCTCACACAAATCCACGCGCCTAATCACCACCCCGTTGCACTACCAAACCTCTTTCGGATATGATTTCAGGTAAGAAATACTAACTTTAATATCGATGTAGAACTCCTGGATAGTTTTTTGTCAACCTAGGTAACCAGTCTCATCGTTTAGGTGCCCGACGTTTCATTTTTGGAAACGTAGAATTTGGACCAAGTCCAAGTTAAGCATACTAACGAAAGGCACGGACTATAAACGATTAAGTTGCGGTTTATCAATGCTTTCATGACAACTAATGATTTATGTCTGTCTTGATTGCTACCGTATTGTCTTAAATGTGTTGATTTCTGTATGAGATACACCTATGAACTGAGATAAATAAATGATGCACCCTATGTGTTTGTTGAAATGTTTAAATGAGCAATGGAAAGTGATTAGTGCTTGCCATGATTTTTAATCTAGGATTCATCATTGTTATATGCATATAGATTTCCTTGTATAAAGAATTGATAAAACATATGTTGTAACTAATGTAGTCTGTGTGTTTGACAAATTGTCTAAATGAGAAAATTGTTGATGATTTGTATTTACTACGAGCATTAAGATCGGATTTTGATTGTCTTATGCATATATAAAATTTCCTCTATGAAATCAATTGATAAATGCATGTTGTATTAACATGGTCTATGTGTTTGATGAAATGCCCACATGAGAAATCTGCATGAATTGTTTGTTAAATGCTGGGATAATTATTACATGTGATTGTTACCTGCATTTAATTAGGATTGAGGCTACAAACGTAGCCCAGGAAATTGGTAAAAGTCCTTGTTTGGGTGGCCGAATTAGTCTCATGACCTTGGGTAAACTCGATGAATTCAAGTTGCACGACAATTGTCGACAGTGGCTAGGCTACGAGGGGTGCTTACGCGCTCCATGTAGATTAAGTTAGCATGTGCCCGTATCAATTGAGCTTGCCAAATGAACCAGTTGACCTATTGTGTGTTTATCATGCATGGACACGACTACTTAAATCTAAGGTACCCCTCACCAAGGTAAAGATCCATTTTAACTACGGTACCAAGATCCACTCAGACTCATGAGTCGGGCGTGGTGGTATGGGATACCGTGTCCGAGCTGTCGGCCTACATTGGGGTGACGAGCCTCCTCGTAGTGACCAATGAACAACTAAGACTGGTGAGCTAGGCATGGTGGTATGGGACTCGTGTCCGAGCTGTCGGCCTACGCTGGGGTGACGAGCCTCCCCGTTGTGACCGCAAGCACAACTTCTTGCACTTGCCTATCATATGTGTTTGATTAGGAGTGACGAACCTACAACTTGCCTATCGTAAGTGTTTAACTAGGAGTGACGAACCTAGATGAATCCAGAACATAGGAGTAGGACCACTGCGGTTGTTTAATGACAAATGTTTGATTTGGGTCAATGATATAAATGGAGGTATCCTAGTTTCCCAAACTTATTATATGAATGAGCCCAATTAACTACTTGGCTAACACGACCATGCATCGCATTGCATTAGTTAGTATGTGCCAAAAAGGCGTTGGAGTTGTACCGTTTAAGGAAGTGTTGTCATATGCAAAATAGGTTTTCGAAGTCGCATGTGAGGGAGCATTGATGGGTGAGGGCATGCATCATTACTTGCACTCCATTTTCCGATTAAAAAGAGTAATTAGGAAGTGATTGTTTATGATTTCTTTATCATTACTGCTTTGATTGACTTGATAACATATGTAACTTTTTCCTTATAGAACCACTGAGTTGATCACTCACTCCCACTCTGGGACGGTGTTTTAAAACACTAACCAGACTCTGGTGTAGATGCAGGTACAGATGATGTCTATGCAATGGAGCAGGACTTCTTGGATGAGAAGGAGGAATTCTCCTACTTCCAACTCTCGGGCAGGTCGATGTAGACCACGGACCATGCGCAGGGGACACTGGGCATCAAGGCTTAGTTGGACACATTTACACTACCACTTTTTATACATTTTGAAACTATACATGTATATATTGAACCCGGTTACCTACTCATACATTGGAAGAAATTTTGTGAAACATCTGCATACTTAAATAGATATGTTTTAGACTTCCACATTGCTTAATTTCATTAAATCTAGAGTATGATGTGTTTTTTAGTATAATCCTATGTATGCTTAATTTATGAATATGAAAGAAATCTGAAAATCGTTATTCATAAGACATAAGTGATATTCGGAATCTCGGGAATAGAGCTTTGCTTGACCCTTGAAATTCAAGGCGTTACACCTTAGGCCTCGTTAGGCCCATTCTTGATATGAGTAGGCCATCTAGGCCAATCCTTAATATGAGGAGAGTACATCATCATCATATAACATGCTTAGTATATCTTCACAATTCATGCCCATGCGCATCATATGTATGCTTGATATAAGGAGTGATTGATCATATCACATGCCATTTGACAGATTTTTATTAGAATCTTTGTAAGACGGAGTTGCCCCACACGATCGCGCGGTACGCGTAGGATTTTTACATGACTGATAGTGTCATTCATGCATCTCAATTTGTGTGATATGACTATTGTATGCCCTATCAATATCAGAGCCATAGTCTCCACAAGAATATCGTGTATGGCTAGATGGGACACCGAGAATCTTTTTCTATATGGGGTGCTATAGATGTTCCAGGGTAAAAGTCCCTAAACCCTCTTGGTACCAGAGGATGCTCCGACATCGAGACTGGGTGGACACAAGAGCGCCCGAATTCTAAATACCAGTAAGCGGCCCTCTCACTAATCATGGTCGGTTGGAAGGAGGTGTGGCCTTACCCGCCCGAGGGTAGGGGGCATAGCTAGGCTGAGTTTGACTAGCTCATAAACGGGTCCACTATCGTCGTGCCGGGTAGATATTGGCTGATTACTGACAGGTGGATAGTGAGGTCTCTTCCACTTACATGGTTGCACGTCCATTGGGCAGCGATCTGGTGTAGAGTGTACTAGACCCCAATAATGATCCTATAGATGTACAGTACTGATATGTGGACTTATTGAGTAGGAGTTGCATACTTAGCATTTTACTCATTCATTCATTCATTCACTATCCACTCGGGCTGGTGGTGTGTAACTAATTGTTGTGTATCTTTGCAATGGCCAGGATTTCGGTTGGGGTGCGCGACCAACCTAAGATCAGGAGTTTACCACATTAAGTCTAGCTATCCAAATTTAGGTATGAAACTGGTTTGGATAGAGGTCCCTTGTGATGGACCTCATAGCCTGTGATACTACATACTATTATCCCGACTTCACACTTCAGCTTGGTCATTTTATTCACACCACAGATTGCATTACATCCTCAACACATAGCATTTGGTTTATTATGTTTTTGCATCGTATAGCCTAGATAAGGCTGATGATATTTATAGACTTACCAGCATGTTTCTGCATTGCTCTGATATTGCATACTTGGCACTTACCTTACGCACACATTCACCACCCTCTAAGCTTTCTATAAGCTTATGCACGATAGATGCGTGCAGGTGCATTAGGTCGCAACAGCATTGATCTTGGAGCGTGCAGCTGTCTTTTGGAGCTTTGATTTTTAATATATATATTTCCCTTTCAGTACTGTATTCAAGTTTATATTAGTGGATATGTAATGATGATATTGCCTTTGTGATTTGGGTAAACTTGTGGTTATGCTCCTTTATTTATAAAAAAAAATTACATTGAAAATCCTCCTTGTAGGATCTCAGGATCGGAACCTAGCATATGGGCACTGGAAACCAAGAATGGGGTACTACGGAGGCTATCGGCACAGGATTCAGAGATCAGAAATTTTGTGGGCCCATTTTCCAAGTTTGGGGTGTGAAAAGAATAGAGGGCAAATTTGAGCCTAAACGGGATGGGCCATACATAATAAAAGAAGTATATTCCAATGGAGCGTACAAAGTTATGGATCAAAATGGACAATGTATCAGTATACCGGTTAATGCTCGCTTCATCAAGAAATATCATCCCTGAAGATAGAAATGATTTTGATCTAGAAGATTATCAGCATAATGCTTTTATATTAAAAGGGGGCAAGAACAAGTGAAGTCATGTATTCTTCTTCAGATAATTAAATAAAGAAGGAGTTCCAAGCATACCAAGATTACATATCAGTGATTAAAAAAAGAGAGTAACCATCATTGTCGTCAACAAACAAGCTTAACTAAACCTTGCTGAAATTGGTATCATCACCAACCCGATATATTATTATGAGCATAGCATGAATATCGTCAAAGATATTATCAATGGCGGTGATGTATCAATCATGACATTTATTATTAGCATGACAACGATGGTAGCTACAGCGATGGTAGCTTACTATTTAAGGCAGCCTGGCCAAGCCTATATGGCCAACTACGCATAAGGCCTTCCACCATTATTATTCAGGCAGCACTGGAAGCCAATGGCCCTATAAAGCCCATCTAGGCCATCATATGCATACCTATGCGGGCAGCGGATGGAGCCAGTGACTGAAAGCCTTAAAAGGCCAAAAAGTCCTCAATGGCTAGTCACGCGTGAGACCAATGCTGTCTGTATAGCTTTCCGACAGCGTCACAGGGCACAGATGAAACTACCCTCCCGTGAATAGGTCTGACCTTGCAGAAGAAGAAAATGCGGGCTGCAGTGTGCGCTCTTTGGCCATTGTCCATAGATAGGACAACCATGCATACGACTCCCCAGATTCCTGGCTTGATTTCAGTAGTAACTCATGAGGAAGGGTTTTAACCTACTCGTCAATGGACTGACGACCTTGGATTTGGTACCCCAATGGTAGCCTTGTGAGCCCCGTGAACTCTAGAGAGTTACTGCGGCCAACCTTACATGTAAATCCAACCGAGTTCACGACATCGGTAGCTTCACTAGGCCCCTCTGATGGATCACGGTCTGTGAACTCACCAGGCTGTGAAAAGTTCAATGACCTCATAAGAGTTACAGAGATCAATCACGTGAGACCCGATTCCACTACTCAAGAGTCTAAAAAATTGCGTTGCTCCACAACTCAAGAGCTTAAACTATGTGGCTATCTGACTAAATTGAAACTTAGTTCCGCCAACCAAAACAAAATCATATAGGGAATCCCTTACTGACAATCATAATAAAATATAAATAAAACATAATGTCTCAATTAGATAATTGCATGGACATACATGTCTGGGATAAGCTGTAAAAAGAAAATAAAGAAAATTCGAAAGAGACAATCATCTTCAAAACATCATAATGTATTTATATATCTTGCAGTTCAAAAAAGTACATATGACGACAAAAGAAAATAGAACAATGTTTTTACAACTCTTCTACCATGCCTAGTGCTGCCAAATATTTTTTGCAAATCTTTTGTGAGTTGAACCTGAGCTGTAACGTGTTTTGTTTTAGCCTCAAAGATAATTTTTGCATGATCAGGAACAACGGTTAGTTTCCTCTCTAAAGAGGCAATTAGTTCTTCATTTTTTATTAGCTTAGATCGTTCGGTGTCTGCAAAATGAATATTCGCCTGCATCTTCTCCTGGATATTCTTTATATTCAACTCCTCCTACTGAATTTCCTTATTCAGAAGAGCAATCTGATTTTGAATACTTGCTATATTATTGGTAGAGGCTTTTAGTTGATCTTGGAGGGATAACTGTTCTTGATCATATTTGGAAATGACAGAAGCAATTTCGAAAGCTTTCTCCTTGGAAGATGCCAGCTGTCTTACATATTCCAGAATCTCCGGAGCAACAACTATACTTTTTGTTGATTTTAACGCGATAACCGAATCATGAAATCTTAAGAGAGAATCGCGTAAAGGAGAAACATTAGGTTTGGCCATCCTTGCGGCACTATTCAAGACCTCTATAGCAATGTTTAGATCCGACCATTGACCGGGATCTTTAAACATGTGGATAGCTGTCGACATGGAATTCCTCATTAATGTTAACTTATACGGCGAGATTTTCCCAAAAGACGATAGATCGAAAATTGTGGCTATAGAATCAGAACTAGTTGTGCCACTCCGAGGAAGGTTTCCTACAAAATACTAAAGGGGGGAAGTTATAAAAAAGTTATGAAAGTAAAGGATAAAGAATCACAAAATGAAGAAGGAAATGAATTATACCTTCTATAGGAACTTGAGTAGGGGGTGTTGTGTCTCTTTGACAGAAGAGGGACCGGGTTCCCTCATATCTGCGAAAGAAGGGGCTCTAGCTTCGGTGCTTGAATCAATAGTTACTAGAGGCGGTAAGTCAGTGGGTTCCACTAGAAAAATGATCTCACGGGCTACCACCTTCGGTGCTACAAGGGGAACCAAGGAAATTCTCGTCGGAGCCAATGGTGCTTCAGGAGGAGTACCGCTTATTCTACCATTAGTGGGATGAATACCTAAAAAAAAAAGAGAAAAAGAAAATAACAATAATGATAAAGTAGTAATAGTAAGCGGAAGATTAAATGATAAAATTGAAGGAAATATTTTTACCTAGTGAATATCCATATTCACCATAATCCAAAGGTTCCTCATCTTCCTCTTCTATTGTTGGATTTTTTGTAGGAACATCAGCAGTAGAAGTCCTCATCATCGATATTAACTTCTCCTTCTTCAAAATCATCATCATCATCATCAGCTTCTTCGTCATTTTCGTCAGTGTCATATTCAACAGAAGCAGTATCTTCAGACAACGAGGCTGAGCTTTCTTCCTCTAGTTCTTCTTCCTCTACTTCTTTAATTACAACCTGTTTTCCTTTAGAAGGGGAAATTTTACTGTTTCCTGGTTGAGGGTCTTTATCGATTGGGATTAGAGAGGCTGAGGTAACGACTCCTTCTTGAGGAGAAGGAGGAGAAGCCAGAGAACGCGTTTGAGACCTCATCATCGGAGAAGATGGACTATGATGAACGGGTCGAGGAGGAGCAAGAACTGGATTATCTTGAGATGCAACAACATTCCCTTGAGTAGGAGAAGGAATTTCTGCCACCTCTTCAACTACTCTCCCAGAACGATCCCGTAGGACTTTCTCAAAGTCCATAATAACCCCATGAGTTATCCATCTGTAAGTGTTATGTTTTCTAGCTCCTATAATTGTTAAATTTTGTAGTGCCAAAACCTCTTGGATTTTGTGTCTCATGTAGCTCATCTACATATTCAAGACTGTGCATCTCATGTACAAGAACAAGGGTCTTTACCTCAAGAACTTCAAATGCAAGATCAAGAGATATACATAGTTCACTCTTTCAAGCTTCCAAGTTCAAGGTTTCAAAGCTTCATTTAAGGCAAGACAATAGTCTTTACTTTGGTACTCAAAGCTCAAGGTGAAGTACAACTTAAGTACCTCAAGCTCAAGCTTCAATGTATTTCAAATTCAAGCTTCGAAATGTCTGAAGTTCAAGCTTCATCATTTGTCAAGATATCAAGCTTCGTGAACTTCTAAAAACAACTATCAACTGAAGCAAAAGAAGATTTAATGTTCATATATCGCTTATAAGGTATGAATGACCCTAGATTGACCATAGGATAGGTCTTTTTTAATACATAATTTAATTGGGTCACTTTATAAGTGCATAGTTTGTTTTTCGACTAGTCTTAGACTATGTTCGACTAGTCATAGTACTGGCTCGACCAGTCCAAGAAATTCCTCGACCAGTCCTAAGTTTGTTACTAATTTTTAGAATTTTTTGTTATTGCCTCGACCAGTCCTGGAGACCGCTCGACCGGTTGAGTGAACAGTGCTCGACTAGTCTAGCAGGCTCAACTCAAAGTCCAGCAACTAAAATGAGTCTCACACGACCAGTCGTGGACAGGACTTGACTAGTCGTGGAGGCCACTCGACCGGTCGAGTAGGCCCTTCGACCGGTCATGGAACGGCCTAATTTTATCACACCCAAATTTTCAAAAGTTTGTTGGTCTTTGACCAGTCGAGGGAATGATTTCTGCACTTATAAATAAAACACAATTTTTAGAGTTTTGTATCTAATTCAAGCAAAATCAAGACACCACTCTGAGAGATAAGTTAGTGATATTCTTAAGCTATTTAGTGCTCATTTTATATTCTCTTTAATTAGCTTTTTTTGCATTTGATTTTGTATTCTACATTCCAATCTTATTTGAAAAAGTGATTGAAGTTTTCTCATTTCTTGGAATCAAAATCAAATCAAGCTAGCCTAATGTGATTTAATCTAAAATCCATTTAGAACTTAGAACCATTTCATAAGTGAGTGTGAACATTGAACATCTACGTTGGACTTCTACTCCGAATTGGTTCTACCGAGCTGCAACAAAGGATAATATCCAGATAAGTATTTTACTATTGTATAAATCAATTATTATTCTTTTGGTTTCTTTGAGATTGTGATAGAAAAATCTCTTTCTTTTGGTTTGTCTGAGGTGATCTAGAAAACTCAGAGTGTGGGGTTTTTGAATTGTGTAAGCTCACTTGAAAGACACAATTGTGAGGGTTTTAGGTGAACCTTGAAAAGCCTATTTCATAGTAAACGCTAATATCCACTGTGTGAGGATATTAGGAGTGGAGTAGTTGTGTGGATATTTTTCTAAACAGTTGGTGTACACACAAGTGAACCACTATAACTTCTGGTCTTGTGGTGATTATTTAATTGTGGCATTATGTGGATGTTGTAATTTTCCTTTACACATTTATGGAGAATGTTGTAATCTTTTTATGTATGTGTGGGAATGCTGTTTTAATTTTTATTTCTCTATATCAGTTTGAGATTTTAATACACAGACCATTCTAGGAATCAGGTTGCCCTACCATAAGCCATTGGTTTTTGGTGTAAGGTTGTCCTTAGAACAACATCTAGATCAACCTCTCAATACGTGTACAATTGAGGTTGTTATTCATTTATACATTATGAGATTGTTTAATTGCTATCTTTATTTATATTTGTTTAAATTCCGCATTTAATTTTTAATTTAGCATAGTCCTATTCACCCACCCTCTAAGACTCTTAGCTTGGCCTTTTCAAGTGGTATTAAAGCCTAATACCTTGCTTTATTTTTTGGATTTATTTCCTGAACTAATCGATCTGAGCTTTTTAAGATGTCAAATTTTGATAGCCTTTCAGTCACTAGCCTTCACCATTTGATGGCTCCAATTATGCCTATTGGAAAGCTAGAATGAGGATTTTCCTAAAATCTATGGATCAGAGCGTGTGGCAAGCCACAGTGACCAATTGGACCCCTCCTACCACTGAAGTGACTGGTACCGATGGTTCTGTAACTGTAAAAGTAACACCTTATTTTACTTGGACCAGTCTTCAGAAAAGTGAAAATAGTGCCAATGCAAAGGCTCTAAATGCTATTACTTGCACACTATCACCGAATGAATTTAAGAGAATTATATCCTGTGATACTGTAAAGCAAGCCTGAGATGTTTTGGAAATGACACACGAGGGAACAAAATTGTGAGGAAATCTAAAGTCCAAATCCTCACAACCAAATTTGATGAAATACGTATGGAAGAAAGTGAAACTTTCATGGACTTCTATACAAGATTGAATGACATTGTCAACTCTATGTGGGGTCTCGGTGATAGAATCCCAAAAAGTAAAGTCTGTGCAAAGATACTACGCTCACTGCCTGAACGGTTCAATTTAAAGGTGACTGCGATCCAGGAACTTTGTGATACGGATAATATGAGGGTAAAAGAATTAGTTGGCTCATTACAGACCTATGAGTTAAACTTTAAAGCTCCTATCCATCGCCCTTAAATCCTCTAAGAGTATTTCTCAATAAAATAGTAATAATTTTGATTTAGAAAATTCTGAAGATGATATGACCCTTTTAGCTAAAAAGTTTTATAAGATTTTTAAAAGTAAAAAGAGGGTTAATTTTTAAAAACCTAATGAAAAGAAAAAATCTAAATCTAAAACGTGGAAATCTTTAAAAGACAGTCAATGTTACAACTGCCATGAATATGGGCATCTAGAAAACAAGTGTCCTAAAAGGACAAACCTAAAAAGAAAGGTATGTTGGCTACTTGAGATGAATCTTCTGGCTCTAAAGCCTCTTCTGAGTCAGAAGATTCTGAAACCAAGTCGGATAATGAAGTTAAAGCCCTTATGACTTTAGTCAAGTTCACTTTTTCAATTAATGATGATTCAACTAGTGAAGAAAATCTGAATAGTGATCATAAAAATGAAGAAGATCTTCAAGATGCTTATAATGCCCTATACAAGGAAAGCTGTAAAATTGCTGTAAAACTAAAATTTCATAAAGAAAAGTTTTCAAAACTTAAAGAAAATTTTGATAATCTTATTTTAGAAAAATCTCACATTTCAGATTGTTTTGAAAAAACTAAGTGCGACTTAGATTTCAAAACCTCCCAAGTTGAAAACTTAAAATCTGAAATTGAAAAGCTAAAACTTGAAGCCTCTTCACTTTTGAGAAAAACTCTTATCCGGATCCAGAAAATATGGTGATCAATCTGGATTGGGCTATGAAAAAAGTATTCCTCCCAAACATAAGAATACTCCACCCAAATTTGTAAAAGGGGAGTCTTCAAACTCAAAAAGGAAAAGTCTAAATCAAAATTATTCTGCTAAGACTTTTCAAACCTTAAAACGTAAAAGCAACCATATCAACTATAAAAATCAGAATCGTAATCCTTTAGTTGAAAAAATGGTTGACTTACTTAAGGAGCTCTTAAAATCTAAATCTGTGGGTCGGTCTTATAACAACTACAAATATAAGAAGACCAACTATACTCTTAAACCCAAGACTGTAATGAAATGGGTTCCTAAGGTTACTTGCTTGGTTGCCCACGCCGCTTTCAAAGCTTCAAGCCATTTAAAGTGGTGCCTAGACAGTGGTTGCTCCAGACATATGACAACCGACAAGGGTCTGTTCACCAATCTTAAAGACATGACTGATGGTTCAGTCACATTCGGTGATGGCAGCAACTGCAAATTGTTAGCCAAGGTACGATTCAACTCTTTAACCTCCCTCTATTTGAGAATGTTTTATATGTAGAAGGATTAAAACACAATTTATTAAGCATCTCTTAAATATGCGATGATAATTATAGTGTAAAATTTACTAACCAAGGTTGTGAAATCCTAAATAAAAGTGGTTCTATAATATTAACTGGTTGCAGAACTTCTGAAAATTGCTACATTGTAAGTGATTCAAGCTCATCTAATCTATCATGTTACATGGTCCATACCGATGAGACTGAATTATGGCATAAGTGCCTTGGACATGTACACTACCATAACTTGTATAGATTGAGCAAAAGAGAGTTGGTAAGAGGTCTACCTAAATTACAGAAAGTAGACAAAATATATGGCGAATGCCAGATTGGTAAATAAACCAAGAGTACTCACAAAAAGGTGAACTTCAATGCCACATCTAAACCACTCGAACTTCTCCACATGGATCTCATTGGACCAACTAGAACAGAGAGTCGAGGTGGGAAGAAGTACATTCTGGTAATCGTTGATGACTTTACTAGATATACATGGGTAGTCTTCTTAAGGGACAAATCAGAAACTCTAGATGAAGTAAAAAGGGTACTTAAACGTATCCAAATGGAAAAAGGATCTCAAGTCTGTAAGATCCGTAGTGATCATAGATCAGAATTTAAGAATAACAGTTTTGAGAAATTTTGCAGTGATCAGTGAATATCACATGAATTCTCTACGCCCAAAACACCACAATAAAATGGTATAGTAGAAAGAAAAAATAGAGTGCTTCAAGGAATGGCAATTGTAATGCAAAATAGTATGAAGCTCCCTAAAAATATTTGGGCCGAAGCCATAAATACTGCTTGTTATACAATTAACCGTGTTTATTCTAGAAAATTAAATGGTAAAATGGCTTATGAAATTTGGTTTGATAAGAAGCCTACTATCAAATACTTTTGTGTTTTTGGTAGTAAGTGCTACATTTTACGTGACCGAGAAAATCTGGGTAAGTTTGACACCAAAAGTGATGAAGGGATATTTTTAGGGTATGCTTTGATTAGTCAAGCATATCGGGTTCTTAATAAGAGGACTGGTGTAATCCAAGAGTCCATTAATGTGGTTATTAACGATCACTTGAATACACCTGTCTCGAGTTTAGAAAATGATGAAGTTCTTCTAATTGATAAACCAGATACTTCATCAAGTCAAAATAACTCTAAACTGAGGACTGTTAAAGACCATCCAACTAATCGGATTCTTGGAAACCCTCTCACTGGTGTGCGCACTCGTAAAAAACTAGAATATATATATAATTACGTGTGCTTTACATCTCAGATAGAACCGGCTAACGTAAAAGAAGCTCTTACTGATGAAAACTGGATAGTTGCGAAGCAAGAAGAGCTCGATCAATTTGTTAAAAATGATTTTTAGTACTAAGTTCCAAGACCGAAAGATAAACATATTATCGAAACAAAATGGATTATTAAAAATAAGTCTGGCGAATTTGGTAATATTATTAGAAACAAGGCAAGGCTGGTTATACAAGGGTACACTCAAATTAAAGGCATCGATTATGATAAAACCTTTGCCCCAGTAGCTCGTTCTGAATCAATCAGACTATTTATATCCATTGTGTGTTTTAGAAAGTTCAAAATATACCAAATGGATGTAAAGAGTGCATTTTTAAATGACGATTTGCATGAAGAAGTGTATGTTGAACAACCAACTGGTTTTGAAGACCCTAAGAATGTTAATTATGTCTACCGCCTGAAAAAGGCACTCTATAGTTTGAAACAAGCTCCCAGGGCATGGTACGAAAAGTTGACTAAGTTTCTACTAAGTCATAACTTTATAATGTGAAGTGTTGATAAGACATTATTTGTAAAGAAACATAATGATCACATTTTAATAGTGTAAATTTATGTTGATGATATTATCTATGAATCTACCTGTGCTAACATGACTATTGAGTTTGCAGATCTTATGAAGTCTAAGTTTGAAATGAGCATGGTTGGAGAATTGAATTATTTCCTAAGGTTGCAAGTAAAACAGATACCTGATGGTTTCTTTATCTCTTAAACTAAATATGCTCTGAACTTAGTTAAAAAGTTCAGAATTGAGAGTGGGAAAAATTTTGATACTCCAATGAGTACTACATTAAAACTCTTAAAAGACTCTACAGGTAAGAGTGCGAATCCTAAGCTATATGCAGTATGATATGAAGTTTGCTTTATTTAACTGCAAGTCGACCTGATATTGCATTTAGCATAGGAATTTATGCTAGATATCAATCTAACCCTAAAGAGTCATATTTAATTGTTGTTAAGCGGATTATAAGATATGTCGCTAGTTTAGCAAATCTTGGTCTCTGGTATCCACATGATACTAGTGTGTAATTGGCTGGTTACACGGATGATGATTGGACTGGTAATATTAATGATCACAAATCAACCAGTGGTGGTTGTTTCTATGTTAGGAACTATTTAGTTTCTTGGCAAAGTAAGAAACAAAGTTTCTTATTACTCTCAACTGCTGAGGCTGAATACATTACGATAGGTAACGCATGTACTCAGCTTGTATGGATGAAAAGTGTTTCGACAAGAAAACAAATGTGTTTGATTTGGGGGATTTATTCAATGATAACAAAGAAAGAATGAGAGAACATTGATCACATTTATCTGAGTTCATTTACATCCTCTGATTCCCTTGATTCTGAAAACAACGCATAATCAATTAAAACAGACAAGATAGCCTGATAGAAATTTCGGCAGCATTCTGGCGCTATTTTAGTCATCTCCTAGATACTTAGGAGGAATTATTGAATCGATCAGTCAATCTCTAAGGAGATAGAAATTTCGGCAGCATAACGGCGCTATTTCGGTCATCTCTCAATACTTAGGAGGAATTGCTGATTCGATTAGCCAATCTCAGGCTTGAAATCAGCTCTGAGCATTCTTCCAGTCATTCCTCTTTGAAATGTGAAAACCCGCTCAAGAATACGTTTCGCGGGCGGTGGAATGGATCCTTTCGTTGCGCGGGTCACTCAACAGATTCTTTTGTTGCGCGGGTCGCGCAATCAATTTCCCCATTGCGCGGGTAGCGCAAGGGCTTTCCTTCGTTGAGCGGATCATGCAACGGGAATCTTTCGTCCGAAAAAATGTGGTGTCGCCTGTCTTCTATTGCGCAGTTCGCGTAGGGACTCTCTTCCGTTGCGCGAGTCGCGCAACTACTTTCTCCGTTGCGCAGGTCGCACAACGACTTCTTCTGTTGCGCAGGTCGCGCAACTGCATACCTCTCTCTCTCCTCACTTCTTCTTCTCCATTTCTTCACCAATACAACCGATCCAACCACCCCTTCAAATGAAACAGGGAGGGGTATTTATAAGCCCCATCACTCTTATAAAGTGGTGATCACAACCACTTATCCAGTCACATATGGATATCTTCTTTTCTTAAACTATGGTGTCCACCAAGCTTCCTCTTAAGTGGTGGTGTATAGCCTCTCTTTACTAAAATGACACATGTGCATGCTTTATTACTAAAATACCCTTTCTAATCCCTTTTTACTGAAATACCTAAACTACCTTTGGACACTGACTTTTACCAAATTACCTAAACTACCCCTGGACATAGATTTTTACCAAAATACCTAAACTACCCTTGGACAGATTTTTACCAAAATACTTAAACTACCCCTGGACATGGATTTTTACTAAAATACCTAAACTACTCGTGGACATGGATTTTTACTAAAATAACCCTGACATGGGTTTTTACCAAAATACCCCTGGAGTGGATATTTACCAAAATACCCCCGGAGTGGATTTTTACCAAAATACCCCTGACATGTATTTTTACCAAAATACCCCCGGACATGGAATTTTACCAAAATACCCCCGGACATTGAATTTTACCAAAATACTCCCGGACATGGATTTCTCTGACCACTGCAATGAGATATTTTTTTATGCCTCAACAGATGCCCCCTCGATCCTTCTTTGATTGATTCCTGAAATCAAATGGAGGATCGATCTTCCTCTACCCGAAGGACTTGAATCAACTGCAACTAAAGGATAATTGGATGATCATGCTTGCATGGAAGACTTGATGATCATTTTTACCAGAAGACTTGAATGCTCATACTTGACCAGAAGACTGGAATGCTCATACTTGACCAAAAGACTGGAATGCTCGCGTTCGCATGAAAGGATTGAATGATCACGTTTGAACGGAAGACTTAGATTATCACGCTCGAACAGAAGACTTGATGATTATGCTTGAACAGAAGATTTGAATGATTGAGTTTGAATAGAAGACTTGAACGCCCCCAGCCAGTAGTGTCAAACGGAGTTTCACTAGAGAAGATGAGATTCTCTTTCGTCGAAAGTCATCTCTATAACAGCTGTGACGACTTTGTCTTTGAGCAACTTGACCAGAGAGCTATCTTTCAACATCGCTGCAGCTGCAACGGTCTCTTTGATCAACTCCAGTGATTCTTTCCTTTAATTCATAGCAACCTTTTTTATTGTTTCCTTCATTCACGATCTACATAATCCGATCTTTCAAATGATGAGCTTTCCTTCCAAATTAATCGGAATTAGTATCTCAAGACATTACAACTTTTTCAATTTAGCCTTATGAAGCATTAATAATTTTAAAATTTATATTGAAAACTTCTTCTCTCTTTTAAGATGATTGCAATATTGGCAATATGATAATGATTTAATCATTTCATCTTTGAGCTTTGTCATCGTGCTTCACATTGCATTCTTTTGCTTATTTAATCATGCTCTTAAAGATATCATTTCCAGCTCCAAGGTTCAATTGCTAAGTCTTTTGTCGAGTCTTTTCTAGTTTGTGCTCCTTAACATTTCTTCATAGACTTTTCCTTGGATCTTTGCTGATTCTGTTCTTTGTCCCCATTAGATCTGGTACTTGGATTTCATAATTTTCAGTATATGAATTTTTTCATCGTGCATAAGAGATTATCAGAAAGACCAAGGCATAGATTACCATAGATTAATTTGAAGACCAAAGTATAGATTACTTTTAAAGACCAAGGCATAGATTGCTTTGAAGACTAAGGCATAGATTACTTTTAAAGACCAAGGCATAGATTGATTTGGAGACATAGATCCTGCCTCCTTTCCCAGTCAATCTTCACATAAAGACTTCTTTAGAAGATAATATTTCTGAAGTGAAGCCTGCAGATACTCCTGGAGGATGGATATTTTTTTGCTGCTCCTTTTAACGAATCAAAAGAATATATCCAAATATCTCTTGTCAATATGTTAATTGACCTTGAAGAGTTAAACTTTTTGAATAGATAATTACTAATATCTTGAAGGCATTTACTATCGCTGTAATTTGAAGCTGATTCAAGAGAAATGTTTTGCATATATATTGTTTACTTAATATTTAAAATTTCATCAGGCAATTGCATATTTGAGCATATCTAAATTGAAATGTGCATCAGCAACATTTTGAATGCTACACATAGTCGATGCTTTTGAGCATATTTGATACTTTTAAGTAATGGTGCTAGTGTACTTTGACTAACCATACTTTGACTAGACATGACTTGACTTGACTGAACTTGACTCGACCAGATGACTGAACTTGACTTGACACTGAGCTCAAAGAGCAAGATAGTTTACCGCCGATTTCGGGCAATGGGCTTAAGGAGCAATTATAGTTTATCGCCGATTTCGGGCAAGGCTCAAGGAGCAATTATAGTTTACCTCCGATTTCGGGCTAGCCAATTTCAGGCTTTTTAAATGATAGGTCTTAAGCATAGTTGGCCACATAGGCTTTGCTAAGCTGCCTTAAATGATTATAGGTCTTGTGCGTAGTTAGCCATATAGGCTTGGCTAGGCTGCCTTAAATGATTATAGGTCTTATGCGTAGTTGGCCATGTAGGCTTGGCTAGGCTGCCTTAAATGATTAGATGCCATCACTGTCGTAAGATTTATGTGGTTGACCATGTAGCTTTATTCCACTGCTTATTTCATTATCATGAATGGTGAATCCATAGCTGACATTTCACCGCTGCTGATAATGTTTTGAGAATCAATAATTGATATTTTCACCGCTGCTGATAATATTCTGAGAATCAATAATTGATATTTCACCGCTGCTGATATGCTCTGAGAATGCAATTTTTGGCGATGATAACATTTTTGATAAGCGATTGATGGCGATAGCGATAGTTGCTAATTTTGGCGATTGGCTTTTCATTTGTTGATTGTCATTGCATGCGAATGCTTCGCATTTGGCGATGACTTGATATGCTTGAAAGCCTACATTTTATTCAAATACACAAGAAATACCTATGGTAAGAAACACATTTCATAGTTTCTTACTTACCTGTCTTGCTTTGGCGATGACTTAATATGCTTGAAAGCCTGCATTTCATTTAAATACACAAAAGAAATACATTCTATGGTGAGAAACACATTTCGCAATTTTTTACTTACCTGTTTACTCACTTGTCTTGCCCCCTTTTGATTTTGGAAGTATTATACCGATACCTTTCGAAATCAAAATAGCTGTCATTTCCTGAACTGGCAGGTATTGCAATGCATATCTGCAACGAATATGCTTTTTATCATGGCTTTACATCTTTTGCCTCACTTGCTTCTTTTCTTTTGAATATTTAGGCTATGACAGCTCGATCTTGTCAATTACTAACGATTTACCATACAAAGCATATTATCGCCTTTTAACGCGGATGCCCCTAGAATTTTCTTTATCAAGTTTCTGTCATTTTTCTTTATTTTTCTCTTTCTGTCATTCTCTTTCCATAGCAATTTCTCCCTTATCGATCATTGTTTGTAGCTTTTTCCTAACGGATTTACAATTTTCTGTATGATGTCCAAATTTGCGGTGATAATGGCAATAATCCATTCCTCTCGTATTTTCGATTTCTTCGATGTGTTTTGGTCGAGGTAATTCAATACTCTTCATAGCTAACAATTGATTTAGCATAGGAAGTATATATTTTCTTGCAAACGAATACTTCATATGATCTTTATTTTGCCTGGACCTTTTATATGCCATTATAACTGCACAACCATTTATATCTTCTTCGTCACTGCCTTTTTCAACATTCTAATAATCTTCTTTAATTTCTTCTTTTCGAGTGATGTGGGTTGATTTTGACTGAAAAGCAGACACTCTTCCCATCATCTTTTCAAGAGCATAAGCCTTCGTACCAAAATTAGGAAAGGTTCTCCAATCTTTACTAATTAGGTGACAAGCCAGTTCTGGTCTCATGCCTTCTAAACATAGTTCTACTTGTTCTGATTCCCATAAAGGATGTTGACATGATGCTGCCAAGTCCTTCCATCGACTGATGAATTCTTCAACTGATTCATTTTCTTCTTGGCGATAGAGACTAGATTGGTCAGACTAACTTCTCGGTCTGAAGAGAAAAAGTTTGGCATAAAAGCATCCTACATTTGTTCCCAGGTATGAATAGATCCTGGGATTAAACCTAAATACCATCTGAATGCTCTTCCTGTCAGAGAAGATCCGAATAATCATAGACAAAATTGAGGAATTCTAGAGAAATTTCCCATCTTTGCTATGAAATGCATCATATGTTCTTCCCATTGAATCTCTTAAAATTCGGGTGTTTGAAATCGGCGGGAAATGGCATGTCTTCTATTTCAAGGGGATACGGTGTCTGATATTGAAACCTTTTATTCTGACTTTGTTCATTCTCTAGATGAGTAGACTAGATAACCATCTGCCGAATTTCTTCCTGCGTATATTCTGAGTAATATTAAGCATCAATTTTTGAAATCTAACCACTTGCGGTTGTGGTCTTTCTACTTGTGGTTCAATGTTGTTCACAGCAATCACTGTCGGAATATTTGGGACTTCTTCAGCCACGTGCGCATCTAGCGAAAACTGATCAGGCTGATTAATATCTGTTGACGGGCTTTCCGTTTCTTTATACTTCGATTGTCTTAATATTGAAACAAGAAACGAGCGCCGCGCTGGTGATGTTGTCGAAGAAGATGAACTACTATCTGATTTGAAACTAGCGTACTGTCGCTTTGACGAACTAACTGACTCAAATCGTGGCATTCTCAATGCATGAGTTTGTGTAAAATCTTTTGCAGGAGATGTTGTGAGTGAACATTTGCTGATTACAGTCGCCTTCCCTTTGTTTTTCTGAACTCGCAATGATTTTGTAGAGGATATCTTTACAGTTATAGTTAACGGTATCAGCAGACCTTTTGGAGTGACGGGCCTTTCCATTTTTCTCGAATGAGATGATTGTATGACCGAAGTAGGATTGTGTGTAACGCCCTGAAAATCGGGGGTCGAGCATAAACTCGACTCCCGAGTTCCAACGCATCACTTATGCAACAAAATGAATGATGGTTGAATGTTGTCAGTAGTAGAGTATTGAACATGAGTGAGATTAAGCCAAAACAGCATATCATACTCCAGAGACAGTTAAATTACAAGCAGAAGACTATGGTAAATAAATAACATATATAAACTATGGTGAGTCTCCAGAGTGTGATAATGTTACTAGGTTAACTAATTACAAGTACAATTCTAAAATATACCAAATGCGAGGAACTGTAATGTCTTCTATCCCAAGTGTCATAACCCCGTCAATACAATACCAGGTCTTCATAGACCTATCAAAGAGTTACATGTAGGAGAACTCCTCCTTAACATCATAATAGTAGTCCGGCTCTGCTTCATAAGCATCGCCATCACCTAAAACTCAATAAATATGGTTGGTGTGTACAATACCGTCCCGTAACGTGGGAGTGAGTAGCTAACTCAGTGGAACAATAAAGCATAGGTTAACATGTTATTAATGCAGTCAAGCGGTAATGATAAAGCAGTATAATCAAACACTCCTAACTACTCTTATTAATGCAAGTATGAATGCAATCATGATGGATGCCCTCACCACACCCTCCCTCGTGTGACACCATCTTATGTTCGCGGTATGCTTTCATCCCTCAGTGCTCCACATCTTCCAGGCACATGCAATGCATGATGAGCATGATTACCGAGTTGTTATTAGTCCATATCAAACAACAGGATTGGAAAACTAAGGTACCTCCCTTGTATCATTCCCAAACATGATCCATTCTAGGGTCGTCAATCCTAGTTAAACTCAGACGATGGTGTGTTTTCTAGGTCACTGCAAAGGCTGCCAGGGCTGTTACGTACAAAGGTTATACCACTCCCCCATCACCTCTTTAACGATTCATCACTATACAGAAACAGGCCTAGTTCATACTCTCTATACTGCGGCAAAACTCGTCACCTCACCGCAAATTCAGAGTATGCTCGAGGTCACTCCACTAACGTCCTACCAACTGGCAGTCTATTTTTGAAGCCCGACCAGTTTACTTATTGACAATGGGACCCGGATGCAACCTGACTGGGGACCACAGCCAGGCTACGCCAGTGTAGGCCGATAGTACGAATATAGTGTCCCATACCACCATAATCGGCTCACTAGTCTGGTTGCTCACTGGTCACTACGGGGAGGCACATGGCCCCAGCATAGGCCGACAGCTCGACCACGGTGTCCCATACCACCATGCCCGGCTCATGAGTCTTAGCGGATCGAGGTACCACGGTTAACGGGATTTCACTGGTAAGTTTGATACCCTAGGTTCAAACAGAGGCATCCAAACATGGTGAACATACATAAGACAAATCGGGTTACTTGACGAGCTCGACTAGCTCGAGCGCACAACAAGTTGAACGACATGAAGCGCATAAGCACTTAGCGTGGCCTAACCACTGCCGCCAACTGAAGTACGACTTGGGTTCGTCAGACATATCCTACATGGCAAAAGAATCTCAGCCACAAATTCAATCCCATTACCGATTGCCTGGACTATAATCATAGCCCCAAACGCAATCAATCCTTATTCAAAGTATGAAGAGTAAAGCATAAAAAACAAAGTAATTTAAGCAAGGTAATAAGCATATCATAAAACATGTTATAAAGCATGTTATAAAGCACTATATAAACAAGAATACAAAGACATATATTTCATAAGTTAGCGGTTAAAGTAAACAACCACATGGAGGAAATCATACATGTCTCTAAGGTAGTTGAGAATCCCTTCTCAACACCCTCCTAAGGCATCAACATCCAAACACTTGCTCACACAAGCATTTTCACAAACACTTAACATACACTATTTCAACATACGTAGTGTATGTTAGCAAACATGTATTAGGGCGAGTCCTTTCGCCAAGGAAGTATTCTACACATATATAATATATTTATACAATAAATAATCATGGTAAATACATCTCTAAAATATATACGTATACGGTACTTTCTGTAATACAGTATTTCTACATACATAGTGTATATAAGGAAAACATACATTAGGGTGAATCCTTCTGCCAAATAAGTATTTTATCCATATATCGTACATTCATACAACAAATAATCATGTCAAACACATTTCTAAAAAATAGATGTATACGGTATTTTCTATGAATACCTAGAATATGTAAAATTCCATAATCTACATCTTTAATCAAAACAGAAAACTGAAAGCACTTTGTACATGTACAATTGCATGCAGATCATGAATCTATCATTATCTAACATTGAAAGCTTTGAAAACCATAACCTATACACCTAAAGTCCGTACCTTGTGTCGTAGAATCGTAACGGAGTTGGTAGGTTTGCTAAGCTTTCGTATTCGGTAGTTTGACAACCTAGAGAATGAAATAGGTTAGCTATTTCATAACCTGCAACCTATACAACCCCAAAACAGATTAGGGTTTGAGTTTCTTACCTAGAAACGGAGCTGGAATGGCCGAGAAAGCGATTAGAAGGGAGCGGTGGAGCTCGTGGAGTGGCAGGGAAGCACGGCAGGGAGATTCTCCCACATCTCTCACTTTCTCTCTCTTTCCCTAGGGTTTTTCACAAATTCGGATGGCTGAAATGGGAGAGGGTTTAAGGTCCTTATATAGCCTAAAAACTCGTTGAAATAGACTTGGGAACAAGGTATACTTGGGTTTTGTCCAAAGGGCATCTGTTTCAGCTCAACGGAGCATTTCCGGAGCCCCCCTTGAGCCAAAGGTCGGAGTTAAGCTCACTGACACCGGATCTACATTTAGTTAAATTTTCATTTTAATTGGATTCCCAGATCACACGTGGCAGACCAGTTTTAGTTCAACGGTCAGCGGATCTTGATCGGAGATTCCGAGTACACTGACACGTGTATGAAATTTTTCCTGATCCGAGGGTGTAATTTGGCCTGATTCTGACGGTCAAGTTGCTTAATATTGACCCGCAAGCGACGAGTCTCAGATTACTATTCAAGATATTTATTTTGGAAAGAAATAAGTGTTTTCACACTCTCTCGCTCCGGACTCAAGCGAACAGCCGTGGGACACTGGCTGAATTTGATTTCTGAGATGGTTGTCAAGCCCAGCGAGGCGGTCCTAAGTCCTTAACCTCGTATTTTTTGGACTCCCGATGTGTGGTTCAGATCTGATACGGAGTTTCAACGTGCTCCTGAGAGTAGTCGGGTAATGAGATTGATCCTAGATTTTAGGGTAACCTAGCGTCAATGATTCTACAAGTTTTGGGTCTTACAGATCATATTTAAAGCGATTCAAACAGATTTTGTAGCTAATCTAGTTTAGCACTTAGTTACTTTATCTCATTTTTAAAGGATTTAATCCTAAGTGATCTCTGGTCGAGATGGTACTCAGGCCTTTGTAGTCTGTATATAAGGTGATCCAAGTTATAATACTTAACTAGTTTAAGATAGGGTCTAGGGTGAAAGTACTTAGGAAAATTGAAAGAACAAGGTGGTGAAGGGTGGGATTTGTGAAAGAAATGGGTTCAGAAGCAATTTTAGACTGTGGGATTCAATTCTGACAAGTTAATAAGGTGTTAGGAGCGGCCCATTACCTAAGGATGTCGAATTCCAGGTTGGCAAAAATCTAGGCTGTTACAATCTACCCCCCTTAAAACAAAATTTCGTCCCCGAAATTGCCTAAGGGTAATAAGGAAATATTTCTATTATTTCATTTGCCTAAGACTTTTTGATTTCGAGTTCCTACACGTGGTAGGGTATATACTAGCCTGGTTCATTTTAGTCTACCCCCCTTAAAACTTATTTCTTTATCCATTTGTCATACCCTGATGGTTTGCTACAATTTATTTCTTTACTTATCTGTAGTCTTGACGACAATCCCCAACAATTTATAGTAAGATAGTTATTTTCAATGTTCGACCAACACAGAGAGATGTTTATGGTGGGATTGATCCCGATATATCGATCATCTACTGGGCCAGGGTAGAAAGCTCATCATATCCCTTCTGAATCCTGGTGGATCCTGATCGTCTGCTCGTCAGCAGAGAGTCCATTGGTAGCCACCCAGGATTGAGAATTGGGTTAAGCCGCAAATGTTTCGCAGTTGTGTATTTCAGTAACTCCGTAGTCCGATCACTCTAGAAATGTAGGGCATGTCCATCATTGAAAGGTTCAAATTGTCTATTTCTAAGGTTGCCCTTCAGGTCTTATTCTAAGAGAGTCCTCGTTATTATCTATGTCCAGGGAAATGGTGAATCAAATCTTACTAGATCATCCTAAAATGATTACTCATAGTAGAACTTGCTAGGGCTTCTATAATGTTCGTATTCAACGAGCACAATTTCGATCTTGGGCTAGTGGGGTCGGGTCCACCACGCTTCCGCTGCACCACCCAGATCAAAGAGGTGTATTAGGTGACCTAACTAGATTGGGCTCATACTATTCTACCCCCCTTAAAACTTTATTTTCACCCTCAAGGCTCAAGATTTATGTCATGCTCCGTATATCGGAACAAGGTGTAATTTAGGACCTATCCTTGACATGAAATGGGATGCGATCTCCCACTACGTTAGTCTTCTTTTCATCGATGATGTGTATTATGGCATTGGTACCTATGGGTATCGAAAGGAGCTAAAAATGATGAGTAATGTGGTTGATTTCAGGGGCAGGTGTGAGTTTGAGGCCAGATGCCTAAGTCTACCAAAGGAGGACTATCATTACAGTCCCAACCTACCTTATGTACTCATATCAAGCCTAACGGGCAGGCTATTTTTCTACGTTCATATACACAATATGTATGCCAACATGGCATGTGATTTGGGACCTGATTCTTAACTGTCTGTTGCTCACTTGGGAAATTCCTTAGGCCTAAAAGGAAAAATCTCTATTGGCTATATATTCTTACACTTCTCAAGGACGAAGTTATAAACTTTTGGTTGTAAGTGGTCGAGCCAACACGGAAGGAAAGTTGTGTAGTGGGTCAGAATCGGATACATGGACCTTCTGCCTCGCGAAGACAGAAAATTGTCGTATCAGTTCTTAATCCTAGCTGATCCTGACCCTCTGCTTGATCAGAGCATAGAGTTCATTGGCAACTACCAGGATTGAGAATTCAATTCAAACCGCGAATACCTCGCTTCTATGTCATTCTCTACTCCGTGTTCCCGAGTGTATCAAGTTCTTGAGAAGGCAATTCTAAGGGTGTATTGATTTGACCTAACCTTAAATCTAAGGGATCTATAAGTTTTCTCTTGGCGTGATAAACAAGCTTTCTATGAGTTACCAAGAGTCACTAAAGAAACCTATAAGTATTACGGGGATCCAACGAAAGAATGAGTTTTCTCAGGATTTACTATTGCTCACGGTGGTTACTATTGGAAAGTTGGGGATTTCTTCAGTAACATGCTCATTTGATGCAGACTAATCAACATTTGCTGGCAAATTTTCTCTCTTTTATACACTTGATATCAAAGGAGGAAGTGAAAACTACATTGTTGCTGCAATCGAGGAGGATGAACTGAGTGAGTGAGGTAAAACCACGCCTCGTAACATTTCACATGATTGACCTATTATCCATAATTGGCAGATTGAGCCTTGACATTGTCTATCCTTGATCACAACTGATTTAATCTTCTCTGATACTTTCTTTTGTGGAAATCCGTTGGATGAGAGTAGACAACCACGTTAGTCGTGAGAAAGGTCATTACAGTATACATTTATCTGTCATTTATATCAAATTGTTAGTTATTTTATTTAAATAAAACTGTACTTTGCTTTTAGAGATGAAGGGGAGGATGTTCCCACTAAGAGTCGCCATTTTGGCGTTTATACAAACGCCAAAAAGTGATAATGTTCTTACCATCGAATAATAATCCCCAGCAGAGTCGCCATTTTGTTTCGACAAGAAAACAAATGTGTTTAATTTGGTGGATTTATTCAATGATAACAAACAAAGAATGAGAGAACATTGATCACATTTATTTGAGTTCATTTACATCCTCTGATTCCCTTGATTCTGAAAACAAAGCACAATCAATCAAAACAGACAAGATAGCCTGATAGAAATTTTGGGCAACATTCCGACGCTATTTTCGTCATCTCCTAGATACTTAGGAGGAATTGCTGAATCGATCGACCAATCTCCAAGGAGATAGAAATTTCGATAGCATAACGACGTTATTTCGGTCATCTTCCAATACTTAGGAGGAATTGCTGATTCGATCAGCCAATCTCGGGCTTGAAATCAGCTCTAAGCATTCTTCCAGTCATTCCTCTTTGAAATGTGAAAACCCTCTTTAGAATACGTTTCGCAGGTGGTGGAACAGATCCTTTCGTTGCGAGGGTCGCTCAACAGATTCTTCTGTTGCGCAGGTCACGTAATCAATTTCCCCATTGCGCAGGTTGCGTAAGGGCAGATCGTGCAACAGGAATCTTTCATTGGACAAAACTTTGTGTTGCCTGTCTTCTATTGCGCAGTTTGCGTAAGGACTCTCTTTCGTTACGCGAATCATGCAACTACTTTCTCTGTTGCACAAGTCACACAACAACTTCTTCTGTTGTGCGGGTCGCGCAACTGCATACCTCTCTCTCTCCTCACTTCTTCTTCTCCATTTCTTCACCAATCCAACCGATCCAACCACCCCTTCAAATGAAGTAGGGAGGGGTATTTATAGGCCCCATCACTCTTATAAAGTGGTGATCACCACCACTTATCCATTCATATATGGATATCTTCTTTTCTTAAACCATGGTGTCCACCAAGCTTTCTCTTAAGTGGTGGTGTACAACCTCTCTTTACTAAAATGACACCTGTGCATGCTTTATTACCAAAATACCCTTTCTAATCCCTTTTTACTGAAATACCTAAATTACCCTTGGACACTGACTTTTACCAAAATACCTAAACTACCGCTGGACATGGATTTTTACCAAAATACCTAAACTACCCCTGGACATGGATTTTTATCAAAATACCTAAACTACCCGTGGACATGGATTTTTACCAAAATAGCCCCGACATGGATTTTCATCAAAATACCCCCAAAGTGGATTTTTACCAAAATACCTCCGGAGTTGATTTTTACCAATGGATTTTTACCAACATACCCTCGAACATGGAATTTTACCAAAATACCCCCGAACATGGATTTCTCTCACTACTGTAATGAGATATTTTTTTGTGCCTCAACAAAAAGAATGCTAAGCAATTACAGAATTGTGCAAGATTCTATGGTTTTATATTATGATAATTCTAGTGCAATTAATATATCTAAAAATCCAATCCAGCATTCACGAACCAAGCACATTGACATTAGATATCACTACATTCGAGAATTAGTGGAAGAAAAGAAAATTTCTTTGGAATATATTCCGACCGAGACTCAACTTGCTGACATATTCATAAAACCACTCGACAAAAGCAGGTTTGTTAAATTGAAATTTGATCTTAGTATGTGTAATATGAATTGTTGATTCATGTATTTCTGTATCATAATGTATATATTTGTCATTTAAAATTTTTAGATTTCAAAATTTATGAAAATTGCACATTTTTGGGTTGTACATGACCAGTTGAGTACATACTTGACCAGCCGTGAACCGCGGGTTTGGTGCTTTATTTGAGGAAAAATCACTTTTTCCTCATTTGAGTTGTCTTCTCCAATGAGCCCATCATCGACCGGTCGAACCCATCTTCGATTCCTCCGTGGTTAGTGCATTGTTTTCGATTTTCTTGTAGATTCTAGTCCTTTATACTTCCTTTTCATCATTTATGTGATTTATTTCATGTTTTAAGTTGATTTTTGGGGTTTTCTACTAAAAAATATGATCTACTAGAAACCCACTTTACCTCTTTTGCTGTAACATCCCGAAAATCGGGGGTCGAGTAGTAACTCAACTCCCGAGTTCCAGAACATCACATATGCAACAAAATGAATGATGATTGAATGCTGACTGTATTCGTGCATTGAACATGAGTGAGATTAAACCAAAACAACATACCATGCTCCAGAGACAGTTAAATTGCAAGTGGAAGACTGTGATAAATATATAAAATATAAAAACTGTGGTGAGTCTCCAGAGTGTGATAATGTTACCAGGTTAAACTAATTACAAGTACAATTCTAAAATATACCAAATGTGAGGAACTGTAATGTCTTCTATCCCCCGTCAATACATTACCAGGTCTTCATAGACCGGTCAGAGAGTTATATGTAGGAGAACTCCTCCTCAACATCATAGTAGTAATCTGGCTCTACTTCATAAGCATCGTCATCACCTGAAACTCAACAAAACTGGTTGGTGTGTACAACACCGTCCCGTAACGTGGGAGTGAGTGATCAACTCAGTGGAACAGTAAAGCATAGGTTAACATGTTATCAATTCAGTCAAGCAGTAATGATAAAGCAGTAAAATCAAACACTCCTAACTACTCTTATTAATACAAGTATGAATGTAGTCATGATGTATGCCCTTGCCAAACCACTCTCATGCAACATCATCTTACGTTCGTGGATGCATACCTCCCTCAGTGCTCCACATCTACCAGGCACATGCGGTGCGATGATGAGCATGATTACCGAGTAGTTATTAGTCCATTTCAAACAGTAGTATTGGGAAACTAAGGTACCTCCCTTGTATCATTCCCAGACATGATCCATTCTAGGGTCGTCAATCCTAGTTAATCTCATATGATATTATGGTTCGAGAGGCATCACGAAGGCATCGCAAAGGGCTCGTCACCCGTCAGCATAGATATAAATCTCACCGTATGTGGCTCAATTGCTGGCCATCAGCTCGAATACAGGTCTCACCGTACTTAGCTCAATCGCGGGCCGTCAACTCAAATACAGGTCTCACCATACTCGGCTCAACTCATGCTCTAGTTGCTGCGTAGGGCTCATCACCAATCACAGACTTTAGAGTCTACTCGAAGACACTACGAAGGACTCGTAGCCCGTCAACACGAATACAGGTCTCACCGTACTCGGCTCTCGTCGTAGGTGTCGACAGCTCGAATACAGTGTCTCATACTACCGTATTCGGCTCACGAGTTTGGTTGCTTAATGGTCACTACGGGGAGGCACGTGGCCCCAGCGTAGGCCGACAGCTCGACCACGGTGTCCCATACCACCATGCCCGGCTCATGAGTCTTAGCGGATCGAGGTACCATGGTTAAAGGGATTTCACTGGTAAGTTTGGTATCCTAGGTTCAAGCAGTTACGTCCAAACACGGTGAACAAACATTAGATATATTGGGTTACTTGGTGAGCTTGACTAGCACGAGCGCCCGTTGAGTTGTACGACATGAAGTGCATAAACACTTCGTGTGGCCTAACCACTGCTGACAAGCAACGCAAGACTTGGGTTCATCAAACACGTCCTACGTGGAGGATGAATCTCAGCCACGAATTCGATCCCATTACCGACTGCCTGGACCATACAATAGCCCCAATCACATTTAATTGCAGATAGGCAAAGCAGAAATGGATCAAGATTCAAATCATACAATCAATCTGGTATTATCCGTTTAGGGCTGTCAGGGCTATTGCACGCACTCATTGCTCCACTCCCCCATCACCCATGACGGATCATACAATATAAACATGAATTTAAACATACGCATTACATAAAAAAAATCATACAATCAGTTGAGCATGTTAACAAGCATATCATAAAGCATATTATAAAGCATGTTATAAAGCATGTTATGAAGCACTATATAAATAGGAATACAACACATATATTTCATAAGTAAGTGGTTAAAGTGAACAACCTCATGGAGGAAATCATACATGGCTCTAAGGTAGTTAAGAATCCCATCTCAACACCTACCTAAGGCATCATCATCCAAACACTTACTCACACAAGCATTTTCACAACACTTAGAATACACTATTTCAACATACATAGTGTTTGTTAGCAAAACATGTATTAGGGCGAGTCCTTTCGCCAAGCAAGTATTTTACGCATATATAATATATTCATATAGCAAACAATCATGACAAACACATTTTTAAAATTTATACGTATACAGTATTTTCTATGAATACCTAGTATATGTAAAATTCCATATTCTACGTCTTGTGCAATTGCACTTTGTACATGTGCAATTGCATACAGATCATGAATCTATCATTTCTGACATTGAAAGCATTGAAAACCATAACCTATACACCTAAAGTCCGCACCTTTTATCGTAGAATCGAAACGGAGTCGATAGAATTGCTAAGTTTTCGTATTCGGTAGTTTGGCAACCTAGAGAACGAAATAGGTTAGCTATTTCATAACCTACAACCTATACAGGGTTATGTTTCTTACCTAGAAACAGGGCTGGAATCGTCGGGAAAGTAATTAGAACGGAGCGGTGGAGCTCGTGGAGTGGCAGGGAAGCACGGCAGGGAGATTCTCCCACATCTCCCACACTCTCTCTCTTTTCTCTCTTCTCTCTCTAGAGTTTCTCTCAAATTCGTATGGCTGCAATAAGGGAGGGTTTAAGGTTCTTATATAGCCTAAAAACTCACCGAAATAGATTCTAGGTCAATGTATACTTAGGTTATAACCAAAGTGGACCTGTTTCAGCTCAACGGAGGACTTCTGACAGGCCTCCTTGAGCCAAAGGTCGGACTTAAGCTCACAAACTATGGATCTAGGTTCCATTAAGTTTTCATTCCAGCAGGGTTCTCAGATCACGCGTGACGGACCAGTTTCAGTTCAACGGTCAGCGGATCTCGATCGGAGATTCTGAGTACATGGATATGTGTATGAAATTTCTCCTGATCTGAGGGTGTAATTTGGTCTGATTCTGACGGTCTGGTTGCTTAAAACTGATCCGCAAGCGACAAGTCTCATATTACTATTCAAGATATTTTTTTATAAATAAATCTAAGTGTTTTCACACTCCTCGCTCCGGACTCAAGCGAACAGCCATGGGACACTGGCTGGATTTGATTTTCGAGATGGTTGTCAAGCCTAACGAGGCGGTCCTAAGTCCTTAACCTCGTATTTTTCAGACTCCCGATGTGCGGTCCAGATCTGATACGGAGTTTCAACGTGCTCCTGAGAGCAGATCATATTTAAAGCGATTGATCCTAGATTTTAGGGTAACCTAGCATCAATGATTCTACAAGTTTTGGGTCTCGCAGATCGTATTTAAAGTGATTCAGACGGATTTCGTAGCTAATCTAGTTTAGCAGTTAGTTACTTTGTCTCATTTCTAAAGGATTTAATCCTAAGTGATTTCTAGTCGAGGTGGTACTCAGGCCTTTGTAGTTTGTATATAAGGTGATCCAAGTTATAATACTTAACTAGTTTAAGATAGGGTCTAGGGTGAAAGTACTTAGGAAAATTAAAAGAACAAGGTGGTGAAGGGTGGGATTTGTGAAGGAAATGGGTTCAGAAGCGATTTTTAGACTGTGAGATTCAGTTCTGACAAGTTAATAAGGTGTTAGGAGCGGCCCATTGCCTAAGGACGCTATTTCCAGGTTGGCAAAAATTCAGGCTGTTACATTTGCAATCTCCATTTTTCTTGATATTTTTGTTGCATATGGAAGGTAGAACTAAGAAGAAAGGATCTTGTGGTCCCTCTTCATCTCGGTTGACTCCTATCACAGTGCGCCACCTTATGTGCAGGATATTCGGTTGCACAATGTTATAGTAGAATAGCCCATTAATGTTGATCATTTGGCTCTGTTTAATATCCTTCCTCTCCTTCAGTTTGTAGGATGGAATAACATACTACATTGGGGTGGGCCGGCATACCGCTCCACTGCGTAGGCTATGTATGCTTGCATTACTGATTTTTTTGCTGAAAATATGACTTTTACTATTGTGACTAGAGAAGGTCCAATTGATGTGGACCGTCATCTTATCTCTGGATTAATGGATATACCTGTCAATGACAAAGGTATTCCCATTAGCACTCTAGTGGCAAAACCCTCTGAAACTGAGAAGCGAATGCTCACTAGAGATTTATGCAATATAGATGCAGAAAGGAATACTGCTGGAAATGCGCTTGCCTCAAAGTTTTTATTACCCAGATACAGAATCCTTCATAGGATTTTCATTTTGAATGTTTAACCTATAACCTATAACCTAAACTTATAACCTTAACCTAAACCTAAAACCAAAACCTAAACCTATAAGCTAAAACCAAAACCTAAACCTATAAGCTAAAACCAAAACCTAAACCTATACCTAAACCTTAACCTGTTCTCAAATCCCTAAACCTAAACCTACACACGATCCCAATCTCAACTCCCTAACCTAAACCTAAACCTAAACTTGAAAACCCAACAGTAAACCCGATCTCAAACCCGAACCTGATTTCTTAAACCTAAACTTTAACCTATTCTCAAATCCCTAAACTTAAACCAACACCAAATCCTAATCTCAACTCCCTAACCTAAACCTAAACGTAAATATGAAAACCCAAGCCTAAACCCGATCCTGAACCTGAACTCGATTTCCTAAACCTAAACCTTAACCTATTCTCAAATTCCTAAACCTAAACCTACACCAAATCCTAATCTCAACTCCCTAACTTAAACGTAAACCTAAACTTGAAAACACAAACCCGATCCCGAACCCGAACCCGATTTCCTAAACGTAAACCTTAACCTATTCTCAATTCCCAAAGTCAGAACCTATAACATATAACCTAAACCTAAACCTAACCTAAACCTATAACCTTAACCTAAACCCAAAACCTTAACCTTAACCTAAACCAAAACCTATAACCTTAACCTAAACCAAGACCTATAACCTAAACCTTAACCTATAACCTATAACCTATAAATTAAACTTATACCCTTAACTTAAACCTAAACCTATAAACTAAAACCTAAACCTAAACCAAAACCTAGACCTTAACCTAAACCTATAAGCTAAAACCTAAACCTAAAACCTAAATGTATTCTCAAATCCCTAAACGTAAACCTACACCAAATCCTAATCTTAACTCCCTAACTTAAACCTAAACCTAAACTTGAAAACTCAAACCTAAACCCGAACACGAACCCTATTTCCTAAACCTAAACCTTAACGTATTGTCAAATCCCTAAACCTAAACTTACACCAAATCCTAATCTCAACTCCCTAACCTAAAAAAAAAAAAAAAAAACTTGAAAACGCAAACCTAAACCCGAATCCGAACCTTATTTCCTAAACCTAAACCTTAGCCTTTTCTCAATTCCCAAAGCTATAACCTATAACCTATGACCTAAACCTAAACCTAACCTAAACCTATAACCTTAACCTAAACCTAAAACCTATACGTTAACCTAAACCAAAACCTATAACGTTAAGCTAAACCTAAAACCAAAACCTATACCTTAACCTAAACCTATAAACCTAAACCAAAACCTATAACCTAAACTTATAACCTTAACCTAAACCTAAACCTAAACATAAACCTAAAAGCTAAAACCTAAACCTAAACATAAAACCTTAACCTATTCTCAAATACCTAAAGCTAAACCTCCACCAAATCCTAATCTCAACTCCCTAACCTAGACCTAAACCTAAACATGAAAATCCAGGCCTAAACCCGAACCCAATTTCCTAAACCTAAACCTTAACCTATTCTCAAATCCCTAAACCTAAACCTACACCAAATCCTAATCTCAACTCCCTAACCTAAACCTAAACCTAAACTTGAAAACCCAAACCCGATCCCAAACCCGAACCCGATTTCCTAAATGTAAACCTTAACCGATTCTCAATTCCCAAAGTCAGAACCTATAACCTATAACCTATAACCTAAACTTAAACCTAACCTAAACCTTTAACCTTAACCTATAACCTAAAACTATAACCTTAACCTAAACCCAAAACCTAAACCTTAACCTAAACCAAAACCTATAACCTTAACCTAAACCAAGACCTATAACCTAAACCTTAACCTATAACCTATAACCTATAACTTAAACTTATAACCTTAACCTAAGCCTAAAACCAAAACCAAAACCTATAACCTAAACCTATAAACTAAAACCTAAACCTAAACCAAAACCTAAACCAAAACCTATGACCTTAACCTAAACCTATAAGTTAAAACCTAAACCTAAACCTAAACCTAAAACCTAAATGTATTCTCAAATCCCTAAACCTAAACCTACACCAAATCCTAATCTTAACTCCCTAACCTAAACCTAAACCTAAACTTGAAAACCCAAACCTAAACCCGATCCCAAACCCGAACCCTATTTCCTAAACCTAAACCTTAACCTATTCTCAATTCCCAAAGCTATAACCTATAACCTATAACCTAAACCTAAATCTAACCTAAACCTATAACCTTAACCTATAACCTTAACATAAACCCAAAACCTATACCTTAACCTAAACCAAAACCTATAACCTATATCCTTAACCTAAACCAAAACTCAGTAACCTAAACCTTAACCTAAACCTAAAACCTAAAACCTAAACCTAAACCTAAAACCTAAATGTATTCTCAAATCCCTAAATCTAAACCTACAACTAATCCCAATCTCAACTCCTAACCTAAACCTAAACCTAAACTTGAAAACCGAAGCCTAAACCCGATCCCGAACCCGAACCCGATTTCCTAAAGTTAAACCTTAACCTATTCTCAAATCCTTAAACCTAAACCTTAACCTATTTTCAAATCCCTAAACCTAAACCTTAACCTATTCTCAAATCCCTAAACCTAAACCTACACCAAATCCTAATCTCAACTCCCTAACCTAAACCTAAACCTAAACTTGAAAACCCAAACCTAAACTCGATCCCGAACCCGAACCCGATTTCCTAAACCTAAACCTTAACCTATTCTCAATTCCCAAAGTTATAACCTATAACCTAAACTTAAACCTAAACCTAAACCTAACCTAAACCTAAACCCAAAACCTAAACCTTAACCTAAACCAAAACCTATAATCTTAACCTAAACCAAAACCTATAACCTAAACCTTAACCTATAACCTATAACTTATAACTTATAACCTAAACATAAAACCAAAACCTAAACCTATAACCTAAATCTATAAACTAAAACCTAAACCTATAACCAAAACCAAAACCTATAACCTTAACCTAAACCTTAACCTATAACCTAAACCTTAACCTATAACCTAAACTTATAACCTTAACCTAAACCTAAAACCAAAACCTAAACATATAACCTAAACCTATAAGCTAAAACCTAAGCCTAAACCTAAACCTAAAACCTAAATGTATTCTCAAATCCTTAAACCTAAACCTACACCTAATCCCAATCTCAACTCCCTAACCTAAACTTAAACCTAAACTTGACAACCCAAGCCTAAATCCGATCCCGAACCCGAACTAGATTTTCTAAACCTAAACCTTAACCTATTCTCAATTCCCTAAAGCTAAACCTACACCAAATCCTAATCTCAACTCCATAACCTAAACCTAAACCTAAACATGAAACCCTAAACCCAATCTCGAACCCGAACCCGATTTCCTAAACCTAAACCTTAACCTATTCTCAAATCCCTAAACCTAAACCTACACTAAATCCTAATCTCAACTCCCTAACCTAAACCTAAACCTAAACTTGAAAACCCAAACCTAAACACGATCCCGAACCTGAACCTGAACCCTATTTCCTAAACCTAAACCTTAACCTATTCTCAATTCCCAAAGCTATAACCTATAACCTATAACCTAAACCTAAACTTATAACCTTAACCTAAACCCAAAACCTATACCTTAACCTAAACCAAAACCTATAACATGTGTTTGTGTTTGGATGAATGTAGTTTGTCTGAATTCCATAGGATTATTTGTGTTTGGATGAATGTAGTTTGTTTGAATGGATTTACGTAGTTTGGGTTTAGATGGATGTGAATATGAATATGAATATGATGAAATATATTATATAACGGGTGTATATCAGGAAGAATATGATGAAATTTTTGATGGAATATTTTTTAAAAAAAGAGACCCTTTAGCAACGAAAATTTTCGTCGCTAAATGTCTCATCCACTTTTTTAGCTACGAAAATTTTCGTAGCTAAAAGTAAACCCTTGGATTTTTTCAAAAACTATTAACAGCCTTTTGGCAACGAACATTTTCGTCGCTAAAAAGTCAGGCCAAATAGTTAAAAGTTTCAACACTTTTGGCGACGCACATTTTCGTCGTTAAAAATATTATTGGCAACATTTTTGGTTTATCGCTAAAAGTTAGGGTGGAAAAGGTTCAATACTTTTTACGACGAACATTTTCATCGCAATAAATATATTGTGCGACGGTTTTTGTTCGTTGCTAAAAGTCAGGGCCAAATAGATCTGGCAAAAGGTTTAACACTTTCGGCGATGAAACATTTCCTCGCTAAAATTATTATTGGCGAAGGTTTTGGTTCGTCGCTAAAAGTCGGCGCCAAATTTAGCACATCGATAGTTTCAACACTTTTGGCGACGAAACTATTTGTCACTAAACATATTATTGGTGACGGTTTTGGTTCGTCGCTAAATGTCAGAGACAAATAGGGCCAAATTTATCGAGGTAAAACATTCAGTACTTTTAGCGACAAACATTTTCTTCTATAAAATTATTATTGGTAACGGTTTTAGTTTGTCGCTAAAAGTCATGGCCAAAAAGGGCAAATTTTACTAACTTATAATTTACAATACTTTTGGCGACGAATATTTTCGTCGCTAAAAAGATATTGGCGACGGTTTTGGTTCGTTGCTAAAATTCAGGGCTAAAACGTTGGTGAAAAATTGAAAAACCTTTAGCGACGAACATGTTCATCGCTAAAAGTGACATTTAGCTACAAATTTAAAATTTCGTCGCTAAAAGTAAACTTTTAGCAATGAAATTTACTTTCGTCGCTAAAAACCCTCTTTCTTGTAGTGTCTTCTCTCATTGGCAGTTCCTGACTCATCATAGGCAAGTGAGTCGTCGTCTTTAGCCACTCATCCTAGTCAAAATCCCAGTCATGTCTTGCCGGCCATTCAATCGCACTCATAGAAATCGCCCTATGAATGGGAGAGGGCAGTGTGGTGATCCGATTAGCAAAATTAAAGGTGAGGAGCACGGGCTCCTTTTTGTAGGCAAGATGCTTACTGGTAGTTTTGAAGCGTTTATGTGACGATTGGTTAAGAGATGGTGATGGTTCAGTGGCTTGGGAAGATGAAGGATTTAGCAGTTCTTGGTGAGAGGGTTGTGCGGTGGAAGATTCAATGAGATGGTAAGTCCTCTTGGTGCGGGCCATGGTGAAAAAAGTTTAAGTTCTAGAAAAAGTCTAAAAAATGCTAAGTCTGAAAGATTCTGCAAAGAGGGTTTGTGCGGGTCTCTCAAACAAAGTCGATTACGTGGGCCGGCGTAGCGCCATAGTGCCTTACGCGAACAGGATATCTGCTGCACGGGTCGCACAAACAAAGTTAGTTGTGCGGGGAGATAGTAAAGAGGCTGAGCTTCACTAGAAGAAAAAAACGGAAAGTGGGAAATGAGTAAAGGCTACCAGTATTTATAGAGGATAGGGTCCGACTACGGTACTCGAGTGCCTGTTGTGTGGGTGCGCGCAAACGATTGCAAGGTGGAAAAATAGGTGTTGATCCTGATTCTTTGATTCTAAAGAACAAAGAAAGGATAAAGGGGTCATCTGTTGAGGCATAAAAAGAGATTGAAAGATAGAAATTAGAAGAAAGGTGTAACATCCCAGATTTTTGCCAATCTGGAATTAGACTTCCTTAGGCAATGGGTTGCTCCTGACACCTTATTAACCGGTCAGAACTCAATTCCACAGTCTAAAATCACTTCTTAACCCATTTCCTTCACAAATCCCACCCTTCACCACCTTATTCTTTTAATTTTTTTAAGTACTTTAACCTTAGACACTATCTTAAACTAGCTAAATAGTATAACTTGGATCACTCTATATACAAACTACAAAGGACTAAGTACCACCACAGACAGAAATCTTATAGGACTAAATCCTTTAGAAATGAGATAAAGTAACTAAGTGTTAAACTAGATTAGCAACGAAATCCGCTTGATCCACTTTAAATACGATCTGCAAGACCCAAAACTTGTTGAATCATTGACGCTAGGTTACCCTAAAATCTAGGATCAATCTCATTACCCGGCTGCTCTCGGGAACATCCCGAAACTCCGTATCAGATCTGGACCGCACGTCGGAAGTCTGAATAACACGAAGTTAAGGAATTAGGACCGCCTCGCTGAGCTTGACAACCATCTTGGAAATCAAATCCAGATAGTGTCTCACGGCTGTTCGCTTGAGTCCGGAGCGAGAGTGTGTGAAAACACTTGTTTTCTTTACAAATAAATATCTCAAATAGTAATCTGAGACTTGTCGCTTGCGGGTCAGTATTAAGCAACCTGACCATCAGAATCTGACCCAAATATACCCTCGGATCAGGAAAAATTTCATAAACATATCCATGTACTCGGAATCTCCGATCAAGATCCACTGACCGTTGAACTGAAACTGGTCCGCCACGTGTGATCTGGGAAATCGATCGAAACAAAAACTTAACTCCACCTAGATCCAATGTCTGTGAGCTTAAGTCCGACCTTTGGCTCAAGGAGGCCCGCCAGAAGTCCTCCGTTGAGCTGAAACCAGCTCGCTTTGGTTATAACCTAAGTATACCTTGACCTTAAGTCTATTTTGGGGACATTTTAGGCTATATAAGGACCTTAGAACCCTCTCTCTCACAGCCATACGAATTTGAGAGAAACCCTAGAGAGAGAAGAGAGAAAAGAGAGAGAATGTGTGGGAGCAGTGGGAGAATCTCCCTGCCACTCTTCCCTGCTGCTATACGTGTCCAACCACTCCAATCTAATCACTTTCCCGGCGATTCCGGCTCCATTTCTAGGTAAGAAAGCCTAACCCTAATCTGTTTTGGGGTTTAGACAGATAACTAACCTATTTCATTCTATAGGTTACCAAACTGCCGAATCCAGAAGCTTGGCAAACCTATCGACTTTGTTACGATTCTACGACAAAAGGTGCGGACTTTAGGTGTATAGGTTACAGTTTTCAACACTTTCAATGTTAGATAATGATAGATTCATGATCTGCATGCAATTGCACATGTACAAAGTGCTTTCTGTTTTCTGTTTCGATTAAAGATGTAGATTATGGAATTTTACATATTCTAGGTATTCGTAGAAAATACCATATACGTATAAATTTTGAAAATGTGTTTGACATGATTATTTGTTGTATAAATATATGACATATGGATAAAATACTTATTTGGCGAAAGGATTCGCCCAAATACATGTTTTACTAATATACACTATGTATGTAGAAATATTGTATTGTAGAAAGTACCGTATACATATATATTTTAGAGATGTGTTTGCCATGATTATTTGTTGTATAAATATATTATTTATGCGTAAAATACTTGCTTGGCGAAAGGACTCACCCTAATACATGTTTACTAACATACACTAAGTATGTTGAAATAGTGTATGTTATGTATTTGTGAAAATGCTTGTGTGAGTAAGTGTTTGGATGTTGATGCCTTAGGAGGGTGTTGAGATGGGATTCTCAACTACCTTAAAGACATGTATGATTTCCTCCATGAGGTTGTTTACTGAAACCGCTTGTGCGATATATGTGTTTGTATTCCTATTTATGTAGTGCTTTATAACATACTTTATAACATGCTTACTAACATGCTTGAATTACTTTGTTTATTATGCTTTACTCCACATGCTATGAATAAGGATTGATTGAGTTTGGGACTATGTGTATAGTCCAGACAATCGGTACCAGACTTGAGATTGTGGTTGAGATTCATGTCACCACGTAAGATGTGTTTGACGATCCCGAGTCGTACGTCAGTTGGCGACAGTGGTTAGGCTAGGCGAAGTGCTTATGCACTTCATGTCGTTCAATTGATTGTGCGCTCGAGCTAGTCAGGCTCGTCAAGTAACTCGATATGTTTAATGTATGTTCACCATGTTTGGTCGCTACTGCTTGAACCTAGGGTACCAAACTTACCAGTGGAATCCCGTTAACCATGGTACCTCGATCCGCTAAGACTCATGAGCCGGGCATGGTGGTATGGGACACCGTGGTCGAGCTGTCAGCCTATGCTGGGGCCACGTGCCTCCCTGTAGTGACCAGTGAGCAACCAGACTCGTGAGCCGATTATGGTGGTATGGGACACTATATTTATGCTGTCGGCCTACATTGATAAGATGATGGGGGAGTGGTGCAACGATTCCGTGTAACAACCCTGATAACCCTTTGTAGTGACCTTGAGCATACTCTGAATTTAGGGTGAGGCGATGAGTTTTGCCGCAGTGTATAGAGTATGAGCTAGGCCTGTATCTGTATAGTGATGAATCGTTAAAAAGTTGATGGGGGAGTAGTGCAACGACTCCGTGTAACAGCCCTGACAGCCTCTGCAGTGACCTAGAACACATTATCGTATGAGATTAACTAGGACTGACGACCCTAGAATGGATCATGTTTGGGAATGATATAAGGGAGGTACCATAGTTTCTCAATACTGCTGTTTGAAATGGATTAATAACTACTCGGTAATCATGCTCATTATCGCATTGCATGTGCCTGATAGATGTGGAGCACTGAGGGATGAACGCATTCGCGAACGTAAGATGGTGTCGTATGAGGGTGGTTTGGCACGGGCATTCATCATATCATTTCATACTTGCATTTAATAAGAGTAGTTAGGATTGTTTGATTGTACTGCTTTATCATTACTGCTTGACTGAATTGATAACATGTTAACCTATGCTTTATTGTTCCACTGAGTTAGCTACTCATCCCACGTTATGGGACGGTGTTTTAAAACACCCACCAGACCCTGTATCAGATGCAGGTATCACTGGAGCACAAAAGACTGAGCCCGACTTCTATAACGATTAGGAGGAGTTCTCCTACATGCAATTCGCTGGAGGCTTTGCATAGGCTGTCCAGTGCTACGAGGCTATAGGGTTGATAATTTTAGTTGTACTATTTTGACATTTTGTTTCAGAACCCAACATGTATATATACGGTGACTCAGTTAGTGTTCATACTCTGGAGATCGAGAATGTTTTGTTTTATATATATCTATATACACCTTTCAGTCTTCCGCTTATGTTTTATACATGGATCTGGAGTATGAATTACTGTTTTGGTAGAATCTCACTCATTTTATTGTACTAACACAGACAACATTTAATCATCATTATCTATATTGCATAAGTGAGTTATGGAACTTGAGAGTTGAGTTACTACTCGACCCTCAATTTTTTGGGATGTTACAGTTGGTATCAAAGCATGATTTGGATTAAATCGGACCTGGGTTATGGTCACACAACGCACTCTGACGCACTCTGACTTAGAAGGGAGCGACGGAACGTAGAAACAGACTTAGGTTCTCTAATTTCGCCAAATAACACAATGGGTTGAGATCAACCGTAAAGATTGGACCCGTAGGCCTCAATGATTGCACGAAACGATCTCGAATCACCTCTAGGCCGTCAGTCGACGGGTTTGAGTCATTCTCTAGAAATGAATGCCCTTAGGTTGTGAGTCAACCACACCACCTTACACTTCATCTCAAAGCCTAGAACCACTTTTTATCCAATTCCTTCAAAATCTCTCCTTGCACCACTTCATTCTTTAATTTTTTCTAAATTCTTTCATACCAGATATAAATTCTAACATATAAATGATGAAGAATGATACTTAAACAAAAAGTTACTATAAATAGTAAATATATGTATAAATTGGACTTTTGACCATTCAAACTTTGGAATATAACCAAGTAACAGGGTTAGTTGGATAGATTAGCACCTCCTACCCTAAAATCATATGCCACACATCATATAAAATTATTCCAGTTTACAAATTGGCCCCGAAAATGTCTCAAATGGAGTCGGGGGCCACACTATGCTATCCGGGGGGACCCGGGACAGACCCGGGGTACCATTGGCCCCTTGGGATGGTGGAGAACACCACCCAGCTATGGTGGCGTGGTGCCAGACAAAGTAGACCGCGGCGGAACCGCGGTCCAGCGGGCCTGGGCGGGCCGTAGTTCGTTGGCTGGCTTGTTTTCGGTCACTTTTTTCTATAATTTTGATCCAAATTCAAAAAGTCATATCTCCCTCGTTATAACTCCAATTTAGGTGATTCAAAATCCAGATTTAAGCTTGATAAGTCTAGTTTCATATAAAAATAAGTAAAAAATATAGTAAAATATTTAATATAGTTAAATATGGGTCATTGTGTCAACTATGTGAAAATCATTAGTTTGGACAGTTGCTGCTTCTAGAATTTTTAGAAATTTTCTACAAGAAGAAATCTAATGAAATTTGGTGGAGATGAAGTATACTTGATGATGAACTATTAGAAAAATAATTAAAATAATAGACCAACTAGAAATGACAGAGAAAGGTATAGAACTTCCCTAGGCATGTGTGGTGCCTACCAAATTTTGTGGGGGCCCCTCTTTCTTGTCTGTTTGGCCCTCTCTCTCTCGAACACCCTTCCAAGCTCTCTCTTCTCCACAAAACTTCTGATTTTTCAAAGAAATCGCCCCTCCAACCTCTTCTTCCTTCATTTTCGTGCACCCCCTTCACCACGCATTCGAACTCTCTTTACCTACCCTCATATCCTTTTCATTCTCTCTCATTTGGGCTCTAACATGCCCCATTTGGAGCTCAAATCATGTAAGCTCTCAAACCCATCCAATCTTTGCATTTTCCTCCTTTAATCCTTGTCTTTATGGGCCTCTACAACCCCTGCTGAGACCCAAGTCCATGGAGAACCTAATCTCCAACCCTTTTTTTCCCTTTTTCTTCACTTTTCCATAGCCTTCACAACCTCCAAATGATGGGACATTTGGAGCCCGTTCGATCAACTACAAGTGAGATTAGGTGGATGGAATTGTAAAAGTAATAATAAATATATGTGTAAGGTATGGCCCCTAGATTGGGTGTATCCCATGTTTTCCAATGCCATGTTTAGAATGTATACAATGAAAAGTATATCCCGGGTTTTCCTGTCAAATTACACTTAGCAATTCCTCATCATGGGATATGGAAATCCCATTTTAATCCCCACCTACCCTCCTACCAACATGCCATTCCCAATCCTGAGTAGGGATTAGCAATACAGTCCCATTTAATACCACTTAAGACCACTGGCCAAATAGTGTTGAAGTGATAAAGTCCCTCGATATACATTAACCCACCACACTCTGATAGCTTAAGCTTTTAGAGTAAATGGTTGTTTGACAAATGGGCCCTTAGAGTTTTGGACCTAGAGCGGTGCTCCTAGATTTCGACAGACCTGACCGTATAGGGAATTCAACAAATTTATAATGTGAACCTTAGGACCCTCTTAGCTGGTATGAGCATGTGTGTAGTGCTCGAGCGTAGTTAAATTTAAGTTTAGGCAACTCAATCCCAATTAGAAAACTTTGATCCTAAGTGATAAAATAGTTTCTTATATTAGAAAAGGTATAAAATCATCTAGTGTATAAGCATAGACTTTGGATTACGACTTGTGGATTACCGCTACTCCTAAATTAAAACAAGACTACTGGTTAGGCTAAGGAAAGTAAAAGACTAATTAATCATGTTAATCCAATTGCATGATAGACTTAGTTAGTTGGCTTGAATAGGTTGGAGCGAGACCCCGTTCCTTTGTTGAATCCCCTCGGTACTCATGGGCTTATTTAATAACTCTTAGAAAAGTTGTTTGATTAGTAACTATACACGCTCAGTATCCCTTGGATTTAATGTTAGGTCAAATCAATACAATCCTTAGAATCGCCTTCTCAAGGACTTAGTACTATCGGGACCACGGAGCAAAGAAACTACATATAAGCGAGGTATTCACGGTTTGAATTGAATTCTCAATCCTGGTAGTGACCAATGAACCCTATGCTCTGATCAAGCAGAAGGTTGGGATCTACTAGGATTAAGAAATGATATGGCAACTTTCTATCCTAGCTAGGCAGGAGGTCCATGTATCCGACTCAGACCCACTACACAACATTCCTTCCGTGTTGGCCTGACCACTTGCAACTAAAAGTTTATAACTTCGTCTTTAAGAAGTGTTAAGAACATATAGCCAATAGAGATTTTCTTTTAAGCCCAAGGAATTTCCCAAATGGGTAACAGATAGTATTCCTAGGTCCAAGATTACATGTCATGTCGGCATACATATTGTGCATATGAACGTAGAAAGATAGCCTACCTGTTAAGCTAGACATGATTAAATAGGATAAGTCTGGACCGTGACAAAAATCCTTGGTAGAATTAGGTATCTTAGCTCCTTTCTATAACCATAGGTACCAATGCCATAGCACACATCATCGATGAGAGGAAGACCAATGTATTGATAAACCGCTTCCCATTTCACACCAAAGATAGGTTTAAAATTTCACCTCGTTTTGACATACGGAGCGAGACATAGATCCTTGAGCCTTAGGAAATTAAGTTTTTAAGGGGGGTAGAATATTATGAGCCTAATCTAGTTAGGTCAGCTAATACATCCGTTTGATCAGAGTGTCACAGCGGAAGCGTGGTGGACCCCTCTCCCACTGGCCCAGGATCGAATGGAATTGATCCAGATTGTACGTAAAGATAGGTCACTAAATAGGATCTGAATCTTTCTTAGAATATAAAGCAATTAGGGTTTAAGTGTTAAACAATTTCATATTACATAATAGGCCTAACAATGGGTACGAACCGAATTACAATAGCCAAGGTCAATGCATCTACAACTGTGTTCGTTAAATACGCATATTATAGAAGCCCTAGCAAGTTCTATGATGAAAAAACGTTTTAAGATGATCTAGTAAAATTTGATTCACCATTTCCTTGGACATAGATAATAACGAGGATTTTCTTAGACCAAGACCTAAAGGGCAACCTTAGAAATAGACAATTTGAAACTTTCTGTGATGGGCATTCCCTAAGTTTTTAGAGTGATCGGTCTACGGAGTTACTGAAATATACAACTGCGAAACATTCGCGGCTTGACCCAATGCTCAATCCTGGGCGACTACCAATGGACTCACTGCTTGGCCAAGCAGAAGACCAAGATCCTCCAGGATTCGGAAGGGATACGATGAGTTTTCTACGCTGGCCTGGTAGATGATCAATGTATCGGGATCAAGCCCACTATAACCTTCTCTCTGTGTTGGTCAAACATTGAAAACAACTATCTTACTCTAACTAGTGGGGAATCGAAATCAAGACTCCAAATAGGGAAGAAATCCATTGTAGCAAACCATTAGGATATGAGAAATGGATAAAGAAATAAGTTTTAAGGGGGGTAGACTAAAATGAACCGGGCTAGTATATACCCTACCACGCGTAGAAACTTGAAATCAATAAGTCTTAGGTAAATGATTTTCTACGCTGGCCTGGTAGATGATCAATGTATCGGGATCAAGCCCACTATAACTTTCTCTCTGTGTTGGTCAAATATTGAAAACAACTATCTTACTCTAACTAGTAGGGAATCGAAATCAAGACTCCAAATAGGGAAGAAATCCATTGTAGCAAACCATTAGGATATGAGAAATGGATAAAGAAATAAGTTTTAAGGGGGGTAGACTAAAATGAACCAGGCTAGTATATACCCTACCACGTGTAGAAACTTGAAATCAATAAGTCTTAGGCAAATGAAATAATAGAATTCTTACTTATTACCCTTAGGCAATTTCGGGGACGAAATTTTATTTTAAGGGGGGTAGATTGTAACATCCCGAATTTTTGCCAATCTGGAATTAGACGTCCTTAGGCAATGGGTCGCTCGTGACACCTTATTAACCTGTCAGAACTCAATTCCACAGTCTAAAATTGCTTCTTAACCCATTTCCTTCATAAATCCCACCCTTCACCACCTTGTTCTTTCAATTTTTCTAAGTACTTTCACCCTAGACACTATCTTAAACTAGCTAAGTAGTATAACTTGAATCACTCTATATACAAACTACAAAGGACTAAGTACCACCACAGACTGAAATCGTATAGGACTAAATCCTTTACAAATGAGATAAAGTAACTAAGTGTTAAACTAGATTAGCTACGAAATCTGCTTGATCCACTTTAAATACGATCTGCAAGACCCAAAACTTATAGAATCATTGACGCTAGGTTACCCTAAAATCTAGGATCAATCTCATTACCCGGCTACTCTTGGGAACATCCCGAAACTCCGTATTAGATCTGGACCGCACGTCGGAAGTCCGAATAATACGAAGTTAAGGAATTAGGACCGCTTCGCTGGGCTTAACAACCATCTCGAAAATCAAATCCAGATAGTGTCCCACGGCTGTTCGCTTGAGTCCGGAGCGAGAGTGTCTGAAACACTTATTTTCTTTACAAATAAATATCTCAAATAGTAATCTGAGACTTGTTGCTTGCAGGTTAGTATTAAGCAACCTGACCGTCAGAATCTGACCCAAATACACCCTCGAATCAGGAAAAATTTTATAAACATATCCATGTACTCGGAATCTCCGATCGAGATTCACTGACCATTGAATTGAAACTGGTCCGCCACGCATGATCTGGGAATCCGACCGAAACAAAAACTTAACTCCACCTAGATCCAATGTCTGTGAGCTTAAGTATAACCTTTGGATCAAGGAGGCCCACCAGAAGTCCTCTGTTGAGCTGAAACTAGCTCGTTTTGGTTATAACCTAAGTATACCTTGACATTAAGTCTATTTTGGAGACATTTTAGGCTATATAAGGACCTTAGAACCCTCTCTCTCATAGCCATACGAATTTGAGAGAAACCCTAGAGAGAGAAGAGAGAAAAGAGAGAGAATGTGTGGGAGCAGTGGGAGAATCTCCCTGTCACTCTTCCCTGCTGCTATACGTGTCCAACCACTCCGATCTAATCACTTTCCTAGTGATTCTGGCTCTGTTTCTAGGTAAGAAACCCTAACCCTAATCTGTTTTGGGGTTTAGACAGTTGTAGGTTATGAAATAGCTAACCTATTTCATTCTATAGGTTACCAAACTGCCGAATACGGAAGCTTGGCAAACCTATCAACTTTGTTACGATTCTACGACAAAAGGTGCAGAATTTATGTGTATAGGTTACGGTTTTCAACGCTTTCAATGTTAGATAATGATAGATTCATGATCTGTATGCAATTGCACATGTACAAAGTGATTTCTGTTTTCTGTTTCGATTAAAGATGTAGATTATGGAATTTTACATATTCTAGGTATTCGTCGAAAGTACCGTATACGTATAAATTTTGGAAATGTGTTTGACATGATTATTTTTTATATGAATATACGATACATGGATAAAATACTTATTTGGTGAAAGGATTCGCCCAAATACATGTTTTACTAATATACACTATGTATGTAGAAATATTGTATTGTAGAAAGTATCGTTTACATATATATGTAGAAAATACTTGCTTGGTGAAAGGACTCGCCCTAATACATGTTTGCTAACATACACTAAGTATGTTGAAATAGTGTATGTTATGTGTTTGTGAAAATGCTTGTGTGAGTAAGTGTTTGGATGTTGATGCCTTAGGAGGGTGTTGAGATGGGATTCTCAACTACCTTAGAGACATGTATGATTTCCACCATGAGGTTGTTTACTTAAACCGCTTACTTGTGCGATATATGTGTTTGTATTCCTATTTATGTAGTGCTTTATAACATGCTTTATGACATGCTTACTAACATGCTTGAATTACTTTATTTATTATGCTTTACTCGACATGCTATGAATAAGGATTGATTGAGTTTGAGACTATGTCTATAGTCTAGACAATTGGTACCAGACTTGAGATCGTGGTTGAGATTCATGTCACCACGTAAGATGTGTTTGACGATCCCGAGTCGTACGTTAGTTGGCGACATTGGTTAGGCCACGCGAAGTGCTTATGCACTTCATGTCGTTCAATTGATTGTGCGCTCGAACTAGTCAGGCTCGTCAAGTAACCCGATATGTCTAATGTATGTTCACCATGTTTGGTCACTACTGCTTGAACCTAGGGTACCAAACTTACCAGTGGAATCCCGTTAACCATGGTACCTCGATCCGCTAAGACTCATGAGCCGGGCATGGTGGTATGGGACACCGTGGTCGAGCTGTCGGCCTACGCTGGGGCCACGTGTCTCCCCGTAGTGACCAGTGAGCAACCAGACTCGTGAGCCGATTATGGTGGTATGGGACACTATATTCGTGCTGTCGGCCTACATTGATAAGGTGATAGGGGAGTGGTGCAACGATTCCGTGTAACAGCCTTGACAGCCCTTTGTAGTGACCTCGAGCATACTCTGAATTTGCGGTGAGGCGATGAGTTTTGCCGTAGTGTATAGAGTATGATCTAGGCCTGTATCTGTATAGTAATGAATCGTTAAAGAGGTGATGGGGGAGTGGTGCAACGATTCCGTGTAACAACCCTGACAGCCTCTGCAGCGACCTAGAAACACATTATTGTATGAGATTAACCAGGACTGACGACCCTAGAATGGATCATGTTTGGGAATGATATAAAGGAGGTACCTTAGTTTTCCAATACTGCTGTTTGAAATGGACTAATAACTACTCAGTAGTCATGCTCATCATCGCACTGCATGTGCCTGGTAGATGTGGAGCACTGAGGGATGAACGCATTCGCAAACGTAAGATGGTGTCGCATGAGGGTGGTTTGGCAAGGGCATTCATCATGTCATTTCATACTTGCATTTAATAAGAGTAGTTAGGATTGTTTAATTGTACTGCTTTATCATTACTGCTTGACTGAATTGATAGCATGTTAACCTATGCTTTATTGTTCCACTGAGTTAGCTACTCACTCCCACGTTACGGGACGGTGTTTTAAAACACCCACCAGACCCTGTATCAAATGCAGGTATCACTGGAGCATAGGAGACTCAGCCCGACTTCTATAACGATCAGGAGGAGTTCTCCTACATGCAGTTCGCTAGAGGCTTCACATAAGCTGTCCAGTGCTACGGGGATACAGGGTTGATAATTTCAGTTGTACTATTTTGACATTTTGTTTCAAAACCCAACATGTATATATACGGTGACTCAGTGTTCATACTCTGGAGATCGAGAATGTTTTGTTTCATATATATCTATATACACCTTTCAATCTTCCGCTTACGTTTTATACATGGATCTGGAGTATGAATTACTATTTTGGTAGAATCTCACTCATGTTTATTATACTAACACAGACAACATTTAATCATCATTATCTATGTTGCATAAGTGATGTTCTGGAACTCGAGAGTTGAGTTACTACTCGACCCTCGATTTTTTGGGATGTTACAAAAGGTGTGAGTAAAGATGAAATTGAGTATCATTTAATGTGATTGCGTGGGTCCGCACAAACCATATCGGATGCACAAAACCAGTTATGCGAGCCGCGCAAAAGGGTTTAAGGGTGATTTTATATAGATGATTAGATCGGATGAAAGGGGGGCCCCATGGCCTAAAGATCGAGGGTTCGCATGTGTGGAAGTCTATAAATACCCGACTCCCCCTCTCATTTAAGGAGCTTGAAGATTTTGGAAGAAGATCAAAGCTCTAGAGAAGACTGAAGGTAGTAGAAGAGAAGGATACAAGGGTTTACACGGGTCTGCGCAAACCATATCAGTTGCGCAGGCCAAGCAAAAGGGTTGTTGCACAACCAATAAGGGTTAAAGGCTGATATGTTGTTGAAATTATCAAGTTTCAGTCCTCCTTTTGCACAAGGATATGAGCTTTAAAAAGAGAGATCAGACGATCGAATCCTCACAATATTCCTCTTAAAGAGATGACCAAATCACAAGTCGAAATGCTGCCGGAATATTTGATATTCAGATTCAATATTCGAACTTTGTCAACTTTTGTATTTTAAATAATCTATCTCAGAATCAAGGGATATTCGAGGATGTAAATGTACTCAATATTAATAATACGATGATTGTTATTCATACACTCTCTTTGTTATATTTGAATAAGATAATCTCCCAAATCAAACACATTTGTTTCTTGTTCGAAACAATACCAGGTTCCGATCCTGAGATCCTAGTAGGAGGATTTTCAACATGAATTTGTTTCATAATAAGCATAACCATAAGCATAACCCACGAACAACAACAAGAACGCCATCACAAAATCCATTATGATAAAAAAACTTTGAAGTACAATGCATAAGGGAAATATAATAACAATATTGGAAGCTCTAGAAGTCCACTGCAAGCTCAAATCTCAATGTCGCTGCGGCGTCCTAGCGTCACCTGCACGCAACGATCATGCATAAACTTATAGAAAGCTTAAAGGGTGGTGTAAGTGTGTGCGTAATATAAGCGTACTTAGAATGCAATATCAGAGTAATGCGGAATATGCTAGCGAATCCATGAATACTATCAGCCGTACTAAGGTTATGCGATGCAAGGCATAAATGATATCGGCCAAATCAAGGCCATGCGATGCAAGGCATGAATGTTATTGGCCATACCAAAGCCATGCGATGCGAGATGCAACTCAAGCATAACAATCCTTATCCGAACCTACATATCAATACAACTCATCGTTGGAGCATCAAATATCAGTTCAGTTCTCATTCTAGATTATCATCATGGTTTAGTACACTACGCCAGCTTTTTGCCCTTATTCGAGCGCACAACTAGGTAAGTGGAAGAGACCTCACTATCTGCCTGCCAATATCGGGCCTAGCTCATCGATCGCGGACCCATTCCTCAAGCAGTCAAACTCAACCTAGACATTGCCCCCTCACTCAGGTGGGTAAGGTCACACCTCCTTCCAACCGAGCACGACACAGTGGGTGATGCGACCTACTAGTATACGGCCCTCGTACGCTTATGCATCCACTCGGTCTCGACGTTGGAGCATCCTCCCAGTACCACGAGGGTTCGAGGTGAAAGTGCCCTGGTTTGTCAATTTGCATGAGTGTTGAGTTAGTCAGACTACAAAGCCTCATAGGAGGATCAATTCAAGCGTCTGTCTTAACCAGATGTGTCCAAGCTCGCCATAGGTAAATCTAGCCTGATATCCCTTGTCCCAAAACATCAAGTATATAAAACCCTTAAAATAAACTAAAACATCATAGGATTTTTTAAGTTAAGAAAACTTTTTTCAAAATAGGAAAATTCTCTAAGTTTTCTTGCTTTATCGATTTTATTGATACACATCTCAATATGATCGACCTACCCTATCGATTTCCTCGATACCTAAACAATATCATCGATATGAAGATAAAATACATCCAGCAACCACATACTCATCCAGACAGAATTATCGATACATCGATATACTATCGATATCATCGATATTCAAATCTCGAGTCCATCGAAGGTGACTCGATAATATCGACAGGCAGATCTCCAGCGCCCCTATTTTTTCTTAAGAATATCATGTATGCATCAATATACCAAAGCCTCCTCGATACCATCGAAGTTCAAATCTCGATGATATCGGAAAGCTCTCGATGTATCGGTCTTGGGTGCCAAGTTCTTCTAACAATATATTTTAAGGTGGTTTATCTATGATCGGGGGTCACTCGATAGAATCGATATTCAAATATCGATGATATTGGTATGGTTTCGATGTCATCGAACAAGGACAGAAACTGTCCAACAAACTTAAACGAAAATCCCTTGGATTTATCAATGCATCGACACCGTATCGATATCATCGACATTCAAATTTCAATGATCTCGATGGTCCCTCGATCATTCTTGAAAACCTGAAATATTTTATAGCAAGTCTCTCTCATTATTCAAATGTCGATGAATCGACACTAGTTTCGATAAAATCGGAGTTCGAGATCTGATGACATCGACACCTGTTTCAATTTTATTGACCAGCTGGCAAGAGGTTGCAAAAGCGTATGACATTTGAGTTTGTGTCATCGAGCAGACCATCGATGCCATCGAGAGTATATGCTCGATGATATCAAACCCGCTTGATAATATCGAACTCTATCATAAATGTGACCGTTTTATATCCGTTGGAACCTTTTGTCTATATATAGAGGACTTATCTATTATTGCTGGTAGAGAAAGAAGAGAGTGCTTTTGTGTGTTTTACCTTAAATCATATACCTAAAGCCCTTTCTCTCAGGGAAGTTCATCCTCCAATCCACCCTTATCATTGATATTTAACAGAGTGGATTGGGGAATGAACTTCCACATTCAAGGATCCTCCAACTACTACCTTAATGACAAATCATTAAGCTGGGATGCCTTGAATGCATAATCGAAATCACTCTATCTTCTTTCTAGGAAAACACTTTATAGAGTAGGATTCCGTCTTAACCTTGACCTAACCCGAAGCCTCGCATTGGTACGTCATCTGTGTTGTAGATCAAGGAAGCTGAAGATTCTTCATCAACAAGGAGGAGATCTTCATCAACTTACTGAATGAGACTCATCCACTTATTTGTAAGTTATTAGAGTCCAGAGGACACTTGTGATCATTCCTTTTTTAGGATTGGGTCTTAGGTGTTTCTCACCCTTGCAAGCCCTCGTAGGAGGCCTCCGGTGGGAGTGTATGTGATGGATACGTAGTATTGACCTTTGCTCTATGGAGGATATAAACTTCCAGTTGAAGGTGAACCTGTCTAAAACCTTAGGTTTGAGGTGATCCGAGTGAAACTTTCATTAGGGTCTTATGGAAGATCCTTAGCCAGGGTGCCTAAAAGTGGGGGCGTTGTGTTGACCCTTGCTCATGAGAGCATAAACAGTCAGCCTCAGTGTAGGTTGTAAAGGTTAAAGGTGAACCGCTGTGAAACCTCCTTAGTGAAATTCGGTACAAGGGTTGAGTGCGGTTACCAGGAGTGGAGTAGACAAGTAGTCGAACCACTATAAAAATGACTATGTTTGAGATTGTTATTCTTCTGTTTATGTGATTTACTTAAATATTTTTATATCTGAATATCTGAGATCACACCTCACACACATACACAGTCATATCCATCATAAACTAGTTTGCATATTGTTCACTTCTTAAATAGTTTGTGATTGGATCCTCTACCGGGCTTGGAAGCCAGTAGAGTTACTTTTGAGTAATCTTAATATGTGCTTGTTGTTAGGATTAATGTAATAGAATTTTAAATAAACCATAAAAACTTTAAAAAGTCCTATTCACCCCCCTCTAGGACATATTGGCATATTCCTGCTTCAACTAAAGTGGTCTCCACCGCTATTTCATGGGGACTTCACCCAAGGACATCATTGTGCCCTAGTGCTTAGAACCAAGTATTTTCGGTATCTAATCCTTCCATCCACGATATACCTGTGGAGGTTATAACCCTGATGCCGTTAGGGTATATAGTAACTATATCACACAATGCAAAATGCATGAGTTATACAATTAGTCATGCATCAATCCTGCGCGTACCGTGCGCTCATGTGGGACAACTCTGTCTATCAGGGAGTCTCATAAATAACCTGCCCAATGACATAATGCTATGATCAGTCACTCCTCATAACAAGCATGCAGATGATGTGTATGGGCATGTATCATGATGTTATGCTATCACATACTCATAGTCGGCGTCGATAATCCACATATATATAAGGCGGGGTCTAAGAAGGACAGCGAGTCTGATCTATACATGAAGATCAGTCCTAAATAGTGGATATTCTGAATCTGATGCCACTGATTCTTCCATCTATGGTAAGGGGTGATGATGTATCCTCCTCATAACAAGGATGGGCCTAGATGGCTTACTCATATCGATAATGGGCCTAAGAATAAAGAGTGGGCTTCCGGGTTTCGGTACTTCTACTAACATCAATGGGGGCCCAAGGAATTGGGATAGCCTAATAAGGAGAGATGAATCATACTAATAATAGTGGGGGCCCATCAATTTGGGTTAGCCAACTAAGGGGGAAATGAGAATGGGCCTAATCAATGGGCCCTAGGAAGGATTACAAGGTGGACATTTAACCACCATTGCTCTTACAATGTGGACATTTAACCATCATTGCTCCCAAGGCATGGCCCATTTATAATCTATCCTATGATGGGGGCTCAAGGTCTAATACTTGCTAGGAATGGATGATCATCGTAAATGTTATCACATACATCATGGTGGAGTCCCGTATCAGATTTGGGCCTCATCACATAGGCCTCATATACATCACCATGGGCCTTATACAAGGGCTACATATACATCACATTGGGCCTCACACATGGGCCACATATACATCACATCGGGCCTCATCATATGGGCTTTATATACATCGCATTGGGCCTCACACATGGGCCACATATACATCACATCAGGCCTCATTATATGGGCCTTATATACATCACATTGGGGCCTCATTCAAGGGCCACAAATACATCATATTGGGCCTCACACAAGAGCCACAAATATACCATATTGGGCCTCACACAAGGGTCACAAATACATCATATTGGGCCTGTAACGCCCCGTGTTTTCAGGACCCGAGTATACAACCCGTTTCCTAAAAACCCGAGTGTTAACTTATAAAGAGCCAAAGTCCACATATAATTTTTTTTTTCCCCTTTCATCAGAGTAAGCAGATGAGCGTAGTATGGACAAATCAGACATAAAGGAAAGTTGCATTACCATTTAAATATATAAGAAACTGCCCATAATGACTTATACAAACCAATGTCCCCATTTTATTTTATTTTTACAATTACAAAATGGAATAATATTACATGTGAAATAAAGTAAATTACAACTCTCTTGGAATGTGAAACTCTACAGCAACCCTGTGAACAATATCGGCTCGCCCTATACCTGCATCAACTGTACGGTTTGATAGCGTCAATGGCTATCGCAGTGAGGAGCACCCTCCAAGATTGCACACTCATTATTCATAATCGATATAGAACACCAATCATAAATTTAGATATATCAAACAGAGCATTTTATAATCATGAGCATGCCTATAAAAATTAAGTCAACCAACACAATCTCATCATAAGCAAGATATAATAGCAGTTACAATACAAGGAACATGTTCAGATAACCAAACAATCAAACATACAATTTTCTGTTGCGCCTGAAATCATCTTGTACGTGAACTCCGCAAGATGGCTAGAAAATCGACAAAACGAACTTCGGCTCCACCCGGAAATCATGGTACGAATGAACACCACAGATGAAGAGACAAACAACATACAAACCCTAAACCACCCAGAAATCATGTCGTACGTGAACTCCGCAAGATGGCTAGAAAATCGACAAAGCGAACTTCGGCTCCACCCGGAAATCATGGTACGACTGAACTCCGCAAGATGGATAAGAAACAATAGGGTATATGAACATACCCAGCAACCCACAAAGGGCAACAATAGGTCATCAAAGCCACGATGGCAAATATACGATCCAAGCCACATAGGCGATGTGCGGTCCAAGCCACATAGGTAAATGTGCGATTCAAGCCGTGTAAGGCAAATGTGGACTGCAGGATCACCAGTCCAAGGTAAGTTCCATTCAGTTCATCATTCAAGCACAAGTGGTACCATATAAATAAATTAATACATATACAATAAAGGATAACATATTATCATCGAGCCATTCATGCATAATGCAATTTAAAAGAAAAGTTTATCTTCCAACACATGAATTCACTATACCACAAGTTAGCATATTCGAATGTAAAGTAAGAAACTCAGTTAAGGGAATCATGTCATCATCTATATTTAGATTGATGAAATCAAGTGGGAAGCTCAAAGGGTGAGTCCTCACCTTGGTCAAACAACCTAGTTGTGTGGCCCGCTAGATAGCACGTCTGAAGTCCGATTGAGTCAAATCTAGTTGATAAACATGTGACCACAACCAATCAAAATATCAATGAAAATGGTAATGCTTGTTTTCTACGGTTAATGAATTTAATTAGTGAAGGCTCACTGAGTCAACTCAGTAGCAAACAAATGAAATGGGTTTTGATTTACCTTGGGTTTATGTCACTTGGCAGCTATAAGGCTCGAGTGGGCCAACCCAAATTCAGCCCAACTCCACCGAGTTGACTCGGTAGCCCCCAACAACCCCAAACCCTCTATCTTCCTCTCCTTCCTTTCTTTCTCTTTTCTTCTTTCCCTCTCTCTCTCTCTCTCTCTCTCTCTCTCACATGTATTGCTGGAACACTCGGCGGCAACTGGATCGAGTCAACTTGGCAACCACAACTCGGCAAATGACAGTTGACTCCACTCTCTCTCTCTCTCTCTCTCTCTCTCTCTCTCTCTATCTCTTCTCTTCCTTAATTGCTGAAAATGCCTAGCAACGCCTAAACTCAGATGGAGTTAGCTGGACGCTGATAGGGCAGCAACACAGCCCGACTCGGTGAAGTTCAACCGAGCCAACTCAGTTTCTTTCTCCCTCACGTTTTCTCTTCCTCTCCTTCCTTTCTTCTTCTTTTCCTTGCTAAAACCTCCAGCCAAAGCTAGAGTGGACCAGTGCCTGGGTCACACAGAAATCAGCGGTGAGCTGGACCTATTCGAGCGGCTGGATGAAGTGCCCCTCAACCCGCGTCCAAACAGGAGTGCAGCAGCACTCATCTCTCACACTTCTCTCCCTTCTTCTTTCTTCTTTTCTTTCTGTTTTTTTCTTCCACCCTTCTTGCTGCTTCCCTGATGACCAGACGGGCTGCGCGTTCGGACTGAACTCGGTCCGAGTGACGCTGGTGCGGCAACGACGGCAACAACATCAACACTTTATCTTCTTCGTTCTCCTTCTCTCTCTTTCTCCTCACTTTCTTTTCTTCCTCTCTTCTTCTCTGTTTTTCTGCATCTCCGGAGGCCCAACGGATCCCCTGGCTCGACTTGATTCCGCCCCGAGTTGAGATGACTCGGTGCAGCTCCAACGAGGAAGATGAGCTGCTGGTAATGGTGGATTTCCATCAGGTGGGTTTTTCTTCAAAAGGAGGCATCTAGGTGGTGTGGACAGGTCTTTGGAAGCTTGGAGAGATGATACTTCGAAGCTTCATGGAAGCTTTCATGGTGGGTTCGAGATTTGAAAAAAACAATGAGTTTAGGGAGTGTGGCTGCAAGGCAGCGGATCTATTGCAATATATTCCCTTCCCTTGGAGCCCTAACCTATTTGAGACCGTCGGATGGAGGATTCACGCCAGGATTTGATCCTGTTTGTCTGGCTCCTTGAAACTTGCCTAGTAAAGCGTGGGTTCTTGCACGGTTTTCTACCAAAAACCTAATCCACGTCAACAAAGAAGTGAATGGTTGAGATAGGCTTAAACGAAGGGCTAGGATTGGAGGATTTTTCCTCACGCGGATCGCCAGTACAAGAAGCCACGATTTCCATTTTTGGAATGGGAGGAAACACAAACAGTCCGTTTTCACTGGCGTTTGTGCTCGTGCATGTGCGAGACAATGGGTGAAACTGGGCAAGGTTTGCACGGGTTTGGATCCTCTACAACATGGACGGTTTAGATCAACCAAAGGATTGCTGATGGTGGGCCACGATTCAACTAGATGGACGCCCGTCATTCGTTTCAAAAACGCGCCAGGCGCGGGAAAGGAAAGAAGGGATTTCCTTCTTTAGGAATTTTTTCGGTCATAGCTGCTCTGACCGATCTCCCTAGTTCAGTGCACAGCGGGTGCATGTTCCTTCTGTGCACACGCAACAGTTGTGGGGTCCACAGTGATGTCTGTGATTTGATCCACGCCGTTCATCGGTTTTGTCAGCCCAACCTAGGGTTTGGCCTAAAGAATGAGGCTGATCCAAGACTTAGGTGGGCCATACACGCCAAGTTCATGCCTAACTAGTGGTTTGCGCGGCCCATGGTGACATTAAGTGAAATCTGGTCCGTCTATTAGTTTCAACATTAGTATATAATAATATGTATTAAATAATAACAATCACATTAGCATATACTATTATATATTTTATCAACATATATATAACTTCAGACTACCTTTATAATTTATATTAATAATTATTTATAAATTAATAACATATTCTATTTTGAAATATCATGTATATGTGTATATACGTATTTTTCTTTTATATTTATACAAATATTGATTATTCTAAGTGATGTATATTTCATATATATGGTATAATACAATAATCTGTAATTTAAATTACAAAATGTAAATATTAGTCGATATACATCAATTATATGTTGGTATGCCATTCATTTTATGTGTAGCTTAAATAATATGCATAATTTGAATGATTCAAGTAACATTTGTATTATTACAATTAATTATAAAACTATTTTGTATTATGATGTATATTTAAAATGAGTCATTATGGATCACTTAAGATAGGCCACCCATCTGCCTCAGGTGGGCCTCATCTGGCAGTCGGTCAGATCATGTTTGTCCTCCAACATTCCCAGGCTAATTCTAGATACACCTAGACCGATGGTCCTCAAGTCCAATGAGTTTACAGTTGCTTACAAAATCACTAAATCAGGTTTGTGACCCTAAATAAGGTCTTCATGGTAACACCCGAGTACTGAAAAGTACGGGGTGTTACAATCTACCCCCCTTAAAGAGAATTTCGCCCCGAAATTCAATACTTCTACCTTGAATGGGTCGAGGAAAATCTATTTTCCTTGTCTCTAACTATTCACTAATTTCCCCCATGAAGCATGTTTGTATTAATAAGCGTTCATGTTTGACTAAAAGACTGAGGTTGTTACAATCTACCCACCTTAAAGAAGAATCTCGCCCACGAGATTCAATCATACTCATCCCAATTTCCTCTAACATCAATTTAGATCTACAGTTTGCTCACATGAGGTAATGAAGAATTTTTTTTATTTTTTTTTTTTTATTTATTTTTTATTTTATTCATGTGGGTGTGTGTATGTTTAAAATTTACAATGATTGTTCCACATCGTCTAAAAGAATAATAAGAATAGTGGTTTATGCTTTCAATGTTCAGGTTAACATGAATCGACAATTATGGTTAGTCTGAGCCTGATACAACGATCTTCTGCCTGATCAGGGCAGTGAGTTCATTGGTATCCATCCCTAATCCTGGTAACCCTTAACCTTCTGCTTGATCAGGGCATTGAGGTCATTAGGATTTGTTAGGATTTAGAAATAGGATCAAACAGCGTGCAATTCGCTTAAATATGATTCTGCCAATCCATGATCCTGATTACTCTAAGTTCATGGAAAATATCATTTGATCATTTATTTTCATAACAAATAAGACTATGAGACCCATTACGCTTCCAATGCGCCCTCTGATTGTCTAAACACAAAATCCTAGGACCAAGGTTTTTATATGAAATCTAAGTTTAAAATTTTGTTAAATTTATCTAAGATCTTAAATCTGGACTTAATATGCTCAACCTAAAGTTGAAACTTTACCCAAAAATTATACAACTTTTCCTCTAATTATTTCATGTGTCGAAATTTGTGGGAAATATTATTAATAAGTAACGAGATATATTAAGAAAACTCAAATTACGATTCTTAGTACGATTCCTTAAGTTCAAAGAGCTCTTTTTTTTTTTTTTTTTTTTTTTTTTTTTTTTTTTTTTTTTTACCAAGTGTATAATATGGTGGTTAAGGGAATTCTTATGGGCCTAAGTCCAATCCATTTGTTGATTGTTACAAGATTGTGATTCCTAGCTATAAATTTTATTTTATTTTATTACTATTTTTTTTTTTTTGAAAGTTCATACTCTAGATTTTTAGAAAATTTTCATTTGGAAGTCGTGTATAAGGAATGTCCATTATTATTATTACTGTTCTCACTATTATTACTATTATAATTTATATAATTTGTCATATTTGATTTATATCCCTATAGATCGTTTATATGCATGAATGTAAGTAAGCGAAGATTAGTATCTATTATTTGTGTATTATTTGTATGGGGATACGTGTGTCATGTTTAAATTTTATACAAGGTGTCAAATTGCTTGAAATGTGTTATCCGCTATGAATTTTTTCTAGTATATTTTATTTTTGTGTATTATAAATTCTATAATTTGTAATTTATATTAATGATGTTATAAGTGTGTACACATAGTATGGATTATGGTTACATATCATTTTAATATGAAAATTTTAAATATTTATCAAATATATAAATAACGTTTCACGGTATACATCATGATGAATATTTGGTGCACATTTAATTCCTAAGTCCACACAACTATTTTGGTAGTTTACAAGGGAACCAAAGTTTTCATTCCTAAGTTTGAATGACTACACCTAAAGTGTTCAAAGGGACCTAAATATTGAGTACCTATATTTTTCAAGGAACCTTAGATCATTTCTAAGCTCCATAATCATCCGTTTACGGAGCCTAACACTTGAGTTTCTATACTCCAATTTCTCCTAACTACAGAGGAAGTTCAAATGAGTTCAAATGGTTATTCTAATAGTTTCTAAGGGGACTTAAATTCATTTCTAAGTTCTATGATCACTCAAACAACCTTTCAAGGGGCCTAAAATTTTGAGTCTCTATATTCTCAGTTTCTTCTAATTTCAATGAGACTCCACATCAATTCAACTGACTACCATAACAATTTATGGGGGAGCCTAAGTTTCGATTCCTACGTTCTCAACCATTCTTTTAAGTCTAAGGGAGATTTATCTAAGTTCAATTTCTAAATTCAAACACCCTAACTTAAGACATTCTAGGCTTGTATAAGATCATTTCCCAAGGCCAAGTTTGTCCAAACTATGCTCTGATACCAACTGTAACGCCCCGTGTTTTCAGGACCCGAGTATACAACCCGTTTCCTAAAAACCCGAGTGTTAACTTATAAAGAGCCAAAGTCCACATATAATTTTTTTTTCCCCTTTCATCAGAGTAAGCAGATGAGCGTAGTATGGACAAATCAGACATAAAGGAAAGTTGCATTACCATTTAAATATATAAGAAACTGCCCATAATGACTTATACAAACCAATGTCCCCATTTTATTTTATTTTTACAATTACAAAATGGAATAATATTACATGTGAAATAAAGTAAATTACAACTCTCTTGGAATGTGAAACTCTACAGCAACCCTGTGAACAATATCGGCTCGCCCTATACCTGCATCAACTGTACGGTTTGATAGCGTCAATGGCTATCGCAGTGAGGAGCACCCTCCAAGATTGCACACTCATTATTCATAATCGATATAGAACACCAATCATAAATTTAGATATATCAAACAGAGCATTTTATAATCATGAGCATGCCTATAAAAATTAAGTCAACCAACACAATCTCATCATAAGCAAGATATAATAGCAGTTACAATACAAGGAACATGTTCAGATAACCAAACAATCAAACATACAATTTTCTGTTGCGCCTGAAATCATCTTGTACGTGAACTCCGCAAGATGGCTAGAAAATCGACAAAGCGAACTTCGGCTCCACCCGGAAATCATGGTACGAATGAACACCACAGATGAAGAGACAAACAACATACAAACCCTAAACCACCCAGAAATCATGTCGTACGTGAACTCCGCAAGATGGCTAGAAAATCGACAAAGCGAACTTCGGCTCCACCCGAAAATCATGGTACGACTGAACTCCGCAAGATGGATAAGAAACAATAGGGTATATGAACATACCCAGCAACCCACAAAGGGCAACAATAGGTCATCAAAGCCACGATGGCAAATATACGATCCAAGCCACATAGGCGATGTGCGGTCCAAGCCACATAGGTAAATGTGCGATTCAAGCCGTGTAAGGCAAATGTGGACTGCAGGATCACCAGTCCAAGGTAAGTTCCATTCAGTTCATCATTCAAGCACAAGTGGTACCATATAAATAAATTAATACATATACAATAAAGGATAACATATTATCATCGAGCCATTCATGCATAATGCAATTTAAAAGAAAAGTTTATCTTCCAACACATGAATTCACTATACCACAAGTTAGCATATTCGAATGTAAAGTAAGAAACTCAGTTAAGGGAATCATGTCATCATCTATATTTAGATTGATGAAATCAAGTGGGAAGCTCAAAGGGTGAGTCCTCACCTTGGTCAAACAACCTAGTTGTGTGGCCCGCTAGATAGCACGTCTGAAGTCCGATTGAGTCAAATCTAGTTGATAAACATGTGACCACAACCAATCAAAATATCAATGAAAATGGTAATGCTTGTTTTCTACGGTTAATGAATTTAATTAGTGAAGGCTCACTGAGTCAACTCAGTAGCAAACAAATGAAATGGGTTTTGATTTACCTTGGGTTTATGTCACTTGGCAGCTATAAGGCTCGAGTGGGCCAACCCAAATTCAAATTTCAACTCCACCGAGTTGACTCGGTAGTCCCCCAACAACCCCAAACCCTATATCTTCCTCTCCTTCCTCTCCTTCTCTTTTCTTCTTTCCCTCTCTCTCTCTCTCTCTCTCTCTCACATGTATTGCTGGAACACTCGGCGGCAACCTGGACTGAGTCAACTTGGCAGCCACAACTCGGCAGCGAGTTGACTCCACTCCCCTACTCTCTCTCTCTCTCTCTCTCTCTCTCTCTCTCTCTCTTCTCTTCCTTAATTGCTGAAAATGCCTAGCAACGCCTAAACTCGAGATGGAGTTCAGCTGGACGCTAATAGGGCAAAGAACACGTACCGACTTCGGTGAAGTTCAACCGAGTCAACTCGCTTTCTTTCTCCCTCACGTTTTCTTTTCCTCTCCTTCCTTTCTTCTTCTTTTCCTTCTTTGAAACCTCCAGCCAAAGCTAGAGTGGACCAAGGTCGGGTCACACAGAATCAATCATGAGCCGGACCTATTCGAGCGGGCTGGATGAAGAGCCCCTCAACCCGCGTCAAACAGAGTGCAAAGCAAAGACTCATCTCTCACACTTCTCTCCCTTCTCATTTCTTCTTTTCTTTCTGTTTTTTTTTCTTCCACCCTTCTTCTTGCTTCCCCGATGACCAGACGGAGGCCGCGCGTTTGACCGAACTCGGTCCGAGAGTGACGCTTGGTGCGGCAACGAGCAACAACATCAACACTTTATCTTCTTCGTTCTCCTTCTCTCTCTTTCTCCTCACTTTCTTTTCTTCCTCTCTTCTTCTCTGTTTTTCTGCATCTCCGGAGGCCCAACGGATCCCCTGGCTCGACTTGATTCCGCCCCGAGTTGAGATGACTCGGTGCAGCTCCAACGAGGAAGATGAGCTGCTGCTAATGGTGGATTTCCATCAGGTGGGTTTTTGTTCAAAAGGAGGCATCTAGGTGGTGTGGACAGGTCTTTGGAAGCTTGGAGAGATGATACTTCGAAGCTTCATGGAAGCTTTCATGGTGGGTTCGAGATTTGAAAAAAAATAATGAGTTTAGGGAGTGTGGCTGCAAGGCAGCGGATCTATTGCAATATATTCCCTTCCCTTGGAGCCCTAACCTATTTGAGACCGTCGGATGGAGGATTCACGGCCAGGATTTGATCCTGCTGTCTGGCTCCTTGAAACAGCTAGTAAAACTGTGGGTTCTTGCACCGGTTTTCTACCAAAAACCTAATCCACGTCAACAGCAATGAATGGCTGAGATAGGCTTAAACGAAGGGCTAGGATTGGAGGATTTTTCCTCACGCGGATCGCGCCAAGATCTGAGAAGCCACGATTTCCATTTTTGGAATGGGAGGAAACACAAACAGTCCGTTTTCACTGGCGTTTGTGCTCGTGCGTGTGCGAGACAATGGGTGAAACTGGGCAAGGTTTGCACGTGTTTGGATCCTCTACAACATGGACGGTTTAGATCAACCAAAGGATTGCTGATGGTGGGCCATGATTTAACTAGATGGACGCCCATCATTCGTTTCAAAAACGCGCTAGGCGCGGGAAAGGAAAGAAGGGATTTCCTTCTTTAGGAATTTTTCGGTCAGAGCTGCTCTGACCGATCTCCCTAGTTCAGTGCACAGCGGGTGCATGTTCCTGCTGTGCACACGCAACAGTTGTGGGGTCCACAGTGATGTCTGTGATTTGATCCACCCCGTTCATCGGTTTTGTCAGCCCAACCTAGGGTTTGGCCTAAAGAATGAGGCTGATCCAAGACTTAGGTGGGCCATACACGCCAAGTTCATGCCTAACTAGTGGTTCATGCGGCCCATGGTGACATTAAGTGAAATCTGGTCCGTCTATTAGTTTCAACATTAGTATATAATAATATGTATTAAATAATAACAATCACATTAGCATATACTATTATATATTTTATCAACATATATATAACTTGCACTACCTTTATAATTTATATTAATAATTATTTATAAATTAATAACATATTCTATTTTGAAATATCATGTATATGTGTATATACGTATTTTTCTTTTATATTTATACAAATATTGATTATTCTAAGTGATGTATATTTCATATATATGGTATAATACAATAATCTGTAATTTAAATTACAAAATGTAAATATTAGTCGATATACATCAATTATATGTTGGTATGCCATTCATTTTATGTGTAGCTTAAATAATATGCATAATTTGAATGATTCAAGTAACATTTGTATTATTACAATTAATTATAAAACTATTTTGTATTATGATGTATATTTAAAATGAGTCATTATGGATCACTTAAGATAGGCCACCCATCTGCCTCAGGTGGGCCTCATCTGGCAGTCGGTCAGATCATGTTTGTCCTCCAACATTCCCAGGCTAATTCTAGATACACCTAGACCGATGGTCCTCAAGTCCAATGAGTTTACAGTTGCTTACAAAATCACTAAATCAGGTTTGTGACCCTAAATAAGGTCTTCATGGTAACACCCGAGTACTGAAAAGTACGGGGTGTTACAGGGCCTCACACAAGGGGCCATGAACTAGGCATAAGGGATGGATGGTGAGTGCATCATATACATCATAGTGGGCTTGATGGGGTAGCCGACATAGCCTAGAAAATAAATTGGCAGCAAGGTCAATATACACATCAAGGTGGGCCTCACAGGTTAGCTCAAAGGTCCTGAAAAATAGCTGGAAGTGTGCTTATAATACATTCATCAAGATGAGCCTATTGCATCACAAAGTGGGCCTCACCACTGCTGGCCAGGTGGATATACAACGCATACATCATGCTGGTCCCATCGTCCAGTAAGCTGGATAGTGAGGAATAAAATACACAAATCATGGTGGGTCCACGTCCAGCTGGACTAGATGGCATGGATGAAACACGTACAACATGGTGGGCCCATGCAGCACCATCTAAGGATGGACGGTGTGAATATACAATACATACGTCAAGGTGGGCCCCACCCCCACACGTGTAGCACGTGTGGGGTGGGTCCCACATCCAACGAATAGACGGACGACATGGGTATACAATACATGCATCATGGTGGAGTCCCACCATCACCATCTAGATATGGACTGTGTGAATATACAACACATACATCTGGTGGGCCCCACCTCCACATGTGTAGCACGTGTGGGGTGGGTCCCACAACGGATGGAAGGTGTTGATATATAATACATACATTGAGGTGGGTTCACACGTGTGGCCCACCAGCTAATCAAGCTGATATTTGTGTTCTCATTCGTCTAAGGGTGCTGGACGTCTAGTGAGCGGACGACCCTGGATGGGGCACGCTAGCAGGGTGACCCCACAAGTCCAGCAATGGATGGACGGCCTGGATGAAACTCTTGCATCTGGTGGTGGCCCACCAGGGCTTGGATTAATCTGATATTTTTATTTTTCCTTCTTCCAGGCTGGCCCGAAGATGGGCAATAAAGTGGGCCCTATTTGCTAGACGTCCAGAAAATCTAGACAGTCTGGATTTACTGATCACATTAAGTGGACCACACACATCATCACCATCAAAAAAATGAGAGAGAGAGAGAGAGAGAGAGAGAAGAAGAAAGACCGGCCAAAGGGAGGGGACCCCACCACTATAGGCCCCTCAAAAGCTCCAAACCATACATCATGATCATCATATAGGTCCCATGCATTTCATGACCCTACATAAAATAAAAAATCTGAGGTGGGGATGCCATCCCCACCATAAAATCAAGGTCTAAGTGGCCCATTAAGGCTATGGATTAAAATAAAACATCATGATGGGGTCCATGGAGAATGGCCCCATCATGGATCATACATGCATTAAGGATGGGCCATTGGCCATATCTAAAGGGTCAAGTAGGATCTCCACCATCGATTAGTGGGTCCTACACAATTCTAAACAATAAAAGACAAAGATCTACAAAAAAAAAGATCTAGTCCTAAACAAGCACCCACCTTGGATCTTAAACTTCTTCTTCCACCACTAGGCTCCAATTTACCAAGGGAAGAGATTCTAATGGTTGAGATGCATCTTTGATGGTTGGATTGGGAGGAAAAGAGGGTGGAAGTTACTGGATTTTTGGGAGTCTATGGCTTCTCTCTTGTTAGGGGAGATGAAAAATGAGGGACAAAGGGAAGGAGAGAGATAAGAGAGAGAGATGGGTAATGATTGCTAGCTCTCTTAACTAGGCAATGATGATAAGTGTAAGAAAGCATGGCTAGCAAGCCATCATAGCTTGTAAGAGGCATAAGGCTATGGGTTAGGATAGGGTAGCTATAGCTAGGGTGATGTCATCACCCTTATAATTACCTAGGGAATGGTGTCATATGGGATAAGTGGGTCCCGCAACGTGCGGTCTATGATCGTTATAATGCGCGGGCCATATCTTATGATATAAGTGTCAAATTGGCGCACGAGACGCGACGTCGAAACTACGACGACGAAGCGATCACAAGGGAATGTCTCAAGTTGAGTCAGCTCAGGTTTACAGGATGCTAGTTGATGACGCACGCGAATGTTATCTATAGGTCGCGGGTCGCCAGAATTCGACCAGGAGGACCGCGGGATCCTACGGAATGGCGAGATACTAGGACACAGACCCGATAGGTTTCCTCTTAAATGGAAAAGATGACATAGCCGCCCATGGTGATTTTCGAATGACGGCCTTATCTAATCATCTAGTGCTTCTGGATGGACCAAATGGGTCCACTGAGCATTGTGGGGCCCACCATTCATCACCACATTCCCCGCATGAGTGGCACACTTCCGACATCTGTGGCAGGGGCCAAAATCTCGTGCGAAGGTATTTTCTCGAGGAAGTCCTTTCTCCTGCATGGTGAGCTATTCCCAGCCCTAAAATGGACATTCCAGATGCGCCCAGGGGACTTCCAGATATCCACAGATGCCCGGGATTGTCCTACCCCGGAATGAGAAGATTCCTCCCGCCTTTTGATGGGCAAGGAAAGGACTACCCATTTACATAGCTGAAAGGAGGGCCGAGATTCACCCAGATGGAGGGCTAAGATCGCGGAAATCTTTGCCACTCTTATCGATGGCCTGTCAAGGAAAGTGGAGTGGTTGCTTTTGGAATCCACTCATGCACAACTGATTGTGTTATGGATCGTACATGCGCACATGCATGCCAACGTGTGGAAGGACTCGGGGTTCAGTTGGATTTTCCCCACAGTCACAATGAACGGTCCAGATCAATTAAGCAATCACAGATGATGGGCCCTGATTCCCATCAACGGAAATTATCTATTCGTTAGTGGGAGAATTCGAAAGAAGGAAAGAAATTTCCTTCCTGGCTCAGGTCAAGTGGGTTTGACCCAGTCTCCCGGCCTCAAAGGCACTGAGAGGGTGCATGTGATCGTGTACGACACACCGATTAAAGTGCGACCTTGTGTGATGTGTTGTAAAATCCACTCCAGCCATTTGATTCTTTGACCTATATAAGGCCATGAGCCCAAGAATGGAGCTGATCTAAATTTTAAGTGGACCATACTCTTAAATTTATAGTTTTAATGGTGGATTTTCGTTGATCTAATGGTTGGATCATTCTGAATTTGAATATCAACAGTTAAAATGGCCTAGGGACCACTTAGTTGGGAATCAGTGGTTGAGTTAGAGAATAGATGACATAATATGCATTTAGAATGTTGAATATTATTATTACAATATTATTACTATCATATATATATATTGTCATGTTATGGTCCCACTCTGTAGGTTATTTGGACTATCATTGGTCCCACTCTGTAGGTTATTAGGACTATCTATCTCATGATTCTATATTACTAAATATTTAACTATTATTATTATTATTATTACCCATACGTTGTTATTTATTTATCTTTTTACTAAACCTATATGTAAGATGTGGGGCTACTTGTTATGTGTCATTTAGCTACATATCATAATATTAGGGTTACTTTGTGTTGATGCAGCTTTTGGCTCAACCCCCTTTAGCACGTGAATACCTGGTGCCTACATAAGAAGAAGACAAAGGAGACCCTGGTTAGTTCAGGGGACCCTTCGATGCCTAAGTCAGGCATGGAATCTGGGTCTAGTGGTAAAGGTTTTGGGGTGAAAAATGAATATGTATTTGTACCTTTTACCATAGATAGGTCCTTTATTTATAGAAGAGATGTGATCCCGTGGTTTTGGGACCTTTCCTTGGAGGGGATTGATCGTTATCCAAGACGATCCCGAGATCTTCGATCTCCTAGATTTTCATAATCGAAAGTAATCTTCCGAGGATCTCAGAAGAGGATCTTGATATCATGCCAACTCCTTGGCTCGTCTCTAAGCATCCAGATGGGAACAACTGACGGAGATCAGCCGATCGTCAACCAATCTCGGAGTATCGGTATGTTCAGATGGCTAATGCTGGCCGACTCATTATCTGCGAAATTGTGGTTGACTATAAATGGCTGGCCTTCTATTGGCTATTAGTTGAGGTACGGTCGATCCGTAATTGACCTGTTACTGACTGACGGCCGAACCATGGCCGACCTAGAAGATAGGTTGGACTGAGGTTAGGCCAAGGTCTGGTCGACCTGTGCTTGATTAATAGTCGACCCATGAACTGGGTTGGTATGAAGCGGCCTTCGAAGGACCCTTTGAGTGTCCTTAGAGGTGTATCAGCCTCCTTAGAGGTCTCGCCTTGTTGTTATGGACATGTGGGCCTCGGCCAGGCTTGACGCCTGGTAAATCCGGGCTATGTCAGTAGAGTTGGTCCATTCCATAAGCCGACTTATTTAGTTGTCACACTTTTCCCCCAACAGTGAGCCCCCCTATTCCTTGTGCCTACTTGCAGATGCTAAGGAGTAGATCGGTGTTAGGTCGGATTATGCATGGTTTGAGCTTATGATGGAGCTTTTATTATTGGTATGATGGCTAGCTCGAATACTGAAGCGGACTTCCTCGTCTTGAACACACGCCGGTTCAGTTTGCGAGGCCGCACGAGCGTGAGGCCGTCGTCTCAGTGGCGAGGCGAATGAGTGTTGGGAGCGTGGTAGGGCGTTTGATGACGGATCCATACGGCATGTGGCGTGACACCACGTGTCGGACTGGGGAGTCCTAAGAGGTGTCGAGTTGGCTCCTCATTTAATGCGTGCGCTACGTGGCACAACTATAAAAGAAAACACCCTAGCCTTCGAACCATTCCCATTTTCACGCATCTTCTTTTCTGCTCTCTACCTTTGGCTTTCTCTGCCCTCTTTTCATTTTTTTACCGTCGTTGCAAACTCCGGTGAGCATTTTTCTCCCTCCCTTTCATTTAAAATTGAACAATGTCGGGCTCCATAAGCCCTCAGGAGGGAGTGTACAGTGATGAGGGTGGAACGAGCAGCTTCTGTGCAACTTCAGAACCACCCACGTTGCTAGCGGAGATGGTGGCCGGTGCTGATGCCACATTCTAGCATTCGCAAAGGGTAATGGCATCCCCGGCACAAAGGCCGGTGGCATCTGACTCGTCTCTTAGGCAGGGGACCGTGATAGAAACTGCTCCATGCATGTCCAACTCTCCTGCTGTGGACGAGGATGACGAAGCTGAGGAAGTCAATGAAACCGTAGCTGAAAAAGCCACGACCGAGGAAGGATCGAGGGGGGCCAGTACCCTTATTTTTGACTGAGGATGAGCTGCTTCAGATCCGGGTCAGATATCATATCCCTAACTCCATTGGCCTTAGCCTTCCCCGGTTGAATGAACTGCCCGACCGACCCCCTCCCGGGGCAGTCATGATTTTTCAGGTCTCACTACAGTGCGGCCTCCATTTATCGGTACAGGAGATCGGTCGGCGTCTTCTGGGATCTCTTGGTTTGGCTTTGGGGCAAATAGTTCCAAACGGGTGGAGGGACTTATTCAGTTATACAATCCTGTGGGCCGAGATAGATTAGCTAGCACTGACCATAAACGAGTTCCTCTATCTGTAGCAAGTGCGGCCGAATCCTCAACAGCTCGGTTGGTATTACTTCTTCTCCCGGTGGAAGAAAGGAGGAGCTCTAATAACCGAACCTCCTTCCTCCAACAAACACTGGAGGGATTGGTGGTTCTGGGCTTGTGGTCACTGGGAGATGGCCGGGTTGGAGCCATTCGTACCTTTTGTTCCCCGAGCTTTCTCCGAGCCAAGTGACTTCGTGTTTATTATTTTTCCTTCGTAATTGGTTGAACCTTTTTAATGTGTCCTTTGACCATTTGTGTTCTTCAATCCTCCCAGTGCACCATCTAGGAATTGGACCAAGCTTGGAGGCTCGAATCAAGGATCTGAGAGTGCTGGACCTGGAGATGAGGTCTTATAAAAGACTTCTTCAACCAAAGCATCTTTTTGAGTCGGGCTTAGACTTTGCTCCAACAGGTATGAACCATAGCTGAGCATTAGTAATTGACATAATTCCCCTTTTTTTTTTACACTTGTTGAATCTTGCTTCTGACGCAGAAATGTCTGAGGCTCGGCTGGTTCTTCGTCCTCCTTCCCACGTGAGGGCTCCTCTTTGGGGCAAACCTTGGGTTGACACTCGCTTTTTAAAGAGGCAGAAGGCAGTCTCCAAGAGCCAAGGGAAGGCTGCTCCTCCTCCGACGACCATCATAGAAGTCGCAGACGAGGGTACGGAGGTGGCAGAGGCAGTTCCACCTGAGTCTCAGGAGGTTTCCGAGCCAGGACCTGTTGCAGAACAGGTCCTTGAGAGGAGAGAGGAAAGGGAATGGCATGAGCCCCCTAGCGGAGAGGCGGTCGAAGGAGAAAGGATGGGCTTCCTTCAGAATGTCGAAGGGATCCCCCACTGGGCAAGTCGCTAGAGGACCGAGGAGGATTTCACTGGCCTCTTTGAGTCCTTTATGGAGAGGACGCTCGCCGAAATGACGAGGATGCTCCTCGAGGTAAGAACAAGATCTTCTGTTCTTTGTTTGACTTTTCTACCAGATAGTAATTTCTCTCTTTTTTTTTTTGCAGCTCATGCCGTGTGTGACGAGGGCCCGCACCGAGCTGTCTAATGCCAACAAGCACGAGAATGATGCAGAGGCTTGGCGACGACCGTCGAGGCTCGAGTTGCCACTGTGACGGCCGATCTGGCATCGGTAAAGGCCGTCCCTTGATGAGGTGGCATCGAGAATACTTTCCTGGCCTCGTGATTGGAAGAGGCTAGGGTGGCATACGATAAGTGCCACGCCGAGTACATCTGACTCTGTGAGGTGGCAAACCGACTCAGAACGGAGACCAAGGCTGCTCTTGTCATTACGTAAGATCAGGCACTGGAGGAGGGACGAGCGAAGGATGTGGAAGCCTTTCTCTTATCCCAATCTTTCGCGGAGGAGTAGGATCGTCTCTACCGAGATGGTTACGCTGAATACATAAAGTTAATGAGGGAGAGCTTTCCTCAGCTTGACCTCTCTGGCTTCGACGAGAGATGGTCAGGATCCGGTGATCCATGTTGTAACGTCCTGAAAAAATCTATACAATGACCCGAGTACCACCTCAGGTAGAAATCACTAGGGATCAAATCCTTTAGAAATTAGATGAAAATGAATTAAGGGCTTAACTAAATCACCTGTTGAGTTAGCTTGGACAACTTTCAATATGAACCGTAAGACCCAAATCAGTAGGATCCCTGATGTCATGTTACCCTGAAACCTAGGATCAATCTCTAAACTCAGTTGCTCTCGGGGGTGCATTGAAACTCCGTATAGGACCTGGACCGCGCGTCAAAAATTGGATAGCTATGAAACTATACCGTTATGACCATCTCACTGGACTTGAAAACCACCTCAGAAATCAAGTCCAGATAATATGCCAAAACGCACAACTTGAGCCCGAAGCAAAGTGTGTGAGAAACGCGAATATCTTTAGAAAATAAAATCAGACTTAAGTGAATTGAGTCGTTTACTTGCAGGCTAAATCTAAGGATTCAGACCATCAGAATCTGACCCAACTACACCCTCGGATTAGGGAAAAATTCCAATACACGTCGGTGTACTTGTGGCCCTGATCGAGTACCGGTGACCGTTGAACTGAAACTGATCCCCCGCGGTCGATCTATAAATCCAATCAGACTGAAAACTTAGCTTGACCACGATCTAATGCTAGGGGACTTACTCCCAACCATATATAGAAAAGGGCCCCCCAGATGTGCTCCGTTGGACCGAAACAGATGCGTTTTGGCTATAACCTAAGTATACCATGGCCCTAGGGCCATTCCCATCAATTTTAGGCCTATATAAGGACCTAAAACCCTCTCTCCCATTCCATATGAATTTCAAACCCTAAGAGAGAGAAGAGAGAGAAAAGAGAAGAAGAAAGTGAGGAGAAGAGAGAGAGAGTGAGAGTTTGTTCCTGAGATTCGATCTCACCCCTCCATGTGCTTAACCATCACCACTGTATCGCTATACCGATGATTCTGATTCCATTTTTGGGTTAAAAATCCTAACCTTAATCTGTTTTAGGGATTCAAATAGAGTAAATAGTGAAATAACTAACCTATTTCATGCTATAGGTTATTGTTGTGCTGTAGGCGAGGACTTAGTGTTTAAACTGAGTTCATTACGGGTCTACCGGCAGAAGGTGCAGACTATAAACATTTAGGTTATGGTTTTCAAGGCTTTCAATGTCAGTTAATGATTTATGACTGACTTGATTGCTATCACATGCTTAGATACGATGTTTCCCACGCTTTACACATATATATGAACTATGTTGAATATAGTGTATTCCATGTGTTTGTTGATATGATTGAATGAGTTTGGAATTTGGATTTGTACTTGCCATGATTATTTGTCATGAATATATGGTTGTTATACGTGTGACAACTCCTTGGTGAAAGGATTTTCCCTAACGCCTGTTATAACCAACATACGTCACGTATGTTGAAGTGTGTAGTCTAAATGCTTGTAAAAATGTCTGAATGAATATGAAATTTGGATTTGTGCTTGCCATGATTATTAACTATGAATATATACTTGTTGTGTATGTGGCAACTCCTTTGTGAAAGGGCTTGCCAGGATATATGTTATAACTAGTCTAATACATGTATGTTGAAATGTATAGTCTAAGTGTTTGATAAAATGCCTGAATGAGGAAATGCTTGTTGAAATGTATTTAATGAGGGTGTTGAGATAGAATTCTCAATCCCCTTCTCTATAATTACAGTTCCATTTATGTAACCTATCTTACTACTATGTGTTGTACGGATGAAGTGCCTATGTAAGATAACATGTGTATTATATGTTTGTTGAAATGCTCAACTAAGATTTATATTTAGATTTGGTTGTCACATACTGTCATTGATTATCACTTGTGAATGTTATTGTTTGAAGTGTGATTGGGGCTACGATGTAGTCCAGGCAATCGGTAATGATTCTCAAGTAGTGGATGGGGTCATTTCGCCACACAAGACACATTCGATGAATTCGAGGCATACAATGATTGTCGATAGTGGTACCATGTCAATTAATTCAGTGTACACTCGTACCAGTCAAACTTATCTAATAAACCGATTGGCCTACTGTGTGTTTACCATGTATGAACACTACTGCTTGAACCTAAGATACCCCTTACCAATGCAAAGACCCATTTCTACCATGGTACCACGATCCACTAAGACTCATGAGTCAGGCATGGTGGTATGAGACACCGTGGTTAAGATGTCAGCCTACGCTAGGGTGACAAGCCTCCCCATAGTGACCAGTGAGCAACCAGACTCATGAGCCAAATATAGTGGTATAGGACACTGTATTCGGGCTGTCGGCCTATACTGGCACAGCCTGGCTGTGATCCCCAGTCGGGTTGGTGACAAGCCTTCGAAAATGACTGCCAGTTGGTAGGACGTTAGTGTTGTGTCCTCGAGTACAAAATAGGCCTACCCCAGTGCAGCCTGGCTGTGGTCCCCAGTTGGGTTGGTGACAAGCCTTTAAAAATAGACTGTCAGTTGGTAGGGCATTAGTGGGGTGACCTCGAGTATGAATTAAGCCTACGTTAACGGTGACGAGCCTCTCGTAGCGACCTATGGTGTAAACTCGCGAACATACCTATCATATGTGATTAACTGGGATTGCGACCCTAGATGGATCATTGTTTGGGTTAATGATATAAAGGGAGGTACCTTAGCTTCCCTATCCTGCTGTATGAAAAGGTCTAATAAGAACTCGGTAATCACACTCATGCACCATATTGCATGTTCCTTTGGCATTGGTGTTGAGCACAGAGGAAGGGGTGCATGCCGTGAACGTAAGAGGAAGATCGTAGAGGGAGTGCAGGTGAGAGCATACATCATTAATACATATCATGTTTGCGTTAACTAGAGTACTTAAGGATGTTTGATTATATTGCTTTATCATTACTGCTTGATTGAATTGATAACATGTTAACCTTTGCATTATAGCTCTACCGAGTTGATCACTCACTCCCATGTTCTGGGACGGTGTTTTAAAACACCAACTGGACCCTGTTGTAGTTACAGATGATGGTGAGGCTTACGTAGTGGAGCCGGACTTTTATGATGATGAGGAGTTCTCCTATATGCAACTTTCAGGCAGGTCTATGTAGACCATGTTCTAATCAGCAGGGATTACTAGGATGCTGACTAGACGCTATTACACATTTTGTATATTTTAGAATTTTTCATGTAATCAATTGACCTGGTAACATGATCATACTCAGGAGACTCATAATCACATATATGCTTTATATACTTATCACAGTCTTCTGCTTGTGTAATTCAATTGTCTCTAGAGTATGATATGCTGTTTTGGTGTAATCCCATTCATGTTTAATACACTAATACGGACAATATTTAATCATTATTATCTATGTTACATAAGTGATGAGTTGGAACTCGGGAGTTGAGCTTCTACTCGACCCCCGATTTTCAGGGCGTTACACGTGCACTGATGGGGATGCTAATCCCGAGGTTGAGTCGGCTGCAGCTGGTCCTTTGGCCATCATGGTTGATCTCGAGGCAATTTTTGAGGCTACTCTTGAGTTGGCTCCTGATGAAGTGGCCGAGCCACGAAGTTGAATTTGCGGAGTAAAATTCCTTTCTGCTCCTTTTTTTAAAACTTCAGGCACTTCAAGCACATTGAGCGCTGAGCTCGAAAGCATCTGCAACCCCAGGCGCCATCGACCCTTAACACTTATGCATTTTGTGCCTTTCCTTCTTTGTTAATGTAATACCGATGTACATGATGATACGCTCCCGATGTAAATCTTATTCTAATCAATGAATACACTTTTTTCCTTGTATGCAATTGTCTGATTTACATGGTTATGAATTTTTTGCATGTTTATTAATAGAACTCGAGCGATGCTTCTTTTGTTGACCGATTTAGGGATAGTAGATCTTGAGATGCTCGGCATTCCAAGGGTAGGGCAGTAGTTAGTCGATTAAGTCTTCCAGTCGATATGTGCTAGGTCGGATGGTATTTGCAATCACATAAGGTCCTTCCCAATTGGGCCCCAATGTGCCTGGACTGACCTCTTTAGTGTTTTGGAATGTCTTTCGAAGGACCAAGTCCCCAACTCAGAATCTTCTTACTTTAACTCAGGCATTGTAGAATCATGACACTTGCTATTGTCGGATGATAGCCCGGAGCCATGCTTGTTTGCTACGTTCTTCCAAGAGGTCGAGGCTGAGCTTCAGGAGTTCTTCGTTGTCTTGTTTATCGAACGAGCTTACTAGGGCGGTCGGCAGTCTGATCTCAACCGGAGTGATGGCTTCTGACCCGTAAGCCAAGGAGAATAGGGTCTCCCCTATTGTGGTCCGAGTTGTAGTTCGGTAGGCCCACAGAACTCTCAAAAGCTCCTCGGTCCAAGCTCCCTTGGTTCGGTCGAGCTTAGTTCGGAGATGCTGTTTGATGATCTTGTTGACGACTTTGACTTGGCCGTTCGCTTACCGATGGCACGGTGATGAATATACGTTTATGATTTCGAGTTTCTCACTCATCTCTCAGTACTGTTTATTATCGAACTGCTTCCCGTTGTTGGACATGATGATCTGAGGCACGCCAAATCAACAGATGATGTTTTTCCAAACAAAGTCAGTGACTTTTTGCTCGAGTATCTTGGCCAATGGTTCAACTTCTGCCCATTAGATGAAGTAATCTACGGCAACAACAGCGAACTTCGTCTGGCCCTTTCCTGTAGGAAAAGGTCCGATGATGTCGATCTCCTATTGAGCAAAAGGCCACGGGCCGTCCATAAAGGTGAGCTCTTCGAGTGGTTATCAAGGGACAATTGAGAACCTTTGGCATTTGTCACACTCTGGATGAGCTTCCGTGCATCATGTTAGATGGTTGGCGAGTAATGCCCTTGCCATATCACCTTATGAGCCAAGGATCGTCCTCTAGAGTGATTTCCACAGATACCTTCGTGTATCTCCCTTAGGATGTAGTCACCCTCATCCGGTCGCAAGCACCTCAATAGAGGCACGCAGTCTCCCTTCTTATATAGTATCCCGTTGAGCAAGGTGTAAAGGACGGATTAGATCTTCAGTCATCAAGCTTCAGGTCGGTCTTCAAGTAGCTTGTCTGCTCGAAGGTAACAAATGATCGGATCAACTCAAGAGGGTCTTGAATCAATCGGGAGCATGGTTACAATCTCGGTCTCGTTGATGCTCAGCTTGGCGACGTACTCGATTGGGACGGACCTTCGAATCTCATCTTCGTCAGTTGTAACTAGCTTAGCCAGTAAGTCAGCTTGGACATTCTCTGCTCGTGGGATCTGGATGATGGTACAGTGTTGAAAACCGCTGATAAGTTCCTTTGCTTTTTGGAGGTAAGCCTTCAGCCGCTCTTTCCTGGTTTGGTAGACATTGGATATTTGATTGATGACCAATGTGAGTCGTTGTATATGTCAAGATGAGTGACCCCTAAGCTGGTCGCTAAACGAAGTTTGAGGAGCAGTGCTTCATATTCCGCCATGTTGTTGGAAGCTTGAAATCCGAGTCTCAAGGCATATTACATGCATGTATGATCGGGAGTTTTCAGGACGACCCCTGCCCCGCTTACCATGGAGTTGGATGAATCGTTGACATATAGTCGCCAGTAGGGTTGGGCGGGTAGGAAAGTAGAATCGGATTGTTCTGAATTCGGAGCATCGGCCGAGCTTGCAGGTGGATCAACATGGTGAGGATCAGCTACGATTGGCTCAGACTGCTGTGTGACTTCAACGATAAAGTCGGCTACTACTTGGCCTTTGATTGTGACTTGGGGCTTGTACTGAATGTTGAATTCACTTAGTTCGATCGCCCAATTAGCGAGTCATTCGGATGCTTCTGGTTTCTGAAGTATCTACCATAACAATTGGTTGGTTAAAACAATAATCGAATGGGCTTGGAAGTATGGCCGCAAGCGTCGGGAAGAGATAACCAGCGTTAGGGCCACTTTTTTCAAGGTCTGATATCTTATTTCCGCTAGGACTAGTGCTTTGCTAACGTAGTAAATTGGAAACTGCTTCCCCTCATATTCATGAATCAGAGTCGAGCTTATAGCTGCGTCAGATACTGTTAAATAATCAGCAGTGTTTCACCCGGCTCCGACTTGGAGAGCAGTGGTGGCGATCCTAAGTACTGTTTCAACTGCTGGAAGGTTGTCTTGTACTCTTCTGTCCAGTTCACCATCTACTGACCCTACAACTATTTGAAGAAGGGAAGACATTTATCTATGGCTTGGGACACGAAGTGATTAAGCATAGCGACTCTTTCGGTCAGCTGCTGAATATCCATGATCGTCTTTGGTGAGTTCATATCAAGTAGAGCCTGGATCTTATCTGGATTTGCCTCGATTCCTTGCTAGCTGACCAGAAATCTGAGAAACTTACCCGAGCCTATGCCGAACGCGCACTTGCTCGGGTTCAGCTTCATCTGGTATTTCTGAAGGATGAGGAACATCTCTTTGAGGTCGGCAATGTGCTCGGTTGCTTTGATGCTCTTGACGAGCATGTCGTCAATGTATACTTCCATCATCCACCTTATTTGTTGGGCGAACATTTTAATGACCAACCTTTGGTAGGTTGCTCCTGCATTCTTTAAACCAAATGGCATCACTCGGTAACAATAAAGACCTTTGTCAGTGACAAAGGTGGTTTTCGATTTATCAGAGGGGTGCATTACAATCTGGTTATATCTTGAGTAGGCATCCATAAAACTAAGTAATTCATGCCCTGCAGTACTGTTAACTAACTGGTCGATCCTAAGGAGAGGAAAATTGTCCTTCGGCAGGCTTTGTTTAGGTCGGCGTAATCCATGCAAAACTGTCCTTCCCAATGGCCTTTTTGATGAGCACGATGTTAGCTACCCAGTCAGGGTAGTACACTTCTTCGATAAATTTGGCCTTGAGGAGCTTGCTGACCTCTTCCTAGATGACGGTATACCTCTTGCGGCCGAGGGCACGCCACTTCTGTTAGATCGGCTTATAGGTCGGATCGATGTTGAGGTGATGAGTGATGATCGAAGGGTCGATCCCAGGCATATCTTCATGTGACCATGCGAAGACGTCAGCGTATCGGTGCAATAAGGCCACCAACTTCTCTTTCAGCGGTGGAGTCAGGGACGAGCCAACTCAAACAATTCTAGAGAGGTTAGACTCATCCAGAGGGACCTGGACAAGGTCTTCCACTTGTTGACCTCATTCAAGAGCTTCCTCACACTGGTCTAGGGACTTGATTGTCGCTACTTCGGATGGAGCTTTTAAGGCGGTGGCATAGTAACGTCGGGCGTCGTGCTGATCTCCCTTGACAACTCCAACTCCTAACTCGGTCGGGAACTTCATGGAAAGGTGGTATGTCGAAACTACTACTCAAAGAAGATAAAGCAAAGGATGACCGAGAATACCGTTGTAGACCGAAGATAGTCAACTATCAGAAAGTCGACCATAGTAGTTGCTTGGTTCGGCGCATCCCCAACAATGAGTGGGAGTTGAATGATTCCCTCGAGTAGGACTTGTCTGCCTGAGAATCCAATAAGAGGATTTCGGATGGGCTGTAATGTTGACAGTTCAATGCTCATTTTGTTGAATGCCTAGGTGAATAACACGTCTGCGGATGACCCTGTATCGATGAGGACCCTGAAGAGCTTGCGATTAATGATTGTGACAGTGATGACTAAAGCATCGTCATGTGGATGATGGATGCCTCAGGCGTCAGCCTCAGTAAAGGTCATGCTATACTTCTCCAGTTTCATTTCTTTTGAGGGCTAGGCTAGGATCTTGATCTCAGACTCAGGTTTACTCATGTTTCTTGCATGGGTTTTTCAAGCGTTGTTTGAGTCACCTTTGCCCTTGTGACCATCGACGATGGTTCGGATTTATTCCAATGGTCGATTTTCACTCGGGCATTCTTTTGGTGCGACAGCCATGTTGGCTCCTTAGTCCATGTGCTCATCGAGATGGCCTTCGCGAATGAGCTTTTCGATTTCCTACTTCAGAGTGTAGCAGTCACTCGTGTTGTGTCCATGATCGTGATGGAAGTGACAATATTTATTTTTGTTATGTCAATCAGGATTGCCTCGTAGCTTGTTCGGCCAATTGACAAATTGTTCACCTTTTATCTCCATCAGGACTTGTTCTGGGGGCTTGTTGAGAGGAGTGTAGTTGGTGAACTTGCTATCGGGTCGTTTGCTTGACCTTCGTTCATCTCGAGACCAATCTTCCTTGCACTTTTTACCGGTGTCGACTGATTCGGTGTCCTTCTTCGACAATCCCTTGGCCGAGAAAGTTTTGTTCTGAGCCGCTTCTTGTAAGATTCTAGTCTCTTCGGCATTGGAGTACTTCTGTGATTGGGCCATGAACTCGGCCAAAATGGATGGAGGATTTTTATCTAGGGAAGAGAGAAATGGTTTATCTCTAACCCCTTGTAGGATGAAATTCAAAGTCGTTTCGTCCGAACGTTTTTGAACCTGTAATGACTCGAGGTTGAAACACTAAATGTAATTTTTGAGGAGCTCCCTGTCTTTCTGGATCACGTTGTTGAGCTGGGCCGAGACTTGAGCCTTTTCTTGCCTCCTATGAAGTTCGCAACGAAAACCTCGCTGAGCTTGTCGAACGAGCTAATGGACCTCGGTATCAATTGTTTGAACCAGAGTCGGGTAGCATCGGTTAAGGTGAGTGAGAAAGCGTGACACTTTACCTCATCCGAGGCGTCATGTAATTCCTTATAAGTCTGGAAGGACTCGATATGTTCAGTAGGGTCGGCTTTCCCGTTGTATGATGCAATTTGAGGCAAGCAAAACCGATCTGGGAGCCGAGCGCGCATTATATTAGCCACGAATGGTGATTCTTTCTCCTCCAGCCCGGATGCATTGCTCGTCTGATTTTTCTTCATGTCTGTAATTTCCTTTTTTAGAGCTAGGAACGCGGCCTTCCAGGGTGCTTCGCTATCCGCTATTCCCTCGGTCGAGGATCGGTTGTATCTCCTCTGGTTTATCTCGTGCTGAAGGTCAGAAGCGGTCAACGGAGCTATTTTCGAGATGCAAGTCGGAAAGGGCTTAGGAGGCCCTTGATGTTGGCTCGCCTGGGGAGTGACCCGGGGGCAAACGGTTGAGGATTGGTGAACTGTTGGACGTCACTCGACCGCTCCTCCCCCGGATTGGGCTGCTGTATTTATAGAGGCCGCATCCATTCTAGCATCTGCTTCATGTAGTTCATGTCGGCCCTCATATCTCCAACCTCTCTTTCCAGGGAATCATGTCGCCTGCTCCCTTCGGTGTCCCGCTGTCCATACCTGGATAGGCCAGAGGTGGCTCGACAAGCCGGAGAGCCTTAATGTTCAATCCCCAAGTATAGGGTTGTGATGTAGTAATAAACTCGGTAAGATCGAGGTCGAATCCCACGAGGACTAGTTGTCACAATTCAAATCTATGATTCTTCTTAACTAATCCAATGAATAATGAACTAAACTACTAAGCACAATTTTAGGAAAAACAATTAAAAATAGGGAAGAAAATTCAATCAGAGAGAAAGCACTAGGAATTTCGAATCCACCCCTAATTATCCTAACCCTTGTTTTGTCTGTTGATTCACCTTGATCTAGATTGATACCACTTAAATAGAGAAAGCACAATCTGTGTCCTAAATCAGGCATACAGACTGTCTAATTCCTTTAAGCAATGTCAGGAACAATACATCCCATGTCCTTGGTCGGGCACATGGTATGTACAATTCATTAAAGCACCCTGTTCCTTCCTCTATAGGAAACCTGTTCTTGATCAGACACAAGCACCTGTAATAAGCATCCAAACAACATCCATATATATACTTTGGTCAAGTTCATAGATGGAGAAGTATGGAATTTAAACCCATAAAACCCACTCAGAGAAAGAAACAAATTAATTAAAATTCAAAGTAAATCATCCAATACAAGAGCTGATTTAATTAGGGGCTTCATCTCAGCCCTAGCTGAGAGATTAGTTACCCATAAAATCCATAAAAAGAGATTAAATAAAATTCATAAAATAAAACACCAAACCGAACAATCTCTCTCTCCTTCTCCTTCTCTTTCTTCTCTCCCTGGCTCTGGATCTCAAATTCCCTGGATCTGAATGCCTTCCCCACGTCCAAAACTTCCCTTTTATAGTTCTTTGGATGGCTGGAATCGGTGGCAGAGTCGTAGACGGACTCGAAGTGAAGATTTTCGCAACCGTGATCGGTGGGCCCCACGAGAGGTGTTTTTCGGAAAATCCACCCCGTCCATTGGATTCGGGACGAAATTTCGTCAAGAATGGGTGGTTTTGAAGGTCCATTGGCGCGCCCACGAAGAAAATACAAAAAGATCGGTTTTGAACGTCCCGGATAGCCCTTTTGTGGCCTCTGTATCACGCACGTGTGTACGCATGGTAGTGAACTATCAGCATGGTTTTGTAGTATTCATGGCCCTATACACGATGGACGGATCGGATCGGCCGGACAGATGACGTACGAGGCCCACTAAATTCTGAAAAAGTCGGCAGCGTAAGACGCTACGCGGACGCGGATCCGTCGCTGTGGAGATGGTGGGTCCATCTTCTTTGATCGAACCAAAAATCCACTCCGTTCACTGGAATAACGACGGAAAACCGGTCGAAAATGACCAGTTTTCTTCTATTTTCGGTGTGGTCTACCAGAGATTTGAACTCACCGTCCAACCTGCGTTTGAATGGATGGATTCTGATCGTCGCTCCCTCTCGCAATTTCGCCACCTAGGCGAAGGTGATTGCCGCCCTAGGGAGCGGATAGACGGTCCGGATTACTCATTTGGACACGAGGTGGGCCCCACAACCGACGACCGGCGGTCGGTTCCGCGGGACGCTGGAACGCGGAGAGCGTTTTAAAGACGGGCGCGGGTCAGCGCGGGCGCTGACCGTCCGGGCAGTCTGGTGCACGAGTGCTGTGTACACGTGTGCCCTGTAAGTGGGTCCCACCGTGATGTTTTGAGAAATCTGCTCCGTCCTTCCACTTTCTCCTCTTATTTCCACCGTCAGGACCAAAGTTGAGGCATATCCTATTATCAGGTGGGCCTGAAATCAGCGATTCATGGGCTGATTTGTCAGTTGGAGCACTTCCCGAGATCAACAATAGCTGAAATTTAATATGTACGGTTAATTCACGGCCCCCATCACATGCATGAAGTTTCGAGTTGATCGGGTGGCGGAAAATATGTGATCTTGCATTCAGGACCCTTTTAGGGCCCCTTTGGCTTGCTTTCCTCCGATCTCAGGCGTGTATATTCTTCACCATTGGTTCTCTAGAGTCCATCCCGTGCTCTGGAGACTTTGGAGCGACCAATCCATGCCTTTAACATCAATTTCCAATTAACGCTCCTGATTTCCTCCTGTAATAAAAACACGGGTAAAATCTCCATTAACCCTTGTCATGTACGTAAAATTAGGCAATTACTGGGGTCTGGTATGCAACATTCGACACTCATCACAACCCCCAACCAGCATTTTGCTAGTCCCGAGCAAAACATGCGAAAAAATAATTTCAGAAATAAAAGACAATTCCTTTAAATTCAAGTGACTTGTGAACAGATAGCTGAGATGTGAAAATTCTAAGATTCATGATTGGTGTGTGGAATTTTTCTCTTGGAATCAAGCTTACAGTAAACTTCATAATCAAGTTCAAAATATTAATCCATCAATTAGAACATTCCTAAACATTGAGTTCCACGAGTGTAAAGTATAATCTCGACTTACAATCAGTAATAGATCCAATTGTCAATTTCATGATATCATTAGTAATTCGTGACAATCAAAACTTGAAACCAACACTTATCCCACAGATTAACTTTTCATTTTACCAGCTTTTGATTTTCTTTATGAGCAGTAACGCAAATGAGGGGAATCAAATTCTCACCTATAGGGAGCAAACCTATGGCGAAAACTTGTCGCCCAACACTTTTTTTTTTTTTTCTTATGTCAACTATGAAGAATCAAATCTACACCTATAGGGAGCAAACCTGTGGTGAAGATTATGTGACTAACTCTTTCAATTCTTCTTTATAAACTGACGTTAACAAATTTCTCAAGCTGGTTCCTTTCATGCCTAATGATTACCAAGTTACCATTTAATATTGAACTGAAAACTCAATGTGTAAGCGAGCTCTAATATGTGGAATCATGGCTCAATCAATGTTTACAACTTCTAATCATGAATTAACAATTCAAAATTGACTGTGAAATCAAGCGGATGGCCGAATCCAAGAGTCATAAATTACCTATCACGTATCTTATAATGTTAAAATCACAACTATCCTTCGAAATCACTTTGAATTCAATAGAAATTCCAGGAAAAATTTTAAAATTTTCACAAATTTTGCTCAAGACCAAGAAAATACTAATTAGGTAACCTAATCTCCCACCCCCAACCTAAAATCTACATTGTCCTCAATGTAAAAGAAATAAGCATGCAATGCACATGGGACAACGAGAATAAAAGATGAGTAGGGAAAGATAGTACCTGGATGGAGAATCAAGAAGCTTTCTCAAAAAAATTGCAACGTAAAAGCGAGTTAGCACAAGAGAGAGATCAACAGAAGTAAAAATAACAAAAAGAAAAATCAAAGAAGATCCTACCTATACCACTTTCGCAGGTGCTCTCGATTGCATTTAGCGCATGCAACAAGCCTTTAAACCCCTAGGTTACCCCTAGTGGACGAGTTGTAGTCTCGTGAGGGTTTGCAGTAATGTTACCCACAAACATTGAACTAACTAACTAGAAAAATGAAAAGGAATGAATAAAAAGCAATACAATAAAGCAAAAGGCTGGGTTGCCTCCCAGGAGCGCTAAGTTTAACGTCTTCAGCCAGACAAGAACGGACCATGAATGAGCTTAATCGTTATAACCAAGGTCCGCCAAAGAAATTACCTTACCACCTTAATTAACCGATCCCAGATAAGTGATGTGAGTTCCCATGAGCTGTGCTATCTGCAAGGAGGTAACTGACACTGTCGTCAAATAATTTAAGAACTTCTGCTCGCACTACTTCTTCCATGTGAGGATCACGCTTCCCTTGCAGTTCACACGACATTTCCGCAACATGATCCATGCATATCGTGGGGCATACTCCCTGTATTTTCACTATCTTCCTTTCAATTGCTGCCTTATATGTTCTAAGAAAATTAAGCAGCCTGCTCGCGTTTGTCTTCTCAGAGTTCGAAATTGTGCTGTCAGGAGGTGTCTCAGAGAGATGAAGAGGTTCTACTTTCGCTCTCCATTTTTTAGTCTCCAAGATAGGAGTAGAGTCGAGCAGTGCATTGACTTCATGGATGGGACTATCGATGTCAAAGTCCATGCCAGCTTGTGCTAAGCAGGTCTCAAGTGGATCTTCAAAAGATGTACGGAAGGAGTCCTGCACAAGGCTCTCGATCATGTCCACTTCAAATATGTCATCCAAATCTGCGGATTGTTGTCCTGCATTAAAAACATTGAGTTTAATATTCATGTTACCAAAGGACAATTTCATAACTCCATTCCGGCAATTTATAATAGCATTAGATGTGGCCAAAAATGGACGACCCAAAATGACTGGATCGACTATGAAGATTCGGATAGGTGAGTATCAATAACTATGAAATCCATTGGAAAATAAAATTTATCAACCTGGATTAACACATCTTCAATAACACCCCGGGTACCTTGATGATCTATCAGCCAGTTGTAATGTTACCTTAGTCGGTTTCAACTCACCAAGTCCTAGCTGCTCATAAACCGAATAAGGTAACAAATTGACGCTCGCCCCTAAATCAAGTAATGCCTTCCCGATCTTATGATCTCCTATGCCGCAAGAAATGGTGGGAGCTCCTGGATCCCTAAATTTAGGAGGAGTGTTATGTTGAATCATGGAGTTGAGCTGCTCTGCAATGAAGACCTTCTTATGAACATTCTGCTTACACTTTTGAGTGCATAAATCTTTCGAAACTTAGCGTAAGCAGGGACTTGTTTAATAGCGTCAAGCAACGGGATGTTGACTTGCACTTTTTGAAACACATCCAAGATTTCATCAAAATTATTTCTTTTCTTTATTGGTGCCAGACGTTGAGGAAAAGGTGCTTTGGGCATGTACGGTGGCACATTAGTGGCTCTTGGAGAGTCAGAGGGCTTTTGGACTTTGGATGCATTGGTGTGTCCCTCTGCTTCATCTTGATCTTCTGTTTTAGAATTTGAATCATCCCCAGGCATCTCTATTCCGTTATCAATCTGCTTGCCTGACCTAAGGGTAATGATTGATTTGGCTTGCTCATGATATTGCCTTTGGTTGGAATTAGAGCCAATCTCATACTGTCCCTTTGGGTTAGCCTCAGGTTGGCTAGGGAACTTGCCCTTCTCTCTCTCACTCAATGTGGCAGCTAGTTGATATTGTGGAATTTGTTGACTGCCAACTTGGAGGTGCGGTTGCATGGGAGGATTTCCAGATGGTCCTCCTTGATGTGGTCCCTTTGCCCAAGAAAAATTTGGATGCCTAGCCCACCCTGGGTTGTATGTGTTCGAGTAAGGATCATTCCCAGGTTTTTGAAAAGTGTTCATAGCATGAACTTGTTCAGAGAGAAGTTCTCGGGGATCTTTGCCCAGATGGACAAGATCAGGCGGGACTAGAACATGTGGCACATGCCTCCACTTGAGTTGTTTGTGGAGGTCCATTATTTAATACCGAGCATCAACTTTCTTTGTCGGGTTATCAAGTTTGGCGCACAACTCGCACGACTCCTATCTCATATATACCACCTCTCTTTTGTGGTTAGGAACTTCTTTCACCTCTATCGAATAGTCCCATTCTTTGAGAGTTTTCACACAAGGTTTCAAAAATTTCCATGCTTCGGTATCGCTTTTGGTCATGAAGGACCCTCCACTGGTGGCATCAACCATGCGACGGTTCTGGGGTGTCAGACCGTCATAAAAGTATTGCACTTGTTGCCACTTCTCAAAACCATGGTGAGGACATTTAAGAAGCAAGTCCTTCCATCTTTCCCAACATTCATGAAAGTGCTCGCCCTCTTTTTGTGTGAAGTTAGTAATTTCTCTACGGAGGGCATTAGTTTTGTGAACGGGGAAGAACTTATTTAAGAACTTCTTAGACAGTTGGTCCCATGTAGTGATAGTTCCAACTTCTAGAGAATTCAACCATGCTTTCGCCTTATCCTTCAAAGAAAAAGGAAACAGACGTAGGCGGATTGAATCGTCTGAGAAGTTTTGGAACTTAAAAGTGGAGCAAATGTCTAAGAATTCTTTCACATGATGATATGGGTCCTCCTTGTCCCATCCATAAAAGGATGGCAACAATTGTATGACTCCAGGTTTCAGTTCAAAGTGTGCTGCCGTAGTGGTTGGCAACACTATGCATGAAGGCGCATTAAATTAGACAGGAGCTGAATAATCTTTGAGAGCCTTAACTTCAGTCTCATTCGTCATTTCAACAGAATTATTTCTCAATCTTTCCCGCAGTGTTCTTTCTATTTCAGGATCAAACGGCGCTAGTTCTATATTCAGAGATCTACGTCCTAGCATAAACTATGTTATTGCAATGGAAGAAAAAAAAAACTAAACTAAGAAGCAACCTAAGAGAAATAAAACTAGGCCTAGAACTATAAGATTTTAAAACAAGTTAAAACTATGTAAATAAGAATGGGAAGAAAGAACCCGGAAAAGGAGATGAATGATGTCAGAAAATTTTAGATGTTCCTCCTTCACTTAGTAGCTTCCTTCCTCAATTCCTGTAAACAAAAAAAAAAAAAAAACCAAATTAGGTTTCCTAAAATAATGATAGAAAAATCCTAAGCAACGGTTAATTTCTAAAAATAAAATAAAAACTTTAACCTAAGTTAGTAAAATCCTAAGACTATGAATTATGATAAGAGAGAATCCTAAATTCAATTTGGAACGAATCAGTCCCCGGCAACGGCGCCAAAAACTTGTTCAATCCCCAAGTATAGGGTTGTGATGTAGTAATAAACTCGGTAAGATCGAGGTCGAATCCCACGAGGACTGGTTGTCACAATTCAAATCTATGATTCTTCTTAACTAATCCAATGAATAATGAACTAAACTACTAAGCACAATTTTAGGAAAAATAATTAAAAATAGGGAAGAAAATTCAATCAGAGAGAAAGCACTAGGACTTTCGAATCCACCCCTAATTATCCTAACCCTTGTTTTGTCTGTTGATTCACCTTGTTCTAGATTGATACCACTTAAATAGAGAAAGCACAATCTGTGTCCTAAATCGAGCATACAGTTGTCTAATTCCTTTAAGCAATGCCATGAACAATACATCCCATGTCCTTGGTCGGGCACATGGTATGTACAATTCATTAAAGCACCCTGTTCCTTCCTCTATAGGAAACCTGTTCTTGATCAGACACAAGCACCTGTAATAAGCATCCAAACAACATCCATATATATACTTTGGTCAAGTTCATAGATGGAGAAGTATGGAATTTAAACCCATAAAACCCACTCAGAGAAAGAAACAAATTAATTAAAATTCAAAGTAAATCATCCAATACAAGAGCTGATCAAATTAGGGGCTTCATCTCAGCCGTAGCTGAGAGATTAGTTACCCATAAAATCCATAAAAAGAGATTAAATAAAATTCATAAAATAAAACACCAAGCCGAACAATCTCTCTCTCCTTCTCCTTCTCTTTCTTCTCTCCCTGGCTCTGGATCTCAAATTCCCTGGATCTGAATGCCTTCCCCACGTCCAAAACTTCCCTTTTATAGTTGCTGGATGGCTGGAATCGGTGGCAGAGTCGTAGACGGACTCGAAGTGCAGATTTTCACAACCGTGATCGGTGGGCCCCACAGAGGTGTTTTCTGGAAAATCCACCCCGTCCATTGGATTCAGGACGAAATTTCAGTCAAGAATGGGTGGTTTTGAAGGTCCATTGGCGCGGCCCACAGAAGAAAATACAAAAAGATCAGTTTTGAACGTCGCCGGATAGCCCTTTTGTGGCCTCTGTATCACGCACGTGTGTACGCATGGGAGTGAACTATCAGCATGGTTTTGTAGTATTCATGGCCCTCTACACGATGGACGGATCGGATCGGCCGGACAGATGACGTACGAGGCCCACTAAATTCCGAAAAAGTCGGCAGCGTAAGACGCTACGCGGACGCGGATCCGACGCTGTGGAGATGGTGGGTCCATCTTCTTTGATCGAACCAAAAATCCACTCCGTTCACTGGAATAACGACGGAAAACCGGTCGAAAATGACCAGTTTTCTTCTATTTTCGGTGTGGTCTACCAGAGATTTGAACTCACCGTCCAACCTGCGTTTGAATGGATGGATTCTGATCGTCGCTCCCTCTCGCAATTTCGCCACCTAGGCGAAGGTGATTGCCGCCCTAGGGAGCGGATAGACGGTCCGGATTACTCATTTGGACACGAGGTGGGCCCCACAACCGACGACCGGCGGTCGGTTCCGCGGGACGCTGGAACGCGGAGAGCGTTTTGAAGACGGGCGCGGGTCAGCGCGGACGCTGACCGTCCGGGCGGTCCGGTGCACAGCCGGTGCACGAGTGCTGTGTACACGCGTGCCCTGTAAGTGGGTCCCACCGTGATGTTTTGAGAAATCTGCTCCGTCCTTCCACTTTCTCCTCTTATTTCCACCGTCAGGACCAAAGTTGAGGCATATCCTATTATCAGGTGGGCCTGAAATCAGTGATTCATGGGCTGATTTATCAGTTGGAGCACTTCCCGAGATCAACAATAGCTGAAATTTAATATGTACGGTTAATTCACGGCCCCCATCACATGCATGAAGTTTCGAGTTGATCGGGTGGCGGAAAATATGTGATCTTGCATTCAGGACCCTTTTAGGGCCCCTTTGGCTTGCTTTCCTCCGATCTCAGGCGTGTATATTCTTCACCATTGGTTCTCTAGAGTCCATCCCGTGCTCTGGAGACTTTGGAGCGTCCAATCCATGCCTTTAACATCAATTTCCAATTAACGCTCCTGATTTCCTCCTGTAATAAAAACACGAGTAAAATCTCCATTAACCCTTGTCATGTACGTAAAATTAGGCAATTACTGGGGTCTGGTATGCAACATTCGACACTCATCACTTAACAGCTCTCTTATCATTTTGGATGATCCATGGTTTGTGGTCCGCACTCTTATGGTTGCAAGGTCGCGATTAGAACTACTTTTGGAGGGGTTTGGGCTTTCTTCTTCCCTCTTGCCATGGCAATTCGTAGTGTGTTAATAGTGCAGAACATGACTTGTAATGTCGTTCCCATAGACGGCGCCAAATTGTTGATGCAGCTTTCGGCTCACCCCCCTTTCAGCACGTGAATACCTGGTGCCTGCATAGGAAGAAGACAAAGGAGACCTTGGCCAGTTTAGGGGACCCTCCGATGCCTAAGTCAGGCCTGGAATTTGGGTCTAGTGGTAAAGGTTTTGGGGTGAAGAATGAATATGTATTCGTACCTTTTACCGTAGATAGGTCCTCTATTTATAAAGGAGATGTGATCTCGTGGTTTCGGGACCTTTCCTTGGAGGGGATTGATCGTTATCCAAGACGATCCCGAGATCTTCGATCTCCTAGATTTCCAGAATTGGAAGTTATCTTCTGAGGATCTTAGAAGAGGATCTTGATATCGTGCCAACTCCTTTGTTCGGGTCTAAGCGTCTAGATGGGAACAACTGACGAAGCTCAGTCGATCATCGACTTATCTCGGAGTATCGGTATGTTCAGTGGCTTACGCTGGCCGACTCATTTTCCACCAAATTGTGGTTGACTATAGAGCTGGCCTTCGATCCACTATTAGCTGAGGTATGGTCAATCCATAATCGACCTATCGCTGACTGACTACCGACCCATGGCCGACCTAGAGGATAGGTCAGACTGAGGTTAGGCCAAGGTCTGGTTAGCTTGTGCTTGATTAATAGCCGACCCATGAATTGGGTCGGTATGAAGCAACCTCCGAAGGACCCTTTGACTGTCCTTAAAGGTGTATCAGCCTCCTTAGAGGTCTCACCTTGTGGCTCTGGACATGTGGGCCTCAGCCAGGCTCGGCGCCTGGTGAATCTGGGCCATGTCGGTAGAGTTGGTTCATTTCATAAGCCGACTTATTTACTTGTCACACTTTTCTCCCAACACTTTGCATTAAAATGAGCCACACCACGTGAATCTCTAATTACCAAATCACAATTTACCGAGTATTCAAATAATCCGACGATTGGTTTGACTAACATTTAATTATCAATAACCCTTGGGATCCTAAAGAATTCTTTAGGTGTGATCTGGGAGTTGGATATAAAACTCGAATGATGGATTGTCCTCTGAGACATTGTAAACTTGGTGAACGGTGGATTTCGTGATTCAAATCTATAATGGTCGGCTGGATTTGTCCACCAATGAAGTTAGGATCCTAAGAAAATAGGTCTCTTTAGTGGTATGATGATCCATCTTGGAAATCAATGAATAGATAGCTTGATGTATGGATGGGGACTGCTTTTAATGGTTAGATTTAGGCTAGAATGCACGTGAATGTCTACTTAAGCTAAGTTTGCATTTATACCAAATTAGGTTACACGGTAACACTCGAGTACTAAAAAGTACGGGTGTTACAGTTACTGTCATAAATGTATCTAGATGTGATCTAAATGAAAAAAAAGGTGCGATTTTTAAAGCATCCAATTTATACATTATCAACACCCGGTCTTCTCGGACACGAGCATAAACTCTGGCTGTGAAAATTCGGGATGTTACAGTTGGTATCAGAGCATGAGAATGAGATTAACTAGGGCTGAGGGAGTGGATCACCATAAGCTTTACGTGATTAGGATATATAATGAATTAGACACATATACTCAAATGAATCCCCAAGGGAACTAAGAAGTTGAAGAATTAGAAACCCACATTCAGGTTCCCCATTGAGAATGTTAAAATTAGATGTGGAATCTAGAGATTACTAATCTAGGTACCCTCCGAATAATTCCCCAAAATTCCAAATATACTTTTTTCTGAACTGAAAGTCATCCTTAAATAGAGTCACAATCAAGCAGAACAAGTTTCCCTTATGGGAATAGAGACTTTCTAATTATTCCAGAATTTTTGACTATCTCAATGAAATTCAGACATGTTGTGAAATTCCCATTAATTGCAGAAAGTAGACACATTAGAAAATTTTAAAAAAATTTCAATAGATCACTTAGGTCTCCATCAACCTTCCTCTAAAATTTCTTATCAATTGGTTTTGTACAAAATTTCATAAAAATCTGACAGTAGTAAGAATCAACAGAAATTGTTACTGGACAGCAAGCTTTTATACACCTCACAAGGGTGAAACAACGCCCAAAATGTGGAATATTACATTAGAAAATTTTCTGTAACTTCAAGAATAAGTCAAGGACTTAATTTCCAAATTTTGAATAGATTAAATGTACGGATCATAAATTAAAATTCTAGGAGTGACTGACTGTCAATATAGAACAATCTTGGGAATATATAATGTTCATATAAAGATGACACTAAAGCTTAGGTTCAACAATCAATGGATGATTTGGCTTATCCTTTATGAAACTTGACCTATCCATTGTTGTCTAGTTTGGTTAGGATATCTGGCTTTCGGGGCGAAACGAAGATTTTTCCAAGGATGTAGAGTGATCAGGACCATGGAATTACGAACCAATTCAAGCAAGGGACAAGCAGTTTAATCCAAATACCAAATCACGGGGTCGATATTTTCTTTTAAGGGGGGTAAGCTATAGCTGTTAGAGGATAAAAACTAATTAAAAGGAGTAAGCAAAGAAAGAAGATTGAAGGAAAGATTGAAAGAAGCCAAGTTGAGTGGCTTAATTTAAGTTGTGTGGTTCAATTAAGTTGTGCGGGAGTTCAGGTTATGCGAGACCATGCAATTCATCATAGTTGTGCAGGTCCGGGCAACTTATCACTGAGATGTTTGTATTGAAGCATGCAAATGATCTGAAGTGGGACCCATGGCACAAGATTCGAGGATTCGCGCATGTGAAAGCTTATAAATACCCCATTCCCCCTTCATTTGGAGGATCGGATTTCTCAGAAGATTGATACCTCTGACAAGTATCAAAGAGTGGAGAAGGAGAGAGCAAGGTAGGGCTACGCAACTCACATTGAGTTGTGCGGGCCTGCGCAACTCCTTTGCTCACGCAACTCAATGAGGAGTTGCGTGAATAACTTAAGGACAACATTCGTCTGATATTTTGAAGAGTTCTCTTTAGGATAATTCAATATCCCGTCATATTATTCATGAAGACATATATGTGAAAGAAGACCTGCACAACTCTTCTCTTATGGAGACTTGAATGATATGAGTCAAAATGTTGCCAAAATTTACATTTGAATCCATTCAATACTTGTACTTTTTAATCATGAAGACTTTATCTTGGAATCAAAGGATAGAAAGGATGTGAATGAATTCAAAATGAAGAAATGTGATGATTATTCTCTTCATCGCTTTTCTTTGTTATTATTAAGTGAGATAATTCCCAAATCAAATACCTTTCGTTTCTAGTCGAAACAAAACGACAACTCTGGTGGGGAACCATCTCACTCAATAGTAACTTAGAAACTATTTAGAGAATTTCATCATAGTTTGGCGTCATATTGACACCAAAATGACGACTCTCAATGGGAACATCCTCCCTTTTATCTCTAAGATAAAGTATACCTTTAAGTAAATACTAATTAATATCATTTCGTATTCACTAATAGAATTATAATACATTCAAACTACATCCAATGGCAACCATTGCAAGCAAGACGAACATTTATTTCACACCATCAAGATTTGTGATAGAACATGCCCGTGGTCAATCTCCGACTCATAAGAAACAACCTGTGTTGGTTAGAAACGACAAGTTGCAAGCTACGACTAGAGTCATAACTGTCTCACCACTAGCACGAGATAATGGTAATGACTGGATTGTCATGTCACGTCGAAGACCCAGAGTCTCAAACACCGTGACTGCCAGGACGAGTCCATTGGGACAGAAAACTAGAGGACCGATAACACAGAATGTAGGCAGAAAGAACCCTGAACTTGCTCCTCCAGTGTTATATCCAGGAAAATCCCTTCCTTCTCTGACATTGCAGGATTTTTCAGCTCTGCTCGTGGCAAATACTCGATGGACAAGAAAGGAGAAAGGTAAATCACCGATGAAGAGTCCATCGATGTCCGTATCACCCCAAAATACGCCTCCACAGGCCATATTGCGATCAGCTAAATTTAATGGAAATACAGAAGAGTCAAATAATGACCTTTTTGTCGATCTCCTATTTTTTAACCGGTTCTTTTCTTCTTTTAAGGTGGATAAAATTCTCTAGAGTTGATTCTCACCATTTGTTTCGACTAGAAACAAAATGCATTTGACTTGGAGGAGTTTATTCAATGATAGCAAAGAAAAACATGAGAGAACAGATATCACAGAGTATTTCATCCAATCTTAGTTCTTTTACATCCTCACATTTCCCTTGATTCTGAAAACAAAGCACAATGCATGAACATAATGAATAAGAGAGAGAAGTCTGGTAGAAATTTTCGGCAGCATTTCAACGCACTTTTATTATATCTCCAAGGGAGACGAGTTATGCTGGTTTCTCATGCTAGGATCCCTTGATTTGGTCTACATTGAGTTGTGCGGGTCTTCCATCATGCTCTATTCTTCTATCTCCTCTGTGATTCTTCAATTACAAGAGTGGACACACAACTCATGCAAAGGTGGGGCATGCAACCCTTATGCAGATGAGGAGTGGCATATGAAAGTGGAGCGTGCACCTCTCTTTTTATATGAAATGGCACAAGAGGTTCTTCTAAGAGAAATGGCACAAATGCCATGCATTAAGACAATGTCCATGCAAGGTGGCATGGAAGACATGCATCAGAACAATGTTCCTTGCAAAGTGGTGCCTAAAGCCTGTCATCAGGACAAGCCTTCCACACAAAATGGCGCATGGAGCTTCCCTCAGGGCAAAGATCCACAAGAAGAGGGGCATAAAGCCATGCACTTGGACAAGTGTGCATGAGAAGTGGCGCACAAGAGTCTAACTTCAGGACATGTTTCATGAGAAGTGGCGCACAAAAGTCTGGCTTCAGGACATGTCTCCCTAAGAAGTGGCACACAAGAGCTTCTCCTTAAGACAAGTGCATGCAAAAGCCTTGCATCAGGACCATGCTCCATACAAAGTGGCGCACAAGAGCCAACCTTCAAGACATATCTCCCTAAGAAGTGGCACACAAGAGCTTCTCCTTAAGACATGATTCCATATCAAGTGGCACATGAAGCCTTGTCTTAGGACATGCTTCCACATCAAGTGGCGCATGGAGTTTCCTTCAGGACAAGACTCCACAACACCTCTCCTTGAGTTGCACGGAAGCACGCAACTCCATCCTTGGCTCCACAAATAGTGGCGCACCACTCTTTCTCTCTCTTTGAGTTGCGCGAAAGCGCGCAACACTCTCTCTTTCTCTTTTCAGCGCAACTCATCCTCTTAGGACAAGAGACCACTCAAAGTGGCACAAGTCTCCTTGGCTCCACAAATAGTGGCGCAACTCATTTGGCTTCCCACCAAAAGTGGCACAACACAACTCCTCTTTCTGACAAGGATGCACATAAAGTGGCACATTCCTTCTTTCTCTCTCCATCCCAGCGCAACTCTCTCCAAATTTCCACTCCCGCGCAACTCTCTCTCTCTCTCACAATCTCCTCACTTCCAAAAGTCCCAAATGAGGAGTGAGGAGGGGTATTTATAGGCCTCCCAAGCCCCTCACTCCTTAAATAGTGGTGATCACCACCACTTCTTCCTTCACACAATATCCAACCTCCTTTCTTAAACAATGGTGTTCACTAAGCTCTCCCTTAAATAGCGGTGACCACCCACTTCTAAGACAAGAACCACACTTTCTCTCCTTCAAAAGTGGCGCCCATGCACTTCTCCATACTAGACGACGCCTATGCTCTCCTCCATACCAGACGGCGCCCATGTTCCCCTCCATACCAGACGACGCCCATGTATTCTTCTACGTCAAATGACGTCCATCCATTCTTCTTCATCAAATGACGTCCATCTAAGCTTCTACATCAGATGACGTCCATCCAATCTTCTTCATCAGAATGTGGAGCACACAATCTCTTCTATCATGGGGCAACGCTTCATAAGTCTTCTATACTTGTTATGGGCACACATCCCTGGGAAGGATCTGTTAAATGGAATTCCCTTGCTGATATAATAAGCATGAGATGAGATTTGAATATTTTTTTGTGCCTCAATACCATCTATCAATGATTCACATACTAACAATCAGAAATTCTAGCATGACTTACAGAAGTTAAATTGAATGTGTCTTGTGATTTAGATTCGCATGATATCAAACTTCCTTATAGTTAATTAAATGCAAGAACTTTAGGTGATAGATTATGTAGTTGATCAAACTCCAACAATTCAAAATTCACTTTCTACCTTATCAGTTAACTGTCACTTGTTTCAGCACCTCTAGAATGTCCGGAGAGTTAGAAAGAGGTTTTGGTGCAATCAACCATTGGAGAAATGGAGCAATCGGCTTGCCTTGAGGTTCCGATTCTAACTCTTGTGGAGTGTTACTAAGTCTATCAGTTTCTAACTCTTGTAGCACTCTTGATTTTGAAGATGCTTTAGAACCGGATCCTCCTAAGGTTTCGCTTGATTTAGAATTTGATTAGGGAACCCTTGAGGAGTAGCAGTTTGTCCATTCCTCCAACTGAAATTTAGATGATTTCTCCAACTAGTATTGTATATTTTTCAAGCGGATCCACTGAAAGGTCTTTGGTAATTATTCATGACATTAGATTGCTCAATCAGTACCTCTCGAAAAGCAGGTATTGTTGGACAATTTTCAGTTGTGTGAATGTTGCAAGCACAAATACCGCGAACAATTTCCGTAGCCTTATCCTTCTTTAGTTCCATGGCCTCAAGTTTTCTTATGAGATTAGCCACTTTAGCATTTATATCATCATCTTCTTTCAGAAGATAAATTCTGACCCTCTCCTTTGATTGAATAGGTCTACAAGTGGTGCTTAATTTTGGGGAGATGTCCCATGATTGTGTGTTTTCAACAAGCTTGTCAAAATAGTCCCATGAAGTCCCCAATTGCACATTATCTCAAAATATTCTCACATTGCTTCGGTACACATTTAAGATTATCTAAACACTCGTTGAAGGATGGACCAACGACAGAGAAATCGTTTATGAAGACCTCTAAATATTGCCCCACCATGTCAGAGAAAGTACTCAACGTGCATCGCTGAAACGTGGCGGGGCATTCCACAGTCCGAATGACATCCTTCGGTAAGCAAAGGTGCCAAAGGGACATGTGAAAGTGATTTTTTCTTGATCTTCAAGTGCTATATCTATCTAATTGTAGCCCAAATATTTGTTAAGGAAGCAATAATAAGAGTGACCAACTAACCTTTCCAAAATTTGATCAATGAAGGACAAAGGAAAGTGGTCCTTCCTCATGACGGTATTCAACTTCCTATAGTCAATGCACATTTTCCAACCGGTAGTGACTCTAGTTGGCATGAGTTCATTCTCGGCATTGGCTACAATGATGATTTCGGACTTCTTGGGAACCACCTGAGTTGGACTCACCCATTGACTATCGGATATAGGGTATATGATATCCACATCTAATAACTTAAGAACCTCGACTTTAACCACTTCCTTCATGTTTGGATTTAATCTACGTTGTGGTTGCTAGGAGGTCTTCAAATTATCCTTAAGATGAATGCGGTGAGTACAAATCAAAGGATCAACTCCCTTGAGGTCCGTAATCGACCATCCAAGGGCTCCTTTGTGCTCAATGAGAGTAGAAATAAGCATACTCTCTTATTCTTGCTTAAGGTGGGAAGAAATCACTACCGGGTATGTTTAATCTTGACCTAAGTAGACATATTCAAGATCAAAGGGCAAAGGTTTTAGGTCAAGCTTCGGATCTTTGAAGCTAGACGGTAGAGGCACTATATCGATTCGGGGTAATTTCTCAAATTGTGTCCTCCACCGGTTAACTTCAAATACCAGCGTAGCATTAAGCAAGGCATCTATCTCCCTAATCATATCATCGTCTAAATCAGGAGAGTGGGCCAAGCACGTCTCTAGAGGGTCAGAGTATAGAGTCAGGAGTGCTCTATCTTCCACGAATGAATTGATCATATAATATCCTGGGAATCATCATCATCCTTTGACTGTTTGCTCGTATTGAAAAATATATTTAGCTCTACTATCATATTCTCGAAAGATAAGTTCATGACCCCTTTCCTACAATTAATGATTACATTTGATGTGGCAAGGAACGGACGACCAAGTATAACAGGAATTTGAGTGCTCATATCCATGATAGGTTGAGTGTCTAGGACGATAAAATCTACTGGATAGTAGAATTTGTCAACTTGGACCAACACATCTTCATTACCCCTCTCGGTACCCAAACTGAGCGATCAACGAGTTACAATGTAGTTTTGGTAGGTTTTAATTCACAAAGGCCTAGTTGTTCGTAGACCGAATAAGGAATCAGGTTTACGCTCACTCCCAAATCAAGAAGTGCATGCTCAATCTGGTAGTTCTCAATTATATAAGTGATGGTTGGGCTACTGGGATCCTTGTATTTTTATGGCACATCTTTCTTTAGGATGGCACTCACTTTTTTTGTCAAAAAGATCTTCTTTTGTATGTTTTGTTGTATTTTAGTAGTGCATAGATCTTTCAGGAATTTGGCATATGAAGGAATTTGTTTAATGACATCCAGTAGAGGGATGTTAACCTTCGCTTGCTTAAGCACCTCTAGAATATCCTGAGAGTTAGACAAAGGTTTTTGTGCGACCAACCGTTGGGGGAATGAAGCAATTGGCTTACATTGAGGTTCCGGTTCTAAACCATGTGGAGTAGTGCTAGGTCTATCATTCTCATCTACTTCCAGATCTTTAGGCTTTTCAGCCCTTACCGGAATAGTTTTGTCAATTATCTTCCCACTCCTAAGAGTGGTGATGGACTTGGCTTGCTCTATTTGATTTGAAGAGCTTGGGTCACTAATTTCATATTGTGGTTTAGGATTGTGGAGAGGTTAGGCTGGAAGTACCCCTTTCTCTGTAATTGTTAAAAGTGACTCAATCTGTTGAATGACCTTGGTGAGGTCTTGGAAGGCTTGTAATGTGCTTTGATTGAAAAGCTCTTGTCCATTCCTCCAATTGAAATTTGGATGGTTTCTCCAGCCGGAGTTGTATGTATTGGAGGTGGTCCCTTTGAAAGGCCTCTGGTAGTTGTTTACGGCATTTGATTGCTCATTCAAAATTTCTTGACAAGCAGGTGTTGTTGGGCAATTTTCAGTAGTGTGCACATTGCAAGCACAAATACCGCAAACTACTTCCTTAGCCTTGTCCTTCTTAAGTTCCATGGCCTCAAGTTTTCTTGTGAGATTGGCCACTTTAGCATTTATATCATCTTCCTCTTTCAGAACATACATTCCATCCCTCTCCTTTGGTTGAGTTAGCTTAAAAGTGGTATTGGGTTTTGGGGAGATGTCCCATGATTATGCATTTTCAGCAAGTCTGTCAAAATAATCCCACCCATCATCGACATTCTTATTCATGAATTCCCCATTGCATATTGTCTTAACCAATTGGCGCATGGAAGATGTCAGTCTATCATAGAAGAAATTTGTTATACGCCACATTTCAAAACTATGTTGTGGGCATGAACTGACAAGATCCTTAATCCTCTCCCAACATTGGAAGAATGTTTCATCCTCATTTTGAGCAAAGTTCATTATTAACTTTCTGAGGGTGTTCATTTTATGGTATGAAAAGAATTTCTTTATGAACTCCCTTATCATGTCATTCCATCTACCAATAGATCATAGACGCAGTGAATGTAACCATGTCTTAGATTTTTCTTTCAAAGAAAAGGGAAAGAGTTTCAGCCTGACCGTGTCCTCAATCACATTAAAAAAGTATAAAGTGGATATTATCTCATCAAACTCCTTCAAGTGTAAATATGGACTTTCAAATTCAAGTCCATGAAACTTTGGAAGGAGTTGGATCACTCTTGGCTTGATATCCATATTTCCTATATTCTCTGGAAAAATCATGCAAGAAGATGCACTCACCCCCGCCAGTAGTAAATAATCTTGTAAAGTACGAGGCGGGGGTGTTGGATGCACTTTATTCTCATCCTGGACTTCCTCAACTGGAGGTTGAGGAGGATTTAGAGGATTTACAGGTTGATTTGTGGCCATAACTTCAGTTAACCCTAAGGATCTAGAGTGGTGTATAATTCGGTGATGGATAGGCAACCCTTCGACCAAACCTCTTTCACTTAAGAGACATCGAGTGTTGTCACGGACCTACTTGGGCATGAAACACTCTTAGCTCTCAATTTTAGAATTTTTAACCTAAGATCTAGGAATTCAAAACTGCAACAATTTAGAAGTAAGAAAGAGAGAGTTAGAATGAAGTTACTAGGTAGGAGTTGCTAGGTCAGAATCCTACAAAATAGAAAACAAAGTTAGTTTCTAAAAAAAAAAGTAGAAAATTTCTTAACATAAAAATAAAACAGAAAGTTAACCCTAATCTTAACCTAATTCTAAAACTAGTTAAATTCAGAAAAATGCAACCATTAGTCCCCAGCAACGGTGCCAAAAACTTGTTCACAACCCCAAGTGTAGGGTCGCGATGTAGTAATAATCTCGGTGAGACCGAGGTCGAATCCATAGGGACTGAACTTGTACGTTTCTGAAGGTAACTAGAAGTAGAACTAGAAGAAGATATGAATCTAAATATGAAATTGTAGAGAGAGTAATTGTGAATAAAGTAGTTAAAATTTGTGAATTTAAAGGTGGGAACGAGGGTTCCAAGGATCCACTTGCAGCTATCAGGATGTTTCCTTATTTGATTCAAGAAACACAATTGGAATTGGAGTCCTATCCTATCCAATTGGAAGATATATCAATAAAATCAAATCTGAACTTTCATTGACCTAATTCTCAATGAACGAGAATTGTGAGAGTTGGAAGGGATTCCATCACCAAACCATGCCCTGGAGACAATGACTAACAATAGGATTTACCAATCCCACAATCTTAAAATAAGAAAAAGAAGATACTTAAAGCAATTGCAGATCTATCATAATTTGAGTCACAACAAACCATTAAAAATTAAAAGTATTCCTTAAATATCAAATTAGAATCAAATAAGTTCAACGAGAACAAGAATCAAAACAAGAAAAGCATCCCAACATGCTACAAGCTTCACCTCTTAGCCCTACCTAAGAGATTTAGCCAACCATAGACATGATTGGATTTAAAACTTTAAAAGAAAGCATTAAAAACAAACTAGGAAAGAAGAAAAACTTTTGTGAGGCTCCTCCACCCTTTGGCTTTACTCCTTAAAACCCTAGATATCCCAAAAAGTGTTTAAGAAACCCATATTTATAGCTTTGCCAGTTCGAATTCACAAAACTGACTCAAATTACCCAGTCCACATAACTATGCGTAATGCCTTCGATGTCATCAAACAACCTTCGACGTGATCGAAGGGATTTAAATCCAGAAGTCGCACCTTTTCACCTTTCGCACTGCGTAAGTTCTTGTGTCATCGAACTGCCTTCGATGTCATCGAATGATCTTCGAGTAATCGAAAAAGTTTCCAAAACAATCCAGCAAGTTGCTTCAAAATTCTTCAATAAATTCGATGCCATCGAACGTACTTCGATATCATCAAGCGGATCTTCGAGTCATCGAACACAACTTCAATTTATCAAGAATTTCATCCAATATGTCCAACAACCAACTTGATTTTTATGTAAAAAATCGATGTCATCGAGCTGTGTTCAATGCCATCGAACGATGGCTTCGATGTCACCGAACTGTGGTTGATGACACAGATAGTGAAGTGAATTTCAGCACTTTGTTCTTTCGATTTCCTTCCTTCTCCACTTGGTTTTCTTAGATCTTGGGGTCTTGAAATCTTCAATCTTGGTCTCCAAAGATCTATTCTTTACCTTGGTGTTTCTTAAGCATCAAATCCATGCTTTTAACATTCTTTTTAATCCAAGCTCTTAGATTCACCTTGCAACACAAACGTGTATAAAATATACCATTAAGCATTATCATGTTCATAAAACCAAGATATAAATGGGGAAAAATATGTAATATTTGACACTCAACAAGCAACGAGTTATACGACAAAGGAGTTGTGCGACAAGAAGAGTTGTGCCACCAAAGATGAGTTGCGCGACAAAGATTTTGGTCTGAAGAAAAATTTTGAAATGAGGAAATGATTGGAAGTCCTGTATTTATGGCCGATTCAGAACCCGATTCGAGTTGCGCGGGACCCGATTTAAGGAGTTACGTGGGTTCACGCAACTCAATTCTCAGGCAGGGTAGTTTTGATGCTTCATTTTACCTAATGATCAAACTGTTGGGGTACAAAAAATACATGAGTCGATAGGAGTTTGGTTTGTTGTGCATCAAGGATTCGAGATAGGCAGCCCTGCCTATTACGCGGCCCTCTCTCTATCATCCCTCTTTGAAAAATCTGCCGCGATGAATAGTTCCACGATGAATAGTGTTATGATGAATAGTACTATAATGAATAGTGTCAGGATGAATAGCTGTGAGATGAATAGTTGCGTGATGAATAGTGTTGTGAGGGATGAATAGTTGTATAATGAATAATGTTGCATAGATGAATAGTTGCACGATAAATAGTGTTGCGCGGGATGAATAGTTGTGTAGTGAATAGTGTTGCACAAGATGAATAATGTTACGCGGAATGGGGCCCGTGGCATGAAAATCGATGCCTCGCACATGTGAAAGCCTATAAATACCCCCTCCCTCTCTCATTTGCATCATCGAAAATTCGGAAGAGAGAAGGAACCGCGTGAATAGTGTCAGGTGATGAATAGTGTTGCATAGGGTGAATAGTGTTGCGCATGATGAATAGTGTTGTGAAGTGAATAGTGTTGCACGTGATGACTAGTGTTGCATGAGGTGAATAGTGTTGCGCGGATTTGATGGGTCTATTGCGTGGTCGTGCAATACAAGGCCTGCACAGCCCTGTGCTTTACAATTTTGAGGGCTCCCTCACAGTTCGATTTTCGATGCATACACCTCTCAAGTGTCAACTCGAAGTAAAGGATCTTGGACCTATTCAACACCTCTATTGCTCCGACGGATGCAAAATACGTCGAAATGCTGCCAAAATAGCCATTGAATTGCTTCTCCTTTCATTCATTGTAATAATTCTCTGTACTCTGTCTTAGAATCAAGGGGTAAGAGGATGTAATTGAAATTCAGAATTAATGAAATTTATTATGATGAATGTTCTTCTATTTTCTTTGTTAATTATTGAACGATAATTCCCCTATCGAAATACATTCGTTTCTTGTCGAAACAAAATGGTGACTCCACTAAGGATTGTTATTATCCAATAATAAACTTAGAAAATATTCAAAGAACTTTTATCACAGTTTGGCATCAAATAGACGCCAAAATGACGACTCTCAACGGGAACATCCTCCCCTTCATCTTTAAAATAAAGTACAATTTTATTTAATTAAAATGACTGATACTCTATTTTGAATAACAGGTATTCCGTCCTTACACAATCGCAATAGATTTTCTCCCGACTAATGTGATTGTTTACTTCATATTCAACGGATTCGAGTAAAATTGCATCGACAATACACAATCACTACCACAGAAAATACCAAAGAAAGTTGAAGAGTTACGATCAAAGATAGATGAGACCAGGGAATTCAGTTTGATTGAATTGCTCTCTGTTCGCCAATGAGAAAGACGAATCAGATGATGAATTCATTAGTTGATGGAAAGATTTGTGGGCATTATGTCGATATCTTCTGGGAGAATCGAATCAGGTCAAGTTATGTTTAGGATGACGAAAGAAACAATGATGAAGAAGATAGAAATGTGCGATTATGATGACATATGAAAGAGAGCATGACAAAAAAAAGTGAATAGCGAGTCCAGAGTATTGATGATTTTTTGAGAAAGCAAACAACATAACACAAGACAAGCAGTATTTCAAGTCATATGTCTTCATGAACCCTCGTTTTTTGGTGAAGCAAGAATAAAGAATGCTCAATGAATAGAGAAATCAAAGAAAAACACAATTTCTAAATATTCCTTTTAAACATATCCTTCCGAACAGCCATGCGAAACTCTTGATTCTTTGATCTTGGAAAAGGTGATTGTTGATTTTCTGAGATAATAATTGTCGGTATCAATTTTGTAGGTCAACATTGGAGCCAGTATCATTACTATGGCTAAACTATTTTATAATAATGTTGAAGCCTAGGAGTATTATGGCGATCGAATTATTGTTACGGCTGAAAGGTAAAATAGTTTTAATTGTGAAGATTCTTAGAGAAAATCTCACCCAATTAAAAGGGTGCAAATCAGCAATAAAGCTCCAATACAAAGCTCCATGCTCCACCCACAAAGCTTCAATGCAAAGCTCTAATGCAAAAGCTAAGCAAAGATCCAAGAGTAAAGTTAAGCAACGATCGAAAGAAGTATGATACAATACATACATTCAACTTGCAACCAATGACAAATGTTACAAGCAAGACGATCTTTTACTTTAGGCCAACTACATTTGTGGTAGAATATCCTAGTAATCAGTCTCCAAGTCGTAAGAATTAACCTATATTGACTGGAAGTGACAAGTCTTATGTCACGCCCCAAATCCAGAAATCAGATTCACTAGAATCCCGATCACCGAATCCGGTGCCGACAGCCTCCGTAGTACCCCATTCTCAGCTCCTGGCATCCATGCGCCAGATTTTGATCCTGGTATCCTATAAGGATGATTTTTCAATGTACATTTTACTCATAATAAGCATAACCACAAGTATACCTAAATCATAAAGGCAACAATAGCATCACAAATCCACAAATATAATCATTTAAGTACAATGCTGAAAGGAAATACATAAATTAAAAATCAAGCTCCAGAAGACCGCCGCATGCTCCAAGCTCAACACTGCTGCAACTTAACATCACCTGCACGCATTTATCGTGTATAAGCTTATAGAAAGCTCAGAGGGTGGTGTAAGTGTGTGTACAAGGTAAATGTCAAGTATTCAACGTAATGTCATAATCATACAATGTCGAAATAAGTGCAAGGTCATGAAGCATACGTTATCAGAGTAAGCGAAAATACTGACAAGTCCATGAGTCAAGCAATATCAGAATACACAATACAGATCAACTATATAAAGGAGGAATAATATCAGAATACACAATATAGATCAACTATATAAAGGAGGAATAATATTAGAATACGTGATACAGATCAACTATATAAATGAAGAGGCATAAAGAGTCAAACATCAGATGTTATATTTAAACCATATAAATGCAGAAACACAGGTAACCCAAAATGTCATATGCCGCGAATGTAATACAATATGCGGTGCGAATGGAATAGCCACGTTGGAGTGTGAAGTCGGGATGATACTACGTAGTATCTCAGGCTATGGGGTCCATCACTAGGGACTTCTATCCAAACCAGTCTCATACCTAAATTTGGATAGTCAGACTCAATGTGGTAAACTCCTGATCTCAGGTTAGTCATGCGCTCTCCCAGCCGCACAGTCCAAGTGAGCGTAAGAAACCCCACTATCCGCCTGACCAATGGTCTGCCAATAACTATTCGGCACGTCGATAGCGGACCCATTCCTAGAGCTGGTCAGACTCAACCTAGCAATGCCCCCTACGCTCGGGCGGGTAAGGCCACACCCCCTCCCAACCGACCACGACATAGTGGGAGACGTGGTCTCCTAGTATTCAGTACTCGGGCGTTCATTTATCCACTCGGTCTCGACGTTGGGGCGTCCTCTGGTACCAAGAGGGTTTTAGGAATTTTCACCCAGGGCCATCTATGACAGCCCGATGCTAGAACAAACTTCCGGTGCCCCGTCTAGCCATCCACGATATGCGTATGGAGGCTACGGCCCTGATGTCTCTATGACATAAAGTAATCATAATGCAAGATGCATGAGTCATACAATCAGTCATGCATCAATCCTGTGCATACCGTGCGCTCATGTGAGATAACCTCCACCTATCAGGGAGTCCCATAACAACATGCTCAATGACATATGCAATGATCAACCACATCTCATAACAAACATGTAGATGATGCGTATGATCATGTATCATGATGCTATACTGTCACATACTCATAATCGGTATCAACAACCAGCATCGACAATCGACCTCAACAATGTGGACATTTAACCAACATTGCTCTCGGGTAATGACCCTCAAAGATCCTAACATATAGTGGACCCATGACCTCACACGAGGGCCAAATATACAACACCATGGGCCTCACACAAGAGCTTAATACACGTCACGATGGGCCTTTCACATAGGCTTAACATACATCACAATGGGTTCCATCGCCTAACCCACAGATGCATCAAAATGGGCCTCATTACATAGACCTTATATTCATCACATTAGGCTTAAAACAGGGGCCGACTATACATCGTAATGGCCCTCAACTACGAGTCGCATATACACCATATAGGTCTCGACAATCGACCTCGACAATCGGAGTCGACTTCGATACTTGGCCTTGACAATCGGGATCAATCAATAATCAGAATCGGCATTTCAGTCACGACAATCGGGATCGATCGATAATCAGAGTTGGCAAATTGGTCACGACAATCGGATCGATCGATAATCAGAATCGGCAAATCGGTCACGACAATTGGGATCGATTGATAATCAGAGTCGGCAAATTGGTCACATCAATCAAAATTGGCATTTAGCACAACAATCAGAATCGATCGATAATCAGAATTGGCAAATCGATCACGATAATCGGGATCAATCGATAATCAGAATCGGCAAATCAGTCACGATAATCGGATCAATTGATAATCAGAATTGGCAAATCGATCACGACAATCGGGATCGATTGATAATCAGATTCGGCAAATGAGTCACGTTAATCAGAATCGGCAATCGGACATGACAATCGGAATCGATCGATAATCAGAATCGACAAATTGGTTACGATAATCGAGATCGACAATCGACCACGATAATTGGAGTCGATCGATAATCAAAAACGGCAAATCAGTCACGACAATTAGGATCGATTGATAATCAGAATCGGCAAATCGGTCACGACAATCAGATCGATCGATAATCAGAATCAGCAAATCGGTCACGACAATTGGATCGATCGATAATCAGAGTCAGCAAATCGGTCACGTCAATCAGAATCAGCAATCGGCCCCGACAATCGGAATCGATCGATAATCAGAATCGGTAAATCAGTCACGACAATCGGATCGATTGATAATCAAAATCGGCAAACCGGTAACGACAATCGGGATCGGTAAGAATGGGCTTAACGAGGCGTAAGGGAAGGTCATAATGAGGACATCTAACCATCATTGCCCATCAATGTGGCCATTAAACCAACATTGCTCCTAAGGAGTGGCCCACATAGAGTCATATGTATAGTGGGCCCAAGGCCTCACACAAAGGGCTAATATACATCGCAATGGGCCTCACTCAAGGGCCACATATACATCACATCGGGCAGCTCCATATGGGCCCTACATACATCACATTGGGCTTACCAAATGGGCCGAAGATACATCATAATGGGCCTCATATACACCAAGTGGGCCACATTACGTGAGCCGCACCAACGGGCCTCACACAAATGGGCCACAAATACATCAGGTTGGCTACATCACCTGGGCCTCATATACATCAAGTGGGCCGCATCAATGGGCTACACTAATGGGCCCACATACTCCCAAAAAAAAATGAATCGTATCGAAAGATCATCTGGACCATACCACAAATAGCAGTGGAGACAATGATTTTCACCGTTTAAAAGTTTTTGGCCCCATCATAGTGTTTATTCTCCATCCCATCTATTCATACAGTCACAACGACCTGAATCAAGAGGAAAACAAATATAATATTGATTCAGAACTTTGGTGATCCCAACAAGGGTTTCAATGGTAGCTGATCATTCTCCACTGATCTTTGCAGTGTGGTCCACCTGATAAACAGTGTTGATAAGGCACATGCATCACGCTGCATCCCACTGTCCAGCAATTTGGACGGTGGAAATAAAACACATGACATTTAGGGTCCACCGTCCATCTAGACAGCGCAGATACAACAAATAGATCAAAGGCCTACCTCATGCAGAACCCACGGAACTACTAACGTCAGATTCAGCAGTTGATGCTGCTAGAGGTCCACACGTCCCTAGATGGCCTGCTTGGATCAACAGACACATCACACGTCCTTAGGTGGACGGCTTGGATCAACGGATACATCACAGTCGGTCCCACATAATTTGGTGACGTCACTGCAGTAGCTATATAACTGGGGTGGGATACACCAGCCAATCTTATTCCATGGTAGGTGGGTCCCACATGGGCCCACCATATAGATAATATTATATTATTTATATTAATATATCATATATTATGTACATCAAACGTCCAGCCTCTGGACATCTAATGAAGGACGGTTAGCCTCTGGACATCTAATGTACTGGACAGACGGTTGGGATATACCGCATACTTCCTATCAAATCCACAGAATTTCTAACGTTAATCCAGCAGGTAAACTGCTGCTGGACGGTGAGGATTCATGGATATAATATATATATATATACATTGGTGGGTCCACACGTGTGGGACCCACCAGCAATGAATGGAGGTGGAATATAACATATACCTCGTAATCAGCCAACGTGTCTGATGCTAAAGCAGCTACCGTGGTTGCTGGCTGTGGACGGCCCATATATATATTTATTGAGGTGGGTCCACACGTGTGGGACCCAGCAATGCACCTAGCTGGTATTTGTGTTTCCACTCCATCCAGACGCCCTGGACGTCTAGAGGACGGACGGTCTCGATGGAAGGCGTCATTAAGGTGGGCTCAAATCTGGCCGGGGATGGATGGCGTGGATACAACGCACACATCAAGTTGGTCCCACGTGATGGCCCACTGTGGGTTGGATCAAACCGATATTTATATTTTTCCTTCACCCAGGATCTGCCCAAAAACGGGCAGCAGCAAGGTGGGCCTCATGATCAAACGGCATTGATAAAACATACATCATAGTGGGTCCACGATCGGTGTGGATCTAGTGGGCCACATGCATCACAAGAGAGAGAGATAGAGAAAAGGGAGAGAGTGGGAGGAGCTCCACTACTATGAGCTCCTCCATGATACAATGCTTAGATCAAGATGGGTCTCACCATATGTGGGCCCTCAAATCACAAAAAAAATCAAATCATAAAAACACCCACCTTAGGATCTTCTTCTTCATTCTTCCACCAACGCGTTGCAGAGCTTCAAGGGAACAAGATTCAACGATTGAGTTTGATTTTAGAGGTTGGGATTGGGTGATAGGAAGGTGGGCCACACGTGGCTCCTCTCATGGAGATAGCTTGGACGTTAGGTTGCTTGGAATGAGTTTTTGAGAAATGGGAGAGAGAGAGTTGTAAGGAGAGAGAGAGAGAGAGAGAGAGAGAGAGAGAGAGAGAGAGAGATGGGTGATGGAGTGATGAGTGAGGTGAGTGATGGGTGTGTAAAAAATTGTTGACTTTAGGGATAAATTGTGTAAGAAAGGCATGAGTTTGGTAAGATTTTGTTGACTTATGAGTTACTTGGGGATGGGTGTGAGGTGATGTGTACTTGACATGTACTTGACATGATGAGATTGATTGATTGATTGAGGTGACATGATGTAGAGATTCTCTTGGGTTTTGCAATGCGCGGTGTTTTCCTCGAACTGAACGGGGGTCCACATCTCCTGGCTTGGGTATCTCCTTGGCGCGTGAGACGTGGCATCGAAACCGCGACGACGGCACGGTCGTTATGATATAAGTCTCGGATTGAATTGACTCTGGTTGATGGCGTGTAACTCAGGGTCGTGCACAAGCGTTGGATAAAAGTCAAAGGTTGTCGGAATTCAACCGGGAAGACCGCGGAAGCTTACAGAATGGTACGGTCTAGGATACGGGTCTTACAGCTCTCCCCTCCTAATAAAAATTTCGTCCTCGAAATTTAAATCATAACATAACCAATACAAAGCTCACCAAGGGAGGGAAATCCTATCAGAACATTCCATACCATCATAATCAAACACCCAAGGGATGGGGATAACGCCCACAAACCTCAACCTCCTACTCACAAAACACCTCATCAACACTATGATGACCCTACTGAACCTTGGATCCTGAATTGAAAATGATCAAAATTGAAATATTATGCAGCCTCACAATCTCAACAGAAGGAAGCTATATCAGAAAATCTTTAAGTTATTCGAACTCAAGGGTCTAATCATTTTAAGTTCCCAAGAATCATAAGGTGTAAGGTAGCTATTATTAGATATGTGATGTTATCTTTAGGTATTCCCAAGTTATTCTCTAATACCAACTTCTGTCACGCCCCAAATCCGGAAATTGGATTCACTGGAATCCAGATTGCCGAATCCGGTGCCGACAGCCTCCGTAGTACCCCATTCTTGGCTCCTGGCGTCCATACGCTAGATTCCGATCCTGGGATCCTACAAGGAGGATTTTTCAATGTACATTTAACTCATAATAAGCATAACCACAAGTATACCCAAATCATAAAGACAACATTATCATAACATATCCACTAATATAATCATTTGAGTACAATGCCGAAAGGAAATACATAAATAAAAAATCAAGCCCCAGGAGACCGCCGCACACTCCAAGCTCAACACTGCTGCAACCTAACATCACCTGGACGCATCTATCGTGCATAAGCTTATAGAAAGCTTAGAGGGTAGTGTAAGTGTGTGCACAAGATAAGTGTCAAGTATTCAACGCAATGTCATAATTATACAATGTCGAAATAGGTGTAAGGTCATGAATCATACATTATCAGAGTAAGAGAAAATACTGACAAGTCCATGAGTCAACCAATATCAGAATACACAATACAGATCAACTATACAAATGAGTAATAATATCAGAATACGCGATATAGATCAAATATATAAATGAGGAGTCATAAAGAATCAAATATCAGATGTTGTATCTAAACCATATAAATGCAAAAACACAAGTAACTCAAAATGTCATATGCCACGAATGTAATGCAATATGCGGTGCGAATGGAATGACCATGCTGGAGTGTGAAGTCGGGATGATAGTACGTAGTATCTCAGGCTATGGGGTCCATCACAAGGGACTTCTATACAAACTAGTCCCATACCTAAATTTGGATAGTCAAACTCAATGTGGTAAACTCCTAATCTTAGGCGCACCAACCGAAATCCTGGCCATTGCGAAAGTTCACATAAAAAATAGTTGCGCACCACCAGCCCGAGTGAATAGTGAATGAATAAATGAATGAGTATGTAAATCTTGCTCAATAAGTCCACATATCAGTACGGTTCATCTCTATGATCATCACCAGGGTTTAGTACACTTCAAATGGCACTGCCGCCCTCCCAGCCGCACAATCCAAGTGAGCGTAAGAAACCTCACTATCCGCCTGGCCAATAGTCTGCCAATACCTATTTGGCACGTCGATAGCGGACCTATTCCTCGAGCTGGTCAGACTCAGCCGAGTAATGCCCCCTACGCTCGGGCGGGTAAGGCCACACCCCCTCCTAACCGACCACGACACAGTGGGAGACGTAGCCTCCTGGTATTCAGCACTCGGGCGCTCATGTATCCACTCAGTCTCGACGTTGGGGCATCCTCTGGTACCAAAAGGGTTTTACGGAATTTCACCCAGGGCCATCTATGGCAACCCAATGCTAGAACAAACTTTCGGTGCCCCGTCTGGCCATCCACGATATGCCTGTGGAGGCTACAGCCCTGATGTCGCTAGTGCGTCCAGTAATTATAATGCAAGATGCATGAGTCATACAATCTAGTCATGCATCAATCCTGCGCATACCGTGCGCTCATGTGAGATAACCTCCGCCTATCAAGGAGTCTCATAACAACATGCTCAATAACATATGCAATGATCAACCACATCTCATAACAAACATGTAGATGATGCGTATGAGCATGTATCATGATGCTATACTGTCACATACTCATAATCGGTATCAATAATCAGCATCGACAATCGACCTCGACAATGTGGACATTTAACTAACATTGCTCCCAAGGAATGGCCCTCATAGATCTTAACATATAGTGGACCCATGACCTCACATGAGGGCCAAATATACAACATCATGGGCCTCACACAAGAGCTTAATACATATCACGATGGGCCTTTCACATGGGCCTAACATACATCACAATGGGCTCCATTGCCTGACCCTCATATGCATCAAAATAGGCCTCATTACATAGACCTTATATTCATTACATTAGGCTTAAAACACTGGCCGAATATACATCGTAATAGCCCTCAACTACGAGTCGCATATACACCATATAGATCTCGACAATCGGCCTTGACAATCGGAGTTAGCCTCGATACTTGGCCTCGACAATCGGGATCGATTGATAATCAGAATTGGCAAATCGATCACGCCAATCGGAATCGGCAATCGGCCAAGACAATCGAGATCGATCGATAATCAGAATCGGCAAATCGGTCACGACGATCGAGACCGATCGATAATCAGAGTCGGCAAATCGGTTACGTCAATCGGAATCGACAATCGGCCACGACAATCGAGATCGATCAATAATTAAAATTGGCAAACCGGTCATGACAATCGGAATCGATCGATAATCAGAATGGGCAAATCGGTCAAGACAATCGGGATCAATCGATAATTATAATCGGCAAATTGGTCACGACAATCACGATCGATCGATAATCAGAATCAGCAAATCGGTTACGACAATCGGGATTAATCGATAATCAGAGTCAGCAAATCGGTCACGTCAATTAAAATTGGCAATCGGCACGACAATCAGAATCAATCTATAATAAGAATCGGCAAATCGGTCACGACAATCGAGATCGATTGATAATCAGAATCAGCAAATCGATCATAACAATCAGATCGATCAATAATCAGAATCAGCGAATCGGTCACGATAATCGGGATCGATCGATAATCAATGTCGGCAAATCGGTCACGTCAATCAAAATTGGCAATCAGCCACGACAATCGGAATTGATCGACAATCAGAATCAGCAAATTGGTCGCGACAATCAGGATCGACAATCGGCCATGACAATCGGAGTCGATTGATAATCAAAATCGGCAAATCGGTCAAGACAATCGGGATAGATCGATAATCAGAATCGGCAAATTGGTCACGACAATCAGATCGATCGATAATCAGAATCGGCAAATCGGTCACGATAATCGGGATCGATCGATAATCAGAGTCGGCAAATCGGTCACGTCAATTAGAATCAGCAATCGGCCACGACAATCGGAATCGATCGATAATCAGAATCGACAAATTGGTCACTACAACCGGATCGATCGATAATCAAAATCGGCAAGCCGGTCACGACAATCGGGATCGACATGAATGAGCTTAACGAGGCCTAAGGGAAGGTCATAGTGAGGACATCTAATCATCATTGCCCATCAATGTGGCCATTAAACTAACATTGCTCACAAGGAGTGGCCCACATAGAGCAATACGTATAGTGGGCCCAAGACCTCACACAAAGGGCTAATATACATCGCAATGGGCCTCACTCAAGGGCCACATATACATCACATCGGGTCTCTCCATATGGGCCCTACATACATCACATTGGGCTTACCAAATGAGCCGAAGATACATCATAATGGGCCTCAAACATGGGCCTCATATACACCAAGTAGGCCGCATTACGTGGGCCGCACCAACGGGCTTCACACAAATGGGCCACAAATACATCAAGTGGGCCGCATCACATGGGCCTCACATGGGCTGCATCAATGGGCCACACTAATGGGCCTACACACTCCTAAAAAAAATGAATCGTATCGAAAGACCATCTGGACCATACCACAAATAGTAGTGGAGACAATGATTTTCACCGTTTTAAATTTCCAGGGCCCACGATAGTGTTTATTCCCCGTCCCATCTATTCATACTGTCACAATGACCTGAATCAAGAGGAAAACTAATATAATATTGATTCAAAACTTGGGTGATCAAAAAGGGTTTCAATGGTAGCTGATCATTCTCCACTAATCTTTGCAGTCCTAATAAACAGTGTTGATAAGGCACATGCATCACGGTGCATCCCACCGTCCAGCAATTTGGATGGCGAAAATAAAACACATAACATTTAGGGCCCACCGTCCATCTAGACAGCGCAGATACGATAAATACATCAAAGGCCTGCCTCAGGCAGAACCCACGGAACTACTGACGTCAGATTCAGCAATTGATGCTGCTAGAGGTTCACACATCCCTAGGTGAACGGCTTGATCAACGGACACATCACTGGGTACCACATAATTCGGTGACGTCACTGCAGTAGCTATATAGCTGGGGTAGGATACACCAGCCAATCTTATTGCATGGTAGGTGGATCCCACGTGGGGCCACCATGTATATAATATTATATTATTTATATTAATATATCATATATCATGTACATCAAACGTCCAGCCTCTGGACATCTAATGAAGGACGGTCATGATATAGACCTCCATTGATGGACGGCTTTACACATAAATCGAAGTGGGCTCACACGTGTGGATGCAAGGCCTCCATAAAGGTGGGCCACACGTTCGTATACTAGACTGACGGTTGAGATATACCGCATACTTCCTGTTAGATCCACAGAATTTCTGACGTTAATCCAGCAGCTAAACTGCTGCTGGACGGTGAGGATTCATGAATATATATATATATATATATATATATATATAGGTAGGTCCACACGTGTGGAACCCACCAGCAACGAATGGAGGTGAAATATAACATATACCTCGTAATCAGCCCACGTGGCTACTGTTAAAGCAGCCACCGTGGTTGCTTTTTATATATATATATATATATATATATATATATATATATATATATATATTTATTGGTGGGTCCACACGTGTGGAACCCACCAGCAACGAGTGGAGGTGGAATATAACATATACCTCGTAATTAGCCCACGTGGCTATTGTTAAAGCAGCTACCATGGTTGCTGGCCGTGGACGGCCCATATATATATATATATATATATATATATATTTTGAAGTGGGTCCACACGTGTGGGACCCACCAGCAATGCACCTAGCTAGTGTTTGTGTTTTCACTCCATCTAGACGGCCTGGACGTCCAGAGGACGGACGGTCTGAATGGAAGGCGTCATCAAGGTGGGCTCACATCTGGCATGGATACAATGCACACATCAAGTGGGTCCCATGTGATAGACCACCGTGGGTTGGATCAAACCGATATTTATATTTTTCCTTCACCTAGGATCTGCCCAAAAAGTGCAGCAGCAAGTTGGGCCTCATGATCAAACAACATTGATAAAACGTATATCATAGTGGGTCCACAATCGGTGTGGATCTAGTGGGCCACATGCATCACAAGAGAGAGAGATAGAGAAAAGGGAGAGAGATCGGATGAGGTGGGAGGAGCTCCACCACTATGAGCTCCTTCATGATACAATGCTTAGATCAAGATGGGTCCCACCATATGTGGGCCCTCAAATCATAAAAAAATTCAAATCATAAAAACACCCACCTTAGGATCTTCTTCTTCATTCTTCAACCAACCCATTGTAGAGCTTCAAGGGAACAAGATTCAACGGTTGAAATCGATTTTAGAGGTTGGGATTGGGTGATAGGAAGGTGGGCCACACATGGCTCCTCTTATGAAGATAGCTTGGACGTTGGGTTGCTTGGAATGAGTTTTTGAGAAATGGGAGAGAGAGAGAGAGTTGTAAGGAGAGAGAGAGAGAGAAAGAGAGAGAGAGAGAGAGATGGGTGATGGAGTGATGGGTGAGGTGAGTGATGGGTGTGTAAGAAACTGTTGACTGTAGAGATAGATTGTGTAAGAAAGGCATGAGTTTTGTAAGATTTTGTTGACTTATGGGGTTGCTTGGGAATGGGTGTGAGGTGATGTGTACTCGGCATGTACTTGACATGATGGGATTGATTGATTGATTGAGGTGACATGATGTAGAGATTCTCTTGGGTTTTGCAACGCGCGATGTTTTCCTCGAACTGAACGCAGGCCCACATCTCCTGGCTTGGGTTTCTCCTCAGCGCGCGAGACGCGACATCGGAACTGCAGCGACGGCGCGGTCACTATGATACAAGTCTCGGATTAAACTGACTCTGGTTGACGGTGTGTAACTCAGGGTCATGCGTAAGTGTCGGATAAATGTCGAAGGTTGCCGGAATTCGACTGGGAAGACCGCGGAAGCTTACAGAACGGTACGGTCTAGGATAAGGGTCTTACAGCTCTCCCCTCCTAATAAAAATTTCATTCTCGAAATTTAAATCATAAGACAACTAATACAAAGCTCACCAAGGGAGGGAAATCCTATCAGAACACTCCATACCATCATAATCAAACACCCAAGGGATGGGGATAATGCCTACAAACCTCAGCCTCCTACTCACAAAATGCCTCATCAACACTATGATGACCCTACTCTACCTTGGATCAAGAGTTGGAAATGATCGAAACTGGAATAGTATGCAACATCACAATCTCAACGGAAGGGAGCTATATCAGAAAATCTTTAAGTTATTCGAACTCGGGGGTCTAATCCACTACGCCAAAATCGCTGATTTGCGACGGACTAAATCCATCGTAAAACCAAATAAACGACGGACTTCATCCGTCGTGAGGTCCGTCGCTGTTTAGTGGGTCGTTTTTGGTTTTACGACGGATTTTATCCGTCGTTTAATATGCGACGGATAAGGTCCGTCGCCTAATGGCGACAGATAAAATCCGTCGTAAAAATAAAAAAACTGTCGTTGAAATTCCAAAAATTGGTCGTCCCTATAAACATTAGCGACGGATAACATCCGTCGCTAATATTAGTAAGCGACGGACCTCAAATCCGTCGTAAAAATAAAAAAAAAAACGTCGGTGAAATTCAAAAAAAAATAGTCGTCCCTAGAAACATTAGCGACGGATAAGATCCGTCGCTAATTTTAGTAAGCGACGGACCTCAATCCGTCATTATTTTCAATGTTCAGAGCTTAGCGACGGATTTAGTCCGTCGCTAAAATATCTGCAAAAAATATATATATATACCAATAAATTATTATTAAATTTTTTTAAAATCTTGCACCTGATAGTCATTCAAAAAATAATTCACACTATTGTTTGATAAGGATCCTATTCACAAAATTGGTAACAACTCAATTCAATAAAAGAGGAAATGACCCAAGTGGCCCATGCAACAAAAATTCACTTCAACCCTCCTAACTAAACACTTCTCCCTACTAAACTAGCTAGGACCCATACAAAAGAAATTACCTGGAACTTCCAACTGTTGGCTATGCATTGTTTTGTATTGGCTACTTAGTATCTGCTCCTGTTCAACCTTCTTTTGAGCCCTTCCTACATATATTACAAGCAACTAAATTTAATCCAAGAAAAGACTAGTTTATTCAACCCTTCATATATTTTAAATAACCAGCTCAAATCCATGGAAAGTGAATAGTTTAATCAACTGAAACCAATTAACAAAATAAAATATTAGAATTCACCCTACCAATTAGATGTTAAGGTAAGAGCATTTCAATTGGTATGTTTCTTTGTAAGGCCTGTTACAACCGTCGATTAGAAAATCCTAGTGGGAAAAGAGAGCATTTTCAGATACAAATTTTGTCATCTTCCAGATGCACTGGATTGCCACATTCAGCAACAATATGCTAACATATGTACAAACTTCATAATATATAAATGCCAACAAAAGATTTAAAAAAAAACTTAAGAAAAATAAAGACAACAATTACTAATAAAACTATTAAAGCTCTGTTTTCTTCAGGGTAGCTTTCCTCTGTTGTTTTTTCTTTTTTTTGTTTGATGTTTAACTTTCCCCAATGTGACACATGATCATATTAGAATATCCAATCAGTGATATTCTTCAGAGCTGGTTCATCTGTGGTTGGGCCCAACAGAGATATTCTAGATCACTGATGACAATGAGTATTATCTTCCTTTTTTTTTTTTTTTGGTCGTAGGACCAAATAACTTGGTCACGTCAACACACTAGCCAGGTGGGTGTTGTATGCTACACCAGCCAATCTGCTTACATAACTACTACTTGTGATATGTCATGTCAGTCACCTTCATTCCCTTGTTATGTCATTTTATTCCCACACATCTACTACTCTTAATTTCTATATAAAGGAATGTTATTTTTTCTTCTTTTCAACCAGTAGTTTTCATTTTTTTTTTTAAAGTTCTAAATCCTTAAAAAAACTGTAATTTGCAGATAAACTACATTCTGTTCGTGAAATAGAAGAGAAAGGAAAGAAGAGACATACCTTCTCTGAAATTTGTTGTTATCTCTGCATCTTTTTGTTTGGTTTGTTGTGGATTTCAGTTGTTCTAGATCCGACATTGCTTCAATGGCGGATTTCAGTTGTTCTAGATCCGACATTGCCAGAACATTTCCCATTGATGCAAATGCAACGCAGATTAAGGCTTATGAGGTTCTCCTCAAGGCTCATGCGGCAACGATAGGTGCATTGAAGGCTGGGAATAAGGTCAGTGTTATTTACCAAGCAGCAGTCTCGGTGGTAGAGAGGGATGCTCCTGAATTTGCCTCTCATCTTACAAACTCAGCAGGAACGGAAATCGGTCTCGAGTTCCGTGAGTCGGTATTGAGTTTAAATGCCAGGAATGATTAGGTGTTGAAGCCTGAAATGGTTTTTAATGTATCTCTTGGGTTTCAGAACTTGCAATCAGAAACCAATAACCCAAAGACTAAGATGTTCTCGTTGTTGCTTGCAGACACCATTATTGTCAATGAAAAAGCTGCAGAAGTTGTGACTTCAATCAGCTCCAAATTAGTTAAGGATGTTGCATACTCATTCAATGAGGAAGAGGAGGGAGGAGGAAGAAGAGCGTCCAAAGGTCAAAGCTGAATCCAATGGAGCTGAGACATTCTTGTCGAAAGCAACTCTAAGGTCGGATAATGAGCGGTTCTGCAGCTGGAGATGGCCGTGGTTCTACAAAACCTTCAAGCGATCTCATTGCCTATAAGAATGTCAATGATATCCCATAGTCGAGGGAATTAATGATACAGATCGACCAAAAGAATGAGGCTGTCCTTTTGCCAATCCATGGCAGCATGGTGTCATTTCACATTGCTACCATCAAGAGTGTTTCAAGCCAGCAGGATGGTAAAAATTGCTATAGGATGTGCCTTGGGAGTTTTAAATGATCGTCGAGTACCATTCAAACTAAAAGGGAAGTTTTATAGAATAGCTGTAAGACCAACCATGCTTTAGGGAACAAATTGTTGGGCAAGGGGAAGGCCCAAAAAGACGTGGATGGAGGTAGTAAGAAAAGACCCGATGACCTATGGTCTAACTGGAGGTATGGCCCTTGATAGAGTGGAACGGTGGAATAGGATTCATGTATGCGACCCTAATTAATTAGGATATGGCTTACATGATGACGATGATGACGATTATTTCATATATAAATTGCAATATAATAATTTGCAATATATATATATATATATATATATATATATATATAACTATATTACATATACTTAGTATATGTATTGGAATTTGGAGCAACCGACATTATCCCACCCCCATTGTACCATGTATTAGAGGAACTAGTGGTGAATGGATGTTTGGTTTATCCAAAAGGTATCCAGTTTGAAGCTGAAAGGCATAAAAAGTGTCTCTTCCAAGTTCTTTTACTCGGTCTTCCACTCAAAACAAAATGTTTACTATTGATCCTAGTATTATCTACTACATACTAGTAACATACAACCAATATTGGGGCACCATACCATAAGCTACAAAATTTCATATCCCCCTAAACAAGGCATCCTCCATTGATAACATATATATATATATATATATATATATATATATATATATCATAAGTTTTTTATTTTCATTTACATTCACAAATACATTCATCATCCATCCAACTATTAACAAAATTTACAAAAACATAAATTATATCCAACCAACTCTTAATAATAATTTACAAAAAATAAATTATTCACCATTGACTTTTAGAACTATGGTTGAAACATTTTTTTTACTGCAAAGAGTGGAATCTACATCAATTAAGCCAACACTTAAACATGTCAATGAGGTGGTCAAAAATGATACCTGCTCAGATATGATACCAGAGACACCAATGACTGCTCCAAGGCTTTGCATAAGCAACAATATAATCTGCCAACTCTATCAAGGGATTTAAAAGTATATTTGCTATCACGACATCAAAATTTTCCATTTCACCCATGATTTCCAAGCTATAAGAGCTCAACCCTTCTACATCTCTGGTCATTGTTCCATTTGGTAAAAGAGGGTTGACGTTGCTGGAAGCAAGGTACAATTGCATTTTCTCATGTTCTATGTTGTTTAAAGCAAAGATTCGACGTGCTGATGTTATTGCCTGGGATCTGATCAACTCCAACAGATAAAGCAAGCACCCAACTACATTTAGCACAAAATTGGATAAGAAAGAATGCTGCTCGCATGGTCTACAAAAAGGGTTTAGTGTTGATAAAGAGAACTAGTGTTTTGTCCTGCATATCACTAGAACTGTTTCCCATAAACTTAGATGTACCTATCTAGGTTCATTTGTGATATGCACCACAATATTCTACAGTATGACATGACATGAATTGCATTGGAATTTTTTCTGAAGTATATAACTACATCAAACTTTAACAAGTGCATGAGATAAGAGCCCCAAACCATCGAACATTTCATAATCCATATTCTACTCACGAAACATGGTCCGGGACTATATGTAGTTGAATTAGATTCTGTTTGAAGTAAACAATATGTATCAACTTTCACCAAATAACTTCTAAATGGGTGATTGGCTATGGAACTTGCTGCGAAGAAGAAAGAAATTCTCGGCTTCTATGCGTGTTTGCTGCAATTATTATGTCTCCATGAAGGATATGGGCTATCTCTTTTGTGATAGTAATTTTCTGGGTAATTGTGGCATCATTTAGGCATCTATTTAATTTTCCCAATATATGATCCTTGCTTCAGCAGCGGGTTTTGTATTGGTTTTCTTCTTCATCTCAAACCAATCCTCAGCTTTATTACACATGCCACTCTCTTTCATTCCATGCAAGGTAATGGATATCTCAAAACAAAATCAAATTTGAAGGCAGATATACGCCTCTCGCTTCGGGTCAAGTGGGCATCCGAGGGTCAACATTTCAATAAAGGAATGTTCTTTTGAGGAAAAGTTATCCCTTTCATTGATGAAAACTAATATTCAGCAGTTCAAGGATCAACGTGTAATTCCTGCTGTGGACTAAACTCCTAGTTTGTATCTTCAAGTTGGACATTGATGGTGCTTCTCAAGTCAATATAGGTGAGATGGGGTCGGTGGTGTGATCCATGATTGGAAGGCTATGGTGATTATGGCATTCTCATTTTTGTTGTCATTATACTAACATGACTGCTGAAATTAGAGCATTATTTAACGTCTAAGATATTTTAGAGAATTGCTTAGTTTTACTTTGGTAGTTGAAAGTGGCTCAAGAGGGATTCATGGATATGATAAAGTGGTTCTCTCTAGATGTGTCACGCTTCCGTTGGTGGCAAAAATAAAAAAAAGTTTTAAGGTTTTCTTTTTCTTTTTCGTTTTTGTTTTCTATTTCTTCTTGTTCTTTGTTTGTTGTTTGTTGTTGTTGTTGTTGTTTTTTTTTTTTTTTTTTTTCTTTCTTTTTTTTTTTTTTTTTTTTTTTTTTTTTTTGTTGCATTGCTCTTTTTGGCATGTTCTTAGAAAATCAAATAGTGTTGCAGATGCATTAGCAGATTGGAGTTGTGATTTGAGCTGTATTTCCACCTTTTTTTATTGGGTTGAATAAAATTCTTTCCAAAGAAAAATCAAAATATTTCAGTGATAAAGCTGAAATTTTAGCATTAGATGTTACTGTGGTTGGTTTGTGATCTTCTGTTCTATTGCAGGTTTTGTATTTAGTTTTCTTGGGAGGTAAGGTTTCTACAGCCCTTATTAGGTGTATTGTTTATCTTTAATGGTGTGCCGTCCACCTTTGCCAAAAAAAGGCAAAAAAAAAAGAAGAAGAAGGTTCTGCACAAACATGCAACTTACTAGGCTAATATTAATGCAATACAAATGCATCACTATTTTAATGTTAGTATTCAAAATTAAATGTTGACACACTAAATTTTGCAGATATTTTAAGGAATATGATACCAAAATGTGATTTACAGTGCTTATTGTATATGGCGAGCTTTATCTGTTTTTAATATGGTTTAACCATTTGATTCTTTTAAATTTAATAAGAACAGAAAAGGAAAGAGAAATGATCCAGTACCATCAATGTGTAGAAGTTAGCTATCAAGCAGTCAATCTCCATGCACATGGCACACATTTAAAAAATCCAGTGTTTATTAGCCCTACGATGGATGAGTAAGGGCCTGTTTGGGGCAGATCCCATGGTATTTGGAGGGATGGGATCAATTTTAAGGTAATGATGGTGGTGTCGGTGGATTGTCTTAAGATCCATGGGATTGCTTATATCCCGGGACAAGTTCACTAGGTCCTGTTTGGCACGCCCGCATGTCCCAGATTTTACCTTCCCATCATCCAACTAAGGGATAGGATCAATTTTAAGGTAATGATGGTGATGTCAGTGGATTGTCTTAAGATCAATGGGGTTGCTCGTATACCAAGACAAGTTCACCGGATCTGTTTGGCTCGTCATGCCTATCCCAGGATATTGCCGATCCCATCCCTCCTAATACCGTGGGATCTGCCTGGCCAAACAGGCCCTAATACCCATAAAAATTTACCAGTATAGTAATCCTAGCCTATTACTGGATAGAAACAGAAGTCCAACCAACAGTTCACATTGAACGAGAAAGTCCTACAATTGGCAGCTAGGATTATATGACTGATCTGATTTTTGGCATATGGACCCATCCATGAAAGGGCCTTAACAGATACACATTTTAGATTACGTACATGTTTGCCATGTGACCAGACCACATCTACAGATATGGTGCCAGCATTACAGTTAGCGCCATATCCTTTCGTAGAAAATCTAAAATGTGTTCAACGTTCAAAAAATCAGTACCAGAGGGCACATCAGCTGGTTCAGAAAATGATTTGATATCAGGTGTATCAGACTATCAGAACCAAAGAAAAATACATCCATTAAACAGAAAATGAAGAAAAATATAAATGAAAAAAGAAGAAGAAGAAGAAGAAGAAGAAGAAGAGAACAATCTATCATTTCTGAAATGTATTCAATGAAGTATCTGATCATTCTTGTGCAAGAATGCTGTTTCTCAACCTGGCTTGCTGAAAAATTATGTCTTTAACCTCTAAATTTAGTGATAAGCATTTAAGAATTAAAAACTCTTTTGGTTGATCATCAGTTCTTACCATGGTTCTGAACGACGGTATCGGCCCCGCTGAAAAATGATTCGATACGGCATCAGTATCAAAATCAAGGCCATATCGGTAGGGCAGTACACGAATCGAGTTAGCTCGGTTACCTCACTCGACTCGACTCGAAAAAGCTCATTTCGACTCAGTTTGAAACTGAGTTCAAGCCGAGTCGAGCTGATTTTTTGAGCTTGAAAAAATTTCGAACCGAGTTCGAGCTTGCCCGAGCTCGACTCGACTCGGATCGATCCCCAACTCGAATCGAACTCGGATCGAACTAGTTCAGTGACTCGATTACTTTGATATTGATGCTCACCAAGTGTTTGATGAAATGACTCAATGAAGTGTCGGCTGGTGGGAGGGAAGGTATGTATATGAAACAAATACCATTTTTTTCTTTATTTTGATGTTGCCTACAAGTTGTTTGATGAAATACCTGTAAAACCGTTGCTTCGTTTTACATACAAGTGAGAATTTGAAGGTGCGATCCATGTGTTTGTGAAAATGTCGCATAGGCGAACTCGGCTCAATCTTGGCTCAAACCGGCTCGAGCCGTGATCGAACCGAGCCAAGTCTGCGGATCAAGCTCGAGGACCGAGCCGAGCCAAGTTCAAGCTGGGGTCAGCTAGTGGCCGAGTCGAGTCGAGCTGTGTCAAGCTCGACTCGGTTCGACTCATGTACACCTCTACATATCGGTGAGATTTTTTTAAGCAAAAAAATATCAGAAAAATAGGAAAAAACAAGATATTCACGAATCTATCTTCTTTTCTTTTCTTTTTTTTGGTGTTTTGACCATGTATTCAATGGTGTATTAGACCATTCTTTGATGAGAATGTTGTCTGTTGATTTGACTTGTCGAACGTCAACTAAATACGCCCTAATTGAACACAAATTAAATATGATTTGGTGAACAATGGCCCATTACATTGGAAATACAATAAAAAGAAGATGAAAATATAATAAAAAAAAAGAAGTGAAGGTTTACCCTTCTTTCTGATTTTTCCCATAATGGTCCACTTCGCTTCGATTTGTTGAATCTCATTCAAATCATTTATTTTGATCCCAAAATAGGTCTAGATCTAGCCTAAAATGAGTTTTTAAGATTCTTCCATGGTTTAAATGAAAAGAAGAAGATGAGACATGAGTGAATTTTTGAAAGAAAAAAAAAATGTCAATGATATCATTGCCTACAAGAATGTCAATGATATCCCACAGTCGAGGGAATTAATGATACAGATCGACCAAAAGAATGAGGCTGTCCTTTTGCCAATCCATGGCAGCATGGTGCCATTTCACATTGCTACGATCAATAGTGTTTCAAGCCAGCAGGATGGTAAAAATTTCTATAGGATGTGCCTTGGGAGTTTTAAATGATCGTCGAGTACCATTCAAACTAAAAGGAAAGTTTTATAGAATAGCTGTAAGACCAACCACGCTTTAGGGAACAAATTGTTGGGCAAGGGGAAGGCCCAAAAAGACGTGGATGGAGGTAGTAAGAAAAGACCCGATGACCTATGGTCTAACTGGAGGTATGACCCTTGATAGAGTGGAACGGTGGAATAGGATTCATGTATGCAACCCTAATTAATTAGGATATGGCTTACATGATGACGATGATGACGATTATTTCATATATAAATTACAATACAATAATTTGCAATATATATATAACTATATTACATATACTTAGTATATGTATTGGAATTTGGAGCAACCGACATTATCCCACCCCCATTGTACCATGTATTAGAGGAACTAGTGGTGAATGGATGTTTGGTTTATCCAAAAGGTATCCAGTTTGAAGCTGAAAGGCATAAAAAGTGTCTCTTCCAAGTTCTTTTACTCGGTCTTCCACTCAAAACAAAATGTTTACTATTGATCCTAGTATTATCTACTACATACTAGTAACATACAACCAATATTGGGGCACCATACCATAAGCTACAAAATTTCATATCCCCCTAAACAAGGCATCCTCCATTGATAACATATATATATATATATATATATATATATATATATATATATATATATCATAAGTTTTTTATTTTCATTTACATTCACAAATACATTCATCATCCATCCAACTATTAACAACATTTACAAAAAAATAAATTATATCCAACCAACTCTTAATAATAATTTGCAACTTAACCTGCAAGGAACCATCATGCACCGTAATGTCTTACGGCAGAGCGGGTTCTGAGGAGTTACAAGTTGACTCGACGACAAAGATATAAATGAAGCGATAAAGATACAAATGATTCAAGATTAATTATAGGTTTTGAGAACTTACATCCACCTTACTCTTATTGCCAAGTAGTCCTGATGAAAATGCATCCACACTACAAGAAAGGGAAAAAAATAAAAAATTTGTGGCTGCACCGATACGGTCTAGTATGGACTGCCGCCACGTACTCCAATGTTGGAAGATTGGGATCAAGCCACTACGTAGTTCTTAATATTTAAATCAGAACATTTTACGCATAAGCAAAGAAAAAATGAAAACAAAACATAATAGAAATATGTGTACCTTCTGTCACGCATAAGAAGATGAACAGCTGAAACAAATCACTAGATTAGTCAATCAAAACTACTAAATAATTCAAGATAAAGATTTATGCTAGGACACTCTATGCACGATGTGGCTTGCTTATATGTTAGAAACACGTCATAACCATAAGCAACCAACCTATATAATCAGCTGAATTTTGTTTTTAGAAATAAATCTATGATTTAATTGAGAACCATCTTCTTCTTCTTCTTTTGCAATTGTCGGATTACAACTGCTACATAACATTAATAGTTCCTTGGTTGAAAGCTAGAAGAAATATAAATTGTGAGAAATGGAGTTACTTAAATCTAGCAATTTCCCGTCGTGGTCCTCCAATTCCACATCCCACATCCAAAACCTGCATCGACAAACCAAATTAAGCAAAATCCATAAATTCTCAAAGAATCTTGATAATGTATATGCCATTGATTTTCACTTTTAATAAAATGAACCTTCATTCCGGGTTTCAAACCCAATTGTAAAGCAAGAAAGTGTTCATGTCGTTTGATGCTTTCTCCAAGTGATTCTTCTTTCCATCTGAAATAACAAAATTCAATCTGATTAGTTCATTTTCATTTGATTGGCTCCAAAGATACAATGCGAGAAATCCTAACTGGCAAACAAAATGAAAGGACTCCCCCAACCATATTCATAGAAGCTAATTGCTTCTTTTGTATATTTAAATGCGATTATAAAATCATTGAAAGAAACCAACAAAGAATTTTCTTTGCATGCCATTTTCAGTTTTGAAATCCTAGGAAATAAGAAAGTTCCATCATCCATATGTTTTGGACTTAAAATGCGATTTTGAAATTGGTAAAGAACCCACAGGATTTTTTTCATGCATGTTGCTTGTGAGTTTAAAATGCGGTTTTGACATCACGAGAGAGACTAGTTCTTTCTTTTTCTTTTTCTTTTTTGGTCTATTTATTGGGATGTTGAAATGCAAGATTGAGTCATAGACAAAAACCATGAAGATTTTTCTCTGTTGGTTTTGAGCTTGAAATACATTTTTGAAACCATAAATGTTTGTTTGAGATTACTTAAGAAATCAAAACAGTCAATTTACCGCTTCTAGGACTTCCCATCTCAAGAATTTCATTGCCAACTTCATTGCAAAAATTCCAACCTTCGAATGCCACTCTCAATCCATCTCTTCTCATTCCTGGATCACCCACTGCCGAAATATACCTTTGTTCTGTAAAACAAAAGAAACTGAAAGAAAGCATTTTCATCATAATAAACAATACAAAAAAAATGGTTTAACATGGATCTTTTCAAGCAAGTCTGCTGAGAAAGAGTGAGATAGGAAGTGTGGGAATGAGGTGTTTTTTTTTCACAAACAGCCCACAATCAGTTTTTTTTTTTTTTTTTTCACAAACCGCCCACAATCAGTTTTTTCACAAACCGCCCACAATCAGTTTTTTTTTTTTCACAAACCATCCAAATGATAGTTTAGAGACTGAGATAGGAAGTGTGGGAATGAGGTGTAAAGCATTGACAGAGCTCTTCAACAGTAGTCAATGAGATAGGAAGTGTGGGAATGATGATCTAGACTAAATCAATGGTGGTGAACTGTGAATGTAAACAGTAGTCTAATCCATGAAATTATAGATAGACTGCAAGAATCTCTACAACATATAACACGAGTAATCAGGGGCAAATTGTGCTATCTCATCTAAATGGGCCTCCCTCCATATTTCCACAGTTTCTCTTTTTATTTTCTGTCCCCCTCCATATTTCCACTGATTCACTTTTATTTTTGTAATTTTCTTCTTACTATATGTAAATTTTCTCCCTCCATATTTCCACAGTTTCTCCTTTATTTTCTTTAATTTTCTTCTTACCATATGTGAATTTTCTATTTTATTTAAACTTCTTTTCATGGACAAAATACAAATGTCAATCCATGCAATCGAAATCATGGCACACATGAATGGCGTGTAGCATGAAAATCAAACTCATCAGATGTGCTTAACTACTTGATTTCACTTATGAATTTGTCTTCTTTGAATTCCTCTCTTTTTAATCACTCATTTGATCGCCACTAAATGTATGATGGCTTGATTCTCGCCTATGCTCCATCCACAATGCAGTCGCAATTTCAACCATTCAAATTCACATTCACACCTACCATATCTGCCACACATATAGTGGATGAATGGCCATCACATCATCAGACATATTTATCAAGATGACCAATTGAATGCATCTATGCCATGCTTGTCCACATGTATGTCAAGTCAGTCTAAAATGCTTGGCAAGGATCTGTGGGCCTAAGTAGGTAGTTTTTTTCATTTCTTTATCTTTTGCTAATAATTGTTTTAGGTGAATTCTATTTTTTTAATTACTTTTTTGGACAATTTAAATGTCTTTGCTCAAGTGCATTGGAAGTGCACTTCTGCTAGAGTGTATAGAGTGAAAAACCACACAATGCAAACATCTACAAAATTCCTTGCGCATTAAAAAAGTAAAAAAAAAAGAGATTACCGAAATAAAAGAGGCCATCCAATGCAAAGCTCCCAAAATCCATGAACCTCGAATGCCCATCAGATGCTAATGTCCTTGATAGCATTGACTACTCTTTCCATCTGCATTGCACGACTACCCTTCACCAAAACAACATCAAGCAGAGACTAACCTTTCTCTAACTTTGAGTCGATGGATTTTGAGTCAACTACAAGCACATGACATTGTTATTTCCCAATAAATTCAAATTCTCAGCTGCCAAATGAAACCTTTTCCCAACACACGCGATCAAACCAAAAGATGCATCAAAGCACATGTTCAAAACTATCTTGTGTGCCTCTGCATCTGTTGCGCCCAGCACATACCATGTTGATGGTTAGACAGAATTGAGCAACTTTTCACATTGGACAGAGGATATTTCCTAATCGAACCAGTGAAGACATACATACACTTGTAAAATTTACCAATATAGTATCTAATGGCATGCATCCTGCAAAAGAAATGGAACCTGCAAATGAAGAACAATTCCCCAAAAAGCCCATGAATAAAATGATGCACTATGCCCCATTTGACCTTTTAAAAAAAGAATGAGATGATACATTCAGTTTTCCTTTTCATATGTTAGCATCCAAACTTTCGGAGGACAATATTAAGGTGTATGAGGTTAATAAATACTGGAACTCCTACAGATAAATGGGAAGAAATGAAAAATACCTGTTTGTTACCTCTGGAACCAAGATGAGGGGTAGCAATAGTAATAAAATTCATCCCCTCCAGACCAGATATTGTACCTCTTGAATCTTCATCCTGGGCTCCGACTAATTCAATTTCTAAATTTTCTCTTCTAGGGTGTCTATATAGTCTCCCAATTGTATATCTTGCTACCAGTCCTCCCACAGAATGTGCAATGAATGAAATCTTCTAAAAGTTTTAGAGGAAATGGATGAAGGTCATTAGTAGTAAAACAGTGGAAATCAGTAACAATTCCTTGATTTTTGGGAAATATAGAAGAAAGCCATCAATCCAACCAAAAGAAAGCAAAGAAGTAAACATTTTTTGAGATTTCAGAAAATGAACAGTCATGTTGGATGCGGATATACTGTAATCAGAATGCACTCCAACCAAAAAAGTAAGAGCCGCTAATAGCTTAACAACCAAAAAGTAAGAACATAATTAAAAGAAATGAAAAATCAATCAAAAGAAAGCAAAGAAGTAAACCTTTTTTGAGATTTCACACCTTTGCTGCATGGGAAAATCCAGATTGATGAGCTAAATTTCTTGCAATCTCACAGAGATCACAAGGAGTGAGCTTCCATACCTGAAAAAGTATCACTCTTTAAGTGGCCTGACCTTGGATCTTTGGACAAAATAGCAGGAATAGAAATCAAATAAACCTGTGCAGCAAAACTATACTCCAGAAATAAGTTGCTCAATGGAGACATCGCCAATCCAATCTGAGAAACAAATGTAATAGATAAGCATTAATCACTTTCACAGAAAATGGGAATGGTGATTCAAATAACAGAACTATAAAACAGAGCTTTACAATAAGAATGAAAGGAAAAACCACCACTCAGAGTGGGGAAAAAAAATAACAAATCAAATATCAGCCAAATTCACAACTTTGATGGCCTCGAAAAGGTTTCTAGTAGGCATCCCCATCCCCATTTCTCCTTTATGGTGTGGTCCACTCGAGTTTGGATTGGCAGAATTTTGGGCTCACGTCATAACATGAACTAGGACAAATTATAGGGTGACATCACAAACACGTTCCAATACACCCACCAAACTTTATTCACACGTGCTCCCATCACCAGTAGTCAAATTCATGTCGTAGTAAGTCCGCTCATTCCCACCTCCAGTACGCCCACCTGACTATAGCTGGCCATTTACTATATTCCATTTTCGGTAGCGGATGCACACAATCATATCACGGCCAATCCCATGCCTCACCATGCAAGATGAACATGGGAAAATATATACTCTTTCCATATTAATTCCAGCTGATATGTGATCAAAGTTTTTTTTTGTTTTTTTTTTTTTTTGTTAGCTTGTCAGTACAAGCAACTGTCAGTGCATGCACTGTTAGCCACCTTCACTAGGGATTGATACCAAGACCTCAAGTGTTGAAACGAGGTACCTCCACTCAGTCTACTAGTTGAGCTATGGATTAGGGTGTACATGTGATCAAAGTTAGCAATGGACCGGGCTATTACCACTCAAAATCAATATTTTGAATCAGCCGGCCTGATCCATTCAAAACCCGAACCTAAACTGGCTTAGCCAGCCCATCACCAACCCTAAGTATACATGTTGGTCTAATCATGTAAGTGCTCTTATATGTTCCCAACCCAACTCGAAACCTAGATCCAATTAGCTAATGAGTCTCTGACCCAAATTGAATCCAGGTCTTTAAGACCTAGGCCCAAACCCAGACTCAAACCTGATTAGCTATAAAACCTAACTCGAACAGTTGGCAATGTGTAGGGAAACCCACTCAGCTGGACTCGGCCTTTGAGCTAGCCTTGAACCTACTAGTTTGGCTTAGCCTTCAACATGTGTGGTTAATTAAATTTCTGAGTTGGATTGAGCTCAAGTCATTTTAGCCACACCAACTGGTCAAACTCACCCCAACATGTGTGGTCCATTAATTTTTAGGTCAAGTCACTCAAGTCATTTTAGCCTGACCTAACTCTAGATGACGTGTTGAATTTGAAAATATTTATTAATCGTGATGCTTTTTTATTATTTTATTCTTTCCCCTTAGATTTCCGATAATATCCTAAGAATTTGTTAAGAACTAGATTTGCACAACGGTTGGTGTAACCAAAAGCAATTTGGGCCCACCATTATCGGCATGTGAAATCATTCATTTCATCATTTAATTTATGCCAACTTATGTTAGGACGTGCACATAATCAAGCCGACCACACCCACAAAAAATGAAGCATATCTAAATCTTAGGTGGACTATATGACAGAATCAGTCGTGATTAAATCCACACCATTAAAAACTTCATGAGGGCTACTGGAATGTTTATTTGCCATCCAACTTATTGTTAAGGTCACAAAGACCTGGATGAAGAGACCATGCAAATATTAGCTTGATTCAAAACTTTGTTGGCCCACAAAAGTTTTTAATGGTCGATTACCACTGTTTCTGTATTATGGTCCACCTGAGATTTGGATCTGCACATTTTTGGAATCATGACCAAAAATGAGTTTTCAAAATGGATGGACAGGTGGATATGATGCAAATACATCACAGTGGACCCCACCTACCTCAATAGATCCACATAAGCTGCGCCCAGGATGTATACACCCACCATTAAGACTGTACACGAACTGAGTTAGCACGGTTAGCTCACTCGACTCGACTCGAAAAAGCTCGACTCGAGTTGAGTCCAGCATAGTTTTTGAGCTGGTAAAAATTTCAAACCGAGTTCAAGGTTGCCCGAGCTCGACTTGACTCGGATCGGACCCAACTCAAATCAATTCAGTGAATCGGTCTCGAGTTTTGTGAGTCGGGCTTGAGTTTAAATGCCAGGAACGATCGAGTGTTAAAGCTTGGAATGGTTTTTAATGTATCTCTTAGGTTCCAGAACTTACAATCAGAAACCAACAATCCAAAGACTAAGATGTTCTCGTTGTTGCTTGCAGACACCATTATTGTCAATGAAAAAGCTGCAGAAGTTGTGACTTCAATCAGCTCCAAGTTAGTTAAGGATATTGCATACTCATTCAATGAGGAAGAGGAGGGAGGAGAAAGAAGAGCGTCCAAAGGTCAAAGCCGAATCCAATGGAGCTGAGGCATTCTTGTCGAAAGCGACTCTAAGGTCAGATAATGGGCGGTTCTGTAGCAGGAGATGGTCGTGGTTCTGCAAAAGCTTTAAGCGATCTCATTGCTTACAAGAATGTCAATGATATCCCATAGTCGAGGGAATTAATGATACAGATCGACCAAAAGAATGAGGCTGTCCTTTTGCCAATCCATAGCAGCATGGTGCCATTTCACATTGCTACCGTCAAGAGTGTTTCAAGCCAGCAGGATGGCAAAAATTGCCATAGGATGTGCCTTGGGAGTTTTAAATGATCGCCGAGTACCATTCAAACTAAAAGGGAAGTTTTATAGAATAGCTGTATGACCAACCACGCTTTAGGGAACAAATTGTGGGGCAAGGGGAAGGCACAAAAAGACGTGGATGAAGGTAGTAAGAAAAGACCCGATGACCTATGGTCTAACTGAAGGTATGGCCCTTGATAGAGTGGAACGGTGGAATAGGATTCATGTAGGCGACCGTAATTAATTAGGATATGGCTTACATGATGACGATGATGACGATTATTTCATATATAAATTGCAATATGAATATATATATATATATATATATATATATATATATATATAACTATATTACATACACTTAGTATATGTATTGGAATTTGGAGCAACCAACATTATCCCACCCCCATTGTACCATGTATTAAAGGAACTAGTGGTGAATGGATGTTTGGTTTATCCAAAAGGTATCCAGTTTGAAGCTAAAAGGCATAAAAAGTGTCTCTTCCAAGTTCTTTTACTCGGTCTCCACTCAAAACAAAATGTTTACTATTGATCCTAGTATTATCTACTACATACTAGTAGCATACAACCAATATTGGGGCACCATACCATAAGCTACAAAATTTCATGTCCCCCTAAACAAGGCATCCTCCATTGATAACTATATATATATATATATATATATATATATATATATATATATATATCATAAGTTTTTTATTTTCATTTACATTCACAAATACATTTACAAATACTATTAACAACATTTACAAAAAATAAATTATATCCAACCAACTCTTAATAATAATTTGCAACTTAACCTACTAGGAACCGTCATGCACCGTAATGTCTTACGGCAGAGCGAGTTCTGAGGAGTTACAAGTTGACCCTGACGACAGTATATAAATGAAGCGATAAAGATATAAATCATTCAAGATTAATTAAAGGTTTCGAGAATTTACATCCACCTTACTCTTATTGCCAAGTAGTCCTGATGAAAATGCATCCACACTACAAGAAAGGGAAAAAAAATAAAAAAATTGTGGCTGCACCGATACGGTGTAGTATGAACGGCTGCCTACGTACCCAATGTCACCAAACACATTCGCGCTGTGAACTTCAACGACATCCAATATAACTTTGATGCAATCTGGAGGGATGCCTGCATTATCTCTAATCAGACGCCCACGTGCAACAACTCGACTACAAATATCTGTCAAATGACAGATTTGTTCCACCCGTGGAAGTGGAGGTGGAGGTGGAGGTGGAGTTGATTCATCACGATGACTTGAGGTATCGTCAGATCGATAAAACCCCTCGAAGAAATAAATTTAATTATTTTCATGGATAAAATAGTAACTATACATTATTCTTTAATTAATTGTTAAAATACCCGAGAACCAGCAGTGCCAGGAGAGCATTGCATTGGTTGAACTAGATTATTTATTTGATTATGAACTTCAAGCAAACGTTCTCCAATGTTCAATATCATGTTCTTGCACTCGTTGAACTTGTTTTCCAACTTGTTTTCCATTTGCTCTTGTAATACAATCATCGATGCTTTAATCTCAGCAATTTCACCCTTTCCTTCTCTAATTTCATTAATGTAAGGGGTTGAAGCAATAATGGTAGTTTTTGGAATATGACCCAACCCTCTTACACGTCCTCTTTTATCAAGACCACAAACCTAAATGATAATCAACCATTATTAGTAATGCATGTATATTAGTAACAAAAAATGTTCAGAAAGCTAAGTATGTCAAAGTGAAGAGAATGAATGAAAAACTTGTGCAACCAGGATCGTGATTTAAATCATTATGCATAAAGCCTAGGGTCATTGGCAACTATTTCTTTTATTTTTTCCGTTGTGATGCTCACTACTGTGAAGGAGAGACCCATCGGATCTAGTATGAGTTGCCGAAATAATTCATCCTCGTGATTTGAGTTTTCGGATTTTTTTGTTCTTTGTAATTTACAATGAGAAATCATGTTAATTATTCTCGTATTCTTAAATTGGATTAAAAGAAATTAAAGTTATGTTAAAAACTTACAATCAACTCGTGTCCTAGCACCCTTCGACACGGTACCATGTGAGGGAACTTCATCTCTCTCGGATTCCTTTCCCTTTTCACGACGAGACTTCGCCTCTTCTGTAGATTCGTAATCAACAAATTTGACCCAATCTTCTAGCTTGACACCATTTGGGAAATTTTTCTTTCTGTCTCCATCATTATCATACATATCCAGGACACTTCCTCGTAATCGGTTCTTCCAGTCCTTCCACATATCATTAGCACGCTTAATTATGGCACTTTTACAGTTGTTACTATCGTCAACATCATATTTAGCCTACATATTTCATTACACAGGGCAATTAGTCAACAACAATGATATTATAAACACTAGAAAGTAAAACTCATGTATTTAAATGCTTACCAAAACAATTGACCAAACATTATCCTTGATGGTATCTGGCACAAGCCGCCAATTTTTGTATGCAATTGAATAATGAGTCCTGACCACATTTCCTAGAATTGAGGTGAATTGATTTTTATTAACTCCAGTAATCTCTCCAAGTGGACTGATTGAAACTTTTATCCTTGTGGTGCTTGCTGGGGTAGAACTAGAAGGCCCTACATACGACATAATTTCTAAAAAAAAAAAAAATTAAAATGATTAGTCATTTAATATGTTGCTATACATTATAAAGAGATGACACTATACACATGCATATGTTTTTGCTGAATGAAAAGGAAAATAATCTAATATAGTAAATGTAATTAAATTTACTTCAACCTGATATGAAACTTGATCAGTTTCTTTTCCGCTTCTGAATACGTGGGTTACATTCAACAATTTCTACATATGACCCTTCTTGTATATCTTCACTAGTTGGGTCATATGGATCATCTATTAAGGGCTTGAGGAACCTGCAGTCAACCTAGCCTCAAACACTAGTGGATCCTCAAATGCATATGCATCTTTTGTCAGTCGCTTCGGAACATCTAAGACAACATGCCAGTCATCTCTTGTCGGATCCTTGCAATAGAAGACCTGAGCCGCCTGAGATGCATGGATAAATGGCTCATCCTCTTCCTTGATATTCCTTCTAAACCTTCCTAGGTTTATAAATATCAGATTTGTTTCAGGATCTACATAACATCCATTTGAAGTATCTTCGATATGAACCCAATCACAGTAGAACAATGTTATCTTGAAGTTGAAGTAGTTTAATTCAAGAATTTGTCTAATGATACCATAGTAGGTGGCTTCCTGTTCTACCAAGTTCTTATCCCTGGCACTCGCCCTGAACATAGTTAAGGCTTTCATAGAGACCCCCGCTATTTTGTGTTGTCAAGTTTTTTTCAGAGTCTGATGTGCAAAAAACATATCCATTTACTGAGTATGTACTGTATGATGTGGCATCATAGCTAGGACCAATAGCGATTCTCTTAAATTGTGACATTTCTTCATTCTCTAATTGTTCCCTTAACCAAGCATTGTAGTTTACTTCTTTTTGCATCGACGGATTGCCCCTCCTGTTTTGTCCCTTACGTGTTTGGCCATGAATATATTCATTGTACTTCTTACAATTCACATACAATATAATATATGAATTAAATTTTTACTTTGCATGGTACAATTTAAAAACATTAAGGATAGAAACATAGACTTTTATCAACATACCCCAGCCATTGAGCATTTTTAGCATGATGTTGTAATACCCATCTGCGTGCTTGTTGATATTGCACATTAGTAAGAAGATAACTTTTTCCTTTTTTATCGATTTGGAAATTATCGGCATTATCATCACCCTCATCATAGAATATCTTTTTCACTCTCTTATGGCTTCCTAACATCTTATCAAGCATGTAGTCCATGCAGTACATCATGGACTCTTCCAGTATGTAGCGTTCAGCAATACAACCCTCTGGATAAGTTTGATTCATCACATACTTTTTGTACGTTCTCATCATCCTATACACATTAAAATCAGATATAGATATAAATAATAATAATAATAAGGAAAAAGAAAGTTGATAAATTCTGATAATTAATGTTACCTCTCAAAAGGATACATCCACCGATATCTGACTGGTCCACAAAGTTGTGCTTCCTCTGCTAAGTGCACCACTAGGTGTGTCATAGAACAAAAAAGATGGGGAAAATATTTTTCGAATACACATAATGTTTCCACTATTTTATGTTTCATATTTTGAAGCTCTTCACGATTAATAACTTTCGAACATATGACGTTGAAGAATCTTGACATTTCACAAATGGCGGTGCGTAATGTCTTCTTCTTTCCCAAAAACGAGTGCATCAACAAAACTGGTAGCAATTGCTGCATCACAATGTAATAATCATGCGACTTGAGGGCCTTTAGCTGATAATCCTCTAAATTGACACGATGTATCCAGTTTGCACAATATCCTCTTGGAACTTTCAAATTGCTCAGTGTCAGACAAAACATGTTTCTTTCAGATGTGGACAACGTGAAAGGAGCTTTGGGTAAGAATAACCTGTCGTTTCTTTCTTCGAGCCACATAGACTTTCTTATCTTCATAGCTCGAAGATCCTGACGGGCTTGTAAACCATCCTTAGTCTTATCTTTTGTATCCATGATTGTTGCAATGAGGTTCTCGGTGACATTTTTCTCAACATGCATCACATCCAGATTGTGACGAATGGGCAAATGCTCCCAGTATGGCAAGTCAAAAAGGATTGATCTCTTCGTCCAGGCAGTAATGTTGTTCGGGTCATTGTTAGACTTTTTCTTAGTCTTTCCGACTTGCTTTCCAAAAATGGTTTCAATATTATTCATTTTACGTAGTACATCTGAACCCTTCATACGCTTCGGAGCCTTCCTTTTTTCCTCTTTCCCATTGAATCTGGTTCTGTCAGTCCTAAAGTTATGACCTGATGGCAGGAATCTTCTATGTCTCATATATGCAAACTTCTTTCCATGTCCAAGATAAACTGATTCTGTCTCCTCACTACAAATAGGGCATGCGTACTTTCCTCCTGTCCTACAACCAGAAAGATGTCCATATGCTGGAAAATCATGTATTGCCCATAGTAAAATTGCCCTCATTGTGAACATATTCTTGCTGTGCGAGTCATATGTCACAGATCCTTCCCACAATTCAAGCAACTCTGCAATCAATAGTTGCAAGTAAACGTCAATGTCATGTCCTGGACCTTTTTTTCCGGGGATCAAAAGTGTTAACATGGTAAACTCCTTCCGCATGCACAAATGAGGCAGGAGATTATACGTAACAATCATAACAGGCCAACAACTATATGAATTGCTCATATTCCCAAAAGGATTGAATCCATCCGTTGCAAGTCCCAAACGAACGTTACGTGGCTCCGCAGCAAAATCAACATACTTTTCATCTACAATCTTCCACATAGACGAATCCACTGGATGACGCATGCAAATATCATCTTGAGCCGACTTTGAATGCCATATCATATTCTCTGCAATCTCTGGTATAGTGTAGAGTCTTTTTAACCTCGGTGTTAATGGGAAGTACCTCAATACCTTACAAGGTACACGTGGGGCGGTTGACCTTACAACACTTTTAAATTTCCATCTGCTTGCTCCACATTTTGGACAACACTGCTTATCAACATGGTCCTTCCAGTACAAAATACAATCGTTAGGGCATGCATGTATTGTCTCATAGTTCATACCCAATGAACTGATCAGCCTCTTTGCATTATAAGTACTATCTGGCAAAGAGTTCTCGTTGGGCAAAATTTTCTTGAGCAAGTTTAACAACTCTGTAAAGCTATTGTCTGACCAACGAAACCTAGCCTTCATACTCAGCAACTCCACTGTCACAGACAACTTTGTATGCTCCGGTTTACACGATGGATATAGAGGTTGTTTTGCATCCTCCATTAACTTCCTATACCGAGCCTCATCGCTTAAGTCATCATGAGGTTCAATATCATCTTCATTGTTAACCTCATCCATACATGCATCTAACTCAATGGGTTGAAAATGACTGAAAGCATCATTCACCAAATCGACCATTCTAGGCAACACATCTTCATTACGATTATCGACAGATGTACTCGCACCTGTTTCAAGACGTTGTTCCCCATGGAGAAACCACGTCGTGTACGTTTGATCTATGCCATTAAAAACCAAGTGTTCAGAAATGGTTTCTAATGTCATCTTCCCACGTATATTACAACACTTGGCACAAGGACAGCTGTGCCAATCTTCCCCATTTGAATTTTGTTTCACGTACTTTAGAAACGTTGCAACACCTTCCATGTATTCCACAGTTAACCTTCCCGCCCTCATCCAGTTCTTGCATGGTGTCATGGAAGCCATCTCTGGTAACGTGTACATGATATGTTTAAGTCAGATTACGAATGAGTATGTCTATCTAATTTGTAATCTAAATGAACATGATTCAAAATACAACTCATTTCTAAATGTAGAATCAAAGCAAAAGAACTGGTAACCTGAGTTGTTTTCCTGCAACCAGTCTCACCAGATGCCAGCACCACCTGTTCTGCATACATAAACAGATAAACAAAACTCAAAGCGTGACATCAAATAACATTGAATCCTCCTTTCACTAGTAGTAACAAAAAAAAAATGCTCAATACAAGTGTAACAAGTTTATCCTCCTTTCTTTTTATTGAGCATGGTGATGGGGATATTCTTTTCTAACAGATGGGTGTAATCTATATAGTTAGGAAATTGCATTTTGGGTTTTCATCCATGGATGGTTAGGAAATAGGATAAAATTTACTACCAGCAATTTCTAAGCATAGATTCTTCGGACCTGTATTTAATTTCATCCATTGTTCATTCAAATGGTCCACCCCACATAGGGCCACCAAATGGTATAGGTCCCATTGTGAATGAGCATAACCAAAAGAATTACATTGATCCGATGATCCTTGCTTAGTCCAGTTGGTGGCCATCAACAGGAGAAATTAGACGGTTGTTATCATCTTACCAGTGTGATAATGGTTCATCCACAAATGCAGCCTGATGTAAATGTATACCACTTGCACAATAAATGTGGTGCCGACCCATTCAATGCGAGAATGGATTAGGTGTTACCTGCGTAACACCATAGTGGGTGTTTCCCAAACTGTGGGGCCCACCTTAATGTATGTGTTATAAAAATCAAAATTTTAAGTGGACTACACCATAGGAAATAGTGGTAATTGTACTACCACCATAAAAAACTTCCTAAGGCCCTCTATGGTGTAATCACCTATAGATTTGTATCTGCTTCATTTTGGGGGCCATTGGTATATATCTATGCTGTCCATCAATTTTTTTCAGCTCATTTTAAGAGACTCATAAAAATTAAGCAGATCAAAATCTCTACTTTCATTGAGAATCTGGTCTCTTGGGTACGTGTCCTTTCATGATCCAAATACCTAGACATATCCACTATACACGTGGCATACATGTATCTCTATCAACACTGTTCAAATAGTGGGGCCAAATGCAGATGGTTCATATGACAAAAATCGTACTGTAGGACTGTTGATTTTAAATTTTCAATGGCAGCCATCAAATCAACGGTTTAAAATGTAGAGCAGTCCAAACTGTGCGAACAAAGCTCTATTTGTCAGAGGGAATGTTCTGGTCAATCTGATCAAAGGCCCATGAATTGAATGGCTTCTGTTAAGGTATGCACGCACATCCATACACTATTGTATGAACCTTCACAAGCATATATTTCTTTTTTTTTTAAAAAATAATAATAATAATAAAATTCTATCATAGTCTAACAACTTGGCTTTATTTCATAGGCATGCAGATGTTTGTCAAAAAAGAATCATTGACAATCTTTTGAAAGTTGGTGGTCCACTCTCTAACAAGCATATGTAATCCAATAAAATAATGCCATGTCTTTGTCTTATGGAATTTGGTGTTATCCAAAAAATACCTAATCCACTCCCTAATAAGGCCGGCCCACAGCTTTTTGGAAGCTTGTTTTGGCAGTCCATTTATTTAGTGCATTAAATGAAACGGACGGCTTTTAGTTGTTTTGGACAGCACATCTAACCAACATGGCCCACCTGATGGTGGTTTTTGTCCTTGGCATTGTTCAAAAACCTGAAAAGGTGTGCCCTTGAAGAACTCAGTGTATAGGCCATCAAACCCATTCATCAGGAGAACCCCACCATGATGAAGGCACAGACCAAAGGTGTGCCATTGAAGAACTCTGGTAGGCCAAACCATGTGAATATATAGGTATTAGGCGTGATTTTACATTGCTCTTGTTCATGTCCTATCTGAGTTTTGGATCAGTATTATTATTTGGATGTACGGTGAAAACATTACAATCACAATGACTTCAAAAAGGGGGTGTATCTATCAAGACCAAGGGGCTAAAAAATATCAATTCCCATAACAATTACACATAAACCCAACACCAAAAAAATAGGGGGGTTTCCAATCATGGGGGTTCCGAATCTAGGGGTTTCCAATCATGGCGCTGGGAGAGAGAGATTGAGAGATGAATGAAAAGGAAAAAAAAAAGATGAATGAACGTTCCGATGGAAATGCATGCAAGAGATTTGGTAAGGATAGTACCTCAGTGGAGGTGAAACGGAATGCAGGGCCTTCCGTTTAAGGGTGATGGTCGATGGATGATGACGCTCCAGCGGCCCGGGGAGGATTTCTCGATAGAAGATGAGGGAAAAGTGGAAGAGAGGGAGAAGAGGAGCGGGCGTGGGAAGGTTTCCTGTTGGAAATAAGATAAATTTTTCAAATCCATGTATTGTGAGTTTAACATAATTTATAACACAAGCTCTATTAACGGTCGTACATGCGTGGGACCATTTTCTGCATGGTTAAGATTATTTGACATAATAAAATTATAAATATTTACTATTTGCACCTAGACTGATTATTTTGATGGTTTGGATAACTCTGAATCATAGCCACTATTGTTATGGATGAGTCACCACTATTTTACATAAAATACAAGACTCACATTGCAAAACTATAATTCAAAACGGTAAGTTGACGTTTGGACCTGGCATCGCTCTGTGGGCCCCACCATGATAGATTTGTTTCATCCACGCCGTCCATCCATTTCACGACATCATTTTGTATGAGATCCCCAAAAATTATATTGAAATAAATTTTGGGTGGACCACATAATCAAAAAGTATTATTAGTTGGACGTATGTGGGTCAACTGGAGCTTTGGATTTAAATCTTGAGTGGACCACACAATCTTTGGATTTAACTCGTTCTTTGGATATTGCCTTAAAATGATCTCTCCAAATGGATGGAAGGTGTGGATACAAACCGTACATCATGGTGGGGCCTATGGAGTTAGGTGACGTCACTTTAGTATATGGTCTCCAGAGACGTACGCTGGCTTTCGCAGAAACTTCCCACGCAAGAATGTTGGGTGGGGCCCACTGAGATATTTTGGAGAAATACACTCCGTTCATCCATTTTAGGAGATCATTTTAAGACACGTGACCAAAAATTAGGTGGATCCAAAGCTCAAGTGAGCCACAAGAGAGGAAACAATGGGGATTCAGTGAGCACCGTTGAAACATTCTTATGGACATGAAAGTTTTGTATCAGGATATTTTTTCAGTTCTTATACTTTATCCCATTGAGAGTGACATTATAAACGGTTTGGGTGGCCCAAATACATCAGAATGGAGCCCAGGAAGGTTTCAACCGTACATATTTCTTTCCCCAGTTTTCCCTCTTGCATGTGTGACTCAATTGAGTTGTGGATCAACTCATTTTTTTATCGCATCCTACAATGAGCTATAAAAACGTATGGATGGGGTGGATTGATCAAAAACATCGCAGTGGGCCCCACCCAGCATCCTTGCGCAGGAACTTGCTGCAAAATGCTTTCACAAGAAATTAAGGCACCGTCTCCCCAGACCAACCCCTTGGCTGGTGGTCAGTGCTCTGTGGGCCCCACCATAATGCATGTATTTCATCCATTATGTTCATCCATTTTAAAATATCGTTTTAGGAATTTATTCCAAAAATGTGAGGTATATAAATCTCGGGTGGACCATACCACATGAAAATAATAGTGATTGGATATCCATCATTAAAATCCTCACAAGGCCCACTGTACTATTTATTTGACATCCAATCTGTTTATTGGGTCATATAGGCCTAGATGAAGGGGAAAAAAATCATTTGAATTCAAAACTTTTATGGCCCCCGAAACGTTTTTAATGGTTGACGCTCATTCAACACTGTATCCTGTAATATGGTCCATTTCAGATTGGGATATACCTCATTTTTGGTCTCATACCGTAAGATAATCTTTCAAAATATATGGAAGGCATGGATGAAACACATACATCATGGTGGGGCCCACAGAGCACCGACCACCAACCATTGGCGGGTGCCAAGGGGAGTAGCCAATCCGTTCCCCTTATTTGTAGCGTGGTCTATTTAATCTTTGGATATGATTCACTTTTTGGATAATTCTCTAAAATGATCTCAAAAAATAGATGAATAATGTGGATTGATTCCAAATTTTCAGTAAATCCAAAACTCAAGTGGACCATGCCACATGGAACGGTGTGGAATAATGATTTCCACGTTGATACCTTCCTTGGGCTCACAATAATGTTTATTTCCCATTCAACCTGTTCATAATATAAAAAATATATGAATGAAGATAAAATACAAACATCAGCTTGATCCAAAACTTCCATAGCCTCCAAGAATTTTTCAATGGTAGAGGTTCAATCACATTATTTCTTGTGGTTTGGTCCACTTGAGCTTTGGATATGCTTCCTTTTTGTTCTTTAGACCTCAAATTATCTGTTAACATGGATGAACGGAGTGGATAAAATAAATAAATAACGATGGACCCCACAGAGTTTACTCTGGTAATAAGGGTAATGAGTAACTCACCTAAATATAGTAAATATAGTAGAGAGGGGTTTCCTTGAAACATTCATAATCATATATTGGGCCTGCCTAAATGTGATTCACATATCCAACCCACTCATTATGTGTGTCCCACTTAGATGAGGGGTCAGACCAAGTTTCAACAGCATCCAAAACTCATGTGGGCCCCACCAAGTGCTTTTATATTTTCTAGGATGTCTTCATATGGTTTTAGATGGTATGGCCCACCTAAGTTTCAGTATAATGGATGATTTTTGAGATATCTCATAACCTAAAAGGGACACATCAAATGCATGGTGTTAATGTTCGATACACATCATGATAGGCCCCACAAAACTTACTAACATCAATTTTTAGGTTCTCATGATGTTACTAAGTTGGGTCATAATTTTAACTAGAATATTTAGCCCATTTTACATGTATCGGTCCATTCACTCTACTTTACTGATCAATACCCTCAATTTGACTAGTTATTCACCTCGATCAAGCTACATATGAAGAAGATATTGGGCATACAAGATTGATCAACAATTTGAGTGAAATTTGATTTTAACGTTTAAAGGTTCAATTAGTGGATGTACCTAATAATTTATTAACAAATATTTTTTATTTCACAGATAAATTTCAATTTCTATTTAAAAATAACATTTTTTTTAAATATATTTTTTTTACTCTTAATTTTTCTTTGAAAACTTTTAACAAAATATCATTTTTATTATAAAATATTTCAAAAAAATTAAAATATAAATTCAGAATTTTTATTTTCAAAATCTCAAAAAATTTCCCAAATTTAAAATTTTTTTCCCCAAAAATTACAAAATGCTGATTTTTTTTCTTTAAAAGCATCATTTTGTTTTCAACTTTTCAATTTTCTTTTTTAAAATGATATATTTTTTTTCTTCAAAATCTCATTATTTTTATAAAATATTATGGTGGGGCCCACATTGTCAAAATTTTCACATTTTATTTTTTTTTAATTATCTTTTTCAAGATATTTTTTTTTCTCAAAATCAAATGCTGTTTTTTTTTTTTTCAAATTTATCAACTTTTTTCAAATTTCTTTTTTCCCACAAAATAGATTTTTATTAAATCACTATTTTTATTTTTTCAAAATCTAATTTGTTTTCTCAAACATTGTTAAATTTTTTAAACTTCTCAATATTCTTTTTCATGTGATATTACAAATCATTTAAATATTAATTTTAAATTAAAAAATAAAAATAAAAATTTCACTCATTTGATATAAAAACAAAATAAATTTTCTTTTTGCATTCAATCAATTGTTTAAAAATAATCTTAGATACAAATATGTACAATTAAACCCCTGAAATTCTATTAAAAAACAATTATTCGACTACAAAAAAAAAACTTTCTTTTCCACCATATTTCGGTAAAAATGAAAAAAATTAATAATAAGGCAACAGTACTTTTACGACAGACATGAGGCCTTTTACGACGGACCTTGATCCGTCGCAAAGGCAACCGAAAAGCGCGCCATTTTGGTGTTTTAGGCCGGAATTTACGACGGTGACAAAATTAAGTTTTCCGACGGATTTTGTCCGTCGCCTACTAACGACGGACCAAAATCCGTCGTAAATAAGTCGTAAATCAGATTTTAGTGACGGATTTTGATCCGTCGCTAAATTCAGCGACGTTCAGACTACGATTTTTTGACAAAGCGACGGACCTTTTCCATTAGCGACGGATTTAATCCGTCGTTAAACCAAGAGGTTTTAGCGACGGACTAAGTTCGTCGCAAAAGTACGTCCCAAATTCACCCTTTTAGCGTAGTGATCATTCTAAGTTCCCAAGAATCATACGATGTAAGGTAGCTATTAACAGATCTATGATGTTATCTTTAGGTATTCCCAAGTTATGCTCTGATACCAACTTCTATCATGCCCTAGATCTTTTAATCAGATTCACTAGAATCCCGATCACCGAATCCGGTGCCGATAGCCTTTGTAGTACCCCATTCTCGGCTCCTGGCGTCTATACGCCAGATTCCGATCTTGGGATCCTACAAGGAGGATTTTCTAATGTACATTTAACTCATAATAAGCATAACCACAAGTATACCTAAATCATAAAGGCAACGTTATCATAACATATCCACTAATATAATAATTTGAGTACAATGCTGAAAGGAAATATATAAATCGAAAATTAAGCTCCAGGAGACCGCCGCACACTCCAAGCTCAACACTACTGCAACCTAACATCACCTGCACGCATCTATCGTGCATAAGCTTATAGAAAGCTTAGAGGGTGGTGTAAGTGTGTGCACAAGGTAAGTGTTAAGTATTCAACGCAATGTCATAATCATACAATGTTGAAATAGGCGCAAGGTTATGAATCATATGTTATCAGAGTAAGCGAAAATACTAACAAGTCAATGAGTCAAGCAATATCAGAATACATAATATATATCAACTATACAAAGGAGGAATAAATCAAAATACGCGATACAGATCAACTATATAAATGAGGAGTCATAAAGAGTCAAACATAAGATGTTGTACCTAAACCATATAAATGCAGAAACACAGGTAACCCAAAATGTCATATGCCGCGAATGTAATGCAATATGCACTGCGAATGGAATGATCATGCTGGAGTGTGAAGTCGGGATGATAGTACGTAGTATCTCAAGCTATGGAGTCCATCACAAGGGACTTCTATCCAAACCAGTCCCATACCTAAATTTGGATAGTCAGACTCAATGTGGTAAACTCCCAATCTCAGGTTAGTCATGTGCCCCAACCGAAATCTTGGCCATTGCGAAAGTTCACATAACAAATAGTTGCGCACCACCAGCCTAAGTGGATAGTGAACGAATAAATGAATGAGTATGCAAATCTCGCTCAATAAGTCCACATATCAGTACGGTTCATCTCTGGGATCATCATCGGGGCTTAGTACACTCCAAATGGCACTGCCGCTCTCCCAGCCACACAGTCCAAGTGAGTGTAAGAAATCTCACTATCCGCCTGGCCAATAGTCTGTCAATACCTATTCGACACATCGATAGTGGACCCATTCCTCGAGCTGCTCAGACTCAGCCTAGCAATGCCTCCTACGCTCGGGCGGGTAAGGTCACACCCCCTCTCAACTGACCACGACATACTGGAAGACGCAGCCTCCTGATATTCAGCACTAGGGCGCTCACGTATCCACTCGGTCTCGACGTTAGGGCGTCCTCTGGTACCAAGAGAGTTTTAGGGATTTTCACCCAGGGCCATTTATGGCAGCCCGATGCTAGAACAAACTTCCGGTGCCCCGTCTGGCCTCCACGATATGCCTGTAGAGGTTACGACCCTTATGTCACTAGAGTGTACAGTAATCATAATGCAAGATGCATGAGTCATACAATCCAGTCATGCATCACTCCAGCCCATGTCGTGCGCTCATGTGAGATAACTTCCGCCTATCAGGGAGTCTCATAACAACATGCTTAATGACATATGCAATGATCAACCACATCTCATAATAAACATGCAGATGATGTGGATGAGCATGTATCATGATGCTATACTATCACATACTCATAATCGGTATCAATAACCAGCACTGATAATCGACCTCGACAATGTGAACATTTAAACAACATTGCTCCCGAGGAATGACCCTCATAGATCCTAACATATAGTGGACCCATGACCTCACACGAGGGCCAAATATACAACACCATCGGCCTCACACAAGAGCTTAATACAGATCACGATGGGCCTAACATACATCACAATGGGCTCCATCGCCTGACCCTCAAATGCATCACAATGAGCCTCATTACATAGACCTCATATTCATCACATTAGGCTTAAAACAAGGGCTGACTATACATCGTAATGGCTCTCAACTACGAGTCGCATATACACTATATAGGTCTCGACAATCGGCCTCGACAATCGGAGTCAGCCTCGATACTTGGCATCGACAATCGGGATCGATCGATAATCATAATCGGTAAATTGGTCACGTCAATCGGAATCGACAATCGGCCATGACAATCGAGATCATCGATAATCAGAATCGGCAAATCGGTCATGATAATCGGGATCGATCAATATTCAGAGTCAGCAAATCGGTCACGTCAATCGGAATCGACAATTGGCCACGACAATCGAGATCGATCGATAATCAAAATCGGCAAAGCGGTCATGACAATCGGGATCGATCGATAATCAGAATCGGCAAATCAGTCACGACAATCGGAACGATCGATAATCAGAATCGGCAAATCGGTCACGACAATCGGGATCGATCAATAATCAGAGTCGGTAAATCGGTCACGTCAATCAAAATTAACAATCGGCACGACAATCAGAATCGATCAATAATCAGAATCGGCAAATCGGTCATGATAATCGGGATCGATCGATAATCAGAATGGGCAAATCAGTCACGACAATCGGATCGATCGATAATTAGAATCGACAAATCGGTCACGACAATCGGGATCGATCGATAATCAGAGTCGGCAAATCGTTCACGTTAATCAGAATTGGCAATCGGCCACGACGATCGGAATCGATTGATAATCAGAATCGGCAAATTGGTCACGACAATTTGGATCAGCAATCAACAACGATAATCGGAGTCGATCGATAATCAAAATCAGAAAATCGGTCACGATAATCGGGATCGATCGATAATAGAATCGACAAATCGGTCACGCCCATCAGATCGATCGATAATCAGAATCGACAAATCGGTCACGACAATCAGGATGGTTCGATAATCAAACTCGGTAAATTGGTCACGTCAATCAGAATCAGCAATCAGCCATGACAATTGGAATCGATCGATAATCAGAATCGACGAATCGGTCACGATAATCGGATCGATCGATAATCAAAATCAGCAAATCGGTCACGACAATCGGGATCGGCAGGAATGGGCTTAACGAGGCCTAAGGGAAGGTCACAATGAGGACATCTAATCATCATTGCCCATCAATGTGGCCATTAAATCAACATTGCTCCCAAGAAGTGACCCACATAGAGCCATACGTATAGTGGGCCCAAGGCCTCACACAAAGGGCTAATATACATCGTAATGGGCCTCACTCAAGGGCCACATATACATCACATCGGGCCTCTCCATATAGGCCTTACATACATCACACTGGGCTTACCAAATGGGCCGAAGATACATCATAATGGGCCTCAAACAGGGCCTCATATACACCAAGTGGGCCGCATTATGTGGGTCGCACTAATGGGCCATGCACAAATGGGCCACAAATACATCAAGTGGGCCGCATCAATGGGCCACACTAATGGGCCCACATACTCCCAAAAAAATGAATCGTATCGAAAGATCATCTGGGCCATATCGTAAATAGTAGTGGAGACAATGATTTTCACCATTTAAAATTTCTAGGGCCCACGATAGCATTTATTCTCCATCCCATCTGTTCATACAATCACAATGACAAGAATCAAGAGGAAAACAAATATAATATCGATTCAGAACTTTGGTGATCCCAAAAAGGGTTTCAATGGTAGCCGATCATTCTCCACAGATCTTTGCAGTGTGGTCCACCTGATAGACGGTATTGATAAGGCACATGCATCACGGTGCATCCCACCGTCCAGCAATTTGGACGGTGGAAATAAAACACAACATTTAGGGCCCACCGTCCATCTAGACAACGCAGATATAACAAATACATCAAAGGCCTGCCTCATGCAGAACCCACGGAACTACAGACATCAGATTCAGCAGTTGATGCTGCTGGAGGTCCACACGTCCCTAGATGGACGGCTTGGATCAACAGACACATCACATGTCCCTAGGTGGACGGCTTGGATCAACGGACACATCACAGTCGGTCCCACATAATTTGGTGACGTCACTGCAGTAGCTATATAGCTGGGGTGAGATACACCAGCCAATCTTATTCCATGGTAGGTGGGCCCCACTTGGGGCCCACCATATATATAATATTATATTATTTATATTAATATATCATATATTATGTACATCAAACGTCCAGCCTCTGGACATCTAATGAAGGACGGTCAGGATATAGACCTCCATTGAAGGACGACTTTACACATAAATCGAGGTGGGGCCCCACACGTGTGGATGCAAGGCATCATCAAGGTGGGCCCCACGTCCGTGTACTGGATAGACGGTTGGGATATACCGCATACTTCCTGTCAGATCCACAGATTTTCTGATGTTAATCCAGTACCTAAACTGCTGCTGGGCGGTGAGGATTCATGGATAATATATATATATATATATATATATATATATATATATATATATATATAACACATTGGTGGGTTCACACATGTGGGACCCACCAGCAATGAATGGAGGTGGAATATAACATATACCTCGTAATCAGCCCACGTGGCTAATGTTAAAGCAGCTATAGTGGCTGCTGGCCGTGGACGGCCTATATATATATATATATATATTAAGGTGGGTCCACACGTGTGGGACCCACCAGCAATGCTCCTAGCTGGAATTTGTGTTTCCACTCCATCCAGACATCTTGGACATCCAGAGGATGAACGGCCTGGATGGAAGGCATCATCAAAGTGGGCTCACATCTGGCTAGGGACGGATGGCATAGATACAACGCACACATCAAGTGGGTCCCACTAGATGGCCCACTATGGGTTGGATCAAACCGATATTTATATTTTTCCTTCACCCGGGATCTGCCCAAAAATGGACAGCAGCAAGGTGGCCCTCATGATCAAACAACATTCATAAAACGTATATCATAGTGGGTCCACGATCGGTGTGGATCTAGTGGGCCACATGCATCACAAGAGAGAGAGATAAAGAAAAGGGAGAGAGATCGGATGAGGTGGGAGGAGATCCACCACTATGAGCTCCTCCATGATATAATGCTTAGATTAAGATGAGTCCCACCATATGTGGCCTCAAATCACAAAAAAATCGAATCATAAAAACACCCACCTTAGGATCTTCTTCTTCATTCTTCCACCAACACATTGTAGAGCTTCAAGGGAACAAGATTCAATGGTTGAGATCGATTTTAGAGGTTGGGATTGGGTGATAGGAAGGTGGGCCACACATGGCTCCTCTCATGGAGATAGCTTGGACGTTGGGTTGCTTGTAATGAGTTTTTGAGAAATGGGAGAGAGAGAGTTGTAAGGAGAGAGAGAGATGGGTGATGGAGTGATGGGTGAGGTGAGTGATGGGTATGTAAGAAATTGTTGACTTTAGGGATAAATTGTGTAAGGCGTGGGTTTTGTAAGATTTTGTTGACTTATGGGGTTGCTTGGGGATGGGTGTGAGGTGATGTGTACTTGACATGATGGGATTGATTGATTGATTGAGGTGACATGATGTAGAGATTCTCTTGGATTTTGTAAGTCGCGGTGTTTTTCTCGAACTGAATGCGGGCCCACATCTCCTGGCTTGGGTATCTCCTCGGTGCGTGAGATGCGGCATCGGAACCGTGGCGACGGTACGGTTGCTATGATACTCGTCTCGGGTTGAACTGACTCTGATTAAGGTCATGCACAAATGTCGGATAAAGGTCGAAGGTTACTGGAATTCGACGGGGAAGACCGCGGAAGCTTACGGAACGGTACGGTCTAGGATACGGGTCTTACATCTTAAGCCACCGTTGGAGTCATAACCCGTGGAGAAATTCATTTATAGAGGGAAAACTTTAAGGGCTTAATGCAGACAGTTATTCGATGAAAAGGAACAGGTGAAGATGTGCCTAAACTTTATAGAAACAGGAATTGTGTTCAGACTCACAAGCGCCAACATAAAGAACTTCTGAGATCTCGCTACAAAAGCACATGCGTTAGAGTTAATAGCTAGGATAATGCCAGCATTTTAAAACAGAATAGAAAGAAGAGGATCAAATAGATTAATGGTAAACTGCTCGAGATACCAAGTTACCTCAGCCAAAATATCCAAAGGAAGTTGAGATGACAAAAGAAAAGAATTATTGCCGTTATCATCGTTTCTTAGGACATTCCACAGAAGACTGCTTCACACTGAAGGATATGTTACAAAAAATGATAAAATAAGGATAGATAGTAATAAAGAAAGGCAAAGAACAAGATAGAAAAGTAACTATAAATATGATGTCTACAAGAGATCTGTCAAAGATATGGAAAGGTATGAAAGTACCCTGGTTTGTCAAGTTACATGAGTGTTGAGTCAGATTAGTCTACAGAGCCTGATAGGAAGATCAATTCAAGCGTCTGCCTCAACCGGATGTGTGCAAGCTTGCCACAGGTAAATTTAAAGCCTCACATCCCATGTCTCAAAACACCAGGTGAATAAAACCCTTAAAAATAAGTTAGAAAATCATAGAGTTTTATGGTGAGGAAACTTTTTTAAAACAGTAAAATCTCTAAGTTTTTCTTGACTTGTCGATTTTATCGAAACACCCTCTATATGATCGAGCTGTGTTGTCGAGTCCTCGATGCTTCATCGATACCATCGGAAAGAGGACCAAATATGTCCAGCAACCTCACAACATATCTGGACGAATTATCGATGTATCGATACACCTATCGATACCATCGATACTCAAATCTCGAGCTCATCGAAAGTGGCTCGATAAGATCGACAAGCAGATTTTCGGCGTCCCTGTTTTTAAAGGAAAATCTCAAATTCCTTCGATATATCGATGCTCTTCCCGATATGATCTTAAATCAAATATCGATAAATCGGAAGACCGTCGATGATATCGATCGTGGGCGCGCATTTCTTCCAGCAGATATTTCAAGCTGTTTTTAACTTTGATCGGGGGTCATTCAAGGAAATCGATATTCATATGTCGATGATATCAAGGCCGAGTCAATTACATCGAAACCGGTCGCAAATTGTCCAGCGAGCTTACTGGTAAATTTATAGGATTTATCGATGCATCGACACTACCTTTGATATCATAGATATACAAATTTCGATGACATTAGCTGACCCTCGATCATGTAATGCCCTGAAAATAGGGGGTCGAGCATAAACTTAACTCCTGAGTTCCAACGCATCACTTATGCAACAAAATGAATGATAATTGAATGTTGCCTATATTAGAGTAGCGAACATGAGTGAGATTAAGCCAAAACAGCATATCATACTCTAGAGACAGTTAAATTTACAAGCGGAAGACTGTGATAGATAGATAAAATATATAAACTGTGGTGAGTCTCCAGAGTGTGATAACGTTACCAGGTTAAATAATTACAAGTACAATTCTAAAATATACCAAATGTGTAAGGTCTTCTAGTCCATATCCCAGAAAGCCCCGTCGATCAGGACACGGCTCACAGGAACCCGCCTGAAACTGCATAAAGGAGGAATCCTCCTCATTCTCATAAAAGTCCGGCTCCGCTTCGCAGCATCGCCATCATCTGAAACTCAAACAAGTCTGGTTGGTGTGTATAACACCATCCCATAACGTGGGAGTAAGTGATCAACTCAGTAGAATAGTAAAGCATAGGTTAACATGTTATCAACTCAGTCAAGCAGTAATGATAAAGAAGTACAATCAAACAATCCTAACTACTCTTATTTAATGCAAGTATGAAATGACATGATGAATGCCCTTGCCAAACCACCCTCATGCGACACCATCTTACGTCCGCGATATGCATTCATCCCTCAATGCTCCACATCTACCAGGCACATGCAGTGCGATGATGAGCATAATTACTGAGTAGCTATTAGTCCTTTCAAATAGCAAGATTGGAAAACTAAGGTACCTCCCTTGTATCATTTCCAAACATGATCCATTCTAGGGTCGTCAATCCTAGAGAATCTTATACGATAGTATATTTTTAGGTCACTGCAAAGGCTGTCAAGGCTGTTACGCACAATGGTTACACCACTCCCCCATCACCTCTTTAACGGTTCATCACTAAGCTGATACAGGCCTAGTTCATACTCTATACACTGCGGCAAAACTCGTCGCCTCGCCGTAAATTTAGAGTATACTCGAGGTCACTACAAAGGGTTTTCAGGGCTGTTACGCAAAAAGGTTACACCACTCCCCCATCACCTTATAAATGTAGGCCAACAGCACGAATATAGTGTCCCATACTATCATAATCGATTCACGAGTTTGGTTGCTCACTGGTCACTACGGGAAGGCACGTGGCCCCAGCGTAGGCCGACAGCTCGACCACGGTGTCCCATACCATCATGCCCGGCTCATGAGTCTTAGCGGATCGAGGTACCATGGTTAACGGGATTTCACTCGTAAGTTTGGTACCCTAGGTTCAAGCAGTAGCGTCCAAACATGGTGAACATACATAAGACAGATCGGGTTACTTGACGATCTTGACTAGCATGAGCGCCCGTTGAGTTGTACGACATGAAGTGCATAAGCACTTCGTGCGGCCTAACCACTGCCGACAAGCAACGCACGACTCGGGTTCGTCAAACACGTCCTACGTGGTGAATGAATTTCAGCCACGAATTTGATCCCATTATCGACTGCCTGGACTATACAATAGCCCCAATCACATTCAATTGCAGATAGGTAAAGCAGTAATGGATCAAGATTCAAATCATACAATCAAAGTCTGATAACATCCGCTTAGGGCTGCCAAGGCTGTTGCACGCACTCGTTACACCACTCCCCCATCACCCTTCATGGCACTTATGGAATACAACATAAACATGAATTTAAACATATGCATTACATAGATAAAATCATACAATGAGTTGAGCATGTTATGAAGTACAACATAAGCATGAGTTTGTACATATTCAATTCCTAATCACACAAATATCTAAAGAAATCATACACATAGTTAAAGAAGTTGAGAATCATATCTCAACACCCTTATACATTACAATTTACTAACTACTACTCATTCAGACATTCAACAAGCACTTTAAACTACATACTTCAACATACATGACATATGTTGATCACATAGGTATTAGGCCAAATCCTTTCACTAGGGAGTCGCCCCAATTATAACACGCATGCACCCACAACGGATAATCATGGCAAGAAGAAATCCAAGTTCCATGTTCATTCAATCATTTCCACAAATACTTAGGCCACACATTGTAACATATATAGTGTATATTGGCCGTGGCGTGATTTAGGGCAAATCCTTTCGTCAAAGGGGTATCGCCAATACAACATCATATATTCATGACAATTAGTCATGGCGAGCACGAATGAGAATTCTATACTCATTCAGTCATTTTCATAAACACTTAGAATACACTATTTTCATATACATAGTGTATATTAACAAAACATGTATTAGGGCGAGTCCTTTCACCAAATAAGTATTTTATCCATATATAATATATTCATACAACAAATAATCTGGCAAACACATTTCCAAAATTTATACGTATACGGTACTTTCTATAAATACCTAGAGTATGTAAAATTCCATATTCTTCATCTTTAATCGAAACGGAAAACAGACAGCACTTTGTACATATGCAATTGCATGCAAATCATGAATCTATCATTATCTGACATTGAAAGTGTTGAAAACCATAACCTATACATCTAAAGTCCGCACCTTTTGTTGTAGAATCATAACGGAGTCGATAAGTTTGATAAGCTTTCGTATTCGGCAGTTTGGTAACCTATAGAACGAAATAGGTTAGCTATTTCATAACCTACAACTGTCAAAACCCTAAAACAGATTAGGGTTAGGGTTTCTTACCTAGAAGTGATGCCAGAATCGCCGAGAAAGCAATTAGAAATGAGTGGTTAAGCTCGTGTAGCGGCAGGGAAACATGGCAGGGAGATGCTCCCACTTCTCTCTCACTTTCTCTCTTCTCAATCTCAAATTCGTATGGCTGAATGAGAGAGGGTTTTAAGGTCCTTATATAGCCTAAAAACCCACCAAATTAGACTCAAGGTCAAGGTATACTTAGGTTATAGCCAAAGCGAGGTTGTTTCAGCTCAACGGAGGACTTTTAGCTGCCCCTTTTCTGTATGCGGTCGAACTTAAGCTCACTAACACTGGATCTAGGTTCAGCTAAGGTTTCGTCCTAGTTGGGTTTACAGATCGCACGTGGCGGACCAGTTTCAATTCAACGGTCAGTGGATCTCGATCGGAGATTCCGAGTACATGGATATGTTTGGGGAAATATCCCTGATCCAAGGGTGTAATTCGGTCTGATTTTGACGGTCTGATTGCTTAGTACTAATCCGCAAGCGACAAGTCTCAGATTTCACTATTTTGAATTTAATTTAGAATTATTTTCATATTTCTCACACTCCCTGCTCTGAGCTGAAGCAAATAGCGCTGGGACACTATCTGGGTTTGATTTCCGAGATGGTTGTCAAGCCCAACAAGGCCGTCCTAATTCCTTAACTTCGTGTTAATCGGACTTCCGACGTGCGGTCCAGATCTGATACAGAGTTTCAATGTGCTCCCGAGAGTAACCGGATAATGAAATTGATCCTAGATTTTAGGTAACCTAGCCTCAATGATTCTATAAGTTTTGGGTCTTGCAGATCGTATTTAAAGTGGATCAAACGGATTTCGTAGCTAATCTAGTTTAGCACTTAGTTACTTTGTCTCATTTCTAAAGGATTTAGTCCTATAAGATTTCTATCTGAGGTGGTACCTAGGCCTTTGTAGTTTGTATATAAATTGATCCAAGTCATAATACTTAGCTAGTTTATGATAGTGTCTAGGGTGAAAGTACTTAGAAAAATTGAAAGATCAAGGTGGTGAAGGGTGGGATTTGTGAAGGAAATCGGTTCAAAAGCAATTTTAGACTGTGGGATTCAGTTCTGACAAGTGAATAAGGTGTTAGGATCGACCCATTGCCTAAGGATGTCTAATTCCAGGTTGGCAAAAATCCGGGATGTTACAATCTACCCCCCTTAAAACAAAATTTCGTCCCCAAAATTGCCTAAGGATAATAAGGAAAGATTTAATTATTTCTTTTACCTAAGTTTTATTGATTTCGAGTTTCTACGCGTGGTAGGGTATATACTAGCCTGGTTCATTTTAGTCTACCCTCCTTAAAACTTATTTTTTTTATCCCTTGCTTATATCGTGATGGTTTGCTACAATGGATTTCTTTCCCTATTTGGAGTCTTGACGACAATCCCCAACTAGTTAGAGTAAGATAGATGTTTTCAATGTTTGACCAACACGGAGAGATGATTATAGTGGGCTTGATCCCGATACATCGATCATCTACTAGGCTAGGGTAGAAAGCTCATCGTATCCCTTTCGAATCCTGGTAGATCCTGGTCTTCTGCTCGTCAACAATGAGTCCATTGGTAGTCGCCCAGGATTGAGAATTGGGTCAAGCAGCGAATGCTTCACAGTTGTATATTTTAGTAACTCCATAGTCCGATCACTCTAAAAACTTAGAGAATGCCCATCACAGAAAGGTTCAAATGTCCTATTTCTCAGGTTGCCCTTTAGGTCTAAGTCTAAGAGAGTCTTCGTTATTATCCTAAAATGGTTCCTCATAGTAGAACTTGCTAGGGCTTCTATTATGTTCATATTCAACGAGCACAGTTTCGATCCTGGGCCAGTGGGGTAGGGTCCACCACGCTTTCGCTGTGCCACCCAGATCAAAGAGGTGTATTGATTTGACCTAGCTACATCTATCAGTCTCTGGCATTCTCTAATGTAACCGGTGGTCTAGTCTCAATTTAGGGGTAGTGGAAATCCATAGGTGTAGTCCAAAGTCTATGCTCATACACTAGATGATTTCACATCATTTCTAATACAAGGAAAGGTTTTATCACTTAGGGTCAAAGTTGTCTAATTGGAACTAAGTTGTCTGCACTTGACGCTCGAGCATTTCACATATGCTCATACCAGCTAAGAGGGTCCTAAGGTTCACATTATAAATTTGTTGGATTTCCTACACGGTCAGGCCTGACGAAATCTTGGAGCACCGCTCTAGGTCCAAAACTTCAAGGGTCCATTGTTCAAACAACCATTTACTCTAAAAGCTTAAACTGTCAAAGTGTGGTGGGTTAATGTGTATCAAGGGACTTTATCACTTCAACACTATTTGGCCAATGGTCTTATGTAGTATTAAATGGGACTGTATTGTTAATCCCTCCTCGGGATTGGGAGTGGCATGGTTGGTAGGAGGGCGGGTGGGGATTAATTTTATAGGCTTTAGGAAAATGAGTCTTGTGTGGGAAAGCGTGAGATGAGAGTTTCAAATCCCATGACGATGAATTTCTAAGTGTAATTTGAAAGGAAAATACGGGATTTACGTTTAACTGTATACATTCCAAACATAGTATCGAAAAACATGGGATACACCCAATCTAGGGACCATACCCTATACATATATTTATTGTTACCTTTACAATTCTATCCACCGTAACCTCACCTAATAGAATTTGGCCGAACGGGCCCTAAACGTTCTCAAACATCTAAAACATTCTACCAACTACTATACCTATCGACATGAAAACATAACCACCCTAAGACAGTAGCCCATGCAAACTACAAGACAACATATGGATAGCTAGACATTTGAGAAGATGGCCATACCAAGCTCGGATAGAGCCATGAAAAAGTGAATAAAAAGTGATGGAGAGAAAGAGAAAGGGTTGGAGGTTTGGTTCTCCACGGACTTGAGCCTCAACAGGGATTGTAAAGGCCCAAAGGACAGGGTTTGAAGAAGGAAAGGGAAGAAAATGGATGGGTTAGAGAGCTTACACGAATTTGAACTTCAAATGGGGGGCGTAGGAGCTCAAATGAGAGAAAATGGAGAGGGTAAAGGGTAGGTGTTGCTGTGAACGATGGATATGGGTGGGTTGTGCCCAAAATGAGGGATTGGGCGATTGGGAGAGAGGTTTGAGAGAGAAAACAGCAACCGTAAAGAGAAAAGGGGGCTAGGAGGGGCGTTTGAGAGATGGGGGTGTAAAATGATGTGAAATAGGGCTCCCCCCGCAATTTTGCACGCACCACACGAGCCCAGGGGTCGGACCGACCATGACCAGCACCGGCCCAACCCGACCGGCCCAACCTAACCGTGGTCGACCGCTGTGACCGCGGTGGCCACCGGACCAGCCACGGTCCCTCTTTGTTAGGGCAGTGTTCACCACTCTCCCAAGGTGGCAAATGAACCCTGGGTCCACTTGGTTCGCCTCGGATTGACGCTTGTGGCCCCCGACTCCATTTTGAGTCGTTCCGGGTCAAATCGGATGTATCTTGCAATCTGGAATGAATTATCTGACATAAAATATATGATTTTGGGGTAGAACGAGCTAACGAAGTCAACCAACCTTACTACGTTGGGTTTCGCAGCCTGAAATTATGAAAAAACCCTGTATCGATGGTCATTTCCCTATTTCAATTTCTTTTTTACTATAAATAATAGTTTTAGTTTGATTACTCTTCATCCGTTGGGCTTTAGGAGTTGTACCCAACGCGGAAAGAGCTTAGAATAATTAGGAGAACGCTTTGGTGAAGCCAAATACGACACTTACTATTTTTGGCTGACAACCTTGCGCACTAGTAGACATCACAACCTTATAGTAAGTCACGAATTTTAGTAGTTTTAGTTGTAATTTGTTTCTTATTTCTTTCCTATTACTTGGTATCCCTATTTAATGGGTTGAACTCTTTTTTTTTTTGGTCATTCATTAATCAATTTTGAATTTATTAGAATTTATTTCTATTTTCTGCATTCATTTCTCGTAGATTTGAGAAGTCTTTGTGAGGAGTCCAAAGAAGCTCCAAAGATTCGGAGTAGTTATCCTCATCACGTTTATCCCGTATTCTACCAATTTTCAATGGTTGGGATGAGGTGGATTGTGATGTAGACCCATCATTTGACGATCTAGAAGTGTTCTGGGATCATTTCATGCAATCATCGAGGCCTACGGGTCCAATCTCTACAGTTGATCTCATCCAAATGTGCTATTTGGCGAAATTAGAGAACCTAAGTCTGTTTCTACATCTCGTCACTCCCTCCTAAGTCAGAGTGCATCCGTGTGCATCGTGTGACCATAACCCATGTCCGGTTTAATCCAAATCATGCTCTGATACCATCTTGTAACGCCTAAAAAATCAGGGGTCGAGCATAAACTCAACTCCCGAGTTCCAACGCATCACTTATGCAACAAAATGAATGATAATTGAATGTTGCCTGTATTAGAGTAGTGAACATGAGTGAGATTAAGCCAAAACAACATATCATACTCCAGAGACAGTTAAATTTGCAAGCGGAAGACTGTGATAGATAGATAAAATATATAAACTGTGGTGAGTCTCCAGAGTGTGATAACGTTACCAGGTTAAATAATTACAAGTACAATTCTAAAATATACCAAATGTGTAAGGTTATCTAGTCAATATCCCAGAAAGCTCCGTTGATCAGGATACGGCTCACATGAACCTGCATGAAACTGCATAAAGGAGGAATCCTCCTCATTTTCATAAAAGTCAGGCTCCGCTTCGCAGCATCGCCATCATCTGAAACTCAAACAAGTCTGGTTGGTGCGTACAACATCGTCCTGTAATGTGGGAGTGAGTGATCAACTCAGTGGAATAGTAAAGTATAAGTTAACATATTATCAACTCAGTCAAGCAATAATGATAAAGCAGTACAATCAAACAATCCTAACTACTCTTATTTAATGCAAGTATGAAATGACATGATGAATGCCCTTGCCAAACCACCCTCATGCGATACCATCTTACGTTCGCGATATGCGTTCATCCCTCAGTGCTCTACATCTACCAGGCACATGCAGTGCGATGATGAGCATGATTACCGAGTAGTTATTAGTCCTTTCAAACAGCAGGATTGGGAAACTAAGGTACCTCCCTTGTATCATTCCCAAACATGATCCATTCTAGGGTCGTTAATCCTAGATAATCTCATATGATAGTATATTTTTAGGTCACTGCAAAGGCTGTCAGGGCTGTTACGCACAATGGTTACACCACTCCCCCATCACCTCTTTAACGGTTCATCACTAAGCTGATAAAGGCCTAGTTCATACTCTATACACTGCAGCAAAACTCGTCACCTCACCGTAAATTCAGAGTATACTTGAGGTTACTACAAAGGGTTGTCAGGGCTGTTATGCACAAAGGTTACACCACTCCCCCATCACCTTATCAATGTGGGCCGACAGCACGAATATAGTGTCCCATACTACCATAATCGGCTCACGAGTCTGGTTGCTCACTGGTCACTACGGGGAGGCACGTGGCCCTAGCGTAGGCCGACAACTCGACCACGGTGTCCCATACCACCATGCCCGGCTCATGAGTCTTAGCGGATCGAGGTACCATGGTTAATAGGATTTCACTGGTAAGTTTGGTACCCTAGGTTCAAGCAGTAGCGTCCAAACATAGTAAACATACATAAGATAGATCGGGTTACTTGACGATCTCAACTAGCACGAGCGCTCGTTGAGTTGTACAACATGAAGTGCATAAGTACTTCGTGTGGCCTAACCACTGCCGACAAGCAACGCACGACTCGGGTTTGTCAAACACGTCTTACTTAGCGAATGAATCTCAGCCACGAATTCGATCCCATTACTGACTGCTTGGACTATACAATAGCCCCAATCACATTCAATTGCAGATAGGTAAAGCAGTAATGGATCAAGATTTAAATCATATAATCAAAGTCTGATAACATCCGCTTAGAAATTTGTGGTAATTTGTTGCACTCGTTACACCACTCCCCCATCACCCTTCATGGCAATTATGGAATACAACATAAACATGAATTTAAACATATGTATTACATAGATAAAATTATACAATCAGTTGAGCATGTTATGAAGTACAACATAAGCATGAGTTTGTACATATTCAATTCCTAATCACACAGATATCTAAAGAAATCATACACATAGTTAAAGAAGTTGATAATCATATCTTAACACCCTTATACATTACAATTTACTAACAACTACTCATTCAGACATTCAACAAACACTTTAAACTACATACATCAACATACATGACATATGTTGATCACATAGGCATTAGGCCAAATCCTTTCACTAGGGAGTCACCCCAATTATAACATGCGTTCACCCACAACGGATAATCATGGCAAGCAGGAATCCAAGTTCTATGTTCATTCAATCATTTCCACAAATACTTGGGCCACAAATTGTAACATATAAAGTGTATATTGGCTGTGGCGTGATTTAGGGCAAATCCTTTCATCAAATGGGTATCGCCAATACAACATCATATATCCATGACAATTAGTCATGGCGAGCACGAATGAGAATTCTATACTCATTCAGTCATTTTCACAAACACTTAGAATACACTATTTTCACATACATAGTGTATATTAGCAAAACATGTATTAGGGCGAGTCCTTTCGCCAAATAAGTATTTTATCCATATATAATATATTCATATAATAAATAATCATGGCAAACACATTTTTAAAATTTATACGTATATTTCTACAAATACCTAGAGTATGTAAAATTCCATATTCTTCATCTTTAATCGAAACGGAAAACAGACAGCACTTTGTACATGTGCAATTGCATGCAGATCATGAATCTATCATTATCTGACATTAAAAGCATTGAAAACCATAACCTATACATCTAAAGTCCGCACCTTTTGTCGTAGAATCGTAACGGAGTCGAGAGGTTTGCTAAGCTTTCGTATTCGGCAGTTTAGTAACCTATAGAATGAAATAGGTTAGCTATTTCATAACCTACAACTGTCAAAACCCCAAAACAGATTAGAGTTAGGGTTTCTTACCTATAAATGATGTCAGAATCGTCGGGAAAGTGATTAGAAATGAGTGGTTAAGCTCGTGTAGTGGTAGGGAAGCATGGTAGGGAGATGCTCCCACTTCTCTCTCACTTTCTCTCTCTTTTCTCTCTTCTCAATCTCAAATTCGTATGGCTGAATGAGAGAGGGTTTTAAGGTCCTTATATAGCCTAAAAACTCACCAAATTAGACTTAAGGTCAAGGTATACTTAGGTTATAGCCAAAGCGAGGCTGTTTCAGTCAACGGAGGACTTCTTGTGGCCCCTTTTCTGTGTACGGTCGGACTTAAGCTCACTAACACTGGATCTAGATTCAGCCGAGGTTTCATCTCAGTCGGGTTTCCAGATCGCACGTGGCGGACCAGTTTCAATTCAACGGTCAGTGGATCTCAATCGGAGATTCCGAGTACATGGATATGTTTGGGGAAATATCCCTGATCCGAGGGTGTAATTTGGTCTGATTCTGACGGTCTGGTTGCTTAATACTGATCCGCAAGTGACAAGTCTCAGATTTCACTATTTTGAATTTAATTTAGAATTATTTTCACATTTCTCACACTCCCCGCTCTGAGCTAAAGCGAATAGCGCTGGGACACTATCTGGGTTTGATTTCTGAGATGGTTGTCAAGCCCAGCAAGGCGGTCCTAATTCCTTAACTTCGTGTTAATTGGACTTCCGACGTGCGGTCCAGATCTGATACGGAGTTTCAATGTGCTCACGAGAGCAACCGGGTATTGAGATTGATCCTAGATTTTAGGGTAACCTAGTGTCAATGATTCTACAAGTTTTGGGTCTTGCAGATTGTATTTAAAGTAGATCAAATGGATTTCGTAGCTAATCTAGTTTAGCACTTAGTTACTTTATCTCATTTCTAAAGGATTTAGTCCTATAAGATTTTTGTCTGAGGTGGTACCTAGGCCTTTGTAGTTTGTATATAAATTGATCCAAGTCATAATACTTAGCTAGTTTAAGATAGTGTCTAGGGTGAAAGTACTTAGAAAAATTGAAAGATCAAGGTGGTGAAGGGTGGGATTTGTGAAGGAAATGGGTTCAAAAGCGGTTTTAGACTATGGGATTCAGTTCTGACAAGTGAATAAGGTGTTAGGATCGACCCATTGCCTAAGGACGTCTAATTCCAGGTTGGCAAAAATCCGGGATGTTACAGATTATATCCTAAAAACTTGAAATATTTCATGTCAAGTCTCTCTCATTTCCTAAAGTGTCGATGGATCGATCCTACCATCGATGGAATTGGAGTTCGAAATCCGATGACATTGACAGTGGTTTCGATTCATCGACCAACTGGAAAAAGGTTTCAAAAGCGTATGACTTTGAGTTTGAGTCATTGAGCAGACCATCGATGCTATTGAGAATATACGCTCGATGATATCGAACCTGCTCGATGATATCGAACTCAGTCATATATGTGACCATTTTTTATCCATTGGAACCTTTTGCCTATATATAGAGGACTTGTCTATTGTTGTTGGGAGAGAAAGCAGAGAGAGCTTTTGAGTGTTTAACCTTAGATCATATACCCAAAGCCCTTTCTCTCAGGGAAGTTCATCCTCTAATCCACCCTTACCACTGATATTTAATAGAGTGGATTGGGGAATGAACTTCCACATTCAAGGATCCTCCAGCTACTACTTTAATGGCAAATCATTAAGCTGGGATGCCTTAAATGCCTAGATGATTAGAACTACTCTATCTTCCTTATAGGAAAACCTTTAGAGAGTAAGATTCTATCATAACGCTGACCCAACCTGAAGCCAAATATTGATATATTATTTTGTGTTGCGGATCAAGGGAGCAGAAGACTCTTCGCAATAAGGAGGAGGAGATCTTCGGCATTGTGCTAAACGGGACTCATCAACTTATTTGTAAGTATCTAGAGTCCAAGAGGACACTTGTGATCATTCCTTTGTAGGATCGGGTACTAAGTAGTTCTCACCCTTTGAAGTCCTTAAGGAGGCCTCCGGCAGGAGTGTACGTGGTGGGTGCGTTGTGTGGACCCTTACTCTGTGTAGAGCATAAACATCTGGTTAGGAGTGACCAGTAAAACTCTGGGTTTGAGGTAAACCGTGTAAAACCTTGGGTTTGAGGTGAACTGTGTGAAACCTTGGATTTGAGGTAACCGTGTAGAAACCTCCAGTAGGTTCTTATCGAAGATCCTTGGCTAGTGTGCCTAAAAGTGGGTGCGTTGTGTTGACCCTTACTCATGAGAGCATAAACAATCAGCCTCAGTGTAGGTTGTAAAGGTTAAAGGTGAACGTGATTTAAAACCTTAGGTTTGAGGTGAACCACTGTGAAACTTCCTTAGTGAAATCCGGTACACTCAAGGGTTGAGTGCGGTTGCCGGGAGTGGAGTAGACAAGTAGTCGAACCACTATAAAAATGATTGTGTTTGTGATTACTCTTCTTCTGTGTTTGTGATTTATGTCAATGCATTCATATTTATATATCTGATCATACCTCACACATATTCACAGTCATATCCATCATAAACTAAGTTATATATTGCTACTTCTTGAATAGTTTGTGATTGGATCCTCTACCAGGCTTGGAAGCCAATAGAGTTACATTTGAGTAATCTTAATATATGTCTGTTGTTAGGATTAGTGTAATAGGATTTTAAAATAAATCATAAAAACTTTTAAAAGTCCTATTCACCCCCCTCTAGGACGTATTGGCATATTCCTTCTTCAACTAGTGCGGTCTTCACCGCCATTTCAAGGTAAAGAGAAAACTACTGTGAGAAGGGAGTTGTCACTTGCAATACTTCTTGCAATGAGTTTCATCAAGAATATTCATCATTATTCATAACTTCTTGGGCCATCCATTAAAGAAATTAGTCTGGACGATCTAGCTTCTATATGCCAACGAGAAGACGAACCGGTCAAAGAATTCATTGATCAATGGAGAATCCTGGGGGCATCATGCCCACAATTTGCGGAAGAAGAAGAACAAATCAAGTTATGTATAAAATGCATAAGACCAGATATTGCATTGAGTCTTATTGGTCCAAATATACAAACCTTTCAAGATCTGATCAAGAAGGCTTACAATCTAGAAAATGTTAATATAAAAGTGTTCGATTCTCATATGAGCCGGTTGTTTCAAAATCTCAAAAGAACTTCGACTGATACTACCAAAGAGGAAAGAAAAATGAAGAATTGTAAAAAAAAAAACTTTGGTGAAAGAAATATGAATGATTCCATAACTAAGAAAGTAAAGAAAGGATTCAGACGATTTAAGAACTGCGGGAAGTACACATTTGAAGAAGACGATAGATTTCCTATGATGAACCAATTGCTGGCCGTAGAGAAAATCAAATTGTCATGGCCAAAGTGTCCAAAGGAAATAAAGAAAATGAGAGAAAATAATTACTACTATTATCATCATTTTCTTGGACATCAAATTGAGAATTGCTTCGTCTTAAAGAATATTTTAGAAAAAAAATGATGAACAGTGGTAAAATAGTCATAAGGAAAATGTATGATATAAGAGAGAAAGTAATAGCACACAATCTCAATTGAAGATAGTCATGATCATATGAAAGAAGAACAATATTCTAATATGGACACGACTCTTCATATCTTTGTGATAGGAATGTGAAGCCACAAGACAAGTATATTCACAAGACTAGGGCAGGTATATTATTGAAGATCGTTACAATTTTGATTCCAAAGATTATCATTATAATATTTCCTAATCAAAAGGGGACAAGACAAGCAAAATAATGAAAAAGCTTCAAAAGGCGATGCCATGTATTCTTTTCCTTATATAAAAGGCAGATTCTCAAGCATATCAAGCGTATCAAATTTATCGCCGATTATCACCAAGCACTGATGATTATCGTCAAATTGATATTTATCGCCATCGCTAATCGCTGTTGACCACTATTACAAAAACCATTATTGTCGAATTGATATTATTGTCTATGACATAAGTACTACAGTTATTGATTTATTATCTACAGCAGCGGAGTGCTACGCATAAGTCTTACAATAGTAATGGCGATTTATTATCTATGATAGCGGAATATCACACATAAGGCTTACCACAATCGGTGATACATCAAATATTATGTAGGCAGCAGTGAGAAGCCAATGGCCCTAAAAAGCCCATGAAGGCTATCACATGCTTAGACCCATGCGGGCAGTAAATGAAGCCAGCGACCAAAAGCCTTAAGCAGCCAAAAGTCTAAAACGACTAATCACGCGTGAGACCAATGTCGTCTTTACAACTTTCGACAGTGTCATGGGAGAAGGTGAGAGAAAATGCCCTCCCGTGAATGGGTCCGACTTGGCAGACGAAGAAAAAGTGAGCTGTAGCATGCGCTCTCTGGCTTGTCCAAAGATAGGCCAACCATGCATAAGACCCATCATATTCCTGGTTTGATTCCACTAGAAACTCATGAGAACAGGTCTCTAAAGCAAACTACCCCCTCATCGATGGCTGGCAACCTTGGATTTGGTACCCTAAGGTATCCTTGCGCACCCTGTGAACTCTAAAGAGTTACCACAGCCAACCTTGTGTGTAAAACCTACTGAGTTCATTGCCCCAGTAGCTTCACTGAGCCCCTCTGATGGATTGCGGTTTGTGAACTCCCCAACTGCGTTAAGTCCAGCGAACTCATAAGAGTCATAGAGACCATTCGCGTAAGACCTAACTCCAACTACTTATGAGTCTAAAAAACTATGCCTGCTCTACTACTCATGAGCTTAGATTGTGTGTGAAAGTATCCAGTCCAGTCAAGTCCAGTCAAGTCAAGTCAAGTTAAGTCCAGTCAAGTCCAGCCAAGTCAAGTCAAGTCTAGTCAAGTCCAGTCAAGTCAAGTCAAGTCTAGTCAAGTTAAGTCCAGTCAAGTTTAGTCAAGTCAAGTCCAGTCCAGTCAAGTCATGTCTAGTCAGAGTACGTTCAGTCAAAAGTATACTAGCTCCACTACTTAAGAGCTTAAACTATGTGTAGCATCAAAATGATGCAAATACATATGTTCGCATATTTTACTTAAAATATGCTCAAATATATAATTGCTTGATATGCTAAAATAAATCATGAAAATCTCAAACACTGATTAAACAACATATAGAAATGCATATATTCACCTATCTATTTAAATCAGGTTCAAATTACGGCGATATCAAGTTTGTTTAAAATACTTGCTACTTTCTATTCAAAAGTTAATTCTTTAAGATCAACTATACGAATTATGGATTTTTATTATAATCTGTTTATCCTTCCAAAGAGAACTACAATGTCTTCTTGTCTCTTGCTTTTTTGATGATGAAGGAAGGTTATCTTGTAAAATTCGCAAGGGTGGAGGAAGATAAAATCGTAAAGAATCATCATTTTCTTTTGAAAAATCTGAAAATTCGAATGCATTCTTTGAATTCTTCAAAGGGGCACCAAATGCTATCTATCCTTCAAGAGTATCAGCAGATTTCATTTAATAAATATTATCTTCCAAAGAAATCCTTATGCAAAGTTGGCCTGGAGAGGGGGCATGATCTATTTCTTCAAAGTAATCTATGCCTTAGTCTTTCTGATAATTTCTTATGTGCGGCGGAGGAATCGATACGTCACAATCAATCGGGTAATAATCGTGCACTAAGTAATCTTGATAAGCCCACCAACACATCCAACTATAAGAAGCATGAACTGGATAATTATAGCCCGGAATTATGAAGCGTGATCCAGTGTGAACGTTCAAAAGTTGCTTCCATATTAAGGCCCAGTTATATGGTCCAATGCCATAACTTCTCATTGTTCTAGTAATGATATCGCAAGTCTTCAAGTACTGGACTTGATGGAGACAAGAAATGAATGTTCGCCAAAAGAGATAAAACCATCATCAGTCATTTCTATGACCTCTGGGAAGCTAGTAAATGGAAATTAAAAGAAGTCTTCTTTATTTTTTTGAATCAGCAAAGGTCCAAGGAAAATACACTCTTAGCCAGCCTATGAAGAAATGCCAAGGAGCACAAACTAGAAAAGACTCAGCCTGTAACATCCTGAAATTTTTACGGCCAGAGTTTATACTCATGCCCGAGAAAACTGGGTATTAATAATGTATAAAGTGGATGCTTTGAAAATTGCACCATATTTTTTTCATTTAGATCACATCTAGATACATTTCTTAAGGTAACATTCACAAGAATAAAATTAATTATATTGATTATTTCATCAGAGTAAAAGAATAATCAAATGCCCTCTCAATGGGATCTTATTACATTTATTGAGTTCACGGTGGAAGTATAAAACTAAATCATAAAACTATCTTCCTATTCTTTCAGCATAATCTTTCATAGGGAGATTGTCCTTTAGGTCTTCAATCTTTACGTCACTTGCATCATCTGTACGGTTGGAGAGGGTCAACGCCCTACTCATAGTGATGATAATCCTTTAAGATTAACAATAATTTAAGAGATTCATAAAAGTAATGTAAAGGTTCTGATACATCCCGTACTCCACAACTATAAGTGGTATTAATATGCACAAGCAATCTACATGAGATGCATGCCTAGCAAAGTATATGCAGTTCATCACACTTATCGATCGCAACAATGTGGAATATGATTAGAGTTATTCGACTCACCCCACATCCCATATTACGGAGATTCGCCGGCGTGTCTCACGTTTAACATGGATTTATGCAGTTATCCCAAGATAAACACAACACATGACTGGATGAATTACGTGACATGATTTGTTCATCGAGCGAGTGTCCCATGTTTAACATGAATTTATGTGGTTACCTTAAGACAAATACAACACATGACTGGATGAATTACGTGACACAATTTGTTCATGGGGCGACTGTTTGCGACATCCAATCCTGGATGTGATGTAACACGCATTGCGAATTACTTACATCGATTTCTGCACCACTACCCATGATATTTATTTGACCACTAGAGGTGGATACCCAACATAGTACTTGCACCAAAAAGGGAAATCCATTGAATCATGGGAGTTCTGGAATATCAAGACACATGACCAAGCCTTAAATGTAAATAGCACAAGGCCAATATAATAAAGAGAAGAGTAACAATGGTCAACTTAATAGAAGGAGAGTAGTTATGGCTAACTCAACAAATAGACGAGTGGCAATAGCCAACTCAATAATAAGGAGAGTGGTAATGATCAACTCAATAAAGAGGAGAGTGGCAAGGGCCAACTCAATAAATTGATAAAGGGAATGGCAAGGCTTGAATTCATTGCCCCACATAAATTCATTAAGATCACTTGTAATCAACATTATACTGTAACTCAAAAGGAAAAATAATTGAAGGTAAACCGTATAATTGCAGGGAGAATTCATAGTAACATGAAGGCATGTAAAAGGTAAGATAAGTATAATAACTTAAATTAATGTAAGCTTAAAGGATAAAACCCTCACCTTTTAAACTTGATCATACTCTAACATTGTTAGAATTTGAATTATATGCATTGCCGTACTTAACTGTAGCATGATTAACATGATACGTATGGTTAGATCATCACGGGTATGGTCAGCACATAACGCTTCATGGGTTGTAATGCTAGGTTCAAACTTAAGCTAAGCTACTTTAAGATCTCAATTAAATTTTCATCCCATTATTATACTTATATTAGTGTTGAGGCACAAAATAAAGGGTTAAGATTGAATTAGAGAGAAGATGGAAGTTATGAAAATAGAGGGAAAAGAATGAAGGAAGGTAAAGATTGGTGGTATTGTGCTGACCCGCGTAAAGGGTAGCAGTTGCGCGGGTTTGCGTAAGATCCTTTTTCTTACAATGTCAAGTTGCAAGATCAAGGCCTTAACACCGAACCACGCAACCGGTTAGTATTGCACGATCCCGCGCAAATGATGCAGGATGTTGCACGGGCAGGCACAGATGAAAATATGGGTGTGCTGACGTGGATGGTTGAAATTCGATGAAAGGTGGGCCCATGGCATGAGTTTCAAGAGTTGGCATGTGTGGAGGCCTATAAATACCCCACTCCCCTTCTCATTATAAGGATTAAGAATTTTGAAGAAGACCAGAGCTCTAAAGAAGAAGAGATTTTGAAGGTATTCAAGTGTATTCAAGGGAAGGCAGAAGGGAAGTCAGTTGCGCTAGTCCGCACAAACCATATCGGTTGAGCGGTCTCATATAAACCATATTGGTTGCGTGAGTATCATCAAGGAACTAAATGCTGTCAAAATTATTATCTTTTCTAAGTTCCAAGACTTTCTCCTGAAGAAAGACATGAGATCATTATGTTTCTCTCGATGAGATGCCTCTTGATGAGAAGATCAAATCGCAAGCTGAAATGCTGCCAGATTTGATATCCAGGTCCAGATTCAATACTCAAACTCTTGTAAATTTTGCATTCTAAGTATTCTAACTTAAAATCAAGGGATCAGAGGATGTAAACGAAATTAATATATCAATAAAACGATGATTGTTTCTTCATACTCTTTTACTATTATGAATGAATAAGATAAATGTCCCAAATCGAATGTAATTTTTTATTGTTGAAACAAAATGGCGACTTTGCTGGGGAATTTTACCTTATTTAAGATTAACATTGAGAGAGTAATAGGAACTTTCGTCATAGTTTGGCATCTTTTTTACTCCAAAATGGTGACTCTCAACGGGAACATCCTCCCCTTCATCGCTAAGATAGAATACCTTATTATCCAGATTTTGATTGTAATTTTGCATTTTGTTTGAAGGTAAGAAGATAGCATTACAAGTTATAATTAATGGCCAACTCAACAAGGAAAGTTAATTTCTATTTTACTGTAACTGGATCACAGTGGAATACGCTACGAACTAGCTTTTAGACGATAAGGTCCGATCTCTCGCAAACAAGACTGACAAATCCCAAGTGAGCCAAAGTTATATCTGCTTCACCTTCAGTACAGGAGAGTGACAGAGACTAGGTTGTTGTGACATCCTAAAGAACCAGGGCCCGAAATGCAGCAGTAGCTAGAATGAATTCATCTGCACAAAGAATTAGGGGTCCGGTGACACGAAATGCTTCTAAAAAGAACCCTGAACTTGCTCCTCCTGCGATATATCCTGGGAGAATCATTCCTTTATTAACATCGCATGATTTCCTAGCTCTGCTTGTTAAAAAAGCTCGATGGACGAAGGAATAAAAGGGTAAGGCACTACTCATGAGTTCAACAATCCTGTATCGCTCCAATCCACTAGCAACTGTGGACGTACAGAAAACACCAATGACACTCCCCCTTTTGTAAGTCCCATCGCATCGACATATTCTCATTCTACTCCTGCTACAGCTTCATCAGGAAATGGAGAAGCCGCCGTATGCATGGTCAGAATAAGTCAAGGACCACCGCCGACAACAGAGGACCGTATAACTGAAATGGCACGAGCGCAAAGAACGCTAATGGAAGAATGCAGGAACTTACGGGAAGCTTTAGCAACTCTCGTACATAACGTGTCACAAATGACAGCTCCTCCAATGATGGGTAACATGAATGGACAAGAAGAACAACCCGAAGGTTCTCAGCCACCGAGAATAGGATCGCTAGGATCCGCTCCCACAGCAAGAGTGATAACTCAAGAGGAAGTGTGACAAGTTGTCAAAGAAGCTGTCAGAACGGAAAGAGAACGCGAGAACGTTGGTCGATTCAGATACTGAACGTCATATCTGAGAGAGGTAGAAGATGTCCCTTTTCCAGCTAACTTCAAGCAACCGATTTTTAGAAATTTAATGGCGACGGATTGCCAGAAGAGCATCTGATGCATTTCATCACTAGTATGGGAAACTTCTCCACAATACCACAATACTGCCTTAGGTTGTTCGGCTCTTCCTTAACGAGTAAGGCATTTTGATGGTATTCCAGTTTGGCACCAGGATCGATGCGGACTTAGGAACAAATGAAGAATGCTTTTATGTCAAATTTCTTCTCATCGGAACGTGACGTCAGTATTACGGAGTTAGCATCAGTGAGACAGAGAGAAGGGGAACCCGTAGAGAAGTTTATAGATAGATGAAAAACATTGGGAGCTTATTGTAGACAGTTACCGGAAGAGAAAGAGCAGGTAAAGATGTGCTTGAATTCTATGGAGATGGGAATCACGTTTGGCCTCACTAGCGCCAATATCAAGACCTTTCGCGATTTAGTGACAAAAGATCATGCCCTGGAATTGATGACTAGGAAAATATCAGCGTTTCACTATGAAACAGCTAGAAGAGGGTCTAACAGGCTAGCTAGAAATGCTATCGATCATGAAAAGGGAGGTCAAGATACGAGAGAAATGAGGGGAAAGAAAACTGAGCGGAGAGAAGAATCAAATCGCCCTAGAGGCAGATTCAATGATAAGAAGCCTAGGTCAAGTAATTCTCATGAAGGGTTCGTATTTGAAAAGGAAGATGTGGTTCCTATGATGAATCAATTATTGAAAGCTAGTACGATAGAGTTGCCTCCATCTAAGGGCCCCAAAGATGCAACAAGAATAAGAGAAAGAGACTTCTGTCGTTATCATCATTTAATAGGACACCTGACAGAAAATTGTTTCACATTAAAATGCGCAATACAAAGAATGATAAACAAAGGTGAGATAATAGTCGGGAAAGAAAAAGAAAGAGATGCAAAGGCAATAGTTAACGTTCTAACTATCCGAGAAGATACTCATGAAAGAGTAAGGAAAGACCACCATAAAAATACAAGCAAAGCCGCAGTAATCAGCCCTCGGTCAGGAAAGCGGGTGACAAGTCCCGCCAAACAGAAATCCGAAATAGCAAAGGCAGAAGCTGTCCAGAATCATCTTCGCAGCAATGAAAAGGAAGAGAAGAAAGAAGTAGAGAAAGTAACATATGACATTGTGAGTCAACTGAAGGGCATACCAGCTTGGTTAAGTGTCTATGATGCATTAAGATTGTCAGAGGACTCCGGGCAAAGGCTGATCCAAGCCTTATTTGACAGCAGTGTTAGGGAAGCATTGCTCATAGAAATGCCAAAAAAAGGAGCCCGAAGAGCGAAAATATTTCATGCCAGTGATCTCCTTCTCTGATGATGATTTAATCTGTGACAAAGGACACAACAGACCGCTAATGATTGTGGACCATATTCGCGATAAACAAGTAAAACAAATAATGCTAGATAATGGGTCCGCAGTGAACCTGCTACCATTAACAATGTTGAATAAGTTGGGATATCGTCGCTTTAACCTACGCCCTAGTGGAATGATGATATAGGGCTTTAATCAAGATGGCCAGCATGCACTCGGTAAAATTACAGTGACATTGGAAATAGGAGAGTTAACTACGAATGTTGTCTGCCATGTCATTAACATAGTAACGACGTATAACCTTCTTTTGGGAAGATCGTGGATGCATCAGTACAAAATTATTCCTTCTACCCAACATTAGTATTTTAAATACTGTAAAGATGGGATACAGTATAAGGTAATGGCCAATGAAAGACCGTATACAGAAGACGAAGCCTTCTTCGCCGATGCCAGCTACTATGATGAATTTTGCCTGTAAAGAAGAAAGAGAAAATGATAAAAACAAGGCCCTGGATAATTGTCATATGCAGATGGTAAGAAAAGAAATTGCAACCATAGAATCATCTGAAATGAAGAGTATGAGGAAGAAATTTTACTTTGTACCTAAGCACCTGAGATAGCCGGGGCAGCCGCCGTTGACGTTGTTATCACCTGAATAGCTAGAGCTCTTACAGTCAAATTACACGGTGCCAGTGCCACATGCCGAAAGGAGTAAGCCATTTCCAGACATGCTGAAAAGATTTCAGGTTAAATCTAGTGAGAAATGCCCGGAAACGATCGAATTTTACACCCATTTGGAAAGATGATAGAAGAAAGAGCTGATGGTGATGCATGTCATGACAAGTTAACATCCAGAGATCTGGAAAGGTACAGCTCAGCTAGCAAGAAAATCATGAAAAATATGGGGTTCGATTATGATGAACCAACTAGCTTAAATTATGGGAAAGAAATTCAGATTCCGGTCGGGGTTAATCATAATAATCCATATTGACATCTTCTTCAGAAACACCTTCTTGATCTCCTCACTGCTCAAGCCTTACATCAAGTTACATCATGTTGAGATTAGCATTACCAAATGGGAGCTCAAACACCGGTGCTTCAGTTGCAGGGATTTGAACATTATAACACAATGCAATGCAAGTCATGAGATATGCAAAAGGAATAGAGCCATGACGAGGATGAAGACGGTACTGGATGATCTGATAGGTGATCAAAGATAGAAGACAGATACAGATACCAGAAAAGACTGAATGAAGGATACACATCATATAAGGTTTGTCTTATTCCCACCATGAGGATAAATATTCAAAGTGAAAATATGATGTAGGACACAGTATTTTGGAAGAAGATTGAAGGTGGGGAGTGAGTTACAGTTACGGCGGGGTGCATTAAAACCGCATAACTCCATAGTGAGAGAATCTCTTTCCGTTGGGTACATATCTTCAAAGATTGGTGGAATAGAGATTCCGTCTTCCGCCATATCTATATCTAAGATTGATGATACGATGGAGGCGTTAATAGTGACCGTGTCTTCCACAAACTGAATGGAAAATGTTAATTGTTCTGAAGACATGGTATGTGTGGATGCATACATCCCTCTTGCGATAGACTGATAGGATGCACCACCCCATACAAAAATCTTTTCCCATCCTACCATGGATAGGATTTCAACAAGGCTAAATCGAGCGATATAATTTGTACTAACAGTGCACTCAATGATAATATTATGAATACGAAAATCCTGCACATTTTCTGGCAAACGGATAGAGCATACAACTTGATTAGCGGATCGAGAGGAAAAATCGGTCTGGGGACGTTGTACAGTACGCTTAGTGCGAGTTTCCATGATAGAAAATGACTAGATATTGCACAAGAAATACCAACAAGTAGAAGGAAAAGATCTAGATCAGATTTCTACCAAAAACCCAACAAAATAGGGTTCTAGATTCAAGAAAAATGATGAAATCTACAATAATGCATAACAAGGAACTTAAATATAGAAGGAAACTCAAAATTATTCATTTACAAGGCCACTGGAGTGACAGGTTAGCCAAAGGAACCACCAGCGAGCTGAAGAAGATGAGTATGGAAATGAGGGTTTTGAAAAAAAATCCACAATAAATCCCAAATGCCCACAGTTCGGCTAGCCTGAGTATGTCCTGGGCTGGTCGAATCGGGCGGTTAGCACAGGGTTGGCTGAAAGAAAATTAAAATTTATAATTTTAAAACATTGACATGAATAAACATTATTCTATTAAAGTAAAAATGTAAAACAACAAATTGTAATATAGAATAATTAATTAAGAAACACTGCATAAACCAATATCATTTTTTAAATTAAAAAATCTGACACTATTAAGAGGATTTGTTAGAATGTTTGCAAGCTATTTTTTAGTATTAATATATTCAAGTATAACAAACTTGCTTTCAACCAATTCTCGGATATAGTGATATCGAATATCAATGTGCTTGGTGCGAGAACGTTGAATAGGATTTTTGGATATATTTATTGCACTGGTATTATCGCAGTATAAATGCATTATTTCTTAATCAATATCATAGTCCGCTAACATCCTTTTCATCCACATTAATTGCGTGCATACATTTCATTCCGCAATATATTCATCTTCAGCGGTAGATAATGATACTGAGTTTTGCTTCCTACTCATCAAGAGATAAGACAATTTTTGATGTAAAAACATCTACCGCTTGTGGATTTTCTATCATTCACATTACCTGCCCAATCAACATCAGTATATCAAGCAATTTCTAAGGACGTATCATGAGGATACCATAAACCCAAATTAACAGTACTGGTAATATATTTAATTATTTTTTTTATTGCAGCTAGATGAGATTCCTTAGGGTTAAATTGATATCTGGCACATACACCTACACTGAAAGAGATATCAGGCCTGCTAGCTGTTAAATATAAGAGACTACCAATTATATTACTGTAGAGATGAGGATCAATGCTTTTACTTGTGTCATCTTTAGATAATTTGAGTGTTGTAGCCATGACAGTATCAAAGTTCTTACCATTCTTAAACCCAAATTTCTTAACTAAGTTTATCGCATACTTGGTTTGAGAGATGAAAATCTATCTTCAAGTTGTTTCACTTGAAGTCCAAGAAAATATTTTAGTTCTCTCACCATGATCATCCCAAATTCAGATTTCATAGACTCTGCAAACTTAAAAGAAAGGTTAGCATTCGTTGATCCATAAATAATATCATCTACATATATTTGAATAATCAACAGTTCTTCATCAACTCTTTTGATGAATAGAGTTTTACCAACAGTACCCATTTTAAAATTTTGACTGAGAAGAAATTTTGTTAATTTTTCATACTAGGCTTTAAGAGCTTGTTTCAATCCATACAGAGCCTTTTTAAGACGGTATACATTGTTAGGAAGTTTAGGATCTTCGAAACCTTCAGGTTGTTCTATATAAACTTCTTCATTTAAATTGCCATTTAAGAAAGCACTTTTAACATCTATTTGATAAATTTTAAAGTTTTTATGACATGCGATGGAGATAAATAATCTGATGGATTCAAGGCGAGCGACTGGAGCAAAAGTTTCATCATAGTTGACTCCTTCAATTTGGGTGTACCTTGTACAACTAATCTTGCTTTGTTTCTTAAGATATTCCCAAATTCATCAGATTTATTTTTAAATATCCATTTAGTTCCAAGCATATGTTTGTCAGATGGTCTAGGAACTAGATACCAAATATCAATTTTGATTTAGTTCATCTTGTATAGATAAAATCCAATTTTCATCAGCTAAGGCTTCATTTACATTTGATGGTTGTACCTAGAAGTGAAGTATACATGATTACAAATGTTTTAACTTATCTTTTGGTTTGAACACCAATGTGAGGGTTACCAAGAATTTAATTAGTCGGATGGTCTTTGACTAGTCTATTCTTTGTTGTATCTGATTTTGATGAAGGTGTTGATTGATTGAATATAATAACCTCGTCATCATGTTTATTAACTGGAGTGATAGTTTGATCATCAATTATGATATTAATGGATTCTTGTATCACTCCAGTCCTTATATTTAGGACACGATATGCTCTACTGTTTAGAGCGTACCTTAGAAAAATACCTTCATCACTTTTTGCTTCAAATTTTCTCAGATGTTCCCTATCTCGTAAAATGAAGTATTTGCTTCCGAAAGTATGAAAATATTTTACTGATAGTTTTTTGTTAGACCAGAGTTCATAAGTCATTTTATTTAAACAAGTTTTTACATATACTAGATTAATAATATAACAAGCAGTGCTGACAGCTCTGCCCATAAATTTTTTTTGCTAATTTTTTACTATTAAGCATAACAGCCCCCATTTCTTGTAGATCTCTATTTTTCCTTTCAGCTATACCATTTTGTTGAGGAGTTTTAGGAGTAAAAAATTCATGTATTATTTCATGGTAATCACAAAACTTCTCAAAATTGCTATTTTGAAATTCTGTTCCATGATCGCTTCTTATATTTTTTATAAGCAATTCTTTTTCTCGTAAGAAGGCTACCCATGAATATCTAGTGTAGCCATCAACTACAACTAGAAAGTATTTTTTACCTTCTCTACTCTCTGTTCGGGTTGGTCCGATAAGGTCCATATGGAGTAATTCGAGCGGTCAGATGTGGTTAAGGAGTTTACCTTCTTATGACTACTCCTGATTTGTTTGCCTATTTGAAAAGCACCACATACTTTCTTTTCCATTGTTTTTAAAAACTTGGGTAAGCCTTGAAGATGATCTCTCTTGCTAAGTTTGTATAGATCTCTAAAGTTTACATGTCTAAGATGTCGATGCCATAATTCAGTTTCGTCTGTTTGGACCATATAGCAAAAGTGACTCGAGGAACATGATTCATCAATGATATAACAATTTTAAGAGGTTCTTCGACCATTTAATATTATATGACCTTGATTTTTAAGTATTTCACATCCATGATCAGAAAATTTAACACCATGATTATTATCACAGATTTGAGATATGCTTAACAAATTGTGTTTCAAACCTTCAACATATAAACCATCTTTAAAAATAGGAAGATTGAGAAGTTTTACAATACCTCTTCTGTTGATTTTTGCAGTTACTACCATTTCCAAATGTTACTGAACCTCCATCAATGTAATTGATGTCTGAAAGTATCGCCTTATCACCTGTCATATGTTTAGAGCATCCACTGTCCCGATACCATCTTGAATGGCTACTAGCTTTGAAAGTTGTGCGGATAACAAGACAATTTTTGGAACCTATTTCAATATGGTTTTGGGTTTAGGAGGATCTCTAATGGCATGATTAGTTTGAGAGCAATAGTTTTTCTTATTCTCACTTACCCTCATAGTTCTAGAGTTGAACTTCAAAAGCTCTTTAAGTAAGTCCACTATCTTATCTGTTAGAGATGGATTATAATTTTTTCTTTGATAGTTGGACTTAGTTTTTGGATAAAAAGGTTTTTGATGAGATTTTTTCATTTTCTGTATTTCCTTAGTAGTTTCTTCTTTAGAGTTTGAAGATTTACCTTTAACAAATATAGGAGCTGTATCTTTAGATTTTTTTGAACAATTCTTGGTATATCTTAAGCCGGATTTGTTGTTACTTCGACGAGACATAGATAGTAGCTTTTCAAGTCTCGGGTCACCTTGGGTATATATCCAAGTCTCTTTAGAATTTTTTTGAGAAGTAATTTCTAATAGTAAATTTTTATTTCCAGTTTTAAGATCTTTAATTTCAGAATTTTTTAGATTGAGTTCAAGTTTGGTTTTCTTAAAACAATCAGAAAAATGTGATTTCTCCAAAACAGATTTTTCAAGTTCTAATTTTAAATCTGAAAAATTATCCTTTTGAATTTTTAATTTTGTTACAATCTTACAACTTTATATATATAAGGCATCATAGGCTACTTGAAGATTTTCTTCATTTTCAACATCACTTCCCCGCATTTTATAATCAGAAGTTTCATCTTCATTTGAGGAAGTAAGTCTTGCTAAGGTCATAAATGCCTTTAGATCATTTTTAGTTTCTTGATATGATTTGTCAGTTTCTGAATCAGATTCAGATTCAGACAATTCATCCCAAGTGGCGATCATGCCTTTTCTTTTAGATTTATCCTTCTTAGGATATTTTGCAGCTAGATGCCCATATTTAGGACAGTTGAAACATTGAGTCTTTAGATTTAGATTTTCAATTTCCATTTCTTTTGTCAATCGGTTTTTAAAAATCAGATCTATTTTTATTTTTAAAAATTCTATAAAACTTTTTAGCAAGCATAGTCATGTCATCCTCATTCTATTCATTACTGAGTATTTTGATTTAGATTTTGAGGATTTTAGGGCTATGGATTTACTTTTGGGAGCTTTGAAATTCAGCTTATAGGCTTGTAGAGATCCCACTAATTCCTCTACCTTCATTGTATCAATGTCCCTCAATTCTTATATAGCAGTGACTTTAGAATTGAACCTATTAGGAAGGAGGATTTTTGTACACACCTTGCTTTCAGGGACTTTTTCTCCAAGACCCCACATAGAATTAATAATGTCATTTAGTTTAGTGAAGAAATCCATGAATGATTCATTTTCTTCCATATGGATTTCTTCAAACCTTGTTGTAAGGATTTGAATCTTAGTTTTCTTGACAATGTTAGTTCCTTCATGTGTCATTTCAAGTATATTCCAAGCCTATTTTGCTGTATCACACGAGATGATTCTTTTGAACCCGTCTGGTGATAAGGTACAAGTGATAGCATTAAGTGCTTTTGCATTAGCACTATTTTCAATTTTCTGACCTGGAGTCCAAAGATTATAAACTTGTACTTTCATGATCTTAGTTCCATTTTCACTCACTATTTCCAACATTGGAGGGACTCATTAGGTTATGGTGGCTTGCCACACACTTTTATCAATAGACTTGAGGAAAATCCTCATTTTAGTTTTCCAGTAGGAATAGTTCAAGTCATCAAAGGGCGGTGGCCTGGAAATGGATAAACTATCGAAATTTAACATTCCAATAGCTCTGGATCTAGCTCTAGGAAATTAATCCCAAAAAGAGTAACCTCGCTTTGATACCACTTGAAAGGACGAGCTATAGATGTCCTAGAGAGGGGGGGGGGGTTGAATAGGACAATACCAAATATTTTGATATAATGCGGAATAATAAATCAATGGAATATAATTTTACAAAGTATTGAATTCTTGAGATCAAATAGTTCATAAGACAACCCTACACATAAAAGATTTAGGTAGGACAACCTTATGTAACGACGTTTTTGAAATCAAAATATCAAACTAATGCAAAGAATAAGTAAATCACAAGAATAGCACAAATAATAATATCCAATCACCACAATGCAAAAAAGAGTTATAGTGGTTTGATGCCTTGATGCAACTTACTCCACTCCCAAAATTACCACCCTCACAATTTTGGCTTTCACTATTTCCAGGTTTTTTAGGTTCACCTTAACAACCTTATACAGTTATTGCGATTTTTACGGGCTATCACAATCAAACCCACTTTGTTATTTTACGGGATCACCACAAACAAAACCGCTAAGATTTCCGGGCTATCTCAGAAAAACCCAAACTGGAATAATTTAAAAGACAACACTTATCTTCGATTTGGCGAGTCGAAGTCATAGCTATAGCATGAATGCAGCGATCTTCTTCTTGAGATATTGATGAAGTCATTGTATGAGTTTAACCTAAAAAGATATAAAGGGATTTAATAGATTTTCAATGAAATAAATGAAACCCTATTGCAGCATATTCGATTCTCCCTTTTCTTAAGGTAAAGTAAGGATTACTCTATCAAAATAATTTAATCAAACCTTGAGAAGGAGAATAGAATAAGCTAATAATAATAAGAATTATAACACAAATAGCTTAAGGAGACTTGAAGAATTTCTCTTTACAACACAATATGAAACTATGAATTTTTATGGTTTTAAAAGTAAGAGAAAGCCTCAATTTATAGCCAAGGATCTGAGTAGTTCAGCTGGCCCGAGATTCAATTCGGGTGGTCGAACTTCAAAGATTACGTTCCAATCAAAACTCGAATATCGTGGGATAAAATCTTTCAAAACTTCGGCTATCCTAAGCCCAAGTTCGATTAACCGAACACCAAATTCGGCTGGCCGAGCAGGAGGTTCAGCTAGCCTAACTGGTCCAAAATCTGATTTTATTCCATTACTGGAAACTTGATCGAAACCACCTTGGGCTGGCTAAAAGTAAGTTGGATGGCCGAACCCCAGGTTGGGCTAGTTGAACTTACTACAAAAGGATCTTTTCAGATATGTCTTTTTGAACAAATATTATAGGGTTGGCCCAAATGGTTAGGCTGGCCGAACCGGACTTCTAGCTGGCCTAACTTGAGCGTATTTAACATAAAATATGATTCTAAATATGCATGAGTAAAATACACCTAACTTATGGTCAAACTAGGTTTATACCACCTGTAAGTTAACTCATATGAAGTGTTCTGAACTTCGAACCATGAATGATTTTGCTTTGAAATGTTGAGTCTTCTTACCAAATGCTTAATCGAGTTGATAGCTTGTCTTCAGTCGAGTTTGCGATCATAACCGGACTATGAAATTTGACAAACTAAAATGTGCTTTAAGTGTAAGCACTTACATTAACTCAAGTAGCCATTGATTTAAACTTAATTAAAGTCAATAGAACCCTAAACCTTTTCTATTTGACTGAACATTGAATAATCGGCATTTAAGAAAATCGGTTCTTCAGCTACAACTTCTGAAATGTCTTCTACAGTTAAGATAAGTATACCTTCAATTCTTATTTTGGTTTTTCTAAGATAGCCAAAAAATCTCAGTGTAGGTTTTGACTGAGATAGCTTGAAAATCACAGTAAGGGGTTTGATTGTGATAGTTCGGTAAAATTACAAGTGTATCAAGTTTTAAGGTGACCATGAGAAAACCTTTTTCATAGTGAAAGCCAAGATTATGTAGAGAGTAATTTTGAGAGTAGAGTGGGTGTGGCTATTTTAAAACATTTGTTGACACACTGAACCACTATAATTCTCTATATTATATGGTAAATATTTGTATTTTTTATGTGGTGAATGGTTGTATTTACATTTTAGTTGAAGTAGTGAATGATTGTAATATTTATTTTTACTTACTCTTGCAAAGTTTGGAATTTTGATTTTAAAAGAATTCGTGAAATAAGGTTGTCCTGCCTAAACTTTTAGATGAAGGTTGTCTTATGAATCATTTGAAATCAACATTTCAATACTTAGGCAATTGAGATCTTTAATTTATTTATTATTCAGCACTTTATTCAATTATTTGGCATAATCCTATTCACCCCCCCCCCCCCCCAGACTTATTAAGCTCTCATTTTTAAGTGGTATCAGAGCAGGTTGATCTATTTTTTTTAGATTAACCTCCTTGAGTAAAGATCTAGAGCTTTATAATGTCAAATTTCGACAGTTTATCTATTACTAGGCCACCTCCATTTGATGGCTCTAATTATTCATATTGGAAAGCCATAATAAGAATTTTTCTAAAATCCTAATATGAAAGTGTGTGGTAAGCCATTGTGACTAAATGGAAACCTCCTATGACTGAAGTAGTAGCCGATGATGGAACCAAATATATGAGAGAAACTGCATTTTATTTATGGACTGCTGGTCAGAAAAGTGAAAGCTAAAACCTTAAATGCAATAACTTGTGCTCTATCGCCTGATGAATTCAAAAGAATATTTTCATGCGATACAACTAAGCAAACATGGGATATTCTCGAAATGACACATGAAGGAATAACTACAGTTAAGAAATCAAAAATACAAATCCTCACAACTAGATTTGAGGAGATACATATGGAAGAAAATGAATCTTTAATGGACTTCTATACTAAATTGAATGACATAGTTAATTTCATGTAGGGTCTAGGAGATGGAATCCCCGAAAGCAAGGTTTGCTGAAAAATACTGCGATCTCTTCTTGATAGGTTCAATTGTAAGGTTACTGTTATACGGGAATTAAGGGATACTGATCTTATGAAGGTTGAGGAGTTAGTTGGTTCTCTTCAAACATATGAGTTGAATTTTAAAGCTCCTAAATCTAAGTCCATTGCTCCTAAATATTTTATATCTGTTTCAAAAGAAAATAATACTAATTCTGATTTTGAAGGAAATGAAGATGATATTGCAATGTTAGCTAAGAAATTCTATAGATTTTTTAAAAACAAGAAAAGAACAAATTTTTAAAAACCATCTAATAAAAGAAAAGGAAAATTTAATTCTTGAAAATCTAAAACAAAGGATAGTTAATGTTTTCAACTATCATGAATATGGGCACTTGGCTAATAAATGTCCTAACAAGGATAGGTCTAAAAGAAAGGACATGATAGCTACTTAGGATGAATCATCTTATTCAGAACGTACTTCTGAGTCTAATGAATTAGACCAAGAAAATGCAAATGTGCTAAAAGCCTTTATGACTATTGACAGAGTCTCTTCTTCATATAGCTGTAATATATCTGACTATGAAAATCTCAGAAGTGATCCTAAAAATGAAAATGAAGATGATCTTCAAGATGCCTACAATGCCCCTATATAGAGAGAGTTGTAAAATTGTTGTCAAGTTGAAAATTTAAAAAGAAAAATATGCTAAACTAAAAGAAAAACTTGAAAAAACGGTTTTTTAAAGAAAATCTCATTTTTCTAATTGTTTTGAAAAAACAAAATTAGATTTAAGTTTTAAATCTTCTGAATTGCAAAAACTCAAAACAGAAAATGAGAAACTAAAACTTAAAGTTTCTTCCCTTCTGAGTTCAAAGGACACTTGGAAATATGCCTTTGGTGACCAAAAGCTTGAAAAATTGTTTACCTCATCAAGATGATGTGGTGACAAGTCTGGTCTGGGTTATATTAAAGATAATTATTTGAAAATCAAGGATTTTGCTCCTATCGTTATAAGAGGAGAATTCTCAAACTCTAAAGGTAAGACTTTAATAGATTTCAATCATAATGATTCCAAAAACTTAAAACTCTTTCAGGTCCCTAAAATAAATAGTAATGTCATCAGCTATAAACATCAAAGGAATAATAAATCACCTTTAAATGAAAAAATTGTGGACCTGCTTAAAGAGATTCTGAAATCCAACTCAGATGAAATTAGAGTTAATAGAAAAATGAGAAATCTTAACTCCCAAATACAACGAAAATCAAGAGATACTCTTAAACCTAGAACCGTAATGAAATGGGTTCCAAACATTACGTGTTTTGTTGCCCACATAGCTTTCAAAGCCATTAGCTACTCAAGATGGTACCTGGATAGTGAATGTTCTAGACACATGACATGTGAGAAGGCAATATTCACGAATATCAAAGAAGTAAATGGCGGCTCAGTCACTTTTGAAGACGGAAGCAATTGCAAAATAATTGGTCAAGGTAATGTACAACTTCCTAATTTGCCTCTATTTGAAAATGTGCTTTAGGTTGAAGGATTAAAACATAACCTCTTGAGCATGTCTCAGGTCTATGATAATAAACACAATGTAAAATTTTCAGATCACGGATGTAAGATTATGAATAAGAAAGTTAGTATAATAAATGGTTGCTGGACATGTGAGAATTACTATATAATTGATAACTCTTGCTCATCAAACTGTTCATGTTTCATGGTCCAAACAGACTAGACTGAACTATGAGATAAACATATTGGACATGTGAACTATAGAGATTTATATAAATTGAGTAAAAGAGATCACTTATGTGGCTTACCCAAGCTGAAAAAGATAGAAAAAGTCTGTGGCGCATGTCAAATCGGCAAACAGATAAGGAGTAGTCACAAGAAAGTGAACTCCGTAGCCATGACTAAACCTCTAGAACTACCACATGGATTTAGTAGGACCAACTAGAACGAAGAGTAGAGGTGGAAAGAAGTATTTTCTGGTCATTGTTGATGACTACATCGATATACATGGGTAGCCTTTTTAAGAGAAAAATCAGATACTCTTGATGAAGTCAAAAAAATCTTAAAACGTATCCAAATTGAAAAAGAGATATTTGTGGTCAAAATTAGAAGTGATCATGGAACCAAATTTGAGAGTAGCAATTTTGAGAAGTACTATCATGATCACGGTATATCGCATAAATTCCCCAATCTTAATGGTAGTGCACTTATTTGCACTCAGGTTTATCAATTACGTGACTAGTTGTGTCTTGTAGTCGGATGAGTTGTTGACAAAAGAAGACTGGCGACGCAACTGGAGCTAAAGCAGGAAAAGCTACATTAAAGATGAAGAACTGCTTCTACGATCTTAAACCTTACAAATAGATGATCCCAATCAAAATAGGAAAACCCACTTAGGTTATCTATTTTAAGCCAATCCCAAGTCCATATTTTATATCCCATAGTCTTGGCTTAAAGTCCCAAGTTGGTGAAGGATTTATTGGACAAAATCAGGAAAATCTATCAATTGTCGGTAGGACAAAGGTGCCATCGAATGACACTTTCAGTAGCACCGAAGATGCCTTCGGTACCACCGAAAATGCCCAAAATGTTTCAGCAACTTTCAAAGAAAATTCGGTACCACCGACTCCTACCGACGTACAAATTTCGGTGCCACCGAAAGGAGTAAAAATCATCCAACAACTTGAGAATTTAATTCGGTACTACCGATAGACAATTCGATATTATTGAAGCAAGTTCGGTGGTACCAAAGGTCACTTCGGTATCACCGTAAACTATCCATTTTAAAGCCATTTTCTATTCGTTGGAAGCTTTTATCTATAAAAATGGCTTGTACGAACTTGCAAAATAAGTGGATTAAGGCAACCTAGAGTCTATAGTGTATCCCAAGCTTATCCTACCCTCTTTAGACTCTATCCATACGAGTTCATGATCTCTTCATTGTGATTCATCACTTCATGAGCATTCAAAAGCTCCTATTGATGAAGAACATGAACTCGTGCCTTCTCTAGAGTATAAAGGCCAAACAAATAGGAAAACCCTTTGCCTTTTGATACTCTAGAGCATGTATAGGTTGAATCCCTTAGGAAATCCACTCATTATCCTAGATAAGAGATTCAACCAACTCCCTAACCTTGGTCACCTTGATAGGTACATCAAATGCAAGGTTCTAGATCGCGAAGCTAAACTAACAGGGAAATCCAAGCTACTCGATTAGGGGAGCACCGGGGAGCTGATTCAAGCACGAAAGCGCGAAGATCAAGCATCCCAAGATGAGCTACAAAAGTGAACTCAATCCGACAAGTAAGCGTCATGGTTAAGAGTTCAAAAGTTTAGTCTCTATTCTCGTGTAGGATTAAGATTAATAGTTTTCCATCAGCAAACTCGATTGGGTGCCTTGTGTGGGACCTTGGCGGGTGGTCCTAAACATTAGGTGCTTTGTGTGGGACCTTGGTGGGTGGGCCTAAACTTAGGTGTCTTATGTGGGACCTTGGCCGGTGGGCCTAAATGGTAGGTGCCTTGTGTGGGACCTTAGCTGGTGGGCCTAAACATGGGTTCTAGGTGTAGGACCTTTACTCTTACGGAGAGCATAAATTGGTGTCCTTAGTGTAGGACTGTAAAGGTTGTTGGTGAACCTGATTTAAAACCATTAATAGTGAAATCCGGTGCACTCTGGGATTGAGTGTGGATGTCGGGAGTGGAGTAGGCACGTAGCTGACCACTATACATGCTTGTATTTGGGATTGTCATTTGTGCATCTGTTTAATCATACTTATATATGCTTGAATGTTTAAATTCTTATACATGATTGAATGAATGTTATTTGATTGATAGGAAACACTTCTCACACACGAGCTCACTATGATATAGGCTAGTTGCTTTATTGGTATATCTTAAGCTGCCTATGTGATTGGACCCTCTAACTGGCTTGGAAGCCATTAGAGTTACATTGCCTTGCTAAGTTTATTTGTAAATCATTTAAGTTAGGCAATAGAAGTTTTTATTTGGTACAATCATTTAAAAAGTCCTATCCCCCCCCCTTTAGGACTATAAGAACAGTTCCATACTTCTACTAGTGTGGTGCAAACCACAATTTCAATTGGTATCAGAGAGGGTTCCTCGTGAAAGGCTTAACAACCAAGAGGAAGATCCAAACAAGAAGTTGGAACAATGAGTAAAGAAGGATCGGCTGTCTCTCTGCCTCCTCTCTTTGATGGCTCAAAGAAAATAGTTACCAAATGGGTAATGCAAAACAAACATAAGTGCCTTGGAAATGACTCGGGCCCTTATAACATCTGGTCCATGTGAATATGGGGAGATGTTGATAAGTAAAAAATGAACAATATATATATATATATATTGATTAGTTAAGAAGTAAATCACAGTTGGTTAAAATTGATTCTAGAACTCTAAAAAGCATATTACTTTTGAATCAATTCACAAAAAATCTTGACTAATAAGTTCTTCATGGAGTTTGATAAAAATGCTTTCATGTTAAACAACTCCATATAGAACAAGTATCATTCATAACTTTTGAGATACTCATGAATAATATGATACTTATATTAAACCAGAAAAGGTTGATACACATACTGCAATTAAACGTTTATTACCTATTGATCAACCTTCTCTAATGAATGGTTATTGGTTCATTTTGAACTAAATTGGTATATCTTAGGATCATACATCCTATGGAAGCTTTAAAGACAAACCAAAGGATTAAGCCTGATGACTGGTCTAATTGATAAATTTAAGGATTTCTTGCCTCTAAACATTTTGATAATTCCATGATAAAATCTTATCATGAACATATGTACGTCTTAGGAAAATTTGTTACAACAACCTCTGAGTTGCAGGGATACTTCGGTAACATTGAACTTACCTTTGGTACTACCGAAATTGACCCACGTCAAACTACTTAATATCCCTCGCTGCTCAATTTTGTTTTGTTTGTCACTTCTCTTGTTTCTACCCTAGTTTGCGGAAAGACTGTGCAACCAAAAATCAGCAAAATCTAAAGGTATTCCATAGTGATTTTTTCCTTACATCTCAAAAACTAAGATCACTTGCCTCTGGTTCATCTCCTCTTGATAGGTCTTTATCATTCCTCTTCATTTCACTAAATGGAGTCATCACCGCCTATAGAAGACAGATCAAAGAAGAAGCATGATAGAGAAGACTCAACTAGATCTAGGCAAAAACTCTGTGTTCCAAAGCGAGGATGATCTTCTAACCAATTGTCTAGACCTTCATCCTCTTCAAATCCTAACTCTGCAAGTCCTATTGCTACTAAATTCTTAAAGAGAAGGATTGTATGTGAAAGAAGAGTAGATGTGAAATGTCTTCAAAAATCTAAAGTTTAGGAAATTCTTTCACAACAAGGATGGCTGTAAGTTCTTTCGTTTGGAGGACTAGTTAATGAAACCCTAGTCCGATCATTTTTGTCTCATTGCACATTATATAGTATTTTCAAGGCTGACTGTGATGGTCGAATAGTTAAAATTACCCCATATTGCATTTCAACTCTTATATGTATACCATTGAGCTCTAAACAACCCTCTAATTAAACCTACCCACTGAAGCAAAAATGGCTATTCGGACCAAATTTTTATGCAATGGGAATGATGTACCTTAGCATCACAGAAATGCATTACGAGCCACAACTATGTCCCATGATTATAGTATATTCCATTTGATTTGTATTTCCAACATCTATTCTAGATATGGTAATCATACTGAGCTTACACCTTTCATGGTAGAGACCATATATCACATTGGTAAAGGGGAACCATTATGCCTGTCTACCATGATATACGATGAAATTATTTCAAGATTTGTGTCTAACTCCAAAGCAATACCTTTCAGACATTTTTTTTTTTTTTTGTAAGTTAGCCCATCAATACGAATCCAGGCTAGCTGAAGGTGAATCTATATCAGTTCCAAAAATCAATATAAATAGTATCAAGAAATTGAATATCTCTTCTGTGAATGAAATTGATAATCCAACATCAACAAAATAAGAGCTTCCAGGGAAAGAAGATGAAATGATCAAAGAAGGCCTAGATACCCATTTACTAACCTTAGCTCCAATAGCTTCTACTCCTCAGAAGAATGCTCTCATGAAAATTTTGGAGGAACAATCAAGACTTGGTGAGATGATGAAGTCAATAGAAGAAAAGCTCCAATCACTACAACAATCAATGGAACAAATTGCAGCACATCTTTCATGTCCTCAAGTTGATGATATCAATGGTCCTTCCTAAAGTATCAATGTGACAGAATTGACATTTTCCTATATTTTTGTTGTGTTAAGGATTCTTGAATGCCTTCAAATATTTTTTGATATAGTTCGAATTGTTTTGATAGCTAACATTATAAGAAAATTAGAGAATTTTAGCCTCATTATGTGAAGTCAAGGATTAAACTTCATTTTGATACTACCTTGCTTATCTTTATGACAGTATAAAATTTATTGAAAAATCTTTATATCTGTCTACTGCTGAAACTACATATGCATGGTTTAAATTCTTGCTGGAATATTCCACTCACTTTTATTACTATGTCTAAGAATACGGAGCTTTATATTTTGTGTTTAATATATGCATATTCTTAAGATTGGTTGATTATCGTAATCCTCGTTGCTTAATATTTCTATACATGATTACAACATAACAATGGTTAAAGGCAAAGGCAAGGCTCCTACAAGAGGAGAAAACCCCTCTAGAAGAACTAATAATTGCCGCTCTCCTAATTCAAATCCTACCAAAATGGCTATGTCAAGCAAGACTGTTTATGATAGATGGATCAGTTCCTCTCTAGTCGGACCATATGGGATCAATATCTACTTATGATCAATTGGGTCGAATAATCTGTTGTACTTTGGAGGAGAGGTTCAATATGACCTCATTCATCCGTTCTTAAACTCTTGTCACACCGTTCAAGATGATCCTCCATCAATCAGGATCAACTTTATGAACAAAACTAAGGAGATCACTCCTTTAGTGCTGAGTAAATTACTACACCTCAATGTCACACACATTTCCCCAACAGATCGTCCTTGAAATCATCTGGGAGTTTGGAGTGAATTAACTCAATTACTGTGTGATGGTGCAACAATTCCCTGGAACAAATGAAACTATCTCCATTCTGAGTACCAATGCATACCCATGTGAAGTTTTGGGAGATTTTATCTCTCCATTTGTTCTGAATATCTTGTATGACATTTTTCAGGGGATTGAGATATGCCTACCCACTCTTATCTTGAAACAGTTGATCCTAGTAGTCAAGGGAGTTCATTGTACTAGCCTGCCCTTTCCAAGTGTTGCAAACTCTCATAATTCCTTGGTTTGCCTCCTACTCATGATATGGTATATCTTGTCATGTGCTTTACCAAGGAAACTCTGATTCAACTGAATGTAACTACACCTACGCTAAAGGAAAATGATGAATGCAAGAGCGGCGAAGAAGCTCAAAACACTCCAATGGCCACTAGCTGGGACTCTTGCCACACACCTGTGCCAGCACCAAGTCCAATTTCTGTCAGCACTAGGCGCCTGCTTCATCAGAACGATCTGATCCGTCTTCTTCATGATGGATAATCCAATTTAGAAGCTCGCCTTCGGCAGTGTGAATATCGGCTCTCTAGTATTGAATTACGTCTTGATGCTCTTCAACACACCGGGGAGCACATTACTGAGCTACTTTTGTCTCGTCGTACTCATATTCCTCCTTATGAGGGTGGATCTTCTCGATGAAGTTTTATTGCCGTGTTGTTGTTAAATCTGAATAATTTATTTTGAAATGTTAGTTTTAGTATGCCTTAAGGGCTTGAATTTTAAATGTTTTGGATGATGATGGCTTCCTATACCCAAGCTTGGGGTAGTAATTTTGATGAATTTATGGTGATATCTTTTCTGCTCATGTTAGATACTCTCTTTATAGTTATCTTTTCTATCTGACATAAGATTTGATTGCTTATGATTATATATTTCCTTGTTTGGATGATAATCTTTATACTTATATCATTATATATCCTATTTACCCTCTAGATTATCATCTTTATGTTATTGGTTTATTTCTTGGTAAATCCTTTGCCAATAACTGAGAAAAAGGGGGAGAAGAAACCTACCCACCAAAATAATGTTGTTCTTGCAGAAAGTGTTTGTTTCTCTTATTACAGGTTATTCTTAGTAAACACTAAGGGAGAGAAGCATAATTTTGTATTACATGTCATGTCTTGAGTTGTAAATCTATATATTTGATATGTAATTCTTTTTGTTTTAGAATGTCATTGGTATGGACCATGACACAATCATAGGTTAGGTTGTTTTTGTTATGTATTGACAAAGGGGGAGATTGTTAATACACTTATTTGCACTCATGTTTGTCAATTACGTGACTAGTTACGTCTTATAGTCAGATGAGTTCTTGACGAAAGAAGACCGTTGACGCAACTAGAGCTAAAGCAGGAAAAGCTACATTGAAGACGAAGAACTGCTTCCAAGATCTTAAACCTTGCAAACAGATGATCCCAACCCAAATAGGAAAACCCACCTAGGTCATCTATTTGAAGCCAATCCCAAGTCCATATTTTATATCCTATAGTCTTGGCTTAAGCAAGTACCAAGTTGGTGAAAGATTTATTGGACAAAAACAGGAAAAATCTGTCCACTATCAGTAGGACAAAAGTGTCACCGAATGGCACTTTCAATAGTACCGAAGATACCTTCGGTACCACTGAAAGTGCCCAAAACATTTCAACAGCTTTCAAAGAAAATTCTGTACCACCGACTAGAATTTTGGTACCACCGACTCCTACTGACGTACAAATTTTGGTGCCACCAAAAGGAGTAAAAATCATCCAGCAACTTGAGAATTTAATTTGGTACTACCGATAGACAATTCGGTACTATTGAAACAAGTTCAGTGGTACCAAAGGTCATTTCGGTAGTACCATAAACTAGCCATTTTATAGTAATTTTCTATCCTTTGGAAGCTTTTATCTATAAAAATGGCTTGTAGGAACTTGTAAAATAAGTGGATTAAGGTAACCTAGAGTCTATAGTGTATCCCAAGCTTATCCTACCCTCCTTAGACTCTATCTGTATGAGTTCTTAATCTCTTCATTGTGATTCATCACTTCCATGAGAATTCAAAACTTCTATTGATGAAGAATATGAACTCATGCCTTCTCTAAAGTACAAAGCCCAAACCAATAGGAAAACCCTTTGCCTTTTTATATTCTAGAGCATCCATAGGTTGAATCCCTTAGGAAATCCACTCACTATCCTAGATAAGAGATTCAACCAACTCCCATAACCTTGGTCACCTTGATAGGTACATCAAATGCAAGGTTTTAGATCATGAAGCCAAACTAATAGGAAAATCCAAGCTACGCGATCGGGGGAGCACTGGGGAGCTGATTCAAGCACAAAAGTACGAAGATCAAACATCCTAAGATGAACTGAAAGTGCACCTGCTAGTGCCCTGATTTGTCAAGTTACGTGTGTGGTGAGTCAGACTGGCTACAGAACTCGATAGGAAGATTATCTCAAGCGTCTGCCTCAATCGGATATGTGGGAGCTCGCAATAGGTAAATCATAGCCTCACATCCCATGTCCCAAAACACCGGGTGATTAAAACCCTTAAAATAAGATCGACATCTTAGGGTTTTTAAAGTGAGAAAAGTTTTTACAAAATAGGAAAATTTCTAAGTTTTTCTCGCCTTGTCGATTTTTTCGAAGCACCCTCGATATGATCGACCTGCACTGTCGATGTCCTCGATACCTTAACGATATTATCGATAAGAGGACCAAAATATCCAGTAACTAAATATTCATCTGGACGGAATTATCAATGTATCGATACACCTATCGATATGATCGATAAAGGCACTAAAAATGTCCAGCAACTTCACAATATATCTAGACGAATTATCGATGTATTGATACACATATCGATATCATCGATATTCAAATCTCGAGACCATCAATAGTAGCTTGATAAGATCGACAGGCAGATTTTTGATGCCCCTATTTTTTAATGAAAATCTCAAAATTCTTTGATATATCGATGACCGTCCGATATGATCTGAATTCAAATATCAATAAGATCGGAGGTCCATCGATGATATCGACAGTGGGTGTACATTTCTTACAACTGTTATTTTAGGTTATTTTTTAACTATGATCGGGGGCCCTTCGATTTAATCGATATTCAAATATCGATAATATTGACACCAGATCGATTGTATCGAACAATGCAATAAACTGTCCAGCAAGTTCAAAGATAAATCAGCTGGATTTATCGATGCCTCGACTCTGATCTCGATATCATCGACATTTAAATTCCAATGACCTCGACGGTTCCCCCGATCATTCATGAAAACCTGAAATATCTCAAAGTCAAGTCTCTCTCATTTTTTAAGTGTCGATGGATCGAACCTGTCATCGATGAAATTGAAGTTCGAAATCCGATGACATCGACAATAACTTCAATTCATCGACCAATTGGCAAAGAGTTTCAAAAGCGTATGACATCGAGTTCGAGTCATCGAGCGGACCATCGATGCTATCGAGAGTATACGCCCGATTATATCGAACTCTATCATAAATGTGACCGTTTTATATCCGTTGGAACTTTTTGCCTATTTATAGAGGACTTGTCTTTTGTTGCTGTGAGAGAAAGAAAAGAGAGCTTTTGTGTGTTTCACCTCATATCCTATATCTAAAGCCCTTTCTCTTGAGGGAGTTCATCCTCCAATCCACCCTCACCATTGATATTCAATATAGTGGATTGTAGAATGAACTTTCGCATCCAAGGATCCTCCAGTTACTACCTTAATGACAAATCATTATGCTGGGATACCTTGAATGCATAAGATTGGAACTACTCTACCTTCCTTATAGGTAAACCTTTAGAGAGTAGGATTCCATCTTAATCTTGACCCAACCCTAAGCCTAGTCTTGGTATATCTTTTATGTTGCGGATCAAGGGAGCAGAAGACTCTTCGTCAATAAGGAGGAGGAGATCTTCGGCATTGTGCTTAACGGGACTCATCAACTTATCTGTAAGTATCTAGAGTCCAAGAGGACACTTGTGATCATTCCTTTCTAAGATTGGGTCTTAAGTGGTTCTCACCCTTTGAAGCCCTCGTAGGAGGCCTCCAGCAGGAGTGTACGCTGTGGGTGCGTTGTGTGGACCCTTGCTTTGTAGAGAGCATAAACATCTGGTTAGGAGTGAACCAGTGAAACTTCAAGGTTAGAGGTGAACCGAGTAGAAACCTCTGGGTGTGTTGTGTGGACCCTTGCTCTATGGAGAGCATAAACATCCGGTTAGGAGTGAACCAGTAAAATTTCAGGGTTAGAGGTGAACCGAGTATAAACCTCCGTGTAAAGGTTGAAGGTGAACCTGATTTAAAACCTTAGGTTTGAGGTGAACCCTGGGAAACCTCCTTAGTGAAATCCGGTATACTCAAGGGTTGAGTGCGACAGCCGGGAGTGGACTAGACTTATCGTCGAACCACTATAAAATGATCGTGTTTGTGATTACTTTCTCTATGTGTGATTCATGACAATGCATTCATATTCGTATATCTAATCACATCACATCACACACACACACAGTCACATCCAACATAAACTAAGTTGCATATTGCTATATCTTGATTAGTTTGTGATTGGATCCTCTACTTGGCTTGGAAGCCAATAGAGTTACATTTGAGTAATCCTGAAAGTTGCATACATGATAGGATTAGTGTGATAGGATTTTTAAATAACTCATAAATCTTTAAAAAGTCCTATTCACCATCCTCTAGGACATATTAGCATATTCTGACTTCAACTTAAGCGGTCTTCACCGCTATTTCATGAACTACAAAAGTGAACTCAATCTGACAAGTAAGTGTCATAGTTAAGAGTTCAAAAGTTTAGTCTCTATCCTTGTGTAGGATTAAGGCTAAGGGTTTTCCATCAACAAACTCGATTGGGTTCCTTGTGTGGGACCTTGGCGGGTGGGCCTAAACTTAGGTGCCTTGTGTGGGACATTGGCCGGTGGGCCTAAATGGTAGGTGCCTTGTGTGGGACCTTGGCCGGTGGGCCTAAACGTGGGTTCTAGGTGTAAGACCTTAGCCGGTGGGCCTAAACGTGGGTTATAAGTGTAGGACCTTTATTCTTGTGGAGAGCATAAATTAGTGTCCTTAGTGTAGGACTGTAAAGGTTGTTGGCAACCTGATTTAAAACCATCAATAGTGAAATCTAGTGCACTCTAGGATTGAGTGTGGATGTCAGGAGTGGAGTAGGCACATAGCTGAAACACTATACATGCTTGTGTTTGGGATTGTCATTTATGCATTTGTTTAATCATGTTTATATATGCTCGAATGTTTAAATTCTTATACATGATTGAATGAATGTTATTTGATTGATAAGAAGCACTTTTCACACCTGAGCTCACTATGATATAGGCTAGTTGCTTTATTGGTATATCTTAAGTTGTCATCTGATTGGACCCTTTAACTGGCTTGGAAGCCATTAGAGTTACATTGCCTTGCTAAGTTTATTGTAAATCATTTAAGTTAGGCAAAAGAAGTTTTTATTTACTGCAATCATTTGAAAAGTCCTATTTGCCCCCCTCTAGGACTATAAGAATAGTTCCATACTTCTACTAGTGTGGTGCAAACCACAATTTCACCTAAAACACCTCAACAAAATGAAATTGTTGAAAGAAAAAATAGAATTCTACTAGAAATGGCTAGTGTAATGCTAGATAGCATGAATGTACCAAAAAATTTATAGGTTGAAGCTGTTAGTACTGTATGTTATATCATAAACCGTGTTTACGTTAGAAAAGCTAAAAAATAAAGCTTATGAATTATGGTTTAATAAAAAGCCCTCAGTTAAATATTTTTAAACTTTTGGAAGCAAATGTTTTATATTACGTGACTGCTATGCCCTAAATAGCCGGGCATGACGAGTTCTTAACAAAAGAACTGGAGTGATTTAAGAATCTATAAATGTTATGATAGATAATCAAGAAATCACACCCACTCCAAATCAAGATGATAATGAAGTCAAAGTAATTGATATACTTGACTCTTCATCTAAATCAGTTAATACCGAAATAATATTCCTTAAAGACCATCCGACTAATCAAATACTTGGTAACCCTTGTACTGGTGTTCAGACAAGAAGACAACTAGAAAATATATGTAATTATGTCTGTTTCACTTCCCAAATTGAACAGGCCAATGTAAATGAAGCACTTGCTGATGAAAGTTGGATAATTACCATACAAGAAGAATTAAATCAATTTGTTAAAAATAATGTATTGTACTTGGTTTCGAGACCTACTGATAAACATGTAATTGGAACCAAATGAATTATTAAGAATAAAACTGATGAAATGGGTAATACAATCAGAAATAAGGCTTGACTGGTTGTACAAGGGTACACTCAAATATAACGTATTGATTATGATGAAACATTTGCACCAGTTGCGTGCCTTGAATCCATAAGATTATTTATTTCGATTACATGTCATAAAAAATTCAAAAAATATCAAATGAATGTCAAAAGTGCATTTTTAAATGGTGATTTGCATGAGGAAGTATATGTTGAACAACCAAAGGGTTTTGAAAATGTTAAACTTCCAAATCATGTGTACCGTCTTAAAAAGGCACTTTATGGTTTGAAACAAGATCCCTGGGCAAGGTACGAAAAATTGACTAAATTTTTACTTAGTCATAATTTTTTTATGGGCAGTGTTGATAAAACCTTATTTGTCAAGAAATATAGCGATCATATATTGATAGTTCAGATCTATGTTGATGATATCATTTATGGATCTACATGCACTAACTTATCTATTGAGTTTGCAGATCTAATGAAATCTAAGTTTGAAATGAGTATGGTTGTCCATTTAAATTATTTTCTTGGATTACAAGTTAAACAACTTGAAGATGGTATATTCATCTCATAGACCAAATATGCCTTGAACCTTGTAAAAGGGTTAGGGTTTGAGAATGAAAAAATGTAACATCCCGAATTTTCATGGCCAGAGTTTATACTCGTGCTCGAAAAAATCGGGTGTTAATAATGTGTAAATCGGATGCTTTAAAAATTGCACTTTTTTTCCATTTAGATCACATCCAGATACATTCATGAAGGTAACATTCATAAGAAAAAAATTGACTGTATTGATTATTTCATCAGAGTAAAAGAATTCAGTAAATAATCCAACACCCTCTCAATGGGAGCTTATTACATTTATCAAGTTCGCAGTGGAAGTATAAAACTAATTCATAAAACTATCTTTTTATTCTTTTAGTATAATCTTTCATAAAGAGATGGTCCTCTAGGTCTTCAATCTGTATGTCACCTACATCATCTGTACGATTGGAGAGGGTCAACACCTTACTCATAGTGATGGTTATCCTTCAAGATTAACAATAATTCAAGAGATTCATAAAAGCAATATAAAGGTTCTGATACATCCCATACTCCATAACTACGAGAGGTATCAATATGCACAAGCGATCTACATGAGATGCATGCCTAGCAAAGTATATGAGGTTTATCACACTTAATGATCGCCACAATGTGGAAAATAATTAGAGTTATCCGGCTCGCTCTGCATCCTATTCTATAGAGATTCGTCGGTGTGTCTCACGTTTAACATGGTTTTACATAGTTATCCCAAGACGAACACAACACATGACTGGATGAAGTACGTGACACGATTTATTCATGGAGTGACTATTTGCGACATCCAATCCCAGACGTGATGTAACATGCATTGCGAATCACTTACATCGATTTATGCATCACTACACATGAAACATGGAATTACATGTCACCCCAGGGGCTGCTACCGAAACCACATTACGTCCACTCTATTTATTCAATTGTTAAAAGGGCAATTCCCAACATAGTACTTGCATCAAAGAGAGAAATCCATTGAATTATGGGAGTTCTGGAATATTAAGACACATGCCCAAGCTATAGAGGTAAATAGTACAAGGTTAAAAAATAAAGGAGATGAGTAGCAATGGCTAACTCAATAAAGAGGAGGGTGGCAATGGCTTACTCAATAATAAGGAGAGTAGCAAGGGCTAACTCAACAAAGAGGAGAGTGGCAATACCCAACTCAATAGCAGGAGAGTAGTAAGGGCTAACTTAACAAAGTTGTAAAGGCAAAGGCAAGGCTTGTATCCATTGCCCCACATAACTTCATAGAGATCACATGTAATTAAAGTCATACTATAATATTTCAAAGGATAGACAATTGATGGTGGGAAAATTATATGATCACAGGGAGAGAATCATAGTAACATAGAAATATGTAAAAGACAAGTAAATCATACAACTTATATTAAGGTAAGCTTAAAGGATAAAATAACTCTCACCTTTGAGGTTGAAGTGCCCTCTCATCTTGTTAGAACCTAGTGCGTGCACTTTAAATTCGACTTCAACCATAAATTTCACCAATTATATGATTGGGGCTTAATTCAGGGCTTTATCTTTAAACTAATTATTATTTAAATTAAAACTTAATATAAACCTTCATGTAAATAGCTAACTTACCTTGATCAACATCTGAGTCTTGGCCCAAAAACGGGTTTAATGCTCTTCTTTCACTCAGTCGACTCGGTCATGACTCGAATCCATCTCTCTCTGTTATTTCTTCTTTTTCTTATTATCATTTTTCTTTCCCTTTCTTCCTTTTCTTTTCTTTCTCTTTCTCTTTATTCCCATGCTCTTATTTTTCCTTTCTCCTTAGGCTGGAATGTCCAGTGGTACTCAGAGCATGCCTGAATCAGACCTAGGCTCGGCAAGTTGCTGCTTTTAGTGGCATTAGTCTCTCTCTTTCTTCCTTTTCCAATTCTCTCTCTCTCTCTCTTCCCATTCTTGTTTCTCTTTCTCCTATTGTGCATTCCACAACATTGGGAGGAGTGTATTTATACAGGCAAGGATTCTCTAGAATTATCTTGCATAAGATGCATAATGGATGCATGGTTGCGTACGGAAACCGCCTGCAGCCGGTTTATTTCCTCCTCCCTTTTTTTGGACGACGTGGAGAAGGTCAAACGTCCCCCTTCTTGATTTTAGACAGCTTAGATTGGAGCTGGATGTCTAGGTTCAGGCGTGTTGGGGTCTTAAAAACAGCTGGTTTCTCGCTGGAAACCGTTTTTCAGAAAGGAGATAGAAGAGGTGCGAAAAGATCTTGGTGTAATCCTTGTTATTCCGTCTCCTCTTCTAGTTGGGAAGGGTCGAAATTCCCTTTCATGGAGGTTAGATGGCCTGGATCTGATAGAGTTTCCGTGTCCATGAGTTCCGGTGGGAGAACTCGCGGACATATTCTGTTTGGGTGCTGTTATAGCGAGTTCGGAAAGGTGTCGACTTGGTTCAACCACCGGATCAGGTGGGGTCCAATTATGGTGTGCCCTTGGGAAATCCACACCCTTCATCTATTTTTTAGGATGATGTTAGGCCATGGGCTAAAACGTGAGGTAAATTCGAGTACCGAGTGGGCTGCACCATCAGTTAATGTGGTGATGTGTTCGCTGTTGCTGTGAGTACACTAGTGTGCATGTATGCACATGGACGACATGGTTTCATTCGGACCAAGCTCCCTAACGTGATGAACGGTTCATGGCAGGCCTGTATCCTAGTTCGTACCATTCCATAGACTCTCACGATCCTCCCCATTGAATTCCGGCAATTGGCGACCTGTAATCTGCATTTAAGTGCGACCCTAAGTCATATCCCGTATATCTGAGTTAGCTCGACTCGAGACTTGTACCCTAGTGACCGCGCCATCACCGTGGTTCCAACACCACGTCTTGCACACCTATGTAATACCCAGGTTAGGAGTTGTGGGCCCGCACATATTTTAAAGAAATGCCACGCGTTTACAAAACCCAAGAGAATCTCTACCAAACATCTAATCAATCAATCAATCACAAGTCAAGTACATAACCCATCCCTCTCTTACATAAGCCTTACCCAAAAGTTAACCCTCATGTCATCTCTCCTTACACCACCATACCTCTCATCACATCCCTTTTACACACCCATCCCTCTCTCCTTACATCTCCCATCTTTCACTCATTCTCTACCATTTTTTCTAGCAACTAAGAGAGAAAAAGACTAAGGAGAGAAGAGCCAAGTGTGGCCCACTCCCTACCCCAAGATCTCCCATCCTAGCCATCCATACTTCATCAACCCCCATTAAAGAGAAAGCCTAGGAGCTAAGGAGTTTATGGAGCCTAGAAGAAGTAGAATCGATGGGTGTTTTGTAGGGTTAGATTGCAATTTTTGTGATGAACTAAGTGAGGCCTACTGATTTATGGTATGGATCCCATTTGGGACCCATCTTGATGTATGCATGTCCATGGAGGAGCTCATAGTGGCGGAGCTCCTCCCATCTTCGTTGTTTCTTTCTCTCTCTCTCTCTTTTTTTTTCTTGATAATGATCATGATGTGTGGCCCACCTGATGTGCACGACACATCTAGACTGTCCAGGGCTAACAGGCCCACCGTGATGCATTCTTATCCATGCTGTCTGTCCAGTGAATGGGGCCAGCATTGCTGCCCGTTTTAGGCCAGCCAGGATGAAGGAAATCACTAATTTCAGCTAATACAAAGTTGGTGGGTCCCACACGTGTGGACCCACCTTGATGTGTGTTGGATCCACACCGTCCAGAGGTCCTATGCAGCATAATTGCTGCTAGATTGAAGTCAACAACTTCTAGGGTCTGACATGAGGTATGTGTCACAACCATACCGTCCGTCCATTTTTCTTGATGGTGGGACCCACTCCACATGTGTTGTACGTGTGGAGGTGGGGCCCACATTGATATATGCATCTATATTCACACCGTTCATTGCCCAGGATGATGGGACCCCATGAGGTATGTGCTTTATACACATCGTCCAGTCATGGACGGTGGAAGCCCACTGATGCAAGTGTAACACTGGACGTGGACCCCCCACCTGATGTATGTATTGTATCCACACTGTCCATCCAACTTCCCAGCTCATTTTAGGTGTTGAGCTGAAATATGAAGCTAATCCAAATATCTAGTGGGCTGCACCATCAAAAGAGTTATTTTAATAGTGATAAATTGTTAGGGCCCGCTATGATGTTTCTGTGTGTCAAAACATATCCAATATTAGGCTCATTGGACCTGTCCTGAGCTCGGGAACCTAGTAGGTGGATTGGATCGCCCTGATGTGGGCCCTACCTATGAAAATCTATTGCAAAAAAAAAAATATCAAGCAGATGCTGCCGCTGCTAGTGTCCTGCTGTTTAGATAGGTAGGGACCGTGGGCCCCACCACTGGTCCCACTGTGATGTATGTCAGACATCTACATTGTGCATTTGATGGGTCCCCTTTAAATTCAAGGTTATCCCAAAAATCAGTCATACATGGAACTCAGGTGGTCCACACTACAAAAAGCAGCAAGGGATTGGATTGAACGTCTACTATTAAAACCCTTTTTGGGTCACCGAAGTTTTAGATCAATATGAAATTTATTTTTCCTCTTAATTCAGGTCATTGTGACCTTATGAGTGGGATGGAAAATAAACATTTTGGTGGGCCCCAAGAGGGACCCACCTACTGTAAAATGGATTGGCTAGTGTACAACACAGCTATATAACTGCTGTATTGACGTCAGCAAGTTATGGAGGGTCTGATCATGAGGTATGAGTTTGATCCACACCATCCATTGACCGTGGGACCCACCCCCATGTATTTCATCCACCGTCCAGCCCATGGACGGTGGATCCCAACCTGATGTAAGTGTTTTATTTACACCGTCCATAGGACGGTGGGCCCTGCCGTGATATATGTAATTATCCCACCGTCCATTTGGATGGTGGGGACCACCGTGATATATGTGTTTTACCTGTGTCGCCCATCTATCTTCTTGTGAGACCCACCTCTAGTATGTATTCTACATCCACACCGTCCATCTGCTAGCTAAACGTGGGACACACCATGATGTATGTGCATTGTTTGCACCGTTCATGAGACCCACTGCACATGTGCAGTCCACATCATCCGTCCTTGGGTCCCACCTTGTGATGTGTTGGATACTCACACCATCCATTCACATGGCCCTCACTTGATGTCGTGTTTGATCCAAGTTATCCGTCTGGTGGGGCCCATATGGAATGTGTAGGGCCCACCTTAATGTGATGTATTTGTGATCCATTTGGTGAGGCCCATTGTGATGTTCTTGTGGCCCATTTGGTGAGACCCAATGTGATGTAATTATGGCCCATATGATGAGGCCCATTATGATGTATATGCGGCCCATTTGCTGAGGCCCATTATGACGTATGAGAGGCCCAATGTAATGTACGAGAGGCCCAGTGTGATGCATATGTGGCTTATGAGTGAGGCCCATCATGACGTATATTAGGCACTTTGTGTGAGGCCTAATGTGATGTATTATGGCCCATCTGATGAGGCCCAATGTGATGTATTTATGGCCCATTTGGAATGTACAGGGCCCACCTTAATGTGATGTATTTATGGCCCATTGTGATGAATATTTGGCCCATGTGATGTGGCCCACTTGATGTATATGAAGCCCATGTAATGTGGTCCAATGTGATATATATGAGGCCCATGAGTGAGGCCCGATGTGATGTATGAGAGGCCCATGGGTGTGGCCCATTGTGATGTATTCGAGGCCCATGGAATGCGACCCATTGTGATGTATTCAAGGCCCATGAGTGAGGCCCAATGCGATGTATGTGAGGCCCTTGTGTAAGGCCCATAGCGATGTATATGAGGACCGATGTGATGTGTGATTCCACCATCATGTATGTAATGATGTTTATGTGAGGCCATGGCCCCACTATATGTTTGGCCCTATGAGGGCCACTCCTTGGGAGCAATGTTAGTTGAATGTCCACATTAATGGGCAATGATGGTTAAATGTCCATATTGTGACCTTCCCTTAGGCCTCGTTAGGCCCATTCTTGAAATGAGTAGGCTGTCTAGGCCCATCCTTGATATGAGGAGAGTACATCATCATCATATAACATGCTTAATATAGCTCCACGATCTATGCCCATGCGCATCATATGTATACTTAATATAAGGAGTGTTTGATCATAACACATGCCATTGGGCGGATTACTATGGGACTCCCTGAGAGACAAAGTTGACCCACATGATCGCATGTCACATGCAGGTTTAACGCATGACTAGATGGTATGACTCATGCATTCTGTATTTGTGTGACATGATCACTTCGCGCCCTAGCGAATCAGGGCTGTGGCCTCCACAGGTTCATTGTGGATGGCCAGAGGGGATACCAGAAATATTTGGTTCTAGCACTGTGGGCACATAAGATGTCCTTGGGTGAGAGTCACAGAATCCACTTGGTACCAGAGGACACCCCAACGTCTAGACCGAGTTGATACATGAGCGCCCTGAAAAGGCCTAGCTATATGTCCTAGAGGGGGGTGAATAGGACTATGCTAAATAAAACTTATAACAGCGGAATTAAAAAGAATATGATAGCCAAAATAAAACACAATGCAGGAAAGTAAAACAACCTCAAAAATTAGATCTTAAGAGGTTAATACAAATGTTGTTCTAAGGACAACCTTTCACCAAAAACCAGAGTTTATGGTAGGACAACCTTATTTCTAGAAAGATCTTTGTATCAAATCTCAAACCAAAGAGGAATACAGAATTAAGCACAAACTGAAATAAATTGTAATCACAGATGTATTGTTCTAGGGACAGCCATACACCACAAAAATGGTAGGGCAACCTTGCTGGAACAACTTTTAAATGAAATTGAATTTCAAACAAATAAAGGAATATTAGAAAGTAAATTCTAAATTATTACACAATTCCCACAATGCTTGAATTAAATGATTACAACATTCACCACCATACATACATCCCACAAATAAATAATTAAAGATTAGAAATGTAAATCATTCAATCACAACACAAGGGATTATAGTGGTTCGCCTGTGTGTTCACCAACTGTTAAACAACAGCCATAAGAATGCTACTCCACTCCTAATATCCTCACACAGGGGATATTAGCGTTCACTAACAAAATAGGTTTTCACAGGTTCACCCAAAACCTTTACAATTGTGTCTTTGTCTGTGGGCTTACACAATTAAAAAACCACACTACGAGTTTTCTGGCTCTCCTCGGATAACCAATACAACAAGATTTTTTCGGCAAATCTTGAAAGAAACCAAAACAGAAAGGAATTTACAATTAAATGTAAAATACACGATTATCTCCTTCGTCAGTAGCGGCAGGAAGAACCAAATCAGAGTAAATGATTGAATGTCCAAGTTCAATGTCCAGTACTCAATTACAATGGTTCTAGTTCTAATAGATTTTAAATTAAACCAACTAGGGCTTGCCTTAATTGATTTTGATTCCAAAGAAAGGGAATAACAATTCCTTTTATCAAAATAGATTGGAATAACAGAAATAAAATCAATTAAATAAAGCTAAAGAAAGGGAATATTAAATAAGCACACTTAGCTTAGATGGAGCACAAAATTATCTCTCAGAAGTTTGACGAAGATTGGCTTGAATGGATTAATTAATTCCCTCAATTCTTCTGAGATTCGTGCTCAATTTATAGGTGAGCAGATCGCATCTTTAACTGGTCTAGGGAGCTCTTCGACTAGTCGAAGAAGTAACAGATTTGAAAAAAATCAGGCGGGATAAGCTTTGACTGTTCTACGACTGGTAGAAGGTCTCCTTCGACTGGTCATAGGTCACCTTCGACTGGTCGAAGACCCTGTAAATAATCGCTGGACTTTGAGTCAAAGATTTTTGACTGGTCGACGATGCAGTCGACACTGTTCCTTCGACTAGTCAAAGAGATTCCTGGACTGGTCGAAGGCTAACTGAAAATATTCGAATTTTGTAACAACCTTACGACTGATCGAGAAAATTCTTAGACTGGTTGAAGCAAGGCTAGGACTAGTCGAAGAAAGCCTAGGACAAGTCTTCGGATGGCCCAAACTCATGTGACATATACATATGACTTATGTATCCAAAGTGGCCTACTCCTAAGGTCAACCTATGGTCAATCAAACCTCAACAAGAAGTAAGGACATTAAAACATTTAGGAACAAGTGACCTTGAAGTTTAAGCCTTGATGTCTTGATATAGTTCAATCTGATGTAGTTCAATCTTGAAAACTTGATGAAGCTTAGCCTTGAAAGCGTCTTGAGTTCTTTATGAACTGCCTTGTACACTTCTTGAATCATACATTCTTGAGACTTGTCTTGTGAGCAGTACTTGCAGTCAAGGTTGATCTTTGTACTTGTGAGCTTTGCTTGTTGTGATCTTTACTTGTTCATGAATGTTGATCTTTGAGAGAGCTTCACTTATCCAAGTTATATAACAGTGATTTTGGCATCACAAATTTGACAATCAACAGGGATATAGATTATAGCACTTACACGCCCGAGTGCCGAATACCAGTAGGCGGCGTCTCCCACTATGCATGGTCAGTTGGGAGGGGGTGTGGCCTTATCCGCCCGAGTGAGGGGGCTGTGAGTTAGGCTGAGTTTGACCAGCTTGTAAATGGGTCCGTTATCAATGAGCCGGGTAGGTATTGACAGACTATTGGCTAGGCGGATAGTGAGGTCTTTTCCATTCACTGGTTGTGCGGCTAGGGAGGCGGCAGCCATTGTGGAGTGTACTAGACCTTGGTGATATCCCAGAGATGAGTTATACTGATATATGGACTTACTGAGTAGGAATTGTGTACTCAGCATTTAACTTATTTATTCATGCATTCATTCACTATCCACTCGGGCTGGTGGTGCGTAATCAAGTCATCATGTGTACCTTCACAGTGGCCAGGATTTCAGTTGGGGTGCGCAACTAACCCGAGATCAGGAGTTTACCACATTGGGTCTGGCTATCCAAATTTAGGTATAAGACTGGTTTGGATAGATGTCCCTTGTGATGGACCCCACAGCCTGTGATAGTACGTGCTATCATCCCGACTTCACACTCCAGCTTGGTCATTTCATTCGCACTGCATATTACATTGCATCCTCAACACATAGCATTTAGTTTACTATGCTTCTGTATTGCATATATTGAATAGTTGATGGTATTATGGACTCAACAGGATTTTCATATTGTGTTACATTCACGGTATATGGCATTTGGGTTGATATGTTATTACATTTATATGGCCTAGACGAGGCTGATGGTAATCATGGTTCGTCAGAAATTGTATATTGTATTACATCCTCAGCATCTGATATTTAGTTCACTATGACATCGCGTTCGCACAGCCGATCTGCATTTCATACTCTGATATTATATGACTTATGTATTTTTCAGTATTTTTGCTTACTCTGATATTTGTGTACTTGGTACTTACCTTGCGCATACACTTACACCACCCTCTAAGCTTTCTATAAGCTTATGCACGTTAGATGCGTGCAGGTGGCGTTAGGTCGCAGTAGTCTTCTGGATCTTTAATTTTTGATATACGTATATTTCCCTTTTAGTAATGTATTCAACTGTTTATATTAGTGGATATGTGATGATGATGTTGCCTTTATGATTTGGGTAAACTTGTGGTTATGCTTCTTACGAGATAAATGTACGTTGAAAAATCCTCCTTGTAAGATCCCAAGATCGGAATCTGGCATATGGACGCTTAGAGTCGAGAATGGGGTACCATGGAGGCTGTCGACACCGAATTCGGCGATCGAGAATTCTGTGAATCTAGTTTTCGAGTTTGGGGCATAAAAGTTCAAATCTTTCATTTGGTCCATCACAGTGGCCCACAGACATTCCAAACGGACGGCATCCGTTTGAATCGTTGCTGGCAGGAAGACGTGAGAGAGGAAATCTCTCTTTTGGAGATTTTCTCGGTCAAAGTCTATTTGACCAAGCCATGCGATCTGGTGCACTTCAAGTGCACATGCACCATGTGTATGGGGTCCTCAGTGATGTCTATGAGAAATCTAATCCGACTATCTAGTTCCCTAGTCTAAATTGAGTTATTGGCCAAAGATCTGGCCGACCAAAAGTCCAGGTGGACCGCGCCTTAGAATTCTTCGACTTTAGAAGAAAATTTTGCTAAGTCGACTGTCAGATTCTTCCCAAACTTGATCATTGGCATATTTAACAGTTTATAATCTTATTTAAGGTAGACTTATTACTCATTTTTGTCGTTAATTGCTCCTACACCTCAATTGAGAGGGCGACATGGGTTTAAATGGATGAGTTATTTCAAGACGTTTTATTAGCAACCCAATAGTTTTTAGATGGATCTAATGACCAGTTCTGATGATCGTATCCATTGACATACGATGTGAAGCCCTGCTCCATTGATTTGTCTTGGGTTTCATAGTTGATCTATAATCCTAACAGTTAGATCTTGTGATCCAGAAGTGAAAGTGTCTCATATTCACTCCTTACTAGTTCTAGGTATTCTAAAGTTGGTATAAGTAGAGATCTATCCCCTCATCCTATTCTTAGAGGGTCATATTCGTTTTGGAGAATAGATATAAGGTTGGGATTTTGGCTAAATTGGTATCGTACACATGTACGTATTAAGTTAACTTTCATGGTAACGCTCGCGAACTTTCAATACTCGGGTATTGAAAAGTTCGGGGTGTTACAAAAAAAGTTTGAGACTCCAACGAGTACAACTCTTAAACTCTCGAAGAATGAATTAGGTAAAACTATAGACTCCCGTCTATATCGAAGTATGATTGGTAGTCTTCTATACTTAACTGCTAGTAGACGTGATATTGCTTTTGGTGTTGGAATATGTGCTAGATATCAATCTAGTCCTAAGGAATCACATTTAATTGTTGTTAAATGGATAATCAAATATGTCACAAGTTCTGCCAACTTAAGACTTTTGTGAGACCCGTATCCTAGCCCATACCATTCCGTATGCTTCTACGGTCCTCCTGGTTGAATTCTGGCAACCCGCGATTTGTTATCAACGTTTGCGCGTGATCTTGAGTCATGTCCCATATATCAGAGTTGGTTCGACCCGAGACTTGTATCCCTGCGACCACGCCGTCGCCGCGGTTTCGATGTCGCGTCTCACGCGCTGAGGCAATACCCGGGCCAGGAGATGCCCGCGTTTAGTTTGAGGAAAACACCGTGCATTGCTAATCCCAAGAGAATCCATACATCAATCCCATCAATCATTCAATCAAGTACACATAACTCCCACACTCACACTACCCATCCCCAAAGTCAACTCTCTCTCTCTCTCTCTCCACCCATCACTCCCCATAACTCATCCATCACTCTCTCTCTTACCTCTCTCTCATTCTCCAAGCAACCCACGTCCAACATTTCCATTAGAGAGAGGAGAAGCTAGTGTGGCCCACCTCTCTACCACTCAATCCCACCATGCAAAGACCATCTGCACCGTTAAAATGCATCCTTTGGAGCTCTAGGATGCATTGATGAAAAAAGAAGTCCATGATTAAAGGTGGGTGATCTTAGATTTTCTACCATGATTTTTGTGATTTGAGGGCCCACTTACGGTGGGACCCATCTTGATGTATGCATTGTTCAAAGAGGGACCCATAGTGGCAGGGTCCCTCCACTACTCACGACTCTCTCTCTCTCTCTCTCTCTCTCTCTCTCTCTCTCTCTCTCTCTCTCTTTCTTTCCCCTTCTCTGGTCCACCTTGATGCTTGATCTATGCCGTACATGTCGTGGGACCCACCTACATGTGGATTTCATCCACACCTTCCGTCCATCTCATAAGACCCACATGAGGTATGTTTTATCTAAACCGTCCATCTGTGGGCGTTGACCATGAAGTATGGGTTATATCAACACCACCGTCCATCAGTGGGCCACATGTGCATGGGGCCACCTCAACGTATGTGGCTGATGAGCCACGTGTACGTGACCCCTCCTGGATGAATTACATCAAACCGTCCTACCTTGGAACGTATAGCAGCCTCTATTGTTGGACTATATAAAGGGAAAAACAAATATCTGCTTTAATTCAAAAGTGGGCGGGTCACACTCACATGGACCTTACCTTAATGTATGTATTTGATCCACACCGTCCACCCTTTTTCCTAGCTCATTTTAGGTGTTGAGCTGAAAAATGAAGCCAATCCGAATCTCTGGCGAGCCATAATGTAGAGAATAGTGATTTTAGGTGATTTAAACTGTTAGGGCTCGCTGTGATGTTTCTACACACCAAAATATACCCAATATTGGGCTTGTTAGGCATGTCATGAGGCCGGGGACCCAACTGGCGAGGCAGATCCTCTTGATGTGGGCCCCACCTATGAAAATCCTAATAATAAAAAAAAAAAATATGGGGGGGGCTGTGGACGCTGTTGCTGTTGACGTCTAGAGGACACTGCAATTAGCAGCGTCTTGCCCCTTAGGACAGCCAGGGAGAATGGGCCCCACCTCAGGCCCCACCATGATGCATGTGGAGCATCCACACCGTGCATTTGACAAGTCCCCTTTAGGCATGGGTATATTCCAAAAATCAGTTGTACCTGAGGCTTAAGTTGTCCACACTATAGAAAGGAGTGGGGTATTGAATGTTTGCCATTGAAACCCTTTTTGGGTCATAGAAATTTTAGACCAATATGAAATTCGTCACCTTTTTCTTAATTATTTTTATTCAGGTCTTCGTGACTATATGGACAGATTGAATGGAAAATAAAAATTATGATGGGCCCCACGTGGGACCCACCTCCATGAAGTGGATAAGTTAGTGTACAATAGTTGTATAGTTGTTGTATTAACGTCTGCAAGTTCTCTGGGTCTGCAACCCACCTTGTTGTATGATTCACGTGGTCCAGCAGGTGAGACCCACGTGATTTATGTATTGTAACATCACCGTCTGATCCAACAAAGGACGGTGGGACACCATTTGATATATGTGTTTTATTCCAGTCGTCCATCATCTAGATGGTGGGACACCACGTGATGTATAGTGGGGCTCACCTTAGTATATGTGTTTTATCTCAACCGTCTGTTACATGGACTCCATGATGTATGTGTTGTATCCACCGTTCATCTGTATGGACCACACGTAATGTGAGTTTTATCCTGACCGTCCATATGTTTGGACAGTGCTGGACGCACCTGGCACAAACACCTTATCCGAGCCATAGGGCCACACGTGCTGGGATCCCCATCATGAGGTAAGTGTTATATCCCTAACGTCCATCTGTATTAGACGTGGGCCCATCCCACATGTGTGGCACGTGTGGGGATGGGACCCACCTTAATGTATATGGGTTTTATATGCACCATCCGTGCATAGGACGATGCTGGTGTTGTAGGATGCACCGATGTATTTATTTCAACCAAACCGTCCTCCATTGCTGGATGTGTGGGTGGGACCTACCCTGATGTATTTATTTTATATCCTCACTGTCCATATGCCAAGACGGTTAGACCCTTGTGATGTATGTGCTTTATTCAAGCCATTCATTTGTTCCATCAGGCAGTCCATCTGGACGATTCTTGTGGTGGACCCACCTTTGATGTGTTTTTATCCAAGTTGTCCACTTGCTTTTCCAACATGGGATTTCACCATGTTGTATGCATTTCATCCACACCATCCACATATCTGAACAGTGCTGGACAATATTTGGATGGCGCTGATTTACATGGACAATGTTTGATGGTGCCGATTTACATAGACAATGTTTGGATGGTGCTGATTACATGGGAAGTGTTTGGATGGTGCTGATTTACCTGGGCAATGTTTAGACAGTGCTGATCATCATTAGTGGGCCATGTGCCCCATGGAATGATAGTGTACAGTGATACACATGTTTCACCCACAACTATTGAAATGATATTCGTCGTGGCCCAAGTGACGTATTTTTGGCCCCTATGTCATGGCCTGATGTGATGTATACAAGGCCCATTGGTACAACCCATTAATACGACCCATCATGATGTATATTTAAGGCCCATATGATGGGGCCCACCTACTTGAATCTGTGGTCCATGGGCAAGTCCCATTGTGATGTATTCAAGGCCTATGGGCAAGGCCCATTGTGATGTATTTTCGGCCCAGATGGTAAGACCCAATGTGATGTATATGCAGCGCGTGTTGAAGGCCCATTGTGATGTATTTCCGACCTAGATGGCAAGACTCGATGTTATGTATGAGAGGCCCATGGTTGTGGCCCATTGTGATGTATTCAAGGCCCATGGGCAAGGCCTGATGTGATGTATTTATGGCCCATGTGTTGAGGCCGATTGTAATGTATATGCGACCCATAAGTGAGGCCCATAGTGATGTGTATTGGGTCTATGTGTGAGGCCATGGGCCCACTTTATGTTGGCTCTTTGTGGGCCACTGCTTGGGATCGATGTTGGTTAAATGTCCATATTAATGGGTGATGATGGTTAAAAGTCCACATTGTGACCTTCCTTAGGCCCTGTGTTAGGCCGAGTCCGATTGTCGAGGTCGATTGTATAGGCCGATTATCGATGCAGATTATCAGTGCCGGTTGTGATACCGATTATGAGTATGTGACAGCATAGCATCATGTACATGCCCATACACATCATTTACATGTTTATTATGAGACGTGGTTGACCATTGCATATGTCATTGGTCAAGTTGTCATGAGACTCCCTAATGGGTGGAAATTATCTAACATGAGCGCACGGTATGCGTATGATTGATGCATGACTAGTTTGTATGACTCATGCATCTTAGATTGTGTGTTGTGATTACTGTATGCCCTAGTGACATCAGGGCCGTAGCCTCCACAGGTATGTCGTGGATGGCTAGATGGGGCACCAAAAATGTTTGGTTCAAGCATCTGGGCACTTTGGATGTCCGTGGGTGAAAGTCCCTAAACCTCAACGGCTATGAGATACCCCAACGTCTAGACCGAATGGATACATGAGCGCCCGAGTGCCGAATACCAGTAGGCTACGTCTCCCACTATGTCGTGGTCGGTTGGGAGGGGGTGTGGCCTTATCCGCCTGAGTGAGGGGGCTATAAGCTAGCTTGAGTTTGACCAGCTCCCAAATGGGTCCGCTATCGACGAGCGGGGTAGACATTTATATACTGCTAACAGGCAGGTAGTGAGGTCTTTTCCACTCGCTGGGCTGCGCGGCCGGCTTGGGGGGGGGGAGCCAGCTTAGAGTGTACTAGACCCCGATAATGATCCCAGAGATGTACAATACTGATACGTGGACTTATTGAGTAGTAGTTGCATACTCATTCATTCATCCATTCACTATCCACTCGGGCTAGTGGTACGCAACTATTTGTTACGTGTACTTTTACAATGGTCAGGATTTTAGTTGGGGCACACGTCTAACCTAAGATCAGGAGTTTACCATATTGAGTCGGATTATCCAAATTTAGGTATGGGACTGGTTTGGATAGAAGTCCCTTGTGATAGACCCCATAGCCTGGGATACTACGTACTATCATCCCGACTTCACTCCAGCTTAGTCATTTCATTCGCACCGCATATTGCATTGCATTAGCAACATTTAGCATTTTGGGTTACTATGTTTCTAAATTTATATGGCTTAGATGAGGTTGATGGTATTCGTGGCTCGTCAAGATTTGCGTATCGTATTACATACTCGGCATCTGATATTTGGTTCATTATGATCTGCATTCCTTACTCTGATATTGTATGACTCATGGACTTACCAGTATGTTTCCGCTTACTCTGATATCATATGATTTATGATCTTGACAGTATTTCTGACATTGTATGATTATGGCGTTGTATTTGTGTGCTTAACACTTATCTTCCACACACACTTTCACCACCCTCTAAGCTTTCTATAAGCTTATGCATGATAGATGTGTGCAGGTGGCGTTAGGTCGCTGCAGTGTTGAGCTTGGAGCATGCAGCTATCCTCTGGAGCTTTGATTGTGATATATGTATTTTCCTTTCAGCATTATATTTAAATGTTTATATTAGTGGATATGTGATGATGATGTTACCTTGTGGTTATGCTTATTACGAGTTAAATGTATGTTGGAAAATCCTCCTTGTAGGATCCCAGGATTGGAATCTAGCATATGTGTGTTGGAGCCGAGAATGGGGTACTACGAAGGTTGTCCGCACCAGATTTGGTGATCGGGAACTTTATGAGCTCGGTTTCTGGGTTTAGGGTGTGACAAAAATTTGTATCAAAGCATAACTTGGGAATACCTAAGGATAACATCACATATTTGCTGATAGCTACCCTACACTCTATGATTGTTGATAACTTAGAATGATTAGGTCCTGAGTTCAAATAATTTAGCGATCTTCTATTATAGACCCCTAACCTGTGTGCCTTCGAGAGCTGTCAAGGTTGATAAGCGCCTTTGTTCTTCCCTATAGGACATGTCGCCCAAGAGAGTGATTCGAGCGACTTCCGCTCCACCAATAGATACCCCTGCTCCCCAGCCTGAGGATGTCACTCCTCTACCTGAGGCCGGTGCGGATTCAACCATACCCGTGAGTGCCTACCAATTACAGCAGATGTTACAAGCTGTGACGACCGCCCTTAAGGGGCAGGGCAGGCACCCCGTTGTTACACCAGCCCAGGCAGAGCAGGAGCATGCGAGAGCTGTTCTTTGAGAGTTCTGACAGTTTAATCCCCCGCGTTTCCAGGGCGAGCCAGACCCGACAACAGCCGAGAGATGGCACTCCAAGGTGGAGAAGATTTTTCATACAATGGGATGTACGCCCTAAAAGCGGGTCTGGTTAGCGGTATTTCTTCTCCAGGGTGAGGCCGAGCACTGGTGGACCTCTATTACTCGTGTTGTAGAACCTAATTTCGTCTGGACATGGGAGGATTTCATCGACCGATTCGACCAGCAGCAGTACTTCCCTAACCACATTCGTTGGCAACGAGAGTTAAAGTTCAAGACCTTGGTATAGGGAGACATGTCTGTGGCGCAGTATGTGACTTGTTTCATGGTGCGATCGAGGTTTGCGCCATATTTAGTTGATGATGAGTGAAAGGCTCACCGTTTTAAGAATAACTTACGTTTTGGCCTCAGGAGCAATATCGTTGGACACATACTCCCGACCTTTGAGCAGGTAGTTCAAAGGGCCTAAATTTACGAGGCAGAATGGAACGTTTTGCAAAGGGTTCGTGACCACAGAAGAGACCGAAAGAGGAAGACCCCCTCTGGTAATTTCCAGCAATAGCAGCATCAACAGCTGCAGAGGCACAGGAGTCGTCCATCTTTTCAAGCGCCAGCAGCACCTTCAACACCACCAAAGAGACCGTTTATGAGCGTTTGCTTCAGATGTAGTGAGACAGGGCATCGTAAGCTTGAGTGCCCCCATTTTCAGCAGCAATGACCTCTTCGGGGGGGGGGGGGGGCATACACCTCCTCAAAGAGGCCTAGGGAAAGTTTTATGCAACTCTGCAGGACCCTCAGTCGTCAGGAGCCACCAACGACCTTCGCAACCAGGCATTAAAACCATCTTATTTGATTAGTCATTGGTGAGATGGTGGGGTTACAAGGTATCCTAATTTCGATCGTTTCGGATCCAAGATCTGAGGTTTAGTAGGGGTCACCACAGTGTTGATGGGGCGTCTTGGGAGCGCAAGGTTAAGTTTATAGCGCGCTATCACCATCCTTATGTAAACTGATTGTGCCTTGACTTATATATGATGTTTCATATTACCTTGTCTGTTCTGTAAATTTTGAGGATGAAATTTTTATTAGGAGGGAGAGTTGTGAGACCCGTATCCAAGCCCGTACCATTTTGTATGCTTCTACGGTCCTCCCGGTCGAATTTCGGTGACCCGCCATTTGTTATCAGTGTTTGCACGTGATCCTGAGTCATGTCCTGTATATCAGAGTCGGCTCAACCCGAGACTTGTATCCCTGTGACCGCGCCGTTGCCGTGATTTTGATGTCGTGTCTCGTGCGCTGAGGCAATACCGGGGCCAGGAGATGTGAGCCCGCGTTCAGTTCAAGGAAAACACCATGCGTTGCTAATCCCAAGAGAATCTATCACATCAATCCCATCAATCATTCAATCAAGTACACATCATTCCCATCACTCACACCCATCTCTAAGTACAATTACTCATCCCCAAAGTTAATTCTCTCTCTCGCTCCACCCATCACTCCCCATCACTGACCCATCACTCTCTCTCTCTCTCTTACAACCTCTCTCTCATCTCTCTCTCATTCTTCAAGCAACCTACGTCCAACATTTCCATGGGAGAGAGGAGAATGTAGTATGACCCACCTCCCTACCACTCAATCCCACCATGCAAAGACCATTTGCACCGTTAAAATGCATCCCTTTGAGCTCTAGGATGCATTGATGGAAGAAGTCAATGATTAAAGGTGGGTGATTTTAGGTTTTCTACCATGATTTTTGTGATTTGAGGCCCCACTTACGGTGGGACCCAACTTGATGTATGCATTGTTCAAAGAGGGACCCATAGTGCGGGGTTCCTACACTACTCACGACTCTCTCTCTCTCTCTGTTTCTTTCCCCTTTTGTGGCCCACCCTGATGATCCACGCCGTACATGCCGTAGGACCCACCTGCGTGTGGATTTCATCCACACCTTCTGTCCATCTCATAAGACCCACATGAGGTATGTTATATCCAAACCGTCCATCTGTGGACGCTGACCATGAGGTATGTGTTATATCAACACCACCGTCCATTAGTGGACCACATGTGCTTAGGGCCACCTCAATGTATATGGCTGATGAGCCACGTGTATGTGACCCCACCTAGATGAATTACATCCAATCGTCCTACCTTGGAACGTCTAGCAGCCTCTGCTGCTGGACTGTATAAATGGAAAAATAAATATCCACTTTAATTCAAAAGCAGGCGGTTCACACTCACATGGACCCTACCTTAGTGTATGTATCCGATCCACACCGTCCACCCTTTTCCTAGCTCATTTTAGGCATTAAGCCAAAAAATGAAGCCAATCCGAATCTCTGGCGGGCCATAATGTAGAAAACAATGATTTTGGGTGATTTAAACTGTTAGGGCCCGCTGTGATGTTTCTACACACCAAAATATACACAATATTGGGCTTGTTAGTCCTGTCATGAGGCCGGGGACCTAATTGGTAAGGCGGATCCTCTTGATGTGGGCCCCACCTGTGAAAATCCTCATAAAATTAAAAAAACATAATTTAAAACAAAATAAGGGGGGCTCTGGACGCTGTTGCTGCTGACGTCCAGAGTACGCTGCAACAAGCAGCATCCTGCCCCTTAGGACCACCAAGGAGAATGGGTGCCACCTTAGGCCCCACCATAATGCATGTGGAGCATCGACACCGTGAATTTGGCAGGTCCCCTTTAGGCATGGGGATATCTCAAAAATCAACCGTACCTGAGGCTTAAGTGGGCCACACTATAGAAAGGAGTGGGGTATTGAACGTCTGCCATTAAAACTTTTTTGGGGTATAGAAATTTTAGACCAATATGAAATTTGTCACTTTTTTTTAATTATTTTTATTCAGGTCTTCGTGACCTTATAGATAGATTGAATGGAAAATAAACGTTACGGTGGGCCCCACGTGGGACCCGCCTCCATGAAGTGGATCGACTGGTGTATAGTAGCTGTAAAGCTGCTGTATTGACATCCGCAAGTTTTGTGGGTCTGTAACCCACCTTGTTTTATGATCCACGTGGTCCGGCAGGTGTGACCCATATGATTTATGTATTGTATCCTCACCATCCGATCTAACAAAGGACAGTGGGACACCATTTGATATATGTGTTTTATTCTAGCCGTCCATCATCTGGACCACCACGTAATGTACGGTGGGGCTCACCTCGATATATGTGTTTTATTTCAGCCGTCCGTTATGTGGACTCCGTTATGTATGTGTTGTATCCACCGTTCATCTGTTTGGACCACACGTGATGTGTGAGTTTTATCCTGACCGTCCATATGTTTGGACGGTGCTGGACACACCTAGGGCAAACACCTTATCCGGGCCATAGGGCTGAGTGATGTATGTGCTTTATCCACACTGGCTATCAACGGTGGGGCCTACCTTGATGGCACATGGTGTCCACACGTGTGGACCCATCTTGTTATTGTGTTAGATCTACACCGTCCAAGCAAGGACAGTGGGTCCCGAGCAGCATACAACTGCTGTTGCATGATTGGCATCAAGTGCTGGGATCCCCAACACGAGGTAAGTGTTATATCCCTAACGTCCATCTGTTTTAGACGTGGGCCCATCCCACACGTGTGGCACGTGTGGGGATGGGACCCACCTTGATGTATTTGGGTTTTATATGCATCGTTCGTGCATAGGACGGTGCTGGTGCTGTAGGACGCACCTGATGTATTTGTTTCAACCATACCGTCCTCCATTGTTGGATGTGTGGGTGGGACCCACCCTGATGTATTTATTCTATATCCTTACCATCCATATGCCAGGACGGTGGGACCCTGTGATGCATGTGCTTTATTCACGCCGTTCATCTGTTTCATCTAGCCGTCCATCTGGACGATTCTTGTGGGGGACCCACCTTTGATGTGTTTTTATCTAAGTCGTCCACCTGTTTTGCTAGCATGGGATTTCACCATGTTGTATGCATTTCATCCACACCGTCCAGATATGTGGACGGTGCTGGACAATATTTGGATGGCGCTGATTTACATGGACAATGTTTGGATGGTGCTGATTTACATGGGAAGTATTTGGATGGTGCTGATTTACCTGGGCAATGTTTGGACAGTGCTGATCATCATTAGTGGGCCATGTACCCCATGGAATGATAGTGTATAGTGATACACATGTTACACCTACAACTATTGAAATGATATTTGACGTGACCCATGTGACGTATTTTTGGCCCTTATGTCGTGGCTCGATGTGATGTATACAAGGCCTATTGGTATGACCCATTAATATGGCCCATCATGATGTATATTTAAGGCACATATGATGGGGCCCACCTACTTGAATCTGAGGTCCATGGGCAAAACCCATTGTGATGTATTCGAGGCCTATGGGCAAGGTTGTGATGTATTTCTAGCCTAGATGGCAAGACCCAATGTGATGTATATGCGGCAAGTGTTGAAGGCCTGTTGTGATGTATTCGAGGCCTATGGGCAAGGCCCATTGTGATGTATTTCTAGCCTAGATGGCAAGACCCAATGTTATGTATGAGAGGCCCATGGTTGTGGCCCATTGTGATGTATTCGAGGCCCATGGGCAAGGCCTGATGTGATGTATTCATGGCCTATGTGTTAAGGCCCAATGTAATGTATATGCGGCCCATGAGTGAGGCCCATAGTGATGTGTATTAGGTCCATGTGTGAGGTCATTGGCCCACTTTATGTTGGCTCTATGTGGGCCACTGCTTGGGAGCGATGTTGGTTAAATGTCCACATTAATGGGTGATGATGGTTAAAAGCCCACATTGTGACCTTCCCTTAGGCCCTGTATTAGGCCAAGTCTTGTCGAGGCCGATTGTATAGGCCGATTATCGATGCCGATTATCGGTGTCGGTTGTCGATGCCGATTATCAGTGTCGATTGTCGATACTGATTATGAGTATGTGACTGCATAGCATCATGTACATGCCCATACGCATCATTTACATGTTTATTATGAGATGTGGTTGACCATTGCATATGTCATTGGTCAGGTTGTCATGAGACACCCTGATGGGCAGAGATTGTCATACATGAGCACACGGTATGTGTAGGATCGATGCATGACTGGTTTGTATGATTCATGCATCTTGCATTGTGTGTTGTGATTACTCTACGCCCTAGCGACAACAGGGTCGTAGCCTTCATAGGCATGTCGTGGATGGCTAGATGGGACACCGAAAATGTTTAGTTTGAGCATCTGGGCACTTTGGATGTCTATGGGGGAAAGTACCTAAACCTCCGTGGCCAGGAGATGCCCCAACATCTAGACCGAGTGGATACATGAGCGCTCAAGTGCCGAATACCAATAGGCTGCGTCTCCCACTATGTCGTGGTCGGTTGGGAGGGGGTGCAGCCTTATCCGCCTTAGTGAGGGGGCTGTAAGCTCGGCTGAATTTGACTAGCTCCCAAATGGGTCCGCTTTCGACAAGCTGGGTATACATTGATATACTACTAGCAGGCGGGTAGTGAGGTCTTTTCCTCTTTCTGGGCTGCATAGCCTGCCGAGGTGGTAGCCAGTTTGGAGTGTAGCAGACCCCGGTGATTATCCTAGAGATGTACAGTACTGATACGTGGACTTATTAAGCAGGAGTTGCATACTCATTCATTCATCTATTCACTATCCACTCGGGCTAGTGGTACACAACTATTTGTTACATGTACTTTCTCAATGGTTAGGATTTCGATTGGGGCGCGACTAACTTGTGATCAGGTGTTTACCACATTGAGTCGGATTATCCAAATTTAGGTATGGGATTGGTTTGGATAGAAGTCCCTTGTGGTAGACCCCATAGCCTGCGATACTATATACTATCATCCCGACTTCACTCCAGCTTAGTCATTTCGTTCGCACCGCATATTGCATTGCATTAGCAACATTTAGCATTTTGGGTTACTATGTTTCTATATTTATATGGCTTAGATGAGGTTGATGGTATTCGTGGCTCGTTAGGATTTGTATATTGTATTACATACTCGACATCTGATATTTGACTCATTATGATCTGCATTCCTTACTCTGATATTATATGACTCATAGACTTACCAGTATGTTTTTACTAACTCTGATATCGTATGATTCATGATCTTGCCAGTATTTCTGACATTATATGATTATGGCGTTGTATTTGTGTGCTTGGCACTTACCTTCCGCACACACTTTCACCACCCTCTAAGCTTTCTATAAGCTCATGCACAATAGATGCGTGCAGGTGGCGTTAGGTTGCAGCAGTGTTAAGCTTGGAGCGTGCACCTATCCTCTAGAGCTTTGATTGTGATATATGTATTTCCCTTTAAGCATTGTATTTAAATGTTTATATTAGTGGATATGTTATGATGATGTTGCCTTGTGGTTATACTTATTACGAGTTAAATGTACGTCGAAAAATCCTTCTTGTAGGATCCCAGGATCGGAATCTAGCGTATGCGCGTTAGAGCAAAGAATGGGGTACTATGGAGGCTGTCGGCACCGGATTTGGCGATCAGGAACTTTGTGAGCTGGTTTTTGGGTTTGGGGCATGACAACTTTGGTATCCACATGATACATCTGTACAAATTACCAGAGATACTGATGCAGATTGGGCAAGACATATTGATGGTAGAAAATCTACTAGTGATGGATGTTTCTATATAGGGAACTGTTTAGTATCCTGGCTCAGTAAGAAACAAAATTCGTATCTCTCTCGACAGCTAGTAATGCTTGCACTCAACTAATTTGGATGAAAAGAATGTTAGCTGATTATGGAATTGCGCAAGATATAATGACACTGTACTACGGTAATTCAAGTGCAATTAATATTTCAAAAAATCCAATCCAACATTCTCATACGAAACATATCGATATTTGATACAATTATATTCGAGAATTAGTTGAAGACAATTCTATCATGCTTGAATACATTTAAACTGAGAAGCAGCTTGCAAAAATAATGACCAAACCGCTTGACAGAAATAGATTTTCCAACTTAAAGCATGATATTGGTTTGTGCATTGTTAATTAATTATCTTGTTTATGCATTTTTTTGTTATTTTATATTTATTTTGATAAAATGCATAAATTGGTAATAAAAATAATTTTTTTTATTATGAAACAATCAAAATTTTGTGATTTTCGATCAGTCGGAGTACATACTCAACCAGTTGAACCTTCGACTAGTTAATTACATACTCGACCAGCCGAAGATCACGTGATTTCACTTCAAAAGGGGAAAAACCACTTTTTCTACTTCATTTTTCTTCATCTTCCTCGACTAACTGGTGCCTCACTCGACTAAACCATCACATAATCTTACTTGTAACTATTTCTTTTTCAATTTCCTTATAGTATTTGAAAGTACCCTAGTTTGTCAATTTGCGTGAGTGTTGAGTCAGTTAGACTACGGAGCCTCATAGGAAGATCAATTCAAAGTGTCTGCCTTAACCGGATGTGTGGAAGCTTGTCACAGGTAAATCTAAGCCTCACATCTCATGTCCCAAAATACCAGGTATATAAAACCCTTAAAACAAATTAGAATATCATAGGGTTTTTTAGTAAGAAAACTTTTTCAAAAACAGAAAATCTCTAAGTTTTCTTGCTTTGTCGATTTTATCGAAACACATCTCGATATGATCGACCTGCGCTGTCGATGTCCTCGATGATAAATCGATTCCATCGAAATGAGGACAAAAGTGTCCAGCAACCACATGTACATGTGGACGTATTTATCGATGTATCAATATACCTATTAATATCATCGATATTTGAATCTCGAGTCCATCGAAGGTGACTCGATAATCTCGACAAGAAGATCTCCGGTGCCCCTGTTTTATCTTAAGAATATCATATGTGCATCGATATATTGAAGCCCCCTCGATACCATCGAAATTTAAATCTCGATGATATCGGAAGGCACTCGATGATATCGGTCATGGGCACCAAATTTTCCAGCAAAATATTTCAGGACTGTTTACCTATGATCGAGGGTCACTCGATAGAATCGATATTCAAATATCGATGATATCGGTACTATTTTGATGGCATCGAATAAGGACATAAACTGTCCAGCAAGCTTAATAAGAAATCCATTGGATTTATCGATGCCTCGACACAATTATCAATAATATCGACATTCAAATTTCAATGATCTCGAAGGTCCCTCGATCATTCTTGTAAACCTGAAATATTTGAAGTTAAGTCTCTCTCATTTTCAAATGTCGATGAACGATACTAGTATCGATAGAATCGAAGTTCAAAATCCGATGACATCGACACCGGTTTCGATTCCATCGACCAGCTGGCAAGAGGTTTCAAAAGCGTATGACATTTGAGTTTGTGTCATCGAGCGGACCATCGATGCTATCGAGAGCATATGCTCAATGATATCAAACTTTATCATAAATGTGACCGTTTTATATCTGTTAGAACCTTTTGCCTATATAAAGAGGACCTGTCTATTGTTGCTGGTAGAGAAAGAAGAGAGTGTTTTTGAGTATTTTACTTTAGATCATATACTCAAAGCCCTTTCTCTCAGGGAAGTTCATCCTTCATCCACCCTCATCATTGATAATCAATAGAGTGGATTGGGGAATGAACTTCCACATTCAAGGATCCTCCAACTATTATCTTATTGGCAAATCATTAAGTTGGGATGCTTTGAATGCATAATCAGAATTACTCTATCTTCCTTATAGGGAAACATTTTATAGAGTAGGATTCCATCTTAACCTTGACCCAACCCTAAGCCTCGTATTGGTATATCATCTGAGTTACGGATCAAGGAAGCCGAAGATTCTTCATCAACAAGGAGGAGATTTTCGTCAATGTGTTAATGAGACTCATCCACTTATTTATAAGTTATTAGAGTCCAGAGGACACTTGTGATCATTCCTTTTTAGGATTGGGTCTAAGGTGTTTCTCACCCTTGCAAGCCCTCATAGGAGGCCTCCAGTGGGAGTGTACGTGGTGGGTGCATTGTGCTAACCTTTACTCTGTGGAGAGCATAAACAATTAGGTTCCTTGTGTGGATTCTTAGCCAGTGTGCCTAAAACTGGTTGCTATGTTTTGACCCTTGCTCAGGGAGTATAAACAGAGGTTCCTTGTGTGGATCCTTGGCTAGTGTGCCTAAAACCGGGTGTTATATGTTGACCCTTACTCAGGGAGCATAAACAGTCAGCCTAGGTATAGGTTGTAAAGGTAGAAGGTGAACCTAATTTAAAACCTTAAGTTTGAGGTGAACCGTTGTTAAACCTCCTTAGTGAAATCATATATACTCAAGGGTTGAGTGCAGTTATCGGGAGTAGAGTAGACAAGTAGTTGAACCACTATAAAAATGACTGTGTTTGAGATTGCTAGTTATTTGTTTGTGTGATTTCCTTTTATATTTTCATATCTGGTTATTTGAGATCACATCTCACACACACACACAGTCATATCCATCATAAACTAGTTTGCATATTAATCATCTCTCAAATAGTTTGTGATTGGATCCTCTACCGGGCGTGGAAGCCAGTAGAGTTACTTTGAGTAATCCTAATATGTGCTTGTTGTTAGGATTAGTGGAATAAGATTTTAAAATAAGCCATAAAAACTTTTAAAAGTCCTATTCAACCCCCTCTAGGACATATTGGCATATTCTTACTTCAACTAAAGCAATCTTCACCGCTATTTCAATTGGTATCAGAGCACATCTCTCTTTAAGGGCTTCACCGCCTAGAGAGTGATCTTAAGTGAAGTTGGGAATATGGCCAAAGGAGAGGGCTCATCGGTCACTAGGCTTCCAGTATTTGATGGACTAAATTATGCATACTGGAAGGCTGGGATGCACTACTTTCTAAGATCTTTGGACCATGATGTTTGAGATATAGTTGAAAGTAGATATGTGTCACCATCTAAACAAATTGTACTTGATAGTGGCACAACCATCACAAAACCCAAACCCAAAAAGAAGTGGACGGTATTAGATAAAGAAAGACAAACTGCTGAAGTTAAAGCTATGAACGCCATCTACTGTGTCATGTCCTAGGATAGATTCAATCAAATAAGCATGTGCGGGACATCCAAAAAAGCATGGGGTCTATTGGAAACAACCCATGAAGGCACAAGTACTGTGAAGAGGTCCAAACTACAACTACTAACCTCACAGTTCGAAAGACTCAGAATGGAAGAGTATGAGACCTTCATGGAGTTCTTCACTAAGCTAAATATCATTTGCAACTCCATGGGTGGATGGGGAGAAAAAGTTCTGGTTCTAAAAATTTGTAGGAAAATACTTAGATCATTGCCAAAACAGTTTAATCCTAAAGTAACAACTATTGAAGAGTGTAGGAATATTGATGAAATGAAAGTAGAAGAACTATTAGGTTTCCTACAAACTTTTGAACTACACTTCAAACAAACTCAAAAATTCAAAACAACTGTCCTAAAAACTTAAAAGAAAACAATGAATGAGCATAGTGGAAATGAAAAGGAAGATGAAAATGAGGAAGTGGCTTTGCTGGCACAAAGATTTAGGAAATTCTTTCAGAAAAATCGTGGTCGTCCTTCCAGAGGAAGAAAGATGGACAACAGACCTTCTACAGGCAAATTTGGTAAAAGGACCAAAGAACCATAATGTTATGCCTGTCAGAAGTATGGACATCTATCTACTGAATGCCCAAACAAAAAAACTAAGGCTAAGGCGATGGTTGCCACATGAGATGATACAGAAGAGTCAAACTCAGAATCTAGTGACTCAGAGAGTGATGGAGACCAGAAATCCTTAAAAATTCTTATGGTTTCCACTACTCTAATCATTCCTAGTGAATCTGAGAACGAGAAAGAATAGAAAGCCACTGAATCATTTCTGTCTGATAATGAGAAAACTGGAGAAGAAGAAGAGGAAGATTAGAATAAACTACAAGATGCCTATAATCAACTTTACATTCATAGCATCAACATTGTTAGAAAACTTGGTATATCTGAAAACAAAAAGGAATTGCTGCAAGAAGACTTGGATAAAACTCTGGAAATTAATACACATCTAATCAATGACTTACAACAATATCATTCAGATAATGATAGACTCAAAAGAATTAACTCCTTCCTAAAAATAGAGTCTGAAAAACTAAATAAACAGGTTGAGCAATTAAAAGATAAAAGCATGCTCCTTCAAAATGAGAATCACACACTCCTGTTTGATTTAGAAGAATTTAGAAAAATTGCTAAGCTAAACTATAAGTTTTCCTAAAGTGGTGAGAGATTAGAAAAACTTTTAAGCATGGGAAGACCTGGAAAGGACAAGAACGGCTTAGGATATGAAAATTTTAAATCAAAATCTAGAAATGCAGTACAAATGGCTGAAAAATCTGCTGCTTTAAGAAGTAACACAAGAACTACTCCAGTTTGTCATTTATGTGGTGATTCTGGTCATTATAAGTTCGAATGCATGTCACCTAGGATGACCCATCGTAGCTCTGTTCAGAATCATATGAGTAAACTCTAATCAACTAGAGAAATGCAAAATGTCAGGAGTCCACCTAGGAATATAGATAGAAGAAAATTCACATCCATCACCACCTAAAATGTCTAACAAGGAGCTATTGAATCAAGTGGTCGAATTAAACAAGAACACAAAATCTACCACTATTAAAAATCTTGTCACCAAATGGGTTCCAAAAGAAAAGAAGAATTGTCTGGTTACTCATTTAAACCATATACCAGGAAATGAAACAAAGTGTACCTGGATAGCGGATGTTCAAGACATGTCACAGGTGATAAATCCCTTCTTTTAAACTATTCAGATCTTAATGATGGGATAGTCACCTATGGAGACGAAAGCACTGCTAAGGTAATTAGATAGAGAATCATCAAAGGAATTAATTTGCTTAAAAATGAGAATGCTTTCTGCATAAAAGGATTGACACATAATCTACTAAGCATATCTCAAATCTGTGACAATAAGCATGTGGTTACATTCAATAAGGATGAATGCAAAATCTCAGACTTATTAGGAAAAACAGTAATGAGGGGTTCTCGCACAAATAACCACTGCTATGTCATCAAAGGAAAAGGAAAGAATGATCTTTATGCCCAAAATTATTAAGCATAGAAAAACAAGTCCAGGTCATGCATCGAGATCTGAATATTTGCTAAAATGATGCAATTTTGTTGAACTCTTAATGTTATATCTAAGGTGTCTCACCTAATCTTTTGTACATAAACATCTTGATGTTTATAATTTTGATTTGTACAAAACTTGTACAAAATTTTGCTATGTATACTGATCGATTCAAAGGTATATTTCATTATATAGGAAAGTTTGTCAAAATTGAAAAATATATACCTTCAATATGTCCATCGATTGATTTCGATTAAATCAATCAAGGACGATATCATCGACATCTCTTCGGAATTTGAAAAGTCACAAAATCGAAAATGTTATCGAAGACATCCTCGATAAAATCTAATAGGGCATATCGATGTCATCGAAACAATGATTGATGATATCGAACCTCACCGCCCGATAAAAGGCCAACGAATAGGAAAAATCATTTCTTGGCTTTTCTGCTCGATTTTCTCTGGGGTTGGCTCTCATCGTAGGTCAACCGCATGCTATCTAAAGTGTTCGAACTCAGGATATCTCTAACACATATTCTTGATTCCTCAAAGTATACCTTGTTGTGTTGAGATTCTCCCTTTTAGATTTTTTTTTGGTCGGTTGACAAGATTCTTAGAAACCTGTCTCTTTCAATGCCTTCTTCCGAGCTGTCCTAATGAGTATGGAAAAAGGAAAGGGCCCAATCATCGGTGAATCATCTTGGCCTAATAGAAAGAAAATCGTGGCTTCAAGAGGAAAGGGCAGGACACAGTCATCACATAGAGCAACTCCAACTGCAGCACTAGCTTCACCAGATATTGTTGTAAATCCTCCTCCACACATTCTTGAGAAATATTCTGGGAGGCGTCTGGTGTGTGAGCGAAGGGTTGACAGGAACTGTATAAAACCTTATAATATAGAAGCTCTGTTAGAGGCAATCGATTGGCTTTTGCTTCTTGATTTTGGGGGAGTATGCCACAATGAGCGGACTTATCGGTTCTTTGCATATTGTCACTCTCCAACACTAGAACCACCATCGTTTACTATGACAGTTGGAGATGGTAGTGTTGAGATTACTGTAGAATCCATTGCTTGCAATCTCGACTTAACCTTGCCCCCAGTTGGATTATCTGACCTTGATCTTGAAAATCCTATCACTCGGTCTTCAATTACTAAATTCCTGTGTCAGGGTCGAGATATCCCATCGTATCCGGGAAATGCTCTAAAAGAAAAATATTTACACCCTCGATACTGTGTCTTGCATAAGATAGTTTGTTCAAATGCTTATCCTTGTGGACCAAATCGCTCCGATCTTACCAGATTCATGACCATGATCATATACTGTGTCGCCATTGGAGTCAAACTTTGTCTGCCTACCTTGATACTTCACCAAATAGCAAGCGTCATTCATCAGTCCAGAGTAGTATACTTACCCTTTCCTCACATCATCCATGAAATCTGTGATAAAATTGGTATCCGTTAAACAAGTGATCCTATATGTCCTCTTTAACATTTTAAATACGAAAATCGGACCTTAAGTTTCACGAGTATAAGGATTAGGATTCTGAGGAGGCTATTCATGAAGATGAAGAAATGGGGGAAGGTACTGTTCCAACTGGTGTAGATCCAGTAAAGCCACAGTATGCTCCTAAACCAAGTGGTTCGACTCCAACTCAGCGTGTCAAGTTCCACCAATACAAAGTTAGTGCAATGCAACATGGTTTAGCTCGGATAGAAGACAAGTTAGGGGGACATGATGCGAGATTTTTCACACTTGAAAAGATGATGTCTAGCGTTCAACAGTCAGTCTAGTAATTGATCGACTTGTTTACTTATCGCAGAGATGATGCAGCACCATCATCATCAGCCCCATAGTATCAATGGTCTTCATGCCATCTCAACACTCTGATTCTCAGCGCAATGTTGGGCATGGATATCTTTTTAATTGCCCTACGTTTTTACGTGTGTATGAGATGGCTATTCAACTGACAAATCTGATAGTTTTTTGGTTGCCCACGATAGGGACTTGTTCTCTTTTGATTTTAACGTTATACTACTGCCAACCTTGGGCAGTATATGTTTTTGTTTGGATATTGTGGGCCATGGCTAATTATAATTCTCACATCTTGATTTCCCTGTTTTATCTCATGATCTTTGCAAATGGTATGTGATGCATTTGATGTTGTGTTTATCTCACTACCTTACTTGGTCTGCTCTGCATACATTAGACTCACATAAGAGAAGTTTAAATTCACTGTTTTGATCATTATACATCTTTCCTTTATATATGTATGCTTTCTAAATGGTGGTTCTCCCAAAAACTTCAAACTTCAGTCAATATCAACTGCTATATTTCTCTTTGTTAATAACTAATAAAAAGGGGGAGAATGGTTCAAACACCCCAAATGGAAAATTGTATATTTGCTTGAATGGTGTTGCAGGTGTTTAGGGGAGCAACTGCACCAAGATAAGGGGAGTTCATAGTTAGGGGGAGCAGATACTAGGTTGTGTACATGGTTTCACTAGAAATTGTAAAATTGTGTAAAATGCATGTACACACAATTTAGGATGTGTTTGTCTACATACTAGTCTAGGGTGTTTTGGTATTTTGTCATGTAATTGACAAAGGGGGAGATTAAAAGTACCCTGGTTTGTCAATTTGTGTGAGTGTTGAGTCAGTTAGACTACGGAGCCTCATAGGAAGATCAATTCAAAGCGTCTGCCTCAACTAGATGTGAGCAAGCTCGCCACTGGTAAATCTAAGCCTCACATCCCATGTTCCAAAATACCAGGTATATAAAACCCTTAAAACAAGTTAGAATATCATAGGGTTTTTGAGTAAGAAAAATTTTTCAAAAACAGAAAATCTCTAAGTTTTCTTACTTAGTCGATTTTATCGAAACACATCTCAATATGATTTACCTGCGCTGTCGATGTCCTCGATGATAAATCGATTCCATCGAAATGAGGACAAAAGTGTCCAACAATCACATGTACATAAGGACGGATTTATCAATGTATCGATATAGCTATCGATATCATAGATATTTGAATATTGAGTCCATCGAAGGTGACTTGATAATATTGACAGGCAGATCTCCGGTGCCCCTGTTTTATCTTAAGAATATCATATGTGCATCGATATATCGAAGCCCCCTCGATACCATCAAAATTCATATCTCGATGATATCGGAAGGCTCTCGATGATATCGGTCATGGGCACCAAGTTTTCTAGCAAAATATATCAGGATTGTTTACCTATGATTGAGGATCACTCGATAGAATTGATATTCAAATATCGATGATATCGGTACTGTTTCGATGGCATCGAACAAGGGCATGAACTGTCCAGCAAGCTTAATTAGAAATCCGTTTGATTTATTGATGCCTCGAAAAATTTATCGATATCATCGACATTCAAATTCCGATGATCTCGAAGGTCCCTCGATCATTCTTGTCAACCTGAAATATTTCAAGACAAGCCTCTCTTATTTTCAAATGTCGATGAATCGACATTAGTATCGATAGAATCGGAGTTCGAAATCTGATGACATCGACACCGGTTTCGATTCCATCGACCAGCTAGCAAGAAGTTTCAAAAGTGTATGACATTTGAGTTTATGTCATCGAGCAGACCATCGATGCTATCGAGAGTATACGCTCGATGATATCGAACCTTGTCATAAATGTGACCATTTTATATTCGTTGAAACCTTTTGCCTATATAAAGAGGACTTGTTTATAGTTGCTGGTAGAGAAAGAAGAGAGTGCTTTTGAGTGTTTTACCTTGGATCATATACCCAAAGCCCTTTCTCTCAGGGAAGTTCATCCTCCAATCCACCCTCATCATTGATATTCAATAGAGTGGATTGGGGAATGAACTTCCCCATTCAAGGATCTTCCTGCTACTACCTTATTGACAAATCATTAAGCTAGGATGCTTTGAATACATAATCAGAATCACTCTATCTTCCATATAGGAAAACATTTTATAGAGTAGGATTCCGTCTTAACCTTGACCCAATCCTAAGCCTCGTATTGGTACATCATCTGAGTTGCAGATCAAAGAAGACGAAGATTCTTCATCAATAAAGAGGAGATCTTCGTCAACATGCTAAATGAGACTCATCCACTTATTTGTAAGTTATTAGAATCCAGAAGATACTTGTGATCATTCCTTTTTAGGATTGGGTCTAAGGTGTTTCTCACCCTTGCAAGCCCTCGTGGAGGCCTCTAGAGGGGAGTGTACGTGGTGGGTGCGTTGTGCTGACCCTTGCTCCGTGGAGAGCATAAACAATTAGGTTCCTGTGTGGATCCTTGGCCAGTGTGCCTAAAATTGGGTGCTGTGTGTTGACTCTTGCTCAAGGAGCATAACAGAGGTTCCTTGTGTGGATCGTTGGCCAGTGTGCCTAAAACCGGGTGCTATGTGTTGACCGTTGCTCAGGGAGCATAAACAGTCATCCTAGGTGTAGGTTGTAAAGGTTGAAGGTGAACCTGATTTAAAACCTTGGGTTTGAGGTGAACCGCTGTGAAACTTCCTTAGTGAAATCTAGTACACTCAAGGGTTGAGTGCGGTTACCAGGAGTGGAGTAGACAAGTAGTCGAACCACTATAAAAATGACTATGTTTGAGATTGCTACTTATTTGTTTGTGTGATTTCCTTCTATATTTTCATATCTGATTATCTGAGATCACACCTCACACACACACAAAGAGTCATATCCATCATAAACTAGTTTGCATATTAATCATCTCTCAAATAATTTGTGATTGGATCCTCTACCGGGCGTGGAAGCCAGTAGAGTTACTATTGAGTAATCTTAATATGTGCTTGTTGTTAGGATTAGTGGAATAGTATTTTAAAATAAACTATAAAAACTTTAAAAAGTCCTATTCACCCCCCTCTAGGGCATATTGGCATATTCATACTTCAACTAAAGTGGTCTTCACCACTATTTCTGTATTGGGTATATCTTTGCTAGTAAATCTCATTCTTGGGTTGTATTTTTGAATTGAAACCCTCTTTGAGGTAGGTTTAGCTCAAAATATGATCTAGCTTCATTCCTTTATTTCTCTTTGATTTCTTTCTTTTGCTAATCGTAATGAAGTCTCGATCAAAATGGCAACACGCAAGTGTCGTGGTAGTTCATCAGCTAGATTGACTCCACTAGGTGTGAGAACCCTATAGGCCACCGAAGAATATATGGAGCACGTTAGGGATTTCCACACATGGGATATAATCATAAAGAGATTATATAACGCCCTGAAAATCGAGGGTCGAGCATAAACTCAACTCCCAACGCATCACTTATGCAACAAAATGAATGATGATTGAATGTTACCTATATTAGTGTAGTGAACATGAGTGAGATTAAGCCAAAACAACATATCATACTCCAAAGACAAGTGAGATAGCAGGCGGAAGATTGTGATAGATAAATAAAATATATAAACTGTGGTGAGTCTCCGGAGTGTGATAAGGTTACCAGGTTAATGAATTACAAGTATAATTTCAAAATATACCTAAGGTGTAGTGTCATCTAGTCAACATCCCTGTAATCCCATCAATCAAGACACGGCTCAAATGAAGCCGCCATAAACAACATATATGAAAAAGCACCCTCGTCGTCATAAAAGTCTGGCTCTGCTTTGGGAATAGCGTCGCCATCTACAATTAGACAAAGTCTGGTGGGTGTTCGAAACACCGTCCCGTAACGTGGGAGTGAGTAGCTAACTCAGTGGAACAATAAAGCATAGATTAACATGTTATCAATTCAGTCAAGCAGTAATGATAAAGCAGTACAATCAAATAATCCTAACTACTCTTATTTAATGTAAGTATGAAATGACATGATGAATGCCCTTGCCAAACCACCCTCATGCGACACCATCTTACGTTCGCGAATGCGTTCATCCCTCAGCGTTCCACATCTACCAGGGACATGCAGTGCGATGATGAGCATGATTACTGAGTAGTTATTAGTCCATTTCAAATAGCAGTATTGGGAAACTAAGGTACCTCCCTTGTATCATTCCCAAACATGATCCATTATAGGGTTGTCAATCCTAGTTAATCTCATACGATGGTGTGTTTCTAGGTCGCTGCAAAGGCTATCAAGGCTATTACGCACAAAGGTTACACTACACCCCCATCACCTTTTTAACGGTTCATCACTATACAGATACAGGCCTAGTTCATACTCTATACACTGCGGTAAAACTCGTCGCCTCACCGCAAATTCAGAGTATGCTTGAGGTCACTACAAAGGGCTGTCAGGGCTGTTACGCACAAAGGTTACACCACTCCCCCATCACCTTATCAATGTAGGTCGACAGCATGAATATAGTGTCCCATACCACCATAATCGGCTCACGAGTTTGGTTGCTCACTGGTCACTACGGGGAGGCAAGTGAGCCTAACATAGGCCGACAGCTCGACCACGGTGTCCCATACTACCATGCCCGGCTCATGAGTCTTAGCGGATCGAGGTACCATGGTTAATGGGATTTCCACTGGTAAGTTTGGTACCCCAGGTTCAAGCAGTAGCGTCCAAACATGGTGAACATACATAAGACAGATTAGGTTACTTGACGAGCTCGACTAGCACGAGTGCCCGTTGAGTTGTACGTCATGAAGTGCATAAGCACTTCGTGTGGCCTAACCACTGCCGACAAGCAACGCACGACTAGGGTTCGTCAAACACGTCCTACGTAGCGAATGAATCTCAGCCACGAATTCTATCCCATTACCGACTGCCTGGACTATCAATAGCCCCAATCACATTCAATTGCAGATAGTTAAAGCAGTAATGGATCAAGATTTAAATCATACAATCAAAGTCTGGTATTATCCATTTAGGGCTGCCAGGGCTGTTGCACGGAATCGTTACACCACTCCCCCATCACCCATGACGGATCATACAATGTAAACATGAATTTAAACATACGCATTTCATAGATAAAATCATACAATCAGTTGAGCATGTTATGAAGTACAACACAAGCATGAGTTTGAACATATTCAATTCCTAATCACACAAATATCTAAAGGAAGCATACACATAGTTACAGGAGTTGAGAATCATATCCCAACGCCCTTATACATTACAATTTACTAACTATTACTCATTCAACATTTCAACAAACACTTTAGACTACTTACATCAAAAAACATGACATATGTTGATCACATAGGTATTAGGCCAAATCCTTTCACTAGGGAGTTACCCCAATTATAACACACATGTACCCACGATGGATAGTCATGGCAGGCAGGAATCCAAGTTCCATATTTATTCAGTCGTTTCCACAAACACTTGGCTACACATTTTAACATATATAGCTTATAGTGGCCGTGGCGTGATTTAGGGCAAATCCTTTCGCTAAGGGGTTGTCTAGCACACCTCAATCATGTTCCATACACATGGCAGGCACAAATCATGAATCCATATTTACTTAGTCATTTCAACAAACACTTAAACTACACACTTTATAACATACGCAACGTATGTTGAGAAAACATGTATTAGGGCTAATCCGTTCACCCAGAAGTTAATACTAGTAAATCTAGCATACATATACAACAGTAAATCATGGCCAACACAATTCCAAATTTTATACGTATACGGTATTTTCTAGAATACACTATTTCTACATACATAGTGTATATTAGCAAATCATGTATTATGGCAAGTCCTTTCGCCAACTAAGTATTTTATCCATATATATTATATTCATACAACAAATAATCATGGCAAACACATTTCTAAAATTTATACGCATACGGTATTTTCTACGAATACCTAGAACATGTAAAATTCCATATTCTACGTCTTTAATCGAAATGGAAAACAGACAACACTTTGTACATGTACAATTGCATGCAGATCATAAATCCATCATTATCTGACATTGAAAGCGTTGAAAACCATAACCTATACACCTAAAGTCCGCACCTTTTGTCGTAGAATCGTAACAGAGTCGATGGATTTGCTAAGCTTCCTTATACGGCAGTTTGACAATCTATAGAAAGAAATAGGTTAGCTATTTCATAATCTACAACTATAAAAACCCCAAATCAGTTTAGGGTTAGGGTTTCTTACCTAGAAATGACACAAGAATCGCCGGAAAAGCGATAAGAATGAAGTGGTTGGGCTTGTGTAGCAGCAGGGAAGAACATCAGGGAGATCCTCCCACTTCTCCACACATTCTCTCTCTTTTCTCTCTTCTCTCTCAAATTCATATGGCTGTGAGAGAGAGAGTTCTAAGGTCCTTATATAGTCTAAAAACTCACCGAAATAGACTTCAGGTCAAGGTATACTTAGGTTATAGCCAAAGCAACCCAGTTTCAGCTCAACGGAGGACTTCTGGCGGCCCCCCTTGAGCCAAAGGTCGGACTTAAGCTCACTAACACAGGTCTAGGTTCAGCTGAGGTTTCGTTCCAGTCGGGTTCCCAGATCGCACGTGGCGGACCAGTTTCAGTTCAACGGTCAGTGGATCTCGATCGGAGATTCCGAGTACATGGATATGTTTATGAAATTTTTCCCGATTCGAGGGTGTATTTGGGTCAGATTCTAATGGTCTGGTTGCTTAATACTGACCCGCAAGTGACAAGTCTTAGATTACTATTTGAGATATTTATTTTGTAAAGAAAACTAAGCGTTTTCATACTCCTCACTCCGGACTCAAGCGAACAGCCGTGTGACACTGTCTAGATTTGATTTCTGAGATTGTTGTCAAGCCCAGCGAGGCGATCATAAGTCCTTAACTTTGTATTATTCGGACTCCCGATGTGCAGTCTAAATCTGATACGGAGTTTCAACGTGCTCCCGAGAGCATCTGGTAATGAGTTTGATCCTAGATTTTAGGGTAACCTAACGTCAATGATTCTACAAGTTTTGGATCTTACAGATTGTATTTAAAGTGATTGGTGCTAATTTCACAGGTACTCTAGTTTAACACTGACTAATTCTCGCCTAATTTCTAAAGGATTTAGTCCTGATCAATTTTTGTCTGAGGTGGTACCTGGGCCTTTGTAGTTTGTATATAGAGTGGTCCAAGTTATACTACTTAGCTAGTTTAAGATAGTGTCTAGGATGAAATTACTTACAACAATTGAAAGAATAAGGTGGTGAAGGGTGGGATTTGTGAAGGAAATGGGTTCAAAAGTGTTTTTAGACTGTGGGATTGAATTCTGACAAGTTAATAAGGTGTTAGGAGTGACCCATTGCCTAAGGACGTCTAATCCTATGTTGGCAAAAATCCGGGATGTTACAGATTAGTTAATCTTGATCACATTTCACCCTTTGGTCTTGTTCCCATTCTCACCGAAATCGACTGGGAACACATTTTTGGTTAGGGTGGAACGACTTACCATTCCACTACACAAGGAATGTATGCTTCCATATTGATGTGTTCATTGAAGATCTCACATTCACGATTAAATTCCTTGAAGGGACATTCACAGTTACTCGCTATATTATTTCGGCAATGACTGAAATTATAGTTGCAGAAGATGGCATTCCTATTACCAATTTAACTAACAAAATGACCCATACTGAAAGGCAAGTGATAACACGTAAATTGTGTCACTTTAATGCCAAATGGAAGTCGGGTAATGCCCTCCCTACTAACCAAATGCTCCCTAAGTATCGAGTTTTACATAGGATTTCTACCTCCAATGTTTATCTTAGATCAGAGAATAAGTCTAAACTTACTCCCTTTATGGCACGTGTTCTTTATGTTGTTGTGTCAGGTATTCAAGTTTATCTTCTTTCTTTAATATGTTACATCATTATTCAGTTTCGCTTGCATCCTAAGCATGGTTCTATTCCATTTGCATACCTTATGACTTGCCTCGCGTTGCATTGTAATGTCATCATTCCATCGTCTGAGGCACCAGAATCAGAACTTCCTTTTAGTAATGCCAACCTGAATAAGATGAATTTGAAACCTCTTCTTGGCCAAAGTGAAGAAGATGAGGACGCACATGAACCTGAAGATACAACCATGGATGATATTTTTTTATGTCCGATAAACCAAACGATCCCGATTATGAGCCCTCTTAGGTAGATGATCGTCTCAAATCTCTGGAGGAAAAGGTTGAAGCACTGCATGTCTCACAAGAAAATTTGGTTCAAACCCAAAAGTCTACAATGAAGTACATGAAGAAGTACTTCCATCACATCAGCTAGAGTTTGAATCATCTTGACTCGTTAATGCCTGCTCCTTCCTCGTCTAGATCTGATTGAAATTATTATCTTTTTGGTAGAACTGATTTTTGGATATGTAATCATTAAACTATACTTGTGTTAGTGTTCACAACCCCAAGTGTAGGGTCGCGATGTAGTAATAATCTTGGTGAGACCGAGGTCGAATCCATAGGGACTAATCATGTGTGTATTCTAAAAGCAACTGGAAATAGAGCTAGAAGAAGATGTAAACCTAAATCTGAAAGTAAAGGGTATAATTGTAATGTATGGAATTAGAAACTTAAGAAATTAAAGTTGAGAACTAGGGTTTCCAAGGATCCACTTGTAGGTTCTCATGATGTTACCTCGCTTGATTCAAGGAGACAACTGGAATCAGAGTCATATCTTATCCAATTGGTAAAAAAAGATTTATCAGATCTCTGAACTTCTCATGGATCTAATCATCAATGGATGAGAGTTGTGAGAATTTGGAAGTGATTCCATCACCTAACCATGCCCAGGAGACAAGGCAAACAACAAGATTTACCAATACTTCAAACAATCATAAGAGAATTGTGAAGGTTAGGAAGGATTCCATCATCCTACCATGCCCAAGGGATGATGGTGAACAACGGGACTTGCTAATTTCGTAATCTCAATTCAGGAAAAGAAGATATTCAAAGCAATTATAGATCTATTGTAATTTGTCATAACAAACCATTAACAACTAAAAACATTCCTTATAATCAAACTAGAATCCAAGAGAGTTCAACAAAACATGAATCAAAACAAAGCTAACATTCCAATCAAGCTACAAGCTTCACCTCTTAGCCCTAGCTAAGAGATTTAGCCAACCATAGACGTGGTTGGATCTAAAACCCTAGAAGAAAGCATGAAAAACTAAGGAAGAAAGAAGAAAAATGCTTAGTGACGGCTCTTCACCATCGTGCTTCGTTGCTCCAAACTCTAGGTTAATTAGATAGATCCCCAGGGCTGCCTTGGGGACTCCTATATATAGTTGTATAACTCCTCCTTTCACACCTTTTTGCAAAAATTCAGAAACTGCCTCAAATTTATGCACTCGGCATAACTCTACATAACTTCGCGCAATTCGTTCGATGACATCGAACAGGCTTCGATGTTATCGAAGGTGTCTTTTATATGTACTTTTTATATGCTTTTGTAGTTCCATCCGGATTCTACAACCTTCTATGTCATCGAACATACCTTCGATGTCATTGAAGAGGCCTTCGATGTTATCAAGCAGTGTTCAAAGAATTAATAATATGTCTAAAATAGTTCAGAGAGTTATTCCAATTTCTTCAATAAATTTGATATCATCGAAAAGACCTTTGATGTCATCAAGCAGATCATCAATATCATTGAGGAATGCTTCGAGTAATTGAAAATGATGCCCATGTAACACCCTGAAATTCGAGGGTCGAGTATGAACTCAACTCCCGAGTTCCAACGCATCACTTATGCAACATACACAATGATGGTTAAATGTTGTCTGAGTTAGAGCAATGAACATGAATGAGATTATACCAATACAGTAATTCATACTCCAGTTTAATTGTATAAAGGCAAGCGGAAGACTGAAATTGTATATTTAAAGTATATAAAGAACAAAAGTTTTTGTGAACACCAGAGTATGAACACTAACTAAGTACCCAAATACATGTACTATTTCTGAGTCAAAAATCAAAATACAATCTAAAAGATGAGTCCTGAAGTCCCCGCGATGCAGTCGGCCTAAGCATAGCCGTAAGAGTACTGCATAAATGAGAACTCATCCTGGTCCTCATCGAAATCGGGCTCCGGCTCCTGAACCGTTGCACCGTCTACACCTGTAACAGAGTCTGGTTGGTGTTGCAAACACCGTCCCGTAACGTGGGAGTGAGTAGTTAACTCAGTGGAACAATAAGGCATAGGTTAACATGTTATCAACTTAATCAAGTAGTAATGATAAAGCGGTACAATCAAACAAGTTTAACTACTCTTGTTAAATGCAAGTATGAAATGACATGATGATGTATGCCCTTATCAAACCACCCTCATGCGACAACATCTTACGTTCGTGAATGCATAACTCCCTCAGTGCTCCACATCTACTAGGCACATGCAGTGCAATGATGCGCATGATTTCTAAGTTGTTATTAGTCCGTTTCAAACAGCAGTATTGAGAAACTAAGGTACCTCCCTTGTATCATTCCCAAACATGATCCATTCTAGGGTCGTCAGTCCTAGTTAATCTCATACGATATTATGGTTTGAGAGGCGTAGCAAAGGCATCACAAAGGGCTCGTCACCTGTCAGCACGGATACAGATCTCACCGTATGTGGCTCAATTGCTGACCGTCAGCTCGAGTACAGGTCTCACCATACTCGGCTCACTCACTAGTCGTCAGCTCGAATACAGGTCTCACCGTACTCGACTCAACTCACACTCTAGTTACTGTGAAAGACTCGTCGCCAATCACAGACCTTGGAGTATACTCGAAGATACTACAGAGGACTCGTCGCCCGTCAGCACGAGTACAGGTCTCACCGTACTCGGCTCTCGCCGTAAGTATCGACAACTCGAATACAGTGTCCCATACCACCGTATTTGGCTCACGAGTTTGGGTTGTTCAATGGTCACTACGGGGAGGCACATGGCCCCAGCATAGGCCGACAACTCGGCCACGATGTCCCATACCACCATGTCCGGCTCATGAGTCTTAGCGGATCGAGGTACCATGGTTAACGGGATTGCCACTGGTAAGTTTGGTACCCTAGGTTCAAACAGTAATGACCAGACATGATGAACACACATTCGACATATCAGATTAATTGACGAGCTTGACTAGCTCAAGCGCACAACAAGTTGGGCGATATGAAGCGCAAAAGCACTCCGTGTGGCCAACCACTATCGCCAACCGAAGTACGACTCGGGTTCGTCAGACACATCCCTTGTGGCGACATGATTCTCAGCCACAATCTCAAGTCTGGTACCGAATGTTTGGACTATAGACATGGTCCCAAACTCAAACAGTTGTCATCAATAACATGTGGAGTTAAGCATGATAAACAAAGTAATACAAACATGTTAGGAGGCATGTCATAAAGCATGTTATAAAGCATGATATAAAGCATGTTATAATGCATGTAATAGAGCACTATACAGATAGGGATACAAACACATATACATCATATGTGAGTAGTTGAAGTAAACAACCACATGGAGGAAATCCTACATGTCTCTAAGGTAGTCGAGAATTCCATCTCAGCACCGACCTACGGTGCAAACATCCGAGCATTTGCTCTCACAAGCATTTACACAGACACTTGGAGTACGCTATTTCAACATACATGACGTATGTTAGTAAAACATGTATTAGGGCTATTCTTTCACCAAGCTAGCATTTTATCCGCGTATATCGTAATCATACAGAAAATAATCATGACAATTGCGTTTCCAAAATTTACACATATACGGTATTTCTAGAATACACAAGTTCAACATACATAGTATTTACAAGCGAACATGTATTACGGCGATTCTTTTCGCCAAGCAATTAATTTATATGCATATAATATATTTATACAACAATTAATCATGACAAACACATCACTAAAATATACCCGTATATGGTACTTCTTACAATACTGTATTTCTACATACATGGTGTATATTAGTAAACATGTATTTAGCGAACCCCTTTCGCCAAATGAGTATTTTATCCATACATCATATATCCATACGACAAATAAACATGTCAAACACATTTCCACAAAAATACGTATACAGTATTTTATACGAATACCTAGAGTATGTGAAATTCCAAATTCTACAATTCTAATCGAAACAGAAAACGAAAAGCACTTTGTACATGTGCAATTGCATACAGATCATGAATCTACCATTAACTGACATTGAAAGCGTTGAAAACCGCAACTTATACACCTAAAGTCCTCACCTTTCACCTTGGAATCTCAACGAATCAGCAAGGTTGGATGAGCTTCCGTATTCGGGAGTTTTCTAGCCTAAGGAGTGAAATCGGTTAGCTATTTCACTACCTATAGTCTATACACTTCAAATCAGACCTAGGGTTAGGGTTTCTCACCTTAAAATGGAGTTGATATCGCCGGGAAAGCGCCTGGAAAGAGGCGATGCAGGCCGTGCCATGATTGAAAGCAGTAGGAGGAAAGTGCTCCCACAAATCCCAAGTCTTCTCTCTCTTTTCTCTCTCTCTCACTAGGGTTTTATCATAAAATCGTATGGCTGTGAGAGGGGCTGTTCTAAGGCCCTTTTATAGCCTAAAACCTCCCCAAAATAGACTCAGGTTCAAGGGTTACTACTAATATAAGTATTTCGGCGATGTTCCAGCTCAAAAGAGTGTTTCTGGTGGCCCCCCTTGAGCCAAACGTCAGACTTAAGCTCACCACTCATGGATCCACGTGGGATTGTGTTTTCAACTCGATCGGATTCCCAGATCACACGTGGCGGACCAGCTTCAGTTCAACGGTCAGTGGGCCACGATCCGAAATTCCAAGTATATGTAAAGGTTCCTGAAATTTTTCCTGATCCGAGGGTGTAATTTGGTCTGATTCTGACGGTCTAGTTGCTTAATACTGATCCACAACCGAATGGTGCCAGATCACTATTCCAGATATCTATTTTGTAAAGGAAAGAGTGATTTTCACACTCCCTCACTCCGGACTCAAGCGAATAGCCGTGGGACATCGACTGGACCTGATTTTCGAGATGGTTATCGAGCCCAGCGAGGCGGTCCTAAGTCCTTAACTTTGCGTTAATCGGATTTCCGATGTGCGGTCTAGACCTAATACGAAGTTTCAAGTCATCCCCAAGAATAGCCGGGTAATGAGTTTGATCCTAATCTTTAGGGTAACCTAGCGTCAATGATTCTACAAGTTTTGGGTCTTGCAGATCGTATTTAAAGCGATCCCAATGGATTTCATGGCTAATCGAGTTTAGCACTTAGTTAACTTTGTTAAATTTCTAAAGGATTTAATCCTAATTGATTTCTGGTCGAGGTGGTACTCGAGCCAAAGTACGGAAATTTACGAGTCGTTACAGCCCAATATGTCCAGCGAGTTTTGCCGAAATTCCACAGAAAATTCGATGTCATCGAGCAAAGCTTCAAGTCATCGAACAAGTTCTTGAGTCATCAAAAAATGACTTCAATTTGTCCAGTAACCGAATCAATTTTTCTTAATAAATTCGATGTCATCGACTCATGTTCGATGTCATCGAATGTGTCCTCGATGTCATCGAATGTTGTTCGATGACACAGTAAATCTGTATTCTGCACTTGTTCTTTCGGCTTCGCTCCTTCTCCACTTGGTTTTCTTGAATCTTGGGACCTTAAAATTTTCAATCTTTGTCTCCTAAGATCCATTCTTTGCCTTGGTGATCTTCGAGTGTCAAATACATGCTTTTAGCACCTTTTCCAATCCAAGCTCTTAAATTCACCTTGCAACATAAATATGAGTAAAATATGACATTAAGCAATATCATGTTTATAAAACCAAGATATAAATGGGATTTAATATGTAATATTTGATCCTCAACATAATCCCAACTAGCATTTTGCTAGTCCCAAGCAAAGTATGCGTAAAATAAATCTCAATGCTTAATGTCAGAAATCTCTTTCGAAAAACAATCTTTTGTGCACTTAAGTATGAATGGGTAGAACTAAGATACGAAAGTGAGATTTTGAAAACTTAGAACCAAATCACATAAGCAACCAATTAAATAAGTTATTTGTCCATTAAATCGAAGCATATTTTGCATATCAAGTTTTTCAATGTGCTTAGTGAAAGTCAACTTACTTCCCGTACGAATACTATCAATTCATCATGTTAGCCATGCTCATCACTTCAAGATCAGTTTGAAACTTAAGTACTGATTCTGAACTTATCCCATTTTCCTTATTTTTCCAGTTTTTTATTTTATATCGACGTTCAATTTTTATTCATTCTTTTTATTTTTGCATTCTTTTCCAAAATTTTCATTCTTTTTCATGACCTCTTTGTCGATCTCCTATTTTTTTAAACAGGTTCTTTTCTTCTTTTAAGGTGGATAAAATTCTCTAGACTCGATTCTTGCCATCTATTAATGATTAACATACTAAAAATCAGAACTTCTGGCATGTCTTACAAAAGACAAATTGAATGTGATTTGTGATTTAGATTATCATGATATTCAAAGTACCTCTTAATCAATTAAGCGTAAGAATTTAGGTGATAAATTACTTAGATGATTAGACTCTAGCCATTCAAAAATTTAATCTCTATCTTATCATACCCAAAGCACTCTTAAGTACACCATTCATTACTTTTCAAACAGATTTCAACTTGAAACATTGATTTAAAAATAAAAAAATAAAAATTTGCTCAAAACTAAGAAAATACTAATTAGGTTACCTAATCCCCCATCCCCAACTGAAAAATCTACATTGTCCTCAATGTAAAAGAATTAAGCATGTAATGCAAAAGAGACAATGACAAGAAGAGGGAAGTGATGGAAAAGTAATGCATGAAGAAAGAATTCTGAGGTTATTTCTTTCAATGATCTCAGTGCGAACAAAACTCGACAGAATATAAGCAAACTATCCTAAATAACAGAAGCAAACTACCCTAGTCCTATGAAAGTGATAAACCTACCTATACCTCCATCAGACTAGGAGATCAATCCTGGTACACATGATTAGTCAGAGGTATGGACATGTCCTCTGAATAAAATTTTTTAACAAATGTCTTTAATCGATGTCCATTTACTTTGAATTCATTGTCATTGTTTGGATTCTAAATCTCAACAAACCCATAAGGATAGACATTAGTAATAGTGAAAGGATCAGTCTAATGAGATTGGAGCTTACCCGGAAAGAGATGTAACCGAGAATTGTACAAGAGGACTTTCTAACCTGGTGTGAATGATTTTCGAAGAATGTGTTGGTCATGAAACACCTTCATCCTATCCTTGTAAATTCTCGAGTTCTCATACGCATCATTCCGGATTTCTTCAAGTTCATTCAACCAAAGTTTACGTAGCGAGCCAGCGTTGTCCAAGTTAAAGTTCAGATTTTTAATAGCCCAGTAGGCTCTATGTAACATCCCAGATTTTGCCAACCTGGGATTAGACGTCCTTAGGCAATGGGTCAATCCTAACATAGGTTTAACTTCTTAAACGCTCAATTAAAGCCTCAAATCCCTTTTCAAACCATTTTCTTCACAAATCACACCCTTCACTACCTTGTGCTTTCAATTTTTCAAAGCACCTTCGCCCTAGACACTATCTTAAACTAGCTAAGTAGTATAACTTGGATCACTTTAGATACAAACTGCAAAGGACTAAATACTACCTCAGACGGAAATCACTTAGGATTAAATCCTTTAGAAATTTGACAAAGTTAACTAAGTGCTAAACTAGATTAGCCATGAAATCCATTTGAATTGCTTTAAATACGATCTGCAAGACCCAAAACTTGTAGAATCATTAACGCTAGGTTACCCTAAAACTTAGGATCAATCTCATTACCCGGCTACTCACGGGAGCATCTCGAAACTTCGTATTAGGTCTAAATCGCACATCGGAAGTCTGATTAACACGAAGTTAAGGAATTAGGACCGCCTCACTGGGCTTGACAACCACCTCGGAAATCAGGTCCAGTCGATGTCTCACGGCCATTCGCTTGACTCCGGAGCGAGGGAGTGTGAAAATCACTCTTTCCTTTACAAAATAAATATCTGGAATAGTGATCTGGCACCATTCGCTTGTGAATCAATATTAAGCAACCAGACCGTCAGAATCAGGCCAGATTACACCCTCGGATCAGGAAAAATTTCAGGAACATTTACATGTACTTGGAATTTCGGATCGTGGCCCACCGACCGTCGAACTGAAAATGGTCTGCCACGTGTGATCTGGGAATCCGATCGAGTCGAAAGCGTAATCCCACGTATATCCATGTGTTGAGAGCTTAAGCCTGACGTTTGGCTCGAGGAAGGCCACTAGAAACCCTCTTTTGAGCTGGAAAAGTGTCGAAATACCTATAATAGTCGTACCCCTTGAACAAGAGTCTATTTCGGCGAGTTTTGAGACTATATAAGGACCTTAAACCCTCTCTCATGGCAGCCATACAAATTTGGGATTTGAGAGAGGAAAAAGAAGGAGAATGTGTGGGAGTTATGGGAAGATCTCCCCGCCGCTCTACCCTGCTGTTATCGGTGCTTAACCACCTCATTCTTGCCGCTTTCCCGGTGATTCCGGCGTCATTTCTAGGTAATAAACCCTAACCCTAACCTATTTGGGGGATTTGATTGTTGTAGGTTATGAAATAGCTAACCTATTACCTTCTCTAGGTTGCCTAGTTGCCGTATACGGAAGCTAGACAAACCTACCGTTTCCGTTGCAATTCTATGACAAAAGGTGCGGACTTTAGGTGTATAGGTTATGGTTTTCAACGCTTTCAATGTCAGATAATGATAGATTCATGATCTGCATGCAATTGCACATGTACAAAGTGGTCTCCGTTTTCTGTTTCGATTAGAATTGAAGAATATGGAATTTCACATACTCTAGGTATCCGTATAAAATACCGTATGCGTATTTTTTTTAGAAATGTGTTTGACATGTTTATTTGTTGTATGGATATACGATATATGGATAAAATACTTATATGGTGAAAGGATTCGTCGAAATACATGTTTTACCAATATACACTATGTATGTAGAAATACTGTATTGTAAGGAGTGCCATATACATGTATATTTTAGAAATGTGTTTGTCATGATTATTTGTCGTATGATTATATAATATATGGATAAATTACTTATTTGGCGAAAGGAATCGCCGTAATACATGTTTGCTTGTATACTCTATGTATGTTGAAAATGCGTATTTTAGAAAATACTGTATATGTATAAATTTTGGAGATGTATTTATCATGATTATTTGCTGTAGAAATATATTATACATGGATAAAATACTCACTTGGCTAAAGGATAGCCCTAATACATGTTTTGCTAACATACACCATGTATGTTGTAATAGTGTATTCTAAGTGTTTGTGAAAATGACTGAATGAGTATAGAATTCTCATTCGTGCTCGCCATGACTAATTGTCATGGATTCATGATTGTTGTATTGGCGATACCCTTTTGACGAAAGGATTTTCCCTAAATCACGCCACGGCCAATATACACTATATATGCTAAAATGTGTGGCCTAAGTGTTTGCAGAAATGACTGAATGAATATGGAACTTGGATTCCTGCTTGCCATGACTATCCGTCGTGGGTGTACGCGTGTTATGATTGGGGCAACTCCCTAGTGAAAGGATTTGGCCTAATACCTATGTGATCGACATATGTCATGTATGTTGATGTATGTTTGTTTAAGTGTTTCTTGAAATGTCTGAATGAGTAGTAGTTAGCAAATTGTAATGTATAAGGGTGTTGAGATATGATTCTCAACCTCTTTTAACTATGTGTATGATCTCCTTGGATTCTTGTGTGATTAGGAATTGAACATGTATAAACTCATGCTTGTGTTGTGATTCATAACATGCTCAACTGCTTTATGATTATAACTATGTAATGCATATGTTTAAATTTATATTTACATTGTATGATCCGTCATGGGTGATGGGGAGCGGAGCAACGAGTGCGTCAATGTACCACAGCGACCCTAAACGGATAATACCATACCTTGATTGTATGAGTTGAATCTTGATCCATTTCGCTTTATCTATCTGCAAGTTATCATGTTTGGGGCTATAATTGTAGTCCAGACAATCGGTACCAGAATTGAATTCGTGGCTGTGATTCATTTGCCACGTGAGATGTGTTCGACGAACCCGAGTCGTACTTCGGTTGGCGATAGTGGTTGGCCACGCGAAGTGCTTATGCATTTCATGTCGTTCAACTTGTTGTGCGCTCGAGCTAGCCGAGCTCGTCAAGTAACCCGATCTGTCTAATGTATGTTCACCATGTTTGGACGCTACTGCTTGAACCTAGGGTACCAAACTTACCAGTGAAATCCCTTTTAACCATGGTACCTCGATCCGCTAAGACTCATGAGCCGGGCATGGTGGTATGGGACACCATGCCGAGCTGTCGGCCTATGCTGGGGCCATGTGCCTCCCCGTAGTGACCATTGAGCAACCCAAACTCGTGAGCCGAATACGGTGGTATGGGACACTGTATTCGAGCTGTCGATACTTACGGCGAGAGCCGAGTACGGTGAGACTTGTACTCGTGCTGACGGGCGACGAGTCCTCTGTAGTATCTTCGAGTATACTCCAAGGTCCGTGATTGGCGACGAGTCTTTCACAAAGAATCGGAGTATGAGTTGAGCCGAGTACGGTGAGACACGTATTCGAGCCGATGACTAGTGATTGAGCCGAGTACCGTGAGACCGTACTCGAGCCGACGGTCGCAATTGAGCCGCATATGGTGAGATCAGATCCGTCTTGACGGGTGACGAGCCCTTTGTGATGCCTTCGCTACGCCTCTCAAACTATAATATCGTATGAGATTAACTAGGATTTGACGACCCTAGAATGGATCATGTTTGGGAATGATACAAGGGAGGTAACTTAGTTTCCCAATCTTCTTGTTTGAAATGAACTAATAATTACTCGGTAATCATGCTCATCATCGCACTGCATGTGCCTGGTAGATGTGGAGCACTGAGGGATGGACGCATTCGCGAACGTAAGATGATGTCGCATGAGGGTGGTTTGGCAAGGGCATTCATTATGTCATTTCATACTTGCATTAATAAGAGTACTTAGCATTGTTTGATTGTACTGCTTTATCATTACTTCTTGACTGAGTTGATAACATGTTAACCTATGCTTTACTGTTCCACTGAGTTGATCACTCACTCCCACGTTACGGGATGGTGTTGTACACACCAACCAGATTTGTTGAGTTTCAGGTGATGACAATGCTTATGAAGCAGAACCGGACTACTTCTATGGTAATGAGGAGGAGTTCTCCTATCTGTATCTCTCTGGCAAGTCTTTGAAGACCTGATATTATATTGATGGGGCTATGGTACTTGGTATAGAAGACATTACATATCCTCACATTAGGTATATTTTAGAATTGTACTTGTAATTAATTAACCTGGTAACATCATCACACTCTGGAGACTCATCATAGTTTATATATTTTATATGTCTATCACAGTCTTCCGCTTGCAATTTAACTATCTCTGGAGTATGATATGTTGTTTTGGCTTAATCTCACTCATGTTCAATGCACGAATACAGTCAACATTCAATCATCATTTATTTTGTTGCATAAGTGATGTTCTGGAACTCGAGAGTTGAGTTTATGCTCGACCCCCGATTTTCAGGGCGTTACACTCTATGTTCCAACTCCACAGGCAAGTGGCAGGCCTTCCCACAGACAAGTCTAAAGGGCGACATTCCAATAGGGGTTTTGAATACAGTACGGTAAGCCCATAAGGCATCGGTTAATCGGATTGACTAATCCTTATGGTCAGGGTTAACCATCTTTTCCAAGATATGTTTAATTTTTCTATTAGAAATCTCAGCTTACCCACTTGTTTGTGGGTGGTATGGAGTGATCACTTTGTGGGAAATGCCATATTTCTTCGTTAAGGTCGCAAATGACCTATTACAAAAATCTGAACCTCCATCAGTAATGATGGCTAGAGGCATTTCGAATCGGGAAAGGATGTTCTCTTTTAAGAATTTAATGTCCATTTAATGATCATTGTTCTGACATGAGATCACTTCAACCCATTTAGTGACATAGTTTACGATGAGTAAAATATATAAATTTCCAAACGATTGGGGGAATGGTCCCATGAAATCGATGCCCCAGAAATCAAATGCTTCAATGATCAGAATGGGGTTCAAAGGAATCATATTTCGATGAGACAATGCTCTCGATTTCTTACAACGCTCATACGCTTTGCAAAACTCATGAATGTCTTTGAACATAGTGGACCAGTAAAAGCTGCATTGCAGAATTTTGGCCATGGTCTTTTTAGTAGAAAAGTGACCACCACGGGCCTGAGAATGACAGAAGGAGATGACACTTTGGTATTCATTATCTGGCACATATCTCCTTAAGATTTCATCTGGGCAATATTTAAACAAATATGGATCATCCTAGAAGAATTTGCATACCTCGGTAAAGAATTATTTCTTATCTTGCGCAGTCCAATGTGTTAGCGTGAAAGCTGTAGCAAGATAATTAGCAATATCTGCAAACCAAGGTGAATGTGAGACTTTGAACAATTATTCGTCAGGGAATATGTCATTTATTTGTGTCATCTCAAGGGAATCAGAAAAATCAAGGTGGGAAAGATGGTCATCCAGTACGTTCTCTACTCCCTTATTATCTTTTATTTTCAAATCGAATTCTTAGAGTAAGAGGATCCATCTTATCAGGCGGGACTTAGCATCATTCTTAGAAAGAAGATACTTGAGCGCCGCATGATCAGTGTAAATGACGATCTTGGATCCAATCAAGTAAGACCTAAATTTGTCCAAAGGGAACGCTACAACTAAGAGTTCCTTTTCCATAATATAGTAGTTCACTTGGGCAGGATTTAAAGTTCTACTTGCGTAATGAATAACATTGGGCTTCTTTTCTTTTCTCTAGCCTAAAACTGACCCGAGAGCATAGTCAGACGCATCGCACATAAGTTTAAAAGGAAGGCTCCAGTCGGGTGGCTGCATGATAGGTACAGTGGTTAACATGCCCTTGAGCTTACTAAAAGCTTCTTGACATTGCTCAGTCCACTCGTATGGTGCATCCTTTTGAAGTAGATTACATGGAGGACAAGAGAGGTGACTAAAGTCCTTTATGAATCTCCGGTAAAAACTGGTGTGTCCTAAGAAGGATCGCACGTTTCGTATGTTCTTAGGTGGAGATAAGTTAGAGATATAATTAATCTTAGCTTTATCTACATCAATTCCCTTGGATGAGATGATATGTCAATGGACAATTTGCTTACAAACCATGAAATAACACTTCTCCCAATTCAGTACCAAATTCTTTTCCCACATTGCTTCAACACACATTTAAGATTCTCCAAAGGACCAACGATAGAGAAGTCGTCCATGAAGATCTCTAAATATTGCCCCACCATGTCAGAAAAAATACTCATCATGCATCGCTGAAAAGTGGCAGGGGCATTACACAACCCGAATGACATCCTTCGGTAAGCAAAGGTGCCTAAATGATATGTGAATGTACTTTTTTCTTGATCTTCAGGGGCTATCTCTATCCGGTTGTAGCCCGAATACCTGTTAAGGAAACAATAGTACGAGTGACCTGCTAGCCTTTCCAAAATCTGATCAATGAAGGGCAAAGGAAAGTGATCCTTCCTTGTGACAATATTCAATTTCCTGTTGTCAATGCACATTCTCCAACCAGTAATAACTCTAGTCGGCACGAGTTCATTATTAGCATTGGCTACGATGGTGATTCCGGACTTCTTAGGAACCACCTGAGTTGGACTCACCCATTGGCTATCGAATATAGGGTATATGATACCCACATCCAATAGCTTAAGAACCTCGGCCTTAACCACTTCCTTCATATTTGGATTTAATCTACGTTGTGATCGCCAGGAGGTCTTCATATTATCCTCTAGATAAATGCGGTGAGTACAAATAAAATGATAAATTTCCATGAGATTCGCAATCGACCATCCTATGGCTCTTTTGTGCTCAATAAGAGTAGAGATTAACATACTCTCTTGTTCTTACTCAAGGTGGGAAGAAATCACCACCAGATATGTCTCATCTTGACCTAAATAGACATATTTCAAATCAGAGGGCAAAGGTTTTAGGCCAAGCATCGGTGCCTTGAGGTTAGTCGGTAGAGGCACTACACAATTTAGGGCAATTCTTCAAATTATGGCCTCCACCAGTTAACTTCAAGTACCGGCACGGTATCTAGTATGGTCCCCATCTCCCTAATCATATCATCATCAAAATCATGGAATGGGCCAGGTACGTCTCTAAAGGGTTTGAAGATAAGGTCAAAAGTGTTTTATCTTCCACAAAAGAGTCAATCATGTTAATGTCATCATCCTCTATCTGTTTGCCTGTATTGAAAAAGATATTCAACTCCAATGTCATATTTCCAAAAGACAAACTCATGACTCCATTCCTACAATTAATGATTGCATTTGATGTGGCAAGGAATGGGCGACCAAGCATGACTGGAATTTGAGTGCTCATGTCCATGATGGGCCGAGTATCCAGGACGATAAAATCTATCAGGTAGTAGAATTTGTTAACCTGGACCAACACATCCTCAATTACCCCTCTCGGTACACGAACTGAGTAATCAACAAGTTATAATTGAAAGGTCGAACAATACGTCTTAGAGGGGGAGGTGAATAGGACAATGCCAAATTAAAAAATAAATGCGGAATTGAAAGAAAGATAGCACAATCAAATAATAAATAAACACAAGTAAAAAGCAACCTCAAATATACTAGTCTTGAGAGGTTGATACAAACTTAGTTCTAAGGACAATCTAACACCAAAAACCAAAGGCTTATAGCAGGACAACCTTACTAGAATGTTTGTAAGTATCAAAAACTCAAACCAATAAAGAGGCAAAGGAAATAGCAAAGGAAATAAACTAAGTTATTACAACATTCCCACAAGTGCATAAAATAAATTACACCATTCACCACAAATGCTTAAAATAAATTACAACATTTACACACATAAGCACATTCAATCATCCACCATAACTCCAGGAACTATAGTGGTTCACTTGTGTGTACACCAACTGTTAGAAAACAGCCACACAACTACTCCACTCCTAATATCCACTCCCTTGGGATATTAGCGTTCACTATGAAAAAGGTTTTCCAAGGTTCACGTTAAAACCTTCACAATTGTGTCTTTGATTGGGCTTACACAATCACGAAAACCCCACACTCTGAGATTTTCTGGATCACCTCAGACAAAACTCAAAAGAGATTTTTCTGGCACAACCTCAAAAATAAAAAAGATATAGAATTGTAAATGATACTTATCTGAAAATTCTCCTTTGAAGAATCCCGAAAGAACCAATCCGATGTAGACGAAGATGTTCAATGTCCAGTCGCACAGATGAAAAGGTTATAGTTCTAAATGATTTTAATTAAATCAACCTGGGCTAGGTTGATTTGATTTTGATCTTAAGAAAGGGGAAATCACAAATCCCTTCTTAATGTAAGATTAGAATAAAGATCACAAAATTAAATTACAAAAGCTAATTAAAGATAATATAAAATGAGCACCATATAGCTTAATAAATTCACAAACTTATCTCTCAGAGTGGTGTCTTAATTTAGCTTTCAATAAATCAATAAACTCTGACATTCGTGCTCTATTTATAGGTGAAAATATTGTTCACTCAAATGGTCTAAGGGTCGGTTCGACTAGTCGAAGGGCCAACAAATTTTCAAAATTTCTAGTGCGATAAGATAAGACCGTTACTTGACTGGTCGAGTGGCCCGCTCGACTAGTCGAGTAATGCACTCAACTGGTCGAGTGGGACCAGAAAAGATTCCTGGACTTTGATTCGAGCCTGCATGATCGGTCGAGCACTGTTCACTCAACTGGTCAAGCAGTCTCCACGACTGGTCGATAGTCCAACAGAAAATTCTAAAAATTCACAACAAACCTTGGACTGGTTAAGAAAACTCTTAGACTGGTCGAGCTAGTACTTAGACTAGTCGAACAAGGACTAAGACTAGTTGAGAAAATGACCTGTAAACTTATGAAGTGACCCACAACAAATATGCAATGAATATGACATAACCTAAGGTCTATCTAGGGTCATCCAAACCTATTTGTGAGTAGGAATAAATGAAACATCATTCGTTTCCGAATCTTGATATCTTGTGATAATTGAAGCTTGAGTTCGATCTCTTGAACTTGAGCTTGAGTTACGCTTGAGTACTTAAGTCTTTAGCATACAGTAGTTGAACTTCAAACTTGAACTTGAGTTCTTGAATTTTAGCTTGAAACCATGAACTCCAACACTCTTCACTTCAACTTGAAGATGTAGGCAAGTTCAATGAAGATCCAGAGAACCTTAAAATGTACGGACCCGATCACTTCAACACAAAGCATGATACAACTACTAAATGGTTTGGCACAACAAAATTTGACAACTCTTCGGGTGCTAGATTTACACTATAGCACTTACAATCTCCCCCTTTGTCAAATTTGTGACAAAACCAAATAATGATCATGCACGATAAAGAATCATGCACCAATAAGGAATCATGCATCAGTTATATAAGCACAATAAAGAACCATGCACCATTTAAGTAACAAATGATCAACAGACACAACTCCCCCTCATTCCATTACTCCCCCTCAATCTAGGAGAGGTGATTTGCAGAACCTGCAAAAAAAAAAAAATTGTAAAAAATATTTCCATACATACTACACTCCATATTCCATAATCACACATCTCTACAATTTCTCCCTTTTTGTTACAAGATGACAAAGGAAAGATATATAAAGAAAAGAGAAGTAAATGAACTAAGATAGGAAATAGTATCAAATGATAATCAAAATATTAACAAAAGGCACAATAGCATGTCCACATACTAAAAAGTAAAAGTATGTCCAAGAAATATCCCAACACACAAAGAGTAGAAAGTATTAATACATGTTATAATGAATTAAACAGCTAATCAGATCTGCATGATGGAGTAGGAATGGAAGGATCTATCTAATCTAGTCCCTTGTTAATGCGCCTAAGATATTTGCGTATGTATTTAAATTGATTTTCTTGGGACACATGCAAACCCTCCACCCTCTCCTCAAGGCATCACAAACGCTCATCAAAGTCCGAAGGTTGAAATTCTGGATCAGCCACAGAATCTGACTCAATCTCATCAAATAAGTCATCCATATTAACATCATCAGGAGGCAAAGCATCTTCCTCTTCAGTTGCTTCAGTAGCTCCTCCAGCACCCACATAAACTTGGTCAGGAGCCAACCTTAGATTTATCTTATTTATGTTGGAGTTATTGAAGGGAAGATGGTTAATGGGAGCTTCTCCAACAGGCATAGCCACAAGACTATGGTGGCTAAGAGTGTCATGAGATAGGCAAATAGAATATCACCATGACCTGGATGAAGACAAAACTGAATGATAATGTAACAGATAAGAAATGGAATACGTACAGAAACACCAGTAACAATAGAGTGAAGGATGCGAGCCATGAAAGAAATGAGTTTAGTCTTGTTACCAGACCTAGGATAGACATTAGAGATGAAAATATGATGAAGAATCCTATATCTGGGTAACATAAATTTGGAACTAAGCGCATTTTTGGAATTTCATTCCACATTCATTGTGCATAACACTCTAATGAGCATTCCTTTCTCAGACTTAGAGGGTCTTGCTACAAGCGTAGAAATAGGAATTCCGTCATCATTAACTGGAAGATCCATCAATCCAAATATTAAGTGACTGTTTAGTTCAATAGGACCTTCACTGGTTGTAATAGTAAAAGTTAGATTCTCAGTAGAGAAGTCACTTATGCAAGCAAACATGGCCTGTGCAATGGAATGGTATGCAGGACTGCCCTAATTTAAAATGTTAGCCCAACCTACAGTTTAAAGGAGAGGAACAATACCGAATACTCGGGGTCTTTTTCGGGTGACCGAAGATGGCGCATCGTGATTGAAGGGGAACGAGAAGAAGAGGGACTATGACAGGCTCTCTTCTTATTTCTACCTTCCATAACAATAAGGAATAAAAGGATTATAAGCAATGCAAGAAAGGTAAGATGGGTTTCAAGTAAATCAGATTCTATGCTAGAAACCCCAATAAACCACCATAAACCTTGAAATAAACTACAAAAATAAGGAAATGGAAGGGCAAAGAACTTAAATCCATAAGGAAATCGAAAAAGATGCACTAACCAAGAAGGAATCGAAGGTAGGTTCGACTGGTCGTGGTAGGGCTGGTTGGGGAAGATGAAACAAATGAAGAAAAAGTGCTTTTTGCACAATAAAAGGCCCCAAACCCGAGCAACTCGACTAGTCGAGTACATACTAGACCAGTCGTGCCACGACTGGTCGAGTGTGTACTCAACTAGTCGTGCACCTTAAAAATTCTCTATTTTCATATTTTTAAAATTTAAAAATTTGTATAAATAAATAAAATAAAAATATGTAATATATTACAAATAAACACATGCAATTCAGATCATAATGCACATAACCAAATCTAATTTCAACTTAGCAAACCTGTTTCTGTCAAGCGATTTTGTAAATATGTCTACAAGTTGATTTTCAGTCTGAATATAATCCACAAAAATAATCTCATTTTCTACTAATTCACGAATATAATGATATCTAATGTCAATATGCTTAGTTAGTGAATGCTGAATAGGACTTTTAGAAATGTTAATTGTGCTAGAATTGTCCCAATATAACACCATAGAATCTTGTGTAAATTCGTAATCACTTATCATCCTTTTCATCCACACAAGCTGGGTACACGCATTACCAGCTGCAATATACTCAACCTCAGCTGTGAAAAGTGACATGGAACTCTATTTCTTGCTATGGTATGAAACTAGATAGTTCTCGACATAAAAACATCCACCACTGGTAGACTTGCGGTTATCGATATTACCAGCCCAATCAACATCTGAATAACCGACTAATTGAACATTAGTATCATGAGGATACCAAAGACCAAGTTTGGTTGAACTTGCGACATATCTCAAAATGCGCTTTACAGCAATCGAGTGGGACTCTTTAGGGTCCGATTGATATCGAGCACAAATTCCTACGCTGAATGGAATATCAGGTCAGCTCACAGTTAAATATAATAAACTACCTATCATACTGCGATACAACTTAGGATATAGACTTTTACCTGTCGAATCCTTAGAGAGTTTAAGTGTCGTACTCATAGGAGTATCGAAACTTTTTAACTAAGTTTAGAGTGTATTTGGTTTTAAAAATAAAGAACCCATTACCAAGCTGTTTTACTTGCAAACCTAAGAAATAGTTTGGTTCTCCAACCATGCTCATTTCAAATTTGGACTTCATTAAATTTGTAAACTCAACAGTCATGTTAGAACAGGTAGATCCATAGATAATGTCATCAACATATATCTGTACTATTAGTATGTGATCATTGTGTTTCTTTACAAAAAGTGTCTTATCAACACTCCCCATTATAAAGTTATGACTTAGTAAAAACTTAGTCAATTTCTCGTATTATTCCCTGAGAGCCTGTTTTAATCCATAAAGTTCCTTTTTTTAGGCAATAAACATGATCAGAATGTTTAGGGTCTTCAAAACCCTTAGGCTATTCAACATATACTTCTTCATGCAGATCACCATTCAAGAAAGCACTCTTAACATCTATTTGGTAAATTTTGAACTTTTTGTAACAAACAATGGATATAAACAGTCAGATAGATTCAAGACGAGCTACTGGGCAAAGGTTTCATCATAATCGATGCCTTCTATCTGAGTGTACCCTTGTTCAACCGGTCTAACCTTGTTTCTTATAATGTTACCAAGTTCATCAGACTTATTTTTAAATATCCATTTAGTTCCAATAGTGTGTTTATCATTAGGTCTAGGAACTAAGTACCATACATCATTCCTTACAAATTGATTAAGTTCATCTTGCATAGCCACTATCCAGTTTTCATCAGCAAATGCTTCTTTTACATTGGCTGACAAAATCTGGGATGTGAAGCACACATAATTACAAATGTTTTCTAATTGTCTACGAGTGCACACATCAGTGAGAGGATTTTCAAGAATTTGATCAGTTGGATGGTCTTTAACTGACCGTAGTTCAGTGTCATTTTGACTAGATGAAAAGTCTGGTTTATCAAATAAAGAGACTTCATCATCTTCTGAACTTGAGACAGGTGTATTCAAGTGATCATCTATAACCATATGGATAGATTCTTGAATAACACTGGTCCTCTTGTTGAGAACACGATATGCTCGACTATTTAGCGCATATCTTAGAAAAATACCCTCGTCACTTTTAGAGTCAAATTTTTCCAGATTTTCCCTATCACGTAAAATGTAGCACTTACTGCCAAAAACTCAAAAGTACTTAACAACAGGCTTCTTATTGAACCATAGTTCATATCGGTCTTATTATTAGACTTTCTAGTATAAACACGGTTAGTGATATAACACGCCGTGTTCACAGCTTCAGCCCAAAGATTTTTAGGAAGTTTCATACTATTTAACATCACATTAGCCATTTCTTGAAGTACTTGATTTTTTCTTTCAACAACCCCATTTTGTTGAGGTGTCTTGGGAGCAGAATACTCATGCGATATCCCATGATCGCTACAGAACTTCTCAAAATTTCTATTATCAAATTTGGAACCATGATCACTACGGATTTTGGTGGCATGTGATTCCTTCTCAGTTTGGATACACTTGAGTACCCTTTTCAATTAATCGAGAGTCTCAGATTTCTCTCTCATGAAAACTACCGATGTATACCTCGTAAAGTCATCTACAATTACCAGTATATATTTCTTACCACCTCGACTCTCTGTTCTAGTCGGTCCAATGAGATCCATATGGAGATGTTCAAGGGGTTTGGATGTGGCATTGGAGTTCACTTTCTTGTGAGCACTCCTAGTTTGTTTTCCAATCTGACATTCGCCATAAACATTATCCAATTTCTTTAACTTGGGTAGACCTCTTATTACTTCACTTTTGCTTAGTCTATAATGATTATGGTAGTGTACATGTCCTAGGTGTTTATGCCATAGTTCGGTCTCATTGGTTTGGACCATGTAACACGATAACTTAGACGAGCTTGAATCACTGACTATATAGCAGTTCTCAGATGTTCTGCGACCAGTTATTATCACAGAACCATTCTCATTAGAAATCTCACACCCTTGGTTGGTGAATTTGACATTATGTTTGTTATCACAAATTTGAGAAATGCTCAAGAGATTATGCTTAAGGCCCTCTACAAACAACACATTCTCAAATGGATGAAGATTAAAGAGTTGAATCGTACCTTGGCCAATAATCCCGCAGTTGCTACCATCACCAAATGTGACTGAGCCATCAGTCATATCTTTGAGATTGGTGAACAAATCTTTATCAGTTGTCATGTGTCTAGAGCAACCACTATCTAGGTACCACTTTGATTTACTCGAAGCCTTGAAAGCGGTGTGGGCAACCAAACAAGCAACCTTAGGAACTCATTTCATTACAGTTTTGGGTTTTGGAGGATAGTTAGTTTTTCTATACTTGTAATTGTTGTATATTCTACCATTCGAGTTAGATTTTAGAAGCTCCTTGAGTAGATCCACAGTTTTCTCAGCTAAGGGGTTATGATTCTGATTTCTATAATTGATATGGTTGATTTTAGGTTTCATAGCCTGAAAAGTTTTAGGAGTTTTGAAAGTATTTTAATTCAGACTTTTCCCTTTTATGTTAAAGGACTCCCCTTTAACAAACTTGGGAGGAGTGGACTTGCTTTTAGAAGGTGTATTTTTATCATAGCCCAGACCAGATCTATCGCCACATTTCCTTGATTCAGTTTCTTTCTAGTTTAGGATCACCCTAGGCATACCTGAAAGTATCCTTCATACTCAAGAGAGAAGAGACTTCTAGTTTTAGTTTGTCATTTTCAGATTTTAGGTTTTCGACTTGGAATATTTTGAAATCTAAATCACACTTGATTTTTCAAAACAATTCAAAAGGTGCAATTTTTCTAAAACTAGATTATCAAAATTTTCTTTTAACTTTAAAAACTTTTCATTTTGAAGTTTTAGTTTTACAGATATCTTACAACTTTCCCTGTATATGGCATCATAGGCATCTTGTAAATCTTCATCATTTTCAGGATCACTTCTCAGATTTTTTTCACTAGTTGAATCACAACTGTTTGAGAAAGTGAATTTGGCTAGAGTCATTAAGGCTTTGACCTCATTAATAAAATCAGGTTCAAAATCATCTGACTCAGAAGAGGTTTCAGAGCAAGACGATTTATCTCATGTAGCTAACATGCCTTTCTTTTTAGATTTGTCCCTCTTTGGACATCTGTTTGTCAGATGCCCGTATTCATGGCAGTTGAAACATTGATTGTCTTTAATAGATTTCCAATTTTTAGATCTAGTCCTTTTCTTTTTTTACTTTTGAAAATCTTATAAAAATTCTTGGCTAAGAGTGTCATATCATCTTCAGAGTTTTTAAAATCAGAATTACTAGCATTTTCATGAGAAGTATTTTTAGAAGACTTAAGGGCGATGGACTTACCTTTAGGAGCCTTAAAGTTTAACTCGTAAGTTTGTAAAGAACCAACCAGCTCTTCAACCCTCATATTATCCATATCACGAAGTTCCTAAATGGCAATGACCTTTGAATTGGACCTATTAGGCAATGAGTGCAATATCTTTGCACGGACTTTGCTTTCTGGGATACTATCACCAAGACCTTACATAGAGTTGACTATGTCATTTAACTTAGTATAGAAGTGTAACATCCCGATTTTTCAGGACCCGAGTACATGACCCGTATCCCAAAAACTCGAGAATTAACCTTAAAGGATGGTCAAATTCGAGTGTACATTTTTTTTCAATTATCAGAGTGAGCAAATGAGCGTAATATGGACAAATCAACATAAATGAAAATTTTATTATCATTCAAATATATAAGAAGTTACCCATAATCACTTATACAAACCAATGTCCCAAATACTTACAATTACAAGTGAAATACTGTTACATGTAAGCAAAGTAAGTTATAATCAATCTGGGGCTATAAAACCACGTAGCCACTCTTGGCCATACGATCATGCATCTTTAACAGTGGTACTCTGCTCTTCATCTGACCGAACCTGAAAATCACTTAAGCCACCTGTGCTACCTGTACAGTTATTTATTTGCTGGATGAGTGGCCAACTTAGTGTGAACTCCCCTCAAGATTACACACCGTCGCATTAGGTAAGCATAGTTATAAAAACATGGTAAGACATACAAAACAGTACATGATGTAGTCTTATTAAATGCATGGATGTGTGAATGCATCATCAACCTTGGGATACACATCCCACTATCGAAATAAAGGGTCGCCCTAAGAGAACTAGTCACCTGGAAAAATAAACAAAGGTACGCCCGATGGGAACCAGCTATCCGAAAAAGAACATAATATATAGATCGCCTAAGGAGAATTTAATCTCCCAGAAAAGACCATAATATATGAAAATGCATGATTAGTCCAACCATTATTATTCCATTTTACAACCAGCCAGTTTAATAAAGCTCAAAGGTCACTACGGGGAGCTCAAATCCCAGTGTAGGCCGACAGCTCAGGCATAGTGTCCCATTCCACCATCCCTAGCTCATGAGGCTACCACCTTAGGATGTTTAATGAATCCCAATCGACTAGTGGTCAATCATATTCAGTATATGGGGCTTACCATCTCATGGTTGCACAAAATAAAATATCAAACCCATATAGGAAAAATACCAAACTAAATCCACATAGGGCAATATAGAAACAAGCCACCTAGGGCAGATATTAAAATAAGACACAAAAGGAAAGTATCAAAACCATGCGATAAAGACCATCCTTAAAAACCACTTGATCACAACCCCTGGATGGTAGGCCCACATTGATATTCAAATCACCATTTAATAACCACTAACTTGAAGGTCCATTATAGTCATGATTAATCAGGTTACATCCTAATTATGGGTGTACATTTATAAGTGGGAGTTTTCCACTGATGCACCAGTTTAAGTTCCATAAGAAATCCACAAATAATTCACGAACAAATATACAGGATGAACATTAAGCAGGCAATATAGCAATTTAATTTTCACCAACTAACACATGTGATTATAAGAGAGAGATATCAATTATAAATTTAGATAAAAACTATAACTTAAGCTAATGAGAAGATGGAAAGCTCAAGGGGAAGAATCATCACCTTATACTTTGAATCACCTACCAGTGTCACTAGAGAGTGTGTGTTTCCTTAGAATCAACCCCTATCATAAATCAGAAACTAGTACAATTAGATCCAAGCTCTACACACTACCTAGGGTTTGGATTACTTTTAGGGTTTTGGATTACCTAGGGTTTGGATTACTTTTAGGGTTTTAGGGCTTCATCCTAGGGTTTAGTCCTAGGAGTTGAACTATAATACATATGTAGCTTACTCGATGTGGTAGTATGGTTAGTTGCGGTTTAACGTTAATGATATAACTAATACTAGTATGAGTAATCTATTAGTGGCTAATCATGTCCATAATAAAAAATTTCATGATAATAGTAATAAGGGTGGAAATTATAAATCGATATCCTTCTAGTTTAGTATACCATTAATTTCAACGTAAACTTAATAATTACAAAATAATTATTAGCATTAGTGTTATGATTTACATTAACTAACATGGTAATAAAAATCGTTATGACAGAATTTAATAATAGAATTATGATTGATGATAATAATATCCATGACACTAATAATTATTTTGATGAAAATGATTAGTGTGTTCAAACGTTAATAACAATATTTTAAGAACGACAAGATAGAATATTAGTATTTTAATAGTGAAAACTTTCATATGTGTTAATTAATATCTGTTTGGATAATTTACTAATTGTTAATCATATCTATATTTAATAATCCTAAAAATGACAATAATAATATAAATGATGGTTGAAATTATTTAAATCAGGATAGAAAATGTGGGCTCACCCAGTCGACTCAGTTCAAGTCAAGTTGACTCGGCTTATACACCACCACCTCCTTTCTTTTCTCTTTTCTTTCTTCTTCTCCTTCTGCTACTGGTGGTGACCAACAATGGCTAGCATCCAGCCTGACCCAGCCCTAGTCTAGCTGAGTCGACTTAGAGAACTCATAAGAATAGGCAGTTAGTCGGCGTACCAACTTGACATCAACCCAAGTCACCTCCCTCTCTTTCTCCTCTCTCTGTTTCTTTCTTCTCTAAGGTTTATGAGTGTCCAGAGGTGGTTGGACTCGCCTTAGTCATGGTCCAAACTCAGTGGAACCAGAACCATTTCTGGCCGGAGCCGCGACCCTAACTCGGCCTGATCCGAGCTGGTGCAACATGCATCGCCTCTCCCTTTTTTTTTCCTTTATTTCTTCTTCTTCTCCCTTTCTCCTCCTTCTTTTCCTTTCTTCTCTGGTTAGCGAGAACACCAACCCAAACTGAACTCACTTGGGTCAGTGTAGTGTGGCAATCAGCAATAGCGACAACGCCAACTCTCCCTCCTTCTTCTTTCTTCTTCCTCCTTTTATATGCTCCTTCTTCCTTCTCTTTTCCTTCTTCTCTTATTCCCTCTCACTTCCTCCCTATCACTGCCAGTGAATGCTCTGGCTTGACCTGATTTCACCATGACCCGTAGCAACAGGTGCAGCTCGAACGGAGAAGAGAGGTATCGTTAATGGCAGATTCTCCTCCTCTGCTTTCTTCTTCAAACTGACAACGTGGGAGGGTCCCTACGGGTGCATTGGAGTTTGGAGGACAGACGGATCGAAAGTTTGAAAGGTTTTTGGTGGTGGGTTCGGGCGTTCAAGGTTGCGACCGTTTTCTCTTTCTTTCTTGAGCTTGGCAGCCAAGAACGGAGCAGAGAACGGTTCCTCACATATATATCCTCCTATCTTGGAGCCCTAAGCTTCCTAACAGCCCTTAGATGGACAATGAGTGGCTAGGATTTAATCCACTAAAACCACCTCAAGGTACGGCCGGTATTTGCAAACCGGTCGCTGTTTTCTCTTGGCTATGGGAAAGAGCCCTGAACCATGGGTTGGGTGGCTGAAATTTCTTCTCAATGGAGGGCTAGGATCGAAGGAAAGACCCTTCACACGGATTGCCAGCGTGGTACATGGAAACAGTTTTCATTTTGGAAATAAGTGCTAGTGGGAGCTGTTTGCATCGGCGTTTGTGTGCACGTATGGTTGCACCCACAAGCGGGACTCATCGGGTTTTGGTCGAGGCCCAGCTGTGCACTAGATAGACGGTTCAGATTGTCCACTTGATATGAGACGGTGGGCCACGTCGTGCCCCAAACGGACGCCATTCGTCGGTTGTCGAAAACGGGGAGAGAGAGAGAGAGAGAATTCTCTATTTTGGGAGAGTGCTGGTCAGCCCGCTTTGACCGAGCTGGGTCTACCAGTGCACCGCGGGTGCACATCTCTGCTGTGTACTCCTGTTGCGAGGTGAGGTCCACCATGATGTTTTGTGATAAATTCACTCCACCCATTCCATTTGTAGAGTCCTGACATAGTCTTTTACCAAAGACGGGGCAGATCTAAGGTCCAGGTGGGGCCCATGACTCGATTCAGGTCCTATTTATGGATTTCCCGCCAATCTAGTGGTCGGATCTTCCTAAGATTTAACGTCAACGGTTGAAAGGTCCTACTGGGCTATTTGTAAGGCTTTCGTCACATGTTACTAACTGATACTAATATTGATAAGAATTTTATTATTTTTGTATATTATTTATAATCAAAATGTTTAAAATCACGTATATATTTATAAATAAAATTTTAATGTTAACATACTATTAATTTCAGGCTGCTGTTCACACTTTCATTAGTATACATAATTCATAATATACAATATCATATTATATGTAGAAATGAATTGAAGATTAAATAGTATTATATTGAATTAAAATTATATTTGTATTCGATAATTTTGTTAAATAATATACAATACCATTAAATTACCTAATGACTTTTGAATGCATATGTATATATATAAAGAAAATTATTCAATGCTACATTATTATTTAAAATTTGATCTTATGTTGTGAAATTGTTATTCATTATGTTTATTTAATATAATATTATTTTCATAATGTCTTATATACATTAAATACATATGTATCATTTTAGCATGAAATTTCAAATTCTTACAAGGTATATTCATTTCATATTGTATATATTTAAGTTGTATTATTTATGTATATATTTATATTAAATTAATCTACATGGTAACGCTCAAGTACTGGAAAGTACGGGGTGTTACAAACTACCCCCCCTTAAAGAGAATTTCGTCCTGAAATTCATTACTTCAACAGTGATTGTTAGTGCTAATTTATTCTACGGTGCCTGATAGTTTTCCCACTAGGTTCATTTGCGTGCGCACGCGCCTATGACTTACTATTAGAACATGAATCGTTCCGACTACCCCCCTTAAAGAAGGTTTTACCCACGAGATTTGATAATACTTGCCCTAATGGTTAATGGTATAAGTAGAAGTGTTATCCTAATGGTGTATCCTATCTCGTACGTGTCTGAGTGTGAAATCACAACTTCCATCAAGAGATCTCTAACTCAACAAGCTCCTAGGCTAGTCGATGGGCTAATGTGTATGGGTTTTATAAAAACTTACGACTCTTCTTAGTACCCACCAAAACTAGCAATTTATTTTCATGCCTGCCAATCCCATGGTTTTCTACTTTCGAGCTGTCACGAACAGATGGTTGTAGTAGGTTTGAGCCCGATACATAGATCACCTGCCTGCAGGACAGAGGATTTTGGTATCAATTCACAATCCTGTTAAATCTCGATCCTTTGCTTAATCAGGGCATTGAAATCGTTGAGATTTGCTAGGACTTAGAACTTTGAGCCAAACCATGTAAACTTCGTGTAAGTGTGCTTCCATCAACTCGTGACCCCAATTATTCTAGACTCCTGGGGAACATCATGTAGTCTTATTTTCTCATAACGGATAAGACCAGGTGGCCCATTACGCTTCCAATACGCACTCTGATTCCTTAATGTACTAACCAAAAATTTCAGGATCAAGACTTCTACATGAAGTTTGAATTTTGAGAGTTCTAAACTCACTTAGGATTTCAAATCTAACCCTAATATGCGCAGCCTAGGGTTGAAAACTCACCCAAAATTTTAGAATTTTTCCTCTAGTTAAAGAGATGTATTAGGGAAGTCAATTTACAACTCCTTATGTGATTCTTTGTACAATTCCTTGAGTTTAAGCGGTGCTTATGCTTAATTTAATGTAGAATATGGTTGTTAAGGAACTTCCTACAAGCCAAATTCCGATCTGTTTGCTAATTATTATTACAATGTTATGTCTAACTAATGAAATTTTCAGAAGAGTTCAACAGTAGTTTTGGTAGTTTACATGGGAACTAAAAGTGTATTTCTAAGTTTTAAACGACGGTCCTATTGTTTATAGGGGAACCAGAGTTCTTGTCTATAAGTTTCAAATGACCAACTATAGATGTTCAAAGAGGCCTGAGTTGATTTCTAAGTTTCCCACCTTCCCTTACTCGAGGGAATCTCATATAAGTTGTAATGGCCACTCCAACAATTTCAAGGGACTCTAAGTCCTACAACTATCCAAATGATTTTCAAGGGAGCCTAATATTTTGATGTATCTATGTTCTTAAAATAGATCTTTGAAGGGAACCTTTCATAAGTTCATAAGACTATTTTAATAGTTTCTAAGTTCAATCAACTAACAAGAAAATTTCAAAGGAACCTAAGTTCATTTCTAGGTCCTACGACCATCCAAACAATTCCACAAGGAGCGTAGAACCTCAAGTTCCAATGTTCTCAATTTCTTCTAGCTACAAGGGGATTTCTTGTAAGTTTAAATACTTGTTCTAAAAATTTCTAAGGAGACCTAGGTTTTTGAATTTCTACATTCTCAAATTGTTCTTCGCTATAAGTTTGGATTGCCATCCAAACAACTTTTAAGGGAACCTAAGTTCGGGTTTCTATATTCTCATTATCACTTACTTATAAGGTTTCCACATCAATACAAATGACTATCTTAGTAATTTATAGGGGAACCTAAGTTTGGGTTTCTACATTTCCAATCATTCTTCCATATCTAGGGGACATTCACCTAAGTTCAACTTCACATTTCAAATATTGAGACATTTAAGATTTGTATAAGATCATTTCCCAAGGCCAAGTTTGTCCAAACCTGGCTCTGATACCAACTGTAACATCCCGATTTTTCAGGACCCGAGTACACGACCCGTATCCCAAAAACCCGAGTGTTAACCTTAAAGGATGGTCAAATTCGAGTGTACATTTTTTCCTTCAATTATCAGAGTGAGCAAATGAGCGTAGTATGGACAAATCAACATAAAGGAAAATTTCATTATCATTCAAATATATAAGAAGCTGCCCATAATCACTTATACAAACTAATGTCTCAAATACTTACAATTACAAGTGAAATAATGTTACATGTAAACAAAGTTATAATAAATCTGGGGCTATAAAACCACGTAGCCACTCTTGGCCATACGATCATGCATCTTTAACAGTGGTACTCTGCTCTTCATCTGACCGAACCTGAAAATCACTTAAGCCACCTGTGCTACCTGTACGGTTATATATTTGATGGATGAGTGGCCAACTCAGTGTGAGCTCCCTTCAAGATTACACACCGTCGAATTAGGTAAGCATAGTTATAAAAACATGGTAAGACATACAAAACAATACATGATGTAATCTTATTAAATGCATGGATGTGTGATTGCATCATCGACCTTGGGATACACATCCCACTGTCGAAATAAAGGGTCGCCCTAAGAGAACTAGTCACCTGGAAAAATACACAAAGGTACGCCGGAGGAGAACCAACTATCCGGAAAAGACCATAATATATAGATCGCCCAAGGAAACTTTAATCGCCCGGAAAAGACCATAAAGTAAGAGTCACCCAAAGAGAACTAGCCACTTGGAAAAATACCCAAAGGTACGCGCGAGGAGAACCAGCTATCCGGAAAAGACTATAATATATAGATCGCCCAAGGAGAATCTAATCGTCTGGAAAAGACCATAATATATGAAAATGCATGATTAGACCAACCATTATTATTTCATTTTACAACCATCCAGTTTAATAAAGCTCAAAGGTCACTACGAGGAGCTCAAAGCCCAGTGTAGGCCGACAGCTCAGGCATAGTGTCCCATTCAACCATCCCTGGCTCATGAGGCTACCACCTTAGGATGTTTAATGAATCCCAATCAACTAGTGGCCAATCATATTCAGTATTTGGGGCTTACCATCTCATGGTTGCATAAAATAAAATATCAAACTCATATAGGGAAAATACCCAAAAAGAGCCACATAAGGCGATATCGAAATAAACCACCTAGGGCAGATATTAAAATAAGCCACAAAAGGCAAGTATTAAAACCATACGATAAAGACCATCCTTAAAAACCACTTGATCATAACCCCTGGATGGTACGCCCACATTGATATTCAAATCAGCATTTAATAACCACTAAGTCGAAGGTCCATTATAGTCACGATTAATCAGGTTACATCCTAAGTATGAGTGTACATTTATAAGTGGGAGTTTCCCACTGATGCACCAGTTTAAGTTCCATAAGTAATCCACAAATAATTCACGAACAAATATACAGGATGAACATTAAGCAGGCAATATAGCAATTTAATTTCCACCTACTAACACATGTCGCTAGAGAGTATGTGTTTCCTTATAAGAGAGAGATATTAATTATAAATTTAGATAAAAACTATAACTTAAGCTAATGAGAAGATGGAAAGCTCAAGGGGAAGAATCATCACCTTATACTTTGAATCGCCTACCAGTGTCGCTAGAGAGTGTATGTTTCCTTAAAATCAACCCCTATCATAAATCAGGAACTGGTACAATTAGATCCAAGCTCTACACACTACCTAGGGTTTGGATTACTTTTAGGGTTTTGGTATAGAGTTAGGGCTTCATCCTAGGGTTTAGTCCTAGGAGTTGAACTATAATACATATGTAGCTTACTCGATGTGGTAGTATGGTTAGTTGCGGTTTAACGTTAATGATATAACTAATACTAGTATGAGTAATCTATTAGTGGCTAATCATGTCCATAATAAAAAATTTCATGATAATAGTAATAAGGGTGGAAATTATAAATCGATATCCTTCTAGTTTAGTATACCATTAATTTCAACGTAAACTTAATAATTACAAAATAATTATTAGCATTAGTGTTATGATTTACATTAACTAACATGGTAATAAAAATCGTTATGACAGAATTTAATAATAGAATTATGATTGATGATAATAATATCCATGACACTAATAATTATTTTGATGAAAATGATTAGTGTGTTCAAACGTTAATAACAATATTTTAAGAACGACAAGATAGAATATTAGTATTTTAATAGTGAAAACTTTCATATGTGTTAATTAATATCTGTTTGGATAATTTACTAATTGTTAATCATATCTATATTTAATAATCCTAAAAATGACAATAATAATATAAATGATGGTTGAAATTATTTAAATCAGGATAGAAAATGTGGGCTCACCCAGTCGACTCAGTTCAAGTCGAGTTGACTTGGCTTATACACCACCACCTCCTTTCTTTTCTCTTTTCTTTCTTCTTCTCCTTCTGCTACTGGTGGTGACCAACAATGGCTGGCATCCAGCCTAACCCAGCCCTGATCTAGCTGAGCCGACTCAGTGAACTCATAAGAATAGGTAGTGAGTCGGTGTGCCGACTTGGCATCAACCCGAGTCACCTCCCTCTCTTTCTCCTCTCTCTATTTCTTTCTTCTCTAAGGTTTCTGAGTGTCCAGAGGTGGTTGGACTCGCCTCAGTCGTGGTCCAAACTCAGTGGAACCAGAACCGTTTCTGGCCTGAGCCGCGACCCCAACTCGGCCCGATCCGAGCTGGTGCAACATGCACCACCTCTCCCTTTTTTTTTCCTCTATTTCTTCTTCTTCTCCCTTTCTCCTCCTTCTTTTCCTTTATTCTCTGGTTAGCGAGAACACCAACCCACACCGAACTCAGTTGGGTCAGTGCAGTGCGGCAGTCAGCAATAGCGACAGTGCCAACTCTCCCTCCTTCTTCTTTCTTCTTCCTCCTTTTATATGCTCCTTCTTCCTTCTCTTTTCCTTCTTCTCTTATTCCCTCTCACTTCCTCCCTATCACTACCAGCGAATGCTCTAGCTTGACCTGATTCCACCATGACCCGCAGCAACAGGTGCAGCTCAAATGAAGAAGAGAGGTGCCGTTAATGGCAAATTCTCCTCCTCTGCTTTCTTCTTCAAACTGACAACGTGGGAGGGTCCCTACGGGTGCATTGGAGTTTGGAGGACAGACGGATCGAAAGTTTGAAAGGTTTTTGGTGATGGGTTTGGGCGTTCAAGGTTTCGGCCGTTTTCTCTTTCTTTCTTGGGCTTGGTAGCCAGGAACGGAGCAAAGAACGATTCCTCGCATATATATCCTCCTACCTTGGAGCCTTAAGCTTCCTAACAGCCCTTAGATGGACGATGAGTGGCTAGGATTTGATCCGCTTAAACCACCTCAAGGTACGGCTGGTATTTGCAAACCGGTCGCTATTTTCTCTTGGCTATTGGAGAGAACCCTAAACCATGGGTTGGGTGGCTGAGATTTCTTCTCCATGGAGGGCTAAGATCGAACGAAAGACCCTTCACGCAGATTGCCAGTGTGGCACACAGAAACAGTTTCTGTTTTAGGAAACAAGTGCCAGTGGGAGCTGTTTGCACCGGCGTCTGTGTGCACGTACGGTTGCACCCACAAGCAGGACTCATCGGGTTTTGGTCAAGGCCCAGCTGTGCACCGGATAGACGGTTCAGATCGTCCACTTGATATGAGACGGTGGGCCACGACGTGCCCTAAAAGGACACCGTTTGTCGGTTGTCGAAAATGGGGAGAGAGAGAGAGAGAGAGAGAGAGAGAGAGAGAGAGAATTCTCTGTTTTGGGAGAGTGTAGGTTAGCCCGCTTTGACCGAGCTGGGTCTACCAGTGCACCGCGGGTGCACATCTCTACTGTGTACTCGCGATGCCAGGTGGGGTCCACCATGATGTTTTGTGATAAATCCACTCTGCCCATTCCATTTGTAGAGTCCTGACATAGTCTTTTACCGAAGACAGGGCAGATCTAAGGTCCAGGTGGGGCCCATGACTCGATTCGGGCCCTAGTTATGGATTTCCCGCCGATCTAGTGGTCGGATCTTCCTGAGATTTAACGTCAACGGTTGAACGGTCCTACTGGGCTATTTGTAAGACTTTCGTCACATGTTACTAACCGATACTAATATTGATAAGAATTTTATTATTTTTGTATATTATTTATAATTAAAATGTTTAAAATTACGTATATATTTATAAATAAAATTTTAATGTTAACATACTATTAATTTCAGGCTGTTGTTCACACTTTCATTAGTATACATAATTCATAATATACAACATCTGATTATACGTAGAAATGAATTGAAGATTACACAGTATTATATTTAATTAAAATTATATTTGTATTTGATAATTTTGTTAAATAATATATGATACCATTAAATTACCTAATGACTTTTGAATGCATATGTATGTATATATATATATATATATATATATATATATATATATATATATATATATATATATATATATAAAGAAAAATATTCAATGTTACATTATTATTTAAAATTTGATCTTATGTTGTGAAATTGTTATTCATTATGTTTATTTAATATAATATTATATTCATAATGTCTTATATACATTAAATACATATGTATCATTTTAGCATAAAATTTCAAATCCTTACAAGCTATATTTATTTCATATTGTATATATTTAAGTTGTATTATTTATATATATATTTATATTAAATTAATCTATATGGTAACACTCGAGTACTGGAAAGTACGGGGTGTTACAAGAAGTCCATGAAAGTTTCAATTTCTTCCATATGTATTTCCTCAAACTGAGTGGTGAGGATTTCAAGTTTAGATTTCTTAACAATAGTCATACCCTCATGTGTCATTTTTAGAATGTCCCAAGCTTGCTTTGCAGTATCACAGGATATAATTCTTTTGAATTCATCCGGTGATAGTGCGCAAGTGATTGCATTTAAAGCCTTTGCATTGTCACTACTCTCATTTTTCTGAAGTGTGGTCCAAGAAAAATAAGGTATAACTTTCATAGTTTTGGTTCCATCAGTGCCACTCACTTCAGTGGTAGGAGGGGTCCATCTAGTTTGTGGCTTGCCACACACTCTCATCTATGGACCTTAAAAAGATCCTCATTCTGGCTTTCCAATAGGCATAATTGGAGCCATCAAAAGGTGGAGGCCTAATGATTGAGAGGCTATCAAAATTTGACATCTTATAAACTCAGACCGGTTAGCTTAGGAAATGAATCCAAATAAAAAGAGCTATTAGGCTCTGATACCATTTGAAAAGGCCGAGCAATACGTCCTAAAGGGGGGGTGAATAGGACTATGCCAAATTAAAAAATAAATGCAAAATTGAAAGAAAGATAGCACAATCAAATAATAAATAAGCACAAGTATAAGACCCGTATCCTAGCTCGTACCGTTCCATAGACTCCTGCGATCATCCCTATCGAATTTCGGCAAACCTTGATTTGTTATCGGCATTTGCGCGCAACCCTAAGTCATATCCCGTATTCCAAAGTCCTCTCGACCCGAGACTTGTATCATTGCGACCACGCAGTCGCCGCGGTTCTAACGCTACGTATTATACGCCGAGGCGATACGCAAGCCAGGAGATGTGGGCCCGTGTTCAGTTTGAGGAAAATGCCACACATTTTGTAAACCCAAGACAATCTTTCAAATCAATCACATCACATCTCATTGTCAAGTACAAACACCCATCCCCAAGCAACCCCAAAGTCAAAGTAACCCATACATGTCAAGTACACCTATCACTCCATCACCTTTCAACCATCCCTCACCCATCAGTCACACATCTCTCTCTCTCTCTCTCTCTCTCTCTCTCTCTTACAACTCTCTCTCTCTCTCTCTCTCATTTCTCAAACCCATATCCCAAGCAATCTACATCCAAGCTATCTCCATGAGAGAAGCCATGTGTAGCCCACCTTCCTACCTCCCATCTCTACCATCCAATGATCATCTCCACCGTTAAAATGCATCCCTCGGAGCTCTAGGATACATTGATGGAAGAAGAGGTCCAAGAAGATCAAAGGTGAGTGATTTTACTATTTGATTTTGTGATTTGAGGGCCCACATATGTGGGACCCATCTTGATGTATGTATTATTTAGGGAGGGCCCATAGTGGAGGGGTCCCTCCCCTTCTCACCGCCGATCTCTCTCTCTCTCTCTCTCTCTCTCTCTCTCTCTCTCTCTCTCTTTTCTTTTGTTGTTTGATGGCCCACCTGATGTGTGGTGGAGATGCGGGGCATCCATCATGGTGGAGCCCACCTTGGTGTACGTGAGAAATCTACTCCATCCAGCAGTTGTGGGACCCACGCAGTATGTGTTATCCCCACACCGTTCATCCATCCATCATGTGAGACCCACTTGTAGCAGTGGGGACCACTACGTTGTACGTGTACCATGTCCAGGCCATCCGTCCAGGGCCTGGACATAAGAATAGGCAGGGGCTTTCATTCTCTCTCTCATTTTCCTCCCAAGCAACCTACGTCCAAGCTCCCCATGAGAGAGATAGTGTGGCCCACCTTCCTATCTCCCATCCTCACCCTCTAAAATCAATCTCCACCGTTGAAGTTCATCCATTGAAGCTCTAACATGCTTTGGCGGAAGAGTAAGTTCAAGATCTAAAGGTGGGTGCTTATTTCTCCCTCTCTCTCTCTCTCTCTTTCTTTATTTCTTTGTGATGATGTGACTGTGTGGCCCACTCGGATAGACCCCCAATCATGAAGTATGTAACCTATCCACACCATCCATCTTCATGGGACTCACCTGATGGATGTGTTGGACCTACACTGTCTAACCCATTAACGGGCCTGAAGGGAAGGAAAACACATATATCAGGTTGATCCAACCAAGTGGGCCACGTACATGTGGGACCCACCTTGATGGAATGTATATTCAAGCCGCCCGTCTAGTGTCTCTAGACGCTGGACGTGCTCCAGTGGAATGTGAAGACCGTGGGTGTACTAATAGCGACAGAAAGAAAGAAAGAATAATAATATTAATAAATTGTTTATTTAAGGTTTTTGGGTGCGCCTCTCATGTAGTTCCCACCTTGATGTATCAGTCTAATCCACACTGTCCATCCCACTCCCCAGATCATTTTAGGCATTGAGATGAAATGTGGAACCAATTCGAGGTTCTGGCAGGCCATAGCATAGAAAACAGTTCTTTGTCGTTGAAAACCACACTGCTATTTCTGTACCTTAAAACATGCCCAATATTGGACTCGTTGCATTTGTTATTGGTTGCAGGAACCAATGGACGGAGTGAATTTTGTTGATGTAGGCTCCACCTGTGAAACACCACGGGACAACAATAATAATAATAATAAATTATCATGCAGCAGGCGCTGCTGCCAGAGTGGATGCAGGCAGCGCCTGCGGCGTTGGCTGACGGATGGACGGTCAGGTAGGGACCCATGGTCCCAACCGTGGGCCCCACCATGATGTGGTTTATACATCCACACCGTGAATTTGGTAGACCCCCTTAGGGCAGTGGGCCACCCCAAGAATCAGCCTCATCCAGAACTCAGGTGGCCCACATGGCAGGAAAAAGTGGTGATTGAGCGTCTGCCATTGGAACCCATTTGGGTTGTCACAGAAGTTTTGGATCATTATGAAATGTGTTTTTCGTATTCATCTGGGTCTGTGTGACCTTATTAAGGGATTGGATGAAGAAACAACACTATGGTGAGCCCCACATGAGACCCACCTACCGTGAAATGGGTTGGCTGGTGTCCGTTACACGGCTATATGGTCGTAGTATTGACGTTAGGAAGTTTCGTGGATCTGACAGGAGGTATGGGTTCATCCAACCGTCCATTCATTTGGACCATCCATCTCTGTGGACCACACCAGCCATATGGCGACTGCACTGTCAGCAGGTCTGTGGGATCCTGACCTTGATGCAGTGATCCATCTGCACTGTCCATTCGTATAGAGCCCACCTTAATGTAAATATTTTATCTACACCACTCGTGCAGGGGCCCCATCACACGTGTGGTGTCTACACCGTCCATTGGACGTGGACCCCACACGATGGGTGTTTTTATCCAAGTCGTCCAGCCCCTGGACGTGGCCATGATGTATGTGTTGAAAAAAAATCTACACCGTCCAGTGTTTCTGGATGGTGGGACCCGCCCTGATGAATATGCCCTGTATCCACATCGTCCATATTTGTACGGTGGTGCAGCCCACCATGACTTATGTATTTTATCCATGTCTGTCCATCTGGTGGGGGCCCACGTTAGGGCATGTTGTATATCTGAGCAGTCTTGTTGCTGTTGACATCAGTAGCTGTTGGCTGACCATGAGGCATGTGTTTCTCCAACCGTCCATTGCTATGGGACGCACTCTGATATATGTGTTTCAACCATGTTGTCCATGGGTCCCACGTGGGGACCACAGTGATGTATTTACTTCATCTACACCGTCCATTCATTTGTGATGACCCCACCGTGATGTATGTTTTGATCCCACACCGTCCATTTGGACAGGTGGTGTGGGACACCACCATGATATTTGTGTTTCATTCATGCTGCCCTGTAGCGTGGGCCCCACACATGTGTGGAACCTAGCATGTTGTATGTACAGTGTGGAGCCTGCCTTGATGGACCGTCTAGATAATGGACTCCACCATGACGTATGTATTATATGCACACCATCTGCCCATTTATGGTGGGACCCACCCTGATGTAGTGTTGTACCCACTCAGTGCATTCATGGGGCCCATGTGAGGCTACCTTGATTCATGTATTTTGTACCCCCACAATCCACTTATCCGGGACAGTGGGGTGCTACACCATTATGTAGTTGTCTCATCCACACCATCCAAATAGCGCCCAAATAGCGCTGGACGGTGCTGAACAATGTTTGGATGATGTCATGGGCTCCACTGTGATGTACGTTGTACCGACGTTGACCATATGGTGGGGGCCCATTTGCTGCGTATGTGGGGCGCACCTGTTATGTATATAAGGCTATTGGTACGACCCATGGGTTGAGGCCCATTGAGATGTATTTAAGGCCCAGATATTAGGCCCAGTGTGGTATGTATAGGTCCATGTGAGTGGCCCATCCGTTATGTATTTTCGGCCCAGACGATGGGGCCTATTATGATGTGTATCAAGCCCATGGGACGCGACCCATTGTGATATATTTACGGCCCGTTGGTGCGATCCATTGCTACAGCCCATCTAATATATATGAGGTCCGTTGGTGCGGTCCATTGATACGGCCCATGGAGATGGTATGAGGCCTTTGTGTGAGGCCATGAACCCACTATATATTTGGCCCTATGTGGACCACTTCTTGAGAGCAATGTAGGTTACATGTCCACATCGATGGGCAATGATGGTTAAAGGTCCACATTGTGACCTCCCTTTAAGCCTGGTTAGGCTCATTCTCATCATTTTCTAGTGGGTTAACCCAAACGAATGGGTCCCCATTGATATTGCTCAGGCCATCATTGGTTGTCCATCTATGGACCCCTCCTTGGGTCGAGACCGATTAACCGATTATCGTGGACGATTGCCGATTCTGATTGTCATGACCGATTGACCAATTATCAATCAAGGCCGATTATCGTGGCTGATTATCGATTCTGATTGTCATGACCGATTGACCAATTATCGATCGAGACCGATTATCGTGGCCGATTACCGATTCTGATTGTCATGACCGATTGACTGATTATCGATCGAGGCCGATTATCGTGGCTGATTGCTGATTCTGATTGTCATGACCGATTGACTGATTATCGATCGAGGCCGATTATCGTGGCCAATTGCCGATTTCGATTGTCAAGGCCCAATGTGATGTGTATGCGGCCGTATTTGAGGCCCGTTGTGATGTGTATTCAACCCATGTTTAAGGCCCAATGTGTTGTATATTAGGCCCATGTGAGAGGCTCATCGTGATGTGTATTTAACTCTTGGGTGAGGCCCATTGTGATATGTATTAGGCTCATGATGCATGGCTCATTTGATGTATTCGAGACCTATGTGTGGGGCCTACATGTCATGTATTTGAGGCCCATAAGCAGGGTCCACTTATTGTGTATATGTGGCCTGTGAGTAAGGTCCACTATATTGAATATTAGGCCTTTGTGTGAGGCCGTGGGCCCATTGTATGTTAGGCTCTATGTGGGCCATTCCTTAAGGGCAATGTTGGTTAAATGTCCACATTATCGAGGCCGATTGTCGGTGCCGGTTGTTGGTACCGATTATGAGTAGCATAGCATCATGATACATGCCCATATGCATCATCTGCATGTTTGTTATAAAATGTGATTGACCATTGCATGTGTCATTGGGCAGGTTGATATGAGACTCCCTGATAGACGGAGGTTATCTCACATGAGCGCACGACATGCGTAGGATTGATGTATGACTCACGCATCATGCATTTTGTGATATGACTACTGTACGCCCTAACAACATCAGGGTTGTAGCCTTCACAGACATATCGTGGATGGCCGGATGAGACACCATAAATATTTTGTTCTAGCATACGGGCGTCATAGATGTCCCTGGGTGAAAATCTCTAAACCTCCATGGCCAGGAGAGGCCCCAACGTCGAGACCGAGTAGATACATGAGCGCCCAAGTGCCGAATACCAGGAGGCCGCATCTCCCACTGTGTCGTGGTCAGTTGGGAGGGGGTGTGGCCTTACTCGCCCAAGGGTAGGGGGCATTGCTAGGCTGAGTTTGACCAGCTCGTGAATGGGTCCGGTATCGACGTGCCGGGTAGATATTGGCTGACTACTGGCCAGGCGGATAGTGAGGTCTCTTCCACTTGCATGGTTGTGCGTCCAGTAGGCGGCGATTGCATGTAGAGTGTACTAGACCCCGGTGAAGATCCCAGAGATGAACCATACTGATATGTGGACTTATTGAGCAGGAGTTGCATACTCATTCATTCATTCATTCACTATCCACTCGGGCTGGTGGAGCGCAACTAATTGTTACGTGTACCTTTGCATGGTTAGGATTTCGGTTGGGCGCGTGACTAACTTGCGATCAGGAGTTTACCACATTGAGTCTGACTATCCAAATTTAGGTATGTGACTGGTTTGGATAGAAGTCCCTTGTGATAGACCCCATAGCCTGCGATACTACGTACTATCATCCCGACTTCACACTTCAGAATGGTCATTCCATTCACACCGCATATTACATTACATCCACGGCATATGGTATTTTGGGTTACTGTGTTTCTGTATTTATATGGTCTAGATATGATTAACGCTATTCGTGGACTCATCAGAAAATTTATACTGCATCGCATCCTCGACATTTAATATTTGGCTCCTTATGACTCCTCATTTGTATAGATGTTTTATATTGCGTATTCTGATATTAATTAACTCATGAACTTGTCCGTATTTCCGCTTACTCTGTTATCATATAATTTATGATCTTACCAGTAATTCTGTTTACTATGATAATTCCTGCTCTGGTCAGTATTTCTGCTTACTCTGGTAATTCATGACCTTGTTAATAATTATGCTTATTCCGATATTATACGATTTATGGATTACCAGTATTTTCGGTATTGTATGATGATGGCATTATATTGAATACTTGACACTTACCTTGTGCACACACTTACACCGCCCTCTAAGCTTTCTATAAGCTTATGCACGATAGATGCGTGCAGGTGATGTTAGGTTGCAGCAATGTTGAGCTTCGAGCATGCAGTGGTCTTCTGGAGATTGATTTTCGATTTATGTATTTCCCCTCAGTATTGTAATCAAATGATTATATTAGTGGATATGTGATAATGATGTTGCCTTTGTGATTTGGGTATACTTGTGGTTATGCTTATTATGAGTTAAATGTACAAAAAAAATCCTCCTTGTAGGATCCCAAGATCAGAATCTGGCGTATGGACGCTAGGAGCCGAGAATGAGGTACTATGGAGGCTGTCGGTACCGGATTCGGCGATCGAAATTCCTGTGAATCCGATTCCCAGGTTTGGGGCATGACACATTGTGATGTGTATTTAGCCCATGTTTAACGTCCAATGTGATGTACATGAGGCTTATGTGATGAGAATCATTGTGATGCATTTAAGGGCCAGGCGATAGAGCCCATTGTGACGTATGTTAGGCCCATGTGAAAGGCCCATCGTGATGTGTATTAAACTCCTGAGTGAGGCCCATAGTGTTGTATATTTGGCCCTTGTGTGAGGTCATGGGTCCACTGTATGTTATGATCTATATGGGCCATCCCTTGGGGGCAATGTTGGTTAAATGTCCACATTGTTGAGGCCAATTGTCAGTGTTGGTTATTGGTACCGATTATGAGTATGTGACAACATAGCATCATGATACATGCCCATACGCATCATCTGCATGTTTGTTATGAGAAGTGGTTGACCAATTCATACGTCATTGGGCATGTTGTTATGAGACTCCCTGATAGGCGGAGATTATCTCACATGAGCGCACAGTATGTGCAGGATTGATGCATGATTGGATTGTATGACTCGTGCATCTTACATTGTGTGTTTTGATTACTGTACGCCCTAACGACATTAGGGTCATATCCTCCGCAGGCATATCGTGGATGGCCAGATGGGACACCGGAAATATGTTCTACATGGGGTGCTATAGATATCCCTGGGTGAAAGTCCCTAAACCCTCTTAGTTCCAGAGGTTGCTCCAACGTCTAGACCGAGTGGATGTATGAGCGCATGAGGGTCGTACACCATTAGGTCACGTCCCCCACTGAGTCATGGTCGGTTGGAAGGGGGTGCGGCCTTACCTACCCGAGAGGAGGGGGCATGCTAGGCTGAGTTTGACTAGCTTAAGGAATGGGTCCGCTATTGATGAGCCGAGCTCGATATTGGCAGGCAAATAGTGAGGTTTCTTCCACTTACCTTGTTGCGTGCGATGAGGCCGCAATTTGGTTTGGAGTGTTATAGACCTCGGTGATTTTTCAGAGAGAAACCGTACTGATATGTGGACTTATTAAGTAGGAGTTGCATACTCATTCACTCATTCATTCACTATCCACTCGGGTTGGTGGTGCGTAACTATTTGTTACGTGTACCTTTGTAATGGTCAGGATTTTGGTTGGGGCGCGTGACTAACTTGAGATTAGGAGTTTACGACATTGAGTCTGACTATTCAAATTTAGGTATGGTACAGGTTTGGATAGAAGTCCTTTATGGTAGACCCCATGCCTATGATACTACGTACTATCATCCCGACTTCACACTCCAGCTTGGTCATTTCATTCACATCGCATATTGCATTGCATCCTCAGTACATAGTATTTGACTTACTATCTCCGTATTGCATAGCTGATCTACGTTGCTTCCTCAGGATATGATATTGGTTTATTATATTTTTGCATCTCATAGCCTGGATAAGGCTGATGATATTTATGGGCCTATCAACATGTTTTTGCATTAGTCTGATATTGTATGATTTATGAACTTGTCAGTATTTTTGCTTACTCTGATTACTCCGATATTACCTACTTGACACTTACCTTGTGCACACACTTTCACCACCCACTAAGCTTTTTATAAGCTTATGCACGATAGATGCTTACAGGTAGCATTAGGTTGCGGTAGCGTTGAACTTGGAGCATGAAGTGGGCCTCTGGATCTTTGATTTTTGATATATGTATTTCCCTTTCAGCATTGTATTCAAATGATTATATTAGTGGATATGTGATGATGATGGTGCCTTTGTGATTTGGGTAAACTTGTGGTTATGCTTCTTTTAAGATAAATGTACGTTGGAAAATCTCTTTGTAGGATCCCAGGATTGGAATCTGGCGTATGGGCCCTGAGAGCCGAGAATGGGGTACTATGGAGGCTGTTGGCACCGGATTCGGTGATCGAGATTCCTGTGAGTCCGATCTCTGGGTTTGGGGCATGACAATAAGTAAATAGCAACCTCAAATGTACTAGTCTTGAGTGGTTGATACAAACTTTGTTCTAAGGACAACTTAACACCAAAAACCAAAGGCTTATGGCAGGACAACCTTACTAGAACGTTTGTAAGTATCAAAAACCCAAACCAATAAAGAGGCAAAGGAAATAAACTAAGTTATTACAACATTCCCATAAGTGCATAAAATAAATTACACCATTCACTACAAATGCTTAAAATAAATTACAACGTTCACACACATAAGCACATTCAATCATCTACCACAACTCCAGGAATTATAGTGGTTCGCTTGTGTGTACACCAACTGTTAAAAAACAGCCACACAACTACTCTACTCATAATATCCACTCCCTCGAAATATTAGCGTTCATAATGAAAAAGGTTTTCCAAGGTTCACGTTAAAACCTTCACAATTGTGTCTTTGATTGGGCTTACACAATCACACAAACCCCACACTCTAAGATTTTCTGGATCACCTTAGACAAAACCAAAAAGAGATTTTTCTGGCACAACCTCAAAAACCAAAAAGATATAGAATTGTAAATGATACTTATCTGGAGATTCTCCTTTGAACAAGCCCGGTAGAACCAATCCGATGTAGACGAAGATGTTCAATGTCCAGTCTCACAGATGAAAAGGTTCTAGTTCTAAATGATTTTTAATTAAATCAACCTAGGCTAGTTTGATTTGATTTTGATCTCAAGAAAGGGAAAATCACAAATCCCTTCTTAATGTAAGATTGAAATAAAGATCACAAAATTAAATTACAAAAGCTAATTAAAGAGAATATAAAATGAGCATAATATAGCTTAATAAATTCAAAAACTTATCTCTTAAAGTGGTGTCTTGATTTAGCTTTCAATGAATCAATAAACTCTGAAATTTGTGCTCTATTTATAGGTGAAAATACTGTTCACTCGACTGGTTTAAGGGTCGGTTCGACTGGTTGAAGGACCAACAAAATTTTAAATTTTCTAGCGTGATAAGATAAAACCGTTAACTCAACTAGTCGAGTGGCCTGCTGACTGGTCGAGCAATGCACTCGACTAGTCGAGTGGGACCAGAAAAGTTTGTTGAACTTTGAATCGAGCCTGCACGACTAGTTAAGCACTATTCACTCGACTAGTCGAGCAGTCTCCGCAATTGTCGAGAGTCTAACAAAAATTCTAAAAATTCATAACAAACCTTGGACTGGTCGAGAAAACTCTTAGCCTGGTCGAGCCAGTACTTGGACTAGTCGAACAAGGACTAAGACTAATCGAGAAAATGACCTGTAAACTTATGAAATGACCCACAATAAATATGCAATGAATATGACATAACCTAAGGTCAATCTAGGGTCAACCAAACCTGTTTGTGAGTAAGAACAAATGAAACATTATTCACTTCTGAATCTTGATATCTTGTGATACTTGAAGCTTGAGTTCGATCTCTTAAACTTGAGCTGGAGTTACGCTTGAGTTCTTGAGTCTTTAGCGTACAATAGTTGAACTTCAAACTTGAACTTGAGTTCTTGAATTTTAGCTTGAAACCATGAACTTCAACACTCTTCACTTCAAATTGAAGATGTAGGCAAGTTTGATGAAGATTCAGAGAACTTTAAAATGTACAAACCTGATCACTTCAACACAAAGCATGATACGACTACTAAATGGTTTGGCACAACAAAATTTGACAACTCTTTGGGTGCTAGATTTACACTATAGCACTTACAGTAATGTGGTTCGGGTGGGTTTCAATTCACTCAAACCTAGCAGTTCGTAAACCAAGTAAGGAATCAAATTTACGCTCGCTCCTAAGTCAAGAAGTGCATGCTCAATCCGGTAGTTTCCAATTACACAAGGGATGGTTAGGCTACCGATATCTTTATATTTTGTAGCACATCTTGCATGAGGATGACACCCACTTTTTCTGTCAAAAAAATTTTCTTTTTGATACTTTGCCGCCTCTTAGTTATGCATAGGTCTTTCAGAAATTTGGCATATGAAGGAATTTGTTTTATGACATATAGGAGAGGGTTGTTGACCTTCACTTATTTAAGCACTTCTAGAATGTCTCGAGAGTTAGAGAGAGATTTTGGTGCAATCAACCTTTTGGTGAATGGAGCAATCGGCTTGCTCAGAGTTTCCAGTTCTAATCCATGTAGAGCAATGCTAGGTCTATCTTTTGTTTCTTCTTCCGGGTCCTTGGACTCTTCAGTCCTTATAGGAATAGATTTGCCAATTATTTTTCCACTCCTAAGAGTGGTGATAGACTTTGCTAGCTCCATTTGATTCGAAGAGCTTGGATCACTAATTTCGTATTACAATTTTGGATTGGGAAGAGGTTGAGCTGGTAGGATCCCTTTCTCCCCAATTGAATTTTTTGTCTCACACCCTTGTATGGCATTTGAAAAGTCTTGTAGGTTTTGCAATATACTCTGGTTGATAAGCTCTTGGTTTTAAATATGATTCCAAACCAGATCCTCTTGAGGTTTCCCTTGATTCGAGAATTGTTCAAGGATTCCTTGAGGAGTAGCGGTTTGTCCATTCCTCCAACTAAAGTTCAGATGATTTCTCTAACTAGGATTGAATGTATTAGAGATCGGTCCATTGAAAGGTCTTTAGTAGTTGTTCACGGCATTCAATTGATCGTTCAATACCTCTTGAAAAGCAGGAATCGTTGGGCAATTTTCGGTTATATGTATGTTACAAGCACATATACCGCAAACAACTTCCTTCTTAAGTTTCATGGTCTCGACCTTCCTTGCGAGACTAGCCACTTTAGCATTTATATCATCATCCTCTTTCAGCAAATATATCTCATCCCTCTCCCTTGCTTGAGTAGGCGTAGATGTGGTGCTAGGTTTTGAGGAGATGTGTCACACCCCAAACTCGAAAACCTAGCTCACAGAATTCCCGATCGTCGAATCCGGTGCTGACAGCCTCCGTAGTGCCCCATTCTCGGCTCCTGGTACCCATATACCAGATTTCGATCCTGGGATCATATAAGGAGGATTTTCAATATATATATTTTTTATAATTGAGCATAACCACAATCATAACCAAGTCACAAAACAACATCACCACATATCCACTATATCAGAAACTTAGAGCATAATACAAAAATGGAAATATAAATATAGATATCGAAACTCCAAAATCTCAGCTACATGCTCCTGCCTCAGTGCTACTGCGATCCAACATCACCTGCATGCAACGGCCATGCATAAGCTTACGAAAAGCTTAGAGGGTGGTGTAAGTGTGTGCGCAAGGCAAGTACCAAGTATGCAATATCAGAGTAATGCAAAAATATGCTGGTAAGTCCATAAATACTATCAGTTGTACCAACGCCATGTGATGCAAGGCATGAATGCTGTCAGCCATACCGAGGCCATGCAATGTGAGGCATACGTAGCCAAATGTCATATGCGAGATGCAACACAAGCATGCTGGTCCTCATCTGAATCTACATAACAATACAGCTCATCTCTGGAATATCACCAGGGTCTAGTACACTCCACACTGACTGCCGCCTCCCTAGCTGCACATCCTAGTGAGTGGAAGAGACCACACTATCTGCCTGACCAGTAGTCTGCCAGTACCTACCCAGCTCGTCGATAACGTACCCATTTGTGAGCTGGTCAAACTCAACCTAGCTTACAGTCCCCTCACTCGTGCGCTCATGTATCCACTCGGTCTAGACGTTGGAGCATCTTTTAGTACCAAAAAGGTTTTGAGACTTTCACCCAAGGACATCCTATGTGCCCGCAGTGCTAAAGCCAATATTTTCGGTATCCAATCCGGCCATCCACGATGTGCTTATGGAGGCCACGACTCTGATGTCGATAGGGCGTACAGTGATCATGTCAGCAATCCTGCGTGTACCACGCGCTCATGTGGGCAACTCCTATCAGTGAGTCCCATAAACAATCTGCCCAATGGCATATGCTATGATCAGTCACTCCTCATATCAAGTATACATATGATGCGTATGGTCATGAATCATGGAGTTATACTAACCATGTTATATGGTGATAAACTATCTTCATAACGAAGATGGGCCTAGATGGCCTACACACAATAAGTATGGGCCTAACAATGGGCCCTAAGGAGAGTTATAATGCGGACATTTAACCATCATTGCTCTTATAATGTGGATGTCAAACCATCATTGCTCCTAAGGCATGGCCCGCCATAAACATCATTACATACATCATGGTGGAATCACACATCGCAATGGACCTCATATACATCACGTTCAGCCCCACACAAAGGCCTCACATACGTCTCATTGGCCTCACTCATGGCCCTTATATACATCACATTGGGCCTCAACCCATGGGCCTCAAATACATCACAATGGGCCTCATATACCTCAAGTGGACCGCATCACATGGGCCGCACCAATGGGCCTCATATACATCAAGTGGGCCGCATCAATGGGCCTCATATACATCTATTCTAAGAGGTTACTTTAGAGCATTACCTAAATGAATCATAATAGAAGATCACCTGGACCATACCACAAATAACAATGGAGATAATGATTTCTGCCGTTTAAAATTCACGAGGCCCACCATAACATTTATTTTCCATCCAATCTATTCATAAGGTCACCAAGGCCTGAATTAAAAGGGAAAACAATTTCATATTGATCCAGACCTTCTGTGATCCCAAATAGTTTCAATGGTGGGCGTTCAATCTCCACTGATTTTTACAATGTGGTCCACCTGATAGCCGGTCAATGACATGGATGGACGGTGTGGCTGTAAAATACATACATCATGGTATGGCCCACCGTCCAGCCATCTGGACGGTGTGGATTTCAACATATACATCATGGCGTGGCCCACGAAACTTGATGACATTACTACAACAACTATTTGTTGCTCATCCAATAGATGGACGGTTTGGATGTAACAGATACATCATGTTAGACCTATAGAACTTGTTGACGTACGTATAACAACAATATAAATGGTGTGAGGTACCTCAACCATTCGGTTCCCACCGTCCATGGTTTGGACTGTGTGAATACAACACATCATCTAGTGGGCCCCGCGTGCTGGAGGCAGCATGTCATCCAGGTGGGCCCACGTGTCACCAAGATGGGCCTTATACGGATGGACGAAGTGGATTAAAACCCATACATTTGTTGTGGACTGTTGGCCCACTGTCCAGATGGACGGTATGGATATCAGAGGTGGGTCCCACCGATGGATGGACGGTGTGGATATACATACATCATGCGTGAGACCCACAGGTCTGGTTGACGTCACTTCAGCAGATGATCAACTGGTGTGGACGCACCAGCCAATCTGTTTCCAATCTAGGTGGGTCCCACGTGGGGCCCACCATTATATATAATGTATTAAATTATTATAATATATATAGTTAAAAACCCCAGCTTCCAGCCCACCGTCCAGCAAGCTGGATAGTGATGGATAACACACATGCATCACGGTGGTCCCACGTGGGTGGACTACACGTGTTGGACCAAGCCGATATTTGTTTTCTTTCCTCATCCAGGCCTTCCATATGGACGGTCAAGGTGAACTCGTCCAGCAGGTGAGGTCCATATAGGTGGACGGCATGGATAAAATACATACATTACAGTGCGATTTCCATCGACCATGCTGTAGATCTAATCTGTTCTTCTAGGTGGGCCATCAAATAGGGGGAGAGAGAGAGAGAGAGAGAGAGAGAGAGAGAGAGAGAGACGTGATGGAGGGACCCCGGCACTATGGGCCCTCCCTTCCATGCATTACAACATACATCAAGTAGGTCCCATTACATGTGGGCCCACCAATCAAAATCAACGGTAGAGATCCCTTCTCCACCAAAATGCAAGGTCTAGATGACCTTTTCATACAAGGAAATATAAACATCATGATGGGAGTCCATGGAGAATGGCCCCATCATGAAATGATCATGTGAATGATGGTAGGCCATCAGCCACACCTAGGGTCTAAAGTGAGATCCATACCATCAATTTGTAGGCCCCATTTGGCCCATCATCAAAATATGAAATTTAGGCTTATAAAACACCCACCATTTGATCTTCTTGGTCCAATGGAATGCCAAACTCCTTGGCTCTCTCTTGATGGAAGATGATGATGATTGAAGGGTTAGGATGAGGGATCTTAGGGTAGGAAGTGGACCACACACTTAGCTTATTTTCTCTCCTTAGGATTCTTCTCTCATAGTTGCTTGAGAAATGGTGGAGAGTGGAGTGAAATGAGAGGAGAGTGGGGTTGTTGTAAGTGTTATGGTCTTATACTCCTTTGGTTGTCAAATTTTGATGTGTCAAAACATCTATCTGTGTCCTGTGCTTGTATGATGATTTATATGAATTCAAGACACTGCATAAATACTTCAAGAAGCTACAAGTTGAACTTTTCAAGAAGCTACATGTTGAAGTCTCAAGAAGCTACAATGATTGATGTTCAAGTCTTAAGAAACAGCTCATGACTTCAAGACTCATAAGCAATGCATGAAGTAGTTGTTATGCTGATGAAGATCTCAAGTTTGAAGCTACAACAAGTTCAAGATCTCAAGCCTGATATGGTTCAAACAATCTACATTTGTTGAATGGTTGAAGTTCAATGTCCATACGACATGATTCAGGTTTGAATGACCTTAGGTTGACCCTTTAAGTAGGTCACTTTGGATACATAAATCAAATATTTATTTTACATAAGTTTGGTCTATTCTACGACCAGTCTTAGCTCTTGTTCGACCAGTCCTGGCATTGGTTCGACCAGTCCAACAAATTCCACGACCAGTCCTAAGTAGTTGAAGATTTTTCGAAATTTTTGGTACGCCCACGACCAGTCCTGGAAGTCCTTCGACCGGTCATAGGTGTGGGTTCTACTCGTCCACGACCAGTTGTGGTTCTACGACTCAAAGTCCAGCAATGTAATGTATGACCCATGACCAGTCGTAAGGATCTACGACCAGTCGTAGGTGACCCACGACCAGTCGTAGGCTACTCACGACCAGTCGTGGAACGACTTTCAATGATCGCGCTCAATTTTTCAAAAATCTGTTAGAGCTACGACCAGTCGAAGGTTTCTAAGACCAGTCGTAGGAACGATTTTTGCTTCTATAAATTGAACACGAAATTCAGAGTTTTCACACATCAACTCTATTCTATTCAAGAATTTTCAAGTGATCACTCTGAGATAAGTTTGTGTTTATTTTAAGCTACATTGTGCTTATTTAATATTCCTTTCTGCTAGCTTATTTAATTTGATTTTGTTTCTATATTCCAATCTTATTTGAAAAGAGGAATTATATTATTCCTTCTTCTTGGAATCAAAATTAAATATAGCTACGCCCAACGAGTTAAATCTAAAATCTATTAGAATTTAGAACCTTATGAATGAGAGTATTGGAAATTGAACTTTGACATTCAATCATCTACTCCAATTGGTTCTACCGGGCTGCTAAGAAAAGGAGAAATTCAGGTATTTTACATTTCTGTAAAATTTATTTACTTTTGGTTTTGTTTGAGGTTAAGCCAGAAAAATCTCATTGTATTGGTTGTCTGAGGAAAACCAGAAAACTCAGAAAAGAGGGGTTTTTGAATTGTGTAAGCCCAAGTGAAAAAGACACAATTGTAAAGGTTTTTGGTGACGTGTGAAAACCAATTTGATAGTGAACGCTAATATCCCCTGTGTGAGGATATTAAGAGTGGAGTAGCATTTTGTGTGGCTGTTGAAAAACAGTTGGTGTACACACAGACGAACCACTATAACTCTTTGTCTTGTGGATTGAATGCTTGCTTAATTTTCATATCTTTTATTATTCGATTGTGTGGAATGTACAAGTGGATGTGAATGTTGTAACTATTTACATTTCAAGCAAGTGTGGGGATTGTTGTAATAATTTAGATCTATACTTCTGCATTTAATTTCAATTCCTTGCTATTTCATTTACTTATATTAAAATTGAGTCCTTGATTCAAAAGAGGTTCTAGTAATAAGGTTGTCCTACCATAAGCCCTTGTTTATTATGGTGTAAGGTTGTCCTTAGAACTGAATTTGTATCAATCTCTCAATACTTATTAATCAAGGTGATTTAAATTTAGCATTGTGAATTGGTTCATATTGTAAGGCTATTGGTTTAAAATATTTTCGCTGATTTTATTTTAAATTTGGCATAGTCCTATTCACCCCCCCCCCCCCTCTAGGACATTTAGCTTGGCCTTTTCAAGTGGTATCAGAGCCTAATAGCTCATTTTTGTTGCTTTTTATTTGGATTTATTTCCTGAGCTAACGATCTAAGCTATATAAAAAGGTGTCAAATTTTGATAGCCTTTCAGTTACTAGGCCTCCACCTTTTGATGGCTCCAACTATGCCTATTGGAAAGCCAGAATGAGGATCTTCCTCAAATCAATGGATGAAAGTGTGTGGCAAGCCACAGTGACTGAATGGAAACCTCCTATCATGGAAGTAACTGGTGTTGATGGTTCAAAATCTATGAAAATTACACCGTATTTCCAATGGACCACACTTCAGAAAAATGAGAGTAGTACTAATGCTAAAGCACTAAATGCAATCACTTAGCACTATCATAGGATGAGTTCAAAAGAATCATATCCTGTGATACTGCAAAGCAAGCCTGGGATATTTTAGAAATGACACACAAAGGTACATCAATTGTCAAGAAATCTAAAGTCCAACTCCTCACAACTAAATTTGAAGAAATTCATATGGAGGAAAATGAAATGTTTATGGACTTTTATACTAGATGGAATGACATTGTAAACTCAATGTGGGGTCTTGGCGATAAGATTCCAGAAGGTAAAGTGTGTGCAAAAATACTACGCTCTCTTCCTGAACGGTTCAATTCTAAGGTAACCGCAATCCAAGAACTTCGTGATACGGATAATATGAAGGTAGAAGAATTAGTTGGTTCTTTACAAACCTATGAATTAAGTTTTAAAGCTCCTAAAGGTAAATCTATTGCTTTGAAGTCATCTAAAAGTATTACTCAAGAAAATTCAGATTTAGAAAAGTCTGAAGATGATATGGCCCTTTTGGCGAAAAAGTTTTATAAGATTTTCAAAAGTAAGAAAAGAGTCGACTTTCAAAAGGCTAATGAAAAGAAACGTTCTAAACCTAAGTCTAAAACTTGGAAGTCATTGAAAGATAGTCAATGTTACAACTGTCAAGAATATGGGCATTTAGCAAACAAATGTCCTAAAAAGGACAGATCCAAAAGGAAGGGTATGTTGGCTACTTGGGATGAATCGTCGATTCTGAAGCCTCTTATGAATCAGAAAATTTGAACCGAGTCAAGCGGTGAACTTAAGGCCCTTATGACTCTAGCCAAGTTTACCTTTTCCGATCACGATGATTCAACAAGTGAAGAAAATTTGGATAGTGATCATGAAAATGATGAAGATCTTCAAGATGCTTACAATGTCTTATATAAGGAAAGTTGTAAGATTGCTGTCAAACTTAAACTTCAAAAAGAAAAGTTTTTTAAACTTAAAGAATGTTTTGAAACCCTTGTTTTAGAAAAATCTTAAATTTCAGATTGTTTTGAAAAATCAAAGTGTGATCTAGAATTCAAAACCTCCCTAATTGAAAATTTGAAATCTGAAAATGAGAAACTTAAAAATGAAGTATCTTCTCTTCTGAGTTTGAAGGACACATGGAGATATGCCTAAGGTGATCCAAAATTAGAAAAATTATTATCCGGGTCAAGAAAAAGTGGTGATCGATCCGGGTTGGGCTATGATAAAAACACATCTCCTAAACAGAAGAATACTCCTTCCAATTTTGTGAAAGGAGAGACTTCTAACTCAAAAGGAAATGGTACTAATCAAGTTTTTCCTAAAAATACAAAAACTCTTCAAAAACACAAAAGCAACTATATAAATTTCAAAAATCAGATTCGAAACCCACTAGCTGAAAAAATTGTTGATTTACTTAAGGAGCTATTAAAATCTAACTCAGTAGGTCACTCTTACAACTATAAACAAAAGAAGACCAATTATTCTCCTAAACCCAAAACAGTACTGAAATGGGTTCCTAAGGTTACTTGTTTGGTTGCTCACACTGCCTTCAAAGCTACAAGCCATTCGAAATGGTACCTAGATAGTGGATGCTCCAGACATATGACAGGCGACAAAGCTCTATTCACCGATCTTAAAGATATGACTGATGGGTCAGTCACATTTGGTGATGGTAGCAACTGCAAGATAATTGGCAAAGGTACGGTCCAACTCTATAACCTTCCCTTATTTAAAAATGTTTTATATGTTGAAGGTTTAAAACACAACCTGTTGAGCATATCTCAAATATGTGATAACAACCATAATGTTAAATTTTCTAATCAAGGTTGTGAAATTATAAACGAAAAGGGTTCTGTAATTTTAACTGGTCACAGAACTTCTGAAAACTGCTATATTGTAAGCAATGGTAGCTCATCTAAACAATCGTGCTACATGGTCCATATCGATGAGACAGAATTATGGCATAAACGCCTTAGACATGTTCACTACCGAAATTTATACAGATTGAGCAAAAGTGAACTAATTAAAGGTCTACCTAAGATGCAAAAAGTAGACAAAATTTGTGGTGAATGCTAGTATGGTAAACAAACTAGGAGCTCTCACAAAAAGGGGAACTCCAATATCACCACAAGACCACTCGAGCTTCTCCACATGGATCTTATAGGACCAACAAGAACGGAAAGTCGAGGTGGCAAAAAGTACATCTTAGTTATTGTAGATGATTATACAAGATACACTTGGGTTTCATTCTTGAGAGACAAATCAGAAACCCCTTGATGAAGTGAAAAAGATTATAAAACGGATTCAAACTGAAAAATGTTCTCAAGTCAGCAAGATCCGTAGTGATCATGGATCCGAATTCGAAAATAGCGGTTTTGAGAAATTTTGTAATGATCAGGGAATATCGCATGAATTCTCTGCACCTAAAACTCCTCAACAAAATGGAATTGTCGAGAGGAAGAATAGAGTGCTTCAAGAAATGGGAAATGTTATGTTAAATAGCATGAAGCTCCCTAGAATCTCTGGGTTTGAAAGCGTGAATACAGCCTGCTACATTATTAACCGTATTTATATTTGTAAATCTAATAATAAAACGGCTTATGAAATGTGGTTTGAGAAAAAGCCTTCTGTCAAATATTTTCGAGTTTTTGGCAGCAAGTGCTATATTTTGCGTGACCGTGAAAATTTGGGAAAGTTCGACACTAAAAGTGATGAAGAGATCTTTTTAGGATATTCTTTAAACAGTCGTGCATATCGTGTTCTGAACAACAGGACCGGTGTGATTCAAGAGTCAATAAATGTTGTGATTGACGATCTTTTGAATATACCTGTCCCTAGTACAGATAATGATGAAGTTCTTATACTTGAAAAATAAGAAATTTCATCAAGTGAAACTAATCCAGAATTAAGGACTGTTAAAGATCATCCAACTTCTCAAATACTTGGAAACCCTCTCACTGGTGTGCGCACTCGTAGACAATTAGAGGACATATGAAACTACGTATGCTTTACATCCCAGATTGAACCGGTTAACGTAAAAGAAGCACTTTCAGATGAAAACTGGATTCTTACGATGCAAGAAGAACTTAATCAGTTTCTCAGAAATGATGTCTGGCACCTTGTTCCTAGACCTAAAGATAAACATATTATTGGAACAAAATGGATTTTCAAAAATAAATCTGATGAACTTGGAAATATTATTCGAAATAAAGCAAGACTAGTTGTACAGGGGTATACACAAATTGAAGGTATTGACTATAATGAAACATTTGCTCCTGTAGCTCGTCTTGAATTAATCAGACTTTTTATCTCCATTGCATGCTTTAGGAAGATTAAAATTTACCAAATGGATGTAAAGAGTGCCTTTCTGAATGGTGATTTACATGAAGAGGTATATGTTGAACAACCTACAGGGTTTGAAGATCCTAAATTTACTGATCATGTGTATCGTCTTAAGAAGGCTCTCTATGGTCTGAAACAAGCTCCCAGAGCATGGTACGAAAAACTGACTAAGTTTTTACTGAGTCATAATTTTCAGATGGGGTGTGTTGATAAGACGTTCTTTGTTAAGAAACATAACGATGATATTCTAATGGTTCAAATTTATGTTGACGATATTATTTATGAATCAACCTGTACTAACATGATTTGTTGAGTTTTGATTTGATGAAGTCTAAATTCGAAATGAGCATGGTTGGAGAATTAAACTATTTTCTAGGGTTGCAAGTAAAACAACAACCTGATGGAATTTTTATCTCTCAAACCAAATATGCTCAGAGTTTAATTAAGAAATTTGGATTTGAGAAAGGTAAAAATTTTGATACTCCTATGAGTACAACTTTGAGACTCTCAAAAGACTCTACAGGTAATGATTTGGATCCTAAATTGTATCGTAGTTTGATTGGTAGTTTGCTTTATCTGACTGCTAGTAGACCAGATATTGCTTTGAGTGTTGGTATTTATGCTCGTTATCAATCAAATCCTAAAGAATCTCACTTAACTGCTGTTAAGCGGATTATGCGATATGTCGCAAGTTCTACTAAACTGGGTCTCTGGTATCCACATGAGATTAATGTTCAATTAGCCGGGTACACAGATGCTGACTGGGCTGGAAACATTGATGATAAGAAATCAACCAGTGGTGGTTGTTTCTACATTGGAAATTGTCTTGTTTCTTAGTTTAGCAAGAAGCAAAGTTCTATATCGCTATCAACAGCTGAGGCTAAATACATTGCTGCTGGAAATGCATGTACTCAACTTGTTTGGATGAAACGAATGTTAAGCGATTATGGAATTACTCAGGATTCTATGATTTTATTTTGTGATAATTCCAGTGCAATAAATATCTCTAAAAATCCAGTTCAGCATTCACGTACTAAGCATATTGACATTAGATTTCATTACATTCGTGAATTAGTGGAAGAAAAATTAATATATTTGGATTACATTCCAACCGAGACTCAACTTGCGGACATTTTCACTAAATCGCTCGACAAAAGCAGGTTTAATAAATTAAAATTTGATCTCGGTATGTGCAATTTAAATTGAATTTACATGATTTGGTGTATCATAATGTACATAACTATGATGTTTTATTTGGTTGAAATTAAAAATTATTTAAAAATTTTACAAATTTTAAGTCGTACTCGACCAGTCGTGAAACTCGGGATTTCACTTTAATTTGGGGATTTTGACTCTTCTTCTTCATTTCTTTTTTTACTCTCTAAAGGTTCTAGCTATGACCGGTCTAACCCACCTTCATAGTACTTCAAGGTTAGTGGTTCTTTTGCATTTTTTTTTGTAGATTCTTGCTATTAGTGTTTCAAATCTTATTCTTGTGGAATCTATTTGGTCGTTCATTGCAAGTTTGGGGTTTTATCTTGAAAAATCTGTTCTATCTAAACCCCATTTCTTCCAACTTGTTGTTTCCTTGAAATCCTTTTGTGAAAATGGATGCTAGAGGTAAAAAGAAAACTACTCGAGGTCCATCTTCTTCTAGATCAGCTTCTATTGTACAACGTCATCTTCGCTCTCCCAAAAATGATCCTTCTGATGCTCGGGATTTGCGTATGCGCAATGTTATTGTTGAGCGTCCTGTTACTATCAATCACATTGCTTCTTTTGGTATCCTTCCTCTGTTGTAATCTGTGGGATGGGATAACATCTTACATTGGGGTGGAGCTGCATACCAGTCCATTGCCCAATCCATGTTTGCATGTATCTGTGATTTTTCTCTTGAGGATTTAACTTTTAAAGTTGATACTCAAGAAGGATTGATTTTAGTAGATCGACATTTGATTGCTGACATTATGGAAATACCTGTCAATGATGAGAGCATTCCAATTCATATTTTACATGATCTCTCGAGAATCCGAACGAAAAATGCTTACTAGAGATTTATGTAATTTGGATGTTCATTGGACTCATAAAGGTCATGTACTTCCCTCAAGGTATTTGTTACCCACACGAGTACTTCATAGGATATTCATCTCAAATCTTTATCCACGTTCGGTAATAAACCGAACTCATCGCTTTCATGGTTCGTGTTTTGCATTCTCGTAGTCTCTGGTGCAAAAATATGTCTACCTTCTTTAATTTGCCATACCATTATTCTGTCGCGTCACCATCCTGGACATAGTGATATACCCTTTGGTTATTTATTGACTATGCTGGCAAATCATATGCTCGTAGCTATGCCTACTAGAGAAAAACCCATCCATCATCTCCCTTTTAATAATTCCAATCTTAACAAGATGAATTTAGAATTGGCTGATGGCCAAGTGGATGCTGGTAGCAGTGGTGCTGAAGCAGGAAATGCTCAAGCTAGTGATCTTCCTGAAGACGTGAATGTGGATGATATATTTGAAGAACTTGAATCAGACTCGGCTGATGATCCTGATTTTCAGCCTTCTGATTTTGATGAGAGATTGAATTCCCTTCAAGAGCAGGTGGCTCAAATTCGTGTTACCCAAGACACGCAATTTTCATATTTACGCAAATATATGAGGCAGATTGCTAAGGGTTTACATAAAATTGATCCATCTAATCCTGCACCCTCTTCTGGTTCTGACTGAATTTTTGATGGGTCTGTAATATTTTGTTTACTGAACTTTACTTGCTTTCTTCTTCCTTTGTCATTTTGTGTCAAAAAGGGCGAGAAATTTTGGAGGCTTTTGATTTAATTGATTGTAATCTTTATGATGTGCTCCTATTACTCTGGCTATTACTCAGGGGGAGTTAAGCTTCTCAGGGGTAGTTATGGAGAATGATATCTATATAACTGTGCGAATGATATCTATTTAACTGTGCATGCTTCTCTATTGTGAACTTGTTGTGTTTGTACTTCTCTTATGTCTATTGGAAGTATTATTACTTGGGTGTTTTGTCACAAATTTGACAAAGGGGGAGATTATAAGATTTATGGTCTTATACTCCTTTGGTTGTCAAATTTTGATGTGTCAAAACATCTATCGTAATCCGTGTGCTTGTATGATGATTTATATGAATTCAAGACCTTTGCATAAATACTTCAAGAAGCTACAAGTTAAACTTTTCAAGAAGCTACATGTTGAAGTCTCAAGAAGCTACAATGATTGATGTTCAAGTCTTAAGAAAAAGACTCATGACTTCAAGACTCATAAGCAATGCATGAAGTAGTTGTTATCTTTGATGAAGATCTCAAGTTTGAAGCTACAACAAGTTCAAGATCTCAAGCCTGATATGGTTCAAACAATCTACATTTGTTGAATGGTTGAAGTTCAATGTCCATACGACATGATTCAGGTTTGAATGACCTTAGGTTGACCCTTTAAGTAGGTCACTTTGGATACATAAATCAAATATTTATTTTACATAAGTTTGGTCTATTCTACGACCAGTCCTAGCTCTTGTTCGACCAGTCCTGGCATTGGTTCGACCAGTCCAAGAAATTCCACGACCAGTCCTAAGTAGTTGAAGATTTTTCGAAATTTTTGGTACGCCCACGACCAGTCCTGGAAGTCCTTCGACCGGTCATAGGTGTGGGTTCGACTCGTCCACGACCAGTCGTGGTTCTACGACTCAAAGTCCAGCAATGTAATCTATGACCCACGACCAGTCGTAAGGATCTACGACCAGTCGTAGGTGACCCACGACCAGTCGTAGGCTACTCACGACCAGTCGTGGAACGACTTTCAATGATCGCGCTCAATTTTTCAAAAATCTGTTAGAGCTACGACCAGTCGAAGGTTTCTAAGACCAGTCGTAGGAACGATTTTTGCTTCTATAAATTGAACACGAAATTCAGAGTTTTCACACATTAACTCTATTCTATTCAAGAATTTTCAAGTGATCACTTTGAGATAAGTTTGTGTTTATTTTAAGCTACATTGTGCTTATTTAATATTCCTTTCTGCTAGCTTATTTAATTTGATTTTGTTTCTATATTCCAATCTTATTTGAAAAGAGGAATTATATTATATCTTCTTCTTGGAATCAAAATCAAATATAGCTACGCCCAACGAGTTAAATCTAAAATCTATTAGAATTTAGAACCTTATGAATGAGAGTATTGGAAATTGAACTTTAACATTCAATCATCTACTCCGATTGGTTCTACCGGGCTGCTAAGAAAAAGAGAAATTCAGGTATTTTACATTTCTGTAAAATTTATTTACTTTTGGTTTTGTTTGAGGTTAAGCCAGAAAAATCTCATTGTATTGGTTGTCTGAGGAAAACCAGAAAACTCGGAAAAGAGGGGTTTTTGAATTGTGTAAGCCTAAGTGAAAAAGACACAATTGTAAAGGTTTTTGGTGAACCTGTGAAAACCAATTTGATAGTGAATGCTAATATCCCCTGTGTGAGGATATTAGGAGTGGAGTAGCATTTTGTGTGGCTGTTGAAAAACAGTTGGTGTACACACAGGCGAACCACTATAACTCTTTGTCTTGTGGATTGAATGCTTGCTTAATTTTCATATCTTTTATCATTCGATTGTGTGGAATGTACAAGTGGATGTGAATGTTGTAACTATTTACATTTCAAGCAAGTGTGGGGATTGTTGTAATAATTTAGATCTATACTTCTGCATTTAATTTCAATTCCTTGCTATTTCATTTACTTATATTAAAATTGAGTCCTTGATTCAAAAGAGGTTCTAGAAATAAGGTTGTCCTACCATAAGCCCTTGTTTATTATGGTGTAAGGTTGTCCTTAGAACTGAATTTGTATCAATCTCTCAATACTTATTAATCAAGGTGATTTAAATTTAGCATTGTGAATTGGTTCATATTGTAAGGCTATTGGTTTAAAATATTTCCGCTGATTTTATTTTAAATTTGGCATAGTCCTATTCACCCCCCCCCCTCTAGGACATTTAGCTTGGCCTTTTCAGTTGTGTAAGAAGGATGAGATGAGAGGAATGGGTAGTGTAAGAGAGGGATAGGTGTGTGTAAGAGAGAGTTTACTTATGGGGGGTGAGGTGGCATGGGGTATGGGTTGCTTGCCTTTATTGGTAAGAAAGGGATGGGAGAGACATGGGTTGTGTACTTGATTAGTACTTGATTAATTGATGTGATGGGTTGTAAAGATTCTCTCGAAATTCATGATGAGCGATGTTTCTTCAGAAAATACGCGGGCCCACAACTCTTGGCCTGGGTATCGCATCAATGCGCAAGACATGGTGTTGGAACCGCAGCGACAGTGCGATCGCAATGGTACAAGTTTCGAGTCGATCCAACTTAGATCTATGGGGTGCGACTTAGGGTCACACACAAATGCCGATTATAGGTTACGGGTTACCGAAATTTGACAGGGAGGATCACGAGAGTCTACGGAATGGTAAGGACTAGGATACGGGCCTTACAAGATGTCCCATGATTATGCGGTTTCAGCGAGTTTGTCAAAGTAATTCCACACCTTATCAACATTTTTGTTCATGAACTCCCCATTGCACATCATCTTGACGAATTGGTGCATGGAAGATGTCAGGCCATCATGGAAGAAAGTTGTTATACGCCACATTTTAAAACCGTGTTGTGGGCATGAATTGACGAGATCCTTGAACCACTCCCAACATTAGAAGAATGTTTCATCTTCCTTTTGAGCAAAGTTCATGATCGACTTCCTAATGGTGTTCGTCTTATGGTATGGAAATAATTTTTTATGAACTCCTTCATCATGTCATTCCATGTGCCAATAGATCACGGATGTAGTGAGTCCAACCACGTCTTAGCTTTTTCTTTCAAGGAGAAAGGAAAGTGTTTCAGCCTGACCATGTCCTTAAACACGTTAGGAAAGTATAAAGTGGTTATAACCTTGTCAAACTCTTGCAAGTGTAGGTATGGACTTTTAGATTTAAGTCTAAGGAACTTTGGAAGGAGTTGGATCACTCCAGGCTTGATGTTCATGTTTCCTGTGTTTTCTGGAAAAACCATATATAAAGGGGTGCTCACCCCTGCCGGTTGTAAGTAATCTCATAAAGTACAAGGCGGGGGTGCATGGTGCACCTCATTCTCATCTTGGACTTCCATAACTCAAGGTTGCGGCTGATTCACTGGTTGATTTACATGTTGATTTACAACCATAACCTCAATTAACTTTGAGGATCTCAAGTGATGTGTAACCCTATAATGGATAGATAACCCCTCAACCAATTCTCCTTCACTTAAGAGATGTTGAGTGTTGTCACAGACCCACTTGGGCATGAAACACTCTCAACCCTCAATTTTTGAATCTAGCCTAAATGTAAAAGAAAGAAAGAAATAGTAATCTAAAATAGAATGAGAGAGCATTAAAAAGAGGTTACCAAATTAGAAGGTTCTACGTTAGGATCCTGTAAAAAGGAAAAGAAAAAGGAAAGTGAATTAGTTTCTAAAAAAGAAATAAAAAAGCATCCTAGTTTCTAAAAATGAAAAAGGAAAGCTTTTAAAAATAAAAAATAGAAAGTTTCTAAAAAATTAAAAAGTTAGTTTCTAAAAACAAATTAGGAAAGTTTCTATTCTAGAATTAGAAAGTAGAAAAAGGAAAGTTTCTAAAAATAGAAAAGGAAAGTTTCTAAACCTAGAATTAGAAAGCAAAGTTAGTTTCTAAAATAATTTAGAAAACCCCCAATCCTAAAAGTAGAAAATAGAAAAACCCTAATCTTAAACTAATTCTAAAACTAGTTAATCTCATAAAAACACAACCGTTAATCCCCTGCAACAGTGCCAAAAACTTATTCATAACCCCAAGTGTAGGGTCGCGATGTAGTAATAATCGCGGTGAGACAGAGGTCGAATCCATAAGGACTAATCTTGTGTGTATTCTGAAAGCAACTAGAAGTAGAACTAGAAGAAGATGTGAACCTAAATCTGAAAGTAAAGGGAGTAATTGTGATGTATGGAATTAGAAACTTAAGAAATTAAAGGTGGGAACTAGGGTTTCCAAGGATCCACTTGTAGGTTCTCAGGATGCTACCTCGCTTCATTTAAGGACACAACTGGAATTAGAGTCCTATCTTATCTAATTGGTAAAAAGAGATTTGTTAGATCTCTGAACTTCTCATGGATCTAATCATCAATGGATGAGAGTTGTGAGAATTTGGAATTGATTCTATCACCTAACCATGCCCAGGAGACAAGGCAAACAATAGGGTTTACCAATCCCACAACTAATCATAAGAGAATTGTGAAGGTTAGGAAGGATTCCATCATCCTATCATGCCCAAGGGACGATGGTGAACAACGAGACTTGCTAATTTCACAATCTCAATTCAGGAAAAGAAGATATTCAAAGCAATTGCAGAATTATTGTAATTTGTCACAACAAACCATTAATAACTAAAAATATTCTTTATAATCAAACTAGAATCCAAGAGAGTTCAACAAAACATGAATCAAAATAAAGCTAACATCCTAATCATGCTACAAGCTTCACCTCTTAGCCCTAGCTAAGAGGTTTAGCCAATCATAGACATGATTAGATTTAAAATCCTAAAAGAATGCATGAAAAACTAAGGAAAAAAGAAGAAAATTGCTTGGCGACGGCTCTCTGCCCTTGTGCTTTGCTCCTCCAAACCCTAAGTTAATTAGATTGATCCCCAGGGATGCCCTGGGGACTCCTATTTATAGTTGTGTAACACCTCCTTTCGAACCTCTTTGTAAAAATTCAGAAACTGCCTTAAATTTATGCACTCCATGTAATTTCGCGCAATTTGTTCGATGACATCAAATAGGCTTCGATGTCTTCAAAGGTGTCTTGTATACGTGCTTTTTCCACGCTTTTGTAGCTTCATCCAGACTCTGTGACCTTCTATGTCATCGAACCTACCTTCGATGTCATCGAGCATTGTTCGAGGAATCGATAATATGTCCAAAATAGTCCAAAGAGTTATTCCAATTTCTTCAATAAATTTAATGTCATCGAAGAGACCTTCGATGTCATCGAGCAGATCTTTCATGTCATCAAGGAATGCTTCAAGTAATCGAAAATGGTGCCCAATATGTCCAGTGAGTTTTGCCGAAATTCCACAGAAAATTCGATGTCATTGAGCAAGTCTTCGATCTCATCGGGCAAAGCTTTGAGTCATCGAAAAATGTCTTCAATTTGTCCAGTGACCAACTCAATTTTCCTTCATAAATTCAATGTCATCGACCCGTGTTCGATGTCATCAAATGTGTCCTCGATGTCATCGAACGGTGTTCGATGACACAGTAAATCTGTATTCTGCACATGTTCTTTCAGCTTCGTTCCTTCTCCACTTGGTTTTCTTAAATCTTGAGACCTTAAAATCTTCAATCTTTGTCTCCTAAGATCCATTCTTTGCCTAGGTGATCTTCAAGTGTTAAATCCATGCTTTTATCATCTTTTCCAATCCAAGCTCCTAAATTCACCTTGCAACACAAACACGAGTAAAATAGGACATTAAGCAGTATCATATTCATAAAAATAAGATATAATGGGTTCAATATGCAATATTTGACCCTCAACAGTTGGTGCTTGGATACTTTTACTTTAGACTCCCTAAAACTATTTAATGTCAATTGCTTTCTTAACATTAACAATTTCATATGCTTATGCTTATTCCTACTTCACTTCTTTCATAACTCTATCTTATGCTTATTCTGAATATTCTTTGACTATCAAGCTATACTTGTTATTGTCATTCTTCCTTTGCCAACTTATGACAAAAAAGTGGGAGAGTTGATTAGAGAATGCATGAGAATTCATGCATTTCATGAAGTAGTTGGAGAATTGGAGAATAATGCATTGAGTTGATTAGAGAATGCATAGAGTAGATTGGAGATGCATAGAATGCATGTCATGTATGAATGCTACATATGCTATGGAATGTTATATGCTATTGCTATGGAATGGTATGTTTGGTATGTTTGGTAGGGGAAGTACTATTTGAGGGGTAGTAGTAACTCAAAAAGCTCTTACAACAATATTACAAGACTTCATTATTCTGATATTTGTAAAGATATGTGTTTTATCACAAAATTGTCAAAGGGGTAGATTGTAAGTGCTAAAATGATTAAAGCACACTTTAGTTATCAAATTTCGTATAGTTAAAACAACTTGTCGAGAAATCTTCAAGTCTAGTCCAAGATTTAGAGAAGATCAAGTTCAAGTCTGGTCCAAGATTAAGAGAAGATCAAGCTTAAGATCAACTGGTGTTCTAGTAGAAGATCAAGCTCATAAGACAAGATGAAGTTACTAATCAAGTTCAAGACAAAGAAGTGCAGTTATTTTGACACAGTTCAGGTAATATAAAACCCTAAAAACACCTTAGATTTAGGTGCTAGAAAAAATTATTTAAATTGGGTTTTTATACTTGTGTTTGCTTGAATTTTGACCATCCTAAGGTTTGGTTCGACTAGTCTTAGTTTTCTCGGCCATTCTAAGTTCAAGTTGAAGTAAAATAAATTTTTTATTTTTTTTTTGTAAATTCAACCAGTCAAATTTTCTGTTTGACTGGTCGAAGACCGACCTTCAACCAACCCAAGCAATTTCGGCTCGAAGTCCAGTAACTGAATTGTTTTGGATTTTTGGGATCTTCTACTAGTTGAAGACCACATTCGACTAGTCGAGTAGAGCTCTTCAACTAGTCGAAGACTGGATAAATCTTATCCCGCTCAAATCTGAAAATTCGTTAAACAGAATCCGGTGCTCGGGCTAGTTGAAGACTACCTGGGGCCAATCGAAGATTCAACTTCTTTGCTTATAAATTTAGGTTCTCTCTCAATCCGAAATATCAATTATTATCATCAAAATTCTTCTGCAAGAGAGAGAGAGAGAGAGAGAGAGAGAGAGAGAGAGAGAGAGAAAGAGAGAGAGAGAGAAGTTTTAGTTATTAGCAAGTTATTGAATGGTATTTATAAATTATTTTTATAGCTTTTTGTTTAATTTCCTTAATCTCAGATTCTGTCATTCTGATTTTAAAGAGAGTGAATACTACTCTTCTTTTGAGATTAGGAGAATTAACTCAAGTAGCCATTGGTTTAAACTTAATTAAAATCAATAGAACCCTGGACCTTTTTTATTTGACTGAACATTGAACAATCGGCATTTAAGAAAGTGGTTCTTTGGATACAGCTTCTGAAACGTCTTTTATAGTGAAGATAAGTATACCTTCAATTCTTATTTTGGTTCTTCTGAGATAGCCAAAAAATCTTAGTGTAGGTTTTGTTTGAGATAGCCTAAAAATCTCAGTGAGGGGTTTGATTGTGATAGCCCGATAAAATCACAAGTATATCATGTTTTAAGGTGACCATGAGAAAACCTTTTTCATAGTGAAAGCCAAGATTACATGGAGAGTAATTTTGGGAGTGGAGTAGGTGTGGCTGTTTTAGAACAGTTGTTAACACACCGAACCACTATAATTTTGTCTTATGTAGTGAATGTTTTTATCTTTTATGTGGTGAATGGTTGTATTTACATTTCAGTTTAAGTAATGAATGATTGTAATATTTATTTTTACTTACTCTTGCAAAGTTTGAGATTTTGATTTTAAAAGTATTCGTGAAATAATGTTGTCATGCTTAAAATTTTAGGTGAAGGTTATCTTACGAATCATTTAAAATCAACGTTTCAATACTTAGACAATTGATATCTCTGATTTATTTATTATTCAACGCTTTATTCGATTATTTAGCATAGTCTTATTCAACCCCCCCCCAAGGACTTCTTAAGCTCTCCTTTTCAGAGTGGATTCAAATAAGGTTCTTTACCAACAAGCGAGTAACGACCAAACAGGTTTGCACAAAATAGAGGGATGATACACTGAGAACCCAAACTTGAAACTCAACTTCAACAACCCTAGGAAAACGATTTGATTAGAGTGAGATTGAAGGTCTTACAAGTCTTGAAGCATGATGGTGATCAAAGAAGGAGTGCAAAGAGGTCACTGGAGCTTCAGGGAAAATTGGGAGATGAACAAACACAGGAAGAGAATGGGCAATGAAAAAATCCTGCCCGTGCAGTATATATAAATCCCAATACTTCAATGTTATCGAAGTGTGTTCGATGTTGTCGAAGAAAGGACTTTGATACCATCAAAACATGTTCGTTGTAATCAAAAAATTTTCCAATTAGATTAGTGAGATTCGAGAGATCTTCGATGCAATCGAGTAGTATTCGATACCATCGAAGTGTTCTCAATGACATTGAATATCCCTCGATTTCATCAAAGTAGACCTAAAAACAGTTTCACCGATTCAGTATGCACTAACCTATTTTCAAAGATGTATGCATATAGTTATTAATAAATGAGTATTTTGTACATCTAAAAAGGATCAAGAAGAAAATAAGATATACATCTATTCAAAAAGAATAATGAGGCTACAGATCCTCAAATATTATAGTTAGATCAAATGGACTACAGGTTAGATTGCATAGTTTTCATTTGGTGATCGACGATCTCCTGATCTGTATTAAGCAGTGATAGTTACATGAAGATCAAACTATTCTGGTTTTATAGGGCATCAAAACATTTAGTAATGATTATCGGTGTTGATCCCAAAAACACGTATGATACCCAATCATATGGAGTAGTGGAATGTTTATCAAATTTACCTGAAATGCATGATTCTCATTAATCTCCATGTTCGTGAAAAGATTATTAGTTATGTGGTTGGTCATTAATTGACTCTTACAAAAAACTTGTGTTCAGTTAGCTATGTATTCCCAACTTTTACACATCATTGAGTAGATTAAGTTTAAGCCTATTGACAAATATCTTTAGTTAATCCACACTTAAGTTTTTCTTTGTTCACTTCTTCTTGATGGAGCTTCCTTTAGATTTGACTGACCCATTATCAAACATAAGAGTTTAGCATAAGAATGGGTCATGATCACTAGGTGGTTCACTTGGAGCAATCACTACAAGTGCCCGAGTTAAGTTGAGCATTACTTGCAAAGCAATTGTATTTGTTTTGTATCACCCACTTGGTAACCACTTTTTTTGAACATGATTTTTTTATTTCTTCTTTAGAGTGAGTATCCATAGGTGTTTTCAATTCACCAGGTAATTTATTCAGATATTCTTGATCTGGAGAGTTCCTTGATTTTTGCATCATCTCCAGTTGATTTGGATTTACTTTTATAACTCATCTTGGAAGTGGAGTGAGGTTGTCTGAGCATAGGACATTCAAATTTGTAGTGCCCCATTTCTCTGCATAAATGGCAGGATGAGCCAACTAGATTTTTCCTGTTGGAAACTGTTGATTTTATCATCACGGGTGGTTTAACAAAAGGTTTAGATTTATTTGTTTCATATCTTAGGCCTTTCATGATTTTGGAGTTCCTACTATGCATAGAAGCCTTTCTAACTTTTCATTACTTTGAGTGAATTTATGACTTAGTTCTGCTATATGATTAGATTTTTCTACTTCTAGTTTCAGACTTTTGTTTTCCTTTTTCAGTTTCTCGACTTTTGATTCTATAAGCTCAATTTTCTTGATTAGATTTTCAAAAGTAATACTGTTGCTAGCAGTTCCTCTTTCATACTTGATTCTCTCAAGGTTAAGCTCATCTTCCTCTTCAAGATCCTTGGGAATGACTATAGTGGTGGAGGCCATGAGTTTTTTCAATGACTTTTGGTCTACATCACTTTCTAACTCACTTATTTTTGAGTTGGAGTCATCAGTGTCATCCCATGTGGCTACCATAGCCTTTCCCTTTAATTTCTTTGTAGGACATTCTGTGGATATGTGACCATATTTCCTGCAATTGTAACATTAGGGTTCTTTGGACTTGTTGAAGGATTTTCCTATTTGGCGCTTGTGGTCCAATTGTTTCTTCTTGTTGTTGTATAGTTTTCCACAGTTCTTGTTAAAAAAAATCTTTTGAACCTTTTAGCTAAGAGGGCTACCTCCTCATCGGCATCTTCATTTTCACTTTCTTCTTCTATTGTAGTTATGGTTCTAGAGTCCTTGAGAACATTGTTTTTTGGATTTTGTGGGTGGTTTAAGGTGTAGTTCAAAAGTTAGTAAAGAATCCACTAGTTCTTTTACTTTCATTTCATCGATATTCCTACACTCTTCAATGGTGGTGACTTTGGAGTTAAAACATTCCGGTAAAGATCTCAGAATTTTCCTACATATTTTAGGTACCGAAATTTTCTCTCCAAGTCCCCCCACGAAGTTACATATGATATTTAATTTAGTGAAAAAATCCATAAATGTCTCATCCTCTTCCATTTTTAAGTGTTCGAATTCGGTTGTCAAGAGCTGCAGCCTTGACCTCTTTACTGTGTTGGTTCCTTCATGGGTTGTTTCCAATAAATCTCATGCTTCTTTTGATGTTCCACACATACTGATCTAATTGAATACCTCTTGTGAAACTGCATAGTAAATAGCATTTATGGCTTTGGTTTCACTTGTTTTTATTTTTTTATTTTTCAAAGGCAGTCCATTTTTCTTTTAGTTTGGGTTTAGTGACGGTTGTACCATTTTCAAGTACCACTTGTTCAGTTGGTAGCACATATCCATTCTCAACAATTTCTCAAATGTCATGGTCCAAAGATTGCAGAAAATAGTTCATTCTTGCTTTCCAATATGTATAATTTGAACCATTAAAGATAGGTGGTCGAGAGACTGAAGTTCCCTCTCCTTTGGCCATAATTCTAACTTCAGTTAGGATCTCCCTCTAGGTTGTTAAACCCTTCAAGATGAACCTGCTCTGATACCAATTGAAATTGTAGCAGGACCACTATTATAGAAGTATGGATATATGTCCAAGTGTCCTAGAGGGGGGTGAATAAGACTTTTCAAAAATATTTACTCATAATAACATACAATGCCTAACTTTAACCACAATAAGTAAGACAAAGTAACTCTATGGCTTCCAAGCTAATAGAGGGTCCAAACACATGGGCTACACAAGATTTATATGTAAAGTAACTAACCTATGGAGGTAGTGAATGTGAGAGTGTGTGGGATGTGATTCCTATTAATTCTTAGACATTCATTTAATCATGCATCATAAATAAACATTTAAGGAATATAAGCATAATCAGATCAATGAATAAATACACCCAGATCCATAACTCAAGTGGTAGACTGAGTGAAAGATACCTCGTTTCAACATTGAGGTCTTGGTATCGATTTGAAAAGGCTGAGCTAAAGTCCTAGAGGGGGGGGGGGGGGGGGTGAATATGACTATGCCACATTAAAATTTTTAATGCAAAATTAAACAAATAGAAATAAAGATAGCACTTAAAATAATCTCACAATGCAGAAATGAATAACAACCTCAAATGTACAAGTATTGAGAGGTTGATACAGATGTTGTTATAAGGACAACCTTACACAAAAAACCAATAGTTTATGGTAGGACAACTCGATTCCTAGAAAGGTCTGTGTATCAAAATCTCAAACTAAGAGAGAGGAATAAATAAATAAATAAATAAAGAGCAAAGAATTAAACAAAGCTATTACAACATTCCCACACTTCCATAAAAAAATTACAACATTATTCCACAAATGCATAAAAGGAAATTAAAACATCCACACAATGTCACAATCAATCATTCACCACAAGACCATAAATTATAGTGGTTCGCTTGTGTGTACACCAACTGTTTAGAAAAATAGCCACACAACTACTCCACTCCTAATATCCTCACACAGTGGATATTAGCGTTCACTATGCAATAGGTTTTTCAAGGTTCACCTAAAACTTTCACAATTGTGTCTTTCAAGTGGCTTACACAATTCAAAAAACCTCACACTCTGAGTTTTCTGGATCACCTCAGATAAACCAAATAAAAAAGATTTTCCTGGCACAATCTCAAAGAAACCAAAAGAAAGAGATTTACAAAACAGTAAAATACTTATCTGGATATTCTCCTTTGATGAAGCCCAGTAGAACCGATTTAAAGTACATGTTCATCGTAGATGTTCAATGTCCACACTCACTTATGAAGAGGTTTTAAGTTCTAAATGATTTTTAGATTAAATCACTTTGGGCTACCTTGATTTGATTTTAATTCCAAGAAATGGGAAATTTTCAATCCCTTCTTCAAATAAGATTAGAATGTAGAAAACAAAATCAAATGCAAAAAGCTAAGCAAAGAGAATATTAAATGAGCACTAAATAGCTTAAGAATATCACTAACTTATCTCTCAGAGTGGTGCCTTGATTTTGCTTGAATTCAATGAAAAACTCTGAAAATTGTGCTCTATTTAGAAGTGCAGAAACTGTTCACTCGAATGGTCCAGAGGACAGATCGACTGGTCGAAGGACCAACAAACTTTTAAAAATTTGGGTGTGATAAGATAAAACTGTTCCATGACTGGTCGAGTGGCTTCCACGACCAGTCGAGTGGCCTGCACGACTGGTCTAACCCTACTCTCGACTGGTCATGTGGGACCCATTTTAGTTTGTGGACTTTGAGACGAGGCTGCTCGATTGGTCGAGCACTATTCACTCGACTGGTCGAGCAGTCTCCAGAACTAGTTGAAGATCCAACAAAAAATTCTGAAAATAAGTAACAAATCTTGGACTGGTTAAGGAATTTCTTGGACTAGTCGAGCCAGTACTAAGACTAGTCGAGAAATAGCCTATACACTTATAAAGTGACCAAATTAAAGTATGTAATCAATATGACCTAACCTATGGTCAATCTAGGGTCATTCATACCTTATAAGCGATATATGAACATTAAATCTTCTTTTACTTCAGTTGATAGTTGTTCTTGACGTGCATGAAGCATGACATCTTGAAGTGTGTTGAAGCTTAAACTTGTAACTCTTTGAAGCTTGGTTTTGAAATACTTCAAAGCTTGAACTTGAGATACTTAACTTGTATATCATCTTGAGACTTGGTGTTGAACTTGAACTTGAACTTGTATATCTCTTGATCTTGCATTTGAAGTTCTTGTGGTAAAGACCTTTGTTCTTGTACATGAGATGCATGAACTTGTAGATGAGCTACACAAGAACAGATTCCAAGAGGTTTTGGCACTAGAAAATTAGACAATTATAAGAGCTAGAAAACATAGCATTTACAATCTCCCCCTTTGTCAAATTTGTGACAAAACACACTTCAATATAATGAGATAAGCATAACACGCACAATAAAGAATCATACACCAGTTTTAGCCTGGTCAAAGAATCATGCACCACTTATATCTTGGTCAAAGAATCATGCACCAATTATAAACAGGTTAAATAAATATGCATCAATACAACAATATTCTCCCAACAATACTCCCCCTTACTTACTCCCCTTTACAAAAAAAATAAAATAATGGAGGCTACCTATCCACAACCACAATCACAACCACAATCCACAATCCACATATCAGATAAAATTCTCCCCCTTTTTGTCACAATATGACAAAGGAAGGAACCAATAAAAAGATAATGGAAGTAGATAAACAAGAAAGTAAAAGAAGAGTAATGAGGAAGAAGAGAATATATGATCAAGATTACCAAGATAACCAAATCAATAAGCAAGTATGTCCAAGCATATAAAACAAGAGAAACGTTTAGCATGCCCGGGAGTTGATGTCGACGATGCGTGATAGGGTCCAGGAGCTTCATCTCCAACCATCTCAGTCCCTTCCATGGAAGCGTCACCAGCCCCACTTTCCCTCTCTACTTGAATGCCTTCCTCAGGTGGATCCTCAGGATATTTATGAAACTTCAAATCCATCCTTTGAATGTTACTTTTGTTGAAGATTTGGAGAGGAAGTACAAGATCACTTGTAGTTGGAAAGGCTATGACATTGCATATTGTATGTATGATCCAGGGATATGGTAAGTGAACATCCCTCGCCGTATGAAAAGCATAAACCAATTGATGCACGATGAGGGTAGGCAGACAAATATTGATCCCAGAGGCGACCGAATAAATTATTGTAGTGAAGAATCCCGTGAGATCTGCCCTGTTAGAGCCCCTGGAATAGATGTTTGAAGCAAGGATACCATGTAAGACCCGATAGTGTGGTTCCATGAATTTGGCTTTTAGGGCATTCCCTTGGTGCCACTGGACATCACGATCATGACAAAGGAATTTGGCGACCTTGGATCGAATCTCAATATTTTCCATGTCCATATCTGGGAGTCCTACAGGAAATAAGGTAAGATTGAATATCCCTGCAACAGACCCAGAAGTGATCAGCACATCATCACCATCGACGGTTACGGTGATGGATGAAGGGTCGGATACTGGAGAATGATAGGCGGCGAAGAAATTATATATTCTTTCAAGATGACAAGGCCCGCCAAAATCAAGAATAGGCGGCCAATCTATGGCAGCAAGCAGAGGTTTTAGGTTATATGTAATTAGACAACTCCTATCGACTTTTCTCTCCTAAATAAGCTTTCTCTCAGTGAACTTTTCCAAGACCAGATTTGCTTTTACCAATGGAGGTGCCGGTGCCTCGGACTGGGACCCACCATGCGATCTAGTGCACTGCCTTGTAGGGGTCCCACGCTCCGGTCCTCCTGCTTTTTCTATAAGGGCAAGCACTTTTTGTCGGGAGGTTCTTGATGACTCACCAGGTCTGGATACTTTTCCTTTGTCTTTTCCCATTAGGATAAAATTTCTTTTTGAACGATTTGGGAAAGAGGACAAAACCCACTAAAAAGGAGATACCCAAAAGAAAGATGTAATCTTGATGTGTAGAAGGGTATTACCGGATTTGTGGAACATTTGGCGCTGTCTGTTGAGGGACCGAGCTGTCCGGTTGAGAGGAGCGAGCAGGGAAGACGAAGAAAAAAAATTCTGGAAAACATTTCCCCTTTTTCGCGCTCCTCTGCCTTTTATTGGGCATCAACTGTCGATATCATCGATCCTTTCTTCGATGATATTGAGAGACCCTGATTGATATTATCGAGCCTGTCTTCGATATCATTCTCAATCACATGACTTTTCCCATTTCACAGAGGTGTTGATGGTATCGACCCTAATCGAGAATGACTTTTCAGGAGATATATCGAAGATAAATATTTTTTGTTTATCCGCAGTTTGACCGACATCCATGTATAGGAGAATATATCCTTGAATCAACCATATACACAACAAAATTTTGTACAAGCATTGTACAGGTCAAAATTATAAACATCAAGCTATTTATGTACAAAAGATGAGGTGAGACACCTCAGATATAACATTAAGATTTCAACAAAAATTGCATCATTTCAACAAATATCCAGATCTTGATGCATGACCTGGACTTTTTTTTCTATGCCCAATCTTTTTAGGCACAGGGAACATCCTTTCCTCTACCTTTGATGACATAGCAGTGGTTATTTGTGCGAGAACCTTTCATTACTGATCTTACTGAGAGGTCTAGGATTTTGCATTTTTCTTTGTTAAATGTAACCACATGCTCATTGTCACATATTTGAGAGATGCTTAGAAGGTTGTATGTTAATCCTTTTATGCAAAAAGCATTCTCATTTTTTAGAGAATTTATTCCTTTTATAATTCCCTGTCCAATTACCCTAGCAGTGCTTCCATCTCCGTAGGTGACTATCCCATCGTTAAGATCTGAATAGTTAGAAAGAAGGGATTTGTCACCCGTGACATGTCTTGAGCAACCGCTATCCAGGTAACACTTAGAATCATTGCCTGTTATATGATTTGAGTGAGTAATAAGATAAATTTTCTTTTCTTTTACTATCCATTTTGTGACAGGGTCTTTGGCTGTGGTAGATTTAGTTTTCTTATTTAACTCAGCCACTTAATTCAATAACTCCTTCATTATGTCATTCATTCTCGGTGGTGATGGATGTGTTTTTCTTCTATCCATATTCCTAGGTGGACTCTTGACATTTTGCATTTCTCTAGTTGATTTGAGTTTACTCATATGATTTTGACCAGAGCTACGATGGGTCCTCCTAGGAGACATGCATTCGAACTTATAATGACTAGAATCACCACACAAATGACAAACTGGAGTAGTTCTTGTGTTACTTCCTGAAGTAGAAGATTTTTCAACCATTTGTGCTGCATTTCCATATTTTGATTTAAAATTTTCATATCCTAAGCCGCTCTTGTCCTCTCCAGGTCTTCCCATGCCTAAAAGTTTTTCTAATTTCTCACCACTTTGAGAAAACTTATAGTTTATCTTAGCAAATTTTCTGGATTCTTCTAAATCAAACAGGAGTGTGTGATTCTCATTTTGAAGGAGCATGTTTTTATCTTTTAATTGCTCAACCTGTTTGTTTAGTTTTTTAGACTCTATTTTAAGGAAGGTGTTGATTCTTTCAAGTCTATCATTATCTGAATGATAATGCTGTAAGTCATCGATTAGATGTGTATTAATTTCCAGTGTTTTATCCAAGTCTTTTTGCAGCAATTCCTTTTTGTTTTCAGATATACCAAGTTTTCTAACAATGTTGATGTTATGAATGTAAAGTTGATTATAGGCATCTTGTACTTTATTTTGTTCTTCCTCTTCTTCTCCTCCAGTTTCCTCATTATCAGACGGAAATGATTCGGTGGCTTGTGGTTCCTTCTCATTTTCAGTTTCAATAGGAATGATTGGAGTGGTGGAGACCATAAGAATTTTCAAGGATTTTTTATCATCATCGCTCTCTAAGTCACTAGATTCTGATTTGACTCTTCTGTATCATTCCATGTGGCAGCCATTGCTTTACCCTTAGTTTTTCTGTTTGGGCATTCAGTAGATTAGTGTCCATACTTCTGACTGGCATATCATTGTGATTCCTTGGCCTTTTTAACAAATTTACCCGCAGAAGGTTTGTTGTCCACCCACCTTCCTTTGGAAGGATGGCCACGATTCTTCTGAAAGAATTTCCTGAATCTTTGTGCCAGTAAAGCCACTTCCTCATCTTCATCTTCCTTTTCACTTCCACTGTCCTCATTCGTTATTTTCTTTAAAGTTTTTAAGACAGTTGTTTTAGATTTTTGGGTTTGTTTGAAGCGTAGTTTAAAAGTTTATAGGGAACCTACCAGTTGTCCTACTTTCATTTCATCAATATTTCTACACTCTTCAATAGTTGTTACTTTGGGATTAAACCGTTCCGGCAGTATCTAAATATTTTCCTGTAGATTTTTGGAACCGGAACATTTTCTCCCAATCCACCCATGGAGTTGTAAATGATATTCAACTTTGTGAAGAACTCCATGAAGGTCTCATGATCTTCTATTCTGAGACTTTCGAACTGTGAGGTCAGTAGTTATAGTTTGGACCTCTTCATAGTGCTTGTGCCTTCATGGGTTATTTCTAATAGATCCCAAGCTTCTTTGGATGTCCCCACATACGTATTTGATTGAATATATCTTGGGACACCACACAGTAGATGGCGTTCATAGCTTTAGCTTCAGTAGTCTGTTTTTCTTTATCGAACATCGTCCACTTCTCTTTGGGTTTGGGTTTTGTGATGGTTGTGCCTTTGTCAAGTACAATTTATTTAGATGGTGACACATATCCACTTTTAACTATATCCCAAACATCATGATCCAAAGATCTCAGAAAGTAGTGCATCCTAGCCTTCCAGTATGCATAATTTAATCCGTCGAATACTGGAGGCCTATTGACCGATGAGCCCTCTCCTTTGGCCATATTCCTAACTTCAGTCAAGATCACTGTCTAGGCAGTGAAGCCCTTAAAGAGAGACCTTCTCTGATACCAATTGAAATAGCAGTGAAGATCACTTTACTTGAAGTACGAATATGCTAATATGTCTTAAAGGGGGGTGAATAGGACTTTTGAAGAATTTTATAATAATTTAAGATCCTATCACTCTAATCCTAACAACAAGCATATATTAGGATTACTCAAGAGTAACTCTACTAGCTTCCAAGCTCGGTAGAGGATCTAATCACAAACTATTTGAAAGCTAAACAATATGTAAACTAGTTTATGATGGATATGATTGTGTGTGTGAGGTGTGATCTCTAATAATTAGATATGAAAGCATTCAAGGAAATCACATAAACAAATGAAAGATAATAACATTCTCAAACACAATCATTTTTATAGTGGTTCGACTACTTGTCTACTCCACTCCTGGCAGACGCACTCAACCCGTGAGTGTGCCAGATTTCACTAAGGAGGTTTCATAGCAGTTCACCTCAAACCTAAGGTTTTAAATCAGGTTCACCTTCAACCTTTACAACCTACTCTTAGGCTGACTGTTTATGCTCCCTGAGCAAGGGTCAACACATAGAACCCGATTTTAGGTACACTAGCCAAGGATCCACACAAGGAACCCTGTTTATGCTCCCTAAGCAAGGGTCAACACATAACACCTAGTTTTAGGCACACTGTCCAAGGATCCACACAAGAAATCTAATCGTTTATGCTTTCCACAGAGCAAGGGTCAACACAATGCACCCACCACGTATACTCCCGCCGGTGGCCTCGTACGAGGGCTTGGTAGGGTGAGAAACAACTTAGACCCAATCCTAAAAAGGAATGATCACAAGTGTCCTCTAGACTCTAATAACTTACAAATAAGTGGATGAGTCCCATTTAGCACGTTGACGAAGATCTCCTCCTTGTTAATGAAGAATCTTCTGCTTCCTTGATCCGTAACTTAAATGATGTACCAATACATGGCTTCGAGTTAGGTCAAGGTTAAGACGAAATCCTACTCTACAAAATATTTTCCTATAAGGAAGATAGAGTGATTCCGATCATCTATACATTCAAGGCATCCCAGCTTAATGATTTGTCATTTAGGTAGTAGCTGGAGGATCCTTGAATGCTGAAGTTCATTCCCCAATCCACTCTATTGAATGTCAATGATGTGGGTGGATTGGAAGATGAACTTCCCTGAGAGAAAGGGCTTTGGGTATAAGATCTAAGGTTAAACACTCAAAAGCACTCTCTACTTTCTCTACCAGCAACAATAGACAAGTCCTCTTTATATAGGCAAAAGGTTTCAACAGATATAAAACGGTCACATTTATGACAGAGTTCGATATCATCGAGCGTATACTCTCGATTGTATCGACGAGCCGCTCGATGACACAAACTCAAATGTCATATGCTTTGAAACCTTTTGCCAGCTGGTCGATGGAATCGAAACAAGTATCGATGTCATTGGATTTCGAACTCCGATTTTATCGAAACAAGGTTCGAATCCTCGACATTTGAAAATGAGAGAGACTTGTCTTTGAAATATTTCAGGTTTACAAGAATGATCGAGGGACCTTCAAGATCATCAGAATTTGAATGTCGATGATATCGATAACTGTGTCGAGGCATCGATAAATCCAAAGGATTTTCGTTTAAGCTTGCTGGACAGTTTCTGTCTCTATTCGATGTCATCGAAACCATACTGATATCATCGATATTCAAATATCGATTCTATCGAGTGACCCTCGATCATAGATAAACTATCCTGAAATATTTTGCTGAAAAACTTCGTGCCCATGACCAATATCATCGAGAGCCTTCCGATATCATCGAGATTTAAACTTCAATGGTATTGAGGGGGCTTCAATATATCGATGCACATATGATATTCTTAAGATAAAACAGGGGCACTGGAGATCCACCTATCGATATTATCGAGTCACCTTCGATGGACTCGATATTTAAATATCGATGATATCGTTATGTATATCGATACATCGATAAATCCGTCCAGATATACATGTAGTTACTGGACACTTTTGTCCTCATTCTGATGTAATCGATTTGTCATCGAGGACATCGATAGCGCAGGTCAATCATATTAAGTTGTGTATCAATAAAATTGACAAATCATTAGCATCATATTTGACCTATGTATATCATTAGCATCATAAGTATACATTTTCTAGATCTCTGATTATCATCAACATCATATTTGGCCTACGTATTTCATTACATAGGGCAATTAGTTAACAAAATTATATTATAAACATTAGAAACTAAAATTCATGTATTTCAATGCTTACCAAAATGGAAGACCAAACATTATCCTTAATAGTATTGGGTACAAGTCGCCAGTCTTTGTACGAAATTGGACAGTGTGTCCTGACCACATTTCCCAAAAATGAGGAGAATTAATTTTTGTTTTCTCCAATAGTCTCTCCATTTGAATTGATTAAAAGTTTTATCTTTGTGGTGCTTCCTAAGGTAGAACTAGAAGAAGGCCTTGCTTGCGACATAATTCCTACAAAAAAGATTAAGATTATTAGTCATTTAATATGTTGTTATACATCATAAAGAGATGACGCTATACACATGCATATGTTTTTGTTAAATTCGAAAAAAAATTGAAAAAGAAAAAAAAATCTCATATAGTAAATGTAATTAAATTTACTTCCAACCTGATATGAAACTTGATCAGTTTCTTATTTACTTCCGAAGACGTGGGTTACTTGATTCAATTTCTACATATGACCCTTCTTGTATATCTTCACTAGTTAGGTCATATAGATCGTCTACTAAGAAAGGGCTCGAGGAACCTGCAGTCAACCTAGCCTCAAACACTAGCGGATCTTCAAATGCATATGCATCTTTTGTTAGTCGCTTCGGAACATCTAATACAACATGTCAGTCATCTCTTGTTGGATCCTTGGAATAGAAGACCTGAGCTGCCTAAGATGCATGGATAAATGACTCATCCTCCTTGATATTCCTTCTAAACCTTCCTAGATTAACAAATATCAGATTTGTTTTGAGATCTACATAATATCCATTTGAAGTATCTTCGATATGCACCCAATCACAGTAGAACAATGTTATCTTAAAGGTGAAGTAGTTTAATTCAAGAACTTGTCTAATGATGCCATAGTAGGTGGCTTCCTATTCTACCAAGTTCTTATCCCTGGCACTCACCCTGAACATAGTTAAGGCTTTCATAGAGACCCCGTTGTTTTGTGTTGTCAAGTTTTTTTCAGAGTCTGATGTGCAAAAAACATATCCATTTACTGAGTATGTACTGTATGATGTGGCACTATAGCTAGGACTAGTAGCGATTCTCTTAAATTGTGACATTTCTTCATTTTCTAGTTGATCCCTTAACCAAGCATTGTAGTCTACTTCTTTTTGTACCAACAGATTACCCCTCTGGTTTTGTCCCCTACATGTTTGACCATGAATGTATGCATTGTACTTCCTACAAGTCACATATAATATAATATAAAAATTAAAATTTTACTTTACATGGTACAATCTAAAAAACATTAAGGATAGAAATATAGACTTTTATCAACATACCCTTCCTATTGAGCATTTTCAACGTGATGTTGTAATACCCATCTACGTGCTTGTTGATATTGCACAACAGTAAGAAGATAACTTTTCCCTTTCTTATCAATTTGGAAGTTATCAGCATTCTCATCACCCTCATCATAGAATATCTTTTATACTCTCTTATGGCTTCCTAACATCTTATTAGGCATGTAGTTCATGCACTACATCGTGGATTCTTCTAGTATATAGTGTTCAATAATACAACCCTCAGGATAAGTTTGATCCGTCACATACTTTTTGTATGTTCTCATCATCCTGTACACATTAAAATCAGATATTGATATCGATAAAAAAATTTAAAAAAAAAGTTGATAAATTCTGCTAATTAATGTTACCCCTCAAAAGGATACATCCACCGATATCTGGCAGGTCCACAAAGTTGTACCTCCTCTGCTAAGTGCACCACTAGGTGTGTCATAGGAACGAAAAAAGATGGAGGAAAATATTTTTCGAATACACATAATGTTTCCACTATTTTATTTTTTTATCTTTTGAAGCTCTTCATGATTAATAACTTTTAAACATATGACATTAAAGAATCTTGACATTTCACAAATGGCAGTGCGTAATGTCTTCTTCTTTCCTAAAAATGAGTGCATCAATAATACTGGTAGCAATTGCTACATCACAATGTGATAATCATGCGACTTGAGGGCCTGGAGCTGACAATCCTCTAAATTGACATGATGTGTCCAGTTTGCATAATATCCTCTCGGGACTTTCAAATTGTTCAGTGTCAGATAAAATAAGTTTCTTTCAGATGTGGACAACGTGAAAGGAGCTTTGGGTAAGAATAACCTATCGTTCCTATCTTCAAGCCACATAGACTTTCTTATCTTCATAGCCTGAAGATCCTGACAGGATTATAAACCATCCTTAGTCTTATCTTTTGTATCCATGATTGTTGTAATGAGGTTCTTAGTGACATTTTTCTCAACATGCATCACATCTAGATTGTGATGAATGGGAAAATGCTCCCAGTATGGCAAGTAAAAAGGTTTGATCTCTTCATCCAAGCAGTAATGTTGTTCGAGTCATTCTTAGACTTTTCTTATTCTTTCCCACTTGCTTTCCAAAAATGGTTTGAATATTATTCATTTTACGTAGTACATCTGAATCTTTCGTACGCTTTGGAGCCTTCCTTTTTTCCTCTTTCCCATTGAATCTGGTTCTTTCGGTCCTAAAGTCATAACCTGATGGCAGGAATCTTTTATGTCCCATATATGCAAACTTCTTTCCATGTTCAATCCAAACCGATTCCATCTCCTCACTACAAATAGGGCATGCGTACTTTCCTCCTGTCCTACAACCAGAAGATGTCAATATGTTGGAAAATCATGTATTGCCCATAATAAAATTTCCCTCATTATGAACATATTCTTATTGTGCAAGTTATATGTCATAGATCCTTTCCACAATTCAAGCAACTCCGTAATCAATGATTGCAAGTAAATGTCAATGTTATGTCCTAGACCTTTTTTTTCGGGGATTAAAAGTGTTAACATGATAAACTCCTTCCGCATGCATAAATGAGGCGAAAGATTATACGTAACAATCATAACAGGCAAGCAACTATATGAGTTGCTCATATTCCCAAAAGGATTGAATCCATCGGTTGCGAGTCCCAAATGAACGTTACGTGCCTCCACATCAAAATCAACATACATTTCATCCACAATCTTCCACATAGATAAATCAATAGAATGACACATGCAAATATTGTAAGGCCCGTATCTTAGACTGTACCATTCTGTAGACTCCCGTGATCCCCCCTGTCAAATTCAGGTAACCCACAACTTGTAATTGGTATTTGCGCGCGACCCTAAGTCGCATACTGTAGAACTGAGTCGACTCGACCTGAGACTTGTACCCCAGCAACTGCGTCATTATAGCGGTTCCAATGCTGTTTCTTACGCATTGATGCGATACCCAGGCCAGGAGATGTGGGCCCGCGTTTATCTCGAAGAAATATCGTGCATTTGCAAATCTCAAGAGAATCTCTACAACTCATCACATCAATCAATCAAGTCAAGTACACATTCCATCAATAGTCCATGCTTTCTTTCTCCCCAAGCAAGCAACCCACCTAAGTCAACTCTCAAGTCAAGTACATCCATCACTCACATCCATCTCTCACCCATCACACCCATCCCTCTCCCTTACAATCTCTCTCTCTCTCTCTCTCTCTCTCTCTCTCTCTCTCTCTCTCTTCCCTACCACTTTTCTAAGCAACCCAAAGTAGAGAAACGTCCAAGCATTCTAAGGAGGAGTAAGTGTGTTGCCCACTCCTTACCACCCAATCTCTCATCTCAACCCTTCAACTTTCATCATCTTCCATCAAAGAAGAACCTAAGGTGTTAGGGATTCTAAGGAGCCAAGAAGGAGTGCAATCGGTGGGTGATTGTAAAATTTCCACTGTTGATTTTATTTGAGGGCCCACTTGTGGTGGGACCCATTTTGATGTATATATTGCAAACTAAGAGGAGCTCATAGTGGTGGAGCTCCTCCCTCACACTTACCATCTCTCTCTCTCTCTTTACTTTTACTTTTGCGGCCCACCTTGAAGGATGGATTAGATCCACACCGTGGACGGTGGAAACCCCACCATGATGTATTATCCACACTATCCTTCATGAACAACTCAGATGAAGGGAAAACATAAATATCAGTTTGATCCAAACTCCGGTGGGCCACCTCGTGGACCCACCCTGATGTGTGTGTGCGGGATGCACCATGATGTGTGTTACACATCCACATGTCCATCCATTTTGTCCAGATCATGGGCCCACCTGATTCTAACTGTCCAGGCATAGGCGTGTAGCAGTAACTGCTACTAGACCGTATGAAAGGGAAAATAAATATCAGCTTTATTCTAAGTTGAGGTGGGCCACACGTGTTGACCCACCTCTAATATATGTGCTTCAACCATGTTGTCCGTCCATGTGTCCCACGTGGGGACTACCATGATGTATGTGCTGCAGATCCACACTGTCCAGAACTCGAGACGGTGGGTCAGATCATGAGGTATGAGTTATATCTATACCGTCCTCCTTTTTGGCAGCCCTGCGCCCACCCCACACATGTGGCACGTGTGGGGGTGGGGCCCACCTTGATGTATATATCCTGTATTTACATCGTCCGGTGCTGTGGGGCTAGCCTTGATGTATGGGTCTTATCCTGCACCGTCCAGCAGCTACTGAACGGTGGGACCCACCCATGATGTATTTGTCATCCACACAATCCATCTGTTAGGACCACCATGATTTATGTATTTTATCCCACCATCCATCTGGACAGTGGGGACCAGCTGCTGGATTACGTCAGCAAGTTCTGTGGGTCTAATCATGAGGTATGTGTTAATCCACCGTCCAGTACATGGATGGTGGGAACCACCGTGATAAATATGTTTTATTCTCACCATCAATCTGGACGGTAGGTTCCACCATGTTGTATGTGTTTTATCCGCATCGTCCGGATGGGACAGTGGGTTCCCACATGATGTATCTGTTTCACCACTTTGTCCATACCACCTGGACGTGGGCCCACCATGTCGTACGTGTTTAGTCCAAGCCGTCCATCAGAGGACGTGGACCCCACAGTGATGTATGTATTATATCTACACCGTCCACTTGGATGAGATGCATGCAACATCGTGGGTCCATAGAGCACCATCTAGTAGTGAAGTGGGCCCATGCTATTTATGGGTGATAGATTGCATGCCTGCATGGCACGTTGAATGACTTGAATGCATGGCATGTGTGTATGCACACGTGAGATTCATGACTATTTAGTGCTTGTAATAGTTGTATGCATGCGTACATGTATGACAAGTGTGTGATAAGGTGCATGACACCACGTTATGTGTTATACATGCATGGATGCAAGTAATACATGCATGAGTGATGGGTTATATTGAATGCATATGTGACATATATGGGATGCACACCTGATTCGCACATGAGCTAGACCATGGTAGGAAGTCACGTGGGAGGCTTGAGGTCGAGTAAGCACCCCCTGGGTAATATTATTTGAATGCATGCCTGCACAGGAGCTTAGCCATACGTGTGAGTGTATTGCATGCACCTTCATGGCCCTGTCATTGTGATGTATATGAGGCCCTTGTGTGAAGCCCATTGTGATGAATATTAGGCCCATGTGAGTGGCCCATTGTGATGTATATTAGGCTCATGTGAGAGGCCTATTGTGATATATATGAGGCCCACGTGATGCGGCCCATTATGATCTATATGAGGCCCATGCAATGTAGCTCACATGATAAATATGAGGTTCAAGAGTGAGACCCAATGTGATTATATGAGGCCCATATGGTGAGGCCCGATGTCATGTATATGTGGCCCTTGAGTGAGGCCCATTGTGATGTAGTTGGGCTCTTGTGTGAGGCCCATTATGTTGTATGTGAGGCCCTTATGTGCGGCCATAGGTGCCGCTATATGTTTGGCCCTATGAGGGCCACTCCTTGGGAGCAATGTTAGTTAAATGTCCACATTGATGGGCAATGGTGGTTAAATGTCCACATTGTGACCTTCCCTTAGGCCTCGTTAGGCCCATTCTTGATATGAATAGGCCGTCTAGGCTCATCCTTGATATGAGGAGAGTACATAATCATCGTATAACATGCTTAGTATAGCTCCACGATCCATGCCCATGTGCATCATTTGTATCCCTATTGTGAGGATTGGTTGATCATAGTGTTGCTATTGAGCTAAGTTATTTAGGGGACTCCTTAAGAGACGAAGTTGCCTCACATGATTGCGTGGTACGCGCAGGTTTGACACATGAGTGGATGGTATGACTCATGCATCTCGCATTTGTGTGACATGATCACCTGGTGCTCTAGTGATATCAGGGTTGTGGCCTCCATAAGTTCATCATGGATAGCCAGATGGGATACCAAAAATATTTGGTTCTAACACTGTGGGCACATAGGATGTCCTTAGGTGAGACTCTAAGAATTCTCTTGGTACCGGAGGATACTCCAACGTCTAGACCGAATGGATACATGAGCACCCAAGTGTCGAATACCAGTAGGTCGCATCTCCCACTGTGTCGTGGTCAGTTGAAAGGGGGTGTGGCATTATTCGACTGAGTGAGGGGGCTGTAAGCTAGGCTGAGTTTGACCAGCTGGAAAATGGGTTAGTTATCGACGAGCCGGGTAGGCATTGGTATACTGTTATTAAGTGAATAGTGTGGTCTCTTCCACTCATTGGGTTATGCAGCTAAGGAGGCAGCAGTTAGTGTGGAGTGTACTATACCCTGGTGATGATCTCAGAGATGAGCTATACTGATATGTGGACTTACTGAGTAGGAATTGCATACTCAACATTTGACTCATTCATTCAATCACTGTCTACTCGGGTTGGTGGTGCGTAATCTAGTCATCGTGTGTACCTTCGCAGTGGCCACGATTTTGATTGGGGCGTACGACCAACCTAAGATCAGGAGTTTACCACATTGAGTCTGGCTATCCAAATTAGGTATAGGACTAGTTTGGATAGAAGTCCCTTGTGATGGACCCCATATCCTACGATACTACATACTATCATCCCAACTTCACACTCCAACTTGGTCATTTCATTCGCACCACATATTATATTGCATTCTAAGCACATAGCATTTGGTTTACTATGCTTCTGTATTGCATAGCCCGAATAAGGTTGATGGTATTATCGACTTGCCAGGATCTACATATTGCATTACATCCGCGGCATATGACATTTTGGGTTCTTATGTTTCTACATTTATATGACCTGAATACGGTTGATGGTATTCGTGGACTCATTAGGATTTACATATTGCATTACATCCTCAGTATATAATATTTGGCTCACTATGTCTCTGCATTGCATAGCTGATCTACATTGCTTCCTTAGTATATGATATTGGCTTATTATGTTTTTGCATCGCATAGCTTAGACAAGGATGATGGTATTTATGGACTTACCAGCATGTTTCCATATTGCTCTGATATTGCATACTTGACACTTACCTTTTGCTCACACTTACACCACCCTCTAAGCTTTATATAAGCTTATGCACGATAGATGCGTGCAGGTGACGTTAGGTCGCAGCAGCGTTGAGCTTGGAGTGTGCAACTGTCTTTTAAAGCTTTGATTTTTTTATATATGTATTTCCCTTTAAACATTGTATTCAACTATTTATATTAGTGGATATGTGATGATGATGCTGCCTTTGTGATTTGGGTAAACTTGTAGTTATGCTTCTTACGAGATAAATGTACGTTGGAAAATCCTCCTTATAAGATTTCAGGATCGGAATCTGGCATATGGGCACTGGGAGCCGAGAATGGGGTACTACGGAGGCTGTCGCAACTGGATTTTGTGATCGAAAATTTTGTGAGCCCAATTTTCGAGTTTGGGGTGTGACAGAAGTTGGTATCAGAGCATAACTTGAGAATACCTGAGGATAACATTACATATCTGCTGATAGCTACCCTACACTCTATAATTGTTGAGAACTTAGAATGGTTAGATCCTCGAGTTCGAATAACTTAGAAACTTTCTGATATAGCTCCCTACCATTGAGATTATGAGGCTGCATAGTATTTTAGTTTCGATCGTTTCTGATCCGAGATCCGAGGTTCAGTTAGGGTCACTATTCTATTGAGGAGGCGTCTTGGGAGCGCGAGGCTGAGATTAGAGAGTGCTATGCCCATTTGTTTATAGATTAATTTTGCCTTGTATGGTATTGATTATTATATGTATATGACGATGCTTCCTCTTCACTTTCTTTGTCCTGTGTGATAGTGTAAATTTTGAGGATGAAATTTTATTAGGAGGGGAGAGCTGTAAGGCCCGTATCCTAGACTGTACCATTCTGTAGACTCCCGCAATCCCCCCTATCAAATTCTGGCAACCCACGACATATAATCGGTATTTGCGTGTGACCTTAAGTCGCATCCCATAAATCTGAGTCGACTTGACCCGAGACTTATACCCTAGCAACCGTGCCGTTGCCGCGGTTTCAACGCCGTGTCTTACGCACCGATGCGATACCCAGGCTAGGAGATGTGGGCCCGTGTTTATCTCGAAGAAACGCCGCGCATTTGTAAATCCTGAGAGAATCTCTACAACCCATCACATCAATCAATCAAGTCAAGTACACATCCCATCAATAGTCCATGTTTTCTTTCTCCCCAAGACAAGCAACCTACCTAAGTCAACTTTCAAGTCAAGTACATCCATCGCTCACATCCATCTCTCACCCATCACACCCATCCCTCTCCCTTACAATCACTCTCTCTCTCTACCATTTTTCTAAGCACCCAAAGGAGAGAAACGTCCAAGCATTGTATGGAGAAGGAGCCAAGTGTGTGGCCCACTTCCTACCACCCAGTCTCTCATCTCAACCCTTCGACTTTCATTATCCATCCATTAAAGAAGAAGCTGAGGTGTTAGGAATTCCAAGGAGCTAAGAAGCAGTGCAATCAGTGGGTGATCATAGAATTTCCACCGTTGATTTTATTTGAGGGCCCACTTATGGTGGGACCCATTTTGATGTATGTATTGCAAACTGAGAGGAGCTCATAGTGGCGGAGCTTCTCACTCACACTCCCTGTCTCTCACTCTCTCTCTCTATTTTTCCTTTTGCGGCCCACCTTGAAGGATGGATTAGATCCACATCGTGGACGATGGAAACCCCACCATGATGTATTATCCACACCGTCCTTCCTGAACATGTCACACTCCAAACTCGAAAACTGGGCTCACAAAATTCTCGATCGCCGAATCCATCGCCAACAGCCTTCGTAGTACCCCATTCTCGGCTTCCAGTGTCATACGCCAGATTTCGATCCGGGGATCCTATAAGGAGGATTTTCAATGTACATTTGTTTCATAACAAGCATACCACAAGTTTACCCAAATCACAAAGACAACATCATCATCACATATCCACTAATATAAACAGCTGAATACAATGCAAAAAGGGAAATACATATGTCGAAAATCGAAGCTCCAAAAGACAGTTGCATGCTCCAAGCTCAACACTGCTACGACCTAATGCCACCTGCACACATATATCGTGCATAAGCTCATAGAGAGCTTAGAGGGTGGTGTAAGTTTGTGCGCAAGGTATGTGTCAAGTATGCAGTATCAGAGTAATGCGGAAATATGCCGGTAAGTCCATAAATATCAATCAGTCTTATCCAGGCTATGTGATGCAAAACATAATAAGCCAATATCATATACTGAGGAAGCAATGTAGATCAGCTTTCAATATAGAGACATAGTAAGCCAACTATCATATACTGAGGATGCAATGTAATATGTAAATCCTGACGAGTTCATAAATACCGTCAACCTCATCTAGGCCATATAAATGCAAAAATATAGCAACCCAAAATGCAATATGCCATGGATGTAATGCAATATGTGGTACGAATGAAATGACCAAGCTAGAGTGTGAAGTCGGGATGATAGTACGTAATATCGCAGGCTATGAGGTCCATCACAAGGAACTTCTATCCAAACCAGTCACACACCTAAATTTGGATAGCTAGACACAATGTGGTAAACTCCTGATCTCAGGTTGGTCGTGCGCCCTAACCAAAATCCTGACCATTTCGAATGTACCATAACAATTAGTTGCACACCACCAGCCTGAGTGAATAGTGAATGAATGAATGAGTAATATGATGAGTACACAACTCCTACTTAATAAGTCCACATATCGGTACTGTACATCTCTGGGATATCACTGGGGTCTAGAACACTCTACACAGATCGCCTTCCACTGGACGGGCAACCATGCAAGTGGAAGAGACCTCACTATCCGCTTGGCCAGTAGTTAGCCAATATCTACCTGGCACATCGATAATATACCCATTTATGAGCTGGTCAAACTTGGCCTAGCTATGCCCCCTACCCTCGGGCCGGTAAGGCCACACCCCCTTCCAACCGACCACGACATAGTGGAAGACGCGACCTACTAGTATTCAACACTCTGGTGCTTATGCATCCACTTGGTATAAACGTTGGAGCGTCTCCTGGCCACAGAGGTATAAGGACTTTCACCCTGAGACATCTATGACACCCCATTTAGAAAAATATTTTCGGTGTCCCATCGGTCATCCACGATATGCCTGTGGAGGCTACGACCCTGATATCGATAGGGTGTATAGTAGTCATAACCCAAAATGCAAGATGCATGAGTCATACCATTCAGTCGTGCATCAAACCTGCATGTACCGCGTGCTCATGTGGGGCAACTCCGTCTCTCAGGGAGTCCCATAAATAATCAGCCCAATGACATGTGCTGCGATCAATCACTCGTCATATCAAGCATACATATGATACACATGGCATGGATCGTGGAGCTATACTAAGAACGTTATATGATGATGATGTACTCTCCTCATATCAAGGATGGGCCTAGACAGCCTACTCACATCAATAATAGGCCTAGCGAGGCCTAAGGGAAGGTCACAATGTGGACATTAAACCATCATTGCACATCAATGTGGACATTTAATCAACATTGCTCCTAAGGAGTGGCCCACATAGATCTTAACATATAGTGGGGCCCATGGTCTCACACACAATCACAATGGGCCTCATCACATGGGCCTTGAATACATCAAGTGGGGCGCATCGCATGGGCCACATATACATCACAATGGGCCACATCACATGAGCCTTACACATCGTAACGGGCCGTATCTCATGGGCTTAATACACATCACAATGGGCCGCAATACATGGGCCTCATATGCATCACAATGGGCCTCTCACATAGGCCTAATATACATCACAGTGGGCTACTTTGCCTAACCCTCAAATCCATCACAATGGGCCTTATCACTTTAGCCCAATATACATCACAATGGGCCACAACCCATGGGCGTCAAATACATCACAATGGGCCTCAAATAAGGATGGATGGCTCAGATCAAACATGCGCACATCATGGTGGCCAGCTGGACATCCAGCCCTTGGACGGATGACTTGGATAAAGTAGATACATCATGTGGGGTCCATGGACGGACAGGATGGATAAAACACATACATCCAATGATGATACAAAATACATACATCAAGGTGTGCCCCACCATCCAGAAATAGATGGACGGCGTGGCTACAAAGCATATACATCAGGGTTGGCCCACACAGCATCGTCTAGATGGACGGTCCGGCTGTAAAGCATATACATCATACTGGCATCCCACCGTCCCAATCAAGTGGAGGTGGGGATATAGAATACATAAATCATGGTGGCCTCATGTGGGACCCATGGATGCATGAAGTGGATATAACACTACATTAGGGTGGGCCCCACCAGCAATGGGCAGATGGTGTATATACAATACATACATTAGAGGTGGGGTTCACCATCCTGCCCAATTGACGGGTGGTATAGATAAAACACGTATATCATGTGGGACCCATGTCCCTATACAGGATGACACACACATCATAGGTGGGGTCCACCGTCAAATGGATGGTGTTGATAAAACACTTGCATCACAATGCAACCCACCGTCCAGCAATCTGGACAGTGGAGATAAAACACATATATCAGTGTGGTTCATGGTCCGGATGGACGGACGACATAGAGACAAAATGCATACATCAAGGTGGGTCCCACCCCCACACGTGCCACACGTGTGGGGTGGCCCCACGCGTCCAAAAAATGGATGGACGTTATGGATATAACCATACCTCATGACAGGGCCCACAGAACCTGCTGATGTCAATCAGCAGCTATATAGCTAGGTGAGGTACCAGCCAATCAGCTCCCAGGTGGGTCCATAAGTGTGGGACCCACCAACTTTGCAATGGATGGTTTGAATAAAAACATACCTCATGGTTGGACCATGGAACTTGCTGACGTTAATAGCAGCCACAGCTGCTGCTAGCCCACCGTCTAGAAGACAGACGACCTGGATCTAACCCATGCCTAAGTGGGGCCTACGGAACTTGCATACGTCAATACGACAGTTATGCTGCTGGACTACTAGGCTACTGGCCCAGTGTCCAGTAGATGGACGATGTAGATATAAAATAGGGGGGTCCACATTTGTGGGACCCACCAGCTTTAACATGAAGCTGATATTTGTTTACTCTCTTCATCTGGGCCTATCTAGACGGACAGCCAGGTGAGCCGTTTAGACGGTCCAGATATAACACATCTCCCAGGGCCCCACCATCTAGACGACCACATAAGAATCAGGGTGGGTTCCACATATCAGGCTGATATTCATGCTTTCCCTTTAAATAGGGCCTGCCCAAACGGGCCACAAGGTGGACAGCAACATGGGCCCCGATTGGACAACGGGTGCATCCCACTTGGTGCATGGCATGGATAAAATGCATTCATCATGGTGGACCATAAAATATGGAAGAGAGAGAGAGACGGCACAGTGGAGGGACCCCACCACTATGGGCCCCTCTTTCATACAACACATACATCAAAATGGGTCCCATCATAGGTGGGCCTAGCATAAAAAATCAAGATCTAATGCTATAAACACCCACCGATTACAAATCTTCTAGCGTCCTTGATCTCCCGTGCTCCTAAGCTTCCTCTTTGATGGAGGTTGATGAGATTTGAAGGGTGGAGATGAGAGTAGAGGGGGTAGGAAGTGGGCCACACTTACTCTCCTCTTAGAAAGCTTGGACGTCCACCATTGTTGCTTAGAAAAAAATAATAATGGTGGAGAGAATGAGAGAGGGGGGATGTAAGGAGAGAGGGATGGGTGATGGGTTGTGTTAACTTTGAGTGAGAGAGGGATGGGTGTGATGGGATATGTACTTGACTTGTACATTGATTGATTGATTTGATATTTGGTAGAGATTTTCTTGGGTTTTGCAAATGCGTGACGTTTTCCTCGAAATAAACGTGGGCCCACATCTCCTAGCCTGAGTATTGAAACGGCGCGCGAGACGTGTAGTTGGAACTATGGCCATGGCGCAGTCACAAGGGTACAAGTCTCAGGTCAGGTTAGGTTGGCAGGGTGCGACTCAGGGTCATGCACAAATACCGATTATAGGTCGCGGGTCACCAGAATTCGACATGGAGGATCGCAGGAGTCTAAGGAATGGTACGAAATAGGATACGGGCCTTACAGAATAGCCTAGATGAAGGGAAAACACAAATATCAATTTGATCCAAACTCCGGTGGGCCACCGCGTGAACCCACCTGATGTGTGTGTGCTGGACGCACCATGATGTGTGTGTGTTGGATGCACCATGATGTGTGTTCCACATCCACACGTCCATCCATTTTGTCCAGATCATGGGTCCACCTAATCCTGACCATCCAGGCATAGGCATCTAGCAGCAACTGCTGCTGGACTATATGAAAGGGAAAACCAATATTAACTTTATTCTAAGCTGAGGTGGGCCACACGTATGGACCCACCTCTGATATATGTGTTTCAACCATGTTGTCCATCCATGTGTCCCACCTGAGGACTACCATGATGTATGTGCTCCAGATCTACATCGTCCAAAACTCTAGACGGTGGATCAGATCATGAGGTTGAGTTATATCCATACCGTCCTCCTTTTTGGTAGCCGTGGGCCCACCCCACACGTGTGACACATGTGGGGCCCACCTTGATGTATATATCCCTATCTACACCATCCGGTGCTATGGGGTCAGCCTTAATGTACAGGTCCTATCCCACACCATCCAGCAGCTACTGGACGGTGGGACCCACCCGTGATGTATTTGTCATCCACACCATCCATCTATCATGTAACACCCTAAAAATCGGGGGTCGAGCATAAACTCAACTCCCGAGTTCCAACGCATCACTTATGCAATAAAATGAATGATGATTGAATGTTGTCTGTATTAGAGTAGTGAACATGAGTGAGATTAAGCCAAAACGACATATCATACTCCAGAGACAGTTAAATATGTAAGCGGAAGACTGTGATAGATATATAAAATATATAAACTATGTTGGGTCTTCGGAGTGCGATAAAGTTTCCAGGTTAAATCATTATGAGTACAATTTCAATTTATACCAAGTTGTGGAAGTGTAATGTCTTCTATCCCAAACACATAGCCCCGTCAATGCAATACCAGGTCTTCATAGGCCTGTCAGAGAGCTACATGTAGGAGAACTCCTCCTCAACATCATAGTAGTAGTCCAGCTCTGCTTCATAAGCATCGTCATCACCTAAAACTCAAACAAATCTGGTTGGTGTGTACAACACCGTCCCGTAACGTGGGATTGAGTGATTAACTCAGTGGAACAATAAAGCAAAGGCTAACATGTTATCAATTCAGTCAAGCAGTAATGATAAAGTAGTACAATCAAACAATCCTAACTACTCTTATTAAATGCAAGTATGAAATGACATGATGAATGCCCTTGCCAAACCACCCTCATGCCACACCATCTTACGTTCGCGAATGCGTTCATCCCTCAGTACTCCACATCTACCAGGCACATGCAGTGTGATGATGAGCATGATTACCGAGTAGTTATTAGTCCATTTCAAACAGTAGTATTGGGAAACTAAGGTACCTCCCTTATATCATTCCCAAACATGATCTATTCTAGGGTCATCAATCCTAGTTAATCTCATATGATGGTGTGTTTCTAGGTCACTGCAGAGGCTGTCAGGGCTGTTATGCACAATGGTTACACCACTCCCCCATCACCTCTTTAACGGTTCATCACTATACAGATATAGGCCTAGTTCATACTCTATACACAGCGGAAAAACTCTAAGGCTCACTGTAAATTCAGAGTATGCTTGAGGTCACTACAAAGGGCTGTCAGGGTTGTTACGCACAAAGGTTACACCACTCCCCCATCACCTTATCGATGTAGGCCGACAACATGAATATAGTGTCCCATCCCACCATAATCGGCTCACGAGTCTGGTTGCTTATTGGTCACTACGGGGAGGCATATGGCCCCAGCATAGGCCGATAGCTCCACCACGGTGTCCCATACCACCATGCCCGGCTCATGAGTCTTAGCGGATCGAGTTACCATGGTTAATGGGATTTCACTGGTAAGTTTGGTAGCCTAGGTTCAAGCAGTAACGTCCAAACATGGTGAACATATATTAGACAGGTCGGGTTACTTGACGAGCTCGACTAGTATGAGCGCCCGTTGAGTTGTACGACATGAAGTGCATAAGAACTTCGTGTGGCCTAACCACTGCCGACAAGCAACGCACGACTCAGGTTCGTCAAACACGTCCTACGTGGTGAATGAATCTCAGCCACGAATTCGATCCCATTACCGACTGCCTGGACTATACAATAGCCCCAATCACATTCAATTGCAGATAGGTAAAGCTGTAATGGATCAAGATTCAAATCATACAATCAAAGTCTGGTATTATCCGTTTAGGGCTGCCAGGGCTGTTGCACGGAATCGTTACACCACTCCCCCATCACCCATGATGGATCATGCAACGTAAACATGAATTTAAACATACACATTACATAGATAAAATCATACAATCGGTTAAGCATGTTATGAAGTACAACACAAGCATGAGTTTGTACATATTCAATTCCTAATCACACAGATTTTTAAAGAAAGCATACACATAGTTACAGGAGTTGAGAATCATATCTCAACGCCCTTATGCAGTACGATTTACTAACTATTACTCATTCAACATCTCAACAAACACTTTAGACTACCTACATCAATATACATGACATATGTTGATCACATAGGTATTAGGCCAAATCCTTTCACTAAGGAGTTACCCCAATTATAACACGCGTGCACCCATGACAGATAGTCATGGCAGGCAGGAATCCAAGTTCCATATTCATTCAGTCGTTTCCACAAACACTTGGGCTACACATTTTAACATACATAGCTTATAGTGGTCGTGGCGTGATTTAAGGCAAATCCTTTTGCTAAGGGGTTGTCTATCACACCTCAATCATGTTCCATACACATGGCAGGCACAAATCATAAATCCATATTTACTTAGTCATTTCAACAAAGACTTAAACTATACACTTTATAACATACGCAACGTATGTTGAGAAAACATGTATTAGGGCTAATCCGTTCACCCAAAAGTTAATACTAGTAAATCTATCATACATATACAACAGTAAATCATGGCCAACACAATTCTAAATTTTATACGTATACGGTATTTTCTAGAATACACTATTTCTACATACATAGTGTATATTAGCAAATCATGTATTATGGCGAGTCCTTTCGCCAACTAAGTATTTTATCCATATATATTATATTCATACAACAATTAATCATGGCAAACACATTTTCAAAATTTATACGTATACGGTATTTTCTACGAATACCTAGAATATGTAAAATTCCATATTCTACGTCTTTAATCGAAATGGAAAACAGATAGCACTTTGTACATGTGCAATTGCATGCAGATCATGAATCTATCATTATCTGACATTAAAAGCGTTGAAAACCATAACCTATACATCTAAAGCCCGCACCTTTTGTCGTAGAATCGTAACGGAGTCGATAGGTTTGCTAAGCTTTTGTATTCGGCAGTTTCGCAACCTATAGAATGAAATAGGTTAGCTATTTCATAACCTACAACTATCAACACCCCAAATCAGATTAGGGTTAGGGTTTCTTACCTAGAAACGAAGTCGAAATCGCCACTGCTCTCACACATTCTCTCTCTTTTCTCTCTTCTCTCTCTAGGGTTTCTCTCAAATTCGTATGGCTGTGAGAGAGAGGGTTCTAAGGTCCTTATAAAGTCTAAAAACTCTCCAAAATAGACTTAAGGTTAAGGTATGCTTGGGTTATAACCAAAGTGAGTCAGTTTCAGCTCAACGGAGGACTTCTGGCGGCCCCTTTTCTGTGTGCGGTTAGACTTAAGCTCACTAACACTGGATCTAGGTTCAGCTAAGGTTTCATTTCAGTCGGCTTCTCATATCACGCGTGGCGGACCCATTTCAGTTCAATGGTCAGTGGATCTCAATCGGAGATTCCGAGTACATGGATATGTTTATGAAATTTTTCCTGATCCGAGGGTGTATTTGGCCTGATTCGGACGGTCTGGTTGCTTACAAAATGTCCACAAGTAACAAGTCTCAGATTACTATTTGAGATATTTATTTTTAAAGAAAATAAAGTGTTTTCACACTCCTCGTTCCGGACTCAAGCGAACAGTCGTGGGACAATGTCTGAATTTGATTTCCGAGATGGTTGTCAAGCCCAACGAGACGGTCCTAATTCCTTAACTTCGCGTTATTCGGACTTCCGACGTGCGGTCCTGATCTGATACGGAGTTTTGAGATGCTCCCGAGAGCAACTAGGTAATGAGATTGATCTGAGATTTTAGGCTAACCTAGCGTCAGTGATTCTACAAGTTTTGGGTCTTACAGATCGTATTTAAAGTGATTGAAACGGATTTCATAGATAATTTAGTTTAACACGTAGTTAACTTTGTCAAATTTCTAAAGGATTTAGTCCTGAGTGATTTCGGTCTGAGGTGGTACTTAGACCTTTGTAGCAATGTTTAGTTTAAGTATTGTTCTTCATCACCTAAACTTTAAGATATTGTCTAATGTAAAAGTACTTGGAAGGATTTAAAGAACGACGTAGTGAAAGGTGAGATTTGTAAAGAAAATGGTTTGAAAAGGGATTTGAGGCTTTAATTGAGTGTTTGAGAAGTTAAACCGGTGTTAAGATTGACCCATCGCCTAAGGACGTCTAATTTAAGGCTGGGAAAAATCCGGGCTGTTACATGTCAGGACCACCATGATTTATGTATTTTTTCCCACCATCCATCTAGACGATTGGGACCAGCTGCTGGATTATGTCAGCAAGTTTTGTGGGTCAATCATGAGGTATGTGTTAATCTGGACCATCCATATCGTGGGACCCACCTGACGTTAGTGTTTTATCCACTACATCCTATAACGTGGGACCCACTAATGTATGGGTTGCATCCCACCATCGAGTACATGGATGGTGGGGACCACCGTGATATATATGTTTTATTCTCACCGTCCATCTGGACGGTGTTATATGTGTTTTATCCACACCGTCCAGATGGGACGGTGAGCCCCCACATGATGTATCTGTTTCGCCAAGTTGTCCAGACCACCTGGACGTGGACCCACCATGTCGTACGTGTTTAGTCCAAGCTGTCCATCTGAGGACGTGGACCCCATAGTGATGTATGTATCATATCTACACCGTCCACTTGGATGAGATACATACAACATCGTGGGTCAATAGAGCACCATCTAGTAGTGAAGTGGGCCCATCCTATTTGTGGGTGACAGATTGCATGCATGCATGGCACGTTGAATGACTTGAATTCATGGCATGTGTGTATGCACACGTGAGATGCATGACTATTTTGTGCTTGTAATAGTTGTATGCATGCGTACATGTATGATGAGTGCGTGATAAGGTGCATGACACCACATTGTGTGTTATACATGCATGGATGCAAGTAATACATGCGTGAGTGATGGGTTTTATTGAATGCATATGTGACATATATGGGATGCACACCTGATCCATGCATGAGCTAAACCATGGTAGGAAGGCACGTACGAGGCTTGAGGTCGAGTAAGCACCCCCTGGGTAATATTATTTGAATGCATGCCTGCACAGGAGCTTAGCCATACGTGTGAGTGTATTGCATGCACCTTCATGGCCCTGTCATTATGATGTATATGAGGCCCTTGTGTGAAGCCCATTGTGATGAATATTAGGCCCGTGTGAGTGGCCCATTGTGATGTATATTAGGCTCATGTGAGAGGCCCATTGCGATATATATGAGGCCCACGTGATGCGGCCCATTGTGATGTATATGAAGCCCATGCAATGTGGCCCACATGATGAATATGAGGTCCAAGAGTGAGGCCCGATGTGATATATATGAGGCCCATTTGGTGAGGCCTGATGTCATGTATATGTGGCCCTTGAGTGAGGCCCATTGTGATGTATATTGGGCTCTTGTGTGAGGCCTATTATGTTGTATGTGAGGCCCTTATGTGAGGCCATGGGCCCCACTATGTGTTTGGCCCTATGTGGGCCACTCCTTAGGAGCAATGTTGGTTGAATGTCCATATTGATGGGCAATGATGGTTAAATGTCTACATTGTGACCTTTTCTTAGGCCTCGTTAGGCCCATTCTTGATATGAATAAGCCATCTAGGCCTATCCTTGATATGAAGAAAGTACATCATTATCATCATATAACATGCTTAGTATAGCTCCACGATCCATACCCATGCACATCATTTGTATGCCTGTTGTGAGCAATGGTTAATCTTAGTGTTGCCGTTGAGCTGAGTTATTTAGGGGACTCCTTAATAGACAGAGTTGCTCCACATGATCGTGCAACACACGCAGGTTTGACACATGACTGGATGGTATGACTCATGCATCTCACATTTGTGTGACTTGATCACTTGGCATCCTAACGATATCAAGGCTGTGGCCTCCATAGGTTCTTCGTGGATGGCCAAATGGGATACCAGAAATATTTGGTTCTAGCACTATGGGCACATAGGATGTCCTTGGGTGAGAGTCCCAGAATCCTCTTGGTACTAGAGGATACTCCAACGTCTAGACCGAGTGGATACATGAGCGCCTGAGTACCGAATACAAGTAAGCCATGGCTTCCACTGTGTTGTGGTCGGTTAGAAGGGGGCGTGGCCTTATCCGTCCAAGTGAGGGGGCTATAAGCTAGGCTAAGTTTGACCAAATAGCAAATGGGTCCACTATCGACAAGCCGGGTAGGCATTGGTATACTGCTGGCAGGCGGATAGTGTGGTCTCTTCCACTCGCTGGGTTGTGCGGTTAGAGAGGCGGCCTTTAATGTGGAGTGTACTAGACCCCAGTGATGATCCCAGAGATGAGCTATACTGATATGTGGACTTACTGAGTAGAAATTGTATACTCATCATTTGACTCATTCATTCATTCACTATCCACTCATGCTGGTAGTGCGCAATCCAATCATCGAGTGTACCTTCACAGTGGCCAGGATTTTGGTTGGGGCGCGCGACCAACCTGACATCAGGAGTTTACCACATTGAGTCTGGCTATCCAAATTTAGGTATGGGACTGGTTTGGATAGAATTTCCTTGTGATGGACCACATAGCCTGCAATACTATATACTATCATCCCGACTTCACACTCCAGCTTGGTCATTTCATTCGCACCTATATTGAATTGCATCCTCAGCACATAGTATTTGGTTTACTATGCTTCTGTATTGCATAGCCTGAATAAGGTTGATGGTATTATGGACTTGCCAGGATATGCATATTGCATTACATACGCGATATATGACATTTTAGGTTGCTATGTTTTTACATTTATATGGCCTAGATACAGTAGAAGGTATTCATGGACTCGTCAGGATTTGCATATTGCATTGCATCCTCAATATATATATTTGGCTCACTATGTCTACATATTGCATAGCTGATCTACATTGTTTCCTCAGTATATGATATTGGCTTATTATGTTTTTGCATCGCATAGCCTGGACAAGGCTGATGGTATTTATGGACTTACCAGCATGTTTCGTATTGCTCTGATATTGCATACTTGGCACTTACCTTGTGCATACACTTACACCACCCTCTAAGCTTTCTATAAGCTTATGCATGATAGATGCGCGCAGGTGGCGTTAGGTCGCAGCAACGTTGAGCTTGGAGCTGCAGCTTGAAATAGCGGTAGAGACCGCTTTAGTTGAAGTAGGAATATGCCAATATGTCCTAGAGGGGGGTGAATAAGACTTTTTAAAGTTTTTATAGTTTATATAAAATCCTATTAAACTAATCCTAACAACAAGTACATATTAAGATTACCCAAAAATAACTCTACTGGCTTCCAAGCCCAGTAGAGGATCCAATCACTAACTATTTAAGAAGTGAACAATATGCAAGCTAGTTTATGATGGATATGACTATGTATGTGTGTGAGGTGTGATCTCAGATATTCAAATATGAAAATATTAAAGTAAATCACACAAACAAAAGAATAACAATCTCAAACACAGTCATTTTTATAGTGGTTCGACTACTTGTCTACTCCATTCCCAGTAACCGCACTCAACCCTTGAGTGTACCGGATTTCACTAAGGAGGTTTCACAGTGGTTCACTTCAAACCTAAGGTTTTAAATCAAGTTCACTTTCAACCTTTACACTTACACTAAGGCTGACTGTTTATGCTTGCACGAGCAAGGGTCAACACAACGCACCCACTTTTAGGCACACTGGTCAAGGATCTTCCATAAGACCCTAACAGAGGTTTCACTAGGATCACCTCGAGCCTAAGGTTTTAGATAGGTTCACCTTCAACCAGAAGTTTATGCTCTCCACAGAGCAAGGGTCAACACTACGTACCCACCACATACACTCCCGCCGAAGGCCTCCTATGAGGGCTTGTAAGGGTAAGAAATATGTAAGACCCAATCCTAAAAAAGAATGATCACAAGTGTCCTCTGGACTCTAATAACTTATAAATAAGTGGACGAGTCCCATTCAGCACGTTGACGAAGATCTCCTCCTTGTTGATGAAGAATCTTCGGCTTCCTTGATCCACAACACAAATGATGTACCAATGCGAGGCTTCGCGTGGGGTCAAGGTTAAGATAGAATCCTACTATATAAAGTGTTTTCCTATAAGGAAGATAGAGTGATTCCAATTATGCATTCAAGGCATCCTAGCTTAATGATTTGCCATTTAAGGTAGTAGCTGGAGGATCCTTGAATGCGAAAGTTCATTCCCCAATCCACTCTATTAAATGTCAATGATGATTGTGGATTGGAGGATGAACTTCCCTGAGAGAAAGAGCTTTAGGTATATGATCTAAGGTAAAACACACAAAAGCACTCTCTTCTTTCTCTACCAGCAATAATAGACAAGTCCTCTCTCTCTCTATATATATATATAGGTAAAAGGTTCCAACGGATATAAAACGGTCACATTTATGATAGAGTTCGATATCATCGAGCGTATACTCTCGATGGCATTGATGGTTCGCTCGATGACACAAACTCAAATACCATACGTATTTGAAACCTCTTATCAGCTAGTCGATAGAATCGAAATAGGTGTCAATGTCATCGGATTTCAAACTTTGATTCTATCGATACTAGTGTCGATTTATCAACATTTGAATAATGAGAGAGACTTGCTATAAAATATTTCAGGTTTTCAAGAATGATCAAGGGACCATCGAGATCATCGAAATTTGAATGTCGATGATATCAATACGGTGTCGATGCATCGATAAATCCAGGGGATTTTCCTTTAAGTTTACTGGACAGTTTCTGTCCTTGTTCGATGTCATCAAAACCATACTGATATCATCTATATTTGAATATCGATTCTCTCGAGAGACCCTCGATCATAGGTAAACCACCCTAAAATATTTTGCTGGAAGAACTTGGCACCCAAGACCTATATCATCGAGAGCCTTCCGATATCATCGAGATTTTAACTTTAATGGTATCGAGGAGGCTTTGATATATCGATGCATATATGATATTCTTAAGAAAAATTAGGGGCGCTGGGAATCTGCCTGTCGATATTATCGAGTCACCTTCAATGGACTCAAGATTCAAATATCGATGATACAATAGGTATATTGATACATCGATAAATTCATTTAGATATATATGTGGTTGCTCGACATTTTTATCCTCATTCCGATGATATCGTTTAGGTATCGAGGACATCGATAGCGCAGGTCGATCATATCGAGATGTGTATCGATAAAATCGTCAAAGTAAGAAAACATAGACAATTTTTCGATTTTGAAAAAAGTTTTCTTAACTTAAAAACCCTATGATGTTCAAGTTTGTTTTAAGGATTTTATATACCTAGTGTTTTAGGACAAGAGATGTGAGGCTATATTTGCCTATGGTGAGCTTGCACACATCCAATTGAGACAGACACTTAAATTGATCTTCCTATGAGGCTCTGCAGTGTGACTGACTTAACACTCATGCTAATTGACAAACCAGGGCACTTTCAATCTCCCCCTTTATCAATTACGTGATAAAATACCAAAACACCCTAGAACAGTATCTAGACAAACACATCCTAAATTGTGTGTGCATGCATTTTACACAATTTTATAATTTTTAGTGAAGAAGACATGTACACATCCTAGTATCTACTCCCCCTGAGTTCAAACTCCCCTTATCTTGGTGCAGCTGCTCCCCCTAGCACTTGCAACACCATTCAAGCAGATATATAATTTTTCGTTCGGGGTTTTTAGACTGTTCACCTCCTTTTTGTCAGTCATTGACAAAGATATAGCAGTTGATATTGACTAAAGTTAAAATAATGTGGGAGAACCGACATCCAGAGGAATATGCGTAGAACAGATAGATGTAAAATGTTTTAACAGTTGATGAACCGACATCATTTGCAGTAGGTATATATGCATAGCAGATTAGATAGAACAATGATATAGCAGATAGGATAATCATTAAGAGACATCACATGCATTCCATATCAGATAAACCGGGGGATTTATGAAACATAAAAATGCAGTAAGGGTGTGAATTATATCCAGTCATAGGCAAAAATATCCAAATATCCAAAACACCTATTGCCACAGACAATAGTAGGTTAATAGTTATCCCAATAAAAAAATAGACAACCCCTATCTATGGGTACAAAAAAATTTATGAAAAATCGCAGTAACATAAAACTTTCCCAGTCAGCTCCTACCGTCCTCGAGGATCACCATGTGTGAGCAAATCTACCACCTACTAGTTGGTTTGTTGAACGACGTCAACTTTCTCTTCAATCACGGTGAGTCGCCTCTCACAGTTATAAAGGCGCTCATCTATAGTAGCCGTCCCATTTAGTAGATGTTGTTCAAGGTAATGAGCTTGGCGATTTGTGATCGACTCAGGACTTCGTAGTGGTGTTCGATTAGACCTCCAAGGACATGAAGGTTGAGCATGTTGAGCGGCCGACCGCTGAGAAGCAGTATGCTCTGGAAGAGATGAAGGGAGACATAACTGCTGGGCCACTTGGGCCGCATCACTATCAAACTAGGCTTTTGGATGGACAGCATCAGATGTGGCAGGGAGACCAACATGATGAGCTAGTTTACAGATGAGTACAGGAAAGACGAGTGTATTCTGATGGTTGCCTTGGATGATACGAAATAACTGCTTAAGAAGAAGCGTTGGGAGGCATACCTGAACTTCTTGAAACACATCATATAGCACATTCAGTATAAAGGGAGAAAGATGATTACCATTCACATCACATGTATAGACATTGGACCCAAAAATGTTATGGAGGATTTTAAAAGTGGGTCCAAGATGATTAATATGAAGTGAATTATCATCATTTTGAGAGATAGTGGTCCCTTGACATAGTGCGCGAGTGACCTCACCCCGTACTCCCAGACCGTTGAGATTCCCATTGGTCACTAGGATTCTAGTGACATCAAATCTAGAAGGTGAGCCATGGTGATTGGAGTAATAACCTTTGAGTAATGTGTGAGTTCAACCTGAATGCTGGGGGATCAACATTAATAACATGACAGTTTTTGAAGAATTCTCAATTACACCCAGCTGATATGATCCCCCAAGATTTAAAATATTCTGCCAACCTATTACTTCCAGAAGTAGGTCCACCCCAAAAGGCTCTATGACACTATTCAGCACTAGATGTTCAACAATGGGGAGTGGATGTCCTTCCATAGATGGATGCCTACTGGATCCTGATTGTATGTTCTTTGAGTGCAGGGAGTGAAGAGATGACTTACTTTTCCCCTTGATCATGATGTGTAGTTGTGAAGGACTGGTAAGGGAGAGAGGAAGTAATCAGAGAAGAGGAAAGAAATGAGTTTGAATTCGAGAGAAACCTTCTCTTGTTATAGCAGCTTTGTCGATTATATCGATCAGCTATCGATAGCATCGACATGATTTTTATCAAGAATTGTACTGACGGTTGTTGTTATAACAATTATCCATTTAATGTAGTTCAACTGTTGAGAAAGGCTGTTGGTTATTAGCTTGTATACCCGAGATTCTTTGATTTCATCGACATTGAATATCAATATCATCGAACTGTAAATTTCGATGATATTGACGTAGTTCAGATTGCATCGAGAATGTTATAATTTGGCATCCCAAAAATGACATGGTTAATACAAGAGATTTAGACTTGTGGCTGACACTTAACCGAGAATGTCCCAGAGTGAGGATTTATCTATGTGGCTCATGTTTACTGGGATATTTTTAGTGAGTGCATACTCCAATGGATTTTTTAAGGTCACTAAACCTATTTGTATCAAGAAGTTTGGTGAGGATATCTGCGAGTTGTTTTTCTGTAGAAACATAGTCCTACGTAATAATCTTGTCATCAACAAGTTCTCGGATAAAGCAATGACGGATGTCAATGTGCTTGGTCCGAGAATGTTGGACAAGATTCTTTAAAATGTTGATTGTGCTTGTATTATCACAGAAGAGACTCATCGTGGGTTGTTCAATCCCGTAATCCAATAACATCTATTTCATCCAAAGGAGTTGTGCAGAGCAACTTGCACAACTTCCAGCAGCAATGTATTCAGCCTCGGCAGTGGATAATGATATTGAGTTTTACTTCTTACTCTGCCAGGAGACCAGACAGTTTCCAACATAAAAGCATCCGCCGCTTGTTGATTTCCGATCATCCAAATTTCCTGCCCAGTCGGCATCAGAGTATCCAATGATGATAGTGGATGCTTCAAATGGATACCACAGTTCGAATGAGGTAGTTCCTACTATGTATTTAATGATCCTCTTAACGGTCATTAGGTGAAACTCCTTAGGTGTAACGCCCTGAAAATCGGGGGTCGAGCATAAACTCAACTCCCGAGTTCCAGAACATCACTTATGCAACAAAATGAATGATGATTGAATGTTGACTGTATTCGTGCATTGAACATGAGTGAGATTAAGCCAAAACAACATATCATACTCCAGAGACAGTTAATTTTGCAAGCGGAAGACTATGATAGATAGATAAAATATATAAACTATGATGAGTCTCCAGAGTGTGATAACATTACCAGGTTAAATAAATACAAGTACAGTTCTAAAATATACCAAATGCGTAAGTTTAATGTCTTCTATCCCCAGTACCACAGCCCCGACAATACAGTACCAGGTCTTCAGAGACCCGTCAGAGGGTTACATGATAGGAGAACTCCTCCTCATCACCATAGAAGTAGTCCGACTCTCCTTCATAAGCATCGCCATCATCTGAAATTCAACAAATCTGTTTGGTGTGTACAACACGATCCGTAACGTGGGAGTGAGTAGCTAACTCGGTGGAACAATAAAGCATAAGTTAACATGTTATCGATGTCACAAGCAAGAATGATAAAGCAAGAAATCAAGCACTCCTAGTTACTACGATTAATGCAAGTATGAATGCAGGTATGATGGATGCCCTCACCGACATACCCCCTCATGCGACACCATCTCACGTTCGCGCATGCTTACATCCCACAGTGCTCCACATCTTCCAGGCACATGCGATGCATGATGAGCATGATTACCGAGTTTTTAATTAGTCCATTTCAAACGGCAGGATTGGGAAACTAAGGTACCTCCCTTATATCATTTCCAAACATGATCCAATCTAGGGTCGTCGGTCCTAGTTAATATCGAGACGATGGTGTGTTTTCTAGGTCACTGCGAGAAAGGTCGCTGTGGGCAGTTACGCATAAAGGTTGCACCACTCCCCATCACCCCTTAAACGATTCATCACTATACGAAACAGGCCTAGTTCATACTCTATATATCGTGGCGAACCCTAAGGCACGCCGCACTTGAGAATATGCTCGCGGTCACTACAAAGGGGCCGCTGTCGGGGTTGTTACGCACAAAGGTTACACCACTCCCCATCACCTTATCAATGTAGGCCGACACGGCGCGAATATAGTGTCCCATACCACTATAATCGGCTCACGAGTTAAGTTGCTCACTGGTCACTACGGGGAGGCACCATGGTGTCCCATACCACCATGCCCGGCTCATGAGTCTTAGCGGATCGAGGTACCATGGTTAACGGGATTTTCACTGGTAAGTTTGGTACCCTAGGTTCACGCATTAGCGACCAAACATGGTGAACATACATAAGACACACGGTTTACTTGACGTGTTCGGCTGGCTCGAGCGCACAACAAGTTGGGCGATATGAAGCGCAGAAGCACCTCGTGTGGCCAACCACTATCGCCAACCGAAGTACGACACGGGTTCGCCAACACATCATGCGTGGCGGAGCGAATCCCAACCACATCTTCAAGTCGATCTGGGATGCTGGACTATGAACATAGTCCCAAGCTCAGTCAAATCCTAACCATAGCATGTGAAATACGGCATGATAACATTGTAATTCAAGAACACTAGCAATCATATTATAAAGCATATCATGAAGCATGTTAATAAACAAGTCACAAAGCATGTTCAAAAGCATGTTATAAAGCATTATGCAAATAGGGATACAAATACTTATTTTTCATAGGCGAGTGATTAGAGTGAATAACCACATGGAGGATGTCATAGGTGACTCTAAGGTAGCTAAGAATCCCATCTCAGCACCTACCTAAGGTTCTAACACTTAAGCACTTACACTCACAAGTGATTTCACCAACACTTGGAATGCACTATTTCAACATACATGACGTATGCTAGAGAAATGTGTACTAGGGTTGTCCCTTTGCCAAACTAATATTTTATACATATACATCATATTCATACAGCAAACAAACCTGACAATCATGTCAGCAAAATTTATACGTATAGGGTACTTCCTAGTGTACCCAGTTTCGACATACATAGTGTTTATAAGGGAGCTTGTAATACGGCGATTCCTTTCGCCAAGCTAGTATTTTATTCATATATTGTATAATCATATATTAAATAAGTATGTCAAACATTATTCCAAAAGAAATACGTATACGGTATTTCTAACATACACAATTTCAACATACGTCGCATTTACAAGTGAACATGTATTTTGGCGATTCCTTTCGCCAAACTAGTATTTTATTCATATATTATATAATCATACATTAAATAAACATGTCAAACATTTATCCAAAAAAAATACGTATACGGTATTTCTACGTATACCTAGAATATGTGAAATTCCATATTTCACAACGTTAATCGAAACAGGAAACGGAAAGCACTTTGTACATGTGCAATTGCATGCAGATCATGAATCTACCATTATCTGACATTGAAAGCGTTGAAAACCGCAACTTATACACTTAAAGTCCTCACCTTTGCCTTTGGAAACGAAACGAATCAGCAAGGGTAGTAGAACTTCCGTATACGGGAGATTTCTAGCCTAAAGAGCGGAATCGGTTAGCCGTTACACAACCCACATCGATCCCACCTCAAATCAGACCTAGGGTTAGGGTTTCTTACCTTCAAATGGGATAGAAACCGCCGGGAAAGCGCCTAGAACAGGGCGGTGTAGGCCGAATAGCGGCAGGGAACAGCAGTAGGGAATTTCTCCCACATCTCCCTCACTTTCTCTCTCTTTTCTCTCTCTCAAGTCCAAATTCGTATGGCTGGAATGGGAGAGGGTTTAAGGTCCTTTTATAGCCTAAAATATTCTAAAAATAGACTCAGGTTCAAGGGTTACTGCTAATATAGGATATTCGTCACTTTTCCAGCTCAAAAGAGAGGTTCTGGTAGCCCTCCTTGAGCCAAACGTCAGACTTAAGCTCACCATCGATGGATCTACGTGGGATTACGTTTTTGACTCGATCGGATTCCCAGATCACACGTGGCGGACCACTTTCAGTTCGACGGTCAGTGGGCCACGATCAGAAATTCCAAGTACATGTAAATGTTCCTGAAATTTTTCTTAATCCGAGGGTGTAATTTGGTCCGATTCGACGGTCGTCAAAGTTCTTAATACGCGTCAACGAATGATGCCGAGATCACTATTCCGGATATTTATTTTTGATGGGAATAGTGTTTTTCACACTCCTCGCTCCGAATCGAAACGAATGGCCATGGAACATCGGATGGAGCTGATTTTTGAGATGATTGTTAAGCCCAGTGGGGCGGTCCTAGTTCCTTAGCTTTGGGTTAATCGGACTCCCGATGTGCGATCTAGACCTAATACGAAGTTTCGTTTCATTCGAGAAGCAGACGAGAAATGAGTTTGGTTCTAAACTTTAGGGTAACCTAGCGCCAATGATTCTACAAGTTTTGGGTCTTGCGAACGTATTTAAAACGATTCGACGGATTTCGTAGCTAATCTGGTTTCACACCTAGTTACTTTGTCTCATTTCTAAAGGATTTAGTCCTAAGTGAATTCTGGTCGAGGTGGTACTCAGGCCTTTGGAGTTTGTATATAAAGTGATCCAAGTTATACTACTTAGCTAGTTTAAGATAGTGTCTAGGGTGAAAGTTATTAGAAAAATTGGAAGATCAAGGTGATGAAGGGTGATGTTTGTGAAGGAAATGAGTTTAAAGGCGGCTTTAGACTTTGGGATTCAGTTCTGACAAGTTAATGAGGTATTACGATCGACCCATTGTCTAAGGTCATCTAATCCCAGGTTGGCAAAAATCCACGGCGTTACAATCTACCCCCCTTAAAACAAAATTTCGTCCCCGAAATTGCCTAAGGGTAATAAGGAAAGATTTCTATTATTTCATTTGCCTAAGACTTATTGATTTCGAGTTCCTACGCGTGGTAGGGTACATACTAGTCTGGTTCCTTTTAGTCTACCCCCTTAAAACTTAATTCTTCATCCATTTCGCATACCCTGATGGTTTACTACCTTTTATTTCTTTACCTATTTGGAGTCTCGACGACAATTCCCACAATTTAGAGTAAGATAGTTGTTTTCATTGTTTGACCAACACGGAGAGACGGTAATAGTGGGCTCGATCCCGGTACATCGATCATCCACCGGGCCAGGGTAGGAAGCTCATCGTATCCCTTCCGAATCCTGGTGGATCCTGGTCGTCCGCTCGTCAGCAGAGAGTCCATCGGTAGTCACCCAGGATTGGGAATTGGGTCAAGCCGCGAAAACTTCGCAGTTGTAGATGTCAGTAACTTTGTAGTCCGATCACTCTCTAAGAGTAGGGAATGTCCATCATTGAAAGGCTCAAATTGTTTATTCTAAGGTTGCCCTTTAGGTCTTAGTCTAAGAGAGTCCTCGATATTATCTATGTCCAAGGAAAGGGTGAATCAAATCTTACTAGATCATCCTAAAACATTTTCATAGTAGAACTTGTTAGGGCTTCTATAATGTGCATATGTTAACGAGCACCGTTTCGATCCTGGGCCAGTGGGGTAGGGTCCACCACGTTTCCGCTGTGCCACCCAGGTCAAAGAGGTGTATTAGGTGACCTAACTAGAGCGGGTTCATCATGTCTTACCCCCCTTAAAATTTATTTTTGCCCTCAAGGCTCAAGATTTATGTCTTGCTCCGTATATCGGAACAAGGTGTAGTTTAGGATCTATCCTTGACATGAAATGGGATGCGATCTCCCACTACATTGGTCTCCTTTTCATCAATGTTGTGTATTATGGCATTGATACCTATGGTCATAGAAAGGAGCTAAAGATGAAGGGTATTGTGGTTGATTCGGGGTCAGGTGTGAGTTTGAGGCAAGATGCCCAATGCTACCAAGGGGTTTTTGTCGCGGTCTAGACTTATCCTATTTACTCATGTCTAGCTTAATAGGCAGGCTATCTTTTTGCGTTCATAAGCACAATATGTATGCCGACATGGCATGTGATTTAGGACCTGATTCTTAACTGTCTGTTGCTCACTTGGGAAATTCCTTAGGCCTAAAAGGAAATATTTCTATTGGCTATATATTCTCACACTTCTCAAAGACAAAGTTATAAACTTTTGGTTGTAAGTGGTCAAGCCAACACGGAAGAAAGTTGCGTAGTGGGTCTGAGCCAGATACATAGACCTTCTGCCTCACGAAGACAGAAAATCATCGTATCAGTCCTTAATCCTAGCTGATCCCGACCTTCTGCTTGATCAGAGCATAGGGTTCATTGGTCACTACCAGGATTGAGAATTCGATTCAAACCGCGAATACCTCGCTAATGTGTAGTTTCTCTGCCCCGTGTCCCCGATTGTACTAAGTCCTTGAGAAGGCAATTCTGAGGGTGTATTGATTGGACCTAACATTGAATCCAAGGGATATATAGGTTTCCTCTAATCGTGAATAGTTTCTACGTCAAACAAGCTCCCTAAGAGTTACTAAGGAAGCCTAAAGTATTAAGGGGATTCAACAACGGAACGGGGTCTCGCTCCAACCTATTCAAGCCAATTAACTACGTCTATCACTCAATTATCTTAACAGTGTTAGTCGTTTACATTTCTTAGTCTAATCAGCAGCCTAGGCTCAACTTATGAGCAGCGATAATCCACTAGTTGTAATCTAAAGTCTATGCTTATACACCAGATGATTTTATACCCTTTCTGAATAAAGAAATTATTTTATCGCCTAGGGTCAAAGTTGTCTGATTAGAATTGAGTTGTCTGTACATGACGCTCGAGCATTTCACACATGCTCACACCAGCTAAGAAGATCCTGGGGTTTGTATTATTAATTTGTTGGATTTCCTGTATGGTCAGGTCTGTCGAAAACTAGGAGTATCGCTCTAGGTCCAAAACTGTAAGGCCTAGTTGTCAAACAACCACTTACTCCAAAAGCTTAAGCTATCAGAGTGTGGTGGGTTAATGTATATCAAGGGACTTTATCACTTCAACACAATTTGGCCAGTGGCCGTAAGTTGTATTAAATGGGACCGCATTACTAATCCTACCTTGGGATTGGGTGTGACATGGTTGGTAGGAGGGTGGGAGGGGATTAAATTTTATAGGCCTGGGAAAATGAGCCTGGTGTTGGAAAAACATGAGATGGGATTTTCTATACCCCACGATGAGAAAATTTCTAAGTGTTATTGGAAAGGAATTCTCGAAATTTACTCTTAATTACGTACATTCTAAACATGGTGTCGGAAGACATAGGATACACCCAATCTAGGGGCCATACCCTACATATACGTTTATTATTACTTTTACAATTCTATCCACCGTAAACTTATCTAATGTAATTTGGCCGAACGAACCCTAAACGTTCTCAAATACTTAAAACGTTCTACCAACTACTACACCTATCAACAGGAAAACATAACCACCCTAAGATAGTAGCCCATGCAAACTACAAGACAACATATGGATGAGCTCGGATAGAGCCATGGAAAATGAGGATAAGGGAAATGGGGGGGCTGGAGTTTTGGTTCTCCATGGACTTGAGCCTCAACAGGGATTGTAAAGGCCAAAAAGGTAGGGAATGAAGAAGGTAAAATGAGTTGATGGGATGAGTTGAGAGCTTACCCGAATTTAAGCTCCAAATGAGGCGTGTAAGTGCTTAAATGAAAGAGAATGGAGAGGGTAGGGGGTAGGTTATGTTGTAATCGTTAGAGGAGGATGTATGGTTGGATATGAAACAACAAAATGGGCGATTAGAGTGGAGGTTTGAGAGAGAAAAATCAGGGACGAAATGGGAGAGTGGGGTGCTCTAGCCCCTTAAATCCTAACCAAATAGCAATTTGGCACGTGCCATGGGGTAGAGGGGGCTGGGCCGACCAACCCCATGTTTGAAAACCCACCGGAAAAGCCACCGGACCGCGGTCCGCCGCCGGTGCCGCGGTGGCGCCGCGGTCGGACTTGGCCGGAACCGCGCTGCCGCGGTGGGACCCTGTTCTCTGTGGTCCCAAGGTGCCAAATGCACCCTGGTTTGACCCTGGGTCCCATCGAATCTAAGTGGGGAGGCCCCCGAATCCGATTTGCTCCATTTCAGGTAGTTTCAGGATAATTGGACGTAACTTGCAATCCGGAATGAGTTATCTGATGTAAAATATATGAATTTGGGGTAGAACGAGCTAATGAAGCCAACCAACCCAGCTACGCGGGGTTGCGCAGCCCGAAATTGTGAAAAAAGCCTCCGATTGGCAGCCATTTTCTCGTTTTAATTTTGTTTTACCAAAATAGTAATTTTTGTTTGATTATTCTTCATCTGTTGGGCTTTAGGAGTTGCGCTCATCACGTAAAGAGCTTAAAATAATTAGGAGAATGGTTTGGTGAAGTCAAATAGGACACTTACTATTTTTGGCTGAAAGCCTTGCGCACTAGTAGACATCACAACCTAGGAGTTTTAATTGTAGTTTGTTTCTGATTTCCTTCCTATTACTTGGTATTCCCATTTAAAGGGTTGTGAACTCAATTTTTTTTTATTATTATTATTCATTAATCAATTTTGGATTTATTAGAATTTACTTCTACTTTCTGCTTTTCTTTCCTCATGAATTCGAGAAGTCTCTGTGAGGAGTCCAGAGAAGCTCCGGGGATTCGGAGTAGTTATCCTCATCACGTTCATCCCTTATTCTACCGATTTTCAACTGTTGGGATGAGGTGGGTTGTAATCTAGAATTATCTATAGACGGCCTAGGAACATTTTAGGGTCGACTCGTGCGACCATGGTTGAATACAGACTCGACTTCGGCGTTCGTTTTCAATGAACTTCGCCAATTGACGAAATCGGGATACCTATGACTGTTTCTACATCCCGTCGCTCCCTCCTAAGTCAGAGTGCGTTAGAGTGCGTAGTGTGACCATAACCCAGGTCCGGTTTAATCAAAATCATGCTCTGATACCATCTTGTAACGCCCTGAAAATCGGGGGTCGAGCATAAACTCAACTCCCGAGTTCCAGAACATCACTTATGCAACAAAATGAATGATGATTGAATGTTGACTGTATTCGTGCATTGAACATGAGTGAGATTAAGCCAAAACAGCATATCATACTCCAGAGACAGTTAATTTTGCAAGCGGAAGACTATGATAGATAGATAAAATATATAAACTATGATGAGTCTCCAGAGTGTGATAACATTACCGGAGTTAAATAAATACAAGTACGGTTCTAAAATATACCAAATGCGTAAGTTTAATGTCTTCTATCCCCACAGTACCACGGCCCGACAATACAGTACCAGGTCTTCAGAGACCCGTCAGAGGGTTACATGATAGGAGAACTCCTCCTCATCACCATAGAAGTAGTCCGACTCTCCTTCATAAGCATCGCCATCATCTGAAATTCAACAAATCTGTTTGGTGTGTACAACACCGTCCCGTAACGTGGGAGTGAGTAGCTAACTCAGTGGAACAATAAAGCATAAGTTAACATGTTATCGATGCAGTCAAGCAGTAATGATAAAGCAGTAAATCAAGCACTCCTAGTTACTCTGATTAATGCAAGTATGAATGCAGGTATGATGGATGCCCTCACCGACATACCCCCTCATGCGACACCATCTCACGTTCGCGCATGCTTACATCCCACAGTGCTCCACATCTTCCAGGCACATGCGATGCATGATGAGCATGATTAGGAGTTTTTAATTAGTCCATTTCAAACAAAGCGGGATTGGGAAACTAAGGTACCTCCCTTATATCATTTCCAAACATGATCCAATCTAGGGTCGTCGGTCCCCTAGTTAATATCGATGAGGGTGTGTTTTCTAGGTCGCTGCAGAGGCCGCCAGTGGTACATTACGCACAAAGGTTGCACCACTCCCCATCACCCCTTAAACGATTCATCACTATACGTAAAAACAGGCCTAGTTCATACTCTATATATCGCGGCGAACCCTAAGGCACGCTGCAACTTCGAATATGCTTGCGGTCACTACAAAGGGTCGGTGGCATTACGCACAAAGGTTACACCACTCCCCATCACCTTATCAATGTAGGCCGACAGTGCGCGAATATAGTGTCCCATACCACCATAATCGGCTCACGAGTTAAGTTGCTCACTTTGGTCACTACGGGGAGGCACGTAGCCCGGCGAAGCCGACGGCTCGACCACGGTCTCCCATACCACCATGCCCGGCTCATGAGTCTTAGTGGATCGAGGTACCATGGTTAACGGGATTTTCTTTGGTAAGTTTGGTACCCCAGGTTCAAGCATTAGCGACCAAACATGGTGAACATACATAAGACACACGGTTTACTTGACGTGTTCGGGTGGCTCGAGCGCACAACAAGTTGGGCGATATGAGCGCAGAAGCACCTCATGTGGCCAACCACTATCGCCAACCGAAGTACGACACGGGTTCGCCAACACATCATGCGTGGCGGAACGAATCCCAACCACATCTTCAAGTCGATCTGGGATGCCTGGACTATGAACATAGTCCCAAGCTCGATCAAATCCTAACCATAGCATGTGAAATACGGCATGATAACATGGTAATTCAAGAACACTAGCAATCATATTATAAAGCATATCATGAAGCATGTTAATAAACAAGTCACAAAGCATGTTCAAAAGCATGTTATAAAGCATTATGCAAATAGGGATACAAATACTTATTTTTCATAGGCGAGTGATTAGAGTGAATAACCACATGGAGGATGTCATAGGTGACTCTAAGGTAGCTAAGAATCCCATCTCAGCACCTACCTAAGGTTCTAACACTTAAGCACTTACACTCACAAGTGATTTCACCAACACTTGGAATGCACTATTTCAACATACATGACGTATGCTAGAGAAATGTGTACTAGGGTTGTCCCTTTGCCAAACTAATATTTTATACATATACATCATATTCATACAAAGAAACAAACGACAATCATGTCAAGCAAAATTTATACGTATAGGGTACTTCCTAGTGTACCCAGTTTCGACATACATAGTGTTTATAAGGGAGCTTGTAATACGGCGATTCCTTTCGCCAAGCTAGTATTTTATTCATATATTGTATAATCATATATTAAATAAGTATGTCAAACATTATTCCAAAAGAAATACGTATACGGTATTTCTAACATACACAATTTCAACATACGTCGCATTTACAAGTGAACATGTATTTTGGCGATTCCTTTCGCCAAACTAGTATTTTATTCATATATTATATAATCATACATTAAATAAACATGTCAAACATTTATCCAAAAAAAATACGTATACGGTATTTCTACGTATACCTAGAATATGTGAAATTCCATATTTCACAACGTTAATCGAAACAGGAAACGGAAAGCACTTTGTACATGTGCAATTGCATGCAGATCATGAATCTACCATTATCTGACATTGAAAGCGTTGAAAACCGCAACTTATACACTTAAAGTCCTCACCTTTGCCTTTGGAAACGAAACGAATCAGCAAGGGTAGTAGAACTTCCGTATACGGGAGATTTCTAGCCTAAAGAGCGGAATCGGTTAGCCGTTACACAACCCACATCGATCCCACCTCAAATCAGACCTAGGGTTAGGGTTTCTTACCTTCAAATGGGATAGAAACCGCCGGGAAAGCGCCTAGAACAGGGCGGTGTAGGCCGAATAGCGAGGAACAAGCAGAAGGGAATTTCTCCCACATCTCCCTCACTTTCTCTCTCTTTTCTCTCTCTCAAGTCCAAATTCGTATGGCTGGAATGGGAGAGGGTTTAAGGTCCTTTTATAGCCTAAAATATTCTAAAAATAGACTCAGGTTCAAGGGTTACTGCTAATATAGGATATTCGTCACTTTTCCAGCTCAAAAGAGAGGTTCGGTAGCCCTCCTTGAGCCAAACGTCAGACTTAAGCTCACCATCGATGGATCTACGTGGGATTACGTTTTTGACTCGATCGGATTCCCAGATCACACGTGGCGGACCACTTTCAGTTCGACGGTCAGTGGGCCACGATCAGAAATTCCAAGTACATGTAAATGTTCTGAAATTTTTCTTAATCCGAGGGTGTAATTTGGTCGATTCGAAGGTCGGGTTGCTTAATCGACGCGTCAACGAATGATGCGAGATCACTATTCGAGATATTTATTTTTGATGGGAATAGTGTTTTTCACACTCCCTCGCTCCGAATCGAAACGAATGGCCATGGAACATCGGATGGAGGCGATTTTGAGATGATTGTTAAGCCCGGTGGGGCGGTCCTAGTTCCTTAGCTTCGGGTTAATCGGACTCCCAATGTGCGATCTAGACCTAATACGAAGTTTTGTTTCATTCAGAAGCAGACGGGAAATGAGTTTGGTTCTAAACTTTAGGGTAACCTAGCGCCAATGATTCTACAAGTTTTGGGTCTTGCAGAACGTATTTAAAACGATTCGAACGGATTTCGTAGCTAATCTGGTTTCACACCTAGTTACTTTGTCTCATTTCTAAAGGATTTAGTCCTAAGTAAATTCTGGTCGAGGTGGTACTCAGGCCTTTGGAGTTTGTATATAAAGTGATCCAAGTTATACTACTTAGCTAGTTTAAGATAGTATCTAGGGTGAAAGTTATTAGAAAAATTGGAAGATCAAGGTGATGAAGGGTGATGTTTGTGAAGGAAATGAGTTCAAAGGCGGCTTTAGACTTTGGGATTCAGTTCTGACAAGTTAATGAGGTATTACGATCGACCCATTGTCTAAGGTCATCTAATCCCAGGTTGGCAAAAATCCAAGGCGTTACATTAGGATCTACTTAATATCGAGCACATACCCCCATGCTAAAGGATATATCAGGACGGTTAGTAGTGAGATATAGTAGGCTGCCTATCATACTCCAGTAGAGATGTTGATCCACACTCTTGCCATTTATATCTTTGAAAAGTTTGAGCGTGGTGCTCATGAGAGTATGATAAGAGCGGCCAGATTCAAGACCAAACCTATTTGCATACTTGGTTTGACAGATGAAGATTCCATCATATAGCTGCTTGACCTGCAATCCTAGGAAGCAATTTAATTCACCAACCATACTCATTTCAAATTCAGATTTCATGAGGTTGGCAAATTTGAGAGTAGCTTCTTCACATGTTGAACCGAAGACTATATCGTCCACATAAATTTGTGCAATGAGCAATGAGTTCTTAGTTCTCTGGCTAAACAGTGTCTTATCTACACTTCCTCTGCAGAATTCATGGTCTAACAAAAAATTTGTTAATCGTTCATACCAAGCACGTGGTGCTTGTTTGAGACCATACAGAGCTTTGTTCAAACGGTAAACATGATGGAGATGCTTAGGATCTAAAAATCCTTTTGGTAGTTCTACATAAACTTCTTCAACAAGATCCCCATTAAGAAAAGCACTCTTAACGTCCATTTGGAATAGTTAAAATTTTAGTGCACATGCAACGGACATAAGAATTCTAATAGACTTAAGACGAGCGACAGGGGTAAATGTCTCATCAAAATCATTCCCTTCTATCTGTGAGTACCCTTGAGCAACTAGCCTTACTTTGTTTCTGATTACATTGCCTGACTCATCGAATTTATTCTTGAAGACCCATTTGGTTCCAATAACATTTGTATTGAGTGGTCTGGGAACCAATTGTCATACCTCATTTCTCTTAAATTGTTGGAGTTCTTCTTGAATAGCATTTATCCAGTGTTCATCTTGAAGAGCTTCTACAATATTCTTGGGTTCAACCTTTTAGGTAAAGCAGAAATGACTATAGATATTTTCTATCTGTTGTCGAGTTCTTACCCCATCATTAGGATCTCCAATAATTTGTTCTCGAGGGTGATCCTTAATGATGGGTATGTTAGATGATGGTTGGGGTTCATTGGATAATGAAGATTTGTCATTCAATTTATCTAATATGCATGAATCTATATCATCTTCTAATTCATTCCCAGGGGTATCTTCTTCATGAGGTTAATCATCGATTACCACATTGACTGACTCCTGAATAGTGATGGTTAGATTGTATACTCTATACGCACGACTATTCATGGCATACCCCAGAAAGATACCTTCATCACTTTTAGACTTAAATTTTCCTAGGCGTAACATCCCAGAAAATTCCGTACAAAGACCCGAGCACCAGCTCAGGCAGAAATCACTCAGGATCAAATCCTTTAGGAATTAGACAAAATTAACTAAGTGTAAAACTAGATTAGTTACGAAATCCATTTGATCCACTTTAAATATGATCTGTAAGACCCAAAACTTGTAGAATCATTGACGCTAGGTTACCCTAAAATCTAGGATCAATCTCATTACCCAGTTGCTCTCGGGAGCACATTGAAACTCCGTATCGGATCTGGCCCATACGTCAAAAGTCTGAATAATACAAAGTTATATAATTAGGACCACCTTGCTAGGCTTGACAACCATCTTGGAAATCAAATCCAGATAGTGTCCTGGGGCTATTCGCTTAAGCCCGGAGTGAAGAGTGTGAGAAAACGTAGTTTTCTTTAGAAATTAAATCTAATTTAAGTAATCCGAGACTTGTCGCTTGTGGGCCAAATATAAGGATTTAGACCATCAGAATCTGACCCAAATACACCCTCAGATCAGCGGAAATTTCATATACGGGCCAGTGTACTTGTGGCCCTGATCGAGTTCTGGTGATCGTTGAACTGAAACTGGTCCGCCACATGCGATCTGGAAACTCGATTGGAACGAAAACTTAACATGACCTAAATCCATGGTCAGGGAGCTTAAGTCCGACCTTTGGCTCAAGGGGGGCTCCGGAAGTGATCCATTGAGCTAAAACAGACTCCTTTTGGCTAAACCTAAGTATACCTTGGCCCTGGGGCCATTTCCATTAGTTTTAGGCCTATATAAGGGCCTTAAGCCCTTACTCTCTCGTCCCATACGAATTTTGAAAACCCTAGGAGAGAGAAGAGAGGAAGAGAGAGAGAGAGAGAGAGAGAGTTGGAGTTCATCCCTGGGATCCATTCTCATCACTCCACGGGCTGAACCAGCTTTTCTGTATCTCTATTCCGGCGAGTCCGATCCCGTTCTTAGGTAAGAAATCCAACACCTAATCTGTTTTAGGTTTCAGATAGTATAAGTGATGTAATAGCTAACCTAATTCATGCTATAGGTCGTCAATCCGCCGTTGATAAAAACTAAGTGTCTAAAATGACTCCGTTACACATTTACCGGCGTAAGGTGCAGACTATAGACGTATAGGCTATGGTTTTCAAGGCTTTCAATGTTGGTTAATGATTATTCTTGACGTGGGTGCTATTTCACATGCATAAAGTGATGTCCATTTCATTTTTCAGTTATACGTTAACTAGGTTGAATATATTATATTCCTCGTATTTGTAGAAAATATCGTATATGTATGAAATTCAGATTTATGCTTGCCATGATTAATTACTGTCTATGTATGCTAGATGCATGTGTTTCAACTTCTGGGTGAACGGATTAGCCTAATACATGTTATCCCGACATACGTTGTGTATGTTATAACGTGTAGCCTAAGTGTTTGTAGAAATGTTCGAATGAATATGGAACTATGATTTATGCTTGCCATGACTATTGGTCGTAAATGCATGATCGTGGTTCATGTGACAACTCCTTTGTGAAAGGATTCGCTACGACATGTGTTATAACTAGCATATTACTGGTATGTTGGAAGGTGTAGTCTAAGTGTTTGTAAAATTATCTGAATAAGTAAGTAGTTAGTAAATTGCAATGTATAAGGGTGTTAAGATATGATTCTCAACTATGTTAATTATGTGTATGCTTTACTCCATGTACCATATATTAGAGTGTCTGTTTATCTATGTAATGCATATGTATAAATCCATGTTTAAGTTATATTCCGTAAAATGCAAAAATAAAGTCGTGAAGGGTGATGGGGGAGTGGTGTAACGATTCCGTGCAACAGCCCTAACAGCCCTAAAGTGGACATGATTGTATGATTTAAAATCTTGATCCATTACTGCTTTAAGTATCTTCTAGGATATTTTGTTATAATTAAATGTGATTGGGGCTATTATATAGTCCAGGCAATCGGTAACAGAGCCTAGATTGGTGGATGATGTTGTTTCGCCACACAGGATGTGTTCGATGAATCCGAAGCGTACTTCAGTTATCAACAGTGGTTAGGCCACAGGGAGTGCTTACGCACTTCATGTCGATCAACTCGATGTGTGCTCGTGTTAGTCGAGCTCGTCAAGTAACCCGATTGGCCCTTTGTATGTTCACCATGTTTGGACGCTACTGCTTGAACCTGAGGTACCAAACTCACTAGTGGAAACCCCGTTAACCTTGGTACCTCGATCTGCTAAGACTCATGAGCCAGACATGGTGGTATGGGACACCATGGTCGAGCTGTCGGCCTACACTGGGGTGACGAGCCTCCCCATAGTGACCAGTGAGCAACACCGCGTCGTGAGCTAAATATAGTGGTATGAGACACTGTATTCGAGCTGTCGGCCTACACTAATCAGGTGACGAGCCCTTTGTAGTGACCTCGAGTATACTCTGAGAGTACGTTGAGGCGACGAGCCTTTTGTAACAACGAGAGTATATGTTAGGCCTACCCCATTGTAGCCTGGCTGTGGTCCCCAGTCGGGTCGGTGACGTGCCTTCGAAAATAGACTGCCAGTTGGTTGGGTGTTGGTGGTAGTGACCTGGAACCGCAACTTTGTATGAGATTTACTAGGATTGATGACCCTAGAATGGATCATTGTTTGGGTATTGATATAAGGGAGGTACCTTAATTTCTCAACCCTGTTGTATGAAAAGGACTAATAAGAACTTGGTAATCATATACATGCACCGCATTATGCGTGTGTTCAGGCGTAGCAGGTCAAGAACTGAGGCAGTATTGTTTATGCGCGAATGTGAGATGAAGTCGCTGAGGGAGCATAGGTGAGGGCATGCATCATACATTCATACCATTCTTGCATTAACAAGAGTACTTAGGGATGTGTGATTTACTACTTTTTCATTACTGCTTGATTGAATTGATAACATGCTAACCTTTACTTTATTATTCCATTTAGTTGATCACTTACTCCCACGTTACGGGACGGTGTTGTACACACCAACCAGACCTTGTCTTAGTTGCAGGTGATGGCGATGCTTGGGAAGCAGAGCCGAACTTCTATGATGATCAGGAGTACTCTTATATGCAGTTCTCTGACGGCTTCGCTTAGGCTCTCCTGGTCGGCAAGGCTACAGGGTTCTATTACAATTGAACCATTTTTTATGCTTTTGACTTTTGTAATATTACATGTACACAGTGACTCAGTGTTATATTCATACTCTGGCAATAGATTTCAGTTTATATGCTCCTCATGTATTTTATATAATTTTCAGTCTTCCGCTGTCTTGAAAAAAACTCGATCTGGAGTATGAATTACTGTTTTGGTATAATCCCACTCATAATTAATGCACTAACACAGACATCATTTAATCATAAGCCTATATATTGTATAAGTGATGTTTTGAAACTCGAGAGTTGAGTTGTTACTCGACCCCCGATTTTCAGGGCACTACAAGTTGGTATCAAAGCATGATTTGGATTAAATCGGACTTAGGTTATGGTCACACAACGTATGCTGACACTTTTGATAAAGGTGGGTGCAAGAGAAATGTAGAAACGAACTTAGGTTTTCCCAATTTCGCTAATTGACGAAGTTCACTGACATCGACCATTTTGTTTGGATCCTTACCCATTCGTGATCGCATGAGTCGATCCCAAATCACCCCTAGACCCTCACTTGACGGGTTTAGACCACAATTTACCTCATTCCAGCTGTTAAAAATTATTACTTGTAAATGTACATCAGAAGCTACCCAAAATGACCCGAAACGGCTTAAAACGGAGTCGGGGGCCAAACAGGGGACTTCCAGGGGGACCCAGGGTGGGACCCACATCTTTTTAGAGTCCAGGGGGGAGGACCTCGCCCAAATGGTGAGCCATCGCCGGCTGGTCCAGAGACCGGTAAGGACCTCACCGGTTTGGCGAGGCCTCGCTGCTAAACGGGCTCGGCCGGGCGGGCTGGCCCAGGCCGATGGTTACTGGGGGTTGTGTGGCCCACGGACGCAGGGGGTTTCAATTAAAACCCCTCCAAACCCACCTCCCCTTCACAAACCACCACTCCAAGCTCTCCTTTTCTCCAAAACTTCTGATTTCTCTCTCAAACCTCCCCTTTATTGACCCATTTCATCATTTTCTGTCAAACCACACATACCTCCACCGTTTTCAGCAATACCCACCATCCTACCCTCTCCATTCTCTCTCATTTGATCTCTTAAATCCCCATTTGAGTCTCAAATTCGTGTAAACCCACCAACCTATCCTATTTCTTCATTTTTCCTCTTTATCCCTTTTCATTTGAGCCTTTACATACCCCTTGGAGGCTCAAATCCATGACGACCCAAAGATCTCATCCCTTTCTTCCCTTTTCTTCACTTTTCCATGGCTCTATTCGAACTTATTATGGCCATTTTCTCGATTTCAACCTTTCTCTCTCTCATAGGAAAGAGAAAGGGTGTTGTGGATAAAGTCTGGCCTAGTCGCCCCACTCGTTCAAGGAGACCGAGAGGCACCACCGTAAGCATGGGTGTTGAGCGTGAGATACGGACTAAGCGGGACCTCGACCCCCAGGCTCCTCTCCCAAGAACTCTACTGGCGAAGTTGTCCCATGGCAGATATGCCGGCCATAGAGTCCTTTTCGAAGCTCAAGTTGACAGGAAGCTCTTTAGAGAGTATCTGTTATTGGATCGCCTGGGTGAGGTTGGATGGAGCCCTGTCTTTGAGGGAAAATATCGTATGAATGTGGGTACTGTCCGAGCTTTCTATGTCCATATTCAAGAGCCTACATTGGAGCCATTACAGTTCAAGATTCCCTTGGGAAGAGGTCGGGAGGCCACATTGACGCTGGCCTGATAGCTCGACTCATGGGAATATTGGTTGGCCAAGTCCATGCGAGCGAGAAGAATCGGAATAGTGCACATGAAAGGGATCATTGTACGCATTTCCTTTGTGGTTGATTGGTTCAATGGCAGCCAAACAATAGCCTCCTGGCATCAAACATGACAGATGATTTCCGCCTACACGATATCTTCATGTTTAATGTCTACCCCAGGTGGAGCAATCACAGTGAGTGTACGCGCCTGATGGTAGACTTTCTATACCAAGCAGGGTAGGGAGAGAAGTTGTGTGTGCCTATGTTCATGTTGCGATAGATAGTTCTTACCGTACGCTCCAATAGAAGGACTAATTCGCTCCCCTTCAGCCGGCTTATATGCTGTAAGACCCGTATCCTAGCCCGTACTGTTCCGTCAACTCTCGCGATCCTTTCTGGCAAATTTCGGTAACCTGCGACGAATAATCAAAGTTTGCGATCGACTCTAAGTCGTATCCTGTAGAATTGAGTCGACTTAATTCGAGACCTGTATCATTGCGACCACACCGTCGTCGCGGTTCCAACGTCGCGACTAGTGCACCGATCCGATACCCTGGCCGAAAGATGTGGGCCGGCATTTATTTCAAAGAAACACCTCGCATTGCAAATTCCAAGAGAATCTCTACAACATGTCAAATCAATCCCATCAATCACCCCTCATGTCAAGTACAAGCACCCCCATGCTTTCTTTCTACACAAGTCAAGCAAACCCAAAAGTCAACCAATCCATCACCTCACCCATCACTCACATCCATCAGCCATCCATCACTCTCTCTCCCTTACATCCCATCTCTCTCCCTCATTTCTCTACACAATTTCCAAGCAACCAAAGAGAGAAAAAAATGGATGTCCAAGCCATCCCAAGTGAGAAAAAAATTATTTTTGGTGGCCCACCTTCCCATCCTAAAGAACCTTCATCCTAGCCTTCCATCTCTCATCACCCTCCATCAAAGTGGAGCACAAGGAGACCGGCTTTCCAACGGACCAAGAAGATCGAACGGTTGGTGTTTATATAGGCTAGTTTCCATATTTTTATGATGGGCTAAGTGAGACCTACCAATCAATGGTGTGGATCTCACTTTGGACCATAAGATGTGGCCGATGGCCCACCTTGATCTTCATGATCATTCCGTCATGGGGACATTCTCCATGGACCCCATCATGATGTTTATTTTCTAGCTTGAAATGGGCCATCTAGACCTTTCATTTTTTGTGGAGAAGAGATCTCCACTATTGATTCTTGATTTGGTGGGCCCACAAGCAATGGGACCCACTCGATGTATGATTACTTGGAAGGGAGGGCTCATAGTGGCGGAGCCCTCTATCATGCGTGTCCCGTCTCTCTCTCTCTATCTCTCTCTCCCTCTCTTTTTATTTATTTATCTATTTATCTTTGTGTGTGTTGAGGTGGCCATGTGGCCCACTTGGATGGACTCCACCTCAATGTATGTTTTATACATGCCATTTATCCATTTGGTGGCTCACCTAAACAGGGCCCACCCCAATGCATGTGTTACACCCAAACCGTCCAGACGCTGGACGTGAATAGGGAAAAACACAAATATTGGCTTGTTTCAAAGCCTTGGGGAAGGGTATTCCATATAGGCCCCACCTTGATGTATGTAGTCAATCCAGGCCATCCATCCTTTTCCCTAATTCATTTTAGGCGTTGAGCTGAAAAATGAGGATGATCTGACTTTCTGGTGGGCCATACCTTAACAAATACTAATTCTCACCGTTTAAATTCACTTGAATCTTTCTACGCACCAAAATATAACCAATATTGGGCTTGATGGGTTGGTAATGGACTGTAGACGCCATTGGGTGAGTTGGATTCGCCTGATGTGGGCCCTACCACGAAAAAACTGTGGAATCTCGGCTTTTAAAAAATAAATAAATAATAATAAATAACAACAAACAGCAGCTGCTGCTGCTGTCAGTCAAAGAGAGAAAGGACGCGTGGGCATCCTGTGCTGGGTGGACGACCAGAGACCCACGGCTCCAGCCGTGTGCCCCATCATGATGTACGTATGTCATCCATGTCATTCATGAGGTGGGCCCTTGGGGCAGCGGGCCATCCTCCAAAAATCAGCCTTATCCAATGCTCACGTGGCCCACGTCAAAGGAAACAGTGGGATTTAACGTATACCATTGAAACCCATTTTGGGTCCACAGAAGTTTTAGATCAAGATGAAATTTGTTTTCCCTGTTCATCTAGGTCCGCATGACCGTACCAATAGGTTGGATGTCAAATAGACATTATGGTGGGCCCCACGTGGGACCCAAAGTGATGTACGTGTTTTGCTCACATCGTCTAGGCGGACGGTGGAACCAGATGTATGTGTTTTATTAATGTCGTCCAGCAACAGCTGGACGGCTAGTGGACCTCACCCATGTTGTATGTGTTTTATCACCATTGTCCACCCCTGTACGGTGGGATCCACCCCAAGTGTGGATGTGTGTGTATATATATATATATTATATATATTATTTGTATATATATTATATTATGCAATATGTATACCTGATGGTGGGCCTTCATGGGACCCACCATGATGCATGTGTTGCATCCAAGCTGTCCATCTATTTTTGCAAGCTCATTTCATGGAGTGAGCTAAAGAATGAGTCAATCCATAGTTCAGTGGACCCACCCTTGATGTTTATGTTATATCCAAACCGTCCATCGCATGGTGGGCCACGTGTGTGGACCCTACCGTGATGCATGTATTGTATCCATACCTTCCAATCATTGTGAGAGATCTTTTTATAGCATGAGAAGAGAATGGGACAGATCTATAGTTCAAGTAGACCCCACCCTCGAAAATAGTGGAGAGTGACTTTCACCGTTCAAAATTTCTAAGGGGCCACAATATTTTCTTACTAAGGCGATATGTGTTTCCACTTCTTCTATCCCTATGTTAGTTTATGAATAGGTTGGATCTCTAATACATTAAGGTGGGCCACACCTTGATGTATTTGTGGCCCGCTGCTTAGGCTCACCTTGATATATACATGGGGCCCATGTGATTAGGCCATCTTCATTTATTTGTGGCTGTCCATTGAGGCCCACCGTTGATATATTTATGGCCCATCTGTGAGGCCCACCTTTGATATGTTTAATGGCTCATCCGTCAGACCCACTTTAATGTATTTTTGTGGCCCAATCAAAGGGCCCACTTTGATATACATGTGACTCATGAGGATGTATTTTTGACCCATGAGCGGGGCCCACCTGTTGTGCGTTTTGAGGCTTAGGTGCAGGGGCCACCTGTTATGTATTTAGGGCCCGTGGGTTGAGGCCCATTATGACGTATTCAAGGCCCATGGGATATGGCCCATTGCAATGTACATAAGGCCCATTGGTGTGGCCCATTTAATTTGCATATGGCCCATGTGGTGAGGCCCACGTTGATGTACTTGTAGCTATCCGTTGAGGCCCACCTTGGTATATACATATGGCCCATGCGATGTGGCGCACTTGTTATATTTATGGCCCATTGTTTAGGCCCACCTTGATGTGTATGAGGCTGTTGTTGGGGCCCACCTTGATATATATCGGCCCATTTGAGGAGGCCCATCTTGATGTAGTTATGACCCATCCATTTAGGCCCACCTTGATATACATGAGGCCTGTGTTATGAGGCCCATTTGGTGTATTGGAGGCCCATGGGCGAGCCCCAATAGGGTATACATAAGGCCCATTGAATGTGATTCCACCATGTTTTATGTGTTGACCTATATGGTGAGCTATGCCTTGGGAGCAATGATGGTTTGACGTGCACATTGTAAGTACAATGTTGGTTAAATGTCCGCATTGTAACTCTCCCTAGGGCCCATTGATAGGCCCATACTTGTTAAGTATAGGCAGTCTAGGCCCATATGCATTGTTAGGATAGTTCATTACTTTATAACATGCTTAGTATAATTCCATGACTCATGTCATACGCATCATATGTATGCTTGATATGAGTAGTGACTAATCATTGCATACGCCATTGGGCAGACTATTTACGGGACTCCTTATGAGACAGAGTACCCCACATTATCATGCAGTACGCGCAAGATTGTTGCATTACTAGATAGTGTGACTCACGCATCTCGCATATGTATGACTTGATCATTGTACGCCCTAGTGACATTAGGGTCGTGGCCTCCACAGGCACATCGTGGATGGCTAGATGGGACACCAGAAATATTTGGTTATAATACTGTGGGCACTTAGGATGTCCTTGGGTGAAAACCCCAGAACCTCCGAGGCCAGGAGTAACCCCAACGACTAGACCGAGTGGAACATGAGCGCTCGAGTGTCGAATACCAGTAGGCCGCTTCTCACACTGTGTCATGGTTGGTTTGGAGGGGGTGTGACATTATCCGCCCGAGTGAGGGGGCTATAAGCTAGGCTGAGTATGACCAGCTCGTAAATGGGTCTGCTATCGACGAGCCGGGTAGGTATTGGCAGACTACTGGTCAGGCGGATAATAAGGTATATGTCATTTGCTGGGTTGTGCAGCTAGGGAGGAGGCAGTCGGTGTCGAGTGTAATAGACCCGGTGATTTTTTTAGAGAGCAACCATACTGATATGTGGACTTATTGAGCAGGAATTACATATCCATTCATTCATTCATTCACTATCCACTCGGGCTGGTGGTGTGCAACTATTTGTTACTTGTACCATCGTATGGCCAGGATTTCAGTTGGGCGCGCGACTAACCTGAGATCAGGAGTTTACCACATTGTGTCTGACTATCCAAATTTAGGTATGGGACTGGTTTGGAGAGAAGTCCCTTGTGATGGACCCTATAGCATGTGATACTTCGTACTATAATCCCGACTTCACGTTCCTGCATGGTCATTTCATTTGCACCGCATATTACATTGCATCCCCAGTACTTAGCATTTTGGGTTACTATATTTTTACGCTTATATGGCATAGATGAGATTGATATTATTCATGGCTCATCAGGATTTGCATATTGCATTGTATCCTCAGCATCTGTTATTGTCTTATTATGTTTTACATCGCATAGCCTTATTACGGCTGATAGCTCTCATGGACTTACCAGTATATTGTCGCTTACTCTGATATTGTATGATTCATGATCTTGTTAGTATTTCTACTTATTCCAATGATGGATGATTTATGGGCTTTATGGTATACTTGACACTTACCTTATACATACTCTCACCACCCTCTACGCTTTTGTAAGCTTATGCACGATAGATGCATGCAGGTAGCGTTAGGTTGCAGCAGCGTTGAGCTTAGAGCGTGCAACTGTCCTCTGGAGTTTTAATTTCGATATATGTATTTTCCTTTCAGCATTGTATTCAAATGATTATATTAGTGGATATGTGATGATGATGTTGCCTTTATGATTTGGGTATGCTTATGATTATGCTCCATTACAAAAAAAAAATCATACTGAAAATCCTCCTTGTAGGATCCCAGGATCGGAACCTGGCGTATGGGCACTGGGAGCCGAGAATGGGGTACTACGGATGCTGTCGGTGCCAGATTTGGAGATCAGAAATTTTGTGAGCCTGGTTTCCGAGTTTGTGACTTGACAGAAGTTGGTATCAGAGCATAACTTGGGAATACCTGAGGATAACATCACATATCTGCTGATAGCTACCTTACACTCTATGATTGTTGAGAACTTAGAATGGTTAGATCCCCGAGTTCGAATAACTTAGAGATTTTCTGATATAGCTCCCTACCATTGAGATTGTGAGACTGCATAGTATTTCAGTTCGATCATTTCTGATCGGGATCCGAGGTCCAGTTAGATCATCGTAGTGTTGATGAGGCGTTTTGGGAGCAGGAGGCTGAGATTCGCAGGCGTCATACCCATCTTTTAAGTGTTTGATTATATTGGCATGTTGTGTTTGAATAGGATTTCCTTCCTTTAATTGAGCTCTATATTGGTTGTGTCGTGTTTTAAATTTCGAGGATGAAATTTTTATTAGGTGGGGAGAGCTGTAAGACCCCTATCCTAGCCCGTACTATTCCGTCAACTCTCGCGATCCTTCTCGGCGAATTCCGATAACCTACGACGTATAATCAAAGTTTGTGATTGACCTTAAGTCGTATCCTATAGAATTGAGTCGACTTAATCCGAGACCTGTATCATTGCGACCGCACCGTTGCCGCGGTTCCAACGCCGCGATTAGCGCACCGATCCGATGCCCTGGCCGAAAGATGTGGGCCGGCGTTTATTTCGAAGAGAATCTCTACAACATGTCAAATCAATCCCATCAATCACCTCTCATGTCAAGTACAAGCACCCCCATGCTTTCTTTCTCCACAAGTCAAGCAAACCCAAAAGTCAACCAATCCATCACCTCACCCATCACTCACATCCATCACGCATCCATCACTCTCTCCCCCTTACATCCCATCTCTCTCCCTCATTTCTCTATACAATTTCCAAGCAACCAAAGAGAGAAAAAAATGGACGTCGAAGCCATCCCAAGTGAGGGAAAATTGATTTTTGGTGGCCCACCTTCCCATCCCAAAGAACCTTCATCCTAGCCTTCCATCTCTCATCACCCTCCATCAAAGTGGAGGACAAGGGGACCGGCTTTCCAACGGACCAAGAAGATTGAACGATGGGTGTTTTTATAGGCTAGTTTCCATATTTTTATGATGGGCCAAGTGAGACCTACCGATCAATGGTGTGGATCTCACTTTGGACCTTAAGATGTGGCCGATGGCCCACCTTGATCTTCATGATCATTCCGTGATGGGGCCATTCTCCATGGACCCCATCATGATGTTTATTTTCTATCTTGAAATGGGTCATCTAGACCTTTAATTTTTTGTGGAGAAGGGATCTCCACCGTTGATTCTTGATTTGGTGGGCCCACATGCAATGGGACCCACTCGATGTATGATTACTTGGAAGGGAGGGCTCATAGTGGCGGAGCCCTCCATCATGCGTGTCCTATCTCTCTCTCTCCCTCTCTTTTTATTTATTTATCTATTTATCTTTGTGTGTGATGAGGTGGCCATGTGGCCCACTTGGATGGACTCCACCTCAATGTATGTTTTATACATGCCATTTATCCATTTGGTGGCCCACCTAAACAGGGCCCACCTCAATGCATGTGTTACACCCAAACCATCCAGACGCTGAACGCGAATAGGGAAAAACATAAATATTGGCTTGTTTCAAAGCCTTGGGGAAGGGTGTTCCATATAAGCCCCACCTTAATGTATGTAGTCAATCTAAGCCATCCATCCTTTTCCCCAATTCATTTTAGGCGTTGAGCCAAAAAAATGAGGATGATCCGACTTTCTGGTGGGTCATACCTTAGCAAATACTAATTCCCATCGTTTAAATTCACTTGAATCTTTCTATGCGCCAAAATATACCCAATATTGGGCTTGATGGGTTGGTAATGGACTGTTGACGCCATTGGGTGAGTCAGATTCGCCTGATGTGGGCCTTACCACGGAAAAACCGCAGAATCTCAGCTTTTCAAAAAAAAAAAATAATAAATAACAACAAACAGTAGTAGCTACTGCTCTCTCTCAGAGAGAGAAAGGACGCGTGGGCGTCCTGCGCTGGGCGGACGACCAGAGACCCACGGCTCCAGTCGTGGGCCCCATCATGATGTATATATGTCATCCATGTCGTTCATGAGGTGGGCCCTTGGGGCAGCGGGCCGTCCTCCAAAAATCAGCCTTATCCAATGCTCAGGTGGCCCACGTCAGAGGAAACAGTGGGATTGAACGTATACCATTGAAACCCATTTTGGGTCCACAGAAGTTTTGGATCAAGATGAAATTTATTTTTCCTGTTCATCCAGGTCCGCATGACCTTACCAACGGGTTGGATGTCAAATAGACATTATGGTGGGCCCCACGTGAGACCCAAAGTGATGTACGTGTTTTGCTCACACCGTCCTAGTGGATGGTGGAACCAAATGTATGTGTTTTATTAATGTCGTCCAGCAACAGTTGGACGGCTAGTAGATCCCACCCATGTTGTATGTGTTTTATCACCACCGTCCACCCCTGTACGGTGGGATCCACCCCACGTGTGGCTGTGTGTGTATATATATATATTATATTGTATATTATATATATATTATTATGTAATATGTATACCTGATGGTGGAACTTCATGGGACCCACCATGATGCATGTGTTGCATCTAAGCTATCCATCTATTTTTGCAAGCTCATTTCATGGAGTGAGCTAAAGAATGAGTCAGATCCATAGTTCAATGGACCCACCCTTGATGTTTGTGTTATATCCAAACCATCCATCACATGGTGGGCTACGTGTGTGGACCCTACCGTGATGCATGTATTGTATCCATACCTTCCAATCATTGTGGGAGATCATTTTTATAGCATGAGAAGAGAATGGGACAGATCTATAGTTCAACTAGACCCCACACTCGAAAATAGTGGAGACAGTGACTTTCACCATTCAAAATTTCTAAGGGGCCACAATATTTTCTTACTAAGCTGATATGTGTTTCCACTTCATCTATCCCTATGTTAGTTTATGAATAGGTTGGATCTTTAATACATTAAGGTGGGCCACACCTTGATGTATTTGTGGCCCGCTGCTTAGGCTCACCTTGATATATACATGGGGCCCATATGATTAGGCCATCTTGATTTATTTGTGGCCGTCCATTGAGGCCCACCTTTGATATATTTATGGCCCATCTGTGAGGCCCACCTTTGATATGTTTATGGCCCATCTGTGAGGCCCACCTTTGATATGTTTATGGCCCATCTGTGAGGCCCACCTTTGATATGTTTAATGGCTCATCCGTCAGACCCACTTTGATGTATTTTTGTGGCTCAATCAAGGGGCCCACTTTGATATACATGTGACTCATCAGGATGTATCTATGACCCATGAGCGGGGCCCACCTGTTGTGCATTTTGAGGCCCAGGTGCAGGGCCCACCTGTTATGTATTTAGGGCCCGTGGGTTGAGGCCCATTATGACGTATTCAAGGCCCATGGGATATGGCCCATTGCAATGTACATAAGGCCCATTGGTGTGGCCCATTTGATATGCATATGGCCCATGTGGTGAGTCCACGTTGATGTACTTGTGGCTATCCGTCGAGGCCCACCTTGGTATATACATATGGCCCATGCGATGTGGCACACTTGCCATATTTATGGCCCGTTGTTTAGGCCCACCTTAATGTGTATGAGCCGTTGTTGAGGCCCACCTTAATATATATCGGGCCCATTTAAGGAGGCCCATCTTGATGTAGTTATGACCCATCCATTTAGGCCCACCTTGATATACATGAGGCCTATGTTGTGAGGCTCATTTGATGTATTGGAGGCCCATGGGTCGAGGCTCAATAGGGTATACATAAGGCCTATTGAATGTGATTCCACCGTGTTTTATGTGTTAACCTATATGGCGGCCTATGCCTTAGGAGCAATGATGGTTTGACGCGCACATTGTAAGTACAATGTTAGTTAAATGTCTGCATTGTAACTCTTCCTAGGGCCCATTGATAGGCCCATACTTGTTGAGTATAGGCCGTCTAGGCCCATATACATTGTAAGGATAGTTCATTACTTTATAACATGCTTAGTATAATTCCATGACTCATGCCATACGCATAATATGTATGCTTGATATGAGTAGTGACTGATCATTGCATACGCTATTGGGCAGACTATTTACGAGACTTCTTATGAGACAGAGTGCCCCACATTATCACACAGTACGCACAGGATTGCTGCATGACTGGATAGGGTGACTCATGCATCTCGCATATGTATGACTTGATCATTGTACGCCTTAGCGACATCAGGGCCGTGGCCTCCACAGGCACATCGTGGATGGCTAGATAGGACACTGAAAATATTTGGTTCTAGCACTGTAGGCACTTAGGATGTCCTTGGGTGAAAATCCTAGAACCTCCGAGGCCAGGAGTAGCCCTAACATCTAGACCGAGTGGAACATGAGCGCCTGAGTGCCGAATACCAGTACGCCGCGTCTCCCACTGTGTCGTGGTTGGTTGGGAGGGCGTGTGGCCTTATCCGCCCGAGTGAGGTGGTTATAAGCTAGGCTGAGTATGACCAACTCGTAAATGGGTCCGCTATCGACGAGCCGGGTAGGTATTGACAGACTACTGGTCAGGCGGATAGTGAGTTCTATTCCGCTTACTGGGCTGTGCAGCTAGGGAGGAGGCAGTCGGTGTCGAGTATAATAGAACCCAGTGATTTTCCCAGAGAGCAACTGTACTGCTATGTGGACTTATTGAGCAGGAATTGCATATCCATTCATTCACTCACTTACTATCCACTCGAGCTGGTGGTGCATAACTATTTATTACGTGTACCATCACATAGCTAGGATTTCGGTTGGGCATGCGACTAACTTGAGATCAGGAGTTTACCACTTTGTGTCTGACTATCCAAATTTAGGTATGGGACTGGTTTGGATAGAAGTACCTTGTGATGGACCCCATAGCCGGTGATACTTCATACTATTATCCCGACTTCACGTTCTTGCATAGTCATTTCATTCGCACCGCATATTACATTACATCCGCAGTACTTAACATTTTGGGTTACTATATTTTTGCGCTTATATGGCGTAGATGAGATTGATAGTATTCGTGGCTCGTCAGGATTTGCATATTGCATTACATCCTCAGCATCTGTTATTATCTTATTATGTTTTACATCGCATAGCCTTAGTATGGCTGATAGCACTCATGGACTTACTAGTATATTTTCGCTTACTTTGATATTATATGATTCATGATCTTGTTAGTATTTCTGCTTATTCCGATAATGGATGATTTATGGGCTTTATGGTATACTTGGCACTTACCTTATACACACTCTCACCACCCTCTAAGCTTTTATAAGCTTATGCACGATAAATGCGTGCAGGTAGCGTTAGGTTGCAGCAGCGTTGAGCTTGGAGTGTGCAGCTGTCCTCTGGAGCTTTGATTTCAATATATGTATTTCCCTTTCAGCATTGTATTCAAATGATTATATTAGTGGATATGTGATGATGATGTTGCCTTTATGATTTGGGTATGCTTATGATTATGCTCCATTATATAAAAAAATTATACTGAAAATTCTCCTTGTAGGATCTTAGGATCGGAACCTGGCGTATGGGTGCTGGGAGCTGAGAATGGGGTACTATGGAGGCTGTCGACGCCAGATTCGGCGATCGAAAATTTTGTGAGCCCGGTTTCCAATTTTGGGACGTGACACAAGATTGCACATGAGTTCGGCTACAGTCTTGGCACAAAACTTCCAGTGCCACAACATTTCATTAATGAAACTACTCTCAATCAGATGGAAATCGAGCCATGACAACGATAACCCCGACTTGAGGAAAGTGCGTATGAGACAGGGAGTGAAGGGGAAGAGAGTGAGGAAGAGGGTGGAGGTGAAACAGAAGAGGAAGTGAGCGAAGAAGAAGAGGAGGCCTGGGATACGGAGGAGAGCTCCCCTCCTACGCCACCGGAGCAGGACACTGATCGGGCTGCTAGGGATGCTCGTATAGCTCGACTTGAGGAGGGTCAGGCTGTCCTACGACAGGATATTATGGATCTTTGGGGCCTCGTGAAACACAAGTTCAAGAAAGTGACTCGCACTTTGAAGACTATCTTGTGCTGCTTGCAGGATAAGGGTGCCCCTCCTCCTTCACCAGACTCGGATGCCTAGTCATCCACGCCGTCACCCTGTGTGTTGGTTTTGTTGTTGTGTTAGGATCTTTATGTTTTCATGTTGATAGGCCTAGTAGTGTAGTAGTTGGTAGAGTGTTTTAAATGTTTGAAATCTTATTTGTATTAGCTCACATGCATCTTCTGTCATGATTCATGTAACACTGTGTCTTAAGTATTATGACAATTTTGGTAAAGGAAATGCATGAAGTTACTTTAACCTGTGTAGGAATGCTGCGTAAATAAGTTTGTGAGTATGTTGAATCTGACCTGGGTTGCACCCTATGTTGAATATAGGGTAGGCCACCTATGGTCATGCAAAGCATTGCACGCCTCGCACTTACTAGTTCGATGGATCTGACACCTCCCCAAAGTGATGGTCGTACCGACCCTAGTTTGGGTCTGATTCGTGAGACTATACCAGAGTCTCAGTCTTCTATTGGTCCTGCAGTTGAACCGCCACTGTACACACTATCGGTTCGTGAGCAGAACTGTGTGTCTTCTTGGACACAGCATGTGCCTCTATCAGCCCCACCTGCGGATAGGTTGGAGTAGTTGATGACAATGATGCACCAGCAGCTCCTAACTACTATTGTAGGGGCTCTAGCTCAAGGTGGAAGTGCGATTCCACCTTCACCATCTGTACGCCCTGCTAAGACTGTAGGACCTTCTGCTCAAGATGAGGGTGTGCCTCCCCCTGCACCTGCTGCATACCCTACGGGGAACCTAGGTACGAGTGGTCTCCTCTAGCGATTCTATCGCTTGAGGCCTCCTACCTTTACGGGTTCTTACAGACCCGAGGAGGCTGAGTACTGGATAGATCTCATCTCTAAGATGTTGAAGCCACTACACTGCACTGAGGTAGAATAAGTGAGCTAACCACCTATATGTTCGAGAAGGAGGCAAGTTTATGGTGGGACAACGTCCTACAAACGGTTTCCACAGGACACATGTGGACTTGGGGTGCATTTGAGACACTTCCACGAGAAATATTTCCCCCTCACGTACTGCAATGAGAAGGAGGGAGAGTTCCTTCGCCGTCGACAAGGGGCATAACAGTGGCAGAGTACGAGAACAGGTTCACAGAGCTAGCCAGATACGCTCCTTTGATACTAACTGATGAACCGATGAAAATGCGGCATTTTTCAGATGGGTTGCGGCCCAATATTCTTACTTAGACGTGTTGCGCTAGCATTTTCAATTACGCTGAGCTAGTCAACATGTCTCTAAGAGCTTTGTAAGTTGGAGACAGAGTTTCTCAAACATGTATACCAATGGGCCCGAGGCCTCAGCCCGAATCATAGGACCGGCCAGTTCTAGGTAAGAGGCCACATGTAAACTTACCTCCCAGACCCATGGCTTTGTCGACCCATCAAAGGCGAGCGAAACGTTGGTGTACTTATTGCGATAAAGGCGAACACACTGACCCCTTCTGTTTCACCAAGATGAAAGACAACGGTGTCACGCCACCTCAGAAGATTGACCGTCGGCCACTACGTGATATAACGACTCCACCTCTACGATCTGCATCACCAGCACAGCCATTTTACCGACCACCTATACCTCAGAATAGGCCACCTCAAAGACCTATGACAGCACAACCAAACCATCCTCAACAAGCCCGTGTGCATACACTTGCAGTTGAAGCACCTGAGTCAACTACTCCAGCGCCTTTGACCTTTGAGTTCACTGCTCACATTCATGGTAAGCCTGTATTCCTATTGGCAGACACTGGGTCTATTAAATCAATTTGTATGAAAGAATAGGCCTAAAAATGGATTATTATCCTCATTATAATATATATATATATATATATATATTTCTTGTTTTTGTGCAATTAAATTGAACCCTCGAGTAGGATTTAGTTTCATAGTTTAATACTCCGTAAGATCATGTTAGAGGCGGACCACAGTAAGGTTATAAGTTTCGTATTTCCCTTGTAAATTTAAGGTTCATACCGCATCGAGGAGATGTCCTTTTTCTTTCCCTTCCCGTGGCCTTATGTTGCTAGCATTTTAAACTTCTACAATATTTTAGGACTCTCGACTCTTCCCTGCCTCCCGAAGTTAATGAAACTAAAGTGCAAAATCTGCTCATAACCCCCTAGCTGTATGATTGAAATGGTGACCTAAAACTATAATATTAGGAGATTGAAAACCCTTCTAGTATAGTCTTTTGACTATGAGCACCATGAAAGAACTTATTATCCACCAAGTTAAACATAGGTTAAACAAGAACTCTCGTTGAACAAGATCCAAAGGACAACCTTATGGACATGAGGCTTGAACCTCCTAGCGAATTATAATACTCCTTAAATACTTAGGATGATCCAATTTCAGAATTTCAGAACCATATCCGTACGAGGCATTTGCGGCTTAACTTAATTCTCAATCTTGGGTGATTACCAAAGTAATCACTGCTTTGACCGAGCAGAAGATCAGGATCCATCAGGATTAGGAAGGGATACAATGTGTTGTCTGCCCTAGTCAGGCAGGCAATCGACGTATCAGGTTCGAGCCTACCACGACTGACATTCCGTATTAGCCCAATCATAAATGGTAGAACATACCACCCTTAAATAAACTTTCACATCAGACACTTAGCACGATAATAATGACTTGGACATTTATCTTCAAACCTCAAAGGTAGAAACTTTTAAGGGGGGTAGACCGATATGAGCTAGGCTAGTGTAGTTGTTATATACCCCAACGCGTATATAAACATGAAACCAACAGAACTAACCTGAAAACCTTTACTTATTACACTTAGACAATTTCGGGAAAGAAAATTTTCTTTAAGGGAGGTAGATTGTAACGTCCCAGAAAATTTCGTATAAAGACCCAAGTACCACCTCAGGCAGAAATCACTCAGGATCAAATCCTTTAGGAAATAGACAAAATTAACTAAGTGCTAAACTAGATTAGCTGCGAAATCCATTTGATCCACTTTAAATACGATCTGCAAGACCCAAAACTTGTAGAATCATTGACGCTAGATTACCCTAAAATCTATTAATCTCATTACCCAGTTGCTCTCGGGAGCACATTGAAACTCCGTATCGGATCTGGACCGCACATTGAAAGTCCGAATAATACGAAGTTATATAATTAGGACCGCCTTGCTGGGCTTGACAACCATCTCGGAAATCAAATCCAGATAGTGTCCCAGGGCTATTCGCTTGAGCCCGGAGTGAAGAGTGTGAGAAAATGTGATTTCCTTTAGAAATTAAATTTAATTTAAGTAATCTGTGACTTCTCGCTTACGGGCCGAATATAAGGATTCAGACCATCAGAATCTGAACCAAATACACCCTTGGATCAGGGGAAATTTCATACACAGGCCAGTGTACTTGTGACCCTGATCGAGTTCCGGTGACTGTTGAACTGAAACTGGTCCACCACATGCGATCTGGAAACCCGATTGGAACGAAAACTTAACTTGACCTAGATCCATGGTCAGGGAGCTTAAGTCCGACCTTTGGCTCAAGGGGGGCTCCGAAAGTGGCCCGTTGAACTGAAACAGACTCCCTTTGGCTATTACCTAAGTATACCTTGGCCTTGGGGCCATTTTCATTAGTTTTAGGCCTATATAAGGGCCTTAAGCCCTCACTCTCTCATCCCATACGAATTTGGGAAACCCTAGGAGAGAGAAGAGAGGAAAGAGAGAGAAAGAGAGAGAGAGAGTTAGAGTTCATCCCTGGGATCCAATCCCATCACTCCACGGGCTGAACCAGCTGTTCTGTATCGCTATTCCGACGAGTCCGATCCCGTTCTTAGGTAAGAAATCCAACCCCTACTCTGTTTTAGGGTTTCAAATAGTGTTAGTGATGTAATAGCTAACCTAATTCTTACTATAGGTCACCAATCCACCCTTGACAAAGATTAAGCGTCTAAAATGACTCTGTTACGCGTTTACCGGCGTAAGGTGCGGACTGTAGACATATAGGTTATGGTTTTCAAGGCTTTTAATGTCCGTTAATGATTTATTCTTGACGTGGGTGCTATTTCACATGCATAAAGTGATGTCCGTTTCATTTTTTAGTTATACGTTAACTAGGTTGAATATACTGTATTCCTCGTATTTTTAGAAAATACTGTATACATATGAAATTTGGATTTGTGCTTGCAATGATTAATTGCTCTCTATGCATGCTAGATGCATGTGTCTCAACTTCCGGGTGAACGGATTAGCCTAATACATGTTATCCTGACATACGTTGTGTATGTTATAACGTGTAGCTTAAGTGTTTGTAGAAAGTTCAAATGAATATGGAACTATGATTTATGCTTTCTATGACTATTGGTCGTGAATGCATGATTGTGGTTCATGTGGCAACTCCTTTGTGAAAGGATTCGCTACGACATGTGTTATAACTAGCATATTACAGGTATGTTGGAAGGTGTAGTCTAAGTGTTTGTAAAATTGTCTGAATGAGTAAGTAGTTAGTAAATTGCAATGTATAAGGGTGTTGAGATATGATTCTCAACCACGCTAACTATATGTATGCTTTCCTCCATGTACCGTATATTAGAGTGTCTATTTATCTATGTAATGCATATGTATAAATCCATGTTTAAGTTGTATTCCGTAAAATGCAAAAACAAAGCCGTGAAGGGTGATGGGGGAGTGGTGTAACGATTTTGTGTAACAGCCCTGGTAGCCCTAAAGTAGACATGATTGTATGATTTAAAATCTTGATCCATTACTGCTTTAACTATCTTCTAGGATATTTTATTGTAATTGAATGTGATTGGGACTATTGTAGAGTCCAGGCAATCGGTAATAGAGCCTAGATTGGTGGATGATGTTATTTCACCACACAGGATGTGTTCGACGAATCCGAGGCATACTTTAGTTATCGACAGTGGTTAGGCTACACAGAGTACTTACGCACCTCATGTCGATCAACTCGATGTGCGCTCGTGCTAGTCGAGCTCGTCAAGTAACTCGATTAGCCCTTTGTATGTTCACCATGCTTGGACACTACTGCTTGAACCTAAGGTACCAAACTCACTAGTGGAAACCCCGTTAACCTTGGTACCTCGATCCTCTAAGACTCATGAGTCGGACATGGTGGTATGGGACACCGTGGTTGACCTGTTGGCCTACGCTGGGGCGACGACCCTCTCCGTAGTGACTAGTAAGTAACACCGCCTCGTGAGCTGAATACAGTGGTATAGGACACTGTATTTGAGCTGTTGGCCTACACTGATCCGGTGACAAGCCCTTTGTAGTGACCTCGAGTATACTCTGAGACTATATTGAGGTGATGAGCCTTCCGTAGCAACAAGAGTATAAGCTAAGCCTACCCCATCACAGTCTGGCTGTGGCCCTAGTCAGGTCGGTGATGTGCCTTCGAAAATAGACTACCAGTTAGTAGGTTGTTGGTGGTAGTGACCTAGAACCGTAATTTCATATGAGATTTACTAGGATCGATGACCCTATAATGGATCATTGTTTGGGTATTGATATAAGGGAGGTACCTTAGTTTCCCAACCCTACTGTATGAAAAAGGAATAATAAGAACTTGGAAATCATATACATGCACCGCATTATGCATGCGTTCAGGCGTAGCAGGTCAAGCACTGAGGCAGTGTTGTTCATGCGCGAACGTGAGATGAAGTCACTGAGGGAGCGTAGGCGAGGGCATACATCATACATTCATACCATTCTTGCATTAACAAGAGTACTTAGGGATGTGTGATTTACTGCTTGATTGAATTGATAACATGTTAACCTTTTCTTTATTGTTCCACTGAGTTGATCACTCACTCCCAAGTTACGGGACGGTGTTGTAAACACCAACTAGACCGAACTTCTATGTTATATTCATACTCTGGCAACCAGACCAAACGTCTTAGTTACGGGTGATGACGACGCTCAGGAAGTAGAGCCGAACTTCTATGATGATCAGGAGGAGTAGACGGCTTCGCTTAGGCTCTTCTGGTCAGAGGAGCTACAGGGTTCTATTACGATTGAACCATTTTTTATACTTTTGACTTTTGTAATATTACATGTACATAGTGACTCATTGTTATATTCATACTCTGGCAATAGATTTCAGTTTATATGTTCCTCATGTATTTTATATAATTTTCAGTCTTCCACTGTCTTGAAAATAACTTGATCTGGAGTATGAATTACTATTTTGGTATAATCCCACTCATGATTAATGCACTAACATAGATAACATTTAATCATAAGCCTATATATTGCATAAGTGATGTTTTGAAACTCGGGAGTTGAGTTGCTACTTGACCCCTGATTTTCAGGGCGTTACACTAGGTGATCTCTATCTCTCAAGATATAACATTTACTACCAAAGACTCAAAAATATTTCACACTAGGCAATTTCCCATACCATAGTTCGTATGGAGTTTTATTCAGACCGGCTCTAAGATATACTCTATTTATGATGCAATAGGCAGTATTGACAGCTTCTACCCAGAAACTTTTTGCCATATCTTTCCCATTTAGCATAACTGACCCCATTTCCTGCAATACTCGATTTTTTCTTTCAACAACTCCATTTTGTTATGGGGTTTTTGGGGCTGAGAATTTATGATGAATTCCTTTGTCATTGCAATATTTTTCAAATCTTTCATTTTTAAATTCCCCACCATGATCACTTCTGATACGATTGATGCCATATCCCTTTTCATTTTGGAGTCGCTTTGCCCGAATAAAAAATTCCTCAAAGGCATCTAATTTCTCTCGAAGAAATGTGACCCAAGTAAATCTTTTCTTGTCATGACTCTCCACTTTGGTTGGACCAACTAAATCCATATGTAGCAAATCCAAAGGTTTTGTTATTGCTATGGTGGTTATCTTTTTGTGTCTGACTTTTATCTGTTTTCCTTTTAGACACTCTCCATAGATAACTTTTTCTTCTTTTCTAATCTTGGGAAGTCCTCTAACTAGATTTTTTAAACTGAGCTTTGCTAAATTTTGGTAGTGAAATGTCCTAGCCTTTGGTGCCATAATTTGGATTCATTCTTTACGATCATATTACACTTTGTGGATAGCACACTCTCACTTGTACTTTCAATGACATAACAGTTATCACTAATGTGTAAACGTTTTATGAAAGATTTTCTTGTATGATCTAAAATTCTACACACATCCTTTGAGAAAGTGACCAGATGTTCTTTGTCACAGATTTGGGAGATATTAAGGAGATTATGTTTTAGACCTTCTACACAGAGGACATGTTTGATCTTTAGAAGGCCTGGTACAGCTATTGTTCCTTGTCTAATAATTTTGGTCGAGCTACCATCTCCAAACGTGACTGATCCTCCATCAAAGTTTGAGTACTCACAAAAGTGAGTTTGATCACCAGTCATGTGTCTGGAGCATCCACTATTAAGGTACCATTTTGAACTATTGCCGACTTTTAGCGCAGTATGAATTACAAGACAATTATTCTAGTTTATCACACCCTCTTGGACACTTCTGAGCATAATTATGACTTCAGTCAAGATCACTCTCTAGACGGTGAAGCCCTTAAAGAGAGACCCGCTCTAATACCAATTGAAATAGCGGTGGAGACCGCTTTAGTTGAAGTAGGAATATGTCAATATGTCCTAGAGAGGGTGAATAGGACTTTTTAAAGTTTTTATGGTTTATTTAAAATTCTATTACACTAATCCTAACAACAGGCACATATTAGGATTACACAAAAATAACTCTACTGGCTTCTAAGCCCAGTAGAGGATCCAATCACAAACTTCTAAGAAGTGAACAATATGCAAGCTAGTTTATGATGGATATGAATGTGTATGTGTGTGAGGTGTGATCTCAGATATTTCAGATATGAAAATATTAAAGTAAATCACACAAACAAAAGAATAACAATCTCAAACATAGTCATTTTTATAGTCGTTCGACTACTTGTCTACTCCACTCCCAGTAACCGCACTCAACCCTTGAGTGTACCGGATTTCACTAAGGAGGTTTCACAACGGTTCGCCTCAAACCTAAGGTTTTAAATCAAGTTCACCTTCAACCTTTACAACCTACACTGAGGCTGACTGTTTATGCTCTCACGAGCAAGGGTCAACATAACGCACCCACTTTTAGGCACACTGGACAAGGATCTTCCATAAGACTCTAACGGAGGTTTCACTCGGATCACCTCAAACCTAAGGTTTTAGACAGGTTCACCTTCAACCGGAAGTTTATGCTCTCCACAGAGTAAGGGTCAACACTACGTACCCACCACGTACACTCCCGCCGGAGACCTCCTACGAGGGATTGCAAGGGTGAGAAACACTTAAGACCTAATCCTAAAAAGGAATGATCACAAGTGTCCTCTGGACTCTAATAACTTATAAATAAGTGGATGAGTCTCATTCAGTACGTTGACGAAGATCTCCTCGTTGATGAAGAATCTTCGGCTTCCTTGATCCGTAACACAAATGATGTACCAATGCGAGACTTTGGGTTGGGTCAAGGTTAAGATGGAATCCTACTCTATAAAGTGTTTTCTTATAAGGAAGATAGAGTGATTCCGATTATGCATTCAAGGCATCCTAGCCTAATGATTTATCATTTAAGGTAGTAGCTAGACGATCCTTGAATGTGGAAGTTCATTCCCCAATCCACTCTATTGAATGTCAATGATGAGGGTGGATTGGAGGATGAACTTCCCTGAGAGAAAGAGCTTTAGGTATATGATCTAAGGTAAAACACACAAAAGCACTCTCTTCTTTCTCTACCAACAATAATAGATAAGTCGTCTATATATATAGGCAAAAGGTTCCAACAGATATAAAATGGTCACATTTATGACAGAGTTCGATATCATCGAGCGGGTTCGATATCATCGAGCTTATACTCTCGATGGCATCGATGGTCCACTTGATGACACAAACTCAAATGTCATACGCTTTTGAAACCTTTTGCCAGCTGGTCGATGGAATTAAAACAGGTGTCAATGTCGTTGGATTTCAAACTTCGATTCTATCGATACTAGTGTCGATTCATCGACATTTGAATAATAAGAGAGACTTATTATAAAATATTTCATGTTTTCAATAATGATCGAGGGACCATCAAGATCATCGAAATTTGAATGTCGATGATATCGATACGGTGTCGATGCATCAATAAATCCAGGGGATTTTCGTTTAAGTTTGCTGGAGAGTTTCTGTCCTTGTTCGATACCATCGAAACCATACCGATATCATCAATATTTGAATATCGATTCTATCAAGAGATCCCCGATCATAGGTAAACCACCCTGAAATATTTTGCTAGAAGAACTTGGCGCCCAAGACCAATATCATGGAAAGCCTTCCGATATCATCGAGATTTGAACTTCGATGGTATCGAGGAGGCTTCGATATATCGATGCATATATGATATTCTTAATAAAAAACAGGGGCGCTGGAAATCTGCCTGTCAATATTATCGAGTCACCTTCGATGGACTCTAGATTCAAATATCGATGATATTGATAGGTATATCGATACATCAATAAATCCGTTCAGATATATATGTGGTTGTTGGACACTTTTGTCCTCATTACGATGATATTGTTTAGGTATCGAGGGCATCGACAGCGTAGGTCGATCATATCGAGATGTGTATCGATAAAATTGACAAAGCAAGAAAACATAGAGAATTTTCCTATTTTGGAAAAAGTTTTCTTAACTTAAAAACTCTATGATGTTCTAGTTTTTTTTAAGGGTTTTATATACCTGGTGTTTTGGTACAAGGGATGTGAGGTTATATTTACCTGTGGTGAGCTTACACACATCCGGTTGAGATAGATGCTTAAATGGATCTTCCTATGAGGCTCTGCAGTCTGACTGACTCAACACTCATGCTAATTGATAAACCAGGGCACTTTCACAGCTGTCTTCTGGAGCTTTGATTTTTTATATATGTATTTCCCTTTCAGCATTATATTCAACTATTTATATTAGTGGATATGCTTCTTACGAGATAAATGTATGTTGGAAGATCCTCCTTGTAGGATCCCAGGATCGGAATCTAGCGTATAGGCACTCGAAACCGAGAATAGGGTACTATGGAGGCTGTTGGCACTGGATTTGCCGATCCGGAATTCTCTAAGCCCGGTTTCTGAGTTTGTGGCATGACAAATATCATCTTGAGCCGACTTTGAATGCCATATCATATTCTCTACAATCTCTGGTATAGTGTAAAGTCTTTTTAACCTCGACGTTAATGGGAAGTACCTTAGCACCTTACAAGGTACACGTGAGACAGTTGACCTTACAACACTATCAAATTTCCATCTGCTTGTTCCACATTTTGGACAACACTTCTTATCAGCATGGTCCTTCGAGTATAAAATACAGTCATTATGGCATGCATGTATTGTCTCATAGTTCATACCCAATAAACTGATCAACCTCTTGGCATTATAAGTACTATCTGGCAAAGAGTTATCGTTTGGAAAAATTTTCTTGAGCAAGTTTAACAACTCTGTAATGCTATTGTCTGACCAACGAAACCTAGACTTCATACTCATCGACTCCACTGTCACAGATAACTTTGTATGCTCGGGTTTACATAATGGATATAGGGGTTGTTTTGCATCCTGCATTAAGTTCCTATACCGAGCTTCATCGCCTAAGTCATCATGAGGTTCAATATCATCTTCATTATTAACCTCATCCATACATGCATCTAACTCATCGGGTTGAAAATGACTGAAGGCATCATTCACCAAATCGACCATTCTGGGCAACACATGTTTGTTACGATTATCAATAGATGTACTCGCACCTGTTTCAAGACGTTGTTCCCCATGGAGAAACCATGTCGTATACGTTTCATCTATGCCATTACAAACCAAGTGTTTGGAAATGGTTTCTAATGTCATCTTCCCACGTATATTACAACACTTGGCACAAGGACAGCTGTGCTAGTCAACCCCATTTGGATTTTGCTTCACGTACTCTAGAAATGTTGCAACACCTTCCATGTGTTCAACAGCTAACCTTCCTTCCCTCATCCAATTCTTGCATGGTGTCATGGAAGCCATCTCTAGTAACATGTACATGATGTGTTTAAGTTAGATTACAGATGAGTATGTCTATCTAATTAACTAAATCAGTCGCCCATCCAAGACCAGATAGATTGTAATACTTTAATTTTCAAATTCAACTGCCTACACTGAAATTCCGGCAACATCTCCCCATGTCTCTCCAGATAGGTTGATCTTGTATTTGATTCCCACGTCGGGTATCGACATAAATTGAGGATATTTCACAATGGAAATAAATGTAAGAAACATATATATCTAGAGAGAAAAAGAGAGATGATGCATAGAAAAGGCAAGTGCATTTGAATTGCTAAAATGAAAACATTACATTCTATCCGGTCTTGAACTGTCCAAACAAGGATAATTTAAGGATTTCTATGCACCAAGGAGCACACTGTATCTATGCCTGGCCACATAAAAACCCTCAAATGGGTAACTAATTGTCCTAATCTATATACAATCACATCAAAATTTGTAATTTAAATAAACATAATTCAAAATTTAACCATGTAGAATCAAAGCAATTAACCATGTAGAAGTATATGTTGAAAACAAGTCGTTTCTAAATGGAACTCTACAAAATACATTACAGATACCATAAACAAGATAAAGCAAAGAACTGGAAACCTGAGTTGTTTTCCTATAACTAGTGTCACCAGATACCAGCACCACCTGTTCTCCATACATAAATAGATAAACAGAACTCAGAGCATGACATTGAATAACATAAGAAGTCCATCAAACTAACAGCCTATAGAATGTAGTAAAATAAATATGAACTCAACATGTATGAAGTATACAGTACACGAGTGTAAATTGGTTATGCCTTGTCCTAATCCAAAAATTGATAAAATGCCTATTTGCCATATGAATGTTCCTCATCTATCCGTTGATCAAATGGCCCACACATGGAACTATTTTACGCTTTCCTAAATTTCCACTAGTTCTTGTTCATTCCAATCCAAACACCCCCAATGAAAACTATAGGCTCATGAAGTGCAAAATGAAATCTGATGGGCCGTCTGAATTCAGTACTTAATTTTCAGACTTCAGGTTGTTTCAAATTTAGTACTTAATTTTTAAACTTCAGCCATAATTATCAAACAAGTTTTTTTACTTCAGATTTCAGATTTAGGCTTTAGATTTCATATTCAGGCTTCAATTTTCAGTCTTTAGACTTCAGATCTAACAATCGGGGCCTAAAATTACCTGCACAATGCTTACCACAACTATAAGCGAAATAAAATCCAGGACATGGAAAAGAAAAGAAATGAAAGAGAAAAAAGAAAAAAACTATTCTCCAGTAACCCTAAGGGCCGGTTTGGATGGCAGTCCTAAAATGATTCTTCTGAATACAAGTTTCTATGTGAATGATAATTTTGAATATCGGTTTCTGAAAATTGATTTTATCTGAAATTAATATAGTTGTTCTTCTCTGAAACCATATGTATATGTAGCAAGGAAGGTTTCTAAAATCATATTGGGCACATTGTAGATGTACCATGCACATGGCATAGATTTGTGGGCATATATTTTGCGGCCATTTTAAAAATGGGGATAACTTTGCTACTAGTCCCATGTAGATGGTCATAGCTTGTTGTAATCTAGACCATTTAAGTCACTAAACCAAATGTGGACAGAATAAAACCAAAAAATTACTACAGAATTTCTATTTAAATTTGTCTTTGGAATTGAGATTGCTCACTATCTTAGTTTCAAGCACAGCTTTGATAGTCATCAATTAGATGGCTAGGATGTTCTGATCAGTGTGATTTTAGAGATGACCCATCCAATGTGCCCCACAATTTGAATGGTCTAGAAGGTCATACATGAGTGCCACATGCAAGGAGGATGAGTCACCAAACATTTGAAAATGGCGGTGCACTATCACAAGATCTAGCCCAAGATGTTTCAGTTTGAAAATTCAAGCTTAGGTATGCCAAAGTGAAGGATATTTGACTATTGAAAATAATCTCTCCCAATCATATTACGCATTTATTTATTTTCATGCATTTTAGGCCACCTGATTAGTGGACCAGCTTAAACTGTGGGGTCAGACCATCTACAAGGTGGGATGCAATTGACGGATGGGTTGGAGCTTTGACACGTGTAATAGTAGCACGCGTATTGGTATGTACAAAGGCTGCCTTGTGACATGGGATTGTCACAACCAAATTAGCCCGAGAGAGTTGTGAAAGGGAGACAACTGCTTTTGGTTTTTTTTTTCAATAGTAAAAATATAGACAAACCAATCCATTGATGAGTGATTTCCATGGTGAGCATTCAATCCCTGTCATTTCCTATGGGTGCTATGGCCCACATGTTTTAGATCTACCTCATTATTTTGGCTGACATCTAAATGTGGCCCATAGAGCTTAAGCCAAGGTACTCCTAGGCAGGAAATCGAAGTCCCAGAAAAAAATTGAATCCACCCTAAAATTCAAAAAACCCTAAATCGGCATTGAGATTGAGAGAGATTGAGAGAGAGAGAGAGAGAGAGAAATACCTCATTGTTCCTGGAGATTTAAGCCTTTAACCACAGATTCAGAGAGAGATAGAGGGCGTGCATGGGTAGGGTGGTCGGCAACAGGATCTTGGGTGGGGATAGAGAGAGAGAGAGTGGGAAGAGAGATTGAGAGGAAGAGAGAGAGAGAGAGAGAGAGAGAGAGAGAGAGAGAGAGAGAGATCGACAGGAAGAGAGAGAGGAAGGAGAGATCTGTAGAAGGGAGAGAGGAGAGAGGAGAGCGTATGAGAGAGGGGTTAAAACAAAGACTGGTTAGGGTCGATGCCCTAACCAGTCCTCAAAACTCAAAACATTTAAGAAAGGGGGCTGGGTGATGTCAGCAAGTTCTGTGGGCACACGATAAAAAGACAGATCATCGTAAGGCTTGCTGACATCACCCACCCCAGACAGATCGTCGGTGCCCTAACCAGTCCTCATAATAATTAAAATCTACTCATGAGGTATGTGTTATATCCAAACCATCCATCCATATGGCGAGCTCGTCGTAAGGCTTGAGACAAAAAAATAAGACAGATCTAACTATCAAGTGGACCACACGATAAAAAGCATGTGGGGGATTGAACGTCTACCATTGAAACCCTTTTAGGGGTCACAGAAGTTTTGGATCAATATGAAATTTGTTTTTCCTCTTCATCCAGGTCTTTGTGACCTTATGAACAGATTGGAAGGAAAATAAACATTATGATGGGCCCTACGAATTTTTTAACGGTGAAAATCATCAGCCCTGCTGGTATTTGTAATGTGGTCCATTTAATCTTTGGATATGATTCATCTTTTGGATAATTCTCTAAAATGATCTTGAAAAATGGATGAACGGTGTGGGTTGATCCCAAAATTTTGATAAATCCAAAGCTCAAGTGGACCATGCCACACGAAACAGTGTGGAATAATGATTTCTACCGTTTATACCTTCCTTGGGCCCACAATAATGTTTATTTTCCATCCAATCTATTCATAATATCAAAAATATATGGATGCAGAGAAAACCCAAACATCAGCTTGATCCAAAACTTTTGTGGCCTCCAAGAATTTTTCAATGGTAGAGGTTCAATCACATTATTTCCCATGGTGTGGTCCAGTTGAGCTTTGGAAATGGTTTCTTTTTGTTCTTTAGACCTAAAATTATCTGTTAACATAGATGAACAGAGTGGATAAAATAAATAAATAACGGTGGACCCCACAGAGTTTACTCAGTATGCTAAGGGTACTATGTAACTCACTTAAATGTAGTGGAGAGGGGTTTCCTTAAAACATTCAAAATCATATATTGGGCCCACCTAAATGTGATTCACATATCCAGCCCACTCATTATGTGTGTCCCACTTGGATGATGGGTCAGACCAAGTTTCAGCTGCATCCAAAACTCATGCGGGCCCCACTAAGTGCTTTTAAATTTTTTAGGATGTCTTCACATAGTTTTTGATGGTATGGCCCACCTGAGTTTCATATACGAATGATTTTTGAGATATATCATAACCTAAAGGGGACACATCAAATGCACGGTGTTGATGTTCGATACACATCATGATGGGGCCCACAAAACTTACTAACATCGATTCTTAGGTTCTCACGAGGTCAGTAAGTTGGGTCACAATTTTGACCAGAATATTTAGCCCATTTTACATGTCTGGTCCATTCACTCTATTTTACTAATCAATACCCTCAATTTGACTAGTTACTCGCCCCGATCAGGCAACATATGAAAAAGATATTTGGCATACAAGATTGATAAACAATTTGAGTGAAATTTGATTTAAACATCTGAAGTTATCTACTCTTCAATCTAGACTAATTACATTGTCCAAAACGGTTAAAGGTTCAATTAGTGGATGTGCCTAATAATTTAGTAAAAAATGTTTCTTTTTTTCACAGATAAATCTCAATTTCCATTTAAAAATCACATTTTCTTTTCAAAATGTATATTTTTTACTCTTAATTTTTCTTTGAAAATTTTAACAAAATATCATTTTTATTATCAAATATTTCAAAAAATAAAATACAAATTTTGAATTTTTATTTTCAACATCTCAAAAAATTTCTCAAATTTTAAATTTTTCTCTCAAAAATTTCAAAATGCAGATTTTTTTTTTCTTCAAAAGCACCATTTTGTTTTCAACTTTTCAATTTTCTTTTTAAATTTTTTCAAAATCTCAATGTTTTTATAAATAATGTTTTTTTAATTTCAATTTTCGAACATTTTTAATTATTTTTCAATATCACAAATTTTTTTAACTTCTTATTTTCCTTTTCAAAATGTCTATTTTTTGTTAAAGTATCGATTTTTTAATATCGTTTTATCTTAAAATTTTCAATTCTTTCGAACTTCTCCATTTTTTTTTAAAAGTATTTTCTTTTGAACTTGTCAATTTTTATCGAACTTCTCAATTTTATTTTATTTTTCAAAATACAAACTCTCATTTTCTTTTTCAAAATATTTTCATTTTTCGAAGTTGTCAAAATTTTTACATTTTTTAAAATCCTTTTAATTTTCTTTTTCAAGATATAATTTTTTTCTCAAAATCAAATTCTTTTTTTCAAAATTATCAACTTTAGTCATTATTCTTTTTTACCTAAAAATAGATTTTTATTAAATCACGGTTTTTCCTTTTCAAAATCTCAAATTTTCTCAAACATTGTTAAAAATTTTAAACTTCTCAATATTCTTTTTCATGCGATATTACAAATCATTTAAATATTAGTTTTAAATAAAATAATAATAATAATAATTTCCACTCATTTGATATAAAAATAAAATAAAAAATTCATTGCATTTAATCAATTGTTAAAAAATAATCTTAGAAACAAATATGTACAATTAAACCACTGAAATTCTATTAAAAAATAATTCTTACACTACAAAAAAAAAAAAACAAAATTTTCCACCATATTTTTAAAAAATTTGAAAAAAAAATGTTGGCAAAACTCCTTTTACGACGGACCATGATCCGCCGTAGAAGCAACTAAAAACCATCGCTAAGTGCTATTTTGGGCGGTAATTTGCAACTGATCATATTCCATCACAAAATGAAAATCTACGATGGATTTTGGTCCGTCGCAAAATTCCATGACTTTTGAACTAGGATTTTCAAGAAAAATGGCATTGGCGATGGACATTTTCAGTTAGCGACGGATTAAATCCGTCATTAAACCAAGCAGTTTTTGCGATGGACAAAATCCAATGCAAATTCACCATTTTAGCATAGTGTCAATTACTTGAGTATTGAAACCTTGATTCCAAATAATTGTAGGACAACCTTCACCTAAATTTTAGGTAGGAAAACCTTATTTCACGAATGTCTTTAAAATCAAAACTTTAAACTAGCAAAAGTAAATAAAAGAATTACAACATTCACCACAAAATTGAAATACATACATCCAACCACCAAAAATAATAAAGCATTCACCACATGACACAAGGATTTATAGTGACTTTCACTGTAAAAAAGTTTTTATAGGCTCACCTTAATAACCTGATACAGTTCCTTATGATTTTCATGGGATATCACAATAAAAACCCAAACTGAGATTTTCACAAGCTATCTCATACAAAACCTCAACTGCGATTTTCATAGGAGATCTCAGAAAAACCTAAACAGAGTTTTAGAAGGTATACTTATCTTCGATCGTAGAAGACGTAGCAGAAGCTCGTATTCGAAGGACCTCTTTCTTAAACGTAGATAACATAATGTTCAATTAGATAGAAAGAGTCTAGGGTTCTATAGATTTTAATTATGAAAAAACCAAATGCTACTTAATTTAATTCTCTTAGATCTTAAAGAGAAGTATAGTTTACTCTCTTAGATTAAGTATAGAATGATCTAAGAATAAAGGGAATTGAATAAGCTATTAAAATAAATTTATAAATACCAACAAATGGCTTGCCAAGTACTTAAGCTTCTCTCTCTCTTATAGAAGAATTATAATAATAATTTTATGTAATTTGGAATGAGAGAAAACCTCAATTTATGGGCAAAGAAGTTAGAACTTCGGCTAGCCCAAGATAGGCTTCGACTAGCCCAAGTTCACTAAATTATGTTCAATGGATTTTGGATTGTGCAGGATAAGAATTATCCAAAATTCGGCTAGCTGAATTTCCACGAATTTCAAAAGTTAATTTTTCTGGAATTTCACCTAAACTTTCTCATGCTGACCAAATTTCAATCTTAGGCTAGCCAAACCAAAATTCAGGCTAGCCTAATTTCCAACAAATATTGTTATTTGCTTCGGGCTTAAAGTTGGGTTGGCTGAGGAAGCTTAGGCTGGCTGAACCAGAAGTTAGGCTAGTCGAATTCCAGGAAAAAAACAAATGTAAAAACCATGATTAAACATTTTTTAAAGTACCTAGTCATAAGGTCTTTCTAGGGTTTATACTACCTTATCAAATATCTGATTCACTTTGGATTGAACTTTGTCTCAGACTTCATCTTAAATTTGGGATTGATCTTTTCTTGAACATAAGCCGATCTTGAGATTGATTTTCTCTTAAACATAAATCGATCTTGAGCTTGATCTTCTCTTGAATATAGACTGATCTTGAAGTTCTATCTTGAAGTGGTATTGTCTCACAAAATTTGACAACCTATGTGTGCTCAACATCCTAGCACTTACATCTCGCCATCAAGGAAGGAGGGGAATCTTGGGTTGGAGGCCATGTTTATAGAGTCAGGAAGCTTTGAAGGTTGCTTGGGTTTCAGTGTGAGTTCAGAACGAGGTCCAAGGTGATTTAAATGGGCAATTATGGAACCCATGTTAATGCAATTATAGCAGGTAAAAAGACGCTTCATGTTCTTAGAAAGTAAGGACATGCATCCGTCATGGCTATTATCTTGGAGGGTCATGCACGACTCCTCATACTCCGGGCACCATGTCATCAATTAGTTATTTGTATAATAGAAAAGTAAAGAAAATGCTAAGTAAGGTGACTGATAATAAAAGAAATCTCGATGGCCAATTTCATTAATCAATGGATACAGTACAAAAGAAGAAGATATACAATTCAAAGGTAGAAAACCGTTGAATCACAACCTCTATTTTCTCCAGTTGACTCCTCGTCTTGTGTAAAATGACCTTGTGTTTGAAGACCGCTTGTCAAACTCGGCCGATAACTTCAATTTAACCCTTAGTAAATGCGGCTAGCTCCTTGACCGTTTTTCTCTTTCGATCATGTTCAACACTCTTCTCTGCAAAATCTATCTTCAACATCATTATTTGTACTTTTATAGTAATAATATGTATGCTGAGGTCCTCCAACTCGGCATTTAATTTTTTTAGTTCTGTGTGGCTAGCCGATAACTTCTCAATAATATCATTGGCCAAAGATACTTAGGATTATGATGTTACATGCTTAGCCTCGAATCGCCCAATCATGGTACAGAGCTCGTACTTTTCTCTGATATATTCCAAGAAATCCCTAAGTGCTGACAGCTTAGCTGAGAGTTCTCATCCGAGTGGGAGAAATTTCGGTATTGATCGATCAACTCATTAAGCTTATCAATTATCTCGATCAATGCAGTCCCTAAAAACCACAAATGCACAAGGGTTTGGATCTCTTCCTTGAGATGTTGTAACTCGGTGGAACAAGCAGGAGACTTGGTCATAGTGACATCGCTAATAAGAGCTTCTCGGAGGGAAGAGATGATGTCTTCAACTGAGAGTAAGTCTTTGGTCATTGCAGTAGAAGTCGAGGCATCATCGGTCGACATCAGCATCGATGTTGGAATTGGTATCGAGCAAGGAAGAGAGATATCAGCCATGAGGACCTCCTCCATTACCTGGCCAGAGATGACTACCTCATGTGTTGTACTCGGTTGAAGAGACTCTTCAATTTCTATAGGAAGAGACTCCGCAGTTGAAGGAATTTGTTAAACAGACGGAGGAATGGGTCGAGGGGACAATCCTCCTTTGGAGCTTTGAGGAGTAATGGTCAGAGGACACTCATCTTCTTCTTCATCTTCTTAATCGACAACAATGGTTGGTTTCTAAGGGATGTTAACAATGTATTAAGACTTTGTGATGACGATTGTAGCCTCCAGAGAAGAATGAGGAGGAGCTTCATTGTTGATGGCCCCTTTAGAGTTGATAGTTTGTACTTTAGCTATCTTGGGGATATCGATTGCAGGCTAAAGTTGTTGTAGTGGTTGAGCCACATTGATTTTCTTTTCTGCGGACGATACTTCTTAAGTAACTACAAAAAGGTTAGAATTAGCAAAAAGATGAGGTGAAGGACTTGGAGAAGTTATATAAGTGAAAATGGTCTCCACCTAAATCAGAATGGACGATGAGGGTGATGAATTGTTTGTCCACAGATTGAGGATTTTTTTTTTATAACAATTGTCATCACTCGAGTAGAAGTTGAGAATGGTGGCGGATTGGGGTGATAGGGAGTAAGGTATTTCTCATTGAACGGAAGGTCAAGGTTATTTAACTTTTCCCTAATTTTCCACCATTTATTCCAACATTTATTATAGTGAGCCTCTTGGTGACGTTTCAGACCTTCTTCAATTTCTTTGGAATAGTGTAACGCCCCGACTTTTCAGGACCCGAGTGTACGACCCGTTTCCCAAAAACCTGGGTGTTAACCTTAAAGGATGGTCAAATATATTTTTTTTTCTTCTTTTATCAGAGTAAGCAGATGAGCATAGAATGGAAAAGTAAGTATAAAGGAAAATTTGCAATTACATTTAGAATATACAAGAGGCTGCCTATAATGACTTATACAAACCAATGTCTCGATATAACAAATATAAGAATCCATAGGATTTACTACATGAAAAATAACATAAAAAATAAACATAAGCCGCAAGACCACGCAACTCCTCGAGATAGATACAGCCATGCAACCCTAGCACTTGTACCCAGCTCTTCATCAGCCTGAACCTGAAAGTCACTTAAGCCACCTGTGCTACCTGTACGGTTATATATTTGATGGATGAGTGGCCAACTCAGTGTGAACTCTCCTCAAGATTACACACCGCCGCATTAGGTAAGCATAGTTATAAAGCAAAGCATACAAAATAATACATGATGCGGGTCTTATTAGATACATAGATACGTGGAATGCAATCAACATCCCGGGGATGCTCATCTGTAAGGACAGTGGGCTCATCACCCATGCAATCATCAAACCTGGGAAACATCATCCAGTCGGAACAATATGTACATCACGTACAATTGTAATAGATGCTGGTTTGTGCCATGTATGCATGATTAGCTAATCCGTTATTAATCCAATTACAACCAGCTATTTTAAGTAAGCTCAAAGGTCACTACGGGGAGCTCAGAGCTCAGCGTAGGCCGATAGCTCACGCATAGTGTCCCATGACTACCATCCCCAGCCCATGAGACTACCATCTTGGGATGTTTAATGGAAACCCATCGACTTGTGGCCAATCATATTACTGTATATGGGGCTTGCCATCGCATGATTTCACGAAATAAAACATTGATCCCATATAGGGAAAATACCCAACAAAGCCACATAGGGCGAATATAAATAACTATGCCACATAGGGCAATATCAAATATGCAATAAAGACCATCCTTAAAAACCACTTAAACACAGTGACCACTGAATGGCAGGCCCACAATGATAGTCAATTTAAACCACCGTTCAATAACCACTAGATCGAAGGTCCATTACAATCACAACCAATCAGGTTACATCCCAAATATGGGTGTACACTTATAAGTGGGGGTTTCCCACTGATGTACCAATTTAAGTCCCACAACATTCCACAAGTAATCCATAAGCATGGGAAAAATGTGCAGGATAAATAATAAGCATGTAATCCAATTCAACAATTAACACATGTGATTTATAAAATGAAGGTATTAATTATCAATCGAGTTTAAAATAAAAACTATAACTTAAGCTAATGAGAAAATGGAAAGCTCAAAGGAAAAGTCGTCACTTGATCAGGAACCGAATCACCTTCTAGTGACGCTAACTGCTTATGCCCTTAGGATTGAATCCTAGCATAAATTATGGATTTATAAGGTTAAATCAAGATTCTACGAGACTATCTGTGGTTCAGTTTATAACCTAAGGTTTAGGTTACTTATTTTTAGGATTTTGATGTGAAATTAGGGTTTTCATCCTTAGGCTTAGCCTTAAACTTAGATCCTGGGATTTGAACTCTACTTGCCATATTAGTTAGGATTAAATCTTAACAATCCCAAAAATATTGTTAGCCTTAGTGTTATACTCATATATGCTAATTATGTTAGTAATGATAGTTCATAAATCCCTATAAAATATACCGATATTAGATTTTATACCTAGATCTAATCCCAACACATAAAAAGATCGACCTAGGGCTTAGATTACCTAGGCCTATGATTTCATCCTAGAGTTTAGGTCTAGGCCAGATCTTAGGGGTTTAATGTAGAGTTTGGGGTTTCATCTTAGGATTTAGTTCTGGGTTTAGATTATGGAATTAAACTCTATTTTGTGCGGTCATTAGTGGTATTATCAAAGGGAGTAATAAATGAACATGATTAATTAAATGAATTAGTTATTACTTTAGGAATATCAGTAATGGCTACTATTATATTAAATTACCTAACAACAACCCACTAAGAATAATAATATTAATAATTCCCAAAACAATTATTAATATCCATAATATTAGCTTTCATGACACTAATAATTATTTTTATGAAAATGATTAGTGTGTCCAAACGTTAATAGCAATATTTTAAGAACGAAAAGATAGAATATTAATATTTTAATAGTGATAATTTTTATGTGTTAACTAATATCTGTATGGATAATTTACTAATTGTTAATCATATCTATATTTAATAATCCTAAAAATGATAATAATATGAGTCAAGTTGACTCGGCTGACACACCACCACCTTCTTTCTTTTGTCTTTTCTTTCTTCTTCTCCTACTGCTACTGGTGGTGTCCAACAATGGCCGGCATCAAGCCTAACCCAGCCCTGGTATAGCTGAGTCGACTTAGCGAACTCACAAGAACAAGCAGCGAGTCGGTGTGCCGACTCGGCATCAACTCGAGTCACCTCCCTCTCTTTCTCCTCTCTTTTTTCCCTCTCTTAGTCTTCCACAAGGCCTGGGATGGATCTGGCCCACGCCCATGTCGGACCGAACTCGGTCCAGCGAGTTGAACTCGCCAGTGGGTCAGGCTGGCTCCATTCGAGCTGGTGTAGCTAGTCATGCACCCCTCTCTCTCTATATCTCCCTCTCTCTTCTCCTCATCCCTGCCTGCTGCAAGTCTAAGAGAATCCGGACTCAGCTCCAACGAAATAGGCCCAGTTCATAGCCCGGACGGCCAGTTAGGGTGGAGCAGCGCAACAACAACTGCACCACACTTCTTCCCTCTTACTTTCTTCTTCTTTCTTTCTTCTTTCATCCCCTGATTTCTTTCTCTCCATCACTCTCTTCCCACACTAGGGACATCATCCGACAGAGAAAACCTGACAAACGGCACACCTGAACCTAGCTAACTCGGTTTGAAGAGGCAGGGAAGACAACCCAGCTTTAATGGCAGATCATTGTAGGGTGAGTTTTCCTCCAAAATGAGACTTCAGGGTGGTTGGAATTCATGCATTATAGCTTAGGGATGCTTCAAGTTGAAGCTCCGTGAAGGTTAGAACGGTGGGTTTGGATGGAGGAGAAAAATGACCATTTTAGGTTCCGACTGCAAGGAATGGAGAGTAGTTCCTTTTGCTATATAGGCTTTCTGTCACACCCCAAATCCGGAAATCGGATTCACAAGAATCCCAATCGCCGAATACGGTGCCGACAGCCTCCGTAGTACCCCATTCTCGGCTCCTAGCATCCATACGCCAGATTTCGATCCTGAGATCCTACAAGGAGGATTTTCTAATGTACATTTAACTCGTAATAAGCATAACCACAAGTATACCCAAATCACAAAGGCAACATCATCATCGCATATCTAGTAATATAAACATTTGAATACAATGCTGAAAGGGAAATACATATGTCAAAAATCAAAACTCCAAAAGTCCGCTGCACGCTCCAAGCCAAACGTTGCTGTGACTTAATGCCACCTGCACGCACTATCGTGCATAAGCTTATAGAAAGCTTAGAGGGTGGTGAAAGTGTGTGCACAAGTGCCAAGTATGCATTACAATGCCATAAACCATACAATTGTCAGAATAAGCGAAAATACCGACAAGATCATGAATCATACGATATTAGAGTAAGCGAAAATACTGACAAGTCCATGAGTCATACAATATCAAAGTACGCAATTATAGATTAGCTATGTAAATGAGGAGTTCAAGAGAGCCAAATATCACATGCCGAGGGTACAATGCAATATGTAAATCCTGCTGAGTCCATCTAAACCATATAGGTGCAGAAACATAACAACCCAAAATGCCATATGCCTGTGGATGTAGTGTAATATACGATGTGAATGAAATGACCAAGCTGGAATGTGAAGTCGGGATGATAGTACGTGGTATCGTAGGCTATGGGGTCTACCATAAGGGACTTCTATCCAAACCAATCCTAAACCTAAATTTGGATAGTCAGACTCAATGTGGTAAACTCCTGATCTAAGGTTAGTCGCGCGCCCCACCAAATAGTGAAGGTACACATTGAATACTCATTCATTCATTCATTCACTATCCACACGAAATTCTGGCCATTATGAAGGTACACATAATAAATAGTTACGCACCACCAATCCGAGTGGATAGTGAATGAATGAATGAATGAGTATACAACTCCTACTCAATAAGTCCACATATCAGTACAGTTCCTCTCTGAGATCATTACCAGGGTTTAGTACACTCAATGCCACCTGCCTCTCCATCAAGCACAAAACTCAATAAGTGGAAGAGACCTCACTATCCACCTGGCCAGTAGTCTGTTAATACCTACCCGGCTAGTCGATAGCAGACCCATTCCTCGAGCTAGTCAAACTCAGCCTAGCTATGCCTACTCCCTCAAGTGTGTAAGGTCACACCAGCTCCCAACCGACTACGACACATTGGGAGACACAGCTTCCTGGTATTCGATACTCGAGCGCTCATGTATATCCACTCGGTCTCGATGTTGGGGCGTCCTTTGGTACTAAAAGGGTTTAGAAATTTTCACCCAGGGCCATCTATGACAGCCCAATTTTAATAACAGATTTTCGGTGTCCCATCTGGCCATCCACGACATGCCTGTAGAGGCTACGACCCTGATGTCGCTAGGGCGTACAGTAATCACAACATATAATGCAAGATGCATGAGTCATACAATCCAGTCATGCATCAATTCTGTGCATACCGTGCGGTCATGTGAGACAATCTCTGCCTATCAGCGAGTCTCATAATAACTTGCCCAATGACATATGCAATGGTCCATAACATCTTATAACAAACATGCATATGATGCGTATGGGCTTGTATCATGATGATATGTTGTCGCATACTCATAATCGGTATCAATAACTAGCACCGATAATCATCATCGACAATCAGCCTCAATAATGTAGACATTTAACCAACATTGCCCCCAAGGAGTGGCCCACATAGAGCCTAACATATAGTGGACCCATGCCTCACACAAAGGCCTAATATACAACACTATGGGCCTCACTCGAGAACTTAATACACATCACGATGGGCCTCTCACATGGGCCTAATATACATCACAATGGGCTCCATCGCCTGGCCCTCAAATGCATCACAATGGGTCTTATCGCATAGACTTCATGTTCATCACATTAGGCCTTAAACATGGGCTGAATACACCTTACAATGGACCTCAACTATGGGCTACATGTACATCATATTGGGCCTCAAACATGGGCCACAGATACATCACATTGGGCCTCAAACACAGGACGAATACACATCACAATGGGCCTCGACTACGGGCCGTATATACATCATATAGGTCTAAACAATCGAAATCGGCCTTGACAATCGGAATCGGCCTCGACAATCGGAATCAGCCTTGACAATCGGCCTCAACAACCGGCCTCGACAATCGGAATCGACCTTGACAATCGACCTCGACAATCGGCCTCGACAATCGGAATCGGCCTCGACAATGATAATCAGAATCAACCTCAACAATCAGTCTCGACAATCGGAATTGGAATCAGCCTCGACAACCGGAATCGGCCTCGACAATCAGAATCAGTATCGACAATCAGAATCGGCCTCGATAATTAGAATCGTCCTCGACAATCGGAATCGGCCTCAATAATCGAAATCAGTAATCGATCTCGACGTAAAGTGACGTCCATAGATGGACGGCCGATGATGGTCCAAGCAATATCAATAGGGCCCATTCGTTTGGGTTAACCCATAAGAGAATGATGAGGATGGGTCTAACCAGGCCTAAGGGAAGGTCACAATGTGGACATTTAACTATCATTGCCCATCAATGTGGATAATTAACCAACATTGTTCCCAAGAAGTGGCCCACATAGAGCCTAACATAAAGTGGGCCGATGGCCTCACACGAGGGCCTCATGTACATCACCATGGCTGTATCAATGGGCCGCACCAATGGGCCTCATAAACATCAAGTAGGCTGTATCAATGGGTCACACTAACAGGCCTCATATACATCAAATGGGTCGTATCAATGGGCCGCACCAATGGGCCTTATATACATCAAGTGGGTCGTATGATTGGGTCGCACCAACAGGCCTCATATACATCAAGTGGGCCGTATCAATGGGTCGCACTAACATGCTTCATATACATCAAGTGGGCCGTATCAATTAGCCTCATATATAACAAGTGGACCACGTCCATGGGCCACACCAATGGGTCTCAAGTGGGCTTGGACCACACCAAAAATCTCGATTCAAGTGGGCCAAAACAAATGGGTCAATCAAATGGGCCAATTCAAACAGGCTGAATCAAATGAGCCCAAACCAACACCCCATTCATCTATTGCTAGAGATCATTTTAGAGCATTGTCACAAAAATGAATCATATCCAAAGGATCATCTGGACCATACCACACCTAACAGTGGTGATGATGATTTCCACTGTTAAATTCCAGTGGGCCCCACCATAGCATTATTTCCCATCCAGTCCATTCATAAGGCCACAAAGGCTTGGATATAGAGGAAAAATAAATCTCGTATTGGTCCAAAACCCTGTAACCCAAGGGATTTCAATGGTGGACGTTCATCCCACTGTTTTCTGTAGTGTGGTCCACTTGATATAGATTTGTCTTATTTTGGTCTTAGCCATTGAGACAGGATCACCAAATAGATGGACGGTTTGGGTGTATTACAAACATCAGGGGTGGGATCCACATGTGTGGCCCACCAGGGGACTGAATCTGCTTCATCATTATTTTATTTTTATTAAAATTTTCTTTTTTAGCCAAAGACGAGCTCACCAGATAAATGGACGACGTGGGACACAAATACACATCACGGTGGACTCCACCCGTCCAAATGATGAATAGACGGCGTGGATGCAAATATACAACACGATGGGCTCCACCTATCCCAGTTGCTGGACGGCGTGGATGGGACCCACACATCACAGGGGTCCCACATACGTGGCTCACCCCAGAAGATATTATAATATAGTATAATATACTATATTATGTTATAATATAATATAATATATAAAAAACTCTAAAGGGCCCACCGTCCAGAGGGTCTGATGTTCTAGATGGTGCAGATATGATGCATTTAACGTGGTGGGTCCACACGAGATTTAGATGGACGGCGTGGGTATAAAACCCATATGTCAATTGAGTAAGCCCACCATCCAGCCCATCTGGATGGTGGGATCAAAGCACGCATATCATAAAGGGAGGGGCGCACACGTGTATGGCTGAGATGAAACACATGTCATGTGGATCCCACACGTGCTGAGGCATAATGCAGCAATGCGTTGCTGTGTGAGACACGCACACCACCAATCCTTTCCAATAGGGTGGGTCCCACGTGGGGCCCACCATATATACATATGTTATATAATATAATATAATATTTTATGTTATCGTTAAAATGGTGGTATGGGACACCATGGTCGAGCTGTCGGGTTGGCGACGAGCCTCCCCATAGGGTGAGTCGGGCATGGTGGTATGGGACACCATGGTCGAGCTGTCGGGCTGTCGGGCCCACCCTACAGGGTGAGTCGGACATGGTGGTATGGGACACCATGGTCGAGCTGTCGGCCTACGTTGGGGCGACGAGCCTCCCCGTAGTGACCAGTGAGTAATCCAAACTCGTGAGCCGAATACGGTGGTATGGGACATTGTATTCAAGCTGTATGCCTCCATTAGTGCAGCCTGGTTGTGGCCCACAGTCGGGTTGGCGACGAGCCTTCGAAAATAGACTACGAGTTGGTAGGGCGTGGTGGAGTGACCTCGAGTACAAAATAGGCCTACCCTGGCACAGCTTGGCCGTGGTCCCTAGTCAGGTTGGCGACGAGCCTTCGAAAATAGACTGCCAGTTGGTAGGGTATAGGCGGTAGTAACCTGAACTTGCCTATCGTTTGTGATTAACTGGGATTAACGACCCTATGGATCATTGTTTGAGAATTGATATAAGGGAGGTACCTTACTTTTCCAATCCTGCTGTTTGAAAAGGACTAATAAAAACTTGGTAATCATGCTCATAACATAACATTGCATGTGCCCTGGGTTGAAGAGCACAGAGGGAAGAAAGTATGCTGTGACCGTAAGATGGTGTCGCATGAGGGAGTGTAGGCGAGGGCATACATCATTATTCATATCATTCTTGCATTAATAAGAGTATCTAGGAATGTTTGATTGTACTACTTTATCATTATTGCTTGACTGAGTTGATAACATGTTAACCTATGTTTTATAGTTCCACTGAGTTGATCACTCACTCCCACGTTACGGGACGGTATTGTACACACCAACCAGACCTTGTCTTAGTTTTAGATGATGGCGATGATTGCAAAGCGGAGCTGGACTTTTATGATGATGAAGAGGGTTTCTCCTGTGTGCAGCTATCAGGCGGGTCTATGTAAACCATCTTCTAATCGATGGGATTACAGGGTTGTTGATTAGATGCCATTACACTTTAGTTTATACTTTTGGAACACCCATGTATATTCATTTTGTTCATTTTTGGTGTATACATGACTATATTTAACCTGGTAACATGTTCATACTCTGGAGACTTACAATAGTTTATAAATTTTATATATCTATCACAGTCTTCCGCTTGTGTAATTTAACTGTCTCTGGAGTATGATATGCTGTTTTGGTCTAATCCCACTCATGTTTCAATGAACTTGTCGTAATCATCATTATCTATGTTGCATAAGTGATGCGTTGGAACTCGGGAACTGAGCTTTGCTCGACCTCTAATTTTCAGGGTGTTACAAGATAGTATCAAAGCATGTTTTGGATTAAACCAGACCTGGGTTATGGTCACATGACGTACACTGACGCTTTTCGACATAGTTGGGTGGGAGAGAAATGTAGAAACAAGCTTAGGTTTCCCGATTTCGCCAATTGGTGAAGTTCACCGAAATCGATCACTTTGTTTAGGTCTGTACCCATCCGTGATCCCATGAGTCGATCCCAGATCACCCCAAGGCCGTCAATTAACGGGTTTAGACCATGGTCAACCCCATTCCAGCCTTCAAAAATCTCTATGTGCAGCTGTACATCAGAAACATACCCGAAAGGACCCGAAACGACTCGAATCGAAGTCGGGGGCCAAACTGAGCAAGTCCAGGGGGACCCAAGGTGGGCCCTGCACGTTTTTTGACCAGGGGGGGGGAGGACCTCGGCGGACTGGCGATCCCTCTCCAGAAGGTCCAAAGGTCGGCAAGGCCCTCACCGATTCCGCGAGGCCTCACTGCCAGACGGGACGGGCCAGGGAGGCCGGCTCTGGCCGGTGCTTCTTAGGAGTTGTGTGGCCCACTGACGCATGGGGGTTTGATTTTAAACCCCCCTATTACTCCTTCCCTTCACAAACTCCCCCTCTAAGCTCTCCTTTTCTCAATAAAACCCAAAAATCTTCACTCAAATCCCCCCTCCAATCACTTTTCCTTCCATTTTCGTGCACCACTCACGCCACCCTTTCAAACTCTCACTCATCGCTGTTCACCTTCTTCCGTTCCTTCCATTTGAGCACAAAAATTTGTGTTACGTAACCTTCACAACCTCCACATGTTCGGCCAACTACATTCGGTGAGATTAAGGTGGATGGAATTGTAAAAGTAACAATAAATGTATGTGTAAGGTATTATCCCTAGATTGGGTGTATCCCATGGTTTCCAACACCATGTTTGGAATGTATACAATTAGAAGTAAATCCCTGGATTTCCTTTCAAATTACGCTTGGAAATTCATCATCATGGGATTTTAAAATCCCATCTCACACTTTCCAACACAAGGCTCATTTTCCAAAGCTTATAAAAATTAATTTTAATCCCATCCCACCCTCCTACCAAACATGTCACTCCCAATCCCGAGGTGGGATTAGCAATGTAATCCCTTTTAATACAACTGAAGACCACTGGCTAAATAGGCCCTTAGAGCTTTAAACATAAAGTTGGTAGTCTTAGATTTTGAAAATTTTGACAATATAGGGAATCCAATAAATTAATAACATGAACTCTAGGACCTCCTTAGTTGGCACGGTCTTGTGTGTAGTGCTCGAGCACAGTTAAATTCAAGTTTGGGCAACTCAATTCCAATCAGACAACTTTGACCCTAAGCGATAAAACAATTTCATGTATTAGAAATGGTATGAAATCGTCTAGCGTATGAGCGTAGACTTTGGATTATAACTATTGGATTACTGCTACTCGTAAGTTAAGATTATGCTACTGGTTAAACTAAGGGACATAAAAGACTAATGATGCTAAGATATTTGAAAGATAGATTTAGTAGTTGACTTGATTAGGTTGGAGTGGGACCTCATTCCCTCATTGAATCCCCTTAATACTTATAGGCTTCTTTAGTAACTCTTAGGAAGCTTGTTGAGGATAGAAACTATTCACACTCAGAGAAAACTTATATATCCCTTGGATTTAATGTTAAGTCAAATCAATACACCCCTTAGAATTGTCTTCCTAAAGACTTATTACAAATGGGAACACGAAGTAGAGAACTATATATAAGTGAGGTATTCGCGGTTTGAATTGAATTCTCAATTCTGGTAGTGACCAATGAACTCACTGCTCTGATCAAGAAGAAGATCGAGATCAACTAGGATAAAGAACTAATATGACAATTTTCTATCCTAGCTAGGCAGAAGGTCTATGTATCCAACTCAGACCCACTACACAACTTTCCTTCCGTGTTGGCCGACCACTTACAACCAAAAGTTTATTACTTCGTCTTTGAGAAGTGTTAAGAATATATAGCCAATAGAGATTTTCTCTTTAGGCCCAAGGAATTTCCCAAATGGGCAACAAACAGTTATGAATTAGGTCCCAAATCATATGCCATGTTGGCATACATATTATGCATATAAACTTAGAAAGATAGCCTGCCTGTTAAGCTAGACATGATTAAATAAGGTAAGTCGGGACTGTGAGAAAAGTCCTCCTTGAGCCTTGAGAGTAGAAATAATTTTTAAGGGGAGTAGAACATTTTAAGCCTAATCTAGTTAAGCCGGTTTATACATCCTTATAATCAAAGTGGTGTAGCAGAAACGTGGTGGGCCCCTGCCCCACTAGCCCAGGATCGAAGGAAATTGATCCAGGTGGTGCGTAGGGATAGGTCACTACATAGGGTTTGAATCTTCCTTAGAAAGTCAACTTTGAAGTTACTGGAATAAAAGCAATTAGGGTCCAAGTTCCAAACCAATGCATACTAAAAATAGGCCTAACAACGGGTACGAACTGAACTACAAAAGCCAAGGTCAGTGCGTTTACAACCGTGCTCATTGAATACGAACTTAATAGAAGCCTTATCCAATGGTAGGGCGAACCAATTGTAAGGAGGGAAGACTAAAATGAGCCAGAATAGCATTGATAGTGTACACCCTAGAATGCATATAAACTTGAAGTCAATTAAGCTTAAGAAAAGGAAATAATGAAATCTTTACTCATTACCCTTAGCCAATTTCGGGGACAAAATTATTTTTAAGGGGGGTAGATTGTAACACTCCAGATTTTTGCCAACTTGGAGTTAGACGTCCTTGGGCAATGAGTCGATCATAACACCCTAATTGACTTCTCAGAACTCAATCTTAAAGCCTCAAATCCTCTTTTTTAACACCTCGAAAAAATCCATACAAAGACCCAAGTACCACCTCATGCAGAAATCACTCAGGACCAAATTCTTTAGAAATTAAGCGCAATTAACTAGGTGCTAAACTGGTTTACCTGTGAAATTAGCACTAATCACTTTAAATACGATCTGCAAGACCCAAAACTTGTAGAATCATTGGCGCTAGGTTATCCAAAAAACTAGGATCAATCTCATTACCCAGTTGCTCTCGGGAGCACATTGAAACTTCGTATCGGACCTGGACTGCACGTCGAAAGTCCAATTACGGCGAAACTAAACGATTATGACCGCCTTGCTAGGTTTGACTACCATCTCGAAAATCAAATCCAGATAGTGTCCAGAAATGCACAACTTAGCCCAGAGCGAAGTGTGTGAGAAATGTGAATATATTTAGAAATGAAATCTAAATTTAAGTAATCTGAGACTTGTCGCTTGCGGACCGAATATAAGGATTCAGACCATCAGAATCAGACCTAAATACACCCTTGGATCAGGAGAAATTTTCCATACATGGCAGTGTACTTGTGGCCCTGATTGAGTTTCGGTGATCGTTGAACTAAAACTGGTCCGCCACAAGCGATCTGGAAACCTGATTGGAACAAAAACTCAGCTTGACCAAGATCCATCATAAGGGAACTTAAGTCTGACCTTTGAATCAAGGGGAAGCTTTAGAAGTGCTCCGTTGAGCTGAAACAGATGCTCTTTGGACATAACCTAAGTATACCTTGGCCCTGGGGTCATTTCCATCAGTTTTAGGCCTATATAAGGACCTTAAACCCTCTCTCATTCACTCCATACGAATTTGGAAAAAACCCTAGGTGAGAGAAGAGAGTAAAGAGAGAGAAAGTGAGAGAGAAGTTAGAGTCACTCCTGGGATTCGATCCCTGCTATTCTGCGTGCCCATCCATCACTACCAAATCGCTATTCCGGCGATTCTGACTTCGTTCTTAGGTAAGAAAATGTAACCCTAATCCGTTATAGGGTTTTGAATAGCGAAATAATGAAATATCTAACCTAGTTCATGCTATAGGTTGTCATTCTGCCAGTGACAAAAACTACGTGTTTAAAACGACTCCATTACGCATTTATTGGCGTAAGGTGCGGACTATAGATGTATAGGTTATGGTTTTCAAGGCTTTTAATGTCGGTTAATGATTTATTCTTGACGTGGATACTATTTCACATGCAAAATTCAATGTCTGTTTTGTGTTTCAGTTATATACGAACTATGTGGAGTTTAGCGTATTCTTTGTATTTGTAGAAAGTACCATATACGTATGAAATTTGAAAGTGTGTTTGCCATGATTAACTGCCGTCTATGTATGTTAGATATATGTATAATAACTCATGGGGGAAAGGATTTGCCTTAATACATGTTATATCAACATACGTTGTGTATGTTATTATGTGTAGCTTAAGTGTTTGTGAAAATGACTGAATGAGTATAGAATTTGCATTCGTGCTCACCATAACTAATTGTCGTGGATATATGATTGTCGTATAGGCTGCAACCCTTTGACGAAAGGATTTTCCCTTATATGTATGATAACTAATATATAATATGTAAGACCCATATCCCAGACCGTACCGTTTTATAGGTTCCCGCGGTCTTTCCAGTCGAATTTTGGCAACCTTCAACCCTTAACCGGCGTTTGTGCGCGACCCCGATTCACATGCCGTCAATCTAATTCGACTCTAATGCGAGACTTGTACCATTGCGACCGCGCTGTTGCCGCGGTTCCAATGCCGCGACTCGCGCACCGATCCGATGACCTGGTTAAGAGATGTAGACCAACGTTCGGTACAAGGAAAACACCATTCGTATGAATTTTGAGAGAATCTCTACAAAAGGTCACATCAATCATCCATCAATCAATCCCATCATGTTAAGTACACATCACTTCAAACTCTTCCCCAAGCAACCCCCAAAGTCAAAAAGTTCTTACACCACCCATGCTTTTCTTACACCATTTGCCACAAAAGTCAAAAAGGTCTCTTATACACCCATCACCACCACATCCATCACTCACTCTCTCTCTCTTTACAACTCTCTCTCTCCCCTTCATTTTCAAACTCATTCCAAGCAACTCCAAAGCCTCACACATCCAAGCCCTTCCCCATCTCTCCCAAAAACCACAAGTGTGGCCCACCCTCTCATCTCCCATCTTCACCATCCAAATCTCATCTCCTCTGTTAGAATCGAAGCTAAGGAGCAAAGGAAGCCTAAGGATCAAGAAGGAATGGTGGGTGATCTTGGATCTCCACTTATTTTATTTATTTTGTGATTCAAGGGCCACTTGTGGTGGGACCCACCTTGATGTAGTTTTGTATCAAAGAGGGGCCCATAGTGGCGGGGCCCTTCCAACTTTACTGGTGTCTCTCTCCCTCTCTCTTTCTATGATCTTGGCCACCCATGATGTGTGTATTTCATCCATGCCATCTACCGATGGACACCATCCATGTGGGACACACCATGAGGTTTATGTACCATCCCAACCACCCATTGGGGGCCCACCTTTGAGGTGGCTATTAGTGGGTGTGGCTTCCAGTGGAGTGTGATCTGAAGTGGGCCCCAACTCCACGGTTCACGTGGTAGGCCGAGTGAAAGATACTCTGTTTCAACGCTAGGACCCACCCAGATCCACGGCCCAAGTGGCAGACCGAGTGGAGATGCCTCGTTTTAACATAGGAGGTCTTGGCATCGGTCCTGTGGAGCGGCTAACATGCAGCAGCAGAGAAAGATTTTAGGTGGGCGGCTCATGCAGGCCTCACCTTGATATATGTATTCAATCCTCGCCGTCCATCCAATCCCTTACCTCATTTTAGGCGTTGAACCGAAAAATGAGGTGAATTCGATAATCAGGCGGGCCATACCATGAAAAACCTTGTTTCCTACCGTTCAAAGCTTTTAGGACCCACCTTGTTGTATCAACATACCAAACATACTATATATTGGACTTGTTTGGTGTGTTTTGAGCCCTAGAATTCATTGGACGGATTGGATTTCTCTGATGTGGGCCCCACCTGTGAAAAACCACAGGAAAACCGATTTTTTTCAAAAAAAAGAAAAAAAGAAAGGAAGCACCAGCGCCGGCTGCTGCTGTCAGAAGGCACGCTCGGCGGACAGTCGGGCGAGCAGCCACCCACGTCTCCTGCCATGGGCCCCACCATGATGCTTATTTATCATCCAAACCATTTATTTGGTAGGCCACCTCCTGAGGTGGGCCCCCTCCAAAGATCAGGCCGATCTGAGTCTCAGATAGCCCACACTAAAGAAAACAGTGTCAATTGAAGGTCTGCCATTGAAACCCTTTTTCGGCCGACAGAAGTTTTGGATCACGATGAAATTTGTTTTTCCCCTCTATCTTGGCCTGCGTGACCATATGGACGGCCTGGATGGCTTGTAAACATTAAGGTGGGCCCCACGTGGAACCCACACTGATTTATGTATTTTATTCCACCGTCTGCCTAGACGGTGGAGCCCACTGTGATGCATGTGTTCTATCCCCACCGTCCAGTGGATGGTGTGGGTGTGTGCGTGGGTGCATGCGTGTGTGTGCGTGTGGGTGCATGCGTGTGTGTGCGTGTGGTGTGTGTGCATGTGTGGCTGTGTATGTGTATATATATATATATATTATGTATATATATATACTTGATGGTGGGCCTTCCTGGGACCCACCATGATGCATGTGTTGTGTCCAAGCTGTCGATCTATTTTGCAAGCTCATTTCTTGGCGTGAGCTAAAGAATGAGTCAGATCTATAGTTCAAGTGGACCCCACTTTGATATATGTATGAGGCCCATCTTGGGCTATTTGTGGCCCATCCGTTGAGGCCCACCTGTATATGCATGAGGCCCATATGATTAGGCCCATCTTGATGTAGTTTGGGCCCAACCATTGGGGCCCACCTAATATACTTAAGGCCCATGTTATACGGCCCATTTGTTGTACCTAAGGCCCATGGGTCGAGGCCCAATTAGATGTACACAAGTCCATTAAGATGTATGACCTTACCATGGTTTGTGTAATGATGTTATGGCAACAGTGCCTTGGGAGCAATGTTGGTTTGACGTCCACATTGTAGAATAATGTCGGTTAAATGTCCGCATTATGATTCTCCCTAGGGCCCATTGTTAGGCCCATACTTGTAGGCCGTCTAGGCCCATCTTCGTTATGAACAACATGTAACACCCTGTACTTCCCAGTACTCGGGTGTTACCATGTAGATTAATTTAATATAAACATATATAAATAATGCAACCTAGATATATACACACTAAGAAATGAATATACTTTGTAAAGACTTAAAATTTCATGCTAAAATGATGCATGTGTATTTAATGTATATAAGACATTATGAAAATAATATTATATTAAATAATTATAATGAAAAATAATTTCTGAACATGAAATCAAATTTTAAATAATAATGTAGCATGGAATATTGTTTTTATATACGTATGTATACAAAAGTCATTAGATAATTAGATGGAATTGTATATTATTTAGCAATATTATCGAATACTAATATAATTTTAATTAAATATGATATTGTGTATTATGAATTATGTATGTGAATGAATGTGTGAACAACAGCATGTAATTAATGATATGTTAACATTAAAATTATATTTATATATATGTGTGAGGTTTTAAATATTGTAATTACAAGTAATAATAATAATAATAATAATAATATTATTATTATTATTATTATTATTATATTAATATTGGTATCAGTTAGTAATATATAACGAAAGCCTTTCATGTGGCCCATTAGGAGTTTTTAACTGTTGACGTCCAACTTCGGAATCATCCGACCACTAGATTGACAAGAAACCACCACACGACTGCAAATCACGTTGTGGGCCCCACCTAGACCTTTGATCAGCCTGATCTCCGGTCATGGACCCCTATTAGGACCTCCAAGCGTAATGGGTGGTGTGGATCTTTCTCAAACATCATGGTGGACCACAACTCACGGTGTGTGTGCACAACCAGGACATGCACCCGTCGTGCACTGTTCGGCCCTGCACGGTCAAAGCGGGCTGACCCGCTATTTCCCTTAAAAGAGAGGAATCTCTCTCTCTCTCTCTATGCGTTTTGGGAGCGAATGGAAGTCATCCGGTTTTTACGATCTGTGGCCCACCACGAGGAACCATCAAGGTGATCCAAACCGTCCATCGTGTGCGCAGCAAGGTCCTAAACAAAACCTAACTTCTCCCGCATGCGGAAACACGTGTACATGCACACCATCTTCGACCCAAACAGGCCTACAAACACAAAAATTCCAAAAGTAGAAACTGTTTTTCTTCTTGCCAGCTCCACGATCCATGTGGAACGTCCTCTCTCAATCCTGACTGTCCCTTTGAGGGTTATCCTAGCCGTCCATTGATGGCTCACGTGAGCTAGGGCTTTCCATGGAAAAACAGACACAAAAACCACCTTGTTTGTAGCTGTTTTGAGAAAACCGGATGCTGGGATCAAATTCCAGCCTTCCATTCGCATCCAACGGCCTAGGAAAAGCCGGTCTTCCTATAAGAAAAGGAGAGAAAACGTTTCTCTATCGATCTCTCTCAAAAACCCTAGAAAACGATTGTTTCCATTCTACCTTCGAACCCACTAGCCTATCCTCTCCCAAGCTTCGAAAATACTTGTGGGTAAGCTTTTAGAGTCCATACGGACCTTCTGAAAGGAGCCGATCAGAGGTGGAAGCATTCGTTTGAGATCTGCCATTAATGACAGCTTCTTCTTCCTCGTTTGGAGCTGCTCCAGGTCGTCTTGAGTTAGGACGGAACCAGGTCTGCAGAACAGCAAAGAAACAGAAAAGAGAGGAAGGAAATAGAATGAGGGAGAGAGAAGAAGAAAGAAAAGAGAAGAAAGGAGAAGGGTGGTGCGGCTGTTGCACCACACCACCATGACCCACTCGTCCTGCTGAGTTTGGGCTGGGTCAGACCAGTTGGCAGGTCATTGCCAAATACCACCAATAGAAAGGAAAAGAGAAAGAAAACAGAAGGAGGAAAGAGAAGAGAGGAGAAGAAGTCAATGAGAGAGAAAGAGAGGGTGGGTCAGTGGCTGCTGTAACCCGACTCGAGCTCAACTCAGGCTCAGGTCCGGCCCAGGTGATCGCTGGATGTTTCAGCATTTAAAAAAAAAAGGAGAAAAGAAAAGAAAAGAGAGCAAAAGAGAGAAGAGGGAAGAGCTGAGCCAAGTCGCTGGGCCGAGTCATGTAAACTGGGGCTGCTGACCATGTGAGTTGGGCCTAGCTTGGTCCAGTAAACCTAAGAAGGAAAAGGAGGAGAAGAAAGAGAGAGAACCGGTGGGTGGTGTGTTGAAGCGAGTCAACTCGGCTCAAACCGAGTCAGCCAAGTGAGGGTTTCCACCTCTTCTCATTAACTAGATTTGTTATTCACCTTCATTATTTTCTATCTGTTATTCAATGCTAGTAACTAGAAAATTCAAATAAATACTATGGTATATTAGTTAGTGTTGTTGGTTATACTTCTATTATTAACTACAATAAAGATGATTACTATTAACATGTTACACTGATATTAATTATTATCGACGAAACTACCACTGATGACATTAGCATGGTGTCCATCACATGAAAATACTATCTCTAGTATAGGTTATACTATTTACTAAATTGTAATGCTAATTATTATCATGGTCGAGTATTAGTTATATTATTAATATTAAGGTGTAACTAGCCATGTTACTATTATATTATTTAAGCTACTCATACATCCAAGTTCTATTCCTAGAATTGAACCCTAGGATGAAGACTCTAAATCTACGTCAAAGTCCTAAGTAATCTAAATCCTAAGTTAAAACCTTAACCCTAAGTAGTGTGTCAGGATTGGATCTAATTGTAGGATTTCATAATTCATGGTAAGTCATAACATCCATTATCATGATGGGGATTGATAGTTACGATTTAAAATCATTAGAAAATATTATCATTACTATTAGTCCCTATGTAACATCCCGGATTTTTATCAATCTGGAATTAGATGTCCTTAGGCAATGGGTCGCTCCTGACACCTTACTAACCTGTCAGAACTCAATTCCACAGTCTAAAATCACTTCTTAACCCATTTCCTTCACAAATCCCACCCTTCACCACCTTGTTCTTTCAGTTATTACAAGTACTTTCACTCTAGACACTATCTTAAACTAGCTAAGTATTATAGCTTGGATCACCTTTTGTACAAACTACAAAGGCCTAGGTACCAACTCAGACATAAATCTTATAGGACTAAATCCTTTAGAAATTTGATAAAGTTAACTAAGTGTTAAACTAGATTAGCTACGAAATCCACTTGATCCACTTTAAATATGATTTGCAAGACCCAAAACTTGTAGAATCATTGACGCTAGGTTACACTAAAATCTAGGATCAATCTCATTACCCAGTTGCTCTCGAGAGCACATTGAAACTCCATATCAGATCTGGACCGCACGTCGGAAGTCCGATTAACACGAAGTTAAGAAATTACGACCGCCTTGCTGGGCTTGACAACCATCTCGGAAATCAAATCCAAATAGTGTCCCAGTGCTATTCGCTTGAGCTCGGAGCGAGGAGTGTGAGAAATATGAAAATAATTCTAAATTAAATTCAAAATAGTGAAATCTGAGACTTGTCGCTTGCGGATCAATATTAAGCAACCAGACCGTCAGAATCAGGCCAAATTTCACCCTCGGATCAGGGATATTTCCCCAAACATATCCATGTACTAGGAATCTCCGATCGAGATCCACTAACCGTTGAATTAAAACTGGTCCGCTACACGTGATCTGGAATCCCGACTGAAATGAAAACTTAGTCATACCTATATCCAGTGTTAGTGAGCTTAAGTCTGACATTTGGCTCAAGGGGGGCCACCAGAAGTCCTCCGTTGAGCTGAAACAGCCTCGCTTTGGCTATAACCTAAGTATACCTTGACCTGAAGTCTATTTTGGTGACTTTTTAGGCTATATAAGGACCTTAGAACTCTCTCTCATAACCATATGAATTTGAGAGAAACCCTAGGGAGAGAAGAGAGAAATGAGAGAAAAAGTTGGAGAGTTGTGGGAGATCCTTCCTATCTTCTTTTCCTGCCACTACACAAGCTTCACCACTCCATTCTCGTTGCTTTCCCAGTGACTCCGACGTTGTTTCTAGGTAAGAAACCCTAACTCTAACCTGTTTTGGGGTTTTGATAGTTGTAAGTTATGAAATAGCTAACCTATTTCATTCTATAGGCTACTAAACTGTCGTATACGAAAGCTTATGTAACAACCCGAAAATGGGGGTTGAGTAGTAATTCAACTCCCGAGTTCCAGAACATCACTTATGCAACAAAATAAATGATGATTGAATGTTGACTGTATTCGTGCATTGAACATGAGTTAGATTAAACCAAAACAGCATATCATACTCCATAGACAGTTAAATTGCAAGCGGAAGACTGTGATAGTTATATAAAATATAAAAACCGTGGTGAGTCTCCAAAGCGTGATAATGTTACCAGGTTAAACTAATTACAAGTACAATTCTAAAATATACCAAATGTGAGGAACTGTAATGTCTTCTATCCCAAGTATCATAGCCCCGTCAATACATTACCAGGTCTTCATAGACCTGTCAGAGAGTTATATGTAGGAGAACTCCTTCTCAACATCATAGTAGTAGTCTGGCTCTACTTCATAAGCATCGCCATCACCTAAAACTCAACAAAACTGGTTGGTGTGTACAACACCATCCCGTAACGTGGGAGTGAGTGATCAACTTAGTGGAATAATAAAGCATAGGTTAACATGTTATCAATTTAGTCAAGCAGTAATGATAAAACAGTAAAATCAAACACTCCTAACTACTCTTATTAATGCAAGTATGAATGCAGTCATGATGTATGCCCTTGCCAAACCACCCTCATGTGACATCATCTTACATTCACGGATGCATACCTCCCTTAGTGCTCCACATCTACCAGGCACATGCGGTGCGATGATGAGCATGATTACCGAGTAGTTATTAGTCCATTTCAAACAGCAGTATTGGGAAACTAAGCTACCTCCCTTGTATCATTCCCAAACATGATCCATTCTAGGGTCGTCAATCCTAGTTAATCTCATACAATATTATGGTTCGAGAGGTATTACGAAGGCATTGCAAAGGGCTCGTCACCCGTCAGCACGAATACAGATCTCACCGTATGCGACTCAATTGTTGGCCGTTAGCTCGAATACAGGTCTCACCGTATTGGCTCAATCGCGGGCCATCAGCTCGAATACAGGTCTCACCGTACTTGGCTCAACTCATACTCTAGTTGCTGCGAAGGGCTCATCGCCAATCACAGACTTTAGAGTTTACTCGAAGACACTACAAAGGACTTGTCATCCGTTAGCACGAATACAGGTCTCACCGTACTCGGCTCTCACCGTAGGTGTCGACAGCTCGAATACAGTGTCCTATGCCACCATATTCGGCTCACGAGTTTGGTTGCTCAATGGTCACTATGGGGAGGTACGTGGCCCCAGCGTAGACCGACATCTTGACCACGGCGTCCCATACCACCATGCCCGGCTCATGAGTCTTAGCTGATCGAGGTACCATGGTTAAAGGGATTTCACCAGTAAGTTTGGTACCCTAGGTTCAAGCAGTTGCTTTCAAACATGGTGAACAAACATTAGACAGATCTGGTTACTTGGCGAGCTCGACTAGCACGAGTGCCCGTTGAGTTGTACGACATGAAGTGCATAAACACTTCGTGTGGCCTAACCACTGCCGACAAGCAACGCACGACTCGGGTTTGTCAAACACGTCCTATGTGGCGGATGAATCTCAGCCACAAATTTGATCCCATTACTGACTGCCTGAACCATACAATAGCACCAATCACATTCAATTGTAGATAGGTAATGCAGTAATGGATCAAGATTCAAATCATACAATCAAGTCTGGTATTATCCGTTTAGGGCTGCCAGGGCTATTGCACGCACTCGTTGCTCCACTCCCCCATCACCCATGACGGATCATACAACATAAACATGAATTTAAACATACGCATTACATAAACAAAATCATACAATCAGTTGAGCATATTAACAAGCATATCATAAAGCATATTAACAAGCATATCATAAAGCATATTATAAAGCATGTTATAAAGCATGTTATGAAGCACTATATAAATAGGAATACAAACACATATATTTCATAAGTGGTTAAAGTGAACAACCTCATGGAGGAAATCATACATGTCTCTAAAGTAGTTGAGAATCCCATCTCAACACCTACCTAAGGCATCATCATCCAAACACTTACTCACACAAGCATTTTCACAAACACTTAACATACACTATTTCAACATACTTAGTGTTTGTTGGCAAAACATGTATTAGGATGAGTCCTTTCGCCAAGCAAATATTTTACACATATATAATATATTCATATAACAAACAATCATGACAAACACATCTCCAAAATTTATACGTATATGGTACTTTCTAGAATATATTATTTCTACATACATAGTGTATATTAGCAAATCATGTATTATGGCGAGTCCTTTCGCCAACTAAGTATTTTATCCATATATATTATATTAATACAACAAATAATCATGGAAAACACATTTTTAAAATTTATACGTATACGGTATTTTCTACGAATACCTAGTATATGTAAAATTCCATATTCTATGCCTTTAATCGAAACAGAAAACAGAAAGCACTTTGTACATGTGCAATTGCATACAGATCATGAATCTATCATTATCTGACATTAAAAGTGTTGAAAACCATAACCTATACACCTAAAGTCCACACCTTTTATCGTAGAATCGAAACGGAGTCGATAGAATTGCTAAGTTTCCATATTCGGCAGTTTGGCAACCTGGAGAACGAAATAGGTTAGCTATTTCATAACCTACAACCTATGCAACCCCAAAACAGATTAGGGTTAGGGTTTCTTACCTAGAAAAGGAGCTGAAATCACCGGGAAAGCGATGAGAATGGAGTGGTTGAACATGTATAGCAGCGGCAGGGAGATGCTCCCACATCTCCCACACTTTCTCTCTCTTTTCTCTCTCTCCTAGTTTTCTCCCAAATTCATATGGCTGCAATGAGAGAGGGTTTAAGGTCCTTATATAGCCTAAAAACTTATTGAAATAGACTCTAGGTCAAAGTATACTTAGGTTATAACCAAAGCGGACCTGTTTCAGCTCAACGGAGGACTTCTGACAGGCCTCCTTGAGCCAAAGGTCGGACTTAAGCTCACAAACTATGGATCTAGGTTCTATTAAGTTTTCGTTCCAGTAGGGTTCTCAGATCACGCGTGGCGGGCCAGTTTCAGTTCAATGGTCAGCGGATCTCGATCGGAGATTCCGAGTACATGGATATGTGTATGAAATTTCTCCTGATCCGAGGGTGTAATTTGGCCTGATTCTGACGGTCAGGTTGCTTAATACTGACCCGCAAGCGACAAGTCTCAGATTACTATTCAAGATATTTATTTTGTAAAGAAACAAGTGTTTTCACACTCTCTCGCTCCGGACTCAAGCAAACAGCCGTGGGACACTATCTGGATTTGATTTTCGAGATGGTTGTCAAGCCCAGTAAGGCGGTCCTAAGTCCTTAACTTCGTGTTAATCGGACTCCCGATGTGCAGTCCAGACCTGATACGGAGTTTCAAAGTGCTCCCGAGATCAGTCGGGTAATGAGTTTGGTCCTAGGTTTTAGGGTAACCTAGCGTCAATGATTCTAAAAGTTTTGGGTTTTGCAGATCGTATATAAAGCAATTCAAACGGATTACGTAGCTCAGCTAGTTTAGCACTTAGTGACTTTGTCTCATTTCTAAAGGATTTAATCCTAAGTGATTTATGGTCGAGGTGGTACTCAGGCCTTTGTAGTTTGTATATAAAGTGATCCAAGTTATACTACATAGCTAGTTTAAGATAGTGTCTAGGGTGAAAGTACTTAGAAAAATTGAAAGATCAAGGTGGTGAAGGGTGGGATTTGTGAAGGAAATGGGTTCAGAAGCGATTTTTAGACTGTGAGATTCAGTTCTGACAAGTTAATAAGGTGTTAGGAGTGGCCCATTGCCTAAGGACGTCTAATTCCAGGTTGGCAAAAATCTGGGTTGTTACAGCTTAGCAAACCTATCGGATTCGTTACGATTCTACGACAAAAGGTGAGGACTTTAGGTGTATAGGTTATGGTTTTCAACGCTTTCAATGTCAGATAATGATAGATTCATGATCTGCATGCAATTGTACATATACAAAGTGCTTTCTGTTTTCCGTTTCGATTAAAGACGTAGAATATAGAATTTTACATATTCTAGGTATTCGTAGAAAATACCGTATACGTATAAATTTTGGAAATGTGTTTGCCATGATTATTTGTTGTATGAATATAATATATATGGATAAAATACTTAGTTGGCGAAAGGACTCGCCTTAATACATGATTTGTTAATATACACTATGTATGTAGAAATAGTGTATTCTATAAAGTACCATATACGTATAAATTTTGGAGATGTGTTTGCCATGATTATTTGCCGTGTGAATATATTATATATTCATAAAATACTTGCTTGGAGAAAGGACTCTCCCTAATACATGATTTGCTAATATACACCATGTATGTAGAAATAGTGTATTCTAGAAAGTACCGTATACATATAAATTTTGGAGATGTGTTTGCCATGATTATTTACCGTGTGAATATATTATATATGCATAAAATACTTTCTTGGTGAAAGGACTCGCCCTAATACATGTTTTGCTAATGTACACTATGTATGTTGTAATAGTGTATTCTAAGTGTTTGTGAAAATGCTTGTGAGAGTAAGTGTTTGGATGATAGTGTCTTAGGTAGGTGTTGAGATGGGATTCTCAACTACCTTAGAGGCGTATATGATTTCCTCCATGCAGTTGTTTACTTTAACCGCTTACTTATGAAATATATGCGCTTCTATTCTTATTTATATAGTGCTTTATAACATGCTTTATGACATGCTTTATAACATGCTTGAATTGCTTTGTTTATTATGCTTTACTCCACATGTGATGAATAAGGATTGATTGAGTTTGGGACTATGATTATAGTCCAGACAATCGATACCAGACTTGAGTTCATGGTTGAGATTCATTTCACCACGTAGGATGTGTTTGATAAACTTGAGTCGTACTTTGGTTGGCGAGAGTGGTTAGGCCATGCGAAGTGCTTATGCACTTCATGTCGTTCAGTTGATTGTGCGCTCGAGCTAGTCAGGCTTGTCAAGTAACTCGATATGTCTAATGTATGTTCACCATGTTTGGACTCTATTGCTTGAACCTAGGGTACCAAACTTACCAGTGGAATCCCGTTAACCATGGTACCTCGATCCGCTAAGACTCGTGAGCCGGGCATGGTGGTATGGGACACCGTGGTCGAGCTGTCGGCCTAGGTGGGGCCACGTGCCTCCCCGTAGTGACCAGTGAGCAACCAGACTCTTGAGCCGATTATAGTGGTATGAGACACTATATTCGTATTATCGGCCTACATTGATAAGGTGATGGGGGAGTGGTGTAACCTTTATAGGTAACAGCCCTGACAGCCCTTTGTAGTGACCTCAAGCATACTCTGAATTTGCGGTGAGGCGACGGATTTTGCCGCGGTGTATAGAGTATGAGCTAAGCCTGTATCTGTATAGTGATGAATTGTTAAAGAGGTGATGGGGAAGTGGTGTAACCATTGTGCGTAACAGCCCTAACAGCCTTTGCAACGCCCTAGAAATGCACCATCGTATGAGATTAACTAGGACTAACGACCCTAGAATGGATCATGTTTGGGAATGATACAAGGGAGGTACCTTAGTTTTTCAATCTTGCTGTTTGAAATGGACTAATAACAACTCAGTAATCATGCTCATCATGCATTGCATGTGCCTGGAAGATGTGGAGCACTGAGGAATGCAAGCATGCCACGAATGTAAGATGGTGTCGCACGAGGGAGGGTGTGGTGAGGGTATCCATCATGACTGCATTCATACTTGCATTAATAAGATTAGTTAGGAGTGTTTGGTTATACTACTTTATCATTGCTGCTTGACTGCATTGATAACATGTTAACCTATGCTTTATTGTTCTATTGAGTTAGCTACTCACTCCCACGTTACGGGACAATGCTTGCAACACCAACCAGATTATCTTAGCTGCAGGTGATGGCGATGCTTTTGAAGCAGAGCCAGACTACTATTATGATGTTGAGGAGGAGTTCTCCTATATGTAACTCTCTGAGAGGTCTATGAAGACCTGGAATTGCATTAACGGGGCTATGATATTTGGGATAGAAGACATTACACTTCCACAACTTGGTATATTTTGAAATTATACTTATAATTCATTAACCTGATAACCTTATCACACTCTGGAGACTTACTATAGTTTATATATTTTTATATCTATCACAGTCTTTTGCTTACAATTTAACTGTCTCTGGAGTATGATATGATATTTTGGCTTAATCTCACTCATGTTCATTACACTAATACAGACAACATTCAATCATCATTCATTTTGTTGCATAAGTGATGCGTTGGAACTTGGGAGTTGAGTTTATTCTCGACCCCCGAATTTCAGAGCGTTACAAGATGGTATCAGAGCATGATTTGGATTAAACCGAACATGGGTTATGGTCACACAACGCACTCTGATGCACTCTAACTTAGGAAGGAGTGACGGAACGTAGAAACCAACTTAGGATTTTTCAAATTCGTCGAACGGCGAAACCGACCAAAATTGACTGTTGAGATTGGGCCCGTACATACCCATGATCACGCGAAACGATCCTAAATCACTTCTAGACCGTCAAACGATGGGTTTAGATCACAATCACCCCATCCCAGCCGTTAGAAATCGGTACATACAGGTATGTATCAAAAACATCCCAAAACTACCCGAAACGACCTAAGTCGCCTCTAGGCCATCAATCGATGGGTTTGAGTCGTTCCCTAGAAACGAATGCCCTTAGGTTGTGGGTCAACCACAATACCTTACACTTCATCTTAAAGCCTAGAACCCCTTTTTATCCAATTCTTTCAGAATCTCTCCTTGCACCACTTCATTCTTTAATTTTTTCTAGATCCTTTCATACAAGATATAAATTCTACCATATAATTGATGAAGAATAATACTTAAACAAAAATTTACTATAAATAGTAAATACATGTATAAATTGGACTTTTGACCATTCAAACTTTGGAATCTAACCAAATAAATGGGTTAGTTGGATAGATTAACTCCTCCTACCCCAAAATCATATGCCACACGTTACATAAACTCATTCCGGTTTGCAAGTTGGCCCCGAAATGACTCGAAACGGAGTCGGGGGGCCATGTGAGTCAATACAGGGGGAAACAAGGTGGAACCAAGGTGTATTTGGCACCTTAGGAGGGTGGAGAACACTACCCCACCACGGCGGTGCGGCGCCGGGCAAGGTGGACTGCGGTAGAACCGCTGTCAGGTTGGGCCGGGCTGGTCGGGCAGGTGCTGGTCGTGGTCAGCCCGACCCCTACACACGTTTGGTGCGTGCAAAATTGCATGGGGGCCCCTCTTTCTTGTCCATTTGGCCCTCTCTCTCTCGAACACTCCTCCAAGCGCTCCCTTTCTTTTCAAAATCTAATTTTCTCTCTCAAACCTCCCTTCCAATCGCTCATTCCGTTGTTTTCTGTTAAATCTCGCACCCCTCTAACTTTTCACAGCAACACCTACTCCCCTACCCTCTCCATTCTTGTTCATTTGAGCTCCTACACCCTCCATTTGAAGCTCAAATTCGTGTAAGCTCTCTAACCCATCCATTTTCTTCCATTTCCTTCTCCAAACCCTGCCTTTTGGCCTTTACAATCCCTGTTGAGGCTCAAGTCCGTGGAGAACCAAAAACTCCAGCCCCCATTTTTCCTTATCCTCATTTTCCATGGCTCTATCCGAGCTTGTACGGCCATTTTCTTGGGGGGCCTAACCATCCATACTGTTGTCTTATAGTTTGCATGGGTTACCATCTTTGGATGTTTTTGTTTTCATGTTGATGGCTGTTGTAGTTGGTAGAATGTTTTAGATGTTTAGGGACGTTTAGGGCCCGTTCGGCCAAATTGCATTAAGTGAGTTTAAGGTGGATAAAATTGTAAAAGTAACAATAAATGTACGTGTAGGGTATGGTCCCTAGATTGGGTGTATCCCATGTTTTCCAATACCATATTTGGAATGTATGCAGTTAAACGTAAATCCCGTATTTTCCTTTCCTATTACACTTAGAAATTCCTCATCCTGGGATTTGAAACTCCCATCTCACGCTTTCCCACACAAGACTCATTTTCCAAAGCCTATAAAATTAATCCCCACCCACCCTCCTACTAACCATGCCACTCCCAATCCCGAGGAGGGATTAGTAATGCAAGCCCATTAAATACAACTTAAGACCACTAGCCAAATAGGCCCTTGGAGTTTTAGACCTAGAGTGGTGCTCCTATATTTCGAAAGACCCAATAGTATGGGAAAGTCAATAATTTAATAACGTGAACAATTTCGTTAGTTGGCTTGATTAGGTTGGAGCGAAACCCCGTTCCTTTGTTGAATCCCCTTGGTACTCATAGGCTTGTTTAACAACTCTTAGGAGGCTTGTTTAATTCGTAACTATTCATGCCCAGAGAAAACTTATATATCCCTTGGATTTAATGATAGGTCAAATCAATACATCCCTTAGAATCGCCTTCTCAAGGACTTAGTACAATCGGGAACATGGGGTAGAGAAACTATATATAAGCGAGGTATTCGCGGTTTGAATCGAATTCTCAATCCTGGTAATGACCAATGAACCCTATGCTCTGATCAAGCAGAAGGTCAGGATCAACTAGGATTAAGAAATGATATGACAATTTTTTGTCCTAGCTAGGCAGAAGGTCCATGTATCTGACTCAGACCCACTACACAACATTCCTTCCGTGTTGGCCCGAGCACTTACAACTAAACGTTTATAACTTCTTCTTTGAGAAGTATTAGGAGTATATAGCCGACAGAGACTTTGTCTTTTAGACCTAAGGAATTGCCCAAATGGACAATAGACAGTTAAGAATTAGGTCCCCAGTCATAGACCATTCAGGCATCCATATTGTGCATATGAACGTAGAAAGATAACCTGCCTGTTAAGTTAGACATGATTAAATAGGATAAGTCTTGACCATGACAAAACTCCTTGGTAGAATTAGGCATCTTGCCTTAAACTCACACCTGCCCATGAAATCAACCACAATACCCATCATCTTTAGCTCCTTTCTATAATCATAGGTACCAATGCCATAATACGCATCATCGATAAAAAGAAGACATATGTTTTGGAAAACTGTGTCCCATTTCATGTCAAGGATAGGTCATAAATTACACACGGATCAGGACATAGATCTTGAACCCTGGGGTAGAAATAAATTTTTTAAGGGGGGTAGAACGTTAAGAGCCTAATCTAGTTAAGTCAGTCTATACATTCCTTGATCTGGGTGGCGCAGCGGAAGCGTGGTGAACCCTTGCCCCACTGGCCCAGGATCGAAAGAAATTACTCCCAGTTATATGCAAGGTTAGGTCATTAAATATGATCTGAATCTTCCTTAGAATGCCAATAATGAAGTCATGGAAGGAAATCAATTAGGGTTCAAGTATTAAACAAATTTTATATTACAAAATAGGCCTGACAATGGGTACGAACTAAATTACAATAGCCAAGGTCAACGTATCCACAACTGTGCTCATTGAATATGAACATAATAGAAGCCTGCTATGAGAAACCGTTTTAGGATAATCTAGTAAGATTTGATTCACCATTTCCTTGGACATAGATAATAATGAGGACCCTCTTAGACTAAGGCCTAAAGGGCAACCTTAGAAATAGACAATTTGAACCTTTCTATGATGGGCATTTTCTAAGTTTTTAGAGTGATCGGCCTACGGTGTTACTGAAATATAAACTGCGAAGCATTCGCGGCTTGACCCAATTCTCAATCCTGGGTGACTACCAATGGACTCACTGCTTGACCGAGCAGAAGACCAGGAGCCACCAGGACTAGGAAGGGATACGATGAGCCTTCTACCCTGGTCAGGTAGATGATCGATGTATCGGGATCAAGCCCACTATAACCGTCTCTCCGTGTTGGTCAAACATTGAAAACAGCTATCTTACTCTAAATTGTTGGGAATCGTCGTCAAGACTCCAAATAGGTAAAGAAATAAATTGTAGAAAATCATCAGGATATGAGAAATGGATAAAGAAATAAGTTTTAAGGGGGGTAGACGAAAATGAACCAGGCTAGTATATACCCTACGCAATAAGACTTAGGCAAAGAAATAATTAAATCTTTCCTTATTACCCTTAGCAATTTCGGGGATGAAATTTTATTTTAAGGGGGGTAGATTGTAACATCCCAGATTTTTGCCAATTTGGAATTAGACGTCCTGAGGAAATGGGTCGCTCCTGACACCTTATTAACCTGTTAGAACTCAATTCCATAGTCTAAAATCGCTTCTTAACTCATTTCCTTCACAAATCCCACCCCTCACCACCTTGTTCTTTCAATTATTCCAAGTACTTTCACCCTAGACACTATCTTAAACTAGCTAAGTATTATAGGTTGGATCACCTTTTGTACAAACTACAAAGGCCTAGGTACCAACTCAGACAGAAATCTACAGGACTAAATCCTTTAGAAATTTGACAAAGTTAACTAAGTACTAAACTAGATTAGCTAGGAAATCCACTTGATCCACTTTAAATACGATCTGCAAGACTCAAAACTTGTAAAATCATTTACGCTAGGTTACCCTAAAATCTAGGATCAATCTCATTACCCAGTTTCTCTCGAGAGCACATTGAAACTCCGTATCAGATCTGGACCGCACGTCGGAAGTCCGATTAACACGAAGTTAAGGAATTAGAACCGCCTTGCTGGGCTTGACAACCATCTCGGAAATCAAATCTAGATAGTGTCCCAGTGCTATTCGCTTAAGCTCAGAGCAGGGAGTGTGAGAAATATGAAAATAATTCTAAATTAAATTCAAAATAGTGAAATCTGAGACATGTCACTTACGGATCAATATTAAACAACCAACCCATCGGAATCAGGCCAAATTATACCCTCGGATCAGGGATATTTCTCCAAACATATCCATGTACTCGGAATCTCCGATCGAGATCCACTGACCATTGAATTGAAACTGGTTTGCCACGGATGATCTGGAATCCCGACTGAAATGAAAACTTAGTCATACCTAGATCCAGTGTTAGTGAGCTTAAGTCCGACCTTTGGCTCAAGCGGGGCCGCCAGAAGTCCTCCGTTGAGCTAATACAGCCTCACTTTGGCTATAACCTAAGTATACCTTGACCTGAAGTCTATTTTGGTGACTTTTTAGGCTATATAAGGACCTTAGAACTCTCTCTCTCATAGCGATACGAATTTGAGAGAAACCCTAGGGAGAGAAGAGAGAAAGGAGAAAGAAAGCTGGAGAGTTGTGGGAGATCCTTCCTACCCTCTTTTCCTGCCACTACACAAGCTTCACCACCCCATTCTTGTTGCTTTCCTGGCGACTCCGACGTTGTTTCTAGGTAAGAAACCCTAACCCTAACTTGTTTTGGGGTTTTGATAGCTAACCTATTTCATTCTATAGGCTATTAAACTGCCGAATACAAAAGCTTAGCAAACCCATCAGATTCGTTACGATTCTACGATAAAAGGTGAGGACTTTAGGTGTATAGGTTATAGCTTTCAATGCTTTCAATGTCAGATAATGATAGATTCATGATCTGCATGCAATTGCACATGTACAAGGTGCTATCTATTTTTCATTTTGATTAAAGACGTAGAATATGGAATTTTACATATTCTAGGTATTCATAGAAAATACCGTATACGTATAAATTTTGGAAATGTGTTTGTCATGATTATTTGTTGTATGAATATAATATATATGGATAAAATACTTAGTTGGTGAAAGGACTCGCCCTAATACATGATTTGCTAATATACACTATGTATGTAGAAATAGCGTATTCTAGAAAGTACCGTATACGTATAAATTTTGGAGATGTGTTTGCCATGATTATTTGCCGTGTGAATATATTATATATGTGTAAAATACTTGCTTGGCGAAAGGACTCGCCCTAATACATGTTTTGCTAATGTACACTATGTATGTTGTAATAGTGTATTCTAAGTGTTTGTGAAAATGCTTGTGAGAGTAAGTGTTTGGATGATAGTGTATTAGGTAGGTGTTAAGATGGGATTCTCAACTACCTTAGAGACATGTATGATTTCCTCCATGCAGTTGTTTACTTTAACCGCTTACTTATGAAATATATGTGTTTGTATTCTTGTTTATATTGTGCTTTATAACATGCTTTATGACATGCTTTATAACGTGCTTTATAACATGCATTATGACATGCTTGAATTACTTTATTTATTATGCTTTTCTCCACATGCTATGAATAAGGATTGATTGAGTTTGGGACTATAATTATAGTCCAGATAATCGGTACCAGACTTGAGTTTGTGGTTGAGATTCATTTCACCACGTAGGATGTGTTTGACAAACCCGAGTCGTACTTCGGTTGGGTACAGTGTTTAGGCCACACGAAGTGCTTATGCACTTCATGTCATTCAGTTGATTGTGCGCTCGAGCTAGTCAGGCTCGTCAAGTAACCCGATATGTCTAATGTATGTTCACCATGTTTGGACTCTATTGCTTGAACCTAGGGTACTAAACTTACCAGTGGAATCCCGTTAACCATGGTACCTCGATCTGCTAAGACTCGTGAGCTGGGCATCGTGGTATGGGACACCGTGGTCGAGTTGTCGGCCTACGCTGAGGCCACGTACCTCCCTGTAGTGACCAGTGAGCAACCAGACTTATGAGCCGATTATGGTGGTATAAGACACTATATTCGTGCTGTCGGCCTACATTAATAAGGTGAGGGGAGAGTGGTGTAACCTTTGTGTGTAACAGCCCTGACAGCCCTTTGTAGTGACCTCGAGCATACTCTGAATTTGTGGTGAGGCGACGAGTTTTGCGGCGGTGTATAGAGTATGAACTAGGCCTGTATCTGTATAGTGATGAATCGTTAAAGAGGTGATGGGGGAGTGGTGTAACCATTGTGCGTAATAGCCCTAGCGGCCTTTACAGCGACCTAGAAACACACCATCTTATGAGATTAACTAGGACTGATGACCCTAGAATGGATCATGTTTGGGAATGATACAAGGGTGGTACCATAGTTTCCCAATCCTGCTGTTTGAAATTGACTAATAACAACTCGGTAATCATGCTCATCATGTATTGCATGTGCGTGGAAGATGTGGAGCACTGAGGAATACAAGCATGCTGCGAACATGAGATGGTGTCGCACGAGGGAAAGTGTGGTGAGGGCATAAATCATGACTGCATTCATACTTGCATTAATAAGAGTAGTTAAGAGTGTTTAGTTATACTGCTTTATCACTACTGCTTGACTGCATTGATAACATGTTAACCTATGCTGTATTGTTCCACTGAGTTAGCTACTCACTTCCATGTTACGGGACGGTGCTTGCAACACCAACCAGATTGTCTTAGCTGCAGGTGATGGCGATGATTATGAAGTAGAGCCAGACTACTATTATGATGTTGAGGAGGAGTTCTCCTACATGTAACTCTCTGACAGGTCTATGAAGACTTGGAATTACAGTGACAGGGCTATGGTATTTGGGATAGAAGACATTACACTTCCACGACCTGGTATATTTTGAAAGTATACTTGTAATTCATTAACCTGATAACCTTATCACCCTCTGGAGACTTACTATAGTTTATATATTTTTATATCTATCATAGTCTTCGGCTTACAATTTAACTGTCTTTGGAGTATGATATGATGTTTTGGCTTAATCTCACTCATGTTCATTACACTAATACAGACAACATTCAATCATCATTCATTTTGTTGCATAAGTGATGCGTTGGAACTCGGGAGTTGAGTTTATGCTCGACCCCCGAATTTCAAGGCGTTACACCCTATTGTACTATCATTAGAAAATATCCTATTATTATTACTTATATTATCTAAGATATTATTAGTCATTATAAAGATGATAGATAATGCCAATACATTCAAACGTAAACTTATGAACCACCATTATTCACATTAATGGATTAATACTCTCATTAGGAATTTCATTTGACCTATTGCACAATACTAATAATAATAATAATAATGGGAGTACTAGTATAGGATTCAAGTCCTAGAATCTAGTCCTAGAATCTAAAGCCTATAACTGAACTCTAATATGAAGCTCTAATTCTATACTAAACCCTACAAGTAATCTAAACCCTAGGCTATGACCCTAGGTAGTGTGTGGAACTTGGACCTAATCATACAAGTTCGTGATTTATGGTAGGATACAATTCTAAGGGCGCAGGCACTTAGCGGCACTAGAAGGCGATTCAAAGTATAAGGTGATGATTCTTCCCCTTAAGCTTTCCATCTTCTCATTAGCTCAAGTTATATTTTTATTTAAATTCATAATTGATATCTCTCTTATAATCGCATGTGTTAGCTGGTGGAAATTGAATTGCTATATTGCCTGTTTAATGTTCATCCTGTATATTTGTTCATGCTTGTGAATTACTTATGGACTTTAAACTGGTACATTAGTGGGAAACCCCCACCTATAAATGTACACCCATAATTGGGATGTAAATCGACTAGTTATGATTAAAATGGACCTTCGACTTAGTGGTTATTGAGTGGTGGTATAAATGGATCATTGATATGGGCCTACCATCTAGGGTTGTTGTGTCCAATGTTTTCAAAGATGGTCTTTTATTGCATGGTTTTGATGCTCGCCCTATGAGGCCTATTTTGATAATTGCCCTATGCGGCTTGTTTTGATATCGCCCTACGTGGCTTTGTTCTGGTATTTTTCCTATGTGGATTCGATGTTTTACACCGTGCAGCCATACGATGGTAAGCCCTATATATTGTAATATGATTGGCTATTGGTCGATGGGGTACCATTAAACATCCTAAGGTGGTAGTCTTATGAGTCGGGGATAGTGGGAATGGGACACTATGCCCGAGCTGTCGGCCTACGCTGGGCTCTGAGCTCCCCGTAGTGACCATTGAGCTTATTAAACTGGCTAATTGTAATTGGAATAATAACGGTTTGACTAATCATGCATCCATAGCATATTAATGATGACGGGTGGCTAATTTTGGATATTGTAGCACGTGCCCTAAGGACCACTGGGGTATCGTTTCGCTAACTCCCAGACCACCGACTATCGATTGTTCCGACTGGATGATTTTCCCAGGTTCGATGATTACATGGGTGACGACCCACTGTCCGCATGGATGAGCATCCTCGGGGTGATGATTGCATTCACGCATCCATGCATCTAATAAGACTACATTTACTCTGTTTTAGTTGTCTGGATGTTTTGTAACTATGCTTACCTAATGCGGTGGTGAGTAATCTTGAGGGGAATTCACACTGAGTAGGCCACTCATCCATCAAATATACAACTGTACAAGTAGTATAGGTGGCTTTAGTGATACGCATGCTCAGATTTGATGAGGAGCAGGGTACGATCACCAAGGATGCATGTCCATATTTTCCTGGAGGAGCTGCGTGATCTGGCGGCTTATATTTATTTACTTTCTATTATTCTTCATGTATTAAATTCTTGTAAACCTTGTACTTATTAAATTCAGAGACATTGGTTTGTATAAGTCATTATGGGCAGCTTCTTGTATATTTGAATAATAATAAAATTTTCATTTATGCTTACTTGTCCACACTACGCTCATTTGCAAACTCTGATAAAAGAAAAATATTATATCTGACCATCCTTTAAGGTTAACACTCAGGTTTTTGGGGCATGGGTCATATACTCGGGTCGTGAAGATTCGGGCTGTTACAGTTAGTATCAGAGCATAGTTTGAACAACTTAGCATTGGGAAATGATCTTATACAAGCCTTCAATGTCTCAAGTTAGGATGTTTGAAATTAGAAATTTGAACTTAGGTGAACTTCCCTTAGATTTAGAAGAATGATTGTGAATATGGAAACCCAAACTTAGGTCCCCTTAGAAATCATTAAAACAACTATTTGAACTTAGGAGAAATCTCCTTGTAGCTAGGAGAAATTGAGAACATAGAAACTTGAGGTTCTATGCTCCCTGTGGAATTGTTTGGATGATCGTAGGACTTAGAAATGAACTTAGGTTTCCCTAAGAATTTTTAAATTAGTCATTTGACTATATGTGGGATTCCCTTAGAATAAGAGAAAATGTGGAAGATTGAAATTTCAAACTCTAGATTCCCTTGAAAATTTTAAGCTAGACAATTAGACCTTAAGCTTATGTAGAAACTCCTTAGAGATTATTTGAATATCCACTTGGGTTTATGTGAATGTCCCCTATATATAGCTAGTTAAGAGGAATTGGGAGTATAGGGACTCAAACCATTGGGCCGCTAGAAACTTGTTTGGATGACCAACAAGACTTAGAAATGAACTTAAGTCCCTTGAACATTTTAGTTTTGGTCATCGAACTTAGCAATAGAACTTTAGTTCACTTGAAAGCTACCAGAATTACCGTTTGAACTTAGAGATTAAATTCATGTGCCGTGGAAGGGCAAATCCCCACTATGATGAGAATGAGATGGAATAAAAACATTCCTTGAACTTGACGTTTGATGAACAATTTTCTTAGAAATATATACTTAACAATTCTAAAAACCTTTTAACTAGAAATAACATTGTCGCAATGGTCAGCAAAAGAGACGAACTTAGACTTCGTAGGAAATTTCTTATCCCCTAGATTGTACATGGGATCTAGTATAAACGCTCTATGAACTTAAGAATCTTACTATGAATGTAATTTGAATTCCCTAATATGTCTTCTTACTTAGAAATAACATTCCCCATCGGCACGTAAAGACTAGTCAGGGGTGAACTTATAGAATCTTAAGTAAATTTTCAACCATAGGCTAAGCATGTCGGGACTAGGTTTGGAATTTTAGGTGAACGGTCCTAGGATTTTGTATTTAGACAATCAGAGTGTGCATTGGAAGCTTAATGGGCCATGCTAATTTACTGGCTACAAAAATAGAAAGTTACATGATGTTTCCCAAAAGTCTAGAATAATCGGGATCACGGATTGATGGAACCATAATTAAGCAAAGTTATATTGTTTGATCCAAATTCCATATTCGGGAAAATTTTCAATGATCTTAATGCCCTGATCAGGTAGAAGATTGAGATTTAACAGGATTAGGAATTGATACCAAACTTACTACGTCAAAATCGCTATTTTGCGACGGACCAAATCTGTCGTAAAACCAAATAAACGACAGACTTCGTCCGTCGCTAGGTCCGTCGCTGTTTACTGGGTCGTTTTTGGTTTTACGACGGGTTTTATCCATCGTTTAATCTACAATGGATAAGGTCCGTCGCATCATAGCAACGGATAAAATCCGTCGTAAAAAATAAAAAAATTCGTGGGTAATACTCAAAAAATTAGTCGTCACTAAAAACATTAGCGACGGATAAGGTCCGTCGCTAATATGAGTAAGTGACGGACCTTAAATCCGTCGTTAATTTCGACGTTCAGAAATCAGCGACGGATTTGGTCCGTCGCTAAAATATCTGTAAATTAAAAAAAAATACCAATAATTTATTATTAATATTTTTTTAATCTTGCACCTGATAGTCATTCAAAAAATAATTCACACTTGTTTCATAAGAATCCTATTCACAAAATTGGTAACAACTCAATTCAATAAAAAAAGAGGAAATGACCCAAGTAGCCCACTCTAATCAGTAGTTTTCATTTTTTTTTTTAAGTTCTAAATCCTTTAAAAAAAATTGTAATTTGCAGATGAACTACATTTTGTTCGTGAAATAGAAGAGAAAGGAAAGAAGAGACATACCTTCTCTGAAATTTGTAGTTAGTCTCTGCATTTTTCTGTTTGGTTTGTTGTGGATTTCAGTTGTTCTAGATCCGACATAGCTTCAATGGCGGAACACCGAAATGGCAATGTAAAACCTTCTGACAAAAATGTTGTTGGGGCACCCAGTGCTTACACAATCAATCTTGATAACTTCCAGAAACGGCTGAAAGTGTTCTACTCTCACTGGAAGGAACACAAAACTGAGTTATGGGGTGCTTCTGATGTGCTTGTAATTGCTAGTCCCCTAGCGTCTGATGATCTACATGAAATACGATCTAACTTTAGTAAAGCATCATCATGCCAATGCGTGACCTTTTTAAGCCTGAATTCTCGCCATTTTGTAGCCTTTCTCCAACACTCTTCAAAATTTGTCATTACATCATAAGCAGTGGGGCCTTCTATCTTGCAATGTAAATCATGCCATGGCTGTCTAGGAGACCAGGCATGAGCCTGTACAGATTACAGGTAAAACAGAACTATCAAAAACTAATCTCCCACCTATAACCCAAATATAGAAAACAATCTGACAGATATTCATTAAATCATGAAAGCTCTGTCATGAAATATCTGATGGCAGTTTCAAAATCATGGCCAGAGATGCGCATAACCTCACAGGCTAAATGTTACTATGATGAAATCACATGGTAGCGATGATTGCAACAATGGCTGGAGATGTAACATTAGCACTTCCTGGAAATGTAGGATTATGAAAGTCGCCTGCAAAGATGGCGCCAAGATCTTGAAAGAGCATGTGTTCAGGAGTGTCATATCGACCGTCACAGAGATCCAGACCACCGATGAAAGTAGTTATTTTCCTATTATTTCCAGATGCTTGTGTGTCGAGAAGCACACACTTTTGATGGTGCGTAAATAAGGTTCCTACAACGTAGATAAAGAGGATACATTCAGATTAGTAATAGTGATCGTAAAAATTTTACATGCTTCCCTTTTACTCTAAAATCAGAATGCAAAAAGAATAGAAGTTCAACAGTTGCATGTTTAATAGGAAGACGAAGATACCGACACTTATAATAGTCAGAATGCAAATAGATGGCAGTTGTGCAGAAGCATAAAAAGAAAAAATCTCTAATGCTTTTATATTTTTGGAATTCTTGATGTAACAACAATACAAGTTTCACATAGTTCTGTGAGAAAAAAAAACCATCATGTCAGATTGATGGATGGCATAGTTTGAATCAGTAACTCCTGTTTTTCATTCATTATAATTATCAGTGATCAATGTTGTCCTCTGCACTTATAGCACTTCCATTTAAGTCACTTGAACTTTCCGGATGCAAAAAACCACAATCGTTTTGGAGGAATGGATTATAATTCATGTCTTTCTCCTTCTGACTATCTATGGGCATCACTCGCTTCCTTAAATACTGAAGCTCGACTATCATCAGAACAAGTGCTCGCATTAATCTAAACTAGGGGTATGGCATGTGCTACTTATGTGGAGCAAGGAGGGAGAGAGAAAAGAGGGAGATTCATAGGGGGAGAGAAAAAGGAGAGAGGCAAAGGAGAGATGGGGCATGCAAGCATGTGTGTGTTATACAAAGAGAGAGAAGGGAATGGTGGGAGACCCATCCTCACTATTTCCCTTGTTGTGGCCCCACTCAAATCCCGATTCACCTAATTTTCGGTGATGTCCTAACATGCACCAAAGCGACAAGTGTACAAAGTGGATATCACAACAATCAAGGTGCACCCAACAGAGCCTTTGTCTCACGATCTCCTTATGCCTCATGTGTCTAATTGATGAGAGCTACACGCATTAAAAGATGTAAAAGGAAGCAGGTGCAATTTATGCTATCCCTTGTGTGGTAAAATCTCAACCATTCCAAGCAGCTACATTTTGTGACAAATTTATCCTCTCTTAGCCATTGTTGTGAAGACTACTTGCAAGGACAAAAATGTGCAAAGTTATTGCCATTATATATGGTAGAGATTATCTTAACAGGACTACTTATCCAATATTGTCTTAATAATAATTGGAATCTTTGAAAATATTGTCGCATGAAAGTTTCCTCGCAATGGAATTCTTTAGCGTGATGTAAAACAGAATTGAAACAAACAGATGTATAATGCTTTATTATGCGTTATTTTCACATTGCTTGTGTGTTTTCTTTGGATTGTCAATGATAGTGAAACAATAACTCAAATGTGATAATATCAACAACAAGAGCCTCATATATAAACAATCTTACACACACAAGTAATTACCCACCTACACTTTGATTGGTCCACATGGGAGGTCAATCCAAAGTGTACCATACTTGGATGTGTAGGTTGTACCACTTTTGTGAACCAATCAAAGTACAAATAGGCAACTTTTTTTCTTACATATATTATTAGCATAACAACCTGTTGGAATCATGAATAAAAGCTCCATTTGACTAACGACTCCTTTGGACCATCAATAAAATGAGACCCATTCAACCCATAAGTACATAGAGCATGTAAACCACACTAGAAAAATTCATCTAAACAAATATATCTAGCAATCGTTTAGTTTCACCAAACAAAAGCACATTTACCTAAAGGGTGCAGTATAGAAAATGGATGCATTTGGAAGAGCATACCCGAAAACTGTCAAGACTGCACAGTTATTTGCCGAGTTGAATTGCCACCTTCAACAATTTGTTGATGGAAACCTTTATGCATCAGATACTATCAGCTGTTGGGGCAATGAGTCCAAGCCATATACAGTAAGGACCCTCAATGAATCATATATGAAGACCTTAGCTCTGCGTCAACCTTCAGAACTTTTCCTTTTTGTTGCATCAAGATAGAGTTCTATTTAGGGAAGAGAAAAGGGGAAATCAAGTCATCATCGTCATAGCCTTCTCCCAATTACTTGGGTTGGCTGAAAACAAAAATGAAATACATGCTAAAATTCTTATATATTTGTTATAATTAAAAGTTTTCATAGCTGCTTTTTGGTCTGTGGCATTTTACAGAATTGAAAAAGCATAACTTAAGTACTCTAGTGGATGTTTTAAAATAAAATGAAGAAGGCTACATAGCAATATACTATCAATTGGTAAGTAGTGCATCTGTTCTCCATATCCTCTAACAATTTGCACTGGTATCAAATAAAAGACAACACACATCGCCATAAAAAACCCTTTCATCATTTATTATAATTTTCAGAGTTCACCCTTTTGCATGACTTTTTTCAAATTAAGAAATTTGAAGCAAGTATTTTGCTTAATGAAATGCCTCCATACATCTGCTATAACTCCTTTTCAATTTATCATGATCTTTAAATTTTATAAGAAATTTTAACACCGCTTTGTAATTTCTAATTATTTTAGTGTACCTGAAACTATAGGTTTTGCAAGAACCATGATAATGTAACTCATGTTGGTACCTGACAGTAACCTTGCCTAGGTAACTCCCACTAACTAAGTGCCACATGTGTGGAACTTTCATGAGATCCACCCTATCCATCAAGTACAATACCTCATTTTCACCCTGGAACCGAAAAATCAAGATGAATGAAAACTCAGACAGGCACCATAGTAAACAATTGGGATGCGACATCCATCATTATTTGTATGTAGGGCCCCATGTGATTTATTTATTTAAACATTGGAATTCATCTGGTGTGCCTCAGCAAGATAAAGTATTACCCAAAAATCCCAGTATTGGCCATGCCATGAGAATTTAGTGGTTTCTGACTTTCCGTATAATTTTAAACAGGATGGTTGTTGAATCAATTGATTTTTGGGATCAAGGCCAAACAAGGGATGGTCTACCTGAGTGATGGGATGGATTTTATGCATGTTAAATCGTTAAACCATGTAAAGAAAGCTACCCCCATTAGGTACCTATGTGAATTAGGCAAGAGTTTTCTGGTTTGCAACTTTATAAGCATAGAAAAACAATACCAATTTCAGAAACTTAAGAAACAAAACATGATTAAAAAAATGTTGATAAAAAATTCTTTGTAACAGTTGCCTTGATCCTAGAAGTTTCACATGGTATACATGTAGCATCTCTTACGTATGAAACTATCGTAAAACATTAACTTCTAACTACCCCCATCTGATTGCCCTCAATTAGACAATTGGATTGTTATATCAGTGCGACTTTTAAGTTATGCTTCATCCACAATGGGGCCCACAATTTGGATGGTTTGGATTGATATCCATATATTCTTCTGGTCCAATGGATGTGTTACCATCATATAACATGTTATGGAAACCACACTCCAGATTCTAGCCCTTAGTTAAGGTGATGCACTCCTAAACAAATATGGTAGTAAAAACTAGAAGCCGCAGAACACATTCGCATTTGAAGTTTACCAGCCCTTTGCATTCTGCAAGTTCTTAGATTAAACAAAAAGAAAAAAGAAGTGGGAAACAGAGTGCAAGGAATAGAATTTGGTTGCTGAATGTATGCATACCTTGTCAAGGTAAGCTTGCAATTCCTTTATCCTTCCCATGTAGTCCTGGTCCTCTACACATAGACTTATGGTCTTGCTCTCTGAATCGGGTCCCTCGAACTGAATAGGCCCCGGATTCTGGTAAAGATCATTCATCAAGAGTTTTTTGGCATTACTAAGCAGGAATCTGTGAGCACCTCTAACTGAATAAATGTTTTTGGAAATGTGTGAAATAACAATCAAAATTTACCATAAGTTTTAAATTAGCTATCAGATAAATTTAGAGGAGATTTATTTTGAAGAGGATCTTCACAGTACAACTGCAAGATCTGGGCTTTTCATCAGGTGGTCGGACCACCATGAACAGGCTAGTCCCTTCATCAGGTGGGTGGCACATTGATGAGAAAATGGATGGTTACAAAAAGAAAAAAAAAAGAAAAAAAAAGAAGAAAGAAAGATTGAAGATGAGCATGCACCATGGCCCCTCCTGAAGAATGGACCAGCCTGATTTTTGGGGGTTGTTCATTGTGGGCCCAACCTGATGAATTTTCTGACATGTGCCATGTTGGCATATGTGCTTACTGAGATCCTCTTCATGTCAATCTCCTTAGTAGGGCTTTGATTGCTCTTCTCATCTTTGTTGGTGGTTATGGTTCACTCCACAGTTTTTGATCCATAGTACTGATTCACTGTTTGGTAAGCTCTAACATGCAAGCCAAAGAATGTTAATACATGCTCTTCTGCTAGTTGAGAGTATTTTTTTAGCACATTTTCTCTGTATTGTTAGCTCAAGAGTAACATAGTATAAAGTAATCTAATTCTTATCTATGTTCCTTTGGTAGGAAGAGATGGCAATTCTCTACGTCTACCATTCCGTGTATTTATATTGCACCTTGTGTCATTCATCGAAATTGTGTGACTAACAAGGTTTCTACCTCCATTGTTGAATAAGGTTGTGTTTGGATGCACGAGTGAATTGGATTATGAACATCTGGTTTAGTCAAAAGTAAATGACAGAAATTGAAAATACTTCCTAGTACTCATAATGAGGCGATCAAGTAGCCCTCAAAACGTGTAACTTCATTCCTTTCAAGTCTAAGTTGAAAGAAACATAATTGCAATAAGAGGCAAGGAAATCAGAATTTGGTTGGTTTACACTCTTTTTTTCAACTAATAATTGCAATTCAGTTCAGTAATACATCCAAACGCACCCTCAATATGCAACAACCTGTCATACTATATTGAAGAGTAATTTTGGAACAAATGAATATTAGGGAACTTTCAAGACTTAAACAGTAAGTTTTTGAAAGACTAAAAATGAAATGCTTACTGGTATGGTTTTCCTTTCAAATTGACAGCAACCGGATGAATAGATAGTTTTCCAATTGGGGAGACCCCAAGACCATGTAGCAACCGATTAACCGTCATCATTGCTTGCCATAAACAATTGCATGTAAATCTGTAGTTAGAACAAAAGGCATGGCCATTGGACATCTTATAACAAAAGCTGATGCATCTTGAATAAAATTAGAACTCCAACAAGAACTGGTGGATTATCTGAAATTCCAGTCATAAACTCCTTCGCTAGGGCCGATCAAACTCATAAAGTTTCACTTGAAAAGGATATGCAGAATCGCAGATGGAGAGAATCGAGCTCTCAGATTTTTGGGGGTAGGAAGCTCTTGACAACAAGAGAAAATAGGGTTTTTAGAACCCATTTCCTAAAGGCTTTAAAGGTTTTTTATTTTTTGAAAGAGAGAGAAATTCAATAGTTTCAGGGAATTTAAAAAACATTACATTTATGATTCCCCTCCTGAAAGATAATATGCTACGGCATCTCCCATATCTTCAAAACAATCTGCGATTTCGAGGAATTTCATCACCCTTTCGAGCTCTTGATCTCCAAGATCGTCGATGAATGGATTCACCCGCACTGCATTTCCCGGCTGAAACACATAAGTGTTTGGATTATCATCGATAATCACAGCCCGCTTCAAATCCCTCCCCAATTCCGACAAATCCTTGACGAATTTCCCTTCCATCTCTTTGCACGAATCACGGTACAGTCGGTGAGAAATCATCCCTTTTAGATCGAGCCGGTCGAGCACCAAAGACGCGTATTCCTGCAATCCTACCGTGAACACCACAATCTCGAAACTCTTGCTGATCTCTTCCAGCAGCTTGTCGACCCTAGGCCGCTTCAAGACGTAGAAATTCAAGATCTCGCCGTCGATCATGGGCCGCACGACGAATCGTACTTTTCAGGCGGTGGGTCAGGTTTGGAGTGGATGAGCATCTCGTTAAGGTCTAGAAAAACCGTCTTCTTCTCGGGGTATGCCGATGGAGGGAGTGGCTTTTGGGGAATCGGACAAGCCGGGGTCGGCCCTTTCTCCTCGAAGGCCTTCTTCAAGAGCCGAAATCCATCTTTCCAGCGCTTTGGTGTGCCGATGATGGTGAGTTTCATGAAGATTTTGAGAAGACGTCGTCGGCATGTGTAGATCGATCTGTTGATCGACGAGACATCGCAGAGGCTTTGGCGACGCTCTAGAGGGGCATCTTTCTCCGGCATCCGCTACTGCTACGGCGATCTTTGGTGGGTTTTGTGGGAGTTCTCTTGATGCTTTTGGAGACCATTTTGGGGAATTTTTAGGGCACGAAACGGGTAGAGGTAAGAGCTAAAGGCTTTAAAGTTATAAAGGCTCTTATATCTTATGAGTCTGCCACTATTTACAACAAATAAAGCTTCTCTAACCCTAAACTTTGATATCCAAAATCAAAGGGTTTGGATAATCAGATGGGTGTAAAAAAACTATATATTATCTATCCACGATTGGGAGCATAGTTTGGATGGTCCAGATTAGCCATATGGAAAGTCATTTATGTTCAATACGAGTCACCACCACTTTGAAATATGCATGCAACTTAATATATTAAAAACTTTAAAAAATGCTTTAATTGTTGGTAGAGAAATCTACCGAGAAATACGCCACATATGCTACATTGACCGTGACATGTGTCAAACATCAACACCGTGTATTTGATGGGCCCCTTTAAATTATGTGATATCCCAAAAATCAGCCGTATAGGAAACTTAGGTGGGCCATACCATTTAAAATCATGTGAAGAAATGCCTAAAACATATAAAAGCACTTGGTGGGCCCCACCTGAAAATTTCATGCATTTGAAACTTGGTCTGACTCCTCATCCAAGTGGGACACACATAATGGATGGGCTAGATTTGTGAACCACATCTCAGTGGGCCTAACAAATGATTATGAATATTTTAATGGAGAGTAACCCCTCTCAACTTTTGTATGTGGTGTGGCCCAAAAAAGTCACGGATTGACTTGATTTTTAAGCCCTAGGCCCACCATGGAATGGTGCATCTGGGTGATGGAGTAGATGTGGGCCCACTTTGATTTATATATTTATACAATATGATCCATTTATTTTGCCAACTCATTGTAGGATATTAGCCCAAAAATAAATCATAATCAAATATCAGGTGGACCACACCACATGAAAACAATAGTAATTGGTTATCCATAATTAAAATCATCGTAAGACCAACTGTATCTTTTTTTTTTTCCATGCAGACTATAATTCTTCTTCAAGAGACAATGTTCAACAAGTTCAACTACTGCTACAAGAAGGGCAAATACTTCATAACCATGAAGAATGAATAAATCTTTATTTATTTATTTTTATAGGAACAGGATTCCTTAAAACTTCACAAACAAAGGGAGAAATCCGAATTATAAAAGAGATTTCAACATCAAAGCTGGGAAAAAAAGAAGAAGAAGAAATGTGATACCCAAACACCCAAATTCAGATGGACAAAAATCATCAAATCTCAAAACAAAAAGATATAAATGAAGAGAAAACATAAACATCAACTTGATCCAAAACTTCTAACGGGCGGGTGGCAGGGGAGTAGCCAATCCGTTCCCATCCATGCTGGTATGTGTGGTGCGGTCCATTTAATCTTTGGATATGATTTATTTTTTGAATAATTCTCTAAAATGATCTTAAAAAAATGGATGGACGGTGTGGGTTGATCCCAAATTTTTCGTAAATCCAAAACTCAAGTGGACCATGCCACACGAAACAATGCGGAATAATGATTTCCACCATCGATACCTTCCTTGGGCCCACAGTAACGTTTATTTGCCATCCAACCTATTCATGATATCAAATATATATGAATGAAGAGAAAACACAAACATCAGCTTGATCCAAAACTTTTATGGCCTCCAAGAATTTTTTAATGGTAGAGGTTCAATCACACTATTTCTTGTGGTGTGGTCCTCTTGAGCTTTAGATATGCTTCCTTTTTGTTCTCTAGACCTCAAATTATCTGTTAACATAGATAAACGGAGTGGATAAAATAAATAAATAACGGTGGACCCCATAGAGTTTACTCTGGTAAGGGTAATGACTAACCTAAATGTAGAGGGGATTCCTTAAAACATTCATAATCATATATTGGGCTTGCCTTAATGTGATTCACATATCCAACCCAGTCATTATGTGTGTCCCACTTGGATGAGGGGTCAGACGAAGTTTTAGCCGCATCCAAAACTCATGTGGGCCCCACCAAGTGCTTTTATATTTTTAAAGATGTCTTGACATGGTTTTAGATGGTATGGCTCACCTGAGTTTCATTTACGGATGATTTTTAAGATATCTCAAAACCTAAAGGGGACACATTAAATGCACAGTGTTGATGTTCGACACACATCATGATGGGGCCCACAAAACTTATTAACATCTATTCTTAGATTCTCGCGAGGTCAATAAGTTAGGGTCACAATTTTGACAACAATATTTAGCCCATTTTATATGTCAAGTCCCTTCACTCTATTTTACTGATCAATACCGTTGAATTGACTAGTTACTCGCCTCAATCAGGCTAGCTACATATGAGAAAGAAATTGGGCATACAAGATTGATAAACAATTTGAGTGAAATTTGATTTAAACATACGAAGTTATTTACTCTTCAATCCGGACTAATTCAATTGTCCAAAAACGGTTAAATGTTCAATTAGTGGATGTGCCTAATAATTTATTACAAAATATAATTTTTTTTCACAGATAAATTTTAATTTCCATTTAAAAATAACATATTTTTTTCAAAAGGTATATTTTTTTACTCATAATTTTTCTTTGAAAACTTTTAACAAAATATCATTTTTATTATAAAATATTTCAAAAAATAAATTAAAATACAAATTCTGAATTTTTATTTTCAAAATATCTAAAATTTTCATAAAATTTATTTTTTTTCCCAAAAATTCCACAATGCCGATTTTTTTTTCTTCAAAAGCGTCATGTTATTTACAACTTTTCAATTTTTTTTTAAATATATATTTTTTCAAAATCTTAGTGTTTTTATAAATAATTTTTCTTTTAATTTCGAATTTTGAACATTTTCAATTATTTTCCAAAATAAAAAAAAATCAACTTATTTATTTTCGTTTCAAAATGTTTATTTTTGATAAAGTATCGATTTTTTAATATCATTTTATTTTAAAATTTTCAATTCTTTTTCACTTCTCCATTTTTTTTAAAAGCATTTTATTCGAACTTGTCATTTTTTATTGAACTTCTCAATTTTATTTTATTTTTCAAATTTCAAAATCTAATTTTCTTTTTTAAAATATTTTCATTTTCAACATTGTGAAAATTTTCACATATTTTAAAATATTTTTAATTTTCTTTTTCAGGATATTATTTTTTTCTCAAAATCAAATGCTTTTTTATTTTTATTTTTTCAAATTTATCAACTTTATTCAATATTAATTCTTTTTTGTTCCCACAAAATAGATTTTTATTAAATCACGATTTTTATTTTTTCAAAATCTATTTTTTTTCTCAAACATTGTTAAATTTTTTAAACTTCTCAATGTTCTTTTTCATGTGATATTACAAATCATTTAAATATTATTTTTAAATTAAAAAATAAAAATAAAAATTTCACTCATTTGATATAAAAATAAAATAAATTTTCTTTTTGCATTCAATCAATTGTTAAAAAGTAATATTAGATACAAATACGTACAATTAAACCACTGAAATTCTATTAAAAATCAATTATTAGACTACAAAAAATCTTAATTTTCCACCATATTCATATAAAAATGAAAAAAATTTAATGTTAAGGCAAAAGTCCTTTTACGACGGATATGATCTGTCGCCAAAGTTCTTTTACGACGGACCATGATCCGTCGCAAAAGCAACTAAAAAGGCTGCCATTTGGCGTTTTGGGCGGGAATTTACGACTGTTACAAAATTAAATGTTGCGACGGATTTCTGTCGCTAAATTCAGCGACGTTTAAACTACAGATTTTCCACAAACACGAGCTTAGCAACGAACTTTTTCCATTAGCGACGGATTAAATCCGTCGTTAAATTAAGAGATTTTAGCGACGGACGAAGTCCGTCACAAAAATACGTTGCAATTTTCCCTTTTTGGCGTAGTGACTCCTCTGCTATACGTAGGCAAAGGATCGATGTATCGGACTCAAACTTACCACAACCATTTATTCGTGTTAGCCTGAACCTTGAAAGGTATGAATTGTGTCATACTTTGGACAATATGGAACTATCAGTAAAATAATAAAATAAAATCAAGAGGGAGGTGTGAAACATTATAGGAAATTTTAACGTCAACGAGCGTTAGAACGGTTCATTGGATTTAGAGTGGTTTCTAACCTTTGGTGGGGCTTAGACACCTTAGCCAATTTGTTTGACAAGAAACTTAAGAGTTGTGTGAAACTTAAATAGAGCTCGTTAGGATTTCATACGTGGGCATGGGGTGCGTCTTTAGGATGATTAAACCACTCTTACTATTAATAATAGGTACATATATCATTAAATGGTGAAATAGGAGTCTACTCGTTCTTCTTTAAGGGGGTAGATTGCGATGACCCTGTTCTTGTAGTCGGTCGTGAACACTTGCGCATACGAGTAGCTCTAGAAGGAGGACTAGTGAATAGGCAGAGACATCATTAATTAAATTATCGTTCCCGTTCATGATAAAAGTGGTGAATTTCGGGACGAAATTCTCTTTAAGGGGGGTAGATTGTAACACCCTGTACTTCCCAGTACTCGGGTGTTACCATGTAGATTATTTAATATAAAAATATATAAATAATGCAACCTAGATATATACACTAGGAAATGAATATACTTTGTAAAGACTTAAAATTTCATGCTAAAATGATGCATGTGTATTTAATATATATATATAAGACATTATGAAAATAATATTATATTAAATAATTATAATGAAAAATAATTTTTGAACATGAAAATCAAATTCTAAATAATAATGTAGCATGGAATATTGTTTTTATATACGTATGTATACAAAAGTCATTAGATAATTAGATGGAATTGTATATTATTTAGCAATATTATTGAATACTAATATAATTTTAATTAAATATGATATTGTGTATTATGAATTATGTATGTGAATGAATGTGTGAACAACAGCATGTAATTAATGATATGTTAACATTAAAATTATATTTATATATATGTGTGAGGTTTTAAATATTGTAATTACAAGTAATATACATAGTAATAATAATAATAATTATTATTATTATATTAATATTGGTATCAGTTAGTAATATATAACGAAAGCCTTTCATGTGGCCCATTAGGAGTTTTTAACCATTGACGTCCAACTTCGGAATCATCCGACCACTATATTGACAAGAAACCACCATGCGACTGCAAATCACGTTGTGGGCCCCACCTAGACCTTTGATCAGCCTGATCTCCGGTCATGGACCCCTATTAGGACCTCCAAGCGTAATGGGCGGTGTGCATCTTTCTCAAACATCATGGTGGACCCCAACTCACGGCGTGTGTGCACAACTAGGACATGCACCCGCCGTGCACTGTTCGGCCTTGCATGGTCAAAGCGGGCTGACCCGCTATTTCCCTTAAAAGAGAGGAATCTCTCTCTCTCTCTTTGCGTTTTGGCAGCGAACGGACGTCGTCCGTTTGTGACGATCTATGGCCCACCACGAGGAACCATCAAGGTGATCCAAACCATCCATCTTGTGCGCAGCAAGGTCCTGAACAAAACCTAACTTTGCACGTGGCAACACGTGTATAAGCACACCATCTTCGACCCCAACAGGCCTACAAACACAAAAATTCCAAAAATAGAAATTATTTTTCTTCTTGCCAGCTCCATGATCCGTGTGAAACGTCCTCTCTCAATCCTGACCGTCCCTTGAAGGGTTATCCCAGCCGTCCATTGATGGCTCACGTGAGCTAGGGTTTTCCATCGGAAAACTGACACAAAAACCACCTTGTTTGCAGCTGTTTTGAGAAAACCGGATGCTGGGATTAAATCCCAGCCTTGCATTCGAATCCAATGGCCTTGGAAAAGTCGGTCTTCCTATAAGAAAAGTAGAGAAAACGACCGTTTCCATTCTACCTTCGAACTCACTAACCTATCCTCTCTCAAGCTTCAAAAATACTTGTGGGTAAGCTTTTAGAGTCCATAGGGACCTTCTGAAAGGAGCCAATTAGAGGTAGAAGCATTCGTTTAAGATTTTCCATTAATGGCAGCTTCTTCTTCCTCGTTTGGAGCTGCTCCAGGTCGTCTCGAGTTGGGACGGAACCAGGTCTATAGAACAACAAAGAAGCAGAAAAGAGAGGAAGGAATTAGAATGAGGGAGAGAAAGAAGAAGAAAGAAAAGAGAAGAAAGGAGAAGGGTGGTGCGGCTGTTGCACCACACCACCATGACCCACTCGTTCGACCGAGTTTGGGCTGGGTCAGACCAGTGGCCATTGTCAGATACCTCCAGCAGCAAGGAGAAGAGAAAGAAAACAGAAGGAGGAAAGAGAAGAGAGGAGAAGAAGTCAATGAGAAAGAAAGAGAGGGTGGATCAGTGGCTGCTGTAACCCGACCCAGCCGACTCGAGCTGAACTCAGGCTCAGGTCCGGCCCAGGTGATCACTGGATGTTTCAGCATTAAAAAAAAAAGGAGAAAAGAAAAGAAAAGAGAGAAAAAGAGAGAAGAGGGAAGAGCTGAGCCGAGCCATGTAAACTGGGGTTGCTGACCATGTGAGTTGGACCTGGCTTGGTCCAGTAAACTTGCTGGTGCGTGGGTTTAGTGGAGAAGAAGGTGTGAGGAAGAAGAGAAGGAAGGAAAGAAGGAAAAGGAGGAGAAGAAAGAGAGAGAACCGGTGGGTGGTGTGTTGAAGCGAGTCAACTCAGCTCAAACCGAGTCAACCAAGTGAGGGTTTCCACCTCTTCTCATTAACCAGATTTGTCATTCACCCTCATTATTTTCTATCTGTTATTCAATGCTAGTAACTAGAAAATTCAAATAAATACTATGGTATATTAGTTAGTGTTGTTGGTTATACTTCTATTATTAACTACAATCAAGTTGATTACTATTAACATGTTACACTAATATTAATTATTATCGACGAAACTACCATTGATGACATTAGCATGGTGTCCATCACATGAAAATACTATCTCTAGTATAGGTTATAATATTTACTAAATTGTAATGCTAATTATTACCATGGTCGAGTATTAGTTATATTATTAATATTAAGGTGTAACTAGCCATGTTACTGTTATATTATTTAAGCTACTCATACATCCGAGTTCTACTCCTAGAATTGAACCCTAGGATGAAGACTCTAAATCTACGTCAAAGTCCTAAGTAATCTAAATCCTAGGTTAAAACCTTAACCCTAAGTAGTGTGTCAGGATTGGATCTAACTGTAGGATTTCATAATTTATGGTAAGTCATAACATCCATTATCATGACGGGGATTAATAGTTACGATTTAAAATCATTAGAAAATATTATCATTACTATTAGTCCCTATTGTACTATTATTAGAAAATATCCTATTATTATTACTTATATTATTTAAGAGATTATTAGTCATTATAAAGATGATAGATAATGCAATACATTCAAACGCGAAGTTATGAACCACCATTATTCACATAAATGGATTAATACTCTCATTAGGAATATCATTTGACCTAATTGCACAATACTACTAATAATAATAATAATGGGAGTACTAGTATAGGATTCAAGTCCTAGAATCTAGTCCTAGAATCTAAAGCCTATAACTGAACTCTAATATGAAGCTCTAATTCTATACTAAACCCTACAAGTAATCTAAACCCTAGGCTATAACCCTAGGTAGTGTGTAGAACTTGGACCTAATCATACAAGTTCGTGATTTATGGTAGGATACAATTCTAAGGGCGCAAGAACTTAGCGACACTATAAGGCGATTCAAAGTATAAGGTAATGATTCTTCCCCTTGAGCTTTCCATCTTCTCATTAGCTTAAGTTATAGTTTTTATTTAAATTCATAATTGATATCTCTCTTATAATCGCATGTGTTAGCTAGTGGAAATTGAATTGTTATATTGCCTACTTAATGTTCATCCTGTATATTTGTTTGTGTATTGCTTATGGACTTTAAACTGGTACATTAGTGGAAAACCCCCACCTATAAATGTACACCCATACTTGGGATGTAAACCGACTGGTTGTGATTAAAATGGACCTTCGACTTAGTGGTTATTGAGTGGTGGTCTAAATGGATCTTTGATGTGGGCCTACCATCTAGGGTTGCTGTGTCCAATGTTTTCAAGGATGGTCTTTTATCGCATGGTTTTGATGCTTGCCCTATGAGGCCTATTTTGATAATTGCCCTATGCGGCTTGTTTTGATATCGCCCTACATGGCTTTGTTCTGGTATTTTCCCTATGTGGATTCGATGTTTTACACCGTGCAGCCATGCGATGGTAAGCCCTATATATTGTAATATGATTGGCTACTGGTCGATGGGGTACCATTAAACATCCTAAGGTGGTAGTCTCGTGAGCTGGGGATGGTGGGAATGGGACACTATGCCCAAGCTGTCGGCCTACGCTGGGCTCTGAGCTCCCCGTAGTGACCATTGAGCTTATTAAACTGGCTAGTTGTAATTGGAATAATAACAGTTTGGCTAATCATGCATCCATAGCATATTAATGATGACGGGTGGCTAATTCTGGATGTTATAGCACATGCCCCAAGGACCACTGGGGTATCGTTTCACTAGCTCCCAGACCACCGACTATCGATTGTTCCGACTGGATGATTTTCCCAGGTTCGATGATTGCATGGGTGACGGCCCACTGTCCGCACAGATGAGCATCCCTGGGGCGATGATTGCATTCATGCATCCATGCATCTAATAAGACTGCATTTACTTTGTTTTGGTTGTCTGGATGTTTTATAATTATGCTTACCTAATGCGGTGGTGTGTAATCTTGAGGGGAATTCACACTGAGTAGGCCACTCATCCATCAAATATACAACCGTACAGATAGTACAGGTGGCTTTAGTGATATGCATGCTCAGATTTGATGAGGAGCAGGGTACGATCGCCAAGGATACATGTCCATATTTTCCTGGGGGAGCTGCGTGATCTGGCGGCTTACATTTATATACTTTTTGTTATTCTTCATGTATTAAATTCTTGTAAACCTTGTACTTATTAAATTCAGAGACATTGGCTTGTATAAGTCATTATGGACAGCTTCTTGTATATTTGAATAATAATAAAATTTTCCTTTATGCTTACTTATCCACACTACACTCATTTGCTTACTCTGATAAAAGAAAAATATTATATCTAATCATCCTTTAAGGTTAACACTCGGGTTTTTGGGGCATGGGTCATATACTTGGGTTATGAAGATTCGGGCTGTTACACAACATCTACTCCATATAACATGTTCGGTATAGTTTCATGATTCATGATCATACGCATCATATGCATGCTTGATGTGAGAAGTGATTGATCATTGCATATTCCTTCAATCAGATTATTTATGGGTTCCCTGATAGGCAGAGTTGCCCCGCATGAGCGCACGATACGCGCAAGATTACTGCATGACTGGATTGTGTGATTCATGCATCTTGCATTGTGTGACATGTATATTATATGCCCTAGCGACATCAGGGCCATAGCCGCCACAGTCATCTCGTGGTTGGCAGGATTGGATACCAAAAATCTTGTTCTACATGGGGTGCTATAGATATCCCTAGGTGAAAGTTTCTAAACCCTTATGGTACCAAGAGGTTGCTCCAACACATAGACCGAGTGGATGCAGGAGCGCCGAGTGCCGAGTGCCGATTACCAGATAGCTGCGCTTTCCACTGTGTCGTGGTCGGTTGGAAGGGGGTGTGGCCTTACCTGCCCGAGAGGAGGGGGCAATGCTAAGCTGAGTCTGACCAGCTCGAGGAATGGGTCCGCTATCCACGAGCCGAGACCGATATTGGCAGGCGGATAGTGAGGTCTCTTTCACTTATCTTATTGCGCGCGATGGGGCGACAATCTAGTTTAGAGTGTACTAGACCCCGGTGATATTTTAGATTTGAGTCGTATTGGTATGTGGACTTAGATGAGGATTCGCATGCTTGAGTTGCATCTTTACATCTCATGGACTTAGATGAGGATTCGCATGCTTGAGTTGCATCTTTACATCTCATGGCCTTGCATCACTTAGCCTTGGTACGACTAACGGCATTTATAGACTCATCAGCATGTTTCGCATTACTCTGATATTTCATAATTACATTACTACCTTGCGCACACACTTTCACTACCCTCTAAGCTTTCTATAAGCTTATGCATGACCGTTGCGTGTAGGTGACGTTGGATCGCAGTAGCGCTGAGGCAGGAGCGCAAAGCTGATTATTTTAGAGCTTTTTATCTATCATCATTGTATTTCCCTTTATGCTCATTGTACCTGTAAAGTTTTTGATCATAGTGGAAATGTGATGGAGTTTTTGGTTGTTGTTTGTGGGTTATGCCTTTGGTTATACTTATTACGAATTAAACTGATGTTGAAAATCATCCTTGTAGCATCCCAGGATTGGAACCTGGCGTATGGGCACTGGGAGCCGAGAATGGGGTTCTAAGGAGGTTGTCGGTGTCGGATTCGGCGATCGGAAATTTTGTGAGCCTGGTTTCTAAGTTTGGGGCGTGACATAATATGTATGATGGAGGGTGTAGTCTAAGTGTTTGTTGAAATGACTAAATGAATATGAAATTATGATTTGTGCCTACCGTAGCTATGGGATGCAAGTACATGATAATTGTGTATGTGACACCGCCTTGTCCGAAGGATTTGTCCAAGTACATGTTAAAAATTGACATATGTCATGTAGGTTGATAGGTGTAGTATAAGTGTTTGATAAAATGTTTGTATGAGTACGTATTTGGTGAATTGTACTGTATATGGGTGTTGGGATAGGATTCTCAACTACCTTAGGGATGTGTATGATTTCCTCCATACAAGTTGTTTAGTTTCTTCGCTTTACTTGTGAAAGGCATGTGTATGGATTCTTGTTTATATTGCATCTTATAACATGCATGATAATATGATTGGACTACTTGGTTACTTCTGTTCTGACTACTCCACATGCTTTTTGTTTAAGGTTGAATGTGTATGGGGCTATGTTATGGTCCAGGCACAGGCTTAGAGTTCGTGGCTGAGATTCATTCGCCACGTAGGACGTGTTTGACGAACCCGAGCTGTACTAAAGTTGTCAGCAATGGTTAGGCCACACGGTGTGCTCACGCACTTCATGTCGATCAACTCGATGTGCGCTCGTGCTAGTCGAGCTCGTCAAGTAACCCGATTGACCCGATGTATGTTCACTATGTTTGGACGTTACTGCTTGAACCTAAGGTACCAAACTCACCAGTGAAACCCTGTTAAACCATGATATCTCGATCCGCTAAGACTCATGAGCTGGACATGGTGGTATGGGACACCGTGGTCGACCTGCCAGCCTATGTTGGGGTGACGAGCCTCCCTGTAGTGACCAGTGAGCAACCTAAACTCGGGAGCCGAATACGGTGGTATGGGACACTGTATTCAAGCTATCGGCCTCTGTTGGTACAACCTGGCTGTGGCCCCAGTCGGGTTGGCGACTAGTCTTCGAAAATGGACTGTCAGTTGGTAGGACGTTTGTGGAATGACCTCGAGTACAAAATAGGCCTACCCCGGCATAGCCTGACTGTGGTCCCTAGTCGGGTTTGTGACGAGCCTTCGAAAATAGACTGCTAGTTGGTAGGGTGTTGGTGGTAGTGACCCGAACTTGCCTATCGTAAGTGATTAACTAGGATTGACGACCCTAGATGGATCATTGTTTGGGAATTGATATAAAGGAGGTACCTTAGTTTTCTAATCCTACTGTATAAAAAGGACTAATAAAAACTTGGTAATCATGCTCATAACATCGCACTACATGTACCCCGGGTTGAAGAGCACAGAGGGAAGAAAGCATACCGCGACCGTAAGATGGTGTTGCACGAGGGAGTGTAGGCGAGGGCATACATCATTATTCATATCATTCTTGCATTAATAAGAGTATCTAGGAATGTTTGATTATACTGCTTTATCATTATTCATATCATGTTAACCTTTGCTTTATAGTTCTACTGAGTTGATCACTCACTCCCATATTACGGGACGGTGTTGTACACACTAACCAGACTCTGTCTTAGTTTCAGATGATGGCGATATTTGCGAAGCAGAGCCAAACTTTTATGATGATGAGGAGGGTTTCTCTTGTGTGCAGCTATTAGGCGGGTCTATGTAGACCATCTTCTGATCGACAGGATTACAGGGTTGCTGATTAGACGTCATTACACTTTAGTTTGCACTTTTGGAACACCCATGTATATTCATTTTGTTCATTTTTGGTGTATACATGTCTATATTTAACCTGGTAACATGTTCATACTGTGGAGACTTACAATAGTTTATAAATTTTATATATCTATCACAGTCTTCCGCTTGCGTAATTTAACTATCTTTGGAGTATGATATGCTGTTTTGGTCTAATCTCACTCACGTTTCAATGCACTCATCGTAATCATCATTATCTATGTTGCATAAGTGATGCATTGGAACTCGGGAGCTGAGCTTTGCTCGACCTCCAATTTTTAGGGCATTACAACTACATTACCCTGAAACTTATAATCAATCTCAAAACTCGGTTGCTCTCGGGACCACACCGAAACTCCGTATCAGACCTAGACCTCGCGTCGAAAGTCTAATTACTGCGAAACCATACAGTTATGACCGCCTTACTGGGCTTGACAACCACCTCAGAAATCAAGTCCTAATAGTATCCAGAAACACACAACTTTAGCCTGGAGCAAAGTGTGTGAGAAACGTGAATATCTTTAGAAAATAAGATTTAAGTAAACTGGGCCGTTCGCTTGTGAGCCAATTCTAAGGTTTCAAACCGTCAGAATCTGACCCAAATACACCCTCGGAACAAAAAAAAAAATTCATACGCAGGTCAGTGTACTTGTGGCCCTGATCGAGTGGCGATGACCATTGAAGTGAAACTGGTCCTCTGTGTTCGTTCTGTAAATCCGATCGGACCAAAAACTTAACCTGGCATAGATCCAATGTCAAGGAACTTTCCTCAGATAGTATGCAGAAAAGGGGGCCTCCAGATGTGCTCCGTTGGATTGAAACAACCACTCTTTGGCTATAACCTAAGTATCCATGGTCCTGAGGCAATTCTCTTCTATTCTGGGCCTATATAAGGGCCTTTACCCACCCCTCTCTCATTCCATATGAATTCTAAACCCCAAGAGAGAAAAGAGAGAGAAAGTGAAGGAGAAAGTGGAGAAGTGAGAGAGCGAGTATGAGATAGTTCCTGGGATTCGATCCCACTACTCCACGTACATAACTACCACTTCCGTGTCGATACACCGAAGATTCTGATTCTGTTCTTGGGTTAAAAACCCTAACCCTAACCTGTTTTAGGAATCTAAATACGTAGATTGGTGAAATAGCTAACTCGTTTTATTGATTAGGTATTCAAAGTCTAGTTTACAAGGCAAGAGTGTTGAAACTGAACCCGTTACGAGTTTACCGGCCAAAGGTGCGGGCTATAAACATTTAGGTTATGGTTTTCAAGGCTGTCAATGACAGTTAATGATTTATAATTGACTTGGTTACCATTTCTCATGCTAGATATGATGTTTCCCTCGCTTTACGGATATATATGAACTATGTTGAATAGAGTGTAATTCATGTGTGTGTTAAAATATTTGAATGGGTATGGAATTTGGATTCATGCTTGCCATGATTATCTGTCATGGATATATGATTGTTGTATATGTGATAACTCCTTGGTGAAAGGATTTGCTCTAATACATGTTATGACCAACATACGTGTAACACCCCAGATTTTTGCCAACCTGGAGATTGACGTCCTTAGGCAATGGGTCAATCCGAATACCTTATTAACTTGTCAGAACTCAATCCCAAAGTCTATAAATCGCTTTTTAACCCTTTTCCTTCACAAATCTCACCTTTCACTACCTTATCCTTCAAAAGTAACTAAGTGTTAAACTAGATTAGCTACGAAATCTGCTTGATCCACTTTAAATATGATCTGTAAGACCTAGAACTTGTAGAATCATTGACGCTAGGTTACCCTAAAATCTAGGATCAATCTCATTACCCAGCTGCTCTCGGGAGCACATTGAAACTCCATACCAAATCTGGACCGCACGTCGAAAGTCCGATTAAAGCGAAGTTAAACGGTTAGGACCGCCTTGTTGGGCTTGACAACCATCTTGGAAATCAAATCCAGATAGTGTCCCAGTGCTATTCGCTTGAGCCCAGAGTGAAGAGTGTGAGAAAACGTAGATTTCTTTAGAAATTGAGTTTCATTTAAGTAATCTGAGACTTGCCACTTGCGAGCCTATTATAAGCAATCAGACTGTCAGAATCTGACCCAAAATACACCCTCAGATCAGGAGAAATTTCATACACATGGTAGTGTACTTGTGCCCTGATCGAATCTCAGGGACCGTTGAACTGAAACTGGTCCGCCACGGGCGATCTATAAATCCAATCGGACCGAAAACGTAACTCGACCTAGATCCAATGTCTGTGAGCTTAAGTTCGACCTTTTGCTCAAGGGGGCTTCCAGAAGTGCTCCGTTGAGACGGAACAGTCTCCCTTTGGACATAACCTTAGTATACCTTGGACCTGAGTCTATTTTGGTGATGTTTTAGCCTATATAAGGACCTTAAAACCTCTCTCATTCAGCCCATACGAATTTGGGAGAAACCCTAGGAGAGAGAAGAGAGAAAAGAGAGAGAAAGTGTAGGAGATGTGGGATCATCTTCCTGATGCTCTACCCTGTTATCCTACGTGATTAATCATCATGATCTAACCGCTTTTCCGGCGATTCCGACTTCGTTCGTATGTAAGAAAACTTGACCCTAAGCTGTTTTAGAGTTTCCGAGAGTGTTGGTGATGTAATAGCTGACCTGTTTCATGATTCAGGTTGCGTAATCATCGTTGACAAAGGCTTAGAGATTTTAGCATATTCGTTACGATTCTACGACAAAAGGTGCGGACTTTAGATGTATGGGTTATGGTTTTCAACACTTTCAATGTCAGATAATGATAGATTCATGATCTACATGCAATTGCACATGTACAAAGTGCTGTCCGTTTCATTTTTCGGTTATACATTAACTATGTTGAATATACTGTATTCCTCGTATTTATAGAGAATACCGTATACGTACAAATTTTGAAAGTATGTTAGCCATGATTAATTACCGTATAAACATGCTATATATGTGTATAATACTCACTCGGCGAACGGATTCGCCCTGATACATGTTTTTTCTAGTATACGCTATGTATGTTAAAAGAGTGTATTCTAAGTGTTTGTGAAAATGACCGAATGAGTATAGAATTCACATTCGTGCTCTCCATGACTAATTGTCATGGATATATGATTGTTGTATAGGCGATACCCCTTTGACGAAAGGATTTGCCCTAAATCACGCCACGACCAATATACACTATATATGTTAAAATGTGTAGCCCAAGTGTTTGTAGAAATGAATGAATGAATATGGAACTTGGATTCCTGCTTGCCATGACTATCCGTCGTGAGTGCACATATGTTATAAGTGGGGCAGCTCCCTAGTGAAAGTATTTGGCCTAATACCTATGTGATCAACATACGTCATGTATGTTGATGTATTTAGTCTAAAGTGTTTGATGAAATGTCTGAATGAGTAGTAGTTAGTAAATTGTAATGTATAAGGGTGTGTATGATTTCCTTCATGTAAGTTGGTTAGTTTAATCACCTACTGGTTTATGAAACGTATGTGTTTGAATTTCCTGCTTGCATTGTGTTTTATAACATGCTTGTTAATATGTTTGAATTACTTGTTTATTTAATTCTGCTCTGACTACTTCACATGTTTAAGTTATATTCCATAAAATCCGTGAAGGGTGATGGGGGAGTGGTGTAACGATTCCATGCAACAGCCCTGACAGCCCTAAATGGACAATATTGGATAATTGATTGTATGATTTGAAATCTTAATCCATTATTGCTTTAACTGTTCCGTAATTGAATGTGATTGAGACTACTGTATAGTCCAGACAATCGGTAACGGGATTAAATTTATGACTGAGATTCATTTGCCACATGAGATGTGTTCGATGAACCCAAGTCATACTTCGGTTGACGATAGTGGTTGGCCACACGAAGTCCCTATGCACTTTATGTCATTCAACTTGTCGTGCGCTTGAGCTAGCCAAGCTCGTCAAGTAACCCGATCTGTCTTATGTATGTTCACCATGTTTGGATGCATCTGTTTGAACCTGAGGTACTAACCTTACCAGTGAAATCCCGTTAACCGTGGTACCTCGATCCGCCAAGACTCATGAGCCGGGTATGGTGGTATGAGACACCGTGGTCGAGCTATCGGCCTACACCGGGGCCACGAGCCTCCCCGTAGTGACCATTGAGCAACCAGACTCGTGAGCCGATTATGGTGGCATGGGACACTATATTCGAGCTGTCGGCCTACACTGCTTTGATGAGTGATGGGGGAGTGGTGCAACGATTCCATGTAATGTACCGACAACCCCGACATTTGTATGCCGGTAGTGACCTCGAGCATACTCTAAATCTGCGGTGAGGCGATGAGCCTTCCCGTAGTAACAGAGTATAAACTAGGCCTGTATTGATAAGGTGATGGGGGAGCGGTGTAATGATTCCGTGTAACAGCCCTAACAGCCCTTGCAGCGACCTAGAAATACACCATCGTATAAGATTGTCTAGGACTGATGACCCTAGAATGGATCATTGTTTGGGAATGATATGAGGAAGGTACCTTAGTTTCCCAATATTGCTGTTTAAAATGGACTAATAACAACTCGGTAATCATGCTCATCATCGCATTGCATGTGCCTGGAAGATGTAGAGCACTGAGGGTGACAGCATGCCACGGACGTAAGATGGTGCCGCACGAGGGAGTATGTTGGCGAGGGCATGCATCATAATTGCATCTCATCCTTGCATTAATTACAATACTTAGAAATATTGATTGTACTGCTTTATTATTACTGCTTGACTGAATTGATAACATGTTAACCTATGCTTTATTGTTCCACTGAGTTGATCACTCACTCCTACGTTACGGGATGGTGTTGTACACACCAACTAGACCCTGTTGTAGCTGCAGGTGATGGCGATGCTTATGAGGCGGAGCCGGACTTTTGCGACGACGAGGATGCCTTCTTGTATATGTTGTATTGTGGCGGCTTCATGCGAGTCATGTCTTGATCGACAGGGTTACAGGGTTGCTGATTAGATGCCATTACATTTTTTTTGTATATTTTGGACTTGTACATGTAATTATTTAACCTGGTAATGTTATCACACTCTGGAGACTCACCACAGTTTATATATTTTATATATCTATCACAGTCTTCCGCTTGCAATTTAATTGTCTCTGGAGTATGATATACTATTTTGATATAATTCAATTCATGTTTCAATGCTCTCATCATAATCATCATTATCTGTGTTGCATAAGTGATGCGTTGGAACTCGGGAGCTGAGCTTTGCTTGACCCCCGATTTTCAGGGCATTACAAAATGGTATCAGAGCATGATTTGGATTAAACCGGACCTAGTTTATGGTCACACGATGTACTCTGATGCACTCTGACTTAGTTGGGTGTGAGAAAGATGTAGGAATAGTCATAGGTATCCCGGTTTCGCCAAGTGGCAAAGTTCACTGAAAAAGGTTACCAAGATCGGGTCCGTACTCATCTGTGATCGCATGAGTCGATCCCGAATCACCTCTAGGCCGTCAATCGGTGGGTTTAGATCATGTTTGACCCCATCCCAGCCTTCAAACACCTCTATGTACTGTTGAATGGTCCCGAAACGACTCAAAACGGAGCAGTGGGCCAAAGGATGCAATCCGGGGGGACCCAAGGTGGACCCGGGGTACCATTGGCACCTTGAGAGAGGGGTGGCCACCGCCCTACCGCGGCAGCACCACGCCTAGTCCAGAGGACCGCGGCAGCACCGCGCTCACCATGGTCGACCGCGGTCCCCTTTGCCCGGGCTGGTCGAGCCAGTGCGGGTCTGTGTCGGCCCGACCCCTGGACATGTGTGAGGCCCGCAAAATTGCGTGGGGGCCCCTATTTCATGTCTGTTTTGCCCCCTCTCTCTCAAACACTTCTCCAAGCTCCCCCTTTCCTTCAATATTTTCTATTTTCTCTCTCAAACCGTCCCTCCAATTACCCATTTCGTCGTTTATTGTCACAACCTATACCCCTCCATTGTTCACAGCAATAGCTATCCCCCTACCCTCTCCATTCTCTCTCATTTGAACTCTCATACCCCCCTACTTGAGGCTCAAATTCGTGTAGTACCCATTAGCCATCCCATCCTTTCATATTTCCTTCTTCAACCCCTTTCATTTGAGCCTACACATCCCCTTTTGTAGCTCAAGATTCCAAAACCCAACAATCCCTCTTCTAATCTTCTTCATTTCTTCAACTCTCTGCATTCCTCCTTGTTTGTGAACACACACATACCATAGTGTGCTTCAACAATCTTGTATCATATAACCTTCGCAACCTCCAAATGTTTGGGACATTTAGGGCCCATTCGGCCAACTGCATTAGGTGAGTTTAAGGTGGATGGAATTGTAAAAGTAATAATAAATGTATGTGTAAAGTATGGTCCCTAGATTGGGTGTATCCCATGTTTTCCAATGCCATGTTTGGAATGTATGCAATGAAAAGTATATTCCGAGATTTCCTTTCAATTACATTTAGAAATTCATCATCATGGGATTTGGAAATCCCATCTCACACCTTCCAACACAAGGCTCATTTTCCACAGCCTATACCATTAATTTTAATCCCCACCCGCCCTCCTACCAAACATACCACTTCCAATCCCGAGGTAGGATTAGCAACACAACCCATTTAACCCAAATAGGCCCTTAGAGTTTTGGACTCAAAGTTGGTACTTTTAGATTTCAAAGAATTTGACAATATAGGAAATTCAATAAACTAATAACGCGAACCCTCTGACCTCCTTAGATAGTACGAGCATGTGTGTAATGCTCGAGCGTAGTAAATTCAAGTTCGGGCAACTCAATTTCAATCAGACAACAATGCTAAGCCAATTGAATAATAGACTTAGTTATTCAGCTTAACCGACTCAAACCCACTATACAACTTTTCTTCCTTGTTGGCCCGACCACTTGTAACTAAAGGTTTATAACTTCATCTTTGAGAAGAATTAGGAGTATATGGCCGATAGAGACTTTGTCTTTTAGGCCTAAGGAATTGCCCAAATGGGCAACAAACAGTTAGGAATTAGGTCCCAAATTACGTGTCATGTCGGCATACATATTGTGCATATGAATGTAGAAAGATAGCCTGCCTATTAAGCTAGACATGACTAAATAAGATAAGTCTGGACCGTGACAAAAACTCCTTGGTAGAATTAGGCATCTTGCCCCAAACTCACACTTGTCCCTGAATCAACCACAATCCCATCATCTTTACCCCCTTTCTATGACTATAGGTATCAATGTCATAGTACACATCGTTGATGAAAGGCAAACCAATGTATTTCCCATTTCATGTTAAGGATAGGTCTCAAATTTCAACTCGTTCTGACATACAGATCGATGTACAAATTCTTGAACCCTGAGAATAGAAACAATTTTAAGGGGGGTAGACAAGTTATGAACCCAATTAAGTTGAGTAGGTATACACGTCTACCCATTCATGGGCACAGCGGAAGCATGGTTGGCCCTTGCCCCACTGGCCCAGGATCGAAATAAATTACTCCCAGTTATACGCAAGGTTAGGTCATTAAATAGGATCTAAATCTTCTTTAGAATGCCAATAATGAAGTCATGGAAGGAAATCGATTAGGGTTCAAGTATTAAACAACTTCATAGTACAGAATAGGCCGGGTGCGAACTGAGTTACAATAGCCAAGGTTAACGCATCTACAACAGTGCTCGTCGAATACGAACATAGTAGAAGCCCTAACAAGTTCTACTATGAGAAACCGTTTTAGGATGATCTAGTAAGATTTGACTCACTGTTTCCTTGGACATAGATAATATCGAGGACTCTCCTAGACCAAGACCCAACGGGCAACTTTATGGATAGGAAATTTGAGTCATTCAATAATGGACATTCCCTACGTTTTTAGAGTGATCGGGCTACGGAGTTACTGACATATACAACTCTAAAGTATTCGCGGCTTGACCCAATTCTCAATCCTGGGCGACTACCAATGGACTTACTACTTGGCTGAGCAGAAGACCAGGATCTACCAAGTCTAGGAAGGGATACAATGAGCTTTCTACCTTGGCCAGGTAGATGATCGATGTATCGGGATCAAGCCCACTATAACTGTAACAGCTCAAATTTTTGCCAACCTGGAATTAGACGTCCTTAGGCAATGGGCCGCCCCTAACACCTTATTAAGTTGTCAGAACTGAATCCCACAGTCTAAAATCGCTTCTGAACCCGTTTCCTTCACAAATCCAACCCTTCACCACCTTGTTCTTTCAATTTTCCTAAGTACTTTCACCCTAGACACTATCTTAAACTAGTTAAGTGTTATAACTTGGATCACCTTATATACAAACTACAAAGGCCTAGGTACCACCTTAGACAGAAATCTTATAGGACTAAATTCTTTAGAAATGAGACAAAGTAGCTAAGTGCTAAACTAGATTAGCTACAAAATCTGTTTGGTCCACCTTAAATACGATCTGCAAGACCCAAAACTTATAGAATCATTGACGCTAGGTTGCCCTAAAATCTAGGATCAATCTCATTACTCGGCTGCTCTCGGAAGCATCTCGAAACTCTATATCAGTTCTAGACCGCACATCGGGAGTCCGAATAATACGAGGTTAAGGACTTAGGACCACCTCGCTGGGCTTGACAACCAACTCAGAAATCAAATCCAGATAGTGTCCCAAGGCTGTTCGCTTGAGTCCGGAGTGAGGAGTGTGAAAATACTTATTTTTCTTTAAAAATAAATATCTCAAATAGTAATCTGAGACTTGTCGCTTGCGGGTCAGTATTAAGTAGCCTGACCGTCAAGTATCAGACAAAATTACACCCTCGGATCAGGAAAAATTTCATACATGTGTCAGTGTACTCGAAATCTCCGATCCGATCGAGACCCACTGACCGTCGAACTGAAACTGGTCCGCCACGCGTGATCTGGAAATTTGACTGAAATGAAAACTTAAGGAGGCCAGCCAGAAGTCCGACCTTTGGCTCAAGGAGGCTCGCCAGAAGTCCTCCGTTGAGCTGAAACCAGCCCACTTTGGCTATAACCTAAGTATACCTTGACTTGAAGTCTATTTTAGAGACTTTTTAGACTATATAAGGGCCTTAACACTCTCTCTCTTACAGCCATATGAATTTGAGAAAACCCTAGGAGAGAAAGAGAGAAAAGAGAGAGAAAGTGAGAGAGTTGTGGGAGATATTTCTTGCCTTTCTTCCTTGCTGCCTTAGGTGCTTAACCACCTCATTCTTATCGCTTTTCCGGCGATTTCAACGACATTTCTAGGTAAGAAACCCTAACCCTAAACTGATTTGGGGTTATGAAGGTTCTAAGTTATGAAATGCTAACCTATTTCATTTAATAGGTTACCAAACTGCCATATACGGAAGCTTGGCAAACCTATCGACTTCGTTACGATTCTACGATAAAAAGGTGTGGACTTTAGGTGTATAGGTTAAGGTTTTCAACGCTTTCAATGTCAGTTAATGATAGATTCATGATCTGCATGCAATTGCACATGTACAAAGTGCTGTCTGTTTTCAATTTCGATTAAATACATAGAATATGGAATTTTACATACTCTAGGTATTCGTAGAAAATACAGTATACGTATATATTTTGAAAATGTGCTTGACATGATTAGTTGTTGTATGAATATATGATATATGGATAAAATACTTATTTGGCGAAAAGATTCGCCCTAATACGTGTTATGCTAATATACACTATGTATGTAGAAATAGTGTATTGTAGAAAGTACCGTATACGTATAAATTTTGGAGATGTGTTTGTCATGATTATTTGCTGTATGAATATATTATATATGTGTAAAATACTTGCTTGGCGAAAGGACTCGCCCTAATACAAGTTTTTCTAGTATACACTATGTATGTTGTAATAGTGTACTCTAAGTGTTTGTAAAAATGCTTGTGAGAGTAAGTGTTTGGATGATGGGGCCTTAGGTAGGTGTTGAGATGGGAACTCAGCTACCTTAGCAACATGTATGATTTCCCCTATGTGGGTTGTTCACTTTAACCACTTACTTATGAAATATATGTGTTTGTATTCCTATCTATATAGTGCTTCATAACATGCTTTATAACATGCTTTATAATATGCCTGTTAACATGCTCAACTGATTGTATGATTTTATTTATGTAATGCGTATGTTTAAATTCATGTTTATGTTGTATGATCCGTCATGGGTGATGGGGGAGTGGTGTAACGATTCTGTGCAACAGTCCTGGCAGCCCTAAACGGATAATATCAGACTTTGATTGTATGATCTGAATCTTGATCCATTACTGCTTAAACTATCTGTAATTGAATGTGATTGGGGCTATGGTTATAATCCAGGCAATCGGTAATGGGATTGAATTCGTGGCTGTGATTCATTCGCCACGTAAGATGTGTTCGACGAACCCGAGTCGTACTTCGGTTGGCGATAGTGGTTGGCCACGCGAAGTGCTTATGTGCTTCATATCGTCGAACTTGTCATGCGCTCGAGCTACCCGAGCTCGTCACGTAACCTAATTTGTCTAATGTTTGTTTACCATGTTTAGACGCTACTGTTTGAACCTAGGGTACCAAACTTACTTGTGAAATCCCGTTAACCATGGTACCTCGATCCGCTAAGACTCATGAGCCGGGCATGGTGGTATGGGACACCGTGGTAGAGCTGTCGGCCTACGCTAGGGCCACGTGCCTCCCCGTAGTGACCATTGAGCAACCAAACTCGTGAGCCGAATACGGTGGTATGAGACACTGTATTCGAGTGTCGACACCTACGGCGAGAGCCGAGTACGGTGAGACTTGTATTCGTGCTAACGGGCGACGAGTCCTTCATAGTGTCTTTAAGTAGACTCTAAAGTCTGTGATTGATGATGAACCCTTCGCAGTAACTAGAGCATGAGTTGAGCTGAGTACGGTGAGACCTGTATTCGAGTTGACGGCCCGCGATTGAGCCGAGTACGGTGAGACCTGTATTCGAGCTGATGGCGAGCAATTGAGCCGCATACGGTGAAATCTGTATTCGTGCTGACAGGTGACGAGCCCTTTGTGATGCTTTCGCGATGCCTCGCGAACCATAATATCGTATGAGATTAACTAGGATTGACGACCCTAGAATGGATCATGTTTGGGAATGATACAAGGGAGGTACCTTAGTTTCCCAATACTGCTATTTGAAATGGACTAATAACTATTAGGTAATCATGCTCATCATCGCACCGCGTGTGCCTGGTAGATGTGGAGCACTGAGGGAGGTATGCATCCACGAACGTAAGATGATGTCGCATGTGGGTGGTTTGGTAAGGGCATTCATCATATCATTTCATACTTGCATTAATAAGAGTACTTAGAATTGTTTGATTATACTGCTTTATCATTACTGCTTGATTGAGTTGATAACATGTTAACCTATGCCTTATTGTTCCACTGAGTTTATCACTCACTCCCACGTTACGGGACGGTGTTTGCAACACCAACCAGATTTGTTGAGTTTCAGGTGATGGCGATGCTTATGAAGCAGAGTCGGAATACTACTATGATGTTGAGGAGTTCTCCTATATATAACTCTCTGACTGGTCTATGAAGACCTAGTAATGTATTGACGGGGTTATGATACTTGGGATAGAAGACATTACACTTCCTCATATTTGGTAAATTTTAGAATTGTACTTATAATTAATTAACCAGGTAACTTTATCACACTCTAGAGACTCACCACAGTTTTTTTTATATTTTATATGTCTATCACAATCTTCCACTTGCAATTTAACTGTCTCTGGAGTATGATATGCTGTTTTGGCTTAATCTCACTCATGTTCAATGCACGATTACAGTCAACATTCAACATCATTCATTTTGTTGCATAAGTGATGTTCTGGAACTCGGGAGTTGAGTTACTACTCGACCCCCGATTTCGGGATGTTACAATAACCGTCTCTCCGTGTTGGTTAAACATTAAAAACAGCTATCTTACTCTAAATAGGTGGGAATTGTCGTCAAGACGTCAAATAGATAACGGAATAAATTGTATCAACTTATTAAGGAATAAGCAAGGGATAAAGAAATAAATTTTTTAAGGGGGGTAGTGCTTAAAATGTACTAGACTAGCATGCACAATATAGACCCTACTGCGCATATAAACTTGAAATCAATAAGTCTTAGGCAAATGAAATAATAGAATTCTTACTTATTACCCTTAGGCAATTTCAGGGATGAAATTTTATTTTAAGGGGGGTAGATTGTAACACCCCAGATTTTTGCCAACCTAGAGATAGACGTCCTTAGGCAATGGGTCGATCTGAACACCTTATTAACTTGTCAGAACTCAATCCCAAAGTCTAAAAATCAATTTTTAGCCCTTTTCCCTCACAAATCTCACCTTTCACTACCTTATCCTTCAAAAGTAACAAGTGTTAAACTAGATTAGCTACGAAATCTGCTTGATCCACTTTAAATACGATCTGCAAGACCCAAAACTTATAGAATCATTGACGCTGGGTTACCCTAAAATCTAGGATCAATCTCATTACCTAGCTGCTCTCGGGAGCACATTGAAACTCCGTATTAAATCTGGACTGCACGTCGAAAGTCTGATTAACGCGAAGTAAAACGGTTAGGACCGCCTTGCTGGGATTGATAACCATCTCAGAAATTAAATCTAGATAGTGTCTCAGTGCTATTCGCTTAAGCCCGGAGTGAAGAGTGTGAGAAAACGTAGATTTATTTAGAAATTGAGTTTCATTTAAGTAATCTGAGACTTGTCACTTGCGGGCCTATTATAAGCAATCAGACCGTCAGAATCTGACCCAAATACACCCTCGGATCTGGAGAAATTTCATACACATGACAGTGTACTTGTGGCCATGATCGAGTCTCAGGGACCGTTGAACTGAAACTGGTCCGCCACGGGCGATCTGTAAATCCGATCAGACCGAAAACGTAACTCGACTTAGATCCAATGTCTGTGAGCTTAAGTCCGACCTTTGGCTCAGGGGGGGCTTCCAGAAGTGCTTCGTTGAGATGAAAGACTCTCCCATTGGACATAACCTAAGTATACCTTGGCCCTGAGTCTATTTTGGTGATGTTTTAGCCTATATAAGGACCTTAAAACCTCTCTCATTCAGCCCATACGAATTTGGGAAAAACCCTAAGAAAGAGAAGAGAGAAAAGAGAGAGAAAGTGTGGGAGATGTGGGAGCATTTTCCTGATTCTCTACCCTGCTATCCTACGTGATTAATCATCATGATCTAACCGCTTTTCCGGTGATTCTGGCTTCGTTCGTAGGTAAGAAAACCTAACCCTAAGCTATTTTAAAGTTTCAAGAGTGTTAGTGATGTAATAGCTGACCTGTTTCATGATTCAGGTTGCCTAATCACCGTTGACGAAGGCTTAGAGATTCTAGCATATTCTTTATGATTCTACGACAAAAGGTGCAGACTTTAGATGTATGGGTTATGATTTTCAACGCTTTCAATGTCAAATAATGAAAGATTCATGATCTGCATGCAATTGCACATGTACAAAGTGTTGTCCGTTTCGTTTTTCGGTTATACGTTAACTATGTTGAATATACTGTATTCCTCGTATTTGTAGAAAATACCGTATACGTATAAAATTTGAAAGTATGTTAGCCATGATTAATTACCGTATGAACATGCTATATATATGTATAATACTCACTCGGCGAAAGGATTCGCCCTAATACATGTTTTTTCTAGTATACACTATGTATGTTAAAAGAGTGTATTCTAAGTGTTTGTGAAAATCACCGAATGAGTATAGAATTCGCATTCGTGCTCTCCATGACTAATTGTCATGGATATATGATTGTTGTATAGGCGATACCCCTTTGACGAAAGGATTTGCCCTAAATCACGCAACGACCAATATACACTATATATGTTAAAATGTGTAGCCCAAGTGTTTGTAGAAATGAATGAATGAATATGGAACTTGGATTCCTGCTTGCCATGACTATCCGTCGTGAGTGCACACATGTTATAAGTGGGGCAGCTCCCTAGTGAAAGGATTTGGCCTAATACCTATGTGATCAACATACGTCATGTATGTTGATGTATGTAGTCTAAAGTGTTTGATGAAATGTCTGAATGAGTAGTAGTTAGTAAATTGTAATGTATAAGGGTGTTAAGATAGGATTCTCAACTACCTTAGTGATGTGTATGATTTCCTTCATATAAGTTGGTTAGTTTAATCACTTACTGGTTTATGAAACGTATGTGTTTGGATTTCCTGCTTGTATTGTGTTTTATAACATGCTTGTTAATATGTTTGAATTACTTGTTTATTTAATTATGCTCTAATTACTTCACATGTTTAAGTTGTATTCCATAAAATCTGTGAAGGGTGATGGGGGAGTGGTGTAACGATTTCTTGCAACAGCCCTGAGAGCCCTAAGCGAACAATGTTCAATAATTGATTGTATGATTTGAAATCTTGATCCATTACTGCTTTAACTGTTTCGTAATTGAATGTTATTGGGGCTACTGTATAGTCCAGGCAATCGGTAACGGGATTGAATTCGTGTCTGAGATTCATTCGCCACATGAGATGTGTTTGACGAACCCGAGTCGTACTTCGGTTGGCGATAGTGGTTGGCCACGCGAAGTGCTTATGCACTTCATGTCATTCAACTTTTCATACGCTCGAGCTAGCTGAGCTCTTCAAGTAACCCGATCTGTCTTATGTATCTTCACTATGTTTGGACGCCTCTGTTTGAACCTGAGGTACTAACCTTACCAGTGGAATCTGGTTAACCGTGGTACCTCGATCCGCCAAGACTCATGAGCCGGGCATGGTGGTATGGGACATCGTGGTCGAGCTGTCGGCCTATGCTGGGGCTACGAGCCTCCTCGTAGTGACCATTGAGCAACCAGACTCGTGAGCCGATTATGGTGGTATGAGACATTATATTCGAGCTGTCGGCCTACACTGCTTTGATGGGTGATGGGGGAGTGGTGGAACGATTCCATGTAACAGCCCTGGCAGCCCTGACCGTACCCGGTGTAGTGACCTCGAGCATACTCTAAATCTGCGGTGAGGCGACGAGCCTTCCCGTAGTAACAGAGTATAAACTAGGCCTGTATTGGTAAGGTTATGGGGGAGTGGTGTAACGATTCCGTGTAACAGCCCTGGCAGCCCTTGCAGTGACCTAGAAATACACCATCGTATAAGATTGTCTAGGACTGACAACCCTAGAATGGATCATTGTTTGAGAATGATATAAGGAAGGTACCTTAGTTTCCTAATACTGTTGTTTGAAATGGACTAATAACAACTCGGTAATCATGCTCATCATCGCATTACATGTGCCTGGAAGATGTGGAACACTGAGGGTGACAGCATGCTGCAGATGTAAGATGGTGCCTCACGAGGGTGTATGTTGGCGATGGCATGCATCATAATCGCATCTCATCCTTACATTAATTACAGTACTTAGAAATGTTGATTGTACTGCTTTATCATTACTGCTTGACTGAATTGATAACATGTTAACCTATGCTTTATTGTTCCACTGAGTTGATCACTCACTCCCACGTTACGGGATGGTGTTATACACACCAACCAGACCCTGTTGTAGCTGCAGGTGATGACGATGCTTATGAGGTGGAGCCAGACTTTTGCGATGACGAGGATGCCTTTTTGTATATGTTGTATGTGGCGGCTTCATGCGAGTCGTGTCTTAATCGACGGGGTTACAGGGTTGCTGATTAGATGCCATTACATTTTTTTTTGTATATTTTGGACTTTCACATGTAATTATTTAAACTGGTAATGTTATCACACTCTGGAGACTCACCACATTTTATTTATTTTATATATCTATCACAGTCTTCGGCTTGCAATTTAACTGTCTCTGGAGTATGATATGCTCTTTTGGTATAATTTCATTCATGTTTCAATGCTCTTATCATAATCATCATTATCTGTGTTGCATAAGTGATGCGTTGGAACTCGGGAATTGAGCTTTGCTCGACCCCCGATTTTCAGGGTGTTACAATACACCAGGTATGTTGAAGTGTGTAGTCTAAGTGTTTGTAAAAATGTTTGAATAAGTCTGGAATTTGGATTCGTGCTTGCCATGATTATCCGTCGTGAATATATGATTGTTGTATATGTGACAACTCCTTGGTGAAAGGATTTGTTCTAATACATGTTATGACTAACATACGCCATGTATGTTGAAGGGTGTAGTCTAAGTGTTTGTAAAAATGTTTGAATGGGTATGGAATTTGGATTCATACTTGCCATGATTATCCATCATGGATATATGATTGTTGTATATGTGACAACTCCTTGGTAAAAGGATTTTCTCTAATACATGTTATGACCAACATACGCCATGTATGTTGAAGTGTGTAGTCTAAGTGTTTGTAAAAATGTTTGAATGACTATGGAATTATTATTTGTGCTTGCTATGATTATTGATCACTAATACATGATCGTTGTATACATGGCTACTCCTTGTGAAAGGACTAGCTATAGTATGCGTTTTTAACAAATTTATTACCTATATGCCATATGTGTGGTCTAAGTGTTTGATAAAATGCCTGAATGAGAAAATGCTTAATGTAATGTACTTACTGAGGGTGTTGAGATAGGATTCTCAATTCCCTTATATATAGTTACAGTTTCCTTTATGCAACCTATCTTACTACTATGTGATTTACAGATGAATGCCTATGTATGATGACATACGTGGTATGTGTTTGTTGAAATGCTCAAATGGGATTTATGTTTAGATTTGGTTGTCACATGCTGTCTTTGACTATCACATGTGAATGTCATTATTTGAAGTGTGATTGGGGCTACGATGTAGTCCAGGCAATCGGTAATGGTTCATTGTCGTTGGCCAAGTTGTTTTAGCCATGACGGATACGTCCGATGAATCCGAGTTGTACGGTGATTACCGACAATGATTAGACCACGAGGGGTGCGTACCACTCCATGTCGACTAATTCAACGTATGCTCGTACGAGTCGAGCTTGTCAAGTAACCCGATTGGCCCAATGTATGTTCACCATGTATGGACGCTCCTGCTTGAATCTAAGGTACCAAACTCAACGTGAAAAGCCCATTTAACCTTGATACCTCGATCCGCTAAGACTCGTGAGCCGAGTATTGTGGTAAGGGACACTGTGGTCAATTTGTCGGCCTACGCTGGGACGACGAGCCTCCCTGTAGTGTCCAATGAGCAACCCAGACTTGTGAGTTGAATACGGTGGTATGGGACACTGTATTCGAGCTGTCGACCTACGATCAAGTGATGAGCCCATAGTGACCTCGATTATACTCTAAGACTACGTTAAGGCGACGAGCTTTTCCATAGTAACCTCGAGTATAAACTAGGCCTACGCTGAGGTGACGAGCCACTCCGTAGCTACCTGGAACTGTTCTTTATATGTGATTAACTAGGATTAACGACCCTGGTTGGATCAATGTTTGGGTAAATGATATGAAGGGAGGTACCTTAGCTTCCCAATCATGCTGTATGAATATGCCTAATTAAGAACTTGACTAATCACGATCATGCACCGCACTACATGTACTTTGGTAAGAAAGCACACGTTTCGGGAGGATGTTATGCGCGAACGTGAGATGAAGTCGCTGAGGGAGTATAGGCAAGGGCATGCATCATTATCGATACCATTCTTGCATTAACAAGAGTAATCTAGGACATGATTGTTGTACTGCTTTATCATTACTGCTTGACTGAATTGATAACATGTTAACCTTTGCCTTATAGTTCTACTGAGTTGATCACTCACTCCCACTCTGGGATGGTGTTTTAAAATACCAACTAGACTCTGTCTTAGTTGCAGATGATGCCGCAGCTTATGAAGCAGAGCCTAATTTTTATGACGACGAGGAGGAGTTCTCGTATATGCAGTACTCTGGCGGGTTCATGTAGGCCGCATTCTGATCGTCAGGGCTATAGGGATTTCATGATGTAGACGGACGTACACATTTTGATATTTTGTATTTTGAAATGATACATGTAATTATTTAATCTGGAATGTGATTATACTCTGGAGATGCACCACCACTTATATGTTTTATACATACCTATCATGGTCTTCCGCTTACATAATTTAACTGTCTCTTGGGTATGATATGCTGATTTGGTATAATCCCACTCATGTTTAGTGCACTAACACGGACAATATTTAATCATCATTATCCATGTTGCATAGGTGATGCGTTAAAAGTCGGGAGTTGAACTTCTACTTGACCCTCAATTTTTAGGGCAGATGAGCGTAGAATGGACAAGTATAAAGAAAAATTTTCAATAACATTTAGAATATACAAGAGGTTGCCCATAATGACTTACACAAACTAATGTCTCGATATAATAAATACAAGAATCCACAGGATTTACTACATGAAAAATAACATAAGAATATAAACATAAGTTACAAGACCACACAGTTCATCAAGGTAGATACAGCCATGGCACTTGTACCCGACTCTTCATCAGCTTAAACCTGAAAGTCACTTAAGCCACCTGTGCTACCTGTACGGTTATATATTTAATGGATGAGTGACCAACTCATTGTGAATTCCCCTTAAGATTACACACTGCCGCATTAGGTAAGCATAGTTATAAAGCAAAACATCCAAAACAATACATGATGTAGGTCTTATTAAATGCATGAATGCGTAGAATGCAATCATCGCCCTGGGGATGCTCATCCATGTGGACAGTGGGCTCGTCACCCATGCAATCATCGAACTTGGGAAACATCATCCAGTCGAAATGTAAGACCTGTATCCTAGCCCGTACTATTCCATCGATTCTCGCGATCCTTCCCGTCGAATTCTGGCAACCTGTGACCTATAATCAACGTTTGCGCGTGACCCTAAGTCGTATCTTGTAGATTTGAGTCAGCTTAATCCGAGACTTATATCATTGCGACCGCACTATCGCCACAGTTCCGACGTCGCGTCTTGCACACCGATCTGATACCTCAGTCAGAAGATGTGGGCCGACATTTATTTCAAAGAAATGTTGTGAGTTTGTAATCCCAGGAGAATCTGTACAACATGTCCCATCAATCAATCACTTAAATCAATCAATCAATCACCTCATGTCAAGTACACACACCCATGCTTTCTTTCTCCACAAGTTAAGCAACCACCAAGTCAACCCATGTCTCACCTCACCCATCACTCACCTCGCATCCATCACCCATCATTCTCTCTCCTTACAACCCTCTCTCTCTCCCATTTCACAAACACAATTCCAAGCAACAAAAAAATATACACGTCCAAGCATTCCATGTGAGAAAGTGTGTTTTGTGTGGCCCACTTTCCCATCCCAAATCCTTCATCCTAGCCATTCAAACCTCATCACCCTCCATTAAAGAGGAGCACAAGGAGATTGGTTTTCTAACGGACCAAGAAGATCGAACAGTGGGTGCTTCTATAGGCTTATATTTCACATGGATCTCACTTTGGACCCTAGTATGGCCGATGGCCCACCTTGATCCTCATGATCATTCCATGATGGGGCCATTCTCCATAGACCCCATCATGATGTTTATTTTCCTTGTATAGATAGGGTTATCTAGACCTTACATTTGGTGGAGAAAGGATCTCCACTGTTGATTTTTTCAATTTGATGGGCCCACATGTAATGGGACCCACTTGATGTATGATTGCTTGCAAGGAAGGCTCATAGTGGCGGAGCCCTCCATCACACATGTCCCACTCTCTTCCTTCTCTCTCTCTCTTTCTCTCTCTCTCTCCCTCTCTTTTTCATTTCTTTTCATGTGATGATGTGGCCGTGTGGCCCACCCGGATGGACACCATGAAGCATGTATTTTAGCCAAGCCATTTGAAGGTGGGGCCCATTTTATGTATGTGTTGTATGCACATCACCCACCATTTGGTGGCCCACCTAAGCAGGGCCCACCTCAATGCATGTGTCATGCCCAGACCGTCCAGTGTCTAGGGATGCTAGACGTGAATTAAAGCACAAATATTAATTTTTTTCAATGCTTATTGGGTGGGCCACTCATGCAGGCCCCACCTTGATGTATGTATTCAATCCACGCCGTCTATTCCATTCCTCAAGTCATTTTAGGCGTTGAGCTAAAAAAATGAAGTTAATCTGATTTTTTGGTGGTCCATAGCATAGGAAATAGTGGTTCTCACCGTTAAAATGCACTCTGATGTTGCTGTACCCCAAAATATATCGAATATTGGGCTTGTTTAGCTTGTCTTGAGCCATAGTGACCAATGGTTGGGTTGGATTCACCTGATGCAGGCCTCACATATAAAAAACCTTTAAAAAAATAGGTTTTTAAATAAATAATAATAAAATATCCAAGCAGCAGGTGCTGCTGACGTCCTCTGGATGCGCAACGTCCTGCTGCACTGGATGTGAAAGGAGGCAGGGACGTGGGTCCTTGTTGTGGGCCCCACCATGATGTGTATTGAACATCCACACCGTGCTTTGGTGGGCCTCTTAAGCCAGTGGGCCCCCCACCAAAAATCAGCCATATACGAAGCTCAGGTGGCCCACGTCACAGGAAATAGTGTGGATGAACGTCTGCCATTGAAACCCTTTTCTGGGTCACAGAAGTTTTGGAATATTATGAAATTTGTTTTTCCTATTCATCTGGGTCCGTGTGACCTTATCAATGGATTGGATGGAAAGTAAACGTTCTGGTGGGCCCCACGTGGGGCCCATAATGATGTATGTGTTTTATTCCCACTGTCCACAGACGGTGGAACCCACCATGGGGTATGTGTTTTATAAGTGCCGTCCACCCATTCTACAGGGACAGCGGGTCCCACTATTGTTAAGATCAGCAGAGTCTGTAAGACCCACGATGATACATGTACTGCATCCAAACCATCCAGCCACTTTGAAAGCTCATTTTATGGCATGGGCTAAAGAATGAGTCAGATCCATAGTTCAATTGACCCCACCCTTGATGCATGTGTTGCATCCAAACCATCCAACCATTTTGACAGATAGTTTTAAGGCTTGAGATTAAAAAAAATATAAGACAAATCTAGGCTCAGGTGGACCCTATTATAGAAAGCAGTGGGTTTGAATGTTCACCATTAAAACCTTGGGCTTTAAAGCTTGGACCATTATGATAATTGTTTTCCTTTTTATTAAGGTCGGTGTGACCTTATGATCATATTGGATAGGAAATAAATGTTATGGTGGGCCTTGAGGATTTTAATGGTGGAAATCATTATCACCATTGTTATTTGGAGTGCGGTCCAATCTTATGATATGATTCATTTATATATATTATATATACATATTGATGTACTTGTGGCCGTCCGTTGAGACCCACCTTGATGTATTTTATGGCCCATCCGTTAGGCCCACTTTGATGTATTTTTATGGCCCAATCGAGGGGCCCACTGTGATATACATGTGACTCGGCGGAGCCCAGCTGTTGTCCATTTTGAGGCCCAGGTGCAGGGCCCACCTATTATGTATTTGAAGCCCATGGGTGAAGGCCCATTGTGATGTATTAGGGCCCATGGGTTGAAGCCCATTGTGATGTATTTGGAGCACATGGGTTAAGGCTCATTGTGATGTATTAAGGCCCGTTGTCAAGATCCATCTTTATATACATAAGGCCCATTATTGAGGCCCATCTTGATGTATTTATGGCCCGCCCATTGAGGCCCACCTTAATATATATGAGACCCATGTTATGAGGCTCATTTGGTGTATTGGAGGGCCATGGGTCGAGGCCCAATGGATGTATATAAGTTCCATTGCATTATGTGATTCCACCATGGGTTATGTAATGCATTTATGGCGGGCCATGCCTTGGGAGCAATGTTCGTTTGACGTCCACATTGTAAGTACAATGTTGGTTAAACGTCCTTATTGTAACTCTCCTTAAGGCCCATTGATAGGCCCATACTTGTTAATAATTCATCACTTTATAACATGCTTAATATAACTCCATGATTCACACCCATACACATCATATGTATGCTTGATATGCGGAATGTTTGATCATAGCATAAGCCGTTGGGCTGAGACATTTACGGGACTCCTTATAAGACGGAGTGCCCCACATGATCGTGCGGTACGCGCAGGATTACTGCATGACTGATAGTGTGACTCATGCATTTCACATTGTGTGTCGTGATCACTACAAACCCTAGCGACATCAGGGTGTGGCCTCCACAGGCACATCATGGATGGTCGTATCAGATACCGAAAATTTTGGCTCTAGCATTGTGGGCTCTTAGGATGTCCTTAGGTGAAAATCTCATAATCTTTTTGGTACCAGGAGATGCTCCAACGTCTAGACCGAGTGGATACATGAGTGCCCGAGTGCTGAATACCAGTAGGCCACATCTCCCACTGTGTCGTGGTCGGTTGGAAGGGAGTGTGGCCTTATCCGCCCAAGTGAGGGGGCTATAAGCTAGGCTAAGTTTAAACAGCTCGCAAATGAGTCCGCTATCGACGAGCTGGGTAGGTATTGGCAGACTACTGGTCAGGTGGATAGTGTGGTCTCTTTATAACACCCCGTACTTTCCAGTACTCGAGTGTTACCATGTAATTTAATTTAATATAAATACAAAAAAAATAATACAACCTAAATACATATACTATGAAATGTTATTTATATATTTTATAAATATTAAAATTTTGTATTAAAATGATATGTAACTATAATCCCTGTTATATGCATCATTAATATAAATTACGAACCATAGAATTTGTACTATATTAAAATAAAATATACCAGAAAAATTTAATGACATATATAAAATTTAAAACCTAGCACATAGATGACCATACAAATAAAATATAAATAATATATATATATATATATATTAATCTTTGCTTACTGATATTCATATAATAACAATTTGTGGTAATATAAAATATATATGACAAAACATATATAAAGGAAATAAATAATGATAATAATAATAAAAATAATAACTAATGTTAAAAACATTATAAAAGGGGTTTTTAATATCATAACCATGTATATTAGACATCTGATTCATAGTCCAACCACTAAATTCTAGCTTAAATGGTTCATTGGATCTTTTAACCGTTAACATTCAATTTTGGAATGATCCGACCAGTAGATCAGCGGAAATCCACCATTAGGGCACAAAATTGGAGTGTATGGCCCACCTGGACCTTGGGTCTGCCCCACCTTTGGTCTAAGGCCCTAAGTGGACCCCTAGAATAGAATGGACGATGTGAATTTATCACAGACATCGAGGTGGACCCCACGTGGTGGGGTGCATGTGCACAAGCTGGTGCACCAGACGTGTCAGCCTGGTCAAACCTGTCTGACCCGTGCCTAACCAAATAAGGGAGGAATTCCTCTCTCTTCTGTTTCTGCAGCCGACGGACACATGTCCATTTTCACTGATCATTGGCCCACCATCAACACCTGTATTTATGATCTGAACCGTCCATCTGACTTAAGCAATGGGCTCGACCAAAACTTAGCTATCATATCTGGTTTTCTGGTGCGAATGGGTGTACGATTCTTGGAGCAAGTGGGCTGTTCAAAACCATGTTTCCAAAAATGCAAACTGTCCTCTCACAGCCGGCTCAACGATCCACAAGGTGGGAGGCATCCTCCAATCTCAGCCCTCCATTATCAGACGGATCCCAGCTGTCCATTTATTTCTCACATGACCTAGGATTTCTTTGGAAAACCGATAGCAAAACAACCCTGACATTAGTTGTTTCATGGAAACCAGATGCTAGGATTGAATCTAAGCCTTTCATATGCATCCAACGGCCTTAAGGGTGTTGGGATCCCTACAAGAAGGGAGAGAAAACACCATATCTCCTGTTCTTGCTCCAACACAAAGGAAACCAGCCGTTTTCATCTGAGCTCAAACCCACCACCCTAATCCTCTCCAAGCTTTGAGAAATCTTGTCTGGAAGCTTCATAGGGTCCATACGGACCATCTGAAGGAAGTGGATTGAAGGAAGGAGCTGTGGTGACGAAGACGCCATTAATGGCCATCTTCTTCTCCACTGAGAAGCAATCTGAGTGTCAACATTTTGGCCCTTGTTTGGCCTCGTCCAGACCCTGTTGAAAGTGACTAGAAAAGAGAAATGGTGGGAGAGAGAAAGAAGAGAGAAAGAAGAAGATAGATAGGTGCGGTCATTGCACTGCACCACCTCGAACTAGCTTCAACCAAGCCCTGTTCGAGTTCGAGATCAGATCGAGTCTACTATGTCGGGACTATTCTACCCGGTGTTAGATCATTGGTAGAAACAAGGAGAGAAAAGAGAGAAAGAAAAGAGAGAAAGGAAGTGAGAGAAAAGAAGGAGGGGATTCATGGGGTGTTGCTGTTGCACCACACCAACCTGACCGGGTTTAATCTGAGCTAGGGCCGGGTCTGGTCAGATCCAGACACTGTCTGGTCATGGGTAGGAAAAGAGAAAGGGCATGTAAGAAGAAGGAGAATAGAGGTGGGAAGGAGAGGCGGCTCTGTGTGGTGGCTGTCTTGCCACACTAGCTCAACTTGAGTCGAGTCATCAACTCGCTGGCATCGAGTTGGGTAAGCCCTGTCCTAGCCCAAACGTTGCCAGGTGACCAGTAGGGAAGGAAGAAAGTGTAGCAAGAAGGTAATAAGTAGGGGAAGAGAAAGAAAGAGAAGATCGAGTCAACTCAGTTTCAAACCAAGTCAACTCACTGAGTTGGGCTGACTCGAATCCCATATTATTCGGGGATCGTACTTAGTCAGCAGATCGACGATGTGGGGGCTCACCGTCCTGATCCTAGTGCTAGGAATCGTCATCAGGTAATCTTCTAACTCAACTGAGTCAACTCAATGAGTCGATATTTTCCTTATAGACTGGACATGTCTCATTGTATTAATATAATTGATACACTCTTATTATTAAGATTTCCTAACCTTAGATATGATTAACCAATGATGGACAACCTATGCTAAAACTAGCTATTATAAATAAAGTTGCAATAGATAAATGATAGCATTTCATCTATTACTTTCAACGTTACCATTATTAGTATATCATAATATCATTATAAGGATTAAAGTTGTCATGATAGCTAATAATGATCGCTCGTATCAATGCCAATTTTGCGATTACTAATATCATTAGTGTAGTGAATAATCATACATCGATTGGCATATTAAATAATATAACTTATCCTAGACTAAATTAATCTACACCTTAGACCTATACTTAAAATGTAAATAGTAAGTTGAGCTTTTGGCCTAATAGTAGAGTGTCATAAATCATGGTAGATCCTAATATCTGGATTCATTAATAAATAACAATTAATATTAGCATTAGAAAATATTCATGACTTCCCTTATGGGATTAATATAATACTTGTTAAATATAATCGTTAGTATTAGCCCTTATTATATTTTCACTGGTAAATATTCCATTATTATTACCCATATTATTTAGAAGATGGTTGGTCAGTATAAGAATATTGGATAAGGTGGTACATCTAAATGTGGATTTATGAACCATCATTATTAATACTGAGAGATTAATACTCCTAATAGGAACTTCACTCAATCCATTGTACAATAATAATGATAATAATCTTATTAATAATTTAGGATTAAAATCCTAAAGTCTAAGTTTAAGGCTACACCCTAGGATAGAAACCCTAAATTTTACATTAAAACCGTAAGATAAATAATCTAAACCCTAGGTAGTGATTAGAACTTGGACCTAATTGTACAAGTTCATGATTTGTGGTAGGATACAATTCTAAGGGCACAAGCACTTAGCGACACTAGAAGGTGATTCAAATTATATGGTGATGATTCTTCTCCTTGAGCTTTCCATCTTTCCATTAGCTTAAGTTATAGTTTTTATTTAAATTTATAATTAATATCGCTCTCTTATAATCACGCATGTTAGCTGGTGGAAATTGAATTGTTATATTGCTTGCTTAATGTTCATCCCGTATATTTGTTCATGAATTATTTATGGAACTTAAACTGGTACATCAATGGAAAACTCCCACTTATATGTGTACACCCATACTTGGGATGTAACTCGATCGATGGTGATTGCAATGGACTTCGATCTAGTGGTTATTGAATGATGGTCTAGATGGGTCATTAATGTGGGCCTACCGTTCAGGGTTGTTGTGTCCAATGATTTTCGAGGATGGTCTTTTATCGCATGATTTTGATGCTCGCCCTATATGGCTTATTTTGATATTTGTCCTATGTGGCTTGATCTGATATTGGCCCTACGTGGCTTTATTTTAGTATTTTTCCTATACAGGTTTGATGTTTTACACTATGCAGCCATGCGATGGTATGCCCCATATACTGTAATATGATTGGCCACTAGTCGACGAGTTTCCATTAAACATCCTAAGATGGTAGTCTCATGAGCCGGGGATGGTGGTATGGGACCTATGCCTGAGTTGTCGACCTACGCTGGGCTTTGAGCTCCCCGTAGTGACCTTTAAGCTATTAAACCTGCTGGTTGTAAATGAATTAATAATGGGTGGGCTAATCATGCATTCATAGCATTCGGGCGATGACGAGTGGATAATTCTAGATGTTATATCATGTGCCTAATAGGATTTAGTTGGAGTATCATTTCACTAGCTCCCAGACCATCGACTATCGACCCACTTTGGTGAGTTTGACACTACGCATGTTCTATGTATTTCGCTGGTGACCGGCCACATTGCATGGGTTTTGCCCAAAAGCCAACTGGATGAGCATCCCCAGTTAATGTGCACTCATACATCCATGCATTTAATAAGACTGCATCACGTACTATTTTGTATGCCTTGTATGTCTTTTACTATTTCTTACTTGATGCGGCGGTGTGTAATCTTGAGGGGAATTCACACTTAGTTGGTCACTCATCCATTAAATATATACCCGTACAGGTAACACAGGTGGCCCTGATGATGTTCACATTCATATTGGTGAGGAGCAGGCTATAGTTGACAATGGTGCATGATTATATTTGCTAAGGGTTGCTATAAGATTTTATATCTCAAATTTGTTGTAATTTACTTCATTTCACATGTAATATTATTTCATTTTGTATTGGTAAGAATGGGGACATTAGTTTGTATAAGTCATTATGGGCAACCACTTGTATATTCTAAATGAATTTTTGAAATTTCCCTTTATGCTTACTTGTCCATTTTACGCTCATTTGCTTGCTCGGATGGTCGAAAAAAATATATATACTCGACTTTGACCATCCTTTAAGGTTAACACTTGGGTTTTTGGGAAACGAGTTGTGTACTCGAGTCCTGAAAATACAGGGTGTAACAGTTGGTATCAGAGCATAGTTTGGACAAACTTGGCCTTGGGAAATGAACTTATGCAAACCTTAAATGTCTCAAGATAGGATGTTTGAATTTAGAAATTTGAACGTAGGTGAATTTTCCTTATACTTAAAAGAACAATTGAGAATATAGGAACCCAAACTTAGGTTCCCTTATACATTTCTAAGATAGTCATTTGCATTGATGTGGAGTCCCTTATAAGTAAGGGACATTGAGAAAAATCTTAGGTCCCCTTAGAAATTATTAGAACAACTATTTGAACTTATGAGAAAACCCCTTGTAGCTAGGAGGAATTGAGAACATAGAAACTTGAGGTTCTACGCTCCCTGTGAAATTGCTTGGATGGTCGTAGGACCTAGAAATGAACATAGGTTCCTTAAGATTTTAGGCTTAGTCATTTGAACTTAGAAACAAAAACTTCGGATCCCTTGTAAACTACCAAAATGGTTGTTTGGACTTGGCAATTGACTATGTGTACCAAGTACTCATCATAATGTACACGAGGCTACGCAAGAAGGTTACCTATATTTGACTTCCAAAGAAAATTTTTCTAGAAATCTAGGATCTGAATTTTCCTAAAACTTCATTAATTAGAAGTAACACTGTCATACATTCAACATATGAAGTAGACTTAGTCATCGTAGTAAGATCCTTACCTACCGTATTGTACAGACATAGGAACTTCATGAATCTAAGAGAATCATACTAAGAATCACAATTTGATTTCCCTAATGCATCTCATTAGATAGAAATGATGACTTTCATAAATTTTAGCACTTAGGATTAATTAGAAGTGAGATATAAGAATTTAGGTAAGAAAATTTCGACCCTAGGCTAAGCATATTAAAATTAGGTTAGAAATCTTAAATGAACTTGGCAACCTTTAAACCTGGGTTCCACGTTAAAAAAAATAATAATAATAAATCCTTGTCTTGAAACTTCCAAGTAGTACTTAGATAATCAGAGTGCGCATTGGAAGCGAAATGGGCCACATGGTCTTATCCGTTATGGAGGTAGAAGAGTAATTGATATCTCCTAGGAGTCTAGAAAAAAAATCATGAGTTAATGGAACTACATTTAAGCGAAGTTGCATTGTTTGATCCGAACCCCATATCCTAGCAAATTCCAATAATCTCAATGCCCTGATCAGGCAGACGATCGAGATTTACCAGGATTAGGGATTGATACAGAAAATCCTCTGTTTTACGTAGGCAAAGGATCGATGTATCGGGCTCAAACCTACCATGACCATCTATTCGTGTTACCCTAAACATTGAAAAAAATAATAGAAATTGGTAATGCACTTTGGACAGCTAGGAACTATCATTAGAAGTTAGAGAAAATAAAGAGAAAGGTAAAATATTATCATTAGTGGTTGCCTAACTCTTAGTGGAGACGATGGGACATTTGACGTAGGTAAACCTTTAAACAAATCCTTAGTAGTGTTAATGTTAGGATAGCTCCAAATGTTTATTAGGAATTAAAATGCTAGAATAGATGCTTAGGGGTGTGGTATGTTTATATATGACCTGTTAACAGTGCAAGACGTGATTGGACAAGTGTGAAATAGAGTGCACTATTAAAATAAAATCACTTAGGGATACACGTAACAAATCTCAGGACGAGATTTCTGTTAAGGGGGGTAGATTGTAACACCTCGTACTTTCCAGTACTTGAGTGTTACCATGTAATTTAATTTAATATAAATACAAAAAGAATAATAATATAGCCTAAATACATATACTATGAAATGTTATTTATATATTTTATAAATATTAAAATTTTGTATTAAAATGATATGTAACTATAATCCCTGTTATATGCAACATTAATATAAATTACAAACTATGGAATTTGTACTACATTAAAATAAAATATACTGGAAAAATTTAATGACATATATAAAATTTAAAACCTACCACATAGATGACCATACAAATAAAATATAAATAATATATATATTAATCTTTGCTTACTAATATTCATATAATAACAATTTGTGGTAATATAAAATATATATAAAGGAAATAAATAATTATAATAATAATAAAAATAATAAATGATGTTAAAAACATTATAAAAAGGGTATTTAATATCATAACCGTGTATATTAGACATTTGATTCATAGTCTAACCACGAAATTCTAGCTTAAATGGTTCATTGGACTCATTTAACCGTTGACATTCAATTTTGGAATGATCTGACCAGTAGATCAACGGAAATCCACCATTAGGGCATGAAATTTGAGTGTATGGCCCACCTGAACCTTGGGTCTGCCCCATCTTTGGTCTAAGGCGCTAAGTGGACCCCTAAAATAGAATGGATGGTGTGGATTTATCACAGACATCACGGTGGACCCCACATGTTTGGTGCATGTGCATAAGCTAGTGCACACCCATGGTGCACCGAACGTGCCAGCCTGGTCAAACTAGGTCTAACCTTTGCCTAGCCAAAAAAGGGAGGAATTCCTCTCTCTTCTGTTTCTGCAGCCGACGGACGCACGTCCGTTTTCGCTGATCATTGGCCCACCATCAACACCCGTATTTATGATATGAACCGTTCATCTTACTCGGGCAATGAGCTCGACCAAAACCTAGCTGTCATATCCGGTTTTCTGGTGCGAATGGGTGCACGATTCTTGGCGCAAGTGGGCTGTTTAAAACCATATTTCCAAAAATGGAAAGTGTCCTCTCCCAACCAGCTCAGCGATCCGTGAGATGGGAGGCATCCTCCAATCTCAGCCCTCCATTATTAGACGAATCCCAGCCGTCCATTTATTGCTCACATGAGCTAGGGTTTCTGTGCAAAACTGACAGCAAAACAACCCTGATATTAGCTGTTTCATGGAAACCGGATGCTGGGATTGAATCCCAGCCTTTCATATGCATCCAACGGCCTTAAGGGCATTGGGATCCTTACAAGAAGGGAGAGAAAACACCATATCTCATGTTCTTGCGCCAACACAAAGGAAACCGGCCGTTTTCATCTGAGCTCAAACTCACCACCCTAATCCTCTCTAAGCTTTGAGAAAGCTTGTCTGGAAGCTTCCTAGGGTCTATACCGACCATCTGAAGGAAGTAGATTGAAGGCCGAAGGAGCTGTGGTGACGAAGATGCCATTAATGGCCATCTTCTTCTCCACCGAGAAGTAGTCCGAGCACCAACGTTTCAGCCCTTGTTTGGCCTCGTCCAGACCCTGTTGAAAGTGACTAGAAAAGAGAAATGGTGGGAGAGAGAAAGAAGATAGAAAGAAGAAAATGGAGAGGTGCGGTCGTTGCACCGCATTACCTCGAACCAACTCGAACCCAACCCAATTCAAGTTCGAGATCAGACCGAGTCTACTGTGTCGGGTTTGTTTACCTACTGTTAGGTCATTGGTAGAAACAGGGAGAGAAAAGAGAGAAAGAAAAGAGAGAAAGGAAGTGAGAGAGAAGAAGAGGAAGGAGGGGATTCGTGGGGTGTTGTTGTTGTACCACACCAACCTAACCGGGTTCGGTCTGAGCTAGGGCTGGATCTGGTCAGATCCAGACACTGTCTGGTCATGGGTAGGAAAAGAGAAAGGGCATGGAAGAAGAAGGAGAATAGAGGTGGGAAGGAGAGGCGGCTCTGTGTGGTGGCTGTCTTGCCGCACTAGCTCAACTTGAGCCGAGTCATCTACTAACTAGCATCGAGTTGGGTGAGCCCTGTCCCAGCCCAAACGTTGTTGGGTGACCAGCAGGGAAGGAAGAAAGTGTAGAAAGAAGGGAAGAAGTAGGGGAAGAGAGAGAAAGAGAAGATCGAGTCAACTGAGTTTTAAACCTAGTCAACTCACTGAGTCGGGCTATCCCGAATCCCATATTATTCGAGGATCGTACTCAGTTAGCAGATCGATGATGTACAGGCTCACCGTCCTGATCCTAGTGTTAGGAGTCGTCATCAGGTAATCTTCAAACTCAACTAAGTCGACTCAATGAGTCGATATTTTCCTTCTAGACTAGACATGTCTCATTGTATTAATATAATTGATACACTCTTATTATTAAGATTTGCTAACCTTAGATATGATTAACCAATTATGGACAACCTATGCTAAAACTAGCTATTACAAACGAAGTTGCAATAGATAAATGATAGCATTTCATCTATTACTTTCAATGTTACCATTATTAGTATATCATAATATCATCATAAGGATTAAAGTTGCCATGATAACTAATAATGATCGCTCGTATCAATGGCAGTTTTACGATTACTAATATTATTAGTGTAGTGAATAATCGTACATCAATTGGCATATTAAATTTTATAGCTTATCCTATACTAAATTAATCTAAACCCTAGACCTATACTTAAAATGTAAATAGTAAGTTGAGCTTTTGGCCTAATAGTAGAGTGTCATAAATCATGATAGATCCTAACATCTACATTCATTAATAAATAACAATTAATATTAACATTAGAAAATATTCATGACTTCCCTTATGGGATTAATATAATACTTGTTAAATATAATCATTAGTATTAGCCCTTATTATATTTTCACTGGTAAATATTCCATTATTATTACCCATGTTATTTAGAAGATGGTTGGTCAGTATAAGAATATTGGATAAGGTGGTACATCTAAATGTGGATATATGAACCATCATTATTAATACTGAGAGGTTAATATTCCTAATAGGAACTTCACTCGATCCATTGTACAATAATAATGATAATAACATTATTAAGAATTTAGGATTAAAATCCTAAAATCTAAGTTTAAGGCTAAACCCTAGGATAGAAACCTTAAATTCTACATTAAAACCGTCACATAAATAATCTAAACCCTCGGTAGTGATTAGAACTTGGACCTAATTGTACAAGTTCATGATTTATGGTATGATACAATTCTAAAGGCACAAGCACTTAGTGACAGTAGAAGGTGATTCAAAGTATAAGGTGATGATTCTTCCTCTTGAGCTTTCCATCTTTCCATTAGCTTAAGTTATAGTTTTTATTTAAATTTATAATTGATATCTCTTTCTTATAATCAAGTATGTTAGCTGGTGGAAATTGAATTGTTATATTGCTTGCTTAATGTTCATCCTGTATATTTGTTCATGAATTATTTGTGGATTGCTTATGGAACTTAAACTGGTACATCAATGAGAAACCCCCACTTATATGTGTACACCCATACTTGGGATGTAACTCGATTGATGGTGATTACAATGGACCTTCAATCTAGTGGTTATTGAATGGTGGTCTAGATGGATCATTATTGTGGGCCTACCATCCAGGGTTGTTGTGTCCAATGGTTTTCAAGGATGGTTTTGTATCACATGGTTTTAATGTTCACCCTATATGGCTTATTTTGATATTTGTCCTATGTGGCTTGATCTGATATTGGCCCTACGTGGCTTTGTTTTAGTATTTTTCCTATACAAGTTCGGTGTTTTACACTGTGCAGCCATGCGATGGTATGCCCCATATACTGTAATATGATTGGCCACTAGCCGACGAGTTTCTATTAAACATCCTAAGATGGTAGTCTCATGAGCCGGGGATGGTGGTATGGGACCTATATGATTGGCCTACGCCGAGCCGAGCTCCCCGTAGTGACCTTTGAGCTATTAAACATAGTTATAAATGAATTAATAATGGTGAGCTAATCATGCATTTATGAATTCGGGGATGGTGGTATGGGACACTATGCCTAATGGTGGATTTAGTTTGGGTATCGTTTCGCCTAGCTCCCGGACCATCGACTATCGACCCACTTTTGGTGAGTTTCGCACGCACATGACTATGTACTTAGTAGTGACCGGCTACATGCATGGGTTTTGCTAAATCTTTGAGCATCCCTAGTTGATGTGCACACATACATCCATGCATTTAAAAAGACTGCATCATGTACTGTTTTGTATCCCTTGTATGTCTTATACTATTTCTTACCTAATGCGGTGGTGTGTAATCTTGAGGGGAATTCACACTGAGTTGGTCCCTCATACATCAAATATATAACCGTACAGGTAGCACAGGTGGCCCTAATGATGTTCACACTCATATTGGTGAGGAGCAGGCTATGGTTGACAAGGGTGCATGATTATATTTGTTAAGGGTTGCTATAAGATTTTATATCTCAAATTTGTTGTAATTTACTTTATTTTACATGTAATATTATTTCATTTTGTAATTGTAAGAATGGGGACATTGGTTTGTATAAGTCATTATGGGTAACCACTTATATATTCTAAATGAATTTTTATAATTTCCCTTTATGTGTACTTGTCCATTCTATGCTCATCTGTTTATTCTGAAAGTTGAAAAAAAAAGATATATACTCGACTTTGACCATCCTTTAAGGTTAACACTCGGGTTTTTAAGAAACGAGTCGTGTACTCGGGTCCTGAAAATAGGGGGCATTACACTCTTCCACTTACTTGGCTGTGCAGCTAGGGAGGAGGCAGTCAGTGTAAAGTGTATTAGACCCCGGTGATATCCAGAGAGGAATTGTACTGATATGTGTACTTGATGAGGACTGGCATGCTTGCTTTGCATCTCGCATATGACATTTGGCTACATAGGCCTCGCATTGCATGGCTTTGGTATGACCAATAGCATTCATGCCTTGCATTATATAGCTTTGGTACAGCTGATAGCATTCATGGACTTACCGCATGTTTCCGTATTACTCTGATATTATATGTTTGGCACTTATCTTGTGCACACACTTACACCACCCTCTGAGCTTTCTATAAGCTTATGCACAAAAAATGCGTGCAGGTGGTGTTAGGTTGCAGGAGCGTTGAGCTTAGAGCGTGCATCAGACTTCTTGAGCTTTGCTTTTGATACATATGTATTTCCCTTTTAGCATTGTATTCAACTATTTATATTAGTGGATATGTGATGATGTTGTTGCCTTTGTGATTTGGGTAAACTTGTGGTTATGCTTATTACGAGACAAAAGTACATTAGAAATCTTCCTTGTAGGAACTCAGGATCGGAATCTGGCATGTGAGTGCCGGAGTCCGAGAATGGGGTACTACGGAGGCTGTCGGCACCGGATTCAGCAATCTAGAATTTTGTGAGCCCGTTTTCCAAGTTTGGGGCGTGACACGGAACACTACGTACATCACGTAAGATAGCAATAGATGCTGGTCTGTGCCATATATGCATGATTAGCCAATCCGTTATTAATCCAATTACAACCAGCTATTTTAAGTAAGTTCAAAGGTCACTATGGGGAGCTCAAATCCCAGCATAGGCCGACAGCTCGCGCATAGTGTCCCATGACCACCATCCCCAGCCCATGAGATGTTTAATGGAAACCCGTCGACTTGTGGCCAATCATATTACTGTATATGGGGCTTGCTATCACATGATTTCATGAAATAAAACATCAATCCCATATAGGAAAAATACCCAACAAAGCCACATAGGGCGAATATCAATAATTATGTCACATAGGGAAATATTAAATATGCGATAAAAACCATCCTTAAAAACCACTTAAACACAGTAACCCCTGAATGGCAAGCCCACATCAATAGTCAATTTAAACTACCGTTCAATAACCACTAGATCGAAGGTCCATTACAATCACAACCAGTCGGGTTACATCCCAAGTATGGGTGTACACTTATAAGTGGAGGTTTCCTACTGATGTACCAATTGAAGTCCCACAACAATCCACAAGTAATCCATAAGCATGAGATAGATGTGCAGGATAAATAATAAGCATGTAATCCAATTCAATAATTAACACATGTGATTTATAAAATAAAGATATCAATTATCAATCAAGTTTAAAATAAAAACTATAACTTAAGCTAATGAGAAAATGGAAAGCTCAAAGGAAAAGTCATCACCTGATCACGAACCGAATCACCTTCTAGTGACGCTAACTGCTTGCGCCCTTAGGATTGAATCCTAGCACAAATTATGGATTTGTAAAGTTAAATCAAGGTTCTACAAGACTATCTGTGGTTTAGATTATAACCTAAGGTTTAAGTTACTTATTTTTAGGATTTTGATGTGAAATTAGGGTTTTCATTCTTAGGCTTAGCCTTAAACTTAGATAAAAGGATTTGACTCTACTTGGTTTATTAGTTAGGATTAAATCTTAACAATCCCAAGAATATTGTTAGCCTTAGTGTTATAACTTATATCTGCTAATTATGTTAGTAATGATAGTTCTTAAATCCCTATAAAATAAACCGATATTAGATTCTATACCTAGGTCCAATCCCAACACATAAAAATATAGACCTAGGGCTTAGATTACCTAGGCCTAAGATTTCATCCTAAAGTTTAGGCCTAACCCAGCCCTGGTTTAGCTGAGTCGACTCAGCGAAATCACAAGAACAGGCAGTGAGTCGGCGTGCCGACTCGGCATCAACTCGAGTCACCTCCCTCTCTTTCTCCTCTCTTTTTTCCCTCTCTTAGCCTTCCACAAGGCCTAGGTGGATCTAGCCCATGCCCATCTTGGACCGAACTCGGTCCAGTGAGTTGAACTCGCCAGTGGGTCGGGCTGGCTCCATTCGAGCTAGTGCAGCTAGTCATGCACCCTCTCCCTCTCTATCTCTCCCTCCCTCTCTCTCTCTCTCTCTCTCTCTCTCTCTTCTCCTCACCCCTACCTGCTACAAGTCTAAGAGAATCCGAATTCAGCTCCGATGAAACAGACCCAGTTCACAGCCCGGACGGCCGGTTAGGGTGGTGTATTGTAACAGCAACTGCACCACACTTCTTCCCTCTTACTTTCTTCATCTTTCTTCTTTCATCTCCCGATTTCTTTCTCTCCATCACTCTCTTCCCACACCAGAGACATCATCCGACAGAGAAAACCTAAGAAACGGCACGCCCGAACCGAGTTAACTCAGTTTGAAGAGGCGGGGAAGACAACCCAGCTTTAATGGCGGATCGTCATAGGGAGAGTTTTCCTAAAAAACGAGACTTCAGGGTGGTTGGAATCCATGCATTAGAGCTTAGGGATGCTTCAAGTTGAAGCTCCGTGAAGGTTAGAGCGGTGGGTTTTGACGAAGGAGAAAAACGGCCGTTTTAAGTTGCAGCTGCAAGGAATGGAGAGCTAATCCTTTTACTATATAGGCTTTCCTCTTTCGAAACCCTAGACCTCCTAGAACTATTGGATGAAAGCTGAACGGTGGGGATTTAGCATGCTTGAAACCACCTTCAAATACAGCGGCTAGGGGAAACCAGTCGTGGTTTTGTTTGGGAGCCTTAAACCACTTGTGTCGGATGGAGGAGATCTTCTTAAACAGATGACCAAGATTAGATAGAGACTCCTCACGTGGATCGTGACAGCTATTTTGCAAGGACGATTTATGTTTTCGAAAGGTTTGGTTGCACATAACTCTCCTCTGCCGACGTTCGTGTGCACAGATGATCGCGTCTACATGCGAGACCCACTGGGTTTTGGTCAAGGGAGGCATCCGCATCAGATGGATGGATCGGATCACGAAAGTGGCCCCATGTGATGGGCCACTGATTAACGTTCCCGACAGCATTTTTCAAATGTGTCACTAGCGGGAAGAGAGAGAAAAACTCTCTCTATTTGGAAAGATCAGGTCAGCTGTTTTGACCGGGCAGGCAGGTTTAGTGCACGTACTCCACGTGTACAGCCACTATAGTGTGGGGCCCTCTTGATTGTTTTTCATGAAATCCACTCCGTTCATTCCATTCTGGAGGTCCCAAATCAGGGCCTCTCATTGAAAGTCAGGAAGATCTAAGCTTTAGGTGGGCCATACAGGTTCATCTATGTCCATTAAGTGTGGACTATGTTGATTCAACGGTTGGATCAACTTTAATCCGAGCACTAACGGTTGAAAAGGGCCCTAAGGACTTATTTAGGTAATGGGACCCTTGTTCTATGAATTTCGAGCATTAATGTTATTATTAGAATAATTTTATGATTATTATTATTATTATTATTATTACTATTATTATTATCATTACTACTATTACTTATATATTTTTATATTATCACAGGTTGTTAACGTATAAATTGTACGAATATTAGCAAGCAAGGATTAATGTCTATATTATTTTTACATTATTTGTAGGGTTACATATGTGTTATGTTTTAATTTCATATAAGTTGTTAAATTGTTTGGAACTTGTTATTCATTGTAACTTTTTCTAGTATATTTTATTTTCATAATATTTTATATACATTAAATATATACATATCACTCTATTATAGTACATTTTCATCCGTTTCTATATGTTAAATAGGTTCTCGAAATACATCTGTAATTTTTTTATCTATGTTTGTGTAACGTTTATAATATAATAAATAATGAAAACATACTTACTAAATATTATTGGAGCGCCAACGGACAAATGGGTCAACATATGGATGGGGATTGTTTTAACGATCAGAATTAAACTAGGATGAACGTGGATGTTTGCTTAAGCCTGGCTTATGTCTATACTAAGTTTGGTTATATGGTAGGAGGTTGCAGGGCTTGGATTAAGCTAGATGCAAGATGCATCTGAGATGGTTCATGGCCGTCTTCATCTTTGTATCGGTCAGTAAACTAGGCTGGACCAAACTCTCTATCATGAAAAGGGGTGAACAACCAACTAAGTTTACTTTTTATTAAGAGAAAAGAATAAGGAGTCCATATAAACAAAAAAAATGTAAGGATCTCCTGAGGAGAATGAATGATGCACTGACCGTAAGAAGAATAAATAAGATCGGAATGAATGGGGGCATGTACAAGGGAATGACGGAAATACTTATAGATCCACATCTGGAGAAGCCATAGCGGTCCTCCTCTAAGATACAGACATTTGGTGGTAATTTCAAAAATATCTCTGTGCAGGTGGTTGAGTACAAAAGTTGTCAGACAAAGTTTTCGACCCTGCGCAAGAACCTCACCTAATTGAACATACTCATTCATGATCTGGAGAAGATTCGTGCAGAGTAAATGTCGGCAGATCTAGAATAGTAGAAAGGTCGTGTATTCTTCTTAATCGACCACACCTTCATGTTTGTGGTACACTTACATGAAGTATGAATAGACAATGCTGACCTTATTAGCAAAGTATCTTCATTCCTTATTAGCTAAGTTTAGGAAGACTACCTCGATGAAAGGAAGGAGTTAAGTCAGAGCTGCAATATCTAAAATTGTTGCACTCATAATGCAGCATCCGAAGAAGAACATGTTAGTGGATGGCCTCTAGAATGTTGACATCATTGTAACAAGAGTAGGGTCTGATGGATACTCATATATGGAGAGTTCGATGTACTCGTAAATGCCAGAGTTCCTCCATGCCGCCTCATATTGGGAAGAAACGCGATTGAACCAAACATCCCATTCTGGCAATGGTATCGGCTAGGATCAAGGGTTCTTTAAAGCATTAGACGACCCTGGGATGGATTCAGATTGAACCAGTATTATAACAACCCGAAAATCGGCATCTGAGTACATAGACTCCGGTCCCGAGTTTTCAGGTATTAACTTAATAAAACGCACATGTGTCCTCATTCTAATTCACCTTGAGTTCATACACGAATAATTAGAGTCACATAATTCAACTTAGCGGAACTAAAGCGAGGTAGAGATCATAAAATTTAATAAATATAGGGCAAGCAGTCAAAGTACAATTGAAAAATGGTTTCTACCCAAATGTGGATTATACAAGTCATAATATACAAACCCAAGATGGTTAAAGTGTAAAGTTTCCAGTTTACGCCTAGTCCTCCAAAATATAATAGTGGTGGCACAAGCCGATTAAAGTCTACCCATATGAGGTCTCACTAGTACCTGCATCAATTATATGCTTGGTTGGTATTTTAAAACATCGTCCCAGGTGGGAGTGAGTAGCTAACTCAGTGGTTCCATTAGTTCAAAGTTATGCATGTTATCAACCCAATCAGCGCAGGTAATGATAAAACAATAAATCAAACAATTTCTAATACTCTTGTTAAATGTATGAATGAGATTAAAAAATGATGCATGCGTCTTATAATCCAACACTCTCTCACAAGTGACTCCAACTGCTATTTCGCAAGTGCCAACACTTCCTCACAAGCGACTCCAATACCAAATCACAAAATCTTATCTAATGCAATGCGGTGAATGCGTATGTTACCCAAGTAATTATTAAGTTCCATTCATCTAGCATATTAGCGAAGCTAGGATACCAACATTATATCACAAGTCCTTATCCAGATCACATGGCTCGTAGTGGCTCCTCACCAGTGTACCTTGATCCAAATTTAGGTATCACTCGTTTATATCACTAAGCAACAATTCCAAAGGTATGACATGATATACAAAGGTATAAGTATCCACTCGGTATGTGTCGTCACTCAAAATAAGTATGATGACTCAGTTTCGATGTGTGAGCTTGTCATATAAAACCAAATCATCACAAGGAAAATGCCTGTCACTCAATTCCATTCATGCCCGGGTCATTCGAACGGTGATTTGATACGGAACCATCAGCCAGGTAATTTGATGAGACTCATTCAAACAATGATTTATCACCTCCATCAGTGCTCACTGGTCACTATAGGGAGGCTCGTCACCCCAACATAGGCCAACAACTCGGACACAGTGTCCCATACCACTATGCCCGACTCATAAGTCTTAGTGCGATCTTATCACACTAATAGTTATGAACGAACTCATCCATTGGGAATGGGGTATCCTAGATTCGATTTGGTCGTGTCATACATTATAAACATATATGATAAGTTGGCTAGTGGACTAATTTGATTAACTTAGAAGAACTTCGACGCAACCGGCATTGGGTGTAAGAATTTCGTGTAGTTCAACTACTGTCAGTCATCCGTGTTTAACTCGGGTCAATCGAAAGAGCCTAGGGTGGCCGCCCTAACTCAAGCTACCCCTTTACTTCGAGCGGTTTGCCAACTGACCCAACATCATAACAGTCATAAGTATCATTATAGAATAAAAACTACATCACACAATTATAACATAAGTTCTACTACACAACCACTTAGACATTTCATCGAACATGTGAACATACGTAGGGTACTATATTCATTAAAGCATTAAGTCAAACATGTGAGCATGCATAAACTAATAAGACCACTTAAGCGTTAAATCAAGCATGTGAGCATCCACAAAGCAACACATTCCGCCACTTAGATATTATATCAAACATGTGAGCACCATATCCAACCAATAACATATATTATATAAAAATTAAAATGTTAACATATTATCATGCAAAAATTCATCTACAAACAACTAATCATTGAATGAGACCCTCAGGGGTCGATAAAAGATAACCTAGAGATAATGGTCCGTACCTCTAGGAAGGAATATCCAATTTTGAGCTCTCAGGGTTAGGGATTTGGAAAAAATCACAAATTCCTATACAAACACCAAGAACTATGTAAGATTCATGCAATTCATCCTAGAAAAATCTAGGTTGGGAAGTAGGAATTGTTTCTTACATCCCAATCGCAATTAGGGTGGATTCGACGGAGGAAAACGATTAAGGCTAAGGCTTTGATTGGAGGAAACCGATTAAAGGAAGCTTCAAAGTCTCCCCACTCCTACTCTCACTCTTCTTCTCTTCTTCTTTCTCTTTCTCTCCATTGGCAAAGAAAAATTAGTATGGGGAGGGGGTGTGAAATAAAATGGATTTTATAGTGCTAGAAGGTGCACAAATGGACCGAATGACCCTTTATTTATTATATTAACCCTAGGGGAGGTTGTTTCCCACTAATGGGACCCAACGGAAGGAATGTGGATCAATCTAAGCCATGAGATAGGTGTCCCATAAGGCGATATATGTTTGGACACAAACATACGATGATCAGGTGTGTCGATCAACCGAAAAAGCCCTAATCTAGATCGATGATCACCAATGATCAATCAGGGTCGTGGCTATATGGATATGTGTGAGGAAATATCTTTAATTGGTATCCCAACTTTGGCCATGAATTTACGGTCCAAAAGTTACAACTTCATGAAAAAACAAAGGAGCTAGTTTCAGTTAAGTTCTAAGTTTTCACCTAAGACATTCACACATCTCAACATCTCATGCACTTAGTTTGCGGGTCCACATTGAGTAATTTGAGATGCGACCTCAGCTCGATGTCTCATGATGGATGTCAAGCCCACTAAGAAGCACATCCTTTTATAGCCTCAGGTTTAGTGACCCACTAATGAGCGGTGTATCGCTTATTTGAAAAATCAGGGCATTTTTGGAATGAATTAGGTAGCAAGATTTCTTGTTCACAATGATAAGGGTTTGGATTAGCTAAGTTTATAATGTGGCCTATTCATAACTAGCGGAAATAGCGATTTGATCATAATCCCCACAAACCATTGATTCTTAGGTTAAAAGGATAATTGGGTCAGTTTTGTTTGTTAATTAAGATCTAACCCCTAGTTGTCTCAGCTTTGGGTAGATCTTTATTTATTTGTGGTTGTCTTGATTAATCAGTGGTAGGTCGGATATATTTGGGCCCTACGTGAAAAAATCACAAAGCTAAACTTGATGTTTAAATGATCAGAGGGATTCGTTGGCTTCACATGGTTGATTAATCGGATTTGTGGGTTTCTTTATTAGTACCACCTATATATAGGCTCATCTCGAGCGTTAATGGTCAGTAAGTAACAATGTAGGCTAGTTAAATTAAAATTTTTTAAGAATTTTAAAAAATTCAAAATAGCAAAAATCCAGGACGTTATAAGTATAGACTGTTAGAAAATAGAGGGTCTATCATACTGACTTCATCAGTATCAATCCCAGGAAAGAATGCTGGTCTCATACAATAGTAGTCTCCAATCGGCAATTTGAAGACTATTTCATTAGAGAACTTCTTAAAAAGAGCATCCATTATAGTAAGCAGGTCGTCTTGATAGAAATACGAGGCAAAGGATGATGAGGAACAATTATTAAGGTTGGAAAGAGAAGAAAGGAATTAGGAATTGGTTGAGGAATGATGAAGACAGAAGCGTATAGTGAAAAGAATGTTTTAAACGACACTTATATTGGCCAAGGAGATGGAGCATTTATTAGGGCATAATTAGTTATTTTTTATACGATATGAGTACATGCATCGCAATGGGTTAGCCCTTATTTTGAAAAAGGGTGATTAGAGCTGATGTGTAGGGATACATCAGTCAGAGACAATTATTGTGCATCACCATGTGTGCTGAAGGACTGTTGCATTAATGAGGCATCTCACGTCGCTTTCACCTTTTTTTCAAAGGTGAAGCGACATCGGGGGCCAATGTTCATCCCTATTGTCGCCAATTCCTATGAAAGCCAATCAGAGCGAGTTGCATGTGATCTGGATGGATTTGTGTGGTGTATTTGGAGATCTTTGGGGATATATGAAGATGATTCTATGATAATATAGCTGGAGCGCATTGAGCGATGCCACAACATCCACTAATCGGTCGATTGAAGAGTGATCATGTAGAAGCGGTTATAGGACATATGACAAAGAAGGTTGTTATGGGGAAAATGGACCAACCCATTGAAGAAAGGTCAAGTCAGAAACCCATGTATCGAACTCAACAAGCAACTTTAAAGCCAAAGGGATGAGATCGAGTTTGATAGCGAAATTACTACAAACCCTGAGGAAGCCTATCCGCCCAACTAAGCAAGTAGGCCGGTACGACCTAAGTCGACACTTGAGGTTGGCACATCAAGGTCAGCACCTCGAAGTCGACACCTCAAGGTTGGCATGACCTAGATCCCCTATTTTTTCTGGATTGGAAGACCGACACAAACCCATGTACAAGCAATGGGAAGAGGCTATTATGACACGTGAAGAAGTTAAAGGCTACAAAAATTGGATATCACAAAGACCTTTATAAATGGAAGACCATCACTTTGTTCGGCATACGTGGATGTGCTCCCTCATGACCCCGAACAATACTCAACACGTCTCCAGCATAAGACCATTTCCTTGGTCTGACCTCAAGGGAAGTCGGTCCAATTAAGCTCGGTCTCCGACTACGTCTCTACGTTGACCTCGGGCGAATCGACCTCATCTAAGGAAAATATGTTCGAGATCTTCTCTAGGGATCACGGGATTCGCCAATGACATAATCATGATCCCAAGATTCTCTCCAAGGATCTCAGGAGATCCTCCTACTCAACAGGGAGATCCGTTCCATACTACCGCCTCTCCTCAACTATAAATAAAGAGGCCTCCAATGGTGAAAGGGACACACTATCTTTAGCCCTAAACCCTCGATATTCAACTAAGACCCAGATCATGTTCCTGACTTAGCCATCAGAGAGTCCCCTGCTCTAGCCAAGTTCTTCCTTGTCCATTCTTTGTGCAGGGGAATAGATCTAGAAAGAGGCTAACCAGATTTCTACATCAACAGTATGGCACCTTTTGTGGGAACGATGTAAAGAGCTATTTTCATCTCACCAAGGTTCAATAATGGCAAAAAGGAAGAAGAAAGCTCCGGCCTCCTCGGCTGCACTAGACCTTGCACCACCAAAATAGTCCAGTCACAGAGATTCCTCATCCCAATTGTAGGCCGAATCCGCACCTATGGGGCCAGTGCAACGATTTCATAGTCGAGTAAGGCGACTCGTCTCCATCGAGAAATAACTTGAAATGTTGAACAACAACATGAATTCCATTAAGAAATTATTGGAACAGCTACAACCCCGCCCTGTGCAAGGGGCCAAGCAAATAGCAGCTCCAACAGTTCAAGAGTTGTAAGTGCTGTGATGTTGAGCACAAATCGGTTATCAAATTTTGTGAGACAACAACGCTTTAAGGTAGAAACTGAATATTAGCTCAAGATCGGCTTATATTCAAGAGAAGATCGGCACAGCTTCTCAAAGAAATAGTCCTGAAATCGTCGCCCGAATTCAAGAAGAAATTCAAGACAAAGTTCAAGATGAAGTTCAAGTCAAAGTGACTCCGATATTTGATACATATCAGGTGGTATAAACCCCAATAAGACCTTAGGACTAGGTGTTTTCAAAACTATTTTATCGTGATTCTTTTCTAGTGTTTTTACCTTAAATTCGGCTATCCTAACTTCTAGTTCGGCCAGGCCAACTTCAAGCCCGAGCAAATAACAAATTTTGTTAGAAATTTGGTTAGCCCGAATTTTAGTTTAGCTAGCCCAAGCTTCAAATTCGGCCAGCCTGAGAAAGTTCGGGTGAAATTCCAACAACACCAACATTTGAAATTCGCAGGATTTCGGCCAGCCGAAGGATGAATTCAGCTATCCGAATTGTGATGTTCGGCCAGTCGAATTTAACCTTGGGCCAGCCAAATTTTGGATAATTCTTATCCTGCGTAATCTGAAATTCATTAAACAAAATCCAGTGAACTCTGGCTAGCCAAAGTTCTAACTTATTTTCCTATAAATTGAGTCTTTCTCTCATTCTGAATTACACAAAAATTATTATCATAATTCTTCTATAAGAGAGAGAGAGAGAGAGAGAAGCTCAAGTCCTTGGCAAGCTATTTGTTGGTATTTATAATTTATTTTAATAGCTTATTCAATTCCCATTTTCTTAAGATCATTTTAAGTCTTAATCTAAGAGAGTAAACTATAGTCTTCTTTGAGATATAAGAGAATTGAATTAAGTAGCATTTGGGTTTTCCATTTTTAAAATATATAGAACCCTAGACTCTTTCTGTCTGATTAAACATTGCGCTATATACATTCAAGAAAGAAGTCCTTCTGTTACATCTTCTACATTTGAAGATAAGTATACCTTCCAAAACTCTGTTTAGGTTTTTCTGAGATATCTTGTGAAAATCTCAGTTGAGGTTTTATCTGAGATAACCAGTAAAAATCTCAGTTGGGTTTTGATTGTGATAGCCCGTGAAAATCATAAGGAACTACATCAGGGTATTATTTATATTTTCAGCACTTATTTTGATTATTGGCATTGTCCTATTCCCCCCCCCCCCCCCCCCCCCCTTGGGACATCACTATCTCTCCATTTCAAGTGGTAATAAAGAGGGTTGCTCTTTTTATTTTTTGGATTTATCTCCTTGAGCTAGATCCGAAACTATAAGATGCAAATTTCGAAAGCCTATCCATTACCAGGCCACCTCCCTTTGATGGCTCTAATTATTCATACTGTAAAGCCAGTATAAGGATTTTCCTCAAATCTATAGATGAAAGTCTGTGGCAAGCCACTATAACTAAATGGATCACTTCTATGATGGAAGTAGTAGCTGATGATGGAACCATATCAATGAAAAAAACCGCATATACTTTTTGGACTACGATTCAGAAAAGTGAAAGTAGTGCAAATGCAAAAGCTTTAAATGTAATAACTTGGACTTAGTAAATTCCATGTGGGGTCCCTAAAGGTAAGGTACTGCAATTACTTCTTGATAGGTTTAATTCAAAGGTTACCAATATACAGAAATTAAGGGATATAAACACTAAAAGTTGAGGAATTAGTTAGTTCTCTTCAAACTTATGAGTTGAATTCTAAAGTTCCTAAAATCAAGTTCATTGCTCTTAAATCTTCTAAATATAATTCAAAGGAATCTAATGTAAATTCTGGCTTTAAAGAAAATGAAGATGATATGGCTATGTTGGCAAAGAAATTTCATAGAATTTTTAAAAATAAGAAAGAACAGACTTTCACAAACCATTTGATAAAAGAAAAGGAAATTCAAAATTTTGGAAATCAAAATATAAAAACACTCAATGTTTTGATTGTTCTGAACATAGGCATTTGTCTTATAAATGTCCTAAAAAGAATAAATCTAAAAGAAAAGGCATGATAGCTACCTAGGATGAATCATCAGAGTTTGAAAATAATTCTGAAATTGATGAATCGGACCAGGAAAATGCAAGTGATTTGAAAGCCTTTATGACTATAGCCAAAATCACTTCTTCAGACAATTGTGTTATATCTTACTATGAATCTCCAAGAAGTGACTCTGAAAATTAAGATAATCTTCAAGATGCATATAATGCCTTATATAGATAAGGTTGTAAAATTGCGGCAAATTGAAAATTCAAAAAGAAAATTATGCTAAACTACAATTAGAACTTGAAAAAGTTGTTTTAGAAAAATCTTATTTTTCCTATTGTTTTAAAAAGACTAAATTAGATTTGAGTTTTAAGTCTTCTGAATTGCAAAAACTTAAATCTGAAAATGAGAAACGAAAACTTGAAGTTTCTTCCTTTCAGAGTTCAAAGGACACTTGGAAATATACCCTTAGTGACCAGAAACTTAAAAAATTGTTAACCTCATCGAAGCAATGTGGTGACAAGTTTGGACTGGGTTATATTAAAAATAACTCTTTCAAATCTAAAGATTCTGCTCCTACATTTGTAAAAGGAGAATCCTCGAACTCTAAAGCAGAGACTCTAAAAGATTGAAACTATAAAAGGAATGACTTTAAAAACTCAAAACCTTTTCAAGTCTCTAAAATAATAATAATGCCAATGTTTATAAACATCAAGTGAATAATAATAAAAATTCTCCTTTAGCTGAAAAAATTGTGGACTTGCTTAAAGGCCTATTGAAATCCAACTCTGATAAGACTGGAGTATAAAGAAAAAGGAGAAATCTTAACTCCCAAACACAGTGTAAAGCAAGAGATCCTCATAAACCTAGAACTATAGTGAAATGGGTTACAAAGGTTAAATGTCTTGTAATCTACACAGCTTTTAAAGCAAGTAGCCATTTAAGATGATACATAGATAGTGGATGTTTGAGACTCATGCGAGGTGATAAGGCTATACTCTCAAACATCAACAAAGTAAATGGCGGCTCAGTTACATTCGGAGATGGAAGCAACTGCAAGATAATTGACCAAGGTAATGTACAACTTGCTAACTTACCTCTCTTCGAAAATGTTCTATATATTGAAGAATTATAACATAATCTTCTGAGCATATCTCAGATATGTGATAATAAACATAGCATAAAATTTTCTGATCACGGATGCAAGATTATAAATGAAAAAAGAAATTTAATATTAAATGGTGGCAAAACATTTAAAATTGATATGTAATTGATAACTCTTACTCGACAAACCATTCATGTTACATGGTCCAGACAGACGAGACTGAACTATAGCATCAACGTCTTAGACATGTAAATTATAGACACTTATATAAATTGAACAAAAGAGATCACTTACGTGGCCTACCCAAACTGAAAAAAATAGAAAAAGTTTGTGGTGCATGTCAAATAGGAAAGCAAGTTAGGAGTAGTCAAAAGAAAGTGAATCCTTAGCTACGCCTAGACCTCTTGAACTTCTCCATATGGATTTACTCAGACTAACTAGAATGGAGAGTATAGGTGGAAAGAAATATTTTCTAGTGGTAGTTGATGACTACACTAAATATACTTGAGTAGCTTTTATAAGAGAAAAATCAGATACTCATGATGAAGTAAAAAAAAAACTTATAAAATGCATCCAGACTAAAAAAGAGTTGTCTGTAATCAAAATTAGAAGAAATCATGCTACCGAATTCGAAAATAGCAATTTTGAAAAATACTGTGTAAGCCCCGTGTCTTAGTCCGTACCGTTTCGTAGACTTCCGCGGTCTTCCCGATCGAATTTTCAGTAACCTTCGACCCTTAACCGACATTTGCGCGTGACCCTGATTCATACGCCGTCAACCTGAGTCAACTCAAATCAAGACTTGTACCTTAGCGACCACGTCGTCGCCGTAGTTCTGATGTCACGACTCACGCGCCGAGGCGATACTCTGACCAGAAAATGTGGGCCAACATTCGGTGCGAGGAAAATGCCGCACGTACGAATCCCGAGAGAATCTTTACGACTTATCACATCAATCAATCCATTAATCAATCTCATCAAGGGTCAAGTACACATCACCTTTCACCCATTCCCAAGCAAACCCCAAAGTCAAAAAGATTCTTACAAACCCATACCTTTCGTACACAAAAAGCCACAAAAGTAAAAAAGGTTCTTACACCCATCACCCCCACATTAAACATCCATCACCCATCTCTCTCCCTTTACAAGTCTCTCTCTCCTTTATTTTCAAGACACAACTCCAAACAACCCAAGAGCATCACACGTCCAAGCCTCTTCCCATTTCTTCCAAGCTACAAGTGTGGCCCACCTTTTTCTACCACCTCATCTCCCATCTCAACAATCCAAATCTCATCTCCGCCATTGGAATCAAAACAAAAGAGCATAGGAAGCCTAGGGTGTAAGAAGAGTCGGTGGGTGATCTTAGATCTTTGCTTTTCATGCATTTTGTTTGATTAAGGGTCTACATATGTGGGACCCACCTTGATGTATATTTGTATGCAAGAGGGGCCCATAGTGGTGGGGCCCCTCCATCCTCATCGATCTTTCTCTCTCTCTCTCCCCCTTTTCTTTGTGTTTGATGGCTTGTAGCTTACTTGATGTATGTATCGCATCCACACCATCCAAATAGTGGGCTACCTTGGCCTTTTGTTGTTGGTATGGGCCATCCAAATGGTGGGTCACCCGGATAAAAGGGGAAGCACAAATATTAGCCTGATCGGAAATAGGTGGGCTGTGTGGGACCCACCTTGATGGGGTGATCATCCACACCGTTCGTCCAGGTGAACGCACTAGTGGAGGTGGCTAAACAGTGGAGTGTTAACTGACAGGGGGTATGCTAGCATGGAGTGTGTAGTGACATTAGTGTGTGCTGACATGAGGGTGGAGTGACGGTGGGGTCCATGGGACCCTATCCATGTCATCCATCCATGATGGTGGGCCACACCATGTCATATGTGTTATATCCAAACTGTCCACCGTTCTGGACGGTGGACCATGTCCGTGTGAGGCCCACTTCCACACCAAGATCCATAGCTCAACTGTAAGACTAAGTGGAGATACCTTGTTTCAATGGTGCGCCCTAGCTCACTTGGTAGACTGTGTGAAAAATACCTCGTTTCAACACTTGAGGTCTTGGTTTCGATCCCTGTGTGGGTGGCTATCAGAGGGGAGTGATTGACGGTGGGGCCCATTAGACCCATCCTAGCCGCACTGTCCATCCACTCAGTGGGCCACGCCATGTTGCATCCGAGCCGTCCACCGTCTTTGGACAGTGGGACCCACCCCAGGGGCAGCACCATGAGTATGTTTTTGTCCAGGCCGTCCAAGGCCTGGACGGTAGCCATATAATATACCATTATATATATTATATTATATTATATTATATTATATATATCATATATTATATTATATTATATAATATATATCATATATATTTATATATATATATATGCTGTGGTGGGCCCCACGTGGGACCCACCTCTGTTTGTGTCAGGTGAGAGAAAGATAAAGAAAAAGAAAAAGGCAGCGTGGCTACTCTCTCACACTCTCTCTAACTCTTTCTCTCCCTCTAACTCTCTCTCTGACTCTTTCTCTCTCTCTAACTCTCCCTCTGACTCTTTCTCTCTCAATGTCAGCTAGTACCGTGGGTCCCATTTGTCTCACCCACACCGTCTATCTATGGGACCCACCATGGTGCGTATGTTGTATCCGAACCGTCCAACCATTGGTGAGATTGTTTTATGATATGGGGTGAATGTGTGAGACTCAAAGTTCAAGTGGGCCCCACCTTGATATGTATGAGGCCCATGTGATTAGGCCATCTTGATGTAGTTAGGGCCCATCCATTGAGGTCCACCTGATATACCTCGGCCCATGTTATGAGGCTCATTCGATGTAATTATGGCCCGTGGTTGAGTCCCACTTTGATATATAAGGCCCAGGGGTTATGACTCATTGCAATGTACATAAGGCCCATTGATGTGGCTCACTTGATTTATATGAGGCCCATATTATGCAGCCCATTTGATGTATCCAAGGCCCATGGGTTGAGGCCCAACGGGGTGTCCTTAAGGTCCATTGCAATGTATGATTTCCCCATGGCTTGCGTGTTGATATTAGGCGGGGCATGCCTTGGGAGTAATGTTGGTTTGACGTCCACATTGAAGAATAATGTTGGTTAAATGTCCGCATTATGACTCTCCCTAGGGCCCATTGTTAAGGCCATACTTGTAGGCCGTCTAGGCCCATCTTCGTTATAAACAACATCCATTACCATATAACATGTTTAGTATAGTCCCATGATTCATGATTATACGCATCATATGTATGCTTGATATGAGAAGTGACTGATCATAGCATATGCCTTCGGGTAGATTGTTTAGGGGCACCCGGTTAGGCGGTGTTACCCCACATAAGTGCACAAGACGTGCAAGATTGCTGCATGACTGGATAGTGTGATTCATGCATTCGCATCGTGTGATATGGTTACTGTATGCCCTAGTGACATCAGGGTTGTAACTGCCACAGGCATATCGTGGTTGGCAGGATTGGATACCAAAAATCTTGTTCTACATGGGGTGCTATAGATATCCCTGGGTGAAAGTCCCTAAACCCTTATGGTACTAAGAGATTGCTCCAACGTTTAGACCGAGTGGGTGCAGGAGCGCTGAGTGCCGATTATTAGATGGTTGCGCTTTCCATTATGTCGTGGTCGATTGGAAGGGGGTGCGGCCTTACTCGCCCGAGAGGAGGGGGCAAAGCTAGGCTGAGTTTGACCAACTCGAGGAATGGGTCCGCTATCGACAAGTCGAGCCCGATATTGGCAGGCGGATAGTGAGGTCTTTTCCACTTACCTTATTGCGCTCGATGGGGCGACAATCTGGTTTAGAGTGTACTAGACCCCGATGATATTCCAAAGATGAGCTGTACTGATATGTGGACTTAGATGAGGATTTGTATGCTTGAGTTGCATTTCGCATCACATGGCCTTGGTATGGCCGACATCATCATGCCTTGCATCGCATAGCCTTGGTACGACTAATGGTATTCATGGATTCACCAGCATGTTCTGCATTACTCTGATATTTTATAATTACATTACTACCTTGCGCACACACTTTCACCAGCCTTTAAGCTTTCTATAAGCTTATGCATGACCATTGCGTGCAGGTGACGTTGGGACGTAGCAGCGCTGAGGCAGGAGTGCAGAGCAGATCATTTTGGAACTTTTTGTCAATTTCATTGTATTTCCCTTTATGCTCATTGTACTTCTAAAGTTTTTTATCATAGTGAAAATGTGATGGAGTTTTTGGTTGTTATTTATGAGTTATGCTTTTGATTATGCTTATTACGAATCAAACTGATGTTGAAAATCCTCCTTGTAGCATCCCAGGATTAGAAGTTGGCATATGGGTACTAGGAGCGGAGAATGGGGTTCTACGGAAGCTGTCGGCGCCGGATTCAGCGACGGGAATTTTGTGAGCCCAGTTTCCGAGTTTGGGGCATGACATACTGTAATGACCATGGTATATTACATGAATCTTTTGCTCCAAAAACACCTCAGCAAAATGGGGTTGCTGAAAGAAAAAATAAAATTCTTTAAGAAATGGCTAGTATAATGCTAAATAGCATGAACCTACCTAAAAATTTATAGGCTGAAGGTATTAGTACTGCATGCTATATAATTAATCGTGTTTATATTAGAAAAGCTAAAAACAAAATAACTTATGTACTATGGTTTAATAAAAAGCCCAAAGTTAAATATTTTTAAACTTTTGGAAGCAAATGCTTTATTTTACGTGATCGAGAAAACTTGAAAAAATTTGAAGCTAAAAGCGATGAGGAAATATTTTTAGGTTATGCTTTAAATAGTCAAACATATCGTGTTCTTAATAAAAGAACTGGGGTTATACAAGAATCTATAAATGTTGTGATAGATGATCGACAGATCACACACAATCCTAATCAAGATGATGATGATGTCAATATGATTAATATATCAGAATCTTCATCTAAATTAGTCAACACTGAGTTAAGGTTAGTCAAAGACCATCCGACTGATCAAACACTTGGTAACCCTCACACTGGCATTTAGACAAGAAGACAAGTATAAAATATATGTAATCACGTCTGCTTCACTTCCTAAATTGAACCGAGTAATGTGAATGAAGCGCTCGTTGATGAAAGTTGGATTAATGCCATGCAAGATGAATTAAATTAATTTATTAAAAATGATGTATGGTATTTAGTTTGCAGACCTACTGACAAACATGTGATTGAAACCAAGTGGATTTTTAAAAATAAAACAGATGAAATAGGAAACATTATAAGAAAAAAGGCACGACTGGTTCTACAAGGTTATACTCAAATAGAAGGTATTGATTACGATGAAACCTTTGCACCAGTTACATGCCCTGAGTCAATCAGATTATTTATTTCAATTGCATGCTATAAAAAAATTAAAATTTATCAAATGGATGTAAAGAGTACTTTTCTAAACGGTGATCTAAATGAGGAAGTATATGTTGAACAACTAAAGGGTTTTGAAGAACTCAAACTTCCAAATCATATTTACCGTCTTAAAAAGGCTTTTTATGGTTTGAAACAAGCTTCCAGAGCATGGTATGAAAAGTTAACTAAATTCTTACTCAATCATAATTTTGTTATGGGTAGTGTTGACAAAACCCTATTCATAAAGAAATATAATGATCATATCTTGATAGTTCAAATCTATGTTGACGATATTATATATAGATCAACGTCCACTAACCTATCTACTGAGTTTGTTGATCTAATGAAATCCAATTTTGAAATGAGTATGGTCGGTGAACTAAACTATTTCCTTGGATTATAAGTCAAAAAACTTGAAGATGGTATGTTCATATCACAGACCAAATATGCATTGAACATTATAAAAAGGTTTGGCTTTGAAAATGGTAAGAATTTTGATACTCCAATGAATACGACTCTTAAACTCTCAAAAGATGAATTAGGTAAAAGTGTAGACTCTCAACTATATCATAGTATGATCGGTAGTCTTTTGTATTTAACTGCTAGTCGACCTGATATTGTATTCAATGTTGAAATATGTGCTAGATATCAATCTGATCCTAAAGAATTACACTTAACGATTGTTAAACAGATAATTAGATATGTTGTAAGTTTTGTGAACTTAGGCCTATGGTATCCACATGATACGTCTTTACAAATCACAAGCTATACAAATGCAGACTTGCTAGGAAATGTTGATGATAGAAAAATTACCAGCGATAGATGTTTCTATGTTAGAAACTACTTAGTATTGTGGCTTAGCAAGAAACAAAATTTTGTATCTCTATCCACGACAGAAGCTAAATATATTACGACAGGAAATGCTTTCACTCAACTAATGTGGATGAAAAGAATGCTAACTGACTATGGGATTACTCAAGATACGATGACATTATCTTACAATAATTTCAGTGCAATAAATATATCAAAAAATTGAATTCTACATTCGCGTACAAGGCATATTGACATACGATACCATTATATTTGAGAATTTGTTGAAGACAAAACTATCATGCTAGAATACATTCAAATTGAGAAACAGCTTGCAGATATACTGACTAAGCCGCTTGACAAAGTTAGGTTTTTTAGTCTAAAGATTGATATTAGATTACGTATTATTAAATAATTATTTTATTTCTTTTCTTTACATTTATGTTTATATTTTTTTGTGATGATGAAATGCAGAAATAAAAATAAAATATTAATAAAAATTTAAAATTTAAAAAAAAAAACAAAATTTTTGGGATTTTCGACCAGCCGAGCACATGCTCGGGCTAGCCAAAGAATTCGGCCAATCGAGCATGGGCTCGAGCTAGCTGAAGATCGCGCAGGTTTGCCTCAGAAGGGGGGAAATCCTCAAATCTATTTCATTTCACTCCTTCCTCGGCTAGCTGATGCCCCATTTAACCAACCCATCAACCAAACTTCTCTTGTAAGTGATTTGTTTTCAAATTCCTTCGAGTTTTGGGTTGTTTATTGCTAGATTTGCATATTTGAGTGGATTTTCTTCATTTTAAACCCTTTTTCTTATGGGTTTTGCTTCAAATATGATATACTCTTTTTCTTCTATTTTTCTTTAATATTTTGCTTATGCTTTCTCAGACGGAACGTAGAACCAAAAAATCAGTTCACAAGGCTAGAGTCGGTTAATCTTCTAGATCTACTCCTCTTGGTGTTTGAACTCTATGGTCACCAGAGGATGATCCGGAAAATGTATGGGACTTTCACACAAAGGATATTATTATAGAAACTGTTGTTAATTTAGACACATTGCTAGATTTGGTCTAGGTCCTATTCTTTCTGAGGTTGGATGGGAACACATTTTGAATTAGGGTGGAACAGCTTACTGGTCCATAGTGCAAGGCATGTATGCCTCTATCTGTGATGTTTCTCTTAAGAATTTATCATTTTCAGTAAGATTTGTAAAAGAAACATTCACAATAACGCCATACATCATATCTGCATAATGGAAATAGATGTTGCAGATGATGTAATTTCGATCACCACACTTTCAGATAAAATGTCTAACTCTGAAAAACAAAGTATTACTAGAGCATTGTGTGGTTTCAATGCTGAATGGCGATCTGGTAATGCCCTTCCTGCAAACAAAATGTTTCCTAAATACCACGTCTTACATTGGATTTTTACGTATAACGTATATCCTCGAGCTGGGAATAAGACTGATCATACTCCCTTTATGCTTAGAGTTTTTCATTCCATTGTATCTGGTATTCGTGTTTGTTTGTCTTCTTTGATTTGTCACGTCATTATTTAGTTCCGCTTGCATCCCAAGCATGGTTCGATTCATTTTGCACATCTCATGTCTTGCATTGCCTTTCATTATAACATTCAAATTCCTACATATGAGGCACCGAAATTCGAACTCCCTTTCAACAATTCAAACCTGAATATGATGAACCTCACTCCTCTTCCTGGACAAAGAGAAGGAGAAGAAGAAGCGCAGTCTGCTGAAGACATAACCATGGATGACATATTTAATGAGTTGAAACATTCTAATGATCCAGCTGATTTTGACTACCATCCCTCTCAGTTTGATGAGAGATTATCTGCATTGGAGGAGAAAGCAAAGGCTTTGCATGTATCACAAGCTTCATTAGCTCAAACCTAATAGTCTACAATAAAGTACATGAAAAAGTACATCCATCGCATCAACCGGAGTTTGCGGCTAAATGATCCGTCGATGCCTGCACCATCTTCTTCTGGGTCGAATTAAGCTTTATTTATTTATCTTTCTTACTTATGTTGGTTCTATATTTAAACTTATTTTGTGACTTGTCTTGATACTTTGGATAGCCTTGATGATGTGTTTGCTAACATTTGAATATTTTAAATTATATGGTTTGGATATTTCATGTCATTACCTTGATTTACCTACTACATGCTCATTCTATACTTTGATATTCATATTATTATGCTATTCTTCCTTTGTCAACTTGTGCAAAAGGGGGGAGATAATGATGGAATGCTATAAGTGTATGGAATGAATATATCGTGTATGGAATGCTATATAGTATGGAAAGTTATATGTGTATACAATGCTATATTGTGTACGTAATGTTATATGTGTATTTCTCAAGGGGAATGTCAGTTGAGAACAATCAGTTATGAGATGAAGATTACATAGCACCATCAATTGTGAGCTGAATATTACAAGCTACAAAGACTTCAACGGCAGCTTCAATGTTACTAAAGATGTGTATGGTTGATCTGTGTATGGTTGATCTTATAAAAGAATGTATATTTATAATGTTGTGTGTTTTTTCACGAAATTGACAAAGGGGGAGATTGTAAGTGCTATGATGTTAAGCACACATAGGTTGTTAAATTTAGTGAGACAAAAGCGCTTCAAGGTAGAACCTGAAGATCAGCTCAAGATTGACTTATGTTCAAGAAAATATTGGCACAGCTTCTCAAAGAAATAGTAACGAAATCATCGCCCGAATTCAAGACAAAGTTCAAGATGAAGTTTAAGAGAAAGTTCAAGTCAAAGTGACTCAGATATTTGATACATCTCAGGTGGTATAAAGCCTAGAAAGACTTTAGGACTAGGTGCTTTCAAAACTATTTTATCATGGTTCTTTTCTAGTGTTTTTACCTGGAATTCGACCAGCCTAACTTCTGGTTCGACCAACCTAAGCTTCTTCGGCTAGCCTGAGTTTTTGTTCAGCTAGCCCAAGCTTGAAATTTGGCCAGCCCGAGAAAGTTCGGGTGAAATTCCAGTAACACCAACTTTTGGAATTCGCGGGAATTCGGCCAGCTGAAGGGCAAATTCAATTATCCGAATTGTGATGTTTGGCCAGCCGAATTTGACCTCAGGCCAACCGAATTTTGGATAATTCTTATCCCGCGCAATTCAAAATCCGTTGAATAGAATCTGGTGAACTAGGGCTAGTCGAAGCCTATCTCGGGCTAGCCGAAGTTTCTAAATTATTTGCCTATAAATTGAATCTCTCTCGTTCTAAATTATACAAAAATTATTATCATAATTCTTCTGTAGAGAGAGAGAGAGAGAGAGAGGCTCAAGTCCTCGGCAAGTTATTTATTGGTATTTATAATTTACTTTAATAGCTTATTCAATTCACTTTTTCTCAAGATCATTTTAAGTCTTAATCTAAGAGAGTGAACTATAGTCTTCTTTAAGATCTAAAAGAATTGAATTAAGTAGCATTTGGGTTTTCTATTTTTTAAATCTATAGAATCCTAGACTCTTTTTGTCTTATTGAACACTACGCCATTTACATTCAAGAAAGAAGTCCTTCTGCTACAAGCTTCTACTACATCTTCTACATTTGAAGATAAGTATACATTTTAAAACTCTGTTTAGGTTTTTCTAAGATATCCTGTGAAAATCTCAGTTGAGGTTTTGTCTGAGTTAACCTGTGAAAATCTCAGTTGGATTTTTATTGTAGTAGCCTGTGAAAATCACAAGGAACTATATCAGGTTATTAAGGTGACCCTATGAAAACCTTTTTATAGTGAAAGCCAAAATTACGAGGGTAGTAATTTTGGGAGTGGAGTAGGTGTGGTTGTTTTAAGCACTGAACCAATATAACTCCTTGTGTCATGTGGTGAATGCCTTTTTTTGGTGATTTGATGTATGTTATTATTTCATTTCAGTGGTGAATGTCGTAATCTATTATATACTCTTATTAGTTTGAAAGTTTGATTTTAAAGACATTCATGAAATAAGGTTGTCCTGCCTAATATTTTAGGTGAAGGTTGTCCTACGAATTATTTGGAATCAAAGTTTCAATACTCAAGCAATTGAGATTTTTGTAATCTTTATATATTTCACATTTATTTTGATTATTTGGCATTATCCTATTCACCCCCTCCCCCCTCTAGGACATCGCTAGCTCTCCATTTCAAGAGTTTCCTCAACCGTCCGAGGGACTTGTGGCCTCCTGCAGGAGTAGGCAACTCAAGGCATCAAGAATGACGCCTTCTCATATCTCTGGTACCACTGCCCTAGCAACTTCTGACCTGCGTCATGAGTTGGACAGGAAAAAGCGCGGCAAAGTGCCAAAATAGCTAATGAAACTATAGCTGAAAGTGGTGACCCCTGGGAGGCCGATCTGAACGACTTATGAGGCCAGATGGGCGACATACAACAGGTGTCATGCCCCAAACTTGGAAACCGGGCTCACAAAATTCCCGATCGCTGAATCCGGTGCCGACAGCCTCCGTCGTACCCCATTCTCGACTCCCAACACCTATACAATAGATTTTCGATCATAGGATCCTACAAGGAGGATTTTCAGTGTTATTTTCTTTTTGTAAAGGAGCATAACTACAAGTGTACCCAAATCACAAGAGCAACATCATCATCACATATCCACTATTATAAATCATTGATTACAATGCTGAAAGGAAATACATGAATATAATAAAATCTTCACAAAGCTCGGCCTCCACGCTCCTGCCTCAATGCTACTACGACCTAATGTCACCTACACACAATGGACGTGCATAAGCTTATAGAAAGCTTAGAGGGTGGTGTATGTGTGTGCAATGTACATGCCAAGCATATAGATATCAAAGCAAGCAAAAATACTGGCAATTCCATCAATACCATCAGACTTATCTAGACTATGCGATGCAAAGACATAATAAGGCAAAGTCATACGCTGAGAAACCAATGTAAATCGACTACACAATGCGGAGATATAGTAAGCCAAATGTCATATACTGAGAATGCAATGTAATATACAAATCCTGACGAGTCCGTGAATATCGTTAGCTGTATCCATGCAATGCAGAAACATAATATACTATATGTCATGTGCAGAAGATGCAATGCAGTATGCAATGCAAAAGAGATGATAAATGCTGGAGTGTGTAGTTGGGATGATAGTATGTGATATCGCAAGCTGTAGGGTTCATCACAAGGAACTTCTATCTAAACCTGTCCCATATTTAAATTTAGATAGCCAGACTTAATGTGGTAAACTCCTGAACTAAGGTTGGTCACGTGCCCCAACCGAAATCCTGGCCATTACAAAGGTACACATAACGATAGCCTGAGTGGATAGTGAATGAATGAGTCAAATACTGAGTACGCAACTCCGGCTCAGTAGTCTACATATCAGTACCGTACATCTCTGGGATCATCGTCGGGGTCTAGTATACTCTATGCCAGCTTGTTGCCCCATCAAGCGCACAGCTGGGTAAGTGGAAGAGACCTCACTACCGCCTGCCAATATCGGCCCAGCTCGTTGATAGCGGACCCATTCCTCAAGCTGGGTCAGAGTCAGCCTAATCACTGCCTACTCCCTCGAGCGGGTAAGGCCACACCCCTCTCACAACCAACCACGACACAGTGGGAGATGCAACCTACTAGTATTCGGCACTCGGCGCTCATGTATCCACTCGGTCTAGACGTTGGAGCATCCTTTAATATCAAAAGAGTTTAGGAAATTTCACCCAGGGACATCTATAGCACTCCATGTAGAAAAAGATTTTTGGTGCCCAATCCTACCATCCACGATATGCCTGTGGAGGCTATGGCCCTGATATCGCTAGGGCGTACAATAGTCATGTTACACAAATATGAGATGCATGAATCACGCTATCAGTCATGCAACAATCATGCACGTACACCGCGATCATGTGGGGCAACTCCGTCTCACAAGGAGTCCCATATTAAACTAACCCAATGTCATATGCTATGATCAATCACTCCTCATAACAAGTATACATATGATGCATATGGGCATGTATCATGATGTAATAAAGTATATAGGCATGATTATCTGATATGACAGACATTAATACTCCACAATCAACCATCACCGGCTTGTCACATACTACGAGTATAAACTGAACGAAGTGCTCCTTCTACAACTATAGGAGCATATGTGGTATGTCTTACATTAGCCTTCCAAGGCCCTGCATGATCCAAAACGAGGACGACGGGTCTAGTCCATACGTCGAGTATGTTATACATAGTGGATATACCAAACCTGATACTACATATTCTTTTATCTACGGCAATGGGTGATGATGTACTAAGCAACAGATAGCCTAAATGATACATTAAGTCCCAGATGGACCTCGTACTTGTCTCGACAAAGAGATGGATGGTACAGATGATATGTACATGTCACGAGGTCCTAGTAAATGGGTACAAGAGTAGGATACACCTCTCGTGGTGAGTTAAGTGAGTATATGACAAGGTGAGCTAACAGGGTGAACAATTAGGCTTTCTAAATCTCTATATCATGTAATAAACTGGGCTTTCCTATGGGAAGCCTGATACGTACACAAAGTGGGTTTGGTGGGGTACCTACACGTAGGACTATGTGTCCTTCCAAGCAGATTGGGTAGCCCACTCAACACCTAAGTGGGCCTTGGATATGGTCACTAAACTTGGGCAAAACATGCATTTAGATGGGCCACCTTTCTATGGAAGGCCTGGTGTGAACATAAGGTGGGCTTCAAGATTTGGGCAGTATTATAGGGCATGGCAGGAAGCACCATTATTAATGGGGGCCTAACAGTTTGGGTTAGCCCACTAAGGGAGATGAGGATGGGCCTAACAACGGGCCTTAGGGAGAGTTATAATGTGGACATTTAATCATCATTACTCTTACAGTGTGGACATTTAACCACCATTGCTCCCAAGGCATGGCCCATTTGAGATCAGAATCAAAATCATAACGGGGCTCTTGACCCTCCAATTATCTAGGAAATGGATAAACAACGCATACCCATCACTCATACATGGTGGGCCTGCATAAGGCGCTGGGGCTCACAACCTATGAATGGATAAACGATCTGTATATAACACATACATCATGGTGTGTCTCACACACATAATGGACCTCACTCATACAATGGGCCTCATATAATCACAATGGACCTTACACATATAATGGGCCTTAGATACATCATAATGGGCCTCACTACCTGGGCCTCAAATACATCATAATGGATCTCATCCATGGGCCTCAAATACATCACAATGGGCCTCACTACATGGGCCTCAAATATATCACAATGGGACTCACACATGGGCGTCAGATACATCACAATGCGTCTCACTACCTGGGCCTCAAATACATCACAATGGGCCTCACTACCTGGGCCTCAGATACATCATAATGGACCACATCCATGGGCCTCACATGCATCACATTGGGCCTCACCAAATGGGCCACATATACATCATGTTGGGCCTCACACAAGGGCCACAAGTACATCATATTGGGCCTCACACAAGGGCCATAAATACATCATATTGGGCCTCACACAAGGACCACAAATACATCATATTAGGCCTCGTTCAAGGGCCATAAATACATCATATTGGGCCTCACCCAAGGGCCTCACATGCATCACATTGGGCCTCACCAAATGAGCCACATATACATCATGATTGGGCTTACAGGGCGGCCAATTGATGGATGACCTGGATTAAATACACATCACAATGGGCCTGTAGGGCGGCTCATTTGATGGACGGCCTAGATTCAATACATACAACAGGTGTGCCCCACCATCCTACGCTGAACGGTAAAGATGAAACACACATATAACGTGGGGTCCACAAGTTTGGACGGTGCAGATAAAACCCATAGATCACGTCGGCTATAGAGATGGACAATATAGATGGAACACGCCTGGCATGGTGGGCCCAGCACCACCGTCCAGAGGACGGACTACATGAATATATAATACATATATCAAGGAGGGATTCCCACCATCCCAAGCAGTGGAGAGTGTGGATGAATCATATGCACCATGGTGGTCCCACGTCCAGTGGGCTACACATGACATCAAGGTAGGATGGACGATGTGTAGACAACACATCATCAAGGTGGGTCCCACCTGTCCAGAGTGCTGGACGGTGTGGATAAGACCCATACATCACGACTGGCCCCACAGTACCATCCTGAGATGGACGGTGTGGGCACAGAATACATACATCAAGGTAGGGCCCCACCCCACACATGTAGCACGTGTGGGTGGGTCCCACTGTCCAGAAAAAGGATGGGAGGCATGGGTATAACGCATACTACATGATCAGACCCAAAACTTGCTGATGTCCATACAGATGGACAGTTTGGATATAACACATACCTCTGATCAAACCCACAGAACTTGCTAACGTTAATATAATAGCTATATAGTTGTTGTATGATACACCGGCCAATCTACTTCCAGCATGGTGGGTCCAACGTGCTGATGTAGCAAATCATCATGGTGGGCCCCATTTTGGATCAAGCTGCTATTTGTGTTTTCCTTCATTCACGGTCAACAGCACAGACGGTCTGTTGCTGCTATGGTGCAGCCCACAACAACAATAGATCTGCACCATTGCAAATGGACTATGGGGGGTGTAGATCATGTACATCATAGTGGTATCCACATGGGTGGGCCACACAGTCCCCGGGACCCAGCGAATCTTAGGTCTTCCATTCAAAATGGGCCTGCACGACCGCTAGACATCCAGCACTTGGACAATAAAGACATCTTTGCTACTGGACGGTCTAGATCCCTCTCACCTACATCAGGTGGGCCATGAAATATGGAGAGAGAGAGAGAGAGACGTGCAATGGAGGGGAGGGGCTCCTCCACTATGAGCCCTCCCTAGGTGGGCCATGTAAATACAATGCATACATCAAAATGAGTCCAAAATCATGTGGGCCTTAAATCATAAAAATCAATAGTGGAGATCCCTTTCTACCAAACAAAAGGCAAGGTCTAGATGACCTTTCACAATGGGAAAAATAAATATCATGATGGGGTCCATGGGGAATGGCCCCATCATGGGATGTCATACGAATCATGGTGGGCCATCGGCCGCACCTAAGGTCCAAAGTGAGATCCATACCATCAATCGGTAGGCCCCACTTGGTCCATCATAAAAAACACCATCTAATCCTACAAATCACCCACCGATGGTCTTTTTCTTTATCTCCTTGGACTCCCTAACTCCTAGGCTTTCTCTTTAAGGGTGGATGATGAAGTTTGAAGGGTTGGATGGTGAGATTGGGTGGTAAGGAGATGGGTCCTCTCTTGGCTTCTTTTCTCTCCTTAAGACTTTTCTCTCATGGTAGCTTGGGAAATGGTAGAGAGAATGAGAGAGGAGAGGGTGTTGTAAGAGGGATGAGATGAGAGGAATGGGTGTATGTAAGGAAGGGATGGGTGGTGTAAGGAAGAGTTAACTTTTGGGATGGCTTGTGTAAGAGAGGGATGGGTGTGATGGGTGGAGTGATGGGTTGTACTTGACTTGTGACAAGGTACGTCAACCGCTACCATGTGTCATGCATTTTCGTTAACTACTAACAAGAGCAGCCAGAAAGTAGTTCCGACAACTGAAGCCACACTCGATCAACTCTTTCGTGCAGCTCAGCAAAGCCTTTGTCACCAACTTCATTGGGGGGAAAGAAAGCCTTAAACCGGCTTCCCATCTCCTCAATGTCATTCAAAAAGAGGGCGAGCTACTGAAGGATTACATCAAGCGTTTCAACCTAGAAATGATGTAAGTACAGAAGCTTTCTAAGGACATTGCCCTGACACCCTAATGGGAGGGCTTAGGGAAGGAAGACTCCTCATTTTGCTCAACAAAAATCCTCCGACGACAATGGTCGACCTCCTCAACAAAGCTCAGAAGTACTCCAATGTTGAGAAAGTAGCTGCCTTATGGAGGACCAATCGGAACAAAGGGAGCTCGGCCAAGGAAAAATGACCCAAGGAGGAACCCAGTTCGGCCAACAAAAGTAAGAGGAGAAAAGAAGACGTGCCACAAAGGAATCAGTGTTCGAGTCGAAGGCTTGACAGTAGATTCAGCTCATACACTCCTCTCAATAGGACACCCAAGCAAGTCCCCATGGAGGTCCGAGATAAATGGATCCTCAAGTGGCCGAGTAAGATGAAATCTGACGGTGACAGGTGAGACAAATTGTCACGCCCCAAACTCGAAAACCTGGCTCACAAAATTCTCGATCACCGAATCCAATGTCGACAGCCTCCGTAGTACCCCATTCTCAACTCCCAGCTCCCATACACCAGGTTTCGATCTTAGGATCCTACAAGGAAGATTTTCCAACATACATTTATCTCGTAAGAAGCATAACTACAAGCTTAGCCAAATTTCAAAGGCAACATCATCATCACATATCCACTAATATAAACAGTTGAATGTAGTGCTAAAAGGGAAATATATATATCGAAAATCAAAGCTCCAAAAGACAACTGCACTCTCCAAGATCAACCCTACTGCGCCCTAACACCACCTGCACGCATCTGTTATGCATAAGCTTATAGAAAGCTTAGAGGGTGGTGTAAGTGTGTACACAAGGTGAGTGTCAAGTATACAATATCAGAGCAATGCGGAAATATGTTGGTAAGTCCGTAAATACCATCAGCCTTATCCAGGCTATATGATGCAAGAACATAATAAGCCAATATCATGTACTAAGGAAGCAATGTAGATCAGCTATGCAATACGGAGACATAGTAAGCTAAATATTATATACTGAGGATGCAATGCAATATGCGATGCGAATGAAATGACCAAAGAGTGTGAAGTCGGGATGTAGTACATAGTATCGTAAGCTGTGGGGTCTATCACAAGGGACTTTTATCTAAACCAGTCTCATACCTAAATTTGGATAGCTAGACTCAATGTGGTAAACTCTTGATCTCAGATTGGTCGCGCGCCCCAACCAAAATCCTAGTCATTGCGAAGATAACATAAAAATTAGTTGCCCACCACCAACCCAAGTGGATAATGAATGAATGAATGAAAGAGTAAGATGCTGAGTATGCAACTCTAGGTCAATAAGCCCACATATCAGTACCGTACATCTCTGAGATTATCACCGGGGTCTAGTACACTCCACACTGGCTGCAGCCTCCCTAGCCGCACACCCATGCAAGTGAAAAAGATGCACTACCCGCCTACTAGCAGTATACCAATGCCTACATGGCTCATCAATAGCGGACCCATTTGGGAGCTGATTAAACTCATCCTAGCTTACACCGTGGACACAGCCCCTTGGGTGGATAAGGCCACACCGCCTTCCAACTAACCACGACATAGTGGGAGACACAACCTACTAGTATTCGACACTCAGGTGCTCATGTATATCCACTCGGTCTAGACGTTGGAGCATCTCCTGGCCACGGAAGTTCAGGGACTTTCACCCACGGACATCCAACGTGCCCAGATGCTTGAACCAAACATTTTTGGTGTCCCATCTGGCCATCCACGACATGCCTGTGAAGGCCACAACCCTAATGTCGCTAGGGCATATGGTGGTCATATCACAAAATGTGAGATACATGAGTCATACCATCCAGTCATTCATCAAACCTGCACGTACCACGTACTCATGTGGGGCAACTCCGTCTATCAGGGAGTCCCATAACAACCTACCCAATGGTATATGCAATGATCAACCACATCTCATATCAAGCATGCAGATGATGCGTATGGGCATGTATCATGATGTTGTGCTATTACATACTCATAATCGGCATCGATAACCGGTATCGATAATTGGCCTTAATAATTGGCCTATATGCAAGGCGGGTCCGTAAATGAACAGCTGATCTAAACCAAATATAAAGATTGGCCCTCGGCCGTGGATATGCCAAATTCGGTAGCACGGATCCATCCATCTATGGCGATGATGAACCATGCAACATCAATGGGGCCCAATGATTTGGGTTGACCTAGAATAATGAGAATGGTCCTAACAACGGGCCTTAGGGAGAGTTATAATGTGGACATTTAACCATTATTGTTCTTACAATGTGGACATTAAACTTTCATTGTTCCCAAGGCGTGGCCCATTTAATATTAACTAGGAACATGGATGGGCATCATAAACATCATTACATACATCCCGATGGAATCACACATCACAATGGGCCTCATATAAATCACCTTGGGCCTCACACAAGGGCTTTATATGCATCGCATTGGGCCTCACTCATAGGCCTTATATAGATCACATTGGGCCTCATACTTGGGCCTTAAATACATCACAATGGGCTGCATCACATGCGTCTAATACACATCACAATGGGCCACATCACATGGGCCTCATATACAACACATCAGGCCTCATTCATGGGCCACATATACATCATAATGGGCCTCATCACATAGGCCAAATATTCATCACATCAAGGTGGGCCCTGCACATTCCAAATGGGCCACAAATACATCACAATGGACCTATCCAAATGGGCCATAAATACACCACAATGTGGGGTCCACAGGCTGGATGGCACTGATAAAACATGTATATCACAGCGGGCCCCAAGGATGGATAGTGAGGATACAAAATACATACATCCAAGGTAGGCCCCACCTGTCTAGCAATACGAACGGCGTGGATAAAATAGATACATTATGGTGCATCCCACAACACGTCCAAATGGACGGTGCTGATATACAATGCATACATTAAGGTGGGCCTAGATAGATCAAGTGGGCCTAGACCATATACCAGGTGGATTTTCACTATCCAAATAGTGGATAGTGTGGATGAAATACTTATATCACGGTAGGCTCCACAGAACTCGTTGACGTCACTACAGGTCCCACTTGTTAGTAACTAATCTGGTGGGGTCCACATTGATGGACGGTGTAGATAACAAATACATCAGATGTGGGTCCCAGTTGGACAGTACAGGATAAGAACCATACATCAAGGCTGGCCCCACAGCACCGGACAATGTGGATAAAGAATATATACATCAAGGTAGGCCCCAACCCCACACATGTTACATGTGTGGGGTGGGTCCCAGGGCTGCCAAAGGAGGATGGTATGGATATAACTCATACCTCATGATTTGACCCACCATCCAGAGGTCTAAACGATGTGGATTGGTAGCACATACGTCATGGTAGGTTAACCACCGTCCAATCCATTGGACGGTGGATGGGGAGGGATGAAAATTACATCTGGTGGGTCCCATGTGTGGCCCACCAGCTATACAAATATGTATATATATGTTATATATTATTATTATTTATTTTTTAAAAAACATTTAAGATTTTTTAAAACGTTCAGGTCCTGGACGTCTATTGACGGACGGCGTGGATATGGATTACATATATCATGGTAGGTCACCCAGATGGACGGTGGATATATAATATATACATCAGAGTGGGGCCATGTGGTGTGGCCCACCATCTCTTTTTGAAGCAAGAAGATATTTGTGTTTGCCTGCCATCCAAACGGTCAGCAGTCTGGATGGTTTGCTACAGCTGGGCGGTCTTGATTTGCTAGATCTGTCCAGCTCTAAGGACCCAAAATGACTTAAATTTTTTTTTCGATGGATGTTGTTAATACAATACACCATGGTGGGGCCCAGAGATGGGGGTTCACATGGCTAGTTGATCAACCGATATTTATGCTTTCCCTTCACCCATAGTCAGCCCAAAAATGGGCAGCAAGGTAGTCCAACAGCTGGATAGTGGGCACCCCACTGTTTGGACAACGTGTGGTCCCACTGGACAGCGTGGATCATCCATCAAGGTGGGCTATCATTCACAAAAGGGGAGAGAAAGAATGAGAGAAAAATCATGTGATGGAGGGCTCCGCCACTATGAGCCCCCCTAGGATTACAATACATACATTAAGATGGGTCCCAAATGGGATCCATACCATCAATCGGTAGGCCCCACTTGGTCCATCACAAAATTGTAATCTAACCCTACATAACACCCACCGATTCCACTTCTTCTAGGCTCCATAGACTCCTTAGCTCCTAGGCTTTCCCTTTAATGGTGGAGATGAAGATTGAAGGGTGAAGATGGGAGATTAGGGGGGTAGGAAGTGGGCCACACCTAGCTTCTCCTCCCATGGAATGCTTGGACAATTTCCTCTCCTTGGGTTGCTTGGGATGGAGTGAGAAATGAGAGAGAGAGGAGTGGTGTGAATGACATGGGAGGCATGGGTCTCATTGCCTTGTTGGTAAGAAAGGAATGGCTAGGTATGGGTGTTGTTAACTTTTGGATGAGAGAGGGATGAATAGGGTATGGGTTGTACTTGACTTGATTGATTGATGGATTGATGTGATGTTTGGTAGAGATTCTCTTGAAATTTGCAATGCGCAACATTTTTCTTGAGATAAATGCGAGCCCACAACTCCCGGCCTGGGTATCGCATCGACGTGTGAGACGCGACATTGGAACCACGGCAACGGTGGAGTTGCAAGGGTATGGGTATCTGGTTGAGCCGATTCAAATCGACAGGATGCGAGTCAGGGTCGTGCGTAAATGCTAAGGGTTGCAGGTCGCTGGAATTCTACTGGGAGGACCGCGGGAGTCTAACGAACAGTACGGTCTACGATACGGGCTTGACATAAATGGAATGCCGCTATTTTCACTGAGACCACGATCATACGACCAACAACTATTTCGACCTTTAGGAAGAGATCGAAACACTCATCCACAAGGGGCACCTCCAAGAATATGTCAACAAGCGAGAAGAATGGGATGATTAGAAAAACGATCAACCCATCAACAATGAACTGAGTGGAGAAATCTGCACCATCTTTAGTGGGATGGCTGAAGGAGGTGACTCGAACCGAGCTCGGAGAGCCCACACCAGAAGTATCAGCCACTCCAGCTCGAAGCATCAAGTCCTCGTCACTAGCAAACCCCCGAAAGAGCAGAAGGTAACATCTTGCGATCTCACCTTTAACGAAGAGGACACCCGACAAGTCCATCACCCTCACAATAATGCACTTGTGGTCACTATGACTATAGCTAACCAAAAAGTGTTTCAAATTTTGGTGCATACCAGGAGCTCACCCGATATCCTCTTCGTCGAAGTATTTGACAAGATGGGAGTGGGACAACCTCGACTTCGGGCCGTCAAAACTCTTCTACTCGAGTTCGTAGGAGACAAGGTCACACCTGAAGGATCAATCAAGATCCCAGTCACAGTTGGGGATGAACAGAACTAGATAACGACCATGATCAATTTTCTAGTGGTAGACTGCCCGTCTGTCCACAATTTCATTCTTGGGCGACCTTCGCTCAACACTCTGTACGCCATTGTGTCGATGTACCACCTTGCAATGTGAAAAGGGTGAGCTCTCAATCTTAGAGGGGGGGTGAATAGGACTATGTTTTAAAAAAAATGCAAAATATAAATGCAGATAGCTTAATCGAATAACAATCTTAATTGCAATAGTATTGAGAGGTTGATACAAACGTTGTTCAAAGGACAACCTTACACCAAAAACCAAATTTTATAGTAGGACAACCTGATTTCTTAAACTCAGTAAGGATCAAAAACTCAAACTAAAACAAGAAGCAATATAAATAAATCTATCTATTACAACATTCACCACATGTACATGAAATAGATACAAGCATTCACCACACATTCAGCACATACATCATTATTATCCAAACTCCAAGAATTATAGTGCTTCGGTGTGTACACAAATTGTTCTCAAATAGCCACACCTACTCCACTCCCAATAATCACAACCCACTTAAATATTGGATTTCACTATGAAAGAAGGTTTTCCAAGGTTCACCTTAAAACCTTTACAATTGCATTTTCAATGGGCTATCACAATTAAAAACCCTGCGCTAAGATTTTCTTGCTTATCTCAGTCAAAACTACAAGAGATTTTCTGGCTTATCTCACAAACCAAAAAGCAATAAACAATATACTTATCTATAGATTCTGCTTGATGTAGACAGGTAGACTGCTTCACTTGTAGATGTAGATGTTCAATGTCCAACACACATATAGTTAGGTTCGAAATGAATTTTAATTAAACTCAGACCTAGGCTACTTAATTGAATTCCTTGGATCTCAAAAAGCTAGAGAGTACTCCCTTTTACAAAGTTAGATTTAAATTAAAGAGATCAAGAAATTACACAATCAAATAAGCTATAAACGAATATAAAATTACCGAACAATAACTTGATAATCACGGGGAACTTTTTCTCAAAGTGGTGGATTGATTTGGCTTGGAATGAATGAATAAAGCTGATAGAAGTCCTCTATTTATACGCTGAAAAATAGTTCCTTTGACTGGTCTAAGGTCAGCCTCGACTAGTCCTAGTAGCAACCAACTTTCAAAAATTCTGGTGCGATCGGATAAAACTGACTCTCGACTGGTCGAGTGGCCTGCTCAACTGGTCAAGTATAGCACTCGACTAGTCAAGTGGGGCTCAAAAGGGTTGCTGGAGTTCTAGTCGAGCCCTGCTCGACTAGTCGAGCCTGTTCCCATGACTGGTCGATCAAGGTGCTCGAGCGGTCGTGACCCTGCCAGAAAAATCTGAAATTTTGAAATAATTCTTGGACTGGTCGAGCCAGAGCTTGGACTAGTCAAACATAGGCTAGGACTAGTTGAACCAAAGCCTATACAAAGCAAAATAACCCATATAAAATGTGCAATATGAATGACCTAAACCTAAGGTCTTTCTAGGGTCATTTATACCTAAAATATTGAACATTGAACTAATAGTTTCAGTTCCTTCCAATTGATCTTGTACTTGATGTTCTTGAAGCATGATGTTATACATTTGAAGCTTCAACTTGAACTTGACCTTGTAGTGCATTTGGATTTGATCTTGTAGTTGAAGTAGCACTTGAACTTGGTCTAATTGATCTTGAAGTAGTTCTTTGTCTTGAAACAAAACTTGTATTTGAACTTGGAATTGAACTTGCATTAGTATTTTATCTTGAAGTAGAACTTGCATGTTGATGTAGCATTTGAAGTTGAAGTAGATAGAGCAATCTTCATGAATTGTAACACATCTTCGAATGAAGGTGAACTTTCCATCTATGAACAAGTCCATCATTCCAAAGTGTTTTGTCACTATGAAATTTGACAATACAGGGTGCTTGATATACAACATAGCACTTATAATCTCCCCCTTTGTCAAATTTGTGACAAAACCAACTTGGATATCAACCTATACACAATGCACAAATTTACAAACTTTCACAACTCCACTTCATAGCATAACACTCTTTCAAAATACTCCCCCTCAATCTACTCCCCCTCAATTTGAGCTTGGTGACTTGTAGAGTACCTGTATACATATTCCAAAAACATGCACATGCACCACTCTACACCATACACCAATCATAACCACAAATCTCTCCCCCTTTTTGTCATAATTTGACAAAGGAAAAATTAAATAGAAAGATCAAACATAGCTGTTAATATGATAATAGCAGAGAATAGTAGAATAAGAGTTAAAGCAAGCAGAATGTTAACATTACGAAGATAGGCATCAACAAAATGTCATAAAGTCATACAAATCTAGTTAAAGATAAAGTAATAGTGAAAGTTATACATGCCCAAAATATAAAGAAATAGAACTAATCTAATCAAGATGAAGAAGGAGGTGGAATAGATGGATCAATCTGATGGAGTCCTCTACTAATGCAATGAAAGTACTTTCGTATATATTTCATAGACAATTTGTGACTCTCATGTAGATTGTCTTGAGAAATGTTCAATGCATCCACCTTCTCCTCCAAAGAGCGAAGGCGTTCATCATACTGAGGTGGCTGATAATCAGGGTCAGCCTTAACATTATCATAATTAAGTTCATTAAATATATCCTCCATCATGGTGTCGATTAGTAATGCATCATCTTCTTCAACTTCCTCAGCTTCCCCATCCTTCTGGCTGGGATTGAGGTTCAGGTTCATCTTGTTTATATTAGAGTTGTTGAAAGGAAGAACCGAAATAGGAGATTCACCAGGCGGCATGACCACATTGCAATATGAAGTTAGGATGGTCATCAAGTTGGCGAAGGGAATATATCCGTGGCACAAATGAAGACGAAATTGAATAATCATATAACATATTAAGGATAAAAAAAACAGATGGCAATACCTAACACAACGGAATGTAAAATACGAACCATGAAAGAAGTAAGTTCAACTTTGTTGCCAAAGCGAGGATAGACATTCGCAATGAAAATGGGATGTAGAACCCTATATTTGGGCAACATTTGATTGGCCCGAAGCGCATTTCCTGCACTCCATTCCGAGTCCATGTTACATAATTTACAGGTTAGCATATGCCTTTTCGATTCATTCAACCGTTCGGCTAAAGTTGGTATAGGAATACCATCATCGTTTACATTTATATCTAGCAAACCCAAAATTAAGTGTCAATCAACTTGAAAAGTACCTTCTCTAAAACTAATTGAGAAAGTTAAGTTTTCAAGTGATACGTCACTCATGCAAGAAAACATCCCTTGCGCAATAGAGTGGTATGCCGGTCCGCCCCAATTCAAAATGTTTTCCCAACCTATAGCCACTAAGATGAGAACAAGCTGAAACTGAGCTAAATGATTTGAATCAACCGTATGCTCAACAATGATCTCTCGAGTATGAAAATCCTGCACATACTCGGGATCTTCCTCGGGAGGACTTAGGGTTCTCACCCTCAGAGGTGTAGATCAAGAAGAGGAAGCTCGAGTAGCTTTCTTCTTAGTACGACCTTCCATTGCAAGATACAATTCAAGAAAAACAACAATGGAAAGTAGGGTTTCCAGTAGAACAGATTTTGAGCAAAAACCCCTTAGAAATCAAAAGAAAAACTCAAATCAACCCAAGCATCTAGCAATGTATGAAAATAGGAACCCAAATATGGAAGGAAATAAAAAATGGAGCACTTACCAAGCACTAATCGAAGGTGGGTTCGACGGGTCGGAAGAGGGCCAGATGAGGAAGAAGAGAAAAATGAGGGAAAAAGTGATATTCTCACTCATAAAGGCTTCCAACTGCGCAACTCAACTGGTCGAGTACATGCTCGACCCGTCGAGCCACTACTGGTTGAGGACGTGCTCGACCCATCGTGCAAGCACTAAAAAATTCAAATTTTTATTCAATTTTATTCAGAATTATTTGCATAAAAATATATAAAAAATAAAACATGCAAACATGATAAACTCAGTTAGAATTACACATACCAATATCCATTTTCAATTTTGAAAACTTATTCTTGTCAAGTGGTTTGAACATATTCCAATGAAATGATTTTATCTTCTACTAATTCCCGAATATAATGATACTGAATGCTAATATGTTTGCTATGGGAATGTTGGATGGGATTTTTAGATATATTAATTGCGCTAAAGTTATCGCAATACCATAATCATTGAGCATTCTTTTCATCCACACAAGCTGGGTACAAGCATTTCCGGTTGTAATATATTCAGCCTCAGCTGTGGATAATGATACGAAACTCTATTTCCTGCCATGCCAGGAAACCAAACAATTTCTAACATAAAAACATCCACCACTAGTAGATTTTCTATCATCTATATTCTCATCCCAATCAGCATCCATATAACCAGCTAATTAAATATTTATATCATGCGGATATCAAAGGCCAAGATTAGTCGTACTTGCAATATAAGGTGAGATTCCTTAGGATCTGATTGATATCTAGCACAGCTACCTACGCTGAATGCTATATCAGGACAACTTGTAATTAAGTATAGTAAACTACCAATCATACTACGATATAACCAATGATCTATACTTTTACCTGATTCATCCTTCGAGAGCTTGAGAGTCGTACTCATAGGAGTATCGAATTTCTTACCATTTTCAAATCCAAATTTCTTAACTAGGTTTAAGGTATACTTGGATTGAGAAATGAAGATACCATCATCCATTTGTTTAACCTGTAAACCTAAGAAGTAGTTCAGTTCTTCCACCATACTCATTTCGAACCTAGATTTCATAAGCTCTGCAAACTCAGTAGACAGGTCAGTGTAAGTAGAACCATAGATAATATCATCAACATATATTTGTACTATTAGTATGTGTTCATTATATTTTTTAACAACAAGAATTTTATCAATACTCTCCGTAACAAAATTATGACTTAGTAAGAATTTAGTCAATTTCTCATACCATGCTCTGGGAGCTTGTTTCAAACCATAAAGTGCCTTTTTAAGGCAATATACATGATTAGAGTGTTTAAAGTCCTCAAAACCCTTAGGTTGTTCAACATAAACCTCTTCATGTGGATCACCATTTAGAAATGCACTTTTTAACTCCATTTGATAGATCTTAAACTTTTTGAAACATGCAATGGATATGAATAATTTGATGGATTCAAGACGAGCTACTAGGGCAAAGGTTTCATCATAATCTACTCCTTCTATCTGAGTGTACCCTGGTACAACTAGTCTAGCCTTGTTTTTTATTATATTCCCTAACTCATCAGATTTATATTTGAAAATCCACTTTGTTCCAAATATATGTTTATCAGATGGTTTTGGAACTAAATACCATACATCATTCCTAACAAATTGGTTCAATTCATCTTGCATGACAACTATCCAATTTTCATAGTGAGTGCCTCTTTTACGTTGGCTAGTTCGATTTGGGAATTAAAACACACATAATTACATATGTTTTTCAGTTGTTTTTGAGTATGCACACCAATGAGAGGGTTACCTAGTATTTGATCAGTAGGATGGTCTTTAAATGATCATAGTTCAGTATTGATTTGACAAGATGAGGAGTTAGGTAATCATCTTCTGAACTAGATGTTGGTGTGTTCAGGTGATCATCAATGACAACATTTATAGACTCCTGAATAACACCAGTTCTCATGTTAAGAACATGGTATGCTCGACTATTCAGAGCATAACCTAGGAATATCCCTTCATCACACTTAGCATCGAACTTCCTTAAATTTTTCTTATTAAACCACAATCCATACGCTATTTTATCTTTTGATTTTCTAATGTAAATACGGTTTATGATATAGCATGTAGTATTAACAACTTCAGCACATAAATTTTTAGGTAACTTCATGCTATTGAACATTACATTGGCCATCTCTTATAGCAGTCTGTTTTTCCTTTCAACAACCTCATTTTATTGAGGCGTCTTAGGAGCGGAAAACTCATGCAATATACCATGATCGCTACAGAACTTCTCAAAATTCCTATTTTTGAATTCTGATCCATGATCGCTTTAGATCTTAACAACATTCATTTTCTTTTTCAGTCTGAATACGATTGAGTATTCTTTTGACTTGATTGAGAGTTTCAGATTTTTCTCTCATGAATGCAACCTAAGTAAATCTTGTAAAGTCATCCAAAATTACTAAGAAATATTTCTTACCACCTCTACTCTCCGTTCTGGTTAGTCCAACAAGATCCATGTGGAGAAGTTCAAGAGGTTTGGATGTGGCAGAGGAGTTCCTATTTCTTGTGACTACTCCTTGTTTGTTTTCCAATCTAACATGCGCCATATATTTTATCCAATTTCTTCAATTTGGGTAGACCTCTAACAAGATCGGCTTTTCTTAATCTATACAAATTTTAGTAGTTCACATGTCCAAGGCATTTGTGCCATAATTCGTTATCATTGGTTTGGACCATGTAACAAGATAATTTAGACGAGTAAGATTCATTCATGATATAGCAATTCTCAGATGTTCTACGACCATTTAATATCACACAACCTTTCTCATTTGAGATCTCGCATCCTTGATTTGTAAATTTAACACAATGCTTGTTATCACAAATTTGAGATATGCTCAAAAGATTGTGCTTAAGTCCTTCTACAAATAAAACATTTTTAAAAGGAGGAAGGTTAGAGATATGAACCATACCTTAGCCAATTATCTTACAGTTGCTTCTATCACCAAAAGTGATTGAGCCATCAGTCATTTCTTTGTAGTTGGTGAACAAATCTTTGTCACCCGTCATGTGTCTTGAGCAACCACTGTCTAGGTACCACTTTGAATGACTCGAAGCCTTGAAGGCAGTGTGGGCAACCAAACAAGTAACCTTAAGAACCCATTTCATTGTAGTTTTGGGTTTTGGAGTACTGTTGGTTTTCCTTCGCTTGAAATTATTATCAACTCTCATATTAAAATTAGATTTCAGAAGCTCCTTAAGTATGTCCATGATTTTTTTAGCTAAAGGATTATAGCATTGTTTTCTAAAGCTGACATTATTAGTATTGACTTTAGAAGTTTGAAAAGGTTTTACATTTTTAGAGTTGTTTTGATTATTATTTTTCAAGCCCTTTCCTTTTGAGTTCGATGATTCTCCTTTGACAAATGTGGGAGATACACTTTTATTTTTCAGAGGCATGTACTTGTCGTAGCCCAGACCCAATCTATCTCCACATGTTCTAGATGCGGTTAGTAACTTTTCAAGTTTAGGGTCTCCTTGAGCATACCTCCATGTATCCTTTGAACTCAATAGGGAAGACACTTCACATTTTAGTTTCTCATTTTCTGTTCTTAATTTTTCAAGTTCAGATGTTTTAAAATTAAAATCGCATTTTTCTTTTTCAAAATAATAAAAAATATGAGATTTTTCTAAAACGAAATTTTCAAATTCCTCTTTTAATTTTAGAAATTTCTCTTTTTGAAGTTTTGGCTTGACAACAATCTTACAACTTCCCCTGTATAGGGCATTATAAGCATCTTGAAGATCATCTTCATTATCATTTTCAGGGTCACTTCTCAAATTTTCATATTCGGTTGAATCACAACTATCTGTAGAAGTGACTCTGGCTAGAGTTATTAAAGTCTTGACTTCATTTGAAGTTTAAGGTTTAGATTCATCCGACTTAGAAGAAGCTTTGGAGCTAGATGATTCATCCCATGTGACTAATGTAAGACCCCATCCATTCCGTACTATTTTTTATGCTTATGTACATGATGATCGACGCCCTTAGCTAGACATGGATTGGCCGTTCATAATACACACCCAACTGACTGAAACCCCAAGACCTCGGAACCTATCTCATATCGACCGCCTCGTCGCCGCAATCGTGGAGGTACAAACCGTGTGTCTATATGATACTCCGTTTGTGAGATACGCCGTGAAGAATAATTAGTATATCATGTGCGCATGGCGCCATGTACTCCACTCTACACATGTGCACAACACATGTCATACAGACATGCACATGCCACACATGGGTGAGAGATCTCTACCCATGTGCGTGATGTCACACACCCATACCTCCCATCTCTCATGTACACCTCAAGTCAACTCTCCTCCATGCCACACCTCATGTATGACATCATCACACCGTGCCATCCCATGCTCCTTTAATCCACCATTAACTACAAATCATGAATTAATTGTCAAAATCTTAGTCTAAGATAACCAAGATCACATTAATTAAATCTAACCACATTTTAATAATTTCTCTAAATATATCCCTTCATTCCTTAACATTTCACCATTTTTCTACACATGTAGAGAGAGAGAGAGGAGTGATCTTGGTGGGGCATCAACTCCATCAATCCCATCCCTTCCATCCATTTCAACCATTGCATCTAATCCATCAAGGTGAGTACACCCACCCTACTCATTCTTATTTTGTTTTTGTTGTGTTTTTGTATGGTGGAGATGATGTTGATGATAATGATGTGGTTAATGGTGTGGATGCATAGGAGGATTCATACAAATAATAATAATAATAATATCTTGTTATAGACTTTATGTGGGACCCATTGATATTGGGCCCCCACCAGAATTTTGTAGGCTATCCAAACCGTTCAAAGTGTGGCCCATTGGGCTAGCCACACACTCGCACATACACACACGTGCACACACCACATTTAAATATATTTTTTTTAAAGTGTGGACGTTGGTTGCTACCAGCGTCCAGGACACTGCAGCAAGCAGCATCTAGCTGCTTTCAATAAAAGGGGGGTTAGGGCTGTGGGTCCACAACGGGCCCACCCATAGTGTATGTATTTAATCCACGTCGTCCATTCAATTTCCCAGCTCATTTTAGCCATGAAGCTGAAAAATGAAGCCAATCTGAATTTTTGGCAGGCCACATTATAGAAAACAGTGATATTAACTGTTAGGGCCCGCTGTGATGTTTCTATACACCGAAACATATCGAATATTGGATCATTGGACTCGTCACGAGTCAAGGAAGCAGGTGGAGTGGATCGTCGTGATGTGGGCACCACCTACAAAATACCACAAAAAATTAAAAATAAAAAAAGAAACAACATTGGACACTGTTGTTGTCACCGTCTGACGCTACAGCAAGCAATGTCCTGCTGTTGACGCTGGAAGGAAGTGGGCCCTACCACAGGCCCCACCATGATGCATGTTGAACATCAACACCGTGCATTTGATGGGTCCCCTTTAAAAAATGGATCACCCTCAAAATTCAGCCGTACATGGAACCCAGGTGGCCCACACTATAAAAAAAATAAAAATAAAAATAAATTTATGAAACTGAATAAATCAGCAATTTTCATGGGTCTAATCATGTGGTATATGCTATATCTAAACCATCCATCCATTTGTTGAGCTTGTCTTAAGGTTTGGGAAGAAAAATAAGATAGATTTAACTATCAAGTGGGCCACACTACAAAAGCAGCAAGGATTAAACATCTACCATTGGAAACCTTTTCGGGTCAGAAGTTTTGGACCAATATGAAATTCGTATTTCCCCTTAATTCAAGTCTTTGTGACCTTATGAACAAATTGAATGGAAAATAAACATTAATGTGGGCCCTGTGAATGGTTTAACGGTGAAATCATTATCCTCACTGCTAATTGAGGTGAGGTCCAGATAATCTTTAGTTATGATTCATTTTTGGATAACTTTCTAAAACGATCTCTAAAAATAGATGAACAGTGTAAGTATAATAAATACATCACTTTAGGACCCATGTAACTTTGATCTCCTTGAACCATTCGTACAACTCGCTTGTTAGGTCCACCTGAAATTTGGATGTATCTAAAACTTGGTCTGACCCCTCAACCAGGTGGGACACACATAATGGATGGGCTAGATTTATGAACTACATCTCTGTGGGCCCAACAAATGATTATGAATATTTAATGGAGGGTAAACCTCTCAACTTGTGTGTGGTATGGCCCACTTTGATGTAGGTGTTAAGCCACTTAATCCGCCATGGTTATGACATGATATATATTTAAGATCCTCGTCATTCATCTATTTTATAAACCCTTTTGATGATATGTTACCAAGACTCAGGCCCATCCAATGATTAGATAGTCGTACATCCTGAAATAATGCAAATTGAACTCTCATCATTGAAAATTTGTTATGGGCCATCCTGATGATGTATTAGATATTCAAACCATCTAACCCATGTACCGGGTCCCCTTTAGGGCATTGTCCCAAAGATCAGTCAATCCAACCTGAATTGGACCATACAATACAAGGCTGTGAGAATAAGGATTTAACTATTGAATCCAACCTAAGGCCACCATGGTGTATTTATTTAATCCATGCGGACCATCCACTTCCTCATATCATTTTAGGATTTGGACTAGAATCAAAGCAGACCTAAGTCTTAAGTGGGTCACACACGACTTAACCTCATGGGAAGGCCCCATGAGCTCCACCTCATAGAACTCAATGTAAATTCTATTGATGTGTGGGCCCAAGAATGTTAAGGCCCATTTTGAGTGAACGCCATGCGGGCCCATCAATGGTAGTCTTGTTTGGGCCAACCATTAGGCCTCTTTGACAAGAGTTTGTAATCTCCATGTGTTAAACATATGACGAACAGGTATTGTAATTTTTGAAGTAATGATGATTAATCCCTTAAATAGGCTGATTGTGGACAACCCTTGATCACTTGGCACTTTGGTTAGAGTATGGCCCTAAGTAATAGGATCATGTGACTTGTGTTTAAACCCTTAAACATGTTTAATTATAATAAATATATAGACTTTAGTGGTGTGAGGGTGTGATATACCTGTTTGGTCCATTAATCATGTAGGTATTTGATGTATATATAGCCACCTAATCATAGGCAATGGTGGAGTATATGTAGTATATGTAGTCATCTAATTATATGAATGTAAAATACGTACAAGGCCACCTAACCGTATGAAATCAAGTGGCATTGATGGTGTAACGCCCTGAAAATCGGGGGTCGAGCATAAAGTTAACTCCAGAGTTCCAACGCATCACTTACGCAACAAAATGAATGATGATTGTATGCTGTCTGTATTAGTGTAGTGAACATGAGTGAGATTAAGCCAAAACAGCATATCATACTCCAGAGACAAGTGAGATAGTAGGCGGAAGACTGTGATAGATAAATAAAATATATAAACTGTGGTGAGTCTCCAGAGTGTGATAAGGTTACTAGGTTAATAAATTTCAAGTATAATTTCAAATTATACCAAGTTGTGGAAGTGTAATGTCTTCTATTCCAAATACCATAGCCCCGTCAATACAATACCAGGTCTTCATAGACCTGTCAGAGAGTTACATGTAGGAGAACTCCTCCTCAACATCATAGTAGTAGTCCGACTCTGCTTCATAAGCATCGCCATCACCTGAAACTCAAACAAATCTGGTTAGTGTGTACAACACCGTCCCGTAACGTGGGAGTGATTGAAAAACTCAGTGGAACAGTAAAGCATAGGTTAACATGTTATCAATTCAGTCAAGTAGTAATGATAAAGCAATATAATCATACAATCCTAACTACTCTTATTTAATGCAAGTATGAAATGACATGATGAATGCCCTTGCCAAACCACCCTCATGCGACACCATCTTACGTTCACGATATGCGTTCATCTCTTAGTGCTCCACATCTACCAGGCACATGCAGTGTGATGATGAGCATGATTACCGAGTAGTTTTAGTCCTTTTCAAACAGCAGTATTGGGAAACTAAGGTACCTCCCTTATATCATTCCCAAACATGATGCATTCCAGGGTCGTCAATCCTAAATAATATCATATGATAGTATATTTTTAGGTTGCTGCAAAGGTTGTCAGGGCTGTTATGCACAATGGTTACACCACTCCCCCATCACCTCTTTAACGGTTCATCACTAAGCTGATACAGGCCTAGTTCATACTCTATACACTGCGGCAAAACTCGTCGCCTCACCGCAAATTCAAAGTATACTCGAGGTCACTACAAAGGGCTGTCAGGGCTATTACGCACAAAGGTTAGACCACTCCCCCATCACCTTATCAATGTAGGCCGATAGCACGAATATAGTGTCCCATACCACCATAATCGGATCACGAGTCTGATTGCTCAATAGTCACTACGGGGAGGCACGTGGCCCCAGCGTAGGCCGACAGCTCGACCACGGTGTCCCATACCACCATGCTCGGCTCATGAGTCTTAGTGGATCGAGGTACCATGATTAACGGGATTTCACGGGTAAGTTTGGTACCCTAGGTTCAAGCTGTAGCGTCCAAACATGGTGAACATACATTAGACATATTGGGTTACTTGACGAGCTCGACTAGCACGAGCGCCCGTTGAGTTGTACGACATGAAGTGCATAAGCACTTTGTGTGGCCTAACCACTGCCGACAAGTAACGCATGACTTGAGTTCGTCAAACACGTCCTACGTGGCGAATGAATCTCAGCCACAAATTTGATCCCATTACCGACTGCCTGGACTATACAATAGCCCCAATCACATTCAATTGCAGATAGGTAAAGCAGTAATGGATCAAGATTCAAATCATACAATCAAAGTCTGATAACATCCTCTTAGGGCTGCCAGGGCTGTTGCACGCACTCGTTACACCACTCCCCCATCACCCTTCACGACACTTATGGAATACAACATAAACATGAATTTAAACATATGCATTACACAGATAAAATCATACAATCAGTTGAGCATGTTATGAAGTACAACAAAAGCATGAGTTTGTACATATTCAATTCCTAATCACACAAATATCTAAAGAAATCATACACATAGTTAAAGAAGTTAAGAATCATATCTCAACACCCTTATATATTACAATTTATTAACTACTACTCATTCAGACATTTCAACAAACACTTTAAACTACATACATCAACATACATGACATATGTTGATTACATAGGCATTAGGCCAATTCCTTTCACTAGGGAGTTGCCCCAATTATAAAATACTTGCAGCCACGATGGATAATCATGACAAGTATGAATCCAAGTTCCATAATCATTCAGTCATTTCCACGAATACTTAGGCTAGACATTGTAACATATATAGTGTATATTGGCCGTGGCGTGATTTAGGAAAAATCCTTTCGTCAAGGGGTGTCGCCTATGCAACACTCAATATATCTATGACAATTAGTCATGGCGAGCACGAATGAGAATTCTACACTCATTCAGTCATTTTTACAAACACTTAGAATACACTATTTTAACATACATAGTGTATATTAGCAAAATCATGTATTAGGGCGAACCCTTTCGCCAAATAAGTATTTTATCCATATATAATATATTCATACAAAAAATAATCATGGCAAACACATTTCTAAAATTTATACGTATACGGTACTTTCTACAAATACCTAGAGTATGTAAAATTCCATATTCTTCATCTATAATCGAAACGGAAAATAGACAGCACTTTGTACATGTGCAATTGCATGCAGATCATGAATCTATCATTATCTGACATTCAAAGCGTTGAAAACCATAACCTATATATCTAAAGTCTGCACCTTTTGTCATAGAATCATAACGGAGTCGATGGATTCGCTAAGCTTTCGTATACGGCAGTTTGGTAACCTATAGCATGCTTTCGGTTAGTTATTTCATAACCTACAACTATCAAAACCACAAAATAGATTAGGGTTAGGGTTTCTTACCTTGAAACGGAGCTGGAATCGCCGGAAAAGCGACTAGATAGGGGTGGTTGTGCTCGCATAACGGCAGGGAAGCATGGCAGGGAGGTTCTCCCACAACTCCCACACTTTCTCTCTTCTCAATCTCAAATTCGTATGGCTGTGAGAGAGAGGGTTCTAAGGTCCTTATATAGCCTAAAAACTTACTAAAATAGACTTATGATCAAGGTATACTTAGGTTATAACCAAAGCGACCCAGTTTCAGCTCAACGGAGGACTTCTAGCGGCCCCCCTTGAGCCAAAGGTCGGACTTAAGCTCACTAACATAGGATCTAGGTTTAGTTAAGTTTTTGTTCCACTCGGCTACTCAGATCACGCGTGGCGGACCAATTTCAGTTCAACGGTCAGTGGATCTCAATCGGAGATTCCGAGTACATAGATATGTTCGGGGAAATATCCTTGATCCGAGGGTGTAATTAGGCCTGATTCTAACGGTCTGGTTGCATAATACTGATTCGTAAGCGACAAGTCTCAGATTTCACTATTTTGAATTTAATTTAGAATTATTTTCACATTTCTCACATTCCCCGCTCCGAGCTCAAGCGAATATCGCTGGGACACTATCTAGATTTGATTTCTGAGATGGTTGTCAAGCCCAGCAAGGTGGTCCTAATTCCTTAACATGGTATTATTCGGACTTCCGATGTGCGGTCCAGATCTGATACAGAGTTTCAATGTGCTCCCGAGAGCAACTGGGTAATGAGATTGATCATAGATTTTAGGGTAACCTAGCGTCAATGATTCTACAAGTTTTGGGTCTTGCAAATCGTATTTAAAGTGGATCAAGTGGATTTCGTAGCTAATCTAGTTTAACACTTAGTTAACTTTGTCAAATTTCTAAAGGATTTAGTCTTATAAGATTTTTGTCTGAGGTGGTACTTGGGCCTTTGTAGTTGGTATATACAGTGATTCAAGTTATACTACTTAGCTAGTTTAAGATAGTGTCTAGGGTGAAAGTACTTAGAAAAATTGAAAGATCAAGGTGGTGAAGGGTGGGATTTGTGAAGGAAATGGGTTCAAAAGCGGTTTTAGGCTTTGGGATTGAGTTTTGACAAGTTAATAAGGTGTTAGGAGCGACCCATTGCCTAAGGACGTCTAATTCCAGGTTGGCAAAAATTTGGGATGTTACAATATACCCCCCTTAAAATAAAATTTCGTCCCCGAAATTGCCTAAGGTAATAAGTAAGAATTCTATTATTTCATTTGCCTAAGACTTATTGATTTCAAGTTTCTACGCGTGGTAGGGTATACACTAGCATGGTTCATTTTAGTCTACCCCCCTTAAAAATTATTTCTTTATCCCCTGCTTATATCCTGATGGTTTGCTACAATGAATTTCTTCCCCTATTTGGAGTCTTGACTTCGATTCCCAACAATTTAGAGTAAGATATCTGTTTTCAATGTTTGACCAACACGGAGAGACGGTTATAGTGGGCTTGATCCCGATACATCGATCATCTACCGGGCCAGGGTAGAAAGCTCATCGTATCCCTTCCGAATCCTGGTGGATCCTTGTCTTCTGCTCGGCCAAGCAGTGAATCCATTGGTAGTCGCCCAGGATTGAGAATTGGGTCAAGCCGCCAATGTTTCGCAGCTGTATATTTCAGTAACTTTGTAGTCCGATCACTCTAAAAACTTAGGGAATGCCCATTACAGAAAGGTTCAAATGTCTTATTTCTCAGGTTACCGTTTATGTCCTGGTCTAAGAAAATCCTCATCTCATTCTATGTCCAAGGAAATGGTGAATCAAATCTTACTAGATCATCCTAAAACGGTTTCTCATAGTAGAACTTGCTAGGGCTTCTATAATGTTCGTATTCAACGAGCACAGTTTCGATCCTAGGCCAGTGGGGTAAGGGTCCAATACACTTCCGCTGCGCCACCCAGATCAAAGAGGTGCATTGATTTGACCTAATTACATCTATCGGTTTCTGACCTTCTCTAATTAAACCGGTAGTCTAGTCTTAATTTAGGAGTAGTCCAAAGTCTATGCTCATACGCCAGATGATTTCATACCATTTCTAATTCAAGGAACTGAGTTGTACGGACTTAAATTTAACTACACTCGAGCATCACACACATACTCATACTAGATAAGAAGGTCCTAGGGTTCACATTATTAATTTGTTGGATTTCCTATACGATCATGTCTGTCGAAGTCTAGGAGCACCCCTCTAGGTCCAAAACTCCAAGGGCCTATTTGGCCAGTGGTCTTAAGTTGTATTTAATGGGCTTGCATTGCTAATCCCTCCTCGGGATTGGGAGTGACATGGTTAGTAGGAGGGTGGGTGGGATAAAAACTAATTTTATAGGCTTTGAAAAATGAGCCTTGTGTTGGAAAGTGTGAGATGGGAATTCCAAGTCCTAGGATAATGAATTTCTAAGTGTAATTTGAAAGGAAAATATGGGATTTATGTTTAACTGCATACATTTCAAACATAGCATTGGAAAACATGAGAGATAGGAGAGGGGTTGTTAGGTTTCGGAATCTTAAGCCTACATAGGCTCAAATGAAAGGGAATAAAGAGGAAAAATGGAAAGATTTGATGGGTTGAGAGCTTACACGTTTTTGAGCTCCAAATGGGGCATGTAAGAGCCCAAATGAGAGAAGACGGAAATGGTAGAGGGTAGGTGTTGCTGTGAACGATGGATGTGGATGGGTTGTGGTCGAAAATGAGGGATGAGATGATTGAAAGGGAGTTTTGAGAGAGGGGACATCAAGTTAGAGGGTTTGGAAGGGTGAAATGAGAACTGGGGCTCCAACCGGAGAGAAATAGGGGCCCCTTGAAAAATTCGCACACACCAAATATGTGTAGGGGTCGAGCCGACCATGACTAGGCCTGGCCCAACCCTAGTGGGCCAACCCGACCGCAGTCGACCGCGGTGACCGTGGTCCCGCCACGATCCACTTTGCCCGGCGTGCTGCCGCCGTAGTTGGGTGGTGTTCCCCAACCTCCAAAGGTGCCAAATACACCTTGGTTCTACCCTGGGTCCCTATAGATTTAAGTGGGGAGGCCAACGACTCCATTCTATTCCAGATCGGGTCATTTCAAGAAATTTCTGATCTAGACTGACCTTTATTGATTTTTAACAACTGGAATTGGGTGGATTGTGATCTAGACTCATCAATAGATAGCCTAGGACTGATTTGGGATCGTTTCGCATAATTATGGGTGTGTACGGGCCCAATCTCAGCGGTCAATTTCGGTCGGTTTCGCTGTTTGGAGAATTTAGAAAATCCTAAGTCGGTTTCTACGTTCCATCGCTCCCTCCTAAGTCAGAGTGCATCAGAGTGCATCGTGTGACCATAACCCAGGTCCGGTTTAATCCAAATCATGCTCTAATACCATCTTGTAACACCCTGAAAATTGGGGGTCGAGCATAAACTCAACTCCTGAGTTCCAACGCATCACTTATGCAACAAAATGAATGATGATTGTATGTTGTCTGTATTAGCATAGTGAACATGAGTGAGATTAAGCCAAAATAGCATATCATACTCAAGAGACAAGTGAGATAGCAGGCGGAAGATTGTGATAGATAAATAAAATATATAAACTATGGTGAGTCTCCAGAGTGTGATAAGGTTACCAATTTAATGAATTTCAAGTATAATTTCAAATTATACCAAGTTGTAGAAGTTTAATGTCTTCTATTCCAAATACCATAGCCCCATCAATACAATACCAGGTCTTCATAGACCTGTCAAAGAGTTACATGTAGGAGAACTCCTCTTCAACATCATAGTAGTAGTCCGGCTCTGCTTCATAAGCATCACCATCACCTGAAACTCAAATAAATCTGGTTGGTTTGTACAACACCATCCCGTAACGTGGGAGTGAGTGATCAACTCAGTGGAATAGTAAAGCATAGGTTAACATGTTATCAATTCAGTCAAGCAGTAATGATAAAGCAGTACAATCAAACAATCCTAACTACTCTTATTTAATGCAAGTATGAAATGATATGATGAATGCCCTTGCCAAACCACCCTCATGCGACACCATCTTACGTTCATGATATGCGTTCATCCTCAGTGCTCCACATCTACCAGGCACATGGAGTGCGATGATGAGCATGATTACCGAGTAGTTATTAGTCCTTTTCAAACAGCAGTATTAGGAAACTAAGGTACCTCTCTTGTATCATTCCTAAACATGATCCATTCTAGGGTCATCAATTCTAGACAATCTTATACGATAGTATATTTTTAAGTCACTGCAAAGGCTGCCAGGGCTGTTACGCACAATTGTTACACCACTCCCCTATCACCTCTTGAACGGTTCATCACTAAGCTTATACAGGCCTAGTTCATACTCTATACACTGTGGCAAAACTCGTCGCCTCACCTCAAATTCAGAGTATACTCGAGGTCACTACAAAGGGCTGTCAGGGCTGTTACACACAAAGGTTACACTATTCCCCCATCACCTTATCAATGTAGGCCGACAACACGTATATAGTGTCCCATACCACCATAATCGGCTCACGAGTCTAGTTGCTCACTGGTCACTACGAGGAGGCACGTGGCCCCAGCGTAGGCCGACAGCTCGACAACGGTGTCCCATACCACCATGCCCGGTTCATGAGGTTTAGCGGATCGAGGTACCATGGTTAACAGGATTTCACTGGTAAGTTTGGTATCCTAGGTTCAAGCAATAGCTTCCAAACATGGTGAACATACATTAGACATATCGGGTTACTTGACGAGTTCGACTAGCACGAGCGCCCGTTGAGCTGTAAGACATGAAGTGCATAAGCACTTCGTGTTGCCTAACCACTACCGTCAAGCAGCACACGACTCAAGTTTGTCAAACACGTCCTACGTGGCGAATGAATCTCAGCCACAAATTCGATCCCATTACCGACTGCCTGGACTATACAATAGCCCCAATCACATTCAATTGCAGATAGGTAAAGAGTAATGGATCAAGATTCAAATCATACAATTAAAGTCTGATAACATCCGCTTAGGTCTGTCAGGGCTGTTGCACGTACTCGTTACACCACTCCCCCATCACCCTTCACGGCACTTATGAAATACAACATAAACATGAATTTAAACATATGCATTACACAGATAAAATCAGACAATCAGTTGAGCATGTTATGAAGTACAACATAAGCATGAGTTTGTACATATTCAATTCCTAATCACACATATATCTAAATAAATCATACACATAGTTAAAGAAGTTGAGAATCATATCTCAACACCCTTATACATTACAATTTACTAACTACTACTCATTCAGACATTTCAACAAACACTTTAAACTACATACATCAACATACATGACATATGTTGATCACATAGGCATTAAGCTAATTCCTTTCACTAGGGAATTGCCCCAATTATAACACGGGTGCACCCACAACGGATAATCATGGCAAGCATGAATCCAAGTTCCATACTCATTCAGTCATTTCCACGAATACTTGGGCCACACATTGTAACATATATAGTGTATATTGGTCGTGGCGTGGTTTAGGGCAAATCCTTTCGTCAAGGGGTGTCGCCTATATAACACTCAATATATCCATGACAATTGGTCATGGTGAGCGCGAATGAGAATTCTACTCTCATTCAGTCATTTTTACAAATACTTAGAATACACTATTTTAACATACATAGTGTATATTAGCAAAATCATGTATTAAGGCGAACCCTTTCGACAAATAAGTATTTTATCCATATATAATATATTCATACAACAAATAATCATGGCAAACACATTTCCAAAATTTATACGTATACGGTACTTTCTACAAATACCTAGAGTATGTAAAATTTTATATTCTTCATCTTTAATCGAAACGAAAAACAGACAGCACTTTGTACATATGCAATTGCATGTAGATCATGAATCTATCATTATTTGACATTGAAAGCATTGAAAACCATAACCTATACATCTAAAGTCCGCACCTTTTGTCGTACAATCGTAACGGAGTTGATGGATTCGCTAAGCTTTCGTATACGGCAGTTTGGTAACCTATAACATGCTTTCGGTTAGTTATTTAATAAACTACAACTATCGAAACCCCAAAACAGATTAGGGTTAGGGTTTCTTACCTAGAAACAGAGCTGGAATCGTCGAGAAAGTGATTAGATAGGGGTGGTTGTGCTTGCATAACGGCAGGGAAGCATGGCAGGGAGGTCCTCCCATAACTCCCACACATTCTCTCTCTTTTCTCTATTCTCAATCTCAATTTCGTATGGCTGTGAGAGAGAGAGTTCTAAGGTCCTCATATAGCCTAAAAACTCACTAAAATAGACTTATGGTCAAGGTATACTTAGGTTATAACCAAAGCGACCCAGTTTCAGCTCAACGGAGGAATTCTGGCGGTCCCTCTTGAGCCAAAGGTTGGACTTAAGCTCACTAACACAGGATCTAGGTTTAGTTAAGTTTTCATTCCAGTCAGCTTCTCAGATCACGCGTGGCAGACTAGTTTCAGTTCAACAATCAGTGGATCTCGATCGAAGATTCAGAGTACATGGATATGTTTGGGGAAATATCCCTGATCCGAGGGTGTAATTTGGCCTGATTCTGACGGTCTGGTTGCTTAATATTGATCTGCAAGCGACAAGTCTCAGATTTCACTATTTTGAATTTAATTTAGAATTATTTTCACATTTCTCACACTCCCCGCTCTAAGCTCAAATGAATAGCGCTGGGACGCTATCTGGATTTGATTTTCGAGATGGTTGTCAAGCCTAGCAAGGCAGTCCTAATTCCTTAACTTGGTATTATTCGGACTTCCGATGTGCGGTCCAGATCTGATACGGAGTTTTAATGTGCTCCCAAGAGCAACTGGGTAATGAAATTGATCCTAGATTTTAGGGTAACCTAACGTTAATGATTCTACAAGTTTTAGGTCTTACAGATCGTATTTAAAGTGGATCAAGTGGATTTCGTAGCTAATCTAGTTTAGCACTTAGTTAACTTTGTCAAATTTCTAAAGGATTTAGTCCTGTAAGATTTCTGTCTGAGGTGGTACTTGGGCCTTTGTAGTTGGTACATACAGTGATTCAATTTATACCACTTTGCTAGTTTAAGATAGTGTCTAGGGTGAAAGTACTTAGAAAAATTGAAAGATTAAGGTGGTGAAGGGTGGGATTTGTGAAGGAAATGGGTCCAAAAGCAGTTTTAGGCTTTGGGATTGAGTTCTGACAAGTTAATAAGGTGTCAGGAGCGACCCACTGCCTAAGGACGTCTAATTCCAGGTTAGCAAAAATTCAGGATGTTACAGATGGCCATTCAACAATGTTGGTTTGTGCTTGTCAATATAGATACCACCACTTAAATCACATATAACTAAGTTGTACACTAAACCGAATGTGATGTAGGGTTACCCAAGTTAATGCTATCAAGTTCCTGAATTTTATACGCTGTGATCTCTTAACCGTAAATGGTATGATGAAATGTGGCTCTTGGCCCTTAACCATGCGACACCAAATATGAGCCATTAACTATGTGACGTGTGGAGTGGTTGTAGTATAAGACTTATCATAATTGGTGTAGCCATGTATTCGTGGCCTATGGGCAAGGCCCATTGAGATATATTTTCAGTCCACATGATGAGGCTCATTGTGATGTATTTCTGGCCCATAGTGATGTGTATTAGGCCCAGGTATGTGGCCTACTTGTGAAATAGATTTGAGACCACTTGCAATGTATTCGAGGCCTATGGGTGAGGCCCAATGTGATGTATTTGAGACCCATGGGTGTGGCTCATTGAAATGTATTTTAGGCCCACGGGTTGTGACTCATCGTGATGTATTTGAGGCCCATGTGTAGGGCCCACCTATTGTGTATTTGAAACCCATGGGTTGTGAAGCCTGATGTGGTGTATTCATGGCCCATGTGCCGAGGCCCATTACAATGTGTAAGGCCCATATGATACAACCCAATGTGATGTATATGCGGCCCATGAGTGAGGCCCAATGCGATGAATGTGTGGCCCTTGTGTGAGACCCAAAGCGATGTATATGAGGACCGATGTGATGTGTGATTTCACCATGATGTATGTATTGATGTTTATGTGGGCCGTTCCTTGGGAGTAATGTTAGTTAAATGTCCACATTGACAGGCAATGAGCAATGATGTTTGAATGTCCACATTGTGACCTTCCCTTAGGCCTTGTTAGGCCCATTCTCACTGATTCCAATTGTCAAGGCCGATTATTGATGCCGATTATGTGTATGTGACAGCATAGCATCATGATACATGCCCATACGCATCATCTGCATGTTTGTTATGAAAGGTGGTTGACCATTGCATATGTCATTGGGCATGACGATTATGAGACTCCCTGATAGGTAGAGATTGTCTCACATGAGTACACGGTATGCACCGGATTGCTGCATGACTGGATTGTATGACTCATGCATCTTGCATTATGATTACTGTACGCCCTAGCGACATCAGGGTCGTAGCCTCCACAGACATATCGTGGATGGCCAGATGGGACACGAAAAATTTGTTCTAGCATCGGGCTGTCATAGATGCCCTGAGTGAAAATCCTTAAACTCTCTTGGTACTAGAGGATGACTCCAATGTCGAGACCGAGTGGATATATGAGCGCACGAGGGCCGAATACCAGGATGTCGCATCTCCCACTGTGTCGTGGTCGGTTGGAAAGGGGTGTGGCCTTACTCGCTTGAGAGTAGGGGCATTACTAGGCTGAGTTTGACCAGCTCATAAATGGGTCCGCTATCGACATACCAGATAGGTTTTAACAGACAATTAGCCAGGCAGATAGTGAGGTTTCTTAGCTCACTTGGACTTTGTTGCTGGGAGAGGGGCAGTGCCATTTAGAGTGTACTAAACCTCGATGATGATCCTAGAGAGGAACTGTACTGATATGTGGACGTATTGAGCAGGAGTTGCATACTCATTCATTCATTCACTATCTACTGGAGCTGGTGGTGTGCAACTATTTCTTACGTGTACCTTCGCAATGGCCAGGATTTCGGTTGGGGCACGTGACTAACCTGAGATCAGGAGTTTACCACATTGAGTCTGCCTATCTAAATTTAGGTATGGGATTAGTTTGGATAGAAGTCCCTTGTGATAGACCCCATAGCCTGCGATACTACATACTATCATCCCGACTTCATACTCCAGCATGGTCATTCCATTTGCACCGCATATTGCATTACATCTACAGCATATGGCATTTTGGATTACCTGTGTTTCTGCATTTATATGGTTTAGATATGAGATCTGATATTTGACTCTTTATGACTCCTCATTTATATAGTTAATCTGTGTCGCGTATTCTGATATTGTTCCTCATTCGTATAATTGATCTATATTAGTATTCTGCTATTGTTTGACTCATGGACTTGTCAGTATTTCTATTATTATATAATTATGGCATAACAATATGATGATGATGATGTAATTACGAATGCGTATAATATGGTTATGGCTGTGGTATAGGAGAAATGAAAATATGACTTGGTAATGCTGGTAGCATTGACTTAGAGTATTACTATGATGCATATGCATTGCATCGGCATTGACATCATACTTTACGTACTACACGCATTTCATATATATGATTTTCTTGTAACATATTTATCTTGCTTGTATGTAGGACACACTGCACACACGTGTGTACTCACTAGGCTTTTTGCCTAAGCTTCCTATTTCCCATTTTTTTCAAGGTTGGAGTAACTTAGAAGACTTTGCTTTCTCAATGCATTGCATTTATTTTTTGATTTGGCAATGTTCATGTTGTGTACCTTTTGGAAAGCATTGTTGTAACGCCTTGAAAATCGGGGGTCGAGCATAAACTCAACTCCCGAGTTCCAACGCATCACTTATGCAACAAAATGAATGATTATTGAATGTTGTCTGTATTAGTGTAGTGAACATGAGTGAGATTAAGCCAAAACAGCATATCATACTCCAGAGACAAGTGAGATAGCAGGCGGAAGACTGTGATAGATAAATAAAATATATAAACTATGGTGAGTCTCCAGAGTGTGATAAGGTTATCAGGTTAATGAATTACAAGTACAATTTCAAGTTATACCAAAGGTGTCGTGTTATCTAGTCAACATCCTTGTAATCCCGTCGATCAAGACACGGCTCACTTGAAGCCGTCAGCATATAGCATACATGAACAAGTAGCATTGTCATCATAAAGGTCCGGCTCCGCCTCAGGATTAGCATCGCCATCTACAATCAGACAAAGTCGGGTGGGTGTTCGGAACACTGTCCTGTAACGTGGGAGTGAGTGATAAACTCAGTGGAACAATAAAGTATAGGTTAATATGTTATCAACTCAGTCAAGCAGTAATGATAAAGCAGTATAATCAAACAATTCTAAATACTCTTATTAATGCAAGTATGAATGCAGTCATGATGGATGCCCTCATCGATATACTCCCTCGTGCGACACCATCTTACGTTCACGGCATACTTGCATTCCTCGATGCTCTACATCTTCTAGGCACATGCAATGCATGATGAGCATGATTACCAAGTTATTATTAGTCCATTTCAAAAAGCAGTATTGGGAAACTAATGTACCTCCCTTGTATCATTCCCAAATGATCCATTCTAGGGTCGTCAAACCTAGATAATCTCATACGATATTATGGTTCAAGAGGCATCGCGAAGGCATCGCAAAGGGCACATCACCCATCAGCACGGATACAAATCTCACCGTATGGGGCTCAATTGCTGGCCGTCAGCTCGAATACAGGTCATACCGTACTCGGCTCAATCGCTGGCCATCAGCTCGAATACAGGTCTCACTGTACTTGGCTCAACTCATGTTCTGGTTGCTGCGAAGGGCTCGTTGCTAATCACAGACTTCAGAGTATACTCGAAGACACTACGAAGGACTCGTCGCCCATCAGCACGAATACAGGTCTCACCGTATTCGGCTTTAGCCGTAGGTGTCGATAGCACGAATATAGTGTCCCATACCACCGTATTTGGCTCATGAGTCTGGTTGCTCACTGGTCACTACGGGGAGGCACGTGGCCCCAGCATAGGCCGACAACTCGACCACGGTGTCCCATACCACCATGTCCGGCTCATGAGTCTTAGCGGATTGAGGTACCATGGTTAACGGGATTCCACTGGTAAGTTTGGTACCCAAGGTTCAAGTAGTAGCGACCAAACATAGTGAGCGTACATTAGACATATCGGGTTACTTGACGAGCCTGACTAGCTCGAGCGCACCACCAACTGAACAACATGAAATGCCTAAGCACTTCGTGTGACCTAACCATTGTCGCCAACCGAAGTACGACTCGGGTTCGTTAAACACATCTTACGTGGCGAAATGAAACTCAACCACGATCTCAAGTCTGGTACCAATTGTCTGAACTATAAACATAGTCCCAAGCTCAGCCAATCCTTATTCATAGCATGTGGAGTAAAGCATATTAAACAAAGTAATTCAAGCAAGTTAACAAGCATGTCATAAAGCATGTTATAAAGCATGTTATAAAACACTATATAAACAGGCAACAAAAACACATATATATCATAAGTAAGCGGTTAAAGTAATCAACCACATGGAGGAAATCATACAAGTCTCTAAGGTAGTTGAGAATCCCATCTCAACACCTACCTAAGGCACCATCATCCAAACACTTACGCTCACAAGCATTTTCACAAACACTCAGAATACACAATTTCAACATACATAGTGTATGTTAGTAAAACATGTATTAGGGCGAGTCCTTTCACCAAGCAAGTATTTTATCCATATATCATATATTCATACAACAAATAATCATGTCAAACACATTTCCAAAATATATACGTATACGGTATTTTCTACAATACCTAGAGTATGTAAAATTCCATATTCTGCATCCTTAATTGAAATGGAAAACAGACAACACTTTGTACATGTGCAATTGCATGAAGATCATGAATCTATCATTATCTGACATTGAAAGTGTTGAAAACCATAACCTATACACCTAAAGTCCTCACCTCTTATCGTAGAATCATAACAAATCAAGTAGGTTTGCTAAGCTTCTGTATTCGGCAGTTCGGTAACCTATAGAATGGAATAGGTTAGCTATTTCGTAACCTACAATCCTTACAACTCCAAAACTGATTAGGGTTAGGGTTTCTTACCTAGAAACGAAGTTGGTATTGCTAGGAAAGCGATAAGATTAGAGTGGTGGAGCTTGTGTAGTGGCAGGGGAAGAGGGTAGGAAGGATCTCCCACAACTCTCACTCTTTCTCTCTCTTTTCTCACTTCTCTCTGTAGGGTTTCTCTCAATTCATATGGCTATGAGAGAGAGAGTTCTAAGGTCCTTATATAGCCTAAAAACTCTCCGAAATAGACTTATGGTCAAGGTATACTTGGGTTATAACCAAAGCGGGTCCCTTTCAGCTCAACGGAGGACTTCTGGCAGCCCCCCTTGAGCCAAAGGTCAGACTTAATCTCACTGACATTGGATTTAGGTTTAGTTAAGTTTCGTTTCGATTAGATTCCCAGATCGCACATGGCAGATCAGTTTCAGTTCAACGGTCAGCGGATCTCAATCATAAATTCTAAGTACATGGATATGTTTATGAAATTTTTCCTGATCCGAGGGTGCATTTGGGTCAGATTCTGACGGTCTGGTTTCTTACAAAATGTCCGCAAGTAACAAGTCTCAGATTACTATTTGAGATATTTATTTTTAAAGAAAAATAAGTGTTCTCACCCTCTCACGCTCCGGACTCAAGCGAACAGCCGTGGGACACTGTCTGGATTTGATTTCTGAGATGGTTGTCAAGCCTAGTGTAGCGGTCCTAATTCCTTAACTTGGTATTATACGGACTTTCGACGTGCGGTCTAGATCTGATACGGAGTTTCAATGTACTCTCGAGAGCAGTCGGGTAATGAGTTTGATCCTAGATTTTAGGGTAACCTAGCGTCAATGATTTTACAAGTTTTGAGTCTTGCAGATCGTATTTAAAGTGGATCAAATGGATTTCGTAGCTAATCTAGTTTAGCACTTAGTTACTTTGTCTCATTTCTAAAGGATTTAGTCCTATAAGATTTCTATCTGAGGTGGTACTTAGGCCTTTGTAGTTTATATATAAAGTGATCCAAGTTATACTACTTAGCTAGTTTAAGATAGTGTCTAGGGTGAAGGTACTTAGAAAAATTGAAAGATCAAGGTGGTGAAGGGTGGGATTTGTGAAGGAAATGGGTTCAAAAGCGGTTTTAGACTTTAAGATTTAGTTTTGACGAGTTAATAAGGTGTTAGGAGTGACCCATTGCCTAAGGACGTCTAATTCCAGGTTGGCAAAAATTCGGAATATTACAATTGTACTTGTAACCATCAAGATTTCTATTAGAGAGTGACGCTTGGTAATTTGATCATGGATCTTTATGCTCAGATATTATTATATATGTATAATAATTTTTTTAAAAAAAATTAGTCAAAAATCTTCCTTGTGGTGCACTAAACTCAGGACTTGGTGTATGGAAGTCAAGTGCCGGATTCAGGGCATCACAGAAGCTGTCCGTCCTCGGGTTTGGGGCGTGACAGCTAACATGCCTTTTAACTTTGGCTTATCTCACTTTGGACACTTATTTGCCAAATGCTCATATTTATGGCAATTAAAACACTGGATATCTTTTAGAGATTTCCATGATTTAGATTTACCCCTTTTTTTCTCAGAGGGTTTTTGACAATCAACTCTTTTCATACTTTTAAAAATCTTGTAAAACTTTTTTAAAAGAAAAGCCATATCATCCTCCAAGTTTTCACAATCAGAATTAACATTATTATCATGAGAAATATATTTGGATGACTTAAGAGCTATAGACTTACCTTTTGGAGCTTTGAAATTTAACTCATATGTTTGGAGTGAACTAACAAGTTCCTCAACCTTCATGTGATCTGTTTCTCTAAATTCCTGAATAGCAGTCACCTTGGAATTAAATCTCTCAGGTAGTGATCGCAGTATTTTTGCACAGACTTTGCTTTCTGGGATACCATCTCCTAAACCCCACATAAAGTTCACTATGTCATTTAGTTTCATATAGAAGTCCATGAAAGACTCATTTTCTTCCATAGGAATCTCCTCAAACCTAGTGGTGAGGATCTAAACTTTAGATTTTTTGACAATAGATGTTCCCTCATGTGTCATTTCAAGAATATCCCAGGCTTGATTAGCAGTATCACAAGAAACGATTCTTTTGAATTCATTAGGTGATATCGTACAAGTGATTACATTTAAAGCCTTAACATTCGCACTGCTCTCATTTTTTTGAAGAGTAGTCCACATATAAAATGGTGTTTCCTTTAGGGATTTAGTTCCATCACTGCCTAAAACTTCAGACAATGGTGGATTCCATCTAGTCACTGTAGCTTGCCACATGCTTTCATCAATGGATTTCAGAAATATCCTCATCCTGGCTTTCCAATAAGCATAGTTGGAGCCATCAAACGGTGGTGGCCTAGTAATAGATAGGCTATCAAAATTCGACATACTGAAAGCTCTAATTCGAAATGCTTAGGAAATAAATCCAATAGAATGAGCCACTTAGCTCTGATACCACTTGAAAAGGGCGAGCTCTCAGTCCTAGAGAGGGGAGGGGGGGCTGAATAAGACTATGCCAAATAAAAAATAAATGTAGAATATAAATGTAAATAGTTGAATCAAATAACAATCTCAATTGCAATAGTATTGAGAGGTTGATACAAACGTTGTTCAAAGGACAACCTTACACCAAAAACCAAAGTTTATGGTAGGATAACCTGATTTCTTGAACTCAGTAAGGATCAAAAACCCAAACTAAAACAAGAAGCAATATAAATAAATCTAGCTATTACAACATTCACCACATGTACATGAAATAGATACAAGCATTCACCACACATACATCGCATACATCGTCATCATCTAAACTCCAATAATTATAGTGGTTCGGGGTGTACACCAACTGTTCTCAAACAGTCACACGTACTCCACTCCCAATAATCATAACCCACATGATATTGTCTTTCACTATGAAAGAAGGTTTTCAAAGGTTCACCTTAAAACCTTTACAATTGCGTTTTCAATGGGCTATCACAATTAAAAACCTTTACAATTGCATTTTCAATCGGCTATCACAATTAAAAACCTTTACAATTGCATTTTCAATGGGCTATCACAATTAAAAACCTTGCGCTAAGATTTTCTAGCTCATCTCAGTCAAAACCACAAGAGATTTTCTGGCTTATCTCACAAACCAAAAAGCAATAAACAATATACTTATCTGTAGATTCTGCTTGATGTAGCCCGGTAGAATCACTTCACTTATAGATGTAGATGTTCAATGTACAACACACATATAGAAGGGTTCTAGGTTGTAAATGAATTTTAATTAAACTCATACATGGGATACTTGATTGAATTCCTTGGATCTTAAAAACGTAGAGTAGAACTCCCTTTTACAAAGTTAGATTGAAAGCAAAGAGATCAAGAAATTACACAATCAAATAAACTATAAACGAATCTAAAATTACCGAACAATAGCTTGATAATCATGGGGAACTTTCTCTCAAAGTGGTGGATTGATTTGGCTTGGAATGAATGAATAAAGCAGAGAGAAGTCCTCTATTTATAGGCTGAAAAATAGTTCCTTCGACTAGTCTAAGATCAGCCTCGACTGGTACTGGGAGAAACCAAATTTAAAAAATTCTGGCCCGATCGGATAAAACCAACCCTCGACTGGTCGAGTGGCTTGCTCAATTGGTCGATTATGGCACTCGACTAGTCGAGTGGGGCTCAAAAAGGTTGTTGGAGTTCGAGTCGAACCCTACTCGACTGGTTAAGCCTGTTCCCACGACTGGTTGAGTAGGGTGCTCGACTGGTCGTGACCCTACCAGAAAAATCTTAAAATTTGAAATAATTCCTGGACTGGTCGAGAAAAACCCTAGAATGGTCGAGTTAGAGCCTGGACTAGTTGAACATAGGCTAGGACTAGTCGAACCAAAGCCTATAAAAAACAAAATAACCCATATAAAATATGTAATATGAATGACCTAAACCTAAGGTCTTTCTAGGGTCATTTATACCTAAAATATTGAACTTTGTGAAATAGCGGTGAAGACTGCTTGAGTTAAAGTCGAAATATGCCAATATGTCGTAGAGGGGGGTGAATAGGACTTTTTAAAAATTTATGAGTTATTTAAAAATCCTATCACACTAATCCTATTATGTATACAACTTTCAGGATTACTCAAATGTAACTCTACTGGCTTCCAAGCCAAGTAGAGGATCCAATCACAAACTAATCAAGATATAGTAATATGTAACTTAGTCTATGTTGGATGTGACTGTGTGTGTGTGAGATGTGATCAGATATATGAATATGAATGCATTGTCATGAATCACACATAGAGAAAGCAATCACAAACACAGTCATTTTATAGTGGTTCGACGATAAGTCTATTCCACTCCCATCTGTCGCACTCAACCCTTGAGTGTACCAGATTTCACTAAGGAGGTTTCCCAGGGTTCACCTCAAACTTAAGGTTTTAAATCAGGTTCACTTTCAACCTTTACACGGAGTTTTCTACTCGGTTCACCTCTAACCCTGGAGTTTCACTGGTTCACTCCTAACCAGATGTTTATGCTCTCCATAGAGCAAGGGTCCACACAACGCACCCAGAGGTTTCTACTCGATTTACCTCTAACCTTGGAGTTTTACTAGTTCACTCCTAACTAGATGTTTATGCTCTCCACAGAGCAACGGTCCACACAACGCACCCATAGCGTACACTCCCGCCGGAGGCCTCATTGAGGACTTAAAAGGGTGAGAACCACTTAAGACCCAATCCTAGAAAGGAATGATCACAAGTATCCTCCTGGACTCTAAATACTTATAGATAAGCTGGTGAGTCCCGTTAAGCACAACGCCGAAGATCTCCTCCTCCTTGTTGACGAAGAGTCTTCTGCTCCCTTGATCCGCAACACAAAAGATATACCAAGACTAGGCTCAGGGTTAGGTCAAGGTTAAGATAGAATCCTACTCTCTAAAGGTTTACCTATAAGGGAGGTAGAATAGTTCTAATCTTATGCATTCAAGGCATCCCAGCATAATGATTTTCCATTAAGGTAGTAGCTGGAGGATCCTTTAATGTGAAAGTTCATTCTCCAACCCACTCTATTGAATATCAATAGTGAGGGTGGATTGGAGGATGAACTCCCTCGAGAGAAAGGACTTTGGGTATAAGATGTAAGTTGAAACACACAAAAGCTCTCTCTTTTCTCTCTTGCAGCAACAAAAGACGAGTCCTCTATATATAGGCAAAAAGCTCCAACAGATATAAAACGGTCACATTTATGACAGAGTTTGATATCATCGAGCGTGTACTCTTGATAGCATCGATGGTCTGCTCGATGACTTGGACTCGATGTCATATGCTTTTGAAACTCTTTGCCAAATGGTCGATGAATTGAAGATATTGTCGATGTCATCGAATTTCGAACTCTGATTCCATCAATGACAGGTTCGATCCATCGACACTTAAAAAATGAGAGAGACTTGACTTTGAGATATTTTATGTTTTCATGAGTGATCGGGGGAACTGTCGAGGTCATCGAAATTTGAATGTCGATGATATCGAGATTAGAGTCGAGGCATCGATAAATCCAGCTGATTTATCTTTGAACTTGCTGGACAGATTATGGCTTTGTTCGATATAATCGATCTGGTGTCGATATCATCAATATTTGAATATCGATTAAATCGAAGGGCCCCCGATCATAGTTAAAAACAACCTGAAATAACAGCTGTAAGAAATGCGTGCCCACTGTCGATATCATCGATGCACCTCCGATCTTATCGATATTTGAATTTAGATCATATCGGACGGTCATCGATATATCGAAGAATTTTGAGATTTTCATTAAAAAACAAGGGCGCCGAAAATCTGCCTGTCGATCTTATCGAGCCACTCTCAATGGTCTCGAGTTTGAATATCGATGATATCGATATGTGTATCGATACATCGATAATTCGTCTAGATATATTGTGAAGTTGCTGGACATATTTAGTGCTTTTATCGATGATATCGATAGGTGTATCAATATATCGATAAATCTGTCCAGATGAATATTTAGTTGCTGGACATTTTGGTCCTCTTATTGATAATATCGTTAAGGTATCGAGGACATCGATAGTGCAGGTCGATCATATCGAGGGTGCTTCGATAAAATCGACAGGGTGAGAAAAACTTAGAGATTTTCATATTTTGCAAAAAGTTTTCTCACCATAAAAACCCTAAGATGTCTATCTTGTTTTAAGGGTTTTAATCACTTGGTGTTTTGGGACACGGGATGTGAGGCTATGATTTACCTATTGCGAGCTTCCACACATCCGGTTGAGGCAGACGCTTGAGATAATCTTCATATCGAGTTCTGCAGCCAGTCTGACTCACCCCACACATGACAAACCAGGGCACTAGCAGGTGCACTTTCAATCTCTCCCTTTGTCAATTACGTGACAAAATACCCAAAACACCCTAGAACACTTCTAGACACACCCTAAATTGTGTGTACATGCATTTACACAATTTTACAATTTTTCTACCTCATGTACACAATCTAGAAGTATTTGCTCCCCCTTGCTTCAAAACTCCCCATTTCTTGGTGCAACTGCTCCCCCTAACACCTGCAACACATTAGATATACAATTTTCCACTCGAGGTATTTTGAATTGCTCCCCCTTTTTGTCAGTCATTGGTAAAGGTATAACAAGTGATATTGACTGAAGAATGAATTACATGGGAGAACTAACAGATACAAGTGTATAAAGATGAAATCATTTAAAACAAAAACTATTTTCAGAAGTCATGAATGCATGTAGGATAAGATAGAGCAGTTGTGAAGCAGTTGAAATATTCATTAAAGGCATCACATGCATTCCAAATCAGAGACTTGATAAACCAGGGGAAAATTAACACACATATGGCACTAAAAGATATGAATTATAGACAGCCATATTCAAAATGGAACCAAAATATCCACACATACTACCACAGATAGCAGTAATCAACTAGTTTTTTTTAAAAAAAATATTCAGTCCAACCATGGACATATATACTTTTAAACAAATGTCCCGGACTAGTTAGTTATCACACACACTCAGATAGGCATAGAATATTCAAAAAGATATTAATATTCATATGCAGAATTATGAGTGGAGTGTATGTGATAGTGGGTAGTGATCATCATCATGGTACAGAATGTGAAAGTGCTGTGTCGTCCTGGCGGCAAGTCATCATGTCTACCAACTGCTGGATGGTTTGCTGCACACTTAGCACCATCCGTTGCAAGACAGTAAATCTCTCATTCATTGACTCCCTGAGCTGAGAAACATCGTGCTGAATAGCGCCAAGCTTGTCTAACTGGAGCTTAATCCTCTTTGCATGCCCAAATGCTGATGTTGATGGAGCATGTTGCAGTCTAGAGGCATCTTCTTCGGTCATCCCGGTCCCTCTCATAGGAGCGTCTCCAGCCCTATCTTCTCCCTCAACTTGGATTCCTTCCTCTAGGGGTTCCTCAGGATATTTGTGGAATACAAGATCTATCCTTCGGATGTTACTTTTGTTGAAGGACTGGAGAGGAAGAACTGGATCATTTGTGGTTTGGAATCCTATGGCATTACAAATGATATTGATGATCCAGGGGTATGGCAGGAGAATGTCCCTAGCCCTATGAAAAACATACACCAATTGATACACAATCAGGGTAGGCAGACAGATCTTGACCCCAGAGGTGATTGAATAGGTTATCATAGTCATGAAGCCATGAGATCAGCTCTGTTGGAGCCCCTAGAGTAGATATTTGAAGTAAGAATAACATGCAAGACTCGATAGTGTGGTTCCATGAACTTGACTTTCAGAGCATTTCCTTGGTACCACTCGACATCACGATCGTGACAGAGAAATTTAGTGACCTTAGACCAAACTTCAGGATCTTCCATGTCCATATCAGGGATTCTTACAGGGGACAGAATAAGATTGAATATTCCTGCAACAGACCCTGGAGTGATCAGCACATCATCACCATCTACAGCAACGGAGATGGAAGGAGGATTAGATGTTGGTGAATGGCAGGTAGCAAAGAATTAGTAAGTTCGTTCAAGCTGATATGATCCTCCAAAGTCGAGAACTGATGACTAATCTATGGCCACAAATAGAGGTTCCAGATTATATGGAATAAGCAGCTTTTGTCGACTTTCCTTCCTGCGAATCTTGCTAAGACGGGATTGACTTGCACAGGTGGAGGTGCTTGCCCTTCTGACTAGGACCCATGATGTTGTGAGCGTTGCCTTGTGGGGATCCCACGTTCGGGAGCATTTGCTTTAGCCTTAGTGGCAAGCGCTTTTTGTCGGGAGGGTTTCGAAGATTCCCCCTGTCTAGATGTTTTCCCTTTATCTTTTTCCATAAAGACAATAAATTTGAAAATTTGGGGAAAGTGGATAAAATTTTTCTTTTAATGAAACGAAAAATACCCAACCAAGAGTGAGAGAACCTATAGAATTGAGCAAATGGAAGGATAGTACCCGTTTTTTAGAAGTTTCTGGGACCCAACACTGGTCTTCTGGTCATCGATTTGAGCAAGAACAAGGACAGACGACTTTTTCAAAACAAATAAGACTTCTCCGCTTGACAGCTTTCTATTGGGCGCCAAACTTCGATTTGGTCGAACACTCTTTTGATTTTATCAACGATCCTCATTCGATGTTATCGATACTAGTTTCGATGATAATCTCGATCGAGTGACTTTTCACATTCTGAAGAGTCGTGGATGATATCGACTTCTTATCAATTTGATCGAGAATGCTCATGATAGATTGGCTGACATATTAGACATGAATGTTTTTCAATTTTCAGCCTTCAGATGATTCTTCAAGTATACAACAGTATACTTGGCAAAATTATGTACAATCACTGTACATAGCAAAAATTATAAACATATAAAATGTTTATATACAAAAATTTTGAGGTCAAGAACCTCAGATGTATCATTTTAAAGCTCAGCAAAACTTGCATCATTTCAGCAAATATCCAGGTCCAGATGCATGACTTGGACTTGTCCTTCTATGCTTGGAATTTCAAGGCACGTGATGATTAGTCATAAGACAATTTTATTTTTGCTTTTCTATCCATTTTGAAACAGTCTTCTTTGTCCTTTCTTTCATCTTAGGTGGTGATAGATGAGTGTTTCTCATAGGTTGACTCTTGGCATTTTGTGTTTCTCTGATCGGTTTGAATTTACCAATGTGATTCTGTCTAAAGTTATGTGAAGTCCATCTAGGTGTTAGGCATTCAACCTCATAATGACCCATATCACCACATAAATGATAAACTGGAGAGATTCTTATATTGCTTCCTGAAGCAGCTGATGATTTAGTTGTTGGTGCTGCATTTCCTGCTTTCTTCTTAGTTTTCTCATACCCTAGGCCACTCTTGTCCTTTCCGGGCCTTCCCATCCCTAACATCTTTTCAAGCTTTTCACCACTCTGAGAAAATTTATAGTTTATTTCAGCAAATTTTCTAGATTTCTCTAAGTCATAGCTGAGTGTGTGATTCTCATTCTTGAGATGCCAATTTTCATTTTCTAACAATTCAATTTGTTTGGTAAGTTTAGATGATTCAGTTTTTAGGGATAGGTTGATTCTTTCCAACTTGTCATTATCTACATAATATTGTTGTAGATCATTCATCAGGTGTGAATTGATCTCTAGTGTTTTATCCAGATCTTTTTGTAGTAGTACCTTCTTATTTTTTGAGATTCCAAGTCTCTTAAGAATGTTGATGCTATGAGTATAAAGTTGATTGTAAGCATCTTGCAACTTATCTTTTTCCATTTCATCTTCATTTCTAGTTTCTTCATCATCAGATGGAGATGATTTTGTGGCTTGCTGTTCTTTTTCATTCTCAGATTCAGTGAGAATGATCGAACCAGTGGAGACCATGAGAATTTTCAATGATTTTTTATCTTCATTGCTTTCTGAGTCACTAGATTCTGAATTTGACTCATCTGTATCATCCCACGTGGCGGCCATTGCCTTGCCCTTGGTTTTTCTGTTTGGACATTGGTAGATAGATGTCCATACTCCTGACAGGCATAAGATTGAGGTTCTTTGGTTCTTCTACCAAATTTGCTTGTAGGGAGTTTGTTGTTCACCTTTCTTCCTCTAGAGGGACGACCGCGATTCTTTTGAAAGAATCTCCTGAATTTTTGTGCCAGCAAGGCCACTTCTTCATCTTCATCTTCTTTTTCGCTTTCATTGTCCTCATGAATTATTTTCTTTGAGGTTTTTAGGATAGTGTTTTTGGATTTTTGGGATTGAGTGAAGTGTAGTTCAAAAGTTTGTAGGGAACCTACCAGTTCTTCTACTTTCATTTCATCTATATTCCTACACTCCTCAATTGTTGTAACCTTAGGATTAAACCATTCCAGCAATGATCTTAGTATTTTCTTACAGATATGAACCGAAACTTTTTCTCCCAATCCACCCATGGAGTTGCAAATAATGTTCAACTTGGTGAAAAACTCCATAAATGTCTCATGCTCTTTCATTCTGAGACTTTCGAACTGTGAAGTCAGGAGTTGAAGTTTAGATCACTTCACAGTGCATGTGCCTTCATGGGTTGTTTCCAGTAAATCCCATGCTTCTTTTGATGTTCCACACATGCTTATTTAATTAAAGATATCTTGGGACACGGCACAGTCGATGGCGTTCATAGCTTTAGCTTCTGAAGTCTGTTTATCTTTATCAGACGCCGTCCACATCTCTTTGGATTTGGGTTTTATGATAGTTGTGCCACTATCTAGTACAACTTGATCTGTTGGTGGCACATATCCCTTTTCAACTATCTCCCAAACATCGTGATCCAAAGATCTCAGAAAGTAGTGCATCCGAGTCTTCCAGTATGCATAATTTGAGCCGTCAAATACTGGAGGCCTGGTGACTGATGAGCTCTCTCCTTTGGCCATATTCCCAACTTCAATCAAGATCACTCTCTAGGCAGTGAAGCCCTTAAAGAGAGACCTACTCTGATACCAATTTAAATGCGGTGAAGACTGCTTAAGTTAAGGTCAGAATATGCCAATATGTCCTAGAGGGGGGTGAATAAGACTTTTTAAAGATTTATGAGTTATTTAAAAATCCCATCACACTAATCCTATTATGTATGCAACTTTCAGGATTACTCAAATGTGACTCTACTAGCTTCCAAGCCAAGTAGAGGATCCAATCACAAACTAATCAAGATATAGCAATATGCAACTTAGTCTATGTTGGATGTGACTCTGTGTGTGTGTGAGATGTGATCAGATATACGAATATGAATGCATTGTCATGAATCACACATAGAGAAAGCAATCACAAACACAGTCATTTTATAGTGGTTCGATGATAAGTCTACTCCACTGCCGGCTGTCGCACTAAACCCTTGAGTGTACCAGATTTCACTAAGGAGGTTTCCCAGGGTTCACCTCAAACCTAAGGTTTTAAATCAGGTTCACCTTCAACCTTTACATGGAGGTTTCTACTCGGTTTACCTCTAACCCTGGAGTTTCACTGGTTCATTCCTAACCAGATGTTTATGCTCTCCATAGATCAAGGGTCCACATAGCACACCTAGAGGTTTCTACTCGATTCACCTCTAACCTTGGACTTTTACTGGTTCACTCCTAACCAGATGTTTATGCTCTCCACAGAGCAAGGGTCTACACAACGCACCCACAACATACAGTCTCGTCGGAGGCCTCCTTGAGGACTTCAAAGAGTGAGAACCACTTAAGACCCAATCCTAGAAAGGAATGATCATAAATGTCCTCCTGGACTTTAAATACTTACAGATAAGTTGATGAGTCCCGTTAAGCACAATGTTGAAGTCTCCTCCTCCTTGTTGACGAAGAGTCTTCTGCTCCCTTACTCCGTAACACAAAAGATATACCAAGACTAGGCTTAGGGTTGGGTCAAGGTTAAGATAAAATCCTACTCTCTAAAGGTTTACCTATAAGGGAGGTAGAGTAGTTCCAATCTTATGCATTCAAGGCATCCCAGCATAATCATTTGCCATTAAGGTAGTAGCTGGAGGATCCTTAAATGCGAAAGTTCATTCTCCAATTCACTCTATTGAATATCAATGGTGAGGGTGGATTGGAGGATGAACTCCCTTGAGAGAAAGGGTTTAGGGTATAAGATATAAGTTGAAACACACAAAAGCTCTCTCTTTTCTCTCTTGCAGCAACAAAAGACGAGTCCTCTATATATAGGCAAAAAGCTCCAACAAATATAAAATGGTCACATTTATGACAGAGTTCGATATCATCGAGTGTATACTCTCAATAGCATCGATGGTCTGCTCGATGACTCGGACTCGATGTCATACGCTTTTGAAACTCTTTACCAAATGGTTGATGAATCGAAGATATTGTCGATGTCATCAAATTTCGAACTCTGATTCCATCGATGATAGGTTCGATCCATCGACACTTGAAAAATGAGAGAGACTTGACTTTGAGATATTTCAGGTTTTCATGAGTGATCGGGGGAACTGTCGAAGTCATCGAAATTTGAATGTTAATGATATCGAGATTAGAGTCGAGGCATCGATAAATCCAGTTAACTTATCTTTGAACTTGCTGGACAGATTATTGCTTTGTTCGATGCAATCGATCTGTTGTCGATATCATCGATATTTGAATATCGATTAAATCGAAGGGCCCCCGATCATAGTTAAAAAATAACCTGAAATAACTGCTGTAAGAAATGCGTGCCCACTGTCGATATCATCGATAGACCTCCGATCGTATCGATATTTGAATTCAGATCATATCGGACGGTCATCGATATATCGAAAAATTTTGAGATTTTCATTAAAAAACAAGGGCGCCAGAAATCTGCCTGTCGATCTTATCGAGCCACTCTCGATGGTCTCAAGATTTGAATATCGATGATATCGATACATCGATAATTCGTCCAGATATATTATGAAGTTGCTGGACATATTTAGTGCTTTTATCAATGATATCGATAGGTGTATCGATATATTGATAAATCTGTCTAGATGAATATTTAGTTGCTGGACATTTTGGTCCTCTTATCGATAATATTGTTAAGGTATCGAGGACATCGACAGTGCAGATCGATCATATTGAGGGTGCTTCGATAAAATCGACACGGCTAGAAAAACTTAGAGATTTTCCTATTTTGTAAAATGTTTTCTCACCATAAAAACCCTAAGATGTCTATCTTGTTATAAGGGTTTTAATCACCTAGTGTTTTGGGACACGGGATGTGAGGCTATGATTTATCTATTGTGAGCTTCCACACATCCGGTTGAGGCAGACGCTTGAGATAATCTTCCTATCGAGTTCTGCAACCAATCTGACTCACCCCACACGTAACTTGACAAACTAGGGCACTAGCAGGTGCACTTTCACATTGAACTTGTAGCTTTAGTTCCTTCAAATTGATCTTGTACTTAATGTTCTTGAAGCATGATCTTATACCTTTGAAGCTTCGACTTGAACTTGACCTTGTAGTGCATTTGGATTTGATCTTGCATTTAAAGTAGCACTTGAACTTGGTCTAATTGATCTTGAAGTAGTTCTTTGTATTGAAACGAAACTTGTACTTGAACTTGGAATTGAACTTGCATTATTATTTTATCTTGAAGTAGAACTTGCACGTTAATGTAGAATTTGAAGTTGAAGTAGATAGAACAATCTTCATGACTTGTAACACATCTTTAAATGAAGGTGAACTTTCCATCTATGCACAAGTCCATCTTTCCAAAGTGTTTTGTCACTATGAAATTTGACAATATAGGGTGCTCGATATACAACATAGCACTAACACAATGAATTTCCCTACCGAGCATGGTGCTGGACTGGTCAAGGGAAGCTAGCAGGAAGCTTGGCAATGATATACCATGCCATTACGAACCCAGTAGAAAACGATGACGATCACCTCCCTTGATCCCCGAGAAGACTCAACCGAGAGAGGATGTCGTATGAAGGACCTCATATCCCTCCTGCTCAATGACTTAGATCTGACCCAAATAATGCAAATCGGGTTGTCTCTGACGCCGCCATTACAAGATGAAATCATGGACCTCATCCACCGATACGTTGACGTTTTTGCATGGTCCCACCAAGATATGCCCAACATCAGCCCAAAGGTCATGGTCCACAGGTTGAATGTTGACCCTGACCACTGACCAATCCGACATAAGTGAAGAGCGTTCGAACCTGAACGACATGCCATAATCAGAGAAGAAGTCAAGAAACTTCTCAAAGCCAACTTCATTGAAGAGATTTACTGTCCAAACTAGATAGCCAACGTAGTTCTGGTTAAAAAGTCTAATGGGAAGTGGCAGGTCTGTGTTGATTAGACCTCCTGAACAAAGCCTACCCTAAAGATAGCTTCCCTTTACCCAGGATTAACCAACTCATTAACTGTACAGCTGGGCATAAGCTACTGAGCTTCATTGACGCTTATTCAGGCTACAACCAAATTGCAATGCACCTCTACGACTAGCAGAAGATAACCTTTGTTACCAACAAAGGGCTCTATTGTTATAAGGTCATGCCTTTTGGACTGAAGAACACTTGATCCATGTACCAAAGGCTCGTCAACAAAATATACACCCACTAGATCGGGCGCTCCATAAAAGTTTACATTGACGACATGCTCGTCAAGAGCATTAAAGTTGTGGACCATGCATTTGACCTCGAAGAGATGTTCCTGATCCTTTGGGAATACCAAATGAAATCAAATCCGAGCAAGTGTGCCTTTGGTGTCAGCTCTGGTAAGTTCCTCATATTATTGGTCAGCAAGAGGGGAATCAAGGCAAACCCCGATAAAATCCAAGCCTTGCTCGACATGAGTTTGCCCAGGATGATGAAAGAAGTCCAATGCCTCATAGGAAAAGTAGTCGCACTGAACCATTTCGTATCTCGAGCTATATACAAATGTCTTCCCTTTTTTAAGCAATTGAAGGGGAAGCAAAAGATATAATGGAAGGAGGATCGCAAGCTCGCATTTCAGTAACTCAAGCAATACTTGTGTAACGCCCTGAAAATTGGGGGTCGAGCATAAACTCAACTCCCAAGTTCCAACGCATCACTTATGCAACAAAATGAATGATGATTGAATGTTGACTGTATTAGTGTAGTGAACATGAGTGAGATTAAGCCAAAATAGCATATCATACTCCAAAGATAATTAAATTTATAAGCGAAAGACTATGATAGATATATAAAATATATAAACTATGATAAGTCTCCAGAGTGTGATAAGGTTACCAGATTAAATAATTATAAGTACAATTCTAAAATATACCAAAGGTGTAAGGTTCTCTAGTCAATATCCCAGAAAGTCCTGTCGATCAGGACACGGCTCATAGGAACCTACCTGAAGCTGCATAAAGGAGGAATCCTCCTCATCCTCATAAAAGTCTGGCTCCGCTTCGCAGCATCGCCATCATTTGAAACTCAAATAAGTCTGGTTGGTGTATACAACATCGTCCCGTAACGTGGGAGTGAGTGATCAATTCAGTGGAATAATAAAGCATGGGTTAACATGTTATCAAAACAGTCAAGTAGTAATGATAAAGCAGTACAATCAACAATTCTAAATATTCTTATTAATGCAAGTATGAATGCAGTCATGATGTTTGCCCTCACCACACACTCCCTCGTGTGACACCATCTTACGTTCGCGGCATGCTTGCATTCCTCAGTGCTTCACATCTTCCAGGCACATACAATGCATGATGAGCATGATTACCGAGTTTTTATTAGTCCATTTCAAACAACAGTATTGGGAAACTAAGGCACCTCCCTTATATCATTCTTAAACATGATCCATTCTAGGGTCATTAAACCTAGATAATCTCATACGATATTATGGTTCGAGAGGCATCACGAAGGCATCGTAAAGGGCTCGTCACCCGTCAGCACGGATACAGATCTCACCGTATGCGGCTCAATTGCTGGCCGTCAGCTCGAATACAGGTCTCACCGTACTCGGTTCAATCGCTGGCCGTTAGCTCGAATACAGGTCTCACCGTACTCGGCTCAACTCATACTCTAATTGCTGTGAAGGGCTCATCACCAATCATAGACTGTAGAGTATACTCGAAGACACTATGAAGGACTCATCACCCGTCAGCATGAATACAGGTCTCACCGTATTCGGCTCTCGCCGTAAGTGTCGACAGCTCGAATGCAGTGTCCCATACCACCGTATTCAGCTAACGAGTCTGGTTGCTCACTGGTCACTACGGGGAGGCACGTGGCCCCAGCGTAGGCCGACAACTCGACCACAGGTCCCATACCACCATGCCCAACTCATGAGTCTTAGCGGATCGAGGTACCATGGTTAACGGGATTTTCACTAGTAAGTTTGGTACCCTAGGTTCAAGTAATAGCGTCCAAACATGGTGAACATACATTAGACATATCGGGTTACTTGACTAGCCTAACTAGCTTGAGTGTACATTCAACTGAACGACACGAAGTGCATAAGCACTTCGTGTGGCCTAACCACTGTCGCCAACTGAAGTACGACTCGAGTTCGTCAAACACATCTTACGTGGTGAAATGAATCTCAACCACGATCTCAAGTCTGGTACCGATTATCTGAACTATAATCATAGTCCCAAACGAAATCAATCCTCATCATAGCATGTGGAGTAAAGCATAATAAACAAAGTAATTCAAGCAAGTTAACAAGCATGTCATAAAGCATGTCTATAAAGCATGTTACAAAGCATGTTATAAAGCATCATGTAAACAAGAATTACAAACACATATATTTCATAAGTAAGCGGTTAAGTTAAACAACCACATGGAGGAATTCATACACGTCTCTAAGGTAGTTGAGAATCTCCTCTCAACACCTACTTAAGGCACCATCATCCACACACTTACTCTCACAAGCATTTTCACAAACACTTAGAATACACTATTTCGACATACATAGTGTATATTAGCGAAACAGGTATTAGGGCAAGTCCTTTTGCCAAATAAGTATTTTATCCATATATAATATATTCATACAATAACTAATCATGGCAAACACATATCCAAAATTTATACATATATGGTACTTTCTAAAATACATAATTTCAACATACATAGTGTATATTAGCAAAACATGTATTAGGGCGAGTCCTTTCGCCAAACAAGTATTTTATCCACATGTAATGTAACAACCCGGATTTTTGCCAACCTGGAATTAGACGTTCTTAGGCAATGGATCGCTCCTAACACCCTATTAACCTGTCAGGACTCAATCCCAAAGTCTAAAACTGATGTTGAACCCACTTCCTTCATAAATCCCACTCTTCACCACCTCGTTCTTTAAATCCTTCTAATTACTTTCACATTAGACACTATCTTAAAGTTTAGGTGATGAAGAACAATACTTAAACTAAACATTACTACAAAGGACTGAGTACCACCTCGACCAGAAATCACTTAGGATTAAACCCTTTAAAAATTTGACAAAGTTAACCAAGTGCTAAACTAGATTAGCTACGAAATTCGTTTGATCCACTTTAAATACGATCTACAAGACCCAAAACTTGTAGAATTAGTGATGCTAGGTTACCCTAAAATCTAAGATCAATCTCATTACCCGGCTGCTCTCGGGAGCATCTCGAAACTCCATATCAGTTCTAGACCGCACATCGGGAGTACGAATAATTTGAGGTTAAGGACTTAGGACCACCTTGCTGGGCTTGACAACCATCTCAGAAATCAAATCCAGACAGTGTCCCACGACTGTTCGCTTGAGTCCGGAGCGAGAGAGTGTGAGAACACTTGTTTTTTTTCAAAATAAATATCTTGAATAGTAATCTGAGACTCGTCGCTTGCGGATCAGAATTAAGCAACCAGACCATCAGAATCTGACCAAGTTACACCCTCAGATCAGGAAAATTTTCATAAACATTTACACGTACTGAGAATCTACGATCGAGACCCACTGACTGTCAAATTAAAACTGGTCTGCCACGCGTGATCTAAAAATTCAACTGAAATGAAAACTTAACTAAACGTAGATCCAGTGTTAGTGAGCTTAAGTCCGACCTTTGGCTTATGGAGGCCTGCCAGAAGTCCTCCGTTGAGTTGAAACCAGCCCCCTTTGGCTATAACCCAAGTATACCTTGACCTGGAGTCTATTTTAGAGACTTTTTAGACTATATAAGGACCTTAGAATCCTCTCTCTCACAGCCATACGAATTTGAGAGAAACCCTAAAGAGAGAAGAGAGAAAAGTGAGGGAAAGTGTGAGAGAAGTGGGGGAATCTCCCTCCCACTTTACCCTGCCGCTGCACAAGCTACACCACGCATTTCTAATCGCTTTTCCGACGATTCCAACTCCGTTTCTAGGTAAGAAACCCTAACCCTAATCTGTTTTGGGGTTTAGACAGTTGTAGGTTATGAAATAGCTAACCTATTTCATTTTATAGGTTACCAAACTGCCGAATACAGAAGCTTGGCAAACCTATCGGATCCGTTACGATTCTATGACATAAGGTGTGGACTTTAGGTGTATAGGTTATGGTTTTCAACACTTTCAATGTCAAATAATGATAGATTCATGATCTGCATGCAATTGTACATGTACAAAGTGCTCTCTGTTTTCTGTTTCGATTAAAGATGTAGATTATGGAATTTTACATATTCTAGGTATTCGTAGAAAATACCGTATACGTATAAATTTTGGAAATGTGTTTGACATGATTAATTGTTGTATGAATATACAATATATGGATAAAATACTTATTTGGCGAAAGGATTCACCCAAATACATGATTTACTAATATTTACTATGTATGTAGAAATACTGTATTGTAGAAAGTACCGTATACATATATATTTTAGAGATGTGTTTGCCACAATTATTTGTTATATTAATATATTATATATGCGTAAAATACTTGCTTGGCGAAAGGACTCGCCCTAATACATGTTTGCTAACATACACTAAGTATGTTGAAATAGTGTATGTTAAGTGTTTGTAAAAATGCTTGTGTGAGTAAATGTTAGGATGTTGATGCCTTAGGAGGGTGTTGAGATAGGATTCTTAACTACCTTAGAGACATGTATGATTTCCTCCATGAGGTTGTTTACTTAAACCACTTGTGAAATATATGTGTTTGTATTCCTATTTATGTAGTGCCTTATAACATGCTTTATAATATGCTGTATGATATGCTTGTTAACGTGCTCAACTGCTTGTATGATTTTATTCATGTAATGCGTATGTTTAAATTCATGTTTATGTTGTATGATCCGTTATGGGTGATGGGGGAGTAGTGTAACGATTCCGTGCAACAGCCCTGGCAGCCCTAAACGGATAATATCATACTTTGATTTTATGATTTGAATCTTGATCTATTACTGCTTTAACTATCTATAATTGAATGTGATTGGGGCTATGGTTATAGTCCAGACAATTGGTAACGGGATTGAATTCGTGGCTGAGATTCATTTGCCACGTGTGATGTGTTCGACGAACCCGAGTCGTACTTCGGTTGGCGATAGTGGTTGGCCACACGAAGTGCTTTGGCACTTCATATCATTCAACTTGGTGTGCGCTCGAGCTAGCCGAGCTCATCAAGTAACCCGATCTGTCTAATGTATGTTTACCATGTTTGGTCGCTACTGCTTGAACCTAGGGTACCAAACTTACTAGTGAAATCCCTTTTAACCATGGTACCTTGATTCGCTAAGACTCATGAGCCGTGCATGGTGGTATGGGGCACCGTGGTCGAGCTGTTGGCCTACGTTGGGGCCCGTGCCTCCCCGTAGTGACCAGTGAGTAACCAGACTCGTGAGCTGATTATGGTCGTATGGGACACTATATTCGTGTTGTCTGCCTACATTGATAAGGTGATGGGGGAGTGGTGCAACGATTCCATGTAACAGCCCTGACAGCCCTTTGTAGTGACCTCGAGTATACTCTGAATTTACAGTGAGGGGACGAGTTTTACCGCAGTGTATAGAGTATGAATTAGGCCTGTATCTGTATAGTGATGAATCGTTAAAGAGGTGATAGGGGAGTGGTGCAGCGATTCCATGTAATAGCCCTGGCAGCCTCTGCAGCGACCTAGAAACACATTGACGTATGAGATTAACTAGGAGTGACGACCCTAGAATGGATCATGTTTGGGAATGATACAAGGGTGGTAGCTTAGTTTCCCAATATTGCTGTTGAAAATGGACTAATAACTACTCGATAATCATGCTCATCATCGCACCGCATGTGCTTAGTAGATGTGGGGCACTGAGGGAGGTATGTATCCGCGAACATAAGATGATGTCGCATGAGGGTGGTTTGGCAAGGGCATTCATCATGTCATTTCATACTTGCATTTAATAAGAGTAGTTAGGATTATATGATTGTACTGCTTTATCATTACTGCTTAACTCAATTGATAACATGTTAACCTATGCCTTACTATTCCACTGAGTTGATCACTCACTCCCACGTTACAGGACGGTGTTGTACACACCAACCAGATTTGTTGAGTTTCAGGTGATGGCGATGCTTATGAAGCAGAGCCGGACCACTACTATGATGTTGAGGATGAGTTTTCCTACATATAACTCTCTGACAAGTCTATCAGGACCTGGTAATGTATTGACGGGGCTATGGTACTTGGGATAGAAGACATTACACTTCCTCACATTTGGTAAATTTTAGAGTTGTACTTGTAATTAGTTAACCTGGTAACTTTATCACACTCTGGAGACTCACCATAGTTTTTATATTTTATATGTCTATCACAGTCTTCCGCTTGCAATTTAAGTGTCTCTGGAGTATGATATGTTGTTTTGGCTTAATCTCACTCATGTTCAATGCACGAATACAGTCAGCATTCAATCATCATTCATTTTGTTGCATAAGTGATGTTCTAGAACTCGGGAGTTGAGTTTATGCTCGACCCCCAATTTTTGGGATGTTACAGTTGGTATCAGAGCATGATTTGGATTAAACCGGACCTGGGTTATGGTCACACGATGCACTCTGACATACTCTGACTTAGGAGGGAGCAACGAAATTTAGAAACAGTCTTAGGCATCCCTGTTCCGTCCAACGGCTAGTTCACTGAAAACAAACGCCGAAATCGAGTCTGTATTCAACCATGGTCGCACAAGTCGACCTTAAAACATTCCTAGGCCATCTATTAATGAGTCTAGATTACAATCCACCTCACCCCAACCGTTGACAATCGGTAGTATACGGGATAAGCGTGATGATGATAACTACTCTAAATCCATGGAGCTTCTCTGGACTCCTCACAGAGACTTCTCGAATCCATGAGGAAAGAAAGCAGGAAATAGAAATAAATTCTAATAAATTCGAAATTGATTAATGAATGACTAAAAATGAGTTCACAACCCTTTAAATAGGGATACCAAGTAATGGGAAAGAATTAAGAAACAAACTACAAGTAAAACTCCTAGATTTCGCGACTTATTATAGGGTCGTGATGTCTACTAGTGCGCAAAGTTTTCGGCCAAAAAAAATAGTAAGTATCCTATTTGGCTTCACCAAACCATTCTCCTAATTATTCTAAGCTCTTTTCGCATTGGGCGCAACTCCTACAGCCCGACAGATGAAGAGTAATTAAACTAAAACTGCTATTTTTAGTAAAACGAAATTGAAACAGTGTAATTACCATCGATCGGGGGTTTTTTTTCGGAATTTTGGGCTGTGCAACTTGGCATGGCAAGATTAATTGGCTTTATTAGCTCATTCTACCCCAAAATCATATATTATACGTCAGATAACTCATTCTGGATTGCAAGTTATGTCCGAAATTGCCCGATACTACCCAAATTTGAGCGAATCGGAGTAGGGATCCTATCCACATTGATCCAGGGGTACTCAAGGTGGGAACCAGTGTTTTTTGGGGCCTAGGGGACTGGTGGACCACGCCCATGGGGCCCCCCTTTGAATTCTGCGAAGTTGGTCGGCGAGGCCTCGCAACTTTTTGGGTTGGGCCGGGCCCACGGCTCGAGCCGTTCACATTGGGGGGTCTAATAACCCCCCTGACATGCCTCCCGTCCCATTTCAATCTCTCAAAACCCTACCTCCTTCACAAACCTCCCCTCCAAGCCGTTCTCTCTCTCTTATCTTGTTGTTTCTCTTCAAAATCTCCCTTCCAATCATCTTCCCTACTGATTTCGACCACAACTTACCCATTCTCATTATCCATAGCAGTCCTTACTTTCCTCCCTCTCCATTTCTCTTTCGTTTCAGCCCCCACATCCTCCATTTCGTCCCAAAATTGTATATATCTCTCAAACCCATCCATTCCTCCCTTTTACTTCCTTCATTTCCTGTTACTTGGGCTCTACAATGTCTGTTGAGGCTCACATCTGTGGAGAACCAAACCTCCAGCCCTTTCTCTCTCTCCATCACTTTTCATTCACTTTTCTATGGCTCTATCCGAGCTTAGTTCGGCCACCTTCGCGGATGTCTAGCTATCCACACTATTGTTTGAAGTTTGCATGGGTTACCGTCTTTGGATGTTTATGCTTTTATGATTGATGGGTGTAGTAGTTGGTAGGATGTTCTAGATGTTTGAGGATGTTTAGGGCCAGTTCGGCCAACTGCATTAGGTGAGTTAGGTGGATAGAATTGTATATGTCATAATAAATGTATGTGTAAGATATGGTCCTTAGATTGGGTGTATTCCACGTTTTCTAATGCCATATTTGAAATGTATGTAATGAAAAGTATATCCTGGTTTTTTCTATTACACTTAGAAATTCATCATCATGGGGTTTAAAAATCCCATCTCACACTTTTCCAACACCAGACTCATTTTCCAAGGCCTATAAAAATAATCCTCACCCACCCTCCTACCAACCAAGCCATTCCTAATCCTGAGGAAGGATTAGCAACACAATCCATCTAATACAACTTAATACCTAAATACGCCCTTAGAGTTTTGGACTTAAAGTTGGTACTTCTAGATTTCAAAGAATTTGACAGTATAGGAAACCCAATAAATGAATAATGTGAGCCATAGGACTTTCATAGTTAGTATAAACAGGTGTGTAGTGCTCAAGAGTAGTTAAATTCAAGTTCGGGCAATTCAATTTCAATCAGACAACTTTAACCCTAAGCGATAACCAATTTCTTGTATTAGAAATCATCTAGCATAAGTCGGCTTAATTAGGTTGGAGCGAGACCCCGTCCTTTCGTTGAATCCCCTTAATACTTATAGGCTTCTTTAGTAACTCTCAGGAAGCTTGTTTGACATAGAAACTATTCACCTGGGTGTCGTAACGGAAACGCTGTGGACCCTTGCCACACTGGCCTAGGATCGAATGGAATTGATCCAGACTGTACGCAAAGATAGGTCACTAACTAGGACCTGAATCTTCTTTAGAATGTAAAGCAATTAGGTTCCAAGTATTAAACTAATCCATATCAAAGAAAGGGCCTAATAATGAGTACGAGTTTAACTACTACCCTAGATATGAATTAAGATGAGGACTCTCCTAGACCAAGACCCAACGGGCAACCTTATGACTAGGAAATTTGAACCTTTCATTGATGGACAATTCCTAAGTTTTTAGAGTGATAGAACTACGGAGTTACTGAAATATACAACTGCGAAGCATTCGCGGCTTGACCCAATTCTCAATCCTGGGCGACAATGGACTCACTGCTTTGACTGAGCAGAAGACCAGGATCCGCCAAGACTAAGAGGGGATACGGCGAGCCTTCTACCTTAGTCAGGTAGACGATTGATGTATCGGGATCGAGCCCACTGTAACCGTCTCTCCATGTTGGTCAAACAATGAAAATAACTATCTTACTCTAAATAATTGGGAACTATCGTCAAGGCTCCAAATAGGTAAAGAAACAAATTGTAGCAAACCATTAGGGTTTGAGAAATGGATAAAGAAATAAGTTTTAAGGGGGGTAGATTAAAATGAACCAGGCTAGTATATACCTTACCACGCGTAGAAACTCGAAATCAATAAAACTTAGGTAAAAGAAATAATTAAATATTTCATTGTTACCCTTAGCCAGTTTCGGAGATGAAATTTTGTTTTAAGGGGAGTAGATTATAACAGCCCGGATTTTTGCCAACCTGGAATTAGACGTCCTTAGGCAATGGGTCACTCCTAACACCATATTAACCTGTCAGGACTCAATCCCAAACTTTAAAACTGTTGTTGAACCCACTTTCTTCACAAATCCCACCCTTCACCACCTCGTTCTTTAAATCCTTATAAGTACTTTCACATTAGACACTATCTTAAAGTTTAGGTGATGAAGAACAATACTTAAACTAAACATTACTACAAAGGACTGAGTACCACCTCGACCAGAAATCACTTAGGATTAAACCCTTTAGAAATTTGACAAAGTTAACCAAGTGCTAAACTCGATTAGCTACGAAATCCATTTGATCCACTTTAAATACGATCTGCAAGACCCAAAACTTGTAAAATCATTAACGCTAGGTTACCCTAAAATCTAGGATCAATCTCATTACCCGGCTGCTCTTGGGAGCATCTCGAAACTCCTTATCAGTTCTAGACTGCACATCGGGAGTCCGAATAATTCGAGGTTAAGGACTTAGGACCGCATCGCTGGGCTTGACAACCATCTCAGAAATCAAATCAGATGTGTCCCACAGTTGTTTCGCTTGAGTCCGGAGCGAGAGAGTGTGAGAACACTTATTTTTTTACAAAATAAATATCTTGAATAGTAATCTGAGACTCGTCGCTTGCGGATGAGTATTAAGCAACCAGACCATCAGAATCTGACCAAATTACACCCTTGGATCAGAAAAATTTTCATAAACATTTACATGTACTCGGAATCTCCGATAGAGACCCACTGAACGTCGAACTGAAACTGGTCTGCCACGTGTGATCTGGAAATCCGACTGAAATAAAAACTTAACTAAACGTAGATCCAGTGTTAGTGAGCTTAAGTCCGACCTTTGGCTCAAGGAGGCCGGCCAGAAGTCCTCCGTTGAGTTAAAACCAGCCCCCTTTGGCTATAATCCAAGTATACCTTCACCTGGAGTCTATTTTAGAGACTTTTTAGACCATATAAGGACCTTAGAATCCTCTCTCTCATAGCCATACGAATTTGAGAGAAACCCTAGAGAGAGAAGAGAGAAAAGAGAGGGAAAGTGTGAGAGAAGTGGGGGAATCTCCCTGCCACTTTACCCTGCCGCTGCACAAGCTACACCACGCATTTCTAATTAGTTTCCTGGCGATTTCAGTTCCGTTTCTAGGTAAAAAAATCCTAACCCTAATCTGTTTTGGGGTTTAGACAGTTGTAGGTTATGAAATAGCTAACCTATTTCATTCTATAGGTTACCAAACTGCCGAATACGGAACCTTGCAAACCTATTGGATCCGTTACGATTCTACGACATAAGGTGCGGACTTTAGGTGTGTAGGTCATAGTTTTCAACGTTTTCAATGTCAGATAATGATAGATTCATGATTTGCATGCAATTGCACATGTACAAAGTGCTTTCTATTTTCTGTTTCGATTAAAGATGTAGATTATGGAATTTTATATATTCTAGGTATTCGTAGAAAATACCGTATACGTATAAATTTTATAAATGTGTTTGACATGATTATTTATTGTATGAATATATGATATATGGATAAAATACTTATTTGGCGAAAGGATTCGCTCAAATACATGTTTTACTAATATACACTATGTATGTAGAAATACTGTATTGTAGAAAGTACCGTATACATATATATTTTAGAGATGTGTTTGCCACGATTATTTGTTGTATAAATATATTATATATGCGTAAACTACTTGCTTGGCGAAAGGACTCGCCCTAATACATGTTTGCTAACATACACTAAGTATGTTGAAATAGTGTATGTTAAGTGTTTGTAAAAATGCTTGTGTGAGTAAGTGTTTGGATGTTGATGCCTTAGGAGGGTGTTGAGATGGGATTCTCAACTACCTTAGAGACATGTATGATTTTCTCCATGAGGTTGTTTACTTAAACAACTTACTTGTGAAATATATGTGTTTATATTCCTATTTATGTAGTGCTTTATAACATGCTTTATAACATGCTTTATAATATACTGTATGATATGCTTATTAACGTGCTCAACTGCTTGTACGATTTTATTCATGTAATGCGTATGTTTAAATTCATGTTTATGTTGTATGATCCGTCATGGGTGATGGGGGAGTGGTGTAACGATTTCGTGCAACAGCCCTGGCAGCCCTAAACGGATAATATCATACTTTGATTTTATGATTTGAATCTTGATCCATTACTGCTTTAACTATCTGTAATTGAATGTGATTGGGGCTATGGTTATAGTCCAGATAATCAGTAACGGGATTGAATTCGTAGCTGAGATTCATTTGTCACGTGAGATGTGCTCGACGAACCCGAGTCGTACTTCGTTGGCGATAGTGGTTGGCCACACGAAGTACTTTTGCGCCTCATATCGTTCAACTTGTTGTGCGCTCGAGCTAGCCGAGCTCATCAAGTAGCCCAATCTGTCTAATGTATGTTCACCATGTTTGGTTGCTACTGCTTGAACCTAGGGTACCAAACTTACCAATGAAATCCCTTTTAACCATGGTACCTCGATCCGCTAAGATTCATGAGCCGGGCATGGTGGTATGGGACACCGTGGTCGAGCTGTCGTCCTATGCTGGGGCCACGTGCCTCTCCGTAGTGACCAGTGAGCAACCAGACTCGTAAGCCGATTATGGTGGTATGAGACACTATATTCGTGTTGTCAGCCTACATTGATAAGGTGATGGGGGAGTGGTGCAACGATTCCCTGTAACAGCCCTAGCAGCCCTTTGTAGTGACCTCGAGCATACTCTGAATTTGCGGTGAGGCGACGAGTTTTACCGCAGTGTATAGAGTATGAATTAGGCCTGTATCTGTATAGTGATGAATCGTTAAAGAGGTGATAGGGGAGTGGTGCAACGATTCCATATAATAGCCCTGGCAGCCTCTGCAGCGACCTAGAAACACATTGACGTATGAGATTAACTAGGAGTGACGACCCTAGAATGGATCATGTTTGGGAATGATATAAGGGTGGTACCTTAGTTTCCCAATATTGCTGTTGAAAATGGACTAATAACTACTCGATAATCATGTTCATCATCGCACCTCATGTGCTTAGTAGATGTGGGGCACTGAGGGAGGTATGTATCCGCGAACATAAGATGATGTCGCATGAGGGTGGTTTGGCAAGGGCATTCATCAAGTCATTTCATACTTGCATTTAATAAGAGTAGTTAGGATTATATGATTGTACTGCTTTATCATTACTGCTTGACTGAATTGATAACATGTTAACCTATGCCTTACTATTCCACTGAGTTGATCACTCACTCTCACGTTACAGGACGGTGTTGTACACACCAACCAGATTTGTTGAGTTTCAGGTGATGGCGATGCTTATGAAGCAGAGCCGGACCACTACTATGATGTTGAGGAGGAGTTCTCCTACATATAACTCTCTGACAGGTCTATCAGGACCTGGTAATGTATTGACGGGGTTATGGTACTTGGGATAGAAGACATTACACTTCCTCACATTTGGTAAATTTTAGAGTTGTACTAGTAATTAGTTAACCTGGTAACTTTATCACACTCTGGAGACTCACCATAGTTTTTATATTTTATATATCTATCACAGTCTTCCGCTTGAAATTTAACTGTCTCTGGAGTATGATATGTTGTTTTGGCTTAATCTCACTCATGTTCAATACACAAATACAGTCAACATTCAATCATTATTCATTTTATTGCATAAGTGATGTTCTAGAACTCGGGAGTTGAGTTTATGCTCGACCCCCGATTTTTAGGATGTTACATGTAATATATTCATACAACAAATAATCATGGCAAACACATTTCTAAAATTTATACGTATACGGTACTTTCTGCAAATACCTAGAATATGTAAAATTCTATATTTTACGTCTTTAATCGAAACGGAAAACAGACAGCACTTTGTACATGTGCAATTGCATGCAGATCATGAATCTATCATTATCTGACATTGAAAGCGTTGAAAACCATAACCTATACATCTAAAGTCCGCACCTTTTGTCGTAGAATCGTAACGAGTTCGATAAGTTTGCTAGGCTTTCGCCTACGATGATTTGGCAACCTATAGGATGCTTTAGGTTAGTTATTTCATAACATACAACTATCAACACCCCAAATCAGGTTAGAGTTAGGGTTTCTTACCTAGAAACGGAGCCGAATTCGTCGGGAAAGCGATTGGAATGGAGTGGTTAAGCACTAATAACAGCAGGGAAGCAAGGCAGGGAGATGTGGGACTCCCAAATCTCCCACACCTTCTCTCTCTTTTCTCTCTCTCAATCTCAAATTCGTATGGTTGTGAGGGAGAGAGTTCTAAGGTCCTTATATAGCATAAAAACTCACTAGAATAGACTTATGGTCAAGGTATACTTAGGTTATAACCAAAGTGACACTTTTCCATCTCAACGGAGGACTTCTGGCAGCCCCCCTTAATCCAAAGGTTGGACTTAAACTTACTAACACAGGATCTAGGTTTAGTTAAGTTTTCGCTCTAGTCAGCTTCTCAGATCATGTGTGGCGGACCAATTTTAGTTCAACGGTCAGTGGATCTCGATCGGAGCTTCTAAGTACATGGATATGTTTATGAAATTTTTCCTGATCCGAGGGTGTAATTTAGCCCGATTCAGACGGTCAGGTTGCTTAATACTGACCTGCAAGCGACAAGTCTTAAATTACTATTTGAGATATTTATTTTGTAAAGAAAATAAGTGTTCTCACCCTCTCATGCTCCGGACTCAAGCGAATAGCCGTGGGACACAGTCTAGATTTAATTTCCGAGATGATTGTCAAGCCCAGTGAGGCGATCCTAAGTCCTTAACTTCGTATTACTCAAACTCCCGATGTGCAGTCTAGATCTGATACAAAGTTTAAATGTGCTCCCGAGAGCAACTGGATAATGAGATTGATCCTAGATTTTAGGGTAACCTAGCGTCAATGATTCTACAAGTTTTGGGTCTTGCAGATCGTATTTAAAGTGGATCAAACGAATTTCGTAGCTAATCTAGTTTAGCACTTTGTTAACTTTGTCAAATTTCTAAAGGATTTAGTCCTGTAAGATTTCTGTCTGAGGTGGTACTTAGTCCTTTGTAGTTTATATGTAAAGTGATCCAAGTTATACTACTTAGCTAGTTTAAGATAGCGTCTAGGGTGAAAGTACTTAAAAAAATTGAAAGATCAAGGTGGTGAAGGGTGGGATTTGAAATGGGTTCAAAAGTGGTTTTAGACTATGGGATTGAGTTCTAACAAGTTAATAAGGCATTAGGAGCGACCCATTGCCTAAGGACGTCTAATTCCAGGTTGGCAAAATCTGGGATGTTACAACTTGGGGTCACCGTTATTGCTCTCGAAACCAAAACAAGGAGAACCATTGTTGTTATACATGGCAGTTTCGACAGCAGCAATCAACTCGGATGTGATCAGGGAACAAGAAGGGAAACAGCTCCCACTGTACTATGTCAGCAAGGCCCTGGTCTCTACTGAGACAAGGTACCCGGACATAGAAAAGTCAGTGCTAGCCCTTGGCGTTTCATCCCTGCGTATACGACCGTACTTCTAAGCCCACACCATCGTCGTTCCAAACCAATCAACTTCTTCGCCAAGTGATACAGAAGTCTGAGGTATCAAGAAGACTAACAAAATGGGTGATTGAGCTTAATGAGTTCGACCTTAAATATTAGCCTCGAACAACAATTAAAGGACAACCGATGGCTGATTTCATTGTGGAGCTGGCTCCTCCTGAGTTGGCGTCCAGTCCCAACATGGGGCCCACCAGGACTGAGCATCGATCAGCTGACCTAGACCAATCGACGTGGACGTTGTACGTCGATGGCTCGTCTAATTCTAAAGGCAGCGGGGCCAGTATAGTCCTGGAAGTCCCAGACCAGACATGTGTACAATATGCCTTGAGATTTGGATTTCAGGCATCAAACAATGCAGCAGAATATGAAGCGCTACTGGCCAGGCTCAGGTTAGTTGCCGACATGGGAGCCCTACATCTGAAAGTTCACAGTAACTCACAGCTCGTTGTCAACCAAATTACAAATGAGTACCAAGCCAAAAAGGAATAAATGAAGGCCTACCAGTAAAAAGCTCGATAAGTGATCGGTAAGTTCCTAAAGTGCAACATCAGCGTGATCCCAAGAGTAGAAAACTCTAAAGCAGACATGTTGGCAAGATTGGCCACTGCAGAAGAGGATGATATTCCAAGATCTATCCCAATCGAATTCCTTACCGAATCGAGAGTCAACGAGTTTGGCCCGGCTACAGTTCTCCCGATAAACTCAAAGTCGACCTGGATGGATCTAATAACTGATTACCTCAAGGAGGGAAAGTTGCCCGAGAACCATCTAGAGGCGCACAAGCTTTGAGCCAGAGCCGCTTACTACACCATGGTTAAGGACATCTTATATTAAAGGGATTTTTCCTCCCTTATCTCAAGTGCCTCCGACCAGAGGAAGATGAGTACGTCATGAAAGAGATCCACAAAGGCATTTGCGGGAATCGCTTAGGCGGCCGAGCCCTCGCCCACAAGGTCATCCAATAGGGGTACTTTTAGCCGACCATTTAAGTGAACGCTCGACAGCATGTTCAAAAATGTGACAAATGCCAACGATTTGCGGCAACACCCCGACAGGCCCCCGAGTAACTGACTTCGATGACCGGACCATGGCCATTCACCCAATGAGGGATCGACATCATCGGCCCCCTACCAACCGGCAAAGGACAAACTAAGTTCGTGATTGTCGCGGTCGACTATTTCACCAAATGGGCCAAGGCCAAGCCCTTGGCCAAGATCACCGAGCAAAAGAGTACAAATTTCGTCTAGAAGAACATCATATGCAGATATGGGATCCCTCGAACGATCATTTTGGACAACGGGAAATAATTCAACAATAAACAGTTCTGAAGCATGTGTGAGAACCTTGGAATCCAAAACATCTTAAAGGACGAGCTACAAATGTCCTAGAGGGGGTGAATAGGACAATGCCAAATATTTCGATACAATGTGAAATAATAAATCAATTGAATACAATTTTGCAAAGTATTGAATTCTTGATATCAAATATTTCATCGGACAACCTTACACCTAAATGATTTAGGTAGGACAACTTTATTTCACGACGTCTTTGAAATCAAAATATCAAACTATTGCAATGAATAAATAAATCACAATAAAAGCACAAATAATAATAACCAATCACCACAATGCATAAAAGAATTATGGTGGTTCGGAGGCCTCAATGCAACCTACTCCACTCCCAAAATTACTACACATAAAATTTTGGCTTTCACTATTTCAAGGTTTTCCAGGGTCACATTAACAATCTTATACAATTATTACAATTTTCACGAGCTATCACAATCAAACCCACTTTGTAATTTTCATGGGGTCACCACAAACAAAGCCGCTGAGATTTTCGCCTATCTCAGAAAAACCCAAACTAAAATAAATGAATAGACAATACTTATCTTCAATTGGCGAGTCGAAGTCGTAGCTGTAAATTGAATGCAGTGATCTTCTTCTTAGGATATAGATGAAGTCTTTGTATGAGTTCAACCCAAAAACAATTGAAGGGATCTAATGTATTTTTCAATAAAATGAATGACGCCCTATGTTGCAAATTCGATTCTCCTTTTCTTAAAGTAGAGTATGGATTACTCTATCAAAAATAGTTTAATCTAACTTGAGAAGGAGAATAGAATTATCTAAAACAAAAATAAGAATTACAACTCAAATAGCTTAAGGGGGCTTGAAGAATTTCTCTTTACAACACAATATGAATCTATGAATTTTCATGGTTTAAAGAGTAAGAAAGAGCCTCTATTTATAGCTAAGGATCTGTGCAGTTCGGTTTGCCCAAGGGTTGGTTCAGCTGGTCAAACTTCGAAGCTTACGTTCCAACGGAACTCGAATTTTGCAGGATAAAATCTTTCAAAACTTAAGCTAGCCCAAACCCAAGTTCGGCAGGCCTATATGGACTAAATTCTTATTTTTGTTCCATTGCTGGAAACTTGACTGAACCCACCTTGGGCTGGCCGAACCTACCGCAAAAAGATCTTTTCAGATCTGTCTTTTTCACCAAATATTGTAGGGTTGGCCCAAATAGTTAAGCTGGCTGAACCAGACGTTGAACTAGCCTAACTCGAGTGTATTTAATATGAAATATGATTATAAATATGCATGAGTGAAATACATCTACCCTATGGTCAAACTAGGTTTATATCACCTGAAGGTTGACTCATATGAAGTGTTTTGAACTTCAAACCATGAATGACCTTGCTTTGAGATGTTGAGTCTTCTTTCTAGATGTTTGATCAAGTTGATAACTTGTCTTCAGTCGAGCCTAAGATCTTAACCGGACTACGAAATTTGACAAACTATAACATGCTTTAAGAATAAGCACTTACAATCTCCCCCCTTTGTCAAATTCGTGACAAAACTTACTCATACAATAATACAACTCAACACAACATATTACAACATCTCAATAACACAAATCATTGGAGTCAACGCATTGAATCTTATTACTCGCCCTGAGTTCATCCATCTATTTCACTCCCCCTGAGCACTTAGTCATATCTATAAAAATATAATTCATAGAGTGTGCATGCATGCAAATGTGTGTGCTCATGATGAGATGATCATATCTAAATATATATTTCTCCCCCTTTTTGTTAGAAGTTGATAAAGGAAGAAGTAATCAATGAAGCATGATAGGATATAGGAAAAGGAGAAAATGACGTAAGGATTAAGTTGCATAATCATAACTAAGTATCCAGATATGTGTCAAGCAAGAGTAAAAAAAATATGTCTAAAGTTATTACATACCAAAAGAGTTTAAGCAAATAGATCAGTCAGAACAAGAGGAGGATGATGTCGGCATGTCAGGGTCATTAATCTTCAGATTCCTACTGAAACAATGAAAGTACTTTTTTATGTACTTCATCTGTTCTTTCTAAGTCTGGAGTAATGTTTCCTAAGACACATGCAAGTTATCCACCTTCTTCTCTAGACTCTCCAACCTCTCTGAGAATTGCGAAAGCTGGAAATCGGAGTCATTGGTCTCTTCGGATTCTTCCAGGTCGGCAAAGATGTCATTCATATTGACATCTTCTTCAAGAACACCTTCCTGATGTCCTCACTGCTCAGGCCTTAATTCAAGTTGCATCATATTTAGATTAGCATTACCAATTGGAGCTCAAACTCTGGTGCTTCAGTTGCAAGGATTTGAACACTAAATCGCAATGCAATGCAAGTCATAAGGGATGCAAAAGGAATAGAGCCATGACAAGGGTGAAGACGGTACTGAATGATCAGGTAGGTGATTAATGATGGAAGACAAATATAAATACCATAAATGATTGAATGTATAATATGCATCATATAGGGAGTAAGATCAGTCATATTCCAACCATGAGGATATACATTCAAAGTGAAAATACGATGCAAGACGCGGTATTTTGGAAGAAGGTTGACGGTGAGGAGTGAGTTATGGTTACACCAAGTTGCATTAAAACCACATAACTCCCGAGTGAGAGAATCTCTTTCCCTTAGATACATATCTTCAAAGATTGGTGGAATAGAGATTCCATCTTCTGCCATTTCAATGTCAAAGATAGACGATATGATGAAGGGGTTAATAGTGGCCATGTATGTCATGCTCCAAACTCGTAAACCGGGCTCACAGAATTCCCGATCGCCAAATCTGGCACTGACAGCCTTAGTAGTATCCCATTCTCGGCTTCTAGCGCCCATACGCTGGATTCCGATCCTGGGATCCTATAAGGAGGATTTTCAGTGTAAATTTTTTTGTAAAGGTGCATAACCACAAGCATAACCAAGTCACAAACGACAACATCAACACCACATATCCACTAATATAAACATTCGAGTACAATGCTGAAAGGGAATACATAAATAACAAAATCTCCAAAGTGATTTTCCACAAGCTCCTACCTCAATACTGTTGCGACCTAACGTCACCTGCACGAAACGGTCGTGCATAAGCTTATATAAAGCTTAGAGGGTGGTGTAAGTGTGTGTGAAAGAAAAGTGTCAAGCACACAAATATCGAAGTAAGTGAAAATACTAGCAAATCCATAAGTCATACAATATCAAAGTATGCAATGTAGATCGACTATGCAAATGTGGAGTCATAGTGAAGTAAACATCAGATGCCAAGGATACAATGTAATATACAATTCCTTACGAACCACGATTACTATCAGCCTCATATAGGCCATATAAATGCAAAAATATAGCAACCCAAATGCCATATGCCACGGATGTAATGCAATATGCAGATCCTGGCGAGTCCATAATACCATCAACCTTATTTAGGATATGCAATACAGAAGCATAGTAAACCAAATGTTATATGCTGAGGATGCAATGCAATATGCAGTGCGAATGAAATGACTAAGTAGGAGTGTGAAGTCGGGATGATAACACGTAGTATCACAGGCTGTGGGGTCCATCACAAGGGACTTCTATCCAAACTAGTCCCATACCTAAATTTGGATAGCCAGACTTAATGTGGTAAACTCTTGATCTCAGGTTGGTTGCGCGCCCTAATCGAAATCCTGGCCACTGCGAAGGTACACACAATGACTTGATTGCACACCACCCTACCGAGTGGATAGTGAATGAATGAATGAACCAAATGCTGAGTACACTATTGTTCAGTAGGTCCACATATTGGTACCATACATCTCTAGGATCCTCACCAGTGTTTAGTACACTCCACACTAGCTGCCTCCTCCCTAGCCGCATAATCAAGAGAGAGAAAGTGACCTCACTACCTGCCTACCAATATTAGCCCGACTCGTCACTAGCAGACCCACTCATGAGCTGGTCAAACTTAGCCTAGCTTACAGTCACCTCACTCGGGTGAATAAGGCCACACCCCCTTCACAACCGACCACGACACAGTGGGAGACACTGCCTATGAGTATTTGATACTCAAGCGCTCATGTATCCACTCTGTCTAGACGTTGGAGCATCCCTGGTACTGAGGGGTTTAGGGACTTTCACACACGGACATATTAGATGCCCATATGCTAAAACTAAACATTTCTGGTGTCCCAACTGGCCATGTACAATATATATGCGGAGGCCATGGCCCTGATGTCACTAGGGCATACAATAATCATGTCACACAAATGCAAGATGCATGAGTCATATTATCCAGTCATGCATCAAACCTTCATGCACCGCGCGCTCATGTGGGGTCACTCTGTCTCACAAGGAGTCCCATAATAAACCAGCCCAACGACACAGGTTATGATCAGTCACTTCTCATAACAAGCAGACTAATGATGTGTATGGGCATGTATCTTGATGTAATAAAGTACATAGGCATAATTATCTGATAAAGCAGACAACAATAATCCATAACCGACCTTCACCGACATGTCACATACTAAGAGTATAAACTAAACGACATGATCCTTCTACAACTATAGGAGTCCATGCAGCATGTCCCACATTATGCTAGCATTAGCCTTCCAAGGTACTGATATATCATATATTCCAAGACGAGTCCACAGAGTGACAGTGTATCAAACCCATACATCGAGGTAGGCTCTACACGGTAGATATACTAAATTTGGTACCACATATTTTTCCATCTATGTCAAGAGGTGATGGTGTACTAAGCAATTGATGGCCTAGATGATACATTAACATTAAGGATGGACCCTACACCTGTCTCAACAAAGAGACTTCTATCCAAACCAGTCCCATACATAATTTGGATAGTCAAACTCAATGTGGTAAACTCCTGATCTCGGGTTAGTCGCGCGCCCCAACCAAAATCCTGGCTATTACGAAGGTACACATGACAAATAGTTTCGCACCACCGGCCTGAGTGGATAGTGAATGAATGAATGGATGAGTATGCAACTCCTGATCAATAAGTCCACATATCAATACTATACATCTTTGGGATCATCACCGGGCCTAGTACACTCTACGCCAGCTTGCCGCCCTATCAAGCTCACAATACAACTGGGTAAGTGGAAGAGACCTCACTACCCGCCTACCAATATCAGCCCGGATCGTCAATTGCGGACCCATTTAGGAGCGGGTTAGACTCAGCTGTAACGTCTTTGTAACGCCCTGAAAATCGGGGGTCGAGTATGAACTCGACTCCCGAGTTCCAACGCATCACTTATGCAACATACACGATGATGGTTAAATGTTGTCTGAGTTAGTGCAATAAACATGAATGAGATTATACCAAAGCAGTAATTCATACTCCAGATCCGTTGTATAAAAAGCAAGCGGAAGACTGACTGTATATATATATATGTAGAGAAACAAAATAAATGATTCATCATCCAGAGTATGAATCCTTCTGAGTCACAATATACATGTCTGTGTAATAAACAAAATGTCAAAATAACTAAATACAATCTCTGTAAATCCCATCGTCCCCGGCAGCCTAGTCGGCCGCCAATAATCGCATATACGAGAACTCCTCCTGGTCCTCGTCAGATCGGCTCCGCCTCCGAATAGCCGGATCGCCTAAACCGAGATGTAGTCCGGTTGGTGTGCGCAACACCGTCCCGTAACGTGGGAGTGAGTAGCTAACTCCGGTGGAACAAGAAGATATAAGTTATCATGTTACCAATACAACCAAGCAAAGAATGATAAAGCAAGAATCAAACACTCCTAGTTACTCGATTAATGCAAGTATGAATGCAGTATGATGGATGCCCTCACCACACCCTCCCTCATGCGACACCATCTCACGTTCGCGCATGCTTACATCCCACAGTTGCTCCACATCTTCCAGGCACATGCGATGCATGATGAGTATGATTACCGAGTTTTTAATTAATTCATTTCAAACAGCAGGTTGGGAAACTAAGGTACCTCCTCAGTATCATATCCAAACATGATCCAATCTAGGGTCGTCACCCTAGTTAATATCGACGATGGTGTGTTTTCTAGGTCACCGCAGAGACGCTGTGGTCGTTACGCACAAAGGTTGCACCACTCCCCCATCACCCCTTAAACGATTCATCACGATACAACTATACAGTAAACAGCCTAGTTCATACTCTATATATCGCGGCGAACCCTAAGGCACGCCGCAACTTCAGAGTATGCTCGCGGTCACTACAAAGGGTCGCTGTGCATGTGCACACAAAGACCGCACCACTCCCCATCACCTTATCGGTGTAGGCCGACAGCCGCGAATATAGTGTCCCATACCACCATAATCGGCTCACGAGTTGAATTGCTCACCGGTCACTACGGGAGGCACGTAGCCCCAGCCAGAGGCCGACATCTCGACCACGGTGTCCCATACCACCATGCCCGGCTCATGAGTCTTAACGGATCGAGGTACCATGGTTAACGGGATTTTCACTGGTAAGTTTGGTACCCTAGGTTCAAGCATTAGCGACCAAACATGGTGAACATACATAAGGCATACGGTTTATCGACATGTTCTATTAGCTCGAGCGCACAACAAGTTGGGCGATATGAGGCGCAGAAGCACCTCGTGTGGCCAACCACTATCGCCAACCGAAGTACGACACGGGTTCACCAACACATCGTGCGTGGCGGAATGAAACCCCAACCACATCTTCAAGTCTGACACGGATGCCTGGACTACGAACATAGTCCCAAGCTCACTCCAGAAACATGAAGTAAAGCATAGGGCAAAGCATGTATTATAAAACATGAAGTAAAGCATTTTATAAGGCATGTTGTAAAGCATGTTATCAAGCATGTTACGAAGCATGTTATAAAGCACTATACACATAGGGACACAAATGCCTAGAGTTCACAGGTGAGTGGTTAGAGTGAACAACCACATGGAGAGTGTCATATATGACTCTAAGGTAGCGGAGAATCCCATCTCAGCACCTAACTAAGGTTCTAACACTTAAACACTTACACTCGCAAGTGATTTCGCCAACACTTGGAATACACTACTTCAACATACATGACGTATGCTAGAGGAGGGTGTACTAGGGTTGCCCCGTTACCGAGCTAGTATTTTATACATATACAACATATTCATACAGCAAATAAACATAGCAAACACATCGGTAATTTTATACGTATAGGGTACTTCTACGTATACCCAATTTCGACATACATAGTGTTTACAAAGGAAGATAGATTTCGGCGATTCTTTTCGCCAAGCTAGTATTTTAATCATGTATTGTATAATCATACATTAAATACATATGACAAACATTATTCCAAAAGAAATACGTATACGGTATTTCTTCAATACGTATTTTCAACATACGGCACATTTACAAAGGAACATATATTTTAGCGATTCCTTTCGCCAAACTAGCATTTTATTCATATAGCATATAATCATACATTAAATAAACATGTCAAACATTTATCCAAGAAAAATACATATACGGTATTTATACGTATACCTAGAATATGTGAAATTCCATATTTCACACCGTTAATCAAAACAGAAACTAAGGCACTTTGTACATGTGCAATTGCAAGCAGATCATGAATCTACCATTATCCGACATTGAAAGCGTTGAAAACCGTAACTTATAAGCTTAAAGTCCTCACCTTTGCCTTTGGAAACGGAATAAATCGCAAGGGTGATGGATCTTCCGTCTACGGCCGATTTCTAGCCTAAAGAGCGGAATCGGTTAGTCTCAGATACACCCCACTTCGATTCCACCACAAATCAGACCTAGGGTTAGGTTTTCTTACCTTCAAATGAGGCGGAAAACACCGGGAGAACGCCGAGAATAAGGCGGTGTAGGCCGTGTAGCAATCCGGTGCAAGTGGAGGAAGATCGGCAACGATCTCCAAGTTCCTCCTCTCTTTTCTCTCTCTCCTTCTAGGGTTTCTCCCTAAATTCGTATGGCTGTGAGAGGGGCTGCTCTAAGCCCCTTTTATAGCCTCAAACATTACGAGAATAGACTTAGGTTCATGGGGTACCGCTTATATAGGATATTCGGCGCTTTTCCACTCAAAAGGGAGTTGGTAGGCTCTTTGAACCAAACGTCGACTTAAGCTCACCACCAACGGATCTACGTGGGATTACGTTTTTGACTCATTCGGATACGTAGATCGCACGTGGCGGACCACTTTCAGTTCGACGGTCAGTGGGCCACGATCAGAAATTCCGAGTACATGTAAATGTTCTTGAAATTTTTCTTAATCCGAGGGTGTAATTTGGTCCGATTCTGACGGTCAGGTTGCTTAATACTGACGCGTCAACGAACGATGCGATCACTATTCCAGATATTTATTTCGGCTTGTGAATAGTGTTTTACACACTACCACGTCCGATTCGAAACGAATGGCCGTGGAATATCGGATAAGGCCGATTTTTGAGATGATTGTTAAGCCCAAGTGGGGCGGTCCTAGTTCCTTAACTTCGGGTTAATCGGAATCCCGAGGTGCGATCTAGACCTAATACGAAGTTTCGTTTCACTCCCGAGAGCAGACGGGAATGAGTTTGGTTCTAAACTTTAGGGTAACCTAAGCACAATGATTCCGCAAGGTTTGGGTCTTGCAGATCGTATTTAAAGCGATCCTAACGGATTTCATATTTAATTGAGTTTAGTACTTAGTTAACTTTGTTAAATTTCTAAAGGATTTAATCCTATGTGATTTCTGGTCGAGGTGGTACTCGACCCAATGTATGGAATTTTTCAGGTCGTTACACTACCCCCCTTAAACAAAAATTTCGTCCTCGAAATTTATACTGTTCGTACTCCTCGAGAATCTGAGGGTAGTTCTTCCTGACTTCGGCCTCAGTCTCCCAGGTAGCTTCCTCCTCAGAATGATGTGTCCAAAGTACCTTCACAAGTGGGATGACCTTGCTACGCAGGACCTGCTCCTTCCTGTCAAGGATGCGCGTCGGCGCAACTCATACGTCGCATCCTCGCTCAACCGTACTGCTCCCATCCGATGATATGCGAAGGATCGGGAACGCATTTCTTCAAGACATAGATACATGAAATACGTTATGCGTAAGCAAGTGGTGTAGGCAAGGCGAGACGATACGCCACATCACCCACTCGATCCAGTATCTGAAATGGACCGATGAACCTCGGTGTGAGCTTCCCCTTCTTCCCAAACCGAAGGACTCCCTTCATAGGGGAAACCCGAAGGAACACATGATCACCAACCTCGAACTCCAGCGGTCGCCGCCTCGTATCGGCGTAACTCTTCTGTCTGCTCTGCGCTGTGAGTAATCGACGCCTGATAATGTCTACCTTCTCTGTAGTCGCCTGTACCAACTCTGGGCCAATCAGGCTACGCTCTCCAACCTCTGCCCAACAGTGCGGTGCTCTACAAGGTCGACCATATAGAGCCTCATATGGCGCCATGCCAATCGTCGCCTGGAAGCTGTTGTTGTAGGCGAACTCGCGTATGGAAGACAGTCGTCCCAACTGTCCTTGAAGTCCAACACACACGCTCGCAACATATCCTCCAGACCGATTCACTCGCTCTCTCGCCCATCGCCCGAGGATGAAACGCCGTATCGAACTCTCAACTTCACACCCATCGCCTCCCGGATACGAGTCCGGAAGATGGATGTGAACCGCGTGTCTCTCGTCCGACACAATCTCCAAAGGACGATCTCCCGATATACGATCTCCCCAGCGCTACCATCCGCAGAGTTCGTAACTCGATAGGGAGGAAATGGGCCGATTTGGTCAACCGGTCTACAATCACCCAAATGGAATCGTGCCCCTTCCTCGTCTCTCGGCAACCCCGATATGAAGTCCATGGAGATGAAGTCCCACTTCCACTCCGCTATAGGCATGGGCCGAAGCCCAGCCCAGAGGTCGGCGATGTTCGCCTTGACCCGCCGGGGCATGTCGACATCGAGACACATACTCAAAGAATGTGGGCCTTCATGTTATCCCACCAATACGTCCGTCTCATATCCGGTACATCTTCGTGCTACCAGGATGCATCGCAAACTTCGAGTTATGAGCGGACTCGAGAAGCTCGCGTCTCAAGTCGTGCACATCCGGAACACATAGGCGGCCACGGAACCGTAAACCCCATCGATCCAACTCTCCACTCGGAGTCCACATGGCCGCTAGCCCGCTCTCGAAGCTCGACAACCGTGCATCGCCCTCTTGGGCCTCAACAATCCTCTGTCGTCGATAAGTGGCCGCACCCGAATGTGCGCAACACACTCAAATGGCTCCTCGACAGCTGAGTCTCGTCGAAGTCCCGCACAAACTCTACCATATCCCACTCGGCTATCATCGGCGGTGCCGCAAATGCACCGCCTTCTTGCGGCTCAACGCGTCCGCCACAAGGTTCGCTTGCCGGATGATGGTAGGAAACCTCGAACTTGAAGTCCTTCAAGGTCTCCATCCATCTATACTGTCTCATATTCAAATCTCGCCGCGTGAATATGTATTTAAGGCTCTTGTGGTCGCAGTAAAAGCTCGAACTCCTCACCATAGAGGTAATGTCTCCGAGCTTCAATGCAAAGATGACACCGCCAACTCCTGTGTCATGTGTAGGGTAATTCTCCTCGTGCTTCCTTAATTGTCTCGAGGCATACGATATCACCCTATCTTTTCGCATCAACACACAACCCAAACCAACGCGAGACGCGTCAAGATACACCGTGTATTTCACCCCTTGCTCGGCAATACTAGCACAGGGGGCGGACGTCAACTTGTCCTTCGCCTCCTTAAAGCCGCCTCCGCCTTCTCATTCCAGGCGAACTTCTGTGTCCTTCCGAGTCACCGAGACAAGGGCCGGCGATCTTCGAGAAATCCCGAATAAAACGTCTCAGTAGTACCCACCTGTGCCAAGGAAACTTCACCTCACCTCAAGAATCGATTCAAAGCCGCCGCCAATCCCGAACCGCAGCCTACCTTAGCAAGGTCCATCAAGCTATCCCATCCTTGGACACTACATGTCCCAGAACTTGACTTCCTCCCGAAGTCGCACTTCTCATCATTGCGCAAACAACCTGGTTCTTCTTCGTGTCCAATACCGCCGCAAGTGCTCCTCGTGCTCCTCCCGACTCGTGGAGTATATCAAGATGTCATCGATGAAGACGATGACGAATCGGTAGAGGAAGGGCCGAAATACCCGGTTCATCAGATCCATGAACACGGCTGGTGCGTTCGTCAGACCGAACGACATCACTAAGAACTCGTAGTGCCCAAAGCACGTCCCGAAGGCCGTCTCTTCTCGCACGTCCTCCTCTCTCACACGCAACTGGTGGTAACCTGACTGGAGATCAATCTTTGAGAAATACTTCGCCCCTCTCAACTGATCGAACAGATCGTCAATCCTGGGCAAAGGATACTTGTTCTTCACCGTGACCTGGTTCAACCTACGGTAATCAATACACAACCGTAGCGACCCGTCCTTCTTCTTCACGAACAACACAGTGCTCCCCAAGGAGACACACTAGGTCGGATAAAACCTCTCTCTACAAGTACATCAACCGTGTCCGCAGCTCCTCCATCTCACATGGAGGCATACGATAAGTAGGCAACGAGATGGGCGTCGCACCAGGCGTAAGATCTATCGTAAAATCAATCTCACGCCGAGGAGGTAAACCCGGATAGTCTCAAACACGCCGCGAAGTCTCGAACCACCGGCGTACTATCTACCGTCGGACCATCGGTCGGCACAAGCAAAGCAAAGATAACAATCAACTCGACAGGTATTAACCGACTCCGCACCGGAACGTGAAAGCCGTACCGTCAGTCCATAGGCCGTCACGATCCGAGTGTCGCACCTACCTCCGCCTCATCCCGGTGAGCCAATCCATGCCAAGGATAACGTCGTAGTGCCACAAACGGAGCAACAATGAGGTCGACGAGCACCGTGTCGCTACCCAAGACTACCGAGCAACCCTCGCACAATCGTGTGACATCCGAACAAGTCCCAGAGTCGTAGTGAGTCTCATTCCCTTAGTGGGAATCGTATGCAAAGATAGGCGCTTCACCGCCCCACAAGAAATAATAGAAGTAGTGGACCCAGTGTCCACCAATAAAGAGACGGAGTGTCGTGAATAAAAGCCGTACCCTCGAAAGCCGCGGAGCCGGAACCGACGTCTCGTGTGCCTCGCCCACGAGAGTATGAACGCGAGCCTCGCCGCCGGCGGTTCGGCCGAGGAGCCAAGGGTCGCCGTGGCGGCCGAAGGCCGCACAGAGGCTCGGAAGGAAGGATGTGCGGAGCCGCCGTCAGCGGTGGAGCCGATATGGCTCGTGTGGGCGAGAACGGCCCATCATCCGTGGCGAGAGAAACCACCGTCCTTCATCCGCGCGAAGCAACTCCCGATAGGATGACCCCGTTTCCCGCAAGACGTGTGTCACAACAGGGCGCCTCATCCGAGCCCCCGGCGCCGCGATCCAGGAGGCGAGTCAACACGAGGCCTCTGCCAGGATAGGCCTCGCTCCGTATCTCCCGTCGTGGCCTCGCAACCATAGTGCCACGTGATCGGCCAACCGGTCCACATCCGCTCGCCGTCATAGACATATGAACCAAGGCCGCATATGTAGGTATGGTGAGGCAAGATATCTTCGACCGTATCTCCGGCCGCAAGCCCAATGAAAATCGACGCATCCGCATCCGCTCGTCCACTAGTATAGTCGGGACAAAGCGGCCCAACTCGGTGAAGCGGTGCTCGTACTGTAATGGTCATACCTCCCCGCCCGAGGCGCAGAACTCGTCCTCCCGCTCATGTCGGTAAGTCGGCGGGTAGTATTTCTCATGGAACCGAACTCAAACGCCTCCCTGTGTCCATACGTAGTCTCCGCCGCGATGCACCGCAACACACCGTCCCACCATAAACTCGTCTCTCTCTCAAACATGAAGGCGGCCGCTCTACCTCGCTTCCGCCTCGAGCAATGCAAAGATCCGAAGCATCTTCGAGATGCGGTCAAGCCAAAACTCGCCTCCTCGGGCCCATGAGTGCCCATGAACGAAGGAGGCCTCAAGCGCCGAAACCGCCGAGTAGACCGCGCGTGCCGACATCTCCGCAGGAGGCACCACGGGTGGAGGCAGGGGCACATCCTCACACCGAGCAGAGGCTCGGGGTGCCCGGCAGACAAACAGAGTCGTAGGTGGAGTCGCACTACCACCACGGATAAGGCCTCGCCGATAGTGGCCATAAGTCGCCGATGCCGCTCCCTCAGACCGCCGCCGCCGCCGCGTCGCACCGGCCGTCGTCTCGTCGCATTCGCCGTCGTCGCACCGCCGCCGATGCATCATCATCACGCCCGCTCAAACCTATCGGCCGGCGGAGTGCACGGGAGTCTCCGCCGCGCAGACGATGATGGCCGAATCGCTCACGACCGGGCGTGTATGGTGGCAACCCGCGCAGGGACCAGCAGGGGCCGATCGGATCCCAACCCACGGTCCGTAGGACCACTACTACTAGAAGGTGTCCGGTCCATGGAGCCGTCAAAAGGAGATGTGCGGTGCTCGCGATATACTGTCGCGGCATGCCCTATACAACACAGTACAAAGATTTGTGAGATACAAAGATAATACACTCCATAAAGCACTTAAGCATTCCACACATCATCAAACAAAAGAGGCTATATGCTTTTCATTAACTCAAAATTGTCATAATACATGAACTACGTAGTTTACATGAATCATGACCGAAATTACATTATAGCCAATACATCCACACATCAAACACTAACATTCTACTACCTAATACATCATCGAACGAAAAACAAACCGCCTATCGCAGTAACCAAAGCAAACACAACAAACAACGATATGGATGACTAACATCCGAAGTAGGCGTGGAGGAGGAGCATTCTTATCCCGCGCACAAGACAGATGGCCTTCACAGACGGGACATCTTCTTGAAATTCTTCTTCATGTAGGCTTCATTCTCTTCAAGTTTAGTTCGAACTTGACCAAGCTCACCAATTCCGTCCAATCTCACCGAACTTGTCCAACCTCTTGTCATGCAGGCGGCTTGCCTCTCCTCAAAACGGGTAAATCGCGCATCGATACATCTCGATCCACACCCCGCTCCCGAGCCGCAGGGGTGAACTCTCCTCCGTGTCCCGAGCCTCCGGTTCTTCCTCCCGTATGTCATCACCGCGCTCCTCATCACCGTCACCGGAGGTCAACACTCTCTTCGCCGGCGCTATCCGACTCATCTCCCGTACTCATCGAGCCCGCTTGCCGCCGTTGGGGGCCGATCTTCATATTCCTAAGTGTCGCTTCATTTATGATTCGGACCTGCAAGATCCTCCATATTCAATCAGAGCCTACATCACGAGCCATCCCGCAGATCGCCGGCCAAATGGGAGCGAAAGATCGTTCCTCGGCGTAACGAACCACATTAACTATCCGGGATAGGATGAATGGGCAGCATATGTTTTCCCAAAGGCGTCCCATCTTGTACAGTAAAGTCCACCATCACCCTAGTACATTCCGTGCGGTTACCCCACCGTGGGTATACATTGTATGTGAAGATGTGATGGAGCAAATGGAAGTCTTCGACATCTTTGTCGCCGCAATACAACTTCCTCGCTTCCAAGTAACCCTACGACCACAGAGAAATCGCGGCGGCGATCCCTTTCCGCGCACTCCTAGAGAAGTCATCACTAGGTCAGTACTTGACCAAGCGGGATCTTCGTGATTCGAGCCACTTCGTCCACAAAGTGATGGTGCGCCTTATGCCTCTCACAGAGACAGTAAACTGAAGAGGCTCTATTGATGCGTCTATAATGTGAGCGTAGAAGGCACGAACCGTGTGCTCACATGCGGGAGACTCGCCTTCAAAAATATGATTCCACCCGATATCCACCAAGTGGCCATCATCTCGGGTGTAGGCCAAACATCCCCTCATCCACATGAGCTTCAAACACTACCTTGCGGCCCGCGAAGCGCCCATATTCCATGCCTATTGGATAAGCATTCCGGCGGGGTGGTCAGGATCCAGGTCTCGCTTGACCTAAACTCCCGCACGGTACTTGTGCCGGCCCCAACATCGATTTTCTTCTAGAACGGGCCTGGCCTACTTGGGCCTGCGTCATCGGCCGCATGTTTTCTCTCTTTCCCATGAAGGATAGGATGGAGGAAATGGAGAAAATGGTGGCCACCACACCAAGGAGGGCCATGAAAATTTTCCAAAATGGGAAACAAGGGCTGACCTCTTTTACCTTCCACAATCAACAACCCAATAGGTGTGGAAGAAGCTCAAGAGGTAGAAAATGAAGAAGGAACAAAAAGAAAGTGGAATGGGTTGGGAGATTACCCGATTTTGAGCTCCAAGGAGGGTTATGAGAGCTCCAACTTGTGAAAATGGGGAAAGGGAGAGGCTAGGGCTGTTGTAGGAGGTAGGTGTGTGTGAGTTATGGAAGAAAATGGAGGGATTGAAGGTTTGGAGGGATGGTTTTTCTAAAAATCGAAAATGGAGGTGGGGTGCTTGAAAAAGAGGGAAATGGGAGAGAAGGAGCTCCACCCCTTAAAACCTAATCTAATGCAAAAACCGCACGTGCCATGGGGTATAAGGGACCAAACCGACCACCCTCATGTTTAGAAACACGCCGGAAAACGGACGGAGGCGCGGTCCGCCGGGCCGGCGCGGTGGCGCCGCGGCCGGATTGGCCGAGAGCGCCGCCGCGGTCCGGTCTTGTTCACTGACACCCAGGTGCCAAATCCACCCCGACTTGGTCCAAAATGTTAACGGATTAGTCGTGGGGGCCCACGAACTCGCTTTGTGCCAAAACGGTCGGCCCAGAAAGTTCGACATAACTGTTTTTCCCGATTTTTAACGACTTATTTTTGGTAATTTGTGACCGGGACACGTCAATAGATGGTCTAGGAGTGACTTGGGGTCCATAAGTGTGGTCGGGATCGAGTACGCACTCGATCAAACCGTCCGTGTGTGCGGCGAATCTCGCCGAACGGCGAAATCGGGAGACCCTAAGACTGTTGTTATATTTTGCGCACCCTCCTAAGTGTAATGCGTCAGCGTACGTAGTGGGGACATAACTCAGGTCCGGTTTATTCAAAATCATGCTCTGATACCAACTTGTAACGCCCGAAAATCGGGGTCGAGTATGAACTCGACTCCCGAGTTCCAACGCATCACTTATGCAACATACACGATGATGGTTAAATGTTGTCCGAGTTAGTGCAATAAACATGAATGAGATTATACCAAAGCAAGAATTCATACTCCGGATCCGTTGTATAAAAAGCAAGCGGAAGACCGATCGTATATATATATATGTAGAGAAACAAAATAAATGATTCATCATCCAGAGTATGAATCCTTCGAGTCACAATATACATGTCCGTGTAATAAACAAAATGTCAAAATAACTAAATACAATCTCTCTCAGAATCCCATCACCCCGGCAGCACTTAGTCGAAGCCGCCGTTGAATCGCATATACGAGAACTCCTCCGGTCCTCGTCAGTAATCGGGCTCGCCTCCGTAATAGCCGGATCGCCTAAACCCGAGACAGAGTCCGGTTGGTGTGCGCAACACCGTCCCGTAACGTGGGAGTGAGTAGCTAACTCGGTGGAACAAGAAGATATAAGTTATCATGTTACCAATACAAATCAAGCAAGAATGATAAAGCAAGAATCAAACACTCCTAGTTACTCGACAATGCAAGTATGAATGCAGTATGATGGATGCCCTCACCACACCCTCCCTCATGCGACACCATCTCACGTTCGCGCATGCTTACATCCCACAAAGTGCTCCACATCTTCCAGTGCACATGCGATGCATGATGAGTATGATTACCGAGTTTTTAATTAATTCATTTCAAACAAACAGGTTGGGAAACTAAGGTACCTCCTCTTGTATCATATCCAAACATGATCCAATCTAGGGTCGTCACCCTAGTTAATATCGACGATGGTGTGTTTTCTAGGTCATCGCAGAGGTCGCCTGTGGTCAAGTTACGCACAAAGGTTGCACCACTCCCCCATCACCCCTTAAACGATTCATCACGATACAACTATACGTAAACAGCCTAGTTCATACTCTATATATCGCGGCGAACCCTAAGGCACGCCGCAACTTCGAGTATGCTCGCGGTCACTACAAAGGGTCGCTGTGGCCGTGCACACAAAGACCGCACCACTCCCCATCACCTTATCGTTGTAGGCCGACGGCCGCGAATATAGTGTCCCATACCACCATAATCGGCTCACGAGTGAATTGCTCACCGGTCACTACGGGGAGGCACGTAGCCCCTGGGCCAGAGGCCGACAGCTCGACCACGGTGTCCCATACCACCATGCCCGGCTCATGAGTCTTAACGGATCGAGGTACCATGGTTAACGGGATTTTCACCGGAAGTTTGGTACCCTAGGTTCAAGCATTAGCGACCAAACATGGTGAACATACATAAGGCATACGGCCATCGACATGTTCGGTTAGCTCGAGCGCACAACAAGTTGGGCGATATGAGGCGCAGAAGCACCTCGTGTGGCCAACCACTATCGCCAACCGAAGTACGACACGGGTTCACCAACACATCGTGCGTGGCGGAATGAAACCCCAACCACATCTTCAAGTCTGAGCACGATGCCCGGACTACTTAACATAGTCCCAAGCTCACGGCCAGAAACATGAAGTAAAGCATAGGGCAAAGCATGTATTATAAAACATGAAGTAAAGCATTTTATAAGGCATGTTGTAAAGCATGTTATCAAGCATGTTACGAAGCATGTTATAAAGCACTATACACATAGGGACACAAATGCCTAGAGTTCACAGTGAGTGGTTAGAGTGAACAACCACATGGAGAGTGTCATATATGACTCTAAGGTAGCGGAGAATCCCATCTCAAGACCTAACTAAGGTTCTAACACTTAAACACTTACACTCGCAAGTGATTTCGCCAACACTTGGAATACACTACTTCAACATACATGACGTATGCTAGAGGAGGGTGTACTAGGGTTGCCCTGCGTTACCGAGCTAGTATTTTATACATATACAACATATTCATACAGCAAATAAACATAGCAAACACATCGGCGAATTTTATACGTATAGGGTACTTCTACGTATACCCAATTTCGACATACATAGTGTTTACAAAGGAAGATAGATTTCGGCGATTCTTTTCGCCAAGCTAGTATTTTAATCATGTATTGTATAATCATACATTAAATACATATGACAAACATTATTCCAAAAGAAATACGTATACGGTATTTCTTCAATACGTATTTTCAACATACGGCACATTTACAAAGGAACATATATTTTAGCGATTCCTTTCGCCAAACTAGCATTTTATTCATATAGCATATAATCATACATTAAATAAACATGTCAAACATTTATCCAAGAAAAATACATATACGGTATTTATACGTATACCTAGAATATGTGAAATTCCATATTTCACACCGTTAATCAAAACAGAAACTAAGGCACTTTAGACATGTGCAATTGCAAGCAGATCATGAATCTACCATTATCCGACATTGAAAGCGTTGAAAACCGTAACTTATAAGCTTAAAGTCCTCACCTTTGCCTTTGGAAACGGAATAAATCAAGCAAGGGTGATGGATCTTCCGTCACGCCGATTTCTAGCCAAAGAGCGGAATCGGTTAGTCAGATACACCCCACTTCGATTCCACCACAAATCAGACCTAGGGTTAGGTTTTCTTACCTTCAAATGAGGCGGAAAACACCGAGAGAACGCCGAGAATAAGGCGGTGTAGGCCGTGTAGCAATCCGGTGCAAGTGGAGGAAGATCGGCAACGATCTCCAAGTTCTCCCTCTCTTTTCTCTCTCTCCTTCTAGGTTTCTCCCTAAATTCGTATGGCTGTGAGAGGGGCTGCTCTAAGCCCCTTTTATAGCCTCAAACATTACGAGAATAGACTTAGGTTCATGGGGTACCGCTTATATAGGATATTCGGCGCTTTTCCACCAAAAGGGAGTTCGGTAGGCCTCTTTGAACCAAACGTCGACTTAAGCTCACCACCAACGGATCTACGTGGGATTACGTTTTTGACTCATTCGGATACGTAGATCGCACGTGGCGGACCACTTTCGGCCCGACGGTCGGTGGGCCACGATCGAAATTCGAGTACATGTAAATGTTCTTGAAATTTTTCTTAATCCGAGGGTGTAATTTGGTCCGATTCTCGACGGTCGGTTGCTTAATACCGACGCACAACGAACGATGCCGATCACTATTCCGATATTTATTTCGGCTTGTGAATAGTGTTTTTCACACTACCACGCTCCGATTCGAAACGAATGGCCGTGGAATATCGGATAAGGTGATTTTTGAGATGATTGTTAAGCCCTGGGGCGGTCCTAGTTCCTTAACTTCGGGTTAATCGGAATCCCGAGGTGCGATCTAGACCTAATACGAAGTTTCGTTTCACTCCCGAGAGCAAGACGGGAAATGAGTTTGGTTCTAAACTTTAGGTTAACCTAGCGTCAATGATTCTGCAAGGTTTGGGTCTGCAGATCGTATTTAAAGCGATCCTAACGGATTTCATATTTAATTGAGTTTAGTACTTAGTTAACTTTGTTAAATTTCTAAAGGATTTAATCCTATGTGATTTCTGGTCGAGGTGGTACTCGACCCAATGTATGGAATTTTTCAGGTCGTTACAGTCTTGAAAATCGAGGGTCGAGTAGCAACTCAACACCCGAGTTCCAAAATATCACTTATGCAACACAAATGCTTATGATTGAATGTTGTCTGTGTTAGTGCAATAAACATGAGTGAGATTATACCAAAATAGTAATCCATACTCTAGATCAATGTATAAAATGCAAGTGGAAGACTGAAAAACATATATAGATGTGTATACAACAAAACGATCTCGATCTGTCTCCAAAGTATAATTACTTCACTGAGTCATCATATACATGTACTGAATCAAAAATAAAATGTCAAAATAATAGTCCAACTGTCATGATAGCCCAGTAGTCCCGTAAATCCGGATTACCTAAGCAAAGCCGCCGGAGAACTGCATGATGGAAAACTCATCCTGATCTTCATAATAATCAGGGTCAGCCTCCTGTGAATCGTCGGTACCTGCATCTAAGACAGAGTCTAGTGGGTGTCCAGAACACCGTCCCGTAACGTGGGAGTGAGTAGCTAACTCAATGGAACAATAAACCATAGGTTAACATGTTATCAATTAAGTCAAGCAGTAATGATAATGCAGTACAATCAACATTCCTAAGTACTGTAATTAATGAAAGGATGAGATGCGATTACGATGCATGCCATCCCCAACATACTCCCTCGTGCGGCATCATCTTACGTCCGCGGTATGCTGTCACCCTCAGTGCTTCACATCTTCTAGGCACATGCAATGCGATGATGAACATGATTACCGAGTTGTTATTAGTCCATTTCAAACAGCAGTATTGGGAAATTAAGGTACCTTCCGTATATCATTCCCCAAACAATGATCCATTCTAGGGTCATCAGTCCTAGACGATGGTGTGTTTCTAGGTCACTGCAAGGGTTGTCAGGACTGTTACACGGAATCGTTACACCACTCCCCCATCACCTTATTAATATAGGCCTGGTTTATACTCTGTTACTACGGGAAGGCTCGTCGCCTCATCGCAGATTTAGAGTATGCTCGAGGTCACTACACTGGGTACGGTCAGGGCTGTCAGGGCTGTTACACGGAATCGTTGCACCACTCCCCTATCACCCATCAAAGCAGTGTAGGCCGACAACTCGAATATAGTGTCTCATATCACCATAATTAGCTCACGAGTCTAGTTGCTCAATGGTCACTACGGGGAGGCTCGTGGCCCCAGTGTAGGCCGACAGCTCAACCACGGTGTCCCATACCACCATGCCTGGCTCATGAGTCTTAGGTGATCGAGGTACCTTGGTTAATAGGATTCCACTGGTAAGGTTAGTACCTCAGGTTCAAACAGTAGCGTCCAAACATGGTGAACATACATTAGACAGATCGGGTTACTTGACGAGCTCAGCTAGCTCGAGTGCACAACAAGTTGAACGATATGAAGCGCATAAGCACTTCGTATGGCCAGCAACTATTGTCAACTGAAGTACGACTCAGGTTCATCGAACACATCTCGCATGGCGAATGAATCTCAGCCACGCATTCATTTCCATTTCTGATTACATGGACTATAATCATAGCCCCAAACACAATCAATCCTTATTCAAAAGCATGTAGAGTAAACAGAATAAACAATGTAATTCAAGCATGTTATAAGGCATGTTATAAAGCACAATATAAATAGAAAATATAAACACATATATTTCATAAGTAAGCGGTTAAATTAAACAACCAACATGGAGGAAACATATATATCTCTAAGGTAGTTGAGAATCCCATCTTAACACCTACCTAAAGCACGATCATCTAAGCACTTACTCTTACAAGCATTTTCACAAACACTTAGAATACACTATGCTAACATACATAGTGTATATTAGAAGGAAAACATATATTAAGGCGAACCCTTTCGCCAAGTAAGTATTATACACATATATAGCATGTTCATACATTAAATAATCATGGCAAACACACTTTTGAAATTTATACGTATACGGTACTTTCTACAAATACGAGGAAAACAGTATATTCAACATAGTTAACGTAAAACCGAAAAATGAAACGGACAACACTTTATACATGTGCAATAAGATACAGATCATGAATCTATCATTATCTGACATTGAAAGCATTGAAAACCATAATATATATGTCTAAAGTCCACACCTTACGCCGTAGAAGCGTAATGAACTCGATAGATTCGCTAAGCTTTAGTATACGACAGTTTGGCAACCTATAGAATGAAATAGATTAGCTACTTCATCATTTGTAATGTTCATAACCCTAGATCAGATTAGGGTTAGGGTTTCTTACCTAGAAACGAAGTCAGAATCTCCGAAAAAGTGATTAGAATGGTGTGGTTAAGCTTGTAGAGCGGCAGGGAAAAATAGCAGGGAGATTCTCCCACTTCTCTCACACTTTCTCTCTCTTTTCTCTCTTCTCTCTCCTGGGGTTTTTCTCAAATTTGTATGGCTGAATGAGAGAGGGTTTAAGGTCCTTATATAGCCTAAAACCTCACCGAAATAGACCCAAGATCAAGGTATACTTAGGTTATAACCAAAGTGGGTCTGTTTCAGCTCAACGGAGCACTTCTGGAGCCCCCCCTTGAGCCAAAGGTCGGACTTAAGCTCACAGACTATGGATCTAGGTGGAGTTAAGTTTTTGTTCCAGTCAAATTCTCAGATCACGCGTGGCGGACCAGTTTCAGTTCAGCGGTCATCGAATCTCGATCAGGGTTACAAGTACACAGACATTTATGGGAAATGTTTCCTGATCCGATGGTGTATTTGGGTCAGATTCTAACGGTCTGATTGCTTATAATTGGCCCGCAAATGTCAAGTCTCAGATTACTTAGATTTTATTAAATTTCTAAAGAAAACCAAGTTTTCTCACACTCCTCTCTCCGGGCTCAAGCGAATAGCCGTGGGACACTATCTGGATTTAATTTCTGAGATGGTTGTCAAGCCCAGCGAGACAGTCCTCATTCTATAACCTCGTATCATTCGAACTTTCGATGTGCGGTCCAGATCTAATACGGAGTTTCAATGTGCTCTCGAGAGCAGTCGGGTAATGAGTTTGATCCTAGATTTTAGGGTAACCTAGCGTTAATGATTCTACAAGTTTTGGGTCTTGTAGATCGTATTTAAAGTGATTCAAGTGGATTTCATGGGTGATCTAGTTTAAAACTTAGTTAACTTTGTCTAATTTCTAAAGGATTTGATCCTAAGTGATTTCTACCTGAGGTGGTACTCGGGTCGTTGTACGAAATTTTTTGAGTCGTTACAATCTACCCCCCTTAATGAAAATTTTCATCCTCAAAATTAGTACCTTTTCGTACTCCTTGAGAAGCTGAGGGTAGTTCTTTCGGATCTCGGCTTCCTCCCAGGTAGCTTCCTCCAATGTATGATGCGTCCACAATACCTTCATGAGTGAAATCACTTTACTGCGCAACACCTGCTCCTTCCTGTCTAGGATACGTGTTGGACGCAGTACATATGTGGCATCATCGCTCAACTGCACCTCCTCCCAATGGATGATGTGTGAAGGATCAGGAACGTATTTCTTCAACATAGATACATGAAATACGTTGTGCACGCCCGCAAGTGGTGTGGACAAAGCGAGACGATATGCTACCGCACCCACTTGGTCAAGTATCTGAAACGGCCTGATAAACCGTGGCATAAGCTTCCCCTTCTTCCCAAACCGAAGAACTCCCTTCATAGGGGAAACTCTGAGGAATACGTGATCTCCAACCTCAAACTCAAGCGGTTGCCTTCTCGTATCGGTGTAGCTCTTTTGTCTGCTCTGTGCTATAAGAAGTCGACGCTTGATAATGTCGATCTTCTCAGAGGTCGCCTAAACCAACTCTGGGCCAATCAAGCTCTTCTCACCAACTTCTGCCCAGCAATATGGTGCTCTGTAAGGGCACCCATACAAAGCCTCGTAAGGAGCCATACCAATACTCGCCTGAAAGTTATTGTTGTACACGAACTCTACATAAGGAAGACAGTCATCCCAACTGTCCTTAAAATCCAAGACACAGGCCCGTAACATGTCCTCCAAAAATTGATTCACCTGCTCTGTCTTCCCATCGGTCTGAGGGTGAAACGTAGTACTGAACTTCAGCTTCACACCCATCGCTTCCTGGGCACGAGTCCAGAAGATAGATGTGAATCGCGTGTCGCAGTTTACACGATCTCTAAAGGAACTCCATGCATATGGACTATCTCTCTGATGTACAACCTGGCCAAGTCGTCTGCAGAGTTCGTAACTCTGATAGGGAAAAAATGAGCTGATTCGGTCAACCGGTCCATGATCACCCAGATGGAATCATGTCCCTTCCTCATCTTCGACAGCCACGATATGAAATCTATAGAGATGAGGTCCCACTTCCATTCAGCTATGGGCATGGGCTGAAGGAGTCTAGGAGGTCGGCGATGCTCGGCCTTAACCTCCTGACACGTGAGACAACGTGAAACATACTCGGTGATATGAACCTTTATATTATCTCACCAATACGATCGCCTCATGTCCTGGTACATCTTCGTGCTACAGATGCATCGCAAGCTTCGATCTGTAGGCAGTCTCGAGAAGCTCCTGTCTCAAGTTATGAATATCTGGAACGCATAGGCAGCCACAGTATCATAGACCCCCATCTGTGCCAACTCTCCACTCAGAGTCCCTGGTGTCGCTAGCTTGGTCTCGAAGCTCAGACAACCGATCATCGCCCTTCTGGGCCACGATAATCCTATCATCAATAAGTGGCCACACCCGAACATGCGCGACACACTCAAATGGCTCCTCCATGGTGAGTTTCTGCTCGAAGTCCCGCACGAACTCCAACATATCCCATTCACCTATCATCAGCGGAGCCGCAAATGCAATAGCCTTTTTGCGGCTCAACGCATCTGCCACAAGGTTGGCCTTGCCAGGATGGTAGGAGACCTCGAACTTGAAGTCCTTCAAGGTTTCCATCCATCAGTGCTGCCTCATATTCAAGTCCCGCTGAGTGAATATATACTTAAGGCTCTTGTGGTCGTATAAAAGCTCGAACTCCTCTCTGTAGAGGTAATGTCTTTAGAGCTTCAATGTAAAGATAACAGCTGCTAATTCCAGGTCATGCGTTGGGTAATTCTCCTCGTGCTTCCTTAATTGTCTCGAGGCACATGCAATCACCCTGTCCTTCTGCATAAGGACAACCTAAACCAACGCATGACGCGTCAGTGTATATAATGTACTTAACCCCTTGCTCTGGCAATATTAGCACAGTGGCGAATGTCATTCTGTCCTTCAACTCCTGAAAAGTTGTTTTCGCCTTCTCATTCCAGGCAAACTTCAGATATTTACACGTCAACTGTGACAACGGCCTGGCAATCTTTGAGAAGACTCAAATGAAGCACCGATAATACCCTGCCAGGCTAAGAAAACTCTTCACCTTAGTAACCAAGCCAGGCTGCTTCCAATCATGAGCCGCGGCTACCTTAGCGAGGTCCACAGCTATCCCATCCTTGGACGCTACATGTCCTAGGAACTTGACTTCCTCCTGCCAGAAGTCGCACTTCTTATACTGTGCGAACAACTGGTTCTTCTTCAAAGTATCCAACAACGCTCTCAAGTGCTCCTCGTGCTCTTCCCGACATGTGAAATATATCAGGATGTCACCAATGAATACGATGACGAATCGGTATAAGAATGGCCGAAATATCCTGTTTATCAAGTCCATGAACACGACCGGTGCATTCGTAAGACCGAACGACATCACTAGGAACTCGTAATGCCCAAAACAAGTCCTGAAAGTTGTCTTATGCACATCTTCATCTCTGACGCGCAACTGGTGGTACCCTGACTGCAGTCGATCTTTGAAAAATACTTTTCCCCCTTTAACTGATCAAACAGATCATCTATCCTGGGCAAAGGATACTTGTTGTTCATGGTGACTTGGTGCAACCTATGGTAATCAATACATAACCATAGCGAACCATCTTTCTTCTTTACAAACAGTACAGGTGCTCCCCAGGGAGACACACTAGGTCGTATAAAGCCCTTCTCTACCAGCCCGTCAATCTGTTTCTGCAGTTCCTCCATCTCACACGGAAGCATGTGATACATCGGTAATGAAATAGATGTCGCACCAGGCGCAAGATCAATGGTGAAGTCGATCTCCGGCCGAGGAGGTAACTGAGGAATCGGTTCAAACACGCCCGCAAAAGCCTGAACTACAGACGTATCCACAAGCGTCGGAACATCAATAGCCTCTAATGAAGAAGCGTAACATCTGAATCGAGTAACGTGACTAACCTGAATAGGAAAAGTAAAGGTCGTGCCCTCTGGTCCGTGGGCTGTAACCATCCTAGTCTCGTAAACGATCTCTGCTCGCATCTTAGTGAGCCAGTCCATACCGAATATAACATCGTAATGGAAGAGGGGGATGACGATCAGGTCGATCAATATCGTTCTGCCACCCAAGTCTATCGGGCAGCCCTCACACATACTAGTAACATCAGAGAAGTCCCTGTGGCAGTGATGACCCTCACTCCTCTCGTAGGAGCAGTAATTAAACCCAGTCGCTTGACTGTCATGCATGAGATCATAGAGGTAGTGGACCTAGTGTCCACCAATAAAAAGATAGGAGTACCTTGGACATGTGCAGTGACCTCAAAGGACATAGGCACTGAAGGTGCTGTCTCTGGTTCCTCTGCTGTAAGCGCATGAACACGCGCCTGTTGAGATCGGTTGGGCTGAGGCACCATTGGTCGTTAAGGCAGCCTAAAGCGAGGTACAGGAGGTCTGAAAGATGGATGTGTAGGGGCAATCCGTAGTTGTGGAGCCGATAAAGCCTGAGGGTGAGGGCGATTAATCTTCTGCGGCGGGGAGAACCCGCTATCCCTCATCCGAGCAAAGTAGCTCTCGACAGGGTGACCCGGTCTCCTGCAGTATATACAGGTCACACCTGGACGCTTCATCGGAACCACTGGTGCTGCAATCCTGGGAGGCGAATCAGTACGAGGAAAGGCCTACTCAGCGTATCCGGTCGTGGCCTAGGCACCATAGGGCCACGAGAGCTTGTTAAACGGTCTACATCCTTCTCTGCCTGAATCGACATATGAATCAACTCCGCATAAGATGATATACGGATACAGCACATCTTCGACCGGATGTCAGGTCGCAAGCCCTCAGAAAAATGCCTAATCAGCATCCTGCTCATCAGCAAGGATAGTAGGAATAAAGTGGCCCAACTCAGTAAAGCGATGCTCATACTCAGTAACTGTCATTTCTCCCTGTTTGAGGCGTAGGAACTCATTCTCCCTCTCATGTCGATAGGCCTAAGGATAATATTTCTTGTGGAAGCAGAACTCAAAGGCAGCCCACGTCCATATATATCCTACTGCGATGGTTTGCAGTATACTGTCCCACCACAAGCTAGCCTCCTTCTTGAACATAAAGGCGGCTAACTCGACCTGCTCAACCTCAGTACAATGCAGCATCTTCAGTATCTTGGAGATGCGGTCTAACCAGTATTCAGGCTCCTCGGGTCTGTGAGAACCTGTGAAAGTAGGAGGCCTCAAGCGGTGGAATCGCTCGAGAAGACCCTGAGTACCCACATCCCCCGCAGTGTAGGTAGCAGGCGAAGGTGGAGGTATATCCTCAGCCTGAGGAGGAGGCTCGGCAGTCTCAGTAGGGCATGTAGATGGCGGAGGTGGAGTCGCATTCCCACCCTGAGATAAGACCGCCAAGAGTTACTGGTGCTGCTACTGCATCAACATCATCATCTGCTCAAACCTATCGGCAGGTGGAGCAGCCTGTGGCTCATACTGTGTCGAAGAGGATACCCGATTCTGCTCGTGAACCGGTGGTTTAAAAGGTGGCAGTCCACCAATAGGACTAGCAGAAGGTTGATCTGAGCTAGAACACAGGTCCGTAGGACCACCTCTGCGAGGATGAGTCTGGTCCATCGAGTCAGTGAGCAAGAGGGGTGTCATGCTCCTCGTATACCTCTGTGACATGCCCTATACAGCATAGGGTACAACATATGTAAGATGAAGCATAACAACATAATACATAGTCACTTAAGCATTCCACACACTTCATAGCAAAAGAGGCTGTATGCATTTCATTACCAAAATTGTCATAATACATGGAATACAGAGTTACATGAATCATGATAGAAGATGCATGAGAGCTAATACAACCAAGCTTCAACTACTAAAAACATACTACTAACTACTACATCCATCAACATGAAAACATAAACCGCCTAAAGCGGTAAGTAAAATAAACTACAAACAACAGCATGGATGTCTAGGCATTCTAGTCAAGCGATGGAGGAGGGGCATCCTTGTCCTGTACACAGCACAGGATTGTCCTCAATGTGTGAGACACCTTCTTAAAACTCCACTTCATGAAGGCTTTAGTCACATCAAGCTGGCTCGGGTCTCACCAAGCTCGGGCCGAACCTGCCCAATCTCTTGTCGTAGGGCGGCTTGACCCTCCTCAATGCGAACAATACGAGCATCCCTAACAGCCTGAACCGTGTCCTGCTCATGTGGCATAGGAGGGGAGCTCTTCTCGGTATCCTGAGCCTTAGGTTGCTCTTCTTCTTCTTCTATTTCAGCTTCACTCCCTTCCTCACTCTCTTCTTCTTCGCTCTCTGCCTCATCCTCACTCTCCACATGTCGGGCTCGTTGTCGTCGTGCCCCGAGTTCCATCTGATGGAGAGTACTCTTATTGATTTGATGAATCGGTGCTGGCCTTTCCATCCCCAGACTGTAGCCAAACTCCCGTGTAATCTTGCATATAAGTCGGCCGAAGAGAAGTGAATCAGAGCTTCTAGTGGAGTGTACAATACTCACTATCTGTCGCAACACGAATTTAGGCACGTACAAGTTCGCCCTCTGCCCCGCTTGGTACAAAAATTCTACCATGAGTCGTGTACACTCGCTGCGATTACTATGTCTGGGGTAGAGGTTGTATGTGAAGATGTAATGTAGTAGGCGGAAGTCGTCTAACATATGGGACGCTAGCAGGCTTTTGTTTGGCTGTCACTCAACCAATCGACCACCACAAAGGAAGCATGTGCGACGATCCCTTTCACGTGCACTTCCCAGATTCCCTCACTAGCATGTACTTTACCAAGGGGCATATCCATAAGCTACGAAATCAATCTAACACCAATTGTGGCAAACCGATCCACTCCACAAAATAGCCAGAACTGCAAAGGTTCAAGTGTAGGCTCGTGAATGTTGGCGTATAATTCAATAATAAACAGTTCTAAAACATGTGTGAGAACCTTGGAATCCAAAACATCTTAAAGGACGAGCTATAAATGTCCTAGAGGGGGTGAATAGGACAATGCCAAATATTTTGATACAATGTGGAATAATAAATCAATTGAATACAATTTTGCCAAGTATTAAATTCTTGATATCAAATAGTTCGTCGGAAACCTTACACCTAAATGATTTAGGTAGGACAACTTTATTTCACGACGTTTTTAAAATCAAAATATCAAACTATTGTAATGAATAAATAAATCACAATATAAGCACAAATAATAAAAACCAATCACCGCAATTCATAAAAGAATTATGGTGGTTCGGTGCCTCAATGCAACCTACTCCACTCTTAAAATTACTACACTTGCAATTTTGGCTTTCACTATTTCAAGGTTTTCCAGGGTCACATTAACAATCTTATACAATTATTACGATTTTCATGAGCTATCACAATCAAACCCACTTTGTAATTTTCATGGGATCACCACAAACAAAGCCACTAAGATTTTCGCCTATCTCAAAAAAACCCAAATTGGAATAAATGAATAGACATTACTTATCTTCGATTGGCGAGTCAAACTCGTAGCTGTAACTTGAATGCAGCGATCTTCTTCTTGGGATATAGATGAAGTATTTGTATGAGTTCAACCCAAAAACAATTGAAGGGATCTAATGTATTTTTCAATAAAATGAATGACGCCCTATGCTGCAAATTCGATTCTCCTTTTCTTAAAGTAGAGTATGGATTACTCTATCAAAAATAGTTTAATCTAACTTGAGAAGGAGAATAGAATTATCTAAAATAAAAATAATGAAGCTGTTCATTTCCTATGGACGGCATTGGAGGGGCCTGGCCATTTGGACAGGCCATGTTTATGTATTTGCTCGAGATTAATGGAGCAGACCTGGATGTGCGTCGGAGCTATCTGGAAGAGGGGGGTCCCTGGAAGGTGGGAACCGTTGTTATGACCATGATGAAGCTGTTCATTTCCTATGGATGGCATTGGAGGGGCCTGGCCATTTGGACAGGCTGTGTTTCTGTATTTGCTCGAGATTAATGGAGCAGACCCGGATGTGCATCGGAGCTATCTGGAAGAGCGGGGGTCCCTGGAAGGTGGGAACCACTGTTATGACCATAATGAAGCTATCCATTTCCTATGGACGGCATTGGAAGGGCTTGGCCATTCGGACAGGCCGTGTTTATATTTGTATTTGTAGGGACCACACCCGAACCCATTCTCAAATCCTATAACCTATAACCAAAACCTATAACCTATAACCTATAACCTAAATCAAAACCCCTAACCTAAACCAAAACCTAAACCTATAACCTAAACTCAATTCCCTAAAGATAAACCTACACCTAATCCTAATCTCAACTCCCTAACCTAAATCTAAACCTTAACTTGAAAACCCAAACTTAAACCCAATCTTGAACCTGAACCCGATTTCCTAAACCTAAACCATAACCCATTCTCAAATCCAAAAATCTATAACCTAAACCTAAACTAAAACCAAAACCTATAACCTTTACCCGAACACATTCTCAAATCCAAAAATCTAAACCTTAACCAAAACATATAACCTAAACCCGAACCCATTCTCAAATCCAATAACCTAAACCTTAAACTAAACCAAAACCAATAACCTAAACCAAAACCAATAACCTAAACCAAAACCTATAACCTAAACTCAAATCCCTAAAACCTTAACCTATAACCTAAACTCAAATCCCTAAACCCGAACCCATTCTCAAATCCCATAACCCATAACCTAAACCAAAGCCAAAACTTATAACCTAACCAAAACCTATACTTATAACCTAAAACTATTCCCAAATCCCAAAACCTATAACCTAAACGTAACCTTTCCTAAACCTATAACCTAAACTCAATTCCTAGAGCTAAACCTACACCTAATCCTAATCTCAACTCTCTAACCTAAACCTAAACCTAAATTTGAAAACCAAGACTTAAACGCAATCCCGAACATGAACCCAATTCCTAAACCTAAACCATAACCCATTCTCAAATCCCAAAAAACCTATAACCTAAACCTTAACCAAAACTCAGTAACCTAAACCGAGAGCTCATTCTCAAATCCCAAAACCTATAACCTAAACCTTAACCAAAACCTATAGCCTAAACCCGAACCCATTCTCAAATCCCAAAACCTATAACCTATAACCTAAACCAAAACCTATAACCTAAACCAAAACCAAAACCAAAACCTAAACCCTAAACCCGAACCCATTCTCAAATCCAATAACCTAACCCTTAACCTAAACTAAAACTAATAACCTAAACCAAAACCTATAACCTAAACTCAATTCCCTAGAGCTAAACCTACACCTAATCCTAATCTCAACTCTCTAACCTAAACTTAAACCTAAACTTGAAAACCAAGACTTAAACGTAATCCCAAACAAGAACCCGATTCCTAAACCTAAACCATAACCCATTCTCAAATCTCCAAAACCTATAACCTAAACCTAAACCTAAATCTTAACCTAAATCTTAACCTAAACCTTAACCAAAACTCAGAACCTAAACCCGAGCCCATTCTCAAATCCCAAAACCTATAACCTAAACCAAAACCAAAACCTATAGCCTAAACCCGAACCCATTCTCAAATCCCATAACCTAAACCTTAACCTAAACCAAAACCAATAACCTAAACCAAAACCTATAACCTAAACTCAATTCCCTAGAGCTAAACCTACACCTAATCCTAATCTCAACTCTCTAACCTAAACCTAAACCTAAACTTGAAAACCAAGACTTAAACGCAATCCCGAACATAAACCCGATTCCTAAACCCTAAACCATAACCCATTCTCAAATCTAAAAAACCTATAACCTAAACCTTAACCTAAATCTTAACCTAAACCTTAACCAAAACCTGTAACCTAAACCCGAGCCCATTCTCAAATCCCAAAACCTATAACCTAAACCAAAACCAAAACCTATAGCCTAAACCCGAACCCATTCTCAAATCCCAAAACCTATAACCTATAACCTAAACCAAAATCAAAATAAAAACCTATAACCTAAACCCGAACCCATTCTCAAATCCAATAACCTAAACCTTAACCTAAACCAAAACCAATAACCTAAACCAAAACCTATAACCTAAACTCAAATCCCTAAAACCTTATCCTATAACCTAAACTCAAATCCCTAAACTCGAACCCATTCTCAAATCCCATAACCTATAACCTAAACCAAAGCCAAAACCTATAACCTAACTTAAACCTATACTTATAACCTAAAACTATTCCCAAATCCCAAAACCTATAACCTAAATGTAACCTTTCCCTAAACCTCTAACCTAAACTCAATTCCCTAGAGCTAAACCTACACCTAATCCTAATCTCAACTCTCTAACCTAAACCTAAACCTAAACTTGAAAACCAAGACTTAAACACAATCCCGAACATGAACCCGGTTCCTAAACCTAAACCATAACCCATTCTCAAATCTAAAAAACCTATAACCTAAACTTAAACCTAAACCTTAACCTAAACCATAACCAAAACTTGTAACCCAAACCCGAGCCCATTCGCAAATCCCAAAACCTATAAACTAAACCAAAACCAAAACTTATAGCCTAAACCCGAACCCATTCTCAAATCCCAAAACCTATAACTTATAACCTAAACCAAAACCTATAACCTAAACCAAAACTAAAATAAAACCTATAACCTAAACCCGAACCCATTCTTAAATCCAAAACCTAAACCTTAACATAAACCAAAACCTATAACCTAAACTCAAATCCCTAAACCAAAACCTATAACCTAAACTCGAAAACCTAAACCTTAACCTAAATCAAAACCTAAACCCGAACCCATTCTCAAATCCAAAAACCTAAACCTTAACCTAAGCCAAAACCTATAACCTAATCCCGAACCCATTCTTAATTCCCAAAACCAAAACCTATAACCTAAACCAAAACCAAAACCTATAACCTAAACCTTAAACCCTAAACCTAAACTTGAAAACCAAGACTTAAACCCAATCCCGAACATGAACCCGATTCTAAACCTAAACCATAACCCATTCTCAAATCCAAAACCTATAACCTAAACCTTAACCTAAACCTAAACCAAAACCTATAACCAAAACAAAAACCAAAACCTATAACCTAAACTCCGAACCCATTCTCAAATCCCAAAACCTATAACCTAAATCTAAACCTTAAGCAAAACCTATATCCTACACCAAAACCAAACCTATAACCTAAACCCGAATCCATTCTCAAATCCCAAAACCTATAACCTAAACCAAAACTAAAACCTATAACCTAATCCCGAACCTATTCTCAAATCCCAAAATCTTATAACCTAAACCTAAACCTAAACCTTAACCAAAACCTCAGAACCTAAACCCGAGCCCATTCTCAAATCCCAAAACCTATAACCAAAACCTATAACCTTAACCAAAACCTATAACCTAAATTAAAACCAAAACCAAAACCTATAACTTAAACCCGAACCCATACTTAAATCCAAAACCAAAACCTATAACCTAAACCAAAACCTATAACTTAAACTCAAATCCCTAAACTAAAACCTATAACCTAAACTCAAATCCCTAAACCAAAACCTATAACCTAAACCCGAAAACCTAAACCTTAACCTAAATCAAAACCTATAACCTAAACTCCGAACCCATTCTCAAATCCAAAACCTAAACCTTAACCTAAACCAAAACCTATAACCTAAACCCGAACCCATTCTCAAATCCAAAAACCTAAACCTTAACCAAAACTTATAACCTACACCTTAACCAAAACCTATAACCTAAACCAAAACCAAAACCTATAACCTAATCCCGAACACATTCTCAAATCCCAAAAAACCTAAACCTAAGCCTAAACCAAAACCATAACCTATAACCTAAACCCGAACCCATTCTCAAATCCCAAAACCTATAACCTAAACCAAAATCAAAACCTATAACCTAAACCCGAACCCATTCTCAAATCCAAAAACCTATAACCTAAACCTAAACCTTAACCTAAACCTAAACCAAAACTATAACCTAAACCAAAACCTATAACCTAAACCCGACCCATTCTCAAATCCAAAAACCTAAACTTTAACCAAAACCTATAACCAAAACCAAAGCCTATAACCTAAACCCGAACCCATTCTCAAATCCAAAAACCTAAACCTTAACCAAAACCTATAACCTTAACCAAAACCAAAACCAAAACCTATAACCTAAACCCGAACCCATTCTCAAATCGAAAACCTAAACCAAAACCAAAACCTATAACCTAAACCAAAACCAAAACCTATAACCTAAACCCAAAACCCTAAACCTAAACTTGAAAACCAAGACTTAAACCCAATCCCGAACATAAACCCGATTCCTAAACCTAAACCATAACCCATTCTCAAATCCAAAACCTATAACCTAAACCTTAACCAAAACCTAAACTAAAACCTATAACCTAAACCAAAACCAAAACCTATAACCTAAACTCGAACCCATTCTCAAATCCCAAAACTCAGAACCTAAATCTAAACCTTAACCAAAACCTATAACCTAAACCAAAACCAAACCTATAACATAAACCCGAATCCATTCTCAAATCCCAAAACTATAACCTAAACCAAAACCAAAACTTATAACCTAATCCCGAACCTATTCTCAAATCCCAAAAAAAACCTATAACCTAAACCTAAACCTAAACCTTAACCTAAACCTTAACCAAAACTCGTAACGTAAACCCGAGCCCATTCTCAAATCCCAAAACCTATAACCTAAACCAAAACCAAAACCAAAACCTATAACCTAAACCCGAACCCATACTTAAATCCCAAAACCTAAACCTTAACAAAACCAAAACCTATAACCTAAACTCAAATCCCTAAACCAAAACCTATAACCTAAACCCGAAAACCTAAACCTTAACCTAAATCAAAACCTAAACCCGAACCCATTCTCAAATCCAAAACCTAAATCTTAACCTAAACCAAAACCTATAACCTAAACCCGAACCCATTCTCAAATCCAAAACCTAAACCTTAAATAAGACCTATAACATAAACCTTAACCTAAACCAAAGCCAAAACCTACAACCTAATCCCAAACCCATTCTCAAATCCCAAAAACCTAAACCTAAGCCTAAACCAAAACCATAACCTATAACCTAAACCCGAACCCATTCTCAAATCCCAAAACTTATAACCTAAACCAAAATCAAAACCTATAACCTAAACCCGAACCCATTCTCAAATCCAAAACCTATAACCTAAACCTAAACCTTAACCTAAACCTAAACCAAAACCTATAACCTAAACCAAAACCTATAACCTAAACCCGAACCCATTCTCAAATCCCATAACCTATAACCTAAACTAACGCCAAATCCTATAACTTAAACACGTTCCCATTCTCAAATCCAAAAACCTAAACCTTAACCAAGACCTATAACCTAAACCATAACCAAAACCTATAACCTAAACCCGAACCCTTTCTCAAATCCAAAAACCTAAACTTTAACCAAAACCTATAACCAAAACCAAAACCTATAACCTAAACCCGAACCCATTCTCAAATCCAAAAACCTAAACCTTAACCAAAACCTATAACCTTAACCAAAACCAAAACCAAAACCTATAACCTAAACCCGAACCCATTCTCAAATCAAAAAACCTAAACCTAAACCAAAACCTATAACCTAAACCAAAACCAAAACCTATAACCTAAACCCTAAACCCTAAACCTAAACTTGAAAACCAAGACTTAAACCCAATCCCGAACATGAACCCGATTCTAAGCCTTAACCATAACCCATTCTCAAATCCAAAACCTATAACCTAAACCTTAACCTAAACCTAAACTAAAACCTATAACCTAAACCAAAACCAAAACCTATAACCTAAACCCGAACCCATTCTCAAATCCCAAAACCTATAACCTAAATCTAAACCTTAACCAAAACCTACCTAAACCAAAACCAAACTCAGTAACCTAAACCCGAATCCATTCTCAAATCCCAAAAACTATAACCTAAACCCGAATCCATTCTCAAATCCCAAAACTATAACCTAAACCCAAATCCATTCTCAAATCCCAAAAACTATAACCTAAACCAAAACCAAAACTTATAACCTAATCCCGAACCTATTCTCAAATCCCAAAAACCTATAACCTAAACCTAAACCTAAACCTTAACCTAAACCTTAACCAAAACTCAGAACCTAAACCCGAGCCCATTCTCAAATCCCAAAACCTATAACCTAAACCAAAACCAAAACCAAAACCTATAACCTAAACCCGAACCCATACTTAAATCCAAAAACCTAAACCTTAACCAAAACCAAAACCTATAACCTAAACTCAAATCCCTAAACCAAAACCTATAACCTAAACCCGAAAACCTAAACCTTAACCTAAATCAAAACCTAAACCCGAACCCATTCTCAAATCCAAAACCTAAACCTTAACCTAAACCAAAACCTATAACCTAAACCCGAACCCATTCTCAAATCCAAAACCTAAACCTTAAACAAAACCTATAACCTAAACCTTAACCTAAACCAAAACCAAAACCTATAACCTAATCCCAAACCCATTCTCAAATCCTAAAAAACCTAAACCTAAGCCTAAACCAAAACCATAACCTATAACCTAAACCCGAACCCATTTCGAAATCCCAAAACCTATAACCTAAACCAAAACCAAAACCTATAACCTAAACCCGAACCCATTCTCAAATCCAAAAACCTATAACCTAAACCTAAACCTAAACCCAAACCTATAACCTAAACCAAAGCCTATAACCTAAACCCGAACCGATTCTCAAATCCCATAACCTATAACCTAAACCAAAGCCAAAACCTATAACTTAAACGCGAAACCATTTTCAAATCCAAAACCTAAACCTTAACCAAGACCTATAACCTAAACCAAAACCAAAACCTATAACCTAAACCCGAACCCATTCTCAAATCCAAAACCTAAATTTAACCAAAACCTATAATCAAAACCAAAACTTATAACCTAAACCTAAACCCATTCTCAAATCCAAAACCTAAACCTTAACCTAAACCAAAACCTATAACCTAAACCTTAACCTAAACCAAAACCAAAACCTATAACCTAAACCAAAACCAAAACCTATAACCTAAACCCGAACCCATTCTCAATTCCCAAAATCAAAACCTATAACCAAAACCAAAACCAAAACCTATAACCTAAACCCGAACCCATTCTTAAATCCCAAAACCTATAACGTAAACCCGTACCCATTCTCAAATCCAAAAACCTAAACTTTAACCAAAACCTATAACCTAAACTAAAACTTATAACCTAAACCCGTGCCCATTCTCAAATCTCAAAACCTATAACCAAAACCTATAACATAAACCCAAACTCATTCTCGAATCCCAAAACCTTTAACATAAACCTAAACCTTAACCTAAACCTAAACCTATAATCATATGGTGAGACCATTTCTTTTTTGTTAATTTCATTCCTCTTTAAGTTTTTTTTTTAATTCATTAAGAAAAAAATGGTTATACATGATGCACTTCTTTCACTTTATCTTTCTTTTCTCCAATGGGTATTCTAATTTATGAGTGACATGACTGTTTGTAGGATGATGGAATATGCAAAGCTGTTGAAATTTCATGCTGAAGTCAAGCACATTAATTTCTCTAATGAAGCTAAAGACTTGTATTTTCAGTATTATTGTAATTGTAATTGTAATTGATTGAATGAATTGGATTGTAATTGATTGTAATTGTAATTGATTGAATGAAGGATTGTAATTATAATTGATTGAATGAAGGATTGTAATTGTAATTGATTGAATGAAAGATTGTAATTGAATGAATGAATGATTGTACAGGTGGTAATTGAATGAACAAATGATAATATAAAATTTTTTAATGTCCAAAATAGCTACGGATACTGACCGTAGCCACTAATCTAACAAGTGTAGCCTTAAATTTGGCATATTGGTAAGAACTTTTAATATTTTGCTACGGATTATAACCGTAGCTATTGGAATATATAGCAACGGATTAAATCTGTAGCCATAGATCTCTGGTACAGATTTGGTTCGTAGCCTTTGTCGGTTTCTTGTAGTTATTGCTACGGATCATATCCGTAGCTGTTGGGACATATAGCTACGGATTAAATCCGTAGCTATAGGTTCCGAACCTATTGTTTCGGGACCTACGACTACGCTAGTGCTACGGACTAGAACTGTAGCCATATATCTATGGCTACGGATTTAATCCGTAGCCTTTGCCCATTTTTCTGGTAGTGTGCGTATGGGTATGTATCATGATGCTATATTGTCTCGTACTCATAATCAGTATCAATAACTGGCATCAACAATCGGCCATGATAATGTGGACATTTAACCAACTTTAGCCCCAAGGAATGGCCTACATGGAGCCTAATATAAAGTGGACCAATGGCCTCACACAAGGGCCTAATATATAACATCATGGGCCTTACTCAAGAGCTTAATACATATCACAATGGGCCTCTCAAATGTGCCTAATATACATCTCAATGGGCTCCATTGCTTGGCCCTCAAATACACCACAATGGGCCTCATCACATAGGCCTCATATACATCACATTGGGCCTTAAACATGGGCTAAATACACATCACAGTGGACCACAAATACAGACCGCATATACATCACTTTAGGTCTCGACAAACGAAATCGGCCTATACAATTGGCCTCAACAATCGGAATCGGCCTCGATAATCAGAATCGGCCTCGATAATCGGCCTATACAATCGGCCTCAACAATTGGAATCAGCCTCGACAATCAGAATCGTCTTCGATAATAAGAATCAGCTCGATAATTGGCCTTAACAATCGAAATCGACCTCAATAATCAGAATCAGAATTGAACTCGACAATCGGAATCAGCCTCGATAATCAAAATCAGAATCAGCCTCGACAATCAGAATCGGCCTCGACAATCGGCCTCAATAATCAGAATCAGAATCGGCCTCGACAATTGGAATCGGCCTCGACAATCGGAATCGGCCTCGATAATCAGAATTGGCCTCGATAATCAACCTATACAATCAGCCTTAACAATCAGAATCGGCCTCAACAATCGGAATCGGCCTCGATAATCAAAATCGAAATCAGACTTGACAATCAAAATTGGCCTCGATAATCAGAATCAGAATCTCCCTCGACAATCGGCCTCCATAATCAGAATCAAAATCAGCCTCGACAATCAGAATCGGCCTCGATAATCAACCTATACAATGGCCTTAACAATCAGAATTGGCCTCAACAATCGAAATGGCTTCAATAATCAGAATCGAAATCAGCCTTGACAATAGGAATCGACCTTGATAATCGGGCTCGACAATCAAAATCGGCCTCAACAATCAGCTTCGACAATCGACCTCGATAATTAGCCTAACAAAGGGACTAAGGGAAGGTCACAATGAAGACGTTTACTGTCATTGCCTAATAATGTGGACATTTAACTAACATTGCTCCCAAGGAGTGGCCCACATAGAGCCAAACATATAGTGGGCCCATGGCCTCACACAAGGGCCTAATATACAACACCATGGGCCTCACTCAAGGGCTTAATACACATCATGATGGGCCTGACTCATCGGCCACATATGCATCACATTGGGCCACTCACACAGGCCTGATATACATTAAAATGGGCCTCTGATTTGGGCCTAAAATACATTGCAATGGGCCTCTGATACAAGCCTAAAATACAATGCAATTGGCCTCATCCCATGGGCCCCAAATACATCACAATGGGCCTCACCAAATGGGCCACACCATTTACACCATACATATATTTTTAGAGATCATTTTAGAGTATTGCCAAAAAAATGAATAATATCAAAAGGTCATCTGGACCATACCATAAATAGCAGTGAGATAATGATTTTCACCGTTAAAACTCCACAGGGCCCACCACAGAAAACCATGAGAGTAGCCACACCCACCGCTGAAACATTTATAGGCCCCACTGTTATGTATTTTAGAGATCCAACCTATTCATAAGTTAACATAGAGATAGATGAAGTAAAAAATATAGCTTGATTGGAAACTACCCTGGCCCTTAGAAGTTTTGAATGGTGGATGTCACTGTCCCCACTATTTTTCAATGGTGGGGTCCGCTGGAACTTCAGATCTGACTCATTCCTTTTCTCATGCCATAAAACGATCTATCAAAATGGTTGGACGGTATAGACATAGTTCATGCATCATGGTGGTCCCACCATCCAAGGTTTGGATGGTGTAGATAAGACCCATATATCACGGTGCGCTCCAGAGATGGATGGGCGGGCAGTGAGATAAACACAAACATCAAGGTGGGCCCCTACACGGATGGTGCAGATACAACACTGCATCATGGTGGGGCCGATCATGGCATTGTCCAAATGGATGGTACACATGAAACACAAAGATCAAGGTGGGGTCCACGAGCGTGGCCCACCATGATGAGCACGTCAAATGGAAGGACGGTTTGGATGGAACACATCCATCCGGGCCACGATGGATGGTGTAGATGGCATCCCTAAAGCATGATGGGTCCCCACAGCCCGTCCAGATGGACGGCTGGGGAACAAAACATCAGGGTGGGTTGCCATGTGGTGGCCCATATATATATATATATATATATATATATATATATATATATATATATATATATATATATATATATATATATATATATATAACAAATACACCTGGTGGGTCCCACGTGGGGCACACCTCTCATTCATAATATATATTGGTCCAGTGTGCTGGATTCAATCCACGTGAGATCCCACCGTCCTTTATGGACGATGTGGACAAAATACATACATCAGATAAGGTGGGGCCCATAAATCAAAGGCCACCAGCCAATCCGTTGCTCAGGTGGGTCACACGCAGGGCCAAATGGCTGATAGTACACACACTACACTGTTAGCCACCTCCAGTAAGGGTCAAAACCAAGACCTCAGTGTTGATACGAGGTATCTTTCACCCAGCCTACCACTTGAGTCATGGACCAGGGTAGTCCAGCGGGTGGGATTCCCACCACCTCAATGGTGGACGGTGTGGATCATCACATGCAATATTGTGGGCCACACCATCTGATGGATGGAGTAGATATAACCCATATTAGTGGGTCCCACTCCATCATAAGGGAGAGAGAGAGAGAGAGAGAGAGAGAAATGTAAAAGGGAGGGACCCCGCCACTATTGGGCCCTCCTTATACAATGCATACATCAAGTGGGTCCCACAACAAGTGGACCCTTAAAAATTGAAATCAACGGCGGATCACCCACGTTTGGCCTCCTTCTTTAGCTCCTTGGACTCCTATGCTCCTTGCCTTCAATTTTAATGGAGGTTGATGAAGAATGAATGGCTGAGATGGGAGATGAGAGGGTGTGAAAGTGGGCCATACTTGTTATTTTAGGAAGGCTTGGAGATCTTGGACATTAGGTGCTTCTCTTGGGAGTTTGGAGAGTTGTTGTTTAAAGAATGAGAGAGAGAGAGGAGTGATGGATGAAAAGTGTGGATGGAATGGGTGTTGTAAGGAATGGGGATGGAAAGGTATGGGTTTGGTTAAAATTTGAGTAAAGGAGGAATGGGTGGGGAGAGAGTGAATTGACTTGAGGAAAAAGAGGTAATGGTTGCTTGTACTTGTGATAGGGTGCGGTGGCATTTGGTATGGAGGGTGTACTTGATTGATGGGACATGTTGTAGAGATTCCCACGGAATTCTCAACGCGCAGCGTTTCTTCGGAATGAACACGGGCCCACATCTCCTGGCCTGGGTATCGCATCGGTGCGTGAGATGCGGCATAGGAACCGTGGCGACGACGCTATTATTATGAGATACAATTTTGGGTCAAGCCTACTCCGGTTTACAGGACTTGGCTTAGGATCGCGCACAAATATTGGATATAGGTTGAGGGTTGCCGGAATTCGACCAGGAGGACCGCGGAAGCCTACAGAATGGTACTGTTTAAGATACGGGCCTTACAGCTCTCTTATCCTAATAAAAATTTCATCCTCGAAATTTACTAACGTCACAAATAAACATAACTCATAAAAGAGGGAAAATTGTTTCACTATAAAAAATCAGAAACATAACATACGAGTGCAGTCAAACAACAAGGAGACAAGGATAACACTCGTGAATCTCAGCCTCTTACTTCCAGGACGTCTCTTCCACGAGTAATCTAGCAAGACAATGCAGGGGCCAAGTTGCACAAATCATCGATGACTCCTCCTAATGCCTGAGGATCCTGCAACTTTTGCTGCCACTGCTGGGGTGTTGGTGGTAGATACTGTCGTCACTACTGCTGCTGCTGAGGACGGGGGAACTCGCTCCTACGATGCCCTATCCCACCGCATCCAAAACAAGTACCTGTGAACTGACACAGAGGAGGTGCTAGAGGTACTACAGGTGCCCTTAGCTACTGCTGTTACGGTCGGGGGCACTCCCACCTACGGTGTCCTATCCCACCGCATCCATAACAGGCACCGAAAAGTTACCTCAAAGGTAGTGCTGAAGGTCTTACTGGTGCTCTGGCGGCTTGGTAGGTTGCGCATCTCTGCTGCTGTCGATGCTATTGGGAGCTACCGGAGGGCGCCCGCCTCTTCTGGTCTTCTCTCTAAAAAATGATGTTTATCGCTTGCAATATCAGCTGCAGTTGGTCCGTACTCACGGACACAGTCGGTGTTATGCTAGACTCGAACGAGGGTTCAGAAGTCTCAAGTGGGCGAACAGGAATCTCAGGCAGGAAAGCGAAAGTCGCTCGGGTTACTTGCTTGGGTGTCATATCCTACACGAAGGAACAAGGGCCTATTACCCTTGAACACTCTCGAGTGCATACACGATGGGGAGCTATATTTGGAAGTTTATAAGTTATTCGACCTCGGAGATGTAATCATTCTAAGTTCTCAACAATCATAGAGTGCAGGGTAGCTATTAGTAGATATGTGATGTTATCTTCAGGTATTCCCAAGTTATGCTCTGATACCATCTTCTATTACGCCTCAAACTCGGAAACCGGGCTCACAAAATTTTTGATCGCCGAATCTAGTGTCGACAGCCTCCGTAGTACCCCATTATCTGCTCCCAGCGTTCATACAACAGATTCTGATCCTGGGATCCTACAAGGAGAATTTTTTTTCCAATGTACATTTAACTCGTAATAAGCATAACCACAAGTTTACCCAAATCACAAAAGCAACATCATCATCACATATCCATTAATATAAACATTTGAATACAGTGCTAAAAGGGAAATACGTATATCAAAAATCAAAGCTCCAGAAGACCACTGCACGCTCCAAGCTCAATGTTGCTACAACCTAACTCCACCTACACGCATCTATCGTACATAAGCTTATAGAAAGCTTAGAGGGTGGTGTAAGTGTGTGTACAAGATAAGTGCCAAGTATTCAATGCAATGCCATAATCATACAATGTTGGAAATATTGGCAAGATCATGAATCTTACGATATCAGAGTAAGCAGAAATACTAACAAGTCCATGAGTCATACAATATTAGAGTACGTAATACACATCAACTATGCAAATGAGGACTCATAAAGAGCCAAATATCAGATGGCGAGGATACAATGCAATATACAATTCCTGATGAGTTCACGAATATCTTCAGCCATATCTAAGCCATGCAAAAATATAGTAACCCAAAATGTCATATGTTGCAGATGTAACACAATATGCGGTGCGAATAGAATGACCATGCTTGAGTGTGAAGCCAGGATGATAGTACGTAGTATCGCAGGCTATGAGGTCCATCACAAGGGACTTCTATCTAAACCAGTCCGATACCTAATTTGGATAGTCAAACTCAATGTGGCAAACTCCTGATCTCAGGTTAGTAGCGCGCCCCAACCAAAATCTTGACCATTGTGAAGGTACACATGACAAATAGTTACGCATCACTAGCCCGAGTGGATAGTGAATGAATGAATAGATGAGAATACAACTCCTGCTCAATAAGTCCACATATCAGTACTATACATCTCTGGGATCATCACCGGGGTCTAGTACACTCTATGTCAGCTTGCCGCCCCATCAAGCGCACAATACAACTGGGTAAGTGAAAGATACATCACTACCCGCCTACCAATATCGGCCGGGCTCATTGATAGCGGACCCATTTAGGAGTTGGTCAGACTTAGCCTAGCTATGCCTACTCTCTTAGGCGGGTAAGGCCACACCCCCTCCCAATCGACCATGATACAGTGGGAGACACAGCCTACTGGTATACGACCCTCATGTGCTCATGTATATCCACTTGGTGTCGACGTTGGGGCGTCCTCTGGTACCAAGAGGGTTTAGGGATTTTCACCCAGGGGCATCTATGGCGGCCCGATGCTAGTAACAGATTTTCGATATCCGATCTGACCATCCAGGATATGCCTGTGAAGGCTACGGCCCTGATGTCGCTTGGGCATACAGTAATCACAACACACAATATAAGATGCATGATTCATACAATCCAATCATTCATCAATCCTGCGTATATCGTCCACTCATGTGAGACGATCTCCGCCTATCAGGGAGTCTCATAACAATCTACCCAATGACATATGCAATGGTCAACCACATCTCATAACAAACATGCAGATGACGCGTATGGGCATGTATCATGATGCTATAATATCTCCTACTCATAATCGATATCAATAACTGGTATCAACAATCCACCTCGACAATGTGGACATTTAACTAACATTGTCCCCAAAGATGGCCCATATAGAGTTTAACAGATAGTGGACCCATGGCCTCACACACGGGCCTAATATACAACATAATGGGCCTTACTCAAGAGATTAATACACATCACGATGGGCCTCTCACATGGGCTAATATACATCACAATGGGCTCCATTGCCTAGCTCTTAAATGCACCACAATGGGCCTCATCACATAGGCCTCATATACATCACATTGGGCCTTAAACACGGGCTGAATACACATCACAATGAGCCTCAAATACGGACCGCATATACATCACATTAGGCCTCAACAATCAGCCTCGATATTCAGCCTCGACAATCAAAATCGACCTCAATAATTGGTGTATACAATCGGCCTCAACAATCGAAATCGGCCTCGATAATCAGAATCGGCCTCAATAATTGGCTTATACAATTGGCATTGACAATCAGAATCAGCCTCGTCAATTGGAATTAGCCTCGACAATCGAAATCGGCCTCGATAATCAGAATGGCCTCGATAATCGGCCTTAACAATCGGAATCAACCTCGACAATCGAAATCGGCCTCGATAATCGGAATCAGAATCGGCCTCCACAATCGACCTCTATATTCAGAATTGGAATCGACCTCGATAAACAGCCTTAACAATCAGAATTGGCCTCGATAATCTACCTATACAATCGGCCTTAACAATCAGAATTGGCCTCGATAATCTACCTATACAATCGGCCTTAACAATCAGATCAGACTTAACAATCGAAATCAGCCTCAATAATATAAATCAGAATCAGACTCGACAATCGGAATCGACCTCGATAATCAGAATCGGAATCGTCCTCAACAATCGACCTCGATAATCAGAATCGAACTCGACCTCGACGATCAGAATCAACCTTGACAATCGGCCTTGATAATTGGAATCAGCCTCAACAATCAGAATCGACCTCGATAATCAGAATCGGATAATCGGCCTATACAATCGGCCTTAACAATCAGAATCGGCCTTGACAATTGAAATCGGCCTTAATAATCAGAATCAGAATCGGCCTCGACAATCAGAATCGACCTCGACAATCAGAATCAGCCTCAACAATTAGCCTTGACAGTTGGCCTCGATAATTAGAATTAGCCTTGATAATCGGCCTAACAAAGGGCATAAGGGAAGGTTACAATGAGGATGTTTAACCGTCATTGCCCAACAATGTGGACATTTAACCAACATTGCTCCCAAGGAGTGGCCCACATAGAGCCAAACATATAGTGGACCCATAGCCTTAACAAGGGCCTAATATACAACACCATGGGCTTCACTCAAGGGCTTAATACACATCATGATGGGCCTGACTCATGGGCCACATATGCATCACATTGGGCTACTCACACGGGCCTAATATACATCGCAATGGGCCTCTGATATAGGCCAAATATACATCACAATTGGCCTCTATAAGGGCCTAATATACATCGTAACGGGCCTCATCCCATGGGTCTCAAATACATCATAGTGAGCCTCTACCCATGGGCTCTAAATACATCACAATGGGTCTCAACCATAGGCCCTGAATACATCACAATGGGCCTCACCAAATGGACTGCACCATCTACACCATTTACACCATACATATTTTTAGAGATCATTTTAGAGTATTACTAAAAAAATGAATAATATCAAAAGGTCATCTGGACCATACCACAAATAACAGTGGAGATAATGATTTTCACCGTTAAAACTCCACAGGGCCCACCGCAGAAAACTGTGGGAGTAGCCACACCCACCGTCGAAACATTTATAGGCCCCACCGTTATGTATTTTAGAGATCCAACCTATTCATAAGTTAACATAGAGATATATGAAGTAAAGAATATAGCTTGATTGGAAACTACCATGGCCCTTAGAAGTTTTGAATGGTTGATGTCACTGTCCCCACTATTTTTCAATGGTGGGGTCCGCTGGTACTTCAGATCTGACTCATTCCTTTTCTCATGCCATAAAATGATCTCTCAAAATGGTTAGACGGTATAGATATAGCACATGCATCTTGGTGGGTCCCACCGTCCAAGGTCTGGATGGTGTGGATATGACCCATACATCACAGTGCACTCTATAGATGGATGGACAGTGAGATAAACACAAACATCAAGGTGGGCCACTGCATGGACGGTGCAGATACAACACTACATCATGGTGGGGCCGATCATGGCACCATCTAAATGGATGGTGCAGATGAAACACATAGATCAAGGTGGGGTCCACGAGTGTGGCCCACCATGATGAGCACATCAAATGGAAGGATGGTTTGGATGGAACACGTCCATCAGGGCCACGATGGCCGGTGTAGATGGCAACCTTAAAGCATGATGGATCCCCATAGCCCATCCAGATGGAGTGCTGGGGATCAAAACATCAGGGTGGGGTGCCACGTGGTGTGGTCCACTTATTATATATATATTTTATATATATATATATATATATATATATAACAAATACACCTGGTGGGTCCCACGTGGGGCCCACCTCTCATTCATAATATATATTGGTCCAGAGTGCGGGATGCAATCCACGTGAGATCCCACCTTCCCTAATGGATGGTGTGGATAGAATACATATATCAGATAAGGTTGCGCCCACAAATCAACGGCCACCAGCCAATCCGTTGCTCAGGTGGGTCACACGCTAGGCTAAATAGCTGATAGTACATGCACTACACTGCTTGCCACCTCCAATAGAGGTCAAAACCAAGACCTCAGTGTTGATATTAGGTATCTTTCACCCAGCCTACCACTTGAGCTATGGACCAGGGTAGTCCAACGGGTGGGATTCCCACCACCTCAATGGTGGACGGTGTGGATCATCACATGCAATATGGCGGGCCACACCATCAGATGGATGGAGTAGATATAACCCATATTAGTGGGGCCCACTCCATCATAAGAGAGAGAGAGAGAGAGAAAATGTAAAGGGGAGGGACCCCGCCACTATTGGGCCCTCCCTATACATTGCATACATCAAGTGGGTCCCACAATAAGTGGGCCCTTAAAAATTGAAATCAACAGCGGATCACCCACGTTTGGCCTCCTTCTTTAGCTCCTTGGACTCCTATGCTCCTTGCCTTCAATTTTGGTAGAGGTTGATGAAGAATGAATGGTTGAGATGGGAGATGAGAGGGTGGGAAAGTGGGTCACACTTGTTGTTTTGGGAAGGCTAGGAGATCTTGGACGTTGGGTGCTTCTCTTGAGAGTTTGGAGAGATGTTGTTTAGAGAATGAGAGGGAGAGAGGAGTGATGGATGAAAAGAGATGGATGGAATAGGTATTGTAAGGAATGAGGATGGAAAGGTATGGGTTTGGTTGAAATTTGAGTAAAGGAGGAATGGGTGGGGAGAGAGAGAGTTGACTTGGGGAAAAAAATGTAATGGTTTCTTGTACTTGTGATATGGTGAGGTGGCATTGGGTATGGAGGGTGTACTTGACTTGATTGATTAGACATATTATAGAGATTCCCTCGAAATTTGCAACACGTAGCGTTTCTTCGGAATGAACGCGGGCCCACATCTCCTGACTTGGTTATTGCAACGGTGTGTGAGATGTGGCTTTGGAACTGCGGTGACAATGCGGTTGATAGGGTACAAGTTACGGGTCGAGCTGACTCTAGTTTATAGGTCTCTGCTTAAGATCATGTACAAACGTCAGATATAGGTCGAAGGTTGCCGGAATTCGACCGGGAGGACCGCAGAAGCTAACGGAACCGCACGGTCTAAGATACGGGCCTTACATCACACATCACAATTGGGCCTCCCACGTACAATGAGCCTCGCATACATCACATTGGGCCTCATACACAGGCTGCATATACATCACAGTGGGCCTCATACACGAGCCACATATACATCACATTGGGCCTCATCACATAGGCCACATATACGTGTCGTATGTGTATTGCAATGGGCCCCATACACGGCCGCAAACACATCACAATAGGCCTCAAATATGTGTTGCATGTGTATCACAATGGGCCCCATACATGGGCCGCATATACATCACATTGGGCCTCATCATATGGGCCTCATAAACGTACTGCATGTGTATCACAATGGGCCCCATACACGGCCACAAATACATCACAATTGGCCTCATATAAGTGCCGCATATGTATCACAATGAGCCCCATACATAGGCCACAAATGCATCATAATGGGCCTTATATATGTGTTGCATGTGTATCTGTAACATTCCGGATTTTTCCCAACATGGAGATAGATGTCCTTAGGCGATGGGTCGATCCTAACACCTGATTAACTTCTCAAACACTCAATTCAAAAGTCTCAAATCCCTTTTCAAACCATTTTCTTCAAAATCTCACCTTTCACTGCCTTATCCTTCAAAAGTAACTAAGTGTTAAACTAGATTAGCTACAAAATCCGCTTGATCCACTTTAAATACAATCTGCAAGACCCAAAACTTGTAGAATCATTGATTCTATATTACCGAAAAATCTAGGACCAATCTCATTACTCGGCTGCTCTCGGGAGCATTACGAAACTCCATATCAGATCTGGACCGCACATCGAAAGACCAATTAACGCGAAGTTAAACGGTTAGGACCGCCTTGCTGGGCTTGACGACCATCTCAGAAATCAAATCTAGATAGTGTCCCAGGGCTATTTGCTTGAGCCCGGAGCGAAGAGTGTGAGAAAGGTTAAATTAATTAGAAATAAATTCCAAATTTAATTAATCTAAGACTTATCGCTTGCGGGCCAAATATAAGGATTCAAACCATGAGAATCTGACCCAAATACACCATCGGATCAGTGGAAATTTCCCACACAAGTCAGTGTACTTGTGGCCCTGATCGACTACCGGTGACCGTTGAACTGAAACTGGTCCGCGGCGGCCGATCTATAAATTCGATTGGATCAAAAATGCAGCCAGACCTAGATCCATGTTCAGGGAGCTTAAGTCTGACCTTTGGCTTAATGGGGGGCTCCGGAAATGCTCTGTTGAGACGGAACGGTCCATATTTGGACATAACCTAAGTATACCATGGACCTGAGTCTATTTCCGTGAGTTCTGGGCCTATAGAAGGACCTTAAACCCTCACTCTCTCATCCCATACGAATTTGAGAAAACACTAGGAGAGAGGAGAGAAAAGAGAGAGTGTGAGAGAAGTGGGAGAATCTTCCTGCTAATTTACCCTGCCAATCTACGTGCTTAACCATCACTTTCCAATCGCTTTTCTGACGATTCCTGCTTCGTTCTTAGGTAAAAAACCCTAACCCTAATATATTCTAGAGTTTCACATGTTGCAAATAGCGAAATAGCTGACTCAACTCGTGATATAGGTCGTTAAACCAACATTGACGAAGGCTTAGAGTTTCTAGCGAATCCGTTAAGCTTCTATGGCGTAAGGTGCGGACTTTAGACGTATAGGTTAAGGTTTTCAAAGCTTTCAATCTTAGATAATGATAGATTCATGATCTGGGTGTTATTGTACATGCACAATGTGATGTTCGTTTTGCGTTTCAGTTGCGTATGCAAATTATGGCATATTGTGTATTCTCTATATCTGTAGAAAATACCGTATACGTACAAATTTCGAAAGTGTGTTTGCCATGATAAATTACTGTGTGAACATGCTATATATGAGTGCAATACTTAATCGGTGAAAGAATTTGCCCTAATACTTGTTTTGGCTAATATACGTTATGTATGTTAATAAGTTTATTCTAAGTGTTTGTGAAAATGCTTGTATGAGTAAGTACTTAGATGATTGTGCTTTAGGTAGGTGTTGAGATATGATTCTCAACTACCTCAATGATGTGTATGATTTCCTTCATATAAGTTGTTAAGATAATGGCTTACTTATGAAATGTATGTGTTGTATTTCCTGATTATATTGTGCTTTATAACATGCTTGTTAACATGTTTGAATTACTTTGTTAATTTTACTTTGACTATTATACATGCTTTCTGGTTACGACTTGAATGTGATTGGGGCTATGTGATAGTTCAGACAATTGGTAACAGGCTTGAAGTCGTGGCTGAGATTCATTTCACCACGTAAGACATGTTTAACGAACCCGAGTCATACTTCGGTTGGCGACTGTGGTTAGGCCACGCGAAGTGCTTATGCACTACATGTCGTTCAGCTAGTTGTGCGCTCGTGCTAGTCGAGCTCGTCAAGTAACCCGATCTGTCTAATGTATGTTCACCATGTTTGGACGCTAATACTTAAACCTAAGGTACTAAACTTACCAGTGTAACCCCATTTAACCCTGGTACCTCGATCAGCTAAGACTCATGAGTTGGGCATGGTGGTATGGGACACCGTGGTTAAGCTGTCGGCCTACGCTGGGGCCACGAGCCTCCCCATAGTGACTAGTTAGCAACCCAGACTCGTGAGCTGAATACAGTGGTATGGGACACTATATTCGAGCTATCGGCCTACACTGATAAGGTGATGGGGGAGTGGTGTAACGATTGCGTGTAATAGCCTTGACAGCCCTTTGTAGTGACTTCGAGCATACTCTGAATCTGCGGAGAGGCGATGAGCCTTCCTGTAGTAAACAGAGTATAAACTAGGCCTGTATTGATAAGGTGATAGGGGAACAGTGTAACGAGTGCGTGTAACAGCCCTGGCAACCCTTTACGGTGACCTAGAACTGCATCATCGTATAAGATTATCTAGGACTGATGGCCCTAGAATGGATCATTGTTTGGGAATGATATAAGGGAGGTACCTTAGTTTCCCAATAATGTTGTATGGAAAGGACTAATAATAACTCGGTAATCACGCTCATAACATAGTACTGCATGTGCCTGGAAGATGTGGGGCACTGAGGGATGAACGCATGCTGCGGACGTAAGATGGTGTCACATGAGGGTGGTTCGGCAAGGGCATGCATCATGACTGCATTCCATACTTGCATTAATAAGAGTATTTAGGAGTGTTTGATTGTACTGCTTTATCATTACTACTTGACTGAATTGATAACATGTTAACCTATGCTCTATTATTCCACTGAGTTGATCACTCACTCCCATGTTACGGTATGGTGTTTAAACACCAAACCAGACCCTGTTTGAGTTTCAGATGATGGCGATGATTGCGAAGCGGAGTCAGATTTTTTATGATGATGAGGAGGGTTTCTCCTTACACAGCTATCAGGTGGGTCTATGTAGACCATCTTCTGATCGATGGGGTTATAAGGTTACTGATTAGATGCCATTACACTTTAGTTTGCTCTTTTGGAACACCCTTATATATTCATTTTGTCCATTTTTGGAGTATATATTGATATTTAACCTGGTAACATGTTCACACTCTGGAGGCTTACAATAGTTTATATATATTTTATATATTTATCACAGTCTTCCGCTTGCATAATTTAACTGTCTCTGGAGTATGATATGTTATTTTGGCTTAATCTCATTCATCTCTAATGCACTAATACGAACAACATTCAATCATCATTCTTTATGTTGCATATGTGATGCGTTGGTACTCGGGAGTAGAGTTTATGCTCGACCCCTGATTTTCAGGGCATTATAAGATGGTATCAGAGCATGATTTGGATTAAACTGGACCTAGGTTATGGTAACACGACGCACGTTGACGCACTCTAACTTAAGAGGGAGCGACGGAATGTAGAAACAGACTTAAGTTCTCCAATTTCGCCAAATAACACAATTGGTTGAGATCAACAGTAGAGATTAGACATGTAGGCCTCAATGATTGCATGAAATGACCCCAGATCACTCTTAGACTGTCAAACGACGGTTTTAGATAATAAATTACCCCATCCCAGCAGTAACAGTCGGTAAACGAGAGTATACATAAGAAATTACCCGAAAGGCCCCGAAGCGAGTTGAATCGGAGTCGTGGGCCAAAAGATGCAATCCGAGAGGACCCACGATGGACCTGGGGTATCATTGGCACCCCGGGATGGGGGTGGCCACAGCGCTGCCCCGGCGGCACCGTGGCAGCGCCGTACCCACTGCGGTCAATCGCGGTCCCCTTTACCCAGGCCGGTCGGGCCGACCGGGTCGGCGTCAGACCAACCCCTAGACACGTGTGGGGCCCACAAAATTTTGTGGGGACCCCTATTTCATGTCCATTTTACCCCCTCCCTCTCAAAGCACCTCTCCAAGCTCTCCCTTTTCTTAAAAACTCCTGATTTCTCTCTCAAACCCCCCTCCATTCACCCATTTCGTTATTTTCTGTCAAAACACACATACCTCCACCGTGTTCAGCAACACCTACCTCCCAGCCCTCTCATTTCCTTTCATTTGAGCTCTTACCCCCCCCCCCCCCATTTCAGGCTCAAACTCGTGTACACCTCCTAACCCATCCCATCTCTTCATTTTCCTTCTTCAATCCCTTTTCATTTAGGCCTTTACAACCTCCTTTGAGGCTCAAATCCGTGGAGAACCAAAGAACCTGTCCCTTTTCACCCTTTTCTCCACTTTTCCATGGCCTTATTCAAGGTTATTATGGCCACTTTCTCAATTTCTACCTTCCTCTCACTCATGGGAAAGAGAAAGGGTGCCCCTCCTCCATCGTCAAACTCGGATGCCTAGTCATCTGTGCCATTGTCTCATAGTTTGTTGTTGCTGTGTTAGGACCTTTGTATTTTCATGTTGAGAGTCTTCATAGTGTGGTAGTTTGGTAGTATGTTTTAGTGTTTGAAGCCTTAATTATATTAGCTCACATGCATCTTTTGTCATGGTCCATGTAAGGCTACATCTTATGTATTGTGATGATTTTGGGTTAAATGAAATGCATAAAGCTCCATTTGTTATCAAATGTGTAGAATGCTTGACAAGTTAGAATTGTACTTGATAATTGTGAACTCCTTCCACCCCTCCACCATTACTCCTCTAAACCCATCTCTTATTCCTCTTGGCCTCACCATTTCACACCCATATGAGCACAAAACCCAACTTTTGTGTCTCATAACCTTCCAAACCCACAAATCCTATCTCACACTTTCCAACACAAGTCTCATTTTCCAAAGCTTACAAAATTGATTTTACTCCCATCCCACCTTCCTACTAAACATACCACTCCCAATCCCGAGTCCCATTTAATATAACTTAATACTATTGGCCAAACAGGACCTTAGAGTTGTAGACCTAGAGTTGGTACTCCTAGATTTTACAAACAAATCTGGCAGTATGGGAAATCCAATAAATTAATAACGTGAACCCTAAGACCTCTTAGCTGGTATGAGCATGTGTGTAGTGCTTGGGTGTAGTTAAATTCAATTTCATACAACTTTTATCCCTAAGCAATAAAAACAAGTTCTTACATTAGAAATGGTGTAACATCATCTAGCGTGTGAGCGTAGACTTTGAAATAGTATGAAGTCATCTAGCGTATGAGTATAGACTTTAGATTACAACTATTGGATTATTTTTAGGAATGTACATTAAGATTAGGCTACTGGTTATACTAAGGGACGTAAAAGACTAATTATGCTAAGATAATTGAAAGAAAGATAGATTTAGTTAGTTGACTTGATTAGGTTGGAGTGAGACCCCATTCCTTCGTTGAATCCCCTTGGTACTTCATGCAGAAGGTCGGGATCAATTAGGATTAAGAACTGATACGGCAAATTTTCTATCTTCGTGAGGCAGAAGGTCTATGTATCCGGCTCAGACCCACTACACAACTTTCCTTCCGTGTTGGCCGAACCACTTACAACCAAACATTTATTACTTCGTCTTTGAGACGTGTTAAGAACCTATAGCCAATAGAGATTTTTCTTTTTAGGCTTAAGGAATTTCTTAAATGGGCAACAGACAGTGAGGAATTAGGTCCCGAATTACAGACCATTATGGCATACATGTTGTGCATATGAACTTAGAAAGATAGTCTGCCCGTTAACCTATTTTGTCCAAATTCCTTATGTGCACTAATAATGTATAGATTGTCTTATAGTATTCAACTAGGCATGATTAAAAAGGTAAGTCAGGACCATGGCAAAGGTCCTTCCCTGGTATAGTTAGGCATCTCACCATAAACTCACACCTGTCCCAGGGATCAACCATAACACCCATCATTTTAGCTCCTTTCTATAAACATAGGTACCAATGCCATAGTACACATCATCAATGGAAGGAAGACCATTGTATTGTGGGATAGTATCCCATTTCGTGTCAAGAATAGGTCCTAAAGTGCACCTTGCTCTGACAAACGGATCACGACAGATCTTTGAGCCTTGACAATTAAAATTATTTTTAAGGGGGGTAGAAAGATTATGAATTCGGTCGAGATAGGTAGGTATGCTCGTCTACCCACTCATAGGCGCAACGAAAGCGTGGTTAGCCCTTACCCCACTGGCCCAGGATCGAATGGAATTGACCCAGACTATACATAAGGATAGGTCACTAAATAGGATCTGAATCTCCCTCAGAATGTCAGTAATGAAGTCATCGGAGGAAATCAATTAGGGTCCAAGTATTAAACCAATTCGTATTAAAGAAATGGCCTAACAATGGGTATGAGCTAAATTACAATAGCCGAGGTCTGTGGATACTCGCTAAATACGAACTTAAAAGAAACCTTAACCGATTTTATACTATTAGAAACTGTTTAGGATGATCTGTAAGATATTTACTAACTACTACCATGGACATAAATTAGGATGAGGACTCTCCTAGACCAAGACCCAACGGGCAACCTTATAAATAGGAAATTGAACTATTCATTGATGGACATTCCCTAAGTTTTTAGAGTGATCGGACTACGGAGTTACTGAAATATACAACTGCGAAGCATTTGCGGCTTGACCTAATTCTCAATCCTATGTGACTACCAATGGACTCACTACTTGACCGAGCAGAAGACCAGGATCTACCAGGACTAGGAAGGGATGCGATGAGCCTTCTACCCAGGTCAGGTAGATGATCGATGTATCGGGATCAAGCCCACTATAATCATCTCTCCGTGTTGATCAAACATTAAAAACAACTATCTTACTCTCAATAGATGGGAATCACCATCAAGACTCCAAATAGATAAAGAAATCCATTGTAGCCAACCATTAGGATATAAGTAAGAGATAAAGAAATAAGTTTTTAAGGGGGGTAGAGACTAAAATGTACCAGACTAGCATGGACAATATACACCCTACTACGCTTATAAACTTGAAATAAATAAAACTTAGGCAAATGAAAAAATTAAATCGTTATTTATTCCTCTTAGGCAATTTCGGGGACGAAATTGGTTTTTAAGGGGGGTAAATTGTCACATCCTGGATTTTTCCCAACCTGGAGATAGATGTCCTTAGGAGATGGGTCGATCCTAACACCTGATTAACTTCTCAAACACTTAATTCAAAAGTCTCAAATCCCTTTTCAAACCATTTTCTTCAAAATCTCACCTTTCACTACCTAATCCTTCAAAAGTAACTAAGTGTTAAACTAGATTAGCTACGAAATCTGCTTGATCCACTTTAAATACTATCTGCAAGACCCAAAACTTGTAGAATCATTGACGTTACATTACCCAAAAATCTAGGATCAATCTCATTACCCGGCTGCTCTCGGGAGCATCACGAAATTCCGTATCAGATCTGGACCACAATCGAAAGTCTGATTAACGTGAAGTTAAACGGTTAGGACCGCCTTGCTGGCTTGACAACCATCTCGAAAATCAAATCCAGATAGTGTCCCCGGGCTATTCGCTTGAACCCGGAGCGAAGAGTGAGAGAAACGTGAAATTAATTAGAAATAAATTCCAAATTTAAGTAATCTGAGACTTGTCACTTGCAGGCCGAATATAAGGATTTAGACCGTCAGAATCTGACCCAAATACACCCTCAGATCAGGGGAAATTTCTCACACATGTTAGTGTACTTGTGGCCCTGATCGACTAACGATGACCGTTGAACTGAAACTGGTCTGCCACGGTCGATCTGTAAATCTGATCGGATCAAAAATGCAGCCTGACCTAGATCCATGGTCAGGGAGCTTAATTCCGAGCTTTGACTCAAGGGGGGCTCCAGAAATGCTCTGTTGAGATGGAATAGTCCGTATTTGGACATAACCTAAGTATACCATGGCCCTGAGTCTATTTCCGTGAGTTTTGGGCCTATATAAGAACCTTAAACCCTCACTCTCTCATCCCATACGAATTTGAGAAAACCCTAGGAGAGAGAAGAGAGAAAAGAGAGAGAAAGTGTGAGAGAAGTGGGAGAATCTTCTTGCTATTCTACCCTGCCGATCTACGTGCTTAACCATTACTTTTCAATCGCTTTTCCGGTGATTCCTGCTTCGTTCTTATGTAAGAAACCCTAACCCTAATTTGTTCTAGAGTTTCACATGTTGCAAATAGCGAAATAGCTGACTCAACTCGTGATATAGGTCGTTAAACCAACTTTGACGAAGGCTTAGAGTTTCTAGCGAATCCGTTAAGCTTCTATGACGTAAGGTGCGGACTTTAGACGTATAGGTTAAGGTTTTCAAAGCTTTCAATGTCAGATAATGATAGATTCATGATCCGGGTATTATTGTACATGCACAATGTGATGTTTGTTTTGCGTTTCAGTTGTGTATGCAAATTATGGCATATTGTGTATTCTCTATATCTGTAGAAAATACCGTATACGTATAAATTTGAAAGTGTATTTGCCATGATAAATTACTGTGTGAACATGCTATATATGAGTGTAATACTTAATCGGCGAAGGAATTCACCCTAATACTTATTTTGGCTAATATACTTTATGTATGTTAATAAGTGTATTCTAAGTATTTGTTAAAATGCTTGTATGAGTAAGTACTTAGATGATTGTGTTTTAGGTAGGTGTTGAGATAGGATTCTCAACTACCTTAGTGATGTATAATTTCCTTAATGTAAGTTGTTTAAGTTAATCGCTTACTTATGAAATGTATGTGTTCTATTTCCTATTTAAATTACTTTGTTAATTCTGCTTTGACTATTATACATGCTTCTGGTTGCGACTTGAATGTGATTGGGGCTATGTGATAGTCCAGGTAATCAGTACAGGCTTGAAGTCATGGCTGAGATTCATTTCGCCACGTAAGACATGTTTGACGAACCCGAGTCATACTTCAGTTGGCGACAGTGGTTAGGCCACACGAAGTGCTTATGCACTTCATGTCATTCAGCTGGTTGTGCACTCGTGCTAGTCGAGCTCGTCAAGTAACCCGATCTGTCTAATGTATGTTCACCATGTTTGGACGCTACTACTTGAACCTAAGGTACCAAACTTACCATTGTAACCCCGTTTAACCCTGGTACCTCGATCCCCTAAGACTCATGAGCAGGGCATGGTGGTATGGGACACCGTGGTCAAGCCGTCGGCCTACATTGGGGACACGAGCCTCCCCGTAGTGACCAGTGAGCAACCCAGACTCGTGAGCCGAATACGGTGGTATGGGACAATGTATTCAAGCTGTCGGCCTACACTGATAAGGTGATGGGGGAGTGGTGTAATGATTGCTTGTAACATCCCTAATAGCCCTTTGTAGTGGCCTCGAGCATACTCTAAATCTACGGAGAGGCGACGAGCCTTCCCATAGTAAACAGAGTATAAACTAGGCCTGTATTGATAAGGTGATGGGGGAGCGGTGCAACGAGTACTTGTAACAGCCCTAGCAGCCCTTTACAGTGACCTAGAACTACATCATTGTATGAGATTATCTAGGACTGACGACCCTAGAATGGATCATTGTTTGAGAATGATATAAGGGAGGTACCTTAGTTTACCAATACTGTTGTATGAAAAGGACCAATAATAACTCGGTAATCACGCTCATAACATAGCACTACATGTGCCTAGAAGATGTGGAACACTGAGGGATGAACGCATGCTGCTAACGTAAGATGGTGTCACATGAGAGTGGTTTGGCAAGGGCATGTATCATGAATACATTCCATACTTGCATTAGTTATAGTATTTAGGAGTGTTTGATTGTACTGCTTTATCATTACTGCTTGACTAAATTGATAACATGTTAACCTATGCTCTATTATTCCACTGAGTTGATCACTCACTCCCACATTATGAGATGATGTTTAAACACCAAACCAGACCCTGTTTGAGTTTCAGATGATGGCTATGCTTGCGAAGCGGAGCTGAATTTTTTATGATGATGAGGGTTTCTCCTTACACAGCTATTAGGTGGGTCTATGTAGACCATCTTCTGATTGACGGGGTTGCAAGGTTGCTGATTAGATGTCATTACACTTTAGTTTGCTCTTTTGGAGCACCCTTGTATATTCATTTTGTCCATTTTTGGAGTATACATTGATATATTTAACTTGGTAACATGTTCACACTCTGGAGGCTTACAATAGTTTATATATATTATATATATTTATCACAGTCTTCCGCTTGCATAATTTAACTGTCTCTAGAGTATGATATGTTATTTTGGCTTAATCCCATTCATCTCCAATGCACTAATACGATCAACATTCAATCATCATTCTTTATGTTGCATATGTGATGCGTTGGAACTCGGGAGTTGAGTTTATGCTCGACCCCCTAGTTTCAGGACATTACAGTATCACAATAGGCCCCATACATAGGCCACAAATACATCACAATGGGCCTCATATGTGTGCCGCATGTGTATCACAATGGGCCCCATACACGGGCCGCAAATACATTATAATGAGCCTCAAACATGTGCCTTAAATACATCACATTTGGGCCACGTCAATCAGCAAATGGGCCTGTTCAAAACACATACCTCTGGCAGTCCTATAAATTAATGGATGACAAGGATAAAACATACATATCATGGTGGGCCTCGGCCCAGCTGCTGTTGAACGTTGGTCCAACAGTAAGTGACCCTGCTGACTACATATCTGGGCCTGGCCATTGAGGCCCAGGCCCTAAAATGATCTGGAATTAGTGGACGGTGTGCATACAATACCTACATCATGGTGTTGTCCATGGATGATGTAAATAAAACACTTACATCTTGGTGGTTCCCACCGTCCTTGCTGGACGGTGAGGATACAACACATACAGCACGGTGGAGTCCCACCATCCTATAGACAGTGAGGGTAAAACCCATACATCAGGGCCCACGTCCTCAGATGGACGGTGCGGCTATAATACATACATCATAGGTGGGCCTCACCATCTAGCTTGTTGGACGGTGGTGGGATGGATGAAACGTATACATCTGGTAGGTCCCACGTGTGGCCCCACCAACCATGTATATACATATATTATATTATATATATGTATTATATATATATATATATATATATATTTTTTTTATTATTATTATAATAATATATTGTTCAAACGTCCAGTCCTGGACGTCCATTTGACGGACGGTCTGGATATGAACTCCATGTGGGACCCACCGTCCTTGATGCTAGACGGTGGAGTCACATGTGGAGATCAAGGTGAGTCCACATGATTTAGATGGTCCAAATTAACACATCTCATGATCAAACCCACAGAACTTGTTGACGTTAATATAACAACTATATAGCTGTTGTAAGGTACACCTGCAAATCCTCTCCACAGCGTGGTGGGTCCCACGTTCTGCATCAAGTTGATATATTTATGATTTCACTACGTCCAGGTCTGTCCGGGCCTGTCCGCTGGACGCCAGCGAGGTGGGCCCCATGGATAGGACAGCGTGGATCATACATCAGAATGGGGTCCACAACACATAGGAGAGAGATAGAGAGAGAGAGAGAGAGACGACGATGAAGGGGAGGGGCTCCTCCATATGAGCCCTCCCTAGGTGGGCCATGTAAATACAATACGTACATCAAAATGGGTCCCAAATCATGTGGGCCCTAAATCATAAAAATCAACGATGGAGATCTCTTTCCACCAAACAACTTGCAAGGTCTCGATGACCTTTCACAATGAGAAAATAAACATCATGATGGGGTCCATGGAGAATGGCCCCATCATGGGATGATCATATGAATCATGGTGGGCCATCGGCCACACCTAGGGTCCAAAGTGAGATCTATATCATCAATCGGTAGGCCCCACTTGGCCCATCATCAAAATACAAGCTAATCCTACAAAAGCACCTACCGATTGCTAATCTTCTGGGCTCCTTGGAATGTTAAGCTCCTCGGCTTCAACTTTGATGGAGGATGATGAAGATTGAAGGGCTAGGATGAGAGATGAGGGGGTAGGAAGTGGGCCACACACTTGGCTTTCTCTCTTTGGGAATGCTTGGACGTCCACAGCTCTCTTGGTTGCTTGGGATGGGTTGAGAAAGAGCGAGAGAGAGAGAGAGAGGGTGGGTGGTTGTAAGAGTGATGGATGGAGTGATGGGTGTGAGTGACATGAGGGTTGACTTAGGTAGGTTGCTTCACTTAGGGAGAAAGAAAGCATGGGCTAGAGATGGGATGTGTACTTGATTGATTGATTGATTGATTGATGGGATGAATTGGGTAGAGATTCTCTCGGTATTCGCAATGCCTGGCATTTTCCTCAAAATAAACGTGGGCCTACAACTCCTGACATGGGTATCGCATCGGTATGCAAGACGCCGCGTTGGAACTAGGGCGACTGCGCGGTCACAATGATATAAGTCTTAGGTCGACTCGACTCAGATATACGGGATGTGACTTAGGGTCACGTGCAAATGCCGATTATTAGTCATAGGTTACCAAATTTTGACAAGGAGGATCGCAGGGGTCTGAGGAATGGTACAAACTAGGATATGGGCCTTACAGTGTCTTCCATAAACTGAATGAAAAATGTTAATTGTTCTGAAGACACATCACTTATGTATACATACATCCCTTGTGTGATAGATCAATAGGATATACCACCCCACGCAGAAATCTTCTCTCATCCTACCACGAATAGGATTTTAACAAGGCTAAATGGTCAATATGATTTGTATTGATGGTGCGCTCAATGATAATGTTACGGGTACAAAAATCCTTCACATTTTCTGGATCATTTTCTGGTAAACGGATAGATCACACAACCCGATTAGCGGACCAAGAGGAAGAACCACTCTAGGGACATCGCACAGTACGTTTACTGTGAGTTTTCATGGAAGAAAATGATTAGATAGTACAAAAGAAATACCAACAAATAGAGGGAAATGATCTAGATCAGATTTTCTACCAAAAACCCAACAAAAGAGAGTTTTAGATTCAAGAAAGATGATGAAATCTTCAATAATGCATAACAAGGAACTTAAATCTAGAAGGAAACTTAAAAAGATCCACTTACAAGGACACTAGAGTGATGGGTTGACCGAAGGAATCACCGGCGACCCAAAGAAGATGAGAATGCAAATGAGGGTTCTGAAAAAAATCCCCAAATAACCCTAAATTGCGCATGATTCGGCTAGCCTGAGTGCGGTCTTCAGTTGGCCGAACCGGCCAATCAGCTCAGGGTTGGCCGAAAAAATCCAAAAAAAAAATTTATTTTATTATTTTTAAAAATGGTATGAATGAACATTATTCTATTAAGGCAATTAAAATGTAAAAAAAAAAAGTTGCAATATAAAATAATTAATTAAGAAACATAACATAATCCAATATCATTTTTTAATATAAAAATCTTACACTATCAAGAGGTTTTGTCAGAATGTCTGCAAGATGTTTTTCAGTATTGATGTATTCAAGCATAACAGTCTTGCTTTCAACTAATTCTCTGATATAGTGATATCGAATATCAATGTGCTTAGTTTGAGAATGTTGAATATGATTTTTGGATATATTCATTGCACTGGTATTATCGCAGTATAAATGCATTATTTCTTGATCAATACCATAGTCTGTTAACATCCTTTTCATCCATATTAATTGTGTGCGTGCATTTCTTGTCGTAATATAGTTAGCCTCTGCAGTGGATAATGATACTGAGTTTTGTTTATTGCTCATCCAAGAAACAAGATAATTTCCAATATAAAAACATCCACCACTTGTGGATTTTCTATCATCCACATTACCTGCCCAATCAGCATCAGTATATCCAGCAATTTGTAAATACGTATCATGAGGATACCAAAAACCCAAATTAACATTACTGGCAACATATCTGATTATTCTTTTGACTATAGACAAATAAGATTCCTTAGGGTTAGATTGATATCTGACACATACGCCTACGCTGAAAGACATATCAGGCCTGCTAGCTGTTAAATATAAGAGAGTACCAATCATACTACGGTACAAATGAGGATCAATGTTTTTACATGAGCCATCTTTAAATAACTTGAGTGTTGCAGCTATGGGAGTAGAAAAGTTTTTACCATTCTCAAACCTAAATTTCTTAACTAAATTTATCACATACTTGGTTTGAGATATGAAAATTCCATCTTCAAGTTGTTTCACTTGAAGTCTGAGAAAATAGTTCTGTTCTCCCACCATTCTCATCTCAAATTCTGATTTCATAAAGTCTGCAAACTTAGAAGAAAGGTTAGCATTTATAGATCCATAGATAATATCATCTACATATATTTGAACAATCAACAACTCTTCTTAATTTTTTTTATGAATAAAGTTTTATCAATAGTGCCCATTTTAAAATTTTGACTAAGAAGAAATTTTGTTAATTTTTCATACCAGGCTCTAAGAGCTTGTTTCAAACCATACAGGGCCTTTTTAAGATGGTATAGATTGTTAGGAAGTTTAGGATCTTCGAAACCTTTAACTTGTTCTACATAAACTTCTTCATTTAAATCATTGTTTAAGAAAGCACTTTTAACATCTATTTGATTAATTTTAAAGTTTTCATGACATGCGATGGAATAAATAATCTAATGGATTCAAGAAGGACGACTGGAGCAAAAGTCTCATCATAGTCGACTCCTTCAATTTGGGTGTACCCTTTTACAACCAATCTTGCTTTGTTTCTTAAGATATTCCCAAATTCATAAGATTTATTTTTAAATATCCATTTAGTTCTAATCACATGTTTGTCAGATGGTCTAGGAACTGAAAGTGCCCTGGTTTGTCAATTAGCGTGAAGGTTAAGTCGGTGAGTCAAGTGAGCCCCTTGTAACGCCCTGAAAATCGGGGGTCGAGCATAAACTCAACTCTCGAGTTCCAACGCGTCACTTATGCAACATAAAGAATGATGATTGAATGTTGTTCATATTAGTGCATTATAGATGAATGTGATTAAGTCAAAATAACATATCATACTCTAGAGACAGTTAAATTATGCAAGTGAAAGATTGTGATAGATATATAAAAAAGATATAAACTATTGTAAGTCTCCAAAGTGTGAACATGTTACCAGGTTAAATATATCAATGTATACTCCAAAAATGGACAAAATGAATATATAAGGGTGCTCTAAAAGAGCAAACTAAAGTGTAATGGCATCTAATCAACAACCTTGTAACCCCGTCGATCAGAAGATGGTCTACATAGACCCACCTGATAGCTGTGTAAGGCGAAACCCTCCCCATCATCATAAAAGTCTGGCTCCGTTTCGCAAGCATCACCATCATCTGAAACTCAAACAGGGCCTGGTTTGGTGTTTAAATACCGTCCCATAACGTGGGCGTGAGTGATCAACTCAGTGGAACAATAGAGCATAGGTTAACATGTTATCAATTCAGTCAAGCAGTAATGATAAAGCAGTACAATCAAACACTCCTAAATACTCTTATTAATGCAAGTATGGAATGCAGTCATGATGCATGCCCTTGCCAAACCACCCTCGTGCGACACCATCTTACGTTCACGGCATACGTTCATCCCTTAGTGCTCCACATCTTCCAGTCACATGCAGTTCTATGTTATGAGCGTGATTACCGAGTTATTATTAGTCCTTTTCATACAGTAGTATTGGGAAACTAAGGTACCTCCCTTATATCATTCACAAACAATGATCCATTCTAGGGTCGTCAGTCCTAGATAATCTCATACAATGATATGGTTCTAGGTTGCTGTATAGGGCTGTCAGGCTATTACACGCACTCGTTGCACCGCTCCCCCATCACCTTATCAATAAAGTCCTAGTTTATACTCTGTTTACTGCGGGAAGGCTTGTCGCCTCTCGCAGATTTAGAGTATGCTTGAGGTCACTACAAAGGCCTGCCAGGGCTGTTACACGTAATCGTTACACCACTCCCCCATCACCTTATCAGTGTAGGCCGACAGCTCAAATACAGTGTCCCACACCATCGTATCCGGCTCACGAGTTTGGGTTGCTCATGAACGTCGTATTGTGCATGTACAATAACACCCAGATCATGAATCTATCATTATCTGACATTGAAAGTGTTGAAAACCATAACCTATACATCTAAAGTCTGCACCTTATGTCGTAGAAGCATAACGAACTTAATAGAAACTCTACGCTTTCATCAATGTCGATACGACGACTTATAACACAAGGTAAGTCAGCTACTTCACTACTTGTATCAATTGAAACCCTAAAACAGGTTAGTGTTAGGTTTTTTTTACCTAAGAATAAAGTCGGAATCGCCGGGATAGCGATTGGAAAGTGATGGTTAAGCACGTAGATCGGCAGGGTAGAATAACAGGAAGGTTCTCCCACTTCTCTAACACTTTCTCTCTCTTTTCTCTCTTCTCTCTCTTAAGATTTCTCTCAAATTCATATGGGCTGAATGAGAGAAGGTTTAAGGTCCTTATATAGGCTAAAAACTCACCAAATTAGACTCAGGGTCATGATATACTTAAGTTATATCCAAATATGGACAGTTCCATCTCAACGGAGTACTTCTGGAGCCTCCCCTTGAGCCAAAGGTCAGACTTAAGCTCACTGACTATGGATCTAGGTCGAGTTAAGTTTTCAGTCCAATCAGGTTCCCAAATCACACGTGACAGACCAGTTTCAGTTCAATGGTCACCGAAACTTGATCAGGGTTACAAGTACACTGACCTGTGTATGAAATTTCTCCTGATTCGAGGGTGTATTTGGGTCAGATTCTGACGGTCTGATTGCTCATATCAGGCCCGCAAGTGACAAGTCTCAGATTACTTAAATTTGAAATTTATTTCCAATTATTTTCACATTTCTCACACTCTTCACTCTGGGCTCAAGCGAATAACCGTGGGACACTATCTAGATTTGATTTCCGAGATGGCTGCCAAGCCCAACAAGGCAGTCCTAATTCTATAACTTCGTATTATTCAGACTTTTGATGTGCGGTCCAGATCTGATACGGAGTTTTGTGACGCACCCGAGAGCTGCCGGGTAATGAGATTGATCCTAAATTTTTGGGTAATGTAGCGTCAACTATTCCACAAGCTTTGGGTCTTGCAGATCACATTTAAAGTGATTCAATTGAATTTCGTAACTAATCTAGTTTAAAACTTAGTTAACTTTGTCTAATTCCTAAAGGATTTTAGGTTTGAGAGGTTCATAAGGGGTTAAGATCTACCCCTTGCCTAAGGACATCTAACTCTAGGTTGGTAAAAATCTGGGGTGTTACACCCCATAAGAAGATCGTTCAAACCATTGCCTCAACCACATGTATCTTCCGAGCCGTTAAAGGTAAATTAAGCCTCACATCCCATCTCCCAAAACACCTAGGTAAATAAATCCTTAAAAGCCTTAGAATAACATAGGATGAAATAGTCTGAAAACATAAGTTTCAAACAGGAAAATCTTTTAAGTTTTTCAGCAAAGTTCAATGATGTCAAGTCTATGTTAATATCATCGAACACTCATGTTCGATGGCATCGAACAGTTCTCGATAATATTAAATTAGGTATTTTATGTCCAGCAACCACAAAGTAATTTGGACCAAATATTCGATAAATCGAACATACATTTGATGATATCAACCAACAATTATCGATGACATTGAAGGTCAGTCGATAATATCAATAAGCATTATCCAGCAAAGTCTTGGAAAATATTTTGATATTGCTCGAGGAATCAAAATGGAATCGATGTCATCGATATTCAAATCACGATGTCATCGATAGGATCTCGATAACATCAAATCGGGATAAGTTTTGTCTAGCAAACTTCAAAGGTAAATCATCTAAAATGTTCAAGGAATCGACACATTACTCGATGACATTGAAATTCAAATCACGATGATATCGAGGGAGTCTTGATGTCATCGATAGGATCTCGATAACATCGAATTGGGATAAGTTTTGTCCAGTAAGCTTCAAAGGAAAATCATCTAAAATGTTTGAGGAATCGACAATTACTCAATACATCAAAATTTAAATCACGATGATATCGAGGGAGTCTTGATTACATTGAATCTGGTCAAAACTATTCCAACAAGCTTATGAGGAAAATCATGTGAAAATAATCGAGGAATCGATAGAGTCTCGATGACATCGTAATTCAAAAATCGATGATATCTAGATAGGTTCGATATCATCGATCCTCAGTCAGAAAAGTTCCAGGTATATCTTCAGTTGAGTTCGTATCATTGAGCCTAGATTCGATGCCATCAAAAGTATACGTTCGATGATATCGAATAAGGTCCGATGACATCGAACTCAGTTAGTCTCTGACAACATTATTACCATTGGAACTTTTTATCTATATAAGGAAAGCTTGCTCTTGGTTGCTAGAGAGAGAAAAAGTAAGAGAGCTTTGAGAGAGTAACTGTATACCACATACCCTAAGCCCTTTTTCTCATGGGAGTTCATTCCTCAATCCACCATTATCATTAACATTTAATAGAGTGGATTGGTGAATGAACTTCCTCATTTAAGGATCATCCAGCTACCACCTTAATGGTAAATCATTGAGCTGGGATCCCTTGAATGCTTAAGAGCTTGGAATTACTTCGTCTCTCAAATGAGTAATATTCATTAGAGTAGATTCCAACATAACCTTGACCTAACCTATGAGACCCATATCCTAGCCCATACCATTCTGTAGGGTTCCGCGATCCTCCCGTTCAAACTCCGGCAACCTGCGATACGTAATCGTCATTTGATCGCAACCTGAGTCATACCTTATCAATCTAAGTTGGCTCGACCCGAGATATGTATCCTTGCTACCGCCCCGTCGCCATAGTTTTGATGCCTCGTCCCGCACACCGAGGCGATACCCATGCCAAGAGATGTGGGCTCGCGTTCATTTTGAGGAAAACGCCGCGCTTTACAAAACCCAAGAGAACATGTCAAATCAATCAATCAATCCCATCAATCAAGTACACATCACCTCACATGTCAAGTACATATCCCATCCCCAAGCAACCCCTAAAGTCATCTCTCTCCCTCTCTCCACCCATCAAGTACACCCATCACTCCATCACCCATCCCTCTCTCCTTACAACTCTCTCTCTCTCTCACTTCTCACTCCATCTCCCAAGCAATATTGGTGGAACCGTCCAAGGGAGAGGAGAAAGCTAGTATGGCCCACCTTCCTACCACCCAATCCCACCCTCCAAAGATCTTCTCGACTGTTGAATCTCATCCCTTGGAGCTTTAGAACGCGTTGGTGGAAAAGGGAAGAGGAGATCAAAGGTGTGTGATTTCATGACTTCCACCATTGTTTTTTTTGTGATATGAGGGCCCACATGATTTGGGACCCATCTTGATGTATGATTTCTCTCTCTCTCTTTTTCTCTCTCTCTCTCTTTCTTTTCCTTTCTCTCTCCCTCTTGTGATGTCATGTGGCCCACCTGATTTATGTGTTTCATCCAGCCGTCCAGCTAGGACGGTGGATCCCACCTGATGTATGTATTTTATCCAGCCATCTAGCTGGACGGTGGGCCCCACTGTGGTGTATGCCTTCCATCCACACCGTTCACAGATTTTGGACAGTGGTGGATACCGTTTGGGATGGTGTTATGGCCCCCCACTGTGATGTATGTTCAGCATCCACACCATCTAGATAGCTGGACAGTGGACCACACTCAGATGTATATGTTTTATATTCAAACCGTTCATCCGTTTTAAATCCCCACCATCCATTTGTTTTGATGGTGGGACAGCAGCCGCTGCTAGTAGCTGCTACACGTGCAATAGTAGCAGGGGGTCACCGTGATATCCTCTCCATCCATCCATCCTGACGGCATTTCATCCACACCGTCCATTTAGTTGGTGGGCCATGTGTGTGGACCCCACCATGATGCATTTGTTATATCTATACCGTCCATCCAAACGTCCAGCATCTGGATGCTAGGCTGGATGTAGTTTAATAATAATAATAATAAAGTATTATAATAATATAATATATTATATATATAGTGGGCCCTACGTGGGACCCACCTTGTTTAGAACGGATTGGCTGATGTGCGCTGATAGCAGCTATATTACTGTTGTCATGACGTCAACAAGTTCTGTGGGTCCCACCTGTATTGACGTCAGCAGGTTCTGTGGGACCCCACCGTGATAAATGTGTTGTATCTGGGCTGTCCATCTGCTGGACGGCGAGCAGCCACGACTGCTACATCACGACAGTAAATTCTGTGGGTCCCATCTGGACAGTGGACACCACCAGGATGTATTCATTTCATCCACACCGTCCAGGTTGGGTTGGACGGTGCTAGACAGTGTTTGGACAGTGCTGATTTACATGGATAATGTTTGGACAGTGTTAATCATCATTAATAAGCCATGTGCCCCATAGAATGATAGTGTACAGTGATACACATGTTACACCTGTAACTATTGAAATGATTTTTGGTGTAATCCAAGCTCTCACTTGAGGCCCATTGGTACGGCCCATCTTGATGTATTTGTGGGCCATGTATTAAGGCCTACCTTGATGCAATTGCTACCCATGTGATGAGGCCCATTGTGGTGTGTATTAGGTCGTGGCCCATTGTGATATATTTCTGGCGCATTGTGATGTACTTTCGGCCCATTTGGTAAGGCCCATTGTGATGTATTTTCGGCCCATTTGGTAAGGCCCATTATGATGTATTCCTGGCCCATTTGGTAAGTGTAACGCCCTGAAAATCGCGGGTCGAGCAAAGCTCAGCTCCCGAGTTCCAACGCATCACTTATGCAACATAGATAATGATGATTATGATGAGTGCATTGAAACATAAATGAGATTAAGCCAAAACAGCATATCATACTCCAGAGACAGTTAAATTATGCCAGCGGAAGACTATGATAGATATAGAACATATATAAACTGTGGTAAGTCTCCAGAGTGTGATAATGTTACCAAGTTAACAATTACAAGTTTGATTTCAAAATATACAAAATGAGAAAGTGTAATGTCTTCTATCCTAAATACCATAGCCCCGTCAATGCAATTTCAGGTCTACATAGACCCGCTAGAGAGTTACATGTAGGAGAACTCCTCCTCAACATCATAATAATAGTCTGGCTTTGCTTCATAAACATCGCCATCACCTGCAGCTAAGACAGTCTGGTTGGTGTTGCAAGCACCGTCTTGTAACGTTGGAGTGAGTAGCTAACTCAATGGAATCATAGAGCAAAGATTAACATGTTATCAAATCAATCAAGCGATAATAATAAAGCAAGCAAATCAAACATTTCTAAGTAATGTAATTAATGCAAGGATGAGATGCAATAATGATGCATGCCCAGGTCCAACATACTCCCTCATGCGACACCATCTTACGTCCGCGACATGCTTTCATCCCTTAGTGCTCCACATCTTCCAGGCACATGCAGTGCGATATGAACATGATTACCGAGTTGTTATTAGTCCTATTCATACAGCAGTATTGGAAAACTAGGGTACCTCCCTTATATCATTCCCAAACAATGATCCATTCTAGGGTCGTCAATCCTAGATTATCTCATACGATGATGCAGTTCTAGGTCGCTGTAAAGGGCTGTCAGGGTTGTTGCACGCACTCGTTGTACCGCTCCCCCATCACCTTATCAATACATGCCTACTTTATACTCTATTTACTATGGGAAGGCTCGTCGCCGCTTCGCAGATTCAGAGTATGCTCGAGGTCACTACACCGGGCACGGTTAGGGCTGTCAAGGCTGTTACATGCACTCATTACACCACTCTCCCATCACCCATCAAAACAGTGTAGGCCAACAGCTCGAATACAGTGTCTCATACCACCGTATTCAGCTCACGAGTCTGGGTTGCTCATTGGTCACTACGGGGAGGCACGTGGCCCCAACATAAGCCGACAGCTCGACCACGGTGTCCCATACCACCATGCCCGGCTCATGAGTCTTAGCGGATCGAGGTACGAAGGTTAACGGGGTTGCACTGGTAAGTTTGGTACCCTAGGTTCAAGCAGTGGCGTCCAAACATGGTGAACATACATTAGACAGATCGGGTTACTTGACGAGCCCGACCAACACGAGTTACATCGATCGACATGAAGTGCATAAGCACTCCGTGTGACCTAACCACTGCCAACGACCAACATATGACTCGGGTTCGTCAAACACGTCCTACGTGGCGAATGAATCTCAACCACGAACTCAAGTCTGTTATCGATCATCTGGACTATAATCATAGCCCCAATCACATTCAATCCTTAACCAGAAGCATCAAGCATCTTAACAAGCATGTCCTAAAGCACAATATAAACAGAAAATACAAACACATATATTTCATAAGTAAGCGATTAAATTAAATAACCAACATGGAGGAAATCATATACATCTCTAAGTTAGTTGAGAATCCTATCTCAACACCAACCAAAAACACAATCATCTAAGTACTTACTCTTACAAGCATTTTCACAAAAGCTTAGAATACATTTATTTAACATACATAACGTATAGTAGCAAAAACAAGAATTAGGGCGAATCCTTTTGCCGAGTAAGTATTACACATATATATAGCATGTACACACAATGATTAATCATGGCAAACACACTTTCATATTTTGTACGTATACGGTATTTTCTACAAATATACAGAATACACTATACGCCATAATTTACATACGTAACTGAATCGCAAAACGAATATTGCATTGTACATATGGAATAACACGCAGATCATGAATCTATCATTATCTGACATTGAAAGCTTTGAAAAATGACAACTTAAGGTCTAAAATCTGCACCTTACGTTATAAAAGCGTAATGAACTCGATATATTTGCTAAGTCTTCGTGTATGGCAATTTGGCAATCTATAGAATGAAATAGATTAGTTATTTCATCATTTACAATGACCATAACCCTATATCAGAGTAGGGTTAGGGTTTCTTACCTATAAATGAAGCTGAAATCGTCGGGAAGGCGATTAGAAAGAGGTGGTTAAGCTTGTATAGTGGCAGGGTAGAGTATCAGGGAGATCCTCCCACTTCTCTCACAATTTCTCTCTCTTTTCTCTCCTAGGGGTTCTTCAATTTTGTATGGGCTGAATGAGAGAGAGTTTAAGGTCCTTATATAGGCTAAAACATAACCAAAATAGACCCAGGGTCAAGGTATACTTAGGTTATGTCTAAAGTAGACCTGTTCTAGCTCAATGGAGCACTTCTGGAGCCCCCCCTTAAGCCAAAGGTCAGACTTAAGCTCACTGACTATGGATCTAGGTCGAGTTAAGGTTTCGTTCCAATCGGGTTTTCATATCACACGTGACAGACCAGTTTCAGTTCAACGGTCATAGAAACTCGATCAGGGTCACAAGTACACTGACCTGTATGAGAAATGTTTCCTGATCTGAGGGTGTATTTGGGTCAGATTTCGATGGTCTGATTGCTTATATTTGGCCCATAAACATCAAGTATCAGATTACTTAAATTTAATTTAATTTCTAAAGAAACCTAGATTTTTTCACACTCCTCGATCGGGCTCGAGCGAATAGCTGTGGGACACTATCTGGATTTGATTTCTGAGATGGTTGTCAAGCCCAGCAAGGCGGTCCTAATTCTATAACCTCATATTATTCAGACTTTCGATGTACGGTCCAGATCTGATATGGAGTTTTGTGATGCTCTCGAGAGCAGCCGGGTAATGAGATTGATCCTAGATTTTAAGGTAACCTAGCATCACTGATTCTACAAGTTTTAGATCTTGTAGATCGGATTTAAAGTGATTAGTGCGGATTTCATATGTGATCTAGTTTAGCACTTCGTTAACTTTGTCTAATTTCTAAAGGATTTAGTCCTATAAGATTTCTGTCTGAGGTGATACTCGGACCTTTGGTAGTTTGTATATAATTACAACAGAAGAAGGTCCTAGGGCAGGAGAGGTTGATGTTTCTAAATACCCTATTCATCGATGATTCCATAAGATTATTTTGAGTTTGAGTATTGTTCTTCATCACCTAAACTCTAAGATTTGTGTCTAATGTGAAAGTACTTAAAAAGATTTAAAGAACTTGGTGGTGCGAGGTGAGATTTGTGAAGGAAAAGGGTTAAAAAGCGATTTTATACTTTGGGATTGAGTTCTGACAAGTTAATAAGGTGTTCGGATCGACCCATTGCCTAAGGACGTCTATCTCCAGGTTGGCAAAAATTGGGGTGTTACAGTAAGGCCCATTGTGATGTATTTTCGGCCTATTTGATAACGCCCATTGTGATGTATTTTCGGCCCATTTGGTAAGGCCCATTGTGATGTATTTCTGGCCTATTTGGTAAAGCTCATTGTGATGTATTTTTGGCCCATTTGAGAAGGCCCATCGTGATGTATTTATGGCCCATTTGATAAGGCTCATTGTGATGTATTTGTGGCCCGTATGGCGAGGCCCGATATGGTGTATATATGGCCCTTGAGTGAGGCCCAATACGATGAATGTGTGGACTGATGTAATGTGTGATTTCACTATAATGTATGTAATAATGTTTATGTGGGCCACTGTTTGGGAGCGATGTTGGTTAAATGTCCACATTGATTGGCAATGATGGTTAGATGTCCAAATGTGACCTTCCCTTGGGCCCATTATGAGGCACATTCTTGTTATGAGTAGGCTGTCTAGGCCTATCCTTGATAAGAGGAGAGTACACCATCATCTTATAACATGCCTAATATAGCTTCACAATCCATGCCCATGGGCATCATATGTATGTTTAATATGAGGAGTGATTGATCATAGCACATGTCATTGGGCAGATTATTATGAGACTCCCTGATAGGAGGAGTTGTCCACATAAGTGCATGGTACACGCAGGTTTGATGCATGACTGGATGGTATGACTCATGCATCTCGTATTTCGTGATATGACCACCGTACGCCTTAACAACATCAGGGTCGTAGCCTCCACAGGCATATCGTGGAAGGCCATATGGGACACCAAAAATATATTCTATATGCGGTGCTATAGATATTCCTGGGTGAAATTCCCTAAACTCTCTTGGTTCCAGAGGTTGCTCCAATGTCTAGACCGAGTGGATGCATGAGCGCATGAAGGTCATACACCATTAAGCTGCGTCTCCCACTATGTCGGGTCAGTTGGAAGGGGGTGCGGCCTACCTGCCAGAGAGGAGGGGACAAAGCTAGGCTGAGTTTAACCAGCTCGAGGAATGGGTCCGCTATTAACAAGTCGGGCCTAATATTGGCAGGCAGATAGTGAGGTTTCTTCCACTCACCTTGTTGGGAGCGATGGGGTGGCAATCTGGTTTGGAGTGTACTAGACCCCGGTGATGATCTCAGAGATGTACATACTGATATGTGGACTTATTGAGCATGAGTTGCATACCCATTCATTCATTCACTATTCACTCTGGCTGGTGGTGTGCAACTATTTATTACATGTACCTTCACAATGGCCAGGATTTTGGTTGGGGTGCGCAACTAACCTGAGATCAGGAGTTTACCACATTGAGTCTGATTATCCAAATTTAGGTATGGGACTGATTTGGATAGAAATCCCTTGTGGTGTACCCCGTAGCCTGCAGTACTATGTACTATCATCTCGACTTCACTCTAGCTTGGTCATTTCATTCGCATCGCATATTGCATTACATCCGTGGCATATAGCATTTTGGGTTGCTACGTTTTTGCACTTATATGGCCTAGACGAACTTAGCAGGATTTGCATATTGCTTTGCATTCTAAGTATATGATATTGGCTTATTACGTTTTTGCATCGTATAACCTTGATATGGCTATTAACATTCATGCCTTGCATCGCATAGCCTTGGTACGGCTGATAGCATTCATGGATTTATTGATTGTCAATATTTCTGCTTACTCTGTTATCGTATGATTTATGATCTTGCTAGTATTTCTGACATCGTATGATTTATGGACCTGTATTGTTGGCACTTACCTTGTGCACATACTTACACCACCCTTTAAGCTTTTTATAAGCTTATGCATGATTGATGCGTGTAGGTGGCATTAGGTCGCAGTAGCGTTAAGCTTGGAGCAGGCAGCGGACTCTTAGAGCATTGATTTTCGATATATGTATTTCTCTTTCAACACTGTATTTTACTGTTTATATTAGTGGATATGTGATTATGATGTTGCCTTTGTGATTTGGGTAAACTTGTGCTCATGCTTATTACAAGTTAAAAGTATGTTGGAAAAAAAAATCCTCCTTGTAGGATCCCAGGATCAGAATCTGGCATATGGATGTTGGGAGCAGAGAATGGGGTACTACGGAGGTTGTCGGCACCGGATTCGACGATCGAAAATTTTGTGAGCCCAGTTTCTAGGTTTAGGGCATGACACAACCCGTTGTCGTACATTGGAGCATCATCAGTGTTGTGGATCTGTAACACCCCGGATTTTTGCCAACCTGGAATTAGACGTCCTTAGGCAATGGGTTGCTCCTAACACCTTATTAACTTATCAGAACTGAATCCCACAGTCTAAAATCACTTCTGAACCCATTTCCTTCACAAATCCAACCCTTCACCATCTTGTTCTTTCAATTTTCCTAAGTACTTTCACCCTAGACACTATCTTAAACTAGTTAAGTATTATAACTTGGATCACTCTATATACAAACTACGAAGGACTAAGTACCACCTCAGACAGAAATCACTTAGGATTAAATCCTTTAGAAATGAGACAAAGTAACTAAGTGCTAAACTATATTAGTTACGAAATCCGTTTGAATCGCTTTAAATACGATCTGCAAGACCCAAAACTTGTAGAATCATTGACGCTAGGTTACCCAAAAATCTAGGATCAAACTCATTACCCGACTACTCTCGGGAGCATGTTGAAACTCCGTATCTGATCTGGACCGCACATCGGGAGTCCGAATAATATGAGGCTAAGGACTTAGGACCGCCTCATTGGGCTTGACAACCATCTCGGAAATCAAATCCAGCCAGTGTCCCACGGCTGTTCGCTTGAGTCCGGAGCGAGAGAGTGTGAAAACAATTGTTTTCTTTAAAAATAAATATCTTGAATAGTAATCTGGCATCTTTCATTTGCAGATCAGTTTTAAGCAACCAGACCGTCAGAATCAGACCAAATTACACCCTCGGATCAGGAGAAATTTCATACACATTTACATGTACTCGGAATCTCCGATCGAGACCTACTAACCGTCGAACTGAAACTGGACCGCCACGCGTGATCTGGAAATCCGACTAAAACGAAAATTTAATAGAACGTAGATCCGGCGTTAGTGAGCTTAAGTCCGACCTTTGGCTTAAGGAGGGCCGCCAGAAACCCTCTTTTGAGCTGAAACAATGCCGATTTGATTATAATGTAAGTATACCTTGAACATAAGTCTATTTCGGTAAATTTTTGGGCTATAAGGACCTTAAACCCTCTCTCATGGAAGCCATACGAATTTGAGATTGAGAGAGAGAAAGGAGAGAGAAAGTGTGGGAGTTGTGGGAGGAACTCCCTGCCACTCTTCCCTGCCGCTATTCGAGCTTCACCGCTCCATTCTCACCGCTTTCCTGGTGATTCTGACATCATTTCTAGGTAAGAAACCCTAACCCTAACCTGATTTGGGGCTTGGGTGGTTGTAGGATATGAAATAGCTAACGTATTTCGTTTCATAGGTTGCCAAACTCCCGTATACGGAAGCTTAGCGAACCTATCGACTCCGTTACGATTCTACGACAAAAGGTGAGGACTTTAGGTGTATAAGTTACGGTTTTCAATGCTTTTAATGTCAGATAATGATAGATTCATGATCTGCATGCAATTGCACATGTACAAAGTGCTTTCCGTTTTCTGTTTCGATTAAAATTGTAGAATATGGAATTTCACATATTCTAGGTATTCGTATAAAATATTGTATACGTATTTTTTTTGGAAAGGTGGTTGACATATTTATTTGTCGTATGGATATACGATATATGGATAAAATACTTATTTGGCGAAAGGATTCGCCTAAATACATGTTTACTAATATACACTATGTATGTAGATATACGGTATTGTAAGAAGTACCGTATACATGTATAATTTAGCGATGTGTTTGTCATGATTAATTGTTGTATGATTATATAATATATGAATAAAATACCTGTTTGGTGAAAGGAATCGTCGTAATACATGTTCCCTTGTATACACTATGTATGTTGAAATTGTGTATCCTAGAAAATGCCCCATACGTATAAATTTTGGTGATGTGATTGTCATGATTATTTGCTATATGAATATGATATATATGTATAAAATATTAGTTTGGTAAAAGAATAGCCCTAATACACATTCCTCTAACATACGTCATGTATGGTGAAATAGTGCACTCTAAGTGTTTGTGAAATTGCTTGTGACTATAAGTGCTTAAGTGTTAGTGCCTTAGGTAGGTGTTGAGATAGGATTCTCAACTACCCTAGCGACTTGTATGATTACCTCCATGAGGTTGATTACTTAAGCCGCTTACTTGCAATACATGTGTTTGTATTCCTATTGATGTAGTGCTTTACAACATGCTTTATATCATGCTTTATAATATGCTTATAACATGCCTACTAGCATGTTTGAATTACTTTGTTTATCATGTTTGAATTACTTTGTTTATCATGCTTGAATTACTTTGTTTATCATGCTTTACTCCACATGCTATGGATGACAATTGATTGTATTTGGGGCTATGATTATAGTCCAGACAATCGGTACCAGATTGGATATCGTGGTTGAGTTTCATGTCACCACGTGAGATGCGTTCGACGAACTCGACTCGTACTTCAGTTGGCGATAGTGGTTGGTCACGCGAAGTGCTTATGCACTTCATGTCGTTCAACTTGTTGTGCGCTCGAGCTAGCTGAGCTCGTCAAGTAACCCGATCTGTCTAATGTATGTTCACCATGGTTGGTCACTACTGCCTGAACCTAGGGTACCAAACTTACCAGTGAAAACCCTTTTAACCATGGTACCTCGATCCGCTAAGACTCATGAGCCGTGCATGGTGGTATGGGACACCGTAGTCGAACTGTCGGCCTATGCTAGTGTAACGCCCTGAAAATTGGGGGTCGAGCATAAACTCAACTCCCAAGTTCCAGAACATCACTTATGCAACAAAATGAATGATGATTGAATGTTAACTGTATTCATGCATTGAACATGAGTGAGATTAAGCCAAAACAGTATATCATACTCCAGAGACAGTTAATTTTACAAGCGGAAGACTATGATAGATAGATAAAATATAAACTATGATGAGTCTCCAGAGTGTGATAACATTACCAGGTTAAATAAATATAAGTACAGTTCTAAAATATACCAAATGTGTAAGTTTAATGTCTTCTATCCCCAGTACCACAGCCCCGACAATACAGTACCAGGTCTTCAAAGACCCGTCAGAGGGTTACATGATAGGAGAACTCCTCCTGTAACGCCCTGAAAATCGGGGGTCGAGTGTAACTCAACTCCCGAGTTCCAACGCATCACTTATGCAACATGTTTAATGATGTTTGAATGTTGTCTGTGTTAGAGCATTAAACATGAATGAGATTATACCAAAGCAACAATTCATACTCCAGAACAATTGTATAAAAGCAAGCGGAAGACTGAACTGTATATATGTGTATGTAAAGAAACAAAATAAACGTTTCATTAACCAGAGTATGAATCCTTCTGAGTCACAATATACATGTCTGTTTATAAACAAAATGTCAAAATAAACTAGGTACAATCCCTGTAAATTCCATCGGTCCCGGCAGCCTAGTCGAAGCGCCGGTAATCGCATATACGAGAACTCCTCCGGTCCTCGTCATAATCAGTGCCCGCCTCCAGAATAGTCGGATCGCCTAAACACGAGACAGCAGTCCGGTTGGTGTGCGCAACACCGTCCCGTAACGTGGGAGTGAGTAGCTAACTCAGTGGAACGATAAGGCATAAGTTATCATGTTATCAATACAGTCAAGCAGTAATGATAAAGCAGTAAATCAAACACTCCTAGTTACTCTGATTAATGCAAGTATGAATGCGGGTATGATGGATGCCCTCGCCGACATACTCTCTCATGCGACACCATCTCACGTTCGCGGCATGCTTACATCCCACAGTGCTCCACATCTTCCAGGCACATGCGATGTATGATGAGTATGATTACCGAGTTTTTAATTAGTCCATTTCAAACAGCAGGATTGGGAAACTAAGGTACCTCCCTTATATCATTTTCAAACATGATCCAATCTAGGGTCGTCAGTCCTAGTTAATATCAGACGATGGTGTGTTTTCTAGGTCACTGCGCAGAGAGGTCGCTGTGGTACATTACGCACAAAGGTTGCACCACTCCCCATCACCCCTTAAACGATTCATCACTATACGTGAAAAAAGGCCTAGTTCATACTTTATATATCGCGGCGCACCCTAAGGCACGCCGCAACTCGTGAGAATATGCTCGTGGTCACTACAAAGGGACGCTGTGGCGGCATTACGCACAAAGGTTGCACCACTCCCCATCACCTTATCAATGTAGGCCGACAGCGCGAATATAGTGTCCCATACCACCATAATCGGCTCACGAGTTAAGTTGCTCACCTTTGGTCACTATGGGGAGGCACGTAGCCCGCCGAGGCCGAAATTACTCGACCACGGTGTCCCATACCACCATGCCCGGCTCATGAGTCTTAGCGGATCGAGGTACCATGGTTAACGGGATTATCACTGGTAAGTTTGGTACCCTAGGTTCAAGCATTAGCGACCAAACATGGTGAACATACATAAGACACACGGTTTACTTGACGTGTTCGGCTGGCTCGAGCGCACAACAAGTTGGACGATATGAAGCGCAGAAGCACCTCGTGTGGCCAACCACTATCGCCAACCGAAGTACGACACGGGTTCGCCAACACATCATGCGTGGCGGAACGAATCCCAACCACATCTTCAAGTCTGATACCGGATGCCTGGACTATGAACATAGTCCCAAGCTCAGTCAAGTCCTAACCATAGCATATGAAATACGGCATGGTACATGGTAATTCAAGGACACTAGTAATCATGTTATAAAGCATATCATGAAACATGGTAATAAACAAATTACAAAGCATGTTAAAAAGCATGTTATAAAGCATTTATGCAAATAGGGATACAAATACTTAGATTTCATAGGTGAGTAGTTAGAGTGAACAACCACATGGAGAGTGTCATATGTGACTCTAAGGTAGCGGAGAATCCCATCTCAGCACCTACCTAAGGTTCTAACACTTAAGCACTTACACTCACAAGTGATTTCACCAACACTTGGAATGCACTATTTCAACATACATGACGTATGCTAGAGAAATGTGTACTAGGATTGTCCCTTTTCCAAACTAGTATTTTATACATATACATCATATTCATACAGCAATTAAACATGGCAATCACATCAGCAAATTTTATACGTATAGGGTACTTCCTCGTATACCCAATTTCGACATACATAGTGTTTACAAAGGAACATAGATTGCGGCGATTCCTTTCGCCAAACTAGTATTTTAATCATGTATTGTATAATCATATATTAAATAAATATGTCAAACATTATTCCAAAAGAAATACGTATACGGTATTTCTAAAATACGTAATTTCAACATACGTCGCATTTACAAGTGAACATATATTTTGGCAGTTCCTTTCGCTAAACTAGTATTTTATTCATATATTATATAATCATACATTAAATAAACATGTCAAACATTTATCCAAAAAAAATACGTATACGGTATTTCTACGTATACCTAGAATATGTGAAATTTCATATTTTACAACGTTAATCAAAACAGGAAACAGAAAGCACTTGTACATGTGCAATTGCATGCAGATCATGAATCTACCATTATCTGACATTGAAAGCGTTGAAAACCGTAACTTATACACTTAAAGTCCTCACCTTTGCCTTTGGAAACGAAACGAATTAGCAAGGGTAGAAGAACTTCCGTATACGGGAGATTTCTAGCCTAAAGAGCGGAATCGGTTAGTCGTTACACATCCTACATCGATCCCACCTCAAATCAGACCTAGGGTTAGGGTTTCTTACCTTCAAATGAGATGGATACCGCCGTGAAAGCGCCTAGAATAGGGCGGTGTAGGCCGTGTAACAAGCCAAAGCAGGAGGAGGGAAATCGGCAACAATCTCCAAGTCTTTCTCTCTCTTTTCTCTCTCTCCCTCTAGGGTTTTCTCCAAAATTCGTATGGCTGTGAGAGGGGCTGTTCTAAGCTCCTTTTATAGCCAAAAACATTACGAAATTAGACTCAGGTTCAAGGGGTACTGCTAATATAGGATTTTCGTCACTTTTTCAGCTCAAAAGGGAAGTTCTGGTAGCCCTCTTTGAACCAAACGTCAGACTTAAGCTCACCATCGATGGATCTACGTGGGATTACGTTTTCGACTTGATCGGATTCCCAGATCGCACGTGGCGGACCACTTTCAGTTCGATGGTCAGTGGGCCACGATCAGAAATTCCAAGTACATGTAAATGTTCCTGAAATTTTTCTTAATCCGAGGGTGTAATTTGGTCTGATTCTGACGGTTAAGTTGCTTAATACTGACGCGTCAACGAATGATGCCAGATCACTATTCCAGATATTTATTTTTGGATGGGAATAGTGTTTCTCACACTCCCTCGCTCCGAATAGAAACGAATGGCCATGGAACATCAGATGGAGCTGATTTTTGAGATGATTGTTAAGCTCAGTGGGGCGGTCCTAGTTCCTTAGCTTCGGGTTAATCGGACTCCCGATGTGCGATCTAGACCTAATACGAAGTTTCGTTTCATTCCCGAGAGCAGACGGGAAATGAGTTTGGTTCTAAACTTTAGGGTAACCTAGCGTCAATGATTCTGCAACTTTTGGGTCTTGCAGATCGTATTTAAAGCGATCCTAACGGATTTCATGGCTAATTGAGTTTAGTACTTAGTTAACTTTGTTAAATTTCTAAAGGATTTAATCCTACGTGATTTCTGGTCGAGATGGTACTCGACCCAATGTACGGAAATTTTCGGGTCGTTACACCTCCTCATCACCATAGAAGTAGTCCGGCTCTGCTTCATAAGCATCGCCATCATCTGAAATTTAACAAATCTGTTTGGTGTGTACAACACCGTCCCGTAACGTGGGAGTGAGTAGCTAACTCAGTGGAACAATAAGGCATAAGTTATCATGTTATCAATACAGTCAAGCAGTAATGATAAAGCAGTAAATCAAACACTCCTAGTTACTCTGATTAATGCAAGTATGAATGCAGGTATGATGGATGCCCTCACCGACATACTCCCTCATGCGACACCATCTCACGTTCGCGGCATGCTTACATCCCACAGTGCTCCACATCTTCCAGGCACATGCGGTGCATGATGAGCATGATTACCGAGTTTTTAATTAGTCCATTTCAAACAGCAGGATTGGGAAACTAAGGTACCTCCCCTGTATCATTCCCAAACATGATCCATTCTAGGGTCGTCAATCCTAGTTAATATCAGACGATGGTGTGTTTTCTAGGTCACTACAGAGGTCGCTGTGGTCATTACGCACAAAGGTTGCACCACTCCCCATCACCCCTTAAACGATTCATCACTATACGTAAACAGGCCTAGTTCATACTCTATATATCGCGGCGAAACCTAAGGCGCACTGCGACTTCGAGAATATGCTCGCGGTCATTACAAAGGGCTGTGGCTATTACGCACAAAAGGTTGCACCACTCCCCCATCACCTTATCAATGTAGGCCGACAGCACGAATATAGTGTCCCATACCACCATAATCGGCTCACGAGTTAAGGTGCTCACTGGTCACTATGGGGAGGCACGTAGCCCCAGCGTAGGCCGACAGCTCGACCACGGTGTCCCATACCACCGTGCCCGGCTCATGAGTCTTAGCGGATCGAGGTACCATGGTTAAAAGGGTTTCACTGGTAAGTTTGGTACCCTAGGTTCAAGCAGTAGTGACCAAACATGGTGAACATACATTAGACAAATCGGGTTACATGACGAGCTCGGCTAACTCGAGCGCACAACAAGTTGAACGACATGAAGTGCATAAGCACTTCGCGTGGCCAACCACTATCGCCAACCGAAGTACGACTCGAGTTCGTCGAACACATCTCACGTGGCGACATGAAACTCAACCACGATCTCCAATCTAGTACCGATTGTCTGGACTATAATCATAGCCCCAAGCACAATCAATTGTCATCCATAGCATGTGGAGTAAAGCATGATAGACAAAGTAATTCAAGCATGATAAATAAAGTAATTTAAACATGCTAGTAGGCATGTTATAAGCATATTATAAAGCATGATATAAAGCATATTGTAAAACACTACATTAATAGGAATACAAACACATGTATTGTAAGTAAGTGGTTTAGGTGATCAACCTCATGGAGGTAATCATACACGTCGCTAGGATAGTTGAGAATCCAATCTCAACACCCTTAAACATTACAATTTACTAACTACTACTCATTCAGACATTTCAACAAACACTTTAAAATACAGGAATCAACATACATGACATATGTTGATCACAAAGGTATAAGGCCAAATCCTTTCACTAGGGAGTTACCCCAATCATAACATGCGTACACCCATGACGGATAGTCATGGCAAGCAGGAAACCAAGTTCCATATTCATTCAGTCATTTCCACAAACACTTGGGCCACACATTTTAGCATATATAGTGTGTATTGGCCGTGGCGTGATTTAGGGTAAATCCTTTCGTCAAAGGGGTATTGCCAATACAACAATCAATTATCCATGACAATTAGTCATGGCGAGCACGAATGAGAATTCTATACTCATTCAGTCATTTTCACAACACTTAGAATACACTATTACAACATACATGGTGTATGTTAGCAAAACATGTATTAGGGCTATCCTTTAGCCAAGTGAGTATTTTATCCATGTATAATATATTACTACAGCAAATAATCATGATAACTATATCTCCAAAATTTATACGTATACAGTATTTTCTAGAATACGCATTTTCAACATACATAGTGTATACAAACAAACATGTATTACGGCGATTCTTTTCGCCAAATAAGTAATTTATCCATATGTCATATAATCATACGACACATAATCATGGCAAACCCATTTCTAAAATATACATGTATACGGCACTCCTTACAATACAGTATTTCTACATACATAGTGTATATTAGTAAAACATGTATTTCGGCGAATCCTTTCGCCAAATAAGTCTTTTATCCATATATCGTATATCCATACGACAAATAAACATGTCAAACACATTTCCATAAAAAATACGTATACGGTATTTTATACGAATACCTGGAGTATGTGAAATTCCAAATTCTACAATTCTAATCGAAACAGAAAACGGAAAGCACTTTGTACATGTGCAATTATTTGACATTGAAAGCGTTGAAAACCGCAACCTATACACCTAAAGTCCTCACCTTTGCCTTTAGAAACTAAACGAATTAGCAAGGGTAGCAAATCTTCCGTATACGGGAGTTTTCTAGCCTAAAGAGCGGAATCGGTAAGTCGTTACACAACCCACATCAATCCCACCTCAAATCAGACCTAGGGTTAGGGTTTCTTACCTTCAAATGGGATGGAAACCGCCGGAAAAATACCTAGAATGAAGCGGTGTAGGCCGTGTAACAGTCCAAAGCAGTAGGAGGAAGATCTCCCACAAAACCCAAGCTCTTCTCTCTCTTTTCTCTCTCTCCCTCTAGGGTTTTTCTCCAAAATTCGTATGGCTGTGAGAGGGGCTGTTCTAAGCCCCTTTTATAGCCAAAAACATTCTGAAATTAGACTCAGGTTCAAGGGGTACTGCTTATATAGGCATTTCGCCACTTTTCCAGCCTCAAAAGGGAGGTTCTGGTGGCCCTCCTTGAACCAACCGTCGACTTAAGCTCACCATCTATGGATCTACGTGGGATTACATTTTTGACTCGATCGGATTCCCAGATCGTACGTGGCGGACCACTTTCAGTTCGACGGTCAGTGGGCCACGATCAGAAATTCTAAGTACATGTAACTGTTCCTGAAATTTTTCTTAATCCGAGGGTGTAATTTGGTCTGATTCTGACGGTCAGGTTGCTTAATACTGACGCGTCAACGAATGATGCCAGATCACTATTCCAGATATTTATTTTGGCATGGGAATAGTGTTTTTCACACTCCCTCGCTCCGAATCGAAACGAATGGCCGTGGAACATCGTATGGAGCTGATTTTTGAGATGATTGTTAAGTCCAGTGGGGCGGTCCTAGTTCCTTAGCTTCGTGTTAATCGGACTTCCGATGTGCGATCTAGACCTAATACGAAGTTTCGTTTCATTCCCGAGAGCAGCCGGGAAATGAGTTTGGTTCTAAACTTTAGGGTAACCTAGCGTCAACGATTCTACAAGTTTTGGGTCTTGCAGATCGTATTTAAAGCGATTCAAACGGATTTCGTAGCAAATCTGGTTTCGCACTTAGTTACTTTGTCTCATTTCTAAAGGATTTAGTCCTAAGTGAATTCTGGTCGAGGTGGTACTCAGGCCTTTGGAGTTTGTATATAAAGTGATCCAAGTTATACTACTTAGCTAGTTTAAGATAGTGTCTAGGGTGAAAGTTCTTAGAAAAATTGGAAAATCAAGGTGATGAAGGGTGAGGTTTGCGAAGGAAATGAGTTCAAAGGCGGCTTAAGACTTTGGGATTCAGTTCTGACAAGTTAATGAGGTATTAGGATCGACCCATTGCCTAAGGACGTCTAATCCCAGGTTGGCAAAAATCCGGGGCGTTACAATCTACCCCCCTTAAAACAAAATTTCGTCCCCGAAATTGGCTAAGGGTAATAAGGAAAGATTTAATTATTTCCTTTGCCTAAGTTTTATGGATTTCAAGTTGCTACGCGTGGTAGGGTATGTACTAGCTGGTTCATTTTAGTCTACCCCCCTTAAAACTTATTTCTTTATCTGTTGCTTATACCCTGATGGTTTGCTACAATTTATTTCTTTACCTATTTGGAGTCTTGACGACAACTCCCAACAATTTAGAGTAAGATAGCTGTTTTCAATGTTTGACCAACACGGAGTGACGATAATGGTTGGCTTGATCCTGATACATCGATCATCTACCTGACCAGGGTAGGAGGCTCATCGTATCCCTTCCGGATCCTGGTGAATCCTGGTCTTCTGCTCGGTCAAGCAGTGAGTCCATTGGTAGTCGCCCAGGATTGAGAATTGGGTCAAGCCGCGAATGCTTCGCAGTTGTATATTTCAGTAACTCCGTGGTACGATCACTCTAAAGACGCAGGGAATGTCCATCATTGAAAAGTTCAAATTGTCTATGTCTAAGGTTACCCTTTAGGTCTTAGTCTAAGCGAGTCCTCGATATTATCTACGTCCCAGGGAAGGGTGAATCAAATCTTACTAGATCATCCTAAAACATTTTCATAGTAGAACTTGTTAGGGCTTCTATAATGTGCGTATGTTAACGAGCACCGTTTCGATCCTGGGCCAGTGGAGTAGGGTCCACCATGCTTTCGCTGCGCCACCCAGATCAAGAGACGCAATAGGTAACCTAACTAGATTGGGCTCATAATGTTCTACCCCCCTTAAAATTTTATTTTCACCCTCAAGGCTCAAGATTTATGTCCTGCTCCGTATATCGGAACAAGGTGTAGTTTAGGATCTATCCTTGACATGAATTGGGATGCGATCTCCCACTACATTGGTCTTCTTTTCATCAATGTTGTGTATCATGGCATTGATACCTATGGTCATAGAAAGGAGCTAAAGACGAAGGGTATTGTGGTTGATTCGGGGTCAGGTGTGAGTTTGTGGCGAGATGCCTAATTCTACCAAGAAATTTTTTTGTCGCGGTTCAGACGTATCCTATTTAATCATGTCTAGCTTAATAGGCAGGCTATCTTTTTACGTTCATAAGCACAATACGAATGCCGACATGGCATGCGATTTGGGACCTAATTCCTAACTGTCTGTTGCCCATTTGGGCAATTCCTTAGGCCTAAAAGACATAGTCTCCACTAGCTATATACTCCTAAACTTTTCAAGGACAAAATTATAAACTTTTAGTTGTAAATGGTTGGGCCAACACGGAAAGAAAATTGTGTAGTGGGTCTGAGCCGGGTACATAGACCTTCTGCCTCGCGATGACAGAAAATCGTCATATCAGTCCTTAATCCTAGCTGATCCCGACCTTCTGCTTGATCAGAGCATAGGGTTCATTGGTCACTACTAGGATTGAGAATTCAATTCAAACCGCGAATACCTCGCTTAAATGTAGTTTCTCTACTCCGCATTCCCATTGTACTAAGTCCTTGAGAAGGCGATTCTAAGGGGTGTATTGATTTGACCTAACATTAAATCAAGGGGATACTGAGCGTGTATAGTTACTAATCAAACAACTTTTCTAAGAATTATTAAAGGAGCCTATGAGTATTAAGGGGGTCCGACGAAGGAGTGAGGTCTCACTCCAACCTAATCCAGCCCATTAATTAGTCCATCTTTCAACTATCTTGCAATTATCTTAGCATAATCAGTCTTTTACGTTCCGTAGTAGAACCAGTAGCCTAGTCTCAATTTATGAATAGTGGTAATCTATTAGTCTATGCTTACACACTAGATGATTTCAGATCATTTCTAATACAAGAAATTATTCATCGTGTAGGGTCAAACGTTGTCTAAGTGGAATTGAGTTGTCTGTACTTGACGCTCGAGCTTTTCACACATGCTCACACCAGGCCTAAGAAGATCCGGAGTTTGTATTATTAATTTGTTGGATTTCCTATATGGTCAGGTCTGTCGAAACTAGGAGTATCGCTCTAGGTCCAAACTCTATGGGCCTATCTATCAAACAACCATTTACTCCAAAAGCTTAAGCTATCAGAGTGCGGTGGGTTAATGTATATCAAGGGACTTTATCACTTCAACACAATTTGGCCAGTGGCCTTAAGTTGTATTAAATGGGACCGCATTACTAATCCTACCTTGGGATTGGGTGTGACATGGTTGGTAGGAGGGTGGGAGGGGATTAAATTTTATAGGCCTTGGAAAATGAGCCTGGTGTTGGAAAAATGTGAGATGGGATTTTCCATATCCCACGATGGGAAAATTTCTAAGTGTTATTGGAAAGGAATTCTCGGAATTTACTCTTAATTGCGTACATTCTAAACATGGTGTCGGAAGACATAGGATACACCCAATCTAGGGGCCATACCCTACATATACATTTATTATTACTTTTACAATTCTATCCACCGTAAACTTACCTAATGTAATTTGGCCGAACGGACCCTACACGTTCTCAAATACTTAAAACATTCTACCAACTACTACACCTATCAACAGGAAAACATAACCACCCTAAGATAGTAGCCCACGCAAACTACAAGACAACATATGGATGAGCTCGGATAGAGCCATGGAAAATGAGGATAAAGGGAAATGGGGGGAAATTTGGGTTTTTTTTTTTGTTCTCCATGTACTTGAGCCTCAACAGGGATTGTAAAGGCCAAAAAGGTAGGGAATGAAGAAGGTAAAAGGGAGAAATGAGATAGGTTTGAAGGTTGCACGAATTTGAGCTCTAAATGGGGGATGTGAGAGCTCCAACATTAGAGAAAAGGGAAAAGGAGGAGGCTAGGGCTGTTGTGGACAGTTGGAGTGGGTGATTTATGGAAGAAAATGGGGGATTGCAAGGTTTAGGGGAATGAGTTGAGAGAAAAATCGGAAATGGTGGGTTTGGGCGTTTGGAAGGGGTGATATGAGAGAGAGGGGAGCTCCAACCCCTAAAATCCTAAACCCCAGAACAAACCGCACCCACCACGCGCTAGGGGAGGTCGGGCCGACTAGTTCTAGGTCCGGCCCCACGTCCGAATCCCCACCTGACCGCGGTCCGCCGCCGGAACCGCGGCTCCGCCGCAGTCCGCCTTGGCCGGAACCGCGCCGCCGCGGTGGGGCCGTGTTCTCTGTGGTCCCAAGGTGCCAAATACACCCTGGTTCGACCCCGGGTCCCATCGGATCTAAGCGGGGAGGCCCCCAAATCCGATTCGCTCCATTTCGGGTAGTTTTCGGGATAATCGGACGTAACTTGCAATCCGGAATGAGTTATCTGATGTAAAATATATGAATTTGGGGTAGAACGAGCTAATGAAGCCAACCAACCCAGGTCTTCTAGGTTGCGCAGCCCGGAATTGCGAGAAAACCCTCCAATTGGCGGCCATTTTCACGTTTTAAAATTTGTTTTACCAAAATAGTAATTTTTGTTTGATTACTCTTCATCTGTTGGGATTTAGGAGTTGCGCTCATCGCGTAAAGAGCTTAGAATAATTAGGAGAATGGTTTGGTGAAGTCAAATAGGACACTTACTATTTTTGGCTGAAAGCCTTGCGCACTAGTAGACATCACAACCTAGGAGTTTTAGTTGTAGTTTGTTTCTGATTTCCTTCCTATTACTTGGTATTCCCATTTAAAGGGTTGTGAACTCAATTTTTTTTGTAATCAATCATTAATTAATTCGAATTTATTAGAATTTATTTCTAGTTTTTGCTTTCTTTCCTCATGGATTCGAGAAGTCTCTGTGAGGAGTCCAGAGAAGCTCCGGGGATTCGGAGTAGTTATCCTCATCACGTTCATCCCTCATTCTGCCGATTTTCAACTGTTGGGATGAGGTGGGTTGTAATCTAGAATTATCTATAGACGGCCTAGGAACATTTTAGGGTCGACTCGTGCGACCATGGTTGAATACAGACTCGATTTTGGCGTTCGTTTTCAGTGAACTAGCCGCTAGACGGAATAGGGATGTCTAAGACTGTTTCTACATTCCGTCGCTCCCTCCTAAGTCAGAGTGCGTCAGTGTGCGTCGTGTGACCATAACCCAGGTCCGGTTTAATCAAAATCATGCTCTGATACCATCTTGTAACGCCCTGAAAATCGGGGGTCGAGCATAAACTCAACTCCCGAGTTCCAGAACATCACTTATGCAACAAAATAAATGATGATTGAATGTTGACTGTATTTGTGCATTGAACATGAGTGAGATTAAGCCAAAACAGTATATCATACTCCAGAGACAGTTAATTTTGTAAGCGGAAGACTATGATAGATAGATAAAATATATAAACTATGATGAGTCTCCAGAGTGTGATAACATTACCAGGTTAAATAAATACAAGTACAGTTCTAAAATATACCAAATGTGTAAGTTTAATGTCTTCTATCCCCACAGTACCACGGCCCAGACAACACATAGTACCGGGTCTTGAGACCCGTCAGAGGGTTACATGATAGGAGAACTTCTCCTCATCACCATAGAAGTAGTCCGGCTCTGCTTCATAAGCATCGCCATCATCTGAAATTCAACAAATCTATTTGGTGTGTACAACAGATCCCGTAACGTGGGAGTGAGTAGCTAACTCGGTGGAACAATAAGGCATAAGTTATCATGTTATCAATACGGTCAAGCAAGTAATGATAAAGCGATAAATCAAACACTCCTAGTTACTCGATTAATGCAAGTATGAATACGGGTATGATGGATGCCCTCACCGACATACTCCCTCATGCGACACCATCTCACATTCGCGGCATGCTTACATCCCCAGTGGTGCTCCACATCTTCCGGGCACATGCGGTGCGTGATGAGCATGATTACCGAGTTTTTAATTAGTCCATTTCAAACAAACGCCAGGATTGGGAAACTAAGGTACCTCCCTTGTATCATTCCCAAACATGATCCATTCTAGGGTCGTCAATCTAGTTAATATCGACGATGGTGTGTTTTCTAGGTCACCTGCAGAGGTCGCTGTGGAACATTACGCACAAAGGTTGCACCACTCCCCATCACCCCTTAAACGATTCATCACTATACGTAAACAGGCCTAGTTCATACTCTATATATCGCGGCGAACCCTAAGGCGCACTGCGACTTCGAGAATATGCTCGCGGTCACTACAAAGGCGCCAGTGCATTACGCACAAAAGGTTGCACCACTCCCCCATCACCTTATCAATGTAGGCCGACAGCACGAATATAGTGTCCCATACCACCATAATCGGCTCACGAGTTAAGGTGCTCACTGGTCACTACGGGGAGGCACGTAGCCCCAGCGTAGGCCGATAGCTCGACCACGGTGTCCCATACCACCATGCCCGGCTCATGAGTCTTAGTGGATCGAGGTACCATGGTTAAAAGGGTTTCACTGGTAAGTTTGGTACCCTAGGTTCAAGCAGTAGCAACCAAACATGGTGAACATACATTAGACAAATCGGGTTACATGACGAGTTCGGCTAACTCGAGCGCACAACAAGTTGAACGACATGAAGTGCATAAGCACTTCGCGTGGCCAACCACTATCGCCAACCGAAGTACGACTCGAGTTCGTCGAACACATCTCACGTGGCGACATGAAACTCAACCACGATCTCCAATCTAGTACCGATTGTCTGGACTATAATCATAGCCCCAAGCACAATCAATTGTCATCCATAGCATGTGGAGTAAAGCATGATAGACAAAGTAATTCAAGCATGATAAATAAAGTAATTTAAACATGCTAGTAGGCATGTTATAAGCATATTATAAAGCATGATATAAAGCATATTGTAAAACACTACATTAATAGGAATACAAACACATGTATTGTAAGTAAGTGGTTTAGGTGATCAACCTCATGGAGGTAATCATACACGTCGCTAGGATAGTTGAGAATCCAATCTCAACACCCTTAAACATTACAATTTACTAACTACTACTCATTCAGACATTTCAACAAACACTTTAAAATACAGGAATCAACATACATGACATATGTTGATCACAGAGGTATAAGGCCAAATCCTTTCACTAGGGAGTTACCCCAATCATAACATGCATACACCCATGACGGATAGTCATGGCAAGCAGGAAACCAAGTTCCATATTCATTCAGTCATTTCCACAAACACTTGGGCCACACATTTTAGCATATATAGTGTGTATTGGCCGTGGTGTGATTTAGGGTAAATCCTTTCGTCAAAGGGGTATTGCCAATACAACAATCAATTATCCATGACAATTAGTCATGGCGAGCACGAATGAGAATTCTATACTCATTCAGTCATTTTCACAACACTTAGAATACACTATTACAACATACATGGTGTATGTTAGCAAAACATGTATTAGGGCTATCCTTTAGCCAAGTGAGTATTTTATCCATGTATAATATATTACTACAGCAAATAATCATGATAACTATATCTCCAAAATTTATACGTATACAGTATTTTTTAGAATACGCATTTTCAACATACATAGTGTATACAAACAAACATGTATTACGGCGATTCTTTTCGCCAAATAAGTAATTTATCCATATGTCATATAATCATACGACACATAATCATGGCAAACCCATTTCTAAAATATACATGTATACGGCACTCCTTACAATACAGTATTTCTACATACATAGTGTATATTAGTAAAACATGTATTTCGGCGAATCCTTTCGCCAAATAAGTCTTTTATCCATATATCGTATATCCATACGACAAATAAACATGTCAAACATATTTCCATAAAAAATACGTATACGGTATTTTATACGAATACCTAGAGTATGTGAAATTCCAAATTCTACAATTCTAATCGAAACAGAAAACGGAAATCACTTTGTACATGTGCAATTGCATGCAGATCATGAATCTACCATTATCTGACATTGAAAGCGTTGAAAACCGCAACCTATACACCTAAAGTCCTCACCTTTGCCTTTGGAAATGAAACGAATCAGCAAGGGTAGCAAATCTTCCGTATACGGGAGTTTTCTAGCCTAAAGAGCGGAATCGGTTAGTCGTTACACAACCCACATCAATCCCACCTCAAATCAGACCTAGGGTTAGGGTTTCTCACCTTCAAATGGGATGGAAACCGCCGGAAAAACACCTAGAATGAAGCGGTGTAGGGCCGTAAGTGGTCGAAAGCAAGAGGAGGAAGATCTCCCACAAAACCCAAGCTCTTCTCTCTCTTTCTCTCTCTCCCTCTAGGGTTTTTCTCCAAAATTCGTATGGAATGGAGAGGGGCTGTTCTAAGCCCCTTTTATAGCCAAAAACATTCCGAAATTAGACTCGGGTTCAAGGGGTACTTTTATATAGGCATTTCGTCACTTTTCCGGCTCAAAAGAGAGGTTCGGTGGCCCTCCTTGAACCAAACGTCGACTTAAGCTCACCATCTATGGATCTACGTGGGATTACGTTTTTGACTCGATCGGATTCCCGGATCGCACGTGGCGGACCACTTTCGGTTCGACGGTCGGTGGGCCACGATCGAAATTCTAAGTACATGTAAATGTTCTGAAATTTTTCTTAATCCGAGGGTGTAATTTGGTCGATTCGACGGTCGGGTTGCTTAATCGACGCGTCAACGAATGATGCGAGATCACTATTCCGATATTTATTTTGGCATGGGAATAGTGTTTTTCACACTCCTCGCTCGAATCGAAACGAATGGCCGTGGAACATCGTATGGAGCGATTTTGAGATGATTGTTAAGCCGGTGGGGCGGTCCTAGTTCCTTAGCTTCGTGTTAATCGGACTTCCGATGTGCGATCTAGACCTAATACGAAGTTTCGTTTCATTCCGAGCAGCCGGGAAATGAGTTTGGTTCTAAACTTTAGGGTAACCTAGCGTCAACGATTCTACAAGTTTTGGGTCTTGCAGATCGTATTTAAAGCTATTCAAACGGATTTCGTAGCAAATCTGGTTTCGCACTTAGTTACTTTGTCTCATTTCTAAAGGATTTAATCCTAAGTGAATTCTGGTCGAGGTGGTACTCAGGCCTTTGGAGTTTGTATATAAAGTGATCCAAGTTATACTACTTAGCTAGTTTAAGATAGTGTCTAGGGTGAAAGTTCTTAGAAAAATTGGAAAATCAAGGTGATGAAGGGTGAGGTTTGCGAAGGAAATGAGTTCAAAGGCGGCTTAAGACTTTGGGATTCAGTTCTGACAAGTTAATGAGGTATTAGGATCGACCCATTGCCTAAGGACGTCTAATCCCAGGTTGGCAAAAATCCGGGGCGTTACAATTTACCCCCCTTAAAACAAAATTTCGTCCCCGAAATTGGCTAAGGGTAATAAGGAAAGATTTAATTATTTCCTTTGCCTAAGTTTTATGGATTTCAAGTTGCTACGCGTGGTAGGGTATGTACTAGATGGTTCATTTTAGTCTACCCCCCTTAAAACTTATTTCTTTAGCTGTTGCTTATACCCTGATGGTTTGCTACAATTTATTTCTTTACCTATTTGGAGTCTTGACGACAACTCCCAACAATTTAGAGTAAGATAGTTGTTTTCAATGTTTGACTAACACGGAGTGACGATAATGGTTGGTTTGATCCCAATACATCGATCATCTACCTGACCAGGGTAGGAGGCTCATCGTATCCCTTCCGGATCCTGGTGAATCCTGGTCTTCTGCTCGGTCAAGCAGTGAGTCCATTGGTAGTCGCCCAGGATTGAGAATTGGGTCAAGCCGCGAATGCTTAGCAATTGTATATTTCAGTAACTCGTAGTACGATCACTCTAAAACGTAGGGAATGTCCATCATTGAAAAGTTCAAATTGTCTATGTCTAAGGTTACCCTTTAGGTCTTAGTCTAAGCGAGTCCTCGATATTATCTACGTCCCAGGGAAGGGTGAATCAAATCTTACTAGATCATCCTAAAACATTTTCATAGTAGAACTTGTTAGGGCTTCTATAATGTGCGTATGTTAACGAGCACCGTTTCGATCCTGGGCCAGTGGAGTAGGGTCCACCATGCTTTTGCTGCGCCACCCAGATCAAGAGACGCAATAGGTAACCTAACTAGATTGGGCTCATAATGTTCTACCCCCCTTAAAATTTTATTTTCACCCTCAAGGCTAAAGATTTATGTCCTGCTCCGTATATCGGAACAAGGTGTAGTTTAGGATCTATCCTTGACATGAATTGGGATGCGATCTCCCACTACATTGGTCTTCTTTTCATCAATGTTGTGTATTATGGCATTAATAGCTATGGTCATAGAAAGGAGCTAAAGACGAAGGGTATTGTGGTTGATTCGGGGTCAGGTGTGAGTTTGTGGCGAGATGCCTAATTCTACCAAGAAATTTTTTTGTCGCGGTTCAGACTTATCCTATTTAATCATGTCTAGCTTAATAGGCAGGCTATCTTTTTACGTTCATAAGCACAATACGAATGCCGACATGGCATGCGATTTGGGACCTAATTCCTAACTGTCTGTTGCCCATTTGGGCAATTCCTTAGGCCTAAAAGACATAGTCTCACTAGCTATATACTCTAACACTTTTCAAGGACAAAATTATAAACTTTTAGTTGTAAATGGTTGGGCCAACACGGAAAGAAAATTGTGTAGTGGGTCCGAGTCGGATACATAGACTTACGCCTCGCGATGACAGAAAATCGTCATATCGGTCCTTAATCCTAGTTGATCCCGACCTTCGCTTGATCGAGCATAGGGTTCATTGGTCACTACTAGGATTGAGAATTCGATTCAAAGCATGAATACCTCGCTTAAATGTAGTTTCTCTACTCCGCATTCCCATTGTACTAAGTCCTTGAGAAGGCGATTCTAAGGGGTGTATTGATTTGACCTAACATTAAATCAAGGGATACTGAGCGTGTATAGTTACTAATCAAACAACTTTTCTAAGAATTATTAAAGGAGCCTATGAGTATTAAGGGGGTCGACGAAGGAGTGAGGTCTCACTCCAACCTAATCCACCCATTAATTAGTCCATCTTTCAACTATCTTGCAATTATCTTAGCATAATCAGTCTTTTACGTTAGTAGTAGAACCGGTAGCCTAGTCTCAATTTATGAATAGTGGTAATCTATTAGTCTATGCTTACACACTAGATGATTTTGAGATCATTTCTAATACAAGAAATTATTCATCGTGTAGGGTCAAACGTTGTCTAAGTGGAATTGAGAATCGTACTTGACGCTCGAGCTTTTCACACATGCTCACACCAACTAAGAAGATCTGGGTTTGTATTATTAATTTGTTGGATTTCCTATATGGTGGTCTGTCGTCGAAAACTAGGAGTATCGCTCTAGGTCCAAACTCTATGGGCCTATCTATCAAACAACCATTTACTCCAAAAGCTTAAGCTATCAGAGTGCGGTGGGTTAATGTATATCAAGGGACTTTATCACTTCAACACAATTTGGCCAGTGGCCTTAAGTTGTATTAAATGGGACCGCATTACTAATCCTACCTTGGGATTGGGTGTGACATGGTTGGTAGGAGGGTGGGAGGGGATTAAATTTTATAGGCCTTGGAAAATGAGCCTGGTGTTGGAAAAACGTGAGATGGGATTTTCCATACCCCACGATGGGAAAATTTCTAAGTGTTATTGGAAAGGAATTCTCGAAATTTACTCTTAATTGCGTACATTCTAAACATGGTGTCGGAAGACATAGGATACACCCAATCTAGGGGCCATACCCTACATATACATTTATTATTACTTTTACAATTCTTTCCACCGTAAACTTACCTAATGTAATTTGGCCGAACGGACCCTACACGTTCTCAAATACTTAAAACATTCTACCAACTACTACACCTATCAACAGGAAAACATAACCACCCTAAGATAGTAGCCCACGCAAACTACAAGACAACATATGGATGAGCTCGGATAGAGCCATGGAAAATGAGGATAAGGGAAATGGGGGGCTGGAGTTTTTTTTTTTTTGTTCTCCATGTACTTGAGCCTCAACAGGGATTGTAAAGGCCAAAAAGGTAGGGAATGAAGAAGGTAAAAGGGAGAAATGAGATAGGTTTGAAGGTTGCACGAATTTGAGCTCCAAATGGGGGATGTGAGAGCTCCAACGTTAGAGAAAAGGGAAAAGGAGGAGGCTAGGGCTGTTGTGGACAGTTGGAGTGGGTGATTTATGGAAGAAAATGGGGATTGCAAGGTTTAGGGAATGAGTTGAGAGAAAAAATCGAAAAATGGTGGGTTTGGGCGTTTGGAAGGGGTGATATGAGAGAGAGGGGGCTCCAACCCTAAAATCCTAAACATCGAACAAACCGCACCCACCACGCGCTAGGGAGGTCGGGCCGACTAGCTCCCAGGTCGGCCCCACGTCCGAATCCCCACGACCGCGGTCCGCCCGCCGGGCCGCGGCTCCGCCATTGATCCGCCTTGGCCGGAACCGCGCCGCCGCGGTGGGGCCGTGTTCTCTATGGTCCCAAGGTGCCAAATACACCCTGGTTCGACCCCGGGTCCCATCGGATCTAAGCGGGGAGGCCCCCAAATCCGATTCGCTCCATTTCGGGTAGTTTTCGGGATAATCGGACGTAACTTGCAATCCGGAATGAGTTATTTGATGTAAAATATATGAATTTGGGGTAGAACGAGCTAATGAAGCCAACCAACCCAGCTCTTCTGGGTTGCGCAGCCCAGAATTGCAAGAAAACCCTCCAATTGGCCGCCATTTTCCCGTTTTAAAATTTGTTTTACCAAAATAGTAATTTTTGTTTGATTACTCTTCATCTGTTGGGCTTTAGGAGTTGCGCTCATCGCGTAAAGAGCTTAGAATAATTAGGAGAATGGTTTGGTGAAGTCAAATAGGACACTTACTATTTTTGGCTGAAAGCCTTGCGCACTAGTAGACATCACAACCTAGGAGTTTTAGTTGTAGTTTGTTTCTGATTTCCTTCCTATTACTTGGTATTCCCATTTAAAGGGTTGTGAACTCAATTTTTTTTTGTAATCATTCATTAATCAATTCGAATTTATTAGAATTTATTTCTACTTACGCTTTTCTTTCCTCATGAATTTGAGAAGTCTCTGTGAGGAGTCCAGAGAAGCTCGAGCGATTGGAGTAGTTATCCTCATCACGTTCATCCTATATTCTGCCGATTTTCAACGGTTGGGATGAGGTGGATTGTAATCTAGAATTATCTATAGACGGCCTAGGAACATTTTAGGTCGACTCGTGCGACCATGGTTGAATACAGACTCGATTTCGGCGTTCGTTTTCAGTGAACTAGCCGTTAGACGGAACAGGGATGTCTAAGACTGTTTCTACATTCCGTCGCTCCCTCCTAAGTCGAGTGCGTCGGTGTGCGTCGTGTGACCATAACCCAGTCCGGTTTAATCAAAATCATGCTCGATACCATCTTGTAACGCCCGAAAATCGGGGTCGAGCATAAACTCAACTCCCGAGTTCAGAACATCACTTATGCAACAAAATGAATGATGATTGAATGTTATTTGTATTCGTGCATTGAACATGAGTGAGATTAAGCCAAAACAAGATATCATACTCCGAGAGACAATTAATTTTGCAAGCGGAAGACTATGATAGATAGATAAAATATATAAACTATGATGAGTCTCGAGTGTGATAACATTACCAGTTAAATAAATACAAGTACGAGTTCTAAAATATACCAAATGTGTAAGTTTAATGTCTTCTATCCCCCAGTACCACGGCCCAGGCAATACGGTACCAGGTCTTGAGAGACCCGTCGAGAGGGTTACATGATAGGAGAACTCCTCCTCATCACCATAGAAGTAGTCCGGCTCGCTTCATAAGCATCGCCATCATCGAAATTCAACAAATCTGTTTGGTGTGTACAACACCGTCCGTAACGTGGGAGTGAGTAGCTAACTCGGTGGAACAATAAGGCATAAGTTAACATGTTATCAATACGGTCAAGCAAGTAATGATAAAGCGATAAATCAAACACTCCTAGTTACTCGATTAATGCAAGTATGAATGCAGGTATGATGGATGCCCTCACCGACATACTCCCTCATGCGACACCATCTCACGTTCGCGGCATGCTTACATCCCACAGTGCTCCACATCTTCCGGGCACATGCGTGCATGATGAGCATGATTACCGAGTTTTTAATTAGTCCATTTCAAACAGCAGGATTGGGAAACTAAGGTACCTCCCTTGTATCATTCCCAAACATGATCCATTCTAGGGTCGTCAATCCTAGTTAATATCAGACGATGGTGTGTTTTCTAGGTCACTGCAGAGTAGGCCGTGAGGCATTACGCACAAAGGTTGCACCACTCCCCCATCACCCCTTAAACGATTCATCACTATACAGAAACAGGCCTAGTTCATACTCTATATATCGCGGCGAACCCTAAGGCGCACTGCGACTTCAGAATATGCTCGCGGTCACTACAAATGGCTGCTGAGTACATTACGCACAAAGGTTGCACCACTCCCCCATCACCTTATCAATGTAGGCCGACAGCACGAATATAGTGTCCCATACCACCATAATCGGCTCACGAGTTAAGGTGCTCACTGGTCACTACGGGGAGGCACGTAGCCCCAGCGTAGGCCGACAGCTCGACCACGGTGTCCCATACCACCATGCCCGGCTCATGAGTCTTAGCGGATCGAGGTACCATGGTTAAAAGGGTTTTCACTGGTAAGTTTGGTACCCTAGGTTCAAGCAGTAGCGACCAAACATGGTGAACATACATTAGACAAATCGGGTTACATGACGAGCTCGGCTAGCTCGAGCGCACAACAAGTTGAACGACATGAAGTGCATAAGCACTTCGCGTGGCCAACCACTATCGCCAACCGAAGTACGACTCGAGTTCGTCGAACACATCTCACGTGGCGACATGAAACTCAACCACGATCTCCAATCTAGTACCGATTGTCTGGACTATAATCATAGCCCCAAGCACAATCAATTGTCATCCATAGCATGTGGAGTAAAGCATGATAGACAAAGTAATTCAAGCATGATAAATAAAGTAATTTAAACATAAACATGCTAGTAGGCATGTTATAAGCATATTATAAAGCATGATATAAAGCATGTTGTAAAACACTACATTAATAGGAATACAAACACATGTATTGTAAGTAAGTGGTTTAGGTGATCAACCTCATGGAGGTAATCATACACGTCGCTAGGATAGTTGAGAATCAATCTCAACACCCTTAAACATTACAATTTACTAACTACTACTCATTCGGACATTTCAACAAACACTTTAAAATACAGGAATCAACATACATGACATATGTTGATCACAGAGGTATAAGGCCAAATCCTTTCACTAGGGAGTTACCCCAATCATAACACGCATACACCCATGACGGATAGTCATGGTAGCAAGGGAAACCAAGTTCCATATTCATTCAGTCATTTCCACAAACACTTGGGCCACACATTTTAGCATATATAGTGTGTATTGGCCGTGGCGTGATTTAGGGTAAATCCTTTCGTCAAAGGGGTATTGCCAATACAACAATCAATTATCCATGACAATTAGTCATGGCGAGCACGAATGAGAATTCTATACTCATTCAGTCATTTTCACAACACTTAGAATACACTATTACAACATACATGGTGTATGTTAGCAAAACATGTATTAGGGCTATCCTTTAGCCAAGTGAGTATTTTATCCATGTATAATATATTACTACAGCAAATAATCATGATAACTATATCTCCAAAATTTATACGTATACAGTATTTTCTAGAATACGCATTTTCAACATACATAGTGTATACAAACAAACATGTATTACGGCGATTCTTTTCGCCAAATAAGTAATTTATTCATATGTCATATAATCATACGACACATAATCATGGCAAACCCATTTCTAAAATATACATGTATACGGCACTCCTTACAATACAGTATTTCTACATACATAGTGTATATTAGTAAAACATGTATTTCGGCGAATCCTTTCGCCAAATAAGTCTTTTATCCATATATCGTATATCCATACGACAAATAAACATGTCAAACACATTTCCATAAAAAATACGTATACGGTATTTTATACGAATACCTAGAGTATGTGAAATTCCAAATTCTACAATTCTAATCGAAACAGAAAACGGAAAGCACTTTGTACATGTGCAATTGCATGCAGATCATGAATCTACCATTATCTGACATTGAAAGCGTTGAAAACCGCAACCTATACACCTAAAGTCCTCACCTTTGCCTTTGGAAATGAAACGAATCAGCAAGGGTTGCAAATCTTCCGTATACGGGAGTTTTCTAGCCTAAAGAGCGGAATCGGTTAGTCGTTACCCAACCCACATCAATCCCACCTCAAATCAGACCTAGGGTTAGGGTTTCTTACCTTCAAATGGGATGGAAACCGCCGGAAAAACACCTAGAATGAAGCGGTGTAGGCCAGTATATGTGATCCAAAGCAAGAGGAGGAAGATTTCTCCCATCAAAACCCAACTCTTCTCTCTCTTTTCTCTCTCCCTCTAGGGTTTTTCTCCAAAATTCGTATGGCTGGAATGGGAGAGGGTGTTTAAGCCCCTTTTATAGCCAAAAACATTCCAAAATAGACTCGGGTTCAAGGGGTACTTGCTTATATAGGCATTTCGCCACTTTTCCGGCTCAAAAGAGAGGTTGGTGGCCCTCCTTGAACCAAACGTCGGACTTAAGCTCACCATCTATGGATCTATGTGGGATTACGTTTTTGACTCGATCGGATTCCCGGATCGCACGTGGCGGACCACTTTCGGTTCGACGGTCGGTGGGCCACGATCGAAATTCTAAGTACATGTAAATGTTCTGAAATTTTCTTAATCCGAGGGTGTAATTTGGTCGATTCGACGGTCGGGTTGCTTAATCCGACGCGTCAACGAATGATGCCAGATCACTATTCCGATATTTATTTTGGCATGGGAATAGTGTTTTTCACACTTCCTCGCTCCGATTCGAAACGAATGACCGTGGTACATCGGATGGAGCTGATTTTTGAGATGATTGTTAAGCCCAATGGGGCGGTCCTAGTTCCTTAGCTTCGTGTTAATCGGACTTCCAATGTGCGATCTAGACCTAATACGAAGTTTCGTTTCATTCGAGAGAAGCGTAGGAAATGAGTTTGGTTCTAAACTTTAGGGTAACTTAGCGTCAATGATTCTACAAGTTTTGGGTCTTGCAGATCGTGTTTAAAGCGATTCAAACGGATTTCGTAGCAAATCTGGTTTCGCACTTAGTTACTTTGTCTCATTTCTAAAGGATTTAGTCCTAAGTGAATTTTGGTCGAGGTGGTACTCAGGCCTTTGGAGTTTGTATATAAAGTGATCCAAGTTATACTACTTAGCTAGTTTAAGATAGTGTCTAGGGTGAAAGTTCTTAGAAAAATTGGAAGATCAAGGTGATGAAGGGTGAGGTTTGTGAAGGAAATGAGTTCAAAGCGGCTTAAGACTTTGGGATTCGGTTCGACAAGTTAATGAGGTATTAGGATCGACCCATTGCCTAAGGACGTCTAATCCCAGGTTGGCAAAAATCCGGGGCGTTACAATCTACCCCCCTTAAAACAAAATTTTGTCCCCGAAATTGGCTAAGGGTAATAAGGAAAGATTTAATTATTTCCTTTGCCAAAGTTTTATGGATTTCAAGTTGCTACGCGTGGTAGGGTATGTACTAGCTGGTTCATTTTAGTCTACCCCCCTTAAAACTTATTTCTTTATCTGTTGCTTATACCCTGATGGTTTGCTACAATTTATTTCTTTACCTATTTGGAGTCTTGACGACAACTCCCAACAATTTAGAGTAAGATAGCTGTTTTCAATGTTTGAGCAACACGGAGTGACGATAATGGTTGGCTTGATCCCGATACATCGATCATCCACCTGACCAGGGTAGGAGGCTCATCGTATCCCTTCCGGATCTGGTGAATCCGGTCTTCGCTCGGTCAAGCAGCGGTGAGTCCATTGGTAGTCGCCCGGGATTGAGAATTGGGTCAAGCCGCGAATGCTTCGCAGTTGTATATTTCAAGTAACTCGTGGTACGATCACTCTAAAACGTAGGGAATGTCCATCATTGAAAAGTTCAAATTGTCTATGTCTAAGGTTACCCTTTAGGTCTTAGTCTAAGCGAGTCCTCGATATTATCTACGTCCCAAGGAAGGGTGAATCAAATCTTACTAGATCATCCTAAAACATTTTCATAGTAGAACTTGTTAGGGCTTCTATAATGTGCGTATGTTAACGAGCACCGTTTCGATCCTGGACCAGTGGAGTAGGGTCCACCATGCTTTCGCTGCGCCACCCAGATCAAGAGATGCAATAGGTAACCTAACTAGATTGGGCTCATAATGTTCTACCCCCCTTAAAATTTTATTTTCACCCTCAAGGCTCAAGATTTACGTCCTGCTCCGTATATCGGAACAAGGTGTAGTTTAGGATATATCTTTGACATGAAATGGGATGCGATCTCCCACTACATTGGTCTTCTTTTCATCAATGTTGTGTATTATGGCATTGGTACCTATGGTCATAGAAAGGAGCTAAAGACGAAGGGTATTGTGGTTGATTCGGGGTCAGGTGTGGGTTTGTGGCGAGATGCCTAATTCTACCAAGAAATTTTTTTTTTTTGTCGCAGTTCAGACTTATCCTATTTAATCATGTCTAGCTTAATAGGCAGGCTATCTTTTTACGTTCATAAGCACAATACGTATGCCGACATGGCATGCGATTTGGGACTTAGTTCCTAACTGTCTGTTGCCCATTTGGGCAATTCCTTAGGCCTAAAAGACATAGTCTCCACTAGCTATATACTCCTAACACTTTTCAAGGACAAAATTATAAACTTTTAGTTGTAAATGGTTGGGCCAACACGGAAAGAAAATTGTGTAGTGGGTCTGAGTCGGTACATAGACCTTCTGCCTCGCGATGACAGAAAATCGTCATATCAGTCCTTAATCCTAGCTGATCCCGACCTTCTGCTTGATCAGAGCATAGGGTTCATTGGTCACTACTAGGATTGAGAATTCGATTCAAACAGCGAATACCTCGCTTAAATGTAGTTTCTCTACTCCGCATTCCCATTGTACCAAGTCCTTGAGAAGGCGATTCTAAGGGGTGTATTGATTTGACCTAACATTAAATCAAGGGGATACTGAGCGTGTATAGTTACTAATCAAACAACTTTTCTAAGAATTATTAAAGGAGCCTATGAGTATTAAGGGGGTCCGACGAAGGAGTGAGGTCTCACTCCAACCTAATCCAGCCCATTAATTAGTCCATCTTTCAACTATCTTGCAATTATCTTAGCATAATCAGTCTTTTACGTTCCGTAGTAGAACCAGTAGCCTAGTCTCAATTTATGAATAGTGGTAATCTATTAGTCTATGCTTACACACTAGATGATTTCAGATCATTTCTAATACAAGAAATTATTCATCGTGTAGGGTCAAACGTTGTCTAAGTGGAATTGAGTTGTCTGTACTTGACGCTCGAGCTTTTCACACATGCTCACACCAGCTAAGAAGATCCTGGAGTTTGTATTATTAATTTGTTGGATTTCCTATATGGTCAGGTCTGTCGAAACTAGGAGTATCGCTCTAGGTCCAAACTCTATGGGCCTATCTATCAAACAACCATTTACTCCAAAAGCTTAAGCTATCAGAGTGCGGTGGGTTAATGTATATCAAGGGACTTTATCACTTCAACACAATTTGGCCAGTGGCCTTAAGTTGTATTAAATGGGACCGCATTACTAATCCTACCTTGGGATTGGGTGTGACATGGTTGGTAGGAGGGTGGGAGGGGATTAAATTTTATAGGCCTTGGAAAATGAGCCTGGTGTTGGAAAAACGTGAGATGGGATTTTCCATATCCCACGATGGGAAAATTTCTAAGTGTTATTGGAAAGGAATTCTCGGAATTTACTCTTAATTGCGTACATTCTAAACATGGTGTCGGAAGACATAGGATACACCCAATCTAGGGGCCATACCCTACATATACATTTATTATTACTTTTACAATTCTATCCACCGTAAACTTACCTAATGTAATTTGGCCGAACGGACCCTACACGTTCTCAAATACTTAAAACATTCTACCAACTACTACACCTATCAACAGGAAAACATAAACACCCTAAGATAGTAGCCCACGCAAACTACAAGACAACATATGGATGAGCTCGGATAGAGCCATGGAAAATGAGGATAAGGGAAATGGGGGGCTGGAGTTTTTTTTTTTTTTTGTTCTCCATGTACTTGAGCCTCAACAGGGATTGTAAAGGCCAAAAAGGTAGGGAATGAAGAAGGTAAAAGGGAGAAATGAGATAGGTTTGAAGGTTGCACGAATTTGAGCTCCAAATGGGGGATGTGAGAGCTCCAACGTTAGAGAAAAGGGAAAAGGAGGAGGCTAGGGCTGTTGTGGACAGTTGGAGTGGGTGATTTATGGAAGAAAATGGGGGATTGCAAGGTTTAGGGGAATGAGTTGAGAGAAAAATCGGAAATGGTGGGTTTGGGCGTTTGGAAGGGTGATATGAGAGAGAGGGGGCTCCAACCCCTAAAATCCTAAATGAACAAACCGCACCCACCACGCACTAGGGAGGTAGGGGGTCGGCCGACCAACCCCAGGCCCCGGCCCCACGTCCGAATCCCCACCTGACCGCGGTCCGCCGCCGGAACCGCGGTCCCGCCGCAGTCCGCCTTGGCCGGAACCGTGCCGCCGTGGTGGGGCCGTGTTCTCTGTGGTCCCAAGGTGCCAAATGCACCCTGGTTCGACCCCGGGTCCCATCGGATCTAAGCGGGGAGGCCACCAAATCCGATTCGCTCCATTTCGGGTAGTTTTCGGGATAATCGGACGTAACTTGCAATCCGGAATGAGTTATTTGATGTAAAATATATGAATTTGGGGTAGAACGAGCTAATGAAGCCAACCAACCCAGCTCTTCTGGGTTGCGCAGCCCGAAATTGTGAGAAAACCCTCCAATTGGCAACCATTTTTCCGTTTTAAAATTTGTTTTACCAAAATAGTAATTTTTGTTTGATTACTCTTCATCTGTTGGGCTTTAGGAGTTGCGCTCATCGCGTAAAGAGCTTAGAATAATTAGGAGAATGGTTTGGTGAAGTCAAATAGGACACTTACTATTTTTGGCTGAAAGCCTTGCGCACTAGTAGACATCACAACCTAGGAGTTTTAGTTGTAGTTTGTTTCTGATTTCCTTCCTATTACTTGGTATTCCCATTTAAAGGGTTGTGAACTCAATTTTTTTTTGTAATCATTCATTAATCAATTCGAATTTATTAGAATTTATTTCTACTTTCTGCTTTTCTTTCCTCATGAATTTGAGAAGTCTCTGTGAGGAGTCCAGAGAAGCTCCGGCGATTCGGAGTAGTTATCCTCATCACGTTCATCCCTCATTCTGCCGATTTTCAACTGTTGGGATGAGGTGGGTTGTAATCTAGAATTATCTATAGACGGCCTAGGAACATTTTAGGGTCGACTCGTGCGACCATGGTTGAATACAGACTCGATTTCGGCGTTCGTTTTCAGTGAACTAGCCGCTAGACGGAACAGGGATGTCTAAGACTGTTTCTACATTCCGTCGCTCCCTCCTAAGTCAGAGTGCGTCAGTGTGCGTCGTGTGACCATAACCCAGGTCCGGTTTAATCAAAATCATGCTCTGATACCATCTTGTAACGCCCTGAAAATCGGGGGTCGAGCATAAACTCAACTCCCGAGTTCCAGAACATCACTTATGCAACAAAATGAATGATGATTGAATGTTGACTGTATTCGTGCATTGAACATGAGTGAGATTAAGCCAAAACAGCATATCATACTCCAGAGACAGTTAATTTTGCAAGCGGAAGACTATGATAGATAGATAAAATATATAAACTATGATGAGTCTCCAGAGTGTGATAACATTACCAGGTTAAATAAATACAAGTATAGTTCTAAAATATACCAAATGTGTAAGTTTAATGTCTTCTATCCCCAGTACCACAGCCCCGACAATACAGTACCAGGTCTTCAAAGACCCGTCAGAGGGTTACATGATAGGAGAACTCCTCCTCATCACCATAGAAGTAGTCCGGCTCTGCTTCATAAGCATCGCCATCATCTGAAATTCAACAAATCTGTTTGGTGTGTACAACACCGTCCCGTAACGTGGGAGTGAGTAGCTAACTCAGTGGAACAATAAGGCATAAGTTATCATGTTATCAATACAGTCAAGCAGTAATGATAAAGCAGTAAATCAAACACTCCTAGTTACTCTGATTAATGCAAGTATGAATGCAGGTATGATGGATGCCCTCACCGACATACTCCCTCATGCGACACCATCTCACATTCGCGGCATGCTTACATCCCACAGTGCTCCACATCTTCCAGGCACATGCGGTGCATGATGAGCATGATTACCGAGTTTTTAATTAGTCCATTTCAAACAGCAGGATTGGGAAACTAAGGTACCTCCCCTGTATCATTCCCAAACATGATCCATTCTAGGGTCGTCAATCCTAGTTAATATCAGACGATGGTGTGTTTTCTAGGTCACGCAGTTTGTGGTCGCATTACGCACAAAGGTTGCACCACTCCCCCATCACCCCTTAAACGATTCATCACTATACAGAAACAGGCCTAGTTCATACTCTATATATCGCGGCGAACCCTAAGGCGCACTGCGACTTCAGAATATGCTCGCGGTCACTACAAAAAAATTTGCCAGTGGCATTACGCACAAAGGTTGCACCACTCCCCATCACCTTATCAATGTAGGCCGACAAGCACGAATATAGTGTCCCATACCACCATAATCGGCTCACGAGTTAAGGTGCCACTGGTCACTACGGGAGGCACGTAGCCCCAGCGTAGGCCGACAGCTCGACCACGGTGTCCCATACCACCATGCCCGGCTCATGAGTCTTAGCGGATCGAGGTACCATGGTTAAAAGGGTTTCACTGGTAAGTTTGGTACCCTAGGTTCAAGCAGTAGCGACCAAACATGGTGAACATACATTAGACAAATCGGGTTACATGACGAGCTCGGCTAACTCGAGCGCACAACAAGTTGAACGACATGAAGTGCATAAGCACTTCGCGTGGCCAACCACTATCGCCAACCGAAGTACGACTCGAGTTCGTCGAACACATCTCACGTGGCGACATGAAACTCAACCACGATCTCCAATCTAGTACCGATTGTCTGGACTATAATCATAGCCCCAAGCACAATCAATTGTCATCCATAGCAGTGGAGTAAAGCATGATAGACAAAGTAATTCAAGCATGATAAATAAAGTAATTTAAACATGCTAGTAGGCATGTTATAAGCATATTATAAAGCATGATATAAAGCATATTGTAAAACACTACATTAATAGGAATACAAACACATGTATTGTAAGTAAGTGGTTTAGGTGATCAACCTCATGGAGGTAATCATACACGTCGCTAGGATAGTTGAGAATCCAATCTCAACACCCTTAAACATTACAATTTACTAACTACTACTCATTCAGACATTTCAACAAACACTTTAAAATACAGGAATCAACATACATGACATATGTTGATCACAGAGGTATAAGGCCAAATCCTTTCACTAGGGAGTTACCCCAATCATAACACGCGTACACCCATGACGGATAGTCATGGCAAGCAGGAAACCAAGTTCCATATTCATTCAGTCATTTCCACAAACACTTGAGCCACACATTTTAGCATATATAGTGTGTATTGGCCGTGGCGTGATTTAGGGTAAATCCTTTCGTCAAAGGGGTATTGCCAATACAACAATCAATTATCCATGACAATTAGTCATGGCGAGCACGAATGAGAATTCTATACTCATTCAGTCATTTTCACAACACTTAGAATACACTATTACAACATACATGGTGTATGTTAGCAAAACATGTATTAGGGCTATCCTTTAGCCAAGTGAGTATTTTATCCATGTATAATATATTACTACTGACAAATAATCATGATAACTATATCTCCAAAATTTATACGTATACAGTATTTTCTAGAATACGCATTTTCAACATACATAGTGTATATAAACAAACGTATTACGGCGATTCTTTTCGCCAAATAAGTAATTTATCCATATGTCATATAATCATACGACACATAATCATGGCAAACACATTTCTAAAATATACATGTATACGGCACTCCTTACAATACAGTATTTCTACATACATAGTGTATATTAGTAAAACATGTATTTCGGCGAATCCTTTCGCCAAATAAGTCTTTTATCCATATATCGTATATCCATACGACAAATAAACATGTCAAACACATTTCCATAAAAAATACGTATACGGTATTTTATACGAATACCTAGAGTATGTGAAATTCCAAATTCTACAATTCTAATCGAAACAGAAAACGGAAAGCACTTTGTACATGTGCGGTGCATGCATGAGATCATGAATCTACCATTATCTGACATTGAAAGCGTTGAAAACTGCAACCTATACACCTAAAGTCCTCACCTTTGCCTTTGGAAATGAAACGAATCAGCAAGGGTAGCAAATCTTCCGTATACGAGAGTTTTCTAGCCTAAAGAGCGGAATCGGTTAGTCGTTACACAACCCACATCAATCCCACCTCAAATCAGACCTAGGGTTAGGGTTTCTTACCTTCAAATGGGATGGAAACCGCCGGAAAAACACTTAGAATGAAGTGGTGTAGGCCGTGTAACAGTCCAAAGCAGTAGGAGGAAGATCTCCCACAAAACCCAAGCTCTTCTCTCTCTTTTCTCTCTCTCCCTCTAGGGTTTTTCTCCAAAATTCGTATGGCTGTGAGAGGGGCTGTTCTAAGCCCCTTTTATAGCCAAAAACATTCCAAAATTAGACTCAGGTTCAAGGGGTACTGCTTATATAGGCATTTCGCCACTTTTCCAGCTCAAAAGGGAGGTTCTGGTGGCCCTCCTTGAACCAAACGTCAGACTTAAGCTCACCATCTATGGATCTATGTGGGATTACGTTTTTGACTCGATCGGATTCCCAGATCGCACGTGGCGGACTACTTTCAGTTCGACGGTCAGTGGGCCACGATCAGAAATTCTAAGTACATGTAAATGTTCCTGAAATTTTTCTTAATCCGAGGGTGTAATTTGGTCCGATTATGACGGTCAGGTTGCTTATCTATCGACGCGTCAACGAATGATGCCAGATCACTATTCCAGATATTTATTTTGGCATGGGAATAGTGTTTTTCACACTCCCTCGCTCCGAATCGAAACGAATGGCCGTGGAACATCGGATGGAGCTGATTTTTGAGATGATTGTTAAGTCCAGTGGGGCGGTCCTAGTTCCTTAGCTTCGTGTTAATCGGACTTCCGATGTACGATCTAGACCTAATACGAAGTTTCGTTTCATTCGAGCAGCCGGGAAATGAGTTTGGTTCTAAACTTTAGGGTAACCTAGCGTCAACGATTCTACAAGTTTTGGGTCTTGCAGATCGTATTTAAAGCGATTCAAACGAATTTCGTAGCAAATCTGGTTTCGCACTTAGTTACTTTGTCTCATTTCTAAAGGATTTAGTCCTAAGTGAATTCTGGTCGAGGTGGTACTCAGGCCTTTGGAGTTTGTATATAAAGTGATCCAAGTTATACTACTTAGCTAGTTTAAGATAGTGTCTAGGGTGAAAGTTCTTAGAAAAATTGGAAAATCAAGGTGATGAAGGGTGAGGTTTGCGAAGGAAATGAGTTCAAAGGCGGCTTAAGACTTTGGGATTCAGTTCTGACAAGTTAATGAGGTATTAGGATCGACCCATTGCCTAAGGACGTCTAATCCCAGGTTGGCAAAAATTAGGGGCGTTACAGCTAGGGCCATGTGCCTCCCCGTAGTGACCAGTGAGCAACCAAACTCGTGAGCCGATTATGGTGGTATGGGACACTATATTCGTGCTGTCGGCCTACATTGATAAGGTGATGGGAGAGCGGTGCAACCTTTGTGCGTAACAGCCCTGACAGCCCTTTGTAGTGACCTTGAGCATACTCTGAAATGGCAGTGCACCTTAGGGTTCACCGTGATATGTAGAGTATGAACTAGGCCTGTTTCTGTATTGTGATGAATCGTTTAAGAGGTGATGGGGGAGTGGTGTAACCTTTGCGCGTAACAGCCCTGGCAGCCTCTGCAGTGACCTAGAAAACACACCATCGTCTGATATCAAATAGTACTGATGACCCTAGTATGGATCATGTTTGGGAATAATACAAGGGAGGTACCTTAGTTTCCCAATCCTGCTGTTTGAAATGGACTAATTAAAAACTCGGTAATCATGCTCATCATGCATTGCATGTGCCTAGAAGATGTGGAGCACTGTGGGATGAAAGCATGCCACGAGCGTGAGATGGTGTCGCATGAGGGAGTATGTCGGTGAGGGCATCCATCATACCTGCATTCATACTTTCATTAATAAGAGTAGCTAGGAGTGTTTGATTTTACTGCTTTCCCATTACTGCTTGACTGAGTCGATAACATGTTAACTTATGCTTTATTGTTCCACTGAGTTAGCTACTCACTCCCACGTTACGGGACGGTGTTTGCAACACCAACCAGATTTGTTGAGTTTCAGGTGATGGCGATGCTTATGAAGCAGAGCCGGACTACTTCTATGATGATGAGGAGGAGTTCTCCTATCTGTATCTCTTTGGCAGGTCTATGAAGACCTGGTATTGTATTGACGGGGCTATGATAATTGGGATAGGAGACATTACACTTCCTCACGTTAGGTATATTTTAGAACTGTACTTGTAATTAACTAACCTGGTAACTTTATCACACTCTAGAGACTCACCGCTATTTTTTTTATATTATATATATCTATCACAGTCTTCCGCTTGCAATTTAATTGTCTCTGGAGTATGATATGTTGTTTTGGCTTAATCTCATCATGTTCAATGCACAAATACAGTCAACATTCAATCATCATTCATTTTGTTGCATAAGTGATGTTCCGGAACTCGGGAGTTGAGTTTATGCTCGACCCCCGATTTTTGGGATGTTACTGATGGTATCAGAGCATGATTTGGATTAAACCGGACCTGGGTTATGGTCACACGACACACATTGATGCACTCTGACTTAGGAGGGAGCGACGGAATGTAGAAACAGTCATTGGTATCCCGACTTCACGAATTGGCGAAGTTCGTTGAAAACAAACGCCGAAATTGAGTCCGTATTAACCATTGGTCGCACGGGTCGACCTTAAAATATTCCTAGGCCATCTATAGATACTTCTAGATTACAATCCACCTCACCCCAACCGTTGAAAATCGATAATAAGAGTGATGATGTAACTATTCCGAATCCTCGGAGCTTCTCTGGACTCCTCACAGAGACTTCTCGAGTCTACGAGAAAAGAAAGAAAAAAGTAAAAATAAATTCTAATAAATTCGAAATTGATTAATGAATGACAAAAGAAAAATGAGTTCACAACCCTTTAAATAGGGATACCAAGTAATGGGAAGGAAATCAGAAACAAACTACAACTAAAACTCCTAGGTTGTGATGTCTACTAGTGTGCAAGGTTTTCGGCCAAAAATAGTAAGTGTCCTATTTGACTTCACCAAACCATTCTCCTAATTATTCTAAGCCCTTTACACGATGAGTGCAACTCCTAAAACCCAACGGAGTAAGAGTAATCAAACCAAAACTACTATTTTTAGTAAAACAAAATTGAAACGGGGAAACGACCGTCAATCGGAGGGGTTTTTCAAAATTCCGGGCTTCGCAACCAAGCATAGCTGGGTTGGTTGGCTTCATTAGCTCGTTCTACCCCAAATTCATATCTTTTATGTCAGATAACTCATTCCAGATTGTAAGATACATCCGATTTGAATCGAAATCACTCGAAACGGAGTCGGAGGCCACACGCGTCGATCCGGAGGGGAAACAAGTAGACCCAGGGTGCATTTGGCACCTTGGAAGGTTGGGGAACATCACCCAACTGCGGCGGCATCACGCCGACCGCGGTCACCACGGCGCGCCGTGGTCAGGTTGGGTCAAGCTGGTCGGGCCAGTGCTGGTCTTGGTCAACCCGACCTCCTCATGCGTGTGGTGTGTGCGGAATGTGCTGGGGTTTCCGATTTTTAGGTCTGGAACCCCCTCTCTCTCACATCTTCCCTTCCAAACGCCCTCCCCTTCTATTTCCGATTTTTCTCCCTCAATCTTTCCTCCAATCTTTCATTCCACTATATTCGGCCATGATTCACGCACTCCCATCGATCACAGCAGCCCTAACCTCCTACCCTTCCCCTCTCTTTCACATTTGAGCTCCCACCCCCCTCACTTGGAGCTCAAAATCGTGCAACCTTCAAACCCATCCCGTTTCTCCCTTGTTCCTTCTTCATTTCTTGTCATTTGTGTCTCTCCAACACCATGTTTAAAATGTATGTAATTAAAAGAATATTCCAAGTTTTCCTTTCAATTACACTTAGAAATTTATCATGCTGGGATTTGGAACTCCCATCTCACACTTTCCGACACAAGGCTCATTTCCCAAAGCCTATACCATTAATTTTAATCCCCTCCCACCCTCCTACCAACCATGTCATTCCCAATATCGAGGTAGGATTAGTAATGCAATCACATTTAGTACAACTTAAGCCCACTGGCTAAATAGTGTTGAAATGATAAAGTCCCTTGATACACATTAACCCACCACACTCTGACAGTTTAAGCTTTTATAGTAAAGGGTTGCTTGACAAATAGGCCCATAGAGTTTGGACCTAGAGCAGCGCTTCGACAGACCTGACAGTATAGGAAATCCAACCAATTAAGAACGTGAACTCTAGAACCCCCTTAGTTGGTTTGAGCATACGTGAAGTGCTCAAGCGTAGCTACATTCATGTTCGGGCAACTCAATTCTAAACAAACAAACAATTTTCTTTATTAGAAAGGGTATAAAATCATCTAATGTATAAGCATAGACTTTGGATTACACCTAGAGGATATCACTACTCCTAAATTAAGACTAGACTACTGGTTAAGCTAAGGAAAGACAAATTAATTATGCTAAGCCAATTAAATGATAGACTTAGTTAGTCGGCTTAAGTCAGTTGGAGCGAGACCCTTTCGTGTCAAGGATAGGTCCTAAATTACACCTTGTTCCAATGTATGGAACAGGACATAAATATTGAGCCTTGAGGGTGAAAATAAATTTTTAAGGGGGGTAGAACATTATGAGCCTCATATGTTTAGGTCACCTATTGCATCTCTTTGATCTGGGTGGCGCAGCGGAAGCGTGGTGGACCCTACTCCACTGGCCCAGGATCGAAACTGTGTTCGTTGAATACAAACATTATAGAAGCCTTAGCAAGTTCTGCTATGAGAAACCATTTTAGGATCATCTAGTAAGATTTGATTCACCACTTCCTTGGGCATAGATAATATCACGGCTCCTCTTAGACTAAGACCTAAAGGGTAACCTTAGACATAGACAATTTGAGTTTTTCAATGATTGACATTCCCTACGTTTTTAGAGTGATCGGACTACGGAGTTACTGAAATATACAACTGCGAAACATTCGCGGCTTGACCCAATTCTCAATCCTGAGTGACTACCAACAGACTCACCGCTTGACCGAGCAGAAGACCAGGATTCACCAGGATTCAGAAGGGATACGATGAGCCTTCTACCCTGGTCAGGTGGATGATCGATGTATCGGGATCAAGCCAACTATTACTGTCTTTCCGTGTTGGTTAAACAATGAAAACAGATATCTTACTCTAAATTGTTGGAAGTTGTCGTCAAGACTCCAAATAAGTAAAGGAATAAATTGTAGCAAACCATCAAGGTATGAGAAATGGATAAAGAAATAAGTTTTAAGGGGGCTAGACTAAAATGAACCAGCTAGTACATACCCTACCATGCGTAGAAACTTGGAACCAATAAGTCTTAGGCAAATGAAATAATAAAAACCATCCCTTATTACCCTTAGCCAATTTCAGGGATGAAATTTTGTTTTAAGGGGGGTAGATTGTAACACCCCGGATTTTTGCCAACCTGGAATTAGATGTCCTTAGGCAATGGGTTTTTCCTAACACCTTATTAACCTATCAGAACTGAATCCCACAGTCTAAAATTGCTTCTGAACCCATTTCCTTCACAAATCCAACCCTTCACCATCTTGTTCTTTCAATTTTCCTAAGTACTTTCACCCTAGACACTATCTTAAACTAGTTAAGTATTATAACTTGGATCACTCTATATACAAACTAAGAAGGACTAAGTACCACCTCAGACGGAAATCACTTAGGATTAAATCCTTTAGAAATGAGACAAAGTAACTAAGTGCTAAACTAGATTAGCTACGAAATCTGTTTGAATCGCTTTAAATACGATCTGCAAGACCCAAAACTTGTAGAATCATTGACGCTAGGTTACCCAAAAATCTAGGATCAAACTCATTACCCGACTGCTCTCGGGAGCACGTTGAAACTCCGTATCTGATCTGGACCGCACATCGGGAGTCCGAATAATATGAGGCTAAGGACTTAGGACCGCCTCATTGGGCTTGACAACCATCTCGGAAATCAAATCCAGCCAGTGTCCCACGGCTGTTCGCTTGAGTCCGGAGCGAGAGTGTGTGAAAACACTTGTTTTCTTTAAAAATAAATATCTTGAATAGTAATCTGGCATCTCTCGTTTGCGGATCAGTTTTAAGCAACCACACCGTCAGAATCAGACCAAATTCACCCTCGGATCAGAAGAAATTTCATACACATTTACATGTACTTGGAATCTCCGATCGAGACCTACTGATCGTCGAACTGAAACTGGTCTGCCATGCATGATCTGGAAATCCGACTGAAACAAAAACTTAATAGAACGTAGATCCAGCATTAGTGAGCTTAAGTCCGACCTTTGGCTCAAGGAGGGCCGCCAGAAACCCTCTTTTGAGCTGAAACAATGTTGATTTGATTATAATGTAAGTATACCTTGAACATAAGTCTATTTCGGTTAATTTTTGGGTTATATAAGGACCTTAAACCCTCTCTCATGGCAGCAATACGAATTTGAGATTGAGAGAGAAAAAGGAGAGAGAAATTGTGGGAGTTATGGGAGGAACTCCCTGCCACTCTTCACTGCCGCTATTCGAGCTTCACCGCTCCATTCTCACCGGTTTTCCGACGATTCCGGCGTCATTTCTAGGTAAGAAACCCTAACCCTAACCTGATTTGGGGCTTGGGTGGTTGTAGGATATGAAATAGCTAACGTATTTCATTCCATAGGTTGCCAAACTCCCGTATACGGAAGCTTAGCGAACCTATCGACTCCGTTATGATTCTACGACAAAAGGTGAGGACTTTAGGTGTATAGGTTACGGTTTTCAATGCTTTCAATGTCAGATAATGATAGATTCATGATCTGCATGCAATTGCACATGTACAAACTGCTTTCCATTTTCTGTTTCGAATAAAATTGTAGAATATGAAAATTCACATATTCTAGGTATTCGTATAAAATACCGTATACGTATTTTTTTTAGAAATGTGGTTGACATGTTTATTTGTCATATGGATATACGATATATGGATAAAATACTTATTTGGCGAAAGGATTCGCCTAAATACATGTTTACTAATATACACTATGTATGTAGAAATACGGTATTGTAAGAAGTACCGTATACATGTATAATTTAGCGATGTGTTTGTCATGATTAATTGTTGTATGATTATATAATATATGAATAAAATACCTGTTTGGCGAAAGGAATCGCCGTAATACATGTTCCCATGTATACACTATGTATGTTGAAATTGTGTATCCTAGAAAATGTCCCATACGTATAAATTTTGGTGATGTGATTGTCATGATTATTTGCTGTATGAATATCATATATACGTATAAAATATTAGTTTGGTAAAAGAACAGCCCTAATACATATTCCTCTAACATACGTCATGTATGGTGAAATAGTGCACTCTAAGTGTTTGTGAAATTGCTTGTGAGTATAAGTGCTTAAGTGTTAGTGCCTTAGGTAGGTGTTGAGATGGGATTCTCAACTACCCTAGCGACTTGTATGATTACCTCCATGAGGTTGATTACTTAAGCCGCTTACTTGCAATACATGTGTTTGTATTCCTATTGATGTAGTACTTTACAACATGCTTTATATCATGCCTACTAGCATGTTTGAATTACTTTGTTTTTCATGTTTGAATTATTTTGTTTATCATGCTTGAATTACTTTATTTATCATGCTTTACTCCACATGCTATGGATGACAATTGATTGTGTTTGGGGCTATGATTATAGTCCAGACAATCGGTACCAGATTGGAGATCGTGGTTGAGTTTCATGTCGCCACGTGAGATGCGTTCGACGAACTCGAGTCGTACTTCGGTTGGCGATAGTGGTTGGCCACGCGAAGTGCTTATGCACTTCATGTCGTTCAACTTGTTGTGCACTCGAGCTAGCGGAGCTCGTCAAGTAACTCGATCTGTCTAATGTATGTTCACCATGTTTGGTCGCTACTACCTGAACCTAGGGTACCAAACTTAACAGTGAAAACCCTTTTAACCATGGTACCTCGATTCACTAAGACTCATGAGCCGGACATGGTGGTATGGGACACCGTGGTCGAGCTGTCGGCCTACGCTGGGGTCACGTGCCTCCCCGTAGTGACCAGTGAGCAACCAAACTCGTGAGCCGATTATGGTAGTATGGGACACTATATTCGTGCTGTCGGCCTACATTGATAAGGTGATGGGGGAGTGGTGCAACCTTTGTGCGTAACAGCCCTGACAGCCCTTTGTAGTGACCTCGAGTATACTCTGAAATCGCAGTGCGCCTTAGGGTTCGCCGTGATATATAGAGTATGAACTAGGCCTGTTTCTGTATTGTGATGAATCGTTTAAGAGGTGATGGGGGAGTGGTGTAACCTTTATGCGTAACCGCCCTGGCAGCCTCTGTAGTGACCTAGAAAACACACCATCGTCTGATATCAAATAGGACTGACGACCCTAGAATGGATCATGTTTGAGAATGATACAAGGGAGGTACCTTAGTTTCTCAATCCTGCTGTTTGAAATGGACTAATTAAAAACTCGGTAATCATGCTCATCATGCATTGCATGTGCCTGGAAGATGTGGAGCACTGTGGGATGAAAGCATGCCACGAGCGTGAGATGGTGTCGCATGAGGGAGTATGTCGGTGAGGGCATCCATCATACCTGCATTCATACTTTCATTAATAAGAGTAGCTAGGAGTGTTTGATTTTACTGCTTTCTCATTACTGCTTGACTGAGTCGATAACATGTTAACTTATGCTTTATTGTTCCACTGAGTTAGCTACTCACTCCCACGTTACGGGATGGTGTTTGCAACACCAACCAGATTTGTTGAGTTTCAGGTGATGGCGATGCTTATGAAGCAGAGCCGGACTACTTCTATGATGATGAGGAGGAGTTCTCCTATCTGTATCTCTCTGGCAGGTCTATGAAGACCTGGTATTGTATTAACGGGGCTATGATATTCGGGATATGAGACATTACACTTCCTCACATTAGGTATATTTTAGAACTGTACTTGTAATTAACTAACCTGGTAACTTTATCACACTCTGGAGACTCACCACTATTTTTTTGTATTATATATACTATCACAGTCTTCCGCTTGCAATTTAATTGTCTCTGGAGTATGATATATTGTTTTGGCTTAATCTCATCATGTTCAATGCATAAATACAGTCAACATTCAATCATCATTCATTTTGTTGCATAAGTGATGTTCCGGAACTCGGGAGTTGAGTTTATGCTCGACCCCCGATTTTTGGGATATTACAGGATTAAGGGAGCTGAAGAATCTTCGTCATCAAAAGTGGAGATCTTCATCAACGTGCAAAATGGGGCTCATCTACTTGTCTGTAAGTCATTAAAGTCCAGAGACCCTGTTTATCATTTCTTGTGTAGGATTAGGTCACGGGTACCTCCCACCCCTTACAAGCCCTCATAGGAGGCCTTCGATGGGAGAGTACATTTGGGTGATGTGTGTTGACCCTTGCTCTTTTGCATGGCATAAACTTAGGTCCTTTGTGTAGGTACTTGGCCTGTGTGGTCTAAACTAGGGTCCTTATGTGGATCTTTGACCTGTGTGGTCTAAACTAGGTTCCTTGTGTAGATTCTTAGCCTATGTGGCCTAAAACCTAGGTTCCTTATGTTAATCCTTTGCTCTTGTGTAGAGTATAAAACTTAGGTGCTTCGTGTTAACCTTTGCTCTTGTAAAGGGCATAAACTTGTGTCTTGTGTAGGTGCATTTTAGGTACCTTGTGTAGGTCCTAGAGTCAACCTTGTATAGGTTATAAAGGTTAGAGGTGAACCTGATTTAAAACCTTTGTTAGTGAAATCTGGTACACTCATGGGATGAGTGTGTTTGCCGGGAGTGGAGTAGGCACATAGCCGAACCACTATAAACGACTGTGTTTGGGATGGATACTTGCTTGATCTTCATTATGTTTATCTTTAAATTTACATGCAAGCATGATAATATGAATCTTTAGAGCTGAATCACATCCTACACACTTTCACACAATTCATCCATCATAGACTAATTGTTAAATCATGTTTAACATTGAGTAGTCTTATGATTGGATCCTCTACTTGGCTTGAAAGCCATTAGAGTTAAATTGAGGATATCTTGATAGTTGCATATTAGATCAAGATTAAGGTAATAAGGTTTAAAATTGGCATAAAATTTTATATAGTCCTATTCACCCCCCTCAAGGACACTTTCACCTATTCCAATTTCTACTACTATGGTACTTACTACAATTTCAATTAGTATCAGAGCGGGTCTCTCTTAAGGGCTTAACCGCCTTGAGAGTGATCTTGACTGAAGTTGTGAAGTTATGGCCATCAGAGTAAGGCTAGACAATAAAACTGCAAGTACTATCAAACGTAAAAATAGTCAGAACAATTGCCTAGTGATTCATACTGCTCTTAAAGCCGACAATAGTTCTAAATGGTATCTTGACAGTGGATGCTCCAGACACATGACTAGAGATCAAACTCATTTTTGCAATTATTCAGAGTTTGATGGTGGGTCAGTCACGTTTGGAGATGGGAGCTCCACTAGAATAATTGGGCATGGAACAATAGTTGGCCCTGGACTCCCCAAAATAAAAAAATGTGCTTTGTGTAGAAGGCTTAAAGCATAATCTTCTCAGTATCTCTCAAATCTGTGTCAAAGAACATCTGGTCACGTTCTCAAAAGATGTGTGTAGAATCTTAGATCATAGAAGAAAACCTATCATGAAAGGTCTACGCACAAGTGATAACTGCTACGTCATAGAAAGTAGTGGAGAAAATGTACTATCTACAAAATGTCATATGACTATGCAGAACGAGTCCAAATTATGGCACCAAAGACTGGGACATGTCCACTATCGTAACTTAGCCATGTTGAGTTCAAAGAATCTGGTAAGAGGACTTCCCAAGATTAGGAAGGTGGAGAAAATTGTATGTGGTGACTGTCTAAATGGCAAACAGATAAAAGTGGGACATAAAAAAACCACCACCATAGCAACATTTAAGCCACTAGACTTACTACACATGGAACTAGTGGGTCCCACCAAAGTTTAAAGTCATGGTAGAAAGAGATATTTCTTAGTGGTAGTAGATGATTACTCCAGGTTTACCTGGGTCGCTTTTCTTCGAGAAAAATCAGATACATTTGATGAATTTTTGATTTTGGCCAAGCGACTTCAGAATGAAAAAGGATACTACATAAACCGTATCAGAAGTGATCATGGTGGTGAATTTGAAAATGATCGATTTCAAAGATATTATGATGAGAATGGAATTAGTCATGAATTCTCAGCCCCAAAAACTCCACAATAAAATGGAGTTGTTGAAAGAAAGAATCGAGTACTACAGGAAATGGGCTCAGTTATGCTAAATGGAAAGATATGGCCAAAAGCTTCTAGGCCGAAGCGGTCAATACTGTCTGTTATATAATAAATAGAGTATATCCGAGAGCAGGTTTAAACAAAACGCCTTATGAGCGGTGGTACGGGAAACAACCTAGTGTGAAATACTTCTGCGACTTTGGCAGTAAATGTTATATTGTGAAAGACAGAGAACACCTAGGTAAATTTGAATCTAAAAGTGATGACAACATCTTTCTTGGGTATGCCCTGAATAGTCGTGCTTATAGAGTGTACAATCTAAGGACTCTCACTATTCAAGAATATATTAATGTGGTTGTTGATAACTAACCTTATGAAGAAGAAAGTCCTTTGAATGATCTAGAGGATGATGTGGTGTAACGCCCTGAAATTCGAGGGTCGAGCACACGCTCAACTCCCGAGTTCCAACGCATCACTTATGCAACATAGATAATAATGATTAAATGTTGTCCATACTAGTAGATTAAACATGAATGAGATTATACCAAATCAACATATCATACTCCAGAGACGATTAAATTAAGCAAGCGGAAGATTGTGATAGATATATAAATCATATAAGTGGTTATAAGTCCCCAGAGTATGAACGTGTTACCGGGTTAAATAATTACATGTATAAGTTCAAAATTTATAAAATGATAAAATGTAATGTCGTCTAATCCATGTCCCTGTAGCCTCGGTGGTGCAACTCCAGGTCTACATAGACCTGCTAGAGAGTTGCAAGTAAGAGAACTCCTCCTCGTCACCATAGAAGGCAGGCTCCATCTCGTAAGCCTCGCCGCCATCTGAAACTATAACAGAGTCTGGTTGGTGTTTTAAAACACCGTCCCAGAGTGGAAGTGAGTGATCAACTCAGTGGAGCTATAAGGTAAAGGTTAACATGTTATCAATTCAGTTAAGCAGTAATGATAAAGCGGTATAATAATCATGTCCTAAGTACTCTTGTTAATGCAAGAATGGTATGCAACAGTGATGTATGCCCTCACCTACACTCCCTCAGCGACATCATCTCATGATCACGCATGCAACACTCCCGGTAAACGTGCGCTTCCTCATTAAAGCACATGCAATGCAGTGCATGATCGTGTTAGCCAAGTTCTTATTTAGGCTTATTCATACATCAAATTCGGGAAGCTAAGGTACCTCCCTTTACAACATTTACCCAAACAATGATCCATCTAGGATCGTCAATCCTAGCTTGTCACATATGATAAGCAAGTTCAGGTCACTACGGAGAGGCTCGTTACCTTAGCGTAGGCTTATTTTATACTTAAGGTCACTATGGAAAGGCTCGTCACCTTAGCGTAGTCCTAGTATATACTCGAGGTCACTCCATTAACGCCCTACCAACTAGCAATCTATTTTTGAAGGCTCGTCATCAACCCGACTGGGGACCACAGCTAGGCTGTGCCAGTGTAAGCCAACATCTCGAATACAGTGTCCCATACCACCGTATTCAGCTCACGAGTTTAGGTTGCTCACTGGTCACTATAGGGAGGCTCGTCACCCCAACGTAGGCCGACAGCTCGACCACGGTGTCCCATACCACCATGCCCGGCTCATGAGTCTTACCGGATCGTGGTACTAAGGTTGGAGCGGGTTTTACATTGGTAAGTGGTACCTTAGATTCAAGTAGTGGTGTCCATACATGATAAACACACAATGAGTCAATCGATTTATTAGACATGTTCAAATGGTACGAGCGTACGCTGAATTAATTGACATGGTACCACTATCAATGACCATCGTACGACTCGAATTCATCGAACTTATCCAATGTGACAAGACTAGTTTGGCCACTCAATCTAGAACCGTTACCGATTGCCTGGACTGTGTAGTAGTCCTAATCATATTCAAACATAGTAGGCATTCATAGGTGATAGTCAAGCAACATGTGACATCCAATTCAAATATAAATCTCATTTGAGCATTTCAACAAACACATAGTACACAACTTGTCATGCATAAGCATTTCATCCATAAAGCACGTAGTAGTAAGATAGGTTACATGAAGGAAATTGCAACTAAAGAAAAGGTAATTAAGAATCCTATCTCAACACCCTAATTAAATACATTTCAACAAGCATTTTCTTATTCAGACATTTTATCAAACACTTAGACTACACATATCATCACACATGTAATAAATTTGTTATAACACATTATGGCAAATCCTTTCACAAGGGAGTTGCCACACATACAAAAATCATGTATTCTCAATTAACAAACATAGCAAGCATAAATCATAACTCTATATTCATTCAAACATTTCAACAAACACATAGAATGCATTGTATTCAACATAGTTTATATATGTGTGTGTATGTGTATGTGTGTGTAATACACGAAAACCATTGCGTCTAAGCACATGTGACAACAATCAAGTCAGTCATAAATCATTAACTGACATTAAAAGTCTTGAAAACCATAACCTAAACATATATAGGCTGTACCTTTCATCGGAATACCTGATTTGAACGTGGTTCAAATCCTACACACCGAAATATGAAACAACAGTACCTAAATCACGAAATAGGTTAGCTATTTCATTGATTTCTCTATTTGGATTCCTAAAATGAAATTAGGGTTAGGATTTCTTACCTAAGAACAGTTTCAAAATTACTGGTATAGCAACACGGGTAGGATGATTCGGCACGTGGACCGTCGGGAACAAATCTCAGCAACTATCTCTCATTCTCTCTCTCTTCACCTCACCTCTTTCTCTTCTTTTCTCTCTTCTCTCTCCTAGGGTTTAGGAATTTTGTATGGAATGAGAGAGGGGTGGGTAATGGCTCTTATATAGGCCTAGAACTGATGTCACTGGCCCCAAGGGCATGGTATACTTAAGATATAGCTAAAGGGTGGCTGTTTCAGGCCAACAGAGCTCATCTGGAGGCCCATTTTCTGTATACAGTCTAGGGGAAGTTCCCTGACAATGGATCTATGTCAGGTTAAGTTTTCGATCCGATCGGATTTAAGGATCGACTGCGGAGGACTAGTTTCATTTCAATAGTCATCGTTACTCGATCAGGGCCACAAGTACACTGACATGTGTTAGAAATTTTTCCTGATCTAAGGGTGTAGTTGGGTCAGAATCTAATGGTCTGAAACTTTTAATTTGGCCTACAAGCAAACGGCCCAATTCACTTAAATCTGAGTTCATTTTCTAAAGATATTCGCGTTTCTCACACACGTCGCTCTGGGCTCAAGTTGTATGTTTCTAAATACTATTTGGACTTTATTTCCAAGATTGTTGTCAAGCCTAGTAAGGCAGTCATAACCATATAGTTTCGCGGTAATCGGACTTTTGACGCACGGTCCAGGTCCGATACGGAGTTCCAATGCGCTCCCGAGAGCAACTGGGTTTTGAGATTGATCCTAAGTTTTTAGGTAATGTAGAGTTAGCGATTCTACTGGTTTTGGGTCTTGCTGTTCATATAGAAAATGGTTCGAGCTAATTCCACTGATTATTTAGTTTAGTACTTAATTAATTTTCGTCTAATTTCTAAAGGATTTGATCCTTAGTGATTTCTACCTAAGGTGATACTCGGATCTTTGTACGAATTTTTTCGGGATGTTACATGTGGATTCATGCGTTCTAGGTAAATCTGGTAACAAGATCCCTTCCTCTAATGAACCGCAACCATCGACCAACATACCCATCATTAAGGATCATCCCCTCAATCAGATCATTGGAGATCCTAATGACGGTGTAAGAACTCGATGTTAGATAGAGAGCATCTATAGCCATTTCTGCTTCACTGCAAAGATTGAACCCAAAAATATTATAGAAACACTTCAAGATGAATATTGGATCAATGCTATGCAAGAAGAGCTTCAATAATTTGATAGAAATGAGGTGTGGTAACTGGTTCCTAGACCAAATGATACTAACATCATTAAAACCAAATGGATCTTCAAGAACAAATCTGATGAATCTGGCAATGTATTTAGAAATAAGGCAAGACTGGTGGCACAAGGATATTCACAGATAGAAGGGATTGATTTCGATGAAACATTTGCCCCTGTAGTACGCCTCAAGTCAATTAGGATTCTACTGTCTATTGCATGTACGTTAAAATTCAAACTATTTCAAATGGATGTCAAAAGTGCATTTCTTAATGGGGTACTTGAGGAAGAAGTATATGTAGAACAACCTAAGGGATTTTCAGACCCTAAGCATCCTCAAAGAACTTTATGGACTCAAACAAGCACCTCGAGTATGGTATGAAAGATTAACGCAATTCCTTTTGAACCATAAATTCTGTAAGGGTAGTGTTAATAAAACACTATTCATGTAAAAGACTGAGAATTCATTGCTCATTGCTCAAATCTATGTGGATGATATAGTCTTTGGCTCTACATGTGAAGATACTGCTCATAGGTTTGCCGAACTCATGAAATCCGAATTTGAAATGAGCATGGTACGTGAGATGAATTTCTTCTTGGGACTACAGGTAAAGCAAATGTACAATGGGATATTTATATGACAATCTAAGTATGCAAAAGATTTAGTTAAAAGATTCGGGCTTGAATCTGGCTGTACCTATCATACCCCTATGAGTACCACACTCAAACTTTCCAAGGATGTAAATGGTAAAAGTGTTGATCAACATTTGTACCGAAGTATGATAGGGAGCCTGCTATATCTCATAGCCAGTCGTCCAGATATAGCTTTTAGCATTGGTGCATGTGCATGATATCAGGCAGACCCAAAGGAATCCCACCTATCAGCAGTTAAAAGATTCATCAAATTTGTGGCTGGAACAACCACCTTCGGTCTATGTTACCCATTCGAAACTTCAACCATTATTGTTGGGTACTCGGATGCCGATTAGGCTAGTAATATAGATGATCGTAAATCAACTAGCGGTGGGTGTTTCTATATCAAAAATTGTTTGGTATCTTGGCAGAGCAAGAAACAAAATTCGATATCCCTGTCCACTGCCAAGGCCGAATACATCGCAGTAGGTAGTTGTTATGCACAACTTCTCTGGATGAAACAAATGTTGCTGGATTATAGGATTGAGCAAACCACGATGACCCTTTTCTGTGATAACACAAGTGCCATCAATATTTTGAAAAATCCAGTTCAACATTCAAGGACTATGCATATTGACATCCATCACCATTTTATTCGAGAGCTTGTTGACGACAAGATCATTGTGCTAGATTATGTGCCTACAGAAAGACAACTTGCCGATATCCTTACCAAGACTCTTGATGCAAACAGATTTGGTGATCTCCAGAAGTCCGTTGGCTTATGTGTTATTTGATCAAATGCACAGTTAAAATGATCTATATAGGCACATCTGAGAACTAAGGTCCTCCCATTTGAAATAGGGAACCTAGAAGTTGTGCTAACCTTGGTTAAATGTACACATGCAAAATAGGCATATTTCCTTGTACTAATGTCCACATCATATGTCAAAGAAAATAAAAAATTCAAATTTTTTTCCATAGTCGATGTCATCAAGTCAATATCGATGACATCGAACTCATCTGGGCTATGACACATCGTTGCGGAAGTCAAAACGTCCAGACACGTCCTTTGATGACATTGAAACCACTTGATGCCATCGACGATTCTCGGGAATATGAAAAGTCGTGTCCGGGAAAATTCGTTGGTTATTTCCAACGGTCATTGGACCAACGTTCAATGCCATTATGAGTCGTACTCGATGACGTCGAATCGATTCGATATCATCGGTAAATTGTGTATAAAGTCAGGCAAGTATAAAGAAAATCTAAATTAAAAACTTTCTCTGGATTTTGGTCTTCTTCATTCCGTCTATCTAAAGGAAGAGTTCTTTGCTATTGACATTCAAGGACTATGCATATTGACATCCATCACCATTTTATTCGAGAGCTTGTTGAAGACAAGATCATTGTGCTAGATTATGTGCCTACAGAAAGACAACTTGCCGATATCCTTACCAAGACTCTTGATGCAAACAGATTTGGTGATCTCCAGAAGTCCGTTGGCTTATGTGTTATTTGATCAAATGCACAGTTAAAATGATCTATATAGGCACATCTGAGAACTAAGGTCCTCCCATTTGAAATAGGGAACCTAGAAGTTGTGCTAACCTTGGTTAAATGTACACATGCAAAATAGGCATATTTCCTTGTACTAATGTCCACATCATATGTCAAAGAAAATAAAAAATTCAAATTTTTTTCCATAGTCGATGTCATCAAGTCAATATCGATGACATCGAACTCATCTGGGCTATGACACATCGTTGCGGAAGTCAAAACGTCCAGACACGTCCTTTGATGACATTGAAACCACTTGATGCCATCGACGATTCTCGGGAATATGAAAAGTCGTGTCCCGGGAAAATTCGTTGGTTATTTCCAACGGTCATTGGACCAACGTTCAATGCCATTATGAGTCCGTACTCGATGACGTCGAATCAGATTCGATATCATCGGTAAATTGTGTATAAAGTCAGGCAAGTATAAAGAAAATCTAAATTAAAAACTTTCTCTGGATTTTGGTCTTCTTCATTCCGTCTATCTAAAGGAAGAGTTCTTTGCTATTGACATTCAAGGACTATGCATATTGACATCCATCACCATTTTATTCGAGAGCTTGTTGAAGACAAGATCATTGTGCTAGATTATGTGCCTACAGAAAGACAACTTGCCGATATCCTTACCAAGACTCTTGATGCAAACAGATTTGGTGATCTCCAGAAGTCCGTTGGCTTATGTGCTATTTGATCAAATGCACAGTTAAAATGATCTATATAGGCACATCTGAGAACTAAGGTCCTCCCATTTGAAATAGGGAATGTAGAAGTTGTGCTAACCTTGGTTAAATGTACACATACAAAATAGGCATATTTCCTTGTACTAATGTCCACATCATATGTCAAAGAAAATAAAAAATTCAAATTTTTTTCCATAGTCGATGTCATCAAGTCAATATCGATGACATCGAACTCATCTGGGCTATGACACATCGTTGCGGAAGTCAAAACATCCAGACACGTCCTTTGATGACATTGAAACCACTTGATGCCATCGACGATTCTCGGGAATATGAAAAGTCGTGTACCGGGAAAATTCGTTGGTTATTTCCAACGGTCATTGGACCAACGTTCAATGCCATTATGAGTCCGTACTCGATGACGTCGAATCAGATTCGATATCATCGGTAAATTGTGTATAAAGTCAGGCAAGTATAAAGAAAATCTAAATTAAAAACTTTCTCTGGATTTTGGTCTTCTTCATTCCGTCTATCTAAAGGAAGAGTTCTTTGCTATTGACATTCAAGGACTATGCATATTGACATCCATCACCATTTTATTCGAGAGCTTGTTGAAGACAAGATCATTGTGCTAGATTATGTGCCTACAGAAAGACAACTTGCCGATATCCTTACCAAGACTCTTGATGCAAACAGATTTGGTGATCTCCAGAAGTCCGTTGGCTTATGTGCTATTTGATCAAATTCACAGTTAAAATGATCTATATAGGCACATCTGAGAACTAAGGTCCTCCCATTTGAAATAGGGAATGTAGAAGTTGTGCTAACCTTGGTTAAATGTACACATACAAAATAGGCATATTTCCTTGTACTAATGTCCACATCATATGTCAAAGAAAATAAAAAATTCAAATTTTTTTCCATAGTCGATGTCATCAAGTCAATATCGATGACATCGAACTCATCTGGGCTATGACACATCGTTGCGGAAGTCAAAACATCCAGACACGTCCTTTGATGACATTGAAACCACTTGATGCCATCGACGATTCTCGGGAATATGAAAAGTCGTGTCCCGGGAAAATCCGTTGGTTATTTCCAATGGTCATTGGACCAATGTTCAATGCCATTATGAGTCTGTACTCGATGACATCGAATTAGATTCGATATCATCGGTAAATTGTGTATAAAGTCATGCAAGTATAAAGAAAATCTAAATTAAAAACTTTCTCTGGATTTTGGTCTTCTTCATTCCGTCTATCTAAAGGAAGAGTTCTTTGCTATTGACATTCAAGGACTATGCATATTGACATCCATCACCATTTTATTCGAGAGCTTGTTGAAGACAAGATCATTGTGCTAGATTATGTGCCTACAGAAAGACAACTTGCCGATATCCTTACCAAGCCTCTTGATGCAAACAGATTTGGTGATCTCCAGAAGTCCGTTGGCTTATGTGCTATTTGATCAAATGCATAGTTAAAATGATCTATATAGGCACATCTGAGAACTAAGGTCCTCCCATTTGAAATAAGGAACATAGAAGTTGTGCTAACATTGGTTAAATGTACACATGCAAAATAGGCATATTTCCTTGTACTAATGTCCACATCATATGTCAAAGAAAATAAAAAATTCAAATTTTTTTCCATAGTCGATGTCATCAAGTCAATATCGATGACATTGAACTCATCTGGGCTATGACACATCGTTGCGGAAGTCAAAACGTCCAGACACGTCCTTTGATGACATTGAAACCACTTGATGCCATCGACGATTCTCGGGAATATGAAAAGTCGTGTCCCGGGAAAATCCGTTGGTTATTTCCAACGGTCATTGGACCAACGTTCAATGCCATTATGAGTCCGTACTCGATGACATCGAATCAGATTCGATATCATCGGTAAATTGTGTATAAAGTCAGGCAAGTATAAAGAAAATCTAAATTAAAAACTTTCTCTGGATTTTGGTCTTCTTCATTCTGTCTATCTAAAGGAAGAGTTCTTTGCTAGAAGGAGGAAGGATGGTGAAAGGAAAAGGTAAGAAAGTTCTTAATTCTTCTAAAGGCAAAAAATCCAAGAATAACAACCCAGTAGTACATGGGTCTCCTCTCAAACAACAAGAGTGGGAGCAGGCCATTGTTGTTGACCATGTTATCCTTCATAGCTACATTGAATCATATGGAGTGGACCTCATGCTGGAAATCATCAAATGGCAGGAAATATTAAAACTTGGTGGACCTTACCAGCATGCTCAAATCCACCATTTTCTTCAATGATGCCACTCTGTTTCTAAACATCCACCAAGCATTAGCCTTGCGATTGGGAATCAGCATAAACTCATCACCCCAGTACTCCTCGAACGCATGTTGGATATGGAAGTTATAGGAATACCGGTCACTAAGCGCAACTTAAATACCCTAGGAACATGGGGGGAAATAATGTGTGCACTATGGAAATGTCTCACTATTCTTAGAACTGAGGGAAACACTCTTCATGTTAAACATCTTGAGACCATATACATGATCATGCAAAACATTTTTGGTACAAATGTATATCCGTGTGACATATCGGGAACAAATCTCTCTCCTTTCATACTCAACGTCTTGTATGACGTTTATCTAGAGATCCCCATATGCCTACCTACCCTCCTGCTAGGACAGTTGATTTGCATTGTCCACGGAGACTACCATGACACTTTAGCTTTCCCATCCATTATTTGTAAACTGGCACGGTTCCTGGGACTACCATCCTCCTCTGATGCGATGCAACCGAAAGTGTGGTTTAATGAAGATGCATTTCAACAATGGTACCTAACCAATTTCTATCAACCGGAAAGTCCTTAGCCTCCTACCCGTGGACTAGAAGATAATCAGCGCCCAATGCCATGGGACTCAAATCGCATGTCGTTCAACAGTCCAGAGTCCGTCAATCGCCAGAAGTTCAGTCAGAATGAGCTTGGACGACAACTACTGAATGGGCAAGCTGACATTGAAGACTATCTTCGTCAATGCGAGAAGCGCTTGATCGGGGTGGAGGAGATTCTCACTGCAGTACAACATACTACGCAGCAAGTTGTCGACTTACTGACAGAAGGATAGGTTAGGGCACCGTAGTCAGTGCCTACATACTGAGTTGGTCATTCTGTGTTGAACATATTTTTGGTGTGCCCCAGGATGGAGAAATTGGTTGGATATTTCCTTTTATTGTTTTGATGACATATGCCCATGGTTGGGCCTGCTGACATTTTTTTTATGCTTTAAATATTCATACTGCCAAGCTTGGTCAGTTTCTGTGCTTTAATGAATAATGATATTTCTAAAGCTTGAAATTAAGTTGTCTATGAGAATGACTCTTATCTACAGGCTGCTGAATTTTACATATTATATGCTCGTAGGAATGAATATTAACAATGGGATGATGATTAGTTTATCACTATTTATATGCTCATGAAAGGATTGAATGTTATGAAGTGAATGGTGATTATTTACTTTCCCCTTATGCTCGTGTTAGTGTTTAAATATGTTGTTAAATGATGATTGTTAATGCTCCATTTTCCAACTGCATATGTGCTTATAATGCCTCTCACGAAATGTTGTATTTCCTGTTATCTATATTATGCATTTCGAAGATGTGGTTACAAATTCTAGAGTGAAGTCTGTCACCTTTATGTTATGGGGCTTCTCTTCATGGCCCTCCTACTGTCTTGATTCTCCTAGTGTTTTCCAATTCAACTTCAGTCAATATGTTTTTGATTGGTATATTCTAACCTTTGCCAATGACTGACAAAAAGGCAGAGAACAAATCCTACCATGAGAATAATTGTGTATGGTTTATATGCATAGTGATACAGGTGATAGGGGGAGCAGCTGCAAGGAGATAGGGGGAGCAGCTATATGAAGACTTTGTTTTGTGTATGAACTCTAATAGATCATTTGTAAAATTGTGTAAAGTTCATGTACACACAATTTAGGATGATTGTTCTAGGTATTGTTTTAGGTGTTTTATGTTTTGTCATGTAATTGAGAAAGGGGAGATTGAAAGTTCCCTGGTTTGTCAATTAGCGTGAAGGTTGAGTCTGTGAGTCAAGTGAGCCCCATAATAAGATCATTCAAGCCATTGCCTCAACCGAATGTTTCTTCCGAGCCATCAAAGGTAAATTAAGCCTCACATACCATGTCACAAAACACCCAGGTAAATAAATCCTTAAAAGCCTTAGAACAACATAGGATGAAATAGTCTGAAAACTTAAGTTTTAAACAGGAAAATCTTCTAATTTTTTCAGCAAAGTTCGATGAAATTAAGTCTGTGTTAATATCATCGAACACTCATGTTCGATGACATCGAACAGTTCTCGATGATATCGAATTAGGTCTTTTATGTCTAGCAACCACAAAGTAATTTGGACAAAATATTTGATAAATCAAACATACATTTGATGATATCGACAGCAATTATCGATGACATCGAAGGTCAGTCAATAATATCGATAGAGCATTATCCAGTAAAGTCTTGGAAAATATTTTGATATTGCTCGAGGAATCGAAACAGAATCGATGTGATCGATATTCAAATCATGATGTCATCGATAGGATCTCGATAACATCCAATCGGGATAAGTTTTGTCCAGCAAGCTTCAGAGGAAAATCATCTAAAATGTTTGAGGAATCGACACATTACTCGATGACATCAAAATTTAAATCACAATGATATCGAGGGAGTCTCGATGTCATCGATAGGATCTCGATAACATCGAATCGAGATAAGTTTTGTCCAGCAAGCTTCAGAGGAAAATCATCTAAAAAGTTTGACGAATTGACACATTACTCGATGACATCGAAATTAAAATCATGATGATTTCGAGGGAGTCTCGATGACATCGAATCTGGTCAAAACTATTCCAGCAAGCTTATGAGGAAAACTATGTGGAAATAATTGAGGAATCGATAGAGTCTTGATGAGATCGTAATTCAAAAATTGATGATATAGAGATAGGTTCGATGTCATCGATCCTCGGTCAGAAAAGTTCCACGTATATCTTCAGTTAAGTTCGTATCGTCGAGCCTAGATTCAATGCCATCAAAAGTATACGTTCGATGATATCGAATAAGGTCCGATGACATCAAACTCAGTCAGTCTCTGACAACATTATTACCATTGGAACTTTTTATCTATATAATGAAAGCTTGCTCTCGGTTGCTATAGAGAGAAAAAGTGAGAGAGCTTTGAGAGAATAACTGTATACCACATACCCTAAGCCCTTTTTTTCTCATGGGAGTTCATTCCTCAATCCACCCTTATCGTTGACATTCAATAGAGTGGATTGGTGAATGACCTTCCTCATTCAAGGATCATCCAGCTACCACCTTAATGGTAAATCATTGAGCTGGGATCCCTTGAATGCTTAAGAGCTTGGAATTGCTCCATCTCTCAAATGAGTAATATTCATCAGAGTAGATTCCAACATAACCTTGACCCAACCCATCGCCTTACATTGGAGCATCATCAGTATTGCTGGTCAAGGGAGTTGAAGAATCTTCGTCATTAAAAGAGGAGATCTTCATCAATGTGTAGAATGAGGCTCATCTACTTGTTTGTAAGTCATTATAGTCCAGAGACCTTGTTGATCATTCCTTGTGTAAGATTGGGTCACAGGTACATCTCACCCCTTACAAGACCTCATAGGAGGCCTCCGACAGGAGAGTACGTTTGGGTGCTGTGTGTTCACCCTTGCTCTTATGTAGGGCGTAAACTTAGGTCTTTTGTGTAGGTCCTTGGCCCGTGTTGCCTAAACTAGGGTCCTTATGTGGATCCTTGACCTGTGTGGTCTAAACTAGGTTCCTTTTATGGATCCTTAGCCTGTGTGGCCTAAAATCTAAGTTCCTTGTGTGGATCCTTTACTCTTATGTAGGGTATAAAACTTAGGTGCTTCGTGTTGACCTTTGCTCTTATATAGGGCATAAACTTGTGTCTTGTGTAGGCATGTTTTAGGTACCTTGTGTAGGTTGTAAAGGTTAGAGGTGAACCTGATTTAAAACCTCCGTTAGTGAAATCTAGTACACTCATGGGATGAGTGCGTCTGCCGGGAGTGGAGCAGGCACATAGCCGAACCACTATAAATGACTGTGTGTGGGATTGATACTTGCTTGATCTTCATTATGTTTATCTTTGAATTTACATGCAAGCATGATAATATGAATCTTTAGAGCTGAATCACATCCCACACACTTTCACACAATTCATCCATCATAGACTAATTGTTAAATCATTGTTAACATTGAGTAGTCTTATGATTGGATCCTCTACTTGGCTTGGAAGCCATTAGAGTTAAATTAAGAATATCTTGATAGTTGCATATTAGATAAAGATTAAGGTGGATTTAAAATTGGCATAAAATTTTATATAGTCCTATTCACCCCCCTCTAGGACCCTTTCACCTATTCCAATTTCTGCTATAGCGGTACTTACCGTAATTTCAGGAACTAGATACCAAACATCATTTCTCACAAATTGAGTTAGTTCATCTTACATAGCCAAAATCCAATTTTCATCAGCTAAGGCTTCATTTACATTTGATGGTTCCGTTTGGAAAGTGAAGCATACATGATTACAAATGTTTTCTACTTGTCTTCTGGTTTGAACACTAGTGTAAGGGTTGCTAGGAATTTGATTGGTAGGATGATCTTTGACTAATCTATTCTCAGTTGTATCTGATTTTGATGAAGGTTCTGATTAATTGAATATAATAACCTCATCAACGTGTTTATTAGCTGGAGTGCTACTTTGATCATCAATTACGACATCTATGGATTCTTGTATCACTTAGGTCCTTTTATTTAGGACATGATATGCTCTGCTATTTAGAGCATACCCTAGAAAAATGCCCTCATCACTTTTTGCTTCAAATTTTTTCAGATGTTCCCTATCTCATAGAATGAAGCATTTACTTTGGAAAGTATGAAAATATTTTACTGAAGGTTTTTTTGTTAAACTAGAGTTTATAAGCCATTTTATTTAAACATGCTCATATATATACTCGATTAATAATATAACAAGTAGTATTGACGGCTTGACGGCTTTAGCCCATAGATTTTTTGCTAATTTTTTACTATTAACCATAACAATCCCCATTTCTTGTAGAACTTTATTTTTCCTTTCAGCTATACCATTTTATTGAGGAGTTTTAGGAATAGAAAATTCATCTAATATTCCATAGTTATTACAAAACTTCTCAAAATTGCTATTTTTAAATTCTGTTCCATGATCACTTCTTATCTTTTTCACAGGCAATTCTTTTTTCATCTAGATGCGTTTAAATAACTTTTTGACTTCGTCAAAAGCATCTGACTTTTCTCTTAGGAAGGCAACCCATGAATATCTAGTGTAGTCATCAACTACAACTAGAAAGTATTTTTAAACTTCTCTACTCTTTGTTCAGGTTGGTCCAACTAGGTCCATATGGAGTAATTCGAGGGGTTTAGATATGGTTAAGGAGTTCACCTTTTTGTGACTACTCCTAATTTGTTTGCCTATTTGACAGTCATCACATACTTTCTTTTTCAACTTTTTCAACTTGGATAAGCCTCGAAGATGATCTCTCTTGCTAAGTTTGAATAGATCTTTAAAGTTCAATGTCCAAGACGTTGATACCATAATTCAGTTTCATTTGTTTAGACCATATAACAAGAATGATTTGAGGAACATGACTCCTCAATGATATAACAATTTTCAGAGGTTCTTCGACCATTTAATATTATATGACCTTGATTATTAAGTATCTCACATTCGTGATTTGAAATTTTAACACTATGATTATTATCACAGATTTGAGATATGCTTAGCAAATTATGTTTCGAACCTTCAACATATGTGACATCTTTATAAACAAGAAGATTTAGAAGTTTTACATTACCTCTTCCGCTGATTTTATAGTTGCTGCCATCTCCAAATGTTACTAAGTCTCCATCAATATGATTGATGTCTGAAAGTATCGCCTTATCACCTGTCATATGTCTAAAGCATCCACTGTCCAGGTACCATCTTGAATGGCTACTAGCTTTGAAAGCTTTGTGAATGACAAGACACTTATTTTTTTGGAACCCATTTCATTATGGTTTTGGGTTTAGGAGGATCTTAATAACATGATTAGTTTGAGAGTAAGATTTTTTCTTTATTCTTACTTACTCTGTTAGTTTTAGAGTTGGATTTTAAAAGTTCCTTAAGTAAGTCCACTATCTTATCTGCTAGAGAAGGATTATAATTTTTTTTCTTTGACAGTTGGGCTTAGTTTTTGAAAAAAAAAAAGGTTTTTGATAAGGTTTTTTAATCTTCTTTATTTCATTCGTAGTTTCTTCTTTAAAATTTGAAGATTCACCTTTAACAAATATAGGAGCAATATTTTTAGATTTTTCTGAACAATTCTTGATATATGCCAAGACAGATTTGTTATTACTTCGACAAGATGCAGTTAATAACTTTTCAAGTCTCAGATCACTTTGGGTATATATCCAAGTCTCTTTAGAATTTTTAAGAGAAGTAATTTCTAATAGTAAATTTTTATTTTCAGTTTTGAGATCTTGAATTTCAAAAAATTTTAGATTTAGCACTAGTTTAGTTTTCTTAAAACAATCCAAAAAATGTGATTTCTCCAAAATAAAATTTTCAAGTTCTAATTTTAAATCAACAAATTTATCTTGTTAAATTTTTAATTTTACTACAATCTTACAACTCTCTTTATATAAGGCATCATAAGCAATTTGAAGATCTTCTTCATTTTTAATATCATTTCCTGGTGTTTCATAATCAGAAGTTTCATCTTCATTTGAGAAAGTAATTCTATCTATGGTCATAAAGGCCTTTAGATCACTTTCAGTTTCTTAATCTAATTCCTCAATTTCTGAATTGGATTCAGATTCGGATGATTCATCCCATGTGGTGATCATGCCTTTTCTTTTAGATTTGTCTTTCTTAGGACATTTTGTAGCTAGATGCCCATTGTAGACACCCCACCCGGCTAATGTCTTGAGAAGGCTAAGACTATCTCGGAACCATGATCATAACCTAACCTTAACCCTAATCTCATCCTAGACCTACACCGAAACCTAACCCTGGCTGCAGACCCTAGTCCAGAATCCCCAAAACTCCCCAATCGCAACCCGAAACAGTGATCCAAGCTGTTCAGTATACAAACAGCCTCGCTTATACCCTATACCCTAACCAGAAACCTCTATCCATACCTAAATCCATCACTTTAAATCCCAAAAACCCAAAACGAAGACCACTGGACGAACCAGAGTACCACACAAAACCACACATGCGAATCTGGCCCGAACCAGGCCCGGGCGGTAGTCTGACTACTGCCTGTGGCACCTCAACTGCCGCCGCTTGCGGCTCGCATGTAGACAACTGTCCCAGCGTCCAAAAGTCAACTTTCCTTCTAAATTACCTCCCCTACCTTCGCCATTTACCAATTTACCAGCCCCATAAGCCAATGAGAGCACGCCATGTGGCGTCTCTCTCCTCTCCACCAATCACCACTCTCCACGTCAGCTTTTGCCCTTCCTAAACCTCGTATTTACCAGAATACCATTGGAGAAGGCTATAAATAGCCCTCTCCTCTTCTCATTTCACACCATAGCTAAGAGAGGAAGACAGTGAGAGAGGGAGAGGAAGAAAGGAAGAGAGTAAGTGATAAAGAGAGTGAGGGAAAGGGAAGGAGCTCCCAAATCCTCAAAGTTCTGAATTTTTCAGCCACACCTTAACCCTCCTCTCAACCTTTCCAACCCATAAGCCTAACCTAAATTGGTCATGGTTCGGTTCATTTCTTAGCCCACTTAAAATCAAGCCAAAGATCCACCATCATGCAAGCATTTATCATGACATTTATTCCCTTCTCAACCCCCCTGCTCCTCAAGATCTCTAGTGAGCGTATGCTCTGTGACTTATGTGCACAAGATCCTGTCACATCAGAAATTCCTAGTGATCTAGTCCACTCTTCTTTACCTTTTTACATAAGCATTATCACATCTACTTTCTAGGCATGCCGTTAGACATATGCTTTGTGGCTTGCCGAAAATCTCAGATTTTGCTACATCAGAAATTCATGTGTGTGCCTAGTCCCATCTCGACCACATCATCCATCATTCATTGAGATTGTTTTACCACACTAAGTAGAGACCGTACATTTATACGGGCAGAGAGGGTGCCTAACCCCTTCCCTCTTTGTAACCGAGGTCCCTTACCCATAATCTCGGACCGCAGACCAGGAGTCAATTTAAGGAAGGGGAGTCTTCAGGCTTCCCCAACCTTGCGAATTTCATGGTTCTAACCGACCACGAGATTTTGAAATATTGTAGCTAGTAGCGACTCCAATATTCATACTTGCCCTAATCATCCACCACAAACATTACCATACAAATCAGCGTGGGCGCCGATTTTTCAGTGTCTATAGAATGACGACTCTTCTGGGGAAGTACTAGCTCACACCAGAGATCTGACTTCAAAGTGTGGTATTTTAATTTCAAGGGAAATCATCACATAAAAAAAGAGAAAAAAACACAGAGAAAATTTTGGCTTGCACTTTCTTAGGCATAGATTCGAACCATGACCACTCGATCTCACGCAGCCATGACCTCTCAAGCCACCTATGAAGAAGAGCCGGTAGCTCAGCCAACTCCTGAAACATTAGCACCCGGACCTACAGTGGCACCCACACTATCACCATCAATGGCTCCAATGGATCCGCAAGCCAACACTACCATGCAAGAAATGGCTCAAAGTCTCCGAGCAGTGCAAGAGCTACTACTTCGCCTTGTACCAAATGCCACAACAAACATACAAGCAACCCAACTTAGTGTACAGAATAGTTCACTCCCTCAAACCCCTTTTTCCTTCTCTCTCATCCCCCAGCAAATCCCGTGCTCCCTCTCCTAGAAGAGTCAGCACAAGAACAATAACAGCCAGCTATTGGGAGCAACCCTCCCGTATATCACAACAACCTAGTTACAACACAAGTTCCCCCTCATGGGAACCATAAACAAGAACTGGCGGATGCTCATGAAGGGGGCCAGTTTCGAGTACAACTCACTCCCCCTAACGGGAGCAACATTTCGGAATTGGCAGATACCCCAGGCGGGAGCCATTTTTGAACATCACACCCCCCTCCGAAAGGGAGCGGTATCCAATTCCAGCTACCTCCCACCACCGGGAGTCCACCATCTTTCCAGCAACCTCTCATTCTTGATCCATATGAAGAAGAAACAACACAAGCCCTACAACAAGTGGGAAGATATCCGCAACAGGGCAAATCGAAAATCGAGGAATTATGAGAGTAGTTGCAAATGGTGCAAAATCAGCTCTAAAGACAGTAAGGAGTGGACCACCCATCCACCAAGTTCAGGGATCTTTATCCCTTCCCAGACGCCCGGGTACCTCCAAACTTTGAGGTACCAAAATTCAAAAGGTATGATGGTAGTGGGTGTCCTACAGCACACCTAAAAGCATTTTGTGGGGAACTCAATGCAATAGCAAGGAACGATGGAGCCTTAATACGGCTCTTCCAGAAATCCCTTGAAGGTGACACTTTGGATTGGTACACCTCGTTGGACAGCCATTAAATCAGAACCTAGGAAAGCTCTCCTAGGCATTCATTGATAAGTTCTCATATAACCTAAACATGGCTACAAGAAGGTCTGACCTGGTTGCCTTAAGACAAAAAAGCGATGAGTCATTATCAGCATACGTAGGACGATGGCGAGCCATTGTAGCTTGAATAAGAAACCCCATCGATGACGAGGAACAGATATCCATGATTGTACATTCAGCAAATCCCAGCATTTCAAGATATCTAATCTCGTACCCATATGTAAATTTCTCCCAACTTATCCGAGCCGGAGAATAAGTCGAAGTCGGAATCAGGGCTGGGACCATTTCCCCATGGCCACACCAGCCCCCCTCAATCAAGAGAAACAAAGTCGAGGAGAAACTCGTTGGATATGGTAATGGAAACAGCACTTCTCCCGCTCAGCGCACTACAAAAGTTAACAACATCGTCGTTAATACTCAAGCAATCAGTATGTTCCACAACCGGAGCCACGTCAAGACAGACAACATCAACCACAACCAAATAGACAGTAACAACCACAGCAAACCCAACAGGGATATTAGGCACAGCCGTCTCAATAACAACAGCAACAGCCTAGGGGGAATGTTCTAGGCCCATACAAATAGGCAATGTTAAGAAGGAAGTTTACCCCTTTAGCACAATCATACAATTAAGTGCTGACAATGCTCATGCAAAAGCAGTTGTTGACACCACTCCTGCCTCGACTTCCACCTAATCCCTTGCCTCCTGCTTACAATGAAAACCAATATTGTGCATATCACCAAGCTCCTGGCCACCTAACGGACCGCTACTTTGCCTTGAAACATGCGGTCCAAGATTTGATCGAAAGCCAGAAGATTGCGATTCCCCCACAGGCTAACAATACAACTCAAGCCAACATTCTCCAAAATCCCATGTCATCGCATCAAGCAGGACCCAGCATATCTGGCACTTCTACTGTCAACCACATTGAAGGAGGGCAACCCATGTACTCCTCCCCACATTATTCCATTCAAGCAATCATGTCAGATACAGCAAATCGGACATGGGGATACCAACAAGCGTCATCGCCTGAGCCACAGGTATTTCTTGAAGTAGCACCAGTCGTTCAACCTCTTATTTTTCTAGAAGCAGCACCAGCCACTCAACCTCTTGCAGCACCATCAACACCGCCTCTTGTATTCCTTAAAGTAGCACCCAACAAGTAACACCATAGCATCCTGCCCCCAAAGGAGCACATTCAACTCCATCCCTAGTACATCCAAAAAGGTTAAATCCTGAACCTGTTATCCTCCCAATAAGCCTCCCTAATGTAACCCCGCTAACCTTGCAAGGGGCACCCCTGGCTCAAGCCCCAACATTCCTGATGCCTCACCAGCTGGGGCATGTCCAAAGGACTCTCCCCACACATCAAAAAGGAGAAGAGAACACTACTCCTAAAACCAGTCAGGACTTGGTGGCACCTTAAGAGAAATCATTGGATCTATCACAAAACATTCCAGCCACAACGCCCCATCCTCAAGAACGACTGATATTCCTGGAAGGAAGGACGGTTCCCTCCTACGACCCAAAAGCAGTCCCATGACATTATCCAGAATGCAATGAAGTAGGTAACAACGGGAGGTATTTCAAGAGAGATAATTAGAATCCAAAAGAAACCGAGGAAACTTTGTTGGGAACCACTAGCAAAACCAATACTGCTTATGACGTAGCAGCTCAACTCAAAACCATTCTCGCACAAATATCCACCTGGGAACTCCTTTGCATATCAAGATCGCATTGAGAAATCTTTACAAAAACATTGAATGATACCCATCTCTCCTGACATACCTCCTGAAATGGTGGCAAGTATGATCGGTCAACTCCTCGCACCACGAGCCATCACTTTCTCAGACGAGGAACTGCCACCTTGAAAAGGCCAAGCTATATGTCCTAGAGGGGGGGATGAATAGGACTATGCCAAATTAAAAATAAAATCAGTGGAATAAAATTAAACAATAGCCTTACAATTATAAATCAATTATCAATGCTGAAATCAAACCACCTTAATACATAAGTATTGAGAGGTTGATACAAATTCAGTTCTAAGGACAACCTTACACCATAATAAACAAGAGCTTATGGTAGGACAACCTTATTTCTAGAACTTCTTTTGAATCAAGAACTCAATTTTAATAAAGGTAAATGAATAGCAGAGAATTGAAATTAAATACAGAAATGTAATTCTAATTTATTACAACAATCTCCACACTTGCTTGAAATGTAAATCGTTACAACATTCACATCCACATATACATTCCACAGAATTGAATGATAAAAGATATGAGAATTAAGCAAGCATTCAATCCATAAGACAAAGAGTTATAGTGGTTCGCCTGTGTGTACACCAACTATTCTTCAACAGCCACACAGAATGCTACTCCACTCCTAATATCCTCACACAGGGGATATTAGCGTTCACTATCAAATAGGTTTTCACAGGTTCACCCAAAACCTTTACAATTGTGTCTTTTTAACTTGGGCTTACACAATCCAAAAACCTACACTTCTGAGTTTTCTGGCTCTCCTCAGATAACCACACAATTTGAGATTTTTCTGGCGAATCCTAAACAAAAACTAAAAAGGAATGGAATTTACAGAATTGTAAAATACTTAGATTTCTCCTCTTGTAGCTGCCCGGAAGAACCAATTGGAGTAGACGTTGAATATAGAAGTTTAATGTCCATAACTCACTTTAATATGGTTTTAAGTTCTAATTGATTTTAGATTTAAACCAGTTGGGCGTAGCTATATTTGATTTTGATTCCAAGAAGAAGGAATAAGTCAATTCCTCTTTTCAAATCAGATTGGAATCCAGAAACAAAATCAAAATAAATAAGCTATCAAAAAGAGAGAATTTATGCACTAAATAGCTTAAAACTTAAACACAAACTTATCTCAGAGTGGAGCCTTGAATTCACTTAATATTCAATGAAAAGCTCTAAAATTCGTGTGCTATTTATAGCAGAAGAAATTCGTCTTCGACTGGTCCTAGGGTCACCACGACTGGTCTTGAAATAAACTGATTTTTAAATTTTTGAGCGCGATCGCATCAGACCATTTAATGACCAGTCGTAAGTAGTTCACAACTGGTCGAAGGCAGTCCACGACCGGTCGAGACCCCTCTACGACTGGTCGTGCGACCCTTGATTTAGTCATTGGAGTTTGAGTCGAAGCTTTACGACTGGTCGAAGGTCGTGTTAAGACCATCTCACGACCGGTCGAGCAGACTCCAGGACTGGTCGTAGGCGCACCAAAAAAAATGATAAATTATAACCATTTAAGGACTGGTCTTGGAATTTCTTAGACTGGTTGAGGCAGTACTAGGACTGGTCTTGGAATTTCTTAAACTGGTCGAGACAGTACTAGGACTGGTCTTAGAGTAAACCAAACTCATGTAATAACATTCATTTGGATTATGTATCCAAAGTGACCTACCCTAAGGTCAATCTAATGGTCTATCAAACCTGGAACATCAAGTATGGACATTGAATACTTCATTTGCTTGGACTTTGATCTTTACAAAGCTTAATTTCTTCTCGATGTAGCTTGACTACTTCAGAAGCTTCAATGTAACTTTAAGTTGTACTTGAGTCCCGCATTTAGATTTAAATCTTGAACTTGCACTTGAACTTAAGTCTTGACCCGGAGTTCTCTCTTCATATTGTAGCTTGAATTATCATGAAGCTTGAAGAATTCTTTGAGCTAGACATCAAGTGTTAACGATGTGTCTCGAAAAAATTTATTAAGATACAAACACACAACATATGGAGACGTTTTGACACACAAAATTTGACAATCAAAGAGGAATCAAATCATAGCACTTACACACCTGAGGGTCGTAAGCATGGGCGCTCACTAAACATAGTAGCCCGCCACAAGAACTTCAAGGTCCCACTCGTGCTCATTGATAATGGATCCAGTCTCAATGTATGCCCTCTAAAGACTACCGAACGATTAGGGATATAATCGTCTTCTTTCAGGCCTAGCACCATGAGCGTTAGAGCCTTTGATAACTCTCGAAGACAAGTTGAGGCAGAAATCGACCTTGAGTTACAAATCGGACCAGACATGACCCTTGTCACATACCAGGTCATTGACATTCCTGCCTCATTTAACCTTCTGTTGGGGCGACCATGGCTCCATGCCGTTGGAGCCATCCCATCCACCCTCCATCAAAGGGTTAAGTTCCCTTCGAGAAATCGAATCATTTCGTTGTTGGTTGAGCCAGAAACCATCCTCCCGGTAACGGCTGATATCCCAGAAACTGACATCCCGGTGATTGACGTTCAGCATGTGGAAGGTGACGTAGCATATCATAGCTTTGAGTTCGAAATTATAAACGCAATCGCTAATCCACGGCCTCTAGCTGCTAAGTATGTCATTCTCCCTGCTGAACGATTAATCCTGAACTACCATACTGAGTTCCATGAAAAAGGTATGGTGGTAAAACCGGCACCTGCTTACATACAGAGACAGGGACTGGGGTATCAACCAACATTAGAAGATCAGGCGAAAAGGCCAAAAAGGGGTCAATCCTTTAAGTGTACACCCATCAAATTCATTAAAGTTGGGACAGTTTGTGAAGGCACGATGATTTCTCTTGAGGACCACCTCCAGCAACTCAAACTTTCAGAACATTCCAACCAGGAGTCCATCTGGCCACCAATTAGGTGGGATAGGATCCTCAGGGTATCCAAAGCACATCCAAAACCAGGGGCAGAACCCCCAGATCCATTACATGAGGTTGGGAGCAAGGAAACTGGGTCATCCACAGGAGACCCAGAAACAGGGGTGCCACTTGCAAAAGACGTAGGCAAGAATGGAGAGACACCCATCTCCACCCATAGTCAAGGGGACACATCCCCACCACCAGCTCAGCAACACAAGGGGCAGAAGCAGCCCATTCATTGGGTTAACAAGGGAAAATGGCCTGCCCTTGATTGGACGGGTGTCAAAGTCCCGTCACCAGATGAATTCGAGGAACCAGAAGAACTCCAACTCTTGAGCGAAGAGATAGAATCAGACTCAGACTCTGAGTCTAGCCCAGCAGACATCATGGTCATCGAGACAGGTGACCCTCAGGAACAAATAGATCAGATCAGTAGAATTGGAAGGGGAAAGGAGCCACGATGGTCAGCTATCCCCCTAACGATCGAATCAGCCGGTGAACCATCCATCAATGTCAGCCTCAAAAAAAATGCCAATGTAAATAGTGGTGGGTACCCCGAGCTAGGATAAGACCAATTGTGGTTTGCAACATCGTCCTGTTCCGAATACCTTAGTGACACAAAAAATCAGAAAATTTTCAAAACACAAAAACATTACATATTCCAAAAAATATAACAAAATCAAATATTCCTCAAAACCACAAAACATTAGAAAATTTTCAAAATACAAAAACAATAGAAAAATTTTTAAAAATCATTATGCCAAACACCTGACACACATTGCAGGAGTTTGAAGTCGACTCGTATGATTTCGATCTAGAGTTGGACTTTGAACTTATGGGTTTGGATGAAGCCCAAGATGAGGGAAATGATGATACAACTCTCGAATTCAAGGATTCTCTCGAAAAGTTCGAAATAAAGGCCAATGTTATAGCGTACGACTTTAAAATTGTGAATTTAGGGTCAGCGGAACTCCCCAAAGAGTTGCGCATCAGAAGATCACTCTCTCCAAAACATAAGCAGAGGATGATGGAGTTCCTGAAACCAAGGTTGTCCAACTTTTCCTTCTCTTATGAAGACATGTCAGGGCTCGATGAGGATCTGGTAGTGCATCATTTGCCAACAAAACCAGATATGAAGCCTGTCAAACAAAAGCTATGGAGAATGAAGCCAGAATGGGCCCTGAAAGTCCGTGATGAAGTCATCAAGCAATATAACGCAGGGTTCCTATTAGTCTCCAACTATTCGAAATGGCTCATAAACATCATACCAGTTCAAAGAAGGACGAGAAAGTCAAAATGTGCATCGACTTTAGAGATCTCAACAAGGCAAGCCCTAAAAACGATTTCCCTATGCCTCACATCGACACGTTGGTGGATAACACTGCTGGACACAAGATCTTCTCCTTCATGGATGGTTTCTCCGGTTATAATCAAATCAAGATAGCCATCGAGGATCGTGAGAAGACTTCCTTCATCACACCATGGGGAACTTTTTGTTACTGGGTCATGCCCTTACGATTGAAGAATGCAGGAATTACATATCAGCGAGCTATGACTGCCTTGTTCCATGACATGATAAACAAAGAAATGGAAGTCTACATGGACTACATGATTGTCAAGTCTCGCACAATCAAAGGATACTTCAAAGATCTCAAGAAGCTTTTCAACAGGCTAAAAAAGTTTAAACTCTGCCTTAATCCACAAAAATGTGTCTTTTGTGCAACCGGAGGCAAGCTGCTGGGCTTCATTGTCAGCGAAGATGGTATCCGAGTGGATGAGACCAAGACTAAGTCAATCATCGAAATTCCACAGCCCAAGACTGAAAAATAAATTCGGGGTTTCCTCGGACGAATCCAATATATCAGCCGATTCATCGCACAGCTCACTCCGATTTGTGAGCCCATATTCAAGCTACTTAGGAAGAACTCGCCAAAGGAATGGAATGATGATTGTCAAGCGGCCTTCGACAATATCAAAAAATACCTGCTAAATCCTCCAGTGCTCATGCCGCCTATTCTAGATAGGCCATTACTGCTGTATATCTCCGTCACAGCAGATGTAATCGGATGCGTTCTTGGCCAACACGACGACACAGGAAGAAAAGAGCAAGCGATCTACTATCTAAGCAGGTGATTCACGAGCTATGAAACCAAATACCTCGCCCTAGTCTGGGTAACTCAATGACTATGACAATATATGATCGCTCACTCGGTCCTTCTGCTCGCTTTCATGGACCTGTTAAAAGACTTGTTCGAGAAATCGGCACTAACGGGCAGGATCGCAAAATGACAACTATTACTTTCTGAGTTCGACATCACCTATGTCACCCAGAAGGCAATCATGGGGCAAGCACTGGCCGACCACTTAGCAGCCCACTCCCTGCCTGACTACCAACCACTGAATACCTTCTTTCCCAACGAGGATATCCTCTTGATTGAGGAAAAAGAAGAAAGAAAGGCAGGAGAATGGACACTCTTCTTCGACAGGGTTGCAAACTCAAAAGGGAGTGGAGTAAGCGCCATACTCTACTCTCCCGATGACGTCCTAATTCTCATGTCCACACGACTGGCATTTCAATGTACTAACAACGTAGCAGAGGATGAGGCATGCATCGCCAATCTCAGAGAAGCCATCATTCTCAACGTAAAGAAGTTACAAGTCTTTGGTGACTCACAACTCATCATCAATCAAATAAATGGCGATTGGAAGACTAAGGATGAAAAGCTGATCCCTTATCACATGTATTTAGAGAATCTAATCAAGGAATTCGAAGAGATCACATTCTCTTACATGCCTCGAGCCAGGAACTAGTTTGCAGACGCTCTGGCTACCCTCGCCTTAATGTTGGAGATCCCAAAAGGAATTGCTGAATGGGAACTCATCGTCGAACTCCAGGAAGAATCTGCATTCTGCCTACAGATTGATGAAGTTGAATCTTCCCTAAATGATCGGCCATGCTACATAAACATCAAAGAATATCTCGAGCACCAGAAGTACCCGGAAGGAGCAACACCAGTTGATCGACGCACTATCTAACGGCTAGAGGCACAATTTGTAATCACTGGGGGCATTCTTTACAAGCGATCCTTCAACCAAGTTCTTCTCCACTGTGTGGACGAGACAAAAGCAACACGAATCACGTCAGAAATCCACGAAGGACTATGCGGCCTGCACATGAACGGACACATGATGGCAAAGAAGATCTTACGTGTAATGCCCTGAAAATTGGGGGTCGAGCATAAACTCAACTCCTGAGTTCCAACGCATCACTTATGCAACAAAATGAATGATGATTGAATGTTGTCTGTATTAGTGTAGTGAACATGATTGAGATTAAGCCAAACAACATATCATACTCTAGAGACAGTTAAATTTGCAAGCGGAAGACTAAGATAGCTATATGTAATATATAAACTATGGTGAGTCTCCATAGTGTGATAACAATGATATGTTAAATAATTACAAGTACATTTCAAGATATACCTAAGGTGTAGTGTCATCTAGTCAACATCCCTGTAATTTCATCGATCAAGACACGACTCAAATGAAGCTGCCATAAACAACATATACGAGAAAGCACCCTCGTCGTCACAAAAGTCTGACTCCGCCTCAAGAAATAGCGTCACCATCTGTAATCAGATAAAGTCTGGCGGGTGTTCGGAACACCGTCCCATAACATGGGAGTGAGTAGCTAACTCAGAGGAACAATAAAGCATAGGTTAACATGTTATCAATGCAGTCAAGCAGGAATGATAAAGCAATATAATCAAACACTCTTAACTACTCTTATTAATGCAAGTATGAATGCAGTCATGATGGATGCCCTCACCACATACTCCCTCGTGCAACACCATCTTACGTTCGCGGCATGCTTGCATTCTTCAGTGCTCCACATCTTCCAGGCACATGCAATGCATGATGAGCATGATTACCGAGTTGTTATTAGTCCATTTCAAACAGCAGGATTGGGAAATTAAGGTACCTTCCTTATATCATTCCCAAACAATGATCCATTCTAAGTCGTCAGTCCTAGACAATTTCATACGATGGTGTGTTTCTAGGTCGCTGCAAGGGCTACCAGGGCTGTTACACGGAATCGTTACACCACTCCCCCATCACCTTATCAATACAGGCCTAGTTTATACTCTGTTACTACGGGAAGGCTCGTCGCCTCACCGTAGATTTAGAGTATGCTTGAGGTCACTACACTGGGTACGGTCAGGGCTGTCAGGGTTGTTACATGGAATTGTTGCACCACTCCCCCATTACCCATCAAAGCAGTGTAGGCCGATAGCTCGAATATAGTGTCTCATACCACCATAATCGGCTCACGAGTCCAGTTGCTCACTGGTCACTACGGGGAGGCACGTGACCCCGGCGTAGGCCGATATCTCGACCACGGTGTCCCATACCACCATGTCCGGCTCATGAGTCTTAGCGGATCGAGGTACCATGGTTAACGAGATTTCACTGGTAAGTTTGGTACCCTAGGTTCAAGCAGTAGCGTCCAAACATGGTGAACATACATTAGACATATCGGGTTACTTGACGAGCCTGACTAGCTTGAGCGCACAATCAACTGAACGACATGAAGTGCATAAGCACTTTGCATGGCCTAACCACTGTCGCCAACCGAAGTACGACTCGGGTTCATCAAACACATCCTACGTAGCGAAATGAATCTCAACCACGATCTCAAGTCTGGTATTGATTGGCTGGACTATAATCATAGTCCCAATCGCAATTAATCCATGTTTAAAGAATGTGAAGTAAAGCATAATAAACAAAGTAATTCAAGCATGTTAACAAACATGTCATAAAGTATGTATAAAGCATGTTATAAAGCACCATATAGACAGGAAATACAAACACATAAATTTCATAAGTAACGGTTAAGTTAAACAATCAATATGGAGGAAATCATATACGTCTCTAAGGTAGTTGGGAATCCCATCTCAACACCTACCAAAGGCACCTTCATCCAAACACTTACTCTGACAAGCATTTTTACAAACACTTAAAATACACTATTTCTACATACATAGTGTACATTAGCAAAACATGTATTAGGGCAAGTCCTTTCGCTAAGCAAGTATTTTATGCATATATAATATATTCATACAGCAAATAATCATGGCAAACACATCTCCAAAATTTATACGTATACGGTACTTTCTAGAATACACTATTTCTACATATATAGTGTATATTAGCAAATCATGTATTAGGGCAAGTCTATTCGCCAACTAAGTATTTTATCACATATATAATATATTCATACAACAACTAATCATGGCAAACACATCTCCAAAATTTATACGTATACGGTACTTTCTAGAATACACTATTTCTATATTCATAGTGTATATTAGCAAATTATATATTATGGCGAGTCCTTTCGCCAACTAAGTATTTTATCCACATATACTATATTCATACAAAAAATAATCATGACAAACACATTTCCAAAATTTATACGTATACGGTATTTTCTACGAATACCTAGAATATGTAAAATTCCATATTCTCGTCTTTAATTGAAACAGAAAACAGAAAGCGCTTTGTACATGTGCAATTGCATGCAGATCATGAATCTATCATTATCTGACATTGAAAGCATTGAAAACCATAACCTATACACTTAAAGTCCTCACCTTTTATCATAGAATCGTAACGAATCTGATAGTTTTGCTAAGCTTTCATCTACGACAGTTTGGCAACCCATAGAACGAAATAGGTTAGCTATTTCATAACCTACAACCATTACAACCCCAAAAAAGATTAGGGTTAGGGTTTCTTACCTAAAAATGAAGTCGGAATCGCTGGGAAAGTGACTAGAATGGAGTGGTGGAGCATGGATAACAGCAGGGAAGAAGGGCAGGAAGATTCTCCCACATCTCCCACACTTTCTCTCTCTTTTCTCTCTTCTCTCTCCTAGGTTTTCTCCCAAATTCGTATGGACTGAATGAGAGAGGTTTTAAGGTCCTTATATAGGCTAGAACATTACCAGAATAGACTCCAGGTCAAGGTATACTTGGGTTATAGCCAAAGTGGCCCTGTTCTGTCTCAACGGAGCACTTCTGGCGGCCCCCTCTTGAGCAAAAGGTCAGACTTAAGCTCATAGACTATGGATCTAGGTATAACTAAGTTTTTATTTCAGTCGGATTCCCAGATCATGCGTGGCGGGCCAGTTTCAATTCAACAGTCAGTGGATCTCGATCGAAGGTTCCGAGTACATGGATATGTTTGGGGAAATATCCTTGATCCGAGGGTGTAATTTGGTCTGATTCTGACGGTCTGGTTGGTTAATACTGATCCGCAAGCGAGAGGTGCCAGATTTCATAAATTTCTATTTTATTTTGAATTAATTTCACATTTCTCACACTCCCTGCTCCGAGCTCGAGCGAATAGCGCTGGACACTGTCTGGATTTGATTTCTGAGATGGTTGTCAAGCCCAGCAAGGTGGTCCTAATTCCTTAACTTCGTGTTAATCGGACTTCCGACGTGCAGTCCAGATCTGATAAAGAGTTTCGGGATGCTCCCGAGAGCAGCCGGGTAATGAGATTGATCCTAGATTTTAAGGTAACCTAGCGTCAATAATTTTACAAGTTTGGGTCTTACAGATTGTATTTAAAGTGGATCAAGCGGATTTTGTAGCTAATCTAGTTTCGTACTTACTTTGTCTCATTTCTAAAGGATTTAGTCCTGAGTAATTTCTGTCTGAGGTGGTACCTAGGCCTTTGTAGTTATGTTTAGTTTAAGTATTGTTCTTCATCACCTAAACTTTAAGATAGTGTTTAATGTGAAAGTACTTAGAAGGATTTAAAGAACGAGGTGGTGAAGGGTGGGATTTGTGAAGGAAATGGGTTAAGAAGCGATTTTAGACTGTGGGATTGAGTTCTGACAAGTTAATAAGATGTCAGGAGCGACCCATTGCCTAAGGACGTCTAATCCCAGGTTGGAAAAAATTCGGGATGTTACATTACAACTTGGCTACTATTGGCTTACAATGGAGACAAATTGCTGCAAACACGTCAGGAAATGCTTCAAGTGTCAGGAACATGAAAATCAGATCCATGAGCCCGCTTTCGAACTCCATAACCTGACGCACCATGGTCATTCTCTGTATGAGGATTGGACATCATCGGCGAGATTAGCCCCAAAGCATCAAACGGGCACGAATACATCTTGGTGGCAGTAGATTGCTTCACCAAATGAATAGAGGCAACATCCTACACCACCATCACAGCATCTCATGTGGTCAAGTTTATGAAAAATAACATCATTAGCCGATATGGGATCCCTCAGGCCCTCATCACTGACAACGGAACCCCATTCGTCAATAAAAGGATGGACGATCTCCTCGACAAATTCAAAATTCAACGTCATCGGTCAAGCCCTTACCGTCTTCAAATGAACGGTGGGGTCAAAGCTGCAAACAAGACCATCATTCATATACTAGAGAAGATGGTGAAGACATACCGTGATTGGTCAGAAATGCTTCCTTACATACTCTGGGCCTATCGAACGTCTGTACGGTCTACTACAGGTGCAACTCCATACGAACTAGTATACGGAATGGAAGCAGTGCTGCCAGTCGAAATCGAAATCCCATCACTATGAATATTGCTGGAAAGCAAAGTCGAGGAAGGGAGTGGCAACAAGTAAGGTATGATCAACTACATCTAGCAAATGAAAAGCGCACGCGGGCGCTAAGCCACTCCTAATCTTATCAAAGAAGGATCGCTTGGGCCTACAATAAAAGGGTCTGGAAGAGAAGCTTCAAAGTTGGTGACATGGTCATGAAGCGTATCTTGCCACCACACTTACCAGATCCCAGAGGAAAGTTCAAATCCTCATGGGACAGACAGCTGATCATTCAAGAAGTACTCCCAGGAGGGGCTCTTCGGTTCACCAGTCTAAAAGGAGAAGATCTTCGTGAGCCCATCAACGCCGACAACGTGAAAATCTATCACGGGTAACCATACCTAACCTTGTCAATGATTACAATCGTAAAGCTACACCCATTACATTTTCCACCAAAACCCAAAAAAAAAACAACAAAAAAGAATAAAAAAAATTTGGAGAAAGAAAGAAAATGAAGAAAAAGAAGAAAATCACAAAAAAGAAGAAAACCCCAAAAAGAAGGAAAGAGAAGAAGTACATCCCATCATTCCCAAAAAAAAAAAAAAACAAGCTTACCATTGTAATCAAAGATAAGGGTAAGAACGTAACCAATTGGCCGACTATGAAGGAAGTCTCTCCATCACTCTCGACATTTATAAAAAAAAAAACAGAGAGAGAAAAAGACATGTCTAAGCAAAAAGGGATAGGTGAAAACCCGAAAGGGCGCCTCGAGTAAAAACATCGGGCATGTAGCGGACTTGGGAAAAACCTGAAAGGGCGCCAAGGGTAAAAATAACATAGATGTCAAGGGGCAAGCAAGATAAAAAACCCGGGACAGTGAAAATCTGAAAGGTCGTTATGGGCAAAAACGACGGGAAGAGCCGGAGGTAGTGAAAACCCGAAAGGGCGCTACGGGCAAAAAATGGCAAGAAATAAAAATAAAAAATAAAATAATAATAATAATAAAAGAACAGGTATAGAAGAGGCCAAAACAACAAACATCACAGTGAGATACAAAGGAAAGATCAATTGCGGATCAGTTCTCTATCAAACTCTGCTTATTCTGGGGATGTGATCCCAGACACCCTGTAACGACCCGTAAATTTTCTGTACAAGGGCTCGAGTATCACCTCAACCAGAAATCACTTAGGATTAAATCCTTTAGAAATTTAACAAAGTTAACTAAGTGCTAAACTATATTAGCCATGAAATCCGTTAGAATCGCTTTAAATACGATCTGCAAGACCCAAAACTTGTAGAATCATTGACGCTAGGTTACCCTAAAGTCTAGGATCAAACGCATTACCCGGCTATTCTCGGGAATGACTTGGAACTTCGTATTAGGGCTAGACCGCACATCGGAAGTCCGGTTAACACGAAGTTAAGGACTTAGGACCGCCTCGCTGGGCTCGACAGCCATCTCGGAAATCAAGTCCAGATAATGTCCCACGGCCATTCGATCGCGTCCGGAGCAAGGGAGTGTGAAAACCACTCTTTCCTTTACAAAATAAATATCTTGAATAGTGATCTGGCACCATTCGGTTGCGGATCAGTATTAAGCAACCAGACCATCAGAATCAGACCAATTATACCCTCAGATCAGGAAAAATTTCAGGAACATTTACATGTACTTGGAATTTCGGATCGTGGCCCACTGACCGTTGAACTGAAAGTGGTCCGCCCCGTGTGATCTGGGAATCCGATCGAGTCAAAAATGTAATCCCACATAGATCCATGAGTTGTGAGCTTAAGTCTAACGTTTGGCTCAAGGAGGGCCGCCAGAAACACTCTTTTGAGCTGGAAAAGTGCCGAATTGCTTATAATAGTCGTACCTCTTGAACCAGAGTCTATTCCGGGGAGGTTTTAGGCTATATAAGGGCCTTAGAACAGCCCTCTCACAGCCATACGAATTTGGGATAAAACCCTAGAGAGAGAGAGAGGAAAAGAGAGAGAAAGCTTAGGAGAAGTGGGAGAATCTTCCTCCTACTATTGCAAATCACCCCACGGGCTGCACCGCCTCTTTCCAGGCGCTTTTCCGGCGATATCAACTCCGTTTTAAGGTGAGAAACCCTAACCCTAGATCTGATTTGAGGTGTATAGGCTATAGGTTGTGAAATAGCTAACCGATTTCACTCTTTAGGCTAGAAAACTCCCGAATACGGAAGCTCATCCAACCTTGCTGATTCGTTGAGATTCCAAGAGGCAAGGTGAGGACTTTAGGTGTATAGGTTACGGTTTTCAACACTTTCAATGTCAGATAATGGTAAATTCATGATCTGCATGCAATTGTACATGTACAAAGTGCTTTCCATTTTCTGTTTCGATTAGAATTGTAGAATTTGGAATTTCATATACTCTAGGTATTCGTATAAAATACCGTATACGTATTTTTTATGGAAATGTGTTTGACATGTTTAATTGTCGTATGGATATATGATGTATGGATAAAATACTCATTTGGCGAAAGGGTTCGCCTAAATACATGTTTACTAATATACACCATGTATGTAGAAATACGGTATTGTAAGAAGTACCGTATACGTGTATATTTTAGCGATGTGTTTGTCATGATTAATTGTTGTATAAATATATTATGTGCGTATAAATTAATTGCTTGGCGAAAAGAATCGCTGTATTACAAGTTCCCTTGTAAACACTATGTATGTTGAAATTGGGTATATTAGAAAATACCCTATATGTATAAAATTTGCTAAGGAAATTGTCATGATTATTTGCTGTATGAATATGATGTATACATATAAAATACTAGTTTGGTAAAGGGACAGCCCTAGTGCACTTTCCTCTAACATACGTCATGTATGTTGAAAAAGTGCATTTCAAGTGTTTGTAAAAATTACTTGTGAATGTAAGTGCTTAAGTGTTAGAACCTTAGGTAGGTGCTGATGGGATGCTCAACTACCTTAGAGCCACATATGATACCCTCCATGTGGTTATTTACTCTAACCACTCACCTATGAAATATATGTATTTGTATCCCTATTTGTATAGTGCTTTACAACATGCTTTTGAACATGCTTTGTAACTTGTTTATTAACATGCTTTATGACATGCTTTATAACATGATTGTTAGCGTTCCTGAATTACCTTGTTTATCATACTATACTTCACATGTTATGGTTAGGAATTGATTGAGCTTGGGACTATGTCCATAGTCTAGGCATCCGGTATCAGACTTAGAATTATGGTTGAGATTCGTTTCGCCACACATGATGTGTTGGCGAACCCGTGTCGTACTTCGGTTGGCGATAGTGGTTGGCCACACGAGGTGCTTCTGCGCTTCATATCGCCCAACTTGTTATGCGCTCGAGCCAGCCGAACACGTCAAGTAACCCGTGTGTCTTATGTATGTTCACCATATTTGGTCGCTAATGTTTGAACCTAGGGTACCAAACTTACCAGTGAAAATCCCGTTAACCATGGTACCTCGATCCGCTAGGACTCATGAGCTGGGCATGGTGGTATGGGACACCGTGGTCGAATTTGTCGGCCTACGCTGGGGCTACGTGCCTCCCTGTAGTGACCAGTGAGCAACTTAACTCGTGAGGCGATTATGGTGGTATGGGACACTATATTCGCGCTGTCGGCCTACATTGATAAGGTGATAGGGGAGTGGTGCAACCTTTGTGCGCAACAGCCCTGACAGCTCTTTGTAGTGACCGCGAGCATATTTTGAAGTCGCAGTGCGCCTTAGGGTTCGCCGCGATATATAGAGTATGAACTAGGCCTGTTTCTGTATAGTGATGAATCGTTTAAGGGGTGATGGGGGAGTGGTGCAACCTTTGTGCATAACAGCCCTGACAGCCTCTGTAGTGACTTAGAAAATACATCATCGTCTGATATTAACTAGGACTGACGACCCTAGAATGGATCATGTTTGGAAATGATACAAGGGAGGTACCTTAGTTTCCCAATCCTGCTGTTTGAAATAGATTAATTAAAAACTCGATAATCATGCTCATCATGCATCGCATATGCCTGGAAGATGTGGAGCACTGTGGGATGTAAGCATACCGTGAGTGTGAGATGGTGTCGCATGAGGGAGTATGTCGGTGAGGGCATCCATCATACCTGCATTCATACTTGTATTAATCAGAGTAACTAGGAGTGTTTGATTTACTGCTTATCATTACTGTTTGACTGTATTGATAACATGATAACTTATGCCTTATTATTCTACTGAGTTAGCTACTCACTCCCATGTTACGGGATGGTGTTGCGCACACCAACCAGACTCTGTCTCTGGTTTAGGCGAGCCGACGACTCTGGAGGTGGAGCCTGATTATGACGAGGACCAGGAGGAGTTCTCGTATATGCAGTTCTCTGGCGGCTTCGACTAGGCTACCAAGACCAATGCGTTTTACAGGGATTGTACCTAGTTTATTTTTGACATTTTGATTATAAACAGACATGTATATGGTGACTCAGATGGATTCATACTATGGAGAATGAAACGTTTATTTTGTTTCTTTACATACATATATATATAGTTCAGTCTTCCGCTTGCTTTTATACAATTGATCTGGAGTATGAATTATTGTTTTGGTATAATCTCATTCATGTTTATTGTTCTAACACAGACAACATTCAAACATCATTAAATATGTTGCATAAGTGATGCGTTGGGACTCGGGAGTTGAGTTACACTCGACCCCCGATTTTCAGGGCATTACACACCCTCCCAGGGAACCAAGACCCTATGAACACAATCTAGGATACTGCTTGCAACGTGGGCCGAGCCCAAGATTCTAATCCTAATCATCCAAAGCACAAATCCAAACACAAGTAAGCAATGGCAAATGTGGCACAAACAAAATTTTTCATTTCGGTAGAATGTTCTTTCAAGTACATTGTTTTCCTTTCTTCACATAAAACCAAAAATCAAAACAAAACATTTTTATGTATATGGGACAAGCAGTTGATCAACATTAAAAGCTCTAGGTAAGCTCTTATCCCTCATACATCAATAGTCTCTGTCTAAGCCTCTCTATTTCCATACGTAGGTAAAAGGTCTCATCCCTATTCAGGCGGTGCGCCGTGAGCATATCTCATCATACCGTCGCCCTACTGCCAGACAACGAGCCATATCCTCACATGTGTGATGAAGGACAACAATCTCAGAGATCAGATGACCATGTGTGGCAAGCAAGAAGGAAGGATGAATGAAAGGTCGCCCCTCAAAGGCCTCGAATGAGTCAACAACACATGAAGAGGAGGAAGCAGTATCGCCCACCATGTCCTGATCAGCAACTGCATCCGCTAAATGCCATCCAGGAACTCAATGATACAGCAACTGCTCTGCCACCCATCACTGGTATGGTACTGTCACCATGGGAGGAGCACAAGACTCAAGATCTAAAGTCGTCGCATCCAGGGAACCCTGCCAAGAAACCCAGACTCGCCTATACAAAGCAACCAAATCAGAAGGAAGAGGGGCATGCCCAAATCCAGAGAAAGCAAACTCCAGAATATCCTGTTAGAAACCAAACTGATGAAGAAACCGCACAGGATGGTAGGAGCAGTACCTCCAAAGGCCAAGCAACAATAAAGGGGTGTGAGCAGCGCAACAAATCAATGGCGGTCGATAGAGCCGGGTAGCCTCCCAGCTGATCTCCCATCCCCGAAGCTAAGAGAACATGTGCCGGTACAATGGCTCAGCGGCCTCAGCACCAAGAGGAAGGCCATCAATCAATATAGAAAGCACGTCATCATGGCGGGAATCAGGCCACACAAGCATAGGCGTCATGTACAGGCGTTCCCATAACCATACCTGGGAGAGAAATAAACCAGGCTCAAGACGCAAATAGAAAATTAAACAAGGAAAAAGACTAGAATGAAAAATACCTGAATGAATGAGCAGCAGCCTCGAAGAATACGGGTACGTCCGAGGGAGCACTCGGTCAGCCCCAGGAAGAGCTTCGCTAACACCACAGGAGTAATGCTCCTGTGATGCAAAACACGGCAGAAGACATCCAACAAAACTGCCAGCGATGACTGCCGCCAACCTGAGAAAAGCAGCTCTGCCAGAACACAAAATATCAGTGCATTCAGGCACTAAATGCCGGCGGTCGGATCCAGGTCCCCCACAGGTAGTAGAACAACGATCATACAAGATCTCAAGGGAGAGCTCACTAGCCCCACTCGCTGTAGTAGGAAGGACAGTAAGAAATCTGAACCAAGAGATCAAATCCGAAGGACGAACCGGCTCAGAAGAGGGAACATAAGGCTCTTGAGTAAGAGGAAGACCAGACAGGCGTGAAAACTCCTCCAATGAAGGGCCCAACTCCAGATCATTGAACGAAAATAAGTTTAACGCTGGGACCCAATCGTACGAAGCCGCGCTCAATAGTCACCAGTCTAGGCGAACTCGGTGAAAATGGAGTACCTCCCGAAAGCCCAATGAACTCAGCTCAAAAAGCTTAGACTCGGTCAAGCTGTCAATCCAAATATGCAACCGCTCAGAACAAGTACTACGTGGCTGCAACCGACAGGTCCGGATAGGCACGCCCTCCACAATCTGAAACCCTGGATCTGTCAGCAAATCATAAAAAATGGGCATGCCCTCGTCCAATAAGTCTATCTCATGATGGTGAAAGAAGCCCGCCTCACCCATCGCATCATGCAAGGTGTACTGGAAAGCTGCAACAGGCGGGCCCCAACCACCAACAACCGTCACTTTAGGAGCAGTCTAAAATGAACAAGCCCCGGGAGCTGCAATACCTAGAGTATCCCAGTAGCTGACAGGATCAATACCCTGGAGCTCGACAGAAGCTGACTGTCCCATCACTGCCTCGAAATCCATGCCAAATATCTGGCCCAGGCCATCCACAAGAGGTCCATCACCTTTCAAATCCAAGTCATCCAAGCCGCCAAGAGGTAACCCACCACCCATCCAAGCCTGATCCATACCATCCAAACCATCTATCCTCACCACACCACTATCATCCAAACCATCCATCACCACCATACCACCATACGCGCCATCCATAACCACTCCTCCATCAATCAAACCATCGGTTGCCATCATTACATCATCCTCACCCTCTAAACCATCCATCCTCACCATGTTAACATCCACAAAACCCGGTGGCCCACCTGGAATAAACCCATCAAATTCATCCAACCCAATACCATATCCACCATCAATGGAGAAAGAATCCAAATCATAAATAGCATTTACCTCTCTAAAGGGGGCCATTATTCCTCCACCAACCTCCATCAATCCATCCATAAAATGGATCTCTCCCATCATTTATGGGGCTACCAACTTCTCCACCATTTAAGGATCCATCAAAACCACCATCATTGCTGGCCATAATGATTGGAAAAGAAAGAAACAAAAGAGAAGAAGACAAAATGGAGAAAAGGACAAAGGGACAAGAAGATGGGATAAAAGGAATGATCGGACGGTCTGATCCGGCAAAGAGGGATAGAAAGGAGGCAAAGAGAATAAACAAAGAAGAGAGGTACTCACTGGAAGAAAAGATGAACGGAAGCGGCGATCCGATTACCGCCTGCAGTACTCCAAACCCCGCTCTCAGAATTGACATTTTCTCAGCATTGCAGCACTGACAGACAGAACAGGAGGACAAAGTCTCCAAGCAGCAGTCCAGCTACCACCCGCAGCAATCTGACTGCAACCTGGGCCCACTTTTGGGTAAATTTTGGGCAGGGCCCACTCCGAAAGACCAGGACCTAGGAATAGACCTCTATGTACCCAATTGGGATTGCCAAATTGAATCAAGAGGCAATGCGAGAAGGTAGCATGGAACAACAAGCAATTTCATATAAGCATTAGATTACACCGACAATGATACATGATTACATGATGTAATGAATAAATCATCATCAGGGAGATAAGTGTCAATGTCCTTGCGGTGAAAGTGGGGCCCCAAGATCCCTCCTCCAGCAAAATGTACGCCGCCACCAGGAGCATAGCCGGGCTGCAAGATCGGACCAATGCCATGCTGCTCACACCAAGAACTGTACTCTCTGTCCGGATCAACAAAGGCACTGGCATCGTAACCCTCCAAGGCGGACGCTAACTCTCTCTCAAGCACAGATCTCCAGTTAGATGGGACCTAGGCGGACTAAGTGGCACCATGGGACTACCGGTCAACTGCCAAAAAAGTCTCTCTCCCAGATACCACTTCGTCACATGGGGATCCTCCATAATGCGACACCGACGAGAGGCCTGAAAAGCCTCCTGAGCTCTAGGGGTAAACGCCGCATTCGACCGGAGATATGGCCTCATATGGAACTGCAAAAGAGGAAAAAGAATCTAAGACTGAGACATAAGCAAAAAGCAGACAACACATGGGCAACAAAAAATGAGGAAAAGATGCTCACATCATCAGGAACAAGGGCAACAATGTTCGACCTCCAAGCAAGATCGAAAAATATGCGCATGCGACTACGGTTATCCTTGTACCACAGCATCATGCGGGGGAAAGAAGGCGAATGATCGATCAAGGTGGGAGCTTGTAACATCCCGAAAATCGGGGGTCGAGCATAAACTCAACTCCCGAGTTCCAACGCATCACTTATGCAACAAAATGAATAATGATTGAATGTGATCGGTATTAGTGCAATGAACATGAGTTAGATTAAGCCAAAACAACATATCATACTCCAGAGACAGTTAAATTTGCAAGCGAAAGACTGTGATAAATAGATAAAATATATAAACTGTGGTGGGTCTCCAGAGTGTGATAAAGTTACCAGGTTAAATAATTACAAGTATGATTTTAAATTATACCAAGTTGTGTAGTGTGATCTAGTCAACATCCATGTAGCCCCGACAATCAAGGCATGGCTCTCACGAAGCCGCCAGAAAACAGCATATATGAGGAAGCATTCTCGTCGTCATAGAAGTCCGGCTCCACCTCAGAAGTAGGGTCGCCATCTGTAATTAGACAAAGTCTGGTGGGTGTTCGAAACACCGTCCCGTATCGTGGGAGTGAGTGATCAACTCAGTGGAACAATAAAGCATAGGTTAACATGTTATCAATTCAGTCAAGCAGTAATGATAAAGTAGTACAATCAAACAATTTTAACTACTCTTATTTAATGCAAGTATGAAATGACATGATGTATGCCCTTGCCAAACCACCCTCATGCGATATCATCTTACGTTCGCTAATGTGTCCATCCCTCAGTGCCCAACATCTACCAGGCACATGCAGTGCGATGATGAGCATGATTACCGAGTAATTATTAGTTCATTTCAAACAGCAGTATTGGGAAACTAAGGTACCTCCCTTGTATCATTCCCAAACATGATCCATTCTAGGGTCGTCAGTCCTAGTTAATCTCATACGATATTATGGTTTGAGAGGCGTAGCGAAGGCATCACAAAGGGCTTGTCACCCATCAGCACGGATACAGATTTCACCGTATGCGGCTCAATTGCCGACCGTCAGCTCGAGTACAGGTCTCACCGTACTCGGCTCAATCACTAGCCATCAGCTCGAATACAGGTCTCACCGTACTCGGCTCAACTCATGCTCTAGTTACTGTGAAGGGCTCGTCGCCAATCACAGACCTTAGAGTATACTCGAAGACACTACGGAGGACTCGTCGCCCGTCAGCACGAATATAGGTCTCACCGTACTCGGCTCTCGCCGTAGGTGTCGACAGCTCGAATATAGTGTCCCATACCACCATGCCCGACTCATGAGTCTTAGCGGATCGAGGTACCATGGTTAACGGGATATCACTGGTAAGTTTGGTACCCTAGGTTCAAGCGGTAGCGTCCAAACATGGTGAACATACATAAGATAGATCGGGTTGCTTGACAAGCTCGGCTAGCTCGAGCGCACAACAAGTTGAACGATATGAAGCGCATAAGCACTTCGTGTGGCCAACCACTATCGTCAACCGCAGTACGACTCGGGTTCGTCGAACACATCTCACGTGGCAAATGGATCATAGCCACAAATCCAATTCTGGTACCGATTGTCTAGACTATAATCATAGCCCCAAACACAATCAATTCCTAACCATAGCATGTGAAGTACAGCATGATAACATGGTAATTCAAGAACACTAGCAATCATGTTATAAAGCATGTCATAAAGCATGTTAATAAACAAGTTACAAAGCATGTTCAAAAGCATGTTGTAAAGCACTATACAAATAGGGATACAAATACATATATTTCATAAGTGAGTTGTTAGAGTAAACAACCACATGGAGGGTATCATACATGACTCTAAGATAGTTGAGAACCCCATCTCAGCACCTACCTAAGGCACTAACACTTAAGCACTTACACTCACAAGCAATTTCACCAACACTTGGAATGCACTAATTCAACATACATGACGTATGTTAGAGGAAAGTGCACTAGGGTTGTCCCTTTACCAAACTAGTATTTTATACGTATATATCATACTCATACAACAAATAATCATGATAATTACATCAGCAAAATTTATACGCATGGGGTATTTTCTAGGATACCCAATTTCGACATACATAGCATTTACAAGGGAACTTGTATTACGACGATTCCTTTCGCCAAGCAATTATTTTATGCGCACATAATATATTTATATAACAATTAATCATGACAAATACCTCGCTAAAATATACATGTATACGGTACTTCTTACAATACCGTATTTCTACATACATAGTGTTTATTAGTAAACATGTATTTAGGCGAATCCTTTCGCCAAATAAGTATTTTATTCATACGTCATATATCCATACGACAAATAAACATGTCAAACACATTTCCATAAAAAATACGTATACGGTATTTTATACGAATACCTAGAGTATGTGAAATTCCAAATTCTACAATTTTAATCGAAACAGAAAACGGAAAGCACTTTGTACATGTGCAATTGCATGCAGATCATGAATCTACCATTATCTGACATTGAAAGCATTGAAAACCGCAACCTATACACCTAAAGTCCTCACCTTTTGTCGTAGAATCGTAACTTGAGTCGATAGGTTCGCTAAGCTTCAGTATACGGGAGTTTGGCAACCTAGAGAACGAAACAGTTAGCTATTTCATAACCTACATGACCTATACAACCCTAAAACGGAGTTAGGGTTAGGGTTTCTTACATAGAAACGACGCCTTGAGAATCGTTGGGAAAGCAATAAGAATCGGCGGTGGAGCCGAATAGCGCAAAGAGGCGAGGGGAACGACAAGCAGGGAGTTCCTCCCACATCTCCCACACTTTCTCTCTCTTTTCTCTCTCTCAAATCCAAATTCGTATGGCTGAAATGGGAGAGGGTTTAAGGTCCTTATATAGTCTAAAACTTCACAAAAATAGACTTATAGACAAGGTTCACCTAGGTTATAACCAAAGCAGAACTTTTTCAGCTCAACGAAGGACTTCTGGCAGGCCTCCTTGAGCCAAAGGTCGGACTTAAGCTCACCGACACCGGATCTACGTTCTATTAAGTTTTCGTTTCAGTCGGATTTACAAATCACGCGTGGCGGACTAGTTTCAGTTCAACGGTCAGTGGATCTCGATCGGAGATTCCGAGTACATGTAAATGTTTATGAAATTTTTCCTGATCCGAGGGTGTAATTTGGTCAGATTCTGACGGTTTGGTTGCTTAAAACTAATCCGCAAGCGATGAGTCTCAGATTACTATTCAAGATATTTATTTTGGAAAGAAAAAAGTGTTTTCACACTCTCTCGCTCCGGACTCAAGCGAACAGCCATGGGACACTATCTGGATTTGATTTTCGAGATGGTTGTCAAGCCCAACGAGGTGGTCCTAATTCCTTAACTTCGTATTATTCAGACTCCCGACGTGCAGTCCAGATCTGATACGGAGTTTCGAGATGCTCCCGAGAGCAGCCAGGTAATGAGATTGATCCTAGATTTCAGGGTAACCCAGCGTCAATGATTTTACAAGTTTTGGGTCTTGCAGATCGTATTTAAAGCGATTCAAATGGATTTTGTAGCTAATCTAGTTTAGCACTTAGTTAACTTTGTCAAATTTCTAAAGGATTTAATCCTAAGTGATTTTCGTCTGAGGTAGTATTTAGTCCTTTGCAGTTTGTATCTAAAGTGATCCAAGTTATACTACTTAGCTAGTTTAAGATAGTGTCTAGGGCGAAAGTGCTTTGAAAAATTGAAAGAACAAGGTAGTGAAGGGTGGGATTTGTGAAGGAAATGGGTTAAAGAGCGATTTTAGACTGTGAGATTCAGTTCTGACAAGTTAATAAAGTGTTAGGATCGACCCATTGCCTAAGGACGTATAATTCCAGGTTGATAAAAATTCGGGGTGTTACAGACCTAAAAGAGGAAAATGGTCGAAAAAGCAGACCTGCACAAAAATTGCAATCAGAAAAGGCACATCAAACCATCCCCAGGGAGAACAGGGCATAGAAGATGGCAAGAAAATACCTCAATGACTGGATAAAAGCTAGTCAAAGATCGGCTGATACAACGACTGGCATTGTCCAGCCCTTCATACAAATGGGCTAGAAGGACCACATTCCAGTTGTACGATGTGGGGAAAGTGATGTCCGCTACAAGTGACAACAGACGGGAACTCACAAGCTCATTCCCGTGGCAGAAAATCATCGCACCCATAGTGTACAAGATCAAGTCCCGAGCCTCCACCACAGCAACAGCTTCAATCTCGAGAATTCGCCTGGCAAAGTTCGATGATAGCCAGAGGAGTTTGAATCGAGGACCAGTAAAATCTGAAGCATCTGACATCATCCCCAATAGTCCCATCCAATCATCCTCTGTGGGCGCCGGAAGGTCATCCTCAAAAGGGACCGATCATCCATCATAACGAAGGCCCAGCTGCATATATACGTCGTATGGAGTGATGCCCCACTCCCCAAAAGGCAGCTGAAAAGTGTGGGTCTCAGGGTGCCACCGCTCGGTCAAAGCAGACAGGAGAGACATGTTCATCCTACTCAGATGAACCCGAAATAGATGAGCGAATGGCGTCCAGTCCAAAACCTTAAAGAACAGTGGCTGAGGGTCATGGAACCAATCAGGCCAATGAGTCCTGACCCCTCACCCTCTCAAGACCGCAGGAGCGCCACCCTCCCGGGCTATGTCGGATAGATGCTGGCCCTCACGCGGCACATAACATGGATCGGTCAACTAATGGGAAGAACTAGCTTTGTTTCAACCACGGCGAGGCATGCTGCACAGGCAAGGTATACAAGTAATTACCCTTTTTAAAAAAAGGCCCAGTCCAAAAGCCCAGGCCCATTTCTAAAAAAAAGGGGGGGTCATTATCCAAGCCTATTTCAAAAAGCCTAAGCCCATTCAAAAGGTCCAAACCCACCATCAAGAGCCCATTATCCAGGCCCATTTCAAAAAGCTTAAGCCCACTCAAAAGGTCCAAGCCCACCATCAAGAGCCCATCTCAAAGGCCCATTTCAAAAAAGGCCCACATCAAAAGACCCATTCTAAAGTCCATTTCCAAAGAGACCCATTCCAAGGCCGACCTTCAAAAAGCCCATTCCAAAGCCCACCTTCAAAGAGCCCATTTCAAGGCCCATCTTCAAAAAGCCCATTCCAAGGCCCACCTTCAAAAGCCCACTCCAAGGCCCACCTTAAAAAGCCCATTCCAAGGCCCATCTCAAAAAGCCCATTTCAAGGCCCACCTTCCAAGGACCATCATTCACATCCATGCCCACAATCAATTCATATATCTGGGCATGTTAAGATCATGATGTGGGGCCCACTTGAAAAATCTCACCCGTCCATCGTTCACCAAAAATGGCCAACCATTACGATTTACATCATCCACACACACAAGTAGGCCACAGATCATCCATCCAATGGCTTAGATCATCACCACCAATTTCAAAAAAAAAAAAAAAAATAGAAGAAAACACCAAAAAATTAAAATAAAAGGTGGGGCCCTTTTCTTATCACACCCCACTCCAACAATTAAATATATATATATAACTTGATAATAATCCAACCAACCATTTGACCCAAAATAAATAAAGTCCAACAAGATCCAACGGTCAGATCAAATCAGGACGATCGAACGATCCCGATCATAACCCTCTCCCAACCCACAGAGAAATCTAACCCATCAAAGGCTCCTTAAGAAAGTGGCCCAGTAAAGATCCAGCAAGAGTTCATTGGCCAAGATTACCTGAAATAGAAAAAAGGAATAACAAGTAATGGAAATAGGCTGAAAAACTCCTCCAAAATAGCTCTAGGGACCACAAATGGATCAGTGGACGTCCCAAGTGAAGGATTCAAATAAGGAGGAAGGTGGCACCGGACAGACTAGCGCAACCCTCGGACCAATGGTTCAAACAATGGACCAGCGGTAGCTGGACTGCCGTGCGCGATAGTCCGACCACTGCCCGAACAAAAGCACACATGGGGCAGCGGGCCTGTTGCCTAGGCTGTAGTAAACGACCGGTTTATCCCTCCGACCACTGGACAATACCCAAAAGAATTTCCAAAATAGTCCTAAGTTTTCAAAAGTTACCAAAACAGTCCTAAATTTTTAAAAGTTACCAAAATAGTCCTAAGTTTTTAAAAGTTACCAAAACAGTCCTAAGTTTTCAAAAGTTACCAAAATAGTCCCCGAATTTTTTTAAAAAAAAACCTCCAAAAATTCTAAAAAGATTTCAAAAATTCTAAAAAAAAATAAATCCAAAAGTCCCATAAATTACCAAAAATTGTCAATATAACACAAAATAAATCCCCAGCAAATATAACCTCAAAAAGGTTTGATTCTTCTAAATCATTAGCTCCATTAATTTATTAGTGGAGGCCATTTGACTTTTCCCATAAATAAAAACCAAACGACGACGCCCACCCACGAGATCGAACGGATATTTTCTATAATAAAAAAATGCACATGGCGCACAGTACACTAAGGAATCTTCCATATTCTCCAGTTGCGGTCAGTGCAAACAGTTAAATAAGATTTGGTGCCTTCTGGTTTCCCCAGAGAATGATTGAATCTATACATGATACATGTACGATTGGCCAGATCTCTATATTTGGACAATCGTATGATTGCTAGTAAAATGTTTGGATCTATCTCTGGAAAGAATAATCAAACTCGAAGTGACAACAAACTATTGTAACCAAAGCATCAAAATCAGTGGACTGCATGACAAATGATTACCTGCACATACCTAGTCCGGGATATTCACAAAATTTGATTGAGTCCAAGTCGGCGTAGTGAGTTCCCCGTAAGGCCGCACCAATGCGTAGGGCAGCTAACTACTTTGACGATCAAATGGAACGAACACTCCTAGGGTGATTACATAGCAAATAAACGATAGACCTAACAGTACAGGAATCCTCATAAAGACACGACAATTGCGTAGAGGCCCTTACTTTTCAGACTTACCCTCCAATGATGTTAACAATCCGATGTGAAAGGGTTGTGATTGGTGATCCGTAAAGCCTCGACGAATATGCAGGAGACAATCACAACATTTTTCTCAACCCTCGTGATATGTGCAATCATCTTTTTTCAGACAGTCGACTGACAATGATACAATGGTAGGCAACATATTTGAATCACTATCTTTTCTGACCAGAAGGGTAGGGTGTCCACTCGCTTTGGCCTTTAGTTGCTTGCAACCTTGGCCAAAGAGGGCATCTGTAGACACCCCACCCAGGCTAATGTCTTGAGAAGGCTAAGACTATCTGGGAACCATGATCATAACCTAACCTTAACCCTAATCCCATCCTAGACCTACAACGAAACCTAACCCTAGCCATAGACTTTAGTCTAGAATTCCCAAAACTCTCCAATTGCAACCCGAAACCGTGATCTAAGCCGTTCAGTATACACACAGCCTCGTCTATACCCTATACCCTAGCCAGAACCCTCTATCCATATCTAAATCCATCACTTTGAATCCCAAAAACCCAAAACGAAGACCACCGGATGAACCAGAGCACCACACGAAACCCGCACGTGTGAATCCAGCCCGAACCAGGCCTGGGCGATAGTCTGACTACCGCCTGTGGCACTTCAACTGCCGCCGCTCGTGGCTCGCATGTGGACAGCTGTCTTAACATCCAAAAGTCAACTTTCCTTCGAAATTACCCCCTACCTTCGCTATTTACAATTTACCAGCCCCATAAGCCAATGAGAGCATGCCACATGGCGTCTCTCTCCTCTCCACCAATCACCACTCTCCACGTCATCTTTCACCCTTCCTAAACCCCATATTTACCAGAATGCCATTGGAGAAGGCTATAAATAGCCCTCTCCTCTTCTCATTTCACACCACAACTAAGAGAGGAAGAGAGTGAGAGAGGGAGAGGAAGAAAGGAAGAGAGTAAGTGAGAAAGAGAGTGAGGGAAAGGGAAGGAGCTCCCAAATCCCTAAAGTTCTGAATTTTCCAGCCACACCTTAACCTCCTCCCAACCTTTCTAACCCATAAGCCTAAGCCAAATTGGTCATGGTTCAGTTCATGTCTTAGCCCGCTTAAAATCAAGCCAAAGATCCACCATCATGCAAGCATTTATCATGACATCTATTCCCTTCTCAACCCCCCTGCTCCTCTAGATCTCTAGTGAACGTATGCTCTATGACTTATCGTGCACAGGATCCTGTCATATTAAAAATTCCTAGTGATCTAGTCCACTCTTCTTTACCTTTTTACGTAAGCATCATCACATTTGCTTTCTAGGCATGCTGTTGGACGTATGCTCTGTGGCTTGCCAAAAATCTCGGATCTCGTACATAAGAAATCCACGTGTATGCCTAGTCCCATCTCGACCATATTATCCATCATCCCTTGAGATTGTTATATCACACTAAGTAGAGACCGTACATTTATACGGGCAGAGAGGGTGCCTAACCCCTTCCCTCTTTGTAACCGAGGTCCCTTACCCATAATCTCGGACCACAGACCAGGAGTCAATTTAAGGTAGGGGAGTCTTCGGGCTTCCCCAACCTTGTGAATTTCATGGTTCTAGCCGACCGCGGGATTTTGAAATATTTCGGCTAGTGGCGACTCCAATATTCATACTTGGCCTAATCATCCACCATAAACATTACCATACAAATTAGCGTGGGCATCGATTTTTCAGTGTCTATACCCATATTCAGAATAGTTTAAGCATTGAGAGTCTTTAGATTTAGATTTCCAATTATTTCCTTTTATCTTGTCAATTGGTTTTTGAAAATCAGATCTATTTTTATTTTAAAAAATTCTGTAAAACTTTTTAACCAGCATAGCCATGTCATCCTCATTCTCTTTATTATCTGAGTCTTTTGATTTTGATTTTGAGGATTTAAAGGCTATGGATGTACTATTGGGAGCTTTGAAATTCAGCTCATAGGTTTGTAGAGATCCCACTAATTCCTCTACCTTCATTGTATCAGTATCCCTCAATTCTTGTATCATAGTGACTTTAAAATTGAACTTGTAGGAAGCGATCATAGGAGTTTTGCACACACTTTGCTTTTAGGGACTTTTTCTCCGAACATGGAATTAACAACATCATTTAGTTTAGTGAAGAAATCCATGAATGACTCATTTTCTTCCTTATGGATTTCTTCAAACTTGTTGTAAGGATTTGAAACTTAAATTTATTGATAATGTAAGTTCCTTCATGTGTCATTTCAAGAATATCCAAGTTTGTTTTCCTGTATCACACAAGATGATTCTTTTAAACTCGTCTAGTGATAAAGCACAAGTGATAGCATTAAGTGCTTTTACATTAGCACTACTTTTGATTTTCTGACCTGGAGTCCAAAGATTATAAACTTGTACTTTCATGGACTTGGTTCCATTTTCATCCACTACTTCCAACATTGGAGGGACCCATTAGGTCATGGTGGCTTGCCACATACTTTCATTAATAGATTTGAGGAAAATCCTCATTTTAGCTCCCAGTAGGAATAGTTTGAGCCATTAAAAGGAGGTGGCCTAGAAATGGATAAACTATCAAAATTTGACATTCCAATAGGTCTGGATCTAACTCTAAGAAGTTAATCCCAAAAAGAGCAACCTCGCTTTGATACCACTTGAAAGGACGAGCTATAGATGTCCTAAAGGGGGGTGGATAGGACAATACCAAATATTTTGATACAATGAGAAATAATAAAGTAATTGAATACAATTTTGCAAAGTATTAAATTCTTGATATCAAATAGTTCGTAAGAAAATCTTACACCTAAAAGATTTAGGTAGGACAACCTTATTTCACAACGTCTTTAAAATCAAAATTATCAAACTATTGCAATGAATAAATAAATCACAATATAAGCACAAATAATAATAATCAATCACCACAATGCACAAAAGAATTATAGTGGTTCGGTGTATAAATGCAACCTACTCCACTCCTAAAATTGCTACACTCACCACAATCCACAAAAGAATTTTGGCTTTCACTATTTCAAGGTTTTCCAGGGTCACCTTAACAACCTTAAACAGTTATTATGATTTTCACGGGCTATCGCAATCAAACCCACTTTGTGATTTTCACGGGGTCACCACAAACAAACCCATTGAGATTTTCGGGCTATCTCAGAAAAACCCAAACCGAAATAAATAAATAGACAATACTTATCTTCGCTTGGCAAGTCGAAGTCGTGGCTGTAGGTTGAATGCAACGATCTTCTTCTCGAGATATAGATGAAGTCTTTATATAAGTTCAACCTAAAAAGAAATGAAGGGATCTAATGTATTTTTCAATAAAATGAATGATGCCTTATGCTGCAAATTCGATTCTCATTTTCTTAAAGTAAAGTATGGATTACTCTATTAAAAATAGTTTAATCTAACTTGAGAAGTAGAATAAAATTATCTAAAACAAAAATAAGACTTACAACTTAAATAACTTAAGGAGGCTTGAAGAATCTCTCTTTATAACACAATATGAATCTATGAATTTTTGTGGTTTAAAGAGTAAGAAAGAGCCTCTATTTATAGCCAAGGATCTGTGTAGTTCGGCTGGCCTGAGAGTCAGTTCGATTGGCCGAACTTCAAAGATTACGTTCCAATGGAACTCGGATTTCGCGGGATAAAATCTTTCAAAACTTAGGCTGGCCTATATGGCCTAAAATCCAATTTTTATTCCATTGCTGGAAACTTGACCGAACCCGCTTGTAATTTGGGTGGAAGAACCTCGAGTTAGGAAATTTGAATTTGAACCTACCAAAAAAAAAAAAAAAAAAAAAAAAAAACTTTTCAGATCTGTCTTTCTAACCGAATATTGTAGGGTTGGCCCAAATAGTTAGGCTCGCTGAACCAAACGTCAGGATGGCCTAACTTGAGTGTATTTAACATGAAATATGATTATAAATATGTATGAGTGAAATACATCTACCCTATGGTCACACTAGGTTTCTATCACCTGAAGGTTGACTCATACAAAGTTTTCTGAACTTCGAACCATGAAAGACCTTGCTTTGAGATATTGAGTCTTCTTTCCAGATGCTTGATCGAGTTGATATCTTGTTTTCAGTCGAGATTGCGATCTTAACTGGATTACGAAATTTGACAAACTATAACATGCTTTAAGTATAAGCACTTACAACATCTACTCGTCACTTAGGCACCCGCACGCCAACGGATAGTTCGAGATAGTCAACAAGGTTATTAAGAATCACCTCCAGACAAAGCTTGAAAAAGCCAAAGGGTCATGGACCAAAGAGCAGTAATGATAAAGCAGTATAATCAAACACTCCTAACTACTCTTATTAATGCAAGTATGAATGCAGTCATGATGGATGCCCTTGCCAAACCACCCTCATGTGACACCATCTTACGTTCGTGATATGCGTTCATCCCTAAGTGCTCCACATCTACCAGGGACATGCAATGCGATGATGAGCATGATTACCAAGTTGTTATTAGTTCATTTCAAACAGTAGTATTGGAAAACTAAGGTACCTCCCTTGTATCATTCCCAAACATGATCCATTCTAGGGTCGTCAAACCTAGATAATCTCATATGATATTATGGTTCGAGAGGCATCGCGAAGGCATCGCAAAAGGCTTATCACCCATCAGCACGGATACAGATTTCACCGTATGCGGCTCAATTGCTGACCATCATCTCGAATACAGGTCTCACAGTACTCGGCTCAATCACTGTCCGTCAGGTCGAATACAGGTCTCACCGTACTCGGCTAAACTCATGCTCTAGTTGCTGCGAAGGGCTCATCGCCAATCACAGACCTTAGAGTATACTCGAAGATACTACGAAGGGTTCGTCGCCCGTCAGCACGAATACAGGTCTCACCATATTCGGCTCTCGCCGTAGGTGTCGACAGCTCGAATATAGTGTCTCATACCACCGTATTCGGCTCACGAGTCTGGTTGCTCAATGGTCACTACAAGGAGGCACGTAGTCCCAGCGTAGGCCGACAACTCAACCACAGTGTCCCATACCACCATGTCCGGCTCATGAGTCTTAGCGGATCGAGGTACCATGGTTAAAGGGGTTTCCACTGGTAAGTTTGGTACCTTAGGTTTAAGCAGTAGCGTCCAAACATGGTGAACATACATAAGACAGATCGGGTTACTTGACGAGCTCGACTAGCACGTGCGCCCGTTGAGTTGTACGACATGAAGTGCATAAGCACTTCGTGTGGCCTAACCACTGCCGACAAGCAACGCATGAATCGGGTTCGTCAAACACGTCCTACGTGGTGAATGAATCTCAGCCACGAATTCGGTCCCATTACCGACTGCCTGGACTATACAATAGCCCCAATCACATTCAATTACAAATAAGTAAAGCAGTAATGGATCAAGATTCAAATCATATAATCAAAGTCTGATAACATCCACTTAGGGCTGCCAGGGCTGTTGCACGCACTCGTTACACCACTCCCCCATCACCCTTCACGACACTTATGGAATACAACATAAACATGATTTTAAACATATGCATTACATAGATAAAATCATACAATCAGTTGAGCATGTTATGAAGTACAACATAAGCATGAGTTTGTACATATTCAATTCCTAATCACACAGATATCTAAAGAAATCATACAATAGTTAAAGAAGTTGAGAATCATATCTCAACACCCTTATACATTACAATTTACTAACTACTACTCATTCAGACATTTCAACAAACACTTTAAACTACATACATCAACATACATGACATATGTTGATCACATAGGCATTCGGCCAAATCCTTTCACTAGGGAGTTGCCCCAATTATAACACGCATGCACCCACAACGGATAATCATGGCAAGCATGAATCCAAGTTCCATATTCATTCAGACATTTCCACGAATACTTGGGCCACACATTGTAACATATATAGTGTATATTGGCCGTGGCATTATTTAGGGCAAATCCTTTCGTCAAATGGGTATCGTCAATACAACAATCATATATCCATGACAATTAGTCATGGCGAGCACGAATGAGAATTTTAGACTCATTCAGTCATTTTCACAAACACATAGAATACACTATTTTCACATACATAGTGTATATTAGCAAAACATATATTAGGGCGAGTCCTTTCGCCAAACAAGTATTTTATCCATTTATAATATATTCATACAACAAATAATTATGAAAAACACATTTCCAAAATTTATACGTATACGGTACTTTCTACAAATACCTAGAGTATGTAAAATTCCATATTCTTCATCTTTAATCGAAACGAAAAACAGACAGCACTTTGTACATGTGCAATTGCATGAAGATCATGAATCTATCATTATCTGACATTGAAAGCGTTGAAAACCATAACATATACATCTAAAGTCCGTACCTTTTGTCGTAGAATCGTAACGAATTCAATAGGTTTGCTAAGCTTCCGTATTCGGCAGTTTGGTAACCTATAGAATGAAATAGGTTAGCTATTTCATAACCAACAACCTTTACAACTCCAAAATATATTAGAGTTAGGGTTTCTTACCTAGAAATGACGCCGGAATCGCCGGAAAAGTGATTAGAAATGAGTAGTTAAGCTTACAGAGTAGCAGGGTAGAGCATCAGGGAGATCCTCCCACAACTCCCACACTTTCTCTCTCTTTTCTCTCTTCTCAATCTCAAATTCATATGGTTGAATGAGAGAGGGTTTTAAGGTCCTTATATAGCCTAAAACATCATCGAAATAGACTTAAGGTCAAGGTAGACTTAGGTTATAACCAAAGCGAGTCCCTTTCAGCTCAACGGAGGACTTCTGGTGGCCCCCCTTAAGCCAAAGGTCGGACTTAAGCTCACAGACATTGGATCTAAGTTCAGCTGAGGTTTCGCTCCAGTCGGGTTTCCAAATCGCACGTGGTGGACCAGTTTCAGTTCAACGGTCAGTGAATCTTGATCGGAGATTCTAAGCACATGGATATGTATGGGGAAATATCCCTAATCCGAGGGTGTAATTTGGCCTGATTCTGACGGTCAGGTTGCTTAATACTGACCCGCAAGCGACAAGTCTCAGATTTCATTATTTTAAATTTAATTTAGAATTATTTTCACATTTCTCACACTCCCCGCTCCGAGCTCAAGCGGATAGCGCTGAGACACTATCTGGGTTTGATTTCCGAGATGGTTGTCAAGCCCAGTAAGGCGGTCCTAATTCCTTAACTTCGTGTTAATTGGACTTCCGACGTGCGGTCCAGATCTGATACGTAGTTTCGAGATGCTCCCGAGAGCAGCCGGGTAATGAGATTGATCCTAAATTTTAGGGTAACCTAGCGTTAATAATTCTACAAGTTTTGGGTCTTGCAGATCGTATTTAAAGTGATTGGTGCTAATTTCATAGGTACTATAGTTTAACACTGGCTAATTCTTGCCTAATTTCTAAAGGATTTAGTCCTGAGTAATTTCTGTCTGAGGTGGTACCTAGGCCTTTGTAGTTTGTATATAGAGTGATCCAAGTTATAATACTTAGCTAGTTTAAGATAGTGTCTAGGGTGAAAGTACTTGGAATAATTGAAAGAACAAGGTGGTGAAGGGTGGGATTTGTGAAGGAAATGGGTTCAAAAGCAGTTTTAGACTTTGGGATTGAGTTCTGATAAGTTAATAAGGTGTTAAGATCGACCCATTGCCTAAGGACATCTAATTCCAGGTTGGCAAAAAATCCGGGATGTTACACCTAACTTGGTTTTCTTGGATCTTTAGCATGTGAATTCTTCATTAATGACTTCCAAATCTCTAAATCTTTATTTAGTAATGTTTTGAGCATAAATCTTCCTTTTGGCATCAATTTCACCTCAAGCTCTCGAAATCACCTCGCACATGAAAACATACATAATTAAATCGATGAAGCACTATCATGTTTATAAAACTAAGGTATAAATAGGAAAAAATATGCAATATTTCACACTCAACATCCAGTAGGGGGCTGGCCGTTGCTCTCTCTGTCTCTCACGGTTCTTTCTTTTTCTTTCTTTCTTTTCCTTCTCTTTCGTATTGGTCAGTTGGATGGTCTGATAGACTAGACTCTCATCCAGACCTCTCTTTCATTCTTTCCTTCTTACGTGGAAAGAGAATGATTCCCCTCCTTCTCAGCGTGGGGTTTTATAGACTAACCCCTACAAAATAAGCTTCAGTTTGGGCAGAAAACAGAAATCCGGCGTTCTATTTATGCACAGCGTATTGTTGTTTCCTGCGTGCAGGTCTGAAATTGTGTTATGATGTTACTTTCAATATCATCTACTCGTTGCGAAGGGGTCCTCTAATGAAGAGCCAACAGATGGACGGTTAAGATCGTCCCGTCTTCTAAAACAGGCGTTTCTTTACATTGATCGGTCGAGCTGGCAGTTCTATCTTTCACCAGTCCTCATTCGAATTGGTTCTCTTAGATGACGTAAGGAGGGTCGAAAATCCTCCTCCTTCGTCTTGGATGGTTCGAATCGAAGCCAGGTGTTCCCCTTTTCTTACGTGAGAGAGAGTTTGGATCGCATATGGTTTATTTTAACGCTGCGCGGTGGAAGGATTTCAGACAAGGTATGCCTGGTTTCTCGGTCGGTTTGGGAATGAAAATATCAGGTTCTAGTCAGTTTTGTTCCGTCTACGAGATGGGCGGTTTGGATTCCTCGAGTGGCTACGAATGGTGGGCCACAATGTCTCCAAACAGACGTTATCTGATCATTCGGTGCGGTGTTTAGTCCACCAGCAAGCACTGTTGTGGTCATGTGTGCGTGCATGGACGCGCTTGGAGGACACGGTCTTGATTAGACCGAGCCTCCCAATGTGATGGACGGTTCGGATCATTTCAAAAGATGATCATGGTGGCCCACAATCATCCCCGCAGACGGTTCGTCGTTGGCGGAAGGAAAAGATGTTTTCTTTTCTTTCTTTGAGTTCTATCAGGTCAACCTATTTTCAGTGGGAATTCTGGTCTGATGCACTGCGGCTATGCACAGCCTGTGTACACGCACCCCTAAGTATGAGGCCCACAAAGGTTTTCCTGAGAAATCTACTCCATTCACACATTTTGTTAGTCTTGGATATGGCCCATCTTATAATATCTGGTAACACGATCCTTAGGTGGTCCATATTAGATGAATGCTTGTTCTAGCTATGGATCGTGCTGATTTAATGGTTAAAATTCGATGTGTACAGCTATTTTATGATACATAGGCATGGTGTAAAATTTTAAGTTATACGTATTGTGGGAACCATGTGATCTAAAATTCAGGGGTCTAGGTTAATGACATTTTCGTAATTATTGCCGATCTAAGAATTTTGTGAAATCTAATGGGTCTACATGGTTGTAGGCATGTTTTCTAAGTAATTCTTATAAAAGAACTTATGTCTAAATCATTATGGATGAATGATTATTCATTGACTCAGTTAGGGGAATGTAAATGTATCAAACTACGTGATCAACGATCAGATGACTTGATTTGTGGGCAGGGATTGTTCTCAATGGTTAGATTTGCGTCAGGGAATAGAAGTAAGGTTAGGATAATTAAATTTGTATTATACACATGCACATATTAAGTTAAACTTCATGGTAACACTCAAGTACTTTCAATGCTCGGGTATTGAAAAGTTCGAGGTGTTATCGTCGGTTCCTGCCGCACCCATGGAATGTCGTGCACCTCAAAATCTACTACGCATAGGGGCCGACCTACCCCAAGCACGAAATCTACTATGTAAAATCCTAAATTTTTGTGGCCCGAATATATACTCTGCCCGAGAATTTCGGGTGTTAATAATATAAAAATTGGATGCTTCAAAATTGTACCTTTTTTCCATTCATTTATATCACATCCAGTTACATTCATGAAGGTAAATATTCATGAGAGTAAAATCAACCGTATTTATTACTAGAGTAAAAAGAGTCCGACTAATTTTCAAACGCCCTCTAAATGGGAGCTTATTATATCATATTAAAGTAAACAACGGAAAAATATAAACAAATAAAATTCAGTGTCATTCTTCTTCTTTATTCAAACGTATCTTCCATAGAATGATTATCGTCTATATCGTCAATCTATAATTCACCTGCAACATCTGTATGGTCGGAGAGGGTCAATGCCCTACTCATAGTGATGGTTATCCTTTATGATTAAAAATAATTCAAGAGATTCATAAGAACAATGTGAGGGTTCTAATACGTCTCGTACTCCACCACTACGAGTGGTATCAGTATGCGTAACCAATATATATATATATATATGCATGCATAGAAAAGTGTGTGTAGTCCATCATACATAGTGATCATCACAATGTGGAATATAATTCATAGAAAATTTGGCTCGCCCCACATTCTCACACTACGGAGATCCGCAAGCGTATCTAACGCTAACATGGATTTACCTGAACACCTTGAGGTAACACAACACATGAATCAGATGAATTATGTGAAACGATTTGTTCATGGAGCGACTATTTGTGACATCCAATCCCGGAAGTGATGTAACACGCATTGTGAATTACTTATATTGATTTGTGCACCACTACGCAAAATTTATGGAATTACACGTCGACCAAGAGGGTCAAGCACATTACGTCCATGATAAAATATATGAATCACTAAATGTGAGACCTCTAACATATCACTTACACCAAATAGGAAATAAATTGAACCATAGGAGTTTTGGAATTCCAAGATACATGCCCAAGCCATGAAGGGAGGTGGCACGAGGCTAACCTAGTAAAGGAGAAAAGTAGCATTAAGTTATCTCAATAAAAAAGAAGAGTAACAAATAGGCTAACTCAATAAAAATAAGGGGAGATGAGCAAAAGACTAACTCAATAAAGAGTGAAAGTATGTATCGCTCTCAAAATTGGTAAAGAGAAAAGCTTGTATCCATCACCCTACATAAATTCATAAAAATCACGCATAATCAAAATCATACCTTAACCATAATTTCCAAAAGGATAAATAATTGATAATGATAAATCGATCAATTACATGGAAAATCATAGTAATACTAAAGTATGCAAAAACAAGATAAATCATATTAACTCAAATTAGTATAAGCTTAAAAGAATCCCTCACATTAACCTTAGATTTAAACCTTAGGTAGATCTCGATTTAGGAAAGCTTCTACATGAATCACGACATTGCTTGAGCAAGAGGGAGACACTATACATGTGGAGAAGGAAGATGATGATGGGCGACTAGGCTTCTCTTTCTCTCTCTCTTTCTCTTTCTCTCTCTCCTCCTTGGACGTTGGGGGTGGTGTGTGAGTGGAGAAGGGGACGCACACTCCTTTTATAAAGGAGTGGGCATGTGGGAAGGGTGTGTTTCACATCCCAATTGGATTGGGTTCTCCAATTTGACCTTTTCTATCGATCTTTCTTTAAATCCAATTCATTTAGTATGTTGGGGTCATCAAATAGAGTTAAGGTATATGATTTTCTTGATGATCTGAAATTTAGGTTGGTATATCTTGAAAATTCTCCTAACGGGTGGAAAAATGAACTTGATCTCAATTAACAGTCCACACTTAATTATCAGGGTCTAATTTTGGAAGAAATGTGTAGTTAGGATAGACAAATGGTTGGACAAAAGTTGGTGGTTGATCAATGGTGGAAAAGGCATAAATATGAAATTTCACCTTTTGCCCCAAAATGAAAGAATTGGAGTCATCATTCAACGGTGTAGGACCATAAATCGGGGTCTAAATTTTATATGATATTGTAGTCGTATGAGGTGAAAGTGTGGTTCAAATTTGAGTTGTAATTGACGGTATAAAGTGGGTCAATCGAAAGCTCTAAATTTAGAAAGAGTTGGTAAGCATATAATGGATAACTTGACACCTAAGAAAAAGTCATAGGGTTCTCATATTTCACAGTTGGTCTATGTGATAGAAAATCCAAGTCATTCATATGAAGGGAAATATCCTATTACAACTACCCATGAGCTTTCTTCACTTGATGGACACCAAAATTAACTGTTAAGGGGCTGAATTGTCAATTGGGCTACTATTATAATGATCTAAGGGCTGAAATTCGACTTATATGGTTAATTTATGATAAATAGGTATTATATAAATTTTTATATGAAACGGATCATGGGAACCATGTGATCTAAAATTCAAGGGTACAAGTCAATGGCATTAAGTATTTACGATTTTGCCATCTTTTATTTCTCCAACTTCCACCGTCCGTAATGTCGGACTACATCATCTAAATGCATTGAAATTTTATAGATATTTTTTATTTTTCATTCTCTTTCCATCGCCCCATTTTAGGCTTTAATCGCTTATAGATAACCAAGATGCCTTTTTAATGGGATATACCGCCTCGAGGTCTAAATCAAAGCTTTTATATATCTAATAGAGAAGTCAGTCAGTAGTTGTGGCATATACCTTACGAACTTCAAACTGAGCTGTTCATTCTGATATTTAGGTGGCCTGTTTGGTGGACCCAAATATGATGGACGGTCAGATGACATGTTAAAAATAGAAAAACTTGATTGTTAGTACTCTGATCATGTATGTAGGTGATTATATGGTCAGTTTTGTGAACGGATGAACATAAGTAGGTTTTTAAAGTGATCAAGAGGTAAAACGTGTATACCGTTAGATGCAAGTGACTTGTTCACATGTGTAAGTTTCTCATATTGTAGTTCTGATGGTGGGTTAAGCATATTCATAGGTGGTGAACAAGATGAACAGATCAGAATCTCAATTTAATATGTGTACAAGTAGACACAGATATCAAGTAGTTAGTTTACCATGATCAGGTAGTCCAAACTCAAAGTGGACGGTCAGATATCTTTACCTATTGGACGATAGTTGACTGAACGGTTGGTTATGATGGACAAGTAAGAATACTTGGATATATGATGATCTTGTCTTAAAATCAATGGTCAGATAGCTTGATCTATGGATGAAGATCATTCTCAACGATTAGATTCATGTTGGATAATAAATGTAAGGTTAAGATAACTAAATTGGTATCATACACATGTACATACTAAGTTAAACTTCACGGTGACACTCAAGAACTTTCAATACTCGGGTATTGAAAAGTTCAGGGTGTTACATACTATATTTATTCCAACTAGAAAGTTCGCTTCCTACTTTGATACTAATAAAATCCTCAAGTCGGGACAATTTTGATTTCTACTTCGATATCTACTCACGGACCATCTACTAAAAGTCTACTAAGGGCTTCCCCCCATAAATGGGAAGAATGACCCTAATTAATGGGCCGACCCTTCATGGAGAGGCTGGACCCTGTAGTGTCAACACTACTCAAGTTACGTGATTCCCATATCCGACCTACAGAAAACTACTCAGACGTCACGACATGGAAAGATTAGACCGACCTTCTTACTTAAAAAAATTGCACAAGCAAACAGTGGCAAAAAATTGTCTTTATGTTAATAAAGCTCTAAGGAGCATATTACATCCAGGATAATAAAAGAGAGATAGAGAGAGAGAGAGAAGGCCACTAAACCACAAGGGGCTGCTCGGAAGGTGATTCTTCTAGAGGCACCTCGGGATCTGAGCAATATCCTTGTAAGCCGAGAGGTCGAGCTCAAGATGGTCCCCCTTTATATCCTCGAGACACTTCTCGTACCCGGCCTCGTACAGGAGGTCCCGATCCTCTACGTATTCCTTGGAGGACTTGAACCCCCTCTACAGCCACTGCCTCGGCCTCCTTGGCCTTAGCATCGAAGGTGCACCTCAACACGACTAGGTTTGACTTCCACTGAGCCCCTCTCTCCAAAGCTTGGGCAAATAGCTTCTTTGACGCCTCCAGCTTAGCTGCCAACATCTTCGCTTGGGCTTTCGAGGCAGCCTAAAGTTGTTCGACCTCCTTGCAGAGTTGCCCAACTTCAGCAGTGGACTGCTCCGCCTCGACACCCTTCTGTAACAGTGCCGCCTCCACCAGTTTTACCTCCTCTTAGAGGTGCGACACCTCGCGGTGTACATTGAGTAGGGCAGGGGCATACTGAAAAAAGAAAGAAGACAGTGAGAGTTAGATCAAACTTAAAAAAAGAAAAACCTACTCAAGCAAAAGGAAACTCACCCTGAAGAAGAGCCTAAACAATTGGAGCAGAATCCATTCTGTCTAGGAGTCCATCGTACTGGCAAAGTCGACATCAGAAATATGCCGATCTGCCTAGGGCAAAAGGCTCTCCAGTGCCCGCTGCACTGACCTAGGAGGCCTCTGGTCCTCCCCACCATGGTCACTGGACGAACCCCCTACCTAAGGAATCGGGAGTTCAGTCATCTCTGTGACCGTTCGCCCAACAGCCTGAGCCTCAGCAAGTGTAATGCCCTGAAAATCGGAGGTCGAGAAGGAGCCCAACTACCGAGTTCCAACGCATCACTTATGCAACATATATAATAATGATTAAATTATGTCTGTATTAACACATCAAACATGAATGAGATTACACTAAATTAGCATATCAAACTCCAGGGACAATTAAATTACGCAAGCGGAAGACTGTGATAAGTATATAGAGCATGTAAGTGATTGTAAGTCCCTAAAGTATCAAATGTCGCCAGGTTAAATAATTACATGTATAGTTCCCAAATTTACAAAATGATAAAGTGTAGTGTCTGCTAATCCATATCCCTGTAGCCCCGGTGATGTAACTCCAAGTCTACATAGACCCGCCAGAGAGTTGTAAATAGGAGAACTCCTCATATTCGTAGAAGTTAGGCTCCGCCTCGTAGGCCTCGACATCACCTGAAACTACTACAGAGTCTAGTTGGTATTTTAAAACACCATCCCAGAGTGGGAGTGAGTGATTAACTCAGTGGAGCTATAAGGCAAAGGTTAACATGTTATCAATTCAGTCAAGTAGTAATGATAAAGTAATACAACAAGCATTTATAAGTACTCTGGTTAATGCAAGGATGATATGTATTGATGATGCATGCCCTTGCCTACACTCCCTCTACGATATCATCTCACAATCGCGGCACGTAACACTCCCGCTATTCTCAACTCCAACGCCAAAGGCACATGCAATGTGGTGCATGTGCGTGATTAGCCAAGTTCTTAATTAGACTTATTCATACAGCAAGTTTGGAAAGCTAAGGTACCTCCCTTCATATCATTGACCCAAACAATGATCCATCTAGGGTCGTCAATCCAAGTAAATCACATACGATGGCAGTTCCAGGTCGCTACGGAGAGGCTCGTCACCTCAGCGCAGTCTTGTTTTATACTCGAGGTCACTACGGAAAGGCTCGTCACCTTAACGTAGTCCCTATGTATACTTGAGGTCACTACAAGAGGCTCATCACCTGATCGTAAGCTGACAACTCGAATACAGTATCCCATACCATCATATTCAGCTCACGAGTTTTGTTTGCTCACTAGGCACTACGGGGAGGCTTGTCACCCCAGCGTAGGCCGACAGCTCGACCACGGTGTCCCATACCACCATGCCCAACTCATGAGTCTTAGTGGATCGAGGAACCAAGGTTAAATAGGCTTTTCACTGGTAAGTTGGTACCTTAGATTCGAGCAGTAGTGTTCATACATGGTGAACATACATTAGGCCAATCGGGTTGCTTGACAAGCTCGACTAGTACGAGCATACGTTGAATTGATCGACATGGAGTGCGTAAGCATTCCGCGCAGCCTAACCACTGTCGAGAAGCAACTTACGACTCGGATTCATCGAACGTATCTTGTGTGGTGTAACGACCTCGGCCACTAATTCGGGAATCATTACCGATTGCCTGAACTACATCATAGCCCCAATCACACTCCAAACAATAACATTCACATGTAATAGTCAAAGACAACATGTGACAACCAATCTAAGTATAAATCTCATTTGAGCATTTTAACAACAAATAGTACACATATTATCATGCATAGGCATTTCATCCATAAATCACATGGCAGTAAGATAGGTTGCATAAAGGAAATTGTAGCTATAGATAAGGGAATTGGGAATCATATCTCAACATCCTCATTAAATACATTTCAACAAGCATTTTCTCATTCAGGCATTTTATCAAACACTTAGACTACACATATCAATATACATGTAATATACTAGTTATAACAGGTATTATAACAAATCCTTTCACAAGGGAGTTGTCACATGTACAACAATCATGTATCCTCAAAGATCAATCATAACAAGTACAAATCATAATTTCATATTCAATCAAACATTTCATCAAACACATAAAATGCATTAAAATCAACATGGTACACATATATATGTAATATACGGAAAACATCGTATCTAAGCACATGTGATAGCAATCAAGTCCGTTATAAATTATTAACTGACATTGAAAGCCTTGAAAACCAGAACCTAAACGTTTATAATTTGCACCTTTCACCGGTAAATACGTATCAAACTCAATTCGAACACTACGTCTTTGTCTACGACACAACGACAACCTATAGTATGAAATAGGTTAGTTATTTCACCAATTACTCTATTTAGATACCTAAAATAGGTTAGGGTTAGGATTTCTTACCCAACGACAGAATCGGAATCACCGATGTAGCGGCACGGGAGAGGCGATTCAGCACATAGAGCGGTGGGATCAAATCCCGGCAACTATCTCCCACTCTATCTCACTTTTTCCTTCTCTTTTCTCTCTTCTCTCTCCTAGGGTTATGAAATTCGTATGGAATGAGGGAGGGGTGGGTAAAGGCCCTTATATAGGCCCAGAACTGGTGTAAATGGCCCCAAGGCCATGGTATACTTAGGTTATATCTAAAAGTTGCCTATTTCAGGCCAACATAGCTCATCTGGAGGCCCATTTTCTGCATATGGTCTGAAAAAAGTTCCCTGACATTAGATCTAGGTCAGGCTAAGATTTTGGTCCGATCGGATCAGCAGATCGACCCCAAAGGACCTGTTTCAGTTCAACGGTCATTGGTACTCAATCAGGGCCACAAGTACATTGACATGTGTTGGAAATTTTTCTTGATCTGAGGGTGTAGTTGGGTCAGAATCTGATGGTCTGAAACCTTAAATATGGCCTGTAAGCGAACGGCCCAATTCAATTAAATCAGACTCATTTCCTAAAGATATTCGCATTTTTCACAAACTTTACTCAGGGCTCTAGTTGTGCATTTCTGGATATTATTTGAACTTGATTTCTGAGGTGGTTGTCAAGCCTAGTAAGGCGGTCATAACCACATAGTTTCGCGGTTATCGGACTTTCGATGCGCGGTACAGGTTCGATACTGAGTTTCAATGCGCTTCTAAGAGCAACTTGGTTTTGAGATTGATCCTAGGTTTTTAGGCATTGTAGAGTTAGCGATTCTACTAGTTTTGGGTCTTGCAGGTGGTATAAAAGTGGTCCAAGCTAATCTACCAATTAATTCAGTTTAGTACTTAATTAATTTCCGTCTAATTTCTAAAGGATTTGGTCCTTAGTGATTTCTGCCTGAGGTGGTACTCGGGTTTTTGTACGGATTTTTTCGAGACGTTACAATTTACCCTCATTAAAGAAAAATTTCATCCTCGAAATTAGTACCTTTTCGTACTCCTCGAGAATCTGAGGGTAGTTCTTACAGACCTTAGCTTCTGTTTCCCAAGTAGCCTCTTCCTCAGTGTGGTGTGTCTATAGTACCTTCGCAAGTGAGATAACCTAACTACGTAGCACCTACTCCTTATCTAGAATCTGTGTCGGTCGCAGTATATAAGTAGCATCCTCACTCAACTGCACCTGCTCCCATCTGATAATGTGGGAAGGGTCAAGAATGTATTTCTTCAACATCGACACATGAAATACGTTATGCATGCCTACGTGTGGTGTGGGCAAAGCAAGGCGGTACGCTACCACACCCACTCGATCTATAATCTGGAATGGACCAATAAATCACGGCATGAGTTTCCCCTTCTTGCCAAATCGAAGGACTACCTTCATGGGGAAAATCTTAAGAAACACATGATCCCTAACCTCAAACTCTAGTTGTAGTCATCTCGTATCGGCGTAACTCTTTTGTCTGCTCTGTACTGCCAGAAGTCGACGCCTGATAATGTCGATCTTCTTTGAGGTCGTCTGTACTAAATCTGGGCCAATTAAAATCTTCTCGCCAACCTCTGACTAGCAATATAGTGCTCGATAGGGACGCCCATACAGTACTTCATAGGGAGTCATACCAATACTCGCCTGAAAGCTGTTATTATAAGCGAACTCGGCATAAGGAAGACAGTCATCCCAAAAGTCCTTAAAATCAAGCACATAAGCTTGCAACATATTTTCCAACACCTGATTGACCCGTTCCGTTTGCCCATCGGTCTGTGGGTGGAACGCGGTACTGAACTTCAGTTCACACCCATTGCTTCCTGGATAAGAGTCCAGAAGATAGATGTGAATCGCGTGTCTCGGTCCGACACGATCTCCAAATGAACTCCATGCAGACGTACAATCTCTTTGATGTATAACCTGGCTAACTCGTATGCTAAGTTTGAAACTCTAATAGGGAGAAAATGAGCCAACTTTATCAACCGGTCCACAATCACCCAAATGGAGTCATGTCCCTTCCTCGTCTTCGGTAACCCTAAAATGAAGTCCATAGAGATGAAATCCCATTTCCATTCAGCTATGGGCATGGGCTGAAACAGTTTAGGAGGTCGGCGATGCTCTACCTTAACCTGTTGGCATGTGAGACAACGGGACACATAATTTGCTATGTGGGCCTTCATGTTGTCCCACCAATATAAGCGCTTCATATCCCGATACATCTTTGTAATACCATGATGCATCGCCATCTTCGAATTGTGAGCAACTTCGAATACTTCCTTTCTCAAGTTATGAAGATTTAGGACGCATAGGCAGCCGCAATAACATAAACCCTCATCCGTACCAAGTCTCCATTCCGAATCTTCACGGTCGCTCACCTGCTCTCTCATCTTTGCCAATAATTCATCGTCTTTCTGGATGGCAATAATCCTATCATCAATGAGTGGCTGCACACGAATATGTGAGACGCTCTCCAACGGTTCCTCTAACGTAAGCTTCTGCTCGAAGTCTCGCAAAAACTCAACCATGTTCCATTCATCGATCATCAGCGGAGCCCGTAAATGCTATAGTTTTCTTGCGGTTCAACGTATCTGCCACAAGGTTAGCCTCACCAGGATGGTAGGAGACCTTGAACTTGAAGTCCTTAAAGGTTTCCATCCATCGTCGCTGCCTCATATTCAGGTCCCTCTGCGTGAATATGTACCCGAGGCTCTTGTGTTCACAAAAAAACTCAAACTCCTCTCCATAGAGATAATGTCTCTAGAGCTTCAATGCAAAGATAACAGTTGCCAACTTTAGGTCGTGTGTAGGGTAGTTTTTCTTGTGTTTCCTTAATTGTTGCAATGCATAGGTAATAACCCTGTCCTTCTGCATTAGAACATAACCCTAACCAACACAAGAAGCATCGGTGTATATAGTATACTTGACCCCTTGCTCTGGCAATACTAACACAGGGGCGGACGTCAACTTGTCCTTTAGTTCTTGAAAAGCCGCTTTTGCTTTCTCATTCTAGGCAAACTTAAAGTCCTTCCAAGTCAGCTGAGACAACAGTCTGGCTATCTTGGAAAAGTCCCTAATAAATTGATGATAGTACCATGTTAGGCCAAGAAAACTCCTCACTTCTGTAACCAAACCGGGCTACTCCCAGTCCTGAACTATGGTCACCTTAACGAGGTCCACCGCTATCCCTTCCTTGGAAACCACATGTCCTAGGAACTTAACCTCTTCTTTCTAGAAGTCACACTTCTTGTACTGGGCAAACAACTGGTTCTTCCTAAGAGTATCAAAAACTGCTCGCAGGTACTCCTCGTGCTCCTTCCGACTCTTGAAATATATCAGGATGTCATCTATAAATACGATGACGAATCGGAACAGATACGGCCGAAACACCTGGTTCATTAGGTCCATGAATACGGCCGGTGCATTTGTGAGTCCAAATAACATCACAAGGAACTTATAGTGCCCAAAGCTGGTCCTGAACGCTGACTTCTGCACGTCCTCATTCCTGATACGCAACTGGTGATACCTTGACTGCAAATTGATCTTAGTGAAGTATTGTGCCCCTTTCAACTGACCAAACATATCATCTATCCTGGGAAAAGGATACTTGTTCTTCACTGTCACTTGGTTCAATCTACGATAATCAATACACAATCGCAGTGACCCATCCTTCTTCTTCACAAACAACATAGGTGCTCCTTAAGGAGACACACTCTGTCGTATGATGCCTGCATCCAACAGATCGTCGATCTATCTCCTCGGTTCCTTCATCTCACATGGAGGCATGCGATACGTTAGAAGAGATATAGGTGTCGCACCAGGCACCAGGTCAATAGTAAAATCGATCTCGAGCTGAGGAGGAAATCCAGGTATTGTCCTGAACATGTCTGTGAAATCCTGAACTATAGGCGTGTTCCCAAGTGGTAGCGTAACAACTAATGCGGTAGTACCAACTGACCTAAACTAGGAATGTAAAGGTCATGCCCTCAGGTCCATGGGCTATGACCACTCTAGTATCATAATCGATCTCTACCTTCATCTCAGTGAGCCAATCCATCTCGAGTATCACATCGTAATGACATAGCAGGGCAATAATCAGGTCGACGAGTACTGTTCTGCTCCCTAAGTCTATCGAACAACCCTTACACACCTTGGTAGTATCTGAGAAGGTCCCTGTGGCAGTAAGGAGTCTCAATCCAACCATAAGACTAATTTTCAACCCTAATTGCTTGACTGCTGCGCATGAAATGATGGAGATAGTGGACCCGGTGTCCACCAATAAGAAGATTGGTATACCTTGGATATGTGTTGTAACTTTGAAGGCCAGAGGTGTTGCAACTACTGTCTCGAATGCCTCAGCTGCAAGTGAGTGAACACGAGCCTGTTGAGAACAATTCGATTGTGGCACCATGGGCCGTTGAGGTGGCCTAAATCGAGATGGAGGTGATCGGTAAGATGGCTGTGCAGGTAGTACCGATCGTAGAGGTGGAGCCGAGATAGCTAAGGGCATCTTTCAGTTGATCTTCTGAGGGGGCATAAAGCCGTTGTCCCTCATCCCTATGAAACAGTAGGTGTGAGAATGGCTCGACCTCTTGCAGTAGGTGCAATATATATCAGGTCACCTCGGCTGTGTCGGTGGAGCCGTAAGCCGAGGAGGAGAATATGCTCGTGACCTCTTACCAAGGAACGACCTGCTCGGTAAATCCGGTTGAGGCCTCAGAGCTATGGGCACGCACATACGGGATAATCTGTCCCCATCCTGCTCAACACGGAAAGACATGTTCACTAGCTCAGCATAGTTAGGTATGCTAGCGTGACACATTTTTGTGTGTATCTCAGGTCGCAGACCCTCAGAAAATCGCCTCATTCGCATCGGCTGGTCTGCTAATATCAAAACAACATATCTGGCCAGCTCCGTGAACTTGTTCTCGTATTTTTCCACTGTCATCCCTCCCTGGCGGAGGCGAAGAAACTCTCCCTCCTCGTTATGGTAGGTGAGAGGGAAATACTTTCTATGGAAGCGTGTCTCAAAAGCTTCCCATGTTTATACATAGCCAGTAGCCACGGTCCTAAGAACTTTGTCCCACCAGAGACTGGCCTCCTTCACAACGTAGTGGCTTTAGCAACTTAGAGATGCGGTCAAGCCAATACTCAGCCTCCTCGGGTCTGTGAGTACCTGCAAATGTAGGAGATCAGAAGCGCTAGAATCGCTCAAATAAGCCACTAGCACCCACGTTTCTAGCAGGCTGCACAGGTGGTGCAAGTGCAGGCAGGACCGCGTACATGTTCTAGGTAATGGCCCCCGCAATGGTGGTCAAAAACTATTGTTGTTGTTGTTACTACTACTGCATCAATAACATTATCTGCTCTAACCTATCAGGAGGAGGAGCCAATTGAGGCATGTGTGGCTTCGAAGTAGACGCACGGTTCTGCTCTAGAACCGGAGGTGCAGAAGGAGTTGGCCCATTAGTGGGGTGAGTGGCCGGCTGAGAATCTAACATAGTCTTGTGATCTGGACCTAAACTGAGGTCCGTATGGCTATCACTGAGGGGAAGTGCCCCATCACTCGATTCACCAAGTGTAAGGCGTGTCATACTCCGAGTGCTCTTGGGTGGCATTCCCTATATACAACATAAGGTGCAACCCATGTAAGATTTAACATAAGAACAAACCCTCATCCAAACATCATTTACATTCTAAGACAAAGAAGCTTCATGCATTTCATTTACCAAAATTTGTCACAATACATGAGATATAGTTTTACATGAATTATGACAGAAGATGCATGCGAGTTAATCTACCAAAGCTTTAAACACTAAACATACTAACAACCAAACAAGTCTACTAAGGCTAGTACAAAGGAAGAATAAGAACAAAGCAAACTAAAAGGCGACTACACATGTGACTAGTCATCCGAATCTGGTGATGGAGGGGAGGCGCCCTTGTCTTGCATGCAACATAGGATAGCCTTTAAGGTGTGAGACACCTTCTTAAATTTCTATTTCATGAAGGCCCTATTCTCTTCAAGCTTGGCCCAGGTCTTACCAACCTCCTGTCGCAGGGCGACCTGGCCCTCCTCGATCTGAGTCAAATGGGCTTCTAAAGCAGCCCGATCACTGTCGCGCTCATGGGTAGCAGGAGGAGAGCCCTCTTCAGTGTCTTGGGCCTCCTTTTCTTCCTCTTCCTACTCTTCCTCTTCCTCGCCTTCTTCCTCTATCTCATTTCTGCCTTCTTCCTCGCTCTCTTCCTCTTCCCTTTCTGTCTCATCCTCACTCTCATCGAGTTGGGCTTGATGCTGTCGTGGCCCAATATTCATGTTGTTGAGAGTGGTGTCATTGATGAAATGGATCGGCGCAAGCCTCTCCGAGCCAAGTCTGTAGCCGAATTCATGAGCAAGCTTGCATATGAGTCGGTTGAATGAGAGTGAAATAGTTGTCCTAGGAGAGCGTGCAGCCTGCATTATCTGGAGTAGTACATACGTATGCAGGCACAACTTATCTCCTTACCCAGCTCGGTATAAGAAATCTACCATCTGACACGTGCACTCGCTGCGATTGTTCCATCTAGGATACACATTGTGGGTGAAGATGTGGTGGAGCAGGCGGAAGTCAGGAGTCATTCTGGATGCCAAGAGGTAGTTACCTCGATTTCAGTGGACCAGTCAGCCATAAAGAAATCGTGTATGACGATCTCTTTCACGCACACTCCTGAGGCTCTTCTCACTAGCATGAACCTCTCCACGCGACATTCCTATGATTTGGGCTATCAAATCCACATTGACAATGGATTCCCGCCTTCCCATAGGGATAAAGAACAGTAAAGGCTCCAGCAGCGGGTCTCGTATATGGGCGTAGAAGGCTCGGACAGTGCTCTCATTCATACGTGACTTACCCTCAAATATGGGATCCCACCCGACATCCAACAAGAGATCCATCACCGGATAAAGCCCAAACAGCTTCTCATCCACGTGTGCTTCAAAGAGAACCCTACGGCCTTAGAATCTTTCATATGTCATATCTGCCAGTAGAGCTCTTTCGAGAGGAAGCTGAGGATAGAGATCCTGCTTCATCCTGATCTTCCGATCGACATTCGTACTTGCTTGAACGCACAATTTCCTCCTGGGATGGGTAGGGTAGCTAGGCCCAGCTTCATCCATAGAAGCCCTCTTCTTTCCCATGAGAGAAAGAAGTGAGGAAAGGGAGAATATAGTAGCCACGAGCTCGAAAAGGGCCATGCAAGTCAAGGAAGCTTAAGAGATGAAATGGGTTGGTGGATTTGGAGATGTATGAGACACAAAATATGGTTTTGTAACAAAGAGGGAGGAAATAAGGGACATAGAAGATGGGTTTTGATGAAAATGGTGGAGGGGTGTATGAAATGAAGAAAATGAAGAAGATATGAGAATGGATGGAAGATTTGAGAGACAAAAATAGAATTCTTGAGAGATTGAAAAGCTTGGAGGTGTGTAAGAGAGGGAAAGGAAGCAAATGGGGGTGTTATAGGGGTCCCCACACATTTTGGTGGGCCCCACTACAATGTATAGGCATTGGCCCGCCCGGCCCACTATGGCCTGATAGGCCCGGATGATCCGAGCGGCGAGGCCTCTCCGTACCGGCAATGGCATCGCCGATTGCTGGACAATGGTGAGGGCTCACCCTAAGGGAGATGCTATCCCCCCCAGGGTGTTAAAAATGTACGGGGTCCACTTTGGATCCCCCGATTTGCACCTTTAGGCCCCTGAGTCCGTTTGAGGCATTTCGGGTTCCATCTAACGTATATTCACGCGTTTTGGATTGTTTGAGTGTGGAATATGTCAAATTATCATCTAAACCTATCGATTGACGGTCTAGAAAGGAACTGGGATCACCTCACATGATCACAAATGCGTACGGGTCCTTTTTTAATAGTCAGTTTCGTTCGTTGGCGAAACTTAGAATCCTACGATCATTTCTACGTTTTAATGCTCCCTCCTAGGTCAAAGTATGTCATGTACGTCATGTGACCATAACCCAGGTCTAGTTCAATCTAAATCATGGTCTGGTACCAACTTGTAATGCCCTGAAAATCAGGGGTCGAGCATGCAGTGAATATTCAAAAACGTAGAAATGAGATTAGTCAGTTATCACATACACTCAGACAGGCGTAGAATATTAAAAAAGATACTAATATTCATACGCAGAGATAGGAGTGAAGTGTAGGTGATAGCATGTAGTGAACATCATCATGGAGCGGAGTGCGATAGTGTTGTGTCGTCCCAGCGACAAGTTATCATGTCCACCAATTGTTGGACGGTTTGCTGCACACTTAGCACCATCTGTTCCAGGACAGTAAATCTCTCGTTCACTGACTCCCTGAGCTAAGAGACATCATGCTGAATGGCGCCAAGCTTGTCTTGATGAAGCTTAGATCTTTTCATATGCCCAGCTCCTGATGTTGATGGAGCATGTTGAGATCCAGATGCTTCTTCTCCGACCATCTCAGCTCTACCCATGGGAGCGTCGCTAGCCCCACCTTCTTCCTTAACTTGAATGCCTTCCTCTAGGGGTTCCTCAGGGTATTTTTGAAATTTCAGATCCATCCTTTGGATGTTGCTTTTATTGAATGTTTGGAGAGGGAGTTCAAGATCATTTGTAGTTGGGAACCCTATGGCATTACAGATTGTATTGATGATCCAGAGATATGGTAGGAGAATGTCCTTAGCCCTATGAAAAGCGTACACTAACTGATACACAATCAGGGCAGGCAGACAGATCTTGACCCTAGCGGCGATTGAATAGATTATCATAGTCATGAAGCCGGTGAGATTAGCTCTGTTGGAGCCTCTAGAGTAAATATTCGAAACGAGAATACCATAAAGGACTCGATAACGTGGTTCCATGAACTTGACTTTCAGGGCATTCCCTTGGTACCACTCAACATCACGATTATAGCAGGGAAATTTAGTGACTTTGGACTAAACTTCCGGATCTTCATGTCCATATCAGGGATTCCTACAAGAGATAAGGTAAGCTTGAATATTCCTACTACAGACCCTGGAGTGATCAGCACATCATCACCATCTATAGTTACGGAGATGGATGGAGGATCAGATGTCGGAGAATGACTGGCAGCGAAGAAATGGTAAGTTCGTTCAATCCAATATGATCCACCAAAGTCAAGAATCGGTAACCAATCTATGGTGGCAAATAGAGGTTCCAGATTATAAGGAATCAAGCAGCTTCTGTCGACTTTTCTTTCGGGAATAACCTCTCTCCCTGCAAATTTTGCTAAGACCGGATTAGCTTGCACAGGTGGAGGAGCCTGTGCCTCAGACTCGCCACGTCTTGAACTTTGCCTTGTAGGGGTTCCACGGTCTGGGTCCCTTGCCTTTGCTCTTGTAGTAAGCACCTTTTGTTAGGTAGATCTCGAAGACTCCCCCTGTTCGAATGCTTTTCCTTTGTCTTTTCCCATCCAGACAAAATAAATTTTGAAAACTTGGGAAAAGAAGACAAAATCCTTCAACACGAAGTACCCGACCAAAAAGGTAAGATTTTCAAAGGAAGAGATGAAAAGATAGTACCAGTTCCTGAGTACTTTCTGGGACCCACCAAAGACCCGAGAGTTTGAGCCAAAACGAATGGAAAACCCTTTCTCGAACAAAATGAAAGTCTTTTTGCTCGACCGCCTTTTATCAGGTGCTTGCTTTCGATTTTATCGACGACCCTCATTCGATGTTATTGATAATAGCTTCGATAATATTCTTGATCAAGTGACTTTTCAAATTCTGAAGAGATGTTGATAATATCGACTCCTTATCGATTTGATCGAGAATGCCCGACAGACATATCAGACGTAAATGTTTTTCAATTTTCAGCATTCAGACAACCATACATGTATACTTTTAGTATGTAAATTTATTAACAGCATACACAGAAAAATTTGTACAATCATTGCACACATCAAAATTATAAACATTTGATTGTTTATATACAAAAGATGGAGGTGAAGAACCTCAGATGTATCATTTTAAGCTCAGCAGAAAGAATCCTCATTTTAGCGCATGTTCAGATCTTTGATGCATGATCTGAATTAATTCTTCCTTATCCATTTCACTTTGTTAATCGATTTGGGTGGTGGTGCAAGGGCATTGCTTCTATCCATATCCTTAAGAGGACTTTTAAAGTTATGTATTTCTCTGGTTAATAATTTGTTAACATGATTTTGACCAGAGTTAGGTTTAGTCCTCCTAGGTGTTATGCATTCAAACTTATAATGACCTGAATCACCACACAAATGACATACTCGAGTTGTTCTGGTTTTGCTTCCAGAAGCAACAAATTTTTCAGTTCTAGGTGCTGCATTTCCAGCCTTTGGGTTAAATTTTTCATATCCTAGGCCGCTTTTATCCTTTCCAGGTCTTCTCATTCCCAATTATTTTTCTAGCTTTTTGTCACAATGGGAAAACTTGTAGTTTATCTTGGTCATCTTCTTAAATTCTTCTAGATCAAACAGGAGTGTATGATTTTCATTGCAGAGAAGTCTATTCTTATCTTCTAGCAGCTCAACCTGTTTGTTCAGTTTATCAGACTCATTTTCAAGAAAGGTATTAATTAGTTCAAGTCTATCATTATCTATATGATATTGTTGCAGATCATTTATTAATTATGTGTTGATTTCCAATGTGTTATCCAAATCTTTCTGCAGCAACTTACTTTTGTTCTCCGCTATTCCGAGTCTCTTAAGGATATTTATGATATGAATATAGAGTTGATTATAAGCATCTTGCAGTTTCTCTTTTTTATTTCTTCTTCTTCTTCTTCCCCAGTTTCCTCATTATCAGATGAAAATGATTCAGTGGCTTGCTGCTCTTTCTCGTTCTCAGATTCAGTGGGAATGATTGAAGCAGTGAAGACCATGAGTATTTTCAATGATTTCTAATCTCCATCGCTTTATGAGTCATTAGATTATGAATTTGACTCCTCAGTATCATCCCACGTGGGAGCCATTGCCTTGCCCTTAGTTTTTTTGTTTGGGCATTCGATTGATAGGTGTCCATACTCATGACAGGCATAACATTGTGGTTCTTTGGTTCTTCTACCAAATTTGCCTGAAGAAGGTTTGTTGTTCACCTTTCTTCCTCTAGAAGGCCGGCCATGATTTTTCTAAAAGAACTTCCTGAATCGTTGTGCCAGCAAGGCCACTTCCTCATCTTCATCTTCATTTTCGCTCTCACTGCCCTTCTGTAATGTTTTCTTAGAATTTTTTAGGACAATTATTTTGGATTTTTGGGTTTTTTTGAAGTGTAGTTTAAAAGTTTGTAGGGAACTTACTAGTTCTTCTACTTTCATTTCATCAATGTTCCTACACTTCTCAATTGTTGTAACCTTGGGATTAAATCGTTCCGGTAGGGATCTTTGAATTTTCCTACAACTTTTCGGTACCGGAACTTTTTCTCCCAATCCACACATAGAGTTGCAAATAATATTCAACTTGGTGAAAAACTCCATAAACGTCTCATGCTCTTCCATTCTGAGACTTTCGAACTGTGAAGTCAAGAGTTGTAGTTTGGACCTCTTCACAGTGCTTGTGCCTTCATGGGTTATTTCTAATAAATCCCATGCTTCCTTGGATGTCCCATACATACTTATCTAATTGAATATATCCCGGGACATGACACAATAGATGACGTTCAGAGCTTTAGCTTCAGCAGTTTATTTTTCTTTGTCAAACGCTGTCCACTTTTATTTGGATTTGGGTTTTGTGATGGTTGTGCCACTGTCAAATATGATTTGTTCAGTTGGTGGCACATATCCGCTTTAAACTATATCTTAAACATCATGATCCAAAGATCTCAGAAAGTACTATATTCTAGCCTTCCAGTATGCATAATTTGAGCCATCAAATACTAGAGGTCTAGTGACTGATGAGCCCTCTCCTTTGGCCATATTCCCAACTTCAGTCAAGATCACTCCCTAGGCGGTGAAGCCCTTAAAGAGAGACTCGCTTTGATACCAATTGAAATGGTGGTGAAGACTGCACTAGTTGAAGAAGGAATATATTAATATGTCCTACAGGGGGGTGAATAGGACTTTTTAAAGTTTTTTACAGCTTTACTTAGAAATCCTATTTCACCAATCCTATGAATATGCAATATATCAGGATTACTCAAATGTAACTCTACTAGCTTCCAAGCCTGGTAAAGGATCCAATCACAAACTATTCAAGGGATAGCAATATATAATCTAGTTTATGATGGATGTGACTGTGTATGTGTGTGAGGTGTGATCAGATATATAAATATGAATGCATTGACATAAATCACAAGCACAGAAGATGAGCAATCACAAACACAGTCATTTTTATAGTGGTTCGACTACTTGTCTACTACACTCCCGGTAACCGCACTCAACCCTTGAGTGTACGGAATTTCACTAAGGAGGTTTCACAGCGGTTCACCTCAAATCTAAGGTTTTAAAACAGGTTCACCTTTAACCTTTACAACCTACACTGAGGCTGACTGTTTATGCACTCACGAGCAAGGGTCAACACAACGCATACACTTTTAGGTACACTGGCCAAGGATCTTCCATAAGACCCTACTGGAGGTTCTTACACGGTTCACCTCAAACCCAGAGTTTTATTGGTTCACTCCTAACCAGATGTTTATGCTTTCCAAAGAGCAAGGGTCCACACAATGCACCCACCACATACACTCCCGCCGAAGGCCTCCTTGAGAACTTCAAAGGGTGAGAACCACGTAAGACCCAATCTTACAAAGGAATGATCACAAGTATCCTTTTGACTCTAGATACTTACAAATAAGTTGATGAGTCTCGGTAAGCACAATGCCGAAGATCTCCTCCTTCTTGTTGACGAAGAGTCTTCTGCTCCCTTAATCCGCAACACAAAATAATATACCAATTTTCGGCTTCGGGTTAGGTCAAGGTTATGATGGAATCCTACTCTCTAAATGTTTTCCTATAAGGAAGATAGAGTAGTTCCAATCATCTAAGCATTCAAGGCATCCCAGCTTACTGATTTGCCATTAAAGTAGTAGCTGGAGGATCCTTGAATGCAGAAGTTCATTCCCCAATCCACTCTATTTAATATCAATGGTAAGGGTGGATTGGAGGATGAACTTCCTTGAGAGAAAGAGCTTTGGGTATATGATCTAAGGTTAAACACTCAAAAGCTCTCTCTACTTTCTCTCCCAACAACAATGGACGAGTCCTCTATATATAGGAAAAAGGTTCCAATGAAAATAAAACAGTCACATTTATGATTGAGTTCCATATCATCGAGCGTATACTCTCGATAGCATCGATGGTCTGCTCGATGACTCAAACTCAAAGTCATACGCTTTTGAAAACCTTTTTCCAGTTGGTCGATGAATCCAAACCACTGTCAATGTCATCGAATTTCGAACTCCGATTCCATCGATGGTAGGATCGATCTATCGACACTTGAAAAATGAGAGAGACTTGACATGAAATATTTCAGGTTTTTAGGGTATGATCGAGGGTCAACCGATGTCATCGGAATTTGTATACCATTGATATCGAAGGCAGTGTCGATGCATCAATAAATCTTAAAGATTTACCAGTAACTCGATGGACAGTTTGTGTCCAGTTTCGATGCAATCAACTTGGCCTCGATATCATCGACATATGAATATCGATTTCCTCGAATGACCCCCGATCAAAGTTAAAAACAACCTGAAATATCTGCTAGAAGAAATGCGCCCCCATGATCGATATCATCGACAGTCTTCCGATTTATCGATATTTGATTTAAGATTATATCGGGAAGAGCATCGATATATCGAAGGAATTTGAGATTTTCTTTAAAAAACAGGGGCGCCGGAAATTTGCATGTTGATCTTATCGAGCCACTTTCGATGGGCTTGAGATTTGAGTATCGATGGTATCGATAGGTGTATCGATACATCGATAATTCGTCCAGGTATATTGTGAGGTTGCATCGAGGATTTGACAGCGCGGGTCGATCATATCGAGGGTGTTTCGATAAAATCGACAATGCAAGAAAAACTTAGAGATTTTCCTATTTTGAAAAAGTTTTCTCACCATAAAACCCTATGATTTTCTAACATATTTTTAAGGGTTTTATTCACCTGGTGTTTTGGGACATGGGATGTGAGGCTTTAAATTTACCTGTGGCGAGCTTGCACACATTCGGTTGAGGCAGACGCTTGAATTGATCTTCCTCTCAGGCTCTGTAGACAATCTGACTCAACACTCACGTAACTTGACAAATCAGGGCACTTTTAAGTACAACTCGGATTTATCGAACTTGTCTTGTGTGGCGTAACGACCTCGGCCACTAATTTGGGAATCATTATCGATTGCCTGGACTATATCGTAGCCCCAATCACACTCCAAACAATAGCATTCACATGTAATAGTCAAAGACAGCATGTAACAACTAATCTAAGTATAGATCTCATTTGAGCATTTTAATAACAAATAGTACACATGTTATCATGCATAGGCATTTCATCTATAAATCACATGGTAGTAAAATATGTTACATAAAGGAAATTGTAGTTATAGATAAGAGAATTGAGAATCCTATCTCAACATCCTCATTAAATACATTTCAATAAGCATTTTCTCATTCAGGCATTTTATCAAATACTTAAACTACACATATCAACATACATGTAATATAGTAGTTATAACATGTATTATAGCAAATCCTTTCACAAGGGAGTTGCCACACGTACAACAATCATGTATCCTCAAACATCAATCATAACAAGCACAAATCATAATTCCATATTCAATCAAACATTTCAACAAACACATAAAATGCATTAAAATCAACATAGTACACATATATATGTAATATACGAAAAACATCGTATCTAAGCGCATGTGATAGCAATCAAGTCAGTTATAAATCATTAACTGACATTGAAAGCCTTAAAAACCATAATCTAAACGTTTATAGTCTGCACCTTTCGCCAGTAAACTCGTATCGAATTCAATTTAAACACTACATCTTTGTTTATGACATAACGGTAACCTATAGTATGAAATAAGTTACTTCACCATTTACTCTATTTGGATACCTAAAACAGGTTAGTGTTAAGATTTCTTACCCAACAATGGAATCGGAATCATCGGTGTAGAGATACGGGAGAGGTGATTCAACACGTAGAGTGGTGAGATCGAATCCCAGTAACTATCTCCCACTCTCTCTCACTTCTCACATTTTCCTTCTCTTTTCTCTCTTCTCTCTCCTAGGGTTAGGAAATTCGTATGGAATGAGAGAGGGGTGGGTAGAGGCCCTTATATAGGCCCAGAACTAGTGTAAATGGCCCCAGGGCCATAATATACTTAGGTTATATCTAAAAGTCGTCTGTTTCGGGCCAACGGAGCTCATATGGAGGCCCATTTTCTGCATATGGTATGGAGAAAGTTCCCTGACATTGGATCCAGGTCAGGTTAAAATTTTGGTCCAATCGGATCAATGGATCGACTACGGAGGACCTGTTTCAGTTCAATGGTCATTGTTACTCGATCAGGGCCACAAGTATACTGACATTGTTGGAAATTTTTCCTAATTCGAGGGTGTAGTTGGGTCAGAATCTGATGGTCTGAAATCTTAAATTTGGCCTCCAAGCGAACCGCCCAATTCACTTCAATCTGACTTCATTTTCTAAAGATATTCGTGTTTTTCACACACTTTACTCAGGGCTCTAGTTGTAAATTTCGGGATACTATTTGGACTTGATTTCTGAGGTGGTTGTCAAGCCCAGTAAGGCGGTCATAACCATATAGTTTCGTGGTTATCAAACTTTCAACGCACGGTACAGGTCCAATACGGAGTTTCAATGCACTCCCGAAAGCAACTTGGTTTTACGATTGATCTTAGGTTTTTAGGTATTGTAGAGTTAGCGATTCTACTGGTTTTGGGTCTTACAGTTCGTATAAAAAGTGGTGCAAGCTAATCTATCGATTAATTCAGTCTAGTACTTAATTAATTTCTGTCTAATTTCTAAAGGATTCGGTTCTTAGTGATTTCTGCCTGAGGTGGTACTCGTGTTTTTGTACAGATTTTTCCGAGACATTACAGCAAGAGGAGCTGACTCGCCAGTCTCCTCTACCTCGAGAACAGTGGGGTCGGGAGCCGAGCTCGGCACTTCTTCCACCTCCCTCCGAGCTGTAGAGGATGGAGATCTGACCTTCCCCTTACTCTTAAAGGTCGGCTTCTTCTTCTTCTTTTGCACTAGCTCAGCAGGAGGGAGTGCAACCTTGCGTTTTAACGGCCTTGCCTCCGACATAACTATGTAAGTGCTATTGTGTAAATCAAATGCCCATAGTGTTATCAAATTTTGTTGTGCCAGACCATTTAGAATTTGAATCATGCTTTGAGTTGAATTGATCATGTTTTTACATTGCAAAGTTGTCTACATCTTCGTCGAACTTGCCTACATCTTCAAGTTGAAGAGAAGATTGTCGAAGTTCATGGTTTCAAGCTCAAATTCAAGAACTAGGCTCAAGAACTCAAGTTCAAGTTTCAAGTGCAAATATTGTACGCTAAAGACTCAAGAACTCAAGCGTAACTCAAGCTCAAGTTCAAGAGATCGAACTCAAGCTTCACGTATCACAAAGTATCAAGGTTCTGAAGTAAATGATGTTTCAATTGTTCCAACTCACAAATAAGGTATGGATGACCCTAGATTGACCATAGGTTGTGTCATATTCATTGCATATTGTATGTGGGTCATTTCATATGTTTATAAGTCATTTTCTCGACTAGTCTTAGTCCTTATTCGACTAGTCTAAGTACTGGCTTGACCAGTCTAAGAGTTTTCTCGACCAGTCCAAGGTTTATTGTGAATTTTCAGAATTTTCTATTGGACACTCGACCAGTCTTGGAGACTGGTTGACCAGTTGAGTGAACAGTACTTGACCAGTCGTGTAGGCTCGACTCAAAGTCCAGCAAGCTTTTCTTATCCCACTCGACCAGTCGAGTGCAGGCCACTCGACCAGTCGAGTAACGACATTATCTTATTGCGCTAGAAAATTTGAAAATTTGTTGATCCTTCGACCAGTCGAACTGACCCTTAGACTAGTCGAGTGAACATTATTTTCACCTATAAATAGAGCACGAATTTCAGAGTTTTTTCATTCATTGAAAGCCAAATCAAGACACCACTTTGAGAGATAAGTTTGTGAATTTATTAAGTTATATTGTGCTCATTTTAAATTCTCTTTAAATAGCTTTTGTAATTTGATTTTGTGATCTTTATTCCAATCTTACTTTAAGAAGGGATTTGTGTTTTTCCCCTTTCTTGAGATCAAAATCAAATCAAGCAAGCCCAGGGTGATTTAATTAAAAATCATTTAGAACTAGAACCTTTTCATATGAGAGACTGGACATCAAACATCTTCGTCTACATCGGATTGGTTCTACCGGGCTTCTTCAAAAGGAGAAATTCTAGATAAGTACATTTACATTTTGTATATCTCTTTTTGGTTTTTGAGGTTGCGCCAGAAAAATTGCTTTTTGGTTTCGTCTGAGGTCATCTAGAAAATCTTAGAGTGTGGGGTTTTTGTAATTGTGTAAGCCCAACTAAAGACACAATTGTGAAGGTTTTAAGGTAAACCTTGAAAAACTTTTTTCATAGTGAATGCTAATATCTCGAGGGAGTGGATAGCACTTTTTAGGAAACACGGGGAAACATTGGGAAAATAGTTGAATTTTTCAATGAAACTTCAGGGTTTATTAAAAAAGACATTAATACACACTTTTAAATCATAAAATCTTAAAAAAGAAGTGCACATAATAGGTTTCCTTTGTATAGGGTCCTAAGTTATGCATTGTCCGATTTAACTAAGACAACTATATCCAATATCCCTATCATCCGTTTTGCCACATCATTTTAGGACATGATGCAAAAAATGAAGTAGATCCAATCATCAGGTAGACCATATCATAGGAAACAATGGTGATTGACCATTAATGGGCCACACAAGTTTTGGATCAAGCTGATAATTGTTTTTTCTCTTCATTCAAACTTATGTGAAGTTATCAGCAGATTGGATGCCTAATAAAATATAGGGAAAATTAAGATGCTGTAACGCCCTAAAAATCGGGGGTCGAGTGTAACTCAACTCCCGAGTTCCAACGCATCACTTATGCAACATGTTTAATGATGTTTGTATGTTGTCTGTGTTAGAGCAGTAAACATGAATGAGATTATACCAAAGCAGCAATTCATACTCCAGATCAATTGTATAAAAGCAAGCGGAAGACTGAACTGTATATATATGTATGTAAAGAAACAAAATAAACGATTCATTCTCCAGAGTATGAATCCATCTGAGTCCATATACATTTCTGTTTATAATCAAAAAGTCAAAAATAACTAGGTACAATCCCTGTGGAACCCATCGATCCTGGCAACCTAGTGGAAGCCGCCAGAGAACTGCATATACGAGAACTCCTCCTGGTCCTCGTCATAATCAGGCTCCGCCTCCAAAGTAGTCGGATCGCCTAAACCTGAGACAGAGTCTGGTTGGTGTGCGCAACACCGTCCCGTAACGTGGGAGTGAGTAGCTAACTCAGTGGAACGATAAGGCATAAGTTATCATGTTATCAGTACAGTCAAGCAGTAATGATAAAGCAGTAAATCAAACACTCCTAGATACTCTGATTAATGCAAGATTGAATGCGGTTATGATGGATGCCCTCGCCGACATACTCCCTCATGCGACACCATCTCACGTTCGCGGCATGCTTACATCCCACAGTGCTCCACATCTTCCAGGCACATGCGATGCATGATGAGTATGATTACCGAGTTTTTAATTAGTCCGTTTCAAACAGCAGGATTGGGAAACTAAGGTACCTCCCTTGTATCATTTCCAAACATGATCCAATCTAGGGTCGTCAGTCCTAGTTAATATCAGACGATGGTGTGTTTTCTAGGTCACTGCAGAGGCTGCCTAGGCTGTTACGTACAAAGGTTGCACCACTCCCCCATCACCCCTTAAACGATTCATCACTATACAGAAACAGGCCTAGTTCATACTCTATATATCGCGGCGAACCCTAAGGCACACTGCAATTTCAGAATATGCTCGCGGTCACTACAAAGGGTCGCTGTGTACATTACGCACAAAGGTTGCACCACTCCCCCATCACCATATCAATGTAGGCCAACAGCGCGAATATAGTGTCCCATACCACCATAATCGGCTCACGAGTTAAGTTGCTCACTGGTCACTACGAGGAGGCACGTAGCCCCAGCGTAGGTCGACAGCTCGACCACGGTGTCCCATACCACCATGCCCGACTCATGAGTCTTAGCGGATCGAGGTACCATGGTTAACGGAATTTTCACTGGTAAGTTTGGTACCCTAGGTTCAAGCATTAGCGATCAAACATGGTGAACATACATAAGACACACGGTTTACTTGACGTGTTCGGCTGGCTCGAGCGCACAACAAGTTGAGCGATATGAAGCGCAAAAGCACCTCGTGTGGCCAACCACTATCGCCAACTGAAGTACGACACGGGTTTGCCAACACATCATGTGTGGCGGAACGAATTCCGACCACATCTTCAAGTCTGATACCGGATGCCTGGACTATGAATATAGTCCCAAGCGCAGTCAAATCCTAACCATAGCATGTGAAATACGGCATGATAACATGGTAATTCAAGAACACTAGCAATCATATTATAAAGCATATCATGAAGCATATTAATAAACAAGTCACAAAGCATGTTCAAAAGCATGTTATAAAGCATTATGCAAATAGGGATACAAATACTTATATTTCATAGGTGAGTGGTTAGAGTGAACAACCACATGGAGAATGTCATATGTGACTCTAAGGTAGCTGAGAATCCCATCTCAGCACTTACCTAAGGTTCTAACACTTACACTCACAAGTGATTTCACCAACACTTGGAATGCACTATTTCAACATACATGACGTATGCTAGAGAAATGTGTACTAGGGTTGTCCATTTGCCAAACTAATATTTTATACATATACATCATATTCATACAGCAAATGAACCTGACAATCATGTCAGCAAAATTTATACGTATAGGGTACTTCCTAGTGTACCCAGTTTCGACATACATAGTGTTTACAAGGGAGCTTGTAATACGGCGATTCCTTTCGCCAAGCTAGTATTTTATTCATATATTGTATAATCATATATTAAATAAGTATGTCAAACATTATTCCAAAAGACATACGTATACGGTATTTCTAACATACACAATCTCAACATACGTCGCATTTACAAGTGAACATGTATTTTGGCGATTCCTTTCGCCAAACTAGTATTTTATTCATATATTATATAATCATACATTAAATAAACATGTCAAACATTTATCCAAAAAAAATACGTATACGGTATTTCTACGTATACCTAGAATATGTGAAATTCCATATTTCACAACGTTAATCGAAACAGGAAACGGAAAGCACTTTGTACATGTGCAATTGCATGAAGATCATGAATCTACCATTATCTGACATTGAAAGCGTTGAAAACCGCAACTTATACACTTAAAGTCCTCACCTTTGCCTTTGGAAACGAAACGAATCAGCAAGGGTAGTAGAACTTCCGTATACGGGAGATTTCTAGCCTAAAGAGTGGAATCGGTTAGTCATTACACAACCCACATCGATCCCACTTCAAATCAGACCTAGGGTTAGGGTTTCTTACCTTCAAATGGGATGGAAACTGCCGGGAAAGCGCCTAGAATAGGGCGGTGTAGGCCGTGTAATAAGCCAAAGCAGGAGGAGGGAAATCGGCAACAAACTCCAAGTCTTTCTCTCTCTTTTCTCTCTCTCCCTTTAGGGTTTTTCTCCAAAATTCGTATGGCTGTGAGAGGGGCTGTTCTAAGCTCCTTTTATAGCCAAAAACATTACGAAATTAGACTCAGGTTCAAGGGGTACTGCTAATATAGGATATTCATCGCTTTTTCCACAAAAGGAAGTTCTGGTGGCCCTCCTTGAACCAAACGTCAGACTTAAGCTCACCATCTATGGATCTACGTGGGATTACGTTTTTGACTCGATCGGATTCCCAGATCGCACGTGGCGGACCACTTTCAGTTCGACGGTCAGTGAGCCACGATCGAAATTCTAAGTACATGTAAATGTTCTGAAATTTTCTTAATCCGAGGGTGTAATTTGGTCGATTCGACGGTCGGGTTGCTTAATCGACGCGTCAACGAATGATGCGAGATCACTATTCCGGATATTTATTTTGGATGGGAATAGTGTTTTTCACACTCCCTCGCTCCGAATCGAAACGAATGCCCATGGAACATCGGATGGAGCTGATTTTTGAGATGATTGTTAAGCCCAGTGGGCGGTCCTAGTTCCTTAGCTTCGGGTTGATCGGTCTCCGATGTGCGATCTAGACCTAATCCGAAGTTTCGTTTCATTCCCGAAGCAGACGGGAAATGAGTTTGGTTCTAAACTTTAGGGTAACCTAGCGCCAATGATTCTGCAACTTTTGGGTCTTGCAGATCGTATTTAAAGCGATCCTAACGGATTTCATGACTAATCGAGTTTAGTACTTAGTTAACTTTGTTAAATTTCTAAAGAATTTAATCCTACGTGATTTCTGGTCGAGGTGGTACTCGACCCAATGTACGGAAATTTTCAGGTCGTTACAATTTACCCCCCTTAAACAAAAAATTTCGTCCTCAAAATTTATACCTTTTCGTAGTCCTCGAGAATCTGAGGGTAGTTCTTCCTGACCTCGGCCTCAGTCTCCCAGGTAGCTTCCTCCTCGGAATGATGTGTCCAAAGCACCTTCACAAGTGGGATGACCTTGCTACGCAGTACCTGCTCCTTCCTGTCAAGGATGCGCGTCGGGCGCAACTCATATGTAGCATCCTCGCTCAACTGTACCTGCTCCCATCTGATGATATGCGAAGGATCAGGAACGTACTTCTTCAGCATAGATACATGAAATACGTTGTGTACGGAAGAAAGTGGTGTAGGCAAGGCGAGACGATACGCCACATCACCCACTCGATCCAGTATCTGAAATGGACCGATAAACCTCGGTGTGAGCTTCCCCTTCTTCCCAAACCGAAGGACTCCTTCATAGGGGAAACCCGAAGGAACACATGATCACCGAGGCCTCGAACTCCGGCGGTCGCCGCCTCGTATCGGCGTAACTCTTCCGCCTGCTCGCGCCGTGAGTAATCGACGCGATAATGTCTACCTTCTGCGTAGTCGCTGTACCAACTCAGGGCCAATCGGACTACGCTCTCCAACCTCTGCCCAACAGTGCGGTGCCCTACAAGGTCGACCATATAGAGCCTCATATGGGGCCATGCCAATCGTCGCCTGGAAGCTATTGTTGTAGGCGAACTCTGCGTACGGAAGACAGTCATCCCAGTTGTCCTTGAAGTCCAACACACACGCTCGCAACATATCCTCCAGAACCTGATTCACCCGCTCTGTCTGCGCCCATCGGTCGAGGATGAAACGCCAGCTATCGAACTTCAACTTCACACCCATCGCCTCACGGATACGAGTCCAGAAGATAGATGTGAACCGCGTGTCTCTCGTCCGACACGATCTCCAAAGGAACCCGTGCGGACGGACGATCTCCACGATGTACGGTCTAGCCGGCTCGTCTGCGAGTTCGTAACTCGATAGGGAGGAAATGGGCCGATTTGGTCAACCGGTCCACAATCACCCAAATGGAATCGTGCCCCTTCCTAGTCTTCGGCAACCACGATATGAAGTCCATGGAGATGAAGTCCCACTTCCACTCCGCTATAGGCATGGTGAAGTAGTCCAGGAGGTCGGCGATGTTCTGCCTTGACCTGGGCACGTCAGACATCGAGACACATACTCGGCAATGTGGGCCTTCATGTTATCCCACCAATACGTCCGTCTCATATCTGGTACATCTTCGTGCTACCAGGATGCATCGCAAACTTCGAGTTATGGGCAGACTCGAGAAGCTCGCGTCTCAAGTCAGGCACATCTGGAACACATAGGCGGCCACGGAATCGTAAACCCCCATCAGAACCAACTCTCCACTCGGAGTCCACGGCGTCGCTAGCCTGCTCTCGAAGCTCAGATAGCCGTATATCGCTCTCCTGGGCCTCAACAATCCTGTTGTCAATAAGTGGTCGCACCCGAACGTGCGCAACACACTCGAATGGCTCCTCGACAGTGAGTCTCTGCTCGAAGTCCCGCACAAACTCCATCATGTCCCACTCGGCTATCATCAGCGGTGCCGCAAATGCAATCGCCTTCTTGCGGCTCAACGCATCTGCCACAAGGTTCGCCTTGCCAGGATGGTAGGAAACCTCGAACTTGAAATCCTTCAAGGTCTCCATCCATCGGCGTTGTCTCATATTCAAATCATTGTGTGAATATGTATTTAAGGCTCTTGTGGTCGCAAAAAAGCTCGAACTCCTCACCGTAGAGGTAATGTCTCCAGAGCTTCAATGCAAAGATGACAGCCGCCAACTCCAGGTCATGTGTAGGGTAATTCTCCTCGTGCTTCCTTAATTGTCTCGAGGCATACGAAATCACCTTATCTTTCTGCATCAGCACACAACCCAAACCAACGCGAGACGCGTCCGTATACACCGTGTATTTCACCCCTTGCTCTGGCAATACTAGCACAGGGGCGGACGTTAACTTGTCCTTCAGCTCCTTAAAAGCTGCCTCCGCCTTCTCATTCCAGGCGAACTTCAGGTCCTTCCGAGTCAGCTGAGACAATGGCCTGGCGATCTTCGAGAAATCCCGAATGAAACGTCTGTAGTACCCAGCCAGACCAAGGAAACTCCTCACCTCGATGGAATCGATTCGGTGCTCTTGCGCAATCTGAACCGCGGACTACCTTAGCAAGGTCCACTGCTATCCCATCCTTGGACACTACATGTCCCAGGAACTTGACTTCCTCCTGCCAGAAGTCGCACTTCTTATATTGCGCGAACAACTGGTTCTTCTTCAGTGTATCCAATACCGCTCGCAAGTGCTCCTCGTGCTCCTCCCGACTCGTGGAGTATATCAAGATGTCATCGATAAAGACGATGACGAATCGGTAGAGGAAGGGCCGAAATACCCGGTTCATCAGATCCATGAACACGGCTGGTGCGTTCGTCAGACCGAACGACATCACCAAGAACTCATAGTGCCCAAAGCACGTCCTGAAGGCTGTCTTCTGCACGTCCTCCTCTCTCACGCGCAACTGGTGGTACCCTGACTGAAGGTCAATCTTCGAGAAATACTTCGCCCCCCTCAACTGATAGAACAGGTCATCAATCCTGGGCAAAGGATACTTGTTCTTCACCGTGACCTGGTTCAACCTATGGTAATCAATACACAACCGTAGCGACCAATCCTTCTTCTTCACGAACAACACAGGTGCTCCCCAAGGAGACACACTAGGTCGAATAAAACCTTTCTCTATAAGTCCGTCAATCTGTTTCCGCAGCTCATTCATCTCACATGGAGGCATACGATAAGTCGGCAACGAGATGGGCGTCGCACCAGGCGTAAGGTCAATCGTGAAATCAATCTCACGCCGAGGAGGTAAACCAGGGATAGTCTCAAACACGCGCCGCAAATTCTCGAACCACCGGCGTACCATCTCTTGTCGGACCATCAATCGGCACAAGTAAACATAACAATCAACTCGACAGGGCCAACTGACCTGCACTGGGAACGTGAAAGCTGTACCGTCAGGTCCATAGGCCGTCACGATCCGAGTATCGCAATCTATCTCCGCCCTCATCCTGGTGAGCCAATCCATACCAAGGATAACGTCGTAGTGCCATAGTGGAGCAACAATGAGGTCGACGAGCACTGTGCTGCTACCCAAAACTACCGAGCAACCCTCGCATAATCGTGTGACATCCGAACAGGTCCCGGTAGCCGTAATGAGTCTCATTCCCTTAGTGAGAATCGTATGCAAAGATAGGCGTTTCACCGCCCCACAAGAAATAATAGAGGTAGTGGACCCAGTGTCCACCAATAGAGAAACGAGAGTGCCATGAATAAAAGCCGTACCCTCGAAAGCTGTCGGGGCCGCAAGTGAGGTCTCTGGTGCCTCAGCCACAAGCGTATGAACGCGCGCCTGCTGCTGACGGTTCGGCTGAGGAGCCAAGGGTCGCTTTGGCGGCCTGAAGCGCGGCACAGGAAGTCGGAAGGAAGGATGTGCTGGAGCAATCTGTAGCGGTGGAGCTGATATGGCCTGTGGGCGAGAACGGCCCAACATCTGTGGCGGAGAGAAGCCACTATCCTTCATCCGCGCGAAACAACTCCCAATAAGATGACCCTGCTTCCTGCAGTACGTGCAGGTCACAACAGGGCGCCTCACCTGAGCCCCTGGCGCTGCAATCCGGGGAGGCGAGTCAACACGAGGCCTCTTGCCTAGGATAGGCCTGCTCTGTATCTCCTGTCGTGGCCTCGCAACCATAGCACCACGAGATCGGGCCAACCGGTCCACATCTGCTCTGCCGTCATAGACATGTGAACCGGTCTTTGCATAGGTAGGTATACGAGGCGGCATATCTTCGGCCGTATCTCGGTCGCAAGCCCAAAGAAAACGACGCATCCGCATGCGCTCGTCCACCGGTATAGTCGGGACAAAGCGGCCCAACTACGTGAAGCGGTGCTCGTACTCCGTGTCGTCATGCCTCCCCGCCGAGGCGCAAAACTCATCCTCCCGCTCATGTCGATAAGTCGCGGGTAGTATTTCTCATGGGCAGGAACTCGAAAGCCTCCCGGGTCCACACGTGTCTGCGGCGAGAGACCGCAACACACTATCCCACCATGGCGGCCTCCCTCTCAAACATGAAAGCGACCGGCTCTACACTGCCGCCTCGAGCAATGCAGCATCCGAAGCATCTTAGAGATGCGGTCAAGCCAAAACTCTGCCTCCTCGGGTCTATGAGTGCCCATAAATGAAGGAGGCCTCAAGCGCTGAAATCGTTCGAGTAGACCGCGTGTACTGACATCTCCAGTAGGAGGCACCACGGGTGAGGGCAGAGGCACATCCTCACACTGAGCAGGAGGCTCGGGTGCCGGCAAGACAAGCAGATGTCGTAGGTGGAGTCGCACTACCACCATGGGACAAGGCCTCAGCGATAGTGGCCATAAGCTGCTGGTGCTGCTGCTGCTGCTGTATCTGCTGCTGATGCATCATCAACATCAGCTGCTCAAATCTATCAGTCGGCGGAGCAGCCTGGGAGTCATCTTTGCGCGAAGATGACGGCCGAGCACGCTCACGGACCGGGGGCGTGTAAGGTGGCAATCCACCGGCAGGACCAGTAGGGGGCTGATCAAAACCTAACCCACGGTCCGCAGGACCGCTACTACCAGAAGGAGTCTGGTCCATAGAGCCAGTCAGACGGAGATGTGCCGTGCTCCGCGTATACTGTCGCGGCATGCCCTATACAACACAGGGTACAGCATTGGTGAGATACAGCATAACACACATCATAAAGCACTTTAAGCATTCCACACATAATCAAAACAAAAGGGGCTACATGCCTTTCATTTACCCAAAATTAGTCATAATACATGGATTACAGAGTTTACATGAATCATGACGGAAATCACATGATAGCCAATACATCCACACATTAAACACTTAGAACACGCTACTACCTAATACAACATCCGTATGAAAACACAAACCGCCTATCGCGGTAACCAAAGCAAACACAACATACAATAACATGGATGACTAAGCATCCGAAGTAGGCGGTGGAGGAGGAGTGTTCTTGTCCTGCACACAGCACAAAATGGCCTTCAACGTACGAGACACCTTCTTAAAGCTCCTCTTCATGTAGGCTTCGGTCTCTTCAAGCTTGGTTCGAACTTGACCAATCTCTTGCTGCAGGGTGGCTTGCCCCTCCTCAAGGCGGGCCAATCGCGCATCAAAAACATCTCGATCCACACCCTGCTCCTGAGCCGTAGGGGGTGAACTCTCCTCGGTGTCCTGAGCCTCAGGTTCTTCCTCCTGTATGTCATCACTGCGCTCCTCATCACTCTCAGCCTGGAGGTCAACACTCTCCTCACCGGCGCTATCCAGACTCATCTCCGGACTCGTCGAGTCGGGCTTGCCATTGTTGGGGGCCGATCTTCATATTCACGAGTGTCGCTTCACTTATGACTCGGACTGGTGCAAGATCCTCCATATTCAATCTGTAGCCTACATCACGAGCCATCCTGCAGATTAGGCGGCCAAATGGGAGCGAAAGATCGTTCCTGGCAGAACGGACAACATGAACTATCTGGGATAGGATGAATGTGGGCAGGCATATGTTGTCCCCGCGTCCCATCTTGTACAGAAAGTCCACCATCACCCTAGTACATTCCGTGCGGTTACCCCACCGTGGGTATACATTGTATGTGAAAATATGATGGAGTAAATGGAAGTCTTCGGTCATCTTTGTCGCCGCAATACAATTTCCTCCCTTCCAAGTAACCCGGCGACCATAGAGAAATCGCGTGAGACGATCCCTTTCCCGCGCACTTCTAGAGAAGTCATCACTAGGATGCACTTGACCAAGCGGGATCTTCGTGATTCGAACCACCTCATCTACAGTGATTGTGCGCCTTATGCCCCTCACAGAGACAGTAAACTGAAGAGGCTCTACTGATGAGTCCACGATGTGAGCGTAGAAAGCTCGAACCGTGTTCTCACATGCGGGGGACTCGCCTTCAAAAATAGAAGTCCATCCGATATCCACCAAGTGGTCCATCATCGGGTGTAGGCCAAACATCCTTTCATCCACATGAGCTTCAAACACAACCTTGCGGCCCACGAAGCGCCCATATTCCATGCCTATCGGATAAGCATTTCTGGCGGGGTGGTCAGGATCCAGGTCTCGCTTCGACCTAAACTCCCGCACGGTGCTTGTGCCGGCCCCAACCTCGGATCTTCTTCGGGAATGGGCTGGCCTACTTGGGCCGGCGTCATCGGCCGCGGTTTTCCTCTTTCCCATGAAAGATAGGATAGAGGAAATGGAGAAAATGGTAGCCACCACACCAAGGAGGGCCATGGAAAATTGCCAAAATGGGGAAACAAGGGGCTGATCTCTTTGATCCCCACAAACCACAATCCAATGGGTGTGGAAGGAGCTCTAGAGGTAGGAAATGAAGGAGAAACAAGAAGAAAATGGAATGGATTAGTAGATTACCCAATTTTGAGCTCCAAGGAGGGGTATGAGAGCTCCAACTTGTGAAAATGGGGAAAGGAAGAGGCTAGGGCTGTTGTGGAAGGTAGGGGTGTGTGAGTTATGGAAGGAAATGGGAGATTTGAAGGTTTGGAGGGATGGGTTTTCAGAAAAATCGGAAATGGGGGTGAAGGCGCTTGAAAAGGGGGTGAAATAAGAGAAAGGGGTGTTCCAGCCCTTTAAAACCCAACCCAAATGAAATTTGGCACGTGCCAGGGGGTAGAGGGGGCTGGGCCGACCAACCCCACATTTGAACTTTCACCGGAAAAGCGACCGGACCGCGGTCCGCCGCCGGTGTCGCGGCGCCGCCGCGATCGGACTTGGCCGGAACCGCGCCGCCGCGGCGGGGCTCTATTTTCCACATGTCCAGGGTGCCAAATGCACCCTGGCTCGATCAGAATCCTTAATGGATTAACGTGGGGGGCCCCCGAACTCAGTTCAGCTCCAGAACGGCTAGTTCCGAAAATTTTCTGAACTAATCTGATTTTTCCTGATTTTTGAAGACTGATTTTGGGTGGATAGTGACCTAGACACGTCAATAGACGATCTAGGAGTGACTTAGGGTCCATAAGTGCGGTCGGGATCGAGTACGCACTCGATCAAGCTGTCCATTTACAGCGAACTTTGCCGAACAGCGAAATCGGGAGACCCTAATACTGTTGCTAAGTTTTGCGCACCCTCCTAAGTATAATGCATCAGCGTACGTAGTGGGGACATAACTCAGGTCTGGTTTAATCAAAATCATGCTCTGATACCAACTTGTAACGCCCTGAAAATCGGGGGTCGAGTGTAACTCAACTCACGAGTTCCAACGCATCACTTATGCAACATGTTTAATGATGTTTGTATGTTGTCTGTGTTAGAGCAGTAAACATGAATGAGATTATACCAAAGCAGCAATTCATACTCCAGATCAATTGTATAAAAGCAAGCGGAAGACTGAAGTGTATATATATGTATGTAAAGAAACAAAATAAACGATTCATTCTCCAGAGTTTGAATCCATCTGAGTCCATATACATTTCTGTTTATAATCAAAAAGTCAAAAATAACTAGGTACAATCCCTGTGGAACCCATCGATCCTGGCAACCTAGTCGAAGCCGCCAGAGAACTGCATATACGAGAACTCCTCCTGGTCCTCGTCATAATCAAGCTCCGCCTCCAAAGTAGTCGGATCGCCTAAACCTGAGACAGAGTCTGGTTGGTGTGCGCAACACCGTCCCGTAACGTGGGAGTGAGTAGCTAACTCAGTGGAACGATAAGGCATAAGTTATCATGTTATCAGTACAATCAAGCAGTAATGATAAAGCAGTAAATCAAACACTCCTAGTTACTCGGATTAATGCAAGTATGAATACGGTTATGATGGATGCCCTCGCTGACATACTCCCTCATGCGACACCATCTCACGTTCGCGGCATGCTTACATCCCACAGTGCTCCACATCTTCCAGGCACATGCGATGCATGATGAGTATGATTACCGAGTTTTTAATTAGTCCATTTCAAACAGCAGGATTGGGAAACTAAGGTACCTCCCTTGTATCATTTCCAAACATGATCCAATCTAGGGTCGTCAGTCCTAGTTAATATCAGACGATGGTGTGTTTTCTAGGTCCTTGCAGAGGTGCTGTGGAACATTACGCACAAAGGTTGCACCACTCCCCCATCACCCCTTAAACGATTCATCACTATACAGAAACAGGCCTAGTTCATACTCTATATATCGCGGCGAACCCTAAGGCACACTGCAATTTCAGAATATGCTCGCGGTCACTACAAAGGGCTGCCAGGGCTGTTACGCACAAAGGTTGCACCACTCCCCCATCACCTTATCAATGTAGGCCGACAGCGCGAATATAGTGTCCCATACCACCATAATCGGCTCACGAGTTAAGTTGCTCACTGGTCACTACGGGGAGGCACGTAGCCCGGCGTAGGCCGACAGCTCGACCACGGTGTCCCATACCACCATGCCCGGCTCATGAGTCTTAGCGGATCGAGGTACCATGGTTAACGGAATTTTCACTGGTAAGTTTGGTACCCTAGGTTCAAGCATTAGCGATCAAACATGGTGAACATACATAAGACATACGGTTTACTTGACGTGTTCGGCTGGCTCGAGCGCACAACAAGTTGAGCGATATGAAGCGCAAAAGCACCTCGTGTGGCCAACCACTATCGCCAACCGAAGTACGACACGGGTTTGCCAACACATCATGTGTGGCGGAACGAATCCCGACCACATCTTCAAGTTTGATACCGGATGCCTGGATTATGAACATAGTCCCAAGCGCAGTCAAATCCTAACCATAGCATGTGAAATACGGCATGATAACATGGTAATTCAAGAACACTAGCAATCATATTATAAAGCATATCATGAAGCATGTTAATAAACAAGTCACAAAGCATGTTCAAAAGCATGTTATAAAGCATTATGCAAATAGGGATACAAATACTTATATTTCATAGGTGAGTGGTTAGAGTGAACAACCACATGGAGAATGTCATATGTGACTCTAAGGTAGCTGAGAATCCCATCTCAGCACTTACCTAAGGTTCTAACACTTACACTCACAAGTTGTTTCACCAACACTTGGAATGCACTATTTCAACATACATGACGTATGCTAGAGAAATGTGTACTAGGGTTGTCCCTTTGCCAAAATAATATTTTATACATATACATCATATTCATACAGCAAATGAACCTGACAATCATGTCAGCAAAATTTATACGTATAAGGTACTTCCTAGTGTACCCAGTTTCGACATACATAGTGTTTACAAGGGAGCTTGTAATACGGCGATTCCTTTCGCCAAGCTAGTATTTTATTCATATATTGTATAATCATATATTAAATAAGTATGTCAAACATTATTCCAAAAGACATACGTATACGGTATTTCTAACATACACAATCTCAACATACGTCGCATTTACAAGTGAACATGTATTTTGGCGATTCCTTTCGCCAAACTAGTATTTTATTCATATATTATATAATCATACATTAAATAAACATGTCAAACATTTATCCAAAAAAAATACGTATACGGTATTTCTACGTATACCTAGAATATGTGAAATTTCATATTTCACAACGTTAATCGAAACAGGAAACGGAAAGCACTTTGTACATGTGCAATTGCATGCAGATCATGAATCTACCATTATCTGACATTGAAAGCATTGAAAACCGCAACTTATACACTTAAAGTCCTCACCTTTGCCTTTGGAAACGAAACGAATCAACAAGGGTAGTAGAACTTCCGTATACGGGAGATTTCTAGCCTAAAGAGCGGAATCGGTTAGTCATTACACAACCCACATCGATCCCACTTCAAATCAGACCTAGGGTTAGGGTTTCTTACCTTCAAATGGGATGGAAACCGCTGGGAAAGCGCCTAGAATAGGGCGGTGTAGGCCGTGTAACAAGCCAAAGCAGGAGCAGGGAAATCGGCAACAAACTCCAAGTCTTTCTCTCTCTTTTCTCTCTCTCCCTCTAGGGTTTTTCTCCAAAATTCGTATGGCTGTGAGAGGGGCTGTTCTAAGCTCCTTTTATAGCCAAAAACATTACGAAATTAGACTCAGGTTCAAGGGGTACTGCTAATATAGGATATTCGTCGCTTTTCCAGCTCAAAAGGGAAGTTCTGGTAGCCCTCCTTGAACCAAACGTCATACTTAAGCTCACCATCTATGGATCTACGTGGGATTACGTTTTTGACTCGATCGAATTCCCAGATCGCACGTGGCGGACCACTTTCAGTTCGACGGTCAGTGGACCACGATCGGAAATTCTAAGTACATGTAAATGTTCCTGAAATTTTTCTTAATCCGAGGGTGTAATTTGGTCTGATTCTGACGGTCAGGTTGCTTAATACTGATGCGTCAACGAATGATGCCAGATCACTATTCCAGATATTTATTTTGGATGGGAATAGTGTTTTTCACACTCCCTCGCTCTGAATCGAAACGAATGCCCATGGAACATCGGATGGAGCTGATTTTGAGATGATTGTTAAGCCCAGTGGGCGGTCCTAGTTCCTTAGCTTCGGGTTGATCGGTCTCCGATGTGCGATCTAGACCTAATACGAAGTTTCGTTTAATTCCGAGAAGACGGGAAATGAGTTTGGTTCTAAACTTTAGGGTAACCTAGCGCCAATGATTCTGCAACTTTTGGGTCTTGCAGATCGTATTTAAAGCGATCCTAACGGATTTCATGACTAATCGAGTTTAGTACTTAGTTAACTTTGTTAAATTTCTAAAGAATTTAATCCTACGTGATTTCTGGTCGAGGTGGTACTCGACCCAATGTACGGAAATTTTCAGGTCGTTACAGATGCACCCTAAGAAGGTTTTTAATGGTAACATGCTCAACTACCACTGTTTCGATCTTCTTAATTATTGGGATCATGCTGTAAAATGATTTGAAAATTTTTATGGACAGAGTGGATACAAAATACACACGTCAAGTTGGGCCCCACAGTAGGGGCTATATGGTCTTGAGTGAGGCAGTGGTCTCACCTAATCCACTCCCTCACTACACTTAAATGCGCTATTATAGTACTGAGTAAACTCTGTTGGGCCCACCGTGAATGTACATGGTTTATCCACACTATCCATCTGTTTTTCCAGCTCGTTTTAGGGGTTGAGCACAAATTTGAAACATATCCATGCTCAATGGACCATACCGTAGGAAACATGAATTATAGCGGGCCCCACAGAGTTTACTCAGTACACTAGTCACTACGTGATCCGCTTCCCACCACTCTACAAAGACGGGTGCTGACACTCCTCTAGCTCGAGTTGTACGAACAGTTCAAAGTTAAATGGGCCCCATAATAATGTATTTATTATATCTATACCGTTCATGCATTTGGAGAGATCATGAGCCCAAAAATGAGTCATATCTAAAGCTCAAGTGGACCACACCACAAATAGTAGTGGGGACTGATTCTCATCGTTAAAACATTCGTAGGGCCCACCATAACGTTTATTTTTCATCCAATCCGTTCATTTGGTCACACGGATCTGGATGAAGAGGAAAAACAAATATCATATCGATCCAAAACTTTTGTTACCCTCAAAAGGGTTTCAATGGTAGACATTCAATCTCCCACTGCTGTTTGCAGTGTGGTCCACTTGATCTTTGGATTTGTCTTATTTTTCAGCTCAAGCCTTACAACAAGTTCACCAAATGGACGAACGGTTTGGATATAACACATACCTCATGATGGGACCCACAAAACTTGTTGACATCAACACACCAGTCAGGTCAGTGGTGTGCGGTACACCAACTCGATTCCATACAAAGGGATCAGACACCCTTTTTTTTTTCAAAGTAGGAAGGGTTCCTGAGGGTCAGAACCCTAAAATCTCTCCCAAATCTCATGTATCTTCGAATTTCGGTAAAGATTCTCCAGATTTCAATGAGGATTTCCTCGGATTTCGCCCAAATACTCAAATTTCTTCGGATTTTGACAGATTTCTCTCCCAAATTGGAGATTTCGTTTGCACTAACCTACGAATGAAGCTTCGATTCGAATGGCCCACCAAATGGAAGCTTCCAATCAGTATTGAAATCCACTTGTTGAAGGTTTCTCTGTTTTCTTTTTAATTTTTTAGATTTTTTCAGATAATGATGTTGACCACGTAATTTTTTTATATACTTTCTTGGTCTCTTTCAAAGGGTATTGTGTCACTGGATTCCGATACCGATAATATCGGCCGATAGTATCGATATTTCGAACGCTGCCTGAGGAATGGGGACTTGCATAAATTACAATGTTCATTCTATTTTAAAGTCTTTAACATGTCAGAGACTTCTCCTATCCCGTGATTCCTGTCTTGTCATCCTCAAGTCAAGATATAAAATAAAATAAATAGTAGTGTCTAATATACTCTCCTACAACTTGATTAAGGATTACTTAATTGGTTGTCAAGGGAGTTATTTTAAGTACAAGTTTGGCAGTGTCAAGTTTGTGCTTGCTTAGTGAATGTGTGGATAATGGACTAATGGGTATATAGCAATGCTTACCTTAATAAAAATATATACTTACAGTTACCATAATAAAATTCATGAGTCACCACCAAAATGAAAATCTGCTTTGTTGTGGTTGCTTGACCTCCATCTCCACATCATTGTCATCATCACATTACGGCTATGGAATAGGTGCTGCATATCATAATGTCCAGTGCCAAAGGGAAAGACCAGGTCAATGAAACCAGAGGATGACTGATTCTGACAAGGCAATGACTTCGACTCGAGTAAGGATATCCACCAGTGCCTGTCGAATAGCCGCATTGGTGCCTGTACTCAGGCTATTGAGAATATGTCTGTGATGAGTAACTTAGATTTGGATATGGATATCTATAATCATATGAACATGGATTAGGAGGACTACTCCAATATGAATGTGATGGAACAAGCTCCGTATAACTATAATCCCATTAGCCATAAGAATATCCATCATAATGCCCGGGACCATGAGCTTGCTGATATTTCGGACCTGCTGGTGCACCACTAGACCTAGCCTCATCCTGCTGGTTGTATCGTGACTCAGTACACTCATAAGTCCGACCTCGTGTACCCTATCGATGTTTATCGGCCTTACGATCTGTAGACAACTGTATGGTGTACTGAGCAATACCAAAAGTGGGACCGGCATCAGGGGCGTCATTACGACCACCATTATGATCATCCGACTTGGTCTCGCTGCTACTACTACTCGTACTTTTATGTTGAACTTGAGCCGAACTTTACATGAAAGCTAGCCTTCTTTCTAGGTCCAACACAGCCGCATGACTCTCTTGCTGCGCCGTGCATATTATTGGGTCATTAACTTCCAATTCTTCACTATCCTCTTCAATATGTTTTTCCCTTGCTTCCAACCAAGGTAGAAAAGGGGCGTTCTTATCATAAATATTGTTTAAGTTTATTAGATAGTAGTCCATGTCACCAATGCCTATAATGCTCATATGATGTCGCTACATTCTTAGCCTCATGTTGTAGTGCATGAAGACAAGTTTATCCAACATCCTAGTTTGCAATCTATTCCCATTCTTTGCATGAATAAGTATAAAATAACTCCAGTTCCTTTCGCAATTAGAAAAAGATGTTGTTTGGCTCAAAACTTTTACTACGATTTGTTGGAGAGCCTTCGTACTCTCTCTAAAATTCATTCACCATTTGGTTGGTTGCAACCTAAACACTGCATGTTGTGCAAGAGCATCTCTAAAGCTACCCTGACGATTTTCAAATTATCTAATTCATTCAATGTCTTTATTTGTGTATCTAAGTCATTCTTTAATCTCTTTATCGGATTCTTTAACCCGACACAAACTTCATTATTTGCATCAAATGATTGGGCATATCTGTACCTAGGATTTAGTAACATACTGCATGAAGATCGTGATGGAGTTGTATTATTCATCTCTTGTTGATCATCTTCCAATAAGACTCCCAGCTTGTACAATCACATTGAAATGCCAACTTCGTTCTATCCATGGTGTCGTAGATGAAGCCCATGGTATGTGTTTCGTTGCTTTCAACAAAATGGAATACCCTCATTAGTGGCTCTATCACCTTTAGGATTCTCTGGACCTTTTATTATTTGTTGTCCCTTATGGTGTTTGTAACATCAACCGGTGTCCCTGATGTCTTCTTCCCATATTGTGTTAAGTCAATCTTGGGAAGCCAACATCTCACTCAACTCTCCCCTATGCTGGTATAAACTCTCCAAGGCTATATAGTTTGTTATAAATTTAGTTGTCGTAGGCCTCAACAACTCTCGTCCCTTCGTGAACTTTCTTATTATTGCGACTACTTGATTATGGTTGTAAATAAATGTCATCACTTGCCTTGCCCTTTCGACCATTTTCCTAACACTCTTCTTCTTCCCAATATCTTCTAATATAAGATCGATACAATGGGTAGCCATAATGACCAAAATATATGTGGCCAATTGATTGTTAACTTTTGTTCTACAATCTTACATGTTGCTTCATTATCTATCACAATCTGCACCACATTCTCGTTTCCAATCTCATCCACCACTTTATCCATTAGGGAAAAAATAAAATTAGCAATTTTTGTTTCGACCGAGGCATTAATTGACTTATGGTACACTGTTCCCATGTGGCAGTACATGAAGTTGATCATGCTGCGTCTGGTTAGGCCAGTCCAACCATCACACATGATCATGCATCCTCTGGCATGCTATATGGGTTTAAAGGTAGCCACATATGCTTTAACATCCTCATACTTTACATCCGTCCATTTTCCAGTAATCTCCCTAGCTGTGGGAGCTTTGATTCCTTCGCTTGCTCTTGCTGCTGCATCAATTACCACCTGTTAATACGAAAAATTGGCCACGTTAGGAGGTATGTTGACATGTATAAATAACTATGTTGCTGCCCTGCCTAACTTCTCAATGGAAGTTTTACTCCACATTTATTTTATCTTCCTTTGTCTAGTTAATTCTTTCCTAAATAGGATTGAATTAATAGGTCTCCTAGGCCCATTTACTTCTTCTTCCACATGTACATGGGCGTCACGTGAAGGTGCCCTCTGTCGGCTGTCAAACATACATCGTAATTGACCCAACCTACCCCCACCCCTACTTGTAGATGTAGTTGCACTCCCAGCTGTAGTCTCACTCCCACTCCCCCCACCCCCTTCCCCTTGCCCCTTTGTATCATGTATAGACCTCCTCGTGCCAAACATGCACTGACGTTCTTCCTCTTCACTAGCAAAGCGCAAGCTCTCTCTCCTACCTATAGTAACTTCCTGATCTGAATCTTTATCAGAATCAATAATATCTTCATCACGAATGCCCATATATTCAGGACCAAACACATCCTTCGGGCCACCTCCATCTCGCTACTTGACCCTTTCGATATACCAAATGTTGTTTGAGTCGTGTAACTCCACCAGTTATTAGTCTATCACAATAGTTGCACTTCATTTAGTGCCTAGTACCACCTACCCTTTAACAATGTTGCTATCCAATATCCTCACTTGTTGGCTAGACCCATACATTTTCTTAGGTAGATATGGCTTATGTGAGAGTTTACTCGATTCTACAAGTTTAAATACAATTTTTATATGAGAATAAATTAATTAAATCTTGAAACTTAATGTAAATAGATTAATGAAATAAAGTTTGAACTTTCGAATCTAATAAAAAAAGAAGAAATTAAGTTATAAACCCTACAATGCTCCAAAGTCCAAAACCTCTCCAAAATAAGAAAATACAAACATAAAGTCACTAATCCGAAAATATATATGTACACACACACACACACACACACACACACACACACATATATATATATATGTAAAATCAGTTGCATAATCTATTAAATGCATATTGATATGTTCTACTATGATTAACACTTCATATTCAACCATTAAAACATAAAAGGATTGTAAAAAATTGATTTTTCCTAAATTTTAAAAATCAGTTGAAAATAGTCTAAACAGAAAAAGGAAAATCAGTTGCATAGTATCTTAAATGCACATTGATATGTTCTACTATCATTAATACATCATATCCAACCACTAAAACAGAAAAAGATTGAAAAAATGATTTTTCTTAATTTTTAAAAATCGGCCAAAAATAGTTTGAAAAATATATATAAAAAAAAAATCAATAAAAAAAAAATAGAAAATCAGTTGCATATTATGTTAAATGCATACTGATAAGTTCTACGGTAATTAACACATCATATTTAACCATTAAAACAGAAAAAGATTGAAAAAAGAAATGATTTTTCCTAATTTTTAAAAATTTACCGAAAATAGTCCGAAAAAAGGAAAATCAGTTACATAATTATAAGTGCACATTGATATGTTCTACTATGATTAAAACATCATAGTCAACCATTAAAACAGAAAAAGATTTTAAAAAAATGATTTTTCCTAAATTTTAAAAATTGGTCGAAAATAAAAAGAAAAAGAAAATTAGTTGCATACTATCTTAAATGCACATTGATAAGTTCTACTATAATTAACACGTCATATTCAACCATTAAAATAGAAAATAATTGAAAAAAGAAATGGTTTTTCCTAATTTTTAAAAATCAACCGAAAATAGTCTGAAAATAAAAAAATAAAAAAATAGAAAATCAGTTGCATAATATGTTAAATGCACATTGACATGTTCTACTATGATTAACACATCATATTCAACCGTTAAAATAGAAAAAAATATTTTTTCCTAATTTTTAAAAATCGGCTGAAAATAGTTCAAAAATTAAAAAAAAATAAAAAGAAAAGAAAATCAATTGCACACTGTTAAATGCACATTAATAATTTTTACAATAATTAACACATCATATTTAACCATTAAAACAGAAAGGATTGAAAAAATGATTTTTCCTAATTTTTAAAAATCGTCTGAAAATAAAAATATATAAAATATATAAAATAAGTTGCATAATCTTTAAAATGCACATTCCTATGTTCTAATTTGAATAACGCATCATATTCAACCATAACAACGGAGATTTAAAAAAAGGTATAAATACCTATTTTTGAAGATTTTCCGAAAAATAGCCTACGAAGCTTCGATTCAACAAAATCCTTGAAATAACTTGTTTTGATCCTCAAATTCTAGTTAAGATTGGTTGGAATTTGCAGTATAATAGTTTAGGAAATAATTTGGAAGAGAAAAGTGCCAACAAGTAAAAAAAATTGCAGCTTAAAAAGACAAAAAGTAGTTGTTTTGTAACTATTATGGGATGGGCGGTGTGATGGCCGTTACGATTCTAAAATCCAAGGAGTCACTGTTTCGACCTTGTATCGCGTAACGGTATCGCCCATTATGGTTGATACATAACTGATTTTTAATACCTTGGTTAAGTGTGATGGTGCTTGGTGGAGAGTGCTCGATGTCTGATAGTTCGATTAGACTACTTAAGGAGGGGCACAAAAGGCCATTAGGTCTAGTTTCCTGGGAACTAGGTTGACTACCAATATTAGGTCTAGTTTCCTGGGAACTAGATCTAGCACTGGAATCTCGAGACTCAAAACAACGAACGACAAGAGCCTTCAGATATTGTTCTAACTCCTGCACGACTTGATATGCTTCATCCAAGTTCGTTAAGGGCCGAGTCATAAGTTCGCGTTGAAGATCCGCACGAAGGTCTGTCTTGAAACACGAGAGCGTTACTAGAGAGCCTTTTCGGATATCACATCGCATCACATATTCTTCAAATTTAGCGATGTAGTCAACGACAGACATTGACCCTTGGCGTAAGGATTGCCATTGGTCAAAGAGCTTCTGACGGTATGAGAGAGGAAGGTACTTCTCCTTCAACTTCTCTTTCATCTCATACCAATGTGTGATAGGGGCTCTACCAATTCTCTCTATCCTACGCTCGGTGTTGGTCCAGAAGAGCTTAGCTTGACCCACAAGCTTCATCTTAGCAAACCGCATTTGATAGTTTTTCGACATGCCATACCACTCAAAGTAGTGGTCCATGTCAGTAACCCAGTCAAGAAATGCCTTGGGATCCAAGCGCCCATCAAAACTCAGGGCCTCAACTCTCACACTCTTTATCGCACGCTCATCTGGATCATAGCGGTCTTGATGATCACATGTGGCTCGTACTTCTTGCATCACACCACGACCATTACTACGATCTCTATCTTCACTACCACCATGTGTGGCAGCGCGTTCTTCAATGATTCTTCCCACTTGGGACTGCGCATCATTCCCTACAGCGGGGTTTCCTTTTATGATGCCTCTAGTTGCTCGACCTTAGTCATGGTAGTGATAATTTGGTTCTCAAGGCGGGCAAACTCACACCTTTGACCGCTTCTAAGGCGGTTATCTTTTATATCAATTGAGCAAGTTGCTCAGATAACTGCTCGTTATTCATGGTAGGTTGAAGTCTGAAACCTATATCTCTTCTCGTGGGCATACAATGAAGACTTGAACCAAACTCTACCCAACTAGACTGCTAGGTGTTATGACTTTCAAGATGAATGCGATGAATGCAAAACTACTATTAACTGACACAATTAAGTTGAAACAGGAAACAACTCAAATTTGAAAATTTTCCAGATTAGGAACTTTCTAAACTTGGAAAGTTTCTAAAATTGAAAACTTTCTAAATCTGGAACTTTCCTAAATTAAACCTAAAAATCAAAACCCTAATTTGATAACTCGATTTAGATAAAAACCATGCAAGCCTATTCTCTGATACCAAATTTGACGCAGGACATCCCTAATTATGATGCATGCTCATAAACATAATTAAACAGCGGAAATAAAAGGAATAAATGATCTAAAATTCTAGCAGTAATCATCATAACTGAGAAAATCATAAAGGGAACATGCACTGGAGCGGACCATCATCACAACCATGCAGTATGGCATTCAATTATTACTTAGGTTGGATCCGACGAGGGTGAGACCTCCCGATATTGCATGGTCACACCCAATCAATCAATGAAGATCACTAGTCCGAAGAACCAAGAAGTTTCTTGGATTAGGGATTTGAGAATTTCGGGGTTTAGGGTTTAAATCGATTCTCAAGATTTTGATCGAAGAAAGATTAGCCAAAACTGGAAAATAGAAAGAAGAAAATAATTACCTTGAAGAAGTTGGAGGGGTACAAGAAGAAATTAGAAGAGGAAGATCAAGGAAAGAAAAGAAGCACCATTAGAGAGAAGAGAAGCATGAGGCAACCAAAGGGTTTGCTTTTCATTAATCAATAGTTAAAAATTCAAGTTTAGAGCTTTAACCCACTTAAATAACCAAATAAAGACATAAAATTACTAAAATACCCCTAGAATAAGTAAATAAAGACATAAAATTACTAAAAGACACCTAACTAAGCAAAAACGCTCAAATAACATAAGTACGGAAAAGTTCGGGTGCTCGATCTTCTTTCTCCAATCTTCCTTCACATGTGTGTTCCCTGAGTGAGGTCTTCTATATGTCCAATCACATGTGAAAGGTCTTCAGCTCCTCAATAGTCGCATATCCACAAGGACGGCACTTGTGGTTGGCGCTTTCTTCATTGGTACACCTTGAATGCGCTTGTGTCTGCATCACATATATATATACATATATATATATATATTAATCGAGCCGAGTCGAGCTCGAGTTCGAGTTTCGAGTTGAGTCGAGTCGAGTTGAAATGCCCCCCCTGGTCGAACTTGGCTTGAACTCAACTCGAGCTTCAAATAATTAGCTTGGCTTGGCTCGAATTAGCCATTCAAGCCAAGTCAATCCAAGCTGACTCTTTCCGAGTCGAGCGAGCTTTTCGAGCTAGCTTGACTTGTGAACAGCCCTAGTTCGTGGTGGATAAATGGCATGTGGAATATTCGAACTGGTGGGACACCATACTTGGTTGACTGACTGGAACCCTACACTAAGTGCCTGTTTGTTTTTCAATTCACTGGGTAAACAGGGGTGTAAATGGGTAATTATTATTTATCCTTGTATTTACCTTTAGCAGCCGCCCTTTAACAGTGACTTGACATTAACAGCGAGTTGAAATCAAGTAAAGGAGGATATTTTAGTGGGGCCCACTTTTATGTGTGTGCTTGATCCATGCCGTCCATTTGTTTTTCTCTCTCATTTTAGGGCATGAGCCAAAAAATGAGGCATTCATTTCCACCTGTTTCCTGTGGTGTGGTCCACTTGAACCTTGAATCTGCCTCATTTTTTGGCTCATGCTCTAAAATGAGCACCTAGAATAAATAGATGGTGTGGATCATACACATGCATGAGGATGGGGCTCACAAAATTCACCACCATAGTTTCTGTCAAATAGCAGCATTTTGTGCCATGATTTTCTAGGTAAATTTATAGCCACATTTTCTCTTTTTTAACTAGCTGTGAAAAGTAATAATTACCCATTTACAACTCATTTACGTTGTACTTAGAAAAACAAACAAGCTCTAAATAAAGTTTCCCATTCATTGACCTTTAGCCATTAGAACTGAAGTATTTTCTAAGATTAAGTTAGGAGAGAGGATTGTTCAAGTGTTCCCCTTTGGAACACTTTTAACCAAGTGGACTCTGCGTCTCCCTTGGGTTGCAATTTACCGTCGCCGAAGGGTGGTTTAGAGACGTACCTGTCAGCAGGGCAAACCCGTCAATAGTTTGGATGGTTGCCGAAAGTTGCGTATGCTGAGTTGAAAGCAGAAACAGAGCTTCAACAATCACTATTTTCTTCGGAGAGGGAGGTCCACTAGCGATTGACTCTTGGTGAGTTGTCGGCCGAACTGAGGAGGTAAAGGTGAAGCAAATTTTTGGCCTCAGTGAGAAATGTTGCTTTTAAATGGATTTTAAGAAGGGGCCTGGGTCTCTATTGAGTGTCCTACTAAGTGTCCAACTGTTCCGCCATTATTTCTGGTAGCACGAAGGTTTGAAAGGACTTCCATCTGGGCAAGGAGGCAAGCATCACACATCATCTTCAGGCTGGTGTTTAGCTGGAGAATATGAACTTTCTGGTGTCTTATAGCATCGGCTGCAATTTGAACGTGGGTGTCCCAATCAACGACTGGGAACTACTCTAAATTAACAAAGAAGTTGAGCTCCTCCCCTAGTAGGTCGGAGGAAGCATTCTTCTCTCATTGGATGGCCTGCTTTACTTGGGAGACGAGACGTTTCAAAATGATACTTGGGAGAAGTTTCTCACTGCCATCCTTGATGATGGCAAAGATGAATGAAAATTTTTCCTCACCAATCTTGCAAACCGCGAGATTGGAAGCGATTAATTCTGCAAGTGGAGGGGGGGAGTTGGGGTTCGATGAAGATTTCCCTTTTCCATTCATAGAATCAATGTGCACCAGGGGATAGTCGTCGGGAAATGAGACTAGGTGGAGATGGGTTGGTTGTTGGAGAAGGATAGAGTTGTTGGATGGAGGGAGGGAGTAAAAAAAAGAGTTTTTCGTTAAGAAAAAAGTATTTTTTTAATTGCGTACTTCAATTGCAAGTGACCTAATTTCCCCCACTTTTCAAAGTTCTAAAATCAAAGTATGGCTGGTGTTAAAATGATGTAACACTCATAAACATATTAACATTAAGGCTAAATAACATCTAGTCATCATTTAAAAAAAAAAAAAAATTTTGGTATTTTTAAAATTTTATTTTTAAGAAATTTCAAAAAGTTTTGATAATCTATAGATCAGCCTCCAAGCACTTTAATGTGATTTTTTTTAATACTCTAATTGGAAGTCACTACAAGAAAATAGACCTTTACCGGCAGCCAAAACCGCCCCTAAAAGGCCAAAAAACCGCCGGTAAAGGAATTAGCGGCGGTCGGGCGCGTGCCACTAAAAGGGGGTGTCGCTGTATCATTTACCGGCGGTCGTCCCATTTTACCAGCTGTTTTAACGCCTGCCGCTAAAGGGGAAGATTTAGCGGTGCTTACAATACTATAGCAGCGCTTCTGTGGCTGCCACTAGAAAGTCTTAAAGCGCCGCTAAACCTACAAAAAGCGCGGATAAAAATTCCCCGTACCGCCGGTACAAGTATCGAAACATCGGTAAAAACTCAAAAACGCCGTGAAATATGCCGCCAAAAGGGGTTGAAAAACGCCCCTAAAACTGTTAGAAACGCCGCTCAAAGATAAAACAAGTGCTGAAAGGAGATGGTAGAAACGCCGCTAAAATCTTTGTAAACGCCGCTAATTATGCCGATAATAGAAACTCCTGCTGCTTTACTAATCCTTTCACATAAATTCCTGTTGATTCCAATCCTTTCCTATAATTGCTGTCCTACAATCAAATCTCCATCAATCTAACTATCAAATCTCTATCTACATAACTATCAAAAACTTATGATTGAATGACAAGAATTTGAATTACCCAATAATTTAACATTCATCAAGACAACAATTAGCACAATATCAACAAAACAATTAATGATCTATTTAAAATTTTCAAAACAAACTATAAATGTCTTCCTTTCCTAGCCTTCCACATGAACTGTTTCAGTAAGGTTCCCTTCTGGACCGATCATGTCTTCCTTTCCTAGCCACATCTTCTGACAAATGTCTACAACACCAACCTCACTGGTGATCACGTGTCCACTATGTGTGATGTAGGCCCCTTTCTTGCAATGAGCTCAAATTCCTCCTTCGGAAGTTTCCCTGCAATGGGATGAGAAGCATAGCTGATTCGGTAAGTGGCACAACATTGAGATTATCTTGCTTGGAGTCAGTAGAGTCTTTTGAGAACCAGGCCCTCTATTTGTTGAAGACTTGAACCTTTATAGTTGAGAAAATAAAAGGACAATCAACTTCATAAGCAGTATAATGTATTAATTGGAACTTTTCTTCTCTTTTCTTTCTTTTTTCATTTCCTTTTTTCTTAATGATTTGCCTTCAATTGGAACTTCAATCACATTAATAAATTGTCGTTGTATCAAACTATAAGGTGCTACAAGGCTTACAAGCACCACAATACAACCACTACTCAATTGCTTGCTGGTAGGTATCGCAAATCATAAGCAACAAAGGAAACAAAAATTGACCTTGTAAAAGAAAACCAATAAGAAAATCACACCAAATATGAAAAAGTTTAGAAAGAAAAAGCAAACAAAAATCATCACCTGATATTCTTGAAGTGGATTTCGTTCTTTGGTCAGGCATGTACAGGAAGCATCCAAAACCTGAAGAAATAAGAAAACTCAACAATCAAAATGTAGATGATAAATATGATTCATTCAGTTCATTCATATTCGTAAGATTCCATTAATTTACCTTAGGGCCCATTTGGCCGGTCGGATTGGAAGGGATTAGATGGTATTGAAAGGGATTGGAAGTTAAATCCGGGATTGGCCGGGCGTGCCAAACAGAGTCATTAATCTGATCCCAATCCCATGGATCTTTAGACAATCCACTGACAACACCATCATTACCTTTAAATCCCATCCAATCCACCCTAATCTGTTCAAATTTGCTTGGGACATGTTTGGTTCGTGGGATTGGAAGGGATGGGAAGGTTTAATCCCCGGATTGGCCAGGCGTGCCAAACAGACTGGATATAGCAATCCAGGGATATAGCAATCCCATGGATCTCAAGACAATCCACTGACAACACCATCATTACCTAGAAATCCATGCCATCCACCCTAATACCATTCAATCCCGCCCCTTGCCTTACATGAAGAGGTTATGAACAAGCCTGGAGTTTTCATGGACACCCTAAGATGTTTTCATTCTACCCTTGGAACAAGATTCATGATTCCTATTATTGGAGGGAAAGAGCTTGATTTGCATCTTTTATATGGAGAGGTGACTAAAAGAGCTGGCTTTAAAAAGGTTCTTGGGGAGAAGAAATGGAGGGATGTGATTGCAGTATTCAAGTTCCCGCCAACTACAACAATTGCATCATTTGTGTTGAGAAAATACTACATTAGCTTACTTCACCATTACGAGCAGGTTTACTTCTTTAGATTGCAAGGCCCATTAATCCCTCCAGCTGTGACGAATGTAGTGAAGAGTCCGCCATGCAAACCCGCTAACTACACTTTGGGCATAGCTTCCTGTCAGGACCACATTCTCTTCTTCTTCTTTTTTTTGCACATAAATAACTAACTTTAATTCCAAAAGTTTGAGATTTGAACATAGAACAAATATCTCAAGCTGCAATCTCAGATTTTGATTGGACTGTCCAAACATCCCAAACAAATCAATCATCCTGCCTAGTCCATTTTAACCAGATTACACTTACAAAAGTTACACTCTTGCCCTGCTTGCTCTATTTGTTGAACTCAAGAATGCCGACTTCGGTTCAAGAGAGTTGAACAAGAACATTTACAACAATCTGCTACAGAAATCAGATCACAATCGAGATTTTACACCACCTCAGCTGACACTGAAAGGACCGAATCCTTGTCAGCATCTAGATGGCTACCTTAGTGGGCCAAGACTTTGGCCAGCTCACCCAAAAATGTGACAGACCCTAAACTGAAGTGGGCCATGCCACAGGAAAAAGTGATGATTGAATGCTTATCATTGAAACCTTCCCTAGGGTCACTGAAGTTTTGTATCAGTCTAATATTTGTATTTTTTGTTCATCCTTAAGGGTATAATTGAAACTGTATGAACAATTTGGATGTCATATAAATATCATGGTGGGCCCAAGGAAGTGTCAATGGTGAGTTTTTCCATCCCCACTGTTTTGTGGCCCACTAGAGTTTTGGATGCATTCAATCCCCACTGTTTCCTGTGGTGTGAACCACTTTAGGTTTGGATCTCTGCTTCAAGGCACATGCCTTAAAATAAGTGGCAAAATTGATGGACTGCCTAGATAAAAACACAAATTATGGTAGGGTCCATGGAGCGTTGACACCAGCTAGCTGATTGGTGATTGGGTCACTAACCAAGCCGCATCTCCATGATACACACCATATGAACAAAACACCATTTTGCATGGTGATGTTTGCAGAACAAGATAGAGAACTCACAGTTTTGAACTTCTCCATGTTTGTCTCAAGACAACTCTCTAATTCTGACATTTTCCCAGTGCCATAGCTATTCGCCAAGTCAACGTAAGGCTGCCATGAAGAAACATTTTATGAGTGTATTAAACTTAAACTTAATTGAATACTATCACAAAAGACATAAGCATACCCAAAAAAACTTAAAACTTAAGTGCCACGATACCTGCATTCACTTGCATATGCATTCCATGTTAGCACTAATGCCATTAAGATCTTTCTCAATCAAGTGCAGATTTGAGAACTTGATATGCTCTCGTACTGATAGAAGACTTTATTTATGTCGAATCTCTCCAAATTAGTAGCACTCCACACTTGCTTTGAAACAACATTTATAATTATATAGATGATATCCTGTCAGCTGAACGAAGCAAATGGAGCACAACAACAGTAGTAGCAAAAAAAAAAAGAGTCCACGTACCCTGAGAGTATCCAATTTAGGCCCTCTTAAGGCATCATAGTAGTGATCTATTGGTAAAACATCTATTTCAAGGTTTTTGTGTTGTTAACCTCTAGTTCTCATTTTTTTGGAATTGTATAATCATAAAGCAATGGAAATAATGTGAAATTTACAGCATTAAAAAACATAAGCCTGCTGGAAATGATATGACTCCAAAAATTCAGAACATTGGTACAGCACAGACAATCAAATAAAATAGCTTTTCCACCATCTACGTCGGGTAACAAGCCAATCTGCATCTGTAAAATCAAAGGGCAGAGGAGAACTTTAATCAGGCATGAAAGTGGAAGGTTCAAAACCTGCAAGCCATAGAAAAGCATTTACAGGCAATTTTCAGCATCCAAACACAGACTATAAACCATTTACAGTTAACCTCATTTACAGCAACATCCAAACACATCCTAACCATACCTATAAATAATAAAACTTGTCACCTTCTTCTCTGGCAAAAGAATAAAACTTGTCACCTTCTTCTTCTCTGGCAAAAGAATAAAACTTCTCCTTCTTTTTCTTCTTCTCTGGTAAAAGATTTCAAAGTTACCAACGCATCCATAGGCAATTCAATGGCTCAGTAGCAAATTGGTGAAGTAAGCCAAAGAAAAGTTCTTACCACTACTAAATCACATGCATGACTATCTTCTTGGAGAAAATTGTATAAATACAAGATGCACTGAGTATGGATACTGAGCAAGGATCGAATGTAGCAGATCCCCTAAATCCAAATTTTCATGACAGATACAACAAGGATCAGGTACGGCAGCTCCCTAAATCCAAATTTTCATGACAGATACAGCAAGGGATTGGTCAGAACTCATAAGATAATCATGTTATAGATTGCGCCATGTTTGATTGATGCTTTCTACCTTGCCTAGAACAGATGTAAGAAAGGCAAAAGGAAAACATTTATATGGTGTCTCTCCTTTTTAGCAGTGGTGTGGTCAATCTAGAAAGGAAGAAACAACAGGTACTTCAGCAATTGCTTGGAATCTATGGAAGAGATCTTTCATAAGCTAAACAGTTGGATCCGTCTTGGGCAATGGTTTGCCTACAGTTTAGAAGTAAAAAAGGAGGAATTATTGGGCTGTTGGCTCTTTTTCTTCCTTAATTGCATCTTTAGGGGTGCATGCAATGATCTCTCTTCATTCCACATTGCTTATTCTCATTTTCCCCTCTTTTCAGTGGTTCTAATAAAATTTTCTTGTGTTACTGTTCAAAAAAGTTAGCCAAGTTCACATGATGCCCCCAACAATATCAAGCAAGCTGGACTTGCAACCCAATCGGTAATATTCATTTAAAATTCTAAATAACTGATAGCTCAACAGTTTAAAAACAGAATGGATCTGGATTTCAAGTCTTGTGAAGGCAGGTCTCTTATCCATACCTTATCCTGTTGTTTGAGTATCCAACTCAGATACTCCACTTTTGAAGGACCCACATAACATGGGTAGAAACTATTTATTAAAAAAAGTTAGTTTAAATATTTGAGATACTAATGAGTCAAGATGATTTGTAATAGTGGTGCAAGAACAGAAACTGGGCTGTTAATACAAATTCAAGCAAGTAGTGGTTCACTTGAATATCTTTGAACATTGATTCTAAACCCCATCTGTAAATCTGGGGACCTTGCGTCCACCCAAAAGAAGAAGAAGAAGAAGATACCTTTCCTTTCCCTTATGCTAATTTGGAAAGAGCAGACCAACAAAATAGTCTTTCTTTTCCCTAATGCTCATTTGGAAAGAGAAGACCAACAAAATAGTCTCACAAAAGGAACATGTGCATGCGTAACTTTAAGCAATTCCAATCCAGGTGAATCATTACTTTGAGCAATGCAATATTTGATGTTGACAAAAAGATTTTTATTTTTTTAGGTAATCCTAGCCTAAATTTTTTCTCCTTCTCTAACCAAATGTGGTCCATTGACCATTTTTCTTTTGGGGACTGTTAGTTTAGAATTATTATATGGCTAAAAGCACAACTTATGGGGGTATTTATCGAATCTAATCTCAGGACAGAGAAGTAGAAAATGCATAAGAATTGATACCGATACAACGAATTCATTGATTGGATTTTTTATTCTTTTTCTTTTCTTTTTCTTTTTCTTTTTTCTTTGAGAGGAAACAAAGTTTAATTAAAGCTTGGAGAGCTAAAAATACAAACTAGAAGCCAAATCACTCCAAACAAAGAAGATGAGAATCATCTTCCTAGCATAGATGAGCCCACTCCCCAATTTGAATTATTTTTTTTTACCTTCATACATTAAAAAAGCATTAAAAAAGAGAAGGTCCCAAGTCCAACCAGTTGGACCATAGTTTACCATCCACCCAGCAAATGAATTCCAACCTGTCACGTGTGCACGACATCCAACCCTTACAATAGGTTGCTCCACGGTGAGTATCACTATTTGCAAAAATCAGTACCACTCTTCAGGTGGGCCACACAATAGGAAATAATTTCTAGCTGCTGATAAATAACAAAATATAATTGTAGCGCACGTGATGGATGGATGTGGCTACTTTTTGCACAAGGTGATCCTCGGAACAGGGACAACCTATTGGACGTTTGGACATAACACGCACATGACAGGTTGGAAGGTATGTGAAGGGGGGGCAAAAACTTGCAGTCCAACTGGTTGGACTAGATACCTTCTCATTTAAAATAATAATAATAATAATAATAATAATAATAATAATAATAATAATAATAATAATAATAAAAGAAGAAGAAGAAAAGAAAAAGAAAAAAGAAAAAAGAAAAAGAAAAGGAAAGAAAGACGCGAAGATTTAAATATTGTGTAAAGTGATTAGGCTGCATAGGATGCCCAAGTGAATTGAATTGCAAACACTCAGTTTTGATGAGATGAAATGAAAATAATTGATGGAGTTCGTAGAACTCATCATGAGTAAGTAGCACTCAAGTTGGAGTTGCTTTTACTTTTAACTCCAACTTGGAAGTACCATCATTGTGGTTTGGGGCTTAGTACCTCAAATATGTATGTGAAGATTAGGTAATTGCAGTTTGATTTTTTTATTATTATTTTTTTTTCCTCTCTCTTTTTTAAAGTTAATTGCGGTTTGATTGTTTCCACTTTATTAGATTAACTATTCTTCAATTCAATGTGCATTAAAGGCACCCTTGATATGTGCAAGAAGCATGTAATATACCAATCACCAGGTGCTTTTCAGAGCAAATTTCAAATCATTGCAGATGAAATATGCAACTAAGAGGCAAATAATGGGAGTACACTCCAGTGGTACCAGTACCACCATAAGCTTATGATGTAACCAGGCATAAGTGGGGCCCACAGTGTACATATCACATTCGACCATCCACCAGATGCATCCCCTCAATGTTACCCCCAGTGCCAAAAGACCAGCCCAAATCTAAACTCAGGTGGGCGACAGGACTGGGAGCGAGTTGAGAGAGGACGCCCACCCTCGATTTAAGTGGGGGCCTACCATGTGTATACGGAATCCAAGCCATCAAGAGTCAAGACCCTTTATCTTCCATGCAGGAAGGTTGAAGATAAAAATCAGGTTGTTCTGCAACTCAGTCGGGAGCTGGTGAAAATCAAGGGTGGGTGTCCGTTCCCACATTGTTCCCTGTGATATGGCCCACCAAAGTTTTGGATCGTGCTCATTTTCAGGCCCTCAGGGTAACCTAAGAAGGCGCATCTGATAGACGAGTAGAATGTGATACATACACCACATGGGCCCCACTTCTGCCAAGCACCACCATTTGTACCACTGGAGCGCGCCCAATAGACAATTACTTGAAGAGATGAAAGTGGCGCTAATTGTACTAATATGAACAACCACCTGGGCCACAACATGCTGATGTTTATGACAATAGTTCATGGTCAACATTTTATTTTCATGTGTTTTTAAATGTTTATGACAAAGCCCAAAAACATGACTTGACAAGGGCCTGATTTGGTCCCAGCAGAGACAAATCAGTTGAGAAACAAGTCAACTCGAGTAGGTCTTGTGAGATTTTGGTGTGGTTTCAAAAAAATCCAGTGCAACTATTTCCAAAGACTTGATTGAGTCTTTGAGTTTCTGGCCCAGTGAATCAAGACCTAGTTGGGGAAAAAACTCAGGAAAGTCTTGACCAAGTCAAATCGAATTGAAAAAGTCGTAAGTAGAGTCATTGAATTCTTAAGCAGTTAAACCATAGTTAATGCAGACAAAATGAGAAAGTGTATATCTGTATGAGTTCCCATCATAGAAGCACCAAGCAGCTCCTCACAGTACACGTGGCAAATATGTGAGGTGATTGGAACTGTTGATCTGATGGGTGTCACGTGAGTAGGCCATATGCCCATATCGAAAAAGCAAGGGCATTGGACTGATAGAATCCAATCGGCCCACAAAAGAAACAGTAAAAGCAACATCCACATTCCACTAGCAAGAGCCACAGCAATGGATTCGATGGCCATGATTTTGGCATATGGTGCATCCATTATGTGCCTCTATAGTTCAACGATTCCATTCACTGCCTAAGTTTGTCTCATGCATCATGAGGATGTTGTGTAGTACTTCTATGACACAAGCTGCATATTAGCATTCCCCAATGAGAAAGGTTAAAGGCCGTAAAATGCTCCAGTAGAAATGAGTGTGGGATCAGAGAGCATATATGCATTTTCATACCAAGGCCAGCAAGAGGCTCATCTAATAGCAACAGGTCTGGCTTTTGAACCTGAAAATGTGGTTTGGGATTGAATTAATGCAACAATTAAACAAATTTTCACATAGCAACTGCAAATTGCAACCTGCTTGGTAGAAGAATGTAGACCAGAAAAGTACATAAATAAGAGGTCTCAGGTCCAAGCAGTTGGACCATAAGTTACCGTCCGCTCACCAGATAACTTCCAAACTTTTGTGTCCGTGCGACATCCAACCCATCCAATAGGTTGTTTGCATCATGAGGATCACCTAGAACAAAAATCAGCTGCATCCACTCATCAAGTGGATCACCCTTGTATTTTGTTGCTTATCAATTGCTAGACATTGTTTTCTATGGTGTGGTCTGCCTTATCAGTGGATGGGGCTTATTTTTGCACAAGTTGATCTTCTATCATGGGTCCAACCTATTGGAAGGGTTGGATGTCGCACGCACACAATAGAGTGGAAGTAATTTGCTAGGTGCACAGCAAATTATAGTCCAATCAGTTGGACTTGAGACCATCTCCATGAAAATAAATTCTTACTAATTGAATGGCAGGGCAAGACGCCGCTTGAAGCCACCACTTAGAGAATGTGGGTCTTGATCCAAGGAGATCCCATGCAACCCAACCTGGAGGTTGATATATACAAATGTCAGCTGATGGCCATAGCAACAAATAACAAGAAGAGAACTTTTGAACATAGCAAATAAAAGTTTCGCCCAGATCCATGAGGAAATACATGATCCTCAACTCAGTGACATGTACAGAACCTTCAAGTCCCCAGATGTACAAGTAGGGCCCGTGGTTTGGTGACACCTCTTTTAATAGACCATGCCCAAAAATCTCCCAGATGGGATATTCTAGCACTTGAACCGGTAGCCCAGAATTAGTCTGCATTCAACCAAAAACAGAAGGCCAAATATTGGAGTGTCAGGATCTCCTAATCCAGGAAATCTTGAGACATGTTCAATTCCCTGGATCCTATTAGATTAACAGTCTAGATCACCGTACGATGGGCCTTGCATGTACAAGCTGAGGATATTATACAGATCATCAGATTGAAGATCACAATTCCTCATGAGGCAAGCCATGCACCCATATGTGCATTGCAAGTTGCACAATGTATGCTTCAGGGGTTTTGGAAATAAACTGGTTGAAGCTAAAATGTCAATACAATAATTAAGGATTAATTAATTACATAGACATGGGGAATAAGGCCATAGAAGTACATAAATGACACTGAGTCAATTCCAAGAACAGATCAAATACCGAATGAATGGCTGATTGAAGCCCCAAAGTAAGCTGCTCTTTCAATAGAGGTCCCGCACTCTGCCTTGGCCACCCAAACGTAACTTCCTCAAGCACAGTATCAGCCAAGAAGTACCTACCATGCAACATGTCACAACCTTACAAACTGAATAGAAAATTTGTTAACAAAAAATTGTGGAATAAAAGCATTGTACAGCAATTACACATAAAGTTAGACGAAAATAGTAGTTCCACAAAACTAACAATCACAGAAGAGGTTTGTTCGAATACATTCCGACTTATTGCAATGTTATACGTTAGGACTTCAGCCTTTGATTTTGACATTCCCAAGGTTGTTACTAAAGATATAAAGAAGAAGATTCAGGACATATCACCTTTGCTGCTTCACTTGAGATCAAATCACAATGAACTTGTAGAGTTGCAAGTGGAAAGCTACCTGAAAACTGTAAAACTGCCTATCGTGACTCCTATTCTAAAGTTATCTGATTTGTGTAATTTGGTAGATTCTAAAAATGATTCAGCTATCAGTAAGATTGTTCAACAACTTGGCTTTTTGGGGCTTCAACTTTATGACCGAGGGAAGTTTTATTCAAGGCATTTGGTTGAGGGTATGAGTTTCCACTTCCAAAATAAGTATTCTGTTAATGGTGTTGACTATCCTTCTAAGGCATTTGAGTTAGTTAAAAGCTCCTTTTTTCAAGGTCTGACCCCCTATGAAGAGTTGGTCCATTCCATATCATCCAGGGAAGTGTTGATCCGTTCTTCTAGAGGACTTACTGAACCAGGAACTTTGTTTAAAAATCTAACGCCCCATATTTCATCTATAGTGGCGGTTTGCTATGGCCGCCTGTGGTGAAAACGCCCCTACTTACTATATTTTTGTAGTGAATTGAATGTAGGTTATTGTTGTATCTCTTTTCTAACTAGCTATTTTTTAGGCCACAACTCAAAAGAAGAGGTTGTTAAGTTCTTTAATATGTTTGCGATACTTCTTGATGGAGATTCTCTTTTTAGAAGGATATAGTGTTGGCTTCAATGATTTTGACATTCCCAAGGTCAGTATCTTGAAGATATAAAGAAGAAGATTCGGGACATATCACCTTCTTTGCTTCACTTGAGATCAAATCACAATGAACTTGTAGAGTTGCAAATGGAATGCTACCTGAAAGCGTAAAGCGCCTATCGTGACTCGTATTCTAAAGTTATCGATTTGTGTAATTTAATAGATTCTAAAAATGATTCAAACTATCAAGTAAGGTTGTTCAACAACTTGGCTTTTTGGGGCTTCAACTTTATGACCGAGGGAAGTTTTATTCAAGGCATTTGGTTGAGGGTATGACTTTCCACTTCCAAAATAAGTATTCTGTTAGTGGTGTTGACTATCCTTCTAAGGCATTTGGGTTAGTTAAGAGCTCCTTTTTTCAAGGTCTAACCCCCTATGAAGAGTTGGTCCATTCCATATCATCCAGGGAAGTGTTGATCCGTTCTTCTAGAGGACTTACTGAATCAGGAACTTTGTTTAAAAATCTAACGCCCCATATTTCATCTATAGTGGCGGTTTGCTGTGGCCACCTGTGATGAAAATGCCCCTACTTACTATATTTTTGTAGTGAATTGAATGTAGGTATTTTTGTAGTGAATTGAATGTAGGTTATTGTTGTATCTCTTTTCTGACTAGTTATTTTTTAGGCCACAACTCAAAAGAATAGCATTTTCCTTTGAGGAGAGACAGTGCATTCATGGTGGCTCCATGATCACTTGACCGTGGGCACCACTAGTCCAAAACTGAAAACTAGAGTAAAATTTAGAAAAAAGCTGCCCCAAGTATACCAATGAAGAGTCAAACTGTCAAATAAGAAACCATTTCTTTTGACCAGACATTACAAAGCATGATCAATTTACTCAAGTGAAACAGGAACTGGAATATTTGAACAAACCTCAGCATCCATCTTGATGAACTTCTCCAAATGCCTTCGTGCCAATGCCTTCAAATGCTTATCGACGATCCTATAGAGGCCATCAATACAAACCCATTGCATTCAGAAACAAAGTCTATCTTGTCTTTAAGGCTAGCAATAGGACAGGTTGGTCTGTTGGGTTTAGGGTCCCAACATGATATGGGATGGGCTCTGGCCTTGTAATAGAAGCTAGTGGGTTGAGGATGGATTTGAGGCCTAACTGATGAAGGGATTAGGCCTAGGCACAAGTTTTACAGAAATTTTATATTAAGGTCCAGCCCAATCAATGAAACAGCCCATTTTTTACTTTAATGGGCATGCTTGGGCATTCAATTGAAGGCTTTACTACTAAATGGGCTAGTTGTGGTGATTTGATTGAAATAACCGAGCCCATGGGTGCAACATCGATTCTGAGCTCACTTGTTTTGCAGGAGTCAGCAAAATCATTTATAAGGAGAAGAAATTAAATTATGATCGATTTACGGACTACCTTCTTTTGGTCCAACCATGCCAGGAATATATTTGTGCCATGTTCTACATCAGTTTGCTAGTTTCTGTTATAATAGTGTAAGCATGCAAAGTACAAACAAACAACTAACTAAAAAGTAAAAAGCTTCAAAAGAGTGAAAGTATAGGTTGAGACCCTCTTGGTTATAGTATAGGTTGAAGGATCGATACCCGCTATCACAAAAGAGTGAAATTTATGTGATAGCAGGTATCAATCCTTCAACCTATACTACCACTCAACTAAACAATTACTTGTGTTGAAATATGGATTTACAAATATAAAATACTAAATCATGTGTGTACAAAAATTAAGGGTTATTACTAAGAGGGAAATAGCCAATACTGGACAATTCAGAAAAGAAGGTTACTGTTTGGAGGAGCATTTGATTGAATTTGATATCCATCATTGTGGCATTGTGCATGTTGATTTTTGTTGCCAGTAACTACCATCTTCTTTCTTTTTGTTCGATTATTTTTTTATTTTATTTTTATTTTTATTTTTGTGGATAAAGGATAGAAAATCATTCAATCGAGGTTTATGATCAGTTTATAATTTGTATGAATATTTCAGGACTTCAAAACTTTGGGGTATTTTCCCATTAAAATCAACCATAAATTCTAATGTTAGGCTACATTGGTTATGTATCCAAATTCTTAAAAATGAGGTGGCCTTTGGACTGTAATCAGGGATGTCCATTCATATTGCATGTTCGGGTTGTTGACAAGCTAGTCATTGCAATCACAAACCTTCCAGATCTCCACAAACCTCCATGCACAACCATGATTTTGTAGAGTTATAGATTATTTTGAATGGATACTACAAGAATTACTCTTCCGCATTACGTGTAGAAGAACATGTTAGAGATACCAACTTCAATATGTTGCATACATATTTAATGACATGGCATTAGATGTCATGTTGTGGGTGTATGTGTCATGCACTAGTGTAATGTTAGGCAGTAAACTATAATGCATAAGTCAAGCATGATATGTCATATAGATGATATGTGTTAAGCATTAGACGTACTAGGTGATGATGATGCATTTGTTGTATTGGAGCTGTTGTAATGCAAGTGAAGGGAATTGAAATGTGATAAGAGGTGTGTAGGGATGTGGCTGTGGGTTGGTGATCCATTCCCCTATATATATGGAGCTACTTCAAGGCATAGTTCAAAAACTCACTGACCCGACTTGCAACTCAGCCAAGTCAACTCAACTCCATTCAAGTTTCGAGCCAACCCAAGACAGCTGGAAATCAGAGCTAAGTCGAGTTTTTTGGTTTTTGAAACTATGCTTTGAAGAATGTAAGTAGACAAAATTCCACTCATCTCCACTACTTGAAGCTTAAAGTTTCTATGTAATTGAAGAGAACTTACTTTATCTAATTAAGAGAATTTAGTTATCAGGATAATTAATCTTAATTATAAGGAGAATTCAATTCTAAGCACAGGTGATGGAAATTACATTACAATATCGAGGGCCTGTTTGGATATATACCACTTAAAATAAGTTCATCTCTTTTTTCTTTTTCTTTTAATTGTAGTTATGTATTAGTCTACATAAATTAGTGACTATCTATCTCAGGTTGGGTTGGGTTGGTCGGTCGAGTCGAGTCGAATTGGTCCAGTTGGGTTGGGCACTGGTGATGTCAGTGGATCCTACCAAATTAGCAATAAATTGGCTTTGATGGACCCAAAGACATGGTGGGGCTAACAAATCAGTGGTTCATATTCTACTGAAATCTCAGCTGTTCATTTTAAAATTTTCATACCGCTTGTCTGGGAGCCTTCAATAGGCCAGCTTGAACCCGACCTGGTCTCATCCAAACTCAACCTGACCAAATTTTTGGATCGTGGCGAGTCGGGTTCAGTTTCAGGGCGACCCATTTTGCACCCTTAGTTTGCCATTGAGACTTTCTTTAACTCTCATCATATGCAGCAGAGATATATTATTTAATTTAGAACCATCATGGTCATTTTGGTGATCTAACTGTTTCAATGGTCCATTGTGGGACAGGTATGATGCTACAAAGTCTCTCTTACTTAGCTCAGATCGCCACCAGGATGAGCAGAGACTCGGAATGAGCAGTGAAGCACAAAGTAGAGCAGAGATGTCAACAGCATACGGTGTTAGAAAAGCTATGTGAACCCCACCAGGATGTATGTGTTTAATCCATACCAAAAACCAAAGGGAACTGAAACTCCATACCAAAAACCAAAGGGAAAAGCAACAGAAAAAAAAAAAAAAAAAAAAAAAAAAAAAAAAAAAAAAAAAAGAACAAAACCCAAACCAAACCACCCGCAAGATGCAGATCAAAATTTTCCACCATGTATGACATACATGCAATTTCTAAGTGCTCACTGCGTATCATCCATCACACTCTGCAAGATATTTTGGACATGATGAAACCCTTGAGAGAGAGAGAGAGAGAGAGATATCACTGCTGTTGTTAGAGAAGGGGAGCTACTATCGTGGTCATTCTTGGTACTTCTTCCTCTTGCGGGCCTTCTCGAACTTTGGCGTGTTCCAAACAAGGAGGGCAACGGCTGAGAGATCAGCGTCTTCAACAAGCAATGGAAATGGAAGCCATATCAAGAGAGGCCGGAGTGGAGCGATGTTGGAGAGAGAGAGACTTTCGGGATTTGGGGATGGGGTGCGCGATTTGGGGATGGAGTGATTTGGGAGAGAAGAGGGAAGAAGGGTTTTTAGGAGAGAAATATTGGCGTGTGCGATTCGGAAATGGGGCGATTTGGGAGAGGAGGAAAAGAAAAGGGTTTTGGAGAGATAAGGCAGGCGCGATTTGGGGAAAAAATTCGGGAGGGGCGATTTGGGAGAGGAGGGAAAAAAAGGGTTTGGAGGCGGGTGCGATTTGGGGATGAAATTCGGGAGGGGAAAGGATTTTTTTTTAATTACTCCAGCGGTGGTGGCTTATCGTACACGGGCGGCCGTGTAAAAACGCCGCACATTTTATATCAACACGGGCATTTTTTTGGGGCTGCCAGCGAGAGAGCGCCGCTGATAAGGAGATTTCTTGTAGTGAGTTAAATGGGTAGAATGGGGGGAATTTTGGATTTTCCCCAATTTTTGCATTTTTCCAAATTTCCAAATTGGCGGTTAAGATTTAGCGTGTAAAACATGCAAATTCATGAATTATATACTTCAATCCATTGATTCCAAGTGATTTAAAGAAGAAAAACTTATTTAAATTTGTAAAAACTCATCAATTTCGTTTCCAGCCCACTTGCACTCTGATCTCCAATTCCGCTCCCAAATCCCCTTTTCTCCAAACTATAAAAAAGGAATGGTTAAAATCATCTTTGGAAGGTAATGAAAGCAAATTTTATTTTTTTTATATTTATTTATTTATTATTATTATAGCAAAATACTGATTTTTTGTGATTTTTTTTTTCAAAAATTTCCTAAGGGGCTGAACTCTATTGATGTATTGTTGATATATATTGACGATATCGATTATACATTCTAGTTTATAAGTTATAACTACAATATTTACAAAATATCACATTGTATCAATATTTTGATAATACATTGCATTATTTGGGGAAATATCGTACGAGTTTTTTCTAACAGTATATCCCACCTTTTACCCACCGTCCTTTTCGCACAAAACTTTACTTTCCCAAACTAATACCCTGTTGTACGGATACCGTTCAACGGGACCAAAATACCCTTGTCCGGCGGTAGTGCTGCCACCCCCTGGAATATTCCGGCGGTGGTGCCACTGCCTACTGCCATGTTTGACGGTGGTGCTGCCATTTTCATGACGTCGTCAAGCTTTGTGGGTCCCACGTAACACCTTAGTGGGTGTTATCCTTACCATGCGGGGGCCTACGTTGATGAACCATTTCTATATCCACACCGTTCATCCATTTTTTCAGCTCATTTTAGGATGATATCCTAAATCTTAAGCAAATCCAAAGCTTCGGTGGACCATACCAGTTGAAAAGGTGGTGAATGACCATTAAAAGCTTTCCGTAAGCCACGAAAGTTTTGGATTAAGCTGATCTTTGCAGTTTCCCTTCACCAGGTTTGGTTGACCTTATCAATGGGGTGGATGGAAAATAAACATCATGGATCTTCTTATGGTGGGCCTCGGGAAATTTTTAATTGTGGGCATTCAATCACCCCTGTTTCCCCACTTGAAATCTGGATTACTTAATTTTGGCACCATATCCTAAGCTGGAAAATTGAATGTAAAGCATGGATATACAAAACATATCAAGGTGGGCCCCACGGTAAGGGTAACACCTAATCCTCTCCCTTGAACTAGTGGATTTTCAAGTAGAAAAATACAAGAAGATCCATAAGGAAGTGAGTGAAATTGGTTGCGAACTGAGTGAAATTGACTGTGAAGTAAGTGAAATTGACCCCGAACTGAGTGAAATTGGCCGCGAACTAAGTGAAATTGGTCGATACCTGAGTGAAATTGGCCGCGAACTGAGTGAAATTAACCGAGAAGTAAGTGAAATTGACCGTGAAGTTAGAAAAATTGATCGATACTTGACTGAAATTCACTGATAACTGAGTGAAAATGACTGATAACTAAGTGAAATTGACAGATAACTGAGTGAAAATGACAGATAAGTGAGTGAAATTGACTGATACCTGAGTGAAATTGGCCGCGAATTGAGTGAAATTTACCGAGAACTGACAGAAATTGACCGCGAACTGAGTGAAATTGGCTGTGAACTGAGTGAAATTGACCGCGAAGTAAGTGAAATTAACCAAGAACTTAGGAAAATTGACCGATACCTAAGTAAAATTCACCGATAACTGAGTGAAATTGACAAATAATTGAGTGAAATTGACCAATACCCGAGTGGAATTAACCGATACCTGAGTAAAATTGGTCGTGAATTGAGTGAAATTGATTGCGAAGTGAGTGAAATTGACTGAGAACTGACTGAAATTGACCGTAAAGTGAGTGAAATTGGCCATGAACTGAGTGAAATTGACAGCGAAGTTAAAAAAATTGACCAATTCACAAACAAATCACCATTCACAATGAAATCACTATTCACAATTAAATTAATTAACAATTCACAAACAAGTCTTCATTCGCAATGAATTTTATACCAGACATCATTTACAACAAAATACAACATTTTACAAAATTTCCCCATTCCTCACATGCCTAAAACAAATATCATCTATCGTGGACACTCAAACAATCATAGGCTATTGAATTGCTAAAAATGGGAGTGAATTTTTGCAAGTCTGTTCCCAACAAAATTCGATCGCTGCACAAAATGTCAATATATTTCATGACAAATATGCTGCAATCATATCCATTAATCTGCTTTGGTAGGGAAATCTCTTCTCTGACGGTCCAATCCTTCCCATCCAGCGCAGACATATCTCCTATGGAAAATATATCAAAAATAAAGTTCAATATTTAATGAAGCATAGTGTGAATGTTGGCTTGTTGTTCAATAGCAATGAGTAGATGGTGAAAATTCATAATGTATAATGTTAGTTTCCCAAATCCTCGGTCAATTTTGGCGAATTTCAAGTCAAAATGCCCGAGTTATAGGTGAATTTCAACAAGTTTGCGGCCTATTTCACTTAGTTCTCAGTCAATTTTCTGAGTTGTATGTTGCATATTTGCCCGTGAAAATTGTTAAATTGACTGCGAACTGACTAAAATTGGCCGCGGACTGAGTGAAATTTACCGTGAACTGAGTGAAATTTACCATGAACTAAGTGAAATTGATTGAGAAGATAGTGATATTGACCGATAACTTAGTGAAATTGACCATGAACTAAGTGAAATTGACCGATACTTGAGTGAAATTGACCGCGAAGTGAGTGAAATTGACCGATAACTGAATGAAATTGACCGAGAACTCGTTTATGTCGACCAAGAAGTTGTGGAAATTGATCGAGAAATGAGTGAAATTAATCGATAACTTGTAGAAATTGACTGAGAACTTGCGGAAATCGACCGGTCAATTTCACTCAATTCTCAGCCACTTTCACTCTTTTCTCAGTCAATTTCATGAAGTTGTCGGTCAATTTCCGCAAGTTCTCAGTCAACACGATGTCAATTCCAAGCAGTTATCGGTCAATTTGATTCAGTTCTCGGTCAATTTTACACAGTTCTCAGTCAAGATGTCAATTTCAAGCAGTTATCTGTCAATTTCGCTTAGTCCTTAGTCAATTTCACTTAGTCCTCGGTCAATTTCACGATGTCCTCAGTTAATTTAACTTAGTTCGTGGTCAATTTAACTTAGTTTGCGGTCAATTTCAGTCAGTCATCGGTCAATTTCACTCGATCTTCGTTCTTTGATAAAAAAAACCTCAATGTGGGCCTAGTGAATGAAACAACTTTCAACAATGGAGGAATAAAAGCCATTGTTTTCTTTCATGTGGGCCATTTGAGCATTGAATTTGCCTCATTTTTTGGTTGATGCCATAAAATGTTTAAATAAAATAGTTGGACTGTGGACGGTGCGGATATATCATATATAACATGGTGGGGTCCACATCATGAAGTCAATACTTTGAAATATACCTGTAATTCGTAGCTTCTTCGATGGAGGCACCATTTTTATTCTCTCTTTAGTTGGGAAAACTCGAAAATGAAGTATGTGGCAAGTGTATTCTCGATAAAAGGAAGAAATAGAAAGAAATTAGAAGATTTCAAGAAATAGGTTTTTCGTGGTAGAGTATTCTCGTACCAAGATGAGAAAAGAAATCAGGAATTTGGTGTTAGGGTGTTCTCTCACAAAGAAGAGAGAAGAAATCAGAAAATGGGGTTTTTGCTGCTAGGATTTTGTCCTGTGAAGGAGATGGAGGGTTTCAGATATTCGGTTTCTATTGCAAGGGCTTTTTCGTCCGGTGAAAAGGCATCCGTACAGCCGGGGGTATACAGTGGGAAAAATCTCATATCGTATTATACAGGGGAGAAAGTAAACTTCCAACGTGTTTTGTATTGCCCAGGCTCAATATCGATTGTATCGGCCGATACTTCTTGATACTTAAATCATTGCTTGCATTCATTCGTTAGTCACTTGGTGAACCTGGTTAGCATGCATGTGAACGGCCACCCTTACCCCCTTGGCCTTGTACTCCTAGGCAGACGTGAACCTACCTCTGTGGTTGGCATGACATAGTTTGGGTGGGAAAATATCAAAGCAATAATGCTTGTATAAAAAACATCTCTTGACAACATGTTTTGTGATTTTTATACATTCACACAATGATTTTTCGTCTTTTATGCTCTACTTTGGTAGTTTGATCGCTCATCCAGACATCGAGCATTTCCTAAACACCCTTCTATTCTTCTTAAGAGTATTATAATTAGTGGCCTATATTGCCCGGTTGGTACACCCCGTCCATGAAAGGCCCCAACGATTGAAAGATTTAGGTTTCTCACACCTGTGCAATGCCGCTTGTGCCTATATTGAATGCTTGAAAACTCATGTAGAAAATTTTGATATCACTTGATCACATTATCATCATCTCAGCCTTATGCCAATTAATTGGGCCGGCTATATGATCTTATTATGCCATTCCACTCTATCAAGGACCATAACTTTAGTTAGACCATAGTGTTGAAAAATTAGTGGTTTTTAATAATAAAAAAAAATAAAATTCGAATTTTCAAAATTTCAGGATTTTTCCGCCAAAACGTCTTTTGAATTTTTGAATTAAAAAAGTGCGGTGTGTGTGCTTTGTCCCACATCAAAATAAAAAAAAAAGTTTTGTGATTTATATGAGATGTTGTGAAGGGTATTCTTACTTAGAGCTTTTTGGAGGAGATGGAACTTGGGTTGCGTGTTCCAGTGCGAAGTACTAGAACACATGCACGCACGTGCGTGCGCTCGCGCTCGGGCTCGGGCTCAGGCGTGGGCGTGGGCAGTGAGGTAGTGTGGCTGTAGTGGCACTAGATGGCGCGCTTTGCACTTCGCACGTCCGCATCGTGTCGCAGAGGGGTCGCTCCCTCGCGAGACGGTGCGACCTCGGTGCGATCGCGGTGCGATGGGTCTAGTGCGATGAGTCTGGTTAGAGCCTTAGGGCAGTGTGGATCTGAAATGAGCCTGAGTTTTTATAGGTGACTGAGAACGGTCGGATCTAGAATCCGAAACATCCAGCCGTTTTTAAAAACGACTCTCTGCCTTGAAAGCCAAACGGTCCGAAAACGGACGGGCCAGGATGATCTAACGGTCAGATCTTCTGATCTAATAACCAGAAACGTTTGGAATTAATGGATAATGGTCAAAAACGTTTTTCAAACGTTCTGGACCATTGATATCACACAACAACGGGTCTAAACCTGAGGCCTATATAAACTGGACCATTCCAGTCCGATTTCATCATCTCAACATACCATCTCTCCCATCAGATCAAATACAGTCCATAGCTCCTTTTAGAACACTGTGATCATCTCTACCGTCTAAATCTGTCAGAAGAAATCTACTGCGTTAAAACTGTTCCATAGTGGACCTATCGTGATTGCTGCACGCTGGATCCAGATAAGGCTTGTCTTATCCTGGAAGCAATTCGTCTGTAACCAATCAGCAGTGATAAGGGGACGAATCACGCTTTAAGGACAGCGTATTTTATACGTGATTCAGCCTAGTGAAATTGTTATTTTTCAATTATTTATTTTGCAATTTTCGGTGTATCCAATCAAATTTTGTAACACATAGGTCATCAAATCTTCTCTTGACGCCTCCACCCACATCTTTTTTGGATTGATATCACTTGATCAATGATCACATTTTGAAAAAAAAAAAAAAAAGCAGAAAAAGCAAAGAAGAAGAAGTCTTGATCCTCTTTTTATATTTTGAACCTCCTATGGGTTGGAAACAGATGGACCATATTTTGTTAATGAGCAACCATTGCCGTATCATAACCCATCTCTAATAGGTTGGAAAGACTCAAACATCACTAATGTATACAACAAGTTAAACTCCATACCTGAATGGAAAAACTGTTTGGTGGTTGTGAGATTTCAAATTTCGATGAGCAACTATCCATGAATCCTCATTACATCTATGAGCAGACCTTACCAAGAGTGAATACTTTACTACGGAGGTCCATGATTATGGATAAAATTTTACCTGGAAAATCTAATTGAGAAGGCTCATCTTGACTATTTGTCATTCCTGCATTCCTTTTTGTACTAGATCAATCCTGACCTTTTTTCTTTTTCTTTTCTTTTTCCTTTTTCCTTAATTTTTTTTTTAATTATTATTGTTATTATTAGTTTTGAGATTTTTTATATGAATACATTGAATAACTGTAAAGAAACACATTTGCTGTCTCCAAAATGTTCGGTGTGGGGTGGTTAGTTTTTATTTATTTATTTATTATTATTATTATTATTTTATAGAGCACCCTTTACTAATTCAATTTGCTCTCTTGCTCATAACAAAATGAAAGGATATGATAATCTCCCTACCTCATCCAAACAGACCCTAGGTTTAGGTAAATGCTTTTTTGTTAGAACAACTTGTGGATACTAGTCTCAGCTGACAATTAACCACCCCATAAATCCTTGAGGCCATTTGGTGCGTCATAGCGCAGAGTGGACAGTGTTGCCAAGATATGGTCATTTTATGATGATTACAATTGTTATGGGAAGATCCGAGACGACTACAATTGGAGCGATCGATGGTCTGTCACTCCGAGCAGAGAGTCCGAGCCACGGAGTAATAATAGGAAGGTGGGTTAAGGCAAACGAAGCTCCCATTCCTATTCACTCTTTCTGAGAGCAGACAGAAGAGAGCATCTATCATGACACCGAGAAGATCTAGCTGTACTACTGGCGAACGGATTATGGTCCGGCCCGAGTTGACATAACCAACCGTCAGCTCGGAACGATATCGTCATCTTCAGTCTGGCCGAGCCGAGGCATCTCCGAGAATAGAGGTCCCACGCGCTAAGTGGAGAAACTGCCATATATAAGTATGCGTTATTATCTCGCCCGCAGATACGCACATTGTAGGGCATGATCTCCGAATTCTGGGCAATATCTCCATGATCCACGAATCCCATTGATCGTGCCGAGATCATCGGATGCGATTCGAGCAATGGGAAGGTATAAATACTACATCATCCCATGAGAACAGGGACGCAACATCTAACACTCTCCCTTATTTCCTTAACTTAGACCCAGATTCTGTTGTCCTAACTTAGGCATCGGAGGGTCCCCCCGCCAGCGGGGTCTCCATTGCTTACGGTTTGTGTGCAGGTTTTCTGATCCGAGACCTGCTCAGAGCGTGTAAAGAGGAAAGAGGGCTGACCAGATTTTGACATCAACATTTTTTGGCACCGTCTGTGGAAAACGGATACAAAAAGTCAGTTTCCTATTATTGCAAACTATGGCTAGAGGGAAGAAGAAAGCTGTCGTGGTGGAACCAGAGCAGACCCGCTCCTCATCACTACTTCATGCGGAGTCTGCTCCGGGCCCTTCTCAGCGTTCTCGCAACGGTTCCAACAAATATTGCGCTTTACAAGGCGAAGTGCAAGCCTTGCGCGATGAGCTACAACGGATGAGGCAGGAGCGCGAGCCCCAGCAATAACCCGAGCGGAGGAGTCCAACGCCAGAAGTCGTCGGACCAACCGTTCAAGCCCATTCAGCGACAAGAAGTCCGAGGCGTGAGACATCTCTGCAACAATCTACCCGAGCACCGGTGTCGGGTCAAAACCCTCCCGCAGCTCCAATGCGAGCTCCTACTAGGAATGTGACGACTCGGGCCCCGACGGATGTCCCAGCCGCCTCGGCTTTGGCTCCAACGGACCTTCGTCACACCCTGGAGAGGAGAAGGGAAAGAAGAATGCCCGAGCCCGAGAGCATTCGGGAAGAAGTGGCGGAAAATAAAGATCCCTGGGAGTCACGATTCGCGGACTTGAATAATCAAGTCTTAATGTTACAGAAACAACAGCAGCCATCATCGATTCCAGCTGCTGTTCAAGCCATGATGAAAGAGTCCAAACCTCCGTTCACCTCAGAAATCATGAACGAAGTAATGCCTCAGAGGTTTCGGATTCCTCCCGTCATCCAGTACTCCGGGTCTGGCGACCCATCTGAACATGTGGAAGCTTATCGTTCGTGGATGCAGATACATACTGCAACTGATGCAATGATGTGCAGAGGATTCTCGATCACTTTGACCGGATCCGCTCGGAATTGGTATCGACAACTCAAGCCTGGATCCATATGTTCGTTTGAAGAATTGTCTCGGTCATTCCTTACCCAGTTCATAAGCGGTAAGAGAAGCCGAAAGCCTAATACCCACCTGCTCACCATCAAACAAGGATCGAAAGAATCCTTAAAGGATTACATTGCTCGATTCAACGAGGAAGCATTGCAGGTGGAAGACTATGACGACAAGATGGCTCTCGCCGCAGTATGCAGCGGCTTGAGGGAAGGAAGGTTCGCCTTCTCTATCGGGAAGAACCCGGCAAAGATGTTAGCCGAGCTCATTGCTAGAGCCCAGAAATACGTCCATGCCGAAGAGTTCTCTGCTACCCGCAAGAGTATCCAGGTAACCGAACTAAATGGGAAAGGGAAGAGGCCAAGGAACGAAGCACCCCAAGCCCCAAGGAAAAACTCGGATGATCATTCTTCTCGTGATCGCCGACCGAGCAGGAAGCCAGAAGGAAGATTCCGTTCCTACACGCCTCTCAACACCACTGCCGAGCAGATCTTGCTAGATATCCGGGGCGAGAAACTTCTCAACTGGCCAGTCTGTATGCGCGCAGACACAGAACTCCGTGACAAACGCAAATATTGTCGCTTCCATCGAGATCATGGCCACAATACCGATGAGTGCGTAGATCTCAAGGACGAAATTGAATCCCTCATTCGGAAGGGGCACTTACGTCGGTACACCAAGCAAGAAAAAATCGCCCGGAAAGAGAAGCGAGCACGAGAACGCCCCAAAAATCCGGCTGAAGAACCTGTGGAGATCCGCACCATCTTCGGAGGTACATCAGGTGGAGGAGACTCAAACAGAGCCCGAAAAGCTCATTCCCGAAGGAGCCCAGAGCATTACGTCAACCTTACCGAACGGCCCAACAAAGAACCACGACTCAGTCCATGCAGTCTCACCTTCACAGAAGATGATGCTCGGGGGATCCAACATCCACACGATGACGCCTTGGTGGTCACTATGACCATAGCCAATCATAAGGTATACCAGGTTCTTGTTGATACTGGAAGTTCAGCCGACGTGATCTATTCTGAGGCCTTCGAAAGGATGGGGATTCCACAGTCTCGCCTTAGGCCTGTGAAGACCCCCTTACACGGCTTTGCCGGAGAGAGAGTAATCTCCGAGGGAGCTATTTCCCTCCCAGTGACTGCGGGAGAGGGACAACATCAAGTCACCTTGATGGTGGACTTCCTTATGGTTAATGTGCCATCAGTGCATAATGTGATTATGGGCAGGCCCTCCCTCAACGCAATGCGAGCGGTCGTGTCTACTTATCACCTGATGATGAAATTTCCCGCCGAGGGCGGAACAGGTTACCTCCGAGGTGATCAACGCGAGGCTCGGAGATGCTATGCCATTGCGGTTCAAAAAGGGTCTGTAAAGCAAACACTCACTGTCAACATCTTGGACCCGCGCGGACCCTCCGAAAATAAGCCAATTGAAGATCTGGAGAAGGTACCACTCGACGAAGCCGATCCTAGCAAGACGGTTCAGCTCGGAGCATCACTCACGTCTGAGCAACGCTCCGAGCTGTTAACTTTCCTGCGGCGACACAGGGACATATTCGCCTGGTCGCACGCGGATATGCCAGGAATCTCTCCGGACGTCTTAGTCCATCAGTTAAACGTGGATCCAGACCATAAGCCTTTGAAACAGAAGAGGAGACCGTTTGATGCCGAGCGGTGTGAAGCCATTGCGGACAAAGTCTCGGTCCTGTTGGACGCCGGCTTCATAGAAGAAGTATATTATCCAGAATGGATCGCGAATGTGGTGCTGGTGAAAAAGGCAAACGGTAAATGGAGAGTCTGCGTGGACTATTCAGACCTGAACAAAGCATGTCCAAAGGACAGTTTCCCGTTACCTCGGATCGATCAACTAGTGGACAGTACTGTAGGGCACGAACTACTTTCCTTCCTGGACGCCTACTCTGGTTACAATCAGATCGCAATGCATCCCCCAGATAGACAGAAGACTACCTTTGTCACAGACAGGGGGCTCTACTGTTACCGGGTCATGCTATTTGGCCTGAAAAACGCTGGAGCCACATACCAGAGGCTAGTCAACCAGATGTTCGCAAGACAGATTGGGCGCACGATGGAAGTTTACGTCGATGACATGTTGGTGAAAAGCGTCAAGGCAACCGATCACTTGGCGAACCTCGGAGAGACCTTCGAAGTCCTCCGAGAATATCAAATGAAGCTGAACCCGGCAAAGTGCGTATTCGGAGTCGGCTCGGGAAAGTTCCTCGGATTCCAAGTCAGCCAGAGAGGCATCGAGGCTAACCTCGATAAGATTAAATCACTCCTCGACATGAGCTCACCTCGGACTGTCAAGGAAATACAATGCCTCACGGGACGAGTAGCAGCGCTCGGACGCTTCATATCCCGAGCCACCGATAAGTGCCTCCCTTTCTTCCAGCAGTTGAAGGGTCATAAGAAAGCCGAGTGGACCCCCGAATGTGAACAAGCCTTCCAGCAGCTGAAACAATATCTGGGCTCACCTCCTCTGTTATCGAAACCGGAGGATGGCGAGTCTTTGTTCTTATACCTCGCAGTCTCAGCCTCAGCAGTCAGCTCGGCTCTGATCAGAGAAGTGGGGAACAAACAGCATCCAGTATATTATGTAAGCAAAGCTATGGTACCAGCAGAAACGAGATACCCCGCTCTGGAGAAGCTTGCACTCGGCTTAGTCGTTTCGGCTCGGAGATTACGTCCATATTTCCAAGCCCATTCAATCATCGTGCTAACCGACTCCCCCCTCCGGCAGATTCTCCAGAAGCCGGAGGTTTCGGGTCGGTTGACCAAGTGGGCGATTGAACTTGGAGAATTTGACATCACTTTCCGGCCGAGGACAGCGAAGAAAGGCCAAGCAGTGGCTGATTTCATCGCAGAATTCACCATTCTAGAGGAGGGGCAGGTCAACGACGGGGATGAGATAACTCCGCCCGACCTCTCAAGCAACTCACAGGTTATCCCGGAAGCAGGTTGGATTCTCTACGTGGACGGATCGTCTAACTCAAAGCGAGCCGGGGCAGGGATTGTCTTGATCGCTCCTGACTCCACGATTATCCAATATGCCATCCGACTCGGCTTCAAAGCTTCTAACAACGAGGCGGAGTATGAGGCACTATTAGTTGGGCTTAGATTGGCCGCTAACCTCGGGGTCCAGTCTATACAAGTTCGATGCGACTCCCAGCTAGTCGTGAATCACATCTCCACCGACTATGAAGCCAAAGAAAACAGAATGATTGCTTATCTAGACGAGGCCAGAAAACTGATCGAGAAGTTTTGGAATTGTACGATTCACCAGATTCTGAGGATAGAAAACGCATGGGCTGATGCCCTGGCGAAACTGGCGTCAGCCGCAGAGGGAAAAATTCCGCGGATCGTTCCGGTAGAATTCATTGAACATCCCAGCATCGATCGAATAGAGAGAGAGACAGTTAATCCGGTGGACAACAGTCCGAGCTGGATGGACCCGATCTTTCGCTACCTCCAGTCAGGAGAGGTTCCTTTGGACAGACAGGAAGCTAGACGTCTGAGACTCCGAGCAGCAAGATACGTAATTCTAAATGGAACTCTGTATAAGAAGGGGTACTCACAGCCTTACCTCAGGTGTCTCCAGGAGGAAGCAGAATATGTCATCCGGGAAATCCATGAAGGGATCTGCGGAAACCATTCTGGCAGCCGAGCCCTGGCTTTAAAGGTACTTTGGCAAAGATACTTCTGGCCGACCCTTAAAGAAGATGCCAAGAGGTATGTCAGAAAATGTGACAAATGTCAACGTTTTGCAGCCGTACCTAGGCAACCGGCGGAAGAAATGACTCCCATGAGCGGTCCATGGCCTTTCGCTCAGTGGGGAATCGACATTATTGGCCCTCTACCGACTGGAAAAGGACAAGTCAAATTTGCCATCGTTGCTGTCGACTACTTCACAAAGTGGGCTGAGGCCGAGCCCGTCGCAAAGATTACCGAACAGAAAGTAATCGACTTCGTCTGGAAGAACATAGTCTGCAGATTCGGAGTTCCGAATACAATCGTCTCAGACAATGGCAGGCAGTTCGACAGCGACAAGTTCAGAGGTATGTGTAGAGGGCTCGGTATCAAGAACACCTACGCCTCGCCTCGGCATCCGCAGTCCAATGGGCAAGTGGAGGCAATAAACAAGGTTATCAAGCACCACCTCAAGAAGAAGCTGGAAAAAGCAAAGGGTAACTGGCCGGAAGAACTCCCATTCGTCCTCTGGGTGTACCGAACCACGGCTCAATCTTCTACTGGAGAAACTCCGTTCTCTCTTTCTTACGGGTCAGAGGGAATAGTGCCCGTTGAAATCGGCCTCCCTACGGCTCGAGTGAATAATTACAATGAGAATCAAAATACCGAGCAAATCACCGCCAATTTGGATCTTTTGAAAGAGATCCGAGAAGTTTCGAAGCTCCGTGCTGCCACCCGACATCAGCAAGTATCCAGATTCTACAATTCTAAAGTGAAGGTCAGACGATTCTGACTAGGGGATCTGGTTCTTCGACGGGTCTTTCAGAACACAGCTGAACCGGGAACCGGAGCGTTTGGCCCCAATTGGGAAGGACCATACCGAGTGGTCCGATCGACAAAGCCCGGATCCTACCACTTAGAAGATCTCGAAGGTCGTCAGCTCCCCCACCCGTGGAATGCTGAGCATCTGAAAATTTACTATCCTTAATAAGGCGCTCCAAGCAGCCTATGACCTTTAAGGTTATTTAATAAATGTACGCCTCCGAGCGACAAGCCTTTAAGGCCATTAATAAAAAGCACATCTGATCGGCTTATCCTTGCCATCAACAAAGATCAAACGGACTAAATTCTACAAAGGCACTTCCCCCTAACTGAGGAGAGGAAGCTACGAGGCGATCGGACTTCCCACTAAGGGAGTCGGACCAATTTCTACAAAGGCATCCCCCCTTAACCGGGAGGGTAAAGCCAATGGGTAACTTCGACCCCCCAGTAAGGGAGTCGGTCCCACCTACACGGAAGGTCATTCATCCAAAGCGAAACGGGTTGATCCTTTTAAGGATCAGACCGAGGCCCAAACCGCATCCAAATAAACCAAGGACTCGGCTCAACCACAATCTAGTTAGCAAGAACGACTAATAAAGGGAAAAGAAGGCGATCCAAAATTATCTCTTTCATTAATTGCTATAAAAGCGAAGTACAAAAAATATACAAAAAAAAAACGGAGTCTTCAAGAGGCCGGAGGAGCTTGGGAACCGGAGATTTGATCTGGGTTGGTCGCCTCGGCAGTAGCATCAGCAGGGTCCTCAGGCAGGAATGGATCGAGGTCAAGGTCCGGGTACAGCTTCTGGACCTCGACAAGGCACTCGTCGAAGCTGCAGTAAAAACTTGGCGGCCTCGATATCCCTCTCCTTCGAGGTCTTGTACGAATCTATCACCCCAGCAACTGCAGCTGCCAAGGAAGCCTCAGCCTCAGCCTTCTGTGTCTCTAGAGCTCGGCTTTTCTCTTCTGCAGCTTCGGCTTTAATCTTCTCCTGGCTCTCACTCAATCGACCAACCTCCTCAGCCAGAGTGTCAGCACGGGCCCTAGCACGATTCAACTCGGCTACTGCCGCTTCGCTTCGTGCCTCAAGCTCCTTTGCGACCCCCTGAATCTGAAACAGCTCGGAATTACTAGCCTCGAGCTGATGATACAGATCACTCGGCTCCAGCTGAAGAATAGAAACAGTGTCCCGTAGGACTCCCGCTTCAGCCCTGACTGCCTCCGTCTCTGCTCGGAGGACACCCACCTCGCTTCTGAGGGTCTCGACTTCTGCATCGATTTTCCGACGCTCTCGGACCCTCTCCAAGCATAAGAGGATCCTCGGAACGGACTGGTCCAAGACAAAAGAATGAGGGAAAAATAATAATACATAAACGACAACTTTTTCAAGTAAGAGAAGCAGGAGGTACCTGATAGAAGACTCCAGCCAGGTCTTCCAGAAAGCAGTCGTCCGGTTTATCGAGGAGGTGCGAAATAGATTCCTCCGTGACATGTCTTGCCACCCAGTCTGTCAAACAAGACATGTGATAACCCGGTTCGAACCTGCCTCAGCTTGGGCCAACTTGAGCTGAGCCCGTCGCCTCCTCGGCTCCCGTCCGACTACCAGCCGAAGGCTAAGCCTCACCCTCGTCGCCACGAACAGCCTCCCCCTCATTACCCGGCTGGGTAATCATGGCATCAGCCATCCGAACAGCTTCTTCCCGTCCGGAAGATGATGGAACAGCTATCAATGGAGGGTTGAATCGTGCTCCCTCGGAGGGAGGAACGGTGATGGATGGAGGGGGAATTGCCCCCGTTACTGGAGCAGCGGACAAAGGTGCGACCATATCAGCACCGACCGGGGGCTCCGTAGCTGCGCCCGGTAGTATTGGAATTAGGGACACAATTGTAAATGCAGACGGTCCCTCAACCAAGGACGCTGGGGCAGGAAATGGAGCTGTATCCTGAACCAAGATGTTTGGGATAGTAGGAGGAAGTGTCACCCTCTGAGTCGAGACTCTTGAGGCAGAACCCGAAGGACGAATTCCTTGAACGACCTTCTTCCTCCGAGCTACCTTCGCTGGGGGCTCAGCCCTCAACATCTCCTCTGCAGTCAGCGCGGTTTTCCTCCTCCGAGAACCAGATGCCTCGGCCATGCCTGTAAAGTAGAATGATTAAGATAACGTTACCTCGGACCAATAAAAATAAACAAGAGTACTCACTGAGCGAGGTAGGGAGCGGCCTCGTCTTGCAAAGCCCCGATCGGTAAAGGTTAGCAGCTGTGATCAGGTCCGACCAGCGGCGATGCTCCTCCGAATATGTCATCGCCTTGGCTATCTGATTCTTCTGGTCCGAGGTGATGAAGGGCACGCCCCTCGCGAAACCTGCCAAACAAACAAAAAAAATCTTTCAAGAAAAGCTGAAGTAAAAAGCAATGCGTGAAAGAAATCTCGACCCGACCTGGCATTACGAAACGAGTAAGAACCCGAGTCGACAAAGCCCCAATCTCCGTTGCCGGTGCCTCCCACTCACCCGCGGCCCAAAACCACTTGTTCTTCCAGTACTTATTCGAGGACGGAAGACCCAAGACGAGCCCTGACCCTTTGCTACCTCTGGTCGCGAAGTAGTACCATGGATCGTTGCCTACGTGCTTGATCAGGTACAGGTTCATCAGCTCGGCGGGTGTCAACGCCGAGTTCCCTACTTGGTGCCAGATGATGCAGGCGGAAATCAGCACCCTCAACGAATTAGGCGTAAATTGCCCAGGTGCGAGCCCTAAGTAAGCGGTCAGAGCTCGGATGAAGGGGTGCAATGGGAGACGGAGTCCGCATAATAAGCCACATAAAAATATGGTTATCTCCCCAGCCGCGGGATTGCCAACAGCGTCAGTGGGCGCAGGAGCCCTGATCCGAACGGAGCGAGGTATGTCAAACTCTGTACGGATCCACGCCATTTGAGCCTCCGTTATTACGGAGCCCCCTGGAACCAGTTCCGACGCCCGTCCACCAGGGGGCATCTCTGGCACATCGATAACTGCAGCTTTAGGGGCTCGTGTTGCCCCCTTCCTACTGGCCTTCTTGCTGACTTGGCGAGTGTGAGCTCTCGCCACCGTCCGCTTCTGGGGCCGAGGATATAAAGGAACAGCCTCGAAGGGACCTTCGGAGGTCTCCCTTCCATTGTCAGAGCTCTCCGACTCGGAGTCGTCATTATAACCTCTAACCATTTCCCTATCGGAAGACATCTTGAAATAGTAATGCTGAGGATCAAACTCACCAGATAATCGCCGGAGATGGCTTTAGCAAGTGTGAGAACTAAATCGGAAACCACTTCTGCCAGAAATCGCCCTCGCCGGAAATCGCCTTCTCCGCTAAACAACTCAAATGCAAACGATAGCAGTCGAATGAAGACCCCGGATGGGCCTTTTATAGACTGAAGAAACCCAGCATTAAATAGCCCGTAATAATGGCTACGTCGGAATCATTGCTAGCCGACTCCGAGTCCAACGTGGTGTCATATCATTGGCTCAAAACGTGGTAAAGGTAACGATATCCGCCTCGATTGTTGTGTGGGTTAATCCACACAGTACTCGAGCACAGAAACGAGTGCTCGACACGACGCCCCGAGCGCACGTGGCGGTCATTGACAGGTTAGTGACGATACGGAATCTCAACCATCGCCACGTGTCTGTTCACGGTTAGCTCGAAGCCGCTAAATCCCGAGTATGAGACGTTTCGCACGAGGACCATAAATACATCAAGAAACTGAGGTGACGGATCTTCTAAATTACTCTCCGAGCTCATGAGTGACCTCAGAGAGTAGGGGGCTTCTGTTATGGGAAGATCCGAGACGACTACAATTGGAGCGATCGATGGTCTGTCACTCCGAGCGGAGAGTCCGAGCCACGGAGTAATAATAGGAAGGTGGGTTAAGGCAAACGAAGCTCCCATTCCTATTCACTCTTTCCGAGAGCAGACAGAAGAGAGCATCTATCATGACACCGAGAAGAGCTAGTTGTACTACTGGTGAACGGATTATGGTCCGGCCCGAGTTGACATAACCAACCGTCAGCTCGGAACGATATCGTCATCTTCAGTCTGGCCGAGCCGAGGCATCTCCGAGAATAGAGGTCCCACGCGCTAAGTGGAGAAACTGTCATATATAAGTATGCGATATTATCTCGCCCGCAGATACGCACATTGTAGGGCATGATCTCCGAATTCTGGGCAATATCTCCATGATCCACGAATCCCATTGGTCGTGCCGAGATCATCGGATGCGATTCGAGCAATGGGAAGGTATAAATACTACATCATCCCATGAGAACAGGGACGCAACATCTGACACTCTCCCTTATTTCCTTAACTTAGACCCAGATTCTGTTGTCCTGACTTAGGCATCGGAGGGTCCCCCGCCTTAGCCAGGGTCTCCATTGCTTACGGTTTGTGCGCAGGTTTTCTGATCCGAGACCTGCTCAGAGCGTGTAAAGAGGAAAGAGGGCTGACCAGATTTTGACATCAACAACAATTATGATGACAATGGCTATTTGGTGTTTTCCAGTAACACTAAGCATGGGTATAAGATTGTGTCGATAGCACTATCTGCTGTTTAGATGACCCAAATTAACACGTCATATATTAATCACGAACGCCAAAGTTCCAAATGTTCTATATTTGTATGAGAACTGGCCTATGTACCAAGTTAGCAATTGGATGGTTGGATTTCTGTACAGCTATGTCATGCGTACGGCCGAAACCAAGTGGTGCACCATCTATAGTTGAGTTAGTGATTTGGACGGTCCAGATTATCATCCAACTATGCCATGTGTATGGTTGAAACCAAGTGGGTCACCATCCTCAATGACCTGGACATTTTGGATTGTTGTACAATTATGCCATGTGTATGGTGAAACCAAGTGGGCCACCATCCACATTTTGAGTCAGCAATTTGGATAGTGTGGATTGCTGTACAACAATTCCATGTGTACGGTTGAAATGAAGTAGCCCAGCATCCATAGTTGAGTAAGGAATTTAGGTGGTCTTGAATGCCTTGCAACTATGCCATGTGTATAACTGAAAGTAAGTGGCCAACCATCCACAATTCAGTCAGCGATTTGGACAGTCTAGATTTTTATATAAGTCATGGGGAATTCTCAAACCAAGTGGTCTACCATCCACGACTAAGTCATCAATTTGCAGAGTCTGGAATCCGGATAGTCATACAATGATGCCATGTGTATGGTTGAAACCAAGTGGCCCACCATCCACATTTGAGTTGGTGATTTGGATGGTTTAAATTTTTATACAACCAGCACCACTCACAATTGAATCAGCAATGTGGACAGTCTGGATTACTTTACAACTAAGCCATGTTTATGGTTGAAACCAAGTCGCCACCATCCACAATAGTCACTGATTTGGATGGTCCAGATTGCATAGAACTATGCCATGTGTACGGTTGGAACCAAGTGGCCCATTATCCATAGCTGAATCAATGACGTGGACGGTCTGGAATGCGGTGAAACTATGAGATGAGTACGGATGAAACAAGTGGCCCACCATCCATCTCTGAGTTAGCCATTTGGATGGTCTGGATTGCCATACGACTATGCCATTTGTATGGTGGAAACTGAGTGGCCCACCATCCATAGTTGAGTTAGCCATTTGGATGGTTTGGGTTGCCATACAATTATACTGTGTGTACGGTTGAAACCAAGCCCACCATCCACGGTTGAGTCATCGGTTTGCATGGTTTGGTTTCTCTTACAGGTATGCTGTATGAAAAGTCATGACCATGTAAACGTTTTGTAAATGGTGCGAAAATATCATCCCCTTCTGCCTTTTCTAAATAGCCGAATTTCAGATTTTTTTGGGGGGATCGAGCTATTTGGATAATACCACAATTAAGGGTACAAAGAACAATTCAAAATAACATTATTTGGATAACTGTGCTTTGAGCATACCTAACGGCAGGCCAAACACGAGATCAGCTATACTAGTAGTGCTATTCTGACTAGGGGCGTGGTATGTGCAATTCATGTGGGGAGAGGAGAAAGAGAGGGATGCAGGACGGAGAAAACATGAGAGGTAGGGAAATGGTAAAGCTAGAGAGAGAGAGAGAGAGAGAGAGAGAGAGAGAGAGAGAGAGAGAGAGAGAGAGAGAGAGAGAGAGAGAGATCATCCAACTATTTTAACTTTTGTGACGCACTTAGGCATCCAATCTCCCTCATTTTTGGGTGAACATCCTAACTTCATCTGGCACAATTGATGTACGGTGTGTATGTCACACATCTATTGTGGTGGGCCTTGAGGAACCTTTGTTGTATGGGCTCCTTGGTACATGCCTTCCATGCAGGCTACATGCAAAAAGCAGGAGAGTTGTTGCCAGATACTAGCAGAAAATAAAAGGATGAAAGTGCCCTTAACAAAAATGAAAGCCTCAGCATCCTCTCTCACTAATTGCAGGGGTAAAATTATCCTACCTGCAATAGGTGATGGGATCATTAACCCAAAATTGGAGTAATAGCGGCATTTTGTACTTCCCAAATACTCCTACCTGCTTTTGAAATGTTTTTCCATGTCCTTTGCATATCTAAGTTCACTGCTTAGAGAAACTAATTGTGGAGTAAAAACTGTCCAAAGTCTGCTCACATTATACATAATAGAGATGTAAATATCGGTATGACTTGTGCCAAAAGGACCCTAAATAGCGAGAATCTATTACAATAACCCATTATTCACATAAAAATCCCCAAGGCTATGAAATAGGTGATGGGATCATTAACCCAAAATTGGAAATCATTATGGAACATTGGTTGCAGTCGTCATTGAACATTGGTGATATTGACCCATAAAATGATTTCCCTCTTCAACAAAAAGTTATTTTTTTCTCACTTATTTTTTCCTGGAGTTATGTTTAGCATTTCCGAGGCCATTGTAGTTATCACAACTTACTATTTAGATTCAAGTGAAACCTGTCAGTGTCTACAAAATAGAACTTCATCTTTGCTTTCCAACCTTGCATCTAAGAAACCTTCCCTTATGTGACACCAATAGAGATACTCTATGCCATTTAAAATCATGTTGAAAAAAAACTGAAATTTACTTGGGGATTAAGTCGACAATTTAGTAAAATATGTTGAAAAAAAAAAAAAAAAAATTGAAAAGAAAAAAGAAAAGTTAGTAAAGAAAGGGCCTATTTAATGGTGAATGGATCTAACTCCTACATGTCGCATTAGCTGTATAGTCAGCAAATGGGATCCACAAAATTACGAGTCCATGGTAGAAGCTCTAACTTCATTAGACTGTGCGATTTGATGATCTTCTAAGAGAAAATGAGATAAGCTAGATGTGGTGTTTGTTGTTGATTTGGTATTATGAAGAAGAGTTTTAGGGAAGAGAATCTAACTACACAGAAATTCCTAATCAATAACCCAAGTAACTAAGTAATGGATAATCCGAACATACAATCATTGGTGACTCCATGTAGGACAATTGATCATCATAGTCGTAGCTTCTGCTTTACCGTTGTCATTTTAGTAATTTTGCTTCATTGGGGTTATTTCCATAATTTTGTCAAGTAACCGTTGTAGGGGCCTTTTGGCACATTCAGTGCATGGATGTGCGTCAACTCCCTTCTTTCACATGTGATTAACAAGAAAATTTGCTATTTAAAGAAGGTTGCATAACGAAGACAATGCACATTTATGGGTCATTTAGATGGATATATATAACCATTTTACCACAGGCAACCATAGTGCAGTTGTATAGGTTCAAGACTGCCCGGAATTCATGCAATATATGGAACTCATCCCACTAATGCATCTCTTATAGCCATTTGAAACCATTTCCCATAAGAAATTTGAGGAAAGCATTAAAAACTTAAGTTCAGATGAATAGTGTCGGATCGATTTAGGACCACCCAAATGCCCTCAAAACGATTCGAAATTCATGCAATATGTGGAACCCATCCCACTAATCTATAATCCCTAACCATTTGACACCATTTCCCTAAATATGTTTGAAAAAAAAATTAAAATTAAATTTGGATGAATAGGCAGGTTGTTTTAGGACTACTCGAGCGCCTCCAAAACGACCTGAAATTCATGCAATCTGTGGAAGTCATCCTACTAATGCACATCCCTAACCATTCAGCACATTTCCCTCAAGAGATTAAGAGAAAGAATTAAAATTACATTCGGATGAATAATCTCAGGCTAGTTTAGGACAGCTCGAGTGTCCACAAACTGGCTAGAAATTTATGCAATCTATGTAACTCATGTCACTAATGCATATTCCTAATCATTTGACAACATTTCCCTCAAGAATTAATTTTGGATGAATAGTGTCGGGCCGATTTGGGACCACTTATCCAAATTTTTGAAAGAAAAAAAAAAAAAAAAAAAAAAAAAGGAGATGAAAAACACTGATTTAGTGCATGTATGTGTATATCTAAACTCGATAGATGTATTTGAACAATCTACCCTCCAAATATTTTACAAAAAATAAAATAACATTTGGAAATTGCTTGAAATTATATAGAAACCAGCAAAAATACAAAAAAAAAAAAAAAAAAAAAAAAAAAAAAAAAAAAAAAAGAAAGAAGAAGAAGAGAGAAATTATACAAACTTGGCCAAATGAAGCACAAACCAAGCAAGATTTGGTTGATAAAAAAAAGAAAAGAAGAGAATTTTACCTATATATTTTTTTTTCTTTTTCCCCAAACTCACAACAACAAAAATAGGTAAAAGCGGCACTTTGGTGCTTCATACAATGGGCGCTATTTACAAGCGGGCCACAGATGTTTTGGATATATATATATATATATATATATATATATATATATATATATATATATATATATATATATATATATATATATAAACAGGATGCGATTTTCATTTCGCTCCCATCTCTCTCTCTCTCTCTCTCTCTCCCTCTCTCCTCTCCTCTCTCTCGACTCTCTCTCTCTCTCTCTCTCTCTCTCTCTCTCTCTCTCTCTCTCTCTCTCTCTCTCTCTCTCCCGACTCTCTCTATTTGTCTCCCTCTCCCGACAACTCTCTCTCTCTCTCTCCCGACTCTCTCTCTCGCGCGAGCTGCCATTAATTTCAGGGCTTAGATGAAGATCTGAAATAGGTAAGAGTGTAGATTTCATCAATTTCAACCTTAGTGATTTCCTAATTAGGGATTTACAATGTTGAAACCCTAATTAGGGATTTTCTGGTTTTTGGAGTCGAGGAATGGTCGAATTAGGGTTTCGAAGAGCTACATTCCTGTGGTAAGCTTCAGATCTCCGAGGATCTCTCTCTCTCTTTCTCTCTCTCTCTCTCTCTCTTATTTTCAGAAGATCGTGGCAGGGTTTTCGGTTTTGTTTGCTGGCTTTCTTTCTAGTGTTTATGGTTTGATTACGGCGTTCATCACTCTCTCTCTCTTCCTTGATTCTCTAATACTGCATTGGAGAGGTGAATTTTGGTGGGGTTTTTTTTTTTCTCTCTGATTAGGGGATTTTAGCGAGATCTGGTGGATCGAAATTATTATGAACAAAATGCCACTGAATCATTATAAGGTTAGGGTTTTTTATTTTTTATTTTTAATTATATATTTTGGGTGGAATTCGTGTTTTTTTTTTTAATGTTTTTTTTTCTAGTTAGGGTTTTGGATGCTCTGATTTTATTCTCATGTGACGGTAAAGTGGTAAATAGTGTTAGAATGGTCTGGTGGCATTTGTGCTTGTATTCAAATGGAGTTTGAGCTGCTTCTGGTATCTGGATCTTGTGCAGGGCTTGAATTCTGGGTTTTGGAGGTTTTAGGGTATGAGGTTTCTCTTTTCTCCATTTTCATTTTTTCTTTTTTTCATTTGAGAATGTTGAATTGTGTCAATCTCTACGGAAAGAACTGCAGTTTTAGATTTTGAAGTTGTCAGTTATTGGAAAGATCCTTAACCACTCAACAGGGCCAAACAAATAAACCACAACAAGGTCTTCAAATCTGAGTCGTTCTTAGTACATGGGCCACCCAGACTAATGCCAAGTAAAAATTGAAAATTGAGCTTAGTGGGCCAACTCTCGGACTGAGCATTCTATGACATCTCTATCTTTTAATCTTCACCGTTCCTTTAGAGGCCATGAATCCATGGCTAGAACTGCATATTAAAGTCTGTTTATGTACCAAGTCATTGGTCACCACACCTGAATGTTCTCACAAACTTCTACATATAGCCAATCGTTTTCTGGAACTTACAGTCATTTTATCCTTAAAAATATCCACTACTCATGCAGCGACTGTACACAAACTTCTAAATATAGCCAATCCTTTTCTGCTAAGTGTCATATAAGAGGAAATCATTTTTCTTTCCTCTGATGAATATTATTTTCTACCAATCCAAACAGGCCTAAAGAACTTACCAAATTAGCTATTGAATGGTAAATAAATGACATAAATTTTTATACAATTAGTTGCTAGAAATTTGTTACTTTATAGTTATTAATCACTTAAAGTGAAAGAAGCTTTGCTAACTCAATTCTTATATCGGATATAAAGCTTTGTTACTTTATAGCTATTGAATGGTCATTGAAAGTGAAAGAAGCTTTGTTTTTATATTGGATCCATGACTGAAACATTGTCAAAATCGTACAATTCTTTCCACACTAAGCGAGGTGAGTTGAGAAGTGATCTGAAGAGTGTTTTAGCTCAGAAGAACTCTCAGAACAGTCTGGTGGTTAGGGAAAGCATCAACAAAAGATAAGAACTTTTCCAGATGACTGAAGACAAAAGGTAGCTAGTCTCGGTCTATGGCAAATTGTCATTGAAGTGTTAAAGAGAAAGGAGAAAGGATCCCAGTTTAGCATAACATGCAGAGGTGATTGATTGGATTGCAAGGTAATTCTCAATCTGCTGTCTCAAAGATAGCAGGTCTTATGTGGAACATCATAGAGGTACTGGTCATACTCCAACCGACCAGTAATCATAACTATGGTTAGACAATATGGATTTATATTTGTTGTTGTATTAGAACCTATGATAGAGGCCTTCAAAATCAATCAAAATGTAGGAAAAATGGGGATGGAATATAGTCTTGCTAGCTATTGGAACATTCTAAAATCTGGTTATTCTGGGCAATGGGAATCCGTGATCGATGTGTTCCTGATTCAAATAAGATGTTACCAGTTGAAATAATCATCGGAGGGACTTCACTTCTATTCAAATCATGTGTTTCATTAAGATTTCAAATAGCTCTCCCGGTTTCACTAGATATCTTATGACTAGAATCCCTCTTTCTTCTGATCCAATTCCTCCACCACTGCCAACCACAGTTATATTCCAACATGATAGATACACTCTTTAGATATTGGGAGAACTACACTCTCTAGATACTGGGAGAGCTCAAGTACTCTCTTGCTTCATTTGATTATGTGGTGAGAAAGAGTTTAGGAAGTTAAGAACCTATCATCAGTCCGTAATAGGCCTTAGCTGATAGAGGTGGATTTTAACCAGTTCCGTCTTCTTTAGAAAAGGAGGAAGAATGGGAGTTATATTGCAATGCAAGAATTTTAAGAACTTAGTGGGCAACTGTGTTCTCATAGATCCGGTCTTTGAAGGTAATCAATTCACTCAAGTGTAGCAATAAAGTGGGGAACAATTGTATGGATACGGCAGTTTTGAATGTAGTATGGTTGAATGATTTTAAAACAACATAAATTAATCATCTATCTAACAGAATGATGGTTCATACATAAACGCTTTGACATTGGACACATGGCACATATCACCTCAATCCATCCGTCTAAGTTGTGAGAATCACATTAAATTGGTTATAATTCCAAATTTCAAATTGATTTAATGATCCTAATCTCCACTTAATAAGCATTTACTCGTTGAATTTGGAGATTCTGTTTTCATTTAGCTCTCCATTATCTATTTATCACTCAGATTTTTTAAATATATATACTTAATATTGATGTTTAATATCCACATGAATCAAAGTGGCTGATTTCATGAAAGCAAAATCATAGCAATGAGCTGATATTTCTGAATTTGATGTGGAAGCATGCAATGTCCTTCAAAGTTCTCTGATTGCTTTTGCTCATTGTGTAGGATATGTTTGAGAACTTCAACAAGACTTTGATTGCTTTGCTTTGATGTGGAAACACATTACGGTGTTTGAACTCGTCATTTGCCTAAATAATCAAGGAAATTTTTCTTTTGTTTTTTTTTTTTTAAATAACTAAGAAAGACTCTTTTAACTGAAGGTTGTCTTTTGTGTGGGCATTAAAGTGATTGTGCCTGCTTGTTTTTGTTTGTCTCTTTACAATAGTCCGACTCAAAGAAAGCTGATGAAATAAGATACTTTTGATTTTGACATGGAAATAAAATGGTATTCAAAGTTTTCAGATTTCTATGCTTATTGCATAAGATGTCCTTGACAACTCATTGCATCACTTGTAATTGTTTTTTAAGTGTGCTTTTCTTGTGATATGCCAGTATTGTTTATGGGTATTTACAATTAGCCTAATTTCTTGATGATTGCAGTACAAAAATATGAATTGGCTACTTTATGCTGTTTTAAATTTGTCTTTTCATGGTCAGTTTTGAAATGGATGTAAATAATTTTTTTTGGAGTTAATGCTATCTTACATATATGATGGAATGCCCTTTAATTGCATGCATATTCTGTGGAAATTGTCCTTTAATATGAATACTTGGGCCTTCACATCATGGTTGCTATCTTAGTCTATTGTTCCTCCATTCAGTTTGGAATGCAATCTTTGACATAGATCATAATAGTGGCGTTGATTGGTGAGTTTATTGGTTTACCTTGGCTGGATTTTATTGCAGCGGTACATTCTCTCTTGATGGGTGGTGGTGATCAGAAAGCAGCTTCATAGATGAGTCAATTTTTGTTGTCATTCATGCTTCTGACTGTCTTTCTTCGGGAGATCAGGTATTGTTGTTACTTCACTAATGCAGTTCTCATGGTACATCCCTGCAAACATTAAAATCCATCCGTCTAAGTTGTGAGATGCATGGGGAGGAGTTTGCAGATGATGTTGATGCATACTTGGGAAGCTCGCCATGCAATAATCAAAGTTCGGAAGATCCAAGTGATGATATTAATAGTTGGGAAATGACAAATATCGATGGTACAACAATTATTACACCTTTACCACCCACCCAGACAATGGTAGATGACCAAACAGATGATACTGAGTTTTCTGATTGTGATGGAAATGACATTATGTACAATAATTGATTTCATTGTATATGGTTGAGTTATTATTATTTTCGTATGTTCATTTATTTTCATTATATAGAAATTCACATGTCTTTTGCTTGATATGATGATTTTGGAATATGTTCCATTGATAATGGGATTCACAATTTGTATGGCTTGTATATTTTAATATGCAACTATCCACAAATCAAGTTGTTCATTTTATGAATCTCCATTTAAATGAGAAATATTTAATTATCATATTGCTAGACATATATAGGTGTTAAACATGAGTACTAGATGCAGGGTTAGGCAATCTGTAGGCCCTATGACTGATAGCACCAGCCAGCCTCAGCTGCCCCAAACTAATGTTGGTCCGCTTAACCTCAGTACATTGTGCAGCTACTAGTGGTATAACAAAATGTGTTCTTCTCTCGTGGATAATATGTGTTTTACCGTGTAATTTTCTTTTGTTAATTACTTTTATATATATGTACCATTGTGATTTTATTCAACAGATTCAACGTCCAAGAAAATAAAGACTCGAGGCCCCACACGATGCGTTAATGTTTGAAAAATGCGTGAAGGTCAACAGACTTCTATTTTCGTCAACGATCTAGGGCAGCCCGATTGTGACAATGCTAGTAAGCTGACAAATTTCATACGGACAATAGCACGCAATGGGGTATATGCTCCCCTTACATTTAATGATTGGAGGGCGGTGCCAAATGCGAAGAAAGATGATATGTGGGGGCTTGTCACGGTAATGGTTGCGATGCTTTTTTTTTGTTTATTATGTGATTATCTACTTTTAACATGTGATGCAGTCCAAGTTTGAGTTTGACGATAATGTTAAGGCTTGGGTGTTGAAGTCACTTGGTAAAAAATGGAGGGAATGGAAGGGCAAGCTGAAGAAACTCCACTACTCTTCTCATGAGACTGATGAGGAGCGGCTCGCAGATCTTGATGAGCGGATCCAAGAGGATCAATGGAATACTCTCGTTCAGTTTTGGAACTCTGAAGAGGGGAAGGTATACCTCATTCAATTATAGAATTATACAAAATCTTTTGTTGATATTTTATAATTTACTGTCAGTGTCTCACATATAGGCTCGTTCTAAAAAAAATAAAGAGAATTGGAAGAAACAACTGATTAACCACGTGGCAGGATGGAAGAGTTTTGCGCGAATACGCGAGCAAGAGGTAAATTTTATTAATAACCTGACCAACCATGTTAGTATATTTGTGTTATATAGCTTATTTTCATAATAATAGAGGAAAAGAGCCAATGGGGAGGATCTGAGCAGGGCAGATATGTTTATCTTGACTCATACATGCAAAGATGGAAAGCCTGTGGATGAGGCCTCATTAGTAGTAATGGTATGTTGATCAGGGTCAAATATTGCATATCAGACCCCGATTATTGCCCTATTTTATGTACATGATACAGCCTAACATCGGATTTTAATTGTGTTTTTGTTATAGGATGGAATCAGGAGCGTTGATTGAAAATTAATGTTAAAAGCGTGAAATTAACGTTCCGAAGTCATCAGAGCTCGGGATGGACTCCAGAAAACCAATATAAAGATTTTACACGCCTGGGATCGGAGGAAAGCAAGCCAAAGGGGCCCGAAAGGGGTCCAGAATGCAAGATCAAATGTTTTCCGTAATCCGATCAACTCGAAACTTCATACATGGGATGAGGGCCGTAAATTAACCGTACATATTAAATTTCACCCATTGAAGATCTCGGAAAGTGGGCCAACTAACAAATCAGCCCATAAACCATCGATTCTGGGTCCACCTGATATCTGGAATTGCCTAAAATTTGGTATTGATGGCTAAAATTACATGAGAAAGAGGATGGATGATGTAGATTTCTCGTAAACATCATGGTGGGCCCTGTGTGTATGGGGAGTGTGCACCCTGCACGTGTGCACCAGCGGGCACCGCACCGATGCTTCGGTTAACACGACCGCTGACCCGACTCTATCTCAAATTCAAAAAAAAAAAAAACGCAAACCGCCGTCCAGCGTCAGCGTACACGGCTTGCGGTTCGTGGTTGTGGACCCCACCTACCTTCCAGAACACAAATCCAAGCCGTCCATCCACTTCCTGGGGCGGCTGTTGCCCACGCCTAGGTGGCAAAAATCGAAATGAAAGCAGATGTCAGATCCCAGCCGTTCAAACATACAATGGACGGTAAGTTCAAATCTCTGGTGGACCACACCTAAATCAAACAAAAATGTGTACTCCCGACCGGATTTTCGTCCTCCATCCAATGGACGGAGTGGATTTCTCAAAATAACATCACAGTGGACCCCACCATCTTCGCAGCGGAAGGAGATCCGCGTCCGCGTCCGCGTAACGCACGGCCGCTGGCCGTTTTGCGGAAGACAGTGGGCCCCACACGTGGCCCGTACGGCCGATCCGAGCCGTCCATCGTGTAGATGGGTTCGAGAACTATAAAACCATGCTGATCTTCCACTCCCATGCGTACACACGTGCGTGGTACAGAGGCCACAAACAGGCTGCTCGGCGACGTTCAAAACTGATCTTTTTGAGATTTCTTCTGTGGGCCGCGCCAATGGACCTTCAAAACCACCCATTCTTGACTGAAATTTTGTCTTAAATCTAATGGACGGGGTGGATTTTCCAGAAAATACCTCTGTGGGGCCCACCGATCACGGTTGCGAAAATCTGCACTTCGAGTCCGTCTACGACTCTGCCACCGATTCCAGACCATCCAGCTGACTATAAAAGGAAGTTTTGGACGTGGGGAAGGATTGAGATCCAGGGAATTTGAGATCCGAGCGAGAGAGAGAGAAAGAGAAGAAAGAGAAGGAAGAAGAGAGAGAAGATTGTTCGGTTTGGTGTTTTAGTTTATGAATTTTATTTAATATTTTTATGGATTTTATGGGTAACTAATCTCTCACTAGAAATTTGAGATGAAGCCCCTAATTGATCACTCTTGTTTTGGTTGATTTACTTTGAATTTTAATTAATTTTTTTTTTTTTTCTCTAAGTGGGCTTTATGGGTTTAAATTCCATACTTCTCCATCTATGAACTTGATCAAAGTATATAGATGGATGTTGTTTGGATGCTTATTACAGGTGCTTGTGTCTGATCAAGAACAGGTTTCCTATAGAGGAAGAAACAGGATGCTTTAATGAATGTACATTCCATGTGCCCGACCAAGGACATGGAATTTATTATTCATGGCATTGCTTAAAGGAATTAGACAGTCTGTATGCCCGATTAAGGACACAGATTGTGCTTTCTCTATTTAAGTGGTATCAATCTAGATCAAGGTGAATCAACAGATCAAACAAGGGTTAGGATAATTAGGGGTGGATTCGAAAGTCCTAGTGCTCTCTCTCTGATTGAATGTTCTTCCATGTTCTTAATTATTTTATTTTTTTCTTAGAATTGTGCTTAGTAGTTCATACCATTATTTGTTGGATTAGTTAAGGAGAGTCTTAGATTTGAGTTGTGACGACCAGTCCTCGTGGGATTCGACCTCGATCTTACCGAGTTTATTACTACATCACAACCCTATACTTGGGGAGTAAACAAGTTTTTGGCTGATTCTCGGGAAGTGTTGTTTCGTTCCAAATTAAATTTAGGATTCTCTCTTATCATAATTCATAGCTTAGGATTTTACTAACTTAGGTTAAAGTTTTAATTTTATTTTATTTTTATTTTATTTTTAGAAATTAACCGTTGCTTAGGATTTTTCTATCATTATTTTAGGAAACCTAATTTGTTTTTTTTGTTTACAGGAATTGAGGAAGGAAGCTACTAAGTGAAGGAGGAACATCTTAAATTTTCTGACATCAATCATCTCCTTTTCCGGGTTCTTTCTTCCCATTCTCACTCACATAGTTTTAACTTGTTTTTTTTGAATAGCATAATTTATAGTTCTAGTTTTCTTTCTCTTAGGTTGTTACTTAGTTTATGCTAGGACGTAGATCTATAGATAAAGGACTAGCACCTTTTGATCCTGAAATAGAAAGAACATTCCATAGAAGATTGAAAGACATCCCAGTTGAAATGGCAGAAGAGAATGGAACTGAAACTCTTAGAGATTATTCAGCTCCTGTCCAATTCAATGCGCCTTCATGCATAGTGTTGCCCACCACCACGGCAGCACACTTTGAACTCAAGACTGGGGTCATACAGTTGTTGCCTTCCTTTTATGGGTTGGACAAGGAGGACCCATATCATCATGTGAAAGAATTCCTAGACATTTGCTCCACCTTTAAATTCCAAAACTTCTCAGACGATTCGATCCGCCTACGCTGTTTCCTTTTTCTTTGAAGGATAAGGCGAAAGCATGGTTGAATTCTCTAGAAGTTGGGTCTATCACTACATGGGACCAATTGTCTAGAAAGTTCTTAAACAAGTTCTTCCCTGTTCACAAAACTAATGCTCTCCGTAGAGAAATCACTAATTTCACACAAAAAGAGGAGAGCACTTTCATGAATGTTGGGAAAGATGGAAGGACTTGCTTCTTAAATGTCCACACCACGGTTTTGAGAAGTGGCAACAAGTGCAATACTTTTATGACGGTCGACACCCTGCAACCGTCGCATGGTTGATGCCACCAAAGTGGAGGGTCCTTCATGACCAAAAGCGATCTCGAAGCATGGAAATTCTTTGAAACCTTGTGTGAAAACTCCCAAAGAATGGGACTATTCAGATAGAGGTGAAAGAAGTTCCCAACCACAAAAGAGAGGTGGTATATATGAGATAGGAGTCGTGCGAGTTGTGCGCCAAACTTGATAACGACAAAGAAAGTTGATGCTCTAGTATTAAATAATGGACCTCCACAAACGGCTCAAGTGGAGGCATGTGCCACATGTTCTAGTCCGCCTGGTCTTGTCCATCGGGGCAAAGCATCCCCATAACTTCTCTCGAACAAGTTTTGCTATGAACACTTTTCAAAAACACGGGAATGATCCTTACTCGAACACATACAACCCAGGGTGGGCTAGGCATCCAAATTTTCTTGGGCAAAGGGACCACATCAAGGAGGACCATCCGGAAATCCTCCCATGCAACCGCACCTCCAAGTTGGCGATCAACAAATTCCACAATATCAACAATCGCCTACACAATCAAGGAACCCATCTCTTGAGGATACACTTCATCTTTTCATGCAGGTTCTCTCCAATTTCAAAAAGATACCCAACAAACCTTACTGGCCAACCAGCAAAGCTTACATGCAAATGCACAATCCATTGCTAAGTGGAAATTCAAATGGGTCAACTAGCTGCCACATTGAGTGAGAGAGAAAAGGGCAAGTTCCCTAGCCAACCTGAGGCTAACCCAAAGGGACAGTATGAGATTGGCTCTAATTCCAACCAAAGGCAATATCATGAGCAAGCCAAATCGATTACTACCCTTAGGTCAGGCAAGCAGATTGATAATAGAATAGAGATGCCTGGGGATGAATCAAATTCTAAAACAAAAGATCAAGATGAAGCAGAGAGTCACACCAATGCATCCAAAGTTCAAAAGCTCTCTGACTCTCCAGGAGCCACTGATGTGCCACCTTACGTGCCCAAAGCACCTTTTCCTCAACGTCTGGCACCAATAAAGAAAAGAAATAATTTTGATGAAATCTTGGATGTGTTTCAAAAAGTGCAAGTCAACATCCCGTTGCTTGACGCTATCAAACAAGTCCCTGCTTACGCTAAGTTTTTGAAAGATTTATGCACTCAAAAGCGTAAGCAGAATGTTCATAAGAAGGTCTTCATTGCAGAGCAGCTCAGCTCCATGATTCAACATAACACTCCTCCTAAATTTAGGGATCCAGGAGCTCCCACCATTTCTTGCGGTATAGGAGATCATAAGATCGGGAAGGCATTACTTGATTTGGGGGCGAGCGTTAATTTGTTACCTTATTCGGTTTATGAGCAGCTAGGACTTGGCGAGTTGAAACCGACTAAGGTAACATTACAACTGGCTGATAGATCTGTCAAGGTGCCCCGGGGTGTTATTGAAGATGTGTTAATTCAGGTTGATAAATTTTATTTTCCAGTGGATTTCATAGTCATTGATACTCAGCCTGTTCAGAATCTTCATAGTCAGATCCCAGTCATTTTGGGTCGTCCATTTTTGGCCACATCTAACGCTATTATCAATTGCAGGAATGGAGTTATGAAATTGTCCTTTGGTAACATGAATATTAAACTCAATGTTTTTAATGCAGGACAACAATCCGCAGATTTGGATGACATATTTGAAGTGGACATGATCGAGAGCCTTGTGCAGGACTCCTTCCGTACATCTTTTGAAGATCCACTTGAGACCTGCTTAGCACAAGCTGGCATGGACTTCGACATCGATAGTCCCATCCATGAAGTCAATGCACTGCTCGACTCTACTCCTATCTTGGAGACTGAAAAATGGAGAGCGAAAGTGGAACCTCTTCACCCCTCTGAGACACCTCTTGACAGCACAGTTTCGAACTCTGAGAAGACAAAGGCAAGCAGGCTGCTTAATTTTCTTAGAACATACAAGGCAGCAATTGAAAGGAAGATAGTGGAAATACAGGGAGTATGCCCCACGATATGCATGGATCACCCCGTGGAAATGTCGCATGAAATACAAAGGAAGCGTGATCCTCATATGGAAGAAGTCGTGCGAGCAGAAGTTCTTAAATTCTTTGACGACAGTGTCAGTTACCTCCTTGCGGATAGCACCGCTTATGGGAACTCACATCACTTGTCTGGAATCGGTTAATCAAGTGAGTTCCATCAATGTTTGTGGGTAACATTACTGCAAACCCTCACGAGACTACAACTCGTCCACTAGGGGTAACCTAGGGGTTTAAAGGCTTGTTGCATATGCTAAATGCAATCGAGAGCACCTGCGAAAGTGGTATAGGTAGGATCTTCTTTTGTTTTCTTTTTGCTATTTTTTTTTCTCTGTTGATTTCTCTCTTGAGCTAACCTGTTTTATGATGATATTTTTTTTTAGAAAGCTTCTTGATTCTCCGTCCAGGTACTATCTTTCTTTCATTCCTCTTTTATTTTCGTTGTCCCATATGCATTGTATGCTTATTTCTTTTACATTGAGGACAATGTAGATTTTAGGTTGGGGGTGGGAGATTAGGTTACCTAGAGATTAGGTTACCTGATCAGTATTTTCTTGGTCTTGAGCAAAATTTGTGAAAATTTTAAATTTTTTTTCTGGAATTTCTATTGAATTCAAGGTAATTTTGAAGGATAGTTGTGGTTTCTTTAACATTATAAGATATGTGATGCTGGTAACTTATGACTCTTAAATTCGGCCATCTGCTTGATTTCACAGTCAATTTTGACTTGTTAATCCATGATTAGATGTTGTAAACATTGATTGAGCCATGATTCCACATATCACATCTCGCTTACACATTAAGTGTTGGTTCGATGACTGAATGATTAACTTAGTAAAAAGAAGAATTAAAAGGCTAAATCTTCATCATAGGTTTGCTCCCTATGGGTGTGGATTTGATTATCCATAGTTGACATATGAAAAAAAAAAAAAAAATAGGTGACAAGTTTCCGCCATAGGTTTGCTCCCTATAGGTGAGAATTTGATTCCCCTCATTTGTGTTACTGTTCATAAAGAAAACCAAAGGCTGGTAAAACTGAAAAGTTAATCTGTGAGATAAGTGTTGGTTTCAAGCTTGGTTGTCACGAATTACTAATGATATCATGAAATTGACAATTGGATTTCTTACTGATTGTAAGTCGAGATTATACTTTACACTCGTGGAACTCAATGTTTAGGAATGCTCTAATTGATGGATTAATATTTTGAACTTGATTATGAAGTTTACTGTAAGCTTGATTCCAAGAGAAAAATTCCACACACCGATCATGAATCTTAGAATTTTCACATCTCAGCTATCTGTTCACAAGTCACTTGAGTTTACAGGAATTGTCTTTATTTCTGAAATTATTTTTCGCATATTTTGCTCGAGACTAGCAAAAATCTTGGTTGGGGTTGTGATCAGGGTCAAATATTGCATATCAGACCCCGATTATTGCCCTATTTTATGTACATGATACAGCCTAACATCGGATTTTAATTGTGTTTTTGTTATAGGATGGAATCAGGAGCGTTGATTGAAAATTAATGTTAAAAGCGTGAAATTAACGTTCCGAAGTCATCAGAGCTCGGGATGGACTCCAGAAAACCAATATAAAGATTTTACACGCCTGGGATCGGAGGAAAGCAAGCCAAAGGGGCCCGAAAGGGGTCCAAAATGCAAGATCAAATGTTTCCCGCAATCCGATCAACTCGAAACTTCATACATGGGATGAGGGCCGTAAATTAACCGTACATATTAAATTTCACCCATTGAAGATCTCGGAAAGTGGGCCAACTAACAAATCAGCCCACAAACCATCGATTCTGGGTCCACCTGATATCTGGAATTGCCTAAAATTTGGTATTGATGGCTAAAATTACATGAGAAAGAGGATGGATGATGTAGATTTCTCGTAAACATCATGGTGGGACCTGTGTGTATGGGGAGTGTGCACCCTGCACGTGTGCACCAGCGGGCACCGCACCGATGCTTCGGTCAACACGACCGCTGACCCGACTCTATCTCAAATTCAAAAAAAAAAAAACGCAAACCGCCGTCCAGCGTCAGCGTACACGGCTTGCAGTTCGTGGTTGTGGACCCCACCTACCTTCCAGAACACAAATCCAAGCCGTCCATCCACTTCCTGGGGCGGCTGTTGCCCACGCCTAGGTGGCAAAAATCGAAATGAAAGCAGATGTCAGATCCCAGCCGTTCAAACATACAATGGACGGTAAGTTCAAATCTCTGGTGGACCACACCTAAATCAAACAAAAATGTGTACTCCCGACCGGATTTTCGTCCTCCATCCAATGGACGGAGTGGATTTCTCAAAATAACATCACAGTGGACCCCACCATCTTCGCAGCGGAAGGAGATCCGCGTCCGCGTCCGCGTAACGCACGGCCGCTGGCCGTTTTGCGGAAGACAGTGGGCCCCACACGTGGCCCGTACGACCGATCCGAGCCGTCCATCGTGTAGATGGGTTCGAGAACTACAAAACCATGCTGATCTTCCACTCCCATGCGTACACACGTGCGTGGTACAGAGGCCACAAACAGGCTGCTCGGCGACGTTCAAAACTGATCTTTTCGAGATTTCTTCTGTGGGCCGCGCCAATGGACCTTCAAAACCACCCATTCTTGACTGAAATTTTGTCCTGAATCTAATGGACGGGGTGGATTTTCCAGAAAATACCTCTGTGGGGCCCACCGATCACGGTTGCGAAAATCGCACGACCGAGTCCGTCACGACTGCGCCCCGATTCGACCATCCCCAGCCTATAAAGGGAAGTTTTGGACGTGGGGAAGGATTCAGATCCAGGGAATTTGAGATCCAGAGCCAGAGAGAGGAGAAAGAGAAGAAAGAGAAGGAAGAAGAGAGAGAGATTGTTCGGTTTGGTGTTTTAGTTTATGAATTTTATTTAATATTTTTTATGGATTTTATGGGTAACTAATCTCTCAGCTAGGGCTGAGATGAAGCCCCTAATTGATCAGCTCTTGTTTTGGTTGATTTACTTTGAATTTTAATTAATTTTTTTTTTTTTCTCTAAGTGGGCTTTATGGGTTTAAATTCCATACTTCTCCATCTATGAACTTGATCAAAGTATATAGATGGATGTTGTTTGGATGCTTATTACAGGTGCTTGTGTCTGATTAAGAACAGGTTTCCTATAGAGGAAGAAACAGGATGCTTTAATGAATATACATTCCATGTGCCCGACCAAGGACATGGAATGTATTATTCATGGCATTGCTTAAAGGAATTAGACAGTCTGTATGCCCGATTAAGGACACAGATTGTGCTTTCTCTATTTAAGTGGTATCAATCTAGATCAAGGTGAATCAACAGATCAAACAAGGGTTAGGATAATTAGGGGTGGATTCGAAAGTCCTAGTGCTCTCTCTCTGATTGAATGTTCTTCCATGTTCTTAATTATTTTATTTTTTTCTTAGAATTGTGCTTAGTAGTTCATACCATTATTTGTTGGATTAGTTAAGGAGAGTCTTAGATTTGAGTTGTGATGACCAGTCCTCGTGGGATTCGACCTCGATCTTACCGAGTTTATTACTACATCACAACCCTATACTTGGGGAGTGAACATATGTTAACATATTTACATGCAAGAAGAGCTCATTATAAATGTGTAGCAACAGCTAGAGTATGTACACATTAACTGTTATCATGTGATAATTATTATTGCAGGAAAAACTCAATGAAGAAATATCTCAGCAACCTGGGGCCTCACAGAGTAGCACGGCAAGGGATGATATATTATCTCAAGTCATGGGAGAAGACAAGCATGGTCGTGTCCGCACTTATGGGTTAGGACCATCTCCATCTGATTTGTGGGGTGCAACATCCATCCAACAAAGGATGGCTTCTATTGATCAGAGGAGAGATGAAAGATATGAAGAACTACATGCTGATATAGTCTCTCTTAAAGAAAATATAGCTGCACTCTCATCCTCAAGAGATGCTGAAATTTCTTCCTTGAAAGAAACTCTGATGAAATTCATAGCCACTATGAATAATGCAAACAATAACCCACCCACAGTATTCGGTGTTGCAGCTAGTTCTAACATGAACCAACTGTCCTCATCATCAAGCCATTGGGTGACCTCTCGGGTAATTATATTACATACATGTATTTATTTACATATGCACTATGTCCTAGATTATATATAGTTTAGTTGGTATATAATGATTGATATTGATTTATCATTTGCAGAAACACTCGACGAATAAGGGAAAGACCACGAGTTGCACTAGTGCTGGGGTAATTCCTTATACCAAGTGAATAGTTCTTTTATTATATTTTGATGTTATTATGTTATATGTGGTATATGGATGAGTGTTTATTCAATACAATGCAGTTTCTCAAATAGTGAATTTTATTTTGTAGGATGTGACTAGAGTTCTTCTTACAAGTATCGTCATACTCGGGGTTACTATTGCTAAAGGAATTGTTTTGAGAAAGGATTCGCTCACAAAAGTAGGGGGGCACGAACTTGGAATTGATTTTTGGGAAGTATTAATTCATGTGGCAATAGTACGGGAGGTGGTTTTGATAAGACCTTATGGACGATATAAAACAATTGGGGATGTTGTTGGAACGAGTATTGTTTGGCCGTCTATTATGTGTAAGGTCAGATTTATTTTATTTTTTCCATATACAATAGAATTTCTTGTACAAGAATACGAGTACTAATTAATTTCTTTTTATTGTTTTGTTTTGCAGGTTCAAGGATAGATGGATTGAGCTAAATGAAAGGATCTCTCTCTCTCTCTCTCTCTCTCTCTCTCTCTCTCTCTCTCCTCTTGTAAATGTTTTATGTTTTGTGCATGGGTTTAGGACTGATGTGTGATTGGTTTTGGATAGTAAGTGTTTAACTCTAATTTTGGAATTTGGATTGACTTAAGATCCAATGCACATATGATAGGTTGGGTAACTCTTGTTCTTTCCATGTTTCTTTACAACATCAATAGGAGGGCGTTTACCTTTTTTAGTGTATTTTTTGTGGTAGTGTTAGATGATGGAAGCCAAGCGAAGGAGAACAACTACATTTATGCAAGTATTATAAGTCTTAAGCTCCATTTGGTCATCACATCAATCTTTATGAATATAATTTTTTATCAAACCAAATGGATCTTAAGCCCCTTTTTTAACTCCACCAAAGCAACTACTTGCATTGCCGGTCCCAAGCCCGGGTAAAGGAGGAGGGAGAAAGGCTTGAGCGTCAAGGTGAGTTGTATCATTTTCTTCCATATTTCTTTAATGCAGCAATGCTATGTTGAAAATTTCAGCATTTTTACAGGTTGAGAAGTGGGTTGGTCCAAAATTCTATTGACAGTGTAATCTTTAATTGCTTTATGCTTCTTGTAGGTGCATTTGCTGTGTATTTGGAGCCATGGCATGCAGATGTCTTTGAGTTCCTAGATCTTAGAAAAAACCATGGAAATGTATTACTCATATCATATTGACTATCAAGGCTAACATTATTGAACAACAAGGAGGGCCAAAGGTTATTTAATGGGATGGGATGCACTCTATGAATTATTTTCAAGCCAAGGGTAAGGATCTCTCTTTTAGTAGTGTTATTCATGAGAGACTACATTTTGGAAAATGCTTGTATATGCATGCTTGGTTTGGTCATCCAGACCATTATCCTGATATGCCCCCACCATGGATATGAGATGCCTGAAAAATCCCTCAATCCTAACCCTTGGATCAGTGGCCTTAGGTGGCTGAGAGAAAATATGAAGATGGTCTGCATCCATTAGAAGAAAATAGACTAAATTATTGAATGGTCAGGATTTTAAAATCTAGGAGATTTCAAGCACCCTCCATACATGGTCAGATTATTGTAAGTGTTGTTTGTGTATATCTTTTTTTGGGTTGTTCTTGCTCCATTTTTTTTTCCGGATTATTTGGGTAATTTTTGCTGTATGATTCTGTTATCTTGAGAAATCTAATATTTGAAGTAGGACTGAGTCTGAATTTTAGAGAATTTATTTTATTTTTATTTTTATTATTTTTTATCATACACACCTCAGCATGTGAACCATTTGTTTATTGCAGGCATGCGACATATAAAGATACAAAGTGATTATGGCTCAGATCTCATTTATGCATGTCATGTGTACAGAAATAGATTGCTTGAAAGCTGCTTTAATTTTATGCCAATTAGCAGGGGCCACAAGTGTATATCACTAGCAAATCACCAGGTTAACTGTTTGAAAGAGCCACCTGTCTATGTTTGCTATGAGAAGTATCATTTACCTATCTCTATGTCTATTTGAATAGATTGGCTAGCATCAGGTGAGATACATTGTTTATCCCTTGTGTAGAATTAGCAAACCCCCATAATATATATTGTTAGTATTAATGTTCTCTGTTTGATTTCGGGAATGCCCAACATGTCTTCCTCTATGCTGTCTACAAGGAATCTGTTAGCACTTCCATTCTTTCTTCATGCAACTATAGGCCATGTCTAACTTTGTTTTTTGGAGTTCTAAGTGTATATTTCTCCTTAAAATTGTAGGGCTAAGGATTATACTGCAGTAGAACAACCTGTGGAAGCATTCACGAATATTACATACAGCCACCAGGTATGAACTGGGATGCAAATGTAATTTGTTGTTGGTTATGTTGTTGCTACTGTGTGAAGATTATGCGTTATCTTTCAGTTTAGTGAGCAAAAAATATTCTTGTTGTCTTCACTATGTTAGGTGGATGATCTCTCAAGGATGTATAGGCTATTTTGTAGAATAACCAAAGCTTAGATCCGGTTTCTCAAATATTTAAACAGGTGGGGTGCATTTCCTTCCAAAGTTGCACTTTGGTTTTATAAATAGAACATAGCAACTGTCGTCTTATGTTTATCCTGTCTCTCTATGGTTACTGAGTGCTTTGTGATGCAACATGTTACTACTGAAGGAACCACCCTGTTAAACAAGCAAAAGATGCAGCAAGTAACAAGAAAGTGAGTTCTTCTCATGCATGTAATGTTTCTAAAATAGGGTCACATTCACTCCTACGGTTGAACATTGTAGTATGGCTATAGTTATTGGCCTTTGCATGTGCATCAAACTAATGCGTAGTCTACCTTCTCATTACAAGGTATCACTACACCAAATTCGTCAATTAGGAATGACTATATTTTTTGGCCTTTACTGCTATGGTACATTTGAGTGTTGGATCTGCTTATGTTTATGTATATAACTTTTAATGATACGAGAGAAGGGATGGACGACCGAAAAAAAATCTGGTTAAACTATAAAAAGGTAGAAATTTGGAGGTGGTTTTTTAAAAAAAAATCTTCACCGCCAAAAAAATCCAAGGTATCTCTACCTCCAACTGGGTTATGTTGTTGTTGTTGTTGTTGTTGTTTTGTTTTGGGTCTTAATCAGCAATTTTCTTTTAAATATAAGGCATTTAAGAGTAAAATGGAAGGAATCTGGAGTTGGGTTTATGTCATTGTTAAAGAAAGAAATCAAGGCATCAGGTAGTTTGGTTTTTGCTGTTTGTGGGTCCTAATCAGTTAAAAGTTTAAATCTGAGGGATTGAATAGTAGAAAAGGGGAGACATTTTTAGGTTGGTTTTTACTGTTATGGTAGAAACCAAGGTATTATGAAGTGGTGTGAAGTGTTTGGGTCTTGGTTAGTGAAAGCAAGGGAATCTAGAGGTGGGTTTTTACTGTTGGGGTTTAAACAGTAAGAAAAAAACAAGATATCATCATACAGGGGCTGGAAAGGCAAAAAAAAAAAAAAAAAACTTACGGTTGGGGCTTTATTTTTGCTTTTCAAAGTGGATTTGCTAAAAATCTTGCACATCGTTTAATTTTATTTTAAGGTCCTACAAACATAGCAAGTGAAAGCACAGTACTTTAGAAGTGTCTTAAACTAACTATTTGTCATCCTAACCTTCTCAAAGAAAGAAATTTGTCCGTTTAGCTTGTCCTTAGGATGATCTAAGTTATATATTGTAATCCGGGGTCATCTATACCATAGAATTAGAGAGGTGATTAGACCTATCTGCTCCAATAGTGAATAGGCAGGTCGCTTTGGCTTTGTGAAGGTTACATATCGTGTACACCGTCAAATCTTAAGGACTCACACTTCCACACTTTCTATCACTAATGATTAGTCTAGATTAATGAATTGGACTGCCCCCTTAGCTCAAAGCAACTCGATGCATCATAACTTTTTTTTTATATATAAAGATCATTTATTAGTATGTATTCTTTTGGTAGCAACTGTAATTAACAACATGAGCAGAAACACTGGCAATAAAAAGTAGTGACAATTCATAACTAGTATCTTAAAACTTTTGCAAAACATCTAGAAAAGATAAAAGTACAAAGAAAAAGTATGAAATTGTTACCTGGAGGAGCATAGCCCACTGTTCCCTTGATACCAGTTGAGCTGGTTGGATCTTGAGAGGTATTGCTGTCAAAGAGGAACCTTGCTAATCCAAAATCACCGACATGTGCGCACATGTCATCGTCCAGCAGAACATTGCTTGGTTTTAGATCACGATGAACAACCGGTCTATCATAATAGTGATGAAGATACTCCAATGCAGAGGAGACATCAATGGCTATATCTAGCCTTTGAATAAGGTTCAAGCTCCTTAGCTCCTGTTGTCCATGTGCACTTGGATGCAACCACTTCTCTAGACTCCCATTAGGCATATGCTCAAACACAAGAGCTTTGAAATCATTGCCTTTAAAATCAATGCTTGAGCAAGCAGTTATGATTTTAACTATATTCCGATGCCGCATATTTCTTAAGGCTTCACACTCGGCCATGAAACTCCTAGAAGCTCCTCGTCATTGAAGATTGAAAACTTTAACTGCAACAACTGTTTCATCCCGATCTGTGAGAAGGTTTGTCAGAATTAGTTTCCACTTTCTTTCTTTCATTTTCATTCTTCTATATTATCATCATATTCCGTGTAAGCTTGATATTGATATAATGAAAATGTCTTAATCATTTGATATTCAAGTAACCAAAATTATGCAGTTATTTCTCCACAAATGGGAAAGCAGGTGCTTGAAACAACACTTATAGTTCAGGAGCTTTGTGCCAGCCCACACACGCATCTTCACACTTACAGTTTGACATGCGGTTGCATGTGCCATTGTGGCCCAGGTGGTGGACTCAGGACCTTAGCTTAGATGTTGAACCAGAAGATGTTAATTTAAAAAACCTAGAACAGTTTCTCATTTCTTTTGGCTCCAAAGAGTTCCCCGACTGGAATCTGGCCTCCAAGAGCTTGTACACCAAGTGATCCTGAGTGTTCATCTGGTAGTCCATGTTGGAAGCGTCGGTCCATGGTCCAAGAACAAATGGCTAGCCGTTGGAATGGATTTTCACTGTTGAGAATGTTGCTTGTTGCCAAATTCTTTTTTACCATCCATTTATGGGTCACCTTAAGATAAGAATATCATCCACTCAGGATGATTTATCTTACCATTCATGGTGGGGCCCATTACATCAATGGTCCGGATCCAAAATGTTAACACAGACGATTTTTTGAGAGGGCACTGTGAAGAATATCTCTACACTGAGCATATATTGGGTGGCACCTTTAGTTTCCATGGTTCTCTATAGTACTGAAAGTTGGGTGGGTTCAACCCAACCAACCTGACCAACCTGACATTGGGTTGGGCTCGGGCAGAATGTATCAGGTGACCAACCCGGCGTTGGGTGTGGGCAGAATATATCAGGTTCGGTCTCAGGCTTGGGCTATACAAACAGCAGATGATGAGAGTATTAGCATGTTGGAAGTACCTAGCTGCTGCATGAAGGCAATATGGCGTTAGAAGATTTTCTCACCCCAACTAAGATGAAAGATGGATTCACAAACCTTGCTAGAGTCAAAGAGCTGGTTGCTGTTATGCAGAGGCAGAGAGAAAATATTATGAAGAATGTAGGTAATGCATCTTAACAATGGTCAATTGTAGCAAGTACCTTATCAGCAACAGAGAAGAATGGTCGCCTTAATCATTTTCTTCAGTTAGACGGGCATCGGTTTCTCAACCAATGGCTCCAAGTGCAGTGGAGGCACAAGTGACAGTTCTGTGGAAGAATCAATCAGTGCAGTGCTAGGAGCACTTGAGAAGCTGCCTCTTAATGAGAGCTTTAGGAATTGTGGAAACTGTCAAACATCTCGTTGGCAGGCAATAGGAGCTTGAAAGTCCAGGAGAGGGCAAGAACTTTGTTTGATAGATGAATTTGTTTTTATTTATTATAATAAATATATATATTTTTAATTGTCTAGTAATATAAATTTTGTTTCATATTCAGTTATATTTGTATTGCATCATTTTTATGTTTCAAATATTTAAAAAATACAAGTTTTGATTGAATTATAAAAAAAAAATAAAAATTATTGGCATGCCAGGGCCTCTCAAATCCATAGAAAAGCTACTAGCGGCGCTTGTGTAGAAATCTTGCGGCGCTTTTTCATGATAAAAAGTGTCTAGAGACCAGTTTTAGCGGCGCTCGATTTAATATTTACGGCGCTTATCAGCATCACAAATTATGGGCGCTTAGACATGCGCTAATAAAAGTAAATTAGCGCCGCTAAAATTTTAGCGACATACCCATTAAGTACCGATACTATTTCCAGCGGCGCTTTTTGGGGTTTTTGTCGGCGCTTTCAAGTGCCGCTAAAATTCTAAGTTGTTGTAGTGATTCCACCGTCTGAATCTTCGATTTGTCGAAAATGGCTTAAATCTAGTGTTTTAATCCTCAAGGATTACTCAAATCTAGTAGAAAAAAGGGTTGAAAATAGTCATAAGAAGCAAAAAATTCAAAAACTGGAGGATAAATGGTGAAAAGAAGAAAACAACCCCCCATTTGGAAGCTTATATATGCATTATGGCCCTATCAGTCTCTTAGAGGGTCGTCACTACCATTATAGTTTTGTTTTTTCTGAAATGGGCTGCTACGACCCTGTAATGCATGATGGTTCAGACCATCACTGTTACATAACAACATAACTCGTTCTTTAATACCTTTGTGTCGACCGAGTAATGTGTTGACTCAGAAAAAACTGGCCAAGTCTCATGCATCCTTTGTTCTCTTGACCCAGTGACTTGCTTAGTGAACGTGGTCCTAGTTAATTTGCTTGGTTTGCAAACTATGCTTCCAAATGCCAAAGATGAGCCCTACCTATTGGTCGAAGCCTAAAATGGGCCCAAAAGGGTACCTGATTGGCCTATGAGAGTTGCATGACCAATCAAATTTCCAAAACCATGAGTTGATTGATCTGTGGGGCCCTGAAAAATCAATCATATTGTCTGTAAAGTAGTTGGTCTATGGGATTGCAAAATACCCTAAACAGTATTAATTAAAACACAATGCTGGGTTCACACGTGGACCAATAGGAGGGTTAAACTAAAACCTCTTCTATTCTTCAGTTGTTCAGCACATACACATGTTCTATTCATGTAAAAGGTATGATGCATGGCATTAGGAGGGGCTAATGTTCGGCCTACACATGCTTGATGCCTACCTTTTTTGCTGACTGGGCCCCTTCACTGCAGCTGTTGTTAGGCTTCTTTTCTGACCCATTTTAGGGTCCTTCAGGCCCGCTTTGTAGCCACATTCCTCTCAAATTCATGCCTGGAACTGTCGTTGTCCTCTCTCTCTCTCTCATTTGTGTCAATATTCACCTTTATTTTTTAGGAAAAGTTCTGGAGGCCTTCCATTATGCAAAATTGTGTGATGTCAGTTGACGAATTAGGAATTGTGGCTAAGTTCAGCAACTCTAGAGATGTCCAAGTCGGGGAGTTTCAGTAGGATAGTCTATGCTCACAGACCCCATTATCAAAGTTGTAGTATGATGTGAAAAATAACATATAGATATAGAATTGTGTATTTGTTCAATATTCATGAATTTATGTTCGCATGATCCTACAGGCAACTCTACCAGGATTTCTATCTAAAGGACTTTCCATTGAAGAAGGAGAATCGCTACTCCAAAGAAGCGTCAAACTGGCTCTTGAAGCCCGAGATCAGTTCTGGGAAGTTATTCAAAGGATTCTTAATCATAGTTATAACCATGCTTTGGTGGCCGCATCTATTGGAAGCTATGGTGCATATCTTGCTGATGGTTCAAAATACAGGTGCCTATCGATACTATATCACTCCATTTGTGGATTTTCTAAGCTTTCATTTATAGAAAACAACTTCAATATAAACAATTATGTTCTTTTCATTAGAATTTCATATGAGATTTTGAGTTGGGCTAATCCTTTGTTCATCCAGTGGACATTATGGACCAGATGTGAGTTTGGAGAAGCTGAAGGACTTTCATAGGCAGCGATTGCAAGTCCTTGTGGAGGGTGGTCCAGATTTGCTAGCCTTTGAGACCATCCCAAATAAACTTGAAGCCCAGGTTTTCTCCCTTTTCCATCCAGCCATCACATATTTCTCCATATCAGGGAAATGGTGATAGGAATGGTTTAAATTAAATTTACGTAGATATTATGTTCTTAATCTCTTTGGTGATTGATCTATGCTTCTTTAAACAATGATAATTGTCCCCTTAAATATGTGAGTTGTCTTGAATGAATGTCCTACTACCATTATTCCAGGTCACACTGCCCCTCATCTTCAATGCATTCATTTGCTGAGTTAAGTTCCCAAAAAAATAATGATACGAGGATTTGTTCAATATTTCTGTAACCATCTTTTTTGGTGATTACAATAGAATAAGCTATGGTATCATTCATTTCTTTCATGACCAGATTCCACTTTATATTCTGCCATTTCTAATCTAATACTGCATATTCTCTGTTTGTTATAAATGTTAATTATTGTGGGTGTGTAAATGCAGTCACAGTTATTGATTATCTTTCTTATTTCATGACTGGGGACTCGAAATTATACTCAACAGTACTTAAAATAAAATTTATACATTGTATTCTGGTAAATCAACCTTGCGGAGTAGGCTCAAGTGAAAGGCAACATTCACCACTAACAAAGCTGTTGACTTCTTTATGACTAAAGAATCATTACTTACAGTAAGATATTGAAATATAGAACTAACAAAGAATGGAAGTTGGTTTCCTTGGTCATGCATACTTGGTACAATGAGCATGGTAAGTAAGAGGAAAGGGTGCATGGCCAACGTGCTATTGATTCAGGAAACTAAGAAAGACTCCTTTAGTGTCGTTGAAGTCAGAGAATCCGTGAGTAGAATTGATGTTGAATGGACTTACGTTAAAGCCATTGGCAGATCGAGGGCATGGTGTTTTTTTGGCCCTCGAATTCCATTAGAAGGATTACTATTGCGGAGGGGGGATGGTCTTTGTCAAGTCTATTCGAGTCTGTCAAAGATAGTTGTTCTTGGGCTTTGGTGTTCATTTATGGCTCGAATGATCCACGGTTGAGAATGATTTTTGAATGGAGTTAGATGAGAATGCTTAATCAGTTGAATGCCCCCCTAGTGGGGAAGATGATTTTAATGTGATCAGATTTGGTTGAAAAATTAGGGAATTCAAAATTATGTTGAGTATGCATGGGTGGAATGACTTTATTGATAGGTGGGGATTGATCGATTTCCCTCTCAAAGGGTCCAAATTTACTTTGTTGAATAAGCAGGAGCATCATCTGCCCAGAAAGTGCTCCTCAGAACCATGTCTGATTACAGGTCTATTTGTTTGTTGTCTGAGATGGAATTGTGGGGGCCTATGCTATTCCATTTCGAGCAAATGTGGTTGCACCATCCCGCCCTCGATGCTTGTTAAAGGCTGGTGGGACAATTTTCTACTAGTATCTAATGGGCCTTTATGCAATTTTATAGCAGCAAGCAGTTGAGTTGGAAGCCAATTTCTCTGTGCACGAAGTAGAAGCGGTAGTTTTGAGTCAGAGGAGCAGGCTCCAAGCGTAAGATGGTTTCCTAATGATTTGTTTATTTATAATTTTAAATTTGGCAATTGCAGAGATGACATTATGGCTACTTTGAGGAGCTTCATACCTTTGTTACCATTTATAAACCTTTGGGGCCATACCTTAATTGCGCTAATTCCCAATGAGGGTTTTGAGTGTCTTGGGATTCAGGTCGATAAACCTTATTGGCAGTGTTTGCGAGTTAATCGGCAAAGTGTTATTGGCTCGTTTGAAGATGGTGATTGGTGATGTTATACTGTACCCCAAAGCACGTTCATTATAGGAAGATCAATGTTAGATGGGTTGTTATCACCAATGTTTTAAATATCGACGATATCGGCTACTATATCCCACGATATATGTTGTATCCCACTTGTGCGATACGAAACACAAAAGTAGCGGGATATATCCCACATGTTTGATCCGGTGAGCATTTTTTTTAATTTTCGATCATTTTTTTTCTTCTGTAAATTATGTTAATTCAGTGTCAAATTGTTACAAATCAATGATTTTTCATGTTTTACATGAAAAATCATGGATTGGGAGCTTCGATTTCGAGATTTGGAGGAGAATGACCGAGTTGTGGAAAATTGAAAAAAATCAAAATTTTCCCAATTTCTCGTAAATTGGTTGCAATATTTATGTCCAAACATAAAATCAAACATGTATATAACCTGATCTAGTGATTCTTCTTTTGCTTTTGAATGTAGTTCTTGCGTTTCCACATCTCTTCTTACATTTATAAATTATATGAGTAAACTTTAAATATACTTGCATCAATTCAGTTAGACAGCGCATAGATTAAGACCCATAAAAAGAAAACCTATTATGTGTACTTGTTTTTTTGTAATGTTTTAATTTGCAAGTGTGTATTGATGTCTTTTTTAACAATCACTGAAATTTCATTGAAAAATTCGACCAATTTCCAATGTTTCCAACAAGAACGATACATTACGCGATACAACTGATATATCCCATGCGATAACCAATACGTATCTGTATCCCAAGGGTGCGATACGTAACCCGATAATGATATTTCGAACACTAGTTATCACAAATGAGCTTGATGATGAATTCTCAAAAGAAAAAAAGGGTTTATAGTATCTCCTTAAAGTGGACTTGGAAAAATTGCATGCTTGTGTTAAGTAGAAATTCTTGTTGTTCATTGTTAGTCAGATAGGTTTTGGAAGAAAATGGTCCAGCAGGATTGATGCACTCATCTCCTGTCCTTGGTATTCTACCTAATCAATGGATCCCGTAAAGATTTCTTCAAGACTTTGAGCAGGATTCAACTGATGGGTTTTTATTTTTAACCGTCATCCTTTCGCAACTGGGATGCGCAAGTCCTTTCGCAACTAGGATGCGGAAAGGAGTTTCCTAAAACTATAAAAAAGGGTCCCTAAGGTTTTCTAGGGAGGAAGAGAATGCAAGAGGGTTTCTTAAAGCTTTACAAGGGATTTGCTAAAGGGTTTAGGGCTATCAAAAGGTGAGAGAGAGAGAGAGGAAGAGAGAGAGGAAGCTTACAGAAGGGAGGTTCTGCTCGTGGAGGTTGTCTACTGTGCAATCTATATCTCAATGCTTCTATGTCCTCGTAATCGGTTAGATCTCTCCGTTTTCTCTATTTCTCTTATTGTTTATCCACTCCTGCGTGAGTGAAGAAGGTTGTAACGTTCTACTTCATAGTGGATTGTTGATCTGGACGAGGTCCCATGGTTTTTACCTCTTTGAGGGTTTTCCACGTAAAAATCTCTTGTGTGGTGTGTGATTGATGCATTGATTGTTTTCATTGCTTTATTATTCATAATTCTGGTTTGTTTTGAAGGGCTAGATCCTAAGGTTTTGTGCAAGGCCCCCAACAAAGTGGTATCAGAGCTAAGTTCATTGAACGGGTAGGATCGGTTTGGAATTATGGAAGGTGGCTCATCAAGGATGATCAGCCTCAATGGTTCTAACTTGACCATATGGAAGGCTAAGATGGAGGACTTGCTTTATTGCAAGGACTTATATTCTCCAATTTTAGGCATATCAGCAAAATCCAAGGATATGACTGATGATGATTGGAAGAAGATGGACCGAATGGCGGTGGGGTTTGTTAGACAATGGTTGGATGATTCAGTGTTCCACCATGGGTCCACGGAAACCTCAGCCACTAGCCTATGGCTGAAATTACAAGGGCTGTATGAGAGGAAGACAGCCGGTAATAAAAATTTTCTGATAAGGCGACTTGTAAATCTCAAATTCAAGGATGTAACATTCCAAATTTTTGCCAACCTGGAATTAGACGTCCTTAGGCAATGGGTTGATCCTAACACCTTATCAACTTGTCAGAACTCAATCCCAAAGTCTAGAACCGCTTTTGAACCCATTTCCTTCACAAATCCCACCCTTCACCACCTTGATCTTTCAATTTTTCTAAGTACTTTCACCCTAGACACTATCTTAAACTAGCTAAGTAGTATAACTTGGATCACTTTATATACAAACTACAAAGGACTAAGTACCACCTCAGACAAAAATCTTATAGGACTAAATCCTTTAGAAATGAGACAATGTAACTAAGTGCAAAACTAGATTAACTACGAAATCTGCTAGAATCGCTTTAAATACAATCTGCAAGACCTAAAACTTGTAGAATCATTGACACTAGGTTACCCTAAAATCTAGGATCAAACTCATTACCCGACTGCTCTCGGGAGCACATTGAAACTCTATATCAGATCTGGACCACACGTCGGAAATCCGAATAATATGAGGCTAAGGACTTAGGACCACCCCGCTAGGCTTGACAACCATCTCAGAAATCAAATCCATCTAGTGTCCCATGGCTGTTCGCTTAAGTACGGAGTGAGAGAGTGTGAGAACACTTGTTTTCTTTATAAAATAAATATCTCAAATAGTAACTGAAACTTGTCGCTTGCGGGTCAGTATTAAGCAACCTGACCATCATAATCTGACCCAAATACACCCTCGGATCAGGAAAATTTTCATAAACATATCCAGTACTCGGAATCTCCGATCGAGATCCGCTGACCGTCAAACTGAAACTGGTCCACCATTTGCGATCTGGAATCCCGATTGAAACAAAAACTTAGTCATACCTAGATCCAGTGTTAGTGAGCTTAAGTCCAATCGCACACAGAAAAGAGGCCGCCAGAAGTCCTCTGTTGTGCTGAAACTGGGTCGCTTTGGTTATAACCTAAGTATACCTTGACCTGAAGTCTATTTTGAAGAGTTTCTAGGCTATATAAGGACCTTAGAATCCTCTCTCTCACAGCCTTACGAATTTGAGAGAAAACCCTAGAGAGAGAAGAGATAAAAGAGAGAGAAAGTGAGAGAGATGTGGGAGTCTTCCTGCCCTTCTTCCCTGCTGCTATCCATGCTCCACCACTCCATTCTCATCGCTTTCCCAGCGATTCCAGCCCCGTTTCTAGGTAAGAAATCCTAACCCTAATCTGATTTGGGGTGTTGATAGCTGTATGTTATGAAATAGCTAACCTATTTCATTCTATAGGTTGCTAAACTGTCAAATACGGAAGCTTAGCAAACCTATCGACTCCATTATGATTCTATGACAAAAGGTGCGGACTTTAGATGTATAGGTTATGGTTTTCAACACTTTCAATGTCAGATAATGATGGATTCATGATTTACATGCAATTACACATGTACAAAGTGCTGTCTGTTTTCCGTTTCGATTAAAGACGGAGAATATGGAATTTTACATATTCTAGGTATTTGTAGAAATATCGTATACGTATAAATTTTAGAAATGTGTTTGCCATGATAATTTGTTATATGAACATATTATATATGTGTAAAATACTTGTTTGGCGAAAGGACTCACCCTAATACATGTTTTGCTAATATACATTATGTGTGTTAAAATAGTGTATGCTAAGTGTTTGTGAAAATGCTTGTGAGAGTAAGTGTTTGGATGATGATGCCTTAGGTAGGTGTTGAGATGAGATTCTCAACTACCTTAGAGACATGTATGATTTCCTCCATGAGGTTGTTTACTTAAACGGCTTACTTGTGAAATATATATGTTTGTATTCTTGTTTATATGGTGCTTTATGACATGCTTTATAACATGCTTTATACATACTTATGACATGTTTGTTAGCATGCTTGAATTACTGTGTTTATTATGCTTTACTCCACATGCTTTGAATATGGATTAATTGCGATTAGGACTATGTTTATAGTCCAGACAATCGGTACCAGCCTTGAGTTCGTGGTTGAGATTCATTTTTCCACGTAGGATGTGTTTGACGAACCTGAGTCGTACTTCAGTTGGCGACAGTGGTTAGGCCATGCGAAGTGCTTATGCACTTCATGTCGTTCAGTTGATTGTGAGCTCGAGCTAGTCAGGCCCGTCAAGTAACCCAATATGTCTAATGTATGTTCACCATGTTTGGTCGCTACTGCTTGAACCTAGGGTACTAAACTTACTAGTGGAATCCTGTTAACCATGGTACCTCGATCCGCTAAGACTCATGAGCCGGGTATGGTGGTATAGGACACTGTGGTCGAGCTGTCGGCCTACGCTGGGGCCACGTGCCTCCCCGTAGTGATCAGTAAGCAACCAGACTCATGAGCTGATTATGGTGATATGGGACACTATATTTGAGCTGTCGACTTACACTGCTTGATGGGTGATGGGGGAGTGGTGTAACGATTCCGTGTAATAGCCCTAGCAGCCCTGACCATACCCGGTATAGTAACCTCGAGCATACTCTAAATCTGCGGTGAGGCGATGAGCCTTCCCGTAGTAACAGAGTATAAACTAGGCCTGTATTGATAAGTTGATGGAGGAGTGGTGTAACGATTCTGTGTAACAGCTCTAGCAGCCCTTGCAGCGACCTAGAAACACACCATCGTATGAGATTGTCTAGGACTGACGACCCTAAAATGGATCATGTTTGGGAATGATATAAGGGAGGTACCTTAGTTTTCCAATCCTGCTATTTGAAATAGATTAATAACAACTCGGTAATCATGCTCATCATGCATTGCATGTGCCTGGAAGATGTGGAGCACTGAGGAAAGCAAGCATGCCGCGAACATAAGATGGTGTCGCATGAGGGAGTATGTCGGTGAGGGCATCCATCATGACTGCATTCATACTTGTATTAATAAGAGTAGTTAGAAATGTTTAATTATGCTGCTTTATCATTACTACTTGACTGAATTGATAACATGTTAACCTATGCTTTATTGTTCCACTGAGTTAGCTACTCACTCCCACGTTACAGGACGGTGTTTCGAGCACCCACCAGACTTTGTCTGATTGTAGATGGCGATGCTATTCCTGAGGTGGAGCCGGACTTTTGTGACGATGAGGGTGTTTTCTCGTATATGTTGTTTATGGCGGCTTCATTTGAGCCGTGTCTTGATCGATGGGATTACAGGGATGTTGACTGGATGACACTACACCTTAGGTATATTTTGAAATGTACTTGTAATTATTTAACCTGGTATTGCTATCACACTCTAGAGACTCACCACAGTTTATATATTATATATAGCTATCACAGTCTTCCACTTGCAATTTAACTGTCTCTGGAGTATGATATGTTGTTTTGGCTTAATCTCACTCATGTTCAATGCACTAATACCGACAACATTCAATCATCATTCATTTTGTTGCATAAGTGATGCATTGGAACTCGGGAGTTGAGTTTATGCTCGACCCCCGATTTTCAAGGCCTTACAAAGGATGGTGGTTCTGTGGTCGAGCACATGAATGAGGTCAGCAATATAGTGAACCAACTCACCTCTATGAAGATGGTCCTGGATGATGAACTACAGGCTTTACTATTGCTTAGTTCATTGCTTGACAGTTGGGAGACATTGGTGGTGTCTCTAAGTAACTCTGCGCCAGACGAAAAGATATCCATGGAACAGGTGACTAGCTGTCTCTTCAATGAAGAGACAAGGAAGAAGTCTCAGGGGTCTACTTAGCAAGAGGCTCTTGTGACACAGGAACGAGGGAGAGGAAAGAACAGGAAGGGCGGGAAGGCCTGAGATAAATCAAGAGGCAAGTCGAGTAATAGAAAAGATGTTGATTACTGGAATTGTGGTAAGAAAGGCCACTACAAGTATAAATGTCGTGGTAAGAAGAACGACAAGAAAGGAAAAGGGAAGGAAGATGAATCAGATTCCACTGCGGTCGCTTCAGATGGCGACGTTGTAGTTATTCTTTCTGTAGATCATAACGTATGTCTCACGGCTACGAGTCAGGACACTGACTGGGTGGTTGACTTGGGAGCTTCTTTTCATGTGCTCCACACAGGGACTCCTTCACAAGCTACAAGTCAGGTGACTATGGGACTGCGAAGATGGGAAATTCCGGCGTATCAAAAATCATGAGAGTCGGTGATATTTGTGTGAAAACTGATGTAGGCTACACATTGGTTCTCAGGGATGTGAAGCATATCCCAGACCTTCACCTCAACTTGATATCGACGGGAAGGCTGGATGATGATGACTATGAAAGCTGGTTTGCTGGTGGGCGATGGAAGCTCATCAAGGGTTCGTTGATCGTGGCCAGAGGAAAGAAGTGTTGCACCCTGTACAAGGCAAGTGTCAGTATGTACAAGGGTGGGTTGAACGTAGTAGAAGATTCGGCTATTGACATGTGGTACAAGGGTTTAGGCCACATGAGTGAAAAAGGGCTTCAGGTACTAGCAAAGAAGTGGCTCCTTCCAGACGTGACAGGTACACCTCTCAAAACCTGTCTTGATTGTTTATCAAGGAAACAACATAGAGTTTCATTTGTAAAACTGCTTCTCATGTTAATAAAGTACATGCATTAGATTTGGTTTATTCTGATGTTTGTGGTCCTATGAGGACAAAAACCTTTGGTGGGGCATTGTATTTTGTTACTTTTATAGATGATGCATCTAGGAGGATTTGGGTTTATGCTTTGAAATCCAAGGACGAGGTCTTTGGTGTGTTTAAATTGTTTCATGCTATGGTTGAGAGAGAGATAGGTAAATCATAGAAGTGCATCCGCACTGACAATGGTGGTGAATACATTGGCGACTTTCATGAGTACTGCAAGTCCCTGGGTATACAGCATGAACAGACGGTTCCCAAGACCCCCCAGCATAAGGGTATAGCTGAGCGAATGAATCGCACCATTGTTGAGAGAATCAGATGCATGTTATCCCATGCGAAATTGCCTAAGAAGTTCTGGGGAGAAGCAATGCACACGGTGGTGTATTTGATAAACAGGTCTCCATCAGCCCCATTGAATGGAGAAGTACCTGAGAAGGTGTGGACTGGACAGGATCCATCGTACAGTCATCTCAGGGTGTTTGGATGCAGGGCATCCGTTCACGTACCAAAGGACAAGAGGTCCAAGCTCGATATGAAGAGCAGACAGTGTGTGTTCTTAGGGTACGGTGATGAAAAATTCGGTGACAGGTTGTGGGATCCAACCGAGAGGAAGCTCGTCAGGAGCAGAGATGTGGTTTTCTTTGAAGATCAGTGTATAGAAGACATTGGTAAGCCAGAGAAGAACCAGCCTAGTTCAGGTGAGCTAGAGGACATGGATCCGGTTACTCCTCCCGTGGTGCCTGATAACGGGGGAGTACAACAAGGTGCAGAGGACGAGAGAGTTCCTTCAGAAGATGGACCAGGGGAGCAGCCCCCACTTGATCCACCTGTTGAGCCACAGGTGAGGAGGTCATCTAGGGACTGACAGCCGTCTAAGAGGTACTCGTCGCATGAGTACATTATGCTGACTGATGGGGGAGAGCCAAAAGATTATTCTGAGGCTCTAGCCGACGAGCATAAGGGGGAGTGGTTGAAAGCTATGCAAGAGGAGATGGAATCCTTGTATAAGAACCACACGTATGACATGGTAAAATTGCCTAAGGGCAAGAAATCTTTGAGCAACAAGTGGGTGTTCAGAAAGAAGATTGAGCAGAAGAATTCACAAACGAGGTTCAAGGCCAGACTTGTAGTGAAAGGGTTTAGTCAGAGGAAAGGCATAGACTTCGACGAGATATTCTCACTAGTGGTGAAGATGACATCCATACCGGTGTTGCTTGGGTTGGCGGCTAGCATGGATCTGGAGATAGAGCAGTTAGATGTTAAAACTGCCTTTCTCCATGGTGACCTGGAAGAAGAGATCTACATGCACCAACCAGAGGGGTTCGAAGTCAAGGGCAACGAGCATATTGTGTGTAGGCCGAGGAAGAGCTTGTATGGGCTGAAACAAGCTCTACGGCAATTGTACAAGAAGTTTCGACTCGTTTATGTTGAAACATGGGTATGACAAAATGGAGTCGGACCACTGTGTGTTCACGCGCAAGTTCTCAGATGGTGATTTCCTAATACTGCTCTTATACGTTGATGACATGCTCATCATGGGAAAAGACATCAAGAAGATCGACAAGCTGAAATAGGAGTTGGGCAAGTCTTTTGCGATGAAAGACTTGGGCCCGGCTAGACATATCCTAAGAATGGAGATAACCCGTGACAGAAGCAGTAAGAAGCTCTGGCTGTCACAAGAGCAGTATATTGAGAAAGTCCTAGAGCGGTTCAATATGAATACAGCAAAGCCGGTCAATACTCCACTAGATGGTCACTTCAGATTGAGCGACGGGCAGTGTCCCAAGACGAAGGTAGAGGTGGAAGAGATACAGAAGATACCCTACGCGTCAGCGGTAGGAAGTTTGATGTATGCTATGGTGTGTACACGCCCAGACATAGCATATGTGGTTGGTGTTTTCAGTCGGTATCTTGCCAGTCCTGGTAAAGAGCATTGGGCAGCGGTGAAATGGATACTACGATATCTAAGAGGCTCATCCAGGTTAAGCCTATGCTATGGTGACGGTAAACCTGTGTTAGAGGGCTACACAGATGCAGATATGGCAGGCGACATAGACTCCAGGAAGTCTACATTAGAGTTCATGTTCACGTTTGTAGGGAGAGCAGTTTCTTGGCAGAGCAAGCTACAGAAGGTCGTAGTATTGTCAACTATAGAGGCCGAGTACATTGCAGTCACAGATGCATGTAAAGAGATGCTTTGGATGAAGAGGTTCCTACAGGAACTTAGCCTGAAGCAGGAGGAGCACGTGGTCTATTGCGATAGTCAAAGTGCTATACACTTGAGCAAGAATCTAAGTCAGCATTCCAAGTTAAAGCACATAGAGATTCGATATCACTGGATCAGGGATACTTTGGAACAAAATGTGTTATAGCTTGAGAAGGTCCACACGAACGATAATGGGTCAGATATGATGACCAAGGCCCTGCTCAAGGGCAAGTTTGAGGAGAAGGTGAATCCCTCCTGGGTCAAAAAGGGAGAGATTTGATGGGTTTTGTTTTGACCCGTCGTCCTTTCGCAACTGGGATGCGCAAGTCCTTTTGCAACCGGGATGCGCAAGTCCTTTCACAACTAGGATGCGGAAAGGAGTTTCCTAAAACTATAAAAAAGGGTCCCTAGGGTTTTCTAGGGAGGAAGAGAATGCAAGAGGGTTTCTTAAAGCTTTACAAGGGATTTGCTAAAGGGTTTAAGGCTATCAAAAGGTAAGAGAGAGAGAGAGGAAGAGAGAGAGAGGAAGCTTATAGAAGGGAGGTTCTGCTCGTGGAGGTTATCTACTATGCAATTTATATCTCAGCGCTTCTATGTCCTCGTAATCGGTTAAATCTCTTCGTTTTCTCTATTTCTCTTATTGTTTATCCACTCATGCGTGAGTGAAGAAGGTTGTAACGTTCTACTTCATAGTGGATTGTTGATCTGGACGAGGTCCCGTGGTTTTTACCTCTTTGAGGGTTTTCCACGTAAAAATCTCTTGTGTGGTGTGTGATTGATGCATTGATTGTTTTCATTGCTTTATTATCCATAATTCTGGTTTGTTCTGGAGGGCTAGATCCTAAGGTTTTGTGCAAGGCCCCCAGCATCAACAAGGTGACCCTATCTCCTCTCTCCTTTTTTCTATGGTTGCTGATGCTCTCTTGAGGTTAATTGATAAATCTGCAGCAGTGGGGCTGATCAATGGGATGTCTTTGGGTGCTGAGTTTTATCATTGTTACTCATGTTTAATATGCCGACGATGGTCTAATTTAGGGATGGTTCAATCAGTGATGCTTTACACTTTAAGGACATTTTTACTTGTTTTGAAGTGGTGTTCGGGCTCAAAGTCGGTCCTACAAAAGGCATTATTAGTGTTTGAAGTATCAGTATCCCTACAAGTTTCGCCGGCCAAGGATATGGAAACAATATCGATATCACCGATAATCTCACCAATTTTTTAAAATGCAGGAAAACATTGGGGAAACATGGGGAAAACGATGGAATTTTTCAGTGAAACTTCAAGAGATGCTAAAATACACATTTCTATATGTAGAAATAATTAAAAAAAAAATTGAAAAAAAAATTGTATAGATAATAAGTTTTCATTTAATGGAGCTTAAAAGTGATGTCGTAAGAAATTAGTTCAATAGTAGCACAACAATAACTAAATCTCATTAAACCAATTAACAAGCAAACAAGCATGTATAATGCCTTCATACCTTGTATATACATGCATAAATAAGCATATAAATGCAATACACATGCATGATGATCCAACCATCCAACCATCAATCCATCCACCCCATCCAACCATCCATTTAGCCATCCCACCATCCGTCCATCCCATCCAATCATCCAAATATCCATCCATCCCATCATCCATCCAAGAATCCATCAATCCATCCCACCTATCCACTTAACCATCCAACCATCCCACCATCCAAACATATTTTTAGTAAATAGAGTTTTTGGCAATATCAATACATTGGCGATATTATTGAAATATCGCCAATACACTAATGATACAAGTGACACCTAGAATTTACACAGTAAAAAATATTGGCAATACATTGGCAATATCAATACATTGGTGATACAAGTGACACCTGGAATTTACACAGTTGAAAATATTGGCAATACATTGGTGATACTTAGTGATATATTGCCGATACCTAGTATTTTTTATACTACCAGTGTTATTGGTATCTCTACTAGTGTTATTGGTATCGTCGAGCTAGAGATATAGATAATATTTGGGATATTATCATAATATTGAAGATACTCTAAACATTGGGCATTATCACATATATTGATACTGACTATTTGGTGGAATCCTTGATGCCGACAATGATTTTTTGTAGAGTGATCCTCTTCCCAATTAAACATATTGGTATTTGGTGTTGCTTGGAAGATTGAGCTTTGAAAGTCTGAGACTGGGTGCTTAAAAAACACTCTAGAAGATTGGCTACTTGGAAAAGCAAATTCATCTCATTGAGAGGAAGAGTAACGCTTATTAGTTATGTTCTATACTCTCGCCGAGAAACATTAGGACTACAAATATTGGACAGTTGATAAATAAGGACGGAGATTGCATAGTGGGGAATCCTCTCTTCTAAAGAAATTGTTAGTGGTGAAATATAATTTAACTACAAATGGCTAAAATATTAATCCAACCTCCTATAAAGTGGGTTTGGCGATTTGGAGAGGTTTCTCTTTGGCTCTGATGCTCCCTTTAAACTCCCTTTGGTTTACAGTTAGAATGGGGAATCACAGAGGGTTTGAGGGATCAATGGTGTTCAAAAGTCTCTTTTGTGGAGATCTTCGATGGTTGATGGTTTATATAATATCATGAATAACAGACGTGCAAAGGTGATGAACTTTCTCAAATGGTTGGTGGTGATATTGTTTGGTTTCCAACTTTTTGGGTGAAATTTCAAAGAAGTTGCTAGCGATATGTAGTGTTCTTGGGTCCGGTCCCATGTCTCATTGGTAGATAGACTATGTTTTAACACAGGGACCAGCGATCGAGTGCTCATGTGGTGTGGGCGGGTGGGTGAGTGTGTGGGGTGTGAGCATGTGTAAAAAAAAATAAAAATGCAATGTTCGGAGTATTAGTATCACTACAAGATTTGCTGGCTTGGGATAAGGAAACAATATTGATATTGCCAATAATCGAAAATGCAAGGAAACATGGGGAAAATGGTGGAATTTTTTAGTGAAACTTCAGGAGATGCTAAAATACATATATTTGCATATTTTGGAATAAAAAAATTGTAAAATAAATAATAAGTTTCCATTTAATGGGGGCCTAAAAGCATATGTTGTCGTAATAAACTAGTCCAACCATTCTATCCCATCTATCCATCCAACCATCCCATCTATCCATCCAACCATCCATCGATATTTCAGAATATCTGTCAAGCCTCAAACTCGGGAACTGGGCTCACAAAATTCTTGGCCGCCAAATCTGGTGCCGACAACCTCCGTAGTACTCCATTCTCGGCTACCAGCTCCCATGCGCCAGGTTCCGATCCTGGGATCCTACAAGGAGGATTTTCAGGGTGAAGTTTATATATATATATATATATATATATATATATATATATATATATATATATATATATATATATATATATATATATATATATATATATATATATATTTGATTTGGTTTTGGTCACACCGTCAACGTGGCCCCACAAGGATGATATACTCTGTTCACCACATAGGCTAGCTGGAGTGGAGCCCAATGGGCCTGACTGGGAGTGGTTTGGATGTACAGGGACCCCACCAAGCCTTGGAAGGTTTCAATAGAAGGATTTTGTTTCTCTCCGTGCGGCCCACTAAAGACTTGGATCTGCCTCATATTTAAGCAAATAGCCTAAAATGATCAGTAGAAGTCGGTGGAAGACGCAAATTCAATATAAACATCAGGATGGTTCCCGCTTGTGAGACCCATAATTGGCCAGAATGGTTAACGCCCATGCTTGACTTTTTTTTTAATTATTATATTTCTTTTATGATTTAGATACGCTATCAAGGTGGGCCCCAAGGGGATGATCTATTCCATCCACCCTCTTGGCCAGCACAAATGGGGTCCAATAGATTCTTACTTGGGATGGTTTGGATGATCAGGGAACCCCTGGTGGGCCTTGGAAGGTTTCAACAGTAGGAAATTGTTTTCCTCCATGTGGCCCACTCGGAACTAGGATTTGCTCCATTTTTCGGCCCGCGGGCTAAAATGATCTGGAGAGTGGTGGACGGTGTGGATTAAACATATGCATTAAGGTGGGTCCCACGAGTGGGACCACCTCTCCTTGCCCTACAGGGCTCTCGTCATCTCACGTCATTGGGCAGTAATGCCTAGAACGTTCCATATATATATATATATATATATATATATATATATATATATATATATATATATATATATATATATATATATATATATATATATCGAGTGTCATGCTCCCCTGCACACCTACGCACGTGCGCACCTTTGCACACGTGTCATGGGTGTCTAATCTGAACGGTCCATGTGATGCGGAATCGCATGAAACCTCATGTGACAAATTTTCACCCCAATCTAAAATTCTGGTGGGCCATATCAAAGAGAAATGCAAATCAAGGGAGGAAATTGTTTTCATTTTTCATGGCCCATTAAAGTTTTAGATCAAAGTAAAACTTGGGCCCAAGGGGTTTCACGAGGTGCTGCTTCACATGAACAGTTCAGATTTTGGATCCACATCACGTATGATGGGTTCTCAAAAAAGTTTGTACGTAGTACGTACGAATTGGTTCGCAAGTGAGCATTTCTGTATATATATCTATCTATCTATATTTGCTGATGAATGGGGCCCTTAACGGGCTGATTTGTTCCATCCACCTTACGCCCAACTCGTTGTGGAATAGAGGTGGGCATTGGACGACTTGATCCGACTAACTTGACTTGTTCGACTCATTTTGATCCAACTTGACCCGAACCAAATGGGTGAGTCGGTCCGAACCAAGTAAGCTTCTTCCAATCCGAACTCAAACTGAGTCGAGTTCGAGTTACCCAGTAACTCGACCCCAAACTCGATCCGGTTAGACTCAACTCGATTCAAAACCCGACTCGACCTGACTCTCTAACCCTACCTCGACCCGATCCCAACCCTCTCTCTCTCTCTCTCTCTCTCTCTCTCTCTCTCTCTCTCTCTCTCTCTCTCTCTCTCTCTCTCTCTCTCTCTCTCTCTCTCCCTCATCCTTCTCTTTTAAGCTCGACAACCACCCACCACCATCACCCTCCTCCTCTTCCTATCTCTACTCTTCACTCCCTCCCTCATCTTCCTCCTCTTCCTCTTCCTCTTCCTCTTCCTCTTCTAAGCTCGGCAACCACCCACCACCATCACCCTCCTCCTTTCTCTCCTCTCCACTCCCTCCCTCATCTCTCAATCCGACTCGGTGCCAACTCGACCCGACTCAGTACTTTTGACCGGATCGGACTTGGTCTCGATCAGTCCAAGCCAGACCGAACTCAGATCGATTCAGGCATGCTGGACTCGGTATCGAGTCGGATCGAGTTCGGGTCAGGCCTATTTTAAAATCGGATTGAGTCGAGTCAACCCTGACTCAGTCTGACTCGACTTGATGCCTAGCTCTACTGTGGACCCAAGAAGTCCTGACTTGGGTAGGGTCCACTTCCCACGAACATCACAGTGGGCTTTGGAAAGTTTCAACCGTAGGTGCCATCATGACCACTATTTCCTATGATGTGGCCCACTCGAGATCTGGATATGGCTGATATTTGTGCCTTAAACCTAAAATAATATTTGAAGATGAATGGGCGGCTTGGATGATATATTTGTGCCCTAAAATAATATTTGTGCTTGGACAGCATGCCGAGCCCAGGCACGGTACCAAACAACGTCCACTCGTGTGGCTCCCACGAGTTCTGAATCAAGCCGATATTTGTATTCTCCCTTCATCCTAGCCACACGTGGCCATGGGACATGTCATGTGTGGCCTGTGACACTACCGGCTGGCGAGAAGCCATATGGTGGGCCATATGAAGGTCTTAATGGTGGACGTCACCATCTCCACTGTTTTGTATGGTGTGGCACATATGCTGTCTGGATCTACCTCAAATTTAAGCCCATTGTCTGAAATGATCTAGCAAAAATGATGGATGGTGTGGATTCAACATATACATTATGGTGAGGCCCATGAGTGGTGACCCCACCTCTCACGTGGACTAGGCAAGAACCTGGGCACTGGTTACTTCCCTGACGTTGTGAGGGACCAACGTCCAGGCAGTGTACGTCCTCTCTTTTCTTTTTCCTTTTTTTTTAAAAAATTTTCTTTTCTTTCAAGTGGGGTCCACGGGTGGACGATCCACCCCATCCATCAGGTTGGCCGGCCCATGGTGGGCCCAAAGAACTTCGGACCAGCTGATTTTTGTATATTCCATCATCCAGATCCGTGTGATCTTATCAATAGGTTAAACGGTGAATCAATATTATGGTAGGCTACACATGGTGGTCCACGCTGTCATAGCGTGCGGGGCATGCCGTCTCACAACGTGGCCCACTTGTGTGCCCTATAATGGTCCACAACATTAAGTAAAATGAGGGAAGAAGGAAGGAAGAGATCGGCCATTGGATGGGCCCTCGCCGCTATGGGGCCCCTTCACACACAATTATCACATGCACCAAGTGGGTCCCACTCTTGTGGGCCCATGAAAAATGAAAGAAAGTAAGGGAAAAGGGAGGGTTTGTCCTCCCTTGCACTCACAATGATGGATGGACGGTCGGATTGGGCCAAATCGACGATCGGACGGTCCACCAAGCTCCTCTCCACCCTTAATCTTCTCTAATAACTCATTTCTCTTTTCTATTTCTCTTACTCTCTTGATCCTTCAAATCCTCCCTCAAGCTCTCTCTTTTCTCTTAATTTTTCCCTAATCTTTCTTTCTTTTCTCTCTCTCTTAATCTCTCTCCCTAATTCTCTCTAATCTTTTCTAGAAAATGGTAGAAATGAGGAGTTGGAGAGTTTTTGTGGTAGAGATTTTTGGGTAGGGGAATTTGTTCAAGTGGAGCCTGCGTGCATTGCGCGGCCCATCTCTGATTGTGCCAAAATTATAACTTCTAATCTAGGGGTCAAATTTGGGCGTGCCGTGCGGCGTTGGAATCATAATGCATGTGCGGTCGCTAGAGTACAAGTCTCAGGGCATTGCGGTACAAAAATAGAGTCGTGATTAAAACTCATCCATTTGGTCTGCCGGGAATGTGTCAACGCTGAAAACAATGCATACAGAGGGTTAATTAGGGTACGGGTCTTACAATATCGACAACGCATGATATTATGCCGAGAAATCATTAACAACTGCGAAGGAAATGAAAGACCGTGGTCTTGATATTGCTCATGTTGCGATAACAATAATATCACGATATGATTGATATTAATTTCGACAATTTGAACATTGCATACAACCATGCGCCCATAAAAAAATTTAAAATGGATTTTTTTTTAACAAACATATTTTTGTTGGCGATATCGATACATTGACGATATTATCGAAATATCGTAGATACATTGGTGATATTATTGAAATATTGTCGATACACTGCCTATACAAGCAACACTTAGAATTTACACAATCGAAATATTGGCGATTTCAATACAAGCGACACCTGGAATTTACGTAGTTGAAAACATTGGCGATACTTAGCAATACATTGTTGATACTGGAAAATTATGAGACCATCAATATTATTAGTATCGCCAAGCTAGAGATAGATAATATTGGGTATATTTCCATAATATTGGGTATACTTAGGGGTGTACACGGGTCGGGCTGAGTCGAACTGGCCTCAGTCCGTCCAGGCCTGTTCAACAGCCACACCAGGCCCGAACTCGACCGGGCCTAGTCACCGAGCCAATATCTCTAGTCCGAACCGGGCCCGGGCTGCAATCGTGCGAGTTCGGGCCAGTTTCGAACCTTCGAGTTCAAGCCAATTTTGAACTTGAGTTCGGGCCAGTTTCGAACCTTACAGTAAATTCATGGGAAAGGCTTTGGCAAGTAATCCACATCCCATTACAAGGCCCTCGATCAACGGTACCATACTTATCAAAAGACCATAGCCATCTCTTATCTTTACTCTCCTGCACAACATGTTCCCTGTTAGCTGTTTTCTTTTCCTACCGCTGATTTGGAGGCCACTATTTAGATGGCTAGGATCGTCCCAACTATGTATATCTAGAATCAATTTCCATCGTCAATGGATCCCACTAAATAGGCCGTCTTGATTGAAAGATGACCTCAGTACATGTAAAGTGGCAATATGGTTCTACCATTTTCTAGTTCTTCTCTACGTATGGTACCATCCTATTCTGGAATAATAAAGAATCTGGAGAAATAATTCTGTTGTCTAAAATTCCATTGCAACCTACCTACCCACACACTTAGTTACATTTGGACCGTGGCATTATGTAAATATTACTTTTTGGTGCCAACATACTACCCTTATCTTAAATGGTGTACTAACCCATTCATATAGTGGACCGTACGTGCTGAGTCGGGACGGGCCACGTCGGGACGAGCCGGGGCGAGTCGGGTTTCGGACCGAGACGGGCCGAACTGGGCCGTATCCGAACTCGGCCCAAACTCATTTTCGGGCCTAGAAAATTGACCTGTCCGGACCCGAACTCAGTTCCGGGTCAGGTCGAGTCGGGATTTTTCGGGCCGGGTCGAGTGAGCTAACCGGGCTAGCCCGGTTTGTGTACACCCCTATGTATACTCTAAACAATGGCTATATGAAGCTTCAAGAAATGCTGCATAGTTCATGTATGGGATTGAGAGAAGAATTTGGGATTTGGAGCCATATGGTCTTCGTGCTTGGGCTTCCCAAGACTGTCAAGAAGCACAACTCCATCTTTATTGCCGTGGACCATTTCTCCAAAATGGCCCACTTCTTCCTTGTTTCAAGACATCGAATGCCTCTAATATTATGAAGTTATCCTTTAGTGATGTAGTCTGTTTGCACGGTTTACCCAAGAGTATTCCGTCTGACTAGGAAGTTAGGTTCATGAGTTACTTTTGGAAGACACTGTGGCATATGATGGGTACACGGCTCCAGTTTTCATCGGCTTACCACCATCAGATTGACGGCCAGACTGAGGTGGTCAATTTTTGTTAAGATGCCTCGTGGGTGATCACATTAGGACGTGAGATGCAGCTTTACCTATTGCATAGTTAGCGTATAATAGTTCGGTCAATATGTCTATAGGCATGAGTTCATTTGAAGTCGTACATGATTATAAGCCTAGGAATCCTATTGACCTCATTCCCATGTCATTATCACATAAGCCAGTAAAGCCTGCAGAGTCCTTTGCATAGCATATTCATGCGTTACATAATGAAGTTAGACAAAGAATTAATGCGAGCAGTGAACGCTATAAACTTTTCGCTGACTCCATCGTAGATTTAAAGAATATCAGTTAGGCGACCATCTGATGGTCTGTATTAGGCCAGAACGGTTTCCTTATGGAGCTGTTAAGAAACTACAAGCTCGTAGTGCGGGACCTTATCAAATACTAAAACAGATAGGCCCTAATGCGTATATTATAGATCTTTTACCTTCCATGGGGATTAATTCTACATTCAATGTGGAATATCTTGTATCTTTTATGGGGACTCTAGATACAATTCCCAACACTTTGAAGATACATATGGGTTGCTAGAGGAAGATATTTGAACCATTAGATTAGATGATGCGACGATCGGACCGTCGGATCATATGGTGCACATGATCAGACGATTGATCATTGGCCATCTTCATCAAAGACATTATGTTATTTTATTTTATGTTATTTAGTGGTTTAGATGTTTAGTTTCAGATTCCAAAGCTTTTCGTACATTTATTTTATGAGTATGGCATGTTGGGAACAAAATAAAACTTAGATAGCGTTTTTGTAATTTGTAGCCCAAATAGGCTATAAAGCTTGGATGTCCCCCACTTATTCTGCATGATTTGAGGAATTTTTTTTTTTGAGTTTTCTCTTCTCTTTCCTTGTATGCCTCGAGATCTTTAAGCTGTGAAGCCAAGCTCTTTTCTTCTCCCTCTCTCTCTCTACAAGGTATCTCTCCAACCCTACTTCTCTTTACATCTTCTCTTTTCCCTTTTCTCCATCCTGCCTTCTCCTAAAACCCTCACATCCAAAAACCTACCCATCGCATAACCCAACTCGCGTGTGTGGAAACACGCCCGTCCGTACGGACGAGCAACAGGTGTGGACAGCCCCCCCGTGCATGTGTTTGGTTTCCCCTCTTTTCCCCTATCATTCAACCAAAACCCTAGCCCTAATTCATTACTCTCCCCTTTTCTCTCAAAACCCTAACCGTAGATTATTTTAAACCCTAATTTTTGTTAATCCCTTTTAGATTTAAATAATTCCTTTTGATTGTTAGACTAACCCTATGTTAATTGTGGAATTCCTTGATTCCATTGGGACCTATGGTGATAATATTTTAATAGTTCCTATTTCGAGCATATGGTAACCTAGGGCTTTACATATAGTTATTTGATTATTGTTTGAATTGATATGAGGTTACTGAATTTTACGTTTATTACTTACAAAATCTGAAATCTGAATTTGTTATCATCTTAAGTTAGAAAACCTCATCTTGCATCAGTATCTTATTTTCCTAGCTTACTCTTTTAAGTTACTTCAATCCCCATGACATGGTCAACAATATGACGAGTCAAAGGGCGAGTCAAAGGGCTAGAGAGAGAGAGAGAGGCACGAGTCAAAGGGCTAGAGAGAGAGAGAGGCACGAGTCAAAGGGGGGGGGAGAGAGATAGAGAGAGAGAGAGAGCATGTTCAATTTTCATTTAAAACATCCAAGTTTTCAGCACTTGACCTATCATTCATGCACATACTGTGAGACCCGACCCTAGTTTCCATGTTTACATGTATGTGTGTGAGTATGCATCTTGTTCATCATGGTCTCGTGGTCCTACGGTCGAATTCCGGAGACCCGCGACCTTCAAATTGTGTTTATGGTCACTTTGAGTTCAGTCACGTAGACCCGACTCAGATCGACCCAAGACCTATGTCATCTCGTTCGTATCGTCGTTGCGGTTCCAACGACGCGTCTTGTGCGTCAATCCGACTTATGGATCAAAAGTTATGAGCATTTCATCATGTGGCCCACTTTTGTACAAAAGCATGTGGACCACCTCCATGGCACAATTTTCCATGCACACCACACACACACACTACACTATTGTATGGAATAAACACTACCCACCCTAAACACTACCCATACCTAACCTACCTTAGCAACATTGTTATTGTCACCATAGGTTATTATTACTTCCCTTAAAAAAGATTTTCCCTCTCTTTCCCTCTCATTTCTCTCTCTCTCTCTTCTCTTCTTCTCCAGCAACTTCTCTCCCATCTCCCTCTCTTCTCCAGCTCCATTTCCCCTTTAATCTTCCAAATCCAACCATCTAAATTCAATCTCACCCATTGATATGGATCCCTTGGTGCACTAGGAGCTAGGAGGTCCAAATTTGGAGAATCTAAGGTGGGTGTAATCCTAGAAATTAGGATTTCTATTTTCATGTACTTAGATCTCTTTTGTGGGAAGTGTAGGACCCACCAATCCATGGTGGAGATCCTACATCATCCCTTAGTTGTGGCCAAATGGCCTATTTGATGCATGCATGTCCATGCATGGGGTTTCCCCACTATAGGCCCCCATCATGGAGGATTACTTGGATTTCATATCATGATAGGTCATCTAGACCCTAGAATCATGGTTGGGATGTCATCCCAACCATTGATCTTGAATCTAGAACATGCATGTGGTGGATCTTTGTTGTAACCTATGAATAAAAGGAATGTATGGTGTGATTGATGAAGGGGAGGGCCTCAATGTGGCGGAGCCCCTCCTCTTGTGGCCGATTCTTCATTTATTTTATTTTATTTTATTTTTCTTTATGATAGAATTCTGATCTTGCATATGTGGCCCACCTTGTAGGCCAACAAAAATCCAGACCAACCATGGAGCTTGGACACCTATAGCAGTCCATCCTTAGACATGTGGCCCCAAAATCTATCTAAATGGGACACATGTAAGGGGTATTTGATGATGGGGAAGGTCTGGACATTTGTGGGGCCCACTGGGGTGGTCCGCCACACAAATTCCTAGGGTTAAATCCCATGAAAAACCATGTTTATATTTTAATCATTTCTATTACATATTGCTGTCCAAATCTGCCAGGACAGATTTTTGGGCCACTTTGGGGCCTGATTTATGGGTCTTTGGTGGGAATAATAAAACAAAATAATATGTGATTCTTGTAGCCTTATGACCCATCTACAACCATACAAAATTTCAGCCCCATCTGACCTTCATTGGGGTCCCAAAGGTGTGGTCCAAATGAGGTGGACAGTCTGGATTTTCTGCACTATTCCAGCAATATTCCACCCTGGACAGGTTGGAATTTCAAAAATTATTAAAATATTTTTGGGCGTCTAAAAATTATGAGAATTTACAGGAAGGTGTTCCACTCATGGTGGGACCAACCTACAAAATTTTGGGGCCAATGGAAACCTGTACACACCATGGTGGTGGCTGGATTGGCCCATTACAATATGGTATCCAGATCAGTCCGATTTTCAGGACAGATTAATTTCTTTAAATAACTAAAATATTTTTAGGTGTCCATAAATTATAAAATTTTGTAAAGTTGTGGTCCACCCATGGTGGGACCTACCTACCAAATTTCAGGGCCAATGGACCCCTGTGCACATCGTGGCGAGGGCCGGACTGGCCCACCACATTGGGATGTCCAGGTCTGTCCGATTTTCTGGACAGACTGTCTTGTTTAAATTAATTAAAATACTTAGGGATATCCAAAAATTCTGAAATTTTGTGGGGGTATGTCCTACTTATTGAAGTATCACTCTGAAAAATTTCAACTCCAACTGACCCCATTTGGGCATCCAAAAGAATGGGCCAACATGGTTGGCTTGCCAGAATTTTCTGCTGTGCAGTCCAGCAATATGCCTTAATAAAAATTATAATTCAAAAAATGTTTCCTCTGATGGTGGGCCACCTTTTTGGGTTTTCTCTCATTGTATGCATGATGAGGGACCTTGGCCCTCAATTTTCAGAGTTTTAGAGGCCCTGGGCCCACTCCAATGAAGTGCCCAAATTTAGGACAGCAACATGTTATAATAATGTTTGGCCTTTGGGCTGAAAATTTGAGGAGTGGGGCCCAACACATTGTGAAGAATCTTAGAGGTAATAATTTATACATTTAGTTCCTTAAATGTTGGGCTTAATAAATGCACTTTTGATGCCCACTACAGTTAAATTTAATTGGGTCCATGAATGTGGCTAGTTGTTGAACTCTTTGAGCCCAATTGGGCTGGAACTTTCTAAATAGGCCCATTGAACTCTTGGGCCATTTTTACCATACTATTGTGTTGGATTAGTGGGCCAGATTACACAAGTATATGGGCCCTTGATTGCCCACCAAATCAACTTTATACTTGGGCCGGGTTGTAGGCCCAACTTACTTGACTAAGAACATGACATTTGCCCATGTGATTTGAGCAATGGGCTGCCCACTAGGCCACAACAATATATGGGATTAGTATCCTTTATGTTGGGCCCTAACCTTTCCCCTGTGGGCCCATAGTGGTATATATGGGTTGAGCTATGTGTGTTCCCCATGGACCCATGTTTTGGATAGGCCTTGGGCCACCATTCTGAAGCCCAACATGAATGTATGTGGTATGTAATGGCTGTCCATTTCTTATTTCTAATGTTGTGTGGGCCTTGGGCCTTGATCCGTAATCAATTATAGATGGGCTACCTCTTGGGGACCAATTGTGGTTAGATGTCCACATTGGTGGCCCTAAGGTAGGCCCATGGGCTTCTATGGGTGATTAAAGGCCCACCATAGACCCTTGCTAGGCTCGTTTCATCTATTTAGGCCCATATCATTGTTCTCCTTAGTCTCATGGGCTACCCCAGGTATATGGGCCCCCACTAGAGGTTATATTCCTTATGAGGAATTGGTTAAGTACCTAGACCCTTCATGGTTAGGTAGAGAATTTATCTTCACCTCATTGGCACCCCTATTCATCTTCATGACCCACTCTCATACGCATCATATGCATGCTTGGTTGAGGTATGGTTGGCCATGGTTGTGTCATTGTGTAGGACATGTTGGTATCTCCCCGAGAGATGGATGCTTGGGATTGATGCATGGGTGATTGTGTGATTCATGCATCTGGCATTACATAGCTTATGGATATCTGCCCTTACTTCATCAGGGCCTTGCCTCCACAGGGGTATTCGTGGATGGCTGTATGTGTGGACACCGGAAATATTACTTGAGCATACCGGGTGCATAGGATGCCCATGGGTGAAATTCCCAAAACTTCCATGGTACCAAGGATCTGCTCCAACGCCGTGACTGAGTGGAATATATGAGCGCACGAGGGCCTTATACCATTAGGCCGCGTCTCCCACTGTCGTGTAGTCGGTTGGATAGGGGTGTGGCCTTACCTGCCTGATGTGAGGAGGCATTGCTAGGCTGAGTCTGGCCAGCTCGTAAATGGGTCCGCTACCTTCAGGCCTTGTTAGTTATTGGCTGTCCGCAGGCAGGTAGTGAGGTCTCTTACGCTCGTTTGACTGTGCGGGGTCTGTAGAGCGGCAGTCATTCAGCAGTGTAATAGACCCCGGTGATTTCCTTATGATCGGAAATATACATGACTGGTGGTTTGGATATGAGTACTGACATTACTTGCATTGCATTAGCATTGGTTGTACAAGCCCCTTCATGCATTGCCTTGGCATGACACCCAGTACTCATTGCATCTTATTCATGATAAGCCAGGTAAGGCTAGTGATATCCTCATTGACCATGCTTCTCTCCTTGTATCTCCTACTACTCTTACGTGCACCATTATCACACACCTACACCACCCTCTAAGCTTCTATAAGCTTATGCACGATTGATGCGTGCAGATACTCTAGGCAGGCGACACTGAAGAAGAGAGCACGGAGTAGAGCTGAGCATTTGAGGACTCCAGTGTTGCTGACCTTTCTCTCTTTTTCTTTTATCTCATGTATGTCCTTTGGACCTTATGGATGACTGTAAAAGTTCAAATTTATAGTGGATTTTGTGATGTGTGCCTTCGTTATTCTCGATGTTCTTCTTTGTGATCTTGGGTATGCTCGTATTGGAATGATTATTTGTTATGAAAATCCTCCTTATAAGATCCCGGGATCGGAACCCGCTCGGGAGCCGAGAATGGGGTACTATGGAGGGCTGTTGCTCGAGAACCCGGTCATCGGAATCCTTGTGAGTCCGCATCGAGTCCGGGGGCGTGACAGGAGTTGGTATCAGAGCATAGCAAGTAATTCTGGAATAACTCAGGATAACATCACATGTCTGCCAAGAACATAGGACAAGTAGTGTCCTGAGATTCTTCTCTTCGCTCCATATTGAGCCTATAATTGTCTTGATTCCTTGCGACGTCATTATTTTGTAGACGATGACGCGTGGACGTGGCGCCCGTGGTCGTGGCACCCGTGGTCGTGGCGCCCGTAGTCATGGTACCCGTGGTCGAGGCGCCCTAGGTACCCATCCTACTCGAGCACATCCTGCTCCCGTTGTTGAGGATCCGATTCCTGAGGTCCCGATCCAGCCTGCTCCCCCAGTTGAGCCCGTAGTACCTGTACCTCCAGTTGCTCCAGTTCCGCCACCTATTCCTCTTCTCACCTGCGTTATTGCAGTTCTGAAGGCTCCGGTTGCTCCGATTCCCCACCTAATCCCCTCCTCCTCACATTGTTCCCGTTTCGGAGGCTCCGCTCCGACACCGTACCGTGCCTCCGCCCTTTGGCGAGTGCCGCCCCTTTTCTCGATTTGTACCTATAGGAGTGAGCATTTCCAAGCGGTGATGCGGTGGTGCCATGCTTTGCTGGAGACCGTCGCCCGGCTACCACTGAGGTTTTCGGGCAGTCTGACTTACCGCATGCTAGTGCGATAGCCCGAGAGTTAGCATGATCCCCCGAGGTTTAGTGGTGATCCTAACCCTTCTGCAACTGAGGCTTGACGCACTGAGGTTACGAGGATTTTTGACATTATTCAGTGTCCTGCGGGCCAGAGAGTATCCCTTGCCACCTACCTTCTTCAGAGTGAGGCCCGACACTGGTGGTCATCCGTGTCCAGGATGGTCGGGGCTCAGTTCGTTTGGACATGGGAGGAGTTTGTGACCGGCTTCGACCAGAAGTTCTTCCCTGAGCATGTTCAGATCCAGCGGGCGATCGAGTTTGAGACCCTAGTGCAGGGCGATATGACTGTATCTCAGTATGAGGCCCGTTTCTTGGCCTTGTCTAGATTCGCTTCTCATCTCACCAGCGATGAGAAGATGAGGGCCCGTCGTTTTGTGACCGGTTTGCGTCCTGCCCTTCGCAGTCGTGTGGTGGGGCATTGCTTGGAGACGTTTGACCAGGTTGTGCATCGGGCACTAGTTTATGAGGAGGACTGGGCTATGACCCAGAGATCGAGAGAGCAGAGTTCCGGTGGAGACCGGAAGAGGAGTGCACCAGCCAGCAGTTCTAGGCAGCATCGTCAGCAGAGGCGAAGGGGCAGATCAGGGTATCGGATCGTCAATGCTTGTCTAAGTGCATTAGAGGAGAAGGTAGAGAATATGAATGTTGGCCACAATTAGCAATTCAAAAATATGCGTAAGTATTTTAGGCGCTTACAAAAAGGCCTTCATCAAATTGATCCTACTATTCCTGGTCATTCTTCTGGATCAGATTGAGATTTTAACTCTTTGGTCTGTAATAACTATAACACTTTTTCCTTTCTATGGTTATGTTAAACTTTATCTGTCTTGACATTATCACTCCTTATACTATGTTTCGTACTCTTAACTTTCAATCTTTCTAACTTTATGACTTGCTCATTACTTTCCTATCTTTTCAATCCTATTTGTGTTTCTTCATTTGTCATATTTTGACAAAAAGGGGGAGAAATTTGAGAATTTTCTATGGGTTATGCTTGGATTGATGATGTGAATGGGATGTTTTGATGGTTGAGGTATACTACTAAGGGGTAGTTAAGGGGGAGTTACACAAGAGAAGTTAAGTGGTTGTGCATGAGGTTGTATGTTGTATGCTAGGTCATGACAACTGGTGCATGATTCATCAATATACATGTTGTGCCTTTCTTGTTGAAGTATGTTTTGTCACAAATTTGACAAAGGGGGAGATTGTAAGTGTTATGGTTTGATTCCTCTTTGGTTGTCAAATTTTGTGTGTCAAAACCTCTATATGTGACTTGTGTTTATATCTTAATAAAATTGTTTGAGACACCATGTTAAGAAGTTGAATTCCTCAAGCTAGTTCAAGTTACAAGATAGAAGACATTAAAGAAGAGTTCAAGCTCAAGACTCAAGCTCAAGTTCACATGTAAGAACTCAAGCTCAAGTTCACGTGTACTCAAGGTCAAGACTCAAGCATAGTTTGGGACTCAAGTTCAACTCAAAATGATATTGATTTTAAAGCTGGTGAAGTAGTCAAGCTGCATCAAGAAGAATTCAAGGTTGATAATGATCAAAGTCTAAGCAAATGAAGTTTTCAATGTCCATACTTCATGTCTCAGGTATGATAAACCATTAGATTGACCTTAGGGTAGGTCACTTTGGCTACATAATTCATTTGAACATTAATACATGAATATGGTCTATTCTAAGACTAGTCCTAGACCTTGTTCGACTAGTCTAAGAAGTTCCAGGACCAGTCATAAAATTGTTGTAATTTATCGGATTTTCTGGTTTGGCTTTGACCAGTTTTGGAGTCTGCTCGACTGGTCGTGGGATGGTCTCGACTCGACCTTTGACCAGTCGTATAGCTTTGACTCAAACTCCAGCGAATAAATCAAGTGTCGCACGACCAGTCGTAGAGGGGTCTCGACCGGTCGTGGACTGCCTTCGACCAGTCGTGGACTGCCTAAGATCGGTTGTATAACGATTTGATCCGATCACGCTCAAAAATTCAAAAATATGTTTATCCTTCGACCAGTCGTGGTGACCTTAGGACCAGTCGAAGAAGAATTTCTTCAGCTATAAATAGCACACGAATTTCAGAGTTTTTCATTGAAAATTAAGTGAATTCAAGGCTCCACTCTGAGATAAGTCTGTATTTGTTTTTAAGCTATATTGTGCATAATTCTATTTCCTTTTGTTAGCTTATTGTTATTTGATTTTGATTTGTATTCCAATCTGATTAGAAAAAGGGAAAATTCTTAATTCCTTTTTCACGGAATCAAAATCAAATACAGTTAGCCTTAAGTTGATTAAATTTAAAATCAATTAGAACTTAAAACCATTGTAAAGTGAGTATTGGACATTAAACTTCCATATTCGAACTTCTACTCCGATTGGTTCTTCCGGGCTGCTACAAGAGGAGAAATCCAGGTATTTTATAATTCTGTAAAATTTCTATTTCTTTAGTTTTTGTTTGGGATTCGCCAGAAAAATTCCATTTGTGTGGTTATCTGAGGAGAGCCAGAAAACTCAGAAAGAGGGGTTTTTGGATTGTGTAAGCCCAAGTTAAAAAGACAATTGTGAAGGTTTTAGGTGAACCTGTGAAACCTATTTTGATAGTGAACGCTAATATCCCCTATGTGAGGATATTAGGAGTGGAGTAGTATTCTGTGTGGCTGTTGTTTAACAGTTGGTGAACACACAGGCGAACCACTATAATTCTTTGTCTTGTGGATTGAATGCTTGCTTAATCTTTTATCATTTATCATTCAAAGCTGTGGAATGTATGTGTGGATGTGAATGCTGTAAATATTTACATTTCAAGCAAGTGTGGGGAATGTTGTAATAGTTTAGATTTAAATTTCAACAATTTATTTCTAGCTATTCCTTTATTAAGTTTGAGCTTCAGTTTCTTTAATTGTTCTTGTAAGGTTGCCCTGCCATTTGTATGGTGTATGGTTGTCCTGAGAAACAATCAATATTTGAAATTGCTTTTTATTTTTCCATATAGTTTTAATTTAGTTATTTCTCTACAGTTTGAGTTCTTGATACAAAGACCTTTCTAGAAATCAGGTTGTCCTACCATAAACTTTAGTTTTTGGTATAAGATTGTCCTTAGAACAAATTTTGTATCAATCTCTCAATACTTGTTTATTGAGGTTGCTATTCATTTAAGCATTGTGGATTGATTTACTTTGTTTAGCTATCTTGTTATTTAAATTCCGCTGTAATTATTTTAAATTTAGCAAGTCCTATTCACCCCCCCCCCCTTTTAGGACATATTGCTTGGCCATTTCACAAAGGGCCTGGACGACCATGGAAATATAAAGCAAGGTGGGCCCCACTTGTGGGCGTCCAACTAGGGGGTGGTTGACGTCCAGGTGGGCACAAGGACGGAGAATGATGTGGATAACATACATCGTCAGGGTAGGCCTGGAGAGCTAGGGATGGCCAGCCCCTACTGGACATCAACTAGCTGGAATGCCCAGTAGGTGGGCTGCTAGCCCAGCTCTGGTAGCCCCAAAAATGGGCAGTCCAAATGGTCCACACACACCTGAGGTGGGTCACAAGGAAGGTAAGGGAAGAAGCCATAAACACATACAAAATAGGTGATTAAAAATCTAGACAGCAAGGTTTTAGAAAATAAAATGTTGTTGTCCCCATCTTGTACACCCAATGGAGTGGGCCTAGGCTTGCCCAATCAAGTGGAAAATGGGTCGATTACATGCACCCATGAATGAACAACAAGTGGGGTCCACATGAGTGGCCCACCATCCCCAAAACCAAGCTGATATGTATGTTTTTCCTTCATGCAGGATTGCTGGACAGTCCAGAAACTTGGACCGTCCATCCCTCTTAGGCCTACTCCATGAGGCTCTAATCAAGGGTGGATGGAGTGGCTTTCATCATACATCAAGGTGGGGTCCACACCTCAAAGAAATACCCAAAAATCAAGGAGAAAGAAGAGCTATAAATAGGGCTTAAGCTTTATACAAAACCATACAACAATGGGCCAGAAATCTAGACAGCAACATGTTGCTGTCCATTCCAGCCCAATGTGTAAAAGATTGGGGGATTTATCTCAGATTCATCAAAGTGGGGTCCACCTAGATGGGTCACACATACTCTATACCAAAGCCCCTTTTAATATAACTATATAATTAGCCTAATGGCCATTTAAACCATGCAAACCATGATGGGCCTGGACGTCCCGCAGCTTGGGCTTGGACGTCCCTACAACTGGATGGTCGAAAGCATGGACACATTAGGTGGGCCACATACATCAGAAAACCAAAGAAAGGGAGAGAGAAGGAGAGAGAAAGAAGATCTCGGCCATAGGGAGGACTCCGCCACTATGAGTCCTCCTCAAGCAATCACCACCATATGAACAAATACACATGGATCCCATGCATGCATGGGCCCTACAATACAAAAATTTAGGTGGGGGATCTAGGGTCTAGATGACCCAACAAACTATAGATCAAAGGAAAAACCTCATGATGGGGTCCATGGAGAATGGCCCTATCATGGACATATGCATGCACAAAGTGGGCCATTGGCCACACTCATGGAGTCATGTAGGATCTCCACCATTGATTGGTGGGTCCTACAACTCCCAAGCAAAGGAAAGAAGGATCCATGCAAGTAAAATGAAAGAACTAAACTTAGAAGAGCACCCACCTCAAAGCTTATCCTTCTTCTTCTATCCTTGGGTTCTCTAGCTCTAATGGGGTGGTTTCAATGGTGGGGTTAGGTTCTAGAGGGTTGGATTGAGAGAGATCTAGCTTGGAAGGGGCTGGAGGGATGGGTTCTCATAGACGTCTATGGTCTCTCTCTTGGTTTGCTAAAGGAGAGAAATGAAAGAAATGAGAGAGAAGGAAGGGAAGTGATGGGTTGTATGAGGGTAATGATGGCTTTTGGTAAGAGAACCCATCATTGCTTTTTGGGAAGAAAACTCATCATGACTTTTGGGGAAGAAAATCCATAGTGAGCTAGCTGGGCTAGGTGGCTAGGCTAGGCAATAGGTTAGGTAGCTCTCGTAATGATGAAACTAGGGTGGGTCCATCTATTAAAACATGCACAAGCACAAGGTGGGTCCCACATCATGATCAATGGTCCAAATATTGCACGGGGTACATCTTTTAATCTACACCTCAGATTGGCGTACGAGACGCGGAGTTGGAATTGCGACGACGATGCAGTCACAAAGGCATTAGTTTCGGGTTAAACCGGTTTGGGTTTATAGGGCGAAACTTAGGGATGATCGCAAATTCTACCTACAGGTTGCGGGTCACCGAATTTCGATCCGAGGGACCGCAGGACCTAATGGAATGGAATGAATATAAGGTTATGGGTCTGACACATCACCCCAGCATAGGTCGACAGCTGTAACATGGTGTCCCATACCACCATATTTGGCTCATGAGTCTTTAGGGATCGTAACACACTAATGGTTATGAGTAGACTAAATCAATAGTAACGGTGATATCCTAGGTTTCATTGAATATTTTACAATCACCAAGTATAACAATGATCAAGCTTGCATTAGACTGATGCGATTGACTATAGAGGACATCGGCCAAACCGACATTGGGTGCAAAGTATCCCGTGTAGCTCCAACTACTGTTGATTGTTCATGTTTAACTTTGGTTAGTCAAATAAGCTTAGGATAGCCTCCCAAAAGTGGGCTATCCACATATTTAGATAATTTGTGAAGGTCGATCCAACGCAACAACACAATTCAATTATCCTAGTATTTTTAAGCATTCAACATCCAAGAATTTTTATAATATTAAGAGTTTCATGTCATCCAAGCATTCATCGAGCATGTTATCAATCAAATAATAAATAAATGTATTTAATTATTCTAAAATTCCAAGTAGAAGCTTGGGTTTAGATCTCCACCTTAGAGTCAAAATCATTGACTCGGATGTGGCCCTAACGTTGGGAATTTGGGAAAAACGCTCTAAACCTAAATTAAAGTATAAGATTATCATTAATGACATGGATTTAGTCCTGATTAAATATTAAACAATGAATTATGGCTTAACTAACTCAATTTGATTGATCCATTAACTTGGTTCGATGAATCGGGACTTATCATCAGTGCACAACCAAAACCATAATGGAATGGGGCCCGATTACGGCTCCCTCAAGAGTATGGACCACTTCTATCGATAATTGAGACTCAAAATTCTAACCTTAACATTAGGATCTACGAGAATTGATGGAAATGAAAGGAGTTTCTAACCCTAATGACTCAAAATGTAGGAAATGAAAAAATAAGATAGAAAGACAAGTAGAAAACCTCTTACCTAGAAAAGGGGTGAAGAATCCAACCCAAAATCATTGAGTTTCGGCCATAGAAGATGTGAAATCGAGCGTAGATGATAGATCTTGCAAAATCCAATGAGTATTGGGATCGGACGGCATGATACGACAATGGACTCTGTCATTTCTCCCTTCCCTCTCTTCCTCTCTTCTTCTCCTCCTCTTTCTTTCATTAGCTTTGCAGAAATTCATATGGGGAGAGGGAGAGTGCAAATGAGTTCTTTTATAAAGCCAAAATTGATGAAAATGGCCCCAATGGCCCTTTATTCATTATACTAACCCTAAAGGGGGTTGTTTTCGATTTATAGGGTCCTTCTAGGGGCCCATTTGCTCCTTCGTGTTAGGGGAAAGGTGCCCTACTATAGGATCTATGTTTGGACACAACCAAGCAACAATCAGACGCTCCAATTAGCCATGGGGACCCCACGTGCGATGGACAGTCATTGATGATCGATTGGGGTCGCAGCTGGACTGATATGTGAGGGAAAATATCCTTAACTTACACATCGAGTTTGGTTAAAACCCAACGGTCGGAAAGTCGCAACTTTGCAAAAGAGCAGAGAGTCTAATTCAGTTAAATTTCAGGTTTCTGCGTAGGGCATTTGCACATCCCATGCACTTGACCTTCGGTTCAAGTTGAGAAATTCTAGATACTATCCCGGCTCGACATCCGTAATGGACGTCAGGCCTAGTAAGATGGTCGTTATTCTATCGTTTCAAGTTTAGTGGGCCACTAACGTGTGATCTATATCTAATCCGGTGAATCTAGGCATTTTTGGGATGAATTGGGCAGCGAGATTTCTCATGCATGATAATTGGGGTTTGGATTAGCTAAATTCATAGTATGACCTACTCGCAAATAGTGGAAATGGTACCTTAGCTCTAACACCCTAATCAAGGACAATAATTCAACTATACTCAAAGCTATCTGAATTAGTAAAATATACTAAAAAAATAGAAACTATTAATTTAATTAAATAGGATAATTTCTAGTATAATTAGAAGCAATTCCTAAGAATACATTGAACATAAAAACTCTAAGATGAAAAAGATATGCGTGGTTCATCGACAACATGTAGTTGCAGAAATTTTCAGTTTCGATAGGTCTATTTCATATAATAATTTAGTACTTTTCATTGTTAGATTATTTTTTTATTATTTTTCTACTAGTTCATCATCAAGTCTAATTTATCTATACCAAAATTCATTAGATTTAGTGTTATAGAAAAATTTTGGGAGTACCAACTTCTTGAAACTAATGATTTTGGTATAGTTTTCACACCTTCCTAAAATTAACCTCCTCTCTATTTTTTTTGTTTTGTTTATTTTTTCTTGAGATTAAACTCATCAAGCTTCAATTTGGTTTTTGAATCACCTCAATCAGAGTTGTATAAAAATAGATATGACATTTTGAATTTAGTACACTGAAATTGTTAAAATTCGAACATGTAGAATATTGCTGAATAGAGTTACTCAGTTTCACTGAGTCTCACTCAATGCAAACAAACCCTGCTGTCCAGATTTACTCATTTGATTGAGGTTTACTTGGTGAAACTGAGCAGGGCTTCCCCAGTTGCCCCAGTTTGCTCGGTTCAACCGAACCTTAATGTGCATATTCTTCAAAATTCTAAAATTTCACTCAGTTGGGCAGTTTTGATGGATCCAAGGTCTCTCATTTTGGTCCCAAACATGTGTGAATATACACGCTGACATGCACTCAAGTCCATATATCAAATGTACTGCCTAAGGACATCCAATTCACAGGTGGCAAAAATCCGGGGCATTACAATAGCCCGACAATGGACCTATCACCTGCAACCATGTCCTTGGATTAGGCATAGACCCCTTTACACTAAGTACCTGACATAAGAGGGTCTAATCACCCGATGTTGGGATTTAGAGAATCATTTTCTACCTGTATTTGAATGTGAATCCCCAGTATTGTCGAGATGACTATTTATGTATGACACAACTATTGCAAGCCACTTGGTTCCATACACTCTTAAATGAAGAACCAAGGACCAAAACATATCCTGTATCATGCAACAAAACACACTCTCTTGTTTTTTTTTTTTTAATTTTTTATTATTATTATTTTTTAAAAAACCTTTTAATCAAAGGTTCTCTATAAGGGATATAACTAAGCGTATGTACCAGACCCTGGAATATAACTGCTCACAGATATTAATGAAGCTACTTATCATGACTTTCTTTGCGATCATGGTATGTAGGCATTCACATAATCTACAAGGTCCATACACTCGATAATTCTCCAATAGAAGCACTTATTCCTTAATGCAATAAGATGATTGTGAAATCCCCTTCCATTGAATATCGACATTCTTACACCTCGTTGGATAATCGACTATTTAATGCCACAATCTCTCATGGTCATGAAAGTGCCCTTATCTGTCAATATACGTGAATGTTGAGTCCTAGTGTCAAGTGAGCTTCATAAGAAGATTGCAAAGACCAAAGACTCACCAAGTTGAACAAGTTGAGTGTACTATACAGGTATATTAAACCTTACTTCCCAACCAAACCCTATCAGGTAAAAGACCCACTTAAAATAAAACTAATCTTGCCCAAAATCATGTTTATAAAAACCTTGGTAAGGTTAGATTATAGTTTGTAAGAAGTTTATAGAGATAAAAGCAAATAGGTAAATTTCATATTCTGGCGATTGCAATTGAAGTACAATCGAGCAGCTTCGATGATATTCGAAATAGAGGCCTAACAGTCCATTAACCAAACTGTGGAAATCCTGGATACGTTCAATGGAATCGAAGGCAGTTCGATGATATTGATCTAAGGCCATTTTTCTCCAACAAACTTTGAAAAACTCAAGTATACTCGATACAATCGAACCCCTTTCAATGGCATCGAAGTAAGTTATCGATGGCATCGAACACAATTCGATGATAGAATTAAAAAAGGGACTAGTTCGTCCAGCAACCTTTCAAGGAAAATCATGTATTCTCGATGGCATCGAAAGCCATTCGATGATATCGAAATTAAAATTTTGATGACACCGAAAGGTTGTTCGATGGCATCAAAATATGGGCAAATTTGTTTAGTGAGTGTTCACAGGAAAATCTATTTATTCTCAATGTAATTGAAATTTATTTGATGACATCAAGATTCAAATCTCCGATGGCATTGAATCATGTTCAATGACATCGAAGAAGAGCTCAATATGTCCAATAACCAATATGCATTTTTCAAGAAAAATCCCGATGGCATCGAGCCATCTCTCAATGACATGAAAGGGTCCTTTGATGGCATCAGACAGAATTTGTCTTCCACCTATTTGAATATCTTGGTGCAACAAGTCAGTGACATCGAAGGAAACTTCGATGGCATTGAAGACCCTTTGATGACATCGATAATGATAGATGTCTGCCCGTTTTCTTACCGTTAGGATTTGACTTTATATATCCTTTGGGTTGCTTCTTTGCTTTGGAGCGAGCATTGAAGGGATCTCTAAGAGAGTTATTACCTGAGTTATTTCCCTTCCTCTTAAGCCCTCTTTCCCATAGGAGTTTATGTAAGTGTTATGTTTCCTAGCTCCTATGATTGTCAAATTTTGTAATGCCAAAACCTCTTGGAATCTATGTCTTGTGTAGAGCATCTACATATTCAAGACTGTGCTTCTCATGTATAAGAACAAAGGTTGTTATCTCAAGAACTTCTAATGCAAGATTACATGTTCATGTTCAAGTATAATATCAAGTGTGAATTCAATCTTTCAAGCTTCAATGGTACAAGTTTTCAAAGCTTCAAGTCAAGACAAAGTTCCTATTATTTGAACCTCAAGCTCAAGCTTCAACGTATTACAAATTCAAGCTTTAAAAGGTCTCAAGTTCAAGCTTCATCATTTGTCAAGATCTCAAGCTTCGTGAACTTCAAAGATTAACTATCAACCGAAGGAAAAGAAGACTCAATGTTCATACATCACTAACAAGGTTTGGATGACCCTAGATTGACCTTAGGGTAGGTCATTTTGAATACATAATTCAATTGGCTCATTTTATAAGTGCATATTCTGTTTTTCGACTAGTCTTAGGCTATGTTCGACTAGTCCTAGCACTGGCTCGGCTAGTCCAAGAAATCCTCGACCAGTCCTAAGTTTGTTTATATTTTTTGGAATTTTTTGTTAGAGCCTCGACTAGTCCTGGAGACTGCTCGACCGGTCATGTGAACAGTGCTCGACCTGCGTTTGACTTAAAGTCCAACAACTAAATTGAGTTCCGCACGACCAGTCGGGGACAGGATTCAACCGGTCGTGGAGGCCACTCGACCGGTCGAGCAGGTCCTTCGACCAATCGTGGAACGACCTTATCTTATCACGCTTGAAATTTCAAAAATTTGTTGGTCTTACGACCAGTCGTGGGGATCTCAGGACCAGTCAAAGATACGATTTCTGCATTTATAAATAGAACACGAATTTTAGAGTTTTATATCCAATTCAAGATAAATCAATACGCTACTCTAAGAGATAAGCTAGTGATATTCTTAAGCTATTTAGTGCTCATTTTATATTCTCTTTAATTAGCATTCTTTGCATTTGATTTTGTATTCTACATTCTAATCTTATTTGAAAGAGGAATTGTTATATTCCCATTTCTTGGAATCAAAATCAAATCAAGCTAGCCCGAGGTGATTTAATTTAAAATCAATTTACAACCTAGAACCATTTCACAAGTGAGTGTGAACATTGAACTTTTATGTTGAACTTCTACTCCGATTTGGTTCTTCTGGGCTGCATCAAAAGGAGAATATCCAGGTATTTTACAGTTTTGTAAATCCCCTTCTTTTGGTTTCATTAAGATTGTGCCCAAAAAATCTCTCTGTTTTGGTTTGTCTAAGGTGATCCAGAAAACTCAGAGTGTGGAGTTTTTTGAATTGTGTAATCCCACTTGAAAGATACAATTGTGAAGGTTTTGGGTGAACCTTGAAAATCCTATTTTCATAGTGAACGCTAATATCCACTGTGTGAGGATATTAGGAGTGGAGTAGTTGTGTGGCTGTTGTTTAACAGTTGGTGTACACACAAGCGAACCACTATAATTCTCTATGTTTGGTGGATGTGTGGTTTATTTTCTTTATCATTTATGATTTAAGTTAGTGGGATGTATTTGTGGATGTGAATGTTGTAATCTTTACATTTCAGCATTGTGTGGTGAATGTTGTAATAGATTAGTTTCTATTTCTTTCATATCCTCTTCAGTTTGAGTTTTTGATACTCACCCATGTTCTAGTAAGGTTGTCCTGCCATAAACCATTGGTTTTTGGAGTCAGGTTATCCTTAGAACCAAGTTTGTATCAACCCTCAATACTAGATTTTTAAGGTTGTTATTTCCTTTGGTTATTTGTAATTCATTTAGTTATCTTATTGTTTAAATTTCGCTGTTAATTTTTTTTGACATAGTCCTATTCACCCCCCTTTAGGACTCAATAGCTCAGCCTTTTCAAGTGGTATCAAAGCCTAATAGCTCGTTTTAATCATTATTTCTTTTGAATTAATTTCTTGAGCTATTTGAGATGTCAAATTTTGATAGCCTTTCAGTCACTAGGCCTCCACCATTAGATGGCTCCAATTATGCCTATTGGAAAGTCAGGATGAGAATTTTTTTAAAATCCATGGATGAGAGTGTGTGGCAAGCCATAGTGACTGATTGGACCCCTCCTACCACTGAAGTGACTGGTATCGATGGATCCAAAACTATGAGAGTCACACCTTATTTCTCTTGGACCACTCTTTAGAAAAGTGAGAGTAGTGCTAATGTAAAAGCACTAAATGCAATCACTTGCGCACTATCACCAGATGAATTCAAAAGAATTATATCATGTGATACTGTAAAGCAAGCTTGAGATATTTTAGAAATAACACACAAGAGAACAACAATTGTCAAAAAATCTAAAGTCCAAATCCTCACAACCAAATTTTAGGATATTCGTATGGAAGAAAGTAAAACTTTCATGGGCTTTTATACTAGATTGAATGACATTATCAACTTTATGTGGGGTCTAAATGATAAAATCCCAGAAAGTAAAGTATGTATTAAGATACTGCGCTCACTACCTGAACGGTTCAATTCAAAGGTGACTGGGATCCAGGAACTTCGTGATACGGATAATAGAGGGTAGAAGAATTAGTTGGCTCATTACAGACTTATGAGTTAACTTTTAAAGCTCCTAAAGGTAAATCAATCGCCCTTAAATCTTCTAAATATTTTTCTCAAGAAAATAGTAGTAATTCTGATTTAAAAAATTCTATAGATGATATGGCACTTTTAGCTAAAAAGTTTTATAAGATTTCCAAAAGTTAAAAGAGGGTTGATTTTAAAAAATATAATGATAAGAAAAGATCTAAATCTAAAACATGAAAATCTTTAAAAGACAGTCAATGTTACAACTACCATGAATATGAGCATCTAGCAAACAAGTGTCCTAAAAAGGATAAATAAAAAAAGAAAGGTATGTTGGCTACTTAAGATGAATCTTCCCGCTCTAAAGCCTCTTCTGAGTCAGAAGATTCTGAAACCGAGTCAGGTAATGAAGTTAAATCCCTTTTGACTCTAGCCAAGTTCACTTTTTTAGATAATGATGATTCAACTAGTGAAGAAAATCTGAATAGTGATCATGAAAATGAAGAAGACCTTCGAGATGCTTATAATGCCCTATACAAGGAAAGTTGTAAAATTGCGGTAAAATTAAAAGTTCAGAAAGAAAAGTTTTTAAAACTTAAAGAAAATTTTGATAATCTTATTTTAGAAAAATCACATATTTTAGATTATTTTGAAAAAACTAAGTGTGACTTAGATTTTAAAAACTCCCAAGTTGAAAACTTAAAATCTGAAAATGAAAAACTAAAACTTGAAGTCTCTTCACTTTTGAGTTTAAAAGACACATGAAAGTATGCCCAAGGAGATCCTAAGTTAGAAAAACTCTTATCCGGATCCAAAAAATCTGGTGATCGATCTGGATTGGGCTACGACAAAAGTATTCCTCCCAAACATAAGAATACTCCACCATAATTTGTGAAAGGGGAGTCTTCAAACTCAAAAGGGAAAAGCCTGAATAAAAAAGCTAAGTCTTTTCAAACCTTAAAACCTAGAAGTAACCATATCAACTACAAAAATCAGAATCATAATCCTTTAGCTAAGAAATTTGTTGATTTACTTAAGGAGCTCTTAAAATCTAACTCATTGGGATAGTCTTATAACAACTACAAACATAAGAAGACCAACTATACTTCTAAACCCAAGACAGTAGTGAAATGGGTTCCTAAGGTTACTTGTTTGGTTGCCGACACTGCTTTCAAAGCTATAAGCCATTCAAAATGGCACCTAGACAGTGGATGCTCCAGACACATGACAGGTGACAAAGGTCTGTTCACCAATCTTAAAGATATGACTGATGGTTCAGTCACATTCGGTGATGGTAGCAACTGCAGGATTGTTGGCCAAGGTACGGTTCAACTCTTTAACCTCCCTTTATTTAAGAATGTTTTATATGCAGAAGGGTTAAAACACAACTTATTAAGATTTCTCAAATATACGATAATAATCATAACGTACAATTTACTAACCTAGGGTGTGAAATTTTAAATAAAAGTGGTTCTGTAATATTATCTGGTCACATAACTTCTGAAAACTGCTACATAGTAAGTGATTCAAGCTCATCTAATTTATCGTGTTATATGGTCCATACCGATGAGATCGAGTTATGGCATAAATGCCTTGGACATGTACATTACCGCAACTTATATAGATTGAGTAAAAGAGAGTTAATAAGAGGCCTACCCAAAACACATAAAATAGATAAAATATGTGGCGAATGCCAGATTGGCAAACAAACTAGGAGTTCTCACAAAAAGGTGAACTCTAATGCCACATCTAAACTGCTCGAACTCCTCCTTATGGATCTTATTGGACCAACTAGAACGGAGAGTCAAGGTGGCAAGAAGTACATTTTGGTAATTTTTTATGACTTTACCAGATATACTTGGGTGGTCTTCTTAAGAGACAAATCAGAAACTCTCGATGAAGTAAAAAGGATACTTAGACGTATTCAAACGGAAAATGGTTCTCAAGTCCGTAAAGTCCGTAGTGATCATGGATCAAAATTTGAGAATAGCAGTTTTCAGAAATTTCGCAGTGATCAGGGAATATCACATGAATTCTCTGCACCCAAAACACCACAACAAAATAGAATAGTAGAAAGAAAAAAATAGAGCGCTTCAAGAAATGACAAATGTAATGTTAAATAGTATGAAGCTCCCTAAAAATCTTTGGGCTGAAGCCATAAATAGTGCATGTTATATAATTAACCATGTTTATACTAGAAAATGAAATAGTAAAATGGCTTATTAAATGTGGTTTGATAAGAAGCCTACTGCCAAATACCTTCAAATTTTTGGCAGCAAATGCTACATTTTATGTAATCGAGAAAATTTGGGTAAGTTTGACACCAAAATTGATGAAGGGGTATTTTTAGGGTATGCTCTGAATAGTCGAGCATATCGAGTTCTTAATAAGATGACTGGTGTAATTTAAAAGTCCATTAATGTAGTTATTGATGATCACTTGAATACACTTATCTCAAGTTTAGAAAATGATGAAGTACTTCTAATTAAAAAACCAGATACTTCATCAAATCAAAATTACTCTGAACTGAGGACTGTTAAAGACCAACCAATTAATCAAATTCTTGAAAACCCTCTCACTGGTCTGTGCACTCGTAAACAACTAGAAGATATATGTAACTACATGTGCTTTACATCTCAGATAGAACCGGCTAACGTAAAATAAGCTCTTACTAACGAAAATTGGATAGTTGCGGGGCAAGAAGAGCTTAATCAATTTTTTAGAAATGATGTTTGGTACTTAGTTCCTAGACTAAAAGATAAACACATTATCGGAACAAAATGGATTTTCAAAAATAAGTTTGATGAACTTGGTAATATAATTAGAAACATGGCTAGACTGGTTGTACAAGGGTACACTCAAATTGAAGGAATCGATTATGATGAGACCTTTACCCCAGTAGCTCGTCTTGAATCAATTAGACTATTTATATCCATTGCATACTTTAGAAAGTTTAAGATATATCAAATGGATGTAAAGAGTGCTTTCTTAAATGATAATTTACATGAAGAAGTGTATGTTGAACAACCAACGGGTTTTGAAGACCATAAGAATGTTAATCATGTCTATCACCTGAAAAAGGCACTTTATGGTTTAAAACAAGCTCTCAGGGCATGGTATGAAAAGTTGACTAAGTTTCTACTAAGTCATAACTTTATAATGAGAAGTGTTGATAAGACATTGTTTGTAAAGAAACGTAATGATCACATTTTAATAGTCCAAATTTATGTTAATGATTTTATTTATGGATCTACCTGTGCTAACATGGCTGTTGAGTTTGCAGATCTTATAAAATCTAAGTTCGAAATGAGCATGGTTGGGGAATTGAATTATTTTATAGGGTTGCAAGTTAAACAGCAACCTGATGGTTTCTTTATTTCTCAAACTAAATATGCTCTGAACTTAGTTAAAAAGTTCAGATTTGAGAATGGGAAAAATTTTGATACTCCTATGAGTACGACTTTAAAACTCTCAAAAGACTCTACATGTAAGAGTGTGATTCTAAATTGTATCGCAGTATGATAGGTAGTTTGCTGTATTCAACTGCGAGCCGACCTAATATTGCATTTAATGTAGGAATTTGCACTAGATATCAATCTGACCGTAAAGAGTCACATTTAATTGTTGTTAAGCGCATTTTGCGATATGTGGCTAGTTCAACTGATCTTGGTCTCTAGTATCCACATGATACTAGTGTTCAATTAGTTGGTTACATGGATGCTGATTCGGCTGGTAACATTGATGACCGAAAGTCAACTAGTGGTGGTTGTTTTTATGTTGGGAACTGTTTAGCTTCTTGGCAAAGTAAAAAAAAAATGTTCTGTATCGCTCTCTACTACTGAGGCCGAATACATTGCAGCAAGTAATGCATGTACTCAGCTTGTATGGATGACAAGAATGTTAAGTGATTACGGAATTGCACAGGATTCTATGGTTTTATATTGTGATAATTTCAGTGTAATTAATATATCTAAAAATATAATCCAACATTCACGAGCTAAGCACATTGACATTAGATATCACTGCATTCGTGAATTAGTGGAAGAAAAGACAATTTCTTTGGAATATATTCCGACTGAGTCTCAACTCGCTGACATATTCACAAAATCGCTTAACAAAAGTAGGTTTTCTAAATTGAAATTTGATCTTGGTATGTGTAATTTGAATTGATTATTCATGCATTTTTGTATCATAATATATATTTGTTATTTTACATGTTTAAAATTTTAAATTTTATGAAAATTGCATATTTTGGGTTGTGCACGACTAGTCGAGTACATACTCGACCAATCATGGCACGACCAGTCGAGCATGTACTCGACCAGTTGTGTAGCGCAGGTTGGTGCTTTGTTTGGGAAAAAAAATCTATTTTTCTTCATCTTGGGTTTCTTCTCCAATGGGTCCTAGATCGACCGGTCGAACCCATCTCCTAGTTCTCCAAGGTTAGTGCTTTATTTACATTTTTCTTGTAGATTCAAGTTCACTTCTTTTTCATCATTGGTGTGATTTATATCTTGATTCGTAGTGGTTTTTGGGGTTTTCTTCTCCAAAATCTGATGTAGCGAAAACCCACTCTGCTTCATTTGTAAACTCTTAGTTCTTTGATTTCTTACTTGCAAATGGAAGTGTAACATCCCGAAAAATCGAGGGTCGAGTAGTAACTCAACTCTCGAGTTCCAGAACATCATTTATGCAACATAGGTAATGATGATTTAATGTTGTCTATATTAGTACAGTAAACATGAGTGAGATTCTACTAAAACAGTAATTCATACTCCAGATCCATGTATAAAGCGTAAACGGAAGACTGAAAGGTATATATAGATATATATAAAATAAAACATTCTCGATCTCCAGAGATGAACACTAACTGAGTCACCGCATATATATATATATATATATATATATATATGTTGGTTCTGAATCAAAAGTCAAAATAGTACAACTGAAATTATCAACCTTGTAACCCCGTAGCCCTGGACAGCCTATGCGAAGCCTCCAGCGAATTGCATGTAGGAGAACTCCTCCTGATCGTCATAGATGTTGGGCTCAGTCTCCTGTGCTCCAATAACACCTGCATCTGATACAGGGTCTGGTGGGTATTTTAAAACACCGTCCCATAACGTGGGAGTGAGTAGCTAACTCAGTGGAACAATAAAGCATAGGTTAACATGTTATCAATGCAGTCAAGCAGTAATGATAAAGCAGTATAATCAAACACTCCTAACTACTCTTATTAATGCAAGTATGAATACAGTCATGATGGATGCCCTTACCACACCCTCCCTCGTGCGACACCATCTTACATTCGCGATATGCTTTCATTCCTCAGTGCTCCACATCTTCCAGGCACATGCAATGCATGATGAGCATGATTACCGAGTTTTTATTAGTCCATTTTAAACAGTAGGATTGGGAAACTAAGGTACCACCCTTGTATCATTCCCAAACATGATCCATTATAGGGTTGTCAGTCCTAGTTAATATCAGACGATGGTGTGTTTTCTAGGTCACTGCAAAGGCTGCCAGGGCTGTTACGCACAAAGGAACGATTCATCACTATACAGAAACAAGCCTAGTTTATACTCTCTATACTGCGGCAAAACTCGTCGCCTCACCGCAAATTCAGAGTATGCTCGAGGTCACTCCACTAACGTCCTACCAACTGGCAATCTATTTTCGAAGTTCGACCAGTCCACTTATTGACAATGGGACCCGGATGCAACCCGACTGGGGACCACAGCCAGGCTACGCCAGTGTAGGCCGACAGCTCGAATATAGTGTCCTATACCACCATAATCGGCTCACGAGTCTGGTTGCTCATTGGTCACTACAGGGAGGCACATGGCCCCAGCGTATGCTGACAACTCGACCACGGTGTCCCATACCACCATGTCTGGCTCATGAGTCTTAGCGGATCGAGGTACCACGGTTAACGGGATTTCACTGGTAAGTTTGGTACCCTAGGTTCAAACAGAGGAGTCCAAACATGGTGAACATACATAAGACAAATCTAGTTACTTGACGAGCTCGACTAGCTTGAGCGCACAATAAGTTGAACGACATGAAGCGCATAAGCACTTCGCGTGGCCTAACCACTGCCGCCAACCGAAGTACCACTCGGGTTCGTCAGACACATCCTACGTGGCAAAAGAATCTCAGCCATGAATTCAATCCCATTACCGATTGCCTGGACTATAATCATAGCCCTAAACGCAATCAATCCTTATTCAAAGTATGAAGAGTAAAGAATAATAAATAAAGTAATTTAAGCAAGGTAATAAGCATATCATAAAACATGTTATAAAGCATGTTATAAAGTATTATATAAACAAGAATACAAACACATTTATTTCATAAGTTAGCAGTTAAAGTAAACAACCACATGGAGGAAATCATACATGTCTCTAAGGTAGTTGAGAATCCCATCTCAACACCCTCCTAAGGCATCAATGTAAGACCCGTATCCTTGACCGTACCGTTCCATAGGTTCCCGCGGTCTTTCCGGTCAAATTCCGGTAACCTTCGACCCTTAACCGGCGTTGCGCGGGACCCTGATTCACACGCTGTCAACCCGAGTCGACTCAACCCGAGACTAGTACCCTTGCGACCGCACCGTCGCCGCGGTTCCGATGCCGCGACTCGCGCACCGAGGCGATACTCTGGCCAGGAGATGTGGGCCAACGTTCGGTGCGAGGAAAACGCCGCGCGTTGCGAAACCCAAGAGAATCTCTACGATGTGTCACATCGATCCATCAATCCATCAATCCATCAATCCATCAATGGTCAAGTACACATCACTTTCACCTTTTCCCAAATAAGCCTCAAAAGTCAAAAAAATTCTTACAACACACATGCCTTCTTACACCTTTTGCCAAAAAAGTCAAAAAGGTGTCTTACACCCCATCACCACCACATCCATCACACCACATCCATCACCCATCTCTCCCTTTACAAGTCTCTCTCTCTCTCTCTTTTCCAAATCTCATTCCAAGCAACCCAAAAACCTCTCACACGATCCAAGCCTCTCCCATTTCTCCAAGAGAGCCACAAGTGTGGCCCACCTTTCCCACCCTCTCATCTCCCATCCTAGCCATCCATTTCTCATCTCATCCGTTGGAATCAAAGCTAAGGAGCTAAGGAGGCCTATGGTGCAAGAAGAACGGTGGGTGATTTTTAAATTTTTGTTTTCATCCATTTGTTAATGTAAGGGCCACATGTAGTGGGACCCGCCTTGATGTAGGTTTTGTGTTTAAGAGGGGCCCATAGTGGCGGGGCCCCTCCATCCTAGCCGATGTCTCTGTTTCTCTCTTCCTCTCTATCTCTATGATGATGGTCCACCTATGATGAGTGTATTTTACCCATGCCATCCAAATAGTGGGCCACGTCCCTGTGGGGCCCACCATGATGCGTGTGCCATACCCACCTAGATGCTGGACGGGTGTAGAACGAAGGGTGCACTGCCAGGAGTGGCTAACAGTGATGTGAACTTGTGGTGGGACCATAGGACCCACTCCCGTCCTCCACCCCTCCAATGGACCACAACATGATGTATGTACTATATCAAAACCATCCACCGTTCTGGCCGGTGGGCCATGTCTGTATGGGGCCCACTTCCACGCCCAAACCCCTTGCTCACTGGCAGACTGAGTAGGGATACACCGTTTCAACGGTGGGTTCCATAGTTCACGTGGTAGACTGTGAAAGATACCTCGTTTCACATTGGGGTCTTGGCATCTATCCCTGGTGGCGGTGGCTGACAGGAGGTGCACCCAGACGTGGGGTCCACGGGACCCATCCACGCCGTCCACTCTTTTGATGGGGCCCACCATAGTGTATGTGTCTCATCCAGCCGTCCACCCTTCCGGACGGTGGGACCCAAGATCGTGCGGGGCCCTCGTTGGGTACCCAAGACCATAGCTCAACTGGCAGCAGAGTGAGGATACCTCGTTTTACACTGAGGTCTTGGTACCGTCCCTGTGGGATGGCTAACGGTGATGTACCACTGACGTGGGGCCCACCGACCCTTGGGTGCGGCTGAAACTTGGTCGGACCCTTCATTCAAGTGGGACACCCATGATGGGTGGATTGGATTGGTGGACCCCATCTCAGTGGGCCTGATAAATGATCATGAATGTTTTAGATGGAGGGAAACCCTCTCAACTGTTGTATTTGGTGCGGCCCACACAAGTCGCGGATTGACTTGATTTTTGAGACCTAGGCCCACCCTGGATCGGTGCATCATCCGGCCCGATGGGTTGGATGTTTACATAAATGGGACCCACACCCCACGTGTGGAGCCTCCCCTTGATCCACGTCACCGTCCAGGCCGTGGGTGGCCTGGACGCGTGTTTTAAATATATATATATATTGTATATTATATTATATTATATACGTATGATATATTATATTATATAATATATATCTTATATAATAGCTAAGATAAGGTGGTGGGCCCTACGTGGGACCCACCTCCGTGGTGTTGTCAGGGTAGAAAAGAAAAGAAAAAGAAAGAAAAAGAAAAAAAAAAAGGAGAGGCAGCCACGTGCCCTCTCTCTCTCCACGACTCTCTCTCTCTAACCCTCTCTCTCTCCACAACTCTCTCTCTAACCTTCTCTCTCTCTGACTCTTTCTCTCTCTCTAACCCTCTCTCTCTCACTCCTCTCTCAATGACAACTAGCACCGTGGGCCCCATTTGCCTCATCCACACCTTCTATATATGGGACCCACCATGGTACGTGTGTTATATCCAAACCGTCCAATCATCAATGTGATCGTTTTAGGACATGGGGTGAATATGTGTGACCCAAGGTTCTAGTGGACCCCACTTTGATATATGTATGGGGGTCCATTCAGTGTATTTGTGACCCATGGGTTGAGGCCCATTTGATGTACAATCTGGGGCCCGATTGGTGTGGCCCATTTGATACATATAAGACCCATAAGATTAGGCCCATTTGATGTAATCTAAGGCCCACGGGTTATGACCCATTGCAATGCGCTTAAGGCCCATTAATGCGGCCCATTTGATGAATAGAAGGCCCATGTGATAAGGCCCATTTGATGTATTTAAGGCCCGATGGGATGTACCTAAGGTCCATTGCAATGTGTGATCCCAATATGGTTTATGCAATGATGTTTACGACGGGAATTGCCTTGGGAGCAATGTTGGTTTGACGTCCACATTGTAGAATAATGTTGGTTAAATGTCCGCATTATGATTCTCCTAGGGCCCATTATTAGGCCCATACTTGTAGGCCGTCTAGGCCCATCTCCTTATGAACAACATTTATCTCATATAACTTGTTTAGTATAGTTCCATGATTCATGATCATACACACCATATGTATGCTTGGTATGAGAAGTGACTGATCATAGCATATGCCTTCGGGCAGATTGTTTAGGGGCTCTCGGTTAGGCGGTGTTGCCCCACATGAGCGCACGAGACGCGCATGATTGCTGCATGACTGTATAGTGTGATTCATGCATTCGCATTGTGTGATATGGTTACTGTACGCCCTGGTGACGTTAGGGTCATAGCCTCCACAGGCGTATTGTGGTTGGCAGGATTGGATACCGGAAATCTTGTTCTACATGGGGTGCTATAGATATCCCTGGGTGAAAGTCCCTAAACCCTTATGGTACCAAGAGGTTGCTCCAACGTCTAGACCGAGTGGGTGCACGAGCGCCGAGTGCCGATTACCAGACGGTTGCGCTTTCCACTGTGTCGTGGTCGGTTGGAAGGGGGTACGGCCTTACCCGCCCGAGAGGAGGGGGCAATGCTAGGCTGAGTCTGACCAGCTCGAGGAATGGGTCCGCTACCGACGAGCCGAGCCCGATATTGGCCGGCGGGTAGTGAGGTCTCTTCCACTTACCTTATTGCGCGCGATGGGGCGGCAATCTGGTTTAGAGTGTACTAGACCCCGGTGATATCCCAGATTTTGAGCTGTACTGATATGTGGACTTAGATGAGGATTTGTATGCTTGAGTTGCATTTCGCATCGCATGGCCTTGGTATGGCCGACATCATTCATATCTTGCATCGCATAGCCTTGGTATGACTAGTGGTATTCATGGACTCGTCAGCATGTTCCGCATTACTCTGATACTTCATAACTGCATTACTACCTTGCGCACACACTTTCACCACCCTCTAAGCTTTCTATAAGCTTATGCACGACCGTTGCGTGCGTGTGTGACGCGAGGATGCAGCACGAGGCAGGAGCGCAGAGCAGATCTTTTGGAGCTTTTTGTTCATTCCCACTGTATTTCCCTTTATGCTCATTGTACTTGTAAAGTTTTTGATCATAGTGGAAATGTGATGGAGTTTTTGGTTGTTGTTTGTGGGTTATGCCTTTGGTTATGCTTATTACAAATTAAACGGATGCTGAAAATCCTCCTTGTAGCATCCCAGGATCTAACCGACGTATGGGGCGGGAGCCGAGAATGGGGTTCTACAGAGGCTGTCGGCACCGGATTCGGCGATCGGGAATTTTGTGAGCCCGGTTTCCGAGTTTGGGGCGTGACAGAAGTTGGTATCAGAGCATAACTCGGGAATAACCAAGAACAACATTACATGTCTGCTATGAGTTAGAATGATTGAGTCCTTAGTTCGGATAGCTTAACAATCTTTATTACCGACCCTTAACGTTCGTACTTTCGAGAGTTTCTAAGTTGATAGGCGCCTTCGGTCTACTTGTAGGACATGGTGCGCCCGAGAGTGACCCGATCGACCCCCGCACCACCACCTGACACTTCCGCATCACCGCCTGAGACTCCCGCATTACCACCTACGATGCCCATTCCACCACCAGAGATTCCTACTACCCATCCGGAGTATGCTGCTCCTCCACCAGAGACCGGTGCGGACCCGACCTTATCCGTGAGTGCCTCCGGTTGCAGCAGATGTTACAGGCTGTGACGGCTGCACTTCGGGGACGGAGCGATGGCACCCTGTTGTCTCACCGGAGCAGGCCGAGCAGGACCGCGCGAGTGCCCTTCTTCGGGAGTTCCGACGACTCGATCCCCGCGTTTCCAGGGTGAGCGGACCACTGCGGTAGCTGAGAGATGGCGCGCCGATGTGGAGAAGATATTTGAGACGATGGGATGTGCGACCGAGCGGCGAGTTCGATTAGCCGTATTTCTCCTCCATGGTGAGGCTGAGCACTGGTGGGCGTCAGTCTCCCTAGCAGCAGGCGCTGATTTTGTATGGACATGGGAGGATTTTGTGGATCAGTTTGACCGACAGTATTTTCCTGATCACATCCGACGACAGCGAGCGTTGGAGTTTGAGGCCTTGGTGCAGGGTGATATGACAGTAGCTCAGTACGCGGCCCGTTTTGTAGCGCTGTCTAGATTTGCACCATATCTAGTAGATGATGAGGGGCGGAAAGCCCGCCGGTTCGAGGACGGTTTGCGTTACGGTCTTCGAGGCCGTGTCATTGGGCATGAGCTCCCGACATTTGCGGGAGTGGTACGGAAGGCCCAGATTTATGAGGCTGAGTGGGCCGGGTCTCAGTCTGATCGCGGTCAGGGGAGAGACCGGAAGAGGCATGCTCCGTCTGGTGACTTGCAGCAGCGTCGACCGCCGCAGCAGAGGCGCACAGGTCGCCCAGCCTTTCGAGCGCCAGCAGCACCTCCAGCACCACCTCCGAGGCAGTTCACTGGCACCTGTTTTGGGTGCGGTGCCACGGGGCACCGTATGTGGGAGTGTCCCGGCCCTCGAAGAAGAAGAGAGGCCCCCGGCGGCAAAGCGAAGCGGCCGAGAGGTCCACAGCAGCCTCCACCACAGCAGCAAAGACCCGCACAAGAAGCGGCGACGGCGGCCTCCACCACCGAGGCCACCTCGGCGAAGAAGCATCGGCACCGGCCCGAGACCGCGCAGCGGAGAGGCGGCTAGTTTCGACCGCCTCGGCGACCCCGGCGAAGCTAAAGACGTTCAAAGGGGACAGCACCTCCCCGGCCCGGCTCGAGCTGGGTTCTACGCGGCTCGGCAGGATCCGCGATCATCCGGAGGGGTTGTCGAGGGTATGCTTTTAGTCTCTGCATGCGCTGCACGTGTGTTGTTTGATTCTGGTGCATCGCATTCTTTTGTAGCCGAGAGTTTCGCCGATCGACCGGCCTACCGTTGGAGTCTACTCATGAGAGTCTGGCGGTATCGACCCCCTGGGGAAGACCGCGATGTTGGGCCGATTTTGCTCGTCTTGCCCCGTTCTAGCCTGGGGATACCTTTTTACCTGCCGATTTGTTTGCATTGCCGATGTCTGAGTTCGATGTCATCCTGGGCATGGATTGGCTTGCTGAGTACCACGCCATCTTGGACTGCTCCGCGAGGACCGTCACATTCGATATACCAGGCTTACCGCAGTTCCAGTTCGTTGCAGAACCCCGAGGAGAGCCATTGTCTTGCTTGATGTCTTGCGCCGTTGAGGAGCCTGTTGCCGTCTGTATTGATCAGATGCCGATTGTTTGCGATTTTCCCGATGTGTTTCAGGAGATTCCGGGATTACCGCCTCGCCGACTCACCGAGTTTCAGATTGATCTCGTGCCCGGTACCGCGCCTATCTCGAAGGCCCCGTATCGTATGGCACCGTTGGAGTTGCGGGAACTGCAGAAGCAGTTGGACGAGTTGCGCGAGTTGGGGTTTATCCGTCCGAGCAGTTCGCCGTGGGGAGCGCCGGTACTCTTCGTGAAGAAGAAGGATGGATCGTTGAGGCTCTGCGTAGATTACCGCGAGCTCAACAAGGTCACGATCAAGAACAAGTACCCGCTCCCGAGGATTGATGATTTGTTTGATCAGCTGCAGGGTGCACAGTTCTTTTCGAAGATTGACTTGCGTTCCGGTTATCATCAGATTCGGGTCCGAGAGGAGGACATTCCGAAGACGGCTTTCAGGACGCGCTACGGTCATTTTGAGTTCCAGGTCATGTCTTTCGGACTGACCAATGCACCCGCGGTCTTCATGCAGTTGATGAACGAGGTCTTCCGCCCTTATCTCGATCAGTTTGTTGTAGTCTTCATCGACGACATTCTGATCTATTCGAGGACCCGTGAGGAGCACGAGCAGCATCTGGAGGTTACGTTGCAGACCCTCCGCGCACACCAGCTATATGCGAAGTTGGAGAAGTGCGAGTTCTGGCAGGAGGAGGTGAAGTTCCTCGGTCACGTGGTGACGAGGGAGGGTGTCGCAGTGGACCCCTCGAAGGTTGAGGCAGTGCGTCAGTGGGGCCAGCCCACGACTGCGTCCGAGATCCGTAGTTTCCTTGGTTTGGCGGGCTACTACCGACGTTTCATTGAGGGCTTCTCTCGTATTGCAGCCCCGTTGACCAGGTTGACTCGAAAGGGCGCAGAGTTTATTTGGAGCGACGCCTGCGAGCGAGCATTTATGGAGTTGAAGGACCGTCTGACGTCCGCTCCTGTCCTCACTCTTCCCTCTGGGAGTGACGGATTTATTGTATTCACCGATGCCTCGCATATTGGTTTGGGTGCCGTCTCGATGCAAAGACGGAGACCAGTCGCCTTTGCGTCTCGCCAGCTCAAGATCCATGAGCTGAACTATCCCACACACGATTTAGAGCTGGCTGCAGTTGTCTTCGCACTAAAGGTGTGGAGGCACTATCTCTATGGAGTTAGGTTTGAGCTCTTCTCCGACCACAAGAGCTTGAAGTACCTCTTCTCACAGTCTGAGTTGAACATGAGGCAGAGGCGCTGGATGGAGCTCCTGAAGGACTATGACTTCGATCTTCAGTACCACCCGGGCAAGGCGAACGTGGTGGCGGATGCCCTCAGCCGTCAGCCACGAGGCCTGGTGGCGCATATGATGATTCAGGAGTGGCGGATGCTTGAGGATGTAGCAGTATGATTTTGAGTTCGGCTGCAGTCTCTATCGTGCAGTTATCGAGCCTGTCGATTCAACCCTCTCTTGTTGCAAGGGTGATCGAGGCTCAGCAGGCTGATGAGTCGTTGCAGAGTTATATGGCTGATGCAGCATCTGAGAGTCAGGCAGATTGGCGGATTGGTACAGATGGTGGACTTCGCTTCAGAGGCCGATTATGTGTCCCGGATATCCCTGAGTTACGCAGAGATCTTATGACCGAGGCACATCGATCGCGGTTTTCTATCCATCCTGGCTCGACGAAGATGTACCGTGATATGAGGCGACAGTATTTTTGGGCGGGGATGAAGCATCAGATCGCTAGTTTTGTGGCCGAGTGTGACACGTGCCAGCGTGTAAAGGCCGATCATCAGAGACCTCCTGGTCTATTGCAGCCGTTGAGCGTCCCGATGTGGAAGTGGGAGCACGTGTCGACAGATTTCATTATGGGTTTGCCGAGGACTCAGCGCGGTCATGACGCCATTTGGGTTGTTGTGGATCGCCTGACGAAGTCGGCACATTTTCTCGCGATGCGTGCGACTTTGTCTATGGACCGGCTTGCGAGATTATTCCTCGAGGAGATCGTGAGACTGCATGGCGTTCCAGTCTCGATTGTTTCTGACCGAGATTCGAGGTTCACGTCTTTTGGGGAGCTTCCAAAGAGCGATGGGGACTGATTTACGGCTCAAGACCGCGTACCATCATCCGCAGACCGATGGCCGGACCGAGAGGGTCAACCGGATCCTTGAGGATATGCTTCGGGCCCGCGCGATTGATTTCGGGGGTAGGCGGGATGAGCATCGCGATTGGGCGAGTTCGCATACACATAACAGCTATCGGCGACCATCGGCATGGCTCCTTTTGAGGCACTATATGGCAGACCATGCAGATCACCGAGTTGTTGGACCGAGGTTGGAGAGCGCCGTCTCCTAGGTCCCGAGCTTGTGCAGGAGACGTCAGAGGCTATCGATATCATCAGGCAAAGGATGCGCACAGCTCAGAGCCGGCAGAAGAGTTTTGCTGATCGTCGGCGTCGTCCCTTGGAGTTTGATATAGGGGACCATGTGTATCTCAAGGTCTCGCCCATGAAGGGCGTAGTTCGTTTTGGAGCGAAGGGCAAGCTTGCCCCGAGATTCATAGGACCTTTTGAGATCACTGGGCGCGTTGGCGCCGTAGCCTATCGGCTTGCCTTACCACCTCAGTTGTCTGGCGTCCACAACGTTTTCCATGTCTCCATGTTGAGGAAGTGTGGGTCAGACATCGTTCCTGTTATTGATTGGCAGCCGTTAGAGGTCCGTGAGGATGCTTCCTACATTGAGCAGCCGGTTCGTATCCTGGATCGGAAGGAGCAGGTCCTCCGGACCAAGGTCATCCGTTGGTGAAGGTTCAGTGGGGTCACCATTCTGTTGAGGAGGCTTCTTGGGAGCGTGAGGCCGAGATCCGAGAGCGCTATCCCCATCTCTTTGATGACTGATCATGTGTTGTATTTTGTATGTTATATCTGATTTTATATAGTGATGTTATATTTCTTATTCCTCGCGAGTTATGCCTAGTTGTAATGATTGTGTAAATTTCGAGAACGAAATTTTTATTAGGAGGGGAGAGCTGTAAGACCCGTATCCTAGACCGTACCGTTCCATAGGTTCCCGCGGTCTTTCCGGTCAAATTCCGGTAACCTTCGACCCTTAACCGGCGTTGCGCGCGACCCTGATTCACACGCTGTCAACCCGAGTCGACTCAACCCGAGACTAGTACCCTTGCGACCGCACCGTCGCCGCGGTTCCGATGCCGCGACTCGCGCACCGAGGCGATACTCTGGCCAGGAGATGTGGGCCAACGTTCGGTGCGAGGAAACGCCGCGCGTTGCGAAACCCAAGAGAATCTCTACGATGTGTCACATCGATCCATCAATCCATCAATCCATCAATCCATCAATGGTCAAGTACACATCACTTTCACCTTTTCCCAAATAAGCCTCAAAAGTCAAAAAAATTCTTACAACACACATGCCTTCTTACACCTTTTGCCAAAAAAGTCAAAAAGGTGTCTTACACCCCATCACCACCACATCCATCACACCACATCCATCACCCATCTCTCCCTTTACAAGCTCTCTCTCTCTCTCTCTTTTCCAAATCTCATTCCAAGCAACCCAAAACCTCTCACACGATCCAAGCCTCTCCCATTTCTCCAAGAGAGCCACAAGTGTGGCCCACCTTTCCCACCCTCTCATCTCCCATCCTAGCCATCCATTTCTCATCTCATCCGTTGGAATCAAAGCTAAGGAGCTAAGGAGGCCTATGGTGCAAGAAGAACGGTGGGTGATTTTTAAATTTTTGTTTTCATCCATTTGTTAATGTAAGGGCCACATGTAGTGGGACCCGCCTTGATGTAGGTTTTGTGTTTAAGAGGGGCCCATAGTGGCGGGGCCCCTCCATCCTAGCCGATGTCTCTGTTTCTCTCTTCCTCTCTATCTCTATGATGATGGTCCACCTATGATGAGTGTATTTTACCCATGCCATCCAAATAGTGGGCCACGTCCCTGTGGGGCCCACCATGATGCGTGTGCCATACCCACCTAGATGCTGGACGGGTGTAGAACGAAGGGTGCACTGCCAGGAGTGGCTAACAGTGATGTGAACTTGTGGTGGGACCATAGGACCCACTCCCGTCCTCCACCCCTCCAATGGACCACAACATGATGTATGTACTATATCAAAACCATCCACCGTTCTGGCCGGTGGGCCATGTCTGTATGGGGCCCACTTCCACGCCCAAACCCCTTGCTCACTGGCAGACTGAGTAGGGATACACCGTTTCAACGGTGGGTTCCATAGTTCACGTGGTAGACTGTGAAAGATACCTCGTTTCACATTGGGGTCTTGGCATCTATCCCTGGTGGCGGTGGCTGACAGGAGGTGCACCCAGACGTGGGGTCCACGGGACCCATCCACGCCGTCCACTCTTTTGATGGGGCCCACCATAGTGTATGTGTCTCATCCAGCCGTCCACCCTTCCGGACGGTGGGACCCAAGATCGTGCGGGGCCCTCGTTGGGTACCCAAGACCATAGCTCAACTGGCAGCAGAGTGAGGATACCTCGTTTTACACTGAGGTCTTGGTACCGTCCCTGTGGGATGGCTAACGGTGATGTACCACTGACGTGGGGCCCACCTGACCCTTGGGTGCGGCTGAAACTTGGTCGGACCCTTCATTCAAGTGGGACACCCATGATGGGTGGACTGGATTGGTGGACCCCATCTCAGTGGGCCTGATAAATGATCATGAATGTTTTAGATGGAGGGAAACCCTCTCAACTGTTGTATTTGGTGCGGCCCACACAAGTCGCGGATTGACTTGATTTTTGAGACCTAGGCCCACCCTGGATCAGTGCATCTGACTGATGGGTTGGATGTTTACAGTGGGACCCACACCCCACGTGTGGAGCCTCCCCTTGATCCACGTCACCGTCCAGGCCGTGGATGGCCTGGACGCGTGTTTTAAATATATATATATATTGTATATTATATTATATTATATACGTATGATATATTATATTATATAATATATATCTTATATAATAGCTAAGATAAGGTGGTGGGCCCTACGTGGGACCCACCTCCGTGGTGTTGTCAGGGTAGAAAAGAAAAGAAAAAGAAAGAAAAAGAAAAAAAAAAAGGAGAGGCAGCCACGTGCCCTCTCTCTCTCCACGACTCTCTCTCTCTAACCCTCTCTCTCTCCACAACTCTCTCTCTAACCTTCTCTCTCTCGACTCTTTCTCTCTCTCTAACCCTCTCTCTCTCACTCCTCTCTCAATGACAACTAGCACCGTGGGCCCCATTTGCCTCATCCACACCTTCTATATATGGGACCCACCATGGTACGTGTGTTATATCCAAACCGTCCAATCATCAATGTGATCGTTTTAGGACATGGGGTGAATATGTGTGACCCAAGGTTCTAGTGGACCCCACTTTGATATATGTATGGGGGTCCATTCAGTGTATTTGTGACCCATGGGTTGAGGCCCATTTGATGTACAATCTGGGGCCCGATTGGTGTGGCCCATTTGATACATATAAGACCCATAAGATTAGGCCCATTTGATGTAATCTAAGGCCCACGGGTTATGACCCATTGCAATGCGCTTAAGGCCCATTAATGCGGCCCATTTGATGAATAGAAGGCCCATGTGATAAGGCCCATTTGATGTATTTAAGGCCCGATGGGATGTACCTAAGGTCCATTGCAATGTGTGATCCCAATATGGTTTATGCAATGATGTTTACGACGGAATTGCCTTGGGAGCAATGTTGGTTTGGACGTCCACATTGTAGAATAATGTTGGTTAAATGTCCGCATTATGATTCTCCTAGGGCCCATTATTAGGCCCATACTTGTAGGCCGTCTAGGCCCATCTCCTTATGAACAACATTTATCTCATATAACTTGTTTAGTATAGTTCCATGATTCATGATCATACACACCATATGTATGCTTGGTATGAGAAGTGACTGATCATAGCATATGCCTTCTGGGAGATTGTTTAGGGGCTCTCGGTTAGGCGGTGTTGCCCCACATGAGCGCACGAGACGCGCATGATTGCTGCATGACTGTATAGTGTGATTCATGCATTCGCATTGTGTGATATGGTTACTGTACGCCCTGGTGACGTTAGGGTCATAGCCTCCACAGGCGTATTGTGGTTGGCAGGATTGGATACCGGAAATCTTGTTCTACATGGGGTGCTATAGATATCCCTGGGTGAAAGTCCCTAAACCCTTATGGTACCAAGAGGTTGCTCCAACGTCTAGACCGAGTGGGTGCACGAGCGCCGAGTGCCGATTACCAGACGGTTGCGCTTTCCACTGTGTCGTGGTCGGTTGGAAGGGGGTACGGCCTTACCCGCCCGAGAGGAGGGGGCAATGCTAGGCTGAGTCTGACCAGCTCGAGGAATGGGTCCGCTACCGACGAGCCGAGCCCGATATTGGCCGGCGGGTAGTGAGGTCTCTTCCACTTACCTTATTGCGCGCGATGGGCGGCAATCCGGTTTAGAGTGTACTAGACCCGGTGATATCCCAGATTTTGAGCTGTACTGATATGTGGACTTAGATGAGGATTTGTATGCTTGAGTTGCATTTCGCATCGCATGGCCTTGGTATGGCCGACATCATTCATATCTTGCATCGCATAGCCTTGGTATGACTAGTGGTATTCATGGACTCAAGCATGTTCCGCATTACTCTGATACTTCATAATCCCGCATTACTACCTTGCGCACACACTTTCACCACCCTCTAAGCTTTCTATAAGCTTATGCACGACCGTTGCGTGCGTGTGTGACGCGCGAGACAGCATAGCCAGCTACGAGGCGGAGCTTGCAGAGCAGATCTTTTGGAGCTTTTTGTTCATTCCCACTGTATTTCCCTTTATGCTCATTGTACTTGTAAAGTTTTTGATCATAGTGGAAATGTGATGGAGTTTTTGGTTGTTGTTTGTGGGTTATGCCTTTGGTTATGCTTATTACAAATTAAACGGATGCTGAAAATCCTCCTTGTAGCATCCCAGGATCGGAACCTGACGTATGGGCGCTGGGAGCCGAGAATGGGGTTCTACGGAGGCTGTCGGCGCCGGATTCGGCGATCGGGAATTTTGTGAGCCCGGTTTCCGAGTTTGGGGCGTGACAATCAACTTCCAAACACTTGCTCACACAAGCATTTTCACAAACACTTAACATACACTATTTCAACATACTTAGTGTATGTTAGCAAAAATGTATTAGGTCGAGTCCTTTCGCCAAGGAAGTATTCTACGCATATATAATATATTTATACAACAAATAATCATGGCAAACAGTATAGTGTATATAAGGAAAACATGTATGATATATACGTATACGGTACTTTCCACAATACAGTATTTCTACATACATAGTGTATATAAGGAAAACATGCATCAGGGTGAATCCTTCCGCCAAATAAGTATTTTATCCATATATCGTACATTCATACAACAAATAATTATGTCAAACACATTTCCAAAAAATATACGTATACGGTATTTTCTATGAATACTTAGAATATGTAAAATTCCATAATCTACATCTTTAATCGAAACAGAAAACGGAAAGCACTTTGTACATGTGCAATTGTATGCAGATCATGAATCTATCATTATCTGACATTGAAAGCGTTGAAAACCATAACCAATACACCTAAAGTCTGCACCTTACACCGTAGAATTGCAACGAATCAGCTAGGTTCGTTAGGCTTCTGTATTCGACAGTTTTATAGCCCAAAGAGTGAAACCGGTTAGCTATTTCATAACCTATAACCTTCACACCCCAAAACAGATTTAGGGTTAGGGTTTCTTACCTTAAAACGAGTCGGTATCGCCAGGAAAGCGAGAAGAAGGGGTGGTGCAGCCCGTGTGGTGACTGGAAACAGCAGCAGGGAGATTCTCCCATAACTCTCTAGCTTTCTCTCTTTTTCTCTCTTCTTACTTAGGGCTTTTCCCAAATTCGTATGGTTGTGAGAGAGGGTGCTCTAAGGTCCTTATATAGCCTAAAAACTCTCTAAAATAGACTTAAGTTCAAGGTATACTTATGTTATAACCAAAATGGCATTGTTTCAGCTCAACGGAGGACTTCTGGTGGGCCTCCTTGAGCTAAAGGTCAGACTTAAGCTCACCGACCATGGATCTACGTGGAGTTAAGTTTTTGTCTCAGTCGGATTCCCAGATCACTCGTGGCGGACCAGTTTCAGTTCAGCGGTCAGTGGGCCTTGATCCGAAATTCCAAGTACATGTAAATGTTCCTGAAATTTTTCCTGATCCGAGGGTGTATTTGGGTCAGATTCTGACGGTCTGATTTCTTATAAATTGACCACAAGTTTCAAGTCTCAGATCACTATTCCAGATATTTATTTGTAAAGGGATTATGTGTTTTCACCCTCCTTCGCTCCGGACTTAAGCAAACAGCCGTGGGACACTGTCTGGGTCTGATTTCTGAGAAGGTTGTCAAGCCCAGCGAGGCGGTCCTGATTCCTTAACTTCGTATTATTCGGACTCCTGATGTGCGGTCCAGACTTGATACAGAGTTTCAATGTGCTCCTGAGGGCAACCGGGTAATGAGATTGATCCTAGATTTTAGGGTAACCTAGCGTCAATGATTCTACAAGTTTTGGGTCTTGCAGATCGTATTAAAGTGGATCAAGTGGATTTCGTAGCTAATCTAGTTCAACACTTATTTACTTTGTCTCATTTCTATAGGATTTAGTCCTATAAGATTTCTGTCTGAGGTGGTACTTAGTCCTTTGTAGTTTGTATATAAAGTGATCCAAGCTATACTACTTAGCTAGTTTAAGATAGTGTCTAGGATGAAAGTACTTAGAAAAATTGAAAGATCAAGGTGGTGAAGGGTGGGATTTGTGAAGGAAATGGTTTTGAAAAGGGATTTGAGGCTTTAATTGAGTGTTTGAGAAGTTAAACCGGTGTTAGGATTGACCCATCGCCTAAGGACGTCTAATTCTAGGTTGGGAAAAATCTGGGCTGTTACAGGAAGGTAGAGCCAAAAAGAAAAGTTCTCGTGGTCCTTCAACTTTTAGATCGATACCTTTGGTCACCCGAAGATGATCCCTCTTATGTGCGGGATATTAGATTGCGCAATGTTATAGTTGAACGACCTGTTCATGTTGAATATCTAGCTCCTTTTTGAAATCCTTTCTTTCTTTCAATCTGTAGGTTGGGATAACATTTTACATTGGGGTGGGCCGGCATACCGGTCCATTGCGCAAGCTATGTATACATGTATTTCTGATTTTTCAACTGAAAATCTGACATTTATTATTGCAACTAGAGAAGGTCCAATTGAAGTAGATCGACATCTGATCTCTGGTCTAATGGACATACCTATTAATGATGAAGGTATTCCCATTAACACTCTAATGGCTAAACCATCTGAATCTGAAAAGCGTATGGTTACTAGAGATTTGTGCAATATAGATGCTGAATGGAGTACTAATGGTAATGCGCTTACCTCAAAGTATTTGTTACCAAAATACAGAGTCCTTCACAGGATTTTTATTTTAAATGTTTATCCCCGTTCTGGTAATAAAACCGAACTCACTACTTTCATGGTTCAGATTTTTCATTCTATTGTTTTTGGAACCAGTGTATGCCTTCCTTTTCTAATTTGTCATTGTATCATTCAATTCCGTCTCCATCCTGGACATAGTGACATTCCTTTCGCGTATCTTATGACTGTGTTGGCCACTCATATTTTAGTGGCTATGTCTGTTGGGAAACTCCCATTCAACACCTAAACTTCAACAACTCAGATATCAACAAAATGAATCTGAGGTTAGCCATAGGCCAAGTCAATGTGGGTGTTGGTAGAGCTGATGCAGTGAATGAAGAGGAATGTGATTTACCTCCAGATGACATCAACATAGATGATATTTTTGATGAGATCGAGTCCGAGTCAGCGGATGATCCTGATTATCAGCCATCTAACTTTGATGCGTGGTTGCGCTCACTTGAGGAGAAGGTAGAGAACATGAATGTGTCCTATGATTTGCAGTTCAAATATATGCGCAAATATCTTAGACGCCTTAACAAGGGACTTTATAAACTTGATCCTACCGTACCTGCTCCTTCGAGTTCTGATTAGTATTTGCTTATCTTGTTTTGTAATAACTTTTATGATACTTGGCTTTCTTTTGTCTTGTGGGGTTGAACTTGGTTGTACTTGGTTGCACTTGGCTAAACATGGTTTAATTTGGTTGAGTAGATTATGCTTGAACAATGCTTACTTATGATTTTATTATATTGAATATCTTGTTCATTTATTCGTCATACTCTTCTTATTCTTCCTTATTTATCTACTTCCATTATCATTTATTGGTTCCTTCCTTTGTCATATTGTGACAAAAGGGGGAGAATTTTATCATGCTGCTTGGGTGGATTGACATGTGGCGGATTGTGGATAATTGTGAGGATGGATTGTGGATAAGTAGCAATCATCCATTATTTGAAAGAGGGAGTAAGGGGGAGTATTTTTCGAGGAATTGATGTGATGCGATTTGTTTTGACCTATTTATAACTGGTGCATGATTCTTTGACCAGGTTGTAACTAGTTTATTTTGATAACTAGTGCATGATTCTTTGTACATATAATGCTTATGTTATTATGAAATGTGTTTTGTCACAAATTTGATAAAGGTGGAGATTGTAAGTGCTATGTTTCCTAGCTTCTATGATTGTTAAATTTTGTAGTACCAAAACCTCTTGGAATCTATGCTTATGTAGTGCATCTACATATTCAAGACTATGCTTCTCATGTACAAGAACAAAGGTCATTACCTTAAGAACTTCTAATGTAAGATTATATGTTCATGTTCAAGTACAACATCAAGTGTGAATTCAATCTTTCAAGCTTCAATGGTACAAGTTTTCAAAGATTCAAGTCAAGACAAGTTCCTATACTTTGAACCTCAAGCTTAAGCTTCAATGTATTACAAATTTAAGCTTCAAAAGGTCTCAAGTTCAAGCTTCATCATTTGTCAAGATCTCAAGCTTCGTGAACTTCAAGGATTAACTATCAACCGAAGGACAAGAAGACTCATTGTTCATACATCACTAACAAGGTTTGGATGACCCTAGATTGACTTTAGGGTAGGTCATTTTGAATACATTATTTAATTGACTCATTTTATAAGTGAATAATCTTTTTTTTTTACTAGTCTTGGGCTATGTTCGACTAATCGTAGCATTAGCTCGACTAGTCCTAATGTAACATCCCGAAAATCAGGGGTCGAACATAAACTCAACTCCCGAGTTCTAGAACATCACTTATGCAACAAAATGAATGATGATTGAATATTGACTATATTCATGCATTGAACATGAGTGATATTAAGCTAAAATAACATATCATACTCCAGAGACAATTAAATTGCAAGCGGAAGACTGTGATAGATATATATAATATAAAAACAGTGGTGAGTCTCCAGAGTGTGATAAAATTACCAGGTTAATTAATTACAAGTACAGTTCTAAAATATACTGAATGTGAGGAAGTGTAATATCTTCTATCCCAAGTACCATAGCCCCGTCAATACAATACCAGGTCTTCATAGACCTGTCAGAGAGTTACATGTAGGAGAACTCCTCCTCAACATCATAGTAGAAGTCCGACTTTGCTTCATAAGCATCGCCATCACCTGAAACTCAACAAATATGGCTGGTGTGTACAACACCGTCCCGTAACGTGGGAGTGAGTGATCAACTCAGTGGAACAGTAAAGCATAGGTTAACATGTTATCAATTCAGTCAAGCAGTAATGATAAAGCAGTAAAATCAAACACTCCTAACTACTCTTATTAATGTAAGTATGAATGCAGTCATGATGTATGCCCTCACCACACCCTCCCTCGTGCGACACCATCTTACGTTCGTGGCATGCTTTCATCCCTCAGTGCTCTACATCTTCCAGGCACATGCAATGCATGATGAGCATGATTACCGAGTATTTATTAGTCCATTTCAAACAGCAGGATTGGGAAACTAAGGTACCTCCCTTGTGTCATTCCCAAATATGATCCATTCTAGGGTCGTCAGTCCTAGTTAATCTCAGACGATGGTGTGTTTTCTAGGTCACTGTAAAGCTGCCAGGGCTGTTACACACAAAGGTTACACCACTCCCCCATCACCTCTTTAACGATTCATCACTATACAGAAACAGTCCTAGTTCATACTCTACATACCGCGGTAAAGTCTAAGGCTCACCGCGATTTTAGAGTATGCTCGAGGTCACTACAAAGGGCTGTCAGGGCTGTTGCTCGCATTCGTTGCACCACTCCCCATCACCTTATCAATGTAGGCCGACATCACGAATATAGTGTTCCATACCACCATAATCGGCTCACGAGTCTGGTTACTCACTGGTCACTATGGGGAGGCACGTGGCCCCAGCGTAGGTAGACAGCTCAGCCACGGTGTCCCATACCACCATGCCTGGCTCATGAGTCTTAGCGGATCGAGGTACCATGGCTAAAAGGGATTTCACTGGTAAGTTTAGTACCCTAGGTTCAAGCAGTAGCGTCCAAACATGGTGAACATACACTAGACAGATCGGGTTACTTAACGAGCTCGGCTAGCTCGAGTGCACAACAAGTTGAACGATATGAAGAGCAAAAGCACTTCGTGTGGCCAACTACTATCGCCAACCGAAGTACGACTTGGGTTCGTCGAACACCTCTCACGTGGCAAATGAATCACAGCCACGAATTCAATTCTGGTACCGATTGTCTGGACTATAGACATAGTCCCAAACTCAATCAAACCTTATTCGTGGCAAGTGGAGTAAAGCATGGTAAACAAAGTAAGTCAAGCATGTTAGTAAGCATGTCATAAAGCATGTTATGAAGCAGGTTATAAAGCATGTTATAAAACACTACATAAATAGGAATACAATCACATATATTAAAAAATAAGCGGTTTAAGTAATCAACCCCATGGAGGTAATCATACATGTCTTTAAGGTAGTTGAGAATCCCATCTCAACACCCTCCTAAGACATCAACATCCAAACACTTACTCACATAGGCATTTTCACAAACACTTACCATACACTATTTCAACATACTTAGTGTATGTTAGCAAACATGTATTAGGGCGAGTCCTTTCGCCAAGCGAGTATTTTACGTGTATATAATATATTTATACAAAAAATAATCATGGAAAACACATCTCTAAAATATATACGTATACGGTACTTTCTACAATACAGTATTTCTACATGCAGTGTATATAAGGAAAACATGCATTAGGGTGAATCCTTTCACCAAATAAGTATTTTAACCATATATCATACATTCATACAACAAATAATCATGTCAAACCCATTTTAAAAAAATATACGTATATGGTATTTTCTACGAATACCTAGAATATGTAAAATTCCATAATCTACATCTTTAATCGAAACAGAAAACAAAAAGCACTTTGTACATGTGTAATTGCATGCAGATCATGAATCTATCATTATCTGACATTGAAAGAGTTGAAAACCATAACCTATACACCTAAAGTCCACACCTTTTGTCGTAGAATCGTAACGAAGTCGATAGGTTTGCTAAGCTTCCGTATTCGGCAGTTTGGCAACCTATAGAATGAAATAGGTTAGCTATTTCATAACCTACAACTATCCACACCCCAAATCAGATTAGGGTTAGGGTTTCTTACCTAGAAATGATGCCGGAATCGCCGGGAAAGCGATGAGAATGGAGCGGTTGAGCTTGGATACGGCAGGGAAGAATGGCAGGGAAGAATCTCCCACTTCTCTCTCACTTTCTCTCTCTTTCCCTAGGATTTTTTTCAAATTCGGATGGCTGAAATGGGAGAGGGTTTAAGGACTTTATATAGTCTAAAATGTCTCTAAAATAGATTTGGGAACAAGGTATACTTGGGTTTTGTCCAAAGGGCATCTGTTTCAGCTCAACGGAGCATTTCTAGAGCCCCCCCTTGAGCCAAAGGTCAGACTTAAGCTCACCGACACCGGATCTACATTTAGTTAAGTTTTCATTTTAGTCAGATTCCCAGATCACGCATGGCGGACCAGTTTCAGTTCGGCGGTCAGTGGGTCTCGATCGGAGATTCCGAGTACATGTAAATGTTTATGAAATTTTTCCTGATCCGAGGGTGTATTTGGGTCAGATTCTGACTGTCTGGTTGCTTAATACTGATCCGCAAGTGACGAGTCTTAAATTACTATTCAAGATATTTATTTTATAAAGAAAACAAGTGTTTTCACACTCTCTCGCTCCGGACCCAAGCGAACAGCCGTGGGACATTGGCTGGATTTGATTTCCGAGATGGTTGTCAAGCCCAGCGAGGCGGTCCTAATTCCTTAACCTCGTATTATTCGGACTCCCGATGTGCGGTCCAAATCTAATACAGAGTTTCAACGTGCTCCCGAGAGCAGTCGGGTAATGAGATTGATCCTAGATTTTAGGGTAACCTAGCGTCAATGATTCTACAAGTTTTGGGTTTTGCAGATCGTATTTAAAGCGATTCTAGTGGATTTTCTAGCTAATCTAGTTTCGCACTTAGTTACTTTGTCTCATTTCTAAAGGATTTAGTCCTAAGTGATTTCTGGTCGAGGTGGTACTCAGGCCTTTGTAGCTTGTATATAAGGTGATCCAAGTTATAATACTTAACTAGTTTAAGATAGTGTCTAGGGTGAAAGTACTTAGAAAAATTGAAAGAACAAGGTGGTGAAGGGTTGGATTTATAAAGGAAATGGGTTCAGAAGCGATTTTAGACTATGGGATTCAGTTCTGACAAGTTAATAAGGTGTTAGGAGCGGCCCACTGCCTAAGGACGTCTAATTCTAGATTGACAAAAAAACTAGGCTGTTACACCTAAGTTTGTTAATATTTTTCAGAATTTTTTGTTAGAGCCTTGACCAGTCCTGGAGACTACTCAACTAGTCATGTGAACAGTGCTTGACCTGTGCTTGACCAGTCCTATAGGTTCGAGTCAAAGTCCAACAACTAAATTGAGTTCCACATGACCAGTCATGGACAGGACTCCACTGGTCGTGGAGGCCACTAGACCGGTCGAGCAGGTCCTTCGGCCAGTCGTGGAACGGCCTTATCTTATCTCGCTCAAAATTTTAAAAATCTGTTGGTCTTACGACCAGTTGTGGTGACCTTAGGACCAGTCGAAAATGCGATTTCTACACTTATAAATAGAATACGAATTTCAGAGTTTTATATTCAATTTAAGCTAAATCAATACGCTACTCTAAGAGATAACTTAGTGATATTCTTAAGCTATTTAGTGCTAATTTTATATTCTCATTAATTAGCTTTCTTTACATTTGATTTTGTATTATGCATTCCAATCTTATTTGAGAGAGGAATTATTATATTCCCATTTCTCGGAATTAAAATCAAATCAAGCTACCCTAAGGTGATTTAATTTAAAATCAATTTAGAACCTAGAACCATTTCACAAGTGAGTGTGAACATTGAACTTCTACGTTGAACTTCTACTCCGATTTGGTTCTTTTGGGCTGTATCAAAAGGAGAATATCCAGGTATTTTACAGTTTTGTAAATTCCTTTCTTTTGGTTTCATTGAGATTGTGCCCAAAAAATCTCTCTGTTTTGGTTTGTTTGAGGTGATCCAAAAAACTCAGAGTGTGGAGTTTTTTAAATTGTGTAAGCCCACTTGAAAGACACAATTGTGAAGGTTTTGGGTGAACCTTGAAAAACTATTTTCATAGTGAACGTTAATATTCACTGTGTGAGGATATTAGGAGTGGAGTAGTTGTGTGACTGTTGTTTAACAGTTGGTGTACACACAAGTGGACCACTATAATTTTTTGTGTTTGGTGGATGTGTGGTTTATTTTCTTTATCATTTATGATTTAAGTTTGTGGGATGTATTTGTGGATGTGAATGTTGTAATCTTTACATTTCAGCATCGTGTAGTGAATGTTGTAATAGATTAGTTTCTATTTCTTTCATATCATCTTTAGTTTGAGTTTTTTATACTCACCCACGTTCTAGTAAGGTTATCCTGCCATAAACCATTGGTTTTTGGTGTCAGGTTGTCCTTAGAACGAAGTTTATATTAATCTCTCGATACTAGATTTTTGAGGTTGTTATTTCCTTTGGTTATTTGCAATTCATTTGGCTATCTTATTGTTTAAATTCCGCTGTTAATTTTTTTCGGTATAGTCCTATTTACGCCCCCCCCCTCTAGGACTTAATAGCTTGACCTTTTCAGTTTATCATTCAATCCATAAGTTAAAGGCATTTATTGGTATTTTCTTCAGAAGGGCGAGCTCTCAGTCCTAAAGGAAGGGGGGGGGGGGGTGAATAGGACTATGCCAAATAAAAAATAAATGTAGAATATAAATACAGATAACTGAAACAAATAACAACCTCAATTGCAATAGTATTGGGAGGTTGATACAAACGTTATTCAAAGGACAACCTTACACCAAAAACCAAAGTTTATTATAGGACAACCTGATTTCTTGAACTCAATTAGGATAAAAAACTCAAACTAATACAAGAAGCAATTGAAACAAATCTAGCTATTACAACATTCACCACAAGTACATGAAATAAATACAAGCATTCACCACATATAAATCACATACAACATCATCCACCAAACTCCAAGAATTATAGTGGTTTGGTGTGTATGCCAACTGTTCTAAAACAATCATACTTACTCCACTCCCAATAATCACAACCCACGTGATATTGACTTTCACTATGAAAGAAGGTTTTCTAAGGTTCACTTCAAAACCTTTACAATTGTGTTTTTAATGGGCTACCACAATTAAAAACCCCACGCTGAGATTTTTTGGCTATCTCAGTTAAAACCACACTAGACATTTTCTGGCAATCTCAAAAACTAAAAGCTGTAAATCAAATACATATCTGAAGATTCTCTTTTGATGTAGCCAGGTAGAACCGCTTCTTTGAAGATGAAGATGTCGAATGTTCAATCACACAAATGGAAGGGTTCTAGGTCTAAACGCATGTTAAATTAATCCAACCATGAGCTACTTCATTTCAATTTCTTGGATCTCGAAAGGGGTAGATTAGAATTCCCTTTTATCAAATCAGATTGAAGTAGCAAGAGATCAAGAAATTATAAATAAAAAAAATATAAAAAGAATCTTAAATTACCGTACAATAGCTTGACAATCACGGGGACTTATCTCTCAGAGTGGTGGTTTGAATTGACTTGGAATGAATGAAAAAAGATGAGAAAAGTCCTCTATTTATATGCTGAAAAATGGTTCCCTCAACTCGTCTAAGGCCAGCCTCAACTGGTCTTGAGAGGAACCAAATTTCAAAAATTTTGTCACAATCGGATGAAACTGACCCTCGACTGGTCGAGTGGGGCTCAAAATAGTTGTTGGAGTTCGAGTCGAGCCCTGCTCGACTAGTCGAGTCAGTCTCCATGACCGGTCGAGCAGGGTGCTCGACTGGTTGAGGACCTATCAGAAAATTTCAAAATTTTGAATTTAAATTTGGACTGGTCAATAAAAACCCTGGATTGGTTGAGCCAGAGCCTGGACTAGTCGAACATTGACTAGGACTAGTCGAAGCAAAGCCTATAATAAGCACAATGACCAAAATAAAATGTGCAATATGAATGACCTAAACGTAAGGTCTTTCTAGGGTCATTTATACATAAAATGTTGAACATTGAACTTATAGCTTTGGTAGATCCAGTAGATCTTCTTCTTGAAGAATTTGAAGCTTGAACTTGTATACTTGAAACTTGATCTTTTTCTTGACTACGAAGTGTACTTGAACTTGATCTTGCATTTGAAGTAGCATTTGAACTTGGTCTAGAACTTGAACATGTAATTGAACTTGGTCTTGAACTTAAAGTTAATGTTCGACTTGAAGTTGATGTAGATAGAACAATCTTCACAGCTTGTAACACATCTTCGTATGAAGGTGAACTTTCCATCAGTCAAAGGTCACTTGAAGGTGAACTGTACATCGTGAACAAGTCCATGATTCTAAAGTGGTTTGTCACTACAAAATTTGACAATACAGGGTGCTTGATATATAACATAGCACTTACATTCTCCCCCTTTGTCAAATTTGTGACAAAACTAACTTAGAAGATTTCACAATAATACACAAGTCCACAAACATCACAACTCCACTTCATGATATGACACTCTTTCAAAATACTTCCCCTCAATCTACTCCCCCTTAATCCGAGCTTGGTGACTTGTAGAGTACTTGTATTAATAAATACATATTTCCAAAAAAATGCAACTCTACACATACACCATATAATCACATAAACACAATCACAGAACTACTAAATTCTCCCCCTTTTTGTCACAACTTGATAAGGGAAGATAAATAAAAGAGTAGTAGAAAAAGAGCTTAAGTTATGAGCATAATTAAGCAAAGTATCAACATCAGCAAATTATACATAACAAGTTTAAAAGAAGTGAAAGTAAAAGTTTAACAGTAATACATGCCCAAAATATCAAGAAAAACTAGTCCGATCCAGATGAAGGTGTAACTGCTATGTTTTTTAGTTACTATGATTGTCAAATTTTGTAGTGCCAAAACCTCTTGGAACTTGTATCTTGTGTAACTAATTTACATATTCAAGATCATACAATTCGTGTACAAGAACAAAGGTCTTTACCTCAAGAACTTAAAGTACAAGTTCAAGATGTTCCAATTCAAGATTCAAGCATCACAAGTATAAAAGATATACAAGTTCAAGTACAATATCAAGTGATAGTTCAAGGTTTCAAAGCTTCAACTATGTCAAGACAGAGTGCTTTGTTTTAGAACTCAAAGCTCAAGGTGAAATACTATTCAAGTACTTCAAGTTCAAGATTCAAAGTACTTCAATATCAAACTTCGTATACTTCAAGATCAACTATCAACCAAAGCAAATGATGATTTAATGTTCAAATATCACTTATAAGGCATGTAAGACCCTAGTTTGACTATAAGATAGGTCATATTGATTGCATACTTAAATTGGGTCACTATATACTTCTATAGGTTGTTTCTCGACTAGTCTTAGCCTATGTTCGACTAGTCCTAGTACTGGCTCGACCAGTCCAAGAAATTCCTTGACTAGTCTAAGGTTTGTTACTAATTTTCAGGATTTTTTGTTGGACCTTCGACCAGTCTCGGAGACTGCTTGACCAGTCGAGTGAACAGTGCTCGACCAGTCGAGAAGGATCGGCTCAAAGTCCAACAACTAAATTGGGTCCCACACGACCAATTGAGAGCTGGGTACGACCGGTCGTGCAGGCCACTCAACCAGTCATGAAACGATCTTATCTTATCGCGCTAGAAATTTCAAAAGTTTGTTGGTCCTTTGACCAGTCAAGCTGTCCCCTGGACCAGTCGAGTGAACAGTTTTTGCACTCATAAATAGAGCACAATTTTAAGAGTTTTTCATTAAATTCAAGCAAAATCAAGACACCACTCTAAGAGATAAGTTTGTGATATTCTTAAGCTATTTAGTGCTCATTTAATATTCTCTTTAATTAGCTTTTTGCATTTGATTTTGAGATTCTATATTCTAATCTTATTTGAAGAAGGGATTGAAGTTTTCCCCTTTCTTAGAATGAAAATCAAATCAAGTAAGCCCAAGGTGATTTAATCTAAATTTCAATTAGAACTTAGAACATTTTCATAAGTGAGTGTGGACATTGAACATCTACGTTGAACATCTACTTTGAATTGGTTCTCCTGGGCTTTATTAAAGGAGAATATCTAGATAAGTATTTTACAATTCTGTTTTTTTTTTGAGATTGTACCAGGAAAAATCTCTTTCTTTTTTGGTTTGTCTGAGGTGATCCAAAAAACTCAGAGTGTGGGGTTTTCTGAATTGTGTAAGCCCACTTGAAAGACACAATTGTGAAGGTTTTAAGTGAACCTTGAAAAACCTATTGCATGGTGAACACTAATATCAGTTGTGTGATGATATTGGGAGTGGAGTAGTTGTGTGGCTGTTTTTCTAAATAGTTGGTGTACACACAAGCGAACCACTATAATTTCTGGTCTTGTGGTGATTGATTGATTGTGGCATTCTGTGAATGTTGTAATTTCCTTTTAAGCATTTGTGGAGAATGTCGTAATCTTTTATGCAAGTGTGGGAATGTTATAATATCTTAGTTTATTTTCTTTGTTATTTATTTATTTATTCCTCTGTATCGGTTTAAGATTTTGATACATAGATTATTCTAGGAATCAGGTTGTCCTACCATAAACCATTGGTTTTTGGTGTAAGGTTATCCTTATAACAACATCTGTATCAACCTCTCAATACTTGTACATCTGAGGTTGTTATTCATTTATGCTTTGTGGGATTGTTTAATGCTATCTTTATATATATATATATTTGTTTAAATTTTGCATTTAATTTTTAATTTAGCATAGTCCTATTCACTCCCCCCCCCCCTTATGACTCTTAACTCAGCCTTTTCAAGTGGTATCAAAGCCTAATAACTCACATAATTTTTTGGATTAATTTCCTGAGCTAATCGATCTAAGCTTTTTAAGATGTCAAATTTTGATAGTTGTTCAATCACTAGGCTTTCACCATTCGATGGCTCCAATTATGCTTATTGGAAATCCATGATGAGGATTTTCTTAAAATCCATGGATGAGAGTGTGTGGCAAGCCACAGTGACTAATTGGACCCCTCCTTCCACTGAAGTGACTGGTATTGATGGATCTAAAATGATAAAAGTCTCACCTTATTTTTCTTGGTCCGCTCTTTCGAAAAGTGAGAGTAGTGTCATTGCAAAGGCTTTAAATGCTATCACTTGCGCACTATCACCAGATGAATTCAAGAGAATTATATCCCGTGATACTGCAAAGTAAGCCTGAGATATTTTGAAAATGACACACGAGGGAACAACAATTGTTAAGAAATCTAAATTCCAAATCATCACAGCCAAATTTGAGAAAATACATATGGAAGATAGTGAAACTATCATGGACTTTTATACAAGATTGAATAACATTGTCAACTCTATGTGGGGTCTTGGTGATAGAATCCCAGAAAGTAAAGTCTGTGCAAAGATAATGCGATCCAATTCAAAGGTGATCGTGAACCAGGTGAAAGTGCCCTGGTTTGTCAAGTTACGTGAGTGTTGAGTTAGATTGTCTACTGAGCCTGATAGGAAGATCAATTCAAGTATCTGCCTCAACCGGATGTGTGCAAGCTCGCCACAGCTAAATCTAAAGCCTCACATCCCTTGTCTCAAAACACTAGGTGAATAAAACCCTTAAAAATAAGTTAGAAAAGCATAAGATTTTTAAGTGAGTAAATTTTTTTCAAAATAGGAAAATCTCCAAGTTTTTCTCGCCTTGTCGATTTTATCGAAGCACCCTCGATATGATCGACCTGCGTTGTCGAGTCCTCGATGCTTCATCGATATGATCGAAAAGATGACCAAATATGTCTAGCAACTTCACAACATATCTGGACGAATTATCAATATATTGATACGCTTATCGATACCATCGATACTCAAATCTCGAGACCATCGAAAGTGGCTCGATAAGATTGACAGGAAGATTTCCAATGCCCCTATTTTTTAGAGAAAATTATGAAATTCTTCGATATATCGATGCATTGTCCGATATGATCTGAAATCAAATATCGATAAGATCGGAAGTCCATCGATGATATCGACCATGGGCGCGCATTTCTTTCAGCAGATATTTCAGGTTGTTTTTAACTTTGATCGGGGGCCATTCGAGGAAATCGATATTCATATGTCGATGACATCGAGATGGAGTTGATTGCATCAAAATTGGACACAAACTGTCCAGCGAGTTTGCTGGTAAATCTATTGGATTTATTGATGCATCGACACTGCCTTCGATATCATCAATATAAAAATTCCAATGACATCGGCTGACCCTCGATCATATCCTAAAAACTTGAAATATTTCATGTTAAGTCTCTCTCATTTTTCAAGTGTCGATTGATCGAACCTACCATCGATGGAATCGGAGTTCGAAAACTGATGATATCGACAGTGGTTTCAATTTATCGACCATCTGTCAAAAGGTTTCAAAAGCGTATGACTTTGAGTTCAAGTCATCGAACGGACCATCGATGCTATCGAGAGTATATGCTCGATGATATCGAACTCAGTCATAAATGTGACCATTTTATATCCGTTGGAACCTTTTGCCTATATATAGAGGACTTGTCTATTGTTGCTGAGAGAGAGAAAGCAGAGATAGATTTTTAGTGTTTAACCTTAGATCATATACCCAAAGCCCTTTTTCTCAAGGAAGTTCATCCTCCAATCCACCCTCATCATTGATATTAAATAGAGTAGATTGGGGAATGAACTTCCGCATTCAAGGATCCTCTAGCTACTACCTAAATAACAAATCATTAAGCTGGGATGCCTTGAATGCATAAGGTTGGATCTACTCTATCTCCCTTATAGGAAAACTTTTAGAGAGTAAGATTTCACCTAGACCTTGACCCAACCCGAAGTTGAGTATTGGTAAATCATTATGTTGCAGATCAAGGGAGCAGAATACTCTTCATCGACAAGGAGGAGGAGATCTTTGGCATTGTGCCAAGAGGACACTTGTGATCATTCCTTTGTAGGATTGGGTCTTAAGTGGTTCTCACCCTTTGAAGTCCTTAAGGAGGCCTCCGGCGGGAGTGTATGTGGTGGGTGCATTGTGTGGACCCTTGCTTTATGGAGAGCTTAAACATCTGGTTAGGAGTGAACCAATAAAACTCCTAGGTTTGAGGTGAACCGTGTAGAAACCTCCAGTAGGGTCTTATGAAAGATCCTTGGCCAGTGTGCCTAAAAGTGGGTGCGTTGTGTTGACCCTTACTCGTGAGAGCATAAACAGTCAGCCTCAGTGTAGGTTGTAAAGGTTGAAGGTGAACCTGATTTAAAACCTTAGGTTTGAGGTGAACCTTTGTGAAACCTCCTTAGTGAAATCCGGTACATTCAAGGGTTGAGTGCGGTTACCGGGAGTGGAGTAGACAAGTAGTCGAACCACTATAAAAATGACTGTGTTTGTGATTGTTCTTCTTATGTGTTTGTCATTCATGTCAATGCATATATATATATATATATATATATATATCTAATCACACCTCAGACACATTCACAGTCATAGGTTATATACTACTACTTCTTGCATAGTTTATGATTGGATCCTCTATCAGGCTTGGAAGCCGGTAGAGTTATTTTGAGTAATCCTAATATATGTCGGTTGTTAGGATTAGTGTAATAGGATTTTAAAATAGACCATAAAAACTTTAAAAGTTCTATTCACCCCCCCTCTAAGACATATTGGCGTATTCCTTCTTCAACTAGTGCGATCTTCACTGCCATTTCAATTGGTATCAGAGCGGGTTTCTCTTTAAAGGCTTCACCGCCTAGAGAGTGATCTTGACTGAACTTGGGAATATGGCCAAAGGAGAGGGCTCATCAGTCACTAGACCTCCAGTATTTGATAGCTCAAATTATGCATACTGGAAGGCTATGATGCACTACTTTCTGAGATCTTTGGACCATGATGTTTGGGATATAGTTGAAAATGGATACGTGCCACCAACCAAACAAATTGTACTTGATAGTAGCACAACCATCACAAAACCCAAATCTAAAGAAAAGTGGACAACATTTGACAAAGAAAGGCAAACATCTGAAGTTAAGGCTATGAATGATATCTACTGTGTCGTTTCCCTGGATATATTCAATCAGATAAGTATGTGTGGGACATCCAAGAAAGCATAGGATCTATTGGAAACAACCCATGAAGGCACAAGCACTGTGAAGAGGTCTAAACTTCAACTCTCGACTTCACAGTTCAAAAGTCTCAGAATGGAAGAGTATGAGACATTTATGGAGTTTTTCACAAAGTTGAATATCATCTGTAACTCCATGGGTGGATTGGGAGAAAAAGTTCCGGTACCAAAAATTTATAGAAAAATCTTAAGATCTCTACCGAAAAATTTAATCCCAAGGTTACAACAATTGAGGAGTGTAGAAACATTGATGAGATGAAAGTAGAAGAATTGGCAGGTTCCCTACAAACTTTTGAACTACACTTCAAAAAAATCCCTAAATCTAAAACAATTGTCCTAAAAACTTCTAAGAAAACATTATATGAGGATAGTGAGAACGAAAATGAAGATGAAGATGAGGAAGTGGCCCTGCTGGCCCAACGATTCAGGAAATTCTTGTAAAAGAATCATGGTCGTCCTTCCAAGGGAAGAAAGGTGAACTATAAACCTTCTGCAGGCAAATTTGGTAAAAGAACCAAAGAACCACAATGTTATGCCTGTCATGGGTATGGACACCTATCAACTGAATGCCTAAATAGAAAAACTAAGTGCAAGGCAATGGCTACCACGTGGGATGATACTGAGGAGTCAAATTCAGAATCCAGTGACTCAGAAAGCAATGGAGATCAGAAATCATTGAAAATACTCATGGTCTCCACGGCATCAATCATTCCCACTGAATCTGAGAACGAGATAGAACAGCAAGCCACTGAATCATTTTCATCTGATAATGAGGAAACTAAAGAAGAAGAAAAGAATAAACTACAAGATGCCTATAATCAAGTTTATATTCATAGAATCAATATCCTTAAAAGACTTGGAATAGCGGAGAACAAAAGTAAGTTGCTGCAGAAAGATTTGGATAACACATTGGAAATCAACACACAATTGATAAATGATCTACAACAATATCATATGAATAATGATAAAATTGAACGAATTAATACTTTTCTTAAAAACAAGTCTGATAAACTGAATAAACAGGTGGAACTGCTAGAAGATAAGAATAGACTTCTTTGCAATGAACATCATACACTCCTGTTTGATCTAGAAGAATCCAAGAAGATGGCCAAGATAAACTAAAAGTTTTCCCAGAGTAGCGAAAAGCTAGAAAAATTGTTGGGGATGGGAAGACCTGAAAAAGATAAAAGTGGCTTAGGATATAAAAAATTTAAGTCAAAGGTTGGAAATGCAGCACCTAAAACTAAGAAATCTGTTGCTTCTGGGAGTAAAACCAGAACAACTCCAGCATGTCATTTGTGTGGAGATTTAGCTCATTTTAAGTTGGAATGCATAACAGCTAGGAGGACTAAACTTAACTCTGGTTAGAATCACGTTAACAAATTATCAACCAGAGAAATACAAAACTTCAAAAGTCCTCTGAAGGATATGAATAGATGCAATGTCCTTGCACCACCACTCAAATCGGTTAACAAAATGAAATGGATAAGGAAGAATTTGTTCAAACCATGCAATAGAATCTGAACTTGTGCTAAAACGAGATTTTTTTTAAGCTTAAAAATTTAGTCTTAGAAAAACTCTTATCTGGATTGTTTTGACATCATCTAGTCTTAGAAAAATCTCACATTTTAGGTTATTTTGAAAAAACTAAGTGCAACTTAGATTTTAAACCTCCCTAGTTGAAAACCAAAAATCTGAAAATAAAAAACTAAAACTTGAAGTCTCTTTGCTTTTGAGTTTGAAAGACACATGGAGGTATGCCTAAGGTGATCCCAAGTTTGAAAAACTCTTATCCGGATCCAGAAAATATGGCAATCGATCTGGATTGGGCTACAACAAAAGTATTCCTCCGAAACATAAGAATACTCCACCCAAATTTGTGGAAGGGGAGTCTTCTAACTCAAAAGGGAAAAGTCTGAATCAAAATTATTCAAAAAATGCTAAGACTTTTCAAACCTTAAAACCTAAACGCAACCATATCAACTATAAAAATTAGAATAGTAATCCTTTAGCTATGAAAATTGTTGAGTTACTTAAGGAGCTCTTAAAATCTAACTCAATGGGTTGGTCTTATAACAACTACAAATATAAGAAGACCAACTATACTCCTAAACCCAAAACTGTAATGAAATGGGTTCCTAAGGTTACTTGTTTGGTTGTCCACACTGCTTTCAAAGCTTCGAGCCATTCAAAGTGGTACCTAGACAGTGGTTGCTCCAGACACATGACAGGTGACAAAGGACTGTTCACCAATCTTAAAGACATGACAGATGGTTCAGTCACATTCGGTGATGGTAGCAATGGCAGAATTGTTGGCCAAGGTACGATTTAACTCTTTAACCTCCCTTTATTTGAGAATGTTTTATATGTAGAAGGGTTAAAACATAATTTATTAAGCATCTCTCAAATATGCGATAATAATCATAGTGCAAAATTTACTAACCAAGGGTGTGAAATTTTAAATAAAAATGGTTCTGTAATATTAATTGGTCGCATAACTTCTGAAAACTGCTACATTGTTTGTGATTCAAGATCATTTAATCTATCGTGTCACATGGTCCAACCCGATGAGACCGAATTATGGCATAAATGCCTTGGACATGTACACTACCGTAACTAGTATAGATTGAGCAAAAGAGAGTTAGTAGGAGGTTTACCCAAAATACAGAAAGTAGACAAAATATGTGGGGAATGCCAGATTGGCAAACAAACCAGGAGTACTCACAAAAAGGTGAACTACAATGCCATATCGAAACCACTCGAACTTCTCCACATGGATCTCATTGAACCAAATAGAACAGAGAGTCGAGGTGGTAAGAAGTACATTCTGGTAATTGTTGGGTAGTCTTCTTGAGAGAGAAATCAGAAACTCTCGATGAAGTAAAGAGGATACTTAAACGTATCCAAATGGAAAAATAATCATAAGTCTCTAAGATCTGTAGTGATCATGATTCGGAATTTGAAAATAGCGGTTTTGAGAAAATTTGCAGTGATTAGGGAATATCACATGAATATTCTGCGTCTAAAACACCACAACAAAATGGTATAGTGGAAAGGAAAAATAGAGTGCTTCAAGAAATGAAAAATGTAATGCTCAATAGTATGAAGCTTCCTAAAAATCTTTGGGCTAAAGCCGTTAATACAACTTGCTATATAATTAACCATGTTTATACTAGAAAATCAAATGGTAAAGTGGCTTATGAAATGTGGTTTGATAAGAAGCCTACTGTTAAATACTTTCGAGGTTTTGGCAGCAAGTGCTACATCTTACGTGACCGAGAAAATCTGGGTAAGTTTGACACCAAAAGTGATGAAGGTACATTTTTAGGATATGCTCTAAATAATCGAGCGTATCGGGTTCTTAACAAGAGGACTGATATAATTCAAGAGTCCAATAATGTGGTTATAGACGATCACTTGAATACACTTGTCTCAAGTTAAGAAAATGATGAAGTTCTTTTAATTGATAAATTAGATTCTTCATCAAGTTAAAATAACACTGAACTGAGGACAGTTAAAGACCATCCTTCTAATCAAATCCTTGAAAACTCTCTCATTGGTGTATGCACTCATAGACAACTTGAAGATATGTGTAACTACGTGTGCTTTACATCTCAGATAGAACCGGCTAACGTAAAAGAAGCTCTTACTGACGAAAACTGGATTGTAGCGATGCAAGAAGATCTCAATCAGTTTGTAAGAAATGATGTCTGGTACTTAGTTCCAACACCAAAAAATAAACACATTATCAGAACAAAATGGATTTTCAAAAATAAGTATGATGAACTTGGTAATATTATTAGAAAAAAGGCTAGGCTGGTTGTACAAGGGTACACTCAAATAGAAGGCATGATTATGATGAAACCTTTGCCCCAGTAGCTCGTCTTGAATCAACGCTTTAGAAAGTTCAAAAGATACCAAATGAATGTAAAGAGTGCATTCTTAAATGGTGATTTACATGAAGAAGTGTATGTTGAACAACCAACGGATTTTGAAGACCCTAAGCATGCTAATCATGTCTACCACCTGAAAAAGACACTCTGTGGTTTGAAACAAGCTCCCAGGGCATGGTATGAAAAGTTGATTAAGTTTCTACTAAGTCATAACTTTATAATGAGAAGTGTTGATAGGACATTGTTTGTAAAGAAACATAATGTCATATACTAATAGTGCAAATCTATGTTGATGATATTATATATGGATCTACCTACTCTAACATGACTGTTGAGTTTGCAAATCTTTTGAAGTCTAAATTTGAAATGAGCATGGTTGGAGAACTAAACTATTTCTTAGGGTTATAAGTCAAACAACTACCTGATGGTTTCTTTAGCAATCAAACCAAATATGCTCCGAACTTAGTTAAAAAGTTTGGATTTGAGAGTGGAAAAACTTTTGATACTCCAATGAGTACTACTCTAAAACTCTTTAAGGATTCAACAAGTAAAAGTGTAGATCCTAAGTTGTATCGTAGTATGATTGGTAGTTTACTTTATTTAATTGCAAGCTAACCTGATATTGCATTTAGCATAGGAATTTGTGCTAGATATCAATCTGACCCTCAAGAGTCACATCTAATTGTTGTTAAGTGCATTTTGCGATATGTCGATAGTTTAGCAAATCTTGGTCTCTAGTATTCACATGATACTAGTGTACAATTATTTGGTTACACGGATGCTGATTGGGCTGGTAACATTGATGATCGTAAATCAACCAATGGTGGTTGTTTCTATGTAGGGAATTGTTTAGTTTCTTGGCTAAGTAAGAAACAAAGTTCCGTATCGCTCTTAACAACTAAGGCTGAATATATTACGGCTGGTAATGCTTGCACTTAGCTTATGTGGATGAAAAGAATGCTGAGCGATTACGGAATTGCGGAAGAATCCAATGTTTTATATTATGATAATTCAAGCGTAATTAATATCTCTAAAAATCCAATTCAGCATTCACAAACTAAGCATATTAACATTATATATCAATATATTCATGAATTAGTGGAAGACAAGACAATTTCTTTGGATTATATTCCAACCGAGATTCAACTAGCTGACATATTCACAAAAACGCTCGACAAAAGCAGGTTTGCAAAATTGAAATTTGATCTTGGTATGTGCAAAATGAACTGATGATTTGTGCCTTTTTGTATCATAATGTATATATTTTTATTTTGATTTTTTTTATAATTCAAAATTTATGAAAAATTATAAATTTTGTGAGGTGCACGACCAGTCGAGTACATACTCGACCAGTCGTAGCACGACCGGTCAAGCATGTACTCGACCTGTCGTGAAACACGGGTTTGACCTTTTATTTGGAAAAAAAATCATTTTTTCTTCATTTGAGTCTTCTTCTCCAACGAGCCCTACCTCAACCAGTCGAACCCATCTTCAATTCTGCCATGGTTAGTGAGTTATTTTCGATTTTCTTATAGATTCTAGTCCTTTGCACTTCATTTTCTTCATTTGTGTGGTTTATTTCACTTTATGATTGTTTTGGAGGTTTTCTATCAAAAAATCTGATCTACTAGAAACCCATCTATCCTCTTTTATAATCTCTTTATTATAAATGGAGGGTAGAACTAAGAAGAAAGGATCTCATGGTCCTTCTTCATCTCGTTCGGCTCCTATCATGGTGCGCCACCTTCGGTCGCCCGAGGAAGATCCCAGTTATGTGTGAGATATTATTCACTTGCGCAATGTGATAGTAGAACGAACTGTTAATCCTGATCATTTGACATCGTTTGATGTTGTTCCTCTCCTTTAGTCTGTAGGATAGGATAATATATTGCATTGGGGTGGACTTGCATACCGTTCCATTGTGCAGGCTATGTATGCTTGCATTACTGGCTTTTCTGTTTAGAATCTGACATTTACTATTACGACCAGAGAAGGTCCAGTTAATGTGGACGGACATCTTATTTCTGGGTTAATAGATATACCTATCAATGACGAAGGTATTCCCATTAGTTCTCTTGTGGACAAACCTTCTGAACCTGAGAAGCGAATGCTCAGTAGAGATTTATGTAATATGGATGCAGAATGGAGTATTGGGAATGTACTCGCCTCCAAGTTTATGTTACCCAGATACCAAATCCTTCATAGGATTTTCATTTCAAATGTCTATCCTCAATCTGGTAACAAAACCAAGCTTACTACATTCATGGTTCGTATTCTCCATTCTATCATTTATGGAGTATCTATATGTTTTCCTTCTCTGATTTGTCATACCATAATTCAGTTCTGTCTCCACCTAGGTCACAGTAATATACCCTTTGCTTATCTTATGACTGTGTTAGCCACCCATAGTTTAGTGGCTATGCCTGTTGGGGAAGCTCTCATTCATCATCTACCCTTCAACAATTCTAACATTAATAAGATGGATTTGAAGTTGGCCCCAGGACAAGTTGATAGGGGTGCTAGTGGAGCTGCGTACGCACATGAAGAGGAGGGTGATTTGCCTCTAGATGATATCAATATGGATGACATTTTTTATGAAATTGAATCCGATTCTGTTGATGATCCTGATTATCAGCCATCTGATTATGATGCGCGTTTGAGCTTACTTGAGGAGAAGGTTGAAGGTATGCATGTGTCCCAAGAAATGCAATTTAAATATATGCGCAAATTTCTTAGGCGCATTAATAAGGAACTTCATCAAATTCATCCTACTATACCTGGTCCTTCTGGTTCGAGTTAGTTTTTGAATATTTGTTGTGTAATAACTTTTAACATACTTGAATTTCTCTTGTATTATGTGCTTGGACATGCTTGCTTATTATTGTGGACTTGGTTAACTGGTTAACTTATTCATATCTTCTCTTATTACTCATTACTCTTTTATTTACTTTCTTATTTATCTTTCTTCTATTATCATTTATTGGTTCTTTCCTTTGTCATATTGTGACAAAAAGGGGGGAGAATTTTATCATGCCTATTTCATTATGATAAATGTGTGAAGAATATGGGTAGCATTTTTTTTTTTTGCTATATGGTATCAAGGGAGAGTATTGATGAGTTTTGATGTGTATTGATGTGAGTATTGAAGCATATTGATTTGACCACTTTGAAACTGGTGCATGATTCTTTGACCAGGTTGAAACTGGTGCATGATTCTTTATTGCGCATGTATGATATATATATATATATTTTTTTGTATTTTGTTTTGTCACTAATTTGACAAAGGGGGAGATTATAACTGCTATGTTTTCTAGCTCCTATAATTGTCAAATTTTGTAGTGCCAAAATCTCTTGGAACTTGTATCTTGTGTAGCTCGTTTACATATTCAAGATCATACAATTCATGTACAAGAATAAAGGTTTTTACCTTAAGAACTTCAAGGACAAGTTCAAGATGTTCCAATTCAAGATTCAAGCATCACAAGTATAAGAGATATACAACTTTAAGTACAATATCAAGTGATAGTTCAAGGTTTCAAAGCTTCAACTATGTCAAGACAAAGTGATTTGTTTTGGAACTCAAAGCTCAAGTGAAATACTATTTAAGTGTTTCAAGTTCAAGATTCAAAGTACTTCAATATCAAGTTTCGTATACTTCAAGATCAACTATCAACCAAAGCAAATGATGATTTAATGTTCAAATATCACTTATAAGGTATGTAAGACCCTAGAATGGCTATAGGATAGGTCATATTGATTGCATACTTAAATTGGGTCACTATATACTTCTATAGGTTGTTTCTCGACTAGTTTTAGCCTATGTTCGACTAGTCCTAGTACTGGCTTGACCAGTCCAATGTTTGTTACTAATTTTTGAGATTTTTTGTTGGACCTTCGACTAGTCTTGGAGACTGCTCAACCAGTCGAGCAGGCTCGACTCAAATTCCAACAACTAAATTGGGTCCCACACGACCAATCGAGAGCTTGGTTCGACCGGTCGTGCAGGCCACTCGACCAGTCGTGAAATGATCATATCTTATCGTGCCAGAAATTTCAAAAGTTTGTTAGTCCTTGAACCAGTCGAGTTGTCCCCTGGACCAGTCAAGTGAATAGTTTCTGCACTTAGAAATAGAGCACGATTTTCAGAGTTTTTCATTAAATTCAAGCAAAATCAAGACACCACTTTGAGAGATAAGTTTGTGATATTCTTAAGCTATTTAGTGCTCATTTAATATTCTATTTAATTAGCTTTTTGCATTTAATTTTGAGATTCTATATTTCAATCTTATTTGAAGAAGGGATTGAAGTTTTCCCCTTTATTGGAATCAAAATTAAATCAAGCAAGCCCAAGGTGATTTAATTTAAAATTCAATTAGAATTTAGAACCTTTTCATAAGTGAGTGTGGACATTGAACATCTACGTTGAACATATACTTTGAATTGGTTCTTCTTGGCTTCATTAAAGGAGAATATCCAGATAAGTATTTTACATTTCTGTTTTTATTTTTTTGAGATTGCATGTGCTAAGAAAAATCTCTTTCTTTTTTGGTTTGTCTGAGGTGATCCAGAAAACTCAGAGTGTGGGGTTTTTTTAATTGTGTAAGCCCACTTGAAAGACACAATTCTGAAGGTTTTAGGTGAACCTTGAAAAACCTATTGCAGAGTGAACGCTAATATCCACTGTGTGAGGATATTTGGAGTGGAGTAGTTGTGTGGCTATTTTTCTAAACTGTTGGTGTACACACAAATGAACCACTATAATTTCTGGTCTTGTGGTGATTGATTGATTGTGGCTTTCTATGAATGTTGTAATTTCTTTTTAAGTATTTGTGGAGAATGTTGTAATCTTTTATGCAAGTGTGGGAACGTTGTAATAGCTTAGTTTATTTTCTTTCCTATTTATTTATTTATTTATTCCTCTGTATCGATTTGAGATTTTGATACACAAACCGTTATAGGAATTAGGTTGTCCTACCATAAACCATTGGTTTTTGGTGTAAGGTTGTCCTTAGAACAACATCTGTATCAACCTCTCAATACTTGTACATTTGAGGTTGTTATTCATTTTTGCTTTGTGGGATTATTTAATGCTATCTTTATTTATATTTTTTTAAATTCTGCATTTAATTTTTAATTTGGCATAGTCCTATTCACCCTCCCTCTAGGACTCTTAGCTTGGCCTTTTCACAAGGAGGTGGAATGGATGGATCAATCTAATGCAGTCCCTTAGTTTTGCGTCAAAAATACTTACACATATATTTCATTTGACTATCCTGGGATATTTTCAATGCATCCACCTTCTCCTTTAAAGCGCAAAGGCGCTAATCATATCAGGTGGCTGATAATCAGGATGAGCCTCAAAATCATCTGATTCTAACTCATCAAATATATCTTCTATCATGGTGTCGGTTAGTATGACATCTTCTTCTTCATAAAGGGATCCTAACTATGCAACTCAACGGTCGAGTACATGCTCGACCCGTCGAGCCACGACTGGTCAAGTATATGCTCGATCGGTCGTGCAACCTCTAAAAAATCAAAATTTTATTCAATTTTATTCAAAATTATTTACATAAAAATATATATAAAATAAAACATGCAAACATGATAAACTCAGTTAGAATTATACATACCAATATCCATTTTCAACTTAAAAAACCTATTCTTGTCAAGTGGTTTAGTAAATATGTCCGTAAGTTGATTTTCCATTTTAACGTATTCCAATGAAATGATTTTATCTTCTACTAATTCTTGAATATAATGATACCGAATGTCAATATGTTTAGTACGGGAATGCTGGATGGGATTTTTATAAATATTAATTGTGTTAGAGTTATCGCAATTCAATATCATTATATCTTGTGCTATACCATAATCATTGAGTATTCTTTTCATCCACACGAGCTGGGTACAAGCATTTCCAGTTGCAATATATTCACCCTCAGCTGTGGATAATGATACAGTACTCTGTTTCTTATTATGGCAGGAAACTAAACAATTCCCAACATAAAAACATACACTACTAGTAGATTTTCTATCATCTATGTTCCCAGCCCAGTTAGCATTCGTATATCCAGCTTATTGAACGTTAGTATCATGCGGATACCAGAGGCTTAGATTAGATGTACTTGCAACATATATAATAATATGCTTGATAACAATACGATGAGATTCCTTAGGATCTAATTGATATCTAGCACAAATACCTACACTGAATGTTATATCAGGTCGGCTCGCAGTTGAGTATAGCAAACTACCAATCATACTACGATATAACCGAGGATCTATACTTTTACCTGTCATATCCTTTGAAAGCTTAAGAGTCTTACTCATAGGAGTATCAAATTTTTTGTCATTCTCAAATCCAAATTTCTTAACTAGGTTTAAAGCATACTTGGTTTAAGAAATGAAGATACCGTCTTCTAATTGTTTAACTTGTAAACCTAGAAAGTAGTTGAATTCTCTCACCATACTCATTTCGAACTTAGATTTCATCAACTCTGTAAACTTGATGGACAAGTTAGAGTAAGTAGAACCATAGGTAATCTCATCAACGTAGATCTGTACTATTAGTATGTGTTCATTGAATTTTTTAACAAAAAAGAGTTTTATCAACACTCCCTATAACAAAATCATGACTTAGTAAGAACTTAGTCAATTTCTCATACCATGCCCTGGGAGCTCGTTTCAAACCGTAAAGTACCTTTTTAAGGCGATACACATGATTAGAGTGTTTAGGTTCTCAAAACCCTTAGGTTGTTCAACATAAACCTCTTCATGTAGATCACCATTTAGAAATGCACTTTTAACATCCATTTGATAGATCTTAAACTTTTTGAAACATGTAATGGATTTGAATAATGTGATGGATTTAAGATGAGCTACTGGGGTAAAGGTTTCATCATAATCGACTCATTCTATTTGAGTGTACCCTTGTATAACCAGTCTAGCCTTGTTTCTTATTATATTCCCTAACTCACCAAATTTATTTTTTAAAATCCACTTGTTCCAATTATATGTTTATCAGATGGTCTTGACACTAAATACCATACATCTTTCCTAACAATTTGGTTTAGTTCATCTTGCATGGCAACTATCCAATTTTCATCAGTGAGTGCCTCTTTTACGTTGGTTAGTTCGATTTGGAAAGTAAAACTGTAACGACCCGTAAATTTCTGTACATTGGGTCGAGTACCACCTCGACCAGAAATCACGTAGGATTAAATTCTTTAGAAATTTAACAAAGTTAACTAAGTACTAAACTCGATTAGCCATGAAATCCGTTAGGATCGCTTTAAATATGATCTGCAAGACCCAAAAGTTGCAGAATCATTGACGCTAGGTTACCCTAAAGTTTATAACCAAACTCATTTCTCGTCTGCTCTCGGGAATAAAACGAAACTTCGTATTAGGTCTAGATCGCACATCGGAAGTCCGATTAACCCGAAGCTAAGGAACTAGGACCGCCCCACTGGGCTTAACAATCATCTCAAAAATCAGCTCCATCCGATGTTCCATGGCCATTCGCTTCGATCCAGAGCGAGGATGTGTGAAAAACACTATTCCCATTCCAAAATAAATATCTGGAATAGTGATCTGGCATCATTCGTTGACGCGTCAGTATTAAGCAACCCGACCGTCAGAATCGACAAATTACACCCTCGGATTAAGAAAAATTTCAGGAACATTTACATGCACTTGGAATTTCTGATCGTGGCCCACTGACCGTCGAACTGAAAGTGGTCCGCCACGTGCGATCTGGGAATCCGATCGAGTCAAAAACATAATCCCACGTAGATCCATAGATGGCGAGCTTAAGTCTGACGTTTGGTTCAAGGAAGGCCACCAGAACCTCCCTTTTTAGCTGGAAAAGTGACGAATATCCTATATTAGCAGTACCCCTTGAACCTGAGTCTAATTTCAGAATGTTTTTGGCTATAAAAGGAGCTTAGAACAGCCCCTCTCACAGCCATATGAATTTGGGATTTTAACCCTAGAGAGAGAGAGAAAAAGAGGGAGAATAGTTTGGGATTTGTGGGAGATCTTCCTCCTACTGCTTTGGATTGTTACACGGCCTACACCGCTTCATTCCAGGTGTTTTCCCGGCGGTATCCATCCCATTTGAAGGTAAGAAACCTTAACCCTAGGTCTGATTTGTGGTAGAATTGTCGTAGGCTATGTAACAACTAACCGATTCCGCTCTTTAGGCTAGAAAACTCCCGTATACGGAAGGTTTGCTACCCTTGCTGATTCGTTGCGTTTCAAAAGGCAAAGGTGAGGACTTTAACTGTATAAGTTACGGTTTTCAATGCTTTCAATATCAGATAATGATAGATTCATGATCTGCATGTAAATGCACATGTACAAAGTGCTTTCCGTTTCCTGTTTCGATTAACGTTGTAGAAATTGGAATTTCACATACTCTAGGTATACATAGAAATACCGTATACGTATTTTTTTTGGAAAAACGTTTGACATGTTTATTTAATGTATGATTATATGATATATGGATAAAATACTAATTTGGCGAAAGGAATCGCTGAAATACATGTTCATGTGTAAATGCTACGTATGTTGAAATTGTGTATTCTAGAAATACCGTATATGTATTTTTTTTGGGAAAATGTATAACATGTTTATTTAATGTATGATTATACAATATATGTATAAAATACTAGTTTGGCGAAAGGAATCGCCAAAATACATGTTCCCTTGTAAATGTCAAGTATGTTGAAATTGTGTATTCTAGAAATACCGCATGTGTAAAATTTGGAAATGTAATTGTCATGATTATTTGTTGTATGGATATGGTATACACGGATAAAATAACCGCTTGGCGAAAGAATAGCCCTAATATGCTTTTGCTAACATACGTCGTGTATGTTGGAATAGCGTATTCTAAGTGTTCGCGTAGATGTTTGTGTGTGTAAATGTTTGAGTGTTAGTGCCTTAGAGAGGTGCTAATATGGGATTCCCGACTCCCTTAGAGACATGTAGGACCCCTCTCCATGTGGTGGTTAGCTATAACCACTCACTTGAGATGTGGATGTAATTGTATCCCTATGTGTATAGTGCTTTACAACATGCTTTACAACATGCCTTAATTCATGCTTTACTTCATGCTTTATAACATGCCTGTTAACATGCTTTACTTCATGCTTAACTTCATGCCTTACAACTGTTTGAGTTTGGGACTATGCCTATAGTCCAAGCATCCGGTACTAGACTTGCGGTTGTGGCTGAGATTCATATCGCCACAACGGACGTGTCTGGCGAACCCGAGTCGTATTTTAGTTGGCGATAGTGGTTGGCCACACGGAGTACTTTTGCGCTCCATATCGCTCAACTTGTGGTGCGCTCGAGCTAGTCAGGCCCGTCAAGTAAACCGGAGTGTATATGTATGTTCACCATGTTTGGTCGCTACTGCTTGAACCTAGGGTACCAAACTTACCGATGGCGATCCGTTAACCATGGTACCTCGATCCGCTAAGACGCATGAGCCGGAATGGTGGTATGGGACACCGTGGTCGAGCTGTCGGCCTACGCTGGGGTCATGTGCCTCCCCGTAGTGACCATTGCGCAACTAAACTCGTGAGCCGATTATGGTGGTATGGAACACTATATTCGAGCTGTCGATACTTACGGCGAGAGCCGAGTACGGTGAGACCTATGCTCGTGCTGACGGGCGACGAGTCCTCCGTAGTATCTTCGAGTAACTCCAAGTGTCTGTGATTGGTGACGAGTCTTTCACAGTAACTAGAGTATGAGTTGAGCCGAGTACGGTGAGACCTGTACTTGAGCTGACGGCTAGTGATTGAGCCAAGTACGGTGAGATATGTACTTGAGCTGACGGCCAGCAATTGAGCCGCATACGGTGAGATCTGTATCCGCGTTGACGGGTGACGAGCCCTTTGCGATCCCTTCACTATGCTTCTCAAACCATAATATCGTATGAGATTAGCTAGGATTGACGACCCTAGAATGGATCATGTTTGGGAATGATATAAGGGAGGTACCTTAGTTTTCCAATACTGCTGGTTGAAATGGATTAATAAAAACTTGGTAATCATGAGCATCATCGCACTGCATGTGCTTTGTAGATGTGGCGCACTGAGGGAGTTAGCATTCGCGAACGTAAGATGATGTCGCTTGAGGGTGGTTTAGCAAGGGCATACAGCATCATGTCATATCATTTTTGCATTTAATAAGAGTAGTTAGAAATGTTTGAATTGTACTGTGTTATCATTACTGCTTGATTGATTTGATAACATGTTAACCTACGCTTTATTGTTCCACTGAGTTAGCTACTCACTCCCACGTTACGGGACGGTGTTTGCAACACCCACCAGACTCTGTCGCAGGTGTAGATGGCGCCTCTGTTCAGGAGCCGGAGCTCAATTTCGAGGAGGATCAGGAGGAGTTCTCCTTTATGCAGTACTCTAACGGCTATGCTTAGGCCGACTGCATCGCGGGGATTCCAGGGCTTATCTACAGAGTTGTCTTTTGATTTTTGACTTAGAAAAAAAATACATGTATATTGGTACTCAGTTAGTACTCATACTCTGGAGTTCACAAAATTTTGATACTCTACATATTTTAAATATAAAATTTCAGTCTTCCGCTTGCCTTTATACAATTGAACTGGAGTATGAATTACTGTTTTGGTATAATCTCTTTCATGTTTATTGCGCTAACTCAGACAACATTTAACCATCATTGTGTATGTTGCATAAGTGATGCGTTGGAACTCGAGAGTTGAGTTCATACTCGACCCCTGAATTTCAGGGCGTTACAAAAACACACATAATTACATATGTTTTCCAGTTGTTTTCGAGTATGCACACCAGTGAGAGGGGTACCTAGTATTTGATCAGTAGGATGGTCTTTAACTAATCGTGGTTTAGTATTGATTTAATAAGATGAGGAGTCAGGTTTATCAATTACAGTGACTTCATCATCTTCCAAACTAGATGTTGGTGTGTTCAGGTGATCATTAATAACAACATTTATAGATTCTTGAATAACACCAATTCTCTTGCTAAGAACACAATATGCTTGATTATTCAAAGCATAACCTAGGAATATCCCTTCATCACTCTTAGTATCAAACTTCTCTAAATTTTTTTGGTCTCGTAAAATATAGCACTTACTTCCAAAAATTTGAAAGTATTTAACTATAGGTTTCTTATTAAACCACAATTCATAAGCCATTTTATCTTTAGATTTTCTAATATAAACACAATTTATGATATAACATGCAGTATTAACAGCTTCAGCCCATAAATTTTTAGGTAACTTCATGCTATTTAACATTACATTAGCCATCTCTTGTAGCACTATATTTTTTTTTCAACAGCCCCATTTTGTTGAGGCGTCTCAGGAGCAGAAAACTCATGCGCTATACCATGATCGCTACAGAACTTCTCAAAATTATTATTTTCGAATTCGGATCCATGATTTCTTCGAATCTTAACAACATTCATTTATTTTTCAGTCTGAATACGCTTGAGTATTCTTTTAACTTCATCGAGAGTTTCAGATTTTTCACTCATGAATGCAACCCAAGTAAACCTGGTAAATTCATCCACAATTACCAAGAAATACTTCTTACCACCTCTACTCTCCGTTCTAATTAGCATGAGAAGATTCGTGTGAAAAAGTTCAAGAGGTTTAGATGTGGTAGAGGAGTTCACTTTCTTGTGACTACTCTATGTTTGTTTTTCAATTTGACATGCACCACATATTTTATCCATTTTCTTCATTTTGGGTAGACTCTAACAAGATCGACTTTGCTCAATTTATACAAATTTCGGTAGTTCACATGTTCAAGGCATTTATGCCATAACTCGTTATCATCGGTTTGGACCTTGTAACAAGATAATTTAGATTAGCAAGATTCATTCATGATATAGCAATTCTCAGATGTTCTACGACCATTTAATATTACACGACCTTTCTCATTTGAGATCTCGCATCCATGATTTGTAAATTTAACACTGTTTGTTATCACATATTTGAGATATGCTCAAAAGATTGTGCTTAAGTCCTTCTACAAATAAAACATTTTTAAAATGAGGAAGGTTAGAAATATGAACCATACCTTGGCTAATTATCTTACAGTTGTTTCCATCACCAAAAGTGACTGAGTCATCAGTCATTTCTTTGTAGTTGGTGAACAAATCTCTGTCACCTATCATGTGTCTTGAGCAACCACTATCTAGGAACCACTTTGATTGACTCGAAGCCTTGAAGGTTGTATGAGCAACTAAACAAGTAACCTTAGGGACCCATTTCATTGTAGTTTTGGGTTTTGGAGCACTGTTGGTTTTCCTTTGCTTGAGATTATTATTAACTCTCATATTAGAGTTAGATTTGAGAAGCTCCTTGAGTAAGTCCATAATTTTTTCAGCTAAAGGATTATAGCATTGTTTTCTAAAGCCGACATTATTAGTATTGACTTTAGAAGCTTTAAAAGTTTTTACATTTTTAGAGTTGTTTTGATTATTATATTTCTAGCCCTTTACTTTCGAGTTAGAGGATTCTCCTTTGACAAATGTAGGAGATACACTCTTATTTTTCAGAGGCATGTATTTGTCATAGCCCAGACTCGATCTGTCTCCACATGTTCTAGATGCAGTTAATAACTTTTCAAGTTTAGGGTCTCAATGGGCATACCTCCATGTATCCTTTGAACTCAATAGGGAAGAAACTTCGAGTTTTAGTTTCTCATTTCCTGTTCCTAAATTTTCAAGTTCAGATGTTTTAAAATTCAAATCACATTTTGTTTTTTCAAAATGATCAGAAATATGAGAATTTTCTAAAATAGATTTTTTCAAATTCCTCTTTCAATTTCATAAATTTCTCTTTTTGAAGTTTTAGCTTGATAGCAATCTTACAATTCTCCCTGTATAGGGCATTATAGGCATCCTGAAGATCACCTTCATTATCATTTTCAGGGTCACTCCTTAGAGATTCAGATGTGTCACAACTATCAAAGGAGGTGACTCTGACAAGAGCCATTAAAGCCTTAACTTCATTTGAAGTTTCGGGTTCAGATTCATCCAACTCATAAGTAGCTTCAGAGCTAGATGATTCATTCCATGTGGCTAACATGCCTTTTCACTTTGGCTTGTCTCTCTTTGGACACTTATTTTCCAAATGCCCATATTCATGGCAGTTGAAACACTGGCTATCTTTTAGAGATTTTCATGATTTAGATTTACCCTTTTTCTTCTCAGAGGGTTTTTGAAAATCAACTTTTTTCTTACTTTTAAAAATCTTGTAAAACTTTTTTCGCAAGTAAAGCCATATCATCCTCTGAGTTTTCATAATCAGAATTAACATTACTATCATGAGAAATAAATTTGGATGATTTAACTCATATGTTTGAAGTGAACCAACAAGTTCCTCAACCTTCATGTGATCTGTGTCTCTAAGTTCCTGAATGGCAATCACCTTGGAATTAAATCTCTCAGGAAGTGATCGCAGTATTTTTGCACGGACTTTGCTTTCTGAGATACCATCTCCAAGACCCCACATAGAGTTGACTATGTCATTTAGTTTCATATAGAAGTCCATGAAAGACTCATTTTCTTCAATACGAATTTCCCCAAACTTATTAGTGAGGATCTGAACTTTAGATTTTTTTTTACAATAAATGTACCCTCGTGTGTCATTTTAAGAATGTCCTATGCTTGTTAAGCAGTATCACAAGAAATAATTCTTTTGAATTCATCAGGTGATAGTGCACAAGTGATTGAATTTAAAGCCTTAGCATTCGCACTGCTCTCATTTTTATGAAGAGTAGTCCACATATATAACGGTGTTTCCTTTAGGGACTTGGTTCCATCATTGCCTAGAACTTTAGACATTAGTAGATTCCATCTAGTCACTGTGGCTTGCCACATGCTTTCATCAATGGATTTAAAAAATATCCTCATCCTGGCTTTCCAATAAGCATAGTTGGAGCCATCAAACGGTGGTGGCCTAGTAATAGATAGGCTATCAAAATATGACATACTGAAAGCTCTAGATCGATAAGCTCAGGAAATAAATCCAATAGAATGATACACTTAGCTCTGATACCACTTGAAAAGGGTGAGCTCTCAGTCCTATGGGAGGGGGGGGGGGGGGGGCATTGAATAAGACCATGCCAAATAAAAAATAAATGCATAATATAAATACAGATAGCTGCAATAAATAACAACCTCAATTGCAATAGTATTGGGAGGTTGATACAAACGTTGTTCAAAGGACAACCTTATACTAAAAACCAAAGTTTATGGTAAGACAACCTGATTTCTTGAACTCAATAAGGATAAAAAACTCAAACTAATACAAGAAGCAATTTAAACAAATCTAGCTATTACAACATTCATCACAAGTACATGAAATAAATACAAGCATTCACCATACATAAATCACATACATCATCATCCACAAAACTCTAAGAATTATAATGGTTCGGTGTGTACACCAACTGTTCTAAAACAGCCACACCTACTCCACTCCCAATAATTATAACCCATGTGATATTGACTTTCACTATGAAAGAAGGTTTTCCAAGGTTCACCTCAAGACCTTTACAATTGTGTTTTCAATGGGTTACCACAATTAAAAACCCCACGCTGAGATTTTCTGGCTATCTCAGTTAAAACCACAATAGAGATTTTCTGACAATCTCAATAACCAAAAGCTGTAAATCAAAAACTTATATGAAGATTCTCTTTTGATGTAGCCCGGTAGAACCGCTTCTTTGAAGATGAAGATGTTCAATGTTCAATCACACAAATAGAAGGGTTCTAGGTCTAAATGAATTTTAAATTAATCCAACCTTGGGCTACTTTGATTCAATTTCTTGGATCTCAAAAGGGGTAGATCAGAATTCCCTTTTATCAAATCAGATTGAAGTAGCAAGAGATCAAAAATTTAGAAATAAAAAAGCTATAAAAAGAATCTTAAATTATCGTACAATAGCTTGACAATCATGGGGACTTACCTCTTAGTGTGGTGGCTTAAATTGGCTTGGAATGAATGAAAAAACCTGGGAAAAGTCCTCTATTTATAAGCTGAAAAATGGTTCCCTCGACAGGTCTAAGGTCACCCCTCAATTGGTCCTTAGAGCAATCAAATTATAAAAAATTTGGCCCGATCGGATAAAACTGACCCTCGACTGGTCAAGCATGGCACTTGACTGGTCGAGTGGGGCTCAAAATAGTTGCTGGAGTTCGAGTCGAGCCAATCTCCACGACCGGTCGAGCAGAGTGCTCGACTGGTTAAGGACCTACTAGAAAATTCTGAAAATTTGAATTTAAATCTAGAATAGTCGAAAAAAACCCTAGACTAGTCGAGCTAGATCCTGGACTAGTTGAACATTGACTAGGAGTAGTCGAAACAAAGCCTATAATTAACACAATGATCCAAATTAAATGTGTAATATGAATGATCTAAACCTAAGGTCTTTCTAGGGTTATTTATACCTAAAATGTTGAACATTGAACTTGTAGCTTTGGTAGATCCGGTAGATCTTCTTCTTGAAGGATTTGAAGCTTGAACTTGTATACTTGAAACTTGATCTTTTTCTTAACTATGAAGTGTACTTGAACTTAATCTTGCATTTGAAGTAGCACTTGAACTTGGTCTAGAACTTGAACATGTAATTGAACTTGGTCTTGAACTTGAAGTTGATGTTGGACATGAAGTTGATGTAGATAGAACAGTCTTCATGGCTTGTAACACATCTTCGTATGAAGGTGAACTTTCCATCAGTCGAAGGTCACTTGAAGGTGAACTTTCCATCATGAACAAGTCCATCATTCCAAAGTGGTTTCTCACTACAAAATTTGACAATACAGGGTGCTGGATATACAACATAGCACTTACAATATTTATAGATTGTATTGAAGAATGAACTTCAGACTTCATTGATCATACAATTATACACTTTAATGGCAAATATTGTGTTGGGATTTTTGAATTCTAAGCTTATGGAAATCTTCTCTAGTTATTAAAGACCCATTATTAATTAGAGAAGATTGAACCAAACCCTAACCCAACAACCTCATACCTCGACTGGAGCATCTGCTAGCTGTTACGGTTTAAGGGAGCTGAAGATGATTCATTAGTAAGAAGATAGTCATTAGCATGTGCTAAACGGGGCTCACTCACTTACAAGTAGTAAAGTCCATTGAGTCTGAAGCCCTTTCCTTGTATAGGATTAAGATTCAGAGTTTAGTTCTCAAACTCGCTAAGACCTTTCATAGGCCTCTGATGGGAGAATACATGTAGAGTCCTTGTGTATTTCCTACTTCCTTGTATAAGCATTAGAGTTTGCCTTATGTAGGCATTGTGAGTTGCCTTGTGTATGCACCTAGGGTTATCTTGTGCAGGCACCCTAGTTAACCTTGTGTGGGTTGTAAAGGTTTATGGTTAACCTAGTTTAAACCCATTGGATAGTGAAATTCGGTACACTCATGTGGATAAGTGCGCCAACCGGGAGTGGAGTAGGCACATAGCTGAACCACTATATATCGTTGTATTTGTGATGCATGCATTTGTCTATGTTGTGTTGATTCATGATATGATTAATTTTTGCACACTACATGTTTGATGCATTGCAACTATTGTATATTTTACTATCTTATCTTTTGAGTGTGAATAGTTTTATGTTAATCCTGCTTACTTCTGTTTAGACTAGTAGCATTAATTTTTAAGTAGGATTAAAGTTATAAAAAGTCCTATTCACCCCCTCTAGGACACTTGGGCATAATTCCGTATTTCACTAATAGCAGTTTATTGCAATTTCATTTGGTATCAGAGCGGGTTCCTCTTAAAGGATTTAACAACCTAGAGGAAGATCCTTACTAAAGTTGGAAATATGATGAAGGGAGAGGGAACATTGATCTCATGACCTCCAAGTTTTGATGGTTCAAACTATGCATATTGGATAGATAAAATGAACATATTCTTGCAACCATTGGACCGTAAAGTATGAAAAATTGTCGAGAATGGATATGAGCCACCAATGGAACAAGTTGTACTTGATAATGACACTATCATATCTCGATGAAAACAAAAGGCCTTTTGGACTAATTATGAAAAATAAAGGAAAACATGTGATGTTAAGGCCATGAATGCAATTTATTGTGCTGTTTCACAAGAAGAATTTAAGCATATATGTATGTGTGAGACATTTAAAGAAGCATGAGATTTATTGTAAACTACCCATGAAGGAGCAAGCATCGTAAAATTCTCAAACCTATAGCTCCTTACAGTCCAATTTGAGAACTTAAAAATGGAGGAACATAAGACCTTCAAGGAGTTAAACACAAAACTGAATAACATATGTAACTCCATAAGGGGACTTGGAGAGAGGGTTTTGGTACCTAAAATCTGTAGAAAAATCCTGAGATCCCTACTGGAACACTTTAATTCTAAAGTCACCACCATAGAAGAGTGTAGAAACATTGATGAATTGAAATTAGAAGAACTCATAGGTTCCCTACAAACTTTTGAGCTACACTTTCAAATTCTCACAAAATTCAAACACCATGTTCTCAAAACCTCTAAAAACAAAGTTGAATCTAAGGAGGATAGTGAAGAGGATGATGGAGATGAGGAGGTAACCCTTTTGGCCAAGCGGTTCAAAAAATTATTCAACATGAACATTGGAAGGACATTTAACAAGGGGAAAAAATTGGACCATAAACACCAAATAGGAAACTCATTCAGAAAGAACAAAGATCCCCAATGTTACAATTATCGAAAGTGTAATTGCTTATACTTAAAGCACAGTTATGATTGTTAAATTTTGTAGTCCTGAATGGATCACGAGCACTCATGAAGATGTTCTTCGATGATTCATAAAGACTATGTAAAGAGTGGATTAACATCTCAAGGAAGACTCATCATCACTAGCTCTAAATTGTCTTGAATCAAAGTTTGAAGCATCTATATGTGTTAACCATCAGGTGGTATAACCTTATAATAACCCTAGGTTAGGTGTATTTCACTTGGTATCATATTAAACAAAATTCTAAGTAAAATACACTGATGTTAGGCTAGCTCGACTTCTGGTTCGGCCAGCCTAACTATATTCAGCTAACCCAACACATTTCGAGCAAATATACAACAAGATAAAGATTTTTCATGTCACATTCGGCCAGCCGAATCTGTCTATTCTGCCAACCTGATTGTGTTCGGTCAAGTTCCCAGTAGCTTTTAATTTTTGAATCTCAAGGAGACTTGGCGAGCCAATTTTTGGCTAGGGCTAATAGAATTTTTGAAAGATCTTATCCCACGAAATCCGAGTGTCATTGGAACGATATCGTTAGAATTCGGCCAGTCGAACTAAAAATTTGGCTAGTCGAATTTCTAAGACATTTGGCTATAAATAGAGGCCTTCTCTCATTCATTTCAACAATGAAAAATTGTGAGCAATAGTTTAAAATTCTTCAAGAAATGGAGTTACTGAGAGGAAAAACAAAGTTCTTCAAGAAATGGCTAGTGTTCTGTTAAATAGTTTAAAATTAGTTAAAAATCTATGGGTTAAAGCTATTAATACCGCTTGTTATATTATTAATCGTGTTTATATAAGAGCAGGTACAAATAAAATAGCTTACGAACTTTGGTTTAATAAAAACCCTTTTGTGAAATATTTCGTACCTTCAAAAGCAAGTGTTTCATTTTACGAGATCGGGAAAATTTGGGAAGGTTTGAAGTTAAAAGTAATGATGGTATATTTTTAAGATACACTCTAAAAAATAGAGCACATCGTGTCCTAAATAAAAGAACTGAGGTGATACAATAATCTATGAATGTTGTTATTGATGATAAAACTGTCACACCCAAACTGAATTAAGATAATGAAATTACTGTTGTCAATCAATCTGAACCATCATTAAAATCAGATTGAGCTGAGATTAGATTAGTCAAGGATCATCTGACGAATCAAATACTTGGTAACCCTCACATTTGAAAGTGCCACGATTTGTCAAGTTACGTGAGTGTTGTGTCAGATTGTTTACAAAGCCTGATAGGAAGATCAATTCAAGGGTCCGCCTCAACCGGATGTGTGCAACCTTGCCACATGTAAAACTAAAGCCTTACATCCCTTATCCCAAAACACCAGGTGAATAAAACCCGTAAAAATAAGGTAGAACATCATAGGGTTTTTGGGTAAGAAAACATTTTTCAAAATAGAAAAATTCTCCAAGTTTTCTTACCCTGTCGATTGTATCGATATACATCTCGATAGGATCGACCTACGCTGTCGAGTCCTCGATGCTCCATCGATTCCATCGACAAGAGGACCAAATATGTCCTGCAACCTCATAACATATTTGGACAAATTATCAATGTATCGATACATATACTGATATCATCAATATTCAAATCTCGAGTCTATCAAAGTCGACTTGATATCATCGACAGGCAGGTTTTCTGGGGCCCCTATTTTTTAAAGAAAATTTTAATTTCCTTCGATATATCGATGCTCCTTTTGATATGATCAGAAAGTAAATATTGATAAGATCGGAAGTCCATTGATGATATCGATCATGGGCGCGCATTTCTTCTAGCCTATTTCAGGGTGGTTTAACTATGATCAGTGGCCCTTCGATAGAATCGATATTCAAATATCAATGACATTGGTACCAGGTCGATTGCATCAAATAAGGATATAAACTGTCCAACAAGCTTAATGAAAAATTCACTGGATTTATTGATGTCTTGACGCTGATATCGATATCATCGACATTCAAATTCCAATGATCTCGATGGTTCCCCGATCATTCATGAAAACCTGAAATATTTCAGGTCAAGTTTCTCTCGTTTTTCAAGTGTCGATGGATTGAACCTATCATCGATGGAATCGGAGTTCAAAATCCGATGACATCGACAATTATTTCAATTCATCGACCAGCTGGCAAAAGGTTTTAAAAGCGTATGACTTTGAGTTAGAGTCATCGAGCAGACCATCGATACTATCAAGAATATATGCTTGATGATATCGAACTCAGTCATAAATGTGAACGTTTTATATCCGTTGGAACCTTTTGCCTATATATAGAGGACTTATCTATTATTGCTGGGAGAGAAAGTAGAGAGAGATTTTGAGTGTTTAACCTTAGATCATATACCCAAAGCCCTTTCTCTTAAGGAAATTCATCCTCCAATCCACCCTCACCATTGATAATTTAATAGAGTGGATTAGGGAATGAACTTCCGCATTCAAGGATCCTCCAGCTACTATCTTAATGACAAATCATTAAGCTGGGATGCCTTTAATGCCTAGATGATTGGAACTACTCTATCTTCCTTATAGGAAAACCTTTAAAGAGTAGGATTCCATCATATCCTTGACCTAACCCGTCACCATATATCGGTACATCTTTTTGTGTTGCAGATCAAGGGAGCAGAAGACTCTTCGTCAATAAGGAGGAGGAGATCTTCGGCATTGTGCTTATCGGGACTCATCAGCTTATTTGTAAGTATTTAGAGTCCAAGAGGACACTTGTGATAATTCCTTTGTAGGATTGGGTCTTAAGTGGTTCTCACCCTTTGAAGTCCTCAAGAAGGCCTCCGGCGGGAGTGTACGTGGTGGGTGCGTTATGTGGACCCTTACTCTGTAGAGAGCATAAACATCAGGTTGAAGGTGAACCAGCAAAACCTTATATTTGATGTCAACTGCTGTGAAACCACAGGTTTGAGGTAAACCATGTAGAAACCTCCAGTAGGATCTTATGGAAGATCCTTGGCCAGTGTGCTTACAAGTGGGTGCGTTGTGTTGACCCTTGCTCATGAGAGCATAAATAGTCAGCCTCAGTGTAGGTTGCAAAGGTTGAAGGTGAACCGCTGTGAAACCTCCTTAGTGAAATTCGGTACACTCAAGGCTTGAGTGCGGTTACCGAGAGTGGAGTAGACAAGTAGTCGAACAACTATAAAAATGACTGTGTTTGTGATTGCTCTTCTTCTGTGTTTGTGTTTTATGTCAATGCATTCATATTTATATATTTGATCATACCTCACACACATTCATAGTCATATCTATCATAAACTAAGTTATATATTGCTACTTCTTGAATAGTTTGTGATTGGATCTTCTACCAGGCTTGGAAGCCAATAGAGTTACATTTGAGTAATCCTAATATATGTCTATTGTTAGGATTAGTGTAATAGGATTTTAAAATAAATCATAAAAACTTTTAAAAGTCCTATTCACCCCCCTCTAGGGCATATTGGCATATTCCTTCTTCAACTAGTGCGGTCTTCACTACAATTTCAATTGGTATAAGAGCTGGTCTCTCTTTAAGGGCTTCACCGCCTAGAGAGTGATCTTGACTGAAGTTGGGAATATGGCCAAAGGAGAGGGCTCATCAGTCACTAGACCTAAAGTATTTGATGGCTCAAATTATGCATACTGGAAGGCTAGGATGCACTACTTTCTGAGATCTTTGGATCATGATGTTTGGGATATAGTTGAAAGTGGATACGTACCACCAACTGAACAAATCATAATTGACAGTGGCACGACTATCACAAAACCCAAACCCAGAGAAAAGTGGACGACGTTTGACAAGGAAAATTAGACTGCCGAAGCAAAAGCTATGAACGCCATCTACTATGCCATGTCCTAGGATATATTCAATCAAATAAGTATGTATGGGACATCCAAGGAAGCATGGGATCTATTGGAAACAACCCATGAAGGCACATGCACCGTGAAGAGGTCTAAACTTCAACTCCTAACTTCACAGTTCAAAAGTCTCAGAATGGAAGAGCACGAGACATTTATGGAGTTTTTCACAAATTTGAATATAATCTGCAACTCCATGGGTGGATTAGGAGAAAAGGTTTCGGTTCCTAAAATCTGTAGAAAAATCTTAAGATCATTGCCGGAACGGTTTAATCCTAAAGTAACAACAATTGAGGAGTGTAGGAACATAGATGAAATGAAAGTAGAAGAACTAGTAGGTTCCCTACAAACTTTTGAACTACACTTCAAACAAACCCAAAAATCCAAAAAAATTGTCCAAAAAACCTCTAAGAAAATAATACATGAGGACAGTTAGAGCGAAAAGGAAAATGAAGATGAGGAAGTGGTTTTGCTGGCACAAAAATTCAGAAGATTCTTTCAAATGAATCGTGGTCGTACTTCCAAGGGAAGAAAGGTGAACTATAAACCTTTTGCAGGCAAATTTGGCAGAAGAACCAAAGAACCACAATGTTATGCCTATCAGGAGTATGGACCCCTATCAATTGAATGCCCAAATAGAAAAACTAAGGGCAAGGCAATGGTTGCCACGTGGGATGATACTGAAGAGTCAAATTCTAGTGACTCAAAAAGCGATTGAGATCAGAAATCATTGAAAATACTCATGGTCTCCACTGTTTCAATTATTCCCACTGAATTTGAGAAAGAGGAAGAACAGCAAGCCACAGAATCATTTCCATCTGATAATAAGGAAACTGGAGAAGAAGAAGAAGAAGAAGAAGAAGAAGAAGAAAAGGATAAACTACAAGATGCTTATAATCAACTCTATATTCATAACATAAATATCCTTAAAAGACTCGGAATAGCGAAAAATAAAAGTAAGTTGCTGTTAAAAGATTTAGATAAAACATTGGAAATCAACACACAGTTAATAAATGATCTGCAACAATATCATATGGATAATGATAAGCTTGAACAAATTAATTCCTTTCTTGAAAACGAGTATGAGAAATTGAACAAACAGGTCGAGATCTTAAAAGACAAAATTGTGCTCCTTCAAAATGAAAATCATACAATCATGTCTGACTTAGAAGAATCTCGAAAGATCGCCAAGATAAACTATAAGTTTTCCCAAAGTGGTGAAAAACTAGAAAAATTCTTAGCGATGGGAAGACCTGGAAAGGACAAGAGCGGTATAGGATATGAAAATTTTAAGCCCAAGGCTGGAAATGCAACACCTAGAACTGAAAAATTTGTTGCTTCTGGAAACAAAACCAGAACCTCTCTAGTCTGTCATTTGTGTGGTAATTTTGGTCATTACAAGTTTGAATGCATAACACCTAGGAAGACTCAACTTAACTCTGGTCAGAATCATGTTAACAAATTATCAACCAGAGAAATACTGAACTTCAAAAGTCCTCTTAAGGATATGAATAGAAGCAATGCCCTTGCACCATCACCCAAATCGGTTAACAAAATGAAATGGATAAGGAAGAATTAGTTAAGATTAAGCATCAAAGATCTGAACATGTGCTAAAATGAGGATTCTTTTTGCTGAGCTTAAAATGATATATCTGAGGTACCTTGCCTCAATCTTTTGTATAAACATTCAAATGTTTATAATTTTATGTACAGTGTATGTACAAAGTTTTTGTTGAGTATACTATTGATAGAGATATGAAAAGTATACTTGGAGAGTCGTCTGAATGCTAAAAATTGAAAATCTTCATCTTTGATATGACTGTCGATATGACATTCTTGATTTATTGATAAAAGGTCGATATCACTGACGCCTCTTTAAAATATGAATAGTCGTGTGGCCAAGAATGATATTGAAGACAGGCTCAATAGAATCGACCAGTAACTTCTCGATTATATCGAAACAATTATCGATAATATCGACAGATGCCGCCCGATAAAAGTCAACGAAGCAAAAAAGGGAGTTTATTTTCTCAGGGGTTTCGGTCATCTTCTTTGCTCGATCCTCTCGACCAAACCACCACGAGCCACGTCAGACTACTCAAATCCTTCCACAAATCGGGTAATACCCTTATAACATGTCAAGAGTCCATTTTTTTCGGGGTATTTTCAGTTGTCAAGATTTTATTGTCTTTCCCAAAATTTTTAAAATCCACTTGTCTGCATGGGAAAAGACAAGGGAGTAGCATCCGGTCCGGGGGAGTCTTCAAGAACTACCTAACAAAAAGTCTTCGCCTTAAAAGAAAGGGCGAGGGCCCCGGAAAGTGGGACCCGCACTCGGCAAAGATCACGATAGACTTCACGTGGTGGGTCCCATACTGAATTTTTGGCACCTTCTCAACCGGCACCACCTCCTCCGGCTAGCCAATGCCCTGCAAAATACACCAACAGGAAACTTATCCATGAAAGAAAAGTAGACAGGGATTGCTTAGCACCTTACAATCTGGAACCCTTGTTTGCTGCGATTGGTTGGCTACCCGTCTTAGACTTCGGGGGGCCGTGCCAGCTTGAACTAACACGAAACTTCCTCGTCGCGTGTCACTCACCTGTATCAAATCCTCCTTCAATTATGGTCTCTCTGAATAGTAATGATGATGTGTTGATGACTCCTGCCACCATGGCTAACATCCTCAATCTGGAAATGGCTCTAGAGGACTCCCTCAATTGGACCTTGACCATCCTGATGTTCGATCCATGGTAACTAAGTATCTATGTAATGGTTGAGTTATCCCTTGGCGTAAAGGGAACGCGCTGAAAGCTAGGTACATGGAACCCCGATTTCAGGTTTTGCATGGTATCTTCACCACGAATATATATCCTAGAAGTACCAATCGATCCGATCTCACAAGGTTTATGGCCATGTTGGTTTACTTAATCACAAATGGGACAAAGAGTTGCCTTCCAACTCAGCTTGTCTGTCAGTTGGTAAATGTTGTTTATACCTCTAGGGATCTTCATCTCCCATGTCCCGGATTATAAGAAGGATATGCAACACCGTTGGTTTCCCATCTACCACTGATCCTGTACTCCCACATCAAGTCTTCAATATAAAGAACATTCGTAAAATGGACCTGAAGTTTCACGAGTACATTGAGGACGTGGAAGAAGGCATTCAAGAAGGAGAAGCAGAAGGTGGTGGTGTCCCTCGGTCAGAAGAAACTAGGATGGTCGGAGATAAACCCTCTCGACCCGATCCAACACCATCAACGTCAATTCCTAGGCATGCCAAACGTTACAAGCTAGACAAGATTGGAGCGATTTAAAGGGATATCCACTTTGTGCATGAGCGGCTGATAGACTTGGAGCTACTGGTCCATGGAGTATAATAAACTGTGCACAGGCTGGTCGATCTGATGACTTGCCGACAGGATGACACAGCGCCATCCCACTCAGCTCCAAGTCCTGATTCTTGCATTCTGTCACACACACCTCATCCTTAATGTTGCGTATGAACATTAATATCTTTTTGGGTGTTCTACGCTCTCTTGGGTATATGTGACAGTTTTCTAACTTGAATAGATTAATGTTTCTTTGTGTTGATTGTATATGCCCCGATGTGGGATTGATACTAGTACTTATGGGTGCCCTTACATGGGCTTAGTTTTTTTTTTGGGGATAAACTGTTAAGTTACTACTATCTGTGGCAGTATGTATTTTGAAATTTTGGTATACTTGCCAATCTTGGGCAATTTTGGTATATGGCTGAATATAATTATGCTTTTTATTGCCATTACCATGAGTTTAAATCCCCTGGTTTATCAAATTTCTGATATGGTATGCATGTGATGTCTCTTAAATGAATATTTTAACTGCTATATAACTGCTCTATTTTATCTAATATGCATCCATAGGTTCTGCAATTGATGTCTGCTTAAACTGAGTTAATTATTATAAATCAATTGATTTGCTTCTGCCTGGTTGGTTCTTCCAAGTAATTCACTCTTCAGTCAATATTAACTGCTATATCTTTGTCAATGACTGGCAAAAAGGGGGAGAACATTTACAAACACTCTGAACAAAAAATTGTGTATCTGCTTGAATGGTTGTGCAGGTGTTTAAGGGGAGCAGTTGCATCAAGAGAGGGGGAGTTTACAATCAGGGGGAGCAGCTACAGGTTGTGTACATGGGCTAAAAATTGTAAAATTATGTAAAAAGCATGTACACACAATTTAAGATGTGTTTGTCTAGAGTATTCTAGGGTGATTTGGAATTTTGTCACGTAATTGACAAAGGGGAAGATTGAAAGTGCCATGGTTTTTCAAGTTACGTGAATGTTGTGTCAGATTATCTACAGAGCCTGATAGGAAGATCAATTCAAGCGTCTGCCTCAACCTGATGTGTGCAAGCTCGCCACAGGTAAATCTAAAGCCTCACATCCCTTATCCCAAAATACCAGGTGAATAAAACCCTTAAAAACAAGGTAGAACATCATAGGGTTTTTGGGTAAGAAAACGTTTTTTTAAATAGGAAAATTCTCCAAGTTTTCTTACCCTGTCGATTGTATCAATATACATCTCAATATGATCGACCTGTGCTATCGAGTCCTCGATGCTCCATCGATTCCATTTACAAGAGGACCAAATATGTCCAGCAACCTCATAACATATCTGGATGAATTATCGATGTATCGATACACCTATCGATATCATCGATATTCAAATCTCGAGTCTATTGAAGTTGACTCGATATCATGGACAGGCAGGTTTTCTGGCACCCCTGTTTTTTAAAGAAAATTTCAAATTCCTTCGATGTATCGATTCTCCTTCCAATATGATCCGAAATTAAATATCGATAAGATCGGAAGTCCATCGATGATATCGATCGTGGGCGCGCATTTCTTCCAGCATATTTCAAAGTGGTTTAACTATGATCGGGGGCCCTTCAATTGAATCGATATTCAAATATCGATGACATCGGTACCAGGTCGCTTGCATCAAACAAGGACATAAATTGTCCAGCAAGTTTAATGAAAAATCTGTTTGATTTATCGATGCCTCGACGCTCATATCGATATCATCGACATTCAAATTCCAATGATCTCGATGGTTCCCCGATCATTCATGAAAACCTGAAATATTTCATGTCAAGTTTCTCTTGTTTTTCAAGTGTCGAAGGATCGAACCTATCATCGATGGAATCGGAGTTCAAAATCTGATGACATCGACAATTGTTTCGATCATTGACCAGCTGGCAAAAGGTTTCAAAAGCATATGACTTTGAGTTCGAGTCATCAAGCAGACCATCGATACTATCGAGAGTATATGCTCGATGATATCGAACTCAGTCATAAATGCGACCATTTTATATCCGTTGGAACCTTTTGCCTATATATAGAGGACTTGTCTATTATTGCTAGGAGAGAAAGTAGAGAGAGCTTTTGAGTGTTTAACCTTAGATCATATACCCAAAGCCCTTTCTCTTAAGGAAGTTCACCTTCCAATCCACCCTCACCATTGATAATTTAATAGAGTGGATTGGGGAATGAATTTTTGCATTTAAGGATCCTCCAACTATTACCTTAATGACAAATCATTAAGCTGGGATGCCTTGAATGCCTAGATGATTGGAACTACTCTATCTTCCTTATAGGAAAACCTATAGAGAGTAGGATTTCATCATATCCTTGACCCAACCCGTCACGATATATCAGTTCATCTTTTTGTGTTGTGGATCAAGGGATTAGAAGACTCTTCATCAACGAGGAGGAGATCTTCGGCATTGTGCTTATCGGGACTCATCAACTTATTTGTAAGTATCTAGTGTCCAAGAGGACACTTATGATCATTCCTTTGTAAGATTGAGTCTTAAGTGGTTGTCACCCTTTGAAGTCGTCAAGGAGGCCTCCGGAGGGAGTGTACGTGGTGGGTGCATTGTGTGGACCCTTACTCTGTGGAGAGCATAAACATCTGGTTGAAGGTGAACCAACAAAACCTTAGGTTTGATGTCAACTGCTGTGAAACCTCGAGTTTGAGGTGAACCGTGTAGAAACCTCTGGTAGGGTCTTATGGAAGATCCTTGGCCAGTGTGCCTAAAAGTGGGTGCGTTGTGTTGACCCTTGCTCGTGAGAGCAAAAACCATCTGCCTTAGTGTAGGTTGTAAAGGTTGAAGGTGAATCTGATTTAAAACCTTAGGTTGAGGTAAACCGCTGTGAAACCTCCTTAGTGAAATTCGATAGAGTCAAGGCTTGAGTGCGGTTACTGGGAGCGGAGTAGACAAGTAGTCGAACCACTATGAAAATGACTATGTTTGTGATTGCTCTTCTTCTGTGTTTGTAATTTATGTCAATGCATTCATATTTATATATCTGATCACACCTCACACACATTCACAGTATATCCATCATAAACTAAGTTATATATTGCTACTTCTTGAATAGTTTGTGAATGGATCCTCTACCAGGCTTGGAAGCCAGAAGAGTTACATTTGAGTAATCCTAATATATGTCTGTTGTTAGGATTAGTGAAATAAGATTTGAAAATAAATCAAAAAACTTTTAAAAGTCCTATTCACCCCCCTCTAGGACATATTGGCATATTCCTTCTTTAACTAGTGCGGCCTTCACCGCAATTTCAACATTGGTGTTCAAACCAGAAGATAGTTAGAAAACTTTTGTAATCATGTTTGCTTCACCTCACAGGTAGAACCAACTAATGTAAATGAAACCCTAGCTGATGAAAGTTGGATTTTAGCTATTTTGATGAATTAAATCAGTTTATTAAAAACGATGTTTGGTATCTGGTTCCTAGACCTTCTGACAAACATGTGATTAGAACTAAATGGATTTTTAAAAATAAATATGATGAATTAGGTAATATTATAAGAAATAAGGCATGATTGGTTGTACAAGGTTATACTCAAATTGAAGGGATTAACCATGATGAGACCTTTGCACCAGTTGCTCGTCTTGAATCTATCAGATTATTTATTTCTAATGCATGCCATAAAAATTTTAAAATATACCAAATGGATGTTAAAAGTGCCTTCTTAAATGACGACTTAAACGAGAAGGTTTATGTAGAACAACCTAAGGGCTTTAAAGATCCCAAACTTCCTAATAATGTATACTATCTTAAAAAGGCTTTGTATAGTTTAAAATAAGCCCCAAGAGCATGGTATGAAAATAGACTAAATTTCCACTTAGTCAAAATTTAAAAATGAGGAGTGTTGATAAAACCTTATTTTTTAAAAATGAAATGAAGATATGTTGATTGTACAAATATATGTAGATGATATTATTTATGGATCAACTTGTACTGACCTCTCCTCTAAGTTTGGAGATTCAATGAAATTAAAATTTGAAATGAGTATGGTTGGTGAAGTAAATTATTTCCTTGGTCTCCAAGTGAAACAACTTGAAGATGGGATATTTATCTCTCAAACCAAATATGCTATGAATTTAGTGAAGAAATTTGGCTTTGAAAATGGTAAAAATTTTTAAACACCTGTGGCTACAATATTAGAACTATCTAAAGATAAATCAAGTAAAAGTGTTGATTTTCGTCTTTACCGTAGCATGATTGGTAGTCTATTGTACTTAACATCCAACAAACCTGATATTTCCTTTATTCTTGGGATATGTGCTAGATATCAATCTAACCCCAAAGAATCTCATTTATCTGTTGTCAAAAGAATTATAAGATATGTTGCAAGTGCAGATAACTTTAGTTTATGGTATCCACATGATATTTCACTTCAAATAACTGGATACACTGATGCTGATTGGGCAGGTAATATTGAAGATAAAAAATCCACAAGTGGTGAATGTTTTTATATTAGAAACTGCCTCATTTCTTGTATGACCAAGAAGCAAAATTTAGTGTCATTATTTGAAAGTGCCCTTATTTGTCAATATCGTGAGTGTTGAGTCTGTCAATCCAAGTGTGATCTTATTTGAAGACATTAAGACCAAGCATCAACAAAGATGAAGGCCATGATCAAGCTTACATTTGGTAAACCATAGCCTTATCATACCAGAACAAACCCTAGTAGGTATATGCCCCCATATAATACCAACTTATCCTATAAAAAGAATTAAAACATCTTCTCGTTAAGTTAGTACTTAATGCACAGTGGGTATAAATGGAAGAAAGATACAAAACTAAAAATTTTCAAGTCCTGGTTGAGTACATCGAACTACAATCGAGGGAATCTTTGATAACATCGAACATCGTTCGATAATATCGAATGGATGCCCATTCTGTCCAGCAATAAAATGAAGATATGTTAGAAACCTCGATAACATCGATTGCTATTTGATATCATCGAAGTTCGTGCTTTGATAACATCGAATGGCCCTCGATTACTTCGACCTTGAAGTTCATCCAAATAAATAGAAAATACTCTAAGTGCTCCTCGATGGCATTGAAGCCTCCTCGATGTTATCAAGAGCAAGTTATCAATATCATCGAAGTCTAGTCGGTAGAATCAAAACTTACTCAGTTTTGTCCAGCAAGCTTTTCAAAGAAAATCTATTTTCTTCGAGTTCATCGAAGACCATTCAATATCATCGAAATTCGAACTTCAATGGATTGAAGGACACTTCGATAGAATCGAACAAGTGACAAAACTGTCCAGCAACCTTTGTGCATTTTATAAAAGAAAATCTCAACAGAATCGAGTGCCCCTCGATGAATGGAAGTGCATGCCAATATCATCGAAGGATGCTCGATAAGAAACAGTCAGAAGCTATCCTACACCCAAATAAAGATCTTATGTAGAGAGTCAATGTCATCGAAGATGGTTCGATGATATTAAAATTCAAATTTCGATAACATCGAACACCCTTCAATGGAATCGACGATTTCAAAATTCTACCCATTTTTCGATCGTTGGGTTTTACTCTATAAATATACAAGTGTTGCTCTTGGTAAAATGATCTAGAATCCAAGAGAGTTTGAGCCTGTTATTCCAAAATCTACATACCCTCTTACTCACTCTCTCTTACCCACTAGAGTTCATCATTCAATCCTTTACTTAAGCATCAACTCATCATCTTATAAGCTTAGATTGAATTATGAACTCTAGCATTCATGGAGCTTCTAACAATCTCATTATAGGTTTAACCTATTATTAGAACTCTTGAATTCACAGCTTATGGGAACTTTCTTTATTGATTTAAAATTTATCTTTTAAATATAGAAGATCAAAAACCCCTAAACGTCACAACCTCGGAGCATTCATCTACATATCAAGAAGATTACGGTTCAAAGGGAGCTGAAGATTCATCATCATCATTGAAGGTCTTCACATTGCACGAGAACGAGACTCTTCCACGTATTAATAAGTACTTAGAGTCTAATGTATCTGAAGCCCTTTCCTTGTGTAGGATTGGGATTCAGAGTTTGAGTGTTAAACTCACCAAGTCCTAGTTGTAGGCCTCCGACTGGAGAATACGTTGTATCCTTGTGTAGGACATATAGCCTTTCGTAGGCTGTGCCTTGTGTGGGCTTAGGTTGCCTTGTATAGGCTCCCAGTGTTGTGTCCTTAGGAAGGACGAGTTGCCTTGTATAGCCATTTAAGGGATACTTGTGTAGGTGCCTTAATTGACCTTGTGTAGGTTGTGAAGGTTCATGGTTAACCTGATTTAAAACCATTGGACAGTGAAATCCAGTACACTTTAGGAGAGAGTGCATCCATCGGGAGTGGAGTAGGCAAGTAGCTAAACCACTATATATGTTGCGTTTGGGATTTCTTTGAGTACATTTATCTAGTTATGCTTATGTTTATCATATGATCATAATGATGCATGATTTAATTAATGTATATGTGTTGATAGAAGTCACATCCCACACACAATATACACTATCCTTATAGGCTTTGTTTATATATATAAATCTTGTATAAGCCTATATGAATTAGACCCTCTATTGGCTTCGAAGCCATAGAGTTACTTTGCCTTACTTCCTTTATGTTTAAGTTAGGCATAGTTTGTTATTAATAGATAACAAGTTTTGAAAAAGTCCTATTCATCCCCTCTAGGACATTTGGACATACTTCATACTTCAGTAATAGTGGTTCCACCGTAATTTCAATTGGCATTAGAGCGAGTTTCTCTTGAATGGTTTAACAACCTAGAGGGAGATCCTAAAACTAAAGTTATAATTATGACTAATAGAGAGGGAGAAGTGTCAACCAACACTGAGGAGATAAGTGAATATGAAACACTCATCTCAGAAGTAGAAGAAGAAGAAAACATACATGATGCCTATGATCAACTCTATTCTCATAGCATCAATGTTCTTCAAAAGCTTGGCATTGCTAAAACAAAAAACTGACAATTGCAAAAAGATCATGATAAAGCACTGGATATTAATACTCATCTGATCAATGATATTCAACAATATCATGCCAACAATGACAAGCTTGAAAGGACAACAACAAGTTAAATTTCATAAATTCAAGAATTAAATAAACAAATAAATCAATTGGAATATGAAAATAGCAAACTGAAATCGGATAACTCACATCTAAATACTGAAAACCATAAATTGAAAATAGATGTTAAGAAATCTAAACATTTGGTTGAACTAAGTCACAAGTTTTCCCATAGTAATGAAAGACTAGAAAGACTTCTAGGGATGAGAAGAAACATTAAAGATAAGAGAGGTCTATGATATGAATCTTATAAATCAAGCCCTTCTCTTGCATCACCTGTGACTAAATGTATTGCATTAAGTAGCAACACAAGAAACACTTCCCAGTTGGAACATGCAGAAAAATTCAAAATAACCGGAAAAATTGTAAAGAGAACTTCAAAGAACATATCTAAAGAAGAAAGAAAATATCTTACTCCACCCAACATGATTGAAAGGATGGAGGAGCTACTAAAATAGGTAGCTCAACTGAATCAGAAGATTGAAGAATTGAAGAAACAAGAAAATCTGATTCAACCTAAAGGATTTACAGAATCTATTATTTATCAACCTTGAGGAGAATAACAAAAGAAAACATCCTCTCCAAAGAAGATGATAAACAAGCGGCTAATAAAAAATAAGAACAATTGCCTTGTAATTCATACCGCACTAAAAGCAGGCAATAGTTCAAAATGGTATCTCGATAGCGGTTGTTCTAGACATATGATTGATGACTGGACCCAATTCTGTGATTATTCAAAATTTGATGGTGGGTCAGTCACATTTGGAGATAGGAGCTCAACTAAGATAATTAGATGGGGTACAATAGATGGGGTAGGGTTGCCCGAAATTGAGAATGTTCTTTGCGTAGAAGGATTAAAGCACAATCTTCTAAGTATTTCCCAAATTTGCGACAAAGAACACTCTGTCTCATTCTCTAAAGATATGTGCAAGATCTCAAATCTCAAAGGAAAACTAATTATGAGAGGTCTTCACACTAGTGATAATTGTTATGTGATAGATAGCAAAGGAGACAGTATCCCATCCATGAGATGCGACATGGCCTTAGATACCGAGTCCAAGCTATAGGATTAAAGACTTGGACATGTACACTATAGGCATTTGGAAAAGCCATACTAAAAAAACTTAGTGAGAGGACTACCTATGATTAAAAAGAAAGAAAAGATTGTATATGGTGATTGTCTTAAGGGCAAACAAATTAAAGTCAGATATAAAAAGCCAACCACCATAGCAACCTCAAAAGCAATTGACTTACTGCATATGGATCTAGTGGGTCCCACCAAGGTTGAGAGTCATGGAAAAAAGAGATACTTCTTGGTAGTGGTAGATGATTATTCTAGATTTACTTAGGTTGCTTTTCTTTGGGAGAATTTGAAGCATTTGATGAATTCTTGAAAATACTAAACGACTCAAGAATGAAAATGGATATTGTATCAAAAGAATAAGGAGTGCTCATGGTGGAGAATTTGAGAATGAGCGATTTAAAAAATTCTATGATCAAAATAGAATCCAACATGAATTCTTAGCCCCAAAAACACCACAACAAAATGGAGTAGTGGAAAGAAAGAACTGAGTGTTGCAGGAAATGGGCTCAGTAATGCTTAATGGCAAGGATATGGCTAAAAGCTTTTGGGATGAAGTTGTAAACACCGCCTGCTACATAGTGAATCAAGTATATCTTAGAGCAGGATTAAACAAAACTCCGTATGAGTTATTGTGTGGAAAACCGCCTAGTGTCAAGTATTTTCATGTCTTCGGTAGAAAATGTTATATACTTAGAGATAGAGAAAACTTAGGCAAATTTGACTCTAAAAGTGATGATGATATTTTTCTTGGATATTCACTGAACAGTCGTTCTTATAGAGTATATAATTTAAGGACACTCACTATTCAAGAAATTGTCAATGTGGTTGTTGATGACTAACCTCATGACGATAATGGTCCTTCAATTGAAATCGAAGATGATGTGGAACCTTGCATAACAAACAAATATAATGACAAATCCACCTCCCCTTCTGAACCTCAGTCATCAAGTAATATACCATTCATTAAGGATGATCCTCCAAATCAAATCATTGGAGATCCTAATGAAGGTGTAAAAACTCGATGACAACTTGAAGATATTTATAGTCATCTCTGCTTCACCTCAAAGATCAAACCAAAGAATGTTGTAGAAGCAATACAAGATGAATTTTGGATTGCAGCCATGTAAGAAGAACTACAACAATTTACAAGAAATGAGGTGTGACAACTACTTCACAGACCACTAGATACAAACATCATTGGAACTAAATGGATCTTTAAAAATAAATCTGATGAATCTGGGAATGTAGTAAGAAATAAGGGAAGATTCGTAGCATAAGGATATTCTCAAATCGAGGGCATTGATTTTGATGAAACATTTGCCCCCATAGCTCGTCTCGAGTCCATACGAAATCTCATGTCCATTGCATGTGCTCTTAAGTTTAAACTATTTCAAATGGATGTGAAGAGTGCTTTTCTTAATGGTATTCTTAAGGAAGAAGTGTATGTAGAACAACCTAAAGGATTTCTAAATCCTAAATTTCCTCAACATATATACTGGTTAAACAAAGTTCTCTACGGTCTCAAACAAGCACCTCGAGCATGGTATAAGCGCTTAACACAATCTCTATTAAATCACCAGTTTTGTAGAGGGAGTTTTGATAAAACGGTATTCACAAAGAAGACTGGGAATGCCTTACTAATTGCCCAAATTTATGTAGATGATATTGTATTTGGTTCCACATGTGAAGCTATTGCTCATGAATTTGCTGAACTGATGAAATCTGAATTTGAAATGAGCATGGTAGGTGAGCTAAACTTCTTTCTCGGTCTACAAGTTAAAAAAATGGCTAATGGGATTTTTATATGCCAGTTCAAGTATGCTAAAGAATTGATAAAATGATTTTGACTTAAATATGACCGTACTCATTATAACACCTCAAAATTTTCAATACCTGAGTATTGAAAGTTCTCGTGTGTTACCATAAAATTTAACTTATTATGTACATGTGTACGATACCAATCTAGCTATCCTAACCTTACATCTATCCTCCAACACGAATTCGACCATTGAGAATAATTTCCATTCATAGATCAAGTAATCTGACCGTTAATTTTAAGATAGGATCATCATATACCTAAATATTCTTACTTATCCATCATAACCAAAAGCTCATTCAAATATGTACTACTAGATAGAGACATCTAACTATCCACTTCAATTTTGGACCACTCGATCGTAGTAAACTAGCTACATGATCTCTACATCTGCTCATACATGCATCAAGTTGAGATTCTAATTCGTTCATATTGTCATCACCTATGAATATGCTTAACTCACCATAAAAACTACAATCTGAGAAACTTACACATGTGAACAAGACACTCGAATTTAACGATACACATGTTCTACCCCCTAATCACTCCAGAAACCCACTTGTGTTCATTCATTTATAAAACACACCGTACTACCATCTACATACATGACCAAATTGCTAACCATCAAGTTTTCCTATTTTAAACATGTCATTTGACCATTCATTGTGTGGTTTGATATATGTACATTCCCTAATTAATTTGGTGAATAATTCTTTATTTATAATGATTTAGACACAAGTTCTTTTGTAAGAATTACTTATAAATGTGCCTATAACCATGTATAACCATTAGATTTCCCAAAACTCTCATATCAACATTAATTACGAAAATGCCATTAACCTAGACTCCTGAATTTTAGATCACATAGTTCTCATGATTCGTTTGATGTGAAATTTTATATAAGCGTATATATCATAAATTAACCATACATATCAAACTTTGGCCCTTAGATCATTGTAAAAGTGACCCAATTGACAAATCAGACCCTTAACCATTGATTTTGGTGTTCATCGAGTGAAGAAACCTCATGGATAGTCATAGTAGGATATTTTTCATTCTATGAACAACTTGGATTGCCCATAATATGGACCAAGTGTGAAATATGAAGACCCCAATTTGGTAGCCTTTTCCTTAAGCGCGAAGTTATTCTTTCAAGGCTTACTAACTCCTAAATCTGGATCTTCCGATTTAACCACTTCCTGCGGTCCATCTCAACTCAAATTTGGACCATACTTTGGTCTCATATGACTACTAGGTTATACAAAATTTAGACCCCGATCTATGATCTTACACTATTGAACGCTGAAGTCAGTTCCTTTCTTTTGAAAAGGTGATATTTTGGATTTAAGCTTTTTCCACCATTGATAAACCACCAAAATTTATCTAACCGTTTACCTATCCTGACTACAGATTTTTCCCAAAATTGGGCCCTAATCATTAAGTGTGGACCGTTAATTAAGATCATGTTCGTTTTGGCACCCATTAGGAGAATTTTTAAGATTAGCCAATCTAAATTTCAGATCACCAAGAAAATCATATACCCCAGCTCTATTCGACGACCCCGACATAATAGATGAATTGGATTTAAAGAAAGATCGTAAGAAAAGAGAAAATTGGTGAAGCCCAATCCAAGTGGGATGTGAAATACACTCCTCTCATACGCCCACCCCTTTTAAAAGGGGCATGCATCCCCCTCTCCACTCACACGCCCAACTCTCAAACATCCAAAGAGAGAGAGAGAGAAGCCTAGACGTCCATCATCTACTTCCTTCTCCAAACATCTGGTATCTCCCTCTTGCTCAAGCGATGTAGTGATTCATGTAGAGGCTTTCTTACATAGATATCTACCTAGGGTTTAGATCTAAGGATAAGGTGAGGGATTTCTTTAAGCTTGTATTAATTTGAGTTAGTATGATTTATTCTGTTCCCTCACATGCTTTGAATCCTCCATGCAGATATATAATTTACCACCACTAATTATTTATCCATTGGGAATAATGGTTAAGGTGTGATGTTAATTATACATGACCTTTCTGAATTTATGTGAGGGATTCCTTTAAGCTTACCTTAATTTAAGTTGATATGAATTATCTTGCCTTTTACATGCTTTCATGATATTATGATTCTCTCCCTACAATTGTTAATTTACTACAAAAAATTATTATCCTTGGGAATTATGTATGATGTTAATTATGAGCAATCTTCCTTATTTGTGGGGCGATGGATACAAGCCTTGCCCTTGCCTTTACCAATTTGTTGAGCTAGCCCTTACTGCTCCTCTTTGTTGAGTTGGCCATTACCACTCTCTTCTCTTTGTTGAGTTAGCCATTGCAACCCTCCTCTTAATTGAGTTAGCCATTGCTACTCTCTTCTTTGTTGAGTTGGCCATTGCCACTCTCCTCTCTGGTGAGTTAGCCATTGCTAATCTTCTCCTTATTTTATTAGCCGTGTACTATTTAACTTTATGGCTTAGGTAGGTGCCTTGGAATTCTAAAGCTCCCATAATTTAAATTCTCTCTGTCAATGCAAGTGATGTGTTAAAGGTATCATAACTAGTGATTCAAATATTTATCGTAGACGTAATGAATTATGGGTAGCGGCCCTCTTGGTTAGCACATAATTTCGTGGGTTAGTTGGGTTGGTGCACAATCGATGTAAGTAAATCGCCATACGTGTTACATCACTTCTCGGGATTGGATGTCACAAGTAGTCACTTTATGAACATGTCGTGTTATGTAAATCCCTTAATCATGTTGTTGTGTTGCCTTGAGATGTTCGCATAAATTCACATTAACGTTAGACCGCCGACAAATGTCCGTAGTATGAGAATGCGGGACGATTCAGATATTTTGAACTACTTTCCACATTGTGATAATGATTACTACGTATGATGAGCCGCACATACTTTGCTAGGCATGCATTCATGTAGATTAGTTGCGCATGCTGATACCTCTCGTAGTAGTAGAGTACGAGACATATCAGAACCCTGACATTACTCTTATGAATATCTTAAATTATTGTTAATCTTAAATGTAACGACCCGTAAATTTCCGTACAAGGGCTCGAGTATCACCTCGACCAGAAATCACTTAGGATTAAATCCTTTAGAAATTTAACAAAGTTAACTAAGTGCTAAACTATATTAGCCATGAAATCCGTTAGAATCTTTTTAAATACGATCTGCAAGACCCAAAACTTGTAGAATCATTGACGCTAGGTTACCCTAAAGTCTAGGATTAAACTCATTACCCGACTGCTCTCGGGAATGAATTGAAACTCCGTATTAGGTTTAGACCGCACATCGGAAGTCCGATTAACACGAAGTTAAGGAACTAGGACCGCCTCACTTGGGCTCGATAACCATCTCGGAAATCAAGTCCAGACGATGTCCCACGCCATTCGCTTAAGTCGGAGCGAGGAGTGTGAAAACCACTATTTTCTTTACAACAAAAATATCTTGAATAGTGATCGGCACCTCTCGTTTGCGGATCAAGTATTAAGCAACAGGCACCGTCGAGAATCAGACCAAATTACACCCTCGGATCAGGAAAAATTTCAGGAACATTTACATGTACTTGGAATTTCGGATCGTGGCCCACTGACCGTTGAACTGAAAATGGTCCGTCGCGTCTGATCTGGAAATCCGACCGAGATGAAAATGTAATCTCACGTAGATCCATGAGTTGTGAGCTTAAGTCTGACGTTTGGCTCAAGGGGGGCCGCCAGAAACCCTCTTTTGAGCTGGAACAACGCCGAAATGCTTATAATAGACGTACCCCTTGAACCAGAGTCTATTCCGGAGAGGTTTTAGGCTATATAAGGGCCTTAGAATAGCCCCTCTCACAGCCATACGAATTTGGGACAAAACCCTAGAGAGAGAGAGAGAAAAGGGAGAGAAAGCTTAAGAGTTGTGGGAGAATCTTCCTCCTACTACTTCAAATCACCACACGGGCTGCACCACCCATTCCTTGGCACTTTCCCGGCGATACCGACTCTGTTTTAAGGTAATAAACCCTAACCCTAGATCTGTTTTGAGGTGTATAGGCTACAGGTTATGAAAGAACTAATCGATTTCACTCTTTATGCTAGAAAACTCCTGAATACGGAAGCTCCTCAACCCTTGTCGATCCGTTGAGATTCCAAGAAGCAAGGTGAGGACTTTAGGTGTATAGGTTATGGTTTTCAACGCTTTCAATGTCAGATAATGATAGATTCATGATCTGCATGCAATTGCACATGTACAAAGTGCTTTCCATTTTTTGTTTCGATTAGAATTGTAGAATATGGAATTTCACATACTCTAGGTATTCGTATAAAATACCGTATACGTATTTTTTTTGGAAATGTGTTTGACATGTTTATTTGTCGTATGGATATACAATATATGGATAAAATACTTATTTGGAGAAAGGGTTCGCCTAAATACATGTTTACTAATATACACCATGTATGTAGAAATACGGTATTGTAAGAAGTACCGTATACATGTATATTTTAGCGATGTGTTTGTCATGATTAATTGTCGTATAAATATATTATGTGCGTATAAAATATTTGCTTGGCGAAGAGAATCGCCGTAATACAGGTTCCCTTGTATACACTATGTATGTTGAATTTGTGTATCCTAGAAAATACCCCATACGTATAAATTTTGGTGATGTAATTGTCATGATTATTTGTTGTGTGAATATGATATATACGTATAAAATACTAGTTTGGTAAAGGGACAGCCCTAGTACACATTCCACTAACATACGTCATGTATGTTGAAATTATGCACTCTAAGTATTTGTGAAATTGCTTGTGGGTGTAAGTGCTTAAGTGTTTGCACCTTAGGTAGGTACTGAGATGGAGTTCTCAACTACCTTAGGGTCACGTATGATACCCTTCATGTGGTTATTTACTCTAACCACTCACTTATGAAATATATGTATTTGTATCCCTATTTGTATAGTGCTCTATAACATGCTTTTTAACATGCTTTGTAACTTGTTTCATAACATGCTTTATAATATGCTTTATAACATGATTGCTAGTATGCATGAATTACCTTGTTTATCATGCTTTACTTCACATGCTATGGTTGGGAATTGATTGAGCTTGGGACTATGTCCATAGTCCAGACATCCGGTATCAGACTTGGAGTTGTGGTTGAAATTTATTTCGCCAAACATGATGTGTTGGCGAACTCGTGTTGTACTTCGGTTGGCGATAGTGGTTGGTCACACGAGGTGCTTCTGCGCTTCATATCGCCCAACTTGTTGTGCGCTCGAGCCAGCCGAACACGTCAAAGTAACCCGTGTGTCTTATGTATGTTCACCATGTTTGGTTGCTAATGTTTGAACCTAGGGTACCAAACTTACCAGTGAGAATCCCATTAACCATGGTACCTCGATCCGCTAAGACTCATGAGTGGGGCATAGTGGTATGGGACACCGTGGTCGAGCTGTTGGCCTACGCTGGGGCTATATGCCTCCCCGTAGTGACCAATGAGCAACTTAACTCGTGAGCCGATTATGGTGGTATGGGACACTATATTCGTGCTGTCGGCCTACATTGATAAGGTGATGGGGGAGCAGTGCAACTTTTGTGCGCAACCACCGATGACCCTTTGTAGTGACCGCGAGCATACTCTGAAATCGCAGTGCACCTTAGGGTTCGCCGCGATATATAGAGTATGAACTAGGCCTGTTTCTGTATAGTGATGAATCGTTTAAGGGGTGATGGGGGAGTGGTGTAACCTTTGTGTGTAACAGCCTGGCAGCCTCTGTAGTGACCTAGAAAACACACCATCGTTTGATATTAACTAGGACTGACGACCCTAGAATGGATCATGTTTGGGAATGATACAAGGAAGGTACCTTAGTTTCCCAATCCTGCTGTTTGAATTGGACTAATTAATAACTCGGTAATCATGCTCATCATGCATTGCATGTGCATGGAAGATGTGGAGCACTGTGGGATGAAAGCATGCTGCGAGTGTGAGATGGTGTCGCATGAGGGAGTATGTCGGTGAGGGCATCCATCATACCTGCGTTCATACTTGCATTAATAAGAGTAATTAGGAGTGTTTGATTTACTGCTTTATCATTACTGCTTGACTGCATTGATAACATGTTAGCCTATGCTTTATGGTTCCACTGAGTTAGCTACTCACTCCCACGTTACGGGACGGTGTTGCGCACACCAACCAGACTCTGTCTCAGGGTTTAGGTGAGCCGACGACTCTAGAGGCGGAGCCTGATTATGATGAGGACCAGGAGGAGTTCTCGTATATGCAGTTCTCTGGCGGCTTCGACTAGGCTGCCAGGACCGACGGGTTTTCACAGGGATTGTACTTAGTTTTATTTTTGACATTTTATTTATAAAACAGACATGTATATGGTGACTCAGATGGATTCATACTTTGGAGAATGAAACGTTTATTTTGTTTCTTTACATACATATATATATAGTTCAGTCTTCCGCTTGCTTTTATACAATTGATTTGGAGTATGAATTACTGTTTTGGTATAATCTCATTCATGTTTATTGCTCTAACACAGAAAACATTTAAACATCATTAATTATGTTGCATAAGTGATGCGTTGGAACTCGGGAGTTGAGTTACACTCGACCCCCGATTTTCAGGGAGTTACAAGTTGGTATCAGAGCATGATTTTGATTAAACCAAACCTGAGTTATGTTCCCACGATGTACGTTGATGCATTACAACCTAGGAAGGTGCGAGAAAATTTTAGAAACAGTCCTAGGTTTTCCCGACTCCACCATTCATCAAAGTTTGTCGAATACGCGCATTTTGATCGAGTCCGTGCACGATCTTGATTATACGAGTCTACTCCAAATCGCTTCTAAACTGTCTATGGACGTGTCTAGTTCGCTATCCACCCAAATCCAGTCATTAAAAATTAGAAAAGATCAGTCCAGATCTGAAATTTCTCGGAAACACCCGATCTAGAACCGAATCAAGTCGGGGGCCTCCCCACTTAAATCCAAAGGGACCCAGGGTCGAACCAGGGTGCATTTGGCACCTTGGGACCATGGAGAACACGGCCCCACCGCTGCGGTGCGATGCCGGCCAAGGCGGACCGCGGTGGAGCCGCGGTCGGGTGGGCCATCTGATATGGGGCCGGGCCTGGGAACGGTCGGCCCGACCTCCCCAAGCATGTGGTGTGTGCGGTTAGGGCTGGGGTTTGGTATTTTTAGGGCTGGAGCCCCCCTCTCTCTCACATCTTCCCTTTCAAATGCCCATCCCCTCCATTTCTGATTTTTCTCTCAACCCATTCCCTTAAATCATTCAATCCCCCATTTTTGTCCATAACTCACCCACTCCCATCGATCACGACAGCCCTAGCCACCTACCCTACCCCTTCCTTTCACGTTTGAGCTCTCATCTCCCCCATTTGGAGCTCAACATCGGGTAACCTCCTAACCCATCCCTATTTCCTCTTGTTCCTTCTTCATTTCCTACCCCTAGTGTCTCTTCTACACCTGTGAGGACTATTGCTCGTGGAGAATCAAAGAAATCAGCCCCTTTTTCTCTCATTCCTTCATTTCATGGCTCTTTTTGAGTTGGTTACAACTATCTTCTCCATTTCCTCCATCCTATCTCTCATGGGAAAGAGGAAGACTGCAACTGATGACGCTGGCCCGAGCAGCCCAGCCCATTCCAGAAGAAGAGCTGACGATGGGGTCGACACTAGCACCGTTTGAGAGTTTAGGTCGAAGCGAGACCTGGATCCTCAACATCCTGTCAGAAATGCCTATCCGATAGGCATTGAATATGGACATTTTGCTGGCCGTAAGGTCGTGTTTGAAGCTCACATGGATGAGAGAATGTTTGGCCTACACCCGATGATGGACCACTTGGTGGATATCGGATGGAATTCTATATTTGACGGTGAGTTCCCTGCATATGAGAATACGGTTCGTGCTTTCTACGCCCACATCATAGATCCATCGTTAGAGCCTCTTCAGTTCACTGTCTCTGTGAGGTGAATAAGGCGCACAATCACTGTGGATGAGGTGGTTCGGATCACGAAGATTCTACGTGGTCAAGTGCTTCCTAGTGACGACTTCTCCAGAAGTGCGCGGAAAGGGATTGCCGCACGCGATACCTTTGTGGTAGTCAAGTTACTTGGACCCGAGGAAATTGTATTGTGGCGACAAAGATGGCCGAGGACTTCTGTTTACTCCATCACATTTTCACATACAATGTATACACACGGTGGGGTAACCGCACGGAGTGTACTCGGTTGATGGTGGATTTTCTGTACAAGATGGGACGCGGGGACAAATTATGCCTGCCCACATTCATCCCATTTCAGATAGTTCAGGTTGTTCGATCTACCAGGAACGACCTTTTGCACCCATTTGGCCGCCTGATCTGCAGGATGGCTCGTAATGTCGGCTACAGGTTGAACATGGAGGACCTTGCACTAGTCCGGGTCATAAGCGAGGCGACACTTAAGAATATGAAGATCGGCCCTCAACAGCGGTAAGCCCGACTCGACGAGTCTGGAGATGAGTCGAATAGTGCAGGTGAGGAGAGTGTTGACCTTGAGGTGGGAAGCGAGGATGAGGGCGGCAATGATGTACCAGAAGTGGGAGATGAGACTCAGGATACTGAGGAGAGTTCTCCTCCCAGCGCACCTGAGTCAGACGCTGCTCAGGTAGCGAGAGAGGCTTGTATGGTTCACATTGAGGAGAACCAGGCCGCCCTGCCGCAAGAGGTTGGACAAGTTCGGGCTGAGCTTGGTGAGACCCGAGCCAAGCTTGAAGAGACCGAAGCCTACATGAAGAGGAGCTTTAAGAAGGTGTCTCGTACGTTGAAGGCCATTCTGTGCTGTGTGCAGGACAAGAATGCTCCTCCTCCATCGCCTGACTCGGATGCCTAGTCATCTACGTTGTTGTGTGTGGTTGTTTCTTTTGGTTACCGCGATAGGCGGTTTATGTTTTCATGTAGAAGATCTAGTAGATAGCAGTATGTTTTAAGTGTTTGATGTTGTAGACATGTTTGAAATTATTCTTGGTTTACCTCCTCGGCGCGAGATCGATTTTACGATTGATCTTACGCCTGGTACGACACCCATCTCATTGCCGACTTATCGTATGCCTCCATGTGAGATGGAGGAGCTGCGGAAATAGATTGACGAGCTTGTAGAGAAGGGTTTTATATGACCTAGTGTGTCTCCTTGGGGAGCACCTGTGCTATTTGTGAAGAAGAAGGACGGGTCACTACGGTTATGTATTGACTACCGTAGGTTGAACCAGGTCACGGTGAAGAACAAGTATCCTTTGCCCAGAATAGATGATCTGTTTGATCAGTTGAGGGGGGCGAAGTATTTTTCGAAGATTGATCTACAGTCGGGATACCACCAGTTACGCGTGAGAGATGAGGACGTGCAGAAGACAGCCTTCAGGACGTGTTTTGGGCACTATGAGTTCCTTGTGATGTCGTTCGGCCTTACGAACACACCAGCCGTGTTCATGGATCTGATGAACCGGGTATTTCGGCCCTTCCTGTACCGATTCGTCATCGTCTTTATTGATGACATTTTGATATACTCTACTAGTCGGGAAGAGCACGAGGAGCACCTGAGAGCGGTGTTGGGTACACTGAAGAAGAACTAGTTGTTCGCACAGTACAAGAAGTGCGACTTCTGGCAAGAGGAAGTCAAGTTCCTCGGACATGTAGTGTCCAAAGCTGGGATAGTAGTGGACCTTGCTAAGGTAGCCGCGGTTCAGGATTGGCAGCAGCCTGGCTCAGTTACCGAAGTAAGGAGTTTTCTTGGTCTGTCGGGGTATTACAGGCACTTCATTCGGGATTTCTCGAAGATTGCCAGGCCATTGTCTCAGTTGACCCAGAAGGACCTGAAGTTCGCCTGGAATGAGAAGGCAGAAGCAGCTTTCAAGGAGCTGAAGGATAAGTTGACGTCCGCCCCTGTGCTAGTATTGCCAGAGCAAGGGGAGAAATACACGATATATACTGACGCGTCTCGCGTTGGTTTAGGTTGTGTCCTGATGCAGAAGGAAAGGGTGATTTCGTATGCCTCGAGACAATTAAGGAAGCATGAGGAGAATTACCCTACACACGACCTGGAGTTGGCAGCTGTCATCTTTGCATTGAAGCTCTGGAGACATTACCTCTATGGAGAGGAGTTCGAGCTTTTCTGCGACCACAAGAGCCTTAAGTACATATTCACACAGCGATACTTGAATATGAGACAACGCCGATGGATGGAGACCTTGAAGGACTTCAAGTTCGAGGTGTCCTACCATCCTGGTAAGGCGAACCTTGTGGCAGACGTGCTGAGCCGCGAGAAGGCTATAGCATTTGCGGCACCGTTGATGGTAGCTGAGTGGGACATGGTTGAGTTTGTGCGGGACTTCGAGCAGAGACTCACGATGGAGGAACCATTTGAGTGTGTTGCGCACGTTCGGGTGCGACCACTTATTGACGACAGAGTTATTGAGGCCCAGAAGGGCGATGTGCGGCTGTCTAAGCTTCGAGAGCAAGCTAGCGACGCCGAGGACTCCGAGTGGAGAGTTGGTTCTGATAGGGGGTCTACGATTCCGTGGCCGCCAATGAGTTCCTGACATGCCTGACTTGAGATGCGAGCTTCTCGAGTCTGCCCATAACTCGAAGCTTGCGATGCATCCTGGTAGCACGAAGATGTACCGGGATATGAGACGGTCGTATTGGTGGGATAACATGAAGGCCCACATCACTGAGTATGTGTCTCGCTATCTCATGTGCCAGCAGGTCAAGGCTGAACATCACTGACCTCCTGGACTGCTTCAGCCCATGCCCATAGCAGAGTGGAAGTGGGACTTCATCTCCATGGACTTCATATCTGGGCTGCCGAAGACGAGGAAGGGACACGATTCCATTTGGGTGATTGTGGACCGGTTGACCAAATCGGCCCATTTCCTCCCTATCAGAGTTACGAACTCTGCAGACGAGCTGGCTAGATTGTACATCAGGGAGATCGTCCGTCTGCATGGAGTTCCTTTAGAGATCGTGTCAGACAGAGACACTCGGTTCACATCTATCTTCTGGACTCGTATCCAGGAAGCGATGGGTGTGAAGTTGAAGTTCAGTACGGCGTTTCATCCTCAGACTGATGGGCAGACAGAGCGGGTGAATCAGATTCTGGAGGATATGTTGCGGGCATGTGTGTTGGACTTCAAGGACAGCTGGGATGACTGTCTCCCTTACGCAAAGTTCGCCTACAATAACAGTTTTCAGGCGACTATTGGTATGACGCCATATGAGGCCCTATACGGTCGTCCTTGCAGAGCACCGCATTATTGGGCTGAGGTTGGCGAGTGTAGTCTGATTGGCCCGGAGTTGGTACAGGTGACTACAGAGAAGGTCGACATCATCAGGCGTCGACTACTTACAGCACAGCAGGCAAAAGAGTTACGCTGATACGAGGCAGCGACTGCTTGAGTTCGAGGTCGGGGATCATGTATTCCTCTGAGTTTCCCCTATGAAGGGAGTCCTTTGGTTTGGGAAGAAGGGAAAGCTCAAGCCGAGGTTTATCGGTCCGTTTCAGATACTGGATCACGTGGGTGATGTGGCGTATCGTCTCGCTTTGCCCACACCACTTGCATCTGTACATAACATATTTCATGTATCTATGCTGAAGAAGTACGTTCCTGATCCTTCACATATCATCAGATGGGAGCAGGTACAGCTGAGCGAGTATGCTACGTATGAGTTGCGTCCGACGCGTATCCTTGACAGGAAGGAACAGGTACTACGTAGCAAGGTCGTTCCACTTGTGAAGGTACTATGGACACATCATTCAGAGGAGGAAGCTACTTGGGAGACTAAGGCCGAGGTCAGGAAGAACTAACCTCAGTTTCTCGAGGAATACGAAAAGGTACAAATTTCGAGGATGAAATTTTTGTTTAAGGGGGGTAGATTGTAACGACCCATAAATTTCCGTACAAGGGCTCGAGTATCACCTCGACCAGAAATCACTTAGGATTAAATCCTTTAGAAATTTAACAAAGTTAACTAAGTGCTAAACCATATTAGCCATGAAATCCGCTAGAATCATTTTAAATACGATCTGCAAGACCCAAAACTTGTAGAATCATTGACGCTAGGTTACCCTAAAGTCTAGGATTAAACTCATTACCCGACTGTTCTCGGGAACGAATTGAAACTCCGTATTAGGTCTAGACCGCACATCGGAAGTCCGATTAACACGAAGTTAAGGAACTAGGACCGCCTCACTGGGCTCGATAACCATCTCGGAAATCAGGTCCAGACGATGTCCCACGGCCATTCGCTTGAGTCAGGAGCGAGGGAGTGTGAAAACCACTATTTTCTTTACAACATAAATATCTTGAATAGTGATCTAGCACCACTCGTTTGCAGATCAGTATTAAGCAACCAGACCGTTAGAATCTGACCAAATTACACCCTCGGATCAAGAAAAATTTCAGGAACATTTACATGTACTTGGAATTTCGGATCGTGGCCCACTGACCGTTGAATTGAAAATGGTCCGCTGTGTGTGATCTGGAAATCCGACCAAGATGAAAATGTAATCCCATGTAGATCCATGAGTTGTGAGCTTAAGTCTGACGTTTGGCTCAAGGGGGGCCGCCAGAAACCCTCTTTTGAGCTGGAACAACGCCGAAATGCTTATAATAGACATACCCCTTGAACCGGAGTCTATTCCAGAGAGGTTTTAGGCTATATAAGGGCCTTAGAACAGCCTCTCTCACAACCATACGAATTTGGGATAAAACCCTAGAGAGAGAGAGAGAGAAAAGGGAGAGAAAGCTTAAGAGTTGTGGGAGAATCTTCCTCCTACTGTTTCAAATCACCACACGGGCTGCACCACCCCTTCCTTGGCGCTTTCCTGGCGATACCGACTCCGTTTTAAGGTAATAAACCCTAACCCTAGATCTGTTTTGAGGTGTATAGGCTACAGGTTATGAAATAACTAACCGATTTCACTCTTTAGGCTAGAAAACTCCCGAATACGGAAGCTCCTCAACCCTTGTCGATCCGTTGAGATTCCAAGAAGCAAGGTGAGGACTTTAGGTGTATAGGTTATGGTTTTCAACACTTTCAATGTCAGATAATGATAGATTCATGATCTGCATGCAATTGCACATGTACAAAGTGCTTTCCGTTTTCTGTTTCGATTAGAATTGTAGAATATGGAATTTCACATACTCTAGGTATTCGTATAAAATACCATATACGTATTTTTTTTGGAAATGTGTTTGACATGTTTATTTGTCGTATGGATATACGATATATGGATAAAATATTTATTTGGCGAAAGGGTTCGCCTAAATACATGTTTACTAATATACACCATGTATGTAGAAATACGGTATTGTAAGAAGTACCGTATACATGTATATTTTAGCGATGTGTTTGTCATGATTAATTGTCGTATAGATATATTATGTGCGTATAAAATATTTGCTTGGCGAAGAGATTCGCCGTAATACAGGTTCCCTTGTATACACTATGTATGTTGAATTTGTGTATCCTAGAAAATATCCCATACGTATAAATTTTGGTGTTGTAATTGTCATGATTATTTGTTGTGTGAATATGATATATACGTATAAAATACTAGTTTGGTAAAGGGACAACCCTAGTACACATTCCGCTAACATACATCATGTATGTTGAAATTGTGCACTCTAAGTATTTGTGAAATTGCTTGTGGGTGTAAGTGCTTAAGTGTTTGCACCTTAGGTAGGTGCTGAGATGGAGTTCTCAACTACCTTAGGGTTATGTATGATACCCTTCATGTGGTTATTTACTCTAACCACTCACTTATGAAATATATGTATTTGTATCCCTATTTGTATCGTGCTCTATAACATGCTTTTTAACATGCTTTGTAACTTGTTTCATAACATGCTTTATAATATGCTTTATAACATGATTGCTAGTGTGCTTGAATTACCTTGTTTATCATGCTTTACTTCACATGCTATGGTTGGGAATTGATTGAGCTTGGGACTATGTCCATAGTCTAGACATCCGGTATCAGACTTGGAGTTGTGGTTGAGATTCATTTCGCCACACATGATGTGTTGGCGAACCCGTGTCGTACTTCAGTTGGGGATAGTGGTAGGCCACACGAGGTGCTTCTGCGCTTCATATCGCCCAACTTGTTGTGCGCTCGAGCCAGCTGAACACGTCAAAGTAACCTGTGTGTCTTATGTTTGTTCACCATGTTTGGTCGCTAATGTTTGAACCTAGGGTACCAAACTTACCAGTGAGAATCTCGTTAACCATGGTACCTCGATCTGCTAAGACTCATGAGCCGGGCATGGTGGTATGGGACACCGTGGTCGAGCTGTCGGCCTACGCTAGGGCTACGTGCCTCCCCGTAGTGACCAGTGAGCAACTTAACTCGTGAGCTGATTATGGTGGTATGGGACACTATATTCGCGCTGTCGGCCTACATTGATAAGGTGAAGGGGGAGCGGTGCAACCTTTGTGCGCAACAGCCCTGGCAGCCCTTTGTAGTGACTGCGAGCATACTCTGAAATCGCAGTGCACCTTAGGGTTCGCCGCGATATATAGAGTATGAACTAGGCCTATTTCTGTATAGTGATGAATCGTTTAAGGGGTGATGGGGGAGTGGTGTAACCTTTGTGCGTAACAGCCCTGACATCCTCTGCAGTGACCTAGAAAATACACCATCGTCTGATATTAACTAGGACTGACGACCCTAGAATGAATCATGTTTGGGAATGATACAAGGAAGGTACCTTAGTTTCCTAATCCTGCTGTTTGAATTGGACTAATTAATAACTCGGTAATCATGCTCATCATGCATTGCATGTGCCTGGAAGATATGGAGCACTGTGGGATGAAAGCATGCCACGAGCGTGAGATGGTGTCGCATGAGGGAGTATGTCGGTGAGGGCATCCATCATACCTGCATTCATACTTGCATTAATAAGAGTAATTAGGAGTGTTTGATTTACTGCTTTATCATTACTGCTTGACTGCATTGATAACATGTTAACCTATGCTTTATGGTTCCACTGAGTTAACTACTCACTCCCACGTTACGGGACGGTGTTGCGCACACCAACCAGACTCTGTCTCAGGTTTAGGCGAGCCGACGACTCTAGAGGCGGAGCCTGGTTATGACGAGGACTAGGAGGAGTTCTCGTATATGCAGTTCTCTGGCAGCTTCGACTAGGCTGCTAGGAACGACGGGTTTTCACAAGGATTGTACTTAGTTTTATTTTTGACGTTTTATTTATAAAACAGACATGTATATGGTGACTCAGATGGATTCATACTTTGGAGAATGAAACGTTTATTTTGTTTCTTTACATACATATATATATATAGTTCAGTCTTCCGCTTGCTTTTATACAATTGATCTGGAGTATGAATTACTGTTTTGGTATAATCTCATTCATGTTTATTGCTCTAACATAGACAACATTTAAACATCATTAATTATGTTACATAAGTGATGCGTTGGAACTCGGGAGTTGAGTTACACTCGACCCCCGATTTTCAGGGCATTACATTAAAGGATAACCATCACTATGAGTAGGGCATTGACCCTCTCCAACCATACAGATGATGCAGGTGATATATAGATTGGAGACCTAGAGGACCATCTCCCTATGGAAGATTATACTGAAAGAATAAGAAGATAATTTTATGATTTAGTTATATATTTCCGCTACAAACTCAATAATGTAATAAACTTCCATTAAGAGGGCATTTGATAATTTGTTTAATTCTCTTACTTTGATGAAATAATAAATACAGTTAGTTTTATTCTTATGAATGGTTATCTCCGTGAATGTGACTAGATGTGATCTAGATGAAAAAAATTATATATATGGTGTGATTTTTAAAGCAACCAATTCATTCAATTATTAACACCAAGTTTTCTCGGCCACGAGTATAAACTATGGCTGTGAAATTTCAGGATGTTACACTCATCATACACTCATGAGCACCACACTCAAACTTTATAAAGAGGCAGGAGTATGAATCAACACTTGTACCGAAGAAGGATAGGAAGCTTATACTGTATTTAACTGTAAGCCAGCCCGACATTGCATTTATCGTAGGTGCATGCACTAGATTTCAGGCCAATCCTAAATAGTCTCATCTCTCTGCGGTCAAAAGAATTATTAAGTTTGTGGTGGGAACTACTGATTTCGGCGTATGGTACCCCTTTGACGCATTTACTATTATTGTTGGGTACTCAGACGCTAATTGGCCTGGAAATATTAATGACCGTAAATCAACCAATGGTGATTGTTTCTATATCGGAAACTGTCTTGTATCTTGGCATGGCAAGAAATAGAACTTTATATCTTTATCTACTGCTGAGGCCGAATACATTACGGTAGGTAGTTGTTGCGCACAACTTCTTGGATGAAGCAAATGTTGCTGGATTATGATATTGCTCAATCTACAATGACACTATTTTGTGATAATACTAGTACCATTAACATTTTTAAGAATTCAGTTCAATACTCTCAAACAAAGAACATTGACATTCGACATCACTTCATATGTGAACATGTTGAAGAAAACATTATCATATTAGAACATGTGCCTACCGAGCAACAACTTGCCGATATACTAACAAAACCACTGGACTACAGATTTGGGAATCTTCGAAAATCTGTTGGAATATACGTGGTCTAACACTTTGTCAAAGAAACCCACTTTTTTTATTGTCATATTTGAGGATCCGCACCTCGTTATTTTTGGATTATGATTATTGTCATCTATGTTCTATGATTATATATTTCTAAAGGCATGCATATGTTACATTTAGTTCTTATGCTTCATATTTCTATCCTATGAACTTATGTGATTTTTCTGATTCTCCCTCTAGCTTTGGATATAAACGTACTTCAGTTGTATTAGCTTATTGCTTCCCTTTGCCAATAACTAACAAAAGGGGGGAGAACATTTTATGCTTCCAAGTTTGCTACTGTTAGGTGTTTCTTAAATCTTAATGCAAGAACTTAGGGGGAGCATGAACTATGGGGGAGCTGCAAACAACTTAAGAATAGACTTAATTGAATACTCCTTATGTATGGTGCTGTTTGTAATAATCTAGGGTCTATTAGTTTGTTTTTGTCACATAATTGACAATATGGGGAGATTGAAAGTGCCCTTGTTTGTTAATATACGTGAGTGTTGAGTCTGTCAATCCAAGTGTGATCTTATTTGATGACATCAAGACCAAGCCTTAACAAAGATGAAGGCTATGATCAAGCTTACATCTGGTAAACCATAACCTCATCATACCATAACAAACCCTAGTAGGTATATGCCCCCATATAATCCAAAATTAACCTATAAAAAGAATTAAAACATCTTCTGGTCAAGTTGGTACGTAATGCACAGTGAGTATAAATGGAAGAAAGAAACAAAACTGAAAAATCCCAAGTCCTAGTTGAGTACATTGAATTACAATCGAGGGAATCTTTGATAACGTCAAACATCATTGGATAGTATCAAATGGATGCCCATTTTGTCCAGTAATAAAATAAAGATATGCTAGAAACCTCGATAGCATCGATTGCCATTTGATATCATCGAAGTCCATGCTTTGATAACATCGAATGGCCCTCGATTACTTCGACCTTGAAGTTCTTCTAAAGAAACAAAAAATACTCTAAGTGCTCCCCGATAACATCGAAGCCTCCTCGATGTTATCGAGAATAAGTTATCGATATCATTGAAGTCTATTCGATAGAATCAAAGCTTACTTAGTTCTGTCCAGCAAGCTTTTCAAAGAAAATCTATTTTCTTCGAGTTCATTGAAGACCAATCGATATCATCAAAATTCAAACTTCGATAGATCGAAGGACTATTCGATATAATTAAACAAGTGACAAAACTGTCTAGCAACCTATGTGTATTTTATAAAAGAAAATCTTGACGGAGTTAAGCACCCCTCAATGAATGGAATTGCACGTCGATATCATCGAAGGATGCTCAATAAGAAACAGTCAGAATCTGTCCTACACTCAAATAAAGATCTCGTGTAGAGAGTCGATGTAATCGAAGATGGTTCGATGATATCAAAATTCAAATTTTGATAATATTGAACACCCTTCGATGACATCGACGATTTCAAAATTCTGCCCATTTTTTGACTGTTGGGATTTTACTCTATAAATACACAAGTGTTGTTCTTGGTAAAATGGGCTAGAATCCAAGAGAGTTTGAGCCTGTTATTCCAAGATCTACATACCCTCTTACTCACTCTCTCTTTTCCATTAGAGTTCATCATTCAATCATTTTCTCAAGCATCAACTCATCATCTTATATGCTTAGATTGAATTATGAACTCTAGCATTTATGGAGCTTCCAACTAATCTCAATATAGGTTTAACCTATTATTAGAACTCTTGAATGCATAGCTCATGGGAACCTTCTCTATTGATTTAAATCTTATCCTTTAAATAGAGAAGATAAAAAACCCCTAAACCTCACAACCTCAGAGCATTCATCTACATATCAAGAAGGTTGCGGTTCAAAGGGAGTTGAAGATTCATCATCATCATTGAAGGTCTTCACATTGCGTGAGAACGAGATCATCCACTTATTTGTAAGTACTCAGAGTCTAATGTGTCTAAAGCCCTTTCCTTGTGTAGGATTGGGATTCAGAGTTTGAGTGTCAAACTTACCAAGTTCTAATTGTAGGCCTCCGACAAGAGAATATAGTGTCCTTGTGTAGGACGTATAGCCTTGCATAGGCTGTGCCTTGTGTAGGCTTGGGTTGCCTTGTATAGGCTCCCAATGTTGTGTCCTTAGGTTAGATGAGTTGCCTTGCGTAGTCATTTAAGGGAACCTTGTGTAGGTCCCTTAGTTAACCTTGTGTAGGTTGTGAAGGTTCATGGTTAACCTGATTTAAAACCATTGGATAGTGAAATCCGATACACTCTATGAGAGAGTGCGTCCGTCAGGAGTGGGGTAGGAGAGTAGCCGAACCACTATACATGATTATGTTTGGAATTTCTTTGAGGACATCTATCTAGTTATGCTTATATTTATCATATGATCACAATGATGTATAAGTGTTGATAGAAGTCACATCCCACACACAATATACGCTATACTTATAGGCTTTGTTTTTATATAAATTCTTTTATAAGCTTATGTGAATTGGACCCTCTATTAGCTTGGAAGCCATAGAGTTACTTTGCCTTACTTTGTTTTTAAGTTAGGTATAGTTTATTATTAATAGATAACAAGTTTTGAAAAAGTCCTATTCACACCCTCTGGGACATTTGGACATACTTCATACTTTAGTAATAGCAGTTCTAGCGCAATTTCATATAACATTTGGACATAGTTTGTTATTAATAGATAACAAGTAATAACATTGCATTAATTAATTATGTTGTCTTTAAATAATATTTCTTTATTACATTTTTATTAATTCTTATTTTTATTAAAATTTGCATATAAGTAAAATTGGAAGATTGAAAAAATTTTGGGTTGTTCGGCCATCCTATAGCTAACTGACCAATTTGGCCAACTGAGCACGTGATCGGGCTAGTCGAATTGTGCATGGAATGGGTTAAAAATGGGGTAAAACCCCAAATCACCTCATTTCCACTTCTTCTTCCTCAGCTAACTGGTGCTTCCTTCGGTCAATACATCACCCTGGCTTCCTTATAAGTGGTTTATTTGCATTTTTCTTCTAGATTTAAGATCTTTGTTGCATTTTATTCAAGTATTTTGAATTTGTCTTGAATTTAGATCTTTCTTTTTGGTGGATTTGCTTTAAAATCTAATCTACTCAAACCCATCCCCCAATTGTCTATTCCTTGCATATTTTCTTTCATGAAACTGAGATATAAACGCACCGTTCGTAGACCTCATTCTGGTTCCTCTTCCTGCTCTGCACCTCGAGTTATGAGGACCATTTATGTGTCGAAGGATGATCCGGAGAATGTACAGGAATTTCACTCTCAGAGCATTATTATTGAGCAATCAATTAATGTCGATCACATCACTCAATATGGTTTAGTTGAACTACACTCTGAGTTAGGATGGGAGAAATTTTTGTAATGAGGCGGGGCGACTTACCGCTCCATTGCACAAGGGATGTACACATCCATTAATGAAGTTTCTTATGCTAAATTAACTTTTAATATTCAATTTATGGAAGAAACTATCAGAGTAACACCCTCCATCATATCATCCGTTATGGACATTAAGATGACAGATGATAGGGTACCAATTCCTACTCTTTCTGAAGATATGAATAATATGGAAAGAAACTCTCTTACCCAAGTGTTAAGTGATTTTGATGCCGAATGATGGTCCGGTAACTCTCTCCCCAATTATAATTTACTTCCAAAATACAGCGTTCTTCATCATTTCTTCACGTCTAATGTCTATCCTAAGGAAGGGAATAAGACCGATCTTACTCCCTCAAATTCACATGATCGAAGCACTGGAATCCGAACTCCCTGTTAGTAATTCAGACCTGAATACGATGCGGTTAAACCCGCGTCCTAAGTAGCTAGGCTATTAGGAAGAAGCTTGTGAAGGCAACGTCAATATGGATGACATTTTACTAATTTGGAAGAGCTAGGAGACACTGATGATTTTGATTTCTAGCCTTCTCAATTTACTGATAGGTTGGAGAGTTTAGAGAAGAAGGTGGATGCTTTACAAGTATCCCAGGATTTACTCTATTAAACTAAAAAACAACACATGATGTACTCAAAAAGTACTTTTATCGCTTCAATAGGAGTTTGATGATTAATAATTCTGAGATGCCTGCACCGTCCTCCTCTGAATTATAATGATTAAACACTCATGGTCTGTAATAACTCTTTATTACTCTTTGGATTTGCTACACTCGTATTGGATTTCTCTTTAGATTACTTGAATAATTGTCTTTATACATTTGAATGATCTTATCATTATGACATTATCTTTACTATTTATGCCTTCTATTATGCATCTTTTGATTTATTTCTTCCTTTGTCAACTTCTGACAGAAAGGGGGAGAAATTATGATCTAGGGGATATAGTTTAAATTTATTTATTTATTTTATATGCATGATATGAGATGTATATGGAGATGAATGATATATATGGAGATTTTTTTTTTCTGATACATGATATGAGATATAGAAATGATTCTTTTCTGATATGATATTGGATTATACTTGTTTGCATTGGATTGCATGTGGTAAAAAATTGGATATACATATATATACATATATATTTATCTTAGATAAAGTACTTAGGGGGAGCTACTGATGATTATTCTAAGGGGGAGCATCATGTAAGAACTTCAAGCTATGATATTAAAGGTGGTGTACCGATGATCTTTTGAACCGGAGCATATTTTAGTATGATGAGGTTGTGATGTTGTATAATGGGTTGTGTATGATTGTGTTTTGTCACGAAATTGACAAAAGGGGAGATTGTAAGTGCTTATATTTAAAGCACAGTTAGGAATGTCAAATTTCGTAGTCCCGAATGGATCACAACCACTTATGAAGATGTTCTTCAATGACTCATGAAGACTACGTAAAGAGTGGATCAACATCTCAAGGAAGACTCATCATTGCAAGCTTTAAATTGTCTTAGTTCAAAGTTTGAACCATCTGTATGTGTCAACCATCAGGTGGTATAACCTTAGAATGACCCTAGGTTAGGTGTATTTAACTTGGTATCATTATGAACATAATTCTAAGTAAATATACTAAAGCTAAGCCAGCTCGACTTCTGGTTTGGCCAGCATAACTACATTCGGCTAACCTGTAACGCCCCGGATTTTTGCCAACCTGGGATTAGATGACCTTAGGCAATGGGTCGATCCTAATACCTCATTAACTTGTCAGAACTGAATCCCAAAGTCTAAAGCCGCCTTTGAACTCATTTCCTTCACAAACCTCACCCTTCATCACCTTGATCTTCCAATTTTTCTAATAACTTTCACCCTAGACACTATCTTAAACTAGCTAAGTAGTATAACTTGGATCACTTTATATACAAACTCCAAAGGCCTGAGTACCACCTCGACCAGAATTCACTTAGGACTAAATCCTTTAGAAATGAGACAAAGTAACTAGGTGTGAAACCAGATTAGCTACGAAATTCGTTCAATCGCTTTAACTTTAAATACGTTCTGCAAGACCCAAAACTTGTAGAATCATTGGCGCTAGGTTACCCTAAAGTTTAGAACCAAACTCATTTCCCGTCTGCTCTCGGGAATGAAACGAAACTTCGTATTAGGTCTAGATCGCGCATCGGGAGTCCGATTAACCCGAAGCTAAGGAACTAGGACCGCCCCACTGGGCTTAACAATCATCTCAAAAATCAGCTCCATCCGATGTTCCATGGCCATTTGTTTCAATTCGGAGCGAGGGAGTGTGAAAAACACTATTCCCATCCTAATAAAAATATCAGGAATAGTGATCTGGCATCGTTCGGTTGCGCGTCAGTATTAAGCAACCTGACCGTCAGAATTCGACCAAATTACACCCTCGGATTAAGAAAAATTTCAGGAACATTTACATGTACTTGGAATTTCGGATCGTGGCCCACTGACCGTTGAACTGAAAGTGGTCCGCCACGTGCGATCTGGGAATCCGATCGAGTCGAAAACGTAATCCCACATAGATCCATAGGTGGTGAGCTTAAGTCTGACGTTTGGCTCAAGGAGGGCTACCAGAACCTCTCTTTTGAGCTGGAAAAGTGACGAATATCCTATATTAGCAGTAACCCTTGAACCTGAGTCTATTTTTGGAATATTTTAGGCTATAAAAGGACCTTAAACCCTCTCCCATTCCAGCCATACGAATTTAGATTTGAGAGAGAGAAAAGAGAGAGAAAGTGAGGGAGATGTGGGAGGAATTCCCTGCTGCTGTTCCCTGCCGCTATTCGGGCTCCACCGCCTGATTCTCGTTGCTTTCCCGGCGATTCCGGCTCCGTTTGAAGGTGAGAAACCCTAACCCTAGGTCTGATTTGAAGTAGGAAGGTTGTAGGTTGCGTAACAACTAACCGATTCCGCTCTTTAGGTTAGAAATCTCCCGTATACGGAAGTTCTTCTACCCTTGCTGATTCGTTTCGTTTCCAAAGGCAAAGGTGAGGACTTTAAGTGTATAAGTTGCGGTTTTCAACGCTTTCAATGTCAGATAATGGTAGATTCATGATCTGCTTGCAATTGCACATGTACAAAGTGCTTTCCGTTTCCTGTTTTGATTAACGGTGTGAAATATGGAATTTCACATATTCTAGGTATACGTAGAAATACCGTATACGTATATTTTTTGGATAAATGCTTGACATGTTTATTTAATGTATAATTATATAATATATGAATAAAATACTAGTTTGGCGAAAGGAATCGCCAAAATATATGTTTACTTGTAAATGCGCCGTATGTTGAAATTACGTATTGTAGAAATACCGTATACGTATTTCTTTTGGAATAATATTTGACATATGTATTTAATGTATGATTATACAATACATGATTAAAATACTAGCTTGGCGAAAGGAATCGCCGAAATCTATGTTCCTTTGTAAACACTATGTATGTTGAAATTGGGTATACGTGGAAGTACCCTATACGTATAAAATTTGCTGATGTGATTGCCATATTTAATTGCTATATGAATATGATGTATATGTATAAAATACTAGTTTGGTAAAGGGACAACCCTAGTACACACTTCCCTAGCATACGTCATGTATGTTGAACTATTGCATTCCAAGTGTTGGTGAATTCACTTGTGAGTGTAAGTGCTTAAGTGTTAGAATCTTAGGTAGGTCTTTGAGATGGGATTCTCGGCTACCTTAGAGTCACATATGACACTCTCCATGTGGTTGTTCACTCTAACCACTCGCCTACGAAATTTAAGTATTTGTATCCCTATTTACATAATGCTTTATAACATGCTTTTGAACATGCTTTGTGACTTGTTTATTAACATGCTTCATGTTATGCTTTATAATATGCTTGCTAGTGTTCTTGAATTACCATGTTATCATGCCGTATTTCACATGCTATGGTTAGGATTTGTCGAGCTTGGGACTATGTTCATAGTCCAGGCATCCGGTATCAGACTTGAAGATGTGGTTGGGATTCGTTCCGCCACGCATGATGTGTTGGTGAACCCGTGTCGTACTTCGGTTGGCGATAGTGGTTGGCCACACGAGGTGCTTCTGCGCCTCATATCGCCCAACTTGTTGTGCGCTCGAGCTAGCCGAACACGTCAAGTAAACCGTGTGTCTTATGTATGTTCACCATGTTTGGTCGCTAATGCTTGAACCTAGGGTACCAAACTTACCAGTGATAATCCCGTTAACCATGGTACCTCGATCCGCTAAGACTCATGAGCCGGGCATGGTGGTATGGGACACCGTGGTCGAGCTGTCGGCCTACGCTAGGGCTACGTGCCTCCCCGTAGTGACCAGTGAGCACCTTAACTCGTGAGCCGATTATGGTGGTATGGGACACTATATTCGTGCTGTCGGCCTACATTGATAAGGTGATGGGGGAGTGGTGCAACCTTTTGTGCGTAATGCCTGACAACCCTTTGTAGTGACCGCGAGCATATTCTGAAGTTGTAGCGTGCCTTAGGGTACGCCGCGATATATAGAGTATGAACTAGGCCTGTTTCTGTATAGTTGTATCGTGATGAATCGTTTAAGGGGTGATGGGGGAGTGGTGCAACCTTTGTACGTAACAGCCCTGGCAGCCTCTGCAGTGACCTAGAAAACACACCATTGTCTGATATTAACTAGGACTGACGACCCTAGATTGGATCATGTTTGGAAATGATACAAGGGAGGTACCTTAGTTTCCCAATCCTGCTGTTTGAAATGAACTAATTAAAAACTCGGTAATCATGCTCATCATGCATCGCATGTGCCTGGAAGATGTGGAGCACTGTGGGATGTAAGTATGCGCGAACGTGAGATGGTGTCGCATGAGGGAGTATGTCGGAGAGGGCATCCATCATACCTGCATTCATACTTGCATTAATCAGAGTAACTAGGAGTGCTTGATTTACTGCTTTATCATTACTGCTTGACTGTATTGATAACATGTTAACTTATGCCTTATTGTTCCACTGAGTTTGTTACTCACTCCCACGTTACGGGACGGTGTTCTATACACCAAACAGATTTGTTGAGTTTCAGGTGATGGCGATGCTTATGAAGCAGAGCCGGACTACTTCTATGGTGATGAGGAGAAGTTCTCCTATCATGAAATTCTCTGGCGGGTCTCACGAAGACCACAGTACTTGTATTGTCTGGGCCGTGGTAGTCTTGGGATAGAAGCCAGTGAACTTACACATTTGGTATATTTCAGAACTGTACTTGTATTTATATAACCTGGTAATGTTATCACACTCTGGAGACTCATCATAGTTTATATATTTTATCTATCTATCATAGTCTTCCGCTTGCAAAATTAACTGTCTCTGGAGTATGATATCTTTGTTTTGGCTTAATCTCACTCATGTTCACTACTCTAATACAGTCAACATTCAATCATCATTCATTTTGTTGCATAAGTGATGTTCTGGAACTCGAGAGTTGAGTTACTACTCGACCCCCGATTTTCAGGGCGTTACAAGATGGTATCAGAGCATGATTTTGATTAAACCGGACCTGGGTTATGGTCACACTACGCACTCTAACGCACTCTGACTTAGGAGGGAGCGACGGGATGTAGAAACAGTCATAGGTATCCCGATTTCGTCAATTGGCGAAGTTCATTGAAAACGAACGCCGAAATCGAGTATGTATTCAACCATGGTCGCACGGGTCGACTTTAAAACATTTCTAGGTTGTCTAGTGAAGGGTCTAGGTCATAATCCACCTCATCCCAATCATTGAGAATCAGTAGAATATAGGATAGGCGTGATGAGGATAACTACTCGGAATCCTCGGAACTTCTCTAGACTCCTCACAGAGACTTCTCGAGTCTACGAGAAATGAAAGCTGAAAGTAGAAATAAATTCTAATAAATTCAAAATTGATTAATGAATGTCAAAAGAAAAATGAGTTCATAACCCTTTAAATAGGGATACCAAGTAATGAGAATGAAATCAGAAACAAACTACAACTAAAACCCCTAGGTTGTGATGTCTACTAGTGCGCAAGGCTTTCAGCCAAAAATAGTAAGTGTCCTATTTGACTTCACCAAACCATTCTCCTAATTATTCTAAACTCTTTACGCGATGAGCGCAACTCCTAAAGCCCAACAGATGAAGAGTAATCAAACAAAAATTACTATTTTGGTAAAACAAAATTAAAACGGGAAAATGGCCGCCAATTGGAGGGTTTTCTCACAATTCCGGACTGCGCAACTCGGCATAGCTGGGTTGGTTGGCTTCATTAGCTCGTCCTACCCCAAATTCATATATTTTACGTCAGATAACTCATTCCGGATTGCAAGATATGTCCAGTTTGCCCGAAACTACCCCAAATAGAGCGAATCGGAGTCGGGGGCCTCCCCACTTAAATTCGATGGGACCCAGTCGAACCAGGTTGCATTTGGCACCTTGGGACCATGAAGAACAGGGCCCCACCGCGGCGGCGCGGTTCCGGCCAAGTCCGACTGCGGCGCCACCGCGGCACCGGCGGCGGACCGCGGTCCGGTGGGTTTTCCGTTGGGTTTTCAAACATGGGGTTGGTCGGGCCAGCCCCCTCTACCCCATGGCACGTGCCAAATTGCTATTTGGTTAGGATTTAGGGGGCTGAAGTGCCCCACTCTCCCATTTCTTCCTTTTCAAGGACCTCCACTTCTATTTTCAATTTTCCTCAAAAACCCATCCCTCCAAACCTTGCAATCCCCCATTTTCTTCCATAAATCACCCACTCCAACTGTCCACAACAGCCCTAGCCTCCTCCTTTTCACTTTTCTCTAACGCGGAGCTCTCACATCCCCCATTTGGAGCTCAAATTCGTGCAACCTTCAAACCTATCTCATTTTTCTATTTTCCTTCTTCATTCCCTACCTTTTGGCCTTTACAATTCCTGTTGAGGCTCAAGTCCATGGAAAACCAAAAACTCCAGCCCCCCATTTCCCTTATCCGCATTTTCCATGGCTCTATCCGAGCTCATCCATATGTTGTCTTGTAGTTTGCATGGGCTACTATCTTAGGGTGGTTATGATTTCCTGTTGATAGGTGTAGTAGTTGGTAGGATGTTTTAGATGTTTGAGGACGTTTAGGGCCCGTTCGGCCAAATTGCATTAAGTACGATTGGGTGGATGAAATTGTAAAAGTAATAATAAATATATGTGTAAGGTATGGTCCCTAGATTGAGTGTATCCCATGGTTTCCGATACTAGGTTTGGAATGTATGCAATTAAACGTAACTCTGAGTTGTCCTTCCAAATTTCACTTAGAAATTCATTATCCTGGGATTTGGAAATCCCATCTCACGTTTTTCCAACACCAGGCTCATTTTTCTAAGGCCTATAAAATTTAATCCCCTCCCACCCTCCTACCAACCATGTCACACCCAATCCCAAGGTAGGATTAGTAATGCGGTCCCATTTAATACAACTTAAGGCCACTGGCCAAATTGTGTTGAAGCGATAAAGTCCCTTGATATACATTAACCCACCACACTCCGATAGCTTAAGCTTTGGAGTAAATGGTTGTTTGATAGATAGGCCCATAGAGTTTGGACCTAGAGCGATACTCCTAGTTTTCGATAGACTTGACCATATAGGAAATCCAACAAATTAATAATACAAACCCCAGGATCTTCTTAGCTGGTGTGAGCATGTGTGAAAAGCTCGAGCGTCAAGTACAGACAACTCAATTCCACTTAGACAACATTTGACCCTACACGATGAATAATTTCTTCTATTAGAAATGATCTGAAATCATCTAGTGTGTAAACATAGACTAATAGATTGCCACTATTCATAAATTGAGACTAGGCTACTGGTTCTACTACGGAACGTAAAAGACTGATTATGCTAAGATAATTGCAAGATAGTTGAAAGATGGACTTAGTTAATAGGCTGGATTAGGTTGGAGTGAGACCTCACTCCTTCGTCGGACCCCTTAATACTCATAGGCTCCTTTAATAATTCTTAGAAAAGTTGTTTGATTAGTAACTATACACGCTCAGTATCCCATTGATTTAATGTTAGGTCAAATCGATACACCCCTTAGAATCACCTTCTCAAGGACTTAGTACAATGGGAACACGGAGTAGAGAAACTACATTTAAGCGAGGTATTCGCGGTTTGAATCGAATCCTCAATCCTGGTAGTGACCAATGAACCCTATGCTCTGATCAAGCAGAAGGTCGGGATCAGCTAGGATTAAGGACTGATACGATGATTGTCTGTCTTCGCGAGGCAGAAGGTCTATGTATCTGGCTCAGACCCACTACGCAACTTTCTTCCGTGTTGGCTTGACCACTTACAACCAAAAGTTTATAACTTTGTCTTTGAGAAGTGTGAGAATATATAGCCAATAGAAATATTTCCTTTTAGGCCTAAGGAATTTCCCAAGTGAGCAATAGACAGTTAAGAATCAGGTCCTAAATCACATGCCATGTCGGCATACATATTGTGCTTATGAACACAAAAAGATAGCCTGCCTATTAAGCTAGACATGATTAAATAGGATAAGTCTGGACCGTGACAAAATTTCTTGGTAGAATTAGGCATCTCGCTACAAACTCACACCTGACTCCGAATCAACCACAATACCCTTCATCTTTAGCTCCTTTCTATGACCATAGGTATCAATGCCATAATACACAACATTGATGAAAAGAAGACCAATGTAGTGGGAGATCGCATCCCATTTCATGTCAAGGATAGATCCTAAACTACACCTTGTTCCGATATACGGAGCAGGACATAAATCTTGAGCCTTGAGGGCGAAAATAAATTTTAAGGGGGGTAGAACATGATGAACCCGCTCTAGTTAGGTCACCTAATACACCTCTTTGACTGGGTGGCTAAATGTGAAACGTGGTGGACCCTACCCCACTGGCCCAGGATCGAAACGGTGCTCGTTAACATACGCACATTATAGAAGCCCTAGCAAGTTCTACTATGAAAATGTTTTAGGATGATCTAGTAAGATTTGATTCGCCCTCCCCTGGGACATAGATAATATCGAGGACTCTCTTAGACTAAGACCTAAAGGGCAACCTTAGAATAAACAATTTGAGCCTTTCAATGATGGACATTCCCTACTCTTAGAGAGTGATCGGACTACGGAGTTACTGACATCTACAACTGCGAAGTTTTCGCGGCTTGACCCAATTCCCAATCCTGGGTGACTACCGATGGACTCTCTGCTGACGAGCGGACGACCAGGATCCACCAGGATTCGGAAGGGATACGATGAGCTTCCTACCCTGGCCCGGTGGATGATCGATGTATCGGGATCGAGCCCACTATTACCGTCTCTCTGTGTTGGTCAAACAATGAAAACAACTATCTTACTCTAAATTGTGGGAATTGTCGTCTCGACTCCAAAAAGGTAAAGAAATAAATGGTAGCAAACCATCAGGGTATGAGAAATGAATAAAGAAACATGTTTTAAGGGGGGTAGACAAAAAGGAACCAGACTAGTATATACCCTACCACGCGTAGGAACTCGAAATCAATAAGTCTTAGGCAAATGAAATAATAGAAATCTTTCCTTATTACCCTTAGGCAATTTCGGGGACGAAATTTTGTTTTAAGGGGGTAGATTGTAACGCCGGATTTTTGCCAACCTGGGATTAGATGACCTTAGGCAATGGGTCGATCCTAATACCTCATTAACTTGTCAGAACTGAATCCCAAAGTCTAAAGCCGCCTTTGAACTCATTTCCTTCACAAACCTCACCCTTCATCACCTTGATCTTCCAATTTTTCTAATAACTTTCACCCTAGACACTATCTTAAACTAGCTAAGTAGTATAACTTGGATCACTTTATATATAAACTCCAAAGGCCTGAGTACCACCTCAACCAGAATTCACTTAGGACTAAATCCTTTAGAAATGAGACAAAGTAACTAGGTGTGAAACCAGATTAGCTACGAAATCCGTTCGAATCGCTTTAAATACGTTCTGCAAGACCCAAAACTTGTAGAATCATTGGCGCTAGGTTACCCTAAAGTTTAGAACCAAACTCATTTCCGTCTGCTCTCGGGAATGAAACGAAACTTCGTATTAGGTCTAGATCGTGCATCGGGAGTCCGATTAACCCGAAGCTAAGGAACTAGGACCGCCCCACTGGGCTTAACAATCATCTCAAAAATCAGCTCCATCCGATGTTCCATGGCCATTCGTTTCAATTCGGAGCGAGGGAGTGTGAAAAACACTATTCCCATCCTAATAAAAATATCAGGAATAGTGATCTGGCATCGTTCGGTTGTGCGTCAGTATTAAGCAACCTGACCGTCAGAATTCGACCAAATTACACCCTCGGATTAAGAAAAATTTCAGGAACATTTACATGTACTTGGAATTTCGGATCGTGGCCCACTGACCGTTGAACTGAAAGTGGTCGCCACGTGCGATCCGGGAATCCGATCGAGTCGAAAACGTAATCCCACATAGATCCATAGGTGGTGAGCTTAAGTCTGACGTTTGGCTCAAGGAGGGCTACCAGAACCTCTCTTTTGAGCTGGAAAAGTGACGAATATCCTATATTAGCAGTAACCCTTGAACCTGAGTCTATTTTTGGAATATTTTAGGCTATAAAAGGACCTTAAACCCTCTCCCATTCCAGCCATATGAATTTAGATTTGAGAGAGAGAAAAGAGAGAGAAAGTGAGGGAGATGTGGGAGGAATTCCCTGCTGCTGTTCCCTGCTATTCGGGCTCCACTGCCTGATTCTCGTTGCTTTCCCGGCGATTCCGGCTCCGTTTGAAGGTGAGAAACCCTAACCCTAGGTCTGATTTGAAGTAGGAAGGTTGTAGGTTGCGTAACAACTAACCGATTCCGCTCTTTAGGTTAGAAATCTCCCGTATACGGAAGTTCTTCTACCCTTGCTGATTCGTTTCATTTCCAAAGGCAAAGGTGAGGACTTTAAGTGTATAAGTTACGGTTTTCAACGCTTTCAATGTCAGATAATGGTAGATTCATGATCTGCTTGCAATTGCACATGTACAAAGTGCTTTTCGTTTCCTGTTTTGATTAACGGTGTGAAATATGGAATTTCACATATTCTAGGTATACGTAGAAATACCGTATACGTATATTTTTTTGGATAAATGCTTGACATGTTTATTTAATGTATAATTATATAATATATGAATAAAATACTAGTTTGGCGTAAGGAATCGCCAAAATATATGTTTACTTGTAAATGCGCCGTACGTTGAAATTACGTATTGTAGAAATACCGTATACGTATTTCTTTTGGAATAATATTTGACATATGTATTTAATGTATGATTATACAATGCATGATTAAAATACTAGCTTGGCGAAAGGAATCGCCGAAATCTATGTTCCTTTGTAAACACTATGTATGTTGAAATTGGGTATACGTGGAAGTACCCTATACGTATAAAATTTGCTGATGTGATTGCCATGTTTAATTCTTTGTATGAATATGATGTATATGTATAAAATACTAGTTTGGTAAAGGGACAACCCTAGTACACACTTCCCTAGCATACGTCATGTATGTTGAACTATTGCATTCCAAGTGTTGGTGAATTCACTTGTGAGTGTAAGTGCTTAAGTGTTAGAATCTTAGGTAGGTCTTTGAGATGGGATTCTCGGCTACCTTAGAGTCACATATGACACTCTCCATGTGGTTGTTCACTCTAACCACTCGCCTACGAAATTTAAGTATTTGTATCCCTATTTACATAATGCTTTATAACATGCTTTTGAACATGCTTTGTGACTTGTTTATTAACATGCTTCATGTTATGCTTTATAATATGCTTGCTAGTGTTCTTGAATTACCATGTTATCATGCCGTATTTCACATGCTATGGTTAGGATTTGACTGAGCTTGGGACTATGTTCATAGTCCAGGCATCCGGTATCAGACTTGAAGATGTGGTTGGGATTCGTTCCGCCACGCATGATGTGTTGGTGAACCCGTGTCGTACTTCGGTTGGCGATAGTGGTTGGCCACACGAGGTTCTTCTGCGCCTCATATCGCCCAACTTGTTGTGCGCTCGAGCTAGCCGAACACGTCAAGTAAACCGTGTGTCTTATGTATGTTCACCATGTTTGGTCGCTAATGCTTGAACCTAGGGTACCAAACTTACCAGTGATAATCCCGTTAACCATGGTACCTCGATCCGCTAAGACTCATGAGCCGGGCATGGTGGTATGGGACACCGTGGTCGAACCGCCGTCGGCCTACGGCTGGGGCTACGTGCCTCCCGTAGTGACCAGTGAGCACCTTAACTCGTGAGCCGATTATGGTGGTATGGGACACTATATTCGTGCTGTCGGCCTACATTGATAAGGTGATGGGGGAGTGGTGCAACCTTTTGTGCGTAACAGCCCTAGCAGCCCTTTGTAGTGACCGCGAGCATATTCTGAGGTTGCAGCGTGCCTTAGGGTACGCCGCGATATATAGAGTATGAACTAGGCCTGTTTCTGTATAGTTGTATCGTGATGAATCGTTTAAGGGGTGATGGGAGAGTGGTGCAACCTTTGTGCGTAACAGCCCTGGCAGCCTCTGCAGTGACCTAGAAAACACACCATCGTCTGATATTAACTAGGACTAACGACCCTAGATTGGATCATGTTTGGAAATGATACAAGGGAGGTACCTTAGTTTCCCAATCCTGCTGTTTGAAATGAACTAATTAAAAACTCGGTAATCATGCTCATCATGCATCGCATGTGCCTGGAAGATGTGGAGCAACGTGGATGTAAGCATGCGCGAACGTGAGATGGTGTCGCATGAGGGAGTATGTCGGAGAGGGCATCCATCATACCTGCATTCATACTTGCATTAATCAGAGTAACTAGGAGTGCTTGATTTACTGCTTTATCATTACTGCTTGACTGTATTGATAACATGTTAACTTATGCCTTATTGTTCCACTGAGTTAGCTACTCACTCCCACGTTACGGGACGGTGTTGTACACACCAAACAGATTTGTTGAGTTTCAGGTGATGGCGATGCTTATGAAGCAGAGCCGGACTACTTCTATGGTGATGAGGAGAAGTTCTCCTATCATGAAATTCTCTGGCGGGTCTCTGAAGACCTGGTACTGTATTGTCGGGGCTGTGGTACTGGGATAGAAGCCAGTGAACTTACACATTTGGTATATTTCAGAACTATACTTGTATTTATATAACCTGGTAATGTTATCACACTCTGGAGACTCATCATAGTTTATATATTTTATCTATCTATCATAGTCTTCCGCTTGCAAAATTAACTGTCTCTGGAGTATGATATGCTTTTTTGGCTTAATCTCACTCATGTTCACTACTCTAATACAGTCAACATTCAATCATCATTCATTTTGTTGCATAAGTGATGTTCTGGAACTCGAGAGTTGAGTTACTACTCGACCCCCGATTTTCAGGGCGTTACATAACCCAACACATTTCGGGCAAGTATACAGCAAGATAAAGATTTTATGTGTCAAGTTCGGCCAACCTAACCTTAGTTTCGGCCTGCCCGAGTGTGTTTGGTTAATTTTCTAGCAACATTTAATTTTTTGGATCTCAGGGAGACTCGGTCAACCGAACCCTGTATTTGGCCAGCTAATTGGGGGTTTGGCTAACCAAATTTTGGCCAGGGCCACCTGAATTTTTGAAAGATCTTATCCCGTGAAATCCGAGTGCCATTAGAATGATATCGTTGGAATTCGGTCAACCAAACTGAAACTCTAGCTAGCTGAATTTCCAAGACCTTTGGATATATAAATAGAGGCATTCTCTCATTCATTTCGACAACAAAAAATTGTGAGCAATACTCAAGCAAGGAGAGAAAGTTAGGGCATTCTTAAGTTATTTGTGAGGTAAATCTTATTTTAATTTAGCTTATTATATTCTCTTTTCTCAGGATAGTTTTAATCATTTTCATTAGAGTACTCCATACTCTACTTGAGAATCAGAGAATTAAATTTGCAGCATTAGGGTTTTTGTTTATTGAAAATACAGTAGATCCCTATACTCTTTTTTGGTTGAACACATATACGTCTTCATCAATATTTCATGAAAGAAGATTGCTGCAATCAATCTATAGTTATGTCTTCAACTCAACATCAGAAGATAAGTACAGTGTTTTATTTTATTATCTTTTAGGTTTCTCCGAGATAGCCCAGAAATCTCAGCGGGTTGTTTTGTGGTGATCCCGTGAAAATCACAAATTGGGTTTTATTGTAATATCCCATGAAAATTACAAGAACTGTATCAGGTTGTTAAGGTGACCCTGTGAAACATTGAAATAGTGACAGCCAAAATTGCAAGAGTTGTAATTTTGGGAGTGGAGTAGGTGTGGGGTTAAACACCGAACTACTATAACTTCTTAAGCAGTGGTGGTGAATGTTTATTTATTTATTGTTTTCCTTGTAATTGATTGTCTCTTTCTAAGTTTAGAATTTTGATCTCAAAGATGTTGTGAAATAATGTTGTCCTGCCTAAATCTTTTAGGCGATGGTTATCCTACGAACCATTTGGAATCAAGATTTCAATACTCTAAGCAATTGAGATTTTTTTTTTATTCCGCATTATTTTGAATTATTTTATACTATCTTATTCACCCCCCCCCCCCCCCCCTCTAGGACATCTATAGCTTATACTTTCAAAATGTATGGCCATCTATCTATTGAGTGTTCCACAAAGAAATCAAAAGGAAAGACTATGGCAGCCACATGGGACAACACCAAAGACTCATATTCATAAACGATTGAGTTTGAAAGTAATGGTGACAAAAAATCCTTAAAAATTCTTATGGCCTCTAGCACTACGGTGATCCCGGATCTAAGAGACAATAAAGAGATATATGAGCAACAAACTGCAAAGGCCTCCTACTCAGATGAAGAAGAAGAAGAAAAGATCTATGAGGCCTATGACCAGTTGTATATACACAATAAGAACGCCTTAATAAAACTAAGTCAAGCCAATGATGAAATTAAATAGCTGAAAGAAGTTTTAGATGAGACATTTGTTATCAACAACAAGTTTGCTGATGATAATGTTCAATTTTATGTTGAGAAAAACTTACTCGAAAAAGAAGTAGCAGATGCCAATCTCTAAAATTAAAGAACTAAATAGAACTAAATAGGAAAATTCAACATCTAAAGACAGAAAATAAGATGTTAAAAACTGAAAATCAAAGACTGAAACTAGATGCAGAGAAATCCAAACAATCAGCTGAACTTAGTCATAAGTTTTTTCCAAAGTAATGAAAAACTAGAAAGACTCTTAGGTTTGGGAAGGAATTCTAGCGATAAGAAAGGCTTTGGGCTATGAAACTTGCATTTAAAGCCCCTCTCTTGCACCTCCCATGACTAAGAAAATATTTGCATCTGGCAGTAGAACAAAAGCCACTCCCATCTGCCATACATGTGATATAAGATCTTAACCTAAGTGTGCACGCCATTCCTTTAGGTCCCGCGCTCCTACCGGTCGAATCTCGGCCACCCGCGACCTACGGATAGTGTTTGTGGTCATCCTTAAGTCTGGTCATGTTGACTAGACTCGGATCAACCTGAAACCTATGTCATTGCGTCCACATCGGCGCTGCAGTTCCAACACCGCATCCCATGCATGAGTCCGACTTGTACATCACAAGTTATGAGCCACGCTTGATATGGACCATTGATGTGTGATTGGTGGACCCCACCATGTCCATGCATGTTTTCCCATGCGGTGATGTTATGCTTAGGCTTAGGATTTCTAGAAAGCCTACAAGCCTACCTGTAATGACTCAGAAAATCCCGTACAAAGTCCCGAGTATCACCTCAGGCAGAAATCACTTAGGATCAAATCCTTTAGAAATTTGACGAAGTTAACTAAGTGCTAAACTAGATTAGCTACGAAATGTACTTGATCCACTTTAAATACGATCTGGACCCAAAACTTGTAGAATCGTTGACGCTACATTACCCAAAAATCTAGGATCAATCTCATTACCCGGCTGCTCTCAGGAGCATCACGAACTCCGTATCAGATCTGGACCGCACATCGAAAGTCTGAATAATACGAGGTTATAGAATTAGGACCGCCTTGCTGGGCTTGACAACCATCTCGGAAGTCAAAATCAGATAGTGCCCCAGGGCTATTCGCTTGAGCCCGAAGCGAGGAGTGTGAGAAAACATAATTTTCTTTAGAAATTAAATCTAATTTAAGTAATCTGAGACTTGTCACTTGCGGGCCAAATATAAGCAACCGGACCGTCAGAATCTGACCCAAATACGCCCTCGGATCAGGGAATATTTCTCATATACGTCCGTGTACTTGTAACCCTGATCGAGTTTCAGTGACCGTTGAACTGAAACTGGTCCGCCACGTGTGATCTGGGAACCCGATTTGAATGAAAACTTAACTTGACCTAGATCCATAGTTAGTGAGCTTAAGTCCGACCTTTGGCTCAAGGGGGGGGGGGCTCCAGAAGTGCTCCGTTGATATGGAATAAACCTACTTAGGCTATAACTTAAGTATACCTTGGCCTTGAGTTTAATTTGAAGTATTTTGAGCCTATATAAGGACCTTAAACCCTCTCTCATTCAGCCCATACGAATTTGAGAGAAACCCTAGGAGAGAGAAGAGAGAAAAGAGAGAAAGTGTGAGAGAAGTGGGAGAATCTTCTTGCTATTCTACCCTGGTGTTATACGTGTTTAACCATCACTATTTAATCACTTTTCTAGCGATTCCAGCTTCGTTATTAGGTAAGAAAACCTAACCCTAACCTATTTTAGAGCTCCAGGTAGTGTGAGTTGTGAAATAAGTTATCTGAGTCATGTTGTAGGTTGCTAAATCACCGTAGATAAAGGCTTATCGATTCTATCGAGTTCGTTATGCTTCTACGGTGTAAGGTGCAGACTTTATACGTATAGGTTAAGGTTTTCCAAGCTTTCAATATAAGATAATGATAGAATCATGATCTGAGTGTTATTGTACATGCACAATGCGATGTTCGTTTTCTGTTTCAATTGCGTATGCAAATTATGACATATTGTGTATTATGTATATTTGTAGAAAATACCGTATACGTACAAATTTTGAAAGTGTGTTTGCCATGATTAATTATTATATGAACATGCTATATATATGTATAATACTTACTCGGCGAAAGGATTCGCCCTAATACATGTTTTTACTAGTATACACTATGTATGTTAAAAGAGTGTATTCTAAGTGTTTGTGAAAATGTTTGTAAGAGTAAGTACTTAGATGATAGTGCTTTAGATAGGTGTTGAGATAGGATTCTCAACTACCTTAGAGATGTGTATAATTTCCTCCATGCAAGTTATTTAAATTAATTGCTTACTTATGAAATATATGTGTTTGTATTTCGTGCTTGCCTTGTGCTTTATAACATGTTTGTTAACATGTTTGAATTATTTTATTTATTTTGCTTTACTCTACATGCTTCTGGTTAAGGATTGAATATGATTGGGGCTATGTTATAGTCCAGGCGATCGGTAACAGACTTGAGTTCGTGGTTGAGATTCCTTCACCACGTAGGATGTGTTGACAAACCCGAGTCGTACTTCTGTTAGCGACAGTGGTTAGGCCACGTGAAGTGCTTATGCACTTCATGTCGTTCGGATAGTTGTGCGCTCGTGCTAGTCGAGCTCGTCAAGTAACCTGATCTGTCAAATGTGTGTTCACCATGTTTGGACACTACTGCTTGAACCTAAGGTACCAAACTTACCAGTGTAACCCCGTTAACCTTGGTACCTCGATCTTCTAAGACTCATGAGCCGGACATGGTGGTATGGGACATCGTGGTTGAGCTGTCGGCCTACGCTGGGGCCACGAGCCTCCCCATAGTGACCAGTGAGCAACCTAGACTCGTGAGCTAAATACGATGGTATGGGACACTGTATTCGAGCTGTCGACCTACACTGATAAGGTGATGGGGGAGTGGTGTAACGATTGCATGTAATAGCCCTGACAGTCCTTTGTAGTGACCTTAAGCATACTCTGAATCTGCAGAGAGGCGACGAGCCTTCCCATAGTAAACAGAGTATAAACTAGGCCTGCATTGATAAGGTGATGGGGGAGCGGTGCAACGAGTGCGTATAACAGCCCTGACAACCTTTTACAGCGACCTAGAACCGTATCATCGTATGAGATAATCTAGGACTGACGACCCTAAAATGGATCATTGTTTGGTAATGATATAAGGAAGGTACCTTAGTTTCCCAATACTGCCGTATGAAAAGGACTAATAATAACTCGGTAATCACGCTCATAACATAGCACTACATGTGCCTGGAAGATGTGGAGCACTGAGGGATGAACGCATGCGGCGGACGTAAGATGTTGTCGCACGATGGAGCATTAGCGAAGGCATGCATCATGACTGCATTCCATACTTGCATTAATAAGAGTATTTAGGAGTGTTTGATTGTACTGCTTTATCATTATTGCTTGACTGAATTGATAACATGTTAACTTATGCTTTATTGTTCTACTGAGTTAGCTACTCACATCCATATTATGGGATGATGTTCTAGACACCCACCAGACTCTGTCTTAGATGCAGGTATTGACAAGATGCAGGAGGCTGAGCCTGATTACTGTGATGATCAGGATGAGTTTTCCTTCATGCAGTTCTCTGGAGGCTTCGCTTAGGCCATTCAGATGACGGGACTACAGGGTTTACCATTATAGTTGTACCATTTTTGGCATTTTGATTTTTAAGCCTAATACATGTATATGGTGACTCAGTAAGGTGTTCATACTGTGGAGACCGATTGTGATCGTTTCTGGCTTTATATACATTATATACAACTTTCAGTCTTTCGCTTGCGTTTTATAACTTGATCTGGAGTATGAATTACTGTTTTGGTATAATCCCACTCATGATTATTGCACTAACACAGACAACATTCAATCATAAGCATTTATGTTGCATAAGTGATGTTTTGGAACTCGGGTGTTGAGTTACTACTCGACCTCCGATTTTCAGGGCATTACACTACCCTAGCTAGAGCCTAGAACCTAGCAACATTGGTTGTATCTCCCTAGCCTAATCATACCATTTCTCTAATCTAGGTAGTCTCTTTTAGAGAGATAATGATTACCTTTTTCTACAACTCCCTAGCTACCTCTCTTTCCCTCTCATTTCTCCTATTTCCATCTCTTCTCTATTTGCTAGTAACCCCCTCCAACGTCCCACCCTCTCAATAATTTTTGGCCCCTTCTACCTCAAATCCTCCCTAATCTAACCTTCTCCAGCCCATCTTCACCTTATGAACCTTTTCCTTAGAGCTTGAGGATCATGGTGGAGTAGATTTGGAGATAGATCATTGAGGTGGGTGTGCATGTAGTTGTAATTTCTACTTTCTTTCATTTCTTCCATTCCTTTCATGATGAAGCTTGTGAGGCCCATCAAATGATGGTGGTGGCCCCCATGACTTTATGGATGTGGCTTATAGCCCATCTTACTTGCATGCATGTTTCATGAAAGGGGTCATTCTCCATGAGCCCCTACATGGTTCTTCTTTCTTTGATCAGGGATCTTTGGGTTATCTAGACCCTTGATCCTTGGTGGAGATTGCATCTCCACCATAGATCTCAAGTAGAAAGTCCTATGATCGTGTAGATCTTTATAATCTTGTAATAGTGGATGTGTTATGCATGTGTGATGAGGGGAAGGGCCTCATTGTGGCGGAGCCCGTTCCTCTGTGGCCGGATCTTCTCCTTTTCCTTGTTAAACACCTCTGATCATGTGTGTGTGGCACACCTTATGGCTTAGAACCATCCAGGTCATCCAAGGTGGGTGGACGTTTTGACAGTCCACCCTTGGACATTGGAGCCCCAAAATATACCAGAAAGGGGTACATGCAATGGACCTTTGATGGTGGAAATGGCCTGGATGTTTGTGGGGCCTACTAGGGTGGTCCATACCACATATCTCATGGATAGATTCCCTCTTTTTATAGTGTTTATAATTATTTTAAGTCAGTTATATGTTGCTGTCTAGAACTATCTTGACAGATTTTTGGGTCATCTTGAGCACAGATTTTTGGACATTTGGTGGGGTGTTTGTTCCCATATGATATATGTTTCTTGAAGGTGTGGACCCACCTATATGCATGTCAAATTTCAGCTTCAACTGACCTCATTCAGGCATTTAAAAGAGTGAACCAAGATGGTTGGACTACCAGATTTTCTGCTGTGCAGTCTAGCAATATAGTCTAATAAAAGCCTTAATTCATAAATATTTCTACTATAGGTGGGCTACTTTTCTAGACTCCATCTCATTGTATACATGTTAAGGGACCTTGGCCCTCATTTTCTAGAATTTTGGAGGCCCTGGACCAACTCCAATGGAGTGCCCAAATTTAGGACAACAACATGCATTGCAGAAATTTCTTCCATACCTTGCTGTCCTCTTTGTGTTTACAGCAGATTTTAGGCCCTAGCCCACTGGTTTTGTGCATGATTTTTGGGGCCCACCTCTGATGTATCTAGAGGCCCATTGGGCCATGTTTGTGGGGCCAACCAGCTGGACCAGCAAGCCTTACTGGACATCCAGCTGGTGGACGTCCAACATGGCTGGTTGTCCAACGTGCTGACCCACCATGATGTATGTTTCTAAAAAGGCCGAGCTATATGTCCAGGGGGGGTTGAATAGGAATATGCCAAATAAAAATTAATAAGTAGAATATAAACAATAGATATCCAAATAAAATGCAAATAACTAAAGGAATAACAACCTCAAAAATTAAGTATTGAGAGGTTGACACAAACTTGGTTCTACAGACAACCTAACACCAAAAACCAATGGTTTATGGTAGGACAAACTTACTAAAACGTGGGTGAGTATCAAAAACTCAAAATAAAGAGGATATGAAAGAAATAGAAACCAATCTATTACAACATTCACCGCACAATGCTGAAATGTAAAGATTACAACATTCACATCCACAAATACATCCCACAATCTTAAATTATAAAAGATAAAGAAATAAACCATACATCCACCAAACATAAAGAGTTATAGTGGTTTGCTTGTGTGTACACCAACTGTTAAACAATAGCCACATAACTACTCCACTCCTAATATCCACTCCCTCAGGATATTAGCGTTCACTAATCCAAAATAGGTTTTTCAAGGTTCACCTAAAACCTTCACAATTGTGTCTTTCAAGTGGTCTTACACAATTCAAAAACCCCATGTTCTGAGTTTTCTGGATTACCTTAGACAAACCACAAATGGAGATTTTTTGGAACAATCTCACAAACCAAAAAGGAATTGAATTACAGAAAAGGCAAAAACTTTTCTGTATGACGATTCTGAAGCAGCCCGGTAGAACCAACCTGATGACGACGTAGATGTTCATATAATGAGCTACTTTAAAGAATAAAAAATATGCACAAAATAGTTTAGAATGTACTCAAAATAAACTCAGAGTGATTTCATAAGAATGATAAGAATTGAATAGAAAACTCTGAAATTCGAGCACTATTTATAGGTGAAAAATCAGTTTGCACGATTGGCCTTTGGTTAGCTACGACTGGCCTTATCTAAATAGATTTTTACAAATTCTGGCACGATAAGATTTTTCAGTTGCATGACTGGCCTTGTGGGTCCCATGACAGGTAGAGTGGCCTGCTCAATTGGTCGTGGACACCACACGACTAGTCATGTGAGTCCAGATTACATGCTAGAAAATAAGTCAAGCACTGCACGACCGGTGGAGCACTATTTACATGACTGGTCGAGTAGTTTCTAGGACTGGTCGTAGACCAACAGAAAAATTCTAAAAATTCATAACAAATCCTAGACTGGTCGAAAAAATACTAGGACTGGTTGAGCCAGTGCTAGGGCTAGTCGAACGAATAAAATTTTACACTTATAAAATAACCAAAATGACCAACCGAAAGTAGGAAATGATCTAATCACGATCTAAGGTCAATCTAGGTCAATCATACCTTACTTGCGAGATAGAACATATGAACACTTAATCTATCGATCACTTCAGTAGCTTTAATTCTTGTGATCTTCAAAGTTTGAACTCGACATACCAAACATGATTTTCAACTAGGTCTTGAGTTCTTGAACTTTTCTGGTTCTAGATCTTGAACTGCAATGTTCTTGTCTTCACTCAATATATGAAAGTCTTCACTTTCTTCTAGTTTGAAGATCTTGGTAAGTTCGTCGTAGATAAGATAGATTCATTTAGTACGAACAGAACGAACGTCGAAGATTAAATGTGAACAGATGTACAAGCTTGATACAAATCAAGATACAAACTTGAATTGGTTCGGCACACCAAAATTTGACAATACTTAGGGTTTATCAACATAGCACTTTCAATCTCCCCCTTTGTCAAATTTGTGACAAAATCAAAGTTGCAATATATAATAGATATATGCAATAGATATTTAAACAACACATTGCACATACATATTATGATATCATGCACAATAATCAACTCTCCCCCTTGATCCACTACTCCCTGTAAAAAAATAAATATTAGCCATATTTCATCATCATTATATCATTATCCTTATTTTCAACAGTGTTCTCCCCCTTTTTGTCACAACATGACAAAGGAAGCGAATAATGATAAAGGAAGATAATACGAGAGCAAGTAGAATCAATAATTACTCATCCAAATCAAATAAAACAAAGTATCTAAACTCAATAGATAACAGATTAAACAACATTATCCAAATAGTCACAAGGAGAATTGTGAGAATAAAGTTATTACAGATACAATCAAATCAAAACGAAACTAATCAGATCCTGAAGAGGGAGCAGTAATAGATGGATCAATTTGATGTAAACCCTTATTAATGCGCCTTATATATTTGCGCATATAATCAAATTGAGAATCCTGGGTTACACGAATCTGAGCCACTTGTTCCTTATGAGTATGCAACCTCTCATCGAAATCAGAAGGCTGATAATCAGGGTTACCCTTAGAATCTGATTCAAGTCCATCAAATAAATCATCCATATTAACGTCTTCTTGAGGTAAATCATCAACTTCTTCAGCCTCTTCATCTCCTTCAGTATTCCCGTCAACTTGACCAGGTGCCAGGTCCAGGTTCATCTTATTGATATTAGAGTTGCTAAAAGGATGGAGATTAATAGAACCTTCTCCAACAAGCATAGCTATCAAAGCATGATTAGCTAATGCAATCATAAGATAAGCGAAAAGAATATCGCTATGACCAGGATGAAGTCGAAACTGAATAATATGATGACAAATAAGAAAAGGAAGACAGATATGGATGTCAGTTACAATAAAATGTAAAATGCAGGCCATAAAAGAGGTTAGCTCAATCTTGTTACCTGAGCGAGGATAGACATTCAAAATAAAAATCTGATGTAAGACCCTGTATTTGGGCAACATATATTTGGAACTGAGCGCAGTACTACCATTCCATTTTACATTCATGTTACAGAGAACTCTCATGATCAATTGTTTAGCATTTTCAGAAGGTCTAGCTTGCAAAGTGGATATGGGTACACCATCATCAACAATAGGGATATCCATGATTGCTGAAATCAAATGATGGTCTACCTTAATTGGACCTTCTCTAGTTGACACAGTAAATGTCAAATCTTCTTAAGAGAACTCAGTAATGCAAGTGTACATGCCCTGCGCAATGGATCGGTGTGCAGGACCGCCCCAAGATAGTATGTTTTCCGATCCTATAGCTTGAAGGAGAGGGACAATGTTGAAGCGCTCAATATAATCAACAAGGACAATACGCTCAACAATTACATTTCTAAGATAGAAATCCCACATACTCTCTGGATCCTCTTCGGGAGTCCGAAGATGACGCACGGTAATGGGTGTGAAACAGAAGAAGAGGGATCGTGAGTGGTTTTCTTCCTAGTTCTTCCTTCTATTGCAACAAGAAAACAAGGAAACAAAGGTTTGTAAAAAGGAATGAAAGGATTCCAAGCAAATCAAATTTTAAGGAAGAAACAATTTTAAAACCACCATAAATCTTGAAACAAGAAGCCAAATCAAGATTAAGGATGATCAAAGAACTTAAATCCAGAAGGAAATAAAAAATGAAGCACTAACCAGAGAGTAATCGAGTGATGGGTTCGACCAGTCGTGGTTGGACTTGATAGAGAAGAAGAAAGAAATGAAAAAAAAAATCACTTTTTCCTAAATAAAAACCCAATTCACGAGTTACACGACTGGTCATGTACATACTCGACTGGTCGTGTCACGACTGGTCCAGTGTGTACTCGACTAGTTGTGTAACACTGAAAACGTGAAATTTTGCATATATTTAAATAAAATAAAAATGCAAAATAATATATACAAACATTATGATACAAATGAGAACAAATCATCAGTTTATATTACACATACTAAGATCGAATTTCAATTTTGCAAATCAATTTTTGTTGAGCGGTTTTATGATTACATCAGCTAATTGATTCTCAGTCTGAATATATTATAATGAAATTATCTTTTCTTCCACCGATTCACCAATATAATGATACCTAATGTCAATGTGCTTGGTTCATGAATGCTGAATAGGATTTTTAGAAATATTAATTGCGCTTGTGTTATCACAATATAACATCATAGATTCTTGCGCAATTCCGTAATTGCTTAACATTCTCTTCATCCATACTAACTGAGTGCATGCATTACCTGGAGCTATATATTCAGCCTCATTAGTAGAGAGCGATATAGAACTTTATTTCTTCCTTAGCCAGGAAACTAGACAGTTCTCGACATAAAATAACAACCACTGGTTGATTTACGATCATCAATGTTACCAGTCCATCAGCATCCGTGTAACCAGCTAATTTCACACTAGTATCATGTGGATACCAGAGACTAAGATTAGCTGAACTAGAGACATATCACAAAATTTGCTTAACAACAATCAAGTGGGACTCTTTAGGGTCCGATTGATATCTGGCACAAATTCCAATGCTAAAAGCAATATCAGGTCAACTCGTAATTAAATAAAGTAAACTTCCTATCATACTGCAATACAACTTAGGATCCACACTCTTACCTGTTGAATCCTTAGAGAATTTCAGAGTGGTACTCATTGGAGTATCAAAATTCTTTCCACTCTTAAATCTAAACCTTTTGACTAAGTTCAGAGCATATTTGGTTTGAGAAATGAAGAATCCATCAGGAAGCTGTTTGACTTGCAATCTTAGGAAATAATTTAATTCTCCAACCATGCTCATTTTAAGCTTAGACTTCATAAGATCTGCAAACTCAACATTCATGTTAGCACAGGTAGATCCATAGATAATGTCATCAACATAGATTTGTACAATAAGAATTTTGTTAATTTCTTGTACCATGGCCTGGGAGCCTGTTTCAAACCATAAAGTGCCTTTTTTAGGTGATAAACATGATTAGCATGCTTAGGGTCTTCAAAACCATTTGGTTGTTCAACGTATACTTCTTCACACAAATCACCGTTTAGAAATGCACTCTTAACATCCATTTGATATATTTTGAATTTTTTAAAGCACGTAATAAATATAAACAGTTTGATTGATTCAAGATGAGCTATTGGGGTAAAGGTTTCATCATAATCAATACCTTCAATTTGAGTGTACCCTTGTACAACCAACCTAGCCTTGTTTCTAATTATGTTACCAAGTTCATCAGACTTATTCTTGAAAATCCATTTTGTTCCAATAATATGTTTATCAGTTGGTCTTGGAACTAAATACCAAACATCATTTCACACAAACTGACCGAGCTCTTCTTGCATAGCTATAATCTAGTTTTCATCAGTTAGGGCTTCTTTTACGTTAGCCGGTTCCATTAGAGATGTAAAGCACACGTAGTTACACATATCTTCTAATTGTTTACGAGTGTGTACACCAGTGAGGGGATTTCCAAGGATTTGATCAGTAGGATGATCTTTATTTGTCCGTAGTTCAGTGTTATTTTGATTAGATGAAGAGTCTAGTTTATTAATTAAAAGAGCCTCATCATCTTCTGAACTTGAGAGAGGTGTATTCAAATGATCATCAATGACCACATTAATAGATTCTTGTATTACACCAGTCCTCTTGTTAAGTACCCGATATGTTCGACTATTTAGAACATACCCTAAAAATATCCCCTCATCACTTTTGGTGTCAAATTTACTCAGATGTTCTCAGTCACGCAAGATATAGCATTTATTGTCGAAAACTCGAAAGTATTTGACAAAAGGCTTCTTATCAAACCACATCTCATAAGCCATTTTATTATTAAAATTTCTAATATAAACATGGTTAATTATATACCAAGCAATATTTATGGCTTCAGCTCAGAGATTTTTAGGAAGCTTCATATAATTTAACATTACATTTGCCATTTCTTAAAGCACCCTATTTCTCCTTTCCACTACCCCATTTTGTTGTAGTGTGTTGGGCGCAGAATATTCATGTGATATTCCTTGGTCACTACAAAATTTCTCAAAACTACTATTTTCAAACTCAGACCCATGATCACTACGGATCTTAGTGACTTGTAATTCTTTTTCATTTTGTATACGTTTAAGTACCCTTTTTACTTCATCAAGAGTTTCAGATTTCTCTCTTAAGAAGACTACCCATGTATACCTAGTAAAGTCATCTACAATGACCAGAATATACTTCTTACCACATCGACTCTCCATTCTAGTTAGTCCAATGAGATCCATGTGAAGAAGTTCGAGTGGTTTATATGTGACATTGGAGTTTATCTTTTTATGAACACTCTTGGTTTGTTTACGAATTTGGCACTCGCCACATATCTTATCCATTTTCTTTATTTTGGGTAGACCTCTTACCAAATCGCTTTTGCTCAACCTATACAAGTTGCAGTATTGTACATGTCCTAGGCACTTATGCCATAGTTTGGTCTCATCTGTATGGACCATGTAACACGATAGCTTAGATGAGCTTGAGTTACTAACTATATAGCACTTCTCAGAAGTTCTGTGACCAGTTAATATTATAGAACCAATCTTATTTAAGATTTCACACTTTTGGTTTAAAAACTTTACACTGTGATTATTATTACAAATTTGAGAAATGCTTAATAAATTATGTTTTAAACCTTCTACATATAAAACATTCTCAAATAGATGGAGGTTAGGGAGTTGAACCGTACCTTAGCCAACAATCTTGCAGTTGTTACCATCACTGAATGTGACTGAACCATTAGTCATGTCTTTAAGATTGGTGAACAGACTTTTGTCACCTATCATATGTCTAGAGTGACCACTATCCAGGTACCACTTTGAATAGCTCACGGCTTTGAATGCGGTATGGGCAACCAAACAAGCAACCTTACGGACCCATTTCATTATAGTTTTGGGTTTAAGAACATAGTTGGTTTTCTTCTGATTGTTATACGTCCTATCCACTGAGTTAGATTTTAAGAGCTCCTTAAGTAAGTTTACAATTTTCTCAGCTAAAGGATTACGGTTCTAATTTTTATAGTTGATATGGTTCTTTCTAAGATTTAAGGATTGAAAAGTTTTAGTCGTTTTAAAAAATATTTTGATTCAGACTTTTCCCTTTTGAATTAGAAGATTTTTCTTTAAAAAATTGTAACGCCCCGAAAATCGAGGGTCGAACAAAGCTCAACTCCCGAGATTCATCACATCACTTATGCAACATAGACAATGATGATTATATGTTGTCCATGTTAGTGCATTAAACATAAATGGGATTACACCAAATCAACATATCATACTCCAGAGATGGTTAAATTTAGCAAGTGGAAGACTGTAATAAATATATAAAGTGTATAAGTGGTTATAAATCCCCAGAGTATGATCATGTCACCAGGCTAAATATATACATATTTGTTCCAAAATATACAAAATGACAAAGTGTAATGTCCAACAAATTCGTATCCCTGTAATCCCGTCGATTAGTACATGGTCTATATAGACCCGCCTGATAGCTGCATATAGGAGAACTCCTCATCGTCGTAGAAGTCAAGCTCCGCTTCATAAGCCTCGCCATCATCTGCAGCTAAAACAGACTCTGGTTGGTGTTTTAAAACACCATCCCAGAGTGAGAGTAAGTGATCAACTCAGTGGAGCTATAAGGCAAAGGTTAACATGTTATCAATTTAGTCAAACAGTAATGATAAACAGAACAACAATCATTCCTAAGTACTCTCGTTAATGCAGGAATGATTGCTATAATGATGCATGCCCTTACCTACACTCCCTCAGCGACATCATCTCACGATCGCACATGATAAACTCCCTAAACATGCACTTCCTTACCAAAGCACATGCAATGAGGTGCATGATCGGTTAACCAAGTAATTATTTAGGCTTGTTCATACAACAGATTCGGGAAGCTAAGGTACCTCGCTTTATATCATTTACCCAAACGATGATCCATCTATGGTTGTCAATCCTAGTTAATCACATACGATAGGCAAGTTATAGGGCAACATCACTCCTGATTTGAAAAGTAGTGGATAGGTAAGTTTAGGTCGCTACGGAAGGCTCGTCACCTTAGCATAGGCCTATTTTATACTCGAGGTCACTACGGGAAGGCTCGTCACCTTAGCATAGACTGACATCTCGAATATAGTGTCCCATACCACTGTATTTGGCTCATGAGTTTGGGTTGCTCACTTGTCACTACGGGGAAGGTCCTCACCCCAGTGTAGGCCGACAGATTGATCACGGTGTCCCATACCACCATGCTCAGCTCATGAGTCTTAACGGATCATGGTACCAAGGTTGAAATGGGCTTTACATTGGTAAGTGCTACCTTAGATTCAGCAGTAGCGTCTATACATGGTAAACATACAATAAGCCAATTGGGTTATTTGATAAGTTCGATTGGTACGATTGCACGCTGAATTAATCGACATGGAGTGCATAAGTACTCCACGTAGGCTAACCACTATCGACAAATTTCACACGACTCGGATTCATTGAACGTATCCAATGTGGCGAATCTAGTTCGACTACTCAATCTGGATCCATTACCGATTGCCTGGACTACGTAGTAGTCCCGATCATATTCACCGCAATAGATAGTCAATATGATAATCATAACAGCATTTAGCAATCAATTCAAATACAATAATCATTTGAGCATTTATCAAACACATAAACCATGTTACTATACATAGGATATTTTTATACATAAATCACGTATGTGAAATTAAGGTTAGATGAAAGAATTTATACATATAGTTAAGGTAATTGAGAATCCTATCTCAACACCCTTAGTAGGTACAATTCATCAAACACCTACTCATTCAGATATTTTATCAAACACTTAGACTAAACATTTCATCATACATGATATAACTTTGTTATAACGTATATTAGGGCAAATCCTTTCGCAAAGGAGTTGTCATACATATAACAATCATGTATCCTAGATTAATAGTCATGGCAAGCACAAATCGTGATTTTACTTTCATTCAAACATTTTAACAAACACATGGAATGCATTATATTTCAACATAGTTCATATATATATATATATATGTGTGTGTATGTGTGTATGTGTGTGTGTGTGGTATATGGAAAGCATCTTATCTAAGTACATGTGGTAGCAATCAAGTTAATCATAAATCATTAACTGACATTGAAATCTTTGAAAACCATAACCTAAACATTTATAGTCCGTACCTTTCGTTGGTATGCTAGTTACGAACTCTGTTCGTACACCACGTTTTTGTCTACGGCACAACGACTACTTAAACATTGAAATAGGTTAGCTATTTCACCGGTTTCTCTACTTGGATTCCCAAATCAAGATTAGGGTTAGGATTTGTAACATCTCGAAAAAATCCATACACAGACCCGAGTACCACCTCAGGCAGAAATTACCAAGGACCGAATCCTTTAGAAATTAGATGAAAATTATTTAAGTACTAAACTAATTGATTGGTATATTAGCTTGAACATCTTTCTATACAAACTACAAGACCCAAAACCAATAGAATCACTAACTCTATATTACCTAAAAACTAGGATCAATCTCAAAACCCAGTTGCTCTTGGAAACACATTGAAACTTCGTATCGAACCTGGACCGCACGTCAAAAGTCTGATAACTGCAAAACTATACGGTTATGACTACCTTACTGGGCTTGACAACCATCACGGGAATCAAGCCCGAATAGTGTCCAGAAATGCACAACTAGAGCCCTGAGTAAAGTGTGTAAAAAATGCGAATATCTTTAGAAAATGAGTTTAGATTTAAGTCAATTGGGTCGTTCACTTGCAGGCCAAATTTAAGATTTCACACCATTAGATTCTGACCCAACTACACCTTTAGATCAGGAAAATTTCCCTACACAGGTCAGTGTGCTTGTGGCCCTGATCGAAAGACGATGATCGTTGAACTGAAGCTGGTCCTTCACAATTGATCCACTAATCCGATCGGACCGAAATCTTAACCTGACATAGATCCAGCATTAGGGAACTTTCTCCAGACCATACACAGGTAATGGGCCTCCAGATGAGTTCTATTAACCTAAAACAACCGCTTTTTGGCTATAACTTAAGTATACCATGGCCTTGGGGCCATTGACATCACTTCTTGGCCTATATAATGCCCTAAACCCACCCCTCTCTCATTCCATACGAATTTTCTAAATCTTAGGAGAGAGAAAAGAGAAAAGAGAAGGAGAAAGTGAGGAGAAGTGAGAGAGAGTTATGGTTTGTCGCTGGGATTCATTCCCACCACTCCACGTGCTGAATCACCTCTCCCGTGTCGCTAGATCGATGAATTTGAATCCATTTTTAGGTAATAAATCCTAACCCTAATATGTTTTAGGTATCTAACTAGAAGAATCGACAAAATAGCTAACCTATTTCGTGATTCAGGTAGCCGTTGTGCCGTAAACAAAGGTGTAGTGATCGAACTGAGTTCGATACGAGTTTACTAACGAAAGGTGCGGACCATAAATTTTTAGGTTATGGTTTTCAAGGCTCTCAATGTTAGTTAATGATTTATGACTGACTTGATTGCTATCACATGCGCTTAGACACAATGTTTTCCACGTATTACAGATATACATGAACTATGTTGAATATAATGCATTCCATGTGTTTGTTGAAATATTTGAATGAATATGGAATTATGATTTGTGCTTACCATGATTATTAACTAAGAATACATGATTTTTGTATGTGTGGCAACTCCTTTGTGAAAGGATCTGCCATAATATATGTTATAATAAATTTTTTATATGTATGTTGAGATGTGTAGTCTAAGTGCTTAATAAAATGTCTAAATGAGTAATTGTTTGATGAAATTCATTTAATGAGGGTGTTGAGATTAGATTCTCAATCGCCTTAGCTATATGAATAGATTCCTTCTTGTAGTTTAAATGCGGCTACGTGATTCATGTATGAAATGCCTATGTATGATAATATGTGCACTATGTGTTTGTTAAAATGCTCAAATGAGATTTATATGTGAATTGGCTGTTGAATGCTATTTTGATTATCACACATGAATGCCTGTTATATATGAGTATTATTAGGACTAATATGTAGTCTAGGCAATCGGTAACGACTTCTGATTAAGTGGCTGAATCAGTTTCGCCACCACGGACACGTTCGATGAATCCGAGTCGTACGATGATTATCGACAGTGGTTAGGCGATAAGGAGGGTGTATGTGCTCCATGTCGATCAATTTAGCGTATACTCGTACCAGTCGGACTTGTCAAGGAACCCAATTAGCCTGATGTGTGTTTACCATGTATGGACACAACTGCTTGAATATAAGGTACCACTCACCAGAGTAAAGCCTGTTTGACCTTGGTACGACGATCGGCTAAGACTCATGAGCTAGGCATGGTGGTATATGGAACACCGTGGTCGAGCTGTCGGCCTACGTTAGGGTGACATGCTTCCCCGTAGTGACCAGTGAGCAACCCAAACTCATGAGCCGAATATGGTGGTGTATGGGACACCATATTCGAGCTGTCAGCCTACGCTAAGGTGACGAGTTTTCCCATAGTGACCATGAGTATAAAATAGGCCTAGGATTAGGTGACGAGCCTCTCGTAGTGACCTCGAGTGTGAATTAAGCCTACACTGAGGTGACGAGCCTCCCATAGCGACCTATAGTGTAAACTCGCGAACTTGCCTATTGTATGTGACTAATTAGGATTGACGACCCTAGATGGATCATCGTTTGGGTCAATGATATAAAGGGAGGTACCTTAGCTTCCCAAACCTACTGTATGAATAAGTTTAAGTAAGAACTTGGCTAACACGACCATGCACCGCATTGCATGTGCCTTTGGCGTGGGTGTTGAGCACAGTTGGAGTTTAGCATGCGCGATCGTGAGATGATGTCGTAGAGGGAGTGTAGGCAAGGGCATACATCATTAATACATATCATCCTTGCATTAACCAGAGTACTTAGGAATACTTGTTGTATTGCTTTATCATTACTGATTGACTTAATTAATAGCATGTTAACCTTTGCCTTATAGCTCCACTAAGTTAATCACTTACTCCTACTTTGGGATGGTGTTTTAAAACACCAACTAGACCCTGCTTTAGTTTCAGATGATGGCGAGGCTTACGAGTTGGAGCTGGTCTTCTACGATGAGGAGGAGTGCTCCTACATGCAATTCTCTGGTGGTTCTCTGTAGACCTGGAGTTGCATCACTGGGGTTACAAGGATTTAGATTAGTTAAACATCGCACTTATTCATTTTGTAAATTTTGGAATTTTACATGTAATTATTCAGCCTAGTGACATGATCATACTTTGGGGTTCATATCCACTTATACACCTTATATGTTTATTACAATCTTCCGCTTGCTAAATTTAATCATCTCTGGAGTATGATATGTTGATTTAGTGTGATCCCATTCATGTTTAATGCACTAATAGGAACAACATTTAATCATCATTTTCTATGTTGCATAAGTGATGTGACAGATCTCAAGAGTTGAGCCCTTACTCGGCCCTCAAAATTTGGGGCGTTATAGGATTTCTTATGTAAATCGTATTTAAAATCGACAGTATAGTGATGGTGGGCGGTGATTCAACATGAGTAGTGGGAATGAATGCCAGTAACGATCTCCTGAACTCTCTCTCTTCTCCTCACTCTTTTCTCTCTTGCCTCTCCTAGGGTTAGGAAAATTCGTATGGAATAGAGATGGGTGGTTTAAGGGCATTATATAAGCCCAAAAGTGATGTCAATGGCCCCAAGGCCATGGTATACTTAGGATATAGCCAAAGGGTGGCTATTTCGGGCCAATGAAGCTCATCAGGAGGTCCATTGCTCGCATACGGTCTGAAGAAAGTTCCCTGACAATGGATCTATGCCAGGTTAAGGTTTTGGTCTGATCGGATTAGTGGATCGATTGTGGAGGACCCGTTTCAGTTCAATGGTCATTGTCACTCGATCAGGTCTAGGAGTATACCAATGGGTGTAGGGAAGTTTTCCTAATCCAAGGGTGTAGTTGGGTCAAAATATGATGGTTTGAAACCTTAAATTTGACCTGCAAGCGACGGTCCAATTCACTTAAATCTGAGTTCATTTTTTAAAGATATTCGCGTTTCTCACACACTTCGCTCCAGGCTCAAGTTGTGTGTTTCTGGATACTATTTGGACTCGATTCCCATGATGGTTGTCATCCTAGTAGGGTGGTCATAACCTTATAGTTTCGCAGTCATCGGACTTTTGACGTGCGGTCCAGGTCTGATACGAGGTTTCAATATGCTCTCGAGAGCAACTGGGTTTTGAGACTGATCCTAAGTTTTTAGGAAATGTTAAGTTAGTCATTCTAATAGTTTTGGGTCTTGCAGTTCGTATATAAAGTGGTTCGAGCTAATTTATCGATTAATTCAGTTTAATACTTAATTAATTTTCATCTAATCTCTAAAGGATTCGTTCCTTAGTGATTTATGCCTGATGTGGTACTCAGGTCTTTGTACGGATTTTTCCGAGACATTACATAAATTTAGGAGTATTCTTATAATTGGGAGGAGTATTTTTATCGTAGCCCAATCCAGATCAATCACCATATTTTCTGAATCCAAATAGAAGTTTTTCTAATTTGGGGTCACCTTGGGCATACCTCCATGTGTCCTTCAAACTCAAAAGTGAAGAGACTTCTAGTTTTAGGTTTTCATTTTTAGATTTTAAGTTTTCAACTTAGGACATTTTGAAATATAAGTCACACTTAGTTTTTTCAAAGCAATCTAAAAGGTGTGATTTTTCCAAAACCAGATTATCAAAATTCTCTTTCAATTTTAAAAACTTTTCTTTTTGAGGTTTTAATTTAATAGCTATTTTACGACTTTCCCTGTATAGGGCATCATAAGCATCCTGAAGATCTTCTTCATTCTCATGATCACATCCCAGATTTTCTTCATTAGTTGTATCATTATATGAGTAAGTAAACTTGGCTAGAGTCATTAGGCCTTTAACATCATTACCTGACTCGATTTCAGAATCTTCTGACTCAGAAGAGGCTTAAGAGCAGGAAAATTCATCCCATGTAGCCAACATACCTTTCTTTTTAGGACATTTGTTTGCTAGATGCCCATATTCATGATAATTGTAGCATTGGCTATCTTTTAAAGATTTTTAATTTTTAGATCTTGATCTTTTCTTTTCAACAAATTTTTGAACATCAACCCTCTTTTTACTTTTGAAAAATCTTGTAAAAATTTTTAGCTAGAAGGGCTATATCATCTTCAAAAGTTTTCAAAATCGAAATTATTATTTTCATGAGAAATACTTTTAAAAGGTTTAAGGGTGATACATTTACCTTTCGGAGCTTTAAAGTTTAACTTGTAGGTTTGTAAAGAACCAACTAGTTCTTCAACCTGCATATGGTCTATATCATGAAGTTCCTGAATGGCCGTGACTTTTGAATTGAACTTTTTAGGTAATGAGCATAGTATCTTTGCACAAAATTTGCTTTATAAGATGCTATCTCTAAGACCCCACATAGAGTTGACTATGTCATTCAACTTAGTATAGAAGTCCATGAATGTTTCACTTTCTTCCATACGTATTTCCTCAAACCTAGTGGTGAGGATTTGTAGTTTAGATTTCTTGACAGTAGTCATACCCTCGTGTGTCATTTTTAAAATATCTCAGGCTTGTTTCGCAGTATCACTAGTTATAATTCTCTTGAATTCATCTAGTGATAGTGCACAAGTAATTGTATTTAAAGCCTTGGAATTGACACTACTCTCAGTTCTTTGAAGAGTGGTCCAAGTGCTATAAGGAGCAACTTTTAGAGTTTTAGTTCCATCAAGGCATAAAACTTCAATAGTAAGTGGTGTTCATTTAGTTAATGTGGTTTGCCACACATTCTCATCAATAGACCTCAAGAATATTCTCATTTTGGCTTTCCAATATGCATAATTAGAGTCATCAAAAGGTGGAGGCCTAGTGATAAAAAGGCTATCAAAATATGACATCTTAAAAGCTCAGATCGATTAACTCAGGAATTAAATCCAAATAAATAAGCTATTAAGCTTTGATACCACTTGAAAAGGCCGAGCTATATGTCCTAGATGGGGTGGGGGGTGAATAGGACTATACCAAATAAAAATTAATAAGCGAAATATAAATAATAGATAGCCAAATAAAATGCAAATAACCAAAGGAAATAATAACCTAAAAAATCAAGTATTGAGAGGTTGATACAAACTTGGTTCTAAGGACAACCTAACACTAAAAACCAATGGTTTATGGTAGGACAACCTTACTAGAATGTGGGATAGTATCAAAAACTCAAACTGAAGAGGATATGAAAGAAATAGAAACTAATATATTACAACATTCACCACACAATGCTGAAATGTAAATATTACAACATTCACATCCACAAATACATCCCACAATCTTAAATTATAAAAGATAAAGAAATAAACCACATATCCACCAAACACAGAATTATAGTGGTTCGCTTGTGTATACATCAACTGTTAAACAACAGCCACACAACTACTCCACTCCTAATATCCACTGTCTTGGGATATTAGTGTTCACTAATCCAAAATAAGTTTTTCAAGGTTCTTCTAAAACCTTCACAATTATCTTTCAAGTGGGATTACAAAATTCAAAAACCCCATGTTCTGAGTTTTCTAGATCACCTTAGACAAATCACAAATGGAGATTTTCTGGAACAATCTCACAAACTAAAAAGGAATTAAATTACAGAAAAAGTAAAAACTTATCTGTATGACAATTCTGAAGCAGCTCGGTAGAACCAACTTGATGACGACTTAGATGTTCAACGTTCAGTCTCACAAGTGTATAAGGTTCTAAGTCTAGATGATTTTTAATTAAATTAGCAAGTGCTTTGTATTGATTTTGATCTAAAGGAAGGGTAAATCGGATATCCCTTTTCAATATAAGAATGGAATAGAGATTCAAAATCAAATTACAAGATTTACTTTAAAGAAACTAAAATATGCACAAAATAGCTTAGAATGTACTCAAAATAAACTCAGAGTGATTGCTTAAAAATGATAAGACTTGAATAGAAAACTTTGAAATTCGAGCACTATTTATAAGTGAAAAATCGGTTCGCACAACTTGCCTTTAGTTAGCTATGACTGGCCTTATCCAAACATATTTTCAAAAATTCTGGCACAATAAGATTTTTCAGTTGCATGACTAGCCTTATGGGTCCCATGACTGGTTGAGTGGCCTGCTCGACTTGTCGTGGACACCACATGACTGGTCTTGTGAGTCTAAATTACACGTTGGAAAATGAGTCGAGCACCATGTAAGTGATATAGTTTATATCCCTGTCTGTTGTCAAATTTGTGGTGCCAAAATCACTGTTATATAACTTGCATAAGTGAAGCTCTCTTAAAGATCAACATTCATAAATAAGCAAAGCTCACAACAAGCAAAGCTCACAAGTATAAAGATTCACTCAAAGATCAACCTTGACTGCAAGTATTGCTCACAAGACAAGTCTCAAGAATGCAAGACTTCAAGAAGCGTATAAGGCCGTTCGTAAAGAACTCAAGACACTTTCAAGGTTGAGCTACATCAAGATTTCAAGATTGAACTACATCAAGACTTCAAGGCTTAAACTTCAAGGTCACTTATTCTTAATGTTTCAATGTCCTTACTTCACGATTGGGGCTTGATTGACCTTAATTTGACCTTAGGAGTAGGCCATTTTGGATACATAAGTCATATGTTTAAGTTACATGAGTTTGGGCAATTCTAAGACTTCTCCTAGGCTTTCTTCGACTAGTCTTAGCTTTGCTTTGACCAGTCTAAGAAATTCCTCGATCAGTCGTGAGTTTGTTACAAAATTCAGATATTTTCTGTTAGGCTTCGACCAGTCCAGGAATTTGTTCGACCAGTCGAAGGAACAGTGTCGACTGCATCTTCGACCAGTCAAAAGTCTTCGACTAAAGTCCAGCGATAAAATTCAAGTTCTTCGACCAGTCGAAGGTGACCTACGACCAGTCGAAGGAGACCTTCGACCAGTCGTAGAATGGTAAAATCTTGTCGTGCCCAATTTTTTCAAATATCTGTTAATTCTTCGACTAGTCGAAGAGCTCCCTAGACCAGTCGAAGACGTGATCTGCTCACCTATAAATAGAGCACGAATCTCAGAAGAATTTACGGAATTAATTAATCCATTCAAGCCAATCTTCATCAAACTTCTGAGAGATAATTCTGTGCTCCATCTAAGCTAAGTGTGCTTATTTAATATTCTCTTTCTTTAGCTTTATTTAATTGATGTTGTTTCTACTATTCTAATCTAATTTGATAAGAGGAATTGTTATTCCCTTTCTTTGGAATCAAAATCAATTAAGCCAAGCCCTATTTGGTTTAATTTAAAATCTATTAGAACTAGAACCATTGTAATTGAGTACTGGACATTGAACTTGGACATTCAATCATCTACTCTGACTTCGTTCTACCGAGCTGCTACAACGAAGGAGATAATCAGGTATTTTACATTTAATTGTAAATTCCTTTCTGTTTTGGTTTCTTTCAAGATTTGCCAGAAAAATATTGTTGTATTGGTTATCTGAGGAGAGCCAGGAAAACTCAAAAGTGGGGTTTTTTAATTGTCTAAGCTCACAGACAAAGACACAATTGTAAAGGTTTTAGGTGAACCTGTGAAAACCTATTTTGTTAGTGAACGCTAATATCCCCCGTGTGAGGATATTAGGAGTGGAGTAGCATTTTGTGTGGCTATTGTTTAACAGTTGGTGAACACACAGGCGAACCACTATAATCCCTTGTGTTGTGGTTAAATGATTTATACTTCTAATCTTTAATTATTTATTTGCGGGATGTATGTATGGTGGTGAATGTTGTAATCATTTAATTCAAGCATTGTGGGAATTTTGTAATAGCTTAGAATTTATTTTCTGCTATTCCTTTATCAGCTTGATATTTAATTTCCTTTAAAGTTGTTCCAGTAAGGTTGCCCTGCCATTTTTATGGTGTATGGCTGTCCCTAGAACAATACATTTGTGATTACAATTTATTTCAGTTCAGTTTGTGTTTATTTCTGTATGCCTCTTTGGTTTGAGATTTGATACTAAGATCTTTCTAGAAATAAGGTTGTCCTACCATAAACTTTGGTTTTTGGTGTAAGGTTGTCCTTAGAACAACATTTGTATCAACCTCTCAAGATCTGAATTTTGAGGTTATTTTACTTTCCTACATTGTGATTTATTTTGGCTATCATATTCTTTTTAATTCCACTGTTATAAGTTTTATTTGCATAGTCCTATTCACCCCCCCTCTAGGACATATAGCTAGGCCTTTTCACACCGCACGACTGGTCGAGCACTATTCACATGATTGGTTGAGCAGTTTACAGGACTGGTCATAGACCAACAGTAAAATCCCAAAAATTCATAACAAATCCTGGACTGGTCGAGAAAATAGTAGGACTGGTCGAGCCAATGCTAGGGCTAGTCGAAAGAACAGAATTTTACACTTATAAAATGACAAAAATGACCGACCGAAAGTATGAAATGATCTAATCATGATCAAAGGTCAATCTAGGTCAATCATACCTTACTTGTGAGATAGAACATATGAACAGCTAATCTATCAATCACTTCACTAGCATTAATTCTTGTGATCTTCAAAGTTTGAACTCGACATACCAAACATGATCTGCAACTAGGTCTTGAGTTCATGAACTTTTCTGGTTCCAGATCTTGAACCGCATGTCTTCACTCAATATATGAAAGTCTTCACTTTCTTCTAGTTTGAAGATCTCGGTAAGTTCGTCGTAGATAAGATAGATTCATTTAGTACGAACAGAACAAACGTTGAAGATTCAATGTGAACAGATGCACAAGCTTGATACAAATCAAGATACAAACTTGAATTGGTTTAGCACACCAAAATTTAACAATACTTAGGGTTTATCAATATAGCACTTTCGATTTCGTCCACGCCGTCCCCCATTTTTGGGTGGCCCACATGGGAAGGGTCCACACTAGGTGGACGTCCCCTGTGAGGCCCACCTTGGGACGTGTGGAGCCCACCTTATTACATGTATATGTGGCCCAGGCTGTCTAGGCCTTGGGACGCCCTGGCCTTTGGGCTGCTACTAGGCCTACAGTTCAACAGTAGGCCCATCTGTTTTGTGCGCCACCCCTTTTTCTTCATCTGGTGGGGCCCCATGTAAATATTGATGGCCCTTATAATAATGATTTCCACATATTGTAACAAGTTTCTGGTGTTTAGCAGGCCCAAGTTGTAACGCCCTGAAAATCGGGGGTCGAGTGTAACTCAACTCCCGAGTCCCAACGCATCACTTATGCAACATATTTAATGATGTTTGAATGTTGTCGGTGTTAGAGCAATAAACATGAATGAGATTATACCAAAACAGTAATTCATACTCCAGATCAATTGTATAAAAGCAAGCAGAAGACTGAACTGTATATATATGTATGTAAAGAAACAAAATAAACGTTTCATTCTCCAGAGTGTGAATCCATCTGAGTCACCATATACATGTCTGTTTATAATCAAAATGTCAAAAATAAACTAGGTACAATCCTTGTAAAACCCGTCGGTCCTGGCAGCCTAGTCGAAGCCGTCAGAGAACTGCATATACAAGAACTCCTCTGGTCCTCGTCATCATCGAGGCTCGCCTCCGAGTCGTCGGCTCGCCTAAACCTGAGACAGAGTCTGGTTGGTGTGCGCAACACCGTCCCGTAACGTGGGAGTGAGTAGCTAACTCAGTGGAGCAATAAGGCATAAGTTATCATGTTATCAATACAGTCAAGTAGTAATGATAAGCAGTAAATCAAACACTCCTAGTTACTCTAATTAATGCAAGTATGAATGCAGGTATGATGGATGCCTTTACCGACATACTCCCTCATGTGACACCATCTCATGCTCGCGGCATGCTTACATCCCACAGTGCTCCACATCTTCCAGGCACATGCGATGCATGATGAGCATGATTACCGAGTTTTTAATTAATCCATTTCAAACAGCAGGATTGGAAAACTAAGGTACCTCCCTTGTATCATTCCCAAACATGATCCATTCTAGGGTCGTCAGTCCTAGTTAATATCAGACGATGGTGTGTTTTCTAGGTCACCGCAGAGGAGAATTTGTCGAGTACATTACGCACAAAGGTTGCACCACTCCCCCATCACCCCTTAAACGGTTCATCACTATACAGAAACAGGCCTAGTTCATACTCTATATATCGCGGTGAACCCTAAGGCGCACTGCGACTTCCGAATATGCTCGTGGTCACTACAAAGGGCTGCCAGGGCTGTTACGCACCAAGGTTGCACCACTCCCCCATCACCTTATCAATGAAGGCCGACAGCGCGAATATAGTGTCCCATACCACCATAATCAGCTCATGAGTTAAGTTGCTCACTGGTCACTACGGGGAGGCACGTAGCCCCAGTGTAGGCCGACAGCTCGACCACGGTGTCCCATACCACATGCCCGGCTCATGAGTCTTAGCGGATCGAGGTACCATGGTTAACGGGATTTTCACTGGTAAGTTTGGTACCCTAGGTTCAAACATTATCGACCAAACATGGTGAACATATATAAGACACACGGGTTACTTGACGTGTTCGGCTGGCTCGAGCGCACAACAAGTTGGGTGATATGAAGCGCAGAAGCACCTCGTGTAGCCAACCACTATTGCTAGCCGAAGTCCGACACGGGTTCACCAACACATCATGTGTGGCGAAACGAATCTCAACCACAACTCCAAGTCTGATACCGGATGCCTGGACTATGAACATATCCCCAAGCTCAATCAATTCCTAACCATAGCATGTGAAGTACAGCATGATAACATGGTGATTCAAGAATACTAGCAATCATGTTATAAAGCATGTCATAAAGCATGTTAATAAACAAGTTACAAGGCATGTTCAAAAGCATGTTGTAAAGCACTATACAAATAGGGATACAAATACATATATTTCATAGATGAGTGGTTAGAGTAAATAACCACATGGAGGGTATCATATGTGACTCTAAGGTAGTTGAGAATCCCATCTCAGCACCTACCTAAGGTTCTAACACTTAAGCACTTACATTCACAAGCAATTTTTACAAACACTTGGAATGCACTTTTTCAACATACATGGCGTATGTTAGAGGAAAGTGCACTAGGGCTCTCCCTTTACCAAACTAGTATTTTATATGTATACATCATATTCATACAGCAAATAATCATGACAATTACATCAGCAAATTTTATACGTATAGGGTATTTTCTAGGATACCCAATTTCAACATACATAGTGTTTACAAGAGAACTTGTAATACGGCGATTCTTTTCGCCAAGCAATTAATTTATACGCACATAATATATTTATACAACAATTAATCATGACAAACACATCGCTAAAATATACACGTATACGGTACTTCTTACAATACCGTATTTCTACATACATGGTGTATATTAGTAAACATGTATTTAGGTGAACCCTTTTGCCAAATGAGTATTTTATCCATACATCATATATCCATATGATAATTAAACATGTCAAACACATTTCCATAAAAAATACGTATACAGTATTTTATACGAATACCTAGAGTATGCGAAATTCCAAATTCTACAATTCTAATCGAAACAGAAAACAGAAAGCATTTTGTACATGTGCAATTGTATGCAGATCATGAATCTACCATTATCTGACATTGAAAGCATTGAAAACCGTAACCTATACACCTAAAGTCCTCACCTTGCCTCTTGGAATCTCAACGAATCAGTAAGGTTGGATGAGCTTCCGTATTCGGGAGTTTTCTAGCCTAAAGAGTGAAATCGGTTAGCTATTTCACAACCTATAGCTTATACACCTCAAATCAGATCTAGGGTTAGGGTTTCTCACCTTAAAACGGAGTTGATATCGCCGGGAAAGCGCGTGGAAAGAGGCGGTACAGCTCGTGGGGTGATTTGCAACAGTAGGAGGAAGATTCTCCCACTTCTCCTAAGCTTTCTCTCTTTTCCTCTCTCTCTCTAGGGTTTTATCTCAAATTCGCATGGCTGTGAGAGGGCTGTTCTAAGGCCCTTATATAGCCTAAAACCTCCCTGAAATAGACTCCGGTTCAAGAGGTACGACTATTATAAGCAATTCGGCGCTTTTCCAACTCAAAAGAGTGTTTCCGGCGGCCCCCCTTGAGCCAAACGTCAGACTTAAGCTCACAACTCATGGATATACGTGGGATTACGTTTTTGACTCGATCGGATTCCCAGATCACATGGGGCGGACCACTTTCAGTTCAATGATCAGTGGGCCACGATCCGAAATTCCAAGTACATGTAAATGTTCCTGAAATTTTTCCTGATCCGAGGGTGTAATTTGGTCTGATTCTGACGGTCTGGTTGCTTAATACTGATCCGCAACCGAATGGTGCCAGATCACTATTCAGGATATTTATTTTGTAAAGGAAAGAGTGGTTTTCACACTCCCTCGCTCCGGACGCGATCGAATGGCCGTGAGACATTGTCTGGACTTGATTTCTTAGATGGTTGTCGAGCCCAGCAAGGCGGTCCCAAGTCCTTAACTTCATGTTAATCGGACTTCCGATGTGCGGTCTAGCCCTAATACGAAGTTCCAAGTCATTCCCGAGAATAGCCGGGTAATGGGTTTGATCCTAGACTTTAGGGTAACCTAGCGTCAATGATTCTACAAGTTTTGGGTCTTGCAGATCGTATTTAAAGCGATTCCAATAGATTTCGTGTCTAATCTAGTTTGGCACTTAGTTAACTTTGTTGAATTTCTAAAGGATTTAATCCTAAGCGATTTCTAGTCGAGGTGATACTCGAGCCCTTGTACGGAAATTTACGGGTCGTTACAATCTACCCCCCTTAAACAAAAATTTCATCCTCGAAATTTGTACCTTTTCATATTCCTCGAGAATCTGAGGGTAGTTCTTCCTGACCTCGGCCTCAGTCTCGCAAATAGCTTCCTCCTCTGAATGATGTGTCCATAGTACCTTCACGAGTGGAATGACCTTGCTACGCAGTACTTGCTCCTTTCTGTTAAGGATACACGTCGGGCGCAACTCATACATAGCATCCTCGCTCAGCTGTACCTGCTCCCATCTGATGATATGTGAAGGATCAGGAACGTACTTCTTCAGCATAGATACATGAAATACGTTGTGTACAGATGCAAGTGGTGTGGGCAAAGCGAGACGATACGCCACATCACCCACGCGATCCAGTATCTGAAACGGACCAATAAACCTCGGCGTGAGCTCCCTTTCTTCCCAAACCGAATGACTCCCTTCATAGGGGAAACTCGGAGGAATATATGATCCCCAACCTCGAACTCAAGCGGTCGCCGCCTCGTATCGGCGTAACTCTTTTGCCTGCTCCGTGCTGTAAGTAGTCGACGCCTGATGATGTCAACCTTTTCTGTAGTCGCCTGAACCAACTCCGGGCCAATCAGACTACGCTCGCCAACCTCAGCCCAATAATGCGGTGCCCTGCAAGGAGGACCATATAGGGCCTCATATGGCGCCATGCCAATAGTCGCCTGGAAGCCGTTGTTATAGGCGAACTCTGCTTAAGGGAGACAGCCATCCCAGCTGTCCTTGAAGTCCAACACACATACTCGCAACATATCCTCCAGAATCTGATTCACCCGCTCTGTCTGCCCATCAGTTTGAGGATGAAACGCTGTACTGAACTTCAACTTCACACCCATCGCCTCCTAGATACGAGTCCAGAAGATAGATGTGAACCGAGTGTCTCTATCCGACACGATCTCAAGTGTAACTCCATGCAGACGCACAATCTCTCTGATATACAATCTAGCCAGCTCGTCTGCAAAGTTCGTGACTCTGATAGGGAGAAAATGGGCCGACTTGGTCAACCGGTCCACAATCACCCAAATGGAATCGTGTCCCTTCCTCGTCTTCGGCAGCCCAGATATGAAGTCCATGGAGATGAAGTCCCACTTCCACTCTGTTATGGGCATGGGCTGAAGCAGTCCAGAAGGTCGGTGATGTTCTGCCTTGACCTGCTGGCACGTCAGATATCGAGACACAAACTCAGCGATGTGGGCCTTCATGTTATGCCACCAATACGTCTGTCTCAAATCCCGGTACATCTTCGTGCTACCAGGATGCATCGCAAGCTTCGAGTTATGGGCAGACTCGAGAAGCTCGCGTCTCAAGTCAGGCATATCAGGAACGCATAGGCGGCCACGGAATCATAGACCCCCATTAGAACCAACTCTCCACTCGAAGTCCTCGGCGTCGCTAGCTTGCTCTCGAAGCTTAGACGCCGCACATCACCCTTCTGGGCCTCAGTAACTCTGTCGTCAATAAGTGGTCGCACCCGAACGTGCGCAACACACTCAAATGGCTCCTCCATCGTGAGTCTCTGCTCGAAGTCCCGCACAAACTCAACCATGTCCCACTCAGCTACCATCAACGGTGCCGCAAATGCTATAGCCTTCTTGCGGCTTAGCGCGTCTGCCACAAGGTTCGCCTTGCCAGGATGGTAGGACACCTCGAACTTGAAGTCCTTCAAGGTCTCCATCCATCGGCGTTGTCTCATATTCATTACTTAAGGCTCTTGTGGTCGCAGAAAAGCTCGAACTCCTCTCCGTAGCGGTAATATCTCCAGAGCTTCAATGCCAAGATGATAGCTGCGAACTCCAGGTCGTGTGTAGGGTAATTCTCCTCGTGCTCCTTGAAAGCTGCTTTCGCCTTCTCATTCCAGGCGAACTTCGGGTCCTTCCGGGTCAACTGAGACAACGGCCTGGCAATCTTTGAGAAATCACGAATGAAGCGCCTGTAATACCCTGTCAGGCCAAGAAAACTCCTTACCTCAGTAACCGAGCCAGGCTGCTCCCAATCGAACCGCGGCTACCTTAGCAAGGTCCACTGCTATCCCATCTTTGGACACTACATGTCCGAGGAACTTGACTTCCTCCTGCCAGAAGTCGTACTTCCTGTACTGTGCGAACAACTGGTTCTTCTTCAGTGTACCCAACACCGCCCTCAGGTGTTGTAGCGCCCCGGATTTTTGCCAACCTGGGATTAGACGTCCTTAGGTAATGGGTCGATCCTAATACTTCATTAACTTGTCAGAACTGAATCCCAAAGTCTAAAGCCACCTTTGAACCCATTTCCTTCACAAATCTCACCCTTCACCACCTTGATCTTCCAATTTTTCTAAGAACTTTTACCCTAGACACTATCTTAAACTAGTTAAGTATCATAACTTGGATCACCTCATATACAAACTCAAAGGCCTGAGTACCACCTCGACCAGAAATCACGTAGGATTAAATTCTTTAGAAATTTAACAAAGTTAACTAAGTACTAAACTCGATTAGCCATGAAATCTGTTAGGATCGCTTTAAATATGATCTGCAAGACCCAAAAGTTGCAGAATCATTGACGCTAGGTTATCCTAAAGTTTAGAACCAAACTCATTTCCCGTCTGCTCTCGGGAATGAAACGAAACTTCGTATTAGGTCTAGATCGCACATCGGGAGTCCGATTAACCCGAAGCTAAGGAACTAGGACCGCCCCACTGGGCTTAACAATCATCTCAAAAATCAGCTCCATCCGATGTTCCACGGCCATTCGTTTCGATTCGGAGCGAGGGAGTGTGAAAAACACTATTCCCATGCCAAAATAAATATCTGGAATAGTGATCTGGCATCATTCGTTGACGCGTCAGTATTACGCAACCTGACCGTCAGAATCAGACCAAATTACACCTTTGGATTAAGAAAAATTTCAGGAACATTTACATGTACTTAGAATTTCTGATCGTGCCCACTGACCGTCGAACTGAAAGTGGTCCGCCACGTGCGATCTGAGAATCCGATCGAGTCAAAAACGTAATCCCACGTAGATCCATAGATGGTGAGCCTAAGTCTGACGTTTGGTTCAAGGAGGGCCACCAGAACCTCCCTTTTGAGCTGGAAAAGTGACGAATATCCTATATTAGCAGTACCCCTTGAACCTGAGTCTAATTTCGAAATGTTTTTGGCTATAAAAGGGGCTTAGAACAGCCCCTCTCACTGACCATACGAATTTGGGATTTTAACCCTAGAGGGAGAGAGAGAAAAGAGAGAGAAAAGCTTGGAGTTTGTGCCGATTTTCCTCCTCTTGCTTTGGATTGTTACACGGCCTACACCGCCCTGTTCTAGGCACTTTCCCGGCGGTATCCATCCCATTTGAAGGTAAGAAACCCTAACCCTAGGTCTGAATTTTGGTAGGATCGTTGTAGGCTATGTAACAACTAACCGATTCCGCTCTTTAGGCTAGAAAACTCCCGTATACGGAAGTTCTACTACCCTTGCTGATTCGTTGAGTTTCAAAAGGCAAAGGTGAGGACTTTAAGTGTATAAGTTACGGTTTTCAACGCTTTCAATGTCAGATAATGATAGATTCATGATCTGCGTGTAAATGCACATGTACAAAGTGCTTTCCGTTTCCTGTTTCGATTAACGTTGTAAAATTTGGATTTTCACATACTCTAGGTATACGTAGAAATACTGTATACGTATTTTTTTTGGAAAAATGTTTGACATGTTTATTTAATGTATGAATATATAATATATGAATAAAATACTAGTTTGGCGAAAGGAATCGCCAAAATACATGTTCACTTGTAAATGTTACGTATGTTGAAATTGTGTATTCTAGAAATACTGTATACGTAATTTTTTTGGAATAATGGTTGACATGTTTATTTAATATATGATTATACAATGCATGAATAAAATACCAGATTGGCGAAAGGAATCGCCGTAATCTATGTTCGCTTGTAAACACTATGTATGTTGAAGTTGTGTATTCAAAAAAAATACCGCATATGTATAAATTTTGGAAGTGTAATTGTCATGATTATTTGTCGTATAAATATGGTATGCACGGATAAAATAACCGCTTGGCAAAAGAATAGTCCTAATACGCAATTGCTAACATACGTTATATATGTTGGAATCGCGCACTCTAAGTGTTTGGTGTACATGCTTGTGTGCGTAAAAGCTTGGGTGTTAGTGCCTTAGATAGGCGCTGATATGGAATTCCCGACTCCCTTAGAGACATGTAAGGTCCCCTCCATGCGCTGGTTCGCTATAACCACTCACTTGTGATGCGTATGTAATTGTATCCCTTTGTGTATAGTGCTTTATAACATGCTTTACAACATGCTTTACAACATGCTTTATAACATGCTTTACTTCATGCTTTATAATATGCCTGCTAACATGCTTTACTTCGTGCTTTACTTCATGCTTTACAACTGTTTGAGTTTGGGACTATGCCTATAGTCCAAACATTCGGTACCAGACTTGCGGTTGTGGCCGAGATTCATATCGCCACAACGGACGTGTCTGGCGAACCCGAGTCGTACTTCGGTTGGCGATAGTGGTTGGCCACACGGAGTGCTTTTGCGCTCCATATCGCTCAACTTGTGGTGCGCTCGAGCTAGTCAGGCTCGTCAAGCAAACCGATATGTGTATATGTATGTTCACCATGTTTGGTCGCTACTGCTTGAACCTAGGGTACCAAACTTACTAGTGGCGATCCCGTTAACCATGGTACCTCGATCCGCTAAGACGCATGAGCCGGGCATGGTGGTATGGGACACCGTGGTCGAGCTGTCGGCCTACGCTGGGGTCATGTGCCTCCCCGTAGTGACCATTGCGCAACCAAACTCGTGAGCCGATTATGGTGGTATGGGACACTATATTCGAGCTGTCGATACTTACGGCGAGAGCCGAGTACGGTGAGACCTGTGCTCGTGCTGACGGCGACGAGTCCTCCGTAGTATCTTCGAGTATACTCCAAGTGTCTGTGATTGGCGACGAGTCTTTCACAGTAACTAGAGTATGAGTTGAGCCGAGTACGGTGAGACCTGTACTTGAGCTGACGGCTAGTGATTGAGCCAAGTACGGTGAGATATGCACTTGAGCTGACGGCCAGCAATTGAGCCGCATATGGTGAGATCTGTATCCGCGCTGACGGGTGACGAGCCCTTTGCGATGCCTTCACTATGCTTCTCAAACCATAATATCGTATAAGATTAGCTAGGATTGACGACCCTAGAATGGATCATGTTTGGGAATGATATAAGGGAGGTACCTTAGTTTCCTAATACTGCTGGTTGAAATGGACTAATAAAAACTTGGTAATCATGAGCATCATCACACTGCATGTGCTTTGTAGATGTGGCGCACTGAGGGAGTAAGCATTCGTGAACGTAAGATGATGTCGCTTGAGGGTGGTTTGGCAAGGGCATACAGCATCATGTCATATCATTTTTGCACTTAACAAGAGTAATTAGAAATGTTTGATTTGTACTGCTTTATCATTACTGCTTGATTGATTTGATAGCATGTTAACCTATGCTTTATTGTTCCATTGAGTTAGCTACTCACTCCCACGTTACGGGACGGTGTTGTACACACCAACCAGATTTGTTAAATTTCAGATGATGGCGATGCTTGTGAAGCAGTGCCGGACTACTTTTATGGTGATGAGGAGTTCTCCTATCATGTAACTCTCTGACGGGTCTCTGAAGACCTGGTACTGTATTGACGGGGCTATGGTATTTAGGATAGGAGACATTACACTTCCTCACATTAGGTATATTTTAGAACTGTACTTGTAATTATTTAACCTGGTAACGTTATCACACTCTGGAGACTCATTATAGTTTATATATTTTATCTATCTATCACAGTCTTCCGCTTGCAAATTTAATTGTCTTTGGAGTATGATATGTTGTTTTGGCTTAATCTCACTCATGTTCAATGCACGAATACAGTCAACATTCAATCATCATTCATTTTGTTGCATAAGTGATGTTCTGGAACTCGGGAGTTGAGTTTATGCTCGACCCCCGATTTTCAGGGCGTTACAGGTGTTCCTCATGCTCCTCCCGACTAGTAGAGTATATCAAAATGTCATCAATAAAGACAATGACGAATCGGTACAGGAAAGGCCGAAATACCCGGTTCATCAGATCCATGAACATGGCTGGTGCATTCGTAAGGCCGAACGACATCACCAGGAACTCATAGTGCCCAAAGCACGTCCTGAAGGCTGTCTTCTACACGTCCTCATCTCTCACGCGCAACTGGTGGTACCCCGACTGTAGATCAATATTCGAAAAATACTTCGCCCCCTTCAACTGATCAAACAGATCATCTATCCTGGGCAACGGATACTTGTTTTTCACTGTGACTTGGTTCAACCTACGGTAGTCAATACATAACCGTAGCGACCCGTCCTTCTTCTTCACAAATAGCACAGGTGCTCCCCAAGGAGACACACTAGGTCGTATAAAACCCTTGTCTACCAGCTCGTCAATCTGTTTCTGCAGCTCCTCCATCTCACATGGAGGCATACGATTAGTCGGAAATGAGATGGGTGTCGCACCAGGTGTAAGATCAATTGTAAAATCGATCTCGTGCCGAGGAGGTAAACCAGGAATAGTCTCAAACACGCCTACAAATTCTCGAACCACCGGCATATTTCTCAACGTCGGACCATCGATCGGCACTAATAAAGCAGTATAACAGTCAACACGGCAGCACCAACTGACCTGTACTGGAAACGTGAAAGCTGCGCCGTCTGAGTCATAGGCCGTCACGACTCGAGTATCGCAATCTATCTCTGCTCTCATCTTCGAGAGCCAGTCCATACCGAGAATAACATCGTAGTGCCACAGCGGAGCAACAATGAGGTCGACGAGCACGGTGCGGCTACCCAAATCCACAGAGCAACCCTCACATCATCATAACAAAAGAGGCTACATGCTTTTCATTTACCTAAAATTGTCACAATACATAGAATACAGAGTTACACGAATCATGACAGAAATAACATATAAGCCGATACGTCTACAACATCAAACACTTAAAACATACTACTATCTACTAGATCTTCTACATGAAAACATAAACCGCTTATCGCGGTAACCAAAAGAAACAACCACACACAACAACGTAGAAGACTAGGCATCCGAGTCAGGCGATGGAGGAGGAGCATTTTTGTCCTGCAGATAACATAGGATGGCCTTCAAGGTGTGAGACACCTTGCTTAGCTTGGTTTGGATCCGCCCGACTTCCTGTCGCAGGGCGGCTTAGCCCTCCTCGAGACGTGCTAAACGCGCATCTATGGAAGCTCGACCGATGCCCTGCTCCTGGGCCGCAGGAAGTGAACTCCCCTCAGTATCCTGGGCCGCAGGTTCCTCTTCCTAAATCTCATCACCGCCACCATCTTCGCTACCAGCCTCGAGGTCAACACTCTCCTCACCAGCACTATCCGACTCATCGCCAGACTCATCGAGCCGGGCTTGCCGCTGGCGAGGGCCGATCTTCATGTTGTTAAGTGTAGTCTCATTTATGACTCGGACTGGCGCAAGGTCTTCCATGTTGAGCCTATAGCCGACATCACGAGCCATCCTACATATCAGGCGGCCAAATGGGAGTGAGAGGTCATTCCTGACAGATCAGACAACCTGAACTATCTGACACAGGAAGAACGTGGGTAGGCATAAGTTGTCTCCATGTCCCATCCTGTATAGAAAATTCACCATCAACTGAGTACACTCTGTACGGTTACTCGACCGTGGATACACATTATATGTGAAAATGTAGTGGAGCAAATGGAAGTCATTCGTCATCTTCGTCGATGGGAGGCAGTTTCCTCGCGTCCAAGAGACCCTTCGACCACAAAGGTATCGCGTACGACGATCCCTTTCTCGCGCACTCCTGGAGAAGTCGTCGTTTGGAAGCACTTCACCACGCGAGATGTTCAGGAGTCGTGCCACCTCAGCCACAGTAATTGTATGCCTTATGCCCCTCACAGAGACAGTGAACTGAAGCAGCTCCAACGATGGGTCTATGATATGAGCGTAGAAGGCGCGAACCGTGTTCTAACATGTAGGAGACTCGCCTTCAAATATAGGACCCCATCCGACGACATCCACCAAATGGTCCATCATCGGGTGTGTTCCAAATATCCCTTCATCTACGTGAGCTTCAAACACGACCTTACAGTTAGCAAAATGACTGTATTCGAAACCGATCGGTAGTGCATCCCTGAGCGGCATTTGGGGATCCAGGTCTTGCTTCAACCTATACTCTCAAACGGTGCTAGTGCCGGCCCCATCGTCAGATCTTCTTCGGGAATGGGCTGGCCTACTCCGGCCAGCATCATCAGCTGCGGTCTTCCTCTTCCCCATGAGAGATAGGATGGAGGAAATGAAGAATATGGCCATGACCAACTCAAAAAGAGCCATGGAATGAAGGAATGAGAGAAAAAGGGGCTAGTTTCTTTGATTCTCCATGAGCAACAGTCCCCACAGGTGTTGGAGAGACACTAGGGGCAGGAAATGAAGAAGGGATAAAAGGAAAATGGAATGGGTTAGGAGGTTACCCGATTTTTAGCTCCAAATGGGTGATATGAGAGCTCCAACGTGAGAAAAAAAGAAAGGAGGCTAGGGCTGTTGTGGACGGTTAGAGTGGGTGGTCTATGGAAGAAAATGGGGGATTACAAGATTTAGGGGAATGGGTTGAGGGAAAAAAAATCGAAAATGGGGGTTTGGGGCGTTTGGAAGGGAAGATGTGAGAGGGAGGGGGACTCCAACGCTAAAAATCTTAAACCCCAGGCCAAACCGCACGTGCCACGTGATAGAGGAGGTCGGGCGGACCATTCCCAGGCCCAGCCCACCACCAGCCGAGCCACCTGACGGCGGCGCGCCGCAGTGACCGCGGCGCCGCCGCGGTCCGCCTTAGCCGGAGCCACACCGCCGCGGTGGGGCCATGTCCTCCATGATCCCAAGGTGCCAATTGCACCCTGGTTCGACCTTAGGTCCCTTTGGATTTAAGTGGGGAGGCCCCCGACTCGATTCGGTTCCAGATCGGGTGTTTCCGAGAAGTTTCAGATCTGGACTGATCTTCTCTGATTTTTAACAACTAGATTTGGGTGGATAGCGATCTAGACATGTCAATAGACGGTCTAGAAGTGATTTGGAATCCATACATGCGGTTGGGATCAAGTACGAACTTGATCAAAATGTCCATTTTCAATGAACCTCGCCGAACGGTGAAATCGGGAGATCTTAAGACTGTTTCCATATTCTTGCGCACCCTCCTAAGTTGTAATGCATCAGTGGACATCGTGGGAACATAACTCAGGTTCGGTTTAATCAAAATCATGCTCTGATACCAACTTGTAACGCCCTGAAAATCGGGGGTCGAGTGTAACTCAACTCCCGAGTCCCAACGCATCACTTATGCAACATATTTAATGATGTTTGAATGTTGTCTTTGTTAGAGCAATAAACATGAATGAGATTATACCAAAACAGTAATTCATACTCCAGATCAATTGTATAAAAGCAAGCGAAAGACTGAACTGTATATATATGTATGTAAAGAAATAAAATAAACGTTTCATTCTCCATAGTATGAATCCATCTGAGTCACCATATACATGTCTGTTTATAATCAAAATGTCAAAAATAAACTAGGTACAATCCCTGTAAAACCCGTCGTCTGTGGCCTAGTCGAAGCCGCCAGAGAACTGCATATACGAGAACTCCTTCTGGTCCTCGTCATAATCAGGCTCCGCCTCCAGAGTCATCGGCTCGCCTAAACCTGAGACAGATTCTGGTTGGTGTGCGCAACATTATCCCGTAACGTGGGAGTGAGTAACTAACTCAGTGGAACAATAAGGCATAATTTATCATGTTATCAATACAGTCAAGCAGTAATGATAAGCAGTAAATCAAACACTCCTAGTTACTCTGATTAATGCAAGTATGAATGCAGGTATGATGGATGCCCTCACCGACATACTCCCTCATGCGACACCATCTCACGCTCGCGGCATGCTTACATCCCACAGTGCTCCACATCTTCCAAGCACATGCGATGCATGATGAACATGATTACCGAGTTTTTAATTAATCCATTTCAAACAACAGTATTGGGAAACTAAGGTACCTCCCTTGTATCATTCCCAAACATGATCCATTATAGGGTCGTCAGTCCTAGTTAATATCAGACGATGGTGTATTTTCTAGGTCACTACAGAGGCTGCCAGGGCTGTTACGCACAAAGGTTACACCACTCCCCCATTACCCCTTAAACGATTCATCACCATACAGAAACAGGCCTAGTTCATACTCTATATATCGCGGCGAACCCTAAGGCGCACTGCGACTTCAGAATATGCTCGTGGTCACTATAAAGGGCTGCTAGGGCTGTTACGCACCAAGGTTGCACCACTCCCCCATCACCTTATCAATGTAGGCCGACAACGCGAATATAGTGTCCCATACCACCATAATTGGCTCACGAGTTAAGTTGCTCACTGGACACTACGGGGAGGTACGTAGCCCCAGCGTAGGCCGACAGCTCGACCACGGTGTCCCATACCACCATGCCTGGCTCATGAGTCTTAGCGGATCGAGGTACCATGGTTAACGGGATTTTCACTGGTAAGTTTGGTACCCTAGGATCAAACATTAGCGACCAAACATGGTGATGAAGATACATAAGACATACGGGTTACTTGACGTGTTCGGCTGGCTCGAGCGCACAACAAGTTGGGCGATATGAAGCGCAGAAGCACCTCGTGTGGCCAACCACTATCGCCAGCCGAAGTACGACACGGGTTCGCCAACACATCATGTGTGGCGAAACGAATCTTAACCACAACTCCAAGTCTGATACCAGATGCCTGGACTATGGACATAGTCCCAAGCTCAATCAATTCCTAACCATAGCATGTGAAGTACAGCATAATAACACGGTGATTCAAGAACACTAGCAATCATGTTATAAAGCATGTCATAAAGCATGTTAATAAACAAGTTACAAGGCATGTTCAAAAGCATGTTGTAAAGCACTATACAAATAGGGATACAAATACATATATTTCATAGGTGAGTGGTTAGAGTAAATAACCACATGGAGGGTATCATATGGGACTCTAAGGTAGTTGAGAATCCCATCTCAGCACCTACCTAAGGTTCTAACACTTAAGCACTTACATTCACAAGCAATTTTTACAAACACTTGGAATGCACTTTTTCAACATATATGATGTATGTTAGAGGAAAGTGCACTAGGGCTGTCCCTTTACCAAACTAGTATTTTATATGTATACATCATATTCATACAACAAATAATCATGACAATTACATCAGCAAATTTTATACGTATAGCGTATTTTATAGGATACCCAATTTCAACATACATAGTGTTTACAAGAGAACTTGTAATACGGCGATTCTTTTCGCCAAGCAATTAATTTATACGCACATAATATATTTATACAACAATTAATCATGACAAACATATTGCTAAAATATACACGTATACGGTACTTCTTACAATAACGTATTTCTACATACACGGTGTATATTAGTAAACATGTATTTAGGCGAATCCTTTTGTCAAATGAGTATTTTATCCATACATCATATATCCATACGACAATTAAACATGTCAAACACATTTCCATAAAAAATACGTATACGGTATTTTATATGAATACCTAGAGTATGTGAAATTCCAAATTCTACAATTCTAATCGAAACAGAAAATGGAAAGCACTTTGTACATGTGCAATTGCATGCAGATCATGAATATACCATTATCTGACATTGAAAACATTGAAAACCGTAAACTATACACCTAAAGTCCTGACCTTGCTTCTTGGAATCTCAACGAATCAGCGAGGTTGGATGAGCTTCCGTATTCGGGAGTTTTCTAGCCTAAAGAGTGAAATCGGTTAGCTATTTCACAACCTATAGCCTATACACCTCAAATCAGATCTAGGGTTAGGGTTTCTCACCTTAAGACGGAGTTGATATTGCCGGGAAAGCACCTGGAAAGAGGCGGTGCAGCCTGTGTGGTGATTTGCAACAGTAGGAGGAAGATTCTCCCACTTCTCCTAAGCTTTCTCTCTCTTTTCCTCTCTCTCTCTAGGGTTTTATCCCAAATTTGTATGGCTGTGAGAGGGCTGTTCTAAGGCCCTTATATAGCCTAAAACCTCCCCAAAATAGACTCCGGTTCAAGAGGTATGACTATTTTAAGCAATTCGGCGCTTTTTCAGCTCAAAAGAGTGTTTCTGGCGGCCCCCCGTGAGCCAAACATCAGACTTAAGCTCACAACTCATGAATCTACGTGGGATTACATTTTCGACTCGATCGAATTCCCATATCACACGGGGCGGACCACTTTCAGTTCAATGGTCAGTGGGCCACGATATGAAATTCCAAGTACATGTAAATGTTCCTGAAATTTTTCTTGATCCGAGGGTGTAATTTGGTCTGATTCTGATGGTCTGGTTGCTTAATACTGATCCGCAACCGAATGGTGCCAGATTACTATTCAAGAAATTTATTTTGTAAAGGAAAGAGTGGTTTTCACACTCCCTCGCTCCGGACGCCATCGAATGGCCGTGGGACATTGCCTGGACTTAATTTCTGAGATGGTTGTCGAGCCCAGCGAGGCGGTCCTAAGTCCTTAACTTCGTGTTAATCGGACTTCTGATGTGCGGTCTAGCCCTAATACGAAGTTTCAAGTCATTCCCGAGAATAGCCGGGTCATGGGTTTGATCTTAGACTTTAGGGTAACCTAGCGTCAATGATTCTACAAGTTTTGGGTCTTGCAGATCGTATTTAAAGCGATTCCAACATATTTCATGTTTAATCTAGTTTGACACTTAGTTAACTTTGTTGAATTTCTAAAGGATTTAATCCTAAGCGATTTCTAGTCGAGGTGATACTCGAGCCCTTGTACGGAAATTTACGGGTCATTACACAAGTAGTTAGGTGGGCTAAACATCCAACAAGGGCCCTAAATAAACATTATTTTAACTGAAATTGTATTAGATGTGGGGCCTACCATATTCAGAAATCTGGGGTACATGATGTACACTTATATCTGAAATTTTCTTGGGCTTAATTAATGCATAGTTGGGCTACCTTTTGATGGTCTTTCATGGACCTAAGTATAGACCAAATTTTTAGACTTCCTTGTGGGCCCAAATTGGGCTGGAATGTCCCAACTTGGCCCAGCCATATGTTGGGCTGACTTCCACCATTTTGACGGACTTATGGGCTGAGATAAGGGTGGTAATGGGCCCTTGGTTGTCCACTTAAATTGCTAGTTATTGGGCTGATGTAGTGGGGCCCATTTCACCCAACTTAGACTTATTTTTGGGCCATGGTTTTGTGCTCATGGGCGGTTCATTAAGTTTAACTAAATGTATGGGTCCTATTGCCATTGGGACTTGGGCCTTGGGCGTTGATTTCCCTCTTTGGACCCATGTTGTTGAAGGTAGTATTGGACCCTTTTTCTCATGCCTTTATGTGGGGCTTATGTATGTAGTTTGGATGTAGGCATTGGGCCTTGTAGCTATATGGATTATGGTTGATTATGCCTTGGAGAAATGGTGGTTGAATGTCCCCATTGTGAACCCCTCTAAATGTTGTTGAATGCCCACCTTAGTCTCTTGCTAGGCCCATCTTTATATTATTTAGGCCTATAACATGTATGCTTAGTCTCGTGGGCTACCCCAGGTAAATGGACCCCCACCAGAGGTTGTATTCATTATGAGGAATTGGTTAAGTACCTAGACCCTTCATGGTTAGGTAGAGAGTTCATCTTCACCTCATTGGCATCCCTATTCATCGTCATGGTCTACTCCCATACTCATCATATGCATGCTTGGTTGAGGTATATTAGCCATGGTTGTGCCATTGTGTAGGACATGTTGGTATCTCCCTGAGGGATGGAGTTTCCCCTATTAAGCACACATGGTGCTTGGGATTGATGCATGGTTGACTGTGTGATTCATGCATCTGGCATTGCATAGCATGTGGATATTCGCCCTTGCCTCATCAGGGCTGTAGCCTTCACAAATATATCATGGATGGCCGTATGTGGACACTGGAAATAATACTTGAGCATTTGGGGCGCATAGGATGTCCCTCGGTGAAAGCCCCTAAACCTTCACAGTACCAAAGAGACGCCTCAACGCCGAGATCAAGTGGAAACCATGAGCGCCCAAGTGCCTTATACCGTTAGGCCGCAACCCCCACTATTGCGAGGTCGGTTGAGCTAGGGTTTGGCCTTACCCGCCTGAGTGAGGGGGCATAGCTAGGCTGAGTCTGACCAGCTAGTGAAATGGGTCCGCTACCACCGAGCCTTGTTAGTGATTGATAGTCCACAGGCAGGTGGTGAGGTCTCCTACACTTATTTGACTGTGCCGGTCTTGGAGAGCGGTAGTCATCCTGCAGTGTACTTGACCCCGGTGGATTCCTTATTATGGAATTGTACTTAATGTGTGGATTGGATATGAGGACTGACATTACTTCGCATTGCATTGGCATCGATTGTATAAGCCTTATGTGCATCACCTTTGTATGGCGCTCAGTACTCATGTATTGCATTGCATAGCCCTGGGTACGGCTTACTGCATTCATAGCTTAGCCTAGGTATGGCTAGTGTCATTCATGGTTTCCTCTGTATCCTCCTATTTTTTCTTACCTTATTATTTCCTTTTTAACCTTTGTACCTATAAAAGTTTAAATTTCTAATAGATTTTGTAATGCATTCCTATGGTTACTTTCTGAGATTACTGTGTTATGATCTTGGGTATGCTCTATCGGATTAGATTTATGCTATGGAAATCCTCCTTATGGGATCCTAGGATCAGAACTTGAGCCAGGAACCTAAAATGGGGTACTTCGGAGGCTGTTGCTACCGAAACCAGCCATCAGGTTCCTTGTGAGTCCGATCACCGAGTCTAGGGCATGACAGGAGTTGGTATTAGAGAATAGCAAGTAATCTTGGACATAACTTGGGATAACATTGCATGTCTGCTACGAGCTTAGGACAAGTTGTGTCCTGATAGCATTCCCTTCGTTCCGTTAAGCCTGCAAGATTCTGATCCCTTTGCACCCATCATCCTTGCTATTTTGTAGGCGATGCCACCTAAGTGAGGTGCCCGTGGCCGTGGTGTCCATGGTCGTGGTTCTCATTCTGCTCCAGTGACCTGATCGACCCGAGCGGATCCTATACCTGAGGTTGTGATTCCACCACCAGTGGCACATGTTCCCCCACTTGAGCCTGTTATTCCAGTTCCTGCTGCTCCTGCCGCTCCTGTGCCTCTACCTGAGGCTAGTGCTGTCCATGTTTTCCTAATAGTTCCTGTAGGGATTGAGCATTTTCAGTAGATGATGCAGGCCGTCACTGTGCCCTTCAGTCCCGTCATCTTGTCCTTGTGGCCCCTATGCAGTCTGACTAGCTGTGAGTGAGCGTGATATTCTGTGAGTTCTGGCAGCATGATCCCCCGAGGTTTAGGAGTGAGCCCGACCCTTCTGCCACTGAGTTGTGGCGCACTGAGGTGGAGAGGATATTTGACACCATGCAGTGTCCGAGCGAACAGAGAGTCTCATTAACCACTTTCCTTCTACAGGGCGAGGCCCGACATTAGTGGTCATCAGTATCGAGGATGGTTGAGCCCAATTTTGTTTAGACTTGGGAGGAATTCATGGTCTCCTTTGACTAGAAATTCTTCCCTGAGCATGTTCGTGATCAGTGGGTTATGGAGTTTCAGACTCTAGTCCAATATGATATGACGGTGTCTCAGTATGAGGCCCGTTTTATAATGCTTTCCAAATTTGCTCCCTATCTCACCAACAACGAGAAGAGGAAGGCTCGCCATTTCCAGAATGGCTTACGTCCTGCTCTCTGCAGTTGCGTGGTGGAGCATTGCTTGACGACTTTTGATCAAGTCATTCACAAAGCGTTGGTAAATGAGGAGGACTGAGCCATGTCCAAGAGGACCCGAGATCAGAGTTCCAGCGGAGACCGGAAGAGGAGGACACCTTCTAGTAGCTCCCGACAACACGTTAGCAGAGGCAAAGGGGCTGATCTGAGTTTAGGCAGTCCACAACGTTGTCAGCAGCTTCATCATCGGTGCAACCAGCAGCTCCTTCCTCCGGGTCATTTACTAGCATTTGTTATGGATGTGGGCAGATAGGGCATCGGAGGCATGAGTGCCCTCTTCCCTTGCAGCAGCAATGGCCACCGCAGTTGCCCCCGCCCCATCCTCCTCAGCAGCTGTAATGCCTTAAAAATCGAGGTCAAGTAGCAACTCAACACCCGAGTTCCAAAACATCACTTATGCAACATAAATACTTATGATTGAATGTTGTCTCTGATGGTGCAATAATCATGAGTGGGATTATACCAAAACAGTAATTCATACCCCTGATCAAGTTATAAAATGCAAGTGGAAGACTAAAAGATGTATATAAATGTATAGAAAGCCAAAAACGTCATAATCGGTCTTCAGAGTATAAACACCTTATTGAGTCACCATATACATGTATTTGTTTCAAAAGTCAAAATGCCAAAAATGGTACAACTAGAATGGTACACCCTGTAGCCCCGTCATCTGAATGGCCTAAGCGTAACCTCCAGAGAACTGCGTGTAGGAGAACTCATCCTGATCATCATAGTAATCAGGCTCAGCCTCCTGCGTTTCGTCAATACCTGCATTAAAGATAGGGTCTGGTGGGTGTCCAGAACATCGTCCTGTAACGTGGGAGTGAGTAGCTAACTCAGTGGAACAATAAAGCACAGGTTAACATGTTATCAATTCAGTCAAGCAGTAATGATAAAGCAATACAATCAGCATTCCTAAGTACTGTAATTAATGCAAGGATGAGATGAGATAATGATGCATGCCCTCGCCAAATACTCCCTTGTGCGACACCATCTTACGTCCGCGACATGCTTTCATCCCTCAGTACTCCACATCTTCCAGGCATATGCAGTGCGATATGAACATGATTACCGAGTTATTATTAGTCCTTTTCATATAGCAGTATTGGGAAACTAAGGTACCTTTCTTATATCGTTCCCAAACAATGATCCATTATAGGGTCATCAGTCTTAGATAATCTCATACGATAATGCGGTTCTAGGTCGGTGTAAAGGGCTGCCAGGGCTGTTACACGCACTCGTTGCACCGCTCCCCCATCACCTTATCAATGCAGGCCTAGTTTATACTCTATTACTTCGGGAAGGCTTTTCGCCTCATCGCAGATTCAGAGTATACTCGAGGTCACTACAAAGGGCTCGTCACCAATCAGTGTAGGCTGATAGCTCGAATACCGTGTCCCATACCATTGTATTCAGCTCACGAGTCTGGATTGCTCACTGGTCACTACGGGGAGGCATGTGACCCCAACGTAGGCCGACAACTTGACCATGGTGTCCCATACCACCATGCCCGGCTCATGAGTCTTAGCCGATCGAGGTACCATGGTTAACAGGCTTACACTGGTAAGTTTGGTACCATAGGTTCAAGCAGTACCGTCCAAACATGGTGAACATACATTAGACAGATTGGGTTACTTGACAAGCCAGACTAGCACGAGCGCAAAACCAGCCGAACAACATGAAGTGCATAAGCACTTCGCGTGGCCTAACCACTGTCGCCAACCGTAGTACGACTCGAGTTCGTCAAACACATCCTACGTGGCAAATGAATCTCAACCATGAACTCAAGTCAGTTACCGATTGTCTGAACTATAATCATAGCCCCAATCACAATCAATCCTTAACCAGAAGCATGTAGAGTAAAGCAGAATAAACAAAGTAATTCAAGCATGTTAACAAGCATGTCATAAAGCATGTTATAAAGCACAATATAAATAGGGAATACAAACACATATATTTCATAGTAAGCGGTTAAATTAAACAACCAACATGGAGGAAATCATATACATCTCTAAGTTAGTTGAGAATCCTATCTCAACACCTACCTAAACACAATCATTTAAGCACTTACTCTTACAAGCATGCTCACAAACACTTAGAATACACTTATTAACATACATAACGTATATTAGCAAAAACATGTATTAGGGAGAATTCTTTCACCGAGCAAGTATTACACTTATATATAACATGTACATACAATAATTTATCATGGCAAACATACTTTCACAATATACGTATACGGTATTTTCTACAAATATACAAAATACACTATACGCCATAATTTACATACGCAACTGAAATGCAAAACGAACATCGCATTGTACATGTGAAATTGCATCCAAATCATGAATCTATTATTATCTGATATTGAAGCTTTGAAAACCGTAACCTATACGTCTAAAGTCCGCACCTTACGCCGTAGAAACGAGTAACAGACTCAGTTAAACATCAACTCTTAATCACTGGCAGAATAGCAACCTAAGACATGACATGGGTTAGCTATTTCCTCACTTGCAACAATCATAACCCTATAATGGATTAGGGTTAGGGTTTCTTACCTAGAAACGAAGCCAGAATTGCTGGAAAAGCGATTAGATCGGAGTAGTTAAGCACGTAGGATAGTAGGGTAGGGTATTAGGAAGAATCCCTCACTTGTCTCAGACTTTTTCTCTCTTTTCTCTCTTGTCTCTCCTAGGTTTTCTCAAATTGGTATGGTGAGAATGAGAGAGGGTTTAAGGTCCTTATATAAACCTAAAACTCTCCAAAATAGACTCAGGATCAAGGTATACTTAGGTTATGTCCAAAGCGGATCTGTTCCAGCTCAACGGAGCACTTCTGGAGCACACCCTTGAGCCAAAGTTTGGACTTAAGCTCACTGACTTTGGATCTAGGTCGAATTAAGTTTTCATTCCAATCGGGTTTCCAGATCACACGTGGCATACCAGTTTCAGTTCAACGGTCACAGAAACTCGATCAGGGTTACAAGTACACAGACATATATGGGAAATGTTTCCTGATCCGAGAGTGTATTTGGGTCAGATTCCGATGGTCTGATGGCTTATATTTAGCCTGTAAGCATCAAGTCTCAGATTACTTAATTTTAATTAAATTTCTAAAGAAAACCAAGTTTTCTCACACTCCTTGCTCCGGGCTCAAGCGAATAGCCCCGGAATACTATCTGGTTTCGACATCCGAGATGGTTGTTAAACCCAGCGAGGCGGTCCTAATTCTATAACCTCGTATCATTCGAACTTTCGATGTGCGGTCCAGATCTGATACAAAGATTAATGTGCTCCCGAGAGCAGTCGTGTAATGAGTTTGATCTTAGATTTTAGGGTAACCTAGCGTCAACAATTCTACAAGTTTTGGGTCTTGCAGATCGTATTTCAAGTGATTCAAGCGAATTTCATGGCTAATCTAGTTTAGCACTTAATTAAGCCTAAGGTGATACTCAGGCCATTGTACAGAATTTTTCGAGTCGTTACAATCTACCCCTCTTAATGAAAAATTTCATCCTCGAAATTAGTACCTTTTCGTACTCCTCGAGAAGCTGAGGGTAGTTCTTTCGGATCTCGACTTCAGTCTCCCAGGTAGCTTCCTCCTCTGTATGATGCGTCCACAGTACCTTCACGAGTGGAATCACTTTACTGCACAACACCTGCTCCTTCCTATCTAGGATACGCGTCGGATGCACTACATATGTAGCATCATCACTCAACTGCACCTGCTCCCAATGGATGATGTGTGAAGGATCAGGGACGTATTTCTTCAGCATAGATACATGAAATACGTCGTGCACGCTCGTGAGTGGTGTAGGAAAAGCGAGACGATATGCCACCGCACCCACTCGATCAAGTATCTGAAACGGCCCGATAAACCGCGGTGTAAGCTTCCCCTTCTTCCCAAATCGAAGGACTCCCTTCATAGGGAAAACTCTGAGGAACACATGGTCTCTAACCTCAAACTCAAGTGGTCGCCGTCTCGTATCGACATAACTCTTCTGTGTGCTCTATGCTGCAAGAAGCCGACGCCTGATAATGTCGATTTTCTCTGAGGTTGCCTGTACTAATTATGGGCCAACCAAGCTGTGCTCGCCAACCTCTGCCCAACAATGCGGTGCTCTGCAAGGGTGCCCATACAAGGCCTCGTAAGGAGCCATGCCAATACTCGCCTGAAAACTGTTGTTATAGGCGAACTCTACGTATGGGAGGCAGTCATCCCAACTGTCCTTGAAGTCCAAAACACAAGCCCGCAATATATCTTCTAAAATCTGATTCACCCTCTCTGTCTGCCCGTCGGTCTGAGGGTGAAATGTGGTACTGAACTTCAACTTCACACCCATCGCTTCCTAGATATGAGTCCAGAAGATAGACGTGAATCGCGTGTCGTGGTTCGACACAATCTCCAAGGGAACTCCATACAGACGCACTGTTTCTTTAATGTACAACCTAACCATGTCGTCTGTAGAGTTCGTCACTCTAATGGGGAGAAAATGAGCCGATTTGGTCAACCGGTCCACAATCACCCAAATAGAATCATAAACCTTTCTTGTCTTTGGTAGCCCCGAGATGAAGTCCATAGAGATAAAGTTCCACTTCCATTCAGCTATGGGTATGGGCTGAAGGAGTCCAGGAGGTCAGCGATGCTTAACCTTGACCTGTTGACACGTGAGACAACAGGAAACATACTCTTTGATATGGACCTTCATATTGTCCCACCAATACGATCTTTTCATATCCTGATACATCTTCATGCTACCAGGATGTATCGCAAGCTTCAAATTGTGAGCCGTCTCGAGAAGCTCCTGTCTCAATCCTGAATATCCGGGACGCATAGGCGGCCACGATATCGTAGGCCCCCATCTGTTCCAACTCTCCACTCGGAGTCCACATTATCACTAGCTTGCCCATGAAGCTCGGATAACCGCTCGTCGCCCTTCTGGGCCTCAATAATTCGGTCATCAATAAGCAGCCTCACCCGAACGTGTGCGACAGACTCAAATGGCTCCTCCACTGTGAGTTTCTGCTCGAAGTCTCACATGAACTCCAACATATCCCACTCTTCAATCATCAACTGAGCAGCAAATATGATCGTCTTCTTGTAGCTCAATGCATCTGCCACAAGGTTGGCCTTGCCAGGATGGTAGGAAACCTCCAACTTGAAGTCCTTCAAGGTCTTCATCCATCGGCGCTGCATCATATTCAAGTCCCTCTGAGTGAATATATACTTAAGGCTCTTGCGGTCACAGAAAAGCTCAAACTCTTCTCCATAAAGGTAATATCTCCAGAGCTTCAATGCGAATATGACCGCTGCTAACTCAAGGTCGTGCGTAGGGTAATTTTCCTCATGCTTCCTTAATTATCTCGAGGCATACGCAATCACTCTGTCCTTCTGCATAAGGACATAACCCAAACTAACGCGAGACGCGTCAGTGTATATAGTGTACTTAACCCCTTGCTCTGACAATACTAGCACAGGGGCGGACGTCAGCCTGTCCTTCAGCTCTTGAAAAGCTGCTTCCACCTTCTTATTCCAGGCGAACTTTAGATCCTTCCGTGTCAACTGAGACAATGGTTTGGCTATCTTAGAGAAGTCCTGGATGAATCATCGGTAATAACCTGCCAAGCTTAGAAAACTCCTCACCTCAGCGACTGAACCATCTGTTTCCAGTCCTGCGCTGCGGCTACCTTAGCCAGGTCCACTGCTATCCCTTCATTGGACACTACATGTCCCAAGAACTTGACTTCCTCTTGACAAAAGTCACATTTCTTATACTGCGCGAACAACTGGTTCTTCCTTAGAGTATCAAGGACTACCTGTAAGTGTTCCTCGTGCTCTTCCCGACTCGTAGAGTACACCAGGATGTCATCGATAAACATGATGACGAATCAATATAGGAATAGCCAAAATACCCGGTTCATCAGGTCCATGAATACGGCCGGTGCATTCGTAAGACCGAACGACATCACAAGGAACTCGTAATGCCTAAAACAGGTCTTCATTCGTAAGAGCCGTCTTCTGCACGTCTTCATCCTTGACGCGCAACTGATGATACCCTGACTGTAAATCAATCTTCAAAAAATACTTTGCCCCCCTCAACTGATCAAACAGGTCATCTATCCTAGACAAAGGATATTTGTTCTTCATGGTCAACTGGTTTAACCTACGATAATCAATACATAACCGTAGCGACCCGTCCTTATTCTTGACAAACAACACAAGTGCTCCCTAGGATACACACTGGGTTGTATAAAGCCCTTCTCTACGAGCTCGTCAATCTGTTTCCTCAGCTCTTCCATCTCACATGGAGGCATCTGGTACATATGTAATGAAATGGGAGTCGCACTAGGCACAAGGTTAATAGTGAAATTGATCTCGTGCTGAGGAGGCAAACCAGGAATCGTCCTAAATACATCCTCAAATTCCCGAACTATTGACATGTCTCATAATGTCAGCCCCCCAACATGCTCAAGTAAAGCGGCATAACACTCAACACGACATGGCCAAGTAACCTGCATTGGAAAAGTGAAGACTGTGCCATCTGGTCCGCTGGCTATCATGACCCGATTATCGCAATCAATCTCTGCCTTCATCTCGGTGAGCCAGTCCATACCGAAGATAATGTCGTAGTGTCATAGGGGAGCGACAATGAGGTCAACGAATACCGTACTGCTACCCAAATCAATGGATCAATCCTCACACACCCGTGTGATATCCAAAAATGTCCTCGTAGTAGTAGTGAGTCTCACTCTCCTCATGGGAGTAGTATGTAAAGCTAGACGCTTAACTGCTGCACATGATATGATAGAAGTAGTGGACCCAGTGTCCACCAATAAAAAGACAGGAGTACCTTGAACATGTGCAGTGACCTTGAAGGCCATAGGTGTTGTCTCCGGCTCTTCTGTTGTGAGCGCATGACCAAGTGCCTGTTGTGGTCAGTTAGATTGAGGCATCACAGGTCGCTATGGTGGCATAAAACGAGGTGCAGGTGGTCGGAAGGATGGGTGTGTAGGTGCAGTTCATAGTGGTGGAGCCGGTAAGGCCTGAGGGCGAGGACGATCAATCTTCTGCGGCGGTGTAAACCCACTATCTCTCATTTGTGTAAAACAACTCTCTGCAGGGTGACCCGATCTCCCGTAGTAAGTACACGTCACACCTGGATGCCTCATCGGAACTACTGGCGCCGTAATCCAGGGAGGAGAGTCAACACGAGGCCTCTTACCGAGGAACGACCTGCCCTGGATATCTGGTCGTGGCCGAGGAATCATAGGGCCACGAGAGCTTGTCAGTCGCTCAACATCCTGCTCTGCCCGCATAGACATATGAACCAACTCGGCATAGGAGGGCATGCTAACACAACACATCTTCGACCGAATATCAGGTCGCAGCCCTCAGAAAAACGTCGTATCCACATCTGCTCATCAATGAGTATCATAGAGACGCATCTGCCCAGCTCAGTAAATCGATGCTCATACTCAGTAACTGTCATGCCTCCCTACCTGAGGCGCAAGAATTCATTCTCCCTCTCATGTCGGTAGGTTAGAGGGTAGTACTTCTCGTGGAAACGACACTCGAAGGCTGCCCAGGTCCATTCGTAGCCAACTGTGACTGTCCATAGGACACCATCCCACCACATACTGGCCTCCTTCTCAAACATAAATGTGGCTAACTCAACCTGCTCTGTCTCGGTGCAATGCAGCATCCGTAGCATCTTGGAGATGCGGTCTAACCAATATTTGCCTCCTCGGGCCTGTGAGAACCCGTAAAAGTAGGAGGCCTCAAGCGCTGGAATCGCTCAAGAAGGCCATTAGTACCCAAATGCCCCATGGGGTATAAAGTAGGTGTAGGCAGAGGCACATCCTCAGCCTGAGCAGAAGGCTTAGCAGTCTCAGTAGGATGTATAGATGGTGAAGGTAGAGTCACACTCCCACCCTGAGATAAGGCCCCTACAATAGTAGTCAATAGCTACTACTGCTGTTGCTGATGCTGCACTTGTTGATGTTAGTGATGCACCTGCTGCTGGGGCATCATCATCAATAACTGCTCCAACCTATCCATAAGCGGGACAGGCTGAGGCACGTACTGCGTCAAGGAAGACGCACGGTTCTGCTCGCGAACCGGTGGTGTATAAGGTGGTAGTCCAGCTGTAGGACTAGTAGAAGGCTGAGACGCAGGTATAGTCTCACGATCCTGGTCCAAACTAGGGTCCCTACAACCATCTCGGTGCGAAAGAGCCTGATCCATCGTATCCGTGAGTGCGAGGTGTGCCGTGCAACACATGTAAGATGAAGCATAGCAACACAATACACAACCACTTAAGCATTCCACACACTTCATAGTAAAAGAGGCTACATGCATTTCATTTACCAAAATTGTCACAATACATGAAATACAGAGTTACATGAATCATGACTGCAAATGCATGTGAGCTATTACAACCAAATCTTCAACATCTAACACATTCTACCAACTACTACACCCATCAACATGAAAACATAAACATCCTAAGACAGTAACCAAAACAAACTACAAGGTAATAGTATGGATGTCTAGGCATCCGAGTCTAACGATGGAGAAGGGGCACCCTTATCCTTCAGGCAACACATGATAGTTTTCAACGCTCGAGTTACTTTCTTGAACTTGTGCTTCACGAGGGCCCGAAGATTCATGATGTCCTATCATAACACAGTATGATCCTCCTCTAGTCGAGTAATACGAGCCTCCCAAGCAGCCCGATCAGTGCCCTGTGCTGGTGCCGTAGGAGGGGAACTCTCCTTAGTGTCTTGGGCCTCCTCTTCCTCTTCATCCTATTCCTCCTCTTCTATTTCAGCCCCATCTTCTTCCTCACTCTCTGTCTCATCATCGCTCTCCTCGAGTCAAGCCCAGTGTCGTCGTGGCCCGATATTCATCTGGTTGAGGGTAGTCTCATCGATATGATGAACCAACACCGACATCTTCGCCCCATGACCATAGCCAAACTGATGTGCAATCTTACATACGAGTCGGCCGAAGGGGCATGAGTCAGTCCTTCTAGTGGAGCATGCAGTCTTAATTATCTGTCGTAACACGAACGTAGGCATGCACAGGTTCGCTCTCTACCCCACTTGATACCAGAAATCTACCATGAGGTGCGTACACTCACTGCGATTACTCCACCTGGGGTAGACATTGAACGTGAAGATGTGATGGAGCAAACGGAAGTCGTTAGACATATTGGTCGCTAGAAGACTTTTGTTCTGCTGCCACTCGACCAGTCGGCCACCACAAAGGAAACATGTGCGATGATCCCTTTCACGTACAGTCCTCAGATTCTACTCGCTAGCATGCACCTCACCAAGAGGCACATTTAGAAGCCGAGATATCAATCTAACATCAACAGTGGCCAACCGATCCCTTCTACATGAAATCTTGAACTGTAAGGGTTCGAGCGTCGGCTCGTGAATGTTGGCATAAAAAGCTTTGACAGAGTTTGCATTGGTGCGATACCCGCCATCAAATAGTGGACCCCAACGGGCTTCTTCCAGGAACTCGAACAACATGTACTCTCCAAAGAGCCGCCCATCCACCTAAGCTTCAAAGAAGACACTATGACCCTCATACACTCTATGGGGCAGCTCCGCCAACAGAGCCCATTCAGCAGGAATCCGGGGATTAAGATCCCGCTTCGTCCGAAACTCTTGAGCGACGCTTTTACTAGTGGCGGTGCATCTTGGCCTCCTTGAACGCGCAGGGCGGCTAGGCCCAGCTTCATCCACAGCCCCTTTTCTCTTTTCTATGAGAGAAATGATGGTGGAAACTGAGAAAACGGCCGAAATAAACTCAAAGAAGGTCATAGAAGTGGAGAAAGGGGGGAATGGGGGTTGGAGTTTTGGTTCTCCACAAGTTTGAACCTCAACAGGGATTGTAAAGGCCCAAAAAGACAGGCTTTGAAGAAAGAAAATGAAGAAATAGGATGGGTTGAGAGCTTACACGGTTTTGAGCTTCAATTGAGAGGGTGTGGGCACTCAAATGAGGAAAAACGGAAAGGGTAGAGGGTAGGTGCTGCTGTGAACGATGGAGGGGTATGGGTTTTAACAGAAATTAGTGGAATGGGCGATTAGAGGGGAGGTTTGAGAGAAAAAACTGGATTTTGAAAGGAAAGGGAGAGCTTGGAGGGGATTTTTGTAAAGGAAGTATGCATTTGGAGTGGTTTTAAACCATAACCCATATACCAGTGGGCCACCCTAGGCCCCAAAGTGCGTCGGCCAGCACGACCCGCCTGACCGGGCCCGATAACCGGCGAGGCCTCGCCACTCTCTGGAGTGTTTGGCGATGTCTCACCACTTGGGCGAGGTCCTCATGACCCCTAGGCCCAAAAATGGTATGGGTCCCACCCTGGGTCCCTCTGGATAAGCGTGGGTAGGCCCACGACCCTGTTTTGTGTCGTTTCGGGCAGTTTAAGGATGTTTCTAACACATAACTATACGTACCGATTTTTAACAGCTGGAATGGGGTGAATTATGATCTAAACCTGTTGTTTGATGGTCTAGAAGTGTTTTGGGGTCGACTCGTGTGATCTCGGTTGAGTACAAACTCAAACAAAATGATCGATTTCCGTGAACTTTGCCAATTGGCGAATTCTGGATACCTATGACTGTTTTCTACATTTTCTCGCATCCTCCTATGTCGAAATGTATCAGTGTATGTTGTGTGACCATAACCCAGGTCCAGTTTAATCTAAATCATGCTCTGATACTAACTTGTAATGCCGTGAAAATCGGGGGTCAAGTAGCAACTCAACACCCGAGTTCCAAAACATCACTTATGCAACATAAATACTTATGATTGAATGTTGTCTCTGATAGTGCAATAATCATGAGTGGGATTATACCAAAACAGTAATTCATACAATAGATCAAGTTATAAAATGCAAGCGGAAGACTAAAAGATGTATATAAATGTATAGAAAGCCAAAAACGTCATAATTGGTCTCCAGAGTATGAACACCTTACTGAGTCACTATATACATGTATTTTTTCAAAAGTCAAAGTGCCAAAAATGGTACAACTAGAATGGTACACCCTGTAGCCCCGTCATCTGAATGGCCTAAGCATAGCCTCCAGAGAACTGCATGTAGGAGAACTCATCCTGATCATCATAGTAATTAGGCTCAGCCTCCTGCGTCTCATCAATACCTGTATCTAAGACAGGGTCTGGTGGGTGTCCAGAACACCGTCCCATAACGTATGAGTGAGTAGCTAACTCAGTGGAACAATAAAGCACAGGTTAACATGTTATCAATTCAGTCAAGTAGTAATGATAAAGCAGTACAATCAACATTCCTAAGTACCGTAATTAATGCAAAGATGAGATGCGATAATGATGAATGCCCTCGCCAACATACTACCTCATGCGACACCATCTTACGTCGACGGCATGCTCTCATCCCTCAGTGCTCCACATCTTCCAAGCACATGTAGTACGATATGAACATAATTACCGAGTTGTTATTAGTCCTTTTCATACAGTAATATTGGGAAACTAAGGTACCTTCCTTATATCATTCCCAAACAATGATCCATTCTAGGGTCGTCAGTCCTAGATATCTCATACGATGATGCAGTTCTAGGTCACTGTAAAGGGCTACCAGGGCTGTTACACGCACTCGTTGCACCGCTCCCCCATCACCTTATCAATACATGCCTAGTTTATACTCTGTTATTACGGGAAGTCTCGTGCCTCATCGCAGATTCAGAGTATACTCGAGGTCACTACAAAGGGCTCGTCACCAATCAGTGTAGGCCGACTGCACGAATACCGTGTCCCATACCACCGTATTCAGCTCACGAGTCTGGATTGCTCACTGGTCACTACGGGGAGGCACATGGCCCCAGCGTAGGCCGACAGCTAGACCACGGTGTCCCATACCACCATGCCCGGCTCATGAGTCTTAGCGGATCGAGGTAACAAGGTCAACAGGGTTACAATGGTAAGTTTAGTACCGTAGGTTCAAGCAGTACCGTCCAAACATGGTGAACATACATTAGACAGATCGGGTTACTTGACGAGCCAGATTAGCACGAGCGCACAACCAGCCGAATGACATGAAGTGCATCAACACTTCGCGTGGCCTAACCACTGTCGCCAACCGTAGTACGACTCGGGTTCGTCAAACACTTCCTACGTGGTGAATGATCTCAACCACGAACTCAAGTCGGTTACCGATTGTCTGGACTATAATCATAGCCCCAATCACAATCAATCCTTAACCAGAAGCATGTAGAGTAAAGTAGAAAAAACAAAGTAATTTAAGCATGTTAACAAGCATGCCATAAAGCATGTTATAAAGCACAATATAAACAGGAAATACAAACACATATATTTCATAGTAAGCGGTTAAATTAAACAACCAACATGGAGGAAATCATATACATCTCTAAGTTAGTTGAGAATCCTATCTCAACACCTACCTAAAGCACAATCATCTAAGCACTTACTCTTACAAGCATGTTCACAAACACTTAGAATACACTTATTAACATACATAATGTATATTAGCAAAAACATGTATTAGGGCAAATTCTTTTGCCGAACAAGTATTACACTTATATATAACATGTACATACAGTAATTTATCATGGCAAACATACTTTCACAATTTATATGTATACGATATTTTCTACAAATATACAAAATACACTATACGCCATAATTCGCATACGTAACTAAAATGCAAAATGAACATCGCATTGTACATGTGAAATCGCATCCAGATCATGAATCTATCATTATCTGACAATGAAAGCTTTGAAAATCGTAACCTATATGTCTAAAGCCCGCACCTTACATCGTAGAAATGAGTAACGGACTCAGTTAAACACCAAGTCTTAATCACTGGCAGAACGGCAACCTAAGACATGACATGGATTAGCTATTTCCTCACTTACAACAATCATAACCCTAGAACGGATTAGGGTTATGGTTTCTTACCTAGAAACGAAGCCGGAATTGCCGGAAAAGCGATTAGATCAGAGTAGTTAAGCACGTAGGATAGTAGGGTAGGGTATCAGGAAGAATCCCTGTAAGTGCTATGATCTCATGCTCCTTTGGTTGTCAAATTTTGATGTGTCAAAACATCTATTTGTGTCTTGTGTTTGTATGGTGATTTATATGTGTTCAAGACACTGCATCAACACTTCATGACATTGGATGTCTTCAAGAAATAGAAAGTGTACTTCATCATCCTATCAATGTTCAAAGCTACAATGTTGAAGTTCAATACTCAAGAAACAACTTCAAGACTCAAGAGCAATGCATGAAGTTGCTTTCAAGCTGATGAAGATTTTAAGATCAAAGCTACAACAAGTTTAAGATCTCAAGCTTGATAAGGTTCAAATGTCTACATTCATTTAATGGTTGAAGTTCAATGTCCATATGACATGATTCAGGTTTGAATGACCATAAGGTTGACCTTAGAGTAGGTCATTTTAGATACATAACTCAATTATATCTTTAATAGGTTTTTGGTCTGTTTTAAGACCAGTCCTAGCCCCTGTTCGACCAGTCCTGACATTGACTCGACCAGTCCTTGAAATTCCACGACCAGTCCTAAGTTGTTGAGAATTTTTAAAATTTTTTGGTACACCTACGACCAGTCCTAGTGGTCCTTCGACTGGTCGTAGGAGTGACTTCGACTCGATCTCGACCAGTCGTAAGTCTACGACTTAAAGTCCAGCAAGCAATTCTATGGTCCTACGACCAGTCGTAGAGAGCTACGACTAGTCGTAGGTTCTCTAAGACCAGTCGTGGAACGACTTTAAAAAATCGCGCTCCTTATTTCAAATATCCGTTAGAGCTACGACTAGTCAAAGGTTCCTAAGACCAGTCGTAGATGCGATTTCTTCTTCTATAAATTGAGCACGAATTTCAGAGTTTTTCATTCAATTCATAAGATTTTCAAGGCTCCACTCTGAGATAAGTTTGTGTTTGTTTTTAAGCTATTTTGTACATAATTTCTTTCTCTTTTTACTAGCTTATTTAATTTAATTTTGTTTCTATATTCCAATCTTATTTGAAAAGAGGAATTACCTTATTCCTTCTTCTTGGAATCAAAATCAAATATAGCTACACCCAACTGGTTAAAATCTAAAATCTATTAGAACTTATAACCATATTAAAGTGAGTATTGAAAATTGAACTTTGATATTCAATCATCTACTCCGATTGGTTCTACCGAGCTGCTATGAAAAGGAGAAATCCAGGTATTTTACAATTCTGTAAAATTTTATTTCTTATGGTTTTGTTTGAGGTTAAGTAAGAAAAATCTCATTGTATTGGTTATCTGAGGAGAGCTAGAAAACTCAGAAAAGAGGGGTTTTTGAATTGTGTAAGCCCAAGTGAAAACGACACAATTGTAAAGGTTTTGGGTGAACCTGTGAAAACTTATTTGATAGTGAACACTAATATCCCCTGTGTGAGGATATTAGGAGTGGAGTAGCATTCTGTGTGGCTGTTGAAAGATAGTTGGTGTACACACAGGCGAACCACTATAACTCTTTATCTTGTGGATTGAATGCTTGCTTAATTTTCATATCTTTTATCATTCAATTGTGTGGAATGTACATGTGGATGTGAATGTTGTAACAATTTACATTTCAAGCAAGTGTGGGGATTGTTGTAATAAATTAGATCTATATTTTTGCATTTAATTTCAATTCTTTGCTATTCATTTATTTCTATTAAAATTGAGTTCTTGATCCAAAAGACGTTCTAGAAATAAGGTTGTCCTACCATAAGCCCTTGTTTATTATGGTGTAAGGTTGTCCTTAGAACTGAATTTGCATCAATCTCTTAATACTTATTTATTAAGGTGATTTGATTTCAGCATTGTGAATTGATTTATAATTGTAAGGCTATTGATTTATTTTATTCCACTGATTTTATTTTAATTTGGCATAGTCCTATTCACCCCCCTCTAGGACATATAGCTTGGCCTTTTCAAGTGGTATCAAAGCCTAATAACTCTTTCTTATTGCTTTTTATTTGGATTTATTTCTTGAGCTAACGATCTAAGCTATATAAAAAGATGTCAAATTTTGATAGCCTTTCAGTCACTAGGCCTCCACCATTTGATGGCTCCAATTATGCTTATTGGAAAGCCAGAATGAGGATCTTCCTCAAATCAATGGATGAGAGTGTGTGGCGAGCCACAGTGACCGAATGGAAGCCTCCTACCATTGAAGTAACTGAATCCGATGGTTCAAAAACTGTGTCTATACCTACTTATTATTTATGGACCACCCTTCAGAAAAGTGAGTATAGTGTCAATGCTAAAGAACTAAATGCAATCACTTGCGCACTATCACCGAATGAATTCAAAAGAATTATATCCTGTGATACTACAAAGTAAGCCTGGGATATACTAGAAATGACACACAAGGGTACATCAATTGTCAAAAAGTCTAAAGTCCAACTCCTCACAACCAAATTTGAAGAAATTCATATGGAGGAAAATGAAATGTTTATGGACTTTAACACTAAACTAAATGACATTGTAAACTCAATGTGGGGTCTTGGCGATAAAATTTCAGAAAGTAAAGTGTGTGCAAAGATATTACGCTCACTTCTTGAACGGTTCAATTCTAAAGTAACCGCGATCCAGGAACTTCGTGATACGGATAATATAAGGGTAGAAGAACTAGTTGGTTCTTTACAAACCTATGAATTAAATTTTAAAGCTCATAAAGGTAAATCTATAGCTTTGAAATCATCTAAAGGTATTTCTCAAGAAAACTCAGATTTAGAAAATTCTGAAGATGATATGGCTCTTTTGGCAAAAAAGTTTTATAAAATTTTCAAAAGCAAGAAAAGGGTCGACTTTCAAAAGGTAAATGAAAAGAAACAATCTAAACCTAAGTCCAAAACTTGGAAGTCTTTGAAAGATAGTCAATGTTACAACTGCCAAGAATATGGGCATTTAGCAAACAAATGTCCTAAAAAGGACAGATCCAGAAGGAAGGGTATGTTGGCTATTGTTTTATTTAAACCAACATGATTTAAATGATTTTTAAACTCGCAAGTATACGAATCAGATGTAGATACAGTACATATTACGAGATCGTTCCCACAAGGACTGGTCGTCACAATTCAAATCTGTGATTCTCCTTAACTAATCTAACAAATAATGGAGTGAATTACTAAACACAATTCTATGAAAAACAATTGAAAACAGGGAAGAAAATTCAATCAGAGAGAGCACTAGGACTTTCGAATCCACCCCTAATTATCCTATCCCTTATTCTGTCTGTTGATTCACCCTAAACTAGATTGATACAACTTATATAAAGAAAGCACAATATGTGTCCTTTAGTCGGGCATACAGAATGTCTAATCTCCTAAAGCAATGCAATAAATAACACATTCTATGTCCTTGATCGGGCACATAGAATATACAATTCATTAAAGCACCATGTTTCTTCCTCTATAGGAAACCTGTTCATGATCAGACACCAGCACCTAGAATAAGCATCCAAACAACATCCATACATAGACTCTGGTCAAGTTCATAGATGGAAAAGTACAGGATTTAACCCAATCAAGTATGCTAGAGAAAGAAACAAACCAATCTAATTAAAATAAATTCAACAAATAACAATGGATATTCAAATTAGGGGTTTCATCTCAGCCCTGGCTAATGAATTTAGTAATCCATAAATTTAAATAGAAAGAAAGAAAATAAAATTGAAAAAAAGGAGAACATCTCTCTCTCTTTCTTCCCTGTCTTCTTTCTCTTCTCCAAGCTTTCAATCTCCCTGCTATCCTTTTTTAATTTTAATACTCTTTTTCAATTAACGCTCTTAATTACACTCTTCAACAAAAACATAATTAAAATATCTCGCTAAGCATTATCATATTGGTAAAAGCAGGTAATAGTCGGGGTCTAATATACAATATTCGACCCTCATCACAACCCCCAACCAGCATTTTGCTAGTCCCGAGCAAAACATGTGAAAAATAATTTTAGAAATAAAAGATAATTTCCTATAACATTGAATGCCTTGTGAACAAATAGTCGAGATGAGAATTCTAAAATTCATGATTGGTGCGTGGAATTTTTTTCTCTTGGAATCAAGCTTCACATCAAATTTCATAATTAAGTTCAAACTATTAATCCATTAATTAGAACAATTCTGAACATCGAGCTCCATGAATGTGAAGTGTAATCTCGACTTACAATCATTAAGAGATCCAATTGTCAATTTCATGATATCATTGGTATTTAACAACGAAATTCATGACAACTGAAACCAACACTTGCCTTTTTCATTTTATTAGCCTTTGATTTTTTTTTCATAAATAGTAACGTCAAGGAAGGGAATCAAATCCTCACCTATAGGGAGCAAACCTATGGTAAAGGTTGTATACCTAACTCTTTCTAAATGTAAATCATGGGAGATCGAATCTTCATCTATAGGGAGCAAACCTATGGTGAAGATTATCTGACTCACCTTTTCACTTCTTCTTTATAAACTGATGCTAACAATTTTTTCAGGCTAATTCCTTTCATGCTTAATGATTACCAAGTTACCATTTAATATCGAACAGAAAACTTAATGTGTAAGCGAGATCTGATATGTGAAATCATGGCTCAATCAATGTTTACAACTTCTAATCATGGATTATAAATTCAAAATTGACTGTGAAATCAAGCAGATGGCCAAATCCAAGAGTCATAAGTTACCCATATTCTCGACTATCTATCAAAATCACTTTGAATTCATCAGAAATTCCAGAAAATTTTTAAAAATTTTCACAATTTCCGCTCAAGACCAAGAGAATACTGATTAGGTAATCCCCCACCCCCAACCTAAAATCTACATTGTCCTCAATGCAACAGAAATAAACATGCGATGCACATTAGACAACGAAAAGAAAAGAGGAGTGAGGGAAAGATAGTACCCGGACAGAGAATCAAGAGGCTTTCCAAAAAAATATCAACGTAAAAGTGAGTCAGCACAAGAGAGAAATTAGCAAAATATAAAAATAAAAGATCCTACCTATACCACTTTCGCAGGTGCTCTCGATTGCATTTAGCGTATGTAACAAGCCTTTAAACCCCTAGGTTATCCCTAGAGGACGAGTTGTAGTCTCGTGAGGGTTTGCAGCAATGTTACCCACAAACATTGAAGTAACTAACTAGGAAAAAGTAATACAATAAAACAAAAGGCTAGGTTGCCTCCCAGGAGCGCTAAGTTTAACGTCTTCAGCCAGACAAGAACGGACCATGAATTAACTAACCTTTATAACCAGGATTCGCCAAAGAAATTACCTCAACACCTTGATTAACTAATCCTAGACAAGTGATATGAGTTCTCATGAGCTGTGCTATCTGAAATGAGGTAACTGACACTATCGTCAAACAATTTAAGGACTTCTACTCGAACGACTTCTTTTATGTTGGGATCACGCTTCCTTTGCATTTCCCATGATATTTCCGCAGCATGATCCATACATACAGTGGGGCATACTCCCTGTATTTTCGCTATCTTCCGTTCAATTGCTGCCTTATATGCTCTAAGAACATTAAGCAACCTACTCTCCTTTGCCTTTTCAGAGTTAGAAACTGTGCTGTCAGGAAGAGTCTCAGAGGGATGAAGAGGTTCCACTTTCGCTCTCCATTTTTCAGTCTCCAATATAGGAGTAGAGTCGAGCAGTGCATTGACTTCGTGGGTGGGACTATCTATGTCAAAATCCATGCCATATTGTGCTAAGCATGTCTCAAGTGGGTCTTCAAAAGATTTCAGGAAGGAGTCCCGCACTAGACTCTCGATCATGTTTGCTTCAAATATGTCTTCTAAATCTGCGGATGGTTGTCCAGCATTAAAGACATTGAGTTTAATATTCATATTACCAAAGGACAACTTCATAACTCCATTCCTGCAATTTATAATAGCATTAGATGTGGCCAAAAATGGATGACCCAAGATGACCGGGATCTGACTAGTCGGATTCCGGACAGGTTGAGTATCTATAACAATGAAATCCACTGGAAAATAAAACTTATCAACCTAGATTAGCACATCTTCGATAACACCCCGGGGCACCTTGACAGATCTATCAGCTAGTTGTAATGTTACTTTAGTCAGTTTCAACTCACCAAGTCATAGCTGCTCATAAACCGAATATGGTAACAAATTGACGCTCGCCCCTAAATCAAGCAATGCCTTCCCGATCTTATGATCTCCTATGACGTAAGAAATGGTGGGAGCTCCTGGATCCCTAAATTTAGGAGGAGTGTTATGTTGAATCATGGAGCTGAGTTGCTCTGCAAGGAAGACTTTCTTATGAACATTTTGCTTACGCTTTTGAGTCCATAAATCTTTAAGAAACTTAGCGTAAGCAGGGACTTGCTTGATAGCATCAAGCAACGGAATGTTGACTTGCACTTTTTTAAACACATCTAAGATTTCATCAAAGTTGTTCGTTTTCTTTATTGGTGCCAGACATTGAGGAAAGGGTGCTTTGGGCATGTAGGGTGGCACATTAGTGGCTCTTGGAGAGTCAGAGAGCTTTTGGACTTTGGATGCATTGGTGTGTCTCTCTGCTTCATCTTGATCTTCTGCTTTGGAATTTGATTCATCCCTAGGCATCTCTATTCTGTTGTCAATCTTTTTTCCTGACCTAAGGGTAGTGATCGATTTGGCTTGCTCATGATATTGCCCTTGGTTGGAATTAGAGCCAATCTCATACTGTCCCTTTGGATTAGCCACAGGTTGGCTAGGGAACTTGCCCTTCTCTCTCTCATTCCATGCAGTAGCTAGTTGACCCAATTGTACTTCCAACTTAGTAATGGATTGCGCATTTGCATGTAAGCTTTGCTGGTTAGCTAGTAAGGTTTGTTGGGTGTCTTTTTGGAATTGGAGAGAACTCTGCATAAAAAGATTGAGTGTTTCTTCAAGAGATGGTTTCCATGATTGTGAAGGGACTTGTTAATATTACGGAAACTGTTGAAGTTGTTGATTGCCAGCTTGAGGGTAAGGTTGCATGGGAGGATTTCTAGATAGTCCTCCTTGTTGTGGTCCTTTTTCCCAAGAGAAATTTGGATTCCTAGCCCAACCTGGGTTGTAAGTTTTTGAATAAGGATTATTCCCAGGTCTTTGAAAAGTGTTCATTGCATTTACTTGTTCAGAAAGAAGTTCTGGGGATGCTACACCAGATGGACAAGACTGCGTAGGATGAGCGAGACTAGAACATATGGCACATTCCTCGACTTGAGTTATTTGTGGAGGTCGATTATGCAACATCAGAGCATCAACCTTCTTTGTCAGGCCATCAATCTTGGCATAGAGATCTGGCGTGATTCCTATCTCATATATTCCACCTCTCTTCTGTGGTTGGGGACTTCTGTCATCTCTATTTGAATAGTCCCATTGTTGGGAATTTTCACTCAAGGTTTCAAAGAAATTCCACGCTTCAACATCACTTTTGGTAATGAACGACCCTCCACTAGTGGCATCAACCATGCGACGGTTCTGGGGTGTCAGACCGTCATAGAAGTATTGAACCTGTTGCCACTTTTCAAAACCATGGTGTGGACATTTAAGAAGTAAGTCCTTTCATCTTTCCCAATATTCATGAAAGTGCTCACCCTCTTTTTGTATGAAATTAGTGATTTCTCTACGGAGAGCATTAGTTTTGTGAACTGGGAAGAATTTGTTTAAGAACTTCCTAGACAGGTGATCTCATGTAGCAATAGATCTAACTTCTAGAGAATTCAACCATGCTTTCACCTTATCCTTCAAAGAAAAAGGAAACAGGCATAGGCGGATCGAATCGTCTGAGAAGTTTTGGAACTTAAAAGTGGAGCAAATGTCTAGGAATTCTTTCACATGATGATATGGGTCCTCCTTGTCTAACCCATAAAAGGATGGTAATAATTGTATGACTCCAGGTTTAAGTTCAAAGTGTGTTGCCGTAGTGGCTGGCAACACTATGCATGAGGCGCATTAAATTGGATAGGAGCTGAATAATCTCTGAGAGCTTTAACTTCATTCTCATTCGCCATTTCAACAGGATTATTTCTCAATCTTCCACGAAGTGTTATTTCTATTTCAGGATCAAAAGGTGCTAGTTCTATATTCAGAGATCTACGTCCTAGCATAAACTATGTTATTGCAATGTAAGAAAGAAAACTAAACTAAGAAGCAACCTAAGAGAAATAAAACTAGAATTAGAAAATATAAGATTCTAAAACAAGTTAAAACTATGTAAATAAGAATGGGAAGAAAGAACCCGGAAAAGGAGATGATTGATGTCAAAAGATTTAAGAAGCTCCTCCTTCACTTAGTAGCTTCCTTCCTCAATTCCTGTAAATAAAAATAAAAACAAATTAAGTTTCCTAAAATAATGATAGAAAAATCCTAAGCAACGGTTAATTTCTAAAAAAAAAAAAAAAAGAAAGTTTCTAATCTTAGAAATAACAAGCTAAGTTAGTTTCTAAAAAGGGAAGAAGTTCTAAAACTAGAAAATAGAAAGTTACTTGAAAGAAGAATCTAAATCTAAATTTAGAAACTAAAAATTAAAAAAAAAAAAAAAAACCTTAATTCTAAAAATAGAAATTAGAAAAAGTAAAGAATTTAGAAAGGGATTACCAAATTAGAAGTTTATTTCAGGACCCTTCAAAATAGGAAATAGGTTAGTTTCTAAAATAAAGAAAAGAACTCTAAGTCAATAAAATCCTAAGCCCCCCCTGGGGCAGCTGCGGTCGATCCAGGGAATGGAGGGGCCCTTTGACCAAGTCTACCAGATAGAAGATGATAGAGGGCCAACTATCGTTGCGTTGCACAAGACGGTGCCGTCTCACTTCGAGTTCCTTCCTTCTTAGTCAAATCTGATGATACGCCTCGGCTTCAGCTGCCTGCTAGGTGATCGAAATCGCTCAGGTCAGTGAGGACTCACTCACCCACCTACTCCTTATCTATCTAATAGATATCTTTCTTCTATCTAAAGAATTCAAAAGGGGGGCGGCTATCTATCTTCAAAAGGCGACCCGCCGCGCCGGGCTATAAGATAAGATACAGCTGTTGTACTACTTGACTGGTAAGAAACAGCTGCAGTAAGAACTGGAAGACTGTTGTATGTACATACAGCCCTCTCTTCCGCTACTGGTGGACTGGTAACTTGCACAGAAAGGCCGACAGAAGCAACGTTTCTTAGCGCGCTATGAATTATGATAAGAGAGAATCCTAAATTCAATTTGGAACGAAACAGTCCCCGGTAACGATGCCAAAAACTTGTTGTTTTATTTAAACCAACATGATAGTGGTGAGTATTCCCGCCTGTCACGCGGGTGACCCGGGTTCGATCCCCGGCAACGGCGCCAAAAACTTATTGTTTTATTTAAACCAACATGATTTAAATGATTTTTAAATTCGCAAGTATACAAATCAGATGTAGATACAGTACATATTACGAGATCATTCCCACGAGGACTGGTTGTCGTAATTCAAATCTGTGATTCTCCTTAACTAATCCAACAAATAATGGAGTGAATTACTAAGCACAATTCTATGAAAAATAATTGAAAACAAGGAAGAAAATTCAATCAGAGAGAGAGCACTAGGACTTTCGAATCCACCCCTAATTATCCTATCCCTTGTTTTGTCTGTTGATTCACCCTAATCTAGATTGATACAACTTATATAAAGAAAGCACAATCTGTGTCCTTTAGTCGGGCAAATAGAATGTTTAATCTCCTAAAGCAATGCAATAAATAACACATTCTATGTCCTTGATCAGGCACATAGAATATACAATTCATTAAAGCACCATGTTTCTTCCTCTATAGGAAACCTGTTCATGATTAGACACAAGCACCTAGAATAAGCATCCAGACAACATCCATACATAGACTCTGGTCAAGTTCATAGATGGAGAAGTACAGGATTTAACCCAATCAAGCACGCTAGAGAAAGAAACAAACCAATCTAATTAAAATAAATTCAACAAATAACAATGGATATTCAAATTAGGGGTTTCATCTCAGCCCTAGCTAATGAATTTAGTAATCCATAAATTTAAATAGAAAGAAAGAAAAATAAAATTGAAAAAAAGGAGAACATCTCTCTATCTTTCTTCCCTGTCTTCTTTCTCTTCTCCAAGCTTTAAATCTCCCCTTGGCCGTAGATCTCCCTGCTATCCTGTTCCCAAGCTCTGATTACTTTGGAGCATCAAATTCCCACTTTTAATACTCTTTTTCAATTAACGCTCTTAATTACACTCTACAACAAAAACATAATTAAAATATCTCGTTAAGCATTATCATATTGGTAAAAGCAGGTAATAGTCGGGGTCTAATATACAATATTCGACCCTCATCATTGGCTACTTGGGATGAATCGTCTGATTCTGAAGCATCTTTTGAATCAAAAAATTTTGAAACCGAGTCGAGCAGTGAAGTTAAAGCCCTTATGACTCTAGCCAAGTTTACTTTTTCTGATCACGATGATTCAACAAGTGAAGAAAATTTGGATAGTGATCATGAAAATGAAGAAGATCTTCAAGATGCGTATAATGCCTTATATAAAGAAAGTTGTAAAATTGCTGTCAAACTTAAACTTCAAAAAGAAAAGTTTTTTAAACTCGAAGAATGTTTTGAAACTCTTGTTTTAGAAAAATCTCAAATTTCAGATTGTTTTGAAAAATCAAAGTGTGATTTGGAATTCAAAACCTCCCTGATTGAAGATTTGAAATCTAAAAATGAGAAACTTATAAATGAAGTATATTTTCTTCTGAGTTTGAAGGACACATGGAGATATGCCCAAGGTGATCCAAAATTAGAAAAATTATTATCTGAATCAAGAAAATATAGTGATCGATCCGGGTTGGGCTATGATACATCTCCTAAATAGAAGAATACTCCTCCCAACTTTGTGAAAGGAGAGACTTCTAACTCAAAAGGAAATGGTACTAGTCAAGTTTTTTCTAAAAATACAAAACTTTTCAAAAACCTAAACGCAGCTATATAAATTTTAAAAATCAGATCAGAAACCCACTAGCTAAAAAGGATAATTGATTTACTAAAGGAGCTCTTAAAATCTAACTTAGTAGGTCACTCTTACAACTATAAACAAAAGAAGATCAACTATACTCCTAAACCCAAAACAGTTCTGAAATGGGTTCCTAAGGTTTCCTGTTTGATTGCTCACACTGCTTTCAAAGCTTTAAGTCATTCAAAATGGTACCTAGATAGTGGATGCTCTAGACATATGACAGGCAACAAGGCTCTATTCACCGATCTTAAAGATATGACTGATGGGTCAGTCACATTTGGTGATGGTAGCAACTGTAAGATAATTGGCAAAGGTACGGTTCAACTCTATAACCTTCCCTTATTTAAATATGTTTTATATGTTGAGGGTTTAAAACACAACCCGTTAAGCATATCTCAAAAATGCGATAACAACCATAGTGTTAAATTTTCTAATCAAGGTTGTGAAATTATAAACAAAAAGGGTTCTGTAATATTAACTGGTCACAGAACTTCTGAAAACTGCTATATAGTAAGCAATGGTAGCTCATTTAACCAAACGGTGAATACTGCCTGCTACATTATTAGTTGTGTTTATATTTGCAAATCTAATAATAAAACGGCTTATGAAATGTGGTTTTGAGAAAAAGCCTTCTGTCAAATACTTTCGAGTTTTTGGCAGCAAGTGCTATATTTTGCGTGACCGTGAAATTTTGGGAAAGTTCGACACTAAAAGTGATGAAGGGATCTTTTTAAGATATTTTTTAAACAGTCGTGCATATCGTGTTTTGAACAACAGGACCGGTGTGATTCAAGAGTCAATAAATGTTGTAATTGACGATCAATTGAATACACTTGCCCCTAGTTCAGATAATGATGAAGTTCTTATACTTGAAAAACCAGAAACTTCATCAAGTGAAACTAATTCTGAATTAAGGACTGTTAAAGATCATCCAACTTCTCAAATACTTGGAAACCCTCACACTGGTGTGCACACTCGTAGACAATTAGAGGACATATGTAACTACGTATGCTTTACATCCCAGATAGAACCGGTTAATATGAAAGAAGCACTTTCTGATGAAAATTGGATAGTTGCGATGCAGGAAGAACTTAATCAGTTTGTCAGAAATGATGTCTGGTACCTTGTTCCTAGACCTAAAGATAAACATATTATTGGAATAAAATGGATTTTCAAAAACAAGTCTGATGAACTTGGAAATATTATTCGAAATAAAGCAAGGCCAGTTGTACAGGGGTACACACAAATTGAAGGTATTGACTATGATGAAACCTTTTGCCCTGTAGCTCATCTTGAATCAATCAGACTTTTTATTTCCATTGCTTGCTTTAGGAAAATTAAAATTTACCAAATGGATGTAAAGAGTGCCTTTTTGAATGGTGATTTACATGAAGAGGTATATGTTGAACAACCTACAGGGTTTGAAGACCCTAAGTTTACTAATCATGTGTATCATCTTAAAAAGGCTCTCTATGGTCTGAAACAAGCTCCCAGAGCATGGTACGAAAAACTGACTAAGTTTTTACTGAGTCATAATTTTCAGATGGGAAGTGTTAATAAGATGCTCTTTGTTAAGAAATATAACGATGATATTCTAATGGTTCAAATATATGTTAATGATATTATTTATGGATCAACCTGTACTAACATGACTATTGAGTTTGCAGATTTAATGAAATCTAAGTTCGAACTGAGCATGGTTGGGGAATTAAATTATTTCCTAGGGTTACAAGTGAAACAACAACCTGATGAAATTTTTATCTCTCAAACTAAATATGCTCTAAACTTAATTAAGAAGTTTGGATTTGAGAATGGTAAAAATTTTGATACTCCTATGAGTACAACTTTGAGACTCTCAAAAGACTCTACAAGTAAAGATGTGGATCCTAAATTATATCGTAGTTTGATTGGTAATTTGCTTTACTTGACTGCAAGTAGACCAGATATTGCTTTAAGTGTTGGTATTTATGCTCGTTATCAGTCAAATCCTAAAGAATCTCACTTAACTGCTATTAAGCGGATTATGCGATATGTCGCAAGTTCTGCTAAACTGGGTCTCTGGTATCCTCATGAGACTAGTGTTCAATTAGCCGGGTACTCAGATGCTGACTGGGCTGGAAACATTGATGATAGGAAATCAACCAGTGGTGGTTATTTCTACATCGGAAATTGTCTTGTTTCTTGGTTTAGCAAGAAGTAAAGTTCTATATCGCTATCAACAGCTGAGGCTGAATACATTACAACTGGAAATGCATGTACTCTGCTTGTTTAGATGAAACGCATGTTAAGCGATTATGGAATTACACAGGATTATATGATTTTGTATTGTGATAATTCCAGTGCAATAAATATCTCAAAAAATTCAGTTCAGCACTCACGTACTAAGCATATTGACATTAGATTTCATTTCATTCGTGAATTAATGGAAGAAAAATTAATATCTTTGGAATACATTTCAACCGGACTCAACTTGCGGACATTTTCACTAAACCGCTCGACAAAAGCAGGTTTAATAAATTAAAGTTTGATCTCGGTATATGAGATTTAAATTAAATTTGCATGCTTTGGTGTATCATAATGTACATATATTTGATGGCTTATTTGTTTAAATTTTGAAATCATTTGAAAATTATAAATTTTGGTCGGTACTCGACCAGTCGTGAGTGTACACGACCGGTCGAGCACATCCACGACCAGTCGTGAAACTCATGAATTCACTTTATTTTAGGGTTTTGGCTCTTCTTCTTCATTTCCTTTTGTCTCACCAACGAGCCTAGCCTCGACTGGTCAAACCCACCTTCATAATACTTCAAGGTTAGTGGTTCTTTTGCAATTTTCTTGTAGATTCTTGTTATTGGTGCTTCAAATTTCATGCTTGTAGAATCTATTTTCTCTTTCATTGCAAGTTTGGGGTTTTCTCTTAAAAAATCTATTCTATCAAAACCCTACTTCTTTCTTGAATCTTGTAGTTTCCTTGATTCCTCCTTCGAAAATGGATGGTAGGGGTAAAAAGAAAACTACCCATGGTCCCTCTTCATCTCGATCAGCATCTATTATGCAACGTCATCTTCGATCTCCCGAAAATGATCCATCGGATGCTTGGGATTTGCGTATGCGCAATGTTATAGTTGAGCATCCTGTTAATATTAATCACAATGCTTTATTTAGTATCCTTCCTCTGTTGTAATCTGTGGGATGGGATAACCTCTTACATTGGGGTGGAGCTGTATACCAGTCCATTGCCCAATCCATGGTTGCATGTATCTGTGATTTTTCTCTTGAGAATTTAACTTTTAAAATTGATACGCAAGAAGACTTATTTACTATAGATCACCATTTGATAGCTCACCTTATGGAAATTCCTATCAATGAAGAGGGCATTCCGATTCATATATTATCTGATAAAATCTTAGAATCTGAAAGACGAATGCTTACTAGGGATTTATGTAATTTGGATGTTCACTGGACTCATAAAGGTAATGCACTTCCTTTAAGGTATTTGTTACCCAGACACAGAGTGCTTCACAGGATTTTCATCTCAAATCTATATCCGTGTTCTGGTAATAAAATCAAACTCACTACATTCATGGTTTGTGTTTTGCATTCCGTCATCTCTGGTGCGAAAATCTGTCTGCCTTCGTTAATTTGTCACTCCATTATTCAATTTCGTTTCCATCTAGGTCATAGGGATATTCCCTTTGGTTATCTGATGACTATGTTAGCCAATCATATGCTCGTGGCTATGCCTGTTAGAGAGAAACCCATCCATCATCTCCCTTTTAATAATTTCAATATTAACAAGATGAATTTAGAATTGGCTTATGGCAAAGTGGATGTTGGTAGCAGTGATGCTGAAGCAGGGAATGCAGATGAAGCTGGTGATCTTCCTGCAGACATAAATATGGATGATATTTTTAAAGACCTCGAGTCAGACTCGGCTGATGATCCTGACTTTCAGCCTTCTGATTTTGATGAGTGGTTGAATTCTCTTCAGGAACCGGTGGCTCAAATTCGTGTTACCCAAGACACTCAATTTTTTTATTTACGCCAATATATGAGGCGTGTTACTAGGGGTTTACACAAAAGTGATCCATCTAATCCTGCTCCCTCTTCTGGTTCTGACTGACAATTTTATGTTTGGTCTGTAATAACTGGTATTTAACTTTACTCTATGGCTGCACTTTGTTTGCTTGACTGACTGTTGTTGACTTATGCACTATGCACTTCAAACTTTTTATCTCTTACATCTATATTCCATCTCCTACCTTCCTTAACCTTAGTTTGCCCTTATTTTTTCTTCCTTTATCATTTTTGTGTCAAAAAGGGGGAGAAGTTTGGTGAAGTTTTGGCTGTATTTAATGATTATGATTATGGGATTGTAGAGTAGTTTGGATGAGCTGTTACTCAGGGGGAGTAAGCTGGATGTTGCTTATGGGAGTAAGATGGATTTTTCTTATGATGTCTATATAACTGGTGCATGATTCACTATTGAACTTGTTGTGCTTTTATCTCTCTTATTCTTATTGGAAGTATTATTATTTGGGTGTTTTGTCACAAATTTGACAAAGGGGGAGATTGTAAGTGCTATGATCTCATGCTCCTTTGGTTGTCAAATTTTGATGTGTCAAAACATCTATCTGTGTCTTGTGTTTGTATGGTGATTTATATGTGTTCAAGACACTGCATCAACACTTCATAACATTGGATGTCTTCAAGAAATACAAAGTATACTTCATCATCCTATCAATGTTCAAAGCTACAATGTTAAAGTTCAAGACTCAAGAAACAACTTCAAGACTCAAGAGCAACGCATGAAGTAGCTTTCAAGCTGATGAAGATTTTAAGATTAAAGCTACAACAAGTTCAAGATCTCAAGCTTGATAAGGTTCAAATGTCTACATTCATTGAATGGTTGAAGTTCAATGTCCATACGACATGATTCAGGTTTGAATGACCATAAGGTTGATCTTAGAGTAGGTCATTTCAGATACATAACTCAATTATATCTTTAATAGGTTTTTGGTTTGTTCTAAGACCAGTCCTAGCCCCTATTCAACCAGTCCTGACATTGACTCGACCAGTCCAAGAAATTCCACGACTAGTCCTACGTTGTTGAGAATTTTCAGAATTTTTTGGTACACCTACGACCAGTCATGGTGGTCCTTCGACCGGTCGTAGGAGTGACTTCGACTCGATCTCGACTAGTCGTAAGTCTATGACTTAAAGTCCAACAAGCAATTCTATAGTCCTACGACCAGTCGTAGAAAGCTATGATCAGTCGTAGGTGACCCACGACCGGTAGTAGGTTCTCTAAGACCAGTCGTGGAACAACTTTCAAAAATTACGCTCCTTATTTCAAATATCCGTTAGAGCTACGACCAATCGAAGGTTCTTAAGACCAGTCGTAGATGCGATTTCTTCTTCTATAAATTGAACACGAATTTCAGAGTTTTTCATTCAATTCATAAGATTTTCAAGGCTCCACTCTGAGATAAGTTTGTGTTTATTTTTAAGTTATTTTGTGCATAATTTCTTTCTCTTTTTGATGGCTTATTTAATTTGATTTTGTTTCTATATTCCAATCTTATTTGGAAAGAGGAATTACCTTATTCCTTCTTCTTGGAATCAAAATCAGATATAGCTATGCCCAACTAGTTAAAATCTAAAATTTATTAGAACTTAGAACTATATTAAAGTGAGTATTGAAAATTGAACTTTGACACTCAATCATCTATTCTGATTGGTTCTACCGGGCTGTTACGAAAAGGTGAAATTCAGGTATTTTGCTTTCTGTAAAATTTCATTTCTTTTGGTTTCATTTGAGGTTAAGCCAGAAAAATCTCATTGTATTGGTTATCTGAAGAGAACAAAAAAAACTCAGAAAAGAGGGATTTTCGAATTGTGTAAGCCCAAGTGGAAAAGACACAATTGTAAAGGTTTTGGGTGAACCTGTGAAAACCTATTTATAGTGAATGTTAATATCCCCTGTGTGAGGATATTAGGAGTGGAGTAGCATTCTGTGTGGCTGTTGAAAGACAGTTGGTGTACACATAGGCGAACCACTATAACTTTTTGTCTTGTGGATTGAATGCTTGCTTAATTTTCCTATCTTTTATCATTCAATTATGTGGAATGTACATGTGGATGTGAATGTTGTAACAATTTACATTTTAAGCACGTGTGGGGATTGTTGTAATAAATTAGATCTATATTACTGCATTTAATTTTAATTCTTTGCTATTAATTTATTTCTATTAAAATTGAGTTCTTGATCCAAAAGACGTTCTAGAAATAAGGTTGTCCTACCATAAGCCCTTGTTTATTATGGTGTAAGGTTGTCCTTAGAACTGAATTTGTATCAATCTCTCAATACTTATTTATTAAGGTGATTTGATTTCAGCATTGTGAATTAATTTATAATTATAAGGCTATTGATTTATTTTATTCTGCTGATTTTATTTTAATTTGGCATAGTCCTATTCACCCCCCCTCTAGGACATATAGCTTGGCCTTTTCAATCCCTCACTTGTCTCACACTTTCTCTCTCTTTTCTCTCCTAGGTTTTCTTAAATCCGTATGGTGAGAATGAGAGAGGGTTTAAGGTCCTTATATAGGCCTAAAACTCTCCAAAAGAGACTCAGGATCAAGGTATACTTAGGTTATGTCCAAAGCGGATCTGTTCTAGCTCAACGGAGCACTTTTGAAGCCCCCCTTGAGCCAAAGGTCAGACTTAAGCTCACTGACTATGGATCTAGGTCGAGTTAAGTTTTCATTCCAATCAAGTTTTTAGATCACACATGGCAGACAAGTTTTAGTTCAACGGTCACAGAAACTCGATCAGGGTTACGAGTACAAAAACATATGTGGAAAATGTTTCCTGATCCGAGGTGTATTTGGGTCAAATTATGATGGTCTGATTGCTTATATTTAGCCCATAAGCATCAAGTCTCAGATTACTTAAATTTAATTAAATTTCTAATGAAAACTAGGTTTTGTCACACTCCTCGCTTCGGGCTCAAGCGAATAGCCCCAGAATACTATCTGGTTTCGACATCTGAGATGGTTGTCAAGCCCAGCGAGGCGGTCCTAATTCTATAACCTCGTATCATTCAGACTTTCGATGTGCGGTCCAGATCTGATACAAAGATTTAATGTGCTCTCGAGAGCAGTCAGGTAATGAGTTTGATCCTAGATTTTAGGCTAACCTTGCGTCAATAATTCTACAAGTTTGGGGTCTTGCAGATTGTATTTAAAGTGATTCAAACGAATTTCATGACTAATCTAGTTTAGCACTTAGGTAAGCCTGAGGTGATACTCGGGCCATTGTACAGAATTTTTTGAGTCGTTACAGCAGTAGTAGCATCAGCGAGCAAAACATCAAGCTCCCGCTCCTAGGCCTCCTCCTTAGCAGCAGAGGCAGCCAGGCAGGCCTCCATAGTGGCCACATCAGCAGTAGAGACAACAATAGCAGAGGGGACATGTACTTCCCCACAGTCCCTGGGTCGAGTATATATTACCGCACAACAGGTGCAGAGTCAGGGTCCACACTTTTCAGGCTTGCTTCCTTTGTCAGCTTAGTGCAGATTCTATTCTATGCAGCAGGCGCAGGGCCTGGACCTGCAGTCTTCTACCGGTGGAGTTATCGAGGGCATTCTCCTTATTTCTACCTGTGTTGCTCATTTTTTGTTTGATTCTAGTGCTTTCCATTCTTTCTTGGCTAAGGAGTTTTTCCGATTGACCAGTATTCCATCAGAGTTCATGTCTGAGGCTTTGGCCATTTCAACTCCCATGGGGAAGTCCGCCGCTTTGTGTCGTCATTACCCTTCTTGGCCGGTTTTGGTTTGAGATATATTCTTGCCCGCCGATTTGTTTGTGTTGCCGTTGGTGGAGTTCGATGTTATCCTAGGTATGGATTGGCTAACTGAGTACCATGCTATCTTGGACTATACCACGAGGATAGTCACGTTTAATATTCCCTGCTTGCAAGTGTTCTGGTTTGTTGCCGAGACCAGAGGAGAGCCGTTGTATAGTTTGTTAGCTTGTATTGTCGAGGAGTCTATGGCAATGTGTATTGAGTAGCTTCCAGTAGTTTACGAGTTCCTGGATGTGTTCCAGGAGATCCCGGGTTTGCCGCTGCATAAGCAGATTGAGTTTTAGATTGATTTGGTACTAGGTATTGCCCTATCTCGAAGGCCCCTTACCGGATGGCACCGATGGAGTTGCAGGAACTGCATGAGCAATTGGATGAGCTCTAGGAGTTGGGTTTTATTCATCCCAACAATTCACCGTGGGGAGCCCCAGTGTTGTTGGTGAAGAAGAAGTATGGCTCGTTGAGGCTCTGTGTGGATTACTACGAGCTCAACAGGGTCACTATTAAGAACAGATACCTGCTTCCCAGGATAGATGATTTGTTTGACTAGTTGCAAGGTGCTCAGTTCTTTTCCAAGATAGACTTGTGCTCCGGTTACCATCAGATTCGGGTCCGAGAAGAGGACATACTGAAGACAGCATTCCGGACGCTCTACGGTCACTTTGAGTTTCTGTTCATGTTATTTGGACTGACTAATGCACTTGCAGTGTTTATGCAGCTGATGAACGAGGTCTTTCAGCCCTTTCTCGATCAGTTCATGGTTGTGTTTATTGGTGATATTTTGGTGTATTAGAAGACCCGGGAGGACCATGTGATGCATTTCCAGGTTATGCTTAAGACTCTCCATGCCCACCAACTATATGCGAAGCTAGAGAAGTGCGAGTTCTAGCAGGAGGAGGTGAAGTTCATTGGTCACGTAGTGATGAGGGAGGGTGTCGTTGTGGACCCCTTGAAGGTTGATGCAGTGCGTCAGTGGGGCCAACCCATGAACGTGTCTGAGATTCGTAGCTTCCTTGGTCTGGCGAGATATTATCGACGATTAATCAAGGGTTTCTCCCATAATGTAGCACTGTTGACCCGGTTGACGCGGAAGGGTGCTCAATTTATCTACAATGATGCATGCGAGGAGGCATTTATGGAGTTGAAGGATGTAACGCCTTGAAAATCGGGGGTCGAGTAGCAACTCAACACCCGAGTTCCAAAACATCACTTATGCAACATAAATGCTTATGATTGAATGTTGTCTATGTTAGTGCATTAATCATGAGTGGGATTATACCAAAACAGTAATTCATACTCCAAATCAAGTTATAAAATGCAAGCGGAAGACTTAAAGATGTATATAAATGTATATAAAGCCAGAAACGGTCACAATCGTTCTCCAAAGTATGAACACCTTACTGAGTCACCATATACATGTGTTAGTTTCAAAATCAAAATGCCAAAAAAAGTGGTACAACTATAATGGTAAACCCTATAGCCCCGTCATCTGAATGGCCTAAACGAAGACTGCAGAGAACTGCATGTAAGAGAACTCATCCTGATCATCATAGTAATCAGGCTCAGCCTCCTACGTCTTGTCGATACCTGCTTTTAAGACAAAGTCTGGTGAGTCTCCAGAACACTGTCCCGTAATGTGAGAGTGAGTAACTAACTCAGTGGAACAATAAAGCATACATTAATATGTTATCAATTCAGTCAAGCAGTAATGATAAAGCAATATAGTCAAAAATTCCTAATTACTCTTATTAATGCAATAATGAAATGTAGTCATGATGCATGCCCTCACCAATGCTCCTTCGTGTGACACCATCTTATGTCCGCGGCATGCGTTCATCCCTCAGTGCTCCACAATGCCAGGCACATGCAGTGCTATGTTATGAGCGTGATTACCAAGTTGTTATTAGTCCTTTTCATACAACAGTATTGGGAAACTAAGGAACCTCCCTTATATCATTCCCAAACAATGATCCATTATAGGGTCGTCAGTCCTAGATAATCTCATATGATGATACGGTTCTAGGTCACTATAAAGGGCTGTCAGGGCTGTTACACGCATTCGTTGTACCGCTTCCCCATCACCTTATCAATACAGACCTAGTTTATACTCTGTTTACTACGGGAAGGCTTGTCGCCTCTCCGCAGATTCAGAGTATGCTCGAGGTCACTACAAAGGGCTGTCAGCACTGTTACACGCACTCATTGCACCACTCCCCCATCACCTTATCAGTGTAGGCCGATAGCTCGAATACAGTGTCCCATACCACCATATTCGGCTCACGAGTCTGGGTTGCTCACTGGTCACTACGGGGAGGCTCGTGGCCCCAGCGTAGGCTGACAGCTCGACTACGGTGTCCCATACCACTATGCCTGGCTCATGAGTCTTAGCCGATCGAGGCACCAAGGTTAACGGGGTTACACTGGTAAGTTTGGTACCTTAGGTTCAAGCAGTAGAGTCCAAACATGGTGAACATACATTAGACAAATTAGGTTACTTGACGAGCTCGACTAGCACGAGCGCACAACAAGTTGAACGATATGGTGTGCATAAGCCCTTCGCGTGGCCTAACCACTGTCACCAACCGAAGTACGACTTGGGTTCGTCAAATACATCCTACGTGGCAAAGGAATCTCAGCCACGAGTTCAATCCCGTTACCAATTGTCTGGACTAAATCATAGTCCCAACTTCATTCCATTTCAACGAGAATCATATGAGATGGTCAAGCAGGAATAAACAAGTAATTCAATTCTTATAATTAAAGAAGCATGTTATGAAATACAACACAATCAAGATTTCACACACATTCACTTCGTGAAATAAAACAGACATCATAATGTATCGTATATGGAGGAAATCATATACATAGTTAAGGTAACCGAGATTCATATCTCAGACCTCATACAAAACTACTATTAGTAATACTTAGCACATTCAGACATTTCTACAAACACTTAGACTACATACATCATCATACATGATGTATGCAGTTTACACATATATGAGGTCAACTCCTTTCACTAGGGAGTTGCCCCGCATACCACGTGCATATAGCTACGACGGATAACCATGGTGTACATGAATCCGAGCTCCATGTTCATTCAAACATTTTCACAAACACTTGGGCTACACACTTTATCACATATAGCGTGTATTTGCCATGACGTGATTTTAAGGCAAGTCCTTTCGCTAAGGAGTTGTCGCACATGTATTAAGCATATATTCACAACAAATAAACATGTTAAGCACAAATCCAAATTCCAAACGTATTCAAATATTTCAACACATACATAGAATACACTATATTACACAGAGTTCATATATAACTGAAACATGAAATGGACGTCGCATTTTGTATGTGAAATAGCACCCATAACAAGAATAAATCATTAACCTGCATTGAAAGCCTTGAAAACTATAACCTATACATCTAAAGTCCGCACCTTACGCCGTAAAAGCGTAAAGAACTCGATAGAATCGATAAGCCTTTGTCTACGGTGATTTGGTAACCTGCAACATGAATCAGATTAGTTATTTCACAACTCACACTACCTGAAACTCTAAAACAGGTTAGGGTTAGGTTTTCTTACCTAAGAACGAAGCCGAAATCGCCGGAAAAGTGATTAGATAGCGATGGTTAAACACGTATAGCATTAGGGTAAGATTCTCCCACTTCTCTCACACTTTCTCTCTTTTCTCTCTTCTCTCAAATTCGTATAGCACTATTGTTTCTCTCAAATTCGTATTGGCTAAATGAGAGAGGGTTTAAGGTCCTTATATAGGCTCAAAACACTCCAAATTAGACCCAGGGCTAAGGTATACTTAGGTTGTAGCCAAAGTAGGTCTGTTCCGTCTCAACGGAGCACTTTTGGTGCCCCCCTGAGCCAAAGGTCGGACTTAAGCTCACTGACCTTGGATCTAGGTCGAGTTAAGTTTTCGTTCCAATCGGGTTCCTAGATCACACGTGGCGGACCAGTTTCAGTTTAACGGTCACTGAAACTCGATCGAGGTTACAAGTACACAGACATGTATGGGAAATGTTCCCTGATCTAAGGGTGTATTTGGGTCAAATTTCGACGGTCTGATTGCTTATATTTGGCCCGTAAGCGACTAGTCTCAAATTACTTAAATTAGATTTAATTTCTAAAGAAAACTATGTTTTCTCATACTCGTTCCAGGCGTAAGCGAATAGCCCTGGGACACTATCTGGTTTTGACTTCCAAGATGGTTGTCAAGCCCAGCAAGGCGGTCCTAATCATTTAGCTTTGCGTTAATCAGACTTTCGACATGCTGTCCCGGTCCGATACGGAGTTTCGTGATGCTCCTAAAGCAACTGGGTAATGAGATTGCTCCTAGATTATAGAGTAATGTAGCATTGATGATTCTACAAGTTTTGGATTTGCAGATCATATTTAAAGTGGTTCGAGCTAATTCTATTGAATGTTTAGTTCAAAACTTAACCAAATTCAGCCCTAATTATGATAAAATACGGCCCTAGGGAAGTTCTACGCCCCTTTCTGGCATTTATTGTTAGTATACTATTTTAATTATTTTTCTAGTAGTTCATCATCAAGTCTACTTCACCTCCACCAATTTTTATTAGGTTTCGTGTTGTAGAAAAATTCTAAAATTTCCAGAAATAGCAGCTGGCTAAACTAATAATTTTTGGATAGTTGTCACAATGACCTAGATTTAACTACATTAAATATTTTATTATATATTTTTTACTTATTTTTATATGAAACTAGGTTTATCAAGCTTCAATTTGGCTTTTAAATCATATAAATTGGAGTTATAACGAAGGAGATATAACTTTTCGAAGTTGGAGGAAAAGTGCAGAAAATATGACAGAAAATGGGCCACCCGATGTGTTACGGCCCGCCCAGGCCGGCATTTTGGCGAGGCCTCGCCAATTCGGCGAGGCCCTTTCCGCTCGCTGTCCTGTTTGGGGTGATTTCACCATCCGATATTCAAAATTGGTGTATTTTACAACCCAAGATGAGTTATTTGACGTGCAATATATACTTTCGGGGTAGGAGAAGCTGATATATCCAAATAGCCTACTTATTTCATGACATTCTAAAAGGTTAATATTTAAAAACCCCTTTTATTTATTTATTTACTATTCATAGTAATTTTTAGGTTAAGTATTGTTCAACATCACCTAAACTTTAAGATTTGTGTCTAATATGAAAGCACTTAGAAAATTTTGAAGGATGAGGTAGTGAAAGGTGAGATTTTTGAAGGAAATGTGAGGTTTTGAAGAAAATAGTTTGAAAAGGGATTTAAGACTTTTGAATTGAGTGTTTCAGAAGTTAATCAGGTATTAAGATTGACCTATCACCTAAAGACATCTAACTTCAGGTTGGGAAAAATCCAGGGTGTTACAAAGGACCGCCTCACATCCGCTCGTCCTCACTCTTCCTGATGGGAGTGATGGTTTTGTTGTGTTTACTGATGTCTCCAGAGTTGGATTGGGTGCTGTCCTGATACAGAACGGGAAGCCTGTGGCACATGCCTCGCGCTAGCTCATGGTCCACGAGTTGAACTACCCTACCCATGATCTGGAACTAGGAGTAGTTGTCTTTGCACTAAGGGTGTGGAGGCATTATCTTTATGGGGTTAGGTTCGAGCTATTCTCGGATCATAAGAGCTTGAAGTATTTATTTTCGCAGTCCGAGTTGAACATGTGATAGAGGCGATGGATGGAATTGTAGAAGGATTATGACTTTGACTTTCAGTACCACTCGGGTAAGGCGAACGTGGTGGCAAACACGCTCAGCCTCGGCCACGAGGCTTGGTGGCATAAATGATGGTTCGAGAGTGGTAGATGCTCGAGGATGTTTCGGAGTTCGACTTTTAGTTCGATCTGCATTCTTCAATGGTTCATCTTTCGAGCTTGTCGATTCAACCCTCTTTGGTTGCTAGGGTGATCGAGGTTTAGCAAATGGACGAATCACTTTAGGAGTATATAGCAGAGGCAGCATCCATGGAGCAGTCAGATTGGCAGATTGGTTTCGATAGTGGATTACGCTTTAGAGGCCGATTGTGTGTCTCGGACATGCTAGAGTTGCGTCGTGATCTGATGACCGAGGAACATCGATCAAGACTTACCATCCACCCGGGCTCCATGAAGATGCACAGAGATATGAGGAGGCAGTATGTTTGGTTGGGGATGAAATGCCAGATTACTAGCTTCGTGGCCGAGTGTGACACTTTCTAACGTGTTAAGGCTAATCACCATAGACCCCCTGGTTCCTTGCAGCAATTGAGCGTTCCAGTTTAGAACTGGGAGCATATGTCGACGGATTTCATCGTGGGTTTGCCGAGGACTCAACGTAGTCACGATACTATCTGGGTTATCGTTGATCGTCTAACAAAGTCAGCGCATTTCATTTCAATGCGTGCTTCCTGGACTATGGATCGGTTGGCGAGGATCTTCATCGAGGAGATAGTGAGACAACATGACATTCCAGTTTCGATCGTATCTGAGCGAGACCCCATATTTACATCTCAGTTTTGGAGGAGTTTCTAGTAGGCGATGGGGTCCACTTTGCATCTCAGTACCGCTTATCATCTGTAGACGGATGGGCAGATAGAAAGGGTCAACCAGATCCTTGAGGATATTTTCAGAGCCTGTGTGATTGACTTTGTGGGCAGTTGGGATGAGCATTTGTGCCTTACCAAGTTTGCGTACAATAACAGTTATCAGGCGACTATCAGCATGACTCCTTTTAAGGCACATATGGTAGACCATGCAGATATCCTAGCTGTTGGACCGAGGTTAGAGAGCATCGTCTCCTAGGTCCCAAGATTGTGCAGCAGACATCAAAGGTTAGCGTCAACCCCTTGAGTTTGCAGTTGGGGACATGGTATATCTCAAGGTCTCGCCTATGAAGAGCGTGGTTTGATTTGAAGCGAAGGGCAAGCTTACCCTAAGATTCATTGGACCTTTCGAGATTACCGAGCCCATGGGTGTTGTGGCTTACAGGCTTGCCTTACCTTTAGAGTTGTCCGGGAATCACGATGTGTTCCATGTATCTATGTTGAGGAAGTGTGGGTCGGACATCATTCTAGTGATTGATTGGCACCTGCTTGAGGTCCATGAGGATGCTTCCTATATCGAGTAGTTGATTCGTATCCTTGATCGGAAGGAGCAGGTTCTCAGGAACAAGGTCATTCCCCTGGTGAAGGTGTAGTGGGGTCATCATTCAGAGGCTGAGGAGTCTTGGGAATGCAAAGAAGAGATTAGAGAGCATTATCCTCATTTATTTGATGCTTGATTGTTGTATGATTCTATGCATTTTCTTCTCTTATGATTGTTGATTGATATATATGATGATGCTTCTACATTCCCTATTGTCCTGGATTTGGTAAATTTCGAGGACAAAATTTCTTTATTAGTGGGGAGAGCTGTAAGACCTTAACCTAATTGTGCACGTTGTTCCTTTAGGTCCCGCTGTCCTACCGGTCGAATCCTAGTAATCCGCGACCTACGGATAGTGTTTGCGGTCATCCTTAAGTCCGGTCACATTGACCCGACTCGGATCGACCCGAAACCTATGAAATTGCGGCAATGACCGCTTTAGTTAAATTGAGAATATGCCAATATGTCGTAGAGGGGGGTGAATACGATGTTTTGATATTTTATGGTAATTTAAAATCCTATCAATCTTATCCTGAGAAAATATACATGCATCAGGATTTCTTCAGACTAACTCTAATGGCTTACAAGCCAAATAGAGGATCCAGTCATACAACTATTTAAAAGATAAACAAGATGCAAATCATAGTTTATGATGGATGTGACTATGTGTGAGGTGTGATCTCAGATAATCAAATATGAAAACATTTAGGGAAATCACACAAGTAATGAAAGAAACAAAGTTATTTTTTTTATAGTGGTTCGACTATTATCTACTCCACTTCTGGCGGACGCACTCAACCCTTGAGTGTACCGGATCTCACTAACGGAGGTTTCACAACAGGTTCACCTCAAACCGGAGGTTTCAAAGCAAGTTCACCTCAAACCAGTACAACCTACTTTAGGCTGACTCTAACGTGCCTACACGACATAAGTTTATGCCTTACATAGGAGCAAGGGTCATCACACAACACCCAACTTTTTGGCCACACAGGCTAAGGATCCATACATGTAACCTACTAGTTATGCTCCCATGAGCAAGGGTCAACACAGAACACCCAAGTTTTAGACCACACAGGTCAAGGACATACACAAGAACCTAAGAGTTTATGCTCTCCACAGATCAAGGGTCAACATAAAGCACCCCCACGTACACTCTCGTCGAAGGTCTCCTATGAGGACTTAAAGGGGTGAGAAACACCTTAGACCCAATCCTATCAAAGGAATGATCACAAGGGTCCTCTGGACTCTAATGACTTACAAATAAGTAGATGAGCCTCATTCAGCACGTTGATGAAGATCTCCTCCTTTGACGACGAAGAATCTTCAGCTCCCTTGAACCGCAACTTAAATGATGTACCAATGTAAGGCGATGGGTTGGGTCAAGGTTATGATGGAATCTTACTCTATTAAATGTTTTCCTATAAAGGAGACAGAGCGATTCCAATCATCTATGCATTCAAGACATCCTAGCTTAATGATTTGCCATTAAGATGGTAGCTAAAGGATCCTTAAATGCGGAAGTTCATTCCCCAATCCACTCTATTGAATGTTAACGATGAGGGTGAATCGGAGGATGAACTCCCATGAGAGAAAAGGCTTAGGGTATATTATCTGGGTTTAAACACTCAAAAGCACCCTTTATTTTCTCTACTAACAACCAAGGGCAAGCTCTCGTTAAACAGGCAAAAGGTTCCAACGGATATAAAACGGTCACATTTTTAATAGAGTTCGATATCATCGAGCAGGGTTGATATCATCGAGCGTATACTCTCGATAGCATCGACTGACCGCTCGATGATACGAACTCAAACTGTCAAACGCTTTTGAAACATTTTGCCAACTAGTCAAGGATATCGAACACTCATTGATGTCATCAGATTTCAAACTCCGATTTCATTGACACAGGGTTCGATTCCTCGACATTTGGAAAATGTGAGAGCACTTGCCTTTGAAACTTAACAGGTATAAGATGTGATCGGGCATCACTCGATATCATCAGAATTTGAATATCGATGATATCGATGACAGTGTCGATTTATCAATAATTCAAAGGAATTTTCCTATAAGCTTGTTGGACAGTTTATACCCAATTTCGATGACATCGACATAGCCTCGATATGATCGATATTTGAATATCGATTTTATTGAGTGATCCCCAGTCCGAGAAAGATTAACTTGAAAACTTGCTGGATAGATTTCTGTCCCAATCCGATATCATAAAAGGTCTACCGATATCATCGAGATTTAAATTTTGAGGATATCGAGGAGCCCTTCAATATATCAAGAATTATATGATTTGCCTTAGAAGTATTTTGGACACAACAGACCAGAGGTCGATTTTATCGAGATGACTCGATGGACTCGAGATTTAAAAGTCGATGATATCGAACAGTCCATCGATTCATCGATAATTCAATCCAGAGTTCTTTGTGGTTGGTGGACATCTGAAGTCCTCAATTCGATAATATCAAGTGAGCTTCGAGGACATCGATAATAGGGTTCGATTTCATCGAGCCATGTAACAATAAATCGACAAAGGTAGAAAACTTAAAGATTTTCTTGAGTTCAAAAAAAGTTTTCTAACTAAAAACCCTAGGATGTTTTATTCAATTTTAAGGATTTTATATACCTGGTGTTTTGGGACATGGGATGTGAGGCTAAGGTTTACCTTTGGCGAGTTCGGGCACACATCCAATTGAGGCAGACGCTTGAACGATCTTCCTATGGGGCTCCTTTGTCTTGCTGCCTCAACACTCACGCTAATTGATAAACCAGGGCACTTTCAATCTCCCCCTTTGTCAATTACGTGACAAAACACCAAAACACCCTAAAACAACTCATAGACTACTTAAATTGTGTGTACATGAACTTTACATAATTTTACAAAGCTATCTAGTTCTTACACACAGATGACTATGTCATTCAGTAGCTACTCCCCCTAACACTTGTACCACAATTCACAAATACACAATTTTCCTTCGGGGTGTGGATTTGTTCTCCCCCTTTTTGTCAGTCATTGGCAAAGGGTAATATAATAAGGGATATTGACTGAAGTTGAAGCATATGCGAGAACCAAAACATAAATAGCATAAGTAGAGTAGATAGATGTAACAAGACATCTCATTGTAGAAAACATGTACAATTGTGATTACTAATAGTATGGATATAATGATCAAACATCACAAACCAGATAAGAAATATGTAGGAGGAGGCATGCTCAGTTGATATAAACCAGATAAAACAGGGAAACAGGGATAAACATCATGTGAAACAACCCAGATAACTATGGCAGTAAGCATATATGAATTATAACCAGCCATGAAACAGAATATCCAAAATATGTACTGCCCAAGGTTGGCAATAGTGTAACATCCATCCCAAACCAAAAAAAAAAAAAAAAACTAGCCCATCCATGGGTAACCAAAAAGTATTTTCCTCATTCAGAGGATATCCCATAAAAAAAACTTGTAAGACTTTGCAAGTTAGTAATCCATCACATACACTCAAACGATCGTAGGGCATTCAAAAAGATACCCATGCCCATACGCTGAGATGAGAATAGGGTGTATGTGACGGCACAAAGAGTGTCTGTACTATGGTGGAGGGGCGGACGAAGACGGTGCTGTATCATCGCGTCGACAGGTGATCAAATCCACTAATTGCTGCACCCCGGCCACCAAACGTTCCAGGATAGTGAACCTCGCGTTCATTGACTCCTTTAGATAAGTGATTTCTCGTAGTGTCGTTCGAATCCGATCTTGATGTAGCTTGAATCTTTTTACATGCATGAGGTCGGATGGAGACTGAGCTCTTGTTGTGATGCAAGAGGGTCACCTTCGGCCATTCCGATGCCTTTGACTTGTGCAGTCCCTTCTCCAAGTTCACCTTCTTCATGGATCCCTTCCTCGGGTTAGTCTTCGGGAAATTGGTGGAACTTCAAATCCATCTTTCTGATGTTGTTCTTGTTGAAGTGTTGAAGAGGAAGTTCCCGATCGTGTGTTATCGGAAGATCGATCATATTACATAGTACGTGAATAATCTAAGGATAGGGCAAATGAACTTCTCGAGAAGTGTGAATCGCATACACTAATTGGTGAACAATTAAAGTGGGAAGACAGATCTTGATCCCAGTTGCTACAGAATATACTACCATGGCCATGAATCCTATAAGGTCCGAAAGATTAGTACTCCGAGGATATACATTGGAGGTGAAGATGCCATGCAGAATATGATACCTCGGTTCCATGAATTTTTCTTTCAACGCATTGCCTTGGTGCCAAGGGATATCACGACCATGACAAAGAAATTTCATGACCATGGATCGAGTATCGACATTTTCAAGGTCCATGTCAGGGAGACCGACAGGAGACAGAGTGAGGCCAAAGATGTTTGCAATGGCTTCAGGTATAATTTCTACATCATCATCCCCAATAGAGATAGTGATAGATGAAGGTTCAACCACTGGGGACTGACTAGAGGCAAAGAAGTTGTAGGTTCTTTCATAGTGACATGGGCCGCCAAAGTCGAGGAGCCAGTTAATTGTGGCTAACAGGGGTTCCAGATTGTATGATTTTAGACACTCCCTGTCTATCTTCCTTTCATGAACGAGCTTTCTTCCATTGTGTTTGGCCATAGCCAAATTCAACCTAGTAGGAGGAGGGGCCGGTGCTTCAGGTTGGGACCCGCCATGCGATGGCTGTCTTATTTGTTGGCGTGCAGGGGTCCCATGTTCAGGCGCCCTTGCCCTTTCCTTCAAAGCAAGGACCTTTTCTCTGGTGGATCTCGAAGATTCTCCAGGACCAGACGTTTTGCCCCTGTCCTTGCCCATTAACCGATACTCAGAGAGAGAGAGAGATTTGATGAATTTGGGGTTTTACAGACAGAACTCATCTTGAAAAACTAGAAATACACAAAAAGCACAAGATGTAATATTGAGGATAGGAGGGAATGGAAGAGGTATTACCGGATTTTGACAACCTTGTGGGACTCATAGACGAAGCTTTATGTAGAATGGCTGAGAGAGGAGAGCAAGGGAGAGAAAACGACTTTTTAGAAGTGAAATGAAAATTTTCTCGCTCGTCCGCCTTTTATCGGGCGGTAAACTTTGATATCATCGAACATGGTTTCAATGATATCGATATACCCCATTCGATGTTATCGAAGATGTCCTCGATAACATTCTCGATCATGTGACTCTTCTAATTCCAAGGGGGGTGTCGATGATATCAATTCTTAGTCGATTTAATCAAGGATCCACATGATTTGTCGACAGACATATCGAAGATGTATATCTTTCATTTTTCAGCATTTCTATAATCTTCCATATATTTATAACTTAGTATATCTTCATATCGAACAATATACACATCAAAATTTGTACAAACATTGTACAATCCAAAATTATAAACATCAAGATGTTTATATACAAAAAGATTGAGGTGAGGGACCTTAGATATATCATAAAATTTATCAAAATTACATCTTTTCAACAACTATCCAGATCTGGATGCATGACCTAGACATGTTTTTCCATGCTCAAATGTTTCTAAGCATATGGATTCGCCCTTCCTTTGCCTTTAATGACATAACAGTGGTTATTTGTGCCACAACCCTTCATCACTAGTTTACCTGATAGGTTTAGGATCTCGCATTCCTACTTGTTGAAAGTAACCACATGCTCATTGTCACATATTTGAGAAATGCTCAGAAGATTATGCGTCAATCCTTTTATACAAAAGGCATTCTCATTTTTGAACATATTTGTTCCTTTGATAATTCCCTGTCCTATTACCATAGTTGTGCTTCCATCTCCATAGGTGACTAACCCATCATTAAGATCTAAATAATTTGAGAGAAGGGATTTGTCACCCATGACATGTATTGAGCATCCACTATCCAGACACAACTTAGCATCATTGCCTGTTATATGATTTGAGTGAGTAACAAGGCAATTTTCTTTTCTTTCACTACCCATTTTGTTATAGGATTTCTAATGGTAGATTTTGTTTCTTTAATCAAGTTAGGTAACTGAATTGTGTTTCCTTGTCTCACAAATTCCTTAGTTTTCTTATTTAATTTAGCCGCTTGATTCAATAACTCCTTTATTATGGCAGTCATTCTGGGTGGTGATGGATGTGTATTTCCTCTATCCATTCTGTTAGTCATTCAGGGTATCGGATCGGTATGCAAGTTGTGGCGTTGGAATCACGACGACGGTGCGGTCACAATGATACAAGTCTCGGATTATGCTAACTCAAATCTATAGGATACGACTTAAGGTCGAGTGCAAACATCGATTATAGATCGTAGGTTGCCGGAATTCGACGGGAAGGATCTCGGGAGTCGACGGAACAGTATGGACTAAGATACGGGTCTTACAGCTTTCCCCACCTAATAAAAATTTCATCCTCGAAATTTATACTACCATCGCAGCTAATCATAACTCATTAGGGAATAGGAAACATAACATCATATATAATTAAAACACAGCATATCATAATCAAACACCTAAGAGATGGGGATAACGCTTACGAATCTCAAGCTCTAACTCCCAAGACGCATCATTCATGAGCAATCTAGCAAGACGATATAGGGGCCAAGTCACACGAATCGTTGACGACTGTCCCTGATGACTGAGGGTCCTATTGGGAGGCATAAAATCTATCCTGGGCCTACTGGGGAGGTGCAGGTCCCCTCTGAGGTCTCTGCTGTTGTTGGGGAGGTCCCGGAGGTGGATGTGGTACCCTCAGCTGCTGCTGCTATGGATGGGGACACTTGTGCACGTGATGTCCTGACCTACCGCATCCAAAGCAAGTACTTGTAAATGATCAGAAGGTGGTGCTGGGGGTACGTTGGTACTCGGAATGCTGGACGAGTCATGCGTCGCTGCTGTGAATGATACTGCTGGTGAAAACTACCAGAGGGCGCCTTCCTCTTCTGATCTCCCCTCGAATCATGGGCTCTCTGCAAATCGGCACAATCTGACTCATATATCTGGGCCCTCTCCACAATCTACTCAAAAGTCAGAAGCATGTGTCCAATCATGTGGCTCCTGAGGGCAAGACACAAACCATTTTCAAAACGGCGGGCCTTCCACCCCTCATCGTCAATAAGGTAGGTCGCAAAGCTCGATAGTGTGATGAAACGTGCCTCATACTGGGACACAGTCATGTCCCCCTAGATCAGAGTCTCAAACTCTAGTGCGCGCTATTGTTGCACATACTCGCGAAAGAACTTTCGGTCAAACCGGTCTACAAAGTCTGCCCAGGTCCACTCGAAATCGGCCGCTACCGATTGGGCGACAGATGCCCACCAATGCTAAGCCTCACCCCAGAGAAGAAATACGGCTAATGGGACTCGCTGCTGGGTCATACATCCCATGGTGTCAAATATCTTCTCCACCTCGGAGCACCATATCTCTATTGCGGTAGGGTCTGGCTCGCCCCAAAAATGTGGGGGATAGTACTAACGGAAGTCCTTAGAAGGGTGCTCACACGCTCCTACTCTGCCTTGGCTATTGAAGCACGATGGGACGCTGCTTGCGCCCCGAAGAATAGCAATCATCGCTGCGAGATGCTGCTGCTGCAAAGACTGGCGTACACTCACCCATCTTAGGTAGAGGAGTGACATCCTCAGGATGGAAAGCAGGAATATCCAGTGGTGGAACAGGAGTCAGAGGTGGTATAGCGGGAGTCGCAGGTGGTGGAGCGGGATTTGCTCTGGTGGCTCTTCTACTATAATGTCCTACAGGAAGGATGTAACAGCCCGATTTTTTCCCAACCTGGAATTAGACGTCCTTAGGCAATGGGTTGCTCCTGATACCTTATTAACTTGTCAGAACTCAATTCCAAAGTCTAAAACTGCTTTTGAACCCATTTCCTTCACAAATTCCACCCTTCACCACCTTGATCTTTCAATTTTTCCTAAGTACTTTCACCCTAAACACTATCTTAAGCTAGCTAAGTAGTACAACTTGGATCACTCTATATACAAACTACAAATGACTAAGTACCACCTCAGATAGAAATCACTTAGGATTAAATCCTTTAGAAATTTGATAAAGTTAACTAAGTGCTAAACTAGATTAGCCATGAAATCCATTTGAATCGCTTTAAATACGATATGTAAGACCCAAAACTTGTAGAATCATTGACGCCATGTTACCCTAAAATCTAAGATCAAACTCATTACCCGACCGCTCTCGGGAGCACATTGAAACTCTATATCAGGTTTGGACCGCACGTCGGAAGTCTGAATAACACGAAGTTAAGGAATTAGGACCGTCTCATTGGGCTTGACAACCATCGCGAAAATCAGACCCAAACAGTGTCCCACGACTGTTCGCTTGAGTCCGGAGAGAGGGAGTGTGAAAACTCATGTTTCCTTTACAAAATAAATACCTGGAATAGTGATCTGAGACTTGATACTTGCGGTCAATTTGTAAGCAACTAGACCGTCAGAATCTGACCCAAATACACCCTCAAATCAGGAACAATTTCATAAACATTTTCATGTACTTGAAATTTCGGATCGAGATCCGCTGACCGTTGAATTGAAACTGGTCCGCCACGTGCGATCTGGAAACCCGACTGGAACGAAAACTATGTATTATTTGGCGAAAGGACTCGCCCTAATACATGTTTTGCTAATATACACTATGTATGTAGAAATAGTGTATTGTAGAAAGTACCCTATACGTATATATTTTGGGTACATGTTTGCCATGATTATTTGTTGTATGAATATATCATATGTGTGTAAAATACTTGCTTGGTGAAAGGACTCGCCCTAATATATGTTCGGCTAACATACACTAAGTATGTTGAAATAGTGTATGCTAAGTGTTTGTAAAAATGCTTGTGTGAGTAAGTGTTTGGATGATGATGTCTTAGGTAGGTGTTGAGATGGGATTCTCAACTACCTTGGAGACATGTATAATTTTCCTCCATGAGGTTGTTTACTTAAACCGCTTACTTGTGCAATATATTGTTTGCATTCCTATTTATGTAATGCTTTATAACATGCTTTATAACATGCTTTATGACATACTTGTTCACATGCTTTAATTACTTTGTTTATTATGCTTTACTCCACATGCTTTGAATAAGGATTGATTGAGTTTGGGACTATGCTTATAGTCTAGACAATTGGTACCAGACTTAAGATCGTGGTTGAGATTCATTTTTCCACGTAGGATGTGTTTAACAAACCCGAGTAGTACGTCAGTTGGCGACAGTGGTTAAGCCACGCGAAGTGCTTATGCACTTCATGTCGTTCAGCTAATTGTGTGCTCGAGCTAGTCAGGCTCGTCAAGTAACCCAGTATGTCTAATATATGTTCACCATGTTTGGATGTTACTGCTTGAACCTAGGGTACCAAACTTGCCAGTGAAATCATGTTAACCATGGTACCTCGATCCGCTAAGACTCATGAGCTGGGCATGGTGGTATGGGACACCGTGGTCGAGCTGTCGGCCTACGCTGGGGACATGTGCCTCCCCGTAGTGACTAGTGAACAACCAGATTCGTGAGCCGATTATGGTGGTATGGGACACTATATTCGTGTTGTCGGCCTACATTGATAAGGTAATGGGCGAGCGGTGTAACCTTTGTGTATAACAGCCCTGACAGCCCTTTGAAGTGACCTCGAGCATAATCTGAAATCGCGGTGAGCCTTAGAGTTTTGCCGTGGTGTATGGAGTATGAACTAGGCATGTTTCTGTATAGTGATGAATCGTTAAAGAGGTGATGGGGGAGTGGTGTAACCTTTGTGCGTAACAGCCCTGGCAGCCTTTGCAGTGACCTAGAAAACACACCATTGTCTGAGATTAACTAGGACTGATGACCCTAGAATAGATCATGTTTGGGAATGATACAAGGGAGGTACCTTAGTTTCCCAATCCTGCTGTTTGAAATAGACTAATAAAAACCTGGTAATCATGCTCATCATGCATTGCATGTGCCTGGAATATGTGAAGCACTAAGGGATAAAGGTATGCCACGAACGTAAGATGGTGTCACACGAGGGAGGGTGTGGTGAGGGCATCCATCATAACTGCATTCACACTTGCATTAATAAGAGTAGTTAAGAGTGTTTGATTGTACTACTTTATCATTACTGCTTGACTATATTGATAACATGTTAACCTATACTTTATTGTTCCACTGAGTTAGCTACTCACTCCCACGTTACGGGACGATGTTGTACACACCAACCAGATTTGTTGACTTTCAGGTGATGGCGATGCTTATGAAGCAGAGCCAGACTATTACTATGATGTTGGGGAGGAGTTCTCCTACATGTAACTCTCTGACAGGTCTATGAAGACCTGGTATTGTATTGATGGGGCTATGACACTTGGGATAGAAGACATTACACTTCCTCACATTTGGTATATTTTAGAATTGTACTTGTAATTATTTAACCTAGTAACATTATCACACTCTAGAGACTCACCATAGTTTATATATGTTATTTATCTATCACAGTCTTCCGCTTGCGATTTAACTGTCTCTGGAGTATGATATGTTGTTTTGGCTTAATCTCACTCATGTTCAATACACTACTACAGATAACATTCAATCATCATTCATTTTATTGTATAAGTGATACGTTGGAACTCGGGAGTCGAGTTTATGCTCGACCTCCTATTTTCAGGGTGTTACAAGATGGATCAGAGCATGATTTGGATTAAACCGGACGTGGGTTATGGTCACACGATGCACTTTGATGCACTCTGACTTAGGAGGGAGCGACGGAACGTAGAAACTGATGTAGGATTTTTCAATTTCGCTGAACGGCGAAACTGACCGAAATCGACCGCTGAGATTGGGCCCGTACACACCCATGATCGCGGGAAACGATCCCGAATCACTTCTAGGTTGTCAGTCGATGGGTTTGAGTCATTCCCTATAAACGAATGTCCTTAGGCTTTGGGTCAACCACAACACCTTACACTTCATCTCAAAGCCTAAAACCCCTTTTATCTAATTCCTTCAAATTCTCTCCTTTCACTACCTCATTCTTCAAATTTTTCTAGGTCCTTTCATACTAGACATAAATCCTAATGTATAATGATGGAGAACAATACTTAAACAAAAAATTACTATAAATAGTAAATATATGTAGAAATTAGACTTTTGACCATTCAAATTTTGGAATCTGACCAAATAAATGGGTTAGTTGGATAGATTAGCTCCTCTTACCCCAAAATCATATGCTACACATTACATAAAATCATTCTGGTTTGCAATTTGGCCCTGGTACAGCTCAAAATGGAGTTGGGGGCCAAACGGAGTACTTCCGGAGGGTATCAGGGTGGGCCCCATACTTTTTTGGAGCCTAAGGGGCATGGTGGACTCGCCATGGGGGGCCCCCTCACCATCTAGACTATTGGTTGGCGAGGCCTTGCCAGGTTTTGGGCTGGGACGGGCCTACCGGTTGGGCCGATTGGGTTTAGGGGCATTAGAAACCCCCTGGTATGCCTCCCATCCATTTTCACCCTCCCAAAAAGCATACTTCCTTCACAAATCACCCCACCAAGCTCTCTTTTCTCTTCCAAGTTGCTGTTTTCTCGTTCACATCTCCCTTCCATCCACCCATTTTGTCATTCCCTGGTCAAACACGCACACCATCACCGTTTTCTCCCATAGCCAACGTCCAACCTCTCCGTTCTCTCTCATTTGGGCTCTTACATGCCCCATTTGTAACTCAAAAACATGTAACCTCTCTACCCAACCCATCTCTCCATTTTCCTTTACAAGTCCCTGTTCTTTGGGCCTCTACAACCACTGTTGAGACCCAAGTTCGTGGAGAACCAAAAACTCCAGCCCTCTTTCCCCTTTTTCCTTCACTTCCCATGGCCTTATTCGAGTTGAATACGGCCTTTTCCTCTATTTCCACCGTCTTCTTCACAACCTCCGAACGTTGGGATGTTTAAGGCCCTTTCGGCCAACTGCAGTAGGTGAGTTTAAGGTGGATAGAATTGTATAAGTAACAATAAATGTACATGTAGGGTATGGTTCCTAGATTGGGTGTATCACATGTTTTCCAATGCCATGTTGGAATGTATGCAATGAAAAGTATATTTCGAATTTTCCTTTTCAAGTATACCTAAAAATTCATCATCATGGGGTTTGAAAATCCCATCTCACACTTTCCAACACTAGGCTCATTTTCCAAAGCCTATACCATTAATTTTAATCCCCTCCCACCCTCCTACCAACCATGTCACTCCCAATTCTGAGGAAGGATTAGCAATACAGTCCCATTTAATACAACTTAAGACCACTGACCAAATAGTGTTGAAGTGATAAAGTCCCTTGATATACATTAACCCACCACACTCTGACAGTTTAAGCTTTTAGAGTAAATGGTTGTTTGACAAATAGGCCCTAGAGTTTTGGATCTAGAGCGGTGCTCCTAGATTTCGACAGACCTGACTGTATAGGAAATCCAACAAGTAATAATGTGATCCTTAGGACCCTCTTAGTTGGAATGAGCATATGTGAAATGCTCGAGTGTCAAGTACAGGCAACTCAATTCCAATTAGACAACTTTGACCCTAAGTGATAAAACCCTTCCTGTATTAGAAATGATGTAAAATCATCTAGTGTATAACTATAGACTTTGGATTTCAACTAATAGATTACCACTACTCATAAATTAAGACTAGGCTACTAGTTCTACTAAGGAACGTAAAAGACTGATTATGCTAAGATAATTGCAATATAGTTGAAAGATGGACTTAGTTAATAGACTGGATTAGGTTGGAGTGAGACCTCACTCCTTCGTCAGACCCCTTAATACTCATAGGCCACTTTAATAATTCTTAGAAAAGTTGTTTAATTAGTAATATACACGCTCAGTATCCCTTGGATTTAATGTTAGGTCAAATCAATACACCCCTTAGAATCGCCTTCTCAAGGACTTAGTACATCGGGAACACGGAACAGAGAAACTATATATAAGCGAGGTATTCACGATTTGAATCGAATTTTCAATCCTAGTAGTGACCAATGAACCCTATGCTCTGATCAAGCAGAAGGTCGGGATCGACTAGGATTAAGAAATGATATGACAATTTTCTGTCCTAGCTAGGCAGAAGGTCCATGTATCTGACTCAGACCCACTGCACAACATTCCTTCCATGTTGGCCCGACCACTTGCAACTAAAAGTTAATAACTTCGTCTTCGAGAAGTGTTAAGAACATATAGCCAATAGAAATTTTCTTTTTAGGCCCAAGGAATTTCCCAAATGGGCAACAGACAGTATTCCTAGGTCCCAGATTACATGTCATGTCGGCATACATATGTGCATATGAACGTAGAAAGATAGCCTGCCTGTTAAGTTGGACATGATTAAATAGGATAAGTCTGGACCGTGATGAAAATCCTTGGTAGAATTAGGCATCTTGCCTCAAACTCACCCCTGTCCTTGAAATCAACCACGATACCCATCATCTTTAGCTCCTTTCTATAATCATAGGTACCAATGTCATAGTACACATCATCGATGGAAGGAAGACCATTATATGGGGGGATTGATTCCCATTTCGTGTTAAGGATAGGTCCTACATTACACCTTGTTCCGACATACGGAACAGGACATAGATCTTGAAGCCTGGAGGTAGAAATAATTTTTAAGGGACGTAGAACATTATGAACCCACTCTAGTTAGGTCACCTAATACACTTCTTTGATCTGGGTGGCGCAGCGAAAGCGTGGTAGACCCTACCCCACTGGCCCAGGATCGAAACTGTGCTTGTTGAATACTAACATTATAGAAACCCTAACAAGTTCTACTATGAGAAACCGTTTTAGGATGATCTAGTAAGATTTGATTCACCATTTCCTTGGACATAAATAATAACAAGGACCCTCTTAGATTAAGACCTAAAGGGCAACCTGAGAAATAGGAAAGTTTGAGCCTTTCATTAATGGGCATTCCCTAAGCTTTTAGAGTGATCAGGCTACGGAGTTACTGAAATATACAACTGCGAAGCATTTGCGACTTGACCCAATTCTCAATCATGGGCGACTGCCAATGGACTCATTGCTTAGCCGAGCAGAAGGCCAGGATCCTTCAAAATTAGGAAAGGATACGATGAGCCTTCTACCCTGGCAAGGTAGATGATCAATGTATCGGGATCAAGCCCACTATAACCGTCTCTCCGTGTTGATCAAACATTGAAAACAACTATCTTACTCTAACTAGTTGGGAATCGAATTCAAGACTCCAAAGAGGTAAAGAAATAAATTATAGCAAATCATCAGGGTATGAGAAATGGATAAAGAAATAAGTTTTAAGGGGGGTAGACTAAAATGAACTAGACTAGTATATGCCCTACAACACGTAGGAACTCGAAATCAATAAAACTTAGGCAAAAGAAATAATTAAATCTTCTTTATTACCCTTAGCCAATTTTCGAGACAAAATTCTGTTTTAAGGGGGGTAGATTGTAACAGCCTGGATTTTTTCCAACCTGGAATTAGACGTCCTTAGGCAATGGATCGCTCTTGACACCTTATTAACCTGTCAGAACTCAATTCCAAAGTCTAAAACCGCTTTTGAACCTATTTCCTTCACAAATCCCACCCTTCACCACCTTGATCTTTCAATTTTTTCTAAGTACTTTCACCCTAGACACTATCTTAAACTGGCTAAGTAGTACAACTTGGATCACTCTATATACAAACTACAAAGGACTAAGTACCACCTCAGATGGAAATCACTTAGGATTAAATCCTTTAGAAATTTGACAAAGTTAACTAAGTGCTAAACTAGATTAGCCATGAAATCCATTTGAATCGCTTTAAATACGATTTGCAAGACCCAAAACTTGTAGAATCATTGACGCCAGGTTATCCTAAAATATAGGATCAAACTCATTACCCGACTGCTCTCGGGAGCACATTGAAACTTCGTATCAGGTCTGGACCATACGTCGGAAGTCCGAACAACACGAAGTTAAGGAATTAGGACCACCTCATTGGGCTTGACAACTATCTCAGAAATCAGACCCAGACAGTGTCCCACGGCTGTTCGCTTGAGTCCGGAGCGAGGGAGTGTGAAAACTCATGTTTCCTTTACAAAATAAATATCTGGAATAGTGATCTGAGACTTGATACTTGCGGTCAATTTGTAAGAAACCAGATCATTAGAATCTGACCCAAATACACCCTTGGATCAGGAAAAATTTCATAAACATTTACATGTACTTGGAATTTCGGATCAAGATCCACTGATTGTTGAACTGAAACTGGTCGCCACATGCGATTTGGAAACCCGACTGGAACGAAAACTTAACTAAACCTAGATCCAGTGTTAGTGAGCTTAAGTCCGACCACACATAAAAAAGGGGCCGCCAGAAGTCCTCCATTGAGCTGAAACAGGTCCGCTTTGGTTATAATTCAAGTATACCTTGACCTTAAGTCTATTTTGGAGACTTTTTAGGCTATATAAGGACCTTAGAATCCCCTCTCTCAAAGCCATACGAATTTGAGAAAAACCCTAAGTGAGAAGAGAGAAAAAGAAGAGAAAGCTAGAGAGTTGTGGGAGATCCTTCCTACTACCACCCTCTGCCGCTACACAAGCTGCACCACCCCTTTCTTGTTGTTTTTCCGGTGATACCGACTCTATTTCTAGGTAAGAAACCCTAACCCTAAATCTGTTTTGGGGTTTGTTAGTTGTAGGTTATGAAATAGCTAACCTATTTCATTCTTTAGGCTACCAAACTACCGAATACAGAAGCTTAGAAAACCTAGCTGATCGGTTGCGATTCCACGGTATAAGGTGAGGACTTTAGGTGTATAGGTTATGGTTTTCAACGCTTTCAATGTCAGATAATGATAGATTCATGATCTGCATGCAATTGCACATGTACAAAGTGCTGTCTGTTTTCCGTTTCGATTAAAGTTGAAGAATATGGAATTTTACATACTCTAGGTATTTGTAGAAAGTACCGTATACGTATAAATTTTGAAAATATGTTTGGCATGATTATTTGTTGTATGAATATAGTATATATGGATAAAGTACTTATTTGGCGAAAGGACTCGCCCGAATACATGTTTTGCTAATATACACTATGTATGTAGAAATAGTGTATTGTAGAAAGTACCGTATACGTATATATTTTGGGTATGTGTTTGCCATGATTATTTGTTGTATGAATATATCATATGTGCGTAAAATACTTGCTTGGCGAAAGGACTCACTCTAATACATGTTTGGTTAACATACACTAAGTATGTTGAAATAGTGTATTCTAAGTGTTTGTGAAAATGCTTGTGTGAGTAAGTGTTTGGATGATGATGTCTTAGGTAGGTGTTGAGATGGGATTCTCAACTACCTTGGAGACATGTATGATTTTCCTCCATGAGGTTGTTTACTTAAACCGCTTACTTGTGCAATATATGTGTTTGTATTCCTATTTATGTAGTGCTTTATAACATGCTTTATGACATACTTGTTAACATGCTTTAATTACTTTGTTTATTATGCTTTACTCCACATGCTCTGAATAAGGATTGATTGAGTTTGGGACTATGTTTATAGTCCAAACAATCGGTACTAGACTTGAGATCGTGGTTGAGATTCATTTTGCCACGTAGGATGTGTTTGACGAACCCGAGTCGTACGTCAGTTAGCGACAGTGGTTAAGCCACGCGAAGTGCTTATGCACTTCATGTCGTTCAGCTAATTGTGCGCTCGAGCTAGTCAGGCTCGTCAAGTAACCCGGTATGTGTAATGTATGTTCACCATGTTTGGACGCTACTGCTTGAACCTAGGGTACCAAACTTACCAGTGAAATCCCGTTAACCATGGTACCTCGATCCGCTAAGACTCATGAGCTGGGCATGGTGGTATGGGACACTGTGGTCGAGCTATCGGCCTACGCTGGGGCCACGTGCCTCCTCGTAGTGACCAATGAGCAACCAGACACATGAGCCGATTATGGTGGTATGGGACACTATATTCGTGATATCAGCCTACATTGATAAGGTGATGAGGGAGCGGTGTAACCTTTGTGCATAACAGCCCTGACAACCCTTTGTAGTGACCTCGAGTATACTCTGAAATCGCAGTGAGCCTTAGAGTTTTGCCGCGGTGTATGGAGTATGAACTAGGCCTGTTTCTGTATGGTGATGAATCGTTAAAGAGGTGATGGGGGAGTGGTGTAACCTTTGTGCATAACAGCCCTGGCAGCCTTTGCTGTTACCTAGAAAACACACCATCGTCTGAGATTAACTAGGACTGACAACCCTAGAATGGATCATGTTTGGGAATGATATAAGGGAGGTACCTTAGTTTCCCAATCCTGCTGTTTAAAATGGACTAATAAAAACTCGGTAATCATGCTCATCATGCATTGCATGTGCCTGGAAGATGTGGAGCACTAAGGGATAAAGGTATGCTATGAACGTAAGATGGTGTCGCAGGAGGGAGGGTGTGGTGAGGGCATCCATCATAACTGCATTCATACTTGCATTAATAAGAGTAGTTAGGAGTGTTTGATTGTACTGCTTTATCATTACTGCTTGACTGTATTGATAACATGTTAACCTATGCTTTATTGTTCCACTGAGTTAGCTACTCACTCCCACGTTACGGGAAGGTGTTGTACACACCAACCAGATTTGTTGACTTTCAGGTGATGGCGATGCTTATGAAGCAGAGCCAGACTACTACTATGATGTTAAGGAGGAGTTCTCCTACATGTAACTCTCTGACAGGTCTATGAAGACCTCGTATTGTATTAACGGGGCTATGACACTTGGGATAGAAGACATTACACTTCCTCACATTTGGTATATTTTAGAATTGTACTTGTAATTATTTAACCTGATAACATTATCACACTCTGGAGACTCACCATAGTTTATATATGTTATTTATCTATCACAGTCTTCCGCTTGCGATTAACTGTCTCTGGAGTATGATATATTGTTTTGGCTTAATCTCACTCATGTTCAATACACTACTACAGATAACATTCAATCATCATTCATTTTGTTGCATAAGTGATATGTTGGAACTCGGGAGTTGAGTTTATGCTGGACCCCCGATTTTCACGGCGTTACAAAGGAACAACGGCCTATCAGCCTTGAGAATTCTCGAAGGCATAAATGTTAAGGGTCTATGTCGAAAAATTGTTAAGTCAATCGGACTCGGAACCCATTCCTTCTAAATTCATAGTAGATATGTAATGTGATCCTCAGGTATTCCTAAGTTATGCTCTGATACCAACTTCTGTCACGCCCTAAACTTGGAAAGTGGGCTCACAAAATTTCCAATCGCCTGATTCAGCGCCGACAGCCTCCGTAGTGCCCCATTCTCGGATTCTGGCAGTCGCATGCCAGATTCCGATCCTGGGATTCTATAAGGAGGATTTTCAGTATAATTTTTTTTTATAATAGAGCATAACCACAAGCATAACCAAGTCACAAACAACATCACCACATAACCACTATATCAAAAACTTTAAGTACAATGCGGAAAAGGAAATACAAGGTGACCAAAAATCTCCAAAATAGTCCGATACGCGCTCCTGCCTCAGCATTGCTGCTGTCCAACAATACCTGCACGCAACGGTTGTACATAAGCTTACAAAAGCTTAGAGGGTGGTGTAAGTGTGTGCGTAAGGCGAGCGCCAAGTGTACAATATCAGAGTAATGCGGAAGTACACGGGTAAGTCCATGAATGCTATCAGCTGTACTAAAGCTATATAATGCAAGGCATGAATGCTATCGGTCATATCAAGGCCATGCAATGCGAGACCTATGTAGCCAGATGTCATATGCGAGATGTAATACAAGCACGCCAGTACTCATCAAGTACACATATCAGTACAGTACCTCTCTAGATATCACCAGGGTCTAATACATCTCACACAAACTGCCTCCTCCCTAGCTGCATAGTCAAGCAAGTGAAAGAGACCACACTATCTGCCTGACCAGTAGTCTGCCAATACCTACCCGGCTCGTTGGTAGCAGACTCATTTGTGAGATGGTCAAACTCAGCCTAGCTTATAGCCCCCTCGCTCGGGCGGATAAGGCCATACCTACTTCTAACCGACCATGACACAGTGGGAGACGCAGCCTACTAGTATTCGGCACTCGGGCGCTCGTGTATCCACTCAGTCTGGATGTTGGAGCATCTCCTGGTACCAAAAATGTTTTAGGATTTTCACCCAAGGACATCCTAAGTGCCCACAATGCTAGAGTCAATATTTTCGGTATCCGATATGACCATCCACGATGTGCTTGTGGAGGCTACGACCCTAATGTCACTAGGGCATGCAGTGATCATGACACACAAATGTGAGATACATGAATCACACCGTCAAATCATGCAGCAATCCAGTGTGTACCACGCGATCATGTGGGGTACTCCGTCTCATAAGGAATCCTGTAAATATCTCAGCCTAACCGGCTTATGCTATGATCAAACATTCCTCATATCAAGCATACATATGATGCGTATGGGTATGAATCATGGAGCTATACTAAGCATGTTATAAAGTGATAAATTATCAACAAGTATGGGCCTATCAATGGGCCCTAAGGAGAGTACGATGTGGACATTTAACCAACATTGTACATACAATGTGGATGTCAAACCAACATTATTCCCTAGGCACAGCCCGCCATAAATATCATTACATAAACCATGGGGGAATCACACATTACAATGGACCCTAAGGACATCCCATTGGGCCTCAACCCATGGGCCTTGGATACATCAAATGGGCCGCATCATATGGGCCTTATATAAATCAAGTGGGCAAGATCAATGGGCCTTATATACATTGCAATGAGCCATATCCCATGGGCCTTTGAAAACATCACAATGGGCCTTGTAACATGGGCCTCATATATATCAAATTGGGCCTCAACAGTGGGCCATAAATACATAGAATGGGCCTAATCACATGGGCCTTATATATATATCAAGGTGGGGTCCACTAGAATTATAGATTTGTCTTATTTTTAGTCTTAAGCCTGTAAAATGAGATTTTAAAAATGGTTGGACAGTTTGGATGCAACTCAAGCATCATGATGGTTGCCATAAAGGCCCACCATCATGTATACATTATATAATATAATATATAAAGGATATATATAATATATATAATGTATACAATATAATACACACACACGCATATATATATATATCATAGGTGCAGCTCACACGTGGGGTGGGTCCCATATAGATGGATGGCATGGATGAATCATATACCACATGGTGGGGTCCCCCTGCCATCTAATATCCAGCTAAAATGGCTGGACGACATATACAAAACACATACATTTTAGTGAGGTTCACTAGCCATCCAGCAGCTGGATGACATTAATAAAACACATACATCTAGGTGGGTTCCACCGTCCACAGTAGTGGACAGTGTGAGTAGAGCACATATATCACTGTGGGTCCCTCATAGGGCCCACCACAATGTTTATATACCATCCAATCCATTGATAAGGTCCCATGGACCTAAATGAATAGGAAAAACAAATTTCATATTGACCCAAAGCTTTCGTGAACCTAAAAGTGGGTTTCAATGGCAGATGGTTCAACCCTACTGTTTACAATGATGTGGGCCACCTGAGCCTTAGATGGGGCTGATATTTGGGTGGGGCCTACTTCAGGAAGGGGCCCATATAATGAACAGTTGGGATGACATACATATCATGGTGGGGCCCATGGCTGGGGGTTGTGGGTCCTTGCCATCTGCCCGCCAGCAGCAGGCACTGCCTGCACTTCTGACAGCAGCAGCTTCTGCTGCATATATATATTTAAAAAACTATTTTCTGGAGGTTTTTCGCAGGTGGGGCCCGCATCGGAAGAATCCATCCCACCCATTGATTCCCATAGTTCAAGATAAGCCAAACAAGCCCAATATCCGATATTTTCTCGTGTATAGAAATGACAGGGTTGTTTTCAATGGTAGAAACTACTGTTTTATATGCTATGGGCCGCCAGAAGATCAGATGGACTTCATTTTTCGGCTCAACGCCTAAAATAGTATGGGGAAAAGGGTGGACAGTGTGGATTGAACCCATACGTCAATGTGGGGCCTATAGAAGTGGCTCACCCAAATAGCCTTGAACCAAGGCTGATATTTGTGTTTTCCTTTCAACGTCCAGCGTCCCTGGACGTTGGACGGTTATGTATTTCAAGTGGGCTGCTCACATGGGCCACCAAGTGATGGATGGGTTGGACACAACACTTATAAAGTGGGTCCCACCTATAGATGACTTAGATAAAATACATGCCTTAGGGTGGGGTCCATCCGGGTGGGCCACATGGCCATATTAGTCACATACAATGTAAAAAAATGAAAGAGAGAGAGAGAAAGAGAATGGGACATGGGTGATGGAGGGCTCCGCCACTATGAGTCCTCCCTTGCATGCATTCATACATCAAGTGGGTCCCATTACACGTAGGCTCATCAAATTGAAAATCAACAGTGGAGATCCTTTCTCCACCATATGTAAGGTCTAAATGACCCTATCCATACAAGGAAAATAAACATCATGATGGGGTCCATGGTGAATGGCCTCATCATGGAATGATCATGAGGATCAAGGTGGGCCATCGGCCGCACCTAGGGTCCAAAGTGAGATCCATACCATTAATTAGTAGGCCTCACTTGGCCCATCATCAAAACATGGAAAGATCTAGCCTAATAAGCACTCGCCGTTCATTCTTCTTGGTCTGTTAGAACATTGGTCTCCTTATATCTCACTTTGATGGAGAGGATGAGAAATGAAGGGCTAGGATGATGGATTTTTCGGATGGAAAGGTGTGCCACACAAAGTCATTTTCTCTCTTGGAATGCATGGACGTGCATTTTTTTGCTAGCATGGGAGTTGTGTTGAGAAATGAGAGAGAGAGAGAGGGTTGTAAGGAGAGAGAGTGATGGATGTGAGTGATGGGTGAGGTGATGGTGTACTTGACATGTATGGGTGTGTAAGAGAGAGGGTGAGAGAGAGTTGACTTGGTGGTCGCTTGACTTGTGGAGAAAGAAAGCATGGGTGTGTGTACTTGACATGAGGTGATTGATTGATTGATTTGAGTGATTGATTGATGGGACATGTTGTAGAGATTCTCTTGGGATTGTAAACGTGCGGTGTTTCTTTAAAACAAACGTCGGCCCACATCTTCTGGTCAGGGTATCAGATCAGTATGCAAGACGCGGCGTTGGAACCGCGGTGACGGTGCAGTCACAATGATACAAGTCTTGGATTAAGCTGACTCAAATCTACAGGATACGGCTTAGGGTCATGCACAAACATTGATTATAGGTCGTAAGTTGTCGGAATTCAACGGGAAGGATCGCGGGAGTCGACGGAATAGTATAGACTAGGATATGGGTCTTACACTTATCCTAAGAAAATATGAGCTTCAAGATTTCTTCAAAGTAATTCTAATAGCTTCCAAGCCAAATAGAGGATCCAGTCATAAAACTATTTGAAAGATTAATAAGATGCAAATCATAGTTTATGATGGATGTGACTGTGTGAGGTGTGATCTCAAATAATCAAATATGAAAACATTTAGGGAAATCACATAAGTACTGAAAGAAAATAATAATCTCAAATACAGTTATTTTATAATGGTTCGACTACTTGTCTACTCCACTTCCAGTGGACGCGCTCAACCCTTAAGTGTACTAGATCTCACTAATGGAGGTTTCACAATAGGTTCACCTCAAACCGGAGGTTTCAAATCAAGTTCACCTCAAACTAGTACAAGCTACTCTAGGCTGACTCTAACATGTCTACACGACACAAGTTTATGCCCCACATAGGAGCAAGGTCAACACACAACACCCAACTTTTAGGCCATACAAGCCAAAGATCCACACACAGAACCTACCAGTTTATGCTCCCATGAGCAAAGGTCAATACACAACAACCAAGTTTTAGACTACATAGGTTAAGGACCTACACAAGGACCTAAGAGTTTATGCTCTCCACAGAGCAAGAATCAACACAAAGCACCCCCATGTACACTCCCGTCGGAGGCCTCCTATGAGGACTTGAAAGGGGTGAGAAACACCTTAGACTCAATCCTATTGAAGGAATGATCACAAGGGTCCTCTGGAATCTAATGACTTACAAATAAGTAAATGAGCCTCATTCAGCATGTTGATGAAGATCTCCTCCTTTGACATGAAGAATCTTCAACTCCCTTGTACCACAACTCAGATGATGTACCAAAGTAAGGTGATGGGTTGGGTCAAGGTTATGATGGAATCCTACCCTATTAAATATTTTCCTATAAAGGAGACAGAACGATTCCAATCATTTATGCATTCAAAGCATCTTAACTTAATGATTTGCTATTAAGATGGTAGTTGTAGGATCCTTGAATGTGGAAGTTCATTCCCCAATCCACTCTATTGAATGTCAATGATGAGGGTGGATTGGAGGATGAACTCCCATGAGAGAAAAGGCTTAGGGTATATGATATGGGTTTAAATACTCAAAAGCACTCTCTATTTTCTCTACCAACAACCAAGGGCAAGCTCTCATTAAATAGGTAAAATGTTCCAACAGATATAAAACAGTCACATTTTTTACAGAGTTTGATATCATCGAGTAGGGTCGATATCATCAAGCGTATACTCTCGATAGCATCGACTGACTGCTCGATGATACGAACTCAAACTATCAAATGCTTTTGAAACTTTTCATCAACTGGTCGAGGACATCAAACACTCATCGATGTCATCGAATTTCGAACTCCGATTTCATCGACACAGGGTTCGATTCCTCGACATTTGAATAATGTGAGAGCACTTGCCTTTGAAACTTAACAGGTATAAGATATGATCGGGCATTGCTCGATATCATCGAAATTTGAATATTGATGATATTGATGACAGTGTCGATTCATCGATAATTCAAAGGAATTTTCCTATAAGCTTGCTGGATAGTTTATGCCCTATTTCGATGACATCGACATAGCCTCGATATGATCAATATTTGAAAATCAATTTTATTGAGTAATCCCCGATCCAAGAAAGATTAACCTAAAAACTTGCTGGATAGATTTATATCCCAATCCGATATCATCGAAGGTCTACCGATATCATTGAGATTTGAATTTTTAGGATATCAAGGTGCCTTCGATATATCGAGAATTACATTATTTGCCTTTGTAGTGTTTTGGACACAACAGACCAGATGTCGATTTTATCGAGACAACTTGATGAACTTGAGATTCAAAATTCGATGATTCGAACAATCCATCGATTCATTGATAATTCGGTCCAGAGTTCTTTATGGTTGTTGGACATCTGAAGTCTTCAATTCGATAATATCGAGTGAGCTTCAAGGACATCGTAACAGGGTTCGATTTCATCGAGCCATGTATCGATAAATCGATAAAGGTAGAAAACTTAAAGATTTTCCTGAGTTCAAAAAAAGTTTTCTAACCAAAAAACACTAGGATGTTCTATTCAATTTTAAGGGTTTTATATACCTGGTGTTTTGAGACATGTGATGTGAGGCTAAGGTTTACCTTTGGCGAGTTCGGGCATACATCCAGTTGAGGCAGATGCTTGAACGATCTTCCTACGAGGCTCCTTTATCTTGCTGACTCAATGCTCACACTAATTGACAAACCAGGGCACTTTCAACCTATGTCATTGCATCCGCATCGGCATCGCAGTTCCAATGCCACGTCCTGTGCATGAATCTGACTTGTACATCACAAGTTATGGGCCACGCTCGATATGGACCATTGATGTGTGATTGGTGGACCCCACCATGGCCATGCACGTTTTCCCATGTGGTGATGTCATGCCTAGGCTTAGGATTTCTAGAAAGACTGTAAGCTTACCCTAGCTAGAGCCTAGACCCTAGCAACATTGGTTGTATCTCCCTAGCCTAATCATACCATTTCTCTAATTTAGGTAGTCTCTTTTAAAGAGATAATGATTACCTTTTTCTATAACTCCCTAGCTACCTCTCTTTCCCTCCCATTTCTCCTCTTTCCTTCTCTTCTCCATTTGCTAGTAACCCCCTCCAACATCCCACCCTCTCCATATTTTTCAGCCCCTTCTACCTCAAATCCTCTCCAATCCAACCTTCTCTAGCCCATCTTCACCTTAGAAACCTCTTTCTTAGAGCTTGAGGATCATGGTGGCGTAGATTTGGAGATAGATCATTGAGGTGGGTGTGCATGTAGTTGTAATTTCTAATTTCTTTCATTTCTTAATTGATCTTTCCATTCCTTTCATGATGAAGCTTGTGGGGGCCATCAAATGATGGTGGTGGCCCCCATGACTTCATGGACGTGGCTTATAGCCCATCTTATTTGCATGCATGTTCCATGCAAGGGGCCATTCTCCATAGGCCCCTACATCGTTCTTCTTTCTTTGATTAGGGATCTTTGGGTCATCTAAACCCTTGATCCTTGGTGGAGATTGTATCTCCACCATAGATCTTAAGTAGAAAGTCTTATGATCGTGTAGATCTTTGTAATCTTGTAATAGTGGATGTGTTGTGCATGTGTGATGAGGGGAAGGGCCTCATTGTGGTGGAACCCCTTCCTTTGTGGCCGGATCTTCTCCTTTTTCTTGTTAAACACCTCTGATCATGTGTGTGGCCCACCTTGTGTCTCAGAACCATCCAAGCCATCCAAGGTGGGTGGACGTTTTAACAGTCCACCCTTGGATGTTGGAGCCCCAAAATATACCGAAAAGGGGTACATGCAATGGACCTTTGCTAGTGGGAATGGCCTAGATGTTTGTGGGGCCCACTGGGGTGGTCCATACCACATATCTTATGGATTGATTCCCTCTTTTTATAGTGTTTATAATTATATTTAATTCAAGTATATGTTGCTATCCAGAAACTGTTTGGACTGATTTTTAGGTCATCTTGAGCCCAGATTGTTGGACATTTAGTGGGGTGTTTGATCTCATATGCTATATGTTTCTTGAAGGTGTGGACCCCGCCTATATGCATGTCAAATTTTAGCTTCAACTGACCTCATTTGGGCATCTAAAAGAGTGGGCCAAGATGGTTAGATTGCCAAATTTTCTACTGTGCAGTCCAGCATTATAGTTTGATAAAAGCCTTAATTCATAAATGTTTCTACTATAGGTGGGCCACTTTTCTAGACTCTATCTCGTTGTATACATGTTAAGGGACCTTGAACCCCCATTTTCCAGAATTTTAGAGGCCATGGACCCACTCTAATGGAGTGCTCAACTTTAGGACAACAACATGCATTGCAGAAATTTCCTCCATACCTTGCATCTTCTTTGTGTTTGCAATAGATTTTGGGCCCCAACCCACTAGACTTGTGCATGATTTTTGGGGCCCACCTCTGATGTATCTGGAGGCCCATTGGGCCATGTTTGTGGGGCCAACCAGCTGGACTAGCAAGCCTTACTGGACGTCCAACATGGCTGGCCGTCCAACGTGCTGGCCCACCATGATGTATGTTTCATCCATGTCGTCACCCATTTTTGGGTGGCCCACGTGGGAAGGGTCCACACTAGGTGGACATCCCCTGTAGGACCCACCTCGTTGCATATATATGTGGCCCAGGCCGTCCAGGCTTTAGACTGCCCAAGCCTTTAGGCTGCTGCTGAGCCTGCAGTTTAGCAGTAAGTCCCCCTGTTTTATGTGCCACCCTTTTTCTTTATCTGGTGGGGCCCCCTGTAAATATTGTTGGCCCTTATAATAATGATATCCACATATTGTAATAAGTTTCTGGGCTTCAACAAGCCCAAGTAGTTGGGTGGGCTGAAAATCCAGCAAGGGCCCCAAATGAACATTGTTTTGACTAAAATTGAATTAGATGTGGGCCCCACCATATTGAGAAATCTGGGGTACATGATGCACACTTATATCTAGAATTTTCTTGGGCTTAATTAATGCATAGTTGGGCTACCTTTTGATGGTCTTTTGTGGACCCAAGTATAGACCAAATTTTGGGACTTCCTAGTGGGCCCAGATTAGGCTGGAACGTCCCAGCTTGGCCTAGTCATATGTTGGAATAACTTCCACCATTTTGATGGACTTATGGGCTGAGATAAGGGTGGTATTGGGTCCTTGGTTGCCCACTTAAATTGCTAGTTATTGGGCTTATGTAGTGAGGCCCATTTCACCCAACTTAGACTTATTTTTAGGCCATGTTTTTATACTCATGGGCTGCCTATTAAGATCAACTAAATGTATGGGTCCTATGGCCATTGACACTTGGGCCTTGGGCCTTGATTTCCCTCTTTGGGCCCATGTTGTTGAAGGTAGTATTGGACGCTTTTTCTCATGCCTTTATGTGGGGCTTATGTATGTGGTTTGGATGTGGGCCTTGGGCCTTGTAGCTATATGGATTATGGTTGGTTATGCCTTCAGGAAATGGTGGTTGAATGTCCCCATTGTGGACCCCTCTAAGTGTGGTTGAATGCCCACTTTAGTCTCTTCCTAGGCCCATCTTTATATTATTTAGGCCCGTAGCTTGTATACTTAGTCTCGTGGGCTACCCCAAGCAAAGGGGCCCCCACTAGAGGTTGTATTCCTTATGAGGATTTGGTTAAGTACCCAGACCCTTCATGGTTAGGTAGAGAGTTCATCTTCACCTCATTGGCACCCCTATTCATCTTCATGGCCCACTCTCATATGCATCATATGCATGCTTGGTTGAGGTATGATTGGCCATGGTTGTGCCATTGTGTAGGATATGTTGGTATCTCCTTGAGGGATGAAGTTTCCCCTCTTGAGCATGTAGGGTGCTTGTGATTGATGCATGGTTGACTGTGTGATTCATGCATTTAGAATTGCATAGCATGTGGATATTTTTCCTTGCCTCATCAAGGTCGTAGCCTCCACAAATATATTATGGATGGCCGTGTGTGGACATCGAAATGATACTTGAGCATTTGGGGTGCATAAGATGTCTTTGGGTGAAAGCTCTTAAACCTTCATGGTACTGAGAAGATGCCTCAACGCTGAGACTGAGTGGAAAACATGAGCGCCTGAATGCCTTATACCATTAGTCCGCGACTCCCACTGTTGTGAGGTCGGTTGAGATGGGGTTTTGCCTTACCTGCTTGAGTGAGGGGGCATAGCTAGGCTGAGTCTGACTAGCTCGTGAAATGGGTCCGCTATCGTAGAGCCTCACTGGTGATTGACTATTCACAGGCAGGTGGTGAGGTCTCCTATGCTCGTTTGACCGTGCGAGTCTTGGAGAGCAACAGTCATCCTGCAGTGTACTTGACCCCGATGGATTCCTTATGATAGAACTGTACTTGATGTGTGGATTGGATATGAGGACAGGCATTACTTCGCATTGTATTGGCATCGGCTATATAAGCCTTATGTGCATCACCTTGGTATATCGCCCAGTACTCATGTATTGTATTGCATAGCCTTGGGTATGACTTACTACATTCATAACTTAACCTCGGTACGGTTAGTATCATTCATAGTTCTCTCTGCATCCTCCTACTTCTTCTGAGCACCATTGTCACACACCTTCACCACCCTCTAAGCTTTCTATAAGCTTATGCATGATTGATGCGTGCAGGAGATCCTAGGTCAGCACAGTAGCGGTGGATCATTGGATTAGAGCGTATTAAGGACCCGTTGTAGACTTTTCTCTTCCTTTCTTACCTTATGTATTTCCTTTTGAGCCTTATGTACCTATAAAAGTTTAAATTTCTAGTGGATTTTGCAATGCGTTCCTATGGTTACTTTCTAAGATTACTTTATTATGATCTTGGGTATGCTCTATCAGATTAGATTTATGCTATGGAAATCCTCCTTGTGGGATCCCAGGATCGAAACCTGAGCCAAAAACTGAGAATGGGGTACTACGGAGGCTGTTGCAGTTGGAACCAGCCATTGAGTTCCTTGTGAGTCCGATCACCAAGTCTGGGGCGTGACATGTGAGGACATGGGGCATTATAAATTTGAATGTCTTACATTTAGATAGCCCCACTCCACTTTCAGTTCAAGTTATATTGGTAAATTCAAACCAACCGAAAAGATGGTGTAGAAATTAAAGAGTCCTCTCGTGAAAGCTCATATTGAAAGGAGGAAGTATCCTACTCCTCCTAAATGACAAAGAGGATGGAGGAGTTGCTATAACAAGCTGCTCAACTGAATCAGAAGACCAAAGAACTGATGAAACAAGAAAATCTAGATCAGTTGCTCGTGAAATCTAAAGCACCCTTAAATAACCAGTCTAAAAGAATACCATATCACCAAAGAGGGTTGTTACAAAATGGGTAGTGAAAAATAAGACTAACTGCCTTGTGATTCATACCGCACTTAAAGTGGGTAGCAGTTCTAAATGGTACCTTGATAGCAATTGCTCCAAGCATATCACTGGTGACCAAACCCACTTTTACCATTACACTGAATTCGATGGTGGGTCGATTACATTTGAAGATGGGAGCATCACCAAGATAGTTGGACGATGGATGATAGTTGGGCCTAGATTGCCCAAGATCGAGTATGTTCTTTGTGTTGAGGGACTGAAACACAATCTTCTAAGTATTTTCTAAATTTGTGACAAAGAACACTCAGTCACTTTCTCCGAAGACTTGTGTGAGATCTCAGGCCGAATAGGTAAATTAATTATGAAAGGTCTCTGCAAAGGTGACAATTGCTATGTGATTGAAAGCAGTGGAGAAAATGTTCCATCCACAAGATGTCATAGGTCCCGATATAATGAGTCTGAATTGTGGCACCAAAGACTCAGGCATGTACACTACTGAAATTTGGCCAAACTCAACATGAAAAATTTGGTGTAGGGATTTCCTAAGATCGGGAGGAAAGAAAAGATTGTGTGTAGTGATTGTCTCAAGGGTAAACAGATAAAAGTTGGACATAAAAAGACAACCGTCGTTGAAACTTCAAAACCTCTTGAGTTATTGCACATGGATCTGGTAGGTCCCACCGGAGTTGAGAGCCATGGTGGCAATATATATATATATAGTTTATAGTAGTTGATGATTACTCCAGATTCACTTGGGTCGTGTTTCTTCGAGAAAAATCTGATGCATTTGAAGAATTTAAGAAACTTGCTAAGTGACTTCAAACTCAAAAGGGATATGTCATTGATAGGATCAAGAGTGATCATGGGGGTGAGTTTGAAAATGACCGATTCGAAAAACTTGTACTGAAAATGAATTACAGCATGAATTCTCATCTCTAACCCCCCCCCCCCCCCCCCCTCCCAAACAAAATGGAGTTGTGGAAAGAAAAACAGGGTGTTGTAAGAAATGGGTTCAATAATGCTTATTAGAAAAAATATGCCAAAATGTTTTTGTTTTTCGGTAGAGGCCGTCAACACTACCTGCTACATAATTAATAGAGTATACCATAAAGTAGGATTGAATAAAACTCTGTATGAACTTTGGTGCAAAAAACAACCTAGTGTAAAATATTTTCATGTCTTTGGTAGCAAATGTTATATTCTTAGAGACCGAGAACAACTAAGTAAATTTGATTCTAAAAGTGAAGACGATAGCTTCTTGGGATATTCATTAAATAGTTGTGCTTATAGAGTCTACAATTTGAGGACCCTTATAACACAAGAATTACTCAATGTGGTTGTTGATGACTAACCACATGACAAAAATGGTCCTACTATTGATATGAAGGATGATGTGGAATGGTACATTATAGGTAAACTTGATAATAATGCCACTCCTCCACTTGAGTCTTAGCCGTTGGGTAACATACCGGTTATTAAGGATCATCCCCGCAATCAAATCATTGGAGATCCTAAAGCCAGTGTGAAGACTCGGTGACAGCTTGAGACTATTAATAGCTATCTTTGCTTCACCTCTAAAATTGAGCCAAAAAATGTTGTAGAAGCGCCCAAGGATGAATATCATATTGCAACAATGCAAGATGAGTTGTAATAATTTGAAAGAAATTAGGTGTGGCAGCTAGTTCCCAGGACACAAGACACAAATATCATCGGAATAAAATGGATATTTAAGAACATGTCTGATGAATCTGAGAATGTAAAGAGGAACAAGGAAAGACTCATTACATAAGGTTATTCGCAGATTAAGGGCATCAATTTTGATGAAACATTTGCCTCGGTAGTGCACCTTGAGTCTATAAGAATACTCATGTCCATTGCATGTGCTTTGTAATTCAAATTGTTTCAAATGGACGTGAAGAGTGCCTTCCTCAATGGTGTACTTGAGGAAGAAGGCAACCTTGAGCAACCTAAGGGATTTCTTGATCCCAAATATCCTCAACACGTATACAGATTGAGTAAAGTGCTCTATGGTCTTAAAAAAGTACCTCGAGCATGGTATGAGCGTTTAAACCAATTCTTGCTAGACCACCATTTTTATAGGGGGAGTGTTGATAAAACACTTTTTACACAAAAGACCAGGAATGCCTTGCTAATTGCCCAAATTTATGCGGATGATATTGTCTTCGGATCCACTTGTGAAGATATGGCTCATGAGTTTGCTAAATTAATGAAATCTGAATTTGAGATGAGCATGGTGGGTGAGATCATTTTCTTTCTAGGATTACAAGTGAGACAATTGCATCATGGGATCTTTATTTGCCAATCCAAGTATGTTAAAGCATTGGTAAAATGTTTTGAACTTGAATCTAGCCATACTCATCGTACTCCCATGATCACCAACTCAAACTTCGTAAAGATACAAATGGAAAAAAGTGTGGATCAACACTTGTATCATTGCATGATTGGGAGCTTACTTTAACTAACAGCGAGCCCGCCAGATATATCCTTTAGCATAGGTGCATGCTCTAGGTTCCAGGATGATCCTAAAGATTCACATTTAACCGCTGTTAAGAGAATCATAAGATTTGTGGTTGGGACTACAAATTTTGGGCTATGGTACCTGTTTGACAAATCTACCATCATTGTCGGATATTCAAATGTCGATTGGGCTGGTAATATTGATGATCGCAAATCAACTAGTGGTGGTTGTGTTTACATAAAAAATTGTCTAGTGTCTTGGTTTAGCAAGAAACAAAACTCAATATCTCTGTCTACTGCCGAGGCCGAATACATTGCGGTCGGTAGTTGTTGCACATAACTTCTTTGGATGAAGCAAATGTTGCTGGATTATGGTATTGATCAAACAACAATGACACTATTTTGTGACCACACTAGTGCCATTAATATTTCAAAAAAATCTAGTCCAACATTCAAGCACAAAGCACATTGATATCCGACACCACATTGACATCCCCTGGAATGGTGTGAGTAGGCCCCCAACTCCATTTTGAGCCATTTCGGGTCATTTCGGGTAGTTTTTGATGCACAGCTGTACCTGTACATTCCTAAGGGCTGGGATGGGTGATTTGTGATCTAGATCCGTCATTTGACAGTCTAGAAGTGTTTTGGGGTCGACTCGTGCGATCACGGTTGAGTACAGACTTAAACAAAATGACCAATTTCAGTGAGCTTCCCCGATTGGTGAAATTGGGACACCTACTACTATTTCTACATTTTTTTCGCACCCACCTAACTCAAAATACGTCAGCGTACATCATGTGACCATAACCTAGGTCCGGTTTAATCCAAATCATGCTCTGATACCATCTTGTAACGCCCTGAAAATCGGGGGTCGAGTATAGACTCAACTCCCGAGTTCCAACGCATCACTTATGCAACATAAATAATGATGATTTAATGTTATCCGTGTTAGTGCATTAAAGATGAATGGGATTAAGCCAAAACAGCATATCACACTCCAGAGACAGTTAAAGTACGCAAGCAAAAGACTGTGATAGATATATAAAATATATAAACTGTTTTAAGTCTCCAGAATGTGAACATGTTAACATGTTAAATATATCAATGTATACTCAAAAAATAGACAAAATGAATATACAAGGGTATTCCAAAAGAGCAAACTAAAGTGTAATGACATCTAATCAGTAACCCTGTAACCTCGTCGATCAAAACACGACTCGCATGAACCTGCCTGAAAACTGCATAGAGGAGAAATCCTCCTCATCATTATAAAAGTCCAGCTCCGCTTCACAAGCATCGCCATCATCTGAAACTCAAACAGGGTCTGGTTGGTGTGTACAACACCATCCCGTAATGTGGGAGTGAGTAGCTAACTCAGTGGAACAATAAAGCATAGGTTAACATGTTATTAATTTAGTCAAGCAGTGATAATAAAGCAGTACAGTCGAACAATCCTAACTACTCTTATTAGTGCAAGGATGAAATGTAGTCATGATGCATGCCCTCGCCAATGCTCCCTCGTGCGACAACATCTTACGTCTGCGACATGCGTTCATCCCTCAGTGCTCCACAACTTCCAGGCACATGCAGTGCTATGTTATGAGCGTGATTATCGAGCTGTTATCAGTCATTTTCATACAACAGTGTTGTGAAACTAAGGTACATCCCTTATATCATTCCCAAACAATGATCCATTCTAGGGTCATCAGTCCTAGATAATCTCATACGATGATGTGGTTCTAGGTCGCTGTAAAGGGCTGTCAGGGCTGTTACACGCACTCATTGCACCGCTCCCCTATCACCTTATTAATATGGGCCTAGTTTATATTTTATTTACTACGGGAAGGCTCGTCGCCTCACCGCAAATTTAGAGTATGCTCGAGGTCACTATAAAGGGTTGTTAGGGCTGTTACACGCACTCGTTGCACCGCTCCCCCATCACCTTATCAATGTAGGCCGACAGCTCGAATACAGTGTTACATACCACCGCATTCGGCTCACGAGTTTGGGTTGCTCACTGGTCACTACGGGGAGGCACATCGCCCAGTGTAGGCCAACATCTTGACCACGATGTCTTATACCACCATGCCCAACTCATGAGTCTTAGCGGATCGAGGTACCAAGGTTAATGGGATTCCACTGGTGAGTTCGGTACCTTCGGTTCAAGCAGTAGTGTCCAAACATGGTGAATATACATTAGACAGATCGGGTTACTGGTCGAGCTCGACTAGCATGAGCGCACGACAAGTTGAACGACATGAAGTGCATAAGCCCTTCACGTGGCCTAACCATTGTTGTCAACCAAAGTATGGCTCGGGTTCGTCAAACATGTCTTATGTGGTGAATGAATCTCAGCCACGAATTTAATCCTGTTACCGACTGTCTGGACTAAATCATAGTCCCAACTTCATTTTATTTCATCAAGAAATCATATGAGAAGTGAAAGCAGTAATGAATAAGTAATTCAATTTCTATAATCAAAGAAGCATGTTATGAAATACAACACAAACAAGATTGCACACACATTCACTTCGTGAATACAATAAACATCGTAATGTTACGTATATGTAGGAAATCATACACATAATTGAGGTAACCAAGATTCATAGCTCGATCCTCCTACAAAATATTCTAGGTGATCACTAGCACATTCAGACATTTTCACAAACACAGAGACTATATACATCACCTTACATGATGTATGAGGATTACACATGTGTTAGGCTAAATCCTTTCACTAGGGAGTTGCCCCGCATACCACATACATATACCCACGACAGATAACCATGGTGTGCATGAATCCGAGCTCCATGTTCATTCAAACATTTCTACAAACACTTAGGCTACACACTTAGTCACATATAACGTATATTTGCAGAGATGTTATTTTAGACAAGTCCTTTCACTAAGGAGTTGTCGCACATGTATTAGGCATATATTCACGACAAATAAACATGTTAAGCATAAATCCAAATTCTAAACATATTCAAACATTTCAACATATGCATAGAATACACTATATTCTATATAGTTCATATATAACTGAAACGGGAAACAGATGACGCATTTTGCATGTGAAATAGCATCCATGTCAAGAATAAATCATTAACTGACATTGAAAGCCTTAAAAATCATAACCTATACGTCTATGGTCTGCACCTTACGCCGTATAAGCTTAAAGAACTCGATAGAATCGATAAGCCTTTGTCTACAGTGATTTGACAACCTACAACATGACTCAGATTAGTTATTTCACAACTCACACTACCTGGAACTCTAAAATAGGTTAGGGTTAGGTTTTCTTACCTAAGAACAAAGCCGGAATTGCCAGAAAAGCGATTAGATCGTGATGGTTAAGCACGTAGATCGGTAGGGTAGAATAGCAGGAAGATTCTTCCACTTCTCTCACACTTTCTCTCTTTTCTCTCTTCTCTCTCCTAGGTTTCTCTCAAATTCGTATGGGCAAAATGAGAGAGGGTTTAAGGTCCTTATATAGGCTCAAAACACTCCAAATTAGACACAGGGCCAAGGTATACTTAGGTTATGGCCAAAGTAGGTATGTTTTGTCTCAACGGAGCACATCTGGAGCCCCCTTTTTTACGTGCGGTCGGACTTAAGCTCACCAACCTTAGATCTAAGTCGAGTTAAGTTTTCGTTCTAGTCAGATTCTCAGATCGCACGTGGCGGACCAGTTTCAGTTCAACGGTCACTGAAACTCGATCAGGGTTATAAGTACACGGACACATATGGGAAATGTTCCCTGATCCGATGGTCTATTTGGGTCAGATTTCGATGGTCTGATTGCTTATATTTGTCTCGCAAGTGACACGTCTCAGATTACTTAAATTATATTTAATTTAATAAGAAATCCACATTTTCTCACACTCTTCGCTCCGGGCTCAAGCGAATAGCCCTGGGACACTATCTGGTTTAACTTCCGAGATGGTTGTCAAGCCCAACAAGGCAGTCCTAATTGTTTTGCTTCGCATTAATCGGACTTTTGACGTGCGGTCCAGGTCCGATACGAGTTTCGTGATGCTCCTGAGAGCAATTGGATAGATATATAAACTGTTGTAACATAGTTAATGATGATTTAATGTTATCCGTAGGGGTCTAGCATAGACTCAACTCCCGAGTTCCAACGCGTCACTTATGCAACATAGATAATGATGATTTAACATTATCCGTGTTAGTACATTAAAGACGAATGGGATTAAGCCAAAATAGCATATCACACTCCAAAGACATTTAAAGTATGCAAGTGGAAGACTGTGATAAATATATAAAATATATAAATTGTTGTAAGTCTCCAGAGTGTGAACATGTTCCCAGGTTAAATATATTAATGTATACTCCAAAAATAGACAAAATGAATATACAAGGGTGTTCCCGAATAGCAAACTAAAGTGTAATGGCATCTAATCAGTAACCCTATAACCCCGTCGATCAAAACACGGCTCGAATGAACCCGCCTGAAAACTGCATATAAGAGAAATCCTCCTTATCATCATAAAAGTCCGGCTCCACTTCGCAAGCATCACCATCATCTGAAACTCAAACAGGGTCTGGTTGGTTTGTACAACACCATCCAGTAATGTGGGAGTGAGTAGCTAACTCAGTGGAACAATAAAGCATAGGTTAACATGTTATCAATTTCAGTCAAACAGTAATGATAAAGTAGTACAGTCGAACAATCCTAACTACTTTATTAATGCAAGGATGAAATGTAGTCATGATGCATGCCCTCGCTAATGCTCCCTCGTGTAACAACATCTTATGTCCGCGGCATGCGTTCATCCCTCAGTGCTCCACAACTTCCAGGCACATGCAGTGCTATGTTATGAGCGTGATTACGAGTTGTTATTAGTCCTTTTCATACAACAGTGTTGGGAAACTAAGGTACCTTCATTATATCATTCCCAAACAATGATCCATCCTAGGGTTGTCAGTCCTAGATAGTCACATACGATGATGCGGTTCTAGGTCGCTGTAAAGGGCTATCAGGCCTGTTACACACACTCGTTGCACCGCTCCCCCATCACCTTATCAATACAGGCCTAATTTATACCATGTTTATACGGGAAGGCTTGTCACCTCACCGCAGATTTAGAGTATGCTTGAGGTCACTACAAAGGGCTGTTAGGGCTGTTACTGTAACGCCCTGAAAATCGGGGGTCGAGTAGCAACTCAACACCCGAGTTCCAAAACATCACTTATGCAACATAAATGCTTATGATTGAATGTTTTCTGTATTAGTATAATAATCATGAGTACGATTATACCAAAACTATAATTCATACTCCAGATCAAGTTATAAAACACAAGCGGAAGACTGAAAGATGTATATAGATATATATAAAGTAAGAAATGTGACAATCGGTCTCCAAAGTATGAACACCTTACTGAGTCACCATATACATGTATTTGTTTCAAAATCAAAATGCCAAAAATGGTACAAGTAGAATGGTACACCTTGCAGCCCCGTCATCTGAATGGCCTAAGCATAGCCTCCAGAGAACTGCATGTAGGAGAACTCATCCTGATCATTATAGTATTCACGCTCAGCCTCCTGCGTCTCGTCAATACCTGCATCTAAGACAGGGTCTGGTGGGTGTCCAGAACACCATCCCATAACGTGAGAGTGAGTAGCTAACTCAGTGGAACAATAAAGCACAAGTTAACATGTTATCAATTTAGTCAAGTAGTAATGATAAAGCAGTTCAATCAAATACTCCAAAATACTCTTATTAATGCAAGTATGGAATACAGCCATGATGCATGTCCTCGTCAATGCTCCCTCATGCAACAACATCTTACGTCCGCGGCATGTGTTCATCCCACAGTGCTCCACATCTTACAGGCACATACAGTGCTATGGTATGAGCATAATTACTGAGTTATTATTAGTCCTTTTCATACAGCAATTTTTGGAAACTAAGGTACCTTCCTTATATCATTCCCAAACAATGATCCATTATAGGGTCGTCGGTCCTAGACAATCTCATACGATGATGCGGTTCTAGGTCACGGTAAAGGGTTAACAGGGCTATTACACGCACTCGTTGCACCGCTTCCCCATCATCTTATCAATACATACCTAGTTTATACTCTGTTTACTATGGGAAGGCTCGTCGCCTCATCGCAGCTTCAGAGTATGCTCGAGGTCACTACAAAGGGCTCGTCACCAATTAGTGTAGGCCGACAGCTCGAATACAATGTCCCATACCACCGTATTCGGCTCACGAGTCTAGATTGCTCACTGGACGGGGAGGCACGTGGCCCCAGCGTAGGACGATAGCTCGACCACGGTGTCCCATACCACCATGCCCGGCTCATGAATCTTAGCGGATCGAGGTACCAAGGTTAACGGGGTTACACTGTTAAGTTTGGCACCCTAGGTTCAAGCAGTGGTGTCCAAACATTGTGAACATACATTAGGTAGATCGGGTTACTTGATGAGCTCGACTAGGACGAGCACACAACCAGCTGAACGACATGAAGTGCATAAGCACTTCGCGTGGCCTAACTACTGTCACCAATCGAAGTGCGACTTGTGTTCATCAAACACATCCTACGTGGCGAATGAATCTTAACCACGAACTGAAATCTGTTGCTGATCTCCTGGACTATAATCATAGTCCCAATCACATTCAATCATTAACCAGAAGGATGTAGAGTAAAGTAGAATAAACAAAGTAATTCAAGCATGTTAACAGGCATGTCATAAAGCACAATATAAACAGGAGATACAAACACATATATTTCATACGTAAGCAATTAAATCAAACAACTTACATGGAGGAAAGCATATACATCTCTAGTTTGTTGAGAATCCTATCTCGACACCTATATAAAGCACTATCATCTAAGTACTTACTCTTACAAGAACTTTCACAAACACTTAGAATACACTTATTAACATACATAACGTATATTAGCCAAAACATGTATTAGGGCGAATTCTTTCGCTGAGTAAGTATTACACGTATATATAACATGTACATACAGTAATTTATCATGGCAAATATACTTTCACAATTTATACGTATACGGTATTTTCTACAAATATATAGAATACACTATACGCCATAATTCGCATATGTAACTGAAACGCAAAATGAACATCCCATTGTATATGTGAAATCGCATCCAGATCACGAATCTATCATTATCTGACATTGAAAGCTTTGAAAACCTTAACCTATACATCTAAAGTCCGCACCTTACGCCATAGAAATGTAATGAACTTAACAGGAACTCTACGCTTTCATCAACGTCGATACGATGACCTATAACATAAGGTAAGTCAGCTACTTGGCTACTTGTACCAATAGAAACCCTAAAACAGGTAAGGGTTAGGGTTTCCTTACCTAGAAATGAAGTCGAAATCGCCGGAAAAGCGATTAGATCATGATGGATAAGCATGTATAGCACCAAGGTAGAATAGCAGGAAGATCCTCCCACTTGTCTCACACTTTCTCCCTCTTTTATCTCTTCTCTCTCCTAGGTTTTCTCAAATTCGTATGGTGAGAATGAGAGGGGGTTTACGGTCATTATATAGGCCTAAAACTCACCAAAATATACCCAGGGTCAAGGTATACTTAGGTTATGTCTAAGGCGGGTCTGTTTCGTCTCAATGGAGCACTTTTGGAGCCCCCCCTTGAGCCAAAGGTCAGACTTAAGCTCACTGACCATGGATCTAGGTCGAGTTAAGTTTTCATTCCAACCAGGTTTCCAGATCGCACGTGGCGGACTAGTTTCAGTTTAACAGTCACAGAAACTTGATCAGGGTTACAAGTACACAGACATATATGGGAAATGTTTCCTGATCTGAGGGTGTATTTAGATCAGATTCTGACGGTCTGATTGCTTATATTTGGCCCGCAAACATCAAGTCTCAGAGTACTTAAATTTAATTAAATTTCTAAAGAGAACCAGGTTTTCTCACACTCCTCGCTCCGGGCTCAAGTGAATAGCCCCGGAATACTATCTGGTTTTGACTTCCGAGATGGTTGTCAAGCCCAACAAAGCGGTCCTAAGTCTATAACCTCATATCATTCAGAGTTTCGATGTGCGGTCCAGACCTGATACGGAGTTTCAATGTGCTCCCGAGAGCAGTCGGTTAATGAATTTGATCCTGAATTTTAGGGTAACCTAGCGCCGAAGATTCTACAAGTTTTGGGTCTTGTAGATTGTATTTAAAGTGATTCAAATGGATTTCATGGTTAATCTAGTTAACACTTAGTTAGCTTTGTCTAATTTCTAAAGGATTTGATCCTAAGTGATTTTTGCTTGAGGTGATACTCGCGCCATTGTACGGAATTTTTCAAGTCGTTACAATCTACCCCCCTTAATGAAAAATTTCATCATTGAAATTAGTACCTTTTCGTACTCCTTGAGAAACTGAGGGTAGTTCTTTCGGATCTCGGCTTCAGTCTCCCAGGTAGCTTCCTCCTCTGTATGATGCGTCCACAGTACCTTCACGAGTGAAATCACCTTACTGCGCAACACCTGTTCCTTCCTGTCTAGGATACGCGTCTGACACAGTACATATGTAGCATCATCGCTCAACTGCACCTACTCCCAATGGATGATGTGTGAAGGATTAGGGGCGTATTTCTTTAGCATAGATACATGAAATACGTTGTGCATGCCCACGAGTGGTGTAGGCAAAGTGAGGTGATATGTCACCGCTCTCACTCGATCCTGTATCATAAATGGGCCAATGAACTATGACGTAAGCTTTCCCTTCTTCCCAAACCGAAGGACTCCCTTCATAGGGGAAACTCTAAGGAACACATGGTCTCCAACCTCAAAGTGGTCGCCGCCTTGTATCGGCATAACTCTTCTATCTGCTTTGTGCCATTAGAAGTCGACGCCTAATAATGTCAATTTTCTCCGAGGTCACCTGTACTAACTCTGGGTCAATCAAACTGCGCTCGTCGACCTCAGCCCAGCAATATGGTGCTTTGTAAGGGCGCCCATACAAGGCCTCGTAAGGAGTCATGCCAATATTGCCTGAAAACTGTTGTTGTAGCCAAACTTTGCGTACGGGAGGCAGTCATCCCAACTATCCTTGAAGTCTAAAACATAAGCCCACAACATTTCTTCTAAAATCTGATTCACCCGCTCTGTCTGCCCGTCGGTCTGAGGGTGAAACACGGTACTGAACTTCAACTTCACACCCATCGCTTCCTGGATACGCGTCTAGAAGATAGACATGAATTGCGTGTCATGGTCCAACATGATCTCTAAGGGAACTCCATGTAGACGCACTATCTCTTTGATGTACAACTTAGCCAAGTCGTCTGTAGAGTTCGTCACTCTGATAGGGAGAAAATGAACTGATTTGGTCAACCGGTCCACTATCACCCAAATAGAGTCATAACCCTTTCTCGTCTTCGGTAGCCCCGAGATGAAGTCTATGGAGATGAAGTCCCACTTCCATTCAGCTATGGGCATGGGCTGAAGGAGCCCAGTAGGTCGGCGATGCTCAGTCTTGACCTGCTGACACGTGAGACAGCGAGAAACATACTCTGCGATATGGACCTTCATATTTTCCGACCAATACGACCTCTTCATATCCTGATACATCTTCGTGCTACCAGGATGCATCACAAGCTTCGAATTGTGAGCTGTCTCGAGAAGCTCCTGTCTCAAGTCCTAAATATCCGGGAAGCATAGGCGGCCACGGTATCGTAGGCCCCTATCTGTTCCAACTCTCCACTCGGAGTCCACATCATCACTAGCTTGCCCAGGAAGCTCAGATAACCGCTCGTTGCCCTTCTGGGCCTCAATAATCCTGTCATCAATAAGCGGCCGCACCCGAACGTGTGTGACACACTCAAATGGCTCCTCCACTATGAGTTTCTGCTCCAAGTCCCACACGAACTCCAACATATCCTACTCTTTAATCATCAGCGGAGCCGCAAATATGATTGCCTTCTTGCGGCTCAACGTGTCTACCACACGGTTGGCCTTACCAGGATGGTAGGAAACCTCGAACTTGAAGTCCTTCAAGGTTTTCATCCATCGATGTCGCCTCATATTCAAGTCCCGCTGAGTGAATATGTACTTAAGGCTCTTGTGGTCACAGAAAAGCTCGAACTCCTCTCCATAGAGGTAATGTCTCCAGAGCTTCAATGCGAATATGACCGCTGCTAACTAAAGGTCGTGCGTAGGGTAATTCTCATCGTGCTTCCTTAATTGTCTCAAGGCATACGCAATCACCCTGTCCTTCTGCATAAGGACACAACCCAAACCAATGCGAGACGCATCAGTATATATAGTGTACTTAACCCCTTGCTCTGGTAATACTAGCACAAGGGCTGATGTTAGTATGTCCTTCAGCTCCTGAAAAGCTGCTTCCGCTTTCTCATTTCAGGCGAACTTCAAATCCTTTCGTGTTAACTGAGACAACGGTCTGGCTATCTTCGAGAAGTCTCGAATGAATCATCGGTAATAGCCTGCCAGGCCCAGAAAACTCCTTACCTCAGTAACTGAACCAGGCTGTTTCTAGTCCTGTACTGCGGCTACCTTAGCCAAGTCCACTGCTATTCCTTCCTTGGACATTACATGTCCTAGGAACTTGACTTCCTCCTGCCAGAAGTTGCATTTCTTATACTCCGCGAACAACTGGTTCTTCCTCAGAGTATCAAGGACTACCTGTAAGTGTTCCTCATGCTCTTCCCAACTCGTAGAGTACACCAAGATGTCATTGATAAACACGATGACGAAATGGTATAGGAATGGCCAAAATACCCGGTTCATCAGGTCTACGAACACGGCTAGTGCGTTCATAAGACCGAATGACATCACAAGGAACTCGTAATGCCCAAAACTGGTCCTGAAAGCCGTCTTCTGTACGTCTTCATCCCTGACGTGCAATTGATGGTACCCTGACTGTAAATCGATCTTTAAAAAATACTTTGTCCCCCTCAACTGATCAAACAGGTCGTCTATCCTGGGCAAAGGATATTTATTCTTCACGGTCAACTGGTTCAACAATACATAATCATAGCGACCCGTCCTTCTTCTTAACAAACAACACAGGTGCCCCCCAAGGAGACACACTGGGTCATATAAAGCCCTTCTCTACGAGCTTGTTAATCTGTTTCCTTAGTTCTTCCATCTCACATGGAGGCATCTGGTACATAGGTAATGGAATGGGGGTCGCACCGGGCACAAGATCAATAGTAAAATCAATCTCACGCCGAGGAGGTAATCCAGGGATCATCCTGAACACATCTGAAAAGTCTCGAACTACTGGCATGTTTCCTAACGTCAGCCCATTAACAGGCTTAAGTAAAATGGCGTAACATCCAATGCGACATGTCTAACTAACCTGTACTGGAAAAGTAAAGACCGTGTCGTCAGGTCTGCTGGCTGTCATGACCCGAGTATCGCAATCAATCTCTGCCTTCATCTCGGTGAGCCAGTCCATACTGAGGATAATGTCGTAGTGCCATAGTGGAGCAACAATGAGGTCAACGAATACTGTCCTGCTATTCAAATCAACGTAGCAACCCTCACACACTCGTGTGACATCCGAAAATGTCCCCATAGCAGTAGTGAGTCTCACTCCCCTCATGGCAGTAGTGTATAAAGCTAGACACTTAACTGCTGTACATGATATGATGGAAGTAGTGGACCCAGTGTCCACCAATAAAAAGACAGGAGTATCTTGAACATGTGCAGTGACCTCGAAGGCCATAGGTGTTGTCTCCAGCTCTTCTGTTGTGAGCGCATGAACACGTGCCTACTGTGGTCGGTTGGGCTGAGGCATCATAAGTTGCTGTGGCGGCCTAAAGTGAGGTGTAGGTGGTCTGAAGGATGGATGTGTAGGTGCAGTCCATAGTGGTGGAGCCGACAAGGCTCGAGGAAGAGGACGATCAATCTTCTGCAGCGGTGCAAACCCACTGTCTCTCATCCGGGAAAATAACTCTCTGCAGGGTGACCTGATTTTCCTCAGTAAGTACAGGTCACACCTGGACAGCGCATCGGAACTACTGGCACCGTAATCCTAGAAGGAGAGTCCACACGAGGCCTCTTTCTAAGGAATGACCTGCTTTGGATATCTGGTCATGGCTTAGGATTCATAAGACCACGAGAGCATGTCAGTTGCTCAACATCCCGCTCTGCCTGCATAGACATATGAACCAACTCGGCATAGGATGGTATGCTGACACAACGCATCTTCGACCGAATGTCAGGTCGTAGGCCCTCAGAAAAACATTGTATCCGCATCGGCTCGTCAGCGAGTATCATAGGGACGTATCTGCCCAGCTCAGTAAAGCAGTGCTTGTACTCGGTAACTGTCATGCCTCCCTACCTGAGGCGCAAGAACTCATTCTCCCTCTCATGTCGATAGGTCAGAGGATAGTATTTTTTATGGAAATGAAACTCGAAAGCTGCCCAGGTCCATTCGTAGCTAACTGCGACTGTCCGTAGGACACCATCCCATCACATACTGGCCTCCTTCTCAAACATAAATGTGGCCAACTCAACCTGCTCTGTCTCAGTGCAATTGAGCATCCGTAGCATCTTGGAGATGCGGTCTAACTAATATTCAGCCTCCTCAAGCTTGTGAAAACCCGTAAAAGTAGGAGGTCTCAAGCGCTGGAATGGCTCAAGAAGGCCATTAGTACCCAAATGCCCCATGGGGTATAGAGTAGGTGCAAGCGGAGGCACATCCTCAGCCTAAGCAGAAGGCTCTGCAGTATCAGTAAGACGTGTAGATGGTGAAGGTGGAGTCGCACTCCCACCCTGAGATAAGGCCCCTGCATAGTGGCCAATAGTTACTGTTGTTGCTGCTGATGTTGCACCTGTTGCTGCTAGTGCTGCACCTGCTGCTGGTGGATCATCATCAATAATTGCTCCAACCTATCCATAAGCGGGACAGGCTGAGGCATGTACTGCGTCAAGGAAAATGCACGGTTCTGCTTGTGAACCGGTGGTGTATAAGTAGTAGTCCAGCTATAGGACCATTGGAAGGCTGAGATGCAGGTATAGTCTCATGATTCGGGTCCAAACCAGGGTCCATACGACCATCTCTATGGGAAGGAGCCTGATCCATCATATCAGTGAGAGCGAGGTGTGTCGTGCTCTGCGTATATTTCCGTGGCATGCCCTATACAACATAGGGTGCAACGTATGTAAGATGAAGCATAGCAACATAATACACAAACACTTAAGCATTCCACAAACTTTATAGCAAAAGAGGCTGCATGCATTTCATTTACCAAAATTGTCACAATACATGGAATACAGAGTTACATGAATCATGACAGCAAATACATATGACCAATTACAACCAAAGCTTCAACCACTTCAAACATACTACTAACTACTACACCCATCAACATAAAAACATAACATCCTAAGACGGTAACTAAAGTAAACTACGAGACAACAGTATGGATGGCTAGGCATCCGAGTCTAGCGATGGAGAAGGGGCACCCTTATCCTTCAGGCAGCACATTGTAGTTTTTAACGCGAGAGTTACTTTCTTGAACTTATGCTTCACGAGGGCCCAAAGATCCATGACATCCTGTCATAGGACAGCCTGACCCTGTCGTAGCTCAGTATGATCATCCTCCAGTCAAGCTATACGAGCATCCCAAGTAGCCCGATCAGTGCCCTGTGCTGGTGTCACAGGAGGGGAGCTCTCCTCGAGTCGAGCCCGGCGTCACCGTGGCTCAATATTCATCTGGTTGAGGGTAGTCTCATCGATATGATGAACTGGCACCGGCATCTCCGTCCCAAGACTGTAGCCAAACTGATGTGCAATCTTGCATACAAGTCGGCCGAAGGGGAGCGAGTCAGTCCTTCTAGTGGAGCATGCAGTCTCAATTATCTGCCGTAACACGAACGTAGGCATGCACGGGTTCGCTCTCTGCCACACTTGATATAAGAAATCTACCATGAAGCATGTACACTCACTGCGATTGCTCCACCTAGGGTAGACATTGAATGTAAAGATGTGATGGAGCAAACGAAAGTCGTCAGACATATTGGTCGCTAGAAGACTTTTGTTTGGTTGCCACTCGACCAGTCGGCCACCACAAAGGAAACGTGTGCGATTATCCCTTTCATGTATAGTCCTCAGATTCAGCTCGCTAGCATGCACCTCAAGAAATCTGATATCAACAGTGGCCAACCAATCCCTTCCACATGGAATCTTGAACTGCAAGGGTTCGAGCGTTGGCTCGTGAATGTTGGCATAGAAAGCTCGGACAGAGCTTGCATTGGCGCGATACCCGCCATCAAATAATGGACCCCAATGGACTTCTTCTAGGAACTCGAACAATAGGTACTCTCCAAAGAGCCGTCCATCCACATGAGCTTCAAAGAGGACCCTACGACCCTCATACACTCCATGGGATAGCTCCACCAACAGAGCCCGTTCAGCAGGGATCCAGGGATTAAGATCTCGCTTTATTCGAAACTCCTGAGTGATGCTTGTGCTAGTGGCGGTGCCTCTCGGCCTCCTTCAACACGTAGGGCGGCTAGGCCCAGCTTCATCCACAGCCCCTTTTCTCTTTCCCATGAGAGAAAGGACGGTGGAAATCAAGAAAATGGTCGAAATGAACTCAAAGAAGGCCATGAAAAGTGGAGAAAAAGGGGAAATGGGGGTGAAGTTTTGGTTCTCCACGAGTTTGAACCTCAATAGGGATTGTAAAGGCCCCAAAAGACAGGGTTTGAAGAAACGAAATGAAGAGGTAGGATGGGTTGAGATCTTACACGACTTTAAGCTTTAAATGAGGGGGTGTAGGAGCTCAAATGAGAGAAAACAGAAAGGGTAGAGGGTAGGTGTTGCTGCAAACGATGGAGGGGTGTGGGTTTTAACAGAAAATGGCGGAATGGGCGATTGGAGGGGAGGTTTAAGAGAGAAAATTGGATTTCAGAAGGAAAGGGAGAGCTTGGAGGTGGCTTTTGTGAAGGAGGGGTGCTTTAGGGGAGGTTTTAATCGACGACTAATGTACCCGTGGCCACCCTAGGCCCCAAAGACCATCGGCCCGCACTACCCGCCCGGCCAAGCCCGCTAACCGGCGAGGCCTCGCCACTCCCTGGACTAACCAGCAATGCCTCGCCATTTGGGTGGGGTCCTCATGACGCCTAGGCCCCAAGAAGGTATGGGTCCCACCCTGGGTCCCTCTGGATAAGCGTGGGTAGGCCCACGACCCAGTTTTGAGTCGTTTCGGGTAGTTTTGGGATGTTTCTGATGCCTAGCTGTACGTACTGATTTCTAACGGCTGGGATGGGGTGAATTATGATCCAAACCAGTCATTTAAAGGTCTAGAAGTGTTATGGGGTCAACTCGTGTGATCACGGTTGAGTACAGACTCAAACAAAATAACTGATTTCAGTGAACTTAGGACTGTTTTCTACATTTTCTCACACCCTCCTATGTCAAAATGCATCAGCCTACATCGTGTGACCACAACCCAGGTCTAGTTTAATCCAAATTATGCTCTGATACCAACTTGTAACGCCTTGAAAATCGGGGGTCGAGTAGCAACTCAACACCCGAGTTCCAAAACATCACTTATGCAACATAAATGCTTATGATTGAATGTTGTCTGTGTTAGTGAAATAATCACGAGTGGGATTATACTAAAATAGTAATTCATACTCCAGATCAAGTTATAAAACACAAGCGAAAGACTGAAAGAAGTATATAAAGCCAGAAGTGTCACAATCGGTCTCCAGAGTATGAACACTTTACTGAGTCACCATATACATGTATTTATTTCAAAATTAAAATGCCAAAAATGGTACAACTAGAATGGTACACCCTGTAGCCCCGTCATCTGAATGGCCTAAGCGTAACCTCCAGAGAACTACATATATGAGAACTCATTCTGATCATCATAGTAATCAGGCTCAGCCTCCTGCATCTCGTCAATATCTGCATCTAAGACAGGGTCTGGTGGGTGTCTAGAACACCATCCCGTAATGTGGGAGTGAGTTGCTAACGCAGTGGAACAATAAAGCACAGGTTAACATGTTATCAATTCAGTCAAGCAGTAATAATAAAGCAGTACAATCAAATACTCTAAAATACTCTTATTAGTGCAAGTATGGAATGCAGTCATGATGCATGCCCTCGCCAATGCTCCCTCATGCGACAACATCTTATGTCCATGGCATGCGTTCATCCCTCAGTGCTCCACATCTTCCAGGCACATGCAGTGCTATGGTATGAGTGTATTACCGAGTTATTATTAGTCCTTTCTATACAACAGTATTGGAAAACTAAGGTAACTTCCTTATATCATTCCCAAACAATGATCCATTCTAGGGTCGTCAGTCCTAGACAATCTTATATGATGATGTGGTTTTAGGTCGCTGTAAAGGGATGCCAGGGCTGTTAAATGCACTCGTTGTACCGTTCCCCCATCACCATTTCAATACAGGCCTAGTTTATACTCTGTTTACTACGGGAAGGCTCGTCGCCTCACCACAGCTTCAGAGTATGCTCGAGGTCACTACAAAGGGCTCGTCACCAATCAGTGTAGGCTGATAGCTTGAATACAGTATCCCATACCACCGTATTTGGCTCATGAGTCTAAGTTGTTCACTGGTTACTATGGGGAGGCACGTAGCCCTAACATAGGCCGACAGCTCGACCACAGTGTCACATACCACCATGTGCAGCTCATGAGTATTAACGGATCAAGGTACCAAGGTTAACGGGGTTACACTGGTAAGTTTGGTACCTTAGGTTAAAGCAGTGGCATCCAAACATGGTGAACATACATTAGACAGATCGGGTTACTTGACGAGCTTGACGAGTGCACAACCAGTTGAACGACATGAAGTGCATAAGCACTTCGCGTGGTCTAACCACTGTTGCCAACTGAAGTACGACTCGGGTTCATCAAACAAATCCTACATGGCAAATGAATCTCAACCATGAACTTAAGTCTGTTGCCGATCGCCTGGACTATAATCATAGCCCCAATCACATTCAATCCTTAACCAGAAGCATGTAGAGTAAAGCAGAATAAACAAAGTAATTCAAGCATGTTAACAAGCATGTCGTAAAGCACAATATATATAGGAGATACAAACACATATATTTCATACATAAGCAATTAAATCAAACAACTTACCTGGAGGAAAGCTTATACATCTCTAGGTTGTTGAGAATCCTATTGTGAAACCTATCTAAAGCGCTATCATCTAAGTACTTACTCTTACAAGCACTTTCACAAACACTTAGAATACACTTATTAACATACATAACGTATATTAGCCAAAACACGTATTAGGGCGAATTCTTTCGCCGAGTAAATATTACACTTATATATAACATGTACATACAATAATTTATCATGGCAAATATACTTTCACAATTTATATGTATACAGTATTTTCTACAAATATACAAAATACATTATACGTCATAATTCGCATACGTAACTGAAACGCAAAACGAACATCGTATTATTGTACATGTGAAATTGCATCCAGATCATGAGTCTGCCATTATCTGACATTAAAAGCTTTGAAAATCTTAACCTATACATCTAAAGTCTGCACCTTATGCCGTAGAAATGTAATGAACTTAACAGAAACTCTACGCTTTCATCAACGTCGATACGACGACCTATAACACAAGGTAAGTCAGCTACTTAGCTACTTGTACCAATAGAAACCCTAAAACAGGTTAGGGTTAGGATTTCCTTACCTAGAAATGAAGTCAGAATCGTCGAAAAAGTGATTAGATCTTGATGGATAAGCACGTATATCACCTGGGTAAAATAACAGGAAGATCATCCCACTTGTCTCATACTTTCTCCCTCTTTTCTCTCTTCTCTCTCTTAGGTTTTCTCAAATTCGTATGGTGAGAATGAGAGAGGGTTTAAGGTCCTTATATAGGCCTAAAACTCACCAAAATAGACCCAGGGTCAAGGTATACTTAGGTTATGTCCAAGGCAGGTCTGTTCCGTCTCAACGGAGCACTTCTGGAGCCCCCCTAAAGCAAAAGGTCGGACTTAAGCTCACTGACAATGGATCTAGGTCAAGTTAAGTTTTCATTCCAACCGGGTTTCTAAATCGCACGTAGCAGACCAGTTTTATTTCAACGGTCACAGAAACTTGATCAGGGTTATAAGTACACAGACATATATGGGAAATGTTTCCTGATCTGAGGGTGTATTTGGGTCAGATTCCGACGGTCTGATTACTTATATTTGCCCTGCAAACATCAAGTCTCAGATTACTTAAATTTAATTAAATTTCTAAAGAGAACCAAGTTTTCTCACACTCCTCACTCTGAGCTCAAGCGAATAGCCCCGGAATACTATCTAGTTTTGACTTCCAAGATGGTTGTCAAGGCCAGCAAGGCGGTTCTAAGTCTATAACCTCGTATCATTCAGACTTTTGATGTGCGGTCCAAACCTGATACAGAGTTTCAATGTGCTCACGAGAGTAGTCGAGTAATGAGTTTGATCCTAGATTTTAGGGTAACCTAGCGGCAAAGATTCTACAAGTTTTGGGTCTTGCAGATCATGTTTAAAGTGATTCAAACAGATTTCATGGCTAATCTAGTTTAACACTTAGTTAGCTTTGTCTAATTTCTTAAGGAATTGATCCTAAGTGATTTCTGCCTGAGGTGATACTTGGGTCATTGTACGGAATTTTTCGAGTCGTTACAGTTACACGCACTCATTGCACCGCTCCCCCATCACCTTATCGATGTAGGCTGACAGCTCAAATACAGTGTCCTATACCATCGTATTCGGTTCATGAGTTTGGGTTACTCACTGGTCACTATGGGGAGGCACATCGCCCCAGCGTAGGCTGACATCTCAACCACAGTTTCCCATACCACCATGCCCGAGTTATGAGTCTTAGCGGATCGAGGTACCAAGGTTAATGGGATTTCACTAGTGAGTTCGGTATCTTTGGTTCAAGTAGTAGCGTCTAAACATGGTGAACATATATTAGACAGATCGGGTTACTTGTCGAGCTCGACTAGCACGAGCGCACGACAAGTTGAACGACATGAAGTGCATAAGCACTTCACGTGGCCTAACCACTATCGCCAACCGAAGTACGGCTCGGGTTCGTCTAACATGTCTTATATGGTGAATAAATCTCAACCACGAATTCAATCCTATTACCGACTGACTGGACTAAATCATAGTCTCAACTTCATTTTATTTCATCAAGAAATCATATGAGAAGTGAAAGAAGTAATGAATAAGTAATTCAATTTCTATAATCAAAGAAGCATGTTATGAAATACAACACAAACAAGATTGCACACACATTCACTTCGTGAATACAATAAACATCGTAATGTTATGTGTACATAGGAAATCATACACATAATTAAGGTAACCGAGATTCGTATCTCGATCCTCCTACAAAGTATTATAGGTGATCACTAGCACATTCAGACATTTTCACAAACACATAGACTACATACATCACCTTACATGATGTATGAGGATTACACATGTGTTAGGCCAAATCCTTTCACTAGGGAGTTGTCCCGCATACCACGTATATATACCCACGATGGATAACCATGGTGTGCATGAATCCGAGCTCCATGTTCATTCAAACATTTCTACAAACCCTTAGGCTACACACTTAGTCACATATAACGTATATTTGCCGAGATGTTATTTTGGGCAAGTCCTTTAGCTAAGGAGTTGTCGTATATGTATTAGGCATATATTCACGACAAATAAATATGTTAAGTACAAATCCAAATTCCAAACATATTCAAACATTTCAATATATGCATAGAATACACTACATTCTATATAGTTCATATATAACTGAAATGGGAAACAGATGACGCATTTTGCATGTGAAATAGCATCCATGTCGAGAATAAATCATTAACCGACATTAAAATCCTTGAAAACCATAACCTATACGTCTATAGTCCGTACCTTACATCGTAGGAGTGTAAAGAACTCGATAGAATCGACAAGCCTTTGTCTACGGTGATTTGGCAACTTACAACATGACTCAGATTAGTTATTTCACAACTCACACTACCTAGAATCTAAAACAGGTTAGGTTTAGGTTTTCTTACCTAAGAATGAAGCCGAAATCACCGGAAAAGTGATTAGATCGTGATGGTTAAGCACGTAGATCGGCATGGTAGAATAGCAGGAAGATTCTCCCACTTCTCTCACACTTTCTCTCTTTTTTCTCTCTTCTCTCTCCTAAGGTTTCTCTCAAATTCGCATGGGTAAAATGAGAGAGGGTTTAAGGTATTTATATAGGCTCAAAACACTCCAAATTAGACCCAGGGCCAATGTATACTTAGGTTATAGCCAAAGTAGGTATGTTCCATCTCAACGGAGCACTTCTGGAGCCCCCTTTTCTGCATGCGGTCAGACTTAAGCTCACCAACCTTGGATCTAGGTCGAGTTAAGTTTTCGTTCCAGTCGGATTCTCAGATCGCATGTGGGGGACCAGTTTCAGTTCAACGGTCACTGAAACTCGATCAGGGTTACAAGTACACGGACACGTATGGGAAATGTTCTCTAATCTGAGGGTGCATTTGGGTCAGATTCCGATGGTCTGATTGCTTATATTTGGCCCGCAAGCGACATGTCTTAGATTACTTAAATCATATTTAATTTAATAAGAAATCTACATTTTCTCACACTCTTCGCTCCGGGCTCAAGCGAATAGCCCTGGGACACTATCTGGTTTTGACTTCCGAGATGGTTGTCAAGCCTAGCAAGGCAGTCCTAATTGTTTAGCTTCGCGTTAATAGGACTTTCGACGTGTGGTCCAGGTCCGATACTGAGTTTCGTGATGCTCCCGAGAGTAACTGGGTAATGAGATTGCTCCTAGATTATAGGGTAATGTAGCATCGATGATTCTACAAGTTTTGGATCTTGCGTATCGTATTTAAAGTGATTCAAGCGAATTATACTAATTGTTTTGTTCAGTACGTAACCAAATTTTGCCCTAATTATGACAAAATACGGTCCTAGGGAAGTTCTATGCCTCTTTCTGGCATTTCTAGTTGGTCTATTATTTTAATTATTTTTTTAGTAGTTCATCATCAAGTCTACTTCATCTCCACCAAATTTCATTACGTTTCGTATTGTAAAAAAATTCAAAAAATTCTAGAAGTAGTAGTTGTCCAAACTAATGACTTTCGGACAGTTGTCACCGTGACCTATATTTAACTATATTTTATTATATTTTTAACTTATTTTTATATCAAATTAGGCTTATCAAGCTTCAATCTAGCTTTTGAATCACCTAAATCAGAGTTATAATGAAGGAAATATAAATTTTCAAATTAAGATAAAAATCACTGAATTTTCTACAAAAAACGAGCCACCGGCCCACTGTGGCCCTGCTAGGCCTACATTTTGGCGAGGCCTCACCAACCCGGCGAGCCCCTCACCACTCGCTGTCCTGTTTGGAGTGATTTCGCTGTCCAATATTCGAAATAGGTGTATTTTACAAACCGGGATGAATTATTCGACGTGCAATATATGTTTTTAGGGTAGGAGAAGTTGATCTATCCATGTAGACTACTTATTTCATGAGATTCCAAAACGATTAATGGTTAAAAATTAATTTTATTTATTTATTTTCTATTCATAGTAATTTTTAGTTTAAGTATTGTTCTTCATCACCTAAACATTAGGATTAGTGTCTAATATGAAAGTTCTTGGAAAAGTTTGAAGAATAAGGTGGTGAAAGGTGAGATTTTCAAGGAAATGTGAGATTTTGAAGAAAATAGTTTGAAAAGGGATTTGAGACTTTTGAATTGAGTGTTTGAGAAGTTAATCAGGTGTTAGGATCGACCCATCGCCTAAGGACGTTTAACTCCAGGTTGGGAAAAATCCAAGGTGTTACAATCTACCCACCTTAAAAATAATTTCATCCCCGAAATTGCCTAAGGGAGATGAGTAAAGATTTTATTATTTCTTTTTGCCTAGGTTTTATTGATTTCTAGTTTATTTGCGTGGTAGGGTGTATATTGTTCATGCTAGTCTGGTACACTTTAGTCTCTACCTCCCTTAAAAACTTATTTCTTTATCTCTTATATTCTGATGGTTTGCTACAATGGATTTCTTTCCCTATTTGGAGCCTTGACGACGATTCCCAACTATTTAGAGTAAGATAGTTGTTTTCAATGTTTGACTAACACTGAGAGACGGTTATAGTGGGCTTGATCCCGATACATCGATCATCTACCTGACCAGGGTAGAAGGCTCATTGTATCCATTCCTAGTCCTGATAGATCCTAGTCTTCTACTCGGTCAAAGCAGTGAGTCAATTGGTAGTCGCCCAGGATTGAGAATTGGGTTAAGCCACGAATGTTTCACAGTTGTATATTTCAGTAACTCCGTAGTCCGATCACTCTAAAAACTTAGGGAATGTCCGTCAATGAAAGGTTCAAATTTCCTGGTCATAAGGTTGCACGTTGGGTCATGGTCTAGGAGAGTCCTCATCTTAATTCATGTCTATGGTAGTAGTTAAACTCGTACTCATTATTAGGCCCTTTCTTTAATACGAATTGGTTTAATACTTGAACCCTAATTGATTTCCTTCGATGACTTCATTATTGACATTCTAAGGGAGATTCAGATCCTATGTAGTGACCTATCGTTACGTATAGTCTAAATCAATTCCATTCGATCCTGGGCCAGTGGGCTATCGGCCCACCAAGTTTCCGTTGCGCTTATGAGTGGGCAGACGAGTATACCTACCTAACTCGACTGCATTCATAGCCGTTCTACCCCCCTTAAAAATTATGTTCTCAAGGCTCAAGAATTTATGTCTCGATCCGTATGTTGGAACGAGGTGTAATTTAGGACCTATCCCTCACCTGAAATGGGATACGATCTCCCAATACGTTAGTCTTCCTTTCATCGATGATGTGTACTATGGTGTTGGTACCTATGGTTATAGAAAGCAGCTAAAATGATGGGTGTTGTGGTTGATCACAGGTACGGGTGTAAGTTTGTGGTAAGATGCCTAATCCTATCAAGGAAGGACTTTTGCCATAGTCCCGACTTACTTTCTTTAATCATGCCTAGTTTTATACTGTAAGATAATCTATACATTATTAGTACATAAAGAATTCTGACAAAATAGGTTAATAGGCAGACTGTCGTTCTAAGTTCATATGCACAATATGGATGCCAGAATGGTCTGTGGTTCGGGACCTAATTCGTAACTGTCTGTTGCCCATTTGAGACATTTCTTGGGCCTAAAAAGAGAAATCTCTATTGGCTATATATTCTCAACACCTCTCAAAGACAAATTATGAAACTTATGGTTGTAAGTGGTTGGGCCAACATGAAAGGAAAGTTGTGTAGTGGGTCTGAGCTGAATACATAGACCTTCTACCTCGTCAAGATAGAAAATTTGTCGTATTAGTCAAGCAGGAGCCTCGCCTAGTCCTGCAGGAGCTAGGACTAGTCGAGCAGGAGCCAGGATTGGTCCTGCGAAAGCCAGGACTAGTCGAGCAGTAGCCAGGACTATTTGAGGATCATAAAAATTTACTTCAAAACTTTAATTCTCTTCATTCTTGACTTGGTTTTATTGGATCTTTAGCATGTGAATTCTTCATTATTGGTCATCTAAGATCCAACCCTTGGCTTAGTGATTCTTGAGCGTTAAACTTGAGTGTTAAATCCATGCTTTTAGCATCCTTTTCAATCCAAGCTCTTAAATTCACATTGCAACACAAACATGATTAAAATAGAACATTAAGCATTGTCATGTTCATAAAACCAAGTAATAAATTGGGTCTAATATGCAATATTTGACCCTTAAACAATCTCTAACCAGCATTTTCCATGTCCCGAGCAAAGTATGTAAAAAAAATTTCAAGAACATAGGATAATTTCTATAAACCCAAGTGATTTTAAAAATAATCCAGATAATAGAATTCTAAAATACAATAATGTTGAACATTTACTTTCTCCTAAACTCCAGCACTTGGTAAGTTTCATAATCAAGTTCAAGATATTAATCCACCAATTAGAGCAATTTTAAACATCGAGTTCCATAGGTGCATAGTGAAACCTAAACTTATCACAATCAAATGTTCAATTCTTTATTTTCATGATAACATTGATAATCAAAAGAGTATTCAGGATAACCATAACCTAAACCAAAACTTGCCTTACAGTTCAGCTTTTCTATTCTTCTAGCTTTTGATTTTTCTATCATGGCTTTCACACTATGATCAATCTTTTCAATGATCTTCAATAGATAGACCTTTTCGATGACAACTATTTTTTTAGCTGGGTATCTCTCTCTCTCTCTCTCTCTCTCTCTCTCTCCTCTCTCTCTCTCTCTCTTCAATTTGAACACGATGGACAAATTCCACAGGTTGGTTCCTTCCATGCATAATAATCATCAAGTTATTAATTCTATATCAAACTAAAACCTTAATGTGTAAGCTAGATGTGACATATGAAATCATGACTCAATCAATATTTAAAACTTTTAATCATAGATTAATAATTCGAATTTAACTGTGAAATCTAACAAGTAACTGAACCCAAGAGTCATAAATCACCAACATGAAGTATCTTATATTTCTAAATCATGAATGAACTTCAAAATCACTCAAATTTACAAAAATTTTAGATTTTTTTTTTTACAATTTTTGCTCATAATTTTTGTTTAAAGACTAAGAAAATGCTGATTAGCTTGCCTAATCCACACCCCCAACCTATTTACATTGTCCTATAACGTCCCAGAAAAATTCGTACAAAGACCCGAGTACCACCTCATGCAGAAATCACTTAGGACCAAATCCTTTAGAAATTAGACAAAATTAACTAAGTGTTAAACTAGAGTAGCTATGAAATCCGCTTGAATCACTTAAAATACGATCTGCAAGACCCAAAACTTATAGAATCATTGACGCTAGGTTACCCTAAAATCTAGGATCAATCTCATTACCCAGTTACTCCGGGGAGCACATTGAAACTTCGTATAGGATCTTGACCGCACGTCGAAAGTCCGATTACTACGAAATCATATAATTAAGACCGCCTTGCTGGACTTGACCACCACCTCAGAAATCAAGTCCAGATAGTGTCTCGAAGCTATTCGCTAGAGCCCGGAGGGAAGTGTGTGAGAAACGTTGATATCTTAGAAATAAAAATCTAAATTTAAGTCATCTGAGACTTGTCGTTTACAGGTCGAATATAAGGATTAAGACCGTCAAAATTTGACCCAAATACACCCTCGGATCAGGAGAAATCTCCCATACATGGCAGTGTACTTGTGGCGCTGATCGAGTTTCGGTGACCGTTGAACAGAAACTGGTCCGCCGGGGTCTATCTGTAAATCCAATCGGATTGAAAACTTAATTTGACCTAGATCTATGGTCAGGGAGCTTAAGTCTGACCTTTAGCTCAAGGGGGGCCTCTAGAAGTGCTCCGTTGAGCTAAAACAGACGCTCTTTATACATAACTTAAGTATACCTTGGCCCTGGGGTCATTCCCATCAGTTCTAGGCCTATATAAGGACCTTAAGCCCTCTCTCTTTCCTTCCATACGAATTTGAGGGAAACCCTAGGGGAGAGAAGATAGTAAAGAGAGAGAAAGTGTAACGACTTGAAAATTTTTGTACAATGGTTCGAGTACTACCTCAACCAGAAATCACTTAGGATTAAATCCTTTAAAAATTTGACAAAGTTAACTAAGTGCTAAACTAGAGTAGCCATGAAATCCATTTGAATCGCTTTAAATACGATCTACAAGACCCAAAACTTGTAGAATCAGTGACGCTAGGTTACCCTAAAATCTAAGATCAAACTCATTACCCGTCTGCTCTCGGGAGCACATTGAAATTCCATATCAGTCTGAACCGCACATCGGGAATCTGAATAATATGAGGTTAAGGACTTAGGACCGCCTCGCTGGGCTTGACAACCATCTCGAAAATCAAACCCAGACAGTGTCCCACGGCTGTTCGCTTGAGTCCGGAGCAAGGGAGTGTGAAAACACTTGTTTTCTTTCCAAAATAAATATCTGGAATAGTGATCTGAGACTTGTTACTTGCGGTCTATTTGTAAGCAACCAGACCGTCAGAATTTGAACCAAATACACCCTTGTATCAGGAAAAATTTCATAAACATTTACATGTACTTGAAATTTCAGAACGAGACCCGCTGACCGTTGAACTGAAACTAGTCTGCCACGCGTGATCTGGAAATTCGACTAAAATGAAAACTTAACTCTACATAGATCCAAGGTCGATGAGCTTAAGTCCGACTTTTGGCTCAAGGAGGCCCGCTAGAAGTCCTTTGTTGAGCTGAAACAAAGCCGCTTTAGTTTTAACCTAAGTATACCTTATCCTCAAGTCTAGTTTGGAGAGATTTTAGGCTATATAAGGACCTTAGAACCCTCTCTCTCACAGCCATACGAATTTGAGAGAAACCCTAGAGAGAGAAGTGAGAAAAGAGAGAGAGAAAGAGTAAGTGAAGTGGGAGAATCTCCCTGTTACTATTTCCTGCACCTACCCTAGCTCCACCGCTCCGTTCTTGCCGCTTTCTCGGCGATACCGACTTCATTTTGAGGTAAGAAACCCTAACCCTAATAAGTTTTAGAGTTGTAAGAGTTGTAGGTTATGAAATAGCTAACCTATTTCATTATTTAGGCTACCTAACTGCCGAATACGGAAGCTTGACAAACCTAGCTGATCCATTTCGATTCTACGGTATAGGGTGAGGACTTTAGGTGTATAGGTTATGGTTTTCAACGCTTTCAATGTCAGATAATGATAGATTCATGATCTGTATGCATTGCACATGTACAAAGTACTTTCTGATTTCTGTTTCGATTAAAGACGTAGAATATGGAATTTTACATATTCTAGGTATTTGTAGAAAATACCGTATACATATATATTTTGGAAATGTGTTTGACATGATTATTTATTATATGAATATATGATACTTGGATAAAATACTTATTTGGCAAAAGGATTCGCCCCAATGTATGTTATGCTAATATACACTATGTATGTAGAAATAGTGTATTGTAGAAAATACCGTATATGTATATATTTTGGAAATGTGTTTGACATGATTATTTGTTATATGAATATATGATATATGGATAAAATACTTATTTGGAGAAAGGATTCACCCTAATACATGTTTGGCTAACATACACTAAGTATGTTGAAATAGTGTACGCTAAGGGTTTGTGAAAATGCTTGTGTGAGTAAGTGTTTGGATGATGATGCCTTAGGAGGGTGTTGAGATGGGATTCTCGACTACCTTAGAGACATGTATGATTTCCTCCATGAGGTTGTTTACTTAAACCGCTTACTTGTGCAATATATGTCTTGGTATTCCTATTTATGTAGTGCTTTATAACATGCTTTATACCATGCTTTATGACATGCTTACTAACAAGCTTGAATTACTTTGTTTATCATGCTTTACTCCACATGCTACGAACAAGGATTGATTGACTTTGGGACTATGTCTATAGTCCAGACAATCGGTACCAGATTTGATATCATGGCTGAGATTCATGTCGCCACGTAAGATGTGTTTGACGAACCCGAGTCGTACGTCAGTTGGCGACAGTGGTTAGGCCACGCAAAGTGCTTATTCACTTCATGTCATCCAATTGATTGTGCGCTCGAGCTAGTCAGGCTCGTCAAGTAACCCGATATGTCTAATGTATGTTCACCATGTTTTGTCGCTACTGCTTGAACCTAGGGTACCAAACTTACTAGTGGAATTCCGTTAACCATGGTACCTCGATCCGCTAAGACTCATGAGTCGGGCATGGTGGTATGGGACACCGTGGTCGAGCTGTCGGCCTACACTGGGGCCACGTGCCTCCCCATAGTGACCAGTGAGTAACCAGACTCGTGAGCCGATTATGGTGGTATGGGACACTATATTCGTGTTGTTGGCTTACATTGATAAGGTGATGGGGGAGCGGTGTAACCTTTGTGCGTAATAGCCCTGGCAGCCCTTTGTAGTGACCTCGAGCATACTCTGAAATTGTGGTGAGCCTTAGAGTTTTTCCACTGTGTATAGAGTATGAACTAGGCCTGTTTCTATATAGTGATGAATCATTAAAGAGGTGATGGAGGAGTGGTGTAACTTTTGTGCGTAACAGCCCTGGCAGCCTTTGCAGTGACCTAGAAAACACACCATCGTCTGAGATTAACTAGGACTGACGACCCTAGAATGGATCATGTTTGGGAATAATATAAGGGAGGTACCTTAGTTTTCCAATACTGCTGTTTGAAATGGACTAATAAAAACTCGGTAATCATGCTCATCATGCATTGCATGTGCATGGAAGATGTGGAGCACTGAGGGATGAAAGCATGCCGCGAACGTAAGATGGTGTCGCACGAGGGAGGGTGTGGTGAGGGCATCCATCATGACTGCATTCATATTTGCACTAATAAGAGTAGTTAGGAGTATTTAATTGTACTACTTTATCATTACTGCTTGACTGTATTGATAACATGTTAACCTATGCTTTAATGTTCCACTAAGTTAGCTACTCTGTAACATCCCAGATTTTTGCCAACCTGGGATTAGACGTCCTTAGGCAATGGGTCGCTCCTAACACCTTATTAACTTGTCAGAACTGAATCCCACAATCTAAACTCGCTTCTTAACCCATTTCCTTCACAAATCCCACCCTTCACCACCTTGTTCTTTCATTTTTTTTCCAAGTACTTTCACCCTAAACACTATCTTAAACTAGCTAAGTAGTATAACTTGGATCACCTTATATACAAACTACAAAGGCCCAGGTACCACCTTAGACAGAAATTACTCAGGACTAAATCCTTTAGAAATTAGGCGAGAATTAGCTAGTGTTAAACTAGAGTACCTGTGAAATTAGCACCAATCATTTTAAATACGATCTACAAGACCCAAAACTTGTAGAATCATTGACGCTAGGTTACCTTAAAATCTAGGATCAATCTCATTACCCGACTGCTCTCGGGAGCATCCCGAAACTCCTTATCAGATCTAGACCGCACGTCGAAAGTTCGAATAATACGAAGTTAAAGAATTAGGACCGCCTCGCTGGGCTTGACAACCATCTCAGAAATCAAATCCAGACTGTGTCCCACGGCTGTTCGCTTGAGTCCGGAGCGAGGAGTGTGAAAACACTTAAATTTCTTTATAAAAAAAATATCTCAAATATTAATTTGAAACTTGTCGCTTGCGGGTCAGTATTAAGCAACCTGACCATCAGAATCAGGCCAAATTACACCCTCGGATCAGGAAAAATTTCATACATGTGTTAGTGTACTCGGAATCTCCGATCGAGATCCACTGACCGTTGAACTGAAACTGGTCCGCCACGTGCGATCTGGAGATCCGATTGAAATAAAAACTTAACTCCACCTAGATCCATAGTTAGTGAGCTTAAGTCCAACCTTTGGCTCAAGGGGGTGCTCCGAAAATGCACCATTGAGCTAAAACAGGTGCCCTTTGGACAAAACACAAGTATACCTTGACCTGAAGTCTAATTTGGTGAGTTTTTAGGCTATATAAGGACCTTAAACCCTCTCTCATTGCAGCCATACGAATTTGAGAGAAACCCTAGATAGAGAAGAGAGAAAAGAGAGAGAAAGTGTGGGAGATGTGGGAGAATCTCCCTGCCATGCTTCCCTGCCGCTCCACGAGCTCCACCACTCCGTTCTAATCACTTTCCTGGCGATTCCAGCTCTGTTTCTAGGTAAGAAACCCTAACCCCAATCTGTTGTGGGGTTGTTGATCAGGGTCAAATATTGCATATCAGACCCCAGCAATTACCTAATTTTACATACATGATAATGTTTAATGCCAGATTTTTCTCGTGTTTTTATTACAGGACGAAATCAGGAGCGTTAATTGGAAATTAATGTTAAAAGCGTGAAATTGATGTTCCGAAGTCATCAGAGCACGGGATGGACTCCAGAGAACCAATGGTGACGATTTTACATGCCTGGGATCGGAGAAAAGCAAGCCAAAGGGGCTCGAAAAGGGTCCAGAATGAAATATCACACGTTTTCCGCCATCCGATCAACTCGAAACTTCATACATGTGATGGGGGCCGTGAATTGACCGTACATATTAAATTTCACCATTGAAGATCTTGGGAAGTGGTCCAACGGACGAGATCAGCCCATTAATCTTCACTTTGGGGCCCACGATATTTGGAACTGCCTCGAACTTGGTTTTGGCGGTTGAAAGTATATGAGGCAAAGGATGGACGGAGCAGATTTCTCGAACCAACACGGTGGAACCCATTACATGGCATGAGTGTACACTACACACATGCACTCCCGCACCGCACCGGTGTAGCCGAGGTCGGTCAGCGCCCGCTGACCGACGTTCTTTTGAAAAAACGTAAAGACGAACAGCATCTTCTGCCGCCGACGCCGGTTCTACGTTGTGGGGCCCACTCGTCGACTGAAGTGAAAATCCGAACCGTCTGTTGTGTCGAGAGGAGGGGCATGACCCTCACCTAGGTGGAATTTTGGTCCCATACATACGAAAACACATAGATCGTCGAAAAACACCGGATGGACGGTGAGACGAGACCTCTGGTAGACCACACCGAAAATAGAAGAAAACTGATCATTTTTGACCCACCATCTCCACAGCGTCGGATCCGCGTCCGCGAAACGTACGACGGCTGCCGTTTTTCCGGAATTTGGTGGGCCCCGTACGTCATCTTTCTGACCGATCCGAGCCGTCCATCGTGTAGATGAGTTTGAGAACTACAAAACCATGTTGATCTTCCACTCCCATGCGTACACACGTGCGCGGTACAGAGGCCACAAACAGGCGGTCTTGTGACGTTCAAAACTGAGTTTTTCGTATTTTCTTCTGTGGGCCACGTTAATGGACCTTCAAAACCACCCATTCTTGACTGAAATTTCGTCCTGAGTCCAATGGACGGGGTGGATTTTCCAGAAAACACCTCTGTGGGGCCCACCGATCACGGTTACGAAAATCTGCACTTCGAGTCCGTCTACGACTCTGCCACCGATTCCAACCATCCAGCAGCTATAAAAGGGGAGTTTTGGACGTGGGGAAGTGATTCAGATTCAGAGAATTGGAGATCCAGAGCCAGGGAGAGAAGAAAGAGAAGGAGAAAGAGAGAGAGATTGTTCGGTTTGGAGTTTTAATTTATGAATTTTATTTAATATTTTTTATGGATTTTATGGGTAACTAATCTCTCCTAGGGCTGAGATGAAGCCCCTAATTTGATCGGCTCTTGTATTGGTTGATTTACTTTGAATTTTAATTAATTTGTTTTTTTTTCTCTAAGTGAGCTTTATGGGTTTAAATTCCATACTTCTCCATCTATGAACTTGATCAAAGTATATAGATGGATGTTGTTTGGATGCTTATTACAGTGCTTGTGTCGATCAAAACGAGGTTTCCTATAGAGGAAGAAACAGGATGCTTTAATGAATGTACATTCCATGTGCCCGACCAAGGACATGGAATTTGTTATTCATGGCATTGCTTAAAGGAATTAGACAGTCTGTATGCCCGATTTAGGACACAGATTGTGCTTTCTCTATTTAAGTGGTATCAATCTAGATCAAGGTGAATCAACAGACAAAACAAGGGTTAGGATAATTAGGGGTGGATTCGAAAGTCCTAGTGTTTTCTCTCTGATTGAATTTTCTTCCCTATTCTTAATTATTTTTCCTAAAATTGTGCTTAATAGTTTAGTTCATTATTCATTGGATTAGTTAAGAAGAATCATAGATTTGAATTGTGACAACCAGTCCTCGTGGGATTCGACCTCGATCTTACCGAGTTTATTACTACATCACAACCCTATACTTGGGGAGTGAACAAGTTTTTTAGCGCCATTTGGGACTCAGTGTTTGTTTGTTCCAAATTGAATTTAGGATTCTCTCTTATCATAATTCATAGTCTTAGGATTTTACTAACTTAGGTTAAAGTTTTTATTTTATTTTATTTTTATTTTATTTTTATAAATTAACCATTGCTTAGGATTCTTCTATCATTATTTTAGGAAACCTAATTTGGTTTTTTTTGTTTACAGGAATTGAGGAAAGAAGCTACTAAGTGAAGGAGGAACATCTTAAATTTTCTGACATCAATCATCTCCTTTTCCGGGTTCTTTCTTCCCATTCTCACTTACATAGTTTTAACTTGTTTTTTTTTTTTTTTTTTTTAAGCATAGTTTCTAGTTCTAGTTTTCTTTCTCTTAGGTTGTTACTTAGTTTATGCTAGGATGTAGATCTCTAGAGATAGAACTAGCGCCGTTTGATCCTGAAATAGAAAGAACACTTCGAGAAAGATTAAGAAACAATTCTGTTGAAATGGCGAATGAGACTGAAGTTAAGGCTCTTAAAGATTATTCAGCTCCTGTCCAATTTAATGCGCCTTCATGCATAGTGTTGCCAACCACTACGGCAGCACACTTTGAACTGAAACCTAGAGTCATACAATTGTTGCCATCCTTTTATGGATTGGATAAGGAGGACCCATATCATCATGTGAAAGAATTCTTAGACATTTGCTCCACTTTTAAGTTCCAAAACTTCTCAGACGATTCGATCCGCCTATGCCTGTTTCCTTTTTCTTTGAAGGATAAAGCGAAGGCATGGTTGAATTCTCTAGAAGTTGGATCTATCACTACATGGGACCAACTGTCTAAGAAGTTCTTAAACAAGTTCTTCCCCGTTCACAAAACCAATGCCCTCCGTAGAGAAATTACTAACTTCACACAAAAAAGAGGCGAGCACTTTCATGAATGTTGGGAAAGATGGAAGGACTTGCTTCTTAAATGTCCTCACCATGGTTTTGAGAAGTGGCAACAAGTGCAATACTTTTATGACGGTCTGACACCCCAGAACCGTCGCATGGTTGATGCCACCAGTGGAGGGTCCTTCATGACCAAAAGCGATGTAGAAGCATGGAAATTCTTTGAAACCTTGTGTGAAAACTCCCAAGAATGGGACTATTCGAGATAGAGGTGAAAGAAGTTCCCAACCACAAAAGAGAGGTGGTATATATGAGATAGGAGTCGTGCGAGTTGTGCGCCAAACTTGATAACCCGACAAAGAAAGTTGATGCTCGGTATTAAATAATGGACCTCCACAAACGGCTCAAGTGGAGGCATGTGCCACATGTTCTAGTCCTGCCTGATCTTGTCCATCGGGGCAAAGCATCCCCAGAACTTCTCTCGAACAAGTTCATGCTATGAACACTTTTCAAAAACACAGGAATGATCCTTACTCGAACACATACAACCCGGGGTGGGCTAGGCATCCAAATTTTTCTTGGGCAAAGGGACCACATCAAGGAGGACCATCTGGAAATCCTCCCATGCAACCGCACCTCCAAGTTGGCAAATCAACAAATTCTACAATATCAACAACCGCCTACACAATCAAGGAACCCATCTCTTGAGGATACACTTCATCTTTTCATGCGAGTTCTCTCCAATTCCAAAAAGATACCCAACAAACCTTATCTGGCCAACCAGCAAAGCTTACATGCAAATGCACAATCCATTGCTAAGTTGGAAATACAAATAGGTCAACTAGCTGCCACATTGAGTGAGAGAGAGAAGGGCAAGTTCCCTAGCCAACCTGAGGCTAACCCAAAGGGACAGTATGAGATTGGCTCTAATTCCAACCAAAGGCAATATCATGAGCAAGCCAAATCGATTACTACCCTTAGATCAGGCAAGCAGATTGATAACAGAATAGAGATGCATGGGGATGATTCAAATCCTAAAACAGAAGATCAAGATGAAGCAGAGGGACACACCAATGCATCCAAAGTCCAAAAGCCCTCTGACTCTTCAAGAGCCACTAATGTGCCACCGTACGTGCCCAAAGCACCTTTTCCTCAACGTCTGGCACCAATAAAGAAAAGAAATAATTTTGATGAAATCTTGGATGTGTTTCAAAAAGTGCAAGTCAACATCCCGTTGCTTGACGCTATTAAACAAGTCCCTGCTTACGCTAAGTTTTTGAAAGATTTATGCACTCAAAAGCGTAAGCAGGATGTTCATAAGAAAGTCTTCCTTGCAGAGCAGCTCAGCTCCATGATTCAACATAACACTCCTCCTAAATTTAGGGATCCAGGAGCTCCCACCATTTCTTGCGGCATAGGAGATCATAAGATCGGGAAGGCATTACTCGATTTGGGGGCGAGCGTTAATTTGTTACCTTATTCGGTTTATGAGCAGCTAGGACTTGGCGAGTTGAAACCGACTAAGGTAACATTACAACTAGCTGATAGATCTGTCAAAGTGCCCCGGGGTATTGTTGAAGATGTGTTAATTCAGGTTGATAAATTTTATTTTCCAGTGGATTTCATAGTCATAGATACTCAGCCTGTCCAGAATCTTCACAGTCAGATCCCAGTCATCTTGGGTCGTCCATTTTTGGCCACATCTAATGCTATTATCAATTGCAGGAATGGAGTTATGAAATTGTCCTTTGGTAACATGAATATTAAACTCAATGTTTTTAATGCAGGACAACAATCCGCAGATTTGGATGACATATTTGAAGTGGACATGATCGAGAGCCTTGTGCAGGACTCCTTCCGTACATCTTTTGAAGATCCTCTTGAGACCTGCTTAGCACAATCGGGCATGGATTTTGACATTGATAGTCCCATCCATGAAGTTAATGCACTGCTCGACTCTACTCCTATCTTGGAGACTGAAAAATGGAGAGCGAAAGTGGAACCTCTTCATTTCCCGAGACGCCTCCCGACAAAGACACGGTTTCGAACTCGAGAAGACAAAGGCGAAGCAAAGCTACTTAATTTTCTTAAAGCATATAAGGCAAACAATTGAAAGGAAGATAGTGGAAATACTGAGGGAGTATGCCCCATCGTATGTACGGATCATCTTTGTGGAAATGTCGTGTGAAATGCAAAGGAAGCGTGATCCCAACATGGAAGAAGTCGTTCGGCAGAAGTCATTAAATTATTGTGACGACAGTGTCGATTACCTCCTTGCGAGATAGCACATGACTCATGGGAACTCACATCACTTATCCGGGATTGGTTAATTAAGGTGTTGAGGTAATTTCTTTGGCGGACCACTGGTTATAAAGATTATTTCATTTATGGTCCATTCTTGTCTGGTGAAGACGTTAAACTTAAGCGCTCTGGGAGGCAACCCAGCCTTTTCATTCCATTTACTTTTCTTAGTTAGTTACTTCAATGTTTGTGGGTAACATTCTGCAAACCCTCACGAGACTACAACTCGTCCACTAGGGGTAACCTAGGGGTTTAAAGGCTTGTTGCATGCGCTAAATGCAATCGAGAGCACCTGCAAAGTGGTATAGGGAGGATTTTCTTTTGTTTTTTTTTTTGTTATTTTTGCTTATGTTGATTTCTCTCTTGAGCTAACTCGCTTTTACGTTGAAATTTTTTGAGGAAGCTTCTTGATTCTCCGTCCAGGTACTATCTTTCCCTCATTCCTCTTTTATTATTCATTGTCCCATGTGTATTGCTTGCTTATTTCTTTTACATTGAGGACAATGTAGATTTTAGGTTGGGGGTGGGAGATTAGGTTACCTAATCAGTATTTTCTTGGTCTTGAGCAAAATTTGGAAAATTTTAAAATTTTTGCTAGACTTTCTATTGAATTCTAAGTGATTTTGAAGGATAGTTGTGATTTTTACATTATAAGATATGTGATGTTGGTAACTTATGACTCTTGGATTTGGCCATCTGCTTGATTTCACAGTCAATTTTGAATTGTTAATCCATGATTAGAAGTTGTAAACATTGATTGAGCTATGATTTCACATATCACATCTCGCTTACACATTAAGTTTCGGATCGATAACTGAATGATTAACTTGGTAAAAAGAAGAATTGAAAAAGTTAGTCGCATAATCGTCATCATAGGTTTGCTCCCTATAGATGAAGATTCGATTCCTCATAGTTGACATGAAAAAAAAATAGTTGACATGAAAAAAAAAAAAAAAAAGGTTAGGCGACAAGTTTTCGCCATAGGTTTGCTCCCTATAGGTGAGAATTTGATTCTCCTCATTTGTGTTACTGCTCATAAAGAAAACCAAAGGCTGGTAAAATGAAAAGTTAATCTGTGAGATAAGTGTTGGTTTCAAGTTTTGATTGTCACGAATTCCTAAAGATATCATGAAATTGACAATTGGATCTTTTAATGATTGTAAGCTGAGATGATACTATACATCTGTGGAACTCAATGTTTAGGAATGTTCTAATTGATGGATTAATATTTTGAAATTGATTATGAAGTTTACTGTAAGCTTGATTCTAAGAGAAAAATTCCACACACCAATCATGAATCTTAGAATTTTCACATCTCAGATATCTGTTCACAAGTCACTCTAGTTTACAGGAATTGTCTTTTATTTCTGAAATTATTTTTCGCATGTTTTGCTCGGGACTAGCAAAATGCTGGTTGGGGGTTGTGATCAGGGTCAAATATTGCATATCAGACCCCAGCAATTGCCTAATTTTACATACATGATAATGTTTAATGCCAGATTTTTCTCGTGTTTTTATTACAGGACGAAATCAGGAGCGTTAATTGGAAATTAATGTTAAAAGCGTGAAATTGATGTTCAGAAGTCATCAGAGCACGGGATGGACTCAGAGAACCAATGGTGACGATTTTACACGCCTGGGATCGGAGGAAAGCAAGCCAAAGGGGCTCGAAAAGGGTCCAGAATGAAAGATCACACGTTTTCCGCCATCCGATCAACTCGAAACTTCATACATGTGATGGGGGCCGTGAATTGACCGTACATATTAAATTTCAGCCATTGAAGATCTTGGGAAGTGGTCCAACGGACAGATCAGCCCATTAATCTTCACTTTGGGGCCCACCTGATATTTGGAACTGCCTCGAACTTGGTTTTGGCGGTTGAAAGTATATGAGGCAAAGGATGGACGGAGCAGATTTCTCGAACCAACACGGTGGAACCCATTACATGGCATGAGTGTACACTACACACATGCACTCCCGCACCGCACCGGTGTAGCCGAGGTCGGTCAGCGCCCGCTGACCGACGTTCTTTTGAAAAAACGTAAAGACGAACAGCGTCTTCTGCCGCCGACGCCGGTTCTACGTTGTGGGGCCCACTCGTCGACTGAAGTGAAAATCCGAACCGTCTGTTGTGTCGAGAGGAGGGGCATGACCCTCACCTAGGTGGAATTTTGGTCCCATACATACGAAAACACATAGATCGTCGAAAAACACCGGATGGACGGTGAGACGAGACCTCTGGTAGACCACACCGAAAATAGAAGAAAACTGATCATTTTCGACCGGTTTTCCGTCGTTATTCCAGTGAACGGAGTGGATTTTTGGTTCGATCAAAGAAGATGGACCCACCATCTCCACAGCGTCGGATCCGCGTCCGCGAAACGCACGACGGCTGCCGTTTTTCCGGAATTTGGTGGGCCCCGTACGTCATCTTTCTGACCGATCCGAGCCGTCCATCGTGTAGATGAGTTCGAGAACTACAAAACCATGTTGATCTTCCACTCCCATGCGTACACACGTGCGCGGTACAGAGGCCACAAACAGGCGGTCTTGTGACGTTCAAAACCGAGTTTTTCGTATTTTCTTCGTGGGCCACGTTAATGGACCTTCAAAACCACCCATTCTTGTGAAATTTCATCCGAATCCAATGGACGGGGTGGATTTTCCAGAAAAACACCTCTGTGGGGCCCACCGATCACGGTTGCGAAAATCGCACTTCGAGTCCGTCACGACTCGCCACCGATTCCACCATCCAGCAGGCTATAAAAGGGGAGTTTTGGACGTGGGGAAGTGATTTGATTCGAGAGAATTGGAGATCCAGAGCGGGAGAGAAGAAAGAGAAGGAGAAAAGAGAGAGATTGTTCGGTTTGGAGTTTTAATTTATGAATTTTATTTAATATTTTTTATGGATTTTATGGGTAACTAATCTCTCAGCTAGGGCTGAGATGAAGCCCCTAATTTGATCAGCTCTTGTATTGGTTGATTTACTTTGAATTTTAATTAATTTATTTTTTTTCTCTAAGTGGGCTTTATGGGTTTAAATTCCATACTTCTCCATCTATGAACTTGATCAAAGTATATAGATGGATGTTGTTTGGATGCTTATTACAGGTGCTTGTGTCTGATCAAGAACAGGTTTCCTATAGAGGAAGAAACAGGATGCTTTAATGAATGTACATTCCATGTGCCCGACCAAGGACATGGAATTTGTTATTCATGGCATTGCTTAAAGGAATTAGACAGTCTGTATGCCCGATTTAGGACACAGATTGTGCTTTCTCTATTTAAGTGGTATCAATCTAGATCAAGGTGAATCAACAGACAAAACAAGGGTTAGGATAATTAGGGGTGGATTCGAAAGTCCTAGTGTTTTCTCTCTGATTGAATTTTCTTCCCTATTCTTAATTGTTTTTCCTAAAATTGTGCTTAATAGTTTAGTTCATTATTCATTGGATTAGTTAAGAAGAATCATAGATTTGAATTGTGACAACCAGTCCTCGTGGGATTCGACCTCGATCTTACCGAGTTTATTACTACATCACAACCCTATACTTGGGGAGTGAACAGTTGTATAGGTTGTAGGTTATGAAATAGCTAACCTATTTCATTATATAGTTTACCAAACTGCCGTATACAGAAACTTAGCAATTCTATCGACTCCGTTTCGATTCTACGATATAAGGTGCGGAATTTAGCTGTATAGGTTATGGTTTTCAATGCTCTCAATGTCAGATAATGATAGATTCATGATCTGTATGCAATTGCACATGTACAAAGTACTTTATGTTTTCAGTTTCGATTAAAGACGTAAAATATAGAATTTTATATATTCCAGGTATTCGTAGAAAATACCGTATACGTATAAATTTTTGAAATGTGTTTGCCATGATTATTTTCTGTATTAATATAATATATATGGATAAAATGCTTAGTTGGTGAAAGGACTCAACATAATAGATGATTTGTTAATATACACTATGTAAGTAGAAATGGTGTATTCTAGAAAGTACCGTATATGTATAAATTTTGGAGATGTGTTTGTCATGATTATTTGTTGTATGAATATATTATATATGTGTAAAATATTTGCTTAGCAAAAGAACTCGCCCTAATACATGTTTTGCTAGTATACACTATGTATGTTGTAATAGTGTACTCTAAGTGTGTGTGAAAATGCTTGTGAGAGTAAGTATTTGGATGATGGTACCTTAGGTGGGTGTTGAGATGGGATTCTCAACTACCTTAGAAACATGTATGATTTCCCCCATGTGGGTTGTTCACTTTAACCACTTCCTTATGAAATATATGTGTTTATATTCCTGTTTATATAGTGCTTCATAACATGCTTTATAACATGCTTATAATATGTTGTATGATATGCTTGTTAACATGCTCAACTTCTTGTATGATTTTATTTATGTAATGCATATGTTTAAATTCATGTTTATGTTGTATGATCCATCATGGGTGATGGGGGAGTGGTGTAACGATTCCGTACAATAGCCCTGACAGCCCTAAACGGATAATAGCATACTTTGATTGTATGATTTGAATCTTGATCCATTACTGCTTTAACTATCTGTAATTGAATGTGATTGGGGCTATGATTATAGTTCAGGTAATCTGTAACGTGATTGAATTCGTGGCTGAGATTCATTTGCCACGTGAGATGTATTCGACAAACCCGAGTCGTACTTCGGTTGGAGATAGTGGTTGGGCACACGAAGTGCTTTTTCACTTCATATCATTCAACTTGTATTGCGCTCGAGCTAGTCAGGCCCATCAGATAACCCGATATGTCTAATGTATGTTTACCATGTTTGGTCACCACTGCTTGAACCTAGGGTACTAAACTTACCAGTGGAATCCTGTTTACCATGGTACCTCGATCTACTAAGACTCATGAGTCGGGCATGGTGGTATGGGACACCGTGGTTGAGCTGTCGGCCTACGCTGGGGCCACGTGCCTCCCCGTAGTGACCAGTGAGCAACTAGACTCGTGAGCCGATTATGGTAGTATGAGACACTATATTCGAGCTGTCGGCCTACATTGCTTAATGGGTGATGGGGGAGTGGTGCATCGATTCTGTGTAACAGCCCTAGCAGCCCTGACCGTAACCGGTGTAGTGACCTCGAGCATACTCTAAATTTGCGGTGAGGCGATGAGCCTTCCTGTAGTAACAGAGTATAAACTAGGCTTGTATTGATAAGGTGATGGGGGAGTGGTGTAATGATTCCGTGTAACAGCCCTGACAACCCTTACATCGACCTAGAAACACACCATCGTATGAGATTGTCTAGGACTGACGACCCTAGAATGGATCATGTTTGGGAATGATACAAGGGAGGTACCTTAGTTTCCCAATACTGTTGTTTGAAATGGACTAATAATAACTCAGTAATCATGCTCATCATGCATTGCATGTGCCTGAAAGATGTGGAGCACTGAGGGATGAAAGCATGCCGCAAATGTAAGATCGTGTCACACGAGGGTGTGTGTGGTGAGGGCATACATCATGACTGCATTCTTTCTTGCATTAATAAGAGTATTTAGAAGTGTTTTGATTGTACTGCTTTATCATTACTGCTTGACTATTTTCATAACATATTAACCTATGCTTTTTTATTCCACTGAGTTAGTCACTCACTCCCACGTTACGGGATGGTGTTGTACACACCAACCAGATTTGTTGAGTTTCAGGTGATGGAAATGCTTTTGAAGCAGAGTCGGACTACTACTATGATGTTGAGGAGGAGTTCTCCTACATGTAACTCTCTGACAGGTCTATGAAGACCTGGTATTATATTAACGGGGCTATGATACTTGGGATAGGAGACATTACACTTCCTCACATTTGGTATATTTAAGAATTGTACTTATAGTTATTTAACCTGGTAACATTATCACACTCTGGAGACTCACCACTGTTTTTATATTATATATATCTATCATAGTCTTCCGCTTGCAATTTAACTGTCTCTGGAGTATGATATGTTGTTTTGGCTTAATCTCACTCATGTTCACTACTCTAATACAAACAACATTCAATCATCATTCATTTTGTTGCATAAGTGATGCGTTGGAACTCGGGAGTTGAGTTTATGCTCGACCCCCGATTTTCAGGGTGTTACATACTCACTCCCACGTTACGGGATGGTGTTGTGCACACCAACCAGACTCTGTCTCAAGTTTAGATGAGCTGACGACTCAGGAGGCTGAGCCGGACTATGACGAGGACCAGGACGAGTTCTCATTTATGCAGTATTCTGGCGGCTTCGACTAGACTGCCGGATCGACGGAACTTGCAGGGATTACTCCTTAGTTGAAATTTTGACATTTTGTTCATAAAACAGACATATGTATATGGTGACTCAGATGGGTTCATACTCTGGAGAATGAAATGATTTTATTTCTTTTACATACATATATATATATAGTTCAGTCTTCCGCTTGCTTTTATACAATTGATCTGGAGTATGAATTACTGTTTTGGTATAATCTCACTCATGTTTATTGCTCTAACACAGACAACATTTAATCATCATTATTTATATTGCATAAGTGATGCGTTCGAACTCGGGTGTTGAGTTATACTCGACCCCCGATTTTCAGGGTGTTACAGAAAGTCAGAGAGAAGTTGGAGTCACTTCTGAGATTCGATCCCTGCTATTATATATGCCTATCCATCACTACCAAATCGCTATTCCGGTGATTCTAACTTCGTTCTTAGGTAAAAAAACCTAACCCTAATCTGTTCTAGGGTTTTAAATAGTGAAATGATGAAATAACTAACTTAGTTCATGCTATAGGTTGTCATTCTGTCGGTGACAAAGAATACGTGTTTAAAACGGCTCCGTTACGTGTCTACCAGCATAAGGTGCGGACTATAGACGTATAGGTTATGGTTTTCAAGGCTTTCAATGATGGTTAATGATTTATTCTTGATGTGGGTGCTATTTCACATGCATAAGTGATGTCCGCTTCATTTTTCAGTTATACGTTAACTAGGTTAAATATACTGTATTCCTCGTATTTGTAGAAAATACCGTATACGTATGAAATTTGGATTTGTGCTTGCCATGATTAACTACCGTCTATGTATGCTAGATGTATGTATTATAACTCTTGGGCGAGAGGATTAGCCCTAATCCATGTTATATCAACATACGTTGTGTATGTTATTATGTGTAGCTTAAGTGTTTGTGAAAGTGATTGAATGAGTATAGAATTTGCATTCATACTTGCCATGACTAACTGTCATGGATATATGACTGGCGTATAGGTCACAACTCCTTAGCCAAAGGATCTACCCTAATATGTGATGTAGCCAACATACGTCATGTATGTTGGAAAGTGTAGTCTTAAGTGTTTGTAGAAATGTTTGCATGAGCAAGTAGGTGTTAAGTTGTGCTAATTAAGGGTGTCGAGACGAGATTCTCGACTGGCTTAAAGATGTGTATGATTTCCTCCATATACTGTATACGATAATACCTATTTTATTTATGAAATGTGTATGTGTAAGAATGTGTATGTATAGATTCATGTTTAACTTGTATCTTATAACATAATCAAATGCTTATTGGATTTGAATTGTTTATTCATTACCGTTGATTTCCTCATATGATTCTTCATTGAAACTAAATGTGGTTGGGGCTATTATATAGTCCAGGCAATCGGTAACAGGCCTTGATTAGGTGGCTGAGGTCGTTTCGCCACATAAGACACGTTCGATGAATCCGAGTCGTATGATGGTCCCTGACAGTGGTACCTTGTCGGCTATTTTTGTGTACGCTCGTACTAGTCGAACCGGTAAAGCAACCCAATTGGCCCGATGTATGTTCAAAATGTTTGGACGCTACTGCTTGAACCTAAAGTACCAAACTCACTAGTGAAAACCCCGTTAAGCTTGGTACCTCGATCCGCTAAGAGTCATGAGCTGGGCATGGTGGTATGGTACACCGTAGTTGAGTTGTCTGCCTACGCTGGGGTGACGAGCATCCCCGTAATGACCAGTGAGCAACCCAAACTCGTGGGCAGAATATGGTGGTAGGGAACACTGTATTCGAGTTGTCGGCCTCCATTAGTGCAACCTGGCTGTGGTCCCTAGTTGGGTTCGCGACGAGCCTTCGAAAATAGACTGTCAGCTGGTAGGGCGTTGGTAGAGTGACCTTGAGTACAAAATAGGCCTACCCCGGCACAGCCTAACTATGGTCCCTAGTTGGGTTGGAGACGAACCTTCGAAAATAGACTGCCAGTTGGTAGGGCGTTGGTGGTAGTGACCTGAACTTGCCTATCGTATGTGATTAACTAGGATTGATGACCCAAAATTGATCATTATTTGGAAATTGATATAAGAGAGGTACCTTAGTTTCCCAATTTTGCTGTATTGAACGGATTAATAACAAACTTGGTAATCATGCTCATAACATCGCACTGCATGTGCCCCGAGTTGAAGAGCACAGAGGGAAGAAAGCATGCCGCAACCGTAAGATGGTGTCGCACGAGGGAGTGTAGGCGAGTGCATGCATCATTATTCATAGCATTCTTGCATTAATAAGAGTATTCAGGGATGTTTGATTTTACTGCTTTATCATTATTGCTTGACTGAATTGATAACATGTTAACCTTTACTGTATAGTTCCGCTGAGTTGATCACTCACTCCCACGTTATGGGATAGTGTTTTAAACACCAACCAGACTCTGTCTTGATTTCAGATGACGACGTGACCCCTGAGGCAGAGCCTGATTACTATGACGATCAGGATGAGTTCTCGTATATGCATTTCTCCGGCGGTTTCTCTTAGGCCGTCCGGATCGACGGGGCTACAGGGCTTATCAGTGTAGTTGGACTACTTTTTTTTAACATTTTGATTTTGAAACTATTACATGTATATGGTGACTCAGTGATGTATTCATACTCTAGAGACCGATCGAAGATTTATGGCTCATACATGTGCATATATACAACTTTTAGTCTTTTGCTTGCGTTGTATAAACTGATCTAGAGTATGAGTTACTGTTTTGGTATAATCTCACTCATGATTAATGCACTAACATAGACAACATTTTAATCATAAGTATATATGTTGCATAAGTGATGTTTTGGAACTCGGGAGTTGAGTTGCTACTCGGCCTCCGATTTTTAAGGCGTTACAAGTTGGTCTCAAAGCATGATTTGGATTAAACTGGACCTGGGTTATGGTCACACGACATACACTGACACATTTTCCACTTAGGTGGGTGCGAGAATAAGTAGAAACAAGCTTAGGTTTCCTAGTTTCGCCAATTGAAGAAATTCATCGAAATGGATCACCGAGATCGAGTCCGTACACATACGTGATCACTTAAGGCGACCCCGGATCTTTCCTAGACCGTTTATCGATGGTTTAGATAGTAAATCACCTTTTCTCAGCCCTTAATACTGTACAGATGCAGTTGTACATCAGAAACATACCCCGAAAGGACCCGAAAGGACTCAAATCGGAGTCGGGGGCCAAACCGAGCAAGTCCAGGGGGACCCAAGGTAGGCCCTGTACGTTTTTTGGACCAATGGGGGGGGGGAGGACCTAGCCCAAAGGGCGAGATATCGGTAGAACCTCCAGAGACTGGCGAGGACCTCGCCGGTTTGGCGAGGCCTTGCCACCTAACGGGCCTGGCTAGGCGGGCCGGCTCGGGCCGACGCATCCTTGGGGTTATGTGGCCCACTGATGTGGGGTTTTTCGTTTTAAACCCCCCTTACGATGCCCCTCCTTCACAAACCACTACTCCAAGCTCTCCTTTTCTTCAAATCACCCCACCAAGAGTTCTCTCTTCCATTTTTGTACACCCTCTCCACTACCCTACTATAAACCCTTCTCCATTGCTGCCTACCCTCTCCATTCTCTCTCGTTTAAGCTCTTAAACCCCCCATTTGAGTCTCAAATTCGTGTAAACCCACTCACCCATCTGATCTCTTCATTTTCCTTCTTTTACCCCCATCATTTGAGCCTTGACACACCCTTTGAAGGCTCAAATCTGTGGAGACCTAAAGACCTCATCCCTTTCCTCCATTTTCTTCACTTTTTCATGGCTCTATTTGAGGTTATTACGACCATTTTCTCAATTTCCACCATTCTTTCTCTCATGGGAAATAGAAAGGGTGCCGTGGATGAAGTCGGGCCTAGTCGCCCCACTCGTTCAAGGAGACCGAGTGGCGCCACCGCAAGCACGGGCATTGAACGTGAGATGCAGACTAAGTGGGACCTCGATCCCCAGGCTCCTCTCCCAAGAACTCTACTGGTGGAGTTGTCCCATGGAAGATATGCGGGCCGTAGGGTCCTTTTTGAACCTCAGGTGGATGGGCAGCTCTTTAGGGAGTATCTGTTATTGGAGCGCCTGGGTGAAGCCAGGTGGGGCCTTCCGTTTTAAGAAAAATATCATGCAAATGTGGGTACCATCCGAGCTTTATATGCCCACATTCAAGGGCCTACATTGGAGCCCTGATAGTTCAAGATTCCCATGGAAAGAGGTCGGGAGGCCACAATTGATGCTGGCCTGATAGATCGACTCATGGGAATACCGCTTGGCGAAGTCCACGCGAGCGAGAAGAATCTGAAGAGTGCATGTGAAAGGGATCGCTGTACACGTTTCCTTTGTGTTCGACTGGTTCAATGACAGCCAAACAATAGCCTCCTGGCATCAAACATGACAGATGATTTCTGCCTACTCTACCATATCTGCACGTTTAACGTCTGCCCCAGGTGGAGCAACCGCAGCGAGTGTATGCGCTTGATGGTAGACTTTCTATACTAAGCAGGGAAGGGAGAGAAGTTGTGCGTGCCTACATTCATGTTGCGACAGATAGTTCATACCGCATGCTCCAATAGAAGGACTGATTCGCTCCCCTTCGGCAGACCAATATGCAAGATTGCACACGAGTTCGGCTACGGACTTGGCGCAGAACTCCTAGTGCTACAACATTTCATCAATGAAACTACTCTCAATCAGATGGAAATCGGGCCACGACAACGACAAGCCTGACTTGAGGAGAGTGAGGATGAGACGGAGAGTGAAGAGGAAGAGAGTGACGAAGAAGGTGGAGCTGAAATAGAAGAGGAAGAGAGCAAGGAAGAAGAGGAGGCCCAGGACACGGAAGAGAGCTCCCCTCCTATGACACAGGAGCATGACACTGACCGGGCTGCTAGGGATGCCCGTTTAACTCGACTTGAGGAGGGTCGGCTGTCCTACGACAGGATATGATGGATCTCCAGGGCCTCGTGAAACATAAGTTTAAGAAGGTGACTTGCACCTTAAAAACTATCCTGTGCTGTCTGCGAGATAAGGGTGCCCCTCCTCCTTTGCCAGACTCGGATGCCTAGTCATTCATGCTGTCGCCCTGTGGCTTGTTTAGTGGCTGTGATAGAATCTTTGTGTTTTCATGTTGATAGGCCTAGTAGTATAATAGTTGGTAGTATATTTTAAATGTTTGAAGTCTTAGTTGTATTAGCTTACATGCATTTTCTGTCATGATTCATGTAACACTGTGTTTCATGTATTATGACACTTTTAGTAAATGAAATGCATGAGGTTGCTTTACTATGTGTATGAATGCTACGTAATATATTTGTGTGTATGCTGAATCTGACCTGGGTTGCACCCTATGTTGAATATAGAGAATGCCACCTGCGGTCATGCGGAGCACAGCAAGCCTCACACTTACTGATTTGATGGACCAGGCACCTCCCCGGAGTGATGGTCGTACAGTCCCTGGTTCGAGCCCGGTTTGAGAGATTATGCCTGAGTCTCAGCCTTCTACTAGCTCAACAGTTGGGCCGTCACCTTACACACCACCGGTTCGTGAGCAACATCGTGTGTCTTCTTCGACACATCATGTGCCTCAGTCGGCCCCACCTACGAAAAGGTTGGAGCAGTTATTGATGATGATGGACTAGCAGCTTGTGCAGCACAAACAGCAGCAGATGTAGCATCAGCTGCAGCAGCAACATATTTTGGCCACTATTGCAGGGGCCCTAACTCAGGGTGGGAGTGCGACTCCACCTTCACCATCTGTACACCCTACTGAGACTGTAGGGCCTTCCGCTGAGGATGAGGGTGTGACTTTACCTGCTCCTGTTATATACCCTACGGAGAGCTTGGGTACTAGTGGCCTTCTAGAGCGATTCCAGCGCTTGCGGCCCCCTACCTTTATGGGTTCCCATAGACTCGAGGAGGCTAAGTACTGGATAAATCTCATCTCTAAGATGTTGAAGCCATTGCACTGCACTGAGGTAGAACAAGTTGAGCTAGCCACCTATATATTCGAGAAGGAGGCTAGTTTATGGTGGGACAACGTCTTATAAATGGTTCCCATAGGACACGTGTGGACTTGGGGTGCATTTGAGACACACTTCCACGAGAAATATTTCCCCCTCGCATACCGCTATGAGAAGGAGGGAGAGTTCCTTTGCCTCCGACAGGGGGGCATGACGTGGCAGAGTACAAGAACAGGTTCACAGAACTAGCCAGATATGCTCCTTTGATACTAACTGATGAACCGATGAAAATGTGACATTTTTCAGATGGGTTGCGGCCCGATATCTGCACTCAGACGAGTTACGCTAGCATTTCCAATTACGCTGAGCTAGTCAACATGTCTCTAAGAGCTGAGCAAGATTGAGACAGAGTTTCTCAAACATGTATACCAATGGGCCCGAGGCCTCAGCTCGAATCACAGGACCAGCCAGTCCTAGGTAGGAGGCCACATGTAGACTTGCCTCCCAGGCCCATGGCTCTGTCAACCCAGCAAAGGCGAACGAAATGTTGGTGTACATATTGCGATAAAGGCAGACACACTGAACCCTTTTGTTTCACCAAGATGAAAGACAACGGTGTCACGCCACCTCAGAAGATCGACCGTCGGCCACCACGTGATGTAGCGACTCCACCTCTAAGATCTGCATCACCAACATAGCCATTTTACCGACCACCTGTATCTCAAAATAGGCCGCCTCAAAGACATATGACATCTCAACCTAGCCATCCTCAACAAGCCCGTGTTCATGCACTTGTAGTTGAAGCACCTGAGTCAATAGTTGTAGCGCCTTTGACCTTTAAGGTCACTGCTCACATTCAAGGTATACTTGTATTCCTATTGGCAGACACTAGGTCTATTAAACCAATTCGTATGAAAGAATAGGCCTAACAATGGATTACTATCCTCATTATAAAAATAATATGGTAACTAGAGAGGACAAATATGTTGCAAATAATAGAAGTGTTGAAACGGAAAATTCCTACAACTGCGAGTTGCCAATAGGCTGGTCATACCTTTTCATATTAAAGTTTAGTATTTGGTGTCTATTTAGGAATTATTTGTAATCCTACTAGGAATCATCCCGTGGTTAAATTTAAATTATAGATATAAATATGCATATCTGTATATAGATATATATTTTAATTGTCTTTGTGTAATTAAATTAGGACCCTCGGGTAGAATTGAGTTTCATAGTTTAATACTCCGTAAGCTCATGTTGGAGGCGAACCACAGTAAGGTTATAAGTTTCTTATTTCCCTTGTAAATTCAAGGTTCATACTGCGTCAAGGAGATGTCCTTTTTCTTTCCCTTCCCACGGCCTTATGTTGCTATCATTCCCAACTTCTGCAATATTTTAGGACTCTCGACTCTTCCCTACCTCCCAAAGTTAATGAAATCAAAGTGCAAATATGCTCATAACCCCCTAGCTGTATGATTGAAGTGGTGACCTACAACTATAATATTAGGAGATTGAAAACCCTTCTAGTATAGTCTTTTGACTATGAGCGTCGGGAAAGAACTTATTATCCACCAAGTTAAACATAGGTTAAATAAGAACTCTCATTGAACAAGAACCAAAGGACAACCTTATAGACATGAGGCTTGAACCTCCTAGCGAATTATAATACTCCTTAAATACTTAGGATGATCTGATTTCAGAATTTCAGAACCATATCCGTACGAGGCATTCGTGGCTCAATTCTCAATCCTGGGTGATTACCAAAGGACTCACTGCTTGACCGAGCATAAGACCAGGATCCATCAGGATTAAGAAGGGATACAATGTGTTGTTTACCCTGGTCAGGCGGGCAATCGACATATCGGGTTCGAGCCTACCACAGCTGACTTTCCGTATTAGCCCAATCATAAATGGTAGAACATACCACCCTTAGGCGAACTTTAATATTAAACACTTAGCACGATAATAATAACTTGGACAATTATCTTCAAACCTCAAACGTAGAAACTTTTAAGGGGGGTAGACCATTATGAGCTAGGCTAGTGTAGCTATTATATACCCTAATACGTATATAAACCTCAAACCAACAAAACTAACCTAAAAACCTTTACTAATTACCCTTAGATAATTTCGAGGATGAAACTTTTCTTTAAGGGGGGTAGATTGTAACGTCCCAGAAAAATCCGCACAAAGACTCGAGTACCAACTCAGGCAGAAATCACTCAGGACCAAATCCTTTAAAAATTAAACAAAATTAACTAAGTGTTAAACTAGCGTAGTTATGAAATCTGCTTGAATCACTTTAAATACAATCTGTAAGACCAAAAACTTGTAGAATCATTGACGCTAGGTTACCCTAAAATCTAGGATCAATCTCATTACCCAGTTGCTCTCTGGAGCACATTGAAACTCCGTATCGGATCTGGATCGCACGTCGAAAGTCCGATTACTACGAAATTATATAATTAAGACCGCCTTGCTGGACTTGACCACCACCTCGAAAATCAAGTCCAGATAGTGTCCCGAAGCTATTAGCTTGAGCCCGGATGAAGTGTGTGAGAAACGTAGATATCTTAGAAATAAAAATCTAAATTTAAGTTATCTGAGACTTGTCATTTGCGAGCCGAATATAAGGATTCAGTCCGTCAGAATTTGACCCAAATACACCCTTGGATCAAGAGAAATTTCTTATACATGGCAGTGTACTTGTGACGCTGATCGAGTTTCGGTGACCGTCGAACGAAAACTGGTCCACCGTGGTCGATCTGTAAATTGGATCGAATTAAAAACTTAACTCGACCTAGATCCATGGTCAGGGAGCTTAAGTCCGACCTTTGGTTCAAGGGGGGCCTCCAGAAGTGCTCTGTTAGCTGAAACAGATGCTCTTTGGACATAACCTAAGTACACCTTGGTCATGGGGTCATTCCCATCAGTTCCGGGCCTATATAAGGACCTTAAGCCCTCTCTCTTTCCTTTTATACGAATTTGAGGGAAACCCTAGGGGAGAGAAGAGAGTAAAGAGAGAGAAAGTGAGAGAGAAGTTGGAGTCACTTTTGGGATTCGATCCCTGCTATTCTACGTGCCTATCCATCACAACCAAATCACTATTTCAGCGATTCTGACTTCGTTCTTAGGTAAGAAAACCTAACTCTAATCTGTTCTAGGGTTTCAAATAGTGAAATGATGAAATAGCTAACTTAGTTCATGCTATAGTTGTCATTCTGCCGGTGACAAAGAATACGTGTTTAAAACGGCTCTGTTATGTGTCTACCGGCGTAAGGTGCGGACTATAGACGTATTGGTTATGGTTTTAAAGGCTTTCAATGACGGTTAATGATTTATTCTTGATGTGGGTGCTATTTCACATGTATAAAGTGATGTCCGTTTCTTTTTTCAGTTATACTTTAACTAGGTTGAATATATTGTATTCATCGTATTTGTAGAAAATATCGTATACATATGAAATTCAGATTTGTACTTGCCATGATTAACTGCCATCTATGTATACTAGATGTGTGTATAATGACTCCAGGGTGAAAGGATTAGCCCTAATACATGTTATATCAACATACGTTGTGTATGTTATTATGTGTAGCTTAAGTGTTTGTGAAAATGACTGAATGAGTATAGAATTTGCATTCATGCTCGCCATGACTAATTGTCGTGGATAGATGACTGTCGTATAGACGACGACTCCTTGGCCAAAGGATCTTCCCTAATACGTTATGTAGCCAACATACGTTATGTATGTTGGAAAGTGTAGTCTAAGTGTTTGTGGAAATGTTTGCATGAGCAAGTAGGTGTTAAGTTGTGCTAATTAAGGGTGTCGAGACTAGATTCTCGACTGGCTTAAAGATGTGTATGATTTCCTCCATATACTGTATACGATAATACCTATTTTATTTATGAAATGTGTATGTGTAAGAATGTGTATGTGTAGATTCATGTTTAACTTGTATCTTATAACATGATCAAATGCTTATTGGATTTGAAGTGTCTATTCATTACCGTTGGTTTCCTCATATGATTCTTTGTTGAAATTAAATGTGGTTGGGGCTATTATATAGTCCAAGCAATCGGTAACAGGCCTTGATTAGGTGGCTTAGGTCATTTCGTCATATAAGACACGTTCGATGAATCCGAGTCGTACGATGGTCGCCGACAGTGGTACCTTGTCGGCTATTTCAGCGTACGCTCATACTAGTCGAACTGGTCAAGTAACTCGATTGGCCCGATGTATGTTCACCATGTTTGGACCCTACTGCTTGAACCTAAGGTACCAAACTCACCAGTGAAAACCCCGTTAACCTTGGTACCTCGATCCGTTAAGACTCATGAGTCGGGCATGGTGGTATGGTACACAGTGGTTGAGCTGTCGGCCTACGCTGGGGTAGCGAGCCTCCCCGTAGTGACCAGTGAGTAACCCAAACTCGTGAGCTGAATATGGTGGTATGAGACACTGTATTTGAGTTGTCGACCTCCATTGGTGCAACCTAGCTATGGTCCCTTGTCGGATTCACAACGAGCCTTCGAAAATAGACTGCCAGCTAGTAGGGCGTTGGTGGAGTGACCTCGAGTACAAAATAGGCCTACCTTGTCACAGCTTGGCTATGGTCTCCAGTCAGTTTGACAACGAGCCTTCGAAAATAGACTGCCAGTTAGTAGGGCGTTGGTGGTAGTGACCTGAACTTGCATATCGTATGTGATTAACTAGGATTGATGACCCTAGATGGATCATTGTTTAGGAATTAATATAAGGGAGGTACCTTAGTTTTCCAATCCTGTTGTATGAAAATGATTAATAAAAACTTGGTAATCACGCTCATAACATCGTACTGCATGTGCCCCGGGTTGAAGAGCATAGAGGGAAGAAAGCATGCTGCGACCGTAATATGGTGTCGCACGAGGGAGTGTAGGCGAGGGCATGCATCATTATTCATATCATTCTTGCATTAATAATAGTATTCAGGGATGTTTGATTTTACTGCTTTATCATTACTGCTTGACTGAATTGATAACATATTAACCTTTGATGTATAGTTCCACTGAGTTGATCACTCACTCCCACATTACAAGACGGTGTTTTAAACACCAACCAGACTCTGTCTTGATTTCAGATAATGACGTGACCCCTGAGGCGGAGCCTAAGTACTATGACGATCAGGATGAGTTCTCATATATGCAGTTCTCCAGCAGTTTCGCTTAGGTCGTCCTGATCGACAGGGCTACAGTGTTTATCAGTGTAGTTGAACTACTCTTTTTTTTTAACATTTTGATTTTGAAACTATTACATGTATATGGTGATTCAATGATGTCTTCATACTCTGGAGTCCGATCATAGATTTATGGCTCATACATGTGCATATATACAACTTTTAGTCTTCTGCTTGCGTTGTATAAATTGATCTAGAGTATGAATTACTGTTTTGGTATAATCCCATTCATGGTTAATGCACTAATACAGACAACATTTTAATCATAAGCATATATGTTGCATAAGTGATGTTTTGGAACTCGGGAGTTGAGTTGCTACTCGACCCCCGATTTTCAAGGCGTTACATGTCCTCAATGTAAAAGATATAAGCATGCAATGCACATGAGACAACAAAAGTAAAGGAGAAGTGATGGAATGGTTGTCATGCCCCAAACCCAGAAATCGGGCTCACAAAATTTCCGATCACTGAATCCATTACCGACAACCTCCGTAGTATCCCATTCTCGGCTCCCAGCGCCCATACGCCAGATTCCGATCCTGGGATCCTACAAAGGATTTTTTAACGTACATTTAACTCCTATAAGCATAACCACAAGTTTACCCAAATCACAAAGGCAATGTCATCATCACATATCCACTAATATAAACAGTTGAATACAGCACTGAAAGGGAAATACATATATCAAAAACCGAAGCTCCAGATGACAACTGCATGCTCCAAGCTCAACGTGCTATAACCTAACGCCAACTACAAGCATCTATTGTGCATGAGCTTATAGAAAGCTTATTGGGTGGTGTAAGTGTGTGCACAAGGTAAGTATCAAGCATGCAATATCAGAGCAATGCAGAAACATGTTGGTAAATCAAATATCATATATTGAGGATGCAATGCAATATGATAATCCTGACGAGTCCACAAATACCATCGGCTGTATCTAAGCCATATAAATGTAGAAACATAGCAACCCAGAATGTCATATACTGCGGACGTAATGCAATATGCAGATCCTGTCAAGCCTATAATACCATCAACCTTATTCAGGAGATGGAATATAGAAGCAAAGTAAAACAAATGCTATGTGTTGAGGATGCATTGTAATATGTTGTAACGACCCCAAAAGAAATTCTTTGTTTACATAAATTTACAATTTAAATAGGTCAAACCATCCCCCACTTGAAACAAACATTTCAACTGATAACCATTATCTAACTCTAAAAAACCCAAGCTACTAACTAACACAACTAAAGGGGGACTAACCGTCTAACTGGAATTACCTACACTAAGATTTCTAGTACCAGCCCTTATAAGAGTAGAAACAAGCTAACCTTTAAACCGTAGACTCTAGGTAAAACTCCTAGACTTATGGTCGGCATGGATCAAATCAGATCATGACGTGGACCCCACATCCAGGCCATGAGTGTACACAGTAACGTTCACATGCGGTGCGCTGGATCAAGTCATCGGGTCAAAGCAACTTTGACCTGATGAAATTCGCAAGGTGTCCGGAATTCCTAAAAAATCCCCCCCCCCAGCGTCGTTCCATCTAAGCCGACCATTTGGCGGGGCAAACCAACAATCCCCGAATACAAAATCCAAATCCAAACCGTGCATCACGTCCAGTGGGCCCCACCTACCTGGATCATGTTATGATTATCGATTAAAAACCATTGGTACCACATCTGTCAGCGACTGATCAATGAACGGATTGGGATGGTGCTGACAAGGGCAGTAGATCCACGTTTGTAGTATCTCTCACTTATCCGACCGTTGGAAACTGCCTGTGGATAGCCACGAACGCACAAGAAATCCCAGTCACCCCTACCCTTTCTAAAAGTAGCTACCTACTCGCCAGAATGCGGAAGGAATATTGCAAAATATAGGTATCTCAATCTTCTCCATTCCTTGGTTTCTAGAAGACTCAACGGAGCATCGTGAGACGTTGAGGTTAGGTTTCGTAAGGGAAGCACCTGGCGGACGAGTTTTTAGGGAGAATTTGAAACGGTGAATAAGTTCTCACTTGAAATGAAATCATCTTAATCTGAGGCCACCCTTGCTCCGTAAAATGAACCCTACATTACTTATAAGTCATATCAGGACCATCCAAACGGCCCTGATCTTAGGATTAACCACTCAGTTAAAAATTGTCATTTTCATCAGTTGTCTTCCTAAAACTGACAGTGAAACCCATCCTTTTAAGATCGGGTCCTTTCACTAATCCGAAGTGTCCATTGTGTCGCCCATCAAACCCAAAACCCATCCGTGAATAACACTTGGACCCATGCACACGATCAGTTACTTGAGAGAATTATGATGGTGGTATTCTCTCTGCCGGCTTGGTTTAAGAGCCCACTAATCCTTGCGATTAGCTGGTGATGTTTCTAGAAACAGTAAGACTATAAATAGCAGCACATTAGGGCGTATCCCAAGATAAGAAGGACAAAGAAATAGAAAGAGAGAAATGGAGAGTGTGAGCGGGCGCAGCTGGAGTGAGTTGCTAATTTGATAGCAACTCGACTCGGTTTCAGTCGTCGTCTGTTAGGGAAGAAAGATAGAGGAAGACAGGAGGAGAGATAGAGAATAGGGGTGAGATTTAGAGGGAATGAGTGAGAGAAGAAGAGAATAAGGGTGATGGGAAACAGATTGCATAACCAGTTGCAACCCGAGTTAGTTGAGCGATTCGTCTGCTGTATAGAGAACAGAGGGAGAGCAGTAAGATAGTGAGATAGGAGGAAGTATGAGAGAGAGATAACAGTGGAGGCAGCTATTGGAACCTGTTTTCAACTGCTGTTTTAGCTCATCCTGAGCCAAACGAGCCTGCACTCCAATCGCCATCCAGCCGCATCATCGGCTGGTGTAGTCAGTTGTCCCAAACCGTCATTCAGCATCCGAACAGTGCCCTGAATCAGGTAATGCTCATTGCCCTTCCTCTGTTAATAACAAACTCGTCAACTTGACTGACTGAGTTCACAGCCACCTTAATCCAATTTCAGACTGAGTCACTCAACTACCCGTCCCAAGCTGAAAACCTTAATCTGAATCCATGGTTGTGGTCAGTTTGCCACAAAACACCCACACCATAAGATACTTCGAATCAATCTCGACCACTGTTAGAGAATTACACCTAACCATCGAATGGGTTGTCTGAGTCAAGGGATGTGGAATGCAACTCCCATCTATGTTTCAGGTGGAACCCAGCCTCATGTCGAATCTGAGGAATCTCCCAACTCAGCCCTTAAAATCGACATCAGCTCAGACATTCCAACCGAACTGATCTACCTTAAGATTACACGTCTAAATTTGTGAATGTCTAAATGCCTAGCTGAGTAGCTCAGTGATTAACGCCTAAATTAAATAGACAGGATGTATTCCTACCTAAAGCTTGAAGCATACACTAGACGTTTAGGACCTCGACATCAGAACTCTACAACAGATGGGTTTTCTCTAATGAAGAACCAACTGTTGTAGGTTGTGACGTTCTGCCAGGTCAACTCAGTAGGAACTCGGAGAAACTAAGAATGACTCACTAACACCTTGTAACATGTCACATCAGGTGTTCGTACCCACTGTCATCTTGTTTGAAGAGTAATCCCCTTCAAATCAAAGAAACAAACATCTTGGGCTTCTCTTGTAGGAGCCACGGACCAAGATCAATACCAAGGTGAGGAGCATCCCCCATAGCTTCTTCCTTTCGCTAATTTCCATATGGATTAAATCTCAAATGTATAGAATCATTGATTCATAGGTATTGTGACTTTCTTGTATTAATCGTTTTAATGTCATATTTCCTTAAAATTTATGTGCATGATATATTATCTTATAAACTCTACGTCACATTTGTAATTATTTGCCTATGAATATACTTTGTTAGACATATTAACAAAAGAAAGCTTCTACACTAGGTTATCTATGAATTCGGTAGTGAAATATTACATTCATGACTTTCTATATTCTTTAATCTCTAATTTAGTTGACACTATCATGTGGATAGTTCTTATGATATGGTAAATGTGAAATTGTTTACATATAGTGTACAAAGAGATTATGGGAACTCCATCTTCCATAATTATTACTGTTTTGCTATGAGATAAAATTCCTCTTGTTATCTTTAATTCATGAATATAACTCTAATGAGTCTGACTTGAGCTTTACAAACTCCTATTTCATTATACATTGTGAGTGGTATGAAGAATGATTATAGGAAGAGTCCTTAAGGGACATAGAAGGACTCTTAGATAATTTAAATGATATGACCTCACTTGTAAATGTACATGATACATGGCGAGCCCTCCTTGAATGTAAAGAAATTATGAAAATCTATGTGGAACGTATAGTTGGATATTCCCTATTTGAAAATTGAAAGTCATTCCTATTCTATTAAAGTAATGTATATATGTGTCATAGTGCATAACATTCACGCATGACATGTGAGCTTTTTTGAGTGCTTAATGTAAGCCACATTCTACTCAATTTACTGTAGATCAGTTGAATGACCAGAGTTGTGTGTTTGAGTCACTTTGGGTGCTCTTATTTTACATGAGGCTTTTCCGAGATTTTTACTCCTCCTCGGGCATACCCCGGGTATTTTTCCAGGAGATCATCCTTGGGCACACTCACCCTCGTGGCCTTTTCCAGGTAGTCTACCTACCACGAGCGGTCTTTTATTTGACAGTTGGATTGCATACCTAGATCTGTGACTTGAACATACATCCATGTATTCATGTAAATGCATATGTAGCGTATTGCCATATGATTTAGAATTGTTAATCTATTTTGGATTGATGTGTTATGGTTGAATCTATGAGGGAAATTCTCACTAAGTTTTCACTCACCCCATAGTGCGGTTGCACCAAATAGACGTAGGTTTGATCGTGGAAAATGGTGTCTATGATGTCACTCCTGGCGTAGCGGAAGAGGAGTACGGAGAGGAGGGCTAGTATGATGATGTAGCCGAGTCACAGGAGCTCCACTAAGCACTTAGGATTTACTGCTTTCATTTCATGCTTTCAGACATTATTTTAGTTTTGGTTTACTCTGAGATTTGTAATTAAAAATCCCCTGCTGTGGGATCTAATGTTACTTGCCTTACTTCATACCTTCATTCACGCATGTTGAACTCCTTTGGTTAGTTTATACCATGGTTATACCTTGTTATTATGAATTATGTCATTAGATAGATGAATGGTAGTTTCATTTCCTAAAGTAACCCTCGGGTTCTCATACTCGGGCGAGCATCCTCGGGTTTCGAGAACCAGGGTGTTACAAGTTGGTATCAGAGAGAGAGTTTAGACAAACCTTGCCTTTGGGAAGAAATCTGTATAAACTTTCTACATCATGCATTTAGAATTTCCTAGGTGACCTTGAAATTAGAAAACTGAACTTAAGAGAAATTTCCCACTAGATTTAAGTTATTTCAAGAACTTGGAAACTCAAACATAGGTCCCTAGTATTAAATTCCATAATTACCTTAGGTTTCAGGCACATACACTTTCTCATAACAACACCCTTATTTGACTACACTCAACTATATAATATCTATTTTTCTAACTATCAACTATTCTATCTATGATAGCATTGTCGAGACTTGACTTTCAATTCAGGTAAGTACATGAATCCCACATTTATACAAAAATTTGAGCTTTATTGTAACATCTTTCTCAAGTGTAATAAACTGAAATATTCATTGATTGAATGGCTGAGATGTTCCAACTATGAAGATGTAGGTACTAGATGTAAACTACCAAGTCTCATTTCATGAATCATTCTTTTGCTTTTAACTAATTAGTAGAGGGTTCAATCTAGTCAAGTCACCATCTTAAATATACCATTTAAGGTAGGAACTGCTATGCACGTTTTGAACGATACGAGACATGAGGTTTGGTAGCAAAAAAAAAAGGGCATTATATCCATGGGACGCTTGGAGCTGGTTAGCACTAATGGACTACCCCACGCAAACTACCCAATAGACTCCAACTGTAGAGAGATAATTACATGATAGGACCTACTGGGAATTTGCTTAGATGTTATATCGTGTGCCACGTCAGCACACTGATGGCAAGTAACTATGCCCCTTTAATACATTAGGAAGCCATGTATAGGTGAATCCATGAACAAAGCAGTAGGTGATGTGGATACCCACTCATCTCAAACACACGTAGTTGTAAACAGCCTACCCTTTAAACTTTTATGATAACCTTGCAATTTTTCTAACATATTAGAAATCTTTAATTTAGAAAACTAAATTTTCAAACGTGAGTAGGCTTGAACCTTGTTAAAAGTCCCTTCTTTTCCTTTCACTCTTATGCCCATATATGCTATCTGCTGCTACCATAACTCACCCTGCTTATAGGTGTTCCTAACTTAAATAGTATCTCAATTATTTTCATAAGATTTTTACTTTGATGTGGAAATTGAAAATTAGAATTACAGTCCCTTTATTTCAGCCGCCTGACACCTGACCCACTTTTGGTTATTACATGCTCTCTACCCTGCATGCCATCACTGCCTGAACATGGAAACAAAACTTAGGCTCCCATCTTATCTATCATTAACGTAGATTCAAGAACTAGAAATGTAGTCCCCTTTAGAAAATTTCCTAACCTGAGAAGAAATTGTTAACTTAGAAGCATGGAAAACATAGGATCCCTTGGATTATGAGATTCATACAACAAACTAAATTATGATGCGATAAATATAGGATGCTGCACCCTAACATTGTGTTCCTAAACTACAGGATGCGATGCCTCCAAAGATACGATCACAACAAGTGCAAACATCTCTGATTATGCCACAAGACCCAGAAGAAATGGGTGGGGAAGCGAGTCCTATATACACCCTGGCACTCCCGGTACAATTGCCTTACTGGGCCAACAGCAGGCCACCATGGCGGCCGTAGTGGAAGCATTATATCAGAGGCCTCATGTATCAGCATCGCGGCTAGTCGCAGGGAATGATGTCGATGTGTTCGAAAGATTCCAGAAGTTGTAACCTCTGACTTTTACTGGGACAACTGATCCCATAGTAGTCGAGCATTGGCTAAAGTGCATTCTGAAACTTATGGAATCATTGAGGTGTTCATATATGCAGAAGGTAACCCTCGCCACTTTCGCGCTCGAAGGGGAAGCCGATGAATGGTGGGATTCTACGCGTAGGCTCGCTACAGCAGATTATCTATGGACTTGGGAGAGGTTCCAGACCAAGTTCAACGAGAAATATTCCCAGAGTCGTTCCGTGATGAGGTGTCTCAGTTTTTCAAGCTTGAGCAGGGGAGTATGATGGTTGCGCAATATGAGGCCCGCTTTGCTAAACTCTCTCGGTATGTGCCGACTATTATTATTGAAGAAAGGGTCAGGCTGAGGAAATTCAAAGATGGACTGTGACTAGGAATCAGGTCGAAATTGTGCCGCTTCAACTTTTCTCAATATGCGCAAGTGGTGGACAAGGCCACTAGGGTGGAGAAGGATGTAGACCAGATGTTGAAAGCTCAAACTCCGTTTAGGGATTCGAGTAGCTGAGTCAGACCCGCTCCTCCACCTCCTAGCCTCGTTGTGGTCAATAAGTGAGCCAGGACTTTTAAGTATTCAGGTATGTCATGCCATTACTGTGGGAAACCTGGGCATACCACAAAGTTTTGCTTCAGGAGGGCCCGTGATGAGGGCAACAAGCCTGGGCCACTAGCGATTCAACCCCATCCACCGCAGCCTATGGCTAGGCCACCTATCAGTAGTCGACCTTCATTTCAGAGACCAACAACTCCACCACAGAGCAGAGCCCCCACTGCTCGTGTATTCGTTATGTCCGTAAATGAACAGAATGAGGACACTCCACGAGTTGTCCAAGGTATGGCTTACATTCAGAATGTTCCAGTATTTGTTTTGTTTAATTCAGGTTCTACTATATCTCTTGTTAGTTCATCCGTAGTTAAGGAAATGAAATTAGAATTGAACCACCTTGAACGACCCTTGGTCATCGCATCTCCAATGGGAGGATTTGTGGAAACTGTAAGATTTTGTCGTGCATGCTTGGTTGTATTGGAGGGTCATGAGACTTGTATGGACGTAGTTGTGATGAAAATGAAACAGTTTGATATCATTATTGGTATGGACTGGCTTACCCAGGCTCATGCGATATTGGACTACTATCCCTGAATGGTTACAGTAACATTACTCGGGCAGTCAGCCTTCACTATACAAGGAAGGTGTCAATATGAGACCTATGAAGGTCTACAGGCTCTGGAAAAGTTAGAATCAGTAGAGATCACCGTTGATCAGATACCGGTGGTTAATGAATTCCTGGAAGTATTTCAAGATATATCGGGGCTACCACCAAGGAGAGAAGTAGATTTTACCATTGACCTCCTACCCGGTACCACCCCGATATCCATGGCTCAATATAGAATGCCGCCACATGAGATGGAAGAATTACGGGTGCAGATCGATGAATTATTGGGGCAGGGATTCATCCGCCCTAGAGTATCTCTATTGGGTGCACCAGTGCTGTTTGTGAAAAAGAAAGACGGATCGCAGCGCCTTTGTATCGACTACAGGAGATTGAATCAAGCTACAGTGAAGAATAGGTACCCCCTACCTCGTATAGACGACTTATTCGATCAACTCAAGGGTGCCAAATATTTCTCGAAGATCGATCTCAGGTCGGGGTATCATCAACTGAGGGTCAGAGAAGAAGACATTCCCAAGACAGCGTTCCGCACCAGATACGGGCACTGCGAATTCTTAGTGATGCCGTTCGGGCTCACTAACGCGCCTGCGGTATTCATGGACTTGATGAATTGGGTCTTTATGCCATACCTAGACCAATTTGTCATAGTCTTCATCGACGACATCCTAGTATATTCCAAGAGTCGTGAAGAGCATGGGAGCACTTGAGAACTATTTTGAAGATCCTCCAAGAAGGACAACTGTATGCAAAATTATTAAAATATGACTTCTGGAGGGAAGAAGTAAAATTTCTGGGTCACGTCGTGAAAAAGGAATGTATCACGGTTGATCCAACCAAGGTCGAGGCTATAATAAAGTGGGAACGACCTAATACGGTGTAACATCCCGGATTTTTGCCAACCTGGGATTAAACATCCTTAGGCAATGGGTCGCTCCTAACACCTTATTAACCTGTCAGAACTCAATCCCAAAGCCTAAAACTGCTGTTGAACCCACTTCCTTCACAAATTCCACCCTTCACCACATTGATCTTTCAATTTTCCTAAGTACTTTCACCCTGGACACTATCTTAAACTAGCTAAGCAGTATAACTTGGATCACTCTATATACAAACTACAAAGGATTAAGTACCACCTCAGACAAAAATCTTATAGGACTAAATCCTTTAGAAATTTGACAAAGTTAACCAAGTGCTAAACTAGATTAGCCACGAAATCCATTTGAATCGCTTTAAATACGATCTGCAAGACCCAAAACTTGTAGAATCATTGATGCTAGGTTACCCTAAAATCTAGGATCAAACTCATTACCCGACTGCTCTCGGGAACGCATTGAAACTCCGTATCAGGTCCAGACCGCACATCGTGAGTCCGAATAATACGAGGTTAAGGACTTAGGACCGCCTCGCTGGGCTTGACAACCATCTCGGAAATCAAATCCAGATAGTGTCTCACGGCTGTTCGCTTGAGTCCGGAGTGAGAGAGTGTGAGAACACTTGTTTCTTTACAAAATAAATATCTTGAATAGTAATCTGAGACTCGTCGCTTGTGGATCAGTATTAAGCAACCAGACCGTCCGAATCTGACCAAATTACACCCTCGGATCAGGAAAAATTTCATAAACATTTACATGTACTCAGAATCTCCGATCGAGAGTCACTGACTGTCGAACTGAAACTGGTCCGCTATGCGTGATCTGAGAACCCTAATGGAATGAAAACTTAAAAGTACGTAGATCCAGTGTTAGTGAGCTTAAGTCCGACCTTTGGCTCAAGGAGGCCCGCCAGAAGTCCTCCTTTGAGCTGAAACTGCACCGCTTTGGTTATAACCTAAGTATACTTTGACCTGGAGTCTATTTCGGTGAGTTTTTATGCTATATAAGGACCTTAAACCCTCTCTCATTGCAGCCATACGAATTTGAGGAAAACCATAGGAAAAGAGAGAGAAAGTGAGAGAGAAGTGGGAGATTCTTCCCTGCCGTTCTTCCCTGTCGTATCCATGCTTAACCGCTCCGTTCTCATCGCTTTTCCGGTGATTCTGGTGTCATTTCTAGGTAAGAAATCCTAACCCTAATCTATTTTGGGGTTTTGATAGTTGTAGGTTATGAAATAGCTAACCTATTTCGTTCTCTAGGTTGCCAAACTACCGTAGACGGAAGCTTAGCAAACCTATCGTATTCTTTACGATTATACGAAACAAGGTGCGGACTTTAGGTGTATAGGTTATGGTTTTCAGCGCTTTCAATGTCAGATAATGACAGATTCATGATCTGCATACAATTGCACATGTACAAAGTTCTTTCCAATTTCTGTTCCGATTAAAGATGTAAATTATGGAATTTTACATATTCTAGGTATTCGTAAAAAATACCGTATACATATATTTTTTGGAAATGTGTTTGACATGATTATTTGTTGTATGAATATACGATATATGGATAAAATACTTATTTGGCAAAAGGATTCACCCAAATACATGTTTTACTGATATACACTATGTATGTAGAAATACTGTATTGTAGAAAGTACCGTATACATGTATATTTTAGAGGTGTGTTTGCCATGATTAATTGTTATATAAATATATTATGTATGCGTAAAATACTTTCTTGGCGAAAGGACTCGCCCTAATACATGTTTTTAACATACACTATGTATGTTGAAATAGTGTATGTTAAGTGTTTGTGGAAATGCTTGAGTAAGTGTTTGGATGTTGATGCCTTAGGAGGGTGTTGAGATGGGATTCTCAACTACCTTAGAGACATGTGTGATTACCTCCATGAGGTTGTCTACTTAAACCGCTTACTTGCAATATATGTGTTTGTATTCCTACTGATGTAATGCTTTGCAATATGCTTTATATCATGCTTTATAACATGCCTACTAGCATGCTTGAATTACTTAGTTTATCATGCTTTACTCCACATGCTATGAATGAGAATTGATTGAGTTTGGGACTATGTCTATAGTCCAGATAGTCGGTACTAGATTTGAGAACGTTGCTGAGGTTCATGTCGCCACGCGGGATGTGTTTGACAAACCCAAGTCGTACGTCAGTTGGCGACAGTGGTTAGGCCACGCGAAGTACTTATGCACTTCATGTCGTCTATTTGATTGTGCGCTCGAGCTAGTCAGGCTCATCAAGTAACCCGATGTGTCTAATGTATGTTCACCATGTTTAGTAGCAACTGCTTGAACCTAGGGTACTAAACTTACCAGTGGAAATCCTTTTAACTATGGTACCTCGATTCGCTAAGACTCATGAGCCAGGCATGATGGTATGGGACACCATGGTTGAGCTGTCGGCCTATGCTGGGGCCAGGTTCCTTCCCGTAGTGACCAGTGAGCAACCAGACTCGTGAGCCGATTATGGTGATATGGGACACTATATTCGAGCTGTCAGCCTACACTACTTGATGGGTGATGGGGGAGTAGTGCAACGATTCCGTGTAACAGCCCTGGCAGCCCTACCGTATCCGGTGTAGTGACCTCGAGCATACTCTAAACCTACGGTGAGGCGCCGAGCCTTCCCATAGTAACAGAGTATAAACTAGGCCTTTATTGATAAGGTGATGGGGGAGTGGTGCAACGATTCTGCGTAACAGCCCTGACAGCCCTTGCAGTCACCTAGAAACACACCATCGTATGAGATTGTATATGACTGACGACCCTAGAATGGATCATGTTTGGGAATGATACAAGGGATGTACCTTAGTTTCCCAATCCTGCTGTTTGAAATGGACTAATAACAAACTCGGTAATCATGCTCATAATGCATTGCATGTGCCTGGAAGATGTGAAGTACTGAGGAAAGAAAACATGCTGCGAACGAAGATGGTGTCGCATGAGAGAGTATGTCGGTGAGGGCATACATCATGCCAGCATTCATACTTGCATTAATAAGAGTAGTTAGGAGTGTTTGATTTTACTGTTATATCATTACTGTTTGACTGAATTGATAACATGTTAACCTATGCTTTATTGTTCCACTGAGTTGATCACTCACTCCCACGTTATGGGACGATGTTATACACACCAACCAGATTTGCTGAGTTTCAGGTGATTGCGATGCTTATGAAGCAGAGCCGGACTACTTCAATGATGATGAGGAGGAGTTCTCCTATCTGTATCTCTCTGGCAGGTCTATGAAGACCTGGTATTGTATTGACGGGGCTATGGTACTTAGGATAGAAGACATTACACTTCCTCACATTAAGTATATTTTAGAATTGTACTGTAATTATTTAACCTGGTAACTTTATCACACTCTGGAGACTCATCACAGTTTTTATATGTTATTTATCTATCACAGTCTTTCGCTTACAATTTAACTGTCTCTGGAGTATGATATGCTCTTTTGGCTTAATCTCACTCATGTTCAATGCACGAATACAGTCAACATTCAATCATCATTCATTTGTTGCATAAGTGATGTTCTGGAACTCGGGAGTTGAGTTTATGCTCGACCCCTGATTTTCAAGATGTTACATACGGTCACAGATGTCAGGAGCTTTTTGTAACATCCCGAAATTTTTCCAAACTGGGATTAGATGTCCTTAGGCAATGGGTCGCTCCTAACGCCTTGTTAACTTGTTAGAACTCAATCCCACAGTCTAAAATCGCTTCTTAACCCATTTCTTTGACAATTTAACCTTTCACCACCTCGTTCTTTAAATCCTTCTAAGTACTTTCACATTAGACACTATCTTAAAGTTGAGGTGATGAAGAACAATACTTAAACTAAACATTACTACAAAGGACTAAGTACCACCTCAAACAAAAATCATACAGGACTAAATCCTTTAGAAATTAGGCGATATTTAGCTAGTGTTAAACTAGAGTACCGGTGAAATTAGCACTAATCACTTTAAATACGATCTACAAGACCCGAAACTTGTATAATCATTGACGCTAGGTTACCCTAAAATCTAGGATCAAACTCATTACCTGACTGCTCTCAAGAACACATTGAAACTCTATATTAGGTCTGGAGCGCACATTGGGAGTCGGATTTACACGAAGTTAAGGAATTAGGACCGCCTCGCTGGGCTTGACAACCATCTCGGAAATCAAATCCAGACAATGTCCCATGGCTGTTCGCTTGAGTCCGGAGCGAGTGTGTGAAAACACTTGTTTTCTTTACAAAATAAATATCACAAATAGTAATCTGAGACTTGTTACTTGCAGACATTTTGTAAGCAACCAGACCATCAGAATCTGACCCAAATACACCCTTGGATCAGGAAAATTTTCATAAACATATCCATGTACTCGGAATCTCTGATCGGGTTTCACTGACCGTTGAACTGAAACTGGTCTACCACGCGTGATATGGGAATCCGACTGAAACGAAAACTTAACTCCACCTGGATCCAAGGTTGGTGAGCTGAAGTCTGACCTTTGGCTCAAGGGGGTCCGCTAGAAGTCCTCCGTTGAGCTGGAACAGGCTCGCTTTGGTTATAACCTAAGTATACCTTGACCTGAAGTCTAATTTGGTGAGTTTTTAGGCTATATAAGGACCTTAAAGCCTCTCTCATTCAGCCCATACGAATTTGGGAGAAAACCTAGGAGAGAGAAGAGAGAAACGAGAGAGAAAGTGTGAGAGAAGTGGGGGAATCTCTCTGCCACTTTACCCTACTGCTATTAGTGCTTAACCACCCGATTCTCATCACTTTCCCGACAATTTCAGCATCATTTCTAGGTAAGAAAACGTAACCCTAATCTGATTTGGGGCTTTGGTGGTTGTAAGTTATGAAATAACTGACCTGAATCATGTAATAGGTTGCTAGATCATCGTAGGAGGAAGCCTAACTAGTCTAGCGAGTTTATTTCGCTTCTACGACATAAAAGGTGAGGACTTTAGGTGTATAGGTTACGGTTTTCAACGCTTTCAATGTCAGGTAATGATAGATTCATAATCTGCATGCAATTGCATATGTACAAAGTGCTGTCTGATTTCTGTTTCGATTAGAGACAAAGAACATGGAATTTTACATATTCTTGGTATTTGTAGAAAGTACCGTATACGTATAAATTTTAGTAATGTGTTTGTCATGATTATTTGCTGTATGAATATATTATATATGGATAAAATACTTATTTGGCGAAAGGGTTCGCCCTAATGCATGTTTTACTAATATACACTATGTATGTTGAAATAGTGTATTTGTAGAAAGTACCGTATACATAAATTTTGGAAATGTGTTTGTCATGATTATTTGTTGTATGAATAAATTATAGATGGATAGAATACTTATTTGGCGAAAGGGCTCGCCCTAATACATGTTTTGCTAATATATTCTATGTATGTTAAAATAGTGTATTCTAAGTGTTTGTGAAAATGACCAAATGAATATAGAATTCGCATATGTGCTCGTCATGACTGATTGTCATGGATATATGATTGTTGTATAGGCGACACCCCTTTGAAGAAAGGATTTGCCCTAAATCACGCCAGGGCCAATATACACTATATATACTAAAACGTATAGCCCAAGTATTTGTGGAAATGACTGAATGAACATGGAACTTGGATTCCTGCTTGCCATGACTATCGGTCGTGGGTGCTCGCGTGTTATCCATGGGGCAGCTCCTTAGTGAAAGGATTTGGCCTAATACTTGTGTGATCAACATATGTTAGGTATGTTGATGTATGTAATCTAAAATGTTTGTTGGAATGCCTATATGAGTAGTAGTTAGTAAATTGTAATGTATAAGGGTGTTGAGATAGGATTCTCAACTACCTTAGTAATGTGTATAATTTCCTCCATGTTGTTTGTTTAGTTTAACCACTTACTTATGAAACGTATGTGTTTGAATTTCCTGTTTGCATTATGTTTTATAACATGCTTGTTAACATGTTTGAATTACTTGTTTATATAATTATGCTCTGATTACTTCACATGTTTAAGTTGTATTCCATAAAAATCTGTGAAGGGTGATGGGGGAGCGGTGTAACGAGTGCGCGCAACAGCCCTGGCAGCCCTAAACGGATAATACTAGACTTTGATTGTATGATTTGAACCTTGATCCATTACTGCTTTACCTATCTGTAATTGAATGTGATTGGGGCTATTGTATAGTCCAGGCAGTCGGTAATGGGATCGAATTCGTGGATGAGATTCATTCGCCACGTAGGACGTGTTTGAAGACCCCGAGTCGTGCATTGCTTGTCGGCAGTGGTTAGGCCATACGAAGTGCTTATGCACTTCATGTCGTACAACTCAACAGACGCTTGTGCTAGTCGAGCTCATCAAGTAACCCGATTTATCTTATGTATGTTCACCATGTTTGGACGCTACTGCTTGAACCTAAGGTACCAAACTTACTAGTGAAATCCCTTTAACCATGGTACCTCGATCCGCTAAGACTCATGAGCCGGACATGGTGGTATGGGACAACGTGGTCGAGCTGTCGGCCTACGCTGGGGCCACGTGCCTCCCCGTAGTGACCATTGAGTAACCAGACTCGTGAACCGAATACGGTGGTATGGGACACTGTATTCGAGCTGTCGACACTTACGGCGGAGCCGCATACGGTAAGACCTATATTCGTGCTGACGGGCGACGAGCCCTTCATAGTGTCTTCGAGTATACTCTACAGTCTGTAATTAGCGATGAGCCCTTCGCAGCAACTAGAGCATGAGTTGAGCCGAGTACGGTGAGACCTGTATTCGAGCTGACGGCCAACGATTGAGCCGAGTATGGTGAGACCTGTATTCGAGCTGACGGCTAGCAATTGAGCTGCATACGGTGAGATCTGTATCCATGTTGATGGGTGACGAGCCCTTTGCGATGCCTTCACGATGCCTCTCAAACCATAATATCATATGAGATTATCTAGGTTTGACGACCCTAGAATGGATCATGTTTGGGAATGATACAAGGGAGGTACCTTAGTTTCCCAATCCTACTGTTTGAAGTGGACTAATAATAACTCGGTAATCATGCTCATCATCACATTGCATGTGCCTGGAAGATGTGGAGCACTAAGGAATGCAAGCATGTCGCGAACGTAAGATGGTGTCACACGAGGGAGTGTGTGGTGAGGGTATACATCATGAATGCATTCATACTTGCATTAATAAGAGTAGTTATAAGTGTTTGATTGTACTGCTTTATCATTACTTCTTAACTGTTTTGATAACATGTTAACCTATACTTTGTTGTTCCACTGAGTTGATCACTCACTCCCACATTATGAGACGGTGTCGTACACACCAACCAGACTTGTTTGAGTTTCAGATGATGGTGATGCTGCGAAGCGAAGTCGAAATTTTATGAGGATGAGGAGGATTCCTCCTTTATGCAGTTTCAGGCGGTTTCTTGTGAGCCATGTCCTGATCGACGGGGCTTTCAGGGATATTGACTAGATGATATTACACAACTTGGTATAAATTGAAATTGTACTTGTAATTATTTAACCTAGTAACGTTATCACACTCTGGAGACTCACCACAGTTTCTATATTTTATATACCTATCATAGTCTTCCGCTTGTAAATTTAACTGTCTCTGGAGTATGATATGTTGTTTTGGCTTAATCTCACTCATGTTCAATGCACTAATATAGACAACATTCAATCATCATTTATTTTGTTGCATAAGTGATGCGTTAGAACTCGGGAGTTGAGTTTATGCTCGACCCCCGATTTTCAGGGCGTTACATTTTTGGGTATGGTTGGATATTATCGGTGAGTTATAAAGGAATTTTCTCATATCGCTCGACCCCTAACCCAGATGACTAAGAAGAATGTGAAATTCAATTGGAACGTTGAAGCAGAGACATCCTTCCAAGAACTTAAGGAGAGAGTCACCACTGCCCCCGTACTCACCCTTCCAGAAGGAGGGGCCAAGTACGGGGTCTATAGTGACACATCGCAGACAGGGCTTGGATGTGTACTCATGCAGAACGAGAGGGTGATTGCTTATGCTTCCATGCAGCTGAAGAAACACGAAGAAAATTATCCTACCCACGACTTGGAACTCGCCGCAGTAGTCTTCGCCCTAAAGATTTGGAGGCACTACTTGTATGGGGAGGAGTTTGAATTATTCTGCAATCACAAGACTTTGAAGTACATCTTCACTCAAAAAGATTTGAACATGGGACAACGCCGGTGGATGGAAACGTTAAAAGACTTTAAATTTGAAGTATCTTATCATCCTAGCAAGGCGAACCTCGTAGCTGATGCCTTGAGTCGAAAGAGGAATCATGAAGTGATGGCTGGTCTCATGATAAGAGAAGGTGAGATGATGGATTTCACCCAAGACTTTGATGCGCAACTTTCTTTCAAAGGGCTAAGTATCTTAGTAGCTTCGTTGGTTATAAAACCAGCCCTAATCCACTGTATCATTGAATCTCAAGATCAGGATGAAACACTAAAGAAGCTAAGGCTGAGATGTAAAAATGGAGGAATGGCAGACTGGTATGTCAGTTTAGATGGCGGCCCGAGATATCGAGGTCGTATCTGTGTACCAGTAGTGGCAGAAATAAAACAGGCAATACTGAGCGAAGCGCACAAGTCCCATCTGACCGTTCATTCTGGGAGTACAAAAATGTATCGTGACGTCAGGCGTCAATATTGGTGGGAAAATATGAAATGGGATATGCAGAATACGTTTCAAAATGTCTCACCTGCTAGCGGGTGAAGGCAAAGCACCGTAAGTCGCCAAGTCTGTTGCAACCATTGCTTCTCGCATAATGGAAGTGGGACTGTATCAGCATGGACTTCATCTCAGGACTTCCAAAGACACGTGGGAACCATGACTCCATTTGGGTAATAGTTGACAAACTTACCAAGTCAGCCCGGTTCCTCCCTATACATGTAAATAATTTGGTTGATGAGTTGGCTAAGCTGTACATTCGGGAGATTGTTCGTGCGTACGATATTCCATGGGAATTTGTGTCGGATCGCGATGCCAGGTTCACTTCCACATTCTGGAAGAGATTGCAAGAAGAGTTGGGTACAGAGTTGAAATTTAACACAACATTTCACCCCCAGACAGATGGTTAAATAGAAAGAGTGAATCAAGTGCTAGAAGACATTTGAGGGCTTGTGTATTAGATTTCAAGGGTAGTTGGGATGAGCATATCCATCTTGCATAATTTGCCTATAACAACAGTTTTCAGACCAGCATTAGCATGGCACCATTCGAAGCCTTATACGGACGACCCTGTCGAGTGCCTCATTGCTGGGCCGAAATCAGAGAGAAGAGTTTGTTGGGACCAGAACTTGTCCAAGAGACTACAAAAAATATTGACACAATCTAAAAGCGCTTGCATACGACTCAAAGCAGGCAGAAGAGTTATGCAGACAATCGTAAACGAGATCTGGAATTTTTAGTTGGTGATCACGTATTCTTGAAAATCTCTCCTATGAGGGGAGTCATGCGATACGGGAAGAAAGGGAAGCTCTCTCCTCGATTCATTGGACCCTTCGAAATCATAGACAGGGTGAGAGCTGTTGCCTATCGCCTAGCTCTTCCACCAAAGTTTGCTAATATTCATAATATTTTCCATATATCTATGTTGAAGAAATATGAACCGGACGCATCTCATATTATCAATTAGGCGGAGATTGAGTTGCATGATGATGCTAGCTACATCGAAGTACCTGTTCGCATATTGGATCACAAGGAACAGATTCTGCGTACCAAAACCATTCCATTAGTGAAGGTCCTTTGGTCACGTCGCGGAGTCGAGGAAGCAACATGGGAGCGCCAAGCCGAAATGGAAGGAAAATATCCTCATCTTTTCAATGACCCCACTCAGGTTTAATTTCATGGACGAAATTCTTTTTATGGGGAAAGATTGTAACGACCCCAAAATAAATTCTTTGTTTACATAAATTTACAATTTAAATAGGTCAAATCATCCCCACTTGAAACAAACATTTCAACTGATAACCATTATCTAACTCTAAACAACCCAAGCTACTAACTAACACAACTGAAGGGGGACTAACCGTCTAACTAGAATTACCTACACTAAGATTTCTAGTACCAGCCCTTATAAGAGTAGAAACAAGCTAACCTTTGAACTGCAGACTCTAGGTAAAACTCTTAGACTTATGGTCTGCATGGATCAAATCAGATCATGACGTGGACCCCACATCCAGGCCGTGCATGTACACAGTAACGTTCTCATGCGGTGCGCTGGATCAATTCATCGGGTCAAAGCAACTTTGACCCGGTGAAATTTGCAAGGTGTTTAGAATTTTAAAAAAATCCCCCCCCCCCCGCCCAGCGTCGTTCCATCTGAGCCGACCATTCAGCGAGGCAAACTAACAATCCCCGAATACAGAATCCAAATCTAAACCGTGCATCACTTCTTGTGGGCCCCACCTACTCGGATCATGCTGTGATTATCGATTAAAAACCTTCGATACCACCTCTATCAGTGACTGATCAATGAACAGATTGGGATGCCGCTGACAAGGGCAGTGGATCCACGTCTACAGTATCTCTCACCAATCCGACCGTTGGAAACCGTCGGTGGATAGCCACGAACGCACAAGAAATCCCAGTCACCCCTACCCTTTCCAAAAGTAGTTACCCACTCGCCGGAATGCAGAAGGAATATTGCCAAATATAAGTATCTTAATCTCCACCGTTCCTTGGTTTTTAGAAGACTCGGCGGAACATCGTGAGACGTTGAGGTTAGGTTTCGTAAGGGAAGCGCCTGGTGGACAAGTTTTTTGGGAGAATTTGAAATGGCGGATGAGTTCTCACTTAAAATGAAATCGTCTTAATCTGAGGCCACCCTTGCTCCATAAAATGGACCCTACATTACTCATAGGTCATATCAGGACCGTCCAAACGGCCCTGATCTTAGGATTAACCACTCAGTTAAAAATTACCATTTTCATTAGTCGTCTTCCTCAACTGACAGTGAAACCCATCCTTTTAAGATCGGGTCCTTTCACTTATCTGAAGCGTCCATCGTGTGGCCCATCAAACTCGAAACCCATCCGTGAATGACACCTGGACCCATGCACACGATTAGTTACTTGAGAGAATCATGATAGTGGTTGTAACGACCCGTAAATCTCCGTACGTTGGCTCGAATACCACCTCGACCAGAAATCAATTAGGATTAAATCCTTTAGAAATTTAACAAAGTTAACTAAGTACTAAACTCGATTAGCCATGAAATCTGTTGGGATCGCTTTAAATACGATCTGTAAGACCCAAAACTTGCAAAACAAGTGACTCTAGGTTACCCTAAAGTTTAGAACCAAACTCATTTTCCGGCTGCTCTCGGGAATGAAATGAAACTTCGTATTAGGTCTATATCGCACATCGGAAGTCTGATTAACATGAAGCTAAGGAACTAGGACCGCCTCACTGGGCTTGACAATCATCTCAAAAATCAGGTCCAGCCGATGTCCCACGACCATTCGTTTGGATCCGAAGCGAGGGAGTGTGGAAAACACTATTCCCTTTGAAAAATAAATATCTGGAATAGTGATCTGGCACCATTCGCTTGCGCATCAGTATTAAGCAACCTGACCGTCAGAATCAGACCAAATTACACCCTCGGATTAAGAAAAATTTCAGGAACATTTACATGTACTTGGAATTTCGGATCGTGGCCCACTGACCGTTGAACTGAAAGTGGTCCGCCACGTGCAATCTGGGAATCCGATCGAGTCGAAAATGTAATCCCACATAGATCCATGTGTGGTGAGCTTAAGTCTGACGTTTGGCTCAAGGGGGGCCACCAAAAACACTCATTTGAGCTGGAAAAGTGACGAAATACCTATATAAGCAATAACCCTTGAACCTGAGCCTATTTTGGGAAGGGTTTTGGCTATAAAAGGAGCTTAGAACAGCCCCTCTCACAACCATACGAATTTGGGATAAAACCCTAGAGAGAGAGAGAAAAGAGAGAGAAGAGCTTGGGATTTGTGGGAGATCTTCCTCCTACTGCTTTCATTCATCACACGGCCTACACCGCTTCCTTCCAGGCGTTTATCCGGTGGTATCCACCCCGTTTGAAGGTGAGAAACCCTAACCCTAGGTCTGATTTGAAGTAGGAAGGTTGTAGGTTGTGTAAAGACTAACCGATTCCCCTCTTTAGGCTAGAAAACTCCCGTATACGGAAGCTCAACAACCCTTGCTGATTCGTTGTGATTCCAAGGGCAAAGGTGAGGACTTTAAGTGTATAAGTTACGGTTTTCAACGCTTTCAATTTCAGATAATGGTAGATTCATGATCTGCATACAATTGCACATGTACAAAGTGCTTTCCGTTTCCTGTTTCGATTAACGTTGTAGAATATGGAATTTCACGTACTCTAGGTATATCTAGAAATACCGTATACATATTTTTTTTGGGAAGATGTTTGACATGTTTATTTAATGTATGATTATACAAAATATGGATAAAATACTAGTTTGGCGAAAGGAATCGCCGTAATATATGTTCGCTTGTAAACACTATGTATGTTGAAATTGTGTATTCTAGAAATACCGCATATGCGTATATTTTGGAAGTGTAATTGTCATGATTATTTGTTGTATGAATATGGTATATGCGGATAAAATAACCGCTTGGCGAAAGAATAGCCCTAATACGCATTTGCTAGCATACGTCATGTATGTTAGAATAACGCACTCTAAGTGTTTGTGTAAATGCTTGTGTGTGAAAAAGCTTGAGTGTTAGTGCCTTAGATAGGCGCTGATATGGAATTCCCGACTACCTTAGAGACATGTAAGATCCCCTCCATGTGGTGGTTCGCTATAACCACTCACTTGTGATGTGTATGTAATTGTATCCCTATGTGTATAGTGCTTTACTACATGCTTCACAACATGCTTTACAACATGCTTTACATCATGTTTTACTTCATGCCTTATAACATGCCTGCTAACATGCTTGTATTGCTTGTTTATCATGCTTTACTTCACATGCTATTGATGAAAACTGTTTGAGTTTGGGACTGTGTCTATAGTCCAAACATTCGGTACCAGACTTGCGGTTGTGGCTGAGATTCATATCGCCACAACGGACGTGTCTGGCGAACCCGAGTCGTACTTCGGTTGGCGATAGTGGTTGGCCACACGGAGTGCTTTTGTGCTCCATATCGCTCAACTTGTGGTGCGCTCGAGCTAGTCAGGCTCGTCAAGTAAACCGAAATGTATTATGTGTTCACCATGTTTGGTCGCTACTGCTTGAACCTAGGGTACCAAACATACCAGTGGCGATCCCGTTTAACCATGGTACCTCGATCCGCTAAGTCGCATGAGCCGGGCATGGTGGTATGGGACACCGTGGTCGAGCTGTCAGCCTACGCTGGGGCCATGTGCCTCCCCGTAGTGACCATTGCGCAACCAAAACTCGTGAGCCGAATACGGTGGTATGGGACACTGTATTCGAGCTGTCGATACTTACGGCGAGAGTCGAGTACTGTGAGACCTGTGCTCGTGTTGACGGGCGATGAGTCCTCCGTAGTATCATCGAGTGTACTCTAAGTGTCTGTGATTGGCGATGAGTCTTTCACAGCAACTAGAGTATGAGTTGAGCCGAGTACGGTGAGACCTGTACTCGAGCTGACGGCTAGTGATTGAGCCGAGTACGGTGAGACCTGTACTCGAGCTGACGGCCAGCAATTGAGCCACATACGGTGAGATCTGTATCCGCGCTGACGGGTGACGAGCCCTTTGCGATGCCTTCACTATGCTTCTCAAACCATAATATCGTATGAGATTAACTAGGATTGACGACCCTAGAATGGATCATGTTTAGGAATGATACAAGGGAGGTACCTTAGTTTCCCAATACTGCTGGTTGAAATGGACTAATAAAAACTTGGTAATCATGAGTATCATCGCACCGCATGTGCATTGTAGATGTGGCGCACTGAGGGAGTAAGCATTCGCGAACGTAAGATGATGTCGCTTGAGGGTGGTTTGGCAAGGGCATACAGCATCATGTCATATCATTTTTGCACTTAACAAGAGTAGTTAGAAATGTTTGATTTGTACTGCTTTATCATTACTGCTTGATTGATTTGATAACATGTTAACCTATGCCTTATTGTTCCACTGAGTTAGCTACTCACTCCCACGTTACGGGACGGTGTTTGCAACACCCACCAGACTCTGTCACAGGTGTAGATGGCGCCTTGGTTCAGGAGTCGGAGCCCGACTTTGATGAGGATCAGGAGGAGTTCTCCTTTATGCAGTATTCTAACGGCTTTACTTAGGCCAACTGCATCGCGGGATTTCCAGGGCTTATCTACGGAATTGTATTTTGATTTTTGATTTAGAAACAATACATGTATATTGGTACTCAGTAAGTACTCATACTCTGGAGTTCACAAAATTTTGTTACTTTACATACTTTGAATATGAAATTTCAGTCTTCCGCTTGCCTTTATACAATTGAACTGGAGTATGATTTACTGTTTTGGTATAATCTCATTCATGTTTATTGCTCTAACTCAGACAACATTTAACCATCACTGTGTATGTTACATAAGTGATGCGTTGGAACTCGGGAGTTGAGTTCATACACGACCCCCGATTTTCAGGGCATTACAAGTTGGTATCAGAGCATGATTTTGATTAAACCAGACCTGAGTTATGTCCCCACTATGTACGCTGACGTGTTACAACCTAAGAGGGTGCGCAAAATTATAGAAACAGTCTTAGGGTCTCCCGATTTCACCGTTCGGTGAAATTCATTAAAAACGGACGCGTTGATCGAGTTTGTACTCGATCCTGACCGCACATACGGATTCTAAATCACTCCTAGACCATCTATTGACGTGTCCAGATCACCATCCACCCAAAACCAATTGTTAAAAATCAGGAAAAATCAGTTAGTTCAGAAATTTTTCAGGACCACCCGTTTTGGAGCTGAATCGAGTCGGGGGCTCCCCACCTAAATATACTAAGCCCCCAGATCAAACCAGGGTGCATTTGGCACCCTGGACACATGGTAAATAGGGCCCCACCGCGGCGGCGCGGTTACGGCCAAGTCCGACAGCGGCAGAGCCGCGGCTCCGGTGGCGGACCGCGGTCCGGTGGGCCATCTCGAGTGGGGCCAGGGCTAGGGTTGGTCGGCCTGACCCCCTCTACCCCCTGGCACGTGCCAAATTGTAAGTTGGTTAGGTTTTAAGGGGCTGGAGCACCCCTCTTCCTCATTTCACCCATTCTCCAACACCTCCACACCCATTTTCGACTTTTCTCAAAAACCCATCCTCCAAACCTTCAAATCTTCCATTTTCTTCCATAACTCACACATCGCAACCTTCCACAACAGCCCTAGCTTCCTCCTTTCCCCATTTTCTCAAGTTGGAGCTCTCATACCCCTCCTTGGAGCTCAAAAATCGGGTAATCTACTAACCCATTCCATTCTCTTCTTGTTTCTCCTTCATTTCCTACCTCTGGTGCTCCTTGCACACCCATTGGATTGTTGTTTGTGGAGGATCAAAGAGATCAGCCCCTTGTTCCCCCATTCTGGCAATTTTCTATGGCCTTCCTTGGTGTGGTGGCTACCATTTTTTCCATTTCCTCCATCCTATCTCTCATGGGAAAGAGGAAAACTGCGGCCGATGACGCCGGCCCAAGTAGGCTAGCTCATTCCCGAAGAAGATCCGATGTTGGGGCCAGCACAAGCACCGTGCGGGAGTTTAGGTCGAAACGAGACCTGGATCCTGACCATCCCGCCAGAAATGCTTATCCGATAGGCATCGAATATGGGCGCTTCGCGGGCCGCAAGGTTGTGTTTGAAGCTCATGTGGATGAAAGAATGTTTGGCCTACACACGATGATGGACCACTTGGTGGATAACGGATGGAATTCTATTTTTGAAGGCGAGTCTCCTGCATGTGAGCACACGGTTCACGCTTTCTAAGCTCACATCGTGGACTCATCAGTAGAGCCTCTTCACTTTACTGTCTCTGTGAGGGGCATAAGGTGCACAATCACTGTGGATGAGGTGGTTTGAATCACGAAGATCCCTCTTGGTCAAGTGCTTCCTAGTGATGACTTCTCTAGAAGTGCGCGGGAAAGGGATCGTCGCACGGGATATCTCTGTGGTCGCCGGGTTACTTGGAAACGAGGAAATTGTATTGCGGCGACAAAGATGGCCGAAGACTTCCGTTTACTCCATCACATTTTCACATACAATGTATACCTACGGTGGGGTAACCGCACGGAGTGTACTCGGGTGATGGTGGACTTTCTGTACAAGATGGGACGCGGGGACAACATATGCCTACCCACATTCATCCTATCCCAGATAGTTCATGTTGTTCGTTCTGCCAGGAATGATCTTTCGCTCCCATTTGGCCGTCTGATCTGCAGGATGGTTCGTGATGTCGGCTATAGACTCAACATGGAGGATCTTGCACCAGTCCGAGTCATAAGTGAAGTGACACTCAAGAATATGAAGATCGGCCCTCAACAGCAGCAAGCCCGACTCGACAAGTCTGGAGATGAGTCGGATAGCGCCGGTGAGGAGAGTGTTGACCTCCAGGCTAAGAGTGATGAGGAGCGCGGTGATGACATACAAGAAGAAGAACTTGAGGCTCAGGACACTGAGGAGAGTTCACCTCCTGCGGCTCAGGAACAGGGTGTGAATCGAGATGCTTTGGATGCACGTTTGGCCCGTCTCGAGGAGGGTCAAGCCGCCCTGCAGCAAGAGATTGGTCAAGTTCGAGCCAAGCTTGAAGAGAATGAAGACTACATGAAGAAGAGTTTTAAGAAGATGTCCCGTACGTTGAAGGTCATTCTGTGCTGTGCGCAGGATAAGAATGCTCCTCCTCCATCGCCTGACTCGGATGCCTAGGCATCCACGTTGTTGTGTGTGGTTGTTTGTTTTGGTTGCCGCGATAGGCGGTTTATGCTTTCATGTAGATGATGTAGTAGTTAGTAGCATGTTCTAAGTGTTTGATGTTGTGGATGTATTGGCTATCATGTGATTTCTATCATGATTCATGTAACTATGTAGTCCATGTATTATGACAATTTTGGAAAAATGAAAAGCATGTAGCCTCTTTTGCTATGAGATGTGTGAAATGTTTAAAGTGCTTGTATAATGTGTTGCTATGCTTTATCTCACAAACGTTGCACCCTATGTTGTCTAAGGCATGCCGCGGCAGTATACGAGGAGAACGGCACGCCTCCTTCTGACCGGCTCTATGGATCAGACTCCTTCTGGTAGTAGCGGTCCTACGGACTGAGGGTTGGGATCTGATCAGCCTCCTGCTGGTCCTATCGGTAGACAACCACCTTATACGCCCCCGGTCCGTGAGTAATATCGGTCGTCTTCTTCTGCGCAGCATGACTCTCAGGCTGCTCCGTCGACTGATAGGTTTGAGCAACTGATGATGATGATGCATCAGCAGCAGTAGATGCAACAGGCAGAGAGCGGCAGAGATCTGCAAAGAAGCGCACCCGGCAGCTTATGGCCACTATCGCTGAGGCCTTGTCCCGTGGTGGTAGTGCGACTCCACCTACGACATCTGCACATCCTGATGAGCATTCTGAGCCTCCTACTCAGGTTGAGGATGTGCCTCTGCCCCCATTCGTCGCACCTCCTACTGGAGAGGTCAGTACTCGTGGTTTACTCGAGCGATTTCAGCGCTCGAGGCCTCCCTCATTTATGGGTTCTCACAGACCCGAGGAGGCAGAGTTCTGGCTTGACCGCATCTCTAAGATGCTTCGGATGCTACATTGCTCAAAGGCAGAGCAGGTGGAGTTGGCCGCTTTCATGTTTGAGAGGGAGGCCAGTTTATAGTGGGACAGCGTGCTGCGCACGGTCGCAGTAGATTTCGTGTGGACCTGGGAGGCTTTCGAGTCTTGGTTCCACGAGAAGTACTACCCACAGACGTATCGGCATGAGCAGGAGGATGAGTTTCTGCGCCTCAGGCAGGGAGGCATGATGATCACGGAGTACGAGCACCGCTTCACAGAGTTGGGCCGCTTTGTCCCGACTATACTGGTGGATGAGCAGATGCGGATGCATCGTTTTTCCTTGGGTTTGCGACCGGAGATACGGTCGAGGATTTGCTGCCTCAGTATCCCCACCTACGCGGCATTGGTCCACATGTCTATGACGACCTAGCAGGATGTGGACCGATTGGCCAGATCGCGTGATGCTATGGTTACGAGGCCACGCCATGATTCACAGAGCAGGCCTATCTTAGGCAAGAGGCCACGTGATGATTCGCCCCCTAGGGCCGCAGCACCTGTTGTTCCTGTGAACGCCCGTTGGTGACCTGCACGTATTGCGGGAAACCAGGACACCCTGCTGAGAGCTGTTTCTCGCGCATGAGGGCCAGCAGATTTGCGCCACCGCAGAGATTGGATTGCCCTTATCCACAGGCCATATCAGCTCCACCGCTACAGACTGCTCCTGCACATCCTTCCTTCCGACCTCCTGTGTCGCGCTTCAGGCCGCCACAACGACCCTTGGCTCCTCAGCCGAACTGCCAGCAGCGGGCTCGCGTGCACACGCTTGTTGATGAGGCACCAGAGACGTCGATTTCGACACCGACGGCTTTTGAGGGTACGGCTCATGTTCATGGTACTCCTGTTTCTTTATTGGTGGACACTGGGTCCACTACTTCTATTATTTCTTGTGGGGCGGTGAAACGTCTATCTTTGCATATGATTCCCACTAAGGGAATGAGACTCACTACGGCTACCGGGACCTGTTCGGATGTCACACGGTTCTGCGAGGGTTGCTCGATAGCTTTGGGTAGCAGCACAGTGCTCGTCGACCTTATTGTTGCTCTGCTATAGCACTACGACGTTATACTTGGCATGGATTGGCTCGCCAAGATGAGGGCGGAGATAGATTGCGATACTCAGATCGTGACTGCCTATAGACCTGATGGCACAACTTTCACATTTCCAGTGCAGGTCAGTTGGCCCTGCCGTGTTGATTGTTACGCTGCTTTACTTGTGCCGATTGATGGTCCGACAGTAGAGGGTACGCCGGTGGTTCGAGAATTTGCAGGCGTGTTTGAGACTATTCCTGGTTTACCTCCTTGACGCGAGATCGATTTTACAATTGATCTCACGCCGGGTGCGACACCCATCTCACTGCCGACTTATCGTATGCCTCCATGTGAGATGGAGGAGCTGCGGAAACAGATTGACGATCTAGTAGACAAGGGTTTTATATGACCTAGTGTGTCTCCTTGGGGAGCACCTGTGTTGTTCGTGAAAAAGAAGGACGGGTCGCTACGGTTGTGTATTGATTACCGTAGGTTGATCCAGGTCACGGTGAAGAACAAGTATCCTTTGCCCAGGATTGATGATCTGTTCGATCAGTTGAGGGGGACGAAATATTTCTCGAAGATTGACCTTCAGTCAGGGTACCACCAGTTACGCGTGAGAGAGGAGGACGTGCAGAAGACAGCCTTCAGGACGTGCTTCGGGCACTATGAGTTTTTGGTGATGTCGTTCGGTCTGACGAACGCACCAGCCGTGTTCATGGATTTGATGAACCGGGTATTTCGGCCCTTCCTTTACCGATTTGTCATCGTCTTTATCGATGACATCTTGATATACTCCACGAGTCGGGAGGAGCACGAGGAGCACCTGCGAGCAGTATTGGGTACGTTGGAGAAGAACCAGTTGTTTGCGCAATACAAGAAGTGCGACTTCTGGCAGGAGGAAGTCAAGTTCCTGGGACATGTAGTGTCCAAGGATGGGATAGCAGTGGACCTTGCTAAGGTAGCCGCGGTTCAGGATTGCGGCAGCGGCTGAGTCGATTCTTGAGGTGAGGAGTTTCCTTGGTCTGGCTGGGTATTACAGACGTTTCATTCGGGATTTCTCGAAAATCGCCAGGCCATTGTCTCAGTTGACTCGGAACGACCTGAAGTTCGCCTGGAATGAAAAGGCGGAGGCAGCTTTTAAGGAGCTAAAGGACAAGTTGACATCCGCCCCTGTGCTAGTATTGTCAGAGCAAGGGGAGAAATACACGATATATACTGACGCGTCTCGCGTTGGTTTGGGTTGTGTTCTGATGTAGAAGGATAGGGTGATTTCGTATGCCTCGAGACAATTAAGGAAGCACGAGGAGAATTACCCTACACACAACCTGGAGTTGGCAGCTGTAATCTTTGCATTGAAGCTCTAGAGACATTACCTCTATGGAGAGGAGTTCAAGCTTTTCTGCGACCACAAGAGCCTTAAGTACATATTCACACAACGAGACTTGAATATGAGACAACGCCGATGGATGGAGACCTTGAAGGACTTCAAATTCGAGGTTTCCTACCATCCTGGCAAGGCGAACCTTGTGGCAGATGCGTTGAGCTGCAAAAAGGCGATAACTTTTGTGGCACCGTTGATGATAGCCGAGTGGGACATGGTGGAGTTCGTACGGGACTTCGAGCAGAGACTCACTGTCGAGGAGCCATTTGAGTGTGTTGCGCACGTTCGGGTGCGACCACTTATTTACGACCGGATTGTTGAGGCCCAGGAGGGCGATATACGGCTGTCTGAGCTTCGAGAGCAGGCTAGCGACGCCGAGGATTCCGAGTGGAGAGTTGGTTCCGATGGGGGTTTACGATTCCGTGGCCGCCTATGCGTTCTGGATGTTCCTGACTTGAGACGCGAGCTTCTCGAGTCTGCCCATAACTCGAAGCTTGCGATGCATCCTGGTAGCACGAAGATGTACCAGGATATGAGACGGACGTATTGGTGGGATAACATGAAGGCCCACATCGCTGAGTATGTGTCCCGATGTTTGACGTGCCAGCAGGTCAAGGCGAACATCGCCGACCTCTGGGCCTTCGGCCCATGCCCATAGCAGAGTGGAAGTGGGACTTCATCTCCATGGATTTCATATCCGGGCTGCCGAAGACGAGGAAGGGACACGATTCCATTTGGGTGATTGTGGACCGGTTGACCAAATCGGCTCATTTCCTCGCTATCAGAGTTACGAACTCTGACGAGGCCGGCTAGGTGTACATCGAGAGATCGTCCGTCCGCACGGGTTCCATTAGAGATCGTGTCGGACGAGAGACACGCGGTTCACATCCATCTTACGGACTCGTATCTAGGAGGCGATGGGTGTAAAGTTGAAGTTCGATGCGGCGTTTCATCCTCGGGCGATGGGCGGACGAGGCGGGTGAATCGAGATCCCTGGAGGATATGTTGCGAGCATGTGTGTTGGACTTCAAGGACAGCTGGGATGACTGTCTTCCGTATGCAGAGTTCGCCTACAACAACAGCTTCCAGGCGACTATTGGCATGGCGCCATATGAGGCTCTATATGGTCGACCTTGTAGGGCACCGCACTGTTGGGCAGAGGTTGGAGAGCGTAGTCTGATTGGCCCGGAGTTGGTACAGGCGACTACAGAGAAGGTCGACATTATCAGGCGTCGATTACTTACAGCGCAGAGCAGGCAGAAGAGTTACGCCGTACAAGGCGGCGACCGCCTGGAGTTCGAGGTCGGGGATCATGTGTTCCTTCGAGTTTCCCCTATGAAGGAGTCCTTCGGTTTTGGAAGAAGGGGAAGCTCACACCGAGGTTTATCGGTCCATTTCAGATACTGGATCGAGTGGGTGATGTGGCGTATCGTCTCGCTTTGCCCACACCACTTGCGTCGTACACAACGTATTTCATGTATCTATTTGAAGAAGTACGTTCTCGATCCTTCGCATATCATCAGATGGGAGCAGGTACAGTTGAGCGAGGATGCTACATATGAGTTGCGCCCGACGCGCATCCTTGACAGGAAGGAGCAGGTACTGCGTAGTAAGGTCATCCCACTTGTGAAGGTATTTTGGACACATCATTCCGAGGAGGAAGCTACTTGGGAGACTGAGGCCGAGGTCAGGAAGAACTACCCTCAGATTCTCGAGGAATATGAAAATGTATAAATTTCGAGGACAAAATTTTTTGTTTAAGGGGGGTAGATTGTAACGACCTGTAAATTTCCGTATGTTGGCTCGAGTACCACCTCGACCAGAAATCAATTAGGATTAAATCCTTTAGAAATTTAACAAAGTTAACTAAGTACTAAACTCGATTAGCCATGAAATCCGTTAGGATCGCTTTAAATACGATCTGTAAGACCCAAAACTTGCAAAACAAGTGACTCTAGGTTACCCTAAAGTTTAGAACCAAACTCATTTCCCGACTGCTCTCAGGAATGAAACGAAACTTCGTCTTAGGTCTATATCGCACATCGGAAGTCCGATTAACACGAAGCTAAGGAACTAGGACCGCCTCACTGGGCTTGACAATCATCTTAAAAATCAGGTCCAGCCGATGTCCCACGGTCATTCGTTTGGATCCGGAGCGAGGGAGTGTGGAAAACACTATTCCCTTTGAAAAATAAATATCTGGAATAGTGATCTGGCACCATTCGCTTGCGCATCAGTATTAAGCAACCTGACCGTCAGAATCAGACCAAATTACACCCTCAGATTAAGAAAATTTCAAGAACATTTACATGTACTTGGAATTTCGGATCGTGGCCCACTGACCGTTGAACTGAAAGTGGTCCGCCACGTGCGATCTGGGAATCTGATCGAGTCGAAAATGTAATCCCACATAGATCCATGTGTGGTGAGCTTAAGTCTGACGTTTGGCTCAAGGGGGCCACCGAAACACTCATTTGAATTTGGAAAAGTGACGAAATACCTATATAAGCAATAACCCTTGAACACGAGCCTATTTTGGGAAGGGTTTTGTCTATAAAAGGAGCTTAGAACAGCCCCTCTCACACCATACGAATTTGGGATAAAACCCTAGAGAGAGAGAAAAGAGAGAGAAGAGCTTGGGATTTGTGGGAGATCTTCCTCCTACTGCTTTCATTCATCACACGGCCTACACCGCTTCCTTCCAGGCGTTTTTCCGGCAGTATCCACTCTGTTTGAAAGTGAGAAACCCTAACCCTAGGTCTGATTTGAAGTAGGAAGGTTGTAGGTTGTGTAAAGACTAACCGATTCCGCTCTTTAGGCTAGAAAACTCCCGTATACGGAAGCTCAACAACCCTTGCTGATTCGTTGTGATTCCAAGGGCAAATGTGAGGACTTTAAGTGTATAAGTTATGGCTTTCAACGCTTTCAATGTCAGATAATGGTAGATTCATGATCTGCATGCAATTGCACATGTACAAAGTGCTTTCCGTTTCCTGTTTCGATTAACGTTGTAGAATATGGAATTTCACATACTCTAGGTATATCTAGAAATACCGTATACGTATTTTTTTTGGGAAAATGTTTGACATGTTTATTTAATGTATGATTATACAAGATATGGATAAAATACTAGTTTGGCGAAAGGAATCGCCGTAATATATGTTCGCTTGTAAACACTATGTATGTTGAAATTGTATATTCTAGAAATACCGCATATGTGTATATTTTGGAAGTGTAATTGTCATGATTATTTGTTGTATGAATATGGTATACGCGGATAAAATAACCGCTTGGTGAAAGAATAGCCCTAATACGCATTTGCTAACATACGTCATGTATGTTGGAATAGCGCACTCTAAGTGTTTGTGTAAATGCTTGTGTGTGAAAAAGCTTGAGTGTTAGTGCCTTAGATAGGCGCTGATATGGAATTCCCGACTACCTTAGAGACATGTAGGATCCCCTCCATGTGGTGGTTCGCTATAACCAATCACTTGTGATGTGTATGTAATTGTATCTCTATGTGTATAGTGCTTTACTACATGCTTCACAACATGCTTTACAACATGCTTTGCATCATGTTTTACTTCATGCCTTATAACATGCCTGCTAACATGCTTGTATTGCTTGTTTATCATGCTTTACTCCACATACTATTGATGAAAATTGTTTGAGTTTGGGACTGTGTCTATAGTCCAAACATTCGGTACCAGACTTGCGGTTGTGGCTGAGATTTATATCGCCACAACGGATGTGTCTGGCGAACCCGAGTCGTACTTTGGTTGGCAATAGTGGTTGGCCACACGGAGTGCTTTTGCGCTCCATATCGCTCAACTTGTGGTGCGCTCGAGCTAGTCAAGCTCGTCAAGTAAACCGAAATGTATTATGTGTTCACCATGTTTGGTCGCTACTGCTTGAACCTAGGGTACCAAACTTACCAGTGGCGATCCCGTTTAACCATGGTACCTCGATCCGCTAAGTCGCATGAGCCGGGCATGGTGGTATGGGACACCGTGGTGGTCGAAATTTGTCGGCCTATTTGGGGCCATGTGCCTCCCCGTAGTGACCATTGCGCAACTAAAACTCGTGAGCCAAATACGGTGGTATGGGACACTGTATTCGAGCTGTCGATACTTACGGCGAGAGTCGAGTACGGTGAGGCCTGTGCTCGTGCTGACGGGTGACGAGTCCTCCGTAGTATCATCGAGTGTACTCCAAGTGTCTGTGATTGGCGACGAGTCTTTCACAGCAACTAGAGTATGAGTTGAGCCGAGTACGGTGAGACCTGTACTCGAGCTAACGGCTAGTGATTGAGCCGAGTACGGTGAGACCTGTACTCAAGCTGACGGCCAGCAATTGAGCCGCATACGGTGAGATCTGTATCCGCGCTGACGGGTGACGAGCCCTTTGCGATGCCTTCACTATGTTTCTCAAACCATAATATCGTATGAGATTAACTAGGATTGACGACCCTAAAATGGATCATGTTTGGGAATGATACAAGGGAGGTACCTTAGTTTCCCAATACTGCTGGTTGAAATGGACTAATAAAAACTTGGTAATATGAGCATCATCGCACCGCATGTACTTTGTAGATGTGGCGCACTGAGGGAGTAAGCATTCGCGAACGTAAGATGATGTCGCTTGAGGGTGGTTTGGCAAGGGCATACAGCATCATGTCATATCATTTTTGCACTTAATAAGAGTAGTTAGAAATGTTTGATTTGTACTGCTTTATCATTACTGCTTGATTGATTTGATAACATGTTAACCTATGCCTTATTGTTCCACTGAGTTAGCTACTCACTCCCACGTTACGGGACGGTGTTTGCAACACCCACCAGACTCTGTCACAGGTGTAGATGGCGCCTTGGTTCAGGAGTCGGAGCCCGACTTTGATGAGGATCAGGAGGAGTTCTCCTTTATGCAGTATTCTGACGGCTTTGCTTAGGCCGGCTGCATCGCGGGATTTCCAGGGCTTATCTACGGAATTGTATTTTGATTTTTGACTTAGAAACAATACTTGTATATTGGTACTCAGTTAGTACTCATACTCTGGAGTTCACAAAATTTTGTTACTTTACATACTTTGAATATGAAATTTCAGTCTTCCGCTTGCCTTTAAACAATTGAACTGGAGTATGATTTACTGTTTTGGTATAATCTCATTCATGTTTATTGCTCTAACTCAGACAACATTTAACCATCACTGTGTATGTTGCATAAGTGATGCGTTGGAACTCGGGAGTTGAGTTCATACTCGACCCCCGATTTCAGGGCGTTACAGTGGTGTTCTCTCGGCCGACTTGGTTTAACAACCCACTAATCCTTGTGATTAGCTGGTGATGTTTCCAGAAACAGTAAGACTATAAATAGCAGCACATTAGGGCGTATCCCAAGATAAGAAGGAGAAAGAAATAGAAAGAGAGAAATGGAGAGTGTGAGTGGGTGTAGCTAGAGCGAGTTGCTGATTTGATAGCAACTCGACTCGGTTTGAGTCGTCCTCTGTTAGGGAAGAAAGATAGAGGAAGACAGGAGGAGAGATAGAGAATAGGGGTGAGATTTAGAGGGAACGTGTGAGAGAAGAAGAGAATAATGGTGTTGGGAAAATCGCTACTGAAACGGATTACATAACCAGTTGCAACCCGAGTCAGTTGAGCGATCCGTCTGCTATATAGAGAACAGAGGGAGAGCAGTAAGATATTTAGATAGGAGGATGTCTGAGAGAGAGATAGCAGTGGAGGCAGCCATTGGAACCAGTTTTCAACTACTGTTTCAGCTCATCCCGAGCCAACCGAGTCCGCACTCCAACTGCCGTCCAGCCGCATCATCGGTCGGTGTGGTCAGTCATCCCAAACCGTCTTTCAACATCCGAATAGTGCCCCGAATCAGGTAATCCTCGTCGCCCTTCCTCCGTTAATAACAAACTCGTCAGCTCGACTGACTGAGTTCATAACCACCTCAACCCAGTTTCGGACTGAGTGACTCAACTACCCGTCCCAAGGTGAAAACCTTAATCCGACTCCATGGTTGTGGTCGGTTTGCCCCAAAACACCCACACCATAAGATACTTCGAATCAATCTTGACCACTACGAGAGTATTACACCTAACCATCGAATGGGTCCTCTGAGTAAAGGGATGTGGAATGCAACTCCCATCTATGTTTCAGGTGGAACCTAGCCTCATGTCGAATCTGAGGAATCTCCCAACTTAGCCCCTAAAACCGACATCAGCTCAGACATTCCAACCAAACTGATCTACCTTAAGATTATACGTCTAAATTTGTGAATGTCTAAATGCCTAGCCGAGTAGCTCAGTGATAAACGCCTAAATTAAATAGACAGGACGTATTCCTACCTGAAGCTTGAAGCATACACTAGACGTTCAGGACCTAGACATCAAAACCCTACAATAGATGGGTTTTCTCTAATGAAGAACCAACTATTGTGGGTTGTGACGTTCTGTCGGGTCAACTCAGTAGCAACACAGAGGAAACTAAGAATGACTCACTAACACTCTATAACATGTCACATCAGGTGTTGGTACCCACTGTCATCTTGTTTGAAGAGTAGTCCCCTTCAAATCAAAGAAATAAACATCTTGGGCTTCTCTTATAGGAGTCACGAACCAAGATCAATACCAAGGTGAGGAGCATCCCCCACAACTTCTTCCTTTCGCTAATTTCCATATGGATTAAATCTCAAATGTATAGAATCATTGATTCTTAGCTATTGTGACTTTCTTGTATTAATCGTTTTAATGTCATATTTCCTTAAAATTTATGTGCATGATATATTATCTTATAAACTCTACGTCACATTTATAATTATTTGCCTATGAATATAACTCTGTTAGACATATTAAGAAAAGAAAGCTTCTACACTAGATTATTTGTGAATTGGGTAGTGAAATATTACCTTCATGACTTTCTATATTTTCTAATCTCTAATTTAGTTGGCACTATCATGTGTATAGTTCTTATGATATGGCAAATGTGAATTTGTTTACGTATAGTGTACAAAGCGATTGTGGAAACTCCATCTTCCACAATTATTACTGTTTTGCTATGAGATAAAATTCCTCTTGTTATCTTTAATTCATGAATATAAGTCTAATGAGTCTGACTTGAGCTTTACAAACTCCTATTTCATTATACATTATGAGTGGTATGAAGAAGGATTATGGGAAGAGTCCTTAAGGGACATAGAATGACTCTTAGATAATTCAAATGATATGACCTCGCTTGTAAATGTACGTGATACGTGGCGAGCCCTCCTTGAATGTAAAGAAATTATAGAAATCCATGTGGAACGTATAGTTGGACATTTCCTATTTGAAAATTGAACGTCATTCCTATTCTATCAAAGTAATGTATATATGTGTCATAGTGCACAACATTCACGCATGACATGTGAGCTTTTCCAGTGCTTAATGTAAGCCACATTCTGCTCAATTTATTGTAGATCGGTTGAATGACCAGAGTTGTGCATTTGAGTCACTTTGGGTGCTCTTATTTTACATGAGGCTTTTTTGGGATTTTTACTCCTCCTCGGGCATACCCCGGGTATTTTTCCAGGAGATCGTCCTTGGGCGCACTCACCCTCATGGCCTTTTTCAGGTAGTCTACCTACCACAGGCGGTCTTTTATTTGACAGCTGGATTTCATACCCAGATCTGTGACTTGAACATACATCCATGCATTCATGTAAATGCATACGTAGTGTATTGCCATATGATTTAAAATTGTTAATCTATTTTGGATTGATGTGTTATGGTTGAATCTATGAGGGAAATTCCCACTGAGTTTTCACTTACCTCGTAGTGTGGTTATACCAAATAGACGCAGGTATGATCGAGGAAAATAATGTTTTTAACATCATTCCTGGCATAGCAGAAGAGGAGTATGGAGAGGAGGGCCAGTATGATGATGTAGCCAAGTCACAGGAGCTCCACTAAGCACTTAGGATTTACTGCTTTCATTTCTTGCTTTCAGACATTATTTTAGTTTTGGTTTGCTCTGAGATCTGTAATTAAAATCCCCTACTGTGGGATCTATTGTTACTTGCCTTACTTCATACTTTCATTCACTCATGTTGAACTCCTTTGGTTAGTTTATACCATGGTTATACGTTGTTATTATGAATTGTGTCGTTAGATAGATGAATGGTAGTTTCATTTCCTAACGTAACCCTCGGGTTCTCATACTCGGGCGAGTGTCCTCGGGTTTCGAGAACCAGGGTGTTACATATGCGTGCAAATGAGATAACCAAGTTGGAGTGTGAAGTCGAGATGATAGTACGTAGTATCGCAGGCTACGGGGTCCATCACAAGGGACTTATATCCAAACTAGTCTCATACCTAAATTTGGATAGATGGACTTAATGTGGTAAACTCCTAATCTCATGTTGGTCAAGCGCCCCAACCGAAATCCGGGTCATTGCGATGGTACACATAATACCACCAGCCGAGTGGATAGTGAATGAATGAATGAATGAGTAAAATGCTGAGTATACAACTCTTGCTCAATAAGTCCATATATCAGAACCGTACATCTCTGGGATCATCACTTAGGTCTAGTACACTTTACGCCAGCTTGCCGCCCCTATCCGACCGCACAACTGGGTAATTGGAAGAGACCTCACTATCCACCTGCCAATATCAGGCCCGGCTCATCGATAGTGGACCCATTCCTCAAGCCCGTCAGACTCAACCTAGATATTGACCCCTCACTCAGGCGGGTAAGGTCACACCCCCTCCCAATCTACCACCACACAGTGGGAGACGCAACTTACTGGTATACTGCCCTCATGCACTCGTATATATATCCACTCGATCTAGAGGTTAAGGTGTCTCCTGGCCATGGAGGTTTAAGGATTTTCACCTGTGGACATTTATGACGCCCGTATGCTATAACCAAACATTTGGGTGTCCTATCTGGCCATCCACGAAATGCCTGTGGAGGTCACGGCCCTAATGTCACTAGGGTGTCCGGTGGTCATATCATAAAATGCAAGATGCATGAGTCATACCATCCAGTCTTACGTTAAACCTACGCATAACGCGCGGTCATGTGGGGCAACTCTGTCTCTCAGGGAGTCTCATAATAATCCACCTAATGACATGTGCAATGGTCAACCACATCTCATAACAAACATGCAGATGATGTTTATGGGCATGTATCAAGATGTTATGCTGTCACATACTCATAATCGACATCGATAACCGGCACTAATAATTAACAGCAATAATCGGCCCCGATAATTAACATCAATAATCGGCCTCGATAATCAGCATTGATGATCAGCATCGGCCTTGATAATCGACAATGATAATCAACATCAATAATCAGCATCGATAATTAGCATCGATAATTGGCCTCGATAATAACCATCGACAATGGGCATCGATAATCGGCCTCGATGAGAATGGGCCTAACAAGTCCTAAGGGACGGTCACAATGTGGACATTCAACCATCATTGCCCATTAATGTAGACATTTAACCAACATTGTTCCTAAGGAGTGACCCACATAGAGCTAAACATATAGTGGGCCCATGACCTTACACAAGGGTCTCATACATCACAATGGACCTCATCACATGGACCTCGCATACATCACATTGGGCCTCATCACATGGACCCCATCACATGGGCCTATATACATCACAATGGGCTGCATCATGGTGGGTCACATACATCACAATGGACCGCATCACGGTGGGCCATATACAATCTCAATGGGCCACATCCCATTGGCCTCAAATATATCACAATGGGCCTCATATCTAGGCCTCAAATATATCACAATGGGCCACATTACATGGGCTTCAAATACATCACAATGGGCTGCACATATGGGCGACACAAATATCACATTGGGCCACATATATGGGCCATACAAACATCATATTGGGCCGCACATATGGGCCACACAAACTTCATATTGGGCCTCACTAATCGGCCATATATACATCACAATGGACCTCATTCAAGGGCCATATATACATCACAATAAGGTGGGCCTTGCACATTCCAAATGGGCCTCAAATACATCGCAATGGGCCACTTCCATGGGCTAAATACACATCACATGGGCCTCATATGCATGGCAAAGGGCCTCTCACATGAGCCTAATATACATCACAATGGGCCACTCACACGGGCCTAATATACATCAGAATGGACCTAATAAAACACATACCTCCGGTGGGCCTGAAAATTGATGGACAACAAGCATAAAACATATATCATGGTTGGCCCCGCGATTACACAGCAGGTGGGCCCACACCTCCCAAATGGGACCCACCTGATGAACATGGACAACATGGATGTACAATGCACACATCATGGTGGATGGTGTGTATACAACACATACTTCATGTGGGTCCTATTTATATGGAAGGAGTAGATGCAACACATATATTACAGTGGTTTCCACCATCCAGACAGCTAGATGGTGGGGATAGAACACATATCATGGTGGGCACAGAACTTACTGACGTCTCTGCAGCCAGGTGCTACTGGTGCGGGATCCATCATCCCTACCAATGGACGATGTAAATCTAGAATACATACATCTAAGGTGGGCCCCACCCCCTGTGTGACACTTGTGGGTGGGTCCCATGTCCAAGACAGATGGACGGCGTGGCTTAAAGCACATACATCACGGTGTCATCCCACCGTCTGAATCAATGGACAGTGGGGATAGAGAATACATTCATCAAGTTGAGCCCCATCCCACATATGCAGCACATGTGGGTGGGTCCCACCCACCAGGAAAATGGGTGGATGACATTGATAAAACACAAGCATCATGTGGGGCCTTGTCCAGTTGGATAAACGGTTTGGATATACACATGCCTCATAATTGGCCCACAGCGCCAGTCCTATAACTGCATGCTGCTGGTCGTCCAGCAGATGGACGACCCAGATCTACAATACATGGATTAAGGTGGGTCCACATGTGTTGCAGAGAGATATGGGTGTTGTACTTGATTAATTGATGGGATTGATTTGATAGGTTGTAGAGATTCTCTTCTCGGGATTTGCAACGCATAACATTTTCTCGAAATAAACATTAGCCCACAACTCCTAGCCTGGGTATCCCATCGACGTGTGAGATGTGGCGTTGGAACCGTGGGGATGACGTGGTCGCTAGGATATAAGTCTCGGGCTAAGTCGACTTATATCAACAGGATGCGACCGAGGGTCGTGTGCAAATGCTATCTACGAGTCGCGGGTCGCCAAAATTCGATGGGGATGATTGGGGAAGTCCATGGAATGGTACGAACTAGGATACAACTCCTACTCAATAAGTCCACATATCAGAACCGTACATCTCTGGGATCATCACTGGGGTCTAGTATACTCTACACCAGCTTGTCACCCCTATCTTACTACATGACTGGGTAAGTGGAAGAGACCTCACTATCCACCTACCAATATTAGGCATGGCTCGTCGATAGTGGACCCATTCTTCAAGCTGGTCAGATTCAACCTAGATATTGGCCCCTCACTTAGGCAGGTAAGGTCACACCCCTCCCAACTGACCACGACACAGTGAAAGATGCAACCTACTGGTATACGGCCTTCATGCACTCTATATATATCCACTCGATCTAGATGTTGGGGCGTCTCTTGGCTACAGAGGTTTAGGAATTTTCACCTAGGGACATCTATGGTGCCCATATGCTAGAACTAAAAATTTGGGTGTCCCATCTGGCCATCCACGACATGCCTGTAGAGGCCACAACCCTGATGTCGTTAGGTCGTACGGTGGTCATATCACAAAATACAAGATGTATGAGTCATACTATCTAGTCATGCGTCAAACCGCACAGTCATGTGGGGCAACTCCGTCTCTCAGGGAGTCCCATAATAATCCGCCCAATGGCATGTGCAATAGTCAACCACATCTCATAACAAATATGCAGATGATGCTTATGGGCATGCATTAAGATGTTATGCTGTCACATACTCATAATCTGTATTGATAACTGACACCGATAATCAACATCGATAATCGGCTTAGATAATCGGCATCGATGATCAGCATCGGCACTGATAATTGGCCTTAGTAATCGGCACCGATATAACATCGATAATCGGCACCGATAATCAGCATCGATAATCGACACCGATAATCAGCATCGATAATCGGCATTTATGAAATGGGCCTAATAAGGCCTAAGGGAAGGTCACAATGTGGACATTCAACCATCATTGCCGATCAATGTGGACATTTAACCAACATTGCTCCCAAGGTGTGACCTACATAGAGCTAAACGTATAGTGGGCCCATGGCCTTGCACAAGGGTCTCATCCATCACAATAGGACACATCACATGGACCTCGCATACATCACATGGGCCTCATCACATGGGCCTATATACATCACAATGGGTTGCATCATGGTGGGCCACATACATCACAATGCGCTGCATCACGGTGGGCTATATACAATCTCAACGGGCCACATCCCATGGGCCTCAAATATATCACATGGGCCTCATATTTGGGCTTCAAATACATGGGCTTCAAATACATCACAATGGGCCGCACATATGGGGGACACAAATATCACATTGGGCCACATATATGGGCCATACAAACATCATATTGGGCTACACAAATGGGCCACACAAACCTCATATTATGCCTCACTAATGGACCATATATACATCATAATGGGCCTCATTCAAAGGCTATATATACATCACAATAAGGTGGGCCCTGCACATTCCAAATGGGCCTCAAATACATTGAAATGGACCACTTCCATGGGCTTAATACACATCATATGGGCGTCATATGCATTGCAAAGGACCTTTCACATGGGCTTAATATACATCATAGTGGGCCACTCACACGGGCCTAATATACATTAGAATGGACTTAATAAAACACATTGTAATGCCCTGAAAATCGGGGGTCGAGCATAAACTCAACTCCCGAGTTCCAATGCATCACTTATGCAACATAAAGAATGATTATTGAATGTTGTTCGTATTAGTGCATTAGAGATGAATGGGATTAAGCCAAAACAATATATCATACTCCAAAGATAGTTCAATTATGCAAGCGGATAGTTAAATTATGCAAGCGGAGGACTGTGATGATATATAAAAAGATATAAAACTATTTTAAGTCTCCAGAGTGTGATAATGTTACTATGTTAGATAATTACATGTAAATTTCCAAATTATACCAAAGGTGTAATGTCATCAGGTCAATATCCCAGAAAGCCCTGTCGATCAGGACACGGCTCACAGGAACCTGCCAAAAACTGCATAAAGGAGAAATCCTCCTCATCATCATAAAAGTCTGGCTCCGCTTCACAGCATCGCCATCATCTGAAACTCAAACAGGGTCTGTTTGGTGTGTACAACACCGTCCCGTAACGTGGGAGCGAGTGATCAACTCAGTGGAAAAATAGAGCATAGGTTAACATGTTATCAATTCAGTCAAGCAGTAATGATAAAGCAGTACAATCAAACACTCCTAAATTACTCTTATTAATGTAAGTATGGAATGCAGTCATGATGCATGCCCTTGCTAAACCACCCTCATGCAACACCATCTTACGTCCGCGGCATGCGTTCATCCCTCAGTGCTCCACATCTTCCAGGCACATGCAGTGCTATGTTATTATAACGACTCGTAAATTTCCGTACAATGGCTCGAGTACCACCTCGACCAGAAATCACTTAGGATTAAATCCTTTAGAAATTTGACAAAGTTAACTAAGTGCTAAACTAGATTAGCCATGAAATCTATTTGAATCGCTTTAAATACGATCTACAAGACCCAAAACTTGTAGAATCATTGACGCTAGGTTAACCTAAAATCTAGGATCAAACTCATTTCCCGACTGCCCTCGGGAACACATTGAAACTCCGCATCAGGTCTAGACTGCACATCGGGAGTCTGAATAATACGAGGTTAAGGACTTAGGACCGCCTCACTGGGCTTGACAACCATCTCGGAAATCAAACCCAAAAAGTGTCCCACAGCTGTTCGCTTGAATCCAGAGCGAATGAGTGTGAAAACACATAATTCCTTTACAAAATAAACATCTGGAATAGTGATCTGAGACTTGAAACTTGTGGTCACTTTATAAGAAACCAGACCGTTAGAATTTGACCCAAATACACCCTTGGATCAGGAAAAATTTCAGGAACATTTACTTGTACTTGGAATTTCGGATCAAGGCTCATTGACCGTTGAACTGAAACTGGTCCGCCACGCGTGATCTGGGAATCTGACTGAGATGAAAAGTTAACTTCACATAGATCGAAGGTTAGAGAGCTTAAGCCCGACCTTTGATTCAAGGAGGCCCGCCAGAAACCCTCCTTTGAGTTGAATTAGCGTCGTTTTTGTTATTACCCAAGTACACCTTAACCTTAAGTCTACTTTGGAGACTTTTTAGGCTATATAAGCGCCTTAGAACACCCTCTCTCATAGCCATACGAATTTGAAGAAAACCCTAGAGAGAGAAGTGAGAAAAGAGAGAGAAAGAGTGAGAGAAGTGGGAGAATCCCCCTGTTGCTGTTTCCTATCCCTACCATAGCTTCACCACTCCGATCTTGCCACTTTCCCGGTGATACCGACTTCATTTTGAGGTAAGAAACCCTAACCTTAGATCTGTTTTGGGGTGTGAAGGGTGTAGGTTATGAAATAGCTAACCTATTTCATTCTTTAGGCCACCAAACTGCCGAATACGGAAGCCTAGCAAACCTAGCTGATCCGTTGCGATTTCAAGGTATAAGGTGAGGGCTTTAGGTGTATAGGTTACAGTTTTCAACACTTTCAATGTTAGATAATGATAGATTCATGATCTGCATGCAATTACATATGTACAAAGTGTTTTCCGTTTTCTGTTTCGATTAAAGTTGTAGAATATGGAATTTTACATATTCTAGGTATTCGTAGAAAATACCGTATACGTATATTTTTTGGAAATGTGTTTGACATGATTATTTGTTGTATGGATATATGATATATGGATAAAATACTTATTTGGCGAAAGGATTCACCCAAATACATGTTTTACTAATATACACTATGTATGTAGAAATACTATATTGTAAAAAGTACCGTATACATGTATATTTTAGAGATGTGTTTGCCATGATTAATTGTTGTATAAATATATGATGTATGCGTAAAATACTTTTTTGGCGAAAGGACTCGCCCTAATAAATGTTTGCTAACATACACTAAGTATGTTGAAATAATGTTGTTATGTGTTTGTGGAAATACTTGTGTGAGTAAGTGTTGGGATGTTGATGCCTTAGGAGGATGTTGAGATGGGATTCTCAACTACCTTAGAGACGTGTATGATTACCTCCATGAGGTTGTTTACTTAAACCGCTTGCTTTTGTAATGTATGTGTTTGTATTCCTATTTATATAGTGCTTTATAACATGCTTTATAACATACTTTACAACATGCTTTATAACATGCTTTATAACATGCTTTATGATATGCTTACTAACATGCTTGAATTACTTTGTTTACCATACTCTACTCCACATGCTACTAATATGGTTTGATTGAGTTTGGGACTATGTCTATAGTCCAGACAGTCGGTACTAGACTTGAGATCGTGGTTAAGTTTCATGTCGCCACGTAAGATGTGTTTGACGAACCCGAGTCGTACGTCAGTTGGCGACAGTGGTTAGGCCACACGAAGTGCTTATGGACTTCATGTCGTCTAATTGATTGTGCGCTCGAGCTAGTCAGGCTCGTCATGTAACCCAATATGTCTAATGTATATTCACCATGTTTGGTCGCTACTGTTTGAACATAGGGTACCAAACTTATCAGTGAAATCCCTTTTAACCATGCTACCTCGATCTGCTAAGACTCATGAGCCAGGCATGGTGGTATGGGACACCGTGGTCGAGCTGTCGGCCTACGCTAGGGCCACGTGCCTCCCCATAGTGACCAGTGAGCAACCAGACTCGTGAGCCGATTATGGTGGTATGGCACACTATATTCGTGCTGTCGGCCTACATTGATAAGGTAATGGGGGAGTGGTGCAACGAATGCAAGCAACAGCCCTGGCAACCCTTTGTAGTGACCTCGAGTATACTCTGAAATCGTGGTGAGCCTTAAAGTTTTCCACGATATATAGTGTATGAACTAGGCCTGTTTCTGTATAGTGATGAATCGTTAAAGAGGTGATGGGGGAGTGGTGTAACCTTTGTGCGTAACAGCCCTAGTAGCCTTTGAAGTGACCTAGAAAATACACCATCGTCTGATATTAACTAGGACTGACGATCCTAGAATGGATCATGTTTGGGAATGATACAAGGGAGGTACCTTAGTTTTCCAATCCTGCTGTTTTGAAATGGACTAATTAAAAACTCGGTAATCATGCTCATCATGCATTGCATGTGCCTGGAAGATATGGAGCACTGAGGGATGAAAGTATGCCGCGAACGTGAGACGGTGTCGCACGAGGGAGGGTGTGGTGAGGGCATCCATCATACATGCATCCATACTTACATTAGTAAGAGTTAGGAGTGTTTGATTTTACTGCTTTATCATTACTACGTGACTGCATTGATAATATGTTAACCTATGCTTTATTGTTCCATTGAGTTAGCTACTCACTCCCACGTTACGGGACGGTGTTGCGCACACCAACCAGACTCTGTCTCAGGTTTAGATGAGCCGATGACTCAGGAGGCGAAGCCTGATTATGATGAGGACCAGGATGAGTTCTCATATATGCAGTACTTTGGGGGCTTCGACTAGGCTGCCAGGATCGACAGGTCTTGTAGGGATTGCTACTTAGTTTAATTTTTGACATTTTGTTCATAAAACAGACATATGTATATGGTGACTCAGATGGGTTCATACTCTGGAGAATGAAATGATTTTGTTTCTTTACATACATATATATAGTTCAGTCTTCCGCTTGCCTTTATACAAATGATCTGGAGTATGAATTACTGTTTTGGTATAATCTCACTCATGTTTATTGCTCTAACACAGACAACATTTAATCAACATTATTTATGTTGCATTAAGTGATGTGTTGGAACTCGGGAGTTGAGTTACACTCGACCCCCAATTTTTAGAGCGTTACAAGTTAGTATAAGAGCATGATTTTGATTAAACCGGACCTGAGTTATGTTCCTACGATGTACGTTGACACATTATAACTTAGGAGGGTGCACGAAAATATAGAAACAGGCCTAGGTTTTCCCGATTTCGCCATTTGGCGAAGTTTATCGAAAATAGGCATTTTGATCGAGTTCGTACTCGATCCTGATCGCACGTGTCGATCCCAAATCACTTCTAGACCATCTATTGAAGTGTCTAGATCACAATACACCTTATCCCAGCAGTCAAAAATCTGTAAATGTTAGTATGTGTCTGAAGGAACCCGAAAATACCCAAAATCGAGCGAATCGGGGTCGGGGGCCTACCCACACTAATCCAGGGGTACCCAGGGTGAGACCCAGTGTTTTTTTTTGGGCTTAGGGGACTGGAGGAACACGCCCATGAGGCCCCCTTTTAAAAAACCAAAATATTTTTGGCGAGGCCTCGCCACTTTCTAGGCTAGGCCAGGCCCGCGGCTCGGGCCGATCACTTTTGGTGGTCCCTAAAACCCTCTAACCTAGCTCCCGTCCAAATCCCATCTCCCAAAACACTACTTCCTTCACAAACCTCCCCACCAAGCCATTTTCTCTCTCCAACCTTGTTGTTTCTTTTCAAAATCACCCTTCCGATCATCCTCCCTACTGATTTCGACCACAGCCTACCCACTCCCATCATGCATTACAGTCCTCCTCTCCTTTGCCTCTTCGTTTCTCTCATTTAGACCCCCACACGCCCACTTGGAGCTCAAAACTCGTGTGAGCTTCCTCACCCACCTGTTCTCTCCACTCTCTTTCTTAAACCCCTATCTTTTGGGCCACTACAATATCTGTTGGGCCTTAAATTTGTGGAGAACCCATATTTCCAGCCCCTTCTCTCTTTTTCCTTCATTTTTCATGGCCTTTCTCGAAATTATTTCGGCCATTTTCTCCATCTCCACTATCCTCTCTTGTATGGCTAAGAGGAAGAGCACTGCTGATGAGGCTGGGCCTAGTTGCCCTACATGATCAAGGTGGCCGAGAGACACCACCTCTAGCTCGAGCTTTGCCCGAAAATTTCGAACGAAGCGGGACCTTGATCCCCGGATCCCTGCCGAACGGGCTTAGTTGGCGGCACTACCTCATAGAGTTTATGAGGACCGCAGAGTTCTTTTTGAAGCCCAGGTGGATGGTCGGTTCTTCGGGGAATACTACTTGTTTGAGCAAGTGGAGGCAGCCCACTGGGGTTCGGTATTTGAGGCCAGAGGTCACGCTAATCCTGGTACGGTCCGAGCCTTCTACACCAATATTCGTGAGCTACACTGGACCCTTTGTAATTCCGGCTCATAGTTGGGGTGGATCTGTTTGTCACTATTGATGTGAGAGTGATTGCACGGCTTATAAATATGCCTCTTGGTGACGTACATGCTAGCGAACAGAATCTGGGGACTGTTCATGAAAAGGATCGTCGCACACATTACCTTTGTGGTGGCAAATTGGTTGAGTGGCAACCAAATAAAAGCCTGCTAGCATCCCACATGTCAGATGACTTCTGCCTACTACATCATATCTTCACATACAATCTCTACCCCAGGCACAGTAATCGCAGCGAGTGCACGTGACTCATGGTAGACTTTCTGTACCAAATGGGGCAGGGAGCGAACTTGTGCGTGCCTACATTCGTATTGCGACAGATCGTGAATATTGCACGCTCCACCAGGAGCTCAGATTCGCTTCCTTTTAGCCGACTCAATGCAGAATTGAACGGGAGTTTGGCTACAGTCTGGGGGTGGAAAGGCCAGTACCGATCCACCAGATTGATGAAAGTACTCTCCATCAGATGAAACTTGGGGCGCGGCGCAGACGGGCCCGACATGTGGAGAGTGAGGATGAAATAGAGAGTGAAGAAGATGAGAGTGAGAATGGGAGTGAAACTGGAGAAGAAGAAGAGGAACCTGAGGCCCAGGATACAGAGGAGAGTTCACCTCCTGCGACTCAAGAAGAGGAACCTAAGCCCCTCTCAAGGAGGGCCAAGCTGCCATGGGACAGGAAGTCGGGCGGGTCCAAACCAAGCTAAGCAAGGTGTCTCGCACCTTGAAGGTCATCCTGTGTTGTCTACAGGACAAGAATGCTCTTCCTCCATCACCTGATTCGGATGCCTAGTCATCCAAGTTGTTGTTGTGGTTGTTTTGGTTATCGCATTAGGCGGTTTATGCTTTCATGTTAATGATGTAGTAGTTAGTAACATGTTTTAAGTGTTTAATGCGTTGGATGTAATTGGCTCACATGTAATTTCTGTCATGATTCATGTAACTTTGTAGTCCATGTATTATGACAATTTTGGGTAAATGAAAAGCATGTAGCCTCTTTTGCTATAAGATGTGTGAAATGCTTAAAGTGCTTATATAATGTGTTTATATGCTTTAATCTCACCAACGTTGCACCCTATGTTGTATAGGGCATGCCGCGGCAGTATACGCAGAGCATGGCACACCTCCTTCTTACTGGCTCAATGGACCAGACTCCTTCTGGTAGTGGTGGTCCTACGGACCGAGGGTTAGATTCTGATCAGCCTCCTGCTGGTCCTGCTGGTGGACTGCCACCTTATACGCCCCCAGTTCGCGAGCAGTACCTGGCATCATCATCTGCACCGCATGACCCACGGGCGGCTCCACCTGTTGATAGGATTGAGCAGTTGATATTGATGATGCATCAGCAGCAGATGCAGCAGCAGCAACACCAGCAGCTTATGGCCACTATTGCTGAGGCCTTGTCTCAGGGTGGGAGTGTGACTCCACCTCCAACTTCTGCACGTCCTGCTGAGCATTCAGAGCCTCCTGCTTAGTTTGAGGATGTGCCTCTGCCCACACCCGTTGCACCTCCTACTGGAGATGTTGGTACCCGCGGCCTACTCGAGTGATTTCAGCGCTTGAGGCCTCCCTCATTCATGGGTTCTCACAGACCCGAGGAGGCAGAGTTTTAGCTAGACCGCATCTCCAATATGCTATGGATGCTGCACTGTACTGATGCAGAGCAGGTCGAGTTGGCCACTTTCATGTTTGAGAGAGAGGCCAGTCTATAGTGGGACAGTGTGATGCGGTCTGTCGCAGCGGACTATGTGTGGACGTGGGCAGCATTCGAGTTCTGGTTCCATGAGAAATATTACCCGCAGACCTACAGACATGAGCGGGAGGATGAGTTTCTATGCTTCAGGCAGGGAGGCATGATGGTTACTGAGTACGAGCACCGCTTCACAGAGTTGGGCCGCTTTGTCCCGACTATACTTGTTGATGAGCAGATGCGGATGCGTCGGTTTTCTTTGGGTTTGCGACCTGATATACGGTCGAAGATGTGCTGCATCAGTATACCTTCTTATGCGGAGCTGGTGACCTTGTCTATGATGGCCGAGCAGGATGTTGATCAGCTGGCCCAATCTCATGGTACTATGGTTACGAGACCACGACAGGAGGTACAGAGCAGGCCTTTCCTAGGCAAGAGGCCTCGTGCTGACTTGCCTCCCAGGATCGCAGCGCCAGTGGCTCTGATAAGGCGCCCTATTGTGACCTACACGTACTACGGGAAATAGGGTCATCCTATCGGGAGTTGTTTCACGCGGATGAAGGATAGTGGTTTCTCTCCACCGCAGATGATGGGTCGTTCTCGCCCACAGGCCTTATCGACTCGACCTCTACAGACTGCCCCTGCTCATCCTTCCTTCCGACCTCCTGTATCACGCTTTAGGCTGCCGCAAGGGCCCTTGGTTCTATAGCCGAACCATTAGCAGCAGGCTCGAGTACATACGCTCGTTGCTGAGGTACCTGAGACGTCGATTTCGACCCCGACAAGTTTTGACGGTACGGCTCACATTCACGGTACTTCCGTTTCCGTGTTGGTGGACACTGGGTCCACTACTTCTATTATTTCTTGTGGGGCAGTCAAACGTCTATCTTTGCGTACTATTCCCATGAAGGGATTGAGACTCACTATGACCACTGGGACTTTTTCAAATGTCGCACTGATATGTGAGGGCTGCTTCGTGGATTTGGGTAGCAGAACAGTGCTCGTCGACCTCATTGCTGCTCCACTATGGCATTACGACATTATTCTCGGTATGGACTGGCTCTCGAAGATGAGGGCAGAGATAGATTGCGATACTCGAGTCGTGACGGCCTATGGATCCGACGGCACCGCTTTCACGTTTCCAGTGTAGGTCAGTTGGCCTTGCCGTGTTGACTGTGTTATACTGCTTTATTAGCACCGATCGATGGTCCGACATTAGAAGATACATTGGTGGTTCGAGAGTTTACAGATGTGTTTAAGACAATTCCTGGTTTGCCTCCTCAGCACAAGATTAATTTCACCATTGATCTTACGCCTGGTGCAACACCTATCTCATTGCCGACTTATCGTATACCTCCATGTGAGATGGAGGAGCTGCGGAGACAAATTGACGAGCTAGTAGAGAAGGGTTTCATATGACCTAGTGTGTCTCCTTGGGGAGCACCTGTCTTATTTGTGAAGAAGAAGGACGAGACACTACGGTTATGTATTGGTTACCGTAGGTTGAACCAGGTCACGGTGAAGAACAAGTTTCCTTTGCCCAGGATAGATGATTTGTTTGATCAGTTGAAGGGGGCGAAGTATTTTTCGAAGATTGATCTGCATTCAGGGTATCATCAGCTGCGCGTCAAAGATGAGGATGTGCAGAAGACGGCTTTCAGGACATGCTTTGGGCACTACGAGTTTCTAGTGATGTCGTTCAGTCTTATGAACGCACCGGCCGTGTTCATGGACCTGATGAACCGAGTACTTCGACCATTCCTATACCAATTCATCATCGTCTTTATTGATGACATTTTGATATACTCTACGAGTCGGGAGGAGCACGAGGAGCACTTGAGGGCGGTGATGGATACGTTGAAGAATAATCAGTTATACGCGCAGTATAAGAAGTGCGACTTCTGGCAGGAGGTAGTCAAGTTCCTCAGACATGTGGTGTCCAAGGATGGGATAGCAGTAGACCTTGCTAAGGTAGCCGTGGTTCAGGATTGGCAGCAGCCTGGCTCGGTTACCAAGGTGAGGAGTTTCCTTGGTCTAGTAGGGTATTATAGGCGCTTCATTGAGGATTTCTCGAAGATTGCCAGGCCGTTGTCTCTGTTGACACGGAAGGACTTGAAGTTCGCCTAAAATGAGAAGGCGGAAGCAGCTTTCAAGGAGCTGAAGGATAGGTTGACGTCCGCCCCTGTGTTAGTATTGCCAGAGCAAGGGGTTAAGTACATGATATACACTGACCCGTCTCGCGTTGGTTTGGGTTGTGTCCTTATGCAGAAGGACAGGGTGATTGCGTATACCTCGAGACAATTAAGGAAGCACGAGGAGAATTACCCTACACACGACCTGGAGTTGGCAGCTGTCATCTTTGCATTGAAGCTTTGGAGACATTACCTCTACAGAGAGGAGTTCGAGCTTTTCTGCGACCACAAGAGCCTTAAGTATATATTCACGCAGCGGGACTTGAATATGAGACAACGCCGATGGATGGAGACCTTAAAGGACTTCAAGTTCGAGGTTTCCTACCATCCGGGCAAGGTGAACCTTGTGGCAGATGCGTTGAGCCGCAAGAAGGCTATAGCATTTGCGACTCTGTTGATGGTAGCAGAGTGGGACATGGTTGAGTTCGTGAGGGACTTTCAAGTAGAGACTCACTGTGGAGGAGCCATTTGAGTTTATTACGCACGTTCAGGTGTGACCACTTGTTGATGATAGGATCGTTGAGGCCCAGAAGGGCGATGTGTGGTTGTCTGAGCTTCGAGAGCAAGCTAGCGATGCCAAGGACTCCGAGTGGAGAGTTGGTTCTGATGGGGGTCTATGATTCCATGGCCGCCTATGCGTTCCTGACATGCCTGACTTGAGATAGGAGCTTCTCGAGTCTACCCATAACTCGAAACTTGCGATGCATCCTAGTAGCACGAAGATGTACCGGGATATGAGACGGTCGTATTGGTGGGATAACATGAAGGCCCACATCGCTGAGTATGTGTCTCGTTGTCTTACGTGCCAGCAAGTTAAGGCAGAACATCGCCGACCTCCTGGACTGCTTCAGCCCATGCCCATAGCAGAGTGGAAGTGGAACTTCATCTCCATGGATTTCATATCAGGGTTGCCGAAGACGAGGAAGGGACACGATTCCATTTGGGTGATTGTGGACTGGTTGACCAAATCGGCCCATTTCCTCCCTATCAGAGTCATAAACTCTGCAGACGAGCTAGCTGGGCCGTACATCAGAGAGATTGTGCGTCTGCATGGAGTTCCACTTAAGATCGTGTCGGACAGAGACGCTCGGTTCACATCTCTCTTCTGGACTCATATTCAGGAAGTGATGGGTGTGAAGTTGAAATTCAGTACGGCGTTTCATCCTCAGACTTATGGGCAGATAGAGCGGGTGAATCAGATTCTGGAGGATATGTTGCGAGCATGTGCGTTGGAGTTCAAGGACAGTTGGTATGACTGTCTTCCATATGCTGAGTTCGCCTACAACAACAACTTCTAGGAGAGTATTGATATGGCGCCATATGAGGCCCTGTATGGTTGTCCTTGCAAAGCACTGCATTGTTGGGCTGAGGTTGGTGAGCATAGTCTGATCGGCCCAGAGTTGGTACAGGTGACCACAGAGAAGGTCGACATTATCAAGCGTCGGCTTCTTACAGCACAGAGCAGGCAGAAGAGTTACGCCGATACGAGGCGACAACCGCTCGAGTTCAAGGTCAGAGACCATGTGTTCCTCCGAGTTTCCCCTATGAAGGGAGTCTTTCGGTTTGGGAAGAAGGGGAAGCTCACACCGAGGTTTATCGGTCTGTTTCAGATACTAGATCGAGTGGGTGTTGTGGCGTATCATCTCGCTTTGCCCACACCGCTTGCAGCTGTACACAATGTATTTCATGTGTCTATGTTGAAGAAGTACATTCCTGATCCTTCACATATCATCAGATGGGAGCAGGTACAGCTGAGCGAGGATGCTACATATGAGCTGCGTCTGACGCGTATACTTGACAGGAAGGAGCAGGTACTGCGTAGCAAGGTCATTCCACTTGTGAAGGTACTATAGACGCATCATTCAGAGGAGGAAGCTACTTGGGAGACTAAGGCTGAGGTCAGAAAGAACTACCCTCAGATTCTCAAGGAATACGAAAAGGTACAAATTTCGAGGATGAAATTTTTGTTTAAGGGAGATAGATTGTAACGATTCGTAAATTTCCGTACAATGGCTCGAGTACCACCTCGACTAGAAATCACTTAGGATTAAATCCTTTAGAAATTTGACAAAGTTAACTAAGTGTTAAACTAGATTATCCATGAAATCCGTTTGAATCGCTTTAAATACGATTTACAACACCCAAAACTTGTAGAATCATTGACGCTAGGTTACCCTAAAATCTAGGATCAAACTCATTTCCCGACTGCCCTCGGGAACACATTGAAACTCCGTATCAGGTCTGGACCGCACATTGGGAGTCCGAATAATACGAGGTTAAGGACTTAGGACCGCCTCGCTGGGCTTGACAACCATCTCGGAAATCATACCCAGACAGTGTCCCACAAATGTTCGCTTGAGTTCGGAGCGAAGGAGTGTGAAAACACATAATTCCTTTACAAAATAAATATCTGGAATAGTGATCTGAGACTTGAAACTTGCGGTCATTTTATAAGAAATCAGACCGTCAGAATCTGACCCAAATACACCCTCGGATTAGGAAAAATTTCAGGAATATTTACATGTACTTAGAATTTCGGATCAAGGCTCACTGACCGTTGCACTGAAACTGGTCCGCCACGCGTGATCTGCGAATCCGACTGAGACAAAAACTTAACTCCACTTAGATCGAAGGTTAGAGAGCTTAAGTCCGACCTTTGGCTCAAGGAGGCCCGCCAGAAACCCTCCTTTGAGTTGAATTAGCACTGTTTTGGTTATTACCCAATTATACCTTAACCTTAAGTCTACTTCAGAAACTTTTTAGAAACTTTTTAGGCTATATAAGGGCCTTAGAACACCCTCTCTCACAGCCATACGAATTTGAAGAAAACCCTAGAGAGAGAAGTGAGAAAAGAGATAGAAAGAGTGAGAGAAGTGGGAGAATCCCCCTGTTGCTATTTCCTATCCCTACCCTAGCTCCACCACTCCGATCTTACCGCTTTCCCGGCGATACCGACTTCATTTTGGGTAAGAAATCCTAACCCTAGATCTGTTTTGGGGTGTGAAGGGTGTAGGCTATGAAATAGCTAACCTATTTCATTCTTTAGGCCACCAAACTGCCAAATACGGAAGCCTAGCAAACCTAGCGGATCCGTTGCGATTCCAAGGTGTACGGTGAGGATTTTGGTGTATATGTTATGGTTTTCAATGCTTTCAATGTTAGATAATGATAGATTCATGATCTGCATGCAATTGCACATGTACAAAGTACTTTCCGTTTTCTGTTTCGATTAAAGTTGTAGAATATGGAATTTTACATATTCTAGGTATTCATAGAAAATACCGTATATGTATATTTTTTGAAAATGTGTTTGACATGATTATTTGTTGTATGGATATACGATATATGGATAAAATACTTATTTGGCAAAAGGATTCGCCCAAATACATGTTTTACTAATATACACTATGTATGTAGAAATACTGTATTGTAAAAAGTACCGTATACATGTATATTTTAGAGATGTGTTTGCCATGATTAATTGTTGTATAAATATATTATGTATGTGTAAAATACTTGCTTGGCGAAAGGACTCGCCCTAATACATGTTTGCTAACATACACTAAGTATGTTGAAATAGTGTATGTTATGTATTTGTGGAAATGCTGGTGTGAGTAAGTGTTAGGATGTTGATGCCTTAGGAGGATGTTGAGATGGGATTCTCAACTACCTTAGAGACATGTATGATTACCTCCATGAGGTTATTTACTTAAACCGCTTGCTTTTGTAATATATGTGTTTGTATTCCTATTTATGTAGTGCTTTACAACATGCTTTATAACATGCTTTACAACATGCTTTATAACATGCTTTATAACATGCTTTATGACATGCTTACTAACATGCTTGAATTACTTTGTTTACCATGCTCTACTCCACATGCTACTAATATGGTTTGATTGAGTTTGGGACTATGTCTATAGTCCAGACAGTCGGTACTAGACTTGAGATCGTGGTTGAGTTTCATGTCGCCACGTAAGATGTGTTTGACGAACCCGAGTCGTACGTCAGTTGGCAACAGTGGTTAGGCCACGCGAAGTTCTTATGCACTTCATGTCGTCTAATTGATTGTGCGCTTGAGCTAGTCAGGCTCGTCATATAACCCGATATGTCTAATGTATGTTCACCATGTTTGGTCGCTACTGCTTAAACCTAGGGTACCAAACTTACCAGTGAAATCCCTTTTAACTATGGTACCTCGATCCTCTAAGACTCATGAGCCTTGCATGGTGGTATGGGACATCGTGGTCGAGCTGTCGGCCTACACTGGGGCCACGTGCCTTCCTGTAGTGACCAGTAAGCAACCAGACTCGTGAGCCGATTATGGTGGTATGGGACACTATATTCGTGCTGTCGGCCTACATTGATAAGGTGATGGGGGAGTGGTGCAACGAATGCTAGCAACAGCCCTGACATCCCTTCGTAGTGACCTCGAGCATACTTTGAAATCGCGGTGAGCCTTAGAGTTTGCCGCGGTATATAGAGTATGAACTAGGCCTGTTTCTGTATAGTAGTGAATCGTTAAAGAGGTAATGGGGGAGTGGTGTAAACTTTGTACGTAACTGCCCTGACAGCCTTTGCAGTGACCTAGAAAACACGCCATCGCCTAATATTAACTAGGACTGACGATCCTAGAATGGATCTTGTTTGAGAATAATACAAGGGAGGTACCTTAGTTTCCCAATCCTGCTGTTTTGAAATGAACTAATTAAAAACTTGGTAATCATGCTCATCATGCATTACATGTGCCTGGAAGATGTGGAGCACTAAGGGATGAAAGCATACCGCGAACGTGAGATGGTGTCGCACGAGGGAGGGTGTGGTGAGGGCATCCATCATACCTGCATCCATACTTGCATTAATAAGATAGTTAGAAGTGTTTGATTTTACTACTTTATCATTACTGCTTGACTATATTGATAACATGTTAACCTATGCTTTATTGTTCCACTGAGTTAGCTACTCACTCCCACGTTACAGGACGGTGTTGCGCACACCAACCAGACTCTGTCTCAGGTTTAGATGAGCCGACGGCTCAGGAGGTGGAGCCTGATTATGATGAGGACTAGGATGAGTTCTCATATATGCAGTACTCTGGCGGCTTCGGCTAGGCTGCCAGGATCGACGGGTCTTGCAAGGATTGCTACTTAGTTTAATTTTTGACATTTTGTTCATAAAACAGACATATATATGTGGTGACTCAGATGGGTTCATACTCTGAAGAATGAAATGATTTTGTTTCTTTACATACATATATATACATTTCAGTCTTCCACTTGCCTTTATACAAATGATCTGGAGTATGAATTACTGTTTTGGTATAATCTCACTCATGTTTATTGCTCTAACACAGACAACATTTAATCAACATTATTTATGTTGCATTAAGTGATGCGTTGGAACTCGGGAGTTGAGTTACACTCGACCCCCGATTTTCAGGGCGTTACAGTTATGAGCCCGATTACCGAGTTATTATTAGTCCTTTTCATATAGCAGTATTGAGAAATTAAGGTACCTTCCTTATATCATTCCCAAACAATGATCCATTCTATGGTCGTCAGTCCTAGATAATCTCATACTATGATACAGTTCTAGGTCACTGTAAAGGGCTGTCAAGGCTATTACCCGCACTCGTTGCACCGCTCCCCCATCACCTTATCAATAAAGGCCTAGTTTATACTCTGTTTACTACGAGAAGGCTCGTTGCCTCTCCGCAGATTCAGAGTATGCTCGAGGTCACTACAAAGGGCTACTAGGGCTATTACACGCAATCGTTACACCACTCCACCATCACCTTATCAGTGTAGGCCGACAGCTCAAATACAATGTCCCATACCAATGTATTTGGCTCACGAGTCTGAGTTGCTCACTGGTCACACGGGGAGGCTCGTGGCCCCAGCATAGGCCGACAGCTCGACCACGGTGTCCCATACCACCATGCCCGGCTCATGAGTTTTAGCTGTAACACCCCGGATTTTTTCCAACCTGGGATTAGATGTCCTTAGGCAATGGATCAATCCTAACACAGGTTTAACTTCTTAAACGCTCAATTAAAGCCTCAAATCGCTCCTTAACCCATTTCCGTCACAAATCCCACCCTTCACTACCTTGTTCTTTCAAATTTTCAAAGCACCTTCGCCCTAGACACTATCTTAAACTAGCTAAGTAGTATAACTTGGATCACTTTAGATACAAACTGTAAAGGACTAAATACTACCTCAGACGGAAATCACTTAGGATTAAATCCTTTAGAAATTTACAAAGTTAACTAAGTGCTAAACTAGATTAGCCATGAAATCCATTTGAATCGCTTTAAATACGATCTGCCAAAACTTGTAGAATCATTGACGCTGGGTTACCCTAAAACTTAGGATCAATCTCATTACCCGACTACTCACGGGAGCATCTCGAAACTCCGTATCTGATCTGGACTGCACGTCGGAAGTTTGATTAACACAAAGTTAAAGAATTAGGACCGCCTTCATGGGCTTGACAACCATCTCGGAAATCAAATCCAGCCGATGTCCCACGGCTGTTCGCTTGAGTCCGGAGCGAGAGAGTGTGAAAACACTTGTTTTCTTTAGAAATAAATATCTTGAATAGTAATCTGAGACTCGTTGCTTGCGGATCAGTTTTAAGCAACCAGACCGTCAGAATCAGACCAAATTACACCCTCAGATCAGGAGAAATTTCATACACATTTACATGTACTCGGAATCTCCAATTGAGATTCGCTGACGGTTGAACTGAAACTGGTCCGCCACGCGTGATCTGGAAATCCGACTGAAACAAAAACTTAATAGAACGTAAATCCGGTGTCGGTGAGCTTAAGTCCGACCTTTGGCTTAAGGAGGCCCGCCAGAAGTCCTCCGTTGAGCTGAAAAAGTCCCGCTTTAGTTATAACCTAGGTGAACCTTGTCTAGAAGTCTATTTTGGTGAAGTTTTAGACTATATAAGGACCTTAAACCCTCTCTCATTTCAGCCGCACGAATTTGGATTTGAGAGAGAGAAAAGAGAGAGAAAGTGAGGGAGCTGTGTGAGGAACTCCCTGCTGCTGTTCCCTGCCGCTATTCGGGCTCCACCGCCTGATTCTTATCGCTTTCCCGGCGATTCTGGCGTCGTTTCTAGGTAAGAAACCCTAACCCTAACCTGTTTTAGGGTTGTATAGGTGTAGGTTATGAAATAGCTAACCTGTTTCGTTCTCTAGGTTGCCAAACTCCCGTATACGGAAGCTTAGCGAACCTATCGACTCCGTTACAATTCTACGACAAAAGGTGAGGACTTTAGGTGTGTAGGTTGCGGTTTTCAATGCTTTCAATGTCCGATAATGGTAGATTCATGATCTGTATACAATTGCACATGTACAAAGTGCTTTCCATTTTCTGTTTCGATTAGAATTGTAGAATTTGGAATTTCACATACTCTAGGTATTTGTATAAAATACCGTATACGTATTTTTTATGGAAATGTATTTGACATGTTTATTTGTCGTATGGATATATGATGTATGGATAAAATACTCTTTTGGCGAAAGGGTTCGCCTAAATACATGTTTACTAATATACACTATGTAGAAATACGGTATTGTAAGAAGTACCATATACGTGTATATTTTAGCGATGTATTTGTCATGATTAATTGTTGTATAAATATATTATGTGCGTATAAATTAATTTCTTGGCGAAAGGAATCGTCGTAATACATGTTCGCTTGTAAATACTACGTATGTTAAAATTGTGTATTTTAGAAATATCATATACGTGTAAATTTTGGAAACGTAATTGTCATGATTATTTGCTGTATAATTACGATATACGCGGATAAAATGCTAGCTTAGCTAAAGAATAGCCCTAATACATGTTTTACTAATATACGTCATGTATGTTGAAATAGCGTACTCCAAGTGTTTGTGTAAATGCTTGTGAGAGTAAATGCTTGGATGTTTGCACCGTAGGTCGGTGCTGAGATGGAATTCTCGACTACCTTAGAGACATGTAAGATTTCCTCCATGTGGTTGTTTACTACAACCACTCACATATGATGTATATGTATTTGTACCCCTATCTGTATAGTGCTCTATTACATGCTTTATAACATTCTTTATATCATGCTTTATAACATGCTTTATATCATGCTTTGCTTTATGACATGCCTCCTAGCATGTTTGTGTTACTTTGTTTATCATGCTTAACTCCACATGCTATTGATGAGAACTGTTTGAGTTTGGGACTATGTCTATAGTCCAAACATTCGGTACCAGACTCGAGATTGTGGCTGAGATTCATGTCGCTACAATGGATGTGTGTGACGAACCCGAGTCGTACTTCGGTTGGCGATAGTGGTTGGCCACACGGAGTGCTCTTGCGCTTCACATCGTCCAACTTGTTGTGCGCTCGAGCTAGTCAGGCTCGTCAATTAACCCGATATGTCGAATGTGTGTTCACCATGTCTGGTCATTACTGTTTGAACATAGGGTACCAAACTTACCAGTGGCAATCCCGTTAACCATGGTACCTCGATCTGCTAAGACTCATGAGCCGGACATGGTGGTATGGGACACCGTGGCCGAGCTGTCGGCCTATGCTGGGGCCATGTGCCTCCCCGTAGTGACCATTGAGCAACCCAAACTCGTGAGCCGAATACGGTGGTATGGGACACTGTATTCGAGCTGTCGATACTTACGGCGAGAGCCGAGTACGGTGAAACCTGTACTCATGCTGATGGGCGACGAGTCCTTCGTAGTGTCTTCGAGTATACTCCAAAGTCTGTGATTGGCGACGAGTCTTTCACAGCAACTAGAGTATGAGTTGAGCCGAGTACGGTGAGACCTGTATTCGAGCTGACGGCTAGTGATTGAGCCGAGTACGGTGAGACCTGTACTCGAGCTGACGGTCAGCAATTGAGTCGCATACGGTGAGATCTGTATCCGTACTGATGGGTGACGAGCCCTTTGTGATGCCTTCGCTACGCCTCTCAAACCATAATATCGTATGAGATTAACTAGGACTGACGACCCTAGAATGGATCATGTTTGGGAATGATACAAGGGAGGTACCTTAGTTTCCCAATACTGCTGTTTGAAATGAACTAATAATTACTCGGTAATCATGCTCATCATCGCATTGCATGTGCCTGGTAGATGTGGAGCACTGAGGGATGGACGCATTCATGAACATAAGATGATGTCGCATGAGGGTGGTTTGGAAAGGGCATACATCATGTCATTTCATACTTGCATTAAATAAGAGTAGTTAAAATTGTTTGATTGTACTGCTTTATCATTACTGCTTGACTAAATTGATAACATGTTAACCTATGCTTTATTGTTCCACTGAGTTGATCACTCACTCCCACGATACGGGACGGTGTTCCGAACACCCACCAGACTTTGTCTGATTGCAGATGGCGACGCTACTTCTAAGGTGGAGCCGGACTCCTATGACGACGAGAATGCTTCCTCGTATATGCTGTTTTCTGGCTGCTTCATGAGAGCCGTGCCTTGATTGTCGGGGCTATAGGGATGTTGACTAGATCACACTACACAACTTGGTATAATTTAAAATCATACTTGTAATTATTTAACCTGGTAACTTTATCACACTCTGGAGACCCACCATAGTTTATATACTTTATCCATCTATCACAGTCTTCCGCTTACAAATTTAACTGTCTCTGGAGTATGATATCTTGTTTTGGCTTAATCTCACTCATGTTCATTGCACTAATACCGATCACATTCAATCATCATTCATTTTGTTGCATAAGTGATGCGTTGGAACTCGGGAGTTGAGTTTATGCTCGACCCTCGATTTTTAGGGCATTACATTAGCGGATCGAGGTACCAAGGTTAACGGGGTTTCACTGGTAAGTTTGGTACCCTAAGTTCAAGAAGTAGTGTCCAAACACGGTGATCATACATTAGACAGATTGGGTTACTTGACGAGCTCGACTAGCACGAGTGCACAACCAGCTGAACGACATGAATTACATAAGCACTTCACGTGGCCTAACCACTGTCGCCAATCGAAGTACGACTCAGGTTCGTCAAACACATCCTACGTGGCGAAGGAATCCCAACCACGAACTCAAGTCTGTTACCGATCGCCTGGACTATAACGTAGCCCCAATCATATTCACTCCTTAACCAAAAGCATGTAGAGTAAAGCAGAATAAACAAAATAATTCAAACATGTTAACGAGCATGTTATAAAGCACAAGGCAAGCAGGAAATACAAACACATATATTTCATAAGTAAGCAATTAATTTAAACAACTTGCATGAAGGAAATCATACACATCACTAAGGTAGTTGAGAATCCTATCCCAGCACCTATCTAAAGCACTATCATCTAAATACTTACTCTTACAAGCATTTTCACAAACACTTAGAATACACTCTTTTAACATGCATAGCATATACTAGCAAAAACATGTATTACAGCGAATCCTTTCGCCGAGTAAGTATTACACATATATATAGCATGTTCATATAGTAATTAATCATGGTAAACACACTTTCAAAATTTATACGTATACGGTATTTTCTACAAATATACAGAATACACAATATGCCATATTTGCATACGCAATCGAAACACAAAATGAACATCACATTGTGCATGTACAATAACACCCAGATCATGAATCTATCATTATCTGACATTGAAAGCATTGAAAACCATAACCTATACGTCTAAAGTCCGCACCTTACGCCGTAGGAGCGTAAAAAACTCGATAGAATCGATAAGCCTTTGTCTACGGTGATTTAATAACCTACAACATGAGTCAGATTAGTTATTTAACAACTCACACTACCTGGAACTTTAAAACAGGTTAGGGTTAGGTTTTCTTACCTAAGAACGAAGCCGGAATTGCCGGGAAAGTGATGGTTAAGCACGTAGATCGGCAGGGTAGAGTATCAGGAAGAATCTCTCACTCTTCTCACACTTTCTCTCTCTTTTCTCTCTTCTCTCTCCTAAGGTTTCTCTCAAATTCGTATGGGCTGAAGGAGAGAGGGTTTAAGGTCCTTATATAGGCTAAAAACTCACCAAATTAGACTTAGGGCCATGGCATACTTAGGTTATGTCCAAATATGGATAGTTCCGTCTCAACAGAGCACTTCTGGAGCCCCCCTTGAGCCAAAGGTCGGACTTAAGGTCACTGACTATGGATCTAGGTCGAGTTAAGTTCTCATTCTAATCGGGTTCCCATATCACACGTGGCAGATCAGTTTCAGTTCAACGGTCACCAAAACTCGATCAGGGTTACAAGTATACTGACCTGTGTATGAAATTTCCCCTGATCCGAGGGTGTATTTGGGTCATATTCTGATGGTCTGGTTGCTTATATCAGACCCGCAAGTGACAAGTCTCAGATTACTTAAATTCGTAATTTATTTCTAATTATTTTCACGTTTCTCACACTCTTCACTCCAGGCTCAAGCGCATAGCCCTGGGACACTATCTGGATTTGATTTCCGAGATGGTTGTTAAGCCCAGCAAGGCGGTCCTAGTTATATAATTTCGTAGTAATTAGACTTTCGACGTGCGGTCCAGATCCGATACGGAGTTTCAATATACTCCCAAGAGCAACTGGGTAATGGGATTGGTCCTAGATTTTAGGGTAACCTAGCGTCAATGATTCTACACGTTTTAGGTCTTGCAGATCATATTTAAAGTGATTCAAGTGAATTTTATAGCTAATCCAATTTAGCACTTAGTTAACTTTGTCTAATTCTAAACGGATTTGAGGTTTGAGAGGTTCATAAGGGGTTAGGATCTACCCCTTGCCTAAGGACATTTAACTCCAGGTTGGCAAAAATCTGGGGCATTACAATCTACCCCCCTTAAGAATAATTTCATCTCCGAAATTGGCTAAGGGTAAGAAGTAAAGATTTTATTATTCCTTTTGCCTAAGTTTTATGGACTTCAAGTTTATGTGTGTGGTAGGGTGTATCTTATATATACTAATCTGGCTTACTTTAGTTTATCCTCCTTAAAACTTCTTCACCCTAAAATTGGCTAAGGCTCTTATTAAGTTCGTATTCAACGAGCACATCTATGGATACATTGACCTCGGTTATTGTAATTCAGTTCGTACCCATTGTTAGGCTCTTTCAGTACTACGAATTGGTTTAATACTTAAACCTTAATTACTTTCCTTCTAGTAACTACATTATTGACGTCCTGAGGAAGATTCAGATCCTATTTGGTGACCTAACCTTACATATCTCCTAGATCAATTTCCTTCGATCCTGGGCTAGTGGGGTAGGGGCCAACCACGCTTCCGCTGCGTAACTCTGATCCAATGGATGTATTAGCTGACCTAACTAGATTGGGATCATAATATGCTACCCCCCTTAAAAATAATTTCTAGTCTCAAGGCTCAAGAATTCGTATCCTGATCCATATGTCGGAACAAGGTGTGATTTAGAACCTATCCTCGACACGAAATGGGAAATACATTAGTCTGCCTTTCATCGATGATGTGTACTATGGCATTGATACCTATGGTTATAGAAAGGAGCTAAAGATAATGGGCATTGTGGTTGATTTCAAGGACGGATGTGAGTTTGTGGCAAGATGTCTAATTCCACCCAAGGAGGACCCTTTTTGTTAAGGTCCCGACTTACTTTCTTTAATCATGTCTAGTTTGATACTGTAAGATAATCTATATATTATTAGCACATAAGGGGTTGGGACACAAGAAGTTAACAGACAAGCTATCTTTCTAAGTTCATATGCATAACATGATGCCCGAATGGTCTATGACTGGGGATCTAATTCCTAGCTGTTTGTTGCCCATTTGAGAAATTTCTTGGGTCTAAAAAGAAAAGTCTCTATTGACTATACTTTCTTAACACTTCTCAAAGAAAAAATTATAAACTTTTGGTTGTAAGTGGTAGGGCCAACACGGAAAGAAAGTTATGTAGTGGGTCTGAGCCGGATACATAGACCTTTTGCCTCGCGAAGACAGAAAATTTGTCGTATCAGTTCTTAATCCTAGTTGATCCTAATCTTCTGCTTGATCAGAGCAGTGAGTTCATTGGTAATTACCAAGATTGAGAATTCAATTTAAACCGCGAATACTTCGCTTATATATATATATAGTTCTCTACTCTGTGTTCCCGTTTGTAATAAGTCTTTAGGAAGGCAATTTTAAGGGGTGTATTGATTTGACCTAACATTAAATCCAAGGGATATATGAGTTTCCTCTGAGCGTGAATAGTTACTAATCAAACAACCTTCCTAAGAGTTATCAAAGAAGTCTATGAGTACCTAGGGGATTCAACAAAGGAACGGGGTCTCGCTCCAACCTAATCAAGCCAACTAACTAATTTTATCTTTCAATTGTCTTAGCAAAATCAGTGTTTTACATTCTTTAGTATAACCAACCAATAGTTGTAATTCAAAGTCTATGCTTACGCGCTAGATGATTTCATACCCTTTCTAATACAAGAAGTTGTTTATCACTTAGGGTCAAACGTTGTCTGATTGCAATTGAGTTGCCTGCACTTGAATTTAACTATGCTCGAGCATTTCACATATGCTCATACCAACTAAAAGGTCCTAGGGTTCACGTTATCAATTTATTGGACTTCCCATACCTACGAGCACCACTCTAGGTCCAAAACTCTATGGGCCTATTTGGCCAGTGGTCTTAAGTTGTATTAAATGTGGCTGCATTGCTAATCCCACCTCGGGATTTGGAGTGGCATATTTGGTAGGAGGGTGGGAGGGGATTAAAATTAATTTTATAGGCTTTGGAAAATGAGCCTTGTGTTGGAGAGTGTGAGATGGGATTTCCAAATCCCATAGTGATGAATTTCTAATTGTAATTCGAAAGGAAAACTCGGGATTCACTTGTAATTGCATACATTCCAAACATGGTGTTGATAACCATGGGATACACCCAATCTAGGGACAATACCTTACGCATGCATTTATTGTTACTTTTACAATTCCATCCACCGTAAGCTCACCTAATGCAGTTGGCCGAATGGGCCCTAAACGTCCTAACATTTGGAGGTTGTGAAGGTTTGGGACACAAATATGTGGGTTTTGTGGTCACATGGGTGTGAAATGGTGAGGCCAAGTGTAACATCCTGAAAATCGGGGATCGAGTAGTAACTCAACTCCCGAGTTCCAGAACATCACTTATGCAACAAAATGAATGATGATTGAATGTTGACTATATTCGTGCATTGAACATGAGTGAGATTAAGCCAAACTAGCATATCATACTCCAGAGACAGTTAAATTGCAAGCGGAAGACTGTGATAGACATATAAAATATAAAAACTGTGGTGAGTCTCCAGAGTGTGATAATGTTACCAGGTTAAATAATTACAAGTACAATTCTAAAATTTACCAAATGTGAGGAAGTGTAATGTCTTCTATCCCAAGTACCATAGCCCCGTCAATACATTACTAGGTCTTCATAGCCCTGTCAAAGAGTTATATGTAGGAGAACTCTCCTCAACATCATGGTAGAAATCCGGCTCTGCTTCATAAGCATCGCCATCACCTGAAACTCAGCAAATCTGGTTGGTGTTACAAACACCGTCTCGTAACATGGGAGTGAGTGATCAACTCAGTGAAACAATAAGGCATAGGTTAACATGTTCTCAACTCAGTCAAGCAGAAATGATAAAGCAGTACAATCAAACAATTATAAATACTCTTATTAATGTAAGTATGAATGCAGTCATGATGTATGCCCTTGCCAAACCACCCTCAGCGACACCATCTTACGTCCGCGCATGCATTCATCCCTCAGTGCCCCACATCTACCAGGCACATGAAATACTATGATGAGCATGATTACCGAGTTGTTATTAGTCCATTTCAAACAGCAGAATTTGGAAACTAAGGTACCTCCCTTGTATCATTCCCAAACATAATCCATTCTAAGGTCGTCAGTCCTAGACAATTTCATACGATGGTGTGTTTCTAAGTCACTGCAAGGGCTGTCAGGGCTGTTACACGAAATCTTTGCACCACCCCCCCATCACCTTATCAATACAGGCCTAGCTTATACTCTGCTACTACGGGAAGGCTCGGCACCTCACCGTAGGTTTAGAGTATGCTCGAGGTCACTACACCGGATACGGTCAGGGCTGTCAGGGCTGTTACACGAAATCGTTGCACCACTCCCCCATCACCCATCAAGTAGTGTAGGCCGACAACTCAAATATAGTGTCCCATACCACCATAATCGGCTCACGAGTCTGGTTGCTCACTGGTCACTACGGGGAGGCACATGGCCCCAGCGTAGGCCGACAGCTCGACCACGGTGTCCCATACCACCATGCCTGGCTCATGAGTCTTAACGGATCGAGGTACCATAGTTAACGGGATTCCACTGGTAAGTTTGATACCCTAGGTTCAAGTAGTAGAGACTAAACATGGTGAACATACATTAGACAGATCGAGTTACTTGACGAGCTCGGCTAGCTCGAGCACACAAAAAGTTAAACGACATGAAGTGCATAAGCACTTCGCGTGGCCAACCATTATCGCCAACCAAAGTACGACTCGAGTTCGTCGAACACATCTCACGTGGCAAATGAATCACAGCCATGAATTCAATTCTGGTACCGATTTTCTGGACTATAATCATAGCCCCAAACACACTTAATTGCAGGTAGGTAAAGCAGTAATAGATCAAGATTCAAATCATACAATCAAAGTCTGGTATTATCCATTTAGGGCTGTCAGGGCTGTTGCACGGAATCGTTACACCACTCCCCCATCAACCATGACGGATCATACAACATAAACATGAATTTAAACATACACATTAAATAAATAAAATCATACAATCAGTTGAGCATGTTAATAAGCATATCATGAAGCATATTATAAAGCATGTTATAAAGCATGTTATGAAGCACTATATAAATAGGAATACAAACACATATATTTCATAAGTAAGTGGTTAAAGTGAACAACCACATGGAGGAAATCATACATGTCTCTGAGGTAGTTGAGAATCCCATCTCAACACCTACCTAAGGCATCAACATCCAAACACTTACTCACACAAGCATTTTCACAAACACTTAACATACACTATTTCAACATACTTAGTGTATGTTAGCAAACATGTATTAGGGCGAGTCCTTTCGCCAAGCAAGTATTTTACGTACATATAATATATTTATACAACAAATAATCATGACAAACACATCTCTAAAATATATATGTATACAGTACTTTCTACAATATAGTATTTCTACATACATAGTGTATATTAGTAAAACATGTATTTGGGCGAATCCATTCGCCAAATAAGTATTTTATCCATATATCGTATATTCATACAACAAATAATCATGTCAAACACATTTCCAAAATTTATACGTATATGGTATTTTCTACGAATACCTAGAATATGTAAAATTTTATATTTTACGTCTTTAATCGAAACGGTAAACAGACAGCACTTTGTACATGTGCAATTGCATACAGATCATGAACCAATCATTAACTGACATTGAAAGCATTGAAAACCATAACCTATACACCTAAAGTCCGCACCTTTTGTCGTAGAATCGTAACGGAGTCGATAGGTTTGCTAAGCTTCCGTATTCAGCAGATTGACAACCTATAGAACGAAATAGGTTAGCTATCTCATAACCTACAACCTATACAACCCCAAATCAGTTTAGGGTTAGGGTTTCTTACCTAGAAACATCGCTGAAATCGCCGGAAAAGCGATAAGAATGAGGTGGTTAAGCACCTAAGGCAGCAAGGAAGAAAGGTAGGAAGGATCTCCCACAACTCTCTCACTTTCACTCACTTTTCTCTCTCTCAAATCTCAAATTTGTATGGCTATGCGAGAGCGGGTTCTAAGGTCCTTATATAGCATAAAAAGTCTCTAAAATAGACTTAAGGTCAAGGTATACTTGGGTTATAACCAAAGCGGACCTGTTTCAGCTCAACGGAGGACTTCTGGTGGGCCTCCTTGAGCTAAAGGTCAGACTTAAGCTCACCGACACCGGATCTACGTTTAGTTAAGTTTTTGTTTCGGTCGGATTTCCAGATCGCACGTGGCGGACCAGTTTCAGTTCAACGGTCAGTGGATCTCGATCGGAGATTCTGAGTACATTGACACGTGTATGAAATTTTTCTTGATCCGAGGGTGTATTTGGGTCAGATTCTGACGGTCAGGTTACTTAATACTGAACCGCAAGCGACAAGTCTCATATTACTATTCAAGATATTTATTTGGAAAGAAAACAAGTGTTTTCACACTCTTTCATTTCGAACTCAAGCGAATAGCCGTGGGACACTGGCTGGATTTGATTTCTGAGATGGTTGTCAAGCCCAGCAAGGCGGTCTTAAGTCCTTAACTTCGTGTTAATCGGACTCCCGATGTGCGGTCCAGACCTGATACGGAGTTTCAAAGTGCTCCCGAGAGTAGTCGGGTAATGAGTTTGATCGTAAGTTTTAGGGTAACCTAGCGTCAATGTGGCTACAAGTTTTGGGTCTTGTAGATCGTATTTAAAGCGATTCAAACGGATTTCGTAGCTAATCTAGTTTAGCACTTAGTTACTTTATCTCATTTCTAAAGGATTTAATCTTAAGTGATTTTTGGTCGAGGTGGTACTCAGGCCTTTGTAGTTTGTATGTAAGGTGATCCAAGTTATACTACTTATCTAGTTTAAGATAGTGTTTAGGGTGAAAGTACTTAGAAAAATTGAAAGATCAAGGTGGTGAAGGGTTGGATTTGTGAAAGAAATGGGTTTACAAGCGATTTTAGCCTTTAGGACTGAGTTCTGATAGGTTAATAAGGTGTTAGGATCGACCCATTGCCTAAGGACATCTAATCCCAGGTTGGAAAAAACCGGGCTGTTACACCAAGAGGAGTAAGAGATGGGATTAGATGAGTAATGATGGAGGGGTGGAAGGAGTTCACAATTGTCAAGTACAACTCCAACTTGTCAAGCATTCTACACCTTTGATAACAAAAGGAGCTTCATGTATTTCATTTAACTCAAAATTGTCACAATACATGGGATGTAGCCTTATGTGGACCATGACAGAGGATGCATGTGAGCTAATACAATTAAGGCGTCAAACACTAGAATATACTACCAAAGACTACACCACTAGGCCTAACGTAGCAACAAACAAACCACGAGACAACGACATGGACATCTAGGCAGAAATTGAGAAAATGGTCATACTAAGCTCGAATAGAGCCATGGAAAAGTGAAGAAAAGGGAGGAAAGGGCTAGGGTATTTAGGTCTCCATGGATTTGAGCCTCCAAGGGGTGTGTAAAGGCTCAAATAACAGGACTTAAAGAAGGAAAATGAAGAGATGAGATGGCTAGTGGGTTTACACGAGTTTGAGCCACAAATGAGGGGTGTAAGAGATTAAATGAGAGAGAATGAAGAGGGTAGGGGGTAGGTATTGTTGAAAACGGTGGAGGTATGTGTGTTTTAATAGAAAATGACGAAATAGGTGAACAGAGGGAAGGTTTGAGAGAGAAAACAGAAACTTTTGGAGAAAAGGAGAGCTTGGAGGGGTAGTTTGTGAAGGAGGCACTAGTTTAGGAGGGTTTTAATCAAAACCCCATGTACCAGTGGGCCATACAAGACCCCAAACACGGTCGGCCCGTGCGGCCCGCCTGGCCGAGCCCGTTGGTCGGCGAGGCCTCGCCACTCTCTGGACCAAGTGGCGATGCCTCGCCACTTGGACGAGGTCCTCTTGACCCCTAGGCCCCAAAAAGGTCTGGGTCCCACCCTAGGTTCCTCTGGATTAGCGTGGGTAAGCCCACGACCATGATTTGCTTCTTTTCGGGTTATTTTGGGAAGTTTCTGATACACAATTATATTTACCGACTTTTGACAGCTGGGATGGGGTGAGTTGTGATCTAAACCCGTTGTTTGACGGTCTAGAAGTGTTTTGGGGTCGACTCGTGCGATCACGGTTGAGTACGGACCTGAACTCAGCGATCGATTTAGGTCGATTTCGCCGTTCGACGAATTTGGAAAATCTTAAGAATGTTTCTACATTTCATCACTCTATCCTAAGTCAGAGTACGTCAGTGTGTGTCGTGAAACCATAACCTAGGTCCAGTTTAATCCAAATCATGCTCTGATACCATCTTGTAACACCCTGAAAATCGGGGGTCGAGCATAAACTCAACTCTCGAGTTCCAACGCATCACCTATGCAACATAAAGAATGATGATTGAATATTGTTCGTATTAGTGCATTAGAAATGAATGAGATTAAGCCAAAACAACATATCATACTCTATAAATAGTTAAATTATGCAAGCGGAAGATTGTGATAGATATATAAAAAGATATAAACTATCGTAAATCTCCAGAGTGTGATAATGTTACTAGGTTAGATAATTACATGTAAATTTCCAAATTCTACCAAAGGTGTAATGTCATCTAGTCAATATCTCAGAAAGCCCCATCGATCAGGACACAACTCACAGGAACCCGCCTGAAATTGCATAAAGGAGAAGTCCTCCTCATCATCATAAAAGTCCGACTCTGCTTCGCAGCATCACCATCATCTGAAACTCAAACAGGGTCTGGTTGGTGTGTACAACACCTTCCCGTAATGTGGGAGTGAGTGATCAACTCAGTGGAACAATAGAGCATAGGTTAACTGTTATCAATTCAGTCATGCAGTAATGATAAAGCAGTATAATTAAACACTCCTAAATTACTCTTATTAATGCAAGTATGGAATGCAATCATGATGCATGCCCTTGCCAAACCACTCTCGTGCGACACCATCTTACGTCCGCGGCATGCGTTCATCCCTTAGTGCTCCACATCTTCCAGGCACATGCAGTGCTATGTTATGAGCGTGATTACCGAGTTATTATTAGTCCTTTTCATACAACTGTATTGGGAAACTAAGGTACCTTCCTTATATCATTCCCAAACAATGATCCATTCTAGGATCGTCAGTCTTAGATAATCTCATACGATGATACGGTTCTAGGTCACTGTAAAGGGATGCCAGGGCTATTACACGCACTCGTTACACCCCTCCCCCATCACCTTATCAATACAGGCCTAGTTTATACTCTGTTTACTAGGGAAGGCTCGTTGTCTCTCCGCAGATTCAGAGTATGCTCGAGGCACTACAAAGGGCCGGTAGGGCTGTTACATGCAATCGTTACACCACTCTCCCATCACCTTATCAGTGTAGGCCGACAACTTGAAACAGTGTCCCATACCACCGTGTTCGTCTCACGAGTCTGAGTTACTCACTGGTCACTACGGGGAGGCTCGTGGCCCCAGTGTAGGCCGACAGCTCGACCATAGTGTCCCATACCACCATGCCCAGCTCATGAGTCTTAGCGGATCGAGGTACTAAGGTTAACGGGGTTACACTGGTAAGTTTGGTACCTTAGGTTCAAGCAGTAGTGTCCAAACATGGTAAACATACATTAGACAAATCGAGTTACTTAACGAGCTTGATTAGCACAAGCGCACAACCAGCTGAATGACATGAAGTGCATAAGCACTTCGCGTGGCCTAACAACTGTCGTCAACCGAAGTACAACACGGTTTTATCAAACACATCCTACGTGGTGAACGAATCCGAACCACGAACTCAAGTCTGTTACCGATCGCCTAGACTATAACATAACCCCAATCATATTCACTCCTTAACCAGAAGCATGTAGAGTAAAGCAGAATAAACAAAATAATTCAAACATGTTAACAAGCATGTTATAAAGCACAAGGCAAGCAGGAAATACAAACACATATATTTCATAAGTAAGCAATTAATTTAAATAACTTGCATGAAGGAAATCATACACATCACTAAGGTAGTTGAGAATCCTATCTCAGCACCTATCTAAAGCACTATCATCTAAATACTTACTCTTACAAGCATTTTCACAAACACTTAGAATACACTCTTTTAACATACATAGCATATACTAGCAAAAACATGTATTAGGGCGAATCATTTCGCCGAGTAAGTATTACGTTCATACAATAATTAATTATGGCAAACACACTTTCAAAATTTATACGTATACGGTATTTTCTACAAATATACAGAATACACAATATGTCATAATTTGCATACGCAATCGAAACGCAAAATGAACATCACATTGTGCATGTACAATAACACTCAGATCATGAATCTATCATTATCTGACATTTAAAGCATTGAAAACCATAACCCATATGTCTAAAGTGCATACCTTACGCCGTAGGAGTATAAAGAACTCGATAGAATCGATAGGCCTTTGTCTACGGTAATTTGGCAACCTACAACATGACTCAGATTAGTTATTTCACAACTCACACTAGTTGAAACTCCAAAATAGGTTAAGGTTAGGTTTTCTTACCTAAGAACGAAGCCGGAATCGTCGGGATAGCGATTGAAAAGTGATGGTTAAGCACGTAGATCGGCAGGGTAGATTATCAGGAAGAATCTCTCACTCTTCTCACACTTTCTCTCTCTTTTCTCTCTTCTCTCTCCTAAGGTTTCTCTCAAATTCGTATGGGCTGAAGGAGAGAGGGTTTAAGGTCCTTATATAGGCTAAAAACTCACCAAATTAGACTCAAGGCCATTATATACTTAGGTTATGTCCAAATATGGAAAGTTTCGTCTCAACGGAGCACTTCTGGAGCCCCCATTGAGCCAAAGGTCGGACTTAAGGTCACTGACTATGGATCTAGGTCGAGTTAAGTTCTCATTCCAATCGGGTTCCTAGATCACACGTGGCGGACCAATTTCAGTTCAACGGTCACCGAAACTCGATCAGGGTTACAAGTATACTGACCTGTGTATAAAAATTTCCCTGATCTGAGGGTGTATTTGGGTCATATTCTGATGGTTTGGTTGCTTATATCACGCCCGCAAGCGACAGGTCTCAAATTACTTAAATTCAAAATTTATTTCTAATTATTTTCACGTTTCTCACACTCTTCACTTCGTGCTCAAGCGAATAGCCCCGGGACACTATCTGAATTTGATTTTCAAGATGGTTGTCAAGCCTAGCAAGGTGATCTTAGTTATATAATTTCGTAGTTATCAAACTTTCGACGTGCAGTTTAGATCCGATACTGAGTTTCAATGTGCTCCCGAGAGCAACTGGGTAATGGGATTGGTCCTAGATTTTAAGGTAACCTAGCGTCAATGATTCTACATGTTTTAGGTATTGTAGATCGTATTTAAAGTGATTCAAGTGGATTTCATAGCTAATCCAGTTTAGCACTTAGTTAACTTTGTCTAATTCCTTTGTCTAATTCCTAAAGGATTTGAGGTTTGAGAGGTTCATAAGGGGTTAGGATCTATCCCTTGCCTAAGGACATCTGACTCCAGGTTGGCAAAAATCTGGGGCGTTACACACATACCTCTGGTGGGCCTGAAAACTGATGGATGGCAAGGATAAAACATATATCATAGTTGGCCCCGCGATTACACAGTAGGTGGGCCCGCACCTCCTAAATGGGACCCACCTGATGAACATGGACAACATGGATGTACAATGCACACATCATGGTGGACGATGTGTATACAACACATACTTCATGTGGGTCCTACTAATATGGACAAAACAGATGTAACACATATATTACGGTGGTTTCCACCATCCAGACAGCTGGATGGTGGGGATATAACACATATCATGGTGGGCACAAAACTTATTGACATCTCTGTAGCCAAGCGCTACTGGTGCAGGATCCACTGTCCCTACCAGTGGACAGTGTGAATATTGAATACATACATCCAAGGTGGGCCCCACCCCACACGTGTGACACGTGTGGGTGGGTCCCACATCTAAGACAGATGGACGATGTGGCTTAAAGCACATACATCATGATGTCATCCCACCGTCGTAATCAATGGATGGTGGGGATAGAGAATACATTTATCAAGGTGGGCCCCATCCCACACGTGCATCACATGTGGGTGGGTCCCACCCACCAGGAAAATGGGTGGATGACATTGATAAAACACAAGCATCATGTGGGGCCTCGTCTAGTTGGACGAACGGTTTGGATATACACATGCCTCATAATTGGCCCACAACACCAGTCCTACAACTGCATGCTGCTGGTCGTCCAGCAGATGAATGGCCTAGATCTACAATACATGGATTAAGGTGGGTCCACACGTGTTGACTTTTTGGTGAGAGAGATTGGGTGATGTACTTGATTGATTGATGGGATAGATTTGATAGGTTATTGAGATTCTCTTCTAGGGATTTGCAATGCGTGGCATTTTCTTGAAATAAATACGGGTCCACCACTCCTGGCTTGGGTATCGTATTGGCGCGCGAGATACGACATTGGAACAGCGGTGATAAGCGGTCGCTAGGATACAAGTCTCTGGCCGAGCTGACTCAGATCGACAAGATGTGACTCAAGGTCACACACAAATGCTATCTACACGTGACGAGAATTTGATAGGCATGATCGCAAAAGTCCACGGAATGGTACAGACTAAGATACAGACTATCCTAAAACAGAGACTACGAGTTAGCAGGAGGACTCAACAGATGATAAACAAACTATCCTAAAACAGCTGAAAGCAAACTATCCTAAATTTCATGAAAGTAATAAACTAATCTTATACTAGGAAAGCAAGGGAAAAAGCTACTCAGTCATGCCACAAGGTTCCTCCTCTGGCCAATATTTTAATAATTTTCTCAGTAGGTTTCTCAACATGATCATCCAAAAGCCCTTTTTGTAATAGGCTTAGATGCCTTGGATCACGAATTTTCAGAGAAATTTATGGACCTCAGCAAAAAATTGTGGTTGAATCGTTTGAGGTATCCAAAGTATATATGATTCACCTGTGACAGAAAAAGTTTCAATGTTAGTACTCCATGGTGAATCAGAGACTACGAGTAGATAAAATTTTAAAAAAAAAAATCTTAACAGATATTGTAGTCTCAACACATTTTGAAGTTTGAGACTTCGGTTCAATTGTCAGCTCTCCCTCCTGTGATAGTAAACATTCAGGATCTGTGGAGTGAAAGGTTTCAAAATAAGGGCTCTCTCGGTCAGTAACAGCTACCGAGGTATTGTCTTGTAAGGCATCCATTATTTCTTATATTATTAGGTCATTTGAATCTGCAAAGTGTACCAATCAATCATCCAAAGAGTTGAGAAATTCAGCTAAGGGTGACTCATTTTCCACATTGAAGTTTGGGATGATTTGCCCAAGGATTCCATCATCTCTAGAAGTGGATGGAAGCTTGATCTCTTACTCTTCATCATGGTGAGAATAAATCATCGCCGGATGTATCTTGTCTTACCTTACATAGGTAGATTGAAGATCAATAGGTGAAACATTAATGTTAAGACTCTATTCATTGAAGCTTCTCAGTAGAGGCATTGAATCATCAAAAGTGTACAACTCAGATGGTGGCCTCAACTGGGTGGCTTCAACTTCCAAAGTCATATCAAGCAACTCATCCATCTTTCGAATCATATCATCATTCAATTCAAGGGAGTAGTCTAAACATGTCTCATAAGAGTTAGAAGGTCAGTTGAAAGGGGCTCATCCTCCACATTTAAGTCAGACATATCAGATGAGTGGAGTAGATCCTTATGACCGATCACTTCGTGTACTTTTTTATCATTGACCTGGACCAAACTTGAGATTGATTCCAGGGGAATTTGGGTTGCACATTCATGATCATCATCCCAATACTCATCATTTTTCAATTCAGTGCAGTACACACTTTGGATGGGATTGCTTTCCTCACATTTTATTCCTAGATTAGGTTGATATTCGAATAAATTAACCTCTCCCTCATCATTGAAACCTAGTGTGTCATGTGAGTGAAGTGTGTCGATATCATTATATTTGAAAGACACCCGCATCTCTTGACCATTCCTTTGAACCGTCATCAAGATCGACTCTTCGAAAAATTGAACCATATGCTCATTAACACAATCCCACTCTTCATTCCAAATTCCAGAGTTCTCCACAAATGAGTTAGGATCACTTTCCTCTCATTGTGGTTCTGGATTGAGCTGTGGCTGGGACGAACAAGCTTCCACTATCTTATCGATGCCTAAATCAAGCGCTTCTAGTGTTTTTCTTATATCTACAAGATAGTTCATGTAACTCTGAAGTGAATCTTCTTGGATCATTTATGGTTGGATCTCAAAGGTAGGGGATCCAAGAGAATAATCATTATAACATGTTATTGGTTAATCTTTCTAATTTTGATGTTTCCAATGATCATAGTCATACGGATCATAGGAGGGAGAATTTGATGGTTGTTGATACATATTATCACCCATAATATAATCTCTCATTGTTTTCTTCTTATCTGATGGGTGATAATAATTCTCAGTCCATAGTTATGATAACCCCAACACTCACGTACTATCTTCTTAATCCATAGGATGTAATTATTCTCTTGCATATGATCGCGTAAGGACATCTTAACCAGTGGAGTATTATATTCCGGTCAGTTCTCGATGATGCTTTTAAAAATTTTTTGAGATATAAGTTGATTTCTATCATAATTATCATACATCCCTCCCGAATATCTCTTCTCCATCTCAGCATACTGACGTACCTACTCTTGTATGGTGAAACCCTAACTCTGAATCTAATCCTTAAAAAAAAAAAAAAGGAAAATCCTACAGTAATAAGAAATCTAAAAATATAAAGAGAGAGAATTAGAAGGAAGTTACCAAATTAAAAGTTCCTAAATTAAGATCCTACAAAATAAAACAAAACAAGTCAGTTTCTAAAAATAGAAATTCTAAAATTAGAAAGTTTCTAAAAATAAAAATAGAAAGATGAGTTAGTTTCGAAAAACAAAGCAACCTTATTTCTAAAGAAAGAAAAAAAAAAAAGTTTCTAAAAACAGAAAATAAAAAGTTTCTAAAGAGAGAAGGAGTTAGTTTCTAAAATCGAATTAAGAAAATTTCTAAACCTAAAATTAGAAAGCTAAGTTTATTTCTAAAATAATTAAAAAAACCCTAATCCTAAAAATAGACACTAGAAAAACCCTAATCTTAAACTAATTTCAAAACTAGCTAATCACAGAAAAATGCAACCGTCAATCCCCAGCTACGACGCCAAAAACTTGTTTACAACCCCAAGTGTAGGGCCACGATGCAATAATAATCTCGGTAAGATCGAGGTCGAATCCATAGGGAGTGAACTTATGTGTCTTCTGAGAATAACTAGAACTAGAATTAGAAGAAGATGAAAACCTAAATCTGGAATATTTTAGAGAGTAATTGTGAAAAGGCCGAGTTAAGAGTCCTAGAGGGGGGGGGGGGGGGGAGGTGAATAGGACTATGCAAAATTAAAAAATTAAATGCGAAATAAGAAAGAAATTAACAATGATAGCACTTAATAATTCAAATAGCATAAATGAATAGCAACCTCGAATGCATAAGTATTGAGAGGTTGATACAGATATTATTCTCAGGACAACCTTACACCAAAAACCAATGGCTTATAGTATGACAACCTGATTCCTAAAATGGTTTGTGTATCAAAATCTCAAACCGATATAGAGGAATAAAGAATAAAATAGATATAAATTTTTATTACTATTACAACATTCACCACATGTACTGAAAGTAAATTACAATCATTCACCACAAATGGAAAAATAAATTACAATAATCACACACTTAGGCACATTCAACCATTCACAACTCCAGCAATTACAATGGTTCACTTGTGTGTACACCAACTTTAAACAAACAGCCACACACTCCACTCCCAATATCCTCACACAGTGGATATTGGCTTTCACTATGAAATAGGTTTTTTAAGGTTCACACAAAACATTCACAATCGTGTCTTTCTAGTGGGCTTACAAAATTAAAAAACCCCACACTTTGAGATTTTCTGGATCACCTCAGATAAACCAAAAAAGGAAGAGAGAATTTTTTGGCACAACCTCAAAAAAACCAAAAAGAGATTTACAACAATGTAAATATACTTATCTAGATATTCTCCTTTGTCGAAGCCTGGTAGAACCAATTCGTTGTAGAAGTTCAATGTCCACACTCACTTATGAAAGGGTTCTAAGTTCTAAATGATTTTTAGATTAAATCACTTTGGGCTAGCTTGATTTGATTTTGATCTCGAGAAAGGGGAAAACTTAAATCCTTTCTTCAATTAAGATTGGAATAGAGAATTCAAAATCAAATGCAAAAAGCGAAATTTAAAAAAATATATATTAAATGAACACAATATAGCTTAAGAATATCACAAACTTATCTCTCAGAGTGGTGTCTCCATAATCTTAGAATTGAATAAAAAACTCTAAAAATCATCCTCAATTTATAGGTAAAATTAATGTTCACTCGACTGGCCCAGTGGTCGATTCGACTAGTCGAAGGACCAACAATATTTCAAAAATTCAGGCACGATAAGAAAAGACTGTTCCACGACTGGTCGAGTGGCTTGCTCAACTGGTCAAGCCCTGCACTTGACTGGTTGAGTGGGACCAAAAATGGTTGCTGGACTTTGAGTCGAGCACTGTTCACTCGACTAGTTGAGCAGTCTCCAGGACTAGTCGAGGGTCCAACAAAAAATCCCAAACATTAGTAACAAACCTTGGACTGGTCGAGGAAATTCTTGGACTAATCGAGGCAGTACTAGGACTAGTCGAACGTAGGCTAAGACTAGTCAAGAAAAAGCCTAAAAAATTATAAATGACCCAAATTAAGTATGCAATCTATATGACCTAATCTATGGTCAATCTAGGGTCATTCATACCTTATATGTGATATATGAACATTGAAACATCATTCGCTTCGGTTGATAGTTGATCTTGAAGTACATGAAGCTTGTCCTCTTGAAGTACTTTGAAGCTTGAACTTAAAGTACTTATGAAGCTTGAACTTGAAGCACTTGTGACTTGTGTTTCAACTTGAGTATATGAGCTTTAAGCTTGAGAAGATTACTTGAGCTTAAATTCTTAAAGTAATGCACACTATCTTGATATAGTTGAAGCTTGAAAACTTGATCTAGTACTTAAACTTGTACTTGAATTGCTTGTTCTTAAATATGAAGATGGGCTACACAAGATACAGATTCCAAGAGGTTTTGGCACTACAAAATTTGATAATCATAGGAGCTAGATAGAATAGCATTTACAATCTCCCCCTTTGTAAAATTTGTGACAAAATAAAATAAATAATATGATGCACATAGTAAAGATATGCACAATAAAGAATCATGCACTAGTTAAAACCTGGTAAAAAAATCATGTACCAGTTACAACCTAATCAAAGAATCATGCACCAGTTACAACCTGGTCAAATCAATACTCCCCCTTAATACCTTATTGCATTGAATCCAAGAGGAGAATTGAAAAAAAAAAATGTTACCTATCACCTAACCACATTCTCCACAGTTCCACATTCATTCTCCACATTTTTCATAATGAAAGAAGCGTGTCAGGAATAATTCTCCCCCTTTTTTGTCACAATATGACAAAGGAAAGAACCTATAAATATGATGGAAACACAAGAGAAATAAGAGAGGTAAGGTTAAGATAACAAAGTGATAAGATAACCACTAAAAACTGAAATAGTGGTGAAGACCGCTTGAGTTGAAGTCGAAATATACCAATATGTCCTAGAGGGGGTGAATAGGACTTTTTAAAGATTTATGAGTTATTTAAAAATCTTATCACACTAATCCTATTATGTATGCAACTTATAGGATTACTCAAATCTAACTCAACTAGCTTCCAAGCCAAGTAGAGGATCCAATCACAAACTAATCAAGATATAACAATATGCAACTTAGTCTATGTTGGATGTGACTGTGTGTGTGTGTGAGATGTGATTAGATATATGAATATGAATGCATTGTCATGAATCACACATAGAGAAAGCAATCACAAACACAGTTATTTTATAGCGGTTCGACGATAAGTCTATTCCACTCCCGGCTGTCGCACTCAACCCTTGAGTGTACCGGATTTCACTAAGGAGGTTTCCCAAGGTTCACCTCAAACCTAAGGTTTTAAATCAGGTTCACCTTCAACCTTTACATGGAGGTTTCTACTCGGTTCACCTCTAACCCTGGAGTTTTACTGGTTCACTCCTAACCAGATGTTTATGCTCTCCATAGAGCAAAGGTCCACACAATGCACCCAGTGGTTTCTACTTGATTCACCTCTAACCGTCTCCTCCTTGTTGATGAAGAGTCTTCTGCTCCCTTGATCCGCAACACAAAAGATATACCAAGACTAGGCTTAGGGTTGGGTCAAGGTTAAGATGGAATCCTACTCTCTAAAGGTTTACCTATAAGGAAGGTAGAGTAGTTCCAATCTTATGCATTCAAGGCATCCCAGCATAATGATTTGTCATTAAGGTAGTAGCTGGAGGATCCTTGGATGCGGAAGTTCATTCTTCAATCCACTCTATTAAATATCAATGGTGAGGGTGGATTGGAGGATGAACTCCGTTGAGAGAAAGGGCTTTAGATATAGGATATAAGTTGAAACACACAAAAGCTCTCTCTTCTTTCTCTCACAGTAACAAAAGACAAGTCCTCTATAAATAGGTAAAAAGTTCCAACGGATATAAAACGGTCACATTTATGACAGAGTTCAATATCATTGAGCAGGTTCAATATCATTGAGCGTATACTCTCAATAGCATCGATGGTCCGCTCGATGACTCGGACTCGATGTCATACGCTTTTGAAACTCTTTGCTAATTGGTTGATGAATCGAAGATATTGTCAATGTCATCGAATTTCGAACTCTGATCCATCGATGACAGGTTCGATCCATTGACACTTAAAAAATGAGAGAGACTTGACTTTGAGATATTTCAGGTTTTCATGAATGATCGGGGGAACCGTTGAGGTCATCGAAATTTGAATGTCGATGATATCGAGATTAGAGTCGAGGCATCAATAAATCCAGCTGATTTATCTTTGAACTTGTTGGACAATTTATGGCTTTGTTCGATGCAATCGATCTGGTGTCGACTTCATTGAAATTTAAATATCGATTAAATCGAAGGGCCCCCGATCATAGTTAAAATAACCTGAAATATCTGCTGTAAGAAATGTGCGCCCACTATCGATATCATCGATGGATCTTCGATCTTATCGGTATTTGAATTAAGATCATATCAGAAGAGCATCATGTTATTGAAGAATTTTACGATTTTCTTTAAAACACAGGGGCACCAAAAATCTGCCTGTAGATCTTATCAAGCCACTCTCGATGGTCTTGAGATTTAAATATCGATGATATCGATATGTGTATCGATACATCGATAATTCATCCAGATATATTGTGAAGTTGCTCAACATATTTACTGTTTTTATCGATGATATCGATAGGTGTATCGATACATCGATAAATCCGTCCAGATGAATATTTAGTTACTAGACATTTTGGTCCTCTTATCGATAATATCATTAAGGTATCGAGGACATTGACAGTGCAGGTCAATCATATCGAGGGTGCATCAATAAAATCTACAAGGCGAGAAAAACGTAGAAATTTTCCTATTTTACAAAAAAGTTTTCTCACTTTAAAAACCCTAAGATGTCTATCTTGTTTTAAGGGTTTTAATCATCTGGTGTTTTGGGACATGAGATGTGAGGCTATGATTTACCAATTGCGAGCTCCCACACATTTGGTTGTGGCAGACGCAGGTGCACTTTCAATCTCCCCCTTTTTCAATTACGTGACAAAATACCCAAAACAACCTAGAACACTCCTAGACACACCCTAAATTGTGTGTACATGCAGTTACACAATTTTACAAGTTTTCTACCCCATGTACACATTCTAGAAGTATCTGCTCCCCCTTTCTTTAAAACTCTCCCTTTCTTGCAGCTGCTCCGCCTACACCTGCAACAGCATAGATAGATACACAATTTTCCATTCGGGGTGTTTTAAACTTTTCTCCCCCTTTTTGTCAGTCATTGGCAAAGGTATAGCAAGTGATATTGACTGAAGAGTGAATTGCATGGGAGAACCAATAGGCATAAGCAGATGAATTTAATGTATAAGAGTTAGTGCATTTTAGTCAAACATCAATCTCAGAATAAATGCATATTAGATAAGTTATAGCAGTTTTCAATCATATGCAAACCATAACTGGATAAACCAGGGGAAAATTAACATACATATGGCAATAAAAGATATGAATTTTGTGTAGCCATAAAAGGTAGGAAGGATCTCCCACAACTCTCACTTTCTCTCTCTTTTCTCTCTTCTCTCTCCTAGGCTTTCTCCCAAATTCGTATGGCTGAATGAGAGAGGGGTTTAAGGTCCTTATATAGGTTAGAACATAACCAAAATGGACCTCAAGTCAAGGTATACTTAGGTTATAACCAAAGTTGAGCTTTTCTGTCTCAACGGAGCATTTCTGGAGGCCTCCCTTAAGCTAAAGGTTGGACTTAAGCTCACTGACACTGGATCTAGGTCGAGTTACGTTTTCGTTCCGGTCGGATTCCCAGATCATGCGTGGCGGACCAGTTTCAGTTCAACGGTCAGTGGATCTCGATCGGAGATTCCGAGTACATGGATATGTTTGGGGAAATATCCCTGATCCGAGGGTGTAATTTGGCCTGATTCTGACAGTCTGGTTGTTTAATATTGACACGCAAGTGACAGGTCTCAGATTTATTTATTTTTAGAATTATTTTCACATTTCTCACACTCTTTACTCCGGGCTCAAGCGAATTGCACTGGGACACTATCTGGATTTGATTTCTGGGATGGTTGTCAAGCCTAGCAAGGCGGTCCTAATTCCTTAACTTCGTGTTAATCGAACTTCCGGCGTGCGGTCCAGATCTAATACAGAATTTCGAGATGCTCCCGACAGCAGACGGGTAATGAGATTGATCCTAGATCTTTGGGTAATGTAGCGTCAATGATTCTACAAGTTTTGGGTCTTGCAAATCGTATTTAAAGTGATTAGTGCGGATTTCATAGATACTTTAGTGTAACACTAGCTAATTCTCGCCAAATTTCTAAAGGATTTAGTTCTGGGTGATTTCTGCTCGAGGTGGTACTCAGTCCTTTGTAGCAATGTTTAGTTTAAGTATTGTTCTTCATCACCTAAACTTTAAGATAGTGTCTAATGTGAAAGTACTTAGAAAATTTAAGGAACAAGGTGGTGAAAGGTGAGATTTGTGAAGGAAAAGGGTTAAAAAAATGATTTTAGACTTTGGGAATGAGTTTTGACAAGTTAATAAGGTGTTAGGATCAACCCGTTGCCTAAGGACGTTTAATTCCAAGTTGGCAAAAATTCGGGATGTTACATTTTGGTTATAGGTTTTGGTTTAGGTTATAAGTCATAGGTTTAGGTTAAGGTTTAGGTTTGGGTTATAGGTTTTGGGATTTGAGAATGGGTTCGGGTTTAGGTTATAGGTTTTGGTTTTGGTGTAGGTTATAGGTTTTAGGATTTGAGAATGGGTTCGGAGTTTAGGTTATAGGTTTTGGTTTTGGTTTAGGTTTAGGTTATAGGTTTTTATATTTGAGAATGGGTTATGGTTTAGGTTTAGGAAATCGGGTTTAGGTTCGGGATTGGGTTTAAGTTTGGGTTTTAAGTTTTGGTTTAGGTTTAGGTTAAGGAGTTAAGATTAGGATTAGTGTAGGTTTAACTTTAGGGAATTGAGTTTAGGTTATACATTTAGGGAAAGGTTTATGTTATAGGTTTTAGTTTAGGTTATAAGTTATAAGTTTAGGTTAAGGTTTAGGTTTAGGTTATAGGTTTTGAGATTTGAGAATGGGTTCGGGTTTAGGTTATAGGTTTTGGTTTTAGTTTAGGTTATAGCTTTTAGGATTTGAGAATGGGTTCAGTTTAGGTTATACGTTTTGGTTTTGGTTTTGGTTTTGGTTATAGGTTTAGGTTAAGGTTTAAGTTTAGGTTTTAGGTTTTGGCATTTGAGAATGGGTTTGGGTTTAGGTTATAGGTTTTGGTCTTGGTTCGAGTTATAGGTTTTGAGATTTGAGAATGGGTTTGGGTTTAGGTTATAGTTTTTGGTTTTGGTTTAGGTTATAGGTTTTGGGATTTGAGAATGGGTTGGGGTTTAGGTTATAGGTTTAGGTTAAGGTTTCGGTTTAGGTTATAGGTTTTGTTATATGATATTGGGTTCGGGTTGAGGTTATAGGTTTTGGTTTTGGTTTTGGTTATAGGTTTTGGGATTTGAGAATGGGTTCGGGTTTAGGTTATAGGCTATAGGATTTGAGAATGGGTTCGGGTTTAGGTTATAGGTTTTTGTTTTGGTTTAGGTTATAGGTTTTGACTTTGGTTATAGGTTTAGGTTTATGTTATAGGTTTTTGGATTTGAGAATGGGTTCGGGTTTAGGTTAAAGGTGTGGTCCCTGCAAATATAAATATAAACATGGACTATCCAAATGGCCAGGCCCTTCCAATGCCATCCATAGGAAATGGATAGCTTTATCATGGTCATAACAGCGGTTCCCACCTTCCAGGGACCCTCGCTCATCCGGATAGCTCCGACGCACATCCGGTTCTGCTCCATTAATTTCGAGCAAATACATAAACATGGCATGTCTAAATGGCCAGGCCCCTCCAATGTCGTCCATAGGAAATGGACAGCTTCATCATGGTCATAATAGCGGTTCCCACCTTCTAATAACCCCCACTCTTCCGGATAGCTCCGACGTACATCCGGGTCTAGTCCATTAATTTCGAGCAGTGGTTCATAAATACAGCCTGTCTAAATGGCCAAGCCACTCCAATCATGTGCATTCTTGACAAGAGACGTACCAAATGCTTAAATATGAAATATGCAGTTTCAATCCTCCCACATATAACATCCACAGGAAAGAATGCGCATAACCGTCATGCTTGAGTAATCAATACAAGAATCTATAAGTAAGGAATGATGAAAAGTAAATGCAAGGAAAACATAAAATTCCCCTGATGTAAATTGTATTTAAATTGACCTTGAGTCGATTGGATACTCATAGAATAGAAACATGGACTGAATATGAAAAAGTTGCTCCATATTCCACTGCAATTGAACATGACAGTAACACTTGCACGCCGTAACATGAAAAAAGTTTAAAAGGAAAAAAAGGTTTAGAAACTTGACAAATTATTCTGCTTTCGACTTAAGTCGACACAGTCTCAATCAAGAGTCAATTATACTGAGGTTCTAACAGATACATTTCCAAAGAAGGAACACCGCTTGTTAGAAACAACCTGAGAAAACTGGTTAAACCACAATCTGTTGCAAGTTTTTGGCAAAACTAAGCTCAATCACATAAATGCTTTGTCAAATAACATTTACAGAAATTGACAAAGATAACACAAAATTTCAGCATTGAGCTAAATCAATTATATTGAAATATTTTGGAAGGAGAAGCTTCTTTGGTGAGCCATTAATCTAAGTCAATTTCAGCATTGACACAAAATATTTCAGCATTGATCTAAATCAATTTCAGCATTGACACAAAATATTTCCTGGTGAGCCATTTAATGGACCATATCCTCAGTTAAACCCTCCCTCCCACTCTTCTTTTTTCCTAAGAATTTCTACAATTGGCCAAGTTTCTCATCTAATCAACGGTTCTTTGGACAATCAAGGAGAAGAGACATATGAGTAATCACCTGATCACAAGTGTATGACAAGTTCAGAAGGGCATATATATCTTAAAAACTAGTCCCACTGGAAACCTGCAATAGTAAAAGGGAAAAATGTGTTAATTAAAGGAGAGTACACAACAAATAGTCTTGAAAAGGCTTACAATAGTTAATAGGATCACAAAATCCATTCACAAGAATTTTATTTTCAACTAAAAAAGTTATAATTCATAAGATCATTCTTACTGAAAGTCTTAAGAAATCATCATTGAATAATCATGATATTTTTTGTTTTCCTTTTCTCGCAATCCAAACATGCACTAAAACTTGACAAAGAGACTTTTGAGCATAATCTAACAGTAAGGATTTATTGATTGTGGTCATAACTGTCACAAAGAAGATGCATGTGTGTAATGTGGCCAATGTCTGTACAAGGTTAGGTCCTCCATAATGTTTGAAGGCATAGCTCTCTCTACAACTTTTTCTAAGAGGCCCACTATTGTTTCTATGTGGAATCTCACTTGTCCATAAGCCTTTTCACCAAGAAAGTGAGATGTACAAAAAATAAGGCAACTTCAACAATCGCATGGCCTACCATGAGAATTTCAAAGTTTTTGGGTGGATGTCCATTGCTTTTTGCGCATGGCCTATCTAATGATTGCATAGACCTTACTTTTGGGGCATCACATCATCATGGTAAAGTTCATTAGATTGGGATTTGGATGGCATATATACAATATGGTGGACCCACATACTAGTTGAATAAAGCTTATACCTTGGTGAATAAGCTCTAGGCATGTTAATAATTTTATATTAACTTTAATAACCTTAACATGCATGTGAACAGAGAGTTGTAGAGAGAGCTCTGTCTACAACATTTGCATGAGGATCTAACTTCTTTATCACCATCTTAGTTGAAATGTTTACAATTCAAAATTTCTTTGTTGCTAGTATTTATGCCCTCCTAGTTGATAGCTACACCCTTTCTCAGCTTTTAGTAATACAAAAGTACACATTGGTGCTTCTGTGCTACCGAAAAGAAGAATGTACTGTAAAAAATAAAGAAAAAGAAAGGGTGCAGCTGAAAATTGCAATTTCATCCTCTTGAATGAACTCGACAGTGAAAGAAGACAGACAAATCTGAAAATTTAACTAAAATATTCCATAATTCACCAGATTCAGCAATCCTATGGCAACGGAAGCCAAGAAAACAACAAATTGAAATCGGTAGATCTAGAGAGAAAGAGTTACTAGCAGTGGTTCTAAATGCTCAAGTGGCATCTATATTGAAAACAAAAAGTAACAAGGTATTATTACAGGAAATGGACAAGGATGGTGCTGAAAATTTTTACTATTCGAAAATGCAAACCTTCGTTTTATCACGAATCACAAAGAGAAGTGTTGTTTTGCGAGGGCTGAATAAACGCATCATAACCTGCCATAAACATAGGGTCAGATTGCCACAGCTAAGATTGCATCCTTTGGAAAGTAGTGCCCTAGAGCCACTGATCATATACAACCTTTTCACGATGTTGACAAACATCCCTCGATTTTCCCACTCTCACCTCTCCGTCTCTCTCTCTTGAAGCAAAAAAGAAGAAAAAGAAAATCTCTTTTATGTTTTTCAATCCATCTTCCATTTTCTTCTTAATAAGAAAATCCATATTTATTAATATTCCCATTTTTCTATTTTTCAAAAGAATGAGTTCGGATTTCGAAAGCATCGGCTCCAGCACTCATACTTTCAGCCCAAACCCTAACCTAAACCTAAACCCGATCCTGAACTTGAACCACAGATGGTAGTGGTAAACAATACCATAACTCTCATGTTTTTCCTGATTAGTGAAACAAGATTGGGTGTAAATTTCAGTTCCCTTGATAGGAGGGTAAAGCTCACATGATCCCTACCCTGCAATAAGGCTATTTGGTAGATCCTAGTACAACATGACATGTGCACAGTTAAATCATTCATATGGATGGCCATTAGGATAGCCCCACTACTTATGGTCTATCATAACAACCCTAAGGTGACCACAAGATTCTAACCTTCAAAATCCAAGTCTCTCTTTTTGTAGCTATTGGTTTACCAGTTGTAGTATTCTAGGTGAACTCTAGACCTTTGAACTATACAATTCATCTTTTATGGCATTGATTGGATGGAATCCATGATGGGAACCATCAAATAGAAAGGGAAGTACTATGCATGCATAAGAACTTCGAAATTTGAATAGACAAGGCAACAAGCAAATAAAGCTTACTTCAATAACATGAATAGCATCCCATCCACCTTCTTGCAAATAACTTCTTCGGCCATGCCCTAACTTTGAGCTATCTTCATCCACAACAACCATCACAAATCAGGGCAATCACATAAATTTTTTTTTTTTAATAAAAGGGCATGCATTCTTTGTTGAAAAACTGACCTTTCTTTATTAGGAAGCAAGCCACAAAGTCTTCATTGTCTTTCCACATGTATACTAATGAAATCCCCCCTTCATAATACCTACCAATGCAGTTGTGCAAAAGAATTGCTTTTACTTCTTCAGAAACAGAGAATAGTTTCTTTCATTTTCTGCATACTGACATTACCTACCAAATCATTAGATGAAGCTCATGGACAAAAAATTAAGCCTACTGTAATAGATAAATAGTAAATCAAAGATCTAAGCTCGCAACATTTTGTTCTGAATAGAACAAAACAGGTACTGTGCACTAAAGAGTATCCAATATTTGAAACATGATTTCTAAGAAAAGTACAATGCATTTTACGATTACCCTATAAAAGAGATCCATGTATAAGCATTATTTGATAACTTTGCTTGCTTGTTCTTTTTAACTATTATTAGTTTGCCACTTACATATATGAATAAATGTCACTGCTGTATACCCTCTCCGTTTGAGCATTGGCCCTGTTGAAATAGTAGTACCATAAATCAATGTTTTCATAAGTCCTCGTAACTATATAAGAAGTAACACAAAATGATTTCTTTTAGCAATTTGAAAAATGTCTCAAGCAGGAGAAATAATTCAAAATATTAATTGAAATCCAACATTCACCTGTTTTGAGTGAGGCACTTACATCTAAGTGGACCTAATTAAATTGTAATTTAAGGTGTGTTTGGTTGAATCAAATATCGTGATATTTTTGTGCAACTAGACACTGTTAATAACTAATTCTTGTTGGTTATGGGAAGAGCTGATGAAGGGTGTCTAGATCAGCTCAAGTTATAAACAAGCAAATTTTTTTGGATAATTTCATGAAAGCATAGGGGAATTTTGGACACATTTCCAATTAAGAATTCGACAACCTTCTGAATGCATAAAACACACACATACATGCATGCATAAAACATACATAGATACATATAAATACATACATAAATACATGTTTAAGAATAATATGAAAAAACCCAAATCGAAGAAAGGAAGAAAAGAGAAAGAAACAGACCAGAAAAAGAAGAACAATCTCATACCACTCAAGATTCATTGCAAGGATTCATCATTGTTTTGATACATTTCTTCCTCTTCTCAATCCTACTCATCATAGTATCTTGCACTTCTCTGATGATTTCCTTTCTCTTTCGTGGGCAAAAACCTGCAATGTGATAGTGCACACGACATGAAATTTAAACAAATTATCATTTGGATCTCTAGTTTTGAAAGGAGTGACCAAATTGTAATAATGAGAAGCAGTGGTCAGACTATAGTTATGTGGAGCCTAGTTCCTTGATATGTATGCCAAGCAAGATATTTGCATTTCTACTTTATGGGACTGACAATTGTAATGCAATTTCTAGTGTATCTAAACACAGATTTCAACTGATGGTGGAATTAACAATTGGAATCCTACATAGTCAGAAGTAGGTCCATAAGCATAATGGGTACTAAAAATTAATGCTCCTCAGCTAAATTTAGCCACCCTTCCTCATTTTGCATCTTAAGGTTCTTTGCTCAAAATCGCAATCATGTAAGATTGAAGTTGGATTTGAAAGGAATGCAATGAGGGGGAAATCAATTTCCTTTTCTTAACTTTTCCTCGCATAATGAGGAAAACCATTCCACACTCCCCCATGCGAGAGACAGGTCTCACCGTTCAACTGTTGACCTTTTCACATTTACACAAAAGATAACACTAATAACCAAACAATGGAATTAAGGTTGGTTGGATTTGGTTGGATTTTGCAGTTTTCCATTCCTTAAGGATTCTTTAGGGGTTTTCCATTTCCATATTTTTGGATTCTGTTTATCCAAACACGAAATAGAAAGAATGCAACAAAGGAAAAAATGAAATGAAAGAAAGAAAACAAGAGGAAATTTAGAACACAAACATAACCCGGTATGTATGCCCTCTGAAGAGCCTAGATATATAACAACCTCAGATTGTTCGGTTTGGAGTTGAAAATTCCACCTTCCTTTATAGTTGCTGCCAAACCCTGTTCGTGGGATAATATCTCCCATTAAAGCTTGAAGATCGTGCCATATCTAATTCACAAGACTCTTTAAAACCAACCCACTAATCCCATTTGCTGACCAAATCATAGCAACTTACAGAGAATGATAGTAACATCCACTATAGCCAACAAGAAACAGAAATCAACTGACCAATGTACTAAATAAAAAAAAATCAACAAATTCACATAATTAATTGAATCCAAACTGACCAAATTCAAATAGAAGAAATTTTGATCAAGGCGATACACCCTAGGGCTACCGGCCTTCTCCTTGGAATTTCTACAAACATCTACTAGGCATTCTTATGAACTCATTAAACACTACCAGAAAAATGGGCAAATGAAATATGTTCATACCTGAAAGCAATACACAAATATCATATGGAAGATTTCAGATCGTTAGCATATTTTATTTTATTTTTTGTAAAAACCCATCAAATTCTCAATGAGATCAACAATACCAAAATCCCATAAAACCCAAATAGGCCAGGAAACTCAATCAAAAATAGCAAGAGCGTTCAAAAGAATAAAGGGGATAACTTTTTTTTCATCAAAAATGAAACTTTCTTCATTCACGTATCATGATCATCTGAAATCAACATCCAAATCCCTAACCTTAAAAGCCCTATTTCCAAATACAAAAAAGACCAAAATACCCCAACAAAATTATTACAATCCCCCCAAAAAGAAGAAGAATCGAAACCCTAACCACCAAAGTCGTACAGAGTCCTGCCCTGACGCTTGAGGGCGTAGACGACATCCATGGTAGTGATGGTCTTCTGGCGAGCATGTTCGGTGTAGGTGACAACATCACGGATGAAATTCTCAAGGAAGATCTTGAGGACACCTCTCGTCTCCTTAGATCAGACCGCTGATTCTCTTGACCCCACCACAACGAGTGAGACGACGGAGGGTTTGGGTTTTGGGAGAGGGGCGGGTGAGGGATTGTGTTTGGGGAGGGGGTTGACAGACGACACTTTTAAGTGCATACTTTTATGACTTGTGGGGCCCACCGTGATATATGTTATTTATCTACTCCGTTCATTCATTTTAAAAGAAAATTTGAAGGGTTGATCCAAAAAATGAATCAGATTGAAGCTGTAAGCGGACCACATAAAATATTAACGATAGAAATTTATTTTTTATTATTTCTTATGGTGTGGTCCACTTAGAACTTCAATCTACCTACTTTTTGGACTAATCCAAAGAAATTATATATCAAAATTTATGGACGTGCTAGATAAAATACATATATTCCAATGGGCCCTACGGAGCCCCTTAAACACCATCAATCTCTACTAAGATCATATAGCTTTTAGCTACAAATTAAGGAAGCTTTAGCTATGGATTAAATCCGTAGCAAATTAGCTATGGTTTATATCCATAGCCAAAAAGTTCCAAAGTTCGTAGCCTTTGCTCGATTTTTTAGTAGTGAAATTGGAATTCTTATGGTGATGACTAGACAGACAGTTGAAGAAGAAGAATTGAATGAGGTCGTGGTCATAGGGCCGACAAGCGCAACCATAGTCCCGGTATCCCTAAACCTAACTAACAACCGTCAGGGTTCCGCGGTACAATGAGTAACATCTGTTGCAACCAATAACCAACGGAATATCAATAATGGACGGTTGGATCAGGAGGTTCAGGAAATCCAGTCTGATATGAATGTGTTGAAGTAAATGCTGGAACAAATATATCATCAACAAATGCAGCGGCCTCCTCAAGGGCAGGCAACACACGTCCCAACACCAGCGGTTGATCCTCAGCCTTCTGTTCCGCGATCGCTCCATCAACTGAATCAGCCCCAAGGGGCTCCCAAGCCCGCCTCAGCCTGTTCATTGAGTCAGCCCCAGGGTGCGCCCGAGCCAGCGACGGCTCATTCGTCCACGACCGTATTTCCCCCTACCGATCTTCGACACGAAATAGATCAGAGGAGGCGTAGCCGACCTCCCGTTGAAGGTACGGCGGACAGTGGCAAACCGTAGAAAGTTGATATCCAAGACTTCAAAAGGGAAGTATGAGAGAAAATGACAAAAGAGATGGCGGACATGAAACATGGTCAGAATATACATCCGACCAAATTCGAGGTAAAAGTATCTCCTTTTGTGGACGAAGTAATGCAGGCTCGGTTACCAGAAAGGTTTCGATTACCTCAAATCACTCCTTTCACTAGAAAAACCGACCCAACTGAGTATATTGAATGCTCCAGAACCTACATGGAGCTGCATAACGCCTCGGATGCCTTGATGTGTTGAGCCTTCTCCCTCACATTAACTGACGTAGCTCGACTCTGGTTCAAACAGCTGAAACAGAAATCCATTAGTTCATTCGTCGAACTTAGCGATGCCTTCCTCACCAACTTCATCGGTGGAAAGAAGAAACTGAAGCCACCTACACACCTGAACAACATAGTTCAGAAGCAAGGAGAGCTACTGAAAGATTACATTAAGCGCTTTAATTTTGAATCTCTTCAGGTTCGAAAACCTTCAGAAGAAACAACGCTCAATGCACTCATACAAGGAACCAAAGACAAACCATTACGGCGTCCCTAGATAAAAATCCACCAGAGACTCTAGCCGAGTTTATGGCTTGGTCGAAGAAATATGCGAACACCGAAGAAACGCGACTTATGCGTGAGTCAGCCCAGAACGCAAAACCCTCGATCAAAGAGTCAGCCAAAAAAGAAGCCGACTTGACTGGAGGGAAGAAGCGTAAAGATGATCAAGCACGCGATGAACGAAGGTTGGGCAAACGACCAGACCAAAGGTTTTCCACATATACCCCCTTGAATAAGACTCAGGAGCAAGTGCTGATGGAAATCAAAAGCGAAGGCTTCGTCAACTAGCCCAACAAGCTCCGGAGCAATCCCAATTGGCAGAATAAGGACAAGTATTGCCATTATCATCGTGATCATGGGCACAATACAAGTGATTGCTATCACCTAAAAGAAGAAATTGAACGACTCATAAAAGAGGATCGACTCAATGAACATGTGGTGAGAGCCGGAACGCTTGAAGAATATCCGAACGAAAATCGGCCTACAAAAGAAATTCGGACTATCGTTGGCGCTCCCCGAGGTGGAGGCGATTCAAATAATGCTCAGAAGAATCATGTCCGAAGCAATAGTCAACCCTAGTCCGAGCTCATAATTATACTCAACCTTCAAAAGAAAAGAAAAGGGAAAGATATTGTATCTCATTTACAGAGGAAGATGCCCGGGACATCTATCACCCCCACGACGACTCTTTAGTTGTCACCCTCACCATCGCGAACTGAAAAGTATTCCGTATACTCGTCAATATAGGTTCATCTGCAGATGTATTGTTTGCTCAAGCATTCGACAGAATGGGAGTTGAACGGTCGGCATTGCGTCCGGTTCTGACCTCATTGATCGGATTTTCTGGCGGGCAGGTGCTCCCTGAAGGAATTGCGTCACTGCCGCTAACTGTCAGAAATCTCTCGCATCAGACGACGATTCTGGTAGACTTCTTGATTGTCGACCAGTCATCAGTTTACAATATCATACTCGGTCGACCTTCCTTAAGCCTCCTCCGGGCCGTGGTATCTACATACCACGTTTCCATGAAATTCCCGACTGAGTCGGGAGTAGGAGTCATCAAAGGAGACCAACAGGATGCAAGACGTTGTTATATAACAGCTATAAGAGGTCCCACTGAGAAAGCTCTAACTGAAATATCGATGATCGAGTCGCTAGACCCTCGGGCCGAGATTCACGAATGAGGACAGCCAGTCGAAGACCTTATCTTGGTGCCTTTGGTCGAGACAGATGGATCCAGAACAGTGCAAATTGGCTCGTCTTTACGACCACCCTTGAAAGATAAGTTGATAACGTTGCTCTGAAGATATGCTGATGTGTTTGCATGGAGCTACGAAGATATGCCTGGGATTGACCCGTCAGTGATCACTCACCAACTCAATATCGATCCGACCTATAGACCAATCCGACATAAGCGATGACCACTCAGCCCCGAAAGATACACTGTCATTGAAGAAGAGGTCAGCAAGCTCCTCAAGGCAAAATTCATAGAAGAGATATACTATCCAGAATGGATAGCTAATGTCGTACTCGTGAAGAAAGCCAATGGGAAGTGACGAGTATGTATTGATTATACAGACCTAAATAAAGTCTGCCCAAAGGATAACTTTCCTCTTCTTAGGATAGACTAGTTGGTAGACAGTACGGCGCGGCATGAACTCCTTACCTTCATGAATGCATATTCAGGATATAATCAAATTGTAATGCATAAGTCTGATAAATCAAAAATTACTTTTGTCACTTAAAAAGGCCATTATTGTTACCGAGTAATGCCGTTTGCTTTGAAAAATGCTGGGGCAACTTATTAAAGATTAGTGAATAAAATCTTTGCTCGGCAAATCGGCCGAACCATGGAAGTATACATTGACGACATGCTCGTCAAAAGTGACTTGGAAGAAATGTTCCTTATCTTGCGCAAATTTCGAATGAAGCTGAATCCGAGCAAATGTGCCTTTGGAGTAAGCTCGGGAAAGTTCCTCGGTTTCTTAGTGAGTCAGCGAGGAATAGAGGCAAACCCAGAGAAAATTAAAGCCCTTCTCAACATGGAATCTCTGAAAACAATTAAATACGTTCAAAGGCTGGTTGGGTGAGTAGTGGCTGTCAATTGTTTCCTATCCAGAGTCACGGATAATGTCTCCCGTTCTTCAAACAATTGAAGGGACGACAAATGGTGGATTGGACGGAAGAATGCGAGGCAACATTCCAGCAACTAAAGTCTTATCTTAGATCTCCACTCTTTTATCGAAACCTGAGCCAGGAGAAGCTCTGCTACTATATCTAGCAGTATCCGAGGCAGCGATCAGCTCGGCCCTGATATGAGAGCATGAAGGAAAGTAATTACTAGTCTACTATGTCAGCAAAGCATTATTACCAGTGGAAACAAGATACCCACTCTTGGAAAAAGTAGTCTTAGTTCTAGTAGTCTCCTCGCGCCGACTTCACCATTATTTCCAAGCCCATACCATCGTCGTTATGACCGATCTCCCACAGCGTCAGATCTTGCAGAAACCAGAGACTTCTGGCCGACTCATGAAATGGGCAATCGAACTTAACGGATTCGACATTCAATATAAGCCGAAAGCAACAATCAAAGGGCAAGCCGTGGCTGACTTCATTGTCGAAGTAACACCACAAGCCGACCCGTCATTTAAACATGTGACCGAGCGCGTTGCAGAGTCGACTACTGCTACTCCCGAGTCCTTACCCGACCCCATTCCTTGGAAGTTGTATGTCGATGGCTCCTTCAACTCTAAAGCCAGCGGGGCACGAGTAGTTATGAAAACTCTCGATCGCACCTATATGCAGTATGCTTTAAGACTTGAATTTTAAGCTTTGAACAATACAACCGAATATGAAGTGTTGTTACTCAGCCTCTGACTCGCGGCCAGCATGGGCGTTACACATCTAAATGTTTTCAGCGACTCTCGGCTGGTTGTCAACCAGGTTACCAGTGTATATTAAACACGGAAAGAGCAATTAAAAGCATATATGGAAAAAGCTATAGAGCTAATTAACGGCTTTCAATATTGTGCCGTCACTCGGATCCCTCAGGCTAAAAATGCCAAAGCCGATCTGCTAGCGAAGCTCGCCTCCGCCGATGAAGATGACATACTCAGGTCCGTTCCGATCGAGTACGTCGCTAAACTGAGCATTAATGAACCGGTTAGCTCGGTTATCAATGCAATTGACTCAGAACCTTCCTGACTTGATCTAATTGTCCAATACCTCGACAAAGGTGAGCTGCCTGAAGACCGTGCCAATGCTCGACGATTGAAGATCCGAGCCTTCCGTTATACAATACTTAACGAGATCCTATACAAGAATGGTTATTATGCTCCATTGCTACGATGCTTAAACCCCAGTGAAGCTGACTATGTGTTACGAGAAATTCACGAAGGGATCTATGGAAACCATTCAGGAGGACGATCACTCGCGCATAAGGTCTTACGTCAGGAATATTACTGGCCAACTATCCAAAACGATGCTCATAGGCTCGTTCAAAGATGCGACAAGTGTCAAAGATTCGCGGTTATCCCAAGACAAGCTCCCAAAGCACTGACACCTATGACTGGTCCTTGGCCCTTCGTACAGTGGGGAATCGATATTTTAGGCCCACTCCCTATGGGAAAAGGCCAGACCAAGTTCGTTGTTGTAGCCGTGGATTATTTCACAAAGTGGGCGACGCTGAGCCATTAGCAAAAATAACTGAATAAAAGATCTCTGATTTTGTGTGGAAGAACATTGTTTGTCGATTTGGAATACCCTGTACCATCGTTACTGACAATGAAAAGCGGTTTGACAATAAGAGCTTTCATGAAATGTGCGACATCCTCGAGATCAGAAACGTATATTCATCGCCCCACTATCCTCAGACCAATGGACAGGTCGAGGCGGTCAACGAGATCATCAAACAGCATATCTGGACAAAGCTTGACCGAGCCAAATGAGCATGGGCCTAAGAACTCCCGAAAATATTATGGGCATATCTAACTACAGTCCGAACCGCCATAAGAGAAACTCCTTTCCCCCTTGCTTATGGCTCGGAAGCCATCACTCCCGTTGAGATCGGGTTGCCTTCAGCCCAAGTCAGCTCATTCAATGTAGAAGATAATGAAGAACTCTTAGCGTTCGGACACGATCTCGTGGACGAACAAAGAGAAATGGCTCGGCTACGTGTGGAAGCTCGACAACAACAAGTAGCTCGATTCTACAATGCACGAGTCAAGATCCGATGTTTTTGGGTTGGAGACATGGTTCTTCGAAAAACGTTTCTCAATACAAAGGAAGTTGGCTCGAGTACACTGGGACCCAACTGGGAAGGACCATATATCATCTCAAGCACCATCCGACCAGGGACGTATCAGTTAGAAGACTTGAACAGACGGCTACTGCCTCATCCTTGGAATGCTAAACATCTCAAGATATACTACCCCTAGCTCGGTATACAAAGCATGAGATACTCTAAAGTCAAAAAAACATATAAGCCGAGTCATATGAATGAAACTAAGTAAATTCTTTTATCTGTCAAAATGTTTATATATCGGATTACATCCAAAATCCATTATAACGTTGTCTCGAGAAAATAAGAAAGAAAAAACTAAGGCAGAAATAGCCATTCAAGCAGAGATAGTCGTTCGGGCAGAGAGTTGTTTAGGGTGGCAAAAGACATTCTCAAGTGTGGCACTAAGCTGGTGTCAGTGCGAAAAATGAAGAAATCCTGGAACCTGGCACTATGCTAGTGTGAGTGCCAAAAATGAAGAAGTCTTGAAACTCGACACCACACTGGCGTGAGTTTAAAAAATGAAGCTAGTACCCCTCGATCGGATCGACTCCCAAAGCAGTCCCAGAGACACTAGCCTCGCCCCTAGTAGTAGTGTCGACAGTGACATTAGCAGGGCTAACAGCCGGATCCTCAGATCCTGAGGCTTCTCCATCAAATCCCGAGAGATCAATGTCAAGAAAATCATCCTTCATTACTTTGATGCATGCCATGTATCTGCGTTGGTATAGGCGATCCCTCTCATCTTCGAACTCCTTAGACTCAAGAAAAGCCTATACGCATGTTTGTTCACTCCCCAAGTATAGGGTTGTGATGTAGTAATAACTCGGTAAGACCGAGGTCGAACCCACAGGGACTGAAACCTGTACGTAATCTGAAAGTAACTAGAACTAGAACTAGAATAAGATGAAATCTAAATCAAATAATTTTGAGGAATAATGGTGAAATAATAATCTAAAACTTAAGAAATTTAGAGGTGGGAAACTAGGGATTCAGAGGATCCACTTGTAGAGATCAGGGAGATCTTACGCCTGCTTCACGAATCATGGAAATTAACTGAATTGTCGTTGATATAGTTTTCAAGAGATGAAAGGTATATGAATTAGAATGGATTCTATCACCAAACCATGCCAAGGAGATAAAGCAAACAACAGAATTAAACTAATTACCAACCAATCAACATGCCATGAAGGTTAGGAAGGGTACCGACATCCAACCATGCCCAGGAGACGATGGTGAACAATAGGGCTTCCTGGCGTCATAAACATAAAAAGGGAAAAAAAATACTCCAAGCCATCGCAGACCCATTGTAATTTCAGTCACAACAGACCATTAAAAACTGAAAATATTTCCATCAAACCAAAATCAAATTTCGTTCAATAATTAAAATTAAATTGAAGTCATAGCATCTCCCATCATGCTACAAGCTTAACCTCTTGGCCCTAGCCAAGAGGTTTAACCAGCCATGATTAGGCTAGATCTCATAAAAATAAAAATAAAAACTCTAACAGATATACTCTCCCTGCTCCACGCTCACGTCCAGATTTCCCAAGCTGCTGCCTCCACGGCTGCTCGTCCCCCAAAAGATCCCCTCAACTCCTTTTCCTCTGGTCCTTTTGTAGTAGCTGTAGGGAAGGCGGTCTACAACTGGAGTCGGTGCGGAAGAACCCACTTCCTGTTTTACGCTCGCGGAAAATTTAGAAACTAACTTACGTTGGCTTGGACTTGTAGTGGTTAATAGCCCCAGATTGCTGATTTGAATTCATGAATGGGGTTAGGACCCAAAACTTAATGGCCCACGAGATCTTTCTTTCGTCGTCTATCTTATGTTCAATGGCTAGGATCTTTCTCTAGCTTACATGGGGTCGAACTGCCACCTAGGTGAGGATAAGAGGATCGGTGGGATTCTAATGGACGGTCCGGATCGAACCGTCGATGCACTGTGGTAGCCCACAAGAATCCGTCCGCAAGTCCTTATGCAGCGCTGTAAAGAAAAACGGAATTTCTGTTTTTGAGAAGGAGAGCTCGGGTCAGCGCTCGCTGACCCATCTCTCGATTCCGGTGCATGGCCGGCTTGCTTGTACCTGGTGTACATGCACCACAGCATGGGGTCCACTATAATGTTTACGCGGAATCTGCACTGTTCATCCGCCTTCCAATCTCACTTAAAGGGTTGAGACCAAAATTGAAGTATATCCTGATGTCAGGTGGGCCCCAAAGTAGAGATTCATGGGCTGATATATCAGTTGGCCCACTTCCAAAAAGATCTAATGGTTGAAATTTAATGTTTACGGTTAATTTATGGCCCTCAGGCCATATCTGAAGTTTCGACCTGAACGGATAGTGGGAACCCCGTGATCTTTCATTCTGAACCAATTTCAGGCCACGTGAACTTCAGTTTCTCAATTTTCGCGGATCTCCGGTGTGTAAATTCGATGATCTTGGTCCCCTGGGGTCCGTCCCTTGCCTTTGTTACATCGGAGTGCCAAATCCACACGTTTACTATCAGTTTTCAGTCAACGCTCTTAATTGAATCCTGCAATAAAACACAATTAAAATACTCCATTAAGCATTATTGTGTATGTAAAATCTGGCAATAATCGGGGTTTGATATGCAATATTTGACCCTCAACACAACCCCCATCTAGCATTTTGCTAGTCCCAAGCAAAATATGCGAAAAATAAGTTGAGAATTACAGGGCAATTTCCATGAAACCGAGTGATTTTTTTTTAAGAACGATTCAGATACTAGAAATCTAAGATTCATGAATGTTGGGCATAAATTTCTCCTAGAGGCGAGCGCATGGTAGACTTCATAATCAAGTTCAAAGTATTAATCCATCAATTAGAAAAATTATAAACATTGAGTTCCATGAGTGTAAAGTGTAACTCGGCTTTGCAACATTAAGATTTACTTCTTTATTTCATGATATCATTGGTAACGAATAAGAGAACCCAAAACAAAACATGCCTCATAAATCATCCTACCAACTTTGATTTGATTTTGATATTCTCTTTTTTTTTTTTAATTATTATTTTTAAAAGAATGTCAAGTGGGGAATCAAATTATCACTTATAGGGAGAAATTAGTCACCCAACTCTTTTCAACTGTTAACCATGGGAAATCGAATCCACACCTATAGGGAGCAAACTTATGGTGAAGATTAATTGCCCAACCTTTTCAATTCTTATATATATATATATATATATATATATATATATATACCCTGGTGGAAAAATATTTTAGGTCGGTTCCTTTCATGCTCAGTGATTACCAAGTTAATCCTTCAATATGGAACTGAAACCTTAATGTGTAAGCGAGATGTGACATGTAAAATCATGACTCAATCAATGTTTACAACTTCTAATCCTGGATTAATAATTCAAACTTAACTGTGAAATCTAACGAGCAACCGAATCCAAGAGTAGTAAATCACCAACATTCCATATCATGTAATTTTAAATCAAAGATGGTCATCAAATCACTTCGAATTCACCAGAAAGTCCAGAACAATTTAAAAATTTTCACAACTTTTGCTCAAGACTAAGAAAAACACTGATTAGGTTGCCTAATCTCCTACCCCCAGCCTAAAATCTATATTGTCCTCAATGTAAAAGATATAAGCATGCAATGCACATGGGACAACGAAAGTAAATGTGAAGTGATGGGAAGATAGTACCTGGATGATGAATCGAGAGAGACTTTCCAAGAGATCGTAGCAAGAGAGAAAGTCAGCGCAAGAGAGAAACCAACACAAGTAAAACACAAATAAAAATAAACTCCTACCTATACCACTTTCGCAGGTGCTCTCGATTGCATTTAGCGCATGCAACAAGCCTTTAAACCCCTAGGTTGCCCCTAGTGGATGAGTTGTAGTCTTGTGAGGGTTTGCTGTAATGTTACCCACAAACATTGAACTAACTAACTAGGAAATTTAAATGGAATGAAAAGCTGGGTTGCCTCCCAGGAGTGCTAAGTTTACTGTCTATCCTAAAACAACATAAAGAAAACTACCCTAGTTATAAGAAAGCAGGAAAAAACTACTCAGTCATGCCGCAAGGTTCCTCTTCTGGCCAGTATTATGATAAATTTCTTAGTAGGTTTCTTAACAGGATCATCCAAAAGCCCTTTTTGCAATAGGCTTGGATGCCCTGGAGCATGACATTCCAGAGAAACTTATGTACCTCATAAAAAATTTGTCGTTGATTCACCTGAGGTATCCAGAGTATATACGATTCACCTGCGACAGAAGAAGTTTCAAAGTTAGTATCCTATGGTGAATCAGAGACTACAAGTAGATCAAATTGAGAAAAATTTTCAGGAAGTGGTGTAGTCTCAACACATTTCGAAGTATCAGACTTCGGTTCAATTTTTAGCTCCTCCCTTAATGGTAAATAGTGAGGATCTGGGGGGGGGGGGAGGGACTTCAGAGTAAGGGTTCTCTCGGTCAATGATGACTACCGAGATATCATCTTGCAAGGCATTCACTATGTCTCTTATCATGGGATCATTTGAGTCTACAACGTGTGCCAAGCAATCATCCAAAGAGTTGAGAAATTCAGTTGAGTGTGACTTATGTTTCACATTAGAGCTCGTGATGATCTGCCCAAGAAATCCATCGTCTTTAAATGTAAACGGAGGTGTGCTCTCTTACTCCAGCCCTGCACAGACAGATAGAGGGTCAGTAGATGAAGTATTGATGTGCGGACTCTGTTCATTGATACTACTCAGAAGAGGCATGGACTCGTCAAAATTCAACAGTTCAGATGGTGGCCTTAACTGGGTGGTTTTAAATTTCAGAGTCGTATCAAGTAACTCGTTCATCTTCCGAATTATATCATCATTCAATTTAGGGGAGTAGTCCAAACATGTCTCACAAGAGATAGAAGGATTGATTGTAAGGAGCTCATCCACTTTTAAATAAGATATGTCAGGTGAGTGGAGTAGCTCATTATGACCGCTCACTTCGTGCACTTCTTGATCATTGACCTGGACCAAACTTGAGATTAATTCCAGGGGAACTGGGGCTGAACATTCATGATCATCATCCCAATACGCATCATCGTCTAATTCTGTGCAGTGCGCACTTGGGATGGGATCGCTTTCCTCACATTCTAAATTCGGTTGAGGTTCGAATAAACTAACCTCTACCTCATCATTGAGATCCTGTGTGTCATGTAAGGAAAGTGTGTCATCATCGTTGTATTTGAAAGACACCCATGTATCTCCATCATTCTTTTGAATAGTCATTAAGATCGACTCATTGGGGAATTGAACCGTATGCTCATTAATGGAATCCAACTCCTCATTCCAAATTCCATATTTCATAAAAAGCGAGTGAGGATCACTTTCCTAGCATTGTATTTCTGGATTGGATTGTAGTTGGGATGAGCGAGCTTCCTCTATCCTCTCGAGGCACGAATTGAGTGCTTCCATTGCTTTTCTAATTTCCGCAAGACACTCCATGTTATGCTGAAATGAGTTCTCTTGGATCGTTTCTAGTTGGTTCTCAAAGGTAGGGTATCTAAGAGAATTATTACAACATGTTGTTGGTTCATCTTCCCAGTTCTGATGGTTCCACTGGTTATAGTCATACTGATCATACATGGGAGAATATGATGTTTGATAATAATCCTCATTCCCATAATTACGATCGTATACAGCCCTATTAACCGATGAAATATAACGTTTTAGTCGGTTTTCAATGTCTGTTCTCGATGGAGAGAAATTTTGAGGTATACGTTGAATTCCACAACCCTCAGGCATTCCCCAATATCTCCTATCCATCTCAGCGTATGCACGTACCCACGCTTCCATGGTATAACCCTAACTCTGAGTCTAATCCTATAATAAAAAAAAAATTCCTACAGCAATATGGAAGGTAAGCAGAAGAGAAGTGAGAAGGATGTTACCAATTTAGAAGTTCCTATGTTAATACCTTACAAAACAAAACAAACCAAGTTAGTATCTTGGGGATAAGACCTAATCTAAAAAATAAAAATAAAAAGTAAAGAATTTAGGATGGAGTTACCAAGTTAGAAGATCTATAACGACCCTACAAAACAGAAAGGTTAGCTCTAAAAATTAAATAAAAAATCCAAAACTAAAGTTAGTAAAATCCTAATCTTAAACTAACTCTAAAACCAATTAATTTCAGAAAATCGTAGCCGTCAGTCCTCGGCAACGGCGCCAAAAACTTGTTCACTCCCCAAGTATAGTGTTGTGATGTAGTAATAACTCGTTAAGACCGAGGTCGAACCCACAGGGACTGAAACCTGTACGTAATCTGAAAGTAACTAGAACTAGAACTAGAATAAGATGAAATCTAAATCAAATAATTTTGAGGAATAATGGTGAAATAATAATCTAAAACTTAAGAAATTTAGAGGTGGGAAACTAGGGATTCAGAGGATCCACTTGTAGAGATCAGGGAGATCTTACGCCTGCTTCACGAATCATGGAAATTAACTGAATTGTCGTTGATATAGTTTTCAAGAGATGAAAGGTATATGAATTAGAATGGATTCTATCACCAAACCATGCCAAGGAGATAAAGCAAACAACAGAATTAAACTAATTACCAACCAATCAACATGCCATGAAGGTTAGGAAGGGTACAGACATCCAACCATGCCCAGAGACGATGGTGAACAATAGGGCTTCTGGCGTCATAAACATAAAAAGGGAAAAAAAAATACTCCAAGCCATCCTTGGACCCATTGTAATTTCAGTCACAAAGACCATTAAAAACTGAAAATATTTCCATCAAACCAAAATCAAATTTCGTTCAATAATTAAAATTAAATTGAAGTCATAGCATCTCCCATCATGCTACAAGCTTAACCTCTTGGCCCTAGCCAAGAGGTTTAACCAGCCATGATTAGGCTAGATCTCATAAAAATAAAAATAAAAACTCTAACAGATATACTCTCCCTGCTCCACGCTCACGTCCAGATTTCCCAAGCTGCTGCCTCCACGGCTGCTCGTCCCCCAAAAGATCCCCTCAACTCCTTTTCCTCTGGTCCTTTTGTAGTAGCTGTAGGGAAGGCGGTCTACAACTGGAGTCGGTGCGGAAGAACCCACTTCCTGTTTTACGCTCGCGGAAAATTTAGAAACTAACTTACGTTGGCTTGGACTTGTAGTGGTTAATAGCCCCAGATTGCTGATTTGAATTCATGAATGGGGTTAGGACCCAAAACTTAATGGCCCACGAGATCTTTCTTTCGTCGTCTATCTTATGTTCAATGGCTAGGATCTTTCTCTAGCTTACATGGGGTCGAACTGCCACCTAGGTGAGGATAAGAGGATCGGTGGGATTCTAATGGACGGTCCGGATCGAACCGTCGATGCACTGTGGTAGCCCACAAGAATCCGTCCGCAAGTCCTTATGCAGCGCTGTAAAGAAAAATGGAATTTGTTTTTGAGAAGGAGAGCTCGGGTCGGGCCGTCACGACCCATCTCTCGATTCCGGTGCATGGCTGGCTTGCTTGTACTGGTGTACATGCACCACAGCATGGGGTCCACTATAATGTTTACGCGGAATCTGCACTGTTCATCCGCCTTCCAATCTCACTTAAAGGGTTGAGACCAAAATTGAAGTATATCCTGATGTCAGGTGGGCCCCAAAGTAGAGATTCATGGGCTGATATATCAGTTGGCCCACTTCCAAAAAGATCTAATGGTTGAAATTTAATGTTTACGGTTAATTTATGGCCCTCAGGCCATATCTGAAGTTTCGACCTGAACGGATAGTGGGAACCCTGTGATCTTTCATTCTGAACCAATTTCAGGCCACGTGAACTTTAGTTTCTCAATTTTCGCGGATCTCCGGTGTGTAAATTCGATGATCTTGGTCCCCTGGGGTCGTCCCTTGCCTTTGTGACATCGGAGTGCCAAATCCACGCATTTACTATCAGTTTTCAGTTAACGCTCCTGATTGAATACTGCAACAAAACACAATTAAAATACTCCATTAAGCATTATTGTGTTTGTAAAATCTGGCAATAATCGGGGTCTGATATGCAATATTTGACCCTCAACAATGTTCCCTAGCTTCCTCTGCTTTCTGAGCCTCTTCTTGAGCTTGCTGGATAAACCCAGCGGCCTCAAGTTTGGCTTGATCCTATACGCCTTCGCAAGAGGCATGAATCTCGAAGATTCGTCAATTCTCTTCTTCAGCAGCGGTTAGCAGCGCCAACACTTGAGCGACCTCGGCTTGTGTCTTCAGTAGCTTTCCTGGTGAAAGTTACCTCAGCTTTGGCGTCTTCAGCAGCTTTCCTGGCAAGAGCCGCCCCACCAGTCAGGACGCCGACCCGAATCTCGATGATTTCGTGTCGCCCTTCTGCCTCAGCCAATAGATTCTGAAGCCTCTGGGCAGAGGATAACTCCTTGCAAGCCTTAACCAAGTAGGGGGCAAGCTGTAAAAGATGAGCGTGAAGTCATAATGGATAAGTGAAATGAGAAGCAACAAGAGGATTAAAAGGTAGGGAGAGAAAGAAGTGTCTTACCTCAAAAAGCACCTTTGCCACATGACCAACTGTTTGCATCATAGGGGTGTTGTAGAGGCTAGAAAAATCTTTTTCACTTCCGTGAGCTATGGCCCAGGGAACCATCCTCGACATAACCGCCTAAAAGGGCGACGGTTCCTGTTGAGTCATCTCCCCTCGGGAAGACTCGGCCCTCGTCGCCTCTCTCTGCCTCGGGACCTCCTCTGCAATAGGTCCTGGCTCAAAAATCATCTGAGGTTCAACGGCTACAGCGTCCTCCACTTCCACCCTCTCTTTCAGATCAGAAAGCAAGGCCACAGTATGGGCAGAGGAACTTGCAGGTTCCTTCTCCTTCGGCGTCGTCTTCTGCTTCTTGGACGGCCGAGGAACCAACAGAAGGGTTGATCGTGGAGGGGCCTTTACTTTGGAAACCGACTTGAGGGGAGGTCGAGCCCCAATCATGTCTGAAAGAACCGGCCTAAGAAAGGGCTGAGCTTCGACTAAATCTAAAAGAAGAAAAAATAAGTTAGATGAAGTTCGAGGAAGGTATGAAGATGTAATAAGAATTACCTATGACAACCGAATATAAACCTATAAGATGAAGGCGTTCTGGCTGTAAGAGTACCTCCCAGGACTGATCTTCCAGACCTAACGTTCTCAAGTCCTTGATTCGGGCTAAGCCACTGGACCCGAGCTTTTGCCTCTTCTTCGGAATGTTTTCCAAGCATAAGTTCATCAGACTCAAAGCATTATGATGAGAAAAATGTATGGAAAAAGAAATAGCGAGTCACCAGCTTTGTCAAACGCTGGAGGGACGTGAGCCTCGTATAGCCTTAATTCGGCCGTCTCCCAGCGACCACAGGCCCAGAACTAGCGTTCTCTCTAATGTTTGTTAGAGGTGGGTGTAACGCCCTGAAAATTGGGGGTCGAGCATAAACTCAACTCCCGAGTTCCAATGCATCACTTATGCAACATAAAGAATGATGATTGAATGTTGTTCGTATTAGTGCATTAAAGATGAATGAGATTAAGCTAAAACAACATATCATACTCCAGAGACAGTTAAATTATGCAAGCGGAAGACTGTGATAGATATATCAAATATATATAAACTATTGTGAGTCTTCAGAGTGTGAACATGTTACCAGGTTAAATATATCAATGTATACTCCAAAAATGGACAAAATGAATATACAAAGGTGTTCCAAAAGAGCAAACTAAAGTGCAATGGCATCTAATCAGCAACCTTGTAACCCCATCGATCAGAAGATGGTTTACATAGACCCACCTGATAGCTGTGTAAGGAGAAACCCTCATCATCATAAAAAATCCGGCTCCACTTCGCAAGCATCGCCATCATCTGAAACTCAAATAGGGTCTGGTTTGGTGTTTAAACACCGTCCCATAACGTGGGAGTGAGTGATCAACTCAGTGGAACAATAGAGCATAGGTTAACATGTTATCAATTCAGTTAAGGAGTAATGATAAAGCAGTACAATCAAACACTCCTAAATACTCTTATTAATACAAGTAGGGAATGCAATCATGATGCATGTCCTTGCCAAACCACTCTCGTGTGACACCATCTTACGTCTGCGGCATGCATTCATCCCTCAATGCTCTACATCTTCCAGGCACATGCAGTGCTATGTTATGAGCATGATTATCGAGTTATTATTAGTCCTTTTCATACAGCAGTATTGGAAAACTAAGGTACCTCCCTTATATCATTCCCAAACAATGATCCATTCTAGGGTTGTCAGTCCTAGATAATCTCATACGATGATGCAGTTCTAGGTCGTTGTAAAGGGCTGCCAGGGCTATTACACATACTCGTTGCACCACTCCCCACCTTATCAATACAAGCCTAGTTTATACTATGTTTACTACGGGAAGACTCGTCACCTCTCCACAGATTTGGAGTATGCTCGAGGTCACTACAAAGGGCTACCAAGGCTGTTACACACAATCGTTACACCACTCCCCCATCACCTTATCAGTGTAAGTCGACAGCTCGAATACAGTGTCCCATACCACCGCATTCGGGTCACGAGTCTGGGTTGCTCACTGGTCACTACGGGGAGGCTCGTGGCCCCAGCGTAGGCCGACAGATCGACCACGGTGTCCCATACCACCATGCCCGGCTCATGAGTCTTAGCGGATCGAGGTACCAAGGTTAACGGGGTTACACTGGTAAGTTTGGTACCTTAGGTTTAAGCAATAGCATCCAAACATGGTAAACATACATTAGACATATCGGGTTACTTAACGAGCTCGACTAGCATGAGCGCACAACCAGCTGAACGACATGAAGTGCATAAGTACTTCGCGTGGCCTAACCACTGTCGCCAACCGAAGTACGACTCAGGTTCGTCAAAGATATCCTACGAGGTGAAATGAATCTCAGCCACAACTTCATGTCTATTACCGATTGTCTGGACTATCACATAGCCCCAATCACATTCAAGTCATAACCAGAAAGCATGTATAATAGTCAAAGCAGAATTAACAAAGTAATTCAAACAAGTTAACAAGCATGTTATAAAGCACAATAAAAACAGGAAATACAACACATGCATTTCATAAGTAAGCGATTAACTTAAACAGCTTACATGAAGGAAATCATACACATCACTAAGGTAGTTGAGAATCTTATCTCAACACCTACCTAAAGCACAATCATCTAAGTACTTACTCATACAAGCATTTTCACAAACACTTAGAATATACTTATTAACACATATAATGTATATTAGCCAAAACAAGTATTAGGGAAAATTCTTTCGCCGAGTAAGTATTACGCTTATATATAGCATGGTCATACAGTAATTTATCATGGCAAACAAACTTTCAAAATTTGTACGTATACGGTATTTTTTATAACTATACAGAATACATAATATGTCATAATTTGTATATGCAACTGAAACGCAAAATGAACATCGCATTGTGCATGTACAATAACATCCAGATCATAAATCTATCATTATCTGACATTGAAAGCTTTGAAAACCTTAACCTATACGTCTAAAGTCTGCACCTTACGCCGTAGAAATGTAATGAACGTGATAGAATTGCTAAGTCTTCGTCCACGATAGTATAACGACCTAAATCACGAGTTATGTTAGCTATTTTGCTACTTGTATCAATTGAAACCCTAAAACAGGTTAGAGTTAGGTTTTTCTTACCTAAGAACGAAGCTGGAATCACCGGGATAGCGATTGGAAAGTGATGGTTAAGCATGTAGATCGGCAGGGTAGAATAGCAGGAAGATTCTCCCACTTCTCTTACACTTTCTCTCATTTCTCTCTTCTCTCTCCTAGGGTTTCTCTCAATTTCGTATGGACTGAATGAGAGAGGGTTTAAGGTCCTTATATAGGCTAAAAACTCACCAAATTAGACTCAAGGCCATGGTATACTTAGGTTATGTCCAAATATGGACAGTTCTGTCTCAACGAAGTACTTCTGGAGCCCCTCCTTGAGCTAAAGGTCGGACTTAAGCTCACTAACTATGGATCCAGGTCAAGTTAAGCTTTCATTCCAATCGGGTTCCCAGATCGCACGTGGCGGACCAGTTTCAGTTCAACGGTCACTAAAACTCGATCAGGGTTACAAGTACACTGACCTATGTATGAAATTTTTCCTGATCCGAGGGTATATTTGGGTCAAATTCTGATGGTCTGATTGCTCATATCAGGCCCGCAAGTGACAAGTCTCATATTACTTAAATTTAGATATTTATTTCTAAAATATTCACGTTTCTCACACACTTCACTCCGGGCTCAAGCGAATAGCCCCGGGACACAATCTGGATTTGATTTCTGAGATGGTTGTCAAGCCCAGTAAGGCGGTCCTAATTATATAACTTCATATTATTCGGACTTTCGACGTGCGGTCCAGATCCGATACGGAGTTTCAATGTACTCCCGAGAGCAACTGGGTAATGAGATTGATCCTAGATTTTAGGGTAACCTAGCGTCAATGATTCTACAAGTTTTGGGTCTTGCAGATCGTATTTAAAGTGATTCAAGCAGATTTCGCAGCTAATCTAGTTTAACACTTAGTTAAACTTGTCTAATTTCTAAAGGATTTGACGTTTGAGAGGTTCAAAAGGGGTTAGGATCTATCCCTTGCCTAGGGACATCTAACTCTAGGTTAGCAAAAATCTGGGGCGTTACAGTGGGAGGGTCGGTTATTAAAGAGCCACCCTTGCCCCGTCAAGTGCTCAAAATGTAAAAGCTGAAATAATTTGGGTTTACTCGCACTAGATATAAGTGGAGGAATTCATCGACTGTCAGTGGAGGTTGTTCTAACTCAGCCCACAACACTGCACACCCGAATAAATTCCTCTACCCATTTGGAACTATTTGTCCGAGAGCAATCCGGATATGAGAAAGAAAGTTTTGAACGATGGGCTGAAGGGGCAAGCGTAACCCACATTGCATCGAAACTTAGAAAATCACGACCGCCCCAGCAGGAGGACAGTCGGGCAAATCATTCGGACGAGGAAGATAGAATATGACTGAGTCCGAGACGTGATACCCAATTCAGATTCTATCCAAGTCTGCCTCAGTTAAAACTGAGGGAACTGGACCACTCACTTCATCCTTTGACTCCTCTTCCTCGCTAGCCGAGTGAAGGGCCTGCAACAACTTATTAACAGGACCCGACCCAGAGGTTCCTTCAACAGCCCCAGTTTCCTCTTCCTCTTCCTCTTCTTTTTCCACTTCTAACAAATTCATTGGAAGATTGGGTCTCCCTGGGCGGGTTATCATAGACAATCCGTCACGTGAAGGATCGACCGAAGCAGGACGCTCCGCTGGAACTCCAGTGTCTCTTTCAGATAGGAAAGCTGCATTGGTGTCAACGGCAACTTTCACCAGCAAATAAGGTGATTCCACAACGTTCTAAAAAAGTTGCGCTTCGCCCTCGTCACCAGAATTTCCCTCCTAAGGGCTCTGAGAGCCGTGCATCGTCAATACTGTTAATGAAAAGGGAGGGAAGAACTCACCGAAAAAAATGCAGAGGACAATGAGGAAGAATATAGAAAAAGTGAAGACGGGAATGGCGGAACGCAAGGCTACAGTAGGAAAGAAGAAGGGAAAAAAGAGAAGGAAGATGGAAAAGAACAAAAGAACGGGAAGGGCAGCAGTAAAAATGCAAAACGCGTGCCCTTCCCTCCCTTTTATAGCTTTGCCACGTGACTGAGATAATTAATGGGGAGACAAATTGATTGTATACACTATGTATGTTGAAAATGCGTATTTTAGAAAATACTGTATACGTATAAATTTTGGAGATGTATTTATCATGATTATTTACTGTAGTAATATATTATACAAGGATAAAATACTCACTTGGCTAATCATGATCATCATCGCACCGCATGTGCTTAGGAGATGTGGCGCACTGAGGGAGTTAAGCATTCGCGAACGTAAGATGATGTTGCTGAGGGTGGTTTGGCAAGGGCATACATCATGTCATTTCATACTTGCATTTAATAAGAGTAGTTAGAATTGTTTGATTTGTACTGCTTTATCATTACTGCTTGATTGAATTGATAACATGTTAACCTATGCTTTATTGTTCCACTGAGTTGATCACTCACTCCCACATTACGGGACGGTGTTTCGAACACCCACCAGACATTGTCTGATTGCAGATGGCTACGCTACTCTGAGCGAGCCGGACTACTACTATGATGTCGAGGAGGAGTTCTCCTACATGTAACTCTCGACGGGTCTCTAAAGACACAGTACTTGTATTGACGGGGCTATGGTACATGGGATAGAAGACATTACACTTACACATTGGTAAAATTTGAGCTGTACTTGTAATTTATTAACGGTAATGTTATCACGCTCTGGAGACTCACCCATGATTTTCTATATTTTATATATCTATCACAGTCTTCCGCTTGCTAATTTACTGTCTCTGGAGTATGATATTCTGTTTTGGCTTAATCTCACTCATGTTCAATGCACAAATACAGTCAACATTCAATCATCATTCATTTTGTTGCATAAGTGATGTTCTGGAACTCGGGAGTTGAGTTTATGCTCGACCCCCGATTTTCAGGGTGTTACAAGATGGTATCAGAGCATGATTTGGATTAAACCGGACCTGGGTTATGGTCACACGATGCACACTGACGTACTCTGACTTAGGAGGGAGCGACAGAATGTAGAAACAGTCTTAGGCATCCCTATTCCGTCCAGCGGCTAGTTCACTGAAAACGAACACCGAAATCGAGTCTGTATTCAACCATGGTCGCACGGGTCGACCTTAAAACATTCCTAGGCTGTCTATTAATGAGTCTAGATTACAATCCACCTCACCCCAACCGTTGACAATCGGTAAAATACAGGATAGGCGTGATGAGGATAACTACTCCGAATCCTCGAAGCTTCTCTGGACTCCTCGCAGAGACTTCTCGAATCATGAGGAAAGAAAGCAGAAACTAGAAATAAATTCCAATAAATCCACAATTGATTAATGAATGACTAAAAATGAGTTCACAACCCTTAAATAGGAATACCAAGCAATGGGAAAGAAATCAGAAATAAACTACAACTAAAACTCCTAGCATTCGCGACTTACTAAGGTCATGGTGTCTACTAGTGCGCAAGGTTCTCAGCCAAAAATAGTAAGTGTCCTATTTGACTTCACCAAACTGTCCTCCTAATTATTCCAGGCTCTTTACGCGATGAGCGCAACTCCTAAAGCCCAATAGATGAAGAGTAATCAAACAAAAATTACTATTTTAGTAAAATGAAATTAAAACTGGAAAATGACTGTCAATCGGAGGGTTTTCTCACAATTTCGGGCTGCGCAACCCGGCGTAGTGGGGTTGGTTGGCTTCATTAGCTCGTCCTACCCCAAATTCATATATTTTACGTTAGATAACTCATTCCGGATTGCAAGATATGTCCTGTTTGCCCGAAACTACCTGAAATAGAGCGAATCGGAGTCGGGGGCCTCCCCACTTAAATTCGATGGGACCCAGGGTCGAACCAGGGTGCATTTGGCACCTTGGGACCATGGCAAATAGGGCCCCACCGTGGTGGCGCGGTTCCGGCCAAGTCCGACCGCAGCGGCTCCGCGGCTAGGGCGGAGGACCGCGGTCCGGTCGATTTTCGGGGGTGGGTCCAAGCATGAGGTTGGTCGGCCCAGCCTCCTACACCCCCCGGCACGTGCGAAATTCCCATGGGTTTGGGATTTTAGGGGCTGGAGCACCCCTCTCTCTCATTTCATCCCTTCCACACGCCCAAGCCCCCCCCATTTTCGATTTTCTCCCTCAACCCATTCCCCTAAATCTTGCAATCCCCCATTTTCTTCCATAAATCACCCACTCTAACCGTCCACAACAGCCCTAGCCTCCTCCTTTTCTTTTTTCTCACGTTGGAGCTCTCATATCACCCATTTGGAGCTCAAAATTGGGTAACCTCCTAACCCATTCCATTTTCCTTTTATTCCTTCTTCATTCCCTGCCTTTTTGGGTCTTTACACTCCCTATTGAGGCTCAAATCCGTGGAGAACCAAAAACTCTAGCCCCCCCATTTTCACTTATCTTCATTTTCCATGGCTCTGGTTTTCCTCTTACACTTAGAGATTCTGATTCCTGGGATTTGGAAATCCCATCTCACACTTTCCACCACTAGACTCATTTTCCAAAGCCTATAAAATTTAATCCCCACCCACCCTCCTACCAACCATGCCATTGCCAATCCTGAAGTCGGATTAGTAATGCAGTTCCATTTAGTACAACTTAAGATCGCTGGCCAAGTAGGCCTTTGGAATTTGGACCTAGGGCGGTGCTCCTAGTTTTCGACAGACCTGACCGTATAGGGACCCTAAGTGCTAAACCCCTCCTGTATTAGAAATGATGTAAAGTCATCTAGTGTATAAGCATAGACTTTGGACTCACCTATGGATTCTCCCTACTCCTAAATTAAGACTAGACTACTGGTTAGGCTAAGGAAAGTAAAAGACTAATTAATTATGCTAAGCCAATTGAATAATAGACTTAGTTATTCGGCTTAACCGACTCAGACCCACTACACAATTTTCTTTCCGTGTTGGCCCGACCATTTACAACTAAAAGTTTATAATTTTGTCCTTGAAAGGTGTTAGGAGTATATAGTTGATAGAGACTTTGTCTTTTAGGCCTAAGGAATTGCCCAAATGGGCAACAGACAGTTAGGAATTAGGTCCCAAATCGCATGCCATGTCGGCATATATATTGTGCTTATGAACGTAAAAAGATAGCCTGCCTATTAAGCTAGACATGACTAAATAGGATAAGTCTGGACCGCGACAACATTCCTTGGTAGAATTAGGCATCTTGCCTCAAACTCACACTCATTCGTGATAGCCCCTTTCTATAATCCTAGGTACCAAAACTGATGTAGTGGGAGACCGCATCTCATTTCATGTCAAGGATAGGTTATAAATTACACCTTGTTCCGATGTACGGAGCAGGACATAAATCTTAAGCCTTGAGGGTGAAAAAAAAATTTTAACGGGGGTAGAACATTACGAGCTCAATCTAGTTAGGTCACCTATTGCATCTCTTTGATCTGGGTGGCGCAGCGGAAGCGTAGTGGACCCTACCCCACTAGCCCAAGATCGAAACTATGCTCGTTAACATACGCACATTATAGAAGCCCTAGCAAGTTCTACTATGAGAAACCGTTTTAGGATGATCTAGTAAGATTTGATTCCCCACTTCCTTGGACATAAAAAAATATCAAGGCTTCTCTTAGACTAAGACCTAAAAGGTAACCTTAGACAGAGACAATTTGAGCCTTTCAACGATGGACATTCCCTACGTTTCTAGAGTGATCGGACTACGGAGTTACTGAAATATACAACTGCGAAACATTCGCGGCTTGACCCAATTCTTAATCCTGGGCGACAATGGACTCCCTGTTTTGACTGAGCAGAAGACCAGGATTCACCAGGGCTAGGAGGGGATACGACGAGCCTTCTACCCTAGTCAGGTAGATGATCGATGTATCGGGATCAAGCCTACTATAACCGTCTCTCCGTGCTGGTCAAACAATGAAAACAACTATCTTACTCTAAATAATTGAAGATTGTTGTCGAGACTCCAGATAGGTAAAGAAATAAACTAATTGTAGCAAACCTTCCGGGTATGAGAAATGGATAAAGAAATAAGTTTTAAGGGGGGTAGACTAAAATGAACCAGCTAGTACATACCCTACCACGCGTAGAAACTTGGAACCAATAAAACTTAGCCAAGAGAAATAATTAACTCTTTCCTTATTACCCTTAGCCAATTTCGGGGACGAAATTTTGTTTTAAGGGGGGTAGATTGTAACACCCCGGATTTTTGCCAACCTGGAATGAGACGTCCTTAGGCAATGGGTCGATCCTAACACCTTAGTAACTTGTCAGAACTGAATCCCACAGTCTAAAATCGCTCCTTAACCCATTTCCTTCCCAAATCCAACCCTTCACCACCTTGATCTTCCAATTTTTCAAAGCACTTTCGCCCTAGACACTATCTTAAACTAGCTAAGTAGTATTACTTGAATCACTTTATATACAAACTACAAAGGACTAAGTACCACCTCAGACGGAAATCACTTAGGATTAAATCCTTTAGAAATTTGACAAAGTTAACTAAGTGCTAAACTAGATTAGCCATGAAATCCATTGGGATCGCTTTAAATACGATCTGCAAGAACCAAAACTTGCAAAACAAGTGACGCTAGGTTACCCTAAAGTTTAGAACCAAACTCATTTCCCGGCTGCTCTCGGGAATGAAACAAAACTTCGTATTAGGTCTAGATCACACATCGGTAGTCCGATTAACACGAAGCTAAGGAACTAGGACCACCTCACTGGACTTGACAATCATCTCAAAAATCAGGTCCATCCGATGTCCCACGGCCATTCGTTTCGATTCGGAGCGAGGGTGTGTGAAAAACACTATTCCCATTTCAAAATAAATATCAGGAATAGTGATCGGCACCTCATTCGTTGACGTCGTCAAGTTAAGCAACGACCGTCGAATCGGACAGATTACACCCTCGGATTAAGAAAAATTTCAGGAACATTTACATGTACTTGGAATTTCTGATCGTGGCCCACTGACCGTCGAACTGAAAGTGGTCCGCCACGTGCGATCTGGGAATCCGATCGAGTCGAAAACGTAATCCCACATAGATCCATAGGTGGTGAGCTTAAGTCTGACATTTGGCTCAAGGAGGGCCACCAGAACCTCTCTTTTGAGCCGAAAAAGTGACGAAATACCTATATTAGCAGTAACCCTTGAACCTGAGTCTATTTTGAAAAGGTTTGAGGCTATATAAGGACCTTAAACCCTCTCCCATTCCAGCCATATGAATTTGGATTTGAGAGAGGGAAAAGAGAGAGGAAGTGAGGGAGAAGTGGGAGAATCTCCCTGCCGTCGTTCCCTACCACCACACGGGCTGCATCATCCCTTTCTTGACGCTTTTTCGGCGTTTCCGACGTCGTTTCTAGGTAAGAAACCCTAACCCTAATATGTTTTGGGGTTTAGACTGTTGTAGGTTGTGAAATAGCTAACCTATTTCGTTCTCTAGGTTGTCAAACTGCCGAATACGGAAGCTTAGCAAACCTATCGATTCCGTTGTGATTCTACGACAAAAGGTGCGGACTTTAGGTGTATAGGTTATGGTTTTCAACGCTTTCAATGTCAGATAATGATAGATTCATGATCTGCATGCAATTGCACATGTACAAAGTGCTTTTCGTTTTCAGTTTCGATTAGAATTGTAGAATTTGGAATTTCACATACTCTAGGTATTCGTATAAAATACCGTATACGTATTTTTTATGAAAATGTGGTTGAAATGTTTATTTGTCGTATGGATATATGACGTATGGATAAAATACTTATTTGACGAAAGGAGTCGCCTAAATACATGTTTACTAATATATACCATGTATGTAGAAATACGGTATTGTAAGAAGTACCGTATACAGGTATATTTTAGCGATGTGTTTGTCATGATTAATTGTTGTATAAATATATTATGTACGTATAAATTAATTGCTTGGCAAAAGGAATCGCCGTATTACAAGCTCCCTTGTAAATACTACGTATGTTGAAATTGTGTATACTAGAAATACCGTATATGTGTGAGTTTTGGAAATGCAATTGTCATGATTATTTGCTATATGATTATGGTATACATGGATAAAACAATCACTTGGCTAAAGGATAGCCCAAATACATGTTTTGCTAACATACACTATGTATATTGTATTAGTGTATTCTAAGTGTTTGTGAAAATGACTGAATGGGTATATAATCCCCATTCGTGGTCGCCATGACTAATTGTCATGGATTCATGATTGTTGTATTGGCGATACCCTTTTGACAAAAGGATTTGCCCTAAATCACGCCACGGCCAATATACACTATATATGCTAAAATGTGTGGCCCAAGTGTTTGCGGAAATGACTGAATGAATATGGAACTTGGATTCCTGCTTGCCATGACTATCCGTCATGGGTGTACGCTTGTTATGATTGGGGCAACTCCCTAGTGAAAGGATTTGGCCTAATGCCTATGTGATCGACATATGTCATGTATGTTGATGTATGTTTGTTTAAGTGTTTCTTGAAATGTCTGCATGAGTAGTAGTTAGCAAATTGTAATGTATAAGGGTGTTGAGATGTGATTCTCAACCTCTTTTAACTATGTGTATGATCTCCTTGGATTGTTGTGTGATTAGGAATTGAACATGTATAAACTCATGCTTATGTTGTGATTCATAACATGCTCAACTGCTTTATGATTATAACTATGTAATGCATATGTTTAAATTTATATTTACATTGTATGATCCGTCATGGGTGATGGGGAGCGGAGCAACGAGTGCGTGCAATGACCACAGCGACCCAAAACGGATAATACCATACCTTGATTGTATGAGTTGAATCTTGATCCATTCTTGCTTTATCTATCGCAAGTTATCATGTTTGGGGCTATGATTATAGTCCGGACAATCGGTACTTAATTGAATTCGTGGTTGTGATTCATTTGTCACGTGAGATGTGTTCGACGAACCCGAGTCGTACTTCGGTTGGCGATAGTGGTTGGCCGAAGTGCTTATGCACTTCATGTCGTTCAACTTGTTGTGCACTCGAGCTCGCCGAGCTCGTCAAGTAACTGATCGTCTTATGTATGTTCACCATGTTTGGTCATTCTTGCTGAACCTAGGGTACCAAACTTACCAGTGAAATCCCTTTTAACCATGGTACCTCGATCCGCTAAGACTCATGAGCTGGGCATGGTGGTATGGGACACCGTGGTCGAGCTGTCGGCCTACCCTGGGGCCACGTGCCTCCCCGTAGTGACCAGTGAGCAAGTAGACTCGTGAGCCGATTATGGTGGTATGGGACACTATATTCGAGCTGTCGATACTTATGGCGAGAGCCGAGTACGGTGAGGCTGTGCTCGTGCTGACGGGCGACGAGTCCTCTGTAGTATCTTCGAGTATACTCCAAGGTCTGTGATTGGCGACGAGTCTTTCACAGCAACTGGAGTATGAGTTGAGCCGAGTACGGTGAGACCTGTATTCGAGCTGACGGCTAGTGATTGAGCCGAGTACAGTGAGACCTATACTCGAGCTGACGGTCAACAATTGAGCCGCATACGGTGAGATCTGTATCCGTGCTGATGGGTGACGAGCCCTTTGTGATGCCTTTGCTACGCCTCTCAAACCATAATATCGTGTGAGATTATCTAGGTTTGACGACCCTAGAATGGATCATGTTTGGGAATGATACAAGGGAGGTACCTTAGTTTCCCAATACTGCTGTTTGAATTGGACTAATAACAACTCGGTAATCATGATCATCATCGCACCGCATGTGCTTAGTAGATGTGGCGCACTGAGGGAGTTAAGCATTCGCGAACGTAAGATGATGTCGCTGAGGGTGGTTTGGCAAGGGCATACATCATGTCATTTCATACTTGCATTTAATAAGAGTAGTTAGAATTGTTTGATTTGTACTGCTTTATCATTACTGCTTGATTGAATTGATAACATGTTAACCTATGCTTTATTATTCCACTGAGTTGATCACTCACTCCCACATTACGGGACGGTGTTTGAACACCCACCAGACATTGTCGATTGCAGATGGCTACACTACTCTGAGCGAGCCGGACTACTACTATGATGTCGAGGAGGAGTTCTCCTACATGTAACTCTCTGACGGGTCTCTGAAGACCTGGTACTGTATTGACGGGGCTATGGTACATGGGATAGAAGACATTACACTTACACATTGGTAAAATTTGAACTGTACTTGTAATTTATTAACCTGGTAATGTTATCACGCTCTGGAGACTCACCACAGATTTTCTATATTTTATATATCTATCACAGTCTTCCGCTTGCTAATTCTTGTCTCGGAGTATGATATTCTGTTTTGGCTTAATCTCACTCATGTTCAATGCACAAATACAGTCAACATTCAATCATCATTCATTTCGTTGCATAAGTGATGTTCTGGAACTCGGGAGTTGAGTTTATGCTCGACCCCCGATTTTCAGGGTGTTACATTGACGCTTGCATCGACTCCCCCGCTCGACACATGGCCCACGTCGACTGACGACGGTAACACCCTTGCCATGCGTTCGACTCTCATAAGCGGAAGAAACGATCCGACGGTTGTCTACACGTGTGACCTCGGTCAACAAACCATCTCCCATCGGGAATGACACATAAGACATTAAATGCTTAATTATTAACTCAGACTTAGCAGTGAACCGACCTAAGAACTCGTTACTCTGTAGTGCAGTAAGACACACATGGAGTAAGGGGGGCTTACTATTGGGGAGAAAATATGCTAAGTCCAGAGACTTGGATATGAAACGGACCAATCCTACTAACACTGCCCTGCTTGTATGAGGAAAAGGTTAGGTCCGAGATATGTTAGGTCCGAGATAAGATAATGGAGAGAATGAGACAAATTAAATTAACTCGGTTGATGAGCTAGTAACGTCAGCATGTGCCGACTAAGCCTATCTCCATAAAAGCCAGCTGAGACTCCACTCGACTGAGACGAAATCGGCCGAGTCAAATGAAAGAGATGGTGCAAACAAAAACACTATCCCGAATATCTTGCAAAAGGATCCCTGATTTTGATGGTTTCGGGATCGGATAGAGACCAGAAGCGGGCCAAAATCAAATATCCACGATATCAGGAAGAGAATCCCTGTATAGCAGGACGCTCCCGCGTCTATAAAGAAAGAACCTCTATTTCACTGAAAGGTACAAAACTCAAATTCCTTGAAGTGCCTTCTCTTTAATCTGTAAAGCTGACTTAAGCATTGGAGGTTCCCCGGGTCAGAACCAGGGTCTTCATTCAGTTTATCTCTTGTGCAGGTGACGAGCTTAGGGGAAGGCGCACCATAAATTTGCATAAACAATATTACCAAGTTCATCAGACTTATTTTTGAAAATCCATTTTCTTCTGATAATGTGTTTATCTTTTGATCTTGGAACTAAGTACCAAACATCATTTCTTACAAACTAATTGAGCTATTCTTGCATTACTATAATCCAATTTTCATGAGTAAGAGCTTCTTTTACGTTAGCTGGTTCTATCTGAGATGTAAAGCACACGTAGTTACACATATCTTCAAGTTGTTTATGAGTGCGTACACTAGTGAGAGGGTTTTCTAGGATTTGATTAGATGGATGGTCTTTAAGTGTCCTCAGTTCAGTGTTATTTTGACTTGATGAAGAGTCTGGTTTATCAATTAAATGAACTTCATCATTTTCTGAACTTGAGACAGGTATATTCAAGTGATCATCTATAACCACATTAATGGACTCTTGAATTACACAAGTCCTCTTGTTAATAACTCGATACGGTCGACTATTCAGAGCATACCCTAAAAATATCCCTTCATCACTTTTGGTGTCAAATTTACCCAGATTTTCTCGGTCACGTAAAATGTAGTACTTGCTGCCGAAAACTCGAAAGTATTTGACAATAGGCTTCTTATCAAACCACATTTTATAAGTCATTTTACTATTTGATTTTCTAGTATAAACGCGGTTAATTATATAACAAGCAGCATTTACGGCTTCAGCCCAAAGATTTTTTAGGAAGATTCATACTATTTAGCATTACATTTGCCATTTCTTAAAGCACTCTATTTTTCTTTCCCACTACCCCATTTTGTTGTGGTGTTTTGGGTGCAGAATATTCATGTGATATTCCCTGATCACTGCAAAACTTCTCAAAACTGCTATTTCCAAATTTAGAACCATGATCACTACGGATCTTAGAGACTTGTGATTCTTTTTCCGTTTGCATACGTTTAAGTATCCTTTTTTACTTCATCGAGAGTTTCTGATTTCTCTCTTAAGAAGACTACCCAAGTATACCTAGTAAAGTCATCAACAATCACTGGAATATACTTCTTGCCACCTCAACTCTCTGTTCTAATTGGTCCAATGAGATCCATGTGGAGAAGTTCGAATGGTTTAGATGTGGCTTTGGAGTTCACCTTTATGTGAGTACTCCTGGTTTGTTTACCAATCTAGCACTCACCACATATTTTATCCACTTTCTGTATTTTGGGTAGACCTCTTATCAATTCTCTTTTGCTCAATCTATACAAGTTGCGGTAGTGTACATGTCCTAGGAGCTTATGTCATAATTCAGTCTCATCGGTTTGGACCATGTAACACGATAGATTATATGAACTTGAATCACAAACAATGTAGCAGTTTTCAGAAGTTCTGCGACCAGTTAATATTATAGAACCATTTTTATTTAAAATTTCACACCCTCGGTTAGTAAATTTTACACTATGATTATTATCGCATATTTGAGAGATGCTTAATAAATTATGTTTTAACCCTTTTACATGTAAAACATTCTTAAATAAATGGAGGTTAAAGAGCTGAACCGTACCTTGGACAATGATTCTTCAGTTGCTACCATCACTGAATGTGATTGAACCATCAGTCATGTCTTTAAGATTGGTGAACAGACCTTTGTCACCTGTCATATGTCTGGAGCAACCACTGTCTAGGTACCACTTTGAATGGCTTGAAGCTTTGAAAGTGGTGTGAGCAACCAAACAAGCAACCTTAGGGACCCATTTCATTACAGTTTTAGGTTTAAGAGTATAGTTTGTCTTCTTATGTTATAATTGTTATAAGTCCGACCCACTGAGTTAGATTTTAAGAGCTCCTTAAGTAAATTAACAATTTTCTCAGCTAAAGGATTACGATTCTGATTTTTATAGTTGATATGGTTGCTTTTAGGTTTTAAGGTCTGAAAAGTCTTAGCATTTTTATAATTATATTGATTAAGACTTTTCCCTTTTGACTTAGAAGACTTCAATTTAATAAATTTAGGTGGAGTATTCTTATATTTGGGAGGAATACTTTTATCATAGCCCAATCCAGATCGATCACCACATTTTCTGGATCCAGATAAAAGATTTTCTAATTTAGGATCACCTTAGGCATACCTCCATGTGTCTTTCAAACTCAAAAGCGAAGAGACTTCTAGTTTTAAATTTTAAGTTTTCAACTTGGGAGGTTTGGAAATCTAAGTCGCACTTATTTTTTTCAAAGCAATCTGAAATGTGTGATTTTTCTAAGAGTAGATTATCAAAATTCTCTTTTAGTTTTGAAAACTTTTATTTATGAAGTTTTAGCTTTACAACAATTTTGCAACTTTCCTTGTATAGGGCATCATAAGCATCTTGAATATCTTCTTCATTTTCATGGTCACTATTCAGATTTTCTTCACTGGTTAAATCATCATTATCTGAAAAAGTGAACTTGGCTAGAGTCATTAGGGCTTTAACATCATTAGCCGACTCGATTTTAGAATCTTTTGACTCAGAAGAGACTTCAGAGCTGGAAGATTCATCCTATGTAGCCAACATACTTTTCTTTTTAGACTTGTCCTTCTTAGGACATTTGTTTGCTAGATGCCCATATTCATGGCAATTGTAGCATTGACTATCTTTTAAAGATTTCCAAGTTTTAGATCTAGCTCTTTTCTTTTTAATAGGTTTTTGCAAATTAACCCTCTTTTTACTTTTGAAAATCGTATAAAATTTTTTAGCTAAAAGAGCCATATCATCTTCAGAAGTTTCTAAATTAGAATTATTACTATTTTCTTGAGAAATAATTTTAGAAGACTTAAGGGCGATGGGTTTACCTTTAGGAGATTTAAAGTTTAACTCGTAGGTTTGTAAAAAACCAACTTGTTCTTCTACCCTCATATTATCCGTATCACGATGTTCTTGGATCACAGTTACTTTTGAATTGAACTGTTCAAGCAATGAGTGCAGTATCTTTGCACAGACTTTACTTTCTGGGATCCTATCACCAAGACCCCACGTAGAGTTGACAATGTCATTCAATCTTGTATAGAAGTCCATGAACGTTTCACTTTCTTCCATACGTATTTCCTCAAATTTGGTGGTGAGGATTTGAACTTTAGATTTCTTGACAATTGTATACCCTCGTATGTCATTTTCAAGATATCCCAGGCTTGCTTTGCAGTATCACAGGATATAATTCTCTTGAATTCATCCAGTGATAGCGCGCAAGTAATTACATTTAAAGCCTTTGCATTGACACTAGTCTCACTTTTCTGAAGAACCGACCAAGAAAAGTAAGGTGAGACTTTTACAGTTTTAGATCCATCAGTACCAGTCACTTTAGTGGTAGGAGGGGTCCAATTGATCACTGTGGCTTGCCACACGCTCTCATCCATGGATTTTTTAAAAATCCTCATTCTGGCTTTTCAATAGGCATAATTGAAGCCATCGAAAGGTGAAGGCCTAGTGACTGAAAGGATATCAAAATTTGACATCTTAAAAAGCTCAAATCGATTATCTTAAGATATTAATGTAAAAATTAAAGCGAGCTATTAGGCTTTGATACCACTTGAAAAGGCCGAGCTAAGAGTCCTAAAGGGGGAGGGGGAGTCAATAAGACTATGTCAAATTAAAAAGTTAAATGTGGAATAAGAAAGAAATTAACAATGATAGCACTTAACAATTCAAATAGCAGAAATGAATAACAACCTCAAATACAGAAGTATTGAGAGGTTGATACAGATGTTGTTCTAAGGATAACCTTACACTAAAAACCAATGGCTTATGGCAGGACAACCTGATTTCTAGAATGGTCTATGTATCAAAATGTCAAACCGATACAGAGGAATAAAGAATAAAATAGAAATAAAATTCTATTGTTATTACAACATTCACCACATGTACTGAAAGTAAATTATAATCATTCACCACAAATGCTGAAAAAATAAATTACAACAATCACACACTTAGGCACATTCAACCATTCACAACTCCAGCAATTATAGTGGTTCGCTTGTGTGTACACCAACTATTAAACAAACAGCCACACAACTACTCCACTCCTAATATCCTCACGCAGTGGATATTGGCTTTACTATGAAATAGTTTTTTCAAGGTTCACCTAAAACCTTCACAATTGTGTCTTTCTAGTGGGCTTGCACAATTCAAAAACCCCACACTTTGAGATTTTATGGATCACCTTAGACAAACCAAAAAAGGAAGAGAGATTTTTCTAGCATAACTTAAAACAAAAACAAAAAGAAATTTACAACAATGTAAATATACTTATCTGGATATTCTCCTTTGTCGAAGCCCAGTAGAACCAATTCGATGTAGATGTTCAATGTCCACACTCACTTATGAAAGGGTTCTAAATTCTAAATGATTTTTAAATTAAATCACTTTGGGCTAGCTTAATTTGATTTTCATCTCAAGAAAGGGGGACACTTAAATCCCTTCTTCAATTAAGATTGGAATAGAGAATTCAAAATCAAATGCAAAAAGATAAATTAAAGAGAATATTAAATGAACACAATATAGCTTAAGAATATCACAAACTTATCTCTCAGAGTGGTGTCTCAATAATCTTGGAATTGAATCAAAAACTCTGAAAATCGTCCTCAATTTATAGGAAAAATTATTGTTCACTCGACTGGCCCAGTGGTCGGTTCGACTGGTCAAAGGACCAACAATATTTCAAAAATTCCGGCGCGATAAGAAAAGACCGTTCCACGACTGGTCGAGTGGCTTGCTTGATTGGTCGAGTGGCCTGCTCGACTGGTCGAGTGGGACCAAAAATGGTTACTAGACTTTGACTCGAGCCTGCTCGACTGGTCGAGCACTATTCACTCGACTGGTCGAGCAGTCTCCAGGACTAGTCGAGAGTCTAACCAAAAAACCCAAAAATTAGTAACAAACCTTGGACTCATCGAGGAAATTCTTGGACTGGTTGAGCCAGTACAGGATTAGTCAAACATAGGCTCAGACTAGTCGAGAAAAAGCCTATAAAATTATATAATAACCCAAATTAAGTATGCAATCTATATGACCTAATCTATGGTCAATCTAGGGTCATTCATACCTTTTATGTTATATATGAACATTGAAACATCATTACCTTCGATTAATAGTTGATCTTGAAGTACATGAAGCATGTCATCTTGAAGTACTTTGAAGCTTGAACTTGAAGTACTTTTGAAGCTTGAACTTGAAGTACTTGTGACTTGTATTTTCAACTTGAGTATATGTACTTTAAACTTGAGAGGATTACTTGAGCTTGAATTCTTAAAGTAATGCACACTATCTTGATATAGATGAAGCTTGAAAACCTAATATAGTAATTGAAATTGTACTTGAATTGCTTGATCTTGAATATGAAGATGAGCTACACATGATACAGATTCCAAGAGGTTTTTGTACTATAAAATTTGACAATCATAGGAGCTAGATAGAATAACATTTACAAATTGTGATTAAAGTAATTAAAACTACTAAATTTAAAGGTAGGAACTAGGGTGCCAAGGATCCACTTGTAGCAATTAGGAAGCTACCTTGCATGATTCAAGGACACAACTGGAATCAAAGTCATATCCTATCCAATTGGTAAGAAGAGATTTGCCAGATCTCTGAACTTCTCATGGATCTAATCATCAATGGATGAGAGTGATGAAGATTTAGAAGTGATTCCGTCACCTAACCATGCCAGGAGACAAGGCAAACAATAGGATTTACCAATCCCACAACCAATTGAAATTGCGGTAAAGACCGCAGTAGTAGAAGTTGGAATAGGTGAAAGTGTCTTAGAGGGGGGTGAATAGGACTTTATAAAATTTTATCTCAATTTTAAATCCTATTAACCTAATCTTGATTTAATATGCCACTATTAAGATATACTCATTGTAACTCTAATGGCTTCCAAGCCAAGTAGAGGATCCAATCATATGACTACTTAATATTCAAACAAGATATAGTACTTAGTTTATGATGGATGAACTATGTGAAAGTGTGTGGGATGTGATTCTTATCAATTCTAGATATTCGATTTATCATGCTTTAAATGAACACTCAAGGCAAACACAATAAAAGAATACGTAAATAGCAATCCCAAACACAGTCATTTATAGTGGTTCGACTATGTGCCTACTCCACTCCCGGCGGACGCACTCATCTCATGAGTGTACCAGATTTCACTAATGGAGGTTTTAAATCAGGTTCACCTCTAACCTTTACAACCTACACAAGGTTGACTCTAGGACCTACACAAGGTACCTAAAACATGCCTACACAAGACACAAGTTTATGTCTTACACAAGAGCAAAGGTCAACACGAAGCACCTAAGTTTTATGCCCTACACAAGAGCAAAGGATCCACATAAGGAACCTGGATTTTAGGCCACACAGGCCAAGGATCCTCACAAAGAACCTGATTTAGACCACACAAGTCAAGGATTCACACAAGAACCATAGTTTAGACCACACAGGCCAAGGTCCTACACAAGGACCTAAGTTTATGCCCTACATAAGAGCAAGCATCAACACACAACACCCAAATGTATTCTCCTGTTGGAGGTCTCCTGTGAGGACTTGTAAGGGGTGAAATGAACCTGTGACCAAATCCTACACAAGAAATGATCAACAGGGTCTCTGGACTCTATTTACTTACAGATAAGTAGATAAGCCCCATTTTGCATGTTGATGAAGATCTCTTCCTTTAATGACGAAATTCTTCAGCTCCTTTGATCTACAACACTGATGATGCTCCAATAAGGGTGACAGGTTGGGTCAAGGTTATGTTGGAATCCTACTATAATAAATGTTTTCCTATTTTAAAGGAGTGATTCCAAGCTTTTAAGCATTCAATGTATCCCAGCTCAATGATTTGCCATTAAGATAGTAGGTAGATGATCCTTGAATGAGGAAGTTCATTCACCAATCCACTTTATTGAATATCAATGATGAGGGTGGATTGAGGAATGAACTCCCATGAGAAAAAGGGCTTAGGGTATGTGGTATATAGTTACTTTCTCAAAGCTCTCTCACTTTTTCTCTACATTTGCAACCAAGAGCAAGCTTTCGTTATATAGACAAAAAGTTCTAACGATAATAATGTTGTCAGAGACTGACTGAGTTCGATGTCATCGGACCTTATTCGATATCATCGAACATATACTTTCGATGGCATCAAATTTAGGCTTGATGATATGAACTCAACTGAAGATAAACCTGGAACTCTTCTAACTGAGGATCGATGACATCGATTCTATCTTGATATCATCGATTTTTGAATTACGATGACATCGAGACTCTCTCGATTCCTCGATCATTTCCTCATGATTTTCCTCATAAGCTTGCTGGAATAGTTTTGACCAGATTCGATGTCATCGAGACTCCCTCGATATCATCGTGATTTAAATTTCGATAATGTCGAGTAATGTGTCAATTCCTCAAACATTTTCGATGATTTTCCACTGAAGCTTGCTAGATAAAACTTATCCCTGATTCGATGTTATTGAGATCATATCAATGACATCGTATTTAAATATCGATGGCATCGACTCAACTTCGATTCCTTAAGCAGTATCAAAAATTTTTTTAAGACTTTGTTGGATAATGCACTAAGTTTATCAATATAATCGACTGACCTTCGATGTCATCAATAACTGATGGTCGATATCTTCGAATGTATGTTTGATTGATCTAACATTTTGTCCAAATTACTTTATGATTGTTAGACATAAAAGACCTAATTCGATATCATCGAGAACTGTTCGACTGCATCAAACAAGAGTGTTCGATGTCATTAACATAGACTCGATATCATCGAACTTTACTGAAAATTTTGGAAGATTTTCCTGTTTGAAACTTAAGTTTTCATACTATTTCATCCTATGTTGTTTTAAGTCTTTTAGGGATTTTGTTTACCCGGGCATTTTGGGATTTGGAATGTGAGGCTTGATTTACTTGTGATGGGCTCGGAACACACATCTGGTTGAGGTGATAGCTTGATCAATCTTCATATGAGGCTCACCTGACTCACCGACCCAACTTACATGCTAATTGACAAACCAGGGTACTTTCAATCTCCCCTTTTATCAATTACATGACAAAACACAAAACACCTAGAACAATACCTATAACAACACCCTAAATTGTGTTTACATGAATTTTTACACAATTTTATATATAGGTGATTTGAGTTCATACATAAGACAAAGTCATCATATAGTTGCTCCCCCTATCTTGTTGCAGCTGCTCCCCTAGTGTAATTTGAAAGAAAATCCCAAGATTTACTTTTAATTGCATACATTCCAAACATGGTGTTGGAAACCATGGGATACACCCAATCTAGGGACAATACCTTACACATACATTTATTGTTACTTTTACAATTCCATCCACCTTAATCTCACCGAATGTAGTTGGCTGAACGGGCCCTAAATGGTCCAACATGTCGAGGTTGTGAAGGTTATGTAACACAAATTTTGTGCTCAAATGGAAGGAAATGAAGAAGGTGAACAACGATGAGCGAGAGGTTTGAAAAGGTGGCGTGAGTGGTGCACGAAAATGGAAGGAAAAGTGATTGGAGGGGGGATTTGAGTGAAGATTTGGAGGTTTTCATGAGAAAAAGGAAGCTTAGAGGGGACGGTTGTGAAGGAGGGGTGTGTTAGAGGGGGTTTTAATCGACCCCACATGCATTAGTGGGCCACACAACACCTAAAACACGTCGGCCCGAGCCGGCCCACCTGGCCAAGCCCGTCTGGCGGCGAGGCCTGGCCAAACCGGAGAGGTCCTCACCGGTCCCTGGACTTTCCGGCGAGGGCTCATCCTTTGGGCGAAGTCCTCCCCCCTAGGTCTAAAAACATGTAGGGCCCACCTTTGGTCCTCCTGGACTTGTTTGGTTTGGGCCACGATTCCGATTTGAGTCGTTTCGGGTCCTTTCGGGTATGTTTCTGATGTACATGGAGATTTTTGAAGGCTGGGATGGGGTCAACCATGGTCTAAACCCATCGCTTGATGGCCTAGAGGTGATTCGGGATCGTCTCATGCGATCACGGATGGGTACAGACCCGAACAAAGAGATCGATTTCGATGAACTTCGCCAATTGGCGAAATCGGGAAAACTTAAGCTTGTTTCTACATTTCTCGCACACCCAACTATGTCGAAAAGTGTCAACATATGTCATGTGACCATAACCCAGGTCCGGTTTAATCCAAATCACGCTCTGATACCATCTTGTAATGCGCTGAAAATCGGGGGTCGAGCAAAGCTCAGCTCTCGAGTTCCAACGCATCACTTATGCAACATAGATAATGATGATTATGATGAGTGCATTGAAACATGAATGAAATTAGACCAAAACAACATATCATACTCCAGACACAGTTAAATCATGTAAGCAGAAGACTGTGATAGATATATAAAATTTATAAACTATTGTAAGTTTCTAGAGTATGAACATGTTACCAGGTTAAATATAGACATGTATACCACAAAAATGAATAAAATGAATATACATGGGTGTTCCAAAAGTGTAAACTAAAGTGTAATGGGGTCTAATTAGAAACCTTGTAATCCCGTCGATCAGAAGATGGTCTACATAGACCCGCCTGATAGCTGCATACAGGAGAAACCCTCCTCATCATCATAAAAGTCCGGCTCCTCTTTGCAAGGATCGCCATCATCTGAAACTAAGACAGGGTTTGGTTGATGTGTACAACACCGTCCCGTAACATGAGAGTGAGTGATCAACTCAGTGGAACTATAAAGTAAAGGTTAACATGTTATCGATTCAGTCAAGCAGTAATGATAAAGCAGACATATCAGACATTCCTAGATACTCTTATTAATGCAAGGATGAAATGTATTCATGATGCATGCCCTCGCCTACACTCCCTCGTGCGATACCATCTTATGGTCGCGGCATGCTTTCTTCCCTCTGTGCTCTTTAACCTGGGGCACATGCAATACGATGTTATGAGCGTGATTACCAAGTTTTTATTAGTCCTTTTCATACAGCAGGATTGGGAAACTAAGGTACCTCCCTTATATCATTTTCCAAATAATGATCCATCCTAGGGTCGTCAGTCCTAGTAACTCTCATACGATGTTGCGGTTATAGGTCGCTATAAAGGGTTCATCACCTGATCAATGCAGGCCTAGTTTATACTCTGATACTACAGAAAGGCTCATCACCTCAACGCAGGTTCAGAGTATGCTCGAGGTCACTACAAAGGGCTCGTCACCTTATCAGTGTAGGCCGACAACTCGAATACAGTGTCCCATACCACCGTATTCGACTCACGAGTCAGGTTGCTCACTGGTCACTACGAGGAGGCTTGTCGCCCCAGCGTAGGCCGACAACTCCACCATGATGTCCAATACCACCATGTCTGGCTCATGAGTCTTAGCGGATCAAGGTTCCAAGGTTAACAGTGATTTCACTGGTGAGTTTGGTACCCTAGGTTCAAGCAGTAGTGTCTAAACATGGTTAACATACATCGGGCCAATCGGGTTATTTGACGGGCTCGACTAGCATGAGCGCACATCGAGCTAATCAACATGAAGCGCATAAGCACTCCGTGTGGCCTAACCACTGTCGCCAATCGATATACAACTTAGATTCATCAGGTGCGTTTCATGTGTCGGGACAAAGTTAGCCACTACTTCAAGGCCTATTACCGATTGCCTAGACTATATAATAGCCCCAAACACATTCAATTACAATGATCTAGCATATGAGATACTCAAGCAGTAATGGAGCAATGATTCAAATTATACAATCAGTTGAGCATGTTATGAAGTACAACATAAACATGAATCCACACTTATGCATTTCTGGGCAAAAGCAATGAATATGAAACAAGGCATATGGAGAAAATCGTACACATCATTAGAGTGGCTGAGAATCCTATCTCAACACCCATTTAAAGAACAGTTTATAAGTATTTATTCATACAGACATGTTTACAAACACTTAGCATACACATTATATCATACATGGTATGTATTGGTTAGCATACGTATTAGGGCAAGTCCTTTCATCAAAGGATTGCTGCCTACACAACAATTGCATAGCTACGATCGTTAGTCATGGTGTACACTAACGCAAGGTTTATCCTCATTTAGTCTTTTGCTCAAACACTTAGGCTACGCATTATAACATACACGACGTACGTTAATATAACATGTATTAGGCTAATCCGTTCACCTAGAAGTTGATACACATGCATCTAGCATACATAGACAGTAATTAATCATGACAAGCACAAATCTAAATTTCATACGTATACGGTATTTTCTACAAATACAAGGAATATAGTATATTCAACCTAGTTAACGTATAACTTAAAAACGAAACGAACATCACTTTATGCATGTGAAATAGCATCCACGTTAGTAATATATCATTAACAGACATTGAAAGCCTTGAAAACCATAACCTATACGTTTATAGTCCGCACCTTATGCCGTAGAAGCGTAACGAATTCGATAGAGACTCTAAGGCCATGTTTGTTAATGCTGAATTTTTGCACTTAACGCGGAATGGAGAAAATTTTCCGTGTTTAGTGGTGTTTGTTAATGTGTTGTTAACGCGGAAGACGGAAAGCGCTAAGTGGTTTTTCACCAAATTCTTTCCGTGATAGGAGTCTAGCTTAATGGTGAACGCGGAATGCGCTCCGTGATTTTTCATAAAACAAAAATTTATTGCTTCCAAAAGTACCCCTTTTCAAGTTATTACAGAAATTAATCAACCTTTAACCTGTGAAAGTTCTTTATGCCCCACCATGATTTACGTGTTTGATCCATACCGTCCATAAACTTTTTCAGATAATTTAAGATGTGATCCAATAAAAGAAGCAGGTCCAATGATTAATTGGACCATAAGGTGGGGATTAAACGTCCACTATTAAAAACTTCTTGAGAGCTGGAGAAGTTTCAGATCAAGCTAATATTTGTGTTTTCACTTCATCCAAGTCTACATGACCTAATGAATAGGTTGGATGGTAAAAAAACATCACAGTGGGCCATGTAACTTTGGATTGCGTAATACTCCCGTCCCTAGCTCCGAATGGGCAGTTCTGCGGGCGGGCCCACCATGATGTATCTATACATCCAAACCCTCTGCGGGCGGGCCCACCATGATGTTCTGCGGGTGGTCCACTTGAGGATTGGATTTGCCTCATTTTTGTGTTCATGTCTTAAAATAATCTGAGAAAAGGGATTTATGCTTTAGATGTACAGATACATCACGGTGGGCCCACCCACAGAACTGACCGTTTGGAGCCAGGGACGAGCGGGGGTAGTACACCGTCCCTGTCCTCGTTAAACACGGCACGGACGCAGATTCCTTGCAAAAGTCTTTTGCTGGAAGTTCCTGCGCTGGGAACTCAGATAGGGCCCACTATGATGTTTGTGAGAAATCCTACCCGTCCATTAGTTTCGTGAGTTCGTTTAAATACATGATGTCAAAAATGAACCGTATCTAAATCTCAAGTGGACCATGCTAAAGGAAAATGTGGTTAGGAAAATTCATACCATTGAAACTTACCTGGGTTCGATAGTGATGTCTACATGTCATCCATACTGTTAATAACTTCATTCCTACTGGGATGAACTGAAATCACAAATATTAGCATTATTCAAAACTTCTGTGGCCCACGGATATTTCAACTGTGGAAATTTAATTATCAAGTTTTCGGTCCAGTTGAGCTTCGGAAACGGTTCATTTTTGGCATCATGTCTTAAAATAAACTCAAAAAACGTATGGACGGGTAGGATTTCTCACAAACATTATAGTGGGTCCCACCTAGGTTCCCAGCGCAGGAACTTGGTGCCAAAGTCCTTTGCAGGAAATCTGCACCAGTGGCTACTCCCAGTGCCACCGGATTGGCTACTCCCACTGGCTGTGGTCGGTACTCTGTGGACCCTACCATGATGTATGTGTTTCATCCATGCCATCCATCTATTTTTTCCAGATCATTTTATGGTATGGGACAAAAAAAATTAGTTATATCAAAATCTCAAGTGGGCCCCCCATTAAAAACCTTTTGGGGGCATAAAATTCTTGGATCAAGCTTATCTTTATTTTTTCCCTTCATCTGAGCCTATATGACCTAATAAAAAGATTGTATTTTAAATAAACAGTACAGTGGGCCTTAGGAGGATTTTAATGATGCATATCCAATCATTATTGTTTTCCTATGGTGTGGTCCACCTGAGATTTATATCCCTCTAAATTTTGGGGTGAATCACTAGAATGATATGTAAAAATGGATGAATGGAATGAATGAAATACATACATCATGGAGGGGATAATAGAGCACCGACCACCGTGGTTGGGGAGTAGCTAATCCGTTTTCGTCCGGTCCAGGACGTGAATCCCCTGGGAAAGCCTTCCGCAGGGAGTTCCTGCGCTGGGAACGCAGGTGGGGCCACTAAGATATTTGTGAGAAATCGTCACCGTCCATCCGTTTTGTGAGTTCATTTTAGGACATGAGGCCAAAGATGAACCGTATCTAATGCTTAGGTGGGCCGAAAACATGATAACTAAACATCCACAGTTAAAATATTTGTAGGGCCACTGAAGTTTTGAATCATGCTAATATTTGTGTTTTCAGTTCATTCCAGTAGGAATGACATTATGAATGGTATGGATGACATGTAACTGATTAATTTCCCTGTTGGGTATCATGTTCATTGGATCTCCATCAATTTCTCTGTTGGGTATGGACCGTTGATTAATTTATTTTGTAACTGATTGGTTGATGCCCTCTAATTGAAGTGTTAGGATTTTCAAACGTGGGCTTTTATTGGCTTTGATGCCAACAACAGGCTCAATTTGAATGAAATGATAGAAATAGGAGTAGACCAATTTGGTGATTCAGGTCTGTAGCGAAGTGCACCGGTCTTGTACTTGTTGCACTGGGTCAGGGCATAGTTCAAGTCCAGCCCACGAGCTTATGACTCAAGTCCACATGAAGGAATTAATCAATTTTCCGTGTGGTACACCGGACGCGAATTGGATGGACGAGGATTTCCTGCGAAAGCCGTTCGCAGGAAGTTCCGGCGCAAGGATGCTGGGTGGGGCCCACCACCATGTTTTTAGGAAATATATTCCGTTCATTTGTTTTGCAAGCTAATTTTAGTACAAGCAACAAAAAAGAGGTGGATCGAAGTCTCGAGTGGGCCACATGAGAGGAAACAGTAGCTATATAACGCTGACGATCATTGAGCTCTGAGTTGTACAAACGGTTTAAAGGAGATCAAAGTTGGCGAAAAATCTGCATCAAGTGTAAAACATTTCCAAACAGGAGATAGGGGCAAATGTGTCAAATTAACATATTTCAGACATTTTAGATGTTTGTTAACAAACAGATTGTTTCAAATTCGGTACTTAATTTTCAGACTTCAGCCATAATTATCAAACAAGTTTTTTGACTTCAGATTTCAGATTCAGGCTTCAGATTCCAGATTCAGCTTCAGATTTCAGATTCAGGCTTTAGACTTCAGATTTAACAAACGGGGCCTAAGTCTTTGTCAACGATGGAATGATAACATATAGCACGAGTTAAGTCAGCTACTTCGCTACTTGCAACAATTGAAACCCTAGAACAGATTAGGGTTAGGTTTTCTTAACAAACGAGGCGGTTAAGCATGTGGAGCGGCAGGGATCGAATCCCAAGAGCAACCCCAACTTCTCTCTCACTATCTCTCTCTTTCCTCTCTTCTCTCTCCTAGGGTTTCCCAAATTCGTATGGGATGAGAGAGTCAGGGTTTAAGGCCCTTATATAGGCTTAAAACTGATGGAAATGGCCCCAGGGCCAAGGTATACTTAAGTTATAGCCAAAGGAGGCTTGTTCCGATCCAACGGAGCACTTCTTGGGGCCCCCTTTCTATGTACGGTCAGACTTAAGCTCCCTGACCATGGATCTAGGTCGAGTTAAGTTTTCAGTCCGATCGGATTTACAGATCAACCGTGGCGGACCAGTTTCAGTTCAACGATCACTGGTACTCGATCAGGGCCACAAGTGCACTGACATGTATGGCAAATTTCTCTTGATCCGAGGGTGTATTTGGGTCAAATTCTGACCACCTGAATCCTTATATTTACCCCGCAAGCGACAAGTCTCAGATTACTTAAATTCGGATTTCATTTCTAAATATATTCACGTTTCTCACACACTTCGCTCTGGGCTCAAGTTGTCCGTTTCTGGACACTATCTGGATTTGATTTCCGAGATAGTAGTCAAGCCTAGCAAGGTGGTCATAATCGTTTAGTTTCAGTATAATCGGACTTTCGACATGTGGTCCAGGTCCGATACGAAGTTTCAATGTGCTCTCGAGAGCAACTGGGTAATGAGATTGATCCTAGATTAAAGGGTAATGTAGCGTCGATAATTCTGTAAGTTTTGGGTCTTGCAGATCATATTTAAAGTGTTTAGTGTGAATTTCACAAGTAATCTAATTTAGCACTAGCTAATACTCGCCTACTTTCTAAAGGATTTAGTCTTGTATGATTTATGCCTGAGGTGGTACTCAGGCCTTTGTAATTTGTATAGAAGGTGATTCAAGCTGTTAATACTTGATTAAATTACGCCCTAATCACGGCAGAATAAGGTCCTAGGGCAGTTCTACGTCTAAGGACGTCCATTGCCAAGTTAAGAAAAATCTAGGGTGTTACAAGTTGACTTGGTAGTTGCTTGGGGATAGGGTGAAAGGTGATGTGTACTTGACATGAAGTGATTGATTGATTGATTGATGGGACATGTTGTAAAGATTCTCTTGAGAATGCAAATGCGTGATGTTTTCTTCAAAATAAACGTTGGCCCCCATCTTCTGGTCAGGGTATCAGATCGGTGCGTAAGACGTGGCATTGGAACCGTGGCGACGGTGCGGTCGCAATGATACAAGTCTCGGATTAAGTCGACTCAATTCTACAGGATACGACTTAGGGTCTATCGTAAACGTTGATTATAGGTCGCAGGTTACTGGAATTCGATGAGAAGGATCGCAGAAGTTGATGGAACAGTACGAACTAGGATACGGGTCTTACACTATTTTCCAAAAACCCAAGTGTTAGCTTATAAAATCCAGTGTAAATTTGAACCATTTATCATTAATCAGAGTCAACAGCAATGAAGTTAGAATATACCATGCATTGAAATAAATTGTTCCAACTATGATAAAAATCCAAATGTAGCACCCATACAAGACTTATACAATCTCAAATAACAAGGTTCAGGTAAGTAAAAACATGAGTCTATCAACTAGTAGTGGAGATCAAAGTGGGCCACAAGGACCCCACCTAGCTCCCTAGCTACTCGATCGACTCTAGCAACCTAGTGAATAGCATCAGCCCGCCCTATACCTACATCAATTGTTACGGTTTGATAGCGTCAATGGCTATCGCAGTGAGGAGCACCCTCTAAGATTACGCACTCATTATTCATAATCTAATATAGATTACAAGTCATGAAATTAGATACACTAAACGGGGCATTTCATAGTCATACTCATATTAAGAAAATCAAACCAATCAATTGAATTTCATCATAAGCAAAATATAATGGCAATCGCAATACAAGGAAACATGTCCAGATAACCAAACCATCAAACATATGATTTTCTATTGCACCTGAAATCACATTGTACGTGAACTTCACAAGATGGCTAGAAAATTGATAAGCAAACTTCAGCTCCACCTGAAAATCGTGGTACAAGTGGAATTCGCAAGAAGAATAGAAAATTACCCTTTAAACCTCTTCTTCATTCGGAGATCATGTCGTATATTGTAACAGCCCGAACTTTTTCCTAACCTAGAATTAGACGTCCTTAGGCAATGGGTTGTTCCTAACGCCTTATTAACTTGTCAAAACTCATTCCCTAAGTCAAAAATCATTTTTTTAACCCTTTTCCTTCACAAATCTCACCTTTCACCACATTGTTCTTTAAATTTTCTAAGTACTTTCACATTAGACACTATCTTAAAGTTTAGGTAATGAAGAACAATACTTAAACTAAACATTGCTACAAAGGACTAAGTACCACCTCGACCAGAAATCACTTAGGATTAAATCCTTTAGAAATTTAACAAAGTCAACTAAGTGTTAAACTAGATTAGCCATGAAATTCGTTCGAATCGCTTTAAATACAATCTGCAAGACCCAAAACTTGTAGAACCATTGACGCTAGGTTACCCTAAAATCTTGGATCAAACTCATTACCCGACTGCTCTCGGGAACGTATTGAAACTCCGTATCAGGTCTAGACTGCACATCGTGAGTCTGAATAATACGAGGTTAAGGACTTAGGACTGCTTCGCTGGGCTTGACAACCATCTCGAAAATCAAATCCAGATAGTATCCCACGGCTGTTCGCTTAAGTCCGAGTGAGAGAGTGTGAGAACACTTGTTTCTTTAGAAAATAAATATCTTGAATAGTAATCTGAGACCCGTCGCTTGCGGATCAGTATTAAGCAACCTGACCGTCAGAATCTGACCCAAATACACCCTCGAATTAGGAAAAATTTCATAAACATTTACATGTACTCGAAATTTTGGATCTAGATCCGTTGACCGTTGAACTGAAACTGGTCCGCCACACGTGATCTGGAAATCTGACTGAAATGAAAACTTAACTAAACGTAGATCCGGCGTCAGTGAGCTTAAGTCTGACCTTTGGCTCAAGGGGGGGCTCCAAAAATCCTCCGTTGAGCTGAAACAGATGCCCTTTGGACAAAACCCAAGTATAGCTTCACCTGAAGTCTAATTCGGTTAGTTTTTAGGCTATATAATGACCTTAAACCCTCTCTCATTGCAGCCATACGAACTTGAGAAAAGCCCTAGGGAGAGAAGAGAGAAAAGAGAGAGAAAGTGTGGGAGAAGTGGGAGAAACTCCCTGCTACTTTTCCTTGCCGTTCTACGAACCATTCTCATCGCTTTCTCGGTGATTCTGGCATCATTTCTAGGTAAGAAACCCTAACCCTAATCTGTTTTAGGGTTGTGTAGGTTGTAGTTTATGAAATAGCTAACATATTTCGTTCTATAGGTTGCCAAACTACCGTAGATGAAAGCTTAGCAAATCTATCGACTCTGTTACGATTCTACGATAAAAAGGTATGGACTTTATGTGCATAGGTTATGGTTTTTAACGCTTTTAATGTTAGATAATGATAGATTCATGATCTGCATGCAATTGCACATGTACAAAGTCCTTTCCGTTTTCTGTTTCGATTAAAGTTGTAGATTATGGAATTTTACATATTCTAGGTATTCGTAAAATATACCGTATATGTATAAATTTTGAAAATGTGTTTGACATGATTATTTGTTATATGAATATACGATATATGGATAAAATACTTATTTGGCGGATGGATTCGCCCAAATACATGTTTTACTAATATACACTATGTATGTAAAAATACTGTATTGTAGAAAGTACTGTATACATATATATTTTAGAGATGTGTTTGCCATGATTATTTGTTGTATAAATATATTATATGTGCATAAAATACTTGCTTGGCGAAAGGACTCGCCCTAATACATGTTTGCTATCATACACTAAGTATGTTGAAATAGTGTATGTTAAGTATTTGTGAAAATGCTTGTGTGAGTAAGTGTTTGGATGTTGATGCCTTAGGTAGGTGTTGAGATGGGATTCTCAACTACCTTAGAGACATGTATGATTTCCTCCATGTGGTTGTTCACTTTAACCACTTACTTATGAAATATATGTGTTTGTATTCTTATTTATATAATGCTTCATAACATGCTTTATAATATGCTTTATGATATGCTTGTTAACATGCTCAACTGATTGTATGATTTTGTTTATATAATGCGTATATTTAAATTCATGTTTATGTTGTATGATCCGTCATGGTTGATGGGGGAGTGGAGCAACGAGTGCGTGCAACAGCCCTGGCAGCCTTAAACGGATAATACCAGACTTGATTGTATGATTTGAATCTTGATCCATTACTACTTTACCTATCTGCAATTGAATGTGATTGGGGCTATTGTATGGTCCAGGCAGTCGGTAATGGGATCGAATTCATGGCTGAGATTCATTCGCCACGTAGGACGTGTTTGACGAACTCGAGTCGTGCGTTGCTTGTCGACAGTGGTTAGGCCACACGAAGTGTTTATGCACTTCATGTCGTATAACTCAACGGGCGCTCGTGCTAGTCTAGCTCGCTAAGTAACCCGATATGTCTAATGTTTGTTCACCATGTTTGGACGCAACCGCTTGAACCTAGGGTACCAAACTTACCAATGAAATCCCTTTAACTATGGTACCTCGATCTGCTAAGACTTATGAGCCAGGCATGGTGGTATGGGACACCGTGGTCAAGCTGTCGGCCTACGCTGGAGCCACATGCCTCCCCGTAGTGACCATTGAGCAACCAGACTCGTGAGCCGAATGCGGTGGTATGAGACACTGTATTCGAGCTGTCAACACCTATGGCGAGAGCCGAGTACGGTGAGATCTGTACTCGTGCTGACGGGCGATGAGTCCTCCGTAGTGTCTTCGAATAGACTCTAAAGTCTGTGATTGGCGATGAGCCCTTCACAGTAACTAGAGCATGAGTTGAGCCGAGTACGGTGAGACCTATATTTGAGCTGACGGCTCGCGATTGAACCGAGTACGGTGAGACCTGTACTCGAGCTGACGGCCAGCAATTGAGCCACATACGGTGAGATCTGTATCTGTGCTGACGGGTGACGAGCCATTTGCGATGCCTTCGCGATGCCTCTCGAACCATAATATCGTATGAGATTAACTAGGATTGACGACCCTAGAATGGATCATGTTTGGGAATGATACAAGGGAGGTACCTTAGTTTCCCAATACCGCTGTTTGAAATGGACTAATAACTACTCGGTAATCATGCTCATCATCGCACCGCATGTGCCTGGTAGATGTGGAGCACTGAGGGAGGTATGCATCCGCGAACGTAAGATGATGTCACATGAGGGTGGTTTGGCAAGGGCATTCATCATGTCATTTCATACTTGCATTAATAAGAGTACTTAGAATTGTTTGATTGTACTGCTTTATCATTACTACTTGACTGAGTTGATAACATGTTAACCTATTCCTTATTGTTCCACTGAGTTGATCACTCACTCCCACGTTACGGGATGGTGTTTGCAACACCAACCAGATTTATTGAGTTTCAGGTGATGACGATGCTTTTGAAGTAGAGCCGGACTACTACTATGATGTTGATGAGGAGTTCTCCTACATATAACTCTCTGACAAGTATATGAAGACCTGGTAATGCATTGACGGGGCTATGGTACTTGGGATAGAAGACATTACACTTCCTCACATTTGGTAAATTTTAGAATTGTACTTGTAATTATTTAACCTGGTAACTTTATCACACTCTGGAGACTCACCACAGTTTTTATATTTTATATGTCTATCACAGTCTTCCGCTTGCAATTTAACTGTCTCTGGAGTATGATATGCTATTTTGGCTTAATCTCACTCATGTTCAATGCACGAATACAGTCAACATTCAATCATCATTCATTTTGTTACATAAGTGATGTTCTGGAACTCGGGAGTTGAGTTTATGCTCGACCCCTGATTTTCAGGATGTTACATATATGAACTCCGCAAAATGGCTAGAAAATCTATAAGCGAACTTCAGCTCTACCCAAAAATCAAGGTACAACTGACACCACAGATGAAGAGACAAATAGACCACCCAGAAATCATGTCGTATGTGAACATCGCAAGATGTACGACTGAACACTGCAAGATGGCTAGGAAAAATAAACATACAACTCTAGACCACCCGAAAATCATATCGTACTTGAACACCAAAAGATGGCTAGAAAATCGATAAACGAACTTCAGCTCCATTTGGAAATCATGGTACGACTGAACTCCGCAAGATGGCTAGGAAACAACAGATGTGTAAATATAACCAATAAGCCACAAAGGGCACCAACGACCCATCTAAGCCACAAGGTAAATGTGGACCGCAGGATCATAAGTCCAATGTATAAGTTTCATTTAGTTCATCACTCATGCACAAGTGGTAGCATATAAATAAATTAATTCATGTACAATAAAGGATAACATGTTATCGTCGAACCGTTCATCCATGTTATAATTTAAAAGAACCATTTGTCATCCAACACAGGAATTCACTATACAACAAGCTAGCATATTTAATAGTAAAGTAAGTAACTCAGTTAAGGGAATTATGCCACTATCTATATCTAGATCGATGAAATCAAGTCGGAAGCTCAGATGGTGAGTCCTCACCTTAGACAAGATCAACTTGAATTCCATCGCAATGTCCACACCGACTTAGCTTTAACAAGAGGGATCTAAAGTAGTCCCTATTGAATACCTATACTCCACCAACACAAGCAGATTAATATAACCTATCTTGTTATTATTTCTATATACATGTAAAATACATTTTTAGCTAATAAAAGGTGGTTAGGGAGTCAATGCACCTTAATGAAAAATGAAATTAGCTTGGGTCGCCTTAATTTGCATAAATCCAATCTTAAATCCACACCACCAACTTGGACTCAACAATAGGCATCTAAAGTAATCCTTAGAGAATTTCTACATCCAACCAATATAAGAAAGTCAGTAACCTAAATAGAGTTTTAAATACCAATAGAATACAACTAGAGAGTCAACTCACCTAGTCGTCGATTCCTCCTCAACATGGCCCCCATTTGGATTAAACCCGCAAGATAGTCGAGTTCACTTAGTTCGACTTGGCAATGACCTAGCTCAATCTCTCTCTTTCATTTTCTCTCCTCTTTTTTTTTATTTTTTTATTTTTTTATTTTTTTTTAATGCTGGAATGTCCAGCAACGATTGGACCAAGGCCTAAACCCAACTCAGCCCTCAGACGGACTCGGTCTGACCGAGTCGACTCGGCAAAGGCCCAACCTCACCCTTCCTTCTCTGTTTTTCCTTCTTCTCACTTCCCTTTTTTTTTAAATTTATTTATTTTTGTCTAGAACTTCCTGCTCGGACTGGAGTAGACTAGCACTTGAGTCATGTTTGACTCAACAACAGTCTGGATTTGTTCTAGTGGCTGGGTGCGGCACCCCTCTGATTCACGTCAAAACAGGGGTGTAACAACACTCCTTGCTCACCCTTCTCTCCATGTTTCTTCCCTTTTCTCCTCTCATCAACGGATAGGATGGAGCCTAGCTTGAACTCGGACCCAACTCAGACCGAAATAGGTTTGAGTGCAGTTGGTGTGGCACGACAGAAAGAGGACGTTGCTCTCTCTCTCTCTCTCAGTCTTCTACCTCCTTTCTTCTACTTTATTTTTCTCTTCTCTCTTATCTTTCTCCACTTCCTTTGAGCCTTTTTTCACGGCCTAACAGTGCTTGGACCCAACCCGAGTCTGTGCGGCTTAGTGGAGAAGACGAGCTGGCTGTTAATGGCGTTTTAAAGTATGACGAATCTGCTTTGTAGGATCGATTCTACTCGATACCGACATGCTTCCTAACCATTATTTTTAAAGCTTCAAACTGGTTTTTGTGGTGGGTTCGAACTTTGAAAGAAACGGGCGAGTTTTAGAAGTGTGGCTGCAAGGAGTGGAGCAACGAACCCTCACCCTTTATTCTCTCTTTTCTTGATGCCCTGAGCAATCTGAGACCGTCGGATGGAGAATGCACGGCCTGGATTGAATCCGCTGTTCGGTTTTCTAAAAACAACTAGCAGCCGGTGGTTTCCTTACACCAATTTTCTACCAAAAACCAAATCCATGCGAACAACAATGGATGGTTAGGATTGCTTGCACCGGACGGCTGGGATTAAAGGAGAAAACCCCCACTCGGATTGCCAGCGTGGAACTTTCCATTTTTGGAAAGGAAGGAAGCACAAACGGCCCCCTTGCACTAGTGTTTGTGGTCACGTGTATGGGATCCACTGAGTGGAAATTTGAGGGTTTCGTTCAGAATTCCCCCCTCTCCAAGATGGACAGTTCAGATCAAGGAACTGATCCATGATGGTGGGCCAAAATCATTGACAACAGCTCCGTCCGTCTGATTGATGGAATTTTAAAAAGAAGAAAAAGAGGGAAACCTTTCTTCTTTTGTAGCTGACGGGTCAGCTAAGTTTAACCGACTGTTTGGTTCAGTGCACAGCGAGTGTGCACTTATTGTGCACATGCATCAAGTACAGTGGGGCCCATCATGAGGATTTCACTAATCTACTCCGTTCATCTGTTTTGTCAGCCCAAAATAGGGCCTATTCCAATGAATGAGGCAAATCCTATACTTAGGTGGGCCATATCGAATGACCGATGGCTCTTGAGTGCCAATTTTAGCCAATCCAATGATGATTTGTGGTCCAATCTCGCCCTCACGGCCATTCATCCAACTGGTGGGTCAATCAGGCCCACAATCCAATTGTATTGGTATCATCCTACACATGTATATATATATATATATATGATTTTGTATTTAAGTACAATTACTAACACATTACATATTCTATGTTAATAATTATTTATCAGTAAATAAAGCATTTGATTTGAAATATTATAGACAAATATCATTAACAACATTCTAAGTGTACTATAGGTAATTAATATAATATCCTGACATATTCATTACAATAAATATTAGTAAATAGTGCCTTTGATTAAAATATATTTACATATTTGTTTAATATAATACATTAGTATTTGTAGATAAGTATTTATTTAAAATCATGAACATTTATTATATATATATATATATATATATATATATATATATTTGTGATTATATATGCATATATAGTGTAGTGAATTTAATATTAACTGGTGTTTAGTATAACGCAATAATATATAGTTAACATTATTAAATGTAAATATTAGTTAATGTACATCGATTATATGTTGGTATGTCATTTATTTTATATGTAGTTTAAATAATATACATAATTTGAATGATTCAAGTAACATATGTATTATTACAATTAATTATAAAATTATTTTGTATTATAATACATATACATTTAAATAAGTTATTATGGATCACTTAGGATAGGCCACCCATTTGACTCAGGTGGGCCCCATCTGGCGGTCGATCAGATCATGTTTATCCTCTAACATTCCCAGGCTAATTCTGGATACACTTAGACCGATGCTCCTAAAGTCCAATGAGTTTACAGTTGCTAACAGAATCACTAAATCGGGTTTGTGATCCTAAATTAGGTCCTCACGGTAACACCTGAGAACTGAAAAGTATGGGGTGTTACAGCGCAAGATAAGAAAAAATTTCTTCACCGAGGTACATAAATTCTTTTGGGATGACCCATATTTGTTTTAATATTGCCCAGACCAAATCTTAAGGAGATGTGTGCCAGACAATGAACACCAAAGTGTCATCTCGTTCTGTTATTCTCAGGCTTATGGGGGTCACTTGTTTGCTAAAAAGACCACGACCAAAATTCCGCAGTGCGGCTTTTATTGGACCAGTATGTTCAAGGACACTCATAAGTTTTGCAAAGCTTGTGAGCATTGTCAAAAATTGGGAGCATTGTCCCATCAAAATATGATGCCTTTGAACCCCATTCTGATCATTGAAACATTTGATTGCTGGGGCAACGATTTCATGGGACCATTCCCCCAATCTTTTGGAAATTTATATATTTTGCTAGTGTTAGACAAGTCACTAAATGGGTCTAGGCGATCTCGTGCCAGAACAATGATCATCAAAAGGTCATTAAATTCTTAAAAGAAAACATCCTTTCTCGGTTCGGAACGCCTCTAGGCACCATTAGTGATGGAGGTTCACATTTTTGTAATAGACCATTTGTGAACTTAATGAAGAAATATGGCATCTCTCACAATATGACACTCCATATAACCCATAAATAAGTGGGCAAGCTGAGATTTTCAACAGAAAAATTAAACATATTTTGGGGAAAATGGTTAACCCTGACCGTAAGGATTGATCAATCCACTTGACCAATGCTTTATGGGCTTACTGTATTGCATTTAACACCCCTATTGGAATGTCACCCTTTAGACTTATCTATGGGAAGGCTTGTTACTTGCCTGTAGAGTTGGAACATAGGGCCTACCGGGCTATTAAAAATTTGAACTTCAATTTAGACAACGCTGGCTCATTGCACAAACTTCAGTTGAATGAACTTGAAGAAATCCAGAACGATGCACATGAGAACTTGAGAATTTACAAGGACATAATGAAGGTGTTTCATGACTAACATATTCTTCAAAAATCATTCACACCGAGTCAAAAAGTCCTTTTGTATAATTTTCAGTTACATCTTTTTCTGGGTAAACTTCGATCTCGTTGGACCGACCCTTTCACCATTACTAATGTCTATCCTCATGGGGTCGTCGAGATTCAGAATCCAAAAAAAATGACAATATTTTTAAAGGAAATGGACATCAGTTAAAGCCATTTGTTGAGAAATTTGATTCAGAGGACATGTCCATACCTCTGATTGATCCTGTTTATCAGGATTGACCTCCTAGTCTAACGAAGGTATAGTTAGGTTTATTGCTTTCATATATATATATATATATGTTTAAGATAGTTTGCTTTCCACTGTTTTAGGATAGTTTTCTTTCTGTTGGTTTAATTATTGTGCTAACCCATCTTCACACTAAGATCATTGGAAAAGCCACAAAATTCCTTCTTCAAGTGTTACCTTTCCATCACTTCTCTTTTCTTTTCATTGCCCCTTTTACATTATATGCTTAATTCTTTTACATTGAGGATAATGTAGGTTTTTCAGTTGGGGATGGGGGATTAGGTAAACTAATCAGTGTTTTCTCAATTTTGAGCAATTCTTTTTTGAAGATTTTCAATGTTTCAAGTTAAAATCTGTTTGGGAAGCGATGAATTGTGTACTTAAGAATTTTTGGGGTATGATAAGATAGAGATTGAATTTTGAATTGCTAGGGTCTAATCATCTAAGTAACCTATCACCTAAGTTCTTGTTGTCACGTCCCAAACTTGAAAAACGGGCTCACAAAATTCCCGATCGCCAAATCCACTGCCGACAGCCTCTGTAGTACCCCATTCTCGGCTCCCAGCGCCCATACACCAGAATCCAATCCTGGGATCCTATATGGAGGATTTTCAGTATGATTTTTTTTGGTAATGTAATGGAGCATAACCAAGTCATAAAAACAACATCATCGTCACATATTCACTAATATAATCATTTGGATACAATGCTGAAAGGGAAATACATATATTGAAATTAAAGCTCCAGAGGACAGTTGCATGCTCCAAGCTCAACGCTGCTGCAACTTAACGCCACCTGCACGCATCCATCGTGCATAAGCTTACAAAAGCTTAAGAGGGTGGTGAAAGTGTATGCACAAGATAAGTGCTAAGTATACCATAAAGTCCATAAATCTACATCATCGGAATAAGCGAAAATACTGGCAAGATCATGAATCATACAATATCACAATAAGCAGAAATATACTGGTAAGTCCATGAGTGTTATCAGCCGTACCAAGGCTATACGATGCAAACATAATAAGACAATAATAGATGTTGAGGATGTAATGCAATATGCAAATCCTGACAACCCACAAATACCATCAACCTCATCTAGGCCATATAAATGCAAAAACATAGTAACCCAAAATGTTAAGTACTGCGGATGCAATGTAATATGCAGTGCGAATGAAATGATCATGCTGAAATGTGAAGTCGGGATGATATTACGGAGTATCGCAGGCTATTGGGCCCACAACAAGGGACTTCTATCTAAACCAATCCTGTACCTAAATTTGAATAGTCCGACTCAATGTGGTAAACTCCTAATCTCAGGTTAGTCGCATGCCTGACCAAAATCCTGGCCATGCGAAGGTACATGTTACAAATAGTTACGCACCACCAGCCCGAGTGGATAGTGAATGAATGAATGAATGGATATGCAATTCCTGCTCAATAAGTCCACATATTAGTACAGTTGCTCTCTGGGAAAATTACTGGGGTTTATTACACTCCACTCTGACTGCCTCCTCCCTAGCTGCACAGTCCAGCGAGTGAAAGAGACCTCACTATCCACCTAGCCAGCAGTCTGTCAATACCTACTCGGCTCGTCGATGGCGAACCCATTTATGAGCTAGTTATACTCAGCCTAGCTTATAGCCTCCTCACTCGGGCAGATAAGGCCACATCCCCTCCCAACTGACCACGACACAGTGGGAGATGCGACCTATTAGTATTCGGCACTCGGGCGCTTATGTTCCACTCGGTCTAGACGTTGGGGCTACTCCTGGCCTCAGAGGTTATGTGATTTTCAACCATGGACATTCTAACTGCCCATAATGCTAGAACCAAATATTTTTGATATCCCATCTAGCCAGCCACGATGTGCCTGTGGAGGCCACGACCCTGATGTCACTAGGGCGTATAATGATCAAGTCACACATATGCGAGATGTATGAGTCACACTATCTAGTCATGCAGCAATCCTGCCGATACTGAGCGATAATGTGGGCACTCCATCTCATAAGGAGTCCCGTAAATAGTTTGCTCAATGGCGTATGCAATGATCAGTCACTACTCATATTAAGCATACATATGATACGTATGGCATGAGTCATGGAATTATACTCAGCATGTTATAAAGTAATGAACTATCCTTACAATGCAAATGGGCCTAGACGGCCTATACTCAACAAGTATGGGCCTATCAATGGGCCCTAAGGAGTGTTATAATGCAGACTTTTAACCAACATTATTCTTACAATGTGGAAGTCAAACCAACATTGCTGTCAAGGCATGACCCGCTATAAATGTCATTACATAACCCATGGTGGAATCACACAATGCAATAGACCTTGTATACATCCCACTGGGCCTCGACCCATAGGCCTCAAAATACATCAAATGGGCCTCATCACATGGTCCTTATATATGTAAAGGTGGGCCTCGACAACGGGCCTCATACATACCATTGTGGGCCTTAATAACGCCTTAATAACGGGCCTCATACACATCAAGGTGGGCCTCAATAACGAGCCTTAAATACATCAAATGGGCCTCAACAATGGCCTTAAATACATCAAAGTGGGCCTCCTCACATGACCTTATATGTATACCAAGGTGGGCCTCAACGGATGGGCCATAACTACATCAAGATAGGCCTCAATTATGGGCCTTATATATATATCCAAGTGGGCCTCAATGGACGGCCATAAATAAATCAAAATGGGCCTCGTACACATACCAGGGGGGCCACTTGAACTATAGATCTGTCTTATTTTAAGCCTTAAGCCCTAAACAAGTTTTTCAAAATGGTTGGACAGATTGGATGCAACACATGCATCATGGTGGGGGTCCACATGAAGGCCCACCATCATGTATATTATACATAATATAATATATAATCTACATATAATATATATATATATACACAATATTATATATAATATAATATAATATATATACATACATACATATATATATATATAAACACACACACACACACACACACACTACAGTCCTCCACACGTGGGTGGGTCCCGCCGTCCAGTGTGGACGGTACAGATAGAACACATAATTTCTGGTGCATTCCACCGTCCACGGTCAGTGGACAGTGAGAATGAAACACTTACATCATTGTGGGTCCCATCTGGGGCCCACCATAACGTTTATCTTCCATCCAATCCATTGATAAGGTCACATGGACCTGGAGACAGGGGAAAAATAAATTTTAAATTGATTCAAAGCTTCTGTGAACCCAAACAGGGTTTCAAGGGTAGATGTTCAATCAACACTGTTTCCTGTATGGGCCACCTGAGTTCAATCTATGGCTGGGTTTTGAGGGTGGCCCACTGCCCTAAGGGGCCAACAAGATGGATGGTGTGGATATTCCACATATATCACAGTGGGGCCCACGGCAGGGGACCCATGGCCCTGCTCGTTCGCCAGCAGCACAGCAGGCGCTGCCTACGCCTCTGATAGCAGTAGCGTTAGCTGCTGCATGTCTTTTAATTTTTAATATTTATTTTTTTTAGTCCTATGGTTTTTCATAGGTGGGGTCCGCATCAAGGAAATCCAACCCCGTCATTGGTCCCCATAGCTCAAAACAAGACAAACAAGCCCAATATTCAATATATTTTGGGGCACAGAAACGTCGGAGTGAATGCAATGGTAAAGCCACTATTTTTTATGCTATGGCCCGCCAGAAAGTCAGATTGACCCCTTTTTCGGCTCAACGCCTAAAATAATCTAGAGAATGGAATGGACGACTTGAATTCGAAATATACATTAAGGTGAAGCCTGTATGAGCGGCCCACACAGGAAGTTTAGAATCAAACCGATATTTTTATTTTATTTTATCATAATGAGTACAACCCACTGTCTGCTCACACTTCACGGTGTGGCATGTCCAGCGTCCTTAGACGCTAGACGAGTTTGAATAAAACACATATTCAAGGTGGGTCCCACGTGGACATGGCCCACTCAATTGGATTAATCTGATATGTGTGTGTTCCCATCATCAAAGGGTAGGGCCCACATGGCTTGGATGACCAAGGGGTCCACTTGAGGGACGGTTTGGGCACCACATACACTCATCATGTGCGCCACAAAATAATTTAAGGAATGAGAGAGAGAGAGAGAGAGAGAGAGATCGAGTGATGGAGGGACCCCGCCACTATGGGCCTTCCCTTGCATGATTTAAAACATACATCAAGTGGGTCCCATTTCATATGGGCCCACCGATCAAGATCAACGGTAGAGATCCTTTCCCTACCAAAATAGAAGGTCTAGACGACCCCTTTTTAAACTAGAAAGTAAACATTATGATGGGGTCCATGGAGAATGGCCCCATCATGGAATGATATTGATAATCAAGGTGGGCCATCGGCCACATCTTAGGGTCCAAAGAGAGATCCATACCATCGATCGGTAGGTAGGCCTCACTTAGCCCATCATAAAACATGAAAATCTAGCCTATAGAAAGACCCACCATTTGATCTTCTTGGTCCGTTGGAAAGCCGATCTCCTTATGTCTCACTTTGATGGTGGAAAATGAGAAATGAATGGCTAGGATGAAGGTTTTTGGGATGGGAAAGTGGGCCACATATATCACACTTTTCTCTCCATGGGAAAGCTTGGACGTGCACTTTTTTGCTCACTTTGGTTGCTTGAAAATTGTATAGAGAAATGAGAGAGAGAGAGAGAGATGAGATGTAAGGAGAGAGAGTGATGGGTGAGGTGATGTTGTACTTGACATGTATGGGTATGTAAGAGAGAGGGTGAGAAAGAGTTGACTTGGTGGTTGCTTGACTTGGGGATAAAGAAAGCATCCATTAATTTGAGTGATTGATTGATGGGACATGATGTAGAGATTCTCTTGGGATTACAACCACGCAGTGTTTCTTTGAAATAAACGTTGACCCACATCTTTCGGCCAGGGTATCGGATCGGTGCGCGAGTCGCGGTGTTGGAACCGCGATGACTGTGCAATCGCAATGGTACAAGTCTCAAAATAAGTCGACTCAAATCTACAGGATACGAGCAAGGGTCGCATGCAAACATCGATTATAGGTTGCGGATTACTGAAATTCGCTGGGAAGGATGGCGGGAGTCGACAGAACAGTAAGGACTAGGATACGGGCCTCACAACTCTCTCCACTTAATAAAAATTTTATCCTCTAAATTTAAAACACGACACAACCAATATAAAGTTCGCAAGGGAGGAAAATCCTATCGTTATAGATATAATCATAAAACACCTAAGAGATGGGGATCGCACCCACGAATATAAGCCTCTTACTCCTAAGACGCCTCGTCAGCACTATGATGATCCCACTAAACCATGGATCCTGGATCAGAAACGATCGAAACTGAAATGCTAAGTAGCCTCATAATCTCAACTGTAGGGAGCTATGTCAGAAAGTTTCTAAGTCATTCAAATTCGAGGATCTAACCATTCTAAGTTCTCAACAATTATAGAGTGTAAGGTAGCTATCGGTAGATATGTGATGTTATCCTCAGGTATTCGCAAGTTATGCTCTGATACCAACTTCTTTCATGCCTCAAACTTGGAAAACGAGCTTACAAAATTTTCAATCGTCGAATTCGGTGCCGACAGCCTCTGTAGTACCCCATTCTTGGCTCCTAGCGCCCATACGCTAGATTCTGATCCTGGGATCCGATAAGGAGAATTTTCGGTATGCTTTTTTTTTTGTAATGTAATGGTGCATAACCACAAGAAAAACCAAGTCACAAAACAACATCATCATTACATATCCACTAATATAATCATTTGGATACAATGTTGAAAGGGAAATACAAATATTGAAATCAAAGCTCCAAAGGACAGCTGCACACTTTAAGCTCAATGTTGCTACAACCTAACGCTACCTACACGCATCTATAGTGCATAAGCTTACAAAAGCTTAGAGGGTGGTGAAAGTATGTGCATAAGATAAGTGTCAAGCATACTATAAAGCCCATAAATCATACATCATCAAAATAAGAAGAAATATTGATAAGATCATGAATAATACGATATCAGAGTAAGCGGAAATATACTGGTAAGTCCATGAGTACTATCAGCCGTACCAAGGCTATGCGATGCAAAACATAATAAGACAATAGCAGATGTTGAGGATGCAATTCAATATACAAATCCTGATGAGCCACGAATACCATCAACCTCATCTAAGCCATATAAGTGCAAAAACATAGTAACCCAAAATGCTAAGTATTGTGGATGCAATGTAATATGCGGTGCGAATGAAATGACCATGCTGAAATGTGAAGTCGGGATGATAGTACGTAGTATCGTAGGCTACGGGGCCCACCACAAGGGACTTCTATCTAAACCAGTCCCATACCTAAATTTGGATAGTCTGACTCAATGTGGTAAACTCTTGATCTTAGGTTGGTCGAGCGCCCAACCAAAAATCTGGCCATGCGAAGGTACACGTTACAAATAGTTACGAACCACTAGCCTGAGTGGATAGTAAATGAATGAATGAATGGATATGCAATTCCTACTCAATAAGTCCACATATCAGTACGGTTACTCTCTGGTGAAATCACCGGGGTCTATTACACTCCACTTCGACTGCCTCCTTCCTAGCTGCACAGCCCAGCGAGTGGAAGAGACCTCACTATCCTCCTAGCCAGCAGTCTGCCAATACCTACTCGGCTCATCGATAGCGGACCCATTTACGAGCTGGTCATACTCAGCCTAGCTTATAGTCCCCTCACTCGGGCGGATAAGGCCACACCCCCTCCTAACTGACAACGACATAGTGAGAGACGCGGTCTACTGTTATTCAGCACTCGGGTGCTCATTTCCACTCAGTCTAGACGTTGGGGCTACTCCTAGCATTGGAGGTTCTGGGATTTTCACCCAAGGACATCCTAAGTGCTAGAACCAAATATTTTCGGTGTCCAATCTAGCCATCCACGATGTGCCTGTGGAGGCCACGGCCCTGATGTCGATAGGGCGTATAATGATCAAGTCACACATATACGAGATGCATGAGTCATACTATTCATTCTTAATCAAAAATGAAATTAGCTTAGGTCACCTTAATTTGTATAAAGCCAATCTTAGAGTCCACACCACCAACTTGGACTTAACCATAGGTGTCTAAAGTAGTCCTTAGAGAATTTCTATATCCAACCAATATAAGAAAGTCAGTAACCTAAATAGAGTTTTAAATACCAATAAATACAACTAGAGAGTCAGCTCACCTAGTCGTCGATTCCTCCTCAACATGGCCCCCATTTGGATTAAACTCACAAGACAATCGAGTTGACTCGGTTCGACTCGACAGTGACCTGGCTTAATCTCTCTCTTTCATTTTCTCTCCTTTTCTTTCTCTTTTTTTTTTTTTATGCTGGAATGTCCAGCAATGATTGGACCAAGGCCTAAACCCAACTCAGTCCAGTCAGACTTAGACAGACTTGATCTGACCGAGTCGACTCAGCAAAGGCCCAACCTCACCCTTCCTTCCCTATGTTTTCTTCTTCTCACTTCCCTTTTTTTGAATTTGTTTTTTTTTCTAGAACTTCCTGCCTGGACTGGAGTAAACCAGTACTTGAGTTGTGCTGGACTCAACAACAGTCTGGATTCGTTCCAGCGGCTGGGTGCGGCACGCCTCTGATTCACGTTAAAATAGCGGTGTAACAACACTCCTTGCTCACCCATCTCTCCATGCTTCTTCCCTTTTCTCTTCTCATCAACGGATAGGATGGAGCCTAGCTCAAAATCGGACCCAACTCAGACCAAAATAGGTCCGAGTGCAGTTGGTGTGGCGCGGTAGAAAGAGGACGCTGCTCTCTCTCTCTCTCTCTCCCTCTCTCTCTTTCTCGGTCTTCTAACTCCTCTCTTTTGCTTAATTTTTCTCCTCTCTTATCTTTCTCCACTTCCTTTAAGCCTTTTTTCAAGGCCTAACAGTGCTTGGACCCAGCCCGAGTCTGTGTGGCTTGGTGGAGAAGATGAGCTGGCTGTTAATGGCATTTTAATGTTCAACGAATCTAGCTTCGATCTCCTCTGTGGGATCAATTCTACTCGATCTCGGTATGCTTCCTGACCATTATTTTTAAAGCTTCGAACTAGTTTTTGCGGTGGGTTCGAGCTTTAAAAGAAACGTGCGAGTTTTATGGGTGTGGTTGCAAGGAGTAGAGTAGTGAACCCTCACCCTTTATTCTCTCTTTTCTTAATACCCTAAACAATCTAAGACTATCGGATGGAGAATGCACGGCCTGGATTGAATCTGCTGTTTAGTTTTTTAAAAATAGCTACCAGCTGGTGGTTTCCTTACATCGGTTTTCTACCAAAAACCAAATCCATGCAAACAACAATGGATGGTTAGGATTGCTTGCATCGGACAACTGGGATTGACGGAGAAAACCCCCACGCGGATTGCCAGCGTGGAGCTTTCCATTTTTGAAAAGGAAGGAAGCACAAATGGTCCCCTTACGCTGGTGTTTGTGGTCACGTGTATGGGATCCACTGAGTGGAAATTTAAGGGTTTCGGTCAGAATTCCCCTCCTCTCCAAGATGGACGGTTCAGATCATGGAACTGATCCATGATCGTGGGCCAAAAATCATCGACAACAGCTCCATCCGTCCGACTGATGGAATTTCAAAAAGAAGAAAAAGAGGGAAACCTTTCCTCCTTTGTAGCCGACGGGTCAGCTGAGTTTAACCGGCTGTTTTGGTTCAGTGCACAATGAATGCGCACTTGCTGTGCACATGCACCAAGTGTAGTGGGGCCCATCATGAGGATTTCACTAATCTACTCCGTTCATCTATTTTGTCAGCCCAAAACAGGGCTCATTCCAATGAATGAAGCAGATCATATACTCAAGTGGGCCATATCGGATGACCGATGGCTCTTGAGTGCCAATTTTAGTCAATCCAATGATGATCTGCGGCCTAATCCCGCCATCAGGGCCATTCATCCAACTGGTAGTGTCACGCCCCACACCCGAAAATCAGATTCATAGGAATCCTGATCACCGATCCGGTGCCGACAGCCTCCGTAGTACCCCATTCTCAACTCTCACTGCCCATATGCCAGGTTCTGATCCTAGGATCTTACAAGGAGGATTTTTTTTTACGTACATTTACCTCATAAGAAGCATAACCACAAGTTTACCCAAATCACAAGAGCAACATCATCATCATATATCCACTAATATAAATTTTGAATACAATGCTGAAAAGGGAAAATACATAAAAACCAAGGCTCCGGAAGACAGCTGCACGCTCCATGCTCAACGCCGCTTCTGTAACTTATTATTACCTGCACGCATCTATCGTGCATAAGCTTATAGAAAGCTTAAAGGGTGGTGTAAGTGTGTGCATAAGGTAAATGTCAAGTATTCAATGCAATGTCATAATCATACAATGTCGAAATAGGCGCAAGGTCATGAATCATATGTTATCAGAGTAAGCAAAAATATTAACATGTCCATGAGTCAAGTAATATCAGAATATGCGATACAGATCAACTATACGAATGAGGAACAATATCAGAATATGTGATACATATCAACTATACAAATGAGGAACAATATCAGAATACGTGATACAGATCAACTATACAAATGAGAAGTCATAAAGAGTCAAATATTAGATGATGTATATAAATCATATAAATGCAGAAATACAGGTAATCCAAAATGTCATATGCCACGAGTGTAATGCAATATGCGGTGCGAATGGAATGAACATGTTGGAGTGTGAAGTCAGGATGATAGTACGTAGTATCGCAGGCTATGGGGTCCATTACAAGGGACTTCTATCTAAACCAGTCCCATACCTAAATTTGGATCGTCAAACTCAATGTGGTAAACTCCTAATCTCAGGTTAGTTACGCAGCCCAACCGAAATCCTGGCCATTGTGAAGGTACACATAACAAATAGTTGTGCACCACCAGCCCGAGTGGATAGTGAATGAATAAGTATGCAACTCCTACTCAATGAGTCCACTTATCAGTACTGTTCATCTCTAAGATCATCACCAGGGTCTATTACACTCTACGCCAGCTTACCATCCCTATCCGAGTACACAATTGGGTAAGTGGAAGAGACCTCACTATCTGCTTGCCAATATCGGGCCTGGCTCGTTGATAGTGGACTCATTCCTCAAGCTGGTCAAACTCAACCTAGACATTACCCCCTCACTCAGGAGGGTAAGGTCACACCCCTTCCCAACCGACCACAACACAGTGGGAGACGCGGCCTCCTGGTATTCGGCACTCGGGTGCTCATGTATCCACTCGGTCTCTATGTTAAGGTGTCCTCTGGTACCAAGAGGGTTTAAGAATTTTCACCCAGGGCCATTTATGGCAGCCCGATGCTAGAGCAAATTTTCGGTGCTCCGTCTGGCAATCCATGATATGCCTGTGGAGGCTATAACTCTCATGTTTATAGGGCGTACAATAATCACAACACATAATGTAAGATGCATGAGTCATACAATCCAGTCATGCATCAATCCTGCGCATACCGTGCTCTCGTGTGAGATAACATCCGCCTATCAGGGAGTCTCATAACAACATGCTCAATGACATATGTAATGATCAACCACATCTCGTAACAAACATGCAGATGATATGTATGGGCATGTATCATGATGTTATGCTGTCACATACTCATAATCGTTATCAATAACCGACATCGACAATCGACCTCGACAATGTGGACGTTTAACTAAAATTGCCCCTGAGGAATGGCCCTCATAAATCCTAACATGTAGTGGACACATGACCTCACACAAGGGCCAAATATAGAACACTATGGGCCTCACTCAAGAGCTTAATACACATCACGATGGGCCATTCACATGGGCCTAACATACATCCCAATGGGCTCCATCGCCTGACCCTCAAATGCATCATAACGGCCCTGATCACATAGACCTCATATTCATCAAATTAGGCTTAAAACACGGGCCGAATATACATCACAATGGGCCTCAACTACGAGTTGCATATGCACCATATAGGTCTTAACAATCGGCCTCGACAATTAAAATCGACACTCAGAGTCGGCCTCAACAATCGGGATCGATTGATAATCAGAATCGGCAAATTGGTCAAGTTAATCAGATCGGCAATCGGCCATGACAATTGGGATCAGTCGATAATCATAATCAGCCAATCGGTCATGACAATTGGGATCGGTCGATAATCAGAGTTGGCAAATCGGTCACGTCAATCAGAATCGGCAATCGGCCACGATAATCGGAATTGATCAATAATCAGAATCGGCAAAATTGGTCATGTCAATCAGAATTAGCGAATCAGTCATGTCAATCAGAATCGGCAATCGGCCACGACAATCGGAATCGATTGATAATCAGAATTGACAAATTAATCACGTCAATTGGAATCAGCAATTGGCCATGACAATTGGAATCGATCGACAATTGCGATCAGTAAATCGGCCACGTCAATCAGAATTGGCAATCAACCATGACAATCGGAATTGATCGACAATTGGGATCGGTAAATTGGCCATGTCAATCAGAATCGGCAATCGGTCACGATAATCGGCCTCGATTGATCATTCTAATCGGGAATCGGCCACGACAATCGGAATCGATTGATAATTGGAATCAAAAAATCGGTCACGACAAATTGGAATCGGCCTAACAAAGGGTCTAAGAGAAGGTCACAATGAGGAGATCTAACCGTCATTGCCCATCAATGTGGACATTCAACCAACATTATTCCCAGCAGTGGCCCATATAGAGTCAAAATAAGGTGGGCCCATAGTCTCACACAAAGGCCTAATGTACATCATATTGGGCCTCAGACAAAGGATATATATACAACAAGTGGGCCCTGAACATGGACCTCAGATACATTGCATGACCACAACCCATGGGCCCGATGCTCATCATAATCGGCCTCATTAAATGAGTTACAAAACATCACAATGGCCATGCCATATAGGCCGAAAATACATAATAGGTGGGCCTCAAATATCCAACAAGTGAGCCTTAAATAGCCAACAGGTGGGCCTTGCACATGTAGTAAGTGGGCCTACACATCACAGCTGGGCCTACCAGTGGTCCAGCAAAAGAATGTCCTGGATAACATACACATCACGATGGGTTGCATCATTGTGCTGCACCAATGGGCTGCACTAATGGGCCATACACCTCAAAGGTGGGCCTCATAAGGTAGCCCATGATTAGGCAAAAACAGATGGACAGTGGGTCCAACACATGCATCATGGTGGGCTTGCCTATGGCGGCCCATGATTGGGGCACATAAGTAGGGTGAGCCTCTCAAGATAATGGGACCCATGACCCTAATAAAATGAATGAACATGTGGGTATAATACACACATCATGGTGGGGCCACTGGGAGATAAAAAATCAAGTCAATCCGTGGCTTGTGTGGGCCACACCACAACATCAGTTGAAGGGTACATTCATAATCATTTGTTAGGCCCACCAATCTGTAGTTCACAATTCCAACCCATTCACAAGTTAACATATTGATAGATGAAGTAATAACAGATATCAGCTTACTAGAAATTATTGTGGCCCTTATAAGTTTTGAACAGTGGATGTCACTGTCTCCACTATTTTCAATGGTGGGGGGTCCACTTGAACCATGGATATGACTCATTCTTTAGCTCCTGCCATAAAATGAGCTTCCAAATTGGTTGGACGGTTTGGATGCAACACATGCATCATGGTGAGTCCTGTAGATGGACGGCGAGGGTGAAATAGGTGGGGCCCACAGAGCTTGGTGACGTCACATACACCAGCTGTATAGCTGGTGTGCGGCATGCCAGCCATTCCGCTTCATAAGGTGGGTCCATACATGTGGCCCACCATAACATTTATTTTCCATCCAATGTGTTGGTATGGTCATACAGATCCGACCCATTGTAATGTTTACTTTCCACCCAACCTGTTGGTACGGTCACATAGACCTGAGGCCTACCACAATGTTTATTTACAATCCCACCCATTAACAGGGTTACACTGACTTGATGAAAAGGAAAAAAAAAAAACAAATTTCATGTTGGCCTAAAATTTCTTGACCATAAAAAAGGGGTCACAATGGTGGGCATTTAATCAACACTGTTTCCTTGATCTGGGCCCACCAAATGAATGGCTGGATGGCATGGATAGGACACGTACACCACGGTGGGTCCCACCGTCCAAACAGTGGACGGTGTGGACGTAACACATACACTATGGTGGGCGCCTGCCTCCAGCGCACACTGCTGCTTGCGTTAACAGCAGCAGGCACTGATGCCTTCTTATTTTTTATGTTTTTTTTTGGATTAATTGTATTTTTGTGGGTTTTCATAGATGGGGCCCATGTCAGTGGAATCCAACCTAGCCATTGGTTTTAGTAGCTCAAGACAGACCCATCAAGCCCAATATTCAACATATTTCGATGCATAAAACCATCAGAGTGGGTTCCAACAGTCGAGAACACTGTTTTCTATGTTATAGCCCACTAAAAACTCGGATCAACTTCATTTTTCGGCTCCACGCCTAAAATGATCTGAGTAATGGAATGGACGGCTTGGATTAACAACATGTATCAAGGTGGGGCCTATATAAGTGGCCCACCCAAAACCAAGCTAAAGTTATATATAATATATATATATATAATCTTTTAGTTGTTGCAAGTACACACACCATCTGTTCACACTTCTGTGAAGACATCCATCGTCCAGGGACACTAGACGGACTGTCTACCTTTGTCAATCAAGGTGGGTCCTACATGGGCATTTTGTTAAGGTGGGTCTCATGTGAACATGGCCCACTTGATTGGGATCAACCTGATACTTGTGTTTTCCCATCACCAAGGGTAGGACCCACATGGTTTGGATGTTTGGATAAGATATACATCAAGTGGGGTACATCCAGGTGGGCCACACAACCACCTCATATCACAAAAAAAAGAGAGAGTGAGAGAGAGAGAGAAGCACCCACCATTGATCTCTTCTTCCTTCTTCCGCTAACCCGACCTAGAGCTCCAAGGGGATGATTTCAACGGTCAAGATGTTCTTTGGATGGTGGAGATGGGAGGTAGGAAGGTGGGCCACACTAGCTTCTCCTCTTGAAAGCCATGGACATGGGTTGCTTGGAGAGGTGGAGTTTGAAAGAGAGAGAGAGAGAGAGAGAGAGAGAGAGAGAGAGAGATGAGAGAGAGAGGGAGATGGGTGTGATGGGTGTGAGTGAGTGATGTGTACTTGTGTAAAAGAGAGTTGACTTTATGAGAGAGGTGGTTGTACTTGGGGATGGTTGCTTGTACTTGACTTGATTGGATTGGTTGATATGACGTTTCATAGAGATTCTCTCGGAATTGCAACATGCAGTATTTTCCTCGAACTGAACGTGGGCCAACATATCCTGGCACGAGTATTGCCTCGCCGAGCAAGACACGCCGTCAGAATAGCGGGGATGGCGCAGTCGCAAGGGTATAACTCTTGGGTTGAGCCAACTCTAGAATATGAGACATGACTCAGGATCACACGCTAATGCCGATATCAGATCACAGGTCGCCAGAATTCGACCGGGAGGACCACGGAGGCCTATGGAACAGTACAGACTAGGATGTCTTACAGGTGGGTTAATCAGGCCACAATCCAATTGTATTGGTATCATCCGACACGTAAATATATATATATATATATTGTATTATTTTGTATTTAAGTACAATTACTAACACATTACATATTTTATTTTAATAATCATTTATCAGTTAATAAAGTATTTAATTTAAAATATTATATATAAATATCATTAACAACATTCTAAGTGTACTATAGGTAATTAATATAATATCCTGATATATTCATTATAATCATTATAATAAATATTAGTAAATAGTACCTTCGATTAAAATATATTTACATATTTGTTTAATATAATACATTGGTAATTATAAATAAGTATTTATTTAAAATCATGAACGTTTATAATATATATATATATATATTTGTGATTATATATGCATATATAGTGTAGTGAATTTAATATTAAGTAGTGTTTAGTATAATGCAATAATATATAGTTAACATTATTAAATGTAAATATTAGTTAATGTACATCGATTATATCTTGGTATGCCATTTATTTTATATGTAGTTTAAATAATATACATAATTTGAATGATTCAAGTAACATATGTATTATTACAATTAATTATAAAATTATTTTGTATTATAATATATATACATTTAAATGATTTATTATGGATCACTTAGGATAGGCCACCCATTTGACTCAGGTGGGCCCCATCTGGCAGTCGGTCAGATCATGTTTGTCCTCCAACATTCCTAGGAAAATTCTGGATACACTTAGACCGATGCTCCTAAAGTCCAATGAGTTTACAGTTACTTACAGAATCACTAAATCGAGTTTGTGATCCTAAATTAGGTCCTCACGGTAACACCCGAGAACTGGAAAGTATGGGGTGTTACAGCGTAAGATAAGAAAAAAAATTCTTCGCCGAGGTACATAAATTCTTTTGGGATGACCCATATTTATTTTAATATTGCCCAGACCAAATCTTAAGGAGATGTGTGCCAGACAATGAACACCAAAGTGTCATCTCGTTCTGTCATTCTCAGGCCTATGGTGGTCACTTTTCTACAAAAAAGACCACGGCCAAAATTTTGTAGTGCGGCTTTTATTGGACCAGTATGTTCAAGGACACTCATGAGTTTTGCAAAGCTTGTGAGCATTGTCAGAAATTGGGAGCATTATCTCATCGAAATATGATGCCTTTGAACCCCATTTTGATCATTGAAGCATTTGATTGGAGGGGCAATGATTTCATGGGACCATTCCCCCAATCTTTTGGAAATTTATATATTTTGCTAGCATTAGACTATGTCACTAAATGGGTCGAGGTGATCCCGTGCCAGAACAATGACCATCAAAAGGTCATTAAATTCTTAAAAGAAAACATCCTTTCTCAGTTCGGAATGCTTCGAGGCATCATTAGTGACGGAGGCTCACATTTTTGTAATAGGCCATTTGTGAACTTAATGAAGAAATATGGCATCTCCCACAAAATGAGCACTCCGTACAACCCATAAATAAGTAGGCAAGCTGAGATTTTAAATAGGAAAATTAAACATTTTCTGGGGAAAACAGTTAACTGTGACCATAAGGATTGCTCAATCCTCTTGACTGATGCTTTAACGGCTTACTGTATTGCATTTAAGACCCCTATTGGAATGTCTCCCTTTGGACTTGTCTATGGGAAGGTTTGTCACTTGCCTGTGGAGTTGGAACATAGGGCCTATTAGGCTATTAAAAATTTGAACTTCAATTTGGACAACGCTGACTCACTGTGCAAACTTCAGTTGAATGAACTTGAAGAAATCTGGAACGATGCATATGAGAACTTAAGAATTTACAAGGACAGAATGAAGGTGTTTCATGACCAACACATTCTTCAGAAATCATTCACACCGGCTCAGAAAGTCCTTTTATATAATTCTCAGTTGCATCTTTTTCCAGGTAAACTTCGATCTCATTGGATTGACCCTTTCACCGTTACTAATGTCTATCCTCATGGGGCCGTTGAGATTCAGAATCCAAAAAAAATGATAATATTTTCAAAGGGAATGGACATCGGTTAAAGCCATTTGTTGAGAAATTTAATTCAGAGGATATGTCCATACCTAGTCTGACGATGGTATAGTTAGGTTTATTGCTTTCATATATATATATATATATGTAACATCTCGGAAAATTTCGTACAAAGACCCGAGTACCACCTCAGGCAGAAATCACTCAGGACCAAATCCTTTAAGAATTAAACAAAGTTAGCTAAGTGTTAAACTGGATTAGCTGCAAAATTCACTTGATCCACTTTAAATACGATCTGCAACACCCAAAACTTGTAGACTCATTGACGCTAGGTTACCCTAAAATCTAGGATCAATCTCATTACCTAGCTGCTCCTGGGAGCATATTGAAACTCCGTATGGGATCTGGACCACATATTGAAAGTCCGAATAATACAAAGTTATATAATTAGGACCGCCTTACTGGGCTTGATAACCACCTCGAAAATCAAATCCAGATAGTGTCCCACGGCTATTCGCTTGAGCCCTGAGTGAAGAGTGTGAGAACACGTGGATTTCTTTAGAAATTAAATCTAATCCAAGACCTATCGCTTGCGAGCCTGATATAAGAAATTAGACCATCAGAATCTGACCCAAATACACCCTCAAATCAGGGGAAACTTCATACACATGTTCGTGTACTTGTAACCCTGATCGAGTTTCGGTGACTGTTGAACTGAAATTGGTCCGCCACGTGTGATCTGGAAACCCGACTGGAATGAAAACTTAACTCGACCTTGATCCATTGTCAGGAAGCTTAAGTCCGACCTTTGGCTCAAGGGAGGGTTCTGGAAGTGCTCCATTGAGCTGAACCAGATGCACTTTGGACATAACCTAAGTATACCTTGGTCCTGGGGCCATTTTCATCAGTTTTAGGCCTATATAAGGACCTTAAACCCTCTCTCATTCACACCATACGAATTTGAGAAAACCCTAGGAGAGAGAAGAGAGTAAAGAGAGAGAAAGTGTGAGAGAAGTTGGTGTCCTTCTTGGGAATTGATCCCTGCTATCCTACGTGCCTATCCACCACAACTGTATCGCTTTCCCGGTGATTCTGATTCCATTTTTGGGTAAGAAATCCTAACCCTAATCGGTTCTAGAGAGTCAACTAGTGTAAGTGATGAAATAGCTAACCTATTTCATGCCATAGGTTATCGTTCTACCGTTGATAAAGACTTGGTGATTAAATTGAGTCCGTTACTCATTTCTACGGCATAAGGTGCAGACTATAGACATATAGGTTATGGTTTTCAAAGATTTCAATATCATATAATGATAGATTTATGATCTGGATGTTATTTCACATGCAAAATGCAATGTTCGTTTTGTGATTCCGCTACGTATGCAAATTATAGTGTTTAGTGTATTCTGTATATTTGTAGAAAATACCATATACGTACAAAATATGAAAGTGTGTTTGCCATGATAAATTACTGTGTGTATATGCTATATATATATGTGTAATACTTACTCGGTGAAAGGATTCGCCCTAATGCATGTTTTAGTCAACATGCGTTATGTATGTTAATAAGTGTATTCTAAGTGTTTGTGAAAATGCTTGTAAGAGTAAGTATTTAGATGATAGTACTTTAGGTGGGTGTTGAGATGGGATTCTCAACTTGTAACATCCTGAATTTCTGCTAACCTGGGATTAGACGTCCTTAGGCAATGGGTCGCTCCTAACGCCTTATTGACTTGTCAGAACTCAATCCCACAGTAAAAAATCGCTTCTTAACCCATTTCCTTTTACAAATTACACCTTTCACTACCTTATTCTTTAAACGTCTCTAAGTACTTTCATATTAGGCACGAATCCTAACGTTTAGGCGATGAAGAACAATGCTTTAAAAATCCGTACCAAGACCCTAGTGCCACCTCAGGCAGAAATCGCTCAGGATCAAATCCTTTAGAAATGAGACAAAGTAACTAAGTGCTAAACTAGATTAGCTACGAAATCCACTTGATCCACTTTAAATACATTCTGCAAGACCCAAAACTTGTAGAATCATTGACGTTAGGTTACCCTAAAATCTAGGATCAATCTCATTACCCTGTTGCTCTCGGGAGCACATTGAAACTCCGTATTAGATCTGGACCGCACGTCGAAAGTCCGAATAATACAAAGTTAAGGACTTAGGACCGCCTTGCTAGGCTTGACAACCATCTCAGAAATCAAATCTGAACAATGTCCCAGCGCTATTCGCTTGATCCGGAGCGAGGAGTGTGAAAACACTTAGATTTCTTTATAAATAAATATCTCAAATAGTAATCTGAGACTTGTCACTTGCGGGTCAGTATTAAGCAACCTAACCATCAGAATCAGACCAAATTACACCATCGGATCAGGAAAAATTTCATACACGTGTCAGTGTACTCGGAATCTCTGATCGAGACCGACTAAACGTTGAACTGAAACTGATCCGCCACGTGCGATCTGGGAATCCGACCGAAACAAAAACATAACCCCACCTAGATCCATAGTCAGTGAGCTTAAGTCCAACCTTTGGCTAAAGGGGGGCTCCAGAAATGCTCTGTTGAGCTGAAACAGATGCCCTTTAGACAAAACCCAAGTATACCTTGTTCCCAAGTCTATTTTGTTCAGATTTTAGGCTATATAAGGACCTTAGAACCCTCTCTCTCACTGCCATACAAATTTGAGAGAAACCCTAGAGAGAGAGAGAGAGAAAAGAGAGAGAATGTGTGGGAGATGTGGGAGAATCTCCCTGCCTTGCTTCCCTACTGCTACTAGTGCTTAACCACTTCCTTCTAAGTGTTTTCCCGGCGATTCCGGTGTCGTTTTTAGGTAAGAAACCCTAACCCTAACCTGTTTTGGAGTTGTAAAGGTTGTAGATTATGAAATAACTAACCTATTTCATTTTATAGGTTACCAAACTGCCGAATACGGAAGCTTAGCAAACCCATCATATTCGTTACGATTCTACGGAAAAAGGTGAGGACTTTAGGTGTATAGGTTACGGTTTTCAACTCTTTCAATGTCAGATAATGATAGATTCATGATCTGCATGTAATTGCACATGTACAAAGTGCTTTCTATTTTTTGTTTCGATTAAAGTTGTAGAATGTGGAATTTTACATATTCTAGGTATTCGTAGAAAATACCATATATATATATATATTTTGGAAAAGTGTTTGACATGACTATTTGTTGTGTGAGTATATGCAATATGGATAAAATACTTATTTGGCGAAAGGATTCGCCCTAATACATGTTATGCTAATATACACCATGTATGTAGAAATAGTGTATTGTAGAAAGTACCGTATACATATATATTTTGGAAGTGTGTTTGACATGATTATTTACTGTATAAATATATCATATGTGCGTAAAATACTTGCTTGGCGAAGGGACTCATCCTAGGACATGTTTGTTAACATACACTATGTATGTTGAAAGTGTGTATTCTAAGTGTTTGTGAAAATGCTTGTGAGAGTAAGTGTTTGGATGATGATGCCTTTGGTGGGTGTTGAGATGGGATTCTCAACTACCTTAAAGCCATGTGTGATTTCCTCCATTGAGGTTGTTTATTTAAACTGCTTACCTGTGAATTATATGTGTTTGTATCCTTGTTTATATGGTGCTTTATGACATGCTTTATAACATGCTTTGTACATGCTTATGACATGTTTGCTAGCATGCTTGAATTACTTGGTTTATTATGCTTTACTCCACATGCTTTAAAAATGGATAAATTGCGTTTGAGACTATGTTTATAGTCCAGACAATTGGTACCAGACTTGAGATCGTGGTTGAGATTCATGTCGCCGCATAAGATGTGTTTGACGAACCCGAGTCATAGTTCAGTTGGCGACAGTGGTTAGGCCACACGAAGTGCTTATGCGCTTTATGTCGTTCAATAGATTGTGCGCTCGAGCTAGTCAGGCTCGTCAAGTAATCCATATGTCTAATGTATGTTCACCATGTTTGGTCGCTACTGCTTGAACCTAGGGTATCAAACTTACCAGTGGAATCCCGTTAACCATGGTACTTCGATCCGCTAAGACTCCTGAGACGGGCATGGTGGTATGGGACCCCGTGGTCAAGCTGTCGGCCTACGCTGGAGCCATGTGCCTCCCCGTAGTGACTATTGAGCAACTAGACTTGTGAGCCAATTATGGTGGTATGGGACACTATATTCGAGCTGTCAGCCTACACTGGCGTAGCCTAGCTGTGGTCCTTAGTCGGGTTGCATCCGGATCCCATTGTCAATAAGTGGACTGGTCAGGCTTAAAAAATAGACTGCTAGTTGGTAGGACGTTAGTGGAGTGACCTCGAGCATACTCTAAATCTGCAGTGAAGCGATGAGCCTTCCCGTAGTAACAGAGTATATAGTAGGCCTGTATTGATAAGGTGATGGGGGAGTGGTATAATGATTCCATGTAACAGCCTTTACAGCGACCTAGAAACACACCATCATATGAGATTGTCTAGGACTGACGACCCTAGAATGGATCATGTTTGGTAATGATACAAGGGAGGTACCTTAGTTTCCCAATCCTGCTGTTTGAAATGGACTAATAACAACTTGGTAATCATACTCATCATGCATTGCATGTGCCTGAAAGATGTGGAGCACTGAGGAAAGCAAGCATGCCGCAAACATGAGATGGTGTCGCATGAGAGAGTATGTCGGTGAGGGCATACATCATGACTGCATTCATACTTGCATTAACAAGAGTATTTAGAATTGTTTGATTGTACTGCTTTATCATTACTGCTTGACTGTTTTGATAACATGTTAACCTATGCTTAATTGTTCCACTGAGTTGATCACTCACTCTCACGTTACGAGACGGTGTTGTACACACCAACCAGACTTGTTTGAGTTTCAGGTGATGGCGATGCTTATGAAGCAGAGCCGGACCACTACTATGATGTTGATGAGGAGTTCTCCTACTTGTAACTCTCTGATAGGTCTATGAAGACCTGGTATTGTATTGACGGGGCTATGGTACTTGGGATAGAAGACATTACATTTCCTCACATTTGGTATATTTTAGAATTGTGCTTGTAATTATTTAACCTAGTAACATTATCACACTTTGGAGACTCACCACAATTTATATATATTTTATCTATCTATCATAGTCTTCCGCTTACAATTTAATTGTCTCTAGAGTATGATATGTTATTTTGACTTAATCTCACTCATGTTCACTACTCTAATACTGACAACATTCAATCATCATCCATTTTGTTGCATAAGTGATGCGTTGGAACTCGGGAGTTGAGCTTATACTCAACTCCCGATTTTCAGGGCGTGACAAGATGGTATCGGAGCATGATTTGGATTAAACCTGACCTGACTTAGGAGGGGACGGTGAAATGTAGGAACCGACTTAGGATTTTCCAAATTCGCCGAACGGCGAAACTGACCGAAATCGACCGCTGAGATTGGGCCCGTACACACCCATGATCACGCAAAACGATCCCGAATCACTTCTAGACCGTCCGTAGACGGGTTTGAGTCGTTCCCTAGAAACGAATGCCCTTAGGTTGTGGGTTAACCACAACACCTACACTTCATCTCAAAGCATAAAACCCCTTTTTATCCAATTCCTTCAAAATCTCTCCTTGCACCACTTCATTCTTCAATTTTTTCTAAGTCCTTTCATACTAGGTATAAATTCTAATGTATAAATGATGAAGAATAATGCTTAAACAAAAATTTGTTATAAATAGTAAATATATGTAGAAATTAGACTTTTAACCATTCAAATTATTGAATATCATGAAATAAATGGGTTAGTTGGATAGATTAGCGCCTCCTACCCCAAAATCATATGCTACACTTCATATAAAATCATTCCGGTTTACAATTTGGCCCTGGTATGACTCAAAACAGAGTCGGGGGCCAAACGGAGCGCCTCTGGGGGGACTTAAGGTGGGACCCAGAGTTTTTTGGGGCCTAGGAGTCACGAGGACCTTGCCCAAGTGGCAATCCCTCACCACTTTGTCCAGTGGGTGGCTAGGCCTCGCCGGGTTTTGGGCCCGGCCGGGCGGGCCAGTCGGGCCGATGGTGTTTGGGTGCTAAGGGATGCCCCTGGTGTGTGGGCTGTCGATTAAAAACCCCCTATGGCATACCTCCTTCACAAACTACCCCTCTAAGCTCTCTTTTTCATTTAAACTTGTTATTTTCTCTCTCAAACCTCCACTCCAATCGCCCATTTCGTTGTTTCCTGTCCAACCATACATCACTCCATCGTTTACAGCCCTACCTATCCTCCTATCATCTCCATCCTCTCTCATTTGAGCCCTTGCACCTCCCATTCGTGGCTCAAAATTGTGCACACCCTCTAACCCATCCCAACTTTGCATTTTCCTCCTTTAATCCTTATCTTTTGGGGCCTTTACAATCCCTATTGAGGCTCAAATCTGTGAAGAACAAAAAACTCCAGCCCCTACTCCCCTTATCTTTACTTTTCTATGGCTCTATTCAAGCTTAGTACGACCATTTTCTTGGATGTCTAGTCATCCATACTGTTGTCTTGAAGTTTGTATGGGTTACTGTCTTTAGATGTTTATGTTTTCATGTTGATGGGTGTAGTTGTTGGTAGAATGTTCTAGATGTTTGAGGACGTTTAGGGCTGTTCGGCCAACTACATTAAATGAGATTAGGTGGATGGAATTGTAAAAGTAATAATAAATGTATGAGTAGGGTATGGTCCCTAGATTGGTGTATCCCATGTTTTCTAATGCCATGTTTGGAATGTATGTAATTAAAAGTAAATCCCGGGATCTCTCTTCAAATTACACATCATGGGGTTTGGAAACCCATCTCACACCTTCCAACACTAGGCTCATTTTCCACAGCCTATACCATTAATTTTAATCCCCACCCACCCTCCTACCAAACATGTCATTCACAATCCCGAAGTGGATTAGCAATGCAGAACCATTTAATACAACTTAATACCATTGGCCAAATAGGCCCTTAGAGTTTTGGACCTAGAGTGGTGCTCCTAGATTCGAATGACCTGACAATATGGGAAATCCAATAAATTGATAACGTGAACCTTAGATTGATAGCGTGAACCCTAGGACCTTCTTAGCTAGTATGAGCGTATGTGAACTGCTCGAGCGTAGTCCAATTTAAGTTCGGGCAACTCAATTCCGATCAGACAACTTTGACCCTAAGCGATAAGACAATTTCTTATATTAGAAAGGGTATAAAATCATCTAGTGTATAAGCATAGACTTTGGATCACAACTAGTGGAATTACCGCTACTTATACGTTACGACTAGGCTACTGATTAAACTAAGGAATGTAAAAGATTCATTATGCTAAGAAAATTGAAAGATAAATTTCATTAGTTAGCTTGATTAGGTTGGAGCGAGACCCCGTCCCTCGTTGAATCCCCTCGGTACTCATAGGCTTATTTAACAACTCTTAGGAGGCTTGTTTTGATTAGAAACTAATCACGCAGAGGGAAAACTTATATATCCCTTGGATTTAATGATAGGTCAAATCAATACACCCTTTAGAGTCACCTTCTCAAGGACTTAGTACAATCGGGATCATGGAGTAGAGAAACTACATATAAGCGAGGTATTCGCGGTCTGAATCGAATTCTCAATCCTGGTAGTGACCAATGAACCCTATGCTCTGATCAAGTAGAAGGTCAGGATCAACTAGGATTAAGAAATGATATGACAATTTTCTGTCCTAGCTAGGCAGAAGGTCCATGTATCCAACTCAGACCCACTACACAACTTTCCTTCCGTGTTGGCCCGACCACTTCCAACCATAAGTTTATAACTTTGTCTTTGAGAAGTGTTAGGAAAGTATAGTCAGTAAAGACTTTTCTTTTAGGCCCAAGGAATTTCCAAATGGGCAACAGACAGTTACGAATTAGGTCCCAAATCACATGCCATGTTGGCATACATATTGTGCATATGAACTTAGAAAGATAGCCTACCTGTTAAGCTAGACATGCTTAAATAGGATAAGTATGGACCATGACAAAACTCCTTGGTAGAATTAGGCATCTTGCCACAAACTCACACCTGTCCCTGAAATCAACCACAATATTCATCATCTTTAGCTCCTTTCTATAATCATTGGTACCAATGCCATAATATAAGATCAATGTATTGCTAAATCGCTTCCCATGTCATACCAAAGATAGGTCTCAAAGTTCAACTCGTTCTGACATACAGATCGACGTACAAATTCTTGAACCCTGAGGATAGAAACAATTTTAAGGGGGTAGACAAGTTATGAACCCAGTCGAGTTAAGTAGGTATACACGTCTAACCGTTCATGGGTGCAGCAGGCATGGTTGGCCCTTGCCCCACTGGCCCAGGATCGAAAGAAATTGCTCCCAGTAATACATAAAGATAGGTCACTAAATAGGATGAGCTACCCTATCTCGGACATAGAATGAGACGAGGACTCTCTTAGACCAAGACTTAAAGGGCAACCCGAGAAATAGGATATTTGAACCTTTCAGCGATGGCCATTCCCTAAGCTTTAGAGTGATCGGACTACGGAGTTACTGAAATATACAACTGCGAAGCATTCACGACTTGACCCAGTTCTCAATCCTAGGCGACTACCAACGGACTCACTGCTTAGCCGAGCAGAAGACCAGGATCCATCAGGATTAGGAAGGGATACGATGAACCTTCTACTATGGTAAAGTAGATGATCAATGTATCGGGATCAGGCCCACTACAATCGTCTCTCCGTGCTGGTTAAACAATGAAAATAACTATCTTACTCTAAATAAGTGGGAATTATCGTCAAGAGTCCAAATAGGTAAAGAAATAAATTGTAGCAAACTATTAGGGTATGAGAATCGATAAAAAAAAATAAGTTTTAAGGGGGGTAGACTAAAATGAACCAGACTAGTATATGCCCTACCACGCGTAGAAACTCGAAATCAATAAAACATAGGCAAAAGAAATAATTAAATCTTTCTTTATTACCCTTAGCCAATTTCGGGGACAAAATTTAATTTTAAGGGGGGTAGATTATAACATCCCAGATTTCTGCCAACCTGGGATTAACGTCCTTAGGCAATGGGTCGCTCCTAACGCCTTATTAACTTATCAGAACTCAATCCCACAGTCAAAAGTCGCTTCTTAACCCATTTCCTTTACAAATTACACCTTTCACTACCTTGTTCTTTAAACGTCTGTAAGTACTTTCATATTAGGCACAAATCCTAACGTTTAGGTGATGAAGAACAATGCTTTAGAAATCCGTACAAAGACCCTAGTGCCACCTCAGGCAGAAATCGCTCAGGATCAAATCCTTTATAAATGAGACAAAGTAACTAAGTGATAAACTAGATTAGCTACGAAATCCACTTGATCCACTTTAAATACGTTCTGCAAGACCCAAAACTTGTAGAATCATTGACGCTAGGTTACCCTAAAATCTAGGATCAATCTCATTACCCTGTTGCTCTCGGGAGTACATTGAAACTTCGTATCAGATCTGGACTGCACGTCGGAAGTCCGAAAAATACAAAGTTAAAGGCTTAGGACCGCCTTGCTGGGCTTGACAACCATCTCAGAAATCAAATCCAAACATTGTCCCAGCGCTATTCGCTTGAGTCCGGAGCGAGGAGTGTGAAAACACTTAGATTTCTTTATAAATAAATATCTCAAATAGTAATCTGAGACTTGTCGTTTGCAGGTCAGTATTAAGCAACCTGACGGTCAGAATCAGACCAAATTACACCCTCGGATTAGGCAAAATTTCATACACGTGTCAGTGTACTCGAAATCTCTGATCGAGACCCACTGACCGTTAAACTGAAACTGGTCCACCACGTGCGATCTGGGAATCCGACCGAAATGAAAATGTAACCCCACCTAGATCTATAGTCAGTGAGCTTAAGTCCAACCTTTGGCTAAAGGGGGGCTCCAGAAATGCTCCATTGAGTTGAAACAGATGCCCTTTGGACAAAACCCAAGTATACCTTGTCCTAAGTCTGTTTTGGTGAGATTTTAGGCTATATAAGGACCTTAGAACCCTCTCTCTCACGGCCATACGAATTTGAGAGAAACCCTAGAGAGAGAGAGAGAAAAGAGAGAGAATATGTGGGAGATGTGGGAGAATCTCCCTGTCTTGTTGCCCTACTGCTACTAGTGCTTAACCACTTCCTTCTAAGTGTTTTTTCGGTGATTCCAGCATCGTTTCTAGGTAAGAAACCCTAACCCTAACCTGTTTTGGAGTTGTAAAGGTTGTAGGTTATGAAATAGCTAACCTATTTCATTTTATAGGTTACCAAACTGCAGAATACGGAAGCTTAGCAAACCTATTGTATTCGTTACGATTCTACAGAAAAAGGTGAGGACTTTAGGTGTATAGGTTACTGTTTTCAACGATTTCAATGTCAGATAATGATAAATTCATGATCTGCATGTAATTACACATGTACAAAGTGCTTTCTGTTTTCTGTTTCGATTAAAGTTGTAGAATATGGAATTTTACATATTCTAGGTATTCGTAGAAAATACCGTATATGTATATATTTTGAAAAAGTGTTTGACATGATTATTTGTTGTGTGAGTATATGATATATGAATAAAATACTTATTTGGCAAAAGGATTCGCCTTATACATGTTATGCTAATATACACCATGTATGTAGAATAGAGTATTGTAGAAAGTACCGTATACGTATATATTTTGGAAGTGTGTTTGACATGATTATTTACTGTATAAATATATCATATGTGCGTAAAATACTTGCTTGGCGAAGGGACTCACCCTAACACATGTTTGTTAACGTACACTATGTATGTTGAAAGTGTGTATTCTAAGTGTTTGTGAAAATGCTTGTGAGAGTAAGTGTTTGGATGATGATGCCTTAGGTGGGTGTTGAGATGGGATTCTCAACTACCTTAGACCCATGTGTGATTTCCTCCATTGAGGTTATTTATTTAAACCGCTTACCTATGAATTATATGTGTTTGTATCCTTGTTTATATGATGCTTTATAACATGCTTTGTACATGCTTATGACATGTTTGTTAGTATGCTTGAATTACTTTGTTTAATATGCTTTACTCCACATGCTTTAAAAATGGATAAATTGCGTTTGGGACTATGTCTATAGTCCAGACAATTAGTACCAGACTTGAGATCGTGGTTGAGATTCATGTAGCCACGTAAGATGTGTTTGACGAACCCGAGTCGTAGTTCAGTTGGCGACAGTGGTTAGGCCACGCGAAGTACTTATGCACTTTATGTTGTTCAATTGATTGTGCGCTCGAGCTAATCAGGCTCGTCAAGTAACCCGATATGTCTAATGTATGTTCACCATGTTTGGTCGCTATTGCTTGAACCTAGGGTACCAAACTTACAAGTGGAATCCCGTTAACCATGGTACTTCGATCTGCTAAGACTCATGAGCCGGGCATGGTGGTATGGGACACCGTGGTCGAGCTGTCGGCCTACACTGGGGCCATGTGCCTCCCTGTAGTGACCATTGAGTAAGCAGACTCCTGAGCCGATTATGGTGGTATGGGACACTATATTCGAGCTGTCGGCGTACACTAGCGTAGCCTGGCTGTGGTCCTCAGTCGGGTTACATTCGAGTCCCATTGTCAATAAGTGGACTGGTCGGGCTTCGAAAATAGACTGCCAGTTGGTAGGATGTTAATGGAGTGACCTCGAGCATACTCTAAATCTGCGGTGAGGCGATGAGCCTTCCCGTAATAACAGAGTATAAACTAGGCCTGTATTGATAAGGTGATGGGGGAGTGGTGCAACGATTTCATGTAACAGCCCTGACAGCCCTTGCAGCGACCTAGAAACACATCATCATATGAGATTGTCGAGGACTGACGACCCTAGAATGGACCATGTTTGGGAATGATATAAGGGAGGTACCTTAATTTCCCAATTCTGCTCATCATGCATTGCATGTGCCTGGAAGATGTGGAGCACTAAGGAAAGCAAGCATGCCGCGAACGTGAGATGGTGTTGCATGAGGGAGTATGTCGGTGAGTGCATACATCATGACTGCATTCATACTTGCATTAACAAGAGTATTTAGAATTGTTTAATTGTACTGCTTTCTCATTACTGATTGACTGTTTTGATAACATGTTAACCTATGCTTTATTGTTTCACTGAGTTGATCACTCACTCCCACATTACGGGACGGTTTTGTACACACCAACCAGACTTGTTTGAGTTTCAGGTGATGGCGATGCTTATGAAGCAGAGCCGGACCACTACTATGATGTTGAGGAGTTGTCCTACTTGTAACTCTCTGACAGGTCTATGAAGACCTGGTATTGTATTGACGGGGCTATGGTACTTGGGATAGAAGACATTACATTTCCTCACATTTGGTATATTTTAGAATTGTGCTTGTAATTATTTAACCTGGTAACATTATCACACTCTAGAGACTCACCACAGTTTATATATTTTATCTATCTATCACAGTCTTTCGCTTGCAATTTAATTGTCTCTGGAGTATGATATGCTGTTTTGGCTTAATCTCACTCATGTTCACTACTCTAATACTAACAACATTCAATCATCATTCATTTTGTTGTATAAGTGATGCGTTGGAACTCGGGAGTTGAGCTTATGCTCAACCCCCGATTTTCAAGGCGTGACACAACTACCATAAAGATGTGTATGATTTCCTCCATGCAAGTTATTTAATTTAATCGCTTATGTATGAAATGTATGTGTTCGTATTTCCTGTTTATATTGTGCTTTATAACATGCTTGTTAACATGTTTGAATTACTTTGTTAACTCTGCTTAGACTACTATACATGCTTTTTGTTTAAGGATTGAATGTGATTGGGGCTATGTTATAGTCCAGGCAATCGGTAGTCGGCTTTAAAGTCGTGGTTGAGATTCATTCGCCACGTAGGATGTGTTTGGCAAACCCGAGTCGTGTGTTGGTCATCGGCAGTGGTTAGGCCACACGAAGTTCTTATGCACTTCATGTCGATCGATGCAATGTGTGCTCGTATTAGTCGAGCTCGCCAAGTAACCCGATATGTTATTATATGTTCACCATGTATGGACGCTACTGCTTGAACCGAAGGTACCAAACTCACCAATGAAATCCTGTTTAACCTTGGTACCTCGATCCGCTAAGACTCATGAGTCGGACATGGTGGTATGGGATACCGTGGTCGAGCTGTCGGCCTACGCTGGGGCGGCGAGCCTCCCCGTAGTGACCAGTGAGCAACCCAGACTCGTGAGCCGAATACGGTGGTATGTGACATTGTATTCGAGCTACCAGCCTACACTGATTAGTGACGAGCCCTTTGTAGTGACCTCGAGTATACTTTGAGTTTGTGTAGAGGTGACGATCCTTTCCATAGCATCTAGAGTAAAACTAGGCCTGCATTGATTTGGTGACGAGCCCTTTGCAACGACCTAGAACCGCAACATCGTATGAGATTTACTAGGACTGACGACCCAAAAATGGATCATTGTTTGGGAAATGAAATAAGAGAGGTACTTTAGCTTCCTAATCCTGCTTTATGAAAAGGACTAATAAGAACTTGGTAATCATATGCATGCAGTGCATTATGTGTGCGTTCACGGGTTGCAGGTCAAGGAAGAAAAGGGGCTGGAGTTGCTGGTTCTCCACAGACCGGTGCCTTAACAGACATTATAGAGGCCCAATAGACAGGGTTTAAAGAAAGGAAGTGGAGAGATGGGAGGGATTGAGAGCTTACACGATTTGAGCTCCAAATGGGGGGTGTGGGAGATCAAATGAGGAAAAACGGAAAGGGTAGAGGGTAGATGTTGTTATGAACGATGGAGGTGAATGGGTCGTGACAGAAAATGATGGAATGGGTGATTGGAGGGGGGATTTTTGTCAAAAATTAGAAGTTTGAAAGAGAAAAGAGAGCTTGGAGGGTCACTTTGTGAAGGAAGTACTAGTTTGGGGAGATTTTAAGCCACGACCCCTATACCAGGGGGTTCCCCTAGCCCCCAAACACCATCGGCCCGGACGGCTGGCCCGACCCAGCCAAAAAACCGACGAGGCCTCACCAAAAAATTTTAGATTTTTTAAAAGGGGGCCCCATGGTCGTGTTCCTCCAGTCCCCAAGGCCCCAAAAAAGTATGGGGCCCACCCTGGTTCCCTCCGGAAGTGCTCCGTTTGGCCCCCGACTATATTTTAAGCCGTACCGGGGCCAAATTGCAAACCAAAATGATTTTATGTGACGTGTAGCATATGATTTTGGGGTAGGAGGAGCTAATCTCTCCAAATAATCCATTTATTTGGTCATATTCCAAAATATGAATGGTCAAAAGTCCAATTTATACATATTTTTCCTATTTATAGTAAATTTTTATTTAAATATTATTCTTCATCATTTATACATTAGGATTTATGTCTACTATAAAAGGACCTAGAAAAAGTTAAAGAATGAGGTGGTGAAAGGAGAGAATTTGAAGGAATTGGATAAAAGGGGTTTTAGGCTTCAAGATGAAGTGTAAGGTGTTGTGGTTGACCCATAACCTAAGGACATTCGTCTCTAAGGAACGACTCAAACCCCTCGATTGACGGCCTAGAAGTGATTCGGGATTGTTTCGCGTGATCATGGGTGTGTACGGCCCAATCTCCACGGTTGATTTCGGTTGGTTTCGCTGTTCAGCGAAATTGAAAAATCCTACGTCGGTTTCTACATTCCGTCGCTCCCTCCTATGTCAAAGTGCATCAGAGTGTGTCGTGTGATCATAACCCAGGTCCGGTTTAATCCAAATCATGCTCTGATACCAACTGTAACATCCTGAAAATCGGGAGTCGAGCATAAACTTAACTCCTGAGTTCCAGAACATCACTTGTGCAACAAAATGAATGATGATTGAATGTTGACTGTATTTGTGCATTGAACATGAGTGAGATTAAGCCAAAACAACATATCATACTCTAGAGATAATTAAATTGCAAGCGAAAGACTGTGATAGATATATATAATATAAAAACAATGGTGAGTCTCCAGAGTGTGATAAAGTTACCAGGTTAGTTAATTACAAGTACAGTTCTAAAATATACCTAATGTGAGGAAGTGTAATGTCTTCTATCCCAAGTACCATAGTCCCGTCAATACAATACCAGGCCTTCATAGACCTGCCAGAGAGATACAGATAGGAGAACTCTTCCTCAATATCATAGTAGTAGTCCGGCTCTGCTTCATAAGCATCGCCATCACTTGGTTAACTTTGTCAAATTTCTAAAGGATTTAATCCTAAGTGATTTCTGATCGAGGTGGTACTCAGTCCTTTGTAGTAATGTTTAGTTTAAGTATTATTTTTCATCACATAAACTTTAAGATAGGGTCTAATGTGAAAGTACTTAGAAGGATTTAAAGAACGAGGTGGTGAAGGGTGGGATTAGTGAAGGAAGTGGGTTCAACAACAGTTTTAGGCTTTGGGATTGAGTTCTGACAGGTTAATAAGGTGTTAGGAGCGACCCATTGCCTAAGGACGTCTAATCCCAGGTTGGCAAAAATCCGGGATGTTACAATACCATCCTTGCATTAACAACAGTACTAGGAATGTGTGATTTACTGCTTTATCATTACTGCTTGACTGAATTGATAACATGCTCACCTATACTTTATTGTTCCACTGAACTGATCACTCACTCCCACGTTACGGGACGATGTTCTGGACACCCACCAGACTCTATCTTAGATGCAGATAATAACACTACTCAGGAGGTGGAGCCTGATTACTACGATGATCAGGACAAGTACTCTTACATGCAGTTCTCCGATGGCTTCGCTTAGGCTATCCGGATTGACAGGGCTACAGAGTTTCTCTATAGTTGAACCATTTTGACATTTTAAGATTTGTAATATTTCATGTAATACTTCATGTACATAGTGACTCGGTGTTATATCATACTCTGGAGACCGATCGTGATCTTGACTTATATACGTGTATTTATGTCTTTCAGTTTTCCGCTTGCATTTTACAACTTGATCTGGAGTATGAATTAGTGTTTGGGTATAATCCCACTGATATTTAATGCACTAACACAGACAACATTAAATCATAAGCATATATGTTGCATAAGTGATATTTTGGAACTCGGGAGTTGAGTTGCCACTCGACCCCCGATTTTCAAGGCGTTATAATATATGTTTAAGATAGTTTACTTTCCACTATTTTTGGATAGTTTTCTTTCTGTTGGTTTAATTATTGTGCTAACCCATCTTCACACTAAGATCATTGAAAAAGCCTCAAAATTCTTTCTTCAAGTGTTACCTTTCCATCACTTCCTTTTTCTTTTCATTGCCTCTTTTCCATTATATGCTTAATTCTTTTACATTGAGGACAATGTAGGTTTTTCAGTTGGGGATGGGGAATTAGGTAAACTAATAAGTGTTTTCTCAGTTTTGAGCAAATTTTTTTGAAGATTTTCAATGTTTTAAGTTAAAATCTGTTCGGGAAGCGATGAATTGTGTACTTAAGAAATCTTGGGGTATGATAAGATAGAGATTGAATTTTAAATTGCTAGAGTCTAATCATCTAAGTAACCTATCACCTAAGTTCTTGCTGCCACGCCTCAAACTCAGAAAATAGGCTCACAAAATTCCCGATCACCGAATACGGTGTCGACAGCTTCCGTAGTACCCCATTCTTGGCTCACAGCACTCATACGCCATATTTCGATCCTGGGATCCTGCAAGGAGGATTTTCTGTATGAATTTATTTTTTTTATAATGTAATGGAGCATAACCACAAGCATAACCAAGTTATAAAAGAACATCATTATCACATATTCACTAATATAATCATTTGGATACAATGCTAAAAGGGAAAAACATATATCGAAATCAAAACTCTAGAGGACAGCTGCACACTCTAAGCTCAACGCTGCTGCAACCTAACGCCATGTGCACGCATCTATTGTGCATAAGCTTACAAAAGCTTAGAGGGTGGTGAAAGTGTGTGCACAAGATAAGTGCCAAGTATACCATAAATCATACATCATTGGAATAAGCGAAAATACTGAAAAGATCATGAATCATACGATATCAGAGTAAGCAGAAATATACTGGTAAGTCCATGAGTGTTATCAGCCGTACCAAGGCTACGCGATCCAAAATATAATAAGACAATCATAGATGTTGAGGATGCAATGCAATATGTAAATCCTAACGAGCCACAAATACCATCAACCTCTTCTAGGCCATATAAGTGTAAAAACATAGTAACCCAAAATGCTAAGTACTATGGATGCCATGTAAAATGCGGTGCGAATGAAATGATCATGTTAGAATGTGAAGTCGGGATAATAGTACGTAGTATCGCAGGCTACGGGGCCCACCATAAGGGACTTCTATCTAAACCAGTCCCATACAAAAATTTGGATAGTCTGACTTAATGTGGTAAACTCCGGATCTTAAGTTAGTCAGGTGCCGAACCGAAATCCTTGCTATGCGAAGGTACATGTTACAAATAGTTACGCACCACCAGCCCAAGTGGATAGTGAATGAATGAATGAATGGATATGCAATTCCTGCTCAATAAGTCCACATATCAATACGGTCGCTCTCTGGAAAAATCACCGGGGTCTATTACACTCCACTCTGACTGCCTCCTCCCTAGCTGCACAGCCTAGCGAGTGGAAGAGACCTCACTATCCGCGTAACCAACAATCTGTCAATACCTACTCGACTCGTCGATAGTGGATCCATTTACGAGCTGGTCATACTCAGCCTAGCTTATAGCCCCCTTACTCTGGTGGATAAGGCCATAACCCCTCACAACCAACTACGACACAGTGGGAGAGGTGGCCTACTGGTATTCGGCACTCGGGCGCTTATGTTCTACTCGGTCTAGATGTTGGGGCTACTCCTGGCCTTGTAGGTTATGGAATTTTCACCGAAGGACATCCTAAGTGCCCATAATGCTAGAACCAAATATTTTCAGTGTCCCATCTAGCCATCCACCATGTGCCTGTGGTGTCCATGGCCCTGATGTCACTAGGGCATATAATGATCAAGTCTATGTGAGATGCATGAGTCACACTATCCAGTCATACAGCAATCCTGCGCATACTGCGTGATAATGTGGGCACTCCATCTCGTGAGGAGTCCCGTAAATAGTCTGCCCAATTGCGTATGTAATGATCAGTCACTGCTCATATCAAGCATATATATGATGTGTATGGCATGAGTAATGGAATTATACTTAGCATGTTATAAAGTAATGAACTATCCTTACAATGCAGATGGGCCTAGAGGGCCTATACTCAACAAGTATGGGTCTATCAATGGGCCCTAAGGAGAGTTATAATGCAGACATTTAACCAACATTATTCTTATAATATGGACGTCAAACCAACATTGCTCCTAAGGTATGACACGCCATAAATGTCATTACATAACCCATGGTGGAATCACACAATGCAATAGACCTTGTATACATCTCACTGGGCTTCGACCCATGGGCCTCAAATACATCAAATGGGCCTCATCATATGGTCCTTATATATGTCAAGGTGGGCCTCAACAACGGGCCTTATACACACCACGGTGGGCCTTAATAATGGGCCTCATACACTTCAAGGTGGGCCTCAATAACGAGCCTTGAATACATCACAATTAGCCTCAACCCATGGGCCCCAAATACATCAAATGAGCCTCAATAATGGGCCTTAAATACATCAAGGTGGGCCTCCTCACATGGCCTTATATGTATACCAAGGTGGACCTCAACGGATGGGCCATAACTACATCAAGATAGGCATAAGTTATGGGCATTATATATATCCAAGTGAGCCTCAATGGATGGCCATAAATAAATGAAAATGGGCCTCATACACATACCAAGGTGGGGGCCACTTGAACTATAGATTTGTCTTATTTTTAGCCTCAAGCCCTAAAAAAACTTTTTAAAATGGTTGGACAGATTGGATGCAACACATGCATCATGGTGGGGGTCCACATGAAGGCCCACCATCATGTATATTATATATAATATAATATATAATCTACATATAATATATATATGTGTACAATATTATATATAATATAATATATATACATACATACACACACATACACACACACACACACTGCAGTCCCCCACACGTGGGGTGGGTCCCGTCGTCTAGTGTGGATGGTGCAGATAGAACACATAATTCATGGTGGATTCCAGCGTCCACAGTCAGTGGATGGTGAGAATGAAACACTTACATCATTGTGAGTCCCACGTGGGGCCCACCATAACGTTTATCTTCCATCCAATCCATTAATAAGGTCACCCGGACCTGGGGGTAGGGGAAAATAAATTTCAAATTGATCCAAAGCTTTTGTGAACCCAAATAGGGTTTCAAGGGCAGACGTTCAATCAACACTGTTTCCTGTAGTGTGGGCCACCTTAGTTCAATCTATGGCTGAGTTTTAGGGGTGGCCCACTGCCCTAAGGGGCCAACAAGATGGATGATGTGGATATTCCACATACATCATAGTGGGGCCCATAGCAGGGGACTCATGGCCCTGCCGTCCGCTGACAGCCTTGATGCAAGAAAGCGCCGCCTACGCCTCATAATAATAGTACGGCGTCGATTCTTTGCATGTCTTTTATTTTTTTATTTTTTTTATTCCTGTGGTTTTTCATAGGTGGGGTCCGCATCAAGAAATTTGACCCTGCCATTGATCCCCATAGCTCAAAACAAGCAGAACGAGACCAATATTAAATATATTTTGGGGCACAGAAATGTCATGGTGAATTTCAATGGTAAAGCCACTATTTGCTATGCTATGGCCCGCCAGAAAGTCGGATTGGCCCCATTTTTCGACTCAACGCCTAAAATAATCGGTAGAATGGAATGGACGGCTTGGATTCGAAACATACATCAAGGTGGGGCTAGTATGAGCGGCCCACCCAAGAAGTTTAGAATCAAATTGATATTTTTATTTTTTTATCGCAGTGAGTACAACCCACTGTTTGCTCACATTTCACGGTGTGGCATGTCCAGCATCCCTGGATGCTGGACGAGTTTAAATAAAACACATATTTAAGGTGGGTCCCACATGGACGTGGCCCACTCAATTGGATTAATCTGATATGTGTGTGTTCCCATCATCAAAGGGTAGGGCCCACATGGCCTGGATGGCCATGGGGTCCACTTGAGGGACGGTTTGGACACCACATACACTCATCATGTGGGCCACAAAATAATCAAAGGAATGAGAGAGAGAGAGAGAGAGATCGAGTGATGCAAGGACCCCACCACTATGGGCCCTCCCTTGCATGATTTAAAACATACATCGAGCGGGTCCCATTTCATATGGGCCCAGTGATCAGGATCAATGGTGGAGATCCTTTCTGCACCGAAATAAAAGGTCTAGATGACCACTTTTTAAACTAAAAAGTAAACATCATGATGGGGTCCATGGAGAATGGCCCCATCATTGAATGATATTGATAATCAAGGTGGGCCATCGGCCACATCTTAGGGTCCAAAGAGAGATCCATACCATCGATCGGTAGGCCTCACTTGGCCCATCATAAGAACATGAAAATCTAGCCTATAGAAGCACCCACTATTTGATCTTCTTGGTCCGTTGGAAAGCCGATCTCCTTATGTCTCACTTTGATGGTGGAAGATGAGAAATTAATGGCTAGGATGAAGGTTTTTAGGATGGGAAGGTGGGCCACATACATCACACTTTTCTCTCCATGGGAAAGCTTGCACGTGCACTTGTTTGCTCTCTTTAGTTGCTTGGAAATTGTGTAGAGAAATGAGAGAGAGAGAGAGAGATGAGATGTAAGGAGAGAGAGTGATGGGTGAGGTGATGTTTTACTTGACATGTATGGGTGTGTTAGAGAGAGGGTGAGAAAAAGTTGACTTGGTGGTTGCTTGACTTAGGGAGAAAGAAAGCATTGATTGATTTGAGTGATTGATTAATGGGACATGATGTAGAGATTCTCTTGGGATTGCAACCGCACGACATTTCTTCGAAATAAACATCGGCCCACATCTCTCTACCAGGATATCGGATCGGTGCGTGAGTCGCGGTGTTGGAACCGCGGCGACGGTGCGGTCGCAATGGTACAAGTCTCGAATTAAGCTGACTCGAATCTATAGGATACGACTTAGGGTCGCGTGTAAACATCAATTATAGGTCATGGATTGCTGAAATTCGTCGGGTAGGATGGCGAGAGTCGACAGAACAGTAAGGAGTAGCATACGGGCCTCACAGCTCTCCCCACCTAATAAAAATTTCATCCTCAAAATTTAAAACAAGACACAACTAATACAGAGTTCACAAGGGAGGAAAATCCTATCGTTATAGATATAATCATCAAACACCTAAGAGAAGGGGACAACGCCCATGAATATCAGCCTCTTACTCCCAAGACGCCTCGTCAGCACTATGATCATCCAACTAAACCATGGATCTTGGATCAGAAACGATCAAAAGTGAAACGCTAAGTAGCCTCGTAATCTCAACAGTAGGGAGCTATGTCAAAAATTTTCTAAGTCATTCAAACTTGGGGATCTAACCATTCTAAGTTCTCAACAATCATACAATGTAAGGTAGCTATCAGCAGATACATGATGTTATCCTCAGGTATTCGTAAGTTATTCCTGATCGCCGAATATGGTGCCGATAGCCTCCATAGTACCCCATTCTCGGCTCCCAGCTTCCATACGCCAGATTCTGATCCTAGGTCCTATAAGAAGGATTTTCAGTATGATTTTTTTTTTTTGTAATGTAATGAAGCATAACCACAAGCATAACTAAGTCACAAAATAACATCATCATCACATATCCACTAATATAATCATTTGGATACAATGCTGAAAGGGAAATACATATATCAAAATCAAATCTCTAGAGGACAGCTACACACTCCAAGCTCAACGTTGCTGCAACTTAACGCCACCTGCATGCATCTATAGTGCATAAGCTTACAAAAGCTTAGAGGGTGGTGAAAGTGTGTGCACAAGATAAGTGCCAAGTATACTATAAAGCCCATAAATCATACATCATTGGAATAAGCAGTAATACTGACAAGATCATGAATCATATGATATCAGAGTAAGCAGAAATATACTAGTAAGTCCATGAGTGCTATCAGCCGTACCAAGGCTATGTGATGCAAAACATAATAAGACAATAACATATGTTGAGGATGCAATGCAATATGCAAATCCTGACGAGCCATGAATACCATCAACCTCATCTAGGCCATATAAGTGCAAAAATATAGTAACCCAAAATGCTAAGTACTGCGGATGCAATATAATATGTGGTGCAAATGAAATGACCATACTAGAATGTGAAGTCGGGATGATAGTACGTAGTATCGTAGGCTACGGGGCCCACCACAAGGTACTTCTATCTAAACCAATCCCATACGTAAATTTAGATAGTCCGACTCAATGTGGTAAACTCCTGATCTCAGGTTAGTCGTGCGCCCAATTGAAATCTTGGCCATACGAAGGTACATGTTATAAATAGTTATGGACCACCAGCCCTAGTGGATAGTGAATGAATGAATGAATGGATATGCAATTCCTGCTCAATAAGTCCACATATCAGTACGGTTGCTCTCTGGGGAAATCACTAGGATCTATTACACTCCACTCCGACTGCCTCCTCCCTAACTGTACAGCCTAGAGAGTGGAAGAGACCTCACTATCCGCCTAGCCAACAGTCTGACAATACCTACTCGGCTCATCGATAGTGGACCCATTTACGAGCTGGTTATAGTCAGCCTAACTTATAGCCCCCTTACTTAGGCGAATAAGGCCACACCCCCTCCTAACCGACCACGACACAGTAGGAGATGTGGCCTACTGCTATTCGACACTTGGGCGCTGGTGTTCCACTCAGTCTAGACATTGGGCCTACTCCTGGCCTCAGAGGTTATGGGATTTTTACCCAAGGACATCCTAAGCGCCCATGGTGTTAGAACCAAATATTTTCAGTGTCCCATCTAGCTGTGGAGGCCACGGCCCTGATGTTGCTAGGGCGTATAATGATCAAGTCACACATATACGAGATGCATGAGTCACACTATCCAGTCATGCAGCAATCCTACACATACTGCGTGATAATGTGGGCACTCCATCTCATAAGGAGTCCCGTAAATAGTCTACCTAATGGCGTATACAATGATCAGTCACTACTCATATCAAGCATACATATGATGCGTATGGCATGAGTCATGGAATTATACTAAGCATGTTACAAAGTAATGAACTATCCTTACAATGCAGATGTGCCTAGATGACCTATACTTAACAAGTATGGGACTATCAATGGGCCCTAAGGAGAGTTATAATGTGGACATTTAACCAACATTATTCTTACAATGTGGACGTCAAACCAACATTGCTCCCAAGGCATGGCCCGCCATAAATGTCATTATATAACCCATGGTGGAATCATATAATGCAATAAACTTTGTATACATCTCACTGGGTCTCAACCCTTGGGTCTCAAATACATCAAATGGACCTCATCATATGGTCCTTATATATGTCAAGGTGGGCCTCAACAACGGGCCTCTTACACACCACGGTGGGCCTTAATAATTGGCCTCATGCACATCAAGGTGGGCCTCAATAATGAGCCTTAAATACATCACAATGGGCCTCAACCCATGGGCCCTAAATACATCAAATGGGCCTCAATAGTGGGCCTTAAATACATCAAGGTGGGCCTCCTCACATGGCCTTATATGTATACCAAGGTGGGCCTTAACGGATGGCTCATAACTACATCAAGATAGGCCTCAATTATGGGCATTATATATATCCAAGTTGGCCTCAATGGACGACCATAAATAAATCAAAATGGGCCTCATACACATACCAAGGTGGGGGCCACTTGAATTATAGATCAGTCTTATTTTTAGCCTCAAGCCCTAAAATAAGCTTTTCAAAATGGTTGGACAGATTGGATGAAACACATGCATCATGGTGGGAATCCACATGAAGGTCCACCGTCATGTATATTATATATAATATAATATATAATCTACATAATATATATATATAATATAATATATATACATACATATATACACACACACACATACACACTGCAGTCCCCCACACGTGGGGTGGGTCCCACTGTCCAGTGTGGATGATGCGGATAAAACACATAATTCATGGTGGATTCCCCCGTCCATGGTTTATGGACGGTGTGAATGAAACACTTACATCCTTGTGGGTCCCACGTGGGGCCTACCATAACGTTTATCTTCCATCCAATCCATTGATATGGTCACACGGACCTGGGGGCAAGGGAAAAACAAATTTCAGATTGATCCAAAGCTTTTATGAACCCAAACAGGGTTTCAAGGGCAGACGTTCAATCAACACTATTTCCTGTAGCGTGGGCCACCTGAGTTCAATCTATGGCTGAGTTTTGGGGGTGGCCCACTACCTTAAGGGGCCAACAAGATGGACGGAGTGGATATTCCCCATACATCATAGTGGGGCCCACGGTAGGGGACCCATGGCCCGGCCCTGCCCGTCTGCCAAGTCGGCAAAGAAAGCGACCCTACGCCCGACAAAGAAGAAGAACCGGTGTCTGCTTGAAGAAGTCGCGGATTACCGAAATTCATCGAGAAAGATCGCGGGGGTCGATGGAATAGTACAGATAAGGATACGACCCTCACACTTGCGCTTAATTGATTAAGAGGAAGTTTGAATATAATGTTAATCTGAATCATAAAACACATCCAATTTGTCTTCAGTAAGACATACTAGAAGTTCTTATTGTTAATAAGTGAATCATTGATAGATGGTGAGAATCAAGTCTGGAGAATTTTATCCACTTTAAAAAAAGAAAAGAACCAGTTAAAAAATAGGAGATAGACAAAATGGCCATGCATTGTGAAAATTTTGGAAAAGAATGCAAAAATAAAATGAATGAATAAAAATTGACTGTCGATATAAAATAAAAAACTGGAAAAAGAAGGAGAAAGGGATAAGTTCGGAATTAGTACTTAAGTTTTAAACTAATCTTAAAGTGATGAGCATGGCTAATATGATGAATTGATAGTATTCGTATGGAAAGTAAGTTGACTTTTACTAAGCACATTGAAAAACATGATATGCAAATTATGCTTCGATTAAATGGATAAGAACTTATTTGATGGGTTGCTTATGTGATTGGGTTCTAGGTTTTCAAAATCTCACTTTCGTATCTTATTTCTACCCATTCATACTTGAGTGCACAAAAGATTGTTTTCTGAAAAAGGTTTTAGACATTGAGCATTGAGGTTTATTACACGCATAATTTGCTCAGGACTAGCAAAATACTGGTTGGGGATTGTGTTAAGGGTCAAATATTGTTTATTATCCCCTAATTATATCTTAGTTTTATGAATATAATACTGCTTAATGTCCTATTTTACTCGTGTTTGTGTTGCAAGATGAATTTAAGAGCTTAGATTGGAAAAGGTGCTAAAAGCATGGATTTGACACTCAAAGATTGTAAGACCCATATCCTAGACCGTACTGTTCCGTAGGCTTCTGCAGTCCTCCAGTCGAATTCTGGTGACCCGCGATCTATTATCAGCGTTTGCACGCGATCCCAAGTCGTGTCTTATATATCAGAGTCGGCTCGACTCGAAACTTGTACCTTAGCGACCATGCCATCACCGCGGTTCCGATGCCGCGTCTCATACACCAAGGCGATCAGGAGTTATGGGCTTGCATTCAGTTCGAGGAAATTGCCACGCATTTACAAACCCAAGAGAACATCACATCAATCCCATTAATCAAGTACACATCATGTCAAGTACAAACAACCCCTCCAAAGTCAACTCTCTCTCTATCTCTTACACACCCTTACATATCAAGTACACATCACTCACTCCCCATCACTCCATCACTCACTTCCCCATCCCTCTCTCTCCTTACAACTCTCTCTCTCTCTCTCTCTCTCTCTCTCTCTCTCTCTCTCTCTTCTCGACCTATTCTCCATTTTCATGCAACCATCTGTGGCTCTCCATGAGAGAAGCTAGTGTGGCCCACTCCCTACCACCCAATCCTACCATCCATGATCCACCTCAACCATTGAATTCATTCATTAGAGCTTTATCATGCGTTGGTGGAAGAAGGAAGAGGAGATCTAACGGTGGGTGTTTTGTAAGTTTAAATTTTAGTTTTAGTGATGGACCAAGTGGTGCCCACCGATTGATGGTATGGATTCCATTTGGGGCCCATCTTGATGTATGTATTAGAGGGGCACATAGTGGCGGGGCCCCTCCATCACATCGTCCTTCTATATATATATATATATATATATATATATATATATATATATATATATATATATATATCTCCTTTTTCTGTTGTGGGACCCACCATGTTATACATGTGAAATCCACACTGCTTGATCGTGTGGTCCAATAGATGTGGGACTCATTGCAATGTATGTGAGTGACATCCACAATGTCCATCAATGGACTGTGGGACCACCTGATGTATGCATTTTATGTCCATCCTACTGCACACGTGGCCCCCTTGATGTATGTATTTTATTCAACACTGTTCATCTGGTCAACAGGTCCCATGTAACAGGCAGCTGCTGCTGCACCAGACGCCAGCAAGTTACGTGGACCCCACCACCATGATGCATGCAGTTTATATCCATGCCATCCGTGCTGAGTGCAGCACGTGGGGCCCACCTTGATGATGTATGAATCTGCGCCGTCCATCAGTTGGACGTCCAATAACATACAGTTGCTGGATTGTTAGTAAGTTCTGTGGGCTCCATCCCACCGTCAATCCGTCTAGACATCCAACCATTTGGACGTTGGATTTTTTTAAATAATAATATAATCATAATATAATAATGATAAATATATAGATGTAGTGGTCCTTGGATCTCACCCACATCGTCCATTTGTTTACTATCCAGACTACCCGTCTGATGGACGATGGGCAAGCCCCATGTAGCTGTGACGTCAGCAAGTTCCACTAATCAGATCATGAGATATGTGTTATATCTCAACCGTCCATCTGTGGGTCCCACGTAGGGACCCACCTGTGATTTATGTCTCTCATCCTCACCGTTCAGCATCTGGACGGTGAGCTCCCACCCACTCCACACGTGTGGTATCCACACTGTCTAGTGCAAGGATGGTGGGATCCACCGTGATGTATATGTATTATGTCTGCACCGTCCATCTGGGGACGTGGGGCACGCCATGATGTATGTGTTCTCCACTCTGTCCATCTATTTATCTAAGTTGTCCAGCTGTGTTGACGTGGACCCACCGTAATCTATGTGATTTATCTGCACTATACACGGTGCTGCGGGGCTCTGTATTGACGTATGTGTTTTGATCCACACCGTCCAATGTTTGGACGGTGCTGGACAGGTTGGATAGTGCTGTGGACACTAGCCATGATGTATATTTTGATCCACACCATCCAGAATGTCTAGACGGTGCTAGACCACCTTTGAACGGTGTTGTGGACCCCACACTCAATGTATGTATTATGTATCTACACCGTCCAATATTCTGGACAGTGCTGACCACCTTGATGTATTTATTGTATTAACATCGTCCATCCCTGGACACGGTCGTGGACCCCACCTTTGATGTACATGTTTCATCTGTCCATCCATCTGACGGTGGGCACCACCTTGATGTATAAGTCTTATCTTGGACTGTCCAGCAACTGCTAGACGGTGGGACCCTCAGCAGATGTATTTATTATCCTCGTTGTCCATCTGTTTGGCAGTTGTGGCCCCACCCCACACGTACTGCATGTGTGAGGGGTGGGGCCCACCTTGTTTGTAGACATGTGACATCCAGGCTGTCCAGTGTGGTCCACCTTGATTTATCTATTTATTTTATCCACACCATTCAGATTATACAGGATGGTGCTGGACAACAATTGGACAGTGCTGATTTACATAGACAATGTTTGAATGGTGTTGATTTACCTGGACAATGTTTGGATAGTGTCGATCATCATTAGTTGGCCATGTGCCCCATGGAATGACAGTGTACAGTGATACACATGTTACACCTACAACTATTGAAATGATTTTTTGTGTGATCCAAGCCCACTTGAGGCCCATTAGTGCAACCCATTCATGAGGTCCATCATGATGTATATTTGAGGCCCATGTGATAGGACCCACCTGCCTTATATTTAAGGCCCATATGATGGGGCCACCTGCTTGAATCTGAGGCCCACGGGCAAGCCCATTATGATGTATTCGTGGCCTATGGGCAAGACCCATGGATATGTATATTAGGCCTAGATGCGTGGCCCATTTGATGCATATGAGACCCATCTGTAGGGCCCACATGTTATGTATTGGAGGCCTATGAGCAGGGTTCACCTGTTGTGTATATGAGGCCTATTGGTGCGGCCCATTAATGCGGCCCACTCATTGTATATGGGGACCATTGGTGTGGCCATTGATGCTACCCACTTGATGTATATTGAGGCCTATGGGTTATGGCCCATTATGATGTATATTGAGGCCCATGGGCCGTAGCCCATTATGATGTATTTGAGGACCATGAGTCGTGGCCCATGGTGATGTATATTAGGCCCGTTTATTTGGCTCATCGTACATTAAGCCATTGTGTGAGGCCATGGGCCCACTATATGTTTGGCTCTATATAAGCCACTGCTTGGGAGCAATGTTGGTTAAATGCCCATATTGATGGGCAATGATGGTTTAATGTCCACATTATGACCTTCCCTTAGGCCTTGTTCGGCCGATTGTCGAGACTGATTCTGTTTATTAAGGCCTATTTCGATTATTGAATTGTTGAGATCTATTCTGATTGTCCAGGCCAATTTCGATTGTCGAGGCCGATTCCACATATAGAGGCTAATTTCGATTGTCGAGGCCGATTGTCGAGGCTAATTTCGATTATCGAGGCCGATTTTGATTGTGGAGGCCAATTCCGATTGTCGAGGCCAATTTCGATTGTCGAGTCATATCTGATTATCGAGGCTGATTTCATTTATCGAGGCCGATTCTGATTGTGGAGGCCGATTTCGATTATTGAGGTTGATTCCTCTTATCGGGACCGATTCTGATTGTCGACGCTGATTGTTGAGGCTGATTTCGATTGTCGAGGCCAATTGCTAAGGCCGATTCCGATTGTCAAGGCCAATTCCGCTTATCGAGGCCGATTTCAATTGTAAAGGCCGATTCCGCTTATCGAGGCCGATTTCGATTGTCGAGGCCGATTCCAATTGTGGAGGCTGATTCCTCTTATCGAGGCCGATTCCAATTATCGAGGCCGATTCCGGTTGTCGAGGCCGATTACTGAGGTCGATTCCGATTATTGAGGCCAATTCTGCTTATCGAGGCCGATTCCGATTGCCGAGGACGATTGTTGAGGCCGATTCTAATTGTTGAGGCTGATTCCAATTGTAGAGGCCGATTTCGCTTATCGAGGCCAATTTCAATTGTCGAGGCCAATTCTGCTTATCAAGGCCGATTCCGATTGTCGATGCCGATTCCGATTGTCAAGGCTGATTCCATTTATTGAGGCCGATTTCGATTGTCGAGTCCGATTGTTGAGGCCGATTCTGATTCCAATTGTCAAGGCCGATTCCGTTTATCAAAGCCAATTCCGATTGTCGAGGCTAATTCCGTTTGTCGAGGCTGATTCTAATTGTCAAGGTCGATTATCAATGCCAATTATGAGTATGTGATAGCATAGCATCATATACATATCTATACGCATCATCTGCATGTTATTATGAGATATGGTTGACCATCGCATATGTCATTGGGTAGGTTGTTATGAGACTCCCTGATAGGTGAAGATTGTCTCATATGAGCGCAGGTATGTGCAGGATTGATGCATGACTGGATTGTATGACTCATGCATTGTGTGTTTAGATTACTGTACGCCTTAGCGACATCAGAGTCGTGGCCTCTATATGTATGTCGTAGATGGCTAGATGAGACACCAAAAATGTTTGGTTCAAGCATCTGGGTACTTTGGATGTCCGTGGGTGAAAGTCCCTAACCTCCGTGGCCAAGAGACACCCCAACGTTTAGACTGAGTCGATACATGAGCGCCCGAGTGTCGAATACCAGTAGGCCGCATCTCTCACTGTGTCATGGTCGGTTAGGAGGGGGTGTGACCTTTTTTGCCCGAGTGAGGGGGTTGTAGGGTAGGCTGAGTTTGACCAGCTCCAAAATGGGTCCACTATCGATGAGCCGGCCAGGCATTGGTATACTACTGGCAGGCGGGTAGTAGGTCTTTTCCACTCTTTGGGCTACGCGGCCGGCTGGGGCGGTAGCTAGCTTGGAGTGTACTAGACCCCGATGATGATCCCAGAGACGTACAATATTGATTTGTGGAACAGGAGTTGCGTACTCAACATTATACTCATTCATTTATTCACTATCCACATGGGATGGTGGTGCGCAACTAATTATTATGTGTACTTTCGCAATGGCCAGGATTTCAGTTGGGACACGTTACTAACCTGAGATCAGGAGATTACCACATTGTGTCTTACTATCCAAATTTAGGTACGAGACTAGTTTGGATAGAATTCCCTTATGATGGACCCCATAGCCTATAATACTACGTATTATCATCCCGACTTTACTCCAGCTTGGTCATTTCATTCGCATCGCATATTGCATTACATCTATGACATATGACATTTTGAGTTGCTATGTTTCTGCACTTATATGGCCTAGACAGACTTAGCAGCATTTGCATATTGCTTAACATCCTCAGTATATGATATTGACTTATTATATTTTTACACCGGATAACCTCGATATGGCCATTAGCATTCATGTCTTGCATCGCATAGCCTTGGTATGACTAATAGCATTCATGGACTTACCAGTATGTTTTTGCTTACTCTGATATAGTATAATTCATGATCTTGCCTGTATTGCCGATTTTAAGATGATTTATGACATTATAATGTATTCTTGGCACTTACCTTGCGCACACACTTTCACCACCGTCTAAGCTTTCTATAAGCTTATGCATGATAGATGCGTGCAGGTGGCATTAGGTTGCAGCAGCATCAAGCTTGGAGCGTGCAGTAGACTTCTGGAGTTTTGATTTCTGATATATGTATTTCCCTTTCAACATTGTATTCAAATATTTATATTAGTGGATATGTGATGATGATGCTGCCTTTGTGATTTGGGTATACTTGTGGTTATGCTTCTTACGAGATAAACGTACATTAGAAAATCCTCCTTGTAGGATCCCAAGATCGGAACCTGATGTATGGGCATTAGGAGTTGAGAATGGGGTATTACAGAAGTTGTTGGCACTGGATTTTGCGATCAGGAATTTTGTGAGCCCGGTTTCCGAGTTTGGGGCGTGACAAAGATTACTAAGGCAAAGAATTGATCTTAGAAGACAAAGATTAAAGATTTCAAGGTCCCAAGATTCAAGAAAACCAAGTGGAGAAGGAAATAAGTCGAAAGAACAAGTGCAAAATTCATATTGACTGTGTCATCGATCACCGTGTAAGTGTTATAGTTTATATCAGTCTATATCCCTGTCGGTTGTCAAATTTGTGATAACAAAATCAGTGTTATATAACTTGTATAAGTGAAGCTCTTTCCAAGATCAACTCTCTTGAACAAGCAAAGTTCACAACAAGCAAATATTACAAGTACAAAGATCAACCTTGACTTCAAGTATTGCTCACAAGACAAGACTCAAGAATGCAAGATTTCAAGAAGAGTACAAGGCAGTTCGTAAAGAACTCAAGACACTTTCGAGGTTGAGCTACATCAAGACTTCAAGGCTTAAACTTCAAGGTCACTTGTTCCTAATGTTTTCGATGTCCTTACTTCTTGATTGGAGTTTGTTTGACCATAGGTTGACCTTAGAAGTAGGCCATTTAGGATACATAAGTCATATGTATATGACACTTGTGTTTGGGCAGTTCGAGGACTTGTCCTAGGCTTTCTTCGACTAGTCCTAACTCTACTTCGACCAGTCTAAGAAATTCCTCGAGCAGTCGTAAGTTTGTTACAAAATCCGGATAATTTCTGTTAGGCTTCGACCAGTCCTGGAATCTGTTCGACCAGTCGAAGGAACAGTGTCAACTACTTCTACGACCAGTCGAAAATCTTCGATTCAAAGTCCAGCAATAAATTACAAGTTCTTCGACCAGTCGAAGGTGACCTACGACCAGTCGAAGGAGGCCTTCGACCAGTCGTAGAACGGTCAAAGCTTATCGCGCCCAATTTTTTTCAAATCTGTTATTTCTTCGACTAGTCGAAGAGCTCCCTAGACCAGTCGAAGATGCGATCTGCTCACCTATAAATAGAGCACGAAACTCAGAAGAATTTAAGCAATTAATTAATCCATTCAAGCCAATCTTCGTCAAACTTCTGAGAGATAATTTTGTACTCCATCTAAGCTAAGTGTCTTATTTTATACTCTCTTTCTTTAGCTTTATTTAATTGATTTTGTTTCTGCTATTCCAATCTAATCTGAAAAGAGGAATTGTTATTCCCTTTCTTTGGAATCAAAATCAATTAAGGCAAGCCCTATTTGGTTTAATTTAAAATATATTAGAACTAGAATCATAGTAATTGAGTACTAGACATTGAACTTGGACATTCAATCATTTACTCTGACTTGGTTCTACCGGGCTGCTACAACGAAGGAGATAATCAGGTATTTTACATTTAATTGAAAATTCCTTTCTGTTTTGGTTTCTTGTAACGACCCGTAAATTTCCGTACATTGGGTCGAATACCACCTCGACCAGAAATCACGTAGGATTAAATTCTTTAGAAATTTAACAAAGTTAACTAAGTACTAAACTCGATTAGCCATGAAATCCGTTAGGATCGCTTTAAATACGATCTGCAAGACCCAAAAGTTGCAGAATCATTGACGCTAGGTTACCCTAAAGTTTAGAACCAAACTCATTTCCCGTCTGCTCTCGGGAATGAAATGAAACTTCGTATTAGGTGTAGATCGCACATCGGGAGTCCGATTAACCCGAAGCTAAGGAACTAGGACCGCCCCACTGGGCTTAACAATCATCTCAAAAATCAGCTCCATCCGATGTTCCATGGCCATTCGCTTCGATCCGGAGCGAGGGTGTGTGAAAAACACTATTCCCATTCCAAATTAAATATCTGGAATAGTGATCTGGCATCATTCGTTGACGCGTCAGTATTAAGCAACCTGACCGTCAGAATCAGACCAAATTACACCCTCGGATTAAGAAAGATTTCAGGAACATTTACATGTACTTGGAATTTCTGATCATGGCCCACTGACCGTCGAACTGAAAGTGGTCCGCCACGTGCGATCTGGGAATCCGATCGAGTCAAAAACGTAATCCCACGTAGATCCATAGATGGTGAGCTTAAGTCTGACGTTTGGTTCAAGGAGGGCCACGGAACCTCCCTTTTGAAATTTGGAAAAGTGACGAATATCCTATATTAGCAGAGTAACCTTTGACCAGAGTATTTTGAGAAAATGTTTTTGCTATAAAAGAGCTTAGAACAGCCCCTCTCACAGCCATACGAATTTGGGATAAAACCCTAGAGAGAGAGAGAGAGAGAAAAGTGAGAGAATAGCTTGGAGTTTGTGGGCGATCTTCCTCCTATTGCTTCCATTCATCGCACGGCCTACACCGCCCCGTTCTAGGTGTTTTCCCGGCGGTTTCCATTCCGTTTGAAGGTAAGAAACCCTAACCCTAGGTCTGATTTAAGGTAGGATCGATGTGGGTTGTGTAACGACTAACCGATTCCGATCTTTAGGCTATAAAACTCCCGTATACGGAAGATTTACTACCCTTGCTGATTCGTTGCGTTTCAAAAGGCAAAGGTGAGGACTTTAAGTGTATAAGTTACGGTTTTCAACGCTTTCAATGTCAGATAATGGTAGATTCATGATCTGCTTGCAATTGCACATGTACAAGTGCTTTCCGTTTCCTGTTTCGATTAACGTTGCAAAATATGGAATTTCACATACTCTAGGTATACGTAGAAATACCGTATACGTATTTTTTTGGATAAATGTTTGACATGTTTATTTAATGTATGATTATATAATATATGAATAAAATACTAGTTTGGCGAAAGGAATCGCCAAAATACATGTTCACTTGTAAATGCGACGTATGTTGAAATTGTGTATTTTAGAAATACCGTATACGTATTTCTTTTAGAATAATGTTTGACATATTTATTTAATATATGCTTATACAATACATGAATAAAATACCAGTTTGGCGAAAGGAATCGTCGCAATCTATGTTCACTTGTAAACACTATGTATGTTGAAATTGCGTATTCTAGAAATACTGCATATGTATAAATTTTGGAAATGTAATTGTCATGATTATTTGTCGTATGAATATGGTATGCGTGGATAAAATAACCGCTTGGCGAAAGAATAGCCCTAATACGCATTTGTTAACATATGTCGTGTATGTTGGAATAGTATATTCTAAGTGTTCGCATAGATGCTTGTGTGTGTAAATGTTTGTGTGTTAGTGCCTTAGAGAGGTGCTGATATGGGATTCCCGACTCCCTTAGAGACATGTAGGACCCCCCTCCATGCGGTGGTTAGCTATAACCATCACTTGAGATGTGGATGTAATTGTATCCCTATGTGTATAGTGCTTTACAACATGCTTTACAACATGCTTTACAACATGCCTTACTTCATGCTTTACTTCATGCTTTATAACATGCCTGCTAACATGCTTTACTTCATGCTTAACTTCATGCCTTACAACTGTTTGAGTTTGGGACTATGCCTATAATCCAAGCATCCGGTACCAGACTTGCGGTTGTGGCTGAGATTCATATCGCCACAACGGACGTGTCTGGTGAACTCGAGTCGTACTTCGGTTGGCGATAGTGGTTGGCCACACGGAGTGCTTTTGCGCTCCATATCGCTCAACTTGTGGTGCGCTCGAGCTAGTCAGGCCCGTCAAGTAAACCGGAGTGTATATGTATGTTCACCATGTTTGGTCGCTACTGCTTGAACCTAGGGTACCAAACTTACCAGTGGCGATCCCGTTAACCATGGTACCTCGATCCGCTAAGACGCATGAGTCGGGCATGGTGGTATGGGACACCGTGGTCGAGCTGTCGGCCTACGCTGGGGTCATGTGCCTCCCCGTAGTGACCATTGCGCAACCAAACTCGTGAGCCGATTATGGTGGTATGGGACACTATATTCGAGCTGTCGATACTTACGGCGAGAGCCGAGTACGGTGAGACCTGTGCTCGTGCTGACGGGCGACGAGTCCTCCGTAGTATCTTCGGGTATACTCCAAGTGTCTGTGATTGGCGACTAGTCCTTCACAGTAACTAGAGTATGAGTTGAGCCGAGTACGGTGAGACTTGTACTTGAGCTGACGGCTAGTGATTGAGCCAAGTACGGTGAGATATGTACTTGAGCTGACGGCCAGCAATTGAGCCGCATACGGTGAGATCTGTATCCGCGCTGACGGGTGACGAGCCCTTTGCAATGCCTTCACTACGCTTCTCAAACCATAATATCGTATGAGTTTAGCTAGGATTGACGACCCTAGAATGGATCATGTTTGGGAATGATACAAGGGAGGTACCTTAGTTTCCCAATACTGCTGGTTGAAATGGACTAATAAAAACTTGGTAATCATGAGCATCATCGCACCGCATGTGCTTTGTAGATGTGGCGCACTGAGGGAGTAAGCATTCGCGAACGTAAGATGATGTCGCTTGAGGGTGGTTTGGCAAGGGCATACAGCATCATGTCATATCATTTTTGCATTTAACAAGAGTAGTTAGAAATGTTTGAATTGTACTGTTTTATCATTACTGCTTGATTGATTTGATAACATGTTAACCTATGCTTTATTGTTCCACTGAGTTAGCTACTCACTCCCACGTTACGGGACGGTGTTTGCAACACCCACCAGACTCTGTCACAGGTGTAGATGGCGCCTGTTCGGGAGAGCCGGAGCTCGACTTCGAGGAGGATCAGGAGGAGTTCTCCTTTATGCAGTACTCTGACGGCTATGCTTAGGCCGACTGCATCGCGGGGATTCCAGGGCTTATCTACGGAGTTGTATTTTGATTTTTGACTTAGAAATAATACATATATATTGGTACTCAGTTAGTACTCATACTCTGGAGTTCACAAAATTTTGTTACTTTACATATTTTGAATATACAATTTCAGTCTTCCGCTTGCCTTTATACAATTGAACTGGAGTATGAATTACTGTTTTGGTATAATCTCATTCATGTTTATTGTGCTAACTCAGACAACATTTAACCATCATTGTGTATGTTGCATAAGTGATGCGTTGGAACTCGGGAGTTGAGTTCATACTCGACCCCCGAATTTCAGGGCGTTACATTTCTTTTAAGATTTGCCAGAAAAATCTTATTGTTTTGGTTATCTGAGTAGAGCCAGGAAAACTCAGAAGTAGGGTTTTTTTAATTGTGTAAGCCCACAGACAAAGGCACAATTGTAAAGGTTTTGGGTGAACCTGTGAAAACCTATTTTGTTAGTGAACGCTAATATCCCCCGTGTGAGGATATTAGGAGTGGAGTAGCATTCTGTGTGGTTATTGTTTAACAGTTGGTGAACACACAGGCAAACCACTATAGTCCCTTGTGTTGTGGGTGAATGATTTACATTTCTAATCTTTAATATTCATTTGTGGGATGTATGTGTGGTGGTGAATGTTGTAATAATTTAATTCAAGCATTGTGGGAATTTTGTAATAATTTAGAATTTACTTTCCACTATTCCTTTATCTGCTTGAAATTCAATTTCTTTTAAAGTTGTTCCAGCAAGGTTGCCCTGCCATTTTTATGGTGTATGGCTATCCCTAGAACAATACATTTGTGATTACACTTTATTTCAATTTGTGCTTAATTCTGTATTCCTCTTTGGTTTGAGATTTAATATAAAGATCTTTCTAGAAATAAGGTTGTCCTACCATAAACTCTGGTTTTTGGTGAAAGGTTGCCCTTAGAACAACATTTGTATCAATCCCTCAAGATCAGATTTTTGAGGTTGTTTTACTTTCCTGCATTGTGATTTATTTTGGCTATCATATTTGTTTTTAATTTCGCTGTTATAAGATTTATTTGGCATTGTCCTATTCACCCCCCCTCTAGGACATATAGCTAGGCCTTTTCAAGTGGTATCAGAGCTTAATAGCTCGTTCTTATTACTTTTTATTTGGATTTATTTCATGAGCTAACGATCTAAGCTATTTAAAAAGATGTCAAATTTTGATAGCCTTTCGGTCTCGAGGCCTCCACCATTTGATGGCTCCAACTATGCCTATTGGAAAGCCAGAATGAGAATCTTCTTAGAATCAATGGATGAGAGTGTGTGGCGAGTCACAGTGACCGAATGGAAAACTCCTACCATTGAAGTAACTAAATCCGACGGTTCAAAAACTATGTTTGTACCTGCTTATTATTTATGGACCACTCTTCAGAAAAGTGAGTATAGTGCCAATGCTAAAGCACTAAATGCAATCACTTGCGCACTATCACTGGATGAGTTCAAAAGAATCATATCCTGTGATACTGCGAAACAAACCTGGGATATACTAGAAATGGCACACGAGGGTACATCAATTGTCAAAAAGTCTAAAGTCCAACTCCTTACAACCAAATTTGAAGAAATTCATATGGAGGGAAATGAAATGTTTATGAACTTTTACACTAGACTAAATGACATTGTAAACTAAATGTGGGGTCTTGGCGATAAAATCCCATAAAGTAAAGTGTGTGCAAAGATATTACACTCACTTCCTGAACGGTTCAATTCTAAAGTAACCACGATCCAGGAATTTCGTGATATGGATAATATGAGGGTAGAAGAACTAGTTGGTTCTTTACAAACCTATGAGTTAAACTTTAAAGCTCTTAAAGGTAAATCGATTGCTCTAAAATCCTCTAAATGTAATTTAGAAGAAAAATCTGATTCAGAAGATGATATGGCTCTTTTGCTTAAGAAATTCTACAAGATTTTTAAAAGCAAGAAAAGGGTTGATTTCCAAAAATCAAACGATAAGAAGAAGTTTAGACTCAAATCTCGAAAATCTCTGAAAGATAGTCAATGTTACAACTGTCAAGAATATGAGCATTTGGCAAATAGATGTCCCAAAAAGGACAAACTCAAGAAGAAGAGTATGTTGGCTACGTGGGATGAATCATCTGATTCTGAAGCTTCTTCTGAATCAGAAGATTCTGAAACTGAGTTAGGGAATGAAGTTAAAGCACTTATGACTCTAGCCAAATTCACATTTTCAGATAATGACTAAACAAGTGAAGAAAATCTGAGTAGTGAATATGAAAATGAAGATGATCTTCAAGATGCTTACAATGCCCTATACAAAGAAAGTAGTAAAATTGCTGTTAAACTTAAACTTCAAAAAGAAAAGTTTTCTAAACTCAAAGAATGTTTTGAATCACTTGTCTTAGAAAAATCACAAATTTCAGATTGTTTTGAAAAATCAAAATGCGATTTGGAATACAAAAATTCTTTAATTGTTGATTTGAAATCTGAGATTGAAAATCTCAAAAAGGAAGTATCTTCTCTTCTGAGTCAAAAGGACACATGGAAATATGCCCAAGGTGATCCAAAGTTAGAAAAACTCTTATCCGGATCAAGAAAATGTGGCGATCTATCCAGGCTGGGCTATGATAAAAATTTATCTCCTAAACAACAGTATACTCCTCCTATGTTTGTGAAAGGAGAGTCCTCAAACTCAAAAGGGAAAAATACTTATCAAGGTTTTTTTAGAAATTCAAAAACTCTTCAAAAACTTAGAAGCAGCCATGTCAACTTTAATCAGAAATGAAATCCACTAGCTGAAAAGATAGTAGATTTACTCAAGGAGCTCCTAAAACCTAACTCTATAGGTTATTCTTACAACTATAAACAAAAGAAGACTAACTATGTTCCTAAACCCAAAACAGTTATGAAATGGGTTCCTAAAGTCACCTTCAAAGCTCACGTTGCCTTCAAAGCAACAAGTCATTCAAAGTGGTACCTAGACAGTGGATGATCCAGGCATATGATAGGTGACAAAAATTTATTCACGGATCTAAAAGATATGACTGATGGTTTAGTCACATTTGATGATGGTAGCAACTGCAAGATTATAGGCCAAGGTACAGTTCAACTTTTTAATCTTCCTATGTTTAAAAATGTTTTATATGTTGAAGGCCTAAAACATAACTTACTTAGCATATCTCAGATATGTGATAATAACTATAGTGTTCGGTTCTCTAATCAAAGCTGTGAGATACTAAATAATAAGGGTTCTGTAATATTAACTAGACGAAGATCGTCTGAAAATTGCTATATCATTAGCGAATCTAGCTCATCTAATCAAACATGTTACATGGTCCATACAGACGAGACTGATTTATGGCACAAACGTCTTGGACATGTTCATTATCGAAATTTATATAGATTGAGCAATCAAGAATTATAAGAGGTTTACACAGCTTGTTTGGATGCAACGAATGCTAAGTAATTATGGAATCAAACAGGATTCTATGTTATTACATTGTGATAATTCCAGTGCAATAAATAGTTCAAAAAATCCTATTCAGCATTCTCGTACTAAGCACATTGACATTAGATTTCATTATATTCAGGAATTAGTAGAAGAAAAAGTTATATCTCTGGAATATATTCCTACTGAAGATCAAAGAGCTGATATTTTCACAAAACCTCTTGATAAAATCAGGTTCAATAAGATGAAATTTGATCTTGGCATGTGTATTTCAAAATGATTATTTAGGCCAACGTGCATCATAGTGTATATATTTGCTAGGTTTAATTCCATTTTCGTTAAAAAATTGCAAGAAATATGTATTTTTGGACTTCCTTCGATCTGTCGTGAGTATACTGGACCAGTTGACCTTCGACCGGTCGTAGATACCTACGACTAGTCGTAGATCTCGAAAATCACTTAAATTTGGGGATTTTTACTTTCTTCCTCATTTCGTTTTTCCTTTCTAATGAGCCGAGCTTCGACTTGTCGAACCCACCATTCTTGTTCTCCAAGGTTAGTGTTCCATTTACGTTTTTCTTGTAAATCTGTGTCTAGATTGCTTTCTTTTCTTACTTGAAGCTTTCTATTTAGGATTTCATTAAGATTTGGGGTTTGGATTTTGAAAAATCTGATTGAAGTAAACCCATTTCTCAATCATTTGCAACTCTTTATTTCCGTGTTATTGTTGTTGCATATGTCTTCTAGAGGTAGAAAATCCACTTCCTGTGGTCCTTCTTCTTCCTCCAGATCGACCAAACGTCATCTTCTTGAGCCCAATAATGATCCATCTTATGTTACGGACCTTAGAGCTCGTAATGTTATTGTTGAATATCCTGTTGATATTAATCATATTGCACCTTTTGATATCCTTCCTATGCTTGAAGCTGTAGGTTGGGTTAACTTCTTGCATTGGGGTGGGCCTGCATACCGGTCCATTGCCCAATCCATGTTTACATGTATTAGTGACTTCTCACTGGATAATTTAACTTTTAAAATATCTACTAGTGAAGGGCCATGTGAAATTGATCGTCATTTAATTTCAGCCCTTATGGACATTCCTGTGAATGATGAGGGTATTCCTATTCATAATTTGACTGATAAACCCTCTGTATCTGAAAAACGTATGCTCACTAGAGACTTGTGCAACATGGATGTTCATTGGACTAAAAAAGGGAATGCACTTCCCGAGAGGTAGTTGTTACCCAAATACAGAGTATTCCACAGAATCTTTGTGTCTAATCTGTATCCTCGGTCAGGTAATAAAACTGACTTGACTTCATTTATGGTTCATGTTATTCATGCTATTTCCAGTGGTACTCAGATTTATTTGCCATCCTTAATCTGTCATTTCATTCTTTAGTTTAGACTCCATCCTGGTCATAGTGACATCCCTTTTGGTTATTTAATGACTGTATTGGCTACACATATGTTGGTCGATATACCAGTTAATGAGGCACCTATCCATCATCTGATTTTCAACAACTCTAATCTCAATAAGATGAAGCTAGAATTACTTCCTGAACAAGGTGGTAATGGTGGTGGTGCTGGTCATGAAGAAGCGGGGGATGACATTAATATGGATGACATCTTTGAGGAACTGGATTCTGATTCAACAAATGATCCAGATTTTGTACCATCTGATTTTGATGTACGTCTGAGTGCATTGGAGGGTAAAATTGAGAATTTGAATGAAAAGATGGAAAACATGTCTATTGCTCATGATTCTCAATTCAAGTACATGCGAAAATATCTTAGGCGATTGAACAAAGGCATGCACCAACTTAATCCCTCTATTCTTGCTCCGTCTTCTAGTTCTAATTCTGACTAGTCTATAAGGGATTTTCTGGTTTGTAATAACTTTAATTCTTAGCACTAAGTCATCTGATTTGTAATTAGCTACTATTTTTCTTTTATGGTGGATATTTGTTTATTATGATACTATGCTGATTTTGAGTTGGATAGTTTCTGTTTTTCTGCTATTATCTCATATCTCATCATATTTCCTCTCATATATCCCTTTATATTGTTATTTTCTTTGTCATATTGTGACAAAAAGGGGGAGAATGGTTATGTTTCTTAGGGGGAGTATGTTTGGAATGGTTGAATGCGTTTATGTTTCTGGTTTATGTTTCTCTAACTCTATCCGATTATTCTACTTTTATCTTGGTTATCTTGGTTATATCTTGTTATGTGTTCTGTCACTAATTTGACAAAGGAGGAGATTCCAAGTGCTATAGTTTATATCAGTCTATATCCCTGTCGGTTGTTAAATTTGTGATGACAAAATCACTGTTATGTAACTTGTATAAGTGAAGCTCTTTCCAAGATCAACTCTCTTGAACAAGCAAAGTTCACAACAAGCAAAGATTACAAGTACAAAGATCAACCTTGACTTCAAGTATTGCTCACAAGACAAGACTCAAGAATGCAAGATTTCAAGAAGAGTACAAGGCAGTTCGTAAAGAACTCAAGACACTTTCGAGGTTGAGCTACATCAAGACTTCAAGGCTTAAATTTCAAGGTCACTTGTTCCTAATGTTTTCAATGTCCTTACTTCTTGATTAGAGTTTGTTTGACCATAGGTTGACCTTAGAAGTAGGCCCTTTTGGATACATAAGTCATATGTATATGACACTTGTGTTTGAGCAGTTCAGGGACTTGTCCTAGGCTTTCTTCGGCCAGTCCAAGAAATTCCTCGAGCAGTCGTAAGTTTGTTACAAAATCTGGATAATTTCTGTCAGGCTTCGACCAATCCTGGAATCTGTTCGACCAGTCGAAGGAACAGTATCGACTGCTTCTACGACCAGTCGAAAATCTTCGATTCAAAGTCCAGCGATAAATTACAAGGTCTTCGACCAGTTGAAGGAGACCTTTGACCAGTCGAAGGTGACCTACGACCAGTCGAAGGAGGCCTTCGACTAGTCGTAGAACGGTCAAGCTTATCCCGCCCGATTTTTTTCAAATCTGTTATTTCTTCGACTAGTCGAAGAGCTCCCTATACCAGTCGAAGATGCGATCTGCTCACCTATAAATAGAGCACAAAACTCAGAAGAATTGAAGCAATTAATTAATCCATTCAAGCCAATCTTCGTCAAACTTCTGAGAGATAATTTTGTGCTCTATCTAAGCTAAGTGTGCTTATTTTATACTCTCTTTCTTTAGCTTTATTTAATTGATTTTGTTTCTGCTATTCCAATCTAATCTGAAAAGAGGAATTGTTATTCCCTTTCTTTGGAATCAAAATCAATTAAGGCAAGCACTATTTGGTTTAATTTAAAATCTATTAGAACTAGAACCATAGTAATTGAGTACTAGACATTGAACTTGGACATTCAATCATTTACTCTGACTTGGTTCTTCCGGGCTGCTACAACGAAGGAGATAATCAGGTATTTTACATTTAATTGTAAATTCCTTTCTGTTTTGTTTTCTTTCAAGATTTGCCAAAAAAATCTTGTTGTTTTGGTTATCTGAGGAGAGCCAGGAAAACTCAGAAGTGGGGGTTTTTTTAATTGTGAAAGCTCACAAATAAAGACACAATTGTAAAGGTTTTTGGTGAACCTGTGAAAACCTATTTTGTTAGTGAATGCTAATATCCCCTGTGTGAGGATATTATGAGTGGAGTAGCATTCTGTGTGGCTGTTGTTTAACAGTTGGTGAACACACAGGCGAACCGCTATAATCCCTTGTGTTGTAGGTGAATGATTTACATTTCTAATCTTTAATATTCATTTGTGGGATGTATGTGTGGTGGTGAATGTTGTAATCATTTAATTGAAGCATTGTGAAAATTTTGTAATAATTTAGAATTTACTTTCCACTATTCCTTTATCAGCTTGAAATTCAATTTCTTTTAAAGTTGTTCCAGCAAGGTTGCCCTACCATTTTTATGGTGTATGACTGTCCCTAGAACAATACATTTGTGATTACACTTTATTTCAATTTGTGCTTAATTCTGTATTCCTCTTTGGTTTGAGATTTGATACAAAGATCTTTCTAGAAATAAGGTTGTCCTACCATAAACTCTGGTTTTTGGTGAAAGGTTGTCCTTAGAACAACATTCGTATCAATCCCTCAAGATCAGATTTTTGAGGTTGTTTTACTTTCCTGCATTGTGATTTATTTTGGCTATCATATTTATTTTTAATTTTGCTGTTATAAGATTTATTTGGCATTGTCCTATTCACCCCCCTCTAGGACATATAGCTAGGCCTTTTCAAGTGGCATCAGAGCCTAATAGCTCGTTCTTATTACTTTTTATTTGGATTTATTTCCTGAGTTAACGATCTAAGCTATTTAAAAAGATATCAAAATTCGATAGCCTTTCAGTCACGAGGCCTCCACCATTTGATGGCTCCAACTATGCCTATTGGAAAGCTAGAATGAGAATCTTCTTAAAATCAATGGATGAGAGTGTGTGGCGAGCTACAGTGACCGAATGGAAAATTCCTACCATTGAAGTAACTGAATCCGACGGTTCAAAAACTATGTCTGTACCTGCTTATTATTTATGGACCACTCTTCAGAAAAGTGAGTATAGTGCCAATGCTAAAGCACTAAATGCAATCACTTAGCACTATCACCTGGGATGAGTTCAAAAGAATCATATCTTATGATACTGCGAAATAAGCCTGGGATATACTAGAAATGACACACGAGGGTACATCAATTGTCAAAAAGTCTAAAGTCCAACTCCTTACAACCAAATTTGAAGAAATTCATATGGAGGAAAATGAAATGTTTATGAACTTTTACACTACGCTCACTTCCTGAACGGTTCAGTTCTAAAGTAACCGCGATCCAGGAACTTCGTGATACGGATAATATGAGGGTAGAAGAACTAGTTGGTTCTTTACAAACCTATGAGTTAAACTTTAAAGCTCCTAACGGTAAATCGATTGCTTTAAAATCCTCTAAATGTAATTCAAAAGAAAATCTGATTCAGAAGATGATATGTCTCTTTTGGCTAAGAAATTCTACAAGATTTTTAAAAGCAAGAAAATGGTTGATTTCCAAAAATCAAACAATAAGAAGAAGTTTAGACTCAAATCTCGAAAATCTCTGAAAGATAGTCAATGTTACAACTGTCAAGAATATGGGCATTTGGCAAATAGATGTCCCAAAAAGGACAAACCAAGAAGAAGAGTATATTGGCTACGTGGGATGAATCATCTGATTCTGAAGCTTCCTCTGAATCAGAAGATTCTGAAACTGAGTTAGGGAATGAAGTTAAAGCACTTATGACTCTAGCCAAATTCACATTTTCAGATAATGACTAAACAAGTGAAGAAAATCTGAGTAGTCAATATGAAAATGAAGATGATCTTCAAGTTGCTTACAATGCCCTATACAAAGAAAGTAGTAAAATTACTGTTAAACTTAAACTTTAAAAAGAAAAGTTTTCTAAACTCAAAGAATGTTTTGAATCACTTGTCTTAGAAAAATCACAAATATCAGATTGTTTTGAAAAATCAAAATGCGATTTGAAATTCAAAAATTCTTTAATTGTTATTTGAAATCTGAGATTGAAAATCTCAAAAAGGAAGTGTCTTCTCTTCTGAGTCAAAAGGACACATGGAAATATGCCCAAGGTGATCCAAAGTTAGAAAAGCTCTTATCCGGATCAAGAAAATGTGGCGATCTATCCGGGCTGGGCTATGATAAAAATTTATCTCCTAAACAAAAATATACTCCTCCTATATTTGTGAAAGGAGAGTCCTCAAACTCAAAAGGGAAAAATACTTATCAAGGTTTTTCTAGAAATTCAAAAACTCTTCAAAAACCTAGAAGCAGCCATTTCAACTTTAATCAGAAATGAAATCCACTAGCTGAAAAGATAGTAGATTTAGTCAAGGAGCTCCTAAAACCTAACTCTATAGGTTATTCTTACAACTATAAACAAAAGAAGACCAACTATATTCCTAAACCCAAAACAGTTATGAAATGGGTTCCTAAAGTCACCTGCTTGGTTGCTCACATTGCCTTCAAAGCAACAAGTCATTCAAAGTGGTACCTAGACAGTGGATACTCCAGGCATATGATAGGTGACAAAGCTTTATTCACGGATCTAAAAGATATGACGGATGGTTCAGTCACATTTGGTGATGGCAGCAACTACAAGATTATAGGCCAAGGTACGGTTCAACTTTTAATCTTCCTGTGTTTAAAAATGTTTTATATGTTGAAGGCCTAAAATATAACTTACTTAGCATATCTCAGATATGTGATAATAACTATAGTGTTCGGTTCTCTAATCAAAGCTGTGAGATACTAAATAATAAGGGTTCTGTAATATTAACTGGACGAAGAACGTCTGAAAATTGCTATATCATTAGCGAATCTAGTTCATCTAATCAAACATGTTACATGATCCATACAGACGAGACTGATTTATGGCACAAACATCTTGGACATGTTCATTATCGAAATTTATATAGATTGAGCAATCAAGAACTTATAAGAGGTTTACACAAACTTCAAAAATTAGATAAAATATGTGGTGAGTGCCAGATAGGCAAACAAACAAGGAACTCACACAAAAAGGTGAATTCAAATACCACATCAAAACCACTCGAACTTCTTCACATGGATCTAATTGGACCTATCAGAACGGAAAGTCGTGGTGGTTAAAAGTATATTCTGGTAATAATTGATGACTTTACTAGATACACTTGGGTAGTCTTCTTAAGGGATAAATTTGAAACCCTTGAAGAAGTAAGAAAAGTTCTCAAAAGGATTCAAACTGAAAAATCTTCTCAAATCAGTAAGATTCGTAGTGATCATGGATCTGAATTTGAGAATAGCAATTTTGAGAAGTTCTGTACTGACCAAGGAATATTACATGAATTCCCAGCTCCCAAAACTCCACAACAAAATGGAATTGTGGAAAGAAAGAATAGGGTGCTTCAAGAAATGGCTAATGTCATGTTGAATAGCATGAAGCTCTCTAAAAATCTTTGGGTTGAAGCTGTAAATACAGCTTGCCATATTATTAACCGAGTCTATACTAGCAAAGATAATAATAAAACGGCTTACGAATTATGGTTCAATAAAAAGGCACTTTGTGGATTAAAACAAGCACCTAGGGCATGGTATGAGAAACTAACAAAATTTCTTTTAAGTCACAATTTTCAAATGGGATCTGTTGATAAAACTGTATTTGTTAAAAAAACATAATGATCATATCGTAATAGTACAAATTTATGTTGATGATATCATCTATGGATCAACTTGTACTAACTTGACTACTGAGTTTGCAGACTTGATGAAATCACAGTTTGAAATGAGCATGGTTGGGGAATTAACTTATTTTCTTGGTTTGCAAGTTAAGCAGCAACCTGAAGGAATATTCATCTCTCAATCTAAGTATGCCTTGAATCTAATCAAGAGATTTAGATTTGAGAATGGCAAGAATTTCGATACTCCTATGAGTACTACCCTGAAACTCTCAAAAGACTCTAATGGTAAAAATGTTGATTCAAAACTTTATCGGAGTATGATTGGTAGTTTGTTATATTTAACTGCTAGTAGACCTGATATTTCTCTAAGTGTTGGTATTTGCGCAAGATTTCAATCTGATCCAAAAGAATCTCACTTGATTGCTGTTAAGCGGATTCTTAGATATGTTGCAAGTACTTAAATCTTGGTCTCTGGTATCCTCATGAGACTAGTGTCCAACTTGCTGGGTACTCAGATGCTGATTGGGCTAGTAATCTAGATGATAGAAAATCAACCAGTGATGGTTGCTTTTACATTGGAAATTGTTTAGTTTCCTAGTTTTGTAAGAAACAAAATTCTATATCACTTTCAACAGTTGAAGCTGAGTATATCGCAGCTGGTAATGCATGTACACAACTTGTTTGGATGCAACGAATGCTAAGTGATTATGGAATCAAACAGGATCCTATGTTATTGCATTGTGATAATTCCAGTGCAATAAATATTTCAAAAAATCCTATTCAACATTCTCGTACTAAGCACATTGACATTAGATTTCATTATATTCAGGAATTGGTAGAAGAAAAAGTTATATCTCTGGAATATATTCCTACTGAAGATCAAAGAGCTGATATTTTCACAAAACCTCTTGATAAAATCAGGTTTAATAAGATGAAATTTGATCTTGGCATGTGTATTTCAAAATGATTATTTAGGCCTATGTGTATCATAGTGTATATATTTGCTAGGTTTAATTCCATTTTCGTTAAAAATTTGCAAGAAATATGTATTTCTGGACTTCCTTCGACCTGTCGTGAGTATACTGGACCATCGACCTTCGACCGGTCGTAGATACCTACGACCAGTCGTAGATCTCGGAAATCACTTAAATTTGGGGATTTTTGCTTTCTTCCTCATTTCATTTTTCCTTTCCAAGGAGCCGAGTTTCGACTTGTCGAACACACCATTCTTGTTCTTCAAGGTTAGTCTTCCATTTACGTTTTTCTTATAAATCTGTGTCTAGATTGCTTTCTTTTCTTACTTGAAGCTTTCTATTTAGGATTTCATTAAGATTTGGGGTTTGGATTTTGAAAAATCTGATTAAAGTAAACCCATTTCTCAATCCATTGCAACTCTTTATTTCCGTGTTATTGTTGTTGCATATGTCTTCTAGAGGTAGAAAATCCACTTCCCGTGGTCCTTCTTCTTCCTCCAGATCGACCAAACGTCATCTTCTTGAGCCCAATAATGATCTATCTTATGTTACGGACCTTAGAGCTCGTAATGTTATTGTTGAATATCCTGTTGATATTAATCATATTGCACCTTTTGATATCCTTCCTATGCTTGAAGCTGTAGGTTGGGTTAACTTCTTGCATTGGGGTGGGCCTGCATACCGGTCCATTGCCCAATCCATGTTTACATGTATTAGTGACTTCTCACTGGATAATTTAACTTTTAAAATATCTACTAGTGAAGGGCCATGTGAAATTGATCGTCATTTAATTTCAGCCCTTATGGACATTCCTGTGAATGATGAGGGTATTCCTATTCATAATTTGACTGATAAACCCTCTGTATCTGAAAAACGTATGCTCACTAGAGATTTGTGCAACATGGATGTTCATTGGACTAAAAAAGGGAATGCACTTCCCTCGAGGTAGTTGTTACCCAAATACAGAGTACTCCAAAGAATCTTTGTGTCTAATCTGTATCCTCGGTCAGGTAATAAAACTGACTTGACTTCATTTATGGTTCGTGTTATTCATGCTATTTCCAGTGGTACTCATATTTGTTTGCCATCCTTAATCTGTCATTTCATTCTTTAGTTTAGACTCCATCCTGGTCATAGTGACATCCCTTTTGGTTATTTAATGACTGTATTGGCTACACATATGTCGGTCGATATACCAGTTAATGAGGCACCTATCCATCATCTGATTTTCAACAACTCTAATCTCAATAAGATGAAGCTGGAATTACTTCCTGAACAAGGTGGTAATGGTGGTGGTGCTGGTCATGAAGAAGTGGGGGATGACATTAATATGGATAACATCTTTGAGGAACTGGATTCTGATTCAACAAATGATCCAGATTTTGTACCATCTGATTTTGATGCACGTCTGAGTGCATTGGAGGGTAAAATTGAGAATTTGAATGAAAAGATGGAAAACATGTCTGTTGCTCATGATTCTCAATTCAAGTACATGCGGAAATATCTTAGGCGATTGAACAAATGCATGCACCAACTTAATCCCTCTATTCCTGCTCCGTCTTCTAGTTCTAATTCTGACTAGTCTATAAGGGATTTTCTGGTTTGTAATAACTTTAATTCTTAGCACTAAGTCATCTGATTTGGAATTGGCTATTATTTTTCTTTTATGCTAGGTATTTGTTTATTGTAATACTATGCTGATTTTGAGTTGGACTGTTTCTGTTTTTCTGCTACTATCTCATATCTCATCATATTTCCTCTCATATATCCATTTATATTGTTATTTTCTTTGTCATATTGTGACAAAAAGGGGGAGAATGGTTATGTTTCTTACGGGGAGTATGTTTGGAATGGTTGAATGCGTTTATGTTTCTGGTTTATGTTTCTCTAACTCTATCCGATTATTCTACTTTCATCTTGGTTATCTTGGTTATATCTTGTTATGTGTTTTGTCACTAATTCGGCAAAGGGGGAGATTGTAAGTGCTATAGTTTATATCAGTCTATATCCCTGTCGGTTGTTAAATTTGTGATGACAAAATCACTGTTATGTAACTTGTATAAGTCAAGCTCTTTCCAAGATCAACTCTCTTGAACAAGCAAAGTTCACAACAAGCAAAGATTACAAGTACAAAGATCAACCTTGACTTCAAGTATTGCTCACAAGACAAGACTCAAGAATACAAGATTTCAAGAAGAGTACAAGGCAGTTCGTAAAGAACTCAAGACACTTTCGAGGTTGAGCTACATCAAGACTTCGAGGCTTAAACTTCAAGGTCACTTGTTCCTAATGTTTTCGATGTCCTTACTTCTTGATTGGAGTTTGTTTGACCATAGGTTGACCTTAGAAGTAGGCCATTTTGGATACATAAGTCATATGTATATGACACTTGTGTTTGGGCAGTTAGGGGACTTATCCTAGGCTTTCTTCGACCAGTCCAAGAAATTCCTCAAGCAGTCGTAAGTTTGTTACAAAATCTAGATAATTTCTGTTAGGCTTCAACCAGTCCTGGAATCTATTCGACCAGCCGAAGGAACAGTGTCGACTGCTTCTACGACCAGTCGAAAATCTTCAATTCAAAGTCCAGCGATAAATTACAAGGTCTTCGACCAGTCAAAGGAGACCTTCGACCAGTCGAAGGAGGCCTTCGACCAGTCGTAGAACGGTCAAAGCTTATCGCACCCAAATTTTTTCAAATCTGTTATTTCTTCGACTAGTCGAAGAGCTCCCTAGACCAGTCGAAGATGCGATCTGCTCACCTATAAATAGAGCATGAAACTCAGAATAATTGAAGCAATTAATTAATCCATTCAAGCCAATCTTCGTCAAACTTCTAAGAGATAATTTTGTGGTCCATCTAAGTTAAGTGTGCTTATTTTATACTCTCTTTCTTTAGCTTTATTTAATTGATTTTATTTCTGCTATTCCAATCTAATCTGAAAAGAGGAATTGTTATTCCCTTTCTTTAGAATCAAAATTAATTAAGGCAAGCCCTATTTGTTTTAATTTAAAATTTATTAGAATTAGAACCATAGTAATTGAGTACTAGACATTGAACTTGGACATTCAATCATTTACTCTGACTTGGTTCTACCGGGCTGCTACAAATAAGGAGATAATCAGGTATTTTACATTTAATTGTAAATTCCTTTCTGTTTTGGTTTCTTTCAAGATTTGCCAGAAAAATCTTGTTGTTTTGGTTATCTGAGGAGAGCCAGGAAAACTCAGAAGTGGGGTTTTTTTTAATTGTGTAAGCCCACAGACAAAGACACAATTATAAAGGTTTTGGGTGAACCTGTGAAAACCTATTTTGTTAGTGAACGCTAATATCCCCTGTGTGAGGATATTAGGAGTGGAGTAGCATTCTGTGTGGCTGTTGTTTAACAGTTGGTGAACACACAGGCGAACTACTATAATCCCTTGTGTTGTTGGTGAATGATTTACATTTCTAATCTTTAATATTCATTTGTGGGATGTATGTGTGGTGGTGAATGTTGTAATCATTTAATTCAAGCATTGTGGGAATTTTATAATAATTTAGAATTTACTTTCCACTATTCCTTTATCTGCTTGAAATTCAATTTCTTTTAAAATTGTTCCAGCAAGGTTGCCCTGCCATTTTTATGGTGTATGGCTGTCCCTAGAACAATACATTTGTGATTACACTTTATTTCAATTTGTGCTTAATTTTGTATTCCTCTTTGGTTTCAGATTTGATACAAAGATCTTTCTAGAAATAAGGTTGTCCTACCATAAACTCTGGTTTTTGGTGAAAGGTTGTCCTTAGAACAACATTTGTATCAATCCCTCAAGATCAGATTTTTGAGGTTGTTTTACTTTCCTGCATTGTGATTTATTTTCGCTATCATATTTGTTTTTTATTTCGCTGTTATAAGATTTATTTGGCATTGTCCTATTCACCCCCCCTCTAGGACATATAGCTAGGCCTTTTCACACCGTTCGATGACATCGAAGACACATTCGATGACATTGAACACGGATCGATGACATTGAATTTAAGAAAGAAAATCGAGTTGGTTGCAGGACAAATTGAAGACATTTTTCGATGACTTGAGGACTTGTTCGATGACTCGAATCCTTGCTCAATGACATTGAAGGCCTCTTCGATGACATCGAATTTATTGAAGAAATTGAATTAACTCGCAGGACTATTTTGGACGCGTTATCGATTCCTCGAACAACGCTCAATGACATCAAAGACACCTTCGATGACATCGAAGGTAGGTTCGATGACATAGAAGATTATGCAGTCCATACGAAGTTACGCAGCGCGGAAAAAAGCATGTATAAAAGTTACCTTCGATGACATCGAAGGCAGTTTAATGTCATCGAACCACTTACGCAGAATTACGCATAGTGCATAAATTTAAGACAATTTTTTAATTTTCCAAGGGAGTCCGAAAGGAGGTATTGCACAACTATAAATAGGAGTCCCCAGGGCATCCCTGGGCAACTATATAGGATTTGGAGGAGCAAAGCAAAAGGGTGGAGAGCCGTTGCCAAGCGTTTTTCTTCTTTTTTCCTTAGTTTTTCATATTTTCTTTTAGGGTTTTAGATCCAATCATGTCTATGGTTGGCTAAACCTCTTAGCTAGGGCTAAGAGGTGAAGCTTGTACCATGATGGGATGTTTCTATTGCTTTGATTCATGTTGAATTCTCTTTAATTCTAGTTTGATATTTAAGGAATACTTTAAGTTCTTAATGGTTTGTTGTGACTCAAATTACAATAGATCTGCAATAGCTTTGAGTATTTTCTTTTCATGCTTTGAGATTGTGAAAGTAGGAAATCTTGTTGTTCATCATCGTCCCTTGGGTATAGTTGGATGATGGAATCCCTTATAACTTTCACGATCCTCTTATGATTGATTATGGAATTGGTATATCCTGTTGTTTGCCATTGTTTCTTGGGCATGGCTAGTTGATATAATCACTTCCAATCCTCACAATTCTCATCCATTGAGAATCAGATCAAGGGAAGTTCAGATTTGGTTTTATTGAGATATCTTCCAACTGGATAAGATAGGAGTCTAATTCCAGTTGTGTCATTAAATCAAGTAATAGATCTCCCTGATTGCAATAAGTGGATCCTTGGAAATCCTATTTCCCACCTTTGAATTCTTAAGTTTCTAATTAAATATGTCACAATTACTTCCTTTAATTTCAAATTTAGATTTACATCTTCTTCTAGTTCTACTTCTAGTTGCTTTCAAAATAAACACTAGATTAGTCCCTGTGGATTCGACCTCCGTCTCATCGAGATTATTACTACATTATAACCCCACACTTGGGGTTGTGAACACCAGAAGGAGCAACTGTCGCAAGATGAGAGTGGGTAGATAGACTTGGATTCCTTGGTGAACATCATACAAAATGTTTAGAGCATGTCGAGAGAGCATATCACCAGAGACTTTAAAAGAGTATACATTGGTAGTCAGAATATTGTGAAGTACTTTAAAATTAGAGTCCAAGTATTCAGAGGAGAGAGTTTCCCTTGTTTCTAGGAATCGTCGATCCATTGCACAAGGCACGAGTTACTTCTCCCCAGACTCCTAGATGATTTAAGGAACAGTCAGTTGTGGGGATACGAGTAACCTGTAGACCCAAAAAGCAACCCAGCATCAAGGGAGTAATTTGCTTGGTGATGTTCATCCAAGTGATGTGGATGGAAGGAGGATCATCATGAACAGAGTGACATGATTTTAGAAATTGATGAATAAGCTTATATCGAACTTCCCCTCCTATATTGAGTATATTATGCCATCCAATAGACCCTAAAAACAAATCAACCACATAAGGTTCGATGTAAGAGGTTTTGACAATCCATTCAAAGACGGTTTCTTTCTCCTGAGATACATCCTTAGATGAAGTATGAACAGATTTGTTTGTAAGCCTTCTCTTGGATGATTCTCCTTTTGTAAGGCCATTGCCTTTATCTTTAACTATGATGCTCTCTCTCAACTAAGATAGATATTCAAGAAAGAGTTTTGTTAGCCCAAGTCAAGACCACCCTTTAAAAAAATGATTTTTCAGGAAGAATGAGGGTAAGGTAGAGAGTTTTACCTATGCACGAACGGGATTAAAGGGTTTTGGTCAAGAACCACCCACCTAAACTTCCACTATTGAGTAGGAAGAAGGTAAAAGACAGTGGAGCAAAAAGAAAAATAAGAATGAGGAATTTTGCGCACGCCCGATATTTATAATGGTGGGATTCTTCGATGTCATCGAAGATTTTTTAATGTCATCGAGATTTAATTTTCAATGACACCGAATGTATTTTTGATGACATCGAATCTGTGTCCGACGATTCGATTCCTGCCCATACTTCAATGTCATCGAAGTGTGTCTAATGATATTGATGTCAACGAGATCCAATTTTCAATGACATCGAATGGCATTCGATGATATTGAGCTACTTATCGAAACAAAAGAAATATCAATTATCTGTAGGATTCGATTTGATCAAGAGAATGTACATAAGTGTATACTTATAATCTTTGTACACTCAACAAAAATGAACTGAACAAAGTGGACAAAAAGAAAGAAAATCCTATTTTATGTCCAAAAAGAATATGAGGTCTCCACATCCTTGAATATGACATTAATCCTATATGGTCTTTAAAATATATTAGACCGCACATACTCCAATAGATTTTTGAATATTCTCAAATCTATTGGCATCCAGGGACTTGGTTAAGATATCCGCAAGTTGGCACTCGGTAGGCACATAATCTAACATAATAATATTGTCTTCGACAAGCTCTCGTATAAAATGGTGTTGGATGTGATTGTGCTTTATTCTAGAATGTTAAACTGGATTTTTTTAGATATTGATGGCACTCATGTTATCACAAAAGAGTATTTGTTTCATCCATAGAAGATGTGCGCAACAACTACCAGCGGCAATGTATTCAACCTCAACAGTAGACAGGTATATCGAATTTTGCTTCTTACTATGCCAGGATACTAGGAAATTGCAGATGTAAAAACATCCACCATTGGTTGATTTGCGATCGTCTATGTTTCTAGCCCAATCGGCATCTGAATACCCTGCAATGGGAGTAGATGTGTCGAATGGGTACCATAAGCCTAAGTTAGTAGTTCCAGCGACAAAATTTATGATTCTTTTAACCATGAAAATGTGTGATTCCTTGGGATCGGCCTGAAATATGGCGCATGCACCAACGTTAAAAGAAATGTTGAGTCGACTCACGGTTAGATATAGTAAGCTCCCTATCATACTGCGGTACAAGTAATGATCTACACTCTTGCCATTTGCATCCTTAGAAAGTTTAAGTGTAGTGTCATGGGAGTTTGATGTGTATGGCCAGATTCAAGTCCAAATCTTTTTACCAATTCCTTTGCATACTTGGACTGGCATATAAAAATCTCATTTGACATTTGTTTCACTTGTATCCCTAGAAAGTAGTTGAGCTCTCCTACATGCTCATTTCAAATTCAAATTTCATAAGTTTGGCAAACTCAGGAGCAACATCTTCACAAGTGGATCCAAATAAAATATCATCCACATAAATCTGGGCTATGAGTAAGGCATCCTCGGTCATTTGTGTAAATAGTGTTTTGTCAAAACTTCCCCTATAAAACTGGCGATCTAGTAAAAATTGCGTCAAGCACGCATATCATGCTCGGGGTGCCTATTTAAGACCATAAAGTTCTTTGCTCAATCAGTACACATGTAGAGGATATTTAGGATCAATGAATCCTTTTGGTTGTTCTACATAAACTTCTTCCTCAAGTATATTATTGAGAAAGACACTCTTCATATCCATTTGAAATAATTTAAATTGTAGAGCACATGCATGGACATGAGGATTCTTATAGACTTAAGGAGTACTACAGGGGTAAATGTTTCATCAAAATCAATGCCCTTTGTTTGTGAATATCCCTGCGCTACAAGTCTTGTCTTATGTCTTTCCACATTCCTAGATTCATTAGATTTGTTCTTAAAGATCCATTTGGTTCCGATGATATTTGTGTTTAGTGGTCTAGGAATGAGCTGCCTCACCTCATTCCTTTGAAACTGTTGTAGTTCATCTTGCATAGTTACAATCCAGTATTCATCTTGAAGTGTTTCTACAACATTTTTTTGTTCTATTTTAGAGGTAAAATAGAGATAATGTAGATACCCTTAAGCTGACGTTGAGTTTTCACACCGATATTAGGATCTCCAATGATTTGATTTGGTAGATGATCCTTAATGAGTGGTATGTTACTTGATGGTTGAGGATCAAGAGAAGATGTGGTCTTGTTATTAGATTTGCCTAATATGCATGGATCCACATCGTCCTCTGTATTAATTGAGAGACCATTATCGTCATTAGGTTGGTCATCAACAACCACATTGACACTTTCTTGTATTGTGAGGGTCCTCAAATTGTATACTCTATAAGCACGATTATTCAAGGAATATCTTGGAAAAATACCATCGTCACTTTTAGAGTCGAATTTACCTAGATGTTCTCCGTCTCTTAGAATATAACATTTGCTACCAAAGACACGAAAATATTTTATGCTAGGCTATTTTCAATACCATAAATCATATAGAATTTTATTCAATCCTACCTTGAGATATACTCTATTGATTATGTAGCAGGCAGTGTTGACAGCTTCGGCCCAAAAGCTTTTAGCCATGTTTTTACTGTTAAGCATTATAAAGCCCATTCCTTGCAACACCCGATTTTTCTTTTCAACTACTCCATGTTTTAGGAGCTGAGAATTCATGCTGGATTCCATTTGCATCACTAAATTTTTAGAATCAGTCATTCTCAAATTCCCCACCATGATCACCCCGAATACATTTTATACAATATCCCTTCTCATTTTGGAGTCGCTTAGCCATTTTCTAAAATTCATCAAACGTATCAGATTTTGGCCGTAAAAAGGTGATCCAAGTGAACTGGACTAATCATATACCGCTACCAGGAAGTATCTCTTTTTACCATGACTCTCACCTTTTGTAGGACCTACCAGATCCATATGTAATAACTCAAGTGGTTTGGAAGTTGCTACGGTGGTTGTCTTTTTATATCCAACTTTTATTTCTTTGCCTTTAAGGCAATCACCACACACAATCTTCTCATTTTTTCTAATCTTAGGAAGTCCTCTCACCATTTTTTTTGAGCTTAGTTTAGCCAAGTTCCATTCGTGGACATGCACGAGTGTTTGATGTCATAGTTTAGACTCATTATTTATAGCCATGTGACATTTTGTGTAGGGAATACCTTTTACTTGTTCACAACACCAAGTGCAGGGTCATGATGTAGTAATAATGTCGGTGAGACTGAGGTCGAATCCATAGGGACTAAACTTGTGTATATTGTAAAAGTAACTAGAACTAGTGTCACGCCTTAAACTAGGAAACCGGGCTCACAAAATTTCCAATTACCGAAATGGAAGTCGAAGACCAAAGTAATGAAGTGACATTAGTTTCACAAGTTCACCTAAAACCTTCACAATCGTTTCTTTCAAATTGGCTTACACAATTCAAAAAACCCCACTTCTGAGTTTTCTGGCTCTCCTCAGATAACCACTAGATTGAGATTTTTCTAGCTTAATCTCAAACAAAAACCAATAACAAGGAAATTTACAATAAAGTCAAATACCTGGATTTCTCCTTTTGTTGTAGCCCGGAAGAACCAATCAGAGTAGAAGTTTGAATATAGAAGTTCAATGTCTAATACTCACTTTGATATGGTTCTAATTTCTAATTGATTTTAAATTAAACCAAATGGGCTAGCTCTATTTGATTTTGGTTCCAAGAAGAAGGAATACCGCAATTCCTCTTTTCAATTCAGATTGGAATACAGAAACAAAATCAAATAAATAAAGTTAACAAAAGAAAATATTAAATATGCACAGCGTAACTTAAATAACACACACTTATCTCAGAGTGATGCCTTGATTTTTCTTGAATTCTTGAAAAAATCTGAAATTCGTGTTCTATTTATAGATGTAGAAATCGCGTCTTCGACTGGTCGCGTGGCCACCACGACTGGTCGCAGGTCAAATTGCATTTCAAAATTTTAAGTGTGATCGGATAAAATCGTTCTACGACTGGTCATAGGGTGTCCACGACTGGTCATGAGGCCTCCACGACTAATCGTGACCATCCCATGATTGATCGTGAGGAACCAAGAATGGTTGCTGGAGTTTGAGTCTGTAACATCCTGAATTTTTACAAACCTGGAATTAGATGTCCATAGGCAATGGGTCACTCCTGACACCTTATTAACTTGTCAGAACTGAATCCCACAGTCTAAAATCGCTTCTTAACCCATTTCTTTCATAAATCTCACTTTCACTACCTTATCCTTCACAAAGTAACTAAGTACTAAACTAGATTAGCTACGAAATCTGCTTGATCCACTTTAAATACGATTTGCAAGGCCCAAAACTTGTAGAATCATTGACGCTAGGTTACCCTAAAATCTAGGAGCAAACTCATTACCCGACCGCTCTCGAGAGCACATTGAAACTCTATATCAGATCTAGGCTGCACATTAGAAGTCCGAAACGAAGTTATAAACTTAGGACCCCCTCGCTGGACTTGACAACCATCTCAGAGATCAAATCCAGACAGTGTCCCATGACTATTCGCTTGAGTCCGAAGCGAGGAGTGTGAGAAAACCTAGTTTTCTTTAGAAATTAAGTAATCTAAACTTGATGTTTGCGGGCCGATTATAAGCAATCAGACTGTCGGAATCTGACCCAAATACACCCTCGGATCAGGAAAAATTTCATATACATGGCTATGTACTTGAAATCCCCGATCAAGATTCAGTGACCGTTGAACTGAAACTGGTCCGCCATACGTGATCTGAGAATCAAACTGGAACGAAAACTTAACTCTACTTAGATCCAAGGTTGGTGAGCTTAAGTCCGACCTTTGGCTCAAGGGGGGCCGCCAGAAGTCCTCCGTTGAGCTGAAATTGACCCACTTTGGATATAACCTAAGTATACCTTGACCTGAAGTTTATTTCGGTGAGGTTTTAGGCTATACAATGACCTTTAAACCCTCTCTCATTCAGCCATACGAATTTGAGAAAAACCCTAGGTGTGTAAGAGAGAAAGTATGAGAGTTGTGGAAGGATTCTTCCTACCCTTTTTTTCCTGCCGCTACACAAGCTTCACCACTCACTTCTCATCGTTTTCCCGGTGATTTCCAACTTCGTTTCAAGGTAAGAAACCCTAACCCTAACCTATTTTGGGGTTTTGATTATTGTAAGTTATGAAATAACTAACTTAAGACATGTTATAGGTTGCCACATCGCTGTATACTGAAGCTTAGCAAACCTATCGAATTCGTTACGATTCTACGACAAAAAATATGGACTTTAGATGTATAGGTTATAATTTTCAACACTTTCAATGTTAGATAATGATAGATTCATGATCTGCATGCAATTGCACATGTACAGAGTGCTGTCCGTTTCATTTTTCGGTTATACGTTAACTATATTGAATATACTGTATTCTCCGTATTTGTAGAAAATACCGTATACGTACAAATTTTGAAAGTATGTTAGCCATGATTAATTACTGTATGAACATGCTATATATATGTATAATACTCACTCGGCGAAAGGATTCGCCCTAATACATGTTTTTGCTAGTACACGTTATGTATGTTAAAAGAGTGTATTCTAAGTATTTGTGAAAATGACCGAATGAGTATAGAATTCGCATTCATGCTCACCACGATTAATTGTCATGGATATATGATTGTTGTATAGGCGATACCCCTTTGATGAAAGGATTTACCCTAAATCACGCCACGACCACTGTACGCTATATATGTTAAAATGTGTAGCCCAAGTGTTTGTGGAAATGACTAAATGAATATGGAACTTGGATTCCTGCTTGCCATGACTATCTGTCGTGGGTGCATGCGTGTTATAATTGGGGAAACTCCCTAGTGAAAGGATTTGGCCTAATACTTATGTAATCAACATATGTCATGTATGTTGATGTATGTAGTTTAAAGTGTTTGTTGAAATGTTTGAATGGGTATAGTTAGTAAATTGTAATGTATAAGGGTGTTGAGATATGATTCTCAACTCCTTTAACTATGTGTATGATTTCTTTAGATATCTGTGTGATTAGGAATTGAATATGTATAAACTCATGTTTATGTTGTACTTCATAACATGCTCAACTGATTGTATGATTTTATCTATGTACTGCATATGTTTAAGTTGTATTCCATAAGAGCCGTGAAGGGTGATGGGGGAGTGGTGTAACGATTCTGTGCAACAGCCCTGGTAGCCCTAAGTGGACAATATTGGATATTTGATTGTATGATTTGAAATCTTGATCCATTACTGCTTTGACTGTTCCGTAATTGAATGTGATTGGGGCTATTGTATAGTCCAGGCAATCGGTAACGAGATTGAATTCGTGGCTGAGATTCATTCGCCACGAGAGATGTGTTCGACGAACCCGAGTCATACTTCGGTTGGCGATAGTGGCTGGCCACACGAAGTGCTTATGCGCTTCATATCGTTCAACTTATTGTACACTCGAGCTAGCCGAGCTCGTCAAGCAACCCGATCTGTCTTATGTATGTTCACCATGTTTGGACGCCTCTGCTTGAACTTAGGGTACCAAACTTACCAGTGAAATCCCTTTAACCATAATACCTTAATCCGCTAAGACTCATGAGCCGGGCATGGTGGTATGGGACACTGTGGTCGAGCTGTCGGCCTACGCTAGGGTTTCACGGTGTTGCGAGTACATCAGCCCGAGCCTCCCTGTTGTGACCAGTGAGCAACCAGACTCATGAGCCGATTATGGTGGTATGGGATACTATATTCATGTTGTTGGCCTACATTGATAAGGTGATGGGGGAGTGGTGCAACGATTGCATGTAACAGCCCTGACAGCCCTTTATAGTGACCTCGAGCATACTCTGAATTTGCAGTGAGGCAACGAGTTTTACCGCGGTGAATAGAGTATGAACTAGGCCTGTATCAATTTAGTGATGAACCGTTAAAAAGTTAATGGGAGAGTGGTGTAACGATTACGTGTAACAGCCCTGGTAGCCTTTGCAGCTCCATAGAACCACACTATCATATGAGATTATCTAGGTTTGATGACCCTATAATGGATCATGTTTGGGAATGATACAAGGGAGACACCTTAGTTTTCCAATCCTACTGTTTGAAATGGACTAATAATAACTCGGTAATCATGCTCATTATCGCACTGCATGTGCCTGGAAGATGTGGAGCATTGAGGAATGAACGCATGTCGCGGACGTAAGATGGTATCGCATGAGGGAGTATGTCGGTGAGGGCATGCATCATGATAACATTTCATACTTGCATTAACAAGAGTACTTAGGATTGTTGACTATACTGCTTTATCATTACTGCTTGACTATTTTGATAACATGATAACCTATGCTTTATTGTTCCACTAAGCTAAATCACTCACTCCCACGTTACGGGACGGTGCTTGCAACACCAACCAGACTGTCTTAGCTGCAGGTGATGGCGATGCTTATGAAGCAGAGCCAGAGTACTACTATGATGTTGAAGAGGAGTTCTCCTACATGTAACTCTCTGACAGGTCTATGAAGACCTAAAATTGCATTGACGGGGCTATAGTATTTGGGATAGAAGACATTACACTTCCTCAATTTGGTATATTTTGTAAAAGTACTTGTAATTAGTTAACCTGGTAATATTATCCCACTCTGGAGACTCACCACAGTTTATATATTTTATATATCTATCATAGTCTTCCGCTTGCTATCTCACTTGTCTCTGGAGTTTGATATGCTGTTTTGGCTTAATCTCACAAATGTTCAATGCACTAATACAGACAACATTCACTCATCATTCATTATGTCGCATAAGTGATGCGTTGAAACTCGGGAGTGGAGTTTATGCTCGACCCCCGATTTTTAAGGCGTTACAAGATGGTATCAGAGCATGATTTGGATTAAACCGGACCTAGGTTATGGTCACACGATGCACTCTGACGCACTCTGACTTAGGAGGGAGCGACGGAATGTAGAAACCAACTTAGGATGTTTCCAATTTCGCCAAACGGCGAAACTGACCAAAACCGACCGCTGAAATTGGGTCCGTACACACCCATGATCACGCAAAACCATCCCGAATTACTTCTAGACCATCAAACGACGAGTGTAGATCACAAATCACCACATCCCAGCCGTTAGAAATTGGTAAATAAAAGTATGTATCAGAAACTTTCCAAAATGACTCAAAACGGAGTCGGGGGCCAAATGACATAATCTGGGGGGACCCACGGTGGACCCGGGGTACATTTGGCACCCTGGGAGGGGGTGGCCACTGCCCTACCTCGGCGGCACCGCGGTCGGTCCAGAGAACCGTGGTGGCACCGCGCACACCGCGGTCGACCGCGGTCCCCTTGGGCAGGGCTAGTCGGGCCGGTGCGGGTCGGTGTCGGCCCGACCCCTGGACACGTGTGGGGCCTGCGAAATTGTGTGGGGGCCCCTCTTTCTTGTCCGTTTGGCCCCCTCCCTCTCAAAGCACCCCTCCAATCACCTCTTCTTCCCTTTTTGTTCAACACACCCATGCCTCCCTCAAAATCCATCGCCACGGCTGTCTACACTATTCATCCTCTCTCATTTGAACTCTCAAGTCCCCATATTGTGTCTTATAATCGTGGAAACTTCATATCTCACCTCATTCTTCTTAGAAAATTCGTGTCTTCATCATTTTATGCTCCCAACTGCCCTCTACAGTTATATGCATCTACCATCTTCTTCTCTTCCTTGCTTTAAGTCCACAAACCTCCTCTTATAACTCATTACTTCACAACTCCACCATCCATCTCAATCCCACACTTTGTTCCGCTCCAATGGCCTTCTTCGAGCTAGTTACGACCGTATTTTCAATTTTCACCTTCATCTCTCTCATGGGAAAGAGAAAGGGTGCCCCTTTTCCGTCGCCAGACTCAGATGCGTGGTCATCCATGCCGTTGTCTCGTAGATGTTTGTTGCTGCATTAGGATCTTTGTGTTTTCATGTTGATGGAATGTGTAGAATGTTTGACAAGTGTGAACTCCTTCCACCCCTCCACCATTACTCCTCTTGGCCTCACCATTTCACACCCATATGGGCACAACGATCCACATATTTGTGTCCCTTAACTTTCACAACCTCCAAATGTTGGGACGTTTAGGGCCCGTTCGGCCAACTGCATTAGGTGAGTTCAAGGTGGATAAAATCGTAAAAGTAACAATAAATGTATGTGTAAGGTATGGTCCCTAGATTGGGTGTATCCCATGTTTTCTAATGCCATGTATGGAATGTATGCAATGAAAAGTATATCCCGGGTTTTCCTTCCCAATTTATACCTAGAAATTCCTCATCATGGGATATGGAAATCCCATCTCATACTTTCTAACGTAACGCCCATTTTCCAAAGCCTATAAAATTAATCCCCACCCGCCCTCCTACCAAACATGCCACTCCCAATCCCGAAGTGGGATTAGCAATGCAAGCCCATTAAATACAACTTAAGACCACTGGCCAAATAGGCCCTTGGAGTTTTGGACCTAGAACGATGTTCCTAGATTTCGACAGACCTGACCGTATAGGAAATCCAACAAATTAATAATGTGAACCCCAGGATCCTCTTAGCCAGTATGAACATGTGAAATGCTCAAGCATAGTTAAATTCAAGTTCAGGCAATTCAATTGACAACCTTTGACCCTAAGTGATAAAACCCTTCCATGTATTAGAAATGATATGAAATAATCTAGCGTATAAGCATAGACTTTGGAGTATAACTAGTGGATTACCGCTACTCCTAAATTAAGACTAGGTTACTGGTTACAGCTCAGGGATAGGTTTTAAAGTACACTTTGTTCCGACATACAGATCAGGACCTCGATTCTTGAGCCCTTAGAGTAGAAATATTTTTAAGGGGGGTAGAACGTTAAGAGCCTAATCTAGTTAAGTCAGTCTATACATTCTTTGATCTGGGTGGCGCAGGCCCAGGATCGAAAGAAATTACTCTCAGTTATACGCAATGTTAGGTCATTAAATAGGATCTGAATCTTCCTTAGAATGCCAATAATGAAGTCTTGGAAGGAAATCAATTAGGGTTCAAGTATTAAATGATTTTATATTACAGAATAGGCCTAACAATGAGTACGAACTGAATTACAATAGCCAAGGTCAATGAATCTACAACTGTGCTAGTTGAATATGAACATATTAGAAGCCTATTCTACTATGAGAAACCGTTTTAGGATGATCTAGTAAGATTTGATTCACCATTTCCTTGGACATAGATACTAACGAGGACTCTCTTAGACTAAGCCTAAAGGGCAACCTTAGAAATAGACAATTTGAGCCTTTCAATGATGGACATTTCCTAAGTTTTTAGAGTGATCGGAATACGAAGTTACTGAAATATACAACTGCGAAGCATTCGCGGCTTGACCCAATTCTCAATCCTGGGCGACTACCAACGGACTCACTGCTTTGACCGAGCAGAATACCAGGGGCCACCAAGACTAGGAAGGGATACGATGAGCCTTCTACCCTGGTCAGGTAGATGATCGATGTATCGGGATCAAGCCCACTATAACCATCTCTCCGTGTTGGTCAAACATTGAAAATAACCATCTTACTCTAAATTGTTGGGAATCGTCATCAAGACTCCAAATAGATAAAGAAATAAATTGTAGCAAACTATTAGGGTATAAGCAAGGGATAAAGAAATAAATTTTTAAGGGGGGTAGCCTAAAATGTACTAGACTAGCATGCACAAGATACACCCTACCGCGCATATAAACTTGAAATCAATAAGTCTTAGGCAAATGAAATAATAGAATTCTTACTTATTACCTTTAGCCAATTTCGGGGATGAAATTATTTTTAAGGGGGGTAGATTGTAACATCCCAGATTTTTGCTAACATGGAATTAGACGTCCTTAGGCAATGGGTCGCTCCTGACACCTTATTAACTTGTCAGAACTGAATCCCACAGTCTAAAATCGCTTCTTAACCCATTTCTTTCACGAATCTCACTTTCACTACCTTATCCTTCACATAGTAACTAAGTGTTAAACTAGATTAGCTACGAAATCCGTTTGATCCACTTTAAATACGATCTGCAAGACCCAAAACTTGTAGAATCATTGACGTTAGGTTACCCTAAAATCTAGGAGCAAACTCATTACCCGACCGCTCTCGGGAACACATTGAAACTTCGTATCAGATCTGGACCGCGCATTGGAAGTCCGAATAATACGAAGTTATAGACATAGGACTGCCTCACTGGATTTGACAACCATCTCGGAGATCAAATCCAGATAGTGTCCCACGGCTATTCGCTTGAGTCCGGAGTAAGAAGTGTGAGAAAACCTAGTTTTCTTTAGAAATTAAGTAATCTGAGACTTGATGTTTGTGGTCCGATTATAAGCAATCAGACCGTCGAAATCTGACCCAAATACACCCTCGGATCAGGAAAAATTTCATATACATGGTAGTGTACTTGAAATCCCCGATCGAGATTCATTGACCGTTGAATTGAAACTGGTCCGCCACGAGTGATCTGAGAATCCGACTGGAATGAAAACTTAACTCTACCTAGATCCAAGGTTGGTGAGCTTAAGTCCGACCTTGGCTTAAGGGGGGTCGCCAGAAGTCCTCCGTTAAGCTGAAACTGACCCACTTTGGATATAACCTAAGTATACCTTGACCTGAAGTCTATTTTGGTGAGGTTTTAGGCTATATAAGGACCTTTAAACCCTCTCTCATTCAGCCATACGAATTTGAGAAAAACCCTAGGTGTGAGAGAGAAAAAGTGTGAGAGTTGTGGGAGGATTCTTCCTACCCTTTCTCCCTGCCGCTACACGAGCTTCACCGCTCACTTCCCATCGCTTTCCCGGCGATTTCCAGCTTCGTTTCTAAGTAAGAAACCCTAACCCTAACCTGTTTTGGGTTTTTGATCATTGTAAGTTATGAAATAACTAACTTAAGGCATGTTATAGGTTGCCACATCACTGTATACTAAAGCTTAACAAACCTATCGAATTCGTTACGATTCTACGACAAAAGGTGCGAACTTTCTACATATAGGTTATGGTTTTCAACGCTTTCAATGTTAGATAATGATAGATTCATGATCTGCATGCAATTGCACATGTACAAAGTGTTGTCCGTTTCGTTTTTCGGTTATACGTTAACCATGTTGAATATACTGTATTCTCCATATTTGTAGAAAATACCATATACGTATAAATTTTGAAAGTATGTTAGCCATGATTAATTACTGTATGAACATGCTATATATATGTATAATACCCACTTGGTGAAAGGATTTGCCCTAATACATATTTTTGTTAGTACGCGTTATGTATGTTAAAAGAGTGTATTCTAAGTGTTTGTGAAAATGACCGAATGAGTATAGAATTCGCATTCGTGCTCACTATGATTAATTGTCATGGATATATTATTGTTGTATAGACGATACCCCTTAGACGAAAGGATTTGCCCTAAATCACGCCACGGCCACTATACGTTATATATGTTAAAATGTGTAGCCCAAGTGCTTGTGGAAATGACTAAATGAATATGGAACTTGGATTCCTGCTTGCCATGACTATCCATCGTGGGTGCATGCGTGTTATAATTGGGGAAACTCCCTAATGAAAGGATTTGGCCTAATACTTATGTGATCAACATATGTCATGTATGTTGATGTATGTAGTCTAAAGTGTTTGTTTAAATGTCTGAATGGGTAGTAGTTAGTAAATTGTAATGTATAAGGGTGTTGAGATATGATTCTCAACTCCTTTAACTATTTGTATGATTTCTTTAGATATCTGTGTGATTAGGAATTGAATATGTACAAACTCATGTTTATGTTGTACTTCATAACATGCTCAACTGATTGTATGATTTTATCCATGTACTGCATATGTTTAAGTTGTATTCTATATGAGCCGTGAAGGGTGATGGGGGAGTGGTGTAACGATTAGTGCAACGACCACAGCGATCTAAGCGGACAATATTGGATATTTGATTGTATGATTTGAAATCTTGATCCATTACTGCTTTAACTGTTCCGTAATTGAATGTGATTGGGGCTATTGTATAGTCCAGGCAATCGGTAACGGGATTGAATTCGTGGTTGAGATTCATTCATCACGAGAGATGTGTTTGACGAACCCGAGTCGTACTTCAGTTGGCAATAGTGGCGGGCCACACGAAGTGCTTATGCGCTTCATATCGTTCGACTTGTTGTGCGCTCGAGCTAGCCAAGCTCGTCAAGCAACCCGATTTGTCTTATGTATGTTCACCATGTTTGGACGCCTCTGCTTGAACTTAGGGCACCAAACTTACCAGTGAAATCCAGTTAACCATGGTACCTCGATCCGCTAAGACTCATGAGCCGGGCATGGTGGTATGGGACACCGTAGTCGAGCTATCGGCCTACGCTGGGGTTTCGTGGTGTTGCGAGTGCGTCAGCCCGAGCCTCCCCGTAGTGACCAGTGAGCAACTCGACTCGTGAGCCGTTTATGGTGGTATGGGATACTATATTTGTGCTGTCGGCCTACATTGATAAGGTGATGGGGGAGTGGTACAACGATTGCGTGTAACAGCCCTAGCAGCCCTTTGTAGTGACCTCGAGCATACTCTGAATTTACGGTGAGGCGACGAGTTTTGCCGCGGTGAATAGAGTATGAACTAGGCCTATATCAATTTAGTGATGAACCGTTAAAAAGGTGATGGGGGAGTGATGTAACGATTGCATGTAACAGCCCTGACAGCCTTTGCAGCGCCCTAGAACCACACTATCGTATGAGATTATCTAGGTTTGACGACCCTATAATGGATCATGTTTGGGAATGATACAAGGGAGGTACCTTAGTTTTCCAATCCTTCTGTTTGAAATGGACTAATAACAACTCGGTAATCATGCTCATCATCGCACTGCATGTGCCTGAAAGATGTGGAGCACTGAGGAATGAACGCATGCCGCGGACGTAAGATGGTGTCGCATGAGGGAGTATGTCGGTGAGGGCATGTATCATGACAGCATTTCATACTTGCATTAACAAGGGTACTTAGGATTGTTGACTGTACTGCTTTATCATTACTGCTTGACTATTTTGATAACGTGTTCACCTATGCTTTATTGTTCCACTGAGTTAATCACTCACTCCCACGTTACGGGATGGTGCTTGCAACACCAACCAGACTGTCTTAGCTGCAGGTGATGGCGAAGCTTATGAAGCAAAGCCCGACTACTATTATGATGTTGAGGAGGAGTTCTTCTACATGTAACTCTCTGACGGGTCTATAACGACCTGGAATTGCATTGACGGGGCTATGGTATTTGGGATAGAAGACATTACACTTCCTCAATTTGGTATATTTTGTAAAAGTACTTGTAATTAGTTAACCTGGTAACATTATCACACTCTGGAGACTCACCACAGTTTATATATTTTATATATCTATCACAGTCTTCCGCTTTCTATCTCACTTGTCTCTGGAGTATGATATGCTGTTTTGGCTTAATCTCACTCATGTTCAATGCACTAATACAGACAACATTCACTCATCATTCATTATGTTGCATAAGTGATGCGTTGGAACTCGGGATTTTAGTTTATGCTCGACCCCCGATTTTCAGGGCGTTATAGAGTCGTAGCTGCAGGACTGGTCGTGAACGAGTCGACACTATTCCTATGACCGATCAAGCAAACTCTAGGAATGGTCGAAGCTCAACCAAAAAATTCTAAAAATTTACAGCAACTTAAGATTAGTCTTGGAATTTCTTGGACTAGTCGAGCCAGTTCTAGGACTAGTCGAACAGAGTCTAAGACTTGTCTTAGAACAGACCAAACACTAATAAAAATATTTAATTTGAATTATGTATACAAAATGACCTACCCTAAGGTCAAATTAAGGTCGTTCATACCTTAAATGTGAAGTATGAACATTGAGTCTTCACTTAAGATGATAGTTGACCTTTGAAGATTGGGAAGCTTGAGATCTCTGATGTAGCTTGAACTTGAGATCTTCTAAAGCTTGAACTTCATCTTGTACTTTTATTATTTAGTTGTACTTGAGACTTGAACAAGAACTTGTCTTCTGATGTATCTCTTGAAATATTCTGATCATTGAAGCTTGCAAAAGTAGACAAATATCTTGAACTTGAACTTCTTGAAGTAGATCACCGTTCTTAGCTTGAAGCATTGATGCAGTGACTTGAACATACAAGTTAATATGCTACACAAGACATAGACAGTGTTTTTGGCACCACAAAATTTAACAACCAAAGGGGCAAATAACTATTACACTCACAATCTCCCCCTTTGTCAAATTTGTGACAAAACACACTTAAAAAATATGATCAATATAAACACAACAAAAATCATGCACCAGTTATAAAAGTAAAGCAGTTACAACCTAATCAACGAATCAGGCACCAATTGTCATTCACAAATTCTTCATTACTTACTTCCCCTAGGTAGCACAAATAAATCCAACATAAAAATGATATGATACTCTACTCCCCCACAATCCATATTTATCTCTACCCTATCCATATTTATTAAACTTAAATTATTCTCCCCCCTTTTGTCATAATAAGACAAATGAAGAAAGGAAAAAATGGAAGTGGAAGACCAATAAGAGAGTAATGACAGGAATAACTAGTTAAGATATGCAAGTAAAAATAAGCAAATTCGAAGTTCACATAGCATTAACCAGCTGAAACAAAAGTCAGTCATACAAACTGAAGAAAAATCAAAGTCCACACACCAACAAAAGTAGTATAAAAGTTATTACAAGCCAAAGATTAAAACCCTTAATCAGATCCTGAGGAAGGAGTAGGTATGGTAGGATCAAGTTAATGAAGCCCCTTGTTAATGAGCCTAAGATACCTACGCATATACTTAAATTGTAAATCATGGGCAACATTCATGTTCCCTACCTTCTCCTCAAGAGTATGAAGATGAGCATCAAAATCAGATGGCTTATAGTCAGGATCATTTGTAGAATCTGATTCAATCTCATCAAAAATATCATCCATATTTATATCATCAGGAGGAAGATCCCCACCTTCTTCATCTTTCCCTGCTTTAGCACTACCACCACCCACATCTATTTCTTCATCTTGTTTATATTATAATTGTTAAATGAAAGATGATGAATAGGAGCCTCTTCAACAGGCATAGCAACTAGCATATGAGACTCTAACACAGTCATAAGATAAGAAAATTGAATTTCATTGTGTCCTGGATGGAGACGAAACTGAATGATCAAATGACATATTAAAGAAGGCCGAAAAACTTTCGTACCAGTGACGTAGAATGTAAAACTCAAACCATAAATGAAGTCAGTTTAATTTTGTTACCAAAACATGGATATAAATTTGAAGTAAAGATTCTATGGAAAACCCTGTATTTAGGTAACAAATACTTTGCGGGGAGCGCATTCCCTTTATGAGTCCATTGAACGTCCATATTACATAAATATCTGGTTAACACACGTTTTTCTGATTCTGACGGTTTTTCCACTAGAGTCTGAATAAGAGTACCTTCATCATTAACAGGCATGTCCATAAGATCCGAAATCAGATGACAGTCTACCTTAAATGGACCTTCTCTAGTATCAATATTAAACGTTCAATTATCAGATGAAAATTCAGAGATACATGCAATCATGGCCTGTATAATGGATTAGTATACCGGCCCACCCCAATGTAGGATGTTATCCCAACCTACAGATTGGAGAAGATGAAGGATACTAAAAGGAACAATGTGGTTAAGGCTAACAACTTTTTCAACAATGACATTGCACATACGCAAATCCCGTACATGAGCAGGATCATCTTCGGATGACCGAAGATGACGCCTAGATATAGGAGTTGATCTGGAAGAGGATGGACCACAGGAAATTTTCTTTTTCCCTCTAACATCTATTTTCTTGAAGAAAACTAAAGCAACAAGAAATCACAAAGGAAGTAGAGATGGGTTTTCTAAGATCAGCAAATGGAGAAGAAAAACCTCAAAATCTCAACAAAGCTTGAAATCAAGTACTCAAATGACAAAAATGAAGAGAATAGAACATGAGTTTACAAGATTGATAAAAAAAAAATACACTAACCTTGACGAATCAAGTGGTTGGGTATGACTGGTCGTGCTTATGCCCGTTGGAGAAGAAATAAGAAATGAGGAAGATGAGATTTTTCCCCCAAATTAAAAAGGTCCAGCGCACTACACGACTGGTCGAGGATCGTTCTCGACCGGTCATACCACGACTGGTCGAGCATGTCCTCGATTGGTCGTGTACTAATAAAAATATGTATTTTTCATAAAAATTTAAAATTTAAACCAATAAATTATCAAATATATATACACTATGATACACATGAATGAATAATTAATTTAAATTGCACATACTAAGATCAAATTTAAATTTATTAAACCTACTTTTGTCAAGCAGTTTAGTGAAAATGTCAGCAAGTTGAGTCTCGGTCGGAATGTAATCTAAAGAGATTAATTTTTCTTCCACTAATTTACAAATGTAATGATACCTAATGTCAATGTGCTTGGTACGTGAATGTTGGATTGAATTTTTAAAAATATTTATAGCACTGGAATTATCACAATATAATATACGTTTCATCCAAACATACTGAGTACATGCATTTCATTTGCGATGTATTGATTTCAATGATAGAGAAGCGATCTGAGAACTTTGCTTCTTGCTAAATCGAGAAACTAAAAAATTTCTGATATAAAAACAACCACCACTGGTTGATTTACTATCATCGATATTATCAGCCCAATCAGCATCTGAATACCCAGCCAACTGAACACTAGTATCATATGGATACCAGAGACCCAAATTAGCAGAACTTGCGACATATCACATAATCCGCTTAACAATAGTTAGATGAGATTCTTTAGGGTTAGACTGATATCTAACACAAACACCAACACTTAAAGCAATATCAGGTCTACTTGTAGTTAAATAAAGGAAACTGCCAATCATGCCACGATATAGTTTAGGATATACATTTTTACCTGTGGAGTCTTTTGAAAGTTTTCAGGTTGTACTCATAGGAGTATCAAAATTATTACCATTCTCAAATCCAAACTTTTTAATCAAGTTCAAAGCATATTTGGTTGGAAAAATAAAAATACCATTAGGTTGTTGTTTTACTTGTAACCCTAAGAAATAATTCAATTCCCCAACCATGCTTATTTCGAACTTAGATTTCATTAAATCTGCAAACTCAACAGTCATGTTAGTACTAGTAGATCTATAAATAATATCATCAACATAGATTTGTACCATTAAGATATGATCGTTATGTTTCTTAACAAACAAAGTTTTATCAACACTTCCCATTAGAAAATTATGACTTAGTAAAAGTTTAGTAAATTTTTCATACCATGCCCTGGGAGCTTGTTTCAAACCGTAGAGAGCCTTTTTAAAGTGATAGACATGATCAATGTTTTTAGGGTCTTCAAAACCTATTGGTTGTTCAACATAAACTTCTTCATGCAGATCGCCATTTAAGAAGGCACTCTTTACATCCATTTGATAAATTTTAAATTTTTAAAAGCATGCAATGGATATAAAAAATTTGATTGCTTCAAGACGAGCTATTGGAGCAAATGTTTCATCATAGTCGATGCCTTCAATTTGAGTGTACCCTTGTACAACTAGTCTAGCCTAGTTTCGAATTATATTACCGAGTTCATCAGAGTTATTTTTGAAAATCCACTTAGTTCCGATAATACGTTTATCTTTAGGTCTAGGAATAAGATTCTAGACATCATTACGGACAAATTGATTAAGTTCTTTCTGCATAGCAACTATCCAGTTTTTGTCAGAAAACGCTTCTTTTTACGTTATCCGGTTCAATCTGGGATGTAAAGCACACGTAATTAGATATGTCTTCTATTTGTCTACGAGTGCGCACACCAATGAGAGGGTTTACAAGAATTTGAGTGGTTGGATGATCTTTAACAGTCCTCAATTCAGAATTAGTTAGATTTGATGAAGTATTTGGTTTGTCAATTAAAAGAACTCCATCATTATCTGAACTTGGGGCACAGGTATTCAAGTGATCGTCAATAACCACATTGATGGACTCTTGAATAACACTGGTCCTTTTGTTCAATACTCAATATGCATGACTATTTAAAGAATACCCTAAAAAGATACCTTCATCACTTTTAGTATTAAACTTTCTTAAATTTTCACGGCCACGTAAAATATAACACTTGCTACCAAAAACTCGAAAGTATTTGATAGTAGGCTTTTTATCAAACCAAAGTTCATAAGCAGTTTTATTATTTAACTTAAATGTATAAACTCGGTTGATAATATAGCACGTAGTACTTACGGCTTTAGCCCAAAGGTTTCTAGGAAGATACATACAATTCAACATTACATTTCCCATTTCTTGAAGCACTCTATTTTTCCTCTCTAAAATTTCATTTTGTTGTGTTATTTTGGGCATAAAGAATTCATGCGGTATTCCCTGATCGCTACAGAATTTCTCAAAACTGTTATTCTCGAACTCAGATCCATGATCACTACGGATATTACAAACCTGAGAACTTTTTTCAGTTTGGATCCGTTTGAGAATCCGTTTTACTTCGTTAAGGGTTTCTGATTTATCTCTTAAGAAGGCTACCCAAGTGAATCTGGCATAATCATACACGATTACTAGTATGTATTTTTTGCCACCTTGACTCTCCGTCCAGGTAGGTCCTACAAGATCCATGTGGAGAAGCTCAAGTGGTCTTGATATGGCATTGGAGTTCACCTTTTTGTGAGAACTCCTAGTTTGTTTGCCAATCTGGCATTCCCACATATCTTGTCTACTTTTTGAAGTTTAGGTAGACCTCTTATTAGTTCTCCTTTGCTCAATCTATATAAATTATGGTAGTGTACATGTCTAAGGCGTTTATGCCATAATTTTGTCTCATCGGTATGGACCATGTAGCACGATTGATTAGATGAGCTACCATTGCTTACAATATAGCAGTTTTCAAAAGTCCTGCGACCAGTTAATATTATAGAACCCTTTTTTAAAAAATTTCATAACCTTGATTAGAAAAGTTCATGTTGTGATTGTTATCGCATATTTGAGATATGCTTAACTGGTCGTGTTTTAGCCCCTCAACATATAAAACATTCTTAAATAAGGGAAGGTTATAGAGTTGAACCGTACCCTGGCCAATAATCTTGCAGTTGCTACCATCACCAAATGTGACTGACCCATCAGTCATAACTTTAAGGTCGGTGAATAAAGCCTTGAAACCTGTCATATGCCTGGAACACCCACTATCTAGGTACCACTTTGAATGCGGTGTGGGAACCAAGCAGGTAACCTCAGGAACCCATTTCATAACTATTTTAGGTTTAGGAGTATAGTTGGTCTTCTTATGTTTGTAGTTGTTGTAAGACTAACCCATTGAGTTATATTTTAAGAGCTCCTTAAGTAGACCAACAATTTTTTCAGCTAAAGGGTTTCGGTTTTGATTTTTATAGTTGATATGGTTACCTTTAGTTTTGAAAGATTGAAAAGTTTTAGCAATTTTAGAAAACTTTTGATTAGAAATTTTCTCTTTTGATTTGAGGACTCTCCTTTCACAAACTTGGGAGGAGTATTCTTCTGTTTAGGAGGAATATTTCTATCGTATCCCAAACCAGATCGGTCACTACATTTTCTTGATATAGTAAAAGTTTTTCTAATTTTGGATCACCTTGGGCATACCTCCATGTATCCTTTAAACTCAAAAGGGAAGAGACTTCAAGTTTAAGTTTATCATTTTCAGATTTTAGATTTTCAATAAGGGTGGTTTTGAAATCTAGATCACATTTGCATTTTTTCAAAACAATCTGAAAGATGAGATTTTTCTAAAATAATAGTTTTAAAGTTATCTTTAGATTTGAAAACTTTTCTTTTTAAAGCTTTAATTTTACTGCAATCTTGCAACTTTCCTTGTGTAGGGCATTATAAGCATCTTGAAGATCTTCTTCATTTTCATGATCACTATTCAGATTTTCTTCACTAGTAGAATCATTATGAACTAAAAAAGTGAACTTGGCTAGAGTCATAAGAGCTTTGACTTCATTGCTCGACTCGGTTTCAGAATCTTCTGATTTAGAAGAGGCTTCAGTGCCAAAAGATTCATCCCAAGTAGCCAGCATTCCTTTCCTTTAGGTTTGTCCTTTTTAGGACACTTGTTTACTAAATGCCCATATTCCTGGCAGTTGTAATATTGACTATCTTTTAAAGATTTCCAAGTTTTAGATTTAGACTTAGATATTTTCTTATCATTTGATTTTTGAAAGTCTACCTTCTTTTTACTTTTGAAAACTTTTTCGCTAAGAGAACAATATCATCTTCAGAATTTTCAAAATCAGAATTTTCCTGAGAAATACATTTGGAAGACTTAAGGGCTATAAATTTACCTTTAGGAGCTTTAAAGTTTAACTCATAGGTTTGTAATGACCCAACTAATTCTTGTACCCTCATATTGTCTGTATCACGAAGTTCCTGGATTGTAGTCACCTTTGAGTTTAACCATTCAGGTAGTGAGCGTAGTATCTTTGGACACACTTTAATTTTTGGGATTTTATCGCTAAGACCCCACATAGGGTTCACAATGTCATTCAGTCTAGTATAGAAGTCCAGTAACATTTAATTTTCTTCCATATGTATTTCCTCAAATTTAGTTGTGAGGATTTGGACTTTAAACATCTTGACAATTGATGTACCCTCGTGTGTCATTTCTAAAATATCCCAAGCTTGCTTTGCAGTATCACAGGATATAATTCTTTTGAACTCATCCGGTGATAGTGCGCAAGTGATTGCATTTAGTGCTTTTGCATTGGCATTACTCTCACTTTTCTGAAGTGTGGTCCAAGAAAAATATGGTGATATTCTCATTGATTTTGATCCATCGTTACCAGTCACTTCAGTGGTAGGGGGGATCCATTCAGTCACTGTGGCTTGCCACACACTCTCATCTATTGATTTGAGGAAAATCCTCATCCTGGCTTTCCAATAGGCACAGTTGGAGCCATCAAATGGTGGAGGCCTAGTGACTGAAAGGCTATCAAAATTTGACATCTTATAAATAGCTTAGATCGATTAGCTCATGAAATAAATCCAAATAACAATTAAAATGAACTATTAGGCTTTGATCCCACTTAAAATGGCCTAGCTATATGTCCTAAAGGGGGGGGGGGATGAATAGGACTATGCCAAATTAAAACTTTAACAATGGAATTTAACTGACTAGGATAGCCTTGAAAGATAGAGCTTTAAACAAATCACATACTGAAATGTAAAGCAATCTTCAAATAATAAAATAGAGAGGTTGATACCAATGTTGTTCTAAGGACAACCTTGCAACATAAAAATAAGGGTTTATGGCAAGGCAACCTTACTAGAATAATTTGAATATCAAAAACTCAAACTGATAGGAAATAAAGGAAATAGCAAGAAATTAAATTCTAAACTATTACAACATTCCCCACAATGCTTGAAATGTAAAAGATTACAGCATTCACAACCAAATATATATTCCACACCTTCGAATGATAAAAGATATAGTAATTCAAACAAACATTCAAACCACAAAACTTAAAGAATTATACTGAAACACCTGTGTGTACACCAACTGTTAAACAACAGCCACACAGATTGCTACTCCACTCCTAATATCCTCACATAGCAGATATCAGCGTTCACTATGAAAATAGGTTTCACAGGTTCACTTAAAACCTTCACAATCGTGCCTTTCAAATGGGCTTACATAATTCAAAAAACCCCACTTTTGAGTTTTCTGGCTCTCCTCAGATAACCACTAGATTGAGATTTTTTTGGCTTAATCTCAAACAAAAACCAATAACAAGGAAATTTACAATAAAGTCAAATACCTGGATTTCTCCTTTCATTGTAGCCCGGAAGAACCAATCAGAGTAGAAGTTCGAATATAGAAGTTCCATGTCCAATAGTCACTTTGATATGGTTCTAATTTCTAATTGATTTTAGATGAAAGCAAATGGGCTAGCTCTATTTGATTTTGATTCCAGAAAGAAGGAATATAGCAATTCCTCTTTTCAATTCAGATTGGAATGCAAAAATAAAATCAAATAAATAAAACTAACAAAAGATAATATTAAATATGCACAGCGTAGCTTAAATAACATACACTTATCTCAGACTGATGCCTTAATTTTTCTTGAATTCTTGAAAAACTCTGAAATTCGTGTTCTATTTATAGATGCAGAAATCGCGTCTTCGACTGGTCGTGTGGCCACCACGACTAGTTGTTGGTCGAACTGTATTTCGAAATTTTAAGCGCGATCGGATAAAACCGTTCCACGACTGGTCATAGGGTGTCCACGACTGGTTGTGAGGCTTCCACGACTGGTCGTGAGGAACTAAGAATGGTTGCTGGAGTTTGAATCGTAGCTGCAGGACTGGTCGTGAATGAGTCGCCACTGTTCCTATGACCGGTCGAGCAGACTCCAGGAATGGTCGAACCTCAACCAAAAAATTTTGAAAATTTGTAACAACTTAGGACTGGTCTTAGAATTTCTTAGACTGGCCGAGCCAGTTTTAGGACTAGTCGAACAGAGTCCAGGACTAGTCTTAAAACAGACCAAACACTTATAAAAATATTCAATTTGAATTATGTATACAAAATGACCTACCCTAAGGTTAAACTGTAACGCCCTGAAATTCGGGGGTCGAGTATGAACTCAACTTCCGAGTTCCAACGCATCACTTATGCAACATACACAATGATGGTTAAATGTTGTCTGAGTTAGTGCAATAAACATGAACGAGATTATACCAAAACAGTAATTCATACTCCAGTTCAATTGTATAAAGGCAAGCGGAAGACTGAAATTTTATATTAAAATATGTAGAGTATCAAAATTTTGTGAACTTCAGAGTATGAGTACTAACTGAGTACCAATATACATGTATCGTTTCTAAGTCAAAAATCAAAAGACAACTCTGTAAATAAACCCTGGAATCCCCGCGATGCAGTCGGCCTAAGCATAGCCGTCAGTCTTCGCATAAAGGAGAACTCCTCCTGATCCTCCTCGAAGTCGAGCTCCGGCTCCTGAACAGAGGCGCCATCTACACCTGCGACAGAGTCTGGTGGGTGTTGCAAACACCATCCCGTAACGTGGGAGTGAGTAGCTAACTCAGTGGAACAATAAAGCATAGGTTAACATGTTATCAAATCAATCAAGCAGTAATGATAACGCAGTACAATTCAAACATTTCTAACTACTCTTGTTAAATGTAAAAATGATATGACATGATGCTGTATGCCCTTGCCAAACCACCCTCAAGCGACATCATCTTACGTTCGCGAATGCTAACTCCCTCAGTGCGCCACATCTACAAAGCACATGCGGTGCGATGATGCTCATGATTACCAAGTTTTTATTAATCCATTTCAACCAGCAGTATTGGGAAACTAAGGTACCTCCCTTGTATCATTCCCAAACATGATCCATTCTAGGGTCGTCAATCCTAGCTAATCTCATACGATATTATGGTTTGAGAAGCGTAGTGAAGGCATCGCAAAGGGCTCGTCACCGTCGGGCGCGGATCTGAGATCTCACCGTATGCGGCTCAATTCTTGGCCGTCGTCACTCAAGTACATATCTCACCGTACTTGGCTCAATCACTAGCCGTCAGCTCAAGTACAGGTCTCACCGTACTCGGCTCAACTCATACTCTAGATACTGTGAAAGACTCGTCGCCAATCACAGACACTTGGAGTATACTCGAAGATATTACGGAGGACTCGTCGCCCGTCAGCACGAGCACAGGTCTCACCGTACTTGGCTCTCGCCGTAAGTATCGACAACTCGAATATAGTGTCCCATACCACCATAATCGGCTCACGAGTTTGGTTGCGCAATGGTCACTACGGGGAGGCACATGACCCTAACGTAGGCCGACAGCTCGACCACGGTGTCCCATACCACCATGCCCGGCTCATGCGTCTTAGCGGATCGAGGTACCATGGTTAACGGGATCGCCACTGGTAAGTTTGGTACCCTAGGTTCAAGCAGTAGCGACCAAACATGGTGAACATACATATACACATATCGGTTTGCTTGACGAGCCTGACTAGGTTGAGCGCACCACAAGTTGAGGGATATGGAGCGCAAAAGCACTCCGTGTGGCCAACCACTATCGCCAACCGAAATACGACTCGGGTTCGCCAGACACGTCCGTTGTGGCGATATGAATCTCGGCCACAACCGCAAGTCTGGTACCGAATGTTTGGACTATAGGCATAGTCCCAAACTCAAATAGTTGTAAAGCATGAAGTAAAGCATGTTAGCAGGCATATTATAAAGCATGAAGTAAAGCATGTTATAAAGCATGTTATAAAGCATGTTGTAAAGCATGTTGTAAAGCATGTTATAAAGCACTATACGCATAGGGATACAATTACATACGCATCACAAGTGAGTGGTTATAGCGAACCACCGCATAGAGGGGACCCTACATGTCTCTAAGGGAGTCGGGAATTCCATATCAGCGTCTATCTAAGGCACTAACACCCAAGCTTCTACGCACACAAGCATGTACACCAAACACTTAGAGTGTGCGATTCCAACATACATAACGTATGTTAGCAATTGCGGATTAGGGCTATTCTTTTGCCAAGCGGTTAATTTCCCGCGTATATCATAATCATACAACAAATAATCATGACAATTACATTTCCAAATTTTACACATATGCGGTATTTCTAGAATACGCAATTTCAACATACTTGACATTTACAAGGGAACATGTATTTTGGCGATTCCTTTCGCCAAACTAGTATTTTATACATATATTGTACAATCATACATTAAATAAACATGTCTTACATTTTCCCAAAAAAAATACATATACGGTATTTCTAGAATATACAATTTCAACATACGTAGCATTTACACATGAACATGTATTTCAGCAATTCCTTTCACCAAATTAGTATTTTATCCATATATCATATAACAATACATTAAATAAACATGTCAAACGTTTTTCCAAAAAAAATACGTATACGGTATTTCTACGTATACTTAGAGTATGTGAAATTCCAATTTCTACAACGTTAATCGAAACAGGAAACGGAAAGCACTTTGTACATGTGCAATTGCAAGCAGATCATGAATCTACCATTATCTGACATTGAAAGCGTTGAAAACCGTAACTTATACACTTAAAGTCCTCACCTTTGCCTTTTGAAACTCAACGAATCAGCAAGGGTAGTAGAACTTCCATATACGGGAGTTTTCTAGCCTAAAGAGCGGAATCGGTTAGTTGTTACATAGCCTACAACGATCCTACCAAAATTCAGACCTAGGGTTAGGGTTTCTTACCTTCAAATGGGATGGATACCGCCGGGAAAGCGCCTAGAACAGGGCGGTGTAGGCCGTGTAACAATCCAAAGCAGTAGGAGGAAAATCGGCAACAAACTCCAAGCCTTTCTCTCTCTTTTCTCTCTCTCCCTCTAGGGTTAAAATCCCAAATTCGTATGGCTGTGAGAGGGGTTGTTCTAAGCCCCTTTTATAGCAAAAAACATTCTGAAATTAGACTCAGGTTCAAGGGGTACTGCTAATATAGGATATTCGTCACTTTTGCAGCTCAAAGGGGAGGTTCTGGTGGCCCTCCTTGAACCAAACGTCATACTTAAGCTCACCATCTATGGATCTACGTGGGATTACGTTTTTGACTCGATCGGATTTCCAGATCGCACGTGGCGGACCACTTTCAGTTCGACGGTCAGTGGGCCACGATCAGAAATTCTACGTACATGTAAATGTTCCTGAAATTTTTCTTAATCCGAGGGTGTAATTTGGTCTGATTCTGACGGTCAGGTTGGTTAATACTGACGCGTCAACGAATGATGCCAGATCACTATTCCAGATATTTATTTTGGCATGCGAATAGTGTTTTTCACACTCCCTCACTCGAATCGAAACGAATGGTCGTGGAACATCGGATGGAGCTGATTTTGAGATGATTGTTAAGCCGGTGGGCGGTCCTAGTTCCTTAGCTTCGGGTTAATCGGACTCGATGTGCGATCTAGACCTAATATGAAGTTTCGTTTCATTCAGAGAGCGACGGGAAATGAGTTTGGTTCTAAACTTTAGGGTAACCTAGCGTCAATGATTCTGCAACTTTTGGGTCTTGCAGATCGTATTTAAAGTGATCCTAACGGATTTCATGGCTAATCGAGTTTAGTACTTAGTTAACTTTGTTAAATTTCTAAAGAATTTAATCCTACGTGATTTCTGGTCGAGGTGGTAATCGACCCAATGTACGGAAATTTACGGGTCGTTACATAAACTAAGGTCATTCATACCTTAAATGTGAACTATGAACATTGAGTCTTCATTACTTAAGATGATGGTTGACCTTTGAAGATTGTGAAACTTGAGATCTCTGATGTAGCTTGAACTTGAGATCTTCTAAAGCTTGAACTTCATCTTGTACTGTTATTCTTTAGTTGTACTTGAGACTTGAATAAGAACTTGTCTTCTGATGTATCTCTTGAAATATTCTGATCATTGAAGCTTGCAGAAGTAAATAAATATATTGAACTTGAACTTTTTGAAGTAGATCACCGTTCTTAGCTTGTAGCATTGATGCAGTGACTTGAACATAAGAGTCAATATGCTACACAAGACATAGATAGTGTTTTTAGCACCACAAAATTTGAAATCCAAAGGAGCAAATAACTATTACACGTACAGTCTCACCCTTTGTCAAATTTGTGACAAAACACACTTAAAAATTATGATCAATATGAACACAACAGAAATCATGCACCAGTTATAAAAGTAAAGCAGTTATAGCCTGATTAATGAATCATGCACCAGTTGTCATTCACAAATTCTTCATTACTTACTCCCTTGAGTAGCACAACTAAATTCAGCATAAAAATGATATGATACTCTACTCCCCCACAATCCATATTTATCTCTCCCATATCCATATTTATCATACTTAAATTATTCTCCCCCTTTTTTATCATAATAAGACAAAGGAAGAAAGGAAGAAATAGAAGTGGAAGACCAATAAGAGAGTAATGACAGGAATAACTAGTTAAGATATGCAAGTAAAAATAAGCAAATTCGAAGTTCACATAGCATTAACCAGCTGAAACAAAAGTCAGTCATACAAACTGAAGTAAAATTAAAATCCACACACCAACAAAAGTAATATAAAAGTTATTACAAGCCAGAGATTAAAACACTTAATCAGATCCTAAGGAAGGAGCAGGTATGGTAGGATCAAGTAGATGAAGCCCCTGGTTAATGCGCCTAAGATACTTATGCATATACTTAAATTGCAAATCACGGGCAACATTCATGTTCCCTACATTCTCCTCAAGAGTACGAAGAGGTGCATCAAAATCAGATGGCTTATAGTTAGGATCATTTGTAGAATCTGATTCAATCTCATCAAAAATATCATCAGGAGGAAGATCCCCACCTTCTTCATCATTCCCAGCTTCAGCACTACCGTCACCCACATCTCTTTGACCAGGAGCCAATTCTAACTTCATCTTATTTATATTAGAATTGTTAAAAGAAAGATGACGAATAGGAGCCTCTTCAACAGGCATAACAACTAGCATATGAGACGTTAACACTGTCATAAGATAAGCAAATGGAATATCATTACGCTCTGGATGGAGATGAAACTAAATGATGAAATGACATATTAAAGAAGGCAGATAAACTTTCATACCAGTGACGATAGAATGCAAAACTCGAACCATAAATGAAGTCAGTTCAGTTTTGTTACTAGAACGTGGATATAAATTTGAAGTAAAGATTCTGTGGAGAACCCTGTATTTGGGTAACAAATACTTTGCGGGGAGCGCATTCCCTTTATGAGTCCATTGAACGTCCATATTATATAAATCTCTAGTTAACACACGTTTTTCTGATTCTAATGGTTTTTCCACTAGAGTCTGAATAAGAATACCTTCATCATTAACAGGTATGTCCATAAGATCCGAAATCAGATGACGGTCTACCTTAAATGGCCCTTCTCTAGTATCAATATTAAACGTTAAATTATCAGATGAAAATTTAGAGATACATGCAATCATGGCCTGTGCAATGGATTGGTATGCCGGCCCACCCTAATGTACGATGTTAACCCAACCTACAGATTGGATAAGAGAAAGGAGACCGAAAGGAGCAATGTGGTTAAGACTAACAGCTTTTTCAACAATGACATTGCATATACATAAATCCCGTACATGAGCGGGATCATCTTCAGATGACCAAAGATGGCGCCTAGATATAGGAGTTGATCTAGAAAAGGATGGACCACAGGCAATTTTCTTCTTCCCTCTAGCATCCATTTTCTTGAAGAAAACTAAAGCAACAAGAAATCACAAAGGAAGTAGAGATGAGTTTTCTAAGATCAGTAAATGGAGAAGAAAAACCCCAAAATCTCAACAAAGCTTTAAATCAAGTACTCAAATGACAGAAATGAAGAGAATAGAACATGAGTCTACAAGATCGACTAAAAAAATGCACTAACCTTGATGAATCAAACAGTTGGGTACGACTGATCGTGCTTATGCCCGTTAGAGAAGAAATAGGAAATGAGGAAGATGAGATTTTCCCCCAAATTAAAAAGGTCTAGTGCGCTACACGACTGGTCGAGCACGTCCTCGACTGGTAGTGTACCAATAAAAATATGCATTTTTCATATAAATTTGAAATTTAAACCAATAAATTATCAAATATATATACATTACGATACATATATGCATGAATAATTAATTTAAATTATTGATATGAAAACAACCCCCATTGGTTGATTTTCTATCATCGAGATTACCAGCCTAATTAGCATCTGAATACCCGGCCAACTGAACACTAGTATCATATGGATACCAGAGACCCAAATTAGCAGAACTTACGACATATCGCATATTCTGCTTAATAGTAGTTAGATGAGATTCTTTAGGGTTAGACTGATATCTAACACAAATACCAACACTTAAAGCAATAACAGGTTTACTTGCAGTTAAATAAAGTAAACTGCCAATCATGTTACGATATAGTTTAGGATATACATTTTTACCTGTGGAGTCTTTTGAGAGTCTTAAAGTTGTACTCATAGAAGTATCAAAATTCTTACCATTCTCAAATCCAAACTTTTTAATCAAGTTCAAAGCATATTTGGTTTGAGAAATAAAAATACCATCAGGTTGTTGTTTTACTTGTAACCCTAGGAAATAATTCAATTCCCCAACCATGCTCATTTTGAACTTAGATTTCATTAAATCAACAAACTCAACGGTCATGTTAGTATAGGTAGATCCATAAATAATATCATCAACATAGATTTGTACCATTAAGATATGATCGTTATGTTTCTTAACAAATAGAGTTTTATCAACACTTCCCATTAGAAAATTATGACTGAGTAAAAATTTATTAAATTTTTCATACCATGCCCTGAGAGCTTGTTTCAAACCGTAGAGAGACTTTTTAAGGTGATTGACTTGATCAGTGTTCTTAGGGTCTTCAAAACCCATTGGTTATTCAACATAAACTTCTTCATGTAGATCGTCATTTAAGAAGGCACTCTTTGCATCCATTTGATAAATTTTGAATTTTTGAAACCATGCAATGGATATAAAAAGTCTGATTGATTTAAGACGAGCTACTAGAGCAAAAGGTTTCATCATAGTCGATGCCTTTAATTTGAGTGTACCCTTATACAACCAGTCTAGCCTTGTTTCAAATTATATTACCGAGTTCATCATACTTTTTTTGAAAATTCACTTAGTTCCAATCATATGTTTATCTTTAGGTCTAGGAACAAGATTCCAGACATCATTTCAGACAAATTGATTAAGTTCTTCCTGCATAGCAACTGTCCAGTTTTCGTCACAAAGCACTTCTTTTACGTTAGTTGGTTCAATCTGGGATGTGAAGCACACGTAATTACATATGTCTTATATTTATCTACGAGTGCACACACCAGTGAGAGGGTTTTTAAGAATTTGAGTAGTTGGATGATCTTTAACAGTGCTCAATTCAGAATTAGTTTAATTTGATGAAGTATCTAGCAAGTCTCTCCCTGACAAAATTTGATCGCTGCACAAAATGTCGATATATTTCATGACAAAAATGCCACAATCATATCCGTTCGTCTGCTTTGGTATAAAAGTCTCTTCTCTAACTGTCCAAGCCTCCCCATCCAACGCAGACATATCTCCTACGTCATGGAATAATATAGGCAAGCCCTCCTTCATCAGCTCGATATGTTCCTTGTATCGACTGAGTGCCCTCAAATATAAACGGTCGAGTATAATGATTTCTCAGTCTTGAGGGTGGATGGCCATCAGGTACCAATAACTGTTGGCGTGGTTGACTAGTACGTATGCTTGTCCATGTTTGACAAGATAAGATATCATTATAAAAATTATAGAAATGGGTACTGAAAGTGCCCTGGTTTGTCAATTAGCGTGAGTATTGAGTCAACAAGACAAGTGAGCCCCATAGGAAGATCATTCAAGCTCCCGCCTCAACTAGATGTGTGCCCTGAACTCCTTAAAGGTAAACTTAACCTCACATCCCATGTCCCAAAACACCAGGTATATAAAACCCTTACAAAATGGTCAAAACAACATAGGGTTTAAGGTGTGAAAACTGTTTTGCAAAATCAGGAAAATCTCTAAGTTTTCAGCCTTTGTCGATTTATCAATAATGCTTTGATGAAATTGGACTCTGTTATCAATGTCCTCAAAACTCACTTGATGTTATTGAAATGAGGACTTCAGTTGTTCAGCAACCAAAATGAATCTTGGACTGAATTCTTGATGAATCGATGACAAGCTCGATATCATCGACTTTCGAAGCTTGAGTACATCGAATAGGCTCGATAAAATCGACATCTGGTCAGTTTGTGTCTAGTAAGCAGTTAAAGAAAATCATGTGATTTTCGATATCTCGAAGAGAGCCTCGATATCTTTAAATTTTAAATCTTGATGATATTGGTGGACTTTCGATGTCATCGAATTGGGTACAAAACTGTTCAGTAAGTTTATAGGAAAATTCATTGAAAAGATCAATGAATCGAAAACTGCTATCGATATTTAAAACCAGATGATATCGAGGGATACTCGATTATATCGATGCCTATTCAGTTCCAAAGGCAAGTCTGCTCTTAGATTTTCAAATGTCGAGGAATCGAACCATAGGTCGATGAAATCGAAGTTCGAAATCCGATGACATCGAAGCATGTTCGATATCCTTGATCAGTTGGCAAAAAGGTTCAAAAGTGGTTGACACATTAAGTTTAGGTCATCGAGAGGCCATTCGACGTTATCGAGAGTATACGCTCGATGATATTGAAGCCTGCTCGATGATATCAAACTCTGTCAAAAAATATGACTATTTTATTTTCGTTGGAACTTTTTGCCTATTTTATGAGAGCTTGCCTAAGGTTGTTTGTAGAGAAAGAAGATAGAGCTTTTGAGTGTTTAATTCACATCACCTACTTTAAGCCCTTTTCTCTCATGGGAGTTCATTCCTCAATTCACCCTCATCATTGATATTTAATAAAGTCGATTGGTGAATGAACTTCTGCATCCAAGGATCTTTCAGCTGCCACCTTAATGGTAAATCATTGAGCTGAGATTCCTTGAATGCATAGATGATGGTATTACTCTATCACCCCAATGATTAATCATTTAATAGAGTAATTACCAACATAACCTTAACCCAACCCATCGCCTTACATTGGAGCATCATAAGTGTTGCGGATTAAGGGAGTTGAAGATTCTTCATCAACGAAGGAGGAGATCTTCATCAATGTACTTAATGAGGCTAATCTACTTATCTGTAAGTCATTAGAGTCCAAAGACCCTGCTGATGATTTCTTTGTGTAGGATTGGGTCACAGGTGATTCTCAACCCTTTCAAGTCCTCATAGGAGGCCTTCGAAGGTAGAATAAGTGTGGGTGCTGTGTATTGTCCCTTGCTCTTGGTGAGTATAAACTTAGGTCCTTAGTGTAGGTCCTTGGCCTGTGTGGCCTAAAACCTAAGTGCTATGTGTTGACCTTTGCTCTTGGTGAGCATAAACTTTAGATTCCTTGTGTTGATCCTTGACTTGTGTGGCCTAAAACCCTAGGTGCTGTGTGTTGACCTTTGCTCTTGTGTAGGGCATAAACTTTAGGTTCCTTGTGTGGATCCTTAGTCTGTGTGGCCTAAAACCCGGGTGCTATGTGTTGACCCTTGCTCTTGCGTAGGCCATAAAATTGTGTCTCGTAGAGACACGTCTAGGTTCCTCGTGTAGGTCCTAGAGTCGACCTTGTGAAGGTTGTGAAGGTTAGAGGTAAACCTGATTTAAAACCTCTGTTAGTGAGATCCGGTACACTTAAGGGTTGAGTGCGTCCACCGGAAGTGGAGTAGACACATAGTTGAACCACTATAAAAACAACTGTGTTTGAGATTGTTATTTACTTTTACTACTTGTGTGATTTCTCTGAACGTTCTCATAATGCATGGTTACATGATTACCTAGAACTAATTAGAATCACATCTCACACACAATCACATCCATCATAAACTATGTTTCTCATCTTGTTTATGTTTTGAATAGTCTTATGATTGGATCCTCTATTTGGCTTGGAAGTCATTAGAGTTACATTAAAGAAATTCTGATACTTGCATATTAATTCAGGATAGGGTTAATATGTTTTAAATTATCGTAAAATTTTAAAAAGTCCTATTCACCCCCCTCTAGGACACCTTGGCATATTCTTACTTCTATTAAAGCAATCATTACCACAATTTCAGGTACACCTAGCGTTGATAACTTGTAATGACACCATTACCTGTTCATACTGCTACATGGGCTTTTGCCCTTCACGAGGTTTAACAATGCCGAGAACAGTGAGTTTCTCTACTTATAATAATGAATGCGCTTCATCGTTGCCAATATCCCGATACATTCTCAATATCGACATTTGCATGTCGATACATGGCTATTACAGATAACATACCAAATTAGAACATATATCATATAATGAAATAAAATAATAAACATAAATCCAATTCATACAGTTACTAGAAAAAATGTGGGGCAGAACTTGCAGTCCTTTGTATATAAAGTAGGAAATGAACTATGCCTTCTCTCCAAGAAATCAACGTATTTCTCAATAGCCTAATCTATAAAGATGGCAAATTAAGCTCTAGTCTAATATAAGTGTTAAATAACCATAGATGTATGTGTGTGAATTACTTACCACGGTCTTAACCCATTTTTTTCTCCCATATGGTCCTGAACCAAACAAATTCCATCGAATCTTTGTTTGCGTTGGCCCAACTATCCAATTCATGCAGTTCATCCTCCGATATTGCCCTAAATAGATCAATCTTAGCCTGGAAGGGTATCAGAGAAGTACACAATTCTCTTAGTTTCTTAGTGTCGGCGGCGTTGCTTGGAGTTGTTTGAATAACAGAGATGAAAGTGAACGAAGAACACTTGTAGATAGATGGCTTCACCACCCTCTTAGTTCTCCTCTTATATACTGGAATGGAATGTAGTGATTTCTCACATATATCAATGTCTAATGCATCTGAGTGTTGAACATCCACCTCTCTGTTCCCTTGGTCCCTACCTTCCAATTCTTCATCCTCTTTCTCAAACTCTTCCTTCTCCTTCTCTAACTCCTCCTTCTAAAACCGCGTCTTCTCTATAAGAAACGCATCCATCTGTTTCTTCAACTCCACCTTACCCTCCTCCAACCCTTCCTTCTCCTTCTTCAATACCTCATTTTTTATCATCAGTTCTTCCTTCTCCCTCATTAGCATTTTTCTCTCTGTCTTCAAAACTGCCCTCTCATTCAACTCTTCCTTCTCTAACCTCAAGGCTTCTTTCTCTTTTAGCATTAGTTTCATCTCCTTGAGTACTACTTCTCTCTCCCTCTCTATCGATTTTTCTCTCTCTTTTAGCGTGCGTTCCCTCTCATCGAATTATTTTTCTTTTAGCTTCAACTCTTCCCTATCTCTTTCCAATTGAATCCTCCCCGTCTAGTTCCTCCCTATCTCCCCTCGACTCTCCAGTCAATTGTAATCTGCTCCCTCTCCCACTCCCTCATCACCACTCTCTTCCTCTCCCCTTCTTCTCCCTCTCCCTGTGCCTCTCTCTCTCTCTCTCTCTCTCTTCCATATCTTCATCATCTTCATTTTAATGCCCTACAAAATGAAGCAATGTATGTATTAATTATATAACATTTCAAAGTAAATATAAAATATCAACACAAATGAAGACTTTTATGACATCTTACATCAAATCTATCACGGACCAAACGAATGGCCTCCGTCTCCAGCTCCTCAATGGTAGGCTCTAATATAAGAACTATCTCACTCTACAAGAGAACATCTTTATGTTTATGTACAGAAACATATATACAGTTTAATGAGTGACCACTTAGCATCATAGAAATTGACTTACATCTTCACTCTCTAGTATTTGATGAATCTTCTTATACCTCCAACCCTTCCATCCCTGATATTGTATGAATCTTGAAATTTGGGAGGGAACGTATGAAATAATACATTCTCGGAGAGCCGGTACTCTCTCAAGATATCCGTTACAATGAAATGACAAGATGATGTTAAATAAATATAGTTTCGTATAAACTTTAAATAAAAATAGACAAAGAAAGAATCCTTACTTGTAGGGAAAATATGCAAACGGTGACATTGTACTGAAGTCCATGCGATGCCATCAAGGCACTCTTAATCCCTTCAGTCATCGTCTGGAAGGCCAAACTACCCCAAAGGTAGATATTAAAGTCTTCCAACGAGTCCACAAGGTCGATAAAGTCTATACAACACATAATATTCGTGTCGGTTCCCCTAACAAACTACTCTACACATCATATTAGGGCTACCTTCATGACATCTTAGTGCTTATTGCTATCAACTATCCGATTGAACACCTCTTGTACATGTTTCTTTAGGATATGATATTCATTGAAGCATTTCTCTCTTATTGACTTCTTCGAATGATGGATATTGGGTATGGAGAGGTCACCAGTCTTCAGCCCTGTTATTAGGGTGAACTCCATCTTGAAAATTTTTACACGGTTTCCCTGTATCTCGAATACAAGATTGCCTATATCTCTCTCAACAAGTGAGTGAAAAAATGCTTCTATAAACCTGAATGATGGAATGTGTAATAAAAATGAGAATGAGGTCTACCTAAATATATTTAATATATTGTTATTCTTCTCCAAACCACTCTTCATGTTATCAAACCACCATGTCAATGAATATCTGCATGATAGGGTGGGGGCCGACTTGCTAAATCCGTTACGCAAGGGTTTGTCATCTTCAAGGATGAATTGGAAATTATATCAACGATAACATTCAATATTTAACGAAGCATAATATGAAAGTTGACTTGTTGTGGTGAAAAATCATAAAGTATGGTGTGAGTTTGCCGAGTCGGCGGTTAGTTTTTGGCGAATTCCAAATGAAAGTATAAGACTTATAAGTGAATTTTCACAAGTTTTGGGCCTGTTTCACTCATTTATTAGTCAATTTCATGAAGTTCTCTGTAAATTTATACAAGGTTGCTAGTAAAAAATATGTCAATATCAAGCAGTTATTGGTCATTTTGACGAATTCCATGTCAAAGTGGTCGACTCATAGGTGACATTCAACAAGTCTACGGCCAATTTCACTCAGTTATCGGTCAATTTCTTGAGTTATATGTTGCATTTTGGCCTAAGAACATCGTGAAATTGACCGTGAGTGAATTTGAATGGGGATTGAAATTGATCGTGAAGTGAAGGTAATTGATCATGAAATGCATGGAATTGACCGTGATGTGAAAGGAGTTGACAGTGAAATGAGTGGAATTGACCATGAAGTGAAGGGGATTGACCGTGAAATGCATGGAATTGACAGTGAAATGAGTGGAATTGACTGTGAAGTGAAGGGGAATGATTGTGAAATGCATGGAAATGACCATGAAGTGAAGGGGAATCGCCGGAAATGACCGTGAAATGCATGAAATTGACTGTGAAGTGAAGGGAATTGACTGTGAAATGCATGTAATTGACTGTGAAGTGAAGGGAATTGACTGTGAAATGAGTGGAATTGACTGTGAAGTGAAGGGGATTGACCGTGAAATGCATGGAATTGACCGTGAAGTGAAGGGGAATTACCGGAATTGACCATAAAATGAGTTATATGTTTCTTGCAGTTGTGAGTTGAATTTCACTTAGTCCTCAGTCAATTCCATTCACTTTGCGGTCATTTTAAGTTATTTCACAATCAATTTAACTCAGTTCATGGTCATTTTAACTCAGTTCACTGTCATTTTAACTCAGTTCACGGACATTTTAGCTCAGTTCACAGTTATTTTAAGGTCAATTTAACTCAGTTCATGGTCATTTTAACTTAGTTCATGGTCATTTTAACTCAGTTCACGGTCCTCATCAATAACTCAGTGGGTCCTCAGTCTATTAACTCAGTCAGTGCTCGGTCTCTTTCACTCGGTCTTCGTTTAGTTTCGCATCTCATTTTGTTCTTTGTTTCAAAAACCCTCAATGTGGGCCATTTGAGCATTGAATTTGCTCATTTATCAGGACATGCCATACCATTTAGTGTTTAAAAAAAAGAAGAAAATGGATTGTGGACCGTGGGCATATATAATATAATGTACAGTGGGGTCCACAAAAAGAAAGTAGGGATTTGAATATACCTGTCATTCGAAGCTTCTTAGATGGGGGGAGGGGGGACCATTTTTGTCCTATCTTGGGTTCATAAAAGTCAAAATGACATGTGTGGGGTGTGTATTCTCGACCAGATAAATGTATACCAAACATGGGGCTTTTTCTCTTGGGGTGGACAGTCAGAAAAGGGGAAAGAAGAAAGCAGTAAAGGGAGGTTTTTACTGATAGGGTGGACAGTCACAGAGGGGGAGAAGTAATCAAAAAATGAGATTCTTCGGCTAGGATGAAGGATCAGGGAGAGGAAAGAAGAAAAAACAAAATTTTAGAAGGAGATGCGGCTGGCAAGCTTCGAAGGTGCGTCTGGTAAAAGTAGGGGCATTTTTTACCTATGAAAAGCACTCCGTACAGCATGGGCTTATTCTTGGAAGGTAAGAATAAGTGGGCTTAAAAAGGTTCATGGGCCATAAGTGGGTCGTACAGTAGGAAAAAACTCATTTACAACTGCAAAACTGCACTTTACCTTCCCTCCCGTTAGTGGAATTTCAACTATCATATGGTCCTCACTCCTCAATTCCGCCTCTGATTCTTGATTGGCAGAAATGACACCATGGTTCAGTGATCCTACCCATTGATGCATGGGCTCAATTGTGGAAGGTCTATGCATCCAAATTTCCCTAGAATGAAATAAGGCTAGTAAGTATGTTTGCTGCCCAATCAGTACACAGTTAATAAAGTAGCTATAGCATGGTTTCTTATTCATCCGTAATATGCCAAATATTTGACAACTACGGTAGATCCATAGACCCACTACAAAGCTTCATAGAAATAGCATTTTTTTTACTATGAGAGCCTTTTGTTCCAATGCAAAATATCGCATTCCTAATTGTAATTGCAAGTATGATTCCCTCCAAGGAAAGCATTAGTCTATGTTAAAAAGACTTTTGCACTTGCTTGAAAAGTAAAGAATGTTTGGCAAACTACTGGTGCCTTTGAATTTATCATGTCAACAAGTGAGTAAAACCTTTTTTTTCCCCTCAAAATGTCTTAAGGAGGTAAAAGATTTTTCTTTTAATGTGACTTTTTAAATGACAATTTTAGAGGGAAAAAGATTTGCCTTTGTTAGATTACAATCCAAATAGACACATTAGTTTTCTTTTGCAAAGGATTTACATTTTCAAGACTTTTTTTTTGAAGTACCTACCTATTCAGGTCAAAATCTGAACCACCCTCCACTCAATGCCATGAACCGTTGATGAACCCTGGTCCTGCACAAAAGGGTGAGCAAAGGAGACCCTAACTCAGCCGGGGGACCCTCCGATGCCTGAGTCAGGCTAGGGAATCTGGGTCTAAGTTAAATGTAGAGAGAGGGTGCAAGATATTACATACCTGTAGCAATGGGGTCCTCTGGTATTTATACCTGAGGGTTAAACAATCCACGTCTGTTAATCTCGGCATGATTTGCTCAATTAGCAAGATATTGCAATCGTGGAGATATTATTCATAATCTTTGGGTCGTGCGGCATATCGTATCTTAAGGGCGCGTATCCTTGGTCGAGATCTTTGGTCATGTTTGTATTTAGGTTAGTCTCCAGGCTCGGTACATAGAGTATCCTCACCTGTGCTCAGCCTCAACCTCGACATACGGAGTATCTGCACTTGGGCTTGGCCTCAGCCTTGGCATATGGAGTATCTGTGCCTGGGCTCAGCCTCAGACTGTGTAATCCCGAGACTGAGCACTAGTTGTTGGAGTTCGTTGATAGATCACCGAGGTCGGAGTTTGCTGAATGAAGCTGAGGATGAGGATAAAAGCTCAGCTCGGCCATCCTTCTTTGGATGAGGATGAGGGTTCGGATCGGCCAATCAGGACTGTAGTTCCGAGTTGTGATTCATTAATGGAGAGCTTTGTCTCTGCTAACCTACAGTCGTAAGGGGTTGACTCATACTTGACGTGGTATCCTCCTTTTAAGGCCTTGTTTACTGATTCGGGTAGCTCAGGCCCACCCCGATTATCCTTGTCTAGATTTCTCCATAACAGAAGACCCCTACTCTCTTGGTCCGAGTCCGGACTTAGAGAGTAAACACCTGGGGAAATGAAACAACGTCTCCATGCCTCTGCTCATGATGGTGATTGGGATGATCGGGGCGCAATTAATGCGGTACATACACCTCAGATCCCGCGTGCTGTACAATGGCCGCAACCCTTCGGCTTCTATCCCTTTGGCGAATAACTCATGGCGACGATTACGATTCACAATCGGCGGAGTGAAGGAGACAGTGCCACGTGTATCCAGAGGGGCGAAGAGTCGCCTACATTATTAATGACATTAAATGCTGAGAAGACTTTGACCTCAAAGCGTGGGTTCAGACATATAGCTCTCTTCCACGTGTCCCTTAGTGCTAGTATGGAGTCGCCTTGGCTTCGGGAATGACCGTTTGCAGTGATGACACTGAGCAATGAAGCGGTTATATAAACCCCTCCCACTCTCACACTCACACTTCTCGTACACTCACTAATCATTTTCTCTGTCCTTTCCTTTCGAATCGTCCTCTGCTAGAAATTGCCCTCTGCTGAAAATCACCCTTCAGCGAAAATTGCCCTCTACCGAAAATCGCCCTCTGTCGGAAATAGGATTTTTGTTGCCGGATAAAGGGTTTTTGAGCATCAGAGAAGAGATTCTACTCAGAGGAAGACATTGGAGTTAGGAAAATTGCTGCTGGAGGAGATCGCCTGCAACGTTGTGAGTGTTCCACCACTTTAACGCCTTTTTCCTTGCATCATGTCGAGCAATTCTGATGAAGTGGAAGAGGTCTGAGGAGCTGGTTTAGAATATGAAATAGAGACTACCGTCTCGAGACCTAGAGAGTCCAAAAGCCCTTTTGAGGCCATAACCCTTGGTACTTCGGCCCCGGCCCAAAGAACTGCGAGTCTGTAACGCCCTGAAAATCGGGGGTCGAGCAAAGCTCAGCTCCCGAGTTCCAACGCATCACTTATGTAACATAGATAATGATGATTATGATGAGAGCATTGAAACATGAATGGAATTATACCAAAACAGCATATCATACTCTAAAGACAGTTAAATTGCAAGCGGAAGACTGTGATATATATATATATATAATGTATATATATATATATATATATATATATTTATAAGTCTCCAGAGTTGAACATGTTACCAGGTTAAATATAAACATGTTTACTCCAAAATTGAACAAAATGAATATACATGAGTGTTCCAAAAGTGAAAAATAATAGGTGCAATGGCGTCTAATCAACCTCCCTGTAACCCCGTCGATCAGAACATGGTCTCCATAGACCTGCCTGATAGCTGTATATAATAGAAATACGCCACATCATCATAAAAGTCCGGCTCCGCTTCGCAAGCAGCGTCATCACCTAAAACTTAAAACGGGGACTGGTTGGTATGTACAACACCGTCCCGTAACGTGGGAGTGAGTGATCAACTCAGTGGAACAATAAAGCATAGGTTAACATGTTATCAATTCAGTCAAGCAGTAATGATAAAGCAGTATAGTCAAACAATCCTAAATACTGTAATTAATGCAAGGATGAGATGCGATTATGATGCATGCCCTCGCCAACATACTCCCTCGTGCGGCATCATCTTACGTCCGCGGCATGCTGTCACCCTTAGTGCTCCACATCTTCCAGGCACATGCAATGTGATGATGAGCATGATTACCGAGTTGTTATTAGTTCATTTCAAACAACAATATTGGGAAACTAAGGTACCTTCCTTATATCATTCCCAAACAATGATCCATTCTAGGGTCGTCAGTCCTAGACAATTTCATACGATGACATGTTTCTAGGTTACTGCAAGGGCTGCCAGGGCTGTTACACGGAATCATTACACCACTCCCCCATCACCCTATCAATACAGGCCTAGTTTATACTCTGTTACTATGGGAAGGCTCGTCGCCTCAACGCATATTTAGAGTATGCTCTAGGTCACTACACCGGGTACGATCAGGGCTGCCAGGGTTGTTACATGGAATCATTGCACCACTCCCCCATCACCCATCAAAGCAGTGTAGGCCGACAGCTCGAATATAGTGTCCCATACCACCATAATCGGCTCACAAGTCTAGTTGCTCAATGGTCACTGCGGGGAGGCTCATGGCCCCAGCGTAGGCCGACAGCTCGACCACGGTGTCCCATACCACCATGCCTGGCTCATGAGTCTTGGCGGATCGAGGTACCACGGTTAACGGGATTCCACTGATAAGGTTCAAGCAGTAGCGTCCAAACATAGTGAACATACCTTAGACAGATCGGATTACTTGACGAGCTCGGCTAGCTCGAGTGCACAACAAGTTGAATGAAATGAAGCGCATAAGCACTTCGTGTGGCCAGCCACTATCGTCAACTGAAGTACAACTCGGGTTCGTCGAACACATCTCGCATGGCGAATGAATCTCAGCCACGCATTTATTTTCATTTTCGATTGCCTGGACTATAATCATAGCCCCAAATACAATCAATCCTTATTCAAAAGTATGTAGAGTAAAACAGAATAAACAAAGTAATTCAAGCATGTTATAAAGCATGTTATAAAGCACAATATAAACAGGTAATACAAACACATATATTTCATAAGTAAGCGGTTAAATTAAACAAACAACATGGAGGAAATCATATACATCTTTAAGGTAGCTGAGAATCCTATCTCAACACCACTATTAAATTTAGTTCGTCACACAATTTCTCACACAGGCATTTTATCAAACACTTAAACTACACCACTCCAACATACATGACGTATGTTGATTTCAACATAGAATAGGACAAATCCTCATATCAAGGAGTTGTCTCATACACATCAATCATGTTCTTACATTCAATACATATGGTAGGCATAAATCATAAATCCATATTTATTTAGACATTTCAACAAATACTTAGACTACACACATTAGCCTACATAAATAATGTTGGCCAAAAAGTATATTAGGACGAATCCTTTCGCCAAACAGGTCATACATCCATAACTAGCATATATACACGACAAATACTCATGGCAATCATATCAGCGAAATTTATACGAATATGATATTTTCTACAAGTATCTAAAATACACAAAATTCCATATTCTTCGTATTTAACCCATTGAAACATGAATGAGATTATACCAAAACAACATATCATACTCTAGAGACAGTTAAATTTGCAAGCGGAAGACTGTGATAGATATATAAAATATATAAATTGTGGTGAGTCTCCAGAGTGTGATAATGTTACCATGTTAATTCATTACAAGTACAATTCCAAAATATACCAAATGCGTAAGGTCCTCTAGTCAACATCCCTGTAACCCTGTCGATCAAGGCACGACTCACATGAAGCTACCAGAAACAGTATATACGAGAAAGCATCCTCGTCGCCACAAAAGTCCGGCTTTGCCTCAGGCGTAGCGTCGCCATCTGCAATCAGACAAAGTCTGGTGGGTGTTTGGAACACCGTCCCATAATGTGGGAGTGAGTGATCAACTCAGTGGAACAATAAAGCATAGGTTAACATGTTATCAATTCAGTCAAGTAGTAATGATAAAGCAGTATAATCAACATTCCTAAGTACTGTAATTAATGCAAGGATGAGATGCGATTATGATGCATGCCCTCGCCAACATACTTCCTCGTGCGGCACCATCTTACGTCCACGGCATGCTGTCACCCTCAATGCTCCACATCTTCGAGGCACATGCAATGCGATGATGAGCATGATTACCGAGTTGTTATTAGTATATTTCAAACAGCAGTATTGGGAAACTAAGGTACTTTCCTTATATCATTCCCAAACAATGATCCATTCTAGGGTTGTCAGTCCTAGACAATCTCATACAATGGTGTGTTTCTAGGTCGCTGCAAGAGCTGCCAGGGCTGTTACACTGAATCGTTACACCACTCCCCTATCACCTTATCAATACAGGCCTAGTTTATACTCTATTACTACGGGAAGGCTCGTCACCTCACCGCAGATTTAGAGTATGCTTGAGGTCACTACACCGGGTATGGTCAGGACTGCCAGAGCTGTTACACAGAATCGTTGCACCTCTCCCCCACACCCATCAAAGCAGTGTAGGCCGACAGCTCGAATATAGTGTCCCATACCACCATAATCGGTCACGAGTCTGGTTGCTCAATGGTCACTACGGGGAGGCTCGTGGCCCCAGCGTAGGTCGACAGCTCGACCACAGTGTCCCATACTACCATGCCCGGCTCATGAGTCTTAGTGGATCAAGGTACCACGGTTAACAGGATTCCACTGGTAAGGTTAGTACCTCAGGTTCAAATAGAGGCGTCCAAACATGGTGAACATACATAAGACAGATCGGGTTACTTGACGAGCTCAGCTAACTCGAGCTCACGACAAGTTGAATGACATGAAGTGCATAAGCACTTCGTGTGGCTAACCACTTTCGTCAACCGAAGTACGACTCGGGTTCGTCGAATACATCTTGCATGGCGAATGAATCTCAGCCACGCATTCATTTCCGTTTTCGATTGCCTGGACTATAATCATAGCCCCAAACACAATCAATCCTTATTCAGAATCATGTAGAGTAAAGCAGAATAAACAAAGTAATTCAAGCATGTTATAAAGCACAATATAAACAGGCAATACAAACACATATATTTCATAAGTAAGCAGTTAAATTAAACAAACAACATGGAGGAAATCATATACATCTTTAAGGTAGCTGAGAATCCTATCTCAACACCAGTATTAAATTTAGTTCATCACACAATTTCTCACACAGGCATTTTATCAAACACTTAAACTACACCACTCCAACATACATGACGTATGTTGATTTCAACATAGAATAGGACAAATCCTCATATCAAGGAGTTGTCTCATACACATCAATCATGTTCTTATATTCAATACATATGGTAGGCATATATCATAAATCCATATTTATTTAGTAATTTCAACAAACACTTAGACTACACACATTAGCCTACATAAACAATGTTGGCCAAAAAGTGTATTAGGGCGAATCCTTTCGCCAAACAGGTCATACATCCATAACTAGCATATATACATGGGAAATACTCATGGCAATCATATCAGCGAAATTTTTACGAATACGGTATTTTCTACAAATACCTAGAATACACAAAATTTCATATTCTTTGTATTTAACCGAAACGGAAAACAGACAGCACTTTGTACATGTACAATTGTTTGTAGATCATGAATCTATCATTATCTGACATTGAAAGCGTTGAAAACCATAACCTATACACCTAAAGTCCGCACCTTTTGTCATAGAATCGTAACAAATTCGATAGGTTTGCTAAGCTTCAGTATACAGCGATGTGGTAACCTATAACATGCCTTAAGTTAGTTATTTCATAACTTACAACTATCAAAACTCCAAAATGGGTTAGGGTTAGGGTTTCTTACCTAGAAACGCTGTCGGAATCGCTGGGAAAACGATTAGAATGGAGTGGTTAAGCTTACAGAACGGCAGGATCAGGTGGCAGGGAGATGCTCCCACAACTCTCACACTTTCTCTCTCTCACACCTAGGGTTTTTCTCAAATTCGTATGGCTGAATGAGAGAGGGTTTAAAGGTCCTTATATAGCCTAAAACCTCACCGAAATAGACTTAAGGCCAAGGTATACTTAGGTTATAACCAAAGTGGACCTGTTTCAGCTCAACGGAGCATTTCTAGAGTCCCCCCTTGAGCCAAAGGTCGGACTTAAGCTCACAGACGATGGATCTAGGTGGAGTTAAGTTTTCGTTCCAGTCAGATTCTCAGATCATGCGTGGGGGACCAGTTTCAGTTCAACGGTCACTGAATCTCGATCGGGGATTTCATGTACACTGCCATGTATATGAAATTTTTCCTGATCCGAGGGTGTATTTGGGTCAGATTCCGACGGTCTGATTGCTTATATTTGGCACGCAAACACCAAGTCTCAGATTACTTAAAGTTCATTTAATTTGTAAAGAAAACTAGGTTTTCTCACACTCCTCGCTCCGAGCTCAAGCGAATAGTCGTGGGACACTATCTGGATTTGATTTCCGAGATGGTTGTCAAGCCCAGCAAGGCGGTCCTAAGTCTATAAATTCGTATCATTCGAACTTTCGATGTGCGGTCCAGATCTGATACGGAGTTTCAATGTGCTCCCAAGAGCAGTCGGGTAATGAGTTTGATCTTAGATTTTGGGGTAACCTAGTGTCGATGATTCTACAAGTTTTGGGTCTTGCAGATCGTATGTAATAACCCAAATAAATCTTAACCGTCGAAATTTAACCATTGATTGACATACCCAATTAGTCCGATGTGACCATCAATTTACAAGATTAACTGGTCCAATCTCAACCATTGATTTGGACATATTTGATCCAATTGATCATTAACTAATAAATCCATCCAACAATACAACCATCAAACTGTCCATATGCTGAAATCATCAGAATACTTGTCCATTCATCTAAATTGACCGTTCATATCAACACTAATCCACGGGTACATCACAAAGTCCATCCACCCGATCACACATGAACTCATCCAAACGTACATTTATCCATCCATCTATCCATACATCCATCTGTCCATCTATGTATGCATCAATCCGTCCATCCATTTATGCACCGTTGAGTACATCACAACCACACACGTGCACCAAACACATCATGCACATCCATTCATCTATCTATACGTCCATCTGTCCATCTATTATACATTGATTCATCCATCCATCTACATCATCCATGTACCATCAAACACATCCCCAACCACACACATGCACCAAACACATCATGCACACATACCTTCACACGTGGCATACATACATCAAATACATCACATGCATCACATGCACACATGTGGTACACATATGGCACACGATTTAGTGCATAACATGTGCATTGAATGAAAGCAATGTGGAACACGTGCTTTGAATGGCAAAACAAAAGCAAAACTTAAAAACGTTAAGAGATTAAAGGCTCTCTTTCACACATGCCACATGTGTGAAAGGAGCTTATAAAAAGGGAGGCATGAGAGAGATCATCCATCGTGAAATTGTGAAACGTGAAGTAGAGTGCGTTGTTATGTGAGATGAGGAGATGAGGTGAGGAAGTGAGGAGGGAGAGAGAGAGAGAGAGAGAGAGAGAGAGAGAGAGAGAGAGAGAGAGAGAGAGAGAGAGAGAGAGAGAGAGAGAGAGAGAGAGAGAAGAAAAGTATTGCTGGACATTCACGTTGGAAAGAGAGGGAGAGAGAGAAGAGAGAAAAAGGAAGAAAGAAAAGAGGAGAGAGAAAAAGGAAGAAAGAGGAAGAAAAGAAAAGAAAAGAAAATACTTTTTTTTTTTAAAAAAAGGTGAGTTTTCTCTCACTTGATATTTAAAAAAAATAATAATAATGTTTTTTTTATTTAATTATTCATTCATTCAAATAATTTGATCTTACTTGCCCATCTTGTTGTTTGTTTAAATTTTTATTATTTAATTGCATACTATAGTTTTAAACATGTCATTTTAATTTTTGTCGTTCAGTTGTCTTTATTTTAATTGACATGATATTATTGCAAAAATCTTGAGTTTATAAATTTTGGATTCTTAAATCAAATAAATTATATTGCAAGTTTATTTATTTTTATTTTTATTTTTTGTAGAACTTTAGTCATGTATATGCAATTTACATTGATTAACAATTTTGTTTTAAATTTAATAAATTGTGCACATCAAGTATTATGAATTGATCAATAGGAGTCGTTAAATGTTTTTAGAAATATTTGATTTGTGCAATATTAAAATCATGCATCATTAAAATAGTTGTAAACACCAGAAAATAGGTGAGGCGATCAAGCCCTCTGGGTTGAAAATCCCTAAAGCGTAATAGGTGGGGCGATTAAGACCCTTGGGTTGAAAGTCCCAGAAACCTAATTGGTACCTTTTGAAACCTCTACCGTACCCTTTGAGTGGGTGAGCATGTCAGGATTGCAAAAGGTTCCCACTGCCAGGTACGGTCGGGTAGTAGTCTGACCAGCTAACGTACAAATGGGTCCCTCACCAAGTGCCCTTTGGATGGGTGAGCATGTCATGCGAAAGGTTCCCATTGCCAGGCTAGGTATTGTATTAGCGCGGGTGTTGGCCAACAGGTGTAAATTGGCCCTGGTGTTAAAAAGAATAAACTGCACATGTTATTATGGAGTATAACATATGTTGATTTCATGCATTCATTTTTCTTTGAATTTACATTGAAATATTTTGTTTATTAAATCTCCTCATTTGTTGTTTTGCCTAAATAGGTATTGTATCTTTTAATACTTTTATTCATGTTATATGAGGTTATTTTGAAACCTGTGTTGAGATTACTCACTAGGCTTCGCAGCTTACCCTGTTGGGATTTTAAAATTTCAGGATCGGGATCACATGGAGGAGCTTAAAGAGATTTCTTTTATTTATTTTTGTTTCTTTATCATTTTCAAAATAAGTGTAATGAACATTTAGTATGACAACATTACGATGACATGTGTTTGATGATAATCTTAAATAGTCGGAACATGGACATTTTTCTTCTTTAAATAAATGTTTAATTATTCAATTTTTGGATTGTTATATTTTATGAATGAGATCATTTTGTCAATATATGTGTGGATTATTAAATGTAAACATACAAAACATAAGTCATGCCTGCGGGTACGGAATCAGGGTCGGATATACCTAGGTGCCAGATTTCAGGGCGTGACATCGTATTTAAAGTGATTAGTATGGATTTCGTAGCTAATCCAGTTTAGCACTTAGTTAACTTTGTCTAATTCCTAAAGGATTTGAGGTTTGAGATGTTCATAAGGGGTTGGGATCTACCCATTGCCTAAGGACATCTGATTCCAGGTTGACAAAAATCCAGGATGTTACAATCTACCCCCCTTAAAATAAAATTTCATCCCCGAAATTGCCTAAGGGTAATAAGGAAAGATTTAATTATTTCTTTTGCCTAAGTTTTATTGATTTCGAGTTTCTACGCGTGGTAGGGTATATACTAGCCTGGTTCATTTTAGTCTACCCCCCTTAAAACTTATTTCTTTATCCATTTCTCATACCCTGATGGTTTGATACAATCTATTTCTTTACCTATTTGGAGTCTTGACGACAATTCCCAATTATTTAGAGTAAGATAGTTGTTTTCATTGTTTGACCAACACGGAGAGATGGTTGTAGTGGGCTTGATCCCGATACATCGATCATCTACCTGACCAGGGTAGAAGGCTCATTGTATCCCTTCCTAGTCCTGGTGGCTCCTGGTCTTCTGCTCGGTCAAGCAGTGAGTCCATTGGTAGTCGCCCAGGATTGAGAATTGGGTCAAGCTGCGAATGTTTCGCAGTTGTATATTTCGGTAACTCCATAGTCTGATCACTCAAAAAACGTAGGGCATGTTCATCATTGAGAGGCTTAAATCTCCTATTTCTCGGGTTGCCCTTATTAGGTTCGTATTCAACGAGCATAGTTGTGTATACGTTGACCTTGGCTATTGTAATTCAGTTCATACTCATTGTTAGGCCTCTTCTATAATATGAATGGGTTTAACACTCGAACCCTAATTAATTTCCTTCCATGACTTCATTATTGGCATTCTAAGGAAGATTTAGATCCTATTTAGTGACCTATCTTTACGTATAGCTGGGAGTAATTTCTTTTGATCTTGGGCCAGTGGGGCAAGGGCCAACCATGCTTCCGCTGCGCCACTTTGATCCAACGGATGTATTAGTGGACCTAACATTGAATCGAGGGATATATAAGTTTTCTCTGAGCGTGGCTAGTTACTAATCAAATAACCTTCCTAGGAGTTATTAAAGAAGCCTATGAGTATTAAGGGGATTCAACGAAGGAATGGGGTCCCGCTCCAACCTACTCAAGCCGACTAACTAAGTCTATCATTCAATTGGCTTAGCATAACTAATTAGTCCTTTACCTTCCTTAGTCTATCCAGTAGCTTAGTCGCAACGTATGAGTAGCAGTAATCCAAAATCTATGCTTATTAGATGATTTTATATCATTCTAATACAGGAAGTTGTTTTAACGCTTAGGGTCAAAATTTTTCTGATTAGAATAGAGTTGTCCGAACTTGAATTTAACTACGCTTGAGCACAACACACATGCTCGTACTATCTAAGGAGGTCATAGGGTTCGCGTTATTAGTTTATGGGATTTCCTATATTGTCAAATTCTTTAAAATCTAAAGGTACCAGCTTTGAGTCCAAAACTCTAAGGGCCGATTTGGGTTAAATGGGTTGTGTTGCTAATCCCGCCTCGGGATTAGAAGTGATATGTTTGGTATGAGGGTGGGTGGGATTAAAATTTATTTTATAGGCTTTGGAAAATGAGCCTTGTGTTGAAAAGTGTGAGATGGGATTTCCAAACCCCATGATGATGAATTTCTAAGTGTAATTTGAAAGGAAAACTTGGGATATACTTCTCATTGCATACATTCCAAACATGGCATTGGAAAACATGGGATACACCCAATCCAAGGACAATACCTTACACATACATTTATTGTTACTTTTACAATTCTATCCACCTTAAACTCACCGAATGCAGTTGGCCAAATGGGCCCTAAACATCCTAACATTTGGAGGTTGTGAATGTTATGGGACACAAATATGTGGGTTTTGTGCTCATATGGGTGTGAAATGATGAGGCCAAGAGGAGTAAGAGATGTGTTTAGAGGAGTAATAGTGGAGGGGTGGAAGGAGTTCACTTGTCAAGCAGTCTACACCTTTGATAACAAAAGGAGCTTCATGCATTTCATTTAACCCAAAATCGTCACAATACATGGGATGTAGCCTTACGTGGACCATGACAGAAGATGCATGTCCAAGGCTTCAAACATCTAACATTTTACCAAGTACTACACCCAACAACATGAAAACATAAACATATCCTAAAGTAGCAACCAAAATAAGCTGCAAACATCAGCATGGATGACTAGGCATCCGAGTCTGGTGACGGAGGAGGGCTCCCTTTCTCTTTCCCATGAGAGAGAGGAAGGTGGAAATCGAAAATACTACCGTAATAAGCTCGAATAAAGCCATGGAAAAGCGAAGATAAGGGGGAATAGGGGCTGGAGTCTTTGGTTCTCCATGAATTTGAGCCTCAACAGAGGTTGTACAGGCTCAAATTACAAGGATTAAAGAAAGAAAAGGAAGAGTTGAGATAGGTTAGAGAGCTTACATGAATTTGAGACTCAAATGGGGGGTGTAGGAGCTCAAATGAGAGAGAATGAAGAGGGTAGGGGGTAGGTATCGTTGAAAATGATGGAGGTATGTGTGCTTTGACAGAAAATGATGAAATAAGTGAATGAAGGGAAGGTTTGAGAGAGAAAATAGAAACTTTTGGAGAAAAGGAGAGCTTAGAGGTGTAGTTTGTGAAGGAGATAGGGGTTTGGGGGGTTTCAATGTACGGGACACACATCAGGGGGTCCCACAACCCCCAAACTCAATCGGCCCAACCGGCCCGCCCGGCCGGGTCTGAAAACCGGCGAGGCGTCGCCGACCAGGCGAGGCCTCGCCACTCGGGCGAGGTCCTTGTGACTCCTAGGCCCCAAAAACATATGGGGTCGGCGAGGCCTCGCCACTTGGGCGAGGTCCTTGTGACTCCTAGGCCCCAAAAACATATGGGTCCCACCCTGGGTACCCTTGGAATGGTGTGGATAGGCCCCCGACTCCGTTTTGCTTCGTTTCAGGTAGTTTCGAGAAGTTTCTGATCTAAACTTGCATTTACCATTTCTTAACGGCTGGGATGGAGTGCATTATGATCTAGACCCGTCAATAGATGGCCTAGGAGTAGTTTAAGGTCGACCCGTGAGACCAGGGTTGAGTAAGAACTCGATTACAGCGATCGTTTTCAGTGAACTTTGCCAATTGGCGAAACTGGGATAACCTATGACTGTTTCTACATTCCGTCGCTCCCTCCTAAGTCAGAGTGCGTCAGAGTGCGTCATGTTACCATAACCCAGGCCCGGTTTAATCCAAATCATGCTCTGATACCATCTTGTAACGCCCTGAAAATCGGAGGTCGAGCAAAGCTCAGCTCCCGAGTTCCAACGCATCACTTATGCAACATAGATAATGATGATTATGATGAGAGCATTAAAACATGAATGAAATTATACCAAAACAACATATCATACTCCAGAGACAGTTAAATTACAAGCAGAAGACTGTGATATATATATATAATGTATATATATATATATATATTTATTTATAAGTCTCCAGAGTTGAACATGTTACCAGGTTAAATATAAATATGTATACTCTAAAATTGAACAAAATGAATATACATGAGTGTTCCAAAAGTGAAAAATAATAAGTGCAATGGCATCTAATTAACCTCCCTGTAACCCCGTCGATCAAAACATGGTCTCCATAGACCTGCCCGATAGCTGCATATAGAAGAAACACGCCACATCATCATAAAAGTCTGGCTCCGCTTCGCAAGCAGCGCCATCATCTGAAACTTAAAACGGGGACTGGTTGGTGTGTACAACACCGTCCCGTAACGTGGGAGTGAGTGATCAACTCAGTGGAACAATAAAGCATAAGTTAACATGTTATCAATTCAGTCAAGCAGTAATGATAAAGCAGTACGGTCAAACAATCTTAAATACTGTAATTAATGCAAGGATGAGATGCGATTATGATGCATACCCTCGCCAACATACTCTCTCGTGCGGCACCATATTACGTCCGTGGCATGCTGTCACCCTCAGTGCTCCACATCTTCCAGGCACATGCAATGCGATGATGAGCATGATTATCAAGTTATTATTAGTCCATTCCAAACAGAAGTATTGGGAAACTAAGGTACCTTCCTTATATCATTCCCAAACAATGATCTATTCTAGGGTCGTTAGTCCTAGACAATCTCATACGATGGTGTGTTTCCAGGTCGCTGCAAGGGCTGCTAGGGTTGTTACACGAAATCGTTACACCACTCCCCCATCACCTTATCAGTAAGGCCTAGTTTATACTCTATTACTACGGGAAGGCTCATCGCCTCACCGCAGATTTAGAGTATGCTCGAGGTCACTACACTGGGTACGGTTAAGGCTGCCAGGGCTGTTACACGGAATTATTACACCACTCCCCCATCACCCATCAAAGCAGTGTAGGCCGACAGCTCGAATATAGTGTCCCATACCATCATAATTGGCTCACGAGTCTGGTTGCTGAATGGTCACTACGGGGAGGCTCGTGGCCCCAGCGTAGGCTGACAGCTCGACCACGGTGTACCATACCACCATGCCCGGCTCATGAGTCTTGGCGGATCGAGGTACCACGGTTAACGAAATTCCACTGATAAGGTTAGTACCTCAGGTTCAAGCAGTAACGTCCAAACATAGTGAACATACATTAGACAGATCGGATTACTTGATGAGCTCGGCTAGCTCGAGTGCACAACAAGTTGAACGATATGAAGCGCATAAGCACTTCGTGTGGCCAGCCACTATCGTCAACCAAAGTATAACTCGGTTCGTCAAACACATCTCGCATGGCAAATGAATCTAAGCCACGCATTCATTTTCGTTTTCAATTGCCTGGACTATAATCATAGCCCCAAACACAATCAATCCTTATTCAGAAGCATGTAGAGTAAAGCAGAATAAACAAAGTAATTCAAGCATGTTATAAAGCACAATATAAACAGGAAATACAAACACATATATTTCATAAGTAAGCGGTTAAATTAAACAAACAACATGGAGGAAATCATATACATCTTTAAGGTAGCGGAGAATCCTATCTCAACACTACTATTAAATTTAGTTCGTCACACAATTTCTCACATAGACATTTTATCAAACACTTAAACTTCCCTACTCCAACATACATGACTATGTTGATTTCAACATAGAATAGGGCAAATCCTCATATCAAGGAGTTGTCTCATACACATCAACCATGTTCTTACATTCAATACATATGGTAGGCATAAATCATAAATTCATATTTATTTAGACATTTCAACAAACACTTAGACTACACACATTAGCCTACATAAACAATGTTGGCTAAAAAGTATATTAGGGCGATTCCTTTCGCCAAACAGGTCATATATCCATAACTTGCATATATACACAGCAAATGCTCATGGCAATCATATCAATGAAATTTATATGAATACGGTATTTTCTGCAAATACCTAGAATACACAAAATTCCATATTCTTCGTATTTAACCGAAACGGAAAACAGACTGCACTTTGTACATGTGCAATTGCATGCAGATCATGAATCTATCATTATCTGACATTGAAAGCGTTGAAAACCATAACCTATACACCTAAAGTCTGCATCTTTTGTCGTAGAATCGTAACGAATTCGATAGGTTTGCTAAGCTTCAGTATACAGCGATGTGGCAACCTATAACATGCCTTAAGTTAGTTATTTCATAACTTACAACTATCAAAAACCCAAAACAGGTTAGGGTTATTGTTTCTTACCTAGAAACGATGTCGGAATCGCTGGAAAAATCATTAGAATGGAGTGGTTAAGCTTGCAGAGCGGTAGGATCAGGTGGCAGGGAGATGCTCTCACAATGCTCATACTTTCTCTCTCTCACACCTAGGGTTTTTCTCAAATTCATATGGCTGAATGAGAGAGGGTTTAAAGGTCCTTATATAGCCTAAACCTCACCGAAATAGACTTAAGGTCAAGGTATACTTAGGTTATAACCAAAGTGGACCTGTTTCAGCTTAACGAAGCATTTCTAAAGGCCCCGTTGAGCCAAAGGTCGGACTTAAGCTTACAGACGATGGATCTAGGTGGAATTAAGTTTTTGTTCCAGTCAGATTCTCAGATCATGTGTGGCGAACCAGTTTCAGTTCAACGGTCACTGAATCTCGATCGGGGATTTCAAGTACACTGCCATGTATATGAAATTTTTCCTGATCCGAGGGTGTATTTGGGTCAGATTCCAATAGTCTGATTGCTTATATTTGGCCCGCAAACACCAAGTCTTAGATTACTTAAAGTTCATTTAATTTGTAAAGAAAACTAGGTTTTCTCACACTCCTCGCTTCGAGCTCAAGCGAATAGTTGTGGGACACTATCTGGATTTGATTTTTGAGATGGTTGTGAAGCCCAGTGAGGCGGTCCTAAGTCTATAACTTCGTATCATTTGAACTTTCGATATGCGATCTAGATCTGATACGGAGTTTCAAAGTGCTCCCGAGAGCAGTCGGGTAATGAGTTTGATCCTAAATTTTAGGGTAACCTAGTGTCGATGATTCTACAAGTTCTGGGTCTTGCAGATCGTATTTAGAGTGATTAGTGCAGATTTCATAGCTAATCTGGTTTAGCACTTAGTTAACTTTGTCTAATTCCTAAAGGATTTGAGGTTTGAGAGGTTCAAAAGGGGTTGGGATCTACCCCTTGCCTAAGGACATCTGATTCCAAGTTGGCAAAAATCTGGGATGTTACAGAGTCAGAGGTCCAAAAGTTGAGGTAAGAGACTGAAGAGGGCTCTCAAAGATCCCGCGGGGCGGTCGAAGGCGGGCCCCTCGGGAGGCAGGTCGAAATCGTTCGTCCCTAGGGACTCGATCCTAGTCGAGTCCCAGATGGCCCAGCTTCACGAAGACTATCAAATTCTCGACTTGGTGCACATCCGAGTCCCTGTCCCCACTGACCAAGCGGGCTCTCCAGCTAAGGGGGAGATCACTATCTTCATCTGTGCCCTATAATGCGGGCTCCAATTCCCCATCTATTCATTCTTACGAGATCACTATCTTCAGCGGTTGCAGGTCCTCTTGGGGTAGGGAGAGAGGTAGTAGGGGAGACTCCTAGTACAGTTGCCCCTGCACGATCCACAGCCCACCATGATGCCACTAAGGCCGAGTTCTTAGTCGGTCGAACCGACGCCCTTATCGGATATGCCGCCACGCCCGAGGCGACTGCTCAAGCTTCCGTGGCTAGTGGGGTCGGAGGAGGTTCCGAGCCTACTCCAGAGACTTTGCTTCTAGGTTATCATATGGCGTTGCTGAACCCATGGGCAGCCAAGCATGTTCTAGAGGCAAAGATAGCCAACACGCTCTCCCGATGCCACGTTAACTTCATGAATGATTACATGGCAGTCTGTTACCAGTCACTGCCAATGATGGTGGAAGTGAAGGAGAGATTGAAGGAGATGGAACGGCTCTAGGCGGAGTGGGCTAAGTTTATGGTGGAGAAGGAAGAACAAGAGGCGTGGAGGGCCGAACTCGAAGCATAGAGGGCCGAGCTTGAGAAACTCTTGGAGGCTTCGGCTGCAGAGTGAGAGGAACTGAGAAGGGATGCTGCCGAGGGTTGAATGTGGGAGCTAACACTCCAGGGCAATGTCAACCAACTCCAAGCTCGCTTGGACGTGGCTGACCCCGAAGTCAAGCGTCTGTGTGGTGCTAACAAGGACCTGGAGTTCAGGGTCGTGGAGGCCTAGTCGAGGCTCGAGGTGGCGAAGGAGAGACTTGAGACAGAGCAACGGATGAATGTGGACCGGTTGGTCTAGCAGCGGATCGTCCTCTAGTCCGTGGCATCTTTAGACCGGCTGGTCCTATGGGACGAGCTTAAGGCTCGAGCAGCCTTGCAGGCTGTCGCGGCTGTGGGTGAATACAAGGAGTCAGCTGACAGGGCTAAGGAGCTGGACAAATTATATTACTTTGACTATGACACCAGCTTCGATGCTTACCTTGTTGAGGTCCGAAAGCTTTATCCGACCATCAACCTTGATGCCCTCGCTATAGACGAGGCTGAGGATGCTGAAGTGGTCGCGACAGATTAGCCTAAGAATGTCCCTCCTGTCACTGAGGCTACCCCTGACGCTTGGCCCACTAGCGTGGTAGCTGGTCCCTCTACTCGAAGGGAGTGAGACTTATGTATTGTATTTTTAATGTCATGGATAACTTTTTTGATGAATGAATGATCTTTGGGGGGAAGGCATATTTGCATATGTTGATTGTTGTGATGATTCTTTGATGTTAGTTTTTAAGGACCGACCCCTTGAGAGGTCAACCCCCCACGAATTGTGCGTCCCTTAGTATTTTTCGTAGATTTGTCATTGTGTGACGAGCCGACCACTTTTTCAAGGAATCGGGTCGTCTTCGGGCCTTTCTCCTGCATATGAGGGGATCCCTATGTAGATTTTCGTGGGTTTAACATCCCGACCCCTTCTTGAAGGGATCGGTTCATTAAGTTAACCTCTACTTATGAGAGGTAACTTCCTCCGTTTGTAGATAACTTGAGATAAATTGCGTAAGTAGACGATGTAGGAAAGAAGGAACTTTTATTAAAGGCCTTAGTAGGCTCGTCGCTCCGATTGGTACATTTATTGGGGGCTTTCAGTGGCCAGTAGATTCTCACATATAGTAGATCTTCATGTGTTTGGCATTCCAGGGGTGGGGGAGCTGGTTCCCTTTGAGGTCCTCCAAGTGGTAGGAACCTAGCTAGGTCGATCTGACCACATGGTAAGGCCCTTCCCAGTTGGACCCGAGCGTCCCAGCCCCCGGCTCTGCTGTATTTTGGAAGACGCGGTGGAGGACCAAGTCCCCTGGTCGGAACCGCCTTGTCTTGACTCTTGAGTTATAGAATCGTGTCACTTGATGATGCTTAGCAGCGACTCTGAGTCTGGCGACATCTCTAGCTTCCTCGAGCAAGTCGAGGTTTGTTGTGATCTGCTCTGTGTTTCGATCCTCTTGGTAGTTTTTGACCCGAGTTGTTGGGAGGCCGATCTCAACTGGGACGATTGCCTCTGACCCATAAGATAGTGAAAAGGGGTTCTCCTCAGTAGACGACTGAGCTGTAGTCCTATAGGCCCAAAGGACGAATGAGAGCTCCTTTACCCAGTTGCCTTTCGCTTTCTCCAACTTTGTTTTAAGATGGTGCTTGATGACCTTGTTCCCGGCTTTCACCTATCCGTTGGATTGCAGATGCCGAGGTGAAGAATAATCGTTCGAGATGCCGAGCCCTTTGTGAAATTATGGTAATGACCGCTTTAGTCGAAGTGGGAATATGCTAAGATGTCCTAGAGGGGGGTGAATAGGACTTTTTAAAATTTTAAGATGATTTAAAACCTATCAACCCTATCCTGAACTAATATGCAGATAGCAGGATTGCTTCAATGTAACTCTAATGGCTTCTAAGCCAAATAGAGGATCCAATCATAAGACTATTCAAAATATAAATAAGATGTGTAACATAGTTCAAGATGGATGTGACTGTGTGTGAGATGTGATTCTAATTAATTCTAGGTAATCATGTAAACATGCATTATGAGAACATTCAGAGAATTTACACAAGCAGTAAAGTAAATAGCAATCCCAAACACAGTTATTTTTATAGTGGTTCGACTACGTGTCTACTCCACTTCCTGCGGACGCACTCAACTCTTGAGTGTACCGGATCTCACTAACGGAGGTTTTAAATCAGGTTCACCTCAAACCAGTACAACCACCAGGTTGACTCTAGGACCTACATAAGGTACCTAACATGTCTCCATGAGACACAAGTTTATGTCCCACATAGGAGCAAGAGTTAATACACATCACCCAAATTTTAGGCTACACAGGCCAAGGATTCACACAAGGAACCTAACAGTTTATGCCCTACACAAAGCAAAGGTCAACACATAACACTTAAGTTTTAGACCACACAGGTCAAGGACCTACATAAGGACATAAGATTATGCTCTCCACAGAGCAAGGGTCAATACGCAGCACCCCCATGTACTCTCCCATTGGTGGCCTTCTATGAGGACTTGAAAGGTGTGAGAATCACCTGTGAGCCAATCCTACACAAGGAATGATCAGCAAAATCTCTGGACTCGAATGACTTATAGATAAGCAGATGAGCCCCATTTAGCACGTTGATGAAGATCTCCTCCTTTGATGATGAAGAATCTTCAGCTCCCTTGAACCACAACACAAATGATGCTCCAATGTATAACAACGGGTTGGGTCAATGTTATGTTGGAATCCTACTCTATTAAAGGTTTTCCTATTTTAGAAATAGAGTGATTCCAATCATCTATACATTCAAGGCATCCCAGCTCAATGATGAGGGTGGATTGGAGGATGAACTCCCACGAGAGAAAAAGGCTTAGGGTATATGATCTGGATTAAACACTCAAAAGCTCTATCTATTTTCTCTACTAACAACCTCAGGCAAGCTCTCATTAAATAGGCAAAAAGTTCCAATGGAAATAAAACAGTCATATTTTTTTATAGAGTTCGATATCATCGAGTATGCTTCGATATCATCAAGCCATACTCTCGATAGTATCGAATTGTCTTTCAATGACACAAACTCAATCTGTCAAATGCTTTTGAACCTTTTTGCCAACTAGTCGAGGATATCGAACATTCTTCGATGTCATCGGATTTCGAACTCCGATTTCATCGACTCATGATTCGATTCCTTGACATTTGAAAAATGTGAGAGCAAACTTACCTTTGAAACTTAACAGGTATTGATATGATCGAGCATCCCTAGATATCATTTGAATTTGAATGTCGATGATATCATACCAGTGTCGATTCATCGATCTTCTTAGGGAATTTTCCTATAAGATTGCTGGACAGTTTGTGTCCTATTTCGATGACATTGACCTAGTCTTGATATGATCGATATTTGAATATCGATTTTATCGAGTGATCTTCGATACTTGAAAGACAGAAGGCTTGCTGGCCAGATTTGTGTCCCAATCCGATATCATCGAAGGTCCGTCGATATCATCGAGGTTTAAATTTCGAGGATATCAAGGCTCTCTTCGAGATATCGAAAATCAGATGATTTTCCTTAACTATATATTGGACACAATTGACTAGTTGTTGATTTTATCGAGATGTCTTGATGAACTCGAGATTCGAAAGTCGATGATATAAAACAGGCAATTGATTCATTGATAATTCAGTCCAAGATTCTTTATGGTTGCTGGACATCTGAAGTCCTCAATTTGATAATATCGAGTGGGTTTCGAGGACATCGATAACAGAGTTCAATTTCATTAAACCACTTATCGATAAATCGATAAAGGCAGAAAACTTAGAGATTTTTCTGATTTTGCAAAATAGTTTTCTCACCTTAAACCCTAAGTTGTTCTATCTATTTTTAAGGATTTTATATACCTGGTGTTTTGGGACATGGGATGTGAGGCTAAGTTTTACCTTTTACAAGAACGGGCACACATCCTGTTGAGGCAGACGCTTAAATAATCTTCCTATGGAGCTCACTTGTCTTACTGACTCAACACTTGCACTAATTGCCAAACAAGGGCACTTTCACCCTGCACATGCCTTGGAACTTATCATTGTCAAATTGCTTGTTGTTGTCAGAAATGATAGTGTGTGGGATTCCGAACTGGCAGATTATGTTCTTCCAGACGAAGTTGATTACTTTTTATTAGGTGATCTTGGCCACAGGTTCGGCCTCAACCCATTTAGTGAAGTAATCGACCGCGACAATAGCAAACCTCACTTGTCCTTTCCCAGTGGGCAGAGATCCAATGATGTTGATCCCCTATAGAGTGAACGGCTACGACCCACTCATGGGGGTCATTTCTTCTGCAGGCTGCCTCGGTATAGCGACGAACCTCTGACACTTGTCACATCTTCGGACGTAATCTTTCGAGTCCTCTCGAATGGTCAGCCAGAAGTACCCCTATCGGAGTATCTTTAGAGCCAAGGCTCGGCCACCAGAATGATTTTCGCAGATGCCTTCGTGGATCTCACGTATCACATAGTCCACTTCCTCGGGTCGAAGGCATCTGAAGTAGGGCTGTGAGTGCCCCTTCTAGTATAAGACCTCATCCAAGACAATGTACCAGGTAGCTCTAATTTTCAGGCATCGGGCCTCCAATCTGTTCTGGGAGACCTCACCAAATATAAGGTAGTTATAGATCGGGTCCATTCAACTTGAGGTAGCTTCCACTGGGTTGACCACTTCCTGATCCGTTTGGTGATGCTCGGGTTCTCTATGAATTCCACGGGAATGATCCGAGGAATCTTTCCTTCTCTGGCCGAGGCTAGCCTTGCGAGGGCATCGGCCCAAGAATTCTCTGCCCTAAGAATCTGGTTGATGATGTAACTCTAGAATCCTTCTATCAGTTTCCTGGCCTTGGCTAGGTAGGTCATCATCCTGGTTTCCTTAGCTTCATACTCGGTGGAGATATGGTTTACCACAAGTTGGGAATCATACCGAACTTCAAGGGACTGAACCCCCAAACTGGTTGCCAACCTGAGTCCTACCAATAGGGCCTCGTACTCTGCTTCATTATTAGAAGCTCTAAATCCGAGCCTAATGGTGTACTGTATAATCGTAGAATCGGGCACGATTAGGACAATTCTTGCCCTGACGCACTTGACATTGGACGACCCGTCGACATAAAGGACTCACCTCTGCTCCAACTCCATATCCTTGATAGGCGAGGAAACAAGTGGGGTTGAGAGAGCTACTTCTGCTTTGGTATCTACACTTGGAATGGTAAACTCAGCTATAAAGTCAGCCACAACCTGACCCTTGATTGCAGTCCTCAGACGATATTGGATGTTGAACTCCCCGAGTTCTATGGCCCATTTCGTCAGCCGACCTGAGACGTTCGACTTTTGAAGGACTTTCCTGAGGGGGGAATTGGTCAGGATGATGATGGTGTGTGCTTGGAAGTACGGGCACACCCTCCATGCTAAGAAGACCAAGCTGAGTGCTAGTTTCTCCATGTCTAAGTACCTAGTCTCGACGGGTACCATTATTTTGCTTACGTAGTAGACATGATACTGCTTGCCTCCTACCTCCCTGATAAGCGTACAACTAACGGACGAGGCGGAGACTGCTAAGTAGAAGAGTAGGGGCTCATCCTCTTTTGGCTTCGATAGTAAGGGAGGCGAACCCAAGTATTGCTTCAGCTGTTGGAATGCTTAATCGCATTCAGAGGTCCACTCGACTTTCTTGTGACCTTTCAGTTGCTAGAAAAAGGGGAGACACTTGTCTGTTGCTCTAGAGATAAATCGACTAAGCGTTGCTACTTGGCTAGTCAGACACCGGATCTCCTTCGTTGTTCGAGATGAGCTTATGTCGAGCAACGCTTTTATCTTCTTGGGATTCACCTCGATGCCTCTCTGGCTGACTTGGAACCTAAGGAACTTGCCGGAACTGACTCCAAAGACACATTTAGCTGCGTTCAGCTTCATGTGATACTCCCGAAGGATCGAGAATGTCACCCTGAGGTCCACAAGGTGGTCGGATGTTTTGATGCTCTTGACAAGCATGTCATTAACGTAAACTTCCATTGTCTGACCGATCTGCTTGGTGAACATATGGTTCACCAATCTCTGGTATGTTGTCCAGTATTCTTCGGGCCAAAAGGCATGACCCAGTAACAATAGAGTCCTTTGTTGGTGACGAAGGTAGTCTTTTGCATTGGGATTTGATTATACCCGGAGTAGGCATCCAGGAAGGAGAGTCACTCGTGTCCAGCCATGCTGACTACCAGCTGGTCAATCCGAGGCAAGGGGAAGTTATCCTTAAGACAAGCCTTGTTCAGGTCTGAGTAATCTACATAGACCCGCCACTTCTCGCTTGATTTCTTCATAAGGACCACATTGGCGATCCAGTCCGGGTAATGTACTTCCTCGAGGAAGCCGATGCTGAGAAGCTTGGAGACTTCATCAGTTATGGCCGTGTACCTCTCAGCATCGAATGCTCTTCTCTTCTGTTTCACTAGTTTGTGGTTCGGATCCACGTTCAACCTATGAACCATGACGTCAAGAGAGATGCCCGACATATCCTCGTGCGACCATGCGAAGACGTCCCTGTGCTCTTGTAGGAAAGTCAGCATCTGTGACCTCTGCTTAGAATTCAGCAAAGATCCGAGTTGAACAGTTTTGCTCGAGTCAACTTTCTCAAGAAGGATGGTCTCCAGGTCATCGGGGGGATCTTCCGTGGGAGTTATGGGGTTGAGGACGTTGATGGTGAGGGTCTGCTTTACTGACCCTTTTCTTACAGCTGCTGCATAAAATCTCCGAGCTTCACGCTGGTACCCTCAGAGGTATCCAACCCCACCTTCAGTGGGGAACTTCATCATCAGATGGTATGTGGACACAACTGCCTTCATTACATTAAGGGAAGGTCGGCCCAGAATGACATTGTGTAGTAATGGCACATTGACAACAAGAAAGTCCACGAGAAGGATGACTTGAAGCTGTCCTTCTCCTGCTGTCACGGGGAGAGCGATGGCTCCTTCAGAGATCACCTTATCTTTGGCAAAGCTGTACAGAGGGATTTTCACGGGTTAGAGGCGTGACCTTTCGATCCCCATTTTCTTAAATGCTTCGGAATAATGACGTCGACTGAGCTCCCTATGTCGACCAAAATGTGGTCAAGTTTATGGTTGACTATGGTCATAGTCACCACGAGGGGATTGTCATCTCTCCTCCTTAGTGTATCGACGTAAATGACCTTTACGAATGAGGGTCTCAATCTCATCTTTGAGGTCCACTCAGTTGCTTGTGTTGTGACCATGATCACGATGGAACTAGCAGTACTTACGCTTTTCTCGGTTCTCTGCATCAGCCTTCATACAAATCGGCCAGTTCAGGAGTTTCTGTCCCCTTATGTCCAACAAGATTTGCTCTGTAGAGGTGTTGAGGGGAGTATAGGAACAAAATTTTCCCTTGGGTCTCCGGCTCGGCCGATGGTCAGGAGGGGCTCGGTCATCGGGTTTTTTGTTGGATGACTTAGGTCCTTCATTCCTTGGCCTTTTCTCCTTTGATGATGTTTCAACTACTTGGATGTTTCTGCTGGAGCTGGAGAATTCCTCGCCATTGGTGTATTCCTGAGCCTTGCTAATGAGCTCAGCCAAGATGGTCGATGGATTCTTCCCGATCGAGAAAGTGAACTTCCCCTTTTTGAACTCGCTGAACATGGTTGAGAGTACCATTCTGTCATCGTAGTCTTCCACTAACAACGCTTCCTCATTGAAGCAGGCGATAAAGTCCTTCAGTGACTCCTTGTTCCCTTGCTTGAGGGTAAACAGATGGGTAGTCAGATTCCGACTCTTCATATTAGAGATGAACTGGGTAAGGAACAATTTGTTGAGCTCGGCGAAGGAGCCGATCGATTAAAGTTGTCAATACCAACTCTGAGCAGATCCAGAGAGGGTTATCAAGAAGGCCCTGCACATCATTGCATCCGTGGCTGATTGGATCTGCATCCACGAACGGTATGACTCTACATGCTTCGATGGGTCTTCAGACCTAGAGAATTAGATGACGGGAGGCATCCTGAACCTCGACGGCATCACCTCACTCATGATTTCTGAGGTGAAGGGAGGCTCGGTCTCTTCCATCATCGCCTGGACTGCAGTCGGGACGGACGCAAATCGCTGATTCTTCTGAAATGTTAAAAACTGATTGCGGAGTTCCTTAAGTTGAGCTTCCCAAGGATTCTGATTCTCTGCTACCATCTCCTAGGGGCCCTTTGTCATCGCGAGTGCTCTGCCCTGTCTTCTCCTCTCCAAGCGATGGCGATGGTCGGAGGGGGCCAGAGTCGAAGTGATGGATACGTAAGATGGCTCCGCATCTTGAACAGGGTCTGGGGCTCGGGCGGATCGATTCTGAGACATTACATTGTATGCATGGTCGGGAGCTCGTGCGGACTGTGCCTGGCATCCTCGGGCTCGGGAACTAACTTGCGGTGGTCGTTCCTCAGGCACCGGGGTGGCCTCCACTAAGTTGAGAGGCAGTTGTTAATTCTGTTGTGCCTTCATTCGACTAATCTCATCCTTCAGCATTTAGACTTCATTTTGCAGCACTTTATATTTTCCTCCTTGGCTCCGAGTCCGTTGGGACGACCCTATTGGAGCTGATTCGGTATGTAGTAACGAAGAAGACTGATGTTGTCCGCTAGCTTCGGGCTCCACCGCTGTCACCTTTTTCTTTCCTCTCGCCATATCTTATAAGCTTCCTGCACGAAAGGGTGAGCAAAAGAGACCCTGGCTTAGCCGGGGGACCAGGGGACCCTCCAATGCTTGAGTCAAGCTAGGGAATCTGGGTCTAAGTTGAATATAGAGAGAGGGTGCGAGATGTTGCGTACTTGTAACAATGGGGTCCCGTGGTATTTATACCTGAGGGTTGAATGATCCACGTCCATTAATCTTAGCATGATTTATCAATCAGCAAGATATTGCAATAGTGGAGATATTATCCATAATCTTTAGGTCGTGCGGCGCATCGTGTCTTAAGGGCGCGTATCCTTGGGCGAGATCTTCGGTCACGTCCGTATTTAGGTTAGTCTCTAGGCTCAGCACACAGAGTATCCTCACCTATGCTTGGCCTCAGCCTTGGCATGCGGAGTATCGGCACCCGGGCTCGACCTCAGCCTTACCATATGGAATATCCGCGCTTGGGCTCAGCCTTAGACTGTATAATCCCGAGACTGGGCACTAGTTGTCAGAGTTTGTCAGTAGATCACCGAGGTCAGAGTTCGCTGAATGAAGCTGAGGACGAGGATCAAAGCTCGGCTCAGCCATCCTTCTTCGGATGAGGACAAGGGTTTTGATCGACCAATCAGGACTGTAGTTTTGAGTCGTGATTCATTAATGGAGAGCTTTGTCTTAGCTAACCTACGGTCGTAACTTAGGGGTTGGCTCATACTTGACGTGATATCCTCCTTCTGAGGCCTTGTTTACTAATTCGGGTAGCTCAGGCCGACCCCGATTATGCTTGTCCAGATTTCCCCATAATAGTACCAAAGGCAAAACAATTTAAGAACTGAAAAAAAAGAAGAAGAAAGAAAAAAAGAAAAACAATGCAAAGAGGAAAAGAAGAGGCTACACCCCAGGCCAAGAGAAGAAGAGAGCTAAAATTGATGCCCAAACCCTGAGCGAAAGGAAAGAAAAGAGCAAGAAACTTTAGCCCCACACTACATGAAAGACGGAAGAAAAGCCCATGCATTGGGCCAAGGAGAAAAATTAAAGGAGATAAAGAAGGCAACACACTCAAGTCAAAATGTGAGTAGATGTAGTGTGATTGTTGGCATAACTGCGCTGAAGGCAACAAGGGCTATCATGCCCTACATCTGACACCTAGGTATGCCCGATCCTAATCTAACATGACTTGTATATTACATGCTTACATCTATAATCCACGTACTCTTATATAATACAAATCCATAAAACAAGCATACACTTACTTAAAATTAATCCAAGAATCATTAATTGAAATAAAATAACCACATCTCAAAATATTAAATCATCATCATCATAATCCTATGATATGTAATCTTCAGCTTTAAGTCCCTTTGAGGGCCTGTTTGATTTTTGGGCATAATTGTAATTACCTTGTAAACGGGTAATAATTATTTACCTAGGTAGTTACTACATCTTTCCCAATGCAAACAATGACCACTTACTTTTTTAACACTGAAATTGAGGAATTTGCGAAATAAATGTGGGGACCATCATGATGTATGTGGCTTATCCACACCGCCCATTCGTTATGTTAGCTGAATTTAGTGCATACACCCCAAAAATGAGGTAGATCCAAAGCTCAAATGGACCACACCATAGGAAATAATGGGAATTGAACGCTTACTGTTAAAAACTTCTTGGGGCGCTTAGAAGTTTTGAATCATGTTGATATTTGTGTTGTCCCCTTGTCTAGACCCTATGAACTGGTTAGATGATGAAAAAACCTTAATGTAGGCCCAGTGAAGGAAATAACTTTCAACAGTGGACGAATTAAGGACACTATTTCCTTTCATGTGGGCCATTTGAGCATTTAATTTACCTATTTTTTGGCTCATGCCCTAGAATGTTCTGATAAAATAGATGGATGGTGCGGATATATCATATACATTACCGTGGGGTGTACGAATTTAAGTCAACACTTTTATACCAATTTTCTTAGGTGGAATTACTCACTCATTTTCAAACCAACCGAAAATATAATAATTAGTCATTTACCAGGGATTTACATGTATCATAGAAAATCAAACAATCCTTCAAGGAAATCTAAAATTAAAAAAATATAGCTAGACATCCACTCATGTTCTTTGGTAAGACCTTGATTATAAACTTTAAAATTCCAAAGGGTAAGCTATCACACCCCAGACTCGGTGACTGGACTCACATGGAACCTGATAGCTTGTTCTTGCTGCAACAGCCTCCATAGTACCCCATTTTCGGTTCCTGGCTCAGTTTCCAATCATGGGATCCCACGAGGATGATTTCCATAGTATAAATCTAATCCGATAGTGAAATAGCGGTGAAGACTGCTTGAGTTGAAGTCGAAATATGCCAATATGTCCTAGAGGGGGGTGAATAAGACTTTTTAAAGATTTATAAGTTATTTAAAAATCCTATCACACTAATCCTGTCATGTATGCAACTTTCAAGATTACTTAAATGTAACTCTACTGGCTTCCAAGCCAAGTAGAGGATCCAATCACAAACTAATCAAGATATAGCAATATGCAACTTAGTCTATGTTGGATGTGACTGTGTGTGTGTGTATGAGATGTGATCAGATATACGAATATGAATGCATTGTCATGAATCACATATAGAGAAAGCAATCACAAATACAGTCATTTTATAGTGGTTCAACGATAAGTCTACTTCACTCCCAGCTGTCGCACTCAACCTTTGAGTGTACCGGATTTCACTAAGGAGGTTTTCCAGGGTTCACCTCAAACCTTTGAGTGTACCAGATTTCACTAAGGAGGTTTCCCAGGGTTCACCTCAAACCTAAGATTTTAAATCAGGTTCACCTTGAACCTTTACACGGAGGTTTCTACTCGGTTCACCTTTAACCCTGGAGTTTCACTGGTTCACTCCTAACCAGATGTTTATGCTCTCCATAAAGCAAGGGTTCACATAATGCACCAAGAGGTTTCTACTTGGTTCACCTCTAACCCTGGAGTTTCACTAGTTCACTCCTAACCAGATGTTTATGCTCTCCACAGAGCAAGGGTCCACACAACGCACCCATAACGTACACTCCCACCGGAGGCCTCCTTGAGGACTTCAAAGGGTGAGAACCACTTAAGACCCAATACTGGAAAGGAATGATCACGAGTGTCCTCCTAGACTCTAGATACTTATAGATAAGTTGATGAGTCCCGTTAAGCACAATGCCGAAGACCTCCTCCTCCTTGTTGACGAAGAGTCTTCTGCTCCCTTGATCTGTAACACAAAAGATATACCAAGACTAGGTTCAGGGTTGGGTCAAGGTTAAGATGGAATCCTACTCTCCAAAGATTTACCTATAAGAAAGGTAGAGTAGTTCCAATCTTATGCATTCAAGGCATCCCAGCTCAATGATTTGTCATTAAGGTAGTAGCTGAAGGATCCTTGAATGCGGAAGTTCATTTCCCAATCCACTCTATTGAATATTAATGGTGAGGGTGGATTAGAGGATGAACTCCCTTGAGAGAAAGGGCTTTAGATATAGGATATAAGTTGAAACACACAAACGCTCTCTCTTCTTTCTCTCTTACAACAACAAAAGACAAAGTCCTCTATATATAGACAAAAAGCTCCAATGAATATAAAATGGTCACATTTATGACAGAGTTCGATATCATCGAGCAGGTTCGATATCATTGAGCGTATACTCTCGATAGCATCGATGGTCTGCTTGATGACTCGGACTCGATGTCATACGCTTTTGAAACTCTTTGCCAATTGGTTGATGAATCGAAGCTATTGTCGATGTCATCGAATTTCGAACTTTGATTCCATCGATGACAGGTTCAATCCATCGACACTTAAAAAATGAGAGAGACTTGACTTTGAGATATTTCAGGTTTTCATGAATGATCGGGGGAACCGTCGAGGTCATTGGAATTTGAATGTCGATGATATCGAGATCAGAATTGAGGCATTGATAAATCTAGCTGATTTATCTTTGAACTTGCTGGACAGTTTATGGCTTTGTTCGATGCAATCGATCTGGTGTCGATATCATTGATATTTGAATATCAATTAAATCGAAGGGCCCCCAATAATAGTTAAAAACAACCTGAAATAACTGCTGTAAGAAATGCACGCCCACAATCGATATCATTGATGAACCACCGATCTTATCGATATTTGAATTCAGATCATATCGGACGATTATCAATATATTGAAGAATTTTGAGATTTTCATTAAAAAACAGGGGCGCCAGAAATCTGCCTCTCGATCTTATCGAGCCACTCTCGATGGTCTCGAGATTTGAATATCGATGATATCGATATGTGTATCGATACATCGATAATTCATCCAGTTATGATGTGAAGTTGTTGGGCATAATTAGTGCTTTTATCGATGATATCGATAGGTGTATCGATACATCGATAAATCCGTCCAGATGAATATTTAGTTGCTGGACATTTTTGGTCCTCTTATCGATAATATCATTAAGGTATCGAGGATATCGACAGTGTAGGTTGATCATATCGAGGGTGTTTCGATAAGATCGACAAGGCGAGAAAAACATAGAGATTTTTCTATTTTGAAAAAGTTTTCTCACTACAAAAATCCTAAGATGTCTATCTTATTTTAAGGGTTTTAATCACCTGGTGTTTTGGGACATGGGATGTGAGGCTATGATTTACCTATTGCGAGCTTCCACACATCCGGTTGAGGCAGACGCTTGAAATAATCTTCCTATCGAGCTCTGTAGATAGTCTGACCCATCAGTCACGTAACTTGACAAACCAGGGCACAAGTAGGTGCACTTTCAATCTCTCCCTTTTCCAATTACGTGACAAAATACCCAAAACACCCTAGAACACTTCTAGACACACCCTAAATTGTGCATACATGCATTTACACAATTTTACAATTTTTCTACCCCATGACACATTCTAGAAGTATCTGCTCCCCCTTACTTCAAAAACTCCCACTTTCTTGGTGCAGCTGCTCCCCCTAACACCTGCAACAACATTAGATATACAATTTTCCACTCGGGGTGTTTTGAACTATTTTTCCCATTTTTGTCAGTCATTGGCAAAGGTATAGCAAGTGATATTGACTGAAGTGTTAAAGCATATGGGAGAACCAATAGGCATAAGCAAATCATTGATGTATTAAGAATTAACGCATTTTAGCCAAACATCAATCTCATAATGAATGCATATTAAATAAGATATAGCAGTTATAGAGCAGTGAAAAATATTCATTTAAGGACGTCACATGCATTCCAAAACTTAATAAACCAAAAAAAATTACGGCATTAATGATAAGAATTCTATTCAGCCATATCCAAAATAAGACTAAATTTATCCAATTATCCAAAATAGACTGCCCAAGATCGGCAGTTATATTCATATTTCCAAAAGAAATATACTGCCACAGACAGCAGTAACTTAACAGTTATTTCGAAAAAAAAACTTATTTTCAGCTCAAAACTATCATGGTTAACGTAAAGAGTTTAGACGTGTGTCTGTCATATAACCATGAATGTCCTAGTGTAAGGATTTACCCATATGACTCAAGTTTACTGAGATTTAGTGAATGCAGACCCCAATGGATTTTTAAAGGTCACTGAACCTATTTGTATCAAGAGGTTTGGTGAGAATGTCTGCGAGTTGCTTTTCTGTGAAAACATAGTCCAATGTGATAATCTTGTCATCAACAAGTTCTCGAATAAAATGATGATGAATGTCAATGTGTTTAGTCCGAGAATGTTGAACCGAATTTTTTGAAATGTTGATTGAACTTGTGTTATCACAGAAAAGACTCATTGTGGGTTGTTCAATCCCGTAGTCCAACAACATTTGTTTCATCCAAAGAAGTTGTGCACAGCAACTTCCAGTGGCAATGTATTCTGTCTCGGCAGTGGATAATGATATTGAGTTTTGTTTCTTGCTCTGCCAAGCGACTAGACAGTTTCCAATATAGAAACATCCCCCACTTGTAGATTATCGATCATCTAAATTGCCTTCCCAGTCGGCATCAGAGTATCCGGCAATGATGGTGGATGTTTCAAATGGATACCACAGTCCATAGGCTGGAGTCCCTGCTATGTATTTAATGATCCTCTTAACAACTGTTAAATGGGATTCCTTAGGATCCGCTTGATATCGAGCACATACCCCTACACTGAAAGATATGTCGGGATGACTAACTGTGAGATATAGTAGACTACCTATCATACTCTGGTAGAGGTGTTGATTCACACTCTTGCCATTTATATCTTTAGAAAGTTTGAGTATGGTTCTCATGGGAGTGTGATAAGAACGACCAAATTCAAGACCAAACCTTTTTACCAAGTCGTTCGCATATTTGGTTTGACAGATAAAGATTCCATCATGTAGTTGCTTGACCTGCAAACCTAAAAAGAAGTTCAGTTCACCAACCATGCTCATTTCAAATTCCGATTTCATGAGGTCAGTAAATTTATATGCCATATCTTCACATGTTGACCCAAAAACTATATCATCCACATAAATTTGTGCGATAAGCAATGAGCTTTTTGTTCTTTGGGTAAACAGAGTTTTATCAACACTCCCTCTACAGAAATTATGGTCCAAAAGAAAGTTTGTCAATCGTTCATACCAAGCACAAGGTGCCTGTTTCAGACCATAGAGGGCTTTGTTTAGACGATAAACGTATTGAGGACACTTAGGATCTGAAAATCCCTTGGGCCGTTCCACATGTACTTCTTCAACAAGATCTCCATTCAGAAAAGCACTCTTAACATCCATTTGAAATAGTTTAAATTTTAACGCACATGCAATGGATAAAAGAATTCTGATAGACTCAAGGCGAGCTACAGGGGCAAATGTCTCATTAAAATCAATGCCTTCTATCTGTGAGTACCCTTAAGCTACAAGCCTTGCTTTGTTTCTAATCACATTTCCTGATTCATCAGATTTATTCTTGAAGACCCATTTTATTCCAATGACATTTGTATTGAGTGGTCTGGGAACCAAATTCCATACCTCATTTCTTTGAAATTGTTGAAGTTCTTCTTGCATTGCATTTATCCAGTGTTCGTCTTGAAGAGCTTCTACAATGTTTTTAGGCTCAATCTTTGAGGTAAAGCAGAAATGACTATAGATGTTTTCTATCTGTCGTCGAGTTTTTACACCAGCGTTGGGGTCTCCAATGATTTGTTCTCGAGGATGATCTTTTATAATCGGAACGTCAGATGATGGCTAGGGTTCACTGGGTGATAAAGTTTTGTTTTCAGGTTTTTCCAATATGCATGATTCTCTATCATCTTCTAATTCATTCACAGGTGCCTCTTCTTCATGAGGTTGATCATCGATTACCACATTCACTGATTCCTGAATAGTGAGAGTTCTTAAATTGTATACTCTATATGCACGACTATTCATGGCATACCCCAAGAAGATTCCTTCATCACTTTTAAATTCAAATTTTCCTAGGTGATCTCTATCTCTCAAGATATAACATTTGCCACTAAAGACTCGAAAATATTTCACGCTAGGTAGTTTTCCATACCATAATTCGTACGAAGTTTTGTTTAAGCTTGCTCTAAGATATACTTTATTTATGATGTAGCAAGCAGTATTGACAGCTTCAGCCCAAAAACTTTTAGCCATATCCTTCCCATTTAGCATAACTGACCCCATCTCCTGCAGTACTCGATTTTTTCTTTCAACGGCTCCATTTTGCTGTGGGGTTTTTAGAGCTGAGAATTCATGATGAATCCCTTTCTCATTGCAGTATTTTTCAAATTTTTCATTTTCAAATTCCCCACCATGATCACTTCTGATGCGATTGATCCCGTATCCTTTTTCATTTTAGAGTCGTTTTGCCAGACTCACAAATTCCTCAAAAGCATTTGATTTTTCTCGAAGAAATGCGACCCAAGTAAATCTGGTGGAGTCATCTACCACCACCAGGAAATATCTTTTCTTCCCATGACTTTCCACTTTAGTTGGTCCAACGAGATCCATATATAGTAGATCTAAAGGTTTTATTGTTGCTATGGAGGTTGTTTTCTTGTGTTCGACCTTTATCTGTTTTCCTTTTAGACATTCTCCACAGATAACTTTTTTTTTTTTCTAATCTTGGGAAGTCCCCTTACCAGATTCTTTGAACTGAGCTTTGCCAAATTTTAGTAGTGGACATGCCCTAACCTTTGGTGCCATAGTTTGGATTCATTTTTCACAGCCATGTTACACTTTGTGGATAGCCCCTTCTCACTCGTACTTTCAATGACATAACAATTATCACTAGTTCGTAAACCTTTTATGAGAGATTTTCCTGTATGATCTAAAATTCTACACACATCTTTTGAGAAAGTGACAAGATGTTCTTTGTCACAGATTTGGGAGATACTCAGGAGATTATGTTTCAGGCCTTCTACACAGATTACATGTTTGATCTTTGGAAGACCTGGTACTGCTATAATTCCTTGTCCAACTATCTTGGCTGAGCTTCCATCACCAAATGTGATAGAACCCCCATCAAAGTTTAAGTACTCACAAAAGTGTGTTTGGTCACCAGTCATGTGTCAGGAACATCCACTGTCCAGATACCACTTTGAACTATTTCCGACTTTCAGGGCTGTATGGATTACTAGACAACTATTTTGGTTTGTTACACTCTCTTGGACATTTTTGAACATGATTCCAACTTCAGTCAAGATCACTCTCTAGGCGGTGAAGTCCTTAAAGAGAAAGCTGGCTCTGATACCAATTGAAATAGCGGTGAAGACTGCTTAAGTTGAAGTCGGAATATGCCAATATGTCCAAGAGGGGGGTGAATAGGACTTTTGAAAGATTTATGAGTTATTTAAAAATCCTATCACACTAATCCTATCATGTATGCAACTTTCAGGATTACTTAAATGTAACTCTACTGGCTTCTAAGCCAAGTAGAGGATCCAATCACAAACTAATCAAGATATAACAATATGCAACTTAGTCTATGTTGGATGTGACTGTGTGTGTGTATGAGATGTGATTAGATATACGAATATGAATGCATTGCCATGAATCACACATAGATAAAGCAATCACAAATACAGTCATTTTATAGTGGTTCGACGATAAGTCTACTCCACTCCCGACTGTCGCACTCAACCCTTGAGTGTACCGAGTTCACCTCAAACCTAAGGTTTTAAATCAGGTTCACCTTCAACCTTTATATGGAGGTTTCTACTCGGTTCACCTCTAACCCTGGAGTTTCACTGGTTCACTCCTAACCAGATGTTTATGCTCTCCATAGAGCAAGGGTCCACACAACGCACTCAGAGGTTTCTACTCGGTTCACCTCTAACCCTGGAGTTTCACTAGTTCACTCCTAACCAGATGTTAATGCTCTCCACAGAGCAAGGGTTCACACAACGTACCCACAGCGTGCACTCCCGTCGGAGGCCTCCTTGAGGACTTTAAAGGGTGAGAACCACTTAAGACCCAATCTTAGAAAGGAATGATCACGAGTGTCCTCTTGGACTCTAGATACTTACAGATAAGTTGATGAGTCCCATTAAACACAATGCCGAAGACCTCCTCCTCCTTGTTGATGAAGAGTCTTTTGCTGCCTTGATCCGCAACACAAAAGATATACCAAGACTAGGCTCAGGGTTGGGTCAAGGTTAAGATGGAATCCTACTCTCTAAAGGTTTACCTATAAGGAAGGTAGAGTAGTTCCAATCTTATGCATTCAAGGCATCCTAGCTCAATGATTTGTCATTAAGGTAGTAGCTGAAGGATCCTTAAATGTGGAAGTTCGTTCCCCAATCCACTCTATTGAATATCAATGGTGAGGGTGGATTAGAGGATGAACTCCCTCGAGAGAAAGGGCTTTAGATATAGGATATAAGTTGAAACACACAAAAGCTCTCTCTTCTTTCTCTCTTACAGCAACAAAAGACAAGTCCTCTATATATAGGCAAAAAGCTCCAATGGATATAAAACGGTCACATTTATGACAGAGTTCGATATCATCGAGCAGGTTTGATATCATCGAGCGTATACTCTCGATAGCATCGATAGTCTGCTCGATGACTCAGACTCGATGTCATACGCTTTTGAAACTCTTTGCCAATTGGTCGATGAATCGAAGCTATTGTTGATGTCATCGAATTTTGAACTCCGATTCCATCGATGACAGGTTCGATCCATCGACACTTAAAAAATGAGAGAGACTTGACTTTGAGATATTTTAGGTTTTCATGAATGATCGGGGGAACCGTCAAGGTCATCGGAATTTGAATGTCGATGATATCGAGATCAGAGTCGAGGCATCGATAAATCCAGCTAATTTATCTTTGAACTTGTTGGACAATTTATGGCTTTGTTCGATGCAATCAATCTGGTGTCGATATCATTGATATTTGAATATCGATTAAATCGAAGGGCCCCCGATCATAGTTAAAAACAACCTGAAATAACTGCCGTAAGAAATGCGCGCCCACAATCGATATCATTGACGGACCTCCAATCTTATCGATATTTGAATTCAGATCATATCGGACGATCATCGATATATCGAAGAATTTTGAGATTTTCATTAAAAAACAGGGGCGCCGAAAATCTGCCTGTCGATCTTATCGAGCCACTCTTGATGGTCTCGAGATTTGAATATTGATGATATCAATGTGTATCGATACATCGATAATTCGTCCAGTTATGATGTGAAGTTGCTGGACATAATTAGTGCTTTTATCGATGATATCAATAGGTGTATCGATACATCGATAAATCCGTCCAGATGAATATTTAGTTGCTGGACATTTTTGGTCCTCTTATCGATAATACGTTAAGGTAGCGAGGACATCAACAGTGCAGGTCGATCATATCGAGGGTGTTTCGATAAGATCGACAAGGCGAGAAAAATATAGAGATTTTCCTATTTTGAAAAAGTTTTCTCACCACAAAAATCCTAAGATGTCTATCTTGTTTTAAGGGTTTTAATCACCTGGTGTTTGGAGACATGGGATGTGAGGCTATGATTTACCTATTGCGAGCTTCCACACATCCGGTTGAGGCAGACGCTTAAAATAATCTTCCTATCGAGCTCTGTAGATAGTCTGACCCATCATTCACGTAACTTGACAAAGTAGGGCTGTAACGCCCCGGATTTTTTGCCAACCTGGGATTAGACGTCCTTAGGCAATGGGTCAATCCTAATACCTCATTAACTTGTCAGAACTGAATCCCATAGTCTAAAATCACTTCTGAACCCATTTCCTTCACAAATCCAACCCTTCACTACCTTGTGCTTTCAATTTTTCAAAGCACTTTAGCCCTAGACACTAACTTAAACTAGCTAAGTAGTAAAACTTGGATCACTTTATACACAAACTACAAAGGCCTAAGTACCATCTCAGACAGAAATCTTACAGGACTAAATCCTTTAGAAATTAAGTGAGATTTAGCTAGTGTTAAACTAGAGTGCCTGTGAAATTAGCACCAATCGCTTTAAATACGTTCTGCAAGACTCAAAACTTGTAGAATCATTGACGCTAGGTTACCCTAAAACTTAGGATCAATCTCATTACCCTACGCTCACGGGAGCATCTCGAAACTTCATATTAGGTCTAGACCGCACATCGGAAATTCGATTAACACGAAGTTAAGGAACTAGGACCGCCTCACTGGGCTTAACAACCACCTCAGAAATCAGGTCCAGCCGATGTCCCACGGCCATTCGCTTGAGTCCGGAGCGAGGGAGTGTGAAAAACACTATTCCCTTTACAAAATAAATACTGGAATAGTGATCCGCACCTTTCGCTTAGCATCAAGATAAGCAACCAGATCGTCAGAATCAGACCATATTACACCCTCGGATCAGGAAAAATTTCAGGAACATTTACATGTACTTGGAATTTTGGATCGTGGCCCACCGACCGTCGAACTGAAAGTGGTCCGCCACGTGCGATCTGGGAATCCGATCGAGTCGAAAATGTAATCCCACATAGATCCAGCGTTAGTGAGCTTAAGTCCGACCTTTGGCTCAAGGAGGCCTGCCAGAAGTCCTCCGTTGAGCTAAAACAGGTCTGCTTTGGTTATAACATAAGTATACTTTGACCTGAAGTCTGTTTCGGGGAATTTTTAGGCTATATAAGGACCTTAAACCCTCTCCCATTCCAGCCATACGAATTTGTATTTGAGAGAGAGAAAAGAGAGAGAAAGTGAGGGAGATGTGGGAGGAACTCCCTGCTGTTGTTCCCTGCCACTATTCGGGCTCCACCGCCTAATTCTCATCGCTTTTCCGGCGATTCCAGCTCCGTTTCTAGGTAAGAAACCCTAACCCTAACCTGATTTGGGGCTTGGGTGGTTGTAGGTTATGAAATAGCTAACCTGTTTCGTTCTCTAGGTTGCCAAACTCCCGTATACGGAAGCTTAGCGAACCTATCAACTCCGTTACGATTCTACGACAAAAGGTGCGGACTTTAGGTGTATAGGTTACGGTTTTCAACGCTTTCAATGTCAAATAATGGTAGATTCATGATCTGCATGTAATTGCACATGTACAAAGTGCTTTCCGTTTTCTGTTTCGATTAGAATTGTAGAATTTGGAATTTCACATACTCTAGGTATTCGTATAAAATACCGTATACGTATTTTTTATGGAAATGTGTTTGACATGTTTAATTGTCATATGGATATATGACGTATGGATAAAATACTTATTTGGTGAAAGGATTTGCCTAAATACATGTTTACTAATAAACACTATGTATGTAGAAATACGGTATTGTAAGAAGTACCGTATACATGTATATTTTAGCGATGTGTTTGTCATGATTAATTGTCGTATAAATATATTATGTGTGTATAAAATATTTGCTTGGTGAAAGGAATCGCCGTAATACATGTTTGCTTGTATACTCTATATATGTTGAAAATGTGTATTTTAGAAAATACTGTATACGTATAAATTTTGGAGATGAATTTATCATAATTATTTGCTGTAGTAATATATTATACATGAATAAAATACTCACTTGGCTAAGGGATAGCCCTAATACATGTTTTACTAACATACACCATGTATGTTGTAATAGTGTATTCTAAGTGTTTGTGAAAATGATTGAATGAGTACCAAATTCTCATTCGTACTAGCCATGACTAGTTGTCATGGATTCATGATTGTTGTATTGGCGATACCCCTTTTGACGAAAGGATTTTCCCTAAATCACGCCACGGCCAATATACACCACATATGCTAAAATGTGTGGCCCAAGTGTTTGTGGAAATGACTGAATGAATATGGAACTTGGATTCCTGCTTGCCATGAATTCGTCGTGGGTGTACGCGTGTTATGATTGGGGGCAACTCCCTAGGGAAAGGATTTGGCCTAATGCCTATGTGATCGACATATGTCATGTATGTTGATGTATGTTTGTTTAAGTGTTTCTTGGAATGTCTGAATGAGTAGTAGTTAGCAAATTGTGTTGTATAAGGGTGTTGAGATGTGATTCTCAATCTCTTTTAATTATGTGTATGATCTCCTTGGATTGTTGTGTGATTAGGAATTGAACATGTATAAACTCATGCTTGTGTTGTGATTCATAACATGCTCAACTGCTTTATATTATAACTATGTAATGCATATGTTTAAATTTATATTTACGTTGTATGACCCGTCATGGGTGATGAGGAGCGGAGCAACGAGTGTGCGTGCAAATACTCGGCAAATTTCTAAACGGATAATACCATACCTTGATTGTATGAGTGGAATCTTGATTCATTATCGCTTTATCTATCCGCAAGTTATCATGTTTGGGGCTATGATTAGAGTCCGGACAATCGTGCAGTGAACTGAATTGAATTCGTGGTGTGATTCATTTGCCACGTGAGATGTGTTCGATGAACCCGAGTCGTACTTCGGTTGGCGATAGTGGTTGGCCACGCGAAGTGCTTATGCACCTCATGTCGTTCAACTTGTTGTGCGCTCGAGTTAGCCGAGCTCGTCAAGTAATCCGATCTGTCTTATTTATGTTCACCATGTTTGGTCGCTACTGCCTGAACCTAGGGTACCAAACTTACCAGTGAAATCCCTTTTAACCATGGTACTTCGATCCGCTAAGACTCATGAGCCGGGCATGGTGGTATGGGACACCGTGGTCGAGCTGTCGGCCTACGCTGGGGCCACGTGCCTCCCCGTAGTGACCAGTGAGCAACTAGACTCATGAGCCGATTATGGTGGTATGGGACATTATATTCGAGCTGTCGATACTTACGGCGAGAGCCGAGTATGGTACAGGAGACCCGTACTCGTGCCGACTCGGCGACGAGTCCCTCATAGTATCTTCGAGTATACTCCAAGGTGTCCGTGATTCGACGACGAGTCTTTCACAAAGAATCGGAGTATGAGTCGAGCCGAGTACGTGAGACCCGTATTCGAGCCGACGGCTAGTGATTGAGCCGAGTACGGTGAGACCCGTACTGAGCCGACGGCCGACACAATTGAGCCGCATACGGTGAGATCTCGTATCCGTGCCGACGGTGACGAGCCCTCAGTGATGCCTTCGCTACGCTCTCAAACCATAATATCGTATGAGATTAACTAGATCGACGACCCTAGAATGGATCATGTTTGGGAATGATACAAGGGAGGTACCTTAGTTTCCCAATACCGTCGTTTGAAATGGACTAATAATAACTCAGTAATCATGATCATCATCGCACCGCATGTGTTTAGTAGATGTGGCGCACCGAGGGAGTTAAGCATTCACGAACGTAAGATGATGTCGCATGAGGGTGGTTTGGCAAGGGCATACAAAGACATCATGTCATTTCATTCTCGCACTTAATAAGAGTAGTTAGAATTGTTTGATTTGTACCGCTTTATCATTACCGCTGACCTGAATTGATAACATGTTAACCTATGCTTTATTGTTCCACCGAGTTGATCACTCACTCCCACGATATGGGACGGTGTTCGAACACCCACAGATTTTGTCCGATTGCGCAGATGGCGACGCTTACTCGAGGCGAGCCGGACTTCTATGACGACGGAATGCTTTCTCGTATATGTCGCATTTTACGGCGGCTTCGTGAGAGCCGTACCTTGATTGTCGGGGCTACAGGATGTGACTAGATCATACTACACAACTTGGTATAATTTACTTGTAATTATTTAACCCGGTAACTTTATCACACTCGAGACTCACCACAGATTTTATATATTTTATATATCTATCACAGTCTTCCGCTTGCTAATTTATTGTCTCTGGAGTATGATATTCTGTTTTGGCTTAATCTCACTCATGTTCAATGCACAAATACAGTCAACATTCAATCATCATTCATTTTGTTGCATAAGTGATGTTCTGGAACTCGGGAGTTGAGTTTATGCTCGACCCCCGATTTTCAGGGCGTTACAGGGCACAAGTAGGTGCACTTTCAGATAGAGCATACCCAAGATCTTAATAGAGTAATCTCAGAAAGTAACCATAGGAACGCATTGCAAAATCCATTAGAAATGTAAACTTTTACAGGTACATAAGGCTCAAAAGGAAATACATAAGGTAAGAAAAGAAGAGAAAAATCTACAACGGGTCCTCAGCACGCTCCAATCTAATGCTCCATTGCTACTGCACTGACCTAAGATCTCCTGCACGCATCAATCGTGCATAAGCTTATAGAAAGCTTAGAGGTCGGTGAAGGTGTGTGACAATGATGCTCGGAAGAAATAGGAGGATGTAGAGGGAACCATGAATGATACCAATGCCACTAGCCATATCGAGGCTAAGCTATGAATGCAGTAAGTCGTACCAAGGCTATGCAATGCAATACATGAGTACTAGATGCCATACCAAGGCGATGCAACATAAGGTTTATACAGCCGATGCAAATGCAATGCGAAGTAATGTTAGTCCTCATATCCAAACCACACATCAAATACAGTTACATCATAAGGAATCCACCAGGGTCAAGTACACTGTAGGATGACTGCCGCTCTCGAAGACCCACACAGTTAAACAAGTGTAGGACACCTCACCACCCGCCTGTGGACAGTCAATCACCAACGAGGCTCGACTGTAGCGGACCCATTTCACGAGCTGGTCAGACTCAGCCTAGCTATGCCCCCTCACTCATGCGGGTAAGGCCAAACCCCATCTCAATCGACCTCGCAACAGTGAGAGTCACAGCCTAACAGTATAAGGCACTCGAGTGCTCATGTTTTCCACTTGGTCTCGGCGTTGAGGCGTCTCCTTAGTACCGTGAAGGTTTAGGGGCTTTCACCTAGGGATATCTTGTGTGCCCCAAATGCTCAAGTATCATTTTCGGTGTCTACATATGGCCATCCACGATATATCTGTGGAGGCTAAGACCCTGATGAGGTAAGGGCAAATATCCACATGCTACGCAATGCCAGATATATGAATCACATAGTCAACCATGCATCAATCCCAAGCACCCTGCGTGTTTGAGAGGGGAAACTCCATCCCTCAGGGAGATACCAACATGTCCTACATAATGGCACAACCATGGTTAATCATATCTCAACCAAGCATGCATATGATGCGTATGGGAGTGGGCCATGAAGATGAATAGGGGTGCCAATGAGGTGAAGATGAACTCTCTACCTAACCATGAAGGGTATAGGTACTTAACCAATTCCTCATAAGGAATACAACCTCTAGTAGGGGCCCATTTACTTGGGGTACCCCATGAGACTAAGCATACAAGTTACAGGCCTAAATAATATAAAGATGGGCCTAGCAAGAGACTAAGGTGGGCATTCAACCACACTTAGAAGGGTCGACAATGGGGACATTCAACCACCATTTTTCAAAAGGCATAACCAACTATAATCCATATAGCTACAAGGCTCAAGGCCCACATCCAAACCACATACATAAGCCCCACATAAAGGCATATAAAAAGGTCCAATACTACCTTCAACAACATGGGCCCAAAAGAGGAATCAAGGCCTAAGGCCCAAGTCCCAATGGCCATAAGACCCATACATTTAGTTGAACTTAATGGGCAGCCCATGACACAAAAATATGACCCAGAAATAAGTCTAAGTTGGGTGAAATGGGCCCCACTACATCAGCCCAATAACTAGCAATTTAAGTGGGTAACCAAGGGCCCAATACCACCCTTATCTCTACTCATAAGTCCATCAAAATGGTGGAAGTCAGCCCAACATATGGCTGGGCCAAGTTGGGACGTTCCAGCCTAATCTGGCCCCACTAGGAAGTCCCAAAATTTGGTTTATATTTGGGTCCACAAGTGATCATCAATAGTGACCCAAAAATGCATTAATTAAGCCCAAGAATATTCTAAAATATAAGGGAGTAACAAATACCCAAATTTCTCAATATGATGGGCCCCACATCTAATAAAAATCTAGCAATAAGAATGTTTATTTGGGGCCCTTGCTGGACTTTCAGCCCACCCCATATCATGGGTCTGCTGAAGTCTAAAAACTTGTCAAATCATGTGGGAATTAATCCCATAAGGACAACATTACTCATAGGGGGCCCCACCAGATGGAGGAAGGGGATTTGGCGTGAAAACCAAGTGGGCCTACTGCTGGACTGTAAGTCCAGTAGTAGCCCAACTACAATGGGTGTCCCAAGGACTAAGCTAAACATGCATCAAGGTGGGCTCCACATAAACTGGGGTGGGCCCCATAGGGGACATCCACCAAGGGTGGACCCTTCCACGTGGGCCACCTAAGGATGGGGGACGACATGGACGAAACACACCATCATGGTGGGCCTGCACACTGGGACGGCTAGCCATGTAGGACATCAGCTCAGCTGGACGTCCAGAGGGCCGCTGGTCCAGTTCAATGGGCCCCACAATCATGGCCCAATGGGCCTCTATAACATCAGATGGTGGGCCCCAAAAATCATACACAAGGTTAAATGGGCTGGGGCTTAAAAACTCTTATCATAACAAAGAGGAAAGCAAGGTTCTAAGGAAAATTCTGCAACTGCATGTTGCTGTCCTCAATTTGGGCACTCCATTGGAGTGGGTCCAAGGCCTCTAAAATTCTGGAAAATGGAGGTCAAGGTCCCTTAACATGTATACAACAAGATGGAGTCCAGTAAAGTGGCCCACCTATAGTAGAAATATTTATGAATTAAGGCTTTTATCAGACTATATTGTTGGACTGCACAGCAGAAAATCTGGCAGTCTAACCATCTTAGTCCACTCTTTTAGATGCCCAAATGAGGTTAGTTGAAGATGAAATTTGACATGCATATAGGTGTGGTCCACACCTTCATGAAACATATATTACATGGGACCAAACATCCCATAAAATGTCCAAAAATCTAGGCTCAAGATGACCCAAAAATCTGTCCAGACAGTTTCTGGACAACAACATATAATTGAATTAAAATAATTATAAACACTATAAAAAGAGGGAATCAATCCATGAGATGTGTGGTATGGACCACCCCACTGGGCCCCACAAACATCCAGGCCATTCCCACTATCAAAGGTTCATTGCATGTACCCCTATGGGTATATTTTCGGGTTCCAACATCCAAGGGTGGACTGTCAAAAACGTCCACCCACCTTGGACGGCCTGGATGGTTCTGAGCCACAAGGTGGGCCACACATACATGATTAAAGGTGTTTAACAAGAAAAGGAGAAGATCCAGTCATAGGGGAAGGGGCTCTGCCACAATGAGGTCATTCCCCTCATCACACATGCACTATTACAAGATTACAAAGATCTACACGATCATAGGACTTTCTACTTGAGATTTATGGTGGAGATGCAATCTCCACCAATGATAAAGGGTCTAGATGACCCAAAGATCCCTAATCAAAGAAACAAAAACCATGTAAGGGCCCATGGAGAATGGCCCCTTGCATGGAACATACATGCAAGTAAGATGGGCTATAGGCCACATCCATGAAGTCATGGGGGGCCACCACTATCAATTGATGGGCCCCACAAGCTTCATCATGAATGGAATTGAAAGATTAATTAAGAAATGAAAGAAATCAGAATTTACAACTGCATGCACATCCACCTCAATGATCTAGCTCCAAATCTACAACCCCATGATCCTCAAGCTCTAAAGAAGATGTTTCTATGGGTGAGATGGGTTAGAGAAGGATGGATTGGAGGGGATTTGAGGTAGAAAGGGCTGGAGAAGATGGAAAGGGTGGGACGTTGGAGGGCTTGCTAGCAAGAGGAGAGGAGAGAGAGAAATGGGAGGGAAGATGGCTTGCATAGGGAGGTGTAGAAGGGTAATCATAGTCTCTCTCTAAAAGAGGCACCTAAGATAGAGAAAGCAATGATGGGGCTAGGGAGATACAACCAAAGCTTGCTAGGGTCTAGGCTTTAGCTAGGGTAACCTTGTAGGCTTTCTAGAAATCCTAAGCCTAGGCATGACATCACCACATGGGAAAATGTGCATGCCCATGGTGGGGTCCACCAATCACACATCAATGGTCCATATCGAACGTGGCCCATAACTTGTGATGTACATGTCAGATTCACGCATAAGACGTGGCGTTGGAACCGCGGCGGAGATGTGGACGCAATGACATAGGTTTCGGGTCGATCTGAGTCGGGTCAATGTGATCGGACTTAAGGATGACCGCAAACACTTTTCATAGGTCAAGGGTCACCGGGATTCGACCGGTATGACCACAAGACCTAAAGGAATGGCGTGCACACTTGGGTTAGGGTCTTACATAAGCTGCGAAATCTAGTAAGTAAATCTTAACACGAGTTTGAAAAGAAAATACATCCAATCCAAATAAAACATCTTTATAAAAAATTAATTAATTAATTTTTTAAAATGCAAAACTTGAAAATTAAAGACTGAATAAATGAAGTTCTCAATATGGGATAAATTCATGAATGAATGAATACAAGCTATCTATTGAACAGTAGGACTATTTTACACCAGTTGGCCAACACTCTTGTAACAGCTCAGATTTTTCCCAACCTGAAATTAGACGTCCTCAGGCAATGGGTCAATCCTAACACTGGTTTAACTTCTCAAACACTCAATTAAAGCCTCAAATCCATTTTCAAAACCATTTCCTTCACAAATCCCACCCTTCACCACCTTGATCTTTCAATTTTTCTAAGTACTTTCACCCTAGACACTATCTTAAACTAGCTAAGTAGTATAACTTGGATCACTTTATATACAAACTACAAAGGACTAAGTACCACCTCAGACAGAAATCTTATAGGACTAAATCCTTTAAAAATGAGACAAAGTAACTAAGTGCAAAACTAGATTAGCTACGAAATCTGCTAGAATCGCTTTAAATACAATCTGAAGACCTAAAACTTGTAGAATCATTGACGCTAGGTTACCCTAAAATCTCGGATCAAACTCATTACCCGACTGCTCTCAGGAGCACGTTGAAACTCCGTATCAGATCTGGACCACACATCGGGAGTTCGAATAATACGAAGTTAAGGAATTAGGATCGCCTCGCTGGGCTTGACAACCATCTCGGAAATCAAATCCAGATAGTGTCCCAGTGTAATTCGCTTGAGTCCGGAGTGAGGAGTGTGAAAACACTTGAATTTCTTTTCAAATAAATATCTCAAATAGTAATCTGGCACCTCTCACTTGCGGATCAGTTTTAAGCAACCAGACCGTCAGAATCAGACCAAATTACACCCTCGGATCAGGAGAAATTTCATACACATATCCATGTACTCGGAATCTCCGATCGAGATCCGCTGACCGTTGAACTGAAACTGGTCCGCCACGCGTGATCTGAGAACCCTACTGGAATGAAAACTTAATGGAACCTAGATCCATAGTCTGTGAGCTTAAGTCCGACCTTTGGCTCAAGGAGGCCCGCCAGAAGTCCTTCGTTGAGCTGAAACAGGTCTGCTTTGGTTATAACCTTAGTATACCTTGACCTGGAGTTTGTTTTGGAGTGTTTTTAAGCTATATAAGGACCTTAGAAACCTCTCTCTCACAGCCATATGAATTTGAGAGAAACCCTAGAGAGAGAAGAGAGAAAAGAGAGAGAAAGAGTGAGAGAAGTGGGAGAATCTCCCAACTACTATTCCCTGCCACTACACAAGCTGCACCACCCCATTCTCATCGCTTTCCCGGCGATTCCGACTTCGTTTCTAGGTAAGAAACCCTAACCCTAATCTGTTTTAGGGTTGTATAGGTTGTAGGTAATGAAATAGCTAACCTATTTCATTCTATAGGTTACCAAACTGCTGTATACAGAAACTTAGCAATTCTATCGACTCTGTTTTGATTCTACGATAAAAGGTGCGGACTTTAGGTGTATAGGTTATGGTTTTCAACGCTTTCAATGTCAGATAATGATAGATTCATGATTTGCATGCAATTGCACATGTACAAAGTGTTGTCTGTTTTCCGTTTCGATTAAAGATGAAGAATATGGAATTTTCATACTCTAGGTATTTGTAGAAAGTACCGTATACGTATAAATTTTGAAAATGTGTTTGCCGTGATTATTTGCTGTATTAATATAATATATGGATAAAATACTTAGTTGGTGAAAGGACTCGCCATAATACATGATTTGCTAATATACATTATGTATGTAGAAATAGTGTATTCTAGAAAGTACCGTATACGTATAAATTTTGGAGATGTGTTTGCCATGATTATTTGCTTCATTAATAGAATATATATGGATAAAATACTTAGTTGGCTAAAGGACTCGCCATAATACATGATTTGCTAATATACACTATGTATGTAGAAATAGTGTATTCTAGAAAGTACCGTATACGTATAAATTTTAGAGATGTGTTTGCCATGATTATTTGCTGTATGAATATATTATATATGCATAAAATACTTGCTTGGTGAAAGGACTCACCCTAATATATGTTTTGCTATTATACACTATGTATGTTGTAATAGTGTACTCTAAGTGTTTGTGAAAATGCTTGTGAGAGTAAGTGTGTGGATGATGGTGCCTTAGGTAGGTGTTGAGATGGGATTCTCAACTACCTTAAAAACATGTATGATTTTCCCCATGTGAGTTGTTCACTTTAACCACTTATTTATGAAATATATGTGTTTGTATTCCTGTTTATACAGTGCTTCATAACATGCTTTATAACATGCTTTATAATATGCTTTATGATATGCTTGTTAACATGCTTAACTGATTGTATAATTTTATTTATGTAAGGCGTATGTTTAAATTCATGTTTATGTTGTATGATCCGTCATGGGTGATCGAGGAGTAGTGTAACGAATGCGTGTAACAGCCCTGGCAGCCTTAAACGGATAATATCAGACTTTGATTGTATGATTTGAATCTTGATCCACTACTGCTTTATCTATCTGCAATTGATTGTGTTTGAGGCTATGATTATAGTCCAGACAATCGGTACCAGAATTGAATTCGTGGCTGTGATTCATTTGCCAAGTGAGATGGGTTCGACGAACTCGAGTCGTACTTCGGTTGGCGATAGTGGTTGGCCACGCGAAGTGCTTATGCACTTCATGTCGTTCAACTTATTGTGCGCTCGAGCTAGCCGAGCTTGTCAAGTTACCCGATCTGTCTAATGTATGTTCACCATGTTTGGACGCTACTGCTTGAACCTAGGGTACCAAACTTACCAGTGAAATCCCTTTTAACCATGGTACCTCGATCCGCTAAGACTTAGAAGTCGGGCATGGTGGTATGGGACACCATAGTCGAGCTGTCGACCTACGCTGGGGCCACGTGCCTCCCCGTAGTGACCAGTGAACAACCAGACTCGTGAGCCGATTATGGTGGTATGGGACACTATATTCGTGCTGTCGGCCTACATTGATAAGGTGATGGGGGAGTGGTGCAATGAATGCGAGCAACAGCCCTGACAGCCCTTTTTAGTGACCTCGAGCATACTCTGAATTTGCGGTGAGGCGACGAGTTTTGCCGCAGTGTAGAGAGTATGAACTAGGCCCATTTCTGTATAGTGATGAATCGTTAAAGAGGTGATGGGGGAGTGGTGTAACCTTTGTGCGTAACAGCCCTGACAGCCTTTGTAGTGACCTAGAAAACACACCATCGTCTGAGATTAACTTGGACTGATGACCCCAGAATGGATCATGTTTGGGAATGATACAAGGGAGGTACCTTAGTTTCCCAATCCTGCTGTTTGAAATGGACTAATAAAAACTCGGTAATCATGCTCATCATGCATTGCATGTGCTTGGAAGATGTGGAGCACTGAGGGATGAAAGCATGCCGCGAACGTAAGATGGTGTTGCACGAGGGAGGGTGTGGTGAGGGCATCCATTATGATTGCATTCATACTTACATTAATAAGAGTAGTTATGAGTGTTTGATTGTCTCGCTTTATCATTACTGCTTGACCGTATTGATAACATGTTAACCTATGCTTTATTGTTCCACTGAGTTAGCTACTCACTCCCACGTTACGGGATGATATTGTACACACCAACCAGATTTGTTGAGTTTCAGGTGATGGCGATGCTTATGAAGCAGAGCCGGACTACTACTATGATGTTGAGGAGGAGTTCTCCTACATGTAACTCTCTGACAGGTCTATGAAGACCTGGTATTGTATTGTCGGGGCTATGACACTTGGGATAGAAGACATTACACTTTCTCACATTTGGTATAATTTAGAATTGTACTTGTAATTATTTAACCTGGTAACTTTATCACACTCTGGAGACTCACCACAGTATATATATTTTATCTATCTATCACAATCTTCCGCTTGCAAATTTAACTGTCCCTGAAGTATGATATGTTGTTTTGGCTTAATCTCACTCATGTTCTCTACTCTAATACTGACAACATTCAATCATCATTCATTTTGTTGCATAAGTGATGCGTTGGAACTCGGGAGTTGAGTTTATGCTCGACCCCCAATTTTCAGGGCGTTACAACTCTCCCAAAAATCCACCCAGCTTGCACATGTGGCCTTTTGTAATCCTGACATGTTCATCCATCTGGTTTTCACTCGATCGATGATCAATTCGTACGTAGACAGGTCAAACCTCTATCCCACTTTGCTTTTATAAGCGGTCTATTATAATCTATACATGATCACCACTCAGTCTCTAGCTAATGGGGGTTCCAAAAGATACCAATTGGGCTTTTAGGACTTTTAACCCAAGTGTTGCGATCACACCACTTATTTACACTTTAGGGATTTTAAACCTAAGGGACTCAATTGCCCCAACTTTTTCCTAGAAATCTAATCTAATCCAAATAAATATAACAATGTGTGACTTTGTCAAAATTATAAACAATCCAAATAATTGACATGATACATGATTTGTTTTTAAAAATCACTATTTCTAAAAATATCACAAACACCTGTGAGATTGATAAACCCTTCCTTATATGATTTTATAAATCCTTTTCCATCATTAAAAGATTTCAAAAAGTTTACAAATCCTTTTCCATCATTAAAAGATTTCAAAAAGATATTAATGTGGAATGCAAAGAGTTAATTATGGAAATATGAAATTTTACATCTAAAACATTGGAATTATAGAAAGTAGTAGAACAATGAAGAAAGCTGTGTAGAAAATTTTGAAAATTATAAAATTTGGATAGAAAAACCCTTTCAAAATTTGAATAGAAGGTCCTTGGAATTTTACATAATAGGTTAGAATTCCGAGAATTATGCAAATTAATGTTGTAATTTTGAAAAATTACACCAAAAATCTGAAATCTTCAAGGGGTTCTTATTAGTGCACCCACTCCAGAAAATTACAGAAAAGTGCCTAGAATCTCATCAAGGAAATCTTTTTTTTTTAAAAAAAGAAAATAAAGAAAGGTGCAAGGAAACAAGAAAAATGGGTATAAAACCTTAGAAGATTCATAATTCATATAAAAAAGGAAAGAAATAATTTGGAAAAGGAAAAGTCGTATTTGAGAGATCACTCACCCCCAAAGGTTCCTCTCTTGAATCTACCGAGAATTCTTCCCCTCTCACCTTCCCCAAAGGCTTTCATTCCTCTCTTCCCCCACCCCCATCTCATTCCCCCTCTTTATATAAGAGCTTCCACCACCCCTCATGTGGGCATGTGGGTAATGCCTCAAAATTCAAGGGTCAGGCATATCCACGATCCCTGAATTCCTGAGGATCATCTTTAAATGCAGAAGCATAGTTTATTGGCACAAATCAAATGGCATCAAATCAGTAGTGACGATTTAAAATAAATAATGTACATAGTCTAAATTTAGAGTGGTGCCACACAATCACAACAATATCCATACAATCATCAAAGTTAACAACAAAATCTATTTAGCTGGAGCTCAATATATATGTACAACATGGTCTAAGAGTCTTGTAAGCATCATAAAAGTTGTAATAGATAGCCCTAAAACGGCAGTATGTGGGGCTATAACTGATCATCAATCACAACGTCCTCTGTAATACTTGCATAAAAAAGATTAGTTAGTGTTTTAAAACACCATCCCAGGTGGGAGTGAGTAGCTAACTCATTGTTACCATTCCTTAAGTTATACACAATACCAACACAACTGAGTTTAGGTAATGAAACACAACATCGCAAACAGTTCCTAAACTAGCTAATTAGTGCATGTAGGTCATAATATGCAAATGCATGTCCCGACAACATCTTACAGAAGGCAACAAAATGATGATGATGATACCACACTTCAAAATAACATATATCGATAAAATGATTATGATAATGTCACACTTCAGAATTATGTACATCGATAAGATGATGTTAATGATACCATACTTCAAAATTACGTATATCAATAAAATGATGATGATGACACCACAATTCGGAATTACATATATTGTAAAATGTGTGTGATGCATGCATGATTAACATGCCTTTATTAATCCAAATTCAAACAATAGTATTGGCGAAGTCAAAACACCACAATTATATCAAGAGTCAAGTAGGTAGAAACCACACGACTTGTTTTTATGGTCCCCAAATCCATCAGGGTTCATCACCTAGTGTCTATAGATCAACAATTTCATAGGTATGGGCATTCGCCCAAGACATTAAATTAATACAGTATGGGTCATCACTCAAGATTAATGATGGTGGGCTTGTTACTTCCATCAGAGCTCGAGACTCATTGTAAGGCTCTTTAACTTACACGGGCTAAAGACAACACAAACATGATGTCCCATACCATCATGCCTGACTCATGAACTATAACGAGTATGATCGTCTACGTCACAGATATCAATAAATGGTGATTGTATAATAATGGAAATCATGGTATTCTATATTCTATAGGATGTTCGACAACATTCACACAATCATGATTATCACTGGAAGGAACTAGTCCAGTGGATCAAGCAAACAATGACGAGACCGGTCCGACTAGAGTTGATCAATCATTTTCTACCTCAAATGACTGAAGAAGTCTATGATGAACAAACCCAAGGTAGGCAGTCCACACATTCATGGTTTTCTAGAGTCCAATCCTAAGTAATGTAGGTTTATAATCTTCTAACATATTAAGAAATACGAAATCATAATATAATATTATTTTGATCACTCAGGCATACGTAACTTCACATATTCACAAAAGCAAACCTAACTAACTATTCAATTCACACATCTCAACATATTAAAAGTGCACCTGCTAGAGCCCTGGTTTGTCAAGTTACGTGAATGGTAAGTCAGACTGGCTATAGAACTTGATAGGAAGATTATTTCAAGCGTCTGCCTCAACCGGATGTGTGGAAGCTCACAATAGGTAAATCATAGCCTCACATCTCATTTCCCAAAACACCAGGTGATTAAAACCCTTAAAACAAGATAGACATCTTAGGATTTTTGTGGTGAGAAAACTTTTTCAAAATAGAAAAATCTCTATGTTTTTCTCGCCTTGTCGATCTTATCGAAACACCCTCGATATGATCGACCTGCTCTGTCGATGTCCTCGATACCTTAACAATATTATCGATGAGAGGACCAAAAATGTCCAGCAACTAAATATTCATCTGGATGGATTTATCGATGTATCGATATACCTATCGATATCATCGATAAAAGCACTAAATATGTCCAGCAACTTCACAACATAAGCGGATGAATTATCGATGTATCGATACACATCGATATCATCGATATTCAAATTTCGAGTCCATCGAGAGTGGCTCGATAAGATCGACAGACAGATTTTTGATGCCCCTGTTTTTTTAAAGAAAATCTCAAAAGTCTTCGATAGCATCGATGCTCTTCCGATATGATCTGAATTCTAATATCGATAAGATCGGAGGTCCATCGATAGTGGGCGCGCGTTTCTTCCAGCAGATATCTTAGGTTGTTTTTAACTATGATCGGGGGCCCTTCGATAGAATCGATATTTAAATATCGATGATATCGGCACCAAGTCGATTGCATCTAATAAGAACACAAATCGTCCAGTAAGCTTAAAGACAAATCCGCTGGATTTATCGATGTATCGACTCTGATCTCGATATCATCGACATTCAAATTCCGATGATCTCGACGGTTCCCCCGATCATTCATGAAAACCTGAAATATCTCTAAGTCAAGTCTCTCTCATTTTTCAAGTGTCGATTAATCGAACCTGTCATCGATGGAATCGGAGTTCGAAATCTGATGACATCGACAATAACTTCGATTCATCGACCTATTGGCTAGAAGTTTCAAAAGCGTATGACATTGAGTCTGAGTCATCGAGCAGACCATCGATGCTATCGAGAGTATACGCTCGATGATATCAAACTTTGTCATAAATGTGGCCGTTTTATATCCGTTAAAACTTTTTGCCTATATTAGAGGACTTGTCTTTTGTTGCTGTAAGAGAGAAAAGAGAGAGCTTTTGTGTGTTTCAACTTACATCTTATACCCTAAGCCCTTTCTCTCGAGGGAGTTCATCCTCCAATCCACCCTCACCATTGATATTTAATAGAGTGGATTGGGGAATGAACTTCTGCATTCAAGGATCCTTCAGCTACTACCTGATTGGCAAATCATTATGCTGGGATGCCTTGAATGCATAAGATTGGAACTGCTCTACCTTCCTTATAGATAAACCTTTAGAGAGTAGGATTCCATCTTAACCTTGACCCAACCCTAAGCCTAGTCTTGGTATATCTTTTGTGTTACGGACCAAGGGAGCAGAAGTCTCTTCGTCAACAAGGAGGAGGAGATCTTCGGCGTTGTGCTTAATGAGACTCATCAACTTATCTGTAAGTATCTAAAGTCCAAGAGAACACTTGTGATCATTCCTTTCTAGGATTGGGTCTTAAGTGGTTCTCACCCTTTGAAGTCCTCAAGGAGGCCTCTGACGAGAGTGTACGTGGTGGGTGTGTTGTATGGACCCTTGCTCTGTGGATAGCATAAACATCTGGTTAGGAGTGAACCAGTGAAACTCCAGGGTTAGAGGTGAACCGAGTAGAAACCTCTGGGTGCGTTGTGTGAACCCTTGCTCTATGGAGAGCATAAACATCTGGTTAGGAGTGAACTAGTAAAACTCCAAGGTTAGAGGTGAACCGAGTAGAAACATCCATGTAAAGGTTGAAGTTGAACCTGATTTAAAACCTTAGGTTTAAGGTGAACCCTAGGAAACCTCCTTAGTCAAATCCGGTACACTCAAGGGTTGAGTGTGGCAGCCGGGAGTGGAGTAGACTTATCGGCGAAGCACTATAAAATGACTGTGTGTGTGATTGCTTTTCTATATGTGTGGTTTATGACAATGCATTCATATTCATATATCTGATCACATCTCACACACATACACAGTCACATCCAACATAGACTAAGTTGCATATTGCTATATCTTGATTAGTTTGTGATTGGATCCTCTACCTGGCTTGGAAGCTAGTAGAGTTACATTTGAATAATCCTGAAAATTGCATACATGATAGGATTAGAGTGATAGGATTTTTAATATAACTCATAAATCTTTAAAAAGTCCTATTCACCACCCTCTAGGAGATATTGGCATATTCTAACTTCAACTCAAGCAGTCTTCACTAACCATAGAGCACATGAATCATAACCATACATTAATCCCAACATTCATATATCATAATTTCACTAACACACAATTATTAACTAACTGAGACCGTTAGGGGCTGATAAATACTAACTTAAAAGAATAGTCCTCACCTGAGAAGGTGAAATCACATGCTAACGACGTCTATGATAGGAGGATTGGAGAAAATCATGACTTTCCTACTTAGATAAAATAAAAATCTCAATTAAACTTAGGAAAATCTAATTTGGTTCCTAATATTCATAACATGACAATGATTACCTTTGATTATTGCTAGCCGTGGATCAGATGTAAGAAATGATAGCCGGTTCAAAGTATTCTAGCAAGTTAGGACTGGTCGTGGAATTTCTTGGACTTGTCGAGTCAATGCTAGGACTGGTCGAACAGGGGCTAGGATTGGTCTTAGAACAGACCAAAAACCTATTAAAGATATAATTGAGTTATGTATCCGAAATGACCTACTCTAAGGTCAACCTAATGGTCATTCAAACCTAAAACATGTCGTATGGACATTGAACTTCAACCATTCAACGAATGTAGACATTTGAACCTTATCAAGCTTGAGATCTTGAACTTGTTGTAGCTTTAATCTTAAAATCTTCATCAGCTTGAAAACTACTTCATGCGTTGCTCTTGAGTCTTGAAGTTGTTTCTTGAGTCTTGAACTTCAACATTGTAGCTTTGAACATTGATAGGATGATGAAGTACACTTTATATTTCTTGAAGACATCCATTGTCATGAACTGTCGATGTAGTGTCTTGAACACATATAAATCACCATACAAACACAAGACACAGATAGATGTTTTGACACATTAAAATTTGACAACTAAAGGAGCATGAGACCATAGCACTTACAATCTCCCCATTCGTCAAATTTGTGACAAATCACCCAAATAATAATACTTCCAATAAGAATAAGAGAGGTACAAGTACAACAGGTTCAATAGTGAATCATGCACCAGTTATATAGACATCATAAGCAACATCCAGCTTACTCCCCCTGAGTAACAACACATCCAAACTACTCTACAATCCCATAATCATAATCATTAAATCCAGCCAAAACTTCAACAAACTTCTCCCCCTTTTTGACACAAAATGACAAAGGAAGAAAAAATAAGGGCAAGCTAAGGTTAAGGAAAGTAGGAGATGGAATATAGATGTAAAAAAGTTCGAAGTGCATAGTGCATAATTCAACAAAAGTCAGTCAAGCAAACATAGTGCAGCCATAGAGCAAAGTAAAATACCAGTTATTACAGACCAAACGTAAAATTGTCAGTCAGAACCAGAAGAGGGAGCAGGATTAGATGGATCACTTTTGTGTAAACCCCTAGCAACACGCCTCATATATTTGCGTAAATAAGAAAATTGAGTGTCTTGGGTAACATGAATTTGAGCCACCTATTCCTGAAGAGAATTCAACCTCTCATCAAAATCAGAAGGTTAAAAGTCAGGATCATCAGCCGAGTCTGACTCAAGGTCTTCAAATATATCATCCATATTTATGTCTGCAGGAAGATCACCAGCTTCATCTGCATTCCCTGCTTCAGTACCACTGCTACCAACATCCACTTGGCCATGAGCCAATTCTAAATTCATCTTGTTAGTATTGGAATTATTAAAAGGGAGATGATGGATGGGTTTCTCTCTAACAGGCATAGCCACGAGCATATGATTGGCTAACATAGTCATCAGATAACCAGAGGGAATATCCCTATGACCTGGATGGAGACGAAACTGAATAATGGAGTGACAAATTAACGAAGGTAGACAGATTTTAGCACCAGAGATGACGGAATGCAAAACACGAACCATGAATGCAGTGAGTTCGGTTTTATTACCAGAACGTGGATATAGATTTGAGATGAAAATCCTGTGAAGCACTTTGTGTCTGGGTAACAATTACCTTAAAGGAAGTGAACATCCAAATTACATAAATCCAGTGAGTCCAGTGAACATCCAAATTACATAAATCCCTAGTAAGCATTTGTCTTTCAGATTCTAAGATTTTATTAGATAATATATGAATCGGAATGCCCTCATCATTGATAGGGATTTCCATAAGGTGAGCTATCAAATGGTGATCCATAGTAAATAAGCCTTCTTGAGTATCAATTTTAAAAGTTAAATTCTCAAGAGAAAAATCACAGATACATGCAACCATGGATTGAGCAATGGACTAGTATACAACTTCACCCCAATGTAAGATGTTATCCCATCCCACAGATTACAACATAGGAAGGATACCAAATGAAGCAATGTGATTAACATTAACAGGATGCTCAACTATAACATTGTGCATACGCAAATCCCGAGCATCTGATGGATCATTTTCAGGAGATCGAAGATGACGTTGTGTAATAGATGCTGATCGAGATGAAGAGGGACCACGGGTAGTTTTCTTTTTACCCCTAGCATCCATTTTCAAAGGAGGAATCAAGGAAGCTACAAGATTCAAGAAAGAAGAAGTGGGGTTTTGATAGAATAGATTTTTAAGAGAAAACCCCAAACTTACAATGAAAGAGTAAATAAATTCTACAAGAGTGAAATTTGAAGCACCAATAACAAGAATCTACAAGGAAATTGTAAAAGAACTACTAACCTTGAAGTATCATGAAGGTGGGTTCGACCGGTCAAGCTAGGCTCGTTGGTGAGACAAAAGGAAATGAAGAAGAAGAGCCAAAACCCCAAAATAAAGTGAATTCACGAGTTTTATGACCAGTCGTGGATGTGCTCGACCGGTCGAAGCAAGACCGGTCGTGTACACTCACGACTGGTCGAGTACCGACCCAAATTTACAATTTTTCAAATGATTTTAAAATTTAAGCAAATATGTCATCAAATATATGTATATTATGATACACCAAAGCATACAAATTCAATTTAAATCGCATATACCGAGATCAAACTTTAATTTATGAAACCTGCTTTTGTCGAGTGGTTTACTGAAAATGTTCGCAAGTTGAGTCTCGATTGGAATGTATTCCAAAGATATTAACTTTTCTTCCACTAATTTACGAATGAAATGAAATCTAATGTCAATATGCTTAGTACGTCAATGCTGAACTGGATTTTTTGAGATATTTATTGCATTGGAATTATCACAATACAAAATCATAGAATCCTGTGTAATTCCATAATCGCTTAACATGCGTTTCATCCAAATAAGCTGAGTACATGCATTTCCAGCTGCAATGTATTCAGCCTCAGCTGTTGATAGAGATATAAAACTTTGCTTCTTGCTAAACCAAGAAACAAGACAATTTCTGATGTAGAAACAACCACCACTGGTTGATTTCTTGTCATCAATGTTTCCATCCCAATCAGCATCTGAGTACCCAGCTAATTGAACACTAGTCTCATGCGGATACTAGAGACCCAGTTTAACAGAACTTGCGACATATCGCATAATCCGCTTAACAGCAGTTAAGTGAGATTCTTTAGGATTTGACTGATAACGAGCACAAATACCAACACTCAAAACGATATCTAGTCAACTTGCAGTCAAGTAAAGCAAACTACCAATCAAACTACGATACAATTTAGGATCCACATCTTTACTTATAGAGTCTTTTGAGAGTCTCAAAGTTGTACTCGTAGGAGTATCAAAATTTTTACCATTCTCAAATCTAAACTTCTTAATTAAGTTCAGAGCATATTTGGTTTGAGAGATAAAAATTCCATTAGGTTGTTGTTTCACTTACAACCCTAGGAAATAATTTAATTCCCCAACCATGCTCATTTCGAACTTAGATTTCATTAAATCTGCAAACTCAACAGTCATGTTAGTACAGGTTGATCCATAAATAATATCATCAACATATATTTGAACCATTAGAATATCATCGTTATGTTTCTTAACAAAGAGCGTCTTATCAACACTTCCCATCTGAAAATTATGACTCAGTAAAAACTTAGTCAGTTTTTTGTACCATGCTCTGGGAGCTTGTTTCAGACCATAGAGAGCCTTTTTAAGACAATACACATGATCGGTAAACTTAGGGTCTTCAAACCCTGTAGGTTGTTCAACATATACCTCTTCATGTAAATCACCATTCAAAAAGGCACTCTTTACATCCATTTGGTAAATTTTAATTTTCCTAAAGCAAGCAATGGAAATAAAAAGTCTGATTGATTCAAGATGAGTTACAGGGACAAAAGTTTCATCATAATCAATACCTTCAATTTGTGTGTACTCCTGTGCAACTAGCCTTGCTTTATTTTGAATAATATTTCCAAGTTCATCAGACTTGTTTTTGAAAATCCATTTTGTTCCAATAATATGTTTATCTTTAGGTCTAGGAACAAGGTACCAGACATCATTTCTAACAAACTAATTAAGTTCTTCCTGCATCGCAACTGTCCAGTTTTCATCAGAAAGTGCTTCTTTCACGTTAACCGGTTCTATCTGGGATGTAAAGCATACATAGTTACATATGTCCTCTAATTGTCTACGAGTGCGCACACCAGTGAGAGGGTTTTCAAGTATTTGAGAAGTTAGATGATCTTTAACAGTCCTTAATTCAGAATTAGTTTCACTTGATGAAGTTTCTAGTTTTTCAAGTATAAGAACTTCATCATTATCTGAACTAGGGGCAGGTGTATTCAAATGATCATCAATTACAACATTTATTGGCTATTGAATCACACCGATCCTATTGTTTAGAACACGATATGCAAGACTGTTTAAAGAATATCCTAAAAAGATCCCTTCATCACTTTTAGTGTCGAACTTTCCCAAATTTTCACGGTCACCCAAAATATAACACTTGTTGCCAAAAACTCGAAAGTATTTGACAGAAGGCTTTTTCTCAAACCACATTTCATAAGTCATTTTATTATTAGATTTGCAAATATAAACACGGTTAATAATGTAGCAGGCGGTATTCACTGCTTCAGCCCAGAGATTCCCGGTAAGCTTCATGCTTTTTAACATAACATTTCTCATTTCTTGAAGCACTCTATTTTTTCTCTCGACAATTCCATTTTGTTGAGGAGTCTTAGGTGCAGAGAATTCATGCGATATTCCCTGATCGCTACAGAATTTCTCAAAACTACTATTTTCAAACTCGGATCCATGATCACTACGGATCTTACTAACTTGAGAACATTTTTCAGTTTGGATCCGTTTTATAATCTTTTTTTACTTCATCAAGGGTTTTTGATTTGTCCCTCAAGAATGAAACCCAAGTGTATCTTGTATAATCATCTACGATAACCAAGATATATTTTTTACTACCTCGACTTTTCGTTCTCGTTAGTCCTATAAGATCCATGTGGAGAAGCTCGAGTGGTCTTGTGGTGGTATTGGAGTTCACCTTTTTGTGAGAGCTCCTAGTTTGTTTACCATACTGGTATTCACCACAAATCATGTCTACTTTTTGCATCTTAGGTAGACCTCTAATTAGTTCTCCTTTGCTCAATCTGTATAAATTTTGGTAGTGTACATGTCCGAGGCGTTTATGCCATAATTCTGTCTCATTGGTATGGACCATGTAGCACGTTTGGTTAGATGAGCAACCATCGCTTACTATATAGCAGTTTTCAGAAGTTCTGTGACCAGTTAATATTACAGAACCCTTTTTGTTTATAATTTCACAACCTTGATTAGAAAATTTAACACTATGGTTGTTATCGCATATTTCAGATATGCTTAACAGGTTGTGTTTTAAACCCTCAACATATAAAACATCTTTAAATAAGGGAAGGTTATAGAGTTGAACCGTACCTTTGCCAATTATTTTGCAGTTGCTACCATTACCAAATATGACTGACCCATCAGTCATATCTTTAAGATTGGTGAATAAAGCCTTGTCGCCTGTCATATGTCTCGAGCATCCATTATCTAGGTACCATTTTGAATGGCTTGAAGCTTTGAAAGCAGTGTGAGCAACCAAACAGGCAACCTTAGGAACCCATTTCAGAACTGTTTTGGGTTTAGGAGTATAGTTTATCTTCTTTTGTTTATAGTTGTAAGAGTGACCTACTGAGTTAGATTTTAAGAGCTCCTTTAGTAAATCAATTATCTTTTTAGCTAGTGGGTTTCTGATCTAATTTTTAAAATTTATATAGCTGCTTTTAGGTTTTTGAAAAGTTTTTGTATTTTTAGGAAAAACTTGACTAGTACCTTTTCCTTTTGAGTTAGAAGTCTCTCCTTTCACAAAGTTGGGAGGAGTATTCTTCTGTTTAGGAGATGTATTTTTATCATAGCCCAACCCAGATCAATCACCACATTTTCTTGATCCGGATAATAATTTTTCTAATTTTGGATCACCATGGGCATATCTCCATGTGTCCTTCAAACTCAGAAGAGAAGATACTTCATTTTTAAGTTTCTCATTTTCAGATTTCAAATCTTCAATCAGGGAGGTTTTGAATTCCAAATCACACTTTGATTTTTCAAAATAATCTAAAATTTGGGATTTTTCTAAAATAAGAGTTTCAAAACATTCTTTGAGTTTAAAAAACTTTTCTTTTTGAAGTTTAAGTTTGACAACAATTTTACAACTTTCTTTATATAAGGCATTATAAGCATCTTGAAGATCTTCTTCATTTTCATGATCACTATCCAAATTTTCTTCACTTGTTGAATCATCGTGATCTGAAAAAGTAAACTTGGCTAGAGTCATAAGGGCTTTAACTTCACTGCCCGACTCGGTTTCAGAATTTTCTTATTCGAAGATGCTTCAGAATCAGACGATTCATCCCAAGTAGCCAACATACCCTTCCTTCTGGGTTTGTCCTTTTTAGGACATTTATTTGCTAAATGCTCATATTCTTGGCAGTTGTAACATTGACTATCTTTCAAAGACTTCCAAGTTTTGGACTTAGGTTTAGATCGTTTCTTTTCATTTGCCTTTTGAAAGTCGACCCTTTTCTTACTTTTGAAAATTTTATAAAACTTTTTCGCCAAAAGAGCCATATCATCTTCAGAATTTTCTAAATCTGAGTTTTCTTGAGAAATATCTTTAAATGATTTCAAAGCTATAGATTAACTTTTAGGAGCTTTAAAATTTAATTCATAGGTTTGTAAAGAACCAACTAGTTCTTCTACCCTCATATTATCCGTATCACAAAGTTCCTGGATCGCGGTTACTTTAGAATTGAACCGTTCAGGAAGTGAGTGTAGTATCGTTGCACACACTTTACTTTCTGAAATTTTATCGCGAAGACCCCACATTGAGTTTACAATGTCATTTAGTCCAGTGTAAAAGTCCATAAACATTTCATGTTCCTCCATATGAATTTCTTCAAATTTGGTTGTGAGGAGTTGGACTTTAGACTTTTTGACAATTGATCTACCCTCATGTGTTATTTCCAATATATCCCAGGCTTGCTCTGCAGTATCACAGGATATAATTCTTTTGAACTCATCCGGTGATAGTGCGCAAGTGATTGCATTTAGTGCTTTAGCATTGGCACTATACTCACTTTTCTGAAGGGTAGTCCATAAATAATAAGCAGGTACAGACACAGTTTTTGAACCATCGGATTCAGTTACTTCAATGGTAGGAGGGTTCCATTCGGTCACTATGGCTCGCCACACACTCTCATCCATTGATTTGAGGAAGATCCTCATTTTAGCTTTCCAATAGGTATAGTTGGAGCCAACAAATGGTGGAGGCCAAGCTATCAAAATTTGACATATTTTTATATAGCTTAGATCGTTAGCTTAGGAAATAAATCCAAATAAAAAGCAATAAGAACGAGCTATTAGGCTTTGATACCACTTGAAAAGGCCAAGCTATATGTCCTAGAGGGGGAGGGGGGGGGGGTGAATAAGACTATGCTAAATTAAAATAAAATCAACGGAATAAAATAAATCAATAGCCTTACAATTATAAATCAATTCATAATGCTGAAATCAAATCACCTTAATAAATAAGTATTGAGAGATTGATACAAATTCAGTTCTAAGGACAACCTTACACCATTATAAACAAGGGCTTATGGTAGGACAACTTTATTTCTAGAACGTCTTTTGGATCAAGAACTCAATTTTAATAGAAATAAATGAATAACAAAGAATTGAAATTAAATGCAAAAATATAGATCTAATTTATTACAACAATCCCCACACTTGCTTGAAATGTAAATTGTTACAACATTCACATCCACATGTACATTCCACACAATTGAATGATAAAAGATATGAAAATTAAGCAAGCATTCAATCCACAAGACAAGAGTTATAATGGTTCGCCTGTGTGTACACCAACTGTCTTTCAATAGCCACACAGAATGCTACTCCACTCCTAATATCCTCACACAGGGGATATTAGCGTTCACTATCAAATAGGTTTTCACAGGTTCACCCAAAACCTTTACAATTGTGTCTTTTTCACTTGGGCTTACACAATTCATAAACCCCTCTTTTCTGAGTTTTCTGGCTCTCCTCAGATAACCAATACAATGAGCTTTTTCTAGCTTAACCTCAAATAAAACCAAAGAAATGAAATTTTACAGAATTGTAAAATACCTGGATTTCTCCTTTTCGTAGCAGCCCGGTAGAACCAATCAGAGTAGATGATTGAATGTCAAAGTTCAATTTCCAATACTCACTTTAATATGGTTCTAAGCTCTAATAGATTTTAGATTTTAACCAGTTGGGTGCAGCTATATTTGATTTTGATTCCAAGAAGAAGGAATAACGTAATTCCTCCTTTCAAATAAGATTGGAATATAGAAACAAAATCAAATTAAATAAGCTAGCAAAAAGAGAAAGCAATTATGCACAAAATAGCTTAAAAAACAAATACAAACTTATCTCAGAGTGGAGCCTTGAAAATATTATGAATTGAATGAAAAACTCTAAAATTCGTGTTCAATTTATAGAAGCAGAAATCGCATCTATGACTGGTCTTAGGAACCTTCGCCTGGTCGTAGCTCTAACAGATATTTGAAATAAGGAGCGCGATTTTTGAAAGTCGTTCCACGACTAGTCTTAGGGAACCTACGACCGGTAGTGGGTCACCTATGACTAGTCGTAGCTCTCTACGACTGGTCGTAGGACCATAGACTTGCTTGCTGGACTTTAAGTCATAGACTTACGACTGGTCGAGATCGAGTTGAAGTCACTCCTACAACCGGTCAAAGGACCACCAGGACTGGTCGTAGGTGTACCAAAAATTTTCAAAAATTCTCAACAACTTAGGACTGGTCGTGGAATTTCTTGGACTGGTCGAGTCAATGCCAGGACTGGTCGAACAGGGGCTAGGACTAGTCTTAGAACAGACCAAAAACCTATTAAAGATATAATTGAGTTATGTATCCGAAATGACCTACTCTAAGGTCAACCTAATGGTCATTCAAACCTAAAACATGTCGTATGGACATTGAACTTCAACTATTCAACGAATGTAGACATTTGAACCTTATCAAGCTTGAGATCTTGAACTTGTTGTAGCTTTAATCTTAAAATTTTCATCAGCTTGAAAACTACTTCATGTGTTACTCTTGAGTCTTGAAGTTGTTTCTTGAGTCTTGAACTTCCACATTGTAGCTTTGAACATTGATAGGATGATGAAGTACACTTTGTATTTCTTGAAGACATCCAATGTCATGAAGTGTTGATGTAGTGTCTTAAACACATATAAATCACCATACAAACACAAGACACAGATAGATGTTTTGACAAATCAAAATTTGACAACCAAAGGAGCATGAGACCATAACACTTACATTAACAATCATAGTTGGGCTAATTTGTTATATAAAATAAATTATCAAATGCCCTCTCAATGGGAGCTTATTATTATCGAGTTTGTAGTGAAAATATAAAACTAAATCATAAAACTATCTTCTTATTCATTCCGTATAATCTTCCATACGGAGATAGACCTCTAGGTCTTCAATCTGTACATCACCTGCACCATCGTCAATGCCCTGCTCATAGTGATGGTTATCCTTTAAGATTAACAATAATTTAAGAGATTCATAAAAGTAATATAATGGTTTTGATATGCCTCGTGCTCTACCACTACGAGGGGTATCAGTATGCGCAACCAATATATATGAATGCATGCCTAGCAAAGCATGTGTGGCTCATCATACGTAGTGATCATTATTACAATGTGGAAAGTAGTTCAAAATACCCGACTCGCCCCTAATTCTCATACTACGGAGATTCGCCGGTGTGTCCAATGTTAATGAGGAATTATGCGAATATCTTAAGGCGACACGACAATGAGATTAGGGGATTTATGTAACACGATGAGTTCTTAGAGCGACTATTTGTGACATCCAATCTCGAGAAGTGATGTAACACACATGACGATTTACTTACATTGATTATGCACCACGCTAACCAATCCACAGAATTATGTGCCGACTAAGAGGTCACTACCCGTAATGTATTATGTCCACGATAAATATTTGAATCACTAGTCATGATACATTTAACGCATCACTTGCATTGATAGAGAAATAAATTTGAATCATGAGAGTTTTGAAATTTCTAGACACATGCCCAAGTCATAAAGGTAGATAACATAAGGCTAACATAATAAAAGAAGAGAGTAGCAATAACTAACTCAACAAAGAGGAGAGTAACAAGGGATAACTCGACAAAATTGGTAAAGGCAAGGGCAATGCTTGTATCCATCACCCATATAAATTAATAATGATTACATGTAAATAAAATCATTCCTTAACCATAATTCCTAAAGGATAAATAATTATTGGTGGTAAATTAATAATTGCAGAGAGAGAGAGAGAGTCATAGTAACATGAAACTATAACATGAAAACGACAGATAAAGCATATCAAATTAGATTACTATAAGCTTAAAGAAATCCCTCACCTTAGCCTTAGATCTAAACCCTAGGTAGATATCCATGTAAGAAAGCTTTTACATGAAATGCTTCCACATGAATCATGACATACTTGAGCAAGGAAGAAGGTGTCTAGGCTTCTCATTCTCTTTCTCTTTCTTTATTTTTCTTTTTCTTCTCTCTCTCTCTCTCTCTCTCTCTCCCCTTGGGCATTGGGAGATTAGGTGTGTGAGAGCAGAGGGGAACGTGCACTCCTTTTTAAAAGGAGTGGGCATGTGATAGGGGTGTGTTTCACATCCCACTTGGATTGGATTTCTCCAATTTTCCCTTTTATGACAATCTTTCTTTAAATCCGATTCATCCATTATGTCAGGGCTATCAAATAGATCCGGGGTATATGATTTTCTTGGTGATCGAAGTTTAAATTGGCCTATCTTAAAAATTCTCCTAATGGGTTCCAAAATGAACTAGATCTCAATTAACGGTCCACACTTAATGATCAAAGCCCGATTTTGGGAGAAATGTGTAGTCAGGATAGGCAAATGGTTGGACAAAATTTGATGGTTGATTGATGGTGGAAAAAACCTAAATATAAAATTCCACCTTTTATACCAAAATGAAGGAACCGACTTCAACCTTCAACAGTTTAGGATCATAGATCGGGGCCTAAATTTTGTATAACCTTGTAGTCATATGAGACTAGAGTGTGGTCCAAATTTGAGTTGTGATGGATAGAAAGAAGTGTTTAAATCGGAAGATCCAGATTTACAAGGAGTTGGTAGGCCTTGACAGGATAACTTCGCACTTAAAGAAAAGCCTACCAAAGTGGGGTGTTCATATTTCACACTTAATCCATATTATAAGCAATTCAAGTCATTCATATGAAGGAAAATATTCTACTACAACTACTCACGAGGTTTCTTCACTCGATGGATAACAAAATCAACGGTTAATGGGCTAATTTGTCAATTGGGTCACTTTTATAATGATATAAGGGGTGAAATTTGACATGTATAGTTCATTTATGATACATAGGCATGGTATAAAATTTCACATCAAATGGATCGTGGGAACCATGTGATCTAGAATTCAGGGATCTAGCTTAATGTCATTTTTGTAATTATTGCTGATATGAGAGTTTTGCTAAATCTAATGGTTGTACATGGTTATAGGCATGCGTGTAAGTAATTCTTACAAAAGAACCTATATATAAATCATTATTGTAAGTGGTATGTTTTCTAGCTCCTATGATTGTCAAATTTTATAGTGCCAAAACCTCTTGGAATCTGTATCTTGTGTAGCTCATCTTCATATTCAAGATTAAGAAATTCATGTACAAGAACAAAGGTCTTTACCTCAAGAACTTCAAATGTAAGAACAAGAGAAACACAAGTTCAAGTACAACATCAAGTGATAGTTCAATGTTTCAAAGCTTCAACTATGTTAAGACAAAATGCTTTGCTTTGGAACTCAAAGCTCAAGGTGAAATACAAGTCATAAGTACTTCAAGTTCAAGCTTCAAAAAACTTCAAGTTCAAGCTTCAAAGCACTTCAAGATGTCAACTTCAAGTACTTCAAGATCAACTTCTGCCAAAGCGAATGATGATTCAATGTTCAAATATCGCTTAAAAGGTATGAATGACCCCAGATTGACCATAGGTTAAGTCGTATTGATTACATACTTAAAGTGGGTCTCTGTATAATCTTATAGGCTCTTTCTCGACTAGTCTTAGCCTATGTTCGACTAGTCCTAGTACTGGCTCCACCAGTCTAAGAAATTCCTCGACCAGTCTAAAGGTTTGTTACTAATTTTCGAGATCTTTTGTCGGACCCTCGACCAGTCTTAGAGACTGCTCAACCAGTTGAGTGAACAGTGCTTGACCAGTCCTGGAGACTACTCGACTAGTCAAGTGCACAATGCTCGACCAATCGAGCAGGCTCGACTCAAAGTCCAGCAACCAAATTAGGTCCCACACAACCAGTCGAGAGCAGGGCTTGGCTGGTCATGTAGGCCACTCGACTAGTCATGGAACGGTCTTATCTTATCGCGCCTGAAATTTTGAATTCTTGTTGGTCCTTCGACTAGTCGAGTTGACCTCTGGGTCAGTCGAGTGAACAGTTTTTGCACTTATAAATAGAGTACGATTTTCAGAGTTTTTGATTCAATTTAAGCAAAATCAAGACACCACTCTGAGAGATAAGTTTGTGATATTCTTAAGCTATTTAGTAATAATTTAATATTCTCTTTAATTTAGTTTTTTGCATTTGATTTTAAGATTCTACATTCCAATCTTATTTGAAGAAGGGATTTAAGTTTTCCCTTTTCTTAGAATCAAAATCAAATCAAGCTACCCCAAGGTGATTTAATCTAAAATTCAATTAGAACTTAAAACCTTTTCATAAGTGAGTGTGGACATTGAACATCTACTCCGAATTGGTTCTACCGGGCTTCATCAAAGGAGAATATCTAGATAAGTATTTTACATTTATGTAAATCTTTTTGGCTTTTTTGAGATTGTGTCAGGAAAAATCTCTTTCTTTTTGGTTTGTCTGAAGTGATCCAGAAAACTCAGAGTGTGGGGTTTTTGAATTGTGTAATCCCACTTGAAAGACACAATTGTGAAGGTTTTAGGTGAACCTTGAAAAACCTATTGCATAGTGAACGCCAATAGCCACTGTATGAGGATATTGGGAGTGGAGTAGTTGTGTGGCTATTTTTCTAAACAGTTGGTTTACACACAAGCAAACCACTATAATTTCTGATCTTGTGGTGGATAATTGATTGTGGCATTGTGTGAATGTTATAATTTCTTTTTAAGCATTTGTGGAGAATGTTGTAATCTCTTTTATGCAAGTGTGGGAATGTTGTAATAGCTTAGTTATTTTCTTTGCTATTTTATTCTTTATTCCTCTGTATCGGTTTGAGATTTTGATGCACAAACCATTCTAGGAATTAGGTTGTCCTACCATAAACCATTGGTTTTTAGTGTAAGGTTGTCCTTCGAACAACATCTGTATCAACCTCTCAATACTTGTACATTTGAGGTTGTTATTCATTTATGCTTTGTAGGATTGTTTAATGTTATCTTTATTTATATCTATTTAATTTCGCATTTAATTTCTTAATTTGGCATAGTCCTATTCGCCCTCCCCCCTATAGGACTCTTAGCTCGACCTTTTCAAGTGGTATTAGAGCCTAATAGCTCGCTTTATTTTTTAGATTAATTTCATAAGCTAATCGATCTGAGCTTTTTTAGATGTCAAATTTTGATAGCCTTTCAGTCACTAGGCCTCCACCTTTTGATGGCTCCAATTATGCCTATTAGAAAGCTAGAATAGGGATTTTCTTAAAATCCATGGATAAGAGCATGTGGCAAGCCACAGTGACCAAATTGGACCCCTCCTACCACTGAAGTGACTAGCACTGATGGATTTAAAACTGTAAAAGTCACACCTTACTTTTCTTGGACCACTCTTAAAAAAAGTGAGAGTAGTGCCAATGTAAAGGCTTTAAATGCTATTACTTACACACTATCACTGGATGAATTCAAGAGAATTATATCCTGTGATACTGCAAAGTAAACCTGAGATATTTTGGAAATGACACACGAGGAAATATGAGGAAATATGTATGTAAGAAAGTGAAACTTTCATGGACTTCTATACAAGATTGAATGACATTTTTAACTCTATGTGGGGTTTTGGTGATAGAATCCCAAAAAGTAAAGTCTGTGCTAAGATACTACGCTCATTGCCTGAACGGTTCAATTCAAAGGTAACCGCAATTCAGGAACTTCGTGATACAGATAATATGAGGGTAGAAGAACTGGTTGGTTCCTTACAGACCTATGAGTTAAACTTTAAAGCTCCTAAAGGTAAATTCATCGCCCGCAAGTCTTCTAAAAATATTTCTTAAGAAAATAACAGTTTTGATTTAGAAAATTCTGAAGATGATATGATCCTTTTAGCTAAAATTTTTTACAAGATTTTTAAAAGTAAAAAGAGGGTGGATTTGCAAAAACCTACTGAAAAGAAAAGATCTAAATCTAAAACTCAGAAATCTTTAAAAGATAGCCAATGCTACAACTGCCATGAATATGGGCATCTAGCAAATAAATGTCCTAAGAAGGACAAGTCTAAAAAGAAAAGTATGTTGGCTACATGGGATGATTCTTCTTGCTCTAAAGTCTCTTCTGAGTCAGAAGATTCTGACACTGAGTCGGCTAATGATGTTAAAGCCCTAATGACTCTAGCCAAGTTCACGTTTTTAGATAATGATGATTTAACCAATGAAGAAAATCTGAATAGTGATCATGAAAATGAAGAAGATCTTTAAGATGCTTATGATGCCCTATACAAGGAAAGTTGCAAATTTGCTGTAAAGCTAAAACTTCGGAAAGAAAAGTTTTCAAAACTAAAAGAAAAATTTGATAATCTAGTTTTAGAAAAATCACACAATTCAGATTGCTTTGAAAAAACTAAGTGTGACTTAGATTTCAAAATCTCCCAAGTTGAAAACTTAAAATATGAAAATGAAAAGCTAAAACTTGAAGTCTCTTAACTTTTGAGTTTAAAAGACACATGAAGGTATGCCTAAGGTGATCCTAAATTAGAAAAACTTTTATCTGGATCTAGAAAATGTGGCGATCGATCTGGATTGGGCTACGATAATAGTAATCCTCCCAAACATAAGAATGCTCTACCTAAATTTGTGAAAGGGGAGTCTTCTAACTTAAAAGGGAAAAGTCTTAATCAAAATTATTCTAAAAATACTAAAACTTTTCAGACCTTAAAACCTAAAAGCAACCATATCAACTATAAAAATCAAAATCGTAATCCTTTAGCTGAGAAAATTGTTGACTTACTTAAGGAGCTCTTAAAATCTAACTCAATGGGTCGGTCTTATAACAACTACAAATATAAGAAGACCAACTATACTCATAAACCCAAAATTGTAATGAAATGGGTCCCTAAGGTTGCTTATTTGGTTGCCCACACCGCTTTCATAGCTTTGACCCATTCAAAGTGGTATCTAGACAGTGGATGCTCTAGACACATGACTAGTGACAAAGGTCTGTTCACCAATCTTAATGACATGACTGATGGTTCAGTCACATTCGGTAATGGTAGTAATTGCAGAATTATTGGCCAATGTACGGTTCAACTCTTTAATCTCCCTCTATTTGAGAATGTTTTATATGTAGAAGGGTTAAAATATAATTTATTAAGCATCTCTCAAATATGCAATAATAATCATAGTGTAAAATTCACCAAGGGTGTGAAATTTTGAAATAAAAGTGGTTCTGCAATATTAACTAGTCGCAGAACTTCTAAAAACTACTACATTGTTTGTGATTCAAGCTCATCTAATCTATCGTGTTACATGGTTCATACTGATGAAACTGAATTATGGCATAAACGCCTCGGACATAAACACTACCGCAACTTGTATAGATTGAGTAAAAGAGAGTTGATAAGAGATTTACCCAAAATACAGAAAGTAGACAAAATATGTGGCGAATGCCATATTGGTAAACAAACCCAGAATACTCACAAAAAGGTGAACTCCAATACCACATTTAAACCACTCAAACTTCTCCACATGGATCTCATTGGACCAACTAGAATGGAGAGTCGAGGTGGCAAGAAGTATATTCTGATAATTATTGATGATTTTATCAGATATACTTGGGTAGTCTTCTTGAGAGAAATAAAAAACTCTTGATGAAGTAAAGAGGGTACTTAAACATATCCAAACGGAAAAAGAATCACAAGTCTCTAAGATCCATAGTGATCATGGTTCGGAATTTGAAAATAGTAGTTTTGAGAAATTTTGCAGTGATCAGGGAATATCACATGAATATTTTGTGCCCAAAACACCACAACAAAATGGTATAATGGAAAGGAAAAATAAAGTGCTTTAAGAAATGGCAAATGTAATGCTAAATAGTATGAAGCTTCCTAAAAATCTTTGGGCCGAAGTTGTAAATACAGCTTGCTATATAATTAACCACGTTTATGCTAGAAAATCAAATGGTAAAACAACTTATGAAATGTGGTTTGATAAGAAGCCCATTGTCAAATACTTTCGAGTTTTTGGCAGCAAGTGCTACATTTTATGTGACCAAGAAAATCTGGATAAATTTGACACTAAAAGTGATGAAGGGATATTTTTAGGGTATGCTCTTAATAGTCGAGCGTATCGTGTTCTTAACAAGAGGACTGGTGTAATTCAAGAGTCCATTAATGTGGTTATAGACAATCACTTGAATACACCTGTCTCAAGTTCAGAAAATGATGAAGTTCTTCTAATTAATAAACCAGACTCTTTATCAAGTCATAATTACATTGAACTAAGGACAGTTAAAGACCATCCTTCTGATCAAATCCTTAGAAACCCTCTCACTAGTGTACGCACTCGTAAACAACTTGAAGATATGTGTAACTACATGTGCCTTACATCTCAGATAGAACTGGCTAATGTAAAAGAAGCTTTTACTGACGAAAACTAGATTGTAGTGATGTAAGAAGAGCTCAATCAGTTTGTAAGAAATGAAATGTGGTATTTAGTTCCAAGACCAAAAGGTAAATACATTATTGGAACAAAATGGATTTTCAAAAATAAGTCTGATGAACTTGGTAATATTATTAGAAACAAAGCTAGGATGGTTGTATAAGGGTACACTAAAATTGAAGGCAACGATTATGATGAGACCTTTGCCCCAGTAGCTCGTCTTGAATCAATCAGACTATTTATATCCATTGCATACTTTAGAAAGTTTAAAATATATCAAATGGATGTAAAGAGTACTTTCTTAAATGATGATTTACATGAAGAAGTGTATGTTGAACAACCAATGGGTTTCAAAAACCCTAAGCATGCTAATCATGTCTACCGCCTGAAAAAGGTACTCTACAGTTTAAAAGAAGCTCCTAGGGTATGGTATGAAAAGTTGACTAAGTTTCTACTAAGTTATAACTTTATAATGGTAAGTGTTGATAAGACATTGTTTGTAAAGAAACATAATGATCATATACTAGTAGTGCAAATCTATGTTGATGACATTATCTATGGATTTACCTGTGCTAACATGACTATTGAGTTTGCAGAACTTATGATGTCTGAATCTGAAATGAGCATGGTTGGAGAACTAAACTATTTCCTAGGGTTGCAAGTCAAATATCTACCTGATAGTTTCTTTATTCTCAAACCAAATATGCTCTAACTTAGTTAAAAAGTTCAAATTTGAGAGTAGGAAAATTTTTGATACTTCAATGAGTACTACTCTAAAACACTCTAGGGATTCAACAGGTAAAAGTGTGGATCCCAAGTTATATCACAGTATGATTGGTAGTTTACTTTATTTAACTACGAGCCGACCTGATATTACTTTTAGCGTAAGAATTTGTGCTAGATATCAATCTGACCTTAAAGAGTCATATCTAATTGTTGTTAAGCGCATTTTGCAATATGTCGCTAGTTCAACAAATCTTAGTCTCTGGTATCCACATGATACTAGTGTGCAATTAGCTGGTTACACAGATACTGATTGGGCTGGTAACATTGATGATCATAAATCAGCCAGCGGTGGTTATTTCTATGTTGGGAATTATTAGTTTTTTGGCTAAGTAAGAAATAAAGTTACGTATCGCTCTCCACAGCTGAGGCTGAATGTATTGCTACGGGTAATGCTTGCACTCAGCTTGTGGGGATGAAAAGAATGCTAAGCGATTACGGAATTGCATAAGAATCCATGGTTTTATATTGTAATAATTCAAGTGCAATTAATATCTCTAAAAATCCAATTCAACATTCACGAACCAAGCGTATTGACATTAGATATCACTATATTTGTGAATTAGTGGAAGACAAGACAATTTCTTTAGATTATATTCCAACCAAGACTCAACTAGCTGACATATTCACAAAACCACTCGACAAAAGCAGGTTTGCAAAATTGAAATTTAATCTTGCTGTGTAATATGAACTGATGATTTGTGTTTTTTTGTATCATAATGTATATAGTTATTTGGTTAAAAATTTTAAAATTTAAAATTTATGAAAAATTACAAATTTTGTGAGGTACACGACCAGTCGAGTATATACTCGACCAGTCGTGGCACGACCAGTCGAGTATGTACTCGACTCGTCATGAAACACGGGTTTGAGTTTTTATTTAAGAAAAAAATCATTTTTTCTTCATTTGGGTCTTCTTCTCCAACAAGCCCTACCTTGACCGGTCGAACCCATCTTCGATTCCTCCTTGGTTAGTGCTTTATTTTCGATTTTCTTCTAGATTCAAGTTCTTTGCACTTCCTTTCCTTCATTTATGTGGTTTATTTCATACTTTATGATTATTTTGGGGGTTTTCTATATATAAAAAAATCTGATCTAGTAGAAACCCTTCTTGCCTCTTTTGTAATCTCTTTATTCCTTGATTTCTTTATTGTAATGGAAGGTAAAAACAAGAAGAAAGGATCTCGCGGTCCCTCTTCATCTCGTTTGGTTTCTATCATGGTGCACCACCTTCGGTCGCCCGAGAAAGATCTCGATTATATGCGGGATATTCGCTTGCGCAATGTAATAGTAGAACGAACTGTTAATCTCGATCATTTAGCACCGTTTGATGTTTTTCCTCTCCTTCACTCTATAGGATGGGATAACATATTACATTGGGGTGGACTGGCATACTGCTCCATTGCGCAGGCTATGTATGTTTTCATTAAAGACTTCTCTACTGAGAATCTGACATTTACTATTACGACCAAAGAAGGTCCAATTAATGTGGACCATCATCTTATTTCTGAATTAATGGATATACCTGTCAATGATGAAGGTATTCCCATTAGTTCTCTTGTGGCCAAACCTTCTGAATCTGAGAAGTGAATGCGCACTAGAGATTTATATAATATGGATGTGGAATGGAGTACTGGGAATGCACTCGCCTCCAAGTGTATGTTACCCAAATACAGAATTCTTCATAGGATTTTCATTTCAAATGTCTATCCTCGATCTGGTAACAAAACAGAGCTTACTACATTCATGGTTCCTATTCTTCATTCTATCATTTCTGGAGTCTTTGTATGTCTTCCTTCTCTAATCTGTTATACATGATTCAATTCTATCTCTACCTAGGTCACACTGACATACCCTTTGCTTATCTTATGACTGTGTTAGTTTAATGGCTATGCCTGTTGGAGAAGCTCCCATTCACCATTTACCCTTCAACAATTCTAACATTAACAAGATGAATTTCAAGTTGGCCCCATGCCAAGTTGATGTAGGTGCTAGTGGAGCTGCTGCCGCAAATGAAGAGGAGGGTGATTTGCCTCCAGATGATGTCAATATGGATGACCTCTTTAATGAAATTAAATCTGATTTTGTTGCTGATCTTGATTATCAGTCATCTAACTTTGATGTGCGTTTGTGCTCACTTAAGGAGAAGGTTGAAGGTATGCATGTGTCCCAAGAAATGCAATTCAAATATATGCGCAAATATCTTAGGCGCATTAACAAGAGACTTCATCAAATTGATCCTACCATACCTGCTCATTCTGGTTCAGATTAGTTTTTAAGTATCTAATATGTAATAACTTTTAGCATACTTGAATTTCTCTTGTTTTATGTGCTTGGACATGCTTTCTTATTATTATGGACTTGGTTATCTGGTTATCTTGTTCATATCTTCTCTTATTACTCATTACTCTTCTATTTACTTTCTTATTTATTTTTCTTCCATTATCATTTATCGGTTCTTTCCTTTGTCATATTGTGACAAAAAGGGGGAGAATTTTATCATGCCTATTTCATTATGATAAATGTGAAACTTGAAGAATGTGGATAGGTAGCATTTTTTTTAATATGATATTAAGGGGGAGTATTGATAAGTATTGATGAGAGTACTGGTGCATGATTCTTTGACCAATTTGTAACTGGTGCATGATTCTTTGACCAGGTTGTAACTAGTGCATGATTCTTTGTTGTGCGTATTATGCTTATCTTATTTTAACGAAGTGTGTTTTGTCACAAATTTGACAAAGGGGGAGATTGTAAGTGCTATGTTTTCTAGTTCCTATGATTTGTAGTGCCAAAACCTCTTAGAATTTGTATCTTGTGTAGCTCATCTTCATATTCAAGATCAAGAAATTCATGTACAAGAACAAAGGTCTTTACCTTAAGAACTTCAAATGCAAGAACAAGAGAAACACAAGTTCAAGTACAACATCAAGTGATAGTTCAATGTTTCAAAGCTTCAACTATGTCAAGATAAAGTGCTTTGCTTTGGAACTTAAAGCTCAAGGTGAAATACAAGTCACAAGTACTTCAAGTTCAAGCTTCAAAGAACTTCAAGTTTAGTTAAAGTACTTTAAGTTCAAGCTTCAAAGCACTTCAAGATGTCAAGCTTCAAGTACTTCAAGATCAACTATCAACCAAAGCAAATGATGATTCAATGTTCAAATATCGCTTATAAGGTATGAATGACCCTAGATTGACCATAAGTTAAGTCGTATTGATTGCATACTTAAAGTGGGTCTGTATATAATCGTATAGGCTCTTTCTCAACTAGTCTTAGCCTATGTTCGACTAGTCCTTGTACTGGCTCCACCAGTCCAAGAAATTCTTCAACCAGTCCAAGGTTTGTTACTAATTTTCAGGACTTTTTGTTGGACCCTCGACCATCCTAGAGACTGCTCGACCAGTCAAGTGAACAGTGCTCGACAAGTCGAGTAGGCTCGACTCAAAGTCTACCAACCAAATTGGGTCCTACATAACCAGTCGAGAGCAGGGCTCGACTGGTCGTGCAGGCCACTCGACTAGTCGTGCAATGGTCTTATCTTATTGCGCCCGAATTTTTGAATTTTTGTTGGTCCTTCGATCGATCGAGCTGACCTCTGGGCCAATCGAGTGAACAGTTTCTGCACTTATAAATAAAGCACAATTTTCAGAGTTTTTCATTTAATTCAATCAAAATCAAGACACCACTCTGAGAGATAAGTTTGTGATATTCTTAAGCTATTTAGTGCTAATTTAATATTCTCTTTAATTTATATTTTTTTACATTTGATTTTTAGATTCTACATTCCAATCTTATTTGAAGAAGGGATTTAAGTTTTCCCCTTTCTTGGAATCAAAATCAAATCAAGTTACCCCAAGGTGATGTAATCTAAATTCAATTATAACTTAGAATCTTTTCGTAAGTGAGTGTGGACATTGAACATCTACATTGAACATCTACTCCGAATTGGTTCTACCAGGCTTCATCAAAGGAGAATATCCAGATAAATATTTTACATTTTTGTAAATTTATTTTTGGTTTTTTTGAGATTGTGCCAGGAAAAATCTCTTTCTTTTTAGTTTGTTTGAGGTAATCCAGAAAACTCAGAGTGTGGGGTTTTTGAATTATGTAAGCCCACTTGAAAGACACAATTGTGAAGGTTTTAGGTGAACCTTGAAAAGCCTATTATATAGTGAACACCAATATCCACTGTGTGAGGATATTAGGAGTGGAGTAGTTGTGTGGCTATTTTTCTAAATAGTTGGTTTACACACAAGTGAACCACTATAATTTCTGGTCATGTTGTGGATGATTGATTATGGCATTGTGTGAATGTTGTCATTTCTTTTTAAGCATTTGTGGAGAATGTTGTAATCTCTTTTATACAAGTGTAGGAATGCTGTAATAGCTTAGTTATTTTCTTCGTTATTTTATTCTTTATTCCTCTGTATCGGTTTGAGATTTTGATGCACAGACCTTCAAGGATTTGATTTACTCGTTACGAGTCTTCGAGTCTCTGAGGAGGTGTGCAGTGCTAACATTCTAGGAATTAGGTTGTCCTACCATAAACCATTGGTTTTTAGTGTAAGGTTGTCCTTAGAACAACATCTATATCAACCTCTCAATACTTGTACATTTGAGGTTGTTATTTAATTTTTATTTGTAAGATTGTTTAATGTTATCTTTATTTATATCTGTTTAATTCCACATTTAATTTTTTAATTTGGCATAGTCCTATTCACCCCCCCCCCCCTTTAGGACTCTTAGCTTGGCATTTTCAATTATGAAAAAAGAATTATTCATCAAATTAATTAAGGGAATGCACATATATCGACCAACATAATGGATGGTCAGATGACATGTTAAGAATAGAAAAAATTAATGGTTAGTACTCTGATCATGTATGTAAATGGGTGTACAGTCATTTTTGTAACTGAATGATCACAAGTGAGTTTTTGGAGTGATTAAGAGATAGAACATGTATACCGTTAGATTCAAGTGACTTGTTCACATATGTAAGTTTCTCAGATTTTAACTTCGATGGTAAGTTAACATATTCATAGGTGGTGAACAAGATGAATTGATCAGAATCTCAATTTAATATGTGTATGAGCGGATGTTGAGATTAAGTAGCTAGTTTACTATAATCAGGTGGTCCAAACTTTCACTCCATACGAAAATCAAGCACTGAGTATATCCGACCCGATTCCGTGCAGAAGGCATGACTTATGTTTTATATGTCTACATTTCATAATTCACATATGTATTGACAAATTGATCTCATTCATAAAATATAACAATCCAAAAATTGAATAATTAAACATTTATTTAAAGAAGAAAAATGTTCATGTTCCGACTATTCAAGATTATCATCAAACACATGTCATCGTAATGTTGTCATATTAAATGTTCATCACACTTATTTTGAAAATGATAAAGAAATAAAAATAAATAAAAGAAATCTCTTTAAGCTCCTCCATGTGATCCCGATCCTGAAATTTTAAAATCCCAACAGGGTAAGCTGCGAAGCCTAGTGAGTAATCTCAACACAGGTTTCAAAATAACCTCATATAACATGAATAAAAGTATTAAAAGATACAATACCTATTTAGGCAAAACAACAAATGAGGAGATTTAATAAACAAAATATTTCAATGTAAATTCAAAGAAAAATGAATGAATAAATCAACATATGCTATACTCCATAATAACAAGTGCGGTTTTATTCCTTTTAACACCAGGGCCAGTTTACACCGGTCGGCCAACACCCGCGCCAATACAACACCTAGCCTGGCAATGGGAACCTCTCGCATAACATGCTCACCCATCCAAAGGGCACTTGGTGAGGGACCCATTCGTACGTTAGCTGGTCAGACTACTACCCTACCGAACCTGGCAGTGGGAACCTTTTGCAATCCTGACATGCTCACCCACTCAAAGGGTACGGTAGAGGTTCCAAAAGGTACCAGTTGGGTTTTTGGGACTTTCAACCCAAGGTTCTTGATCGCCCCACCTATTTATGCTTTAGGGATTTTCAACCCAGAGGACTTGATCGCCCCACCTATTTTCTGGTGTTTCACAACTATTTTAACGATGCATGATTTTAATATTGCACAAATCAAATATTTCTAAAAACATTTAACGACTCCTATTGATCAATTCATAATACGTGATGTGCACAATTTATTAAATTTAAAACAAAATTGTTAATCAATGTAAATTGCATATACATGACTAAAGTTCTACAAAAAAATAAAAATAAAAATAAATAAACTTGCAGTATAATTTATTTGATTTAAGAATCCAAAATTTATAAACTCAAGATTTTTGCAATAATATCATGTCAATTAAAATAAAGACAATTGAACGACAAAAATTAAAATGACATGTTTAAAACTATAGTATGCAATTAAAGAATAAAAATTTAAACAAACAACAAGATGGGCAAGTAAGATCAAATTATTTGGATGAATGAATAATTAAATAATAATAAAAAAACATTATTATTATTTTTTTTAATATCAAGTGAGAGAAAACTCAACTTTTTCTTAAAAAAGTATTTTCTGTTCTTTTCTTCCTCTCTCTTCCTTTTTCTCTCTCCTCTTTTCTTTCTTCTTTTTTTTTTCTCTCCTCTCTCCCTCTTTTCCAACGTGAATGTCCGGCAATACTTTTTTTTTTTTTCTCTCTCTCTCTCTCTCTCTCTCTCTCTCTCTCTCTCTCTCTCTCTCTCTCTCCTTACTTCCTCACCTCACCTCACCTCACGTTTCACAACCTACCACCTCTCATAACAATTCCTCGTATCCTATTTATAGTGATTCATCTCACTAGCTATTACACACGTGGGGAGAAGGCCACGGTTGTTGCTTCGGTTTTCATCTCATTTGGTCACTTTTTTTTAAAAAAAGATTTAAACAATGTGCACCATTAATGTAGTGTAAGGCTTTAGATTTAAACAACGTGCACCATTAATGTAGTGAAAGGTGCCATGCATTGCATGCATGTCACGTGTGTGGCACATGTGTTTGGTCCATATATGTGAGGTGTGGTTATGATGAGTGTGCATAGTGTATAGTTTATGATGCATGCATGGGCCACTTGTGTGTGCATGAGAATTATGTATGTGATGTGTTTGGTGCATGTGTATGGTTATGATGTACTCCATGGTGCATAAATGGTTGATGTATATGGACGGATCAATGTATAATAAATGGATAGATGTATGTATGGATAGATGGATGGATGTGCATGATGTATGGTTGGATGAGTTCATGTGTGATGGGGGAAATGGACTATGTGATGTACTCATGGATTAGTGGTGAGATGGATGGTCAATTTAGATGGATGGACAAGTATTTTGATGATTTAAGCATGTGGACGGTTAGATGATTGTATCGTTGGATGGATGGTTAAGTGTATGGTTGGATTTATTAGTTAACGAACAGTCGGATCAGATATGTCCAAATCAATGGTTGAGATTGAACCAGTTGATCTTATAGATCGATGGTTACATCGGACTAATTGGGTACGTCGATTAATGATTAAAATTCGACGGTCAAGATTTATTTGGGTTATTACAAAATTCAGAGTGGACGATCATATATCTTTACCTAGCGGTGAATAGTTGACTGAACGGTTGGTTATGATGGACAAGTGAGAATGCTTGGGTATATGATGATCCTATCTTAAAATCAACAGTCAGATGGCTTGATCTATGAATGGAGATTATTCCCAATGGTCAGATTTGTGTTGGAGAATGGATGTAAGGTTATGATAGCTAGATTGGTATCGTATATATGTAAGTTAAATTTCATGATAACACTCGAGAACTTTCAATACTCGGGTATTAAAAAGTTTAGGGTGTTATAAGAACCATTCAGATATGATTAAATGAAATTAGACAACAAATAAATGCATATGATAAGTTGCATCTTATGTTTCACAATGACTGCTACAAGTTTGATAATGTGATTGATGTGATTTTATTCCCTAAAAGTTGTAATAGTGGCAATAATGTCTAAAAGGGCTCCCAATCGTTCGTTGGTGGGCCATTGACTGTGAAATTATAAGGATACGTTTGTCTCGGTGGGCTTGACATTCTACATGGATCGGATGTTCGAAATAGTGCTCCAAATCATACAAAAAAGATCAGAAACTAGGAGTGTGAGTTATGTGACTTATTTTAGTTTTTCAAATGAACCTATATATATGGAATTTCATTTAGGTTAGGGTTAAAAAAATTTAAAATTTGGAGTTTTCTTTGGGGTTTTTTGGATTTTTAGTTAGAATTCTCTGAAATTACCATCGTTCTTTCATCAACGATCTGTTGATAAGATCGAGCTCCCATCGACAGAGGCGATGACTATGTACATTCATGAAATTTCCAAGGGAATGCAAAACTTGAATCTCCAAAACTATAAATTAGGTTGTTTTAAACATCCTAAATCATCTTCCAAGTTTGAAGGAGGGAAAGAAGGCTTAGGTGGAGTGTTGACATGTTCTTCTGCTTCAATTTCTTCATGAGTTTTAGCAGATCATTTATTTTTCTTTTGTTCTAGAGTTAGTTATGACTGTTTGGTCTCTTAGCTAAGGCTAAGGGGTGAAGCTTTTAGTTTATTGATCCATAATTTTGGGGTTTCATGATGATAATGAATTGAAATTAATATGGATTTTACTTTAAAGCTTTTGTACTATTTTATCTTCGAATCATTGTCAAGTTTGGTTACATTGGATGCTTGGAAGTGTAATTACAATGCTTGTTTAGAGAAGGAATCAATCAGTAAAATTTCTTGATCTATTGTAGACTTCAAGCATGATAGATTGTTAAATTCCCTGCGAGTGATGTCTTAGTTCTTCATGAGAGAATCGTTTAATTAAAATCATACCTTGTTAGATGTTAAGATTGGTTTAACTATTTGACCTTCCATTTAGAACAAATTAGACTTGGGTTCTAGTTGAATTAGAGAAGATGAATCAATGAATTATGTATTCTGAATACTAAAAGTGGATCCTTAAATCGTTAGCCATTTTTATTAATTATTTTTACCTCTACTTGTTTGTTAGATTAAAAATTCAGACAACCCATTTAGCTTTAGACTAGTTCTAGTTGTGTTTTCACACTCCCAATGGTTTGACCTTGGTCTCGTGTTGAGGGTCAAATATTGCATATTATCCCCCATTTATATCTTGGTTTTGTGAACATGATACTGCTTAATGTCCTATTTTATTCATGTTTATGTTGCAAGGTGAATTTAAGAGCTTGGATTGGAAATGGTGGTAAAAGCATGGATTTGACGCTCAAAGATTACCAAGGCAAATAATGGATCTTAGGTGACAAAGATTAAAGATTTCAAGGTTTTAAGATTCAAGAAAACCAAGTGAAGAAGGAAAGAATTTGAAAGAACAAGTGCAAGATTCACATTGATTGTGTCATCGATGGCTTGTTCGATGACTCAAAGCTTTGCTCGATGACATCAAAGCCAGTTCGATGACATCAAATTTTCTGTGGATTTTTGGCAAAACTCGCTAGATATATTGGGTACAATGTTCGATTACTCGAAGTCATCCTCGATGATATCGAAGACATGTTCAATGACATCAAAGACCTCTTCGATGACATCAAATTTATCGAAGAAATTGAATTAACTCTCTGGACTGTTCTAGTTGCATTATCGATTCCTTGAACACCTTTCGATGACATCGAAGGTAGATTCGATGACATAAAAAGTTACGCAGTCCGGACAAAGTTATGCAGTGTGGAAAAAGCACGAGTTCAAGGCACCTTCGATGCAGTTCAATGTCATCGAACAACTTACGCAGAGATACGCAGAGATACGCAGAGTTACGAGGAGTGTAAATTGGAGGTGGTTTCTGAATTTCTTAAGTTGGTTTGAAGCACGGAGCACCCCAACTATAAATAGGAGATCCCAAGGCATTCCTGGGCATTTATCTAGGGTTTGGAGGAGTGAAGGATAAGGGTGGAGAGCCATCGCCAAGCTTTTTTCTTCCTTTTTTCCCTTAGTTTTCATGCTTTCTTCTAAGGTTTTAGATCCAATCATGTCTATGGTTGGCTAAACCCCTTTGCTAGGGCTAAGAGTTAAAGCTTGTAGTGTGATTGAGATATTTTCTTTGCTTTGATTCATGTTTTAATTGAACTCTCTTGGATTCTAGTTTGATTTTAAGGAATATTTATAGTTTTCAATGGTTTGTTATGACTCGAATTATAATAGATCTACGAAAACTTTAAATATCTTCTTTTCTTATCTGAGGTTGCTGGATTGGTAAATCTTGTTGTTTGTCATTGTCCCATGGGAATGGTTAGGTGATGAAATCCTTTCCAATCTTCCCAATTCTCCTTCTTTGATGACTAGATTCACGAGAAGTTCAGAGATCTGACTGTCTCTTCTTCCAACTGGAAAAGATTGGGCTCTAATTCCAGTTGTGACATTGAATCAAGCAAAGTAGCATCCTGAGAAGCTACAAGTGGATCCTTGGAAACCCTAGTTCCCACCTTTAAATTCTTAAGTTTTTAAATTGAATATCTCATAATTACTTCCTTATATTTCGGATTTAGGTTTAGATCTTCTCTTAGTTTTGATTCTAGTTACTTTTAGAATACACACGAGATTAGTCCCCGTGGATTCGACCTCGGTCTCACCGAGATTATTACTACATCGCGACCCTACACTTGGGGTTGTGAACAAGTTTTTGGCGTCGTTGCCGGGGATTAATGGTTACATTTTTTTGAGATCAACTAGTTTTGGAATTAGGTTAAGATTAGGGTTTTTTCTGAATTATTTTTATAAACTTACTTTCTATTTTCTATTTTTAGAAACTAACTTTCTATTTTTCGAACTTTCTAATATGTTTTTTTAGAAACTAACTTGCTTTCTATTTCTAGGTTAGAAACTTTCCTATTTTTTTTTAGAAACTAGGTTGTTTTTTTAGAAACTAATTTGTTTTCCTTTTTCTTATACAGGATCCCAATATAGAAACTTCTAATTTGGTAACTTCTTTCTAATTCTCTTTCTTTTTATTTTTAGATTTCTATTTCCCTTTTTCTTTTTAGGTTTATGTTAGATTCTGAAATTGAGGGCTGAGAGTGTTTTATGCCCAAGTGGGTTCCTGATAACACTTGACATCTCTTGAGTGAAAGAGGATTGGTTGATGGGTTATCTATCCATCACAGGATTTGTCATGCCTCAAACTCGAAAACCGGCATCACAAAATTTTCGATCGCAGAATCCAGCATTGACAGCCTCCATAGTACCCCATTCTTGTCTCCCGACACCCATACACCAGGTTCCGATCCTGGGATTCTATAAGGAGGATTTCAAACATGATTTTGATTCGTAATAAGCATAATCACAAGCATAACCCATGAACAATAACCACAAGGACATCATCACAAAATTCACTATGATAAAAAACTTTAAGGTACAATATGTGTAAAGGAAAAGAAAATATAAGATAATAAAAACGGAAGCTCTAGAAGCTTGACTGTACGCTCCTACTGCGACGAGGCTATGGCTGTGTCCTGGCGTCACCTGCACGCATCAATCATTATAAGCTTATAGAAAGCTTAAAGGGCGGTGTAAGTGTGTGCGCAATATGAGCATGCTCATAATGTAATATCAAAGTAATGCGGAATCATGCTGATGAGTACATGAATGCAAACAGTCGTACCAAGGCTATGCGATACAAGACATGAATTCTATCGGCCATATCAAGACCATGCGATGCGAGATGCAACTCAAGAATGCCAATTCTTATCCAAATCCACATATCAATGTAGCTCATCACTAGAGCATCAAGTATCAGTACAATTCTCATTCTAGAAAATCACAGGGGTTTAGTAGACTCCAAATGGCACTGCCCCTTTTCCAGGCATGCAGTCCAAGTGAGCGTAAGAAACCTCACTATTCACCTGACCAATAGTCTGCCAATACTTATCCGGCATGTCGATTACTAACCCATTCATGAGCTGGTCAAACTCAGCCTAGCAATGTCCCCTATGCTCGGGCGGGTAAGGTCATGTCCCTTTCCAACCGACCACGATACAGTGGGAGATGCAGCCTCCTGGTATTCGGCCCTCATGTGCTCATGTATCCACTTAGTCTCGACGTTGGAGTCATCCTCTGGTACTATCGGGTTTAGGGATTTTCACCCAGGGACATTTATAAGGCCCCGATGCTAATAACAATATTTTTGGTGTCCAATCTTGTCATCCACGATGTGCCTGTAGAGGCTACAACCCTGATGTCACTAGGGCATACAGTAATCACAATCACACAAATGCAAAGTGCATGAGTCACTGTAACGCCCTGAATATCGGGGGTCGAGCATAAACTCAACTCCCGAGTTTCAACGCATCACTTATGCAACAAAATAAATGATGATTGAATGTGATCGGTATTAGTGCATTGAACATGAGTGAGATTAAGCTAAAACAGTATATCATACTCCAAAGACAGTTAAATTTACAAGCGGAAGACTGTGATAGATAGATAAAATATACAAACTGTGGTGGGTCTCCAGAGTGTGATAGAGTTACCAGGTTAAATAATTACAAGTATGATTTTAAATTATACCAAGTTGTGTAGTGTGATCTAGTCAACATCCCTGTAGCCCCGACAATCAAGGTACGGCTCTCACGAAGCCGCCAGAAAACAGCATATACGAGGAAGCATTCTCGTCGTCGTAGAAGTCCGGCTCCGCCTCAGAAGTAGCGTCGCCAATCACAGACCTTGGAGTATACTCGAAGATACTATAGAGGACTCGTCGCCCGTCAGTACGAGTACAGGTCTCACCGTACTCGGCTCTCGCCATAAGTATCGACAGCTCGAATACAGTGTCCCATACCACCGTATTCGGCTCACGAGTTTGGGTTGCTCAATGGTCACTACGGGGAGGCACATGGCCCCAGCGTAGGCCGACAGCTCGACCACGGTGTCCCATACCACCATGCTCGGCTCATGAGTCTTAGCGGATCGAGGTACCATGGTTAAAAGGGATTTCACTGGTAAGTTTGGTACCCTAGGTTCAAGCAGAGGCGATCAAACGTGGTGAACATACATTAGACAAATCGGGTTACTTGACGAGCTCGGCTAGCTCGAACACACAACAAGTTGAATGACATGAAGTGCATAAGCACTTCGCGTGGCCAACCACTATCGTCAACCGAAGTACGACTCGGGTTCGTCGAACACATCTCACGTGGCAAATGAATCACAGCCACGAATGCAATTCTGGTACCGATTGTCTGGACTATAATCATAGTCCCAAACACAATCAAGTGCAGATAGATAAAGCAGTAGTAGATCAAGATTCAACTCATACAATCAAGGTCTGGTATTATCCGTTTAGGGCTGTAGGGCTATTGCATGCACTCGTTGCTCCGCTCCCCATCACCCATGACGGATCATACAACATAAATATAAATTTAAACATATGCATTACATAGTTAAAATCATAAAGCAGTTGAGCATGTTATGAATCACAACACAAGCATGAGTTTGTACATGTTCAATTCCTAATCACACAACTATCCAAGGAAATCATACACATAGTTAAAGGAGTTGAGAATCATATCTCAACACCCTTAAACATTACAATTTACTAACTATTACTCATTCAGACATTTCAACAAACACTTTCAAATACAGGAATCAACATACATGACATATGTTGATCACAGAGGTATAAGGCCAAATCCTTTCACTAGGGAGTTACCCCAATCATAACACGCATACACCCATGACGGATAGTCATAGCAAGGAGAATCCAAGTTCCATATTCATTGATCATTTCCACAAACACTTGGGCCACACATTTTAGCATATATAGTGTGTATTGGCCGTGGCGTGATTTAGGGCAAATCCTTTCGTCAAAGGGGGATTGCCAATACAACAATCAATTATCCATGACAATTAGTCATGGCGAGCACGAATGAGAATTCTATACTCATTCAGTCATTTTCACAAACACTTAGAATACACTATTACAACATACATGGTGTATGTTAGCAAAACATGTATTAGGGCTATCCTTTAGCCAAGTGAGTATTTTATCCATGTATAATATATTACTACAGCAAATAATCATGATAAATACATCTCCAAAATTTATACGTATACAGTATTTTCTAAAATACGCATTTTCAACATACATAGAGTATACAAGCAAACATGTATTACGGTGATTCCTTTCGCCAAATAAGTAATTTATCCATATATTATATAATCATACGACAAATAATCATGGCAAACACATTTCCAAAATATACATGTATACGGCACTCCTTACAATACAGTATTTCTACATACATAGTGTATATTGGTAAAACATGTATTTCGGCGAATCCTTTCGCCATATAAGTATTTTATCCATATATTGTATATCCATACAACAAATAAACATGTCAAACACATTTCTTAAAAAAATACGTATACGGTATTTTATACGAATACCTAGAGTATGTGAAATTCCATATTCTCCAATTCTAATCGAAACAGAAAACGGAAAGCACTTTATACATGTGCAATTGCATGCAGATCATGAATCTATCATTATCTGACATTGAAAGTATTGAAAACCATAACCTATACACCTAAAGTCCGCACCTTTTGTCGTAGAATCGTAACGGAGTCGATAGGTTCGCTAAGCTTCCGTATACGGGAGTTTGGCAACCTAGAGAACGAAACAGGTTAGCTATTTCATAACCTACAACCTATACAACCCTAAAACAGGTTAGGGTTAGGGTTTCTTACCTAGAAACGATGCCGAAATTGCCGGGAAAGCGATAAGAATCAGGTGGTGGAGCCTAAATAGCGGCAGGGAACAGCAGCAGGGAGTTCCTCCCACATCTCCCTTACTTTCTCTCTCTTTTCTCTCTCTCAAATCCAAATTCGTATGGCTGAAATGGGAGAGGGTTTAAGGTCCTTATATAGTCTAAAACTTCACCAAAATAGACTTCTGCACAAGGTTCACCTAGGTTATAGCCAAAGCGGGACTTTTTCAGCTCAACGGAGGACTTCTGGCGGGCCTCCTTGAGCCAAAGGTCAGACTTAAGCTCACTAACGCTGGATCTACATTCTATTAAGTTTTTGTTTTAGTCAGATTTCCAGATCATGCGTGGTGGACCAGTTTCAGTTCAACGGTCAGCGGATCTTGATCGAAGATTCCGAGTACATGTAAATGTGTATGAAATTTCTCCTGATCCGAGGGTGTAATTTGGTCTGATTCTGACGGTCTGGTTGCTTAAAACTGATCCGCAACCGACGAGTCTCAGATTACTATTCAAGATATTTAGTTTTAAAGAAAACAAGTGTTTTCACACTCTCTCGCTCCGGACTCAAGCGAACAGCCGTGGGACACTATCTGGATTTGATTTCCGAGATGGTTGTCAAGCCCAGCGAGGCGGTCCTAATTCCTTAACTTCGTATTATTCGGACTCCCGACGTGCGGTCCAGATCCGATACGGAGTTTCAACGTGCTCCCGAGAGCAGTCGGGTAATGAGTTTGATCCTAGATTTTAGGGTAACCTAGCGTCAATGATTCTACAAGTTCTGGGTCTTACAGATCGTATTTAAAGCGATTCAAACGGATTTCGTAGCTAACCTGGTTTCGCACTTAGTTACTTTATCTCATTTCTAAAGGATTTAGTCCTACGTGATTTATATGTGAGGTGGTACTTAGTCCTTTGTAGTTTGTATCTAAAGTGATCCAAGTTATACTACTTCGCTAGTTTAAGATAGTGTCTAGGGTGAAAGTGCTTTGAAAAATTGAAAAAACAAAGTAGTGATGGGTTAGATTTGTGAAGGAAATGGGTTAAGGAGCGATTTTAGACTGTGGGATTCAGTTCTGACAAGTTAATAAGGTGTTAGGATCGACCCATTGCCTAAGGACGTCTAATCCCAGGTTGGCAAAAATCTGGGGTGTTACAATCTACCCCCCTTAAAACAAAATTTCGTCCCTGAAATTGGCTGAGGGTAATAAGGGAAGATTTCTATTATTTTATTTGCCTAAGACTTATTGGTTCCAAGTTTCTACGCGTGGTAGGGTATGTACTAGCTGGTTCATTTTAGTCTACCCCCCTTAAAACTTATTTCTTTATCCATTTCTCATACCCTGATGGTTTGCTACAATTTATTTCTTTACCTATTTGGAGTCTTGACGATAATTCCCACCAATTTAGAGTAAGATAGCTGTTTTCAATGTTTGACCAACACGGAGAGACGTTTATGGTGGGCTTGATCTCGATACATCGATCATCTACCGAGCTAAGGTAGAAAGCACATCGTATCCCTTCCAAATTCTAGTGGATTCTGGTCTTCTGCTCGTCGGCAGTGAGTCTGTTGGTAGTCGTACAGGATTGAGAATTGGGTCAAGCCGCGAATGTTTCGCAGTTGTATATTTTAGTAACTCCGTAGTCCGATCACTCTAAAAACGTAGGGAATGTCCATCATTGAAAAGCTCAAATTGTCTATGTCTAAGGTTACCCTTTAGGTCTTAGTTTAAGAGAAGCCGTGATATTATCTATGTCGAAGGAAGTGGTGAATCAAATCTTACTAGATGATCCTAAAATGGTTTCTCATAGTAGAACTTGCCAGGGCTTCTATAATGTTCGTATTCAACGAACGCCGTTTCGATCCTGGGCCAGTGGAGTAGGGTCCACCACGCTTCCGCTGCGCCACCCAGATCAAGAGACGCAATAGGTAACCTAACTAGATTGGGCTCATAATGTTCTACCCCCCTTAAAATTTTATTTTCACCCTCAAGGCTCAAGATTTATGCCCTGCTCCGTACATCGGAACAAGGTGTAATTTAGGACCTATCCTTGACACGAAAGGGTCTCGCTCCAACTGACTTAAGCCGACTAACTAAGTCTATCATTTAATTGGCTTAGCATAATTAATTAGTCTTTTACTTTCTTTAGCCTAACCAGTAGTCTAGTCTTAATTTAGGAGTAGCGGGAATCCATAGGTGAGTCTAAAGTCTATGCTTATACGCTAGGTGATTTCACTTCATTTTTAATACAAGGAAGGGCTTTATTACTTAGGGTCAAAGTTGTCTAATTGGAATTGAGTTGTTTGTACTTGACGCTCGAGCATTTCACACATGCTCACACCAGTTAAGAGGGTCATAGGGTTCACATTATTAACTCGTTGGATTTCCTATACGGTCAGGTCTGTTGAAATTTAGGAGCGCCGCTCAAGGTCCAAAACTCCAAGAGTCTATTTGGCCAGTGGTCTTAAGTCGTACTAAATGGGATTGCATTACTAACCCTACCTCAGGATTTGGAATGTCATGTTTGGTAGGAGGGTGGGTGGGGATTAAAATTAATGATATAGGCTTTGGAAAAAGAGCCTTGTGTTGGAAAAGGGTGAGATGGGATTTCCAAATCCCAGGACAATAAATTTCTAAGTGAAATTTGAAAGGAAATCTCGGAATTTACTTTTAATTGCGTACATTCTAAACATGGTATCGGAAAACATGGGATACACCCAAACCCCATGAAATCGAGGAAATGGCCGTATTCAACTCGAATAAGGCCATGGGAAGTGAAGGAAAAAGGGGAAAAGAGGGCTGAAGTTTTTGGTTCTCATCAGGGGTTGTAGAGGCCCAACTGACAAGCAGTAAAGAAAGGAAAATGAAGAAAATGGATGGGTAGAGGGCTTGCCCAATTTTTAAGCTCCAAATGGGGGGTGTGGGAGTCCAAATGAGGGAAACGGAGAAGGTGGGGAGGAAGGGACTGCTGGAAATGTTGGACGGGAATGGGTTGTGGTCGAAAATGGGAGATGGGATGATTGAAGGGAAGTTTTGAGAGAGAGAGCAGCAACTTGGAGGGAAAAAAGGGCTTGGAGGGGGAGTTTGTGAAGGAGGTATGGTATCGGGGGTGTTTCGATGGATGGCCCACACATTAGGGAGGTCCCAAGACCCCCAACCTCGGTCGGCCCGAGCCGCGGGCCCGGCCCAACCAAAAAGTCGGCGAGGCCTTGCTAAAAAAATTTTGAATTTTGAAAAGGGGGCCCCATGGCCGTGTTCCTCAAGTCCCCTGGGCCCCAAAAATCACTGGGTCCCACCTTGGATCCCTCCAGAAGTGCTCCGTTTGGCCCCCCTATCCCGATTCGCTTAATTTCGGGTAGTTTCGGGAAAATCGGACGTATCTTGCAATCCGGAATGAGTTATCTGACGTAAAATATATGAATTTGGGGTAGAACGAGCTAATGAAGCCAACCAATCCAGCTATGTCGGGTTGCGCAGCCCAGAATTGTGAGAAAATCCTCCGATTGATGGTCATTTCCCTGTTTTAATTTCGTATTGCTAAAAATAGTAGTTTTAGTTTAATTACTCTTCATCGGTTGGGTTTTAGGAGTTACGCTCATCGTGTAAAGGGCTTAGAATAATTAGGAGAATGGTTTGGTGAAGTCAAATGGGACACTTATTATTTTTGGCCGAAAACCTTGCACACTAGTAAACATCACGACCCTATAGTAAGTCGCAAATTCTAGGAGTTTTAGTTGTAGTTTGTTTCTTATTTCTTTCCCATTACTTGGTATTCCTACTTAAAGGATTGTGAACTCATTTTTAATTATTCATTAATCAATTTCGAATTTATTAGAATTTATTTTTACTTTCTGCTTTTATTTCTCGTAGACTCGAGAAGTCTCTGTGAGGAGTCCAGAGAAGCTCCGAGGATTCGGAGTAGTTAACATCATCACTCTTATTACCGATTTTCAACGGTTGGGGTGAGGTGGATTGTAATCTAGAATTATCTATAGACGGCCTAGGAATATTTTAAGGTCGACCCGTGCGACCAAGGTTAATACGGACTCGATTTCGGTGTTTGTTTCTAGCGAACTTCGCCAATTGGTGAAGTCGGGATACCTATGACTGTTTCTACATTCCGTCGCTCCCTCCTAAGTCAGAGTGCGTCAGTGTGCTTCGTGTGACCATAACCCAGGTTCGGTTTAATTCAAATCATGCTCTGATACCATCTTGTAACACCCTGAAAATCGGGGGTCGAGCATAAACTCAACTCCCGAGTTTCAACGCATCACTTATGCAACAAAATGAATGATGATTGAATGTGATCGGTATTAGTGCATTGAACATGAGTGAGATTAAGCCAAAACAATATATCATACTCCAGAGACAGTTAAATTTGCAAGCGGAACTGTGATAGATAGATAAAATATATAAAGCTGTGGTGGGTCTCGAGTGTGATAAAGTTACCGGGTTAAATAATTACAAGTATGATTTTAAATTATACCAAGTTGTGTAGTGTGATCTAGTTAACATCCCTGTAGCCCCGACAATCAAGGCACGGCTCTCACGAAGCCACCAGAAAACAACATATACGAGGAAGCATTCTCGTCGTCATAGAAGTCCGGCTCCGCCTCAGAAGTAGCGTCGCCAATCACAGACCTTGGAGTATACTCGAAGATACTACAGAGGACTCATCGCCGTTAGCAGAGTACAGGTCTCACCGTACTCGGCTCTCCCGTAAGTATCGACAAGCTCGAATACAGTGTCCCATACCACCGTATTCGGCTCACGAGTTTGGGTTGGTCAATGGTCACTACGGGGAGGCACATGGCCCCAGCGTAGGCCGACAGCTTGACCACGGTGTCCCATACCACCATGCCCGGCTCATGAGTCTTAGCGGATCGAGGTACCATGGTTAAAAGGGATTTCACTGGTAAGTTTGGTACCCTAGGTTCAAGCAGAGGCAACTAAACATGGTGAACATACATTAGACAAATCGGGTTACTTGACGAGCTCGGCTAGCTTGAGTGCACAACAAGTTGAACGACATGAAGTGCATAAGCACTTCGTGTGGCCAACCACTATCGTTAACCGAAGTATGACTCGGGTTCGTCGAATACATCTCACGTGGCAAATGAATCACAGCCATGAATGCAATTCTGGTACCGATTGTCTGGACTATAATCATAGCCCCAAACACAATCAAGTGCAGATAGATAAAACAGTAGTAGATTAAGATTCAACTCATACAATCAAGGTCTGGTATTATCCGTTTAGGGCTGCCAGGGTTGTTGCACACACTCGTTACTCCGCTCCCCCATCACCCATGACAGATCATACAACATAAATATAAATTTAAACATATGCATTACATAGTTAAAATCATAAAGCAGTTGAGCATGTTATGAATCACAACACAGGCATGAGTTTGTACATGTTCAATTCCTAATCACACAACTATCCAAGGAAATCATACACATAGTTAAAGGAGTTGAGAATCATATCTCAACACCCTTAAACATTACAATTTACTAACTACTACTCATTCAGACATTTCAACAAACACTTTCAAATACAGGAATCAACATATATGACATATGTTGATCACGAGGTATAAGGCCAAATCCTTTTACTAGGGAGTTACCCCAATCATAACACGCATACACCCATGACGGATAGTCATGGCAAGGTGAATCCAAGTTCCATATTCATTCGGTCATTTCCACAAACACTTGGGCCACACATTTTAGCATATATAGTGTGTATTGGCGTGGCGTGATTTAGGCAAATCCTTTCGTCAAAGGGGGATTGCCAATACAACAATCAATTATCCATGACAATTAGTCATGGCGAGCACGAATGAGAATTCTATACTCATTCAGTCATTTTCACAAACACTTAGAATACACTATTACAACATACATGGTGTATGTTAGCAAAACATGTATTAGGGCTATCCTTTAGCCAAGTGAGTATTTTATCCATGTATAATATATTACTACAGCAAATAATCATGATAAATACATCTCCAAAATTTATACGTATACAGTATTTTCTAAAATACGCATTTTTAACATACATAGAGTATACAAGCAAACATGTATTACGGCGATTCCTTTCGCCAAATAAGTAATTTATCCATATATTATATAATCATACGACAAATAATCATAGCAAACATATTTCCAAAATATACATGTATACGACACTTCTTACAATACGATATTTCTACATACATAGTGTATATTGGTAAAACATGTATTTAGCGAATCCTTTCGCCATATAAGTATTTTATCCATATATTGTATATCTATACAACAAATAAACATATCAAACACATTTCTAAAAAAAATACGTATACGGTATTTTATACGAATACCTAGAGTATGTGAAATTTCATATTCTTCATTTCTAATCGAAACAGAAAACGGAAAGCACTTTGTACATGTGCAATTGCATGCGAGATCATGAATCTATCATTATCGACATTGAAAGCGTTGAAAACCATAACCTATACACCTAAAGTCCACACCTTTTGTCGTAGAAGAATCGTAGCGAGTCGATAGGTTCGCTAAGCTTCCTTATACGGGAGTTTGGCAACCAGAGAAGAAACAACAGTTAGCTATTTCATAACCTACAACCTATACAACCCTAAAATAGGTTAGGGTTAGGGTTTCTTACCTAGAAATGATGCCAAATTGCCAGGAAAGCGATAAGAATCGGGCGGTGAGAGCCCAAATAGCGGCGAGGAACGGAAAGCAGTAGGAGTTCCTCCCACATCTCCCTCACTTTCTCTCTCTTTTCTCTCTCTCAAATCCAAATTCGTATGGCTGAAATGGGAGAGGGTTTAAGGTCCTTATATAGTCTAAAACTTCACCAAAATAGACTTCTGGACAAGGTTCACATAGGTTATAGCCAAAGCGGGACTTTTTCAGCTCAATGGAGGACTTCTGGCGGGCCTCCTTGAGCCAAAGGTCGGACTTAAGCTCACTAACGCTGGATCTACATTCTATTAAGTTTTTATTTTAGTCGGATTTCCAGATCATGCGTGGTGGACCAGTTTCAGTTCAACGGTCAGCGGATCTTGATCGGAGATTCCGAGTACATGTAAATGTGTATGAAATTTCTTCTAATCCGAGGGTGTAATTTGGTCTGATTCTGACGGTCTGGTTGCTTAAAACTGATCCGCAACCGACGAGTCTCAGATTACTATTCAAGATATTTAGTTTTAAAGAAAACAAGTGTTTTCACACTCTCTCGCTCTGGACTCAAGCGAACAGCCGTGGGACACTATCTGGATTTGATTTCCCAGAAGGTTGTCAAGCCCAGCGAGGCGGTCTAATTCTTTAACCGTATTATTCGGACTCTCGACATGCGGTCCAGATCCGTCGGAGTTTCAACATGCTTCCCGAGAGCAGTCGGGTAATGAGTTTGATCCTAGATTTTAGGGTAACTTAGCGTCAATGATTCTACAAGTTCTGGGTCTTACAGATCGTATTTAAAGCGATTCAAACGGATTTCATAGCTAACCTGGTTTCGCACTTGTTACTTTGTCTCATTTCTAAAGGATTTAGTCCTACGTGATTTCTGTCTGAGGTGGTACTTAGTCCTTTGTAGTTTGTATCTAAAGTGATCCAAGTTATACTACTTCGCTAATTTAAGATAGTGTCTAGGGTGAAAGTGCTTTGAAAAATTGAAAGAACAAAGTAGTGAAGGGTTGGATTTGTGAAGAAAATGGGTTAAGGAGCGATTTTAGACTGCGGGATTCAGTTCTGACAAGTTAATAAGGTGTTAGGATCGACCCATTGCCTAAGGACGTCTAATCCCAGGTTGGCAAAAATCTTGGGTGTTACAGTCACGTAGTCCAATCATGCATCAATCCTACATATACCGTGCACTCATGTGGGATAAATCTACCTAGTCCCATAAACCACCTGCATTAAGGCATATGTAATGGCTAATCACATCTCATAATAAACATACAGATGATGCATATGAGAATGTATTACAATGCTATGCTATCACAAACTCATAATCAGCAACATTAGTCGGTATCGGTAATCAGTACCGATAATCGACATCGATAATCAACCTCGATGCAAGGTAGGGTCCATAGATGGACGACTGATGATGGATCAACTAAAATTAATGGGGCCCAAGTGTTTGGGTTAACCCACTAGAGAATGATGAGAATGCGCCTAACAAGGCCTAAGGGAAGGTCATAATGTGGACGTCCAACCATCATTGCCCATCAATGTGGACCTTTAACCAACATTGCTCCCAAGGAATGGTGCTCATAGGGTTAATCGTGTAATGGGTCCATGGTCTCATAAAAGGTCTAATACACATCATCATGGGCCTCGCCTACAGGGCATATATGCATCACATTAGGCCTCACTCGTGGGCCAATATATATAGATATATCTATATATAACATCGAGCCGTATCAAATGGGTCGAATCAAATGGGCCGATTCAAATGGGCCGAATCAATGGGCCGAATCAAATGGGCCGATTCAAATGGGCCGAATCAAATGAGCGGATTCAAATAGGCTAAATCCAATGGGCCAAATCAAATGAGCCGAATCAATGGGCTGATTCAAATGGGTTGAATCAATGGGCCGAATCAAATGGGCCAATTCCAATACACCATTCATCCATTGGTAGAGATCATTTTAGAGCATAAAAAAGGAATCATATTCAAAGGATCATCTGGACCATACCACAAATGGCAATGGTGATAATGATTCACAGTGTTAAAAATTTAGAGGGTCCACCATAACATTTATTTCCCATATAAATTGTTCATAAGGTCACAAAGACCTAAACAATGAGGGAAAATAAATATCATATTAGTTCAAAACTTCTGTAACCTAAAAGGGGTTTCAATGGTGGGTGTTCAATCCACTGTTTTCTGTAATGTGGTCCACGTGATACCAGATCTATCTTATTTTCAGTCTTAAGCCTTGAGACAAGCTCACCAGATGAATGGATGGTTGTGGTGGCCCCCCACACGTTCAACAGATGAATGGTAGGAATACAACACATGCATCACGGTGGGGTGTATGTGGATGGTGCAGATGAAACACATACAACTGTAGTAGTGGCTCCCACCAGCACTGCTGACGTCAGCCTCACAGCAGCCATGGCCGCGTGAGGTAAGCTATGCAATCCGTTAATCAGGTGGGTCCCACGTACATGGCCCACCTGTTATATATATACCATCCAAACCGTTCGTCAGGTGGGTCCCATGTGGGAGTGGCCCACCATAACATTTATTTATTATTATTTATATATATATAATATTATATACATGTGTGTGTGAGAGAGAGTGCAAAGGGCCAGCATCCAGACCCTCTATACGCTGGATGGATGGGTGGATGGGGGCCACCATCTTGCTGACGTGAGACGCCAGCCCCCCCTGTAATACCAAACAGGTGGGTCTCCACATGGGTCCACCATAAATAATATTAATATATATATATATATATTATAAATATATATACTATATCATGTATTTTACAAAGTGTAAGGGTCCAGCGTGTGGGATCTCCACCATCCCAACAGTGGATGGTGTGGATCATCACCTGCAATAAGGTGGGCCACACTGTCAGATGCTGATGGACGGAGTAGATATAACACATATTGGTGGGGTCCACACCATCATAATGGATAAAGAGAAGGAAAGAGGGAGAAAGAGTGAGAGAGAGGGATATGTGAAGGGGAGGGACCCCGCCACTGTTGGGTCCTCCCTATACAATGCATACATCAAGTGGGTCCCACAACAAATGGGCTCTTAAAAATCAAAATCAATGGTGGATCACCCACCTATCGGCCTTCTTCTTTAGCACCTTAGACTCCTATGCTCCTTGCCTTCTATTTTAATGGAGGTTGATGGAGAATGAATGGTTGAGATGGGAGATGAGAGGGTGGGAAAGTGGGCCACCTTTTTTTTTGTGGAAAGAGAGCTTAGACATTGGAAGTCTCATTGGAGTTGGGAAATTGCTTAGAGAATGAGAAAGAGGGAGGAATGATAGATTGATAAGGAATGGTGGGATGGGTGTTGTAAGGAATGGGGATGGGAAGGTATGAGTTTAGTTGAAAATTGTGTAAAAGAGGAATGGGTGGGGAGAGAGAGAGTTGACTTAGGGAAAAGAGGGAACGGGTGCTTATACTTGGGATAGGGTGAGGTGGCATTGAGGTATGGAGGGTGTACTTGAATTGATTGATGGGATATGTTGTAGAGATTCTCTTGGAATTTGTAATGTGCGACGTTTCTTCAGAATGAATGTAGGCCCACATCTCCTAGCTCGGGTATTGGATTGGTGCGAGAGTCACGGCGTTAGAACCACGACGATGGCGTGGTCGCTAGGGTATAAGTTCCAGTCGAGTTGACTCCGATATGTAGGATTTGGCTTTGGATCACGCGCAAACGTCGGATATAGGTCGAGGGTTGCCGAAATTCGATTGAGAGGACTGCAGAAGCCTATGGAATAGTATGGATTATGATATGGGACTTACAGGATTATACACCACTCAAGATCCACAGAGTTAACTGAATTTATGGCTTCAAATCAACCGACCAATCAACCTCTAAATCTACCTCAACCTAGAGTTGAGGAAATTCAGGATGAAAACTTGGTGCATCGAGCACCTCCGCCTCGTACTTTGTGAGACTATTTACAACTGGAGGGGGTGAGCTGTAAGACCCATATCCTGGTACCGTACCATTCCACCAACTCCCGTGATCCTTCCCGTCGAATTCCGGTAACCAGTGAACTGTAGACAGCAATTGCGTGTGACCCTAAGTAGCATTCCGAAGATCAAAGTTGACTCAACCCAAAACTTATACTCTTGCGACCGCATCGTCGTCACGGTTCCAACGCCATGTCTTGCGCACTAATACGATACCCAGGATAGGAGTAGTGAGCTCGCGTATATTTCGAGGAAATACCACGCGTTGCAAATCCTAAGGGAGGAATCTCTACCCAACCTAACACATCACTAGTCAAGTACAACCCATATCTAGCCCATCCCTCTCTTACCAACAAAGCATGGCAACCCATACCTCTATCATCCAAAAGTCAACTCTCATTCACTCCTCTTACACCACCATACCTCTTATCCCATCCCTCCTTATACACCCATCATTCCTCTTCTTACAACACTCATTCCTCACTCATTCCATCTCATTTCTCCCTCTATTTCCCTAGCAACCAAGAGAGAAAAAGACTAAGGAGAAAAACGAGAAGCGAAGAGAAGACCCATCTCCCTACCACCTAATCTCACCATCCAACCATCCAAACTTCATCATCCATCAAAGAGAGAGCTTAGAAGCCAAGGATTCTGAGGAGCTAAAGAAGAGGAGCAATAGGTGGGTACTTATAAGGATAAATTTTATTTATGATTCATTGACTAGTGAGGCCTACTGGTTAATGGCAGGTATCCCACTTTAGACCCAAGGTGTGGCTAATGGCCCACCATGATGTGCATGTATATTCCATTTTGTTTCAATAAGAAACAAATGCATTTGATTTGGGAGATTATCTTATTTAATCATAATAGAGAGAATGCATTCGTTTCTTGTTAACACAAAATGGTGACTCCACTAGGGATCCATATCTTATTTAAGATTAGCATTGAGGAAGCTATGGGAACTTTTGTCATAGTTTGGTGTCTTTTTTACGCTAAAATGGTGACTCTCAGCTGGAACATCCTCCCCTTCATCTCTAAGATAGAATATTTAATCACTCGTATGCTAATTATGATTTTATATTTTGATTGAAGGTAAGAAGACAAAACTGCAAGTTACATTGAAATGGCTAACCTAACAAAGAAGGTGAATTTCTACTTCACTGCGACCGGATTAGTGGTGGAATATGCAATAGCCGAGCTTGCAATCTATAAACCCCAATTTCCCATAAGCAAAGATGATAAGCCACAAGCTATGGTTGGAGTCATATCTGCCTTGCCACTGACACAAGAAAAGGATGATGACTGGGTTGTTGTCTCGTCTCGAAAGACAAGAGCCTGAAACGTAGCAACCACTAGGGTAAATGCATCACCAAGAAGAGCCAGAGGACCAGTGACACGAAATATGGCAAAAATTAATCCTGTACTCACCCCTCCGGCTATGTACCTAGGGAGATCTTTTCCCTCTCTGACAGCCCAAGACTTCCCAGAATTGCCTATCGCAAAGACTCGATGGACGATGAAAGAAAAGAGTAAATCACTAATGTACGATACAATCTCTGCTTTGTCTCAAAACGCGCCTCAACAAGAAACAATTTAGTCAGCCAAATTCTGTGAGCGTATGGAAGATCAGAATGAAGCCCCTCTCCCAATAAGTCCTATCATGTTTGGGCATTTTACTCCTACGACTGCTTCTTCGGACAATGCTAAAGCTACTACTGTCTATATGGTAGGAACCGATCAAAGGCCACAATCGACTGCTGAAGAGCGCATCGTTAACATGGCCGAAGCACAGAGGACACTCATGGAAGAATGTAAAAGTCTCTAAGAGGCTTTGGTTACTTTATCACATAATTGGCTCAGATTGTAGTCCCTCCAATGATGGCTGCCATGAATGAGCAAGAACAACAACCAAAAGGTTCTCAACCACCAAGGGCAGGATCACACGGTTTGCTCCTGTAGCAAGGGCAATAACTCAAGAGGAAATACGACATGTAGTCGCAGAAGCTGTTAGAACAGAAAAAGAACATGGGAATACCAGAAGATTCAGATATCGAATGCCATACCCAAGAAAGGTGGAAGATATTCCTTTTCTAGTCAATTTCGAACATCCCAATTTTCAAAAATTCAATGGGGACGGATCGCCAGAGGAACATCTGATGCACTTCATTATGAGTATGAGAAATTTCTTTATAGTTTCACAATATTTCCTGCAGTTGTTCGGTTCTTCTTTAACAAGCAAAGCATTTCGGCGGTACTCAAGTTTAACACTAGGGTCGATGCGAACTTGGAAGCAGATGCAAGACCCATTTATATCCAACTTCTTTTCATCAGAACGCGACGTCAGTGTTATGAAATTGGCTTCTGTTAGACAAAGAGAAAACGAACCTGTGGAGAAATTCATTGATAGGTGGAAGACTTTGGGGGCATCATGTAGACAGTTGTCAGAAGAGAAGGATCAAGTAAACATGTGTTTGAATTCTCTGGAGCCAGGAATCATCTTCGGGATCACAAGCGCTAATATAAAAACTTTTTGAGAATTAGTGATAAAAGAACATGCATTGGAATTGATGGCCAGGAAGATGCCAGCATTTTAGACTAGGACAGATAGAAGAGGATTGAATAGATTGCTGGTAAATACTGTGTCTCAAGAAAGAAAGAAGAATATTTTCTATAATAAGCGAAAGATAAGAAAGAGGGAAGATACAGATCAGTATAAAGATCGAATAAATGATAAGCGAACGCAATCGTACGACTATCATAAAGTATATGATTTTGAAAAAGATGTCATACCAATGATGGAACAACTACTGGCAGCCAGAACTATTCAATTACCTCAGCCAAGGCGTCCAAAAGAAGTCGAAATGACTAAAGACAAGAGATATTGCCGTTATCATTGTTATGTTGGACATCCGACAGAAAATTGCTTTACTCTAAAAGATATGTTGCAGAGAATGATAAAACAAGGTGAGATAGTAATGAAAAAGGATGAGAAGCGAGACAAGAAAGCGACTGTGAATGCGACATTTGTAGGAAATCCATTGAAGATGGGAAAAGATAAAGGGAAGGCTGTTGCGACAAGAGAATGGCTAGCATCGATGGATTCACTCAGAAACTCTCGTTATGATTCACAATTTGTTGAATCATCATCTAAAGAAGTTAGTAACAGTTTAACTTCTATTCGACAAAGAGAAGATGAACCAGTCGAAAATTCATTCATCGATGGAGAATTCTGGGGGCATCACGTTTGTGACTGGTGAAAGAAGAAAAAGAACAAATTAAGTTATGCATGGAATGCATAAAGCCAAGTATTACATTAAGTCTCGTGGGTTCAAATATACAGACATTTCAAGATCTGATCGCAGAGGCTTGCAGTTTAGAAAGGATTATTACAAGAGTTTCTTAGTTTTGTATAAACCACTTGATTCTGAATCTCAGGAGAAATTCAGCCAATATGACTGAAGAAGAAAGAAAAATTAAAGATCAATAGGACAGATAAGAAAGATCAGATACAAGAAACATGGATGAACATATAGTCAAGAAAATAAAGAAAGAGTTTGCACAGCCCGAGGGTTGTAGGAAGTATTCGTTCAAAGAAGATGATATACTTCATATGCTAAACAAATTGCTGGCAGTAGAAAAGATTAAATTGTCATGGCCAAAATGTCCAAAGGATATGAAGAAAATAAGTGAAGGTGATTATTGTTATTATCATCGTTTCCTCGGACATCAAACTGAGAATTGCTTCAGCTGGAAGAATAAATTGCAGAAAATGATTAATAAAGGCGAAATTGTCATAAGGAAGGTGTATGATATAAGAAAGGAAATAAGAGTACACAAGCCTGATTAGTTCAAGACTGGGGGCAATGATAATTTCGGACAATCCGTATGAGGTAATGCGGCATCATTATATTTGTTAAAGATCGCAACATCGTGATTTTGGTTGAGAAGATTATTAGAACAATACTTCCTAATCAAAAGGGCGCATGACAAGTGGAAAGATGAAACGGCTACAAAAGACAAAGTCATGTATTCCTCTCTGTGTGAATGAATAAAAGGCAAATTTCAAGCAAATTTTCATATCAAGATCAAGCACATCGTCAACTATTGTCAAGTATTGAGGATTACTACCAAGCATTGATGATTGCTACCAAGCGTCGTTGATTGCCGCTGACATCGTTGATTGTCACCAACGTCGATGATATCGCCAAAATCACCGAGTATCGATGATTATCGCCAAAATTAGCAACTATCGCTGTCGTCATCAATCACTCAAACAAACATACAAGATTATCTTATTGAAATTGCTATCATCGCCAAGCTGATGTACTATTTTAAAATATAATATGAATGTTCTCAGAACATTATCAGTAGTGGCGAAATATCAATTATCGATTCACCATTCATGGCAGTGGAATAAAAATATATGGCCAACCACATATAAAGTTGACGACAACGATGACAGCTTATCATTTAAGGCAGCCTAGCCAAGCCCTATACGGCCAACTACACATAAGACCTATCATCGTCAGCGTTATATATATATATATATATATATATATATATATATATATATTAATTATTCGGGCAACAGTGAGAAGCTAATGGCTTTAAAAAGCCCATATATACCATCGTATGCATATCGATGCGGGCAGCAGATGGAGCCAATGACTAAAAGAGTAAGTGGCAAAAAAGTCCTCAACAACTAGTCACGTGTGAGACCAATGCCGCCTATAAAGCTTCCGACAACATCATGGGGAAGGATGAAAATACCCTCCCGTAAATGGATCCGACCTTGCAGGCGAAGAAAAAGTGGGCCGTAGTGTGAGCTCTATGACTTTGACCATAGAGAGGCCAACCATGTGTAAGACCCCCAGATTCCTGGTTTGATTCCAATAGAAACTCATGAGAAAAGGGTATTTAGCCTACTCATTGATGGACTGGCGACCTTGGATTTGGTAACTAAAGGTAGCCTTGCGCGCCCCGTGAACTCTAGAGAGTTACTGTGGCCAACCCTATGCGTAAATCCCACCTTGGTCTTTCTAGAAATCTCTTAGGCGAGGAGGAAGAATCCATATGATATGATCTATAAGGTAACAATGTTCTACCAAATAATACTAGTGAACCCACCACCGCATCCAAGAATAAGAAGCGCTTGCTTCCATATCAGAGCCCAATTATACGGTCCGATGCCGTAACTTCTCATTGCTCTGGTAACAATATCACAAGTCTCCGGGATAGTCTGATCAAATCCAAATTGGTGGGCAAATTTGCTAGGATAGTATGGTTCGTGCTAGAATACACTACCTTCTCTCCAAAGAAGGGTGCTGGACCTAATAAAGACAAGGAAAGAATGTTCGCCAAATGAAATGGAATCATCGTCAACGATTGCTATGTCATCAGGATAGCTAGAGAAAGGGAATTGATAAAAGTCGATAGGATCATTGCTTTCTATTTTTCTAGTAACGCATCCATTCGACTTCTTAATCATCTTTCTCAATTGATAATGTTGTAGAGGAAGGTGATTAGGGTGATCAGGATGTGAATACGCTCATTCGGAGTTAGTAAATGTCCAAGGAAAATATACTCTGAGCCAACCCACAAAGAAATGCCAGGGAGAACAGATAGGAAAAGATTTGGAAGAAGGATCTTTGGAGCTAGAGATAACATCCCCGAAAGCACGGTATAAAGAACATAGGATCGGAGGAGCTAGTGAATATTTTTGGCCGCCATTGCACCTGCGGCCACAAAGAAGGATGGCTTGATGATGTCTGTCTGTTCAGAATCTGGGAATAATACCAAGCTTAACCAGTAAGCTAAGAAAGCAGCTAGTTCGCAGGAAGAACTGTATTCAGCAGTGTTCTTGCGAATGGTCTTGAGTTATTGATGGTTATGGCCTGCAAAGCTGTTAAAATGAAAATATGATCATTGAAATCAGACCATACAAGATCGAAATTGTGAAAAAAAAAAATAGAAAGGAGAAAAATATACCGCAGTTTTTGAGAAAAGTGAACCAACCATTCAAGAGAAGTAATGTAATCAGGGTGTGGGAAGTTAGCTAGTGCACTGAAGAGTTCAAGTGTGGTCTTTGAAATCTCGGATGTGCCTCCTCCCGCAGATGCTAGAGCAAGTTCTCCATTAGAAGGCACATATGCATCAAAGATGTTGCCCATGATGGGAAGACCTGCTATATAAAGAAGATCCCATAAAGTAATACTCATTTGGCTTGAAGGAAGATAAAATGAGTTGGTGATTGGAGACTAATGATTAAGGAAGCCCCTGAAGATAGCAACATCCATGTGAAAATGCTCTGATGTAGCTGTGATTACATTAGAAAGGTTGATTTGTTCTAGAATGGCGGAGTGTCTTCGAACGACAGCTCGAGCCCAAGCGCTGTAGAAATTTTGAAGAGACAGGAGTCCTATTGCTGAGAATTTTTCTATGTTCCATAGTAATCTCTTAGAGAAGAAGCATTGTTGAGAAGTTTCGGAATAGTGGGCAGGGAAAGGTTACTGAGGATCGTGGTATGGACAAAAAAATCTCATCTTATGAATTCTACCAGCTCTTTGACGAGGCCTATTCTCTTTCAAATATCCTATCAGAATTCTTGGTTCCTTCATGATCCAATTGTCTACGGAAACAAAGATATTTCGTCAGTCAAACGGTTCACTGTGTAAGATTGACCAGTGGCACTGTAGATTGATGGGAATAATGGCTAGTTTGTTGGTAAAAGGGTTATGAAGCTCCAAAGTTTCTTCGTTCATCTCTACATATTTCCAAGAATGATGGAGAGGTTGTTCGGATCCTAAAGAAGATGGGTGATTCTTTCTTCTCGAAGAGGAAGCTTGCGAGCAATACATGTTTATGGGCTAAGAGTTGTCAAGACGAAGAAGAAATTTTGAAAAATGAAGGATTTAAGAGCAGGAGAAGGATTTCAAAATCTAAAAATTCTCAGACTTTGAGAGAAATTCTCCGAGAGGTGATTATGCGCAGGTGCGCAACAGGGATCAGTTGCGCTTATTGTGCAAGTAGGGGAGAATGGCTTGGAAATCCTGTGCAGGAATGCATAAGGATAAGATTGTTGCGTAGGGGTTCGCAAAGGTGGATTTGTTAAAAGAAAAAGGAGGTGTGTTGCGTGAGGATGGACAAAGACAAGCAATTGCACGGGTTGCAAGAAAAGAGGCAAAGCTTCCACAAGGAGTTCAAGGAAGATGAAAATGAAGAGCCAGCTCTAGTATTTATAGGGGAATGTTGGATCGAATTCGATTGATGGGACCCGATTAGGTCCTTTGCACTGTCCCATGCAAAAGGTGGTTGTGAAATTAAGTTTTGATCCTGTTTCTTCATCAAATGGAGGATGGACAAAAAGGATCAAGGGGGCATCTGTTGAGTCATAAAATAAAGGATCAAGATTGAATAAAAAAGAAGACGAAAGTTATGAAAATAGAAAAAAGAGAATGAAGAAAGTGAAGACTCATGGTATTACGCCAACCAGCGTAAAGGGTATTTATAAGACCCGTATCCTAGCCCGTACCATTCCGTAGGCTTCCACGGTCCTCCCGGTCGAATTCTAGCGACCCGGGTTCTGTTATAGGGGTTTTGCGCACAACCCTAAGTCACACCCATATTTCAGAGTCGGCTTGACCCGAGACTTGTACCTGTGCGACCGCGTCGTCGCTGCGATTTTGATGCCTCGTCTCGCGCGCTGAGGCATTAGTCAGGCTAGGAGATGTGGGCCAGCGTTTAGTTCAAGGAAAAGCACCGCGCGTTGCAAAACCCAAAAGAACATCACATTAAATCCCATCAATCCCATCAATCAAGTACTCATTACCTAACATGTCAAGTATAATCCCATCCCCAAGCAACCCCAAAGTCAACTCTTCCATCACTCACCCATCACTCACCCATCTCTCTCTCTCTCTCTCTCTTACAACCTCTCTCTCATCTCTCTCTCTCTCATTTCCTCCCAAGCAACCCATGTCCATGGCTCTCCATGTGCGGAGCTTTATGTGGCCACTTTCTATCTCCCATCTCCACCATCCAAGTTTCATCTCAACCGTTGGAATTGTCCCTTTGGAGCTCTAGCATGCTTTGGCGAAAGGAGGAGAAGATCATAGGTGGGTGCTTCTCTCTCTCTCTCTCTCTCTCTCTCTCTTTCCCTTTCTTTTATGATGAGTGGCCCACCTGATGATGCATGTAATACACTTACCATCCATCTAGTGGGATCAACCCACCTTACTACTCTTTCATTTGAAGGGTCCAGATGATGGGGGAGTGCAAGCCTTTGGTGGACCCCAACGAAGCCAGATGGGCCAGCCGTCCATTGTCTAGACCATCCAACAATGTCTGGACATTGCTGGAACAAAATAAAAATATCAGCTTGGTTGAAAGCTTTGGGTTGAGCCACTCCTACATGCCCCATCTTGATGTATGTTTTTAATCCAAGCTGTCCATCCCCTTTCCTACTTCATTTTAGGTGTTGAGCCGAAAAATGAAGTCAATCCGAGGTTCTGGCTGGCCATAGCATAGAAAATGGTGGTTTTCATCGTTGAAATCTTCCCTGATATATCTATGCACCGAAAAATACTCTTGGGCTTGTTTGGCTTGTCTTGAGCCATGGGACCCAATAGCTTGGTTGGATTCACTTGAAGTGGACCCTGCATAGGAAACACCCCGGGAACTCTAGATTTTCAAAAATCATAATCATAATAAAAGACAACAGCTTTGCTGCTGCTGCTGACAGAGAGAGAGAGGATGTGCAGGCGTCCTGCACTGGCTGGCGGATGACTAGGGACCCACGGTCCCAGCCGTGGGCCCCACCATGATCTGTATTCTTCATCCACGTCGTTCATGTGGTGGGCCCCTTCTTGCAGTGGGCCCCCTCCAAAGCTCAGGCTGATCTGATGCTCAGGTGGCCCGCATCATAGGAAATAATGTTGATTGAACGTCTGCCCTTGGAATCCCTTTGGGTTACCACAAAAGTTTCGGAATCAATATGAAATTTGTTTTTACTCTTCATCCAGGTATGTGTGACCTTGTGAATGGGTTGGATGGCATAAAAACATTATAGTGGGCCCCACATCGGACATGTATTTCATTCGCATCGTCCAGGCAAACGGTGGAGCCCACTGTCATGTATGTGTTTTATCCCATCGTCCATAGCGTGGGACAGTGGAACCCACCATGGTGCATGTGTTCTGTCCGCATCGTCCACATCACTGGACAGTGGGACCCCAATGATATATGTGTCCCTCCATGCCGTCCGTCTGTTTGATGGTGGGATCCACTGCCATATGATGACAGCAAGTGTTGTGGGTCCCACTGCTAAATAATATATTATATTATATATTATATATTATATACTATATAATATATGCATGGTGGTGGGCCCTACGTAGTACCCACCTTTGCCTTCCTAAGTGCAGCTAGCTGCCTGTGCAGCAGCCATCTAGTTGCTCCTTGGTTGGCAGCAAGCCCCACATTGATGTATATCAACACCGTCCACTATTTGAACATGTGGGCAGATTGTTCACCTTGATGTATTTTTTTTGTAGTCCATCCGTGAGGCCCATTTAATGTATTTTGTGGCCCAACTGAGAGGCCCACTTTGATATACATGAGACTCATCATGGTGTATCTTTGACCCATGAGCGGGGCCCACTGCAGGGCCCACCTGTTATGTATTTGAGGCTCGTGTGATGAGGTACATTGTGATGTATTAGGGCCCATGGGTTGAGGCCCATTGTGATGTATTAGGGCCCATGGGTTGAGACCCATTGTGATGTATTGGGGCCCGTGAGTTGATGCCCATTGTAATGTATTTGGAACCCGTGAGCAGAGCCCACCTCATATGTTCCATCCTAACCGTCTAGGTCATATACGGCCAGCCTCGATGTATGTTTTATTCACAACGTTCATGGGATGTGTGACCCACTAGATGTATGCATTCTATATCCACACTAACCATTTGGTGGGGTCCATCTGCTGCATGTGTAGGGCCTACCTATTGTGCATTTGTGCGGCCCATTGATGCAACCCACTTGATGTGTATGAGCCCCATTAGTGCGGCCCATTTATGCAAGGCCCGTTATGATATGTTAGAGGCTCATGGTTGAGGCCCATCAGGATGTTTTTATGGCCCATAGGTCAAGCCCCATTGTGACGTATTCCCAGCCCGTATATCGAGGCCCATTGTGATGTATTCCCGACCCATATGTTGTGGCCCATTGTGATGTATTCCCGACCCATATGTTGTGGCCCATTGTGATATGTTTCTAGCCTAGTTATCGAGGCCCAACTTGATATGTATAAGACCCATTAATGTGGCCCACTGATGCGACCCACTTGATGTGTAGGAGGTCCATTAGTGCGGCCCATTGACGCAACCCACTTGATGTGTATGAGGCCCATTAATGCAGCCCATTGATGTAACCCACTTGATGTGTGTGAGGCTCATTAGTGCGACCCATTGCTATATATTGAGTTTCATGGGTCATAGCCCATTATGGTGTATTTATGGGCAGGTGGTAAGGCCCATGCAATGTATTATGGCCCATTACTATGCATATTAGGCCTTTGTGTGAAGCCATGGGCCCACTATATATTTGGCTTTATGTGGGCCATTCCTTGGGAGTAATGATGGTTAAATGTCCACATTGTTGAGTAGTGATGATTAGATTCTACATTGTGACTTTTCCTTAGGCCTGATAAGGCCCATCCTCATCATTCTCTAGTGGGTTAACCCAGACGAATGGGCCCCATTGATATTGCTTGGTCCATCATCGATCGTCCACATATGGACCCCAACTTGCGATTGAGGCCGATTATCGTGACCGATTGTTGATTCTGAGTATCGAGGCAGATTATTGATCGATTCCTATCATCGTGGCCGATTGCCAATCCCAATTATCATGGCCGATTGACCGATTAGCAATTGAGGTCGATTATCGTGACCGATTGCCGGTTCTAAGTATCGATGCTGATTATCGATCGATTCTGATTGTCGTGGCCGATCCCTTTCGATTCCTAAGACCGATTATCGAGACCCATATGATGTATATGCGACCCTTAGTGATGTGTATTCGGCCTGTATGATGTATATGCAGCCCGTGTATAAAGCCTAATGTGAGAAAAAGGAGTTCAATGTGATGAGGCCCATTGTGATTTATTCGTGGCCTATGGGCAAGGCCCATTGTGATGTATTCATGGCCTATGGGTAAGGCCCATTATGATATATATTAGGCCCATGAGCAGGGTCCACCTGTTGTGTATATGTAGCCCTTGAGTAAGTCCCATCGTGTTGTATATTAGGCCTTTGTGTGAGGCCGTGGGCCTATTATACATTTGACTCTGTGGGCCATCCTTGGGGGCAACGTTTGTTAAATGTCCACATTGTTGAGGCCGATTGTTGATACCAATTATGAGTACATGACACCATAGCATCATGATACATACCCACATGCATCATCTGCATGTTTGTTATGAGATGTGATTGACCATTGCATATGTCATTGGGCAGGATGATATGAGACTCCCTAATAGGCAGAGGTTATCTCACATGAGCGCACAACATATGCAGGATTGATGCATGATTGGATTGTATGACTCATGCATCTTGCATTATGATTACTGTATACCCTAACGACATCAGTGTTGTAGCCTCCACAAGTATATTGTGGATGGCCAGACGGGGCACCGAAAATTTGTTTTAGCATCGAGCTACCATAGATGGCCTTGGGTGAAAATCCCTAAAACCCTCTTGGTACCAAAGGACGCTCCAACGTCGAGACCGAGTGGATACATGAGCGCCAGAGTGCCGAATACCAGGAGGCCGCATAAATACACTATATCGTGGTCGGTTGGGAGGGGGTGTGGCCTTACCCCCCCGAGCGTAGGGGGCATTGCTAGGTTAAGTCTAACCAGCTCGAGGAATGGGTCTGACATTGACGTACCGAATATGTATTGGCAGACTATTAGATAGGCAGATAGTGAGGTTTCTTACGCTCACTTGGACTGTGCGGCTGAGAGAGCGGCAGTGCCATTTGGAGTGTACTAAACCCCGGTGATGATCCCAGAGATGAACCATACTGATATGGGGACTTATTAAGCAGGATTTGCATACTCATTCATTCATTCATCCACTATCCACTCGGGCTGGTGGTGCTCAACTATTTGTTATGTGAACGTTCACAATGGCCAGGATTTCGGTTGGGGCGCCCGCCTAACCTGAGATCAGGAGTTTATCACATTGAGTCTGACTATCCAAATTTAAATATGGGACTGGTTTGGATAGAAGTCCCTTGTGATGGACCCTATAGCCTGTGATACTATGTACTACATCCCTACTTCACACTCCAGCATGGTCATTCCATTGGCACTGCATATTGCATTACATTAGTAACATATGGCATTTTGGGTTACCTCTGTTCTGCATTTATATGGTTTAGATATGGCATCTGATATTTGACTCTTTATGACTCCTCATTGGTATAGTTGATCTGTATCGCGTATTCTGATATCGTTCCTCACTTGTATAGTTGATCTGTATCGTGTATTCTGATATTGTTCCTCATTTGTATAGTTGATCTGTATCGCGTATTCTGATATCATTCCCCATTTGTATAGTTGATCTATACTGTGTATTCAGATATTGTTCCTCATTTATATAGTTGATCTGTTGCGTATTCTAATATTGCTTGACTATTGGACTTGTCAGTATTTTCGCTTACTCTGATAACATATAATTCATGGCCTTGCACCTATTTCAAAATTGTATGATTATGACATTGCATTGAATACTTGGCACTTACCTTATACACACACTTACACCACCCTCTAAGCTTTCTATAAGCTTATGCAAAATAGATACATGCAGGTGAGGTTAGGTTACAACAGTGTTGAGCTTGGAGTGTGCAGCGGTCTTCTGGAGCTTGATTTTCGATTTATGCATTTCCCTTTCAGAATTGTACTCAAATGATTATATTAGTGGATATGTGATGATGATGTTGCCTTTGTGAATTAGGTAATCTTGTGGTTATGCTTATTACGAGTTAAATGTATAAAAAAAAATCCTTCTTGTAGGATCCCAGGATCGAAATTTGGCGTATGGACGCTAAGAGCCGAGAATGGGGTACTATGAAGGCTATCGGCACTGTATTCGGTGATCGGGATTCCTGTGAATCCAATTTTTGGGTTTAGGGCATGACAGTATTGGTTGCGCGGATTGGCGCAAAACCCCATTTTTTGGTTGTGCGCTCCTGCACAAAAGGCAGACTAATTAAGAAGTTAGGGTCTTTGTGATGAACCATGCAATAGTGTAATGTTGTGCAAACCCATGCAAATATGATAAGGTGTTACGCGGATAGGCTCAAGTGATGGTTTGGGCATGCTAATGTCGATGACTGAGATCTGATGAAAGGTGGGCCCATGACACGAATTTTGAGGGTTCGCACATGTGGTTGCCTATAAATACCCCACTCCCCCTCTCATTTGCACATTGTTGAAGATTTTGAAGAAGATCAGAGCTTCAGAGAAGAAGAGGAGATTGATGGTATCAGAGGAAGAAGGGACGAAGGAGAAAGAGAAGGCTTCATGCGAAGCCGCGCAACATCATGCTGTTGAGCGGGTCCGTGCAATAACACACTATTGCGCGGCCATCAATGTCCAATGGTTGAAAAGCTGTTGAAATTACTGTTGATTTGATCTCCGAAGTCTTTACAGTCTTCAATTTTCCTTTTGTACAAGGATATAAGCTCAAGATGGAGAGATTAGATGATCAGATCCGCACAACATTCGTCTTGATGAGATGATCAAATCACAAGCCGAAATGCTGTCGGATTTGATATTCAAACTCTCTCAATTCTTGTAGTCTAGATATTCTATCTTAGAATCAAGGGAAATCAAAGGATATAAATGAACTCAACATGAATAAAAATGATGATTGTTCTTTATGCATTCTCTCTGTTATGATTAGATAAGATAATCTCCCAAATCAAATGCATTTGTTTCTTGTCAAAATAGGGCCATTCTTCATGGACCCCACCATGATGTTCTATTTGATTTTCATATTGCTAGGGGTAATCTAGACCTTGATTTTTGTGGTGAGGATGGTATCCCCACCTTGATTTGCTGATTTGAGGGCCCACATGTTTTGGGACCCATCTTGATGTGTACATTGCATTGTAAGGGAGCTCGGAGCTCCCTCCACTACATGTTTCTCTCTCTCTCTCTCTCTCTCTCTCTCTCTCTCTCTCTCTCTCTCTCTCTCTCTCTCCTTCCTTCTCCCTTGTTGATGGCCCACCTAATGTATGTATGTATTTTATCCAAGCAGTCCAAACAGTGGGACACCCATCGTCCAGCAACTAGGACCACCTGCTACCCATTTTCTGGGCTTGTATGACCAATCAGTCACGCAGGCTCCGATGAAGAGGAAAACACTAATATCAGCTTGGTTTGGAAGTGGGGTGGCCCACTCATGTGGACCCCACCTTGATATATGTAATGTATTCACATTGTCCATTGGCTGGATGCCCAGATAGGGCCAGGGCACTGCTGGACTGACTGTCCAGCAGCCGGTTGGCCCACCATTTATGCATTTTGTATCCAGGCCGTCCATCAGTTGGTCGGTCCCTGGTCGGCCCACTCCCTGGGTGGCCCATGTCTAGTGGGACCTATCATGCATGTATGTTTTACCCAGGCCGTCCATCTGGGGGACGCCCATATAGGGCCTGCAGCCAACATGGGATGACCGTCGAGCAGGCATGCCCACCCTTCTGGCCGTTGCAATAGGCTAAACCCCCCCCCCCCACCATTGAAACTTTCTAGGGGCCCACAGAGATGTTTGTGGGAGGCCCAGTAACCGACCTTCCTAGGTGGCCCATGTCCTTGCGGGACCCACCATGTTCATGTTTTATCCAGACCGTCATCTGTGGGATGCCCAAATAGGGCAAGCGGCCTAGCAGTGCTGACCGTCAAGCACTTGCAGGGCTACCATGATGCTATATTTTATCCATGCCATTTAGCCACCTTGTAGCCCATCTTGATAGGGCCCACCCTCTGGTGAACGGTCTATAGGTGGGCCCACCTTTTATAAGTGTTCTATCCACACTGTCCAGCTATTTGGATGCCCAACAAAAGTTGGGATGCTACTGGACGGTCAGTAGGCCCACCTTGTTGTATGTATTATAGAAGACATGTATCTTAGATCGTACAGTTCCATAGACTCCCGCGGTCCTCCTGGTCAAATTTCGGCCAGTCGTGACTTTAATCGGCATTTGCGCACGACCCTAATTTGAGTCACGCATATCAGAGTCAGATCGACTTGAAACTTGTACTCTAGCGACCGCGTCGTCACCGCGTCTCACGTGCCAATGCGATACCTAAGCCAGGAGTTATGGGCCCGCGCATATTTTGAAAAAACGCCGCGCATTTGTAAAACCCAAGGGAATCTCTACCAAATATCAAATCAATCAATCAATGTACAAGTCAAGTACATATCCCATCACACCCATCCCTCTCTCACCCAAAGTCAACAACATCCATATTTATCCCATCCCTTCTTACCAAAAAGTCAAGAGAACCCATACCCTCCATCCCATCTCCCTTACAACACATCTTCTCCTTCTCATTTTCTACCCAAGCAACCAAGAGAGAGGACCGTCCATGGAGATGAAACCCCAAGGATAGCCAAGTTTGTGGCCACTTCCTACCCCCAAACCTCCCAATCCAACCCTTCAATCTTCATCATCCACCATCAAAGAGGAAGTCAAGGAGTTTAGGAGTCCGAGGAGCCTAGAAGAAGCAGAATCGATGGGTGTTTTGTAGGGTTAGATTTCAATTTTTATGGAATAAGTTGTGCCTACTGATTGATGGTGTGGATCCTATTTGGGACCCATCTTGATGTATGTATTGTGAAGTGGCGAAGCACTCTATCACTCGACTCTCTCTCTCTCTCTCTCTTAATCCTATGAGGGCTCATAGTGGCGAAGCACTCCATCACTCGACTCTCTCTCTCTCTCTCTCTCTCTCTCTCTCTCTCTCTCTCTCTCTCTCTTTCTCTCCTTTCCTTGCATGATGGCCCAACTAATGAGTGTGTGATGTCCTTACCATCCAATGGAGGGACATGGGACCCACGTGATGCGAGTGCTTTATCCATACCGTTTCTCTAGCCATTTGGTTGTCCGTATGGGTAGGCCTGAACAGGAGGGAAGACACAAATACCAGCTTGATTCAAAACTCTAGTGGGCCACACTATCATGGACTCACCCTGAGATATGTATTTTATCCTCACCGTCCACAAATGGACGGTGGGACGGAAGCAGATTGGCTGGTATACCTCAACCAGCTATATAACTACTGTATTGCGACAGCATGCTCTGTGGGCTGCTATGATGTATGTGATTTATATACACCATCCATTTGTTTTGGATGTGGGCCCACTCCACACGTGTGGCACGTGTGGGGGTGGGACCCACCTTGATGTACATGTCTTACATCCTTGCCGTCCACTTAATGAACGTCCAGGACTGGACGTTTGAGCAAAAAAAAGAAAGAAAGAAGGGATATAGATAATAAAATAATAATATAGTACATATATATATATATATATATATATATAATATGTATACATGGCTGGTGGGGCCACACATGGGACCCACCAGATGTATACGTTCTGAAAGTGCCCTGGTTTGTCAATTAGCGTGGGTGTTGAGTCAGCAAGTCAAGTGAGCCCTAAAGGAAGATCATTCAAGCGTCTGCCTCAACTCGATGTGTGCTCTGAACTCGTCAAAGGTAAACTTAGCCTCACATCCCATGTCCCAAAACACCCAGGTATATAAAACCCTTAAAAGTGGATAGAATAACATAGGGTTTATAGTATGAAAACTATTTTGCAAATCCAGAAAATCTTTAAGTTTTCAGCTTTTGTCGATATATCAAGTACTCATCAATGGCATGAACACTCATGATCGATGATATCGACAACAAATCGATATCATTGAAATAGGCCATTCTATGTCTAGCAACCACAAAGTATTTTAGACAATATACTTGATAAATCGGAAAACATCTTGATAATATCGACATTCAAATATCGATCAAATCGAATGAGGATCGATGATATTGAATTACCTTGAGCTTTGTCCAGCAACTTTTGGAAAATATCCTAACATTGCTCATGTAATCGAACCATCATCGATATTATCTGAATTCAAACGTCGATGATATCGAAAGGGGTTTGATATCATCGAATTCGGTCACGTTTTGCCCAGCGAGTCTCAAAGGAAAATCACCTAGAAAGATTGAGGACTCGAAACCCTACTCGATATCATCAGATTTCAAATCTCGATGATATCGAAGGTATGTCGTGAAATCGGATCTGGACAAAACTGTTCTAGCAAACTTGCAAGGTAAAACATATGGGATTGACCATGGAATCAATGATGTTTCAATATTATCATAATTCAAATATTGATGAAATTGATATATTCTCGATATCATCGAAATGGATTAAAGATTGTCCAGCAAGCTCTTTTGAACTTCATATGAAAATGATCGATGTATCGATCAGCCGGTCGATGAAATCAGAATTCAAACTCCGATGACATCGACGCCAGCTTGATTACATCGATCTTCTGTAGAAAGTTCCAGGGATATACTTCAGTGGAGTTTGTATCATCGAACCTTACTTTGGTAGCATCGAACATATACGTTCGATGATATTGAAGTAGGCCCGATGATATCGAACTCAGTCAGAATCTAACATCTTTATTACCGTTAGAACTTTTTGTCTATTTAAGGAGAGCTTTGTGTTTGTTGCTGTATTGAGAAAGAGAGAGAGAGCTTTGAGAGAGAAACTCACATCACCTCCTTAAGCCCTTTTTCTCAAGGGAGTTCATTCCTCAATCCACCCTCATCATTGATATTCAATAAAGTGGATTGGTGAATGAACTTCCGCATTCAAGGATCTTCCATCTACCACCTTAATGGTAGATCATTGAGCTGGGATCCCTTAAATGCCTAAGATCTTGGAATTACTCTATCTCTTCAATGATTATCATTTAATAGAGTAATTGCCATTATAACCTTGACCCAACCCGTCACCATACACTGGAGCATCATCAGTGTTGCGGTTCGAGGGAGCCGAAGACTCTTCGTCATTAAAGGAGGAGATCTTCATCAACGTACTTAATCTTATCTGTAAGTCATTAGAGTTCAGAGACCCTGCTGATCATTCCTTTGTGTAGGATTGGGTCAAAGGTGATTCTCACCCTTTTCAAGTCCTCATAGGAGGCCTCCGACGGGAGAGTACATGTGGGTGCTGTGTGTTGACCCTTGCTCTTGTAGAGCATAAACTTAGGTCCTTATTGTAGGTCCTTGGCCTGTGCGGCCTAAAACCCTAGGTGCTATGTGTTGACCTCTACTCTTGTGTAAGGCATGAACTCTAGGTTCCTTTTGTGGATCCTTGGCCTGTGTGTCCTAAAATCCTAGGTTCCTTGTGTGGATCCTTTGCTCGTGTGTAGAGCATAAAACTCGGGTGTTGTGTGTTGACCTTTGCTCCTATGTGGGACCTAAACTTGTATCTCGTGGAGACATGTCTAGGTTCCTTGTGTAGGCCCTAGAGTCGACTTTGTGTAGGCTGTGCAGGTTAGAGGTGAACTTGATTTAAAACCTCCGTTAGTGAAATCCGATATACTCAAAGGTTGAGTGCGTCCGCCGGGAGTGGAGTAGGCAAGTAGCCGAACCACTATAAACAATTGTGTTTGGGATCGTTATTTGCATTTTACTTTTCTATGTTTACTTTGGATGTTCATATGATGCATATTCACATGATTATTTAGAACTGATAAGTATCACATTCCACACATAATCACTCATTCAATCCATCCTAGACTAAGGTTATATATTGTTTAGATTCTGCTTAGTCTTGTGATTGGATCCTTTAGTTGGTTTGGAAACCATTAGAGCTAAATTGATGGTATCTTGACATTTACATATTAGATCAAGATAACAGTAATAGGATTTTCAATTGTTGTAAAATTTTATAAAAGTCCTATTCACCCCCCTCTAAGACACTTTGACATATTCCTACTTTAACTAAAGTGGTCATTACCGTAATTTCAATTGGTATCAAAGCGGGTCTCTCTTAAGGGCTTAACTACCTAGAGAGTAATCTTGACTGAAGTTGGAATCATGGCCAAAGGACAGGGGTCATCTATAACTAGACTTCCTATATTTAATGGATCAAATTATGCTTACTAGAAGGGTAGGTTGCATTACTTTATGAGATCTTTGGATCATGATGTTTGGGACATTGTTGAAAACGGATACGTGTCTCCAACCGATCAGGTTGTATGTGATGATGGCACAACCATATCCAAATCGAAATTCAAAGAGTTGTGTTCCACTAATGACAAAGAATAACATACTACAGAGGTAAAAGCAATGAACGCCATTTACTGTGTTGTGTCCCAAGAAGTCTTTAATCAGATCAGTAAAAAGCAATGAACGCCATTTGTGTACAGAGGTAAAAGCAATGAACGCCATTTGTGTGGAACAACTAAAGAAGCATGGAACTTGTTGGAAACAACTCATGAGGGAACCATCACAGTAAAAAGATCTAAACTGCAGCTCCTAGCATCATAGTTTGAAAGTTTTAGAATGGAAGAGCATGAGACCTTCATGGAGTTCTTCACAAAACTTAACATCATCTGCAATTTCATGGGTGGATTAGGAGAGAAAGTTTCAGTCCCAAAAATATGTAGGAAAATTCTGAGATCTTTACCAGAACAGTTTAACTCGAAAGTTACAACCATTGAAGAATGTGGAAACATGGATGAAATGAAAGTAGAAAAACTAGTATGTTCCCTACAAACATTTGAACTACACTTCAAGCAAACTCCTAAACTCAAAAATACTGTGATCAAAACTTCAAAACACACTACTAATGAGGAAGAGGAAAGTGAAAAGGATAATGAAGATGAGGAAGTAGCTCTCTTAGCTCAAAGGTTCAAAAGATTTTTCGACAAAAATCGTGGTCGGCCATACAGAGGTAAACAGATGGACAACAAGAACAATATATGCAAACCTTCCAAAAAGTCCAGAGAACCTCAGTGTTACAACTGTAGGAAATTTGGACATTTGTTCACTGAATGCCCCGATAGAAAAATGAAAGGAAAGGCCATGGCCGCTTCCTGGGATGACACTGAAGATTCAAACTTCGACCTCAGTGATTCAGAAAGTGATGAAGACTAAAAGTCCTTGAAAATACTTATGGCCTCCACATCTATAAACATTCTAGTGATACTTGAGGAAATTAATGAACCTCAGATTGAAGAGACATTTCAATTAGATGATGAGAAAGAAGAAGAAGAGGAAGAGAAGGATAAATTACAGGATGCCTATAATCAACTTTATACACATAACATCCATATCCTTAAAAGACTTAGGATGAATGAAACTAAAAAATTTTTTTTTACTGCAAATGGATCTAGAAAAAACTTCAGAGATCAATACTCACTTGATCAATGACCTTCAGCAATACCACTCTGAAAATGATAAGCTGGAAAGAATCAATTTATCCCTCAAATCTGAGTCCTTAAAACTGACCAAACAAATTGAACTATTAAAAGATGAAAATATGCATCTTAAGAATGAGAATCACACACTTAAGTTTGATGCAGAACAATCTAGGAAGTCTGTTGAACTGAACTACAAATTCTCCCAGAGTAGTGAAAAATTAGAAAAATTCTTAGGGATGGCAAGACCTGGGAAAGACAAGAGTGGATTAGGATATGAAAATTTTAAATCAAGTTCCAAAAATACAGCACCAATGATTGAGAAATTAGCTGCATCAGGAAGTAAAACAAAAGCTACTTCTATCTGTCATTCATGTGGAGACTCAGTCCATTTTAAGTTTGAATGTATTGTACCTAGGTGGACTCAATCCAATTCCGGTCTGAATCATATTGGTAAATACAGACCACCCAGAAGAGTAGTACAAAATACTAAGAGTATACCAAACAATATGGCAAGAGGTAAGATACATCCATCTCCACCCAGAATGACCAAGAGAATGGAGGAGCTATTGAATCAAGTGGCTTAACTGAATTAGAAAACCAATGATCTAATAGAACAAGAAAAAATGATTCAGTTACCTAAGGTACCCAGACAAGTTTCTGACAAAGTAAATGAAACATTCTCAAGGAAACCTGTCACAACATGGATAATGAAAGAAAAGAAAAATTGCCTTGTCACTCACTCAAATCATATAACAGACAATAATATTAAGTGGTACCTAGATAGCAGGTGCTCAAGACATGTCACGGGTAACAAGTCTCTTCTCTCAAATTACTCAAACCTTGATGATGAGATAGTTACTTATGGTGATGGAAGCACCGCTAAGGTATTAGGGCATGGAACCATAAAAGGAATGAAGATGCTAAAAAATGAGAATGCTTTTTGCATAAAGGGACTAACTCATAATCTTTTAAGCATCTCTTAAATATGTGACAACAAGCATGTGGTTACATTTGACAAGCTAAAATGCAAGATCCTGGACTTATCAGAAAAACTAGTTATGGAGGGTCTTCGCACCAGTGACCGCTGCTATGTCATCGAAGGTAGTGGAAAGGTTGATCCATTTGCCTAATATCAATTGAGCAAGGATAACAAGTCCAAGTCATGGCATCTAGACCTGGATGAATGTGTGAAGTGATGCGCTTTTGGAAATATTCATGATATATCTAAGGTTTCTATACCTTAAAAACGTACATAAACATAACAGGTGTTTCTAATTTTTGCTTCACAATGTTTTGTACAAATTTTGATGTGTATACAAGTTGATATGAAAATATACTATGATATGCAAATATGGTAGATCATCGAAGTGATCAAATCAATGTCATACTTTTTCTCTTGGATAAGTCTGTCGATGAATCGGACTAATCCTCGATTAGATCAAATATATATCGATATCATCAACAACATTTCGGAATTAGAAGCATCACACGTTATAAAGTGTTATCGAAGACCTCTTCAATAACATCAACTTAAGGATCTCGATGAGATCGAAGTATACTCGATGTCATCAAACAATTACGCCTGATAAAAGTCAGGCGAGTGAGAAAAGGTTTTTTTTACTTTTCACTTTTACCATTTCCATTTGGGCGGTTCGTCTTTTAGAACATTTTAGTTATCCTGGCCGGTCGTATGCCCTGAAATCCAAGGATCCCCAACTTCTTCCATTCGAAGGTATCATTCCTTCGATTTGGTGTAATGTAGTTTGATAAGATTTCTGTTGAGACAACCATTTAATCGTTCACTCCTTGGATAATTCTCTATCTTCCTTCACCTGGTTGTCGATTAATCATGTCCAAAAACAAGGGAAAAGCCTCGATTGTAGGGGAATCATCCCGTCCTACATGGCAGAAATCTCTAGCTTCGTGAAAAATGGCTAGAGCATCCTCACCACCTATTCACTGCCGTGGAACCACCGCAAGACAAACATCACTCGGTGAGACTCCGTCAGTGGTACCTGCTCCTCCATCGGCTGCATCAACTCCTCCAAATGCTAATGTGTTGGAAAAATATAGTGGGAGGAGTCTGGTAGATGAACGATGGGTTGATAGGGAGTGTATTCAAACATACAATCTAGAATCTCTTTTGATGTAGTCGATTGGTTGCCCATTTTGGACTTTGGTGGTATATGTCATGATGAAAAGACCTATCGCTTTCTTGTGTAGTGTCATTCTCTAGTCCTTGATCCTCCAATCAATAATTGTCTCTGTCGGGGAAGAAAGTGTTGAAATCACGACCAAATCCATTGCCAACATATTTGGTTTTACCTTGTCTCCTATCAGTCATCCAGTCTTGACCTCGAGGACCCAACAAACCGATCTAAGGTCACCAAATTTCTATGTCAAGGTAGAGATATCCCATGGTATCAAGGGAACGCTCTTAAAGTAAAATACATCTCCTAAATACATAGTTTTGCATGGGGATTTCTCCACAAATGTATACCCCAGAGGGACAAATCGAGCTGATCTTACCTCCTTCATGGTCTTGGTTCTATACAACATCGCGTCTGGTATTAAGCTATGTTTGCCCACTTTAATTCTCCACCAATTAGCCTGTCATTCAAACTTCCAGAGCAACTCATGTACCTTTTCCTCATATTATCCATGTGCTGTGTGATACAATTGGGCTGCCCATGATAAACGATCCTGAGCATCCAATGCAACATTTCAACAAGGTCAATATATGGAAGATGGATCTCAATTTTCATCCGTATACAAAAGGACAGCCCGAGGAAGAGATACATGAAGAAGCAGAGATAGGAGAAGGAGCAGCACTTACTGAAGGAGAACCATAGGAGTCACGACCCATTCCGATTAAACCTGAATCTGCACCGACTCATCCTCATAAATTACATCAGGATCGGGTTGGGATAATGATGCGAGGAATGACACAGATTGAAGATAAGCTTGATAAGCATGGTGAGCGACTTTTAGCCTTGGAAAGGATGGTAGCTGGACTACAACATAGGACACATCAACTTGTCGACCTACTGACCTGTCGAAGAGATGACACAGCACCATCCAGCTTAGCCCTGTGATTTTATTTTACTCATCACATACACCTGATCATCACTCATACTGAGGATAAGGATATCTTTTTTATTATCCTAAGTACTTATGAGTGTATGTGATGATCTACTGACTTGTATAGTCTGTCAGTTGGTGTGATTGTCGGTTCTTGGAAGGACCACAATGGTTTACCAAACTAGAATATTTTAGAGTGATAGTCCTCTAGATGAGCAGATTTTTTTTATATGACCATGGATGGGATGAATAGTTTGTGTTGATATAGTAGATGCTGCATGAAATGGCAGTGAAGACCGCACTAGTCGAAGAAGGAATATGCCAATATGTCCTAGAGGGGGGTGAATAGGACTTTTAAAAGTTTTTATGATTTATTTAAAATCCTATTACACTAATCCTAACAATAGGCACATATTAAGATTACTCAAAAATAACTCTACTGGCTTCCAAGTCCGGTAGAGGATCCAATCACAAACTATTTAAGAAGTAAACACTACGCAAACTAGTTTATGATATGTAAGTGTGTGAGGTGTGATCTCAGATATTCAGATATGCAAAATATTAAAGTAAATCATACAATCAGAAGAATAGCAATCTCAAACACAGTCATTTTTATAGTGGTTCGATGACTTGTCTACTTCACTCCCGGTAACCTCACTCAACCCTTGAGTGAACCGGATTTTACTAAGGAGGTTTCACAGCGGTTCACCTCAAACCTAAGGTTTTAAATTAGGTTCACCTTCAACCTTTACAACCTACACTGAGGCTGACTGTTTATGCTCTCACGATCAAGGGTCAACACAACGCACCCACTTTTAGGCACACTGGCCAGGATCTTCCATAAGACCCTACCGGAGGTTTCTACACGTTCACCTCAAACATGAGGTTTCACAGCGGTTGACCTCAAACCTAAGGTTTTGCTGGTTCACCTTCAACCAGATGTTTATGCTCTCCACAGAGCAAGGGTACACACAACGCACACACCACATACACTCCTGCTGGAGGCCTCCTTGAGAACTTCAAAGGGTGAGAACCACTTAAGACCCAATCCTGAAAAGGAATGATCACAAGTGTCCTCTTGGACTCTAGATACTTACAAATAAGTTGATGAGTCCCGATAAGTACAATGCCGAAGATCTCCTCCTCCTTATTGACAAAGAGTCTTCTGCTCCCTTGATCCACAACACAAAATGATAGACCAATACTCGGCTTCGGGTTGGGTCGAGGTCAAGATGGAATCCCACTCTCAAAATGTTTTCCTATCGGGAAGATAGAGCGATTCCAATCTTATGCATTCAAGGTATCCCAGCTTAATGATTTCCCATTAAGGTAGTAGCTGGAGGATCCTTGAATGCGAAAGTTCATTCCCCAATCCACTCTATTGAATATCAATGATGAGGGTGGAATAGAGGATGAACTCCCTTGAGAGAAAGGGCTTTGGATATAAGATATAAGTTGGAAACACACAAAAGCACTCTCTACTTTCTTTACTAGCAACAATAGACAAGTCCTCTATAAATAGGCAAAAGGTTCCAACGGATATAAAATGGTCACATTTATGACTGAGTTCGATATCATCGAGAAGGTTCAATATCATCGAGTGTATACTCTCGATGGCATCGATGGTCTGCTCGATGACTCAAACTCAAAGTCATATACATTTGAAACCTTTTACCAGCTGGTCGATGAATCGAAACAACTGTCGATGTCATCGGATTTCGAACTCTGATTCCATCGATGATAGGTTCAATCCATCGACACTAGAAAAATGGGAGATACTTGACTTGAAATATTTTAAGTTTTTAGGATATGATCGAGGGTCAGCCGATGTCATCGGAATTTGCATATCGATGTTATCGAAGACTGTCGATTGTCGATGGGATTGATAAATCCTATAGATTTACCAATAAGCTCGTTGGACAGATTGTGTCCATATTCGATCCAATTGACTCGGCCTCGATATCATCGATATATGAATATCGATTTCCTCGAATAACCCCCAATTAAAGTAAAAATGAACCTAAAATATTTGCTGGAAGAAATGCGCGCCCACGATCGATATCATCGATGGACTTCCGATCTTATCGATATTTGATTTTAGGTCATATCAAAAGGAGCATCGATATATCGAAGGAATTTAAAATTTTCTTTAAAAAATAGGGGCGCTGGAAACCTGCCTATCGATCTTATCGAGCCATTATCGATGGACTCGAAATTTAAGTATCGATGATATCGATATGTGGATCGATACATCGACAAATCAGTCCAGATATACTTGTGGTTGCTGGACATTTTTGTCATCTTTTCGATGATATCGTTTAAGCATCAAGGACATTGACAGAGCAGGTCGATTATATCGAAGGTGTTTCGATAAAATCGACAAGGCAAGAAAAACTTAGAGATTTTCTTATTTTGAAAAAAGTTTTCTCACCTTAAAATCCTATGATTTTCTAACTTGTTTTTAAGGGTTTTATTCACCTGGTGTTTTGGGACATGGGATGTGAGCCTTTAGATTTTCCTATAGCGAGCTTGCACACATCCGGTTGAGGCAGACACTTGAATTGATCTTCCTATCAGGCTCTATAGACAATCTGACACAACACTCACGTAATTGGACAAACCAGGGCACTTTCAATCTCCTCCTTTGTCAATTACGTGACAAAATCCCAAAACACCCTAGAACATTCTAGACAAACACATCCCAAATTGTGTGTACATGTTTTTTTTACACAATTTTACAATTTCTAGCCCATGTACACAACTAGTAGCTACTCCCTCTAACTGTAAACTCTCCCTCGCTCGATGCAGCTGCTCCCCCTAAACACTTGCACAACCATTCAAGCAGATACACAATTTTCCGTTCGGGGTGTTTGCAAATGTTCTCCCCCTTTTTGTCAGTCATTGAAAAAGATATAACAGTTGATATTGACTGAAGTAGATAATGGCATGTGGGAGAACCAATAACAGATATATGTTTAATATTTAAATCAGTTTAAGCAGATATCAATTTCAGAACCTATGGATACATATTAGATAAAATAGAGCAGTTATATAGCAGGTGAAATATTCATTTAAGATATCACATGCAATCTATACCAGTCATATGATTAAGCAGGGGATTTTAAACATAATCATGGCAGTAAAGGTAAGGATTTCATTCAGCCATATTCATATTCTAAAGAGGCGTCGATGATATCGACATTTTATTGATAAATCAAGAATGTCATATCGACAGTCATATCAAAGATGAAGATTTTCAATTTTCAGCATTCAGACGACTCTTTAAGTATACTTTTCGTATTTCTATCAACAATATACTCAACAAAAACTATATAGACACACTGTACACAACAAAATTATAAACATTTGAATGTTTATACAAAAGATTGAGGCAAGGGACCTCAGATGTATCATTTTAAGCTCAACAAAAAGAATCCTCATTTTAGCACATGTTCAGATCTTTGATGCTCAATCTGAACTAATTCTTCCTTATACATTTCATTTTGTTAACCGATTTCGGTGGTGGTGCAAGGGCATTGCTTCTATCCATATCCTTAGGAGGACTTTTGAAGTTCTGTATTTCTCTGGTTAATAGTTCGTTAACATGATTCTGACCAAAGTTAGGTTGAGTCCTCCTAGGTGTTATGCATTCAATCTTATAATGACCAAAATCACCACACAAATGACAGACTAGAGAGGTTTTGGATTTGCTTCCAGAAGCAGTAGATTTTTCAATTCTAGGTGCTGCATTTCCAGCCTTTGACTTAAATTTTTCATATCTTAGGCCGCTTTTATCCTTTCCAGGTCTTCCCATTCCTAACAGATTTTCTAGTTTTTCGCCACTTTGGGAAAACTTGTAGTTTATCTTGGCCATCGTTTTGGATTCTTCTAGGTTAAACATGATTGTATGATTTTCATTTTGAAGAGGTACAATTTTATCTTTTAAGATCTCGACCTGTTTGTTTAAGTTTTCAGACTCATTTTCAAGAAAGGTATTAGTTTGTTCAAGCTTATCATTATCCATATGATATTGTTGCAGATCATTTATTAATTGTGTGCTGATTTCTAATGTTTTATCTAAATCTTTTTGCAGCAACTTACTTTTGTTTCCTGCTATTCCGAGTCTTTTAAGGATATTTATGCTATGAGTACAGAGTTGATTATAAGCATCTTATAGTCTATCCTTTTCTTCTTCTTATTTTATTTCCTCATTATCAGATTGAAATGATTCAGTGGCTAGCTGTTCTTTCTTGTTCTCAGATTCAGTGGGAATGATTGAAGCAATGGAGATCATGAGTATTTTCAATGATTTCTGATCTCCATCGCTTTTTGAGTGACTAGATTCTAAATTTGACTCTTCAGTATCATCCCATGTGGCAGCCATTGCCTTGTCCTTAGTTTTTTTGTTTGGGCATTCGGTTGATAGGTGTCCATACTCCTGACAGGCATAGCACTGTGGTTCTTTAGTTCTTCTACCAAATTTACCTACAGAAGGTTTATTGTTCACCTTTCTTCCTCTGGAAGGACGACCACAATTCTTTTGAAAGAATCTTCTGAATCTTTGTGCCAGCAAAGCTACTTCCTCATCTTCATTTTCATTTTCACTCTCACAGTTCTCATGTATTATTTTCTTGGAAGTTTTTAGGACAGCTGTTTTGGATTTAGGGATTTGTTTGAAGTGTAGTTTGAAAGTTTATAGGGAACCTACCAGTTCTTCTACTTTCATTTCATCAATGTTCCTACACTCCTCAATTGTTGTAACCTTGGGATTAAATAGTTCCGGAAGGGATCTTAAGATTTTCCTACAAAATTTAGGTACCGGAACTTTTTCTCCCAATCCACCCATGGAGTTACAGATGATATTCGACTTTGTGAAAAAACTCCATAAACGTCTCATGCTCTTCCATTCTGAGACTTTCAAACTATGAAGTCAGGAGTTAAAGTTTAGACCTCTTCATAGTTCTTGTGCCTTCATGGGTTATTTCTAATAGGTCCCATGCTTCCTTGGATGTTCCACACATACTTATCAGATTGAATATATCCTGGGACACAGCACAGTAGATGGCGTTCATAGCTTTAGCTTCAGCAGTCTATTTTTCTTTGTCATACGCCGTCCACTTTTCTTCGGATTTGGGTTTTGTGATGGTTATGCCACTATCAAGTACAATTTGTTCAGTTGGTGACATATATCCACTTTCAACTATATCCCAAAAATCATGATCCAAAGATCTCAGAAAGTAGTGCATCCTAGCCTTCCAATATGCATAATTTGAGCCATCAAATACTTGAGGTCTAGTGACTTATGAGCCCTCTCCTTTGGCCATATTCCCAACTTCAGTAAGGATCACTCTCTAGGCGGTGAAGCGACCTACACTAATACCAATTGAAATGGCGGTGAAGACCGCACTAGTCGAAGAAGGAATATGCCAATATGTCCTAGAGGGGGGTGAATAGGACTTTTAAAAGTTTTTATGATTTATTTAAAATTCTATTACACTAATCCTAACAAAAGGCATATATTAGGATTACTAAAAAATAACTCTACTAGCTTCCAAGCCCAGTAGAGGATCCAATCACAAACTGTTTAAGAAGTAAACACTATGCAAACTAGTTTATGATGGATATAACTGTGTAAGTGTGTGAGGTATGATCTCAGATATTCAGATATGCAAAATATTAAAGTAAATCACACAATCAGAAGAATAACAATCTCAAACACGGTCATTTTTATAGTGGTTTGATGACTTATCTACTCCACTCCCAGTAACCGCACTCAACCTTTGAGTGGACCGAATTTCACTAAGGAGGTTACACAGCGGTTCATCTCAAACCTAAGGTTTTAAATCAGGTTCACCTTCAACCTTTACAACCTACACTGAGGCTGACTGTTTATGCTCTCACGATTAAGGGTCAACACAACGCATCTACTTTTAGGCACACTGGCCAAGGATCTTCCATAAGACCCTACCGGAGGTTTCTACACAGTTCACCTCAAACCCGAGGTTTCATAGTGGTTTACTCAAACCTAAGGTTTTGCTGGTTCACCTCAACCAGATGTTTATGTTCTCCACAGAGCAAGGGTCCACACAACACACCAACCACGTACACTCCCGCCGGAGGCCTCCTTGAGGACTTCAAAGGGTGAGAACCACTTAAGACCCAATCCTAAAAAAGAATGATTGCAAGTGTCCTCTTGGACTCTAGATACTTTCAAATAAGTTGATGAGTCCCAATAAGCACAATGCCGAAGATCTCCTCCTCCTTGTTGACGAAGAGTCTTCTACTCCCTTTATCCGCAACACAAAATGATATACCAATACTCAGCTTCGAGTTGGGTCAAGGTCAAGATGGAATCCTACTCTCAAAATGTTTTCCTATCAGGAAGATAGAGCGATTCCAATCTTATGTATTCAAGGTATCCCAACTTAATGATTTGCCATTAAGGTAGTAGCTGGAGGATCCTTGAATGCGAAAGTTCATTCCCCAATCCACTCTATTGAATATCAATGATGAGGGTGGATTGGAGGATGAACTCCCTTGAGAGAAAGGGCTTTGGATATAATATATAAGTTGAAACACACAAAAGCACTCTTTACTTTCTCTACCAGCAACAATAGACAAGTCCTCTATAAATAGGCGAAAGGTTCCAATGGATATAAAATGGTCACATTTATGACTGAGTTCGATATCATCGAGCAGGTTCGATATCATTGAGTGTATACTCTCGATAGCATCGATGGTCTGCTCGATGACTCAAACTCAAAGTCACATGCTTTTGAAACCTTTTAACAACTGGTCGATGAATCGAAACAACTGTCGATGTCCTCGGATTTCGAACTCTGATTCCATTGATGATAGGTTTGATCCATCGACACTTGAAAAATGAGAGAGACTTGACTTGAAATATTTCAGGTTATTAGGATATGATTGAGCGTCAGACGATGTCATCGGAATTTTTATATCGATGCTATCGAAGGCAGTGTTGATGGGATTGATAAATCTTATAGATTTACCAATAACCTCGCTAGACAGATTGTGTCCAGATTCGATCCAATTGACTCGGCCTCGATATCATCGACATGTGATTATCGATTTCCTCGAATGGCCCCCGATTAAAGTAAAAACCAACCTAAAATATTTGCTAGAAGAAATGCGTGCCCACGATCGATATCATCGATGGACTTCTGATCTTATCGATGTTTGATTTTAGATCATATCAGAAGGAGCATCGATATATCGAAGGAATTTAAAATTTTCTTCCTGAGAGAAAGGGCTTTGGGAATAAGATCTAAAGTTAAACACTCAAAAGCTCTCTCTACTTTCTCTCATAGCAACAATAGACAAGTCCTCTATATATAGGAAAAAGGTTCCAACGGATATAAAACGGTCACATTTATGACAGAGTTCGATATTATTGAGCGGTGTCGATATCATCGAGCGTATACTCTCGATAGCATCGACGGTCCGTTCGATGACACAAACTCAAATGTCATACGCTTTTGAAACCTTTTGCCAGCTGGTCGAGGGAATCGATACTTGTGTCGATGTCATCGGGTTTCAAACTCCGATCCCATTGATATGAGGATCGATTCCTCGACATTTGAAAAAGGAGAGAGACTTGACTTGAAATATTTCAGGTTTTTAAGATATGATCGGGGATTAATCTATGTCATCAGAATTTGCATATCGATGGTATCAGAGGCAGTATCGATGCATCGGTAAATCTCATGGATTTTCCATTTTGCTTACTGGAGTGATTGTGTCCGGACTCGATGCAATCGATACGGGCTTGATATCATCGACATATGAATATCGATTTCTCGAGAGGCCCCCCGATCAGAGATAACAACCTGAAATAATTGCTGGAGAACTTGACGCCCAAGATCGATATCATCGATGACGATCCGATATGATCGAGATTTGAGTTGAGATTGTATCAGAAAGGGCATCGATATATCAAAGAATCTTGTGATTTTCTTATAAAAATAAGGGCACTAGAAATCTGTCTATTGATCTTATCAAGCTATCCTCGATGGACTCGAGATTAGAATATCGATGATATTGATATGTATATTGATACATCGATAATTTCATCCAAACGAGTGTGTGGTTGCTGGACACTTTTAGTCCTCATATCGATGATATCGTTAAGGCATCGAGGACATTGACAGAGCAGGTCAATCATATCGAAGGTGTTTTGATAAAATTGACAAGGCAAGAAAACTTAGAGAATTTTTCTATTTTGAAAACATTTTCTTACCTTAAACCCTAAGATGTTCTATTTTGTTTTTAAGGGTTTTAAATACCTGGTGTTTTGGGACATAGGATGTGAGGCTCAGATTTACCTATGGCGAGCTTGTGTATACATCCGGTTGAGGCAGATGCTAGAATAAATCTTCCTATGAGGCTCAACAGACTGACTGACTCAACACTCACGCTAATTGACAAACCAGGGCACTTTCAATCTCCCTATTTGTCAATTAAATGACAAAATACCAAAATACCCTAGAACATTGTCTAGACAAACACATCCTTATTTGTGTGTACATGCATTTTACACAATTTTACAATTTCTAGAGAAATCATGTACACAACTTAATATCTGCTCCCCCTAACTTTGAACTCCCCTTGTCTTGGTGCAGCTACTTCCCCTAACACCTGCAACACTATTTGAGCAGATACACAATTTTTCCAATCGGGGTGTTTGAATTATTCTCCCCCTTTTTGTCAATCATTAGCAAAGGTATAATAGGTGATATTGACTGAAGCTTAAAGTATTTGGGAGAACCATACAGATATAGATGTATAAAGGTTAAATCATTTATAAGCATACATCATTTGCTGACAGTATGGAAGCATATTAGATAAGGCAGTGATAAAAGCAGATAGAATATTCAGTAAAAACATCACATGCATTCTATATCAGATAAACCAGGGGATCATAAAACATAAAAATGGCAGTAAAGATAAGAATTTCATTCAGCCATATTCACAATTATTCAAAACATTACTGCCCCAGACAGCAGTAACTAAGCAGTATTTCCGAATAGAACCAAGCCAAAAAAAATTGTTCAGTCCAACCATGGACATATACATTTACAAAAAAAAAAAAAAATCAGATTCTCTAGATTAGTTAGTTAACACATACACTCATGAAGACATAGAACATTCAAAAAGATACCAATATTTATACGCAGAATTAAGAGTGGAGTGTATGTGATAGCCAGCAGTGATCAGCATCATGGAGCTGAGTGGGACAACGTAAAAGGGTATTACATGATTTGTGGAGTGGTTTGAGTAGTCCGACGTGGCTTCCAGCAGTTTGGTCGAGAGAGTCGAGCAGAGAAGATGACCGAAAACCTTTGAAAATAAACCCCCCTTTTTGCCCCACTGACTTTTATAGGGCGCCATCTGTCGATTTTATTGATCATTGTTCCGATGATATCGAGAAGTTGCCGATCAATTCTATTGAGACTGTCACCTATGTCATTCATGATCACTTAACTATTCATATTCTTCAGGGACATCGATGATATCGATCCTTGATCGATTAATCGAGAATGAGATATTGATTCTATGCTTTTGTAACGACCTGAAAATTTCCGTACATTGGGTCGAGTACCACCTCGACCAGAAATCACGTAGGATTAAATCCTTTAGAAATTTAACAAAGTTAACTAAGTACTAAACTCAATTAGCCATGAAATCCGTTAGGATCGCTTTAAATACGATCGCAAGTAAGACCCAAAATTGCAGAATCATTGTGTTAGGTTATCCTAAAGTTTAGAACCAAACTCATTTCCGTCTGCTCTCGGGAATGAAACGAAACTTCGTATTAGGTCTAGATCGCACATCGAGTCCGATTAACCGAAGCTAAGGAACTAGGACCGCCCCACCTGGACTTAACAATCATCTCAAAATCGGCTCCATCCGATGTTCCACGGCCATTCGTTTCGAATCGGAGCGAGGTAGTGTGAAAAACACTATTCATATGCCAAAATAAATATCTGGAATAGTGATCTGGCATCATTCGTTGACGCGTCAGTATTAAGCAACGGCCGTCAGAATCAGACAAATTACACCCTCGGATTAAGAAAAATTTCAGAACATTTACATGTACTTGGAATTTCGATCGTGGCTTCGACGTGACCGTCCGAAAGTGGTCCGCCACGTGCGATCTGGGTATCCGAACGAGTCAAAAACGTAATCCCACGTAGATCCATCGATGGTGAGCTTAAGTCGATGTTTGGTTCAGGAGGGCCACGAGAACTTCCTGGAAAAGCGACGAAAATCCTATATCAGCAGTACCCCTTGAACCTGAGTCTAATTTCGTAATGTTTATGGCTATAAAAGGAGCTTAGAGCAGCCCCTCTCACAGCCATACAAATTTTGAAGAAAACCCTAGAGGGAGAGAGAGAAAAGAGAGAAGGACTTGGAGATTGTTGCCGATTTCCCTCCTCCTGCTTTGGCTCGTTACACGGCCTACACCGCCTTATTCTAGGCGTTTTCCCGGCGTATTCCGTCTCATTTGAAGGTAAGAAACCCTAACCCTAGGTCTGATTTGAGGTGGGATCGATGTAGGATGTGTACCGACTAACCGATTCCGCTCTTTAGGCTAGAAATCGCCCGTAGACGGAAGTTCCATTACCCTTCTGATTCGTTCCGTTTCCAAAGGCAAAGGTGAGGACTTTAAGTGTATAAGTTATGGTTTTCAACACTTTCAATGTCAGATAATGGTAGATTCATGATCTACTTGCAATTGCACATGTACAAAGTGCTTTCCGTTTCCTGTTTTGATTAACGATGTGAAATATGGAATTTCACATATTCTAGGTATACGTAGAAATACCGTATACGTATTTTTTTTGGATAAATGTTTGACATGTTTATTTAATGTATGATTATATAATATATGAATAAATTACTAGTTTGGCGAAAGGAATCGCCAAAATATACGTTCACTTGTAAATGTGACGTATGTTGAAATTACGTATTTTAGAAATACCGTATACGTATTTCTTTTGGGATAATGTTTGACATATTTATTTAATGTATGATTATACAATACATGATTAAAATACTAGTTTGGCGAAAGGAATCGCCGTAACCTATGTTCCTTTGTAAACACTATGTATGTCGAAATTGGGTATACGAGGAAGTACCCTATACGTATAAAATTTGCTGACGTGATTGACATGTTTAATTCTTTGTATGAATATGATGTATATGTATAAAATACTAGTTTGGTAAAGGGACAATCCTAGTATACATTTCTCTAGCATACGTCATGTATGTTGAAATATTGCATTCAAGTGTTGGTGAAATCACTTGTGAGTGTAAGTGCTTAAGTGTTAGAATCTTAGGTAGGTCTTTGAGATGGGATTCTCGGCTACCTTAGAGTCACATATGACACTCTCCATGTGGTTGTTCACTCTAACCACTCGCCTACTGAAATTTAAGTAATTGTATCCCTATTTACATAATGCTTTATAACATGCTTTTGAACATGCTATGTGACTTGTTTATTAACATGCTTCATGTTATGCTTTATAATATGCTTGCTAGTGTTCTTGAATTACCATGTTATCATGCCGTATTTCACATGCTATGGTTAGGATTTGATGAGCTTGGGACTATGTTCATAGTCCAGCATCCGGTATCAGACTTGAAGATGTGGTTGGGATTCGTTCCGCCACGCATGATGTGTTAGCGAACCCGTGTCGTACTTGTTGGCGATAGTGGTTGGCCACACGAGGTGCTTCTGCGCCTCATATCGCCCAACTTGTTGTGCGCTCGAGCTAGCCGAACACGTCGAGTAAACCGTGTGTCTTATGTATGTTCACCATGTTTGGTCGCTAATGCTTGAACCTAGGGTACCAAACTTACCAGTGAAAATCCCGTTAACCATGGTACCTCGATCCGCTAAGACTCATGAGCCGGGCATGGTGGTATGGGACAAGTGGTCGAGCCGTTCTCTGGGGCTACGTGCCTCCCGTAGTGACCGGTGAGCAACTCAACTCGTGAGCCGATTATGGTGGTATGGGACACTATATTCGCGCTGTCGGCCTACATTGATAAGGTGATGGGGAGTGGTGCAACCTTTGTGCATGTAATGCCACACAGCGACCCTTTGTAGTGACCGCGAGCATATTTATTGTTACAGCGTGCCTTAGGGTTCGCCGCGATATATAGAGTATGAACTAGGCCTGTTTCTGTATAGTTGTATAGTGATGAATCGTTTAAGGGGTGATGGGAGAGTGGTGCAACCTTCGTGCGTAACGCCCACGGCAGCCCGCAGTGACCTAGAAAACACACCATCGTCTGATATTAACTAGGACTGACGACCCTAGATTGGATCATGTTTGGAAATGATACAAGGGAGGTACCTTAGTTTCCCAATCCTGCTGTTTGAAATGGACTAAATTAAAAACTCGGTAATCATACTCATCATGCATCGCATGTGCCTGGAAGATGGGGAGCACTGTGGGATGTAAGCATGCACGAACGTGAGATGGTGTCGCTTGAGGGAGTATGTCGGAGAGGGCATCCATCATACCTGCATTCATACTTGCATTAATTAGAGTAACTAGGAGTGTTTGATTTACTGCTTTATCATTACTGCTTGACTGTATTGATAACATGATAACTTATGCCTTATCGTTCCACTGAGTTAGCTACTCACTCCCACGTTACGGGACGGTGTTGCGCACACCAACCAGACTCTGTCTCAGGTTTAGGCGATCCAACTACTCTGGAGGCGGGCCCGATTATGGCGAGGACCAGGAGGAGTTCTCGATATGCGATTCCATGGCGGCTTCGATTAAGTGCTTAGGGACCGATGGGACTTCTGAGGATTGTACTTAGTTTATTTTGACATTTTGTTTATAAACAGACATGTATATTGTGACTCGAAGGATTCATACTCTGGATAATGAAACGTTTATTTTGTTTATTTACATACACATATATCGATTCAGTCTTAAAGCTTGCTTTTATACAATTGATCTGGAGTATGAATTACTGCTTTGGTATAATCTCATTCATGTTTACTGCTCTAACACAGACAACATTCAAATATCATTAAACATGTTGCATAAGTGATGCGTTGGAACTCGGGAGTTGAGTTACACTCGACCCCCGATTTTCAAGGCGTTACAGCTTTGATCATTCATTCTCATACTGACAGCCATCAAGGATGGAAGGTTCCATCCTTGAATTTACAAAAAGAAATGTATCAAAAAATATTTGTACAATCTTTGTACAACTCAAAAGTTATAAACATAATAATGTTTATATACAAAAGTTTGGGGTGAAGTACCTCAGATGTATCATTGACAGCTCAGCAAAAACATTTCCTCATTTTAATACAAGTTCAAATTCGGATGCATGATCTGAACTAATTCTTCCTTACCCATTTTACTTTGTTAATCGATTTGGGTGGTGATGCAAGGGCATTTCTTCTATCCATATTCCTAAGAGGACTTCTGAAGTTCTGTATTTCTCTGGTTAATAATGTGTTAACATGATTCTGACCAGAGCTAGGTTGAGTCCTCCTTGGTGTTATGCATTTAAACTTATAATGACCTGAATCACCACACAAATGACATACTGGAGTTATTCTGTTTTTGCTTCCAGAAGCAGCAGATTTTTCAGTTCTAAAAGTTGCATTTCTAGTCTTTGATTTATGTTTTTCATATCCTAGGCCACTTTTATCCTTCCCAGGTCTTCCCATTCATAACAGTTTTTCTAGCTTTTCGCCACTTTGGGAAAACTTGTAGTTTATCTTGGCCATCTTCTTGGATTCTTCTAGATCAAGCAAGTGTGCATGATTTTCATTACAAAGAAGTCTATTCTTATCTTCTAGCAATTCAACCTATTTGTTCAGTTTATCAGATTCAGACTTCAAAAGGGTATTAACTTTTTCTAATTTCTCATTGTCTGAGTGGTACTGCTGCAGATCATTCATTACTTGTATATTAATTTCTATTATCTTATTCAAGTCTCTCTGCAGCAATTTGCTTTTGTTTTCTGATATTCCAAGTTTCTTAAGGATATTTATGTTTTGGGTGTAAAGTTGATTATAGGCATCTTGTAGTTCATTTAGTTCCTCTTCTTCTTCTTTTTCTCATGTTTCCTCATCATTAGATGGAAATGATTCAGTGGCTTACTGTTCTTCCTTGTTTTTGGATTCTGTGGGAATAATTAAAGTAGTGGAGACCATAAGAATTTTTAGTGATTTCGGATCTCCATCACTCTCTGAGTCACTAGATTCTAAATTTGACTCTTCAGTATTATCCCACGTGGCAGCTATGGCCTTGCCTTTAGTTTTTCTGTTTGGGCATTTGGTTGATAGGTGTCCATACTCCTGACAGGCATAACATTGTGGTTCTTTGGTTCTTCTACCAAATTTGCCTGTAGAAAGTTTGTTGTTCACCTTTTTTCCTCTGGAAGGCCGACCACGATTTTTCTGAAAGAACTTCCTGAATAGTTGAGCCAGTAAAGCCACCTCCTCATCATCATCTTCATTTTCGCTCTCACTGTCCTCATGTAATATTTTCTTAGAAGTTTTTAGGACAGTTGTTTTAGATTTTTAGGTTTGTTTGAAGTGTAGTTCAAAAGTTTGTAGGGAACCTACCAGTTCTTCTACTTTCATTTCATCTATGTTTCTACACTCTTCAATAGTTGTAACCTTGGGATTAAAACGTTCCAGCAATGATCTAAGTATTTTCCTACAGATTTTAGGAAGCAGAACTTTTTCTCCCAACCCACCCATGGAGTTGCAAGTGATATTTAACTTTGTAAAGAACTCCATAAAAATCTCATGCTCTTCCATTCTGAGACTTTCGAACTATGAGGTTAATAGTTGCAGTTTGGACCTCTTCACAATACTTGTGCCTTCATGGGTTGTTTCCAATAAGTCTCATGCTTCCTTGGATGTCCCACACATACTTATTTGGTTGAAGATGTCTTGGGACACGACATATTAGATGGTGTTCATAGCTTTTTCTTCAGCAGTCTGTTTTTTTTTGTCGAACGCCATCCACTTTTCTTTGGGTTTGGGCTTTGTGATGGTTGTGTCACTGTCAAGTATAATTTGTTCAGTTGGTGGCACATATCGGCTTTCAACTATATCTCAAACATCATGGTCCAAAGATCTCAGAAAGTAGTGCATCTCAGCCTTCCAGTATGCATAATTTGATCCATTAAATACTGGAGGCCCAGTAACTGATGAGCCCTCTCCTTTGGCCATATTCTCAACTTCAGTCAAGATCACTCTCTAGGCGGTGAAACCCTTTAAGAGAGACCTGCTTTGATACCAATTGAAATTGCATGAAGGCCGCTTTAGTTGACGTCGTGATATGCCAATTTGTCCTATAGGGGGTGAATAGGACTTTTAAAAGTTTTTATGATTTATTTAAAATCCTATTACACTAATCCTAATAATAGGCACATATTAGGATTACTCAAAATAACTCTACTGGCTTCCAAGCCTGGTAGAGGATCCAATCACAAACTGTTTGAGAAGTAAACAATATGTAAACTAGTCTATGATGGATATGACTGTAAGTGTGTGAGGTGTGATCTCAGATATTCAGATATGCAAATATCAAAGTAATTCATACAATCAGAAGAATAACAATCCCAAACAAAGTCATTTTTATAGTGGTTCGATGATCAGTCTACTCCACTCCCGGCAGACGCACTCAACCCTTGAGTGTACCAAATTTCACTAAGGAGGTTTCACAGTGGTTCACCTCAAACCTAAGTTTTTAAATCAGGTTCACCTTCAACCTTTACAACCTACATTGAGGCTAACTGTTTATGCTCTCACGAGCAAGGGTCAACACAACGCATCCACTTTTAGGCACACTGGCCAAGGATCTTCCATAAGACCCTACCGGAGGTTTCTACACAGTTCACCTCAAACCCGAGGTTTCACAGTAATTGACCTCAAATCTAAGGTTTTGCTGGTTCACCTTCAACTAGATGTTTATGCTCTCCACATAGCAGGGGTTCACACAATGTACTCACCACGTACACTCCCGTCAGAGGCCTCCACGAGGACTTCAAGGGTGAGAACCATTTAAGACCCAATCCTAAAAAGGAATGATCACAAGTGTCATTTGGACTCTAGATACTTACAGATAAGCTGATGAGTCCCTTTGTAGCACGATGATGAAGATCTCCTCATTGATGAAGAGTCTTCGGCTTCCTCGATCCGCAACACAAATGATGTATCAATATACGGCTTCGGGTTGGGTCAAGGTTAGGATGAAATCCTACTCTCAAAAGATTTTCCTATAAGGAAGATAGAGCGATTTCAATCATCTAAGCATTCAAGGCATCCCAGCTTAATGATTTACCATTAAGATGGTAGCTGGAGGATCCTTGAATGCGGAAGTTCATTCCCCAATCCACTCTATTGAATATTAATGGTGAGGGTGGATTAGAGGATGAACTCCCCTGAGAGAATGGGGTTTGGGTATAAGATTTAAACTTAAACACTCAAAATCTCTCTATCTACTTTCTCTCACAACAATAATAGACAAGTCCTCTATATATAGGCAAAAGGTTCCAACGGATATAAAACAGTCACATTTATGATAGAGTTCGATATCATCGAGCGGTGTCGATATCATCGAGCGTATACTCTCGATAGCATCGACGGTCCGCTCGATGACACAAACTCGAATGTCATATGCTTTTGAAACCTTTTGCCAACTGGTCGAGAGCATCAATACTCGTGTCGATGTCATCGAATTTCGAACTCCGATTCCATCGATATGAGGATCGATTCCTCGACATTTGAAAAATGAGAGAGACATGACTTGAAATATTTCAGGTTTTTAAGATATGATTGGGGGTCAATCGATGTCATCGGAATTTGCATATCGATGATATCGGAGACAGTGTCGATGCAGCGGTAAATCCCATGGATTTTCCATTTAGCTTGCTGGACTGATTATGTCCGGACTCGATGTAATCGATACGGCCTCGATATCATTGACATATGAATATCAATTTCTCAAGAGGCCCCCCAATCAAAGATAACAACAACCTAAAATAATTGCAGAAGAACTTGGCGCCCAAGATCGATACCATCAATGACCATCCGATATGATCGAGATTTGAGTTGAGATTGTATCGGAAAGGGCATCGATATATCAAAGAATCTTATGAATTTCTTATAAAAGCAGGGGCGCCGAAAATCTGCCTGTCGATCTTATCGAGTTATCCTCGATGGACTCAAGATTAGAATATCGATGATATCAATACATCGATAATTCCATCCAGATGAGTATGTGGTTGCAGGATACTTTTAGTCCTCATATTGATGATATCGTTAAGGCATCGAGGACATCGACAGAGAAGGTCAATCATATTGAAGGTGTTTCGATAAAATCGACAAGGCAAGAAAACTTAGAGAATTTTCTTATTTTGAAAACATTTTCTTACCTTAAACCCTAAGATGTTCTAGTTTGGTTTTAAGGGTTTTAAATACCTGGTGTTTTGGGACATGGGATGTGAGGCTTAGATTTACCTATGGCGAGCTTGTGTATACATTCGGTTGAGGCAGATGCTAGAATAAATCTTCCTATAAGGTCCAGCAAAATGACTAACTCAACACTCACACTAATTGACAAACCAGGGCACTTTCAGTGTTTGGGGCTACGTCGTAGTCCATGTAATTAGTAATGGTTTACGGTCGGTGGCTGAACTTTTTTAGCCACTACGGATGCGTTCGATGAATCTGATTCATACATCATTTAACAGCAGTGCTTAGGTCACGCGGAATGCTTATGCACTCCATGTCGATTAAGTCTACATACGCTCATACCAGTCGAGCTCGTCAAGTAACCTGATTGGCCTAATGTATATTCACCGTGTATGGATGCTACTACTTAAATTTAAGGTACCAAACTCACCAGTGAAAGGCCCATTTAACCTTTGTACCTCTATTTGCTAAGATTCATGAGTCGGGCATGATAGTATGGGACACCGTGGTCAAGCTGTCGGCCTACACTGGGGCGACGAGCCTCCCTGTAGTGTCCAATGAGCAATCCAGACTCGTGAGCCGAATACGGTGGTATGCGACACTGTATTCGAGATATCGGCGTATGATCAGGTGACGAGCCCATAGTGACCTCGAGTATACTCTAAGACTATGTTAAGGCGACAAGCTTTTCCATAGTGACCTCGAGTATAAACCAGGCCTGTGCTGAGGTGATGAGCCACTCCGTAGCTACTTAGAACTGTTCTTCATATGTGATGGGTAAATGATATAAAGGAAGGTACCTTAGCTTCCCAATCCTGCTGTATGAATATGCCTAATTAAGAACTTGGTTAATCACACACATGCACCACATTGCATGTGCCTTTAGTGTTAGAGTTGAGCATAGCAGGAGTGTTGCATACCGTGATTGTTAAATGATGTCACAGAGGGAGTGTAGGCGAGGGCATGCATCATTCTAACATATCATCCTTGCATTAACCAAAATACCAAGGAATGCTTGTTGTACTGCTTTATCATTACTACTTGACTGAATTGATAATATGTTAACCTTTTCTTTATAGCTCCACTTGGTTGATCACTCACTCCCACGTTCTAGGACGGTGTTTTAAAACCACCAACTAGACTCTGTCTTAGCTGCAGGTGATGGCAATGCTTACGAAGCATAACCTAACTATTATGACGATGAGGAGGAGTTCTCCTATTTGCAACTCTCGGGCGGGTCTATGTAGACTGGGAGTTACGTCACTGGGACTATAGGGATTTGGATTTGAAGACATTACATTTTATCATTTTGTTTATTTTGGAACCAAACATGTAATTATGTAACCTAGTAACGTTCATACTCTGGAGATGTACAATCACTTATATGCTATATATATCCATCACAGTCTTCCACTTGCGTAACTTAACTATCTCTGGAGTATGATATGCTGATTTGTTCTAATCCCATTCATGTTAAATGCACTAATATGGATAACATTTAATCATCATTATTTATGTTGCATAAATGATGCGTTGGAACTTGGGAGTTGGGCTCCTACTCGACCCCCGATTTTTAGGGCATTACAAGTTAGTATTAAAGAATGATTTAGATTAAACTGGACCTAGGTTATGGTCTCACGATGCGTGCTTACATACTTGACTTAGAAGGGGGCGATAAAATGTAGAAACAGTCATAGGATTCCAAGTTTTGCCTGTCGATGAAATAGACCGAAATCGGTTGTGTAAATAGGACCCGTAGGACTCTATGATCATATGAGATGATCCCAACACCTTCCTAGACCGTCAATCAATGGGTTTAGACCAAAATTCAACCCATTCCACATCCAAACAACCCGAAAGGCGTGAATATTCGCGTAATGGGACCCAAATCCGCTTTAAACGGCTGAGGAGGCCTGAATCCCACAAAACGGGGGGGACCCATGGGGTCTCCCGTACATGATCGGCACCCCGGGAGGGGGTGGCCACCACCCCACCGTGGTAGCGCCGCGGCGAACCGTGGTTGGGCTCGGCCGGGCCTGTCAGGTCGGCCCTTGTAAACAACTGTGGGGCCCCCCAAATCATGTGGGGACCCCCATTTCGTTTCCCATTTGTTCCCCTCTCCCCTCACACACCCCTCCAAGCTTCCCTTTTTCTTTAAAAGTCCCTTTTCCCCTCTCAAATCGTCCCTCCATTCACACATATCCTTCATCTTCTTCACCACATCCTCATTCTTCACCTTATCCCTCAAACTCAGCTCCCCTCTCCCACATTTCTTTTCCATTTGAGCACATAAACCATATCTTGTGTCTCAAAAACTTCAAAGTTCAACAACCCATTCTATCCTTCCATTTTATTTCACTTCATAGCTCCTTTTGAGCTTGTGGCAGCCATCTTTTCACTTTCCACGCTTCTTTCCCTTATAGGGAAGAAGAGGGCTCCTACCGATGAAGCCGGGCCTAGCCGCCCTACCCGTACGAGGAAGAAGGCAGGCGCCGAAGTTAGCACAAGAGCCGCCCAAGAGCTTAGGTCAAAGTGAGACTTAGATCCCCGAATTCAAATTGAAAGAGCACTACTGGCGGGCATCGAACACGGTCGGTTTGGTGGCCGTAGGGTCATACTTGAAACTCATGTAGATGAGAGGTTGTTTGGGCTACATCCGATAATAGACCTCCTGGTGGACGCCAGATTGGGTCCCATGTTTGAGGGCAAGTCTCATGCATGTGAGAACACTGTTCGGGCCTTCTACGAACATATATGAGACCCATCGCTGGAGCCTCTACAGTTCACTGTTTCCGTCGGAAGGCGGGAATACACAATCAATGTAGACTTAGTGTCCCGGATTATGGGAACTCCACGTGGTGAGGTACATGCCAGTGAGAATTATTTCAAGAGTGTGTGAGAAAGAGATCGCCGTACGCGATATCTTTGTGGGTGATTGGTTCCCCAGACGCGAGGAGATTGCCTCCCATCAACGAAATTGGCAGATGATTTCCGCTTACTTCACTACATTTTCATGCATAATATGTATCCACACTGGGGCAACCATACTGAATGTTCGCGGTTGATGGTAGACTTCCTGTACAGAGTTAGGCAAAGGGACAAGTTGTGTCTACTCACGTTCACCCTAATACAGATAATTCAGACCATACACTCTATTAGGAATGATGTCTCACTTCCATTTGGCTAACTGATATGCAAGATCGCTCGAGAGTTCGGCTATAGACTTAACATGGATGATGTTGCGCTGATCCGCTTCATAAATGATACTATGCTTAATAACATGGGGATCGACCCTCGACAACGTCAAGCCCGACTTGACGAGTATGGGGAAGAGTCAGAAAGTGAGGAGGAGGAAAGTATTGATATAGAGGAAGAGAGTGAGGATGAAGGCAGTGATGAGTCAGAGGAAGAAGGTGAATAAGAGGAAGAGCAGGAAGAGGATGAAGAGGAGGCCCAAGGCACTGAGGAAGGTTCTTCTCCTACCGCACAGGGGCGTAACAGTGATCGGGCTACTTCAGAAGCCCGCTGGGCTCAAATCGAGTAGGGCCAAGCCACCCTGCGACAAGAGGTCGGACAGGTCTGGGCCGAACGTGGAGAGACCCGAGCTAAGTTATAAGAGCATCAACCCTTCACAAAGCGGAAATTTAGCAAAATGCCTTGCACCTTGAGGGCTATCCTATGTTGTCTGCAGGACAAGTGTGTACCTCCACCATCTCTAGACTCGGACGACTAGACATACATGTAGTCATCTTTTAGTTTGCTTGTTGTTGTTTTCTTGTTTCTATGTATAGCCTTGATAGGCTTTGTAATGTGGTAGGATGATTTGTAGTTTTTAGAGTATGGAATCCTTCTTAGAATAGCTTATATATGTTTCCCATCACGATGCATGAACAACTATATTTCATGTATTGTGACAAATTTTGTTAAATGAAATGCATGTGACCCCTTTCGTTATGGACTGTGTGGAATGCTTAAAGAATTGAGTGTTATCTACTAAATCTCACGGGTTACACCCTATATTGTATATAGGGAATGCCACCTAAGAGCACGCGGAGCTTGGCACGTCTTTCACTGGGCGAATTGTTCGACGGGGCACCTCCCCTAAGCAATAGCCATACGGACCCCAACTTGGGTCCGATTCACGAGACCATGCCGAATCCTCAATCGGTCACTGGCCCCACCGTTGGGCCGACACCTGTGACACCGCCTATAGCACCACCTGTTACACCATCGGTTCCTGAGCAGAACCATGCGTCTACCTCAATGCCTCACATACTACAGTCCGCTCCACCTCCTAATAGGCTGAAGTAAATAATATTGTTGATGCAACAGCAGCAGATATAACAACAACAGCAGCAGCAGTTTCTGGCTACCTTTGTGGGGGTCTTTGCCTAGAGTATGGGTGTGGCTCCACCTGCACCATCTGTGTACCCTGTTGGGAACACGAGTGCTAGCGGCACCTTCTAGCGATTCCAGCTCTTGCGACCTCCTACTTTCGCAGGTAGTCACCGACTCGAGGAGGCTGAGTATTGACTTGACCGCATCTATAAGATGCTAAGGCCGCTGCACTATATTGAGGCAGAGCAGGTGGAGTTGGTCACCTTTATGTTTAAGAAGGAGGCCAGTTTGTGGTGAGATAGTGTCCTATGGACTATTGTTGTCGGCTACGTGTGGACGTGGGAGGCCTTTGAGATGCGCTTCCACGGGAAGTACTTCCCTCTCACGTACCATCATGAGAAGGAGGGAGAGTTCCTTCACCTCCATCAGGGAGGGATGACAGTGACAGAGTATGAGAATAGATTTATGGAGCTGGCTAGGTATGCTCCTTTGATCCTAGCTGATGAGATGATGAAGATGCAGCGATTTTTTGAGGGTCTGCGACCCGAGATCCGCTTGAAGATGTGCTGCGTTAGCATACCCAACTATGATGAGCTAATGAGCATGTCTGTGATAGCTGAGCAGGATGGGAACAGGAAGTCCCATATACGAGCACCCATAGGTCAGAGGCCCCGACCAGATCTGCCGAGCCGACCGTTCCTCGATAAGAGGCCGCGTGCAGATTCACCTCTTAGACTTGCAGCTGCACCAGCCCTGATGAGACAACTTGATATATGGTGCACCTATTGCTAGAGGTCAGGCCATGCTGACACGTACTATTTCGCCAGGATGAGGGACAACGACTTTAAGCTCTCAGAGGATCAACCGTCAGATGCCACCACCTCTCTCGACTCCACCCCTAAGGTCAGTACCAGTACATCCATCTTTCCAGCCGCCTGCACCCTATTCAGGCCGCCATAAATGGCCTATGCTACCGCAGTCGAACCGTCCTCAGCAGGCACGAGTGCACGCACTTGCGACAGGATCGCCTAAGACATCAGCTACAACACCTATGGCTTTCGAAGTCACGACTCATGTTCAAGGTGTACTGCGCGGTGGACACCAGGTCCACTATCTCGATCATATCATGTGCAACAGTCAACCGACTGGGGTTGGGTACTGCTCCTACGAAGGGAGTGAGAATCCTTACCACTATTGGGACCTTTAAGATGTTACTCGGATTTGTTAGGCTTACTCACTAGATTTGAGTAGCAGGATAGTGCTCATCGACCTTATTGTCGCCCCACTATGGCACTACGATGTTATCCTCAGTATGGAATGGCTCACAGAGATGAAGGCAGAGATTGATTGCGATACCCGAGTAATGACAGCCTGCGTGCCTGAGTGCACGGTCTTTACTTTTCCAGTGCAGGTTAGTTGACCCTGCCGTGTTAGTTGTTACGCTACCTTGTTAGAGCAGGTTGATGGCCTGACATTGGTGAGCACGCCAGTAGTCTAAGATTTTGTGGACGTGTTCAGGATGATACCGGGATTACCTCCTCGGTGCGAGATCGATTTTACAGTCGACCTTGTGCTTGGTGCAACACCCATTTCATTGCCTACGCATCGCATGCCTCCATGTGAGACGGAGGAATTGAGGAGAGAGATTGATGACCTGTTGGATTCAGGTTTCATATGACCGAGTGTATCTCCTTTGGGATTACAGGGTTCTAGATCAATATAATATTTATTTTTCCTGTATATCCAGGTCTTTGTTACCTTATGCACAGACTAGATGGAAAATAAATACCATGGTGGGCCCATTGGAATTTAATGGTGGAAATCATTATCACCACTGCCATTTGTGATATGGTCCAGATGATCTTTTGGATATGATTCATTCTTTTATGCTCTATAATGATCTCTAATAATGGATGAATGGGGCATTTGATTCGATCCATTTGATTGGCCCATTTGAGTCGGTCCATTTGATTCGACCCAATGACTCAGCCCATTTGAATTGGCCCATTTGATTCGAACCATTTAATTCTGCCCATTTGATTGGCCCATATGATTTGGCCCACTGGTACAGCTCATATGATGTGGCCCATTTGATGTATATGAGGCCCATGTGCAGGGCTCACCTATTGCGTATTTATGACTCGTTGATGCGGCCCATTTGATGTATATGAGGCCCTTGTGCAGGGCTCACCTGTTGCGTATTTATGGCCCATTGATGCGGTCCACTTGATGTATATGAGGCCCACTGGTGCAGCCCATGTGATATGGCTAACTCAATATATATGAGGCCCATTGGTGTGGCCCGTGGATGCGATCCACTTGATGTATTTGATGGCCCATGGGTGGAGGCCCAATATGATGTATCCACGAGTGAGGCCCAATGAGACGTGTGCAGGGCCTTTGTATAGGGCCGAATGTGATGTATATGAGGTCTATTGCGATGTGTGATTACTCCATGATGTGTGTAATGATGATTATGGTGGGCCATGCCTTGGGAGCAATGATGGTTTAATGTCCACATTGATGGGTAATGATGGTTAAATGTCCACATCATGACCTTCCCTTAGGCCTTTTGTTAAACTGATTCCGATTGTCAAGGTTGATCGTATAGGTCGATTATTGATGCCAATTATCAGTGTCAGTTATTGATACCGATTATGAGTATGTGACAGCATAGCATCATGATACATGCCCATATGCATCATCTGCATATTTATTATGAGATGTGGTTGATCATTGCATATCTTACTGGGCAGGTTGTTATGAGACTCCCTGATAGGCGAAGATTGTCTCACATGAGCACACGGTATACGCAGGATTGATGCATGACTAGATTGTATGACTCATGCATCTTGCATTGTATGTTGTGATTACTGTACGTCCTATTGACATCAGGGCCGTAGCCTCCACAAGCATATTGTGGATGGTTATATGGGATACCAGAAATATGTTATTAGCATTGGGCTGCCATAAATGGCCCTGGATGAAAATTTCTAAACCCTCTTGGTACCAGAGGACGCCCTAGCGTCGAGACCGAGTGGATACATATGAGCGAATGAGGGTCATATACTAGTAAGCCGCGTCTCCCACTATGTCGTGGTCGGTTGGGAGGGGGTGTGGCCTTACCTGCATGAGGGAGTAGGCATAGCTTGGCTGATCTGACCAGCTCCTAAATGGGTCCGCCATCCAAGAGCCGGGCCGATATTGGTAGGCGGGTAATGAGGTCTCTTCCACTTACCTAGTTGTATTGTGCGCTTGATGGGGCGGTAAGCTAGTGTAGAGTGTACTAGACCCCCGTGATGATCCCAGAGATGTACAGTACTAATTTGTGGAGCAGGAGTTGCATACTCAGCATTATATTCATTCATTCATTTCTTCACTATCCACTCGGGCTGGTGGTGCGCAACTAACCGTTATGTGTACCTTCACAATGGCCAGGATTTTGGTTGGGGTGCGCAACTAACTTGAGATCAGGAGTCTACCACATTGAGTCTGACTATCCAAATTTAGGTATGGGACTGGTTTGGATAGAAGTCCATTGTGATGGACCCCATAGCCTGGGATACTATGTACTATCATCTCGAGTTCACGCTTTAGCTTGATCATTTCATTCGTACCACATATTGCATTACATCCGCGACATATGACATTTTGGGTCGCTATGTTTCTGTATCTACATGACCTATATGAGATTGATGGTATTCATAGCTCTTCCGAATTACGTATTGTATTGCATCCTCGGTATCTGATATTTGGCTCATTACGTCTCCGCATTGCATAGCCGACCTACATTACTTTTTTAATATATGACATTGTCTTACTATGTCTTTTCATCGCATATGTTGGATGAGATTGATGATATTGTATAGACTTGCTAGTATTTCCACTTACTCTGATGTTGTAGATTTATGAACTCACCAATATTTCTGTTTACTCTAATATTACATTCTGAGCACGCATATACTGATCACACACTTCACTACCCTCTAAGATTTCTATAAGCTTATGCACGATATATGCGTACAGGTGATGCTAGGACGTAGTCGTAGCTAAGCAGGAGTAGGAGCGTGCAACTGAGCCTTGTGAAGATTTTATTATATGCATGTATTTTTCCCTTTTAACATTTTATTCAAATGATTATATTAGTAGATTTGTGGTGATGATGTTGTTCTTGTATTTGGGTATACTCGTGGTTATGCTTCTTACGAGATAAATTCACATTAAAAATCTTCCTTGTAGGATCCCAGGATCGGAAACAGGCGTATAGGCATTGGGAGCCGAGAATGGGGTGCTGCACAGGCTGTCGGCACTGGATTCGGCGATAGGGAATTTTGTGAGCACAGTTTCCGAGTTTGGGGCGTGATAAGCTTGATATTTTACTAGCACTTTTAGTAGATCTAGCTTGGTTTTCAACTTAATCTTGAGCTTGAGCTTGAGCTTGAACTTGTGCTTGAACTTGAACTTGAACTTAAACTTGAACTTGAACTTGAACTTGAACTTGATCTTGACTAGAACATGACTTGCTAAGTTATTTTGATAAGACGAAATTTGATAAACCAAGTGTAACATGTGCTTTAAACATAATAGAACTTACAGTATCGGATTTCACTATCCAAATGGTTTTACAACCTACACAAGGTCTACACGTGTTGCATCTATCAATTGCTTATACAAGGCCTTAGTAAGTTTTGATCTCAAACTTAAACAGGACACCTTATACAAGGACGACAAATGTATTCTCCCATTAGAGGTCTACACAAGGACTTGTTAAGTAAAAGTTGTTAAAATACTAAAACCCAATCCTACATAAGAATCGGTTTCCCAAAAATGGACTCAAAATAACTTTCATACCTAAAGTGGATGAGCTTCCTTGAAGCGCCTTTGTTGAAGATCTTCCTTAATTATGAAAGCATCTTCAGCTCCCTTGAACCACAACCTTGATATGGATGTGCCTTTGGTAGTGTCGAGGTACGGGTAAAGGGTAGGTGAATCCTAACTCACAATGATGAGTCTTTAAGGATAGGGTTAGGATTCCCAAGGACAAGCATTCAATGCCTTTTAGAACTAGGAATTTGCCATTAAAGATGAGTACTACATTAATGAATACTGGAATTCATATTTCAATCCGAGCTTTAAATGCTCAATAAATGTACTTTATCACAAGGATTAAATGATGAAATCCATGAGTGAAAGAACTTGGGAGATGGGTTTTTGGCTATGAAATCACAATCACAAGGCTCTCTATATTTCTCATCGATTTTCAAGGAAACACAATAATCAGATTTATAAAATGATTACAACGGGTGAAAAATGGTAAAAAAAAAATGGCTAGTTGTCGGTGGCATTGAATTGAGCTTCGATGTTACCAAAATAAGTTTAAAAATTGACTTTTGCTGCTGGATAATTTTTGGCACCTTCGGTAGCTGTAAGGCCCGATCATAGTCCATACCGTTCCTTAGGATCTCGCAGTCCACCTGGTCGAATTTCCTCAACCCACGACGCATAGATAGCATTTGCGCGCGACCCTGAGTTACACCCTGTCAACCTGAATCGGCTCGACTCGAAACTTGTACCCTAGCGACCACGCTATCATCGCGTCTCGTGCGCCGATGCGATAACCAACTCAGGAGTTGTGGGCCTGCATTAATTTCGAGGAAAATGCCGCACGTTGCAAATTCTGAGAGAATCTTTACAACCCATCACATCATTCAATCAATCGTAAGTCAAGTACACAACCCATCCCTCTCTTACACAAACCTTACCCAAACTCAAATCTCTCTCTCTCTTTCCACCCATCCCTCTCTCATCCAAAATTCAACCAAGCCCATACCCTCTATGTCATTTTCTTACAGCATACATTCCTTCCATCCTTTTCATCCCATCACCCTCTCTCTCCATCTCATTCCATCCCAAGCTTCCATGAGAGAAAAAAATTCTAAGGAGAGAAGAACTCAAGAGAAGGCCGACTCCATACCACCCAATCTCTCATCCTAGCCATTTAACCTTGATCATCCACCCTTAAAGAGCTAGCTTAGGAGCCAAGGACTCCAAGGAGCTAAAGAAGGAGTGATATAGGTGGGTGTTTTGTAGGATTAGATTTTAATTTTTGTGATGGACCAAGTGGTGCTTACTGATTAATGGTATGGATCCTATTTGGGACCCATCTTGATATATGTATTGTAAACCTAGGAGGGCCCATAGTAGCAGGGTCCCTCCATCGCACGCCATGTCTCTCTCTATTTCTCTCTCTCTTTCCCTGATTGATAGTCGACCTCGTTGCATGATTTTTATCCACACTATCCATTTAGCGGACTGCATCCGCTGTCAAACTCAGGGACCCACCTTGCTGCCGCATCCAGTTGGCCCACCTCGGCTGTCCGTTTGGACAGGCCTAGATCAAGGGAAAATACAATTATCAACTTGATCAGTGGGGTGGCCCACTGATGTGGACCCCACCATAGATATGTGTTGTATGTGCCCGCCCAGCAGCAGGCGCTGGTGAACGTAGGCAAAACAAAAACATTAGCTAATCCAAGACTCTGGTGGGCCACACCCTGCTGTATGTGAAATCAAGTCATCCATTTTCTGGACGTGCGAACCCTCGTGATATATGGTGTTATCTGCACTATATGTGAGGTAGACTCAAATCTTTGGTGGGCCACGCACGCGGACTCACCCATCATGTACATGTTGTATGCATACCGTCCAGATAGCCTAGACGGTAGGGGGCTCATGATGTATGTGTTGTATACACACCGTCCATGTGTGTGTGACCCACGTAATGTATTTGTGTTTTATCCCCATCGTCCATTGGACGGTGGGATCCACCATGATGTACGTGTTTCATCCGTGTCATCTAGGCCTGGAGACGTGGACCCCACCCTGATGAATGGGTTTTATCCTCACCGTACATCTGAGGATGGTGGGACTCCACCGTGATATATGTGTTTCATTAACGTCATCCATCTGTTTTATATCCACACCGTCCACTGTCTGGATAGTGGAGATCCTCCCTGTTGCATAGATGTCAACAAGTTCTATGGGTATGATCATGAGATATGTGTTTTATCCACCGTCCCTACATGTGAGATGGTGTGGCCCACCATAATGTATTGTTTGATCCACACCGTACACCATCTAATAGGACGGTGGGATGTCTCGTGATCCAAGTACTTTATCAGCACCGTCCAAACAGTGGAACCCCTTTGACATATGTGCCTATCCCTACCGTCCAAGTGGCCCACGTGACATATGTGTTTTATCCCTGCCATCCAGGACGGTGGAGCCTGCTGAGATGTATGAGTCTATCCACGCCGTCCACATGTGGACAATGGGACCCACATGAGGCTGGTGTTGTATTCACAACATCCATCCACCTTGTAGGCTTGAGATGGGAAATAAGACAGATCTGTCTATCAGGTGGACCACACAACAAAAGCAGAGGAGGATGATTGTCTACCATTGAAACCTGCTTGGGGTCACAGAAGTTCCAGATTAATATGAAATATGTTTTCCTCTGAATTCAGGTCTTTGTGACCTTATGAAATGGATTGGATGGAAAATAAACGTTATGGTGGGCCCGGTGAATTGTTAACAATGAAAATCATTATCTCCAGTGTTATTTGTGGTATGGTCCAGATGATATTCCGATATGATATTTGTGTGGCCCATTGTAATGTATGAAGAGGCCGATGTGATGTATATATTGCCCATATGATAAGGCCCATTATGATGTGTATGTGGCCCATGAGTGAGGTCTGATGTGATGTATATTGACCCATATGATGAGGCCCACTATGATGTGTATGTGGCCCATGAGTGAGGTCCAATGTGATGTATATTGACCCATATGATGAGGCCCAATAAGATGTATATGAGGCCCATATGATGAGGCCCAACGTGATGTATATTGACCCATATGATGAGGCCCAATATGATGTATATAAGGCCCAATGTGATGTATATTGGCCCATGTGACGAGGCCCAATATGATGTATATGAGGCTCATATGATGAGGCCCGATGTGTTGTATATTGGCCCATATGATGAGGCCCGATGTGATGTATATTGGCCCATATGATGAGGCCTGATGTGATGTATATAATATAAGTGCTATGGTTTCTAGCTCCTATATTGTCAAATTTTGTAGTGCCAAAACCTCTTGGAATCTGTCTTGTGTAGCTCATCTACATAATGAAGACTGTGCATCTCTCAAGGACAATGGTCTTTAGTCTATAGTTCAAGAACTTCAAAGGCAAGTGTACTTGTTCATGTTCAAGTATAACATTAAGTGTGAATTCTAGCTTTCAAGGTTCAAGATTTTCAAAGCTTCGTATAAGTCAAGACAACGTTCATAGACTTTAAATCTCAAGTTCAAGCTTCAGAAGTCTCAAGTTCAAGCTTCATCATATGATAAGATCTTAAGCTTCATGAACTTTGAAGAACGACTATGACTGAAGAAAAAGAAGATTCAATGTTCATACATCACTAACAAGGTATAAATGATCCTAGATTGACCTTAAGGTAGGTCATTTTGAATACATAATTCAATTAGATCATTTTATAAGTGTTTAGACTGTTTCTCGACTAGTCTTAGACTCTGTTTGACTAGTCCTATTACTGGCTTGACCCGTCCAAGAAATTCCTCGACCAGGCCTAAGTTTGTTACAAAATTTTGAAATTTTTTGTTAAGCCTCGACAGTCCTGGTGACTGCTCGACCGGTCGTATGAACAGTACTCGACTCGTGCTCGACCAGTCCTGCAGCCTCGACTCAAAGTCTAGCAACTAAATCAGGTTCCACACGACCAGTTGTTGATAGGTCACGACCAATCGTGGAGGTCCCTCGACCGATCGAGCAAGGTCTACGACCTGTCATGGAACGACTTTATCTTATCGCGCCCAAATTTTAAAAAATTGTTGGTCCTACGGCCAGTCGTACTGACCTCAGGACCAGTCGTAAACGCGATTTCTTCACTTATATATAGAGTACGACTTTCAGAGTTTGATATTCAATTCAAGCTAAATCAATACAACACTCTGAGAGATAAGTTAGTCATTATTGTAAGCTATATTGTACTCATTTAATATTCTCTTTAATTAGCTTTCTTTGTATTTGATTTTGAATTCTGCATTCTAATTTTATTTAAAAGATGGATTGTTATATTCCCATTTCTTGGAATCAAAATCAAATCAAGCTAGCCCAAGGTGATTTAATTTAAAATTAATTTAGAACCTAGAACCATTTCACAAGTGAGTGTGAACATTGAACTTCTACGTTGAACTTCTACTCCGATTTGGTTCTTCCGGGCTGCATCAAAAGAGAATATCCAGGTATCTTACATTTTTGTAAATTCTCTTTTGGTTTCATTGAGATTGTGCCAGAAAAATCTATCTATTTTGGTTTGTCTAAGGTGATCCAAAAAACTCAGAGTGTGGGGTTTTTTGAATTGTGTAACCCACTTGAAAGACACAATCGTGAGGGTTTTAGGTGAACCTTGAAAAACCTATTTTCATAGTGAATGTTAATATCCACTGTGTGAGGATATTAGGAGTGGAGTAGTTGTGTGGTTTTTGTTTAACAGTTGGTGTATACACCAGCGAACCACTATAATTTCTAGTCTTGTGGTTGAATGATTGTTTATTTTATTTTACGGATGTTAAAATTTTCCTTTTTGCATTTGTGGAGAATGTTGTAATTTCTTTTATGTAAGTGTGGGAATGTTGTAATAGCTTAGATTTCTTTCCTTGCTATTTATTTCTTTATTCCTCTACATCAGTTTGAGATTTTGATACACAGACCATTCTATTAAGGTTGTCCTGCCATAAACCCTTGGTGGTTGGTGTAAGGTTGTCCTTAGAACAATATCTGTATCAACCTCTCAATACTTGTATATTTGAGGTTGTCTTTAATTTCAGCATTGTGGGATTGTTTATTACTATCAGTATTTAATTTATTCAAATTTCGTTGTTAATATTTTAAATTTGGCATAGTCCTATTCACCCCCCCCCCCCCCCTCTAGGACATATAGCTCGGCCTTTTCAAGTGGTATCTGAGCCTATTAGCTCGTTTTAATTGTTATTTCTTTGGGATTAAATTCCTGAGCTAACTGATCTGAGCTTTGTAAGATGTCAAATTTTGATAGCCTATCAGTCACTAGGCCGCCACCATTTGATGGCTCCAATTATGCCTATTGGAAAGCCAGGATGAGAATTTTCTTAAAATCCATGGATGAGAGCGTGTGGCAAGCCACAGTGACTGATTGGACCCCTCCTACCACTGAAGTAACTGGTATCGATGGATCTAAAACTATGCGAATTACACCTTATTTCTCTTGGACCACTCTTCAGAAAAGTGAGAGTAGTGTCAATGCCAAAGCACTAAATATAATCACTTGCGCACTATCACCGGATGAATTCAAAAGAATTATATCCTGTGATACTGCAAAGCAAGCCTGGGATATTTTAGAAATGACAAATGAGGGAACAACAATTGTCAAAAAATCTAAAGTCGAAATCCTCACAACCAAATTTAAGGAAATACGTATGGAAGAAAGTGAAACTTTCATGGACTTTTATATTAGTTTGAATGACATTATCAACTCTATGTGGGGTCTTGGTAATAAAATCCCAGAAAGTAAAGTATGTGCAAAGATACTACGCTCACTACCTGAACGGTTCAATTCAAAGGTGACTGCGAGCCAGGAACTTCGTGATATGGATAATATGAGGGTAAAAGAATTAGTTGGCTCATTACAGACTTATGAGTTAACTTTTAAAGCTCCTAAAGGTAAATCAATTGCCCTTAAATCTTCTAAATATTTTTTCTCAAGAAAATTGTAGTAATTCTGATTTTGAAAAATTCTGAAGATGATATGGCCCTTTTAGCTAAAAAGTTTTATAAGATTTTCAAAAGTAAAAAGAGGGTTAATTTTCAAAAATCTAATGATAAGAAAAGACTTAAATCTAAAACTTGGAAATTTTTAAAAGATAGTCAATGTTACAACTACCATGAATATGGGCATTTAACAAACAAGTGTCCTAAAAAAGTCAAAGCTAAAAGGAAAGGTATGTTGACTACTTGGGATGAATGTTCCAGATCTGAAGCCTTTTCTGTGTCAGAAGATTCTGAAACCGAGTCGGGTAATGAAGTCAAAGCCCTTATGACTCTAACAAAGTTCACTTTTTAAGATAATGATGATTCAATTAGTGAAGAAAATCTGAATAGTGATCATGAAAATGAAGAAGATCTTCAAGATGCTTACAATGCCCTATACAAGAAAAGTTGTAAAATTGCCGTAAAACTAAAACTTCAAAAAGAAAAGTTTTCGAAACTTAAAGAAAATTTTGATACCCTTGTTTTAGAAAAATTCCACATTTCAGATTGTTTTGAAAAATCTAAGTGGATTTAGATTTCAAAACCTCCCTTATTGAAAATCTAAAATCTAAAAATGAAAAACTAAAACATGAAGTCTCTTCACGTTTGAGTTTAAAAGACACTTGGAGGTATGCCCAAGGTGATCCTAAGTTATAAAAACTCTTATCCGGATTCAGAAAATGTGGCAACCGATCTGGTTTAGGCTACAATAAAAGTATTCCTTCCAAACATAAGAATACACCTCCTAAGCTTGTGAAAGTAGAGTCTTCAAACTCAAAAGAGAAAAGCCTGAATCAAACTCATTTTTAAAATGCTGTCTTTTCAAACCTTAAAACCTAGAAGTAACCATATCAACTATAAAAATCAGAATCATAATCCTGTAGCTGAGAAAATTGTTGATTTACTTAAGGAGCTCTTAAAATCTAACTCAATGGGTTGGTTTTATATCAACTACAAACATAAGAAGACCGACTGTACTCCTAAACCCAAAACAGTTACGAAATGGGTTCCTAAGGTTACTTGCTTGGTTGCCCACACTACTTTCAAAGCTTCAAGCCATTCAAAGTGGTACCTAAACAGTGGACGCTCCAGGCACATGACTGGTGACAAAGGTCTGTTCACCAATCTTAAGGACATGACTGATAGTTCAGTCACATTTAGTGATGGTAGCAACTGCAGGATTATTGGCCAAGGTACGGTTTAACTTTTTAACCTCCCTTTATTTAAGAATGTTTTATATGTAAAAGGTTTAAAACATAACTTATTAAGCATTTCTCAAATATGCGATAAAAATCATAGCGTAAAATTTACTAACCTAGGGTGTGAAATTTTAAATAAAAACGGTTCTGTAATATTAACTGGTCGCAAAACTTTTGAAAACTTTTATATTGTAAGTGATTCTAGCTCATCTAATCTATCGTGTTACATGGTCCATACCAATGAGACCGAGTTATGGCATAAACGCCTTGAACATGTACACTACTGCAACTTGTATAGATTGAGCAAAAGAGAGTTAGTAAGAGGCCTACCCAAAATACAAAAAATAGATAAAATATGTGGCGAATGCCAGATTGGCAAGCAAACTAGGAGTTCTCACAAAAAGGTGGACTCCAATGCCACATCTAAACTGCTCGACCTTCTCCATATAGATCTTATTAGACCAACTAGAACGGAGAGTCAAGGTGGCAAGAAGTACATACTGGTAATTGTTGATGACTTTACCAGATATACTTGGATAGTCTTCTTAAGAGACAAATCAGAAACTCTCGATGAAGTGAAAAGGGTACTTAGACGTATCCAAACTGAAAAAGAGTCTCAAGTCTCTAAAATCCGTAGTGATCATGGATCAGAATTTGAGAATAACAATTTTGAGAAGTTTTGCAGTGACCAGGGAATATCACATGAATTCTCTATGCCCAAAATACAACGACAAAATGGTATAGTAGAAAGAAAAAATAGAGTGCTTTAAGAAGTGGCAAATGTAATGTTAAATAGTATGAAGCTCTCTAAAAATCTTTGGGCCGAAGCCGTAAATACTGCATGTTATATAATTAACCGCGTTTATACTAGAAAATCAAATAGTAAAATGGCTTATGAAATATGGTTTGATAAGAAGCCTACTGTCAAATACTTTCGAGTTTTTGGCAACAAGTGCTATATTTTACGTGACAGAGAAAATCTGGAAAAGTTTGACACCAAAAGTGATGAAGGGATATTTTTAGGCTATGCTCTAAATAGTCGAGCATATCGGGTTCTTAATAACAGGACCGGTGTAATTAAAGAATCCATTAATGTGGTTATTGATGATCACTTGAATACACCTGCCTCAAGTTCAGATAATAATGAAGTACTTCTAATTGATAAACCAGATTCTTCATCAAGTCAAAATAACTCTGAACTGAGGACTGTTAAAGGCCATCCAACTAATCAAATTCTTAGAAAGCCTCTCACTGGTGTACGCACTCGTAAACAACTAGAAGATATGTGTAACTATGTGTGCTTTACATCTTAAATAAAACCGGCTAATGTAAAAGAAGCTCTTACTGATGAAAACTAGATAGTTGCAATGCAAGAAGAGCTTAATCAATTTGTTAGAAATGATGTTTGGTGCTTAGTTCCTAGACCAAAAGATAAACATATTATCGGAACAAAATGGATTTTTAAAAATAAGTCTGATGAACTTGGTAATATAATTAGAAACAAGGCTAGACTAGTTGTACAAGGGTACACTTAAATTGAAGGCATCGATTATGATGAAACCTTTGCCCCAGTATCTCGTCTTGAATCAATCAGACTATTTATATCCATTGCTTGCTTTAGAAAGTTCAAAATTTATCGAATGGATGTAAAGAGTACATTTTTAAATGGCGATTTGCATGAAGAAGTGTATGTTGAACAACCAACAGGTTTTGAAGACCCTAAGAATACTGATCATGTCTATCGCCTAAAAAAGGCTCTCTACGATTTGAAACAAGCTCCCAGGGCATGGTATGAAAAGTTGACTAAGTTTTTGTTTAGTCATAATTTTCTAATGGGAAGTTGATAAGAAATTATTTGTAAAGAAACATAATGATCACATTTTAATAGTGCAAATTTATGTTGATGATATTATTTATGGATCTACTTGTGCTAACATGACTATTGAGTTTGCAGATCTTATGAAATTTAAGTTCAAAATGAGCATGGTTGGAGAATTGAATTATTTCCTAGGGTTGCAAGTTAAACAACAACCTGATGGTTTCTTTATTTCTCAAACCAAATATGCTCTGAACTTAGTTTAAAAGTTCGGATTTGAGAATGGGAAAATTTTCGATACTCCTATGAGTACGACCTTAAAACTCTCACAGGACTCTACAGGTAAGAGAGTTGATCCTAAATTATATCGCAGTATGATAGGTATTTTGTTATATTTAACTACGAGTCGACTTAATATTGCATTTAGTGTAGGAATTTGCATTAGATATCAATCTAACCCTAAAGAGTCACATTTAACTGTTGTTAAGTGGATTATGCGATATGTCGCAAGTTCAACTAATCTGGGTCTTTGGTATCCACATGATACTATTGTTCAATTAGCTGGTTACACTGATGCTGATTAGGCTGGTAACGTTGATGATAGGAAATCAATCAGTGGTGGTTGTTTCTATATAGGGAACTATTTAGTTTCTTGACAAAGTAAGAAACAAAGTTTCGTATCACTCTCAACTGCTGAGGCTGAATACATTACAGCAGGTAATGCATGTACTTAGCTTGTATAGATAAAAAGAATGTTAAGCGATTATGGATTACGGAATTGCACAGGAATCAATGGTTTTATATTGTGATAATTCCAGTGTAATTAATATATCTATAAATCCAATCCAGCATTCACGAACCAAGCACGTTGACATTAGATATCACTGCATCCATGAATAAGTGGAAGAAAAGACAATTTCTTTGGAATACATTCCAACCGAGACTCAAGTTGCTGACATATTCACAAAACTGGTCGACAAACGAAAGTTTTCTAAATTGAAATTTGATCTTGGTATATGCAATTAGAATTGATTATTCATGTATTTCTGTATTATATTGTATATATATTTGTTATTTTATATGTTTAAAATTTTAAATTTTAAGAAATTTGCATATTTTTGGCTGTGCACGACCAGTCGAGTGCATACTCGACCAGTCGTGGCACGACCGGTTGAGCATGTACTCGACCAGTCGTGTAGCGCGGGATGGTGCTTTATTTGGGGGGAAAATCTCTTTTTTCTTCATTTGGGTTTCTTCTCCAATGGGTCCTAGGTCGACTGGTCGAACCCATCTCCCTAGTTCTTTAAGGTTAGTGTTTTATTTCCATTTTCCTTGTAGATTCAAGTTCTAATCACTTCTTTTTCATCTTTAGAGTGATTTATTTCTTATTCTATTGAGGTTTTGGGGGTTTTCTTCTCCAAAATCTAATCTTAAGAAAACCTACTGTACCTCTTTTGCAACAACTTGGTTCCTTGATTTTCTTGTTGCAAATGGATAATAGAGGCAAAAAGAAAAGTTCACGAGGTCCTTCAACTTCTAGATCGACACCTATCACTAAGCATCACTTTCGGTCACCCGAAGATGATCCCTCCTATGTGCAGGATATTTGGTTGCACAATGTTATAGTTGAACTATTTGTTTATGTTAAACATCTAGCTCCATTTGAAATCCTTCCTTTTCTCCAATCTGTAGGATGAGATAACATTCTACATTGGGGTGGGCCGGCATACCGGTCCATTGCGCAAGCTATGTATGCATGTATTTCTGATTTTTTAACTAAAAATCTAACATTTATTATTGCAACTAGAGAAGGTTCGGTTAAAATAGACCCTCATTTGATCTCTGGTCTAATAGAAATACTTGTCAATGATGAAGGTATTCCCATTAGCACTCTAGTGGATAAACCATATGAATCTGAAAACGTATGCTTACTAGATTTTTGTGCAATATAGATGCGCAATGGAGTACTAATGGTAATGCGCTTGCTTCAAAGTATTTGTTACCCAGATACAAAGTCCTTCACAGGATTTTTATTTCAAATGTTTATCCCCGTTCTGGTAACAAAACTGAACTCAATACTTTGATGGTTTAGATTCTTCATTCCATTATCTCTGGTACAGCTGTATGTCTTCCTTCATTCATATGTTATTACATTATACAATTCCGTCTCCATCCTAGACACAGTGATATCCCTTTCACGTATCTTATAACTATGTTGGCCAGCCATTATTTAGTGGTTATGCTTGTTGGAGAGGCTCCCATTCAACACCTTATCTTCAACAACTCCAATATAAACTAAATGTATTTGAGGTTGGCCCCGGGCCAAGTCAATGTAGGAGCTGGTGGAGTTGATGCCGCAGATGCAGAAGAAGGTGATTTACCTCCAGTTGACATTAACATGGATGATATATTTGATGAGATCGAATCCGACTCTGCTGATGATCCTGATTATCAGCCTTCTGATTTCGCTGAGAGGTTGCATACTCTTGAGGAACAGGTGGCTCAGATCTGTGTAACCCAGGATTCTCAATTTGCTTATATGCGTAAATATATGAGGCACATTAATAAGGGTTTACATCAAATTGATTCATCTATTCTTGCTCCCTCTTTGGGATTTGATTAGTATTTTCTCATGTGATTTGTAATAGCTCTTATGATTCTTCTCTTTCTTTCAGTTTGTGAGATTGACTTTGGTTAAACTTTGTTGATGTTGGTTGATTATGCTTGAACATTACTTGCTTATGAATTTAATATTCTGACTATCTTGATTAATTATTCCCCATGACTCTTCTTATTCTTCCTTGTTTATCTACGTCCTAGTCCATGTATTGGTTTCTTCCTTTGTCATATTGTGACAAAAAGGGAGAGAATTTTGTCATGCTTGATATGTGGATATATGGATATGTAGTATATGGCATGTGGATTGTGGATGGATTGTGGATATATAGCCTTCTTTGTGTAAGGGGGAAGAGTAAGTAAGGGGGAGTATTGTTGGAGTATTTGATACGAATTGATGCCTGCTTTAACCTGTTTATATCTGATGCATGATTCTTTAACTGGTTTATATTGATAATTAGTGCATGATTCTTTGTGCATATAATATTTATGTTATTATGAAGTGTGTTTCGTAAAAAATTTAAGACAGGGGGAGATTTTAAGTGCTATGGTTTCTAGCTCCTATATTGTCGAATTTTATAGTGTCAAAACCTCTTGAAATCTGTGTCTTTTGTAGCTCATCTACATAATGAAGACTGTGTATCTCTCAAGGACAATGGTCTTTAGTCTTTAGTTCAAGAACTTCAAAGGCAAGTGTACTTATTCATGTTCAAGTACAACATCAAATGTGAATTCAAGCTTTCAAGCTTCAAGATTCAAGATTTTCAAAGCTTCGTACAAGTCAAGACAACGTTCGCAAGACAACGTTCCTAAACTTTGAATCTCAAGTTCAAGCTTCAGAAGTCTCAAATTCAAGCTTCATCATATGACAAGATCTCAAGCTTCGTGAACTTCAAAGAACGACTATCAACTAAAGAAAAAGAAGATTCAATGTTCATACATCACTAACAAGATATAAATGACCCTAGGTTGACCTTAAGGCAGGTTATTTTGAACACATAATTCAATTAGATAATTTTATAAGTGTTTAGACTGTTTCTCAACTAGTCTTGGACTCTGTTCGACTAGTCCTAGCACTGGCTTGACCAGTACTAAGTTTGTTACAGATTTTCAGAATTTTTTGTTAAGCCTCGGCCAGTCTTAGAGATTGCTCGACCGATCGTATGAACAATGCTCGACCAGTCCTACATCCTCGACTTAAAGTAAACAACTAAATCAGGTTCCACATGACCAGTCGTGAACAGGTCACGACCAGTCGTGGAGGTCCCTCAACCGGTTGACCAAGGCCTACGACCAGTTGTGGAATGACTTTATCTTATCGCACCCAAATTTTAAAAATCTATTGGTCCTACGACCAGTAGTGCCGACCTCAGGACCAGTCGTAGACGCAATTTCTTCACTTATAAATAGAGCACGAATTTCAGAGTATGATATTCAATTCAAGCGAAATCAATATGCCACTCTGAGAGATAAGTTAGTCATTATTTTAAGCTATATTGTGCTCATTTATTATTCTCTTTAATTAACTTTCTTTGTATTTGATTTTGAATTCTACATTCCAATTTTATTTGAAAAAGGGATTGTTATATTCCCATTTCTTGGAATCAAAATCAAATTAAGTTAGCCCAAGGTGATTTAATTTAAAATCAATTTAGAACCTAGAACCATTTCACAAGTGAGTGTGAACATTGAACTTCTATGTTGAACTTCTACTCCAATTTAGTTCTTTCGGGCTACATCAGAAATAGAATATCCAAGTATTTTACATTTTTGTAAATTTTGTTTTGGTTTCATTGAGATTGTGTTAGAAAAATCTCTCTGTTTTGGTTTGTCTGAGGTGATTCAGAAAACTCAGAGTGTGGGGTTTTTTAATTGTGTAAGCCCACTTGAAAGACACAATTATAAAGGTTTTATGTGAACCTTGAAAAACCTATTTTCATAGTGAACACTAATATCCACTGTGTGAGGATATTAGGAGTGGAGTAGTTGTGTGACTATTGTTTAACAGTTGGTGTACACACAAGCGAACCACTATAATTTCTAGTGTTGTGGTTGATTGATTGTTTATTTTATTATGTAGATGTTAAAATTTCCCTTTTTGCATTTGTAGAGAATGTTGTAATTTCTTTTATGCAAGTGTGGGGATGTTGTAATAGCTCAGATTTCTTTCCTTGCTATTTATTTCTTTATTCCTCTGTATCAGTTTGAGTTTTTGATACATGAACTGTTCTAGTAAGGTTGTCCTACCATAAACCCTTGGTGTTGGTGTAAGGTTGTCCTTAGAACAATATCTGTATCAACCTCTTAATACTCATACATTTGAGGTTGTCTTTAATTTCAGTATTGTGTGATTGTTTATTGCTATCAGTATTTAATTTATTTAAATTCCGCTGTTAATATTTTAAATTTGGCATAGTCCTATTCACCCCCCCTCCCCCCACCCCTCCCACTAGGACATATAGCTCGGCCTTTTCATATAAGGCCCATATGATGAAGCCCATTAAAAAGTATATTAGGCCCCTGTGTGAGGCCATGGCCTCACTATATTTTACACTTTATGTCAGCCACTCCTTGGAAGCAATGTTGGTTAAATGTCCACATTGATGGGCAATGATGGTTAAATGTCCACATTGTGACCTTCCTTTAAGCCCTTTGTTAGGCAGATTATCGATACCGATTATGAGTATATGATAGAATAACATTATGACACATGCCCATATGCATCATCTGCATGCTTAATATGAGATGTGGTTATCCATTGCATATGTCATTGGGCAGGTTGTTATGGGGCTCCTTGATAGGCGGAGTTATCCCACATGAGTGCACAGTATGCACAAAATTGATGTATGACTGGATTGTGTGACTCATACATCTTCCATTGTGTGTTGTGAGTGTTGTACGCCCTAGCGAAATTAGGGCCATAGTCTCCACAGGCATATCATGGAGGGTAGGATTGAACATCGGATACCTTTTCTTTACATGGGGTGCGATAGATGTCCCTAGGTGAAAGTCCCTAAATCTGACGGTACTGGAAGATGCTCCAATATCGAGACCGAGTAGATATATGAGCATATGAGGGCCGAATACCAGGAGGCCGCGTCTCCCACTGAGTCGTGGTCGGTTGGAAGGGGATGTGGCCTTACCCGCCCGAGGGTAGTGGGAAATTACTAGGCTGAGTCTGATCAGCTCATAAATGGGTCCGATATCGACGTGCTGGATAGGTATTGACAGACTATTGGTCAGGCGGATAGTGAGTATAACGCCCTAAAAATTGGGAGTCGAGCATAAACTCAACTCCCGAGTTCCAACGCATCACTTATGCAACAAAATGAATGATGATTGAATGTTGTTTGTATTAGTGTAGTGAACATGAGTGAGATTAAGCCAAAACAGCATATCATACTCCAGAGACAAGTGAGATAGCAGGTGGAAGACTGTGATAGATAAATAAAATATGTAAACTGTGGTGAGTCTCTAGAGTGTGATAAGGTTACTAGGTTAAAGAATTACAAATATAATTTCAAATTATACCAAGTTGTGGAAGTGTAATGTCTTCTATTCCAAATACCATAGCCCCGTCAATACAATACCAGGTCTTCATTGACCTGTTAGAGAGTTACATGTAGGAGGACTCCTCCTCAACATCATAGTAGTAGTACAGCTCTGCTTCATAAGCATCGCCATCATCTGAAACTCAAACAAATCTGGTTGGTGTGTACAACACCGTCCCGTAACGTGGGAGTGAGTGATCAACTCAGTGGAACAATAAAGCATAGGTTAACATGTTATTAATTCAGTCAAGCAGTAATGATAAAGTAGTACAATCAAACAATTCTAATTACTCTTATTTAATGCAAGTATGAAATGACATGATGAATGCCCTTGCCAAACCACCCTCATGCGACACCATCTTACGTTCGCTACATGCGTTCATCCCTCAGTGCTCCACATCTACCAGGCACATGCAGTGCGATGATGAGCATGGTTACCGAGTAGTTATTAGTCCATTTCACATAGCAGTATTGGGAAACTAAGGTACCTCCCTTGTATCATTCCCAAACATGATCCATTCCAGGGTCGTCAGTCCTAGTTAATCTCATACGATGGTGTGTTTCTAGGTCGCTGTAAAGGCTGCCAGGGCTGTTACGCACAATGGTTACACCACTCCCCCATCACCTCTTTAACAGTTCATCACTAAATTGAAACAGGCCTAGTTCATACTCTATACACTGCGGCAAAACTCGTCGCCTCACCGCAAATTCAGAGTATGCTCGAGGTCACTACAAAGGGCTGTCAGGGCTATTACACGCATTTGTTGCACCACTCCCCCATCACCTTATCAATGTAGGCCGACAGCACGAATATAGTGTCCCATACCACCATAATCGGCTCACGAGTCTAGTTGCTCACTGGTCACTACGGGGAGGCACATGGCCCCAGCGTAAGCCGACAGCTCGACCACAGTGTCCCATACCACCATGCCCGGCTCATGAGTCTTAGCAGATCGAGGTATCATGGTTAACGGGATTTCACTGGTAAGTTTGGTACCCTAGGTTCAAGCAGAGGCGTCCAAACATGGTTAACATACATAGGACACATCGGGTTACTTGACGAGCCTGACTAGCTCGAGCGCACAATCAACTGAACGACATGAAGTGGATAAGCACTTCGTGTGGCCTAACCACTGTCACTAACCGAAGTACGACTCGGGTTCGTCAAACACATCTTACGTGGCAAAATGAATCTTAACCATGATCTCAAGTCTCGTACCGATTATCTGGACTACAAACATAGTCTCAAACTCAATTAATCCTTATTTAGAGCATGTAGAGTAAAGCATATTAAACAAAGTAATTCAAGCAAGTTAACAAGAATGTCATAAGGCATGTTATAAAGCATGTTATAAAACATGTTATAAAGCACTATATAAACATGAATACAAACACATATATTTCATAAGTAAGTGGTTAAAGTTAATAACCCACATGGAAGAAATCATACAGGTCTCTAAGGTAGTTGAGAATCCCATCTCAACACCTACCTAAGGCATCATCATCCAAACACTTACTCTCACAACATTTTCACAAACACTTAGCATACACTATTTCAACATTCATAGTGTACATTAGCAAAACATGTATTAGGGCGAATCCTTTTGCCAAACAAGTATTTTATCCATATATAATATATTCATACAGCAATTAATCATGGAAAACATATTTTCAAAATCTATACGTATACGGTACTTTCTAGAATACACTATTTCAACATACATAGTGTATATTAGCAAAACAGGTATTAGGGCGAGTCCTTTCGCCAAACAAGTATTTTATCCATATATAATATATTCATACAACAAATAATCATGGCAAACATATTTTCAAAATTTATATGTATACGGTACTTTCTACAAATACCTAGAATATGTAAAATTTTATATTCTATGTCTTTAATCGAAACAGAAAACTGACAGTACTTTGTACATGTGCAATTGTATGCAGATCATGAATCTATCATTATCTGACATTGAAAGCGTTGAAAACCATAACCTATATACCTAAAGTCTACACCTTTTACCGTAGAATCATAACGAATACGATAGTTTTGCTAAGCTTCCATATTCGGCAGTTTGGTAACCTATATAATGAAATAGGTTAGCTATTTCATAACCTACAACCTTCACAACTCCAAAACAGATTAGGGTTAGGGTTTCTTACCTAGAAACAAAGTCGGATTTGCCGGGAAAGCGATAAGAATGGAGTGGTGGAGCTTAGGTAGTGGTAGGAAATAGTAGCAGGGAGTTTCTCCCACTTCTCTCACACTTTCTCTCTCTTTTCTCTCTTCTCTCTCTAGGGTTTCTCTCAAATTCGTATGGCTGTGAGAGAGAGGGTTCTAAGGTCCTTATATAGCCTAAAAACACTCTAAAATAGACTTATGGTCAAGGTATACATAGGTTATAACCAAAGCGAGCTAGTTTCAGCTCAACGGAGGACTTCTGGCGGCCCCCCTCGAGCCAAAAGTTAGACTTAAGCTCACAGACACTGGATCCAGGTGGTGTTAAGTTGTTATTTCCGTCGGATTTCCAGATCGTACATGGTGGACCAGTTTCAGTTCAACGGTTAGTGGATCTTGATCGGAGATTCCGAGTATATGGATATGTTTGGGGAAATATCCCTGATCCGAGGGTGTAATTTGGCCTGATTCTGACGGTCTGGTTGCTTAATACTGATCCACAAGCAACAAGTCTCAGATTTCACTATTTTGAATTTAATTTAGAATTATTTTCACATTTCTCACACTCCCCGCTCCGAGCTCAAGCGAATAGCGTTGGGACACTATCTGGATTTGATTTCTGAGATGGTTATCAAACCCAGCAAGGCGGTCCTAATTCCTTAACTTGGTGTTAATCGGACTTCCGACGTGTGGTCCAAATCTGATACGGAGTTTCAATGTGCTCCCGAGAGTAACTGGATAATGAGATTGATCCTAGATTTTAGGGTAACCTAACGTCAAATTTCTACAGGTTTTGGGTCTTGCAAATCGTATTTAAAGTGGATAAAATGGATTTCGTAGCTAATCTAGTTTAGCATTTAGTTACTTTGTCTCATTTCTAAAGGATTTAGTCCTATAAGATTTCTGTCTGAGGTGGTACTTAGTCCTTTGTAGTTTGTATATAAAGTGATCCAAGTTATATTACTTAGCTAGTTTAAGATAGTGTCTAGGGTGAAAGTACTTAGAAAAAAATTGAAAGATCAAGGTGGTGAATGGTGGGATTTGTGAAGGAAATGGGTTCAAAAGCGGTTTTAGACTTTGGGATTGAGTTCTGACAAGTTAATAAGGTGTTAGGATCGACCCATTACCTAAGGACGTCTAATTCCATGTTGACAAAAATTCGGGATGTTACAGTGAGGTTTCCTACGCTCACTTGGATTGAGCGCCTGGGGAGGGGCAGTGCCATTTGGAGAGTACTAGACCCCGGTGATTATCCAGATTGAGAACTGTACTGATATATGAAGATCCAGTGATGAGTCATATTAATATGTGGATTTGGATGAGGATTGGTATGCTTGAGTTGCATCTCACATTGCATGGCCTTTGGTATGGCCATAACATTCACGCCTTGCATCGTATAACCTTGTTACAACTGATAGTAGTCATAGATTTACCAGCATATTTTCACATTACTCTGATCTTACATATTTGCATTACTACTTGCGCACACACTTTCACTGCCCTCTAAGCTTTCTATAAGCTTATACACGATTGATGCATGCTGGTGACGCTAGGGCCCCGCAACAGCATTGAGCTTGGAGCATACAATCGACTTTAGGAGATTTTGTTTATCGATATTGTATTTCCCTTAAGGATTGTACTCAAAGTTTTTGGATCTTATTGGATTTCTGATGATGTTGTTGGTTGTTGTTTGTGGGTTATGCTTATGGTTATGCTTATTATGAATCATATTCACGTTGAAAATCCTCCTTGTAGGATCCCAGGATCGGAACCTGGTATATGGGTACTGAGAGCCAAGAATATGGTAATACGGAGGCTGTCAGTGCCAGATTCAGCGATCAAAAATTTTATGACCCTGGTTTCCAAGTTTGGGGCATGAAAGAAGTTGGTATCAGAGCATAACTTGAGAATAACTGAGAACAACATCACACGTCTACTATGAGTTTAGAATGATTAGGTCCCGAGTTCGGATAGCTTAGCAATCTTCTGTTTTAGGCCTTTAATGTGCATGACTTCGAGAGTTTTCAAGGTTGATAGGTGCCTTTGTTCTTCCCTATAGGACATGCTGCCTAGGAAAGCCACCCGAACGACTCCCTCTCCACCACCTGTGACTCCCGCTCTACCTCTTGCAACTCTCACTCCACCACCAGAGATCCCTGCTCCCCAGCCTGAGGATGTCGCTCCTCTACCCGAGACCGGTGCGGATCCGTCCCTACCCGTGAGTGCCTCCCAGTTACAACAGATGTTATAGGTCATGATATCTGCCCTCAAGGGGCAGGCCTGCAGGAACCTCATTGTTACGTAAGCCCAAGCAGAATAGGAGCACTCGAGCACCCTTCTTTGAGAGTTCTGACAACTAAATCCCCCACGTTTCCAGGGTGAGCCAGACCTAACAGTACCCAAGAGATGACGCTCCGAGGTGGAGAAGATTTTTATATGATGGGATGTACGACCCAACAGCGGGTCCGGTTAGCTATATTTCTTCTCCAGGATGAGGCCAATCAATGATAGACCTCCGTTACCAGTGCTGCAGGGCCTGATTTTATCTGGACATGAGAGGATTTCATAGACCGATTTAACCGACAGTATTTTCCTAACCACATTCAACGACAGCGTGCGCTAGAGTTCGAGACTCTGATGCAAGGGGATATGATGGTGGCCCAGTATGCAGCTCATTTTGTAGCGCTCTCCAAATTTGTGTTGTGCCTGATTGATGAGGAGGAGCGGAAGGCCCACTGTTTCGAGAACGGCTCACGTTATGGTCCTTGAGGTTGTGTTGTTGGGCATGAGCTCCCGACTTTTAATGTGGTAATATGGAGGGCCCAAATTTATGAGACTAAGTGGGCTGGCATGCATAGCGACCGTGATCAGAGGAGAGACCGAAAGAGGTAGGCCCCCTCTGGTAGCTCCCAGCAACATCGGCGGCTGTATAGGTACAGGAGCCACCCATCTGCCAGAGCACCAGCGGTACCAATGTCACCCCACCGCCACCCCACAGGTCATTCACAGGGACTTGTTTTGGATGTGGTGGGACAGGGCACCGCAGGTATGAGTGCCCTCACTTCGATCAGCACAACCGAGAGCACCTCAACAACCTCCACAACAGTAGTAGCGACCGCAACCACCTTACCTGCCAAGGCCCCATTAGCAGCTGAGATAGCAGTATAGGCCGCCTCAACAGTAGCAACACCCTCAGAGGGGATAAGCACCTCCCCAGTCAGCTCAGGCTAGGTTCAATGTGGCTCATTAGGACCCACAGTCCTCTAGAGGAGTCGTTGAGGGTATTCTCCCTGACTTTGCATGCATCGCCCAAGTTTTATTTGATTCCGGTGCTTCGCATTTTTTTATGTTTGAGGGATTCTGCCATTTGACTGGATTGCCGATAGAGTCTACTCGCAAGGGGTAGATCGTATCGATGCCCTTGGAGAAAACTGCAGTGTTAGGCCGCTTCTGTTCGTCTTGCCCCGTGTTGGTGGGAGGTATTTTCTTACCCGCCGACTTGTTTATGCTGCCGATATCAGATTTTGATGTTATCCTAGGTATGGATTGGCTTGCTGAGTACCACGTCGTCTTAGGCTGCTCTACGAAGACAGTTACATTATGTATACTGAGGTTGCCATAGTTCCAGTTCATTATCGAGCTCAGAGGAGAGCCGTTGTCTTGTTTGATGTCCTGCGCTGTTGAGAAGCCCGTTGCCTTATGTATCGGCCAGCTGCCAATCGTTTGCAATTTTTCTAATGTATTTCAGGAGATTCTAGAGTTGCCGCCGTGTCGGCATACTGAGTTCTAGATTGATCTTGTGCCTGGTACCATGCCAATCTCGAAGGCCTCGTATCTTATGACACCAATGGAATTGCGAGAACTATAGCGGTAGTTGGACGAGTTGCGTGAGTTGGGATTCATTCGTCCGAGCAGTTTACCATGCAGAGCGCTGGTACTCTTTGTCAAGAAAAAGGATGACTCGTTGAGGCACTGCGTGGATTACCGTAAGCTTAACCGGGTCACGATCAAGAACAAGTATCCCTCCCGAGGATCAATGATTTATTTGATTAGCTGCAGGGTGCACAGTTCTTTTCAAAGATTGACCTGCGTTCTAGTTATCATCAGATTTCGGTCCAGGAGGAGGACATCTCGAAGATGGCTTTTAGGACGCATCATGGTCATTTTGAATTTCAGATCATGTCCTTCGGATTGACAAATGCGCCCACAATATTCATGCAGTTGATGAATGAGGTCTTCCGTCCGTATCTCGATCAGTTTGTTATGGTATTCATCGACGACATTTTGATATATTCGAGGACCCATGAGGAGCATGTGCAGCATATGGAGATTGCATTACAGACTCTCTGTGCCTACCAGCTATATACGAAGCTGGAGAAGTGTGAATTTTGGCAAGAGAAAGTTAAGTTCCTCGGTCACGTGGTGATGAGGGATAGTGTCGCAGTGGATCGCTCGAAGGTTAAGGCAGTGCGTCAGTGGGGATAGCCCACGAATGTGTCCGAGATATGTAGTTTTCTTGGTTTGGTGGGCTACTACCGATGTTTCATTGAGGGCTTCTCTTGTATTGCAGCCCCGTTGAACAGGTTAACTCTGAAGGGCGCAGAGTTTGTTTGGAGTTATGCATGTGAGGGAGCATTTATGGAGCTGAAGGACCACCTCACGTCCACTCCTGTCCTCACTCTTCCCTCTAGGAGTGAAGGATTTGTTATATTTACCGATGCTTCGAATGTTGGTTTGGGGTGCTATCCTGATGAAGCGCGGGAGGTCAGTGTCTTATGCGTCTCTCCAACTCAAGCTCCATGAGCCGTACTACCCCGCACATGATTTAAAGCTGGTAGCAGTCGTCTTCGCACTGAAGGTGTGGAGGCACTATCTCTATGGGGTTAGGTTCGAGCTCTTCTCCGACCACAAGAGCTTAAAGTATCTATTCTCTCAATCCGAGCTGAACATGAGGCAGAGACGTTGGATGGAGCTCTTGAAGGACTATGATTTTGATCTCTAATACCACCTAGGCAAGGGAAACATGGTGGTAGATGCCCTCAGTCGTCAGCCACGGAGCCTGCTGGCTTACATGATGATTCAGGAGTGGAAGATGCTTGAGGATGTGGCAGCATATGACTTCGAGATCAGTTTGTAGTCTTCTATTTTGCAGTTATAGTCAATTCAACCCTCTCTTGTCGTAAGGGTGATCGAGGCTCAACAGACAGATGATTCATTATAGAGTGATAAGACAAAGGCGACATCTGAGAATCAGTCAGATTGGCAGATTGGTTCTAATGGTGGACTTCGCTTCAGAGGCCGAGTATGTGTCCCGGATATTCCAGAGTTGGACAGAGATCTTATGACCGAGGCACATCGATTGCTGTTTTCTATCCACCCTAGCTCGACGAAGATGTACCATGATATGAGTCGACAATATTTTTAAGCGGGGATGAAGTGCTAGATCGTCAGTTTTGTAACTAAGTGTGACACATGCCAGCGTGTCAAGGCTGATTATCAGAGACTCCCTGGTCCATTACAGCCATTGAGCGTCTTGACGTGGAAGTGGGAGCACGTGTCGACAAATTTCATTATGGGCGTGCCGAGGACTTAATGCAGTCATGACATCATCTGGGTTGTTGTGGATTGCCTGACGAAGTCGCCACATTTTCTTGCAATTCGTACGACCTGGTCTTTGGATCGGCTTACGAGATTATTCAGCAAGGAGATTGTGAGACTGCACGGCATTCCAATTTCGATCGTTTCTGACCGAGACCCGAGGTTTACGTCTTAATTTTGGGGGAGCTTTCAGAGAGCGATGGGGTCTATTTTGCAGCTCAGCACCGCATATCATCCGCAGACCGATGGGTAGACCGAGAGGGTTAATTAGATCCTTGAGGATATGTTTTAAGCTTGCGTGATTTACTTCGAGGGTAGTTGGGATGAGCATCTGCAATTGGTGGAGTTCACATATAACAACAGCTATCAAGCGACCATTGGCATGACTCCTTTTGAGGCATTATATGACAAACTGTGCAGATCACCGAGTTGTTGTACCGAGGTTGGAGAGCAACGTCTCTAGGTCCTGAGCTTGTGCGGCAGACATCAATGGCCATTGATATCATCAGGAAGAGGATGCACACAGCTCAGAGCCGGCAGAAGAGATTTGCTGATTACCGACGGTGTCCCCTGGAGTTCGCTGTTAAGGATAAAGTGTATCTCAAGGTCTCGTCCATGAAGGGCGTAGTTCAATTTGGAGCGAAGGGCAAGCTTGCCCCGAGATTCATATGACCTTTCGATATCACTGAGTGCGTTGGTGTCATGGCCTATCGGCTTGCCTTACCATCTTAATTATCTGGCGTCCATGACGTTTTCCATGTCTCTGTGTTGAGGAAGTGTGGGTCAGACACCATTCCAATGATTGATTGGCAGCTACTAGAGGCTTGTGAGGACTCTTCTTACATTGAGCAGCCAGTTCGTATCCTTGATCGGAAGGAGCAGGTCCTCCGAACCAAGGTCATTCCCTTGGTGAAGGTGCAGTGTGGTCACCATTCTGTTGATGAGACGTCTTGGGAGCGTGAGGCTGAGATTTGAGAGCGTTATTCCCATCTCTTTGATGATTGATTATATGTTGTATCTTGAATACTGTCTCCGATTATATATGATGTTATGTTTCCTCTTCCTCATGAGTTATGTCTAGTTATGATGATTGTGTAAATTTTGAAGACAAAATTTTTATTAGGAGGGGAGAGCTGTAAGGCCCGTATCATAGTCCGTATCGTTCCTTAATGTAAGTGTTATGATTTGACTCCTCTTTGATTGTCAAATTTTGTGTGTCAAAACTTCTTCGTATGTCTTTTGTTTATATCTTGATAAAACTATTCGAGACACCACGTCAAAGAATTCTTCAAGCTTCATGATAGTTCAAGCTATAATGTAGAAGATATTAAAGAAGAGCTCAGGGTCAAGACTCAAGTTCAAAGTGCAAGTGGAAGATCAAGATTCAAATATAAGTACGGGACTCAAGTACAACTTAAAGTGACATTAAAGCTTGTGAAGTAGTCAAGCTACATCAAGAAGAACTTAAGCTTCATCATGATTAAAGTCTAAGCAAATGAAGTGTTTAATGTCCATACTTCATGTTCCAAGTTTGATAGACCATTAGATTGACCTTAGGGTAAGTCACTTTGGATACGTAATTCATTTGAATATTATTACATGGTTTTGATCTATTCTAAGACCAGTCCTAAACCTTATTCGACCAGTCCTAGCACTGGTTCGACCAATCTAAGAAGTTTCAGGACCAGTCCTGAAATTGTTGTATTTTATCAGATTTTCTGGTTCGGCTTCGACCAGTCCTAGAGTCTGCTCGACCGGTCATGGGATGGTCTCGACTCAACCTTCGACCAGTTGTAAAGCTTCGACTCAAACTCCAGTGACTAAATCAAGTGTCACACGACCAGTCGTAGAGAGGTCTCGACTGGTCATGGACTGCTTTCGACCAGTCATGGACTACCTACGACCAGTCGTACAACTGTCTGATGCGATCGTACTCAAAAATTCAAAAATCAGTTTATTCCAAGATTGGTCGTGGTGACCCTACGACCAGTCGAAGACGAATTTCTTCAGCTATAAATAACACATGAATTTCAGAGTTTTGATATTGAAAATTAAGTGAATTCAAGGCTCCACTCTAAGATAAGTTTGTGTTTGTTTTTAAGCTATTTTGTGTATAATTGCTTTCTCTTTTTACTAGCTTATTTAATTTGATTTTGTTCCTATATTCCAATCTCATTTGAAAAGATGAACTGCCTTATTCCTTCTTCTTGGAATCAAAATCAAATATAGCTACGCCCAATTGGTTTAAATCTAAAATCAATTAGAACTTAGAACCATATTAAAGTGAGTAGTGGACATTGAACTTCTATATTCGAACATCTACTCCGATTGGTTCTATCGAGCTGCTACGAAAATGAGAAATTCAGGTATTTTACAGTTTTGTAAATTCCATTCTATTTTGGTTTTTGTTTGGGATTCACCAGAAAAATCTTAATTTGTGTGGTTATCTGAGGAGAGCCAGAAAACTCAGAAGTGTGGGTTTTTGAATTGTGTAAGCCCAAGTTAAAAAGACACAATTGTAAAGGTTTTGGGTGAACCTATGAAAACCTATTTGATAGTAAACGCTAATATCCCCCGTGTGAGGATATTAGGAGCAGAGTAGCATTCTGGGTGGCTGTTGAAAGACAGTTGGTGTACACACAGGCGAACCACTATAACTCTTTGTCTTGTGGATTGAATGCTTGCTTAAATTTCATATCATTTATCATTCAATTTTGTGGAATGTACGTATGGATGTGAATGTTGTAACAATTTACATTTCAAGCAAGTGTGGGGAGTGTTGTAATAAGTTAGATCTTTATTTCTGCACTTTATTTCAATTCCTTGCTATTTAGTTATTTCTATTCAGATTGAGTTATTGATTCAAAAGATATTCTAGAAATAAGGTTGTCCTACCATAAGCCCATGTTTATTATGGTGTAAGGTTATCCTTAGAACTGAATTTGTATCAACCTCTCAATAATTATTTATTGTATTTGAATTGATTATAGCATTATGAATTGATCTATAGTTGTAAGGCTATCTATTTATTTTTATTCCGCGGATTTTATTTTAATTTGGCATAGTCCTATTCACCCCCCTCTAGGACATATAGCTTGGCCATTTCACTTAGGATCCCCCGTCTAGGTCGAATTCCAGTAACCCGCGACCCGTAGATAGCATTTACACGTAACCCTGAGTCACACCTTATCAACCCGAACTGGCTCGACTCAAAACTTTTACCTTAGCGACTGCACCATCGCCGTGGTTCCAACGCTGTATCTCGCGCGCCAATGCGATACCCAGGCCAGGAGTTGGGAGCTTGAGTTTATTTCAAGGAAAACGCCGCGCTTAGCGAATTTCGAGAGAATCTCTACGACCCATCACATCAATCAATCAATCACAAGTCAAGTACAAAATCCATCCCTCTCTTAAATAAGCCTTACCCAAAGTCAACTCTCCCTCTCTCTCTCTCTCTCTCTCTCTCCACCCATCCATCCAAAATTTAACCAAGCCCATACCCTCCATGTCATTTTCTTACAACATCCATTCCTTCCATCCTTTTCATCCCATCACCCTCTCTCTCCATCTCATTCCATCCCAAGCTTCCATGAGAGAAAAATTCTAAGGAGAGAAGAACTCAAGAGAAGGCCCACTCCCTATCACCCAATCTCCCATCCTAGCCATCCAACCTACATCATCCACCCTTAAAGAGCTAGCTTAGGAGCCAGGGAGTCTAAGGAGTTAAAGGAGTGATATAGGTGGGTGTTTTGTAGGATTAGATTTCAATTTTTGTGATGGACCAAGTGGGGCCTAATGATTGATGGTATGGATCCTATTTGGGACCCATCTCGATATATGTATTATAATCCTAGGAGGGCCCATAGTAGCGGAGTCCCTCCATCACACACCGTCTCTCTCTCTCTCACTCTTTCTCTCTATTTCTCTCTCTTTCCTGATGGATGGTCGACCTCGATGCATGATTTTTATCCACGCTATCCATTTAGCAGATCGTATCCGTTGTCCAAATCAGGGGCCCATCTTGCTGTCGCATCCAGCCAGCCCACCCTGGTTGTCCATTTGGACAGGACAGGACGAAGGGAAAATACAATTATCAGCTTGATCAGTGGGGTGGTCCACTGATGTGGACTCCACCATATATATATGTGTTGTATGTGTACCGTCCAGCAGTAGGCACTGCTGAACGTAGGAAAAACATAAACATCAGCTTTTCCAAGACTTTGGTGGGCCACACCATGTGGGCCTACCCTGCTGTATGTGAAATCTAGCTGTCCATTTTCATGACGTGCGGACCCTCGTGATGTATGGTGTTATCTGCACTGTCCGTGAGGCAGACTCAAATCTTTAGTGGGCCATGCACGTGGACCCATCCATCATGTATATGTTATATCCATACCATCCAGATAGCCCTGATGGTAAGGGCCTCATGACGTATGTGTTGTATACACACCGTCCATCCGTGTGTGACTCACGTGATGTATGTGTGTTCTATCCTGACCGTTCATCTGGACGGTGGGATCCACCATGATGTAGATGTTTCATCCCTGCCGTCCAGGCCTGGATACATGGACCCCACCCTAATGAATAGGTTTTATCGTCACCGTCCATTTGAGGATGGTAGGACTCCACTGTGATATATGTGTTTCATCAACGCCATCCATCTGTTTTATATCCACACCGTCCACTATCTGGATGGTGGAGACCCTCCCTAATGCATAAACATCAGCAAGTTCTATGGGTATGATCATGAGATATGTGTTTTATCCACCATCCCTGCACGTGGAATGGTGTGGCCCAAAATAATGTATTATTTGATCCATACCGTTCACCGTCCAACAGGACACTGGGTCATCCCGTGATGTAAGTGCTTTATCAACTTTGTCCAAACAGTGGGACCCCTTTGACATATGAAGTGGCCGACGTGACATATGTGTTTTATCCCTACCATCCAAGATGATGGGGCCTGCTAAGATGTATGAGTCTGTCCACGCAGTCCACACATGGACAGTGGGACCTACATGAGGCTAGTGTTGAATTCACACCGTCCATCCACCTTGCAGGCTTGAGATGGGAAATAAGACAGATCTGTCTATCAGGTGGACAACACTGTAAAAATAAGAGGAGGATGATCGTTTGCCATTGAAACCCGCTTGGGGTCACAAAAGTTCTAGATCAATATGAAATTCGTTTTCCTCTTAATTCAGGTCTTTGTGACCTTATGAAACGGATTTGATGGAAAATAAATGTTATGGTGGGCTCTGTGAATTGTTAACAGTGAAAATCATTATCTCCACTGTTATTTGTGGTATGGTCCAGATGATATTCCAATATGATATTTGTGTGGCCCGTTATAATGTATGATGAGGCCGATGTGATGTATATATGGCCCATATGATGAGGCTCATTATGATGTGTATGTGGCCCATGAGTGAGGTCCAATGTGATGTATATTGACCTATTTGATGAGGCCCATTATGATGTGTATGTGGCCTATGAGTGAGGTCTGATATGATGTATATTGACCCATATGATGAGGCCCAATATGATGTATATGAGGCCCATATGATGAGGCCCGACATGATGTATACAAGGCCCGTATGATGAAGCCCATTGAAAAGTATATTAGGCCCTTGTGTGAGGCCATGGGCCCCACTATATTTTAGGATTTACATAGGTCACTCCTTAGAAGCAATGTTGGTTAAATGTCCATATTGTGACCTTCCCTTGGGCCCTTTGTTAAGCTAATTATCGATACCGATTATGAGTACGTGATAGTATAGCATCATGACACATACCCATATGCATCATTTGCATACTTCATATGAGATGTGGTTTACCATTGCATATGCCATTGGGCAGGTTATTTTGGGGCTCCCTGATAGGCAGAGTTGTCTCACATGAGTGCACAGTATGCGCAAGATTGATGTATGACTGGATTGTGTGACTCATGCATCTTGCATTTGTGTTGTGAGTGTTGTACGCCCTAGAGACATTAGGGTCATAGTCTCCATAGGCTTATCGTGGAGGGTAGAATTGGACACCAAAAATTGTCTCTTTACATGGGGTGCAATAGATGTCCCTGGGCGAAAGTCCTTAAACCTAACGATATCGGAAGATGCTCCAGCATCGAGAATGAGTGAATACATGAGCGTACGAGGGCTACATAATAGGAGGCCGCATCTCCCACTATGTCGTGGTCGGTTGGAAGGGGGTGTGGCCTTACCCGCTCAAGGGTAGGGGGCAATTGTTAGGCTGAGTTTGACCAACTCGTAAATGGGTCTGCTATCAACATGTCAGATAGGTATTGGAAGACTATTAGTCAGGCGGATAGTGAAGTTTCCTATGTGCGCTTGGACTGTGCGCTTGGGGAAGGGGCAGTGCCATTTGGAGTGTACTAGACCCCGGTGATTATCTAGAGTGAGAACTATACTGATATATGATGCTCCAGTGATAAGCTGCATTGATATGTAGATTCAGATGAGGATTGGTATCCTTGAGTTGCATCTCGCATCGCATGACCTTGCTATGGCCGATAGTATTCATGCCTTGCATCGCATAACCTTGGTATGACTGATAGTATTCATGGATTTACCAGCATATTTCCGCATTACTTTGAAATTGCATATTTATATTATTACTTATGCACACACTTTCAACACCCTCTAATCTTTCTATAAGCTTATGCACGATTGATGCGTGCAGGTGACACTAGGACATCGTAGCAGCATTGAGCTTGGATCATACAACCGACTTCTGAAGCTTTTGATTATCGATATTGTATTTCCCTTATGCATTACACTCAAAGTTTTGATCTTAGTGGATTTGTGATGATTTGTTGGTTGTTGTTTATAGGTTATGCTTATTAGGAATCAAATTCACATTGAAAATCCTCCTTGTAGGATCCCAAGATCGGAACCTGGTATATGGGTGCTGGGAGCCGAGAATGGGGTACTACGAAGGCTGTTGGCGCCAGATTCAGTGATCGAGAATTTTGTGAGCCCGATTTCCGAGTTTGGGGCATGATAATAACACTGAAGGTGTTTTTTTTTATCAGACCGAATTAAGGCTCGATTGTAGAAGAATATCTAGATAAGTATATTTACGTTTATTTATTTTTGTAAATCTCTTTTTGGTTTTTGAGGTTGTGCCAGAAAAATCTCTCTTATTTTTTGGTTTGTCTGAGGTGATCCAAAGAATCTCAAAGTGTGGGGTTTTTAAATTGTGTAAGCTCACTTGAAATATACAATTGTGAAGGTTTTAGGTGAACCTTGAAAAATCTATTTTATAGTGAACACCAATATCCACTATGTGAGGATATTAAGAGTGAAGTAGTTGTGTGGCTGTTTTTCTAAACAGTTGATGTACACACAAGCGAACCACTATAATTTCTGGTGTTGTGGTGGTTGGTTGATTGTGGCTTTGTGTGAATGTTGTAATTTCTTTTTAAGCCTTTGTGGAGAATGTTGTAATCTCTTTTATGCAAGTGTGGGAATGTTGTAATAGCTCAGTTTTTTTTCTTTGCTATTTTTATTCTCCTCTTTATTGGTTTGGGATTTTGATACACGGACCATTCTAGAAATCAAATTGTCCTACCATAAGACATTGGTTTTTGGTGTAAGGTTGTCCTTAGAACAACATCTGTATCAACCTCTCAATACTTGTACATTCGAGGTTGTTATTCATTTATGTTTTGTGGGATTATTAAGTGTTATCTTTATTTATATATGTCTAATTCCACATTTAAAATTTTAATTTGGCATAGTCCTATTCACCCCCACCCCCCACCCCCCCTCTAGGACTCTTAGCTCGGCCTTTTTAAGTGGTATCAAAGCCTAATAGCTCATTTCTATCTTTGTTATTTGGATTATATTCCTGAGTTAATTGATCTGAGCTTTTTAAGATGTCAAATTTCGATAGCCTTTCAGTCACTAGGCCTCCACCTTTTGATGGCTCCAATTATGCCTATTGGAAAGCCAGAATGAGAATTTTAAAAAAATCCATGGATGAGAGCATGTGGCAAGCCACAGTGGCCAATTGGACCCCTCCTACCACTGAAGTAACTGGGACTGATGGATATAAAACTTTAAAAGTCACACCTTACTTTTCTTGCACCGCTCTTTAGAAAAGTGAGAGTAGTGTCAATGCAAAGGCTTTAAATGCAATTACTTGCACACTATCACCGGATGAATTCAAGAGAATTATATCCTATGATACTGCAAAACAAGCCTGAGATATCTTGGAAATGACACACGAGGGTACAACAATTATCAAGAAATCTAAAGCTTAAATCTTCACAATTAAATTTATGAAAATACTTATGGAAGAAACTGAAACGTTCATGGACTTCTATATAAGATTGAATGACATTGTCAACTCTATGTGAGGTCTTGGTGATAGGATCACAGAAAGTAAAGTTTGTGCAAAGATACTGCGCTCATTGCCTGAACGGTTCAATTCAAAGGTGACCGCGATTTAGGAACTTTGTGATACAGATAATATGAAGGTAGAAGAATTAGCTGGTTCTTTACAAACCTATGAGCCAAAAGGTAAATCCATCGCCCGAGTCTTCTAAAATTATTTCTCAAGAAAATAGTAATAATTCTAATTTAGAAACTTCTGAAGATGATGTGGCTCTTTTACCTAAAAAGTTTTATAAGATTTTTAAAAGTAAAAGGAGGGTTGATTTCCAAAAACCTACTAAAAAGAAAAGAAAAGATCTAGATCTAAAACTTGGAAGTCTTTAAAAGATAGCCAATGCTACAACTACCATGAATATGGGCATCTAGCAAACAAATGTCCTAAGAAGGACAAGTCTAAAAAGAAAGGTATGTTTGTTACAAGGGATGATTCTTCTCGCTTTGAAGTCTCTTTTGAGTCAGAAGATTCTAAAATCGAGTCGGCTAATGATGTTAAAGCCCTAATGACTCTAGCCAAGTTCACTTTTTCAGATAATGATGATTCAACCAGTGAAGAAAATCTGAATAGTGACCATGAAAATGAAGAAGATCTTCAAGGAAAGTTGCAAAATTGTTGTAAAGCTAAAACTTCAGAAAGAAAAGTTTTCAAAACTAAAAGAAAATTTTGATAATCTAGTCTTAGAAAAATCACACATTTCAGATTGCTTTGAAAAAACTAAGTGCAACTTAGATTTCAAAACCTCATAAGTTGAAAACTTAAAATCTGAAAATGAAAAGCTAGAACTAGAAGTCTCTTCACTTTTGAGTTTGAATGACACATGGAGGTATGCCCAATGTGATTTTAAATTTTATTTTATTTTTAACTTTTATTTAGATCCAGAAAATGTGGCGATCGATCTAAATTGGGCTACGATAAAAGTATTCCTCCCAAACATAAGAATACTCCTCCTAAATTTGTTAATGGAGAGTCTTCTAACTCAAAAGGGAAAAGTCTGAATCAAAATAATTTTTTAAAATGATAAGACTTTTCAGACCTTAAATCCTAAAAGCAATCATATCAACTATAAAAATCAGAATCGTAACACTTTGGCTGAAAAAATTGTTGATTTGCTTAAGGAGCTCTTAAAATCTAACTCAGTGGGTAGGTCTTATAACAACTACAAATATAAGAAGACCAACTATACTCTTAAACCCAAAACTGTAATGAAATGAGTCCCTAAGGTTACTTGTTTGGTTGCCCACTTAGCTTTCAAAGCTTCAAGCCATTCAAAATAGTACCTAGACAATACTTGCTCCAAACATATGACAGGTGACAAAGGTCTGTTCACCAATCTTAAAGACATGACTGATGGTTCAGTCACATTCGGTGATGGTAGCAACTGCAGAATTATTGGCCAAGGTACAATTCAGCTCTTTAACCTCCCTCTATTTGAGAATATTTTATATGTAGAAGGGTTAAAACATAATTTATTAAGCATCTCTCAAATATGCGATAATAATCATAGTGTAAAATTTACTAACCAAAGGTATGAAATTTTAAATAAAAATCATTCTGTAATATTAACTGGTCGTAGAACTTCTGAGAACTGCTACATTGTTAGTGATTCAATCTCATTTAAGCTATCGTACCACATGGTCCATACTGATGAAACCAAATTATGGCATAAGCGCCACGGACATGTACACTACCGCAACTTGTATAGATTGAGCAAAAGAGAGTTGGTAAGAGGTATACCCAAAATAAAGAAAGTAGACACAATTTGTAGTGAATGCAAGATTTGTAAATAAACTAGGAGTACTCACAAAAAGGTGAACTCCAATGCCACATCTAAACCACTCGAACTTCTCCACATGGATCTCATTGGACCAACTAAAACGAAGAGTCGAGGTGGCAAGAAGTATATTCTGGTGATAGTAGATGACTTTACCAAATATACTTGGATAGTCTTCTTGAGAGAGAAATTAGAAACTCTCGATGAAGTAAAAAGGGTACTTAAATGTATCCAAACTGAAAAAGAATCACAAGTCACTAAGATCCGTAGTGATCATGGTTTTGAGTTTGAAAATAGTAGTTTTGAGAAATTTTGCAACGATCAGGGAATATCACCTGAATTTTCTGTGCTCGAAACACCAATACAAAATAGTGTGGTGGAAAGGAAAAATAGAGTGCTTTAAGAAACAGCAAATGTAATGTTAAATAGTATGAAGCTTCCTAAAAATCTTTAGGTTGAGGCGGTAAATACTGCTTGTTATATAATTAACTGCATTTACATTAGAAAATCAAACAGTAAAACTGCTTATGAAATGTGGTTTGATAAGAAGCCTACTGTCAAATACTTTTGAGTTCTCGGCAGTAAGTGCTATATTTTACGTGACCAAGAAAATCTGGGTAAATTTGACACCAAAAGTGATGAATGGATATTTTTAGGGTATGCTCTAAATAGTCGAGCGTATCGGGTTCTTAACAAGAGGATTGGTTTAATTCAAAAGTCAATTAATGTGGTTATAAATGATCACTTAAATACACCTGTCTCAAGTTCAGAAAATGATGAAGTTCTTTTAATTAATAAACCAGACTCTTCATCAAGTCAAAATAACACTGAACTAAGGACAGTTAAAGACCATCCATCTAATCAAATCCTTGGAAACCCTCTCACTGGTGTGCGCACTCGTAAACAACTTGAAGATATGTGTAACTACGTGCGCTTTATATCTCAGATAGAACTGATTAACGTAAAAGAAGCTCTTACTAATGAAAACTGAATTGTAGCAATGCAAGAAGAGCTCAATCAGTTTGTAAGAAATGATGTTTGGTACTTAGTTCCAAGACCAAAAGATAAACACATTATCGGAACAAAATGGATTTTCAAAAATAAGTTTGATGAACTTGGTAATATTATTAGAAACAAGGCTAGGATGGTTGTACATGGGTACACTCAAATAGAAGGCATTGATTATGATGAGACCTTTTATAACGTCTTAGAAAAATCCGTACAAAGACTGGACTACCACCTCAAGTAGCGCGACAAATGCGCAGGGGACAATCACAATGTTTTCCTCAACCCTCGTGATATGTGCAAGTAATCTCTTTTCCAAACAGTCGACTGACAATGATTCAATGGTAGGCAACATATTTGAATCACTATCCTTTCTAACTAGAAGGGTGGGGTGTCCACTCACTTTGGCCTTCAGTTGCTTGCAACCTCGGCTAAAGAGGGACATCTGTAAACACTCCACCCAAGCTAATATCTTGAGAAGCTAAGACTACCCGGGAACTATGATCATAACGTGTAATCTCATCCTAGAGCTAACCCTAATCCCAATCCTAGCCTACACCGAACCCTAACCCTAGCTGCAAACTCCAGTCGAGAATCCCCAAAACTCCCCAGCTGCAACTCGAAACCGTGATCCAAGCCGTTTAACATACACATAGCCTCGCCTATACCCTATACCCTGGCCAGAACCCTCTATCCACACCTAAATCCACCACTTTGAGTCCCACAAACCCAAAGGGGAGACCACTGGACGAACCAGATCACCACACGAAGCCACACTTGCGAATCTGGCCCGAACCAGGCCCGGCCAGTAGTCTAACTACAGCGGGCGATAGTCTGACTACTGCCTGCACACTCTGATTGCCACCGCTCGTGGTTCGCGTGTGAACAGCTGTCCCAGTGTCCAAAAGTTAACGTTCCTTCAAAATTACCCCCTACCTTCACTATTTACCAATTTACCAGCCCCATAAGCTAATGAGAGTGTGTCATGTGGCATCTTTCTCCTCTCCACCAACCACCACTTGCCGCATCAGCTTTTAACCCTCTCTAATCCAGTTATTGCAGCAATGCCATTGGAGAAGGCTATAAATAGCCTTCTCTTCTTCTCATTTCCACACACCTCATCCAAGGGAAAGAAAGAGAGAGAGAAAGAGAGTAAGGAAGAGAGTGAGAAAAGAGAGAGAGAGAGAGAGAGAGAGAGAGAGAGAGAGAGAAAGGAAGAGAGTGAAGGGGAGGGAAAAAGCTCCTAAGCCTTCAAAGCCCTGATCTTTTGAGCCACCCCCTAGCCTTCCTCTCGACCTTCCCAATCCATAAGCTTAACCCAGTATGGTTATGGTCCAGTCTGTGTCTTAGCCTATTCAAAGATCAAGGTAAAGATTCACCATTATACAAGCATTCATCATGACATCTATTCTCTTTTCAACCCCCCTGCTCCTCTAAATCCCTAGCGAACGTATGCTCTGTGACTCATTGTACACCGAATCCTGTCACATCAGAAATTCCTAGTGATCTAGTCCATTCTTCTTCACCTTTTTACATAAGCATCATCACATTCACTTTCTAGATACGCTGTTGGACGTATGCTCTGTGGCTTACCGAAATCTCGGATCTTGCTACATCAGAAATTCGTGTATGTGTCTAGTCCCATCTTGACCACATCATCCATCATCCCTTGAGATTGTTTTACCACACTAAGTAGAGACTGTACATTTGTACGGGCAGAGAGGGTGCCTAACACCTTCCCTCTTTGTAATCGAGGTCCCTTACCCGAAATCCCAGATCGCAGATTAGGAGTCAATCTAAGATAGGAGATTCTTCGGATTTCTCCAACCTTACATATTCCGTGGCTCTAGCCGACTACGGGATTTTGAAATTTATCGGCTAGTGGCGACTCTAACATCCATACTCAGCCTAATCGTCCACCGCAAACATCGTCATACAAATCAACGTGGGCGCCGATTTTCAGTGTCTACAATCCTATAACACGAGCAACCTTTATTGTATTAGGCCCATTGGACTTAGGCCCATGTGGGCCTAAAGCCCACTTTTAGAACATAGAAATTATCACGAGATAAGATAATCACTGTATGACACATAAGTAGCTAGCACATATAAGACAAGCACTGTAAGATAAAAATTGGGTTCTACCCCAAAATCTATCATTAACCCTCTCCCCATGCCTTAGAAACTAATCATGGCCCATGTCCACCTCATCCTACACATGCATCTAATGCATGTCTTGATTTGTGCCACATCACTTCAAATAACCAATTGCAACACTCCACTTCATCATTCACCATGCACCACTTACAACTCATAATCCTTATCTATTAATTAGCCAATGCATGCCTAAATTTCTTTCACCTTTGCTAATGCATGCTTTGCATCATCCACCTCATTCATCCACTACCCATATCATACACCGTCTTCCACCTCACTTTTAGCACCAATAAGACTGCATAAACTTACCACATCATCTTGCCACCTTAACCCCCAATTCCCTATATAAGAGTAGGAGCTCTCTTGCACTCATTCTTTTCCTATACTTAGAAAATTTCTGAGATTTTAAGAGATAGTGAAAGAGAGTGGGGCTAAGGTGTGGCCCATCATCAAACCCAGAGGGAGTAGATTACACATCATCATCAAGCCATCCATCCATTGAGGTGAGTCTACACCCCTCCTTCTATCTTCCTCATCCTCATCTTTCTTCCTCTTTTTATTTTTTTGATATGTGTGGGCCCCACTAGTGTGGAGTTCTTGTGTGCATGTATTTATGGCTATGGTGGTCAGCAAGTAGCCCATGTCAGCATGGCCCACCATGATGAACATTATATCCATACCCTTCACATGTAATCCCATTTTTGTATCTAGATAATAACTTGTAAAATTCATATAAAATTAACTATACTAAGATCAGAGTTGAAACTCGGTAATAATATGAACCATAATATGAGTTAACTTTGGGATAAATTTCATAACCATCCAACGGTCCAATCATCTATAACATCAAGTTTACTTGGCTGTTGTCTACCAGCACATGTAGGATTCCGATTTGCCAACAATAGACCCATTTTTAATTCTTTTAACGAATGTATTAAAATATATATTCCATTGGATTCATAGAAAATCCAAGTATCTTTCCAATGGTATATAATAAGCCTCAATCGGAGTTCGGACAGCTGAGATCTTAGCCTTATACAAAAGATGTATTTGGGAGTATGTTATGACCATTCTTGTGTCGGCCATATCTGTGATTATAACTGTCAGATGTATTTGATATTTGTTCTTAACTTACTTGAGATAGTAAATAATCATATATATGGTTCCTATGGTTAGATTCTTTAATGAAAAAATTTAAGAAATTCTGGACCGACAGATACTTCCGTAAGGATAAACCTTGAATTGTTTTGTATGGTCTATATGAATCCAAGTCTCTATATGGTTGGAGATCTATATATAGTATAAATGACTTATTCCAAAACCATCCATTGGATCAGATTTTCTAAAAGAGAATCTGATCAATACATTTCATGTGCTACTTGATTGTACATTGGATATATTTTTTAGATAACATTAATCATCCTTTTATTGACCCGCTTGGGTGTGGGATCACTTGTGATTTATACATTTTATTAGTTCATCCAATCTCGAAACCCATGTACATTGTTGTGTGTCTCTTATCTATGGTTTGCTAGCATGTGGGCCCCACTTGCCATTGGATCTATTTCATTCCTTTGTACTTTCCGTTTGCTGAAATTTTTCTAAGTACCTAACTACATTGCATGTAGGCCACTTTGACTCTTTGTGGTGGGCCTAACACTTTGTATTTAAGGGTCCCACTGTGAGGGATGTTTAATCCTTATATAAGTGATCTGGGATGTCCCACCTTTTTATCAAGAATGATCCCCAAGTGTTTGGAAATTGGGCCCTAAGTTGTGACAGACCCCATTGCTGAAAACTGTCTGATTATTTTTGTATTTTGTACCAACTTTGAGGCTCTGTAGTGGACCCGACACATAAGATATAAGTAGGTCACCAATTGAAACCTTTAATATATATATATCAATGAATAGAGAAATTATATTTTACTTGGACCAAAATGGGGCAAGGCATGGTTGTGCAGAAAATGAAAATACCTATGTTTGGCCTTATACCAAATATTATGTGTGCATAACCAGTTGGTCCCAGCTTATAACTTTTAAAGTATTATAACTTTTGAAGTACACATATAGTACTACGAAGGGATTTGACGGCACACTGAAAGTCCTAGTGATCATGGGACATACTCAAAATCGGGCTAAAACTAATTTTGCATTGTGTTTCCTGCACATTTCCTCTAAGTACCCATATTTGGGATGTCACCGTAAATTATATACACCCAACCAATGAGGCGCATCCTATACTTTTAAATCCCATACATAGAGCTACGAAATGGATCCTTCCTTTCACTAGATGTGGGTCCCACATGATCATAAACCTGAATTAAAGATGGCTAGAAACCAACATTGCACAAAAATCTGTTTGACGTAAAATTTATGTGGGTCATGTCAATGGGGTCCACCACCTTCCCAAAGCATTTAATGCAACATCTGAACTCTAAAAAATAACTCCCAGGTGTTGTTGGGCTAAAAACCTTAAGTGAGCCATCTTGTATGGGCCTTACCTTTCATGTAATGAGGACCACCTAACATGTTTTGTAAATGGGTGTTATATAACTTGTAAAATATTTAGTGGAGAGATCTTGTTGTCCAAATGTTATCTTAAGATATAGGTGGCCTTGGGCCCATCTAAATGATGCAACCATAAGGCCCAAGTAGACACTAAGAGAAATCGTTGGGGAGTGAGAAGCCCACAATTGTAACCTTCCTTGAGCCCGTTGGGTAGGCCCATTGCCTACTAGCCAGCGTGCCTTGCGTACTACATCTAGTCAAGTGGACCACGCTTAGAAAGGCCTATTTTACAATGCATAAAGTGGATAATTGGGTCTTTTCTTGGTTCATTATGTATTTGGCTAGTGGTCCCAATATGATGTATGGCATGAAAGATGTTAGCATGTTGTCTATGTTTGAGATTGTGCATTGTTTATAGTTAATGGTGGAATGTGTGGGGCCCACTTAGTTGTGGAATTAGATCCACACCATTGAAAGTCTTGTAGTTGGACATTTATGCCTTTGAGTTGGCCTATTGGTTGACCAAGTGGGACTCACACTTGACCTATACGACCCCATGCCTTGCATGTAGTCCAAGGTTAATGTGGAACTCACACTAGGTAGGATGCACCTAGTGATGGGTGAGATGATGATACATATACGATAACATGATAATGATGATTGTGAGTTGTTGGTTCAAAATGATAGATATGATTTAATGGATGGTGAATTATGGCATATGCATTAATGATGTATGAGTAATTATTTGTGTTACTCATGACATTTCTTATTGTAACATCTCGAAAATCGGGGGTCGAGTAGTAACTCAACTCCCGAATTCCAGAACATCACTTATGCAACAAAATGAATGATGATTGAATGTTGACTGTATTCGTGCATTGAACATGAGTCAGATTAAGCCAAAACAGCATATCATACTCCAGAGACAGTTAAATTGTAAGCGGAAGACTGTGATAGACATATAGAATATAAAAACTGTGGTGAGTCTCCAGAGTGTGATAATGTTACCAGGTTAAATAATTACAAGTACAATTCTAAAATTTACCAAATGTGAGGAAGTGTAATGTCTTCTATCCTGAGTACCATAGCCCTGTCAATACATTACCAGGTCTTCATAGACCTGTCAGAGAGTTATATGTAGGAGAACTCCTCCTCAACATCATAGTAGTAGTCCAACTCTGCTTCATAAACATCGCCATCACCTGAAACTCAACAAATCTGGTTGGTGTTGCAAAAACCGTCCCATAACGTGGGAGTGAGTGATCAACTCAGTGAAATAATAAGGCATAGGTTAACATATTATCAACTCAGTCAAGCAGTAATGCTAAAGCAGTACAATCAAATAATTCTAAGTACTCTTATTAATGTAAGTATGAAATGACATGATGAATACCCTTGCCAAACCACCCTCATGCGACATCGTCTTACGTTCGCGGATGCATACCTCCCTCAGTGCTCCACATCTACCAGGCACATGCGGTGCGATGATGAGTATGATTACCAAGTAGTTATTAGTCCATTTCAAATAGCAGTATTGGGAAACTAAGGTACCTCCCTTGTATCATTCCCAAACATGATCCATTCTAGGGTCGTCAATCCTAGTTAATCTCATACGATATTATGGTTCGAGAAGCATCGTGAAGGCATCGCAAAGGGCTTGTCACCTGTCAGCATCGATACAGATCTCACCATATGCGGCTCAATTACTGGCTGTCAGCTCGAATACAGGTCTCACCGTACTCGGCTCAATCGCGGGCCGTCAGCTCGAATACAGGTCTCACCATACTCGGCTCAACTCATGCTCTAGTTGCTGCGAAGGGCTCATCGCCAATCACATACTTTAGAGTCTACTTAAAGACACTACGAAGGACTCGTCGCCCTTCAGCAAGAATACAGGTCTCACCGTACTCGGCTCTCGACGTAGGTGTCGACAGCTCGAATACAGTGTCCCATACCACCGTATTCGGCTCACGAGTTTGGTTGCTCAATGGTCACTACAGGGAGGCACGTGGCCCTAGTGTAGGCCGACAGCTCGACCACGGTGTCCCATACCACCATGCCCGACTCATGAGTCTTAGCGGATCGAGGTACCATGGTTAGCGGGATTTCACTGGTAAGTTTGGTACCCTAGGTTCAAACAGTAGCGTCCAAACATGGTGAACATACATTAGACAAATCGGGTTACGTGACGAGCTCGGCTAGCTCGAGTGCACGACATGAAGCTCATAAGCACTTCGCGTGGCCAACCACTATCGCCAACCGAAGTACGACTCGGGTTCGTCTAATACATCTCACGTGGCGAATGAATCATAGCCACGAATTCAATCCCGTTACTGATAGCCTGGACTATACAATAGCCCTAATCACATTCAATTGCAGATAGGTAAAGCAGTAATGGATCAAGATTCAAATCATACAATCAAAGTCTAGTATTATCCGTTTAGGGCTGCCAGGGCTGTTGCACGGAATCATTACACCACTCCCCCATCACCCATGACGGATCATACAACATAAACATGAATTTAAACATACGCATCACATAAATAAAATCATACAATCAGTTGAGCATGTTAGCAAACATATCATAAAGCATATCATAAAGCATATTATAAAGCATGTTATAAAGCATGTTATGAAGCACTATATAAATAGGAATATAAACACATATATTTCATAAGTGGTTAAAGTGAACAACCCACATAGGGGAAATCATACATGTTTCTAAAGTAGTTGAGAATCCCATCTCAACACCTACCTAAGGCCCCATCATCCAAACACTTACTCTCACAAGCATTTTCACAAACACTTAGAGTACACTATTACAACATACATAGTATATACTAGAAAAACATGTATTAGGGCGAGTCCTTTTGCTAAGCAAGTATTTTACACATATATAATATATTCATACAGCAAATAATCATGACAAATCCATCTCCAAAATTTATACGTATGCGGTACTTTCTACAATACACTATTTCTACATACATAGTGTATATTAGCATAACATGTATTAGGGTGAATCTTTTCGCCAAATAAGTATTTTATCCATATATCATATATTCATACAATAACTAATCATGTCAAGCACATTTCCAAAATATATCATACTGTATTTTCTACGAATACCTAGAGTATGTAAAATTCCATATTCTACGTCTTTAATCGAAACAGAAATCAGAAAGCACTTTGTACATGTGCAATTGCATACAAATCATGAATATATCATTATCTGACATTGAAAGCGTTGAAAACCATAACTTATACACCTAAATCTGCACCTTTTGTCATAGAATCGTAATGGAGTCAATAGACTTGCTAAGGCTTTGTATACGGCGATTCGGCAACCTATATGATGAAATAGGTTAGCTATTTCATAACCTACAACTCTTAAAACCCCAAATCAGTTTAGGGTTAGGGTTTCTTACCTAGAAACGTCACTGAAATCGTTGGGAAAGCGATAAGAATGAGGTCGTTAAGCACCTAAGGCAGCAAGGAAGAAAGGCAGGAAAGATCTCCTAAGGAAGCAAGGAAAGCGACAACTCTCTCACTTTCTCTCTCTTTTCTCTCTTTCTCTCCTAAGGTTTTCTCAAATTCGTATGGTTGTAAGAGAGAGAGTTTTAAGGTCCTTATATAGTCTAAAAAGTCTCCAAAATAGACTCCAGGTCAAGGTATACTTGGGTTATAGCCAAAGTGGCTGGTTTCAGCTCAACGGAGGACTTCTGGCGGGCCTTCTTAAGCCAAAGATCGGACTTAAGCTCACTAACACTGGATCTATGTTTAGTTAAGTTTTAATTTCAGTCGAATTTCCAGATCACGCGTGGCGGACCAGTTTCAGTTCGACGGTCAGTGGGTCTCGATCGGAGATTCCGAGTACATGTAAATGTTTATAAATTTTTTCCTGATCCGAGGGTTTATTTGGGTCAGATTCTGACGGTCTGGTTGCTTAATACTAATCTGCAAGCAACGAGTCTCAGATTACTATTCAAGATATTTATTTTGTAAAGAAACAAGTGTTCTCACACTCTCTCGCTCCGGACTCAAGCGAACAGCCGTGGGACACTATCTGGATTTGATTTCCGAGATGGTTGTCAAGACCAGCGAGGCGGTCCTTAGTCCTTAACCTCGTATTATTTGGACTCCCGATGTGTAGTCTACAACTGATACGGAGTTTCGAGATGCTCCCGAGAGCAGCTGGGTAATGAGATTGATCCTAGATTTTATGGTAACCTAGCATCAATGATTCTACAAGTTTTAGGTCTTGCAGATCATATTTAAAGTGGATCAAATGGATTTCATAGCTAATCTAGTTTAGCACTTAGTTACTTTGTCTCATTTCTAAAGGATTTAGTCCTATAAGATTTCTATTTGAGGTGGTACCTAGGCCTTTGTAGTTTGTATATAAGGTGATCCAAGTTATAACACTTAACTAGTTTAAGATAGTGTCTAGGGTGAAAGTACTTAGGAAAATTGAAAGAACAAGGTGGTGAAGGGTGGGATTTGTGAAGAAAATGGTTTAAAAAGGGATTTGAGGCTTTAATTGAGTGCTTGAGAAGTTAAACCGGTGTTAGGATTGATCCATCGCCTAAGGACATGTAATTCCAGGTTGGAAAAAATCTGGGCTGTTACACTTATGTTAATCATGAAGTGAAAATGATCCTCATCGTGATGATGATGATATTATGTATGTATATGCATGATGACAAAACATATTTGTTCACCACCATGCTTGATATCCAAGTGATAATAATGCACATATTGATTGTCGTGATGATAACGTGGACAAGATAACCATGTTTTACTTGATGCATGGATGGTGATAAATATATGATGTTGGTGAATGTAAGGATAACCTCATGCATGACAGACAACTAATGCCTAAGGCATGTATGATAGTGATGGATGATGGTCATGATATTGATGATACATGTGAATCCTTATATACTGTGTACTCCATGCACATGCTTTCATGATGTAGGTTGTGACGATGAATTTAATGTTGAATGACGTTTATGATAACGATGATACATGCAAGAACTTGTGTACCACCATAACTTATGCACCTTATGCATGTACATGCTATGTGAGCCCTGGTGGCCATTTGTTAAGTATTCATAGGAGTTATAGGGCCTCAGTGTGATATTGAAGACACTTAAATGTATGGACATTTGTGTCACATTGGTTATTCTTGTATTGGCCTAGTGCCTTGGGCTTATGAAAGCCTACTTGCCCACGGGACTTGGGATGTAAGCTGGTTACAAGTAACCGTTTGTTGAGAGGCTAAGTGAGCCCACTTCCATGGTCAAGGGAAGGATGTTTTGATTACTGTTAGCTTGTTGGTCTATTAGGCCAATTGGCACTATTGTTAAGTGAAGTCCATGAGGGCATGAGATAATTATGGTATGTGATGTGATGTGATATGTGGATGATGTGTGATGTGTAGCTCACACAAAATGTTTATGGGATGTTTTATGTAGCCAATATATGATGGACATGTCATGTATCTTTTAGCCTATATACATGGTTGGGTCTCATAAGACCATAGATTGATGATTAAATGTAACGTCTCGAAAAAATCCGTACAAAGACCTGAGTACCACCTTAGGAAGAAATCCCTAAGGACCGTACTCTCTAGAAATTTAGGTGAAAATTAATTAAGTACTAAACTAAATTAATCAATGGATTTAGATGAACCACTATTTATACAAATGGCAAGACCCAAAACCATCAAAATCGCTAACTCAACACTACTTAAAAACCTAGGAAAAATTCCAAAAGCCTATTGCTCTCAGGAGCATACTGAAACTCCGTATCGGACCTAGATCGCACGTCAAAAGTCCGATGACTGCGAAACTATAGGATTATGACCGTCTTATTAGGCTTGAAAACCATCGTGGGAATCGAGCCCAAATAGTTTCTAGAAGTACAAAACTTGAGCCCTGAGTAAAGTGTGTGAGAAACGTGAATACCTTTAGAAAATATATTGAAACTTAAGTGAATTGGGTTATTCACTCAAAGATGAAATGGAAGATTTCAGACTGTCAGTTTTTTACCAAACTTCACCCATGGGAAAAGGAAATTTCCCTACTCTTATCCATATACTTGTGGCCCCGATCGAATAAGTACGACCGTTAAACCGACACGGGTCCCCCGCTGTCGATCAGCTAATCCAATCACGCTGAAATCACATCCTAACATGGATCCATTGTCAAGGAACTTACTCTACAACGTATGTGAACAATGGACCTCTAGATGAGCCCCGTTTGCACGAAACAGTCACCCTTTGGATATAACCTAAGTATATCATGGCTCTAGGGTCATTTATATCACTTATGGGCCTATATATAGCCCTTAAACCACCCCACTTCCATTCCATACGAATTTCTCTAATCCTAGGAGAGAGAAGGGAGAAAAGAAGAGAAAAGAGTAAAGAGAGAAGAGAGAAACAGGGAGATTGTTGCTGGGATTCTTTCCCACGACTCCACGCCATGGATTCACCTCCCCACTTCGCTACACAATCGTCCGGTTACGATTTGGGTAAGATATCCTAACCCTAATCTCGATTTAAAAATCCAAATAGAGTAATCGATGAAATAGCTAACCTATCTCATTATTTAGGTGCCCGTCTTTCCATTTTCGGGAACGTTGTATTTGAACTGAGTTTAAATCATATATTCCGACGAAAAGTGTGGACTATAAACATTTAAGTTATGGTTTTCAATGCTTTCAATGTCAACTAATGATTTATGTCTAACTTGATTTCTACCATATCGTCTTAGACACACCGATTTCGATATATTTTACATGTATGAACTATGTTGGACAAAGTATGCATTCTATGTGTCTGTTGAAATGTTTGAATGAACATGTAAACATGATTTGTGTTTGTTATGCCTGCTAATCTAGGATTCATTGCTGTCATATGTATGTTGACCTCTCTATATAAGGATTAGCTAAAATATATGTTGTAACTAACCTAGTCTATATATTTGATGACGCATAGCCTAAGTGTTTGGTAAATTGTCTGAATGAGAAAATGTTGATGATTTGTAATTATTAAGAGTATTAAGATAGGATTCTTATTTACCTTACTCATATGTATTGTTTCTTTTATGTAATCATATCAGCTGCCACACGATTTATGATAAAATGCAAGTGTTTGGTAACATGTTCAATGTGTTTGATAAAATGCTCAAATGAGAAATTGATTTGGATTGTTTGTTAAATGCTGATATGATTATCATATGTATCTACTTGTTGCATCTGAGTAAGATTGTGGTTATAACGTAGCCTAGGCGATCAGTAATAGTTCATGTACAGGTGGCCGAATTAGTCTCACCACATTGGGTAACTAGACGAATCTGAGTCGCATGACGATTGTTGAAACAACCCACCCAAGGACACAATATTGTCCGCTTTGCCCAGAGGGCTCACCACTTTGTTCTCAGGGTTGCCCCCAAAACACGTTGTATCCTTAAGGTGCGAACCCCACATATAACCACCACAACTTCTTACGACTCTTCCGATGTGGGACAAGTTACGCCTACTGATCAACCGCAACAAGTAGCTCACCCAAAGACAAGAGGCCCCGCCCACACTGGGGCCCGCCCACATGTGTGCCCGCCCACGTGTGCCTGCCCACATGAAGCAGTGACCTGGGTGTCACATTATTCCCCACTGAGGGCAGAGCCGTCCTCGGCTCTGATACCATATGAAATGATCCACCCAAAGACACAATATTGTCCGCTTTGCCCAGAGGGCTCACAACTTTGTTCTCAGGGTTGCCCCCAAAACGCGTTGTATCCTTAAGGTGCGAACCCCACATATAACCACCACAACTTCTTACGACTCTTCCGATGTGAGACAAGTTACGCTACAGTCAACTGCAACAGTAGCTCGCCCAGCACAGTAGCCTGCCAGCCACACCTAGGGGCCTGCCCACGTGTGCCTGATTTTTGGATGGGACACACTTCCCTAAGGGACCCACAAAATGAACGGCGTGGATGATTGTAAAAAAAAAAAGAAGAAAAAAAAATTATGAAACGACCCACCCCAAGGACACAATATTGTCCGCTTTGCCCAGAAGGCTCACGGCTTTGTTCTCGGGGTTGTCCCCAAAACACGTTATTTGGGGGCAACCCTGAGAACAAAGTCGTAAGCCCTCTGGGTAAAACGGACAATATTGTGTCCTTGGGTGGGTCGTTTCATATGGTATCAGAGCCGAAGACGGCTCTGCCCTCGGTGGGGGATATTGTGACGCCCCGGTCACTGCTTCATATGGGCGGGCACACGTGGGCGAGCACACATGTGGGTGGGCCCCCAGGTGTGGCTGGCAGGCTACTGTGCTGGGCGAGCTACTGTTGCAGTTGACTGTAGCGTAACTTGTCCCACATCGGAAGAGTCATAAGAAGTTGTGGTGGTTATATGTGGGGTTCGCACCTTAAGGATACAACGCGTTTTGGGGGCAACCCTGAGAACAAAACCGTGAGCCCTCTGGGCAAAGTGGACAATATTGTGTCCTTGGGTGGGTTGTTTCAATTGTCAACAGTAGTTAGGCCACAAGGGGTGCTTATGCGCTCCATGTCGATTAAGTCAATGTGTGCTCGTACCAATCGAACTTGCCAAACAAACCGATCGGCCTATTGTAAGTTTACCATGTATGGACATTACTGCTTGAATCTACGGTACCACTTACCAATATAAAAGCATGTTTCAACCATGGTACCACGATCCGCTAAGGCTCAGGAGTTGGGCATGGTGGATGAGATATCGTGGTCGAGCTGTCGGCTTACATTAGGGTGACGAGCCTCCCCATAGTGACAGTGAGCAACCCAAACTCGTGAGCCGGGCATGGTGGTACGGGACACCGTATTCGAGCTGTCAGCCTATGCTAAGGTGACGAGCCTTCCCATAGTGACCGCGAGTATAAACCTTTGAATTTACCTATCGACTACTTTTCATTAAGGGTGAAGCCCTACAACTTACCTATCATATGTGGTTAACTAGGATTGACGACCTTAGATGGATCATTCGTTTGGGGTAATGATATAAAGGGAGGTACCTTAGCTTGTCGAACCTACTGTATGAATAAGCTTAATTAAGTACTTGGCTAACATGACCATGCACCGCATTGCATGTGCTTCGGCGAGGAAGTTGCACTTTAGGGAGTTTGTTATGCACGAACTTGGTTGTCGGAGTCGCTTGTGGGGGAGCTTTGTGTAACGCCCTAAAAATCGGGGGTCAAGCAAAGCTCAGCTCTCGAGTTCCAACGCATCACTTATGCAACACAGATAATGATGATTATGATGAAAGCATTAAAACATGAATGGGATTATACCAAAACAGCATATCATACTCTAAAGACAGTTAAATTGCAAGTGGAGGACTGTGATAGATATATAAAATATATAAATTGTGGTGAGTCTCCAGAGTGTGATAACATTACCAGGTTAAATAATTACAAGTACAATTCCAAAATTTACCAAACTGTGTAAGGTCATCTAGTCGACATCCCTGTAACCCTGTCAATTAAGACACGGCTCACATGAAGCCGCCAGAATACAACCAATACGAGTAAGCATCATAGTCAATGCAAAGGTCTGGCTCCGCCTCACAAGCATCGCCATCACCTGCAACTAAGACAGTCTGGTTGGTGTTGCAAGCACCGTCCGTAACATGGGAGTGAGTGATCAACTCAGTGGAACAATAAAGCATAGGTTAACATGTTATCAATTCAGTTAAGCAGTAATGATAAAGCAGTACAATCAAACACTCCTAACTACTCTTATTAATGCAAGTATGAATGCAGTCATGATGCATGCCCTCATCGACATACTCCCTCATGTGACACCATCTTACATTCGCGGCATGCTTTCATTCCTCAGTGCTCCACATCTTCCAGGCACATGCAATGCGATGATGAGCATGATTACCGAGTTATTATTAGTCTATTTTAAACAGCAGGATTGAGAAACTAAGGTACCTCCCTTGTATCATTCCCAAACATGATCCATTCTAGGGTCGTCAAACCTAGATAATCTCATACGATAGTGTGGTTCTAGGGCGCTGCAAAGGCTGCTAGGGCTGTTACACGTAATCATTACACCACTCCCCCATCACCTTTTTAATGGTTCATCACTAAATTGATACAGGCCTATTTCATACTCTATACACCGCGGAAAAACTTATCGCCTCACCTCAAATTCAGAGTATGCTCGAGGTCACTACAAAGTGCTCGTCACCAATCAGTGTAGGCCGACAGCTCGAATATAGTGTCTCATACCACCGTATTCAGCTCACGAGTCTGGTTGCTCAATGGACACTATGGGGAGGCACGTGGCCCTAGCGTAGGCCGACAGCTCAACCACGGTGTCCCATACCACCATGCCCAGCTCATGAGTCTTAGCGGATCGAGGTACCATGGTTAACAGGATTTCACTAATAAATTTGGTACCCTAGGTTCAAGCAATAGCGTCTAAACATGGTAAACATACATTAGACACATCAGGTTACATGACGAGCCTGACTAGCTCAAGTGCATAATCAACTGAATGACATGAAGTGCATAAGCACTTTGCGTGGCCTAACCACTGTCGCCAACGGAAGTACGACTCGGGTTCGTCAAACACATCTTACGTGGCGAAATGAATCTCAACCACGAACTCAAGTCTAGTACCGATTGTCTGGACTATAATCATAGTCTCAATCGCAATCAATCCTCATTCAGAGCATGTGGAGTAAAGCATAATAAACAAGGTAATTCAAGCATGTTAACAAACATTTCATAAAGCATGTTACAAAGCACAACGTAAACAAGGAATACAAACACATATATTTCATAGTAAGCAATTAAATTGAACAACCATCATGGAGGAAATCATATACGTTTCTAAGGTAGTTGAGAATCCCATCTCAACTCCTACCTGAAGCATGATTATCTAAGCACTTACTCTTACAAGCATTTTCACAAACACTTGGAATGCACTATTTTAACATACATAGTGTATATTAACAAAAACATGTATTAGGGCGAACCCTCTCGCCAAGTAAATGTTATACACATATATAATATGTTCATACAACAAATAATCATGGCAAACACATTTCCAAAATTTATACGTATACGGTACTTTCTACCAATACCTAGAATACACAAATTACATATTCTTCGTATTTAATCGAAATGAAAAATAGACAGCACTTTGTACATGTGCAATTGCATGCAGATCATGAATCTATCATTGTCTAACATTGAAAGCGTTGAAAATCATAACATATATACCTAAAGTCCGCACCTTTTGTCGTAGAATCGTAACAAATCTGATAGGTTTGCTAAGCTTTCGTATTCGGCAGTTTGGTAACCTATAGAATGAGATAGGTTAGCTATTTCATAACCTACAACTATCAAAACCCCAAAACAGGTTAGGGTTAGGGTTTCTTACCTAGAAATGAAGTCCAAATCACCGAAAAAGTGATAAGAATGGTGCGGTTGAGCTTGTAGAATGACAGGGGAGAATAGCAGGGAGGTTCTCCCACTTCTCTCACACTTTCTCTCTCCTCTCCTAGGGTTTTTTTCTCAAATTCGTATGGCTGAATGAGAGAGTATTTTAAGGTCCTTATATAGCCTAAAAAGTCACCAAAATGGATGTAAGGTCAAGGTATACTTAGGTTATAACTAAAGTGAGTTAGTTTCAGCTCAATGGAGGACTTCTGGCTGCCCCCTTGAGCCAAAGGTCAGACTTAAGCTCACAAACTCTGGATCTAGGTGGAGTTAAGTTTTCGTTTCAGTCGGATTCCCAAATCGCAAAAGGCAGACCATTTTTAGTTCAACGGTCAGTGGATCTCGATCGGAGATTCCGAGTACATGGACATGTGTATGAAATTTCTCCTGATCCGAGAGTGTAATTTGGCCTGATTCTAACGGTCGGAATCCTTATAATTGATCCGCAAGCGACATGTGCCAGACTTCCTAAATTTATATTTTATTTTTTAATTAATTTCACATTTCTCACACTCCCCGCTCCGAGCTCAAGCGAATAGTGCTGGGACACTATCTGGATTTAATTTTCGAGATGGTTGTCAAGCCCAGCAAGGCGGTCCTAATTCCTTAACTTTGTGTTAATCGGACTTTCGATGTACGGTCCAGATCTGATACGGAGTTTCGATGTGCTTCCGAGAGCAACCGGGAAATGAGATTGATCCTAGATTTTAGGGTAATGTAGCATCAATGATTCTACAAGTTTTGGGTCTTGCAGATCGTATTTAAAGTGATTGGTGCTAATTTCACAGGTACTCTAGTTTAACATTAGCTAATTCTCGCCTAATTTCTAAAGGATTTAGTCCTGAGTAATTTCTGTCTGAGGTGGTACCTGGGCCTTTGTAGTTTGTATATAAAGTAAAGTTTAAGATAGTGTCTAGGGTGAAAGTACTTAGAAAAATTGAAAGAACAAGGTGGTGAAGGGTGGGATTTGTGAAGGAAATGGGTTCAAAAGCAGTTTTAGACTTTGGGATTGAGTTCTGACAAGTTAATAATGTGTTAGGATCAACCCATTGCCTAAGGACGTCTAATTCCAAGTTGGCAAAAATCCGGGATGTTACACTTTGTGCGAGGGCATGCATCATTATTGCACTCCATTCCTGCATTAACAAGAGTATTTAAGAAGTGATTGTTGTATTGCTTTATCATTACTGTTTGATTGACTTGATAACATGTTAACCTCTGCCTTATAGTACTACTGAGTTGATCACTCACTCCCACTCTGGGATAGTGTTTTAAAACACCAACCAGACTATGGTTTAGATTTAGGTGATGATGTAGTCTACGCAACAGAGCCGAACTTCATGGATGAGGAGGAGGAATTCTACTATGTTCAGCTATCAGGCAGGTCTACGTAGACCTTGTACTGATACGACGAGGCTATAGGATCTCATAGATTAGTTGGACACCTATATTTTGACATTTTGTATATTTTGAAATAAAACATGTATATATTCAGCCCGGTAACATACTCATACTCTGGAGGTTGTGAAACACACATACTTTAATATATTTATTTCAGTCTTCTACTTGCTTAATTACATTATCTCTAGAGTATGATATGTTGATTTAGTATAATCTCACTCATGTTTAGTACATTAATATGGACAACATTTAAACATCATTATATATGTTGCATAAGTGATGTGCTGGATCTCGGGAGTTGAGCTTTGCTCGACCCTTGAAATCCGAGGCTTTACATTAAATCTTAGTTGGGCCAAGTTAAGGCCCATTGCTTATGGGTACTAAGGTTGTGATCTGGCCTGTATCAAGAAAGGATTAAGGGTGCACATTGTAACAACCCGAAATTTCCACGGCCAGAGTATGTACTTGTGCCCGAGGAAACCGGGTGTTAATAATATACAACTGGATGCTCTGAAATCACACCCTATTTTTTTTTCATTGGATTACATCCAAATACATTCGTGAAGGTAATATTCACATAATAAAATTAACTGTATTGATTATATATCATCAGAGTAAAAGGAATAATCAAGGCCTCATAATGGGAGGTTTATTACAACATCAGAGTTCACAACGGAAGTATAAAACTAAATAGTAAAACTGTCTTCTTAGTCTTTCAAGATAATCTTCTATAGGGAAGTAGTCATCTACATCATCAATTTGTACGCCACCTGCATCGACTGTACAGTTAAGAGAGGGTCAATGCCCTACTCATAGTGAAGGTTGTCCTTTAACATTAACAATAATTCAAGAGATTCATACAAGTAATGTAAAGGGTTCTGATATGTCCCATAGTCCACTAATACGAGGATATCAGAATGCACAAACAACCTACATGAGATGCATGCTTGACAAAGTATGTGGGGCTTATCATACGTAGTGATCATCACATTGTGGAATACGATTTATAGATAACCGGCTTGACCCGCATCCCATAACTACGAATATTGGCCGACATGGCCAACGCTACCGTGGATTTACAAGAACTCCTCAGAGCGCACAACACATGGGCTGGGTGAATTACGTGACACGATTTGTTCATGGAGTGACTATTTGCGACATCCAATCTCGAGGTGATATGGAACTACATTAGAGAATTACCCACATCAATTTGTGCACCACTACCCGAAGGCTCAGGGACTTATGTGCCCTGAGAGGGTCACTACCAAGAACGCATTACGTCCATGTTAAAATATTCGAATCACTCATTGTGATACATCTTACACATCACTTGTACTTATAGAGAATATAAACTAAATCATAATGAATATAACTAAATTTGAGTAATAAAGAATATCAACTGAATTATGGAGGTTTTGGAATAACAAGACACATGCCCAAGTCGTAAAGATGGATAACACGAGGCCAACATAATAAAAAGAAGAGTGACAATGGTCAACTCAACAAAAGTGGCAATTGCCAACATAATAAGAGAAGAGTGATAGTGGTCAACTCTATAATATGAAGAGTTGCAATGGCTAACTCAAATAAAGAGACGAGTGGCAGGGCTAACTCAAATAAGGTGATGAGGCGGGGACAAGGCTTGCATCCATAGCCTCACATAAATTCAGAGAAATCCCTTATAATTGACATCATGTCGTAAACTCAAAGGGCCAATAATTATAATGATGATAATTGAATCAATTGATATGATAATTCTCAGAAAAATATAAACATGGGAGGTAGGATGATTTACATCATTAAAGGTATAGAAAGGCAAGAAAATTTACATCATTAAAGGTATGAAAAAACAGAATAATTCGCATCTTTAAAAGCATGGAAAGGCAGGATAAACATAATAACTTAAATTAGTGTAAGCTTAAAGGATAAAACCCTCACCTTTGATGTCGGATCACCCTCTTTTGTGCTTGTGTTTACTCCAAGGGATTGAATTGTAAAACGATTCAAAAGGTTAGGATTTTTTTGCCTAGGATTTAGGTTTAGGCTTAAAAGGATGATGATATTAGACCTTAACCTAGTATAGGGTTATTAGCAGATGAGCGATTTACCCATAACCATGATTAGTAAAACTAAAATTTACCTGTTGAGTCAGCCCAAATCAGCGAGTTGACTCACTAAGTCACCTTGATTTGACTCAGTTGGACTCTATCTCCTTCTTTCTTTCTCTTTTCTTCTCTTTCTCTCTTCCTTTCTTCCTTTCCTTTCTTTCTTTTCGTTTCTTTCTTTTCTTTTCTTTCCTTTCCTCTTTCTCTTTCTCTTTCTTTTCTTTCTTTTCTTTCTTCTTCTCTTTTCCTTCTTTTCTTCCTTCCCTACTGGACGGCAGCAGGCTTGCTTGACCAAAATTGTTGCTCGGCTGCACATCTTCTCTCTCTCTCTCTCTCTCTCACGTTTTTTCCTCTCTTTCTCCTTCCTCCGCTGGACAACACGCCACCTTTTATGGTGTGCTACGTATTTTCCAGAGAATTCCAGCGAGTGACTTTCGCAGAACTGATTTTGCGTAAGCTCTATTTCTGCATTACGAAACTGTGAAGAGATCGTGCAGTCGTCTTGCATTAACATGGAGAGACCGATCGTCCTGATCAATCCGACTCCATGGAAGCCATCGAAGAGCCCTTATTTGCTGAGTGAATGGTCTGGATTGAAACTAAAATCCACAAGTGGATCATCTATCATCAGGTTTATTTTGGAAGTTTTGCCATTTGTGTTTGCGTAGTGTTTCTGAAATCCCAACACGTTGGACTCTTCCTGACCTTCTGACACTTCTAATGGTGGCCGGATCTTCTTCTAGTAAGGATTGAACAGTTCAGATCTTCCTTGAATGGGAACCCGCCCGACATTTTCCATTCGAATTTCTGGTTTTGTTGTTGTTTGCGAAAGGAACACAGAAATAGTGCAGGTGGGATTGGATCCCGATTCTTGCTGGAGTCTGTGGGGTCCACTATGATGTTCTTTGTGAACGTCCACTCTGTTCATCTGGTTCATGTGATTATTCCAGGTGTGAGTCAAAATGTGGGGTGTACCTGATCTTTGTGGGGCCCACACCATGTTAGATGATTCAATGTTTTCCTAACATTTAGAGTACGTGAAAACTTACGTAACTATGATGTCTGGATTGGCAGCAGAATCAGGTGGGGTCTATTACAATGCTTGGTGAGAAATCCGATCCGTTCATCATCCTTATAAGGTCATGCTCAGCTATGGTATCAAATATGTGACAATTTTGAATTCTAGGTGGGCCACAAGTTGTAACAATCGAGTGGATGAAAACTCACATGAAAAACTTTCGGTTGCTGTGTGTACATGAGTTTTGAGTTTTTATTTAATTATACCCTTATCCTTTATTAAAACTTCCCCAGTCAGTATCTCACCGTGCAAATAGGATGAAATTTCGCTCACGTTTGTTATTTTTCCCACTCTTCCTAATGTCTAAATTTGAGCCTTGATGGCTTATGTACAATCAAGATACCACTTCAATGGGTTATATTACTCTAGGTTTTAATATGATGTTTTCGTACGTCCAATTGCAGTATTATCTAGTAGTTCGAACCTGTGTTCTAAGATCTTCAAACTAAGTGGTTTATCCCAATGTTTGGATGGCCCGTTTGATGGATCCCGATACGATGGGCGGCCAGATGACCTGCTAAAAATACGAAGACTTGATGGTTGGTACTCTAATGGTGTACATATATATATATATATATATATATATATGCGATCAGTTTTGTCAATTGATGGTCATAAAGTGGGTTTCTTGAGTGCCTAGGGTAGGACATATATACCATAAGATTTGAGTGACTGGTTCACCTGTGTACATTCCTCATATTGTAATTCTAATGGTGGGTTAAGCATATTCATATGGTGTGAACAAGATGGACAGTTCAAAATCTTGATTTAATAAGTGTATGAATAGATGTAGAGAACAAGTAACTAATTTACTACGATCTAAGGGTTGAAATTCAATGTGTATGGTTAATTTATGATAATTAGGTATTGTATAAAATTTCACATTAATCGGACAGTGGGAACCATGTGATCTAGAATTCAGGGTATATGTCGATGGCATTTTTGTAATTATTACTGATATGTGAGTTTTGGGAAATCTAATGTTCTACATGATTGGAGCTGCGTTTCTGGGTATTCCTTAAAGGACTTATGTCTAAACCACCCTGGATGAAGGATTATTCATAAGTTTAATCAACGGAACGAATACGTATTACACTACGTGATCCACGGTCGGATAACTTGATCAATAGAATGGAAGTCATTCCCAACGGTTAGATCCATGTCAGTCATTTGATGTAAGGCTAGGACTGTCAGATTGTTATCGCACATGTGCACATATAAGTTAATTTCTAGGTAACGGTTGAGAACCTTCAATACTCGAGTATTGAAAAGTTTACAATGTTACACACATGGACATCCCCAATGGATAATGGACTATGACCCGAGGGTTTACTATTTAGCATTCATGTGCCATAAAATGGCAAGTTGATCTATTTTGCCTTTGATGGTTTGATATACATAGTTGATTCATGAGCATCCATTTTATATGTATGTATGAACACATCATGAAATTGGAGCCCTTGTGTTATTCTATATGCTTGGACATGATCCAGAGGAGTTGAGAGATTTTGGATATTGTTTTAATTTGGACCCTCGTGTTGGTCCGTATGGTAGTATTTGGGCCCTCGTGTTGGTCCTTGTGCCTGGATGAATGTCCAGAGGAGTTGGAGTATGTACAAGCCATTGTGATTACACACTTGATTATATGGGCTTTGGTGATGTATTTCCCGAATGGATGTTTTATATGGGAGCCACGTGATGGCTAGTTGGGTGATGTGGTTTGTGTTGAGGCTTGATGGCCCAAGTGTTGATATTATTGAGAAAATTTTGAGAAAGGTGCGTTATGACCACCCCAGGCTTAGATCTCGATATTGGAGACGCCTATTCTCCAATAAACCCGCTAAGATTGGCCAATCGGGTCCTCTTTTGTTGTGGGTCAAGTGGGGGTGAGCACAGTATGAAATTGAGGTAATGACCGCTTTAGTTGAAGTAGAAATATGCCAATAAGTCCTAAAGGGGGGTGAATAGGACTTTTTAAATGTTTTATAATTATTTAAAATCCTATCAACTCTATCCTGAGAAAATATGCAAGAATCAAGATTTCATCAAGGTAACTTTAATGGCTTCCCTGCCAAGTAGAGGATCCAGTCATAGAACTACTTTGAGAGATGAACAAGATGCAAATTATAGTTTATGATGGATATGACTGTGTGTGAGATGTGATCTCAAATATGAAAGCATTTATGGAAATCACATGAGTAATGAAAGACAGTGGCAATCTCAAACACAATCATTTTTATAGTGGTTCGACTACTTGTCTATTCCACACCTGGCAGACGCACTCAACCCTTGAGTGTACCGGATTTCACTAAAGGACGTTTCACACGGTTTACCTCAAACCCAAGGTTTTAAATCAAGTTCACCTCTAACCAGTACAACCTACAGCTAAACTGACAATTTATGCTCCCATGAGCAAGGGTCAACACATAGCACCAGATTTTAGGCACACTAGCCAAGGATCCACACAAGGAACCTAATTGTTTATGCTCTCCATAGAGAAAGGGTCAACACAATGCAGCCACCATGTACACTCCCGCTGGAGGCCTCCAAGAGGACTTGCAAGGGGTGAGAAACACTTTAGACCCGATCCTATAGAAGGAATGATCACAAGGGTCCTCTGGACTCTTAATGACTTACAGATAAGTAGATGAGCCCCATTCAGCGCGTTGTTGAAGATCTCCTCCTTTGTCGATGAAGATTCTTCTGCTTCCTTGATCCACAACTCAGAAGATGTACCAATACATTGCGACGAGTTGGGTTAAGGCTATGATGGAATCCTACTCTCTTAAATGTTTTCCTATAAAGAAGATAGAGCGATTCCATTCACATATGCATTCAAGGCATCCCACTTAATGTTTTTCAATTAAGGTAGTAGCTGGAGGATCCTTCAATGCGGAAGTTCATTATACAATCCACTCTATTGAATGTCAATGATGAGGGTGGATTGGAGGATGAACTTCCATGAGAGAAAGGGCTTTGGGTATATGATCTAAGGTTAAACACTCTAAACCACTCTCTTTTTTCTCTACCAGCAACTGAAGACAAGCTCTCATTAAATAGGCAAAAAGTTCCAACGGATATAAAACGGTCACATTTATGATAGAGTTCGATGTCATCAAGCAGGGTCAATATCATTGGGTGTATACTCTCAATTGCATCGACTGGCCGCTTGATGATACAAACTCAAATGTCATACGCTTTTGAAACCTTTTGCCAGCTGGTCGAGGAAATCAAGACACTCATCCATGTCATTGGATTTCAAACTCTGATTTCATTGATACGAGGATCAATCCTCGAGATTTAAAAAATGTGAAAGACTTGCCTTTGAAATGTTTTAGGTCAAAAGTATGATTGAGGCACACTGGATATCATTAGAATTTGAATGTTGATGATATCGATGGCAGTGTCGATGTATCGATAATTCTAAAGGATTTTTCTAGTAAGCTTTCTAGACAGTTTATGTCCATACTCGATGCAATTGACCCGGCCTAGATATCATCTATATTTGAATATTGATTCTATCGAGTGACCCTCGATCCAAGAATAAACAACCTGAAACAATTTTGCTGGATAACTGAGTGTCCAAGGTTGATATCATCGAAGGCCTTCCTATATCATCGAAGGCCTTCTGATATCATCGAAATTTGAATTCTGAGGATATTGAGGAGAACTTCGATATATCGAAGATGTTTATGATTTTCGTTAGAAAAATAGGGACACCGCATATGTGATGTCGATTTTATCGAGTCAATTTCGATAGACTCGAGATTCAAAGATCGATGATATCGATAGTTATATTGATACATCAATAATTTCATGCAGAGATATATGTGGTTGTTGGACATCTTTTGTCCTCATTTCGATGGTATCGATTGGTCATCGAGGACATCAATAGTACTGTTCGATTTTATCGATTAGTCTATCGATGAATCAACAGAAGTAGAAAACTTTGAGATTTTCTGAAGTTTTGAAAAAGTTTTCTTACCAATAAACCCTATGATATTCTAATTATTTTTAAGGGTTTTAATTACCTAGTGTTTTGGGACATGGGATGTGAGGCTTAGATTTACCTGTGACGAGTTCGGGCACACATCCGATTGAGGCAGATGCTTGATCAATCTTCCTATGAGGCTCTTTTGTCTCGCAGACTCAACACTCATGCTAATTGACAAACAAGGGCACTTTCAATCTCCCCCTTTGTCAATTAGGTGACAAAACACCAAAACACCCTAGAACAATGTCTAGACAAATACCCTAAATTGTGTGTACATGCACTTTACACAATTTTACAATATCTATTGAACTCATAAACACAATCATTAGTTGCTCCCCCTAACAACATTCTCCCCCTTTCTTGGTGCAGCTGCTCCCCCTAACACCTGCATCACCATTCACAAACAAATGTACACAATTTTTTCATCGGGGTGTTTGATTTCTTCTCCCCCTTTTTGTCAGTCATTGGCAAAGGTAAATATAGCAGTTGATATCGACTAAAGTTGAATCAAATGAGGAGAAACATCATCCAGGGATCATATGCATATAATAAGTAGATGTAAAACATCGCATTCCAGCAACCAGGTATGCATCGAAGAAAATCAAATAGAGCAGAATAGTAAGCAGATAATATGAAAAGAAAAACAACGCATACATTCCACACCATTTGAGCTATAACCAAATAAAACAGGGGTTGGCAAAATATAAATTATAACCAATCATAGCCCAAAATATCCAAAACATATATATATATATAGCCCAAGATTGACAGTAATATAACAGTCATCCAAGAACAACAAGCCCATTCATGGGCACCCCCAAAAAAAATTATCATAAAAAAGAAACGATCAAAAACCAAAGTATGCCAGTTTAAAGAAACGTGAGGACATTTCAAAAAGTGATCATAATGTCCATGACCGGACACACTTTATTTGCCAACGCTGCCACCTTCTAAAGCATATTAGATCCACCAGTCGTTAGCAAGTCAAGAATCTGTTGCACAGAGGGTTGGAGAGCTTCTATCTTGTCCTCTATCCCTGACAATCGTCGTTCATAGTTATGGAGCCGCTCATCAATTACATCTTGACTGTTCAGCAGGTGACATTCAAGTACATGACGCCGACGATTTCTGATAGATGCAGGACTATAGAGGGGTGTCCGATTAGATCCCCAAGGTGTTTCTTCATTTGGTTGCTGACTGCTTACACCAACAGGTGGAGGACTCTTTGCATGAGAAGAGGCTGAGACATACACCTGTTGAACTGCATTATGGTCGAACCATACTTCAGGATATACTTTGTCTGATGTTACTGGCAGTCCTACCCAGTCTGCGAGTTTGCAGATGAGGGACGGAAATGGACGTGTATCAAGATGGTCCCCCTTGACTACCCTAATCAATTGTTCTAGAATAAGAGTTGGCAGACACACATGAACCTCTTGATATACATCATACAAAACATTAAGTACAAAGGGATTCAGGCCCGTGTCTTTGACGTCACATGGGTATACATTCGTATTGAAGATACTATGGAGGATTTTGAACAAGGTCCTTAGATGTTTTACGGGAAGTATATTGTCATCATTTCTAGGAATTGTAGCACCCTGGCACAGTGCTCGAGTGATTTCCCCCCACCTTCCTAATTCATTTAGACTTCTACCAGTGACTAGGATCTGAGTCACGCCAATGTCTAAAAGATGGCCAAGAACCATTGGGGTAATCAATTTGGTGTGTTGCATAAATTCCAGACAAATACATGGTGGATAATCCCGAACAACACGGCAACAATTGAAAAATTGTTGAATCATGTCAAAATGGTACGAACCACCCATATTAAGCACATTCTAGCAGCCAATAGTCTCTAACAGGAGATCTACCCCATAGGGCTCAATGGCACTGTTGAGAACTATCCGATCGACGATCGTAACTTGTTCCCAATTGGATTGGTTTTGAGGTGGTTTAACATTTTCCCCTTTCTTAACCTTAGAAGATTTTGAGGATAAGAGGTCCTTACCTTTCCCTTTAACCATCTTCTTTGCTCCACTTGATGTTTGGGAGCCAGCAACATAATGGAGGAACCAGAGGGAAGGAAGCTAAGTGAACCTCTTTCTTGTTTTCAGTTAGCTTTTATAGTGGGTTTGTCGATGACATCGATGTAGTTTCAATGATATCAAACACATACTCATAAATGCATGGAAGACCGTGTCGATGACTGTTGGGAAAAACCAGCAATAACTTGAAAGTTCCAACGGACACAAGCTTACTTTTCCGAGAGCCGTCGATCACATCGATAGTGAACGTCGATATAATCGATGTTTAAATCTCGATCATATCGAAGGTGACCAGATATCATCTAGAATGTCATAATCTAGCATCCAAAACTAACATGGTTAATTCATGAGGTTTAGATTTGGGGCTGATACTTAACCATGAATATCCCAGCATGAAGATTTACCTATGAGGATCATGGTCACTGGAATATCATCAATGAGTGCATACTCTAATGGATTTTTAAAGGTCACTAAACCTATTTGTATCAAGAGGTTTAGTTAGGATATCTGCGAGTTGCTTTTCTGTGGATACATAATCCAACACTATAATCTTGTCTTTAATAAGTTCTCGGATAAAATTATGACGGATGTCAATATGCTTGGTCTGAGAATGTTGAACAGGATTTTTTGAAATGTTGATAGCGTTGGTGTTATCACAGAACAAACTCATTGTGGGTTGTTCAATCATGTAGTCCAACAACATCTGTTTCATCCAAAGGAGTTGTACACAGCAACTTCCTGCGGCAATGTATTCAGCCTTGACAATGGATAATGATATTGAGTTTTGCTTCTTACTCTGCCAGGAGACTAGATAGTTTCTAATGTAAAAACATCCTCCACTAGTCAATTTTCGATCATCTAGATTGCCAGCCCAGTCGGCGTCAGCGTATCCAGCAATGGTGGTGGATGTTTCAAATGGATACCACAGCCCAAAGGTAGTCGTTCCTGCTATGTATTTGATGATTCTTTTTACAGTTGTTAGGTGAGATTCTTTAGGATCTGCCTGATACCAAGTACACAATCCCACACTAAAAGATATATCAGGACGACTCACTGTGAGATATAGTAAGCTTCCTATCATACTTCGATAGAGATGTTGATCCACACTCTTGCCATTAACATCTTTGGAGAGTTTGATTGTAGTGCTCATGGGAGTGTGATAAGTACGACTAGATTCAAGCCCAAATCTTTTCACAAGGTCGTTGGCATACTTGGTTTGACATATGAAGATTCCGTCATTTAACTGTTTCGGTTGTAGCCCTAGGAAGAAGTTTAGTTCGCCAACAATACTCATTTCAAATTCTGATTTCACATCTTAAACCAAAGACTATATCATCCACATAAATTTGTGCAATAAGCAGTGAGTCCTTTGTTGTTTGAGTGAACAATGTTTTATCTACACTTCCTCTGCAGAATTTATGGTCCAAAAGAAATTTTGTTAATCATTCATACCAGGCACGTGGTGCTTGTTTGAAACCATAGCGAGCTTTGTTCAGACAATAAACATGATGGGGATACTTAGGATCTGAAAATCCCTTCGGTTGTTCTAAATAGACCTCTTCAGCAAAATCCCCATTAAGAAAGACACTTTTTACATCCATTTGAAATAATTTAAACTTTAATGCACATGCAACAGACATAAGAATTCTAACAGACTCAAGGCGAGCTACAGGAGCAAATGTCTCATCAAAATCAATGCCTTCTATCTGTGAGTACCCTTGACCTACAAGCCTTGCTCTGTTCCTAATCACATTTCCTAATTCATCAGATTTATTCTTGAAGACCCATTTGGTTCCAATGACATTCGTATCAAACGGCATGGAAACCAATTGTCATATCTCATTTCTCTGAAATTGTTGGAGCTCTTCTAGCATAACATTTATCCAGTGTTCATCTTAAAGAGCTTATACAAAAATTTTATGTTCAATCTTTGAGGTAAAGCAGAAATGACTATAGATATTTTCTATCTGTCATCTAGTTCTTACACCATCATTAGGATCTCCAATAATTTGTTCTCGAGGGTGATCCTTAATGATGGGTATGTCAGATGATGGTTGGGCTTCATTGGATGACAGAGATTTGTTATCTGATTTATCTAGTATGCATGAATCTACATCATCTTCTAATTCATTCACAAGGATATCTCCTTCATGAGGTTGATCATCGATTACCACATTGACTGATTCTTGAATAGTGAGGGTTCTTAGATTGTACACTGTATAAGCAAGACTATTCAAGGCATACCCCAGAAAATTACCTTCATCACTTTTAGATTCAAATTTTCCTAGGTGATCTCTGTCCCTCAAGATATAACATTTACTACCAAAAACCCGAAAATATTTCACACTAGGTTGTTTCCCATACCATAGTTCGTATGGAGTTTTGTTCAAGCTGGCACTTAGGTATACTCTATTTATGATGTAGCAGGCGGTATTGACGACTTCTGCCCAGAAGCTTTTTGCCACATCTTTCCCATTTAGCATAACTGACCCCATTTCCTGCAATACTCGAATTTTTCTTTCAATGACTCCATTTTGTTGTGGGGTTTTTGGGGCTGAGAATTCATGACGAATTCCTTTCTCATTGTAATATTTTTCAAAATTTTCATTTTCAAATTCCCCCCCATGATCATTTCTGATGCGATTAATGCAATATCCTTTTTCATTTTGAAGTCGCTTCGCCAAAATTACAAATTCTTTAAAGGCATCTGATTTCTCTCGAAGAAATGTGACCCAAGTAAATCTGGTGTAGTCATCTACTACCACCAGGAAGTATCTTTTCTTGTCATGGCTTTCCACTTTGGTCAAGCTAACCAGGTCCATATGCAGCAGATCCAAAGGTTTTGTTGTTGCTATAGTGGTTGTCTTTTTGTGCCTAACTTTTATCTGTTTTCCTCTTAGACATTCTCCACAGACAACTTTTTCTTCTTTTCTAATCTTAGGAAGTCCTCTAACCAATTTTTTTGAACTGAGCTTAGCTAAATTTTGGTAGTGAACGTGTCCCAACCTTTGGTGCCATAATTTGGATTCATTCTTTACAGCCATATTACACTTTGTGGATAGCACACTCTCATTAGTACTCTCAATAACATAACAACTATCACTAGTGCATAAATCTTTTATGAGAGATTTTCCTATATGATCTAGAATTCTACACACATCTTTTGAGAAGGTGACCAAATATTCTTTGTCACATATTTGGGAGATACTAAGGAGATTATGTTTCAGACTTTTTACACAAAGAACATGTTTGATTTTTAGAAGGCCTGGTACAATGATCATTCCTTGTCCAACAATTTTGGCGAAGCTACCATCACCAAATGTGAATGATCCTCCATCAAAGTCTGAATACTCACAAAAGTGAGTTTGATCACCAGCCATGTATCTGGAGCATCCACTATCAAGGTACCATTTTGAACTATTACTAACTTTCAGAGCAGTATGGATTACTAGGCAATTGTTCTGATTTGTCGCACCCTCTGAGACACTGTTGATCATGATTCTAACTTCAGTCAAGATCACTCTTTAGGTGGTGAAGCCCTTACGAGGACCCGCTCTGATACCAATTGAAATTTCAATAATGACCGCTTTAGTTGAAGTAGGAATATGCCAATATGTCCTGGAGGGGGGTGAATAGGACTTTTTAAATGTTTTATGATTATTTAAAATCCTATCACCTCTATCCTGAGAAAATATGCAAGAATAAGGATTTCATCAAGGTAACTTTAATGGATTCCAAGCCAAGTAGAGGATCCAATCATAGAACTACTTTGAGAGATAAGCAAGATGCAAATTATAGTTTATGATGGATATAATTGTGTGTGAGATGTGATCTCAAATATGAAAGCATTTATGGAAATCACATGAGTAATGAAAGACAATGGCAATCACAAACACTGTCATTTTTATAGTGGTTCGACTACTTGTCTACTCCACTCCCGCCAGACTCACTAAACCCTTGAGTGTACCGGATTTCACTAAAGGACGTTTCACAAGGTTCACCTCAAACCCAAGGTTTTAAATCAAGTTCACCGCTAACCAGTACAACCTACACTTAGGCTGACCGTTTATGCTCCCATGAGCAAGGGTCAACACATAGCACCCAATTTTAGGCACACTGGCCAAGGATCCACACAAGGAACCTAACTGTTTATGCTCTCCATAGAGCATGGGTCAACACAACACACCCACCATGTACACTCCACCAGAGGCCTCCTAGAGGACTTGTCAGGGGTGAGAAACACCTTAGACCCAATCCTATAGAAGGAATGATCACAAGGGTCCTCTGGACTCTTAATGACTTACAAATAAGTAGATGAGCCCCATTCAGCGGGTTGTCGAAGATCTCATCCTTTGTCGATGAAGATTCTTCTACTTCCTTGATCCGTAACTCAGAAGATGTACCAATACATGGCGATGGGTTGGGTCAAGGTTATGATGGAATCCTACTCTCTTAAATATTTTCCTATAAGGAAGATAAAGCGATTTCAATCATCTATGTAAGGCCCACCCCCACAGCACATGATATTGTCCGCTTTGCCGAAGCTCACGGCTTTAAAATGGGTTATGTCTGTTAAGGGAGGAACTCAACATATAACCACCACAACTCCAGACAACTCTTCCAATGTGAGATAAGTTATGCTACAGTCAACTACAACAGTAACTCGCCTAGCACAGTAGCCTGTCAGCCTGTAACACCCTGAAAATTAGGGGTCGAGCATAAATTCAACTCCCGAGTTCCAGAACATCACTTATGCAACAAAATGAATGATGATTGAATGTTGACTGTATTTGTGCATTGAACATGAGTGAGATTAAGCCAAAACAGAATATCATACTCCGAGAGACAATAAATTAGCAAGTTTTAAGACTGTGATAGATATATAAAATATATAAAATCTGTGGTGAGTCTCCGAGTGTGATAAAGTTACAGTGTTAAATAATTACAAGTAAATTATACCAAGTTGTGTAGTATGATCTAGTCAACATCCTCAGCAGCCCCGACAATCAAGGTACGGCTCTCACATGGCCGTCGAAAAAGATATACGAGAAAGCATTCCCGTCGTCATAGAAGTCCGGCTCCGCCTCGAAGTAGCGTCGCCATCCGCAATCGACAAAATCGGTGGGTGTTCTAACACCGTCCCGTATCGTGGGAGTGAGTGATCAACTCAAGTGGAACAATAAAGCATAGGTTAACATGTTATCAATTCAAATCAAGCAAGAATGATAAAGCAATACAAATCAAACAATTCTAACTACTCTTATCAAGTGCGAGAATGAAATGACATGATGCTGTATGCCCTTGCCAAACCACCCTCATGCGACATCATCTTACGTTCGCAAATGCTTAACTCCCTCAGTGCGCCACATCTACTAAGCACATGCGGTGCGATGATGATCATGATTACCGAGTTATTATTAGTCCATTTCAAACAGTAGTATTGAGAAACTAAGGTACCTCCTGTATCATTCCCAAACATGATCCATTCTAGGGTCGTCAGCCCTAGTTAATCTCATACGATATTATGGTTTGAGAGGCGTAGCGAAGGCATCACAAAGGGCTCACACCGTCAAGACGGATACAGATCTCACCGTATGCGGCTCAATTGCTGACCGTCAGCTCGAGTAATGTGTCTCACCGTACTCGGCTCAATCACTAGCCGTCAGCTCGAATACAGGTCTTACCGTACTCGGCTCAACTCATACTCCCGATTCTTTGTGAAAGACTCGTCGCCAATCACAGACACTTGAGTATACTCGAAGATACTACAGAGGACTCGTCGCCGTCGTCAAGACGAGTAGTGGTCTCACCGTATTTCGGCTCTCGCCGTAAGTATCGACTCGAATATAGTGTCCCATACCACCATAATCACTCACGAGTCTAGTTACTCACGGTCACTACGGGAGGCACGTGGCCCCAGACAGAGGCACGACTAGCCGACCACGGTGTCCCATACCACCATGCCCGGCTCATGAGTCTTAGCGGATCGAGGTACTATGGTTAAAAGGGATTTCACTGGTAAGTTTGGTACCCTAGGTTCAGGCAGTAGTGACCAAATATGGTGAACATAAATAAGACAGATCGGATTACTTGACGAGCTCGGCTAGCTCGAGCGCACAACAAGTTGAACGACATGAAGTGCATAAGCACTTCGCGTGGCCAACCACTATTACCAACCGAAGTACGACTCGGGTTCGTCGAACACATCTCACGTGGCAAATGAATCACAGCCACGAATTCAATTCTGGTACCGATTGTCTGGACTATAATCATAGCCCCAAACATGATAACTTGCAGATAGATAAAGCAGTAATGGATCAAGATTCCACTCATACAATCAAGGTATGGTATTATCCGTATAGGGCTACCAGGGCTGTTGCACGCACTCGTTGCTCCGCTCCCCCATCACCCATGACGGATCATACAACGTAAATATAAATTTAAACATATGCATTACATAGTTATAATATAAAGCAGTTGAGCATGTTATGAATCACAACACAAGCATGAGTTTATACATGTTCAATTCCTAATCACACAACAATCCAAGGAGATCATACACATAATTAAAAGAGATTGAGAATCACATCTCAACAGCCTTATACATCACAATTTTCTAACTACTACTCATTCAGACATTCCAAGAAACACTTAAACAAACATACATCAACATACATGACATATGTCGATCACATAGGCATTAGGCCAAATCTTTTTCCTAGGGAGTTGCCCCCATCATAACACGCGTACACCCACGACGGAATTCATGGCAAGCAGGAATCCAAGTTCCATATTCATTCAGTCATTTCCACAAACACTTGGACCACACATTTTAGCATATGTGGTGTATATTGGCCCGTGGCGTGATTTAGGCAAATCCTTTTCGTCAAAAGGGGTATCGCCAATACAACAATCATGAATCCATGACAACTAGTCATGCATGAGTACGAATGAGAATTTGGTACTCATTCAATCATTTTCACAAACACTTAGAATACACTATTACAACATACATGGTGTATGTTAGTAAAACATGTATTAGGGCTATCCCTTAGCCAAGTGAGTATTTTATCCATGTATAATATATTACTACAAAGAAATAATCATGATAAATTCATCTCCAAAATTTATACGTATACTAGTATTTTCTAAAATACGCATTTTCAACATATATAGAGTATACAAGCAAACATGTATTACGGCGATTCCTTTCGCCAAGCAAATATTTTATACGCACATAATATATTTATACGACAATTAATCATGACAAGCACATCGCTAAAATATACATGTATACGGTACTTCTTACACATCAGATTTCTACATACATAGTGTTTATTAGTAACATGTATTTAGGCGAATCCTTTCGCCAAATAAGTATTTTATCCATACGTCATATATCCATACGTCAAATAAACATGTCAAACAAATTTCCAAAAAAAATACGTATACGGTATTTTATACGAATACCTAGAGTATGTGAAATTCCAAATTCTACAATTCTAATCGAAACTAAAAACGGAAAGCACTTTGTACATGTGCAATTGCATGCAGATCATGAATCTATCATTATCTGACATTGAAAGCGTTGAAAACCACAACCTATACACCTAAAGTCCGCACCTTTTGTTGTAGAATCGCAACGGAATCGATAGGTTTGTCTAGCTTCCGTATACGGGAGTTTGGCGACAAACTTAAAGAACTAAAACAAAGTTAGTTATTTCATAATCTACAATCTGTCTAATCCCCCAAACAAAGTTAGGGTTAGGGTTTATTACCTAGAAATGACGCCAGGAATCACCGGAAAGCGGCAAGAATGAGGTGGTTAAGCATCGATAGCAAAATAGGTAGAGCGGCGAGGAGATCTTCCCACAACTCCCACACTTTCTCTCTCTTTTCCCTCTCTCAAATCTCAAATTCGTATGGCTGCCATGAGAGAGGGTTTAAGGTCCTTATATAGTCTCAAACCTTCCCAAAATATACTCAGGTTCAAGGGTTACTGCTATTATAAGCATTTCGGCGATGTTCCAGCTCAAAAGAGTGTTTCTGGTGGCCCCCCTTGAGTCAAACATCAGACTTAAGCTCACCACACATGGATCTATGCGGGATTACGTTTTTGACTCGATCGGATTCCCAGATCGCACGTGGCGGACCACTTTCAGTTCGACGGTCGGTGGGCCACGATCCAAAATTCCAAGTACATGTAAATGTTCCTGAAAATTTTCCTGATCCGAGGGTGTAATATGGTCCGATTCTCGACTCGGTCCGGTTGCTTAATCACCGATGCAAGTTTAAAGGTGCGATCACTATTCCGATATTTATTTTGTAAAGGGAATAGTGTTTTTCACACTCCCTCGCTCCGGACTCAAGCGAATGGCCGTGGGACATCTGCTGGACCGATTTCTGAGGTGGTTGTTAAGCCCAGTGAGGCGGTCCTAGTTCCTTAACTTCGTGTTAATCGAATTTCCGATGTGCGGTCTAGACCTAATACGAAGTTTCGAGATGCTCCCGTGAGCAGCCGGGTAATGAGATTGATCCTAAGTTTTAGGGTAACCTAGCGTCAATGATTCTACAAGTTTTGAGTCTTCGGTAACGTATTTAAAGTGATTGGTGCTAATTTCACATGCACTCTAGTTTAACACTAGCTAAATCTCACTTAATTTCTAAAGGATTTAGTCTAAGATTTCATGTCTGAGATGGTACTTAGGCCTTTGTAGTTTGTGTATAAAGTGATCCAAGTTTTACTACTTAGCTAGTTTAAGTTAGTGTCTAGGGCTAAAGTGCTTTGAAAAATTGAAATCACAAGGTAGTGAAGGGTTGAATTTGTGAAGGAAATGGGTTCAGAAGTGATTTTAGACTATGGGATTCAGTTCTGACAAGTTAATGAGGTATTAGGATTGACCCATTGCCTAAGGACGTCTAATCCCGTGTTGGCAAAAATCCGGGCGTTACATGCCCACACAAGAGCCTTGCCCACACCGAGGGTCCCCCCCCCCCCCCCCCACGTGAAGCGTGGACCGGGGCGTCACATTTTCCCCCACCAAGGGCAAAGCTGAACTTAGCTTTGATACCATTTGTAAGGCCCACCCCTACAGTACATGATATTGTCCGCTTTGCCGAAGCTCATGGCTTTAAAACGTGCCATGTCTGTTAAGGGAGGAACCCAACATATAACCACCACAACTCCAAACAACTCTTCCGATGTGGGACAATTTACGCTACAGTCAACTGCAACAGTAGCTCACCCAGCACAGTAGTCTGCTAGCCGCATAGTAGCCTACCAGCTACACCTGGGGGCACGCCCACACATGTGCCCGCCCACATGAAGCAGTGACCAAGGCGTCACAATCTATGCATTCAAGGCATCCCAGCTTCCGCCCATTCATTATTTTAAGATTTTCTATGGCCTGCTTCCGCCCCATTAGAAACTTGGTCTCATTCGTCGCTGTTGCAAGCTAGGATATGCTTAACTTCTCCCATAGAAAGAGCCAAATCATTCCTCCATCTATTAATAAACTGCGTGAAGGTCTCATCGGATTTCTGCATAGTGGCATGCAGATCGGCTAGACTCGATTCTACCTCGATGTTGTAATCAATTTGGCTAACGAACCGTTGAGCCAAGTCGTCGAAGGTCTTAAAGGTGCCCGGCGCTGTGCTAGTGAACCAGTCGAGGGCATCGCCAGAAAGACTCCTAGGGAAAAGGCAAATAAGCAGGGCGTCTTGTCCTGCTTCGGGACAATCGTTGCAAAAGGAGACTAGATGGCTACGGGGATTTCCTTTTCCGTTGAACTTGGAAAAGGTAGGCGGCACATATCCTGCCGGGAAGAGGGCGGAAGGATGATGAAAAAAGTCGGCGAAAACCCTTCTTGGCGCCTTTTAGCTCGGCGACCTGCTCGCTTAACTCCCGAATTTGCCTCAAAAGGAAGCTGTTCGAGACTGAAGGTGGAGGGGTTGCTTCCGGGGGTTCCTGGTCATAGTTGACCCGAGTGAGTCGAGAGGCATGGGAATAGGTAGGAGGGACCCATGACTGCTCTGCATGATCGGGGTGCTTGCCCTTCAAATTGACCGACTCCGGCATAAGATAAGCAGAGGGGTGTTCTGGGTGCCTGGGACAAAGAGGATGGTGGAGGGGGACGACAGGGTCCCGCCTCCGACTGCTTCTGCGCACACATGTTAGCCAAGTACTCGTTCTACTGCCTCAAACGAGCCATTTCTTCTCGCATTCGGATGAGCTCATCCTTCTCTGGTTGACCTTTCGGGACATCGTCATCCGACATCATCATCTCGGGGTACTGCTTGTTAGGGTCTTGCGCAAACTCTTGCTCTTGCGGATTCATCGTAAACTGGAGGGAAGGTGAGAAAACCTTTCGACGAATAGACCTCTAGTCGGTTCGAGGTCACTTCTTCAGGTCTCCTAGTCCTATGGAACGATTAAAACGGGGTCTCCAACTTCAACTGGTACGCCTGCCTATACACCTCTTGGACAAATGGCCCGTAAAGAGCAAAAAGTCCATCAACAGTGTGAGCAGGGTGCCGTGACTAGCAGGAGCTTCGGAGCCAACCTCCACAAAAATATGGAACAGGTCAACAACCAGCCTTTCTAGTTCGATTAGGTTCAGTGTGCCCCGGTGCAAGTGTGAGAATGAATCGATTACAGACCCCTAAAGATCAATCTCTTAGGGATAACCTGCAAGACAAGGACACGTCAAGAAAGCAGCTAAACCAGATAAGCAAACCGCGAGCCAGAACAGCGAAAAAAAAATGATTTGTCATTAAGGTAGTAGCTGGAGGATCCTTGAATGCGGAAGTTCATTCCCCAATCCACACTATTGAATGTCAATGATGAGGGTGGATTGGAGGATGAACTTCCATGAGAGAAACGGCGTTGGGTATATGATCTAAGGTTAAACACTCAAAAGCACTCACTTCTTTCTCTGCCAGCAACTGAAGACAAGCTCTCATTAAATAGGCAAAAAGTTCCAATAGATATAAAACAGTCATATTTATGGCAGAGTTCGATATCATTGAGCAGGGTTGATATCATCGAGCGTATACTCTCGATTGCATCGACTGACCGCTCGATGATACAAACTCAAATGTCATACGCTTTTGAAACCTTTTGCCAGCTGGTCGAGGGAATCGAGACACGCGTCCATGTCATCAAATTTCGAACTCTGATTTCATTAATACGAGGATCAATTCCTCGACATTTGAAAATTTTGAAAGACTTGCCTTTGAAATGTTTCAGGTCAAAAGTATGATCGAGGCACACTCGATATCATCGGAATTTGAATGTTGATGATATTGATGGCAGTGTCAATGTATTGATAATTCCAAATGACTTTTCTAGTAAGCTTGCTGGACAGTTTATGTCCATACTCGATGCAATCGACCCAGCCTCAATATCATCGATATTTGAATATCGATTCTATCGAGTGACCCTCGATCCAAGAATAAACAACCTGAAATAATTTTACTGGATAACTGAGTGTCCAAGGCCAATATCTTCGAAGGCCTTCCGATATCATCGAAATTTGAATTCTGAGGATATCGAGGAGAACTTCGATATATCAAAGATATTTATGATTTTCCTTAGAAAAATAGGGACACCACAAATGTGATGTCAATTTTATCGAGTCAATTTCGATAGACTCGAGATTCAAAGATCGATGATATCGATAGGTATATCGATACATCGATACATCGATAATTCCATCCAGAGATATATGTGGTTATTGGACATCTTTTGTCCTCATTTCGATGGTATCGATTGGTCATCGAGGACATCGATAGTACTGTTCAATTTTATCGATTAGTCTATTAATAAATCAACAAAGTTAGAAAACTTAAAGATTTTCTGAATTTTTGAAAAAGTTTTCTTACCCATAAACCCTATGATATTCTAATTATTTTTAAGGGTTTTAATTACTTATTGTTTTGGGACATGAGATGTGAGGCTTAGATTTACCTGTGGCGAGTTCGGGCACACATCCGGTTGAGGCAAACGCTTGATCAATCTTCTTATGAGGCTCTTCTATCTCGCATACTCAACACTCACGCTAATTCATAAATAAGGGCACTTTCACAATATGATGGGTGCAAGAGTCATTTCCACTACCGGGACTGGGAAGGGAAGAGGTGCGATGACCCTGCCTACCGTCGTGTGCCGGGTCGAGGTGGGTGGTATTTCGACTGCTGAGGTCGGGTAAGGTGAAACAAATAGGGTCCCCCATTATTAAACCGATGGATAGATGGGTAGGGGTTGACACGCCCAATACTTTACTTTTTGGAAATGTTGTCCCACTCTTATGTATGGATGGTGGATTATCTATTTGTGGTACGTTTGTGGTTTCTGGTGGAGATGTATTATGTATTGTGGAGATGTACTAGCGGATGGTAAGGGATGTTATCCCACTCTTATGTGAGGATGGTGGATTGCTCATGCGTAATATGTTTGTGATTCCTAGTGGAGATGTATAATATGTTGTAGAGATGTACTCGCAAAAATGAGAGATGTTTAGCATTTGACTCATGCATTCATTCATCCACTATTCACTCGAGCTGGTGGTGTGCAAATAAATCATTATGTTTCGGTCAGGAATGAGACTAACTTGAAATTAGGAGTTTACCACATCGAGTCTAGCTATCCATATCTGGTATGGGACTGCTTTGGATAGAAGTCCCCTGTGATGAACCCCACGGCTTGCAATACCATGTACTATCATCCCGACTCTACACGTCAAATCTGCCATTGCCTTTTCATTGTATGCCATATAGTAGAAAATGGAATTTGATTATCTTGTTCAAGATGATTGGCTATTCTAATGATTCATGGTCACTTGTTGAGTGGCATGCTTATTATTGATGTCATGTTCATTATAACCTGTGTAGTTATACGACATGCTTGATTGATAACCTGCTCACATATGATAACATGCATATGGTGTTTTTGGATGTCTTCACGGGAGTACTCTGATAAGTTGTGTTTTCCTCCCGGCACGCAGTAGACTCATGAGCTGTGGTTTGCTCATATAGATGACTTACACTTTTTCGGAAGCACGCAAGAGCTATTGGAATTTGTTATTGTTTCATTCATTACTGTTGAGCTGGTGCAGCATATTATGTGTGACATGTCAAACAAGTTCGTCTCTTCGATATGCATTGATACCATGTACAAAATGTGTAACTGCCTAAACAGATTAATCGTTCAGAAAAAAAAAATTTCTACCATGAGCTGTATTTTGTGTCGTGGAGTTCACTAACCATTTACCAAGTCCAGTAAGTGGTGAGGAAGTTGCTCTGACTTGAGTTCAAGACTTGGGAAGTAGTAGTGCCCGGGTTCCAAATTTGGGACGTGACAATTCTATAAGTAACCAGAAGTAGAACTAGAGGGAAATTTAAACCTAAATCAAGAAAGTACGGGAGTAATTGTGATTTGCTGAATTTAGAAACTTAAGAATTTAAAGATGGGAACTAGGGTTTCCAGGGATCCACTTGCAACTATTGGGATATTTCCTTATTTGATTTAAGGAACTCAATTAGAATTGGAGTCATATCCTATCCAATTGGAAGATATATCAATAAACTTAGATCAGAACTTCCATTAACCTAAACTTTCATCCGATGAGAATTTAGGTTAATTGGAAGTGATTCCATCATGACCATCTTCCAAGAGATATGGCAAACAACAAGATAATTGAGTTCCAATAACCAAATAATAAGAAATATGAGGGTTAGAAGAGATTCCAACCCTACCATCTTTAAATTCTTAAGTTTCTAAATTCATGGTGAACAACGTGATTTACTAACTTCACAATCTCATAGCAGGAAAAGAAGATATTTCAAGCTATTGCAGATCTATTGTAATTTAAGTCACAACAAACCATTAAAAACTAAAAGTATTCCTTAAATATCAAAGTAGAATCAAAGGAGTTCAATAATAACAATAACTAAACTAGAAAAACAATAACAAGCTTCACCCCTTAGCCCTAGCTAAGGGATCTAGCCAACCATATACATGATTTAATTCAAAACCCTAGAAGAAATCATGAAAAACTAAGAAGAAGAGAAGAGGAAACGCTTGGGAGGTGGCTCCACTCCTTTGCCCTGCTTCTCCAAACCCTATATATATTAGATAAACTTAGGAAACCCATATTAATTGGCAAAGTTCTGCAAAATCGCAAAATTGAATCAAATTTATGTAGTCCGCATAAACTCTGCGTAACCAGTTTGATGTCTGTTCACAACCCCAAGTGTAAGGTCTCAATGTAGTGATAATCTTGGTGAGACCGAGGTCGAATCCACAGGAACTAATCTCGTGTGTATTCTGAAAGTAGATAGAAGTAGAACTAGAAAAGGATGTAAATCTAAATCTGAAATATAAGGAAGTAATTATGAAGTGTTTAATTAGAAACTTAAGAATTCAAAGGTGTGAACTAGGGTTTCCAAGGATCCACTTATAGCAATCAGGGAGACATTATGCTTGATTCAAGGACATAATTGGAATCAGAGTCCTATCTTATCAAGGTGGAAGATATGGCAATTAAGATCAAATCTGAAATTCCTTTGACCTAATTCTCAATGGATGAAAGTCATGAGAATTAGAAGTGATTCCCTCACAAAACCATGCCCAGGAGACAATGGACAACAACAGGATCTACCAATTCCCACAATCAATCATAAGATAATCATGAAGATTAGAAGGGATTCCATCATCCGACCATGACCAAGGGACGATGGTGAATAACATGATTTCCTAATTTCATAATCTCAAAGCATGAAAAGAAGATACTCAAAGCTATAACAAATCTAATGTAATTTAAGTCACAATAAACAATTAAAAACTGAAAGTATTCCTTAAATATCAAACTCGAATCAAAATAAGTTCAACATAAACATGAATCAAAGTAATAAAAACATCTTATCACACTACAAGCTTCACCTCTTAGCCCTAGCTAAGAGGTTTAGCCAACTATAGACATGATTGAGCAAAGTTTCTTAAATAAAACATGAAAACAACTAAGAAGAAGAAAAACTCTTGGCAATAGCTTCTCCACCCTTTTGCTCCACTCCTTAAATCCCAAAAGATGCCTAGGAACATCTTAGGGACTCTTATTTATAGTTACGCATCGCTTCCTTGCGAACCGACTTGGAAAAATCCAGAAACTGCCTCAAATTTTCACAGTCCGTGCAAACTCTGCGTAATCCTCGACTGGTCGAGGACCATCTTCAACTAGCCGAGGGTCACCTTCGACTGGTGGAAGATCACATGAATTTAGAATCTGATGTTACTGCAGTTCGAGTCGAAGTTTCTTCGACTAGTCAAGCAGGAGCTTAGACGAGTCGAACTTAGATTGGTCGAAGGAGGGCTTAGACTAGTTGAAGCAGGCATATTTTTAGGGTTCCTTTTCTTTACTTCAAATCGTCAATTCTCTTCATTCTTTACTTGGTTTTCTTGGATCTTTGACATGTGAATTCTTCATTTTTGGTCTTCTAAGATCCAACCTTTGGCTTGGTGATTCTTGAGCATTAATCCATGCTTTTAGCATCCTTTTCAATCCAAGCTCTTAAATTCAACTTACAACACAAATATGATTAAAATAAATTATTAAGCATTATCATGTTCATAAAACCAAGTAATAAATGGGGGATAATATGCAATATTTGATCCTCAACAATGTCATCGAACCACCTTCGATATCATTGAAGGTATCTTGAATCTAGGAATCGCGCCTGTTGCATAAGTTCTTTACGCACTATGTAAATCTCTGTGTCATTAAACCTTCCTTCAATGTCATCAAGCGAATCTTCGATTCATCGAACAAATCTTCGATAAAGTGTCCCAAATAGTCCAGTGAGTTGCTTCATAATTCTTCATTAAATTCGATGCCATTGAACAGACTTCAATGTCATCGAGCAACTCCTCGATGTCATCGAAAGATGCTTCGAGGGATCAATAAAGGCACCTAATATGCCCAACGACCAACTTGATTTTCATGTAAAAATTCGATGTCATCGGGCGGTGTTCGATGTCATCAAATGATGGCTTCGATGAAATAGTCATTGTATTCCACACTTGTTCTTTTGACTTCCTTCCTTCTCTACTTGGTTTTCTTGGATCTTAAGTCTTGAAATCTTCAATCTTGGTCTCCAAAGATCCATTCTTTGCCTTGAAAATTCTTGAGCATTAAATCCATGCTTTTAACATTCTTTCCAATTCAATCCAAGCTCTTAAATTCACCTTGCAACACAAACATGAGTAAAATAAGACATTAAGCATTATCATGTTCATAAAACCAAGTAATAAATGGGGGATAATATGGAATATTTGACCCTCAACACGAACTAACACCCAAACTGTCCAGAGATAAAACTGGAAAATCCAATATTCTCCGATTGCATCGAGCCTTGTCTGATGACATCGAACAAACCTTCAATGTCATCGATGTAACACCCCGTATCTTTAATACTCGGGCGTTACGTTTAAGGACCCCAGTTATTAGGATTTAAAACGATTAAACAAACCAGTTTAAACCTTGCACGTGTAGGATGAGACTCCCATTCAAGGATGAAGCCGACCACCAAGAATTGAAGGAGCCAAGCCGAACCCTATATCAGCCGGAAGGTAAAATTCAGCAAACCCTTAGATTAAAGTAAGATATGAACAAGTTAACTAGGTCACATTGGCACAATACGTTCGCTTGGAACCCTTAAAGGCTACTTAAAGCCAACCGGACGAATGGTGTACTTTACAACCACGTTCAACCGTTGAAACCAACCACCTGACCAATCTGACCACTGGATCACGATAAATGGACCGAATAGGGCCCCAAAAGACATGAAGCGGCCCACCTGGGCCTCACATATATTCCAAGTAGGGCCAAGACCCCTGTACCGGGACCCCTAAATAAAATGACCAGCGTAGTATTATCACAAACACTATGTTAGACCCTACACAGGGTGCACATGCACCATAGACTATTGTGCGCGAAGTGCACTAGACAATGGGGGGCGGTCAACTGACTGTTGACCGAACCCATTTGCAAAAATAAAAACTTTCTCCTGCCGTTTTTTAGCTATTTGAAACTAGGGAATTTTGAACCCCTAAGTGAGCCCACCTGACTGCTTTCCGGACAATCTTCCCCTAACTTGGGTCCACCCCAATAAAACCATATAAGGATGGGGCCCCCCCGAAAGCAAACGAAAGAAATCACTGCTAGCCATCCATTCTCTTTGCCATGGACAACTAGATCCAGGAGGGGCGTGATCAAACTGTTGGCGTGAAGGGGTGAATAGCGTTGTTTTACCTGGGAGGTTGCAAGATGCACACGCCATCCCAGAGGATCCACTCTCTCAAACCAAAAATGGTTAGGCAAAGAGGAATTACACGATGAATTTGCCATTACAGGAAAACAGGGACTGCCACCGACGGTCGTCGTTTGGAGATGAGCAGAACCGATCCTAGCCATTAGATCTCCTCCTCCCTGCATATAAAAAGGGACGTCAGTGCCCTCAGGATTCCACACAAGGGAGAGGAAAAGGAGAAAAAAAATATAACAGAGTGATAGGGAGCGTTTGGTGAGCTCAACGCACACTGTCCCCACTCAGTCCGTGGAAAATGGACTGAGCTGAGTCAGTTTGAGTTTGCAGCCACACCACTTGAGTGACAGAGAGGAAGGAAACAAGGAGAGAAAAGAGAGAGAAAGCAGAGAGACAAAGGAAAGAAAGGAAGAAGGAGAAAAAAAGTAGGTATACGCGTGGCAGCCCGAACTCGAGTCAAGACCGATTGAAGCAGGTTGGACTCTATCTCCACTTCCTTCAGGACTTTAAAATGAACTCAAACGAGGACTCCATCATGCCTCAACTACATAAATACCCATCAGCAGGAACTGTATGCATGGTCTTGGACAGGCTCTGTTTGAAACCGCATATAACCTGCGCGCAGGGGCTGTTTTAAGGCTAAACATTGCCTGAGTTCCAGGCCCTGCTTGAGGCCAAATAACGCCATGCAATTAGTCTCAGCTAGGGGCTGGAACCCCGTCCAGAACCAGCCCACACATAGCCTTGCTTGAGCTGCAACGGATGGACTGACATCAGTGGAGACGCCGCGTTTGGGGCCATTTTCTTGGCTGAAAGAGATGGCAGCCACCATACCTCCCTTGAACATTAAGATGGGATGAAAACGGCCTAGTTGGATGCTGTGTTCGAGCCAAAACCGGGGCCGAAAGTAGTTTTTAAAATGTTGCACTGCAAGGGAAGGAACCAGTGCATGTTACAGTGAAGAGTGGAGTAGACGTGGGCCTCACCAAATCTTAGCAGGGCCTTGCCAAATGTAGGTGGGCCTCACCAAAAAAAAAAAACTAATGAGCGGTCGTGGTTTTGGGCCCTGCTCAAGTGCAGGTGGGCCGCACCCTACATCAACAGGTGCTCTTCACCCTACAATAGTGGTGAGCCACGCAGGTGGGCCCCACCTTGGTGACATGGTGTATCCAGGCCATCCGACACTGACGACCAGGCCCTGGATGTCCTGCCTTAAAGAAAAAAAAAAGAATATAATAAAATATATGTATTACACGCATCTGTACGTGCATGAAAATTTTAAGATATTATATTATATAAAGAACCTCAGATGCATGAGGTATGCTGTAAGTGGATTGCATCCAGGACCGTCCATAAAACAGCACTGGACCTCTATCTTTCATCATGGTCGTCCATCAAAGGGCAGGCAGTACTGGACGGCTGATATACAAGTATATGTATAAATGCTATATGTGGTGGGCCCCATGGGACCCATGTGATATGATGTATATGAAAAATAATAAATATGTAATGCATGAGGAGTATACCCAGGCCATCCGTCAGAGGTTTTCTACGGTCTGGATCTGTGGAGTTCATCCAAACCGTCCATTCTCAGCCCCACCTGCTGTGATTATATGGAATCCCCGCCTTGGTGGGCCCATTCCAATCCAGGCCGTCCATCAACCTAAAATCCTGGCCGTCCATCAATCTCAAACAACACTGGGCCTCCATGCTTCATCCTGGCCATACAACAAAGGACTTTGCGTCCAGGCCACCCATCACAAGTCACCCAATCTGCTGGACAATTTGCTATGATACATGATTACTATGATAGAATATAATAGTATAATAATATATGTATATACATGTGGGGTGGATCCTACGTGGGACCCACCTGTTATAATTGAGTGGAATATCCTCCAGTGCATGTAATGCATAATAAAATAGTGTATGTGGGCCCCACATCCACGTAGGAACCCTCCACTGATGAGCGTGTTCTATCTAAGCCATCTATACATTTGGCAAGCTCGTCCAAATGGCAGTGGGCTATGTCTGGCACTGGAACTTACTACGGATCGTCCATCAGTGGACGTCCAACGTTGGATCTAAACAACTAGATCATAACACCACTAACAGACTGAGTGAAGATACCTCGTTGCAACACTTGGAGTCTTGGTGTCGACCTCTAGCAGGGTGACGCCAGTACTGGATCATCTAAACTATGTTTGAGCGGTGCTAGCTTGCAATGGCTATATTGAACAACACTAATCCATATGAGCTATGTTGGAAATGCTAGTGACGCACGATAACACACACGTTACATTTACAACTATTAAAATGACTTCTAACCCAGACACATCGACGAGGCCCACCTCATGATGCATTGCACCATCCATAGGACTCCACTGTGATACATCTGAGTCATGGAAATATCTGACAAACGTAAACTGTAACTTTTAAGAGGTTCTTTGAGTGAACCCAGGCCACAAGGAGACTCAAACTGAGTTCGCAAACCCAACCATACAGGTGATGACTTTCCCCTCGGGCCACTACAAGACAAAGTACTTTCACCGGCGGCCAAAACCGCCGCTAAAAATCCCAAAACCGCCGCAACTACTTTTTAGCGGCGCTAGTCAAGCGCCGCCGGAGGGGTATGTCGCTAAATGTTTTAGCGGCGCTATGGTATTTTACCGGCGCTTTTATATGCGCCGCTCTTTACGCCTTTATAGCGGCTCTTTTGCTGGGCGGTAGTCTTTCTGACGAAAGCGCCGCTGAAACCCCTAAAGCGCTGTTATATGTCTACCAAAAAGCGCCGCGTTATCGATTCTAAAAGGCCTAGCGCATAATCTCGGTAATTTTTTTAAAAATTATATATAATTCTATTGAAACCTGCATTTTTTAATATTTGAAACAAAAAATGTTACAATATAATTAAAATTGAATATTAAACAAAATTTATATTACTATACAAAAAATATATATATATATATAATATTTATTACAATAAAATTGAAAATGGTCTTGAATTATAAATAAATAAACAAATCCTCTATATGGCATACTTCTAAGCGAGTGGCGTCAAAAGGCTGAAGTGCTTGTAAGCCTAAATTTAGTACAATTGATTAAAATCATACACAAGGGAAAAAAGAAGTAAATTACCAAGTTCATCTCTTTTGAAAGAATTCTTAGCATCTATGATTTTAAAATAGTGTAAGAGATCTAGCAATCTCTAGTATACATAACAAATCAACAACTATCCTAATCTTACCATTCGAAAACATCGAGTTAGCTCCCATTCCCGAAAGCATCATTCCCAACTCGTTCATATTGAGCCACATTACCAACCATTATCCTTAAATTGTCGATACCAAAGAGAGATTTTAAAATACAATATTCAAATGTCTACACCCATTTTTTCTCACTTGTGGGATTACAAACATGTTTTTTGACACAAACACCCATTTTTCTCTTGTGGGATTACAAACATGTTTTTTGACACAAACACATTTTTTCAAAGAAGTCCTAATTTATATATGCATATAGAAGAAGGCGTAGCCATACATTTATCATCTTTGAAGAATTGTAACAGATGATAGCGAGTATAACTAGTTAATGTGGTGTTCTTCCAGTAGAATAATCTCTTCTATGACGAGTAGATGTTAAACCACACCGTATTTTGGTGAAGTCAAGTAATTGATTGGAATATAGAGTTTGATAATAAAAGTATGAAATAATAGAGAAGGGCATTTTGAAAGTCGGAAAATAGTTTTCGAGGGCTTCCTAGATATTAGTCAAAAGATCATTGTGGCATTCACCTTTTCCAATTCTTACGAGCTTCTTCTTCAAACCATCATCGGGTTTTAGATATGGCCTCAACCGTGGACGATGTCCTTCCAAATTGATCCTTCAAGGAAAAACTTAGGTGAATGAGACATAGAAGTGATATATGATTGGTGGCAAATTGATTTTAGAAGAAAATAAATAAGCCATATATTGTGCATGTTTAATAATTATGCATACTCATTCTCGGTGTTTATTTTGGCTAGGACATCACTTCCTCTCCAAAGATCATAAGCGACACGCTCATAATACGATGAACCAATTAATGGAAGTTCTTAGGAAATCCTAAGGATCGAAAAAAGGATGCATCAAAAGTGAACTTGTGTCAAGACGATTTCCATCAAAGATACACATTCAACATTTATAATAGCAAGTTAAAAAAAAAAAAAACACACATGGATCATCACCATCATCGTTGTATTTCATAGCCTTGTACCTGGCTACCACTAGTTGGGGTTGGCTTTGCAAACAACATGTGTGTGACTTTCTCAAGGAGGCATTGAGAATCTGAAATAAGTGACCTTGTGTCATTTCCTCTTCCTCTTTAGCAAGATTTTCGGCCACTTTGAGATCTTTAAATTCAACACCAAAACTGGATTTTGGGAATGGTGAAAGGTCTCCGTTTGTCCAACTTCACCAAGGATGCCAATTAATATCATTACTAGAATCACCTTCGACAATCAAATACCCTTTAAATGAGAATTAGAAGATGCATAGGGTTTGCGCTGCCTAAACTTCATTAGAAATTTAGAACCTATTCGGCCTGAAGGACCAAAAGGCACCATTTGACATGGATTTTGGCTCACAAATGATTTTGTGACATTACAATCGAATACCTATGGAAGTTTCAGGCATAGAAGGAAGAAACATTGTATACCAGTCTTAGACACCTACAAAATGAAAACCTTAAAAGAAACAGACAACTAGCTGCAGATTTAAACTTATGCATACCATTACGACGGCATGAATTTAATGGCTCTCACCCCATAGACGCGCTTCCGGGACGGCTGACACGAGACTTGGCATAGAAGGAAGAAACATCCGAAGCGGTGACACGCAACCCTCCTCCTTGCTCTTGATAAGTTGCAATCTGGATCTGCGTTGGCATGGGTTGTGCCAACAAATCAGCGCCCTAAAAAGTAATTTTCTCCACATGTCTTGGAATACTCCTGGAAGCTGACCCCAGCTTATCAGCGCACTTGGGACCCAAGTCAAGAGGGCTAATATACACAGGCGGAGATGTAATAGACTTGTAATTCTGCAGGCAGGGAAGTGACTTAGTCAAAGCAAGCCAAATATTGAATCACCCAAAGCCATGGATTGCCAACCCATCCAAGTTTATTTGGACTGGGCTTGAGTTCGATCCAATTGCCGATTCAAAAAAAAAAAAAAGAGCTTTAAATAGTCAAATTTTACATTGTATTCAGCAGATGAGACCCGCAATGACTGATCTGGAGCTTACAATCTCAAATCATACTCTATACCCACCCACACGAGCAAGACCCAGCCCATTCCTCAGGTGAGCCTCACCATGCATGTTCTATACCCACCCACACGAGAAGGATCCCTTATTCTGACACTTACCCAAGTATCCAATTTGGATACTCACTTTTGAGACCCAACTTCCTAGATGAGGCCTGAATAGAAAATCAGGCCAGTCAACTATCCAGTGGGCCACACGCACGAAACAATGAACAATGAACGTCCAGAAGAATTTTTGAACAGACTACACAAGCCACACACGTTCACCCTGCCTGATAGCTGGATCTCTCCATACTTAATTCAGGCAACCAACTCAGTGGGGCCTTCATGTGGAGGCCCGTGGCAAGAACTGCCAGTAGACATGGCAAATCACATCTTTCTTCCCTTCAAAATGATGAGCACCCAAGCCTCCGACACTTCAAATTAGTGTAGTCTGAAGACAGGTTGGCAGTAGGCCTATCAATGGGCTGGGACCCACCAAGAAAAACCAAAATTTTGAAGCCGGTCCAACCACTTCAAAATCCAGGCCCTAACCAAAACGAGGCCCGGCTCTCTTACAGCTGTAATTTGCAGGGAACAGATGAATTTCCTTAATTAACGAAATGTCGAAGAGAAGGGTTTGCTCACCTTGCACTTCTCCCATAAAGAGGGAAGCAACTCCTCTGAAGTCAAATTCTTTTGCAACCTCCTATACATGTTGCTGATGGACTTATCAAGCTGTCAAAGAAACAAAGGTCAGTTTGCATTAGAGGCTACATTCAACCAGCGGTTTTGTATTTTCTCCAAACTCACCCCAGATAAGCTCGATTTCAACACCTTCCAAAGTTCCATTTTTGATAGACCAAGCTGGAAAGGAATCTGAATACAAAACAAAACAAAAACAAAAAAAAAAAAAAAAAAAAAAAAAAAAAGCCAGCAAATACCATCAACAGAAAATACACCAGCTTCAGAAATGAGTCGTCGACAATGAAATTGTTTCCACCTTTTGCATAGATGGCCGTTAAAGATACAAATGGATTGGATGAGAAAAAGTAGCCGCCCAAATCAAGATAGCCATTCAAGAAACATCTTAGAGTCCCAACAGATATATGCTAATCTAGGTTCTCAAAACAGTTCAGGAGGGCGTATCAACCAGGCCCCAAAACAATACAATTAGGGGTGTATCAGGTCATATTAACGCAATTCCTTTGGCAATAAAATGTGCAAAAAAGGGAAACACAAGAATCTATCATTATACTTTTGACATGTATTCAATGGTGCATTGGACCATACTTTGGTCAGAATGATGTCCATCAGCATAACCAGCTGAAAGCTGAGTTATTGAGTCTTTGACATCTAAATTTGGTGTTAAAGAATTTGGGAATTGGAAATAATTTGGTTGATCATCAATTCTTAGTATGATGGGTTTTGTTACATAGTTTAAGTTCTTAATTGAACATCATGGGAATACTGTGTATTATCCAGAATAAAATATTTGCGATTGCAATCACAAATATCATGAGTTCCCCAACTATTATGAGTAATTAGATGCATGAACATGAAAAATTAAAAAAAAAATAAATAAATAGACCCTAATCTAACACAAATCAAACACAATTTAGAAGAACGGGGTCCATTATACAGAAACATACAAAAAGAAAAAATAAAAAGCAAAAGTACTGATTCAAGCCTTTTCCAATTTTCCCCGAAATGGTTCACTCTTCTATGCTTCGTTAAATTCCACTCAAATCTTTGTTTTCATCTCCAAAATAGGCCTCAATCTAGCTGAAAATGAGTTTCTAAACTTCCTCTAAGGTTAAAATGAAGAAATAGCGTGAAAAACCTGAGAATTTGAAGGGAAAAAAAAAATGTAAAATGGGGCTTTCAAACCCATCTCAACCAATATGCCACTGAGTTTTATGTTAGCCTGTTTCACTTTTCACCCATATGGCAACTATCAGCTTCAACTGATGCATACCCAATAAAGCCACATCGGCCAATCCAGAAGAATTCATTTTGAATATTGACGTTAATCGACTCATGATCCAGTACAAATTATTCATCCCTTATTCCCGTCTGGATTCCTTTGTGGAACCCAAGTGGGGGGCCCTAAGATTATGGTGGACCACTTGTTAGTAGTCCACCATGAATTCTAGATTAGTTAGTCCATCTGAGTCAGCACAAGAATTTGCACTAGAATAAGTTGTAAAGAATTCTTATTGGATCACTACAAATTAATAGAAGTATTGATATTTTCACCCGATTTGAAAATTAAAGCTCTAATCATGTAGAATAATAAGCATGCTACTTTTTTTTTTTTTTTTGGAAAGGTAACACTACCAGGGAACAGTGTTAGGTTGTTGTCCCTTCTCTTGAGGTAACCTCTGTGATCCGACTCTTGGAATTATATCAGCGGAAGCAACTGCCTGACCAAAAAAGATGCCATCTTAATGTAATATCTCTATGTGAAACCAATTCAAGTACACAGGCAAGAAAGAGCATGACAAAATGGCACGCATACAGATGCATTAATCTGCACTTGTGCATATGTACGCATGAACTAAGTAATGCATGGCATGGATCAATAAAGTACCAACCTGCATATTGCCAATGAGAAGTGAAAACAACACCAGGCCAAAGATAGAAATGAACACCGCGAAACAAATCTCTCCAACATAAGTACTTGTTTTCAGGTTCTGGCCAAGAGAGCTACAAAACAGTAGAGGTGCGAATTTCTCACCATTAGCTCCAAAAGCAATGTGCAATGGTAAATAAATGTCACCATGAACCTAAGCTGAAAAGTTTTTGTCATAAAGAAAATAAAGGAGCTAACCATGGTGTGGATTTATGATTACTAAATGGCGGCAACTCATCCACCATAGACGCAGCATGCATGCAACACCAATCCAGACCATTAAAATCTTTGCTGTGAATGGAGTATAGCTTGATGTATGACTCAATGAACTAGCCATTCAATTAGTGACCATCAAGTGGGTGCTTAAAAAGAAAACGGCCGTATGTCGAAATTCAATAGGTGAAATCAGATGCTTAAGATCATCGATTGGGTGAGATTTTCGTGCCATGTTCCATCCACAAGAAGAATAATGATTTGGACAGTCTGCACTGATGCATATTATTTCACATTGGACTATTTCAGAGAAAATATGCTATGTAGTTTTTGAGAAAAATAATTGGACTACTGCCATATTGATTATTAAAAGGTAAAGCCACGCATAAATTATTCTACCAAAAGATGATAGTTTTTCTTTTCTTTTCTTTTCTTTCTTTCTTTCTTTCTTTCTTTTTTTAATCAACCCAAAAGACAGCATTTCTTGCTAGTATTTCACCAATTGGTTATTGCTGCCCAGTTGCTTTAAACAGATTAATGCCCTTTAGCATTCCCATCAGATCAATATGAGAAATTCACATGTAGAAAGAGAAGTAAAAGCAATTTACATAGCTCTATATTCCTTACCATTCCATAATGCAAGATCCGGGGTTCTAAGTTGGGCTTGTTATTAAGCAAATTGTTTTTTATATATATTTTCATGCTTCTTCAGTTAAAAACTAACAAATACCTAGGCCAGCCCAGAGCATTAGTACAGATCATAGGAAGTGGGTACCATGAGTTCAGCCCTGCTTTGTGGCCATACCCAAAGGCAGCGATATGGCTTCTAACGTTCCAAGAAAGACAATAATTTTGGATATTATCTAGGGATACGATGATCCCTTCAAGTTAATCAAAATCCAACTAGCAGATAGGTGCCTGCTTGTCATGAGCATACCACATCCAAACCACCCAAAGAGTTGGCCCCATCATAAAGAATACATGGCGTACAAAAATCATGCCCATCTATGACAGATTATAGGTCCTCTCAACAAACAACCCTTCTCACATGCCAACTGATTAGGTGGATAGGACATCCAACCCATGCAAATAGTGGCCCTGCCATGATGGTCACCTGATGGAAATCAGATCAGTCACTTGGGTGCATTAGATGCTTCTAGTGGAATTTTAAGCATGTCTTATTCATCAAAAGAAAAGGAAAAAAAAAGAAGAAGCAGACTTTCTATAATTTTAGGCGTACCACAAAAAGCACCATTAGTACTAGTAACTTCACCAGTGATAAGTTCATCAACACATTTGTGTTTTCCACATGCTTTCCATATAACATTTGAGAACAAATGTCATGCTTGGACCCAGCATGATCTCTTTGATCCTTGGAAGCTGGCCAATGTGTCAGATGAAATTCATTTCTTGACCTCTAGGATAAGCATCGTTTGCCCCAGACGGTCATGAGGCAAATGATTTGGTCAATGAGCTAGCTGAATAGGTAATGTCTCACCTTATCTTTGTATACAGAACTTTATCCCACCACCCTGATGTATTTCTCTCCTTCTGTTGAATAACATCTTTTCTTAACTCTCAAAGATTTTTATTTTTATTTTTTTTTTTAAATTGACAACAAAATAATCCAAAAGTGGCATTGTCACATGTGCATAAACATGATAAATCATGTATCCTGTCTAAAAATAGACTGGGATTTGATGAAAATAAGCAGAAGATGAAAATAAGCATTGTCACATGTGCAGAAGATCCTGCCCACTACAAATCGTTTCTATGTATTCACATGAAACAACATAGAAAAATCCCTAATTAGGGTTTCAACATAGTAAATCCTAATTAGGGTTTCAACATTGTAAATCCTAATTAGACAATCACTAATGTTGAAATTGATGAAATCTAGACTCTTACTGTTTCGGATCTTCATCTAAGCCCTAAAATTAACTAATGCTGCGCAGAGAGAGAGATTCGGGGGTAGGAAGAAGTCGAGAATCGGGAGAGAGAGAGAGAGAGAGAGAGAGAGAGAGAGAGAGAGAGAGAGAGAGAGTCGGGAGAGGAGAGGGAGAGAGTCGTCGGGAGAGGAGGAGAGAGAGAGAGAGAGAGAGAGAGAGAGAGATTCGCGAGAGAGAGAGAGAGAGAGAGAGAGAGAGAGAGAGAGACGGTCGTCGGGAGTGAAATGAAAATCATCGGGTCGTTTTTAATATTTTATAACATCCGTGGTCGTCGGGTAAATAGCCTCGGCGTCAAGCTACTTGAGAGCGCGCTTTTACTACACAAGCTTTTTGTTGTAGTGGGCTTTCCATTTCTAAATTAGTTAAACATAGTTTACACTAGATTACTACTATTGTGATACTTGCTTCCACCACATGATAGGCTCACATGTTAGCTAACCCATGAAAAATGATTACGACTCACCTGCCTTGTTGATACATTGTCGAAAATCATTATTTAAAATTTTGATGCCTCTTCTCATGTTTTATTTAAAGTTATATGTTATCAGATGTTATTTTGATTGCCTCTGTACATAATCTCATAATGCTACCTGTGGAAGATTCCATGATTGTATGCAAGCCACACTTGGGATGCACTTAGACAAAATGTGTGGGAAATAGAGACCTTGAACCGGTGTCATTTTGATCAAGATACCCTATTAGAACATTCTGAGGTGGAGGACCTCATGAGCCGAGGATGGTGGTAATGGGACACTATGCCCGAGCTATCAGCTTACGCTGGGTGACGAGCTCCCCGTAGTGACCATTGAGTTATTTAAATTGGCTGATTGTAACTAGATTAATAACGGCTGGCTAATCATACATTCATAGCATATTGGCGATGACAGATGGCTATTCTAGATGCTATAGCAGTGCCCTATGGTTGTTGGGGTATCGTTTCGCTAGCTCGCAGACCATCGACGATCGACCCCTGTCCGACTGGATGATCATTCCCAGGTCGATGATTACATGGGTGACGAGCCCAAGTCCAACTGGAAGTGCATCCCCAGGCCGATGTGCATTAATGCATCCACGCATCTAATAAGACTGCATATTGCCTGTTTTGGATTATTGTTTGTTTTTCTTTTAACTATGCTTACTAAAGCAGCGATGTGTAATCTTGAGGGGAATTCACACTGAGCTGGCCACTCATCCATCAACTATCCAACCATACAGAATATGCAGGGACGGATGTAGAGGACATCGGTGTAGACCTGAAAGGTGTGACTGTGGAGCCCGAGGGAGAATTCTATGATGACGAGCCGCATCAGGACGCAACGGCGTATTTTGGTGTTAATCAATAGCTTGATACTTTAATTTCAGTAGTTTGATATTTTGAAAACTTATGGAAAATTTCATAACTATGACCCCCAGCTGGGCGGGTCAAATATTTGGGCTCTTATGAATATACATGCTTCTTTTAGCTATCGCACTCTGAGTCTTACATTCTCTTATCTCTCTGATTTATAAACTCTCAGATTCCTGAAAACGAGTCTCGTACTCGGGTTTTAGAAATCGGGGTGTTACAGTTGGTATCAGTGTGAAGTTTAAGATGGCCTGACAGTGGGATCTAAGTATATAAAACCCTTAGGTAAATAACCTAGGACAAACATAGAGATTCCCCTTAGAAAGTAGCTAGGGTGAACAAATGTAGAAAATAAAACACATAGGACCCCTTGAGAAACATCAAGACAGTCGTGTGAATGTAGAAACAGAAATCTTAGCCTCCCCCCAGAAAATTTAACCAAGGACATCCCTCAGTTAAGTAATGAGATAACTGACTTTGACACTACTTCGCGGAAGAATAAGGACGTTCCCCAAACAACTAAATCGCAAATTTTGACTTATCAAGGAATCATGCCGCCTGTGCTGTGGTCACACCGTACTGATACGGTCGATATCCACCCTATCCCTTTAAGTGAGCGCCAAAGAGAGCGCAGCTCAGAGTACACTCTATGTCTTCCACTAGGCATCGCCAATACGGACAACGCATCAGAAGCGGTGGGCGATTCTCCTTCTCCACAGGACTTCACCACCGAGCTGCCATCACAATATTTCACATAAGGGATGCCGACCGTTGGAGCATCCGTAAGGGATCAGGCTGGGGCTGCGACCTTCGCAGCCTTCGAGCAAATGGCTGCAGCTATGTAGCAACAATAAGACGTATTCATGCACCAGCAATGGGACATGCATAACCTCATAATGGAGTCCTTGTGGAACAAAGATCACGGGGAGGCATCCCAAGACAGATATAGTCGAGGCACGGACATCTTTGAAAGGTTCCTGAAGCTTCGCCGATGAACGTTTGAAGGATCACCGGATTTCGTGCAAGCGGAATGTTGGCTATAAAGGATTTCCAAGATTATGCGGCCCTTGGAGTGCACCGATTCACAAATGGTAAACCTGGCCACATACTTGTTAGAGGGTGAGGTAGAGAACTGATGGTAAGGCTTGTAACGGAGCGTCCCGTCCATATATGCATGGACATGGGCTAGGTTTAAGGCGAAGTTCCTCAAAAATACTTCCCCCAGTCGTGTAGGAATGAGAAGATAGCTTAGTTTCTGAGGCTGAAGCAGGGCAATCTGACCATCGCCCAATATGAGGCCTGGTTCGATGAACTTTCTTGATATGTGCCGAAAGCCTTGGAAGATGCTGAGTACAAATTACGGAAATTTAAGGAGGGACCCAGGCAAGGAATCCAGTCATGACTGTGTGCTTGGGACTTCGAAGACTTCGACAAGCTAGTGGATAAGGCTATGCGCGTCGAAAAGGATTTTGAGCGCACTATGGGGGCCCGCCCCTTAGCTAGGGAAATCCCAGTCAGGCCTAGACAGCCGCCTTCTACCCCCTCTACACCAAAGAGAAGAACCAGGATCATGCCTGCGGATGCACCACCCATGCCTTCCGTAAAAGGCTGCGAGTATTGCCACAAGCTTAGGCACTCTGCACAGAATTGTTTTTAAAAAATGAGAGATGAAGGCATCGCTCCACCGGCAGGTCACTCCCAATCAGGACCAGTAGCTACCAGGGCAGCACCAAGGCCAGAGATGCTGAGATCGGACCTCCAATCCACCAAAGGGCCCTCGCTCGCATATTCGCTGTAGCTGCAGTAGACAACTAGGAAGACCTCCATCAGACCATTCATGGTACCGCTCAGATCCATGATACCCCTGTCTTTCTCTTATTTGATTTCAATGCAACCTTATCTTTCATGGACTCTACTATTGCAAATAGACTAGGGTTGAACATAACTCGCATACATGCCCCCTTAGTCATAGCATCTCCCATGGGTAAATTCCTCGAAACAGATAAGTTATGTAAAGGTTGTCCCCTAACTCTCGAACATCATGAAGTGGCTGTGGACCTAATCCTCATACCTATGAAATAATTCGACATCATCCTCGAGATGGATTGGCTTTCTCGAGTCAGGGCAGTGATGGACTTCCGCAACAGAACGGTCACCATAACCATCCCTGGGTAGGCCTCCTTCATCGTAAAAGGAAAGAGTAAGCACAATATGCTGGAAGGCTTACAGGCCCTGGAAGATTCTGAATCAATTGAGTTCGATGTGAGCTGAATCCCAATAGTGCGGAAATTCCCTGAGGTATTTCAAGAGATACCAGGACTACCCCCAAGACCAGCAGTAGATTTTTGCATCGACCTCAAACTAGGAACTACCCCATATCATTACCCCCGTTTCGAATGCCCCCTTGTGAAATGGAAGAGCTTATGAAGAAAGTAGATGAGTTGCTGACCCAAGGTTTCATTTGCCCCAACGTCTCTCCTTAGGGAGCACCGGTCCTCTTCGTGAAAAAGAAGGACGGATCGATGCGCCTCTACATAGATTATCAGCGATTGAATGAAGTGACAATAAAGAACAAATACCCTCTCTCACGTATCGACGACTTGTTCGATCAACTCAAGGGCACCAGATATTTCTTGAAGATTGATCTGTGATCAGGATATCACCTGTTAAGAATTAAGGACGAGGATATCCCTAAAATTGCATTCAGGACTCCTTATAGGCACTACGAGTTCCTAGTAATGTCCTTTGGGCTTACAAATGCTCCGGCGGTATTCATGGACCTCATGAACCGAGTCTTTATGCCATACCTAGATCGGTTTGCGATCGTGTTCATCGATGACATCTTGGTTTACTCTAAAAGCCAGGAGGAACACGAGCAACATTTGTGCACGGTCTTGAGTACGCTAAAGAAAAATCAGCCGTATGCCAAGCTATCAAAATGCGAGTTCTGGAAAGGGAAGTAAAATTCCTAGGGCACGTAGTAAAAGAAGAGCGCATCGCGGTCAATCCTGCTAAAGTCGAAGTAGTATCCAAGTGAGACCAGCCCACTACAGTGATCGAAGTTCGAAGCTTTTTAGACATGGCAGGGTATTACAGGCATTTCATCAAGGAATTTTCCCGAATCGCGCAACTACTCAATCAACTAACAAAGAAGAACGCTCGATTCTCATGAGATGAGAACACGGAGGTAGCCTTGTAGGAGCTGAAAATGAGGCTGACATCCTCACCAGTACTCACCCTTCCACAAGAAGGAGAAAAATTTGTGGTGTATAGCGACACCTCGACGATGGGCCTTGGCTGTGTTCTGACGCAGAACAACAAAGTGATTGCTTATGCCTCTCTTCAACTGAAGAAGCACGAAGAAAACTAGCCAACTCATGACCTAGAGTTGGCAATGGTAGTCTTTGCCTTAAAAATATGGAGGTACTACCTATACGGTGAGGATTTTTAGCTATTCTACAATCACAGGAGCCTGGAATACATATTTACGTAGAAAGATTTGAATACGCGCCAGCGTCGGTGCATGGAGACACTTAAAGACTTCCACTTTGATATCTCGTACCACCCTGGTAATGCAAACTCTGTAGCTGATGCACTGAGTCGAAAGAAGAAGCATGAGCTGGTGGCCACTTTGATGATCAAGGAGTGGGAGATGATGGAGTTTGTATAGGACTTCGACATCCAGCTTACCCTCGTGAACTCAATGATTATGTGGCATTGCTAACCGCAAAGCCGACCCTGGTCCGACATGTGATCTCCTTTCAGGACCAAGATGAATAGCTCATTACGATGGAAAAAAGATGCAAGAATGAAGAGATACCGGGCTGGAGGGTCGGTAACGATGGTGGTCTCCGGTATCAAGGGCAGGTGTGCATACCCAACAATGTAGAATTAAGGAAGAAATGAAAGAGGCACGCCACTCCAGAATGGCCATACATCCAGGAAGTACGAAGATGTACAACAACATAAAGAGGCAATACTGGTGGAGTAACATGAAAAGAGACATAGACAGTTTCGTATCAAGGTGCATGGTGTGCCAGAAGATAAAGGCCGAGCACCACAAACCAGTAGGCCTTCTTCAGTCCCTACCTGTAGCAGAGTGGAAGTGGGACAACATCTCTATGAACTTCATTATTGGATTTCCCAGGACTCAGAAAAAGTAAGATTTAATTTGGGTCATTGTGGATAGGCTGATAAAGTCTGCTCGATTTCTCCCTATTCGGACAACATATTCGACTGACAATCTGGCAAAGCTCTATTTCAATGAGGTAGTTCAGTCATATGGAGTTCCTTGGGAGATCATATCAGATCGTGACTCCCGCTTTACGTCCACCTTTTGGAGAAGGTTGCAGGAGGAACTCGGTACGGTGCTCAAGTTCAGCACGGCATTTCACCCCCAGACAGATGGATAGATAGAGAGAGTAAATCAGGTCCTGAAAGATATGTTAAGAGCTTGTACCCTTGATTTTAAGGAAAATTGGGATGACAATTTGGCCCTCACAGAGTTTTCTTACAACAATAGCTTCCAGTCCAGCATAGGCATGATACCATAAGAAGCTCTATATGGCCACCCCTTTCGAGCTCCGCAATATTGGGTAGAAGTAAGAGAGCGAAGTTTGTTAGGACCTGAGCTTGTCTAAGTTACCACCCAAGTAATCAATGTTATTCGAAAGCGTTTGCGTACCGCTCAGAGCAGATAGAAAAGTTATGCGGACAATCGACGGCGCAATCTAGAATTTGCAACTGGCAATCACATATTCTTGAAAGTCTCTCCTATGAAGGGTTTGATGAGGTTCAGATAAAAAGGGAAGCTAGCACCTCGTTTCATTGGACCTTTTGAGATTTTGGATCATGTGGGAGTGGTGGCATATCGCCTTATGCTACTGACTGCACTGACCGGCATCAACAACATTTTCCACGTGTCTAGGTTAAAGAAGTACACGCCAGTTGAGTCACACGTGGTTAGATGGGAGCAGATTGAACTTACTGACGATGCTTCTTATACTAAGGAACCCATCTGCATCCTAGACAACAAGCAACAGGTCCTAGGACAAAGGCAATACCATTAGTCAAGATTCTTTGGTCACACCAAGGAGAAGAGGATACGACGTGGGAATGAGAAGCCGAAGTTAGGTAAAAATATCCCCACCTATTCAGTGACACACTACAGATAATTTCGAGGATGAAAATTTTCTTTTAGGGGGGTAGGTTGTAACACCCCGTATCTTTAATACTTGGGCGTTACCTTTAAGGACCCCGGTTATTAGGATTTAAAATGACTAAACAAACCAGTTTAAACCTTGCACATGTAGGATGAGACTCCCATTCAAGGATGAAGCCGACCACCAAGAATTGAAGGAGCCAGGCCGAACCCTATATCAGCCGGAATGTAAAATTCAGCAAACCCTTAGATTAAAGTAAGATATGAACAAGTTAACTAGGTCACATTGGCACAGTACGTCTGCTAGGAACTCTTAAAGGCTTACTTAAAGTCAACCGAACAAAAAGTGTACTTTAGAACCACGTTCAACCGTTGAAGTCAACCACCTGACCAATCTGACCACTGGATTGCGATAAATGGACTGAATAGGGCCCCAAAAGACATGGAGCGGCCCACCTGGGCCTCGCATATATTCCAAACAGGGCTAGGACCCCTGTACTGGGACCCCTAAACAAAATGACCAGTGTAGATTTATCACAAACACCACGTTAGACCCTACACAGGGTGCACATGCACCATAGACTATTGTGCGTGAACTGCACTAGACAATGGGGGGGGGGGGGGCGGCGGTCCACTGACTATTGACCAAACCCATTTGCAAAAATAAAAAATTTCTCCCGCCGTTTTTTAGGCATTTGAAATTAGGAATTTCGAACCCGTAAGTGAGCTCACTTAACTGCTTTCCGGACAGTCCGAACCGTTCATTTTGTCGGTGGGGTCCACCCCAACAAAACCGTATAAGGATGGGGACCCTCGAAAGTAAACGAAAGAAATCACTGCTAGTCGTCCATTCTATTTGTCATGGACAACTGGATCCGGGAGGGGCGTGATCGGACTATTGGCGTGAAGGGGTGAACGGCGTCATTTTACCTGGGATGTTATAGGCATGCACACGCCATCCCAGAGGATCCCCTCTCTCAAACCAAAAACGGTTAGGTAAAGAGGAATTACATGCAGAATTTGCCATTCCAGGAAAACAGGGACTGCCACTGACGACCGTCGTTTGGAGATGACCAGAACCGATCCTAGCCATTGGATCTCCTCCTCCCTGCCTATAAAAAGGGACGTCAATGCCCTTAGGATTCCACACAAGGGAGAGGAAAAGGAGAAAAAAACCAGAGTGATAGGGAGCGTTTGGTGAGCTCAACGCGCACTGTCCCTACTCAGTTCGTGGAAAACGGACCGAGCTGAGTCAGTGTGAGTTTGTAGCCACACCACTTGAGTGACAGAGTGGAAGGAAACAAGGAGAAAAAAGAGAGAGAAAGCAGAGAGATAAAGGAAAGAAAGGAAGAAGGAGAAAAAAAAAAGTAGGTGTGCGCGTGGCAGCCCGAACTCGAGTCAAGACCGATTGGAGTAGGTAGGACTCTCTCTCCACTTCTTTTAGGACTCTAAAATGAACTCAAACGAGGACTCCATCACGCCTCAACTACACAAATACCCATCAGTAGGAACTGTATGCATGGTCTTGGACAGGCTCTGTTTGAAACCGCATATAGCCTATGCGCAGGGGCTGTTTTAAGGCCCAACGTTGCCTGAGTTTCAAGCCCTACTTGAGGCCAAATAACGCCATGCAATTAGCTTCAGCTAGGGGCTGGAACCCCGTCCAGAACCAACCCATAAACAGCCTTGCTTGAGCTACAACGGAAGGACTGACATCAGTGGAGACGCCTCGTACCGGTCCATTTTCTTAGCTGAAAGAGATGACAACCACCATACCTCCCTTGAACATTAAGATGGTATGAAAAATGGCCTGGTTGGATGCTGTGTTCGACCCAAAACTGGGGTTGAAAGTAGTTACAAAGACGTAGCACTGCAGGGAAAGGAACCTGTGCATGCTACAGTGAAGGGTGGAGCCGACGTGGGCCTCACCAAAGCTCAGCTGGGCCTTGCCAAATGCAGGTGGGCCTCACCAAAAAAAGAACTAAGGGGGTGCCGTGGTTTTGGGCCCTGCTCAAGTGCAGGTGGGCTGCACCCTGCATCAACAGGTGGTCCTCACCTTACAACAGTGGTGAGCCATGCAGGTGGGCCCCACCTTGGTGACATGGTGTATTCAGGCCATCCGACACTGATGACCAGGCCCTGGATGTCCTGCCTTAAAGAATATATATATATATATATGTAATGTATTTACATGCATCTGTACGTGCATGAAAATTTTAAGATATTATATTATATAATGAACCCCAGATGCATGAGGTATGTTGTATGTGGATTGCATCTAGGACCGTCCATCAAACAGCACTGGACCTTTATGTTTCATCCTGGCCGTCCATCAAAGGGCAGGCAGTGCTAGACGGCTGCTGTACAAGTATATGTATAAATGTTATATGTGGTGAGCCCCATGGGACCCACGTGATATGATGCATATGAAAAATAATAAATATGTAATGCATGAGGAGTATACACAGGCCGTCCGTCGGAGGTTTTCTACGGGCTGGATCTGTGGAGTTCATCCAAACCATCCATTCTCAGCCCCACCTGCTGTGATCATATGGAATCACCACCTTGGCGAGCCCGTTCCAATCTAGGCTGTCCATCAGCCTAAAATCCTGGTCGTCCATCCATCTCAAACAACACTGGGCCTCCATGCTTCATCCTGGCCGTACAACAAAGGATGTTGCGTCCTTTCCGCCCATCACAAGTCACCTAATCTTCTGGACGATTTACAATGATACATGATTAATATGATAGAATATAATAGTATAATAATATATGTATATATATGTGAGGTGGATCCTACGTGGGACCCACCTGTTATAATTGAGTGGAATATCCTCCGGTGCATGTAATGCATAATAAAATAATGTATGTGGGCCCCACATCCACGTAGGAACCCTCCACTGATGAGCGTGTTCTATCTAAGTCATCTATACATTTGGTAAGCTCGTCTAAATGGCAATGGGCTATGTCTGGCGCTGGAACTTACTACGAACCGTCCATCAGTAGACGTCCAGCGTTAGATCTGAACACCTAGATCATAGCTCCACTGACAGACCGAGTGAAGGTACCTCGTTACAACACTTAGAGTCTTGGTGTCGACCTCTAGCAGGGTGGTGCCAGTACTGGATCACCTAAACTATGTTTGAGTGGTGCCAACTTGTAGGGGCTATATTGAACAACACTGATCCATATGAGCTATGTTGGAAATGCTAGTGATGCACGATAACACACACGTTACACTTACAACTATTAAAATGACTTCTCTTACGTGTAACCTAGACACATCCACGAGGCCCACCTCATGATGTGTTGTACCACCCATAGGACTCCTCTGTGATACATCTGAGCTGTGGAAATACCTGATAAACGTAAACTGTAACTTTTAGGAGGTTCTTTGAGTGACCCCGTGCCACAAGGAGACTCAGACCAAGTTCGCAAACCCTACCATACAGATGATGACTTTCCCCTTGGGCTTTCCATTTCTAAATTGGTTAAACATAGTTTACACTAGATTACCACTATTGCAATACTTGCTTCCACCACATGATAGGCTCACATGTTAGCTAACCCATGAAAAATGATTACTACGTGCCTGTCTTGTTGATACGTTGTCGAGAATCATTATTTAAAATTTTGATGCCTCCTCTCATGTTTTATTTAAAGTTATATGTTATCAGATGTTATTTTGATTGCCTCTATACATAATCTCATAATGCTACACGTGGAAGATTCTATGATTGTATGTAAGACACACTTGGGATGCACTTAGACAAAAATGTGTGGGAAATAGAGACCTTGAACTGGTGTCATTTTGATCAAGGTACCCTATTAGAACATCCCAAGGTGGAGGACCTCATGAGCCGAGGATGGTGGTAATGGGACACTATGCCCGAGCTATTGGCCTACGCTGGGTGACGAGCCCCCTGTAGTGACCATTGAGTTACTTAAATTGGCTTATTGTAACTGGATTAATAACAGCTGGCTAATCATGCATTCATAGTATATTGGGGATGACGAATGACTATTCTAGATGTTATAGTACATGCCCTAGGGTTGTTGAGGTATCGTTTCACTAGCTCCCAGACCATCGACTATTGACCCCTGTCCGACTGGATGATCATTCCCAGGTCGATGATTGCATGGGTGACGAGCCCAAGTCCGGCTGGATGTGCATCCCCAGACTGATGTGCATTCATGCATCCATGCATCTAATAAGACTGCATATTGCCTGTTTTGGATTATTGTTTATTTTTCTCTTAACTATGCTTACTAAGGCGGCGATGTGTAATCTTGAGGAAAATTCACACTAAGTTGGCCACTCATCCATTAACTATCCAACCATACAGAATATGCAGGGGCGGATGTAGAGGATGTCAGCACAGACATGGAAGGTGTGACTGTGGAGCCCAAGGGAGAATTCTATGATGACGAACCACATCAGGATGGAGTGGCGTATTTTGGTGTTAATCAATAGCTTGATACTTTAATTTCAGTAGTTTGATATTTTGGAAACTTATGGGAAATTTTGTAACTATGACCCCCAGCTAGGCGGGTCAAATATTTGGGCTCTCATGAATATACATGTTTCTTTTGGCTATTGCACTCTAAGTCTTACATTCCGTTGTCTCTTTGATTTATAAACTCCCGAATTCCTGAAAACAAGTCTCGTACTCGAGTTTTAGAAATCGGGGCATTACAATCGAACACATACTGATGGCATCGAAAAGACGCCCACTTAGACTAGCGACCAACTATAGAATATATGGAAAATCTCGATGGGATCGAGCACTGTTCGAGGCCATTGAATAGTCTGTCGATAGCATTGACAGGTCCTGTATCTGACTAGATTTAAGATATAAAATACAGCAATCTCCACTTTGTCTTCAATCATCAAACATATAGCTTCTGGTCCTCTTCTCTTATCTTTACCTTACATCATAGTTCCATCAACAGTTCTCGTGCACACTTCGTCCTTCTTTTATGCCATCACCAAGCCTAAAGAAGTCGCACGGAACTTGAAATTCTTTGCAAGGACCACCTTGGTGAGCATGTCTATCAGATTCACACTGGTGTGAATCTTCTCCAGAGTAACACCTCCTTCCTCAAGCACCTGTTAAATAAAATGGTGATGAACATCAATTTGTTTAGTACATGAATGATAAACAAAATTTTTAGCCAAATTGATAGCGTTCTCACTGTTACAATTAACCGGCATGTCTGATGAAGTCCCAAATGATTTATTATGCCTCTCAACCAAACACCTTCCTTGAAAGCTTTCGTCACTGCCATGTACCCTGCTTTAATCGTGGAAAGAGTCACCACGGATTGAAGCTTTGACATCGAACTGATTGCTCCACCTCATAGTACAAACGAGTAAGATGAAGTTAATTTTCTAGAATCCATACTACTTGCATTGTTTGAATCCATATACCCTATCAAATTTTTTCTTGTCTTCTCAAAAGTTAAGATGATGTCTTTTGTGTTGCTTCCCAATGTTACTTGTCGGGGTTTGACATGTATCTGCTCACAACACTGACTGACTGTGAAATATCTTGTCTCGTATAAAACATGGCATATATCAAACTGTCAATGACATTTGAATGAGGCACACGAGACGTATCCCACTTTCCTCATTAGATTTAGGACATTGTTATGAGGAAAGCTTGAAGTGTGCCACGTGGGGAGTGCTCACCGACTTTTCCTTGTCCATCTCATACTTGGTCAACACATTTTTAAGGTATTCTTCCTGTGATAACTGAAGATACTCCTCTTCTTGTCTTTATGGATATCTATACCAAGAACCCTCTTTGCAGCCCCCAGATCTTTTATCTCGAATGTCCTTGATATCTAAGTCTTCAGTACGTCGATTTCAAACACATCATGATTGGAGATCAACATATCATTAACATACAATATTAGGATGATGAACTTGCCGTCATTTAGTGTCTTGTAATAGATGCAGTGATTGTATTCACTCCTAGTAAATTTATGACTCAACATGAAATAATCAAATTTTCTATACCACTGCATAGGCAACTATTTATGGCCGTGCACCGACCTCATTAACATAAAAACCTTATTATCTGCCCCGTTAACTTCATAGCCTTCTGATTGCTTCATGTAGGTCTACTCTTCCAATTCCCCGTGCAGGAATGTAGTTTTCACGTCTATTTGTTCCAACTTGAGATTGTATTGGGCAACCAGCGCCAATACGAATCTGATAGACACTTGCTTAATCACTGTTACGAATATCTCCGTGAAGTCGATTTCTTCTGTAAGCGTAACCCTTCGCTACCAGCCTTACTTTGTATCTATCTTATTTTCTTTTGAATAACCACTTACATCCGATTACTTTTCAACCTACTGGAAGCTCCACCTACTCTCATGTGTTATTCTTGTGTAAAGAGTCCATCTCATCATCCATTGTCGCCTTCCACTTTTTTGTATCTGGCTCATCAAGAGCCTCCTGAATAGTAGATGAGTCCCCTTTATCCGTAATGATGGCATATGCGATATTAGAATCGTCTTTGTATCTTGCCGTTAACCTCTAATCTCACAGCGGATTTCTTCGCACATGTCGCTACTCCACCTCTCTTGTACCTCTGTCTGCGCATCTATGTCAGCCTGAGTAACATTTGTGTCAACCTAAAAGTTTATAATCAGTTTTTCTAGTTCATCCAGCTCATTCTTATGGAATAGGGAGCCTTCATCAAATCTGACGTCACGGCTAGTGATGACATTGTGTGTGACTTTGTCGTACAACCTGTAGCCCTTCACATCAACACCATATCCAACAAAGATGTACTCTTTGGCTCTTTGATCAAGCTTATCTCTCTCAACTGATGATACATAAAAGTAAGCCTCACAACTAAATATGCACAAATATGAGTAGTCAATTTTATTACAGCTCCATACTTCCTCTGGGATCTTACAATCAATTTTCGTAGAAGGGGACCAGTTCACCAAATAGCAAGTCGTGTTAACGGCCTCAGTCCATAGGTCCTTGCCCAACATAACTTTACTTAACATGCTCAGGCCCTCTCTAAGAGTGTCTGATTCATCCGCTTAGCCACACCATTTTATTAAGGCATGTGGCAAACTGTATTGTTCTTAACAATCCCTTCATCTTTGAAATATTCATTAAACTTAGTGGAAGTAAATTCACCACCATTATCAATCCTCAAAACTTTTATTTTTCGCCCTTACTGTTTTTCCGACATGGCGTTCCATTATTTGAATTTGGTGAAAACTTCGGATTTATGTTTTATGAAATAAATCCAAAATTTCTGAGAATAGTCGTCAATGAATGCGACAAACCATGGTGACACTCTAAAGGAAACCACGGGTGATGGCCCCTATACGTTAGAGTGCACATAATTAAGCACTCCCTTACATATATGTTTACCAGTTTTAAAATAATAGCCTAGATTGTTTATCATATATATAGTGCTTGCATATATTTAAATCTGAATTCTTAAAAAATGGAATTAAACAATGATCGAAAAATACCTTCATGCCTCGCTCACTCATGTGGCCTAGAGGAGCATGCCACATACGTTTAGACGTGAAATTTTCAACAGTTGCTGCTGCTCCACTGAAAGAAGTACTCCCGATCAACCTGTAAAGGTTACCGTGCCTCTGTGCTCTCATAACCACGAGTGCCCCTTTGATAATTTAAGGATACCATTAACACCGGTAAACTTTCAACCTAGTGCCTCAAGTGCACTAAGAGAAACTAAGTTCTTCTTAACATGCCTGACCTCAGTCAAGGTACGCTCTATCCCATCAAACATCTTGATGCACACCCCACCAACAACCACAATGGTACAGGCACTGCCATTGCCAATAAATACATGTCCACCATCGTGCTCCATGTAATTAGCAAACCAACTCTAATGAGGAATCATGTGATATGAAGGCCCTGTGTCAAGGATCTACTCATTTTTACAATCATCGTACAAGTGTCCAATCATAGACACTAATAACACATCACCTCAACTTGTCTCTTCATAATACATTGCAATGTTGGCCTCCTTCGAAGAATCCTTTGAGTTTTCTTTCTTCACTTTAGGATTCATACAATTATTCTTCATGTGTCCAGCCATCCCATAGTTCCAACACTTTAACTTTCTATTGACTTTCCCTTTAGATTTGGATCTCGATCGAGAATATCTTGTATCTCACTTAGTATTCTTACCTCTCATAAGCAGTGCAGTAGAAGAAGCCCCCATGCTATCATTTTTCTTTCTCATGGCCTTTCCTTGAAGGACTGAGATAACGGTATCTACACTCAAGAACATATTACCATTACACAAAGAGTCCCTGAAAGACTAATACAATATTAATAGAGAATTCAACAAAATACATGCCTGATCTTCATCTCTAACCACTTCTTCCATGTCTAGCAACTTACAAATCAATTTGAAGTTGAACAACTGCAACTTCAAGTGTAGGTGATTTTTCAAGGACTTTTTAGTATAAATGTCCTTTAATTTTTCCCACAACTCTGCTGTGGTTTTCTCCTTCCCGACGTTGTAGAGAACCTCATATGTTTTACACAATCAGGTTGAGGATTTAGATTTCTTATCCAGAGTCTTCCAGTCATCATTATTCATTGACTCACGTTCCTCCTCAAGAGCCTCATTTATCCATTTCTAAGTTAATAGACTAATCATCTTAATCTTCCATAACCTAAAGTTATTTTTGTCTGAGTACTTCTCAATGTCATACTTTAGATTTCTAGCCATTGATACTTCTCCTTACATATTCAAGTATGCACCCCAACGTTAGCTTTGATACCACTTGTTAGGGGAACGCAGAAGCACATAGAGTAGAATCAAGAAGAGTAATCCAAGCGCACAAAACGAGCACAACAAGAACACAATGATTTAATGGGGAAAAACCCTTGCGGGAAAAAACCATGGCACAAAGCGATAGATGATCACTATGAAAGTAGAAATTACAAAGAGAAAGAGCTTACCCGATTCAAACAACATCGAAATCTCACCCTTGTTATTCCTTTTGAAACCCTTGGACGAATTAAGAACCCTAGTAGTACCTCCCAGTTTTGCTTACACCCATATATATATATATATATATATATATATATATATATATATATATATATATATATAGCCTATAGAAGGATCCCAAGCAAAATCAGAAACAAATCCCGTAAAATCGCAGCTCCGCATAAATATGCGCCGAATAGTTCAATGGCATCAAACTAACATCCAAACTGTCCAGAGAGAAAATCGGACAATTCATTTTTCTCCGATTACATCGAACCTTGTTCGATGGCGTCGAACAAACCTTCGATGTCATCGAACACATACCGATGGCATAAAAAGACGCCCGGTTAGACCAGCTACCAATTTGAAAAAACTGGAAAAACTCGATGGGATCGATCACTATTCGATGCCATCAAATGTGATGTTAATCAGTCTGTTGATAACATCGATTGGCCCTGTATCTTACTTAGATTTAAGACATCATTAATACAACACTAGGTTCTTTAATTTTTTTATGCAATCTATCTAATTCTAGTACGTTGGTCATTCTGCAGTAGGCTGGGATGGCTACACATCCTTACATCTAAATTTGGACTAGTCACGTTTATCTTTGTGCTCAAATACAAGTTGCAAGCAATTTATGACTGATTTTATTGTGCATCACACAACACCCAAGTAATTTCTAATAGTTTGCATATCATATCAAACTCTGCCAGAGTATACAACTTATTCTTAAAAATAGAAAAAGCTGATAATTCCAGTAAGGGCCTGTTTGTTAACGCTTAAAATTAACACTTAACACCGAATTGTGAAAATGCCCCATATTAAGAGTTGTTTGTTAACACCGAAATCGGAAAGCGCTAAGTGATTTTCCATGATATTTCACAGAATTCTTTCGTTGATGGGAGTCTGGCTTAACGGTGAACACTGAATTAAGCCAGTGAACGCTGAATGTGCTCTATAAATTTTTTTGTTAAAAGAAATTTTTGTTTCCAAAACTACCCTTACTACGGATATTTTTTCTCTTTTAAATTGTTTACCCATTCGAAAACTAACTTTTAACATGTGAAACTTATTTATGCCCCACCATGATTTATGTGTTTGATCCACACCATCCATCAACTTTTTCAGATCAATCTTGCGTATGCTCCCAAAAATGAGGTATATGTAAAACTCAAGTAGGCACACCTAAAAACTAAATGGAAATTGAATAAAACTGAAGTCCACCGTTAAAACCCTTTTGGGGGCCATAAAAGTTTTGGATCAAGATGATCTTTTTTTTTTCCCCCTTCATCCAGCTTGTATGACCTAATCAATAGATTGGATGTCAAATAAACAGTATTGTGGGCTTTAGGAGAATTTTAATGGTGGATATCCAATCACCATTGTTTTCCTTTGGTGTGGTCCACCTAAGATTTATATCCCTCTCTTTTTTTTTGTGAAGCTTTAAAATGATCAGTAAAAATGGATGAATGGAACAGATGAAACGCATACAGCACGATGGGCCCACATAGCACCGACCACTAGCCAGGGGTTGGTGGCAGGGCGGATACGTGTCGTGTGTTCACTCCCCAAGTATAGGGTTGTGATGTAGTAATAAACTCAGTAAGACCGAGGTCGAATCCACAGGGACTGAAACCTGTACGTGATCTGAAACTAACTAGAACTAGAACTAGAATGAGATGAAATCGAAATCAAGTATAAATTGAGTGAATAATGGTGAAATAGTAATCTAAAATTTAGAAAATTAAAAGAAAGGAAACTAGGGATTCAGAGGATCCACTTGTAGAGATCAGGGAGATCTACGCTTGATTCATGAACTCAATCTGAACTTCCTTTTATCCGGTTTTCAAGAGATGAGACGGGTATAAATTAGAATGGATTCCATCACAAAACCATGCCCATGAGACAAAGCAAACAACGGAATTAAACCAATTCAACAACCAATCTGAGTGATGTATGAATGTCAGGAAAAGTTCTATCATTCCACCATGTCCAAGGGGCGATGGTGAACAACAAGGTGTCTGGCTTCATAATCACAAGAAAGGAAAAGGAAATACTCAAGTCATCGCGCAGATCTCACTGTAATGTAAGTCACAATAAACCATTAAAAACTATGAATAACCTATTAATCAAACGAGAATCAACATCGGTTCGGGCATGAATCCAGGCCGTATAAAACGGTCCCCTATCACACTACAAGCTTCACCTCTTGGCCTAGCCAAGAGGTTTAGCCCATCATAGATGGACTATCTCTCAAAAAAAAACATGAAAACAAATAAAAAGAAAAAGAAAAGAAACAAAAACTCTCTGTCTCCCTCACGTTCAAAACCAAAAGCTTCCCTCCACGTCCAAGCCAAGAGAGTTCTCTCCCTGTCTCTCTTTTTCTCTCTCCTTTCTCCAGCCGTGGAATAGATCCCCTCCCCTCTCTTTTCTCTTCTTTTTTATAGCAATGGTGGATGGGAGGTCGGCTGAGGTTTCCGCACGAGAGACGTGCACAGCCAGTTGGCACTTGTAATCTGAAAACAAACCGACCGTGTGTTAGATTTGGTGGTATCTGTGGGGTCCACTTCCGATGATCATTCAAATCTGAGGCAGACCATTGTTTCATGAGTGTCCACTTAGGCCAATATTCGAAATTTGAAATAGATCCGAGCTTTTGATGGGCCACTGCATGGATCAACGTCTGATAGAAGATCCAACCTTTAACGATCTTCTCTGTGTAACTGGCTGCAAGAAAACAGGAGGTTTTGATTTACATCCTCCTCCGGTCACTCTGGACGGTCGGGATCAACCGTCTGCTCATGAAAGAATGGGCTGGTAGTTGAGCAGCGGACGGCTCTGTGCGGAAGGAAACAGAGACTCAATCTCTGTTTAGGAAACCAAACTGTCGCAGTGGGGTCTGATTTCCGGTCTCCAACGATCCTATACCCGGTCGGTTTTGTGTTGGCCTCTAGATGGTCGGCTTGGAACTTCCATATAGTTGATCAAGGTGGGCCACAACATTCTTCGGTTGACGCTGTCTCAAAACGGAGTTTTCTGCTGAGGTTGGTGGGGCCCATTATTGAATTAGACGAGGAATCCACGCCGTCCATTAGATGCCTGACGAAAAAACGGTCGGAGATGAACGGTTTTTATTGTCCATTGATGTGGCCCACAAGATTCAATCACGCTGCAATATTTTGAACGCTGCAAAACAACCCTCTTGTAACCTCTGTAACGGGCATGTGCGTGTATGAGATTACCCAAATTCAACATGGGTTTGACTGGTTTTCGCCCCTCTGCGTGATGGACGGTTTAGATCATCCGTACAGGGCATGTGTTAGGCCCACAATCTTCCGAAAAATAGCTCCTCTGTCCATTACAAAGAATGCCGAAAAACGGCAACTTCCGTTTCTGGAGAAGATGCGGGCGGGCGCTGTTTGAAATTGGGAGGTGGCGTGGTGCTCGGCGTGTATACCATGTACATGATGTACATGCACCATATGCAGGGCTCACTATGATGCTTATCAGAAATCTGTACCGTCCACCCTTTTTCTCATATTATTTAAGCCGTCAAGGACAATTTTGAAGCATATCCAGATAGTATGTGGGCCTAGAATTAACGGTTTATGGGCTGATATGTTGTTTGAAACACTTCCATAGGGATCCAGGAGCTGGAATTTGATGTGTACGGTTCATTTATGGTCCTCAGGCCATGTATGAAATTCGGAGCTGAACGGATGGTGGAAACCTCTTGATCTTGCATTCTGGATGACTGTGTGGCCTCTGTAACGTGGACGACTTGATTTTCTCGATCCGGGCATGTAAATTCATCATTCTTGGTTCCCTGGGGTCCGTGCCTTGGTGTGGTGATTTCAGAGCATCAAATATACACTTTTAGCACCTTTTTGTAGCCCACACTTGCAAATGTACCTTGCATCACAAACACGATTAAATTAGGCTTTTTAAACGGTGGCATGTTCATAAATCCGGTGATAAATGGGGTCTAATATGCAATATTTGACCCTCAACACAACCCCCAACCAGCATTTTGCTAGTCCCGAGCAAAATATGCGAAAAATAAGTTGAGAATTTACAGGGTAATTTCCATGAAACCGAGTGATATTTTGAAAAACAATCCAGATATGAGAAATCTTAAGATTCATGAATGGTGATTATCAATTTCTCCTGGCCTCTCATGCACGGTAAATTTCATAATCAAGTCCAAATATTAATCCATAAACTAGAATAATTTTAAACATTGAGTTCCATGGGTGTATAGTGAAATCTCAGCCTAACATCATTAAGAGATCAAATTGTCGATTTCATGATATCATTAGTAATCAATCAGAAAATTCATAACAACCATCACCTAAACCAGTACTTTGCCTCACAGATCATTCTTTCATTTTCTAGATTTTTTTTATATATTTTTTTATTTTTTTATTTTTTTTTGTAAAGGTGATGTCCAGAAGGGGAGTCCAATCCTCACCTATAGGGAGCAAACCTATGGTGAAGATCGTACACCTAAACCTTTTTTTGATATCATCCATGAGGAATTAAATCCACACTTATAGGGAGCAAACCTATGGTGAAGATTATTCGACTTACTCTGATGGCCAAATCTTTTAGGCTGGTTTCTTTCATGCTCAGTGATTACCAAGTTAATCATTCAATATCAAACTGAAATCTCAATGTGTAAGTGAGATGTGGTATGTGAAATCATGACTCAATCAATGTTTACAACTTCTAATCATAGATTAATAGTTCAAACTTAAGCTGTGAAATCTAACAAATACTGAATCAAGAGTTATAAATTTCCAACATCACGTATCTTGAAATTCTAAATCTAGGATATTTGTCAGAAAAAATGAAAAATTTTCACAATTTTTGCTCAAGACCAAGAAAACACTGATTAGGTTACCTAATCTCCCACCCCCAACCTAAAATCTACATTGTCCTCAATGTAAAAGATATAAACATGCAATGCACGTGGGACAACGACAGTAAAGAAAAAGTGATGGGAAGATAGTACCTGAATAACGAATCGAGAGAGATTTTTCAAGAGATTGCTGGGAGAGAGCAGGTCAGTACAAGAGTGAAACCAACAAAAATAACAAGATAAAATCCTACCTATACCACGCAGGTGTTCTCGATTGCATTTAGCGTATGCAATAAGCCTTTAAACCCCCTAGGTTGCCCCTAGTGGACGAGTTGTAGTCTCGTGAGGGTTTTGCGATAATGTTACCCACAAACATTGAATTGACTAATCATGGAATCAAAAGTTGGGTTGCCTCCCGGGAGCGCTTAAGTTTAACGTCTTGACGGACAAAGTGACTACCCTAGTCCTATGCAAACAGGAAACCTACCTATACCTCCATCAGACGAGGAGATCAATCCTGATAAACAGGATCAGTCAGAGGCATGGACATGTCCTCTGAATCAAATTTCTCGACAAATAGCTTTAAGCGATGCCCATTTACTTTAAACTCCTTGCCATTGTCGGGGTCTCTTATCTCGACGGCCCCATGAGGATATGCAGTAACGACAATGTAAGGGCCGGTCCAACGAGATCGAAGCTTACCCGGAAAGAGATGTAATCGAGAATTATACAAAAGGACTTTCTGACCTGGCGTGAATGATTTTCGTAGAATGTGTTGGTCATGAAACGCCTTCATCCTGTCCTTGTAAATTCTCGAGTTCTCGTCACGCTGTCGTTCGGATTTCTTCAAGTTCATTTAATTGAAGTTTGCGTAGCGAGCCGCGTTGTTCAGATTGAAATTTAGATTTTTGATCGCCTTGAGAAGCTCTATGTTCCAATTCCACAGGCAAGTGGCAAGCCTTCCCATAGACAAGTCTAAAGGGAGACATTCCAATAGGGGTTTTAAAAGCAGTACGGTATGCCCATAAGGCATCGGTCAATCGAATTGACCAATCCTTACGGTCAGGGTTAACCGTTTTCTCCAAAATGTATTTGATCTCCCTATTGGAAATCTCAACTTGCCCACTTGTCTGTGGATGGTATGGGGTGCTCACTTTATGAGAGATACCGTATTTCTTCATTAAACTCTCGAATGGTCTATTACAAAAGTGTGAGCCCCCATCACTAATAATGGCTCGAGGCGTTCCGAATCGGGAAAGGATGTTTTCTTTCAGGAATTTAATGACCGTGCGATGGTCATTAGTTCGACACGGAATCGCTTCAACCCATTTAGTGACATAATCTACGGCAAGCAAAATATATAAATTCCCAAAAGATTGGGGGAATGGCCCCATGAAATCGATGCCCCAGCAATCAAATGCTTCTATGATAAGAATGGGATTTAAGGGCATCATATTTCGACGAGACAATGCTCCCAATTTCTGACAACGCTCACAAGCTTTGCAAAACTCATGAGTATCCCTGAATATAGTGGGCCAATAGAAGCCACACTGCAGAATTTTGGCCGTGGTCTTTTTTGCAGAAAAGTGACCACCACAGGCCTGTGAGTGACAGAAGGAGATGACACTCTGATGCTCATCGTCTGGTACACATCTCCTCAAGATTTGGTCTGGGCAATATTTAAACAAGTATGGATCATCCCAGAAGAATTTGCGCACCTCGGTGAAAAATTTCTTCTTATCTTGCGCAAACCAATGTGTCGGTATAGAACCTGTGGCAAGATAATTAGCGATATCAGCGAACCAAGGTGTAAGACCCGTATCCTTGACCGTACCATTCCGTAGGTTCCCGCGGTCTTTCCGGTCGAATTCCGGCAACCTTCGACCCTTACCGATATCTGCGCACGACCCTGATTCATACGCCGTTAACCCGAGTCGACTCAACCCGAGACTTGTACCATTGCGACCGCACCGTCGCCGCGGTTCCGATGCCGCGACTCGCGCGCCGAGGCGATACTCTGGCCAGGAGATGTGGGCCAACGTTCAGTGCGAGGAAAACGCCGCACGTTGCGAAACCCAAGAGAATCTCAACGAGATGTCACATCAATCACCCATCAATCAATCCCATCATGTCAAGTACACATCAACTTTACACCTTTCCCAAGCAAGCCCCAAAGTCAAAAAGATTCTTACAACCCATACCTCTCTTACACCTTTTACCCCAAAAGTCAAAAAGAGCCTCTTATACCACATCCATCACTCCATCAAACATCACCCATCTCTCTCTTTACAACCCTCTCTCTCCTTCATTTTCAAGACACTTTCCCAAGCAAGAGAGCTTCACACGTCCAAGCCTCTCCAACTCTCCCAAGCAACAAGTGTGGCCCACCTTTCCTACTCCTTCATCTTCCATCTTCACCATCCATTCCTCATCTCCTCCATTGAAATCGAAGCCAAGGAGCTAAGGAGCCCATAGGAGCAAGAAGATCAAGTGGTGGGTGCTTTAATAGAGTAGTTTTCATTTCTTTTAAGATGGGCCAAGTGAGGCCAACCGATCAATGGTTTGGATCTCACTTGGGACCCTAAAATGTGGCCGATGGCCCACTTTGATCATCATGATCATTCCATGATGGGGCCAATCTCCATGGACCCTATCATGATGTTTACTTTCTAGTTGATAAGGGTCATCTAGACCGTCTATTTTATTGGAGAAGGAATCTCCACCGTTGGATTTTGGATTTAATGGGCCCATGTGTAGCGGGACCCACCTTGATGTATGTTGAATGCAAGAGGGACCCATAGTGGCGGGGTCCCTCCGATATTGCCGATGTCTCTCTCTCTCTCTCTCTCTCTCTCTTGTGTATGATAGCTTGTGGCCCGCCTTGGAGCATGAGATCACCCACCTTGTCCACCCATCCAAAATGGTGTGGCCCACTTGGATAGACCCTACCTTGAGGCATGTATTATATCTAACAAATCTACAAACGGGGCCCACTTTACACATGTGTTGATGGCCCACCTAAGCCGGACCCACCTTGTTTATGTGTTATACCCAAACCGTCCAGAGTCCCTGTACGCTGGACGTTTCAAAAAAAATATATATATATTAGTTTCATTACAAACTTGGGTGGGTGTTCATATAGTCCCCACCTTATTGTATAGATTTAATCCATACGTCCATTCTATTCTCCACATCGTTTTAGGCTTTGAGTAGAAAAAATGAGACCGAACTGACTTTACGGTGGGCCATGGCACTAAGAAACGACATGGTTACCATTGAAATGCTCCCGATTTTCTATACACCAGTAAAATGCCCAATATTGGGCTTGTTTGGCTAGTATTGAGCCATGGTGGCTATTGGGTGGGGTGGATTCACTTACTGCAGGACCCACACGAGGAAAACCGTGGAAAAACGGTTTTTAAAAAAATAAAAAAAAATAATAGGTGCGGCTAGCTGCTGCCGCCGCCGACAGCAGAGAGGGCGCGGCTTGCCTGCGCTGCGCTGGCGATGGCGGACGGGCGGGCTGGCAGCCACCCACGGCTCCAGCCGTGGGCCCCACCATGATGCTTATTGGCCATCCAAACCGTTCATTGGGTAGGCCACCTCCTAAGGTGAGACTCCTCCAAAAATGAGCTGCATCCAACGCTCAGGTGGCCCACACTGCAGAAAACAGTGAGATCGAACATCTGCCATTGGGGTCCTCCTGTGGGCCACAGAAGTTTTGAATCAAGATGAAATTTGTGTTTTCCTTTCACTGTGATCTGTATGACCTTGTCAACGGGTCGGATGGCATGTAGACATTATGGTGGGCCCTACGTGGAGTCCATATGATGCATGTATTTGCCTCCACCGTCCGCTGGACGGTGGAGCCCACTTTTATGTATTTATTATTTCCCCACCGTCCAGGGACGGTGGGTGTGCGTGTGTAGGTGCGTGGTTGCGCGCGTGTGTGCATGCGTGTGCGACACTGGGTGCGTGCGTGTGCATGCGTGTGGTGTGTGCAGGTGTGTCTCTGTGTGTGTGTGTGTGTGTATATATATATATATATATATTGTATATATATATTATGTATATTTATATATTACATTATGTAAAATAAATATACTTGATGGTGTGCCTTCATGGGACCCACCATGATGCTTGTGTTGCGTGCAAGCTGTCTATCTATTTTGCAAGCTCATTTCTATGACATGAGCTAAAATGAGCCGGATCCATAGTCCAAGTGGATTCCACCTTGGCATGTTTTGAGGTCCATCTTAACGTATTTGTGGTAGATCATTGGAGCCCACTTTGATGTGGATGTAAGGCCCATGTCATTAGGCCATTTGATGTATCTAAGGCCCAAGTGATCAGGCCCATTATGTCCTGTTTATGGCCCATTGTTGAGGCCCACATTCGATGTATTTGTAGCCGTGGTTGAGGCCCACTTTGATATTTATAAGGCCCATGAGACTAGGCTCATTCGATGCATTCTAAAGCCCATGGGTTATAGCCCATTGCAATGTACATAAGGCCCATTAGCGAGGCCCATTAATGCGGCCCATTTGGTAAATGTAAGGCCCATGTGATACGGCCCATTCGATGTATTTGAGGCCCAATGAGATGTACCTACGGTCCATTGCAATGTGTGATCCCAACATGGTTTATGTAATTATGTTTACGACGCGGCAATGCCTTGGGAGCAATGTTGGTTTGACGTCCACATCATAAAGATATAGTGTTGGTTAAATGTCCGCATTATGACTCTCCCTAGGGCCCATTGTTAGGCCCATACTTGTAGGCCGTCTAGGCCCATCTCCTTATGAACAACATCTGTTCCATATAACATGTTTAGTATAGTCCCATGATTCATGATCATACGCATCATATGTATGCTTAGTATGAGAAGTGACTGATCATAGCATATGCCTTCGGGCAGATTGTTTAAGGGCCCCCGGTTAGGCGGTGTTGCCCCACATGAGTGCACGAGACGCACAGGATTGCCGCATGACTGGAGAGTGTGATTCATGCATTCGCATTGTGTGATATGGTTCTTTATGTACGCCCTAGCGACATCGTGGGCGTAGCCGCCACAGTCATATCGTGGTTGGTAGGATTGATATCTGGGAAATCTTGTTCTACATGGGGTGCTATAGATATCCCTGGGTGAAAGTCCCTAAACCCTTATGGTACCAAGAGGTTGCTCCAACGTCTAGACCGAGTGGGTGCACGAGCGCCGAGTGCCGATTACCAGATGGTTGCGCTTTCCACTGTGTCGTGGTCGGTTGGAAGGGGGTACGGCCTTACCCGCCCGAGAGGAGGGGGCAATGCTAGGCTGAGTTTGACCAGCTCGAGGAATGGGTCCGCTATCGACGAGCCGAGCCCGATATTGGCAGGCGGGTAGTGAGGTCTCTTCCACTTACCTTATTGCGCGCGATGGGGCGGCAATCTGGTTTAGAGTGTACTAGACCCCGGTGATATCCCAGATTTTAAGTACTGATATGTGGACTTAGATGAGGATTTGTATGCTTGAGTTGCATTTCGCATTGCATTGCCTTGGTATGGCCGACATTATTCATGCCTTGCATCGCATAGCCTTGGTACGGCTAGTGGTATTCATGGACTCGTCAGCATGTTCCGCATTACTATGATACTTTCATAACTGCATTACTACCTTGCGCACACACTTTCACCACCCTCTAAGCTTTCTATAAGCTTATGCACGACCGTTGCGTGCAGGTGACGCGAGGACGCAGCAGCGCTGAGGCAGGAGCGCAGAGCAGACCTTTTGGAGCTTTTTGTTCATTCTCATTGTATTTCCCTTTATGCTCATTGTACTTGTAAAGTTTTTGATCATAGTGGAAATGTGATGGAGTTTTTGGTTGTTGTTTGTGGGTTATGCCTTTGGTTATGCTTATTACAAATTAAACGGATGCTGAAAATCCTCCTTGTAGCATCCCAGGATCGGAACCTGGCGTATGGGCGCTGGGAGCCGAGAATGGGGTTCTACGGAGGCTGTCGGCGCCGGATTCGGCGATCGGGAATTTTGTAAGCCCGGTTTCCGAGTTTGGGGCGTGACAGAAGTTGGTATCAGAGCATAACTCGGGAATAACCAAGAACAACATTACATGTCTACTATGAGTTTGAATGATTGAGTCCTTAGTCCGGATAGCTTAGTAATCTTTATTACCGACCATTGACGTGCGTACCTTCGAGAGTTTCTAAGTTGATAGGCGCCTTCGGTCTTCCTGTAGGACATGGCGCGCCCAAGAGTGACCCGATCGACCCCCGCACCACCACCTGAGACTTCCGCATCACCGCCTGAGACTCCCGCACTACCACCTACGATGCCCATTCCACCACCAGAGATTCCTACTGCCCATCCGGAGTATGCTGCTCCTCCACCAGAGACCGGTGCGGACCCGACCGTATCCGTGAGTGCCTCCCGTTGCAGCAGATGTTACAGTTTGTGACGGCCGCACTTCGGGCGGTGGTAGGCACCCTGTTGTCTCACCGGAGCAGGCCGAGCAGGACCGCGCGAGTGCCCTCCTTCGTGAGTTTCGACGACTCGATCCCCCGCGTTTCCAGGGTGAGCCAGACCCTGCGGTAGCTGAGAGATGGCGCGCTGATGTGGAGAAGATATTCGAGACGATGGGATGTGCGACAGAGCGACGAGTTCGATTAGCCGTGTTTCTTCTCCATGGTGAGGCTGAGCACTGGTGGGCGTCAGTCTCCCTAGCAGCAGGCGCTGATTTTGTATGGACATGGGAGGATTTCGTGGATCGGTTCGATCGACAGTATTTTCCTGATCACATCCGACGACAGCGAGCGTTGGAGTTCGAGGCGCTGGTGCAGGGCGATATGACAGTGGCTCAGTATGCGGCCCGTTTTGTAGCGCTGTCTAGGTTTGCACCATATCTAGTAGATGATGAGGGGCGGAAAGCCCGCCGATTCGAGGACGGCTTGCGTTACGGTCTTCGAGGCCGTGTCATTGGGCATGAGCTCCCGACATTTGAGGAGTGATACGGAAGGCCCAGATTTATGAGGCTGAGTGGGCCGGTTCTCAGTCTGATCGCGGTCAGGGGAGAGACCGGAAGAGGCATGCTTCTTCCGGTGACTCGCACGGCGGCGCCGACCGCCATAAATAGAGGCGCATGGTCGCCCGGCCTTCCGAGCGCCAAGAAGACCTCCAAGACCACCTCCGAGGCGTTCACCGGCACTGTTTTGGGTGCGGTGCGACGGGGGCACCGTTTGTGGGAGTGTCTCGCCCTCAAGAAGAAAGCAGCTAGAGGCCCCACGGCGGCGAAGAAGCAGAGAGGTCGCGGCAGCCTCCACCACCACAAAGCGAGAGACCCACACAGCAGCAGCGACAGCAGCCTCCACCACAAAGACCACCTCAAGAAGAAGACTAATTTCCGGCCTCGAGGCCACGGCAGAAGAGGCGTTAGCGACCACCTCGGCGACCCCAAAGAAAGAAGACGTTCAGAGGGGACAGGCACCTCCCCAGCCAGCTCAGGCTAGATTCTACGCGGCCCAGCAGGATCCTCAGTCATCTGGAGGAGTTGTTGAGGGTATACTCCTAGTCTCTTCATGCATCGCTTGGGTTCTATTTGATTATGGGGCTTCGCACTCGTTTATATCCGAGGGATTCTGTCATTCTACTGGATTGCCGACAGAGTCTGCTCGAGAGGGGTTGACCGTATCGACGCCCTTAGGGAAGACTACAGTATTAGGCCGCTTCTGTTCGTCTTGCCCCATACTAGTGGGAGAGATTTTCTTGCCCGCCGACTTGTATGTGTTGCCGATGTCCGAGTTCGATGTTATCCTAGGCATGGATTGGCTTGCCGAGTACCACGCCATCTTGGACTGCTCCGCGAGGACCGTCACATTCGATATACCAGGCTTGCCACAATTCCAGTTCGTTGCAGAGCCCCGAGGAGAGCCGTTGTCTTGCTTGATGTCTTGCGCCATTGAGGAGCCTGTTGCCGCCTGTATTGATCAGATGCCGATTGTTTGCGATTTTTCCGATGTATTTCAGGAGATTCCGGGATTACCACCTCGCCGACTCACCGAGTTTCAGATTGATCTCGTGCCTGGTACCGCGCCTATCTCGAAGGCCCCGTATCGTATGGCACCGTTAGAGTTGCGGGAACTGCAAAAGCAGTTGGACGAGTTGCGTGAGTTGGGTTTTATCCGTCCGAGCAGTTCGCCGTGGGGAGCGCCGGTACTTTTCGTGAAGAAGAAGGATGGATCGTTGAGGCTCTGCATAGATTACCGCGAGCTCAACAAGGTCACGATCAAGAACAAGTACCCGCTCCCGAGGATTGATGATTTGTTTGATCAGCTGCAGGGTGCACAGTTCTTTTCGAAGATTGACTTGCGTTCCGGTTATCATCAGATTCGGGTCCGAGAGGAGGACATTCCGAAGACGGCTTTCAGGACGCGCTACGGTCATTTTGAGTTCCAGGTCATGTCCTTCGGACTGACCAATGCACCCGCGGTCTTCATGCAGTTGATGAATGAGGTCTTCCGCCCTTATCTTGATCAGTTTGTTGTAGTCTTCATCGACGACATTCTGATCTATTCGAGGACCCATGAGGAGCACGAGCAGCATCTGGAGGTTACGTTGCAGACCCTCCGCGCACACCAGCTTTATGCGAAGCTGGAGAAGTGCGAGTTCTGGCAGGAGGAGGTGAAGTTCCTCGGTCACGTGGTGACGAGGGAGGGTGTCGCAGTGGACCCCTCGAAGGTTGAGGCAGTGCGTCAGTGGGGCCAGCCCACGACCGCGTCCGAGATCCGCAGTTTCCTTGGTTTAGCGGGCTACTACCGGCGTTTCATTGAGGGCTTCTCCCGTATTGCAGCCCCGCTGACCAGGTTGACTCGGAAGGGCGCAGAGTTTATTTGGAGCGACGCTTGTGAGCGAGCATTTATGGAGTTGAAGGACCGTCTGACGTCCGCTCCTGTCCTCACTCTTCCCTCGGGGAGTGACGGATTTATTGTATTTACTGATGCATCGCATATTGGTTTGGGTGCTGTCCTGATGCAGTACGGGAGACCAGTCGCCTTTGCGTCTCGCCAGCTCAAGATCCATGAGCTGAACTACCCCACGCATGATTTGGAGCTGGCTGCAGTTGTCTTTGCACTGAAGGTGTGGAGGCACTATCTCTATGGGATCAGGTTCGAGCTCTTCTCCGACCATAAGAGCTTGAAGTACCTCTTTTCGCAGTCTGAGTTGAATATGAGGCAGAGGCGCTGGATGGAGCTCTTGAAGGACTATGACTTCGATCTTCAGTACTACTCGGGCAAGGCGAACGTGGTGGCGGATGCCCTCAGCCGTCAGCCACGAGGCCTGGTGGCGCATATGATGATTCAGGAGTGGCGGATGCTCGAGGATGTAGCAGAGTATGATTTTGAGTTCGGCCTGCAGTCTTCTATGGTGCAGTTATCGAGCCTGTCGATTCAACCCTCTCTTGTCGCAAGGGTGATCGAGGCTCAGCAGGCTGATGAGTCGTTGCGAGTTATATGGGCGATGCAAAGCATCGAGAGTCGGGTGCAGATGGCGATTGGTACGGATGGTGGACTTCGCTTCGAGGCCGATTATGTGTCCCGGATATCACGAGTTACGCGAGAGATCTTATGACCGAGGCACATCGATCGCGACATTCTATCCACCCTGGATCGACGAAGATGTACCGTGACATAAGGCGACAGTATTTTTGGGCAGGGATGAAGGGCCAAATCGCCAATTTTGTGGCCGAGTGTGACACGTGCCAGCGTGTCAAGGCCGATCATCGAGACCCCCTGGTCTATTGCAGCCGTTGAGTATCCCGATGTGGAAGTGGGAGCACGTGTCGACAGATTTCATTATGGGCTTGCCGAGGACTCAGCGCGGTCATGACGCCATTTGGGTTGTTGTGGATCGTCTGACGAAGTCGGCACATTTTCTCGCGATGCGTGCGACTTGGTCTATGGACCGACTTGCGAGGTTATTCCTCGAGGAGATGTGAGAGGCGCATGGCGTTCCCGGTCTCGATCGTTTCGACCGAGATTCGAGGTTTACGTCTCGATTTTGGGGAGCTTCCAGAGAGCGATGGGGACTGATTTGCAGCTCGACCGCGTACCATCCGCAGACCGATGGCCAGACCGAGAGGGTCAACCAGATCCTTGAGGATATGCTTCGGGCCTGCGCGATTGATTTCGGGGGTAGCTGGGATGAGCATCTGCGATTGGCTGAGTTCGCATACAATAACAGCTATCAGGCGACCATCGGCATGGCTCCTTTTGAGGCACTATATGGCAGACCATGCAGATCACCGAGTTGTTGGACCGAGGTTGGAGAGCGCCGTCTCCTAGGTCCCGAGCTTGTGCAGGAGACGTCAGAGGCTATCGATATCATCAGGCAGAGGATGCGCACAGCTCAGAGCCGGCAGAAGAGTTTTGCTGATCGTCGGCATCGTCCCTTGGAGTTTGATGTAGGGGACCATGTGTATCTCAAGGTCTCGCCCATGAAGGGCGTAGTTCGATTTGGAGCGAAGGGCAAGCTTGCCCCGAGATTCATAGGACCTTTTGAGATCACTGGGCGCGTTGGCGCCGTGGCCTATCGGCTTGCCTTGCCATCTCAGTTGTCTGGCGTCCACAACGTTTTTCATGTCTCCATGTTGAGGAAGTGTGGGTCAGACATCGTTCCTGTTATTGATTGGCAGCCGTTAGAGGTCCGTGAGGATGCTTCCTATATCGAGCAGCCAGTTCGTATCCTTGATCATAAGGAACAGGTCCTCCGGACCAAGGTCATTCCGTTGGTGAAAGTTCGGTGGGGTCACCATTCGTTGAGGAGGCTTCGTGGGAGCGCGAGGCCGAGATTCGAGAGCGTTATCCCCATCTCTTTGTTGATTGATCATGTGATGTATTTTGTATATTATCTCCGGTTTTATATAGCGACGTTATGTTTCTTATTCCTCACGAGTTATGCCTAGTTGCGATGATTGTGTAAATTTCGAGGACGAAATTTTTATTAGGAAGGGAGAGCTGTAAGACCCGTATCCTTGACCGTACCATTCCGTCGGTTCCCGCGGTCCTTCCGGTCGAATCCCGGCAACCTTCGACCCTTACCGATATCTGCGCACGACCCCGATTCATACGCGTTAACCCGAGTCGACTCAACCCGAGACTTGTACCATTGCGACCGCACGTGCCGCCATGGTTCCGATGCCGCGACTCGCGCGCCGAGGCGATACTCTGGCCAGGAGATGTGGGCCAACGTTCAGTGCGAGGAAAACGCCGCACGTTGCGAAACCCAAGAGAATCTCAACGAGATGTCACATCAATCACCCATCAATCAATCCCATCATGTCAAGTACACATCAACTTTTCACCTTTCCCAAGCAAGCCCCAAAGTCAAAAAGATTCTTACAACCCATACCTCTCTTACACCTTTTACCCCAAAAGTCAAAAAGAGCCTCTTACACCACATCCATCACTCCATCAAACATCACCCATCTCTCTCTCTTTACAACCCTCTCTCTCCTTCATTTTCAAGACACTTTCCCAAGCAAGAGAGCTTCACACGTCCAAGCCTCTCCAACTCTCCCAAGCAACAAGTGTGGCCCACCTTTCCTACTCCTTCATCTTCCATCTTCACCATCCATTCCTCATCTCCTCCATTGAAATCGAAGCCAAGGAGCTAAGGAACCCATAGGAGCAAGAAGATCAAGTGGTGGGTGCTTTAATAGAGTAGTTTTCATTTCTTTTAAGATGGGCCAAGTGAGGCCAACCGATCAATGGTTTGGATCTCACTTGGGACCCTAAAATGTGGCCGATGGCCCACTTTGATCATCATGATCATTCCATGATGGGGCCAATCTCCATGGACCCCATCATGATGTTTACTTTCTAGTTGATAAGGGTCATCTAGACCGTCTATTTTATTGGAGAAGGAATCTCCACCGTTGGATTTTGGATTTAATGGGCCCATGTGTAGCGGGACCCACCTTGATGTATGTTGAATGCAAGAGGGACCCATAGTGGCGGGGTCCCTCCGATATTGCCGATGTCTCTCTCTCTCTCTCTTGTGTATGATAGCTTGTGGCCCGCCTTGGAGCATGAGATCACCCACCTTGTCCACCCATCCAAAATGGTGTGGCCCACTTGGATAGACCCTACCTTGAGGCATGTATTATATCTAACAAATCTACAAACGGGGCCCACTTTACACATGTGTTGATGGCCCACCTAAGCGGACCCACCTTGTTTATGTGTTATACCCAAACCGTCCAGAGTCCCTGTACGCTGGACGTTTCAAAAAAAAAAAATATATATTAGTTTCATTACAAACTTGGGTGGGTGTTCATATAGTCCCCACCTTATTGTATAGATTTAATCCATACCGTCCATTCTATTCTCCACATCGTTTTAGGCTTTGAGCTGAAAAATGAGACCGAACTGACTTTCTGGTGGGCCATGGCACGCAAACAACATGGTTACCATTGAAATGCTCCCTGATTTTCTATACACCGTAAAATGCCCAATATTGGGCTTGTTTGGCTAGTATTGAGCCATGGTGGCTATTGGGTGGGGTGGATTCACTTACTGGCGGACCCACACGAGGAAAACCGCGGAAAAACGGTTTTTAAAAAAAAAAAAAAAAAATAATAGGTGCTGACGGCAGCTGTCTCTGCCGTGACCTGGCAGAGGGCGCAGTGCCGCCTCGCGCCTGGCGATGGCGGACGGGCGGTGGCAGCCACCACGGCCCACCGTGGGCCCCACCATGATGCTTATTGGCCATCCAAACCGTTCATCGGGGTAGGCCACCTCCTAAGGTGAGACTCCTCCAAAATGAGTCGCATCCAACGCTCAGTGGCCCACACCTGCAGAAAACAAAGTGAGATCGAACATCTGCCATTGGGGTCCTCCTGTGGGCCACAGAAGTTTTGAATCAAGATGAAATTTGTGTTTTCCTTTCACTGTGATCTGTATGACCTTGTCAACGGGTCGGATGGCATGTAGACATTACGGTGGGCCCCACGTGGAGTCCATATGATGCATGTATTTGCCTCCACCGTCCGCTGGACGGTGGAGCCCACTGTTATGTATTTATTATTTCCCCACCGTCCAGGGACGGTGGGTGTGCGTGTGTAGGTGCGTGGTTGCGCGCGTGTGTGCATGCATGTGCGACACTGGGTGCGTGCGTGTGCATGCGTGTGGTGTGTGCAGGTGTGTCTCTGTGTGTGTGTGTGTGTATATATATATATATATTGTATATATATATATTATGTATATTTATATATAACATTATGTAAAATAAATATACTTGATGGTGTGCCTTCATGGGACCCACCATGATGCTTGTGTTGCGTGCAAGCTGTCTATCTATTTTGCAAGCTCATTTCTATGACATGAGCTAAAATGAGCCGGATCCATAGTCCAAGTGGATTCCACCTTGGCATGTTTTGAGGTCCATCTTAACGTATTTGTGGTAGATCATTGGAGCCCACTTTGATGTGGATGTAAGGCCCATGTCATTAGGCCATTTGATGTATCTAAGGCCCAAGTGATCAGGCCCATTATGTCCTGTTTATGGCCCATTGTTGAGGCCCACATTCGATGTATTTGTAGCCGTGGTTGAGGCCCACTTTGATATTTATAAGGCCCATGAGACTAGGCTCATTCGATGCATTCTAAAGCCCATGGGTTATAGCCCATTGCAATGTACATAAGGCCCATTAGCGAGGCCCATTAATGCGGCCCATTTGGTAAATGTAAGGCCCATGTGATACGGCCCATTCGATGTATTTGAGGCCCAATGAGATGTACCTACGGTCCATTGCAATGTGTGATCCCAACATGGTTTATGTAATTATGTTTACGACGGGCAATGCCTTGGGAGCAATGTTGGTTTGACGTCCACATTGCAGTATAGTGTTGGTTAAATGTCCGCATTATGACTCTCCCTAGGGCCCATTGTTAGGCCCATACTTGTAGGCCGTCTAGGCCCATCTCCTTATGAACAACATCTGTTCCATATAACATGTTTAGTATAGTCCCATGATTCATGATCATACGCATCATATGTATGCTTGGTATGAGAAGTGACTGATCATAGCATATGCCTTCGGGCAGATTGTTTAAGGGCCCTGCGGTTAGGCGGTGTTGCCCCACATGAGTGCACGAGACGCACAGATTCTTGCATGACTGGAGAGTGTGATTCATGCATTCGCATTGTGTGATATGGTTCTTGTACGCCCTAGCGACATCAGGGCCGTAGCCGCCACAGTCATATCGTGGTTGGCAGGATTGGATACCGGAAATCTTGTTCTACATGGGGTGCTATAGATATCCCTGGGTGAAAGTCCCTAAACCCTTATGGTACCAAGAGGTTGCTCCAACGTCTAGACCGAGTGGGTGCAGGAGCGCCGAGTGCCGATTACCAGACGGCTGCGCTTTCCACTGTGTCGTGGTCGGTTGGAAGGGGGTACGGCCTTACCCGCCCGAGAGGAGGGGGCAATGCTAGGCTGAGTTTGACCAGCTCGAGGAATGGGTCCGCTATCGACGAGCCGAGCCCGATATTGGCAGGCGGGTAGTGAGGTCTCTTCCACTTACCTTATTGCGCGCGATGGGGCGGCAATCTGGTTTAGAGTGTACTAGACCCCGGTGATATCCCAGATTTTGAGCTGTACTGATATGTGGACTTAGATGAGGATTTGTATGCTTGAGTTGCATTTCGCATTGCATTGCCTTGGTATGGCCGACATTATTCATGCCTTGCATCGCATAGCCTTAGTACGGCTAGTGGTATTCATGGACTCGTAAGCATGTTCCGCATTACTCTGATACTTCATAACTGCATTACTACCTTGCGCACACACTTTCACCACCCTCTAAGCTTTCTATAAGCTTATGCACGACCGATTGCGTGCGGAGTGACGCGAGGACTTGCAGAAATACTGAGGCGGGAGAGCGTTGAGCACCTTTGGAGCTTTTTGTTCATTCTCATTGTATTTCCCTTTATGCTCATTGTACTTGTAAAGTTTTTGATCATAGTGGAAATGTGATGGAGTTTTTGGTTGTTGTTTGTGGGTTATGCCTTTGGTTATGCTTATTACAAATTAAACGGATCTTTGAAAATCCTCCTTGTAGCATCCCAGAGGAACCTGGCGTATGGGCGCTGGGAGCCGAGAATGGGGTTCTACGGAGGCTGTCGGCGCCGGATTCGGCGATCGGGAATTTTGTAAGCCCGGTTTCCGAGTTTGGGGCGTGACACAAGGCGAATGAGAGACTCTGAACAATTGTTCGTCAGGGAACATGTCATTAATCGGTGTCATCTCAAAGGAATCAGAGGGATTAAGGCGAGAAAGATGGTCAGCCACTACGTTCTCTCTCCCTTTTTATCTTTTATCTCTAGGTCAAATTCCTGGAGTAGGAGGATCCATCTTATCAGGCGGGGCTTAGATCATTCTTAGACAGAAGATACTTAAGCGCTGCGTGGTCAGTGTAAATAATGATCTTGGATCCGATCAAATAGGACCTAAATTTGTCCAAGGCAAACACTACGGCTAAGAGTTCCTTTTCCGTAGTTGAGTAATTCACTTGGGCAGGATTTAGAGTCTTACTTGCGTAATGAATAACGTAGGGTTTCTTATCTTTTCTCTGGCCTAGAACTGCCCTAAGAGCATAATCAGACGCATCGCACATAAGTTCAAAAGGAATGCTTCAGTCAGGTGGCTGTATGATGGGTGCACTAGTCAATATGCCCCTAAGCTTAGTGAAAGCTTCCTGACATGGTTCAGTCTACTCGTATGGTGCATCCTTTTGAAGTAGATTACATAGAGGACGAGAGATGAGACTAAAGTCCTTTATGAATCTTCTGTAAAACCCGGCGTGTCCTAAGAAGGATCTCACGTCCCTTATGTTCTTGGGTGGAGGTAGGTTAGAGATAAGATCGATCTTTGCCTTATCCACCTCGATTCCTTTGGATGAAATAATGTGTCCAAGGACAATTTCCTTCTGAACCATGAAATGGCACTTCTCCCAATTAAGTACCAAGTTCTTTTCTTCACATCTTTTCAACACACATTTAAGACTTTCCAAGCACTCGCTGAAAGATGGACCGAAGACAGAGAAATCGTCCATGAAGACTTCTAAATATTGCCCCACCATGTCAGAAAATATGCTCATCATACATTGGAAAGTGGCAGGAGCATTACATAGCCCGAATGGCATCCTTCGGTAAGCAAAGGTGCCGTAGGGACATGTAAACGTAGTCTTTTCTTGATCTTCGGGGCGATCTCTATCCGGTTGTAGCCCGAATACCCGTCAAGGAAATCGTAATAGAATGACCAAACTAACCTTTCCAAGATCGATCAATGAAGGGCAAAGGAAAGTGGTCTTTCCTTGTGACGGTATTTAATTTTTTCGTAATCAATGCACATCCTCCAACCAAGAGTGACTCTAGTTGGCACGAGTTCATTATTGGCATTGGCTACGATGGTGATCCGGACTTCTTAGGAACCACCCGAGTTGGACTCACCTATTGACTATCGGATATAGGGTATATGATACCCACATCCAATAGTTTAAGAACCTCGGCCTTAACCACTTCCTTCATGTTTGGATTTAATTTACGTTGTGGTTGCCGAGTTTGTCTTCGCATTATCCTCAAGATATATGCGGTGAGTACAAATCGAGGGATCGATTCCTTGAGGTCCGCGATTGTCCATCCAAGGGCTCCCTTATGCTCAAGGAGAGTAGATATGAGCATACTCTCTTGTTCTTTCTCAAGGTGGGCGAAATCACCACGGGTATGTCTCATCTTGACCTAAATATGCATATTTTAAATCGAGGGCAAAGGTTTTAGGTCAAGCTTCGGTGGCTTGAGGTTAGACGGTAGAGGCACTTCATCGGTGTAGGGTAACTTTTCAAATTGAGGCCTCCATCGGTTAACTTCAAGTACCGGTACCGCATCAAGCATGGCACACGTCTCTCTCTAATTATGTCATCATCAAACTCATGGGAGTGGGCGTGCACGTCTCTAGAGGATCAGAGAGGATAAAGTAAGGGGTGTCCTATCTTCCACGAAAGTATCGATCATGTTAATATCGTGGATATCGTCATCTTCCTCTACCCGTCCACAAGTGTTGAAAAAGATATTCATTTCTAATGTCATATTCCCGAAAGACATACTCATGACACCATTCCGCAATTGATAATTGCGTTTGAAGTGGCAAGGAATGGGCGACCAAGAATGACGGGAATCGAGTGCTTGTATTGTTGATGGGTTCGGTATCTAGGATGATGAAATCTACTGGGTAGTAAAATCGATCAACCTGGACCAACACATCCTCAATTATTCCTCTTGGTACACGAACAGAGCGATCAGCAAGTTGTAGTGTGGTTAAGGTGGGTTTTAATTCACCTAAACCCAACTGTTTGTATACCGAGTAGGGAATAAGATTAACGCTCGCTCCTACGTCAAGAAGTGCGTGATCAATTCGATAGTCCCCAATTACACATGATATAGTTGGGCTACCAGGGTCTTTGAATTTTTACGGCACATCTTGCTTTAGGATGGCACTCACTTTCTCAGTCAGGAAGATTTTCTTTTGAATATTTTGCCGTCTTTTGGTCGTACATAAGTCTTTCAAGAATTTGGCATAGGAAGGTATTTGTTTCACGGCATCAAGTAGAGGAATGTTGACCTTCACTTGTTTCAACACCTCTAGGATATCCTGAGAGTTAGAGAGAGGTTTTGGTGCAACCAACCGTTGGGGAAATGGAGCAACCGGCTTTCCTTGAGGTTCCGGTTCTAACTCTGGTGGGGCATGGCTAGATCCATCTTCTTTATCCACTTCCGGGTCCTTAGACTTTTCAGTCTTAGGAATGGTTTTGTCAATGATTTTTCCACTCCTAAGAGTGGTGATGGATTTAGCTTGCTCCATCTGATTTGAAGAGCTTGGGTCGCTAACTTCATATTGCGATTTAGGATTGGAAAGAGGTTGAGCTGGGAAGCTCCCCTTGTTCCCAATCGCATTTTCAGCCTTAAGTCCTTGTATTGCTTTTGTAAGGTCTTGAAAGGCCTGTAGCATACCCTGATTGAAAAGCTCTTGCTTTTGAAAATGTTTCAGAACCGGATCCTCTTGAGGTTTCTCTTGGGTTGGATTTTGATTTAGGAAACCTTGAGGTGTAGCGGTTTGTCCATTCCTCCAACTGAAGTTTGGATGGTTTCTCCAGCCAGGATTGTATGTGTTAGAGGTGGGCCCACTAAAAGGTCTTTGGTAATTGTTTACAGCATTGGATTGCTCATTCAATACCTCTTGAAAGGCAGATATAGTTGGGCAATTCTCAGTAGTGTGAATGTTGCAACCACAAATACTACAAACAATTTCCTTGGCCTTATCCTTCTTTAATTCCATGGCCTCGAGTTTTCGAGTGAGATTGGCTACCTTGGCGTTAATATCATCATCCTCTTTCAGGAGGTACATTCCACCTTTTTCTTTGGAATGAGTCGGCCTAGGCGTAGTACTCGGTCTAGGGGAGATGTCCCATGTTTGTGTGTTCTCAAGAAGTTTATCAAAGTAGTCCCACACTTCATCGACACCTTTATTCATAAACTCCCCATTACACATTGTCTCAACTAATTGGCGCATGGGAGACGTCAGTCCATCATAGAAAAAATTCGTGATGCGCCACGTTTCAAAACCATGTTGTGGGCATGAACTGACCAGATCTTTGAACCGCTCCCAACATTGGAAGAATGTTTCATCTTCCCTTTGGGCGAAGTTCATGATCGACTTCCTAAGGGTGTTCGTCTTATGATATGGAAAAAACTTTTTAATGAACTCCCTTGTCATGTCATTCCATCTGCCAATAGATTGAGGACGTAATGAATGTAACCACGTCTTGGCTTTCTCTTTCAAAGAAAAGGGAAAGAGTTTTAACCTAACCGTGTCATCAGACACGTTAGGAAAGTATAGGGTAGTCATGATCTCATCGAACTCTTTCAGATGTAGATATGGATTCTCTGACTCAAGCCCATGAAATTTAGGAAGGAGTTGGATCACTCCTGGCTTGATATCCATATGTCCTGCATTCTCCTGAAAAACCATGCATGAGGGCGTACTCACCCCCGCCGGTTGTAAGTAATCTCGTAAGGTACGAGGCGGGGGTGCTTGATGCACCTCATTCTCATCCTGAACATCTTCTACCCTAGGCTGGGGTAGACGAGGTTGCTCTTCAGCCATATCCTCAATTAACTCAGGGGAATTCGAGCGGTGTCTAGTCCTGCGATGGACAGTTAACCCCTCAACTATTCCTCCTTCAGTCAAGAGACGTCGAGTGTTGTCACGAGCCCACTTGGGCATGAAACACTCGCAGCCCTCAATCAAATTCTAAACCTAATCCTAAGAAGGGAAATAAAAGTCTAAAAAGATAGAGAGGGTTGGAAGGAAGTTACCAAATTGGAGTCTCTAAATTAAGATCCTGCAAAAAGAAACCAAAAGAGATTAGTTCCTAAGAAATAGAAATTCTAAAGTTAGAAAATTCAAAGTTAGTTTCTAGAAAAGGAAAGTTTCCTAAACCTAGAATTAGAAAGTTCTCAAAATAAAGGAAGAATGAGTTAGTTTCTAAAATTAGAAAGAGTCTCTAAAAAGGAAAGTAACTAACCTAGTTTCTAAAAATAAAAGAGGAAGGTTCTTAAATTAGAAAGTAAGTTAGTAACAGAAATTCTAAAAATAGAAAGTAGAATTTAGAAAGAGCTTACCGAATTAGAAATTTCTAATGAGCCTATAAAACAAGAAAGTTAGTTTCTACAAATAAAATAGGAAAGAAAATTGGATTCTAAAAGAGTTAGAATTAGAAACTTACTAAAAAGGAATCCTAATCTAGAAATAGCAGGGAAAAAAAATTAAGAGAGAAATTACCAATTTAGAAACCTATCTCAGAATCCTACAAAATAAGAAGGTTGGGTTAGTTTCTAAAAAGGGAAAACCATCTAAAAATAGAAAGTTACTTTAAATATAAAATTTCTAAAAATTTAAGAAAAACCTTAATTAGGAAATTCTAAAAATAAAACCTAAGAATAAAATAAAAAAAAGTCCTAATCTCAAACTAATCCTAAAACCAGTTATCTTCAGGAAACGTAGTCGTCAATCCCGGCAATCCACTGCCAAAAAAAACTTGTTCACTCCCCAAGTATAGGGTTGTGATGTAGTAATAAACTCAGTAAGACCGAGGTCGAATCCACAGGGACTGAAACCTGTACGTGATCTGAAACTAACTAGAACTAGAACTAGAATGAGATGAAATCGAAATCAAGTATAAATTGAGTGAATAATGGTGAAATAGTAATCTAAAATTTAGAAAATTAAAAGAAAGGAAACTAGGGATTCAGAGGATCCACTTGTAGAGATCAGGGAGATCTACGCTTGATTCATGAACTCAATCTGAACTTCCTTTTTATCTGGTTTTCAAGAGATGAGACGGGTGTAAATTAGAATGGATTCCATCACAAAACCATGCCCATGAGACAAAGCAAACAACGGAATTAAACCAATTCAACAACCAATCTGAGTGATGTATGAATGTCAGGAAGAGTTCTATCATTCCACCATGTCCAAGGGGCGATGGTGAACAACAGGGTGTCCTGGCTTCATAATCACAAGAAAGGAAAAGGAAATACTCAAGCCATCGCAGATCTACTGTAATGTAAGTCACAATAAACCATTAAAAACTATGAATAACCCTATTAATCAAACGAGAATCAACCTCAGTTCAGGCATGAATCCAGGCCGTATAAAACGGTCCCTATCACACTACAAGCTTCACCTCTTGGCCCTAGCCAAGAGGTTTAGCCCATCATAGATGGACTATCTCTCAAAAAAAAAACATGAAAACAAATAAAAAGAAAAAGAAAAGAAACAAAAACTCTCTGTCTCCCTCACGTTCAAAACCAAAAGCTTCTCTCCACGTCCAAGCCAAGATAGTTCTCTCCCTGTCTCTCTTTTTCTCTCTCCTTTCTCCAGCCGTGGAATAGATCCCCTCCCCTCTCTTTTCTCTTCTTTTTTATAGCAATGGTGGATGGGAGGTCGGCTGAGGTTTCCGCACGAGAGACGTGCACAGCCAGTTAGCACTTGCGCAATCTGAAAACAGAAACCGACCGTGTGTTAGATTTGGTGGTATCCGTGGGGTCCACTTCCGATGATCATTCAGCAAATCTGAACCGACCATTGTTTCAGTAGTGTCCACTTAGGCCAATATTCGAAATTTGAAATAGATCCGAGCTTTTGATGGGCCACTGCATGGATCAACGTCTGATAGAAGATCCAACCTTTAACGATCTTCTCTGTGTAACTGGCTGCAAGAAAACAGGAGGTTTTGATTTACATCCTCCTCCGGTCACTGGACGGTCGGGATCAACCGTCGCTCATGAAAGTGGGCTGGTAGTTGAGCAAACGGACGGCTCATATGAAGGAAACAGAGACTCAATCTCTGTTTAGGAAACCAAACCTGCCGCAGTGGGGTCTGATTTCCGGTCTCCAACGATCCTATACCCGGTCGGTTTTGTGTTGGCCTCTAGATGGTCGGCTTGGAACTTCCATATAGTTGATCAAGGTGGGCCACAACATTCTTCGGTCGGACGCTGTCTCAAAAACAGAGTTTTCTGCTGAGGTTGGTGGGGCCCATTATTGAATTAGACTGAGGAATCCACGCCATCCATTAGATGCCTGACGAAAAAACGGTCGGAGATGAACGGTTTTTATTGTCCATTGATGTGGCCCACAAGATTCAATCACGCTGCAATATTTTGAACGCTGCAAAACAACCCTCTTGTAACCGCTGTAACGGGCATGTGCGTGTATGAGATTACCCAAATTCAACATGGGTTTGACTGGTTTTCGCCCCTCTGCGTGATGGACGGTTTAGATCATCCGTAGAGGGCATGTGTTGGGCCCACAATCTTCCGAAAAATAGCTCCTCCGTCCATTACAAAGAATGCCGAAAAACGGCAACTTCCGTTTCTGGAGAAGATGCGGGCGGGCGCTGTTTGAAATTGGGAGGTGGCGTGGTGCTCGGCGTGTATACCATGTACATGATGTACATGCACCATATGCAGGGCTCACTATGATGCTTATCAGAAATCTGTACCGTCCACCCTTTTTCTCATATTATTTAAGCCGTCAAGGACAATTTTGAAGCATATCCAGATAGTATGTGGGCCTAGAATTAACGGTTTATGGGCTGATATGTTGTTTGAAACACTTCCATAGGGATCCAGGAGCCGGAATTTGATGTGTACGGTTCATTTATGGTCCTCGGCCATGTATGAAATTGAGCCGAACGGATGGTGGAAACCTCTTGATCTTGCATTCTCGGATGACCTGTGTGGCCTCGTAACGTGGACGGCTTGATTTTCTCGATCCGGGCATGTAAATTCATCATTCTTGGTTCCCTGGGGTCCGTGCCTTGGTGTGGTGATTTCAGAGCATCAAATATACACTTTTAGCACCTTTTTGTAGCCCACACTTGCAAATATACCTTGCATCACAAACACGATTAAATTAGGCTTTTTAAACGGTGGCATGTTCATAAATCCGGTAATAAATGGGGTCTAATATGCAATATTTGACCCTCAACATCGTGGGAAGACGAGCGCTTACGCTCATCGAGCTCCGAGTTGTGCGAACGGTTCAAAGGAGATCAAAGTTACATGGGCCCACAATGATGTATTTATTATATCCACACCGTTCATCCATTTTTCGAGATCATTTTACAGCATTAGCCAAAAAATGAATCATATCTGAAGCTCAAATGGACCGCACCAAAAATAGCAGCGGGGACAATGTTTTCACTATTAAAAAGTTTATAGGGCCCACCGTAATATTTATTTTCCATCCAATCTGTTCATAAGGTCACAAATACCTGGATGAAGAGGAAAAACAAATTTCATATTGATAAGAAACTTCTGTGATCCCAAAAAGGATTTCAATGGTAGACGTTCAATCCCCCACTGCTTTTTGCAGTGTGGTACACTTGATCTTTAGATCTACCCTATTTTTCGTCTTAAGCCTTAGGACAAGCTCGAAAAATGGATGGATGGTATGAATATAATACATACTTCATGATGTGACCTACCAAACTTGCTGATGTCAATGCATCAGTTACATAGCTGGTGTGTGGTACACGAGCCAATCCGCTTCCGTCCGATAACGAGGATTTCCCGCGAAGGATGCGGATTACGTATAGCGAGAATTGCTACTGAAGTGATGTCACCAAGTTATGTGGGACCCACCATGATGTATGTGTTGTATCCACACCGTCCATCCATTTGGTGATATAAATTTAGTGTATGAAGCAAATAACAAGTCAGATTCAAAGCTCAAGTGGACCCCACAACAGAAAACAGTGGAGAGAGTGTCGTCAACCATTAAAAATTTCTAAGGGCCACAAAAGTTTTCGAACAAGCTGAAATTTGTGTTTTACCTTCTTTCATGTCTGTCTTAACTTATGAACACGTTGGATCTAAGATAAACATCATAGTAGACCTTAGGACGGTTTTAACAGTGGGCGTCACTCTTCCCACTATTTTCTGTGGTGGGGTCCACTCCAGATTTTGATTCGACTCATTGTCTATCTAATGCCCTAAAATGATATCTCCAAATGGAGGGATAGTGTGGATACAGCACATACATCATGGTGGGTCCCACAAAACTTGCTAACGTCACTTCAGTAGTGAGTCTCGCTACTTGACCTGTAATTTATCGACTCCGCTCATTTTAGGATATGTGATAAAAAATAAGATGTATTCAAAACTTAAATGGGCTACACGATAAGAAATAGTGGGGATTTTTTTTATTTTTTATTTTAATACCATTAAAACATTTATATGGCCACAAAAGTTTTGTATTGGTTTAAGTTCGTGGTGTTTTCACTTTGCCTTGATCAAAATGACCCTATAAATAATTTGGATGGAATATAAACATAAAGGTGGAGTCTAGGAAGGTTTCAAGAGTGGGCATTCCTTTCCCCTCTATTTCATCTTGTATGGCCTACTTGAGTTTTGGATACTCCTCATTTTTGTTGAATGTCCTAAAATGAACTCGAAAAATAGATGGACCTGTTGGATTTGTCACAAATATCACAGTGGGCCCCACCTAAAATCCTTGCGCTGGAACTTCATGCGAAAGGCTTTCATTAGGTAATCCCTGTTCGTCCATATGCCAAATTTATCATTAAAACCTCTTTGCAGAATTCCTTGTGCTGGAAACGTAGGTGAGTCCACCTTCATGTTTGTGAGAAATCTACGCTACCCATCGGTTTTATGAGTTTATTTTAGGATATGGGACCAAAACTGAGGTGAATCCAATAACCAAGTGGGCCTAAAACATGAAGATTGAACGTCCTGATTTGAAATATTCGTGGGGCAACACAAGGAATTTAACAATATTTTAATTTTATTTTTTATGAATAACGATATTTTAATTTTCTCTTAATTATTTTAGTTTATTTGAATTAAATAGAATAATTTTATTTTCATTTAATAAAAAAATAATTTCTTTGTAACATAGAACATTTCCAAACATGGTATAGGGGCAAATGCGTCAAATTAATGCATCTCAGACATTTCAGATGTTTGTTAATAAATACGTTGTTTTAAATTCGGTACTTAATTTTCAGACTTCCGCCATAACTACTAGACAAGTTTTTTGACTTCAGATCTCAGATTCAGCCTTCAGATTTCAGATTTAGGCTTTAGACTTCAGATTTAACAAAAGGGGCCTAAGATAAAGAATACGTGCATGAGAGCATAGACGAACTAAAAGAAAAGGACATTCATAAGGTAGTTCGCATAACAATTATAGGAAACAATAAATCACGCCACCGAACCCACTTGGGCTGGCCAGCAATACAAGCAACTCATCCAATGGAAATAACAAAAGCGTATCAGAAAACAGAAAAATGAAAGAAAAGAACCAACCCTAAATTCAGTGAAAGAAAGGGAGAAGATGCCCGTCCCCTTGCTGCTTCTACCGTGCGTTCATTCTTGGTTTTATTTTAGTAGTCCGTGGATGATGGCAAGGGCTCGTGAGAGTTGCTAATGAAGAAGAACTCATAGATGAGTCCGGCAAGGCCACCACCAATCAAGGGTCCGGCCCAATACACCCAGTGGTTAACCCAGTTCCAGCTCACGAGTGCTGGGCCGAAGGATACTGCTGGGTTCATGGACGCACCATCAAAGGCCCCACCAGCAAGGATGTTGGCCCCCACAATGAAGCCGATTGCAATGGGCGCAATGGTCCCAAGGCTGCCTTTCTTGGGGTCGAGTGCCGTTGCGTACACCGTGTACACCAATCCAAAGGTCATCACAATCTCTAGTAGAAATGCATTCCAGACCGTCACGTCTGTTGACAACGAGAAGGCCGTCGTTGTCTGGGAAAAGAAAATTAACCAAGTAGATCAATTAAATAATAATAATAATGACAAGAGTTACCAAGTCATACATACAGGGCTAGGGTTAGAACTGCCGTCAGAAATATAAAAATGATGCAGACTCTTCAACTACACACATGTCATGGTTGTATGGCAATACAAAATTTCCAAATCTGTTACCCGTCAATGATGGAGCATAAACAAAAAAAATTTTTAAAAAAAATGCACCAAAATGGATAATATTAACTATCTGATTTCCTGTCTACTTTCTTTTTACCTATTCATATGATGGCCATTAACCAGATTGTTATGAAGAGCAAGTCACCACACAGGATTTCAATCCTTATCACTACTGTTATTATTAATTTTAATTTTAGTATTATTACTTCTGGCTTTCTTTGGATGTCAGGTTGTGACGTCCCTTTCCCTGTATTTGGTACATTTTGATTAATCAATAAAGCTGCAGTTGTACCGTCCACCTTCTAAAACCAAAAATTAAAATAAATAAATAAATAATGAATAGCTATCACCAAATCAGGTTCCATTGCTCATTGGTAGAAGAAAGAAACAAACCATGCCATGAGTACAGAACTTGAGGAGCAAACAAGCAACGGTTGAGCCTAGTAACTGGGCAATCCAGTAAAGAATGCCTCTGAACAAAGAGATGTTCCCTCCAACGAAGGCCCCAAATGTCACTGCAGGGTTGACATGGCCTCCTGATATGTTGGCACCAACAGACACAGCCACGAAAAGCCCAAAAGCATGAGCCAAAGTTGCAGCCACAAGCCCAGCTGGGGTAGTCGATCCGTTGTTTGTTAGCTTACCTGCAACCACAAACCATCATGGTTTTCAGTCGACAAAGCTCACTAATAATGGTTCTTTTGAAAAATGGTGAGATCTGAAGAGATTAACTAATTCTGCTAAGCTGCTGCTACCAGTAATCTACTGTTTTAGATAATCTCAGTTCACTTACTGAAAGCCATACCGGATCCTTGTCCAGCGAATACAAAGATGAGAGTGCTTATGAATTCAGCAAGCCCAGCCTTGAGAGCATCAGGGTGTGTCGCCTCTTCTGGCCCTCCCACTGCAATCCGAGATATGGGCATTTTTCTTCTCTAACACTTCTCGTGAATTATCCCTCTTCTTCTCACGGAATTTCCAAAGCTCATCTAGCCCGCTCCCTGTTACTTATACATACGGGGAAGTGAGGCTTTGGAAACCGGCAGTAGCCAGTTCCCTGTCGCACCTGCACACCCGTGACATCCGTGGTTAGTTAAATTACCAAAAGAACTGACATAAGAAAGAAAGAAACAAGCCTTGCTCGTTTTATTTTAATTCTCTTTTCATATTTTAACTCTCTCTCCTTCTATTCTCTCCGACTTCTTTTCCCACGATTGTCTACAGGGAGAGGGCTTCTTACGCAATTCCAACTCTAACGCTTATATCCTATTTTTATCACTCTCCTATAAGAACCAATTAAGAAAGGACACATGTTATTGCACGATAAATATAAAGTAAGTCTAAAATCTTTGAGAATATTTCTAGCCCGTGTTGCAGAATTACTAATCAGAGTGTTACATGTCATTAATAAATGAAGCATGATTGAGAAGCACGAATGCAAAATATGACCGAGAGAAAAGCGGTGCTAATGTAGTTACCAGGGAAAGTGTCTAAGAAGAGTCTAAAAGACCGGAGTAGTCCCGAAACAATTGATATAATTTATTGAACATAGAGAATAAGCATCTATATGTCCATTTCAAAGAGATCATACAAACCCAATCAAACAAACAAATCAATCTATCTTTCAATTATCCATTATGTTCCTTAGCGTAATCAATATTTTATGTTCCTTAGTGTAACTAGTAGCGTAAATATTACGTTAGGAGTAGTAATAATTCAATAGCTGTAATCCAAGTCTACACTCATACGATGGACAATTTCCATTACCATACAAGTAGTGTTATCAGAAAGATGTGTTGCAGTTACTCTTCATGGTTGAATATAAGTGTTTCCTTTTCATTTGCTTTTGTGTTTGAAAGTTCTTTCGCACAGAAGGCAAGGTACAACCCATTCTCAGAGGACGAACCCTTACCCCCCGAGAATCGTTGATCATTTTAAACAACATTTAGGGCCTGTTTTGTAACAACCCGAATCTTCAGGACCCGAGTACATGACCCGTTTCCCAAAAACCCGAGTGTTAACCTTAAAGGATGGTCAAATTCGAGTGTACATACATTTTTTTTTATTTATCAGAGTAAGCAGATGAGCGTAGAATGGACAAATAGCACAAAAGAAAATTTTCAATTTCATTTAGAATATACAAATGGCTGCCCATAATGACTTATACAAACCAATGTCTCTGAATTTAACAAGTACAAGATTTATAAGAATTTAATACATGAAGAATAAAAGAAAGCATATAAATATAAGCCGCAAGACCACGCAGCTCCTCCAGGTAAATACAGCCATGCATCCCTGGTGATCGTACCCTGCTCCTCATCAAGTCTGAACATGCATACCACTAAAGCCACCTGTACTACCTGTACGGTTGTATATTTGATGGATGAGTGGCCAACTCAGTGTGAATTCCCCTCAAGATTACACACCGCCGCATTAGGTAAGCATAGTTATAAAACAGCAAAGCGATCAAAACAATACATAGTGCAGTCTTTTTAAATGCATGGATGCATGGATGCACATCGGCCTGGGGATGCACATCCAGCCGGACTTGGGCTCGTCGCCCATGCAAATCACGACCTGGGAAAATCATCCAGTCGGACAGGGGTCGATAGTCGGTGGTCTGGGAGCTAGCGAAACGATACCCTGAAGATTCTAAGGGCACGTGCTACAGCATCCAGATTAGCCACCCGTCATCGCCAACATGCTATGGATGCATGATTAACCAAACCGTTATTAGTCCAGTTACAATCAGCCAATTTAGGTAAGCTCAAGGTCACTACGGGGAGCTCAGAGCCCAGCGTAGGCCGACAGCTCGGGCATAGTGTCCCATACCACCATCCCCGGCTCATGAGACTACCACCTTAGGATGTTTAATGGAAACCTGTCGACTAGTGGCCAATCATATTATAATATATGGGGCTTACCCTCGCATGGTTACACGATATAAAAACATCGAACCCATATAGGGAAAATACCAGGACAAAGACACATAAGGCGATATCAAAACAAACCACATAGGTGATATCAAAACAATGCGATGAAAGACCATCCTTGCAAACCATTGGACACAATAACCCTGGATGGTAGGCCCACATCACTAGTTAATTTAAACCACCATTCAATAACCACTAAGTCGAAGGTCCATTACTATCACGACCAGTCAGGTTACATCCCAAGTATGGGTGTACACATATAGGTGGGGGTTTTCCCTTTGGTGTACCGATTTAGGTTCCATAAGCAATTCATAAATAATCCACAAGCATGAATAAATATGCGAGATAATAAATATTAAGTAGGCAATATCGCAATTCAATTTCCACCACCAACACATGTGATTATAAAGAGAGGTATCAATTAAGAATTTAAATAAAAACTATAACTTAAGCTAATGAGAAGATGGAAAGCTCAAGGGGAAGAATCATCACCTTATACTTGGAATCGCCTACTAGTGTCGCAAAGTGCTCGCGCCTTTAGAATTGAATCCTAACATAATTCATGAACTTGTACCGTTAGATCCAAGTTCTTCATACTACCTAGGGTTATCTTTTAGGGTTTTAGTTATCTTTAGGGTTTACATCCTAGGGTTTAATTCTAGGAGTAAAACTTATGATGTATGTGCAACTTAAATATAATATAATAATAATATGGTTAGTTATACTTTAACGGCAATGATATAACTAATAATTGTGGCCATGGTAATAATTGGTATTATAATCGTAATAGGTATAACCTATTATTAAAAATAATATTCTCAAGTGATAGATGCCATTGTAATATCATTAACGGTTGACCCATCCATGATAACTAATATTAGAGTAGCATGTTAATAGTAATCATTATGAAGATAATTAAAATTATAATTGGTGATATTAATAACAACAAACTAATTAATACATTGTAGTATTTATTAAACCTTCTAGTCAATAACATTAAAATAAAATTAGTCGATATATAGTTAGGAAATAGCACCTGAGTGAGACATTTCAGGGTCTCAGTGAGTCACAACTGAGTTGACTCGGTTTCCACCGAGTCAACTCGGCAGCCTTCTCTCCCTCTATCTTCTTTCTTCCACTTCCCTTTCTTTCTCTTTTCTCCTTTCCTCTGTTGTAACCACCAACCTCGACCAACTCGCACCCTTTTGACTCGGGGGAGTTCGGTACCGAGTCGACTCGTGATGGCCCCCCTCTCTCCCACTCTATCTCTCTTTCCTCCTCCATTTCTTTCTTTTCTTTCCTTTTCCTTCTTTCATGTCTCTTCTTCTGTTGTCTTTCTTTTCTTCTCCCCTTTTTTTTTCTTTATTTTTCTTCAGACCCACACCTCAGAAAAAACGCTGGGCCAAATCGCACCCCGATTCAGACCCCAGCGAGTTGAGCTCGCTCGACTCGGCAACGGGTGCAGCACGACGCCTGCTCTCACTCCCTCTGTTTCTCTCCTTTTTCCCTTTGCTTTTCTCTCCTTCTTCTCTGCGTGTGTGTGTGCATGTGCTGGAACTCCAGCAGCACATAAACCAGGTCCAAACAGCGACTCAGTGCGACACGAGGAAGAAGCTTCGGCCGTTAATGGTGGAATCTCATCCGTGCGATCTTCCTTCAATCCGGCCTTGTGGGATGGTCCCCAGGGATGTAACTGAGCTTATAGATGCAAGAAACTGGAGGTTTGATGATATTTTTTCAGTGGGTTCGGAAGTAGAAGACAGCTGCTGTTTTTTTGAGTGCGGCTGCAGTAATAGGAGAAGGGACGCTATCTCTCCCTTTTTGTAGGGATTCCGATGCCCATTGGGTCCGTTGGATGCTAATGGAAGGCCAGGATTTGATCCCGGAGCCTGGTTTTCTCAAAACAACTAGTACATTGCTGGTTTTGGGCGTCGGTTTTTCATAGACAATCCCTAGCACGCGAGCAACGAACGGACGGTTAGGATAGCATTGGGGTGAACGGCTGGGATGCAGGGATTCTTTCTCACTTGGATCGCCGAGCTGGCGGTGGAGACAGTTTCCACTTTCAGAAATTTTGTGTTTTCGGGCTCACTTGCGGCAAGGATCGTGTGCATTCACACGTGTAGAAGAGCGTGAAACTTACAGGCCTTTGGTTGCACGTGTGTCTTCTGTCGGATGGATGGTCTGGATCATCAAGGTGGGGACCAGATGGTGGGCCGTGATCAGAAATTGGGGACGCCTGTGCGTTTGCCGCCCAACCGAGGAGAGAGAGAAATCTCTCTATTTCGAGAGAGGCACGGTCAGAGGCGTCTGACCGAGCTCCCTTGACTCAGTGCACAGCTGGTGCACATGTATGCTGTACACACACCCCATTAGGTGGGGCCCACGAGGCAGATCTTGACGGATCCGGGCCGTTCGTCGGGTTCTATGGGCCTTATTAGGACATTAGGCCGAGGATGCGGTAGATCCTAAGCTTAGGTGGGGCCCACAACCTGATTTAGGCTCTATTCATCGATTCTTGGCGATCTAATGATCGAGCTGTCCCGAATTCAGACACCAACGGTTAAAAGATTCTTGTTTATAGGATTTCATAATACTACCCAATCACTAACACAAATGTTCCTTACATTGTTATTACATATCATTATCATTATTTATCCTTCTTTATTATTATTAATTTTCTTCTACACACATGCATGCATTTTTATTAATGTTGTTTATTATTATTATCATTATTATTATTATTATTAGTACATGTGTATACATAGGTACTTATTTGTTTATTTATTCATATCAGGAGTAGTGTCTTACGTAGGACCCACCTTTTGATTAGGGTCCGTAGTGGTTTGAACCATGACTTGTCATGCCATGCATCTAAATCTAGGGCACAACTTCTACTTGGGTGGCTTATAGTTAGATTTATAACTCGATGGTCGAGCTTGTGATTACGTGAGTTCCTTTGATGATTTGGTGATCCCTCTTGAAGATCAATGGACGGATGACTTAATACATGGATGTGAACAGTTTTCATTGGTTGGATTTAGGCTAGAATGCGCACGGACACTTGCTTAAGCTAGGCCTGTATTTATTTTAAATCTAGTTATGCGGTAACACCCGAGTACTGAAAGTATGGGATGTTACAAACTATCCCCCTTAAAGAAAATCTCGTCCCCGAGATTTGTTAAAACGTATTCCGATTACTGGCATTATGAGTGATCTGCATACCCTATATCGCATACGCCTAAGCGTGTTATCGAAACTTGGGTTTAAATGGCCCATAGGAGAATTATTATTATTATTATTTATTTATTAATTTTTTTTTTTTTCAATCTTTCATTCCTTCATTTTAATAAGTCGGACGATGTATGTGCCTAGGTATGAAACCCAATAAGCCATATATAGGTCTACCCCCCTTAAAGAAGATTTTACCATCGGGATTCGACAGCGGTTGTCTAACTATTAAAGTTATAAGTGGTTCAATTTTTATGAAGGCGCACCCTGTTGCTTGTTAACCTTTTAACTCCTCATAGTATTGGCTTAGACTATAACTTCACCTAGGTGTCTACTAATAATATTTTATCCTTCTTTTTACTCTCATGTACTCCTAATGTTAATTCCCTATTATCCACAGTACAATAAAGTTTTCTAGTTTTCAGTGTTCGAGCTGTCACGGACAAGTGGTTGTAGTGGGTTTGAATTCGATACGTCGATCCTTTGCCTACGTAGAACAGAGGATTACTAGTATCAATTCATGATCCTGCTAAATCTCGATCTTCTGCCTGATCAGGGTATTGAGATCATTGAGACCTGCTAGGACTTAGAACTTGAGCCAAACCATGTAACTTTCTATATGTATGGTTCCACCAATCCGTGACCCCGATCATTTTAGACTCATGGGGAGATCCCGTAATCATCTAATGAGAGCACCCGAAATTTTTCGTGAAAGGGCGTGAATGACCATCACGCTTCCAGCGCGCACTCTGATTTTCTAAGCACAAAATCTTAGGACCAAGGTTTCTACATGAAATTTAAGTTTGAATTTTTATTTTTTTTTTTTTCAAGTTCACCTAGAATTCCAAACCTAGTCCCGACATGCTTAGCCTATGGTTGAAAATTTACCTAAATTTTGTATTAATTTTATCTCTAGTTAATTCTAAGCACTGGAATTTCTGAGAATTGTTGTTTCTAATTAACGGGATGCATTAGGGAATTCAAGTTACACTCCTAACAATTTTTCTTAGCTTATGTGAGTACTTAGGTTTAATTTAATATACGATATGGAGAGTAGAGGACTTCCTATAATATCTAAGTTTATTTCATTATCTCTTACTAAAGAAACGTTTTGGAGAGTTCAACATCAATTTCAAATTAGACTCCTCAAGTTCATAGAGTACCAATGTTTGGTCTACTAAACTTTATGATGGGTAAAGTTACTCCTACAAGGTTTAAGTTTGTTCCATCTGTTGATCATCGTGGTAATGTTATTTCTAGCTAAGAGATTTCCAGAGATTGTTCATTTGGAGGTCAAGTATAAGGAATGTCCTTATGCAATCTTACGTACATCATAATGAGTACCTAGTGCACATTCAATTTCTAAGTCCAAGCACCCATTTTGGTAGTTCTCATGGGAACTAAAGCTCTAAGTTTCTAAGTTCTCAACCTCCCCAAATCTCAAGTGAATCTTACATAAGTTTGAATGGTACTCCAACAATTCCGAAGGGAACCTAAGTCCATTTCTAAGTTCCATGGTTTATCCAAACAACTGCCCAGGGGCCTAACATTTTGATTTTCTACATTCTCAATTCCTCCTGGCTACAGATGAAGTTCTCAAAAGTTCAAATACTTGTTCTAATAATTCTAAGGGAACCTAAGATTTAGGGTTTCTACATTTTTATTTCTTCCAAATTCTAGTGAGTGAAAGTTCAAAGGTCTAACCTAAATATTTCCAAGGGAGCCTAAAGTTTGAAGTATCTAAGTTTCCCAAATTTCTGAAGGGGACTTTTCATGAGTTCAAATGACTAAATGTTCCAAGGGAACTAATTTCATTTCTAAGTTCTACAATCATCCAAACAATCATTTAGGGGGCCTAAGTTTGGGTTTCGACATTCTCAAACCTCACAAAGCCTAAGGGAGATTTACCTAAGTTCAACATTCTAATTTCAAACATCCTAACTCGAGACATTTAAGGCTTGTATAAGATCATTTCCCAAGGCCAAGTTGTCCAAACTATGCTCTGATACCAACTGTAACAACCCGAATCTTCAGGACCCGAGTACATGACCCGTTTCCCAAAAACCCGAGTGTTAACCTTAAAGGATGGTCAAATTCGAGTGTACATACATTTTTTTTTTATTTATCAGAGTAAGCAGATGAGCGTAGAATGGACAAATAGCACAAAAGAAAATTTTCAATTTCATTTAGAATATACAAATGGCTGCCCATAATGACTTATACAAACCAATGTCTCTGAATTTAACAAGTACAAGATTTATAAGAATTTAATACATGAAGAATAAAAGAAAGCATATAAATATAAGCCGCAAGACCACGCAGCTCCTCCGGTAAATACATACCATGCATCCTGGTGATCGTACCCTGCTCCTCATCAAGTCCGAACATGCATACCACTAAAGCCACTTGTATTTACTGTGCGGTTGTATATTTGATGGATGAGTGGCCAACTCAGTGTGAATTCCCTCAAGATTACACACCGCCGCATTAGGTAAGCATAGTTATAAAACAACAAGGCGATCAAAACAATACATAATGCAGTCTTTTTAAATGCATGGATGCATGGATGCACATCGGCCCGGGGATGCACATCCAGCCGGACTTGGGCTCGTCGCCCACGCAAATCACGACCTAGGAAAATCATCCAGTCGGACAGGGGTCGACAGTCGGTGGTTTGAGAGTTAGCGAAACGATACCCTGAAGATTCTAAGGGCACGTGCTACAACATCCCGGATTAGCCACCCGTCATCGCCAACATGCTATGGATGCATGATTAACCGAACCGTTATTAGTCCAGTTACAATCAGCCAATTTAGGTAAGCTCAAGGTCACTACGGGGAGCTCAGAGCCCAGCGTAGGCCGACAGCTCGGGCATAGTGTCCCATACCACCATCCCCGGCTCATGAGACTACCACCTTAGGATGTTTAATGGAAACCTGTCGACTAGTGGCCAATCATATTATAATATATGGGGCTTACCCTCGCATGGTTACACGATATAAAAACATCGAACCCATATAGGGAAAATACCAGGACAAAGACACATAAGGCGATATCAAAACAAACCACATAGGTGATATCAAAACAATGCGATGAAAGACCATCCTTGCAAACCATTGGACACAATAACCCTGGATGGTAGGCCCACATCACTAGTTAATTTAAACCACCATTCAATAACCACTAAGCCGAAGGTCCATTACTATCACGACCAGTCGGGTTACATCCCAAGTATGGGTGTACACATATAGGTGGGGGTTTCCCACTGGTGTACCAGTTTAGGTTCCATAAGCAATTCATAAATAATCCACAAGCATGAATAAATATGCAGAATAAATATTAAGTAGGCAATATCGCAATTCAATTTCCACCAGCCAACACATGTGATTATAAGAGAGAGATATCAATTATAAATTTAAATAAAAACTATAACTTAAGCTAATGAGAAAATGGAAAGCTCAAGGGGAAGAATCATCACCTTATACTTGGAATCGCCTACTAGTGTCGTAAAGTGCTCGCGCCTTTAGAATTGAATCCTAACATAATTCATGAACTTGTACCGTTAGATCCAAGTTCTTCATACTACCTAGGGTTATCTTTTAGGGTTTTAGTTATCTTTAGGGTTTACATCCTAGGGTTTAATTCTAGGAGTAAAACTTATGATGTATGTGCAACTTAAATATAGTATAATAATAATATGGTTAGTTATACTTTAACGGCAATGATATAACTAATAATTGTGGCCATGGTAATAATTGGTATTATAATCGTAATAGGTATAACCTATTATTAAAAATAATATTCTCAAGTGATAGATGCCATTGTAATATCATTAACGGTAGACCCATCCATGATAACTAATATTAGAGTAGCATGTTAATAGTAATCATTATGAAGATAATTAAAATTATAATTGGTGATATTAATAACAACAAACTAATTAATACATTGTAGTATTTATTAAACCTTCTAGTCAATAGCATTAAAATAAAATTAGTCAATATATAGTTAGGAAATAGCACCTGAGTGAGACATTTCAGGGTCTCAGTGAGTCACGACTGAGTTGACTCGGTTTCCACCGAGTCAACTCGGCAGCCTTCTCTCCCTCTATCTTCTTTCTTCCACTTCCCTTTCTTTCTCTTTTCTCCCTTCCTCTGTTGTAACCAGCCAACCTCGACCAACTCGCACCCCAGACTCAGGGAGTTCAGCCGAGTCGACTCAGCGGTGGCCCCCTCTCTCCCACTCTATCTCTCTTTCCTCCTCCATTTCTTTCTTTTCTTTCCTTTTCCTTCTTTCATGTCTCTTCTTCTGTTGTCTTTCTTTTCTTCTCCCCTTTTTTTTCTTTATTTTTCTTCAGACCCACACCTTAGTAAAAACGCTGGGCCAAATCGCACCCCGATTCAGACCCCAGCGAGTTGAGCTCGCTCGACTCGGCAACGGGTGCAGCACGACGCCTGCTCTCACTCCCTCTGTTTCTCTCCTTTTTCCCCTTTGCTTTTCTCTCCTTCTTCTCTGCGTGTGTGTGTGCATGTGCTGGAACTCCAGCAGCACATAAACCAGGTCCAAACAGCGACTCAGTGCGACACGAGGAAGAAGCTTCGGCCGTTAATGGTGGAATCTCATCCGTGCGATCTTCCTTCAATCCGGCCTTGTGGGATGGTCCCCAGGGATGTAACTGAGCTTATAGATGCAAGAAACTGGAGGTTTGATGATATTTTTTCAGTGGGTTCGGAAGTAGAAGACACTGCTGTTTTTTGAGTGCGGCTGCAGTAATAGGAGAAGGGACGCTATCTCTCCCTTTTTGTAGGGATTCCGATGCCCATTGGGTCCGTTGGATGCTAATGGAAGGCCAGGATTTGATCCCGGAGCCTGGTTTTCTCAAAACAACTAGTACATTGCTGGTTTTGGGCGTCGGTTTTTCATAGACAATCCCTAGCACGCGAGCAACGAACGGACGGTTAGGATAGCATTGGGGTGAACGGCTGGGATGCAGGGATTCTTTCTCACTTGGATCGCCGAGCTGGCGGTGGAGACAGTTTCCACTTTCAGAAATTTTGTGTTTTCGGGCTCACTTGCGGCAAGGATCGTGTGCATTCACACGTGTAGAAGAGCGTGAAACTTACAGGCCTTTGGTTGCACGTGTGTCTTCTGTCGGATGGATGGTCTGGATCATCAAGGTGGGGACCAGATGGTGGGCCGTGATCAGAAATTGGGGACGCCTGTGCGTTTGCCGCCCAAACGAGAGAGAGAGAAATCTCTATTTCGAGAGAGGCACGGTCAGAGGCGTCTGACCGAGCTCCCTTGACTCAGTGCACACTGGTGCACATGTATGCTGTACACACACCCCATTAGGTGGGGCCCACGAGGCAGATCTTGACGGATCCGGGCCGTTCGTCGGGTTCTATGGGCCTTATTAGGACATTAGGCCGAGGATGCGGTAGATCCTAAGCTTAGGTGGGGCCCACAACCTGATTTAGGCTCTATTCATCGATTCTTGGCGATCTAATGATCGAGCTGTCCCGAATTCAGACACCAACGGTTAAAAGAGTCTTGTTTATAGGATTTCATAATATTACCCAATCACTAACACAAATGTTCCTTACATTGTTATTACATATCATTATCATTATTTATCTTTCTTTATTATTATTAATTTTCTTCTACACACATGCATGCATTTTTATTAATGTTGTTTATTATTATTATTATTATTATTAGTATATGTGTATACATAGGTACTTATTTGTTTATTTATTCATATCAGTAGTAGTGTCTTACGTAGGACCCGCCTTTTGATTAGGGTCCGTAGTGGTTTGAACCATGACTTGTCATGCCATGCATCTAAATTTAGGGCACAACTTCTACTTGGGTGGGTTATGGTTAGATTTATAACTCGATGGTCGAGCTTGTGATTACGTGAGTTCCTTTGATGATTTGGTGATCCCTCTTGAAGATCAATGGACGGATGACTTAATACATGGATGTGAACAGTTTTCATTGGTTGGATTTAGGCTAGAATGCGCACGGACACTTGCTTAAGCTAGGCCTGTATTTATTTTAAATCTAGTTATGCGGTAACACCCGAGTACTGAAAGTATGGGATGTTACATGTTTGATTTGTGAAGGAAACGGGAAATACCCGGTAAATAAGTAATAATTACTTACTGGAGAATTCCCCCATCGTTTGTTGCACCTACACTGACGGCGTTACTTTTTGGCGTTGATATCGATGATGGCTGCCAAATGAATATAGGGCCCACTGTGATGTAAGTGATGAATCAACACTGTTCATCTTATACGTCAGCCTCATTTAGGCCATGAACCCGAAAATGAGGCAAATCCAAAGCTCCAATGGACCACACCACAGAAAACAGTGAAATTTTAATGTTTACCGTATAAAAAGTTTTGTGGTCCTTAGAAGTTTTGGCTGAAGCTGATATTTGTGTTTATCCCTTATCAATGTTTTTATGACCTCGTGAACAGGTTAGATCACAAATAAACATTAATGTGGGCCCAATAAACAAAATAACTTTTAACGGCGGACGTTTAAGGCCATTGTGTCTTGTGATATGGGCCGTTTGAGCATTGCATCTGTCTCTATTTTGGCCTTATGACCTAAAATCTTCTGATAAAATAGATGGACGGTGTGGATATGTCATGCACATCACACTGGGGTCCACAAATGCAAGTCAGCTTTTTCGGACCAATTTTCAAGGCGAAAGTGCATTTGAAAATTCAAACATGGGAAAAGGGTAATAATGACCTTTTTCACGGGTATTTCCCAAATCCCTCGAAATCAAACAGGCCCTTAGAGTGTGTTTGAATAGGCGACTGATATTTTCACATCTCAATCATATACTGTCAATTCTGACGTATCTGTCCATCTTAACAGTTAGAGTCAAAGTTGTTCGGTTGGAATTGAGTCACATAGTCGATTTTAGCATGCCCGCAAACACTACATGTGACCGAATTTTGCATCCAAGGGACAACAATTTTTTGGCACACCCAGTGGGACACCTCATCTGGTATATATACCAGTGTGACATAAGCATGATTAATTAATCCAAATATCAGTCGAAGGGGTACCTAAAGCTCCTTTGGGGCTAATGAGCCCGTAATACTCCTTGTGTTCCCTCCATCTAAGGAGATACATGTGCAGCCAACACCTGAATAATAGGGTCACCATCAAATCCAATGCCTAATCCTCCAAACCAGGATCAGGCATCCTCGTCTCGAACTGATCCTCTTAAGACGATATCAATTGGGCTGTGAGAAAAAAAAAAGGTTAGGGGTGAATATATTGAAAACTTCTGAGAGAGTGAATACGGGTATACTCGAAAAGAGTGCATCCATTGGGAGTGGAGTAGGAAAACTGAACCATTAGACATGCTTTTGTTAGTGATTGTCAATTGAGCACAATTCTATTCGTGCTTATGCGATTATTTAGTTATATTATACGAATGCTTAAATTGGATTGTATACTAGACACTTAACTTGCAAAGCACATACAAGTTCACAATCTCCATATAGACTAGTTTCTTGATTGGTATATCATTTGTAGCCTACAAGATTATACCCACTTTGGCTTGAAAGTCTAAGTGTTATTTTCCTTATTAATTTGAATTGATAAATTAGTCAATTAGGCAATGAATTTTTAAGTAGTCATTTTCACCCCCCTCTCTAGGACTTAGTCATAATTCTAAGCCCCACTAAGCTTCCACATTCACCATGGTAGAAAATCCACGTAATTTCAATTGGTATCAGAGTAGGTTGCTCCTCTTGAAGGATTAACAATCTAAAGTGATATCCCTCGGGTGCTTTAGAATTATGTCTACTCATGAGGGGAGTGTCATCATATAAATATATACTTATTTTAATGGGTCTAACTATGCTTATTGGAAGGCTAAAATGATGGTATTCTTGAGATCCCTTGAACTTATGACTTGGGCAATTGTAAAATAAGGATGGACTTTGCCTATGAAACAAGGCGTGGTCGATAGTAGAACCGAATACTTATGATGCCAAAGCTCTCAATGCGATTTACTATGCAGTTTTGACCGATGAATTCAAATGCATATGTACATGTTAAACAGGTTAGGAAGAGTGGGAGATATTGGAAATGACCTATAAGGAAACTAGCACCATAAACTGCTTGAAGCTTCAACTCTTAATGAGTCAATTAAAAATATTAAAGTGGAAGAATCTGAAACTTTCATAGAATTCTCCTGGAGGGGCATACACACACACACACACACACACACACACACACACACACACACTTAGATCCCTTCTAGATACATTCACTCCCAAAGCAAACTCTATAGAAGAATGTAGAAACATATGAAAAGTGTCACACCCCAAATTTAGAACCCAGGCCCTACTACTACCCAAGTCCCGAACTCAAGTCGTGACAACTTCCTTGTCACTTGCTGGACTTGGTGAACAGTTAATGAACTTTCCAAACACCAAACTCGGCTCATGGTGGGGGAGTTTTTTTTTAATAGTTAATCTGATTAGGCGGTTATACATTTTATACATGGTATCAATGCATATCCAAGAAACAAACCTGTTCAACATGTCACACAAATGATGGTGCACCAGCTCAACAATATGGGAGAAGAGATAACAAATCCCCTATAGCTCCTGCACGCACCATGCTACTAAACACATCTTGAAAAAGTTAAATCATTTATATGAGCAAACCACAAACCATAGATCGTGAGTCTACTACTGCCGGGAGTAAAACATATCTTATCAGGACACTCCTGTAAAGACATATAAAACAACCATATGCATATTATCAATCAAACATGTTATCATAGGTGAGCATGTTATCAACAAAGAATATAATTAAAGTTCATAAGGTTATCATAAATCATGTGATCAATTTTAGGCATACTACTCAGACAAACTATAATGACTCATGAGAATAGCCAATCATCATGTACAAGATAACCAAATTCCATATTCCATTATATAGCATACGATGGAAAAGGAATAATAAAGCTGGTGTGAGTAGTCGGGATGATAGTACGTGGTATTGCAAGTCATGGGGTTCATCAAAAGGGACTTCCATCCAAACTAGTCTCATACTTGATTTAAATAGATAGACTTAATGTGATAAACTCATGCCCTCAGGTTAGTCGCGTACCTAACCGAAATCATGGCCATTGCGAAGGTGTACATAATGATTTCATTATGCACAACCAGCCCCGAGTGGATAGTGGATGAATGAATGCATGATTCAAATGTTGAACATGCAAGTCTTAATCAGTAAGTCCACATTTCAGTACAGTTCATATATGGAAACATCACCAAGGTTTAATACATTTTCAACATTAGTTGTCGTCTATCGTGCATAAGACCAAGTGCAAAGACCTCACTATCCGCCTCGTCAGTGGTACACAAAAACCACCTGGTCCGTCGATAGCGAACCTATTTCATGAGTTAGTCAAACTCAACCTATCATATAGCCCTCTGCACCCGGGCAGGTAAGGTGAAACCCCCTTCTAACCAATCCCGACAGAGTGGGAGACGCAGCCTACCAGTATCCAACCATCGTGCGCTCATGAATCCACTCGGTCTAACCGTTAGAGTATCCACTGGTACCACAGGGTTTAAGGACTTTCATCGAGGGACGCCTGTGATGCCTTGTAACCTCAGTAATTTCCAGTGTCCATCATCTGACAAGCACAACAAAGCTATGGGACCACTTCCCTGGTAACTATAGGGAGTAGATATACGTATCACAGATAATGCAAAATGCATGACTGACATTATCCAAGGCATGCATCAAACCTGCGCATATCGCGTGAATCATGCGAGGCGACCTTATCTCATATAGAGTCCCTTAAGTGTCTCAAGCCGAATGGCATATACTATGAACAATCATCATCTACAATAGGCATACAAATGATGCGTATGAGATATGATAACATATAATCATAAGCACTACGCAAGAGATGTGTAATACCACATTAAGCATAAATTATGGTTAAATCAATATAAAGCAATGCTAACTTAAATGCAAGAGCAATGTTACCTCTAATATAAAATAAGTGTCGCATAAATATAAGGAAATTACCATGTCAATATAAAGAAAATGTCATGTCAACATAAAGAAAATGCTATTAGCAAACATTCAGTGTAACACTCGCGCCAATCACTAATGTAATGCCACAAAATCATCAAGCGTCATACCAACATTTCATGCTGAATTATCCAAGTCATGCACGCTTGTACATGAAGTAGATAGCATATAAGGATTCACATGCATCATCAATATCATGGCCATCATCCAACACTAGCATCATACACGCCTTAGGCATTAGGCTTCTATCATGCATGAGGTTATCCTTATGTTCACTAACTTCATTTATTTATCCTCATATAGGCATAAAGTAAAACATGGTTATCTTATGCATAAGATCATCATAACCATCAACGTGTGCATTATTGTCACTTTGATATTAATATTATCTCCAATGTAACCAATATCAAGCAAAGCATTGTGATTATACACATCATTGTCATGAGTATCAACATATTGTTAGAGCATATATATATACACACACACACACACACACACACACACACACACACACACACACATATCCCACGATGATTTGGTTGTTTGGTTTTTGCAGTGGGGGTGATTAGGCTAATTTGTGGATGTTGGAGTCACCACTAGTCGATAAATCTTAGAATCTTGCGGTCAACTAGAACTGCAGAATACGTAATGTTAGAGAAATCTGAAGACTCTCCTACCGTAGGTTGACTCCTGGTCTGCGATACGGGATTCCGGATAAAAGACCTCGGCTACAAAGAAGGAAGGTGTTAGGCACCCTCTCTGTCCGTACAAATGTACAGTCTCTACTTAGTGTGATAAAATTTCTCAATGGAAGATGGATGCTATGGTCGGGATGAGATTAAGCACATGCGTAGATTTCTGATGTGACAAGATCCGAAGTTTCAGCAAGCCACAAAGCATATGTCTAACGACGTGTCTAAAAGGTAGATGTGATGATGGTTATGCAAAGGGCTAAGAAATTGGACTAGACTACCAGGAATTTCTGATGTGGCAGGATCAATAATACGACAAGTCACAGAGCATACGTTCGCTAAGAGTCTAGAGGAGCAGGGGGGGTTAAATGTCATGATGGTGTATGAGATGAATGGATCTTTGGCTTTAGACTTAGATAGGCTAGAACATGGATTAAAACATGACCAACATGGACTAGGTTTAAAAGAGTCAAGAGGAAAGGCTAGGGGGTGGTTAAAGGATCGAATCTTGGGAGGCTCGGGGGCTCCTTCCCTCTCTTTCTCTCCCTTTTTCTCTCACTCTCTTGGATGCAGAGATGGCTAATGTGTTGTTGTTGTTAAAAATGAGAGGAGGAGAGGGCTATTTATAGCCTTCTCCAATGGCATTGCAGTAATTATGAGGTTTAAGAGGGGTAAAAGTTGAGGTGGCAAGTGGTGATTGGTTGAGGAGAGAGAAACACCATGTGACGTGCTCTCATTGGCTCTTGGGCTTAATAAAATGGTAAATAGGATCAGATAAGGGATAATTCCTGGAGAAAGTTGACTTTCGGACGTTGTATCATCTGTTGCTTGGAGGACACACGTGTTCAGCGAATGGAGGTAATCGAAGTACCGCCAACGGCAGTCAAACTACCGCCTGGGCCGGACTCAGGCCGGGTGTGAACGTGCGGTCCTCGTGTGGCACACTGGTTTGTTCGATGGTCCCTTTTTCAGGTTTTTGGCTTATCTGGGTGTATATCTAGGATGACTTGGCACGAATAGGTCCTGGATTTGGGACTTCGGGTTCGGTTTAGGAGGTTCTAAGGGCTTGGATTAGGGTTTCAAGTTCGTGTAATGTTTGGATCAGGGTTTCAGGTTTGGGTAGGGTTTGGATTAGGGTTTAGGGTTCGAGTATGGTTTGTATTAGGGTTTCGGGTTCGAGTATGGTTTGGATTAGGGTTTTGGATTTAGGTATGATTCGGATTAGGGTTTCGAGTTCTAGTATGGTTTGGATTAGGGTTTTAGGTTTGAATTGTTGATCATGGCATGGATTGTCCTTGCCTCTTCAAGATGTTAGCCTGGGTGGATTGTCCTAGCCTCTTTAAGATCTCTTTAGAACTACACTCCTTGGAGATTTTATTTGAAATTATTTTGGACTTTTTGAAAATTATCTGTTTGATCTCACAGGTGGGCATTGTCGTTCAGTTTTTATTTGTAATAAATCGACAGATGGCCTCCATTAATAAATTAATGGGGCTAATAGTGTGAAATATTTTGGATTTTTAAAAAATCCATCCGATCTCATGGATGGTCGTGATCGTCCGGTTTTTATTGTACGGTGCAAATTAAACAGTCAGATGGCCTCCACTTATAATGGGGCATTGAGTACTATTTATTTGCATTTTTCCTCTTTTCTCCCTTTTTTTTTCCTTTTTTATATTTTCCAGCAATTTCATGTTCTACTTTATCAAGATTCTCACTTTTCTTGTAAGATTTTGAATTTCTCGCGAGATTTTGAGATGGAATTATGAGTTAAATCTTCTCTCCTCTTTTGTTTTTTCTTGGGTTATTATCCAATGGACCAAAGAAAGGTCCGGGCTTCCCATCTCAACATAGGGACAAGCCCGCTGTCCCATGCAATTCTAGTTAGGGGCGGCAGTCGGACTGCCGCTGGCAGCAGTCCGATTACTGCCAGTCTGAGCTTTTATTCGGTGGTCCAGGCTGTGCACTGGTCCAAACGATGTGGTCCTCCTTCCTATTTCTTCTCCTTCCAGGGACGTTCAGGGACACTATTGTAGCTCCCTGGAGTGTTTTCTGACCGTTGATCCATTGTCACTTTATTTTTTTTCTTCAATTCCAGGTGGATGATCTTGAAACTTTGCTTGTGTTGTGTTTGGAGTTTGGCTAGATTTTCTTTGTGAAACACTTGGTGGAGCTGTTTGTAGCCTTGGATCTCCTTTTGGTCTTAGGGAGGCCATGATCGGGACCATTGGACATTTTGGCCAGATCTCAACCGTTGGATCTTGCTGAATTTTTTATTTTGGGCCATATGGATGGCTTAATTTTTTTAATTTTTTTTTGTTACATATATATATATATATATATATTTGCTTTCTTTGTTAGAGTGGGGTGTGGTAAGAAAGGGTGACCCACTCTTTTATTTGGAATTTTTTTATCTTTATAAATTTTATAAATTTTTTATTTTTTGGACAATCTAGACCTTAGGATGGATGATCTGGGGCCCACTTGAGCATTTCTAATGGTGTGGATCTTGATGGGGGGCCACCATTTGTGGTACATCCCATTGATTTATTTAATTTAATGTATAAATGACTTTCCTTGAGTGGGCCCTAAATCATGATTCTGATTTGGCCAAGTTGAAGTGGACCTTGATTTGGCGATGCAGTCCCTGGATGTGATTTCATTAGACTCTATGGGAAATGGGCCTTGAGAAATGGCTTGGACTTTTGAAAGACGGGCCTTGAAATTAGGCTTTGGAGATGGGTTTTGGAAAATGGGCCTTTAGGATGGGCCTTGAGAATGGGCTTTGAAATTGGGCCTTAGGAAAATGGGCCTTGAAATTAGGCCTTTGGAAAATGGATCTTTGGAATGAGCCTTGGAAAATGGGCCTTTGGGATGGGCCTTGAGAATGGGTTTTGAAAAATGGGCCTTTAGGATGGGCCTTAAGAATGGGCCTTGGAAAATGGGCCTTTAGGATGGGGCCTTGAGAATGGGTTTTGAAAAATGGGCCTTTGGGATGGGCCTTAAGAATGGGCTTTGAGAATCTTGACCATTGACTTGGACCTTTGACTATTGACTGTTCGACTTGGGCTGTGAGTAGGGCTTTGACTTTAAGCTTGACGGTAAGGAGGTGCTTACTTGTGGGTTTTGCTTGTGTAGCATGCCTCGTCCTTGGAGTGACGCTGGCTCTTCCCGTCAGTCAGTCGATCCTTGTTTTGTGCCTCCTGAGGGTCGTCATTTATTTGATGTGGCTCGTGAGGGTGGTGCTCCAGTGATCCTGAGGGGTCGGGGAGTTAGGACCCACTGGCCAGACTGGTTTCATGACCCTTAGCCTCTATTTTTTGATGTGCTGGAGCGCACTCCATTTGCCAGTTTGTTCCAGGTTCGTTTGAGCAAGACGAACATGTCTCTTCTGTTGGCTTTGATGGAGCAATAACACTGGGACTCATACCTTTCATCTGCCCTTAGGAGAGTGGGGGGATCACCCCATATGATATCTATATGCAGCTGGGCCTTAGGTATGACGAGAGATCTGTCCCTTTTGAGAATGACCTCCTGATACCTTCAGAGGATGATTGGATGAGTCTGTTGGGGATGATGTCGGATGTTTCAGATTTTTCCGGCCATCGGTTCAGGTTGTTTGGCTGTCGTCGAACTTTGCTCGGCGTATTCCTGAGACCGAGGTCGCAGCCATCGTGAAGGCCAGTGCCCTAATACTGTACACTATGGGGGCGATGATCTTCTGTCATGGAAATGAGCTAGTGAGTTCCCGTCTGTTGACGCTAGTGGCAGATATCTCCTTCCCCACACCATACAATTGGAATGTGGCTCTCCTCGCCCATTTGTATGAAGGACTGTACAAGGTTAGCCGTTATATCAGCAAGTCTCTGACTGGCTTTTATCTGGCCATTGAGATATCCTTTAAATCTGCTTCTTCACATTTTTCTGCTTTGGGATAATTGGGATCAACTTCTGACTGTGATCGCATGCAGGTGTGCTTTTTTGACCATTTACCTCACTTGGCGCCCACTCTGATTGATCATTTGCCTCCTTTTCATCGCATGATACTGTGGTACAAGGATAACTGCAGCCGCACGCGCATGTTTTGTATGAAGGACTGTACAAGGTCAGCCGTTATATTAGCAAGTCTCTGACTGGCTTTTATCTGGCCATTGAGATATCCTTTAAATCTACTTCTTCACATTTTTTTGCTTTGGGATAATTGGGATCGACTTCTGACTGTGATCGCATGCAGGTGTGCTTTTTTGACCATTTCCCTCACTTGGCGCCCACTCTGATTGATCATTTGCCTCCTTTTCATCGCATGATACTGTGGTACAAGGATAACTACAGCTGCACGTGCATGTTTTTTTATCTCGCTTGGTGGTTAAACATAGATGCCCTGGTCCCTGATGATGTAAGTAACTGCCTTGTACCGTGTTACCCTGTGTTGTTTTGCACTATACTTTGTGATTTATGTGCACCCTCTGTTTTTGTAGTTTCATACTCGGTTGTACCTTCGATCGAAAGCGGCCCTTGTTCCTACTGCCCAGGAGGCTTTCCAAGCTTCAAAGCGGTGTCGTATCCTAGAACACCCTAAAAAATGAAGCCAATCCAAATCTCTGGTAGGCCACACCATCAAAAATCATATTAAAAAGTGATATTTACTATTAAATCAATTAGGGCCCACTGTAATGTTTCTGTACGCCTTTTTTTTGTTAGCTTTTGTTAGTACACCCCACTGTCAGTTCACACTTCACTGTTAGCCACCCCCACTAGGGATCGATACTAAGACCTCGGTGTTGAAACAAGGTATCTTTCACTCAGTCTACCACTTAAACATACCGAATATTGGGCTCATTAAACCTATCACGATCCAGGAAACCCATCTGATGGAGTAGATCATCCTGATGTGGGCCCCACCTATGAAAATTCTCAGAAAAAAAATAATAATAACACCATGGCAAGGACGCCCCTTGCTGCTAACGTCCAACATCCAGAGGACGCTGCAGTAGGCATCGTCCTACTACTTGGAGTGGACAGGGATGATGGGCCCCACCACAAGCCCCACCATGATGTATGTCGAACATCAGCATCGTGCATTTGATGGGTCCCATTTAGAAAATGGGATACCCCAAAAATCAGCCATACACAGAACTCAGGTGGCCCACACCATCTAAAATCATGTGAAGACCGGATAAATCAACAAGTTCTGTGGGTCTGATCACGAGGTATACCTTATATCCAAACCGTCCATCCATTTGGCGAACTCGTCTTAAGGCTTGAGAAGAAAAATAAGACAAATCTAACTATTAGGTGGTCCACACTGCAAAGAGCAGCGGTGGATTGAATGTCTACCATTGAAACCCTTTTTGGGGTCACAAAAGGTTTGGATCAATATGAAATTTGTTTTTCCTCTTAATTTAGGTCTTTGTGACCTTATGAATAGATTGGATGGAAAATAAACATTATGGTGGGCCCTTTGAATTGTTTAATGGTGAAATCATTATCTCAACTGCTATTTGTGGTATGGTCCAGATAATCTTTGTATATGATTCATTTTTTTTGGATAATGCTCTAAAATGATTTCTGAAAATAGATGAACAGTGTAGATATAATAAATACATCACTATGGGACGCATATAACTTTGATCTCCTTTGAACCATTCATACAGCTCGGAGCTCAAGGATATAAAAACACTTGTTGGGGTTCACCTGAAATTTGGATGCATCTAAAACTTGGACAGACCCCTTAACCAAGTGGGACACACATAATGGATTGTCTGGATTCATGAACCACATCTTGGTGGGCCCAACAAATAATTACAAATGTTTTAATGGAGGGTAACCTTCTCAACTTTTGTGTGTGGTGTGGCCCACACAAGCCACATAATGACTTGATTTTAAGCCCCAGGCCCATCATGGATTGGTCATCTGACTGATGGTGTTGAGGGTTGACACGAACCAGGTGGGTCACAATCTCGAGTGGGCCACAATCTCTTATAGGTCTCACAACAATGAGACAGATTCAAACCTTGACTCACCCACGCCACATAAAGTAGCCTTGTTTGAATGGCCAATGTTGAAAATCCTTCTCCGCCGTAATGTTTGATTTCCATCCAAGACCATCCATTCATCGGCCCATTGTGGACCCCACCTTGATGTATATGTTGTTCATCCATTGGAGGACCTCGCCAAGATATAAGAATTTTTTCCACGCCAACCATTAGTGAACTTTCATCTACATTTTTGCCATCATTCCATTGTATCAACTATGCTAGGACCACACCCAATTCGATATAGGTTTGGCTCATTTTGAGTTGTGGGTTAGGCCAATTGCTAGGCCCACCTTATGGACCATATTGGGCCTACTTGTAGACCCCCACTAGCGTGTTCACAAGGGCATTGGGGCCATGGGCCCACAAGCCGTAAGGCCCACCTTGAGTGTATGCCTTGTGGAACCATTAGTGGTAGTCTTTCATAGGCCAATGATGAACTCCTTTAGCAAATGTTTATGACTCCATAGGGCATGTGTATGATTATATGAACTTTGATGTGTGATGTACTATGTAATTAGGTGTTTTACAACCATTGATCTTGTGAAGTGTGAGGCCCACTTACTGTTCACAATCCCAAGTATAGGGTCGCGATGTAGTAATAATCTCGGTAAGACTGAGATCGAATCCACAGGGATTAAACCTTGTACGTATTCTGAAAGTAACTAGAAGAAGAACTAGAAGATGATGTAATCTAAATCTGAAAAAAGTTAAGAGAATAATTGTAAAGTATGCAACTAAAACTTGTAAAATTCAAATGTGGGAAACTAGGGTTTCCGAGGATTCACTTATAGAGATTAGGGGGATCTATGCTTGATTCATAAACACAACTGGAATCAGAGTCCCATCTTCATCCAATTGGAAGATAATTCATTAAAATTCAATTCTGAACCTCCTTTGATCTAGTCCTCAATAGATGAGAGGTATGAGGACTATCATTGATTCCATCACAAAACCATGTCCATGAGACAAAGCAAACAATAGAATTTACCAATCCACAAACACTCTGAGATAATTATGAAGATTAGAAGGATTCCATCATCCAACCATCTAATTTCATAATCACAATAATGCAAAGAACATGCTTAAACCTATTGTAGATCTATTGTAATTTAAGTCACAACAAACCATTAAAAACTAAAAGCATTCCTTATAATCAAACTAGAAGCAAAGATAGTTCAACTTAAACATGAATCAAAACCATAGAAACACCCCATCACGCTATAAGCTTCACCTCTTAGCCCTAGCTAAGAGGTTTAACTCATCATAGACATGATGATCTAAAACTCAGAAAAACATTAAAGGAAACAAAAAGGGAAAGAGAAGAAAAACTCTGATGCCGACCGGTCCATGATCTCACCTCTTCCACGTCTTTACTTCTCCATGTCCAGATCTAATAATTTCTCACGTCCCTTTCTCTTCTCCTTTTATAAATAAAGGTTAAGGCAGTCAGAGAGAGTCAGTGGTGGAGTTTATGCAGCAACTTTCGCACCATGCGCAACGAAACCGAACTTGACCCGTGTTTGGCATGAATAACTGATCCGTTTTGGCCATCTGACCCGTTCGACCTTCTTAGTGGTGGTCGGTTGCCTCATTGGAAGAATTTGGATGACCCAGATCACTCATCTAGACATGATCTTGATCATGCAACTGGCCCACAGCGTCCGGACGTGCAGACTGCGTATTACATGAGAAATCTGGATTTTGCGTAATCGGTGGGGCCCCTAATTGATGCTGGCAAAGAAATCCACTCTGTTCATTGAATTCTCCTCAAAAAACCAGTCGGAGATGGACATTTTTGCTTGGATTTGGTGCAGCCCATTGAATCTTTATTTCTATCCTTCATCCTATGTTTGATGGTGATCTTCGTGTATGCACGTGCATGATTGTAAAAGGACACCATGGCAGTGGACTGCCCCACCGTTTGGACACGTTAGACAGTTCAGATCATCCGGATGGACAATGATGGTGGCCCACTGATCATCACAGCAGGATCCACTTCTGCTGCCTGGGTAAACAAAAGAAATCAGTTGGGTCAAACTACATTTAACCCGATTGACAGTTTCATGCGCCGCTGGTGCACGCTAGTGACGTATATGCGTTGTACGTGGGGCCCACTGTAACGTTAGGTCAGTAAATCCACACTGTTCATTCGTTGACCCATTTAATTTGAGCGGTTGAGCCTGAATTTGAAGCATATCCAGAGATCAGGTGGGCCCTAGATCAGTGATTTATAGCTGATCTTGTCCGTTGGACCACTTCCACAAAAACCTAATGGCTGAAATTTTATGTGTATGGTTACTTTATGATCCTCAAGGCAGATATAATGTTTTGGGCCAAACGGATGGTGGAAACCCTATGATCTTGCATTTAGGACAATTTTCAGGCTTTTTCATCTTCAATTACTTAATTTTCTCGAATCTTTGGTGTGTGAATTCTTTGATCTCGATCTCTTAAGATCCGTCCCTTGCTTTGGTGATTTTGGAGCATCAAATCCATGCCTTTATTACCCTTTTTCAATCTAAGCTCTTAAATTCATCTTACAAGAAAATATGATTAAAATAGGACGTTAAGCATTATCATGTTCATAAAACCATGTGATAATTGGGGTCTAATATGCAATATTTGACCCTCAACACAATCCCCAACCAGCATTTTGCTAGTCCCGAGGAAAGTATACAAAAAATATCTTAAGAATTATAAGACAATTTCTATAAAGTTGAGTGATTTTTGAAAAATAATTTGGACAATAGAACTATAAGATACATGAATGTTGAGCATTACCTTCTCCTAAACTTGAGCGCATGGTAAACTTCATGGTCAAGTTCAAAGTATTAATCTATCAATTAGAACAATTCTAAACATTAAGCTCCATGGGTGTATAGTGCAACCTCGACTTATCACAATTAAAGGTCCAATTCTCCATTTTCACGATATCATAGGTAACCAAAAAGAGCATTCCAGATATCTGAACCTAAACCAAAACTTGCCTTATAGTTCAGCCCTTTTATTCTTCCAGCTTTTGTTTTTTCCATCGATGGCTTCATGCCGTGTCAACCTTTTTAAAGATCTTTAACAGGTAGCCGTTTTCGACGACAACTATTTTTTAGCTGGGTATTCTTTTTCTTTCTTTTTCTTTCTTTTTCAATGAACATGATGGACAAATTCCCCAGGTTGGTTCCTTCCATGCTTAGTGATTGTTTCGACAAGGAAACAAAATGTATTTGATTTGGGAGAATTATCTTATTCAAACATAAAAATGGAATAGTTACAAAGACAATCATCACACTTTATTGATTCTGAATTCATTTACATCCTCTGGTATCCCTTGATTCTAAGATATTTTACAAAGAATTCATTATAAATGACAATTATTATAGTTAAATATAATTTTCTATAAAGATAACAAGAATGATCTCAATCATCTCCAATGACTTAGGAGGAATAGACAAGTCGATCAACAATCTTCAAGAGAACGGAGATTCCGCGAAGCATTTCGGTGCTATTTCAGTCATCTCCTGAAACTTAGGAGGAATACGCCTCTTTGTCGATGATTCTTCCTTTTCTCCTGAATAAGAAGAACTTGAAGATTTGAAGACTTTAGCCATTCTAGCAAAGATATCACTCATTGTTGTTATAGATCGTCAATGTCGGTTTGTGTGGTCGCGCAGAACGACATGCTTTGCGCGGATCCGCGCAAACTACAGGAGCCCAATGCTCCTTTGCGCGAGTCCGCGCAAACTATATGAGCCCAATGCTCTGCACCTTCTGTCTTCTTCTTCGTCTTTCTTCCAATCTGAATTCTTCCAACCCCTTTTGAGAGAAAGAACGGGGTATTTATAGACATTTTTACTGGGGTAAATCTCTGTTCTGGTTGATGTGGGACAAAATAACATCCAACCATTTTTATACCTCCACAAAGTACTTTGCGTGGACACATGCAAACGACATGCTTTGCGCGGTCTAGCGCAATCTATTGGTCCCGCGCAACCCTTTTACTTTGCGCGGTTCAGCGCAACCCCTTCACTTTGCGCGAACCCGCGCAAAGTAGTCTTGAAACTTATTTCTTGATCTTCAAACTGATTTCTTGATCTTTCTCTTCTTCACTTCTTTGCTTATTTTATGCCTCAACAGATGCCCCCTTGATCCATTCTTTGTATTTTCAGAAAATCAAAGAAAAAGGATCAAACCACTTATTTTCTGTAGGGTTTGCGTGACCCCGCACAAAGCTCGGTCAAGTACCATACTCGGCCAGAAATACTATAAATAGTCCAACTACTTCGTCATTTTCACGATCTGCACTCTGTCGAAACTCTACTCTGGCGATTTGCTTCCGTGCAAAGCTTTCACTTTGCGCGACCCCGGGCAAACCTTTTCACTTTGCGCGACGTCCTTTGAACTTGGAGTTTTTCCACGCAAACTATATACTTTGCATACGGACCCACGAAAGTACTTGTACTTAGCCAATTTCTTTTGAACTGTTTCCAACACTTAGCCATTTTTCTCTTTTCTTCCTTTCTTACTCTGTCATCTATCTTCCTTCCTTTGTCTTATTTTCATGGCTCGTATTAAACAAACAGCTCGTCTTGTGACTCCTTCTGACTCGCCTTCTTCTGATCAACCTCCTGCTAAGCGGACAAAGACCACTTCCAGAACTCCCGCTTACTTTAAAGAACCTGTTCTTCCCACCTTCGATTTTTCTGACCGCATTAAATCTTTACCTTCCCCCATTCATAGATCCATTTCTTTGGGAGACATCAAATGTCCGCCTAAGCATGGCAGAGAATATGACTGGGACGAATGGTTAAAGTCCACAGCTCATATTCGTACTGATAGTGAAAGACCACCTCCCCGTGAAGACAGTCCTCCGGCTTCTCGTCCAAAGAAAATTCGCCGCAATAAAGCGAAAGAATTTGCAGAGAAGATTAAGGAACATAAAAAGAAGAGGCTTCAAAACTCGTGGGACTCAGTACGAGTTGTCGAAGATATTATGAAGTTTGACAACCCTCATGCGGAGGGCATGACGATTATTCCCATCAAAGTATATCGCCATCAGTCCATTCTTGACTGTGAGTCAAAAGATTATGTCCATGGCGAGAGATTAATGTATACTGAATCGTGGGCCTCAAGAGAGCCCCGAATCCTGGAGGGAATCATTCAAACTCAGAAGCCGCGACAGAGGATAGGAGAAGCTTATCCGATGATCTTCTTAGTTCCTTTCCACACTCCTCATGATCTCTTTCCTTCTCATTTTTATGAGACAGTTCAACAGCGCTTCAGAGATCGAGAACAACTCTGGGGCCAGGCAGAATTCCGCATCAGAGGCATGTTAACTGCTCACTGCTATTATTCTGAATGGACAGAGGCTATATTGCTGAAGCATACGAGCACTCTTGCAAAGATCGGCCTTTATGATGCCATAGAAGTAACCTCTAAATACTTCTATAGGGAACCCAATATACTGAAAGGCTTCCTTGAATACTGGTCGCCTACAACCAATTCCTTCCATTTACCTTATGGTGAAATGAGCATATCACTTTGGGATCTCCATCGTATATAGCCGGTCTCACAATAATGAGGCAAATTCTATGATGAATTCATTCCTACAAACAGAGAATTGGCCTTTGTATCTTCTCCAGACCGCAAGCCTTCCATCTTTGAGACTACCATAGAACTGTTCAAAGAGATGGGCAAATTTCCCAGTTTCCACAAAATTCCCCCTCTACAATGGCTGGCTCATTTCTCTAGGGGTCTCAAGTATTTATCAATCTGATAACTGACTTTTGTCTTCATATTCTTGTTATTTAGCCATTCCTGTATATTAATCTTCTCATCTTTTATTCTTTCTTTGAAGATTTCGTGACTGCCATTCTAAAGAACTTACAAAGCTTCGAGATGTAATAAGAGGAAGACCAGAATATAGCTCTTTTGGAGAACTTGCAGCATTCTTAGCTTATTGGTTAAGTTTGGTCGTATTGCCCAGCTCTATGTGGGCAGATGTTATTCGTCCAAGCGTCTTTGTTGTGGCTGGTGCTTTAGTGGAAGGCCATAAATACTCTCTTGCTCCTCCGATATTATGTTCTATTTACAGAGCTCTTGGAGAGGTAGCTACCCATGTAAAAGACCCGATTCTTGGAGCTTCATCTGCACATACTTCTTAGCATTATATTACTGGGTGGCTTGGAGTTTATTTTCCTTGGACTTTTGAAGCTCCGAAGCAAGCATATACTCATCCTTCTCACCTTCCACTCTGGTTCTTTCAGCAAAGAGCAATGGCTAAAAGAGCGTATGAATGGGTTGCCAATAAAATTCGAGATGATGACCAGATAAACTTCTTTCAGTTCTGCCTTTATCGTTACACTGAAGATACAGATATGGTGGACCAGGAAACGCTTACTGCAGTAGAGAGAGCTTTCTTCTTTTCTATTCGCTCATGCAGTTTACCTCTTCGGGAAGGAATAGAATTTTGGAGAGAACCCTACTACCCCAGTCGCTTTGCTCGTCAATTTGGTTATGATTAAACTGTGCCACAAGACTGCGGGCTAGTTACTAGAAAAATGCGTTGTTATGGAACTGGTCCTCTTAACTGGGCCATGATATGGAAACAGTTGCTGAATGGCTGTGTTGGATCCCTCTTCATAATTCCAAGTTGCGATCGCATAGTTCGTACATCATATAGCTGGATGCGATGGTGGGATCACCAATCATACTTGGTCACTAAATGCTTGCCAGTGGATTCTTCTATCTTTCTTCATCCGCCCAGGCTGAAGGGCAGAAATTTAGAGAGTGGAATCGGCTACATTCCAGAAAAGAGCCATGCATCCCATCCTGGAGAAATTTGTAGGAAGATATCATTGGAAGACCCCATTCGTGAAATCAAGCCTATCAACACTTTGGATGGCTGGTTTGCCCACGGAGTTTTGAGAGAATTCGAGAAATCTCGTCGAGACTCTTCAAACCAAGCCGCAGACAATGCTGAAGGTACATCTTCCCCAATTCCTACAGAGACTGTAGCGGTTCCAGAAGGACCAGTTATTGGTACTTCCATATCTCCTCCACAACCTCTTGGTCCTAGTCCATCTTCCCCGATGACTAGATCAAAAACGCGTTTGCAAACATCATCCCCTATTCTTCCAGAAAGAACCCGCCAAGCATCCGCTTCCCCTATAGTCCAAGAGCCTGCACCGGAGAGCAGCCAACCCGTTTCTTACAAAGGGAAGCAAGTTATCATTGAAGAAGTTGACGAAGAAATTTTGGAAGATGAAAGTTCAGCTTCATCGTCAGATACTACTGAATCTTCACAATACAAAGACAGCGATGATAGCGACAGTTGTGAAGATAAAGACGATGACTTTGAAGAAGGTGAAGTTGACATCGACGGAGATGAGGAAACAGCTACGAAAGAAGTTGAGATGGAATCTTCCCCTGCAACCGCTAAGACTCTTCCTGGTGTAAATGTCCTTGCTAAATCTCCTGCAGCTGAGGAGGATGAAGAGGAGCTTTTAGATTATGGCGAATATGGGTATTCACCAGGTAAAGGAAATTTAATTTTCATATGCATATATTAATTTATATTTTAACAACTATTATTCATTTAAAATCATTGTCTCTCCTCTTTTTTTTTAGGTGCCCAAGTTGCGTAAATAGGTGTTATCTCTTCAAGTGAGCCCTCTTGTGATAACTTCACCAAGAGCACCGTAGTTCCATTGTAGTACAGAGAGTAGTGGCTCGTGAAATCATATTTCCAACGAAACTACGGACTTGCCAACTCCGACTACCGGAGATTCAAGCACGGAAGCTAGAGCACCATCTTTTGCCGATATGGTGGAACTTGGTCCTTCCATAGCTCAGGGAGCTTCTCTTCTATTAATCGTATTCGTGTGATGGTACATATATATACGCTAATTATCTTTACTCAGGACTATATTTCATAATAATATTTTGAATATCCTTCTTCTTTTGCTATAGGAACTCCTTGCAGCGGTGCGGCTAGTTCTGATTCTGTAGCCACTACTTCTGAACTGCCATCCTTTGTGAAGATCCTGTTCATAAAATGCTTATGGTGAAACATTCCTTGTTAGCAATAATCCATATCTTCAGAAATCCTGACCAATGGTTGGACTTGGATGTTGCTATAGAGATTCTGGAGAGCTCTGCCAAGATGGCTAGAATCAACATATCTCCTTTGTGTGATTCACTCCTCAAATTTTGTGATTCAGTAATTTCTTTAGCGTCAGTAGAGAATGTTATAATTGCCCCTGAGATTTTAGAGTGTAGAAAGCAGCTGGCTTCATCTCAAGAACAAGCCTTTCTGACAGCTTCATCAATTTCTAAACTTGAACAAGAGCGTACAATTCTTCAAGATCAATTAAAGATTCATGTTGATGAAAGTATGACCATCCAAGATCGTATTGCAGCTTTGAAGGAAGAAATCTCTCAACTGGAGAGAAGGCATCATGAACAAGCCTTAATCATTCAAGATGTGGAAGAGAAGATACGGGTGAATGTTCAATCCATTGATATTGAAAAATCCGCACAACTTCAAGGTAAAGAAATGATTGCTTCTTTAGAGAATAAGCTTGCTGGCGTTCCTGATCAGGCAAGACTTATTTTTGAAGAAAAATCTAAACATGATGCAGCTCAGGCACAATTGAAAGAAGATTTGCGCAGATATTCAGAAGCAATGGGGATTACAGAAGATCTTTAAACATGTAATTTTGAACATGTGGTCTTTACTTTCATGTTTCTTGGACATATAATTTATTTGGCTTCGCATATGTTTTTATGAAAGCATTTTGAGATGTTTATAATAGCATTTTCTTATTGCATGTTGATGATATTTATGCTAATATTATCAAATTATATTTATACTTTATATAATCATTTCATTACATCCTTTACAATTTCTAAACCTTTTATGCTTTTGTTAGTGCAGGATTCTCTATGTGAGTATTTAGATTGGCGGTACTAAGTTTCAATTTAATTAGCCACACACAGTTTAAGCTCATGAGTAGTGGAGCGTGCGCACACACACAGTTTAAACTCATGAGTAGTGGAGCATTTATGGGTCTTATGTGATGGCCACTGTAACTCTTTAGAGTTCGCTTTTGGGCTTTTCACTGCCTTGAGCTCACGGCCAAGGTCCATCAGAGGGGCCCATTGACGCTACCGGGCGGTGAACTGTTGGTTTTACGCACAGGGTTGGCCACGGTAACTCTCTAGAGTTCGCAGGGCTCACAAGGCTACCTTTGGGCACCAAATCTAGGGTCGCCAGTCCATCAATGAGTAAGTTTAAACCCTTCCTCACGAGTTACTACTGAAATCAAGCCCTAGATCTGGAGGGTCTTACGCACAGTTAGCATAAAGCTCGCACTGCGGCCCCTGTTTTCTTCGTCTGCAAGGTCGAGCTCAATCACAGGAGGGCATTTTCATCCATTTCCCGTGGCGCTGCCGGAAGCTATACAGACGGTATGGGAGTTAGGTGACTAGTCTTTGAGGATTTATGGCCTTTTAGGCTTTGAATCCTTGACTTCGTCAGCTGCCCGCATCGGTGCGCACGATGGTCTTCGCGGGCTTTTTAGGGCCACTGACTCCTCGCCGTTGCCTGAATGGCGATCTTCATAGGTCTTACGTATAGTTGGCCGGCTCTTTTAGAGCTTGATCCTTTGAGAGCATTTTTTTTTTCGAGCTTGATCTTTTTGATTTGGCTTAATTTGGCTCTTTTAGGATTTGGCTTGGCTATACTGCCTCTTTAACTCAGATTGATGTATCCTTGCTTTTGATAATATCTTTAGGAAGACCCGTGCCTTGTAAGGCAATAATATTTATGATCATCACCATTGCCAGTATAGTAGATATTTCCAACTGGGATAATCTCTTCAAGAAGATCCATGCCTTGTAAGGCAATATATCAATTTTATTAATATCTTCAAGAAAATCCGTGCCTTGTAAGGCAATACATCAGTCTTGTCAATATCTTCAAGAGAATCTTCAAATTTATTTAGTGATGATGATGATCATATATATTTTTCAGATTTGATGCTTGATAATTGACATGGAAGTGGACTTCTTCTTTATAGCTTCTTTTGTTGTCATATAGACATGATCTTATTCGTCCTTGCCCCCTTTTGATACAGAATCATTATGCCGATAATATTCTGGGTTAAAATCTACATGTCTATCTTTAGGGATAGTATCTTTTGATGAAATGGGCGTTGACAAGTATACTGATACCTTGTCCCTCTTGATTTGTGATTCTATATGCCCCATTGGAGTATACTTCTTTTACCACATATGGACCGTCCCATTTAGGCTCGAACTTGCCCCCTGTCCGGCGAGTAATCAGTATTGGTTTTTTCAACATTAACACCATATCCCCTTTTTTGAAAGAGCGGTATTTAACCTGTTTATCAAAGGCTGCCGATATCCTGGCCTGATATGACTGCAACCTCTGCTGAGCTGCAAGACGTTTCTCATCGAGTAAGTCTAATTCTTTCAGCCTTATTTTTGCATTTTCATCGTCTGTTATAGACTGATGTACTGCTATTCGGAGTGACGCCACCTGCATTTCAATTGGGATAACTGCCTCCATACCATAGATTAATGAATACGGTGTCGCCCCTGTTGCTGTACGATGGGTAGTTCTGTAGGCCCATAATGCTTCTTGTAACTTTTCATCCCAATCGCGCTTATTGCCTGTCACCGTTTTTTTCATTATTTTGACGATCGTTTTGTTAAACGCCTCTGCTAGTCCATTGGCCGGAGGATAATAAGGTGTTGAAAAAGAATGCTGGATGCTGAACTTCTGACACAACTTTTCCATGCCTTTATTTTTAAAAGGGGTGCCATTATTAGTGACGATCTTTTTCGGAATACCATGATGGTATATTATAGCATGCCGGATGAAATTGACCACGTCTTTCTCCTTAACACTACGCAAGGTGATTGCTTTGGTCTATTTGGAGAAATATGCATTCTTTGCGCCAGAATATACTGTTTTCCTTTAGATGAGGGGGATTTATAGGACCAATCACATCTAGTCCCCAAGTTGAGAAAGGCCAAGAAGCAACAGACTGATGTAAGTCTTCTGGGGGAACATGTATTGCACCTCCGTGTACTTGGCATTCATGACACCGCTTTGCATATTCTATCGCATCTTTGAACATAGTAGGCCAATAATAACCCATTCGATGCACTCTATGGCATAAATTTCGGCCGGCTTGATGTGCTCCACATTCACCTTAATGTGCCTCTCGCAGTATTTGGTTTGCTTCTTGCTTGTCTAAGCACCGTAATAGCATTCCGTTATAAGATTTTCTATACAATACTTCGCTGCATATGATAAATTTGCCTGCTCGCTGCTTAATCTGCTGCCTTTGCGCATTATCTTCTGGCAAGATATTATATTTGAGATAATCAACAAAAGGCTGACGCCGATCATCTGTCATTACTTCCAGACAGGATATAGGCAACATTTCAACGGTTTCTTCGATAACCTCTGCAGATGGCAGGAATCTTCTTTCTTCTATAGTTACCGAAGAGGACTTCGGTTTGTGTAGGATAGAGCCAGCTTGCCTAAACCAAGCTAAAGCATCTGCTTTTGCATTCTCCAACCGCGGTATGTGTTTAATTTCCACATGACAAAATTGTTCAAGCAATGTTGTGCCTTCCGATAATAATAGGCAGAGTTCTTCTTTCCTTACTTCAAATTCATTGTCAATTGATTTATGATCAATTTAGAATCTCGAAGATATGCAATAATTTTATTTCCATTTCTTTGGGCTATTTCCATTCCGATGATAAGAGCTCTGTATTCAGCTTCATTATTTGTACATGCAGTGCCCAACGTGAAGGAGTATGGTAACAAATCGCCTTGAGGAGTGATGAATATCACTCCTGCCCCTGCTCCCGTTATTCGAGCAGCACCATCAAAATACATTTGCCAAACATTCTGAGATTCAGCCAACATAACCTGTTCATCTGGGAATTCGTCATTGATTTCCTCATTTTTTGCTATAGGATGTGCTACGAGGAAGTCTGCCATAGCTTGTCCTTTCATCGCTCGGCTTATACGAAATAGTATATTCTGATAACAATAACATCCACTTGGCTAGTCTTCCCGATAATATTGGCTTGGTCATCAAAAATTTTATCGGATCTGCTCTTGAGATCAAAATTATATCATGGGAGAGACAATAATGCCTCAACTTTTGTACAGCGAATATCAACGCCAAACATTCTTTTCGATCGAGGAATAATTGCATTCTGCCCCTATCAATATTCGGCTTAGATAATAAAGAGCAGTCTCTTTTCCGGCTTCGTTCACCTGTGCTAACAAAGCACCCAAAGAATTTGTAGCTGCAGATGTATATAGGATAAGTGGCTTACCTTTCACTGGAGCTGTTAATACCGGCGGCTGTTTTAATAATTCTTTAATTGAGTCAAATGCATTTTGACAGGCGTGATCCCATACAAATTCTGTATCTTTCTTCATTAACCGAGAAAATGGCTGACACCTTCCTGCAAGGTTTGAAATGAAAGGGCGAATGTATGCCAATTTTCCTTATAAACTTTTTAATTCTTTCAGCGTTGTCGGTGGCGGCATATTTTGAATAGCTTTAATTTTTTCTAGATCAATCTCAATCCCTCTGTGTCGTACAACAAAGCCGAGGAATTTGCCAGAAGAGACTCCGAATGCACACTTAGCAGGGTTCATCTTTAATTGCTTCTTTCTGAGCCAACGGAAGACTGATGCTAAATGCTCATGGTGTTCTTGATGATCTCCTGATCTGACCACCAAGTCATCAACGTAACATTCAACATGTTTATGCATCATATCTTGAAAGATATTTTTCATTGCCCTTTGATATGTTGCCCCCAGCATTTTTGAGACCGAAAGGCATAACTTTATAACAATAAATTCCAAGCGGCATTCTGAAGGCCGTTGCCTCTTCATCTTCGGGTGCCATCCTGATTTGATTATAGCACGCATATCGGTCCATAAAGGACATGATAGCATATTGAGTAGTGCTATCAATTAATAATTCTATTATCGGGAGAGGAAATCATCCTTTGGACATGCTTCATTCAGATCTCTGAAGTCAATACATACTCTAATCGCCCATTCTTCTTTTCACCGAACAATGTTTGATATCCACTTGGGATATTTAACTTCCCCGATGAACCCAACCTTTATTAGTTTATTTACTTCTTTTTCGATTAATGGAATCAGTCTGGGTGGAATCGCCTTTGTGCTTGCTTCTTCTTGGTTTCTTTTCTTTGGAGATATTTAATCGATGCATTGCTACTGAGAGGGTTCAGTCCGCATTTCTTCATATGTCCGGTGAAGATGTCTTTATTTTCTTTGAGAAGTTGGCCATATTTCTCAAATTCACGATCTGAAAAGGTGTGTTGATGATGAATGTGTTCCTTGGCTCTTCTGCTATTCCCAAATTTATTTCTCGTAGAGCCATCTATTGTCATTTGCCCCGTCTTCTATTTGCCTTGAGCGGTTTCAGGATACTCAACAATCTTAGTATCTTGTTCTGACATTTGTTCAGCTGGAGTCATATTTACTGATACCATATTTACTAATGATTCTGCTCCTAATCCTTGGAATTTTCTCCGTTTTTCCTGATTAACCCCGAGAGGGATTTGAATTCCTTTCCCATGATTTAACCCAGTGGGCTTGTCACAATCAAAACCCATATTTCTCATGATTTTCTTGCTTACTGCACTGTATGTTCTCAAATTCTGTGGCGCTAACTCTCCATGATATACATTGCTTGTATTTTCATTCTTCACCTCTGCTGCAGCGTGAAACTCAATTGCTTCAGGATATTTAGCACTGGCTCTGACTTGAAATGTTCCTGGAGCTGCTGCAAATGGCTTACATCTTTCGATATTGGGTAAGGGCATTGTATAATTGGACTGTAAGACTTTCAGCTGTTCTGTCGATAACAATGTTAACGGCGGTTGTCCAGGTTGTCTCAGGCGCTTTGGTACAAAATAGAACTTCTTTCTTGCTTCTGCAGTCCCAGAAGATTCCGCCCTTTCTTCTCTAACTTTATTTATTCGGACATTTTTTAAGATTCTCTTTCCATCGTCATTTCCTACTTCTTCGGAGAAACATTTATAATAGCTGGCATCCGCAAAGAAAGACTCAGCTTCTGTATAGGGTTTCGCATCGGCCATCACTTTACACTGCATTCCGCCCTTACAGTATTTGAAACATTGGTGTAGAGTAGAAGGTACAATATTGTACTGATGTATCCATGGCCTTCCCAAAAGAAGGTTATATGTCGTCACAGCATTTATAACGTGACATACAACAGTAGTGATTAATTCTCCCACTTCCAATGTTACTGTAATTTTACCGAGTGCGCGTTGTCCATCTTGATTAAACCCCTGTATCATCATTCCGCTGGGGCGCAAGTCTGAACGGCGAAAACCCAATTTAGTAATCATGGAGAGTGGCAAAAGATTTACTGCGGACCCATTATCTATCATAATCCGTTTTATCTTCTTTTCGCAAATGTATCCTTCTATCATCAATGGCCTGTTATGTTCCTTTTCACCAATTAAATCGTCATCAGAGAAAGATATTATTGGTAAACAATTCATCTTTTCATTGTTTCTTTCATTCTTCATTTCTGTTAATAAAGCTTTCCTCACATCGTGATCAGACAGTGCTTGAATTAAACTCTGCCGAAATTCTTCTGATAACTTGAGCGCATCATAAATACTTAAACGTGCCGGTATACCCTTCAAATGGCTAACTACATCATAAGCCACTTTTGTCGCTGCGTCTTCATTTCTACTTCTATCCTCAGTATTCTGTCTTTCAGTCACTTCTTTCCTGATAATTCCTGCTTTTTGCTTTACCGGACTCGTTATCTGCTTTCCCGATCGCAACGTAATCATTGTCGTATTTCTTATTGACCTTCGATCTTCCTTCTCTTTTATTCCCTGAGTCTTTTCTTGAATTGACAATACATTTACTGTCGCCCTTGTATTCTTTTCTTTACTTTCGCTGGTTATTATATCACCTCTATTAATCATTCGCTGTATGATGCATTTTAACGTGTAACAATTTTCCATCGGATGTCCCACTAGGCGATGATAACGGCAAAAGTTTCTTTCTCGAGTCCTTGTCACATCTTCAGGGCGTTTTGGTTTTGGTAATTCTAGGGTACCTGCTTTTAACAATTGTTGCATCATAGGCACCACATCCTCTTTATCGAACTCAAATCCTTCATGAGAATCGAGCATTCTGAGCTTTTTTCCACTGTATCGTCCCTCGATTGATTCCAGCCTTCTTTTCCTTAGGCCTCTTGTCTCTTGAGCCTCTCGCATCTTGATTTTTCTTATCCCGATCGATGGCGTTGACGGTTGTCCGCCAGGTATTCTTCTGATAGTTTCATGATGAAATGCGGCATCTTACGAGTCATCAATTGCAATGCATGGGCTTTGGTAGCCAAATCGCGAAAGGTTCCGATATCGTATTGGTGGTGAGTCCGAACGCAATTCTGTCTCCATAGAGTTTAGACACATTTTGACTTGTTCCTTTTCTTCCAGAATGCGCCTACACGATGCCCCAGTGTCTTCCATCATCTATGAATTTTTCACCTGGTTCTCCTTCTCTCGTCGCATCGTCTTGAAGCTAATTTCGTGATGCTAACATCGCGCTCTGACGAGAAGAAGTTTGACATGAAAGCATCTTGCATCTCTTCCCATGTGCGTATAGATCCTGGTGCTAAATTTGAATACCACCTGAAAGCTTTACTTGTCAATGATGACCCAAATAAGTGAAAACAGTATTGAGGTATCGTGGAGAAATTCCCCATGCTGGAGATGAAATGCATCAGGTGTTCTTCTGGTGATCCTTCCCCATTAAACTTCTGGAAGTCTGGATGCTTAAAATTTGCCGGAAACGGAACATCCTCTACCTCTCTCGGGTAGGGTGTTCGATATCTGAAACGACTGGTGTTCGCGCGCTCCCTCTCTATTCTGACTGCTTCTTGGATGACTTGTCTTACGTCATCCTGTGTTATAGCTCTTGTCACTGGAACTGACCCTCGCGATCCTATCCCCTGCGGACGAGAGCCTTCAGGTTGGTTCTCCTGTCCATTTGTTGCTCCCATCATGGGTGGAGCCACTATCTGGGCTACATTATGTGCCAGAGTTGCTAAAGCTTCTCTAAGGTTCCAGCATTCATCCATCAGCACTCTTTGTGCCTCTGCCATTTGATCAACACGCTCTTCAGTAGTTGGTCTATTTCCTTGACCCGTCTCTCGCCATATATCCGCAATGACCTTTTGATTGTTTTTGTCGAAGCTGTTCTTGGAGTAAAACGAGAGTATGTTGACGTAACAGGGCTTATAAAGAGGGGAGAAATTGGAGTCTCGTTTGACTCTTGTGTACTTCCCGTGCTTTTAACCAATTGAGGTGATGCAGTTATGGGTGAGCTGGTTTGGGGTGATCAGGCATCGGTGATCCTATCATCAGTGCTTTACCTTTCTGTGCTTCTGTCCATTTGGTCTTTGGGGCGACCAAAGCTGGAAAATCGTGCGACGAGAACTGCGGAGTAGCTTATTCAGGATAAATTGTCGGAGGAGCGAGCTCAGGTTTTCTTCTTGCTATGCTCCGCGTGATTGGTCCTTCAGCTCTTGATACAAGCAATTTCGCTTTGCGGTTCTTTAAGGTCTTTGCTTTTGTCTTTCTAGACAAGACCAAAGTCCAATTCTCATCACTTTCTTGTGGTTGGGGTGAGATGGAAATGACTCCCGCTGTTACTTGAGTCACTCTGCGCCTGCTTGTAGTGCTTGCTTTCGTATGCTCAGGAGTTTGGCTTGGCGCATATTCAATTACAAACCCAGTAGCGGTGAATCGGAAGTTCACTTTTCTTGCAACGTTAGCCATTAGCAATGTTATGTGATTGAATTCGGGTACCTTCAATAATAAAACATACATGAAATTAGTATGCGAAAGATTAATTAAACTATTTTAGAGATGAAGGGGAGGATGTCCCACTGAGAGTCGCCATTTTGGCGTCTAATAGATACCAAAAAATAGTAATGAGAGTCTCGCAACTTTCCCAATGTTAGTGTTAAATAAGATAAAGTCCCCAGCAGAGTCGCCATTTTGTTTCGACAAGGAAACAAAATGTATTTGATTTGGGAGAATTATCTTATTGAAACATAAAAATGGAATAGTTACAAAGACAATCATCACACTTTATTGATTCTGAATTCATTTACATCCTCTGGTATCCCTTGATTCTAAGATAGTTTACAAAGAATTCATTATAAATGACAATTATTATAGTTAAATATAATTTTTGGCAGCATAACGGCAATGATCTCAATCATCTCCAATGACTTAGGAGGAATAGACAAGTCGATCAACAGTCTTCAAGAGAACGGAGATTTCGGCAGCATTTCGGTGCTATTTCGGTCATCTCCTGAAACTTAGGAGGAATACGCCTCTTTGTCGATGATTCTTCCTTTTCTCCTGAACAAGAAGAACTTGAAGATTTGAAGACTTTAGCCATTCAAGAAAGCATATCACTCATTCTTTGTTATAGATCGTCCAGTGATCAATTTTGTGGTCCGCGCAAACGACATGCTTTTTGCGCGATCCGCGCAAACTACAGAGCCCAATGCTCCTTTGCACGAGTCCGCGCAAACTATATGAGCCCAATGCTCGCACCTTGTCTTCTTCTTCGTCTTTCTTCCTATCTGAAATCTTCCAACCCCTTTCGAGAGAAAGAACGGGTATTTATAGACATTTTTTGGGGTAAATCTGCATTGGGTCGATGTGGGACAAAATAACATCCAACCATTTTTATACCTCCGTAAAGTACTTTGCGCAGACACGCGCAAACGACATGCTTTGCGCGGTCCAGCGCAATCTATTGGTCCCGCGCAAACTGTCTTCCTTGATCAACCCGTGCAACCCTTTTACTTTGCGCGATTCAGCGCAACCCATTCACTTTGCGTGAACCCGCGCAAAGTAGTCTTGAAACTTATTTCTTGATCTTCAAACTGATTTCTTGATCTTTCTCTTCTTCACTTCTTTGCTTATTTTATGCCTCAACAGTGATTACCAGGTTAACAATTCAAAATCGAACTGAAACCTTAATGTTTAAGCTAGATGTGACATATGAAATCATGACTCAATCAATGTTTAAAACTTTTAATCATATATTACTAATTTGAACTTGATTGTGAAATCTAACAGGTAACCGAATCCAAGAGTCATAAATCACCAATATTAAGTATCTTATACTTCTAAATCAAGGATGACCTTCAAAATCACTCGAATTTACAAAATTTTTAAAAGAAAAAAAAATTCACAATTTTTTCTCAAGAATGTGAAAACACTGATTAGGTAACCTAATCTCCCATCCCAAACCTAAAATCTACATTGTCCTTAATGTAAAAGATATAAGTATGCAATACACATGTGACGACGAAAATAAAGGAGAAGTGATGGAAAGGTAGTACCTGAGGAAGAAATCAAGAGGCTTTTCCAAAATGATCTAGCATGAAGGTGGGTCAGCACAAGAGTTAAAACCAACAAAAAGCAAACTCGCCTAGAACAAATGGAAAGGAAACTATCCTAACGGCATAAAGCTGACTATCTTGAAATGGAAAACAAAAAACCTAACTATACCTCCGTCAGACTATGAGATCAATCCTGATAAACAGGATCAGTCAGAGGTATGGACATGTCCTCTGAATCAAATTTCTCAACAAATGGCTTTAATTGATGTCCATTCACTTTAAACTCATTACCATTGTTTGGATTCCGAATCTCGACAGCCCCATGAGGATAAGCATTGATAACAGTGAAAGAGCCGGTCTAATGAGAACGAAGTTTACCCGGAAAGAGATGTAATTGAGAATTATACAAGAGTACCTTTTGACCTGGCATGAATGATTTTCAAATAATGTATTGGTCATGAAACGCCTTCATCCTGTCCTTGTAAATTCTCGAGTTCTCGTATGCATCATTCTGGATTTCTTCGAGTTCATTCAACCGAAGTTTGCATATCGAGCCAGCGTTGTCCAAATTGAAATTCAGATTTTTTATTGCCCAGTAGACCTTATGTTCCAGCTCCACAAGCAAGTGGAAAGCTTTCCCATAGACAAGTCTAAGGGGAGACATTCCAAAAGGGATTTTAAATGCAGTACGGTAAGCCCATAAAGCATCGGTCAATCGAATTGACCAATCCTTATGGTTAGGGTTAACCGTCTTTTCCAAAATGTGTTTAATCTCCCTATTGGAAATCTCGGCTTTCCCACTTGTTTGTGGGTGGTATGGAGTGCTCACCTTATGAGAGATGTCATATTTCTTCATTAAATTCGCGAATGGCCTATTATAAAATTATTAGCCCCCATCACTAATAATGGCTCGAGGCGTTCCGAACTGGGAAAGGATGTTCTCTTTTAAGAATTTAATGACCGTTTGATGGTCATTATTCTGGCATAGAATCGCTTTGACCCATTTAGTGACATAGTTTACTACGAGCAAAATATATAAATGTCCAAAGGATTGGGGGAATGGTCCCATGAAATCGATGTCCCGACAATCAAATGCTTCTTTGATAAGGATGGGGTTTAAGGGCATCATATTTCGATGGGAGAATGCTCCCAATTTCTGACAATACTCATAAGCCTTACAAAACTCATGAGTGTCCTTGAACATAGTGGGCTAGTAAAACCCACACTGCAGAATCTTGGCCATGGTCTTTTTAGCATAAAAGTGACCACCACAAGCTTGAGAGTGACAGAAGGAGATGACACTTTGATGTTCATCGTCTGGCACACATCTCCTTAAGATTTAGTTTAGGCAATATTTAAACAAAAATAGATCATCCCAGAAGAATTTACGCACCTTGGCGAAGAATTTTTTCTTGTCTTGCCCAGTTCAATGTGTCGGCGTGAAACCTGTGGCAAGATAATTAGCAATATCAGTAAACTAAGGTAAATGGGAGGCCTTAAACAGTTGTTCGTCAAGGAATATATCATTGATATGTGTCATCTCAAGGGAATTAGAGAGATCAAGGTGAGAAAGATGGTCAGCCACTACGCTCTCTACTCCCCTTTTATCTTTTATTTATAAATCGAATTCTTGGAGTAGGAGGATTCATCTTATCAGGCAGGGCTTAACATCATTCTTAGAAAGAAGATACTTGAGCGCCGCATGATCTGTGTAAACGATGATCTTGGATCCGATCAAGTAGGACCGAAATTTATCCAAAGCGAACACTACAGCTAAGAGTTCCTTTTCTGTAGTAAAGTAGTTCACTTGAGCAGGATTTAGAGTTCTACTTGCGTAATGAATAACGTAGGGCTTCTTTTCTTTTCTCTGGCCTAAAACTTCCCTAAGAGCATAGTCAGACGCGTCGCACATAATTTTAAAAGGAAGGCTCCAATCAGGTGGCTGCATGATAGGTGCGGTGGTTAACATACCCTTAAGGTTAGTGAAAGCTTCCTAGCATTGCTCAATGTAACGCCTGGTGTTTTCAGGACCCGAGTATATAACTTGTTTCCCAAAAACCTGAGTGTTAGCTTATATAATCTAGTGTAAATTTGAACTGTTTATCATTTATCAGAGTTAACAGCAACGAAGTTAGATTAAACCATGCATTGTATAAAAACATTCTGATCCTTACAAAATTCCAAATGTAGCGCCCATACAGGACTTATACAATCCCAAATACAAAGTTCATTAATAATAAAAACTAGAAACCTATCATGTAATGGTGGAACTCAATATGGGCCGCAGGGACCCCGCCTAGCTCCTCAGATAACCGATCTGTTATAACGACCCAGTGAACGTCATTGACTCACTCTACACCTGCATCAATTGTTATAGTTTGTTAGCGTCAATGGCTATTGCAGTGAGGAACACCCTCTAAGATCACACACTCATCATTCATAATCCAATATAGATCGCAAGTCATGAAAATGGATATATTAAATAGGGCACTTCATAATCATGAACATATACTCAAACACTTAGCAAATCAACAGAATCTCATCATAAGCAGAGTATAATAGCAAACGCAGTATATAACGGAATACATCCAGGAAATCAAACACTTGATCATACGACTTCTATTACACCCGAAATCACATTATACGTGAACTCCGTAAGATGGCTAGAAAAATGATAAGCGAACTTCAGCTCCACTCAGAAATCATGGTACAAGTGAAATTCGTAAGGTGAATAAAAAACTAACCTTTAAACCTCTACTTCACTGGAGAAACCTATCGTACGTGAACTCTGCAAGATGGCTAGAAAATTGATAAGCGAACTTCAACTCCACCCAAAAATCATGGTACGACTGAACACTGCAAGATGACTAGGAAAACAACATACAAACATCTACTTCACCTGAAAATCATATCGTACGTGAACACCACAAGATGGCTAGGAAATCGTTAAGCGAACACCCGCTTCACCTATAAATCATGGTACGATTGGACACTGTAAAATGAAGAGACAAACAATACACAAACTCTAGACCACCCGAAAATCATATCGTACGTGAACACTACAAGATGGCTAGGAAATCGCTAAGTGAACACCCGCTCCACCCGAAAATCATGGTACGACTAAACACCGCAAGATGGCTAGGAAACCAATGAGATATGCCAATAAAACCATCAAGCCACAAAAGGGCACCAACGACCCATCAAAGCCACGAAGGGCAAATAATGATCCAAGCTACATAGGGCGAGTATGCTGTCCAAGCTAGGTAAGGCAAGGTGTGATATATGGACCGCAAGCTGGTGAGATCGGGACAGGTTCATTCGTTACATCACTCAATCGCAATCGACCAACATATAGTTAATTAACAATGTACGACTAAAGATAGCATGTTATCACCAAATTGTTTATGCATGTTATAATTAAAGAGATGTTCATTATCTACCACAGGAATCAGGTGCGCATCACATTATCATATTCACATATTCACATAATAAGTTAAGTAACAAAATTAAGTAACTTAGGAGATACTGAATGGAAAGGATTTAAGGCATCATTTATTGGTTAATGAATTTAAGTAGGAAGCTCAAAGGATGAGTCCTCACCTTAGAATGTGTAGGTTCACTACCCAAGTCATTAGCGATGCTAAAACAAATCTTAAGATCAAGTCCTGTCAACTAGCATTTGTTCGAGCTTAATTCAAATCAGTACAGCTTACTTAAATCTGACTCAATCGTGAAAATTGGGAAGTTTGAATTCCCTAAATTAAAATTAAAAAATAATATTAAATAACCTAGATCAAGTTCTAAATAATATCCTAGTAAAATAATTAAGAGATCAACTCACCTTGTATGATTGATTTGACTCACTCTAACTCTAACTTGAATTCATCTTGATTTTAAATCAACTTGAACAAGGAAGATCTGACTTAGAGGCTTTAAACTTAAGATCTAAGAAGGTGTAATGTCTCGAAAAAATCGGTACAAAGACCCGAGTACCACTGTTGAGGCACAAAAAAAATATTCCATTGCATTAGTCAGAGGATTCCATAGTGCAGATCTTTCCCAGGGTCATTCACTCCGTATTTGGGTATAAATGAGCTCCGGGGGTATTTTTAGTAAAAATCAGCTCCGAGGGTATTTTGGTAAAAATCAGCTTCGAGGATATTTTGGTAAAAATCCATGTCCGGAGGTATTTTAGTAAAAATCAGCTCCGGGGGTATTTTGGTAAAAAAATCAGCTCTGGGGTATTTTGGTAAAAATCCATGTTCGGGGGTATTTTGGTAAAAATCAGCTCCGGGGGTATTTTGGTAAAAATCCAAGTTTAGGTATTTTAGTAAAAGGCATTGAAAAGGGGTAGTTTGGTAAAAAAAAGGGTGCATAGGTGTCATTTTAAGGGAAAGAGGTTGTACACCACCATTTAAGAGGGAGCTTGGTGGACACCATGGTTTAAGAAAAGAAGATGTCCATATGTGAAGGGATAAGTGGTGGTGATCACCACTCTATAAGAGTGGTGGGGCTTATAAATACCCCTCCCCTGCTTCATTTGAAGAGTCAGATCAGATTGGATCAATTGGTGGGCTAGGAATGAGAGGAGAAGAGGCAGAGAAAGAGAAGAGGAAAAGAAGGAAGTCCTTGCACGGACCCACACAACTAAAGTTGATTGAGTGGACCCCCGCAACTGAGGTTGTTGTGCACAGCCGCGCAACTGAAGTAAAGAGGGCCTTTGCGCCACTTTTCACGGGAAATTGGAAAAGACCCTTTGCGCGGAACTACGCGAATGAGAGATTTTCCATGAAGCCATAAGTAACAGAATACTGTCCGAGGGGAGCTTTCCCTTGTGCGGGACCATGCAACCGACGATCCCTTACGCAGGACAGCGCAACTGGCCAGATCTACGGTCAGGAGCAAGCAGAGGAAGAAAACCATTTTCCTTCCATTGTGTTGCTGTGATGCCCAATATAGCCATCTTTTGGGAGATCCACACCGTCCACCGTCTTCCTCTCGGGATTTTGACCGTGAATAACTGGTTTTGCTCACCTGATGATGTGGCCCACTGAGATAATCAAGCGGCAATGGTAGCTGAACGGTCTCCTTTCGATCACTGTAATGATCATGTGAATGTACATGGTAGCCAAAGCTCAACATCACCTCAATTGGTTTTTTTCCCTCTACCTAACGGACGGTTCAGATCCACCTTTCACTGCGTGATGGTGGCCCACAACGAATGGATGGAGCCTCTGTTTCGTAAGAGAGTCGATGTGGGTCAACTCTGTGAAGTGTGTTGGCCTGCTTATTGAAGCCAAGCGGAAAATCCACTCTGTATGTTGGACTCAGGGCGAAAAACCATCGTGAAAGGAGTGTTTTTGGAGTGGAATCAGTGCAGTCCATGAGTTTGTCTACTCTGCCGTCCATTTCATGTTCAACAGTTAGAATTCTGCAACAGCCTGCATGGTTTCAAAATGCCACCTTAGCAAGGGTTAAATCTCCCTTCTATACACAATGGACGGTACAGATTGATGATTTGAATATGGAGTGGGCCCCACTAAGAAAATTACAAAGGCACGGTGAGGATGCTGTTGCGCTCTTTTGAAATGAAGAAGAAGACATCAGTCAGCATGCACTGACCGACCTTGAGGAATTCAGTGCATGGCTTGTGCACTCGTGCTCCATGTACATGCAATGTACATGTGGTCCCAACATGATGTTCGTGGGAAATCTGCTATGTCCATCTGCTCTGCCACTATGTTAATGCGTTGAGACCAAGTTTGAAGCATATCTAGATATCAAGCGGGCCCCAAATCAGGATTTTAGGGGCTGATTTATCAGTTTGGCCATTTCCAAAAGGATCCAGGAGCTGAAATTTGATGTGTACGGTTAATTATGGTCTCAAGGCTACACATAAAGTTTTGAGCTGATCGGATGGTGGAAACCTCGTAATCTTACATTCTAAATGAGTTTTTAGACCCGTTTAATGGGACTGCTCCACATTTCAAGGAGGATTCAAGGCAAAATGACTGGAAGGATGCTCAGAACTGATTTCAAGCCCGAGATTGGTTGATCAATTCAACAATTCCTCCTAAGTCTTAGGAGATGATTGAAACAAGCGTCGAAATACTGCTGAAATTTTTATCGGACAATCTCATTTGACTTTGATTTATTGTACTTTGTTTTCAGAATCAAGGGAATCCGAGGATGCAAATGAACTTAGAATAAATGTGATCAATGTTCTCTCATCAGATTCTTTGTTACCATTGAATAAATTCCCCAAATCAAACGCATTTGTTTTCTTGTCGAAATAAAATGGTGACTCCACTGGGGACTATTATTCGATGGTAACTTAGAAAATATTCGAGAGAACATTTATCACTTTTTGGCGTCTATATAGATGCCAAAATGGCGACTCTCAGTGGGAATATCCTCCCCTTTATCTCTAAAAATGAAGTACAATTTTATTTAAATAAAATAACTAACACTTTGTTCTGAATTACAGGTGTAGCGTAATGTACCGTGAACAGTAACTACCGTAAACAACAATAAACCTTGAGGAAACCTTTAGACAAAAAATTAGTTCGATTGTATCAGACGTTGGTCGCCAATAAGCAGATGAATTAGTTAACAAACTAACGAATTCATCGGTCAATGGAGAGAACCCTAGGGGCATCGTCACAACTTGACAGAGTAACGATCAAGTTAAATTTGCAATTTGCGAAGGGTCAAAGTGAAGCTACTCAAACTCTCATATGAATCAACTATTTGAAGGTCTTAAGAGAGTAGTAGTATATACTGCCAATGAAAGAAAGCAAAACGAAGGATTGTCAAAGGTAAAGAGTTGAAATTCCGCTAAAGAGAGCATCGACAATTTTAGAAATAAGAAAGTACAGAAATGGTTCGAACAATTCAAAGACTACATGAAATATACATTTGAAGAAGATGGCATACTCCTTATGATTGCTAGTTGCGAAGAAAATTGAATTGCCATGGTCAAAGTATTAAAGAAAATAAAACAAAGAAGAAAAGAAGAACAAGCAAGAAGAATTACAGCGTTTTGACTAAGAAGAATTATAGCGTTTGACCAAGAAGTATCACAACGTTTTGATCAGAAGATTCACAGCACAATTATTCAGGGGGCAGACAAGGGTATGCAAAATACGTTATCCTTGAAGATAAACTACAATTTTGATGCTTCCAAATACAAAAAGGGGCAAGATAATCAAAGTCTCAGAATGACAAAATCTCATAATCCTAAATGAGGTTAAAGTTGGGGCAAAAGCAAGCATTGATGATTGCTATCGAGCATTGAGGATTATCATTGACAATTAGTGCAACATCCCGGATTTTTGCCAACCTGGAATTAGACGTCTTTAGGTGATGGGACAATCCTAACTCCTGTTTAACTTCTCAAATACTCAATTCAAGGGTCTTAAATCCCTTCTTCAAACCATTCTCTTGAAAACCTCACCTTTCCTTCACAAATCTCACCTTTCACTACCTTATCCTTCACAGAGTAACTAAGTACTAAACTAGATTAGCTACGAAATCTGCTTAATCCACTTTAAATACGATCTGCAAGACCCAAAACTTGTAGAATCATTGACGCTAGGTTACCCTAAAATCTCGGATCAATCTCATTACCCAGTTGCTCTCGGGAGCACATTGAAACTCCGTATCAGATCTAGACCGCACGTCGAAAGTCCGAATAATACGAAGTTATAGAATTAGGACCACCTTCCTGGGCTTGACAACCATCTCGGAAATCAAATCCAGATAGTGTCCCAGTGCAATTCGTTTGAGCCCGGAGTGAAGAGTGTGAGAAAGGTGAAAATATTTAGAAATAAAATATAAATTTAAGTAATCTAAGACTTGTCGCTTGCGGGCCAAATATAAGCAATCAGACCGTTAGAATCAGGCCAAATTACACCCTCGGATCAGGGATATTTCCCCAAACATATCCATGTACTCTGAATCTCCGATCGAGATCCACTGACCGTTGAACTGAAACTGGTCCGCCATTTGCGATTTGAAATCCCGATCGGATCGAAAACATAACGCGACCTAGATCCAATGTCTGTGAGCTTAAGTCCGACCTTTAACTCAAGGGGAGCCGCCAGAAATGCTCCGTTGAGCTGAAACAGGTCTACTTTGGATATAACCTAAGTATACCTTGACCTGAAGTCTAATTTGGTGAGTTTTTAGGCTATGTAAGGACCTTAAAACCCTCTCTCATTTAGCCACATGAATTTGAGAAAACTTAGGAGAGAGAAGAGAGAAAAGAGTGAGAAAGGGTGAGAGTTGTGGGAGGCTTCTTCCTGCCCTTTTTCCCTGCCGCTGCACGAGATTAACCACTTCCTTCTAATCACTTTTCCGGTGATTCTAATGTCATTTCTAGGTAAGAAACCCTAACCCTAATCTGATATAGGGTTGTAAACATTGTAAATGATGAAATAGCTAATCTATCTCATTCTCTAGGTCGCCAAATCATCATAGGCGAAAGCCTAGCAAATCTATCGAGTTTACTACGCTCCTACGGCATAAGGTGTGGACTTTAGATGCATAGATTATGGTTTTCAATGCTTTCAATGTCAGATAATGATAGATTCATGATCTGCATGCAATTGTACATGTACAAAGTGCTGTCCATTTTATTTTTCGATTATACGTTAACTATGTTGAATATACTGTATTCCTCGTATTTGTAGAAAATACCGTATACGTACAAATTTTGAAAGTGTGTTTGCCATGATAAATGATTTTATGAACATGCTATATATGAGTGTAATACTTACTCGGTGAAAGAATTCGCCCTAATACATGTTTTGGCTAATGTACGTTATGTATGTTAATAAGTGTATTCTAAGTGTTTGTGAAAATGACCGAATGAGTATAGAATTCGCGTTCGTGCTCGCTATGAGTAATTGTCATGGATATATGATTGTTGTATAGGCGATACCCCTTTGACAAAAGGACTTGCCCTAAATCACGCCATGGCCAATATACACTAGATATGTTAAAAATGTGTAGCCCAAGTGTTTGAGGAAATGACTGAATGAATATGAAACTTGGATTCCTGCTTACCATGACTATCCATCGTGGGTGCACGCGTGTTATCCATGGGGCAGCTCCCTAGTGAAAGGATTTGGCCTAATACCTATGTGATCAACATACATCAGGTATGTTGATGTATGTAATCTAAAGTATTTGTTGAAATGTTTGAATGAGTAGTAGTTAGTGAATTGTAATGTATAAGGGTGTAGAGATGGGATTCTCAACTACCTTAGAGATGTATATGATTTCCTCCATGTTGTTTGTTTAGTTTAACCGCTTACTTATGAAATATATGTGTTTATATTTCCTGTTTATATTGTGCTTTATAACATGCTTTATAACATGCTTGAATTACTTTGTTTATTCTGATTTACTCTACATGCTTATGAATAAGGATTGATTATGTTTAGGGCTATGATTATAGTCTAGGCAATCAGAAACGGAATTGAATTCGTGGTTGAGATTCATTCGCCACGAGAGATGTGTTCGACGAACCCAAGTCGTACTTTGGTTGGCGATAGTGGCTGGCCACACGAAGTGCTTATGCACTTCATGTTGTTCAACTTGTCATGCGCTCGAGCTAGCAGAGCTCGTCAAGTAACCCGATCTGTCTAATGTACGTTCACCATGTTTGGATTCCTTTGCTTGAACCTAGGGTACCAAACTTACCAGTGAAATCCCGTTAACCATGGTACCTTGTTCCGCTAAGACTCATGAGCCGGGCATGGTGATACGGGACACTGTGGTCGAGCTGTCGGCCTATGTTGGGGCCACGTGCCTCCCTGTAGTGTCCATTGAGCAACCAGACTCGTGAGCCGATTATGGTGGTATGGGACACTATATTCGAGCTGTCGGCCTACACTGATTGGTGATGAGCCCTTTGTAGTGACCTCGAGCATACTCTAAATTTGCGGAGAGGCGACGAGTTTTGCCGCGGTGAATAGAGTATGAACTAGGCCTGTATCAATTTAGTGATGAACCATTAAAAGGTGATGGGAGAGTGGTGTAACGATTGCATGTAACAGCCCTGACAGCCTTTGCAGCGCCCTAGAACCACACTATCGTATAAGATTATCTAGGTTTGACGACCCTAGAATGGATCATGTTTGGGAATGATACAAGGGAGGTACCTTAGTTTCCTAATCCTGCTGTTTGAAATGGACTAATAACAACTCGGTAATCATGCTCATCATCGCACTGCATGTGCCTGGAAGATGTGGAGTACTGAGGAATGAACGCATGTTGTGGATGTAAGATGGTTCCGCATGAGGGAGTATGTCGGTGAGGGCATGCATCATGACTGTATTTCATACTTGCATTAATAAGAGTAGTTAGGATTGTTTGATTTTACTGCTTTATCATTATTGTTTGACTGTTTTGATAACATGTCAACCTATGCTTTATTGTTCCACTGAGTTGATAACTCACTCCCACGTTACGGGACGGTGTTGTACACACCAACCAGACTTGTTTAAGTTTAAGATGATGGCGATGCTGCGAAGCGGAGCCGGACTTTTATGAGGATGAGGAGGATTCCTCCTTTATGCAGTTTTCAGGCGGGTTCTTGTGAGCCGTGTCCTGATTGAAGGGGCTTTTTGGGATATTGACTAGATGACCTTACACAACTTGGTATAATTTGAAATTGTACTTGTAATGAATTAACCTGGTAACATTATCATACTCTGGAGACTCATCATAGTTTATATATTTTACATATCTATCACAGTCTCTTCCGCTTGTAAATTTAACTGTCTCTGGAGTATGATATGCTGTTTTAGTATAATTCCATTCATGTTTTAATGCTCTCATCATAATCATCATTATCTATATGCATAAGTGATGCGTTGGAACTCAGGAGCTGAGCTTTGCTCGACCCCCAATTTTCAGGGCTTTACAATTCGAGAAGCAAAAGGATTGCGAAAGACAAGGTCATGTATTCTCCCTTATGCGAATGAATAAAAGCGTAAATTTTCAATTGACTTCGAATTTCAAGAGAAATTCAGGAGATACAATCGAAGAAGAAAGAAAAATGAATGGCTCAAAGAACAAGTTGTAGAAGACGGTTGATAAAGGAGAAATTGTTAAGGTGTACGACATAAAAGAAGAAATAAGAATACACGGGCCTGATTAGTTCAAGACTGGGGGCAAAGTTAATCTTGGGCAAAAGTATGAGATAATACGGTGTCAGTATATTTGTTAAAGGTCACAACATCATGATTTTGATTACGAAGATTCCTAGAGCAATGCTTCCTAATCAAAAGGGGGCATGACAGGTGAGTAAAGATAGGTAAGTAAAAAACTGTGAAATGTGTTTCTCACCATAGAATGTATTTCTTTTGTGTATTTGAATGAAATGTAGGCTTGCAAGCATATTAAGTCATCGCCAAAGTAAGACAGGTAAGTAAGAAACTATGAAATGTGTTTCTCACCATAGAATGTATTTCTTTTGTATATGAATAAAATGCAGGCTTTCAAACATATTAAGTCATCGCCAAACGCGAAGCACCAATGGCAATCGCCAAATGAAAAGCCAATCGCCAAAATTAGCAACTATTGCTGTCATCATCAATCGCTTATCAAAAATATTATCATCACCAAAAATTACATTCTCAGAACATATCAGCAGCGGCAAAATATCAATTATTAATTCTTAGAACATTATCAGCAGTGGCGATGTATAAATTATTGATTCACTATTCATGACAGTTAAATTAGCAGTGGAATAAGCCTATATGGCCAACCACGCAAATCTTATGATAGCGATGATAAATGATCATTTAAGGCAACCTAGCCAAGCCTATATGGCCAACTACGCAGAAGACCTACAAAGTTTCAATGATTTAAAAAGCCTGAAATTGGCCAGCCCGAAATTGGCGGTAAACTATCTTGCTCCTTGAGCCCAGTCCAAAATTGCCAGTAAATTATCTTGCTCCTTAAGCCTTGCCCGAAATTGGCAGTAAACTATCTTGCTCTTTGAGCCCAGTGTCAAGTCCAATTTAGTCAAATCTGGTCGTCTAGTTCAGTCAAGTCTAGTCGAGTCAAGTTCAGTTCAGGTTAAGTCCTGTCCAGTCAGAGTATGGTCAGTCAAGAGTATGTGTAACATCAAAATGCTGCAGATGGACAAATATGCAATTGCCTGATGGAAATTTTAAATGTTGAGTAAACAACATGCAAAAAATGCGTTTCTCTTGAATTAAGCTCAAACTATAGCAATAGCAAATGTCTTTAAGATATTGGCAATTATCTACTTAAAATTTTAAGTCTTCAAGGTCAATTAGTATGTTGACGAAAGCTGTAAGGTCTTTTTGTCTCTCGCCTTCTTAATGAATAGATAAATATTATCGCACAAGATTCTCAAAACAGGGCAGAGAATAAACTAGTGAAGAATTATCATTCTCTTTCGGACAATATAAAGATTCAGATATATTCTTTGGATTCATTAAAGGAGCAACAAAGATTATCCATCCTTCAGGAGTATCGACAGGCTTTACTTCAGAAATATTATCTTCTGAAGAAATCTTTATGTAAAATTGACCTAGAAAGGGGGCAGGATCTATGTCTTCAACGTAATCTATACCTTGGTCTTTCTGATAATCTCTTATGCACGGTGAAGAAATTCATATACCGAGAATTATGAGTAGTGATATCGCAACACTCTAAGTACCAGATCTGATGGAGACAAAGAACAAACGGAATCATCATCAGTAACTTCTATGTCCTTTGAAAAGCTAATAAGTGAAAATTGAAAGAAGTCTTGTCTATTTTTCAGAATCAGCAAAGATCCCAGGAAAAGTCTATGAAGAAAGGCCGAGGAACAGTAACTAGAAAAGACTTGACAAAAGACTTAGTGGTCGAACCATTGGAGTTGGAGATGACATCTCTAAGATCGCAATATAAAGAATACAAAGAATGCAATGTGAAGCACGATGACAAAGCGCAAAGATGAAATGATTAAATCATTATCATATTGCGAATATCACAATCAGCCTAAAAAGAAGAGAAGTTTTCAATATATATTTCAGAATTATCAAGGCTTCATGAAGCTAAATTGGAAAATTATAATGTCTTGAGATACTAATTTCGATCAATTTGGCAGGAAAGAAAGATTGGATTATGTAGATCATGAATAAAAGAAACAATCGAAAAAGTTGTTGTGATAGGGCCCACATTAAAGAACAACCCCGTAGATATAAGTTAAAGAAAAGAGTTGCCGGAGTTGATCATAGAGACCGTTGCAGCAGCAGCAATGTTAAAAGATAGTTTTCTGATCAAGTTGCTTAAAGATGAAGTTGCCACAACTATTACAGTGACAAGTTTCGATGAAAAGAAAATGTTATCTTCTTTACTAAAACATCTGCTCGACGCTGCTGGCCAGGGGCATTCAAGTCTTCCGATCAAGCGTGATCATCGATCGAGATCATTCAAGTCTTCCAATCGTGCGTGATCATTCAAGTCTTCCAATCGACCGCGATCATTCAAATCTTTCATTCGAGTGCGATCATTCAAGTCTTCTAATCGACCGTGATCATTCAAATCTTCCATTCGAGCGCAATTCAATAATTAAGTAATTAAGTACTAAACTGAATTAATCGGTAGATTAGCTTAAACGACTTTCTATACGAACTACAAGACTCAAAACCAGTAGAATTGCTAACTCTACATTACCTAAAAACCTAGGATCAATCTCAAAACCCAGTTGCTCTCGGGAGCACATTGAAACTCCGCATCAGACATGGACTGCACGTTGAAAGTCTGATAATCGTAAAACTATACAGTTATGACCACCTTACTAGGCTTGACAACCATCGCGGGAATCGAGCCCAAATAGTGTCAGAAATGCACAACTAGAGCCCTTAGTAAAGTGTGTGAGAAACACGAATATCTTTAGAAAATGAACTCAGATTTAAGTAAATAGGGTCATTCACTTGCAGGCCAAATTTAAGGTTTCAGACCATCAGATTCTAACCTAACTACACTCTTGGATTAGGAAAATTTTCCTACACAGGTCAGTGTACTTGTGGCCCTAATTGGGAGACGATGACTATTGAACTGAAACTGGTCCTCCATGATCGATCCACTAATCCGATCGCATTGAAATCTTAACCTGACATAGATCCATCATCAAGAAACTTTTTCCAGACCGTATATAGGTAATGGGCCTCCAGATGAGCTCCGTTGGCCCGAAATAGACGACTTTTGGCTATAACCTAATTATATCATGGCCTTGGGGCCTTTGACTTCACTTATGGGCCTATATAATGCCCTAAACCCACTATTCTCTCATTCCATATGAATTTCCCAAACCCCAAGAGGGAGAAGAGAGAAAAGAGAAGGAGAAAGTGAGGAGAAGTGAGAGAGAGTTGCGGTTTGTTGCTAGGATTCATTCCCACCACTCCACGTGTTGAATCCCCTCTTCCGTGTCGCTATACTGGCGATTTCGACTCCATTTTAAGTAAGAAATCCTAACCTTAATCTGTTTTATGTATCTAAATAGGTAGATCGGTGAAATAGCTAAGTTATTCCATGCTATAGGTAGCCGTTGTGCCGTAGACAAAGGCGTAGTGTACGAACCAAGTTCGTAATCGGCATACCAACGAAAGGTGCAGACTATAAATATTTAGGTTATGGTTTTCAAGGCTTTCAATGTCAGTTAATGATTTATGACTGACTTGATTGCTGTCACATATACTTAGATACGATGTTTCCCTTATATTACACATATATATGAACTATGTTGAATATAATGCATTCCATGTGTTTGTTAAAATGTTTGAATGAATATGGAATTATTATTTGTGCTTGCCATGATTATTGAGTGAGAATACATGATTGTTGTATGTGTGACAACTCCTTATGAAAGGATTTGCTATAATATATGTTATACTAATCTATTACATATACGTCAATATGTGTAGCCTAAGTGTTTGATAAAATGTCTGAATGAGAAGTTGCTTATTGAAATGTATTTAATAAGGGCATTAACATGGGATTCTCAATTACCGTATTTATAGTTACAGTTTCCTTCATGTAATCTATCTCACTACTACGTGATTTATGGATGAAATGCTTATGTATAATAACATGTGCACTATGTGTTTGTTAAAATGTTCAAATGAGATTTCTATTTGAATTGGTTGTCACATGTTGTCTTGACTGTCACATATGAATACCTATTGTATTTGAGTATGATTGAGACTAATACATAGTCCAAGCAATCGGTAACGATTTACTATCAATGGCTGAACTAGTTTCGCCACAATGGATACATTCAATGAATCCGAGTCGCACAGTAGTTATTGACAATGGTTAAGCCACGAGGAGTGCTTATGTGCTCCATGTCGATTAATTTAACGTGCGCTCATACCAGTCGGGCTTATCAAGTAACCCAATTGGCCTAATGTATGTTTACCATGTATGGACATTACTGCTTGAATCTAAGGTACCACTTACCAATGCAAAGCCTGATTAACCTTGGTATCACGATCCGCTATGACTCATGAGTTGGACATGGTGGTATGGGACACCGTGGTCGAGCTGTCGGCCTACGCTGGGGTGATGAGCCTCCCCGTAGTGTCCATTGAGCAACCTAAACTCGTGAGCCAAATACGATGGTATGAGACACTATATTCGAGCCATCGGCCTACGCTAAGGTGACGAGCCTTCCCCTAGTGACCTCGAGTATAAACTAAGGCCTACGCTGAGATGACGAGCCTCTTCATAGTGACCTGAACTTGTCTATCCACTACTTTCAAATCAGGGGTGACGTTGCCCTATAACTTGCCTATCGTATGTGATTAACTAGGATTGACGATCCTAGATAGATCATTGTTTGAGTAAATGATTGTAACGCCCTAAAAATCGGGGGTCGTGCAGGTGCCCAACCCCCGAGTTCCAACGCATCACTTATGCAAAATAGATAATGATGATTAAATGCTGACCGCATTAGTACATTAAACATGAATGAGATTATACTAAAACAACATATCATACTCCAGAGACAATTGAATTATGCAAGCGGAAGACTGTGATAAGTATATAAAGCATATAAGTAATTGTAAGTCTCCTAAGTATGATCATGTTACCAGGTCAATTAATTACATGTAAAATTCCAAAATATACAAAATGTGTAATGTTATCTAGTCAGCATCCCAGTAACCTCAATGACGCAACTCCAGGTCTAAATAGACCCGCCAGAGAGTTGCATGTAGGAAAACTCCCCATCATCATAAAAGTCAGGCTCCATCTTGCAAGCCTCGACATCACCTGCAACTAAAACAGAGTCTGGTTAGTGTTTCAAAACACCATCCCATAGTGGGAGTGAGTGATCAACTCAGTGGAGGTATAAGGCAAAGGTTAACATGTTATCAATTCAATCAAGCAGTAATGATAAAGCAATACAGCAAGCATTCCTAAGTACTCTGGTTAATGCAAGGATGATATGTTATTATGATGCATGCCCTCGCCTGCACTCCCTCTTACAACAACATCTTACGATCGCGGCATACACCCCTTCATCGATACTTAACACCAACGCTAAAGGCTCGTCACCTTCATCATAGGCCTTAGTTTATACTCGAGGTTACTATGGGAAAGGCTCGTCACCTTAGTGTAGGCCGACAGCTCGAATACAGTCTCCTATACTACCGCATTCGGTTCATGAGTTTTGTTTGCTCACTGGTCACTATGGGAAGGCTTGTCGCCCCGGCGTAAGCTGGCAGCTCGACCACAGTGTCCCATACCACCATGCCTGGCTCATGAGTTTTAGCGGATCAAGATACCAATGTTAAACAGGCTTTTCACTGGTAAGTTTGGTACCTTAGATTCAAGTAGTAGCGTTCATACATGGTGAACATACATCGGACTAATCGGGTTTCTTAACAAGCTCGACTGGTACGAGCGTACGTTGAATTGATCGACATGGAGTTGAAAAGGCCTAGCTATATGTCCTAGGGGGGGTGAATAGGACTATGCCAAATAAAACTTATAACAGCAGAATTAAAAAGAATATGATAGCCAAGATAAATCACAATGCAGGAAAGTAAAACAACCTCAAAAATTAGATCTTGAGAGGTTGATACAAATGTTGTTCTAAGGACAACCTTTCACCAAAAACCAGAGTTTATGGTAGGACAACCTTATTTCTAGAAAGATCTTTGTATCAAATCTCAAACCAAAGAGGAATACAGAATTAAGCACAAACTGAAATAAATTGTAATCACAAATGTATTGTTCTAGGGACAGTCATACACCATAAAAATGGCAGGACAACCTTACTGGAACAACTTTTAAAGGAAATTGAATTTCAAGCAGATAAAGGAATAGTAGAAAGTAAATTCTAAATTATTACAAAATTCCCACAAAGCTTGAATTAAATGATTACAACATTCACCACCATACATACATCCCATAAATAAATAATTAAAGATTAGAAATGTAAATCATTCAATCACAACATAAGGGATTATAGTGGTTCGCCTGTGTGTTCACCAACTGTTAAACAACAGCCACGCAGAATGCTACTCCACTCCTAATATCCACACACAGGGGATACTAGCGTTCACTAACAAAATAGGTTTTCACAGGTTCACCCAAAACCTTTACAATTGTGTCTTTGTCTGTGGGCTTACACAATTAAAAAAAACCCCACTTCTGAGTTTTCCTAGCTCTCCTAGATAACCAATACAACAAGATTTTTCTGGCAAATCTTGAAAGAAACCAAATAGAAAGGAATTTACAATTAAATGTAAAATACCTGATTATCTCCTTTGTTGTAGCAGCCCGGTAGAACTAAGTCAGAGTAAATGATTTGAATGTCCAAGTTCAATGTCCAGTACTCAATTACAATGGTTCTAATTCTAATAGATTTTAAATTAAACCAAATAGGGCTTGCCTTAATTGATTTTAATTCTAAAGAAAGAGAATAACAATTCCTCTTATCAAATTAAATTGGAATAGCAGAAACAAAATCAATTAAATAAAGCTAAAGAAAGAGAATATAAAATAAGCACACTTAGCTTAGATGGAGCACAAAATTATCTCTCAGAAGTTTGACGAAGATTGGCTTGAATGGATTAATTAATTCACATCATTCTTCTGAGATTCGTGCACAATTTATAGGTGAGCAGATCGCGTCTTCGACTGGTCTAGGGAGCTCTTCGACTAGTCGAAGAAGTAACATATTTGAAAAAAATCAGGCACGATAAGCTTTGAACGTTCTACGACTGGTCGAAGGTCTTCTTCGACTGGTCGTAGGTCACCTTCGACTGGTCGAAGGTCTCCTTCAACTGGTCGAAGACCCTGTAAATAATATCTGGACTTTAAGTCGAAGATTTTCGACTGGTCGACGATGCAGTCAACACTGTTCCTTCGGCTAGTCGAAGAGATTCCTGGACTGGTTGAAGGCTAACTGAAAATATCTGAATTTTGTAACAACCTCACGACTGATCGAGGAAATTCTTAGACTGGTCGAAGCAAGGCTAGGACTAGTCGAAGAAAGCCTAGGATAAGTCTTCGGACGGCATAAACTCATGTGACAGATACATATGACTTATGTATCTAAAGTGGCCTACTCCTAAGGTCAACCTATGGTCAAACAAACCTCAATTAGAAGTAAGGACATTGAAACATTAGGAACAAGTGACCTTGAAGTTTAAGCCTTGATGTGTTTAATCTGATGTAGTTCAATCTTGAAATCTTAATGTAGCTTAGCCTTGAAAGTCTCTTGTGTTCTTTATGAACTGCCTTGTACACTTTGTGAATCATACATTCTTGAGACTTGTCTTGTGAGCAGTACATGCAGTCAAGATTGATCTTTGTACTTGTGAGCTTTGCCTGTTGTAATCTTTGCTTGTTGTGATCTTTACTTGTTCATGAATGTTGATCTTTGAGAGAGCTTCACTTATCCAAGTTATATAACAGTGATTTTGGTATCACAAATTTGACAACCGACAGGGATATAGACTATAGCACTTACAATCTCCCCCTTTGTCAAATTAGTGACAAAACACATAACCAAGATAAACATAGAGTAAAATAATTGGTTAAAGGATCATGAACTAGTTAATATCAACTGGCTTACCTGCAAATCAATATATATACTCTCCCAATATTCAACATTCAACCACTCCACTCATAATCACGTTACTCCCTCTGAGTAACAAAACCAATGTTACTCCTCTCACAATCACATTGTTAAGAACAAACCATTCTCTCCCTTTTTGTCACAATATGACAAAGGAAACAATAACAAGGAGAACTAAAAAGAGATATATGAGAGTAATAATGAGTATATTATAGCAGAAACACAGATAGTATCCAACTCAAAATTAGCATAGTTTCACAAAGAACAAATACCCAGCATAAAAGAAAAATAGTATCCAACTCCAAATCAGACAACTTAGTGCTAAGTATTAAAGTTATTACAAATCAGAAAATCCCATATAGACTAGTCAGAACTAGAACTAGATGACGGAGCAGGAATAGAGGGATCAAGTTGGTGCATGCCTTTGTTCGATCGCCTAAGATATTTGCGTATGTACTTGAATTGCAAATCATGAGCAACGGACATGTTTTCCATCTTTTCATTTATATTCTCAACTTTACCCTCCAATGCACTCAGACGTGCATCAAAATCAGATGGTTCAAAATCTGGATCATTTGTTGAATCAGAATCTAGTTCCTCAAAAATGTCATCCATATTAATGTCATCACCAGCTTTTTCATGACCACCACCACCATTACCACCTTGTTCAGGAAGTAATTCCAGCTTCATCTTATTGAGATTAGAATTGTTGAAAATCAGATGATGGATAGGTGCCTTATTTACTGGCATATCGACTAACATATGTGTAGCCAATACAGTCATTAAATAACTAAAAGGAATGTCACTATGACCAGGATGGAGTCTAAACTGAAGAATGAAATGACAGATTAAGGATGGTAAACAAATCTGAGTACCACTGGAAATAGCATGAATAACACGAACCATAAACGAAGTCAAGTCAGTTTTATTACCCGAACGAGGATACAGATTAGACATAAAGATTCTGTGGAGAACTCTGTATTTGGGTACAAATACCTTGCGGGAAGCGCATTCCCTTTACGAGTCCAATGAACATCCATGTTGCACAAGTCTCTAGTGAGTATACGTTTTTCAGAAACTGAGGGTTTATCAGTCAAGTTATGAATAGGAATGCCCTCATCATTCACAGGAATGTCCATGAGGGCTGAAATTAAATGACGATCAATGTCAAATGGCCCATCACTAGTAGATATTTTAAAAGTTAAATTATCCTGTGAAAAGTCACTAATACATGTAAACATGGATTGGGCAATGGACTGGTGTGCAGACCCACCCTAATGTAATAAGTTAACCCAACCTACAGCTTCAAGCATAGGAAGGATGTCAAAAGGTGCAATATGATTAATATCAACAGGATGTTCAGCAATAACATTGCGTGATCTAATGTCCGTAACATAAGATGGATCATTATTGGGAACAAGAAGATGACGCTTGGTCAATCTGGAGGAAGAAGAAGGACCACGGGAAGTAGTTTTTCTACCTCTAGAAGCCATATGCAACAACAATAATAAGGAAATAAGAAGTTGCAAAAGATTGAGAAGTGGGTTTACTCAAAACAGATTTTTCAAAATCCAAACCCCAAATCTCAATGAAATCCAAAATAGAAAGCTTCAAGTTAGAAAACAAAGCAATCTAGACACAGATTTGTAAGAAAAACGCAAATGGAATACTAACCTTGAAGAACAAGAACAATGGGTTCGAAAAGTCGAAGCTCAGCTCTTTAGAAAAGAAAAACGAAATGAGGAAGAAAGCAAAAACCCCAATTTTTAAGTGATTCCCGAGATCTATGACTGGTCGTGTGTATCTACGACCGGTCGAAGGTCGACTGGTCGAGTATACTCACGACAGGTCGAAGAATGTCCATAAATTAATATTTCTTGCAATTTATTCAAAAATTGGAATTCAACCTAGCAAATATATATAAGTAGGCATAAATAATCATTTTAAAATGTACATGCCAAGATCAAATTTTATCTTTTTGAACCTGCTTTTATCGAGAGGTTTTGTAAAAATGTCAGCTCGCTGATCTTTGGTAAGAATATATTCCAGAGATATAACTTTTTCTTCTACCAATTCCCGAATATAATGAAATCTAATGTCAATGTGCGTAGTACGAGAATGCTGAATAGAATTTTTTGAAATATTTATCACACTGGAATTATCACAATGTAATAACATAGAATCCTGTTTAATTCCATAATCACTTAGCATTCGTTGCATCCAAACAAGTTGTGTACATGCATTACCAGCTGCGATATACTCAGCTTCAACTGTTGAAAGTGATATAGAATTTTGTTTCTTACTAAACCAGGAAACTAGACAATTTCCAATGTAAAAGCAACCACCATTGGTTGATTTTCTATCATTTAGATTACCAGCCCAGTCAGCATCTGAGTACCCGGCTAATTGGACACTAGTCTCATGAGGATACCAGAGACCGAGATTTACAATACTTGCGACATATCTAATAATCCGCTTGACAGCAATCAAGTGAGATTCTTTTGGATCAGATTGATATCTTGCGCAAATACCAGCACTTAGAGAAATATCAGGTCTACTAGTAGTTAAATATAACAAACTACCAATCATACTCCGATAAAGTTTTGAATCAACATTTTTACCATTAGAGTCTTTTGAGAGTTTCAAGGTAGTACTCATGGGAGTATCGAAATTCTTGCCATTCTCAAATCCAAATCTCTTGATTAGATTCAAAGCATACTTGGATTGATAAATGAATATTCCTTTAGGTTGTTGCTTTACTTGCAATCCAAGGAAATAAGTCAATTCCCCAACCATGCTCATTTCGAACTGTGATTTCATCAAATCTATAAACTCAGTAATCAAGTCAGTACAAGTTGATCCATAAATGATATCATCAACATAAATCTGTACTATTAAGATATGATCATTATGTTTTTTAACAAATAGAGTTTTATCAACAGATCCCATTTGAAAATTATGACTTAAAAGAAATTTTGTTAGTTTTTCATACCATGCCCTAGGTGCTTGTTTTAATCCATAAAGTACCTTTTTAAGCCGATACATATGATCAGTATTTTTGGGATCTTCAAAACCCATTGGCTATTCAACATATACTTCTTCATGTAAATCGCCATTTAGAAAAGCACTTTTCACATCCATTTGGTATATCTTTATCTTTCTAAAACATGCAATGGATATAAATAGTCTGATAGATTCAAGACGTGCTACTGGTGTAAAAGTTTTATCAAAATTAATTCCTTCAATTTGAGTATAACCTTGTACCATTAGTTTGGCCTTGTTTCTAATTATATTTCCACACTCGTCAGACTTATTTTTGAAAATCCATTTTGTTCCAATGATGTGTTTATCTTTAGGTCTTGGTACGAGATACCAAACATCATTTCTTATGAATTGGTTAAGTTCTTCTTGCATCGCAACAATCCAGTTCTCATCAGCAAGAGCTTCTTTTACATTAGATGGTTCTATTTGGGATGTAAAACATACATAATTACATATATCCTTAAGTTGTCTACGGGTGAGAACACCGGTGAGAGGGTTTCCAAGAATTTGAGTGGTTGGATAATCTTTAACAGTCCTCAACTCAGAGTCAGTCTGATTTGATGAAGTATCGGGTTTATCAATGATTAGAACTTCATCATTATCTGAATTAGGGATTGGCGTATTTAAGTGATCATCAATGACAACATTGAAGGACTCTTGAATCACACCAGTTCTTTTGTTTAAAACCCTATAAGCACGACTGTTTAAGGAATATCCTAGAAAAATCCCTTCATCACTCTTTGTATCGAATTTTTCCAAATTTTCATGATCTCGTAAAATATAGCACTTGCTGCCAAAAACTCGAAAGTATTTGACAGTAGGCTTTTTATTGAACCATAATTCGTAAGCCATTTTATTATTATCTTTGCTAGTGTAGACTTGGTTAATAATATAGCAAGTGTCTGATCTTTGACAAATTTGACCACTTAAAGATTTTAGAGAGCTTCATGCTATTCAACATGACATTAGCAATTTCTTGAAGCACCCTATTCTTTCTTTTCACAATTCCATTTTATTGTGGAATTTTGGGAGCTGAGAATTCATGTGATATTCCTTGGTCGGTACAGAACTTCTCAAAATTGCTATTCTCAAATTCAGATCCATGATCACTACGAATCTTACTGATTTGAGAGGATTTTTCAGTTTGAATCCTTTTGAGAACTTTTCTTACTTCTTCAAGGGTTTCAGATTTATCCCTTAAGAAGACTACCCAAGTGAATCTGGTAAAGTCATCAACTATTACCAGTATATACTTTTTCCCTCCTCGACTTTCCATTCTGGTAGGTCCTATTAGATCCATATGGAGGAGTTCGAGTGGTCTTGATGTGGTATTTGAATTCACCTTTTTGTGTGAGTTCCTTGTTTGTTTGCCTATCTGGCACTACCACAATTTATCTAATTTCTGAAGTTTGGGTAAACCTCTTATAAGTTCTTGTTTGCTCAATCTATATAAATTTCAATAATGTACATGTCCAAGATGTTTGTGTCATAAATCAGTCTCGTCTGTATGGACCATGTAACATGTTTGATTAGATGAGCTGGATTCGCTAATGATATAGCAATTTTCGAACGTTCTACGTCCAGTTAATATTACAGAACCCTTATTATTTAGTATCTCATAGCTTTGATTAGAGAACCGAACACTATGGTTATTATCACATATTTGAGATATGCTAAGCAAGTTATGTTTTAAGCCTTCAACATATAAGACGTTTTTAAACATAGAAAGATTAAAAAGTTGAACCGTACCTTGGCCTATAATCTTGCAGTTGCTACCATCACCAAATGTGACTGAACCATCAGTTATATCTTTTAGATCCGTGAATAAAGCTTTGTCACCTATCATATGCCTGGAGCATTCACTGTCTAGGTACCACTTTGAATGACTTGTTGCTTTGAAAGCAGTGTGAGCAACCAAGCAGGTGACTTTAGGAACCCATTTCATAACTATTTTGGGTTTAGGAACATAGTTGGTCTTCTTTTGTTTATAGTTGTAAGAATAACCTATAGAGTTGGATTTTAGGAGCTCCTTGAGTAAATCTACTATCTTTTCAGCTAGTGGATTTCGTTTCTGATTAAAGTTGACATGACTGCTTCTAGGTTTTTGAAGAGTTTTTGAATTTCTAGAAAAACCTTGATAAGTACTTTTCCCTTTTGAGTTTGAGGACTCTCCTTTCACAAACATAGGAGGAGTATACTTTTGTTTAAGAGACAAATTTTTATCATAGCCCAACCCGGGTAGATCGCCACATTTTCTTAATCCAGATAAAAGTTTTTCTAGCTTTGGATCACCTTGGGCATATTTCCATGTGTCCTTTAGACTCAGGAGAGAAGATACTTCATTTTTGAGATTTTCAATTTCAGATTTCAAATCAACAATTAGGGAGTTTTTGAATTCCAAATCGCATTTTGATTTTTCAAAACAATCTGAAATTTGTGATTTTTCTAAGATAAGTGATTCAAAACATTCTTTGAGTTTAGAAAACTTTTCTTTTTAAAGTTTAAGTTTGACAGCAATTTTACAACTTTCCTTATATAGGGCACTGTAAGCGTCTTGAAGATCATCTTCATTTTCACATTCACTACTCAGATTTTCTTCACTTGTGAATTTGGCTAAAGTCATAAGAGCTTTAACTTCATTCCCTAACTCAGTTTCAGAATCTTCTGATTTAGAAGAAGCTTCAGACTTAGATGATTCATCCCATGTAGCCAACATACCCTTCTTCTTGGGTTTGTCCTTTTTAGGACATCTATTTGCTAAGTGCCCATATTCTTGACAGTTGTAGCATTGACTATCTTTTAAAGATTTTCGAGTTTTGGGTCTAAACTTTTTTTATCATTCGATTTTTGAAAATCAATCCTTTTCTTGCTTTTGAAAATCTTGTAAATTTTTTTTAGCTAAAGGAGCTATATCATCTTCTGAATCAGAATTTTCTTCTGAATTACATTTAGAGAATTTTAGAGCAATCGATTTTCCTTTAGGAGCTTTAAAGTTTAACTCGTAGGTTTGTAAAGAACCAACTAGTTCTTCTACCTTCATATTATCCGTATCACGAAGTTCCTGGATCGCGGTTACTTTAGAATTGAACCGTTCAGGAAGTGAGCGTAATATCTTTGCACACACTTTACTTTCTGGGATTTTATCGCCAAGACCCCACATTGAGTTTACAATGTCATTTAGTCTAGTGTAAAAGTCCATAAACATTTCATTTTCCTCCATATGAATTTCTTCAAATTTGATTGTGAGGAGTTAGACTTTAAACTTTTTGACAATTGATGTACCCTCGTGTGTCATTTCTAGTATATCCCAAGCTTGCTTTGCAGTATCACAGGATATGATTCTTTTGAACTCATCCGGTGATAGTGTGTAAGTGATTGCATTTAGTGCTTTAGCATTGGCACTATACTCACTTTTCTGAAGGGTGGTCCATAAATAGTAAGCAGGTACAGACATAGTTTTTGAACCGTCGGATTTAGTTACTTCAATGGTAGGAGTTTTCCGTTCGGTCACTATGGTTCGCCACACACTCTCATCCATTGATTTTAGGAAGATCCTCATTCTGGCTTTCCAATAGGCATAGTTGGAGCCATCAAATGGTGGCGGCCTAGTGACTGAAAGGCTATCAAAATTTGACATTTTTTTATATAGCTTAGATCGTTAGCTCAAGAAATAAATCCAAAATAAAAGGCAATAAGAACGAGCTATTAGGCTCTGATACCACTTGAAAAGGCCTAGCTATATGTCCTAGAGGGGGGGTGAATAGGACTATGCTAAATAAAACTTATAACAGCGGAATTAAAAAGAATATGATAGCCAAGATAAATCACATTGCAAGAAAATAAAACAACCTCAAAAATTAGATCTTGAGAGGTTGATACAAATGTTGTTCTAAGGACAACCTTTCACCAAATACCAGAGTTTATGGTAGGACAACCTTATTTCTAGAAAGATCTTTGTATCAAATCTCAAACCAAAGAGGAATACAGAATTAAGCACAAACTAAAATAAATTGTAATCACAAATGTATTGTTCTAGGGACAGCCATACACCATAAAAATGGCAAGGCAACCTTGTTGGAACAACTTTTAAAGGAAATTGAATTTCAAGCAGATAAAGGAATAGTATAAAGTAAATTCTAAATTATTACAAAATTCCCACAAAGCTTGAATTAAATGATTACAACATTCACCACCATACATACATCCCACAAATAAATAATTAAAGATTAGAAATGTAAATCATTCAATCACAACACAAGGGATTATAGTGGTTCGCCTGTGTATTCACCAACTGTTAAACAACAGCCACATATAATGCTACTCAACTCCTAATATCCTCACACAGGGGACACTAGCGTTCACTAACAAAATAGGTTTTCACAGGTTCACCTAAAACCTTTATAATTGTGTCCTTGTCTGTGGGCTTACATAATTAAAAAAACCCCACTTCTGAGTTTTCCTGGCTCTCCTCAGATAACCAATACAAAAAGATTTTTCTGGCAAATCTTGAAAGAAACCAAATAGAAAGGAATTTATAATTAAATGTAAAATACCTGATTATCTCCTTCGTTGTAGCAGCCCGGTAGAACCAAGTCAGAGTAAATGATTTGAATGTCCAAGTTCAATGTCCAGTACTCAATTACAATGGTTATAATTATAATAGATTTTAAATTAAACCAAATAGGGCTTGCCTTAATTGATTTTAATTCCAAAGAAAGAGAATAACAATTCCTCTTATCAAATTAAATTGGAATAGCAGAAACAAAATCAATTAAATAAAGCTAAAGAAAGAGAATATAAAATAAGCACACTTAGCTTAGATGGAGCACATAATTATCTCTCAGAAGTTTGACGAAGATTGGCTTGAATGGATTAATTAATTCACATCATTCTTCTGAGATTCGTGCTCAATTTATAGGTGAGCAGATCGCATCTTCGACTGGTCTAGGGAGCTCTTCGACTAGTCGAAGAAGTAACAGATTTGAAAAAAATCGGGCACGATAAGCTTTGACCGTTCTACGACTGGTCGAAGGTCTCCTTCGACTGGTCGTAGGTCACCTTCGACTGGTCGAAGGTCTCCTTCGACTGGTCGAAGACCCTGTAAATAATCGCTGGACTTTGAGTCGAAGATTTTCGACTGGTCGACGATGCAGTCGACACTGTTCCTTCGACTGGTCGAAGAGATTCCTGGACTGGTCGAAGGCTAACTGAAAATATCCGAATTTTATAACAACCTCATGACTGATCGAGGAAATTCTTAGACTGGTCGAAGCAAGGCTAGGACTAGTCGAAGAAAGCCTAGGACAAGTCTTCGGACAGCCCAAACTCATGTGACATATACATATGACTTATGTATCCAAAGTGGTCAACCTATGGTCAAACAAACCTCAAATAGAAGTAAGGACATTGAAACATTAGGAACAAGTGACCTTAAAGTTTAAGCCTTGATGTCTTGATGTAATTCAATCTGATGTAGTTCAATCTTGAAATCTTGATGTAGCTCAGCCTTGAAAGTCTCTTGTGTTCTTTATGAACTACCTTGTACACTTCGTGAATCATACATTCTTGAGACTTGTCTTGTGAGCAGTACATGCAGTCAAGATTGATCTTTGTACTTGTGAGCTTTGCTTGTTGTGATCTTTGCTTGTTGTGATCTTTACTTGTTCATGAATGTTGATCTTTGAGAGAGCTTCACTTATCCAAGTTATATAACAGTGATTTTTGCATCACAAATTTGACAACCGACAGGGATATAGACTATAACACTTATAGGAGTGCGTAAGCATTCCGCATGGCCTAACCACTGTCGATAATCACCGTACGACTCGGATTCATCGAACGTATCTCGTGTGGCGAAACGACCTGAGCCACTATTTCGGGAATCATTACCGATTGCCTGGACCACTTCATAGCCCCAATTACACTCCATGCGATAGAATTCACATATGATAGTCAAAGTCAACATGTGACCATCAATCCAACTATGAATTTCATTTGAACATTTTAACAAACACATAGTGTACATGTTAACATACATGGACATTTCATCCATAAATCACATAGTAGTAAGATAAGTTACGTAAAGGAACTGTAACTATAGGTAAGGGAATTGAGAATCCCATCTCAACACCCCCATTACATACATGTAAACAAGCATTTTCTCATTCAAGCATTTTGTCAAACACTTAGACTACACGTATTACATATATGTAATAAATTAGTTAAAACACATATTATAGCAAATCCTTTCACAAAGAAGTTGCCACGTATACAACGATCATGTATTTGCAACAATAATCATGGCAAGCACAAATCATAATTCCATATTCATTCAAACATTTCCACAAACACTTGGAATGCATTATAATCAACATAGTTTACATATATATGTAATATATGGGAAACATCGTATCTAAGCATATGTGATAGAAATCAAGTCAGTCATAAATCATTAACTGACATTGAAAGACTTGAAAACTATAACCTAAACGTTTATAGTCCACACCTTCCACCGGTAAACACGTAACGAACTCAGTTTATATGCTAAGTCTTTGTCTACGGCACAACGACAACCTATAGCATGAAATAGGTTAGCTATTCTACCATCTGCTCTATTTGAATCCCTAAAATAGGTTATAATTAGGATTCCTTACCTAAGAACAAGATCAGAATTACCGGTACGGTGATACAGGAGCGGTGGTTAAGCACGTGGAGTGATGGGATCGAATCCCAGGAACTTTCTCTCACTCCCACTCTCTTCTCCTCACTTTCTTCTTCTCTTTCTCTCTCTTCTCTCTCCTAGGTTTAGAATTCGTATGGAATGAGAGAGGGGTGGGTAAAGGCCCTTATATAGGCCCAGAACCGATGGGAATGACCCTAGATCCATGGTATATTTAGGTTATAGCCAAAAGTCGCCTGTTTCGGCTCAACAGAGCACATATGGAGGCCCCTTTTCTGTATGCGATCTAAAGTCTGCATGCGGTCCAGAGTAAGTCCCCCGACATCGGATCTAGATCAAGTTAAGTTTTCAGTCCGATCAGATTTACAGATCGACCGCGGAGGACCAGTTTCAGTTCAACGGTCGTCGTCACTCAATCAGGGCCACAAGTACTCTTACCTGTGTAGGAAAATTTCCCTAATCCGAGGGTGTATTCGGGTTAGATTTTGACGGTCTGAAACCTTAGATTTGGCCCGCAAGCGAACGACCCAAATCACTTAAATCTGAGTTCAATTTCTAAAGATATTCGCGTTTCTCACACACTTCGCTCCGAACTCAAGTTGTGTGTTTCTGAATACTATTAGGACTTGATTTCTGAGATTGTTGTCAAGTCTAGTAAGGCGGTCATAACCGTATAGTTTCGGGGTCATCGAACTTTCGATGCGTGGTCCAGGTCGGATACGAAGTTTCAGTATGCTCCCGAGAGCAACTGGGTTTAGAGATTGATCCTAGATTTTCAGGTAATATAGTGTTAGCGGCTCTGCTAGTTTTGGGTCTTGCAGTTCTTATTTAAAGTAGCTAGTGCTAATTTCATAGATAATCTAGTTTAGCACTTAGTTAATTCTCACCTAATTTGTAAAGGATTTGGTCCTAAGTATTTCTGCCTGAGGTGGTATTCGGGTCTTTGTATGGATTTTTCCGAGATGTTACATTCTACCCCCCTTAAAGAAAAATTTCATCCTCGAAATTAGTACATTTTCGTACTCCTCGAGAATCTGAGGGTAGTTCTTTCGGACCTCGTCTTTTATTTCCCAAGTAGCATCTTCCTCAGTGTGATGCGTCCATAGTACCTTTACAAGAGGAATAACTTTGCTGCGCAGCACCTGTTCCTTCCTATCTAGGATACGCGTCGGTTGTAGTACATAAGTAGCATCCCCACTCAATTGCACCTGCTCTCACTTGATGATGTGAGAAGGATCAGGAACGTATTTCTTCAACATCGACATATGAAACACGTTGTGCACGCCTACGAGTGGTTTGGGAAAAGCCAGACGGTACACTACCACCCCCACTTGATCCGGTATGTGGAATGGGCCAATAAATCTCAGTGTGAGCTTCCCCTTCTTTTCAAACTAAATGACTCCCTTCATGGGGTAAACTTTCAAGAACACATGGTCCCCAACCTCGAATTCTAACGGTCACCTCCTCGTATCAACGGAGCTCTTCTGTCTGCTTTGTGCTGCAAGAAGCCAACGCCTGATAATGTCGATCTTCTCTAAGGTCGCTTGTACTAACTCTGGGCTAATCAAACTCTTCTCACCAACCTCTGCCCAGCAATGTGATGCTCAACAGGGACACTCATACAAGGCCTCATAGGGGCCATGCCAATACTTGCCTAAAACCTGTTATTGTAGGCAAACTCAGCATAAGGAAGACAGTCATCCCAACTGTCCTTGAAATCAAGCATGCAAGCTCGTAGCATATCTTCCAACACCTAATTCACCCGTTCTGTCCGCCCATCTGTCTGTGGGTGGAACGCGGTACTAAACTTCAGCTTTACACCCATTGCTTCCTGGATACAAGTCCAGAAGATAGATGTGAATCGCATGTATCGGTCCGACACGATCTCCATAGGAACTCCATGCAGACGTATTATCTCCTTGATGTACAATCTGGCCAAATCGTCTACAAAGTTCGAAACTCTAATAAGGAGAAAATAAGCCAATTTCGTCAGCCGGTCCTCAATCACCCATATGGAGTCATGTCCCTTCCTCGTCTTCAGTAACCCTGAGATAAAATCCATAGAGATGAAATCCCATTTCCATTTTGCTATGGGCATGGGCTGAAGCAGTCCAGGAGGTCAGTGATGCTCTGCCTTGACCTGCTGGCACGTGAGACAATGTGAGACATAGTCTGCTATGTGGGCCTTCATGTTGTCCTACCAATATGACCTCTTCATGTCTCGATACATATTCGTACTACCAAGATGCATCGCCATCTTCAAATTGTGAGCTTCTTTGAGTACATCCCTTCTCAAGTCATGAAGATTTAGGATGCATAGGCGGCCACAGTAACGTAAACCCCCATCCGTACCAACTCTCCATTTAGAGTCTGCATCGTCACTGGCTTGCTTCCTCAACTCTAATAATCATTCATCCTCACCCTGAGCCACTATGATTCGGTCATCGATGAGTGGCTACATACGAATATGTGCGATGCTCTCGAACGGCTCTTCTACCGTAAGTTTCTGCTCAAAGTCTCGTACAAACTCTACCATATCCCACTCTGCTATCATCAGTGGAGCTGCGAATGTTATCGTCTTCTTGTGGATCAACGCGTCCACCATAAGGCTGGCCTTGCCAGGATGGTAGGAGACCTTGAACTTGAAGTCCTTTAAGGTTTCCATCCACCATCGCTGCCTGATATTCAAGTCTCTCTGTGTGATTATGTATCTAAGGCTCTTGTGATCGTAAAAGACCTCAAACTCCTCTCCGCAGAGGTAATGTCTCCAGATCTTTAATGCAAAGATGACGCCCGTCAACTCCAGGTTGTGCATAGGGTAGTTTTCCTCGTGTTTCCTCAACTGTCGCGATGCATAGGCAATAACCCTGTCCTTCTGCATCAGAACATAACCCAAACCCACACGAGAGGAGTCGGTGTATATAGTATACTTGACCCCTTGCTCTGGTAATACTAGTACAGGGGCAGACGTCAACTTGTCCTTTAGCTCCTAAAAAGCTGCTTCTTCTTTCCCATTCTAGGTGAACTTGAGATATTTCCGAGTCAGCTGAGACAATGGTCTGGCTATCTTGGAAAATTCCTGAATGAATCGTCGATAGTAACCTGTCAAGGCAAGAAAACTCCTCACTTCAGTAACCGAACCAATCTGCTTCCAGTCCTGAACTGCGGCTACCTTAGTAAGCTCTACAACTATCCCTTCCTTAGATACCACATGCCCCAGGAACTTGACTTCTTTTTATAAGTCGCACTTCTTGTACTGTGCAAACAACTAGTTCTTCCTGAGCATATCAAAGACTGCTCGTAGGTGCTCCTCATGATCCTCCTGACTCTTGGAGTATATCAAAATGTCATCTACAAACACGATGACGAATCAAAATAGATATAGCCAAAATACCTAGTTCATCAAGTCCATGAACACGGCCTGTGCATTTGTAAGTCTAAACGACATCACAAGAAACTCGTAGTGCCCAAAACTGGTCCTAAAAGTTGTCTTCTGCACGTCCTCATCCCTGACGCACAACTGGTGATACCTTAACTGTAAGTCGATCTTCGAAAAATACTATGACCCCTTCAACTGATCAAACAGATCATCTATCCTAGGGAAAGGATACTTGTTCTTCACTGTAAGTTAGTTCGACCTGCGATTATCAATACACAATCGCAGTGATCCATCCTTCTTCTTTACAAACAGCATAGGTGCCCCTCAAGGAGATACACTCGGTCGTATAAATCCTTCATCCAACAGATCATTGATCTGTTTTCTCAGTTCATCCATCTCATATGGAGGTATGCAATACATGGGCAATGAAATGGTTGTCGCACCAGATACTAGATCAATGGTAAAATCAATCTCGAGCTACTAAGGTAATCTAGGAATTGTTCTGAACAAGTCCGCGAAATCCTGAACTACTGGCGTATTTCCCAATGTCGGAACATCAACATGCTCTAACAAAGCAGCATAACAATTGATGCGGTAGTACCAAAAGACCTGCACTAGGAATATAAAGGTTGTGCCCTCAGGTCTATGGGTTATCACCACCCTAGCATCATAATCGATCTCTGTCCTCATCTCTATGAGCCAATCCATACCGAGAATGACGTGATAGTGACACATTAGGGCGACCATCAGGTCAACAAGCACTATTCTGATCCCTAGGTTTATCGAACAACCCCTACACATCTTAGTGGAGTCTGAGAAAGTCCCTGTGGCGGTAAGGAGTCTCAATCCAACCATAGGACTAGTTTCCAACCCTAGTCGCTTGACTGCAGTGCATAATACTATAGAGATAGTGGACCCAGTGTCCACCAATAAGAAGACTGGTGTACCTTGAACATGCGTGGTGACTTCGAAAGCCATCGATGCTGCAACTGCTGTCTCGGATGCCTCAGCTGTAAGTGAGTGCACACGAGCTTATTGAGAATGGTTCGGCTATGGTGTCATATGCTGTTGAGGTGGCTTAAAACGGGGCGTAGGCGGCTGAAACAATGGGTGTGCTAGTGCTGACCACAGAGGTGGAGCTGAGATAGCTTGAGGAAGTTGGCGGTTGATCCTCTGATGCGGCGAGAAGCCGATATCCCTCATCTTGGTAAAATAATAGGTATTTGAGTGGCCCAACCTCTTATAGTATTTGTACCACAAGTCTGATTGCCTTGTCAGGGCTAGTGGAGCCGTAAGTCTAAGAGGTGAGTCTACATGGGGTCTCTTACCGAGGAATGGCTGCTCAGCAAATATGGTCGCGGTCTAGGAACCATAGGCACACAAGTGTGGGATAATCTGTCCCCGTCTTACTCCACTCATAAAGACATGCCCACTAGCTCAGCATAGTTGGATATGCCAGCGCAACACATCTTCGAGCGTAGATCGGGCCGCAGACCCTCAGAAAACTGCTGCATTCGCATCAGCTGGTCTGTCAATATTAGAGGAGCACATCGGGCCAGCTCCGTGAACCGGTTCTCATACTCTGCCACTGTCATCCCTCCCTGATGGAGGCGAAGAAACTCACTCTCCTTCTCATGATGATAAGTGAGGGAAAAGTACTTCTCATGAAAGCCGGTCTCAAAAGCCGCCCACGTCCACACATATTCGACAGAAATGGTTTGGAAGACACTGTCCCACCAGAGGCTGGCCTCCTTCTCAAACATATAGGTGACCAGCTCCACATACTTTACCTCAGTGCAGTGTAGCGGCTTTAGCATATTAAAGATGTGGTCAAGCCAATACTCGGCCTCCTCGGGCCTGTGAGTACCAGTAAAAGTAGGAGGTCGGAAGCGCTAAAATCCCTCAAAAAGGGTGTTAGCACCCATGTTTCCAGCAGGGTGCACAAGAGGTGCAGGTGAAACCACACTCATACTCTGGGCAAAGACCCCTGCGATGGTGGCCAAAAACTGCTGTTGCTGCTGTTACTACTGCTGCATTAAGAGTATCATCTGCTTGAACCTGTCAGGAGGGGGAGCCGACTGAGGTACGTGTGGCATCGAGATAGACGCGCGGTTCTGCTCAGGAACCGGTGGTGCAACAAGTGCTGGCCCATTAGTGGGGCTAGTGGCCGGCTAAGAATCTGACATAGTGTCGTGAGTCGGGCACAAACTGGGGTCCATCTGGATATCGTTTAGGGGAGGTGACTCGTCAAACGAGTCACCCAATGTGAGACATGTCGTACTTCATGTGGCCTTAGGTGGAATTCCCTATATATAACATAGGGTGCAACCCAGGTCAGATTCAACATACTCACAAACTCAACTACACACATTCACATTACAGCTCAAAGAAACTTTATGCATTTCATTTAACAAAATTGTCACAATACATGAGATGCAACATTACATAGATCATGACAGAGGATGCATGTGAGCTAATGTAACGCCCTGAAAATTGGAGGTCGAGTACAACTCAACACCCGAGTTCCAAAATATCACTTGTGCAACACAAATGCTTATGATTGAATGTTGTTTGTGTTGTGCAATAAACATGAGTGAGATTATACTAAAATGGTAATTCATACTCCAAATCAATGTATAAAACGGAAGCGGAAGACTGAAAGACATATATAGATGTGTATGAAAATAAAACGATCTCGATCTGTCTCTAGATTATAATTACCAACTGAGTCACCAAATACATGTATTTGTTCCTGAATCAAAATGTCAAAATGGTACAACTATAAGTATAAACCCTGTAGCCTCGTAAATCTGGATAGCTTACGCGAAGCCTCCAGCGAACTGCATGAAGGAAAACTCATCCTGATCATTATAATAATCAGGCTCAGCCTCTTGAGTATCATTAGTACCTGCATCTAAGACAAAGTCTGGTGGGTGTCCAGAACACTGTCCCATAACATGGGAGTAGTAGCTAACTCAGTGGAACAATAAAGCATAGGTTAACATGTTATCAAATCAGTCAAGCAGTAATGATAAAGTAGTACAATCAACAATCCTAAGTACTCTTATTAATGTAAATATGAAGTGCAGTCATGATGCATGCCCCTCACCAATGCTCCCTCATACGGCACCATCTTACGTCCGTGGCATGCCTTCATCCCTCAGTGCTCCACATCTTCCAGACACATGCAGTGTAATGATGAGCATGATTACCGAGTTATTATTAATACCTTTCAAACAGCAGGATTGGAAAACTAAGGAACCTCCCTTATATCATTCCCAAACAATGATCCCTTCTAAGGTCATCAATCCTAGATAATCTCAGATGATAGTGCGGTTCTAGGTCGCTGCAAGGGCTGCTAGACCATTACACAGAATCGTTGCACCACTCCCCCATTACCTTATCAATACAGGCCTAGTTTGTACTCTTTTACTACGGGAAGGCTCGTCGCCTCACCGCAGATTTAGAGTATGCTCGAGGTCACTACACTGGGCATGATCAGGGCTGTTACACGGAGTCGTTACACCACTCCCCCATCACCCATCAAAATAGTGTAGGCCGATAGCTCGAATATAGTGTCCCATACCACCGTATTCGGCTCACAAGTTTAGGTTGCTCACTGGTCACTACGGGGAGGCACGTGGCCCCAACGTAGGCCGATAGCTTGACCATGGTGTCCCATACCACCATGTCCGACTCATGAGTCTTAGTGGATCGAGGTACCCAGGTTAACAGGGTTACATCGGTAAGTTTAGTACCCTAGATTCAAGCAGTAGCGTCCAAACATGGTGAACATACATTAGACAGATCGGGTTACTTGTCGAGCCTGACTAGCACGAGCGCACAACCAACTGAACGACATGAAGTGCATAAGCACTTCACGTGGCCTAACCACTGTTGCCAACTGAAGTACGACTCGGGTTCGTCAAACACATCCTACGTGGCGAATGAAACTCAACCACGAACTCAAGTTTATTACCGATTGCCTGGACTATAATCATAGCCCCAATTACAATCAATCCTTATTCAGAAGCATGTAAAGTAAAGCAGAATAAACAAAGTAGTTCAAGCATGTTAACAAGCATGTCATAAAGCATGTTATAAAGCACAACATAAACAGGAAATACAAACACATATATTCCATAAGTAAGCGGTTAAATTAAACAACCAACATGGAGAAAATCATATACATCTCTAAGGTAGCTGAGAATCCTATCTCAACACCTACCTAAAGCACAATCCTCTAAGTACTTACTCTTACAAGCATTTTTACAAACACTTAGGATACACTCTTTCAACATACATAGCCTATACTAGCCAAAAACATGTATTAGGGCGAACCCTTTCGCCAAGTAAGTATTATACATATATATAGCATGTTCATACAGTGATTAATCATGGCAAGCACACTTGCAAAATTTATACGTATACATTACTTTCTATAAATACGAGGAATATAGTATATTTAACATAGTTAACCTATAACCGAAAAACGAAACGGACAACACTTTCTACATGTACAATAACATACAAATCATGAATCTATCATTATCTAACATTGAAAGCATTGAAAACCATAACCTATACGTCTAAAGTCTACACCTTACGCCGTAGAAGCGTAATAAACTTGGTAGGAATGCTAAGGCTTCTTCCACGACAGTACAACGGCCTAAAGTACAAGTAGTGTTAGCTATTTCGCTAATTGAATCAATTAAAACCCTAAATCAGATTAGGGTTAGAGTTTTCTTATCTAGAAATACAGTCAGAATCTCCAGAAAAGCGATTAGAATGGTGTGGTTACGCTTGTAGAGTGGCAAGGTAAAATAGCAGGGAGGTTCTCCCACTTCTGTCACACTCTCTCTTTTCTCTCTTCTCTCTCCTAGGGTGTTTCTCAAATTCGTATGGGCTAAATGAGAGAGTGTTTAAGGTCCTTATATAGCCTAAAACATCACCGAAATAGACATAAGGTCAAGGTATACTTAGGTTCTAACCAAAGTGGGTCTGTTTCGTCTCAACGGAGCACTTCTGGCGGCCCCTTTTCTATGTGCGGTCGGACTTAAGCTCACCAACCTTGGATCTAGGTGGAGTTAAGTTTTCATTCCAGTCAGATTCTCAAATCACGCGTGACGGACCAGTTTTAGTTCAACGGTCACCGAAACTCGATCAGCGTTACTAGTATACAGACATTTATGGGAAATGTTTCCTGATCCGAGGGTGTATTTGGGTCAGATTTCGATGGTCTAATTGCTTATACTTGGCCCGCAAACAACAAGTCTCAGATTACTTAAATTTCATTTAATTTCTAAAGAAAACTAGGTTTTCTCACACTCCTCGCTCCGGGCTCAAGCGAATAGTCATGGGACACTGTCTAGATTTGATCTCCGAGATGGTTGTCAAGCCCAGCGAGGCGGTCTTAATCCTATAACCTCGAATCATTTGGACTTTTGATGTGCGGTCCAGATCTGATACAGAGATTCAATGTGCTCCCAAGAGCAGTCGGGTAATGAGTTTTCTCCTAGGTTTTAAGGTAACCTAGTGTCAATGATTCTACAAGTTTTGGGTCTTGCAGATAGTATTTAAAGTGATTCAAGCGGATTTCATGGCTAATCTAGTTTAACACTTAGTTAACTTTGTCTAATTTTTAAAGGATTTGATCCTAAGTGATTTCTGCCTGAGGTGATACTCCGGCCATTGTACGAAATTTTTTGAGTCGTTACAATCTACCCCCCTTAATGAAAAATTTCATCCTCAAAATTCTTACCTTTTCGTACTCCTCGAGAAGCTGAGGGTAGTTCTTTCGAATCTCGGTTTCTGTCTCGTAGGTAGCTTCCTCCTCTATATGATGTGTCTAAAGTACCTTCACGAGTGGAATTACTTTATTGCGCAACACCTGTTCCTTCCTATCTAGGATACGCGTCAGACGCAGTACATATGTAGCATCATCACTCAACTGCAGCCGCTCCCAATGGTTGATGTGTGAAGGATCAGGGACGTATTTCTTCAGCATAGATACATGAAATACATTGTGCACACCCGTGAGTGGTGTGGGTAAAGAGAGATGATATACCATCGCACCCACTCGGTCAAGTATCTGAAACGGCCCGATAAACTGCGGCGTAAGCTTCCCCTTCTTCCCAAACCGAAGAACTCCCTTCATAGGGGAAACACTGAGGAATACGTGATCTCCATCCTAGAACTCAAGCGGTCACCGTCTCGTATCGGCGTAGCTCTTTGCCTGCTCTGTGCTGTAAGAAGTCGACGCCTGATAATGTCGATTTTCTCAGAGGTCTCCTGAACCAACTCTGGGCCAATCAAGCTCTTCTCACCAACTTCTGCCCAGCAATGCGATGCTCTGCAAGGGCGCCCATATAAGGCCTCATAAGGAGCCATGCCAATACTCGCCTGAAAGCTGTTGTTGTACGCAAACTCTGCATAAGGAAGACAGTCATCCCAACTGTCCTTAAAGTCCAAGACACAGGCCCGTAACATGTCCTCCAAAATCTGATTCACCCGCTCCTGTCCGCCCTCTCTCGGGCCCGAGGGTGAAACGCAAGATCCTGAACTTCAGCTTCACATCCATCGCTTCCTGGATACGAGTCCAGAAGATAGACGTGAATCGCGTGTCGCAGTCCAACACGATCTCTAAAGGAACTCCATGCTGACGGACTATCTCTCTGATGTACAACCTAGCCAAGTCGTCTGCAGAGTTGGTCACTCTAATAGGGAGAAAGTGAGCTGATTTGGTTAATCGATCCATGATCACCCAAATAAGTCATAACCCTTTCTCGTTTTCGGCAGCCCCGAGATGAAGTCTATAGAGATGAAGTCCCACTTCCATTCAGCTATGGGCATGGGCTGAAGGAGTCCAGGAGGTTGGCGATGTTCTGCCTTGACCTGTTGGCACGTCAGACAACAGGAAACATACTCAGCGATATGAACCTTCATATTGTCCCACCAATACGATCGTCTCATGTCCTGGTATATCTTCGTGCGACCAAGATGCATCGTAACCTTCGATCTGTGGGAAGTCTCGAGAAGCTCCTATCTCAAGTCATGAATATCTGGAACGCATAGGCGGCTAGGGTATCGTAGACCCCCATCTGTGCCAACTCTCCACTCGGAGCCCTCGGCGTCGCTAGCTTGCTCTCGAAGCTTAGACAACCATGCATCGCCCTTCTAAGCCTCGATAATCCTATCATCAATAAGTGGCCGCACCCGAATGTGCGTGACACACTCAAATGGTTCCTCCACAGTGAGTTTCTGCTCGAAGTCTCGCACGAACTCCAACATATCCCACTCTGCTATCATCAGTGGAGCTGTAAATGTAATAGCCTTCTTGCAGCTCAACGCATCTGCCACAAGGTTGGCCTTGCCAGGATGGTAGGAGACCTCGAACTTGAAGTCCTTCAAGGTTTTCATCCATCTGCGCTGCCTCATATTCAAGTCCCGCTGAGTGAATATGTACTTAAGGCTCTTGTGGTCGCAGAAAAGCTCGAACTCCTCTCCGTAGAGGTAATATCTCCAGAGCTTCAATGCAAATATGGCAACTACTAACTCAAGGTCGTGTGTAGGGTAATTCTCCTTGTGCTTCCTTAATTGTCATGAGGCATATGCAATCACCCTGTCCTTCTGCATAACAACGTAACCCAAGCCAACATGAGACGCGTCAGTGTATATCGTGTACTTAACCCCTTACTCTGGCAATACTAGCACAGGGGCGGACGTCAGTCTGTCCTTCAGCTCCTGAAAAGCTGCTCCTGCCTTCTCATTCCTGGCAAACTTCAGATCCTTAAGCGTTAACTGTGATAACGGTCTGTCTATCTTCGAGAAGTCCCGAATGAAGCGTCGATAATAGCCTATCAGGCCCAGAAAACTCCTCGCTTCAGTAACCGAACCAGGCTGCTTCCAGTCCTGAATGGTGGCTACCTTAGCCAGGTCCACTGTTATCCCTTCCTTGGATACTACATGTCCCAGGAACTTGACTTCCTCCTGCCAGAAGTCGCACTTCTTATACTGCACGAACAACTGGTTCTTCTTCAGAGTATCCAATACCACTCTCACGTGCTCTTCCCGACACGTGGAATATATCAGGATGTCATCAATGAAGACGATGACGAATCGGTATAAGAATGGCCGAAATATCCTGTTCATCAAGTCTATGAACACGGCCGGTGCATTTGTAAGACCGAACGACATCACTAAGAACTCGTAATGCCCAAAACAGGTCCTGAAAGCTCTACATGTCTTCATCTCTGACGTGCAACTGGTGGTGCCCTGACTGCAAGTCGATCTTCGAGAAATACCTTGCCCCCTTTAACTGATCAAATAATCATCTATCCTGGGCAAAGGATACTTGTTCTTCACAGTGACCTAGTTCAACCTACGGTAATCAATACACAACCGTAGTGAGACATCTTTCTTCTTCACAAACAGTATAGGTGCTCCCCAGGGAGACACAATAGGTCGTATAAAGCCCTTCTCTACCAGCCCGTCAATCTATTTCCATAGTTCCTCCATCTCACACGGAGGCATACGATAAGTCGGCAGAGAGATGTGTGTCGCACTGGGCGTAAGATCAATGGTGAAGTCGATCTCGCGCTGAGGTAGCAAACCAAGGATCGTCTCAAAGACATCCGCAAAATCCTGGACTACAGGCGTCTCTACGAGCACCGGACCATCAATATCCTTCAGTGAAGAAGCCTAACATCTCAACCGAGTAACGTGACTGACCTGAACAGGAAAAGTAAAGGTCGTGCCATCAAGTCCATAAGCTGTCACCACCCTAGTCTCGCAGTCGATCTCTGCTCGCATCTCAGTGAGACAATCCTTACCAAGGACATTGTCATCGTGCCATAGTGGAGCAACAATGAGGTAAACTAATACCATCCTGGTACCCAAATCCACAGAGTAACCCTCACACATACTAGTAACATCGGAGAAAGTCACTGTGGCAGTAATGACCCTTACTCCCTTTATAGGAGCAGTATCCAAACCTAGGCGCTTGACTGCCATGCATGAGATCATAAAGGTAGTGGACCTTGTATCCACCAATAAGAAGATATGAATACCTTGGACGTGTGTAGTGACCTCGAAGGCCATAGGTGCTGAAGGTACTGTCTCTGGCTCCTCCATAGTAAGTGCATGAATGCGTGCCTACTGAGGTCGGTTGGGCTGAGGCACCATAGGTCACTGTGGCGGCCTGAAGTGTGGTGAAGGAGGTCTGAAAGATGGATGTGCAGGGGCAGTCCGTAAAGGTGGAGCCGATATAGCCTGTGGGCGAGGACGATCTATCCTCTGTGGTGGAGAAAACTCGCTATCCCTTATCTGAGCAAAGCAGCTCTCAGCAGGATGTCCTGGCCTCCCACAGTAAGTACAAGTCACACCAGGGCACCTCATCGAAACCACTGGTGCTGCGATCCTGGGAGGCGAATTAGTACAAGGCCTCTTATCGAGGAAAGGCCTGCTCAGCGTATCCGGTCGTGGCCTAGGCACCATAGGGCCACGAGAGCATGTCAAACGATTTACATCCTGCTTCGCCCGAACAGACATGTGAATCAACTCCGCATAAGATGATATACGAATACAGCACATCTTCGACCGGATGTCAGGTCATAAGCCCTCAGAAAAATGTCTAATCCACATCCGCTCATCAGTAAGGATAGTCGGAACAAAGCGGCCCAACTCAGTAAAGCGATGCTTATACTTGGTAACTGTCATGCCTCCCTGTCTGAGGCGTAGGAACTCGTTCTCCCTCTCGTGTCGATAGGCCTGATGATAGTATTTCTCATGGAAGCAGAACTCAAAGGCAGCCCACATCCATACATATCCTACTACGACGGTCCGTAGTATACTGTCCCACCACAAGATAGCCTCCTTCTCGAACATAAAGGCGGCTAACTCGACCTGCTCTGCCTTAGTACAATGCGGCATCTTCAGTATCTTAGATATGCGGTCTAACCAATATTCAGCCTCCTCGGGTCTATGAGAACCCGTGAAAGTAGGAGGCCTCAAGCGCTGGAATCGCTCGAGAAGACCACGAGTACCCACGTCCCCCACAGGGTACGCAGCAGGCGAAGGTGGAGGTATATCCTCAGCCTGAGCAGGAAGCTCAGCAGTCTCGGTAGGGCGTGTAGATGGTGGAGGTGGAGTCGCACTCCCACCCTTAGATAAGACCGCCAAGAGCTGTTGGTGCTGCTGCTGCATCAGCATCATCATCTGCTCAAACCTATCAGCAGGTGGAGTAGCCTGTGGCTTATATTGTGTCGAAGAGGATGCCCAGTTTTGCTCGTGAACCGTTGGTGTAAAAGGTGGTAGTCCACCTGTAGGACCAGTAGAAGGCTGATCTGAGCCTAAACCCAGGTCCGTAGCACCACCTCTGCGAGAAGGAGTCTGGTCCATCGAATCAATGAGCAAGAGGGGTACCGTGCTCCTCATATACTTCCGTGGCATGCCCTATACAGCATAAGGTACAACGCATGTAAGATGAAGCATAGTAATACAATACACAACCACTTAAGCATTCCACACACTTCATAGCAAAAGAGGCTGCATGCATTTCATCTAACAAAATTGTCATAATACATGGATAACAGGGTTACATGAATCATGACAGAAGATGCATGTGAGCTAATTACAACCAAGCTTCAAATACTAAAAACATACTACTAACTACTACATCTATCAACATGAAAATATAAACCGCCTAAAGTGGTAAGCAAAACAAACTACAAATAATAGCATGGATGATTAGGCATCTGAGTCAGGCGATGGAGGAGGGGCATCCTTGTCCTGTACACAACACAGGATAGTCCTCAATGTGCGAGACGACTTTTTAAAATTTCATTTCATGAAGGTTTCAACCTCCTCAAGCTTGGCTCGGGTCTCACCAAGCTCGGCCTGAACCTGCCCAATCTCTTGCCGCTAGGCGGCTTAGCCCTCCTCAATACGAACCATACGAGCATCCCTCGCAGCATGAACGCATCTTGCTCTGGTGGCGTAGGAGGGGAGCTCTCCTCTGTATCATGAGCCTCTGGTTCCTCTTCTTCTTCTTCTATTTCAGCTTCACTCCCTTCCTCACTCTTTTCTTCTTTGCTCTCTGCCTCATCCTCACTCTCCTCATGTCGGGCTCGTCGTCGCCATGCCCCGAGTTCCATCTGATGGAGAGTACTCTCGTCGATTTGATGAATCAGTGTCGACCTTTCTACCCCCAGACTGTAGCCAAACTCCCGTGCAATCTTGCATATGAGTCGGCCAAAGGGAGGTGAATCAAAGCTTCTGGCGGAGCGTGTAGTACTCACTATCTGTCGCAACACGAATGTAGGCACGCACAAGTTCGCCCTCTGCCCCACTTGATACAAAAAGTCTACCATGAGTCGCGTACACTCGCTGCGATTACTATGTCTGGGGTAGAGGTTGTATGTGAAGATGTGATGTAGTAGCTAGAAGTCGTCTGACATATGGGACACTAGAAGGCTTTTGTTCGCTTGTCACTCAACCAGTCGGTCACCACAACGGAAATGTGTGCGACGATCCCTTTCACGTGCACTCCCCAGATTCTACTCACTAGCATGTACTTCGCCAAGGGGCATATCTATAAGCCGCGAAATCAATCTAACATCAACTGTGGCAAACCAATCCACTTCACAAAAGAGCCAAAAATGCAAAGGTTCCAGTGTAGGCTCGTGAATGTTGGCGTAGAAGGCTTGGACAGTACCTGCATTGGCGCGACCTCTGGCCTCAAATAGCGGACTCTAATGGGCCGCCTCCATTTGCTTGAACAAGTAGTATTCACCGAAGAGTCGCCCATCTACCTAGGCTTCAAAGAGAATCCTACAGTCCTCATAAATTCCATGAGGTAATGCTACCAACTAAGCTCTTTCAGCAGGAATCCAGGGATCAAGATCCCGCTTCATTCGAAACTCCCTAGCAATGCTTGTGCTAGCGGCGGTGCCTCTCGGTCGCCTTGAACATGTAGGGCGACTAGGCCCAGCCTCATCTGCAGCACTCTTTCTCTTTCCCATAAGAGAAAGGATGGTGGAGATAGAGAAAATGGCCGAAACAATAGCAAACAAAGCCATAGAAAGTGAAGAAAGGAAAGGAAAGGAAAAGGGCTGGAGGGTTGGTTCTCCACGGACTTAGGTTTCAACAGGGGTTGTAGAGGCCTAACAGACACGAAGTAAAGAAGGAAAATGAAGAGAAGGGATGGGTCAGTGGCTTACATGATTTGGAGTCACGAATGGGAGGTGTAATGGCTCAAATGAGAGAGAATCCAATGAGTAAGGAGGTATAAATTGCTAGAAACGTTGGAAGGGAATGGGTTGTGGTCGAAAATGGCAGATTGGACGATTAGAAGGGAGATTTGAGAGAGAAGACAGCAAGTTTAGAGAGAAAAGGGAGCTTAGAGGTGGATTTTGTGAAGGAAGTAGGGTTTTGAGGTAGTTGCAATGGATAACCAACATACCAGGGGGGTCCTAATACCCCTAAAGACGATCGGCCTGAGCCACAGGCCTGACCTGGCTCGCAGACCGGTGAGGCCTCGCCGACCAGGCGAGGCCCTCACCACTCCTTGGACCAATTGGCGAGGGCTCGTCATTTTGGCGAGGCCCTCCTACCCCCTAGGCCCCAAAAACATGTTGGTCCCACCCTGGGTACCCTTAGATTGGCGTGGGTAGGCCCACGACTCCGTTTCGCTTCGTTTCGGGTTAGTTCAGGTGTTTTCTTATACATATCAGCATTTACTGATTTTTAACAGCTGGGATGGGGTGAATTATGGTCTAGACCCATCGTATGACGGTCTAGAAGTGGTTTAGGGTGGCCTCATGCGGTCACGGATGAGTACGGACTCAATCAAAGTGATCAGTTTCGATGAACTTCGTCAAATGGCGAAATCGAGAAAATCTAGGGTTGTTTCTACATTTTTCTCTCACCCACCTAAGTCGAAATGCACCAGAGTACGTCGTGAGACCATAACTCAGGTCCGGTTTAATCCAAATTATGCTCTGGTACTAACTTGTAATGCCCTGAAAATCGTGGGTCAAGTAGCAACTCAACACCTGAGTTCCAAAACATCACTTATGCAACACAAATGCTTATGATTGAATGTTGTCGGTGTTAGTGCAATAAACATGAGTGAGATTATACCAAAATAGTAATTCCTACTCCAGATCAATGTATAAAATGCAAGCGGAAGACTGAAAGACATATATAGATGTGTATGAAAATAAAACGAACTCGATCTGTCTCTAGAGTATAATTACCAACTGAGTCACCATATACATGTATTTGTTCCTCAATCAAAATGTCAAAATAGTACAACTATAAGCATAAACCCTTTAGCCCCGTAAATCTGGATAGCCTACGCGAAGCCTCCAGTGAACTGCATGAAGGAAAACTCATCCTGATCATCATAATAATCAGGCTCAGCCTCCTGAGTATCATTGGTACCTGCATCTAAGACAGAGTCTGGTGGGTGTCCAGAACACCGTCCCGTAACGTGGGAGTGAGTAGCTAACTCAGTGGAACAATAAAGCATAGGTTAACATGTTATCAAATCAGTCAAGCAGTAATGATAAAGCAGTACAATCAACAATCCTAAGTACTCTTGTTAATGCAAATATGAAGTGCAGTCGTGATGCATGCCCCTCACCAATGCTCCCTCATACAGCACCATCTTACGTCCGCGGCATGCATTCATCCCTCAGTGCTCCACATCTTTCAGGCACATGCAGTGTGATGATGAGCATGATTACCGAGTTATTATTAATACCTTTCAAACAGCAGGATTGGAAAACTAAGGAACCTCCCTTATATCATTCCCAAACAATGATCCCTTCTAGGGTCGTCAATCCTAGATAATCTCATACGATAGTAAGGTTCTACGTCGCTGCAAGGGTTGCCAGGCTATTACATGGAATCATTGCACCACTCCCCCATCACCTTATCAATACAGGCCTAGTTTGTACTCTTTTACTATGGGAAGGCTCGTCGCCTCATCGTAGATTTAGAGTATGCTCGAGGTCACTACACCGGGCACGGTCAGGGCTGCAAGGGCTGTTACAAAGAATCGTTACACCACTCCCCCATCACCCATTAAAATAGTGTAGGCCGACAGCTCGAATACAGTGTCCCATACCACCGTATTTGACTCACAAGTCTAGGTTGCTCACTGGTCACTACGGGGAGGCACGTGGCCCCATCATAGGTCGACAGCTCGACCACGGTGTCCCATACCACCATGTCCGGCTCATGAGTCTTAGTGGATCGAGGTACCAAGGTTAACGGGGTTACACTAGTAAGTTTGGTACCCTAGGTTCAAGCAGTAGCGTCCAAACATGGTAAACATACATTAGACAGATCGAGTTACTTGACGAGCCTGACTAGCACGAGTGCACAACCAACTAAACGACATGAAGTGCATAAACACTTCACGTGGCCTAACTACTGTCGCCAACCGAAGTATGACTCGGGTTCGTCAAACGCATCCTATGTGGTGAATGAAGCTCAACCACGAACTCAAGTTTGTTACCGATTGCCTGGACTATAATCATAGCCCCAATCACAATCAATCCTTATTCAGAAGCATGTAGAGTAAAGCAGAATAAACAAAGTAGTTCAATTGTGTTAACAAGCATGTCATAAAGCATGTTATAAAGCATAACATAAACAAGAAATACAAACACATATATTCCATAAGTAAGCGGTTAAATTAAACAACTAACATGGAGGAAATCATATACATCTCTAAGGTAGCTGAGAATCCTATCTCAACACCTACCTAAAGCACAATCCTCTAAGTACTTACTCTTACAAGCATTTTTAAAAATACTTAGGATACACTCTTTCAACATACATAGCATATACTAGCCAAAAACATGTATTAGGGAGAACCCTTACGCCAAGTAAGTATTATACATATATATAGCATGTTCATACAGTGATTAATCATGGCAAGCACACTTGCAAAATTTATACATATACGGTACTTTTTACAAATATGAGGAATACAGTATATTCAACATAGTTAACGTATAACCGAAAAAAGAAACGGACAGCACTTTGTACATGTGCAATAACATACAGATCATGAATCTATCATTATCTGACATTGAAAGCGTTGAAAACCATAACCTATACATCTAAAGTCTGCACCTTACGCCGTAGAAGCGTAATAAACTTGGTAGGAATGCTAAGGCTTCTTCCACGACAGTACAATGGCCTAAAGCACAAGTAGTGTTAGCTATTTCGCTAACTGAATCAATTGAAACCCTAAATCAGATTAGGGTTAAGGTTTTCTTACCTAGAAATGCAGTCGGAATCGCTGGGAAAGCGATTAGAATGGTGCAGTTACGCTTGTAGAGTGGCAGGGTAAAATAACAGGGAGGTTCTCCCACTTCTCTCACACTTTCTCTCTCTTTTCTCTCTTCTCTCTCCTAGGGTTTTTCTCAAATTCGTATGGGCTAAATGAGAGAGTTTTTAAGGTCCTTATATAGCCTAAAACATCATCGAAATAGACATAAGGTCAAGGTATACTTAGGTTCTAACTAAAGTGGGTCTGTTCCATCTCAACGGAGCACTTCTGGCAGCCCCTTTTCTACGTGCGGTCGGACTTAAGCTCACCAACCTTGGATCTAGGTGGAGTTAAGTTTTTGTTCCAGTCGGATTCTCAGATCATGCGTGGCGGACCAGTTTCAGTTACCAATACACAGACATTTATGGGAAATGTTTCCTGATCCGAGGGTGTATTTCGGTCAGATTCTGATGGTCTGATTGCTTATACTTGGCGAGCAAACATCAAGTCTCAGATTACTTAAATTTCATTTAATTTCTAAAGAAAACTAGGTTTCTCACACTCCTCGCTCCGAGCTCAAACAAATAGTCGTAGGACACTATCTGGATTTGATCTCTGAGATGGTTGTCAAGCCCAATGAGGCGGTCCTAATCCTATAACCTCATATCATTCAGACTTTCGATGTGCGGTCTAGATCTGATACAGAGATTCAATGTGCTCCCAAGAGCAGTTGGGTAATGGGTTTCCTCCTAGGTTTTAGGGTAACCTAGCGTCAATGATTCTACAAGTTTTGGGTCTTGCAGATCGTATTTAAAGTGATTCAAGCAGATTTCATGGCAATCTAGTTTAGTACTTCGTTAACTTTGTCTAATTTTTAAAGGATTTGATCCTAAGTGATTTCTACCTGAGGTGATACTCGGGCCATTGTACGAAATTTTCTGAGTCGTTATAGCTAATCTAAGTAAAGTTCCACTTACTAAGACCTTCAACCCGCACTACCACCTTAATAAGCCTATCAAGGCTATACATATAGAAATAAGTAAACAAACAACCAAGTAAACTAAAAGACGACTACATGTACGACTAGTCGTCTGACTCTAGCGATGGGGGAGGTGCACCCTTGTCCTGCAGACAATACAGGATGGCCCTCAAGGTGCGAGACACCTTATTAAATTTCCATTTCATGAAGGCCTCTGTCTCTTCAAGCTTAGCTTGGGTCTTTCCAAGTTTGGCACAGACCTGTCTGACCTCCTGTTGTAGGGCGGCTTGGTCCTCCTCGATTAGAGCCCAGTAAGCTTTTGAAGCAGCCTGATCACTATCACGCCCCTGTGCGGCGGGATGAGAGCCTTTCTCAGTGCCTTGGGCCTCTTCGTCATCTTCTTGATCTCCCCCTTCATCACTGCCCTCATCTTCACTGCCTTCCTCACGACTTCCTTCTTCTTCGTCGCCATTTTCTTCCTCACCTTCACCTTCCTCAACATCTTCGATCTCTTCTTCTGTATCATCGTTCAGCTCCTTAAGGCGGGCTTGGCATTGCCTTTGGCCAATGCCTATATTATCGAGCGTGTTTTCACTGATAATGTGGATCAGGGTGATGTCATCCATGTGGAGTCAGAAACAGTAGTGGTGGGCTATCTTGCAAATAAGTCGACCAAATGGTAGAGAGGAGCTCTCCCTAGTAGACCGTGTAGTGCGGATTATCTGAGTTAGGACAAGAGTGGGCAGGCATACTCTCTCTCCTTTCCCAACTTTAAATGAGAAGTCCACCATGAATCTTGTGCATTCGTTACGATTACTCCACCTATGATACACGTTATACCTGCATATGTGGTGGAACAGGCGGAAGTCGACCGTCATCTTGGGTGAAGCGAGGTTATTTCCCCGCCTCTAGTGCTCGAGTTGACCACACGGGAAGCGTGTGCGGAGTCTCTTCTCTCGTTCGCTAGTGAGGTTCTTCTCATTGGCGTGCACCACACCTCTTTCAACTCCCATAATGCGGGCAATCTGGTCCACACCAATTATGATCTCCTGCCTTCCTAGAGGAATAAAAAGCTAGAGAGGCTTCAACAGTGGGTTCTGAATGAGGGCGTAAAAGGTGCGCATAGTGTTTTCGCTCGCATGAGAGTTCCCTTCAAATATGGGACCCCACCCATTGTCCAGGAGAAGGTCGATGACTGGATACATCCCGAACATCTTCTCATCGACATGTGCTTCAAATACAACCTTGCAGTTGTGGAACTTACCCAAGTTGATGTTCGGCAGTAGCGATCTCTCCAACGAAATTTGAGGGTTGAGGTCCCATTTGGACCTCTGTTCACGCTCGACACTCGTACTTGCTTCGGCGTTAGCCCTCCTCGTAGAACGGAGTGGTCGGCTCAGCCCGGCCTCATCCGGGGCTGCTCTCTTCTTTCCCATGAGAGAAATGAGCGTAGAGATTGAGAAGATGGTCGTTACAACTTCAAAGAAAGCCATTGAAAGTGTAGGGAACTTGGGAAATGAGATGGGTTGATTGGTTTTTGGAGATCTTAAGACACAAAAGGAGGGCCTTTGTGCTCAATAGATGGAAATGGGAAAGAAAGAGAGGAGAATGATAGTTTCAAAGCAATGGAGGTGGGTAGACGTGATGAGTAGGAGATTTGGAAGATGGAAATGTATGTAGAAAGGAATTTGAGAGAGAAATGAAGGTTGGAAGTGTATGGAAGGGGGTTTGAGAGAAAAATGGGGGTTTTTGGAGGGTTTAGAGGGCTAGGAATGAATAAAATGGCAAAAGGGGAGGTGAGGGGGGTCAAATAGAGGCCCCGCACGTGTGGCCTGGCCCACCTATTTGGGCGGTGGACGACACGTCACCGATCGGGTGGTGTCGCCGCCCGAGCCCTATGTAGCCGAGCAGTGTGCGGCCGACCGGGCAGTTTTGCCACCTAGACTCTGTCCCGTCAACGGTCACCCTGCCTGGGGGCGGTGTCCACCCCCCCGGGGTGTGAAAACATGTGGGACCCACCTTGGGTCCCTCTAAAAATCACGGTGTGGCCCCCACTTCCATTCGGGGCCCCTTCGAACTTCAACTCACACATATTTATGCTTTTAGCATGGTTTAAGCATGGGATTTACTAAGTTATTGCCTAAACCCATCACTTGATGGTCTAGGAAAGGGTTGGGATGATTTTTATATGATCTTATACACCTACGAGGTGAAATTCACAGTCAGCTTCGCTTCAACGGTTATACGATCGCCGGTGGGCGAATCCTGGGGTCCTATGATCATTCCTACTTTTCATCGCTCCCTGCTAGGTCAAAGTATGTCAGCGTGCATCATGTTACCATAACCCAGGTCCATTTTAATTCAAATCATGCTCTGATACCAACTTGTAATGCCCTGAAAATCGGGGGTCATGCAGGTGCCCAACTCCCGAGTTCCAACGCATCACTTATGCAAGCTAGATACTAATGATTAAATGTTGACCACATTAGTGCATTAAACATGAATGGGATTATACCAAAACAACATATCATACTCCAGAGACAATTGAATATGCAAGCGAAAGACTGTGATAAGTATATAAAGCATATAAGTGATTGTAAGTCTCCTGAGTATGATCATGTTACCAGGTCAATTAATTACATGTAAAATTTCAAAATATATAAAATGTGTAATGTCATCTAGTCAGCATCCTAGTAACCCTGATGACGCAACTCTAGGTCTACATAAACCGGCAGAGAGTTGCATGTAGGAGAACTCCTCCTCATCATCATAAAAGTCAGGCTCTATCTCGCAAGCTTCGACGTACCTGCAACTAAAACAGAGTCTGGTCGGTGTTTTAAAACACCATCCCAGAGTAGGAGTAAGTATCAGTGGAGCTATGAGGAAAAGGTTAATATGTTATCAATTTAATCAAGCAGTAATGATAAAGCAATACATTAAGCATTCCTATGTACTCTGGTTAATGTAAGGATCATATGTTATTATGATGTATGCCCTCGCCTGCACTCCCTCTTGTGGCAACATTTTATGATTGCGGCATGCACCCCTTCCTCTGTACTCAACACCAACGCCAAAGGCACATGTAAAGGTGGTGCATGTACGTGATTAGCCAAGTTCTTAATTAGACTTATTCATATAGCAGGTTTGGGAAGCTAAGGTACCCCCCTTATATCATCTACCCAACGATGATCCATCTAGGGTCGTTAATCCTAGTTTATCACATACGATAGGCAAGTTATAGGGTAACGTCACCCCTGAATGTAAAGCAGTGGAGAGGCAAGTTCAGGTCACCATAAAGAGGCTTGTCACCGTCCTATAAGCCTTAATTTATACTCGAGGTCACTACGGAAAAGGTTCATCACCTTAGCGCAGGCCGACAGCTCAAATATGTGTCCCTTACCACCGCATTCAGCTCACAAGTTTGGTTTGCTCACTGGTCACTACGGGGAGGCTCGTCGCCCCAGCGTAGGCCGACAGCTCTACCACGGTGTCCCATACCACCATGCTCGGTTCATTAGTCTTAGTAGATCGAGGTGCCAAGGTTAAATGGGCTTTTCATTGGTAAGTTTGGTACCTTAGATGTAACGTCTCAGAAAATTCCGTACAAAGACCCGAGTACCACCTCAGGCAGAAATCACTCAAGATCAAATCCTTTAGGAATTAGATAAAGTTAACTAAGTGCTAATCTAAATTAGCTATGAAATCCACTTGAAGCACTTTAAATACGATCTACAAGACCCAAAACTTGTAGAATCATTGAAGCTAAGTTACCTTAAAATATAGGATCAATCTCATTACCAAGTTACTCTCGGGAGAACATTGAAACTCCATATCGGGTCTGGACTGCACGTCGAAAGTCCGATTACTATGAAATTATATAATTAGGACCGCCTTGCTGGGCTTGATAACCATCTCGAAAATCAAATCCAGATAGTGTCCCAAGGCTATTCGCTTGAGCCCGGAGTGAAGTGTGTGAGAAAACGTGGATTTCTTTAGAAATTAAATCTAATTTAAGTAATCTGAGACCTGTCACTTGTGGGCCTGATATAAGCAATCAGACCATCGGAATCTAACCCAAATACACAGTTGGATCATGGAACATTTTCCATACATGTCTGTGTACTTGTAACCCTGATCGAGTTCCGGTCACCGTTGAACTGAAACTGGTCTGCCACATGTGATCTGGGAACCCGACTGGAATGGAAACTTAACTCAACCTAGATCCATGGTCGGTGAGCTTAAGTTCGACCTTTGGCTCAAGGGGGGCTCTGAAAATGCTCCGTTGAGCCGAAACAGGCTAGTTTTGGTTATAACCTAAGTATACCTTAGCCCTGGGGCCATTTCCACCAATTTTAGGCCTATATAAGGACCTTAAACCCTCTCTCATTCACTCCATACGAATTTGAGAAAACCCTAGGAGAGAGAAGAGAGTAAAGAGAGAGAAAGTGTGAGAGAAGTGGGAGGAGATTCCTGTTGTTCTATCCTGCTATTCTACGTGCCTATCCGTCACTACCGCATCACTTTTCCAACGATTTTGATTCCGTTTTTAGGTAAGAAATCCTAACCCTAATTAGTTCTAGAGATTCACCTAGTGTACGTGATGAAATAGCTAACCTATTTCATGCCGAAGGTTGCCGTTCTATCGTTGATAAAGACTCGGTGTTTAAACTGAGTATGTTACTCGTTTCTACGGTATAAGGTACGGACTATAGATGCTTAGGTTATAGTTTTCAATGCTTTCAATGTCGGATAATGATAGATTCATGATCTGGGTGTTATTTCACATACAAAATGCAATGTTTTTTTTTGTGATTCAGTTACGTATGCAAATTATGGCGTTTAGTGTATTCTGTATATTTGTAGAAAATACCATATACGTACAAAATATGGAAGTGTATTTACTATGATTAATTACTATGTGTATATGCTATATATATGTGTAATACTTATTCGGCGAAAGGATTCGCCCTAATACATGTTTTGGCTAACATATGTTATGTATGTTAAATAAGTGGTCTAAGTGTTTGTGAAAATGCTTGTATGAGTCAGTACTTAAGAGATAATGCTTTAGGTAGGTGTTGAGATAGGATTCTCAAATACCTTAGAGATGTATATGATTTCCTCCATACAAGTTGTTTGGTTTAATCGCTTATTTATGACATGTATATGCTTGTACTTCCTGCTTACATTGTGTTTTATAACATGCTTGTTAACATGTTTGAATTACTTGTTAATTCTACTTTGACTACTATACATGCTTTCTGGTTAAGGATTGAATGTGATTGGGGCTATGTTATAGTCCAGGCAATCGGTAGCCGGCTTTGAAGTCGTGACTGAGATTCATTCGCCACGTAGGACGTGTTTAACAAACCCGAGTCATGTGTTGGTCGTCGGCAGTGGTTAGGCCACACGAAGTGCTTATGAACTTCATGTCGATCAATGCAATGTGCGCTCGTATTAGTCGAGCCCATCAACTAACCCGATGTGCCCTTGTATGTTCACCATGTATGGACGCTACTGCTTGAACCTAAGGTACCAAACTCACCAGTGAAATCCCGTTTAACCTTGGTAACTTGATCCGCTAAGACTCATGAGCTGGACATGGTGGTATGGGACACCGTGGTCGAGCTATCGGCCTACACTGGGGCGACGAGCCTCCCCGTAGTGACCAGTGAGCAACCCAGACTCGTGAGCCGAATACGGTGGTATGGGACACTGTATTCGAGCTGTCGGCTTACAATGTTTTGATGACGAAGCCATGATGGGTGATGGGGGAGTGATGTAACGATTCCGTGCAACAGCCTTGATAGCCCTAAACGTGCCCTTTGTAGTGACCTCAAGCATACTTTGAACCTGCATAGAGGCGACGAGCCTTTCTGTAGTAATTAGAGTATACACTAGGCCTGTACTGATTTGGTGATGAGCCCTTTGCAGTGACCTAGAACCGTAACATCGTATGAGATTTACTTGGACTGACGACCCTAGAATGGATCATTGTTTGGGAATGATATAAGGGAAGTACCTTAGTTTCCCAACCCTGTCGTATGAAAAGGACTAATAAGAACTTGGTAATCATATGCATGTATTACATTACACGTGCGTTCAGGCGTAGCAGGTCAAGCACTGAGGCAGTGTTGTTCATGCGCGAACATGAGATGAAGTCGCTGAGGGAGCGTAGGCGAGGCCATGCATCATAAATTCATACCATTCTTGCATTAACAAGAGTACTTAGGAATGTATGATTTACTGCTTTATCATTACTACTTGATTGAATTGATAACATGTTAACCTTTGCTCTATTATTCTATTGAGTTGATCACTCACTCCCACATTATGGGACGGTGTTTTAAACACCAACTAGACTTTGTCTCGATTTCAGATGACGACATGACCCCTAATGCGGAGCCTGATTATTACGACGATCAAGACGAGTTCTCTTATATGCAATTCTCAGATGGCTTTGCTTAGGCTCTCCTATTCGGCGGGGCTCCAAGGTTTTATTACAGTTGAACCATTTTTGAGACTTTTGACTTTTGTAATATTATATGTAATATTTCATGTACACAGTGACTCAGTGTTATATTCATACTCTAGAGACTGATCATGATCTTTTGACTTGTATACGTTTATTTATATCTTTCAGTCTCCCACTTGCGTTTTATAACTTGATTCGGAGTATGAATTACTATTTTGGTATAATCCCACTCATGATGTTTTGGAACTCTGGAGTTGAGTAGCTACTCGACCGCCGATTTTCAGGGCGTTACATTAGATTCAAGCAATAGTGTCCATACATGGTGAACATACATCGGGCCAATCGAGTTTCTTGACAAGCTCGACTGGTAAGAGCATACGTTGAATTAATCGACATGGAGTGAGTGAGCATTCCACGTGGCCTAACCATTGTCGATAATCACCGTACAACTTGGATTAATCAAACGTATCTCGCGTGGCGAAATGACCTGAGCCACAATTTTGGGAATCATTACCGATTACCTGGACCACATCGTAGCCCCAATCACACTCCATGCGATAGCATCACATATGATAGTCAAAGATATCATGTGACCATCAATCCAACTATGAATTGCATTTGAACATTTTAACAAACACATAGTGTACATGTTAACATACATAGGCATTTCATCCATAAATCACATAGTAGTAAGATAAGTTACATAAAGGAACTGTAACTATAGGTAAGGGAATCAAGAATCCCATCTCAACACCCCCATTACATGCATGTAAACAAGCATTTTCTCATTCAGGCATTTTGTCAAACACTTAGACTACACGTATTACATACATGTAATAAATTAATTAAAACATATATTATAGCAAATCCTTTCACAAAGGAGTTGTCACGTATACAACGATCATGTATTTACAATCAATAATCATGGCAAGCATAAATCATAATTCCATATTCATTCAAACATTTCAACAACCACTTGGAATAAATTATAATCAACATAGTTTACATATATGTATAATATACGGGAAACAACATATCGAAGCATATGTGATAGCAATCAAGTTAGTCATAAATGATTAACTGACATTGAAAGCCTTGAAAACCATAACCTAAACGTTTATAGTCTGCACCTTTCGATGGTAAACACGTAACGAACTCAGTTTATCTGCTAAGTCTTCGTCTACAGCACAACGACAACCTATAACATGACATAGGTTTGTTATTCCACCATCTGCTCTATTTGAATCCCTAAAACTGGTTAGAGTTAGGATTCCTTACCCAAGAATAGGATCAAAATCACCGGTACGGCGATACAGGAGCAGTGATTAAGTACATGGAGTGATGGGATCGAATCCCAGGAACTTTCTCTCACTCCCACTCTCTTCTCCTTACTTTCTTCTTCTCTTTCCCTCTCTTCTCTCTCATAGGTTTAGAATTCATATGGAATGAGAGAGGGGTGGGTAAAGGCCCTTATATAGGCCCAGAACCGATGGGAATGGCCTCAGGGCCTTTGTATAATTAGGTTATAGCCAAAAGTAGCCTGTTTCGACTCAACGGAGCACATATGAAGGCCCTTTTTCTCCATGCAGTCCAGAGTAAGTCCCTCGACATTGGATCTAAATCAATATAAGTTTTTAGTCCAATCAGATTTATAGATCGACCACGGAGGACCAGTTTTAGTTCAACAGTCATCGTCACTCGATCAGGGCCACAAGTACTCTGACCTGTGTAGGAAAATTTTCCTGATTCGAGGGTATTTTTGGGTTAGATTCTGACGGTCTGAAACCTTAGATTTGGCCCACAAGCAAACGGCCCAAATCACTTAAATATGAGTTCAATTTCTAAAGATATTCGCGTTTCTCACACACTTCACTCTGAACTCAAGTTGTGCATTTCTGGATACTATTAGGACTTGATTTCTGAGATGGTTGTCAAGTCTAGAAAGGCGGTCATAACCGTACAGTTTTGGGGTCATCAGACTTTCGACGCATAGTCTAGGTCCGATATGAAGTTTCAGTATGCTCCCGAGAGCAACTGGATTTAGAGATTAATCCTAGGTCTGCTAGTTTCACTCAGGTAATATAGCGTTAGTGGTTCTGCTAGTTTTGGGTCTTGTAGTTCATATTTAAAGTAGTTAGTGTTAATTTCACAGATAATCTAGTTTAGCACTTAATTAATTCTTGCCTAATTTCTAAAGGATTTGGTCCTGAGTGATTTTTGCCTGAGGTGGTACTCAGGTCTTTGTACGGATTTTTCGAGATGTTACAATGATATAAAGGGAGGTACCTTGGTTTCCCGAACCTGCTATATGAATGGGTTTAGTTAAGGACTTGGCTAACACGGCCATGCACCGTATTGCATGTGCCTTTGGCGTGGGAGTCGAGCACAGTGGGAGTTTAACATGCGTGACAGTGAGATGATGTCGCAGAGGGAGTGCAGGCAAGGGCATGTATCATTAATACATATCATCCTTAAATTAACCAGAGTACTTAAGAATGCTTGTTGTATTGCTTTATCATTACTGCTTGACTGAATTAATAACATGTTAACCTTTGCCTTATAGCTCTACTGAGTTGATCACTCACTCCCACTCTAGGATGGTGTTTTAAAACACCAACCAGACCCTGTTTTAGTTTCAGATGAGGGCGAGGCTTACGAGGTGGGCCCGACTTTTATGATGACGAGGAGGAGTTCTCCTCCATGCAACTCTCTGGCGGGTCTATGTAGACCTGGAGTTGCGTCGCGGGGATTATAGGGATATGGACTAGTTGAACATCACACTCCTCTTGTGTAACTTAATCATCTCTGGAGTATGATATGCTGATTTAGTGTAATCCCATTCATGTTTAATGTACTAATACGGACAACATTCATTCATTATTATTTATATTAAACAAGTGATGCACCGGATCTCAAGAGTTGAGCCTTTGCTCGACCCTCAAAATTTGGGACGTTACAAGTTGGTATCAGAGCGTGATTTGGATTAAACTAGACCTGTGTTATGGTAACATGATGCATAGTGACGTACTTTGATGTAGGAGGGAGCGGTGAAATGTAGAAACAGTCGTAGAATTCCCAGATTCGGAGACAGACGAAACTGACCGTTGAAATCAAACCCGTAGGCATTTGTAATCATGCAAGATGATCCTAATTCTTTTCCACACTGTCAATCGATGGGTTTGGACGATAATTCGGTCTATTCCACACTCAAATAACCCGAAAAGCGTGAATATATGCTAGATGGAACCCGAAACTACACCAAACGGGCTCGGAGGCCTAAACCACATGAAACAGTGGGGACCAAAGTGGATCCCGCACATTTCTAGCACCCCATGAGGGGGATGTCATCGCCCCTGGGATGATCCATTGTCCGAAGGTCCAGTGGACCACGATGGCATCGCCCCTACCGCGCTGCATTGCGGTCCAGTTCGCTGGGCCCGTCGGGCTGATGGGTGTATACACACGTGGGGCACACAAAATCATGTGGGGGCCCCTATACCTCCCATTTGCTTCCTTTTATCCCTTTTCACCCTTCCAAGCTCTCCAAACTTCCAAAAATTCCATTTTTCTCTCTCGAATCCTCCCTCCATACTCAAATCTTCTTCTTTTTCATCACTACATACCCACCTCCCACCATTCCTTTCAAACCCATCTCCTATCTCCCTCATTTCCTCCCATTTGAGCACACAAACCCTCCTTTACATCTCAAAAATCTCAAAGTCCACCAATCCATCCTATCCCTCCACCTTGGTTGCTCTCATGGCTCTTTTTGAGCTTGTGGTTGCAATATTCTCCCTCTCCACACTTCTTTCCCTCATAGGAAAGAAGAGGGCTTCCATAGATGAAGCTGGGCCTAGAAATCGGGCGGCGAAGCAAGTACAAGCACTGCACGAGAGCGGAGGACGAAGAGGGACCTCAATCCCCAAGTTTCACTCGAGAGAGCCCTACAGCCAGGCATCGCACATGGTAGATTCCAGGGTCGTAGAGTTCTTTGCGAAGCTCACGTAAACGAGAAGCTATTTGGGCTTTATCCGGTGATGGACCTCCTGGTGGACATCGGATGGGGTCCTGTATTCGAGGGTAAGGCACGTATGACTGAGAAGGCGGTCCGAGCCTTCTACGCCCACATACAGGACCCATTGCTGGAGGCTCTTATCAGCCCCAAATAAGGAAATCGGATTCGTAGGAATCCTGATCGCCGAATCCAGTGTCGATAGCCTCTGTAGTAACCCATTCTCGGCTCTTAGCATCCATACGCTAGATTCCGATCCTGGGATCCCACAAGGAGGACTTTTTTTCTCCAATGTACATTTAACTTGTAATAAGCATAACCATAAGTATACCCAAATCACAAAGGCAACAACATCATCACATATCCACTAATATAAACGTTTGAATACAATACTCAAAGGGAAATACATATGTAAAAATTAAAGCTCCATAAGTCAGATACATGCTCCAAGCTCCATGCTGCTGCAACCTAACATCACCTACTCGCATCTATCGTGCATAAGCTTATAAAAAGCTTAGAGGGTGGTGTAAGTGTGTGTACAAGGTAAGTGCCAAGTATTCAATACAATGACATAATCATACAATACCGAAAATAATGGTAATCCATAAATTGTACAATATCGGAATAAGCAGAAATACTGATAAGGTCAAGAATTATCAGAGTAAATAAATTATCAGAGCAAGTAGAAATAATGACAAGTCCATGAGTCATATAATATCAGAGTACGCAATACAGATCAGCTAGGCAAATGAGGAGTCATAGAGAGTCAAATATCAAATGTCGAGGATACAATCAAATGTGTAAATCCTGCTAAGTCCGTCTAGACTTAGAAACATAACAACTCAAAATGCCATATGCCTCAGATGTAATGCAATATGCGGTGCGAATGGAATGACCATGCTAGAGTGTGAAGTCGGGATGGTAGTACGTAGTATCGCAGGCTATGGGGTCCATCACAAGGGACTTCTATCTAAATCAGTCCCATACCTAAATTTGGATAGTCAGACTCAATGTGGTAGACTCCTGATCTTAGGTTAGTTGCGCGCCCCAACCGAAATCCTAGCCATTGTGAAGGTACACATAACAAATAGTTGTGCACCACCAGCCTGAGTGGATAGTGAATGAATGAATGAATGAGTATGCAATTCCTACTATATAAGTCCACATATCAGTACTGTTCATCTCTGGGATCATCACTGGGGTTTAGTACACTCCAAATGGCACTGCCGCTCTTCCAGCCACACAGTCTAAGTAAGCGTAAGAAACCTCACTATCCGCTTAGCCAATAGTCTGCCAATACCTATTCGACATGTCGATAGTGGACCCATTCCTCAAGATGGTCAAACTCATCCTAGCAATGCCCCTTACGCTAGGGCGAGTAAGGCCACACCCCCTCCCAATTGACCATGACACAGTGGGAGACGCGGCCTCCTGGTAGTCGGCACTCGGGTGCTCATGTATCCACTCGGTCTCGATGTTGGGGCATCCTCTGGTACTACGAGGGTTTTAAGGATTTTTACCCAAGGCCATATATGGCAGCTCGATGCTTGAACCAAACATTTTTGGTGTCCCATCTGGCCATCCACGATATGTCTGTGGAGGCTACGACCCTGATGTTTCTAAGGCGTACAGTAATCACAACCCACAATGTAAGATGCATGAGTCATACAATCCAGTCATGCATCAATCATGCGTATACCGTGCACTCATGTGAGATAACCTCCACCTATCAGGGAGTCTCATAACAACCTGTCCAATGACATATGCAATTGTTAACCACATCTCATAACAAACATGCAGATGATGCATATGGGCATGTATCATGATGCTATGAGGTCACATACTCATAATCAGTATCAATAACTGACATCGATAATCTACCTCGATAATGTGGACATTTAACCAACATTGTCCCCATGAAATGGTCCATATAGAGCCTAACATACAGTGGATTCATGGCCTCACACAAGAACCTAATATACAACATCATGGGCCCTACTTAAGGCAACATATACACAATAGGTGGGCCCTACTCATGGGCCTCAAATACATGACATGTGGGCCCTACACATGGGTCTCGAATACATCAATTGGGTCATGCATCATGGGCTTAATACATATCACAATGGGCCTTGCCCATAGGCCATGAATACGTCACAATGGGCCTTGCCCATGGGCCATGAATACATCACAGTAGGCCTTACCCATGGGCCTCAAATACATCACAATGGGCCTAAACTACGAGTCCCATATACATCATATAGGTCTCGACAATCGGCCTTAACAATCGAAATCGACACTCGGAATCGGCCTCGATAATTAGTACCGATAATCAACATCGATAATCAGTGCTGATAACCGGCACCGATAACCAGCGTATATAAACAAGACGAGGTCCATAGATGGACAACTAATCAACCATAATGTAAGGATCGACTTTTGGCCGTGGTTATATCAAATCCGATAGCACGGAGCCATCCGTCGATGGCGAATGAGGCCCACTTATTTGAGTTAACCCATGAAGAGAATGGGCCTAACAAGGCCTAAGGAAAGGCCTAGGGTGCAACCCAAGTCAGATTTAGCATACTCACAAACACTTTTACGCAGCATTCATATACAGACTAAAGTAACTTCATGCATTTAATTTACCAAAATTGTCATAATACATGAAACACAGTGTTACATGAATCATGACAGAAGATGCATGTGAGCTAATACAACCAAGACTTCAAACATTTAAAACATTCTGCCAACTACTACACCACTAGGCCTATCAACATGAAAACACAAAGATCCTATCACAACCACAAAATAAGCCACAGGGCGATGACATGGATGACTAGGCATCCGAGTCTAGCGACGGAGGAGGGGCGCCCTTATCCTACAGACAGCACAGGATAGTTTTCAAGGTGCGAGTCACCTTTTTGAACTTATGTTTCACGAGGCCCTGAAGATCCATCATATCCTATCATAGGACAGCTTGACCCTCCTCAAGTCGAGCTAAACGGGCATCCCTAGCAGCCCGATCAGTGTCCTGCTCCGGTGTTGTAAGAGGGGAGCTCTCCTCCTTGTCCTGGGCCTCCTCTTCTTCCTTGCTCTCTTCCTCTTCTATTTCAGCTCCACCCTCTTCCTCACTCTCTTTCTCTTCACTCTCAGTCTCATCCTCACTCCTGATTTCCATCTGATTGAGAGTGCTTTCATTGATGAAATGTTGCGGCACTGGGAGTTCTACGCCAAGTCCGTAGCTGAACTCGCGTGCAATCTTGCATATGAGTCGGCTAAAGGGAAGCAAATCAGTCCTTCTATTGGAGCGTGCGGTAAGAACTATTTGTCGCAACACAAACGTAGGCACGCACAACTTCTCCCCCTGACCCACTTAATACAAGAAATCCACCATCAGGCGCGTACACTCGCTGCGATTACTCTACCTGGGGTAGACGTTAAACGTGCAGATATGGTGGAGTAAGCGGAAATCATCCGTCATGTTTGACGTCAGGAGGTTATTGTTTGGCTGCCATTGAACTAGTAGACCACAAAGGAAACATGTACGGCGATCCCTTTCATGTGCACTCTTTAGATTCTTCTCGCTCGTGTGGACTTGGCCAAGCAGTATTCCCATGAGTCGAGCCATTAAGCCAACATCAATTGTGGCCTCCCGATTTCTTTCGAATGGGATCTTGAACTGCAAGGGCTTCAGCGTAGGCTCTTGAATATGGGCATAGAATGCTCTGACAGTGCCCACATTTGCATGATATTTTTCCTCAAACACAGGGCCCTAACCGGCCTCACCCAGGCTCTCCAATAACAAATACTCTCCAAAGAGCCTCTCATCCATGTGTGCTTTAAAAAGGACCCTACGCCCCGCATATCTTCTATAAGACAATTTCGCCAGTAGAGCTTGTGGGAGAGGAGCCTGAGGATCGAGGTCCCGCTTAGTCCGTATCTCACGTTCAATGCCCGTGCTTGCGGTGGCGCCCTTCTTTTTCCTTGAATGAGTAGGGCGACTAGGTCCGGCTTCATCCACGGCACCATTTCTCTTTCCCATGAGAGAGAGAAAGGTAGAAATAAAAAATACAGTCGCCATAAGCTTGAATAGAGCCATGAAAAAGTGAAGAAAATGGAGAAAAGGGTTGGGGTCTTTAGGTCTCCACAGATTTGAGCCTCCAAAGGGTGTGTCAACGCTCAAATGACAGGGGTTAAAGAAGGAAAATGAAGAGTTGGAATGGGTTAGTGGGTTTACATGAATTTAAGACTCAAATGAAGGGTTTAAAAGCTCAAATGAGAGAGAATGGAGAGGGTGGGCAGCAATGGAGAAGGGTTTACAACAGGGTAGTGGATAGGGTGCATGAAAATGGAAAAGAGAACTCTTGGTGGGGCGATTTGAGTGAGGGATATGGGGTTTTTGAAGAAAATGAAAGCTTAGAGGGGTAGTTTGTGAATGAGCGGTGACCTAGGAAGGGTTTTAATCAAAAACCCATGCACAAGTGGGCCACACAACGCCCTAGGAACGATCGAGCTGCCCGTCTAGGCCCGTTTGGCGGCGAGGCTTTGCCAAACCAGCGAGGCCCTCACCGGTCTCTGGATTTTCAGGTGAGGGCTTGCCCTTTGGGTGAGGTCCTCCTGCCACCTAGGTCCCAAAAACGTGTGGGGCCCATCATGGGTCCCCCTGGACTTGCTCGGTTTAGCCCCCGTCTCCAATTTGAGTCGTTCCGGGTCCAATTTATAAACCGGAATGAGTTCATTTGACATGCAATATATGATTTTTGGGTAGGAGATGCTAATATATCCAACGAACCTATTTATTTTGTTAGATTCCAAAAGGTTAAGGGTAAAAAAACCCATTATATCCATTTATTTACCATTTATGATAAGTTTTACTTTTAGTATTGTTCTTCATCATTTATACCCTATGATTGGTGTGTATTATGAATCTTCTTAGAAACATTTAAAAGATAGGATGGTGAAATGTGAGATTTCGAAGGAAAAGGGTTAAAAAGGGATTTTATGCTTTGAGATTGAGTTCTGAAAAGTTAATAAGGTGGTATGATCGATCCATTGCCTAAGGACATCTATTTTCAGGTTTAGACTTTGTCAACTAATGATTCAAACTCGTCAACTGATGGCCTAGAGGAGACTTAGGTCGATTCACGTGATCAAAGATACGTTATGGACTAAATTACAGTATTTAGTCTCGCCTGTCGGTGAAACTTGGGATTCTAATGTGGTTTCTAAATTCCATCGCTCCCTTCCTAAATCAAAGTGCTTTAGAGTGTGTCGTGTTACCATAACCCAGGTCCAGTTTAATCCAAATCATGCTCTGATACCAACTTGTAACGCCCTGAAAATAGGAGGTCGAGTAGTAACTCAACTCTCGAGTTCCAAAACATCACTTATGCAACATATATGCTTATGATTAAATGTTGTCTGTGTTAGTGTAGTAATCATGAGTAGGATTATACCAAAACAGTAATTCATACTCTAGATCAATTAATATAACGCAAGCGGAAGACTAAAAGATGTGTATATAGATGTGTATGAGCCAAAAGTTCACGATCGATCTCTAGAGTATGAATACATCACTGAGTCACCATATACATGTAATAGTTCAAAAATCAAAATGTCAAAAAAAATAGTTAAACTACAATGATAAGCCTTGTAGCCCCGTCAATCCGAACATGGTCTACATAGACCTGCCTGAAAACTGTATGTAGGAGAATGTCTCCTCGTCGTCCTTAAAATCAGGCTCCGCCTCTGGGGTCACGTCGTCATCTGAAATCAAGACAAAGTCTGGTTGGTGTTTAAAACACCGTCTCGTAATGTGGGAGTGAGTGATCAACTCAGTGGAACTATACAACAAAGGTTAACATGTTATCAATTCAGTTAAGCAGTAATGATAAAGCAGTAAAATCAAACATTCCTAGATACTCTTATTAATGCAAGGATAAATTTATTCATGATGCATGCCCTCGCCTACACTCCCTCGTGCGACACCATCTTACGGTCGTGGCATGCTTTCTTCCCTCTGTGCTCTTCAACTTGGGGCACATGCAGTGCGATGTTATGAACGTGATTACCGAGTTCTTATTAGTCCATTTCATACAGAAGGATTGGGAATCTAAGGTACCTCCCTTATATCATTTCTCAAACAATGATCCTTTCTAGGGTCGTCATTCTTAGTCAATCTCATACGATGTTGCGGTTCTAGGTCGCTACAAAGGGCTTGTCACCTGATCAGTGCAGGCCTAGTTTATACTCTTGTTGCTACGGAAGGGTTGTCACCTCCACATAGACTTAGAGTATTCTCGAGGTCACTACAAAGGGCTCGTCACATTATCAGTGTAGGCCGACAGCTTGAATACATTGTCTCATACTACCGTAATCAGCTCACGAGGTGATGTTACTCATTGGTCACTATGGGGAGGCTCGTCGCCCCAGCGTAGACCGATAGCTTAACCACGGTGTCCCATACCACCATGTCTTGCTCATGAGTCTTAGCGGATCAAGGTACCAAGGTTAAATGGGATTTCACTACTGAGTTTGGTACCTTAGGTTCAAGCAGTAGCGTCCATACATGGTGAACATACATCGGGCAAATCGGGTTACTGGACGAGCTAGAATATTATGAGTGCACCTGAAGTTGATCGACATGGAGTGCATAAACACTCCGTGTGGCCTAACCACTGCCAACAACTCTAGTATGGCTCAGGTTCGTCAAATATGTCCTACGTGGTGAATGAATCTCAGCCACAAACTCAAAGCCTGTTACCGATTGCCTGGACTATACTGTAGTCCCAAACACATTCAATCCTTAACCAGTAAGTATGAGGAGTAGTCAGAGTAGAATTAACCAAGTAATTCAAACATATTAACAAGCATGTTATAAAACACGGTGTAAACAGGAAATCCAAACACATACATTTCATAAGTAAGCGATTAAACTAAACATCTTGCATGGAGGAAACCATACACATCTCTAAGGTAGTTAAGAATCCTATCTCAATACCCACCTAAAGCACTATCTCCTAAGTACTTACTCATACAAGCATTTTCACAAACGCTTAGACTTGGCTTAATAACATACATAACGTATGTTGGCCAAAACATGTATTAGGGTGAATCCTTTTGTCAAGGAGTTGTTACACATACAACTAGCATATACACACAGTAGTTAATGATTAGAAACACACTTTCATATTTCGTACGGATACGGTATTTTCTACACAGACACAGAATACACTAAACTCCACAAATTTCATATATAACTGAATCGCAAAACAAACATTGCATTTTACATGTGAAATAACACCCACATCATGGATCTATCATTATCCGACATTAAAAGCTTTGAAAACCATAACCTATACGTCTATAGTCCGCACCTTACGTCGTAGAAGCATAACGAATTCGATAGAGACTCTAAGTCTTCGTCAACGATGGAATAACAACTTACAACACGAGTTGAGTCAGCTATTTCGCTATTAGCGACAATTGAAACCCTAGATCAGATTAGGGGTTGGATTTCTTACCTAAGAACAGGATCGGTAGCACCGATAGAGTGATATGAAAGTGGTGGTAAAGCACGTGGAGTAGCAGGGATCGAATCCCAGGAGTGACTCCAACTTCTCCCTCACTTTATCTCTCTTTCCTCTCTTCTCTCTCCTAGGGTTTCCCAAATTCGTATGGGATGAGAGAGTGAAGGCTTAAGGCCCTTATATAGGCCTAAAACTGATGGAAATGGCCCTAGGGCCAATGTATACTTAGGTTATAGACAATGGAGGCTTGTTTCGATCCAACGGAGCACTTCTGGAGGCTCCATTTCTATGTTCAGTCGGACTTAAGCTCCCTGACCATGGATCTACCACGAGTTAAGTTTTCAATCTGATCGGATTTACAGATGGACCGCAGCGGACCGGTTTTCGTTCAACAGTCCACGATCACCAATCAGGGCCACAAGTACATTGGCCTATGTATGAAACTTTCCCTGATTCGAGGGTGTATTTGGGTTAGATTCTAATGGTCTGAATCTTTATATTCGGCCCACAAGCGACAAGTCTCAGATTACTTAAATTCGGATTTCATTTCTAAATATATTCACGTTTCTCACACACTTCACTCTGGGCTCAAGCGATTAGCTTCGGGACACTACCTGGACTTGATTTCCGAGGTGGTGGTCAAGTCCAGCAAGGTGGTCTTAATTATATAATTTCATAGTAATCGGACTTTCGACGTGCGGTCCGGGTCCAATATGGAGTTTCGGTGTGCTCCCGAGAGCAATTAGGTAATGAGATTGATCCTAAATTTTAGGATAATGTAGCGTCGATGATTCTGCAAGTTTTGAGTCTTGCAGTTCGTATATAAAGTGGTTCAAGTGAATTTCACAGCTAATCTAGTTTAACACTTAGTTAATTTCATCTAATTTCTAAAAGATTTGTTCTTGAGTGATTTCTGCCTGAGGTGGTACTCGGGTCTTTATACAGATTTTTTTGGGACGTTACACCTATGTTATATGTAGGGAATGTCACCTAAGAACACTCGAAGCATGGCATGTCTTACACTTGGAGAATCGTTTGACGGGGCACCTCCCCTAAACGATAGCCACACAAACCTCCGCTTGGGTCTTGACAGTGACGTGATGCCGAATTCACAGCCGGCCACTGGCCCCACTAATGGGCTGACACCTTTTGCACCTTCGATTCCTGAACAGAACCGTGCGTTTACATTGACGCCATACGTACCACAGTTGGCTCCTCTTCCTGATAGGTTGGAGTAGATGATGCTCTTGATGCAGCAACAGTAATAACAGCAGCAGCAGTTTTTGCCCACCATTGTGGGGGCCATTGCCCAAAACATGCACACGGTCCTGCCTACACCACCTATGCAGCCTGCTGGAAACATGAATGTCACCGGTTTATTCGAGCGATTCCAGCACTTTCGACCTCCCACTTTTACGGGTACTCACAGACCCGAGGAGGCTGAGTATTGGATTGACCTCATCTCTAAGATGTTGAAGCCGCTGTACTGCACTGAGGCAGAGCAGATTGAGCTGGTCGAGTACATGTTCGAGAAGGATGCCAGTCTCTGGTGGGACATCATCCTTCGGATCGTTGCTCCTGGTTACGTATGGACATGGGAGGCTTTTGAGACACACTTTCATGGAAAGTATTTCCCTCTCGCCTACCGTAATGAGAAGGAGAGAAAGTTCTTTCACCTTCGACAGGGAGGGATGACTGTAGAGGAATATGAGAATAGGTTCAGGAGCTGGCCAAGTATGCTCCTTTGATCCTAGCTAACGAGCCGATGAAGATGTGGCGTTTCTATGATGGTCTATGGCCCGATATCCACACGAAGATGTGTTGCACCAGCATACCCAACTATTCTGAGCTAGTGAACATGTCTCTGCGTGCTGAGCAGGATGGGAACAGATTATCACGTACATGTGTGTCTGTGGTTCCGAGGCCTCGACCAGATTTGTCGAGCAGGCCGTTTCTCGGTAAGAGGCCACGTACAGATTCTCCTCCTCGGTTTACGACTCCATCGACACATCCGAGGTGACCTGATGTATGGTGCACCTACTGCAAGAGGTCGGACCATTCTTACACTTACTGCTTTACCAGGATGAGGGACAACAGCTTCTCGCCACCTCAGAAGATCAACCGTCAGTTACCACAAGCCATATCGGCTCCACCTCTGTGATCAGTACTGCCAGCATAGCCTTTCTATAGGCCTAATGTACCTCGATTTGGGTCGCCTCAACGGCCTATGGTACCGCAATTGAACCTCCTTAACAAGCTTGTGTACACTCACTTACAGCTGAGGTATCCGAGACAGCAGTTGCAGTACCACTGGCCTTTGAAGTTACAACACATATCCAAGGTACACCAGTTTTCTTATTGGTGGACATCAGGTCCACTATCTCTATAATATCATATGCAGCAGTCAAGCGACTAGGGTTGGAAACTAGTCATATAGTTGGGATGAGACTCCTTACCACCACGGGGACCTTCTCAGACACGACGAAGATGTGTAAGGGTTGTTCGATAGACTTAAGGAGCAGAACAATACTCGTCGACCTGATCATTGCCCTGCTATATCATTACGATGTGACCCTCAGTATGGATTGGCTCACCGAGATGAAGGTAGAGATCGATTGTGATACTAGGGTGTTGACAGCCCATGGACCTAAGGGCACGACCTTTACATTCCCAGTTCAGGTTAGTTGGTACTATCGCATTAGTTTTTATGCTACCTTGCTAGAAAATGTTGATGGTCCAACACTTGGGGACATGCTGGTAGTTCAGAATTTTGCAGACGTGTTCAAAAAGATACCGGGATTACCTCCTCAGCATGAGATCGATTTCACCAATGATTTAGTGCATGGTGTGACACCTATATCTCTTCCAATGTATCACTTACCTTCATGTGAGATGGAGGAACTGAGGAGACAGATCGATGATCTGTTGGATGCAGGCTTCATACGACCGAGTGTATCTCATTGGGGAGCACCTGTGTTGTTTGTGAAGAAGAAAGATATATCGCTGCGATTGTGTATCGATTATCGCAGGTTGAACCAACTGACGGTGAAGAACAAGTATCCTTTGCCTAAGATAGATGACATGTTCGATCAGTTAAAAGGGGCACAATACTTCACTAAGATGGACTTACAGTCAGGGTATCACCAGTTACGCGTCAGGGATGAGGACGTGTAGAAGACAATATTCAGGATCAGCTTTGGCTACTATGAGTTCCTTGTGATATCGTTTGGACTCATAAACACACCGGCTGTGTTCATAGACCTGATGAATCGGGTGTTTCGGCCATATCTGTACCGATTCGTCATCAAATTTATAGATGACAACCTGATATACTCCAAGAGTCGGGAAGATCACGAGGAGCACCTGCGAGTAGTCTTTGATACTCTTAAGAAGAAACAATTATTTGCCCAATACAAGAAATGTGACTTCTGGAAAGAAGAAGTCAAGTTCCTGGGACATGTGGTATCCAAGGAAGGGATAACTGTGGACCTTACTAAGGTGACCGTAGTTCAGGACTGGGAGCAGCCTAGTTCGGTTATTAAAGTAAGGAGTTTCCTTGGCTTGGTAGGCTACTACCATCGATTCATTAGGAACTTTTCCAAGATAGCCAGACTGTTGTCTCAGCTGACTCAGATAAATCTCAAGTTTGCCTGAAATGAGAAGGTAAAAGCACCCTTTCAGGAACTGAAGGACAAGTTAACATCCGCACTAGTATTTCCAGAGCAGGGGATTAAATATACGATATACACCTATAAGACCTGCTTAGCCCGTACCATTCCGTATGCTTCCGCGATTCTCTCGGTCGAGTTCCGGCAACCCACGATCTGTAATCGGCATTTGCACATGATCTCGAGTCATATTCCATATTCTAGAGTTTGCTCGACCTAAAACTTGTACCCTTGAGACCGCGCTGTCGTCGTGGTTTCGATGCCGCGTATTATGCGCCGAGGCGATACCCGGGCCAAGAGATGTAGGACTGCGTTTAGTTCGAGAAAAGCACCATACGTTACAAATTTCGAGAGAATCTCTACGACATGTCCCATCAATCACATCAATCATAAGCCAAGTACATCCCATCGTAAGCCATCACTCACCCTTACCTCTCCTTACCCAAAGTCAAAGCAACCCATGCTTAGCGTTCCCTTTCTTACCAACAAGTCAAAAGAGCCCATACCTTCCATCCAATCTCCCTTACATCTCCTCTCTCTCTCTCTCTCTCTCATTTTCTCATTTCAAGCAAATCCCATGAGAGAACCCACGTCCAAGCTCCATGGGAGAGAGCCAGTGTGGCCCACCTTCCTACCACCCGATCTTACCATCTTAAGCCCATCTCAACCGTTGAAGTCCATCCATTGGAGCTCTAACATGCTTTGGCAAAAGGAGGAGAGGATCATATGTGGGTGATCTTGGAATTTTCTTTGTTGATTTCTATTTGTGGGCCCACTTATGGTGGGACTCACTTGATTTATGCTTTATATTGAGAGTAAGGAGGGCCCATAGTGGCAGGATCCCTCCCCTTTACTCGTCTTCTCTCTCTCCCCCTCCTCCATTTTACTGTGATGATGGGGCCTTGTGGCCCACCCGGATGGACCCCACCATGAAGTATGTATTTTACCTAGGCCATCCACTAAACAGGCCCATATAGGTGGTGAAATTCCACTATGTGCGTGAGTGTGAAGGTGTGTAAGGGACGCTGCTGCCAGCGTCCAGAGGTTGCAGCATCCCAGCTATTTCAAAGGGAAAAATGTGGGACCCACAACAGGCCCCTCTCATGATGCATGTATTTAATCCACACCGTTCACCCTACTTCCCAGTTCATTTTAGGCATTGAACTGAAAAATGAAGCTGATCCAGAACTCTGGTAGGCCACACCGTCTAGAACATTGTTTTAGTAGTTAAAAATTATTAGGGCCCACTGTGGTGTTTTTTTGTGTTGAAAAATACCCAATATTGGGTTTGTTAGACCTATCACAAACACAGGGACCCAACTGGCAAAGTAGATCTTCCTTATACGGGTCCCACCTATGAAAATTCACCAAATAAAAAAAGAAGAAAATATCCACTCTCCATTCAGAGAGCATCCAAACTCTCTGGACGCTGAACTATTTTTTTAATATTATATAAATTATAATATATTATATTTAGAGAGAGTGGGAAGTGGGATGGCCACCTACGTGGGGCCCATCCTGGTGTACATATTGTATACACACCCGGTCCATATCATTGATCTAGACCATCCAGCGGTCTGGATGTGGGTGTGGATACATCGTGATGTATGGGTTATATCCTCACCGTCCAAAAGCAGGGACGGTGGGGCCAGCTATCACGTGTGGGGGTCCTACCTTGATGTATATCTCGTATCTGCACTGTGCATTTGGATGGTGCCATGTGGGCCCTGATCTTAGTGCAGGTCTGATATCCAGACCGTTCACCTGTTAAGCGTGTGGGAACCACCATCACTATTCATTCATCTGATGAGCTTGTCTTAAGCTTGAGACTAAAAATGAAGCTAATTCACGTATGTGGTGGGCCATGTACATTGGTTCCCACCCTGATGCATGAGTTGTATCCCTACTGTCCACCCTTATGTGGGATCCACCGAATGATGGATGTACTACATCCAGCCGTCCATCCATTATGTGGGACCCACCGCATGATGGATCTGCTACATCCTGTTGTCCATCCATTTGGCTAGCTCATCTCTGGTTTAAGACTAAAAATAAGGCTGATCCAGTTATCAGGTGGACCACACTACAGAAAGTAGTGGATTGAACACCCACCATTGAAACCCCCTTTGGATTACAGAAGTTTTGAATTAATATAATATTTATTTTTCCCTCCCCTATTCAGGTCCTTGTGGCCTTATGAACAGTCTGGATGTGAAATAAATGCTATGGTGGGCCCTCTAAATTTTTAATTGTGGGAATCATTATCACCACTGCCATTTGTAGTATGGTCCAGATGATCCTTGGAAATGATTCATTTTTTTATGCTCTATAATGATCTCTAACTATGGATAAACGGCCCATTCAACTCGGCCCATTCGACTCGGCCCATTCGACTTAGCCCATTGATCTGGTCCATTTGAATCGGCCCCTTTGATTCGGCCCATCAATTCGACCCATTTAATTCGGCCCATTTGATTTGGCCTATTTGAACTGGCCCATTTGATTCGGCCCATTTATATCGGCCCATTGATGCAGCCCACTTGATGTGTATAAGGCCCATGTACAGGGCCCACCTGTTGTGTATTTGAGGCCCAGGTACAAGGCCCACCTGTTGTGTATTCAAGGCCCGATATGTGTGTGATTTTTCCATGATGTATGTAATGATATTTATGTAGGCCACTCCTTGGGAGCAATGTTGGTTAAATGTCCACATTAATGGGTAATGATGGTTGAATGCCCACATTGTGACCTTCCCTTAGGCCATTTGTTAGGCCAATTCCAATCATCAAGGCCGATTATTGATCGATTCCGATTGTTGTGGCCGATTGTCGATTCCGATCATCAAGGCCGATTACTAATCGATTCCGATTGTTGTGGTCGATTGTCATTCCGATCATCGAGGCAGATTATTGATCGATTTCGATTGTTGTGACCGATTGTCGATTCTAATCATCGAGGCCAATTATTGATCGATTCCGATTGTCATGGTCGATTGCCGATTCCGATCATCGAGGCCGATTATCGGTTGATTCCGATTGTCATGGCCGATTGCCGATTAGCGATAGAGGCTGATTATCGTGACCGATTGCCGATTCCGATTGTCAAGGCTGATTGTCGATTCCGATCATCGAGGCCGATTATTGATTGATTCCGATCATCAAGGCTGATTATTGATCGATTTCGATTATTGTGGCCGATTGCTTATTCCAATCATCGAGGCCGATTATTTATCGATTCCAATTGTTGTGGCCGATTGCCGATTCCTATCATCGAGGCCGATTATTGATCGATTTCGATCGTCATGGCCGATTGTCGCTTGTGATCATCGAGGTCGATATCGATGATTTCGATTATCGTGACCGATTGCCGATTAACGATCAAGGCTAATTATCGTGACCGATAGCCAATTTCGATTGTCATGGTCGATTGCCGATTCTGATCATCGAGGCCGATTATTGATCGATTCCGATTGTTGTGATCGATTACCGATCATCGAGGCCAATTATTAATCAATTCCGATTGTTGTGGCCGATTGCAGATTCCGATCATCGAGGCCGATTATTGATTGATTCTGATTGTTGTAACCGATTCCCGATTCTGATCATTGACGCTAATTATTGATTGATTCTGATTGTCATGGCCGATTGCTGATTCCGATCATCGAGGCAGATTATCGATCGATTCCGATTGTCATGGCCGATTGGCGATTGGCGATTGAGGCTAATTATCGTGACCGATTACCGATTCCGATTGTCGAGGTCGATGATTCCGATTATCGAGGCCGATTATCGATCGATTCCGATTGTTATGGCCGATTGTCAATTTCCATCATCGAGGCTGATTCCGATTGTTGAGGCCGATTTCGAGGTCAATTATCAAGGCTAATTCCGATTGCCGATTCTGATTGTCGAGGCCAAATATAGTGGCCGTTTGTCGAGGCGCAATGTGATGTATATGCGGTCCATATTCGAGGCCCATTGTGATGTACATTCGGTCGTGTTTGAGGCCTAATGTGATGTATATGTGGCCTGTATTTAAGGGCCGTTGGGATGTGTATGCAGCCTGTGTTTAAGGCCTAATGTGATGAATATAAAGTCTATGTGATGAGGCCCATTGTGATGCATTTGAGGGCCAGGCAATGAAGCCCATTATGATGTATATTAGGTCCATATGAGAGGCTCATCATGATGTATATTAAGCTGTTGAGTAAGGCCCATGATACTATATATTAGGCCCTTGTGCGAGGCCATGGGTCCACTATATGTTAAGCCCTATGTGGGCCATTCCTTAGGGGTAATGTTGGTTAAATGTCCACATTGTCGAGGCCGATTGTTGATGCCGATTATTAATACCGATTATGAGTACGTGACAGCATAGTATCATGATACATACCCATACGCATCATCTGCATGTTTGTTATGAGATGTGGTTGGCCATTGCATATGTCATTGGGCAGGTTGTTATGAGACTCCCTGATAGGCGGAGGTTATCTCACATGAGCGCATGGTATACGCAGGATTAATGCATGACTAGATTATATGACTCATGCATCTTGCAATGTATGTTTTGACTACTGTAAGCCCTAGCGATATCAGGGCCATAGCCTCCACAGGCATATCGTGAATGGCCAGATGGGACACTGGAAATATTTGGTTCTATCATACGGGCGCCATAGATGTCCCTGGGTGAAAATTCCTAAACCTCCGTGGCCACGAGACACCCCAACGTCGAGACCTAGCGGATATATAGGTACGCATGAGGGTCGTATACTAGTAGGTTGCATCTCCCACTATGTCGTGGTCAGTTGGGAGGGGGTGTGACCTTACCCGCCTGAGTAAGGGGGCAATATCTAGGCTGAGTTTGACCAGCTTGAGGAATGGGTCCGCTATCGACGAGCCGGGCCCGATAGTGATAAGGGGATAGTGAGGTCTCTTCCACTTACCCAGTTGTGCACTTGGATAGGGGCGGCAGCTGGCGTAGAGTGTAATAGACCTCGGTGATGATCCAAGAGATGAACCATACTAATATGTGGACTTATTGGGCAGGAGTTGCATCCTCATTCATTCATTCTTCACTATTCACTCGGGCTAGTGGTGCACAACTATTTGTTACGTGTACTTTCACAATGGCCAGGATTTTGGTTGGTGTGCATGACTAACTTAAGATTAGGAGTTTTACCACATTGAGTCTGACTATCCAAATTTAGGTATGGGACTGGTTTAGATAGAAGTCCCTTGTGATGGACCCCATAGTGTGCGATACTATGTACTATCATCCCGACTTCACACTGCAGCTTGGTCATTTCATTCGCACCACATATTACATATTGCATTACATCCTCGACATATAGCATTTTGGGTTATTACATTTCTGCATTTATATGGCCTAGACGGACTTAGCAGGATTTACATATTACATTATACCCTCGGCATCTGATATTTAGCTCCCTTTGACTCCTCATTTGCATAGCTGATTTGTATTGCGTACTCTAATATTGTATGACTCATGGAGTTGTCAATACTTTTGCTTACTCTAATATTGTATGACTCATGGAATTGTCAGTATTTCTGCTTACTCTGATTACTCTAATATTGCTTACTTGGAACTTACCTTATGCCACACCTTCCCCACCCTCTAAGCTTTCTATAAGCTTATGCATGATAGATGCGTGTAGGTTACGCCTAGACGCAGTCATAGTTGAGCAGGAGCAGGAGCATGCGGTCGAGCTTTTGTGGAGTTTTTATTATATGCATATATTTCCTTTTAGCATTGTACTCAAATGTTTATATTAGTGGATATGTAATGATGATGTTGTTCCTGTGATTTGGGTATACTTGTGGTTATGCTTCTTACAAGACAAATTTATGTTGAAAATCCTCTTTATATGATCCTAGGATTGAAATCTGGCATGTGGACGTTGGGAGCCGAGAATGGGGTACTATGGAGGCTGTTAGCACTGGATTTGGCAATCGAAAATTTTGTGAGTCCGGTTTCTGAGTTTGGGGCGTGACAACACCGATGCGTCTCGCGTTGGTTTGGGTTGTGTTCTGATGCAGAAGGACAGAGTGATTGCTTATGCCTCGCGAAAGTTGAGGAAACACGAGGAAAACTACCCTACACACGACCTAGAGTTAGCGACCATCATCTTTGCATTAAAGCTCTGGAGACATTACCTCTACGGAGAGGAGTTCAAGCTCTTTTGTGATCGCAAGAGCGTTAGATACATATTCACACAAAGAGACTTGAATATGAGGCAGCAGAGATGGATGGAAACCTTAAAAGACTTCAAGTTTGAGGTCTCCTACCATCCTGGCAAGGCCAACCTTATGGCAGACATATTGAGCCATAAGAAGACGATAACATTTGCAGCTCCGCTGATGATAGAGAAATGGAACATGGTCAAATTTGTACAAGATTTTGAGTAGAAGCTTATAGTAGAGGAGTCATTCGAGAGTGTCGCACACGTTCATGTACAACCACTCATTGATGACAGGATCATTATGGCTGAGAAAGACGATGAACTATTGGCAAAGATGAGAGAGCAAGTGAGCGACAGTGAAGACTCGAAATGGAGAGTTGGTACGAATAGGGGCTTACGTTATCGTTGCCATCTATGCGCCCCAGATCTTCATGACTTGAGAAGGGAAGTTCTCAAAGCTGCTAATAATTCCAAGATGTTGATGCATCCTGGTAGCATGAAGATGTATCGAAATATGAAGCATTCGTACTGGTAGGACAATATGAATGCCCACATTGCAGACTATGTATCCCATTGTCTTATGTGCCAGCAGGTTAAGGTCGAGCATCGCTGACCTCCTGGTCTACTTCAGCCCATGCCCATAGCTGAATAGAAATGAGATTTCATCTCTATGGATTTCATTTCAGGGTTACCGAAGGACAAGGAAGGGACATGACTCCATTTGGGTGATCATGGACCGATTGATGAAATCGGCTTATTTCCTCCTGATTAGAGTCTCAAACTCAGCAGACGATTTGGCCAGCTGTACATCAAGGAGATAGTACATCTGCATAGAGTTCCTATGGAGATCATGTCAGACTGAGAAATGCAATTCACATCTATCTTCTGGACTTATATCCAAGAAGCATTGGGTTTAAAATTGAAGTTTAGTATCGCATTCCACCCACAGACGGATGGGGAGACAGAACGGGTGAATCGGGTATTAGAGGATATGTTGTGAGCTTATGTTCTTAATTTTAAGGACAGTTAGGATGACTATCTTTGTAAGACCCATATCCTAACCTGTACTGTTCCATAAGCTTTCGCGGTTCTCCTGGTCGAATTCCGGCAAGCCGCGATTTGTTATCAGCATTTACACACGATCCTAAGATGTGTCTCATATATCAGAGTCGGCTCGACCTGAGACTTATACCATTGCGACCGCACCGTCGCCGCTGTTTCGACCCCGCGTATTACGCGTTGAGGCAATACCCAGACCAGGAGATGTGGGCCCGCATTCAATTCGAGGAAAAATGCAGCGCATTGCAAATCCTTAGGGAGCATTACATCAATCCCATCGATCAGGTACACATTACACATTAATGTCAAGTACAATCACCTCTCCCCTAAAGTCAACTCTCCCTTACAACCAAGTACATATCCATCACCCATCACACCCCATTCCCCTCTCTCTCTACATCACCTCTCTCTTCTCATTCTCTCTCTCATTTTTTTCTCCCAAGCAACTCCAACTTCCATGGCTTTCATGGAGAAGCCATGTGTGGCCCACCTTCTACCCCTCATCTCCCATCTCCACCGTCCAACCTCCATCAACCTCCATCAAAGTGAAGCATAAGGAGGTCGGCGTTCCATCGGACCAAGAAGATCGAACAGTGGGTGCTTCTCTCTCTCTCTCTCTCTCTCTCTCTCTCTCTCTCTCTCTCTCTTTCCTTCCTTTACTTTGTGGCCCACCCAATGAGTTATGTGATGTCCAACCGTTCATCAAATGGACCTCATGGTCGTCCAAGCCATGTGGGCCCTACCTTCTGGGTGATGGGAAAACACAAATATCAGATTGATCTTAATCAAGTGGGCCACGTCTATGTGGGACCCACCTTGAATGATGTCGTCGGTGAAGTGTGAACAGACCGTGGGACGTGCTAACAGCCTCTAGACGTTGCACGTTAAAAAAATAAATAATAATAATAATAATAATAAATGTTAGCTTAATTCAAAGTTTTGGGTGGGCCACTCATATAGGCCCCAACTTGATGTATGAACCTTATCCACATCGTTCATACCATTCCCCAGATCATTTTAGGCGTTGAGCTAAAAAATGAACTCAATCCGACTTTCTGGCGGGCCCAACCTGGGAAAATCCACAAAAATTCACATTTCCAAAAATATATATATAAAGCATGCAGCAGTGTCATGGACGTTAATGGGGCAGGGAACAGGGGTCCCAGTAGTGGGCTTCACCATGATATGTGTTGGACATCAACACCATGCATTGGTGGCCCCTTTAGAGCAGTGGACCCCCCCCCCCCCTCTAAAAACCAACCGTATACAACACTCAGGTGGCCCACGTCACAGGAAACAGTTAGGTTGAACGTCTGCCTTTGAAACCCCTTTTGGGTGTCACATGAGTTTTTGATCATTATGAAATTTATTTCCCTCTTCGTCTGGGTCTGTGTGACCTTATCAACGGTCAAGATGGCAGATAAACATTATGGTGGGCCCCACATTGGACCCACTGATGTATGTATGTATACCCACACTATCATCCATTTAGTGGGAACCACCAATGATGTATGTGCTCTATCCGCACCACCGTCCACTGTTTAGATGGTGGGGGCCCACCATGGTGCATGTGTTGCATCCAAACTGTCCACCATTTGGCAAAATTTTCTTACAGGCTTGAGATAAAAATAAAAATAAAAATAAGTCAGATCTAATGTTCAAGTGGACCTCACCATTTAGGGTAGTGTTCAGTGATGTCCACCGTTCAAACTTCTTAGGGGCCACTGTAGTTCTGATCAAGCTGATGTTTTTTATTTCACTTCATCTATCCTATGAAAATTTATGAACAGGTTAGATCTCGAAACAAAACATAATGGTGGGCCCTGTTGGATCTTAATGGTGGAAATCATTGTCACCACTGTTATTTGGAGTGTGGTCCAGTTGATCTTTTGATATGATTTATATATATATATATACACAAGGCCATGTGATTACACCCATTTTAATGTGCTTATGACCCGTTGTTAAGGCCCACCAATGATATATATTAGGCCCATGTGCAGGGCCCACTTATTGTGTATTTGAGGCTCATGAGCAAGGCCCAATATGATGTATTTGGGGCCCATGGGTCGAGGCCCAACATGATGTTTTTGGGGCCCATGGGGTGAGACCCATTGAGATATATTGGAGGCCCAGGTATGAGGCCCACTTAATTGTATTAGGCCCATGTGTAGGGTGAACCTATTGTGTGTTTGAAGCCCAGGGATTGTGGCCCATTGTAATGTATTCAGGGCCCATGGGATGTGGCCCATCCGATGTATTCGAGGTCCATGTGATGCGGCCCATAGTGATGTGTATCAAGCCCTTGCGTGAGGCTATGGGTCCACTATATGTTTAGCTCTATATATGTCACAGCTTGGGTGCAATGATGGTTGAATGCCCACATTGATGGGCAATGATGGTTAGACGTCCACATTGTGACCTTCCCTTAGGCGTTGTTCGACCGATTTGTCGAGGCCGATCGTATGGGCTGATTCCGATTTATCAAGGCCGACCGTATAGGTCGATTTCGATTTGTTGAGGCTGATTGTATAAGCCGATTTTGATTTGTCAAGGTCGATCGTATGGGCCGATTCTGATTTGATGAGGCCAATTGCATGGACCAATTCCAATTTGTTGAGGCCGATTGTATTGGCTGATTCCGATTTGTCGAGGCCGATCGTATAGGCTGATTCCGATTTGTCGAGGCCAATTGTATAGGTCGATTCTGATTTGTCGAGGCTGATTGTATAGGCCGATTCTAATTTGTCGAGGCCAATTGTATAGGCCGCTTACGATTGTCAAGGCTGATTGTATAGGTCAATTTTGATTTGTTGAGGCCGATCATATGGGCCGATTCTGATTTGTCGAGGCCGATTGTATAGGTTGATCATATAGGCCGATTTCAATTTGTCGAGGCCGATTGTATAGGCCGATTCTAATTTGTCGAGGCCGATTATATAGGTCACTTTTGATTGTCGAAGCCAATTGTATAGGTCGATTTCAATTTATCGAGGCCTGTTTCAATTGTCAAGTTTGAGTATCGAGGCCGATTCTGATTATCGATGCCGAGGGTTGAGGCCGATTCCAATTTCGATTGTCGATGCCGATGATTGAGGCCGATTTCAATTCCGATTGTCGAGGCCCATTGTGATGGATATGCGACTTGTATTTGAGCCCCATTGTGATGTGCATTCGACCCATGTTTGAGGCCTAATGTGATGTATATGAGGCCTAGGTGATGAGGCCCACTGTGATGCATTTGAGGGCCAAGCGATGAAGCCCATTGTGATGTATGTTAGGCCCATGTGAAAGGCCCATCGTGATGTGTATTAAGCTCTTGAGTGAGGCCCATGGTGTTGTATATTTAGCCCTTGTGTGAGGTCATGGGTCCACTATATGTTAGGATCTATGTGGGCCATTCCTTGGGGGCAATGTTGGTTAAATGTCCACATTGTCGAGGTCGATTGTCGATACTGGTTATTGATATCGATTATAAGTATGTAATAGCATAGCATCATGATACATACCCATACACATCATCTGCATGTTTGTTATGAGATGCGGTTGATCATTACATATGTCATTGAGCATGTTGTTATGAGATTCCCTGACCACACGTTATGCGCAGGATTGATGCATGACTGGATTGTATGACTCATGTATCTTAACATTATGATTATTGTATGCCCTAGTGACATCAGGGCCGTAGCCTCCACAGGCATATCGTGGATGGCCAGACAGGACACTAAAAATTTGTTCTAGCATCGGGCTGTCATAGATGGACCTGGGTGAAAATCCCTAAACCCTCTTGGTACCAGAGGATGCCCCAATGTCGAAACTGAGTGGATACATGAGCGCCCGAGTGCCAAATACCAAGAGGCGGCGTCTCCCACTGTGTCGTGGTCGGTTGAGAGGGGGTGTGACCTTACCCGCCCGAGGGTAGGGGGCATAGCTAGGATGATTTTGAGTAGCTCGTAAATGGGTCCGCTATCGACGTGCTGAATAGATATTGGTAGACTATTAGCCAGGCGGATAGTGAGGTTTCTTATGCTCACTTGGACTGTGCTACTGGGAGAGGAGGAGTGTCATTTGTAGTGTACTAAACCCTGGTAATGATCCCAGAGATGAACAGTACTGATATGTGGACTTATTGAGCAGGAGTTGTATGCTCATTCATTCATTTATTCACTATCCACTCAGGTTGGTGTTGCGCAACTATTTGTTACGTGTACCTTTGCAATGGCTAGGATTTCGGTTGGGGCGCGTGGCTAACCTGAGATCAGGAATTTGCCACATTGAGTTTGACTATCCAAATTTAGGTATGGGACTGGTTTTGATAGAAGTCCCTTGTAATGGACCCCATAACCTGCGATACTACGTAGTATCATCCCAACTTCACACTCCAATATGGTTATTCCATTCGCACCGCACATTGCATTATATCCGCGACATATAACATTTTGGGTTACCTGTGTTTCTGCATTTATATGGTTTAGATACGGCATCTGATATTTGACTCTTTATAACTCATTTGTATAGTTGATCTGTATTGCGTATTCCGATATTATTTCTCATTTGTATAGTTGATCTGTATTGCGTATTCTGATATTGTTTGACTCATGGACTTGTCAATATTTTCACTTACTCTGATAACGTATGATTCATGATCTTGCACCTATTTTGACATTGTATGATTATGGCATTGCGTTGAATACTTGACACTTACCTTGTACACACACTTACACCACCCTCTAAGCTTTCTATATGCTTGTGCACGATAGATGTGTGTAAGTGATGTTAGGTTACAGCAGCGTGGAGCTTGGAGTATGTAGTTGACTTTTATAATTTTTACATATGTATTTCCCTTTCAGCATTGTATTCAAATGTTTATATTAGTGGATATATGATGATGATGTTGCCTTTGTGATTTGGGTATACTTGTGGTTATGCCAATTAAGAGTTAAATGTACATTGAAAAATCCTCCTTGTAGGATCCTAGGATTGGAATCTGGCGTATGGACACTAGGAGCCGAGACTGGGGTACTATAAAGGCTGTCGGCACCGGATTCGGCCATCGGAATTCCTGTGAATCCAATTTCTAAGTTTAGGGCGTGACAAAAGTTGGTATCAAAGCATAACTTGGGAATACCCGAAGATAACATCACATATCTACTAATAGCTACCCTTCACTCTATGATTGTCGAGAACTTAGAATGGCTAGATCCCCGAGTTCCAATAACTTAGAGATTTTTTGATATAGCTCCCTATCGTTGAGATTGTGAGGCTGTATCATATTCCAGTTTCAATCGTTTCGGATCTAGGATTCGAGGTTCAGTTGAATCATCGTAATGTTGATGAGGCATTTTGGGAGCAGGGGGATGAGATTTAGAGGCATTGTCCCCATCTCTTAGGTGTTTGATTATGTTAGCATGTTGTGTTCAGATAAGATTTCCCTCCCTTAGTAAGCTTTGTATTGGTTGTGTTGTAGTTTAAATTTTGAGGATGAAATTTTTATTAGGTGGGGAGAGTTGTAAGGCCTGTATCCTAGCCCGTACTGTTCTATTGGCTTCTACGGTTCTCCCGATTAAATTCCTGCGACCCACTAGTTGAATCATCGTAATGTTGATGAGGCATTTTCTCGTGATCCTAAGACGTATCTCATATATCAGAGTCAGTTCGACTAGAGACTTGTACCATTGTGACAGCACCGTCGCAGTGGTTCTGACGCCGCGTATTATGAGCCAAGGCGATACCCAGACCAGGAGATGTGGACTTGCGTTCAGTTCAAGGAAAAACTCCGCGCATTGCAAATCCCTAGGGAGCATCACATCAATCACATCAATCAGGTACACATCACACATTAAAGTCAAGTACAACCACCTCTCCCCTAAAGTCAACTCTCCCTTACAACCACGTACACATCCGTCACCCATCACCCATCTCTCACCCATCACACTCCATTCCCCTCTCTCTCTACATTACCTCTCTCTTCTCATTCTCTCTCTCATTTTTTCTCCCGAGCAACCCAAGCAATTCCAACGTCCATGGCTTCTATGGAGAAGCCATGTGTGGCCCACCTTCTACCCCTCATCTCCCATCTCCATTATCCAACCTCCATCAACCTCCTTCAAAGTGAAGCACAAGAAGATCGGCGTTCCGATCAAGCTAATGTTTTTTCTTTCACTTCAGTTATCCCATGAAAATTTATGAACAGGTCGGATCTCAAAACAAAACATAACGATGGGCCCTATTGGATCTTAATGGAGGAAATCATTGTCGCCACTGTTATTTAGAGTGTGGTCCAATTGATTTTTTAATATGATTTATATATATAAGGCCATGTGATTAGGCCCATTTTGATGTGCTTGTGGCCCGTTGTTGAGGCCACCTATGATATATATTAAGCCCATGTGTAGGGCCCACTTATTGTATATTTGAGGCCCATGAGCAAGGCCCAATATGATGTATTTGGGATCCATGGGTCAAGACCCAACATGATGTATTTGGGGCCCATGGGGTGAGACCCATTGAGATATATTGGAGGTCCAAGTATGAGGCCCACTTTATTGTATTAGGCCCATGTGTAGGGCCCACCTATTGTGTGTTTGAAGCCCATGGGTTGTGGCCCATTGTAATGTATTCGGGGCCAATGGGACGTGGCCCATCCGATGTATTCGAGGTCCATGTGATGCGGCCCATAGTGATGTGTATCAAGCCCTAGCGTGAGGTTATGGGCCCACTATATGTTTAGCTCTATATATGTCACAGCTTGGGAGCAATGATGGTTGAATGCCCACATTGATGGGCAATGATGGTTAGACGTCCACATTATGACCTTCCCTTAAGCGTTGTTCGATCGATTTGTCGAGGCCAATCGTATGGGCTGATTTCGATTTATCAAGGCCGACCGTATAGGTCGATTTCGATTTGTTTTTCTTATATTTTTGCTGGAATGTCCAGCCATGACTGGATCAGGTCCCAAACACCAACTTGACTCACTGGACTCAATTTCAGCCGAGTTAACTCGGCCGCCACCAAAGACCACACGCTCCTCTTCTCTTCTCTCTCACTTCCTTCCTTCCTCTTCTTCTCTTTTTCTTTCTTCTTTCCTTTATGCTGAATGCCCATCAATGGCATGGACAAAACAAACATGGACTAGGTCCAATCCCAACTTCGTAGCCAAACTCGGTTTTGGCCGAGTTGACTCGGCAGCCAACAAACTCCAGGTTCTTTCTCTCTCCTCCTCCTTCTCCCTCACTTTTCTTCCCTTTTCCTTCTTCATTTGTTACTCTTTTCTTCCTTCCTCTCCTACTGCTGGAAAATCCCAGCAATGAGGCTGACCAGTTCGAGCAGTGACTCAAACTAAGTTGAGTCCAATTGGCTCGGTAGCAACTGAACCGACTCAACTCCCACACTCTCTCTTTCTCTCATCTTTCATTTCTTCTTTTTTTTTTCTCTCTCTCTTTCACTTTCTCCCTAACTATCAGAGGTGCAGGACTCACCTGGATGCTGTCAAACCCGGTAGACTCGGTGGTGGGGCATGGTGCAACGCAGGCGCACCTCCTCTCTCTCTCTCTCTCTCTCTCTGTCTTTGTTTCTTCTTCCCTTTCTCTCCTTCTTCTCTTTTTCTTTTCTTTTTCTTTTTCTTTTTCTTTCTTCTCTCTTTTTTTCCTTTCTCTCCTTTCCTCCTTCTACTGCTAGAACCGTCCAGCAGTGGGCGCCAAGCTCAGTCAGATGGTGGGGTTAGAATGGGGAAGAAACTCGAGCTTCAATGGCAGATCCACCATCCCTACGCATCCCTCCAATCCGACCCTTGCAGGAGGTCTGTGAGGACCCTTGGAAGCTTGGAGGATGATGGATCAGTGGGTTCGAACGGAGAAGGGAAACAACTTTTTTTTTTTTTTACAAATCGGTTGTGGTTCTGTTTTTGCTAAGGTGGAAATGGTTTTGGATGATGCGGTTCGAACGGGGAAGAAACTCGAGCTTCAATGGCGGATCCACCATCCATACGCATCCCTCCAATCCAACCCTTGCAAGAGGTCTGTGAGGACCCTTAGAAGCTTGTAAACAAGCTCCATTGAAGCTTGGAGGATGATGGATCGGTGTGTTTGAATGAAGGAGGGAAACGAACTTTTTTTTTTTTTTTTGCAAATCGGTTGTGGTTCTGTTTTTGCTAAGGTGGAAATGGTTTTGGATGCTTCAGATCGTGCCAAAAGTCCCTCACGCGGATCGATGAGCTGGAAGAAAAGAGCTTCCATTTTTGGAAATGTTGGTTTTGTAGGCCCTGCTTGCATCCGTCCTTGTGTGCGTGTAGGTGCACCCCAACAGGTGGATCGACCATGGTTTTGATTGTCACCCCCCACTCAATAAGATGAATGGTTTGGATCGTCAATGTGGTCACAGGTGATGGGCCATCGATCGAAATCTCTAGACGGTAGGCCGTCCGTTGTCACAGTGAAGAGAGAGGGAGAATTTCTCCTTGTTTTGGTGAAACACGGGTAAGAGCAATTTGACTCTCTTGCTGACCCGGTGCTCAGTGAGTGTATGTGAATTGTGCACATGCACAGCCCCAAAGTGGGGCCCACCAGACGGTACTAGGAGATCCGCTCTGTCCGTTTTATTTATATGGCTATATTATGATCATCTAGCAAAAATGGGTCCACTCTACAGGCCAGGTGGCCACAATATCAATTTTTCTCATTTAAACAGTGATTCCCGACGACCCTCGAGTGTTTAACGGTTAGATCTCTTCCTAATATAGTTTAATTAACTATTTGTGGCTTTGAGGCTGATTACGTGGAATCTAGTAGTAAGTCTTGATTAGATTATATTATTTTATTATATTAATAATAAGAAAAAAAATATAAGATTTGTTATTTAAAATTTATATTATCACAGGTTATATGAATATTAGTGGAAAAGAAACAAGGATTAATATATATTATTTGCCTAGTTACATATGCCTTATGTTTTAATTTTATATAAAATGCCAATTTGTTTGAAAATGTTATTTATTATCATTTTTATTAATTCACGTAATATAAATTTCATGATTGTGATTCATATAATTAGTGTTACAAATGTATGAATAAAGTATGGATTATAATTACATGACATTTTAGTATGAAATTTTAAATCCTTATAAAGTATATAAATAGCATTTCATAGTGTTTATATCTATGTTGTATTATAGCATTTATTTTAAGTGATTGTTAAATAGTTAGATCACATAATATGTATACTAAGTTATATATATTTGATAATTATTATATACTCTGAATTGGATGACCAATCCGATGATCAGATAACTCTAAAATTGATCCTAAGCGCACCTTGTGCTTCCCGATATTATTATCGATGCTTCTACGTGTCCCCAAGCAAACCTAGACGGATTCTAACTGTTTCTTTTAAAATTGGGTGTCATACTGTGTAAAAAGTGTCAGATCGTCCTACAGGAAGTTGCGGGCTCGATGAACGGTGGATTTCCTAAGTTAGGTTTTGAAAATGACCATGTACGGTTCAATTGTTTTAATAGATCATTAGGTGAAGTTTCATCACCATTGAATTTCCATCATTTAAGTCCTTCGAGGTTTGGCACCATTCCACTAGGGTGCAATGGTCTAGTTAATGGATGGATCACTTGATCTAAGGGTAGTGATTTCTTCCAACAGTCTTAAAGGTCCTAGGGTTGTCTAGATGAAGGCCCATGGTCAAATTAATGGTCTGATGCTGATGACACTTAAGGTAAGTCATGTGTGTTCTCGCACACATGTGAGCTGATTTAGATCTCCGTAGTAACACCCGAGTACTGAAAAGTATGGGGTGTTACAATCTACCCCCCTTAAAGGGAATTTCATCCCCAAAATTCAACACCTCTATCTTAAATGGGAATGAGGATAACGTATCCTACCATGTCTCTTAGCATTCACCACCTTCCTCGTGATGTATGTTTACATGCTCAAGGGTTTGTGACTAACTACTAGGATTGGGGTTGTTACAATCTACCCCCCTTAAAGAAGAATCTCGCCCACGAGATTCGACCATGCTCATCCTAATTTCTTTCGGTACCAACTATGATCAAGGGTTTGCGCATATGACGTGAAGAAGAGTCTTACTACTATTCCATATTTATATATCTGTGTGTGTATGTTGAAGTTCACGATGACAGTTCCACATCATCTAAAAAAGATTAGTAGTTTTATGTTTCCGGTATTTGGGTTAACACAAACAGACAGTTATGGTTGGTCTGAGCCAGATACAACGATCTTCTACCTGATCAGGGTTGTGAGTTCCTTGGCATCTATTCCTAATCCTAGTAAACCTTAACCTTCTGCTTGAACAGGGCATTGAGGTCATTAGGATTTGCTAGGATTTAGAAGTAGGATTAAACCGCATACACTTCGCTTAAATATGATTCCGTCAGTCCGTAAACCCGGTTATCCTAGATTTGTGGGAAATGTCATATAGTCCTTTAACAAGGGATAAGTTTATGTGGCCTACTACGCTTTCGCTGTGCACTCTGATCGTCTAAGCATTTTACAAGTTTAAATTTGTAACGCCCCGGATTTTTGCCAACCTGGGATTAGATGTCCTTAGGCAATGGGTCGATCCTAATACCTCATTAACTTGTCAGAACTGTATCCCAAAGTCTAAAGCCGCCTTTGAACTCATTTCCTTCACAAATCTCACCCTTCATCACCTTGATCTTCCAATTTTTCTAAGAACTTTCACCCTAGACACTATCTTAAACTAGCTAAGTAGTATAACTTGGATCACTTTATATACAAACTCCAAAGGCCTGAGTACCACCTCGACCAGAAATCACGTAGGATTAAATCCTTTAGAAACTTAACAAAGTTAACTAAGTACTAAACTCAATTAGCCATGAAATCCGTTGGGATCTCTTTAAATACGATCTGCAAGACCCAAAACTTGCAGAACAAGTGACGCTAGGTTACCCTAAAGTTTAGAACCAAACTCATTTCCCGGCTGCTCTCGGGAATGAAACGAAACTTCGTATTAGGTCTAGATCGCACATCGGAAGTCCGATTAACGCAAAGTTAAGGACTTAGGATCGCCTCGTTGGGCTTGACAATCATCTCAAAAATCAGGTCCATCCGATGTCCCACGGCCATTCATTTCGATTCAGAGCGAGGGTGTGTGAAAAACACTATTCCTATTCCAAAATAAATATCAGGAATAGTGATCTGGCATCATTCGTTGACGCATCAGTATTAAGCAACCAGACCGTCAGAATCGGACCAAATTACACCCTCGGATTAAGAAAAATTTCAGGAACATTTACATGTACTTGGAATTTCGGATCGTGGCCCACTGACCGTTGAACTGAAAGTGGTCCACCACGTGCGATCTGGGAATCCAAACGGGTCGAAAACGTAATCCCACATAGGTCCCTGTGTGGTGAGCTTAAGTCTGACGTTTGGCTCAAGGGGGGCCATCAGAAACACTCATTTGAGCTGGAAAAGTGACGAATATCCTATATTAGCAGTAACCCTTGAACCTGAGTCTATTTTGGGAATATTTTTGACTATAAAAGGACCTTAAACCCTCTCCCATTCCAGCCATACGAATTTGGTTTTGAGAGAGGGAAAAGAGAGAGAAAGTGAGGGAGATGTGGGAGGAATTCCCTGCTGCTGTTCCCTGCCGCTATTCGGCCTACACCGCCCTGTTCTAGGCGCTTTCCCGGCGGTATCCATCCCATTTGAAGGTAAGAAACCCTAACCCTAGGTCTGATTTGAGGTGGGATCGATGTGGGTTGTGTAACAACTAACCGATTCCGCTCTTTAGGCTAGAAAACTCCCGTATACGGAAGTTCTTCCACCCTTGCTGATTCGTTGCGTTTCCAAAGGCAAAGGTGAGGACTTTAAGTGTATAAGTTGCGGTTTTCAACGCTTTCAATGTCAGATAATGGTAGATTCATGATCTGCATGCAATTGCACATGTACAAAGTGCTTTCCGTTTTCTGTTTCGATTAGAATTGTAGAATTTGGAATTTCACATACTCTAGGTATTCGTATAAAATACCGTATATGTATTTTTTATGGAAATGTGTTTGACATGTTTATTTGTCGTATGGATATATGACGTATGGATAAAATACTTATTTGGCGAAAGGATTCGCCTAAATACATGTTTACTAATAAACACTATATATGTAGAAATACGGTATTGTAAGAAGTACCGTATACATGTATATTTTAGCGATGTGTTTGTCATGATTAATTGTCGTATAAATATATCATGTGTGTATAAAATATTTTCTTGGCGAAGGGAATCGCCGTAATACATGTTTGTTTGTATACACTATATATGTTGAAAATGCGTATTCTAAAAAATACTGTATACGTATAAATTTTGGAGATATAGTTATCATGAATATTTGCTGTAGTAATATATTATACATGGATAAAATACTCACTTGGCTAAAGGATAGCCCTAATACATGTTTTGCTAACATACACCATGTATGTTGTAATAGTGTATTCTAAGTGTTGTGAAAATGACTGAATGAGTATAGAATTCTCATTCGTGCTCGCCATGACTAATTGTCATGGATAATTGATTGTTGTATTGGCAATACCCCTTTGACGAAAGGATTTACCCTAAATCACGCCACGGCCAATACACACTATATATGCTAAAATGTGTGGCCCAAGTGTTTGTGGAAATGACTGAATGAATATGGAACTTGGTTTCCTGCTTGCCATGACTATCCGTCATGGGTGTATGCGTGTTATGATTGGGGTAACTCCCTAGTGAAAGGATTTGGCCTATACCTCTGTGATCAACATATGTCATGTATGTTGATTCCTGTGTTTTAAAGTGTTTGTTGAAATGTCTGAATGAGTAGTAGTTAGTAAATTGTAATGTTTAAGGGTGTTGAGATTGGATTCTCAACTATCCTAGCGATGTGTATGATTACCTCCATGAGGTTGATCACTTAAACCACTTTCTTACAATACATGTGTTTGTATTACTATTAATGTAGTGTTTTACAACATGCTTTTTATCATGCTTTATAATATGCTTTTAACATGCCTACTAGCATGTTTAAATTACTTTATTTATCATGCTTGAATTACTTTGTTTATCATGCTTTACTCCACATGCTATGGATGACAATTGATTGTGCTTGGGGCTATGATTATAGTCCAGACAATCGGTACTAGATTGGAGATCGTGGTTGAGTTTCATGTCGCCACGTGAGATGTGTTCGACGAACTCGAGTCGTACTTCGGTTGGCGATAGTGGTTGGCCACGCGAAGTGCTTATGCACTTCATGTCGTTCAACTTGTTGTGCGCTCGAGCTAGCCGAGCTCGTCATGTAACCCGATTTGTCTAATGTATGTTCACCATGTTTGGTCGCTCTTGCTTGAACCTAGGGTACCAAACTTACCAAAGTGAAAACCCTTTTAACCATGGTACCTCGATCCGCTAAGACTCATGAGCCGGGCATGGTGGTATGGGACACCGTGGTCGAGTTTGTCGGCCCACTACGCTGGGGCTACGTGCCTCCCCGTAGTGACACAGTGAGCAACTTAACTCGTGAGCCGATTATGGTGGTATGGGACACTATATTCGCGTTGTCGGCCTACATTGATAAGGTGATGGGGGAGTGGTGTAACCTTTGTGCGTAACAGCCCTGACAGCCCTTTGTAGTGACCGCGAGCATATTCTGAAGTCATAGTGCGCCTTAGGGTTCGCCGTGATATATAGAGTATGAACTAGGCCTGTTTCTGTATAGTGATGAATCGTTTAAGGGGTGATGGGGAGTGGTGCAACCTTTGTGCGTAATGCACCGGCACAGCGACCTCTGCAATGACCTAGAAAATACACCATCGTCGATATTAACTAGGGTGACGACCCTAGAATGGATCATGTTTGGGAATGATAAAAGGGAGGTACCTTAGTTTCCCAATCCTCGCTTGTTTGAAATGGACTAATTAAAAACTCGGTAATCATGCTCATCATGCATCGCATGTGCCTGGAAGATGTGGAGCACTGTGGGATGTAAGCATGCGCGAACGTGAGATGGTGTCGCATGAGGGAGTATGTCGGAGAGGGCATCCATCATACCTGCATTCATACTTGCATTAATCAGAGTAACTAGGAGTGTTTGATTTACTGCTTTATCATTACTGCTTGATTGTATTGATAACATGATAACTTATGCTTTATTGTTCCACTGAGTTAGCTACTCACTCCCACGTTACGGGACGGTGTTGTACACACCAAACAGATTTGTTGAATTTCAGATGATGGCGATGCTTATGAAGCGAGCCGGACTACTCTATGGTGATGAGGAGAAGTTCTCCTATCATGAAATTCTCGGCGGGTCTCTCGAAGACACAGTCTTGTATTGTCGGGGCTGTGGTACTGGGGATAGAAGACAGTAAACTTACACATTTGGTATATTTCAGAACTGTACTTGTATTTATTTAACCTGGTAATGTTATCACACTCTGGAGACTCATCATAGTTTATATATTTTATCTATCTATCATAGTCTTCCGCTTGCAAAATTAAATGTCTCTGAGTATGATATCTTTGTTTTGGCTTAATCTCACTCATGTTCAATGCACGAATACAGTCAACATTCAATCATCATTCATTTTGTTGCATAAGTGATGTTCTGGAACTCGGGAGTTGAGTTTATGCTCGACCCCCGATTTTCAGGGCGTTACAAAATTATAATTCATAGTATGGATTCTTAGGTTTAAAGAGTACTTATGTTCAATCCATCGTACAATGCGATGGGCATTTGTTTCCCTAAAGTACCTAAGTTTAGTTCCTAAGTTCAAACAACTATAATTTACAAGGAACCTAAGTTTTTCTTTCTAAGTTCAAATGGCCAAGACAAAAAAATAATAATAATAAAAAAATCACAAGGGATCCTAAAATTTATATTTCTAAATTCACAAAACACCCTAATGCTAAGGGAATAAAATCTAGTTTCACGTTTCTAATCTCATCAATGTAACTTTGGAGTATTTGAAGTCATATAAGTCTTGTTTTTTTCTCAAGGCCTAGTTTATCTAGACTCACTCTGATACTAATTGTAACACCCCGTGTTTTCAGGACTCGATTATATAACCCATTTTCTAAAAACCCGAGTGTTAGCTTATAAAATCCAGTGTAAATTTGAACCGTTTATCATTTATCAGAGTTAACAGCAACGAAGTTAGATTAAACCATGCATTGTATAAAAACATTATGATCATTACAAAATTCCAAATGTAGCACCCATACAGGACTTATACAATCCCAAATACAAAGTTCATTAATAACAAAAACCAGAAACCTATCATGTAATGGTGAAACTCAATATGGGCCGTAGGGACCCAGCCTAGCTCCCCAGATAATCGATCTGCTCTAGCGACCCATTGAATATCATCGACTCGCTCTATACCTGCATCAACTGTTATGGTGTGATAACGTCAATAGCTATCGCAGTGAGGAACACCCTCTAAGATTGCACACTCATCATTCATAATCCAATATAGATCACAAGTCATGAAAATGGATATATTAAACAAGGCACTTCATAATCATGAACATATACTCAAAAACTTAGCAAATCAATAGAATCTCATCATAAGTAGAACATAATAGTAATCGCAATATATAAAGGAATACATCCAGAAAATTAAACACTTAATTATACAACTTCTATTGCACCCGAAATCACATTATACGTGAACTCCACAAGATGGCTAGAAAATTGATAAGTGAACTTCAGCTCCACCCAGAAATTATGGTACAAGTAAAATTCGTAAGGTGAATAGAAAACCAACCTTTAAACCTCTACTTCACCCGAGAAGCCTATCGTACGTGATTCCGCAAGATGGTTAGAAAATCGATAAGCGAACTTCAGCTCCACTAGGAAATCATGGTATGACTAAACTCCACAAGATGAAAAGACAATTAACATACAAACTCTAGACCACCTAGAAATCATATCGTACGTGAACACTGCAAGATGGCTAGAAAATCGATAAGCGAACTTCAGCTCCATCCGGAAATCATGGTACGACTAAACACCGTAAGATGGCTAGGAAAACAACATACAAACATATACTTCACCCGAAAATCATAACGTACGTGAACACCGCAAGATGGCTAGGAAATCGATAAGTGAACACCCGCTCCACTAGGAAATCAAGGTACGACTGAACACCGTAAGATGAAGAGACAAACAACACACAAACTCTAGACCACCCAGAAATTATTTCATACGTGAACACTGTAAGATGGCTAGGAAATCGCTAAGCGAACACCCGCTCCACCCAGAAATCATGGTACGACATGGTTAGGAAACTAATGAGATATGCGAATATAACCATCAAGCCACAAAAGGGCACCAACGACCCATCAAAGCCACGAAGGGCAAATAACGATCCAAGCCACTTGGGCAACTATGCAGTCCAAGCCAGGTAAGGTGATGTGTGATATATGGACTGCAAGCTGGTGAGATCGAGACAGGTTCATTCATTACATCACTCAATCGTAATCGACCAACATATAGTTAATTAACAATGTACGACTAAAGATAGCATGTTATCACCAAATCATTTATGCATGTTATAATTAAAGAGATATGTTCATTATCTACTATAGGAATCAGGTGCACATCACATTATCATACTCACATATTCACATAATAAGTTAAGTAGCAAAATCAAGTAACTTAGGAGATACTAAATGGAAAGGATTAAGGCATCATCTATTGGTTAATGAATTTAAGTGAGAAGTTCAAAGGGTGAGTCCTCACCTTAGAATGAGTAGGTTCACTACCCAAGTCGCTAGCGATGCCAAAACAAATCTTAAGATCAAGTCCTGTCAACTAGCATTTGTTCGAGCTCAATTCAAATCAATACGGTTTACTTAAATCTGACTCAATGGTGAAAATTGGGAAGTTTGAATTCCCTAAATTAAAATTAGAAAATAATATTAAATAACCTAGATCAAGTTCTAAATAATATCCTAGTAAAATAATTAAGAGATCAACTCAACTTGTACGATTGATTTGACTCACTCTAACTCTAACTTGAATTCATCTTGATTTTAAATCAACTTGAACAAGGAAGATCTGACTTAGAGGCTTTAAACTTTAGATATGAGAAGGAATTCAAGGATTTACTACATTAAACTTGGTTTAGTATGATAAGGCAACTGAGTTGGACTCATCTTGTGATGTGACTCACTTGACTCAACTCAGTCCCGATTTAGCCTCAACTTGAACACAACTCGATCCAAGCCATGTATGCAAGCTAGTTTGAATTCAACCACCGAAATCAGCTATCATGCCGAGAGACCCAGATTTATTCAAATCAGATTTCAACTTAATCAAAAAACTTAATGAAACTCATTGAGTTAACTCAGAAACAAAACAACTAAAATGGGTCTCGATTTACCTCAACTTAGTAGCTTATCTTAGCAGCTCCAATCCGGATAAACCAGCATGGCGCATATTCAACTATTACCTACCAAGTAATGGTGGCTAGGTTGGACAGTGAGCCGACTCGGTCTTGACTCGATTGAAGCCCCGACCCAAGCTCCGCCTATCTCTCTCACCTCTTCTCCTTCCTTTCTTTCTTCTCTTTTGTTTTTCTTATATTTTTGCTGGAATGTCCAGCCATGACTGGATTAGGTCCCAAAGACCAACTTAACTCACTAGACTCGATTTCAGCTGAGTTAACTCGGCAGCCACCAAAGACCATACGCTCCTCTTCCCTTCTCTCTCACTCCCTTCCTTCCTCTTCTTCTCTTTTTCTTTCTTCTTTCCTTTATGCTGGAATGCCCATCAATGGCATGGACAAAACAAACCCGGACTAGGTCCAATCCCAACTTCGTAGCCAAACTCGGTTTTGGCCGAGTTGACTCGGCAGCCAACAAACTCCAGGTTCTTTCTCTCTCCTCCTCCCTCTCCCTCACTTTTCTTCCCTTTTCCTTTTTCCTTTCTTCCTATTTTCTTCCTTCCTTTCCTTCTGCTGGAAAATCCCAGCAATGAGGCTAACCAGTTCGATTAGTGACTCAAACCGTGTCGAGTCCGATTGGCTCAGTAGCAACCAAACCGACTCAACTCCCACACTCTCTCTTTCTCTCATATTTCATCTCATATTTCATCTCTCTTCTCTCTCTCTCTCTCTCTCTCTTTCCCTTTCTCCCTAACTATCAAATGCACATGGGACTCACTGGATCTTTGCCGCCAAACCCACAGACTCAACGATGGGGCATGATGCAATGCGAGCGCACCTCCTCTCTCTCCCTTTGTCTCTGCTGCTTCTTCCCTTTCTCTCCTTCTTCCCTTTTTTCTTTTTCTTTTTTCTTTTTCTTTCTTCTCTCTTTTCTTCCTTTCTCTCCTTTCCTCCTTCTGCTACTAGAACCGTCCAATAGTGGACGCCAAACTCGGTCAGATGGTGCTGTTCGATCGGGGAAGAAACCCGAGCTTCAATGGCAAATACACCAACCCTACGCATCCCTCTAATCTGACCCTTGCAAGAGGCCTGTAAGGATCCTTGGAAGCTTGTAAACAAGCTCCATTGAAGCTTGGAGGATGATGGATCAGTGGGTTCGAATGGAGAAGGGAGCGGTCATTTTTTTGCAAATCGGTTGTGGTTCTATTTTTCCTAAGGTGGAAATGGTTTTGGACGGTTGGGATGCCCTCAAATGGATGCTTCAGATCATGCCAGAAGTCCCTCACGCGGATCGCTGAGCTGGAAGAAAAAGAGCTTCCATTTTTGGAAATGTTGGTTTTGTAGGCCCTACTTGCGTCGATCCTTGTGTGTGTAGGTGCACCCCAGCAGGTGGATCGACCATGGTTTTGGTCATCATCCCCCACTCAATAAGATGGACGGTTTGGATCGTCAATGTGGTCGTAGGTGATGGGCCACCGATCGAAATCTCCGAACGGTAGGCCGTCCACTGTCACAGTGAAGAGGGAGGGAGAATTTCTCCTTATTTTGGTGAAACACGGGTCAGAGCAGTTTGACTACTCCTGATGGCCCGGTGCTCAGTGAGTGCATGTGAATTGTGCACATGCACAACCCCAAAGTGGGGCCCACTAGACGGTACTGGGAGATTCGCTCCGTCCATTTTATTTGTAGGGTTATATTATGATCATCTACTAAAAATGGGTCCACTCTAGAGGCCAAGTGGCCACAATATCAATTTTTTACATTTAAACAGTGATACCCGACGACCCTCAAGTGTTTAACGGTTAGATCTCTTCCTAATATAGTTTAATTGACTATTTGGGGCTTTGAGGCTGATTACCTAGAATCTAGTAGTAAGTCTTGATTAGATTATATTATTTTATTATATTAATAATAAGAAAAAAAATTATAAGATTTGTTATTTAAAATTTATATTATCACAGGTTATATGAATATTAGTGGAAAAGAAGCGAGGATTAATATATATTATTTTCCTAGTTACATATGCCTTATGTTTTAATTTGATATAAAATGTCAAATTGTTTGAAAATGTTATTTATTATCATTTTTATTAATTCACGTAATATAAATTTCATGATTTTGATTCATATAATTGGTGTTACAAATGTATGAATAAAGTATGGATTATAATTACATAACATTTTAGTATGAAATTTTAAATCCTTATAAAGTATATAAATAACATTTCATAGTGTTTATATTTATGTTGTATTATAGCATTTATTTTAAGTGATTGTTAAATAGTTAGATCACATAATATGTATACTAAGTTATATATATTTGATAATTATTATATACTTTGAATTGGATGACCAATCTGATGATCGGATAACTCCAAAATTGATCCTAAGCGCACCTTGTGCTTCCCGATATTATCATCGATGCTTCTACGTATCCCCAAGCTAACCTAGACGGGTTCTAACTGATTCTTTTAAAATTGGGTGTCATACTGTGTAAAAAGTATCAGATCGTCCTACAGGAAGTTGCGGGCTCAATGAACGGTGGATTTCCTGACTTAGGTCCTGAAAATGACCATGTACGATTCAATTATTTTAATAGATCATTAAGTGAAGTTTCATCGCCATTGAATTTCCATCATTAAGTCCTTCGAGGTTTGGCACCATTCCTCTAGGGTGCGATGGTCCAGTTAATGGATGGATCACTTGATCTAAGGATAGTGATTTCTTCCAACAGTCTTAAAGGTCCTATGGTTGTCTAGATGAAGGCCCATGGTCGAATTAATGGTCTGATGCTGATGACACTTAAGGTGAGTCACGTGTGTTCTCGCACACGTGTGAGCTGATTTAAATCTCCGTAGTAGGACCCGAGTACTGAATAGTACGGGGTGTTACACTCAGTCCACTCGTATGGTGCATCCTTTTGAAGTAGATTACATAGAGGATGAGAGAAGAGACTAAAGTCCTTTATGAATCTTCTGTAAAAACTGACTTATCCTAAGAAGGATCGCACATCTCATATGTTCTTAGGTGGAGGTAGGTGAGAGATAAGATCAGTTTTTGCCTTATCTACCTCGATTCCTTTAGACGAGATGATATGTCCAAGGACAATTCCCCTACGAACCATGAAATAACACTTCTCCCAATTAAGTACCAAATTCTTTTCTTCCCATCTTTTCAGAAACATTTAAGATTCTTTAAGTAATCGCTGAAAGATGGACCAAAGATAGAGAAATCGTCTATGAAGACCTCTAGATATTGCCCCACCATATCAGAAAAAATACTCATCATGCATCACTGAAAAGTTGTAGGGGCATTACATAGTCCGAATGGCATCCTTCGGTAAGCAAAGGTGCCTAAGGACATGTAAATGTGGTCCTTTCCTGATCTTCAGGGGCTATCTCTATCTGGTTGTAGCCTGAATACTCATTAAGAAAACAATAACAGGAATGACCTGGTAACCTTTCCAAAATTTGATCAATGAATAGCAAAGTGGCCCTTCCTCGTGACGGTATTCAACTTCCTATGGTCAATGTACATTCTCCAACCAGTAGTGTCTCTAGTTGGCACGAGTTCATTGTCAGCATTGGCTACGATGATGATTCTGGACTTCTTAGGAACCACCTGAGTTGGACTCACTCATTGACTATTGGATATAGGGTATATGATATCCACATCCAATAGTTTAAGAACCTCGGCCTTAACCACTTATTTCATGTTTGGATTTAGTCTATGTTGTGATTGCCGTGAAGTCTTCACATTATGCTTGAGATAAATGCGATGAGTACAAATTGAAGGGTCAATTCCCTTGAGGTCCGCAATCGTCCATCCAAATGCTCTCATATGCTTAATGAGAGTAGATATGAGCATACACTCTTGTTCTTGCTGAAGGTGGGAAGAAATCACCACCGGGTTCTTAACCTGAATAAACATATTTCAAATCAGAGGGCAAAGGTTTTAGGTCAAGCTTCGGTGCCTTGAGGTTAGACGGTAGACGCACTTCATTAGTTTATGACAACTCTTCAAATTGTGGCCTCCATCGGATAACTTCAAGTACTGGCACAGTATCAAGTATGACACCCATCTCCCTAATCATGTCATCATCAAAATCATGGGAATGGGCTAAGCACGTCTCTAAAGGGTTAGAGGATAAGGTCAAAGGTGTTCTATCTTTCACGAAAGAGTCAATCATATTAATGTCGTGGAAATTGTCATCGTCCTCTAACCGTCTGCCTGTATTGAAAAAGATATTCAACTCCAATGTCATATTCCTGAAAGACATACTCATAATTCCATTCCTACAATTAATGATTACGTTTGAAGTGGTAAGGAATGGGCGACCAAGGATGATGGGAATTTGAGTTCTTATGTTACTGATGGGTTCCGTATCCAGGATGATGAAATCTACTGGGTAGTAGAATCTATCAACCTGGACCAACACATCCTCGATTATCCTTCTCGGTACACGAATTGAACGATCAACAATTTGTAATGTGGTTAGGGTGAGTTTTAATTCACCCAAACCTAATTGTTTGTACACCAAGTAGGGAATCAGATCTACGCTCGCTCCTAAGTCAAGAAGTATGTGCTCAATTTGGTAGTTCCCAATTACACAAGGTATGGTTGGGCTACTGGGATTTTTGAATTTCTCTGGCACATCTTGCTTTAGGATGGCACTCACTTTCTCAGTTAAGAAGATTTTCTTTTAAATATTTTACTGTCTTTTGGTCGTACACAAGTCTTTTCAAAATTTGGCATATGAAGCTACTTGTTTTATGACATCAAGTAGGGGAATATTGACCTTCATTTGTTTCAATACCTCTAGAATGTCCTGAGAGTTAGAGAGAGGTTTTAGTGTAATGGGGAATGGAGCAACTGGCTTGAGTTGAAGTTCTGGTTCTAATTCTTGTGGAGCAATGCTAGGTCTATCATTGTTGTCCTCTTCCGAGCCCTTAGGCTTTTCGGCCCTAACTGGAATAGTTTTGTCAATGGTCTTCCCACTCCCAAGAGTGGTGATAGATTTAGCTTGCTCCATTTGATCTGAAGAGCTTGGATCACTTATCTCATATTGCGGTTTAGGATTAGGGAGAGGTTAAGTAGGAAGCATCCCCTTTTCTATAGTCATAACATGTGAATCCATCTTTTACATATATTTCTTAAGTTCTCGTATTGCTTGAGTAAGCTCTTGAGTTTGTGCAGAATTTTGAACCAATTCCTCTCGAGGTTTCACTTGATTTGGAATTTAATTAAAGAAACCATGAGGAGTAGCAATGTGAGACCCTTATACTAGTACGTACCATTCCGTAGACTTTCGTGATCCTCCCGGTCGAATTCCGGTAACTCTCGACCTATAATCGATGTTTGTGCGCGACCTTAAGTCGCATCCCGTAGATCTAAGTCGGCTCGACCCGAGACTTGTACCCTTGCGACTGCGCCGTTGCTATGGTTCCAATGGCGCATCTCACGCACCAATGTGATACACAAGCCAGTAGTTGTGGGCCCATGCATATTTTAAAAAAATGCCACGCATTTGCAAAACGCAAGAGAATCTATCAAATCAATCACATCAATCAAGTCAAGTATATCTCATCACAACCCATCACTCACCCATACCTCTCTCTTCACCAAGTCAAAGTAACCCATGCTTAGCCTATTCATCTCATCCCAAAAGTCAATGAGACCCATGCCTCCCATGTCATACACACCACTCCTCTCTCTCTCTCTCTCATTTTCTCACTCCATTCCAAGCTTCCCAAGGAGAAACCTCCAAGCTCTAAGGAGAGCCTAGTGTGGCCCACTTCCAACCCTCTAATCACCCATCTCCACCCTTCAATCCTCATCATCCTCCATTAAAGGGAGGGCTTAGGAGCCAAGGATTCCAAGGGACCAAGAAGATTTACAATCGGTGGGTGTTCGTAGCTCTAGATTGTGATTTTGATTTAGGGTCCACTTATGATGGGACCCACTTTAATGTATGTGTTGTGATCTAAGAGGGGCCCATAGAGGTGGGGTCCCTTAACTACACCATCTCTCTCTCTCTCTCTCTCTCTCTCACACACACACACACACACACACACACACATTTCGTGGACCTCACTTATGATGTACATGTTCTATCCAAGACGTCCTTACATGGGGCCCACGTGATTGTATGTGTGATATCCAGACTGTTCAGATGGTGTGGACCCACCTTGATCTGCACATGTGACACACCACACCGTCTAGTAGCAAGGACGGTGGGTGTCACCTGGATTCATATCTAAACCATCTGCCAAATGAACGTCTAATGCTGGACATTTAAATAAATAGTATAATAATATATATATTTATATTATATAAGTACCTTGTGGGCCACACGTGAGACCCACCAGGTTGTGAAGACGATTGGCTGGTGCATCTCATAGCAGCTATACCGCTGCTGTATTGACGTCACCGAGTCCTGTGGGACCATCATGATTTGTGTTATATCCAACCATCCATTACTGGACGGTGGGAGCCACCTTGCAGGTGTGGGGTCTCCACCGTCTAGCTGGACGTGGACCCCACTTGTTATGTGGGTGTAACCGCACGGCCACCCATGTGGCCTACCATGATGTATGTATTTTACCTGCACATCGTTCATCTATTTTACGTCCACACTGTCTAGACCTTAGATGGTGGGGATCGGTCTAGCTAGTGTACCGCACCAGCTACATAATTGCTGCATTTCGTCAACAAGTTCTGTAGGTTCCACTTCATGTATGTGGGGCATATCCACACTGTCTGTCCATCTATGTGGACCCCACACACCAATTATATAGCTGATGTATTGACGTTAGCAAGCTGTGAGCTTATCATCAGGAAAGTATATACCTCACACCATCCATCCTTTATCCATTAGAGGAAGGCCAAAGCTCAAATGGATTGCACCATAGTAAACAGTGAGGATTGACGCCAACAGTTGAAACCTTCTAGGCCCACTGTGATGTTATGGGAGGCCCAGTGGCCTGGCCCACCTTCCTGGGTGGCCCACGCCTTATGGAACCCACCATGTATGTATGTTATCCAAGTCGTCCATTGGTTGGACCGCTAGCAAGCCCATCTACAATATGGCAGCCCCATCGGCATTAAGTGAGACCCATTATGATGCATGAGGCCCAACTGTATGTTTAAGGCCCAGCTGTGATGCATGCGGCCCACCTTGATATATATGAGGCATGTTGTTGTGGCCCACCTTGATATATATGAGGCTCGTTGTTGCTGCCCACCTTGATATATATGAGGCCTGTTGTTGTGGCCCACCTTGATATATATGAGGCCCATTATTACAGCCCACCTGATGTACATGAGGCCCGTTGTTGTGGCCACCTTGATGTATATGAGGCCCGTTGTTGCGACCCACATATATATATATAAGGCTCGTTGTTGCGGCCCATCTTGATGTAGGCGAGGCCCAATTGATGAGGCCCGTTGTGATGTATTTGAAGCCCATGTCTGAGACCCCTTGTGATGTATATGCAGCCCGTGTATGAGGCCCAATGTGATGTATATAAAGCCCATGTGAGCGGCCCATTGTGATGTATATTAGGCCCATGTGATGCGGCTCATTGTGATATGTGAGGCCCATATGTTGTATGTGAGGCCCTTATGTGAGGCCATGGGCCCCACTATATGTTTAGCCCTATGAGGGCCACTCTATGGGAGCGATGTTGGTAAAATGTCCACATTGATGGGCGATGATGGTTAAATGTCCACATTATGACCTTCCCTTAGGCCCTTTGTTAGGCCAATTGTCGAGGCTGTTTATCAAGGCCGATTGTCGAGGTCGATTATCGAGGCCGATTATCAAGATTAGTTGTCGAGGCCAATTATCGAGACCGGTTATCGAGGCCGATTATCGGTGCCGGTTATCGACACCGATTATGAGTATGTAACAGCATAGCATCATGATACATGCCCATAGCATCATTTGTATGCCTGTTGTGAGGAATGGTTGATCATATCATTGCCATGTGCTAAGTTATTTAGGGGACTCCTTAAGAGAAGGAGTTGCCCCACATGATTGTGCAGTACGTGTAGGTTTGATGCATGACTGGATGGTATGACTCATGCATCTCACATTTGTGTGACATGATCACTTAGCGCCCTAGCAATATCAAAGTTGTGGCCTTCACAAGTTCATCGTGGATGGCCAGATGGGATACCGAAAATATTTAGTTCTAGCAATGTGAGCACATAAGATGTCCTTGGGTGAGAGTCTCAGAATCCTTTGGTACCGGAACTCAAACGTCTAAACTGAGTGGATACATGAGCGCCTGGGTGCTGAATACCAGTAGGAGGCGTCTCCCACTGTGTCATAGTCGGTTAGAAGGGGGTGCGGCCTTATCCACCTGAGTGAGGGGGCTGTAAGCTAGGCTGAGTATAACAAGCTCGTAAATGGGTCCACTATCGACGAGCCGGGTAGGTATTGGTAAACTACTGGTCAGACAGATAATGAGGTATCTTCCACTTGTTGGGCTGTGCGGCTAGGGAGGTAGCAGTCAGTGTGGAGTATATTAGACCCTGATGATATTCCAGAGATGAACTATACTGATATGTGAACTGATTGAGTGGGAGTTGCATACTCAGCATTTTACCCATTCATTCATTCACTATCTACTTGGGCTGGTGGTGCGCAACTAATTGTTATGTGTACCTTCGTAATGGTCAGGATTTCAGTTGGGGCGCGCAACTAACCTGAGATCAGGAGTTTACCACATTAAGTCTGACTATCCAAATGTAGGTTTGGGATTGGTTTCGATAGAAGTCCCTTGTGATGGACCCCGTAGCATGCGATACTATGTACTATCATCCCGACTTCACACTCCATCTTGGTCATTTCATTCGCATCGCATATCGCATTACATCCTCAGCACATAGCATTTGGTTTACTATGCTTCTGTATTGTATAACCTGATTAAGGTAAACGGTATTCGTGGACTCAATATCTGATATTTGGCATACTATGTCTCCACATTACATAGCTGATTTACATTGCTTCCTCAGTATATGATATTGGTTTATTATGTTTTTACATCGCATAACTTGGATAAGGCTAATGATATTTATGAACTTGCCAGCATGTTTTTGCATTGTTCTGATATTGCATACTTGACACTTACCTTGCACACACACTTACACCACCCTCTAAGTTTTCTATAAGCTTATACATGATAGATGCATGCAGGTGGTGTTAGGTCACAGCAGCGTTGAGCTTGTAGCATGCAGCGGTCTTCTGGAGCTTTGATTTTCGATATAAGTATTTCCCTTTCAGTATTGTATTCAACTATTTATATTAGTGGATATATGATGATGATGTTGCCTTTGTAATTTGGGTAAAGTTGTGTTTATGCTTCTTACGAGATAATGTACATTGAAAAATCCTCCTTATAGGATCCGAGGATTGGAATCTGGGGTATACGCATTGGGAACCGAGAATGGGGTACTACTGAGGCTGTCGGCATCAGATTCGGTGATCAAGAATTTTGTGAACTCGATTTCCGAGTTTGGGGCGTGACAAGCAGTTTGTCCATTCCTCTAACTGAAGTTTAGATGATTTCTCCGAATAGGATTGTATGTATTGGAGGTAGGTCCATTGAAAGGTCTTTAGTAATTGTTCACGGCATTGGATTGCTCATTCAACACCTCTTGAAAAGCAGGTATTGTTGGACAATTTTCAGTTGTGTGAACATTGGAAGCATAAATACCGCAAACAGTTTCCTTAACCTTATCCTTCTTTAGTTCCATAGCCTCGAATTTCCTCATGAGATTAAATACTCTAGCCTTAATATCATCATCCTCTTTCAGAAGGTATAATCCACCCCTCTCCTTTGATTGAGTGAGCCTAGAAATGGTGCTAGATTTTGGGTAAGTGCACCATGATTGTGCATTTTTATTAAGTCTATCCAAGTAATCCCACACATCATCGACATTTTTATTCACAAATTCCCCATTGCACATTGTCTCAACCCATTGGCGCATGAAAGATTTCAAACCATCATAGAAAAAGTGTGTAATGTGCCACGTTTCAAAACCATGTTGTGGGCATGAACTGACAAGATTCTTAAACCTTTCCCAACATTGGAAGAATGTTTCATCCTCCTTTTGAGTGAAGTTCATGATTGACTTTCTAAGGGTGTTCATTTTATGATGTGGAAAATTTTTCTTTATAAACTCACTTACCATGTCATTCCATGTGCCAATAGATCTGGGATGTAGTGAATGCAACCACGTCTTAGCTTTCTCTTTCAAAGAAAAGTGAAAGAGTTTCAGCCTGACTGTGTCCTCAGACACGTTTGAAAAATATAAAGTGATTATGATCTCATCAAACTCTTTCAAGTGCAAATATGAACTTTCAGATTCAATCCATGGAATTTTGGAAGGAGTTGGATCACCCCTGGCTTAATATCCACGTGTTCCATATTTTCTAGAAAAACCATGCATGAGTGTGTACTCACCCCTATTGGTTGTAAATAATCTTGCAAAGTACGAGGCGGTGGTGCTTAATGCACCTCATTCTCATCATGGACTTCCTCAACCTGATGCTTAAATAAAACATCAAGTTTTTTTTTTCATGAATAGTAACGTCAAGGAAGGGAATCAAATCCTCACCTATAGGGAGCAAACCTATGGTAAAGGTTGTATACCTAACTCTTTCTGAATGTAAACCATGGGAGATCGAATCTTCATCTATAGGGAGCAAACCTATGGTGAAGATTATTGGACTCACATTTTCACTTCTTCTTTATAAACTGATGCTAAAAATTTTGTTTGTCAGGCTGGGTCCTTTCATGCTTAGTGATTACCAAGTAAATCATTCAATTATCGAATCGGAACCTTAATGTGTAAGCGAGATGTGATATGTGAGATCATGACTCACTCAATGCTTAAAACTTCTAATCATGGGTTAACAATTCAAAATTGACTGTGAAATCAAGCAGATGGCCGAATCTAAGAGTCATAAGTTACCCATATTCTCGACTATCCGTCAAAATCACTTTGAATTCATCAGAAATTCCAGAAAAATTTTAAAAATAGTCACAATTTTTGCTCAAGACCAAGAAAACACTGATTAGGTAACCTAATCTCCCACCCCCAACCTAAAATCTACATTGTCCTCAATGTAACAGAAATAAACATGCAATGCACATGAGACAACGAAAAGAAAAGAGGAGTGAGGGAAAGATGGTACCTGAATGGAGAATCAAGAGGCAAAAATATCAATGTAAAAATGAGTCAGTATAAGAGAGAAATCAACAAAAGTAAAATAAACATAAAATCACCAAAAGAAAATCCTACCTATACCACTTTCGCAGGTGCTCTCGATTGCATTTAGCGTATGCAACAAGCCTTTAAACCACTAGGTTACCCATAGTGGACAAGTTGTAGTCTCGTGAGGGTTTGCAGTAATGTTACCCACAAACATTAAACTAACTAATGAAAAGAAATGGAATGGAATAAAAAGCTGGGTTGCCTCCCAGGAGCACTAAGTTTAACGTCAGCCAGACAAGAACGGACCATGAATTAACTAATCTTTGTAACCAGGGTCTGCCAAAGAAATTACCTCAACACCTTGATTAACCAATCCCAGACAAGTGATGTGAGTTCCCATGAACCGTGCTATCGGAAATAAGGTAACTGATGCTGTCGTCAAATAGTTTATGGACTTCTGCTCGAATGACTTCTTCCATGTTAGGATCACGCTTCCTTTGCATTTCACGCGACATTCCCGCAGCATGATCCATACATACAGTGGGGCATACTCCCTGTATTTCCGCTATCCTCCATTTAATTGCTGCCTTATATGCTCTAAGAACATTAAGCAGCCTGCTCTCTTTTACCTTCTCAGAGTTAGATACTGTGCTGTCAGGAAGAGTCTCAGAGGGATGAAGAGGTTTCACTTTCGCTCTCCATTTTTCTGTCTCCAATATAGGAGTAGAGTCGAGCAGTGCATTGACTTCATGGATGGGACTATCTATGTCAAAATCTATGCCATATGTGCTAAGCAGGTCTCAAGTGGATCTTCAAAAGATTTACGGAAGGAGTCCTGTACTAGACTCTCGATCATGTCCACTTCAAATATGTCATCCAAATATGCAGATTGTTGTCCTGCATTAAAGACATTGAGTTTAATATTCATGTTACCAAAGGACAACTTCAAAACTCCATTCTGACAATTTATAATAGCATTAGATGTGGCCAAAAATGGACGACCCAAGATGACTGGGGTCTGACTATGAAGATTCTAGACAGGCTAAGTATCTATAACTATGAAATCCACTGGAAAATAAAATTTATCAACCTGGATTAACACATCTTCAATAACACCCCGGGGCACCTTGACAGATCTATCAGCTAGTTGTAATGTTACTTTAGTCGGTTTCAACTCACCAAGTCCTAGCTGCTCATAAACCAAATATGGTAACAAATTGACGCTCGCCCCTAAATCAAGCAATGCCTTCCCGATCTTATAATCTCCTATGCCGCAAGAAATAGTGGGGGCTCCTGGATCCCTAAATTTAGGAGGGGTGTTATGTTAAATCATGGAGCTGAGTTGCTCTGCAAGAAAGACTTTCTTATGAACATTCTGCTTACGCTTTTGAGTGCATAAATCTTTAAGAAACTTAGCGTACGCAGGGACTTGCTTGATGGCATCAAGTAACGAAATGTTGACTTGCACTTTTTTAAACACATCCAGGATTTCATCAAAGTTATTTCTTTACTTCATTGGTGCCAGACGTTGAGGAAAGGGTGCTTTGGGCACGTAGGGTGGCACATTAGTGGCTCTTGGAGAGTCAAAGAGCTTTTGGACTTTGGATGCATTAGCGTGTCTCTCTGCTTCATCTTGATCTTCTGCTTTAGAATTTGATTCATCCCTAGGTATCTCTATTCTGTTGTCAATCTGTTTGCCTGACCTAAGGATAGTGATCAATTTGGCTTGCTCATGGTATTGCCCTTGGTTGGAATTAGAGCCAATCTCATACTGTCCCTTTGGATTAGCCACAGGTTGGCCAGGGAACTTACCCTTCTCTCTCTCATTCAATGCGGTAGCTAATTGACCCAATTGTACTTCCAGCTTGGCAATAGATTGCGCATTTGCATGTAAGCTTTGCTGGTTGGCTAGTAAGGTTTGTTGGGTGTCTTTTTGGAATTGGAGAGAACTCTGCATAAAAAGATTGAGTGTATCCTCAAGAGATGGTTTCCTAGATTGTGGAGGTACTTGTTGGTACTGTGGAAACTGCTGAGGTTGTATAGGAGGATTTCCGGATGATCCTCCTTGTTGTTGTCCTTTTGCCTAAGAAAAATTTGGATGTCTAGCACACCCTGGGTTGTATGTGTTCGAGTAAGGATCATTCCCAGGTTTTTGAAAAGTGTTCATTGCATGTACTTGTTCAGAAAGAAGTTCTGGGGATGTTGCACCAGATGGACAAGATTGTGCAGGATGGGCAGGACTAGAACATATGACACATGCCTCGACTTGAGCTGTTTGTGGAGGTCCATTATGCAACATCAGAGTATCAACCTTCTTTGTCAGGCCATCAATCTTGGCATGGAGATCTGGCGTGACTCCTATCTCATATATACCACCTCTCTTTTGTGGTTGGGGACTTCTGTCATCTCTATTTGAATAGTCCCATTGCTGGGAATTTTCACACAAGGTTTCAAAGAAGTTTCATGCTTCAACATCACTTTTGGTCATGAATGACCCTCCACTGGTGGCATCAACCATGCGACGGTTCTGGGGTGTCAAACCGTCATAGAAGTATTGAACCTGTTGCCACTTTTCAAAACCATGGTGTGGACATTTAAGAAGTAAGTCCTTCCATCTTTCCCAACATTCATGAAAGTGCTCACCCTCTTTCTGTGTGAAATTGGTAATTTCCCTACGGAGAGCATTAGTTTTGTGAACAGGGAAGAACTTGTTTAAGAACTTCCTAGACAATTGGTCCCATGTAGTGATAAACCCAATTTCTAGAGAATTCAACCATGCTTTCGCCTTATCCTTCAAAGAAAAAGGAAAAAGGCGCAAACGGATCAAATCGTCTGAAAAGTTTTGAAATCTAAAGGTAGAGCAAATGTCTAGGAATTCTTTCACATGATGATATGGGTCCTCCTTGTCTAAACCATAAAAGGAAGGCAACAACTGTATGACCCCAATCTTGAGTTCAAAGTGTGCTGCCGTGGTGGTGGGCAACACTATCCATGAAGGCGCATTGAATTGGACAAGAGCTGAATAATCTCTAAGTGCTTTAGTTCCATTCTCTTCCGCCATTTCAAATAGGATGTTTCTAAATCTTCTACGAAAAGTTCTTTCTATTTCAGGATCAAAAGGTGCTAGTTCTATGTTTAGAGATCTACGTCCTAGCATAAACTATGTTATTGCAATGTAAGAAAGAAAACTAAACTAAGAAGCAACCTAAGAGAAATAAAACTAGAACTAGAAACTATGAGATTCTAAAACAAGTTAAAACTATGTAAATAAGAATGGGAAGAAAGAACCCGGAAAAGGAGATGATTGATGTCAGAAAATTTAAGAAGCTCCTCCTTCACTTAGTAGCTTCCTTCCTCAATTCCTGTAAATAAAAACAAAAACAAATTAAGTTTCCTAAAATAATGATAGAAAAATCCTAAGCAACGGTTAATTTCTAAAAAAGAAAGTTTCTAATCTTAGAAATAACAAGCTAAGTTAGTTTCTAAAAAGGGAAGAATTTCTAAAACTAGAAAATAGAAAGTTACTTGAAAGAAGAATCTAAATCTAAAATTAGAAACTAAAAAAAATTTCTAAAAAATAAAATCCTAATTCTAAAAATAGAAATTAGAAAAAGTAAAGAATTTAGAAAGGGATTACCAAATTAGAAGTTTATTTCAGGACCCTACAAAATAGGAAATAGGTTAGTTTCTAAAATAAAGAAAAGAACTCTAAGTTAGTAAAATCCTAAGCTATGAATTATGATAAGAGAGAATCCTAAATTCAATTTGGAACGAAACAGTCCCCGGCAACGGCGCCAAAAACTTGATGTTTTATTTAAACCAACATGATTTAAATGATTTTTAAACTCGCAAGTATACGAATCTAATGTAAATATGGTATGTATTACGAGATCGTTCCCACGAGGACTGGTTGTCACAATTCAAATCTATGACTCTCCTTAACTAATCCAACAAATATTGGAGCAAATTACTAAGCACAATTCTATAAAAAAACAATTGAGATAGGGAAGAAAATTCAATCAGAGAAAGAGCACTAGGACTTTCGAATCCACCCCTAATTATCCTAACCCTTGTTTTGTCTGTTGGTTCACCTTAATCTAGATTGATACCACTTATATAGAGAAAGCACAATCTGTGTCCTTAATCGGGCATACAGAATGTCTAATTCCTTTAAGCAATGCCATGAATAACATATCACATGTCCTTGGTCGGGCACATGGAATGTACAGTTCATTAAAGCACCCTGTTTCTTCCTCTATAGGAAACCTGTTCTTGATCAGACACAAGCACCTATAATAAGCATCCCAACAACATCCATATATATACTTTGGTCAAGTTCATAGATGGAGAAGTATAGAATTTAAACTAATCAAGCCCACTTAGAGAAAGAAACAAATCAATTAATATTCAAAGTAAATTCAACCAATACAAGAGCTAATCAAATTAGGGGCGGCTGAGAGATTAGTGACCCATAAAATCCATTAAAAAGATGGATAAACAAAATTCATAAAAAGGAACATCAAACCAATCGATCTCTCTCTCTCTCTCTCTCTCTCTCTCTCTCTCTCTCTCCTTTCTTCTCTTCTCTGGATCTCCTCCCTGGATCTGGAATTCCTCTCCGGGCTCTCTCTCTATTTCCTCTTTTATAGCCTTCTCCAGGCAGTGGCAAAATTTCTGAAGTCGACGAAAGAGAAGTCGGTGCGTATACACCTTTGACGTAGCTAAAAACGGAGCTTCAAAAGTCTCTTGTACTTTGAGGTTCGTTCAAAGGATTGATGTCCCTATGGACGGTTTTGAGTGGCCTACCCGATGGACGGATTGGATCTTGCATCTGATCGTCGCCGAGACCACACCACCGCCCGCAAAATGGGGCTGGGTCGGTCGCGGAACAGTGGTCGTGGCTCTCCTCCACTGTACGCTGGTGGGACCCACTCCATAGTTGTTTCGATAAATCCACTCTGTCCATTGGATGGAGGACGAAATTCCAGGTGGGAATGCTCAATTTTGGGTTAGATTTGTGGTGGCCCAGAGAAAAAATCACGCTGAGATCATTTTAAACGTCGCGGGGTAGTCTGCTTGTGGCCTCTGTATTGCGCACATGTGTATGCATGGGTGCAAACAGTAAGCATGGTTCTAACTATCACGAGACCCTCTACAAGATGGACGGTTTGGATCGGCCGTACGTACCATGATGGTGGCCCGCTGCGATCCACAAAACGGACCGCCCGTCGGTCTGCGAAATAGAGAGTTTCCATATCTGTTTTGGCAACTGAGATGGTGCGGTCAAAGGTCGGTTTGACCATGGTGGAAGTACAACGCATGGCTAGTGCACTTGTGAACGTGCACATGCCACACAAGGTGGGGTCCACTGCAATTTTCTGGAGAAATCTGCACAGTCCATTTGTTTTGTCTCCCAAATTAAGTGGTTAAGACCAAAGTTGAAGAATATCCTCTTATCAGGTGGGGCCCACTTATTGAATTAAGGGGCTGATCTGGCCGTTGGGCTACTTCCATAGCGATTCGAGGGCTGAAATTTGAGATGTACGGTTAATTTATAGCCTTCATCCCATATATGAAGTTTCAGGCCAATCGGATGGTGGAAACCATGTGATCTTGCATTTTACACCAATTTCAGGCCTCTTTAACGTCAACGGCTTGATTTTCTCGGATCCTTGGCGTGTAAATTCTTCAATATCGGTCCTCTGTAATCCTTCCTTTACTTTGGTGACTTTGGACCATCAAATCTACACTTTTAATACTCTTCTTCAGTCAACGCTCCTGATTACTCCCTGCAACAAAAACACGATTAAGATATGACATTAAACATTATCAAGTACGCAAAATCAGGTAATAACTAGGGTCTGATATGCAATATTCGACCCTCATCAGAGGTTGAGGTTGTCTTTCGAGTTGATTTACCGGTTGATTTGCAGTCAGCACTTCCATTAACTCTGAGGATCTCGAGTGGTGTCTAATCCTGTGATAGAAAGATAACCCCTCAACCAATCCTCCTTCACTCAAAAGACATCGAGTGTTGTCACTGACCCACTTGGGCATGAAACACTCTCAGCCCTCAATCTCTAAATCTAACCTAAACCTAAAAAGAGAAAGGAAATAGAAATCTAGAAATAGAAAGAGAGGGAATTAGAAAGAAGTTACCAAATTAGAAGTTCCTAAATCAAGATCCTGCGAAATAAAACAAAATTAGCCAATTAAAAAAAAAAAAGCAAGTTTTTAAATCTAAAATTAGAAAGTAAGCTAGTTTCTAAAAATAAAAGAAATCCTAGAATTAGAAAGTTTCTAAAATATAAAACAAATCCGAATAGAAAAAAAAATTAGAAAGAGATTACCAATTTAGAAAGTCTATATCAGGATCCTACAAAACAGGAAAGTTAGGTTAGTTTCTAAAATCAAACACAAAAACATAATCCTAAAATTAAAAATAATAATAATAATCTTAACCTAATTTTAAAACTAGTTAATCTCATAAAAACGCAACCGTCAATCCCCAGCAACGGTGCCAAAAACTTGTTCACACCCCCAAGTGTAGGGTCGCGATATAGTAATAATCTTAGTAAGACCAAGGTCGAATCCACAGGGACTGAACCTTGTACATACTCTGAAAGTAACTAGAAGAAGATGTAATCTAAATTTGAAAAAGTTAAGAGAATAATTGTAAAGTATGCAACTCAAACTTGTAAAATTCAAAGGTAGGAAACTAGGGTTTCCAAGGATCCACTTGTAGAGATCAGGGGAATCTATACTTGATTCATAAACACAACTGGAATCAGAGTCCCATCTTTATCCAATTGGAAGATAATTCATTAAAATTCAATTCTGAACTTCCTTTAATTTAGTCCTCAATAGATGAGAGGTATGAGAACTAGCATTGATTCCATCACAAAACCATGTCCATGAGACAAAGCAAACAACAAAATTTACCAATCCACAAACACTCTGATATAATCATGAAGATTAGAAGGATTTCATCATCCAACCATGTCCAAGGGACGATGGTGAACAATAGGGTTCCTAATTTCATAATCACAATAATGAAAAGAACATGCTCAAAGCTATTGTAGATCCATTGTAATTTAAGTCACGACAAACCATTAAAAACTAAAATCATTCCTTATAATCAAACTAGAAGCAAAGATAGTTCAACTTAAACATGAATTAAAACCATAGAAACACCCCATCACGCTACAAGCTTCACCTCTTAGCCTAGCTAAGAGGTTTAGCTCATCATAGACATGATGATCTAAAACTCAGAAAAATATTAAAGGAAACAAAGAAGGAAAGAGAAGAAAAACTCTGATGTCGGCCGATCCATGATCTCTCTCTCTCTCTTCTCTTCCACATCTTTACTTCTCCACGTCCAGATCTAATAATTTCTCGCGTCCCTTTCTCCTATTCTTTTATAGATAAAGGTTAGGGTGGCCAAAGAGAGTTGGTGGTGGAGTTTATGCAGCAACTTTCACACCATGCAAAGCGAAACCACGCTCGACCTGCGTTTAACACAGATAGCCGATCCGTTTTGGCCATCTAACCAGTTCGGCCTACTTGGTGGTGGTCGGTTGCCTCATGGGAAGAATTTAGAAGCTCCAGATCACTCATTGTTGGAGCATAAAATAATGAAGAAAGATTAAAAAGGAGAAGATCAAAAGGGAATTAGAGGAATGAGGAAGAAAGAAGAAGATCAAGCATCATGTTCAGTAGTTGTGCGAATCGCGCAACTAGTAATTGGTAGTGTGGACCGCACAATTTGACTTCTCCGTTGCATGGGTCATGCAACTAAGATCAGGGGTAGGTTGTGATGGATGGTCAGATTTGATGCAAGGTGGGCATCATGGCACAAAGATCGAAGGTTCGCACATGTGGGGGCCTATAAATACCCCACTCCCCCTCTCATTTGAAGGAGAGAAGAATTTTGAAAGAGGAGTAGAGCTCTGAAGGAAGATTGAAGGTGAGAAGGGAGGGTAGTTATTGGTTGCGCGGGCCGTGCAACCAACAACTTGTTGTGCGGGTCGCACAACCAGGTTATTATATGGCCAGTTACAAAAAGGGCCAAGGTGCTACCCAAATCGTCTAGTTCTATCTTCATCGCTCCAAGCTCTCCTTTTGCATAAAGGACAAGCTCAAAAGGGGAAAAATCGAATGATCAAATCAGCACAACACTCCTCCTAAGGAGATGACTGAAGCATAAGTCGAAATGCTGCCGAATTTGAGATTCAACATTCGAACTTTGTCAATTTATGTATTTCAAATAATTTATCTTAGAATCAAGGGATATTAAAGGATGTAAATGAACTTAGTATCATTAATACAATGATTGTTTTATATATTCTTTCTTTGTTATATTCCAATATGATAATTCCCTAAATCAAATGCATTTGTTTCTTGTTCGAAACAAAATGGTGACTCTGCCAGGGAATATTGTATCTTATTTAATATTAACATTGAGAGTATTATAGAACTTTCATTGTAATTTGGCGTCTTTTGACACCAAGATGGCAACTCTCAGTGGGAATGTCCTCCCCTTCATCTCTAAGATAGATTATTTAATTCTTCAAATACTAATTACAATTTAATTCTATGTTTTATGACTGAAGGAAACAAATTGCAAATTACGACCAATGACAATTTCTGCAAGGAAGGTGAACTTTTATTTCACTGAGACCGGATTCCCGGTGGAATATGCGTCGAACCAGTCTCCTAAGCACAGGCCTTAGTTCCCTGCAAGTAAAAATGACTCAGCGTGAGCAATAGCTGGAGTTGTGTCTGCTTCACCTCAAGCAGTGGGAGGTGACAAAGAATGGACTATTGTAATGTCTTGTAGGACAAGAGCACGAAATACGAGAAGCCCTGAATGAATCTGCCTTCATCCAAAGTTAGAGGACCGATAACATGTAAAGCTGCTAAGAAGAACCCTGAACTTGCCCCTCCTGCAATATATCCCGAGCAAACAGTTCCGCAGTTAACTTCAGGTGACTTCCCAGCTTTGGTTGCCCCAAGAATCAGATGGACAAAAGAGCAAAAAGGTAAGGCATTACTAGTAGGCTCACCGATGTCCGTATCGCCCCAATCAATCAATGGAGATAGAGGCACAGAGAAGTCGAATGATACTCAGTCTTCCCCTCTCTTCGTAAGTCTTATTCCGTCGACATATTCCCTCCCCACTCCAACTACAGCATGTCAAAGAGTGGAGAAGCTACATTACATATGGCTAGAACGAATCGAGAGAATATGCCAACTACAGAGGACCATATAAATGAAATGGTAGAAGCACAGAGAGCATTAATGGAAGAGTACAGAAATCTCAGAGAAGCCTTAGCGACCCTTGCACACCATGTAGCTCAGACACTGGCTCCCCCGATGAAGGGCATAATGAATGGGTAGGAGAACCAACCCGAAGGCTTTCAAACAACGGTGGCGGGATCACTTGGGTCTGTCCTAGTAGCGAGAACTGTGACACAAGAAGAGGTGAAGCAAGTTATTGAGGAAGCTATCAGAGTAGAGAAGGAGCGTGAAAATATTGGTTGTTTCAGATATAGAACATCATACCCAAGAGAGGTAGAGGACATTCCGTTCTCAGCCAACTTCAAGCATCCTAACTTTCAGAAGTTTAATGGAGAAGGGTCGGCGGAGGAGCATTTAATGCATTTTATTACTAGTATGGGGAATTTCTCTACGATACCGGAGTACTGCTTGCGATTGTTTGGATCATCTCTGACAAATAAAGCATTACGATGGTATTTCAGTCTAGCCCCGGGATTGATACGTACTTGGGAGCAAATGCAGGACACCTTCATGTCAAACTTCTTCTCTTTAGAACGTAATGTCAGTATTACGAAATTGGCCTCTATACGGCAGAGAGAGGGAGAACCAGTAGAGAAGTTTATAGACAGATGGAAGACATTAGGAGCCTCGTGTAGACAGCTGCTGGAAGAAAAGGAACAGGTCAAGATGTGTTTGAACTCCATGAAAACGGGAATCTCGTTCGGACTCACCAATGCCGATATCAGGACGTTCCGTGACCTAGCCACTAAGGCTCATGCTTTAGAACTGATGACTCGGAAGATGCCAGCATTTCACTATGAGACAGCCAGAAGAGGACCCATCAGGATGTCCGCAAATACCGTCGATAGTGTAAGGAGAAATCAAGATGCAAGAGTCTCAAGAGATAAAAGGCTAGAACGGAAGGAAGAATCGAACCAACTGAGAAACAAATATAGTGAAAAAAGGCCCAGAGCGCTCAATTCTCATTAAGGGTTCATGTTCGATAGGGAAGATGTTGTCCCTATGATGAACTAATTGCTAAAAGTCGGTACGATAGAATTACTAGCACCCAAGCGCCTCGAAGACACGATAGAAAATTGTTATACATTGAAATATATAATACAACGAATGATAGACAGAGGTGAAATAGTGATCGAAAAAGAAAAAGAAAGGGGTGCAACGACAACAGTGAATATGCTGACAATCTGAGAGAAGGCCCAAGAAAAGAAAGAGAAAGAAGATTGTAAGATGACAAGAAAGGTAACAGTAATTACACTACGATCAGGAAAGAAGATAATAAGCCCTACAAAGAAGAAAAGAGGAATTATAGGAAGGGAAATTGTCGAAGGACAGAACGATAGTGATAAGAGAGAAGAAAAGAACGAGACGACAAAAGTGACCTACAATGTGGTAAGACATTTAAAGGGCATATCGGCTCGATTAAGCATCTGCGATATGCTTAAGTTATCAAAGGAATTTCGACAGAGTTTGGTTCAAGCGTTATCCAATTAGGATGTCAGGGAAACCTTACTGGCAAAGATGGAAGACGAAGAGTATAAAGAGCAAGAAGACTGCCTGCCAGTCGTTTCCTTCTCCGATAATGATTTGATCTGCTATGCAGGGTATAACAGGCCGTTAATGATAAAGGGTCATATCCGTGGCAAGAAGGTTAAATGGATTATGCTTGATAATGGGTCTGCAGTGAATCTCTTATCACTCTCAATGTTGAGTAAACTGGGTTATCGTAGTTCCGATCTACACCCAAGTAGAATGATGATATAGGGCTTCAATCAAGATGGGCAACATGCACTTGGTAAAATTACAGTGATGTTGGAGATAGGAGAACTAACCACTAATGTTGTGTGCCATATTATAAACGCAGTGATGACATATAATCTTCTCCTAGGAAGGTCATGGATACATCAGTATGGCATCGTACCCTCTACTCTGCATCAATGTTTCAAATACTGTAAGGATGTGGTACAGTATAAAGTAATGGCCTATGCGAAGCCCTATACAGAAGCTGAGGCTTTCTTTGCAAACGTCAGTTATTATAAGGGGTTCGCTAAAGAAGAAAGAAAGAATGCTGAAAATAAAGTCTTAAAGGACATTCAAGTAAAGATGATGAAAGATGAAATAAAAAAGGCAGAGTCATCCAGAGTTGTAGAAATAAAGAAGAAATTTTATTTTGTACCGAAGCATTTGAGATAACCAGGGCAGCCTCCGTTAACTCTATTATCACCTGAACAATTGAAAATTTTTCAGTCCAATTATACAATGCCATTGCCATATGCTGAAAGAAATAAGCCATTTTCGGCTATTTCAAGAAGGTTTCAGGTTAGGGCCAACGCTAAGTACCCAGAACCAATAGAATTTTACACCCCAGCAGAAGCAAAGATAGGGGAAGAGGCCAAGAATAATGTGTATTATGGCAAGCTGACACCGCAAGATCTTAAAAAATAAATCTCAGCAAGCAAGAAAATTATGAAAAACATGGGTTTCGATTACGAAGAACCTAGTGGTCTAAATCATGGGAAAGGAATCATTGGTCAGGAACTACGATAAGGATTGGGTGGTCAGGAAAAGCGAGGAAAATTTCAAGGATTGGGTGCAGAATCATTGGTGAATATGGTCACAATCAGACAGTTATCAGAGGAAGATCCTAAAGTAATCGAACATCTTGAAACGGCCCCAAAGAAAATGGAAGACGGGGGGGGGGGGCAGTCAATGATAGATAGTTTGCGAGAAGTAAACTTGGGTACAGAGGAAGAGTCGAGGAACACATTCATCAGCACCGGTCTTTCTGAACAGGAGGCTGAGAAATACGTTGAACTTCTCAAAGAAAATAGAGACGTCTTCGCTTGGACATATGCGGAGATGCCGAGTCTAGAGCCATCAGTAGAAATGCACCGGTTGAACATTTCTAAGGAGAAAATGCCGATTAAATAGGCACAAAGGCGATTTCACCCAGACTTCGTTCCCTTGATAGAAGAAGAAGTGAACAAGCTGATAAATGTTGGGTTTATCAGGGAGGTCAAATATCCTAAGTGGATATCGAACATTGTCCCAGTAAAGAAGAAAAATGGACAAGTCGGAGTGTGCGTTGACTCAGGGATCTGAATGAAGCTTGTCCGAAAGATGATTTTCCTCTCCCATAATCGAATTGCTAATTGATAGGACGACTAAGTATGTCATCATGTCCTTCATGGATGGCTATGCAAGTTATAATCAAATTAGAATGGCACCTAAAGATGAAGAAGCAATAGCATTTAGAACTTCGCTGGGGATTTACTGTTATAAAGTTTTGCCATTTAGTCTCAAAAATGCTGGGACGATGTATCAGAGGGCAATGCAGAATATCTTCCAAGACATGATGCACAAACATGCTAAGTGTTACGTAGATGATTTGGTGGTCAGGTCGGGTAATCATTAGGAACATCGTAAACATTTGTCATCGGCATTCCGTTGACTTAGAAAGAAGCAGTTGAAAATGAATCCGGCTAAATGCATGTTTGGAGTGTCTTCAGAAAAATTTCTCGATTTTGTTATCAGGCACAGGGTTATTGAGATCGATCCAGGGAAAGTTAAAGCCATCCAAAATATGCTGTCACCGAAAACATTGAAAAAATTAAAAAGTTTGCAAGGAAAATTGGCGTACATTCACCATTTAATTTCAAATCTGGCAGGGAGGTGTCAGCCATTTTCTCATTTGATGAACAAAGGCACAGAGTTTGTGTGGGACAAAGCCTGTCAGAATGTGTTCAACTCAATAAAGGAATTGCTAAAACAGCCACCGATATTGACAGCCCTGATAAAAGGGAAGCTGCTCATTTTGTACATATCTGCAACTAAAATTCATTAGGGGCCTTGTTGGCACAAGTGAATGAATCTGGGAAAGAGACAACTCTTTATTATCTAAGGAGAACTCTAATGAGCACGAAATATAATTATTCCCTGATCGAAAAGGAATGTTTGGCGTTAATATTTACGATGCAGAAGTTGAGACATTATTACCTCTCCCATGACATCACTTTAATCTCAAGAGCATATCCAAAAAGTTTTTAATGACAAGACCGATGCTATCTAGGAGATTGCCCAAATGGATGTTGTTACTTTCGAAATATACTATATTACATATGAGTCGGCAAAAACGGTAAAGGGGCAAGCAGTGGCGGATTTCCTGGCAGCACACCTCGTAGCGGAGTGCGAGACCATTAGTGATGATTTTCCCGATGAACAAGTTATGTTGGCCGAGTCGCAAAGCCCATGGCAAATGTATTTTGACGGTGCTTCGCGAGCGTCAGGGGCAAGGGCCGAGGTGACATTCATTACTCCTCAAGGTGACTTGTTACCTTACTCCTTCACATTAGAAACTGTATGTACAAATAATGAAGCCGAATATAAAGCTCTTATCATCGGAATAGAAATTGCTCATGAAATGAAGATAAAAACACTGCATATTTTCGGGGATTCTAAATTGATCATAAATCAATTGACGACTGAATTCGAGATAAGAAAGCAAGAGCTCTTGCCATACTGCTGAAAAACATAGTAGTTATTGGAGTAGTTCCATCATGTCGAAATCAAGCATATATTGCGGTCTGAAAATGTAAAAGCAGATGCTTTGGCTAGCCTGGCAGTGGCTCTGTCATGCCCAACTCGAAGTCCTCTCTATGTGAGTATAGAAGAAAGAAGATTTTTAGCATCTTCAGAAGCCAATGATGAAATTGTTGAGACACTTCCTATATCGTGTTTGGAGGTGACGACAGATGATTGGCGTCAGCCTTTCATAGATTACTTCAGATATGATATCTTGCTCGAAGACTCAACGCAGAGATAACAAATCAAGCAAAGATCGAGTAGATTCATCATATGTAATGAAGTACTGTACAAAAAATATTACAACAGGATGTTGTTACGCTGCCTAGATGAAAAAGAAGCAGGTCAGATGTTGCAAGAAGCGCACTCTAGAGAATACAGGACACATCAAGCTGGCCAGAATTTATTTCATCAGATACATCGAATGGGGTATTATTGGCCCACTATGTTCAAAGATGCAATAGATTATGCGAAGCGGTGTCATGAATGCCAAATTCAAGGAGATGATATACACATTCCTCTAGAAGACCTGCATCAGTCAGTCACCTCTTGGTCTTTCTCTGCCTGGGGACTTGACGTTATTGGTCCTATAAATTCGCCTTTGTCCAAAGGAAAACAATATATTTTAGTAGTGACAGGTTACTGCTCCAAATGGAACGAAGCAATCGCATTGCGCAGTGTCAAGGAGAAAGATGTGGTCAATTTTTGTCATGCCCCAAACTCGGAAACCAGGTTCATAAAATTTTCGATCGCTGAATCCGGTGCTGACAGCCTCCGTAGTACCCCATTCTCAACTTCCAGATCTCATACACCAAATTCTGATCCTAAGATCCTACAAAGAGGATTTTCCAACGTACGTTTATCTTGTAAAAAGCATAACCACAAGTTTACCCAAATCACAAAGGCAACATCATCATTACATATCGACTAATATAAACATTTGAATACAATGCTGAAAGGGAAATACATATGTCAAAATCCAAGCTCCAAGAGTCTACTGCACGCTCCAAGCTTAACGCTGCTGCGACTTAACACCACCTGCACGCATCTATCGTGTATAAGCTTATAGAAAGCTCAGAGGGTGGTGTAAGTGTGCGCACAAGGTAATTGCCAAGTATACAATACAGGTCCATAAATCATACAATGTTAAAAATATTGGCAAGTCTATAAATCATACAATATCAGAGTATGCAATGCAGATCGATTATACAATGCGGAGACATAAAGAGCCAGATATCAGATACCAAGGATGCAATGTAATATATAATTCCTGATGAGTTCACGAATACCATCAGCCGTATCTAGGCCATATAAATGTAGAAACATAGTAACCCAAAATGCCATATGCCGCGGATGTAATGCAATATGCGGTGCGAATGGAATGACCAAGCTGGAGTGTGAAGTCGGGATGATAGTACGTAGTATCACAGGCTATGGGTCCATCACAAGGGACTTCTTTCCAAACCAGTCTCATACCTAAATTTGGATATTCAAACTCAATGTGGTGGACTCCTTATCTCAGGTTAGTCACGCGCTTCAATCAAAATCCTGGCCATTACGAAGGTACACAACAATTAGTTGCGCACCACCAGTCCGAGTGGATATTGAATGAATGAATGAATGAGTAAAATGCTGAGTATACAACTCCTACTCGATAAGTCCACATATCAGTACTGTACATCTCTAGGATCATCACTGGGATCTAGTACACTCCAAACCAGATTGTCGCCCCATCGCACGCAACAAGGTGAGTGGAAGTGACATCACTATCTGCCTGGCCAGTAGTCAGCCAATATCTACCCGGCACGTCAATAGCAGACCCATTTATGAGCTAGTCAAACTCAACCTAGTTTTTTCCACTACAAATTGGGCAGATAAGGCCACACCCCCTTCCGACCGACCACGACATAATGGGAGACGAGGCCTACTTGTATTCAGTACTCGGGTGCTCATATAATCCACTCGATTTAGATGTTGGAGCATCTCCTGGCCACGGAGGTTTAGAAATTTTTACCCAAGGACATCTATGGTGCCCTTATGCTAGAACCAAACATTTCCGGTGTCCCATCCAGCTATCCATGATATGCCTGTGGAGGGTACAGCGTACCGCGATCTCATATGGGGCAACTTCGCCTATCAGGGAGTCCCATAAACAACCTGCCTAATGACATATGTAATGGACAACCACATCTCATATCAAGCATGCAGATGATGCGTATGGGCATGTGTCATGATGTTATACTATCACGTACTCATAATCTGTATCGATAATCGGCCTAACAAAGGGCCTAAGGGAAGGTCGCAATGTGGACATTTAACCATCAATGTGGACATTTAACCAACATTGCTCCTAAGGAGTGACCCACATAGAGCCTAACATATAGTGGGCCCATGGCCTCACACAAGGGCCCAATATACATCACAATGGGCCTCATCACATGGGCCAAATTCACATCACAATAGGCCGCATCACATGGGCCACATATACATCAAGTGGGCCATATCGTATGAGCCTTGAATACATCACAATGGACCACATCATATGGGCCGGACATTCTTCATAATGGGCCACACGACATGGGCCTAATACATATCACAATGGGTCGCATGACATGGGCTAATGCACATCACAATGATCCGCATGACATGGGCCTAATACACATCATAATGGGTCGCATGACATGGGCCTAATACACATCACAATGGGTCGCATGACATGGGCCTAATACACATCTTAATGGGCCGCATGACATGGGCCTAATACACATCACAATGGGCCACATGACATGGGCTTAATACACATCATAATGGGCCGCATGACATGGGCCTAATATACATCACAATGGGCCTTGGCACACGAGCCATAAATACATCGCATCGGTCCTCACTCATGGGCCACATATACATCACAATGGGCCTCGGCACATGGGCCATAAATACATCACATCGGTCCTCACTCATGGGCCGCACATGGGCCATAAATACATCACATTGGGCTTCATTAGATGGGCCTCATCATATTTATAGTGGTCCTGATGGGGTAGCCCATGGTCCAACAAAATAGATGGGTATACATCAAGGTGGCCCTACACATAACGCAGGTGGGCCTGCACCTCCAAATGGGCCCACCAGATGAACAACTTGGATATATAACACATATATCGAGTGGGCCGCATGTCTAGCGGACTGGACGGCATGGCTAAACCACATACATCATGGTGCCATCCCACCATCCCAATCAAATGGACGGTGGGGATAGAGAATACATTCATCAAAGTGGGCCCCATCCCACATGTGCAGCACTTGTGGGTCGGTCCCATCCACCAGGAAAAAGGGTGGACAACATGGCTGAACCAAATACATCAGGGTGCATCCCACAACAATGGATGGTTTGGTGAAACACATGCCTCATGGTCAACCCACAACTGCCGACATTAACAGCAGCATGAGCTACTGGACCACTCAAATATACAATACATCATAAGATGGGCCCCACCATCCAAAACAAAGGACAGATGGTGCTATACAGCACATGTGGGCCCCATACGATTTGTTGACGTTAATCCAGCAGTCATCTGCTGCTGGATAGACGGCATAGATAAACTCATATATTAGGGTAGGGCCCCACCAGCACCATCCAGATGGACAGTGTGGATAAAACATACATTACAGGGTGGGCCATCATACGTGGGACCCGCAAAACTTAGGGATGTCAATACAACAACTACATAGTTGGTGTATGCGTACACCAGCTAGTTAGCACCCACCGTCCAGATGGACGGTCTGGATGTAAATCACATACATTATAATGTGGCCCACCATTCTTGCTGACGTTGCACAACAGATGAACGGTTTGGCTATAACACATCCCTCACGGTGGGGCCCACCGTCCAATCAGTGGACAGCTAGGATAAAATACATAAATCAAGGTGGCCCATGTACTGGACAACACTTATCTTAGGTGGGTACCACCGTCCAGGGCATCTGGACGGTGTGGAATAACATATACATCACGGCGGTCCACACAAGTGGACGATGTGGATCAACATCAAGGTGGGCCACAAAAGGGAAAAGAGCGAGAGAGAGAGAGAGATAGGCGATGTAGATGGGGGGACCTCGCCACTATGGGCCCCTCATATGATTACAACACATACATCAAATTGGGTCCCATCACAAGTGGGCCATCGAATTGAAGATCAACGGTAGATCACCCATAGTTAGATCTTGGACTCCTTCCACCGATGCGTTCTAGAACTCCAAAGGATGAATTTCAATAGTTGAGATGAAGCTTGAAGGGTGGGATTAGGTGATACAAAGGTGGGCCACACAAAGCTTCTTTCTCTATGGAAGCTTGGACGTCCACCTCTCTCATGGGTGTTGCTTGGGAGATGGGTTTAAGAAAGAGAGAGATGATGTAAGAGAGGGTGAGGGATGGTGAGTGATGGGTAAGTAAGTGATGGGTGTACTTGACATATTTGGGTTGTGTAAGAGAGAGAGAGTTGACTTCGGGGATGGGTGTTGTACTTTGACTAGTGATGTGATTGATTTGAAGGGTTCTTTTGGGTTTGCAAATGCGTGGTGTTTTCTCGAAATAGACTTGGCCCACATCTCTTGGCCTAGGTATTGCCTCGGAGCGTGAGACACGGCATCGAAACTGCGGCGATGGTGCGGTCGCTAGGGTACAAGTCTCATGTCGAGCCAGCTTGGGTTGACAGGGTACAACTCAGGGTTGTACAGGTCATGAGTTGCCAGAATTCGACCAGGAGGACAACAGAAGCCTACGGAACGATACGATCTAGGATACAGGCCTCATAGCACTCCCCTCCTAATAAAAATTTTGTCCTCAAAATTTACACTATCACACAACTAACTGGAGCCCATAAAAGAGGTAAATCATTTCACTATACAAAAATCAAAAGCATAATACACACATAAAATCACGTATAGATAAGGGGATGGGGATAATGTTCACAAATCTCAGCCCCTCGCTCCCAAAATGCCTCATTCATGAGTAATCTAGCAAGACGGTGCATGTGCCAAGTCACACGAATCGTCGATGATTCCTCTTGATGCCTGAGGATCCTGCTGCTGCTACCGCCGATGGTGGGGTCTTGGCGGCAGATATTGTCGTCACTGCTACTGCTGAGGACGGGGACACTCGCTCTTACGATGCCCTATCTCATCGTATCCAAAGCAAGTACCTGTGAACTGACACAGAGGAGGTGTTGGAGGTACTACTAGTGCTCTCGGCTACTGCTGCTGCGGCCGGGGACACTCCCACCTACGGTGCCCTATCCCACCGCATCCATAACAGGCACTGGGAAGCTGCCTCTAAGGTGGTGTCGAGGGTACTGCTAGTGCTGCTGGTGCTCTTACGGATGGGTGACTCCTGTGCCTCTGCTACCGCCGATGTTGTTTGGAGCTACCGGAGGGGGCCCGCCTCTTCCGGCCTCCTCTCTGAAGGATGGCGGTTATCGCTTGCAATATCTGTTGCAGCTGGTCCGCACTCATGAACTCTGTCAGTGTTATGCTAGACTCGGACGAGGGTGTAGAAGTCTTAAGTGAGGGAACATGTAACGACCTGAAAATTTCCGTACCTTGGGTCGAGTACCACCTCGACCAGAAATCACGTAGGATTAAATCCTTTAGAAATTTAACAAAGTTAACTAAGTACTAAACTCAATTAGCTATGAAATCCGTTAGGATCGCTTTAAATACGATCTGCAAGACCCAAAAGTTGCAGAATCATTGACGCTAGGTTACCCTAAAGTTTAGAATCAAACTCATTTCCCGTCTCGCTTTCGGGGATGAAACGAAACTTCAGATTAGGTCTAGATCGCACATCGGGAGTCCGATTAACCCGAAGCTAAGGAACTAGGACCGCCCACCGGACTTAACAATCATCTCAAAAATCGGCCTTATCCGACATTCCACGGCCATTCGTTTCGAATCGGAGCGAGGTAGTGTGAAAACACTATTCACAAGCCGAAATAAATATCCGGAATAGTGATCTCGCATCGTTCGTTGACGCGTCAAGATTAAGCAACCCGACCGTCGAATCGACCAAATTACACCCTCGGATTAAGAAAATTTCAGGAACATTTACATGTACTTGGAATTTTCGATCGTGGCCCACCGACCGTCGAACCGAAAGTGGTCCGCCACGTGCGATCCGCGTATCCGAATGAGTCAAAACGTAATCCCACGTAGATCCATTGGTGGTGAGCTTAAGTCGACGTTTGGTTCAAAAGGGGCCACCAGTAACTACCCTTGAGCCGAAAAAGCGGCGAAAAAACCTATATAGGCAAGACCCTATGAACCTAAGTCTGTTTTGCATGTTTGAGGCTATAAAAGGGGCTTAGAGCAGCCCCTCTCACAGCCATACGAATTTTGGTGGAAACCCTAGAGAGAGAGAGAAAAGAGAGAGAAGGACTTGGAGATCGTTGCCGATCTTCCTCCACTTGCACTGGATTGCTACACGGCCTACACCGCCTTATTCTCGGCGTTTTCCGGTGTTTTCCGCCTCATTTGAAGGTAAGAAAACCTAACCCTAGGTCCGATTTGATGTGGAATTGAGGTAGGGTGTATATCGACCAACCGATTCCGCTCTTTAGGCTAGAAATCGGCCGTAGACGGAAGATCCATCACCCTTCTTGATTTATTCCATTTCCAAAGGCAAAGGTGAGGACTTTAAGTGTATAAGTTACGGTTTTCAACGCTTTCAATGTCGGTAATGGTAGATTCATGATCTGCTTGCAATTGCACATGTACAAAGTGCTTTCCGTTTCTGTTTTGATTAGCGGTGTGAAATATGGAATTTCACATATTCTCAGTATACGTAGAAATACCGTATACGTATTTTTTTTGGATAATTGCTTGACATGTTTATTTAATGTTTAATTATATAACATATGAATAAAATACTAGTTTGGCGAAAGAGATCGCCAAAATATATGTTCCTTTGTAAATGTCTTCGTATGTTGAAAATACGTATTGTAGAAATACCGTATACGTATTTCTTTTGGAATAATGTTTGACATATGTATTTAATGTATGATTATACAATACATGATTAAAATACTAGCTTGGCGAAAGGAATCGCCGAAACCTATGTTCCTTTGTAAACACTATGTATGTCGAAATTGGGTATACGTGAAAGTACCCTATACGTATAAAATTTGCTGATGTGTTTGCTATGTTTATTTGCTGTATGAATAGGATGTATAGGTATAAAATACTAGCTCGGTAAAGGGACAACCCTAGTACACACTGCCCTAGCATACGTCATGTATGTTGAACCTTTGCATTCCAAGTGTTGGTGAAATCACTTGTGAATGTAAGTGCTTAAGTGTTAGAACCTTAGTTAGGTGCTGAGATGGGATTCTCCGCTACCTTAGTGTCACATATGACACTCTCCATGTGGTTGTTCACTCTAACCACTCACCTATGAACTATAAGTATTTGTATCCCTATGTGTATAGTGTTTTATAACATGCTTTATAACATGCTTTACAACATGCTTTACAACATGCCTTATAACATGCTATACTTCATGCTCTATAATACATGCTTTACTCCATGCTTTACTTTATGCTCTACAATTGATTGAGTTTGGGGCTATGCCTATAGTCCACACATTGGGTACCAGACTTACTGTTGTGGCTGAGATTCATATCGCCACGATGGACGTGTCCGCGAACCCGAGTCGTACTTGGTTGGCGATAGTGGTTGGCCACACGGAGTGCTTTTGCGCTCCATATCGCTCAACTTGTGGTGCGCTCGAGCTAGTCGTGCCTCGTCAAGCAAACCGATATGTGTATATGTATGTTCACCATGTTTGGTCGCTACTGCTTGAACCTAGGGTACCAAACTTACCGGTGGCAATCCCGTTAACCATGGTACCTCAATCCGCTAAGACGCATGAGCCGGACATGGTGGTATGGGACACCGTGGTCGAGCTGTCGGCCTACGCTGGGGTCGTGTGCCTCCCCGTAGTGACCATTGCGCAACCAAACTCGTGAGCCGATTATGGTGGTATGGGACACTATATTCGAGCTGTCGATACTTACGGCGAGAGCCGAGTACGGTGAGACCTGTGCTCGTGCTGACGGGCGACGAGTCCTCCGTAGTATCTTCGAGTATACTCCAAGTATCTGTGATTGGCGACGAGTCTTTCACAGTAACTAGAGTATGAGTTGAGCCGAGTACGGTGAGACCTGTACTGAGCTGACGGCTAGTGATCGAGCCAGTGCACGGTGAGATATGTACACGAGCCGATGGCCGCAATTGAGCCGCATACGGTGAGATCTGTATCCGCGCTGACGGGTGACGAGCCCTTTGCGATGCCTTCACTACGCTTCTCAAACCATAATATCGTATGAGATTAGCTAGGATTGACGATCCTAGAATGGATCATGTTTGGAAATTATACAAGGGAGGTACCTTAGTTTCCCAATACTGCTGGTTGAAATGGATTAATAAAAACTTGGTAATCATGAGCATCATCGCACCGCATGTGCTTTGTAGATGTGGCGCACTGAGGGAGTTAGCATTCGCGAACGTAAGATGATGTCGCTTGAGGGTGGTTTGGTAAGGGCATACAGCATCATGTCATATCATTTTTGCACTTAACAAGAGTAATTAGAAATGTTTGATTTGTACTGCGTTATCATTACTGCTTGATTGATTTGATAACATGTTAACCTATGCTTTATAGTTCCACTGAGTTAGCTACTCACTCCCACGTTACGGGACGGTGTTTGCAACACCCACCGACTCTGTCACAGTGTAGATGGCGCTCTGTTCAGAGCCGGAGCTAGACTATGAGGAGGATCAGGAGGAGTTCTCCTTTATGCAAGACTGACGGCTACGCTTAGGCCGGCTGCATCGCGGGATTTACAGGGCCTCTTTGAGGATTGTATTTTGATTTTTTGACTTAGAGACAATACATGTATATTGGTACTCAGTTAGTACTCATACTACTGGAGTTCACAAAATTTTGATACTTTACATATCTTGAATATAAAATTTTAGTCTTCCGCTTGCCTTTATACAATTGAACCGGAGTATGAATTACTTGTTTTGGTATAATCTCATTCATGTTTATTGCGCTAACTCGACAACATTTAACCATCATTGTGTATGTTGCATAAGTGATGCGTTGGAACTCGGGAGTTGAGTTCATACTCGACCCCCGATTTTTAGGGCGTTACAAGTTGGTATCAGAGCATGATTTTGATTAAACCGGACCTGAGTTATGTCCCCACTACGTACGCTGACGCATTTCACTTAGGAGGGTGCGCAAAAATCTAGCAACAGTCCTAGGGTCTCCGATTTCGCCGTTCGGCGAAGTTCGCTGCACACGGACAGTTTGATCGAGTGCGTACTCGATCCCGACCACACTTATGGATCCCAGGTCACTCCTAGACCGTCTATTGACGTGTCCAGGTCACAATTTACCAAAAATGAGTCGTTAAAAAATCAGGAAAAACCAGATTATATCAGAACTTTGCCGGAACTAACCGTTTTGGCACAAAACTGAGTCCGTGGGCCCCCACGACTAATCCGTTAACGTTTTGGACCAAGACAGGGTGCATTTGGCACCCTGGGAGTCTGGCGAACAAGACCAGACCGCGGCGGCGCGGCTCCGGCCAAACCCGACCGCGGCGCCACCGCGGCACCGGCGGCGGACCGCGCCCCAGATGACTTTCCGGCCACGTTTCAAACGTGGGACTGGTCGGTTTGGTCCCCTCTACCCCATGGCACATGCGATTTTTGCATTAGATTAGGTTTTAAGGGGCTGGAGCTCCCTTTTCCCTCATTTCCCCTCTTTTTCAAGCACTCCACCTCCATTTTTTATTTTTGCTGAAAACCCATCCCTCCAAACCTTTAATCCCTCCATTTTCTTCCATAACTCACACACCCCTACCTCCTACAACAGCCCTAGCCTCTCCCTTTCCCCATTTCCACAAGTTGGAGCTCTCATAACCCTCCTTGGAGCTCAAAATCGGGTAATCTACTAACCCATCCCATTTTCTTCTTGTTTCTTCTTCATTTCCTGCCTCTAGAGCTTCTTCCACACCTCGTTGGATTGTTGATTGTGGAAGATAAAAGAGGTCAGCCCTTTGTTCCCCCATTTTGGAAAATTTCCATGGCCCTCCTTGGTGTGGTGGCCACCATTTTCTCCATTTCCTCCATCCTATCTCTCATGGGAAAGAGGAAAACGCATGGCCGATGACGCCGGCCCAAGTAGGCCAGCCTGTTCTCGAAGAAAATCGATGTTGGGGCCGGCACAAGTACCGTGCGGGAGTTTAGGTCGAAGCGAGACCGGATCCCGACCACCCCGCTAGGAATGCTTATCCACAGGCATGGAATATGGCGCCGCGGGCCGTAAGTTTGTGTTTGAAGCTCATGTGGATGAGAGGATGTTTGGTCTACACCCGATGATGGACCACTTGGTGGATATCGGGTGGAATTATATTTTTGAAGGCGAGTCCCCCGCATGTGAGCACACGGTTCGTGCCTTCTACGCTCACATCATAGGACGCATCGGTAGAGAGCCTCTTCGCCATCGTTTCGTGAGGGGCATAAGGCGCACAATCACTTGTGGATGAGGTGGTTCGAATCACGAAGATTCCGCTTGGTCAAGTGCATCCTAGTGATGACTTCTCTAGAATCGCGCGGAAAGGGATCGCCGCACGCGATTTCTCCGTGGTCGCCGGTTACTTGGAAGCGAGGAAATTGTATTGCGGCGACAAAGATGTCCGAAGACTTTCATTTGCTCCATCACATCTTCACATACAATGTATACCCACGGTGGGGTAACCGCACGGAATGTACAAGGGTGATGGTGGACTTTCGTACAAGATGGGACGCCGGGACAACATATGCCTGCCCACATTCATCCTATCCCGTATAGTTAATGTTGCTCGTTTCGCCAGAACGATCTTTCGCTCCCATTTGGCCGACCGACCGCAGGATGGCTCGTGATGTAGGCTGCGATTGAATATGGAGGATCTTGCACCGGTCCGAGTCATAAATGAAGCGACACTCAGAATATGAAGATCGGCCCCCAACAACAAGTGGCAAGCCCGACTCGACGAGTCCGGAGATGAGTCTGATAGCGCCGCGAAGAGAGTGTTGACCTCCAGCCGACATGGCCGATGAGGAGCGCAGTTGATGACATACGGGAGGAAGAACCCGAGGCTCGGGACACAGGAGAGTTCACCCCCGCGGCTCGGGAGTGGTGTGGATCGAGATGTATCCGATGCGCGATTTGCCCGTTTTGAGGAGAGGCAAGCGCGCCCGCAAAGCAAGAGGTTGGACAAGTTCTGGGCCGAGATTGGACAGTTCGGCCGAGCTTGGTCAAGTTCGAACTAAACTTGAAGAGAATGAAGCCTACATGAAGAAGAATTTCAAGAAGATGTCCCGTACGTTGAAGGTCATCCCGTGTCGTGCGCAGATAAGAATGCTCCTCCTCCACCGCCTACTTCTGATGCTTAGTCATCCACATTGTAGTTTGTTGTGTTTGCTTTGGTTACCGCGATAGGCGGTTTGTGTTTTCGTACGGATGTTGCATTAGGTAGTAGCATGTTTAGGTGTTTGATGTGTGGATGTATTGGCTATAATGTTATTTCCGTCATGATTCATGTAAACTCTGTAGTCCATGTATTATGACAATTTTGAGTTAATGAAAAGCATATAGCCTCTTTTGTTTGATGATGTGTGGAATGCTAAAGCGCTTTATGATGTGTGTTATGTCAGTATCTCACCAATGCTGTACTCGTGTTGTGTAGGGTATGCCGCGACAAGAAGATACGCGAGCACCGCACATCTTCGTCCGACCGGCTCCATGGACCGTACACCTTCTAGTAGTGGTGGTCCCGCGGACCGTGGGTTGGGTTCCGATCGCCCCCCATCGGTCCCGCCGGCGGGTTGCCACCATACACGCCCCGGCCCGTGAGCAGCTCCGGCCATCATCGTCACAAGAAGATGACTCTCGTGTCGCTCCGCCGACCGATAGGTTTGAGCAAACCGATGATGATGATGCATCGCCAGCAGATGCAAAGCAGAAGCAGCGGAGGAGATACAGCCGGCCAGAAGAAGCATCGCGGCCTATGGCCACTATCGCCGAGGCCTTGTCCCGTGGTGGTAGTGCGACTCCACCGCGACATCTACACGTCCCGATGAGCATTCTCCGGGCCTCCCGCTCGTGTTGAGGATGTGCCTCTCGCCCCATCCGTCGCACCTCCTACCGGAGAGGCTCGGCACACGCGGCCTACTCGAGCGATTCCGGCCGCTGAGGCCTCCCTCGTTTATGGGTTCTCGCTGCACCCGAGGAGGCGGAGTTTCGTTAGACCGCATCTCCAAGATGCTACGGATGCTTCACCGTTCGGAGCAGCAGCAGTGTAGAGCCGGCCGCCTTCATGTTTGAGAGAGAGGCGAGCTTATGGTGGGACAACGGCCGCGCACCTGTCGCGCAGAGACTTCGTGTGGACCGGGAGGCTTTCGAGTCTCTGCCCACGAGAAAGTACTACCCGCAGACTTATCGGCACGAGCGGGAGGAAGAGTTTTTGCGCCTCGTGCGGGAGGCATGACTATCACGTGAGTACGAGCACCGCTTCACCGAGTTGGGCCGCTTTGTCCCGACTATACTAGTGGACGAGCGCATGCGATGCGTCGATTTTCTTTGGGTTTGCGACCGAGATTCGGCCGAGGATATGCCGCCATAGTATTCCTACGTATGCGGCGTTGGTCCACATGTCTATGACGGCCGAAGGGATGTGGACCGTCCGGCCGCATCACGGGCACTATGGTTGCGAGACCGCGACAGATGTACAGAGCAGTGCCTATTTTAGGCAAGAGGCCTCGGGCCGATTCTCCCACCAGGCCGCAGCGGTGCCCTATTCCTATGAGACGCCCGTTGGTGACCCGCACATTTTACGGAAACCGGACACCCCGCCGAGAGCCGCTCACGCATGAGGGCTAGCGGATTTGCGCCACCGCGCAGATTGGGTCGCTCTTATCCACAGCCATATCGCCCGCCGCTGCTGCACCGTTCCTCGCACATCCTTCATTCCGACCTCCCGTACCGTCCTTCGTGCCGCCACAAATGCCGACCCTTGGCTCCACGGCCGAACCGCGCCAGCAGGGCTCGCGTTCATACTCTCGTGGCCGAGGCACCGAGACGTCGGCCCGGCCCGACGGCTTTCGAGGGTACGGCTCTTATTCACGACACTCCCGTCTCTTTGTTGGTGGACACTGGGTCCACTACCTCTATTATTTCCTGTGGGGCGGTGAAACGCCTATCTTTGCATACGATTCCCACTAAGGGAATGAGACTCACTACGGCCACCGGGACCTGTTCGGATGTCACACTGTTATGTGAGGGTTGCTCGGTAGTTTTGGGTAGCAAAGACACGGTGCTCGTCGACCTCATTGTTGCTCCATTGTGGCACTACGATGTTATCCCGGGTATGGATTGGCTCACCAGATGAGGGCGGAGATAGATTGCGATACTCGGATCGTGACGGCCTATGGACCGACGGTGCGGCTTTCACGTTCCCTGCAAGGGTGCCGCATTGGCCCCGTCGAGTTGATTGTTATGTCGCTTTGCTTGTGCCGACCGATGGTCCGACAAGTAGATAGTAAGCCGGTGGTTCGAGACTTCGCAGCGTGTTTGAGACTATCCGGTTTACCTCATCGGCGTGAGATTGATTTTACGATAGATCTTATGCCTGGTGCGACGCCCATCTCGTTGCCTACTTATCGTATGCCTCCATGTGAGATGGAGGAGCTGTGGACACAGATTGACGTGCTTGTAGAGAGAGGTTTTATTCGACCTAGTGTGTCTCCTTGGGGAGCACCTGTGTTGTTCGTGAAGAAGAAGGACGGGTCCCTACGGTTGTGTATTGATTACCGTAGGTTGAACCAGGTCACGGTGAAGAACAAGTATCCTTTGCCCAGATTGACGATCCTGTTCGATCGGTTGAGAGGGGCGAAGTATTTCTCGAAGATTGATCTCCAAATGTTACCACCACCGCGCGTGAGAGAGGAGGACGTGCGTAAGACATTTCTTCAGACGTGCTTTGGGCACTACGAGTTCTTAGTGATGTCGTTCGGTCTGACGAACGCACCAGCCGTGTTCATGGATCTGATGAACCGGGTATTTCGGCCCTTCCTCTACCGATTCGTCATCGTCTTTATCGATGACATCTTGATATACTCCACGAGTCGGGAGGAGCACGAGGAGCACTTGCGAGCGGTATTGGATACACTGAAGAAGAACCAGTTGTTTGCGCAATACAAGAAGTGCGACTTCTGGCAGGAGGAAGTCAAGTTCCTGGGACATGTAGTGTCCAAGGATGGGATAGCAAATGGACCTTGCTAAGGTAGTCTGCGGTTCAGATTGCGCGTACTGAATCGGTTACTGAGGTGAGGAGTTTCCTTGGCCTGGCTGGGTACTACAGACGTTTCATTCGGGATTTCTCGAAGATAGCCAGGCCATTGTCTCAGCTGACTCGGAAGGACCTGAAGTTCGCCTGGAATGAGAAGGCGGAGGCGCTTTTAAGGAGCTGAAGGACAAGTTGACGTCCGCCCCTGTGCTAGTATTGCTGAGCAAGGGGTGAAATACACGGTGTATACCGACGCGTCTCGCGTTGGTTTGGGTTGTGTGCCGATGCGTAAAGATAGGGTGATATCGTATGCCTCGAGACAATTAAGGAAGCACGAGGAGAATTACCCTACACATGACCCAGAGTTAGCGGTGTCATCTTTGCATTGAAGCTCGGGAGACATTACCTCTATGGTGAGGAGTTCGAGCTTTTCGCGACCACAAGAGCCTTAAATACATATTCACGCAAATGAGATTTGAATATGAGACAGTACGATGGATGGAGACCTTGAAGGACTTCAAGTTCGAGGTTTCCTACCATCCTGGCAAGGCGAACCTTGTGGCAGACGCGTTGAGCCGCAAGAAGGCGATTGCATTTGCGGCACCGCTGATGATAGCCGAGTGGGATATGGTAGAGTTTGTGCGGGACTTCGAGCAGAGACTCACTGTCGAGGAGCCATTTGAGTGTGTTGCGCACATTCGGGTGCGGCCACTTATCGACGACAGGATTGTTGAGGCCCAAGAGGGCGACATACACTACCGTCCGAGCTTCGAGAGCAAAAAGCTAGCGACGCCGTGGACTCCGAGTGGAGAGTTGGATCCGATGGGGTTTACTTCCGTGGCCGCCTATGTGTTCCAGATGTGCCTGACTTGAGACGCGAGCTTCTCGAGTCTGCCCATAATTCGAAGTTTGCGATGCATCCTGGTAGCACGAAGATGTACCAGGATATGAGACGGACGTATTGGTGGGATAACATGAAGGCCCACATTGCTGAGTTTGTGTCTCGGTGTCTGACGTGCCAGCAGGTCAAGGCAGAACATCGCCGACCTCCTCGGACTGCTTCACCCATGCCTATAGCGGAGTGGAAGTGGGACTTCATCTCCATGGACTTCATATCGGGGTTGCCGAAGACGAGGAAGGGGCACGATTCCATTTGGGTGATTGTGGACCGGTTGACTAAATCGGCCCATTTCCTCCCTATCGAGTTACGAACTCCCGCAGACGAGCGGCTAGATTGTACATCGGGAGATCGTCCGTCCGCACGGGTTCCTTTAGAGATTGTGTCGGACGAGAGACACGCGGTTCACATCCATCTTCCGGACTCGTATCCGGAGGCGATGGGTGTGAAGTTGAAGTTCAAGATACTGCGTTTCATCCTCGACCGATGGGCGGACAGAGCGAGTGAATCGGATTCCTGGAGGATATGTTGCGAGCGTGTGTGTTGGACTTCAAGGGACAGTTGGACGACCTGTCTTCCGTACGCGCAGAGTTCGCCACACAATGCCTTCCGTGCGACGATTGGCATGGCGCCATATGAGGCTCTATATGGTCGACCTTGTAGGGCACCGCACCTTGGGCGTAGGTTGGAGAGCGTAGCCCGATTGGCCCTGAGTTGGTTCAGCGACTAGAGAAGGTAGACATTATCGACGTCGATTACTCACGGCGCAGAGCGCACGTGAAGAGTTACGCCGATACGAGGCGGCGACCGCTGGAGTTCGAGGTCGGTGATCATGTGTTCCTTCGGGTTTCCCCTATGAAGGGAGTCCTTCGGTTTGGGAAGAAGGGGAAACTCACACCGAGGTTTATCGGTCCATTTCAGATACTGGATCGAGTGGGTGATGTGGCGTATCGTCTCGCCTTGCCTACACCGCTTGCTTCCGTGCATAACGTATTTCATGTATCTATGCTGAAGAAGTACGTTCCTGATCCTTCGCATATCATCAGATGGGAGCAGGTACAGTTGAGCGAGGATGCTACATATGAGTTGCGCCCGACGCGCATCCTTGACAGGAAGGAGCAGGTACTGCGTAGCAAGGTCATCCCGCTTGTGAAGGTGCTTTGGACACATCATTCTGAGGAGGAAGCTACCTGGGAGACTGAGGCCGAAGTCAGGAAGAACTACCCTCAGATTCTCGAGGAGTACGAACAGGTATAAATTTCGAGGACGAAATTTTTTGTTTAAGGGGGGTAGATTGTAACGACCTGAAAATTTCCGTACCTTGGGTCGAGTACCACCTCGACCAGAAATCACGTAGGATTAAATCCTTTAGAAATTTAACAAAGTTAACTAAGTACTAAACTCAATTAGCTATGAAATCCGTTAGGATCGCTTTAAATACGATCCGCAAGACCCAAAAGTTGCGAATCATTGACGCTAGGTTACCCTAAAGTTTAGAATCAAACTCATTTCCCGTCCGCTTCTGGGGATGAAACGAAACTTCAGATTAGGTCTAGATCGCACATCGGGAGTCCGATTAACCCGGCTAAGGAACTAGGACCGCCCCACCTTGGACTTAACAATCATCTCAAAAATCGGCCTTATCCGACATTCCACGGCCATTCGTTTCGAATCGGAGCGAGGTAGTGTGAAAACACTATTCACAAGCCGAAATAAATATCCGGAATAGTGATCCGCATCGTTCGTTGACACGTCAAGATTAAGCAACCCGACCGTCAAAATCGACTCAAATTACACCCTCGGATTAAGAAAAATTTCGTGAACATTTACATGTACTTGGAATTTTCGATCGTGGCCCACCGACCGCCGAACCGAAAGTGGTCCGCCACGTGCGATCCGCGTATCCGAATGAGTCAAAACGTAATCCCACGTAGATCCATTGGTGGTGAGCTTAAGTCGACGTTTGGTTCAAAAGGGGCCACCGTAACTACCCTTTCGAGCCGGAAAAGCGGCGAAAAACCTATATAGGCGTGACCTATGAACCTAAGTCTGTTTTGTAATGTTTGAGGCTATAAAAGGGGCTTAGAGCAGCCCTCTCACAGCCATACGAATTTTGGTGGAAACCCTAGAGAGAGAGAGAGAGAAAAGAGAGAGAAGGACTTGGAGATCGTTGCCGATCTTCCTCCACTTGCACTGGATTGCTACACGGCCTACACCGCCTTATTCTCGGCGTTTTCCCGGTGTTTTCCGCCTCATTTGAAGGTAAGAAAACCTAACCCTAGGTCCGATTTGATGTGGAATTGAGGTAGGTGTGTATCGACTAACCGATTCCGCTCTTTAGGCTAGAAATCGGCCGTAGACGGAAGATCCATCACCCTTGCTGATTTATTCCGTTTCCAAAGGCAAAGGTGAGGACTTTAAGTGTATAAGTTACGGTTTTCAACGCTTTCAATGTCAGGTAATGGTAGATTCATGATCTGCTTGCAATTGCACATGTACAAAGTGCTTTAGTTTCTGTTTTGATTAGCGGTGTGAAATATGGAATTTCACATATTCTCAGTATACGTAGAAATACCGTATACGTATATTTTTTTTGGATAATTGCTTGACATGTTTATTTAATGTTTAATTATATAACATATGAATAAAATACTAGTTTGGCGAAAGAGATCGCCAAAATATATGTTCCTTTGTAAATGTGCCGTATGTTGAAAATACGTATTGTAGAAATACCGTATACGTATTTCTTTTGGAATAATGTTTGACATATGTATTTAATGTATGATTATACAATACATGATTAAAATACTAGCTTGGCGAAAGGAATCGCCGAAACCTATGTTCCTTTGTAAACACTATGTATGTCGAAATTGGGTATACGTGAAAGTACCCTATACGTATAAAATTTGCTGATGTGTTTGCTATGTTTATTTGCTGTATGAATAGGATGTATAGGTATAAAATACTAGCTCGGTAAAGGGACAACCCTAGTACACACTGCCCTAGCATACGTCATGTATGTTGAACCTTTGCATTCCAAGTGTTGGTGAAATCACTTGTGAATGTAAGTGCTTAAGTGTTAGAACCTTAGTTAGGTGCTGAGATGGGATTCTCCGCTACCTTAGTGTCACATATGACACTCTCCATGTGGTTGTTCACTCTAACCACTCACCTATGAACTATAAGTATTTGTATCCCTATGTGTATAGTGTTTTATAACATGCTTTATAACATGCTTTACAACATGCTTTACAACATGCCTTATAACATGCTATACTTCATGCTCTATAATACATTCTTTACTCCATGCTTTACTTTATGCTCTACAATTGATTGAGTTTGGGGCTATGCCTATAGTCCACACATTCGGTACCAGACTTACTGTTGTGGCTGAGATTCATATCGCCACGATGGACGTGTCTGGCGAACCCGAGTCGTACTTCGGTTGGCGATAGTGGTTGGCCACACGGAGTGCTTTTGCGCTCCATATCGCTCAACTTGTGGTGCGCTCGAGCTAGTCGCCTCGTCAACAAACCGATATGTGTATATGTATGTTCACCATGTTTGGTCGCTACTGCTTGAACCTAGGGTACCAAACTTACCGGTGGCAATCCCGTTAACCATGGTACCTCGATCCGCTAAGACGCATGAGCCGGACATGGTGGTATGGGACACCGTGGTCGAGCTGTCGGCCTACGCTGGGGTCGTGTGCCTCCCCGTAGTGACCATTGCGCAACCAAACTCGTGAGCCGATTATGGTGGTATGGGACACTATATTCGAGCTGTCGATACTTACGGCGAGAGCCGAGTACGGTGAGACCTGTGCTCGTGCTGACGGGCGACGAGTCCTCCGTAGTATCTTCGAGTATACTCAAGTATCCGTGATTGGCGACGAGTCTTTCACAAGAACTCAGAGTATGAGTTGAGCCGAGCACGGTGAGACCCGTACTCGAGCCGACGGCTAGTGATTGAGCAGTGCACGGTGAGATATGTACCGAGCCGACGGCCAGCCAGAATTGAGCCGCATACGGTGAGATCAGATCCGCGCTGACGGGTGACGAGCCCTTTGCGATGCCTTCACTACGCTTCTCAAACCATAATATCGTATGAGATTAGCTAGGATTGACGACTTAATGGATCATGTTTGGGAATTATACAAGGGAGGTACCTTAGTTTCCCAATACCATTGGTTGAAATGGATTAATAAAAACTTGGTAATCATGAGCATCATCGCACCGCATGTGCTTTGTAGATGTGGCGCACCGAGGGAGTTAGCATTCGCGAACGTAAGATGATGTCGCTTGAGGGTGGTTTGGCAAGGGCATACAAACATCATGTCATATCATTTTTGCACTTAACAAGAGTAATTAGAAATGTTTGATTTGTACGCGTTATCATCTACCGCTTGATTGATTTGATAACATGTTAACCTATGCTTTATAGTTCCACCGAGTTAGCTACTCACTCCCACGTTACGGGACGGTGTTTGCAACACCCACCGACTACTGTCACAGTGTAGATGGCGCCTGCGTTCGGGAGCCGGAGCTAGACTATGAGGAGGATCTGGAGGAGTTCTCCTTTATGCAAGACTGACGGCCACGCTTAGGCGGCCGCATCGCGGATTTGGGGCCTCTTTGAGGATTATATTTTGATTTTTGACTTAGAGACAATACATGTATATTGGTACTCGTTAGTACTCATACTGGAGTTCACAAAATTTTGATACTTTACATATCTTGAATATAAAATTTTAGTCTTCCGCTTGCCTTTATACAATTGAACTGGAGTATGAATTACTGTTTTGGTATAATCTCATTCATGTTTATTGCGCTAACTCAGACAACATTTAACCATCATTGTGTATGTTGCATAAGTGATGCGTTGGAACTCGGGAGTTGAGTTCATACTCGACCCCCGATTTTCAGGGCGTTACAGAACAGGAATCTAAGGAAGGGAAGCAGAAGTCACTTGGGTCACTCGCTTAGGTGTCATATCATACAAAAAGGAACAAGGGCCTATTATCGTTGAGCACTCTTGAATATACCGATGGGGAGCTATATCAGAAAATTTCTAAGTTATTCAAACTCGGGGACCTAATCATTCTAAGTTCTCAACAATCATAGAGTATAGGGTAGTAATCAGTAGATGTGTGATGTTATCCTCAGGTATTCCCAAGTTATGCTTTGATACTAACTTCTGCCACGCCCCAAACTCGAAAACCGGGTTCACAAAATTCTCGATCACTAAATCTGGTGCCGACAGCCTCCGTAATATACCATTCTTGGCACCCGATGCCCATACGCCAGATTCCGATCCTGGGATCTTATAAAGAGGATTTTTCGACATACATTTATCTCATAAGAAGCATAATCACAAGTTTACCCATATCACAAAGGCAACATCAGCATCACATATCCACTAATATAAACATTTGAATACAATGCTGAAAGGGAAATACTGTAACACCCCAAATTTTTCCTAACTTGGCAATGGACGTCCTTGGGCGTAAAACTGCCCTAGGACCTTATTCTACCATGATTATGGCATAATTTAATCAAGTATTAATAGCTTGAATCATCTTCTATACAAATTACAAAGGCCCGAGTACCACCTCAGGCAGAAATCATACAGGACTAAATCCTTTAGAAAGTAGGCAAGTATTAGCTAGTGCTAAACTAGCTTACTTGTGAAATTCGCACTAATCACTTTAAATATGATCTGTACGACCCAAAATTTATAGAATCATCGACACTACATTACCCTTTAATCTAGGATCAATCTCATTACCCAGTTGCTCTCAGGAGCATATTGAAACTTCGTATCAGACCTGGACCGCACGTCGAAAGTCTGATTACCGCGAAACTAAACAATTATGACCGCCTTGCTAGGCTTAACTACCATCTCGGAAATCAAATATAGATAGTGTCCAGAAATGGACAACTTGAGCCCAGAGCGAAGTGTGTGAGAAACGTGAATATATTTAGAAACGAAATCCGAATTTAAGTAATATGAGACTTGTCGCTTACGGACCGAATATAAGGATTCAGACCGTCAGAATCTGACCCAAATACACCCTCAGATCGGGAGAAATTTCCCATACATGGCAGTGTATTTGTGGCCCTGATCGAGTTTCGGTGACCGTCGAACTGAAACTGGTCCACCGCGGTCGATCTGTAAATCCGATCGAATTGAAAACTTAACTCGCCCTAGATCCATGATCAGGGAGCTTAATTCCGATCGCACATAGAAAGGGGGCCTCTAGAAGTGCTCTGTTGGATCGGAACAAGCCTCCTTTGGCTATAACCTAAGTATACTTTGGCCCTGGGGCCATTTCCATCAGTTTTAGGCCTATATAAGGGCCTTAAGCCCTCATTCTCTCATCCCATATGAATTTGGGAAACCCTATGAGAGAGAAGAGAGGAAAGAGAGAGAAAGAGAGAGTTGGAGTTCATCCCTAGGATTCAATCCCATCACTCCACGTGCCTTACCACCACTTTTGTACCGCTCTATCGGCGCTACCGCTCCGGTTCTTAGGTAAGAAATTCAACCCCTAATCTGTTCTAGGGTTTTAAATGGTTGAAATGATGAAATATCGAACCTAGTTCATGCTATAGGTTGCCATCCTACCGGTGACAAAGACTACGTGTTTAAAACGAATCTGTTACACGTTTACCGGCGTAAGGTGCAGACTATAGACTTATAGGTTATGGTTTTCAAAGCTTTCAATATTGGTTAATGATAGATTCCTGACGTGGATGCTATTTCACATGCAAAATGTGATGTTTGTTTTGCGTTTCAATTATATACGAACTATGTGGAGTTTAGCGTATTCTTTGTATTTATAGAAAGTCTCGTATACGTATAAAATTTAAAAGTGTATTTACCATGATTAATTGTTGTGTGTATATACTAGTTATGCATGTAACAACTCAGCGAAAGGATTAGCCCTAATACATGTTTTATCAACATACGTTGTGTATGTTATTAATTGTAGTCTAAGTGTTTGTTGAAATGATTGAATGAAGATGAAATCATGATTTGTGCCTATCGTGGCTATGGAATGCATGTACATGATGGTTGTGTACGTGACAACTCCTTGTTGGAAGGATTTGTCCAAGTATATGACACAAATCAACATATGTCATGAATGTTAATATGTGTAGTATAAGTATTTGATTAAATGTATGTATGAGTAAGTATTTGGTGACTTGTACTGTCTATGGGCATTGAGATAAGGTTCTCAACTACCTTAACTACGCGTATAAATCCTTCTATGTATATCTTATATTATATTGTCAGATTACTTATGAAATGCATATGGGTGAATGTATTTTTATATTATATTTCATAAAATGCTTGAACGGTTGTAGGATTTGACTTACTGCTTGATTATCTAACATGAATTCTTGTTGGTATTGAGTGTGGTTGGGACTATGAAGTAGTCCAGGCAATCGGTAACAGGTTCCGTTTTCGTGGTTGAGGTTGTTTTGCCACAAAGGATGTGTCGATGAATCCGAATCGTACTACGGTTGTCGACAGTGGTTAGGCCACACGGAGTGCTCACGCACTTCATGTCGATCAGCTGGATGTGCGCTCGTACTAGTCGAGCTCGTCAATTACCCCAATTTACCTATTGTATGTTCACCATGTATGGACACTAATGTTTGAACCTAAGGTACCAAACTCACCAGTAAAACCCCGTTAAACCATGGTACCTCGATCTGCAAAGACTTATGAACCGGACATGGTGGTATGGGACACCGTGGTCGAGCTATCACCCTACGCTGCGGCAACGAGCCTCCTAGTAGTGACCAGTGAGTAACCAAAGCTCGTGAGATAAATATGGTGGTATGGGACACTGTATTCGAGCTGTCGGCCTACACTGATAAGGTGACGAGCCCTTTGTAGTGACCTCGAGCATACTCTGAGTCTACGTGGAGGTGACAACCCTTCCTTAGCAACAAGAGTATAAACTAGGCCTGCACTGATCAGGTGACGAGTCCTTTGCAGTGACCTAGAACCGCAACATCGTATGAGATTTACTAGGACTGACGACCCTAGAATAGATCATTATTGGGTATTGATATAAGGGAGGTACCTTAGTTTTCCAATCCTGCTGTATGAAAAGGACTAATAAAAACTTGGTAATCATGATCATAATATCACACTACATGTGCCCTGGGTTGAAGAGAACAGAGGGAAGAAAGCATGCCACGACCGTAGGATGGTATCGCACGAGGGAGTGTAGGTGAGGGCATACATCATGAATACATGTCATCCTTGCATTAATAAGAGTATCTAAGAATGTTTGATTATACTGCTTTATCATTACTGCTTAACTGAATTGATAACATGTTAACCTCTGCTTTATAGTTCCACTGAGTTAACCACTCACTCCCACGTTACGGGATGGTGTTGTACACACCAATCAGACCCTGTCTTAGTTTCAGATGATGGCGATGCTTGCGAAGCGGAGCTGAACTTTTATGATGATGAGGGTTTCTCCTATGTGCAGCTATCAGGCGGGTCTATGTAGACCATCTTCTGATTGACGGGATTACAGGGTTGCTAATTAGACGCCATTACACTTTAGTTTGCACTTTTGGAACACCCATGTATATTCATTTTGTTCATTTTTTGGTGTATACATGTCTATATTTAACTTGGTAACATGTTCATACTCTGGAGACTTACAACAGTTTATAAATTTTATATATCTATCACAGTCTTCCGCTTGCGTAATTTAACTGTCGCTGGAGTATGATATGTTGTTTTGGTCTAATCTCATTCATGTTTCAATGCACTATTCATAATCATCATTATCTATGTTGCATAAGTGATGCGTTCGAACTCAGGAGCTATGCTTTGCTCGACCCCCGATTTTTAGGGCGTTACAAATACATATGTCAAAATCAAAGCTCCAGGAGTCTGCTGCACGCTTCAAGCTCAGCGCTGCTATGACCTAACACCACCTGCACGCATCTATCATGCATAAGCTTATAGAAAGCTTAGAGGGTGGTGTAAGTGTGTGCACAAGGTAAGTGTCAAGTATATAATACAGGTCCATAAATCATACAATGTTAAAAATATTGACAAGTCTATAAATCATACAATATCAAAGTATGTAATGCAGATCGATTATGCAATGCAGAGACATAAAGAGCCAAATATAATATGTCGAGGATGCAATGCAATATATAATTCCTGATGAGTTCACGTATACCGTCAGTCGTATCTAGGCCATATAAATGTAGATAGTAACCCAAAATGCCATATACCGCGGATGTAATGCAATATGTGGTGTGTATGGAATGACCAAGTTGCAGTGTGAAGTCAAGATGATAGTACGTAGTATTGAAGGCTATGGGGTCCATCACAAGCGACTTCTACCCAAACCAGTCCCATACCTAAATTTGGATAGTCAGACTCAATGTGGTAGACTCCTGATCTCAGGTTAGTCGCGTGCCCTAATCGAAATCCTGGCCATTACGAAGGAACACAACAATTAGTTGCGCACCACCAGCCCGAGTGGATAGTAAATGAATGAGTAAAATGCTGAGTATACAACTCTTGCTCGATAAGTCCACATATCACTACTGTACATCTCTAGGATCATCACCGAGGTCTGGTACACTTCAAACTAGATTACCGCCTTATCGCGTGCAATAAGGTGAGTGAAAGAGACCTCACTATCTTCCTAGCCAGTAGTCAGCCAATATCTACTCGGCACATCAATAGTGGACCCATTTATGAGCTGGTCAAACTCAACCTAGTTAAACCCACTACGAATCAGGTGGATAAGGCCACACCCCATTCCAACTGACCACAACATAGTAGGAGATGCGGCCTACTGGTATTCGGCACTCAGGCGCTCATATAATCCACTTGGTTTAGACATTGGAGCATTTCCTAGCCACAGAAGTTTAGGGATTTTCACCCAGGGACATCTATGGATCCCGTATGCTATAACCAAACATTTCCTGTGTCCCATCTAGCCATCCACAATATGCCTGTGGAGGCTACAGCCCTGATATCGCTAGGGCGTATAGTAGACATATCACACAAATGTGAGATGCATGAGTCATATCATCCAGTCACGTATCAAACCTGCGCGTACCAAGCGCTCATGTGGGGCAACTCTGCCTATTAGGGAGTCTCATAAACAACCTGCCTAATGGCATATGCAATGGTCAACCACATCTCATATCAAGCATATAAATGATGCGTATGGGCATGTGTCATGATGCTATATTATCACGTACTCATAATCATCCTAACAAAGGGCCTAAGGGAATGTCACAATGTGGACATTTAACCAACATTGCTCCTAAGAAGTGGCCCAAATAGAGCATAACATATATTAGGCTCATGGCCTCACACAAGGGCTTAATATACATCACGATGGGCCTCATCACATGGGCCAAATACACATCACAATGGGCTGCATCACATAGGCCACGCATACATCAAGTGGGCCACATCGCATGGGCCTCGAATACATCACAATGAGCCACATCATATGGGCTAGAAATTCATCATAATGTGCCACGTGACATGGGCCTAATACAAATCACAATGGGCCGCATGACATGGGCCTAATACACATTATAATGGGTCACACGACATGGGCCTAATACACATCATAATGGGTCGCATGACATGGGCCTAATATACATCACAATGGGATGCATGATATGGGCCTAATACACATCATAATGGGCCGCATGACATGGGACTAATATACATCACAATGGGCCGCATGACATGGGACTAACACATCATAATGGGCCATATAACATGGGCCTAATATACATCACAATGGGCCTCGATACATGGGCCATAAATACATCACATCACATCATTCCTCACTCATGGGCCGCATATACATCACAATGGGCCTCGGCACATGGGCCATAAATACATCACATCGGTCCTCACTCATGGGCTGCATATATATCACAATGGGCCTCGACACATGGGCCATAAATACATCACATTGGGCTTCATTAGATGGGCCTCATCATATTTATAGTGGGCCTAATGGGGCAGCCATGGTCCAACAAAGCAGATGGGTATCCATCAAGGTGGCCCTACATATAAAGTAGGTGGGCCTGCACCTCCAAATGGGCCCACCAGATGAACAACTTGGATATACAACACATATATCGAGTGGGCCGCACGTCCAGCGGACTAGACGGTATGGATAAACTACATACATCACGGTGCCATCCCACCGTCCCAATCAAATGGACGGTGGGGATAGAGAATACATTCATCAAGGTGGGCCCCATCCACTACCAAAAAATTGAGCAAAGGCTACGGAGGTTGAAAGCATTTGGCTACGGATTAAATTCGTAGTAAATTTAGCTACGGATTTAATCCGTAGCAAAAGCCTAGCTGATCTGTAGCTAAAGCACAACTCCTCACCAAACCATTATTAAACATAAATGGTGTTTATGGGGCTCCATGGGGTCATCTAAGCCGCCCATTAATTCTAATATATAATTTTAGTGAATGAACTCAAAAATTATATAGATTAAATGTCTAAGTGGACCACACCATGAGAAATAATAAAAATAAAATATTTACTGTTAATATGTTGTGTGGTTTCTTTACAGGTTCGATCTGACTCATTTTTTGTATCAACATTTAAAATAATAATTTAAAAATAATGGATGCAGTGGATTTGTAAAATACATCACAGTGGGCCCCACGGCCTAAAACCCAACGTCCCAGGGGGGCCGTTCGTCACGCGCCCCCTCTAAGGACACAACGGATTGCATACTGAGCAGTACGCTCTTGTCATACTAAGTAAACTCAATTGTGGCCCACTGTGAATGTAATTGTCTTATCCACTCCGTCCATCCATTTTTTCAGATCATTTTAGTGGTTGATACCAAAATTGAGGTATATTTAAAACTCAAGTGGATACATACCATAGGAAACTGTGGGAATAATGATTTCCACCATTGAAACATTTATTTGGCCCACAGTGATGTTAATTTGTCATCCAACCAGTTCATAATATCACAAAGACATGGATGAAGTGAAAGAACAAATATCATATTGATTTAAAACTTCTATGGCCCCCACGAAAATTTCAATGGTAGATATTGAATTCACACTGTTTCTGGTGGTGTGGTCCATTTGAGCTTTGGATATGCTTCATTTTTAGGCTGAAGACCTAAAATTATCTTCTAAAATGTATGGACGGAGTGGATAAAATGCACGAATGACTATGGGACCCACAGAGTTTAGTCAGTACGCTTAGTGTACTTAGTTACTCTGTACACAATCCCTTCCAAAACGCCCTCCCCAAACCCTTCCAAAACGCCCTCCCTGACCAATTTTTCGTCCGCCATTTTCTCCCGCGCGGACGAAAATCATCTCTCCATCTCTCTCTCGCACTCAGCCTCTCTCTTTCCCTTGCCCTCTCTTGATCTCCCGCTCTTCCTCACCCTCTCTCCCTGTCTATTGGCCGCATTCCCCAATCTCTGTTGTTAAAACCCCATTTCGCCGCAAGAAGGAGAAGAAGAAGGAGAAGAAGAAGAAGAAGAAGGACGGTAAGGGAACCTGATTTCGCCGCATTCCCCTATTTGACAGTAAGTTTCTCTCTCTCTCTCTCTGTTTCTGAAATCATAGGGATTCAACGCTCCTGCCCATTAATGGGTTTTGTTCACTCTGATTAGCAAAATCATAGTTGCCCTTCCATATATTTGGATGCTGTTGTTGAATGTTTGTCTATCGATTCTCGTAGCGGAGAACTGGTTATTGTGGTTCAGAACTGTGAGTCCATATATTTGGATGTTGTTGAATGTTTGGCTGTCGATTCTCATTGCGATGCATTGGGTTTTATTGTTCATGATTTCCAATCCATATGTTTGGATGAGATTGTTGTTGTTGAATTGGGATTGGCTGTCGATATTTTCCAGTCTACTGGGAAGGACATTATGAATAGTTTATAATGACATTTCAACAGTTTGGATGGCATAAAAATAAAATTAAGGTTGCATAAAAAGGCCGTTGAATGGTAGATGATCTTGGTAAAGTGGAGCCCACCATGTTCATTATGAAAATGTCAAGATAGATGGTTGTTTTTTGTTTTTTTTTGTTTTGTTGTTGTTCTATGCCGTTTTGCTAAAATATGGTTGATCCAAATCGTTGCCACCCCTAGCTCCCACTAACCTTGATAGAATTGATTTCTATTATGAGGGATTGAGAGAACAATTGCTGCCCCAATAACTGCTTCAATGTCTTTTCAATAGATATAACGAAGATAGAGTAAATGTGTAATTTTGGTTGGCAAGAATAAAATAAATTAGAAAATGTTGTGAGATTTATATTCAACACATTCAGTAGTCATGAATCCCACACCAAATTGTTGCAACACAATTGGCACATCTTTGGATTTCACATGTCCTAATATCATGTCGATTCTGACATTTAAAATGTTCAGAGTTATAGATATCGCAATTCCTATTAATTCCCTCTAGCCTTAACTACAAACTAATATATTGATTTTTAGGCAAAAATTTTGCTGTTGGCGGTGGTGCCCTTATCTAGGAAGCATAGGATTTTATTTTTATTTTTTATTTTGAGTTTATACAAATTTTTGAGGGAATGTTCTTCATTATTTTTATAAAATACTATCTGGATGATTCATTCTTTTACAATGGTCAGATCAACACCATTTCCTGTCGAAGTGAAGTTATAGAGTCGATATACAAAGAACTAGCATGCAGACATTCTGAGAGTGTGCCCACCTAGTACAAATATAACAATCATATCTTAATATTATGAAAGGAACATTACATAAATGCTAATTTTCCCAATGTTTCCTTATTCTAAAACACTATGATGGTTGAGATTAACAATGTCTTAGACTCTTAATAATATTTGATTGCATATAATAGTATAAAAAATTAGAAAATTTTAGGTTAGTTAAGGTGGTATTTCTTTACTAGTTTTTATATTTCTTGACTAATTAAGTAATTTCTCCAATTCTCTCGAGAAATGAATACTGAATTTTAAACTTTTACAGGTAATTTTCTCAAAAAAAAACCTTATGTATTGACCAAATAAAATTTAATCATTGGATTATTATGGACATCCGCCATCAACGCATCTACAGAAAAGTAATTTCTTCGATCTCTCATACATTTTCTTTTATTTTTCTTTTTATCCAGTTGGTTGATGTATGTTATCTGCAAAATTTCTCTTATTTTTTGGATTTGAATCTAAAATTAGATAATGCCATAAAATAATGATTTTTGGTGTATGCATTGTTCTTGGAGATCGATTTTTTTGTAGGAAGCCTTGATCATTGCCCCAAATTATAAAATCTGGATTAGACCACTATTGGGAGAAAATGGGAGTTGTTTTGGGTTGGGAAAAATGTTGTTTTTCAGTTTCATCATATGAATTGCTAGAAATTTGTTTCCATTCTCGATCGGTGACTATGAATTTGAAGTTTTGATTTCGTTATTGAAGCATGAATCCTCATTGGTCAAATTTGACTTGGAGATATGGAGGATTTTTTAAGGTTTTAAGATCTCTATTTAGAAGTAAGATTTCTACAAAGTTAATCTATTTAGCATGGTCTTTTACATTAATGCAATAAAATTTATTACAGACATGGTTGGGTGCATGTTTGAGCTTGAGTCCAGTCGGTTAGTTTGTAACACTGGTAGAAGGAAGATTAGATTTAGTCCTGCTGGTTTAGCAATGAATAAAAATTATTTGAGGAAAAGGCAGGTGGAGTTTTGAGCCCTTTTAGAAAGACTAGAGAAAGTTAAGATCATGCACTCTATTCATGCATAACAAGGGATTCATGCTTTGTGATTTGAGGTGGGTTGGTTTGCAGACATGCTGCTTGAGCTTGTTATAATATGCACACACACACACACACACACACACACACACACACACACACACACACACACTCACACAAAAAACACATATTCAAGGCGTATCAGCTCAAGCTAAGAAGGACAATTGCAAGTGTGGATCCCTACATTGTATCTGTAAGATCATGCCAAGCTTTTAAGTTGATTGGAAAGGTTGAAATGTTTGTGTTCTGTGATGTTAGACTAGACAATTGGCTAGTTTTAAAATGTTTTGAATTTATATGTATTTATGGCTTTTAAAGTTTGTTTTTCTTTTTTAATCATCTTAGTCTTTCTTTTCTTTTTTTAAAGAAAACTGTGGAAATGAAATTGACATCCAAAGATGTGATGTTTGGAAACAAGGGAAACATCACATCTTTTCTTTTTTAAGGCTCTTCTATTTTGTTTGGTTCTCTTGTCACTTGATTGCTAAATTGCATGTGGTATGGACATGCAACGCTTTTTTATCATGGAGATGTGGTCTTGGAAGATGCTTCCTTTTATTGTATTTTGGTGAATCTGAAATGAAAGATGTTGTAGAATCTTTGCAAGCAAGTCTTGGCAGATTGACATGCTGTGTTGGAGAATCCTTTTCATGGTCACAGGATGGGCAATGTCTTCCTTTTTAGGATGTCTCTTTCCTTGAATCCATTCCACCTGGGAGTCCTTTTATGCAGGTTGATATTTTCCCCCCTTCCTTTTTGTCTGGCTTTTTGGTCATGTTTTGGCTTTTTTCTTGTACTTGCAATAGAGGCCTTCTCATCATCTTCTATTATTCTTCTTCTTTTTCTTTAATATGAAATCTTTCAAAAAAAATAATAATATAAGTTGAGTAGCCTTCTAGAAAATGCTTCTTGGAGTTGAGATAGTAATTTCTTTATTAAAAAAAAAAAAAAAAAACGTAAAGGATCTAGGACACAATGCTTTTGAGAACTTTTATATCAACTAAGAGTTTTACCTCTTTCTATCTGTATAATGTAGAAGTTGAATGGATTTTGATATTATTCCTACATTTCCATAGGTATAGGATCAGATTCATTAAGCAGGTTATTATGTTGATGTTGATACAACAGATAGGAGGATCCAAAAGAAGGTACATGTGCTATTCTATTAAAGACTGTTTGTGCAATACTTAATTTCTCAGTACGTATTTGAATGGTAACTATATTTTTATTGAAAAGCTATGCTTTTGTGGATCAATGAATAAATAAAATACTTCAAAATAATGTACTTTGTTATTTTTTTATTATAAGTGGAAATGATGTTATATAAACTAGTAAATCAGCTTCAGCATGATAATTATGAGGTTCACCCCTCGTTCTTCATGTATGTTGATTGCAGAACATTGGTCATATTTGTCCTATCATCCATTTCTCTCAGGCACATCTGGCCTAAGCTTTGGTCCAAGTCATGTTCATAGTGGAGCCAACCAATATGTTGAAAATGTGGGGCCCACCTGCAGTATATACATGGGCAGATGCAAATTGGGGATTTTCAGTGCATGGACCATCCGGCCTAAGCTTTTTCTTTTTTCTTTTTCTTTTCTTTTCTAGCTTACTTTATCTTGAAGAGAGTCTTCAGTTTCACTACCAGCTTCCACTTTTCAATAGACAAGTCATCCCGATAATTTGATTTAAGTGTGTCAATAGATTTCCTCGAGATGTGGCTAACAAGCTCATCATCAATCTCAAAATGCCTGTCATACATCTTCTGTTATTCTTCGGTGTTGGTGCTAGCAATCTTTATGGCCACCTTTTGGCCTTTCTTTGATATATCAACCTGCCATACATTTTCATTATAGTGCATTCACAATAGTTATCATTGTGGTTACAGTCATTCATTATGTGACAGGTTTTCAGGTGAGATGAACGAGTTTCAAAACAAAATAGTTTGCAATTTTGAGAAGCGATTCCTAGGATGTATGTGTGTATAAGGGGTCATCTGCACCTTGGAAGCATACAATGGAAGGTAAGAAAAATCCTCGAGTTTCCTTCTTTGAATCATGAAAAGGTATGTGCTGAATCCCATGTATTTGTGTTGAATCCCATGCATTGGCAATATTAGGCATGCTCATGAGCAGGACCTGCATAATTCCCTAAAAATTGATGGAGCAGACCTGTATTCTTTCAAGTGGATGTTGCATGTGAAAGGATTGGAGCTGCATATTTCAGATTTAAGCATCTGGTATGTCTCTTATCAAGAATGCACATGATTGGAGTGGCCTGGCCATATGGACAAGCTGTATTTATGTATTTGCTCAAAATTGATGGAATAGACCCGGATGTGCGTCAGAGCTATCCGGATGAGCAAGGGTCCCTGGAAGGTAGGAACCGCTGTTATGACCATGATGAAGCTGTCCATTTCCTATAGACGGCATTGGAGGGGCTTGGCCATTTGGACAGGCCGTGTTTAAGTATTTGCTCGAAATTAATGTAGCAAACCCGGATGTGCGTCGGAGCTATCCGGATGAGCGGGGTCCCTGGAAGGTGGGAACCACTGTTATGACCATGATGAAGCTGTCCATTTCCTATGGACGGCATTGGAAGGGCCTGGCCATTTGGACAGGCCGTGTTTATATTTGTTTTTGCAGGGACCACACCCTTAACCTAAACCCGAACCCATTCTCAAATCCCAAAACCTAAAACCTATAACCTAAACCTATAACCAAAACCAAAACCTATAGCCTAAACCCGAACCCATTCTCAAATCCCAAAACCTATAACCTAAACCCTAAAACCTATAACCTAAACCCGAACCCATTCTCAAATCCCAAAACCTATAACCTAAACCTAAACCTTAACCAAAACCAAAACCAAAACCTATAATCTAAACCAAAACCAAAACCTATAACCTAAACCCGAACCCATTCTCTAAACCTATAACCTAAACCTAAACCTTAACCAAAACCAAAACCAAAAATAATCCCAAAACCAAAACCTATAACCTAAACCCGAACCCATTCTCAAATCCAAAACCTATAACCTAAACAAAACCTAAACCTATAACCTAAACTCCGAACTTAAATCCAAAACCTATAACCTAAACCTAAACTTAAACCAAAACTCATTCTCTCAAATCCCAAAACCTATACTTATAACCTAAAACTATTCCCAAATCCCAAAACCTATAACCTAAACCTAACCTTTCCCTAAACCTATAATCTAAACTTAATTCCCTAAAGCTAAACCTACACCTAATCCTAATCTCAACTCCCTAACCTAAACCTAAACCTAAACTTGAAAACCAAAACTTAAACCCAATCCCGAACATGAACCCAATTTCCTAAACCTAAACCATAACCCATTCTCAAATCCAAAACCTATAACCAAAACTTAAACCCAATCCCGAACATGAACCCGATTTCTAAACCTAAACTATAACCCATTCTCAAATCCAAAACATATAACCATAACCCATTCTCAAATCAGAAACCTATAACCATAACCCATTTCTAAAATCCTAAAACCTATAGCCTAAACATAAACCTTAACCTAAACTAAAACCAAAACCTATGACCTATAACCTAAACCAAAACCAAAACCTATAACCTAAACCCGAACCCATTCTCAAATCCAAAACCTATAACCTAAACATAAACCTTAACCAAAACAAAAACCAAAACCTATAACCTAAACCAAAACCAAAACCTATAACCTAAACCCGAACCCATTCTCAAATCCCAAAACCTATAACCTAAACCAAAACCAAAACCTATAACCTAAACCCGAACCCATTCTCAAATCCAAAACCTATAACCAAAACTAAACCTAAACCAAAACCTATAACCAAAACCTAAACCCGAACCCATTCTCAAATCCCAAAACCTATACTTATTCCCTAAAACTATTCACAAATCCCAAAACCTATAACCTAAACCTAACCTTTTCCTAAACCTATAACCTAAACTCAATTCCCTAAAGCTAAACCTACACCTAATCCTAATCTCAACTCCCTAACCTAAACCTAAACCTAAACTTAAAAACCAAAACTTAAACCCAATCCCGAACATGAACCCGATTTCCTAAACCTAAACCATAACCCATTCTCAAATCTAAAACTTATAACCTAAACCCGAACCTATTCTCAATTCCCAAAACCTATAACCTAAAACAAAACCTAAACCTTAACCTAAATCTAAACCAAAACCTATAACCTATAACCTAAACCCGAACCCATTCTCAAATCCCAAAACCTATAGCCTACACCAAAACCAAAACCTATAACCTAAACCCGAACCCATTCTCAAATCCAAAACCTATAACCTAAACCTAACCTTTCCTAAACCTATAACCTAAACTCAATTCCCTACAAGTTAAACCTACACCTAAACCTAATCTCAACTCCCTAACCTAAACCTAAACCTAAACTTGAAAACCAAAACTTAAACCCAATCCCGAACATGAACCCGATTTCTTAAACTAAACCATAACCCATTCTCAAATCCAAAACCTATAACCAAAACTTAAACCCAATCCCGAACATGAACCCGATTTCCTTACCTAAACCATAACCCATTCTCAAATCCAAAACCTATAACCAAACCCGAACCCATTCTCAAATCCCAAAACCTATAACCTAAACCTAAACCTTAACCTAAACCAAAACCAAAACCTATAACCTATAACCTAAACTCGAACCCATTCTCAAATCCAAAACCTATAACCTAAACCAAACATATAACTTAAACCTATAACCTATAACCTAAAATACCTATAACCAAAACCAAAACCAAAACCTATAACCTAAACCTAAACCCATTCTCAAATCCCAAAACCTATAACTTAAACATAAACCTTAACCAAAACCAAAACCAAAACCTATAATCTATAACCTAAACCAAAACCAAAACCTATAACCTAAACCCAAACCCATTCTCAAATCCTAAAACTAATAACCTAAACCTAAACCAAAACCTATAACCTAAACCCAAACCCATTCTCAAATCCCAAAACCCATAACCTAAACCAAAACCAAAACCTATAACCTAAACCCCAACCCATTCTCAAATCCAAAAACCTATAACCTAAACCTAAACCTAAACTAAAACCTATAACCAAAACCTAAACTCGAACCTATTCTCAAATCCCAAAACCTATACTTATTCCCTAAAACTATTCACAAATCCCAAAACCTATAACCTAAACCTAACCTTTCCCTAAACCTATAACCTAAACTCAATTCCCTAAAGATAAACCTACACCTAATCCTAATCTCAACTCCCTAACCTAAACCTAAACCTAAACTTGAAAACCAAAACTTAAACCCAATCCCGAACATGAACCCGATTTCCTAAACCTAAACCATAACCCATTCTCAAATCCAAAAACCTATAACCAAAACTTAAACCCAATCCCGAACATGAACCCGATTTCCTAAACCTAAACCATAACCCATACTCAAATCCAAAACCTATAACCTAAACTGAACCCATTCCGAAATCCAAGAGCCTATAATTAACCTAAACTTATAACCTATATCCTAAATCAAAACATATAACCTAAACCAAAATGCAGAATTGCCGAATTTTTTAGTTGAGCTTCGACCAGTCCTGGAGTCTGCTCGATTGGTCATAGGAACAGTGTCGACTAGTTCATGACCAGTCTTGCAGCTACGACTCAAACTCTAGCAACCATTCCTGGTTTCTCACGACCAGTCGTGGACATCATAAAACCAGTCGTAGAACAATTTATCTGATCGTGTTTAAAATTTCAAAATGCAGTTCGACCTAGGACCAGTCGTGGTGGCCACACGACCAGTCGTAGATGCGATTTCTACATCTATAAATTGAACACGAATTTCAGAGTTTTTAAAGAATTGAATTCAAGTAAAATCAAGGCATCACTCTGAGATAAGTTTGTGTTATTTAAGCTACATTGTACATATTTCATATTCTCTTTTTTTAGCTTTATTTATTTGATTTTGTTTCTGCATTCCAATCTAAATTGAAAAGAGGAATTACTATATTCCTTCTTCTTGGAATCAAAATCAAATAGAGTTAGCCCAGCTGGTTTAATTTTAAATCAATTAGAACTTAGAACCATATCAAAGTGAGTGTTGGGCAATTGAACTTCTATATTCGAACTTCTACTCCGATTGGTTCTTCTGGGCTGCTACAAAAGGAAAAATCCAGGTATTTTACATTTGTGTAAATCTTCTATGCTTTTGGTTTTTGTTTGAGATTAAGCTAGAAAAATCTCAATCTAGTGGTTATCTGAGGAGAGCCAGAAAACTCAGAAGTGGGGTTTTTTGAATTGTGTAAGCCCATTTGAAAGACACAATTGTGAAGGTTTTAGGTGAACCTATGAAACCTATTTTCATAGTGAACGTTGATATCCCCTGTGTGAGGATATTAGGAGTGGAGTAACAATCTGTGTGGCTGTTGTTTAACAGTTGGGGTACACACAGGCGAACCACTATAATTCTTTGTGTTTTGTGGTTTGAATGGTTGTTTGAATTTCTATATCTTTTATCATTCAAAGCTGTGGAATGTATATGTGGATGTGATGTTGTAATCTTTTACATTTCAAGCATTGTGGAGAATGTTGTAATGGTTTAGAATTTAATTTCTTTTTATTTCTTTTATTTCCTTTCAGTTCGAGTTTTTTATATTCAAATTATTTTAGTAAGCTTGTCCGACCATAAACCCTTAGTTTTTATGGTGCAAGGTGGTCCTTAGAACAACATTGGTATCAACCTCTCCATTTTATTGTTTTACATTTTAGTATTGTGATTTGTTTAAAGTTCTATCTTTCATTCAATTCTTTATAAGGCTATCTTATTCATTTAAATTCCACTGTTAAAGTTTTAATTTGGCATAGTCCTATTCACCCCCCCCCCCCCCCTCTCTAAGACATATAGCTAGGCCTTTTCAGGTCAGCCCACAACTGCTGACGTCAACAGCAACATGAGTTGTTGGATGGCTCAGATATACAACACATCATAAGATGGGCCCCACCATTTAAAACAACAGACGAACGGTGCTATATAGCACGTGTGGGCCCCACAGGATTTGTTGATGTTAGTCCAGCAGCCATCTGCTGCTAGACGAATGACATAGATAAACACATATATCAGGGTAGGGACCCACCAGCACCATCCAGATGGATGGTGTGGATAAAACATACATTACAGGGTGGGCCATCATACGTGGGACCTGCAGAACTTGGGGATGTCAATACAGCAGCTATATAGCCGGTGTATGCGTACACCAGCCAGTCAGTGCCCACCATCCAAATGGACGGTCTGGATGTAAATCACATACATTATAGTGTGGCCCAACATTCTTACTGACGCTGCACAGAATATGAACGGTTTGGCTATAACACATCCCTCACGGTGGGGCCCACCATCCAGTTAGTGGACGGTTGGGATAAAATATGTAAATCAAGGTGGCCCACGTGCTGGACAACACTTATCTCAGGTTTGTACCACCATCCAGGGCATCTGGATGGTGTGAAATAACATATACATCACGGCGCTCCACACAGGTGGATGGTGTGGATCAGCATCAAGGTGGCCCACAAAAAGGGGAAAAAAAGAGGGGGGAGAGAGAGAGAGAGAGAGAGAGAGAGAGAGAGGTGGTGTAGATGGGGGGACTCCACCACTATGGGCCCCTCATATGATTACAACACATACATCAAATTGGGTCCCATCACAAGTGGGCCATCTAATTGAAGATCAATGGTAGATCACCCACCGTTAGATCTTAGACTCCTCCTTCCACCGGTACATTCTAGAACTCCAAGGGATGAATTTCAACAGTTGAGATGAAGCTTGGAGGGTGGGATTGGGTGGTAGGAAGGTGGGCCACACAAAGCTTCTTTCTTTAAGGAAGCTTAGACTTTCACCTCTCTCATGGGTGTTGCTTGGGAGATGGGTTTGAGAAAGAGAGAGAGGAGAGAGAGAGAGAGAGAGAGAGAGAGATGATGTAAGAGAGGGAGAGGGATGGTGAGTGATGGGTCAGTGAGTGATGGGTGTGTTTGACATGCATGGGTTGTGTAAGAGAGTGTTGACTTTGGGGATGGGTGTTTTATTTTGACTAGTGATGTGATTGATTTGAAGGGTTCTTTTGGGTTTACAAATGCACGACATTTTTTCAAAATAGATATGGGCCCACATCTCCTGGCCTAGGTATCACCTCAGCGAGCAAGACGTGGCATCAGAACCGCGGCGATGGTGCAATCGCTATGGTATAAGTCTCGTGTCGAGCCAACTTAGGTTGACGATGTACGACTCAGGGTTGTGCGCAAATGCTATCTACGAGTCGCGGGTCACCGAAATTCGACTGGGAGGACAGCGGAAGCCTATGGAACGGTACGGTTTAGGATACGGACCTCACAATTTCATCTGACACACAATAATATATCGCCATGGTATTTCAGAGAAAATCATCACAGATAATGGCACTCCTTTCAAAAATAGAGGCATGGAAAAGCTGCGTCAAAAATTTAGCATTCATCATTCATTTTCAACACCTTACTATCCACCGGCCAATGGATTAGCAAAGGCATTTAATAAAAATGATAGTCAAGATACTGAAGAAAATAGTGACAGGAAACAAGCGTTATTGGGACGAAAGGTTACAAAAAGCATTGTGGGCATATAGAACTACCCACCGGATAGCAACAAGAGTAACACCTTATTCAGTGGTTTACGGTGTAGAAGTGGTCATCCAGATCAAAATAGAAGTTGCGTCACTCAGAGTGGCAATACATCAGTCAATTAAAGATTATGAAAATGCGAAAATAAGGTTAAAGGAACTAGATTTGCTAGATGAAAAATGCTTGGCAGCTCAGCAGCAGTTGCAATCATATCGGGCAAGGACATCGGCCGCCTTTGATAAATGAGTCAAGTATCAGTCTTTCAAAAAAGGGGATATGGTGCTGATGCTGAAAAGACCGATAGTGGTCACCCACAAAACAGGGGGCAAATTCGAGGCCAAATGGGACGGGCCGTACATAATAATAGAAGTATACTCCAATGGAGCATACAGGGTCGTAGACCAAGATGGATAAGGTATCAGTATACCGGTCAATGCTCGCTTCATTAAAAGATATCGTCCTTGAAGATACTTCTAATTTTGATCCAGAATATTATCAGAATAATGTTTTTGTATCAAAAGGGGGCAAGAATAAGCAAGGTCATAGCCATGTATTGTCAGATGAATGAGTAAAGAAGAAATTTGCGAGCGCATCAAGACTACATATCAATAAGTGATACAAAAAGAAAGTGACCATCGTTATCATCATCAAGCGAGCTCTACAGAATTTTGTTGAAATTGGTATCGTCACCAAGCTGATATATTATGAATAACACATGAATATCGTGGAAGATATTTGGAGAAGTGGTGATGTATCAATCTCAATCAGAGATACCTATCATTCTCGCAACAACTATGGCCACCTACCATTATCTTTTAAGGCAGCCTAGCCAAGCCTTAAAAACGGCCAGCTACGCATAAGACCTATCAGTTTAGCCATTTGGGCAACAGTGAGAAGCCAGTGGCCCTAAAAATCCCGTGAAGGCCATCATATGCATACCCATGTGGGCTGTGGATGAAGCTAACAACTGAAAGCCCTAAAAGGGCCAAAAGCATTCAATAGCTAGTCACGCGTAACACCCATGCCGTCTGTATAGTTTTTCGATAACATCACGGGGAACGGATGAAAATGCCCTCCCGTGAATGGGTCTGACCTTACAGGCGAAGAAAATGAGGGTTGCAGTGTGAGCTCTTTAGCCTCGTCCATAGATAGGCCAACCATGCATAAGACCCCCCAGATCTCTGGCTTGATTTCAGTATTAAATCATGAGGAAGGGCCCAAACCTACTCATTGATGAACATGTGGCCCTATATTTGGTACCCCAAAGGTCACCTTGTGCGCCCCATGACTCTAGAGAGTTACTGCGGCTAACCCTATACATAAATCCAACCGAGTTCACGGCCCCAGTAGCTTCACTGAGCCCCTCTGATGGATCGCAGTTTGTGAACTCACCAGGCTGTGAGAAGTCTAATGAACTCCTAAGTGTTACAGAGACTATCACGTGAGACCCGACTCCACTACTCAAGAGTCTAAAAAACTGCGTGTCTCCACTACGCAAGAGGATAAAGTATGTGTGATTATCTGACTAAACTAAAACTTAGTGCTGCTAATTAAGACAGGAATCATATAGGAAATCCCATACTAACAAGTCAAAAAAATATCGTATAAATAGACAAGTCAAAAAAGAAAAAAAAAAGAGGTATATCATATCAATTAGAATATCGTATAAACAAACAAGAGAACCATTATCAAAAATATCATGAAATACTTGTATAACTCGCAATTCTAAGAGCACTTGTAGTAACAAAAAAAATGTCAAAGTTTTATATCTCATAGTTCTCGTGCTATGCCTAATGCTGCTAAGTATTGTTGCAAATTTTCTTGAAGATTAACTTGAGCAGCTGCATGTTCTAGTCTGGCATTTGAAATAATTCTGGTAGGATCCGAGATACCAGCTAACTTTTCTTCTAAGGAGGCAATTAATTATTCATTCTTAGCCAATTCAGATCTTTCAGTGTCCATGGAATGAAGGCTACATTGCATCTTTTCATATACTCTTTTGATGTTCAGGTCTTCCTCCAGATCCTTCTTCTCTAGTTGAGCAATTTCTTGCTTCAAAAGAGCCATACGATTCTGAATAGTTGTCTTATTATCAACAAAAGTCTTTAGTTGCTCCTGCAAAGATAGATGTTCTTGGTCATGACGAGAAATGATAGGAGCAATCTGAGAAACCTTCTCCCTAGAGTATGCAAGTTGCTTCCTATATTCCAAAATCTCAGGCGGGACAATCGCAGTTTTAGCTAATGTCAGATCAATGATTGAATTATGGAATTTTAGGAGAGCATCGCGTACAGAAGAAAAGTTGACTTTGACCATCCGTGCAACACTGTCCAGAACATCTAAAGCAACAGCCAGATCTGACCATTGATCAGGATCTTTAAACAACTTAACAATAGCTAGTATGGAATTCCTGATCAATGCCAATTTATACGCAGAGATTTTCTCAAGAGATAGTACATTTGATGAAGTCCTAATAGAACCAGAACTCATCCTGCCACTTTGAGGTAAGTTCCCTGTTAAGAAACAAAAGATATAAAGTTATAACAAAACTATATGTGCAGATAATATGAAAAGTGTAAATGAAGAAAAGGGTATACCTTCTACTGGTACCGGAATAGTGGGAGGTTACATCTCTCTAGTAAGAAGGGGATCAGGTCCCACCATCTCAGCAAAAGATGGAGCCCTAACTTCAGTACTCGAATCAATGGTAGTGAGAGTTGGTAGATCAGTTGATTCTACCAGAAGAGCAATTTCACGTGTCACTGCCCGTGGAGGCATCAAGAATCTTGGTGAAGCCGCTGGTATGACGGGAGCTAAATTTATGGGGTAAGTACTATCTACCTCCATATTGATAACATGATCACCTGAAATAAAATACATAAGGTAGGAAAGGAGAAAAGAATGAAAGCAAATAAAAAATAACAAGATTGTCTTATATGGCGAATAACCGTATTCCCCATAGTCTAGGGGTTCGTCTTCTTCTTCCCCTACTATGGGTGAAGTCTTTGCAGGAACAGCCTCGGAGGTCGGGAGGATATGTCCTTCATCAACAGGAACATTTTCTGCAATAATATCTTCTTTGCCGTTAATATCAACTTCCCCCTCCTCATAGTCATCGTCTGGATTCTCACCTTCCACCTCATATTCATCAGAAATAGTATTTCTAGACGAAAAAGCTGAACCTTCACTTTCCAAATCTCCTTCATTGGACTCTTCAATGATAACTTGTTTCCCTTTAGAAAGAAGAGACTGGCTACTTCCCGGTTGAGGATCTACGCTAACTAAAGCCAGAGAAACAGAAGCAACAGTCCCTTCTTAAGGTGAAGGGGAAGAAGCTTGGGCACACGTTCGAGATCTTGTCATGGGTGAAGAAGGACTGGGGTGAATAGTCCTAAGGGCAAGAGAAGAGGTCGTCTGACTTTGAAGATGGGTAGAGGAGGTTGGCTGGTCTTGAAGATTGGCAACGTTCTCTGGTAGAGGGGAAGCAGCCTCTGTGATTTTCTCCTTTTCAAAGCGATCTAGGGGAATTTTTTCTAACTCACAAATGACACCGTAAGTTATCCATCCTTCCAGGGTGTTATCAGGCTTCTTCTCACGAATAGAGTCATCTACGGATATTTTGATGCAAAGATGACCATCAAAAGGAGCATGACTAGTCTCCACTATGAAGTCTACTCCCTCTTCAATCGTGTGACCCTTAAGCCTTGGTAGCGAAAGCCAGATGGGCTTAACTACTAGCAGACCTTTCCTTACCAGATAATACTGGTGAACCCATCATCTCATGTGGTTATATGAAGCCCGAGGAATACAGTCGTAGCTCGGGATAATGAAAGAAGAATTAGCTCGGCCTAACAGTTGCTTTCATACCATTGCCCAATTAAATGGGCCAGTACCGTAACTCTGTATCCTTTGGGTCACTAGTCCGTAATCTTCAGGAACTCCCTGATCAAAGTCAAATTGACGAGAAAAATGATTGGGATAGTACTGTTCTCTCCAGAATTTTGTTCCTTCTCTCAACGAGAGACTGCACGATCTAATTGACAAAAAGAATGCCCTTTTGCCCTGAGTAAGTGACTCTGTGTTTGACTTGTCCATGTCTATTGTGTAGCGAGGCAGACAGAAATGAAAATAATTAATCTTGGCATCGGAGGAGATGGCATCTTTCACCCAGTCATAGGACCTCTTCGTCATGGCTCTCTTTTGAAAGAACCAGAGGCGAATCTGAGAGGGATGAACATAAGCTTTCTCTAGGTCTTTAAAGGTCCAAGGAAAATAGACGTTGAGCTAGCCGATAAAATAGTGTCATGGCATGTAAGTAGAAGCAGAGCCGACAGATGGACTTTTTATGTGAGAAGCGATCTCTCTGAAACCTCTATAAATTGAACATAGAGCAGAGGGAGCAAGGGAGTATTTGACCCCTTCGGCCATAGCACCGGCTACTACAAATAGTGAAGGGCGGATGGCATCTACTGACTTAGAGCTAGGAAAAACCACTATGCTTAGCCAATAAGCAATGAATGCTGCGAGCTTCCCATAAACCGAATATTTGGCACGCTCTTTTATGTTCTTACTAAAGCCTTCTAGCTCTCGTGAGTGATTGCCATTGAACATGGAAGAAAAAGAGAAGATGGATCTTATGAATATTTGGAAACTTAGACATCTCCTTGAAGAGTTCAGTTGTCGTTTTCGAGATAAAGGCGATGCAGTCAAGGGAAGAGACAAAGGCTAATTCATCGTTGGTAGGGACAAATTAATTGAAGAATTTTCCTGTTATCGGTAGACTGGTAATCCTGTGAATATCCCAAAGCGTAATGCTCATTTCACCTTCAGGAAGATGGAAAGAATTGGTGGAGGGGCACTAGTAATTGAGAAAGGCTTTAAGAATGGAAGTCTCCTTATAGAAAGGGTATGATGTTACTTCAATTGCAGTCTAAATACCTATCTTAGAGAAAGTCCCTGCATGCTTCACAAGAATTGTCGTGGCCTATTTAGAATAATAGTTACGGGGAGTTAGGAGGCCCCTTGTTCTGAATTCTTCAGGACTCCAAATGAGGAGGCGTTTGCTGAAATGCTGCTGGAGCATCTCATAAAAACAAGTCGGGTATAGGCTGTGAAGATCGTAAGACGGGGTGAGGAAGATCATGGAATGAATATCACCGATTTGTTGCCTTGGTTTCATCAGCTGCAGAATGCCTTCCAATAATCTTGGTTCTTTGAACGACCAAGACTCTGTGTAAGCTAGTCTTTCTCCGTCTAGGTGATTGCTAGGCTCACAATTCAGCATGGACTGATCACGATGAAGGCTGACTGGAATCATTACGATGCCTTGCTTGTAAGGGTTGTCAATTTTTATGACACCTTCAATCGCGCGAATCGACTCCTAAGAATTATGAAATTTCTTCTGGTTGTGCTCCTTTACTTTATCTTAAAATTCTTGGGCCTTATTTCGGCGAGTCTTCTTCGGTCTGGAAGGGGGCAGAGTGTCTTCCCTGGCAGGAGGTTTCTAGCTGATGATCTGGTGATGTGTTGTTGATTTCAACCATTGTTCCCAGTCGTATTCATGACCATGTTTGTGAGGTCCTTCAAGATTGCCCATTGCGATGGCTCTATGGATGGGGAATGGAAACATGTTGATGCGTTCGGTGAAGTCGAAAGTGGGGAGCACTGGCTCCTTGATATAGGGAGGGCAAGTAGCGGTTGTCTTAAAATGCTTGCGCGAAGGTTGAGCTGGAGATGAGGAAGATTCTCTGGCTTGAGAAGGCGATGGGTTTGGTAATTCTTAATGTAAGGGATGAGCAGTAGGAGGATCGATGGCAATGAAAGTTCTCTTTGTGCGGGCCATGATGAGAGAGGTTAAGTTCAAAAAAGAATTAGGTTGAGAAAAAGTTAGTACAGGAAAACAAGCCAAGTTAAAGAAAAAACTAAGTCTGGAAAAAGACTAAGGGTCGGTTGAGCAGGTCACGCAACTGAAGTCTGTTGCACGGGTCTGCGCAATGCATTTTACTTGCGCAAATGAAGTATTCATTGCGCGGGTCGCACATCAAGGTTGGTTACGCGAGGGAAAATTGGTGGGACAGAGCTCCGCTGCAAGAAATGAGAAGTGAGAAAGTAAAGTGAGCACTGCTATTTATAAAGGATGGGGGCTGAGTACGGAACTCAGGTGTCCATTGCACGAATCGCGCAACGTGTTCAAAGATAAGAAATTAAAAAATTGATCTTAATTCTTTGATTCTAATAAACAAAGAAAGGATCAAAGGGGCATCTGTTGGAGCATAAAATAATGAAGAAAGATTAAGAAGGAGAAGATCAAAAGGGAATTGGAGGAATGAGGAAGAATGAAGAAGATCAAGCATCACGTTCAGTAGTTGCGCGGATCGCTCAACCAGTAATTAGTTGTGCGGACTGCGTAAACAACTTCATTCATTATACAGGCCACGCAATTTAACTTCTCCATTGCGCAGGCCGCGCAACTAAGATCAGGGGTAGATTGTGATGGACGGTTAGATCTGATGCAAGGTGGGCCCCATGGCATAAAGATCGAAGGTTCGTACGTGTGGGGGCCTATAAATACCCCACTCCCCCTCTCATTTGAAGGAGAGAAGAATTTCGGAAGAGGAGCAGAGCTCTGAAGGAAGACTGAAGGTGAGAAGGGACCGCGCAACCAACAACTTGTTGTGCGGGTAGCGCAACCAGGCTATTATATGGCCAGTTACAAAAAGGTCCAAGGTGCTGCTGAAATTGTCCAGTTCGATCTTCATCGCTCCAAGCTCTCCTTTACACAAAGGACAAGCTTAAAAGGGGAAAAAATTGAATGATCAAATCAATACAACATTCCTCCCAAGGAGATGATCGAAGCACAAGTTGAAATGCTGCCGAATTTAAGATTCGACATTCGAACTTTATCAATTTATGTATTTTAAATAATCTATCTTAGAATCAAGGGATATTAAAGGATGTAAATGAACTTAGTATCATTAATACAATGATTATTTTGCATATTCTTTCTTTGTTATATTCTAATAAGATAATTCCCCAAATCAAATGCATTTATTTCATGTTCGAAACACTCATCCAGACGTAATCTTGATCATGCAACTGGCCCATAGCATCCAGACGTGCGGACTGTGTATTGCAAGCAAAATTTGGATTTTGCATAACTGGTGGGGCCCCTAATCGATGCTAGTAGAGAAATCCACTCCGTCCATTGAATTCTCCTTGAAAAACCAGTCGGAGATGGACATTTTTGCTCAGATTTGGTGCAGTCCATTGAATCTTTGCTTCTAACGTTCATCCTGCGTTTGATGGTGATCTTCATGTATGCACGTGCATGATTGTAAAAGAACACCATGGTTGTGGTCGGCCCCACCGTTTAAACATGTTAGATGGTTTAGATCATCCGGACGGACGATGATGTTGACCCACTGATCATCACAGCGGGATCCACTTCCACTGCTTGCATAAGCAAAAGAAACCGGTCAGGTCAAATTACGTTTGACTCGACTGGCGGTTTCGTGCGCCGTTGGTGCACGCGAGTGAGGTATATGCATTGTACGTGGGGCCCACTGTAGTGTTGGATTAATAAATCCACACCGTCCATTCGTCGACCCATTTAATTTGAGGGGTTGAGCCCGAATTTGAAGCAAATCTAAAGATCAGGTGGGCCCCAAATCAGTGATTTATGGCTGATCTTGTCCGTTGGACCACTTCCACAAAAATCCAATGGCTGAAATTTTATATGTACAATTACTTTATGATCCTCAGGCTAGATATAAAGTTTCGGGCCAAACGGATGGTGAGAACCCTGTGATCTTGCATTCAGGACAATTTTCAGGCTTTTTCATCTTCAATTACTTGATTTTCATGGATTCTTCATCTCGGTCTCCTAAGATCCGTCCCTTGCCTTGGTGATTTGTGAGCATCAAATCCATGCGTTTAGTACCATTTTTCAATCCAAGCTCTTAAATTCACCTTACAACAAAACATGATTAAAATAGGACGTTACACATTATCATGTTCATAAAACCATGTGATAACTGGGGTCTAATATGCAATATTTGACCCTCAACACTTACCATACATTATTGTGAATTGTGCGTCTTCTTACCTATGTGGCCTTGCGATCATGAATAGCCACTTAATCATGCAACGTAATTGTAGCCATTTAACCATACGATCATAAAGTGCGCACAAGGCCACCTAACCATATGAAATCAAGTTGCATTAATGGTCATTCAACAACATGGGTTTATGCTTATCAACATAGACACCGCCACTTGAATCATGTATGACCAAGTTGTACATTATACAGAGTATGATGTAGGGTTATGTTACCCAAGCTAATGCTATCAAGGTCCTGGATTTTATGCGATGTGATCTCTAAACCGTAAATGGTATGATGAAATGTAGCCCTTGACCCCTAACCATGTGACACCGATTATGAGTCATTAACTATGTGATGTGTGAAGTGGTTGTAGTATAAGACTTAGTGTAAGGTAGTGTAGCTATGAATAGTGGCTATGATTGTGATTGTTCAACTATGTTTGGATATTTTGAAATATGCATGGATACTAGATCATGATAGTAGTCATATACATACTAAACTATGTGAAATTGTGGTACTTACCACCTGACCATGTGAAAGTTTAGCAAAGCGGTTGCCCCATTATGTGAGCTATGATGTAATGAAAGTACATAACCATCTAACCTTAAGTCCTTTATTATGACAAGTAGAGTGACATTTGTGTGGCCACTCAACCATATGGACTTCTGATAATGGAGTGGTCACAGGACCATGTGGGCATATGAGAATTGTGTGGTCACTCCAGACTCGTGGACTATGCTGATGATGTAATCCCTTAGGTATGTGAACTTAAGATGTGTGTCAGAATGATTGTTAAGCCCATCTTATTAATAGTATTGGGCTTAATTTGTGGATTTCACTAATATGTTCACAATGGCATTGGAGTGGTGGACCTATTAGCCTTAAAGTCCACCTTGAGTAGATGCCTTGTGGGCCCATTAACAGTAAACCTATCAGGCCAATAGGTTACTTCTTCTTACTAAGAACGTAAGACTCCATGAGAAGTGCATATTGAGCTTATGTTTGGGCTGCTTGGTAAGTGCATGAGACTCCTTGTGGTGTATGTATGCCAAGTCCCATTTGAGCCTTGTGAATGAGTTATGATTGAGTCCTCGAGTGAACCGTTTGTGGTAATCAAATGGACCACCCAATAAGCCAGAAGATTAGGATGTAGTGACCCACTAACCGGCCCATTCTAGTGTGGCAATGAACTGGGCCTTAGTCCACTTGAGATGATAGCTAGACATGTTGAGCCATTGGATTGAAATCTAATTATGCATGTGGTGATGGCATATGTGCGGTGATTGTGTAATGTGATACTTGTGGTGATGATGATGATTAGATGTGATGATTGTATTGTATGGTAATGCTAATTTATGTTTATATGCTTGGATGGTGTTCAATTGGATGTAAGGACTAAGTAGACCACCATATGTATTACCTTGAGTCATAGATAGTGCGCCTAGCACCGTATAATGACGTGACACTTATGCACCTACTTCCTACGGAACTGATGAGGTGGACTAGTTAACTCTTAACCGTGAATCAATATGTTGGTGATATGACCTAGCTTTCAAATAGCTATGGATCTTTACATGCGGATTTGAGACATGTTATGGTATGTGCGTATTCCTTGCACATGTTTGATATACAGTCTGGTTTGGTGACACTGTATGAGGTTTCGGCCATGTGATTGGTGCCGAGTGATGGATTGATCCTAGTTGTGCTATTGTGTGGTTGATGCACAATTGTAATGTGGAAGTGTGGACACTCACATAGCCCCATGATCATGAGGGAGAGTACACATAATACCACTATTTTTCCATGTTGGTACCATGATCATTTTGATTAGTCTGATGATATTTATGCAGATTACATCTGCATGCACGCATACATGTATATGCATCATGGATGAGGAGTGCATGGTGTGCATAGTTTGATCATGCGGAGATCATATGCATGTGGTAGAGGATGTTGGTGTGGGGTGCACATGATGGAGTATGTGGTAGAGAATGTTGGTGTGGTGTGCACATGATGGTGTATGTGGGGTTGTTATATGGTCCGAGAGACCGCGGGCTTAGTCCCTGGGTTGAAGTCCCTAAGTGAATATATTGGGCACAGTCCCTGGGTTGAAGTCCCTAAGCGAATATATCGGGCACGGTCCCTGGGTTGAAGTCCCTAAAGCTCACTTGATGCTACATTGTAATTTATGTTTATACCGATGCTAATATTACATGTATATCCTTTCCACGATGAGTGTGGATTGTAGATCGGATGTGGTTGGCAGAGGAGACCGATTGGTATTAGGGTTGCCTCGTATGCATATGTGGCTTACATGCATAACATTGCTTAAGTGCAATTATACAGCATAGCGTGCTTGTGGATTATCATTGCATTTTGCATAGCATCCTCATGAGATGAATTGAACACCATAGCAACATCGTGGTTATACTGATGAGACCACCACAGCAACATCGTAGTTGGTATTTGTGGACACCAGAAATTTAGGTTTTTTATATTAGGTCCCAGACCCCTTGGTGAAATTCCCTAAACCTCGAGTGGTACCCTCGAGCCTCATCGTCAAGACCGGGCGGATGTCATGGGTCACCTAGTGCCGAAGACCATAGTAGGACTGACTCCCTTCGATATGGTCGAGTGAGAAGAGGTTCGACCATGCCTAGCTGAAGAGTTGGAGCGAATGTGGTTGGGTTTGACCAGCCCCCGAAATGGGCCCACCACCGGCGTGCTGGGTGGGTATTAGCATGGCAATAGGCCCCCCACTGACAAGGCGGGTATGTGAGGCCTAGATTCAACAAGTTTTGAACTTGTTTTGGATACTAGGCCCCTGTGATTCCCTATGATGATAACTATATTGTGATGTGGATTTTTAGAGGAGGATCTGCATGTATACATATATCCAGCATACCTTTGTATATCATCACTTGCATTGCATCATATCCTCTTGGCTTTATGTAGCATTACTTGGTTACTATTGTAACGTTTCGAAAAATTCCGTACAAAGACCCGAGTACCACCTCAGGCAGAAATCACTCAGGATCAAATCCTTTAGGAATTAGATAAAGTTAACTAAGTGTTAAACTAGATTAGCTACGAAATCCGCTTGATCCACTTTAAATATGCTTTGTAAGACCCAAAACTTGTAGAATCATGAATGCTAGGTTACTTTAAAATCTATGATCAATCTTATTACCCAGTTGCTCTTGGGAGCACATTGAAACTTCGTATCGGATCTGGACCGCACGTCGAAAGTCCGATGACCACGAGACTATACACTTAGGACCGCCTTGCTGGGCTTGACAACCATCTCGAAAATCAACTCCAAATAGTGTCCCGGGACTATTCACTTGAGCTCAGAGTGAAGTGTGTGAGAAAACATGATTTTCTTTATAAATTAAATCTAATTTAAGTAATCTGAGACTTGTCGCTTGCAGGCCTGATATAAGGAATCTGACCGTCGGAATCTGACCCAAATACACCCTCGAATCAGGGAACATTTCTCATACATGTCCATGTACTTGTAACCCTGATCGAGTTTCGGTAACCCTTGAACTAAAACTGGTCCGCCACGTGCGATCTGGAAACCCGACTGGAATGAAAACTTAACTCGACCTAGATCCATAGTTAGTGAGCTTAAGTCTGACCTTTAGCTCGAGGGGGGCTCCGGAAGTGCTCCGTTGAACTGAAATAGATGCCCTTTGGATATAACCTAAGTATACCTTGGCCTTGGGGCCATTCTCATCAGTTTTAGGCCTATATAAGGACCTTAAACCCTCTCTCATTCACTCCATACGAATTTGAGAAAACCCTAGGAGAGAGAAGAGAGTAAAGAGAGAGAAAGTGTGAGAGAAGTGGGAGGAGATTCTTGTTGCTCTATCCTGCTATTCTACGTGCCTATCCATCACTACCGTATCACTTTTTCAGCGATTCTGATTCCATTTTCGGGTAAGAAATCCTAACCCTAATCAGTTCTAGAGATTCAACAAGTGGAAGTGATGAAATAACTAACCTATTTTATGCCATAAGTTGTCGTTCTACTGTTGATAAAGACTTGGTGTTTAAACTGAGTCCGTTACTCGCTTCTACGGCATAAGGTGCAGACTATAAATGTATAGGTTATGGTTTTCAAAGATTTCAATGCCAGATAATGATAGATTCCTGATGTAGATGCCATTTCACATGCATAAAGTGATGTCCGTTTCATTTTTCAGTTATATGTTCTTTAGGTTAAATATATTGTATTCCTCATATTTGTAAAAAATACCGTATACGTACGAGATATGAAACTATGGTTGCCATGATTAATTACTGTGTGTATATGCTTGTTGTATGTGTAACAGCTCCTCGACGAAAGGATTCACCCTAATACATGTTTTGGCTAATATACATTATGTATGTTAAATAAGTGTAGTCTAAGTGTTTGTAAAAATGCTTGTATGAGTAAGTTCTTAGGAGATCATGCCTTAGGTGGGTGTTGAGATAGGATTCTCAACTACCTTAGAGATGTGTATGATTTCCTCCATGCAAGTTGTTTAATTTAACCGCTTACTTATGAAATGTATGTGTTTGGATTTCCTGTTTACATTGTGTTTTATAACATGCATGTTAACATGTTTGAATTACTTTGTTAATTCTGCTTTGACTACTCTCCATGCTTTCTGGTTAAGGATTGAGTGTGATTGGGGCTATGTTATAGTTCAGGCAATCGGTAACAGGCTTGAAGTCGTGGATGAGATTCATTCGCCACGTAGGACATGTTTGACGAACCTGAGTCGTACTAAAGTTGTCAGCAGTGGTTAGGCCACACGGAGAGCTTCTGCACTTCATGTCGATCAACTTTGGGTGCGCTCGTGCTAGTCGAGCCCGTCAAGTAACCCAATGTGCCATTGTATATTCACCATGTATGAACGCTACTGCTTGAACTTAAGGTACCGAACTCACCAGTGAACCCCGTTTAACCTTGGTACCTCAATCCGCTAAGACTCATGAGCCAGGGCGACGAGCTGTCCCCTACGCTAGGGCAACGAGCTTCCCCGTTGTGACTAGTGAGAAACCTAGACTCATGAGATGAATACAGTGGTATGGGACATTGTATTAGAGCTGTCGGCCTACACTGATTTGGTGACGAGCCCTTTGTAGTGACCTCGAGTATACTTTGAGTCTCTGTAGAGGCAACAAGCCTTTCTGTAGCATCTAGAGTATAAACTAGGCCTGCACTAATTTAGTGACGAGCCCTTTGCAGCGACCTAGAACTATAACATCGTATGAGATTTCCTAGGACTGACGACCCTAAAATGGATCATCGTTTAGGAAATGACATAAGGAAGGTACCTTAGTTTTCCAACCCTATTGTATGAAAAGGACTAATAAGAACTTAGTAATCATATCCATGCATTGCATTACGCGTGCATTCAGGCGTAGCAGGTCAAACACTGAGGTAGTGTTGTTTATGCGCGAACGTGAGAGGAAGTCACTGAGGGAGCGTAGGCGAGGGCATGCATCATACATTCATATCATTCCTGCATTAACAAGAGTACTTAGAGATGTGTGATTTATTACTTTATCATTACTGCTTGATTGAATTGATAACATGCTAACCTATGCTTTATTGTTCCACTAAGTTGATCACTCACTCCCACGTTACGGGACAGTGTTTTAAACACCAAACAGTCTCTGTCTTGATTTCAGATGACGGCGTGACTCCTAAGGCGAAGCCTAATTACTACAACGATCAGGACAAGTACTCTTATATGTAGTTCTCCGATGGCTTCGCTTAGGCTCTCCTGATCAGCGAGACTACAAGGTTTTATTATAGTTGAACCATTTTTGATACTTTTCACTTTTATAATATTACATATAATATTACATGTACACAGTGACTCGGTGTTATATTCATACTCTGGAGACCGATCGTGATCTTTTGACCTATATACGTTTATTTATATCTTTCAGTCTTCCGCTTACGTTTTACAACTGATCTGGAGTATGAATTACTATTTTGGTATAATCCCACTCATGATTAATGCACTAACATAGACAACATTGAATCATAAGCATATATGTTGCATAAGTGATGTTTTGGAACTCGGGAGTTAAGTTGCTACTCGACCCCCGATTTTCAGAGCGTTACAAGTTGGTATCAAAGCATGATTTGGATTTAACTGGACCTGGGTTATGGTCACACGACGTATGCTGACGTAACTTTAACTTAGGTGGGTGCGAGAAAATGTAGAAACTGTCTTAGGAGTCCCGGTTTTGTCAATTGGCGAAGTTCACCGAAAACGATCGCCGAGATCGCGTCCGTACACCTCCGTGATCGCATGAGGCAACCCTGGATCACTCCTAGTCCATCAATCGACGGATTTAGATCACAAATGACCCCATCCCAGCCATTAGAAATCGCTAAATGCCAAGATACATCCGATAGTTTCCGAAATAGCCCGAATAGACTCAAAACAGAGGCGGGACCCAAACGGGGCACATCCGGGGGGACTCAGGGTGGGCCCCACACATTTTTGGACCAAGGGGGGCAGGAGAACCTCACCCAAATGGCGAGCCCTCGCTAAAACCTCCAAAGGTCGGTGAGGACCTCACCGGTTCGGCAAGGCCTCGCCGCCAAACAGGCCTGGCCAGGTGGGCCGACACGGGCCAATGATTGCTGAGTGCTGTGTGGCCCACAGACGCAAGGGGTTTTGATTAAAACCCTTCCCATGTCGCCCCTCCTTCACAAACCACCCTCCGTATTTTCTTTTCCTCTAAAAAGGTCAGATTTCTCTCTCAAATCACCCCACCAAATGATCCCTCTTCCATTTTCATGCACCCTCTCCACCACCCTACTGTAAACTCATCTCCATTGCTGCCTACCCTCTCCATTCTCTCTCATTTGAGCTCTTGAATCCCCCATTTGAGGCTCAAATTCGTGTACACTCACCACCCATCCTCTTTCTTCATTTTCCCTCTTCATTCCCTTCCATTTGAGCCTTTACACACCCCTTGGAGGCTCAAATCTGTAGAGACCTAAAGACTCCATCCCTTTCTTCCCTTTCCTCCACTTTTTCCATGGCACTATTTGGGGTTATTGTGGCCATTTTTTCATTTTCCACCATTCTTTCTCTCATGGAAAATAGAAAGGGTGTTGCTGATGAAGTCGGGCCTAGCCGCCCTACTCATTCAAGGAGACCGAGGGGTGCCACCACAAGCATGGGCGTTGAACGCGAGGTGCGTACTAAACGGGACCTCGATCTCCAGGCTCCTCTCCCAAGAGCTCTACTAACGGAGTTGTCCCATGGAGTTTATGAGGGCCGCAAGGTCCTTTTTGAAGCTCAAGTGGATGGGCGACTCTTTGGGGAGTATCTGCTATTGGAGCGCCTGGCTGAAGCCGGGTGGGGCCCTGTGTTTGAAGAAAAATATCATGCGAATGTGGGCATTATCAATGCATTCTATGCCTATATTCAAGAGCCTACACTGGAGCCCTTGTAATTCAAGACTCCCTCGAGAAGAGGTCGGGAGGCCACAATTGACGCTGGCCTGATAGCTCAACTTATGGGAATACCGCTTGGCCAAGTCCACGCGAGTGAGACGAATTTGAAGAGCACACGTGAAAGGGATCGCCGCACACGGTTCCTTTATGGCCGACTGGTTCAGTGGCAGCCCAACAATAGCCTCCTGGCATCAAACATGACAGATGATTTTCGTTTACTTCACCATATCTGCACGTTTAACGTCTACCCCAGGTGGAGCAATCGCAGTAAGTGCATGCGCCCGATGGTCGACTTTCTATACTAGGTGGGGTAGGGAGAGAAGTTGTGTATGCCCACATATATTTTGCGACAGATAGTTCTTACCATACGCTCAAACAGAAGGACTGATTCGCTCCCCTTCAGCCGGCTTATATGCAAGATTGCATGCGTGTTCGGCTACAGTTTGGGCACAGAACTCCCAGTGCCGCAACATTTCATCAATAAAACTACACTCAATCAGATGGAAATCGAGCCACGACAGCGACAAGCCCGACTTGAGCAAAGTGAGGATGAGACAGAGAGTGAAGAGGAAGAAAGTGAGAAAGAAGGTGGAGCTGAAATAGAAGAGAAAGTGAGCGACTAAGAAGAGGAGGCCCAGGATACGGAGGAGAGCTCCCCTCCTACGCCACCGGAGCAGGACACTGAACAGGCTGCTAGGGATGCTCATATAACTTGACTTGAGGAGGGTCAGGCTGACCTACGCCAGGAACAGGCTGTCCTACGACAGGATCTGATGGCTTTTCGGGACCTCATGAAACATAAGTTCAAGAAGGTTACTCGCACCTTGAAGACTATCCTATGTTGTCTGCAGGATAAGGGCGCCCCTCCTCCTTCGCCAGACTCGGATGCCTAGTCACCCGTGCCGTTGTCTTACAACTTGTTTTGGTTACTGCTTTAGGTTATGTTTATGTTCAAGTTGATGAGCCTAGTAGTCTAGTAGTTACTAGAATGTTTTCAGTGTTTGAAACTTGGGTTTTATTAGCTCACATGCATCTTCTGTCATGATTCATGTAACTCTGTATTCCATGTATTATGACAAATTTTGGTGAATGAAATGCATGCAGTCCCTTTTACTATGAAGTGTGTAGAATGCTTAAAGGATTGTGTATTGTTATGCTACATCTTACACAAATTACACCCTATTTCATATAGGACATGCCACATAAGGCCAAGCAGAGCACAGCACGCCTCATACTTACTGGTTTGATAGATCAGGCACCTCCCCAGAGTGATGGTTATACGGACCCCGGATTAGGCCCTGTTCGTGAGACGATACCTGAGTCTTATCCTTCTCTTAGTCCTATAGTTAGACCGCCACCGTACACACCACCGGTTCGTGAGTGGAACCGTGCGTCTTCTTCGACACAGCATGTGCCTGAGTCTGCCCCACCTATGGATAGGTTGGAGCAGTTGATGATGATGATGCACCAGCAGCACCAGCAGCTCTTAGCTACGATTGCAGGGGCCCTAGCTCAGGGTGGAAGTGCGACTCCACCTTCACCATCTATACGTCTTGCTGAGATTGTAGGGCCTTCTAATTAGGATGAGGGTGTGACTCCCCCTGCACCTGCTGCTTACCCTATGGAGAATCTGGGTACGAGTGGTCTCCTCGAGGGATTCCAGCGCTTGAGGTCTCCTACCTTTACGGGTTCTCACAGACCCGAGGAGGCCGAATATTGGCTCGACCGCATCTTCAAGATGCTGAGGATGCTACATTATACCGAGCAGGAACAGGTCGAGTTGGCCACCTTTATGTTTGAAAAGGAGGCTAGCCTGTGGTGGGATAGTGTATTGCGGACAGTTGTTGTTGGCTATATATGGACATGGACAGATTTTGAGTTCCGCTTTCATGGGAAGTACTATCCCCAGATGTACCGACACGAAAAGGAGAATGAATTCTTGCACCTCAGACAGGGAGGCATGACAGTGACAGAGTATGAGCATCGGCTCACGGAGTTGAGCCGATATGTTCCTACTATACTTGCCGATGCACAGATGTGGATGTGGCGCTTTTTCAAGGGATTGCGCCCTGATATTTGATCGAAGATGTGTTGTACTAACATACCCTCCTATGCTGAGCTGGTACACATGTATATGCGAACAGAGCAGGACGGGGAGCGATTATCACGCTCTCGTGGGCCTATGATCCTCAGGCCCCGACTAGATATGCCGAGCAGGCCATTCCTTGGTAAGAGGCCTTGCACAGACTCTCCTCACAGGATTTCAGTACCACTAGTTATGATGCGGCGACCGGGCATGACTGTACCTACTGTGGGAGGCCAGGCCACCCAGCGGAGAGCTGTTTTGAGCGTATGAGAGACAGTGGGTTCTTATCGCCGCAGAGGATCAACCGGCAGGTTCCTCAGGCCATTTCAGCACCACCCCTATGTACTATCCCTGCACATCCATCATTTCGACCCCCTGCACCTCGATTTAGGCCGCCTCAGCGACCTATGGTGCCTCAGCCCAACCGACCTCAGCAGGCACGCGTTCATGCGCTTACAGCAGAAGAACCAGAGATAGCACCTTCAGCACCTATGGCCTTCGAGGTCACTGCACATGTTCAAGGTACTCATGTCTTCTTATTGGTGGACACTAGGTCCACTACCTCCATCATTTCATGTGCGGCAGTTAAGCGCCTAACTTTATATACTACTCCCACAAAGGGAGTGAGACACTACTGCTACTGAGACTTTTTTGGATGTCACACGGACGTGTGAGACTTGCTCAGTAGACTTGGGTAGCAGGACGGTATTTGTTGACCTCATTGTCACCCCACTATGGCACTACGACATTATCTCGGTATGGATTGGCTCACCGAGATGAAGGCAGAAATTGATTGCGATAATCGGGTCATGATAGCCAACGGACCTGACGGCACGGTCTTTACTTTTCCAGTGCAGGTTAGTTGGCCATGTCGTGTTGGATGTTACGCCGCTTTACTAGAGCATGTTGATGGGCCGACATTAGGGAACATGCCAGTAGTTCAAGAATTTGAGGATGTGTTCAGGAAGATCCCTGGATTACCTCCTCTGAGCGAGATCGATTTTTCTACTGATCTTGTGCCTGGTGTGACCCCCGTTTCATTACCTATATATCGAATGCCTCCATGTGAGATGGAGGAATTGTGAAAACAGATAGATGAATTGGTAGAGAAGGGCTTCATACGACCCAGTATGTCTCCTTGGGGAGCACCTGTGTTGTTTGTCAAGAAGAAAGATGGGTCGCTACAATTATGTATTGATTACTGTAGGTTGAACCAATTGACCGTGAAGAACAAGTATCCTTTGCCCAGGATAGACGATCTGTTTGATCAGTTGAAAGGGGCACGATACTTTTCGAAGGTTGATCTACAGTCAAGGTATCATCAGTTACGCGTCAGGGATGAGGACGTGAAGAAGACGGCCTTTAGAACTAGTTTTGGGCATTACGAGTTCCTCGTGATGTCGTTCGGTCTTACGAACACGTCGGCCATGTTCATGGATTTGATGAACCGGGTATTTCGACCATTTCTATACCAATTTGTCATCGTGTTTATCGATGACATCCTGATATACTCTAAGAATTGGGAAGAGCACGAAGAACACCTACAAGTAGTCTTAGATACTCTGAGGAAGAACCAGTTATTCACACAGTACAAGAAGTGCGACTTCTGGTAGGAGGAAGTCAAGTTCTTGGGACATGTGGTGTCCAAGGAAGGGATAGTGGTAGACCTTGCTAAGGTACCTATGGTTCAGGACTGAAAGCATCCTGGTTCGGTTACTGAGGTGAGGAGTTTTCTTGGTCTGGCAGGATACTATCGACGATTCATTTAGGATTTCTCGAAGATAGCCAGATCGTTTTCTCAGTTGACACGGAAGGATCTGAAGTTTGCCTGGAATGAGAAGGCGAAAGTAGCTTTTTAGGAGTTGAAGGACAGACTGACGTCCGCCCCTGTGCCAATATTGTTAGAGCAAGGGGTCAATTATATGATTTACATCAATGCGTCTCGAGTTGGTTTGGGTTGTGTCCTTATGCAGAATGATAGGGCAATCGCATATGCCTCGAGACAGTTAAGGAAACACGAGAAGAATTACCCTACGCACGACCTCGAGTTAGCAGCGGTCATCTTCGCATTGAAGTTCTGGAGACATTACCTCTACGGAGAGGAGTTCGAGCTTTTCTGTAACCACAAGAGCCTTCGCTATATATTCACTCAGCGGGACTTGAATATGAGGCTGTAGCGATGGATGAAGACCTTGAAGGACTTTAAGATCGAGGTTTCCTACCATCCTGGCAAGGCCAACCTTGTGGCAGACGTGTTGAGCCGCAAGAAGGCTATAACATTTGCTGCTCCGCTGATGGTTGAGGAATGACACATGGTGGAGCTCGTGTGGGACTTCTAGCAGAAACTCACCATGTAGGAGCCATTCAAGAGTGTCACGTACATTCGGGTGCAGTCACTTATTTATGACAGGATTATCGAGGCCCAGAAGGGCGATACGCGATTGTTTGAGCTTCGAGAGCAAGCTAGCAATGACGAGGATTCCGAGTGGAGAGTTGGCACAGATGGGGGCCTACGATACCGTTACCGCCTATGCGTCCCAGACATTCATAACTTGAGACAGGAGATTCCTGAGGCTGCCCACAGATCGAAGCTTGCGATGCATCCTGCTAGCATGAAGATGTATCAGGACATGAAGAGGTCGTATTGGTGGGACAATATAAAGGTCCATATCGCAGAATATGTGTCCCGTTGTCTCACATGTAGCAGGTCAAGGCAGAGCATCGCAGACCTCCTAGACTACTTTAGTCCATGCCCATAGCAGAATGAAAGTGGGACTTCATCTCTATGGATTTCATATCAGGGCTGTCGAAGACGAGGAAGGGACATGATTTCATCTGGGTGATCGTCGACCGGTTGACAAAGTCGGCTCATTTACTTCTGATCAGAGTTTCGAACTCTGCAGATGAGTTGGCCAGATTGTACATTAAGGAGATAGTGCATTTGCATGGAGTTCCCTTGGAGATTGTGTCAAACAAAGACACGCGATTCACATCTATCTTATGGACTCGTATCCAGGAAGCGATGGGTGTGAAGTTGAAGTTCAGTACCGCGTTCCACCCGCAGAACGATGGGCAGACGGAGCAGGTGAATCAATTTTTGGAGGATATGCTGCGAGCTTGTGTGTTGGACTTCAAGGACAGTTGAGATGACTGCCTCCCATATGCAGAGTTCGCCTACAATAACAGCTTTCAGGCGAGTATTGGTATGGCTCCTTACGAGGCCTTGTATGGGCGCCCTTGCCGAGCACCACATTGCTGGGCAGAGGTTGGCAAACGCAGTTTAATTGGCCCAAAGTTGGTATAGGTGACCTCAGAGAAGATCGACATTATCAGGCGTCGACTTCTTATAGCGTAGAGCAGACAGAAGAGTTACGCCGATACGAGGCGGTGACCGCTTGAGTTTGAGGTTGGAGACCATGTATTCCTCCGAGTTTTCCCCATTAAGGGAGTCTTGCGTTTTGGCAATAAAGGAAAGCTTACACAGCGGTTCATTGGCCCATTCCAGATACTTGACCGAGTGGGTATGGTAGCATACTGCCTGGCTTTGCCCACTCCACTTACGGGTGTGCATAACATATTTCATGTTTCCATGCTAAAGAAGTACATTCCTGATCCTTCCCATATCATCAAATGGGAGCAGGTGCAGTTGAGCGAGGATGCTACGTATGTACTACATCTGACGCGTATCCTAGACAGGAAGGAGCAGGTGTTGCGTAGCAAGGTCATCCCACTTGTGAAGGTATTATGGACACATCAGACTGAGGAAGAGGCTACTTGGGAAACTGAAGCCAAGGTCAGAAAGAACTACCCTCAGATTCTCGAGGAGTACGAAAAGGTACTAATTTCGAGGACGAAATTTTTCTTTAAGGGGGGTAGATTGTAATGTCTCGAAAAATTTCGTACAAAGACTCGAGTACCACCTCAGGCAAAAATCACTCAGGATTAAATCCTTTAGGAATTAGACAAAGTTAACTAATTGCTAAACAAGATTAGCTGCGAAATCCGCTTGATCCACTTTAAATACGATCTGCAAGACCCAAAACTTATAGAATCATAGACGCTAGGTTACTCTAAAATCTAGGATCAATCTTATTACCCAATTGTTCTCAGGAGCACATTGAAACTCCATATCGGATCTGGACCGCACGTCGAAAGTTCGATGACCACGAGACTATACACTTAGGACCGCCTTGCTGGGCTTGACAACCATCTCGAAAATCAACTCCAGATAGTGTCCCAGGGCTATTCGCTTGAGCCCGGAGTGAAATGTGTGAGAAAACATGGTTTTCTTTAGAAATTAAATCTAATTTAAGTAATCTGAGGCTTGTCGCTTGTGGGCCTGAAATAAGCAATCAGACCATCAAAATTTGACCCAAATACACCCTCGGATTAGGGAACATTTTCCATACATGTCCGTGTACTTGTAACCCTGATCGAGTTTCGATGACCGTTGAACTGAAACTAGTCCACCATGTGCGATCTGGAAACCCGATTGGAATGAAAACTTAACTCGACCTAGATCCATAGTCAGTGAGCTTAAGTCCGACCTTTGCCTCAAGGGAGGGCTCCGGAAGTGCTCCGTTGAGCTGAAACAGATGTCCTTTGGAGATAACCTAAGTATACCTTGGCCCTAGGGCCATTCTCATCAGTTTTAGGCCTATATAAGGACCTTAAACCCTCTCTCGTTCACTTCAAACGAATTTGAGAAAACCCTAGGAGAGAGAAGAGAGTAAAGAGAGAAAGTGTGAGAGAAGTGGGAGGAGATTCCTGTTGCTCTATCCTGCTATTCTATGTGCCTATCCATCACTACCGTATCGCTTTTCTGGCGATTCTGATTCCATTTTCGGGTAAGAAATCCTAACCCTAATCAGTTCTAGAGATTCAACTAGTGGAAGTGATGAAATAGCTAACTTATTTTATGCCATAGGTTGCCGTTCTACCATTGATAATGACTTGGTGTTTAAACTAAGTCCATTACTCACTTCTACGACATAAGGTGCAGACTATAAACATATAGGTTATGGTTTTCAAAGCTTTCAATACCAGATAATGATAGATTCCTAATGTAGATGCCATTTCACATGCATAAAGTGATGTCCGTTTCATTTTTCAGTTATATGTTCTTTAGGTTGAATATACTATATTCCTCGTATTTGTAGAAAATACCGTATATGTATGAGATATGAAACTATGGTTGCCATGATTAATTACTGTCTGTATATGCTTGTTGTATGTGTAACAGCTCCTCGGCGAAAGGATTCGCCCTAATACATGTTTTGGCTAATATACGTTATGTATGTTAAATAAGTGTAGCCTAAGTGTTTGTAAAAATGCTTGGATGAGTAAGTTCTTAGGAGATCGTGCCTTAGGTGGGTGTTAAGATAGGATTCTCAACTACCTTAGAGATGTGTATGATTTCCTCCATGCGAGCTGTTTAATTTAACCGCTTACTTATGAAATGTATGTGTTTGGATTTCCTGTTTACATTGTGTTTTATAACATGCATGTTAACATGTTTGAATTACTTTGTTAATTCTGCTTTGACTACTCTACATGCTTTCTGGTTAAGGATTGAGTGTGATTGGAGCTATGTTATAGTCCAGGCAATCGGTAACAGGCTTGAAGTTGTGATTAAGATTCATTCGCCACGTAGGACGTGTTTGGCAAACCCAAGTCGTACGAAAGTTGTCGGCAGTGGTTAGGCCACACGGAGAACTTATGCACTTCATGTCGATCAACTTTGGGTGCGCTCGTACTAGTCGAGCTCGTCAAGTAACCCGATATGCTATTGTATGTTCACCATGTATGGACGCTCCTGCTTGAACCTAAGGTACCGAACTCACCAGTGAACCCCGTTTAACCTTGGTACCTCGATCCGCTAAGACCCATGAGTCGGACATGGTGGTATGGGACACCGTGGTCAAGCTGTCGCCCTATGATGGGGTGATGAGCCTCCCCGTAGTGACCAGTGAGCAACCCAAACTCGTGAGCCGAATACGGTGGTATGGGACACTGTATTCGAGCTGTCGGCCTACACTGATTTGTTGACGTGCCCTTTGTAGTGACCTCGAGTATACTTTGAGTCTGCGTAGAGGCGACGAGCCTTTCCGTAGCATCTAGAGTATAAACTAGGCCTGCACTAATTTGGTGACGAGCCCTTTGCAGCAACCTAGAACCATAACATCGTATGAGATTTCCTAGGACTGACGACCCTAGAATGGATCATCGTTTGGGAAATGACATAAGGGAGGTACCTTAGTTTCCCAACCCTACTATATGAAAAGGACTAATAAGAACTTAGTAATCATATACATGCATTGTATTACGCGTGCGTTCAGGCATAGCAGGTCAAGCACTGAGGCAGTGTTGTTCATGCACGAACGTGAGAGGAAGTTACTGAGGGAGCGTAGGCTTGGACATGCATTATACATTCATATTATTCCTGCATTAACAAGAATACTTAGGGATGTGTGATTTACTGCTTTATCATTACTGCTTGATTGAATTGATAACATGCTAACCTATACTTTATTGTTCCATTAAGTTAATCACTCACTCCCACGTTATGGGACGATGTTTTAAACACCAACCAGACTCTCTCTTGATTTCAGATGATGGCTTGACTCCTGAGGTGGAGCCTGATTACTACGACAATCAGGACGAGTACTCTTATATGCAGTTCTCCGATGGCTTCGCTTAGGCTCTCCTGGTCGGTGGGACTGCAGGGTTTTATTACAGTTGAACCATTTTTTATACTTTTAACTTTTGTAATATTACATGTACACAGTGACTCAGTGTTATATTCATACTTTGGAGACCGATCGTGATCTTTTGACTTATATACGTTTATTTATATCTTTCAGTCTTCCGTTTGTGTTTTACAACTGATCTGGAGTATGAATTACTGTTTTGGTATAATCCCACTCATGATTAATGCACTAACACAAACAACATTGAATCATAAGCATATATATTGCATAAGTGATGTTTTGGAACTCGAGAGTTGAGTTGCTACTCGACCCCCGATTTTCAGGGCGTTACAACTATGCTTCAGCTTGTGTACTCGGATATTTAATTTTTACTGCATGCTTGTACACTACACATGCATGAGTGTACTCACTAAGCTTTTTGGCTAAGCTACCTATTTCCATTTTTTTAGGGCAAGAGTAACTTGGATCATAGCTTTCTCGATGCATTGTATCTATTTTGTGATTTGGCAATATTGACATTGTGTACCTTTTGGAAAAGTATTATACTTATAACCATCAAGATTTATAATGGAGGTTATTGCTTTGTATTGTAATTACAGATCATCATGCTCAGGTATTATTATTTTTAAAAAAATTCAGTCAAAAATCTTCCTTGTAGTAAGCCGAACTCAGGACTTAGTATATGGAAGTCGAGTGCCGGATTCAGGGCATCATGGAAGCTGTTCGTCCCAAATTTTGGGCGTGACAGCTATAATGGTATCAGTTTTGGTTATTTACAGTTGTAATATAAGGGGTGTACCTCCTAAATTGTACATGCAAGCATTATCGGATTTTATTTTGAAAGGTGAGTCTCATCTACTAACCAATCGGTTGTACTTATAAGCTAAGTCAGGTATTATAAGTCGCTTGTGAGGGAGTGTTCAATTGTGAGGAGCATGCATCATTACATCATCACATTAATATACATGCCAAATATATTAGGAAACCATTTATTTATTATGCTATCATTACTTGTGCTCTATTATGTTGGTAACATGCGTAACTTGTATACTAATTGTGTGTTAAACATAATATGTTTGAGTGTATAATATGTATTAATATATATTTGTTGTGAACCTGCTAATTACTAAAATGTCCCAAGTAACAATCTTAAGAATATTTCTTCACTATGTTGGCGTTTGATGCATCCTATTTGACATATGCAGATAACTCAAGAATAGGACTAGTAAGTGGTGTGCTCGGGTAGTTATTATACTATTCCTATTATAATCATTGTGATTTGTATAATTCTACATGGGTGGTCGCCACTTTTGGAATTGTAACTTTTGGGTGTTAACCCTATATTGTTGGATCTTGTAATCTTCACCTCGTTTTGGTTCCGCTAAATTGAAATATGTTACTCTGATTATTTATGTGTGAAATAAATGTAAATTTGAATTAAGACACATGTGAATTTTATTAAGTTAACACCCGAAAAATCAAGATCAAAGTCTATGTACTCGGGTGCCAATTTTCGGGGTGTTACAGGAGTGGTTGGCCCAAGAACTCTCGTCAACCGCATATGCTCGAGAGAATTCCCAAACTGTTGATCTCTTAGCTGAACTGTGGCCAAGAAACACCCTAGTTAGATCGAAGAAATCGGAAATGAAATAATAGGGAGCAAGGTTTGAGTGGAAGGATTGTATTTGGTTCGTTGCCGCAAGTGACATTCCATTGTAATATGGTTTTCACGTTACCATCCAGCTTTCAGGCATGAGCCACTTAACCAAACACAATGCCAGGGGATGTAAAAGAATATACTCCCCCGATAATCATATAACATGCTTCCTTCCCGTTTGAAGAAGGAAAAGAAGATGAAGTCGAGGTTGACAAAATGTCACAAGTCAACACAGTCATCGTTGCAACCAACGATGCGTCCGAAAGAATAATTATTGACAAACCCACCAAAGATATGACACAACACTTCAAGCCATTATACATATCGGCCCACTTAGATGGATGTCTTGTTATCAGGATTTCAGTGGATAATGGGGCCGCAATGAATCTGTTGTCATAGAGAATGATGGCTAAGTTAGGAAAAATGTCTGCTGATCTGATCCCATCAGAAGTAACCGTTAGTAACTTTGTTGGCCATATCACAAAGACACACGACATCTTATCGTTCGATCTAACTGTAGGAACCAAGATAGTTCTGACACCATTTTTCATGATAGACACTTCATCGTGTTATAATGTGTTATTAGTGTAAGGCCCGTATCCTAGACCATACCGTTCCTTAGACTCCCGCGATCCTCCTCGTCGAATTCTGGTAACCCATTACCTGTAATCGGCGTTTACCCACGACATTAAGTCATATCCCGTAGATCTGAGTCAACTCAACCGGAGACTTGTACTCTAGCGACCGCACCATCATCGCGGTTCCAACGCCGCGTCTTGTGCACCAATGCGATACCCATGCCAGGAGTTGTGGCCGCACGTTACAAATTCTGAGAGAATCTCTACCTATCACATCAATCAATCAATCACAAGTCAAATACATAACCCATCCCTCTCTTACACAAGCCATACCTAAAGTTAACTCTCACTCTCTCAACCCATCCCTCTCTCATCCAAAATTCAACCAAGCCCATACCCTCCATGTCATTCTTCTTACAGCATCCATTCCTCCCATCCCATCTCTCTTACAACACCAGCTCCTCTCTCATTTCTCTCTTCACTCCCGAGCAACCAAGAGAGTGGACCTCCAAGCTTCCCAAGGAGAGAAATTTCCCATGGCGTGTAGCCCACTCCCTACCCTAAGATCTCACATCCCAACCCTTTAATCTTCATCATCCTCCATTAAAGGTTGAGCATAGGAGCCAACGAGGCCAAAGGACCAAGTATGAGTGAAATCGGTGGGTGATCTTGGGATTTCCACCCTTAATTTCTATTTGAGGGCCCACTTGTGGTTGGACCCATTTGATTTATGTGTTGCAACACTTGGAGAGGAGCTCATAGTGGCGGAGCTCCTCCCTCACACACATGTCTCTCTCTCTCTCTCCCTTTTCCTATTGATGGCCCACCTTGATGATGAATGTATTCTATCCATGCCATCCACCGAGCGGGCCCACCTGGTAATCCGTTTGAATGGGTCTGATTGAAGGAAATCACAAATATCAGCTGATCCAAAGTTTTAGCGGGCCACAACATGGGATACACTATGATGCAAGCGTTGAATATCCAAGGCCGTCCGACCGCTGGACGTCCAGCAGCCCTTGATAAAGTGAAAACACCAATATCAGCTTCATTCATATACTAGTGGGTCCCACACGTGTGGTCCCACCTTGATGTCTATTTATCCACACCATCCAATTATTGGATGGTGGAAAAGGATTAGCTAGAGTACCTCCACCAGCTATACAGCTGTTGTATATGACGTCAGCAAGTCTGTGGGTCTGATCTTAAGGTATGCATTATATCCTAACCATCTGTCCATTGTTGGACGGTGGGACCCACCCTGCACGTGTGGGACCTCTACTGTCCAGCTGGACGTGGGACCCCCTGGATGTATGTATTTTATATCTACACTATCCATCTAGACGGTGCTGCATGGGATGCACCGTGAAGCATGGGTCTTATTCACCCCGTCCATTTGTTGGACGGGTGGGGCCAACCTTGATATGTGTATTCTATATCCGCACCGTCCAGCTCTCTGGATGGTGAGCCCTGATCATGAGGTTTGTGTATATCCAAACCGTCCATCTGGACGGTGGACCAGTAGCCACACTAGCTATATGCTATTGTATCGATGTCAACAAGCCGTGGGGCCCACATGAGTTATGTGTTACATCTAAACCATCCATCTGAGGGCTCCACCAACTTTATAACTGTTGTACTAACATCAGCAAGTTTTGTGAGTCCCGCATGATGTACGTGTTATATCTAGACCGTCCATCTATATGGACCCCACTAGCAACATAGCTACTGTTTGGCATCAGTAGCTCTGTGGGTCCGATCATGGGTATGTGTTATATCCAAACCGTCCATCCACCTTACGAGCTCGTCTTAAGGCTTGAGACGACAAATAAGACAGATCTGTCTATCAGGTGGACCACACTGCAAAAATCGATGGAGGTTGAACATCTACCATTGAAACCGTCTAGGGTCACAGAAGTTCTGGATCAGTATGAAATTTGTTCTTCCTTTTAATTCAGGTCTTTGTGACCTTATGAACAAATTAGATGGAAAATAAACGTTATGGTGGGCCCTATGAATTGTTAACAGTGAAAATCATTATCTCCACTACTGTTTGTGGTATGGTCCAGATGATCTTTCAATATGATTCATTTTTTTAGGGTAATGCTCTAAAATGATCTCTAAAAATAGATGAATGGTGTATATATAAAATAATAATAATAATAATAATATTAATAATATTAATGTTTTATCCACACCGTCCAGCTAGGACGGTGGGTCTCACTTGATGATATGAGGCCCATTGTTGTGGCCCATTACGATGTATTTGAGGCCTAAGGATGTGGCCCATTGTGATGTATTTGAGGCCCATGATGAGGCCCATTGTGATGTATATGCGGCCTGTCACGCCCCAAACTCGAAAACCGGGCTCACAAAATTCCCGATCGCCGAATCCGGTGCCGACAGCCTCCGTAGAACCCCATTCTCGGCTCCCAACGCCCATACGCTGTGTTAGATCTGGGATGCTACAAGGAGGATTTTCAACATCAGTTTAATTCGTCATAAGCATAACCAAAGGCATAACCCACAAACAACAACCAAAAACTCCATCACATTTCTACTATGATCAAAAACTTTACAAGTACAATGAGCATAAAGGGAAATACAATGATGATAGACAAAAGGCTCCAAAAAGATCTGCTATGCACTCCTGCCTCAGCGCTGCTGCGTCCTTGCGTCACCTGCACGCAACGGTCGTGCATAAGCTTATAGAAAGCTTAGAGGGTGGTGAAAGTGTGTGCGTAAGGTAGTAATGCAGACATACAGTATCAGAGTGATACGGAACATGCTGGTGAATCCATGAATACTGTTAGCCGTACCAAGGCTATGCGATGCAAGACATGAATGATGTCGGCCATACCAAGGCCATGCGATGCAAAATACAACTCAAGCATACAAATCCTCATCTAATTCCACATATCAGTCTGACTCAAAACGGGATATACCAGGGGTCTAATACACTCTAAACCAGATTGCCGCCCCATCGCGCGCAATAAGGTAAGTGGAAGAGACCTCACTACCCGCCTGCCAATATCGGGCGTGGCTCATCGATAGCGGACCCATTCCTCGAGCTGGTCAAACTCAGCCTAGCATTGCCCCCTCCTCTCGGGTGGGTAAGGTCGTACCCCCTTCTAACTGACCATGACACAGTGGAAAGCGCAGCCTTCTGGTAATCGGCCATCGGCACTCGTGCACCCACTCGGTCTAGACGTTGGAGCAACCTCTTGGTACCATAAGGGTTTAGGGACTTTCACCCATGGATATCTATAGCACCCCATGTAGAACAAGATTTCCGGTATCCAATCCTGCCAACCACGATACACCTATGGAGGCTACAACCCTGATGTCGCTAGGGCGTACGGTAACCATGTCACACAATGCGAAATGCATGAATCACACTATCCAGTCATGCAGCAATCCTGCGCGTCTCGTGCGCTCATGTGGGGCAACACCGCCCAACCGGGAGCCCCTAAACAATCTGCCCGAAGGCATATGCTATGATCAGTCACTTCTCATACCAAGCATACATATGATGCGTATGATCATGAATCATGGGACTATACTAAACATGTTATATGGGATAGATGTTGTTCATAAGGAGATGGGCCTAGACGGCCTACAAGTATGGGCCTAACAATGGGCCCTAGGGAGAATATAATGCAGACATTTAACCAACATTATTCGACAATGTGGACGTCAAACCAACATTGCTCCCAAGGCATTGCCCGTCGTAAACATTATTACATGAACCAGGTTGGGTTTACACATTGCAATGGGCCTTAGGTTCATCCCATTGGGCCTTAGATACATCAAATTAGCCATACCATATGGGCCTTTCATTCGTCAAGTGGGCCACATTAATGGGCCGCACCAATGGGCCTTATGTGCATTGCAATGGGTCATAACCCGTGAGCCTTAGATACATTAAATGGCCTATTGACATGGGCCTTACATCCACATCAAAGTGGACCCCAATGATCTGCCACAAATACATTAAGATGGACCTCAAAACATGCCAAGGTGGGGTCCACTTGGACTATGGATCTGGCTCATCTTTAGCTTAAGCCATAAAATGATCTTTCAAAATGGATAGACGGATTGGATGCAACATATACATCATGGTGAGGGGTCCACATGAGGGTCCACCACAAGGTATATAATATTACATAATAAAATAAATATATATATATATATATATACATATATATAATATGTATTCAATATAATATAATATAATATACATATATATATATATACATTATCACACGTGCACATGCACCACACGCACACACACCATGCACATGCACGCACCCACACAAGCATGCACCCACGCACACACAACATGCACATGCACGCACAGCGGGTTCCACCGTCCAGCGGACGGTGGGATAAAACACATAATTCATGTGGGCTCCACGTGGGGCCCACCGTAATGTCTACATGTCATCCGACCCGTTGAAAAGGTCATACGGACCTCCGTGAAGGGAAAACACAAATTTCATCTTGATCCAAAACTTCTGTGGCCCACAGGAGGATTTCAATGGCAGATGTTCAATCCCACTGTTCTCTGCAGTGTGGGCCACCTGAGCTGTGGATGGAGCTGAAATTTTGAGGGGGCCCACTTCTGGGAGTGGCCTACTAAATGAATGGGTTGGATGGGAAATACACATCATGGTGGGGCCCCACCGTGGAGGCCATGGGTCTTCGCCGTCCGTCGTCGTCGTCATAGTGGCGAGTGTGCAGCACACGCCGCACAAGCGCAAAGACGGCAGCCGCCATCTTCGCTTTTCCTTTTTTTTTTGTTTTTCCTGCGAAAAATAACATGTGGGGCCCTCTACCAGAGAATCCACTCCATCCTATGCGTTCAGGAGCTCGAAATACACAAAACGAGTCCAATATACAGCGTATTGGGGGTGTAGATACAGCAAGGTGGGCCCTAAAAGCTTTGAACGGTAAGAAACATAATTTTTCATGGTACAGCCTGCCTGATTATTGGATTGACCTCATTTTTCGGCTCAACGCCTAAAATGAGGCAAGGATTGAGATGGACGGTATGGATTGAACCCTTACATCAGGGTGGGGCTTACACAGGCAGCCCTTCCTATAACCAAATCTCTTTATTATTTTTATTTTTATTTTTTTTTATCTCTGATGCCGTAGCCCACCACTGTCGGTTCGCACTTCAGTGTTCGTCGACGTCCAGCGTCGCTGGATGCTGGACGGTTGATCACACATGTATTTAAGGTGGGCCCCACCCACAGACATGCAATCAGGGTGGGCCACCAAATGGTTAGATGGCGTGGGTAATTCATATGTTAAGATGGGGTTCACTCGGGTGGACCACATGGTCACTTCATCACACCACAAAATGTGAAAAAGAGAGGGAGGGAAAAAGAGAGAGGCACCGGCAATATCGGAGGGGCCCCGCCACTATGGGCCCCTCTTGATCATAAGCATACATCAAAGTGGGTCCCACTATAAGTGGGCCCTTAAATCAACAACTGATAAAATAGGTGGAGATCCGAGATCACCCACCAATATGGACGGTCTAGATGACCTATCTAAAGCAAGGAAAATAAACATCATGATGGGGGCCATGGAAAATGGCCCCATCATGGAATAATCATGATGATCGAAGCGGGCCATCGGCCACATCTTAGGGTCCCAAGTGAGATCCAAACCATTGATCGGTTGGCCTCACTTGACCCATCTTAAAAATATGAAAAACTATCTTTATCAAACACCCACCACTAGATCTTCTTGCTCCTATGGGTTCCTTAGCTCCTTAGCTTCGATTTCAATGGAGGAGATGATGAATGGATGGCTAGGATGGGAGATCTTGGGATGGAAAGGTGGGCCACACTTGGAGCTTTGAAAGAGAGGGAGAGGCTTATACGTATGGGGTTTTCTCTCTTGCTTGGGAATGAAGTTTGAAAATGAGAGAGAGAGGTTTGTAAAAGGGAGAGAGAGATGGGTGATGTTTGATGGATGTGGTGGTGATGGGTGTAAGAGCTACTTTTTTGACTTTTGTGGCAAATTGTGTAAGAAAAGCATGGGTGGTGTAAGAACTTTTTGACTTTAGGGGTTGCTTGGGAAAGAGTGTGAAGTGATGTGTACTTGACTTGATGGGATTGATTGATGGTTGATTGATGTGACATCTCATTGAGATTCTCTTAGGTTTCGCAACGCGCGGCGTTTTCCTCGCACCGAACGCTGGCCCACATCTCTTGGCCAGAGTATCGCCTCGGCGCACGAGTCACGGCATCGGAACCGCGGCGACGGTGCGGTCGCAATGGTACAAGTCTCGGTTTGAGTAAACATGGGTTGACGGCATGTAAATCAGGGTCGTGTACAAGGTCGGTTAAGGATCGAAGGTTGCTGGAATTCAACCGGAAAGACTGCAAGAACCTACGGAATGGTACGGTCTAGGATACGGGTCTTACACGGCGCATGTATGAGGCCCATTATGATGTATATGTGGCCCGTGTATGAGGCCTAAGTGATGTATATGCGGCCCGTGTATGAGGCCCAAGTGATGTATATGTGGCCCTTGTATGAGACCCAAGTGATGTATATGTGGCCCTTGTGTGAGGCCGGATGTAATGTATACGAGGCCTTTATATGAGGCCCAATTGCGATGAGTGATTTCACCATGATGTATGTGTTATATTCACCCCGTTCATCCATTTCTCTTAGGTCTTGGGCCCCATTACCTTGAGAGGCCCACCCTGATTTATGGGCTATATGCCCACCATGGGGATGCCTTATGAGGCCTATCATGACCTATGTGTTACATACACGATGTCCATTCATTTTCCCGATTTGTATAAGGGTCGTGGGCCCCAATAGAGGGTTAGATTCAAATCCCAAGTGAACGCACACTAGGAGACAATAGTGGTTAAATGTCCACCGTTGAAACCCCCTAGGGCCCATTGATAAGCCCATTACCTTGGGAGCAATAATGGTTAAACGTCCACGTTGTAATCTCCGTAAGGCCCATTGTTAGGCCCATTCTCATCTCCTCTTATTGGGCTTACCCCAAACCGTTGGGCCCCCATTGATGCTAGTGATACCCAACTCTCCCTTGATTTGGGCTTACTCTAATCCATTGGACCCCCATTTGATGATGGTGCTTTCCACCATACCTTATAGGATTATCCAAACCTTGGAACCCACCTTGTATTCATACCAGGCCTTCCATAGGAGATGTGGCCCACCTAGATACATGTAACTGCCCAAAGTTTTGCGACCATACCCAAGGCCCACTTAGGAGTTGAGCGGGCTACCCAATCCATCGGAAGGACTCATAGTCTTAGATGTATGAACTCCACCAAGCCCACTTTGTGTATGTATTAAGCCCCATAAGGAAGCTCAGTGTATTCATGATAAGATATTGAGAAAGCCTAATTGTTCACCCAGTTAGTTCACCCTATGAACTCACCTTGTTGTATACCCACTTCACTCCCTACGAGAGATGTATCCTACACTTGTACCCCATTTGCTAGGACCTCTTGACATGTACATATCATCCGCATCGTCCATCTCCTCGTTGAGACAAGCGTGAGGTCTATCTTGACATTAGTGCATCATCATCCCTTGCCGTAGACAGTAGAATACGTGGTATCATATTTGGTATATCTATTATGTGGAAACTACCTTAATGCATGGGTTAGACCCACTGTCCTTTCAGTGGACCCCGCCTTAGGACTTATAATATGCTAGTATCTAGAGTAGGTTATGATAGCCTAACATGGAACATTCCATTTAGACTTTTATATGTCTAATGAGGTGTATCGTTCAACCCCTACTCTTGTTAGTGACATATCGGTTAAGGTCGATCATCGCCTGCTATATTTGATAATCATGCTAGTGTACTTAGTCTAGTAGGACACGCTGAGTTTATGCTACCATAGCATCGTGATACATGCCCATACGCATCATATATATGCTTGATATGACGAGTGACTGATCATAGCATATGCCATTGGGCGGATTGTTTATGGGACTCCCTGATAGACGGAGTTGCCCCTCATGATCGCACGGTACGCACAGGTTTGATACATGATTGGATGGTGTGACTCATGCATCTCGCATTGTGTGATATGATCATTTGGCGCCCTAGCGATATCAGGGTTGTGGCCTCCACAAGCACATCATGGACGGCCAGATGGGACACCGGAAATCTTTTTCTATATGAGATGTTATAGATGTCCCGGGGTGAAATTCCATAAACCCTCTTGGTACCAGGGGACGCTCCAACGTCTAGACCGAGTAGATACATGAACGTGTGGATGCCGAATACCAGCTGGTGGCTTCTCTCACTATGTCGTGGTCGGTTGGAAGGGGGTGTGTGTCACGCCCCAAACCCGAAAATGATACTCACAAAATTCCCGATTGCCGAATCTGGTGTCGACAGCCTCCATAGTACTCCATTCTCGGCTCCCAGCGCCCATTCGCCATATTCCAATCCTGGGATCCTACAAGGAGGATTTTCCAACGTACATTTGTCTCATAATAAACATAACCACAAGTTTACCCTACAAAGGCAAAATCATCATCACATATCCACTAATATAAACATTTGAATACAGTGCTGAAAGGAAAATACATATGACAAAATCAAACTCCAAAGGTCCGCTGCATGCTCTAAGCTCAATGGTGCTACAACCTAACGCCACTTACATGCATCTATCATGCATAAGCTTATAGAAAGCTTAGTGGGTGGTGAAAGTGTGTGCACAAGGTAAGTGTCAAGTAAGCAATATCAAAGTAATCAGAGTAAGCGAAAATACTGATAAACCCATAATCATACAATATCAGAATACAGGCAAGATCATAAATCATACAATATTAGAGTAATGCGAAAATATACTGATAGGACTATAAATACCATCAAACTTATCCAGGTTATGCGATGCAAAAATATAATAACAATAATATCATATACTAATGAAGCAATGTAGATCAGCTCTGCGAATGAGGAGTCATAGAGAACTAAATATTAGATGTCGTATCGGGACCATATAAATGTGGAAACACAGTAACCTAAAATGCCATATATAGCGGATGTAATGAAATATGCGGTGCAAATGGAATGACTAGGATGATAGTACGTAGTATTGCAAGCTATGGGGTACCTCACAAGGGGCTTCTATCCAAACCAGTTCCATACCTGAATTTGGATAGTCAGACTTAATGTGGTAAACTCCTGATCTCAGGTTAGTCACGCGCCCCAACCGAAATCCTGGCCATTATGAAGGTACACGTAACAAATAGTTGCACACCACCAGCCCGAGTGGATAGTGAATGAATGAATGAGTATGCAACTTTTGCTCAATAAGTCCAAATATCAGTACGGTTCCTCTCTGGGATCATCACCGGGGTCTAGTACACTGTACATGCAACCCCCGCCCACTGATGCGTGACCATACAAGTGGAAGAGACCTCACCATCCACCTAGCTAGTAGTTAGCTAATATCTACCCGGTACGTCGATAGTGGACCCATTTACGAGCTGGTCAAACTCAGCCTAGCTATGCCCCTACCCTCGGGCGGGCAAGGCCATACCCCTCTCAACTGACCATGATATAGTGGGAGACGCGGCCTCCTGGTATTCAACACTCGGGCGCTCATGTATCCACTCAGTTTCGACGTTGGGGCATCTCCTGGCCACGGAGGTTTAGGAATTTTCACCTAAGGACATCTATGGAGCCTGTATGTTAGAACCAAACATTTCCGGTGTCCCATCTGGCCATCCACGATATGCCTGTGGAGGCTATGGCCCTGATGTCGCTAGGGCGTACAGTAATCACAATACACAATGCAGGATGCACGAGTCATACAATTCATTCATGCATCAATCCTGCGCATACCGTACTCTCATGTGAGATAACCTCCGCCTATCAGGGAGTGTTATAACAATCGGCACTATGACATATGCAATGGTCAATCATATCTCAAAACAAACATGCAGATGATGTGTATGGGCATGTATCATGATGTTATACTGTCACATAATCGTAATTGGTATCAATAACCGGCATCAACAATCGACCTCGACAATGTGGACATTTAACCAACATTGCCCCCAAGGAATGGCCTACATAGAGCCTAACATATAGTGGACCTATTGCCTCACATAAGGGCCAAATATAAAACATCATGGGCCTCACTTAAGAGCTTAATACACATCACGATGGGCCTTTCACATGGGTCTAACATACATCAAAATGGGCTTCATCGCCTAGCCCTCAAATGCATCACAATAGGCCTCATCACATAGGCCTCATATACATTACATTGGGCCTTAAACATGGGCTAAATGCATATCACAACGGGCCTCAAATACGGGCCACATATACATCACATTGGGCCTCAAACACGGGCCGAATGTACATCATAATGGGCCTCAAATACGGGCCACATAGACATCACATTGGGCCTCGACGATCAGCCTCGATATCTGGCCTTAACAAATGGAATCAACAATCAGAATCAGTCTTGATAATTGACCTCGACAATCGGCCTATACAATCAACCTAAACGATCAGAATCGGCCTCGATGATTAGAATCGACAATCGTCCATAACAATCGAAATTGATCGATAATCGACCTCAATAATCGAAATCGGCAATCGGCCATGACAATCGGAATCGGCAATCGGTCACAATAATCAGCCTCGATCGCTAATCAACAATCAGTCACGACAATCGGAATCGATTGATAATCAACCTCGATGATCAGAATTGACAATCGACCACAACAATCAGAATAGATCGATAATCGGCCTCGACAATCGAAATCGGCAATCGGCCATGTTAATCGGAATTGATCGATAATTGGGCTCAATGATCGGAATCGATAATCGGCCACAATAATCGGAATAGATCGATAATTGGCCTTGACAATCGAAATCGGTAATCGACCATGTCAATCGAAATTGATCGATAATCGGCCTCGATGATCAGAATCGGCAATCTGCCACGACAATCAGAATCGATCGATAATCGAAATCAACAATTGGCCATGACAATCGGAATCGGTAATCAGTCACGATAATCAGCCTCAATTGCTAATCGGCAATCGGCCACGACAATCGGAATTGATTAATAATCGGCCTCGATGATCAGAATCGGTAATCGGCCATAACAATCGGAATCGATTGATAATCGACCTCGACAATCGAAATCAGCAATCGGCCATGTTAATCAGAATTGATCGATAATCGGCCTCGATGATCGGAATCGGCAATCGGCCACAACAATCGGAATCGATCAATAATCAATCTCGATAATCGGAATCGGAATCGATAATCGGTCTCAATGAAAATGGGTCGAACAAGGCCTAAGGGAAGGTCACAACGTGGACATTAAATCATCATTACCCATCAATGGGCCATTTAACCAACATTGCTCCCAAGGAGTGGCCCACATAAGGCCAAACGTACAGTGGCCCCACAGTCTCACATAAGGGTCTAATGTACATCACCATGGGCCTTGAATACATCACATGGGCCACAACCATGGGCCGAAAATACGTCTCAATGGGCCTTATCACATGGGTCGAAAAATATATCACAATAGGCCGCATTACATCAATCGAGCCGCATCCACGAGCCTCACCAATGGGCCTCACCAAACGGGCCACAAATACATAACAATGGGCCTCGACACATAAGCCATAAATACAACAAGTGGGCCGCATCAATAAAACACGTACATCATGGTGATCGAATGATCGTGCGATGTATAAATACAACAAGTGGGCCGCATCAATAAAACACGTACATCATGGTAGGCCCACTGTCCCATACTGGACGGTGCAGCAAATACATCGCCAAGGTGGGTCCCACGTCCAAGGATGGACGATGTTGATACAATAAATACATCAAGGTGTGACCCATGCCAAAATGGATGGATGGAGTAGATACAACACGTACATTATGTGGGGGCCACATGAATGGACGATGTGAATATACAACATATATACACAGTGGGTCCCACTATTAGAGGTGGGCAAAATGAACCCGATCGATCGCCCCGATCCGCCCGGATTCGACGAAGAACCGATGGCTGGATCGGTCGGGTTCTGATACGATTAATCGATCCGAATGCTAATCGGATCGAATCAAGCAAACCGCCCGAACCAAGGGAAATCCGATCCGTTTGGATCCGATCGATTCGATCCAGGACCGCATCGATGTAGTAATCTAGTCATAAAAAAAAAAACTCTACCCAACCCATCTCTCTCTCTCTCTCACACATGGAGAGATTCATCAGCAATTCCTTGATATCTCAAGACCCAAGTCAGATATAAAACCCAACTTCAAATTCTCATCAAAGGCATGAATTTCCGTAAAAGCTCTCTCAGAATCCTCTCTCCCAAGCTGCTGTAAACACCACAACCCTTCAAAATTCGATCTTTTCATCTCTAAGAAAAGAATTTGGAAGATGGATAGATACATCTGAAGCAACACCCAGGTCCATAAATCAAATGGCATAGAGGTTTCAACACTTTGAGTCTTGGTATCTATCCCATGGGGGTGGCTAAGATGGAATACATGGGTGCACTGGGCCTAAAAAAAAAAAAAAAAAAAAAACGAAGGAGGAGGAGAAGACACCGTATTAGCCTTTCAAAGTGTAAATACCAAAATACTTCCTTAGAGTGATTTGTGGACCCCACCATGATGGTGCCTTATCCATTTTATAGATCATTTTATGGGGAATATAAATCTCGGGTGGACCACACCACATAAAAACAATAAATCGGATATCACCATTATAATCCTAAGGCCGCAGCATTGTTTATTGACATCAATCTGTTGATTAGGTCATAAGAACCAGATGAAGGAAACAATAAATATCAGTTTGATCGAAACTTTTATAGCCTCTAAAATGTTTTTAATGGTCAAAGTTCATTCAACTTTCTTGTTTCCTATAATGGACTGGTCCACAAATTTCGATATAACTCACTTTTTCTTCTAATAACCTAAAATGATCTATAAAAATAGATGGAGGGCGTGGATGAAACACAACATCAGTGGGCCCACAGAGCACCATCAATGGCAAAAGTAGCCCATCCACTGTAATGCGTTCATGGTAGGCCCGAGGAGCTCCTCGAGCTCGAGTTCATGCTGACGGTCCAAAGGAGATCAAAGTTATGTGGGCTCCACGGTGATGTATTTATTATATCTACAATACGTTGTTTTAGGCATTATGCAAAAATGAATAATATCCAAAGATCAAACCACCCCACAAATAGTAGCAAAAAATGATTTTCACTGTTAAATCATTAGTGTGGTCCACTTGATAATTAGATCTTTCTTATTTTTCGTCTTAAGCGTTAAGAAGAGCTTGCCAAATGTATGAACGGTTTGGATATAACACCTACCCCATGATCAGATCCACATACGTGGCCACGTAAATACCCCATTTGAATTCAAGACTCGATTGCATGTGAAAAGCAAGGGTTTCCTTGCCTGGAAGAACTTTAAGAGTAAAATAAAATCGAAGTACATTTAGATTGAAAAGGATATGTGGGGCCCACCTTAATGGATGTTTATGATTTCAAAATATTATTTTAAATTACATTAAAGTGTGACCCATGTCAAATAATTTAATTAAATTTAAATGGATGGATGGAGTAAATACAACACGGATCTACATTATGTGGCTTGGCCACATGAATGGATCGATGTGATCTATATCATTTCGGACACATATACATAGTGGGCCCACCTCTACCCACTATAATGTGGGTGAGAGCTTGGACTACATCTAAAATCATTTCAATAGTTGTAGGTGCAACATGTGTATCACTGTACACTATCATAGGGGTACATGGCTTCCTAATGTGATAAGCAATATCCAAACATTGTCTATATACATTAACATTGTCTGAAAATTGTCCAGCTCCCTCCAGCACATATGGACGATGTGGATGAAATAAATACATCACGGTGTGACCCACATGGCAAAATAAGTGGACGGCTTGGGTCTTAGACACATCAAAGGTGGATCCACAATGGACGGATAGTCTGGATAAGTCAAGGTGGGTCCCACCGTCCACATGTTGATAGTGTGGATGAATCACGTACGGCATGGTGGGCTCACGTGAGTTTGGATGGTCGTATGCATTGCAGCTGGCCTCACCAGCTGGATAAAATAGATACATTAAGGTGGTGTTCCACACTCCAAATGATGGACGGCTGGATAAAACAAATACATCACACGTGGGCTCCACATGCTGGACAGCATGTGTACAACACACACGTCAAGGTGGGGCCCAGCGGATGGAAGGCGTGGACATACAACACATTCATCAACGGTGGGTTACCACTGTCCACGTGGCCCACCACTGTCCACATGGCCCACCAGATTTGGACCTGCCCCGTATTAGGCTCATACCTTAAAATAATATATCCAAATTGGATGGACGTTGTGGATACAACACATGCCCTTACACATGGGGCCATAGAATTATGCTGACGTCAGCAGGCAGCAGCAGCTGCTGCTGGCACTCAGCACAAATGGGCGGCTGTAACACATACCTCATGGCCCGCCCTACTGTCCACGTGGACGGTTGGAATATATAATACATCATTAAAGGTGGGCCCCACCCTCACATGTGCATCACGTGTGGGGTGGGTCCCGCATCCTGCAAATAGATGGACGACATATATATATAATACATCACTGTGGGCCTTACACCACACCGTTCAGATGGACGGTGTGAAAGTAGAATGCATACATCAAGGTGGGCCTCACCTCCACATGTGTCACACGTGTGGAATGGGTCCTGCCAAGAAAAAACAGGCGAACGGTGTTGATAAAACACATGCCTCATGGTGGGTCCACACATGTTGATTATCCCACCTATAGCAGCTTCATAGCTGGTATGCGGTACCTAGCCAATCTACTTCTCCAGAACAGTGGGTCCCACGTGGGGCCCACCATATAATAATATATATTAATATTATATATATATTATATAATTTTTATTAAAATAATAATATAAAAAAAAAATGAAACAATGCTGCTGCCAGCAAGTCCAGATGAATGGACACTTAGGTTGAAAGGCATGTACGTCAAGGTGGGTTTCCTCATATGGACAGTGAGGGTATGAACACGTACATCATGCATGTGGCCCACATAGATGGATGGATCAACGCACACAACATGGTGGTGGGCCACCGGGTCCGGATCAAGCTAATATTTATTTCCCCTTCACTTGGGCCTATCCAAAACGGACAGCCTGGATGTAACGGGTGGGTCTCACCATTCAGATTTGTTGGACGGTGTGGATCCATACATTCATCAGGTGGGTCACAATAGGAAAGAGAGATGAGAGAGAGAGAGAGAGAGAGAAAGATCGACGGTGATGGAGGGGAGGGACCCCGCCACTATGGGCCCTCCCTCTATATTCATCAAGATGGGTCCCACATATGTGGGCCCTCTAATAATCAAATACAAACAAAAATCACCCACCTATGATCTTCTCCTCCTTCCGGCAAAGTATCCTAGAGCTCCAATGGACGAACTTCAATGGTCGAGATTGGATCATGGATGGTGGAGATGGGAGTTAAGAATGTGGGACACACTAGCTTCTCCTCTTGGAATCCATGGATGTGGGTTGCTTGGAGAGATGGAGTTTTTTTTTTTTTGAAAAAATGAGAGAGAGATGAGAAAGAGAGGTAATGAGTGAAAAGGTGAGTGATGGGTGTGAAATGGGTGATGAGTGATGGATGTGTACTTGGTTGTAAGAGAGTGTCGACTTTGGCGAGGGTAATTGTACTTGGGGATGGGATGGGTACTTGACATGATGGGATGATTGATGGGATTGATTGATGAGATATTTCTCTTGGGTATTGCAAAGCGCGGCATTTTTTCTCGAACTGAACGTGGGCCCACATCTCCTGGCCTGGGTATCGCCTTGGTACGGTCGCAATAGTACAAGTCTCAGATTAAGCTGACTCAGATCTATGGGATATAACTTAAGGTCCCGCGCAAACGATGATTACAGATAGTGCGTTGCCAGAATTCGACCGGGAGGACCGCGGAAGCCTACAGAACAGTACGAGCTAGGATACGGGCCTTACTGTGTGGCCTTACCCACCCGAGGGAGTAGGCAATGTTAGATTAAGTCTGACTAGCTCATAAATGGGTTCGCTATCGACGAGTCGGGTCAATATTGGCAGACGGATAGTGAGTTCTTTTTCACTTACCTAGTTGTGTACTTGATGGGGCGATAAGCTGGTGTAGAGTGTACTATACCCCAGTGATGATCCCAGAGATGTACGGCACTGATATGTGGACTTCCTAAGTAGGAGTTGAGTACTCAGTATTTGACTCATTCATTCACTATCCACTTGGGTTGGTGGTACGCAACCAAATCATTATGTGTATCTTTGCAATAACTAGGATTTCGGTTGGGCGCGACCAACCTGGATCAGGAGTTTACCACATTGAAACTAGCTATCCAAATTTAGATATGGGACTGGTTTGGATAGAACTCCTTTGTGATGGACCCCATAGCTTGCGATACTACGTACTATCATCCCGACTTCACACTCCAACTTGGTCATTTTCTTTGCCTCCACATATTGCATTGCATCCTCAACACATCGCATTTGGTTTAGTATGCTTTTATATTGTCTAACCTGAATAAGGTTGATAGTATTATGGACTCGTTAGGATCTGCATATTTCATTACATTCGCGACATATGTCATTTTGGGTTGTTTCTTCATTTATATGGCCTAGATGAGGCTGATGGTATTCATGGCTCTTCATGAATTGTATATTATATTGCATCCTCGGTATTTGATATTTGGCTCATTATAACTCCGTATTACATAGCCGATCTGCATTACATACTCTGATATTGAATGACTTATAGCCTTGCCAGTATTTCGCTTACACCGATATTTGTGTGCTTGACACTTATCTTGCGCACACACGTACACCACCCTCTAAGCTTTCTATAAGCTTATACACGATATATGCGTGTATGTGACAATAGGATGTAGTTGAGCTGAGGCAGGAGCGTACGGCAGAGCTTTTGGAGTTTTTGGCATTTATCTTGTATTTTCCCTTCATGTATTCTACTCAAGTTTTTTATATTAGTGGATATATGGTGTTGATGTTGTTCTTATGATTCGGGTACACTTGTGGTTATGCTTCTTTACAAATAAAAATAAAAATTATACTTAAAATCCTCTTTATAGAATCTTAGGATCAAAATCTGGCATATGGGCACTGAGAGCCGAGAATGGGGTACTATGGAGGTTGTCGGTGCTGGATTCGGTGATCGAAAATTCTGTGAGCCTGGTTTTCGAGTTTGGGGCGTGACAATTATGAAGGGAATAGATCCATTCCTTTGCATGCATCCCATCTTCCCTTCATCAGTTCGTGATTTTCTAGAATCAGGACAATGTCAAACTTGTCTTGGCCGATAATAAACCTTTTTGGCCACATCAAATGCTAATGAAACTTATTATTATGGCGAGGAAGTGGAACCCATCAAATTTACCAGGAGAAATAAGTTTGGTCGTCCAACTGGGATCATGGTGAAGAAGAATCCAGATAGTATAGTGCAAGCTATGTCGAAAGTTACCTAGACTAATAATGCTCAGCCGAAGGACACCGTCCCTTATTGGTCGGCCACTTGTTGTGTCATCGAGGAGATCCCATGATCAGAACATCAAAAAGTAAAGTCCATGGGGCGGACTTCATGGCCAGAATAAAGAGGCTTGAAGAAAGCCTAAAAGAAACTAATGAAGGTAGTTTTGTGAACTTGGCCGAGATGGATGAGTCGGTCGAAGAAGACAATTTTAAGCTTAAAGACCACTTAGAAGATAAAGAAGATAGTTGACCACAAGTCCAAGACTTGCTATTCGAAATCAACTTGGGAATGGATCAAGATCTGAAACCAACCTTCATAAGTAATTTGTTACGACTGCATGGAATTGTTAATTAATCTACTCTTAGAGTTCACTGACTATTTCACGTGGGATTATCATGATATTCCAGGCCTTGATGGATCCCTTGTCGAATATAGATTGCCCACAAAAGAAGGGTATCAGCCATATAAGCAACTGCCCAGGCGGATTATAGCCGAAGTCACCCTTAAGATCAAGAAAGAGATGGAGTGACTCCTGAAGGCCAGTTTCATCTCACTGATCAAATATGTGGAGTAGATGTCAAATGTAGTTTTGGTGATGAAGAAGAGTGGTAAGTTAAGAGTGTGCATCGACTTCATAAATTTGAATTTGGCAACACCAAAGGGCGAATATCCAATGCCCGTGGCCAAGCAACTTATTGATCTGGCTGTTGGACACGGGATTTTGTCTTTCTTGGACGGACATTCCAGATATAGTCAAATTTATATAGCATTGGATGATGTCCCAAAAATGACATTCAGGTGTCCAAGATCTTTGGGGACATATTGTTGGGTTATAATACCCTTCGGATTGAAGAGTGCAGGGGCTACATGTTAAAGGACAATAAATGCTATTTTTCATGACATGATCGGTTGCTTTATGGAAGTTTATGTAGATGATGTGGTAGTCGTGTTGACCGATGCAAATGGGCATCTGACCCAGTTGCGCAAATCCTTTAAGCGGATGAGGCTCCATAAATTAAATATGAACCCTTTGAAGTGTCCTTTTGGACTCTCGGCCGGTAATTTCTTAGGATTTTTAGTGCATCAAAGAGGGATTAAAGTCGACCAAAAGAATGTTCGGGCTGTGATTAATGCATGGCCACTAGGAAATAAAGCTAAACAACAAAAGTTCTTAGGCCATGTCAGTTTCTTAAGGCAGTTTATATCCAACCGTGCAGGTAAGACTAACATTTTCTCTCCATTATTAAATTTGAAACATGAGACTGAATTTGTGTAGGAAGCAAAGCATCAGCTGGCTTTTGATAAAATCAAGGAGTATTTAATGAAGTCGCCGATGTTGATGCCCCTAAGAAAAAATTGACTGCTCAAGTTATATGTTGCTACCTCAGCAGAGTCGATCGAAGCTCTTCTAGCATAGGACAACGACATGCGAAAAGAGATGGCAGTTTATTACTTGAGTTGAACGTTGCTTATGCAGAGAGTCAGTATTCAGCTATAGAAAAAATTGTGCTTATCATTGTACTTTATGGCCACTAAGTTGAGGCATTATTTACTGGCTAAAAGAGAAAATGTAATAGTTGTGACCGATTTAGTGAAATATATGCTAAACTGGCCAATTTTAAGTAGTCGAATTGGTAAATGGGTGTTAGCCTTATCTGAGTTTGATTTGCATTATGTGCCACAAAAAGCAGTAAAGGGTCGAGCTACAACAGACTTTTTAACTAATCACCCTTCAGATCTAGAGAAACAAAATCCTCCGGGTGTTTTAGATCTATATTATGTGCAAATCACACCATGGAAGTTAATTTTTGATGGGTCGAGGATACATGAGATGTCTAGAGCTGGAATCATATTCCTCGCCCTTAATGGAAATCGACAAGAGTTCCCATTCCAGTTAAAGTTCTAATGTACTAAAAACCAGGCCAAATATGAGGCTATGATAATCGATCTGGAGTTATTATTGGAATTACAGGTTAAAAAAAAATGATGATTGTTGACGATTCACAGTTGGTGATAAATCAAATGGTGGGAATATTTATGTGCACCAGTCCGTCTTTATTACCATACTATTCTATAACAATCCAATTACTTGATCAGTTTGAAGAGGTTGAATTGATGCATATCACTAGAGAATATAACGCGGATGACAATGAAATGGCACAGTTAGCCATAGGTTTGGTGGCCTGGAGAGGTTCGACCGGTTGGTTGATTACGGTCCAGAGAAGGTCTTTGCCCTTATTTTCTAGAGGAAGGACGTATTAGAAATATGCCAAGAAAAAATGGAAGAGGATGATTTGAGGGCTCCCCTCATGGGCTATCCACAAAGTCCATGTACCAAGGCTGACAAGAGCATATGGTGATCGACCGCAAATTACATGATGTTGACAATGAACTTTATTGGAAAGGGGTTGATGGAGTTTTACGTCAGTGCTTATCTAAGAGGGAAGCTATATCAGTCATGAAAGGGGTTCACGAAGGGATTTGTGGTGTACATCAGGTAGGAAGGAAAATGAAGCTTATACATAAATGTTATGGGTATTTTTGGCCCAAAACGATGACCGATTCCATCCAATATGTGAAAGGTTGTGAAGCTTGCCAAAGAAACGGTCCAACCCAACATGTACCCGTGGCCAAATTGCATCCTATCATAAACCCATGACCATTTCGGGGATGGGCGATCGATCTAATTAGACAGATTCACACACATTCGACTTGAATAGATACATTCATCATAGTAGCGGTTGATTACTTCATTAAATGGGTCGAGGCAAAGCCTATGAGGAAAGTTAGTCATGTGGAAATAATTGGTTTTATTAAAACCAATATTATCCATCGTTTCGGAGTGCCAGAATCCATTACCATGGATCGAGGTGTTGCTTTCTCGGCCAAGGAAGTGCATGTTATGATAGATTGATACAACATAAAGATCCTGCATTTGACCCATATTATGCCCAAGATAAATGGTCAGGTCGAGGCTAGTAATAAGGTGATCAAGAATATTTTAAGGAAAATGATATAAGGGAATCCACGAGAATGGCATATCAAGCTATTTGAGACTTTGTGGTCTTATAGAGTATCTCCCCACACTAGCACTGGGGTTAGTCCGTTCACACTAACTTATAGACACGATGCAGTCCTACCTTTGAAAATTGCAGTCCCATCATTACGAACCACGTATCAAGCTCAGTTAACTCCTCCAGAGTTCACAGAGGTAATGTTGGCCGAGCTCAAGAATCTAGACGAGCCTTGTATTAGAGCTTTGAATTCATTCATGGCCAACAAAGTTGTCGTGGCTCAAGCAATAACAGAAAGTTAAAGGAAAGTCCTTTGTAGAAGGTGACACGGTCTGAAAGATGGTTCTACCCATCGGCCAAAAAGACCGAGTGTTCAGCAAGTGGTTGCCTACTTGGGAAGGACCAAATGTCATTGAGCAAGTATTTAATGGGGAGCCTATGTATTAAAGGACTTGAATGTTAACATTGAAAGAGCTCCCATAAACAACTACTTAAAACAACGCTTCCCTTCATTATGGGCGGTCATCAAGAATCAGGCCGAGCCAAGTTAGTAAAATAGATATTTCATTCAAATAAAGCCCTAGAATAAAGGTTTGCTGATTACAATAGATAGTTCGAATAAATGCTCTATAAAAAAGGCCATTTAATTACAAGATGACCACATATGAATGAAGAAGAAGAACACGATGATTAAGAAGAAGAGGGGTAGGATAAGAGTTATAGGTGGGCCGACCGACTTAAGGTCTTCAAATCCTTTAGCAGCCTAAGCCTTCGCCTCCCTCGCTGCACTATGTCTCTTAGTCCACAAAGCTTGTTGGTTCACGAGCTCCTCAGAAGTGCGCTCGATATAAGCCAGGCGACGATCGATGGCTGCATGCTCCATCTCGGTCGATCTCTTTTCGGCCTCACTGACTTTAGTACAGTCTCAATAAAGAGTGATTTGGGACTCAACGAAGGCGACCAGCTCGATGTTTTCTGGCCGATCGCGTTTCGAGTGAAGCTGATTAGTCTTAGCCAACTTAGCAAAGAGGTTATCGCGCCCACACTTCAACGTCCGTAGCATCTTCTTGTTAAAATTATGCTCGCGAGTCCAATGCAGCCTATTCTTCCAAGCTACTTTAGAATGGGCTGGTAGAGCCCTGCATTTGGCACTAATGGCTGATAGGCAAGACAGAGTGGAAGAGCACCGTTCGATTTCTTTATTCGCCTCGAAGAAATTATCTCCAAGTTGCCGGAGTTCTAAAATGATTTTCAGAATTTCTCAAGGAGGTCATTGATTTTCGGGGAGATCAGCAACTTTCCTGAGGAAAGGGAAGAGATCACCTATAAAGGAAGAACATGTGAAGAACTCAATGCCTTCTTCAAATATCTCCATTATCTTGATTGAAGAATGATGAAGTCGCTGCAAAAAGGATTCTGGTTTGAATCAGTTCGTGGTGCAATTTGCAACCCAAGTGTCATTTTTATAAGCTGGAGATTTAGTGGTTAATATGCGTAGGATGTGGTGTGACTATTGGTTATTCGAGGTTAGGCGAACCATTTTTCAGGATTATGGGGATGCAACGAAATTAATGCAATTTCCTGGAAAAGAAAGCAGCACTATTATCATGGTCGAGTTATGGCATGCACGTATGAGGAAAGGCTCACTACATGTCCATATTATAACACTCAGACCAGGTCAACGACTAAAGTATAGGAACACTATCGGAGTCAAATGGCGTGGCTAAAAAAGATACGGCCAATCCATTGAACAGTTTTATTTAATATTTGGAATTATTTACCGCCTTGCTGGTCATCGACCGCATGCCTATAAAGGGGAAACGAAAATAAAAAGTCTAAAAGCAGTCGAGCAACCTAAATCATCATCTTCTTGAACTCATCGAGGAGGGTTTGCATCTCTTCTTTAGTCTTTTCCTTGGAAGGAGCCCAACCAGTCCCCTCTCCAATAATAAGTGGCAGGAGATTAAGTAGCTAATCGACACGGGTCTCAATTAAGGAAAATTCACTCTCGGCTACTTTTTGATCCTTGTAACTTGCCCTCGACTGTGTTTGATATAGGAGGATTTGTTCATCCAAGAACGATAAATCAACCCAGACGACCATCTCTCTCACATAGAAAATGCTATCATGCTCTTATAATTCTTCCATCTGTCTAGCTCTGTAGGACTACAACATCCGCAATATGGTTCGGTTGCATCGCAATTGTTCATAACAGACTACTTCTTGTTTTCCACTCATTTCGGTAGAATCCTCTTTGGCCGCATCTTGTTGTTGTAGGCAACACGAGTTTACTTGGTGGGAGTAGTTCAGATCATAATAGCGTGTCCCCATGGCGTGCAAGCATTTCAGCTTTCAGATAAGTTCTTCAAGCTGAGCGTTTAATTCGACCGAGGGGGAAGCGTTTATCACGAAAGAAGCGTCTACCGCAAATTTGTTAGCATTGAATAACAAGTTGGAGAAAGTACAATATTTAGGCCAAACTCAAGAATTTCCTCCGGATAGGATTCAACGCCTTTAATGAGAGGGGGGGGGGACTAGAAGCCATCGGAGCAGATTAAGGTTATGAAGAATGGTGAAGAAATGAGAGATTGGACATTGCTTAGATAAGCACATGTCTGGCACCCACGATTTAGAGGAGTCATGCGATAATATCGCATGTTCCTGTTTGTTAGGAACATGGGGATTTGGATGACGAAGCCCGAAAGTAGCCCATGTTTCATTAAGTTTATAGGGACTGGTCAATAGTCAGTTATAGATTATATGTAAGGCCCATGTCCTAGTCCATACTGTTCCATAGACTCTTGCGATCATCCTCGTCGAATTCCAGTAACCCGCGATCTATAATCGGCATTTGCGCATGACCATGAGTTACATCTCGTATATCAGAGTCGGCTCGACTCAAGACTTGTACCCTAGTGACCGCGCCGTCGCCACGTCTCACGCGTCGATGCGATACCCAGGCCAGGAGTTGTGGGTCCGTGTTTATTTAGAGAAAATGCCGTGCATTGCAATCCTGAGAAGAGAATCTCTATAATCTATCAAATCAATCACATTAATCAAGTTAAGTACACCCATCACTCACCCATACCTCTCTTTTCCCCAAAGTTAAACAACCCATATCCCCCAAGTCAAGTACACCCATCACCCCCATCCCTTTCCCTTACATCCTCTCTCTCTCTCTCTCTCTCTCTCTCTCTCTCTCATTCTCCACCCATTCTCCCAAGCAACTCAAGGAGATGAAACATTCAAGGGAGAAGGAGGAGCTAGGTGTGGCCCACTTCCTACCCCCCTCAATCCTCACCATCCAACCCTTCTATTCTCATCATCCTCCATCAAAGGGGAAGCTTAGGAGCTCAGGAGATCAAGGAGCCTAGAAGATCCAATGGTGGGTGATCATAGCGCTAGATTTTGATTTTTGATTTAGGGTCCACACGTTTTTTGGGGACCCATTTTGATGTATGTATTTGTATGGCCCACCTAGGGAGGGCTCATAGTGGCAGAGCCCCTCCCCTCCATTGCCATTTCTCTCTCCTTCTCTCTCTCTTTCTTCCCTGATTGATGGCCCACTTGATGAGTGTATGTGACATCCAACCGTCCATCCAGTGGGGCCACACGCTAACCATATAGTGGGACGCCCACTATACAGCAAACAGGGCCACTAGCTGCCCGTTTTGGGCCTATGTGACCGACCGGTCACACAGGTTCTATCGAAGGGTAAAGTACTCGTATTAGCATGGTTTTCAGCCATGTGGCCCACCTGTGTGAACCCCATCGTGATGTAAGCATTGTATATCCACCCCGTCCATCACTTGCTCATCCAGACCATGGCTCAGGCAGCCCACACTACAACAAAACTGTGGAACAGCGGCGCTTCTGTGGAACTTTTAGCGGCGCTATTTATCTGAACACCACAGATGTTATAAAAAATAAAAAACGACGCGATTTTCATTTTCATTTCACTCGCTGCTGTCTCTCCCGAGCTCTCTCTCTCTCTCTCTCTCTCTCTCTCTCTCTCTCCCTCTCCCTCTCCCTCTCCCTCTCCCTCTCCCGACGACTCTCTCTCTCTCTCCGATTCTCGGCTTCTTCCTATCCCTAGAATCTCTCTCCATGTGAGCCGCCATTAATTTTAGGGCTTAAATGAAGATCTGAAACAGTAAGAGTCTAGATTTCATCAATTTCAACATTAGTGATTTCCTAATTAGGGATTTACAATGTTGAAACCCTAATTAGGGATTTACTATGTTGAAACCCTAATTAGGGATTTTTCTATTTTGTTTCATGTGAATACATAGAAACGATTTGTTGTGTGATACAGTTCTGATTTGTTCGATACTTCGATTTGCAGTTTTTCCATCTGAATTCTGTTGGATTTCGTGATGGGTGAAGTTTTTCAATCTGAATTACATTCGATTTGCGTTTATAACTCATTAGGTATCTAGATCTGCTACTCTCTTGTTTCTAGGGTTTTGGATCTATTTTTTGCACTTTGCATTTGGGTTATTTTAGGTATGGTAAAATACATTTTTCAAATTAAAATTTCTTTGAATTTTTGTGTTCTATATTCGGGAAAAATCAACGATGGAAGCAATCTGAGATGTTCTTCGATGACCATTATCATGGCTACATGGTGTATAAATTTATTTTTATGTTCTTGATGACCATTATCATGGCTACATGGTATATAAATTTATTTTTTATTTTTAAATCAAGAAAAATCCAACCATTTCAGTAGATTCCATTGAGAAGATCGACCCCTCGAATGAGTTGCTAATGTTATATGCAATTTCCACTCCTTGATTTTATTTGTTACACACATTACGGTGATAATCTAACGGTGGAGATTTCTCATAAAGAGAGAGAGAAAAAATCACTCATCATATGATGTCCTTGGTTTGGTCATCCGGACCATTGTCTGATATGCCCCCACCATGGATATGAGATGCACGAAAAATCACTCAATCCTAACCCTTGGATCGGTGGCCTTAGGTAGTGAGAGAAAATATGAAGATGGTGCATCCATCGAAGAAAATAGGCTAAATAATTGAATGGTCGGGATTTTAAAATCTAGGAGATTTCAAGCACCCTCCATACATGGTCGGGCCATCAGTGTTAAACCCGAAATGGGACACTCAACACCACCGATATTACAACGGTCGGATGGGCTCACCAAGTTGTTCTTATTCGCGAGATACAAGCCCTTTCCGGCCCAAATAGCTATGAGGAAAAGTGAGAGAGAGAAAAGAAAAGAAAAAAAAAAAAAGAAGCGGTGCTAACATATAGATAACCTGTTGATCATGAACAGGAAGACGTTGAGTTGATGCATTCCTTGGAGTGAATTCCTCTGATTTTCCATTTCTGGTCTAGAATCCTTCCAAGTGAGTTTTACTTCTCTCAAATTTTCTTGTTAGATAAATGTGGGAGACATCCAACCCGTCAAAGAGGGAATCTCGGAAAACTCAATGTTCAAGAAGTAGATCAGTTCGGGCCCACGAGCAAGCATTTGGATCTACGATGATTTAGTGGAGATGGATAGAAATAGAAGGAAAGAAAAGATTCAATCTAGTAGGAGAGCATCGGGTCTCTTAGAGAAATTGATAAAGACATTCGAAATTGAAAGAAGTGGTTCTGATGTAAGCCCTATGAAAATAAAAATTGCTTTGATCAAAATCTGGAAAATGGAGAGTTTAGTAACTTAGAGAACATGCGAAAGATAGTGGGTTTAGAGATGTTCAAGAAAATGAAAGGTTAGAAATTTGGACACAATGACGAAAACGACAAGGAAGGAAAGCGAAATATCATGAATGAGAAACAAAGCGCTTTGATTGAAAGGGCCCTCTTGGATGAGCCAGAAATACAGACGGAATGCATCTTCTTTGCAATCATGGGCGAGATAAGCTAAGTGTCCATGTATGTAAAAAAAGCATGCTTTAGTTCATATTAATTTAGCAGACTGCATTTCTTTGTTTATTGACATGCTTATCCGATTCTTTTTGTACTAATATGTTATATATTGGCTTTTATCAGGGCTCTGAGCTTACATCATCTCAACTAAAAAGCGGTAGGGAGCCTCTCCCTCTCATGATAGCATTTTCTTAAGGTATCCAAGCATTTATATGTCGTCTTCACATAAATACTGTTTTTGGTTTGGTTCAAGGCAAATCACTATTTTTATTATTGTCAAATTAGGGTGCCATTCTTTTTACTTGATTTTGGATGGTGGGATGCTCATTGCATGGTTAAATGGCTTATCTTAGTGCTTGCGAACCATTAAGAGTTGGGTGGCATGCGACCTGTCAGCTAGTGATCTGTTTCTCTTCATAGTGAGATCATTTTCCTGGAAATAATGCTATTCTACTTTAGAGCTTTGGCAAGCACGCATGTACACACCCACACACCTCTACATGGCCACACATGTCAACCTGGCATGTATGGGATTGAGCCAAGAATCGGTGTGCTCCACCATGTAGATGATCGCTAAAAGAGTGGGCTGTCAACTTATTAGGTTGGTTTGCACATGTATGAAAATAATGGGTGGTCTAGGAATTTACCAATAGTCAACATTCAATATCCACATGTGGCTGCTTGATGAGTGGACCAAGCTCATCCACAACATGGTGCCCATGTGTCGTATGGTTTGGATGCCAATACGAAAATTTCTTGCTAATTACTAATACTGAGAAAAAAAAAATGCAATCTGTTCTTTGTTTGCCAATAAGTAGTTGAGAACTTTTAGTGGTGGGCATGTGCTCCAAGGACATTGGTTGGAAGTAGCGTGTTGCAGGTTAGGTGACAAAAGGTGAGATGGTATGAGAGTAGGCATATTTCAAGAATGTACAGGCATTACATGTCCTCTATGATTGTATGCTATTTTTCTTTTTCTTTTTGTTGTTTAAAAATGATTGTTTACATTTTTGCGGGAAGATTTATGGCAGTGCATTTCCGGTTAGCAAAGCGGTTTGTTTCAATTCTTTTTCTTCTTCAATCAGTACATACGCTTTTCAATGTTATATCAAACATTGCTAGAGTAGTTCATGTCAATGGAATGAGCAATAAACTATTCAATTCATGCCAGACATGCTACCATAACTTAGACTTTACATGGTTTCTAGTTGTTTCCTTAAAAAACCGTATATAATTTTGTATCTTTTGAGTTTAGATCCATATTTTACACTCGGATTGATACATAATGGCTTATGTAATATGTCTTTTATCTTCATTATTTATTGTTTATATTTGGCTTTGGATGGTGCTATTGCAAGAAGCCGATACAAATCATGTGCATTCATATGCTTTATATCAAAATTGAAATATTTTTGGATTACTAGTTTTTCCTATTATTTACTCATGTTCTTGTTTCTGTTATTGCGGCTCAATTGGTTTTCTCCAAAAATGGTGAAGGGAAAGTGATATGCATCCCTGTTGTGGTGGCGGTATGTTCACTCATTGGCGTTATCTTTTGTATTACATCTCTCAAATTAGTATAAGGCGTCTCAAATTGATTGTGAAATTCACCTGCTAAATCAAATGATTAAGTTTGAAAATTGATTTGGCTAGATGGTTCGGTTCATCCTCAAGTGCTCAACTGCAACTGAATTTTCTGTATTCATTCCTTTATAACTTGGACTCAAACAATTGCATTGGTGCTAGGCGTGGATGCAATGATGTGCGCTTTGGTATGATACTACTAAAGGCGTATGAATAACTGGTAAAGTAAGCTATTTATGTAGTTTTTTCTTCTTTCAAGAAGCAGTTGATTTGTGTCCAACACAAGCATCTGACAACCTTTTAGAGAATCTATTCAATGTATGCTTGTAGCTCCCCTGATGAGTGGACTGGATCCTAATATATCTACATTGGCACATGTGCTGCTGCGAGCAAATCACGTCAGAAATTTCTCCACTTTAAGATCCTTTTTTTCGAACTTTTGTATATGGTACTATTTTTCGTGTTCGATAACAGCATTGGGTGCAATCCTAACTGATAGAATTGGAAGGAGACCTCTCCTATTGGTAAGCTGGTACTCAAAATTATATGGTAAAAATATTAAAATTTTGCCTTATTCTTTAATATATAAGAGGAAATATACAATGGTCAATATGAATTACTAGATTTCGTATCGACTCCCCAACTCTGTGATTGCCTATTGGGGGGCCTTGTCATCAATGGTCAATCTTTTGCAGGAAACTCCACCATCGAGAAGATCCTAGTCTTCTGATAATCAGCCTAGGAATGGTCGGTCAGAAAGAAATAGCTGATGTTGTTGCACAATGGGGACAAGCCCATTGATTGGATGGAAGTGATTGATTTTCTTCCTTCATTGCTCATCCATGATGGGTGGTTTTATGAGCATTGTGTTTCCATTCTATGGATTTCTCCTCATAGTGTTTATTTCCTCATGCTTGCAGATAGGATCCACAACAAAATGGGTGAAGGTTAGTTTCTGCAACACTACACCAAAATCACCATTCAGGAACGGCAAGAGTTTTGGTTAGGGAACGGCTTCATACCGTACGCCTCATTTTTTATCCCATTTTTTATTCTCTTTCTCATATCTTACCTATTTTTGTTCCTCTCTCTCTCTCTCTCTCTCTCTCTCTCTCTTACTGTAAATGCAAAATCAAATGTATTTTTCCCTCTTCGGAGAGAGAGAGAGAGACTGAGTGAGAGATTCGTTAATAATAGTAGATCTTAAGCAAGATCTAACTTGTTAGAAGGAAAATCCTAATTTTCAATCTATCTTTTCATTTTCAGAGGCGAGAGAGCGACTTCCATGGTGAGATCTACCTCCTCTTTTCTAGGGTTTTGAGATGTTGCTCTTTTTCGTTTCTTCTCAGTAGCTCCATCTCTTCTTTTCCTACCAGATTTCTATCTCTGGAGCTATTTTCCATCTGAATCGATCGATCACCTCTTTTTCTTAGGGTTTGGGAGAAGCTTCTTGGTTTAAGTGGAGGAAAAAGGTTTTTTTTTTTTTTTTTTTTCGGAAATTGTTCTTACTCATATTGTTATTTTATCGAATTTTTCAATTTTTGTCCATTTTTTCAATTTTTCCGGAAGAGATTGTGTTCTTCTGTTTGGTAAAAAAGGATTTTAAAATTTTTCTGCCTGTTTGGCATGTGTGCAGTAGGGCCCCTTCATTTCAATTAGGCAAGTCTAAATAGAAGTTTCGCATTATTGCATTACAATTACTTTTTAGGGGACCTCAAGCATTATTGATCTGTCAATCTTTTTCTCATATTTAATCATCATTTATTTTTCATATTTAAAATGTCATTTGGTTTTGTGTGTGTGCAGATCTGGACTCATATTGAGAAGCTGGATGCGGAGGTGTTTGTTGAAGAGATGCATCCGCTCTTCAGGAAAGCTGTTTTTGCTGGTTTGTGTTGGCAGATTTGAGGACTTTTTTTTTTTCCTGGGTGCTTTCTATTGTACACTAATTTAGGAGCTCTTAGTTGTCACTGGGGATCAAACAATGACAAAATCAAAAGGCAAAAAAAGAAAGAAGGCAAATAGATATGCTTGCTTTGTTGGTCTTTTCTTTCTTCCTTGAAGATATTGATCATGGCCTTTGTGTTTAGGCAGTTAGAAAAGTGGGAAGCTGCATGAGGAGACTTTTATTTTTATTTTTATTTTTTGCCATCTGAAGTTATGATACCCACAAGAAACCTTGACTCTCATTTATTTTGTACAGAATTCAATAACCGTGTGTTAGAAGGGTTCCAGGTCAGCCTAATTTGGCATCAAGGATTTATTTGTGATGATGGAAGGCATGCCATTTATTCATTACAAATGGGATCTAAATTTTGTAGTATATATTTAGAAGTAGATAGGGTGGATATGGTTGCATTTTAAGTGGCATGATATTTGTCTTGGCAACTGGTTACTCGATCTTTGCTTTTTTATTTTGCATTTTTATTTTCTGAAATTAGGTTTTTCATTACCAAAATTGAGTTGGCTTCTGGTGGCCTTGATTAAAATTTGCGGTGATATATTTTAAGGATGAAAAGGGTGAGGAAGGTGAAATAGTCCTAAACTCATTGACCCACTCATTCAAGAAGCCATTTTCTTGCATGGGATTTGCCACCAAGTTGAATGGCTTGAGGAAGAATTTAAGCAGATGCAATGCTTCCTAAAAGATGAGATGCCAAACAAGAAGCAAATGGGACATCATTAACTTTTTTCAATTCTTAGTTTGGTTACTGCGACTAATTTTCTCTTTTCCTAATTGTCTATTTGTTGGCAAGGAGACAGAGATAAACTTGCCTATAAACTGCATCAAATCTGGAACTCTCTCTTTTTTGAATGGGTAGTACTCTATCAATGTGGAACATCTAGATTGCTCTTATTAATGTTACCACTTTCAAAGGACTTTCGGGTTTGTTGGGACAGGAGTGAAATTGCAGTTTAATTGTGGTCTGTAGTTTTACAAATTTCTCAAATTTAGGATTGGGAAAAAGGCTGTTTGGACACAACAAAATTACGATTTTACAATTTTCAGGTCGGACATCGGTCCCCAAATTGGACCCAATAACCCAAAGTTTGCATTGCTATGTGTTCAAGAAGATGTGATTGATAGGCCCCTTTGTGCCTCTGATTGGTCTGTGCTCCCTGTTGCTAGCAAATTACTTTCAACTTTCAAGTTGGAGTTGAATGATACACATCTTCATTTCAACGAGTAGTTCTTTGTTATGAATTGATGGATATGTCGATAATGTTTGTCGTTTTCTCTTGATTGAGCTGAATATTTTGCATCCAAATGTAATGTTGCATTGAGAGTATATCAAGACATTGACTCTTTTTTTTTTTTTTTTTCATTTTTTATTGATATATTTGGTCTCTCACCATTGATATATCAACAAATTGCTTCTTATGGCAACATCTTCTTTTGCAGGTTGATAGAAGCAGCAAGCATGCTCAATTACTTCTTATGGATGATCTGGAGGTCGCGTGGATCGATGGGGAAGTGGACTGAAATCCATGGCTACAATGCCACAATCATTACAACTAATGAGAAAACAGTAAGGGCTATTGTTTTTAATTGACGATCATTTCAAACTCAAGTTGTTCTCTCCGCCACCTTGTCTTAACGGGGTTGTTATTGGTAGATCTACTAGGATACATATTTCTCGTATGTCTCCGTATTGGTCCACTTCTAAAGCACAAGTGTGGTCCGGTGGGACCACTTGATTAGCAATTTGGACCTTACGTCGGTCGATTTTCCACATCATCAAATTGGCAAAAAGCGATTGAATTGGTTTTTGTCAAGACAAAGACATTTTAGCACCTATTTTCTAAAGTGAGAGATGAGAACAGGGTTTACAAAGGAGCATCCAAACGCACAGGATCAACTCCGTTTGGATCAAGACAACACTAGGCCACAAACATCCTTTACGAGGGTGCACCAATGGATGTGCTATGCCCCAAAAATTTCCTTCATAGAATTTATACTAACTCTGATTGAGCTAGCAAATAACCAAGGATTAAAAATAAAGCATAGCCAATGGGACACCTAATGGAAGAGCCCCATTGATTGGATAAATTATATTGTTTGGTGGAGAGGATTTTAGGTCTATTCCAAGGTATGTATGCTGTAATTTAGTTGTTCGCATTGGTTCAAGAAATCAGGAAATGATGTAGTTGTCCTTGTTTTGCATAAGGGTTTCGAATATAGGTCATGGTTTTGAGCTTTTACAAGTGTATTTGCCTTTTTGTAAGAAAATAGTTCATCACTTAATGGGCTGTCTTTCTTTTTTTTTTTTTTTTTTACACACGCACACACACCCCCACACACTCACGCCACACGCACACACACCCCACACACGACGCCATGGGATTTCACCACCGTGGGTACTAGAACCCTTGACCGGTGTTGAAACTCCGAGGAGTCTTCTGATTATCCACCATTTTGGTGGCCAATTACGGGTATGGTCCCCGATCATTTGGTCTGGTCCGGGTTTTGAAAAGCTTCATTCAGTTTTCAAAGGGCACAACATCTTTTCAACAACTCTCGAGAAAAACTTAAAATATTCACAACTAGGAGAACACAAGATTATCGAATTTTATTTTATTTTTCTTAACAAGTAATAGACTGTGTAGAGAATTTAATAATATTTCCAGGGACAACATAACATTACGAGGTATATAGCACAGAGAATTAAAAGAGTGGTTTTTATTGAAATGGAATTTGATTTCCAATGTCTTAGGTCACAATTGTTTTTTTTTTTTTTTTTTTTTTTTTAAAGGTAACGAAAGATTATTAGAAAGAGGAAGAACACAGATTTCTTGAGATGAATGGCCCGAGAAACAACAGAAAAGAAAAAAAAAGAACAAAAAAAAGAAAAAAAACGAAAAAAAACATGAAAAAAAGATAGCTCACAATTGTTGCCTCTGTGTAGTTTTTCTTTGCGGTTTCAAGAGTTGGGAGTGGTGGATCAACAATTAACGTTGTTCTTTTCCTGTCTGAGATCATGGGCATGTATTGAAAGCTATATTGATTTTGTAAAGGTTACTACCTGGCATTTGTAGGATTGAAGGCTATATTGATTTTGTAGGAGCTTTGAAGCCTAACATCGACTTTTTTTTTTTTTTGTCATTGTTGCGGGGTGTATTAGGGTCATGTAGAGTGAGACCCTTCTTACAGGGCAAGTGGATGGCGGACTCATGTAGATTATATTGGAGAAAATGGGAGTATCATTTTTTTTTTTTTTTTTTCGGGAAAGTGGACATCGCCTTGTATGTTCCATTAATCACTTTGAAATTCTGACCATTTGGGAGGGTCCCAACAAAAGATTAGGGACCTCACCTATCAAAAACCACAAGCTAAACTAGACAGACTCCTCGGCTTAAACTAGACATAAACATCGCCTTCCGAGAAAAGGCTTTGGAGAAAATGAACAGTAAAAACAATGACCACTATCCACAATGCCCCGATCAAGGACATCTTAAGGCTCGACTTAATACAAAACAAGAGCGCCTCTTACCTTCTTTTTTTTTTTTTTTTTTGACCAAAACGCTTTTTTTTTTTTTTTTAAGGCAACTATGCTTTACATCCTTAAAAGGTTGGACCCCACTGCAGCATCAAACAGGAGGCCGGGAAAAGAGAAATCAAAGAACAGACCAGGGGCAATAATCCTCTTAAGCATGGTAAAGATGCAAGGAGAGTATTTTCTTTTAACAAAGTGTTGAACAAATGTCACACATTGTATGTTCTCTTTCTCAGAGAAGGTTTCTTTTATGAAATAGGGGGATATATATGATTTCTCCATGATATAATGGGAATTTTTAAATGACTTTCCTTCAATATACCAATGAAAATACCCTGCATTTTAGAAATGGTGAAAATACTTTTCTGTCAGAATAGACTTAATAATTGTCATGAAAGCATTTTGGTTTTTGCCTAAATACTAATGTTGATATGTGAGACTTGGAATTTTGTGAGGTTACACCCTTCATAATATTCTTGTAAGAAACAAGAATCAAGCAGTTATTCCAGAAGCAGATATTCTTGTCATTATCTACAGAAATATCCACTACTCTTCAATCTCCATCAAACATACACTTATAAACATACAAGTAATTAGGATAGTGTCAAGAAGTAGATCAAATGAGGAATAATTTCTTCCTTTTCTATATATTAACTGGATAGCCAATAGGGGTTGTGCTAATTTGTAGGTAGGGTTGTCAATGGGTAGGGTCCTATTAGGCCTATTTGAATGCTACTGGTGGAGTGAAGAAGCCCCATTGATACCGCCCTGGAACTGTTGCTCTTCGGTGTATACTGAATTTTCTTGAAATTCCATTTGTGCATCTTTTTAATTTATTGGACTGTATCCTGATTAGGTTGTTCGAGTTATTGTGGCTCTTAACAATCTTTGTAGGACAAGTGGCAATGGATATCACCATACGTACGCAATCTTTCACCAGACATGGTTTAGTGTAATGTTTAATCTAAGCAAAAGGCTTGTTGGGACTTGCCAACAGCAGAAATGTTGGGGACTTTTGGGTCATGCTGGGCCTGTTTATTCAACTACATTTAGTTCTCTTGGGGACTTTATTCTGTCTTCTTCTTCGGACTCAACAAGTATGTTTCTTCTCCTGTCATCTTACTTTCTTCTCCATGCCTTCCTTTGATTATAGGCAAGTTTTTATCAACTCAGTCTGGTCAAACTTTAGAACTGAAAGGCTAAATCTTGCCATGAGTCTTAGTATCCAACATTAAAAACTGCTGCATTACTTGTATGTCTTTGAATCAAAGTTGGGTTTGGGCTGAATCATTTCATGTGTTCAAAATGCAGTGTCTTCCCTCAGTTACTTACATCCTTTTTCTTTTTTTTTTTTTCTTTTTGCTTTAAATGAAGGTTGATGCATTCAAAAATGCAACATCTTTCCCTGCTTAGGTAACTCATCTCCTTTTTGTTTTTTCTTTAAATGAAGGTGGGGAGAACGGCTATGGATCTATTCCTTCATATTCTTCAAAGCCATATGGATATGGAGGGTTTGTATTTCATATCTTAGAGTTTTGCCTCTGCTTCAGGCTAGTTATTTGGGTATTTTAATTTTTATCGAACTGCTCTTTATATATTAATTCTTTCATTTTTTAGTTCTTTCATTAATTCTTTCAAAGCCATATGGATATGGGTTTGTATCTTAGTCATGTCCTGTCATTAGTATTCCATTTATAAAAAAGAATTTTATACATATTAACAAAGTTGGGATGTCCCACACACATTCCATGGTGGTATTTGTATGTGGTGTTATTGGGACTTACAAAGGCTCTTCTTCTTTAGTATGATGCAATCATGTCTCTTGGGTTTGTGTTTTTTGAGTGCTCTTGTTTTCAAAATAAATAATGATCAATGAGATAGATGATGGTGATTTTAAACTTGAGAATCCTAACATTTGTAGTTTGTATTGTACATTAATTGGTTGGATTGATTGTGACATAGGCTTGCTTTGGAGTAGATCTTGATTTCTTCTCTTCTCTATCTGTTTCATGCATTGAAGATCCTATGTTCAACTCAAAGTCGAGTGGCCAGGCTGCTGCTTCTGATTCCCTCCAATTCGTCCATTTTAATAAGGTAAGCTATGATTCCTCTTTGACATTATGGCTGCATTTGGATGTCTCAACTTTGTTGGGCTTGCTAGATGCTATTTCACCCAAATCTATATTGGCTACATGTCGTCGACATGAAACTTCCCTGATTTCGGGGTGGAAAAGGTGGAAAAAAATGGGAACTGTCCCAGTGTAATGCGATTCTAAAAATCCTGCTGCCCCAATAGTGAAAAGGATAACAATTCATTCTCAATGAACTATCTGATAGTTCTGATTTGGAAACATCCAAAATCCAAATGCACCCATCATTGACATTCTTGAGATTGATGAGTTAGCGTTACTTGAGAAGCTTGCTTGATCTGATTAGAGGTTATCTTCTTTTTCTTTTCTTTTTTTTTTTTTTTTTTTTTTGAAAAAAAAAAAGCGGTTGCTTTCGCCGATATAACTCCAAGAGTCGGATCACAGAGGTTACCTCAAGAGAAGGGACAACAACCTAACACTTGTTTCTAGCAATCATTTTGATAAGTGGGAGAGTCTACAATGGCAGATACCAGCCCTAGGAGTGACGATACTTCAACAGATGTGGATACAGATGAGAAGAATCAAAGGGTGATGCTTCCATCTTTCTCATTTTGACTTTTCCGAAATGTTATGCCAAAAGATATGGTTTGTTCTTTCATCTGTGGGGATATGGAATTTGTGCCCTCTCCTTACACTCATTCTTTTCTACTATTGGCACTAGAATATTACACCTCTGGTGCTGTTCTAATCTCACTGATAGAAAAAAATGTGTTTGTGTCAAAAAACATGTTTGTAATCCCACAAGAGTAGAAAAAATGGGTGTAGACATACTGTTAAAGTACTGTTGAATATTGTATTTTAAAATCCTCTCTTTGGTATCGATAATTTAAGGATAATGGTTGGTAATGTGGCTCAATATGAACAGGTTGGACTGATGCTTTCGGGAATGGGAGCTAACTCGATGTTTTCAGAATGGTAAGATTAGGATATTTGTTGATTTGTTAGAATACAGATTGCTAGATCTCTTACACTATTTTAAAATCATAGATGTTAAGAATTCTTTCAAAAGAGATGAACTTGATAATTTACTTCTTTTTTCCCTTGTGCGGGATTTTAATCAATTGTACCTAAATTTGAGCTTACAAGCACTTCAGCCTTTTGACGCCACTCGCGTTAGGAGTATGCCATATAGAGGGTTTGTTTATTTATTTATAATTCAAGACCATTTTCAATTTTATTGTAATAAATATTATATATATATTTTTTGTGTAGTAATATAAATTTTGTTTAATATTCAATTTTAATTATATTGCAACATTTTTTGTTTCAAATATTAAAAAATTGCGGTTTCAATAGAATTCTTTTTCAAATCAATAGCCATGGCCTTCTATATAGCAGTGCGCTTTTGGGCTTTTAGCGGCGCTTTCTTCAACAATACAACCGCTTGAGAAAAACGCCGGTCTAACCCGCCAAATAGTTTCGATCAATGGCGCATATAAAAGCGCCGCTAAAATACCTTAGCGCCGATAAAAGTTTTAGCGACATACCCCTCCGGCGGCGCTTGACTAGCGCCGGTAAAAGATATTAGCGGCGGTTTTGTGTCTTTTAGCGGCGGTTTGGCCGCCGGTGAAAGTACTCTGTCTTGTAGTGCCATCTTCGGTGGCACATCGTCGGCAGACGGCGCTGATGGAGGGGAAAACAAATATCAGTTTGATCTAACGGTGGGCCACGCTGACGTGGACCCACCATGATTTATTTATTATATCATCTGGATGGTGGGTTGCACTGTGATGCTGGTGTTTTATCAACACCGTCCATCTGTGGCTCCAGCAGCAGATCAGCTGCTGAATATGACGTTGAAAAGTTTCATGGGCCCTAATGTATATGTTGTATACTCATCCAGTCTGTGCTGCCTCTAGCACATGGGGCCCACTTGCTGATGCGTAGATCCACACTGTCCATCCATTGGGCAGGATGGTGGGTCCCAGCAGCCTCAGCTGCCCTTTGATGTCAGCAAGTTCTGTGGTCCCAACACGAGGTATGTGTATTTCCCAAACGTCCGTCTAGGACGTGGCCCACCCCACACGTGTAGGTGGGACCCTCTTTGATGCATGTAGTCTATATTCACACCGTCCATTTGGATGGTGTATAAGGCCTGCCATGGTGATGTGGTGTCCTCACCGTCCAGACCTTGGACGGTGGGACCCACCATGATGTAAGAAATATCCACCATCCGTCCATTCTACTAGACCGGTGGGCCACACGTGTGAGGTGATATGGGTTTTATCCCAGCCGTCCATCCGTTCTGGATGGGCGGGAGCCACCTTGATGTATTTATTCTATATCCACTCCATCCACGTTGTTTGTTTTGCTGGACAGGTAGGACCCCCACCTTGAATGTATATACTTCACCTACATTATCCACACGTGGACGTGGGGCCCACACTCGATGTATATATTGTATATCTACACCGTCCAGAGGTTTAGGACGGTGGGGCCTGATGTATGTGTGTCTGTCCATGCTGTCCACATGTGGACAGCGGGACCTACATGATGTAGGTATTGTATCCACACCGACCACCCTATTTTCAGATCATTTTGAGGCCCACCATGATATTTATGTTTTATCCTTGCCGTCCATCAGTTTTTAGGCCCACTTGCTGATTGGCATGCCCCAAATGTGATGTATTCGAGGCCCATTGTGATTCATTTGAGGCCATGGGATGTAGCCCATTGTGATGTATTTGAAGCCCAAGTGATGAAGCCCATATATTGCGGCTCGTTTGATGTAGATGAGGTCCATGTATTATGGCCCATTTGATGTATTTTGAGGCCCAGATATGAGGCCCATTGTGATATGTTGGAGGCCCATTGTTGCGCCCCATTTGATGTATTTGAGGCCCAGGTGGTGAGGCCCAAGTGATGTATATGTAGCTCATGTGTAAGGCCCATAAGTGTGGCTCAATGTGATGTACATGTGAGGCCCATTGAGATAGTATGTGGCTCATGAGTAAGGCCCATCATGATGTGTATTAAGCCCTTAAGTGAGGCCCATGGTAATGTATATTAGGCCCTTATGTGAGGCCATGGACTCACTATATGTTAGGCTTTATGTGGGCCACTCCTTGGGAGCAATGTTGGTTAAATGTCCACATTGATGGACAATGATGGTTGAATGTCCACATTGTGACCTTCCCGTAGGCCTTGTTAGACCCATTCTTATCGATGCTGATTATCAATGCCAATTATCGATGCTAATTATCATTGTCGATTATCGATTATATATTGGTGCCGATTATCGATGCTGATTATCGGTGCCAATTATCAATGTTGATTATTGGTGCCGATTATCGAGGCCGATTATCGGTGTCGATTATTAAGGCCGATATCGATTATCAATGTTGATTATCGGTGCCAGTTATCAATACTAATTATGAGTACGTGACAGCATTACATCATGATACACGCCCATAAGCATCATCTGCATGTTTGTTATGAGATGTGGTTGACCATTGCATATGTCATAGGGCAGGTTATTCATGGGACTCCCTAATAGGTGAAGTCGTCCCACATGAGCGCACAATATGCGCAAGATTGATGCATGATTAGACTGTGTGACTCATGCATCTTGCATTTTGTGATATGACTACTATAGCCCTAGCAATATCTGGGCCGTAGCCTCCACAGGCATATTGTGGATGGCTAGATGGGACACGAAAAATCTTTTCTATATGGGGTGTCATAGATGTCCTTGGTTGAAAGTCCCTAAACCTTCGTAGCCAGGAGAAGCTCTAACATCTAGACCGAGTGGATACATGAGCACCCGAGTACCGAATACCAGTAGACCGCGTCTCCCACTGTGTCGTGGTCGGTTGGAAGGGGGTGTGGCCTTACTCGCCCGAGGGTAGGGGCATAGCTTGGATGAGTTTGACCAGCTCGTAAATGGGCCTGCTATCGATGTACTGGGCAGATATTGGCTGACTACTAGCCAGGCGGATAGTGAAGTCTCTTCCACTTGCATGGTTGCACGTCTAATGGGCGACGATCGCGTGTAGAGTGTACTAGACTCCGATGATGATTCCAGAGATGTATAGTACTGATATATTGACTTATTGAGGAGGAGTTATATACTTAGCATTTTACTCATTCATTCACTATCCACTCGGGCTGGTGGTGCGCAACTAATTGTTATGTGTACTTTCGCAATGACCAGGATTTCGGTTGGGGCGCATGACCCACCTGAGATCAGGAATTTACCATATTGAGTTTGGCTATCTAAATTCAAGTATGGGACTAGTTTGGATAGAAGTCCCTTGTGATGGACCCCATGGCCTACGATACTACATACTATCATCTCGACTTCACACTCCAGTTTGGTCATTTCATTTGCACTGCATATTGCATTATATCCGCGGCATATGCCATTTAGGGTTACTATGTTTATACATTTATATGGCTTAGATGAGGTAGACAGTATTCGTGGACTAGTCATGATTTGCATATTGCATTGCATCCTCAGTATATGATATTTAGCTTACTATGTTTCCGCATTAATCTAATATTGCATACTCCAATATTGTATGACTCTTGGACTTGCTAATATTTCTGACATTATATGATTTATGGATTTGTATTGTATACTTGGCACTTACCTTGTGCACACACTTACATCACCCTCTAAGCTTTCTATAAACTTATGCACGATAGATGCGTGCAGGTGGCGTTAGGTCGCAGAAGTGTTGAGCTTGGAGCATGCAGCTATCTTCTGGAGCTTTGATTATCAATATATGTATTTCCCCTTCCAACACTGTATTCAACTATTTATATTAGTGGATATGTGATGATGATGTTGCCTTTGTGATTTGGGTAAACTTGTGGTTATGCTTCTTATGAGATAAATGTATGTTGGAAAATCCTCCTTGTAGAATCCCAGGATCAGAATCTAGCGTATAGGCGCCGGGCGCCGAGAATGGGGTACTACAGAGGCTGTCGGTACCAGATTCGGTAATTGAAAATTTTGTGAGCCCGGTTTCCGAGTTTGGGTCGTGACATTACAAGTTTGAGAAATTAAAGGAATGGGAAGGAAAAAAGGAAAGAAAAAAGGACTCAATGGCCATTTATATATGAAAATAAGATGATTACATTTAAAATTCAAATGATAGAAAATGTTGTAACAATTCTCTGGCCTTCCCTAGTCGGTTCTCATAGGCTGCAGTGACGCTTACTTCTTGGCTACCGATTGAGAGATCCGACCGATATCGTCTACTTGGGAGTGTGCAGTAGAAGTTAATTTAAGGACCTATTCTTCATCCTTAAGGCATCCTGCATGTTCGTCTACGAATTCCCGCTTCAACGTCATCAACTATGCCTCTAAAGCCACAATCTTGACTTTCAAATTCTCCAACTTAGCCTTAGAGGACTTCACCACAACATCCTTGGTTATAAGTTGTCTCTGGGTAATGTCCCGCACAGAAGTCCTCTTGACTTGACCATAACTCGCTTGGCCTCAAGGTGAGCGATAACAATACCAGCATGATGGCATGTTTTTAGTAGCTCTTGGAGTTCTAGAAGAGTAGATATACTTTGGCTTTTAAGATGGCGTCTGACCAAGAAGAGACGTGAACTGATTAAACTAATCGGTTGAGAGGTATCAAAAGATCCCGTTAACCCCTTTTGTAAGAGATCGTGCAGTTCGTTCTTCATGTCCTGCAAATTGCTGGAAAGAGAGGGAGACTCGGCCACATGCACTTCTCTAGTGAGCGCTTTCTTAAGTGAAGAAATAATATCGTCCACTGGGGGAAGACCATCATTGCTGAGAGTGGGAGTAACACCCTCAGGTGTGACCGTAGGAACAGTTGGTGGGCAAGAACTAGGGCCAGCCATCTCAACCATAATTGTCTCCACGACAGCTTCAACTAGAACTACCTTGACAACTTCAACCACAACAGATTTCTTAAAATTGGCCACGCTTAGTTCGCAGGTTCCAATCGAAACTAGGTCAGTAGCCTCCACTAAAATATTTGCGATCATGCCTTCTTCGGTCATAGCCTCTGCGATCCTAACCATTTCATCAACTATCTCTGTTTCAGCTGCAGTTTCAGACTCGGCCGGGGTCCGAGTCTTCTTGATTGTTGCAGGTGGTGGGAGAGATAGCAAGGCATGGGCAAGCTTAAAGTTGAAGGGCCGAGTAGGAGATATCACAATCCTACTTCGAGTAGATGGTGCAAGATTGGATGGTGCTTGCCTCGTGTAGGGAGGGCTAGTGATGACTTCAGGAGGACTGTTAGAATGGGTGTCCTCTATACTGGCTGCTGTCTATAAATCAAGGGTCACAACTTCTGTAGCTATGGGATCAGTAGCCCTCATAATTACTGGGGTCACCACTGCTGAAGTTGGCACTGTAGTTGATGCCTTGATTGCTGGTAGAATTGCAGTCGGTGGGATTGTTGGTTTGGGCAGTCCATGTTGTTGCTGAGCCTGAACTATTTGTATTACGGCTAGTGATAGCTCCCGGGTCACTACAAGAAGAACATAAGGGAATTAAAGAATGCGCAGGCAAGTAAATCAATGCAAGCAGATATACAAGTGAGTGATCTCCACCTAAGTCAGACCGAATGGCATGGACGATCGGGTGACCTCTCACAGCTTGAGGATTTTTTATTACGGTCGCCAATGGTTTGGCGAAAGTAGGGAATGGTGGCAGATTAGGACGATAAGGTGGGTGATATTTCTAATCGAAAGGAAGGTTAGGATTATTCAATGGACTTCCTCATGGCGTTTTAAGCCTTCGTTGATTTCTTGCAAATAATCTGCGATGGTGAGGCTAGACCAATACTTCGTTCTGAAATATTTTTCGAAAGCAGATATAGCCTCAACTGAAGAGGTAGATGATGGCTAAGAGGGTAGTGGCCGATCCTCTACTATTGGGTGAGATTTAAGAGGATTGGTGTGCTAAAAAGGTAAGATAATAATTTTTGGAGGTTGACCATACCTCCCAAATCCGAAATCTTTTTCGGAGCCATTCGTTGTGGTTGGGTAGATGTGAGGATATCAAGGTGTTCCTCTGAGATCTCTTGGATCGCTGGGGCATGAACTTCATCTGTTGGAGTCGGAGAAGAAGAAGGGGCAGCCGACCTCGTTCTTACCTTACTTGATCTCTTGGTAGTGGGAGCAGGTGTCATAGCGGCACCTCTTTTCTTGCTCTTCACCATATCCAGCTAAGAGCAAAACTAAGTTGTAAGTTCTGTTGTGCTTCTTCCACCTATGAACTTGGCGTAGTGATTATCCCACCATGCAACAAAGTTATCCATCGCTCAAGGAAAGTTAGGATAACTTGGGATCATCAGGACGAGTAACTCCTTGAGGTAAAATTTGCTGAGAGTCAAATACAACTCCACATTAGTCGCTATCAATCGATCGTAATGAGGTTGGTTAAAGGAGTTGTGAGTAAGAGGGCATGGGATACATTGGATGAAGCCAAGTTGTCGAGCAACTAGTGATGGATAGTACTGCTCAATCATAGCTTTGGCATTTCTTCCTGTCTCGATCATGTCACCATAAAAGAGATTGCGACTGATGACATAACTGGTCTAGGCGTGATGCGACTGACTGACCGAATATTCATCGTTTGGCTCGAATTGCCTTGTGAGCCACCCTGGTCCATAGGTTTCCTCCAAAAAGGGCATGGATTATTGGTCTTCTTAGGATTTGTCGAGGGAGAGGAATCCTGTGAGATAATCTTCGACCGTGTGACTCTCCAAGGAGATGGGGAGGATTCAGTCGCCAAAGGAGGAATATGGTTTGCTAGCATGCGTCGGATGAGAGAAGGCCAGAAGTATGCACAAAACCACATTTCCAGGGCCCACAACAGTCCTCCTGCGGAGTGTAATTCTTTATGAGTGGCCTAATAACACTATCAAAAAATGGAGCACAAACTACAGACTATGAAAGTTTTTTTTGTTATGGATATAAATTAAGTTTTTTGCTAGGGATAAAAATTGTAGCTACTGTGCTACAGATTTAATCTCGGGGTAAAACCTACCATCCAGTAGGACGTTTTCTAAAGATTGACTGTTCTTAAGGGGCTACATGGGGCATCGCAATATATGCATTTCATCTAAGCCGCGCGTCCATTTTGACATAAGATTTCAGGACATGAGCACCATAAAGTAGGCAGATCGAAGGCTTAAGTGGACCACACCGTAAGAAATAATGGAAATTAAGTTTTTATAGTTAATATGTTGTGTGGTCCACTTACGAGCTTCTATCGGACTCATTTTTTAAATCAGCCCTAAAAGCCGTTAAAATGGATGGACGGAGTGGATATACCACTTACATCACGGTGGCCCCACGTGACCCTTAGTAGCACCACCTGTGTTCCCTCTTCCTAACCCGTTTCTTTTACCCCAAAACCCAAATGCGCCCCACGCTTTCCCTCTCACAGTCCCTCACCGTCTCCCTCACGCTTGCCCTCTCTCTCTCTCTCTCTCTCTGCAAGAGGGTTTTGTACCCCAAATCCATCTTTCCGGCGAGAGGGTTGATGCCCGGGTTGTGATGAGCCTTTCTCAGAGGAATCAATTGCTTTCATGAGAAGGAAGATACTGCAGAGGGACGTAGAGGTACTGTTTACTTCTGTTAATTTCCTTAAGTTGTTCATTTTTTTGGGGTTCACATGCAGATTGAAGTAGAAATAGTTGACAGGACTGGAACTTTCTTGGGATCCTTGTGGGTATCAAAGACCAACATGGCTACAACTCTGCTAGAAGCTGGGCTAGCAAAGCTTAAAACTTCTTTTGGCACCGATAGGATCCCAGATGCTCACCTCCTTGCACAGGCCGAGCAGTCTGCTAAAAAATAGAGACTGAAAGTAAGAAACGTTAATTCAAATGGTGCAGGACTGGTTTTTCTTCTGAAGGGTCTGCTTACAGATATTTTCAGCATATTTGGGAGAACTATGTTGAAGGACAGGAAGTTGCAAATGGTTCATTTGTTGTTGAAAGCAAACAGAATGAAGTACTTCAGGTGCTTTCATCACATTTGTTGTTGAAAGCAAACAGAAGGAAGTATTTCAGGTGGCATGTTCTACATGCAAACAGTCGGCGACCAGAAAGTGCCTGCTATTCAAAAGCAGCTTGCTTCGTTGAACCTTCAAGAAGTCCTTGTTATTGGTGCTTTTAATCCTAAGAAGGGTGATATTGTCCTTGCTCAGTTCAGTGCACATAATTCTTGGAACAGATCCATGGTAAGATTGACACTCAAACATCGTTATTTCAACTTGGAATACATTTATAATTATAAATAATAAAAAAAGCAGAAGAAAAAGAAAAAAAGCCTGCCAAAAGCATAGTTCATCTTATACGCACTTGAAAATTGGTGGTAGTCACATTTGGTAATTTTATTTCTTGGAGCGTTTATCTGCTATCTGTCACAGCAACTTGGCATTTTGAACATGCAATTAGTCTACGAGCCATATCTAGGTGGTTTTTGTTTTCCAGCTGCCTACGAACATGTCAATTCCCCATTAGACACTTTTTGGCTGGTTGATTGGATTCTATTGAAATATACTACTTCGGATATCATATGTTAAGTGAAGCATGCTCAGTACATTTTAAATTAAATTTTGCATTTCAAATAGATGTTGCTACGGCTGAAGGGTATTACAATCCACTGACAATTCGTGCATACTATATCTATTTTGATAAGTTGCATTACTAGGGTATTGTAATTTTACATTTCATTTGATTTCTCATAGTTTGTTGCTGGGACCATCTATAACAGGAAAGAACAACATGGATACTCAGTGGTCAATATTGACTTTTAGGCTGCATTTGAATGTTGGATTGAATTAAGTTGTGAACATTCATGCATTAAAAAAAAAAAAAAAGAACATTCAGTTTAATAAAAAAGTTAATGGGTGCTTCCAAGTCATTCATAATGATGAAGTTGCATTGAAATTGCAGCGTGTTGCTTTTGAGTGCAACTTGGAAGTAACATAATTGCAATTCAGAGCAGAGGAACCGTAAATATGAATGCCTTGGAAGGAAATCACAATTGGGCTATTACTTGACTTTTAATGGTAATTCGATTTGAATTGTGCATAAAAAGAAGTAATTCAACTTGATTTCACATCCAAACTCACCTTGTATGCATACGAACAGTTTTGAATTGAACTCGTCGCAATTCTCACCATCATACATGACTGCTAGTTGCCTTTTTCCCTTTTCCTTTAATGATGAATACCACAAAAGTGGTGATATTTCTTATTTTATTTTTAAGAAGCGGTAACTTGTTATTTTTCCTCACAGCATCTACCAAGGTCAGTGTCATGCACCAGAACTAAATATCGTAACTTGTTATGTTTCTTGTACTCTTTTTGCATTGTTTTTTAATGTAGGGACTTAGGGGATATTACTATGTAGTTTTTGAACTTCTCCTTGTGTATGCCGGTCACAGGTGGCCTGATTTCATCATCATATTGTTTATGAATGAAGTTACCTGCCCCGTTTAATCTGGAATGCATCAGTAGCTGTCTGCTCTTTCCTGCCTAGAGTGGTTCCTCTGTAACCACAAAATTCTATAGAATGGAAGGAGTCATTGGCCACTATGGTAAGATCATTAGGAAGGGTAAGTAGGAAATGCCCAAGATATGATGGTTTGCTTATGGCAGATGTATGTGGTTTGGGAGCACCCATCTCCATATTGTGCAAGATACCTATGGTTTGACTCCTTTTTTTTGGTGTGTTTCATATCCAACATTGTACTCATGTCTAATCCTACTCTTAGTGGAAAGACTAAAGGAATTGTGTAATACTAAGAAATGGAGGTTTTCTATCACATCTCTCTGTAACCCTCATACAGGCCAGCACATGCGACACATGCAATTATTGTTACTCAAATCCAAACAATCAGATGATCTAACTGTCTGTTCTTTTTTTGAGAAATAATTACTGACCATCAAGGATTCAAAACTCAGCCAAGTCAAATTAGTGTTTTCAACTCATAACCATTGCGAAAGGTACAGGCTCAATGCTGATCCATGGTGCAAGCCTACAGTAGTTGGGTACTCACTCTTTCTCTGATCATCCTCTCATTTGAAATACAAGCCAATACTAGATGTCAGATCCTTAACTGATTGCTGCATCATTGGTATTCAAACCCAATTCATGTCCTATGGGTTAACCTCACCAGCTTACTAGTGTAGTATTCACACAGAGAAAGCTCTCATTCTCACTAAAAGAATGCAAACTTCTCTTTCATCATCATCATCTAAGCCTTATCCCAACTAAAAGAAAGCAAGCTTCTTTCATTAATGTTGATTCAGTCTTGTACGTCAGATGTGGACCCACATCCTTATCATGTAACTAGATGTATAAATCTGGGCTTCAGACGTGCACGTGCACCACGCCACAAGAGCTTCTCACCCTTTGTACAAGCAGTTCCAGGTTTCAAACTTCAGAAATTTTATCTTTATTTCGTTCATAAAAAGCTTCAGAATTTTTATCTTTATTTCATTCATAAAAAAGCTCCTTTGTGTACCCTTAACTGTCTTTTGTTGTGGTCCTTGAACCAACACTGACGTGTCCCCATTGAACTGGGTTTGTTTGCAGCTGAGGAATCTGTTGTGGGCAACATCAAAGCATGATGTCTACCTGATGCAGAACTGTTCTGTCATGCACTGGTTGTCTCTGCTCCAAAGAGGCAAGGATACGCAATGTTGCTGGGCCAGTTTACCCACTCTGGTGACGACCATTTTCAGCTTCTGGCTCATTCAATTGGCCATGGTCCTCATTTCTGGCATAGTTTATCTTGAATTTCTGCATGGTTTATTTCACTCGTGTTAAATTATTTACTTTTGAGGGTGATTTTGTGATAGATCAACAGGAGTAGTTAGTTCTCTTGGCAACGATGAAGGCTCTCATTCTCGTCGGAGGGTTCGGTATGCGTCTGCGGCCATTGATTCTCAGCATTCCGAAGCTGCTTGTGGATTTTGCTAACAAACCCATGATTCTGCATCAGGCATCCCTTTAAAATTGAAGAAGAACATTCCTCTTTTTTTTTTTTCTCTTTATTATTATTATTATTATTATTATTATTATTATTATTATTTATTTATTTATTTTCATTATGGGCTGTGAATCTGTTTATGCATGAATTGATAATCATTTGCTTGAGTTTATGTTCTATTATTGTTTTGGGCTACTTCGTCGTTATGAATGCTTGGTAGCGCTATTAATTTTTTCATTCATTTTCTTTTTGGTCATTTGGGCTTTGAGGTGGGGCATCGAGCCGAGTTGAGTCGAGGTGGACCAAGCTTGGCTCGGCTTGTCCATGTTGTACTCGAGTTCGAGCTCGAGCTCAACATTGAAGCTTGGCTTGTTTGCCAAATTGTCGAGTCGAGTTAGTGGTTCGAGTCGAATCGAGCTCGAGCTTGTTGGGTGAGAGAGTAATGGATTCCGTTCTTAATCCTCCTCCATTGATGAAAAATTCAAAAATCTTAGGGGAATCAAAGAAAAACCTGATGAAAAAACCAAACAAAGCTTCGAATTGAATGAGGAAACCTGTAAGAACCGATCTGTTCTTGATCTTCTTCCACCAACAGAAATCCAAGTACTTAAAAAGAAATAGAGCAGAACACAGATCAAAAATCCAAGTAAAGAGCTCTAGCCAATCAAATCATTGGATTTCCTTGAAGCTCTAACAAATTTGAGAAGAACCCATCTCAAATTTCTTGGGTTTCTCACCCAAGAAGTAGATTTCAAGAGATTGAAATCATACTATTGTGGAGCTGAAATGAAAACTAGTGGTGGTGGTTCGGGTGGGCGTGCGGCGGTCGGGTAGAGAAAGAGAAGAAAGGGAAAGGGAAAGGGAAATGGGGTGCGTGCGGTCGGGTAGAGACTCTAGGTTTTTTTTTTTTTTTTAAAGTTAAAAGTTAAAACTTATATTAATATAATATATATAATTATAATATTTATTATATTTATTAATCGAGCCGAGTCGAGCTCGAGTCGAGTTGAAATGCCCCCTAGTCGAACTCGGCTCGAACTCAACTCGAGCTTCAAATAATTAGCTTGACTTGGCCTGAATCGGCCATTCAAGCCGAGTCAATCCGAGCTGACTTGAGCCGAGTTGAGCGAGTTTTTCGAGCTAGCTCGACTTGTGAACAACCCTATTTGGGCCTTATTAAAATGAATGTCTCAATTTAATTCACTTGTGCAACCGAATGCAGTTGTTCCTGTATTATATTTTCTCATAGATAATAGAAGAATAAACCATGGGTCTCAATCATATGCACTTGGGTTCATCGTGACAAGGACAGGCACAATGCCGGTAATCTAAGCCATTGAATTAATGGAGTGTTGATCATGGGGCAACCAAGAAACATGAACATGGTGGAACTCAAAATCACAGGCTCTAAGTCAAGGGGAGAAAACATGGTATATTTTCTCACGTGTCCATGGCTACACTGCATGATGTAATTTTTTTAGGGGTGCGTCTTTATCGAATTGCTTGTGAATATAGGAGATGAAGCAGTTTGATGCCAAATAATTGCATTTTCACTGAACAAATGGGGATTGACTTTTAAAGTGCTATAATAATCATGCAAAATATCTTCTTCATGAAACTAAGTACTGTCATTGTTAATAGTCGTTTGATTGAGAACTTCTTTATTCCATGAGTGTGATATGATTAATAGTATAGTATAAGCATGGGTATCAAAATACTTTGCCACTGGTTATATCTTTCAATCAAGTTCCATTTCCACGATATTCTCATCTTGGAAATGTTCTTTATAATCTTGCTTAAGAGGCAACCCTTTTCAGTTAATGGGGTCTGTGGTTGAGGCAAGGAGTCTTGCTTGATTTTGCCTCATTCTTACTGGTTATGACATGCCAGTGATGTCATAATTTCACAGACATAAGATTTCACGTACAAAAGAAAAAGAAAAAATGTGGTGCTTCTTTGGTAATATTTTTAGTAGCAGAATTTTCAGATTTCTTTCTATTCAGCAATGCTTGAATTATTGGCATCAGAAAGCTTCTCTCAAAGTGCAAGTTTTACTTTGCCTAGCCCCTCACAAAAATTCAGTGTTTCAAATAACGCCCGTAGCGTACGCTACATAGCGCAGCATGGCCGTAGCGTCCCAAATAGTGTAAATCCCCTGTAGCGTACGCTATAGGGGTCGTAGCGTACGATACAACTACATAGCGTCTGTAGCATAAGGTACAATGTATTTTTTTTTTTACTATTTTAGTTTTTTATTATTTTTTCGGGTTTTCTTTATTTCTAATGTTGAGAAATGTGACAGTTGTATTGTACTTGATACTTTTAACCTATGTGATTTTTATTTCTTTTCATAATTATGACTTGTGGTTTCAATTAGACATTATTAATTAAAGTGGTTTGCTTATAAAGTTGTTGATGTGATAATTATTTGATTTGGCTTATATATGTGTATTGGCTTTTGATAAATGATAACTAATAACTTTTTTTAACATGCTTATAATTGATAAAAATGAATAATCTTTTAGGCATATATATATATATATATATATATATATATATATATATATATATATTCACTATTTATTATATTTATCCTATTTTTAAATTAAAAAATAGAAGTATCGTGTAGCTTATGCTACACACTATGTATTTACGCTATACACTATAGAGGGCTGAGCGCTACGTATCACGCTACCGCTATTTAAAACACTATAAAAATCATAAGGCAGTCTGCTATTCACAGTGGGCCTAATGACCCCTTTTGATTATTAAGAATCAAACAGGTTGCTCAAGAGAGGGAGGGATTTCCAGGTAGCATGATGTTCACAGTGGTTCCCATGAGGCAGTATGTTATTCACAGTGGGCTTGATGTCTCCCATTAGAACATTTTGGATGATCGGACCATGGGTGCCACATGTACAGAATCATGCACGTGAGCAAATTGTACATCGACTAATGTGTAGGGCCCCATAATTTCTCTCCTACATTGGATGTTGTCTTATTTGCCCACACATTGTCAACTGCTCTATTCTTCTTGGGGAAATTATATCATGGGGTTTTCTTTGGCTGTTCGTCAGTAAACATGCTGGTGATTGGAACCCGGATAACCTTGGCAACAATGACTTTAAAGGTCTCTACAGATACAAGCTATAGTAAAATCATTTTTTTGGCAGTGAATGTATAAATTCCACCAATGAAGTTCGATGAAGAGAAACATATTGATGTATAAATTCTTATTATTTTTTCCTTTCCTTTCCTTTCCTTTTTTTTTTTTTTTTTTTTTTTTTAAAGATCAAGATGAACTCATTTTGGATATACTAGTCAATCTCTAGTTTTGAACCTCTGATTTGTGGACAAACTGTAAGGTATTTTTCATTTCTCAATGTTGTATATCATCCATCACACTCTACCAGAGTATCAAACTGAATGGACTGAGGGTAAACTGCATAAATGCATGGAGAGCAAAATTACGACTATAATATTTATATATCAACCTCAAGCTTAGAAGTTCCTGTACCTTTTCTCTTTCATAAGGTCATCTATAAAACTACTGAAGAGATTAATGTCCTTTTTTTGTACTGTTGCCTATCCAAGCATGCGGTTGTTGATAATTGTACATTTAGTCATGCTTGAAGTTAAAGTCTGCTACTGAACGTGCTTCAAAAAGCCTTCAGTGGACGGAATTGAAGTAATGGTTGTTGCAGGCCTTCTACAGTTTGCTGATATCTTGCAATCTAGCATGAAAGCAGCACTTAAGGAAGACACAGATTGGTATAACCAGTTCATGCCTCTCGAAAGTGGTAATTTTCCTTGCTGATATTTTAGAAAGCTATAACATTTTGTTGTCATGCCGTTCATATATTGCATGTCATTGTTTCTCTAAACATACGTAAGTAATGCAGCTGGTCATAAATCGACCTTTGGTTGTCTGTGCAGCAAGTGATGGATGAAGATGGCTCTATCAAAGACTGGTGTGTTCTCTACCAGAGGTTCAGATCATGTGGACATTGTGATTTTGGGCATAAGGCCAAACTGTTTTAGGATTAAATAGATGGACGATCAGGCTGTTATAGACAGATGTCTTAAATCTGTCTGGTGGTCTGTCAATGATATCGATAGGACTGTCGATGATATTGAGACTGTCATCGATAGGGTCTCGATGCCATCGATAATTCACAGTATTTTCCACCCCTGGTCGCTGGACAATTTTGGTCCTGTTTCGATATCATCGAAGGACTGTCGATGATATCGAAGCTGTTATCGAGGTTGTCATCGAGAGTGGCTCGATGACATCGACGAGTTCCGCAGATGCGATTGCGGAAACGCAGATTTTGCAGATTTTATTTCCTATTTGGATTCTACCTCTTTCTATTCTTATATAAAGGAGTGTATCCGGGATTGGGGAGGTAAGATGGTATTCTAAGGCTTTCTAAAGTAGTTCCAAGGGTTTCTAAAGGGATTTTAGGGTTTCTAAAGGGTGTAGCAAGGGTGAGATTCGAGGTTGTTCGAATCGGGTAAGTCCTCTCTCTTTGTAATTTCTATTTTCATAGTGGAGATCTGTCGCTTTGTGCCGTGGTTTTTCCCGCAGGGTTTTCCACGTAAATCATGTTTCTCTTGTGTGTGCTTGGTGCCATTAGATTGCTATCCTAGATCTAGATCTGTGTGATTCCGCAGGTCAAAATCCCCAACAAGTGGTATCAGAGCAATCGGTTGGGGCACAGATCTGAATCTGCAGGATTAGTAATAATGGCGAGCACCAGGTATGAGATTGAGAAGTACTCAGGAAAAAATAATTTTGAATTATGGAAGATCAAGATGATGAGTTCCTTAATCAAGCAAGGCGAAGATGGTGCTCTTGAGGAGCGAAAGTCTACTATGAAAGATGATGAATGGAATACTCTTGATAAGAAAGCTTTATCATCGATCCGTTTATGTCTCACGGATGAGGTTCTCTACAATGTCATGAGGGAGAAAACTGCGGCTAAGTTATGGACGAAGTTAGAGGATGTTTATGCGAAGAAATCCTCTGAAAATCGTTTGCACTTGAAGCGGCAGTGGTATAACTTCAAGATGGCAGAGGGTGGAGATCTGGAGGCTCACATCAGCAACTTTAATAAATTAGTTTACAAATTGCTGGATATGGAGGAAGTGATGAAAGATGAAGAACATGCATGTATGTTGCTGAATTCTCTCCCGGCGTCTTTTGAGGCATTCAATGACACTATGTGTAGCACGAACAAAACCCTGAGTGTCGATACGGTTATCTCAACCCTTCAAGGGAAGGCTATGAGACAACTAAATAGGGACATGGGGACGTCTTCTGATGCACTGTTTACAGTGGGTAGGAATTTCAACAAGGCTGTGTTCTTCGGTTCTAGATCCAAATCCAAGGGCAAGGGCAAAGGAAAGGTAAAGTGCTGGAACTGTAGGAAGGAAGGACATGTGAAAAAGGATTGTGAAAATCATAAATCGAAGAGAGAAGATTCTGAGGCTTCGTACAGGGAGGCAAATGTTGCCACGTCAGATGGATCGAGTGGATGTGATGGTGATGTTTTATCTGTGTCTTTGTTCAGATGGTCATACGATGATCGTAAGGATGAGTGGATGCTAGACACGGGCATCTTTTCACATGACTCCTCATCGGAGTTGGTTCGCCAGCTATAACGAGTGCGATGGTGGACAGGTGTTTATGGGCAATGGCTTTGCCTGTAATGTTGTGGCTATTGGTACGGTGTGCATCAAGATGTTTGATGGGGTGAAGCATACCTTGACTGATGTCAGGCACGTTCCTGATTTGAAGCAGAATCTGATTTCTCTTGGTGTGCTTGAGGCAAAAGGATGCAAGTACATAAGTATTGATGGTGCTCTTACAGTATCCAAGGGGGCATTGGTAATCATGAAAGTGCAACGACTCGGTAACTTGTACAGGTTGATCGAGGGCACTTCAAAAGGTGGAGCTGCAGTGGATATAGCGGATTCCACCTCTACACGTGTGTGATATGTTGGGTATGGCCACATGAGCAGGTAGGGCAAGAAGGTTGAGATGTGCGGACAGGGATACAGAGCAGGTGGAGCAGCCACCTGTGAGAAGAATCACACAGCATGATCGCAGGATATCGGCGAGGTACATGGACGACTCCAATATCGAAGGGGATTCATCTTCTTTTTAGATGACTCTAGATGAGCCTAGTGCTAAGAAGTGTAAGGTGATTATGGGCGATATGATGGATTCGTTGTACCAGACCGACATATGGGAGCTGGTGGAGTTTCCACTGGGCCGGTGAGCGGTTGGATGCAGGTGGATCTTCAGGAGGATACAACATAGATACAGGGCAAGGTTGGTAGCAAAGAGTTATGCTCAAAGAGAAGGGATCGGCTTCTCAGAGATATTCGCACCGACGGTATAATAGGTGTCTATTAGATCCATAATTGGCGCTGGTTGGCCCATGTGATCTTGAGCTGGAAGGATGGATGTGGAGTCTGCACTTCTGCAAGGGAAAGTGAAGAGCAGATCTACATGAAGCAACCAGAGCAGTTCAAAGTTAAAGGGGCTAAGAAAAGACTTTGCAGGAGGTCGTGGTTCGGCAGTGGTTTGATTCCTTCATGGTGAGTCAGGAATTGATGACATGTAGATCGCCAATTATGACATGTCTGAAATCAATGTACTGAAGACTCGGTTAAGTGGGACATTCAGGATGAAGGATCGGGGGGCTGCAAAGATGGTTCTCGGCATTGAGACTGAAGGAGGAGTAGGCTTTGGTAATCACAGGAAGAATACCTTGTATGTAGGTATTAATCAAAGATGTGATGGGCCAGGTAAAGTCGGAGAACGTTTCCTACGCGTCTCTCCTCAAGTTTTTCCTCAAGACATGTCCCAAAACAGATGAGGAAAAGCAGGATATCTCATGAGCCTTATTTCGAATGCGGTTGGTAGTGTATGCCATGGTCTGGATTAGACCAACTATTTCACAGGCTATCAGTGTTGTGAACAAGTACCCCGACAAGCAATATTGGGTAGCGGTGAGATGGTAAGAAGACTACGTCTTTTCTTTTGGGAAGACAGGAGCAAAGGTGGTTGAGCATATGGATTTAGATCTGGCAGACATGATCAACAAGAATGTTCCTGCAGAGAAGTTCAAGTTCTGTGCAACTTCTCTGGGCTTGGCGATGGTGTAAAAGGAAGACGGAGTATGCACGAGATGCTATGATGTGATGAAGAGATAAGAGGAGGTCAAGAAGCTACACGGATGAAGATTGAAGATATGGTGGAGATTGTTATAGATAGATGTCTTAAACTGTCTGGTGGTATGTCGATGATATCGACAGGACTGTCGATGATATCGAGGCTGTCATCGACAGGGTCTCGATGTCATCGATAATTCACAGTATTTTCCACCCCTGGTCGCTGGATAGTTTTAGTCCTGTTTCGATATCATCAAAGGACTATCGATGATATCGAAGCTGTTATCGAGGCTGTCATTGAGAGTGGCTCGATGACATCGACGAGTTCCGCAGATGCGATTGCGGAAATGCAGATTTTGCGGATTTTGTTTCCTATTTGGATTCTACCTCTTTCTATTCTTATATAAAGGGGTGTATCCGGGATTGGGGAGGTAAGATGGTATTCTAAGGGTTTCTAAAGTAGTTCTAAGGGTTCCTAAAGGGATTTTAGGGTTTCTAAAGGGTGTAGCAAGGGTGAGATTCGAGGTTGTTCGAATCGGGTAAGTCCTCTCTCTTTGTAATTTCTATTTTCATAGTGGAGATCTGTCGCTTTGTGCCGTGGTTTTTTCCCGCAAGGGTTTTCCACGTTAAATCTGTGTTCTCTTGTGTGTGCTTGGTGCCATTGGATTGCTATCCTAGATCTAGATCTGTGTGATTCCGCAAGTCAAAATCCCTAACACAGGCGTGTGTACATGCAAGCATGCACATGTACTAACAATTGAGTGCTTGATAGCTAATTCAGATATTTGCATTGAGAATCAGTTAGAATTTGTTGATTTACATTATTGGAAGCTTATGCATGGTTGTAGGTTTCAAAGAAAATACTTGTTGGAAGGTATATCTTCAAATTATCAGTTCATCTCTAGTAATTGACAAGAATTTTGTTGTTTTAATTGGTTGGAAGTGTCTAATTCTCATAGACTGTCATGTATTCATTCGTATTGTTACGTGTAGGTATGGGTATGGTTCATTTTCTATCCAAGTAATCTAAGACTTCTTTCAACAGGTACTATAACGAGTTTAAAAAATCTTACTTAACATGTTTTATTCTTTTCTTTTTTCTATATCAAGTTAAAAAGATCTTACTAGCAATGGATGCAGACTGCGTCCTACCCCCGCCCGAACGGTAATCTGTCTGAGCAGGGCTCTGTGGGGCTCACCTTGATGTAAGTGTTTTATCCACGCCATTTATTGATTTTCTCAGATCATTTTAAGGTATGATCCTAAAAATGAAGCAAGTCCACTGCTCCAGCGGACCACACCAAAGGAAGTTGTAGTGATAATGACACCCGCCTTAAAATGAAATGAAATGAAAAAAAAGAAAAAAGAAAAAAGATGAATGGCGTGGATAAAACACTTACCTCATGGTGGGCCCCACAGAGCCCTGCTTGGACGAATTACCGTTCAGGCGGGGGTAGGATGCAATCCGCGTCCCTTGTGAATAGGTTGAATGGTAAAAAACACTTATGGTGGCCCTTAGAAAGGTTTCAACGGTGGGTGTCATTATCACTATAACTTCATTTGGTGTGGTCCACTGGAGTTGTGGACCTGCTTCATTTTTAGGATCATACCTTAAAATGATCTGAGAAAATCGATGAATGGCGTGGATAAAACATTTGCATCATGATGGGCCCCATAGTAATGCAGGGGCATTTTCACAATGGGCTCGAGTGAGGTCGCTTGTGGGATGCAGGGGCACACTCGGGGTGGGTGCGGCCCATAAGGAGGTCTCGTGTTTGAGACTTCTCACCAGGAGTGATTAATGTACATTTCACACCGGGCTCGACTGGGGTAGCCTGTGGGATGCAGGGACACACTTGGGGTGGACGGCCCATGTGATTTGGGGCCCACGAAGGGGGTTCGGCCGAGGTCTTAAAACCCATGAGATGTGGGGCCTGGGCTATGAGATAAATGGATAAATTCGCCATACTCTAACATTTCGAGCTTTTAGAGCAAGTGGTTAATTGTCCCGCATCAAATTGGTATCAGAGTGGGAGGTCTCGGGTTCGAGACTCCTCACCGGGGGTGATTAATATAGGGACATTTTCACACTGGGCTCGAGTATGCTCACTTGTGGGATGCAGGAGCACATTCGGGGTGGGTGTGGCCCACGGAGGAGGTCTCGTGTTCGAGACTCCTCACTAGGGGTGGTTAATGCGCATTTCACACTGGGCACGAGTGGGGTAGCCCGTGGGATGCGGGAACACACTCGGGGTGGGCGACCCATATGATTTGGGGCCCGCGAAGGCGGTTCAGCTGAGGTCCTAAAACCCATGTGATGTGGGGCCTGGTCTATGAGATAAATTGATTAATTCGTCATACTCTAATAGTTCGAGCTTTTAGAGCAAGTGGTTAATTGTCCCGCATCACATAGCCTTGCTCCATCTCGTTCGGGTGGGGTAGGACACAATCTGCGTCCACTAGCAATGGTCAGAGACATCATTATTATATATTTTTTAAATAGAAAATTGCTATGGATGTTGGCCATAGCCCTTGATCTAACAACTGTAGCTATTGTTAACTTCAACCCATTGTTACTGATGTAGTGGTACTTTTAGCTACAAATATTGTCCATAGCAGTATGTACATTTCGCTACAGAAAGTATGACTACAGATCTAATTCGTACCTATTGGTTCTATAATTATAGATTAAATCCATAGCAATGGCTATGGTCTTGCTATGAACTATAAACTTAGCCATAGGTCTTTAGCTATGACTTATATCCGTAGCCGTTGACCATTTTTCCGGTAGTGTAAAGACTTCGGTATAAATGGCCAAGAACATAAGGTGCCAAAGCGATCCTATGGCCTTGGGCTAGCTGTTCAACTAGAGCGACATATTTGGAACTGACCTGAAGGGCACTAACGTAAAGAAGATGCCGACAGATCCAGAGACAGAGAAAGGCTGTGTGTTCTTTCTTCTTCAACGGGACCTCAAATTTTTTTTTTTTTAAGGCAACAGAACCGAAATTCATTAAAAGAAGGGAAAACTATAAAACAAAGAAAGAAAATGAAGGAAACAAACAAAGAGAACAGGCAATGAGGCTGTTGAGATAGCAGACATGCCCTATCAACCTAAAAAAGTAAAATCGAAATTAGCCAAATCCCTCAAATTAACAGCCCATTCTAGAACCATCTTCTAGCCTTAGCCCCCACAACAATAACTTGGGAAGATTTATCATTAAAACATCTATCGTTTCTCTCGGTCCAAATGGCCCACCACAATGCGAGAATCGCCATGCGGCAAACAACAGTTTTAAGCCTTCCAAACTGAGGGCCATGCCAAGCCGCAAGGAGGTCGGCAGTAGTTTCAGGATTGCACCAGTAGATCGAAAACCTGTGGCAAATATCTGTCCACAAAGGGGAGAAGAAGGGGCAATGTACCAAGAGATGATCGACCGATTCAGCGTCCCACATACAGCACACACATATATTCACTAACTGCAGCCCTCGTTTGACCAGATTATCGATCGTAAGGATTCTGTTCCAACCCGCAAGCCATTCGAAAAAAAGGAACTTAGGAGGAGACAAATATTTCTAGAGATAAGGATTGGCCTGGCGAAGATGGGGAGCAGGAGGGAGAACGAGAGAATAGAGGGACTTGACAGAGAAATAGCCAGATTTATCTAAATTCCACCCCACTTCATCGGGCTGATTATAGAAGGGAACAGACTTGGCAAGAAGATCATGCAAAATCGTATACTCATCGATTTCTTCATCCTTCAGATTTCTAATGCATGAAATAGACCATACAACTAGCGGCGTGGAAAAGGAATAACATCTATTGATGAACATGTCTTTGTCGGGAGAAAGACGATAAATTCGGGGAAAACGGAACATGAGCAGGACGTCTCCAACCCAAAGATCTTTCCAAAAACAAATGGTAGAACCAATACCGAGGACATAGCTACAGTTTTCTATCACCGGATTTTTTGTGGCCAAAATCCCTCTCCAAATATAAGAAGCCTTATAATATGACGAATCAGAAGGCCACCATCCGCCCATGGAATAACCATATTTCCCTTTGACAATCGAGGTCCATAAAGCATCCTTATGAGTGGCAAATTTCCAAGCCCATTTCCCTAACAAAGCCGCATTCATAACTTTCAGATTTTTCACATTAGTGCCTCCTTCCTTGAATAAATTGCAGACCTGGTTCCATTCGAGCAGATGAAATTTTGATTGATTCTCCTTCCCGAACCAGAGGAAATCCCTTCTAATATTATCGATCGTCTTCCTAATTGAGGGGGGCAACGGAATAGAGACAAAATATAGAGGGAGAGAAGAAAGGGCAGATTTTATTAGCGTCAACCGCCCACCCAAAGATAAATAATGACATTTCCACGTCGCCAACTTTTTATGGAACTTGCTAACCACTGTATCCCACATGCATTTGGGAGGGGAGTCGACTGCCAGAGGAAGACCCACGAAAGATGTCGGGAAGGAGTCCACCTGACAACCAAGCAGGTTGGCAAAAGATTGAGTCGTCGAGATTAGCACATTGATCCCTAAGATCTTGGATTTACTCATGTTGATTCTCAGCCCCGACACTGCTTCAAAACAGCGCAACGTAGTGAGAAGATTACTGATGAACCTGCCCTCTGGTCAACATCTAAGACAACGCTTCTCCAACAATGATGAGGAGGAGGGGGGATAGAGGATCCCCTTGACGAAATCCTCTAGAACTTTTAAAGAAACCCTTAGGAGAACCGTTTAAGATAATAGAGAAATGAGCCGAGCTGATGCAGGCCTTGATCCACCTTCTCCATTTGATTCCGAATCCCATGCGAGTCAGCATGTAAAGAAGAAAATTCCAGTCAACATGGTCATAAGCTTTGGCTACATCCAGCTTACAGAAAATCCCTTGAGATGAAGATTTATGACAGGAATGAAGGACTTCATTGGCAATAAGAGCTCCGTCCAAAATCTGCCTGCCTTTGATAAACGCATTTTGGTGAGGGGATATGAGACTACCAATAACCTTTGAAAGATGAGAATATAAGACCTTAGCTAGGATTTTGTAAGGGCTCCCCACAAGACTGATTGGGCAGAAATGGGAGAAAGAAGTGGCCCCTGCGAGTTTTGGGATCAGAGAAATGAAAGAAGCTTCTAATTCTTTTGAGAGCCTTCCTCTGACGTGAAACTTGTGAAGAAAAGCCATAACGTCGTGGCGGACAACGTCCGAAAAAGTCTGGTAGAAGCTCATAGGAAACCCATCAGGCCCAGGGGACTTATCCCCCCCCTAAAGCATCCACAACAGCTTTAACCTCTAACTCTGTAAACTGAACCTCTAGAGAATCTTCCACCGACTTCTCCAATGTGGGGAACACTATATTATCAAGGAGTCTTTTCCAATTTTCATCAGTGAGGAGGTGTTAAAAATGAGATATGGCGATACGTTCGATCTCCTCTTTGTCTTCAATTTTGTTACCATTATCAGAAATGGCCGTAATTGTCTTTGCCCTAGCCTGCATATTGGCCATGTTGTGGAAAAACTTGGTATTTTGGTCCCCATTCGCTATCCATCTCATTATGGATTTGATCCTTTAGGAAGTTTCCTCTTCAAGGGCGATATTCGAAAGATTCTGGATGATGCCAACTCTCCTGGATAGGGCTTCATTGGAAAGCGGGGCAGTCTGAACGTCGACATCTATACTCTATAAATTGGACAACAGAGATTGAACTTCTGCCTCATGTTTTTTAAGAACCTGATGATGCCAATCTGTAATCCTAATTTTGAGAAGTCTAATTTACATAATAGCCTGTGCCTTGCGTAGCCCTCAACCTTAAAACTAGACCACCATTCAGCAATGTTTTGACGAAGAGAGTTAGATTGAAACTAGGAAGCGTTACATTTAAAAGGTTTCGGGCCCCAGTTATCATCCACCACTGAGAGAAGGATAGGACAATGGTCAGACGTCGTCCTCGGGAGAGCCGTTTACTGAAGATTCGGGAAGGACTCCATCCATTCGGGCGAGACAAGAAATCTGTCCAGGCGAGATTGGGTGGAGTTGACCTGGCCATTGGTCCAAGTGTAATAAGCTCCAAGTAAGGGGAGATCAATCAGTTGTTGCTGTTGGATCCAATCCGAGAATTGAAGCATAGCAGGAGTCGACCTTCTCGTTTTAGAGTGATCTTTAGTAAACCGAGTAATGTTAAAATCGCCCACCACGCAAGACGGTCCACTGAAAGACTGTCTAACCCGATTTAGTTCTATCCAAAAATCATCCCTGACTGCATCATTGTTAGGCCCATAAACAACAGATAAAAGATAAGTAAGAAGAGAGCACTTATCTTGAAGTTTGACAGTCACCGACTAGTCGCCATATTCAGAGGATAGAAGATCCAAGTTGGAAGATTTCCAAGCAATGATTATACCACCCGAGGAGCCGACGACATCTAAGGACACCCACCTGGCATCATTCGCCTTCCATAAAGTAGCAAGCAAGCTATCTTTTAAAATAGAAACTTTCGTCTCCTGAAGACATATGACATCCGAGTTGCATTTGTTAATTGAAGCTTTAATCAGTCTCCTCTTGTGTTTAGAGCCCACACCCCTAACGTTCCAAGAGAATATCTTCATTGACTAACAATGCTACCCCGGGTACCCTGTCTCCTGGTTTTATTCGATGAAGATGAAACAAACCCCGGACTTGCTTTCAGACGTTGTAACTCACTGTTGGAGGACATCTTGGCTAATAGTTTACCAGACGAGGGGCGCTTAAGCATGAGTCTCCCCCTATTCTCAATACATTGAAATAGAGCAACATAATATTCTAAACGATCTCCAAGGGACAGACCAAGAGAACGCCCTACCTTTCCCATGGCGTCTCTGATCCATTTATTTTTTTGTATCTTAGCAAGAAGATCGGCCCTAGTAGCTTCAGAAGAAACTTGCTCCACCTGATTCTCAACAATCATCTGTAAGGGTTCTGCCATCATGGCATCTGTAGATATGTTTTCTTAGAAAAGCATGATCAGACCCAGTTCCGAGTCGGCCACCGAATGTGGGGATGAATAGGAAGGGGAAGACGGTCGAGATAAGTATTCGGACGCACTATCTGTCACGCCCCAAACTCGGAAACCGGGCTCATAAAATTCCTGATCACCGAATCCGGCGCCGACAACCTCCATAGTACCCCATTCTCGGTTCCCAGCGCCTATACGCCAGATTCCGATCCTGGGATCCTAAAAGGAGGATTTTCAGTATGATTTTTTTTTTTTTTTTTTGTAATGGAGCATAACCACAAGCATAACCAAGTCACAAAATAACATCACCACATATCCACTATAACAAAACTTCAAGTACAATGCAGAAAGGGAAATACAATATGAAGATATCAAAGGAAACTCCAAAAGCTTCAGAAGACTGCTGCACGCTCCAAGCTCAACGCTACTGCAACTTAATGCCACCTGCACGCATCTATCGTGCATAAGCTTACAAAAGCTTAGAGGGTGGTGAAAGTGTGTGTAAGGTAAGTACCAAGTATATAATATCAGAGTAATGCGGAAATATGCGGTAAGTCCATGAATGCTATCAGCTATACCAAAACTATGTAATGCAAGGCATGAATGCTATCGGCCATACCAAGGCCATGCGATACGAGGCCTATGTAGCCAAATGTCATATGCAAAATGCAAAGCAAGCGTGTCAGTACTCATCAAGTACACATATCAGTACAGTTCCTCTCTGGATATCATCGGGGTCTAATACACCTCACACTGACTGCCTCCTCCCTAGCTGCACAGTCAAGTAAGTGGAAGAGACTACACTATCCGCCTGACCAGTAGTCTGCCAATACCTACCCAGCTCGTCGATAGCGGACACATTTGTGAGCTGGTTAAACTCAGCCTAGCTTATAGCCCCCTCACTCAGGCGGATAAGGCCACACCCCCTTCCAAATGACCACGACACAGTGGGAGACGCGGCCTACTAATATTCGGCACTCGGGCGCTCGTGTTTCCACTCGGTCTAGACATTGGAGTATCTCTTGGTACCAAAAAGGTTCTGAGACTTTCACCCAAGGACATCCTAAGTGCCTACAGTGCTAAAATAAAGTATTTTCGGTATTCGATGCGGCCATCCACGATGTGCCTGTGGAGCCACGACCCTGATGTCACTAGGGCGTGCAGTGATCAAGTCACACATATGTGAGATGCATGAGTCATACCGTACAATCATGCAACAATCTCACGCGTACCACGCGATCATGTGGGGTACTCCGTCTCATAAGAAGTCCCGTAAATGTCTCAGCCCAACGGCTTATGCTATGATCAAACATTCCTCATATCAAGCATACAAATGATGTGTGTGGGTATGAATCATGGAGCTATACTAAGCATGTTATAAAGTGGTGAACTATCAAGAAGTATGGGCCTACTAATGGGCCCTAGGGAGAGTTATAATGCGGACATTTAACCAACATTATTCTTACAATGTGGACGTCAAACCAACATTACTCCCAAGGCATGACCTGTCATCAAACATTATTACACACACTATGGAGGAATCGCTCATTGCAATGGACCTTAAGGACATCCTGTTGGGCCTCGACCCATGGGCCTTAGATATATCAAATGGGCCGCATCATATGGGCCTTTTATAAATCAAGTGGGCCGCATCAAAGGGGCCTTATGTACATTGCAATGGGCCATATCTCATGGGCCTTTGAATACATCATAATGGGCCTCGTAACATGGGCCACAAATACATTGAATGGGCCTAAACACATGGGCCATATATACATCAAGGTGGGCCTCAACAACGGCCACACTTACACATCAAAGTGGGCCTCACTAGCAACCACAAGTACATCGAATGGGCCCCATAACGTAGGCCTTATGTGTATCAGATGGGTCAAACCAATTGGCCCCATGTATATCAAAAGGGTTGCTCCAAATAAGTGGTGATAATGATTTCCATCATTTAAAATTCCTAAGGCCCATCATAACGTATATTTCCCATCCAACCTGTACCTAAGTTAACATAAGGATAGATGAAGTGGAACAAACATTATTTTAATCGGAAGCTACAAAAATGGGTGGACGATTTGGATACAATACAAGCATCATAGTGGGGCCCATAGAGGCCCACTATCAGGTATATTATACAAAATATAATATATATATATATAGTATATATATATATATATATACAATATATATATATACCTATATATATACACATACACACAACCACCCCACACAAGCACACACGCTCACACATGCACTCACACACGCATACACACGTGCATACACACACACATGCACACACACGCATGCACACACACACACACACCCACACGCCCACCGTCCCTCGACGGTGGGACTACAACACATATGACATGGAGGGCTCCACCGTTCATGCGGACGGTGGAACGAAACACGTACATCATTGTGGGTCCCAAGTGGGGCCCACCCTTATGTTTATCTTCCATCCAACCCGTTCATAAGGTCAGGCAGGCCTGGACGAAGGGGAGAAACAAATTTCAGCTTGATCCGAAACTTCTGTGGGCCCAAAAAGTGTTTCAATGGCAGATGGTTCAATTCACACTATTTCCTGTGATGTGGGCCACCTGAGCTTTGGATGGGTCTAAAATTTGGAGGATGCCCACCTCAGGAAGTGGCCCATCAAATGGATGGTGTGGATATCAGAAATGCATCATGGTGGGGCCCATGGCTGGGACCGTGGGTCCTTACCCGATTTAACATCGACGCTAAGCAATGGCTCTCCTCATCAGACAAAGAAGAAGAAAGGTGTGCACCTTATTTTTTTTAATATTTTTTTTTGAAAATCTCATTTTTCAGAGGTTTTTCGCATGTGGGGCCCGCATTAGTGAAATCCGCCTCAGCCATTGGTCCCCATGTCTCATAACAAGGCCAACAAGCCCAATATTGGGTATGTTTTGGCGTATAGAAAAGTTAAGGTACTTTTAAATGGTAGAAATTGCTCTTTGCTAAGGTAGGGCCCACCCGTTTCTCGGACCAGTCTCATTTTTTAGCTCAACGCCTAAAATGAGTTGGGGAAGAGGATAGACGGCTTGGATTGAATACATACATCAAGGTGAGTCCTATACAAGTGGCTCACTTCCAATGCTTTGAAAAAGGATAATATTTGTGTTTTGCTTTTACACGTCCAAAGAGTCCCTGGACTCTCTCCTTTTTTTTTTTTGTTTGGGCGTGCAATGCCTTTAAGGTGGGCCCTTTGTAGGTGGGCCACCACATGGTGAGGTGGTGTGGTTACAATACATATGTAAGGTGGGCCCCACCTTTCAATGATTTGAATCCCATACATGCTCCATTATGGGGTCCATCCAAGTGGGCCATAAGGCCATAATATCATACACAAAGTAATAAAATAAAAAGAGAGTGGGACACGCATGATGGAGGGATCCCAGCACTATGGGCCCTCTGTTTCAAGCATCCAATCATACATCAATGGGTCCCATTGCATATGGGCCCTCCAAATAAAATATCAATGGTGGAGATCCCTCTCCACCTAAAATGAATGGTCTATATGACCTCTTTATGCAAGGAAATATAAACATCATGATGGGGTCCATAGAGAATGGCCCCATCATGGAATGATCATGAGGATAAAGGTGGGCCATCGGCCACACCTAGGGTCCCAAATGAGATCCATACCATCAATTGGTAGGCCTCACTTGGCCCCTCATCATAAAAGTGAAATCTAGGCCTAGGGAAAACACCCACCTAGCAATCTCCTTGGTCCGTTGGAAAGCCTAACTCCTTGTGCTCCTCTTTGATGGTGGAAGATGGGAGATGGATGGCTAGGATGAGAGATCTTGGGAAGGGAAAGTGGGCCACACAAACTCACTTTTCTCTCACTTGGAATGCATGGACGTGTGGTGCTTGGAGAGAAATGAGGGAGAGAGAGAGATGAGAGAGAGATTGTTGTAAGAGAGAGGGAGATGGGAGATGTGAGTGATGGAGTGATGTGTACTTGACTAGGTATGGGTGTGTAAGAGAGAAGGTGAGAAAGAGTTGACTTGGTGGTTGCTTGGAGATGGGGTGAAAGATGATGTGTACTTGACATAAAGTGATTGATTGATTGATGTGATTGATTGATTGATGGGACATGGTGTAGAGATTCTCTTGGGATTGCAAATGTGCGGCATTTTCCTCAAAATAAACGTCGGCTCACATCTTTTGGTCAGGGTATCGGATCAGTGCGTGAGTCGCGGCGTCGGAACCGCGACGACAGTGCGGTCGTAATGGTACAAGTCTCAAATTAAGCCAACTCAATTCTACAGAATACGACTTAAGGTCGATCGCAAACGTCGGTTATTGGTCGCGGATTGCTGGACTTCGATGGAAAGGATCGCAGGATTCATCGGAACAGTACGAACTAGGATACGGGTCTTATAGCTCTCCCAACCTAATGAAAATTTCATCCTCGAAATTTGTACTACCATCGCAGCTAACCGTAACTCATAAAGAAATAGGAAACATAACATCATATATAATCAAAACGCAACATATCATCATGATCAACATCTAAGGGATAGGGATAACGCCCACAAATCTCAAGCTCTAACTCCCAGGATGCCTTGTTCATGAACAATCTAACAAGACAGTGTAGGGGTCAAGTCACATGAATCGTCGATGACTGCTCCTGATGACTGAGGGTCCTGCTGAGCGGCATAAAATCCGCCTGGGACTCTTTGGGAGGTGCGGGTCCCCGTGAGGTCTCTCTCGCCGCTGATGGGGAGGTGCCGAGGTCAGTGTTGCGGTCATGCGCACCGCTTGTGGGGGCCGCTGTCATGGAGGCTAATATGGTGCCCTCGGCTGTTGATGCTATGGTGGCTGTCGCGGAAGTGGATGCGGTGCCCTCGGCTGCTGCTGCTGCGGATGAGGACACTCGTGCACGCGATGTCCTGTCCTACCGCATCCAAAGTAGGTACCTGTGAACGATCCCGAAGGTGGTGCTGGAGGTACTCTGGTGCTCGAAATGCTGGGTGGGTCATGCGTCGCTGCTGTGAACGATGTTGATGCGGCTGGGAGCTACTGGAGGGCTCCTTCCTCTTCTGATCTCCCCTCAGGTCACGGGCTCTCTACAAACTAGCCCAATCTGACTCGTAAATCTGTGCCCTCTCTACGATCTGCTCAAACGTCAGAAGCATGTGTCCGATCATACGACTCCTAAGGGCAGGATGCAGACCGTTCTCAAAACGGTGGGCCTTCTCCCCCTCCTCATTAACAAGATACATCACAAATCTCGATAGCGCGACGAAACGTGCCTCATACTGGGACACCGTCATGTCCCCCTGGACCAGAGTCTCAAACTCTAGTGCGCGCTGCTGTCGCACATGCTCAGGAAAGAAATTTCGGTTAAACCGGTCTACAAAGTCCTCCCAAGTCCACACAAAATCAGCCGCTACCGATCGGGCTACAGATGCCCACCAATGCTCAGCCTCACCCTAGAGAAGAAAAACGGCTAAGGTAACTCACTACTGGGTCGTACATCTCATGGTGTCGAATATCTTCTCCACCTCGGAGCACCGTATCTCTATTGTAGTAGGGTCTGGCTCACCCCGGAAACACGGAGGATCGTGCTATCGAAAGTCCTTGAGAAGGGCGCTTGCACGCTCCTCCTCAGCCTTGGCTAGTGTAACAGTGGGACGCCTACTCTGCCCCTGAAGAATGACGGTCATCGCCTGAAGCATTTGCTGCACCTGGGTGGCACTCACAGGTACGGTCAGATCCGCACTGGTCTCAGGTAAAGGAGTGGCATCCTCGGGCTCGAAAGTAGGAATATCTAGTGGTGGAGCTTGAGTCGTAGGGGGTAAAGCGGGAGTAGCAGGTGGTGGAGCAGGATTCGCTCGGGTCGCTCTTCTAGCCATTACGTCCTACAGGAAGGAACAAGGGCCTATCAGCCTTGAGAGTTCTCGAATGCATAAACATCAAGGGTCTATGTCAGAAAATTGCTAAGTTATTCAGACTCGGAACCTATTCATTTTAGCGCATAGCAGATATGTGATGTGATCTCAGGTATTCCCAAGTTATGCTCTGATACTATCTCTCCCCTCAAAATTGATGTCTGGGTCGAAAGAGAGGCTAGCCTTCGAGGCAGGGGTCGGGGTGAGGAGAAGACTTGGAGTATGCCACCTAAGTGCAGGCATGGAGGGACTGGTGGCCGACGTTGTTGGGATATTGATAATGGATATAGATGAGTCTAGATTCAGGTCCGGATCCGGAGAAAGATGCCTATCCGATTAAGAGACCCGGACACTTAACTCCTGTCCATGTGTAGGATTGACAGTCAGGCACGACACATGTCGTTGTAACATGTGCAAGGAGGGAGGACGTGATAAGGCATTAAACTCCTCTGACGCGGACTGGACACAACCTTCATTAACCAGCGGGAAATCAGAGCGATCCCCCGGATAAAAGGCAACTTGCCCATCTCTCGAAACAGGGTAGTTGTCGCTCACGCCACGCATCGACCGGAGGCTCAAGTTATCATGACACGCGGACGAGCGAGACGAACCTGCGTCAGACGAGGGCGGCTGTAGGCACATGTCGCCACCACGTGGCGCACGATGGGCCTGAGAATGATCATCTCCGCTGCTTGTGTCAGGAGGGCGTTCAGCCGTTTGGGATGGTGCTCCGTTGGAGTATCTATCGTGAGTACCTTCTTCCAGGGGAGGCTGTTGAGACTTCGTAGGTTCCGACGGAAGCTCTTCTCTAATACGCCATAAGTCGTCCCACCTTGGCAGCGGTTCGTCCGGAGCTTCCCTGACAATAGGGAGTTCTAACGTACGATCATTCACTACCACTTTAATGGATGATGGCAGTAATCCACCCTTCTTCCTTCGAACTTTAACCCTGATTACACCAACTTCCTCCCTAAGTTTCATTTTAGGGTCCAGCTCCAGGTATGATCCCAGATAAGCGGCAACAGAGATAAAAAATTCATCAAACCACAATTCCATTAGAATGCCCCATATTTGGAACCAAACGTTTTCCATACCAAAAATGGAGAAATCTTCCCAGCGCATCACCCAGGCTACCGGACCACCTGAGTGAAGATGTCCCACCATCAGTAACATTTCAGGATTAATTCCCGGGCACACCTTGACCCGGACCTCTTTGTAGCCCAAGGGTTTGATCTTATAATTCCCCGGTCAGAAGCTCGTCGTTTCTGAGATCCAGTCTTTTACCTGTAAGAGGGACGCACTGTCCTTACAAATGATCACCACCGTCTCCTTTAGATCATCTGATGCCCTATGGAAATGAGTCATGCTAACTGAGATGTGCTCACCGACCGTAGGGATGGGTTGAGGGTCCAAGTTGATATGTGGGTTGTTTAGCAGAGCCTCTTTAAAAGATGCAGGCCCCAGTGGGATGGGATTAGAGGTTGGGGGATGGGAGGAGGGTGATATAGTAGATATAGGACGATGCAAGTGCATCGTCTTCTGGGGAGGTTTGGGATGGGGGATAAGGTTGGGGCCGAATCTTGCTCTTTGAACCAGTAAGGGACTTCCGTCGAACTTCACACCATGTAGCATGTCCACCGCCCTGGCTAATTCCATTTCAGACGACATACGAACCAAACCAAAACCTCTATAAGCACCGGAGCTACAGTCTCTTGGCATAACGATGTCCATAACTGCACCTGCTCGCCTGAAAATCCGCTCGATATTAAGAGGAAACCATCCTCTAGGAAATCCTTTAACAAATAAAGTCAGGTATGCGATTCGATTCTTAGCCGAAGAACCCACTATTCTCGACTTTCGACTAGGAACAGTTTGCCAATCCTTCTCATGAGTACTGTCCTGGTTGGCTGTAGGAGCCGTAGAGAGTCTTTGCTTCGTAGGGGCCACATTGTTTGATTCGGATGACTTCCCACTTGATTCGCCGGTATGAACGGTGGCGTCGTCTCCCCATTGTCGTTTGCTGTGATCTATATTGTTTTCTTTCATCGCCTTCATTTCGTCGCTTTCATCGCCTTCTCCTATTCTAAGCATAGTGCATTACCAAATCAAGATAATAGAACAAGTCCTAAAAAATCTATCTACAATAGACCTTGAGACATACTTCAACTGATAAGATTCGTGAAATCAACACTTATGCACTGATTAATATTAACCAACCATTGTCCAAAAATAGATAGCTACAACCCATATATCAATGTAAGCGACCTGCTGTCATGTCGAAAGTAGCCCAAAAAAGTAACTTCCTACCAACCGTGGTCCCATATACAATAGTTCATAAGTTGATTAAACATCCAGCCTAAGCCAAAAAAACATAATAAGACTAACAACCCTCAAAAGTATATCTGAAAAACTCCCAAAGCTTATCCCTCCTTTTTTTGATTTTTTTTTTTTCTAACGGGACCTTCTCGTTTGTGGTAGGCTTTCAAGAAATTGGTGTAGTCCTTATTCGCTTTGCTCGGGTAATCTTTGAGCTGCTTAGAAATAACACCTACGTGGTTGTAATGTCTCGGAAAAATCCGTACAGAGACCCAAGTACCACCTCAGGCAAAAATCACTCAGAACCAAATCCTTTAGAAATTAGATGAAATTAACTAAGCGTTAAACTAGATTAGTTGTGAAATCCGCTTGAATCACTTTAAATACGATCTGCAAGACCCAAAACTTATAGAATCATTGATGCTAGGGTATCCTAAAATCTAGGATCAATCTCATTACCCAGTTGCTATTGGGAGCATTATGAAACTCTAAATCGGATCTAGACTGCACGTCAAAAGTCCAATGACCACAAGACTAAACGCTTAGGATCGCCTTCCAGGGCTTGACAACCATCTCAGAAATCAAATCCAGATAGTGTCCCGGGGCTATTCGCTTGAGCCCAGAGTGAAGTGTGTGAGAAATGTGGATATTTTAGAAATAAAAATCTAAATTGAAGAAATCTGAGACTTGTCGCTTGCGGGCCAAATATAAGAATTCAGACCGTCAAATCTGACCCAAATACACCCTCGGATCAGGAGAAATTTCATACACAGGTCAGTGTACTTGTGGCCCTGATCGGTGATCGTGGACCGTTGAATTGAAACTGGTCCGCCACGGGCGATCTGTAAATCCAATCGGATTGAAAACTCAGCTTGACCTAGATACATGGTTAGGGAGCTTAAGTCCGACCTTAGGCTCAAGGGGGGGCTCCGGAAGTGCTCCGTTGAGCTGAAACAAACTCCCTTTGGCTATAACCTAAGTATACCTTGGCCCTGGGGCCATTTCCATCAGTTTTAGGCCTATATAAGGACCTTAAACCCTCTCTCATTCACTCCATACGAATTTGGTATAAAGCCTAGGAGAGAGAAGAGAGGAAAGAAAGAAAGTGAGAGAGAAGTGGGAGTCACTCCTGGGATTCAATCCCTGCTATCCTACGTGCCTATTCATCGTTACTTAATTGCTATCCCGATGATTCTGACTCCGTTCCTAGGTAAGAAAACCTAACCCTAACCTGTTCTAGGGTTTTCAATTGTCGCTAGTTGTGAAATAGCTGACTCAACTCGTGCTGTAGGTTATCCTTCCATCGTTAACGAAGACTTAGAGTCTCTGTCGAATTCGTTACGCTTCTACGGCGTAAGGTGCGGACTATAGACGTATAGGTTATGGTTTTCAAAGTTTTCAATGCCGGATAATGATAGATTCATGATGTGGGTGTTATTTCACATGCAAAATGTGATGTTCATTTTGTGATTCAGTTATATATGAAACTTGTGGAGTTTAGTGCATTTTGTGCCTGTGTAGAAAATACCGTGTACGTACGAAATATGAAAGAGTGTTTTCCATGATTAACTACTGTGTGTATATGCTCGTTGTATGTTTAACAACTCCTCGGCGAAAGGATTTGCCCTAATACATGTTTTGGCCAACATACATTATGTATGTTAATAAGTGTAATCGAAGGTTTGTGAAAATGCTTGTATGAGTAAGTACTTAGGAGATAGTGCTTTAGGTGGGTATTGAGATAGGATTCTCAACTACCTTAGAGATGTGTATGATTTTCTCCATGCAAGTTATTTAGTTTAATCGCTTACTTATGAAATGTATGTATTTGGATTTCCTGTTAACATTGTGTTTTATAACATGCTTGTTAATATGTTTGAATTAATTGGTTAATTCTGCTCTGACTACTCCACATGCTTACTGGTTAAGGATTGAATGTGTTTGGGACTACAGTATAGTCTAGGCAATCAGTAATAGGCTTCGAGTTCGTGGCTGAGATTCATTCGCCACGTAGGACGTGCTTGACGAACCCGAGTCGTACTAGAGTTGTTGGCAGTGACTAGGCCACACGGAGTGTTTACGCACTCCATGTCGATCAACTTCAGGTGTGCTCGTAATAGTCGAGCTCGTCCAGTAACCCGATTTTCCCGATGTATGTTCACCATGTAGGGATGTTACTGCTTGAATCTAAGGTACCAAACTCACCAATGAAATCCTGTTTAACCTTGGTACCTCGATCCGCTAAGACTCATGAGCCAGACATGGTGGTATGGGACACCGTGGTCGAGCTGTCGGCCTACGCTGGGACGATGAGCCTCCCCGTAGTGACCAGTGAGCAAAATTACCTCGTGAGTCGAATACGGTGGTATGGGACACTGTATTCGAGCTGTCGGCCTACACTGATTTGGTGACGAGCCCTTTGTAGTGACCTCGAGCATACTCTGAACCTGCGTAGAGGCGACGAGCCTTTCCGTAGTAATCAAAGTATACACTAGGCCTGTACTGATTTAGTGACGAGCCCATTGCAGCGACCTAGAACCGCAATATCGTATGAGATTTACTAGGACTGACGACCCTAGAATGGATCCTTGTTTGGGAATGATATAAGGGAGGTACCTTAGTTTCCCAATCCTGCTGTATGAAATGGACTAATAAGAACTTGGTAATCATGTTCATAACATCGCACTGCATGTACCCCGGCTTGAAGAGCACAGAGGGAAGAAAGCATGCTGCGACCGTAAGATGGTGTTGCATGAGGGAGCGTAGGCGAGGGCATGCATCATTGTTCATATCATTCTTGCATTAATAAGAGTATCTAGGTATGTTTGATTTTACTGCTTTATCATTACTGCTTGACTGAATTGATAACATGTTAACCTTTGCTATATAGTTCCACTGAGTTGATCACTCACTCCCATGTTACGGGATGATATTTTAAACACCAACTAAACTCTGTCTTGATTTCAGATGATGACGTGACCCCAGAGGCGGAGCCTGATTACTATGACGATCAGGATGAGTTCTCTTATATGCAGTTCTCCGGCGGCTTCGCTTAGGCTATCCAGATCGACGGGGCTACAGGGATTATCATTGTAGTTATACGGTTTGACATTTCGATTTTGAGACTATTACATGTATATGGTGACTTAGTGATGTATTCATACTCTAGAGACTGATCGTGATCTTTGACTTATATACTTTTATTTATGTCTTTCAGTCTTCCGCTTGCGTTTTACAACTTGATCTGGAGTATGAATTACTGTTTTGGTATAATCCCACTCATGATTAATGCACTAACACAGACAACATTTTAATCATAAGCATATTGCATAAGTGATGTTTTAGAACTCGGGAGTTGAGTTGCTACTCGACCCCCAATTTTCAGGGCGTTACAGTGGTAGATCATGCCAAACGGTAATAGCTTAGTCAGATGGCAGGCGTCTTTAATGGTAGGGCTCATCGAGCCATAGCCAAAGATGAAGGTGTTGGTTGAGGCACTTTAAAATGATGCAATGGCAAGGAGGAGGGCTTGATTGGCTGGATACTCTTTGAGGGAGAGTCTTATGCATTCATAAATGCCTACATCTCTCCACATTGCTTCGTGGTGGGAGGATACTTGAAGGAACTATTCTTCCTAATTTGAAAGAGGCTTCAACCATGACTAAGGGGTTTTATATGCATTTTTCGCATCAGGAATGGACCAAGATTTGATAAGTATCTCTTCTCTTGGATAGATCGGGAAGAAGGGGTTAAGAGGTTGAACCTCATTGGTCGAGATCTCTGAGCATTTTCGTTGGATCACACAATTTTGAAAGCTTAACGATCGAGATTAAATAATGATAATCGCAGATTTCTAGTATGCTTTTGGGATGTCTTACGGTCTTCGAATCATTTGATTCTTATCTCATTTTAAAGCTTATCAAGTTTCCTTTCCAACGAGAAAAAAATCGTCCAAATCCGACCTCTGATGAGGGAGTTATGAGGGTTTCCCTAGAACCAGGAGATGCTATAAAAATTCAATAACTACTACTTTGATCCCACTTTTGGATGCTTGAATAGTCTCAAAATGTGATGATTCCAATCAGGATTGAAAGAGCACTGAATAACCTTTCCAATAAACTTAAAATGGATCCAATTCGACATCAAACTACGGCGTTATGACCGTTTTCGTTGGATCATGAGATTTCGTAAGCTTAACGATCGAGATTGAATAATGACAATTGAAAACTTCTAGCATGCTTTTGATATCTCGTATGGTCTCCGTATCAAGTGATTCTTGTCTCATTTGAAAGCTTGTCAAGTTACCTTTTTAACTAGCAAAAAATTGTCCAAATCTAACCTCTGATGAGGTAGTTATGAGGATTTTCGTGTGACTAGGAGATGCTAGAAAAATTCAAGAACTACAACTTTCATCCCACCTTTGGATACTTGAATGGTCTCACAATGTGATGATTCCAATCAGGATTGAAAGAGCACTGAATAAACTTTCCAATGAACCTAAAATCAACCCAATCTAACATCTAACGAGGGAGTTATGAGTGTTTTCATTGGATCACACGATTTCGAATGCTTAACAATTGAGATTGAATAACGACAATCAAAGACTTTTAGTGTGCTTCTGATATCTCGTAAAGTCTTCAAATCAGGCAATTCTTGCCACATTTGAATGCTTAATCTTGCTTCCAAATAGTTGGTAGGACAACTTTCACCTAAAAGATTTAGTCATGACAACCTTATTTTATGACATCTTTGAGATTAAAATATCAATCTTAGTAAGAGACAATTAATCACAAGGAAAGGAATAAATAAATAAACATTTACCACCATTGCTCAAGGAGTTATAGTGGTTCGGTGCTTAACCCCACACCTACTTCACTCTCAAAATTACTACCCTCGTAATTTTAGCTTTCACTATTTTAAGGTTTTCACAGATTCACCCTAACAACGTGATACAATTCTTGTGATTTTCACGGGCTATCACAACAAAATCCAATTTGTGATTTTCACGAGCTTCACCATAAAATAACCCGCTGAGATTTCCAGGCTATCTCAGAAAAATCCAAAAATGAATTAAAGTAAATACAATACTTATCTTCATACGTTGAGTCGAAGACGTAACTGTAACTTAATTGCAGCGATCTTCTTTCTTGTGATATTGATGAAGACGTATATGTTCAACCCAAAAAGAATATAGGGGTTTAATGTATTTTTCAAGTAATAAACAAAACTCTAAATGCTGCAAATTCTATTTTCTGAATCTCAAGTAGAGTTTAGATAACTCTCTTAAAACAATTAAAACTAACTTCAGAAAGAGAATAAAATAAGCTAAAGAAGAATTAGAATTAACGCACAAATAGCTTAAGGAGGGCCTAACTTTCTCTCTGACTTTGAGGAGGTTATTCACCAATTTTCATTATTGAAATGAATGAGAGAAGGCCTCTATTTATAGCCAAAGGGTTTGAAAATTCAACTGGCCTGATTTTCGGTTCGGCCGGCCGAATTCCAACGATCGCGTTCCAACGACTCTCGAATTTTGTGGGATAAGATCTTTCAAAAATTCGACTGCCCCGAGCCAAAATTCGGCTGGCCGAATCTCCCTGAATTTCGAAGAAATGTATTGCTTAAAAATTAACTCGCGAACTTACGGGCTAACTCAATCCCAAGTTATGTTGGCCGAACCCAAAGTTAGGCTGGCCAAACTTGAAGTTATGCGTGCTGAACTTGAAGTTAGGCTGGCCGAATTTGCAACAAATTTTCTGAATTTTGCTGTAGACTTGCCTGAATATTGTTAGGTTGGCCGAATTTGGTTAGGTTGGCTGAACTCCAGTGTATTTTACTTTGTATGGATTATTATTACGGCCACATTTGAACAACACCTAACCAACGGTCATTCTAAGGTTATACCACCTGATGGTTGACACATACAGAGTGCTTGAATCTTTGAACCATGCATAGTCTTTAAGGCTTGAGATGTTGATCTTGACTTTACGTGAGCTTTATGAGTTGCCGAATAACATCTTCATGAGTGCTTGTAATCCATCCCGGACTACGAAATTTGACAACACTAAGTGTGCTTTTAAATATAAGCACTTACAATCTCCCCCTTTGTCAATTTCGTGACATAACACAAACATACACAACTCATCATACAATTTTACCACATCTCATAGACTCATCATATTATTATAAGCTCTGGTTCAAACGAACATTTGTACACCACCTGTAGTATCATATCTTGAGGTTCTTATTTGATGTTCCCCCTTAGAATATGCATTAGTAACTCCCCCCGAGTTCTTAAGCAAAGATATATATATATATATATATATATATATATATATATATATATATATGTAAGTAATTATAATCCCATATCATATCAAAGAGAAAAAAATTCATATCGTATCATGCATCAATTTAAAATATATCCTTGTATATCATAATCTCTCCCCCTTTTTGTCAGAAGTTGACAAATGAAGAAATATACCAAAAGATGCATAATAGAAGGCATAAATATCAAGGATAATGTCATAAAGATTTATCATAAAATGTTCCAAATGAATAGAGACAAATATCCAATTAGCGTAAAGAGAAACATCCAAGTACGAGTGCAACAAATCCAAGGAGTAATAATGAGTTATTACAGACCATAAAATGTATAATCATTCTGATTCAGAGGAGGACGGTGTATGCATCTCAGGATCATTAATACTTAAACTCATATTAAAGCGATGAAAGTACTTTTTCACGTACGTCATGTGTTGTTTTTAAGTTTGATGAAGTCTTGGGATACTTGTAAAGTGTTCACCTTCTTCTCTAAACTCTCTAACCTATTAGCAAATTGAGAAGACTGGAAATCAGAATCATTCGTGTCTCCTAGCTCATCCAAATCGGCAAAAATGTCATCCATGTTGGCGTCATCTTCACGAGCTTCTTCTTGATAGCCTAGTTGCTCGGGACGCAAGTTTAACCACATCATATTCAGGCTTACATTTCCAAATGGGAGTTCGGATTCTAGTGCTTCGTTTGTGGGAATTTGAACATTAATGTGCAAAGCAAGAGAAGTCATGAGGAATGCAAAAGGAATGGAGCCATGACGTGGATGGAGGCGACATTGAATAATCAGGAAGGAAATCAAAGATGAAAGACAAATGCGAATACCAGATGCAATAACATGCATGACACACATCATGAAGGGAGTAAGGTCGGTTTTATTCCTTGCCCTAGGATAGACATTCGATGTGAAGATACGATGTAAAATGCAATATTTTGGAAGTAAATTATAAATGGGGAGAGAGTTACCAGACTACCATTCAGTGTTAAAACCATGTAACACCCGAGTAAGAGAATTTCTTTCTGAATTATTCATATCTTCAAAGAGAGTAGGAATAGGTACCCCATCATCTGTCATGTTAATGTCCATAACGGACGATATGATGGAAGGTGTTCCAGTGATAGTTTCTTCCATAAATTGAATATTAAACAAATTATCGGAAGAAACTTCATTAATGGATGCATACATCCCTTGTACGATGGACCGGTAAGTTGCCCTGCCCCACTTCAAAATTTTCTCCCATCTTACCTCAGAGAGGAGTTTAAGAAGACCATATTGAGCGATATGATTGATATTAACTGATCGCTCAATAATAATGCTCCGAGAGCAGAATTCCCATACATTCTCCGGACTACGGTGCGCGTATGATCCACACAACCAGAGGAGCGGAGCGGGAAGAGGAACCGGAATGAGGTCTACAAACAGTGCGTTTGTATCTTGGTTCCATGGAAGAAAATGAGCAAGAAATAGAAAATTGGGGGACGGGTTTGAGTAGATCAAATTTTAGAGCAAACCCACTAAAAAGAAAGATCTAGTTTCAAGTTAGATGTAAAATACTTGAATAAAATGCAACAAAAAACTTAAATCTAGAGGAAAAATGCAAATAAATCACTCACATGGAAGCTAGGGTGATGGATTTTGCCGAAGTAAGCACCGGCTAGCCGAGGAAGAAGAAATGGAAATGAGGTGATTTGAAGTTTTTCCCCCCTTTTACCCATTCCACACACAATTCAGCTAGCTCGAGCACGTGCTTGGCTAGCCGAATTGGTTGGTTAGCTATGTGTTGTCCGAACAACCCCTAAAAATTTGCAATTTTGCAAATTTTCTATTATGCAAATATTAATAAGAATAAAAATACAATAAATGAAAAATTATTTAAAGACAACATAATTAATCAATGCAACATAATCCAATGACATATTTTAGATTAGAGAATTTGACGCTGTCTAGGGGTTTTATCAGAATATTTACAAGCTGCTTCTCAGTATGAATGTATTCAAGCATAACAGTCTTGTTTTCAACAAATTCTTGAATATAATGATATCGTATGTCGATCTGTTTCATGCGAGAATATTGAATAGGATTTTTACAAATGTTTATTGCGCTGGTATTATCATAATATAGATTCATGGTGTCTTGATCAATATCATAGTATGCTAACATGTGTTTCATCCACACAAGTTGAGTGTAAGCATTCCTTGTCGTAATATATTCAGCTTCTGTGGTGGATAACAATACTAAAATTTTCTTGTTGCTCATTCAAGAAATAAGACAGTTTTCAATAAAAAAGCATCCACCACTTGTGGATTTTTTGTCATCAATATTACCTGCCCAGTCAGCATCAGTGTATTTAGCTATTTGTAGAGATGTACCATGTGGATATAACAAACTTAAGTTATCGGTACTTACAACATATTTGATAATTCTTTTGACTACAAATAAATGAGATTCTTTAGGGTTAAACTGATATCTAGCACATATACCAACACTGAAAGAAATATCAGATCTGTTGGCTGTTGAGTATAATAGACTACCAATCATGCTATGGTAAAGATGAGAATCAACACTTTTACTTGATTCATCTTTAGATAGTTTGAATTTCCTTTTTCTTTTGTCAAACAGTTTTTGAAAATCTGTTCTTTTCTTATTTTTGAAAATTCTATAGAATTCCTTTGCCAACATAGTGATATCGTCCTTGTTTTTCTTAATATCTGAATTTATATTAGAATCCTTTGATTTAAATTTAGAGGATTTAAGGGCAATGGACTAAATCTTAGGAGCTTTTAAATTCAGATCGTAAGTTTAAAGAGATCTAACTAACTCCTCAACCTTCATAGTATCAGTATCCCTTAATTTCTGTATAGCAGTAACTTTTAAATTAAACCTATTAGGAAGTGATCATAGTATTTTTGCACAAACCTTGCTTTCACGGATTCTATCTCCAAGACCCCACATGGAAATGACTATGTGATTTAGTTTCGTTTAGAAGTCCATAAAAGACTCATTTTCTTCCATACGAATTTCATCAAATTTGGTTGTGAGGATTTGGATCTTAGATTTTTTGACAATGTTAGTTCCTTCATGTGTTATTTTAAGAATATCCATTGTTTAGTTGTATCACACGAAATGATTCTTTTGAATTCATCTGGTGATAGAGCACAAGTTATTATATTTAAGGCTTTAACATTAGTACTACTTTCACTTTTTTAAACAGTCATCCAAAAAGTATAGGCAATTTCCTTCATAGACGTGGTTCCATTCTCAGTTACTGCTTCCATCATATAAGGGATCCATTGAGTCACGGTGGCTTGTCGCACGCTTTCATCAATAGATTTGAAGAGACTTCTCATCCTGACTTTCCAATAAGAATAGTTTGAGCCATTAAAGGGAGGTGGCTTAGAAATGGATAGGCTCTCGAAATTCGACATCTTATACCTCTAGATCTTACTATATGAGGTAAATCTCAAAGGAGCAACCTTGCTCTAATACCAATTGAAAGATGAGCCATCAATGTCTTAAAAGGGGGGGAGGGAATATGACAATACCAAATTCTTCGAAATAAAGCGGAATAAATAATCTTAATGGCTCAAAATATTGAGACATTGATTCTAAATAATTCGTAGGGCAACCTTCATCTAGTATTTTATGCAGGACAACCTTATATCACAATTTCTTTGAAATCACACTTTCAAACTGGTAAGAGACAATGAAATAAATATAGCATTCACCACAAAGAATGAAATTAATATAACATTCACCACAAATAATGAAATAAATAGTCACCACATAGGTACAAGAGGTTATAGTGTTTTGGTGCTTAAACTCATACCTACTCCACTCCCAAAATTATTACCCTCATAATTTTGGCTTTCACTATGCCAAGGTTTTCACAGGTTCACCTTAATAATCTCTTACATTTCTTTTGATTTTCATGGGCTATAACAACAAAACCCCTTTGTAATTTTCATGGGCTATCAGAAATTAACCCACAAAGATTTTCGGGCTATCTCAAAAAAATCCAAATAAAGAATATCATTTACAATTGTACTTATCTTCAAATGATGAGTCAAAGATGTATTTGAAGCTTGAAGCAATGATCTTCTTTCCTAAGTGTAGAGGAGACAGTATATGCTCAACCAGAAAGAATATATGGATCTACTGTATCTCAATAAATATAAACCCTAATGCTGTAGATTCATTTCTCTGTTTCTCAAGTAAAGTATAGATTACTCTCAAATTGTATTTAAGATCAACTTGAGAAAGTGAATTGAATAAGCCAAATGAAAATTATAAATACCACACAAATAGCTTGATGAGGACCTGAACTTCTCTCTTACTTGTAGAAAGTTTTTTAGTGAATTTTATTTTAAAATAGAATGAGAGAAGGTCTCTATTTATATCCAAAGGATTTGAAAATTTGGTCAGGCTAAGAATAAGTTTGCCTGGCCAGATTTCAACGATTTTGTTCCAACAACTATCAAATTGTGTAGGATAAGATTTATCCAAAATTCGGTTGGCCGAATTCCCTCGAAAATATGAGAATCCTTTGCTGGAAATTGACCCGAACTTTCCTAGGGCTGGCCGAACTTCAAGTTAGGTTGACTGAAATTGTAACAGATTTTTTGAATTTTCAAATTTGAAAACTTGGCCAAAATTGAAGTTAAGTTAGCTAAAGTATGTTAGGTTGGCTGAACCTAAAGTTAGGTTGGTCAAACTTCAGTAAACATACACTGTAGTCTAACCATTTTAATCATATTTTCGAAAGCACCTAACCTAAGGTCTTTATAAGGTCATTCCACCTGGTGGTTGGGCTATACGAAGATCTTTAATATCGAAACTGAGGGATGTCGTTTAAGTCTTGAGATATTGAGCCAATCTTCATGAGATGCCATAGACTACTGTAGTATACTTACGATTTGACCAGTATCTTTGTCTACGAAATTTGACAACTTCATGTATGCTACAAATATAAGCACTTACAGTTCTTATACTGAATGAATTAATTAATATAAAATTTAAACATTAATTGAGCCTAGTTCACAATCCACGTCTAACTAAGATTATGTAAAGTTAACTTAAATTCTTAAATGTTTGACTTGATGATTACTTAAAAGTGTTAAGAACCGAGTCTGGAGATCCTTATCTACCTTATATTAAAAGAAGAAGAAAATATCTAACTAAAAAAATAGTAGGAATCGAAAATGTGCTACCTATTGCATTTGCTTAAATGAGAAAACAATGAAGAAATAAAGAAATGATAACAGTGTGAAAGCCATCGATGAAAAAAAAAACTGAAAATATAAGAGAAAAGGAGATGGGTTTAGAATCAGTAACTTGAGTTGATCTCTCCACTTTGAGGAAATCATTATAGTTAGCATTATGGAGAAAAGTTTAACTATTAATGGAGTATAAGTTAGAAATTCACTGACCACACTATGAACTTGATGTTTCAATGTATTATACTAATTAATTATAAAAGGGAATTGAGTTCAATAGTTTTCTAGTGGTATTAGGTTGTAGACTAATATAGCTCACCCTTGTATCCTTGATTCTTGCTTACATATGTATAGGATGGTATAAAATGTTGTTTTTTCGAGAAAGGTTTGAATTTTAGATATTAGAGATGAGTTTTTTTGCATGTTTTGCTCAAGACTAGCAAAATGTTGGTCTGTAGTTGTGTTGAGTGTAAAATATTGTATTTTTTTTCCTTGTTATGCATTAGTTTCATAAGCATAAATATGTTTAATCCATTCAATTATGCATGTTTTCCTATGTAAGGTGATTTGGAGAGCCAAGGTGGGAAAGATGATTAAAGAGAAGAATTAATGCTTAAAGAATGATCAAGAGAAGATTTGGAGATTTAGGGGTGATTAATGAAGAATTCAAGTGCCAAAGATCTAAGAAAACTAAGTGCTAATGAGAGAGAAAAGATTGCATGAATCGTAAAGAGCTGCAATAGAATAAACAAACTGCCTGGTCCCACATAAGGTCGGTTTGGTCTGATTGAATGTGCACAGAATAGTCCAGTAAGAAACTGTGATTTCAGAGTTAATTCAGCTAGATATTCGGTCTAATTGAAGCCAGGTTTGGTTCAACCAAAGCCATGTTCAGTGCGACCTAAGGAAGACCGAGACTTCAGACGAAAATTAGAAAAATTTGACTGCAATCGAGAGTAAACTCAATTCGACCGAAGGTTCTAGTCGACTGCAGCCGAAGCGTAACCAAAGTGTGAAAGTTAAAGTCAGTACCAAGTCAATGTGGATTTTTCCTATTTAAAGGGATGTTCTAAGCTTTCTTATGTACGAATTTGGATAAAAGGTATAGAGCAAGGAGTTGCGGAGTCTCCGTAGAGTCCTCCAATCCTTCAGTTCTAGTTAGTTTTATGTTTTTCTTTTGGAGTTTTAGTTCAATCATGTCTTTGATCGGCTAATCTCCTAATGAGGACTAAGAGGTGAAGCTTGTAGTTATTCTTAATGATTGGTTTACTTTGATTCAATATTTAATTTGAATGTTGAAAAATTCATTGATATTTGGTTTGAATGAAGATTTATTTCAAATTTACTTTGATCCATTTTCAACTCCAGACACATTAGATGATATGAAAAGATAAGAATAATTTCTTATTTATTTTACAAGGGATTGATCTTTAAAATTCATTGATTTATCGTAGACTTTGGGCATAATAGATGCTTTGAATTCCCTACAATCAATACTTTATTACATGACATGGGAACCAACTCAATTGAAGTTCAACTTTGTTTTGAGTTTATGAATGATGATTTAACCGCTCTATTATTCAGCTAGATAGAATATGACTTCAATTCTAGTTTAATTATATAGTTGAATCAACTAAATTAACATTAATATAGGACTTCAATTCTTAATATTTCTCTCACAGTTAATCCTTAAAACAAATTCCAATGGTTAGTTTAATTCTAGTTCTAGTTCTAAAGTATTCCGAAAATCGTACAATTGTAAGTCCCTGTGCGTATGACCTCGTTCTCACCAAGTTATTACTACATCACAGCCTTGCACTTGACGTTGTCATAACAAGTTCTGTGCTACAAGGAGACAGAGACTTCAAACCTATATTAGATCAATCGATGTTTGGCTACAGCCGAATGTGACCGTCGATGTGACCATAGCGTAACAAAAGTGCATAAGTGGATGTTTCAAGCTACTCTAAGTACGAATTAGGGTAAAGGAGAGTAACACCCCGTACTTTTCAGTACTCGGGTGTTACCGTGTAACGTAACTTAGTATAAATGCAAACCTAATTTAAGCAAACACTCACGTTCATTCTAGTCTCAAGTCGACTGATTAAAGCAATCTTCATCCATAGGTTAAGCTATTCATCTAATGTTATCTAAGACGGACCATCATATTGTTAAAAAGATCTATTTTAGGATTTCAAATTTCATTGATGGACAAATCTAACCTATCATTTTGGATTTAAAACCCTGAATCATGAGATCCACCGTTCAAAGTGTCCACAACACCTTATTGGCCAAATTACCCATCTCATCGCGCAATTGACCACCTGATTACGAAAGATAATCTCTTGAGACTCGGATCAACAAATCCATCATTTATGTAGTTCTCGAGGCTCCCTGAGACGATGCAACACTTAAGCATCACAATTAGGCCATTTGATCACTAAATATGCCAATGATTCTCACTTAAACTAGGCTAGGAACCCATATGAACTTTGAAGGTCAGACCTGAAGATGATCCATCTGTCGGATTGACAAGAATCCCCAAGTAGGACCCAAAAACCAAGTTGTATGGCCCACTGAAGTTGTGGATTGGACTAATCTTTGATCTAGGGTCATAATGAAGCCTTACCAACCAAATGGACGGAATGAATTCGTCAAAAACATCTGTGGGCAGCTATGGTGCACTGAACCAAGAGTCGAGTCAAAGCTGGTTTGACCAGACGGTTTGTTGAAAAAGAGAGAAATATCTCTCTCCTTCATTCAAATGGGAGCCGTCTGTTCGTGACGTCCGTTGCCCATCTTCACCATTCGATCTGATGATTCGAACTGCCCATCTTGCAGGTTGGTCAATTTAGAACAAAACCCAGTCCGTTTCACACAAAGGTGTGTACTTATGAGGGCACAAATCAAGGTGTAGATGGACTGTGAAAAACCATATTTTCAAAAATGGAAAATGCCTTGCAGTTTGCTAGCTTGGCGATCCACATGAAGCCAAATCCACCTATCCTCACCGTCCATCTTAAAGCAATCCTAGCCCTACGTTCGTAGCAAATGCACTAGGGTTTTCATAAAACAAAAAAATCGGTATTAAAGCTTCTTATGGCTGCCCATTTACACCGTAACAATCCAGGCCGTGCACCTTCGATCCAACGGTCTGGGATTGTTAGGGCAACACTGTATAAGGAATGAAATCCATCAAAAACATCTTTCCTTCCATTTCATGTGGTAGCCTGAGAAAATCGGCCGCAAGCTCCTTCCTTCCAACCCATCAATGAAACTCCATTGAAGCTTCAACTTTAAGCATCCCCTAGCTCTATCTCATCAAATCAGACCGTCCAATGCATTCGGTTATGAGAAAACTGCCCCATATTGAGATCTGCCATTAATGGCCGGTCTTCTTTCATGACAAGAAACTCAGGCCATTTCGAACTGAGTTGGTTCTGATCTAGGCTAGCTACCTTGTTGCCTAGTTGGGCCATGTCCGAGTCAAGTCTAGACGTTGGGTAGTTTAAGAGGAGTGAGGAGGAAGAAAGGGAGATGCAGCATGTCGGGTTGCTGCTAAGTTCACTTGAACAGTGCCACCAAGCTTAGTCACAAGTCAAGCTCGAGCTCACCCAGGCCTCAGTCGAGTTGACGAGTTCGGGCCCTGCTTGGAGCTGGTCAGCGACTCAGTGCAGAACGAGTGGGGGGTTGCTACTCTTGGCTTAACACACCCAACCATTAGGGGCCGATTTGAGATTGTTGCGGGCATGTCGAGTTGACACATTCCAACATCGATTAGTGCTAACCCGAAAGAAAGTTGAGTCCTTAGCCGTGGTAGGCACTGGACCTAGTTGTAGCTCGCCCAGGCCACCACCATCCTCCTTAAGTCTCGACGCAAACCGGAGAGCTAGGACCAGTCGCCTTTAGGTTGCGCTACAACTAGGGCTGTTGGGAGTGCATATTCACCCTTCAACCATCGCCAGGCTGAGCACGAGCAAGGTTCACCGTAGGTATATACCCACACCTGAATTCAAATTAGCCAAATCAACTTGACTCTAGTAAATTTATAACCGCCATGTTACTTAATCAAATGAAAATTTGGATGCAACTTAGATATGCAGGCATTGGACTTGTGTTGACTACTCTAAGCTCACAAGAACAAGCTCTCCTTATTGGGATAGGAACATGCCTAGCACGGTGTTTAGAAGGCAGGATTAGTCATCGATGTAATGGGTTTTCCTCTACTACCACGTTGTTTACTTTCAAAATCGGAAAGCTCCACTTGCAAGGTGATCGTATCTTCTTAAACTCTAAGTACCTTGGAACCAGAAGCGCTCCCTTCAGAGGTGATGATTTCTTCCCCTTAAGCTTTCCATTTCCAAATTAATTTAAGTAATAGTCTTTATTAAGAACCGCAATTATTATCTCATAGCATGCGACCTCTTATTAATTCTTAAGACATGATTTCTATCTGATTTATAGTTGATAGTTGTGAACCATGATTGCATGCGATAGTTACTTACATGATAACTCTCATTCTAATCGATAGTTCACATTATGACCTATTGTGATTATCATGCTCAACTTATGTCTGTCATGCTATAGCTATATGCTTTTACATAAATTGTTGTAAGTCACTTATGGATCTAAATTCATTACACTTATTAGTGGGTAATCCCTCTTGTGTATGTGAACCCATACTTAGGATGTAACAAGATGGGTTGTGGTAAGAAATGAGCCATCGATTTAGAGGATATATGGGATATGGAACATTAATGTGGGATCTACCATTTATAGGGCATATGGCTTGAGTGGCTTAGAAATGATCTCTTTTAACCGCTCTAATTTAGCCTTTCTTGACCCTTTTTGTTGATTGATTTGATGTTTTATGTACCCTTTTTGTCGCTTTGGTTTGACATTTGTCCCATGTTTTGAGGTTTGCCTGATGTGGCTTCGATTGCCTATACCATGTGATGGTAATCCCTACTTATCGAATTTGATTGGCCACTAGTCGACGGGCGTCCATTAAGCATCCTAAGATGGAGGAATCTCATGAGTCGAGTATGGTGGTCATAGGACATTATACCCAAGCTGTCGGCCTACGCTGGGTAACAAGCTTCCCTTAGTGACCATTGAGTTACTTAAACCGGCTGATTGTAATTAGAATAATAATGGTTTGGCTAATCATGCATTCATAACATATTGGCGATGATGAGTGGCAAATTCTGAATGTTGTAGCATGTGCCCTTAGGTTTAGTGGGGTATCATTTCGCTAGCTCCCAGACCATCGACTATCGACCTACGTGCGAGATATGTACAATGACTTGGTCACTATGCTGTATGAGATATGCTATGCTGATGACTAGTCTTTTGCATGGGTAATGAGCCCAAGTCTAATTGGATGAGTATCCCCAGGTCGATGTGCATTCATGCATCCATGCATTTAAAAAGACTGCATCATGTATTGTTTTGAATGCCCTATTTTTAACTATGCTTAGCTAAGGCGGTAGTGTGAAATCTTGAGGGGAATTCACTCTGAGTTGGCCATTCATCCATCAAATATATAATTGTATAGGTAGCATAGGTGGCTTAAGTGATATTCAGGTTCAGACCAATGAGGAGCTGGGTGTAATTGTCAAAGATGCATGGTTATACCTGCCTAGAGAAGTGCGCGATCGTGCGGCTTACGTTTAAATGCATTTTAATATTTCTCATGTATTAAATTATGTAAATCTTATATTTGTTTATATCGAGACATTGGTTTGTATAAGTCATCATGGGCAGCCTCTTGTATATTGTAAAAGTAATTGCAAATTTTCCTTTATGTTGATTTGTCCATTCTACGCTAAACTGCTAACTCTGAAAGATTAAAAAAAAAAAAGAATTTGGCTCTTTATAGGTTAACACTCGGGTTTTTGGGAAACGAGTCATATACTCGGTCCTAAAAACACAGGCCGTTATAAGGAGAGAGAGAGAGAGAGAGAGAGAGAGAGAGAGAGAGAGAGAGAGAGAGAGAGAGAGAGGAGTTGCAGAGCTTCTACGATGTCCTCCTCCAATCCTTCGGTTCTACTTCAGTTTTTTATATTTTTGTTTGAGTTTAACTCAATCATGTCTATGGTTTACTAAATTCTTAGTTAGAGTTAAGAGGTGAAGCTTTTAGTGATTTTTAATGTCATAGATTACTTTGATTCAAGTACTTAGTTCAAATGTTGAACAATTCATTAATATTGGTTTGAATGAGGATTTATTTTTAGATTACTTTGATCCATTGTCGACTCCGAGCACATTAGATGCTTAAGAAAGCTAAGAGTGATTGCTTATCTATTTTGCAAAGGATTGATCTGTAAAATTCATTAATCTATCGTAGACTAAGTGCACAATAAATGCTTTGAATTCCATAGGATCAATACTTTAGTGCTTTATGTGAGAACTAATTCAATTAAAGTTCAAATATATTTTGGTTTATGAATGATGAATTAACTACTCTATTATCCGTTTGTGTAGGGTAGGACTTCGGTTCCAGTTGAGTTATCTAATTGAATCAAGTGAATTAGACATTATGAATGACTATAAGTGATCCTTGGCACTCTACTCTTTTGCTTTAATAAAATCTTGTAAATTTCAATCGTACTTCTTAATATCCAATCTCATAATTAGTTTTAATTCTAGTTCTAAAGTATTTTAGAAAATGCACAAATATAAGTCCCCGTGGGCTCAACCTCGGTCTCACCAAGAAAAACTACATCACAACCATGCACTTGTGATTTGCATCATGAATTCTTACACATACAATCCTAACTAGTGAAACCATCCCAACTTAAGTTGAAAAAATGGGTCAACCACTAATGCAAGAACTCCCCAATGGCCTCCCCCTACACTTCAAAGTGCACCACAAGTGCAACCACAAAGAGGACCCTTGAGGACACATTGTAAGCATTCATGTAAGGGTAAACACAATTTAATCAAACCACCATACAGGCCATAAATGATCTTAAATCATCGATTTCATTGATTGAATCACACTTAACTATTAGGGAGAAAGGGACCTTTCCGGCCTAACCTCAACCTAACCCAAAAGGACAATATGAAGTGAAGAATTCAAATCCTCATAACCCACATGTGGAACAAGCCAAATCCACCACCACTCTTAAAAGTGGAAAGGAAATTGACAAGACTATATCGATGAAGGCTGACACACATAAGGATTCAGATAAATCCAAGGATGATGATGGACCGAGCACTATTCCACATGACAAATAGTTAGTGCATGAGAACAAGCCCACAACTCCGTTTCCCCAATGCCTTGTCTCATCAAATGCCCATATGAGATCTAGGACATCTTAGAGATTTTCCAACAGCTAAAAAAATCAACATTCCCTTATTGGATGTGTCAAGCAAATTCAATCCTATGTCGAGTTTCTTAAGGCCCTTTGCAAATTAAACATAAATTGAATGTGTAAAAGAAAGCTTTTCTTAACGGAACAAGTGAGCATGATTATCAAGCAAAGTGCTCCCTCAAAATATAAAGACTTGGAGAGCCGTATGATCTCATGGATCATAAGGAAGTTCCAGATTGAACAAGCCTTGCTAGACTTGGGGGCAAGCGTTAACCTCATTCCTTACTCAATGTACGAACAATTGGGGCTTAATGAATTAAATGAAATTGCGGCAGAACTGCTATTTTAGAAGTATGGAATTTGTCCAAGTGTCCTAGTGGGGGGTGAATAGGACTTTTAAAAAATTATTTTCTTATAACGACAAACAAGCTTAACTTCAAGCAAGATAAGTAAGGCAAAGTAACTCTATGACTTCCAAGCTAATAGAGGGTCCAAACACATAGACTATACAAAATTTATATATAAAGCAACTAACCTATGAAGATATTGTATGTGAGAGTGTGCAGGATGTGATTCCTATCAATGCTTAGACATTTACTTAATCATGCATCATAATAATCATTTGATAGACATAAGCATAATCAGATCAATGCAAAAAGAGTGATCTCAAACATAATCATATATAGTGGTTCGGCTACTTGCCTACTCCTCTCCCAGCTGACGCAATCTCTCCTAGAGTGTACCAGATTTTACTATCTAATGGTTTTAAATCAGGTTAACCATGAACCTTCACAACCTACACAAGGTTAACGAAGGAGCCTACACAAGGTGATAAGTCCTACATAAGGACACAAATAGGACCCTACACAAGGCAACATGTCCTACACAAGGACAACACGTTGTACACAAGGACAACGTATTCTCCCGTCAGAGGCCTACGAAAGGTCTTGGCGAGTTTATTAATTCAAACTCTAAATCTCAATCCTACACAAGGAAAGGGCTTTAGTCTCGATGAACTCTATATACTTACAAGTTAGTGAGTCCCTTTCTCGCACAATCTAAAGATGATCTTCTTGTTGATGAAGAGTCTTCAACTCCCTTGAACTGCAATCGCTTTTAATGCTTCGATCGATTCTTTGAGGTTATGAGGTTTAGGTTTTGGTCCGATCTTCTCTATTAAATTATATGATTTAAATACATAGAGAAGATTCCCATTAGCTAAGCATTCAAAAGTTTCAGCACAATGATTTTCCTTTGAAAGGTGCTACTGAAAACTCAATGAATGCTAGAGTTCATAATTCAATCAAAGCAATGAAGATAGGAGTAAATGCTTGTGCAAAGGATTGAAAGATGAACTCTAATGGGAAAGAGGGAATAAAGATAAGGGTATTAACTCTTGCAACAACTCTCTCAAACTCTCTTAAATTCTAGCTCATTTACTAAGAAGCAAACCATGTGTATTTATAAAGTTGAATCCCCAATGGTAAAAAATCGGGCAGAAATATGACATTGTCGATGCCATCGAAGGGTATTCGATGCCATCGAACCTTCTTCGATTGCATTGACTTCCTACACAGGATATTCAGTTGGGTGTAGGACAAATTTTCTCCGATCTCATCGAGCACCCTTCGATGTCATCGAGGGGTGTTTCGATGCCATCGGGATTCCTCTTGAAAAATACACAATGTTTGTTGGACAGTTTTGTCCCTTGTTCGATGCAATCGATCGAACCTCGATGTCACACCCCAGATTCGGTGACCGGAACTCACAAGAATCCCGATAGTCGATTCTGGTGCCGACAGCCTCCGTAGTACCCTATTCTCGACTCCTGGCACCCATTCACCAGGTTCTGATCCTGGGATCCTATAAGGAGGATTTTTATAACATAAGTCCAATCCATAAGAGTATACCCAAGATCATAACATAGTAACCACAGGAAATAACTATAGGAACACATTCCAAAATCCACTAAGAATTTAAACTTTTTACAAGTACCAGGCTCAAGGGGAAATACAAAGGCTATGTAAAGAAAACTCCAAAAGGATTAACGACACGCTCCAGCTCCAGCTCTGCTCTCTGGCCTTGAATCACCTGCACGCATCAATCATGCATAAGCTTATAGAAAGCTTAGAGGGCGGTGTAAGTGTGTGCAGGACAGGTGTCATGAATGTGATATCAGAGTATACGGAAGAACGCGATATGAATCATGAATACCATCAATTCCAACAGCCATACCAAGGTTATGCTATACCAAGCATGAATGCAGTAAGCTGTACCAAGGCTATGCAATGCAACATATGAGTACTGGGCGTCATACTAAGGTGATGCAACAAGAGGCCTACATAGCTAATGTCAATGTAAGGTGCAATGCAATTAATGCCAGTACTCATATGAAGTCCACGTATCATATAGTTCATTTCTAAGGAATCCACCGAGGTCAAATACCATTCCAGCCGACTGTTGCTCTCCTAGCCGCACAGTCTAACGAGCGTAAGATACTTCACTACCCACCTGAGGACAGCCAATCACCAGCAAGGCTCGATGGTAGCAGACCCATTCACGAGCTGGTTAAACTCGGCTTAGCTATTGCCCCCTAACTCGGGCGAGTAAGGCTATACCCCATCTCGATCGACCACGCTACAGTGAGAGTCACGGCGTAATGGTATAAGGAACTCAGGCGCTCATGTTTTCCATTTGGTCTCGGCATTGAGCGTCTCCTGGCACCATAAAGGTTTAGGAGTTTTCACCCAAGCACATCCTACATGCCCTAAATGATCAAGTAACATTATCGGTGTCCAAATCCAGTTATCCATAATATACCTGTGGAGGTTACAATCCTGACGAAGCAAGGGCGAATATCCACGTGCTATGTAATGCCAGATGCATAAATCACATAATCAACCATGCATCAATCCCAAGCATCCAACTTGCTCAAGAGGGGATACTCCATCCCTCAGGGAAATACCAAAATATCCTACCCAATAACCAATCATATCTCAACCAAGCATGCATGTGATGCGTATAGGAGTGGGTCATGAAGATGAACAAAGATGTCAATGCAGTGAAGATGTACTCTCCTCCTAACCAAGTAAGGTCTAGGTACTCAAACAAATTTTCATAAAGAACACAACCTCTAGTGGGGGCCCAATAGCCTGGGGTAGCCCACGAGACTAGATAATGGCATGAGCGTAAATGATAAGAATGGGCCTAGCAAAGGCTTTATAGTGGACATTTAACCACCCATAAAAGCAAGAATGGGCCTAACAAAGGCCTAGAGGGGTACACTAATGTGGACATTCGACCACTATTATCCCCTAAAGGCGGCCTAATAACAATCTACCAAGGAGCAAGGCCCGTGGCTCGAGTACAACCATATAAAGGAAATGGGCAGCTATATACATACCACATACATCACATGTCGGGCCTCAAATAAATGGCCCAAGGCCTACATACATAACAAGGGTCCAAAGGACAATACATGGCCCAATCCATACCCAATATCATGGGCCCAAAGGGAAGGTTATGGCCCAAGAATAAGGTCACCAAGTCCATACATTATGGTGGGCCTAGTGGGCAGCCTGTTATCCCAATCACATGCGTAAGAATCACATTCAAGTTAAGCAAATTGGGCCTTACAACCTTAGCCCAAGAATCTAGTTGATTTGGTAGGCAACCAAGGGCCCAACCACACCTATATTTCCAGCCCAACCAGCCCAACATAATGGTAGACATAGCCCATAAATCCACTGGGCCTAGCTAGGACATTCCAGCCCATTTGGGCCTACAAGGAGTCCTAAAAATCTAGTTACACATAAGTCCATATAACCCAACCAAAGTGGGCCTCCAAAATGCATTAATTAAGCCCAAAGGCTAAGGGAATAAAAGCATGAAAATATCTCTACAAATCTCCACAATATGGTGGTCCCCACACCCTTAAACTCCAGCCATAAACAATGCATTTTAATAAGGTACCCAACTGGATTTTCAGCCCAACAACTATCTGGGCCTGCTGGAGCCCAGTAAAATAAAATATCTGAGTGAGATGTAAATCTAGGGTGGTCCAGCAACATGTACAGGGGGTCCCACCACATAGGGAGTGCACATACAACACATAAATAAGTGGGCCTTGCTGCTGGACTGAAAGTCTAGCAGCAACCCAAGTAGTGGGCGTCCCACTAGGGGTGGGCGGTCCAAGGCCTGGACGGCCTGGCCCACATCGAAGCTCAAAGTGGGCCCCACCATCGATGACCCACTTAAGGGTGGGCCACGTCTAAGTGGGCCACACAAAATGGATGGACGCGTGGATGAAACACCACATCAAGGTGGCCACAACAAGGTGGGACGGCCAGCCTTGTTGGACATCAACCACCTTGGGATGTCCAGCAAGGTGGCTAGTCCAGCCACTTGCCCCAAAAATTTGATGGCCTTGATGGCTTATGATCATGCTAGGTGGGTCCCAGCAAGGGTGGGCCACCATAGAATTAAATTTTAAGATTTTAAATGCAAGCTAAGTATTTTTACAAAAATGGGCAGCAATGCATATCCAGAAATTTCTGTAGCAGAAAATGTTGTTGTTCCCATGTTTGACACCTCGTGGGGTGGGCCTAGACTTGCCCAAATCACTGGAAAATTGGTGGGTTTGATGGTCCCACATATGGATAGCAAGTGAGGTCCACTGGATTGGCCCACTTACTCCAAAAAATTAAGATGAAAATGATTGTTTCCAACATGCAATGTTGCTAAACTATCTAGAAATTTGTGGACAGTCAGCCTCCTTTGGCCCATCCCATAGGTCTCAATCAAGGGGTAATGGATATGGGCCCCATACCACATCAAAGTGGGGTCCATGCCTCAGAAAACCCCTAAAGAAATCAGGGATAAAAAGCATCACAAATAGTCCCAAACAATGCCCAAAATCATACCACAAATGGGCCTGAAATTTGGACAATAACATATGCAGTCCAAATTTTAGTCCATAGAAAAATGTCCAAAGGGTTTTATATGCAATTACATCAAGTGGGGTCCACCTAGATGGGTCATAAAAATTTCAGATCCATTACCATGCCAAAATCTCCAAGAAAATCCATGTTTAGAGGCCATCCAACCCATGCATGTCATGGTGGGCCTAGATGTCCAACAGGTGGGCCTGGACGTTCCACTTTTCTGGTGGATCTGAGATTTTGCTGACCACATCAGTGGGCCGTAAATCTCCAGTAATAAAAGGAAGAAAATAGGGAGAAGGGGAGAGAGATCATGGCCATGGTGGAAGGTTCCGTTACTATGAACCTTCGACCTTCACATCCACACCATCCACTATACTTAGAACTTACATGCATGCTATCTACAAATCAAGGAAATTGCTGGAGGTAGGGACACCATCCCTACCATGCATGCAAGGTCTAGATGACCTATGGAGTGCTAGATCAAGGAAAAAAATGCATAATGGTGGGTCCATGGAGAATGGCCCACCATGGAAGAGATCATACATGAAGTAGGCCCATGGCCTCTAATCTTGGAGCCAAGTAGGACCTCCACCATTGATTGTGAAATAGCGGTGAAGACTGCTTAAGTTGAAGTCGGAATATACCAATATCTCCTAGAGGGGGGTGAATAGGACTTTTTAAAGATTTATGAGTTATATTAAAAATCCTATCACTCAAATCCTATCATGTATGCAATTTTCAGGATCACTCAAATGTAACTCTACTAGCTTCCAAGCCAGGTAGAGGATCCAATCACAAACTAATCAAGATATAACAATATGCAACTTAGTCTATGTTGGATGTAACTGTGTATGTGTATGAGATGTGATCAGATATATGAATATGAATGCATTGTCATGAACTACACATATAGAAAAGTAATCACAAACACAGTCATTTTATAGTGGTTCAACGATAAGTCTACTCCACTCCCAACTGTCACACTCAACCCTTGAGTGTACCGGATTTCACTAAGGAGGTTTCCCAGGGTTCACCTCAAACCTAAGGTTTTAAATCAGGTTCACCTTCAACCTTTACATGGAGGTTTCTACTCGGTTCACCTCTAACCCTGAAGTTTCACTGGTTCACTCCTAACCAGATGTTTATGCTCTCCGTAGAGCAAGGGTCCACACAACGCACCCAGAGGTTTCTACTCGGTTCACCTCTAACCCTGGAGTTTCATTGGTTCACTCCTAACCAGATGTTTATGCTCTCCATAGAGCAAGGGTCCACACAACGCACCCACATCGTACACTCCCGTTGGAGGCCTCCTATGAGGGCTTCAAAGGGTGAGAACCACTTAAGACCTAATCCTAGAAAGGAATGATCACAAGTGTCCTCTTGGACTCTAGATACTTACAGATAAGTTGATGAGACCCGTTAAGCACAACGCCGAAGATCTCCTCCTCCTTGTTGACGAAGAGTCTTCTGCTCCCTTGATCCGCAACACAAAAGATATACCAAGACTAGGCTTAGGGTTGGGTCAAGGTTAAGATGGAATCCTACTCTCTAAAGGTTTACCTATAAGGAAGGTAGAGTAGTTCCAATCTTATGCATTCAAGGCATCCCAACATAATGATTTTCCAATCAGGTAGTAGCTGAAGGATCCTTGAATGCGGAAGTTCATTCCCCAATCCACTCTATTGAATATCAATGGTGAGGGTGGATTGGAGGACGAACTCCCTCGAGAGAAATGGCTTAGGGTATAAGATTTAAGTTGAAACACATAAAAGCTCTCTCTTTTCTCTCTTACAACAACAAAAGAAAAGTCCTCTATATAGAGGCAAAAAGCTCCAACGGATATAAAACGGTCACATTTATGACAGAGTTCGATATCATCGAGCAGGTTCGATATCATCGAGCGTATACTCTCGATAGCATCGATGGTTTGCTCGATGACTCGGTCTCGATGTCATACGCTTTTGAAACTTCTTGCCAATTGGTCGATGAATCGAAACAGTTGTCGATGTTATCAAATTTCGAACTCCGATTTGATCGATGACAGGATCGATTGATTGACACATGAAAAATGAGAGAGACTTGACTTTGAGATATTTCAGGTTTTCATGAATGATCGGGCGAACCGTCAAGTTCATCGGAATATGAATTTCGATGATATCGAGATCAGAGTCGATGTATCGATAAATCCAGCGGATTTGACTTTAAGCTTGCTGGACGATTTTTTTCCTAGTTCGATACAATCGACCTAGTGCCAATATCATCGATATTTGAATATCGATTCTATCGAAGGGCCCCCGATCATAGTTAAAAATAACCTGAAATATCTACTGTAAGAAATGTGCGCCCACTATCGATATCATCGATGGATCTCCGATCGTATTAGTATTTGAATTTAGATAATATCGGAAGAGCATCGATGCTATCGAAGAGTTTTGTGATTTTCTTTAAAAAAACAGGGGCGCCGAAAATCTGCCTGTCGATCTTATCGAGCCACTCTTGATGGTCTCGAGATTTGAATATCGATGATATCGATATGTGTATCGATACATCTATAATTCATCCAGTTATGTTGTGAAGTTGCTGGACATAATTAGTGCTTTCATCGATGATATTGATAGGTGTATCGATACATCGATAAATCCATCCAGATGAATATTTAGTTGCTGGATATTTTTGGTCCTCTTATCGATAATATTGTTAAGGTATCGAGGACATCGACAGTGTAGGTCGATCATATCGAGGGTGTTTCAATAAGATCGACAAGACGAGACAAACATAGAGATTTTCATATTTTGAAAAAGTTTTCTCACCACAAAAACCCTAAGATGTCTATCTTGTTTTAAGGGCTTTAATCACCTGGTGTTTTGGGACATGGGATGTGAGGCTACGATTTACCTATTGCGAGCTTCCACACATCCGGTTGAGGCAGACGCTTGAAATAATCTTCCTATCGAGCTCTGTAGACAGTTTGACCCATCATTCACGTAACTTGACAAATCAGGGCATAAGTAGATACACTTTCAATCTCCCCCTTTGTCAATTACGTGAAAAAATACCCAAAATACCCTAAAACACTTCTAGACACACCCTAAATTGTGTGTACATGCATTTACACATATTTATAATTTTTTTACCCCATGTACATAGTCTAGAAGTATCTGCTCCCCCTTACTTCAAAACTCCCCCTTTCTTGCAGCTGCTCCCCTTACACCTGCAACAACATAGATAGATACACAATTTTCCGTTCGGGGTGTTTGAATTGTTCTCCCCCTTTTTGTCAGTCATTGGCAAAGGTATAACAAGTGATATTGACTGAAGTGTTAAAGCATATAGGAGAACCATCAGGCAGAAGCAAATCATTGATGTTTTAAAAGTTAACACATTTTAGCCAAACATCAATCTCAGAATGAATGCATATTAGATCAGATATAACAGTTATAGAGCAGTGAAAAATATTCATTTAAGGACGTCACATGCATTCCAGAACTTGATAAACCAAAAAAAAATATGGCATTAATGATAAGAATTCTATTAAGCCATATACAAAATGAAATCAAAGTATCCACACATACTGCCATAGACAACAGTAACAACCAGTTTTCTAAAAAGACGTTCAGTCCCACCAAGGACATACACACTTTTAAACAAATGTACCAAACTAGTTAGTTATCACACACACTTAGATAAACATTGAATATTCAAAAAGATACTAATATTCATATGCAGAATTATAAGTGAAGTGTATGTGATAGTGTGTAGTAATCATCATCATGGTGCAGAATGTGATGGTGCCGTGTCGTACTGGCGGCAAGTCATCACGTCCACCAACTGCTGGGCGGTTTGCTACACACTTAGCACCATCCATTCCAGGATAGTAAATCTCTCATTTATCGACTCCCTGAGCTGAGAGACATCGTACTGAATAGCGCTAAGCTTGTCTAACTGGAGCTTAAACCACTTTGCATGCCCAAATGTTGATGTCGATGGATCATAGTACGGTCTAAAGGCAACTTCTTCGGTCATCCCGGTCCCTCTTATAGGAGCATCTCCAGCCCTATCTTCTCCCCCAACTTGGATTCCTTCCTCCAGGGGCTCTTTAGGATATTTGTGAAATACAAGATCCATCCTTCGAATGTTGCTTTTGTTGAAGGACTAGAGAGGAAGAACTGGATCATTCGTGGTTTGGAATCCAATGGCATTACAGATTGTATTGATGATCCAGGGATATGGTAGGAGAATGTCCTTAGCCCTATGAAAGGCATACACCAATTGATACACAATCAGGGTAGGCAGACAGATATTGACTCCAGAGGCAATTGAATAGATTATCATAGTCATGAAGCCAGTGAGATCAGCTCTGTTGGAGCCTGTAACGCCCTGAAAATCGGGGGTCGAGCATAAACTCAACTCCCGAGTTCCAACGCATCACTTATGCAACAAAATGAATGATGATTGAATGTGATCGGTATTAGTGCAATGAACATGAGTGAGATTAAGCTAAAACAGCATATCATACTCCAGAGACAGTTAAATTTGCAAGCGGAAGACTGTGATAGATAGATAAAATATATAAACTGTGGTGGGTCTCCAGAGTGTGATAAAGTTACCAGGTTAAATAATTACAAGTATGATTTTAAATTATACAAAGTTGTGTAGTGTGATCTAGTCAACATCCCTGTAGCCCCGACAATCAAGGCACGACTCTCACGAAGCCACCAGAAAAAAGCATATACGAGGAAGCATTCTCGTCGTCATAGAAGTCCGGCTCCGCCTCAGAAGTAGCGTCGCCATCTGCAATCAGACAAAGTCTAGTGGGTGTTCGGAACACCGTCTCGTATCGTGGGAGTGAGTGATCAACTCAGTGGAACAATAAAGCATAGGTTAACATGTTATCAATTCAGTCAAGCAGTAATGATAAAGTAGTACAATCAAACAATTTTAACTACTCTTATTTAATGCAAGTATGAAATGACATGATGTATGCTCTTGCCAAACCATCCTCATGCGACATCATCTTACGTTCGCGAATGCGTCCATCCCTCAGTGCTCCACATCTACCAGGCACATGCAGTGCGATGATGAGCATGATTACCAAGTAATTATTAGTTCATTTCAAACAGCAGTATTGGGAAACTAAGGTACCTCCCTTGTATCATTCCCAAACATGATCCATTCTAGGGTCGTCAGTCCTAGTTAATCTCATACGATATTATGGTTTGAGAGGCGTAGCGAAGGCATCACAAAGGGCTCGTCACCCTTCAGCACGGATACAGATCTCACCGTATGCGGCTCAATTGTTGGCCATCAGCTCGAGTACAGGTCTCACCGTACTCGGCTCAATCACTAGCCGTCAGCTCGAATACAGGTCTCACCGTACTCGGCTCAACTCATACTCTAGTTGCTGTGAAAGACTTGTCGCCAATCACAGACCTTGGAGTATACTCGAAGATACTATAGAGGACTCGTCGCCGTCAGCCACAGTACAGGTCTCACCGTACTCGGCTCTTGCCGTAAGTATCGACAGCTCGAATACAGTGTCCCATACCACCGTATTCGGCTCACGAGTTTGGGTTGCTCAATGGTCACTACGGGGAGGCACATGGCTCCAGCATAGGCCGACAGCTCAGCCACGGTGTCCCATACCACCATGTCTAGCTCATGAGTCTTAGCTTGGTACGGGATTGCCACTGGTAAGTTTGGTACCCTAGGTTTAAACAGTAATGACTAGACATGGTGAACACACATTCAACATATCGGGTTAATTGACGAGCCTGACTAGCTCGAGCGCACAACAAGTTGGGCGATGTGAAGCGCAAAAGCACTCCGTGTGGCCAACCACTATCGCCAACCGAAGTACGACTCGGGTTCGTCAGACACATCCATTGTGGTGACATGAATCTCAGTCACAATCTCAAGTCTGGTACCGAATGTTTGGACTATAGACATAGTCCCAAACTCAAACAGTTCTCATCAATAGCATATGGAGTTAAGCATGATAAACAAAGTAACACAAACATGCTAGGAGGCATGTCATAAAGCATGTTATAAAGCATGATATAAAGCATGTTATAAAGCATGATATAGAGCACTATACAGATAGGGATACAAATACATATACATCATATGTGAGTGGTTGTAGTAAATAACCACATGGAGGAAATCCTACAGGTCTCTAAGGTAGTCGAGAATTCCATCTCAGAACAGACCTACGGTGCAAACATCCAAGCATTTACTCTCACAAGCATTTACACAAACACTTGGAGTATGCTATTTCAACATACATGACGTATATTAGTAAAACATGTATTAGGACTATTCTTTCGCTAAGCTAGCATTTTATCCGCGTATATCGTAATCATACAGCAAATAATCATGACAATTACGTTTCCAAAATTTACACGTATATGATATTTCTAGAATACACAATTTTAACATACGTAGTATTTACAAGCGAACATGTATTACGGCGATTCTTTTCGCCAAGAAATTAATTTATACGCACATAATATATTTATACAACAATTAATCAAGACAAACACATCGCTAAAATATACACGTATACGGTACTTCTTACAATACCGTATTTCTACATACATGGTGTATATTAGTAAACATGTATTTAGGCGAACCCTTTCGCCAAATGAGTATTTTATCCATACATCATATATCCATACGACAAATAAACATGTCAAATATATTTCTAAAAAAATACGTATATGGTATTTTATACGAATACCTAGAGTATGTGAAATTCCAAATTCTACAATTCTAATCGAAACAAAAAACGGAAAGTACTTTATGCATGTGTAATTGCATACAGATCATGAATCTACCATTATCAGACATTGAAAGCATTGAAAACCACAACCTATACACCTAAATTCCTCACCTTTCACCTTGGAATCTCAACGAATCAGCAAGGTTGGATGAGCTTCCGTATTCGGGAGTTTTCTAGCCTAAGGAGTGAAATCGGTTAGCTATTTCACAACCTAAAGCCTATACACCTCAAATCAGATCTAGGGTTAGGGTTTCTCACCTTAAAACGGAGTCAGTGACGCCGGAAAAAGGTCAAGGAAGGGGTGGTGCAGCCCGTTGGATGATCTACAACAGTAGGAGGAAAATTCTCCCACAAATCCCAAGCTTTTCTCTCCTTTTTTCTCTCTCTCTCTAGGGTTTTATCCCAAATTCGTATGGCTGTGAGAGGGGCTGTTCTAAGGCCCTTATATAGCCAAAAACCTCCCCGGAATAGACTCCGGTTCAAGAGGTACGACTATTATAGGTATTTCGGCACTTTTCCAACTCAAAAGAGTGTTTCTGGCGGCCCCCCTTGAGCCAAACGTCAGACTTAAGCTCACAACTCATGGATCTACGTGGGATTACGTTTTCGACTCAATCAGATTCCCATATCACACGAGGCGGACCACTTTCAGTTCAACGGTCAGTTGGCCACGATCCGAAATTCCAAGTACATGTAAATGTTCCTGAAATTTTTTCTGATCCGAGGGTGTAATTTGGTCTGATTCCGACGGTCTGGTTGCTTAATACTGATCCGCAACCGAATGGTGCCAGATCACTATTCCAGATATTTATTTTGTAAAGGAAAGAGTGATTTTCACACTCCCTCACTCCGGACTCAAGCGAATAGCCGTGGGACATCGACTGGACCTGATTTCCGAGATGGTTGTCAAGTCCAGCGAGGCGGTCCTAGTTCCTTAACTTCGTGTTAATCGGACTTCCGACGTGCGGTCCAGATCCGATACTGAAGTTTCGAGATGCTCGAGAGAAGCAGCCGGGTAATGAGATTGATCCTAGATTTTAGGTTAACCTAGCGTCAATGATTCTACAAGTTTTGGGTCTTGCAGATCGTATTTAAAGCGATTCAAATGGATTTCGTAGCTAATCTAGTTTAGCACTTAGTTACTTTCTCTCATTTCTAAAGGATTTAATCCTAAGTGATTTCCGTCTGAGGTGGTACTTAGTCCTTCGTAGTTTGTATATAGAGTGATCCAAGTTATAATACTTAACTAGTTTAAGATAGTGTCTAGGGTGAAAGTACTTAGGAAAATTGAAAGATCAAGGTGGTGAAGGGTGAGATTTGTAAAGAAAATGGGTTCAAAGGCAGCTTTAGACATTGGGATTCAGTTCTGACAAGTTAATAAGGTGTTAGGATCGACCCATTGCCTAAGGACGTCTAATTCCAAGTTGGCAAAAATCCAGGGTGTTACAATCTACCCCCCTTAAAAGAAAATTTCGTCCCCGAAATTGGCTAAGGGTAATAAGGGAAGATTTCTATTATTTTATTTGCCTAAGACTTATTGGTTCCAAGTTTCTACACGTGGTAGGGTATGTACTAAATTTGGTTCATTTTAGTCTACCCCCTTAAAACTTATTTCTTTATCCATTTCTCATACCCTGATGGTTTGCTACAATTTATTTCTTTACCTATTTGGAGTCTTGACGATAATTCCCACCAATTTAGAGTAAGATAGCTATTTTCATTATTTGACCAACATGGAGAGACGGTAATAGTGGGCTCGATATCGATACATCGATCATCTACCGGGCCAGGGTAGGAAGCTCATCGTTTCACTTCCGAATCCTGGTGGATCCTGGTCTTCTGCTCGGCCAAGCAGTGAGTCCATTGGTAGTCGCCCAGGATTGAGAATTGGGTCAATCCGCGAATACTTCGCAGTTGTATATTTCAGTAACTCCATAGTCCGATCACTCTAGAAACGTAGGGAATGTCCATCATTGAAAAGCTCAAATTGTCTATGTCTAAGGTTACCCTTTAGGTCTTAGTCTAAGAGAAGCCGTGATATTATCTATGTCTAAGGAAGTGGTGAATCAAATCTTACTAGATGATCCTAAAATGGTTTCTCATAGCAGAACTTGCTAGGGCTTCTATAATGTTTGTATTCAACGAACACAGTTTCGATCCTAGGCCAGTGGAGTAGGGTCCACCACGCTTCCGCTGCGCCACCCAGATCAAAGAGATGCAATAGGTGACCTAAACAGATTGGGCTCATAATGTTCTACCCCCCTTAAAATTTTATTTTCACCCTCAAGGCTTAAGATTTATGTCCTGCTCCGTACATCGGAACAAGGTGTAATTTATAACCTATCCTTGACACGAAAGGGTCTCGCTCCAACTGACTTAAGCCGACTAACTAAGTCTATTATTCAATTGGCTTAGCATAATTAATTTGTCTTTCCTTAGCCTAACCAGTAGTCTAGTCTTAATTCAGGAGTAGCGATATCCTCTAGGTGTAATCCAAAGTCTATGCTTATACATTAGATGATTTTATACCCTTTCTAATAAAGAAAATTATTTGTTTGTTTGGAATTGAGTTGCCCGAACATGAATGTAGCTACGCTTGAGCACTTCACATATGCTCAAACCAACTAAGGGGGTTCTAGAGTTCACGTTCTTAATTGGTTGGATTTCCTATACTGTCAGGTCTGTCGAAGCACTGCTCTAGGTCCAAACTCTATGGGCCTATCTATCAAACAACCATTTTCTCAAAAAACTTAAGCTATCAGAGTGTAGTGGGTTAATGTATATCAAGGGACTTTACCACACCAACACTATTTGGCCAGTAGTCTTAAGTAGTATTAAATGAGACTGTATTATTAATCCTACCTCAGGATTGGGAGTGGCTTGTTTGGTAGGAGGGTAGGTGGGGATTAATTTTTATAGGCTTTGGAAAATGAGCCTGGTGTTGGAAAAGTGTGGGATGGGATTTCCAAATCCCAGGATGAGGAATTTCTGGGATGGGATTTCCAAATCCCAGGATGAGGAATTTCTAAGTATAATTTGAAAAGAAAAATATGGGATTTATGTTTAACTGCCTACATTCCAAACATAGTATGGATGATTAGGCCTCCAAGAAAATGGCCATACACGCTCGGATAAAGCCATGGAAAATGAGGATAAGGGGAAATGGGGGGCTGGAGTTTTTGGTTCTCTATGGATTGGAGTCTCAACAGACGTCATAGAGGCCTAATAGATAGGGTTTGAAAAAGGAAAATGAATAGATGGGATGGGTTGAGAGCTTACCCAAACTTGAGCTCCAAATGGGGCATGTAAGTGATCAAAAGAAAGAGAATGGAGAGGGTAGGGAGTAGGTTATGTTGTAAACGTTGGAAGAGGATGAGTTGGGCAGGACATGATGAAATGAGTGATTAGAGGGAAGGTTTGAGAGGTAAAACAACAAGTCGAAAGAGAAAGGTGGGCTTGGAGGGGCGTTTGAGAGAGAGAAGGGCAAAACGATGCAAAATGGGGGTCCCTCCACAATTTCGCATACACCACACAAGCCCAGGGGTCGGGCCGACCATGACCAGACCCGGCCGGACTCGACTGGATCAACCTGACCGCGGCCCGCCGCGGTGACCGCGGTGCCGCCACAGTCCGCCTTGCCCGGCGCCGCGCCGCCATAGCGGGGTTGTGTCCACCACTATCCCAAGGTGCCAAATGCACCCTGGGTCCACTTGTTTCCCCTCTGGATTGATGCGTGTGGCCCCCCGACTCTGTTTCAAGTCGTTTCGATCAAATCGGACGTATCTGGCAATCCGGAATGAGTTATCTGACGTATAATATATGATTTTGGGGCAGGACGAGCTAATGAAGCCAATCAACCTAGCTATGCCGGGTTGCGCAGCCCGGAATTGTGAAAAAAGCCTCCGATTGACAGTCATTTCCCTATTTTAATTTCGTTTTACTAAGAATAGTAGTTTTGGTTTTAGGAGTTGCGCTCATCATGTAAAGGGCTTAGAATAATTAGGAGAACGGTTTGGTGAAGTCAGATAGGACACTTACTATTTTTGGCCGAAAACCTTGCACACTAGTAGACATCACAACCTAGGAGTTTTAGTTGTAGTTTGTTTTTGATTTCCTTCCCATTACTTGGTATCCCTATTTAAAGGGTTGTGAACTCATTTTTCTTTTGTCATTCATTAATCAATTTCAAATTTATTAGAATTTATTTTTACTTTCTGCTTTCTTTTCTCGTAGATTCGAGAAGTCTATGTGAGGAGTCTAGAGAAGCTCCGGGGATTCGGAGTAGTTATCCTCATCACGTTCATCCCTTATTTTACTGATGGTCAACGGTTAGGGTGAAGTGGATTGTAATCTAGACTCATTAATAGACGGCCTAGGAATGTTTTAAGGTTGACCCGTGCGACCATGGTTGAATACAGACTCGATTTCGGCGTTCGTTTTCAGTGAACTAGCCGTTAGACGGAACAGGGATGTCTAAGACTGTTTCTACATTCCGTCGCTCCCTCCTAAGTCAGAGTGCGTCAGTGTACGTCGTGTGACCATAACCCAGGTCCGATTTAATCCAAATCATGCTCTGATACCATCTTGTAAAGTCCTGAAAATTGGGGGTCGAACATAAACTCAACTCCCGAGTTCCAACGCATCACTTATGTAACAAAATGAATGATGATTGAATGTGATCGGTATTAGTGCAATGAAAATGAGTAAGATTAAGCCAAAATAGCATATCATACTCCAGAGAGAGTTAAATTTGCAAGCGAAAGACTGTGATAGATAGATAAAATATATAAACTGTGGTGGGTCTCCAGAGTGTGATAAAGTTACCAGGTTAAATAATTACAAGTATGATTTTAAATTATACCAAGTTGTGTAGTGTGATCTAGTCAACATCCCTGTAGCCCCGACAATCAAGGCACGGCTCTCACGAAGCCGCCAGAAAACAGCATATACGAGGAAGCATTCTCATCGTCATAGAAGTCCGGCTCCGCCTCAGAAGTAGCGTCACCATCTGCAATCAGACAAAGTCTGGTGGGTGTTCGGAACACCGTCCCGTATCGTGGGAGTGAGTGATCAACTCAGTGGAACAATAAAGCATAGGTTAACATGTTATCAATTCAGTCAAGCAGTAATGATAAAGCAGTACAATCAAACAATTTTAACTACTCTTATTTAATGCAAGTATGAAATGACATGATGTATGCCCTTGCCAAACCACCCTCATGCGACATCATCTTACGTTCGCGAATGCGTCCATCCCTTAGTGCTCCACATCTACCAGGCACATGCAGTGCGATGATGAGCATGATTACCAAGTAATTATTAGTTCATTTCAAACAGCAGTATTGGGAAACTAAGGTACCTCCCTTGTATCATTCCCAAACATGATCCATTCTAGGGTCGTCAGTCCTAGTTAATCTCATACGATATTATGGTTTGAGAGGCATAGCGAAGGCATCACAAAGGGCTCATCACCCGTCAGCACGGATACAGATCTCACCGTATGCGGCTCAATTGCTGGCCGTCAGCTCGAGTACAGGTCTCACCGTACTCGGCTCAATCACTAGCCGTCAGCTCGAATACAGGTCTCACCGTACTCGGCTCAACTCATACTCTAGTTGCTGTGAAAGACTCGTCGCCAATCACAGACCTTGGAGTATACTCGAAGATACTACAGAGGACTCGTCGCCCGTCAGCACGAGTACAGGTCTCACCGTACTCGGCTCTCGCCGTAAGTATCGACAGCTCGAATACAGTGTCCCATACCACCGTATTCGGCTCACGAGTTTGGGTTGCTCAATGGTCACTACAGGGAGGCACATGGCCCCAGCATAGGCCGACAGCTCGGCCACGGTGTCCCATACCACCATGTCCGGCTCATGAGTCTTAGCGGATCGAGGTACCATGGTTAATGGGATTGCCACTGGTAAGTTTGGTACCCTAGGTTCAAACAGTAATGACCAGACATGGTGAACACACATTCGACATATCGGGTTAATTGACGAGCCTGACTAGCTCGAGCGCACAACAAGTTGGGCGATGTGAAGCGCAAAAGCACTCCGTGTGGCCAACCACTATCGCCAACCGAAGTACGACTCGAGTTCGTCAAACACATCCATTGTGGCGACATGAATCTCAGCTACAATCTCAAGTCTGGTACCGAATGTTTGGACTATAGACATAGTCCCAAACTCAAACAGTTCTCATCAATAGCATGTGGAGTTAAGCATGATAAACAAAGTAACACAAACATGCTAGGAGGCATGTCATAAAGCATGTTATAAAGCATGATATAAAGCATGTTATAAAGCATGATATAGAGCACTATACAGATAGGGATACAAATACATATACATCATATGTGAGTGGTTGTAGTAAATAACCACATGGAGGAAATCCTACAGGTCTCTAAGGTAGTCGAGAATTCCATCTCAGCACCGACCTACGGTGCAAACATCCAAGCATTTACTCTCACAAGCATTTACACAAACACTTGGAGTACGCTATTTCAACATACATGACGTATATTAGTAAAACATGTATTAGGGCTATTCTTTCACTAAGCTAGCATTTTATCCGCGTATATCGTAATCATACAGCAAATAATCATGACAATTGCGTTTCCAAAATTTACACGTATACGATATTTCTAGAATACACAATTTTAACATACGTAGTATTTACAAGCGAACATGTATTACGGCGATTCTTTTCGCCAAGAAATTAATTTATATGCACATAATATATTTATACAACAATTAATCAAGACAAACACATTGCTAAAATATACACGTATACTGTACTTCTTACAATACCGTATTTCTACATACATGGTGTATATTAGTAAACATGTATTTAGGCGAACCCTTTCGCCAAATGAGTATTTTATCCATACATCATATATCCATACGACAAATAAATATGTCAAATACATTTCCATAAAAAATACGTATATGGTATTTTATACGAATACCTAGAGTATGTGAAATTCCAAATTCTACAATTCTAATCGAAACAGAAAATGGAAAGCACTTTATACATGTGCAATTGCATACAGATCATGAATCTACCATTATCGGACATTGAAAGCATTGAAAACTGTAACCTATACACCTAAAGTCCTCACCTTTCACCTTGGAATCTCAACGAATCAGCAAGGTTGGATGAGCTTTCGTATTCGGGAGTTTTCTAGCCTAAGGAGTGAAATCGGTTAGCTATTTCATAACCTAAAGCCTATACACCTCAAATCAGATCTAGGGTTAGGGTTTCTCACCTTAAAACGGAGTCGGTGACGCCGGGAAAAGGTCAAGGAAGGGGTGGTGCAGCCCGTTGGATGATCTACAATAGTAGGAGGAAAATTCTTCCACAAATCCCAAGCTTTTCTCTCCTTTTTTTTCTCTCTCTTCTAGGGTTTTATCCCAAATTCGTATGGCTGTGAGAGGGGCTGTTCTAAGGCCCTTATATAGCCAAAAACCTCCCCGGAATAGACTCTGGTTCAAGAGGTACGACTATTATAGGTATTTCGGCACTTTTCCATTTCAAAAGAGTGTTTGGCGGCCCCCTTGAGCAAACGTCGGACTTAAGCTCACAACTCATGGATCTACGTGGGATTACGTTTTCGACTCGATCGATTCCCATATCACACGGGGCGGACCACTTTCAGTTCAACGGTTAGTGGGCCACGATCCGAAATTCCAAGTACATGTAAATGTTCTTGAAATTTTTCCTAATCCGAGGGTGTAATTTGGTCTGATTCCGACGGTCTGGTTGCTTAATACTGATCCGCAACCGAATGGTGCCAGATCACTATTCCAGATATTTATTTTGTAAAGGAAAGAGTGATTTTCACACTCCCTCACTCCGGACTCAAGCGAATAGCCGTGGGACATCGACTGGACCTGATTTCCGAGATGGTTGTCAAGTCCAGCGAGGCGGTCCTAGTTCCTTAACTTCATGTTAATCGGACTTCCGACGTGCGGTCCAGATCCGATACGGAGTTTCAAGATGCTCCCGAGAGCAGCCGGGTAATGAGATTGATCCTAGATTTTAGGGTAACCTAGCGTCAATGATTCTACAAGTTTTGGGTCTTGCAGATCGTATTTAAAGCGATTCAAATGGATTTCGTAGCTAATCTAGTTTAGCACTTAGTTACTTTCTCTCATTTCTAAAGGATTTAATCCTAAGTGATTTCCGTCTGAGGTGGTACTTAGTCCTTCGTAGTTTGTATATAGAGTGATCCAAGTTATAATACTTAACTAGTTTAAGATAGTATCTAGGGTGAAAGTACTTAGGAAAATTGAAAGATCAAGGTGGTGAAGGGTGAGATTTGTGAAGAAAATGGGTTCAAAGGCAGCTTTAGACATTGGGATTCAGTTCTGACAAGTTAATAAGGTGTTAGGATCGACCCATTGCCTAAGGACGTCTAATTCCAGGTTGGCAAAAATCCGGGGTGTTACAGAGCCCTTAGAGTAGATATTTGACGCAAGAATACCATGCAGGACTCAATAGCATGGTTCCATGAACTTGACTTTCAGAGCATTTCCTTGGTACCCTTGGACCGAACTTCAGGATCTTCCATGTCCATATAAGGGATTCCCACAGGGGATACGATAAGATTGAATATTCCTGCAACAGACCCTGGAGTGATCAGCACATCATCACCATTTACAGTGACGGAGATGGAGGGGGAGTCAGATGTCGGAGAATGGCAAGCAGCAAAGAATTGGTAAGTTTGTTCAAGCTGATACGATCCTCCAAAGTCGAGAACTGGTAACCAATCTACAGCTGCAAAAAGAGGTTCCAGATTATATGGGGTCAAGCAGCTTCTGTCGACTTTCCTTTCGGGAATGACTTTCCTTCCTACAAACCTTACTAAGACGGGACTGACTTGCACTGGTGGAGGAGTCTGATCTTTCGACTGGGACCCATTCTGGAGGTTTTCGAAGATTCCTCTTGTCTGGATGCTTTCCCTCTATCTTTTCCCATATGGTCGGATTGACCTTGAGCGGCTTGGGAAAGACGATAAAAAAAAAACTGACAAAAACGACAAACACCCAAAAAGGAGGTGGACACGTGGTGTGTTTAGAAGGATGTTACCGGATTTGTAGAAGGATTTGAGTGATCCGATGTTGCTTCCAGCAGTTTGGTCATGAGAATTTAGTAGAGAAGACGACCGAAAACTCTTAAAAAAAAACCCCCCTTTTTTTCTCCACTCTGCAGACTTTTATCGGGCGCCATCAGTCGATCATATCGATCATTGTTTCGATGTTATCGAGAAGTTTTCGATCGATTCTATCGAGTATGTCCCCGATGTCATCCACGATTATGAGACTTTTCATATTTCAATTTCTTCATCATCAGATGGAGATGATTCCGTGGCTTGTTGCTCTTTTTCGTTCTCAGATTTTGTGGGAATGATCGAAGCAGTGAAGACCATGAGAATTTTCAATGATTTTTTATCTTCATTGCTTTCTGAGTCACTAGAATCTGAATTTGACTCATCTGTATCATCCCACGTGGCGGCCATTGCCTTACCCTTGGTTTTTCTGTTTGGGCATTCGGTAGATAGGTGTCCATAATCTCGATAGGCATAGCATTGTGGTTATTTGGTCTTTTTACCAAATTTGCCTACAGAGGGTTTGTTATCCACCTTTCTACCTCTAGAGGGACGACCGCGATTCTTTTGAAAGAATCTTCTGAATCTTTGTGCCAGCAAAGCCACTTCCTCATCTTCATCTTCCTTTTCACTCTCATTGTCCTCATGTATTGTTTTCTTTGAAGTTTTTAGGATAATGTTTTTGGATTTTTGGGGTTGAGTGAAGTGTAGTTCAAAAGTTTGTTGGGAACCTACCAGTTCTTCTACTTTCATCTCATCTATATTCCTACACTCCATTGTTGTTACTTTGGGATTAAACCGCTCCGGTAGAAATCTCAAGATTTTCCTACAGATTTTAGGTACCGAAACTTTCTCTCCCAATCCACCCATGGAGTTGCAAATAATATTTAGCTTTGTAAAGAACTCCATAAATGTCTCATGCTCTTCCATTCTGAGATTTTCGAACTGTGAAGTCAAGAGTTGTAGTTTGGATCGCTTCACAGTACTTGTGCCTTCATGGGTTGTTTCCAATAAATCCCATGCTTCGTTGGATGTCCCACACATGCTTATCTAATTAAATATATCCTGGGACATGGCACAGTAGATGACATTCATAGCTTTAGCTTCAGAAGTCTGTTTATCTTTATCAAACGCCGTCTACGCCTCTTTGGAATTGGGTTTTGTGATAGTTGTGCCACTATCTAATACAACTTGATCCGTTGGTGGCACATATCCATTTTCAACTATATCCCAAACGTCATGATCCAAAGATCTCAGAAAGTAGTGTATCCTAGCCTTCCAGTATGCATAATTTGAGCCGTCAAATACTGGAGGACTAGTGACTAATGAGCCCTCTCCTTTGGCCATATTCCAAACTTCAGTTAAGATCACTCTCTAGGCGGTGAATCCCTTAAAGAGAGACCTGCTCTGATACCAATTGAAATAGCGGTGAAGACCACTTGAGTTGAAGTCAGAATATGTCAATATCTCCTAGAGGGGGGTGAATAGGACTTTTTAAAGATTTATGAGTTATATTAAAAATCCTATCACTCAAATCCTATCATGTATGTAATTTTTAGGATTACTCAAATGTAACTCTACTAGCTTCCAAGCCAGGTAGAGTATCCAACACAAATTAATCAAGATATAGTAATATGCAACTTAGTCTATGTTAGATGTGACTGTGCATGTGTGTGAGATGTGATCAGATATATGAATATGAATGCATTGTCACGAACCACACATATAGAAAAGAAATCACAAACATAATCATTTTATAGTGGTTCGACGATAAGTCTACTCCACTCCCGGCTGTCGCACTCAACCCTTGAGTGTACCGAATTTCACTAAGGAGGTTTCTCAGGGTTCACCTCAAACCTAAGATTTTAAATCAGGTTCATCTTCAACCTTTACACGGAGGTTTCTACTCGGTTCACCTCTAACCCTGGAGTTTCACTGGTTCACTCCTAACCAGATGTTTATGCTCTTTATAGACCAAGGGTCCACACAACGCACCCAGAGGTTTCTACTCGGTTCACCTCTAACCCTAGAGTTTCACTGGTTCACTCCTAACCAGATGTGTATGCTCTCCACAGAGCAAGGGTCCACATAATGCACCCACAGCGTAGACTCCAGCCAGAGGCCTCCTACGAGGGCTTCAAAGGTTGAGAACCACTTAAGACTTAATCTTAGAAAGGAATGATCACAAGTGTCCTCTTGGACTCTAGATACTTACAGATAAGTTGATGAGTCTCGTTAAGCACAACGCCGAAGATCTCCTCCTCCTTGTTGACGAGGAATCTTCTGCTCCCTTGATCTGCAACACAAAAGATATACCAAGACTAGGCTTAGGGTTGGGTCAAGGTTAAGATGGAATCCTACTCTCTAAAGGTTTACCTATAAGGAAGGTAGAGTAGTTCCAATCTTATGCATTCAAGGCATCCCAACATAATGATTTGCTAATCAGGTAGTAGCTGAAGGATCCTTGAATGTAGAAGTTCATTCCCCAATCCACTCTATTGAATATCAATGGTGAGGGTGGATTGGAGGATGAACTCCCTCGAGAGAAATGGCTTAGGGTATAAGATGTAAGTTGAAACACACAAAAGCTCTCTCTTTTCTCTCTTACAGCAACAAGAGAAAAGTCCTCTATATATAGGCAAAAAGCTCAAATGGATATAAAATGGTCACATTTATGATAGAGTTCGATATCATTGAGCAGGTTAGATATCATCGAGTATATACTCTCGATAGCATCGATGGTCTGCTCGATGACTCGGTCTTGATGTCATACGCTTTTGAAACTTCTTGCCAATTGGTCAATGAATCGAAACAGTTGTCGATGTCATCGGATTTCAAACTCCGATTTCATCGATGACAGGATCGATTGATCGACACATGAAAAATGAGAGAGACTTGACTTTAAGATATTTCAGGTTTTCATAAATGATCGGGGGAACCGTCAAGTTCATCAAAATTTGAATGTCGATGATATCGAGATGAGAGTCGATGCATCGATAAATCCAGTGGATTTGACTTTAAGCTTGCTGGACGATTTGTGTCCTAGTTCGATGCAATCGACCTGGTGCCGAAATCATCGATATTTGAATATCGATTTTATCGAAGGGCCCCCGATCATAGTTAAAAATAACCTGAAATATCTATTGTAAGAAATGCGCGCCCACTATCGATATCATCGATGGATCTCTGACCTTATCGGTATTTAAATTTAGATAATATCGGAAGAGCATCGATGCTATCGAAGAGTTTTACGATTTTGTTTAAAAAACAGGGGTGCCGAAAATCTGCCTGTCGATCTTATCGAGCCACTCTCGATGGTCTCGTGATTTGAATATCGATGATATCAATATGTGTATCGATACATCGATAATTCGTCCAGTTATGTTGTGAAGTTGCTGGACATAATTAGTGCTTTTATCGATGATATTGATAGGTGTATCGATACATCGATAAATCCGTCCAGATGAATATTTAGTTGTTGGACATTTTTGGTCCTCTTATCAATAATATCGTTAAGGTATCTAGGACATCGACAGTGCAGGTCGATCATATCGAGGGTGTTTTGATAAGATATACAAGGCAAGAAAAACATAGAGATTTTCATATTTTGAAAAAGTTTTCTCACCACAAAAACCCTAAGATGTCTATCTTGTTTTAAGGGTTTTAATCTCCTGGTGTTTTGGGACATGGGATGTGAGGTTATGATTTACCTATTGCGAGCTTCCACACATCCGGTTGAGGCAGACGCTTGAAATAATCTTCCTATCGAGCTTTGTAGACAGTCTGACCCATCATTCACGTAACTTGACAAACCAGGGCACAAGTAGGTGCACTTTCAAATTGGAGGGTCCTACATGCATCCAACATGTTAGAAAAGGGAAAGCAAGAAGAAGAAAGGAAGAAGTGTCTTCAAGAAGCACCCACCTCCAAGATCAAGCTCCAAACTTCAAAGGCTAGCTTCAATGCTTCAAGGGAGATGATCTAGTGGTGGAGATGAAGATTTGAAGGTGGGATTGGGAGAGAGAAAGGAGAGAGGTTGCTAGAAATGGGAGAAGTAGTGGACATTTCTACCATGCAAGAGAGGGAGAAGGAGAGAAATGAGAGAGGAGAGAGAGGGAGGAGGGGTTTTTAGGAGTGTAATGAGTAGTTTGGGAGAGAGAGAGAGAGAGAGAGAGAGAGAGAGAGAGAGAGAGAGAGAGAGAGAGAGCTAGCTAGGGAAGAGAGGTTGCATGGGAAAGAGAGGAAATCCCATGATGAATTCTAGAAAAGAGAAAAAGAGAGTCATGATGAGTTTTGGAGAAGGGAGTCCATCATTGCTAGACTATGAGTAGCTAGCATAGAAAAGAGAGCACTAGGTGGGGCCCACATGGGAAAATGTGCCCATAGGTCTAGGTGGGTCCCACATGCATGATGGATGGCCAAAAAATGGTAGGATCCATATCTCAAGATGTACATGTCGAAATTATCCATGAGACACGGCGTTGGAACTGCAGCGTCGATACGGTCGCAATGGCATAGGTTTCGAGTCGATCCGAGTCAGGAAAGCAAGATGGAACTTAAGGATGACCGCAAATGAAATCTACTTGGCGCGGGTTGCCTGGATTCGACCGGTAGGACCGCGGGATCTATAGGTAGGAAATGGATACTCGGGTAGGGTCTTACATTCGATGCAATCGAAATTTGAATTTCGATGCAATCGAACGGTCTTCGATGTGATTGAACATATTGGTTTTACCTAGAAAGTTTGCTAGACAAACTGGTCCTCATTTTGATGCCATCGATAACTTACTCTCGATGTTATTAAAGAAGGTTCGATTATATCAAGGAACACTTAGAGTATTTTTGGTTTTTAAAGGAAACAAGCCTAAGGTCGATTCAATAGAAGTAGGTTTGATGTCATCGAAAATTAAGTTTCGATGTCATCGAATTGTATTCGATGTAATCGATAATTCCTATCATTTGTTTAGTTTGTTGTTGGACTATATGGGCTTGGTTTCGATGTAATCGAACCATGTTCGATTCCATCGAAGGTGTCCTCAATTGTATATTGATGTAATTACAGGACTTCTGTTTTACTTGTATGTTTCATACTTCCTCCAATACTCATGGTGCTAAAAACAACCCACTCTTACTAGAAGTTTTTAGTATTTAAGGGTAAGTTAGGTTCTTTTAGGGGCATATACCTGTCAGGGTTTGTTTTGGGTAGATGAGACTTAATTTACCTTTTAAGCACGATCGTATACCTTCATCTTGATGAGTCTTGAACTTAATGTGTTCAACTTGGGGCTTACTTGATTGACAGACTCAACACTCACGTATATTGACAAACAATGGCATTTTCAATCTCCCCCTTTGTCAATTACATGACAAAACTACTAACGAACCCTAGATATTACATTCAACTCAAGGTATTACAAATTTTTATATTTACAACTCGATTAACCACTTGATACGTCTTGAGTTGCTTGTAACTCCCCCCTTTATTCATGCTCCCCCTAACTTCCTACATTTGAAGTTTTGCAAAAATACAACAGCAGCACACTTGTAGGAGTATGGTTCTCCCCCTTTTTGTCAGTCATTGGCAATGGGTTAGTAAAATAAGATATATGCTAAGATAACTGAAGTATGGAATGTACCAATCATATTCAAAGCTAGAGGGATAAGAATCACACAAGTTCATAAGATAAAGGAGTATAAAATAAGAACTTGATGTGAAAATGTTATGCTATAGAGATATATACCAAAAATAAATAAAATGACATCAACATCTAAGAGTAACACATGATAAAAGGTATCATCATTCAAGCCATTCCAAAAAAAAACTACCCCAAGCTTAGGTAGTATCATAATTCAAACCATAAGCTCTTATTGGCATCATTATCCAAAAATCCAAATACACACACACACACATCCCTTAAGGTACACATAAATATGATAATAGATATAGAATTTGAAACGGATCAGATTGGCCCATCATTCAAAAAATAGCTGATGTACGAGCCTGTGCCCCTGAATATGTGTCAATGGATCATCCTAGGTAGAGGGACCAGCTCTGTGAGAAACGGTATTGTCACGTCGGCATGTGATTGCTGAAATGAGGCCCTGAATTGACTTCTCCACTCTCTCCAAACCTCTCTGCATCGCTCTGATGACTCGTTCTAGTTACGACAACTACTCGTCTTATTGGCGAAGACGTTGTAGGATTGAATCTCGACGCTCACACTGGCCAAAGTGATGACGGGTGCGAGTGACAGAAGTGTGTGGAACGTCACTAGCAAGATGTCTATCATCTTCCATTTCGGCTGCCTCTGTCTCCATTGCCTCAGTCTCTGCAACCGCAGCCTCAGTTTCTCCCAGAGTGTCATCGTGGTGAGGAGCTGAGGAGGATGCTAGTGTGTCCTTCAGATTCATCCTCTTAATATTTAAGTGTGTAAACTTAGGAGGAGGTCTAGGGCGATCGGTAGTGAGAAGCGGATCCACGTTCCGAGATAGGAGACATAAGGTGAGGAAATGGTATGCAAGTATCTCGAGTACCCTGAACAACAACTGCCAACTGATGAAGAATGAGGGTTGGCAGACAAAGATGAACACCTTGGCAAACACCATATAAAATACCTAACATGAATGAGATCAGATCGGCCTTGTTCGTTCCCCGAGGATAAACATTGGAACTGAAAATCTCGTGAAGGACTCAGAATTTTGGGGACATGTGTGATGTACGCAATGTGTTCCCTTCATGCCAAGGGACGTTTATGCCATCACAAAGATAATGACTAATTTCAGACTGAACCTCCAAGGAGTCGAAATCATACTCAGTAAACCCCTGTGGTTTGGTAGGCATACCAATGACCTGAGCAATTAGGGGTGGCATGAGACGGGTAGTTATTGGACCAATCGTGACATCCAAAGATGGGGGATCAAGAACAAGCGAGTGACAATATGCAAGGAACCTGAATACCTATTCATTTCGAGAAATGCCTCCAACCTCAAGCACTTTGCTCCACCCCATAGCCTCTAGTATTAGTACAATGCCATAAGGCTCGAGACACTTTTTGTTACATGGTCTTTCGTAGACTATCTATCTCACTCTAAACTTGTCATAGAGTATCTCAGGTGGAGGTGGCTCAACTAGAATCTGGATTTTCGGTTTGGGAGTTCTTCTCCGCAGAGTCTCCTGTCGTGAAGTGGGAGACACAGGTGGCTCGATGGAATCGATGGAATCCACTGGTGCTGATGACTGTGTGGATTTTCTCTGGGCACACATTTCGGTTTGTTTGGCCCAGGATGATTCTCCTTGAACAACTATTTTTCCTTTATCCTAGCCCATTTTGGGACAATATCAACAATGACTAGGATATTCAAAAGAGGAATAACAATTGAAGAGAAAAAGGAAAAAAAGAAAAGAAAAGCAAACTGACCAAAAACCGTAACTAACAAGATTACCCTATTCAAAGAAATGATCCTTAGGATTAGACTACTGGAGATATCTTACCAAGATTCGAGCACAAATAGTCAAGAGGAATCGTCTTTTGGAGATTCAGCATTGTTTGGAAGATGAGTCGCCGCAGGAAGAAGATGGAAAATGAAAAATCCCGCCTGCACAGTATATATGTCCCGAACTTCGATGTCATCGAAATATGTTCGATGTCATCGAAGAAGGAACTTCGATTCCATCGAACCATGTTCGATGTAATAAAAAAGAGTCCAAATAGGTTAGTGAGATTCAAGAGCTCTTGATGCAATCAAGTAGTGTTCGATTGCATCGATGTTGGCTTAATGACATCAAACGTCCCTCGATTCCATCGAAATAGTCCAAAAACAGTTTTTCTACCAGTTCAGCTTGCACTAACCTATTCTCAACGATGTACACTTATATTTACCGATGCATTAGTATTTTGTACATTCAAAAAGGAATACAAAAAATAAAAAATAAAAAATAAAATAAAATTTACATGTATTCAAAAGGAATGATTAGGCTACAAATCCTCAAATATTATAATTAAAGCAAACAGACCATAAATCAAATTTGATTGCATAATTTTCATTTGGTGATCGTTGATCTCCTGTTTTCTATTTAGCGTTGATTGTTACATGAAGATCAAACTTTTCTAGTCCTATTAGGGCATCAAAACATTCAATATGATTTTCGGTGTTGATCCCAAAACATGGAGTAGTGGAGTGTTTATCAAATTTTCTTGTACCGCATGATTCTCATCAAACTCCATATTAGTGAAAAGACTATTAGTCAAGTGGTTGGTCATTAATTGACTCTTACAAAAAGACTGATACTCATTTACCTATGTTTTCCTAATTTTTGCACATATCCTCAAGTCAACTTGATAGCTTATGTTTTTAAATCCCTTGACCAACATTTTTTGTTAATCCTCACTCAAAAGTTTTTCTTTGCCCACTTCTTCTTGATATAGCTCCCTTATGTAGTACCTGACGCATTATAAAATATAACAAAAAAATGGGTCACAATCACTAGTTGGTTTACTTGGAGCAATCATTACAAGAGCCTGAGTAAATTTTTACATTATTCGCAAGGCAATTATATATATATATATATATATATATATATATATATATATATATATATATATATATATATATATATAATGTTAACCACTTGGTAACCACTTGCTTTGAGAAGGAAGTTTCGAATTCTTTCTTAGAGTGATTTCCAGTTGATTGAGATTTACATTTATAGTTCGACTTGGAAGTGAGGTGAGGTTGTCTGAGCGTAGGACATTCACCCTTGTAGTGTCCCATTTTTTCGCATAGATGGTAGGATGAGTCAACCAGATTTTTCCTATTTAAGATAGTTGAATCGATCATCACAGATGATGTAGAGGAAGAGTCAGATTTATCTGTTTCATATCTTAGGCCTTTCATGTTTTTGGAGTTCCTACCCATGCCTAGAAGTTTTTCTAACTTTTTATTACTTTGAGTGAATTTATTACTCAGTTCTGTTGTATGATTAGATTTTTCTACTTCTAGTTTCAGATTTTTGTTTTTCTTTTTCAGTTTCTCAACTTCTAATTCTAAAAGGTCAATTTTCTTGATTAGTTTTTCAAAAGTAATACTTTTGACACCAGTTCTTCTTTCGTACTTAATTCTCTCAAGATTAAGCTCGTCTTCCTCTTCAAGATCCTTGGGAATGACTGTAGTGGTGGAGGCCATGGGTATTTTCAATGACTTTTGGTCTCCATCACTTTCTGACTCACTTGTTTCTGAATTGGAGTCATCAATGTCATCCCAAGTTTCTAAGCATCATCTTCTCCTACATCCTCATTATGTTCAGAGTTTTTTTGAAACACATTTGCAGTCACATTTAATGATAGTATGGTTTCATGATTGAACCAAAAGTAGGGTACACGTGATCAAATGTCGAATGCATTCCTATGAATTTGGATAATTTGTAGATGAGACTGGGGAATGGCAGTGTTGTACGATGTATGCCTTTGACCACAAAGATTAACTAATGCAAAATGAGAGTGGGTAGACAGACTTGAATCCCTTGATAAACATCATATAGAATGTTTAGAGCATGTGGGGAGAGCATATTCTCATAAACTTCACAAGGATATACATCGGTACTCAGAATGTTGTGAAGAACATTAAAAGTGGAGTCCAAATATATAGAAGAGAGGAAGTTTCACTTGTTCCTAGGAATCGTTGATCCATTACACAAGGTTCGGGTTACTTCTCCCCACACTCCTAGATAATTTAGGGGATGGTTAGTTGTGGGGATACGAGTAACCTCTATACCCAGAAGGCGACCCAGCATCACGGGAGTGATTTGCTTGGTTATGTTCATAAAAGTGATGCTAATGGATGGAGGATCATCATGAATAGTGTGGTAGGATTTTAGAAATTGATGGATGAGATCATATTGAACCTCCCCTCCTAGATTGAGTATATTGTGCCAACCAATAGACCTTAAAAACAAATTGACCGCATAGGGTTCTATGTAGCACGTTTTGACAATCTGTTCAAACACTGTGTCTTTCTCCTAAGACACGTCCTTGGATGGAGAAGTAAGGGAGATATGAGTGAATTTTTCGGTAAGCCTTCGCTTAGAGGACTCTCCTTTTGGAAGGGCCTTGCCTTTATCTTTCACCATGATGCTCTCTCTCAACTGAGATAGATGTTCAAGAATTAGTTTTGTCAACCCAAATCAAAAGAATCCCCTTTCTTAATGAAATCCACTAAACCCAAAAAAATAAAAATCTTTTAGGGAAGAATGAGGGTAAGATAGAGAGATTTACCTATACACGGACTGTATTTGAAGGGCTTTTTACCAAGAAACTCCCACAAAACTTCCACCGGAGAAAGGAAGGGAAGAAGAGGCAGTCGAGTGAAAAAAAGAAAAAGAAAAAGAAAATGAGGTTTTTCTGAGCACGCCCGATATTTATACTATTGGGATTTTTTGAAGTCATCGAGATTCAAAATTCGATGACATCGAATATGCGTTTGATGTCATCAATGTACCTCTGACAATTCATTTCCCTAATGCACTTCGATGTCATTGAAGTATTGTTTGATGTCATCGATTGTCTTATCAAAACCAACAAAATTCCAGAGTTATATATATGACTTGATAGATCAAGGGAGTGTACACAAGTGTATACTAATAAGCTTTGTATACTCTGCAAAATTTGTACAAAATGGATAAAAGAAAAAAACAATCCTATTTTATGTCCAAAAAGAATATGAGGCCTAAAAATCCTCGAATATGACATTAAGCCCTCATAGTCTTCGAAATATATTAGACCACACATATTCCAATAGATTTTTGAAGGTTCTCAAATCTATTGGCATCCAGGGATTTTGGTAAAATATCCACAAGTTGTCACTCAGTAGGCACATAATCCAACACAATAACATTGTCATCAACAAGTTCTTATATAAAATGGTGTTGGATGTCTATGTGCTTTGTTTTAGAATGTTGAACTGGACTTTTTCATATATTAATGGCACTCATGTTATCACAAAAGAGTGTCATTGTAGATTGTTTAATGCCATAATCCAGCAACATTTGCTTCATCCATAAAAGCTGTGCACAACAACTACCGACAACAATGTATTCGGCCTCAACAGTAGATGGGGATATTGAATTTTGCTTCTTATTGTGCCAGAATACAAGGCAATTACTAATGTAAAAACATCCACCACTAGTTGATTTGTGATCATCTATATCTCTAGCCCAATCGGCATCTGAATACCCTGCAATAATAGTAGATGTGTCAAATGGGTACCATAAGCTGAAGTTAGTAGTTCCAGCCACAAACTTTATGATCCTTTTAACCATAGATAGGTGTGAGTCCTTAGGATTAGCTTGAAATCTAGCGCATGCACCAATGCTAAACACAATGTCGAGACGACTCACAGTTAGGTATAGTAGGCTCCCTATTATGTTGTGGTACAAGTGATGATCCACACTCTTGCCATTCGTATCTTTGGAAAGTTTAAGTATGGTGCTCATGGGAGTGTGATGAGTACGGCCAAATTCAAGTCCAAATCTTTTTACCAATTCCCTTGCATACTTGGACTGGCATATAAAAACCTCATTTGGTATTTGTTTCACTTGTAGCCTCAGAAAGTAGTTTAGCTCACCTAAAATGCTCATTTCAAATTCAAATTGCATGAGTTCAGCAAATTCATGAGCAACATCTTCACAAGTGGATCCAAATACAATGTCATCCATATAAATTTAGATGATGAGTAAGGCATTCATGGTCTTCTTTGTAAATAGTGTTTATCAACACTTCCCCTACAAAACCGGTGATCGAACAAAAATTGCGTCAAACGCTCCTACCATGCTCGGGGTGCTTGTTTAAGACTATAAAGTTTTTTGCTCAATCGGTACATGTGTTGACGATATTTAGGATCTAGAAATCCTTTTAGTTGTTTTACATATACTTCTTCCCGAAGTATACCATTGAGAAGGCACTCTTCACGTCCATTTGAAATAGTTTGAATTGTAGTGCACATGCAATGGACATGAGAATTCATATGGACTCAAGGCGTGTTACGCGAGAAAATGTTTCATTAAAATCAATGCCTTCGATTTGTGAATATCCTTGTGCTATGAGTCTTGCCTTATTTCTCACTACATTCCCAAATTCATCAGATTTATTCTTAAAGATCCATTTGGTTCCAATGATGTTTGTGTTTGGTGGTCTGGAAACTAGTTGTCACACCTCATTTCTCTCAAATTGTTGTAGTTCATCTTGCATAGCTGCAATTCAATATTAATCTTGGAGTGCTTCTAGTACATTCTTTGGTTCAATTTTTGAGGTGAAGCAGAGATGACTGTAAATGCCCTCAAGTTGATGTCGAGTTTACACACCTTCATTAGGATCTCCAATGATTTGATTGAGAGGATGATCCTTAATGAACGACATACTACTTGAGGACTGAGGTTCAAGAGGAGATGTGGACTTGTTTTTAGATTTACCCATTATGCACGGATCCACATTGTCCTCTAATCAATTAAGGGACCATTTTCGTTATGAGGTTGGTCATCAACAACTACATTAACAGTTTCTTAAATTGTGAGTGTCCTCAAATTGTACACTCTATAAGCACGACTATTTAGTGAATATCCAAGAAAAATATCATCATCACTTTTAGAGTCAAATTTACCTAGTCGTTCTCTATCTCTAAGAATGTAACATTTGCTACCAAAGACATGGAAATATTGAACACTAGGCAGTTTTCCACACCATATTTCATATGGAGTTTTGTTCAATCCTACCCTAAGATATACTCTATTGATTATATAGCAAGCGGTGTTGACATCTTTGGCCCAAAAGCTTTTAGCTATATTCTTGCTATTGAGCATAACCGAGCCCATTTCTTGCAACACATGATTCTTTCTTTTAATTACTCCATTTTGTTGTGGTGTTTTTGGGGCTGAGAATTCATGTCGGATTCCTTTTTCATCACAATATTTTTTGAATCGATCATTCTCAAACTCCCCACCATGATCACTCCTTATGCATTTTATGCAATATCCCTTCTCATTTTGGAGTCGCTTTGCCATTTTCTGGAATTCATCAAATGTATTAGATTTTTCTCGAAGAAAGGCAATCCAAGTGAATCTGGAGTAATCATCTACCACTACCAGGAAATATCTCTTTTTTCCATGTCTCTCAACTTTGGTGAGACCCACAAGATCCATATGCAACAAGTTAAGTGATTTGGAAGTTGCTATGGTGGTTGTTTTTTAATGTCCAACTTTTATTTGTTTTCCTTTGAGACAATCACCACATACAATCTTATCTTTCTTCCAAATCTTAGGAAGTCCTCTCACCAAATTTTTTGAGCATAACTTGGATAAATTCCAGTGGTGTACATTTCCAAGTCTTTGGTGCCACAGTTTAGATTCATTATCTAGAGCCATGTGGCATTTTGTGGATGGGACACTATCTCCAATGCTTTTAATCACATAGTAGTTATCACTTGTGCAAAGACCTTTCATTATTAGGTTACCTACACGATCTGAGATCTTGCACATATTTTTGGAGAATGTAACTGAGTGTTCTTTATCGCAGATCTGGGAAATGCTTAAAAGATTGTGTTTTAATCCTTCTATGCAAAGAACATTCTCAATCTTGGACAACTTAGGCCCAACTATTGTCCCCCATCCTACTATCTTGGCGGAGCTCCCATCACCAAATGTGACTGACCCACCATCAAATTCTGAATAATCACAAAATTGAATCAGGTCACCTGTCATATGTTTGGAGCAACCGTTATCAAGATGCCACTTTGAACTATTGCCTACTTTAAGTGCGGTATGGATTACAAGAAAGTTGTTCTTATTTTTTATCACCCATTTGGTTATCATCTTCTTTGGAGATGATGTTTTCTTTTCTCTTTGAGGTTGATAAATAATGGGTGTTTTGGATCTTTTGGGTAACTAAGCTAGATTTCCTTGTTTCATCAATTCTTTGGCCTTCTGATTCAGTTGAGCTACCTAATTTAGAAACTCCTCCATCCTTTTAGTCATTTTAGGTGGAGTGGGATATAGTCTTCCTTCTTTTGATGCATTCTTTGAAGGACTCTTTAACTTTTGTACTATTTTTCCGATTGTTTTGAATTTTCCTGTATGGTTCAAAATGGAAGTGAAGTGGGACTTACTAAGGGTTAAACATTCAAATCTGTAATGTCCCAGATCTCCACACGTATGGCAAGTAGGAGTGTTTCTTGTGTTGCTTCCTGAGGTAACAAATTTAGTAGTCACAGGAGATGCAAGAGAAGGGCTTGATTGGTATGATTCATAACCTAGGCCTCTCTTATCCCTAATGTTTCTTCCAATTCCTAGAAGTTTTTCAAGTTTTTCATTGATGTGGGAAAACTTATGACTAAGTTCAATTGAATATTTAGATTTCTCTACATTTATTTTCAGATTATGATTTTCAAAGTTTAGATGTGAGTTTTTTTATTTCAGTTTGTCATTTTCAGATTCTAAGTGATTTATTTATTTATTCAATTTTTAATTTCTGAAACATGACATGTTGCATTCCTCTCGAGCTTGTCATTGTTAACATGATATTGTTGAAGATCATTGATCAAGTGAGTATTTATAGCTAATGCTTTATCAAGATCTTTTTGTAATTGATTGTTTTTATTTTCAGCAATGCCAAGCTTTTGAAGGACATTGATGCTATAAGTATAGAGTTGATCATATGAATTATGTATGTTTTCTTCTTCTTCTTCTTTATCTGAGATGAGTGTCTTGTTGATTTCTTGCTCATCTATCTTCTCACTGTCGGTTAGGTTTGGAATGACAATAGTAGTGTAGGCCATGACCTTTCCCTCTCCTTTGTGCATAAATCCAACTTCAGTTAGGATCTCCCTCTAGGTTGTTAAACCCTTCAAGAGGAACCCGCTCTGACACTAATTGAAATTGTGGTAGAACCGCTATTGTAAAAGTATGGAATTAGTTCAAGTGTCCAAGATGGGGGGTGAATAAGACTTTTAAAAAATTATTTTCTTATAACAACAAACAATGCCTAACTTTAATCAAGATAAGTAAGGCAAAGTAACGCTATGGCTTCCAAGCCAATGGAGGGTCCAAACACATAGGCTACACAAGATTTACATCTAAAGTAACTAGCCTATGAAGATAATGTATGTGACAGTGTGTAGGACCTTTGCTCTTGTGTAGGGCATAAATTGTAGAGTCCTTGTGTAGGGCTATAAAAGTTTGAGGTGAACCTGATTTAAAACTTCCGATAGTGAAATCCGGTATACTCATGCATGGGTTGAGTGCGTCTGCCAGGAGTGGAGTAGGCACATAGCTAGACCACTATATATTATCATGTTTGGGATTATCATCTGTGCAATTGTTTAATTATGCTTATGTTTTTGAATGTTTACATTATGCTAGCATGATTAGATAAATGTTTAATGATTGATAGGTAGCACATCCCACACACTCGTATACACTATCTTATATAAACTAATTGCGTATCTTGCATATCTAGGGTAGCCTATGTGATTGGACCCTCTAATAGCTTGGACGTCTTAGATTTATATTGTCTTACTTAGTTTAAGTTTGGCAATTAGTGTTTTTAATATGTATAATTTTTAATCGGTCCTAATCACCCCCCCTCTTGGACTTAACCTACATTCTATAGCTCCACCATATTCTTTACTTATACATATTGCGGTCTTCTACCGCAATTTCAATTGGTATCAGAGCGAGTTGCTCCTGAAAGGCTTAACTGCCTGGAGTTAACTCTAGGAGCTTAAGAATGTTGTTTAGTCAAGAGGGTCTTACCATCACCACCGTAGCTTGATGGGTCCAACTACACCTATTGGAAGGCTAAGATGATGATATTTTTAATGTCCTTGGACCATTCTGCTTGGGACGTTGTAGAAGAAGGATGGACAATTCCCATGGAAGATATCGTCGTTGATGGTAGAACCGTGAGCGCTCCCAAACATAAATCCAAATGGAGTTCTATCGAGAGAGTTGGAATACTTATAATGCTAAAGATCTTAATGCTATTTACTGTGCAATATCTCTTGACGAATTTATACTCATATGCACATGTACGTCGGGAAAAGAACTGTGGGACATACTTGAAATCACCCATGAAGGTACTAGCACAGTAAAAAGATCAAAGCTTCAGCTCTTAGCGAACTAATTTGAAAACATTAAGATGGAGTATGAAACATTCATGGAATTCTATTCTAAATTGAACGATATTTGTAATTCCATATGGGGTTTAAAAGAGAGGATTTCAGAATGACATATTTGTAGAAAAATTCTTAAATCCTTGCTAGATATGTTCACTCGCAAAATAACCTCAATAGAAGAGTATAAGAATATAGATGAAATGAAAGTAGAAGAACTTATATGTTCCCTACAAATATTTGAACTACACTTTAAGGCCCCCCTTAAAGGTAAGAAATTATCCGTCCTCAAATCATCATATACGTATTCACACAAACAAAAAAAAATTAAATCAGAAAGTGATAGTGATGATGTGGACGATGAGGATTTAACTAATACACTTAAGAAATTCCTCAAATTTACTAGAGGAAAGAGTTATGATAAGAAGGACAAGAAGGTGGAAAAACATAAAGGAAAATCCACCGAACCATCTAAAAAGGTCCAATGTTACAATTGTGGAGATTATGGACATGTTGCTCCGGATTACCCTTGCAAAAGAAAATCCAAAGGCAAGGCAATGGCTGTAACATGGTTAATATGGAGGAGTCTGAATCAGTTCAAAGTAACTCTTCTAGTATGGGTGATTCGAGCTAATTGCATATATTATCAGCTCATATCTCACCATCCCTGTCATGTCCCAAACTCAGAAATTGGACTCACAGGAATCCCAATTGCCGAATCCGGTGCCGACAGCCTCCGTAGTACCCCATTCTTAGCTCTCAGCACCCATATGCCAGGTTTCGATCTTGGGATCCTACAAGGATGATTTTCCAACATACATTTTTCTCATAAGAAGCATAACCACAAGTTTACCCAAATCAAAAAAGCAACATCATCATCACATATCCACTAATATAAACTTTGAATACAATACTGAAAAGGAAATACATATGTCAAAATAAAATTAAAGCTCTAGAAGACAGCTACGCGCTCCAAGCTCAACGCCGCTGCGACCAATGTCACCTGCACGCATCTATCATGCATAAGCTTATAGAAAGCTTAGAGGGTGGTGAAAGTGGGTGCGCAAGATAAGTGTCAAGCACACAAATACAACATTATAATCATGCAATGTCTGAAATATTGGTGAAATCATGAATCATACGATATCAGAGTAAGCAGAAATACTGACAAGTCCATGAGTCATACAATATCAAAGTACACAATACAAATTAGCTATACAAATGAGTAGTCATAAAGAGTCAAGTATCAGATACCAAGGATGCAATGCAATATGCGGTGCGAATGACCATGCAGGAGTGTGAAGTCGGGATGATGGTACGTAGTATCGCAGTCCATGGGGTCCACCACAAGGGAATTCTATCAAAACCAGTCCCATACCTAAATTTGGATAGTTAGACTCAATGTGGTAAACTCCTGATCTCAGGTTAGTCGCGCGCCCCAACCGAAATCTTGGCCATTGAAAAGGTACACATAACAATTAGTTGCGCACCACCAGCCTAAGTGGATAGTGATGAATGAATGAATAAGTATGCAACTCATACTTAATAAGTCCACATATCAATACCGTACATCACTGGCATCATCACCAGGGTCTAATACACTCTACATGCAATCGCTGCCCATTGGACGAGCAACCATGCAAGTGGAAGAGACCTTGCTATCTGCCTGGCCAGTAGTCAGCCAATATCTACCCGGCACATCGATAGCAGACCCATTTGCGAGCTGGTCAAACTCAGCCTAGCTATGCCCCCTACCCTCGGGCGGATAAGGCCACACCCCCTTCCAACCAACCACGATCAGTGGGAGCACCACCTACTGGTATTTGGCATCTGAGTACTCTTATTTTCCAGTCGGTCTCGATGTTGGGGTGTCCTCTGGTACTAAGAGGGTTTAGAAACTTTCAACCAGGGCCATTTATGGCGGCTCGATGTTAATAACAGATTTTCGGTGTCCCATCTGGCCATCCAAGACATGCTTATGGAGGCTACAGCCCTAATTTCACTAGGGCGTACAGTAATCACAACACATAATGCAAGATGCATGAGTCATACAATCCAGTCATGCATCAATCCTGTGCATACCGTGTGCTTATGTGAGAAATATCCGCCTATCAGGGAGTCTCATAGCAACCTGCCCAATGACATATGCAATGGTCAATCACATCTCATAACAAACATGCAAATGATGCGTATGGGCATGTATCATGATGCTATGTTGTCTCATACTCATAATAGGTATCGACAACCGACACTGATAATCGACATCGATAATCGGCCTGTACAATTGGCCACAACAATCGGAATCGGCCTCGACAATCGGAATCGGCCTCGACAATCGGCCTCGATAATCGGCCGAACAAGGCCTAAGGGAAGGTCACAATGTGGACATTAAACCATTATTGCCCATCAATGTGGCCATTTAACCAACATTGCTCCCAAGGAGTGGCCCACATAGAGCCAAACATATAGTGGGCCCACGAACTCTCACAAGGGCCTAATATATATCACTTGGGCCTCATACAAGGGTTACATATACATCATGATAGGTCTCGCCAAACGGGCCATAAATACATCACAATGGGCCTTGCCCATAGGCCTCATATTCAAGTAGGTGGGCCCCATCATATGGGCCTTAAATACAAGGCAGGTGACCTCTATCACATGGCCCTAATATACATCACAGGTGGGCCCTACACATGGGTCTCATACACATTAAGTGGGTTGCATCAATGGGCCGCACTAATGGCCCTCAAGTGAGCTACAAATATATCATGGTGGGCCTCACAGGTGGGCCACAAGGAGTTTGGATTACATCTAAAATCATTTCAATAGTGGCAGGTGCAACATGTGTATCACTATACATTATCATTCTATGGGGTACATGGCCCACTAACGATGATCAGCACTGTCTAAACATTATCCAGGTAAATCAGCACCATCCAAACATTAGACAACACTGTCCAAACATTGTCTAGCACCGTCCAGAAATGTGGACGGTGTGGATGAAATACATACAACATGGTGGTGGCCACGTGGGTGTGGACCACAGCAGATGGACAACATAAATAAATAAAACGAGGTGGGGCCCCACACGTGTGGATGTAAAGCATCCATCAAGGTGGGCCCCATGTCCGTGTATATGGGCAGATAGATCGGATGGCAAATACATCACAGTTGGCCCCACTGCAGGTGGATTCCCACGTGGGGTCACTAGGTATGTGTAATATATATATTATTTATTTTATTATTATTATTATTTTGAGAAGGGAGGGTTGCTCCAGCGTCCATTGTCTAGGCCTGGACGGATGACTGGACACAAACCACATATATCATGGGTCCCCATCGTCCAGACCACTGGACGGTGTGGATTTCACACGAACGCCAAAGGTTGACCACGTGCTGGATGTAGCACGCATGCAGGGTGGGCCTTGTGGATGGAGGGCGTGGATGAAATACAAACATCATATGGACCACGTCCACAGAACTTACTGTCGTAGTACAACATCTTTGCTGCTCGGACCACCGTCCCTCCAACGGACAGAGTAGAACGCATACATCAATGTGGGCCCCACCTCCACACGTGCAGCACGTATGGAGTGGGTCCCACACCTAAAAAAAATGGATGGACGGTCAGGATATAAACTTCCTCGTGATCAGGACCCTGGAACTTGCTGGCATCAATGCAGCAGGTGCTGCGTGTGGGGTCCACATAGATGGACAGTGTGGATTAACGCATACAACATATATGGGGTCCACCATTAGATGGACGGTTGGGATAAAATACATGAATCAAGGTGGTGTCCACACAGACCAAGATGATATTTGTTATTTCCCGTCCATCCTAGCTGGCTCGAAATGGGCATTAAGGCAGGCCCCATCCGCTAGATGCCCCAAAAATTTAGACTGTCCAGATGATTGATCACATTAGGCGGGCCACACACACATATATCATCTTCAACATAAAAGAGGAAAAAAGAAATAAGGAGGGAGAAAGAGATATAGAAAATGAGAGAGAAATCAGTGAAGGGGAGGGACCCCGCCACTATGGGCCCTCCCTATACAATGCATACATCAAGTGGGTCACAAATCATGTGGGCCCTACATCAAAATCAAATGAAATGAACACCCACTATTAAATCTTGGACTTTTCCTTCCACCGACGCGATCTAGAGTTCCAAGGGTCACATTTTCAACGGTTGAGATGATCGTTGGATGGTGGGATGAGAGGTAGGAAGGTGGGCCACATTAGGTTCTTCTCTCTTAGAAGCCATGGATGTCCACCTCCCATGGTTGCTTGGGAGAATGAGTTTGAAAATGAGAGAGAGAGAGAGAGGATGGGATGTAAGAGAGAGAGGGATGGGTGAGTGAGTGATGGGTGATGGGGAGAGTTGACTTTAGGGTACTTGTATAAGAGAGAGGTAAGGGTTGCTTGTACTTGAGGATGGAATGTAGTACTTGACATTGATTGGTGGATTGATGTGATGTGTTGTAGAATTCCCTCGGCATTTGCAATGCACGATGTTTTCCTCAAACTGAATGCAGGCCCACATCTCCTGGCCCGGGTATGCCTCGATACACGAGACGCGGCATCAGAACCGCAGTGATGGCGCGATCGTAAGGGTACAAGTCTTGGGTCGAGTTGACTTGGGTTGACAGGGTACGACTCAGGGTTGGGCGCAAATGCTATCTACGTGTCACGGGTTGTCAGAATTTGACCAGGAGGACCGTGGAATCCTACGGAACAGTACGAGCTAGGATACAGGTCTCACAATCCCTCCTAAAGAATTTAGGAGCTTATAATTGAAATTGCAGTAGGACCGCTGTTATCAAAGTATGGATATATGACCAAATGTCCTAAAGGGGGTGAATAGGACTTTTAAAATTTTAATCATTCTTAGGTAAAAATTCTACCAATTTTAACATAAGTTAAGCGGGGTTATCTCTATATTAACCTAGATAGTGAAAATCAAACTGATGCATCATATCAAACATGTATTGTGCTTAATTTAAACATTTAATCAGTCAATATATATGAGCACAAATAATCATCATAAACATAACAATATATAGTAGTTCGACTATGTGCCTACTCCACTCTCGGCTGACGCACTCCCCCTTGGAGTGTGCCGGATTTCACTATCAAATGGTTTTAAATCAGGTTAACCATTAACCTTCATAAAGTACATAAGGTTACCTAAGGAGTCTACACAAGATAACCTTAGATGCCTACATAAGGCAAAAAAGTCCTACACAAGGACATAACCAGGAGCTTACACAAGGCGAAGCCTACTCAAGGCTATCAATGCCTACTCAAGGTAATGCTTACTAAAGACTATCAATGCCTACACAAGGTAACAACATCCTACACAAGGACTCAACGTATTCTCCCACTAGAGGCCTATGAAGATCTTAGTATGTTAACCACTAAATACCAGTCCTACACAAGGAACGATCTTCAGGGTCATTGGACTCTAATGACTTACTTGTAAGTAGGTGAGCCCCGTTGTTAGTATATGCTGAAGATGACCTTCCTTGTTGATGAAGTGTCTTCAGCTCCCTTGATCCGCAACTATTGTAGATGCTCCAATACAAAGTCATTGGTGTTTGGTTAGGGTATTCTATGAAATCTTCTCTATTAAATGTCGGTCTTTAAGTGATGGAGAGATTCTAAAATATTAACCATTCAAAGGATTTCAGCATAATAATTTTCCATTAAGAGTGTTGCTGAAAGATCCTTGAGTGGTGGATTTCATTCTTCAATCCAATCTATTGATTTCACAATGATTGCATTTAAGAGAGGATTAAAGGATGAACTCCTATGAGAAAAGGGATTTAAGATGAGGTAAGCCTCTTTAAATAGGCGATAAAGTTCAAATGATAAGAAAATGGGTAGAAATTTGTCTGCGTTCGATGTTATCGAAGGTTATTCGATGTCATTGAAGTTTCCTTCGATGACTTGAACAGACTCCGATGTCATCGAGTTTTTTACCAAGAGAACTTTGAGGTTTTCTTGGAGAGTTATGGAATTCAAACATCGATGTCATCGAAGTTTGAATTTCGATGACATTGAATAGAGTTCAATGTCATTGAATAATTCTTATTTTTCCTTCAAACTCTCTAGACAGATTGGTTCCAATTTCGATGTCATCGATCCTTCCTCAATGTCATTAAAGTTTAAAATTCGATGTCATCAAAAGAAGTTCGATGTCTGAATAAATCATGATTTTCCTCTATAGCTCGCTGGACATTTTGTGTCTATATTTCGATGTCATCGAGCCTTCCTCGATGTCATCGAAGTTTGAGTTTCGATGGCATTGAATGAAGCTCGATTACATCGAATAATTTCATAAATTTATCAAATGGTTGCTAGACATATTTGGGCATAATCTCGATGTCATCGAAACATGAGTTTCAATGTCATCGAATCAGTGTTCGATGTCATCGATAGTTGTAGGAAAAAACTTTGTATATTTTCATCTGTTCTTACAACTATGTTTTCCATTTTGTAATCTACCAAAGATGTTTTCCTAGATGGTTTTGGGATTGATTAAAGCTTGTTAAAAGGGAATTTTACCTAAGGTGTTTTGGTCATGGGATGTGAGGTTTTCATTTACCTTTAGAGACCTTTGAACACACCACTTGTTGAGTCTTCAGCTTATAGTCTTCATATGGGCTCACTAGACTTTATGACACACTTGTCATGTTAATTAACAAACCAAGGCACTTTCAATAACTCCATAAGGAGGTGACCCAAGTAAGTCCCCTTGGGCTGTATTGGTAAATCTGAGGATTAAGCTTCTTACATGTGCCCTATTGCTAAATTTGAGGATTTCAGCCTCATACTTGAACATATAGTTAAATCAGAGGATTCTAACCTCATATTGTGCTTTAGTGGTAAATCTGAGGATTTAGCCTCATTTATCTTGATAATCTAGGCTTCAAATTTGTTGTATTGCATATCATATGTTTAGAGTTTAGATTATCTTTGGTCATTCTTGTTTTCATTGGTATATCCTTTGAATGACCATTTTTAACATGCTCCAAGTATTTCAAGTTATGCATCCCTAACCCTTGTCATTATAAGCCTCATACTTGTAAATATTTGACTTATAGAGTTGGTTCACATGTGAATTTATTGGCATATCTTTTTTCGATTAACCCTTTATCAAATACTAACAAAAAGGGGGAGAAAGATCAAATCCCACCAAAACAATGCATTCTCTTGTGTAGGGTTTGTTTGTTGTATTACAGGTTTGATCGAGGAAGCAATTCAGGGGGAGTATTGGTGCATTACATGTCTTAATGTTTTTGAGTTGTAAATTTTATTTTGACATGTTATTTTATTAGTAGTTTTGGTATGTCATTAGTATGGACCATGACATTGTCTAAGTTTATATTTTTTTCACATAATTGACAAACGAGGAGATTGTTAGTGCACTCATTTTTGTACCCTGGTTTGTTAATTATGTGAGCCGTTGTGTCTGTAGTTGGTTGAGCCTTTGGAAAATTGAAGACCGAAAACAAAAACAGAGCAAAAGCATCAAGGAGCATGTACAAGTAAAAGACATGCCTTGGTGACCTTAACCCTTGACCAAAACAACCCTATAACCTTTAAATGATCTTTTCCCAAAAAAGGAATATAAATTTGATCATCCCTTAGGCTTAGAAGACCAAGAAAAACATTATAAATAAGGCTATAAGAGGTGCGAATCTGCTATGTAGAAGATAGCCCAAAACAGCAGATTTAAAGCCATGTTCGATGACATCGATCTTCCATCAAACAACCTTCGATGGAAACGAAGACCTAACTGATGACATCGATTGAGAGTTGGGAATGTCCAGCAACCAAACTGGATTTATGCCTGGAATTCTCGATGGCATCGAGGTCCCTTCAATGGAATCGAAACTTAAGTTTTAATGACATCAAAATCCTTTCAATGGCATCATAATCACCTCGATGGCATCGATTGAAATCTTGAAATGTCCAACAAGGTTTTGTGGATTTTTTCCTGACTCTCTCGATGGCATCAATTGAAATCTTGAAATGTCCAGCAAGGTTTTGTGGATTTTTCCCTGACTCTCTCAATGGCGTCGAACAACGATTTTTGATGCAATCGAAGATCGTATCGATGCAATTGAAATGGGTTCATAATTGTCCAACAAGCATACATAATTTTTTGGCTAGAAATATCGATGGCATCGAAGACCTTTCGATGGTATTGACAAGACCGATATATGCCCGTTATTTAACCGTTGGGGTTTGAAATATTTATAAAGGGGATTGGGTCATTGGGCTTTTCCATGGGTTTTTTGGAGCAACCAAAGATAAGGTGATCCCATAGGCAAATCCCTCACCCTATGCCTCTATTCCTATGAGTTTCAAGCAATCTCCCTTGAGATTTCAACTCTAATGAGGATTCCAACCTCACCATTGGAGATGTGCTTGAACTCATCCATTTCCTATAGATTGGACTTAAGCATCTCGGTAAATCATTGTCCAGATCTTTCGGAGACCCATATAGTTGAATCCCCTAGGAAACCAACTACTATTAGTTGTAGGAGATTCAATCCACTCCTATCACGTTGGGCATCTCAGAGGAGAATCCTCAAGAAGGTGATTGATCATGGAACTGAAGTCATGGCAAAGCTGTAGCAACATGATCAGGGGAGCATCGGGGAGCTGATTGAAGCATGAGAGAGTAGAGAACAAGTAATTCACAAGGCACAACAAGCAGGGCTTAATCAGACAAGTAAGTTGTCATTTTTAGAGTCCATTGTTATACTCCTTCCTTGTGTAGGTTATAATTCAAGAGTTTGTGTTCAAACTCACCTAAGTTTTTTCGTAAGATATTGGTTTTTCTATATGGCCTAAATCCCATGGTTATTATTAAGACCAAGGTTGTTGGTTAGCCTAAGGAGAAACCAACCTAAGTCTTTTTGTGGGCCTCTGATGGGAGTAAACGTGTCAAGTTCGGGATTAGGACCTTTTTCCTTGTGTAGGGCATAAACCTTAGGTTCTTGTATAAGACTAGCCTGTGTTGGCTAAATTATCTAGGTTCTTGTGTAGAACATTTGCTTTTACGTAGGGCATAAAGTCTAGATTCTTGTGTAAGACCGTTGGTCTTATATAAGGCATAAATTGTAAAGTCCTTGTGTAGGGCTATAAAGGTTTGAAGTGAACCTAATTTAAAACCTCCGATAGTGAAATCCGGTACACTCATGGGTTAAGTGTGTCCGTCCGGAGTGGAGTAGACATGTAGCCGAACAACTATATATGACCGTGTTTGGGATTGTCATTTGCGCAATTGTTTAATTATGCTTATATTTTTTAATATGTACATTATTTTAGCATGATTAGATAAATGCTTAGTGATTAATAAGTAGCACATCGCACACAGTACTCATATACATTATCTTATATATGCTAGTTGCTTATCTTGCATATTTAGTGTAGCCTAGGTAATTGGACCTTCTAATGGCTTGAAAGCCTTAGAGTTATATTGCCTTAGTTTAAGTTAAGCAATTATTGTTTTAATAGGTATAATTTTTAATTGATCTTAATCACCTGCCCCCCTCTAGGACTTAGCCTACATTCTATAGCTCCACCATATTCCACACTTAAACGCATTGCGGCCCTTTACTGTAATCTTATTAATTGCATTGGTTTACACGCATTCAAGTGCTAAAATAACTTACTAACATATGTTTTATACATGCGGGTAGTTCAGAAGACAAAGACGAAATCATGCTTAAAGGGAAGGATTAAAGCTCAATGATAAATCAAGTGAAGAATTGTATGTTTGGAGGGTATTATTAAATAATTCACATACCAAAGATCCAATTTAACTAAGCACTTCAGATTGTGAAAAGTCTGAGGAATCACATAGTTCAATAACATAAATAACAGACTATTCGTTCCCACCTGAGGTGGCTCGATCCACCTGAAAGTACATAAAATAGTCAAGCAAGGAAAAGCGATTTTCAAACTTAATTTTCCTCGAAGATTCGGTGCAACCGAAGGATTGTTCAGTGTCACTGATGGAGAGTTCAATCCAACCTGATGGAGACAGAGACTTTAGATAGATTTTGAGGAAATTCGACTGCAATTAAAAGAAAAAATCAGTACGACCGAAGTGGTGTTTGTTGCGATTGAATGATACCATCAGTGCGACCGAAGTGTAACAAAGTGCAGAATTTTAAAGTCGTTCCAAAGTCTGTGTGAATTTGCTCTATTTAAGGAGGTGTTTTAAGTTATTCCATATACAAATTAGGGCTTAAGAGAGACCAAGGAGTGGTGGAGCTTTTTCGAAAGCATCGTTCCTCCCCAATCCTTTTGTTCTAGTTTTTTTTTTTTTTTTTTTTTTTAAAAAATTAAGATGTTAGTCACGTTTGGCTAATCTTTAGATAAGGCTAAGGGATGAACCTTTTAATGGATATTCGATATTTTAATCATCTTCAATGAAAGTTTAGTTATTTATGTCAAATTTTGATTGGATGTGATTGAATTCCTAAATTAGAAAAGGAATCAATCTGTAAAGTTGATTGATCTAGTGTCGCCTCCAGGTACATTGGATGCTTTCGATTCCCTACGATGTGATTACCTAGACCTTCATGAGAGATTAAGCCTATCATGATTATAATCTATGTTGGATATTTATGATTGATGTTATTGTGTTATGTAAGGCCCTGAAAATTGGGGGTCGAGCAAAGCTCGGCTCCCGAGTTCCAACGCATCACTTATGCAACATAGATAATGATGATTATGATGAGTGCCTTGAAATATGAATGGGATTATACCAAAACAACATATCATACTCCAGAGACAGTTAAATTAAGCAAGCGGAAGACTGTGGTAGATATATAAATTTTATAAACTGTTGTAAGTCTCCAGAGTATGAACATGTTACCAGGTTAAATATAGACATGTATACACCAAAAATGAACAAAATGAATATACATGGGCATTCCAAAAGTGTAAACTAAAGTGTAATGGCATCTAATCAGCAACCCTGTAATCCCGTCGATCAGAAGATGTCCTACATAGACCCGTCTGATAGCTGCACACAGGAGGAACCCTCCTCATCATCATAAAAGTCCAACTCTGTTTCGCAAGCATCGTCATCATCTGAAACTAAGGCAGGGTCTGGTTGGTGTGTACAACACCATCCCATAACGTGAGAGTGAGTGATCAACTCAGTGGAACTATAAAGCAGAGGTTAACATGTTATCAACTCAGTTAAGCAGTAAAGATAAAGTAATACAATCAAACATTCCTAGATACTCTTATTAATGCAAGGATGAAATATGTTCTTGATGTATGCCCTCGCCTACACTCCCTCGTGCAACACCATCTTACAGTCGCGGCATGCTTTCTTCCCTCTATGCTCTTCAACCCGGGACACATACAGTGCGATGTTATGAGTATGATTACCAAGTTTTTATTAGTCATTTTCATACAGCAGGATTGGAAAACTAAGGTACCTCCCTTATATCATTTCTCAAATAATGATCCATTATAGGTGGGTCGTCAGTTCTAGTAAATCATATACGATAAGCAAGTTATAGGTTACTACCACCAATGCCCTACCAACTGGCAGTCTATTTTCAAAGGCTCGCCGCCCACCCGACTAGGGACCACAGTCAGGCTGCACCGGCGTAGGCCTATTTCATACTCTAGTGCTACGGAAAGGCTCGTCGCCTCTACACAGGCCCAGAGTATGCTCGAGGTCACTACAAAGGGCTCATCACCAAATCAGTGTAGGCCGACAGCTCGAATACAGTGTCCCATACTACCGTATTCGACTCACAAGTCTGGTTGCTCACTGGTCACTACGGGGAGGCTCGTCGCCCCAGCGTAGGCCGACAGCTCAACCACAGTGTTCCATACCACCATGCCCGGCTCATGAGTCTTAGCAGATCGAGGTACCAAAGTTAACGGGGTGTCCACTGGTGAGTTCGGTACGTTAGGTTTAAGCAGTAGCGTCCAAACATGGTGAACATACATCGGGTTAATCGGGTTACTTGAGGAGCTTGACTAGCCCGAGCACACGACAAGTTGAACGACATGAAGCTCGTAAGCACTCCGCGTGGCCTAACCACTGTCGACAATCGAAGTACGGCTCGGATTCATCGGACACGTCTTTTGTGGCAAAACAACCTCAGCCATTAACACGGAATCTGTTACCGATTGCTTGGACTATACAATAGCCCCAATCACTTTCAATTACAACAAAATATCCTAGAGGATAGTTAAAGTAGTAATGGATCAAGATTTCAAATCATACAATCAAAGGTCCGATATTGTCCGCTTTAGGGCTGTCAGGGCTATTGCACGGAATCATTACACCACTCCCCCATCACGCTTCACGGCTTTATTTTTGCATTTTATGGAATACAACTTAAACATGGATTTATACATATGGATTACATAGATAAACAGACACTATAATATATGGTACATGGAGGAAAACATACATATAGTTAAAGGAGTTGAGAATCATATCTCAACACCCTTATACATTACAATTTACTAACTACTTACTCATTCGGACATTTCAGCAAACACTTTATACTACTTACATCAACATACATGACGTATGTTGATCACATACGTATTAGGCCAAATCCTTTCACTAGGGAGTTGCCCCATTTATAACACGTGTACACCCACGACAGATAGTCATGGCAAGCATGAATCCAAGTTCCATATTCATTAATTCATTTCCACAAACACTTAGGCTATACACTGTATCACATATAACATATATTTTCCGTGATGTGATTTAGGGCAAGTCCTTTCGTTAAGGATTGCCGCCTACACAATAATCGCATAGCCACGATAGTTAGTCATTGTGTACACTAACGTAAGGTTTATACTCATTTAGTCTTTTACTCAAACACTTAGGCTATGCATTGTAGCATACGCGACGTATGTAAATATAACATGTATTAGGCTAATCCGTTCACCTAGAAGTTGATACACATGCATCTAGCATACATAGACAGCAATTAATCATGGTAAGCACAAATCCAAATTTCATACGTATACAGTATTTTCTACAAATACGAGGAATATAGTATATTCAACCTAGTTAACGTATAACTGAAAAATGAAACAGACATCACTTTATGCATGTGAAATAGCACCTACGTCAAGAATAAATCATTAACCGACATTGAAAGCCTTGAAAACCATAACCTATACGTCTATAGTCTGCACCTTACGTCGTAGAAGCGTAACAATTTCGTTTTAAACACGTAGTCTTTGTCAACGGCGGATTGGCAACTTATAGCATGAATTAGGTTAGTTATTTCATAACCTACACTATCTGAAACCCTAAAACATATTAGGGTTAGGTTTTCTTACCTAAGAACGGAACTAGAATCGCTGAACTAGCGATACGGTAGCAGCGATTTGATACGTAGAACGACAAGGAGGAATCCCTGTAGCAAAGCCCTAACTTCCCTCACCTTTTCTCTCTCTTTCCTTCTCTTTCTTTTCTCTCCTCTCTCCTAGGTTTAGGAAATTCGTATGACATGAGAGAGTGAGGGTTTAAGGTCCTTATATAGGCTTAAAACTGATGAAAATGGCCCCAGGGCCAAGGTATACTTAGGTTATAGCCAAAGAGAGTCTGTTTTAGTTCAACGGAGCACTTCCGGAGCCCCCCCTTGAGCCAAAGGTCAGACTTAAGCTCCAAGACTATGGATCTAGGTTGAGTTGAGTTTTTAGTCTGATCGGATTTACAGATCGCCCGTGGCGGACCAGTTTCCGTTCAACGGTCCACGATCACCGATCAGGGCCACAAGTACACTGACCCGTGGATGAATTTCTCCTGATCCGAGGGTGTATTTGGGTCAGATTCTGACGGTATGAATCCTTATAGTCAGCCCGCAAGCGACAAGTATCAGATGACTTAAATTTAGATTTTTATTTTTAAAATATCCACATTTCTCACACACTTCACTCTGGGCTCAAGCGAATAGCCCCAGGGCACTATCTGGATTTGATTTCTGAGATAGTTGTCAAGCCCAGTAAGGCGGTCTTAATTATATAATTTCATAGTAATCAGACTTTCGACGTGCAGTCCAGATTCGATACAGAGTTTCAATGTGCTCCCAAGAGCAACTGGGTAATGAGATTGATCCTAGATTTTAGGGTAACCTGGCGTCAATGATTCTACAAGTTTTGGGTCTTGCAGATCGTATTTAAAGTGATTAGTGTCAATTTCACAGGTACTATAGTTTAGCACTTAGGTAATTCTCGTTTAATTTCTAAAGGATTTGAGGTTTGAGGAGTTAATAAGGGGTTAAGATTAACCCCTTGCCTAAGGACATCTAACTCCAGGTTGGCAAAAATCTGGGGCGTTACAATCTATCCCCCTTAAAAATAATTTCGTCTCCAAAATTGCCTAAGGGTAGTAAGTAAAGATTTTATTATTCCTCTTACTCAAGTTTTACTGATTTCAAGTTTATATGCGTGGTACGCCGTATACTATCTATGCTTGTAACGCCCTGAAAATCGGGGGTCGAGTATGAACTCAACTCCCGAGTTCCAACGCATCACTTATGCAACATACACAATGATGGTTAAATGTTGTCTGAGTTAGCGCAATACACATGAATGAGATTATACCAAAGCAGTAATTCATACTCCAGATCAGTTGTATAAAAGCAAGTTTTAAGACCGAATCAGATATATATGTATGTGAAGAAACAAAATAAATGATTCATTATCCAGAGTATGAATCCTTCTGAGTCACAATATACACGTCTGTTTATATAAACAAAATGTCAAAATAAACTAGGTACAATCCCTGTAAATCCCATCATTCCCAAGTAAGCCTAGTCGAAGCCGCCAATGAAGCATATATGAGAACTCCTCCCGGTCCTCGTCATAATCGGGCTCCGCCTCCCGTAGCCTGATCGCCTAAACTCCGAGACAGAGTCCGGTTGGAGGCGCAACACCATCCCGTAACGTGGGAGTGAGTAGCTAACTCAAGTGGAACGATAAGACATAAGTTATCATGTTATCAATACAAATCAAGCAAGAATGATAAAGCAAGAATCAAACACTCCTAGTTACTCTGATTAATGCAAGTATGAATGCAGGTATGATGGATGCCCTCTCCGACATACTTCCTCAAGCGACACCATCTCACGTTCGCTCATGCTTACATCCCACAGTGCTCCACATCTTCCAGGCACATGCGATGCATGATGAGTATGATTACCGAGTTTTTTTTAATTAGTTCATTTCAAACAGCAGGATTGGGAAACTAAGGTACCTCCCTTGTATCAAATCCAAACATGATCCAATCTAGGGTCGTCAGTCCTAGTTAATATCAGACGATAGTGTGTTTTCTAGGTCACTCGCAGAGGACGCTGTGGTCAAGTACGCACAAAGGTGCACCACTCCCCCATCACCCCTTAAACGATTCATCACGATACAACTATACGTAAACAGGCCTAGTTCATACCCTATATATCGCGACGAACCCTAAGGCACGCCGCAACTTCGCAGTATGCTCGCGGTCACTACAAAGGGTCATTGCCGTATGTACACACAAAGATTGCACCACTCCCCCATCACCTTATCGTGTAGGCCGACAAGGCGAATATAGTGTCTCATACCACCATAATCGGCTCACGAGCCGAGTTGCTCACCGGTCACTACGGGGAGGCACGTAGCCCCAGCGAGGCCGACAGCTCGACCACGGTGTCCCATACCACCATGCCCGGCTCATGAGTCTTAGCGGATCGAGGTACCATGGTTAACGGGATTTTCACTGGTAAGTTTGGTACCCTAGGTTCAAGCATTAGCGACCAAACATGGTGAACATACATAAGGCACACGGTTTACTGGACGTGTTCGGCTAGCTCGAGCGCACAACAAGTTGGGCGATATGAGGCGCAAAAGCACCTCGTGTGGCCAACCACTATCGCCAACCGAAGTACGACACGGGTTCACCAACACATCGTACGTGGCGGAACGAATCCCAACCACATCTTCAAGTCTGATACCGGATGCCTGGACTACGAACATAGTCCCAAGCTCAGTCAAATCCTAACCATAGCATGTGAAATACGGCATGATAACATGGTAATTCAAGAACACTAGCAAGCATAATATAAAGCATAACATGAAGCATGTTAATAACAAGTCACAAAGCATGTTTCAAAAGCATGTTATAAAGCATTATGTAAATAAGTATACAAATACTTATATTTCGTAGGCGAGTGGTTAGAGTGAACAACCACATGGAGAGTGTCATATGCGACTCTAAGGTAACCGAGAATCCCATCTCAGCACCTACCTAAGATTCTAACACTTAAGCACTTACACTCACAAGTGATTTCACCAACACTTGGAATACATTATTTCGACATACATGACGTATGCTAGGGAAGTGTGTACTAGGGTTGTCCCTTTACCAAACTAGTATTTTATACATATACGTCATATTCATACAACAATTAAACATGGCAATCACATCAGCAAATTTTATACGTATAGGGTACTTCCACGTATACCCGATTTCGACATACATAGTATTTACAAAGGAACATAGATTTCGGCGATTCCTTTCGCCAAGCTAGTATTTTAATCATGTATTGTATAATCATACATTAAATACATATGTCAAATATTATTCCAAAAGAAATACATATACGGTATTTCTACAATACGTAATTTCAACATACGGCGCATTTACAAGTAAACATATATTTTGGCGATTCCTTTCGCCAAACTAGTATTTTATTCATATGTTATATAATTATACATTAAATAAACATGTCAAGCATTTATCCAAAAAAAATACGTATACGGTATTTCTACGTATACCTAGAATATGTGAAATTCCATATTTCATACCGTTAATCAAAACAGGAAACGGAAAGCACTTTGTACATGTGTAATTGCAAGCAGATCATGAATCTACCATTATCTGACACTGAAAGCGTTGAAAACCGTAACTTATACACTTAAAGTCCTCACCTTTGCCTTTGGAAACGGAACGAATCAGCAAGGCTAATGGATCTTCCGTCTACGGGCGATTTCTAGCCTAAAGAGCGGAATCGGTTAGTCGGTATACATCCTACCTCGATTCCACCTCAAATCAGACCTAGGGTTAGGTTTTCTTACCTTCAAATGAGGCGTAAAAACGCCGGAAAACGTCTAGGATAGGGCGGTAGGCCGTGTAGCAAGCCAAAAAGCAGGAGGAGGAAGATCGGAACGATCTCCAAGTCTTCTCTCTCTTTTCTCTCTCTCCCTCTAGGGTTTCTCCCAAAATTTGTATGGCTGTGAGAGGGGCTGCTCTAAGCTCCTTTTATAGCCTCAAACATTACGAATTTAGACCCAGGTTCAAGGGGTACTGCCAATATAGGATTTTCACCGCTTTTCCAAATTTCAAAAGGGAAGTTCTGGTGGCCCTCTTTGAACCAAACGTCGACTTAAGCTCACCATCGATGGATCTACGCGGGATTACGTTTTGACTCATTCGGATACGCAGATCGCACGTGGCGGACTACTTTCGCCCGACGGTCGGTGGGCCACGATCGTAAATTCCAAGTACATGTAAATGTTCCCGAAATTTTTCTTAATCCGAGGGTGTAATTTGGTCCGATTCTCGACGGTCGGGTTGCTTAATATCGACGCACAACGAACGATGCCGCGAGATCACTATTCCAGATATTTATTTTGGCATATGAATAGTGTTTTTCACACTACCTCGCTCTGATTCGAAACGAATGGCCGTGGAACGTCGGATAAAGCTGATTTTTGAGATGATTGTTAAGTCCAGTGGGGCGGTCCTAGTTCCTTAGCTTCGGGTTAATCGGAATCCCGATGTGCGATCTAGACCTAATACGAAGATTCGTTTCATTCCCGAGAGCAGACGGGAAATGAGTTTGGTTCTAAACTTTAGGGTAACCTAGCATCACTTGTTCTGCAAGTTTTGGGTCTTGCAGATCGTATTTAAAGCGATCCTAATGGATTTCATAGCTAATTGAGTTTAGTACTTAGTTAACTTTGTTAAATTTCTAAAGGATTTAATCCTACGTGATTTCTGGTCGAGGTGGTACTCGACCCAATATACGGAAATTTTCAGGTCGTTACAATGCTAGTCTGGCTCATGTTCGTCTACCCCCCTTAAACTTATCCTTTATCTCTTGCTTATACCCTGGTGGTTTGCTACAATTTATTCCTTTATCTATTTGACGTCTTGACGATAATTTCAATTTATTTAGAGTAAGATATTTTGTTTCAATGGTCGACCAATACGGAGAGACGGTTGTAGTGGGCTTGATCCTGATTCATCGATCTTCTACCTGACCAGGGTAAAAGGCTCATCGTATCCCTTCCTAGTCCTGGTAGATCTGGTCTTCTGCTCGGTCAAAGCAGTGAGTCCATTGGTAGTCGCCCATGATTGAGAATTGGGTCAAGCCGTGAATGCTTCGCAGTTGTATATTCCAGTAACTCTGTAGTCTGATCACTCTAAAAACTTAGGGAATGATCATCAATGAAAGGTTCAAATTTCCTAATCATACAATTGTCCGTTGGGTCTTGGTTTAGGAGAGTCCTCATCTTAATTCATGTCCATGGTAGTAGTTACACTCGTACTCATTGTTAGGTCCTTTCTGTAATACGAATTGGTTTAATAATTAAACCCTAATTACTTTCCTTCTAGTAACTTTATTATCAACATTCTAAGAAAGGTTCAAATCTTATTTAATGACATATCTTTACGTATAGTCTGGATCAATTCCATTCAATCCTGGGCCAGTAGGCTATCGGCCCACCAAGCTTCCATTGTGCCTGTGAGTGGGTAGACGAGTATACCTACCTAACTCAACCACATTCATAACCTTTCTACCCCCCTTAAAAACTTATTTAAGGCTCAAGAATCCATGTCTCGCTCCGTACGTCAGAACGAGGTGTAATTTAGACCTATTCTTGGCAGGAAATGGGAAACGATCTCTCAATACATCGATCTTCCTTCTATCGGTGATGTGTGCTATGGCATTGGTACCTATGGTTATATAAATGAGATAAAATGATGGGTGTAGTGGTTAGTTTCAAGGACGAGTGTGAGTTCATTGTAAGGTGCCTAACCATACTAGGGAAGGACCTTTGCCATGGTCCCGACTTACCTCTTTAATCATGTCTAGTTAAATACTGTAAGATAATCTATACATTATTAGTGCATAAGGAATTTAGACAAAATAGGTTAACGGGCAGACTATCTTTCTAAGGCCATATGCACAATATGTATACTCGAATGGTCTGTGTGTAACGCCCTGAAAATCGGGGGTCGAGTGTAACTCAACTCCCGAGTTCCAACGCATCACTTATGCAACATGTTTAATGATGTTTGGATGTTGTCTGTGTTGTTAGAAGTAAACATGAATGAGATTATACCAAAGCAAGAATTCATACCCAGATCGTTGTATAAAAGCAAGCTAAGACCGAATCAGTATATATATGTATGTAAAGAAACAAAATAAATGATTCATTATCCAGTAGTATGAATCCTTCGAGTCACAATATACATGTCTCGTTTATATAAATAAAATGTCAAAATAAACTAGGTACAATCCTCAGTAAATCCCATCGGTCCGGCAGCCTAGTCGGACGCCGCTGGCCGAATCGCATATATGAGAACTCCTCCTGGTCCTCGTCATAATCGGGCCCGCCTCCGGCCGTAGTCGGATCGCCTAAACCTGAGACAGAGTCTGGTTGGTGTGCGCAACACCGTCCCGTAACGTGGGAGTGAGTAGCTAACTCAGTGGAACGATAAGACATAAGTTATCATGTTACCAATACAGTCAAGCAGTAATGATAAAGCAGTAAATCAAACACTCCTAGTTACTCGATTAATGCAAGTATGGATGCGGTATGATGGATGCCCTCTCCGACATACTCCCTCAAGCGACACCATCTCACGTTCGCGCATGCTTACATCCCACAAGTTGCTCCACATCTTCCTGTGCACATGCGATGCATGATGAGTATGATTACCGAGTTTTAATTAGTTCGTTTCAAACAACAGGATTGGGAAACTAAGGTACCTCCCTTGTATCATTCCTAAACATGATCCAATCTAGGGTCGTCACCCTAGTTAATATCGAACGATGGTGTGTTTTTTTAGGTCATCGCAGAGGTCGCTGTGGTACGTTACGCACAAAGGTTGCACCACTCCCCCATCACCCCTTAAACGATTCATCACTATACAACTATACAGAAACAGCCTAGTTCATACTCTATATATCGCGGCGAACCCTAAGGCACGCCTGCAACTTCAGAATATGCTCGCGGTCACTACAAAGGGCTGCCAGGGCTGTTACGCACAAAGGTTACACCACTCCCCCATCACCCCTTATCAATGTAGGCCGACAGCGCGAATATAGTGTCCCATACCACCATAATCGGCTCACGAGTTAAGTTGCTCACCGGGTCACTACGGGAGGCACGTAGCCCCAGCCAGAGGCCGACAGCTCGACCACGGTGTCCCATACCACCATGCCCGGCTCATGAGTCTTAACGGATCGAGGTACCATGGTTAACGGGATTATCACTGGTAAGTTTGGTACCCTAGGTTCAAGCATTAGCGACCAAACATGGTGAACATACATAAGACATACGGTTTACTTGACGTGTTCGGCTAGCTCGAGCGTACAACAAGTTGGGCGATATGAGGCGCAGAAGCACCTCGTGTGGCCAACCACTATCGCCAACCGAAGTACGACACGGGTTCGCCAACACATCATGCGTGGCGGAACGAATCCCAACCACATCTTCAAGTCCGATATCTGGGATGCCGGACTATGAACATAGTCCCAAGCTCACCAAATCCTAACCATAGCATGTGAAATACGGCATGATAACATGGTAATTCAAGAACACTAGCAAGCATATTATAAAGCATAACATGAAGCATGTTAATAAACAAGTCACAAAGCATGTTCAAAAGCATGTTATAAAGCATTATGTAAATAGGGATACAATTACTTAAATTTCATAGGCGAGTAGTTAGAGTGAACAACCACATGGAGAGTGTCATATGTGACTCTAAGGTAGCCGAGAATCCCCATCTCAGCACCCACTTAAGGTTCTAACACTTAAACACTTACACTCACAAGTGAGTGCACCAACACTTGGAATGCACTATTTCAACATACACGACGTATGCTAGGGAAATGTATACTAGGGTTGTCCCTTTATCAAACTAGTATTCTATACATATACATCATATTCATACAAACAATTAAACATGTCAATCACATCAGCAAGTTTTATACGTATAGGTACTTCCTCGTATACCCAATTTCGACATACATAGTGTTTACAAAGGAACATAGGTTACGGCGATTCCTTTCGCCAAACTAGCATTTTAATCATGTATTGTATAATCATACATTAAATAAATATATCAAACATTATCCCAAAAGAAATACGTACACGGTATTTCTAAAATACGTAATTTCGACATACGTCGCATTTACAAGTGAACATATATTTTGGCGATTCTTTCGCCTAACTAGTATTTTATTCATATATTATATAATCATACATTAAATAAACATGTCAAGCATTTATCCAAAAAAAATACGTATACGGTATTTCTACGTATACCTAGAATATGTGAAATTCCATATTTCACAACGTTAATCGAAACAGGAAACGGAAAGCACTTTGTACATGTGCAATTGCAAGCAGATCATGAATCTACCATTATCTGACATTGAAAGCGTTGAAAACCGTAACTTATAAGCTTAAAGTCCTCACCTTTGCCTTTGGAAACGGAACGAATCAAGAAAGGGTAGTAGCACTTCCGTCACGGGCGATTTCTAGCCTAAAGAGCGGAATCGGTTAGTATCGGTACACATCCTACATCGATTCCACCTCAAATCAGACCTAGGGTTAGGGTTTCTTACCTCCAAATGAGATGGATACCGCCGGGAAAGCGTCTAGAATAGGGCGGTGTAGGCCGTGTAACAAGCCAGAGCAGGAGGAGGAAGATCGGCAACAATCTCCAAGACTTTCTCTCTCTTTTCTCTCTCTCCCTCTAGGGTTTCCTCCAAAATTCGTATGGCTGTGAGAGGGGCTGCTCTAAGCCCCTTTTATAGCCACAAACATTACGAATTTAGACTTAGGTTCATGGGGTACACTTTAATATAGGATTTTCGCCGCTTTTCCAGCTCAAAAGGGGAGTTCTGGTGGCCCTCCTTGAACCAAACGTCAGACTTAAGCTCACCATCGATTGATCTACGTGGAATTACGTTTTTGACTCAATCGGATTCCCAGATCGCACGTGGCGGACCACTTTCAGTTCGACGGTCAGTGGGCCACGATCAGAAATTCAAAGTACATGTAAATGTTCCTAAAATTTTTCTTAATCCGAGGGTGTAATTTGGTCTGATTCTGACGGTCAGGTTGCTTAATACTGACGCGTCAACGAAGGATGCCAGATCACTATTCCAGATATTTATTTTGGCATATGAATAGTGTTTTTCACACTACCTCGCTCCGATTCGAAACGAATGGCCGTGGAACATCGGATGGAGCTGATTTTTGAGATGATTGTTAAGTCCAGTGGGGCGGTCCTAGTTCCTTAGCTTCGGGTTAATCGGACTCCCGATGTGCGATCTAGACCTAATACGAAGTTTCGTTTCATTCCCGAGAGCAGACGGGAAATGAGTTTGGTTCTAAACTTTAGGGTAACCTAGCGTCAATGATTCTGTAACTTTTGGGTCTTGCAGATCGTATTTAAAGCGATCCTAACGGATTTTATAGCTAATTGAGTTTAGTACTTAGTTAACTTTGTTAAATTTCTAAAGGATTTAATCCTACGCGATTTCTGGTCAAGGTGGTACTCGACCCAATGTACGGAAATTTTCAGGTCGTTACAATCTACCCCCTTAAACAAAAAAATTTCGCCCCGAAATTTATACCTTTCGTAGTCCTCGAGAATTGAGGGTAGTTCTTCCCGACCTCGGCCTCGCCTCCCGGGTAGCTTCCTCCTCGGAATGATGTGTCCAAAGCACCTTCACAAGCGGGATGACCTTGCTACGCAAGCACTGCTCCTTCCGTCAAGGATGCGCGTCGGCGCAACTCATATGTAGCATCCTCGCTCAACCGTACTGCTCCCATCCGATGATATGCGAAGGATCGGAACGTACTTCTTCAAAGATAGATACATGAAATACGTTGTGTACGGAAGCAAGTGGTGTAGGCAAGGCGAGATGATACGCCACATCACCCACTCGATCCAAGATCCGAAATGGACCGATAAACCTCTGTGAGCTTCCCCTTCTTCCCAAACCGAAGGACTCCTTCATAGGGGAAACCCGAAGGAACACATGATCACCGACCTCGAACTCCCGGCGGTCGCCGCCTCGTATCGGCGTAACTCTTCCGCCCTTCCGCTTGCGCCGTGAGTAATCGACGCCTGATAATGTCTACCTTCTCTATAGTCGCCTGAACCAACTCCGGGCCAATCAGGCTACGCTCTCCGACCTCTGCCCAACAAGTGCGGTGCCCTACAAGGTCGACCATATAGAGCCTCATATGGCGCCATGCCAATAGTCGCCCGGAAGCCGTTGTTGTAGGCGAACTCGCGTACGGAAGACAAGTCATCCCAACCGTCCTTGAAGTCCAACACACATGCTCGCAACATATCCTCCAGACCGATTCACCCGCTCGTCCGCCCATCGCCCGAGGATGAAACGCCAGACCGAACTTCAACTTCACACCCATCGCCTCCCGGATACGAGTCCGAAGATGGATGTGAACCGCGTGTCTCCGTCCGACACTATCTCCAAAGGAACTGTTCGGACGGACGATCTCCCGATGTACAATCTAGCTACTCGTCTGCGCGCAGTTCGTAACTCGATAGGGAGGAAATGGGCCGATTTGGTCAACCGGTCCACAATCACCCAAATGGAATCGTGCCCCTTCCTCGTCTTCAACAACCCTGATATAAAGTCCATGGAGATGAAGTCCCACTTCCACTCCGCTATAGGCATGGGTGAAGCGGCCCAGAGGTCGGCGATGTTCTGCCTTGACCTGCTGGCACGTCAGACATCGAGACACATACTCAGCAATGTGGGCCTTCATGTTATCCCACTAATACGTCCGTCTCATATCCTGGTACATCTTCGTGCTACCAGGATGCATCACAAACTTCGAGTTATGGGCAGACTCGAGAAGCTCGCGTCTCAAGTCAGGCACATCTGGAACACATAGGCGGCCACGAAACCGTAAACCCCCATCAGAACCAACTCTCCACTCGGAGTCCACGGCATCGCTAGCCTGCTCTCGAAGCTCAAACAGCCGTATGTCGTCCTCCTGGGCCTCAACAATCCTGTCGTCAATAAGTGGTCGCACCCGAACGTGCGCAACACACTCAAATGGCTCCTCGACAGTGAGTCTCTGCTCGAAGTCCCGCACAAACTCCACCATGTCCCACTCAGCTATCATCAGCGGTGCCGCAAATGCTATCGCCTTCTTGTGGCTCAGCGCGTCTGCCACAAGGTTCGCCTTGCCAGGATGGTAGGAAACCTCGAACTTGAAGTCCTTCAAGGTCTCCATCCATCGGCGCTGTCTCATATTCAAATCCCGCTGCGTGAATATGTATTTAAGGCTCTTGTGGTCGCAGAAAAGCTCGAACTCCTCACCATAGAGGTAATGTCTCCAGAGCTTCAATGCAAAGATGACAACCGCCAACCTGTGTCATGTGTAGGGTAATTCTCCTCGTGCTTCCTTAATTGTCTCGAGGCATACGAAATCACCCTATCCTTCTGCATCAGCACACAACCCAAACCAACGCGAGACGCGTCAGTATACACCGTGTATTTCACCCCTTGCTCTGGCAATACTAGCACAGGGGCGAACGTCAACTTGTCCTTCAGCTCCTTAAAAGCTGCCTCCGCCTTCTCATTCCAGGCGAACTTCAAGTCCTTCCGAGTCAGCTGAGATAATGGCCTGGCGATCTGTAGTACCCAGCCAGAAATTCCGAATGAAGCGTCTGTAGTACCCAGCCAGACCAAGGAAACTCCTCACCTCAGTAACCGATTCAGTGCTGCTGCCAATCCTGAACCGCAGCTACCTTAGCAAGGTCCATCTATCCCATCCTTGGACACTACATGTCCCAGAACTTGACTTCCTCCTGCCGAAGTCGCACTTCTTGTATTGCGCAAACAACTGGTTCTTCTTCAGTGTATCCAATACCGCTCGCAAGTGCTCCTCGTGCTCCTCCCGACTCGTGGAGTATATCAAGATGTCATCGATAAAGACGATGACGAATTGGTAAAGGAAGGGCCGAAATACCCTGGTTCATCAGATCCATGAACACGGGCCGGTGCGTTCGTCGACCGAACGACATCACTAAGAACTCGTAGTGCCCAAAGCACGTCCCGAAGGCCGTTCTCTCGCATGTCCTCCTCTCTCACGCGCGTGGTGGTACCCGACTGAAGGTCAATCTTCGAGAAATATTCACCCCCTCAACCGATCGAATGTGATCGTCAATCCTGGGCAAAGGATACTTGTTCTTCACCGTGACTCGGTTCAACCTACGGTAATCAATACACAACCGTAGCGACCCGTCCTTCTTCTTCACGAACAACACAGTGCTCCCCAAGGAGACACACTAGGTCGAATAAAACCTCTCTCTACAAGTACGTCAATCTGTGTCCGCAGCTCCTCCATCTCACATGGAGGCATACGATAAGTCGGCAACGAGATGGGCGTCGCACCAGGCGTAAGATCAATCGTAAAATCAATCTCACGCCGAGGAGGTAAACCAGGGATAGTCTCAAACACGCCTGCAAAGTCTCGAACCACTGGCGTACTATCTACTGTCGGACCATCAATCGGCACAAGCAAAGCAGATAACAATCAACTCGACAGGCCAACTGACCTGCACCGGAACGTGAAAGCCGCACCGTCAGTCCATAGGCCTTCACGATCCGAGTATCGCATCTACCTCCGCCTCATCCCGGTGAGCCAATCCATACCAAGGATAACGTCGTAGTGCCATAGCGGAGCAACAATGAGGTCGACGAGCACCGTGTCGCTACCCAAAACTACCGAGCAACCCTCGCATAGTCGTGTGACATCCGAATGTGTCCCAGAGTCGTAGTGAGTCTCATTCCCTTAGTGGGAATCGTATACAAAGACAGGGCGTTTCACCGCCCACAAGAAATAATAGAGGTAGTGGACCAAGTGTCCACCAATAAAGAGACGGGAGTGTCATGGATAAAAGCCGTACCCTCGAAAGCCGCCGGAGCTGAAACCGACGTCTCGGGTGCCTCGCCCACAAGAGTATGAACGCGAGCCCGCATGGCGGTCTCGGCCGAGGAGCCAAGGGTCGCCGTGGCGGCCCGAGCGCGGCACAGAGGTCGGAAGGAAGGATGTGCGGGAGCCGTCTCGTAGCGGTGGAGCTGATATGGCCTGTGGGCGAGAACGGCCCAACATCTGTGGCGGAGAGAAACCACTGTCCTTCATCCACGCGAAGCAACTCCCAATAAGATGGCCCTGTTTCCCGCAGTACGTGCAGGTCACAATAGGGCGCCTCACCTGAGCCCCTGGTGCTGCGATCCTAGGAGGCGAGTCAACACGAGGCCTCTTGCCTAGGATAGGCCTGCTCTGTATCTCCTGTCGTGGCCTCGCAACCATAGCACCACGAGATCGGGCCAACCGGTCCACATCCCGCTGCCGTCATAGACATGTGAACCAAGGCCGCATATGTAGGTATACCGAGACAAAGATATCTTCGACCGTATCTCCGGCCGCAAGCCCAAAGAAAATCGACGCATCCGCATCTGCTCGTCCACTAGTATAGTTAGGACAAAGCGGCCCAACTCTGTGAAGCGGTGTTCGTACTCTGTAATAGTCATGCCTCCCTGCCTGAGGCGCAGAAACTCATCCTCCCGCTCATGTCGATAAGTCGGCGGGTAGTATTTCTCATGGAACCGAACTCGAAGGCCTCCCTGTGTCCACACGTAGTCTGCTGCGACAGACCGCAACACACTATCCCACCATAAACTGGCCTCCCTCTCAAACATGAAGGCGGCCAGCTCTACCTGCTCTGCCTCTGAGCAATGCAGCATCCGAAGCATCTTAGAGATGCGGTCAAGCCAAAACTCTGCCTCCTGCCTATGAGTACCCATAAATGAAGGAGGCCTCAAGCGCTGAAATCGCTCGAGAAGACCGCGTGTACTGACATCTCCCATAGGAGGCACCACGGGTGGGGGCAGAGGCACATCCTCACTCTGAGCAGGAGGCTCCGGGTGCCCGGCAGGACAAGCAGAAGTCGTAGGTGGAGTCGCACTACCACCATGTGACAAGGCCTCAGCGATAGTGGCCATAAGCTGCTGGTGCTGCTGCTGCTGCTGATGCATCATCAACATCAGCTGCTCAAATCTATCGGTCGGCGGAGCAGCCTGGGAGTCATGCTGCGCAGAAGATGATGGCCGAAACTGCTCACGGACCGGGGGCGTGTATGGTGGCAACCCACCGGCAAGACCAGAGGGGCTGATCGGAACCCAACCCACGGTCCGGGACCGCTACTACTGAAGGAGTCCGGTCCATAGAGCGTCGACGGAGATGTGCCGACTACAGATATCGTCGCGGCATGCCCTATACAACAATACAGGTACAAAGATTGGTGAGATACAAAGATAACACACAAAGATAAAGCACTTTAAGCATTCCACGCATAATCAAACAAAAGGGGCTACATGCCTTTCATTTACCTAAAATTAGTCATAATACATGGATTACAGAGTTTACATGAATCATGACGGAAATCACATGATAGCCAATACATCTACTACATCAAACACCTAAACATGCTACTACCTAATACAACACCTGTACGAAAACACAAACCGCCTATCGCGGTAACCAAAGCAAACACAACAAACAACAATATGGATAACTAAGCATCTGAAGTAGGCGGTGGAGGAGGAGCATTCTTATCCCGCGCACAAAGACAGATGGCCTTCAACGTACGGACATCTTCTTGAAACTCTTCTTCATGTAGGCTTCATTCTCTTCAAGTTTGGTTCGAACTTGACCAATCTCAGCCCGAACCGTCCAACCTCTTCTTTGCAGGCGGCTTGCCTCTCCTCAAGACGGGCCAATCGCGCATCAAAAACATCTCGATCCACACCCTGCTCCTGAGCCGCAGGGGGTGAACTCTCCTCAGTGTCCTGAGCCTCAGGTTCTTCTTCTTGTATGTCATCACTGCGCTCCTCATCGCTCTCACACGGAGGTCAACACTCTCCTCACCGGCGCTATCCGACTCATCTCCAGACTCGTCGAGTCGGGCTTGCCGCTGTTGGGGGCCGATCTTCATATTCCTAAGTGTCGCTTCACTTATGACTCGGACTGGTGCAAGATCCTCCATATTCAACCTGTAGCCTACATCACGAGCCATCCTGCAGATCAGTCGGCCAAATGGGAGCGAAAGATCGTTCCTGGCAGAACGAACAACATTAACTATCTGGGATATGATGAATGTGGGCAGGCATATGTTGTCCCCGCGTCCCATCTTGTACAGAAAGTCCACCATCACCCTAGTACATTCCGTGCAGTTACCCCACCGTGGGTATACATTGTATGTGAAGATGTGATGGAGCAAATGGAAGTCTTCAGACATCTTTGTCGCCGCAATACAATTTCCTCGCTTCCAAGTAACCCGGCGACCACAGAGAAATCGCGTGCGACGATCCCTTTCCCGCGCAGTTCTAGAGAAGTCATCACTAGGCTGTACTTGACCAAGCGGAATCTTCGTGATTCGAGCCACTTCGTCCACAGTAATTGTGCGCCTTATGCCTCTCACAGAGACAGTAAACTGAAGCGGCTCTACTGATGAGTCCACGATGTGAGCGTAGAAAGCGCGAACCGTGTTTTCACATGCGGGAGACTCGCCTTCAAAAATGGAATTCCATCCGATGTCCAACAAGTGGTCCATCATCGGGTGGAGGCCAAACATCCTCTCATCCACATGAGCTTCAAACACAACCTTGCGGCCCGCGAAGCGCCCATATTCCATGCCTATCGGATAAGCATTCCTGGCGGGGTGGTCAGGATCCAGGTCTCGCTTCGACCTAAACTCCCGCACGGTGCTTGTGCCGGCCCCAACGTCGGATCTTCTTCGGGTATGGGCTGGCCTACTTGGGCCGGCGTCGTCGGCCGCAGTTTTCCTCTTTCCCATGAGAGATAGGATGGAGGAAATGGAGAAAATGGTAGCCACCACACCAAGGAGGGCCATGGAAATTTCTAAAATGGGGAAACAAGGGGCTGACCTCTTTTATCTTCCACAATCAACAATCCAACAGGTGTGGAAGAAGCTCTAGAGGTAGGAAATGAAGAAGGAACAAAAGAAAATAGAATGGGTTAGGAGTTTACCCAATTTTTGAGCTCCAGGGATGGGTATGAGAGCTCCAACTTGAGAAAATGGGGAAGGGAGGAAGCTAGGGCTGTTGTGGGAGGTAGGAGTGTGTGAGTTATGGAAGAAAATGGAAGGATTGAAGGTTTGGAGGGATGGGTTTTCAGCAAAATCGGAAATGGAGGTGAGGGTGCTTGAAAAGAGGGGAAATGAGAGAAAAGGGAGCTCCAGCCCTTTAAAACCTAACCTATTGCCAAAATGGCACGTGCCATGGGGTAGAGGGGACTGAACCGACCAACCCCACGTTTTAAAACTCACCGGAAAAGTCACCGGACCGCGGTCCGCCGCCGGTGCCGCGGTGGCGCCGCGGTCGGACTTGGCCGGAACCGCGCCGCCGCGGTCTGGCCCTGTTCACCACACTCCCAGGGTGCCAAATGCACCCTGGTTCAGTCTGAAAAGTTAGTGGATTAACGTGGATGGGCCCCCGACTCAGTTTTGTGCCAAAACGGTTTGTTCCGGCAAAGTTCTGATCTAATCTGATTTTTCCTGATTTTTAACGACTCATTTTTGGTAGATTGTGACCTGGACACGTCAATAGACGGTCTAGGAGTGACTTGGGGTCCATAAATGTGGTCGGGATCGAGTACGCACTCGATCAAACTGTCCATGTGCAGTGAACTTCGCCGAACGGCGAAATCGGGAGACCCTAAGACTGTTACTAGGTTTTGCGCACCCTCCTAAGTGTAATGCGTCAGCGTACGTAGTGGGGACATAACTCAGGTCCGGTTTAATCAAAATCATGCTCTGATACCAACTTGTAACGCCCTGAAAATCGGGGGTCGAGTGTAACTCAACTCCCGAGTTCCAACGCATCACTTATGCAACATGTTTAATGATGTTTGAATGTTGTCTGTGTTAGAGCAGTAAACATGAATGAGATTATACCAAAGCAGTAATTCATACTCCAGATCAGTTGTATAAAAGCAAGCGGAAGACTGAACTGTATATATATGTATGTAAAGAAACAAAATAAATGATTCATTATCCAGAGTATGAATCCTTCTGAGTCACAATATACATGTCTGTTTATATAAACAAAATGTCAAAATAAACTAGGTACAATCCCTGTAAATCCCATCAGTCCCGGCAGCCTAGTCGAAGCCGCCAGCGAACTGCATATATGAGAACTCCTCCTGGTCCTCGTCATAATCGGGCTCCGCCTCCAGCGTAGTCGGATCGCCTAAACCTGAGACAGAGTCTGGTTGGTGTGCGCAACACCGTCCCGTAACGTGGGAGTGAGTAGCTAACTCAGTGGAACGATAAGACATAAGTTATCATGTTACCAATACAGTCAAGCAGTAATGATAAAGCAGTAAATCAAACACTCCTAGTTACTCTGATTAATGCAAGTATGGATGCAGGTATGATGGATGCCCTCTCCGACATACTCCCTCAAGCGACACCATCTCACGTTCGCGCATGCTTACATCCCACAGTGCTCCACATCTTCCAGGCACATGCGATGCATGATGAGTATGATTACCGAGTTTTTAATTAGTTCGTTTCAAACAACAGGATTGGGAAACTAAGGTACCTCCCTTGTATCATTCCCAAACATGATCCAATCTAGGGTCGTCAGTCCTAGTTAATATCAGACGATGGTGTGTTTTCTAGGTCACCGCAGAGGTCGCTGTGGCCGTTACGCACAAAGGTTGCACCACTCCCCATCACCCCTTAAACGATTCATCACTATACAACTATACAGAAACAGCCTAGTTCATACTCTATATATCGCGGCGAACCCTAAGGCACGCTGCAACTTCAAAATATGCTCGCGGTCACTACAAAGGGCTGCCAGGGCTGTTAAGCACAAAGGTTGCACCACTCCCCCATCACCCCTTATCAATGTAGGCCGACAGCGCGAATATAGTGTCCCATACCACCATAATCGGCTCACGAGTTGAGTTGCTCACTGGTCACTACGGGGAGGCACGTAGCCCCAGCGTAGGCCGACAGCTCGACCACGGTGTCCCATACCACCATGCCCGGCTCATGAGTCTTAGCGGATCGAGGTACCATGGTTAATGGGATTATCACTGGTAAGTTTGGTACCCTAGGTTCAAGCATTAGCGACCAAACATGGTGAACATACATAAGACATACGGTTTACTTGACGTGTTCGGCTAGCTCGAGCGCACAACAAGTTGGGCGATATGAGGCGCAGAAGCACCTCATGTGGCCAACCACTATCGCCAACCGAAGTACGACACGGGTTCGCCAACACATCATGCGTGGCGGAACGAATCCCAACCACATCTTCAAGTCTGATACCGGATGCCTGGACTATGAACATAGTCCCAAGCTCAGTCAAATCCTAACCATAGCATGTGAAATACGGCATGATAACATGGTAATTCAAGAACACTAGCAAGCATATTATAAAGCATAACATGAAGCATGTTAATAAACAAGTCACAAAGCATGTTCAAAAGCATGTTATAAAGCATTATGTAAATAGGGATACAATTACTTAAATTTCGTAGGCGAGTGGTTAGAGTGAACAACCACATGGAGAGTGTCATATGTGACTCTAAGGTAGCCGAGAATCCCCATCTCAGCACCCACTTAAGGTTCTAACACTTAAACACTTACACTCACAAGTGAGTGCACCAACACTTGGAATGCACTATTTCAACATACACGACGTATGCTAGGGAAATGTATACTAGGGTTGTCCCTTTATCAAACTAGTATTCTATACATATACATCATATTCATACAGCAATTAAACATGGCAATCACATCAGCAAGTTTTATACGTATAGGGTACTTCCTCGTATACCCAATTTCGACATACATAGTGTTTACAAAGGAACATAGGTTACGGCGATTCCTTTCGCCAAACTAGCATTTTAATCATGTATTGTATAATCATACATTAAATAAATATATCAAACATTATCCCAAAAGAAATACGTACACGGTATTTCTAAAATACGTAATTTCGACATACGTCGCATTTACAAGTGAACATATATTTTGGCGATTCCTTTCGCCTAACTAGTATTTTATTCATATATTATATAATCATACATTAAATAAACATGTCAAGCATTTATCCAAAAAAAATACGTATACGGTATTTCTACGTATACCTAGAATATGTGAAATTCCATATTTCACAACGTTAATCGAAACAGGAAACGGAAAGCACTTTGTACATGTGCAATTGCAAGCAGATCATGAATCTACCATTATCTGACATTGAAAGCGTTGAAAACCGTAACTTATAAGCTTAAAGTCCTCACCTTTGCCTTTGGAAACGGAACGAATCAGCAAGGGTAGTAGCACTTCCGTCTACGGGCGATTTCTAGCCTAAAGAGCGGAATCGGTTAGTCGGTACACATCCTACATCGATCCCACCCCAAATCAGACCTAGGGTTAGGGTTTCTTACCTCCAAATGAGATGGATACCGCCGGGAAAGCGTCTAGAATAGGGCGGTGTAGGCCGTGTAACAAGCCAGAGCAGGAGGAGGAAGATCGGCAACAATCTCCAAGACTTTCTCTCTCTTTTCTCTCTCTCCCTCTAGGGTTTCCTCCAAAATTCGTATGGCTGTGAGAGGGGCTTCTCTAAGCCCCTTTTATAGCCACAAACATTACGAATTTAGACTTAGGTTCATGGGGTACTGCTAATATAGGATTTTCGCCGCTTTTCCAGCTCAAAAGGGGAGTTCTGGTGGCCCTCCTTGAACCAAACGTCAGACTTAAGCTCACCATCGATTGATCTACGTGGGATTACGTTTTTGACTCGATCGGATTCCCAGATCGCACGTGGCGGACCACTTTCAGTTCGACGGTCAGTGGGCCACGATCAGAAATTCCAAGTACATGTAAATGTTCCTGAAATTTTTCTTAATCCGAGGGTGTAATTTGGTCTGATTCTGACGGTCAGGTTGCTTAATACTGACGCGTCAACGAAGGATGCCAGATCACTATTCCAGATATTTATTTTGGCATATGAATAGTGTTTTTCACACTACCTCGCTCCGATTCGAAACGAATGGCCGTGGTACATCGGATGGAGCTGATTTTTGAGATGATTGTTAAGTCCAGTGGGGCGGTCCTAGTTCCTTAGCTTCGGGTTAATCGGACTCCCGATGTGCGATATAGACCTAATACGAAGTTTCGTTTCATTCTCGAGAGCAGACGGGAAATGAGTTTGGTTCTAAACTTTAGGGTAACCTAGCGTCAATGATTCTGCAACTTTTGGGTCTTGCAGATCGTATTTAAAGCGATCCTAACGGATTTCATAGCTAATTGAGTTTAGTACTTAGTTAACTTTGTTAAATTTCTAAAGGATTTAATCCTACGCGATTTATGGTCAAGGTGGTACTCGACCCAATGTACGGAAATTTTCAGGTCGTTACACTGTGATTCAAGACCTAATCCCTAACTCTCTGTTGCTCATTCGAGAAATTTCTTAGGCCCGAGCAAAGTATCCCTATTGGCTATATATTCTAAAAGGCGAAGTAACAAACTTTTGGTTGTAAGTGGTTCGGCCAACACAGAAGGAAAGTTGTGTAGTGGGTCTGATCCGGATACATAGACCTTCTGCCTAACTAGGACAAAAAATTGTCTTATCAGTTCTTAATCCTAGTTGATCCCTACCTTTTGCTTGATCAGAGCATTGAGTTCATTGGTAACTACTATGATTGAGAATTCAATTCAAACCGTAAATACCTCTCTTATATATAGTTCTCTACTCCGTGTTCCCAATTGTAATAAGCCTTGAGAAGACAATCCTAGGGGGTGTGTTGATTTGACCTAACGTTCAATCTAAGGGATATATATAATTTTTCCCTATGCGTGAATAGTTTCTAATCAAAACAACTTTTCTAAGAGTTATTAAATAAGCCTATAAGTATTAGGGGGATTCAACGAAGGAATGAGATCTCACACCAACCTAATCAAGCCAACTAACTAAGTCTATCTTTCAATTGTCTTAGCATAATCAGTGTTTTACATTCCTTAGTATAACCAACCAATAGGTGTAATCCAAAGTTTATGCTTATACGCTAGATGATTTCATACTCTTCCTAATACAAGAAATTGTTTATCGCTTAGGGTCAAACATTGTCTAATTGGAATTGAGTTGCCTGAACTTGAATTTAACTACACTCGAGCACTACACACATGCTCATACTAGCTAAGAAGGTCCTTAGGTTCACATTATTAATTTGTTGAATTTCCTATACTGCCAGATTTGTTTGTAAAATCTAGGAGTACCAACTCTAGGTCCAATACTCTAAGGGCCTGTTTGGCCAATGGTATTAGGTTGTATTAAATGGATTGCATTGCTAATCCCACTTAGGGATTGGGAAGGACATATTTGGAAGGAGGGTGAGATGGGATTAAAATCAATTTCATAGGATGTGGAAAATGAGTCTTGTGTTGGAAAGTGTGAGATGAGATTTGTGGGTTTAGAAAGTTATGAGACACAAAAGTTAGGTTTTGTGCTCATATGGGTGTGAAATGGTGAGGCTAAGAGGAGTAAGAGATGGGTTTTGAGGAGTAATGGTGGAGGGGTGGAAGGAGTTCACAATTGTCAAGTACAACTCCAACTTATCAAACATTCTACACATTCGATAACAAAAGGAGCTTCATGCATTTCATTTAACCCAAAATCGTCACAATACATGGGATGTAACCTTACATGGACCATGACAGAAGATGCATGTGAGTTAATACAATTAAGGCTTCAAACAATAAAACATACTACCAACTACTACACCACTAGGCTTATCAACATGAAAACACAATGATCCTATCACCGTCACACAACAAGCCACAGGGCGACGGCATGGATGACTAGGCATCTGAGTCTGGCGAAGGAGGAGGGGCACCCTTATCCTGCAAGCAGCACAGAATAGACTTCAAAGTGAGAGTCACTTTCTTAAATTTGTGTTTCACGAGGCCTCAAAGATCCATCAAATCCTGTCGTAGGACAGCCTGACCCTCCTCAAGTCGATCTAAATGAGCATCCCTAGCAGCCCGATCAGCGTCTTGCTCTGGTGTCGTAGGAGGTGAGCTTTCATCTGTATCCTGGGCCTCCTCTTCCTCTTCCTGTTCCTCTTCTTCCTCTATTTCAGCTCCACTTTCTCCCTCACTCTCTTCCTCTTCGTTCTCCTCAAGTCGAGCTTGGCGTTGCCGTGGCCCGATGTCCATCTGGTTGAGAGTAGTCTCGTTGATGTGATGAATCGGCACCGGCCTTTCTCCCCAAGTCAGTAGCCAAACTCACGTACAATCTTGCATATGAGTCGGCCGAAGGGGAGCAAATCAGTCCTTTTATTGAAGCGTGCGGTAAGAACTATCTGTCGCAACACAAACGTAGGCACGCACAACTTCGTTCTTTGCCCCACTTGATACGAAAAATCTACCATCAGTCACGTACACTTGCTGCGAATGTTCCACCTGGGGTAGACATTAAACGTGAAAATGTGATGGAGTAGACGAAAGTTGTCAGTCATATTAGTCGCTAGAAGGCTATTGTTTGGCTGCCACTGAACCAGCCTACCACAAAGGAATCGTGTGCGGCGATCCCTTTCACGTACACTCTTCAGATTCGTCTCACTTATATGTACCTTGCCAAGGGGCACCTTCATAAGCCGAGATATTAATCCGACGTCAATTGTGGCCAATTGATCCCTTCCACATGGGATCGGGAATTGCAAGGGCTCCAGCATAGGCTCTTGAATGTGAGCGTAGAAAGCTCGAACAGTGCTCGCATTGGCGTGGTACTCGCCCTCAAATAGCAGACCCCACTTGGCTCTTCTAGGTACTCAAACTCCATGGGACAGCTCCGCCAACAGAGTCCTTCCAACGGGAGCCCGGGGATCAAGATCCCACTTCGTCTGAAACTCCCGAGTGGCGCTTGTACTCGCGATGGCACCTCTCGGTCTTCTCGAACAAGTGGGGCGACTAGGCCCAGCTTCTTCCACAGGAGCTCTTTTCTTTCCTATGAGAGAAAGAATGGAGGAAATCGAGAAAATGGCCATAATAAACTCGAATAGGGCCATAGAAAAGTGGAGAAAAGGGAAGAAAGGGATGGGTTCTTTGACTCTCCATAGATTTGAGCCTCAAAGGAGGTGGTAAAGGCTCAATGAAAGGGAATACAGAGGGAAAATGAAGAAATATGATAGGTTAGTAGGTTTACACGAATTTGAGACTTAAATGGGGGGTTTAAGAGTTCAAATGAGAGAGAATGGAAAGGTTGGAGGGTGGGTATTGCTGAAAACGGTCGAGGTATGTATGTTTTGACAGAAAATGATGAAATAGGTGAATGAAGGGGAGTTTGAGAGAGAAATCAGAAAATTTTAGAGAAAAGGAGAGCTTGGAGTGGTGGTTTGTGAAGGAGGGACGTGTTTTGGGGGGTTTTAATCGATCCACCCTAGATCAGTGGGCCCCACAACACCCCAAAGTAGGACTCTCCCCTTGGGCAAGGTCCTCCTACCCTCCTTAGTCCAAAAATATGTGGGGCCCACCTTGGGTCCCACCGGATTTGTTTAGTTTGACCCCCGACTCTGATTCGAGTTGTTTCGGGGCCTTTCGGGTATGTTGCTGATGTATAGCTATACATAGGGATTTTTGAATGCTGGGATGGGGTAATTTGTAGTCTAGACCCGTCGTTTGACGGTCTAGGGGTGATTCGGGGTTGCTTTAAGAGATCTTGGGAGAGTACGGACTCGATCTCGGTGATCTTTTTCGGTAAACTTCGCCAATTGGCGAAATCGGGACTCCTATGACTATTTATACATTTATTTGCACTCACCTAAGTTAAATTTGCATCAGCGTATGGCGTGTGACCATAACCCAGGTCCGGTTTAATCCAAATCATGCTTTGGTACCATCTTGTAACGCCCTGAAAATCGAGGGTCGAGCAAAGCTCAGCTCCCGAGTTCCAACGCATCACTTATGCAACATAGATAATGATGATTATGATTAGTGCCTTGAAACATGAATGAGATTAGACTAACACAACATATCATACTCCAGAGACAGTTAAATTAAGCAAGTGAAAAACTGTGATAGATATATAAAATTTATAAACTATTGTAAGTCTCCAGAGTATGAACATGTTACCAGGTTAAATATAGACATGTATACACCAAAAATGAACAAAATGAATATACATGGGTGTTCCAAAAGTACAAACTAAAGTGTAATGGTGTCTAATCAGCAACCTTGTAATCCCTTCGATTAGAAGATGGTCTACATAGACCCGCCTGATAGCTGCACACAGGAGGAACCCTCCTCATCATCATAAAAGTCCAGCTCGGCTTCGCAAGCATCGTCATCATCTGAAACTAAGACAGAGTCTGGTTGGTGTGTACAACATTGTCCCTTAACGTGGGAGTGAGTGATCAACTCAGTGGAACTATAAAGCAGAGGTTAACATGTTATCAACTCAGTCAAGCAGTAAAGATAAAGCAGTACAATCAAACATTCCTAGATACTCTTATTAATCAAGGATGAAATATGTTCATTATGTATGCCCTCGCCTACACTCCCTCGTGCAACACCATCTTACAGTCGCGACATGCTTTCTTCCCTCTGTGCTCTTCAACTCGAGACACATGCCGTGCAATGTTATGAGCATGATTACCAAGTTTTTATTAGTCCTTTTCATACAGCAGGATTGAAAAACTAAGGTACCTCCCTTATATCATTTCTCAAACAATGATCCATTCTAGGGTCGTCAGTCCTAGTAAATCACATACGATAAGCAAGTTATAGGTCACTACCACCAATGCCCTACCAACTGGCAGTCTATTTTCGAAGGCTCACCGCTAACCCGACTAGGGACTACAATCAGGCTGCACTGGTGTAAGCCTATTTCATACTCTAGTGCTACGGAAAGGCTCGTTGCCTCTACGCAGGCCTAGAGTATGCTCGAGGTCACGACAAAGGGCTCGTCACCAAATCAGTGTAGGCCGACAGCTCGAATACAGTGTCCCATACCACCATATTCAGCTCACAAGTCTGGTTGCTCACTAGTCAGTACGGGGAGACTTGTCGCCCCAGCGTAGGCCGACAGCTCGACCACGGTGTCTCATACAACTATGTCTAGCTCATGAGTCTAAGCGGATTGAGGTACCAAGGTTAACGGGGTGTCCACTGGTGAGTTTGGTACCTTAGGTTCAAGCAGTAGCGTTCAAACATGGTGAACATATATCGGGTCAAGCGGGTTACTTGACGAGCTCGACTAGCCTAAGCGCATGACAAGTTGAAGGACATGAAGTGCGTAAACACTCCGCATGGCCTAACCAATGTTGACTACCGAAGTACGACTCGGATTCATCGGACACGTCTTTTGTGGCAAAACAACCTCAGCCATTAACACGGAATCTGTTACCGATTGCCAGGACTATACAATAGCCCCAATCACTTTCAATTACAACAAAATATCCTAGAGGATAATTAAAGCAGTAATGGATCAAGATTTTAAATCATACAATAAAAGGTCCGATATTGTTCGCTTTAGGGCTGCCAGGGCTGTTGTACGAAATCGTTCCACCACTCCCCCATCACCCTTCACGGCTTCGTTTTTGCATTTTATGGAATACAACTTAGACATGGATTTATACATATGCATTACATAAATAAACAGACACTATAATATACGGTACATGGAGGAAAACATACACATAGTTAAAGGAGGTGAGAATCATATCTCAAAATCCTTATACATTACAATTTACTAACTACTTACTCATTCGAACATTTCAGCAAACACTTTAGACTACTTACATCAACATACATGACGTATGTTGATCACATAGGTATTAGGCCAAATCCTTTCACTAGGGAGTTGCCCCATTTATAACACGCGTACACCCACGACAGATAGTCATGGCAAGCATGAATCCAAGTTCCATATTCATTCATTCATTTCCACAAACACTTAGGCTACACACTGTATCACATATAACGTATATTTGCCGTGACATGATTTAGGGCAAGTCCTTTCGCTAAGGATTGCCGCCTACACAACAATCGCATAGCCACGATAGTTAGTCATTGTGTACACTAATGCAAGGTTTATACTCATTTAGTCTTTTACTCAAACACTTAGGCTACGCATTGTAGCATACGCGACGTATGTAAATATAACATGTATTAGGCTAATCCATTCACTCAGAAGTTGATACACATGCATCTAGCATACATAGACAACAATTAATCAAGGTAAGCACAAATCTGAATTTCATACGTATACAGTATTTTCTACAAATACGAGGAATACAGTATATTCAACCTAGTTAACGTATAATTGAAAAATGCAACAGACATCACTTTATGCATGTGAAATTGCACCTACGTCAAGAATAAATCATTAACCGACATTGAAATCCTTGAAAACCATAACCTATACGTCTATAGTCCGCACCTTATGTCGTAGAAGCGTAACGAATTTGTTTTAAACACGTAGTCTTTGTCAACGGCGGATTGGCAACCTATAGCATGAATTAGGTTAGTTATTTCATAACCTACACTATTTGAAACCCTAAAACAAATTAGGGTTAGGTTTTCTTACCTAAGAACGGAACTAGAATCGCTGAACTAGTGATACGGTAGCAGCGATTTGATACGTAGAACGACAGGGAGGAATCCCTGTAGCAAAGCCCTAACTTCCCTCACCTTTTCTCTCTCTTTCCTTCTCTTTCTTTTCTCTCCTCTCTCCTAGGTTTAGGAAATTCGTATGACATGAGAGAGTGAGGGTTTAAGGTCCTTATATAGGCTTAAAACTGATGAAAATGGCCCCAGGGCCAAGGTATACTTAGGTTATAGCCAAAGGGAGTCTGTTTTAGTTCAACGGAGCACTTTCGGAGCCCCCCCTTGAGCCAAAGGTCAGACTTATGCTCCAAGACCATGGATCTAGGTTGAGTTGAGTTTTTAGTCTGATCGGATTTACAGATTGCCCGTGGCGGACCAGTTTCCGTTCAACGATCCACGATCACCGATCAGGGCCACAAGTACACTGACCTGTGGATGAAATTTCTCCTAATCCGAGGGTGTATTTGGGTCAGATTCTGACGGTCTGAATCCTTATAGTCAGCCCGCAAGCAACAAGTCTCAGATGACTTAAATTTAGATTTTAATTTTTAAAATATCCACGTTTCTCACACACTTCACTCCGGGCTCAAGCGAATAGCCCTGGGACACTATCTGGATTTGATTTTCGAGATGGTTGTCAAGCTGTAAGACCCGTACCCTAATCCGTACCGTTCCGTAGGCTTCTGCGATCATACCGGTCGAATTTCGGCAATCCTCACCCCATTTCTAATGTTGCGCGCAATCCTAAGCCGAGTCCTACATACCAAAGTCGGCTCAAACCGAAACTTGTATCCTAGCGACTGCACCGTCGCCGCAGTTCCAACGCCGTTACTCACGCACTGAACTGATACCTAGGTTGGAAGATGTCAGTCTGCGTTCATTCCGAAGAAACACCTTACATTGTGAATTACGAGGGAATCTCTTCGAGATGTCCCATCAATCAAGTCAAGTACACCACCTTACCTCCATGCCACCTCACCTATCAAAAAGTACACATGACCACTCCTTCCTTTACCATAAGTCCACTCTCTCTCCCCACTCACACTCCCTCCTTTACCCATTTTTCAACTCAACCCATCTCCATTTATTACAACCACTCCACCCATCCCTTCCATCCATATCTCCCATCACTTCTCTCTCTCCCTCATTTTTCTCAAATCTCTCCAAGCAACAAAAATTCCATACGTCCAAGCTCTTCCCCAAAGCCAAGTGTGGCCCACTTTCCCCTACACTCTCATCTCCCATCTCAACCGTTGATCCATCATCTACCACCGTTAAAAGTCAAGCAAAGGAGCTAAGGAGGCTTAAGGAGCAAGGAGGAGTACAAGAGGTGGGTGATCCACCGTTGATTTCCATTTAAGGGCCCACTTGTTGGTGGGACCCATTTTGATCTATGTATTGTATCATGGAGGGCCCATAGTGGCAGGGTCCCTCTTCTCTATCACCGTCTCTCTCTCTCTCTCTCTCTCTCTCTCTCTCTCTCTCTCTTTTCTCTCCCTAGAATGAAGTGGGTCCCACCAAATCATGTTAAATCCACTCCATTCATCATTGGTGTGGCCCACTACATTTTTGGGAGAAATCCATAGTCCATTTTTGGGATGGTGGGAAGCCCCATATGTTATATAATTTATTATATTATTTGGTATTAATATATATATATATTACATGGTGGTGGGCCATGTACATTTAGGACCCACCATGATGCAGTGTTTATCCAAGTCGTCCAGCGTCTCTGGACGCTGGACATAGGTGGCTAACATGGAGTGCATGCGCTGGCATGGGTGTGTACTTCCAAGCTTTTAAAAAAAAAGGAGAGCCTTTGGGATGGGCTGCTTATGTAGGCCCCACCTTGATGTATGGAATTAATCCAATCCGTTCATCCTTTTCCTTAGACCATTTGAGACGTTGAACCAAAAAATGAGATCAATCTGATGATCAAGCGGACCATACCATAGGAAATAGTAGTGTATACCATTAAAACCCGCCTGGATGTGTTTATTCGCCGAAATATATCCAATATTAGGATTGATAGGCTTGTATTAGGCCACGGTGATCAATGGGTGGGACAGATTTACGTGAGGTGGGCCCCACCTACCAAAAACCACAAGATTACGGTTTTCAAAAAAAGAAAAAGAAAAAGAGAAGAAGCAAGGCAGCAGCCCTGCTGCTGCCATTGTCAGAGGCGAGCGAACGGGCCAGCTGGGCCTCACGACCCCAGCCATGGGCCCCACCGTGATGCGTTTCAAACATCTACCCCATCAGTCAGATGCACCATTCCATCGTGAGCTGAGGTCTCAAAAATCACGTCAATCCGTGACTTGTGTGGGCCACACCACATGCAGAAGAGGAGAGGGGCCTAGCCAGGTCCAAGTGACCTTATAAACAGTTTGGACGGCATATAAACATCACAGTGGGCCCCCAGGTCTGAGTGACCTTATCAATGGTTTGGATGAAAAATAAACAATACGGTGGGCCCCCCTTTGGTCCACGTGACCTCATGAATAGATTGGATGGCAATAAACATTACTGTGGGCCCATGGTCCACATAACATATGAATAGGTTTGATGGCAAATAAATATCACGGTGGGCCCTGGTCTGCGTGACCATATGAACAGGTTTGATTACAAATAAATATCACGGTGGGCCCTGGTCCCGTGACCTCGTGAATAGGTTGGATTTCAAATAAACATTACAGTGGGCCTACCCAAGGTCCATGTGACCTTATGAATATGTTGGATTTCAAATAAATATTATGGTGGGCCCTAGGCCCATGTGATGGAGCCCATATTGATGTATTTATGGCCGTTGTTGAGGCCCACCTTGATATATACATAAGGCCTATGAGATTAGGCCCATTCGATGTATTGGTGGCCCATTGTCGAGGCCCACTCTGATATATATGAGACCCATGTTGCGAGTCCCATTGTGATGTTTTCAAAGGCCCATGGAGTATGACCCATTGCAATGTACATGAGGCCATTGATGCGGCCCACTTGACTTATATAAGGCCCATATGAGGCGGCCCACTTAATGAACCTAAGGTCATTGGGTCAAGGCCTAATAAGATGTATATAGGTCCATTGCAATGTGTGATTCCCTATGGTTTGTGTAATGATATTTTAGGCGGGCTATGCCTTGGGAACAATGTTGGTTTAACGTCCACATTGTAAGTATAATGTTGGTTAAATGTCCGCATTGTAACTCTCCTTAGGGCCCAGTAATTGTAAGACCCATGCCCTAGTCTGTACCGTTCTGTAGGCTTACGCGATTATACCTGTCGAATTCCGCCGACCCTCGACTGTATCCGACGTTTGCGCGCGATCTTAGGCCGAGTCTTGCTTACTGAACTCGGCTCGAGCCGAAACTTATACCTTAGTGATCGCGCCGTCGCCGCAGTTTTAACGCCGCGGCTCGCGCACCAAACCGATACCCAGGCTAGAAGTTGTGGACCTACGTTCAGTCTGAAGAAAACGCTGCGCTTTATGAATTCTGATAGAATCTCTACGATATGTCCCATCAATCACATCAATCATAAGTCAATACATCCCATCACAAGCCATCACTCACCCTTACCTCTCCTTACCCAAAGTCAATGCAACCCATGCTTAGCTCATTCTTTTCTTACAAAAGTCAAAGGAAACCATCCCTTTCCACTCCATCACCACTCCTCTCTCTCTCATTTCACACTCTCTAAAGCAATCCCAAGGAGAGGAAACATCTAAGCTCTCCATGAGAAGAGTCATGTGTGGCCCACTCCTTACCACCCTATTTCCCATCTCTACCCTTGGATCATCATCTCCACCGTTGAAGGAATACTTTTGGAGCATTGGAAGGATAGGGAGGAAGAAGAAGAATAGGTGGGTGTTTCTCTCTCTCTCTCATTTTTGTATGATGTGTGGCCCACTTGGATGGACCCCACCTTAATGTATGTCTTGTCTAAACCATCCGAGTCATGTGGACCCTACCTTATTGGTGATGGGAAAAGCACAAATATCATATTGATCCAAATCAGGTGGGCCACGTTCATGTGGGACCCACCTTGAAGTATGTATATTACCATGCCGTCCATCAGAAGTGGGACCCACGTGAGTCACATGTGGTGTCTACATCGTCCATATGGGACAGAGGACCCACCGTGTGTTGTGGGTTTCATCTAGACAGTCTGGACGTAGACAGCAGTGAAGTGTGATGTGAGGTGCAATCACACCAAAAAGCATTTTTACTTTAAGGCTTTTGGGTGGGCCACTCATACAGGCCCCATCTTGATGCATTTATCCGATCCACGCCGTCCATCTCATTCCCTGGATCATTTTAGGCGTTGAGCCGAAAAATGAAGCTAATCCGAATCACAGGTGTGCCATACCACAAATGTTAAGGGGTGGGTTGCCCACGTCATTTCTTACTTTTTCCATGGGAGGTTTGGAGTGAGTTTTCACTCATGGGACCCATATTGATGTATCTCTCAGATCCACACCATACGTCCATTTTCTGGCACATTTTAGCCATGAAACTCGAAAATATACTCGATCCTACCATCAGGTGGACCACACCACAACCGATGGCGGTAGTCAGAGCACCCCCCACGTCAACCATGCGGACGTGGGGTGGGGGCGTCTCAACCATGGACCCCACCTTGATGTATTTGTTTAATCCATGACGTCCACCACCTTCCCCATGTAGTTTTAGACTATGAGTCGAAAAATGAGACAAATCTTAGTTCTTGGTGGGCCGCACCGAGGGAAACAAAGTCTCACTGTTGAAACTTTCTAATACCTACTGTTGTGTGTATAAGTGGTAGACCTATCCATCCTTAGACTCCTTTGGTCCATAAAGAGCTGGTCGATATAATAGATGGAGTGGATTATCTACTAGTGGGCCCCACATAGTAGGATAAAATAAAAGTAAAGGAAGAAAGAGAAGAAGAAAAAAAAAAGTTTAGTCCCTGGACGTCCAGTGACGGTGAGGGTGGAAGCATTAATGGGTTGACACCACACGTGGACCCCACCATCATAAATTTATTTAATCCACACCATCCACCATCTCCTCATTATAATTTTAGGCCACGTGCCAAATGTTGAGGTAAATATGAGTCTCGAGTGGGCCGTACTAAGGATATTAATGCCCATCTGTTGAAACACTCTAGGGCCCTCTTTGGAGTCCCTTGTCATCCAAACCAGTCCTAGTCGAGTCTATTTGACCTCATTCGAGGTGGCTAAGACGGTGAACGAATTAGATTATTCACCTAGGGTGGCCCACGTTACAGAAAACTGTGGGATTGAACGGCCGCCATTGAAACCCTTATTGGGTTGACGAAAGTTTTGGATCAGATATGAACTTTGACTTTTCCTTTTCATCCTGGTCCGTGTGACCTTATCAACAGTTGGATGACGAATAAACGTTACATGGGCCCCACGTAGGACCCACCAATGATGTATGAGTTTTATTCACACCACCGTCCAGTGGTGTGGACGGTGGGTACCCACCATGTGATATGTGTTTTATCATATTCCAGCCACAGGACGTGGGACCACCATGATTTATGGGTTTCAAGTCCGCGCCGTCTGTTCATTTTGATGGACGGTCCAGACGGTGGGACCCACATCTGATGTGTTGTTATGCAAGCCGTCCATCTATTTTGACATACGATCTATGCCGTCCATAGCTGATGTGGGCCCTGATCACGAGGTATGAGCTATACCTAAACCGTCCATATATGTGGGACCCACCCCATGTATGTATTGTACATCCAGTCCGTTCATCCCTGAATGGTACTGTTTGGGACCCACTTTAATCACGTCTGCACCATCCATGGGACGCACAATGGTGTACGTGTTTCATCCCTGCCATTCAGCCCACATGCATGGGTCCCACCATAATGTAAGTGTTGTATCTCCCTTGCCCACCTTGCACGTGAGCTACATCTAGCACGTGGGGCCATGATGTGTTAGCTATGCATATGCAATGGTGTAGATCAATACCAACCATGAAGTATCCGTTATATACATATTGTTAATCCGTTTAGGGTCTTAGGTTGTCCATGAGGCCCACCATGATATCTATGTTTTATCCTTGCCATCCATCAGTTTCGGGCCCATGTGATGTGGCCCAATGCGACGTATATGAGGCCCACCTTTGATATGTTTATGGCCTATCTGTGAAGCCCACCTTTGATATGTTTATGGCCCGTTGTTGAGGCCCACCTTGATGTGTATAAGGCCCATTGTTGAGGCCCACCTTAATATATATGAGGCCCATGTTATGAGGCCCATTGTGATGTATTGAGGCCCACGGGTTGTGGTCTATTGTGATATACATAGGCCCAGGTATGTGGCCCATTGTAATGTATTTGTGGCCCATTTGATGAGACCCGATGTAATGTATTGCGGCCCATTCGTTAAGGCCCAATATAATATATTTGGGGCCCATGGGTTGAGGCCCATTGTGATATATCTAAGGCCCATGAGTTGTGGTCGACTGTGATGTATTCAAGGCCCATTGAGATGTATTTAGAGCCCATGATTTGAGACCATTTGAGATATATTTGAGGCCCATGGGCAAAGCCCATTGTGATGTGTTCATGGCCCATGGGTAAGGCTCATTATGACGTATTTATATATGGCCCATGGGGCAAGGCCCATTGTGATATGTATTAGACCCATGAATAGGGTCCACCTGTTGTGTATATGTGGCCCTTGAGTAAGGCCCATCGTGTTGTATATTAGGCCTTTGTGTGAGGTCGTGGGCTCATTATATGTTTGGCTCTATGTGGCCATTCCTTAGGGGCAGTGTTGGTTAAATGTCCACATTGTCGAGGCCGATGGTTGACGCCGGTTATTGATACCAATTATGAGTATGTGACAGCGTAGCATCATAATACATGCCCATACGCATCATCTGCATGTTTGTTATGAGATGTGATTGACCATTGCATCTGTCATAGGACAGGTTGTTTATAGGGCTCCCTGATAGGCGGAGTTACCCATATGAGAGCATGGCATGCACAGGACTGATGCATGACTGGATTGTATGACTCATGCATCTTGCATTATGATTACTGTACGCCCTAGCAACATCAGGGTCATAGCCTCCACAGGCATATCATGGATGGCTAGACAGGACACCGAAAATGTTTGGTTCTGGCATACAGGCGCCATAGATGTCCCTGGGTGAAAATCCCTAAACCTCCGTGGCCAGGAGATGACTCTAACGTTGAGACCGAGTGGATATATGAGCGCACGAGGGCCAAATACCAGGAGGCCGCGTCTCCCACTGTGTCGTGGTCGGTTGGGAAGGGGGTGTGACCTTACCCGCCTAAGTGAGGGGACAATGTCTAGGTTGAGTTTGACCAGCTTAAGGAATGGGTCTGCTATGATGAGCCGGGCCCGATATTGGCAGGCGGATATTGAGGTCTCTTCCACTTACCCAGTTGTGCGCTCTGATAGGGGCGACAAGCTGGCTAGAGTGTAATAGACCCCGGTGATGATCCCAGAGATGAACTGTACTGATATGTGGACTTATTGAGTAGGAGTTGCATGCTCATTCATTCATTCATTCATTATCCACTCGGGCTGGTGGTGCACAACTAATTGTGCCTTCGTTATGACAAGGATTTTGGTTGGGGCACGCGACTAACCTGAGATCAGAAGTTTACCACATTGAGTCTGACAATCCAAATTTAGGTATGGGACTAGTTTGGATAGAAGTCCCTTGTGGTGGATCCCGTAGCCTGCGATACTACGTACTATCATCCCGACTTCACACTCCAGCATGGTCATTTCATTCGCACCGCACAGTGCATTACATCTACTGCATATGGCATTCCGGGTTACTATGTTTATGCATTTATACGGTTTATATACGACTGACGGTATTCGTGCACTCATTAGGAATTGCGTACTGCATCGCATCCTTGGCATCTGATGTTTGAATCTTTATGACTCCTCATTTGCATAGATGTTTTATAAAGCGTATTCTGATATTGATTGACTCATGGACTTGTTTGTATTTTTGCTTACTCTGTTATCGTATGATTTATGACCTTGTTAACAATGTTGTCTACTCGGATAATTCATACTATTATCAGTATTTCTGCTTATTTCTGATATTCTATGATTTATGAGCTTGCTCGTATTCCCGCTTACTCTGATTACTCTGATATTGCTTACTTGGCACTTACCTTGTGCACACACTTACACCACCCTCTAAGCTTTCTATAAGCTTATGCACGATAGATGCGTGCAGGTGATGTTATGTTGCAGCATTGTTGAGCTTGGAGCGTACAGCGGTCTTCTAGAGCTTGATTTTCGATTTATGTATTTCCCTTTCAGCATTGTAATCAAATGATTATATTAGTGGATATGTGATGATGATGTTGCCTTTGTGAAATGGGTAATCTTGTGGTTATGCTTATTGCGAGTTAAATGAACAAAAAAAATCCTCCTTGTAGGATCCCAGGATTGGAATCTGGCGTATGGACGCTAGGAGCCGAGAATGGGGTACTACAGAGGCTGTCGGCACCGAATTCGGTGATTTGGATTCCTGTAAATCTAATTTCTGGGTTTGGGGCGTGACAGTAATAGACCCATACTTACCTGTAGTGGATAGGCCGTCTAGGCCCATATCCGTTATGCACAAGCCCATCCTTATATACGTGTTTAGTATAGAGCCATGATTCATTATCATACGCATCATATGTATGACTGATATGAGAAGTGACTGATCATAGCATATGCCTTCGAGCGAACTGTTTATAGGCTCCCTGATAGGCGGAGTTGCCCTACATGAGCGCATGGTTCACGCAGGACTGCTGCATGACTGGTAGTGTGACTCATGCACTTGCATTATGTGATTGTAGTTACTGTAAGTCCTAGCGACACCAAGGCCATAGCCTCTACAGACACATCGTGGGTGGCTGGATTGGATACCGAAAATGTTTGGTTCTAGCATACAGGCGCCATAAATGTCCCTGGGTGAAAATTCCTAAACCTGATGGTACCAGAGGATGACTCTAACATCGAGACCGAGTGAATACACGAGCGCGCGAGGGCCATATACCAGTAGGCCGCGTCTCCCACTATGTCGTAGTCAGTTAGAAAGAGGTGTGACCTTACCCGCCTGAGTGAGGGGGCAATTTCTAGGTTGAGTTTGACCAGCTTGAGGAATAGATCCGCTATCGACGAGCCAGGCCCGATATTGGCAGGCGGATAGTGAGGTCTCTTCCACTCTCCTAGTTGTGCATTCGGATAGGGACGGTAAGCTGGCGTAGAGTGTACTAGACCCCGGTGATTATCCAGACTGAGAACCATAATGATTTGATGCTCTAGTAAGGAGCTGCATTGATATGCGGAGGTGGATTGGCATGCTTGACTTGCATTATGGATAGCATGGCCTTGACATGGCCTATAGTATTCATATTTTACATCGCATAGCCTTGGTACGGCTGACTGCATTTATGTACTCATCAGCATGTTTCCGAATTACTCTGACCATGCATTCTGAGCACGCTCATATTGCACACACACTTACACCACCCTCTAAGCTTTCTATAAGCTTATGCACGATTGATGCGTGTAGGTGACGCTAGGACTCATCTGTAGTTTCGCCGCAGTTGGAGTGTGCAGCCGAGCTTTTGGAGTTTTTGTCATTTTTAGTAAATTGTATTTCCCTTTCGTACGCCTTGTACTCAAAAGATTTTGATCATAGTGAATTTTGTGATGGTATTCTTGTGGTTATTGTTCATGGGTTATGCTTGTGGTTATGCTCATTACGAATCAAATTGATTATTAAAAATCCTCCTTGTAGCATCCCAGGATCGGAACCTGGTATATGGGTGCCGAATGCTGAGAATGGGGTACTACAGAGGCTGTCGACGCCGGATTCAGTGATCGGAAATTTTGTGAGCCCGGTCTCTGAGAACAAGGCGTGACACAAGCCTAGTAAGGCGGTCTTAATTATATAATTTCGTAGTAATCAGACTTTTGACTTGTGGTCCAGATCTGATACGGAGTTTCAATGTGCTCCCGAGAGTAACTGGGTAATGAGATTGATCCTAGATTTTAGGGTGACCTAGCGTCAATGATTCTACAAGTTTTGGGTCTTGCAGATCATATTTAAAGTGATTAGTGCCAATTTCACAGGTACTATAGTTTAGCACTTAGGTAATTCTCATTTAATTTCTAAAGGATTTGAGGTTTGAGAAGTTAATAAGGGGTCAGGATCAACCCCTTGCCTAAGGACATCTAACTCCAAGTTGGCAAAAATCTGGGGTGTTACATGTTATATTCCATTTAGAACGGATTGAAATCTAGTTCCACTTCAGTTATCAACTCGAGAAGACGAATTAAGTTTAAATTCTATTTATTGGGGATTCCTGGAACCTTAGTTGCTTTAATTAATTGTTTTAAAATCCTTCTACTTCGCTGGATTAAAAACCTAGACAACTTGATTAGTTATAAGAGTGTTCTCACAAAAGTCCCTATAGATTGACCTTGGTCTCACCGAGTTCTTACTGCATCACAGCCCTACACTTGAGGTTGTCGACCCTTGGGTTCGATCATAATGCAAGGAATATAATAAGAATTTAGACAATAAAATTGTTAGTGATGAATACTCTTCCATACAAGCTTCTTTTATTATTAGAATACAAATATTCCAATCTCATAAATATGTTTTAGATCGAAATAAATACCAACTTATAACACCTCAGTTTTTGTAGCTCAAGTATAATCCTCTTACTTCGAAAACCTGAGTGTTAACTTATGGGAATAGTCACACATAGATGTGTTTTCCAATATTTTCGCATAGTCAATTTATCATTCGTTCATTGGTGGGGCATCAAAAGTCAAAGAGAAACCAATCATGAGATATCATAACTACATCAATATTAAACTAAGTCCAGAAGTCCACTCATAAGGGGACTAATACAAACCTCATAATTAACTGAAAGTATAAAAGTTTCATTAACTATCAAAGGAAAGAAACTATAAAACTATTGGTTGAGCTCGTAGAGCTTAGCCACGCTCGAGTAGGGCTGCTCATCTCCAGGCTCCTCTCCAACCTCCTTAGGATCCTCCTCATAAGCACCCTCCTACTCTATTCCTCCATATGGCTAGTGCAATTGCATAAAACAACTGTGAGTGGCTATCTCAATGAGAAATCCCCCCCCCCCCATATTACACACACAACATCTTAGCAAAGTATAATTTTTTAAATAGAATCAATAATTCATAACATAATATTCACACATATTAATCTTGCTTAAATGCATGTATGCATGAAATACTCTCAAACCTGGGGATGCACATCCAGATGACAATTTGGGGGTAAAACTCACCATGCAAAAAGTGACGGCCCATAATGATATAGTTATCTAGTAAAATATACTATGGTATGGCCCATAATGAATAGTCACTCGAAAAAATCTCATGCAAAGAAAGTCCCATGATGGTCCGATAGAACGTGAAGATACATCAGTGCCATCCGATAAAATACTCTAAAGTATGGCCCATGATGACCCGAAAACCCCGCGTCTTACATCGACCATCCGGTAAAGTCCACATGCCATGTATGCATAATTCACCCAACCATTATTAATCAAATTTACAAAGAAATCTATTTATGATAAACTCTTTTAACTAATGGCCTTTCCAATTTAATAATAATGTGATAATTCAAGTACACCCTGATCCATAGCTCAAGTGGTAGACTGAGTGAAAGATACCTCGTTTCAACACTTGAGGTCTTGGTATCAATCCCTAGTGGGGGTGGCTAACACTGAAGTGTCAATTGACAGTGGGGTGTAAAAAAAAAAAAAAAAAACATGATAATTCAAGTTAACTTTTCCATCTCAAGTCTATTCATGAATATAACAAAGGGCTCAACCCAACAAGCCACTTGGAAAATCAAGTCCCTTCAAGGACAAAACTAGGGCTCATCCCACAATCCACATTGGCACAAATATTGAAATTATGGTTTTACCCCTACAAGTTAAGCTTGGATATATGACTAATTTCTTAAAAGGGGGTGAATAGGACTTTTAAAATCTAATAAAATAAACACTAATCACCCTCTTTTAATTACTCAAGTAAAGAATGGATATATCAAATCATCTCAAACTAAAATAGAACAATAGTAAAACATAAAATAACTATAAACAAAAATCATTTAGCAAAATAAAATAAAGATAGACATCCACATCATTCAGAAAAATAAAACAACTATAAACAAAATTCATTCGGCCCATTGCACACTATGTATAGTGGTTCGGTCATGTGCCTACTCCACTCCCGGCTAACTCACTCTCTCCTAGAGTGTACCAGCTTTCACTATCAAAATGGTTTTAAATCAGGTTTACCATAAACCTTTACATCCTATACAAGGTTTATACATTTTACAACTGTCGATGACCTACAAAAGGTTTTAGAGAATTTAGATCTCAAACTTAATCAAGATGTCCTGCACGAGGACGATAACCATATGCTCCCGTCGGATGCCTACACAAGGACTTGCCGAGTTTGGTTGGTCAAACTCTAAAACCTAATTCTACACAAGAAACAGTTTCTAGACAAAATGGACTTAAACATAACTTTCTTACTTAAAGTGGATGAACCCCCTTGAATCACCTAGTTGAAGAGCTTTCTCAATCATGAAAGCATCTTCTTCCACTCCCTTGAACGTAACCTTGAAATAGATGTGCGTTTTCTAATACCGAGGTACATAAGAATGGTAGGTGAATCCTAACTCAAGATGAGGGATCCTTAAGGGTAATGTTAAGATTCCCAAGGACTAGCATTCAATGCCCTTTAGCACAAAAGATTTTTTTATTAAAGATGAGTGATATAGCATTAATGAATGCTGGAGTTTATATTTTAATCTGAGCTTTAAATGCTCAATAAATGTGCTTGATCACAAGTATTGAATGATGAACTCCATGAGGGAAAGGGCTTGGAAGGAGAGTTTTTAGCTAGGGAATAACACTCTCACACCATTCTATCAATTTTTCACCAAAGGGTTTTGATGTCCAAGAATCATATTTATAAAATGATTGCAATAGGTTAAAAAAAAAAAAGGCTAGTTGTCAGTTAGACTGAATTAACCTCCGGTCGCACTGAAATTCTCCTTTGGTCGGACCGAATTTACATTCGACTACAATCAAATTTGATTGTTTGCTTTCTGTCCTGTTTTTGCGAAGTTTAGTGGGACCAAGCACTACCTTCAGTGCAACCGAAGATGCCTCTGGTCACACCAAATAGTTGATTTGGTTGCAGCCAAATTAGCCAGTCTGCTTGTTGTCCTGTTTGACTCATTTTGGTGGGACCAAAGGTGGGTTTGGCATGACCGAACATGCTTGAATTTTAGTCCTTTCACCCATTCTATCTTTAGGCTTTCTTATAGGGTTTTGAGGCATTTTCATTTTGAGTTTTTAGGTCAAGAAAGGGCTAATGTTATTTAGTTTTTGATGTATTGTACCATGGCACAACTATCTTACTATACTTTGCACTTTGGTTTCTACAAGTCCTCAGGTCTTCTTGAGTCTTTGATTATCCATGGGGCTTATCTGGACTTGACAAATGTAATTGATAAACTTTTACGCCTACAAATGTATCACAAGGATGGAAACTTACTAATCAAAGTGTTATAGTTCACACATGTCAAAGGCCACTAGTACAAGGTATTTTTCCATACACGGGTTAGAACTACTCAAATCACCATTTCAATACTACTTTTCTAAACATGAATTATTTCTCCCACAAACTCAATAATGTGGAAATTCAACCTATAACAACCATGTTATAATATTCCTCAAACCATAACTTACACAAATGGGTTCCATTTGCCACATTTGAATTAGGGTAAACCCCAAATCCACATTTTCATGATCTAAACATACATATCACATACATAAAACATGTTAGCATTCATATTCATGTCATTCATACAAATTAGAGTTGTATTCACATGATCTCGTGCATTCAAAGAGTACTTATATATGAATTATTCTAAGTAAGAACTAAACAAGCATTTAAGGAATCTATACATATTACTAACATAGTAGATCTATATTTAAGAGCAACCACAAGATTCTGCAATCAATTAACAAGATAATTTGAATGTTAAAACTATCACTAGACTAAAAATGAAGGTGGAAATCTTAAGGGGTAGTTCCTCACCTCTAAGTAGGCGCCTCTTGATTAGAATACAAGCTAAGTGAGGGATTTGGGGAAAAGCTCAAATCACTACATAATTAAACAATTATAATTAATAACCTATAATTTGCTTTAATTTACATCCTAATTAAGAGTTTAGAGGTTAACTCACCTTAGTCCAATTAGTCTAGTGCCAATTCAAACTCAAATTGAGGTGGAAATAGAAGGGGATCCTTTAGAACTTCTAAGCTCTTATGCTCAATTCAAGAGATCTATGATCAATGACTCAGATTATATTCTAACAATCTTCCAATTGAAGGCTTTAGAGTTAAGATACCTCAATGACTTGGGTCACTCAACTCAACTCTCAACTAACTTGAATGAAGAGGCACTAAAAGGGTATTTGGGAGTTCCGAATTCCCTACACAAATGGGAATTCAAGAGAGTCAATGTTTTTCGAATGACTAGATTTAGACAAAAAAAAACTATTGAGTTCTTCCTACCTAGTTGAAGACTCAACTCAGTTGTTGATTTGGCGTGACTCGACTCGATACAAAACTGAGTCACTCTTGGCTTGAGAGAACACGACCCTCAACAACTACTGATTCAGATTTATTCCTGAAATGTGAACAAACCACCAAGTTAGTGACTCACTGATTTGATTATGTAAGGCCAAGAACCTAATTCAACTTGACTACCCAACTCATGCTCAACAGTGAGCTAAAAACAAATTTTCTCTTCTGCAACTAGTCGAACTGATTCCAAGTAGATTCATCAGCTTAGAGTGGTCGAACCCAAACTCCATAACTTGCTGGACTTGGAAGAACACACAGTTGACTCAACACAGCAGCGAACTAAGTAGCTCGGTTTCAGATTCATGATCAAACGGGGTTTAGAGTGATACCTCTTTTGAAGTTGAGCTCTCTGTTCACTATCAATGGATGAAGGAGATCCCAAACCAACCTCAAAATAGTCCCAACCTAGCAAGAGAACTTGCTCGACCGACTCAATAGCGAGACACGTTCACCTAGTAACTCAGACAACCCGTGCCAACATTCGACAATCCCAAATGCAGGACTGCGATTTAGTAATAACTCTGTGAGACCAAGATCATTCTACAAGGATGTATGTGGCTGAGAACACAATTAGAACTAAGCTACTTCTAAAATTGAGAATCCAGCAAATAGTTTAAGGTAAAAACAGTAATTAGGAAACACTAAGAATCAAGGGATTCACTTCTAGAAATTACAATGTCTAATTCGTTGATTCATCTTTTATAACTCAACTAAAACTGAATTCCATTTCGTTCTAATCGAAAGATCAAACAGTTAAACCAATCTCAAACATCCAACAAGGTATAATATCAATTGAATGATTCTCTCATGAAGCACTCAGACATTAATCGTAAGGAGTTTAATCATCTATTCTGCCCAGAGTCTAAAATAGATAAAGGAACTTTACAGATTGATTCCTTCTCTAATCAGGCTAAGTAATTGTTAAATTAAAGCATCCATTATAACCTAAGTTCAGAACAAATTCAGAAATAAACAATTCAAAGACTTTATAGTAAATTCATACCAATTTTAATTAATTATTCATCATTCAAATCCAATGTATGAATCAACAAACTAAAACATTGCAATTAAACTAGAAACTCCACCCCTTAGCCGTAGCTAAGAGATTAGCCTAGCATGGCTAACTATAAAACAAAAGAAAAATATTAAATCTACTAAAATATAACGCCCTGAAAATTGGGGTCGAGCATAAACTCAACTCCCGAGTTCCAACGCATCACTTAAGCAACAAAATGAATGACGATTGAATGTTGTCTGTATTAGTGTATTGAACATGAGTGAGATTAAGCCAAAATAGCATATCATACTCTAGAGATAGTTAAATTGCAAACGGAAGACTGTGATAGATATATAAAGTATAAAAACAGTGGTGAGTCTCCAGAGTGTGATAATGTTACCAGGTTAAAGAATTACAAGTACAATTTCAAGTTATACTAAAGGTGTAGTGTTATCTAGTCAACATCCTTGTAATCCCGTCGATCAAGACACGGCTCACTTGAAGCCGTCAGCATACAGCATATACGAACAAGCATCATTGTCATCATAAAGGTCCGGCTCCGCCTTAAGAGTAGCGCCATCTGCAATCAGACAATGTCTGGTCGGTGTTCGGAACACCATCCCGTAATGTGGGAGTGAGTGATTAACTCAGTGGAACAATAAAGCATAGGTTAACATGTTATCAACTCAGTCAAGCAGTACAATCAAACAATTCTAAATACTCTTATTAATGTAAGTATGAATGCAGTCATGATGTATGCCCTTACCAAACCACCCTCGTGCGACACCATCTTACGTTCGCGGCATGCTTTCATCCCTCAGTGCTCCACATCTTCCAGGCACATGCAGTGCGATGATGAGCATGATTACCGAGTTGTTATTAGTCTAATTCAAACAGCAGTATTGGAAAACTACGGTACCTTCCTTCTATCATTCCCAAACATGATCCATTCTAGAGTCGTCAGTCCTAGTTAATCTCATACGATGGTGTGTTTCTAGGTCGCTGCAAAGGCTGCCAAGGCTGTTACGCACAATGGTTACACCACTCCCCCATCACCTCTTTAATGGTTCATCACTATACAGATACAGGCCTAGTTCATACTCTATACACCGCAGAAAAACTCTAAGGCTCACCGCAAATTCAAAGTATGCTCGAGGTCACTACAAAAGGGCTGTCAGGGTTGTTACATGCATTCGTTGCACCACTCCCCCATCACCTTATCAATGTAGGCTGACAGTACGAATATAGTGTCCCATACCACCATAATCGGCTCACGAGTCTGGTTGCTCACTAGTCACTACGGGGAGGCACATGTCCCCAGCGTAGGCCGATAGCTCGACCATAGTGTTCCATACCACCATGCCCAGCTCATGAGTCTTAGCAGATCGAGGTACTATGGTTAACGGGATTTCACTGGTAAGTTTGGTACCCTAGGTTCAAGCAGTAGCATCCAAACATGGTGAACATACATTAGACAGATCGGGTTACTTGACGAGCTCGGCTAACTCGAGCGCACCACAAGTTGAACGATATGAAGCGCATAAGCACTTCGTGTGGCCAGCCACTATCGCCAACCGAAGTATGACTCGGGTTTGTCGAACACATCTCATGTGGCGAATGAATCTCAACCACGCATGCAGTTTCGTTGCCGATTGCCTGGACTATACAATAGCCCCAATCATATTCAATTGCAGATAGTTAAAGTAGTAATGGATCAAGATTCAAATCATACAATCAAAGTCTGATAATATCCGCTTAGGGCTGCCAGGGCTGTTGCACGCACTCGTTACACCACTCCCCCATCACCCTTCACGGCTCTTATGGAATACAACATAGATATGAATTTAAACATATGCATTATACAGATAAAATCATACAATCAGTTGAGCATGTTATGAAGAACAACATAAGCATGAGTTTGTACATATTCAATTCTTAATCACACAGATATCTAAAGAAATCATACACATAGTTAAAGAAGTTGAGAATCATATCTCAACAGCCTTATACATTACAATTTACTAACTACTACTCATTCAGACATTTCAACGAACACTTTAAACTACATACATCAACAAACATGATATATGTTGATCACATAGGCATTAGGGCAATTCCTTTCACTAGGGGGTTGCCCCAATTATAATATGCATGCACCCACGATGGATAATCATGGCAAGCATGAATCCAAGTTCCATATTCATTTGAACATTTTCACAAACACTTGGGCTACACATTTCAACATATATAGTGTATAGTAGTCGTGGCGTGATTTAGGGTAAATCCTTTCGTCAAAGGGGTATCGCCTATACAACGATCATATATCCATGACAATTAGTCATGGCGAGCACGAATGTGAAATTAATACCCATTCGGTCATTTTCACAAACACTTAGAATACACTATTTTAACATACATAATGTATATTAGCAAAACATGTATTAGGGCGAGTCCTTTCGCCAAACAAGTATTTTACACATATATAATATGTTCATACAACAAATAATCATGGCAAACACATTTCCAAAATTTATACGTATACGGTACTTTCTAGAATACACTAGACTATGTAAAATTCTATATTCTTCATCTTTAATCGAAACGGAAAATAGACAGTACTTTGTACATGTACAATTGCATGCAGATCATGAATCTATCATTATCTGACATTGAAACCATTGAAAACCATAACCTATACACCTAAAGTCCGCTCCTTTTGTCGTAGAATCGAAACGGAGTCGATGGATTCGCTAAGCTTTAGTATACGGCAGTTTGGTAACCTATAGCATGCTTTCGATTAGTTATTTCATAACCTACAACTATCAAAACCCCAAATCAATTTAGGGTTAGGATTTCTTACCTAGAAACGGAGCCGGAATCGCCGAGAAAGCGATGAGACTTGCGTGGTTAAGCTTGTAGAATAACAGGGAATAGTAGTAGGGAGTTTCTCCCACTTCTCTCACTCTTTCTCTCTCTTTTCTCTCTTCTCTCTCTAGGGTTTCTCTCAAATTCGTATGGCTTTGAGAGAGAGAGTTCTAAGGTCCTTATATAGCCTAAAAATACTCCAAAATAGACTTATGGTCAAGGTATACTTGGGTTATAACCAAAGTGACCCTTTTCCAGCTCGGGGAGCGACTCATTGCCTATTCTTCAACGTTGGCAAATGAATCGATCGTAGACTTCGGCGGCTCCCCTTGAGCCAAAAGTGGGACTTAAGCTCACAATTAATGTACCTTGGATCCGATATCAAGTGGAGTTAAGTTTTGTTTCCAATCGGAGTCAATCGATTGATCTTGACGCATGGCGGACTCTAGGTTTCAATTCAACGAGCGGGTCTCGATCTTCGGTTGCTTTCTACGAAACTTTCCATGGGTAGTACATGGATATGTTTATGAAAATTTTCTTGATCCGAGGGTGTATTTAGATCATATTAATTCTCCAATGGCATATGAGAGGATAAATATGCAATATTTGAGTCTCAACCACCGGTGATAACTCTAGGTTGCTTACAAAATGACCGCAAGTAACAAGTCTCGACAATGATCCCCTCTAACTCTCCCGGAGTTTTTACTATTTGAGATATTTATTTTTAAAGAAAATCAAATCTATTTTTCACACTCCTCGCTTGTGCTTTCAATTTCTCCGGACTAAACTAGCTAAGTAGCGAACAAAACCTCGGACGAAAATGGGACAACTCCTTTAGAAATTTGACTGGATTTAATTTCCGACATGGTTGTCAAGCCCAACGCTAGGTTACCCTAAAAGGCGGTCAATCCTAATTCCTTAACTTCGTGTTATTCGGACTTCCGACGTGCGGTCCAAATCTGATACGGAGTTTCGAGATGCTCCCGAGAGCAGTCGGGTAATGAGTTTGATCCTAAATTTTAGGGTAATCTAGCGTCAATGATTCTACGAGTTTTGGATCTTATAGATCGTATTTAAAGCGATTCTAGCGGATTTCATGGCTAATCTAGTTTAACACTTAGTTAACTTTGTCTAATTTCTAAAGGATTTAGTCCTGTAAGATTTCTGTCTGAGGTGGTACTTGGGCCTTTGTAGTTGGTATATAAAGTGATCCAAGTTATAACACTTAGTTAGTTTAAGATAGTGTCTAGGGTGAAAGTACTTAGAAAAATTGAAAGAACAAGGTGGTGAAGGGTGGGATTTGTGAGGAAATGGGTTCAAGAGCGGCTTTGGACTTTGGGATTGAGTTCTGACAAGTTAATAAGGTGTCAGGAGCGACTCATTGCCTAAGGACGTCTAATTCCAGGTTGGCAAAAATCCAAGATGTTACATAAAACCTAAAAAGAAATTATTCTAAGTGTTTGTGAAAATGATTTGAAGGCGAAAGGATGTTATCGAGTGCTCACTCACCAGCCCCCCCCCCCCCTCTCTCTCTCTCTCTCTCTCTCTCTCTCTCTCTCTTCTCTCTTCAACCTAAAGGTTGATTTAGGACATCCAAAACACTCTAATTTATAGGTTTGGAAACCTAACTTTCGTATCGCCTCATAATCTTCTCAAATTTATATCGATCAATTAATGTATCCGAATTATGTGCAACAACTAATTTTCAAATTCAGATATCAAGTTGATTGATCGAACCCTGTTTACCAATCAATCGAAGGTATCAAAATATGTCCAATAAGCTTTCTGAATAAATTAAGGAAGTTTCGATCAATTGAATGCTGATCATGGATTGATCGAACTTGCAAAAACTGTCCAGTAAGCTCTAGTCATAATTCAATGAAGTTCTAAGCATCCCTCGATCCTGATCGATCATCGAAAGCTATGGTCGATCAATCGATATATACTAAAAATATTTAATTCTTCACTTTTTTTTTTAATCTTCGGTTGCTTTCTACACTTTAGTACTTCTTTCCATGGGTATTTAAATTTTCAAGTCTTCAATTTTGGCTTCCAAATCTTCAACTCTCCAATTGTATTATTTTCAGCCTTAATTCCCCATTTTAAACACATATTCATCTTTAGGTTTAAAATGACCGTGCATGTAGAAAACATATCTAATTAGATCATATTAATTCTCCAATGAACAAAAACTAATGCATATGAGAGGATAAATATGCAATATTTGAGTCTCAACCACCAACGGTGAAACTTACACCTATTCATAACTCTACTTTCTCCTTGTCTCTAGGATTACTATGAGCTAGGAGTTAGTCTAGAAATCCCCACTCAAGCCTTAACCCGAACGAGTTGCTTTATGCGACAATGACTTGGACCTCTCTCTCTCTCTCTCTCTCTTTGATTTTTAAAATCTTAGGGTTTGGAAGGGATTATTGACCTAACGAAAGAAGCTTTATATAACATCTACTAATCTATTTCCAAAGGTTTCTATAGTAACTAATCATAAGATTAGTTACACTCTGTCAAGTGTAAATTCGATGATTTCCTTGCAATAATCACTATTTATTTCCAATTCTAAGTGAATGACCATGATCCATTTTCATAGATTGGTTTTTTGTGACATGGGCCACAAATCCGACATTTCATATCAACAAATGGGGCCATATTTCCACGTGTGTGGTTTTTTGGACAGTCGAGGAAGATGACCCGATCACTATGGCAAGTTGTGATCTACTAGCTCATCTTTCAATCCATTTGTTGTGGAAAAACTAGAAAGGTCCCAGGAAGCTCATGGGATCTACTTTGTGGTGAGAGATAAACCACATCTTAATGGATTTTGAGTTTTACCATTTGCGCATATGATAATTCGTGCAGTCATGAGATTTTGAACAAGTTCTCGCTTCTATTGTAAAAAGCTTTTTGACATCCTAATTTCAATGTTTGATATGCTCCGAGAGAGCTTTTAGAAGGTAATAAACAGCTACGATTGATACAACTCTCCCAATGGAAAGATGCTTTCCACATTTTCTCTCATTGTAGAAGCCCTAGAAAGAAGGCACATAGAAGGCTGAGATTCTTCCCATTATGTGGTTGAGATGCTATGGAAATCTCGTACCCAGATCGCCAACACGTTAGAGAAAACAAGGCTTCAGTTTTTGGAAACTTTCACCATACACAGCTCTGATTCCTCCTAAGAATGTGCATACACACTTGTGTATCAATGTGTGAGACTGCTAGGGCTTTTGTTAAAATTTCTAACTGCACAAGATGGATGTTTCAGATCATTGGAATGGGCCATGATGGTTGTCCACTAATCAAAGTCACATACACATCCCATTCAAAATGGGTTTGGGTGGGAATGGAGAAGAAGAATCCCTTCCACTTCACAATGGATGCACACCCACTGTGCACACACAGGCCTTAAAGTGGGGTCCATAGCTACATTTTTTGTGATCACTCTGCCCGACAATTGCCACTACTATTATTATGACATCAATCCAAATATGAGGTAGATTCATAGCTTAGATGGGCTACACCTCTTAAAACTTGTGATTATCCTATGATTTTGAAGATCTAGCAGTTAGATCATTTCATAACATGAATTTCTTGATGATCTAGGATCCTAAGACTGATTATAGATAATCTAACAATTAACCTTGAATTGAATAGCCAATCTAGTACATTCGATTGGAGATTTTATCTGACCTTACATTATGGACTGTTGGATGATAGATCTGATGATCTGGATCCCAATGCTGATAATTAATGGTTTGATTTGTCTATCAAGGAGTTCTACAAGGTTTTGTTAAGATTAAGAATTTAAAAACAACATACTTTGTAAAAGTTCTCAATTTTTTTGTGTTTAAATTCTTGTGTGTGCACTTGTGTATAAACATTTAATATAAATAAAAAAAATTTTATAGTGACAACCAAGGACATCCAATATATGAGTACTTAAGGACTAGGGTGTTATATCGAGTCTAGCCAACCCAAGTACCAAATTTCGAGGTGTAACACCCCTTTACCCTTCCTAAGATCATGTTTCAGCCTAGGTGATCGATTTACTTTGGTGTCTTATTCAAGTACGGCCTGTTTGATTTTCCATGATACATGTAAATCATGGTAAATAAGTAATTATTACTTTTTCACCTTGTTTGAAAAGGTGAGAGTAATTCCACCTCCAAAAACAACACGAAAGTGTTGACTTAAATATGTGGACCCCATTATAATGTATATGATATATCCACACTGTCCATCTATTTTATTATAACATTTTGGGGCAAGAGGCAAAAAAAGGAGGCAGATTCAACACTCAAATGGCCCACACAAAAGGAAACAATGGCCTTAATTTGTATACCATTGAAAGTTATTTCCTTAACTAGGCTCACATTGAGGTTTTTTCATCATCTAACCTGTTCATAGGGTCGTACAGACATGGATAAGGGGAAAACACAAATATTAGCTTTATCCAAAACTTTTAAGGGTGCCAAAAAGTTTTTAATGGTAGGTGTTCAATTCCCGTTGTTTCCTATGGTGTAGTCCACTTGAGCTTTGGATCTACCCCTTTTTTTGCTCATGCCCTAAATTCAGCTAGCATAGCAAATGAGCGGTGTGGATACATCACATACATCACGGTGGGCCCCACAATGATTTTGCAAATTTCTCGATTTAAGTGTTAAAAAAGTAAGTTGTCACATCTGTATTGGGAAAGATGTGGTAATTACCTAGGTAAATAATTATTACCCATTTACATGGTAATTACGATTGAGCCCAAAAATCAAACAGGCCCGTAATGTTTGAAGACATAATTTATACATTTACTTTAAATCATCGAATTATGTTACTTACTAATTTAATTTATTTGTTTAACTTATTCATGTTAGGGATTTGTGCTACAGAATCACACAGATCTAGATTTAGGATAACAATCCAATGGCACCAAGGAATCACAATAGAACACACAGATTTAATGTGGAAAACCCTTGTGGGAAAAAACCATGGCACAAAGCGACAAAATTCCACTATGACAGCATAAATTACAAAGAAAGAGGACTTACCCAATTCAAACAACCTCGAATCTCATCCTTGCTACACCCTTTAGAAACTCTAAAACCCTTTTAGGAACCCTTGGAAAACTTTTAGAAAGCCTTAGCCATACTTAGAAAAGCCCCAGGGACCCCTATTTATAGTTTAGGAAACACCCCTTATGCACTTTATAAAAAATCGACTCAAATTTACGCAGTCCACAAAAAATCCACGCAGTGTCTGCATAACCCTCGACTAGTCGAGCCAGGTCCTCGACTGGTCGAAGGGCACCCTCGACCGGTCGAGTCTGACCCTCGACTGGTCGAGCACCATGGGATTCCAAAAAAACTTTGCCACTGGACTTCAAGTCGAGCAGGCCTTGACCAGTCGAACAGCCCCTTGACTGGTTGAGCAGCGCGGGCAAAAACAGATTTAAGACATCTGTAGTACAACAATCTCCAACATGTCTTCAATCCTCAACCGTGTAGCTTTTTGACCTCCTCTTATCTCTACATCACATCATAGTTTCTCGTGCACACTCTATCCTTCTTTTCCGTCATCACCAAGCCCAGAGAAGTTGCACAGAACTTGAACTTCTCTGCAGGAATGACCTTGGTGATCATGTCTTTCGGATTCCCGCTGGTGTGAATCTTCTCTAGAGTTATGCCTCCTTCCTCAAGCACCTGTCGGATAACATGGACATCCAACTAATTGCTCCACCTGCTAATACAAACGAGTAACTTGAAGTTGACTTCCTGGAATCCACACTGCCTGTGTAATCTAAATCCACATACCCTTCCAACTTTGTTCCTGTCTTCCCAAAAGAAAAGATGTAGTCTTCTTACCATCTCACAGCTACCCAATATTGCTTACCGAGGTACTTGCTCACAACACTGCTAGCCTGTGAAATAATCGGTCTAATCCAGACCATGACATACACTGTCAACCGCATTCGAATAAGGCTCATGAGATATCCGACTTTTTCTCATCTATTTTGGGACATGTCCTAAGGAAAACTTGAGGAGAGACGCATAGGGAACGCTCTCCGGCTTTACATGGTCCATCACCTCCTTGATCAATATCTACCCAAAGTATTCTGCCTGAGATAACCAAAGTCTACTCCTCTTTTAGTCTCAATACTGAGAACCATCTTTGCAGCCCCCCGATCCTTCATCTTGAATGTCCCACTTAACCGAGTCTTCAATACATTGATATTAGACATGTCATAATTGGCGATCTACATGTCATTAACATACAATTTCTGACTCACCATGAAGGAATCAAACCACTTGCCTAGCAGACAGGTCATACCACGACCTCTTGCAAACTTTTTTCTTAGCCCCTTTAAATTCGAACGCTCTGGTTGCTTCATGTAAATCTGCTCTTCCAATTTCCCTTGCTGAAGTGCAGACTCCACATCCATCTTTTCAGCTCGAGATCACATTAGCCAACCAGCACCAATCACTGATCTAATAGACACCTGCTATACCGTCGACGCGAATATCTCTGAGAAGTCGATCCCTTCTCTCTGAGCATAACCCTTCGATACTAATCTCGCTCTGTATCTATAATGTATCCTCCTAAAAATCCACTTGCATCCAACCGCTTTCCGGCCCACTGGAAGCTCCACCAACAACTATATGTCGGTCTAGTATAATGAGTCCATCACATCACCCATAGTCACCTTCCACTTCTCAGCACTAGGCTCATCTAGAGCCATTTGAATAGAAGATTAATCCCCTATGATATTAGAGTCGTCTATGTACCTTGCCAATATCTTGCGATTATGCTATGTGCTTCTTCTCACATGTGGTTACTCCATCTGATCTGTATTACTATCAACGCATCACAGCCTTCATGCCCTACCCACTCATGTGGTATGCCCGAACACGTGCAGAGGTGGAATCCACTACATCCACTATAGCTCCACCTTTTGAAGTGCTCCCGATCAACCTGTAAACATTATCGAGTCGTTGTGTTTTCATGATCACATGTCCCCCTTAGATACCTTAAGAGCACCATCAATACCTGTGAACTTACAGTCCATTGCCTTAAGTAAACCAAGAGAAATCAGATTCTTCTTCAAATCAGGAACATGTCTGACATCAGTCAAGGTACGGTCCACCCCATCAAACATCTTAATGTGCATCGTACCAACAGCCACAACATTACAGGCAATGTCATTGCCTATAAATACATGTCCACCATCGCACTCCCTGTAACTGGTGAACCAACTCCGATGAGGAGTCATATGAAAAGATGCTCCTGTGTCTAGCATCCACTCGTCCTTATGATCATCGTAAAAGTGTTTGATCGTAGACACAGACAAAACGTCACTATCACATCCACTAAATCCATCTGATGTGGCAACATTGGTTTCCCTATACGAAGCCTTAGAATCTTCTCTCTTAAATTTAGGATTTTCACATGTCCTTTCATCCCACAATTTCAATACTTTACATTTCCTTTGCCCTTGCCTTTGGATTTGGATGTAGAACTTAAAGAACCTGTACCTTGTTCAGAATTCCTACCCCTTGTAAGCAGTGCATCAAAAGATATCCCCATGTCGACGTTAAGCTTTCTCATAGCCTTCCCTTGAAGGGCTGAGATAACAGTGTCGACACTCAGGGTTTTATTCGTGCAGCACATTGTGTCCTTGAATGACTTATAAGACGCCGAAAGCAAATTCAGCAACATACATGTTTGTTCTTCATCTTTCATCACTTCCTCCATATCTAGCAATTTACAAACTAGTTTATTAAAGTTGCTGATGTGAGCCTTCAGATCTCCACCCTCTGTCATCTTGAAGTTATACCATTGCCGCTTCAAGTGCAAGCAATTTTCAGAGGATTTTTTCGCATACACATCCTCTAACTTCGCCCATAACTTAACCGCAATTTTTTCCCTCATGACATTGTAGAGAACCTCATCCGTGAGACATAAAGGGATCGTTGATAAATCCTTCTTATCAAGAATATTCCAATCATCATCAGTCATAGTAGACTTTCGCTCCTCAAGAGCACCATCTTCGCCTTGCTTGATTAAGGAACTGATCATCTTTATCTTCTATAACTCAAAATTATTTTTCCCTAAGTACTTCTCAATCTCATACCTAGTACTTCCCATTGATGTTAATCCCTCAAATTCAAATCTGTGGCCTAAATATTGCTTTGATACCACTTGTTAGGGATTTATGCTGCGGAATCACAAGGATCTAGATCTAGGATAGCAATCCAATGGCACCAAGCAATCACAATAGAACACACAAATTTAACGTGGAAAACCCTTGCAAGAAAAAATCACAGCACAAAGTGATAGAATTCCAATATGAAAGCATAAATTACAAATAGAGAGAACTTACCCGATTCGAACAACCTCGAATCTCACCCTTGCTAAACCCTTTAAAAACCCTAAAACCCTTTTAAGAACCCTTGGAAAACTTTTAGAAAGCCTTAGTCATGCTTAGAAAAGCCCTAGGGACCCCTATTTATAGTTTAGGAAATACTCCTTACGCACTTTATAAAAAACTGACTCAAATTTATGTAGTCTGCACAAAACCCGTGCAATATCTGCATAACCCTCGACTAGTCGAGCCAGGTCCTCAACTAGTTAAAGGGCACCCTCGACCAGTCGAGCCTGACCCTCGACTGTGTTGGGGTCCTTGTACAAAACCTTAGGATCTAGCCCTCCAGAATAAACCAGAATTATGGATAATAAAGCAATGAAAATAATCAATGCATCAATCACACACCACACAAGAGATTTTTATGTGGAAAACCCTCAAAGAGGTAAAAACCACGGGACCTCATCCAGATCAACAATCCACTATGAAATAGAACGTTACAACCTTCTTCACTCACACAAGAGTGGATAAACAATGAGAGAAACAAATCTAAATGGAGATCTCACCGATTAAGAGGACATAGAAGCGCTGAGATATAGATTGCACAGTAGATAACCTCTACGAGCATAATCTCCCTTCTATAAGCTTCCTCTCTCTCTCTTTTCCTCTCTCTCCCTCACCTTTGATAGCCCTAAACCCTTTAGCAAATCCCTTGTAAAGCTTTAGGAAACCCTCTTGCCATACCTAGAGAGCCCTGGGAACTCCTATTTAAAGTTTTAGGAAACTCCTTTCCGCATCCCAATTGCAAAAGGACTTGCGACACGAAATCCGCGCAAAATCGCGGAACGAATCTACGTAACTACGACTGTTCGTGATGAACCTTCGACCGGTCGAGAGCTACCCACAACCAGTCGAGCACCTCCCACGACCAGTCGAGCACCCCGGAGAAAAATAGCCCAAGTCGCTGGACTTTGAGTCGTGCCACGGCTTGACTCATACGACTGGTCGAGACCAGCCTTCGACCAGTCAAGCGAGGCTCATGACCGGTCGACGACGGGTCAAAAAAACCCATTAGACTAATCGACCACCGTGGGATTCCAAAAAAACATTGCCTTTAGACTTCGGGTCGAGCAGGCTTCGACCGGTCGATCAACCCCCTCGACCAGTCGAGCCAACCCCTCGACTGATCGAGCAGCGTGGGCAAAAACAGATTTAAGACATCTGTATTACAACAATTCATAGAGCCACTTCGATATCACCAATGACTACATCGACTATTATTTGAAAAAAGCGGGTAAAGCCTGGAAAGATTAAAAATTCATATTAGGAAGGGACTACCAAGAGTCTGGTGATACGGTCATGGAACCTAGAATGAATTAGTGTAATTAGTAAATCAAGCAAGTAGATCCGGAGAAGTTCGTCGCAACTTGAAGTCAGCAAAGGCGGAGAAAGAAAACAATGCAAAGTTCAGGGAACTCAACGGCATGGTGAAGAGCCCACACATCACAAGAAGAAAGGGTATGGTAAATAAAGCTAAAGAAATGGTAAAGATTTTAACCCATATAGTATTTACTTTATTTCTTTTCTTCAAAGTGAAAATTATGTTTATATATTAGTTTTTAATTTTATAGAAGAAACAAAAAATAAATGGTGGTGCACTCACCGGGACCAATTTATACATCGGCAATCATACTAGGGTTGATGGTAGGGCTCCAACACCTGAAGCGACCACAACCATTGTCAGTGATTATAAATTTATTTCCTTATTTTTTTTATTAATATAAATTTATATTTTTAACGATTTTTTTTATTTATTTTTTTCAGGCACAAATAAGAAACATCATTGCAGCGGATCTCACATTTAGACAAAGGAATATGGTGCATGAGTCATAGCAGTGGTAATACATACATGTTCTTTTAGATTAGTTTTTTAACATCCATTTTCATATAAATTCTTGTTCTAATAATTAAACATATTATTTATTACACAAGTTTATGGAAAGATAGGAAAGGCCATGTATGCGACATAGGAGGGGGGCTCACGAAGACCACTTTGCACCATTCGTCTCCTTGGAGTCAACTAGATGTAACAGAGAGTCAGATGTACAATATGACCTGCCAGATACAAGTAGTGTTGGAAAAGATGAATGCAATGACACAACCATTTGCGGGGTCTTCCTCCTAATATGAAGATGGAAGTTCTTCTCGTCATATTCATCTTGTACTTAACGTGATTTTTTTTATTTTTTATTTTTTTATTTTTTTTGTATTTCTAGCATTGAATTATGAGATTACATATTTAATGGTCCAACTGAAACTTAATTCCCTTAATTGTTAATAGGGAATACACGAATCTTCAAATCCCAAGAGGTGAAAGAATAAAGCACCAGCATAGCAATGTCTCCCTCCCCATGTATGTCTGATCATAAGAGGTGCTACTTGAAGAATTTTTAGTTGAATATGACGTACCCTAGTGGATTGTTGGTTTAGATGGAAGACTCGGATTCATAGTACTATGAGGTCTATATTGAGGAGATCTTTGATAAGACTATGAAGCTACAAGACAAGAATTTTCCTAAGGGACTGACATTTGCAGATGTAAATATATGAGTAGTGATTAGGTAGCCTAGGAATATGACAGTGATTGTATAAGTTATCGGCATTTATAGAACTTGTTTTTTTTTTAAAAATAAAAATAAAAAAAATAAAAATCCATGTAATTTTATTTTGAATGCATAATGTTGTCATATTTCTTTATTAATTATTTGCAATGAATGTGAGTTTGGTTTGATTTGAGATTCATTTGGTTGGATTTGAGATTGGTTGGATTACTTGTAGATATAGAGATTCATTTGGTTGGATTTGAGATTGATTTGATTACTAGTAGATATATAATGTTGTTTTGTGGATTTAGAATATTTTATCATTGTAATTGCAGGTTTTTATAGGTGTTCAGGCATAACCATAGCCTTAAGGCTCTATAATTCAAGCTATTTTTCTGTAAAAACCAACAATTCGATTGCTTAAGGCCGTCAAATGTGTAAGAAAACCGCTTAAAATAATACTTTAAAAAGCCATTGAAATGCTAAAATGACAGCTCACGGCCGTCGCAATTTTTAAATATAATGATGGTTGTGGACCATCCAATATTTGAATGACAGTCCATGGTTGTCGAAATTTTGCATAAAAATAGAAATTTCGACCTCCGCATTCGATGACTACATGGTGATCGTTTTTAGGAATCCACGAAAGCAAACCCTGAATTTGAATCAAACAATCGAAAGATAAATGCAACAAAGTATGCACGAAGGAAACAAATTTTATATGGAAAACCCTTGCACGGAAAAATCACAGCACAAAGTAACAACAAAATCTACTATGATAAACGAATTACAAGAGATGAAAAACTTACAGATGCAAAACCCTTAAGAAAATCATAGTCTCCCTTCAAAACTCATTTAGAAACGTGTAGGCTCTCTTAATCATACCATAATCTTGCGATTACACCCATATATATAATATAACACCCGGAATAGAAAAGCTAATCATGCAATTATGTATAACCACGCGCACCATCAATCTAAGCACCGATCAATCGACATCGATTGAGCAGTCCCCGATCAATCGAGCTATACATGTTCGATCGCTCGAACACGCTCAAAAGTGTCTAGGAAGTTTTCAAGTATTTTTCAAATATCATCAATCACTCGAGTCTCGAAGTTGATCAACCGAACCTATCCAAAACTGTCGAAAGACCAATCTTTATAATCCGGGGTTCACTCAATTAATAGAACAAACTAGTTAGTCGATCAAGACCCCTGTTTCATGTACAGTATGAAAACATTTGACAACAATCATTAAATAATAATTGCCGTGTTTGGACCATCAAATTATTAATTCAACGGCAAGCATTTTGACAAGAGTTTTCGATGGAAATGTCTAGCAAATTTCACATAATTTAACAGCTTTCTGCCATCAAAATATTCATCTTTTCATATAATGGTTTCGTACACTTTTCTCACATCTTTACATATGAGTGGCCTCTTCTACTTGGCCACGTGTTAGAGAGATATGCACTGCTAGCTCGTTAAACGATGGTTCTATCTCTTTAGGCTGATACAGAACTTACGACCTTTCTTATTTTGGCATGTGTCCATATCACGACAACCTTTTACTCGAATTAACTTGGCCTTTCTTAGGCTGTTACGTCTTCTTGATTTTTCACCGTTTTCTTCCACTGATGGCATCCGTGACAAGGATCTCATCTTATTCTTTTAGTGTACCGCCATGTGTTGGCTTACAAGCCATTAGATATGATGCTGTTAGATTGGGTGTGAACAGGCTCATCCACGGTCGGCTCCGTCATTTCAACGACATGCGACACTAACTCCTGGGCCCCAACTGTATTAAACCAATGACATGACGGGGGCAACATGAGGACGAGGATTCTATACTTCATCTAGACTAAGATGGGAGAACGCGCAAGTCGACATACTGGGAGAGGGGACCACTCGGTGACTAATCTTGGCGATGCACAAGTTGAGGATGGAAGAGAAATGAATGGTGACGGTTGACAGGGAGATAATCGACCCAAAGAATATCCGCGACCGTGAAACCATGGAGAAGAGACGCAAGGCATCAAAACGACCACATGAAATATTGGGTCAGAGAGACACCACGTTAATCTCCCGTGGAGCTCTCATCCCATCGCCTCCCAAAGCCCACAAGCCACACGTTACTCTGTTCAGGAATTATTAAGGATCCTCGACCCAAGGACACTGTCACCCAATACTAGGGCTTTTAGTTAGGCCGAGTGGGACTAATGGGTATCCACACAGAAGGAGCAGGGCTCGAAATTCCTCCCCCATATGACAGTTTCTGGCAAGCAAGTAGACAGGATAAGGATAAGGAAGTGGACGAAAATGGTCCACATCCAACAAAGAATTAAAAATCCGGTGGCTTAGATCTTCCAACACGGGAGATGAAGATCTTGGGAAGTCTCAGCAGTGGATGGCTGACAAAACACCCCCAGTGCCCCGTAAATTTTTACTGTTAAAAGATTTTATATTATTTCACCTGACAAGATATCCCATGACGTGAATCTCCCTTCTCATTCTTGAAATATCTTATTATTGGAATGGGTGCGGATCATCTGTGTTGAATGCACAGGGAATTCCTGATCTTTCCCCTTTATTGGTCCATATCAGCGCCTGTGATATCAGCTGGGGAAATTGAAATAATTTTTTAGCCCAAAATTCCTCCTAATATATTTTACATTAGGATGAGAGAAGATGCTTTGATATTACATATTTATCAAAACATTCTTACTAGAGCACGGATTGGAGATAAAAAGTCTAATTTACCCTTGTTAGAGAATCCATATATAACTGAAAATCAGGGCTCCACTAAATTGCATGTTGGCTATGAAGTTGTACAGACCCATCATGATGTGTTTCCAAAATCCACAGGGACTACTAACTGCATGAGCCAATTTTAAGTGTTGGACTCAAAAGCCTTCCCCATCTGTGATTCAAGTGGATCAAAGGATTAGAAAAACTGAATGGCAGATGCCCTGAAATGATCCGGAAAATTGGATGGAGGGTGTGGATAAAAGACGTAATCATGATAGGGCCTACAGATAAACGCCATCTGCTAAACTACTTCCAAGTCAAAGTAAGCGGATTGCGTGGTTTGCCACACACACCATCACTCTCCGTGGTGTGTTTGTCACCAAGTTCTTTGGACCCTATCATGATTTATGAGTTATACCCTTCCTGTCCATCGAGATATATATATATATATATATATATATATATATATATATATATATATATATATATGAGTGCGGATCCTCTGTTTCTTGGAGTCAGGAACTCTCTAACTCCAGCGTTTTCATTGGTCAATGTCACTGTAAGTGCCACGTCATCAGATTTTTTAAATATATTTAAAAAATTATATTTCAGAAAAAGTATAACGCCGTTAAATACATTAAAACGGTTTCGCTTGGAAATCGGATTGCATACCGATTATGGCAAGCTCTTGCTCTCACCGTAGTTGGGCCCACCTCGTATGTATGTTGTCTATCCAGGCCGTCCATCCGTTTTTCCATCTAATTTAAGGGGTTGAGCCCAAAATTAAAGTATATCCAAATATCAAGTGGATCATACCACTATAAACAGTGGGGATAATGATTTCCACTGTTGAAACCTTGCTAGGCGCCACAGTGATGTTTATTTGTCATCCAACCAATTCATAAGATCATAAAGGCATGGATGAAGAGAAAACACAAATATAAGCTTGATCCAAAAATTTTGTAGCCCTGAGAAATTTTCAATGGTAAACATTCAATTCAACTGTTTCGTATGGTGTGGTCTACTTGAACATTGTATATGCTTTATTTTTAGTCTCAAGCCCTAAAATTATCTAGTAAAATTTATGGACGGAGCGAATAAAATACATAAAATCATGATGGACTCCATGAAGTTTACTCAGTACGTTGAGATAGTAAGTTACTCACTACGCAATCAGCGGAAACGGATTGGCTACTCCCCCTGCCACTAGCCAATGGCTGGTGGTCGGTGCTCCGTGGGCCCCAACATGATGTATGTGTTTCATCCATGCCGTTCATCTATTTTTTCCGGATCATTTTATGGTTTGAGAAAAAGAATGAGGTATATGACAATCTTAAGTGGACCACATTACAGGAAACAGTGTTGAATGAGTGTCGACCATTAAAAACCTTTTTGGGGCCATAAAAGTTTTGAATCAAGCTGATCTTTGTTTTTTTCTTTCATCTAGGCCTGTATGACCTAATCAAAAGATTGGATGTGTAACGCCCCGGATTTTTGCCAACCTGGGATTAGACATCCTTAGGCAATGGGTCGATCCTAATACCTCATTAACTTGTCAAAACTGAATCCCAAAGTCTAAAGCCGCCTTTGAACTCATTTCCTTCACAAATCTCACCCTTCATCACCTTGATCTTCCAATTTTTCTAAGAACTTTCACCCTAGACACTATCTTAAACTAGCTAAGTAGTATAACTTGGATCACTTTATATACAAACTACAAAGGCCTGAGTACCACCTCGACCAGAAATCACTTAGGACTAAATCCTTTAGAAATGAGACAAAGTAACTAGGTGTGAAACCAGATTAGCTACGAAATCCGTTTGAATCGCTTTAAATACGATCTGCAAGACCCAAAACTTGTAGAATCATTGACGCTAGGTTACCCTAAAATCTAGGATCAATCTCATTACCCGGCTGCTCTCGGGAGCACATCGAAACTCTGTATCAGATCTGGACCGCACGTCGGAAGTCCGAATAACTCGAAGTTAAGGAATTAGGACCGCCTCACTGGGCTCGACAACCATCTCGGAAATCAAGTCCAGACAATGTCCCATGGCCATTCGATCGTGTCCGGAGCGAGGGAGTGTGAAAAACACTATTCCCTTTACAAAATAAATATCTGGAATAGTGATCTGGCATCATTTGTTTGCGGATCAGTATTAAGCAACCAGACCGTCAGAATCTGACCAAATTACACCCTCGGATCAGGAAAAATTTCATACACATTTACATGTACTCGGAATCTCCGATCGAGATCCGCTGACCGTTGAACTGAAACTGGTCCGCCACGCGTGATCTGGAATCCCAACCGAAATGAAAACTTAATAGAACGTAGATCCAGTGTTAGTGAGCTTAAGTCCGACCTTTGGCTCAAGGAGGCCCGCCAGAAGTGCTCCGTTGAGACGGAACAGGTCCGCTTTGGACATAACCTAAGTATACTTTGTTCCCGAGTCTATTTCGGTGAGTTTTGAGACTATATAAGGACCTTAAACCCTCTCTCATGGCAGCCATACGAATTTGAGATTTGAGAGAGGAAAAAGAAAGAGAAAGTGTGGGAGTTGTGGGAAGATCTCGCCGCTCTACCCTGCTGCTATCGGTGCTTAACCACCTCATTCTTGCCGCTTTCCCGGCGATTCCGGCGTCATTTCTAGGTAATAAACCCTAACCCTAACCTGTTTGGGGGATTAGATAGTTGTAGGTTAGGAAATAACTAACCTATTTCATTCTCTAGGTTGCCAAACTCCCGTATACGGAAGCTTAGCGAACCTATCGACTCCGTTACGATTCTACGACAAAAGGTGCGGACTTTAGGTGTATAGGTTATGGTTTTCAATGCTTTCAATGTCAGATAATGATAGATTCATGATCTGCATGCAATTGCACATGTACAAAATGCTTTCCGTTTTCTGTTTCGATTAGAATTGTAGAATTTGGAAATTCACATACTCTAGGTATTCGTATAAAATACCGTATACGTATTTTTTTTAGAAATTTGTTTGACATATTTATTTAACGTATGGATATATGACGTATGGATAAAATACTTATTTGGCGAAAGGATTCGCCTAAATACATGTTTACTAATAAACACTATGTATGTAGAAATACGGTATTGTAAGAAGTACCGTATACATATATATTTTAGTGATGTGTTTGTCATGATTAATTGTCGTATAAATATATTATGTGCGTATAAAACATTTGCTTGGCGAAGGGAATCGCAGTAATACATGTTTGCTTTGTATACACTATGTATGTTGAAAATGCGTATTCTAGAAAATATCCGTATACGTATAAATATTGGGAGATGAATTTATCATGATTATTTGCTGTAGTAATATATTATACATGGATAAAATACCCACTTGGCTAAGGGATAGCCCTAATACATGTTTTACTAACATACACCATGTATGTTGTAATAGTGTATTCTAAGTGTTTGTGAAGATGATTGAATGAGTACCGAATTCTCATTCGTACTCGCCATGACTAGTTGTCATGGATTCATGATTGTTGTATTGGCGATACCCCTTTTGACGAAAGGATTTGCCCTAAATCACGCCACGACCAATATACACCACATATGCTAAAATGTGTGGCCCAAGTGTTTGTGGAAATGACTGAATGAATATGGAACTTGGATTCCTGCTTGCCATGAATTCCGTCGTGGGTGTAAGCGTGTTATGATTAGGGCAACTCCCTAGGGAAAAGATTTGGCCTAATGCCTATGTGATCGACATATGTCATGTATGTTGATGTATGTTTGTTTAAGTGTTTCTTGGAATGTCTGAATGAGTAGTAGTTAGTAAATTATAATATATAAGGGTGTTGAGATGTGATTCTCAACCTCTTTTAACTATATGTATGATCTCCTTGGATTGTTGTGTGATTAGGAATTGAACATGTATAAACTCATACTTGTGTTGTGATTCATAACATGCTCAACTACTTATGATTATAACTATGTAATGCATATGTTTAAATTTATATTTACGTTGTATGATCCGTCATGGGTGATGGGGGAGCGGAGCAACGAGTGCGGCAGGCCACAGCAGCGCACTCTAACGGATAATACCATACCTTGATTGTATGAGTGGAATCTTGATCCATTACTGCTTTATCTATCCGCAAGTTATCATGTTTGGGGCTATGATTATAGTCCAGACAATCGGTACCAGAATTGAATTCGTGGCTGCGATTCATTTGCCACGTGAGATGTGTTCGACGCACCCTAGTCGTACTTCGGTTGGCGATAGTGGTTGGCCACGCGAAGTGCTTAAGCACTTCATGTCGTTCAACTTGTTGTGCGCTCGAGCTAACCGAGCTCGTCAAGTAACCCGATCTGTCTTATGTATGTTCACCATGTTTGGTCGCTACTGCTTGAACATAGGGTACCAAACTTACCAGTGAAATCCCTTTTAACCATGGTACCTCGATCCGCTAAGACTCATGAGCCGGGCATGGTGGTATGGGACACCGTGGTCGAGCTGTCGGCCTACGCTGGGGCCACGTGCCTCCCCGTAGTGACAAGTGAGCAACTAGACTCGTGAGCCGATTATGGTGGTATGGGACACTATATTCGAGCTGTCAATACTTACGGTGAGAGCCGAGTACGGTGAGACCTATACTCGTGCTGACGGGCGACGAGGCCTCTGTAGTATCTTCGAGTATACTCCAAGGTCTGTGATTGGCGACGAGTCTTTCACAGCAACTGGAGTATGAGTTGAGCCGAGTACGGTGAGACCTGTATTCGAGCTGACGGCTAGTGATTGAGCCGAGTACGGTGAGACTTGTACTCGAGCTGACGGTCAGCAATTGAGCCGCATACGGTGAGATCTGTATCCGTGCTGACGGGTGACGAGCCCTTTGTGATGTCTTCGCTACGCCTCTCAAACCATAATATCGTATGAGATTAACTAGGATTGACGACCCTAGAATGGATCATGTTTGGGAATGATACAAGGGAGGTACCTTAGTTTCCCAATACTGCTGTTTGAAATGGACTAATAATAACTCGGTAATCATGATCATCATCGCACCGCATGTGCTTAGTAGATGTGGCGCACTGAGGGAGTTAAACATTCGCGAACGTAAGATGATGTCACATGAGGGTGGTTTGGCAAGGGCATACAGCATCATGTCATTTCATTCTCGCACTTAATAAGAGTAGTTAGAATTGTTTGATTTGTACTGCTTTATCATTACTGCTTGATTGAATTGATAACATGTTAACCTATGCTTTACTGTTCCACTGAGTTGATCACTCACTCCCACGTTACGGGATGGTGTTGTACACACCAACTAGATTTGTTGAATTTCAGATGATGGCGATGCTTATGAAGCAAAGCCGGACTACTTCTATGGTGATGAGGAGGAGTTCTCCTATCATGTAACTCTCTGATGGGTCTCTGAAGACCTGGTACTGCATTGACGGGGCTATGGTACTTGGGATAGAAGATATTACACTTACACATTTGGTATATTTTAGAACTGTACTTGTAATTATTTAACCTAGTAATGTTATCACACTCTGGAGACTCATCACAGTTTATATATTTTATCTATCTATCATCGTCTTCCGCTTGCAATTTAACTGTCTCTGGAGTATGATATGCTGTTTTGGCTTAATCTCACTCATGTTCAATGCACGAATACAGTCAACATTCAATCATCATTCATTTTGTTGCATAAGTGATGTTTTGGAACTCGGGAGTTGAGTTTATGCTCGACCCCCGATTTTCAGGGCGTTACAGGATGTCAAATAAATAGTACAGTGGGCCTTAGGAGGATTTTAATGGTGGATATCTAATCACTATTATTTTCCTGTGGTGTGGTTCATCTAAGATTTATATACCTCTAATTTTTGGATGAAGCCCTAAAATTATATGTAAAAATGGATGACCACCAGCCACCGGGCCTGTGGCAGGGGGAGTAGCCAATTCGTTCCCTCAATCAGCTACCTTCTATTTGAGGATTCAGCACACGGGTTAAGTAGCGAGACTGCTACTAAATTGATGTCACCTAGTTATGTGGGACCCACCATAATGTATGTTTTGTATCCACACCATCCATCCATTTGGAGAGATCATTTTGGGGCATGAGCCATAAAATGAATTCGATCCAAAACTCGAGTGGACCCCAACACAAAAACAGTGGAGAGAGTTATGCCCGCCATTAAAAACTTCAAAGGGTCACAAAAGTTTTCCATCAAGCTGATATTTGTGTTTTCCCTTCTTCAATGTCTATGTTAACTTAAGGTCCACTGTCACGCCCCAAACCCGAGAACGGACAACTTCCTTGATGCCCTAAATCCGGCACTCGACTTTCATACACCAAGTCCCGAGTTCGGCGCACCACAAGGAAGATTTTTGACTGAATTTTTTTATTATTATTATACATATATAATAATACCTGAGCATAAAGATCCATGATCAAATTACCAAGTGATACACTCCAATAGAAATCTTGATGGTTACAAGTACAATGATTTCCAAAAAGATACACAATGTTAACATTGCCAAATCAAAAAAAATAGATACAATGCATCAAGAAAGTAAAGTCTTCCAAGCTACTCCAACCCTGAAAAAAATGGGAAATAGGAAGCTTAAGTAAAAAGCCTAGTGAGTACACACGTGTGTGCAATGTGTCATATATGTGAAAGACATGTAGCACGTAAAGTATGATGTCAATGCCAATGTAATGCATATGCATCATAGTAATACTCCAAGTCAATGCTATCAGCATCACCAAGTCATATTTTCATTTCCCCTATACCACAGCCATAACCGTATTACACGCATCCGTAATCACATCATCATCATCATATCGTCATGCCATAATTATACAATATCAAAAATACTGACAAGTCCATGAGTCAAACAATACCAGAATATGCAATACAGATCAACTATACAAATGAGGAACAATATCAAAATATGCGATACAGATCAACTATACAAATGAGGAGTCATAAAGAGTCAAATATCAGATGTCATATCTAAACCATATAAATGCAGAAATACAGGTAACCCAAAATGTCATTTGTTGCGGATGTAATACAATATGTGGTACGAATGGAATGACCATGCTGGAGTGTGAAGTCAGGATGATAGTTTGTAGTATCGCAGGCTATGGGGTCCATCACAAGGGACTTCTATCTAAACCAATCTCATACCTAAATTTGGATAGTCAGACTCAATGTGGTAAAGTCCTGGTCTCAGGTTAGTCGCGCGCCCCAACCGAAATCCTGGTCATTGCAAAGGTATACGTACAAATAGTTGCGCACCACCAGCCCGAGTGGATAGTGAATGAATGAATGAATGAGTATGTATAAGTGCTATGGTCTCATGCTCCTTTGGTTGTCAAATTTTGATGTGTCAAAACATCTATCTGTGTCTTGTGTTTGTATGGTGTTTTATATGTGTTCAAGACACTGCATCAACACTTCATGACATTGGATGTCTTCAAGAAATACAAAGTATACTTCATCAACCTATCAATGTTCAAAGCTACAATGTTGAAGTTCAAGACTCAAGAAACAACTTCAAGACTCAAGAGCAACGCATGAAGTAGTTTTCAAGCTGATGAAGATTTTAAAATTAAAGCTACAACAAGTTCAAGATCTCAAGCTTGATAAGGTTCAAATGTCTACATTCGTTGAATGGTTGAAGTTCAATGTCTATACGACATGTTTCAGGTTTGAATGACCATTAGGTTGACCTTAGAGTAGGTCATTTCGGATACATAACTCAATTATATCTTTAATAGGTTTTCGGTCTGTTCTAAGACCAGTCCTAGCACCTGTTCGACCAGTCCTGACATTGACTCGACCAGTCCAAGAAATTTCACGACCAGTCCTAAGTTGTTGAGAATTTTTAGAATTTTTTGTTACACCTACGACCAGTCCTGGTGGTCCTTCTACCGGTCGTAGGAGTGACTTCGACTCGATCTCGACCAGTCGTAAGTCTATGACTTAAACTCCAGCAAGCAATTTTATGGTCCTACGACCAGTCATAGAGATCTACGACCAGTCGTAGGTGACCCACGACCGGTCGTAGGTTCCCTAAGACCAGTCGTGGAACGGCTTTCAAAAATCGCGCTCCTTATTTCAAATATCCGTTAGAGCTACGACCAGTCGAAGGTTCCTAAGACCAGTCGTAGATGTGATTTCTGCTTCTATAAATTGAACACGAATTTCAAAGTTTGATAATTCAATTCATAATATTTTCAAGGCTCCACTCTGAGATAAGTTTGTGTTTGTTTTTAAGTTATTTTGTGTATAATTGCTTTCTCTTTTTACTAGCTTATTTAATTTGATTTTGTTTCTATATTCCAATCTTATTTGAAAAGAGGAATTACCTTATTCCTTCTTCTTGGAATCAAAATCAAATATAGCTACGCCCCACTGGTTAAAATCTAAAATCTATTAGAACTTAGAACCATATTAAAGTGAGTACTGGAAATTGAACTTTGACATTCAATCATCTACTCCGATTGGTTCTACCGGGCTGCTACGAAAAGGAGAAATCCAGGTGTTTTACAATTCTGTAAAATTTCATTTCTTTTGGTTTTGTTTGAGGTTAAGCCTGAAAAATCTCATTGTGTTGGTTATCTGAGGAGAGCCAGAAAATTCAGAAAAGAGGGGTTTTTTAAATTGTGTAAGCCCAAGTGAAAAAGACACAATTGTAAAGGTTTTGGGTGAACCTGTGAAAACCTAATTGATAGTGAACGCTAATATCCCCTGTGTGAGGATATTAAGAGTGGAGTAGCATTCTGTGTGGCTGTTGAAAGACAGTTGGTGTACACACAGGTGAACCACTATAACTCTTTGTCTTATGGATTGAATGCTTACTTAATTTTTATATCTTTTATCATTCAATTGTGTAGAATATACTTGTGGATGTGAATGTTGTAACAATTTACATTTCAAACAAGTGTGGGGATTGTTGTAATAAATTAGATCTATATTTCTACATTTAATTTCAATTCTTTGCTATTCATTCATCTCTATTAAAATTGAGTTCTTGATCCAAAAGGCGTTCTAGAAATAAGGTTGTCCTACCATAAGCCCTTGTTTATTATGGTGTAAGGTTGTCCTTAGAACTGAATTTGTATTAATCTCTCAATACTTATTTATTAAGGTGATTTGATTTCAGCATTGTGAATTGATTTATAATTGTAAGGCTATTGATTTATTTTATTCCACTGATTTTATTTTAATTTGGCATAGTCCTATTCACCCACCCCCCCCCCCCCCTTTAGGACATATAGCTTGGCCTTTTCAAGTGGTATCAGAGCCTAATAGCTCGTTCTTATTACTTTTTTTTTGGATTTATTTCTTGAGCTAACGATCTAAGCTATATAAAAAGATGTCAAATTTTGATAGCCTTTCAGTCACTAGGCCTCCACCATTTGATGGCTCCAATTATGCCTATTGGAAAGCCAGAATGAGGATCTTCCTCAAATCAATGGATGAGAGTGTGTGGCGAGCCATAGTGACCAAATGGAACCCTCCTACCATTGAAGTAACTGAATCTGACGGTTCAAAAATTGTGTCTGTACCAGCTTATTATTTATGGACCACCCTTCGAAAAAGTGAGTATAGTGCCAATGCTAAAACACTAAATGCAATCACTTGCGCACTATCACCGGATGAGTTCAAAAGAATTATATCCTGTGATACTATAAAGCAAGCCTGGGATATACTAGAAATGACACACGATGGTACATCAATTGTCAAAAAGTCTAAAGTCCAAATCCTCACCACCAAATTTGAAGAAATTCATATGGAGGAAAATGAAATGTTTATGGACTTTTACACTAGACTAAATGACATTGTAAACTCAATGTGGGGTCTTGGCGATAAAATTTCAGAAAGTAAAGTGTGTGCAAAGATACTACGCTCACTTCCTGAATGGTTCAATTCTAAAATAACCGCGATCCAGGAACTTTGTGATACGGATAATATGAGGGTAGAAGAACTATTTGGTTCTTTACAAACCTATGAATTAAATTTTAAAGCTCCTAAAGATAAATCTATAGCTTTGAAATCATACAAAGGTATTTCTCAAGAAAACTCAGATTTAGAAAATTCTGAAGATGATATGTCTCTTTTGGCGAAAAAGTTTTATAAAATTTTCAAAAGCAAGAAAAGGGTCGACTTTCAAAAGGCAAATGAAAAGAAACGATCTAAACCTAAGTCCAAAACTTGGAAGTCTTTGAAAGATAGTCAATGTTATAACTGCCAAGAATATGGGCATTTAGCAAACAAACATCCTAAAAAGGACAGACCCAGAAGGAAGGGTATGTTGGCTACTTGGGATGAATCGTCTGATTCTGAAGCATCTTCTGAATCAGAAAATTCTGAAACCGAGTCGGGCAGTGAAGTTAAAGCCCTTATGACTCTAGCCAAGTTTACTTTTTTAGATCACAATGATTCAACAAGTAAAGAAAATTTGGATAATGATCATGAAAATGAAGAAGATCTTCAAGATGCTTATAATGCCTTATATAAAAAAAAGTTGTAAATTTGCTGTCAAACTTAAACTTCAAAGAGAAAAAAATTTTAAACTCAAAGAATATTTTGAAACTCTTGTTTTAGAAAAATTCCAAATTTCAGATTGTTTTGAAAAATCAAAGTGTGATTTGGAATTCAAAACCTCACTGATTGAAGATTTTAAATCTGAAAATGAGAAACTTAAAAATGAAGTATCTTCTCTTATGAGTTTGAAGGACACCTGGAGATGTGTCTAAGGTGATCCAAAATTAGAAAAATTATTATCCGGATCAAGAAAATGTGGTGATCGATCTGGGTTGGGCTATGATAAAAATACATCTCCTAAACAGAAGAATACTCCTCCCAACTTTGTGAAAGGAGAGACTTCTAACTCAAAAGGAAAAGGTACTAGTTAAGTTTTTTCTAAAAATACAAAAACTTTTCAAAAACCTAAAAGTAACTATATAAATTTTAAAAATCAGATCAGAAACCCCCTAATTGAAAAGATAATTGATTTACTAAAGGAGCTCTTAAAATCTAACTCAGTAGGTTACTCTTACAACTATAAACAAAAGAAGATCAACTATACTCCCAAACCCAAAACAGTTCTGAAATGGGTTCCTAAGGTTGCCTGTTTGGTTACTCACACTGCTTTCAAAGCTTCAAGCCATTCAAAATGGTATCTAGATAGTGGATGCTCCAAACATATGACAGGCGACAAGGCTCTATTCACCGATCTTAAAGATATGACTGAAGAATCAGTCACATTTGGTGATGGTAGCAACTGCAAGATAATTGGCAAAGGTACGGTTCAACTCTATAACCTTCCCTTATTTAAAGATGTTTTATATGTTGAGGGTTTAAAACACAACCTGTTAAGCATATCTTAAATATGTGATAACAACCATAGTGTTAAATTTTTTAATCAAGGTTGTGAAATTATAAACAAAAAGGGTTTTGTAATATTAACTGGTCGCAGAATTTCTGAAAACTGCTATATAGTAAGCGATGGTAGCTCATCTAACCAAACGTGCTACATGGTCCATACCAATGAGACAAAATTATGGCATAAACGCCTCGGACATGTACACTACCGAAATTTATACAAATTAAGCAAATGAGAACTAATTAGAGGTCTACCTTAGATGCAAAAAGTAGACAAGATTTGTGGTGAATGCCAGTATGGAAAACAAACTAGGAGCTCTCACAAAAAGGTGAACTCCAATACCACCACAAGACCACTCGAGCTTCTTCACATGGATCTTATAGGACCAACGAGAATGGAAAGTCGAGGTGGCAAAAAATACATCTTGGTTATCGTAGATGATTATACAAGATACACTTGGGTTTCATTCTTGAGGGACAAATCAGAAACCCTTGATGAAGTGAAAAAGATTATAAAATGGATCCAAACTGAAAAATGTTCTCAAGTTAGTAAGATCCGTAGTGATCATGGATCCGAGTTTGAAAATAGTAGTTTTGAGAAATTCTGTAGCGATCAGGGAATATCGCATGAATTCTCTGCACTTAAGACTCCTCAACAAAATGGAATTGTCGAGAGGAAAAATAGAGTGCTTCAAGAAATGGGAAATGTTATGCTAAATAGCATGAATCTTCCCAGGAATCTCTGGGCTGAAGCAGTGAATACCGCTTGCTACATTATTAACCATGTTTATATTTGCAAATCTAATGATAAAACGGCTTATGAAATGTAATTTGAGAAAAAGCCTTCTGTCAAATACTTTCGAGTTTTTGGTAGCAAGTGCTATATTTTGCGTGACCGTGAAAATTTGAGAAATTTCGACACTAAAAGTGATGAAGGGATCTTTTTATGATATTCTTTAAACAGTCGTGTATATTGTGTTCTGAACAACAAGACCGGTGTGATTCAAGAGTCAATAAATGTTGTAATTGATTATCATTTGAATACACCTGCCCCTAGTTCAGATAATGATGAAGTTCTTATACTTGAAAAACCAGAAACTTCATCAAGTGAAACTAATTCTGAATTAAGGACTGTTAAAGATCATCCAACTTCTCAAATACTTGGAAACCCTCTCACTGGTGTGCGCACTCGTAGACAATTAGAGGACATATGTAACTACGTATGCTTTACATCCCAGATAGAACCGGTTAACGTGAAAGAAGCACTTTCTGATGAAAACTGGACAGTTGCGATGCAGGAAGAACTTAATCAGTTTGTCAGAAATGATGTCTGGTACCTTGTTCCTAGACCTAAAGATAAACATATTATTGGAACAAAATGGATTTTCAAAAACAAGTCTGATGAACTTGGAAATATTATTCGAAATAAAACAAGGTTAGTTGTACAGGGGTACACACAAATTGAAGATATTGACTATGATGAAACCTTTACCCCTGTAGCTCGTCTTGAATCAATCAGACTTTTTATTTCCAATGCTTGCTTTAGGAAAATTAAAATTTACCAAATGGATGTAAAGAGTGCCTTTTTGAATGGTGATTTACATGAAGAGGTATATGTTGAACAACCTACAGGGTTTGAAGACCCTAAGTTTACTGATCATGTGTATCGTCTTAAAAAAAGCTCTTTATGGTCTGAAACAAGCTCCTAAAGCATGGTATGAAAAACTGACTAAGTTTTTACTGAGTCATAATTTTCAGATGGGAAGTGTTGATAAGACGCTCTTTGTTAAGAAACATAACGATGATATTCTAATGGTTCAAATATATGTTGATGATATTATTTATGGATCAACCTGTACTAACATGATTTGTTGAGTTTCAGATTTAATGAAATCTAAGTTCGAAATGAGCATGGTTGGGGAACTAAATTATTTCCTAGGGTTGCAAGTGAAACAACAACCTGATGGAATTTTTATCTCTCAAACCAAATATGCTCTGAACTTAATTAAGAAGTTTGGATTTGAGAATGGTAAAAATTTTAATACTCCTATGAGTACAACTTTGAGACTCTCAAAAGACTCTACAGGTAAAGATGTGGATCCTAAATTATATCGTAGTTTGATTGGTAGTTTGCTTTACTTAACTGCAAGTAGACCAGATATCGCTTTGAGTGTTGGTATTTGTGCTCGTTATCAGTCAAATCCTAAAGAATCTCACTTAACTGCTGTTAAGAAGATTATGTGATATGTCGTAAGTTCTACTAAACTGGGTCTCTGGTATCCTTATGAGACTAGTGTTCAATTAGCCGGGTACTCAGATGTTGACCGGGCTGGAAACATTGATGATAGGAAATCAACCAGTGGTGGTTGTTTCTACATCGGAAATTGTCTTATTTCTTAATTTAGCAAGAAGCAAAGTTCTATATCGCTATCAACAGCTGAGGCTGAATACATTGTAGCTGGAAATGCATGTACTCAGCTTGTTTGGATGAAACGCATGTTAAGTGATTATGGAATTACACAGGATTCTATGATTTTGTATTGTGATAATTCCAGTGCAATAAATATCTCAAAAAATCCAGTTCAACATTCTCGTACTAAGCATATTGACATTAGATTTCATTTCATTCATGAATTAGTAGAAGAAAAATTAATATCTTTGGAATACATTCCAACCGAGACTCAACTTGCGGACATTTTCACTAAACCACTCGACAAAAGTAGGTTTAATAAATTAAAGTTTGATCTTGGTATATGCGATTTAAATTGAATTTGCATGCTTTGGTGTATCATAATGTACATATATTTGATGGCTTATTTGCTTAAATTTTGAAATCATTTGAAAAATTACAAATTTTGGTCGGTACTCGACCAGTCGTGAGTGTACACGACCGGTCTTACTTCGACCGGTCGAGCACATCCACGACCGGTCGTGAAACTCGTGAATTCACTTTATTTTGGGGTTTTGGCTCTTCTTCTTCATTTCCTTTTGTCTCACCAACGAACCTAGCCTCGACCGGTCGAACCCACCTTCATGATACTTCAAGGTTAGTGGTTCTTTTACAATTTCCTTGTAGATTCTTGTTATTGGTGCTTCAAATTTCACTCTTGTAGAATCTATTTGTTCTTTCATTGCAAGTTTGGGGTTTTTCTCTTAAAAAATTTGTTCTATCAAAACCTCACTTCTTCTTTCTTGAATCTTGTAGTTTCCTTGATTCCTCCTTTGAAAATGGATGCTAGGGGTAAAAAGAAAACTACCCGTGGTCCTTCTTCATCTCGATCAGCATCTATTATGCAACGTCATCTTCGATCTCCCGAAAATGATCCATCAGATGCTCGGGATTTACGTATGCGCAATGTTATAGTTGAGCATACTGTTAATATTAATCACATTGCTCCATTTGGTATCCTTCCTCTGTTACAATTTGTGGGATGGGATAACATCTTACATTGGGGTGGAGCTGCATACCAGTCCATTGCCCAATCCATGGTTGCATGTATTTGTGATTTTTCTCTTGAGAATTTATCTTTTAAAATTGATACTCAAGAAGGCTTATTTACTGTGGATCACCATTTGATTGCTCACCTTATAGAATTTCCTATCAATGATGAGCGCATTCCAATTCATATATTATCTGATAAAATCTCAGAATCTGAAAGACGAATGCTTACTAGGGATTTATGTAATTTGGATGTTCACTAGACTCATAAAGGTAATGCACTTCCTTTAAGGTATTTATTACCCAGACACAGAGTGCTTCAGAGGATTTTCATCTCAAATCTATATCCGCGTTCTGGTAATAAAATCGAACTCACTACATTCATGGTTCGTGTTTTGCATTCCATCATCTCTGGTGCGAAAATCTGTCTGCCTTCATTAATTTGTCACTCCATTATTCAGTTTCGTCTCCATCCAGGTCATAGGGATATTCCCTTTGGTTATCTGATGACTAGGTTAGCCAATCATATGCTCGTGGCTATGCCTGTTAGAGAGAAACCCATCTATCATATCCATTTTAATAATTCCAATATTAACAAGATGAATTTAGAATTGGTTGATGGTCAAGTGGATGTTGGTAGTAGTGTTGCTGAAGCAGGGAATGCAGATGAAGCTGGTGATCTTCCTGCAGACATAAATATGGATGATATTTTTGAGGACCTTGAGTCAGACTCGGCTGATGATCCTGACTTTCAGCCTTTTGATTTTGATGAGAGGTTGAATTCTCTTCAGGAACAGGTGGCTCAAATTCGTGTTACCCAAGACACTCAATTTTCTTATTTACGTAAATATATGAGGCGTGTTGCTAGGGGTTTACACAAAAGTGATCCATCTAATCCTGCTCCCTCTTCTGGTTGTAACTGACAATTTTACATTTGGTCTGTAATAACTGATATTTTACTTTGCCCTGTGGTTGCACTATGTTTGCTTGACTGACTTTTGTTGAATTATGCACTATGCACTTCAAACTTTTTATCTCTTGCATATATATTCCATCTCCTACTTTCCTTAACCTTCACTTGCCCTTATTTTTTCTTCCTTTGTCATTTTATGTCAAAAAGGGCGAGAACTTTGGTGAAGCTTTGGCTGGATTTAATGATTATGATTATAGGATTGTAGAGTAGTTTGGATAAGCTGTTACTCAAGGGGAGTAAGCTAGATATTGCTTATGATGTCCATATAACTAGTGCATGATTCACTATTGAATCTGTTGTGCTTGTATCTCTCTTATTGTATTATTATTTGGGTGTTTTGTCACAAATTTGACAAAGGGGGAGATTGTAAGTGCTATGGTCTCATGCTCCTTTGGTTGTCAAATTTTGATGTGTCAAAACATCTATCTGTGTCTTGTGTTTGTATGGTGTTTTATATGTGTTCAAGACACTGCATCAACACTTCATAAAATTAGATGTCTTCAAGAAATACAAAGTGTACTTCATTAACCTATAAATGTTCAAAGCTACAATGTTAAAGTTCAAGACTCAAGAAACAACTTCAAGACTCAAGAGCAACGCATGAAGTAGTTTTCAAGCTGATGAAGATTTTAAAATTAAAGCTACAACAAGTTCAAGATCTCAAGCTTAATAAGGTTCAAATGTCTACATTCGTTGAATGGTTGAAGTTCAATGTCCATACGACATGTTTCAGGTTTGAATGACCATTAGGTTGACCTTAGAGTAGGTCATTTCGGATACATAACTCAATTATATCTTTAATAGGTTTTTGGTCTATTCTAAGACCAGTCCTAGCACATGTTCGACCAGTCCTGGCATTGACTCGACCAGTCTAAGAAATTTCACGACCAGTCCTAAGTTGTTGAGAATTTTTAGAATTTTTTGTTACACCTACGACCAGTCCTGGTGGTCCTTCGACCGGTCGTAGGAGTGACTTTGACTCGATCTCGACCAGTCGTAAGTCTACGACTTAAAGTCCAGTAAGCAATTCTATGGTCTTACGACCAGTCGTAAAGATCTACGACCAGTCGTAGGTGACCCACGACCGGTTGTAGGTTCCCTAAGACCAGTCATGGAACGGCTTTCAAAAATCGCGCTCCTTATTTCAAATATCCGTTAGAGCTACGACCAGTCGAAGGTTCTTAAGACCAGTCGTAGATGCAATTTCTGCTTCTATAAATTGAACACGAATTTCAGAGTTTGATAATTCAATTCATAATATTTTCAAGGCTCCACTCTAAGATAAGTTTGTGTTTGTTTTTAAGCTATTTTGTGCATAATTGCTTTCTCTTTTTGCTAGCTTATTTAATTTGATTTTGTTTCTATATTCTAATGTTATTTGAAAAGAGGAATTACCTTATTCCTTCTTCTTGGAATCAAAATCAAATATAGCTACGCCCAACTGGTTAAAATCTAAAATTTATTAGAACTTAGAACCATATTAAAGTGAGTACTGAAAATTGAACTTTGACATTCAATCATCTACTCCGATTGGTTCTACCAGGCTGCTACGAAAAGGAGAAATCTAGGTATTTTACAATTCTGTGAAATTTCATTTCTTTTGGTTTTGTTTGAGGTTAAGCCAGAAAAATCTCATTGTGTTGGTTATCTAAGGAGAGCCAGAAAACTCAGAAAAGAGGGGTTTTTTGAATTGTGTAAGCCCAAGTGAAAAAGACACAATTGTAAAGGTTTTGGGTGAACCTGTGAAAACCTAATTGATAGTGAACGCTAATATCCCCTGTGTGAGGATATTAAGAGTGGAGTAGCATTCTGTGTGGTTGTTGAAAGACAGTTGGTGTACACACAGGCGAACCACTATAACTCTTTGTCTTATGGATTGAATGCTTGCTTAATTTTCATATCTTTTATCATTCAATTGTGTGGAATGTACATGTGGATGTGAATATTGTAACAATTTACATTTCAAGCAAGTGTGGGGATTGTTGTAATAAATTAGATATATATTTCTGCATTTAATTTCAATTCTTTGCTATTCATTCATCTCTATTAAAATTGAGTTCTTGATCCAAAAGACGTTCTAGAAATAAGGTTGTCCTACCATAAGCCCTTTTTTATTATGGTGTAAGGTTGTCCTTAGAACTGAATTTGTATCAATCTCTCAATACTTATTTATTAAGGTGATTTGATTTCAGCATTGTGAATTGATTTATAATTGTAAGGCTATTGATTTATTTTATTCCACTGATTTTATTTTAATTTGGCATAGTCCTATTCACCCCCCCCCCCCCCCCCCTCTAGGACATATAGCTTGGCCTTTTCATTATGCAACTCTTGCTCAATAAGTCCACATATCAGTACAGTTCCTCTCTGGAATTATCACCGGGGTTTAGTATACTTCAAATGGCACTGTCCCTCTCCCAGCCGCACAGTCCAAGTGAGCATAAAAAACCTCACTATCCGCCTAGCCAATAGTCTGTCAATACCTATCCGACACGTCGATAGCAGATCCATTCACGAGCTGGTCAAACTCAGCCTAGTATTACCCCCTACGCTCAGGCGGGTAAGGCCACACCCCCTCCCAACCGACCATGCCACAATGGGAGACATGGCCTCCTGGTATCTGGCACTCGAGCGCTCATGTATCCACTCGGTCTCGACTTTGGGGCATCTTTTGGTACCAAGAGGGTTTAAGGATTTTCACCTAGGTCCATCTATAGCAGCCCGATGCTAGAGCAATTTTTGGTGTCCCATCTGGTCATCCACGATATGTCTGTGGAGGCTACGGCCCTGATGTCACTAGGGCGTACAGTAATCATAATGCAAGATGCATGAGTCATACAATCCAGTCATGCAGCAATCCGGCGCATACTGTGTACTCATGTGAGACAATCTCTGCCTATCAAGGAGTCTCATAATCGTCATGCCCAATGACATATGCAATGGTCAACCACCTCTCATAACAAACATGCAGATGATGCGTATGGGCATGTATCATGATGCTATGTTGTCACATACACATAATCGGCATCGACAATCAGAATCAGTGAGAATGAGCCTAATAAGGCCTAAGGGAAGGTCACAATGTGGACATTCAACCATCATTGCCTATCAATGTGGACATTTAACCAACATTGCTCCCAAGGAGTAGCCCACATAAACATCAATACATACATCATGATGAAATCACACATCACATCGATCCTCATATACATTGCTTTGGGTCTCACACAAGGGCCACACATTTATCGCATTGGGCCTCACTCATGGGCCGCATATACATTACATTGTGCCATATCATATGGGCCTTACACATCGCAATGGGCCTCCGCACATGGGCTATGAATACACCTCATCAGGCTTCACAACCCATGGGCTTCAAATACACATTAGGTGGGCCCTACACATGGGCCTCAAGTACATCACAATTAGCCACAACCCATGGGCCTAAAATACATCTCAATGAGCCACGCCCATGGGTCTCAAATACATCACATTGGGCCTTGCTCATGGGCCTCGAATACATTGCAAGTGGCCTTAAATCTATTTCACGGGTAGTGTCACATACCTGGGCCTAATACACGTCACTATGGGCCACATCACATGGGCCGGAAATACATCACAATGAACCTCATCATATGGGCTGGAAATATATCTCAATTAGGGGTGCACATGGGTCAGTTTGGTCCGGTTCTAGGGTGAAACCGAAACTGAACCGTTCCCAACAATTCTAGGATATTTGGAACTGGAACCGGACCGTTGGCACCCCAGAACTGAACCGGAACCAAAACGTTAAAACCGGTTCGATTCCGGATCGGTTCCACGGTTGTGGGCTTTTTATAATCCAACCCATTTGTAAGCCCATGTCCATCCATGTTGTGGTCCATTTGATGAATGGTTTAGATATTGTATAAGGTGTACAAAAATACATTTATGAAAATAATTAAATTGTGCATTATAAACCATAAATCATGAGTCAAATATGGAAACAACAAAGGGTTCTTGATTCGGTTCCAAGTTCGGTTCTAGGTTTGGTTCCACAGTTCGGTTCTATGGATCGGATCCACTGTTTGGTTCTACGGATCGGTTCACAGTTCGGTTCGGTTCTACATACCCCCAAACCGAGAACCGAACCGATGTAACCCTTTCTTTGATTTTTGGAACCAGTGCACTCTAGAACCGGGCCAAACTGGACCGTTTGGTCAATTCCGCTCCGGTTTCACGGTTCTATCGGTTAAATGTGCACCCTTAATCTCAATGGGCCTTGCCCATGGGCCACGAATACATGGCTACACCAATTATGATAATCTTATACTACAACCACTTCACATGTCACATAGTTAATAGCTCATATTCGGTGTCGCATGGTTAAGGGCCACAACAATCATAAATCTACTTAGACAAGTAGTCACACGATTGCCCCAATTTCCATACAGTTAGGTGGGCTATAAAAAATCAAGCACTCACATTTGGTGGTCCACACAACTTCCACCAATCCACACTACTAGTTGGGCCACCCAAGATCCCAAATTCCTATAGTGTAGTGATCCACATGATTCCTACCAAATGACGGTCTAAATGAGGAATAACCATTACAATGGGTACCATGAAAATGACTTAGATTGTAGTAAATATATAGGCAGCCCCACACTCTAAAATGATCTAATCAAAATAGATGAATGGCTGATAAAACATGTATGTTAGGTGTCCCGTGATCGGTTTAAAAAGGATAGATGGATGGATTTCTCACAAGTATTACTGCAGCTCTAGAAAATATTTAACGGTGGACAAATGCTCAATATTGTTCCCATGGAATGAGATTTGGATCTGATTAGTTTATGGGACTACACCCTAAAATGATAAGAATAAACCGATGAATGGCATGGATCTACATCATATTACAAGGTGGAATCCATGGTCAAGGAAGCGTTCCAACATATAAGGGGCACAGTAAAGCCGAAGAATTTCCAATAGTTGTCACCAATGTTTCTACTTACAGCGTGGCCCACCTAAAATTGAGTTCTACTTCATCTTGTATCCATGGGCAGGAGGTGGGCTCGCTTCCCAAGTGACTGAAAAATATATAGGCAGTGTGGGTATACAACACATGCACCTAGGTGGGCTTCATATGCATCGCATTATGTCCAGGGAAGCTTTCATCGGTAAGCATGCAATTCCCTTTCCTTATTATTATTATTATTATTATCATTATTATTATTATTATATTTTGTATAACTGTGGGTCTCATTGACATGGTGGGGTTCACCCCATGAACAATTCATATAACAAACAACATCATAGTTGATACCACCCACTAGATGAATGACATGGATATAAGGTACATACGTCGGGTGGGACTTATAACACATGGATGGTCTAAATGATGGACGACTGGGATGTAAAATACATGTAACGAGTTGGCTCCATGATCTAATGGCAGACCCAATTTTGGTGGCAGTCACGCATCACAGTAGAACACAAAGGATTTAACCGTAGGGAATTTTATTCCCACTGTTTCTTATAGTGTGATCCACCTAAGGTGTGGATCTGCCTTATTCTTTTACTCATGACTTAAAATGGTCTGAAGGAGTGGATGAATGGCCCAGATATACTTTTCATCATCAAGGTGGGCCCTAGAAAAATTTAAGTATTTTGAGTACAATTTTCACTGTCCAAGTGGCATGGCCTACATGAATTTCTAATCGGCCTGATTTTTGGGACCATACAATAAATGGGGCTATTAAGATGGATGAATGGTGTGGATTTAGCACATACATCATGGTGTGGCCATGATCGGCCCACAAAATTTTACCCCAAATGTGGACGTCCAGGGAGGACGTCACCACCTTCACACCCATTATTTTATTTTAATATTAATATTATTATTATTATTAGTATTTGTATATTTCTCATCAAGGTGGGTCACTTGAGAGATCCAGTCCATCCATTGTGTGTGTCCCACTTGGTGGAGGGGTCAGTCCAAGTTTCAGATGGATAAAAATTTCAGGTGAGCCCCAGCAAGTACTTTTATATGTTTTACCATGTATTCACATGATTTTTTATGGTGTGGACCACTTGAGTTCCATGTACGGCTGAAATTTGGGGGTGACTCATTTTTAAAGGGGACCCATCAAATGCACGGTGTAGATGCTCAACATGCATCATGGTGGGACCAGTGGTGGGACCCACCGTCCCTACCCGTTCCAGCATACAGCAGCCGCTGCAGTGTCCCTGGATGCTCGTACGTCAGCAGCAAGGGGTATATGTATTTTAAAAAAATATATTTTTTTTTGTGTTTTGTTATGGTTTTTCATAGGTGGGGTGCACATAAAGACAATCTAACCCATCTGTTGCATTTCCTGGCTCATGACAGATCAAGAGACCCCAATATTTGATGTTCAGAAACATTTCAGTGGGTCGTAACAGATTTTAATAGTTAATATCACTATTTCCTATAATGTGGTCCGCTAGATATTTGTATTGGCTTCATGTTTTGGTTCAATGGATAAAATGAGCTGGGGAATCGAATGGACGGCATGGATCAAATATATACATCATGGGTGAGGCCCGTTGTGGACCCACACCTCTTCCCTTCCTTTTCTTTCAAGCGGGCAGGGGCGTCTGGATGCTGCAGCAAGCAGCATCCAGCCTTCGTCTCTCTTTTTTTTTTGGTGTGTGTGCACGTGTGTTTGGCCAGCATAATGGCCTCAATTGGGATGGTTTGGATGGTCTACAAAATTCTAGTGGGGCCCACAATCAATGGGTCCCACATAAAGCCTATAAAAAAATTTATTATTATTATTATTTTTTAATTCTTTTTATATGCATTCTCCTAAGAATCCACACCATTAAACACATCATTATCACATTATCATCACCATTATATGTATCATCACTATTCTCCCATGAATCCACACCATTAAACACATCATTCTCCCATGTATCCACACCATTAATCACATAAAATCGTCACCACTTAATGGCCCACCAAGATCACTCTCTCTCTCTCTCTCTCTCTCTTTCTCTCTCTCTCTCTCTCTCTCTCTCTCTCTTATGGAAAATGATGAAATGCTAATGGATGGAGAGGTATTTATAAAGAAATGGATAAATTTTTTGTTAAGTTAGGCTAATGTGATTAATATTAGCTTAGATTAGGATTATGGTAATTAATTCATGCTTTGTAATTAATATTGAATTAAAAGAGCATGGGATGGCATGATGTGATGATGTCATGTATAGTGTATGGAATGGAGAGGTGTTGACTTGAGGTGTACATGAGAGAGGGAGGGGTATGGGTGTGTGACATCAAACACATGGGTAGAGATTCTCTCACTCGTGTGTGGCATGTACATGTGTGTATCACATGTGTTATGCACATGTGTGGAATAAAATACATGGCGCCATGCGCACATGATACACTTATTATTCTTCACGGTGTATCTCACTAACGGAGTATCATACCGACGCACGGGTGGTACCTCCACGATAGCGGCGACGGGGCGGTCGATATGAGATAGGTTTCGAGGTCTTGGGGTTCCGGTCAATTGGGTATGTACTATGAATGGTCAATCTAGGTCTAGCTAAGGGCATCGATCATCATGCACATATGCATGGAAAATGGTACGGAATCTTTACATCCACTGTGATTTTTATTTAAGTTTTCATTTGAGGATTAGTGCACCAGTTGAGTAGCGAGACTCACTACTAAAGTGACGTCACGTAGTTATGTCAGTCCCACCATGATGTATGTTTTGTATCCACACTATCCATTCATTTGGAGAGATCATTTTAAGGCATGAGCCAAAGAATGAATCAGATTCACAACTGTAGTGGACCCCACCACAAAAAACAATGAAGACAGTACGCTCACCATTAAAAACTGATAAGGGCCACAAAAGTTTAAGATCAAGCTGATATTTGTGTTTCCGCTTCTTTAATATTTGTGTTAACTTATGAACAGGTTATATCTCAAATACAAATCACCGTGGACCTTAGGAAGGCTTCAACGGTAGACATCACTCTCCTCACTATTTTCTATGGTGGGGTTCACTCCAGCTTTGGATCTACCTCATTCTTTTGATCATGCCCTAAAATGATCTCTCCAAATGGATGTACAATGTGGATACAACACGTACATCATAGTGGGCCCCACAGAACTTGGTGGTGTCACTTCAGTAGCGAGTATGGCTACTCAACGTGTCGGTAGCTAATCCACCTCTAATTTCTTTCTTCTAAAATTTAATTAGGTCATGTCATCTCACAAAAATTTTATAAGACAAAAAAATATATTTACAAAATCTGCTTGATTAGCAAGGAATATTAGCTACGGCCCAGGATGAGTGATGTCCGTAGGATCCTCACCGTGGGCCCACCTTGATCTATGTGTTATATATCTACTCCATTCATCCGTTTTCTCATATTATTTTAAGACTTAACCTGAATCGGTACTTATGATCAGGTCAGATTCAGTTCGAATTAATCTACGACAGACCCGAACTTGGATTGGGTAAGGCATGTTGGACTCCGTACCGAGTCAGGTCGAGTTTAGGTTAGGCCTATTTCAAAACTGAATCGAGTCGGATCGACCCTAACTCGGTTTGAATCGACTCAATGCCCACCTTTAACCTACATTATATAGGGCACAATTCAACATAGGCCTTAAATCATGTGGGGCCACCGAAAAAATGACAGGATTCATTAGACAAAGTGACGAGGTTATTAGACGAAGTGACAAAGTTATATTAAACAAGTGACGAGTTTACCCGATAAAGCAACATAATTCCACTAAACAAATAATAAGGTTAAACGAGACAAAGAAAATAGGGTTTCATTAGATAAAGTTACAGATTCTCAGAAAAAGTGATGGACGTTGCCAGACAAAGTGACCCAATTCCACTAAACGAAGTGATGAGGCTAGAAGACAAAGTGATTAGGTTTTACTAGACAAAGTTGTGAGGTTGTCGGACAAAGTAACGAGGCTGTTGGACGAAGTGACAGGGTTCACTAGACAAAGTGATTGGGTTACTGGACTGTAACGTCTCGGAAAAGTCCGTACAAAGACCTGAGTACCACCTCAGGCAGAAATCGCTAAGGACCAAATCCTTTAGAAATTAGGCGAGAGTTAATTAGTGTTAAACTAGATTTCCTACCAAATTAGCACTAATCACTTTAAATATGATCTGTAAGACCTAAAACTTATAGAATCATTGACGCTAGGTTACCCTAAAATTTAGGATCAAACTCTATTCCCGGTTGCTCTCAAGAGCACATTGAAACTTCGTATCGGATCATGGACCACATGTCGAAAGTCTGATTTCTACGAAATTATATAATTAAGATCGCCTTGTTGGACTTGACCATCACCTCAGAAATTAAGTCCAGATAATGTCCCGAAGCTATTCGCTTGAGTCTAAAGCAAAGTGGGTGAGAAACGCGAATATCTTTAGAATTAAACTCAAACTTAAGTAATCTGAGTCGTTCCGTTTGCTGGCAAGTTGTAAGGATTATGACCGTCAGAATCTGACCCAAATACACCCTCAGATCAGGAGAAATTTCCCATACATGGCAGTGTACTTGTGGCCGTGATCGAGTTTCGGTGACCGTTGAGCTTAAGTCCGACCGCATATAGAAAGGGGGCCTCCAGAAGTGCTTTGTTGGATCGGAACAAGCATCCTTTAGCTATAACCTAAGTATACCTTGGCCCTAAGGTCATTTCCATCAGTTTTAGGCCTATATAAGGACCTTAAACCCTCTCTCATTCACTCCATACGAATTTGGGAAAAACCCTAGGAGAGAGAAGAGAGTAAAGAGAGAGAAAGTGAGAGAGAAGTTGGTGGAGATTCCTGGTATTCCACCCTGCCTCTTCCCGTGCTTATTTATCACTACCGGATCGCTATTCCAGCGATTTCAATTCCACTATTGGGTAAGAAATCCTAACCTTAATCCATTCTAGGATTTTAAATAGTTGAAATGATGAAAGAGCTAATCTAATTCATGTTATTGGTTGTCATTCTGCCGGTGATAAAGACTATGTGTTTAAAACGAATCCATTACGCGTTTACAAGGGTAAGGTGCAGACTATAAACGTATATATTATGGTTTTCAAGGCTTTCAATGTCGGTTAGTGATTTATAACTGACGTGGGAGCTATTTCACATGCAAAATGCATCGTCTATTTCGCCTTACAATTATATATGAACTATGTGGAATATAGTGTATTCTATGTATATGTTGAGATGTTTGAATATGTATGGAATTTGGATTTGTGCCTAACATGATTATCTGTCGTGGATATATGCTTATTATATATGCGACAACTCCTTAGCGAAAGGATTTGCCCTAAATCATGTCACAGCCAATATACGTTATATATGTTAAAGTGTGTAGCCCAAGTGTTTGTGGAAATGATTAAATGAATATGGAACCCGGATTCATGCATGCCATGATTATCCGCTGTGGGTATATGCGTGTGGAATACGGGACAACTCCCTAGTAAAAGGATTTGGCCTAATACATGTGTAATCAACATACATCATGTATGATGATGTATGTAGTCTAAGTGTTTGTAGAAATGTCTGAATGAGCTAGTTGTTACTAAGGAGTACTTTGTATGAGGGTTGAGATATGAATCTCAATTACCTTAAACATGTGTATGATTTCCTCCATGTACGTTACATTATAATGTCTGTTTTATTTACGGAATGAATGTGGGTGAAATCATGTTTGTGTTGTACTTTACAACATGTTCATATGATTATAAGAATTGAATTATTTGTTCATTACTGCTTTAACTGTCTCATATGATTACCTGTTGAAATTGAATGAGGTTGGGATTATGATATAGTCCAGACAATCGGTAATAGGCCCTGATTTGGTGGTTAAGGTTGTTTTCACCACCTTGGACGTGTTCAGTGAACCTGAGTCGCACATTGATCGTCGGCAGTGGTTAGGCCACACGGAGTGCTCACGCACTTCATGTCGATCAACTCGATTGGCCCGATGTATGTTCACCATGTTTGGACGTTACTGCTTGAACTAGGGTACCAAACTCACCAGTGGAATCCTCGTTAACCTTGGTACCTCGATCTGCTAAGACTCATAGCCGGACATGGTGGTATAGGACACTGTGGTCGAGCTGTCGACCTACGCTGAGGCGATGATCCTCCCCATAGTGACCAGTGAGCAACACCACCTCGTGAGCCGAATACGGTGGTATGGAACACTGTATTTGAGCTGTCAGCCTACACTGATAAGGTGACGAGCCCTTTCTAGTGACCTCGAGCATACTCTGAACCTGCATTGAGGCGACGAGCCTTTCTGTAGTAATCAGAGTATAAACTAGGCCTACACTGATCAGGTGATGAGCCCTTTACAGTGACTTAGAACCGCAACATCGTATGAGAGTTACTAGGACTGACGACCCTAGGATGGATCATTGTTTGGGAAATGACATAAGGGCGGTACCTTAGTTTCTCAATCCTACTATATGAAAATGACTAATAAGAACTTGGTAATCATGTGCATGCACCACATTACGTGTGCATTTGACGTAACAGGTCAAGCACTGAGGAAGGGTTGCATGCGCGATCATGAGATGAAGTTGCTAAGGGAGTGTAGGCGAGGGCATGTATCATTATTTCATATCATTCTTGCATTAACAAGAGTATGTAGGACATGATTGTTGTACTGCTTTATTATTACTGCTTGATTGAATTGATAACATGTTAACCTTTGCTTTATTGTTCCACTGAGTTGATCACTCGCTCCCACGTTACGGGACGGTGTTTTAAACACCAACTAGACTCTGTCTTGATTACAGATGGCGACGCGACTCCTGAGGCGGAGCTTGACTTTTGTGATGACGAGGAGGCATTCTCGTACATGCAGTATTCAGGCGGGTTCATGTGAGCCGTTCTGAATCGACGGGGCTTCAGGGTTCATACTTTGTAGAGGACTACCATTTTGAACATTTTGTATTTTGACACAATACTTGTATTTATTGACCTGACAACGCTTACATACTTTGGGGACCTATACTGGTTTATACTGTTATATAATTCGTTTCAGTCTTCCGCTTGTGTATTACAACTGTCCCTGGATTATGTGTTGCTATTTGGCTTAATCTCACTCATGTTTAATGCACTAACACGGACATCATTTAATCATCATTATCTATGTTGCATAAGTGATGCATTAAAACTCGGGAGTTAAATCTTTGCTCGACCCCCAATTTTTAAGGTATTACATGGACAAAATGATGGAGTTTTACTAGACAAAGAGACTATGTAGTAACACAAAGTAACAAAGGTCTACTATATCAAGTGATAAAGTTCTACTAGACAGAGGGTGATGAGGTTGCTGACATAGTGCCTCAATTTCACTAAATAAAGTGAAAGAGGTGTTAGACAAAGTGACAAGGTTCTACTAGACAAAGTGATGTGATTATTGGACAAAGTAACGGGGTTCCATTAGACAAAGTGATAATATTTTACTAGATAAAGTGATGGGGTTGCCAGATAAATTGATAGGGTTTTGCTTGATAAAATGACGAGTTTTGGAATAAAGTGACTTGGTTCCACTAGACAAAGTGACGATGCTACTGTGCAAAGTGAGAGGATTTCACTAGATAAAGTAGCGGCTTCCCAAATAAAATGATGAGGTTTCAATAGACAAAGTGACGGGTTCATTTGACAAAGTGATAGGGTTACAGCACAAAGTGACGAGGTTACAACACAAAGTGATGGTGTACAATAGACAAAGTGACGAGGTTGCAGTACAAAGTGACAAGGTTCAGTAGACAAAGTGATGGGGTTGTAGCGCAAAGTGACGGGGTACAGTAGACAAAGTGATGAGGTTATAGTATAAAGTAACGGGGTTCAGTAGACAGTAACGAGGTTGCAGTACAAAGTGACGGGGTTCACTAGATAAAGTGACGAGGTACAGTAGACAAAGTGATGAGGTTGCAGCACAAAGTGACGGGGTACGGTAGACAAAGTGACGATGTTGCAGTACAAAGTAATGGGGTTTAGTAGACAAAGTGATGGGGTTACATTATAAAGTGACGGGGTTCACTAGACAAAGTGACGGGGTTGCAGTACAAAGTGATGGGGTTCAGTAGACAAAGTGACAAGGTTGCAGTACAAAGTGACGGGGTTCAGTAGATAAAGTGACGGGGTTGCAGTACACAGCAATGAGGTACAGTAGACAAAGTGACGAGGTTGCAATATAAAGTGACGGGGTTCAGTAGACAAAGTGACGAGGTTGCAGTACAAAGTGATGGGGTTCACTAGACAAAGTGACAAGATTGCACCACAAAGTGACGGGGTATAGTAGACAAAGTGACAAGGTTGGAGCACAAAGTGACGGGGTACAATAGACAAAGTAACGATGTTGCAATACAAATTGACGGGGTTGCAGTACAAAGTGACGGGGTTCACTAGACAAAGCGACGAGGTTGCAGTACAAAGTGACGGGGTTCAGTAGACAAAGTGACGGGGTTTAGTAGACAAAGTGACAAGGTTTAGATTGGATTTAGTCGTAATAAATAGACTCTCTCCACTATTTTCTGTGGTGGGGTCCACTCGAGTTTTGGATCTGATTCATTCTTTGGCTCATGCCCTAAAATGATCTCTCTAAATGGATGGACGATGTGGATACAAAACATACATCATAGTGGGACCCATATAAATAGGTGACATCACTTCAGTAGCGAGTCTCACTACTCAATGTGGCGCTGAATCCCAAATGGAAACGAAAGCGGATTGGCTACTCCCCTACCACCAGCCCGGTGGTGGTGATGGTCGGTGCTCTGTGGGCCCCACCATGATGCATGTGTTTCATTCATTCTGTCAATCTATTTTTACATATAATTTTAGGGGTTGATCCCAAAAATGAGAGGAATATAAATCTCATATGGACCACACCACAGGAAAACAATGGTGATTGGATATCCATCATTAAAGTCCTCATAAAGCCCATCGTACTGTTTATTTGACATCCAATCTATTGGTTTGGTCATAAAGGCCCAGATGAAGGGAAAAAATAAAGATCAGCTTGATCCAAAACTTTTATGGCCCCCAAAAAGTTTTTAATGGTCAACGTTCATTCAACACTGTTTCATGTAATGTGGTCCACTTGAGATTGGGTTATACCTCGTTTTTGGTCTCAGACCATAAAATGATCTAGAAAAATAAGTGGACGCATGGATGAAATACATCATGGTAGGCCCACATAGCACCGAGTGGCAGGGGAGTAGCCAATCCATTTCTAATGGAAACCGTGGACGCGGATTCACTTGGGGGAAGCCTTTTGCATGAAGTTCCAGCACTGGGATGTATGGAGGGGTCCATAGTGATGTTTATAAGAATTCCAATCCATTCATCCATTTTTAGAGCTCATTTTAAGACATGTAACCAAAAATTAGGATGATTAAACACTCAACTGGGCCATACAAGATGAAACCGTGGAGAAAGAAATTCCTACCGTTGAAACCTTCCTAGGCCTCTTAGATGTTTATATGCCATCCAAACTATTTATAAGGTCATTTTTACTAAGATGAAGTGAAAACACCAAAATATTAGACCGATTCAAAACTTTTGTGGCCATATAAATATTTCAATGGTGGATACTAAATCCCCATTGTTTCCTCTTGTGTGGCCCATTTGAGTTTTGTATACACCTTAGTTTTGGTATGATGTCTTAAAATGATATCTAAAAATGGATGAACGGGTTGGATTTATCACAGACATCGTAGTGGGCCCATCCGGAATCCTTGCAAAGGATTTTACTGCAAAAGGCTTTGGCAAGAAATCCGCATCCCCGTTAGACACGTGAAATCGGATTGCGTACCGAGTCTTATCGTACTGAGTAAACTCTATTGGGCCCACTGTGAATTCATGTGGTTTATCCACACCGTCTGTCACGCCCCAAGCCTGGAGACGAATAGCTTCCGTGATGCCCCGAATCCGGCACTCGACTTCCATACACTAAGTCCCGAGTTCGACGCACCACAAGGAAGATTTTTGACTATTTTTTTTGTATATACATATAATAATACCTGAGCATGAAGATCCATAATCAAAATACCAAGCAATACTCTCCATTATAAATCTTGGTGGTTACAAGTACAATACTTTCCAAGGGTACACGACGTCAACATTGCCAAATCGAAAAATAGATACAATGCATCGAGAAAGCTAAGTCTTCCAAGCTACTCCTGCCCTGAAAAAAAAAAGGGAAATAGGAAGCTTAGGCAAAAAACCTAGCGAGTACACACGTGTGTGCAGTGTGTTGTACATGCAAGCAAGATGGATATGCCATAAAGAAATCATGTATGGTGAAAGGCATATAGTACGTAAAGTATGATGTCAATACTAATGCCAATGCAATACATATGCATCATAGTAATACTCCAAGTCAATGCTACTAGCATCACCAAGTCATATTTTCATTTCTCCTATACCACAACCATAACCGTATTACATGCATCCGTAATCACATCATCATCATCGTATGTCATGCCATAATCATACAATATCGAAAATATTGGTAAGATCATGAATCATACGATATCATAGTAAGCGGAAATACTGACAGGTCCATGAGTCATACAATATCAGAGTACGCAATACAGATCAGCTATGTGAATGAGGAGTTATAAAGAGCCAAACATCAAATGTCGAGGATGCATACAATACAAAATTCCTGATGAGTTCACGAATACTGTCAGTTGTATCTAAATATAGAAACACAATAACCCAAAATGTCATATGTTGTAGATGTAATGCAATATGCGGTGTGAATGGAATGACCATGCTGGAGTGAATCCGGGATGATAGTACATAGTATAGCAGGCTATAGGGTCCATCATAAGGGACTTCTATCCAAACCAGTCTCATACCTAAATTTGGATAGTCAGACTCAATGTGGTAAACTCCTGATCTCAAATTAATCACGTGCCCCAACCAAAATCCTAGCCATTGCAAAGGCACACATAAGAAATAGTTGAGCACTATCAGCCCAAGTGAATGAATGAATATGCAACTCCTACCCAATAAGTCCACATATCAGTACGGTTCCTCTTTGGGATCATCACCGAGGTCTATTACACTCTATGCCAGCTTGCTGCCCCTATCCGAGCACACAATTAGGTAAGTGGAAGAGACCTCACTATCCACCTGCCAATATCGAACCCGACTCGTCTATAGCGGACCCATTTCTCAAGCTGGTCAGACTCAACCTAGATATTGCCCCCTCACTCAGGCGGGTAAGGTCACACCCCCTCCTAACTGACCACGACACAGTGGGAAATGAGACCTACTAGTATACGGCCCTCATGCGCTCATATATTCACTCGGTCTCGACGTTAGGGCATCTCCTGGCCCGGAGGTTTAAGAATTTTCACCAAGGGACATCTATGGCGCCTATATGCTAGGACCAAACATTTTCAGTGTCCCATCTGGGCATTCACGATATGCCTGTAGAGGCTACGGCCCTGATGTCGCTAGGGCGTACAGTAATCACAATGCAAGATGCATGAATCATACAATCCAGTTATGAATCAATCCTGCGCATACCGTGCGCTCATGTGGGATAACTCTGCCTATCAAGGAGTCCCATAAACCACCGAAACTATGGCATATGCAATGGTCAATCATATCTCATAACAAACATGCAGATGATGTGTATGAGCATGTATCATGATGTTATGCAGTCACATACTCATAATCGGTATCAATAACCGTCATCGACAGTCGACCTCGACAATGTGGACATTTAACCAACATTGCCCCAAAGGAATGACCCATATAGAGTCTAACATATAATGGACCCATGGCCTCACATAAGGCCAACTATACAACACCAGGGGCCTCACTCAAGAGCTTAATACACATCAAGATGTGTCTTTCACATGGGCTTAACATACATCACAATGGGCCTCATCATATGGGTCAGAAATATATCACAATGGGCCACTCATACGGGCCTAATATACGTCACCATGGATCATGACCCATGGGCCCCAAATACATCACAATGGGCTATGACATATGGGCCGAAATTTTATTACAATGGGCCTCGCTAATGGGCCATAAATACATAATAGGTGGGCCCCGCACATGGGCCTAATATACATCAAGTGGGCCGCACACAAATGGGCCTCATACTCATCAAGTGGGCTACATCATTGGGCCACACTAATGGGTCAACCGCTTTACTAAACTTTCACATAGTCAGGCGACCAGTACCACAATTTCACATAGTTTAGCAGTCACCTAAGCACCAAGTAATCATATGGTTGAGTGGTCACATAATGTCACTCTACTTGCCATTATTAAATGATTTAAGGTCACATGGTTACTTATTATAACTCATACATCTATGGGCAACTAATTTATTAACCTCCCACATGGCCAGGTTGCGGATACCATAATTTCACTTAGTATCCTGATCTAGTGACTGCATCTCAAAGCATCTAAGGCACAATCACAAGCATACCCACTATTCCCGGTTACACTAACTCTTAAACTGTAACCACTCAATACTTCATATGGAAAATGACTCAGATTCGATGTCACGTAATCAAGAGGCCAAAAACTAATTTCCATCACATCAGATATAGTTTAGTGGTCCCCGCATCTGCCTCATTTGTGAGCATAATGTAAGGGTTGTATTTATGTCCCATGACACTGAATTGAGGGTCACTCCATTATCAAGTTGTATAATCTAACCTATATCATAATTCTCATGACTAAGAAAATCTGCACGTACAACCCGATTGTTCATGGTTTGGGTGACTATGGCTATACCCATAAGCACGTGGTCATAACATTGGGTGGTCAATAATGCCACCTGACTTCATGTAGTTGGTTGAACTTGTGTGAATTTTGAAATCATACCATTAACCGCCCACATATACTCCACAATTGCATTTGATTAGGTAGTCATACATATGTCACATGCTCACACGATTAAGGGGCCAAATACATATCGCACCCTCACACATCTAGAGTCTACCTAATTGTTATAATTGAACATGTTTATGATTTTAAACACATGTCATATGATTCTACTACTTAGGACCGCACTCTAACCAAAGTGCCAAGTGGTGAAAGGTTGTGCACTCGTTATATAATTAGGTAATCTAAAGCAGCAACATAATACAATGTATGTCACATACCAAGTGGTGAAGGGCTATACACACAACACAATTTCATATGTTTCAATATAACGTACATTTAATACATGTGGATCACGAACTCTTTCCAAAGAGGGCCAATGGTTGGCCCAAACAAGACTACTACTGATGGGCCCACATGACATCCACTCAAAACGGGCCTTAACATTCTTAGGCCCACACATCAATGGAATTCAAATGGGTTCTATATGGTGGAGAAATTTTAACAGAGATTACTACCATTCACATATCAATCCAATTTGCATAATTAATAGGCCACCAATCCATGGTGGGCCTGGGGCTAATAAAAATCAAGTCAATCTATGGCACATGTGGGCCACGCCACACACAAAAATTGAGAGGATTGCCCTCCATTAAAACTTTCATGATTACTTGTCAGGCCACTGAGGCGTGGATCACAAATCCAGCCCATCCATTATGTGTGTACCACTGAATTGAGGGGTCAGTCTAAGTTTCTAATGCATCCAAATTTTAAAATGGACCCCACAAGTGCTTTCATATACTTGAGCTCCGAGTTGCATGAACGGTTTAAGGAGATTAATGGGCTGATCTGTCCGTTGGACTACTTCTCAAGATTTTTAATGGCTGAAATTTAATATGTACGGTTAATTTATGGCCATCATCACATGTATGGAGTTTCGAGTCAATCGGATGACGGGAACCATGTGATCTTGCATTCTGAACCATTTTCGGGCCTTTTTAAACGTGAACAGCTTGATTTCCTCAGATCTCTGGCATGTAAATTCTTCAATATTGGTCCTCTGGAGTCCGTCCCTTGCTCTGGTAACTTCGGCACGTCAAATTCATGCTTTTAATACTCTTTTTCAATCAACGCTCCTTATTACATCCTGCAACAAAAACACAATTAAAATATGATGTTAGGCATTATCATGTACGTAAAATAAGGCAATAATCGGGGTCCGATATGCAATATTTGACCCTTATCATAACCCCCAACCAGTATTTTGCTAGTCCCGAGCAAAACATGCGAAAAGTAATTTCAGAAATAAAAGACAATTCCTGTAAACTCAAGTGACTTGTGAACAGATAGTTGAGATGTGAAAATTCTAAGATTCATGAATGGTAAGTAGAATTTTCTCTTGAAATCAAGCTTACATTAAACTTCATAATCAAGTTCAAAATATTAATCCATTAATTAGAACAATTTGAAACATTGAGTTCCATGAGTGTATAGTGTAATCTTGACTTATAATCATTAAAAGATCCAATTGTCAATTTCATGATATCATTAGTAATTAACAACAGAATTCATGACAACCAAAACTTGAAACCAAAACATGCCAATGATTAACTTTTCAGTCTACCAGCCTGTGATATTCTTTATGAACAGTAACTCCAATGAGGGGAATCAAATTCTCACCTATAGGGAGCAAACCTATGGTGAAAACTTGTCGCCTAACTTTTTTTTTTTTTCATATGTCAACTATGGAGAATCAAATCTACATCTATAGGGAGCAAACCTATGGTGAAAACTTGTTGCCTAACTTTTTTTTTTTTTTTTCATATGTCAACTATGGAGAATCAAATCTACACCTATAGGGAGTAAACCTATGGTGAAGATTATGTGACTTAGCCTTTCTTTCTTCTTCTTACTAAATGATTTTTTTTTCTTTTCAGGCCGGTTCTTTCATGCTTAGTGATTATCAGGTTAATCATTCCATGTGTAAGCGAGATGTGATATATGAAATCATGACTCAATCAATGTTTATAACTTCTAATCATGGGTTAACAATTCAAACTTAACTGTGAAATCTACCAGACAACTGAATCCAAGAGTCATAAATTACTCACATTCTGTATCTTGTAATTTTAAAATCACAACTATCCTTCAAAATCACTTCAAATTCATAAGAAATTCCAGAAAAAAATTTAAAAATTTTCACAATTTTGCTCAAGACCAAGAAAATACTGATTAGGTAACCTAATCTCCCACCCCCAACCTAAAACCTACATTGTCCTCAATGTAAAAGAAATAAGCATGCAATGCACATGGGACAATGAAAGTAAAAGAGGAGTGATGAAAGATAGTACCTGGATGGAGAATCAAGAAGCTTTCAAAAATATCAGCGTAAAAGCGAGTCAGCACAAGAGAGAAATCAGTAAAATACAAAAAATAAAAGATCCTACTTATACCACTTTCGCAGGTGCTCTCGATTGCATTTAGCGTATGCAACAAGCCTTTAAACCCCTAGGTTACCCCTAGTGGACGAGCTGTAGTCTCGTGAGGGTTTGCAGTAATGTTACCCACAAACATTGAATTAACTAAGTAGGAAAAAGAAATAAAATGAAACGCTGGGTTGCCTCCCAGGAGCGCTAAGTTTAACGTCTTCAGCCAGACAAGAACGGACCATGAATTAACTAATCTTTATAACCAGGGTCCGCCAAAGAAATTACCTCAACACCTTGATTAACCAATCCTAGACAAGTGATGTGAGTTCTCATGAACCATGCTATCTGAAATGAGGTAACTGATACTGTCGTCAAATAATTTAAGAACTTCTGCTCGAACGACTTCTTCCATGTTAGGATCACGCTTCCTTTGCATTTCACATGACATTTCCACAGCATGATCCATACATACAGTGGGACATACTCCCTGTATTTCTGCTATCTTCCGTTTAATTGCTGCCTTATTTGCTCTAAAAACATTAAGCAGTCACCTCTCCTTTGCCTTCTCAGAGTTAGAAACTGTGCTGTCAGGAAGAGTCTCAGAGAGATGAAGAGGTTCCACTTTCGCTCTCCAGTTTTCAGTCTCCAATATAGGAGTAGAGTCGAGCAGTGCATTGACTTCATGGATGGGACTATCTATGTCAAAATTCATGCCATATTGTGCTAAGCAGGTCTCAAGTGGATCTTCAAAAGATTTACGGAAGGAGTCCTGCACTAGACTCTCGATCATGTCCACTTCAGATATGTCATCCAAATCTGCGGATTGTTGTCCTGCATTAAAGACATTGAGTTTAATATTCATGTTACCAAAGGACAACTTCATAACTCCATTTCGGCAATTTATAATAGCATTAGATGTGGCCAAAAATGGACGACCCAAGATGACTGGGATCTGACTATGAGGATTCTGGACAGGCTGAGTATCTATAACTATGAAATCCACTGGAAAATAAAATTTATCAACCTGGATTAGCACATCTTCAATAACACCCCGGGGCACCTTGACAGATCTATCAGCTAGTTGTAATGTTATTTTAGTCGGTTTCAACTCACCAAGTCCTAGCTGCTCATAAACCGAATATGGTAACAAATTGACGCTCGCCCCTAAATCAAGCAATGCCTTCCCGATCTTATGATCTCCTATGCCGCAAGAAATAGTGGGGGCTCCTGGATCCCTAAATTTAGGAGGGGTGTTATGTTGAATCATGGAGCTGAGTTGCTCTGCAAGGAAGACTTTCTTATGAACATTCTGCTTACGCTTTTGAGTGCATAAATCTTTAAGAAACTTAGCGTAAGCAGGGACTTGCTTGATAGCGTCAAGCAACGGGATGTTGACTTGCACTTTTTTAAACACATCCAGGATTTCATCAAAGTTGTTTCTTTTCTTTATTGGTGTCAGACGTTGAGGAAAGGGTGCTTTGGGCATGTAGGGTGGCACATTAGTGGCTCTTGGAGAGTCAGAGAGCTTTTGGACTTTGGATGCATTAGTGTGTCTCTCTGCTTCATCTTGATCTTCTGCTTTGGAATTTGATTCATCCTTAGGCATCTCTATTCTGTTGTCAATCTGTTTGCCTGACCTAAGGGTAGTGATCGATTTAGCTTGCTCATGATATTGCCCTTGGTTGGAATTAGAGCCAATCTCATACTGTCCCTTTAGATTAGCCACAGGTTGGCTAGGGAACTTGCCCTTCTCTCTCTCACTCAATGTGGCAGCAAGTTGACCCAACTGTACTTCCAACTTGGAAATGGATTGCGCATTTGCATGTAAGCTTTGCTGGTTGGCTAGTAAGGTTGTTGGCTGTCTTTTTGGAATTGGAGAGAACTTTGCATAAAAAGATTGAGTGTATCCTCAACAGATGGTTTCCTTGATTGTGCAGGCAGTTATTGATAATGCGGAAACTGTTGAAGTTGTTGACTGTCAACTTGGGGGTGGGGTTGCATGGGAGGATTTTCAAATGGTCCTCCTTGTTGTGGTCCTTTTGCCCAAGAGAAATTTGGATGCCTACCCCAACCTGGGTTGTAAGTTTTTGAGTAAGGATTATTCCCAGGTCTTTGAAAAGTGTTCATTGCATGTACTTGTTCAGAAAGAAGTTCTGGGGATGCTGCACCAGATGGACAAGACTGCATAGGATGGGCAGGACTAGAACATATGACACATGCCTCGACTTGAGTTGTTTGTGGAGGTCCATTATGCAACATCAGAGCATCAACCTTTTTTGTCAGGCCATCAATCTTGGCATAGAGATCTGGTGTGACTCTTATCTCATATATACCACCTCTCTTTTGTGGTTGGGGACTTCTGTCACCTCTATTTGAATAGTCCCATTGCTGAGAATTTTCGCACAAGGTTTCAAAGAAGTTCCACGCTTCGACATCACTTTTAGTCATGAATGACCCTCCACTGGTGGCATCAACCATGCGACGGTTCTGGGGTGTCAAACTGTCATAGAAATATTGAACCTGTTGCCACTTTTCAAAACCATGGTGTGGACATTTAAAAAGTAAGTCCTTCCATCTTTTCCAACATTCATGAAAGTGCTCTCCCTCTTTTTGTGTGAAATTGGTAATTTCCCTACGGAGAACATTAGTTTTGTTAACAGGGAAAAACTTATTTAAGAACTTCCTAGACAATTGGTCCCATGTAGTGATAGACCCAACTTCTAGATAATTCAACCATGCTTTCGCCTTATCCTTCAAAGAAAAAGGAAAAAGGCGCAAACGGATCGAATCGTCTGAAAAGTTTTGAAACCTAAAGGTAGAGCAAATGTCTAAGAATTCTTTCACATGATGATATGGGTCCTCCTTGTCTAAACCATAAAAGGAAGGCAACAACTGTATGACCCCAGTCTTGAGTTCAAAGTGTGCTGCCGTGGTGGCGGGCAACACTATGCATGAAGGCGCATTGAATTGGACAGGAGCTGAATAATCTCTAAGAGCTTTAGTTCCATTCTCTTCCACCATTTCAAATAAGATGTTTCTAAATCTTCTACGAAAAGTTCTTTCTATTTTAGGATCAAAAGGTGCTAGTTCTATGTTCAGAGATCTACGTCCTAGCATAAACTATGTTATTGCAATGTACGAAAGAAAACTAAACTAAGAAGCAACCTAAGAGAAATAAAATTAGAACTAGAAACTATGAGATTCTAAAACAAGTTAAAACTATGTAAATAAGAATGGGAAGAAAGAACCCGGAAAAGGAGATGATTGATGTCAAAAGATTTAAGAAGCTCCTCCTTCACTTAGTAGCTTCCTTCCACAATTCCTGTAAGTAAAAACAAAAACAAATTAAGTTTCCTAAAATAATGATAGAAAAATCCTAAGCAACGGTTAATTTCTAAAAAAGAAAGTTTCTAATCTTAGAAATAACAAGCTAAGTTAGTTTCTAAAAAGGGAAGAATTTCTAAAACTAGAAAATAGAAAGTTACTTGAAAGAAGAATCTAAATCTAAAATTAGAAACTAAAAAATTTCTAAAAAATAAAATCCTAATTCTAAAAATAGAAATTAGAAAAAGTAAAGAATTTAGAAAGGGATTACCAAATTAGAAGTTTATTTCAGGACCCTACAAAACAGGAAATAGGTTAGTTTCTAAAATAAAGAAAAGAACTCTAAGTTAGTAAAATCCTAAGCTATGAATTATGATAAGAGAGAATCCTAAATTCAATTTGAAACGAAACAATCGCCGACAACGGCGCCAAAAACTTGATGTTTTATTTAAAACAACCTGATTTAAATGATTTTTAAACTCGCAAGTATACGAATCAAATGTAGATACGGTATGTGTTACGAGATCGTTCCAACGAGGACTGGTCGTCACAATTCAAATCTGTGATTCTCCTTAACTAATCCAACAAATAATGGAGCGAATTACTAAGCACAATTCTATAAAAAAAACAATTGAGAATAGGGAAGAAAATTCAATCAGATAACGAGCATTAGGACTTTCGAATCCACCCCTAATTATCCTAACCCTTGTTTTGTCTGTTGATTCACCTTAATCTAGATTGATACCACTTATATAGAGAAAGCACAATCTGTGTCCTTAATCGAGCATACAGAATGTCTAATTCCTTTAAGCAATGCCATGAATAACATATCCCATGTCCTTGGTCGGGCACATGAAATGTACAGTTCATTAAAGCACCCTGTTTCTTCCTCAATAGAAAACTTGTTCATGATCAGACACAAGCACCTAGAATAAGCATCCAAACAACATCCATATATATACTTTGGTCAAGTTCATGATGGAGAAGTACAGAATTCAAACTAATCAAGCCCACTTAAAGAAAGAAACAAATCAATCAAGTTAAAGTAAATTCAACAAATAAAAGAGCTAATCAAATTAGGGGCTTCATCTCAGCCCTAGCTGAGGGATTAGTAACCCATAAAATCTATTAAAAAGATGGATAAATAAAATTCATAAAAAGGGAATATTAAACCAATCTCTCTCTCTCTCTCTCTCTCTCTCTCTCTCTCTCTCTCTCTCTCTCTCTCTTCTCTTCTCTTCTCTTCTCTCCTTTCTTCTTTTCTCTGGATCTGCTATTTTCCTCTGGATCTGGAATTCTTCAATTTTTAATGCCCTTCCTCACGTTTTGTAACTCTTTTTATAGCTGATGGAGTGGCTGGAGTGGTGAAAATCGGTTTGGAAAGGCTGTCGCCTGCGCTATGCCAAAACCTTTCGCGCATGATCAGTTCGGACCCCTCGAAACATAGCATTTTCCTCGCTCAAATTCCAAATAAACACCGTCCCCTAGGACTTTCTTGGGTCCTCTACATGATGTACGGTTCAGATCTACCATATGATCAAAGATGGTGGCCCACAATCGCCTGGAAAATCGGATTTCCTAATATATGCGAAATCTTTCGCACCCCTTGTTGTCGTGATCGGTGGGCCCCACAGAAGTATTTTCTGAAAAATTCACCCCATCCATTGGATTCAGGATGAAATTTCAGTTAAGAATAGGTAGTTTTGAACGTCCATTGATGCATCCCAGAGAAGAAAACACAAAAAGATCATATTTGAACGTTGCAAGGCAGCCCTTTCGTGGCCTCTGTGTCACACACATGTACACGCATGGTTGCAAAGTAGCAACATGGTTTTGTAGTATTCGCTGTCATCTACAAGATGAACGGCTTGGATGAGCCGTACGAATGACGTATGGGGCCCACAGTCAGCAGCAAAACGAACCAGCGGCGTCATTCATTCTGCTCGAAAGCAAGCGATTGCCGTTTTGAGAGAGAGAACCATGGGTCGGAAATTTGTTTGAATTTGGAAGGTGGTGTGGTGGACGGCTTACCTACATTGTACATGATGTACATGCACCATATGCAGGGCCCATTATGATGTTTCTATGAAATCTGCACCAGTCATTCATCTTCTCATATTATTTTAGCCGTCAATACCAAAGTTGACGCAGTTCCAGATATCAGGTGGGCCCCAAATTAGAGATTAATGGGCTGATCTGTCCGTTGGACTACTTTCCGAGATTTTTAATGGCTGAAATTTAATATGTACAGTTAATTTATGGCCATCATCACATGTATGAAGTTTCGAGTCAATCGGATGGCGGGAACCATGTGATCTTGCATTCTGAACCATTTTCGGGCCTTTTTAAACGTGAACAGCTTAATTTCCTCAGATCTCTGGCATGTAAATTCTTCAATATTGGTCCTCTAGAGTCCGTCCCTTGCTCTGGTAACTTCGGCACGTCAAATTCATGCTTTTAATACTCTTTTTCAATCAACGCTCCTTATTACATCCTGCAACAAAAACACAATTAAAATATGATGTTAGGCATTATCATGTACGTAAAATAGGGCAATAATCGGGGTCCGATATGCAATATTTGACCCTTATCACAACCCCCAACCAGCATTTTGCTAGTCCCGAGCAAAACATGCGAAAAGTAATTTCAGAAATAAAAGACAATTCCTGTAAACTCAAGTGACTTGTGAACAGATAGTTGAGATGTGAAAATTCTAAGATTCATGAATGGTAAGTAGAATTTTCTCCTGAAATCAAGCTTACAGTAAACTTCATAATCAAGTTCAAAATATTAATCCATTAATTAGAACAATTTTAAACATTGAGTTCCATGAGTGTATAGTGTAATCTCGGCTTACAATCATTAAAAGATCCAATTGTCAATTTCATGATATCATTAGTAATTAACAAAAGAATTCATGACAACCAAAACTTGAAACCAAAACATGCCAACAGATTAACTTTTCAGTCTACCAGCCTGTGATATTCTTTATGAATAGTAACGCCAATGAGGGGAATCAAATTCTCACCTATAGGGAGCAAACCTATGGTGAAAACTTGTCGCCTAACTTTTTTTTTTTTTTTCATATGTCAACTATGGAGAATCAAATCTATACCTATAGGGAGCAAACCTATGGTGAAAACTTGTCGCCTAACTTTTTTTTTTTTCATATGTCAACTATGGAGAATCAAATCTACACCTATAGGGAGCAAACCTATGGTGAAGATTATGTGACTTAGCCTTTCTTTCTTCTTCTTACTAAATGAATTATTTTTTTTTCAGGCCGGTTCTTTCATGCTTAGTGATTATCAGGTTAATCATTCCATGTGTAAGCGAGATGTGATATATGAAATCATGACTCAATCAATGTTTATTACTTCTAATCATGGGTTAACAATTCAAACTAAACTGTGAAATCTACCAGACAACTGAATCCAAGAGTCATAAATTACTCACATTCTGTATCTTGTAATTTTAAAATGACAACTATCCTTCAAAATCACTTCAAATTCATAAGAAATTCTAGAAAAAAATTTAAAAATTTTCACAATTTTGCTCAAGACCAAGAAAATACTGATTAGGTAACCTAATCTCCCACCCCCAACCTAATACCTACATTGTCCTCAATGTAAAAGAAATAAGCATGCAATACACATGGGACAATGCAAGTAAAAGAGGAGTGTGGAAGATAGTATCTGGATGGAGAATCAAGAAGCTTTCAAAAATATCAGCGTAAAAGTAAGTCAGCACAAGAGAGAAATCAGTAAAATACAAAAAATAAAAGATCCTACCTATACCACTTTCGAAGGTGCTCTCGATTGCATTTAGCGTATGCAACAAGCCTTTAAACCCCTAGGTTACCCCTAGTGGACGAGTTGTAGTCTCGTGAGGGTTTGCAGTAATGTTACCCACAAACATTGAACTAACTAACTAGGAAAAAGAAATAAAATGAAACGCTGGGTTGCCTCCCAGGAGCGCTAAGTTTAACGTCTTCAGCCAGACAGGAACGGACCATGAATTAACTAATCTTTATAACCAGGGTCCGCCAAAGAAATTACCACAATACCTTGATTAACCAATCCCAGACAAGTGATGTGAGTTCCCATGAACCGTGCTATTTGAAATGAGGTAACTGATACTGTCGTCAAATAATTTAAGAACTTCTGCTCGAACGACTTCTTCCATGTTAGGATCATGCTTCCTTTGCATTTCACACGACATTTCCACAGCATGATCCATACATACAGTGGGGCATACTCCCTGTATTTCTGCTATCTTCCGTTCAATTGCTGCCTTATATGCTCTAAAAACATTAAGCAGTCTACTCTCCTTTGCCTTCTCAGAGTTAGAAACTGTGCTGTCAGGAAGAGTCTCAGAGAGATGAAGAGGTTCCACTTTCACTCTCCACTTTTCAGTCTCCAATATAGGAGTAGATTCGAGCAGTGCATTGACTTCGTGGATGGGACTATCTATGTCAAAATCCATGCCATATTGTGCTAAGCAGGTCTCAAGTGGATCTTCAAAAGATTTACGGAAGGAGTCCTGCACTAGACTCTCGATCATGTCCACTTTAGATATGTCATCCAAATCTGTGGATTGTTGTCCTGCATTAAAGACATTGAGTTTAATATTCATGTTACCAAAGGACAACTTCATAACTCAATTTCGGCAATTTATAATAGCATTAGATGTGGCCAAAAATGGACGACCCAAGATGACTGGGATCTGACTATGAGGATTCTGGACAGGCTGAGTATCTATAACTATGAAATCCACTGGAAAATAAAATTTATCAACTGGATTAGCACATCTTCAATAACACCCAGGGCACCTTGACAGATCTATCAGCTAGTTGTAATGTTATTTTAGTCGGTTTCAACTCACCAAGTCCTAGCTGCTCATAAACCGAATATGGTAACAAATTGACGCTCGCCCCTAAATCAAGCAATGCCTTCCCGATCTTATGATCTCCTATGCCGCAAGAAATAGTGGGGGCTCTTGGATCCCTAAATTTAGGAGGGGTGTTATGTTGAATCATGGAGCTGAGTTGCTCTGCAAGGAAGACTTTCTTATGAACATTCTGCTTATGCTTTTGAGTGCATAAATCTTTAAGAAACTTAGCGTAAGCAGGGACTTGCTTGATAGCGTCAAGCAACGGGATGTTGACTTGCACTTTTTTAAACACATCCAGGATTTCATCAAAATTGTTTCTTTTCTTTATTGGTGCCAGACGTTGAGGAAAGGGTGCTTTGGGCACGTAGGGTGGCACATTAGTGGCTCTTGGAGAGTCAGAGAGCTTTTGAACTTTGGATGCATTAGTGTGTCTCTCTGCTTCATCTTGATCTTCTGCTTTAGAATTTGATTCATCCCTAGGCATCTCTATTTTGTTGTCAATCTGTTTGCCTGACCTAAGGGTAGTGATCGATTTGGCTTGCTCATGATATTGCCCTTGGTTGGAATTAGAGTCAATCTCATACTGTCCCTTTGGATTAGCCACAAGTTGGCTAGGGAACTTGCCCTTCTCTCTCTCACTCAATGTGGCAGCAAGTTGACCCAATTGTACTTCCAGCTTGGCAATGGATTGCACATTTGCATGTAAGCTTTGCTGGTTGGCTAGTAAGGTTTATTGGGTGTCTTTTTGGAATTGGAGAGAACTCTGCATAAAAAGATTGAGTGTATCCTCAAGAGATAGTTTCCTTGATTGTGCAGGCAGTTGTTGATATTGCGGAAACTGTTGAAGTTGTTGACTGTCAACTTGGGGGTGCGGTTGCATGGGAGGATTTTCAGATGGTCCTCCTTGTTGTGGTCCTTTTGCCCAAGAGAAATTTGGATGCCTACCCCAACCTGGGTTGTAAGTTTCTGAGTAAGGATTATTCCCAGGTCTTTGAAAAGTGTTCATTGCATGTACTTGTTCGAAAGAAGTTCGGGGATCTTTGCACAGATGGACAAGGCGCATAGGATGGGCGGGGACTAGAACATATGACACATGCCTCGACTTGAATTTGTTTGTGGAGGTCCATTATGCAACATCGAGCATCAACCTTTTTGTCGGCCATCAATCTTGGCATAGAGATCTGGTGTGACTCCTATCTCATATATACCACCTCTCTTTTGTGGTTGGGGACTTCTGTCACCTCTATTTGAATAGTCCCATTGCTGAGAATTTTCGCACAAGGTTTCAAAGAAGTTCCACTCTTCGACATCACTTTTAGTCATGAATGACCCTCCACTGGTGGCATCAACCATGCGACGGTTCTGGGGTGTCAAACTGTCATAGAAATATTGAACCTGTTGCCACTTTTCAAAACCATGGTGTGGACATTTAAAAAGTAAGTCCTTCCATCTTTTCCAACATTCATGAAAGTGCTCTCCCTCTTTTTGTGTGAAATTGGTAATTTCCCTACGGAGAACATTAGTTTTGTTAACAGGGAAAAACTTATTTAAGAACTTCCTAGACAATTGGTCCCATGTAGTGATAGACCCAACTTCTAGATAATTCAACCATGCTTTCGCCTTATCCTTCAAAGAAAAAGGAAAAAGGCGCAAACGGATCGAATCGTCTGAAAAGTTTTGAAACCTAAAGGTAGAGCAAATGTCTAAGAATTCTTTCACATGATGATATGGGTCCTCCTTGTCTAAACCATAAAAGGAAGGCAACAACTGTATGACCCCAGTCTTGAGTTGTGGGCAACACTATGCATGAAGGCGCATTGAATTGGACAGGAGCTGAATAATCTCTAAGAGCTTTAGTTCCATTCTCTTCCGCCATTTCAAATAAGATGTTTCTAAATCTTCTACGAAAAGTTCTTTCTATTTCAGGATCAAAAGGTGCTAGTTCTATGTTCAGAGATCTACGTCCTAGCATAAACTATGTTATTGCAATGTAAGAAAGAAAACTAAACTAAGAAGCAACCTAAGAGAAATAAAACTAGAACTAGAAACTATGAGATTCTAAAACAAGTTAAAACTATGTAAATAAGAATGGGAAGAAAGAACCCGGAAAAGGAGATGATTGATGTCAGAAGATTTAAGAAGCCCCTCCTTCACTTAGTAGCTTCCTTCCTCAATTCCTGTAAATAAAAACAAAAACAAATTAAGTTTCCTAAAATAATGATAGAAAAATCCTAAGCAACGGTTAATTTCTAAAAAAGAAAGTTTCTAATCTTAGAAATAACAAGCTAAGTTAGTTTCTAAAAAGGGAAGAATTTCTAAAACTAGAAAATAGAAAGTTACTTGAAAGAAGAATCTAAATCTAAAATTAGAAACTAAAAAATTTCTAAAAAATAAAATCCTACTTCTAAAAATAGAAATTAGAAAAAGTAAAGAATTTAGAAAGGGATTACCAAATTAGAAGTTTATTTCAGGACCCTACAAAACAGGAAATAGGTTAGTTTCTAAAATAAAGAAAAGAACTCTAAGTTAGTAAAATCCTAAGTTGTAACGCCTTGAAAATCGGGGGTCGAGCATAAACTCAACTCCCGAGTTCCAGAACATCACTTATGCAACAAAATGAATGATGATTGAATGTTGACTATATTCGTGCATTGAACATGAGTGAGATTAAGCCAAAACAACATATCATACTCCAGAGACAGTTAAATCGCAAGCGGAAGACGATGATAGATAGATAAAATATATAAACTGTGATGAGTCTCCAGAGTGTGATAACATTACTAGGTTAAATAAGTACAAGTACAGTTCTAAAATATACCAAATGTGTAAGTGTAATATCTTCTATCCCAAGTACCATAGCCCCGTCAATGCAGTACCAGGTCTTCAGAGACCCGTCAGAGAGTTACATAATAGGAGAACTCCTCCTCATCACCATAGAAGTAGTCCGGCTCTGCTTCATAAGCATCGCCATCATCTGAAATTCAACAAATCTAGTTGGTGTGTACAACACCGTCCCGTAACGTGGGAGTGAGTGATCAACTCAGTGGAACAGTAAAGCATAGGTTAATATGTTATCAATCCAATCAAGCAGTAATGATAAAGCAGTACAAATCAAACAATTCTAACTACTCTTATTAAGTGCGAGAATGAAATGACATGATGCTGTATGCCCTTGCCAAACCACCCTCATGCGACATCATCTTACGTTCGCGAATGCTTAACTCCCTCAGTGCGCCACATCTACTAAGCACATGCGGTGCGATGATGATCATGATTACCGAGTTATTATTAGTTCATTTCAAACAGCAGTATTGGGAAACTAAGGTACCTCCCTTGTATCATTCCCAAACATGATCCATTCTAGGGTCGTCAATCCTAGTTAATCTCATACGATATTATGGTTCGAGAAGCATAGCGAAGGCATCGTAAAGGGCTCGTCACCCGTCAGCACGGATACAGATCTCACCGTATGCGGTTCAATTGCTGGCCGTCAGTTCGAGTACAGGTCTCACCGTACTCGGCTCAATCACTAGCCGTCAGCTCGAGTACAGGTCTCACCGTACTCGGCTCAACTCATACTCTAGTTGCTGTGAAAGACTCATCGCCAATCACAGACCCTTGGAGTATACTCGAAGATACTACGGAGGACTCGTCGCCCGTCAGCACGAGCACATGTCTCACCGTACTCGGCTCTCGCCGTAAGTATCGACAGCTCGAATATCGTGTCCCATACCACCATAATCGGCTCACGAGTCTGGTTGCTCACTGGTCACTACGGGGAGGCATGTGGCCCCAGCGTAGGCCGACAGCTCGACCACGGTGTCCCATACCACCATGCCCGGCTCATGAGTCTTAGCGGATCGAGGTACCATGGTTAAAAGGGATTTCACTGGTAAGTTTTGTACCCTAGGTTCAAGCAGAGGCGACCAAACATGGTGAACATACATTACACAAATCGGGTTACTTGACGAGCTCGGCTAGCTCGAGCGCACAACAAGTTGAACGACATGAAGTGCATAAGCACTTCGCGTGGCCAACCACTATCGCCAACCGAAGTACGACTCTGGTTCGTCGAACACATCTCACGTGGCAAATGAATCGCAACCACGAATTCAGTGCGGTACCGATTGTCTGGACTATAATCATAGCCCCAAACACAATCAAGTGCAGATAGATAAAGCAGTAGTGAATCAAGATTCCACTCATACAATCAAGGTATGGTATTTTCCGTTTAGGGCTGCCAGGGCTGTTGCACGCACTCGTTGCTCCACTCCCCCATCACCCATGACGGATCATACAACGTAAATATAAATTTAAACATATGCATTACATAGTTATAATCATAAAGCAGTTGAGCATGTTATGAATCACAACACAAGCATGAGTTTATACATGTTCAATTCCTAATCACACAACAATCCAAGGAGATCATACACATAGTTAAAAGAGGTTGAGAATCACATCTCAACACCCTTATACATTACAATTTGCTAACTACTACTCATTCAGACATTCCAAGAAACACTTAAACAAACATACATCAACATACATGACATATGTCGATCACATAGGCATTAGGCCAAATCCTTTCCCTAGGGAGTTGCCCCAATCATAACACGCATACACCCACGACGGAATTCATGGCAAGCAGGAATCCAAGTTGCATATTCATTCAGTCATTTCCACAAACACTTGGGCCACACATTTTAGCATATGTGGTGTATATTGGCCGTGGCGTGATTTAGGGCAAATCCTTTCGTCAAAAGGGTATCGCCAATACAAAAATCATGAATCCATGACAATTCGTCATGGCGAGCACGAATGTGGATTCTATACTCATTCAATCATTTTCACAAACACTTAGAATACACTATTACAACATACATGTTGTATGTTAGTAAAACATGTATTAGGGCTATCCCTTAGCCAAGTGGGTATTTTATCCATGTATAATATATTACTACAGCAAATAATCATGATAAATTCATCTCCCAATATTTATACGTATACATTATTTTCTAGAATACGCATTTTCAACATACATAGTGTATACAAGTAAACATGTATTACGGCGATTCCCTTCGCCAAGCAAATATTTTATACGCACATAATATATTGATACGACAATTAATCATGACAAACACATCACTAAAATATATATGTATACGGTACTTCTTACAATACCGTATTTCTACATACATAGTGTTTATTAGTAAACATGTATTTAGGCGAATCCTTTCGCTAAATAAGTATTTTATCCATACGTCATATATCCATACGTCAAATAAACATGTCAAACAAATTTCCAAAAAAAATACGTATACGGTATTTTATACGAATACCTAAAGTATGTGAATTTCCAAATTCTACAATTCTAATCGAAACAGAAAACGGAAAGCATTTTGTACATGTGCAATTGCATGCAGTTCATGAATCTATCATTATCTGACATTGAAAGCGTTGAAAACCATAACCTATACACCTAAAGTCCGCACCTTGTGTCATAGAATAGAATCGTAACGAGTCGATAGGTTCGCTAAGGTTCCGTATACGGGAGTTTGGCAACCTAAAGAACGAAACAGGTTAGCTATTTCATAACCTGTATCCTATACATCTCAAAACAGGTCTAGGGTTAGGGTTTATTACCTTAAAACGGAGTCGGTATCCCCGAGAAAGCGTCTGGAAGGAGGCGGTGCAGCCCGTGGAGCGGCAGGGAAGTACGGCAGGGAGTTCCTCCCACATCTCCCTCACTTTCTCTCTCTTTTCCCTCTCTCAAATCCAAATTCGTATGGCTGGAATGGGAGAGGGTTTAAGGTCCTTTTATAGCCTAAAACCTTCCCAAAATAGACTCAGGTTCAAGGGTTACTGCTAATATAGGTATTTCGTCACTTTTCCAGCTCAAAAGAGAGGTTCTGGTGGCCCTCCTTGAGCCAAATGTCAGACTTAAGCTCACCACACATGGATCTATGTGGGATTACGTTTTCGACTTGATCGGATTCCCAGATCGCACGTGGCGGACCACTTTCAGTTCAACGGTCAGTGGGCCACGATCCGAAATTCCAAGCACATGTAAATGTTCCTGAAATTTTTCTTAATCCGAGGGTGTAATTTAGTCTGATTCGACGGTGCAGTTGCTTATCTTGATGCGTAAGCGAATGGTGCAGATCACTATTCCGGATATTTATTTTGTAAAGGGAATAGTGTTTTTCACATACCTCGCTCAGGATCCAAACGAAGGGCCGTGGGACATCACTGGACTGATTTTTGAGATGATAGTCAAGCCCGGCCGAGGCGGTCCTAAGTCCTTAACTTCGTATTGTTCGGACTCCGATGTGCGGTCCAGATCAGATACGGAATTTTGAGATGCTCCCGAGAGCAGCCGGGTAATGAGTTTGATCCTAGATTTTTGGGTAACCTAGCGTCAATGATTCTACAAGTTTTGGGTCTTGCAGATCTGTAACGCCCCGAATCTTCAGGACCCGAGTACACGACCCGTTTCCCAAAAACCCGAGTGTTAACCTTAAAGGATGGTCAAATATATTTTTTTCTTCTTTTATCAGAGTAAGCAGATGAGCGTAGAATGGACAAGTAAGTATAAAGGAAAGTTTCATTATCATTTAGAATATACAAAAGAGTGCCCATAATGACTTATACAAACCAACGTCTCGCATATAACAAATACAAGAATCCACATGATCTAGTACAAGAAAAATAACATAAGAATGTAAACATAAGCCACAAGATCGCATTGACTCCTCGAGGTAGATGTAGTCATGCAACCACAGCACATGTGCAGGCTCCTCATCGCTTGAACACGAAAGTCACTTAAGTCACCTGTGCTGCACATTGTACGGTTATATATTTGATGGATGAGTGGCCAACTCGGTGTGAACTCCCTCAAGATTACACACCGCCGCATTAGGTAAGCATAGTTATGAAATAAAGCATACAAAACAAGTACATGATGCGGATCTTATTATGTGCATGGATGTATGGAATGCGTTCACGCCCGGGGATGCTCATCGTGCGGACAGGGGCCGCCGCCCATGCAATGCGTTCACGCCCGGAATACTCATCCGTGCGGACGGGGCCGCCGCCCATGCAATCATCGAACCTGGGAAACATCAACCGGTCGGAACAATACGTACATCACGTACGATAGCAATAGATCTTTGGTACGTGCGATGTATGCATGATTAACCAATCCGTTATTAATCCAATTACACTCGGCGGGTTTAATAAGCTCAAAGGTCACTACGGGAGCACATGGCGGCAGAGCCGACAGCTCGGGCATAGGTCCCATACCACCATCCCGGCTCATGAGGCTACCACCTTAGGATGTTTAATGGAACCCTGTCGACTAGTGGCCAATCATATTACAATATATGGGGCTTACCATCACATGGTTGCACGGTATAAAACATCGAACCCATGTAGGGAAAATATCAAATAAAACTACGTAGGGGCGAGTATCAAAATATGCCACATAGGGTGAATATCAAAACCATACGATAAAGACCATCCTTCAAAACCATTGGGCACAACAACCCTGGATGGTAGGCCCACATCAATGATCCATCTAGACCATCACTCAATAACCACCAAGTCGAAGGTCTATTACGATCACAACTAGTCAAGTTACATCCCAAGTATGGGTGTACATTCATATGTGGGAATTCCTCACTAATGTACCAGTTTAAGTTCCGTAAGCAATCCACAGATAATCCACAAGCATGAACAATTATACAGGATAATCATAAAGCATGTTAGACAGCAATTCAATTTCCACCAGCTAACACATGTGATTATAAAGAGAGATATCAATTATGAATTTAAATAAAAACTATAACTTAAGCTAATGAGAAGATGGAAAGCTCAAGGGGAAGAATCATCACCTTATAGTTCGAATCGCCTACTAGTGTTGCTAGAGAATGCGTGTTTCCTTAGAACCAAACCCTACCATAAATCAGGATGTACAATTAGATCCAAGTTCTACATACCACCTAGGGTTTAAGATCATAGCTTAGGGTTATCTTTTTAGGGTTTTAGGGTTTTATTTTAGAGTTTAGTTGTAGCTAACTCTAGAATTTGAATTATAGTTGGTGTACAATAAATTAAGTGTTGATTTAAATAGTTAGAAAATAATTATCGATCTTAGTTTATAATCAATATAAATTAAAATAGTAGTAACAATTGTTATGATGATGTTAAATACTACGATCCATTACTTAAGGATAATATTTAAGAGAGATCATTGAACTACCACCATTTGATAATTATGATTTTTAACAAGTCCAATGAAAGAAGATGGGAGGTTGGCATACCTCCGATGGCCGGTTGGAACGTGGCCCAGAAAGATTTATGGGGTGGCCCACCTGTTTCAAACAGCGTGCGGCCCACAGCTTCATGTGGTGAGGCCCAACTGTTTCAAACAAGTTGCGGCCCACCGAGTTTTGAAACTCAAGTGCGGCATGGCAAGGGTGGCCCTGTTCACTCCCTCTCATCCTTCCTTCAACACGCGTCCACATCTGGACTCGGCAAACTCGACCCAACCCAGCACGACTCAAGCAGATGGCCGACAGGCGGAGTGCGCCACCAGCAGCAACAGTAACAGCGGCCTTGAACCCAGCTCGACCCAACCTCATTTCCCACTCTCTCTCTCTCTCTTCTATTGAAATCCCAGTAACTCCAGGCCCAACCCGGACCCATACCTTGAGACCACCTGACTCGGCAATGAGGCAGCCAACAACCCAGCCCAACTCAGTTCGGTTGAGTTCTTTTTGCCGCACTGTGATCAACCTCCTTCTTCTTTCGTTTCTCTTCCTTTTTCCCGTCCTTTCTTTCTTTCCTTCACTTCTTCCTCTCACTTTCTTCTTTACTCGGGAGGTCCGACCACATCGACGACCGAGCTCGCATGCCGGTGAGCACCACAGGCCATGGCGCGGTCTGCTGATCACATGCCTCACCTCTCTCCCTCGTTCTTTTTCTTTCATTTTCTTCCTTTCTTCGCTCTTCTCTCATCCATTTCTCCTGTCATCTACGGCACTAAGAGCAGCTCCCACAGGACCAAACCTCACCCCGACTGCGTCTGACGCAACATAGAGCGGTCGGAAAGATGACCGCTGTTAATGGCAGATTTGGAAACGCCACTCCTCCCTTCAATCTGTTTCGATCAGGTGGTTCCTATGGGTCTTAGAGAGCTTCCAGATAGGCTCTTTCGAAGCTTGGGAGAGACTTGGGTGGTGGGTTTGGAAGGAGAAGGAAGCGATCGATTTTCGAAGGTATGGCTGCTAGGGACAGGCCAGCGAACTTTTCATCGTATTTATCCTCTTCCCTTGAAGCCCTAAGCTTCACAACACCGTTGGATGGATGGTGGACGGTCGGGATTATATCCTACAGTCCGGTTTTCACAAAACCGTGGGAAGGAGCCGAAACCATCCCTGGTTTCAGTTGGAATGCCCTAAGAAATCGGACGGCTAAGATTTCTCCTAAATGGAAGGCTGGGATTGGAAATGGATGGAGCACGCGGATCGCCCTCGTGGAAGCAACAGTTTTTCTATTTTCGGAAATGGGTGTGTTTGAGGCCTGACTTGAGGCTGACATCGTGTGCACGTGCGTGAAATCAACGGTGGATCGAACATGGTTTTGTTCGAAGAACGGGTCCTTTACAATATGGACGGTTCGATCATCCAAATGGGGCAAGGTGGTGGGCCAATGATCGGAGGAACGGACGGCGTCCGTCGGTCATAGAACGGAGAGAAAGAGAGAGGAATCTCTCTTTTTCAGGTAAAACGCGGTCAGCCCGCTCTGACCGTTCGGCGGTTGCGGTGTGGCGCGGGAGCACACAGTTTGTGTACTCCAATATCTGGTGTGGGGTCCACCGTGATGTTTGTGATGAATCCACACCGCCCATTTTCTTTGTCAGATCCCGCTAGGGCCCAGACAAAATAATGGGCCAGATCCTAAATTCAGTGAGCCATACGAATCAATCTCAGGTCCTAATGGTGGGTTCCCAATGATCTATTGGTCGGATCAGTCCGTAATCGAAGGTTGACGGTTAAAAGAGTACAAGGGTTCATTTAGATGGCTGGGACATAGGTTCTATAAATTCAAGATACTAAATGCTACCTTTTGAACATTTTTAACACCTATTATTATTATTATTATTATTGCTACTATTATTATTATTATTTATTTCCTTTATATATTTTGTCATATATAATTTATATTATCACAAATTATTACAATATATAAATTACGCAAATATCGATAGCAAAGATTAATATATATATTAGTTGCATATTATTTGCATGGTCATATATGTGTTATGTTTTAAGTTTTATACAAGTCATTAAATTGTTTGAAATATGTTAGTCATTATAAATTTTCTAGTATATTTTATTTTTACGTATTACAAATTCCATAGCTTGTAATTTATATTAATGATGTTGTAAGTATATGCATTTAATATGGGTTATAATCACATATCATTTTAAAGTGAAACGTTAAATATTTATATAAACAGTATTTCATAGCGTATATATATATATATATACATATATATATATATATATATATATTTGAGTTGTATTATTTTCTTATATTTATATTAAATTAAATAAAAGGGTAACACTTTCAATCTTGAAAAGTACGGGGTGTTACAAACTACCCCTTAAAGAAAATCTCGTCCCGAGATTTGGTAAAACGCATCCGATTATTAGCATGATGAGTGACTGTGTACCCCATATCACCTATGTCCTAGCGTGATATCGAAGCTTGGGTTTAAACGGCCCATAGGAGAAATTTTTTATTATTATTATTATTATTATTATTATTTTATTTTATTTTTTCCAATCTTTCATTCCTTCATTTTAATAAGTCGGACGATGTATGTGCCTAGGTATGAACCCAAGAAGCCATATACAGGTCTACCCCCCTTAAAGAAGATTTTACCATCGGGATTCGACAGTGGTTGTCAAACTATTAAAGTTATTAGTGGTTCGATTTTCATGAAGGCGCATCTCGTTGCTTGTCAACCTTTGAACTTCTCATAGTATTGGCCTAGACCATAACTTCATCTGGGTGGCTACTGATGATACCCCTTTTCTTTTTTTTTTTTTTTTTTTTTTAACTCTCTGTACTCTAATGTTAATTCCCTGATATCCAAAATACAATACAATTTTTGGGTTTTCAGTGTTCGAGCTGCTACGAATAGATGGTTGTAGTGGGTTTGAGTCTGATACATCGATCCTTTGCCTACGTAGAACAGAGGATTACTAGTATCAATTCATAATCCTACTAAATCTCGATCCTTTTCTTGATCTGGGTATTGAGATCATTGAGGCTTACTAGGACTTATAATTTAGGTCAAACCGCGCACTCATCGCATAAACATGATTCCATCAATCCGTGATCTCGATTACTCTAATCTCATGGAAAATATTATTTAACCAATTATTTTCGTAATGAACAAGGCTATGTGGCCCATTACGCTTCCAATGCGCACTCTGATTGTCTAAACACATCATCTTAAGGCCAAGGTTTCTAAATGAAATCTAAGTTGGAAATTTCTAAACCCCACTTAGGATTTCAAATTTACTCCTAATATGCATAGCCTAGAGTTGAAATCTAATCCAATTATTATTATTATTATTATTATTATTTTTTTTTCACCCCTAGCCTATTCTAAGTGCTGGAAATTTTGAGGAATATTACTTCTAGCTACTGAGATGCTTTGGGGAAATTTAAATTATAATTTCTAGCATGATTATTTTAGTTTAGGGGATACTTATGTGCGTTCTAATCTACAATGTGGTGGTAAGGGATTTCCCGCATGTCTAAGTCCCTTTTTTTTTTTTTTTTTTTTTTTTTTTTTTTTTGCCGAATGTTGTGACGGTGCTACCTCTACCAATGAGATTTTTGAAAAGTTTAGATCATTCATTCTTAAAGAAAACAAAATTGTTCACTTGGAAGTCAAATATAAGAATTAATGTCCTGACATGTGTACATCATAATGAGTACACTGGTGCACATTTAATTTCTACGTCCAAGCAACCATTTTGGTAGTTCTCAAGGAAACTAAAGTTCTTGTTTCTAAGTTCAAACGACTGAACCCAAATGTTCAAAGGGGTCCTGAAAACATTTCTAAGTTTTACGGTTATCCAACAACTTTCCAGGGGGAATGTGCCCAAGTTCAAATGGCTATTCTTATCATTTCTAAATTCTTATCATTTCTAAGGAGTAACCACGTAAGTTTAAGGTCCGGGGGTCTAACTTAAAACTCTTAAGGGAGTCTAAAGTTTGAACTTTCTATGTTCTCAATTGCTCCTAGCTACCAGGGGATTTCTCATAAGTCGAACTAGTTGTTCTAATAATTTCTAAGGGGACCTAAGTTTTGAATTTCTACATTCTCAAATTGTTCTTTGCTCAGATGGAATCTTATATTGCCATCCAAGTCACTTCTAAGTTTGAATGTCTAAATCTAAAATCTTTTAAGAGAACCTACACTCATTTCTAAGTCCTATGAGTTATCAAAACAATGTTTCAGGGATCCTATCATTTTGAAGTATCTATGTTCTCAAAAACATATGTTTGGAAGGGAACTTTTCATGAGTTCAATTGGCTAAATGTCCCAAGGGTCCTAAGTTTATTTCTAAGCTCTTCGGCCATTCAAACAAATAGCGTTCTAAGGATCTAAAATTTTGAGTCTCTATGTTCTCAATTTCTCTTAATTCTAATGAGATTCTACATTCAATTCAATCGACCACCTTAACCATTTCTAAGGGAACCTAAGTTCGGGTTTCTAGATTTTCATTTCTTCCCAATTCTAAGGGGTTCCTTCATGGGTGAAAGTTCAAAGGTCTAACCTAAAAGTTTTTGAGGAGGCCTAAAGTATGAAGTCTTTGTGTTTTCAATTTATTCTAAGGGAATTCCATCTAAGTTCAAATGACTAAAAATATTCAAAAGGGCCTAAGTTCACTTCTAAATTCTACAATCATCTATACAATTTCCTAGGGGGCTTAAGATCTTGAGTTCCCATATTCTAAATTTCTCCTAACTACAGGGAAGGTTCTCATAAGTTCAGATATTCGTTCTAATAATTCTAGGGGAACCTAAGATCTTGGGTTTCTACATTCCCAATCATACTCCTATATCTAGGGGAAATTGTCCTAAGTGCAATTTCTAATTTCAAAACATCCCAACTTGAGACATTCAAGGCTTGTATAAGATCATTTCCCAAGGCCAAGTTTGTCCAAACTATGCTCTGATACCAACTGTAACGCCCCGAATCTTCAGGACCCGAGTACACGACCCGTTTCCCAAAAACCCGAGTGTTAACCTTAAAGGATGGTCAAATATATTTTTTTCTTCTTTTATCAGAGTAAGCAGATGAGCGTAGAATGGACAAGTAAGTATAAAGGAAAGTTTCATTATCATTTAGAATATACAAAAGAGTGCCCATAATGACTTATACAAACCAACGTCTCGCATATAACAAATACAAGAATCCACATGATCTAGTACAAGAAAAATAACATAAGAATGTAAACATAAGCCACAAGACGCATCGCACTCCTCGAGGTAGATGTAGTCATGCAACCCGGCACATGTAGGCTCCTCATCGGCTTGAACACGAAAGTCACTTAAGTCACACTGTGCACTGTACGGTTATATATTTGATGGATGAGTGGCCAACTCGGTGTGAACTCCCCTCAAGATTACACACCGCCGCATTAGGTAAGCATAGTTATGAAATAAAGCATACAAAACAAGACATGATGCGAGATCTTATTATGTGCATGGATGTATGGAATGCGTTCACGCCCGGGGATGCTCATCCGTGCGGACAGGGCCGCCGCCCATGCAATGCGTTCACGCCCGGGAATACTCATCCGTGCGGACAGGGCCGCCGCCCATGCAATCATCGAACCTGGGAAACATCAACCAGTCGGAACAATACGTACATCACGTACGATAGCAATAGATGCTGGTCTGTGCGATGTATGCATGATTAACCAATCCGTTATTAATCCAATTACACTCAGCAGGTTTAATAAGCTCAAAGGTCACTACGGGGAGCACATGGCCCAGCGTAGGCCGACAGCTCGGGCATAGGTCCCATACCACCATCCCCGGCTCATGAGGCTACCACCTTAGGATGTTTAATGGAACCCTGTCGACTAGTGGCCAATCATATTACAATATATGGGGCTTACCATCACATGGTTGCACGGTATAAAACATCGAACCCATGTAGGGAAAATATCAAATAAAACTACGTAGGGCGAGTATCAAAATATGCCACATAGGGTGAATATCAAAACCATACGATAAAGACCATCCTTAAAAACCATTGGGCACAACAACCCTGGATGGTAGGCCCACATCAATGATCCATCTAGACCACTGCTCAATAACCACCAAGTCGAAGGTCCATTACGATCACAACTAGTCAAGTTACATCCCAAGTATGGGTGTACATTCATATGTGGAATTCCTCACTAATGTACCAGTTTAAGTTCCGTAGCAATCCACAGATAATCCACAAGCATGAACAATTATACAGATAATCATAAAGCATGTTAGACAGCAATTCAATTTCCACCAGCTAACACATGTGATTATAAAGAGAGATATCAATTATGAATTTAAATAAAAACTATAACTTAAGCTAATGAGAAGATGGAAAGCTCAAGGGGAAGAATCATCACCTTATAGTTCGAATCGCCTACTAGTGTTGCTAGAGAATGCGTGTTTCCTTAGAACCAAACCCTACCATAAATCAGGATGTACAATTAGATCCAAGTTCTACATACCACCTAGGGTTTAAGATCATAGCTTAGGGTTATCTTTTTAGGGTTTTAGGGTTTTATTTTAGAGTTTAGTTGTAGCTAACTCTAGAATTTGAATTATAGTTGGTGTACAATAAATTAAGTGTTGATTTAAATAGTTAGAAAATAATTATCGATCTTAGTTTATAATCAATATAAATTAAAATAGTAGTAACAATTGTTATGATGATGTTAAATACTACGATCCATTACTTAAGGATAATATTTAAGAGAGATCATTGAACTACCACCATTTGATAATTATGATTTTTAACAAGTCCAATGAAAGAAGATGGGAGGTTGGCATACCTCCGATGGCCCGGTTGGAACGTGGCCCAGAAAGATTTATGGGGTGGCCCACATTGCTTTCAAACAATGGCGTGTGCGACCTGACTTCATGTGGTGAGGCCCAACTGTTTCAAACAAGTTGCGGCCCACCGAGTTTTGAAACTCAAGTGCGGCATGGCAAGGGTGGCCCCTGTTCACTCCCTCTCATCCTTCCTTCAACACGCGTCCACATCCGGACTCGGCAAACTCGACCCAACCCAAAGACGACTCAAAGAGATGGTCGACAAAGTGAGTGCGCCACCAAAGAAGCGACAACAAGATAACGGCTGGCCTTGAACCCAGCTCGACCCAACCTCATTTCCCACTCTCTCTCTCTCTCTTCTATTGAAATCCCAGCAACTCCAGGCCCAACCCGGACCCATACCTTGAGACCACCTGACTCGGCAATGAGGCAACCAACAACCCAGCCCAACTCAGTTCGGTTGATTCTCTGCCGCACCACGCTGTGATCAACCTCCTTCTTCTTTCGTTTCTCTTCCTTTTTCCCGTCCTTTCTTTCTTTCCTTCACTTCTTCCTCTCACTTTCTTCTTTACTCAGGGAGGTCCGACCACATCAGACGACCGAGCTCCGCCAGCGGTGAGCACCAGCGAGGCCATGGCGCGGTGCAACAGTCACAGCCTCACCTCTCTCCCTCGTTCTTTTTCTTTCATTTTCTTCCTTTCTTCGCTCTTCTCTCATCCATTTCTCCTGTCATCTACGGCACTAAGAGCAGCTCCCACAGGACCAAACCTCACCGACTGCGTCTGACGCAACATAGAGCGGTCGGAAAGATGACCGCTGTTAATGGCAGATTTGGAAACGCCACTCCTCCCTTCAATCTGTTTCGATCAGGTGGTTCCTATGGGTCTTAGAGAGCTTCCAGATAGCTCTTTCGAAGCTTGGGAGAGACTTGGGTGGTGGGTTTGGAAGGAGAAGGAAGCGATCGATTTTCGAAGGTATGGCTGCTAGGGACAGGCAATGAACTTTTCATCGTATTTATCCTCTTCCCTTGAAGCCCTAAGCTTCACAACACCGTTGGATGGATGGTGGACGGTCGGGATTATATCCTACAGTCCGGTTTTCACAAACCGTGGGAAGGAGCCAAACCATCCCTGGTTTCAGTTGGAATGCCCTAAGAAATCGGACGGCTAAGATTTCTCCTAAATGGAAGGCTGGGATTGGAAATGGATGGAGCACGCGGATCGCCCTCGTGGCAGCAATGCTTTTTCTATTTTCGGAAATGGGTGTGTTTGAGGCCTGACTTGAGGCTGACATCGTGTGCACGTGCGTGAAATCCAACGGTGGATCGAACATGGTTTTGTTCAGAACGGGTCCTTTACAATATGGACGGTTCTGATCATCCAAATGGGGCAAGGTGGTGGGCCAATGATCGAGGAACGGACGAGCGTCCGTCTTGGTCAGAACGGAGAGAAAGAGAGAGGAATCTCTTTTTCAGTAAAACGCGGTCACCGCCATCGACCGATCGGCGGTTGCGGTGTGGCGCGGGAGCACACAGTTTGTGTACTCCAATATCTGGTGTGGGGTCCACCGTGATGTTTGTGATGAATCCACACCGCCCATTTTCTTTGTCAGATCCCGCTAGGGCCCAGACAAAATAATGGGCCAGATCCTAAATTCAGGCAGGCCATACGAATCAATCTCAGGTCCTAATGGTGGGTTCCCAATGATCTATTGGTCGGATCAGTCCGTAATCGAAGGTTGACGGTTAAAAGAGTACAAGGGTTCATTTAGATGGCTGGGACATAGGTTCTATAAATTCAAGATACTAAATGCTACCTTTTGAACATTTTTAACACCTATTATTATTATTATTATTATTGCTACTATTATTATTATTATTTATTTCCTTTATATATTTTGTCATATATAATTTATATTATCACAAATTATTACAATATATAAATTACGCAAATATCAGTAAGCAAAGATTAATATATATATTAGTTGCATATTATTTGCATGGTCATATATGTGTTATGTTTTAAGTTTTATACAAGTCATTAAATTGTTTGAAATATGTTAGTCATTATAAATTTTCTAGTATATTTTATTTTTACGTATTACAAATTCCATAGCTTGTAATTTATATTAATGATGTTGTAAGTATATGCATTTAATATGGGTTATAATCACATATCATTTTAAAGTGAAACGTTAAATATTTATATAAACAGTATTTCATAGCGTATATATATATATATATATACATATATATATATATATATATTTGAGTTGTATTATTTTCTTATATTTATATTAAATTAAATAAAAGGGTAACACTCGAGTACTGGAAAGTACGGGGTGTTACAAGATCGTATTTAAAGCGATTCAAATAGATTTCATGGCTAATCTAGTTTAGCACTTAGTTAACTTTGTCAAATTTCTAAAGGATTTAATCCTAAGTGATTTCCGTCTGAGGTAGTATTTAGTCCTTTACATTTTGTATCTAAAGTGATCCAAGTTATACTACTTAGCTAGTTTAAGATAGTGTCTAGGGTGAAGGTGCTTTGAGAAATTGAAAGCACAAGGTAGTGAAGGGTGGGATTTGTGAAGAAAATGGTTTGAAAAGAGATTTGAGGCTTTAATTGAGCGTTTAAGAAGTTAAACCTGTATTAGGATTGATCCATTGCCTAAGGACGTCTAATCCCAGGTTGGCAAAAATCCGGGGTGTTACAATCTACCCCCCTTAAAACAAAATTTCGTCCCCGAAATTGCCTAAGGGTAATAAGGAAAGATTTCTATTATTTTATTTGCCTAAGACTTCTTGATTTCGAGTTTCTATACGTGGTAGGGTATATACTAGCCTGGTTCATTTTAGTCTACCCCCCTTAAAACAAAATTTCTTTATCCATTGCTTATACCCTGATGATTTGCTACAATTTATTTCTTTACCTATTTGGAGTCTTGACGACAACTCCCAACCATTTAGAGTAAGATAGTCGTTTTCATTATTTGACCAACACGGAGAGACGGTAATAGTGGGCTCGATACCGATACATCGATCATCTACCGGGCCAGGGTAGGAAGGTCATCGTATCACTTCCGAATCCTGGTGGATCCTGGTCTTCTGCTCGGTCAAGCAGTGAGTCCATTGGTAGTCGCCCAGGATTGAGAATTGGGTCAAGCCGCGAATGTTTCGCAGTTGTATATTTCAGTACCTCCGTAGTCTGATCACTCTAAAACCATAGGGAATGTCCATCATTGAAAGGTTCAAATTGTTTATTCTAAGGTTGCCCTTTAGGTCTTAGTCTAAGTGAGTCCTCGATATTATCTATGTCCCAGGGAAGGGTGAATCAAATCTTACTAGATCATCCTAAAACATTTTCATAGTAGAACTTGTTAGGGCTTCTATAATGTTCGTATTTATCGAGCACCGTTTCGATCCTGGGCCAGTGGAGTAGGGTCCACCATGCTTTCGCTGTGCCACCCAGATCAAGAGATGCAATAGGTAACCTAACTAGATTGGGCTCATAATGTTCTACCCCCCTTAAAATTTTATTTTCACCCTCAAGGCTTAAGATTTATGTCCTGCTCCGTACATCGGAACAAGGTGTAATTTATAACCTATCCTTGACATGAAATGAGATGCGGTCTCCCACTACATCAGTCTTGGTACCTAGGATTATAGAAAGGGGCTATCACGAATGGGTGTGAGTTTGAGGCAAGATGCCTAATCCTACCAAGGGGTTTTATTGCGGCCCAGACTTATCCTATTTAATCATGTCTAGTTTAATAGGCATGCTATCTTTCTACGGTCATAAACATAATATGTATGTCGACATGGCATGCGACTTGGGACCTAATTCCTAACTATTTGTTGCCCATTTCGGTAATTCCTTGGGCCTAAAAGACAAAGTCTCTATTGGCTATATGTTCTTAACACTTCTCGAAGACGAAGTTATAAACTTTTAGTTGTAAGTGGTCAGGCCAACACTGAAGGAATGTTGTGTAGTGGGTCTGAGTCGGATACATGGACCTCCTGCCTAGCTAAAACAGAAAGTTGCCATATCATTCCTTAATCCTAGTCGATCCCGACCTTCTGCTTGATCAGAGCATAGGGTTCATTGGTCACTACCAGGATTGAGGATTCGATTCAAACCGCGAATACCTCGCTTATATGTAGTTTCTCTACTCCGTGTTCCCGATTGTACTAAGTCCTTGAGAAGGAAATTCTAAGGGATGTATTAATTGGACCTAACATTGAATCCAAGGGATATATAGGTTTCCTCTAATCGTGAATAGTTTCTACGTCAAACAAGCTCCCTAAGAGTTACTAAGGAAGCCTAAAGTATTAAGGGGATTCAACAACGGAACGGGGTCTTGCTCCAACCTATTCAAGCCAACTAACTACGTCTATCACTCAATTATCTTAACATTGTTAGCCGTTTACATTTCTTAGTCTAATCAGCAGCCTAGGCTCAACTTATGAGCAGCGATAATCCACTAGTTGTAATCTAAAGTCTATGCTTATACACCAGATGATTTTATACCCTTTCTAAATAAAGAAATTATTTTATCGCCTAAGGTCAAAGTTGTCTGATTGGAATTGGGTTGCCGGAACTCGAATTTAACTACGCACGAGCATTTCACATATGTTTATACTAGCTAAGAAGATCCTAAGGGTCACATTATAAATTTGTTGGGTTTCCTATATGGTCAGGTCTGTCGAAATCCAGGAGTAACGCTCTTGGTCCAAAACTCTAAGAGTCTATTTGTCAAACAACCATTTACTCTAAAAGCTTAGGCTATCAGAGTATGGTGGGTTAATGTGTATCAAGGGACTTTATCACTGCATCACTACTTGGCCAATGGTCTTAAGTTGTATTAAAATGGGACTGTATTGCTAATCCCACTTCAGGATTGGGAATGACATATTTGGCAGGAGGGTGGGCAGGGATTAAAATTACTTTATAGGCTTTGGAAAATGAGGATTGTGTTGGAAAGTGTGAGATGGGATTTCCATATCCCACGATGAGGAATTTCTAAGTGTAATTTGAAAGAAAATTTCGGGATTTACGTTTAACTGCCTACACTCCAAATATGGTATTAGAAAACATGGGATGCACCCAAATCCCATGAGATCGAGAAAATGGCCGTAACCAATTCGAATAGGGCCATGGAAAGTGAATGAAAAGTGAAGGGGAGAGAAAGTAAGGGTTGGAGGTTTGTTCCTCCATGAGTTTAAGCCTCAACAAAGATTGTAAAGGCCCCAACGGGCAGGGATTGAAGGAGGAAAATGAGTAGATGGGATGGGTTGAGAGCTTATCCAAATTTGAGCTCCAAATGAGGCATGGAAGTGCTCAAATGAAAGAGAATGGAGAGGGTAGGGGGTAGGTTATGTTGTAATCGTTGGAGGAGGATGTATGGTTGGACATGAAACAACGAAATAGGCGATTGGAGTGGAGGTTTGAGAGAGAAAAATCAGAAATGGAGGTTTGGGCGTTTGGAAGGGGTGATGTGAGAGAGAGGGGAGTTCCAACCCCCAAAATCCAAACATTTGCCAAAATGGCACGTGCCAGGGGGTAGGGGAGGTCGGGCCGACCAACCCCAGCCCTGGCCCCACACCAGATGGGCCACCGGACCGCGGTCCGCCGCCAGAACCGCGGCTCCACCGCGGTGGGGCCGTGTTCTCTGTGGTCCCAAGGTGCCAAATGCACCCTGGTTCGACCCTGGGTCCCATCGGATCTAAGTGGGGAGGCCCCCGAATCCGATTCGCTCCATTTCGGGTAGTTTCGTAATAATCGGACGTAACTTGCAATCCGGAATGAGTTATCTGATGTAAAATATATGAATTTGGGGTAGAACGAGCTAATGAAGCCAACCAACCCAGCTATGCAGGGTTGCGCAGCCCGGAATTGCAAAAAAAGCCTCTGATTGACAGTCATTTCCCCGTTTTAATTTCGTTTTACTAAAATAGTAATTTTTAGTTTAATTACTCTTCATCCATTGGGCTTTAGGAGTTGTGCTCATCGCGTAAAGAGCTTAGAATAATTTAGGAGAATGGTTTGGTGAAGCCAATTAGGACACTTATTATTCTTGACTGAAAACTTTGCGCACTAGTAGACATCACCACCTTATGGTAAGTCGCGAATTCTAGGAGTTTCAGTTGTAGTTTGTTTCTGATTTCTTTACCATTGCTTGGTATTCCTATTTAAAGGGTTGTGAACTCATTTTATTTTTTTTTCATTAATCAATTTTGGATTTATTAGTATTTATTTCTAGTTTCTGCTTTCTTTCCTCATGGATTCGAGAAGTCTCTGCGAGGAGTCCAGAGAAGTTTCGAGGATTTGGAGTAGTTATCCTCATCACGTTTATCGCACATTTTACTGATTCTCAATGATTGGGATGAGGTGGATTGTGATCTAGACCCTTCACTAGACAACCTAGAAATGTTTTAAGGTCGACCCGTGTGACCATGGTTGAATACATACTCGACTTCGGCGTTCGTTTTCAGTGAACTAGCCGTTGGACGGAACAGGGATGCCTAAGACTGTTTCTACATTCCGTCGCCCCCTCCTAAGTCAGAGTGCGTCAGTGTGCGTCATGTGACCATAACCCAGGTCCGGTTTAATCCAAATCATGCTCTGATACCAACTTGTAACACCCTGAAAATCGGGGGTCGAGCATAAACTCAACTCCAGAGTTCTAGAACATCACTTATGCAACAAAATGAATGATGATTGAATGTTGACTGTATTCGTGCATTGAACATGAGTGAGATTAAGCCAAAACAACATATCATACTCCAGAGACAGTTAAATCGCAAGCGGAAGACGATGATAGATAGATAAAATATATAAACTGTGATGAGTCTCAGTGTGATAACATTACTAGGTTAAATAAGTACAAGTACAGTTCTAAAATATACCAAATGTGTAAGTGTAATATCTTCTATCCCAAGTACCATAGCCCCGTCAATGCAGTACCAGGTCTTCAGAGACCCGTCAGAGAGTTACATGATAGGAGAACTCCTCCTCATCACCATAGAAGTAGTCCGGCTCTGCGTCATAAGCATCGCCATCATCTGAAATTCAACAAATCTAGTTGGTGTGTATAACACCGTCCCGTAACGTGGGAGTGAGTGATCAACTCAATGGAACAGTAAAGCATAGGTTAACATGTTATCAATCCAATCAAGCAGTAATGATAAAGCAGTACAAATCAAACAATTCTAACTACTCTTATTAAGTGCGAGAATGAAATGACATGATGCTGTATGCCCTTGCCAAACCACCCTCATGCGACATCATCTTACGTTCGCGAATGCTTAACTCCCTCAGTACGCCACATCTACTAAGCACATGCGGTGCGATGATGATCATGATTACCGAGTTATTATTAGTCCATTTCAAACAAAAGATTGGGAAACTAAGGTACCTCCCTTGTATCATTCCCAAACATGATCCATTCTAGGGTCGTCAATCCTAGTTAATCTCATACGATATTATGGTTCGAGAAGCATAGCGAAGGCATCGTAAAGGGCTCGTCACCCGTCAGCACGGATACAGATCTCACCGTATGCGGCTCAATTGCTGGCCGTCAGCTCGAGTACAGGTCTCACCGTACTCGGCTCAATCACTAGCCGTCAGCTCGAGTACAGGTCTCACCGTACTCGGCTCAACTCATACTCTAGTTGCTGTGAAAGACTCGTCGCCAATCACAAACCCTTGGAGTATACTCGAAGATACTACGGAGGACTCGTCGCCCGTCAGCACGAGCACAGGTCTCACCGTACTCGGCTCTCGCCGTAAGTATCGACAGCTCGAATATCGTGTCCCATACCACCATAATTGGCTCACGAGTCTGGTTGCTCACTGGTCACTACGGGGAGGCACGTGGCCCCGGCGTAGGCAGACGGACTCGACCACGGTGTCCCATACCACCATGCCCGGCTCATGAGTCTTAGCGGATCGAGGTACCATGGTTAAAAGGGATTTCACTGGTAAGTTTGGTACCCTAGGTTCAAGCAGAGGCGACCAAACATGGTGAACATACATTAGACAAATCGAGTTACTTGACGAGCTCGGCTAGCTCGAGCGCACAACAAGTTGAACGACATGAAGTGCATAAGCACTTCGCGTGGCCAACCACTATCGCCAACCGAAGTACGACTCGGGTTCGTCGAACACATCTCACGTGGCAAATGAATCGCAACCACGAATTTAATTCTGGTACCGATTGTCTGGACTATAATCATAGCCCCAAACACAATCAAGTGCAGATAGATAAAGCAGTAGTGAATCAAGATTCCACTCATACAATCAAGGTATGATATTTTCCATTTAGGGCTGCCAGGGCTGTTGCACGCACTCGTTGCTCTGCTCCCCCCTCACCCCTGACGGATCATACAACGTAAATATAAATTTAAACATATGCATTACATAGTTATAATCATAAAGCAGTTGAGCATGTTATGAATCACAACACAAGCATGAGTTTATACATGTTCAATTCCTAATCACACAACAATCCAAGGAGATCATACACATAGTTAAAAGAGGTTGAGAATCACATCTCAACACCCTTATACATTACAATTTGCTAACTACTACTCATTCAGACATTCCAAGAAACACTTAAACAAACATACATCAACATACATGACATATGTCGATCACATAGGCATTAGGCCAAATCCTTTCCCTAGGGAGTTGCCCCAATCATAACACGCGTACACCCACGACGGAATTCATGGCAAGCAGGAATCCAAGTTCCATATTCATTCAGTCATTTCCACAAACACTTGGGCCACACATTTTAGCATATGTGGTGTATATTGGCCGTGGCGTGATTTAGTGTAAATCCTTTCGTCAAAAGGGTATCGCCAATACAAAAATCATGAATCCATGACAATTCGTCATGGCGAGCACGAATGTGGATTCTATACTCATTCAATCATTTTCACAAACACTTAGAATACACTATTACAACATACATGTTGTATGTTAGTAAAACATGTATTAGGGCTATCCCTTAGCCAAGTGGGTATTTTATCCATGTATAATATATTACTACAGCAAATAATCATGATAAATTCATCTCCCAATATTTATACGTATACATTATTTTCTAGAATACGCATTTTCAACATACATAGTGTATACAAGTAAACATGTATTATGGCGATTCCCTTCGCCAAGCAAATGTTTTATACGCACATAATATATTGATACGACAATTAATCATGACAAACACATCACTAAAATATATATGTATACGGTACTTCTTACAATACCGTATTTCTACATACATAGTGTTTATTAGTAAACATGTATTTAGGCGAATCCTTTCGCTAAATAAGTATTTTATCCATACGTCATATATCCATACGTCAAATAAACATGTCAAACAAATTTCCAAAAAAAATACGTATACGGTATTTTATACGAATACCTAAAGTATGTGAATTTCCAAATTCTACAATTCTAATCGAAACAGAAAACGGAAAGCATTTTGTACATGTGCAATTGCATGCAGTTCATGAATCTATCATTACTGACATTGAAAGCGTTGAAAACCAAAACCTATACACCTAAAGTCCGCACCTTGTGTCATAGAATCGTAACGGAGTCGATAGGTTCGCTAAGGTTCCGTATACGGGAGTTTGGCAGCCTAAAGAACGAAACAGGTTAGCTATTTCATAACCTGTATCCTATACATCTCAAAACAGGTCTAGGGTTAGGGTTTATTACCTTAAAACGGAGTCGGTATCCCCGAGAAAGCGTCTGGAAGGAGGCGGTGCAGCCCGTGGAGCGGCAGGGAAGTACGGCAGGGAGTTCCTCCCACATCTCCCTCACTTTCTCTCTCTTTTCCCTCTCTCAAATCCAAATTCGTATGGCTGGAATGGGAGAGGGTTTAAGGTCCTTTTATAGCCTAAAACCTTCCAAAATAGACTCGGGTTCAAGGGTTACCTGCTAATATAGGTATTTCGTCACTTTTCCAAAACTCAAAAGAGAGGTTCTCGGTGGCCCTCCTTGAGCCAAATGTCGACTTAAGCTCACCACACATGGATCTATGTGGGATTACGTTTTCGACTTGATCGGATTCCCGGATCGCACGTGGCGGACCACTTTCGGTTCAACGGTCGGTGGGCCAGATCCGAAATTCAAGCACATGTAAATGTTCTGAAATTTTTTTAATCCGAGGGTGTAATTTAGTCCGATTCGACGGTGCCGGTTGCTTATCGATGCTTAGTTTAATGGTGCCAGATCACTATTCCAGATATTTATTTTGTAAAGGGAATAGTGTTTTTCACATACCCTCACTCCGGATCCAAACGAAGGGCCGTGGGACATCGGCTGGACCTAATTTTTGAGATGATAGTCAAGCCCAGCGAGGCGGTCCTAAGTCCTTAACTTCGTATTGTTCGGACTCCCGATGTGCGGTCCAGATCAGATACGGAATTTTGAGATGCTCCCGAGAGCAGCCGGGTAATGAGTTTGATCCTAGATTTTTGGGTAACCTAGCGTCAATGATTCTACAAGTTTTGGGTCTTGCAGATCGTATTTAAAGCGATTCAAATAGATTTCATGGCTAATCTAGTTTAGCACTTAGTTAACTTTGTCAAATTTCTAAAGGATTTAATCCTAAGTGATTTCCGTCTGAGGTAGTATTTAGTCCTTTGCAGTTTGTATCTAAAGTGATCCAAGTTATACTACTTAGCTAGTTTAAGATAGTGTCTAGGGCGAAGGTGCTTTGAGAAATTGAAAGCACAAGGTAGTGAAGGGTGGGATTTGTGAAGAAAATGGTTTGAAAAGAGATTTGAGGCTTTAATTGAGCGTTTAAGAAGTTAAACCTGTATTAGGATTGATCCATTGCCTAAGGACGTCTAATCCCAGGTTGGCAAAAATCCGGGGTGTTACATAAGTTATGAATTATGATAAGAGAGAATCCTAAATTCAATTTGTAACGAAACAATCGCCGGCAACGGCGCCAAAAACTTGATGTTTTATTTAAACCAACCTGATTTAAATAATTTTTAAACTCGCAAGTATACGAATCAAATGTAGATACGGTATGTATTACGAGATCGTTCCCACGAGGACTAGTCGTCACAATTCAAATCTGTGATTCTCCTTAACTAATCCAACAAATAATGGAGCGAATTACTAAGCACAATTCTATAAAAAAACAATTGAGAATAGGGAAGAAAATTCAATCAGATAACGAGCACTAGGACTTTCGAATCCACCCCTAATTATCCTAACCCTTGTTTTGTCTGTTGATTCACCTTAATCTAGATTGATACCACTTATATAGAGAAAGCACAATCTGTGTTCTTAATCGAGCATACAGAATGTCTAATTCCTTTAAGCAATGCCATGAATAACATATCCCATGTCCTTGGTCGAGCACATGGAATGTACAGTTCATTAAAGCACCCTGTTTCTTTCTCTATCGGAGACTTGTTCATGATCAGACACAAGCACCTAGAATAAGCATCCAAACAACATCCATATATATACTTTGGTCAAGTTCATAGATGGAGAAGTACAGAATTCAAACCAATCAAGCCCACTTAGAGAAAGAAACAAATCAATCAAGTTAAAGTAAATTCAACAAATAAAAGAGCTAATCAAATTAGGGGCTTCATCTCAGCCCTAGCTGAGGGATTAGTAACCCATAAAATCCATTAAAAAGATGGATAAATAAAATTCATAAAAAGGGAATATCAAACCAATCTCTCTCTCTCTCTCTCTCTCTCTCTCTCTCTCTCTCTCTCTCTCTTCTCTTCTCTTCTCTTCTCTCCTTTCTTCTTTTCTCTGGATCTGCTATTTTCCTCTGGATCTGGAATTCTTCAATTTTTGAATGCCCTTCCTCACGTTTTGCAACTCTTTTTATAGCTGATGGAGTGGTTGGAGTGGTGAAAATCGGATTTGGAAAGCTGTCGCACGCGCAGCGAAAACCTTTTCGCAGCCCAGTTTGGGCCCTCGAAATATAGCATTTTCCTCGCTCAAATTCCAAACAAACACCGTCCCCTAGGACTTTCTTGGGTCCTCTACATGATGTACGGTTCAGATCTACCATATGATCAAAGATGGTGGCCCACAATCGCTTGGAAAACCGGATTTCCTAATATGTGCGAAACCTTTCGCACCCCTCGTTGTCGTGATCGGTGGGCCCCACAGAAGTATTTTCTAGAAAATTCACCCCGTCCATTGGATTAAGGATGAAATTTCAGTCGAGAATAGGTAGTTTTGAACGTCCATTGATGCGTCCCAGAGAAGAAAACACAAAAAGATCATATTTGAACGTTGCAGGGTAGCCTTTTTGTGGCCTCTGTATCACACACATGTACACGCATGGTTGCAAAGTAACAACATGGTTTTGTAGTATTCGCGGCCATCTACAAGATGAACGGCTTGGATGAGCCGTACGAATGACGTATGGGGCCCACAGTCAGCCGCAAAACGGACCAGTGGCGTCCGTTACGCTGCCTGGAAACGGCAGTTGCCGTTTTGAGAGAGAGAGCCGTGGGTCAGCAGCTGTTTAAATTTGGAAGGTGGTGTGGTGCACGGCTTACCTACATTGTACATGATGTACATACATCATATGCAGGGCTCATTATGATGTTTCTACGAAATCTGCACCAGTCATTCATCTCCTCATATTATTTTAGCCGTCAATACCAAAGTTGAGGAAGTTCCAGATATCAGGTGGGCCCCAAATTAGAGATTAATGGGCTGATTTGTCCGTTGGACTACTTCCCGAGATTTTTAATGGCTGAAATTTAATATGTACGGTTAATTTATGGCCCTCATCACATGTATGAAGTTTCGAGTCAATCGGATAGCGGGAACCATGTGATCTTGCATTTTGAACCATTTTCTGGCCTTTTTAAACGTGAACAGCTTGATTTCCTCAGATCTCTAGCATGTTAATTATTCAATATTGGTCCTCTGGAGTCCGTCCCTTGCTCTGGTAACTTTGGCACGTCAAATTCATGCTTTTAATACTCTTTTTCAATCAACGCTCCTTATTACATCCTGCAACAAAAACACAATTAAAATATGATGTTAGGCATTATCATGTACGTAAAATAGGGTAATAATCGGGGTCCGATATGCAATATTTGACCCTTATCATCAAGCCTTAAGACAAGCTCACCAAATGGATAGATGGTTTAGATATAACATATACCTCATGATCAGACACATGAAAATTGCTGATTTATTCAGCTTCATAAATTTTATTTTATTTTTTTATTATTTTTTGTGTGGGCCACCTGAGTTCCGTGTACGGCTGAATTTTGGTGGTGACCGGTTTTTAAACGGGACCCATCAAATACATGGGGCTGATGTTCGACACACATCATGGTGGGGCCTGTGGGCCCACCTCCTTCCATGCGTCAAGAGAGAGACGCCGCATCTTAAAGATCAACGCCGGCAAGGCAAATACGTTGTCGCTTTGTTTTGTATTTTTTTTTCCATATATGGGCCCACAACAGGACAATCCAATCCATCTGTTGTGTGTGTAAGTGGGCCCCAGCAAGTATTTTTATATGTTTTAGCATGTCTTCACATGATTTATGATGGTGTGGCCTAACAGAGAACTAGATTAGCTTCATTTTTCGGCTCAACGCCTAAAATGAGCTGAGAATTTGAATGCACGGTGTGGATTAGATACACACATCATGGGTGGGGCGTGTAATAGACCCACAGCGCCCCCCCCCCCGGATGCTGGCAGCAGCATGCTCTATTATTTTTTATTTTTATTTATTTATTTATTTAGTTATGGTGTGCACGTGTGTGCATGGGTGTGAGTGTGTGTGTTTGGCCAACACAATGGACCACACTTTAGATGATTTGGATGGCCTACAAAATTCTAGTGGGGCCCACAATCAATGGGTCCCACATAAAGTCTATAAATTATTTTATTATTTTATTATTATTCTTTTCTTTTCATATGTATTCTCTCATGAATCCTCACCATTAAACACATCATTATCACCATATCATCACCATTTTTATCACCTTTTTATATGTACTCTCCTATGTATCAACACCATTGATCACATCATTATCATCAAATCGTCACCGCAAACGACCATAGAAATAATAAAAAAGGAAAACAAATCAAGAGTGGAGTGGGTGTACTCACCTTGATGGATTAGATGGATGGTTGAGATGGATGGAAGGGATGAGATTGATGGAGTTAATGGCCCACCAAGATCTCTCTCTCTCTCTCTCTCTCTCTCTCTCTCTCTCTCTCTCTCTCTCTCTTCATGTGTAGAAAATGGGGAAATGCTAAGGGATTGAGGGGTATATGTAGAGAAATTGTTAAAAGTGTGGTTAGATTTAATTAATGTGATCTTGGTTAGCTTAGATTAGGATTATGACAATTAACTCATGATTTACAATTAATGGTGGGTTAAAGGAGCATGGAATGGCATGGTGTGATGATGTTATGCTAAAGGTGTGGCATGGAAAAGAGTTGACTTGAGTTGTACATGAGAGAGGGAGGGGTATGGGTGTGTGACATCACACACATGGGTAGAGATTCTCTCACCCATGTGTGGCATGTACATGTGTGCATGGCATGTGTGGTGCACATGTGTGGAATGGAGTACATGGCGCCTTGCGCACATGATATATTAATGATTCTTCACGGTGTATCTCACTAACGGAGTATCGTATATATGCATGGGTGGTATCTACGCGATCGTAGCGATGGGGCGGTCGATATGAGATAGGTTTCGAGGTATTGGGGTTCTGGTCAGTCGGGTGTGTACTATGAACAGCCTATCCATGTCTAGCTAAGGGCGTCGATCATTATGTACATAAGCATAGAAAATAGTATGGAATGGACGGGATGTTACACCGTCCATCCGCTTTTTCAGATCATTTTAGGAGTTGAGCCCAAAATTGAAGTATATCAAAAGCTCAAGTAGACCATACCAAAGGAAACAGTGGAAGTATTGATTTTCACCATTGAAATGTTTCTAAGCCCCCAATGATGTTTATTTTTCATCCAAACTGTTCATAAGATCACAAAGACATGGATGAATGGAAAAAAAAAATATCATCTTGATATAAAACTTCTGTGGGCCCCCAAAAACATTTCAACGGTAGAATTCAATTCACACTGTTTCAGGTGGTGTGGTCCACTTGATCTTTGGATATGATTAATTTTTGTTATAAAACCCTAAAATTAAATGATAAAAGAGATGGATGGAGTTGATACAATGCACGAATGACGGTGGGCTCCACAAACTTTACTCAGTATGCTTACCATACTGAGTTACTCAGCACGCAAACCGCTTCCATTTTAACGTCTTCGTTATGCTTCTCATTAAATGTACTTTTTTTAATATATTTAAAAAATCTAATGATGTGACACTTACAGTGACGTTGACCAATGAAAATGCTGGAGTCAGGGAGTTCCTGACTCCAGGAAACAGAGGATCCCTATGTGTGTGTGTGTGTGTGTGTGTGTGTATCATTTTAGGTAAAGGGCAGGATGTGGACAATGACATTTGCTGTTGAAACCATTTTAATACTTATGACGAAGTTTATTTCAATCAAACTTGTTCACAATGTCACATAGTCCTGGGTGAAGGGAAAACTCAAATATCAACTTGATTGAATACTTTTGTGGCCTGTAATAAGTTTTTAATGGTAAGCCTTCCATCACTACTGTGTTTTTTATGGTGTGGTCTACTTAAGCTTTAAATTTAACTAATTTTTTAGCTCTTGCCCTAAAATGTTCTCTCAAAATGTATGGATGGTGTGGATACAGTGCATACATTATGGTAGAAACCACAAAACTTGGTGACGTCAATCCACCGTGAAGTTCGGTTAGTGGGCAACTTTTTCTCACCAAGTCCATCGCTCTCTTCAGCTATCTGAAAGACTCTCTCTCTCTCTCTCTCTCTCTCTCTCTCTCTATCTATCTATCTATATATATATATATAAATACATACATACATACGTATGTACGTACATACAGGGAAATATTATTATGAGGTCTACCTCATAGGAACTTCCCATGAGGTCAGGCTGTGTGGGCCTCACCATGATTTGTGTCAAACATCTACCCCATCAGTCAGACGCACCATTCCATGGTGGGCCGGTATTAAAAGTCAAGTCAATCCATAACTTGGGTGAGCCACACCACATACAAATTAAAACATTCATAATCATTTATTGGGTTCAATAAGATGTGGTTCTCAAATCTAGCTCATCCATTGTGTGTATCCCAATTGGATGAGGGTTCAGACCAAGTTTCAGCCACATCCAAAACTCAGGTAAGCCCTACCAAGTGCTTTTATATGTTTTAGACATGACTTCACATATTCCGCATATGGCTGATTTTTGCGATATCCCATAACCTCAAGGGGAACTATCAAATGCATGGTGTTGATGTTCAGCACAAATCATAGTGGGGCCCACACAGCTTAACCACATTGAAAGTTCCCATGAGGTCAACCTCATAGTACGATTTCTCATATATATATATATATGGAAAATGGTACTATGCGCTCGAGCTGATGGGAAGATCCCATAAGGTCGAGCTATGTGGACCCCACCGTGATGCGTTTCGAACATCTACCCCATCAGTCAGATGCACCATTCCATCGTGGGCCTAGATCTCAAAAATCAAGGCAATCCGTGACTTTTGTGGGCCACACCACATACAGAAGTGGAGAGGGGCCGTGCACCATTAAAACATTCATGGGACGTTTTTTGGGCCCACCGAGATGTGGTTTGCAAATCCAGCCCATCCATTATGTGTGTCCCACTTGGATGAGGGTTCGACCAAGTTTCAAGAAGATTCAAAACTCAGGTGGGCCCCACCAAGTGCTTTTATATGTTTTAGCATGTCTTCACATGATTTTAGATGGTATGGCCCACCTGAGTTCCGTATACGGCTGATTTTTGGGATATCCCATAATTTAAAGGGGACTCATCAAATGCACGGTGTTGATGGTCGACACGCATCACGATGGGGCCCACACAGCTCGACCTCACGGGAGCTTATCGTGAGTTTGAGCGCATAGTACCTAAACCCTATATATATATATATATATATATATATATATATATATATATATATATATATATATATATATATATATATATATATATAAACACCCACTTTATCCTATCATATCATATAATGTTTAGGTGAAATTTATTGGGGACATTAAATGTGTAATCCTACACTAGATAATTAACCGTGTAATCCCACGCTAGATCCAAGCCCAAAATATCAAGCTGACCAAAGCAAAAAATATGAAGCTGACTTGGGTGAACCACTTCGAAGGAAATAAGGGGACAGAAGAGTAAACCGTTGATTATAGAGCCTAGTATGATGATTATGTGAAATGCACTCAAACTATTAGATATCACACCAAAATTTAAGCGTCCGGTCCAAACATCAGGAAAATCGTGATTCAAATGTGGACAACAAGGGAATAATTTGGAGTGAATGTTGCCATGTACGTTTTCCAATCATTTATTCCATCTAATTAAATGATGGAGATGGTTTTTTAAACTTAAAACTAAATTCGGGTTACACAAATAGTGGTCGGTGTTCATAAACACATCATGATGGGACCCACATAGCTTGATAAATACAATTCTTCTTTTGAATGGTAATTAGACATGATGGTCCCTTGGGCATTACTAACATGCTTGTCTGTTGGGCATTATTCTCTTAAAGGGTAAATTAGACATTTTATCTCTCAGAAAGAATGTTTCGATAATTATACCTAGAGGTGTATACGAGTCGATTCGGGTCGAGCTTTGCCCAGCTCGGCTTGACTCAGCCAACAAGATACCCTAGCTCGAACTCAGTTCGGTTCAATCCTCAAGCTTGATTGGCCAGCTCGGCTCGGTTCGGAGAGTGGCTTAGGCCAGTTCGAGCCGAGTTCGCCTGTGCAGCATTTTCACAAGCACATGGACTGCACCTTCAAAATCCCATTATATGTAAAACAGCCGCAGTGGTTTTACAGGTATTTCATCAAACACCTTGTAAGCAACATAAAAATCAAGAAAAAAAAAAAAAAAAAGCTTAGTTGTTTCATATACACACCTTCCTTGCCACTAGTCACACTTTGTTGAGTCATTTCATCGAACACTTGGTGATCAACATCAATATCAAAGTAATCGAGTAACCGAACTGGTTCGATCCGAGTTTGACTCGAGTTGGGTTCGATCCGAGTCGAGTCGAGCTCGGGCAAGCTCAAACTTAGTTTGAAATTTTTTTCGAGCTCAAAAGATCAGCTCGACTCAACTCAAACTCAATTTCAAATCGAGCTTTTTCGAGTCGACTCAAGCGAGCTAACTAAGCTAACTCGGTTCGTGTACAACCTTAATTATACCATCTTAAGTCATTTTCTCATAATATATTAAGAGAAACTTTCGAATAAAAATTTCAAAATTAAAATAAAAAGTTGAAAAAACATACAGATTTTCAGCAGGTACATTTACTTATTTTCACTCTGGTAAACCGAATTCTGCATAACATATCAAAGAAGTTTTCTAAGGTGTGAAACTTCTGTGTGCCCCACCATAATATATATTGTTAGATCCACACCGTCCATCCATTCTGCCTGGCCATTTGAGGGCATAAGCCCGAAACGAGGCAGATGCAAAGCTCAAGTGGACCAAAGATGTGGGGATTGAACGAATAGTGATGAAATCTTTCTAGGCCCACCTTAATGTTTATTTTCTGTTTACCCGTTCGTAAGGTCACGCGGACCTGGACGAAGGAAAACACATATATCAACTTGTTCCGAGCCTTCTTTGGCGCTAAGAAGTTTTCAACAGCACGCCTCCAGTTCACACTGTTTCCTGTGGTGTGGTCCAATTGAGCTTTGCATCTACCTAAATTTTAGCAACATAAACTAAAATCATCTAAAAGAAATAGATGGACGTTGTGGATCTAACACATAGATCGTGGTGGGGTCCACTAAAGTTCCACACGTCAAAATTTCTTCTCTCTGGATTGGGTATCCCCACTCAATTTTAGGGCATCCGTTTTGGACGCGTTTTGGGTGGTGGCCCCACCCCTAGCGAGGTAGATGGTGTCAAAGCTCTGTAATCCCACCATGATGTATTTGTTTTATCTATGCCGTTCATCTACTTTTTTAGTTCATTTTAGCGCACGAGCCAAACAATGAGGCAGATCTAAATGTAAGTGGACCACACCAGCCCCAAACAGTAGTGATTGAACTCCCACATTTAAAAACTTCCTAAGTCCTGCTGTAATGTTTATTTGTCATCCAGCATGTTGATTAGGTCACATATCTCTAGATAAAGGGGAGTGTAATGTTTATTTGTCGTCCAGCATGTTGATTAGGTCACATATCTCTAGATAAAGGGGAGCACAGAGATCAGCTTTATCCAAAACTTATATTGTCGTCAAGAAGATTTCAACGTTAAGAATTCAATCCCCACTGTATCCTATGGTGTCGTCCACTTGAGCTTTTGATCTATATCAGTTACGAGCTCATGCACTAAAATTAGCTAAGAAATTGGATGGACTGCTTGGATAAAACACATACATCATGGTAAAGCTCACACACCAGCTAGCTGGCTGGTGTTGGTTTTAACAGTCAAACGGCGCCTTCCATTTTGGTGCTGCAAGTAGTCTATGGTAGTGGTGGACACGGTTCAGTTCGGTCCGTTTTTGGGGTGAAACCGGAGCCAAACCATTTCTAAGGAAAACTAGAATCCAAATCGGACCATTTGCACCCTAAAAATGAATTGGAATCGGACTGTGAAAAGCGGGTTCAGTTCGAGTTCGGTTCTACGGTTCTGGTTCCGAACCTTTTATAATCCCCAATTGCATGGTTTGTTTTTATAATTCAGCTCAATTACATGGTTTGTTTTTATAATCCAGCCCAAGCTTCTCTACTGGAAATTTAATTTTCATGGAGAGTAAACTTGTCATAGTTTGTTTTTATGACCCTTTCATGTTCCCAAATTTATTTTGCTACCAATGTCTATTCTAGTTGTGATCTATTTGATGAATGGTCTAGTGTTTTTTGTTTTTTTTTTTAAATAAATTTTAAATATTTATTGACCATGGGGTTTGGTTCTAAGGTTCGGTTCTACAGAACTCGAAACCGAGAACCGAACCGAACTAACCAGTTCTTTGATTTTCGGAACCGGAACCAGAATCGGAACTAGAACTAGTGCACTTCATTACTGCACCAAACCGTGCGGTCAAGTTGATTTCAATCTGGTTTATTGGTTCTACGGGTTCCATGTGCACCCCTAATATGTGGGACCCATAGTGGTGTAAGGACTTTGTGGGACCCACCCTTGCAGGTGGTGTAGGGACTTTATGGCATCCACCGCAGTGTGCATTTTATACATGCTATCTATCAGTTTTACTAACTCATTTTAGGGCATAATTCCAAAATTGAAGGATATATGAAACTCAGGTAGACCGCACCATAGAAAGCAGTGGGGATTGAATGCCTATCATTGAAAACTTCTTAGACCATAGAAGTCTTGGATCAAATTGATATGAGGTTTTTATGACCTTATGTCATGCCCCAAACTCGGGAACCGGGCTCACAATATTTTCAGCCCTCGAATCCGGTACCGACAGCCTCCGTAATACCCCATTCTCGGCTCCCAGCTCTCATGTGCTAAGTTCCGATCATGGGATTCTACAAGGAGGATTTTCAGGATGAATTTTTTATTTTTATTTTTTGTAAAGGAGCATAATCACAAGCGTACCCAAGTCACCAAAACATCATCACCACATATCCACTAATATAATATTTGAGTACAGTGTTGAAAGGGAAATACATCATATAACAAAATTCTAAAAAATTAAGCATATGCTCCTGCCTCAATGCTGTTACGGTCTAGCATAACCTACACGTAACGAACGTGCATAAGCTCACTACAAAGCTTAGAGAGTGCGTGCGTGTGTGCACAATGCATGTGCCAAGCGTACAAATGTCAGAATAAGTGGAAATGATGGAAGACTAAACTGACAAGTCCATAAATGATGTTAGCCATACCAAGGCTATGCAATGCAAGGCCTATATGACCAAATGTCATATGCTAGAGATGCAACACAAGTATGTCAATCCTCAACTAGTCCACGTATCAGTACGATTCATCACTAGAAACATCACCGGGGTCTAGTACACTCCAACACTGGCTGCCGCCCCATCGCGCACATGACCAAGTAAGTGGAAGAGACCTCATTATTCGCCTTGCAAATGGTATGTCAATGCCCACCCGGCTCGTCGATACCAGACCCATTTACGAGCTGGTCAAAATCAACCTAGCTTACAACCCCCTACCCTCGAGCGGATAAGGTCACACCCCTTTTCAACCGACCACAACACAGTGGGAGACGCGGCCTATTGGTATTCAGCACTCAAACACTCATGTTATCCACTCGATCTCGACGTTGAAGCATCCTACTGGTACCACAAGGGTTTAGTGACTTTCACCCAAGGACATCCATAGCGCCCTAATGCTAGAACAGATATTTTCGGTATCCAGTTTGGCACGATATGCCTGTGGAGGCCATAACCTTGATGTCGTTAGGGCATAAAGTGATTGTGACATACAAGATGTAAAATGCATCAGTCATACCATCCAAGTCATGCCTAAAACCTGCACGTACAACGTAATCATGTGGGTCAACCCTGTCTCATATGGAGTCCCCTAAGTGTCTTAGCCCAATGTCATATGATATGATCAATCACCACCCACAACATGTATACAAATGATGCGTATGGGCATATGTCTAGACATGATGTCATTATACTAAGCATGTTCTTAATGTGTCCTACCAAGCCAAGTACACTAGCATGTTATCAGACATATCAGATAATAATCAGCCTTAATTGGCACATCATATACAGATAGTGGGAACTGAATGACATGCCCTACCAAAAATAGATAAGTCTATGTGGTATGGCCCACGTTAGACTAACATCGGCTTCTCATGTAGCCTGTAAGACATGAAAATATATATAACAAGGCGGGGTCTACTGGGAGTGACCCAGATGGACACCCACATGTAAAACACGTGTGTCACTATGCTACCAATCCATTTAGGCACATGGCCCATTAATGATGTCCCAAAATAATCATATTATCAATGACATCACTATAATTACTTTAGTAGGATGATCTGCACCGTCTAATCATTGCTAATGTAAATTAATGGTTACGGATCATTGGTTAGTCACTAGGATGTGATCATATGTTCATGGCCCATCTGAGTCTTAGGACTTCATTAGTTCAGGCAAAGTATATGCCTAAATGGATTTTAATAAAAACATAGTTTCAACATTCACATGTCAACTAATTTAAAGATTTGAATTAAAGATACCAAATATAACCAAAGACCTAAAGGATCTCGATTTCAGGGTTTCCCAAGTCCAAGTGATCCCAATACTGGGGATTCCCAAGTCCAAGGGATCCCAAAACCAAAAACTTCCAAAGTCCAAGAGGTTTCTAGCCCCACATTACCCTATGGTACGGCACACCTGAGATCTAGATCAACCTGAATTTTGGGCCCATGGCCTAACATGATATGATAAGGCGGATGAATGGAGTGGATATGATACATACATCATGTAGGGTCCCATGTGTGGGGTGCGGCCTAAGGAGGCTTCCTCCCTCGCTTGCCCGGTGACACTTTTCTTTTTCTTTGTTTCTCTTTTTTTTATGCACCATCAGTATGGGCCCCACGTGGATTTTCTACTCTGTTCACCGCGTAGTCTATCTCGAGCGGGTCTAATAAGCTCTGATTTGGGTTGATTTGGACGAATAGGGACTCCACAGTGGACCATGGAAGATTTCAACACCAATGGTTTGTTTCCCTTATTGTGGCCCACTTGAGACCCGAATCTATCTCATCTTTTGGCTCAAGGCCTAAAATGATCTTGAAAAGATGGTGGATGGTGTGGATTCAATATAAACATCAGAACAAATCCCACTTGTGAGACCCAAAATTTGCTAAGAATTGGTTAACTCCCGCGTGCATGGCATTAATGCATTTTTCATGTTATTAGTATGTTTTGCATACACTATTAATGTGGGCCCCAAGTGGATAATTTAATCTGTCCACTGCCTTGACCACCTTGAATGAAGTCAAATAGACTCTGACCAGGACTGGTTTTGATGATCAAGGACTCCAAAGTGGGCCCTAGAGTGTTTCAACAGATGGGCATTGTTCCCCTTAGTATGGCCCACTTGAGACTTAGATTTTCCTTAAAATTTAGCACATGGTCTAAAATTATATGGAGAAGATGGTAAATAGTGTGGATTAAACAAATTCATCATGGTGGGGTCCAGGGCAGCTTAATGAGGCTTCCACCCTCATTGTCACCGGAAAAAATGTCCAGTGACATGTTTTTTTATGTTTTTCTCTTTCTTCCTTTATTTTTATTTTATTCTACTATGTGGGGTCTACTAGTAGATAATCCATTCCGTCCATTATATCGGCCAGCTCTCTATGGACCAAAGGAGTCTAATGATGGATAAGTCCACCACTTATACACACAACAATAGGCCTTAGAAAGTTCCAACAATGGGACTTTATTTCCCTGGGTGCGGTCCACTAGGAACTCAGATTTATCTCATTTTTAGTCTTATAGCCTAAATCGACATGGGGAAGGTGGTGGACAACGTGAATTAAACAAATACATCAAGGTGGGGTCCATGGTTGGGATGCCCCCACCCCACGTCCACTACCACCATCGGTTGTGGTGTGGTCCACCTGATAGTTAGATCGGGTAGATTTTTGGGCTCCATGGCTTAAATGAGCCAGCAGATGGATGGATGGTGTGGATCAAAGAAATACATCAATATAGGTCCCATGAGTGAAAACTCACTCCAAATTAACATCCATGTAAAGAAAGTCAAGAAATGACGTGGGTAATCTAACCCCTTAGCATTTGTGGTATGGCCCACCTGGGATTTGGATTATCTTCATTTTTGAGCTCAATGCCTAAAATGAGAAAGGAAATTGGATGGACAGTGTGGATGATATATATATACATCATGATGGGCCCACGAGTGAAGTCCACATGGTGGTTTTGGAAGGTAATTGTGCATGGACATTTTTTTGTCTAGGGACATAGTGTCATTACCCCTCCCTCTTGCGTTTTAAGGTTAGGTACGGCCGACCTAAAAAATCCATTCCATCCATTTGAATGTCCAACTCATGGTGGAGCCAAGAAGCTTTGAATCACACCCATTTTTGGTGTATTTTCACCATCCAGTGTGCTTACACAATCAATTAGTTTAAAAAGCAAAAAAAATATCACAGTGGGCCATACAAGGTAGTCCACGCTATGATAGCGTACGGGACATGCTCTCCAATAACATGGCCCACTTGTGGGTCCCACAACACCATGAGAATAAGAAAAGAAAGGGAAAGGAAGGAAAATAAATCTGACCATTGGGGTGGATCCCCCCCCCTTGTTATTATGGGGTCCATCACATACTCAATACATGATCAAGATGGGTCCCACCCTTATGGGCCCACCAAAATAGAAAAATCACAAATAATGGGAGGGTTTTAACCCTCTATGCACTCACTTAGAAGGATGGACGACTGGATAGTCTCGAATCGGCGATCAAATGGTCCACCAAGCTCCCCTTCACCCCAGATCTTCTTAAATCTCACTTTTCTCTATTAAATCTCACAAGCTCTCTTTCTTTTCTCTTAATCTCTCCCTAATCTTTCTTTCTTTTCTCTCTCTCTCTCTCTTAATTTCTCCCTAACCTTTCTAATATTTTTCTCTCTCTTAATCCCTCTCTACTCTTAGTAGGAAATGGTAAAAATGTGAGGGAGTTAGGGAGTTATTGTAGTAGAGATTTTAGGATAGGGAGGGAATAAGGGAAAGATGAAGAGGTAAAATGGGGAGAAAAAGAATAAGGGAATGATGGCTAGCATAGGTAGGGGTTTGGGTTGCATGAGAATGACATAGGTTTGTTTGATTAATGAGGAGAGAGTGACATGTGTGATGGATGGCTTGATGGATTGCTTAATTTGACAACATGGGGATTTGTGCAAGTGGGGCCCGTGTGCATTGTGCGACCCACCTCGGATTGTGCCAAAATTGTAACTTCTAATCTAAGGGTTGAAATGGGACGTGCCACATGGCATTGGAATCATAGCTCCTGCGCGGTCGCTAAGGTACAAGTCTTGAGGTATCGCGATATAGAAGTAGGGTAACAATCAAAACTCATCGATTTGGTTCGCTGGGAATATGTCATTGTTTAAGTAGAAGGGTATGGAAGGTCTCACGAGGTTATGGGTCTTACACCTTATGAATATGTTGTATGGAAAATAAGCATCATGATGGGCTCTAGGAGGTTTTTAACGGTGGGCATCATTGTCCCATTGCTTTTTGTGAATTGGTCCACTTGAGCTTTAAATTTGCCTTGTCTTCTAGCTCATGTACTAAAATGATCTTGAAAATTTGATGAACGGTGTAGATATAACACATATATTATGGTGGTGCCCACATATGTTTGTTAGGAGAGCACATCCGTTGTTACATTATGTACCAGGCAATTCGTCTATATGGAGGGAAATGTCACACCCCAAACTCGGAAAATGGGCTCACAAAATTTCTGATCGCCAAATCCGACATCGATAGCCTCCATAGTGCCCCATTCTCGGCTCACGGCACTCATATGCCAGATTTCAATTCTGGGATCCTATAAGGAAGATTTTCAATAAAAAAATTTTGTAATGGAGCATAACCACAAGCATAACCAAGTCACAAAACAATATCACCACATATCCACTATATCAAAAACTTTAAGTACAAAGCAGAAAGGGAAATACAAGGTGATCAAAAAGCTTCAAAATAATCTGATACGCACTCCTGCCTCAGCGCTGCTACGAACCAACGTCACCTGCATGCAACGGTCGTGCATAAGCTTACAAAAGCTCAGAGGGTGGTGTAAGTGTGTGCGCAAGGCAAGTGCCAAGTATACAATATCAGAGTAATACAGAAATATGGGGGTAAGTCCATGAATACTATCAGCCGTACCAAGGCTATGTGATGCAAGGCATGAATACTATCGTTCATACCATGGCCACGCGATGCGAGGCCTATGTAGCCAAATGTCATATGCGAGATGCAAGCAAGCATGTCAGTCCTCATCAAGTACACATATCAGTACAGTTTTCTTCTGGGATATCACCAGGGTCTAATACACTCCACACTGACTGCTGCCTCCCTAGCCGCACAATAGACCACACTATTCGCATGACCAATAGTCTGCCAATACCTACCCGGCTCATCGATAGCGGACTCATTTGCGAGCTGGTAAGACTCAGCCTAGCTTACAACCCCCTCTCTCAGGCGGATAAGGCCACACCCCCTTCTAACAGAACACGACACATTGGGAGACATGGCCAACTGGTATTCGGCACTCCTGCTGTAACGCCCCGTGTTTTCAGGACCCGAGTATATGACTCGTTTCCCAAAAACCCGAGTGTCAACCTTATAGGATGGTCAAATTCGAGTTTTTTTTTTTTCTATTATCAGAGTAAGTAGATGTGCGTAGAGTGAACAAATCAACGTAAGGGAAATTTCATTATCATTTAAATATACAAGCAGCCCATAATGACTTATACAAACCAATGTCTCAACATTAACGATTACAAGATTTGCATACATAAGAAATAATAGAAAATGTATAAATGTAAGCCACATGACCACGCATCTCCTCTTAGCAATACGGCCGTGCATCCATGGCACCTGCATAGCACCTCATCAAGTCTGATCATATACATCATCTGGGCCACCTGTTCTACCTGTACGGTTGTATATTTGATGGATGAGTGGCCAACTCAGTGTGAATTTCCCTCAAGATTACACACCGCCGCATTAGTTAAGCATAGTTATAAAACGACAAAGCAATCAAAACAGTGCATGATGTAGTCTTTTTAAATGCATGGATGCATGAATGCACATTGGCCTGGGGATGCACATCCAGCCGGACTTGGGCTCGTCGCCCATATAATCATCGACCTGGGAAAATCATCCAGTCAGACAGGAGTCGATAGTCGATGGTCTAGGAGCTAGTGAAACGATACCCCGAATATCCTAAGGGCACGTGCTACAATATTCAAAATTAACCACCCGTCATCACCAACATGTTATAGATGCATGATTAGCCAAACCATTATTAGTCCAGTTATAATCAGCCAATTTAGGTAAGCTCAATGTCACTTTGGGGAGCTCAGAGCACAGCGTAGGCCGATAGCTCGGGCATAGTATCCCATTACCACCATCCCCGGCTCATGAGGCTACCACCTTAAGATGTTTAATGGAAAACCATAGACTAGTGGTGAATCATATTACAACATATGGGGCTTACCATCACATGGTTGTGTAATATAAAACATCGAACTCATATAGGGAAAATACCAGGACAAAGACACATAAGGCAATATCAAAGTAAGACACATAAGGCAAATGTCAAAATAAGCCACACAGGGCGAGTATCAAAATCATGCGATAAAAAACCATCCTTGAAAATCGTTGGACACAACACCCTGGATGGTAGGCCCACAACACTGGTTAATTTAAACCACCGTTCAATACCACTAAGCCGAAGGTCCATTACTATCACAAACAGTCGGGTTACATCCCAAGTATGGGTGTACATATATAGGTGGGAGTTTTCCACTGGTATACCAATTTAAGTTCCATAAGCAATCCACAAATAATCCACAAGCATGAATAATATGCAGGATAAACATTGAGCATGGAATATAGCAATTTAATTCCAACAATTAACACATGTGGATATGAAATGGAGATATTAATTTCAAGTTAAAGTAAAAACTATAACTTAAGCTAATGGAAAAATGGAAAGCTCAAGGGAAAGAATCATCACCTTATAGGGTTGTATTACCATTCTTAATTCGCATCCTCGAGTCATTTGCGGCCCAAATCATGCGAGCAGTTCCCTAAGGTTATTCCTGACTTGTAATAGAAAGGTCTTAAAACATTCAGGTTGTTTGAAACGAATGGGGTTCCATGAATCTGATGGCTGAAGGAACTTGGGTCTGCATTAATGTGAATGGGCCCACCTAATTTTTCCTTACCAAATGGCCTAGATCGGGCCCCAAGTTTGCCCACTATCAACGCCTGAACTGTCCTGGCTTGGGCGAGATTGAACCCAACATGGCAGCCCACCGGCTGATACGGCTTGGCCTACCTAATAGATCTGCCTCATTTTTATCCCCCAGTCTTGATACGAGCTTGTCAATTGGATGGTTTAGATGTAATACATACATCATGCATGGGCCTCACGGCTGGGCAGACTGTATGCAAAACAGATGGACGACATTGATGTAGCATGCATGTCCTAGCAGGCTACATCGTCCTCAGCTGGATGGTGCGAAGGAAGCACATCCACCGCGGTGCCCCATGTGTTGGGCATAGTACGCACGTGGGGCCCACCCCTTATATATAGTATTATGTATATATGTGTACGCTCTGTTACTATTTTAGCATTACATTTATACATTTTTTTCATACCAGACATCAGGTGTTAGACATCCACTGATGGACGGTTTGGACACATCATCGATCCGTGGACGACCAGGATCTATTGATGGTGGTCTGAACTTGGTGTGGCCCACCGTGACTCGATGGAGTGGCCCACCTACATGTACATACATACATATATATATATATATATACATACATATATATATATATCACATTACAAAATAAAATATTAATTTATTTATACAGTGCACGTCCAGGGCCTACTGCCTGTTGGGGCGGCCCACATATGTGCAGTCTGCCTATCGTTTGGTGAGGCCCACCTGCAATGATGCTGGCCCATATTGGCATGGTGCTGCCTACTTGAGATGAACGTGGTGCGGCCCACTGTACAGCGTGCAGCCCACTAGGTTCTAAGGTGAGGCCCACCTTTTGGAGCTAGTTTAGGCTCACGTAGAGGCCCATTTCTGAACCGTTTCAGCCTGTTGCAGGGGCTAGAAGAAGACCCATTTTTAGGACCTTTTAAGCCACATTGAAGGCCTGATGCAGCCCTTTTTATGGCCCATTTTGGAGTCCATGTAAGGGCCTGCTCTCTGCCAACTTTCGGTCCAGTTAAGGGTCATTTTCAGCCCCACTTCCAGGCCCTGATAAGGAGTGCACGTAGTCCAAACCCAGGCATATTGGAAGCCTGGTTTTGGTCTGGATTCACGACTTAGATGGAGCTCGGTTTCAGTTCACAGCATGGACTCTAAACGTGACTGGAACCTTCATGAAAGGAAAGAGAAAATGGAAGAAGTTAGGCCATTACCTGGTCGGTCTTGTAAGGTGGCCCACCCCAGCTCTCTCTCTCTCTCTCTCTCTCTCTCTCCATTTCTTCCCTCTCCTTCTGGTGTGAAATCATGAAGCAATAGTGTCCTATTTATAACATGGAGGGAGAGGTTATCAACGGTTGGGAAAAGACCTCCCCTAGAAATGGTTGTGATTGACGGATGACTGTGCATGGGATCAACCTGACCCCAGAGATGAGTTGTTAATGCTCAGATCTCTCAGAAAAGAAGTTCCTAAGTCTGGTGGGACCCATCTCGTGGCTGGGTCCAAATGGGTTTCTTGTGGAAGATGTTTCGAGCATCAATGGCAAATTGCTGCCCTACGTGTTTCGCCAGGATCTGGTCCATTTAAGCGAACCAGATGGGTTCCTAGATCAGTGTGGGGTCCACATTTTGGCCCACAAATACGAGTCCCATATCATCTAATGAGAAGATTCGGTTCTCCTCCGATTTCTCATGAGATGAGATATCTTAGTCCCTCATCTCGTACTACCCACTGGGATGGGTTGAGATCGTGCCACGTGGCCCTAGGGGACGGTCACAATTGTGCGAGCCACCCCTATCAAAAAGAAGAAAATCTTCTTTTTCTTCTCTCTTAATTGCTATGCTGTTTTTGGGCTATGAGAGGACTCCTCTCAGCTGGCAAGGAGGAAGGCTAAAAGCCTTTGGTCCATGGGGTGTTTGCTTGCCCAACAAGCCACTTGATGGTCCTTCTCAATGAATCTCAGCCCCACATGAAGGAAATGAACGGTTGGGGCTGATCTTTGTTATTTTAATGCATGGGTCAAAGACCCTATACGGTTTTATTTAATGGCCCACCACGATTGAAATGGACGGTTTGGATCATCTAGAAAGTTCCCCAGATGGCCCACTTTGGGGTTTGAAAATTTACAGATTTAAATTTTTGATGGCGGGAGGGATTTTTGTAATTTTTCTTCTTTTTCCAGTTTTGCTCGGTCAAAGGTGTTTGACCGAGCAAGTTTGACCGAGCAAGCTTGGCTTGGTGCATCTCACTCATGGTAGTACATGTTGCACGTACATTGCGTGTGGGGCCTACTGTGATGTTTGTGATAAATCTACACCGTTCATTTGTTTAGGGGTCCCTATATGGGGGCCCTGGCCCAATTTGGGGCACATGTGAGGCCCAGGTGGGCCCCATGACTTGGTTCGGGTCTCTTTTAAGGATTTCCCGCTGATTTGTTGGTTGGATCGGCATGAAATTGAACATCAACGGTTAAAACGGTCCAAGGGACTATTTAAGCTAAGTCCCAATGGTTAGGTCACGGATATATGGCCTGTTTTGATTTTATGACACTAAATATTATGTTATACTACATTTAATAATATTATTTACTATTATAATTATTATTTTTATTATTACCATTATTATTATTATTTTCACTATCATTTTATCATCATCATCATTATTATTATTATTATTATTATTATTATTATTATTAGAAATTATTTTCCTTATATATTTTGTCACAAATTATTTATATATGTAAATTATATGAATGTCAGTAAGCAGAGATTAATGTACGTATATACATATATGTTATTTGTATATTATTTGTATGGTCATATATGTGTTAGGTTTTTAAAAGCTATATAAATCATTAAATTGTTTAAAACATGTTATTCATTAAAAAAATTTCCAGTGTATGTTATTTTTATGTATTACAAAATTTATAGTTTGTAATTTATACTAATGATGTTGTAAGTATATGCATTTTATATGGATTATAGTTACATATCATTTTAATGTGAAACCTTAAATATTTATAAAATATATAAATAGAATTTCATAGTATATACATATTTAGGTTGTATTATTTTCTTGTATTAATATTAAATTAAATAAAAGGGTAACACTTGAGTACTGGAAAGTACGGGGTGTTACAAACTACCCCCCTTGAAGAGAATTTCGCCCCCAAAATTCAGCACTTTGATTATGAATGTGAACATCGATCTATCTTACAGTGTCCGCGTACACCCGCTAGCTAGTTCTCCATACTAAAGTTTATTTGTATATGCAAGCGCTCATGACTCACTAGAACAAGGCTTGTTTCGTCTACCCCCCTTAAAGAAAATTCCACCCTCAATATTTTGATAACATGCGCCTCATTTATTGATCTTACCCTAATGGCGTGCCCTAGATCGCATTTGTCTAGGTGCACTATTACAACTTAGATTTGAATAGGTTATTTCCAAATTTTACTTAACTCTCATATGTCTTAACTCTCATATGTCTATTCCAACAAATCACTTCATGAGTTTCCCTAAAGATTGGAAGTCCCCTTTTCCTTGTATTTGCTAAGCTAGAAATTTATTTCAATGTCTAATGATATCACTATTTCCTACAACATTTACTAGTATTGTGAGTTGTTTTAGGTGGCAACTAATTATATCTTTCTATTTACTTTTCTTTTACTTTAAATGATAGTTCCCCATTGTCTAAAGTATGATATAGTTTTCTATTCTTCTGTGTTCGAGCTAACACGAGTAGATGGTTGTAGTGGGTTTGAGCCCGATACACCGATCCTTTGCCTACGTATAGTAGAGGATTTTTCGGTATCAATTTGTAATACTGTCAGATCTCGATCCTTTGCTTGATCAGGGCATTGGAATCATTGAGATTTGCTAGGACTTAGAACTTGAGCCAAACCATGTAACTTCCTATAAAATGGTTCCATCGACTCGTGATCCTTATTACTTTAGACTCATGGGGAATATCATGTGATTTTCTACTCCCATAACGGATAAGACCACGTGGCCCATTATGCTTCCAATGCGCACTCTGATTCCTTAATGCACTAACCGAAAATTCCAAAATCAAGATTTCAACATGAAGTTTGAGTCGGAAATTTCTAAACTCACGTAGGATTTCAAATCTAATCCCAACATGCACAACCTAGGGTTGAAAACTTACCCAAAATCCCATAATTCACCTCCAATTAATTTCATGTGCTAGAATTTGTAGGAAATATTATTATAAGTAAGGAGACGTGCTAGGGAGTTAAATTATTATTTTTTTATTTCTTCGTACAATTCTCAAGTCGAGGAGTGCTTATGTGCAATCTAACGTACAACGTGGCGGGTCCTACGAAGTCTACGTCTGATCCATTTGGTTGATTATTACGATAACGTTATCCCTAACCATGAAATCTTTGGAAAATTCATATCTTGAATTTCTAGAAAATTTCATTTGAATGTTGAATATAAGGAACATCCTTATTTAGCCTTACTAACATCATGGTAGATAATTGTTTTTCCAACGATGCCTAGGGTTAGTTCCCAAGTTCAATGACTAACCTGAAATTCTCAAGGGAACCTAAGATTGTTTCTAAGTTTTACAATTATTCAGGCAAATTTTCTATGGAATTTTTAATCTTAATTCCCTATATTCTCAATTTCTCCTAATTTCAAATGGCTAACTTAATAGTTTCTAAGGATCTCTACATGAGTTTGAAGTCCAAAGGTCTAGTCCTAAAAATTTTAAGGGTCTAAAGTTTAAAGTACCTATGCTCTCAAGTTGTCCTTAGTTCAAATGTAATTTCATCTATCATCCAAATCACTTATAAGGGAACCTAAGTTTGGGTCTCTACATCCTTAATGATCCTCCTAAGTCTAAGGGAATTTTACCTAAGTCTAAATTTCTAGTTTTAAATGTTCTAACTGAGACATTTAAGGCTTGTATAAGATCATTTTCCAAGGCCAAGTTTGTCCAAACTTTGCTCTGATACCAACTGTAACGCCCAGTGTTTTCAGGACCCGAGTATATAACTCATTTCCCAAAAACTCGAGTGTTAACCTTAAAGGATGGTCAAATTTGAGTTTTTTTTCCTACTATCAGAGTAAGCAGATAAGCGTAGAGTGAACAAATCAACATAAGAGAAATTTCATTATCATTTAAATATACAAGCAGCCCATAATGACTTAAACAAACTAATGTCTTAACATTAACGATTACAAGATTTGCATACATAAGAAATAACAGAAAGTATATAAATGTAAGCCGCATGACTACGCAACTTCTCTTAGCAATACGGTCGTGCATCCATGGCACCTGCACAACTCCTCATCAAGTCTGATCATATACATCATCTGGGCCACCTGTTCTACCTGTACGGTTGTATATTTAATGGATGAGTGACCAGCTTAGTGTGAATTTCCCTCAAGATTACACATCGCCGCATTAGGTAAGCATAGTTATAAAACGACAAAGCAATCAAAACAGTACATGATGCAATCTTTTTAAATGCATGGATGCATGAATGCACGTCGGCCTGGGGATGCACATCCAGCCGGACTTGGGCTCGTCGCCCATGCAATCATCGACCTGGGAAATCATCCAGTCGACAGGGGTCGATAGTCGGTGGTCTGGGAACTAGCAAAACGATACCCCGAAGGTCCTAAGGGCACATTTTACGACATCCAGAATTAGCCACCCGTCATCGCCAACATGCTATGGATGCATGATTAGCCAAACCGTTATTAGTCCAGTTACAATCAGCCAATTTAGGTAAGCTCAAGGTCACTACGGGGAGCTCAAAGTCCAGCATAGGCTGACAGCTCGGGCATAGTGTCCCATTACCACCATCCCTGACTCACGAGGCTACCACCTTAGGATGTTTAATGGAAAACCGTAGACTATTGATCAATCATATTACAACATATGGGGCTTACCATCACATGATTGCGTAGTATAAAACATCGAACTCATATAGAGAAAATACCAGGACAAAGACATATAAGGCGATATCAAAACAAGACACATAAGGCAAATGTCAAAATAAGCCACATAGGGTGAGTATCAAAATCATGCAATAAAAGACCATCCTTGAAAACCGTTGGACATAACAACCCTGGTGGTAGGCCCACATCACTGGTTAATTTAAACCACCATTCAATAACCACTAAGCCAAAGGTCCATTACTATCACAACCAGTCGGGTTACATCCCAAGTATGGGTGTACACATATAGGTGGGAGTTTCCCACTGGTGTACCAATTTAAGTTCCATAAGCAATACGCAAATAATCCACAAGCATGAATAATATGCAGGATAAACATTGGGCATTGAATATAGCAATTTAATTCCAACAATTAACACATGTGGCTATGAAATGGAGATATCAATTTCAAGTTAAAGTAAAAACTATAACTTAAGCTAATGGAAAAATGGAAAGCTCAAGGGGAAGAATCATCACCTTGTAGGGTTGTATTACCATTCTTGATTCGCGCCCTCGAGTCCATTGCGGCCCAAATCACGTGAGTGGTTCCCTAAGGTCAATCCTGACTTGTATTAGAAAGGTCTTAAAACATTCAGGTTGTTTGAAACGAATGGGGTTCCATAAATCTGATGGCTGAAGGAACTTGGGTCTGCATTAATGTGAACGGGCCCACCTAATTTTTCCTTACCATATGGCCTAGATCTGGCCCCAAGTTTGCCCACTATCAACGCCTGAACTGTCCTGGCTTGGGCGTGATTGAACCCAACATGGCAGCCCACCGGCTGATACGACATGGCCCACCTAATAGATCTGCCTCATTTTTATCCCCCAGTCTTGAGACGAGCTTGTCAATTAGATGGTTTAGATGTAATACATACATCATGCATGGGCCTCACGGCTGGGTAGACTGTATGCAAAACAGATGGACGACATTGATGTAGCACGCATGTCCTAGCGGGCCACACCGTCAGCTGGATGGTGCGAAGGAAGCACATACACCATGGTGCCCCATGTGTTGGGCACACTACACACGTGGGGCCCACCCCTTATATATAGTATTATGTATATACGTGTAGGCTCTGTTACTATTTTAGCATTACATTTATACATTTTTTTAATGCCAGACATCAGGTGTTGGGCGTCCACTGATGGACGGTTTGGACACACCGTCCATCTGTGGACGGCTAAGATCTACTGATGGTGGTCTGAACTTGGTGAACTTGGTGAACTTGGTGTGGCCCATCGCGACTAGATGGAGCGGCCCACCTACATGTACATATATATATATATATCACATTATAAAATAAAATATTAATTTATTTATACATTGCACGTCCAGGGCCTACTGCCCATTAGGACAACCCACATTTGTGCAGTCTGCCTGTCGTTTGGTGAGGCCCATCTGCAATGATGCTGGCCCATATTAGCGTTGCGCTGCCTACCTAAGATGAACGTGGTGCGGCCCACTATACAGCTTGCAGCCCACTAGGTTCTAAAGTCAAGCCCACCTTTTGGAGCTAGTTTAGGCTCACGTAGAGGCCCATTTCTGAACCGTTTTCAGCTTGTTGCAGGGGCTAGAAGAAGGCCCGTTTTCAGCTCCTTTTAGGCCACATTGAAAGCCTGCTGCAACCCTTTTTATGGCCCATTTTAAAGTCCATGTAAGGGCCTGCCCTCTGCCAACTTTCGGTCCAGTTAAGGGTCATTTTTAGCCCCACTTCCAGGCCCTGATAAGGAGTGCACGTAGTCCAAACCCAGGCCTGTTGGAAGCCTAGTTTTGGTCTAGATTCACGACCTAGATGGAGCTCGGTTTCAGCTCGCAGCATGGCCTCTAAACATGACTGGAACCTTCATGAAAGGAAAGAGAAAATGGAAGAAGTTAGGCCATTACCTGGTCGATCTTGTAAGGTGGCCCACGCCTCCTCTCTCTCTCTCTCTCTTTCTCTCTCTCCTTTCCTTTCTCTCTTTCTCTCCCTATCATTATCTCTTTCCTTTTCTTCCCTCTCCTTCTGGTGTGAAATCCTGAAGCAATAGTGTCCTATTTATAGCATGAAGGGAGAGGTTATCAACGGTTGGAAAAGACCTCCCCTAAAAATGGCTGTGTTCGATGGACGACTGTGTATGGGGTCAACCTGACCCCAAAGATGAGTTGCTAATGCTTAGATCTCTCAGAAAAGAAGTTCTTAAGTCTGGTGGGACCCATCTCGTGGCCAGGTCCAAATGGGTTTCTTAGGGAAGATGATTTGAGGATCAATGATGGATTGCTACCTTATGTGTTTCGCCATGATTTGGTCCGTTTGAGCGGACCAGATGGGTTCCTAAATCAATGCGGGGCCCACATTTTGGCCCACAAATATGAGTCCCATATTATCTCATGAGAAGATTCGGTTCTCCTCCGATTTCTCATGGATGAGATATCTTAGTCCCTTATCTCGTACTATCCACTGGGATGGGTTGAGATTGTGCCACGTGGCCCCAGGGGACGGTCACAATCGTGCCAGCCACCCCTATCCAAAAGAAGAAAATCTTCTTTTTCTTCTCTCTTAATTGCTAAGCCATTTTTTGGGCTGTGAGAGGACTCCTCTCAGTTGGCAAGGAGGAAGGCTAAAAGCTTCTGGTCCATGGGGTGTTTGCTTGCCTAACAAGCCACTCGATGGTCCTTCTCATTGAATCTCAGCCCCACATGAAGGAAATGGATGGTTGGGGCTGATCTTTGTTATTTTAATGCATGGGTCAAAGACCCTATACGGTTTTGTTTAGTGGCCCACCACGATTGAAATGGATTGCTTGGATCGTCCAGAAAGTTCCCCAGATGGCCCACTTTGGGGTTTGAAAATTTATAGATTTAAATTTTTGATGGCGGGAGGGATTTTTGTAATTTTTCTTCTTTTTCTGGTTTTGCTCGGTCAAAGGTGTTTGATCGAGCAAGCTTGGCTTGGTGCATCTCATGCATGGTAGTACATGTTGCACGTGCATTGCGTGTGGGGCCTACTGTGATGTTTGTGATAAATCTACACTGTTCATTTGTTTAGGGGTCCCTATATAGGGACCCTGGCCCAATTTGGGGCACATGTGAGGCCCAGGTGGGCCCCACGACTTGATTCAGGTCTCTTTTATGGATTTCCCGCTGATTTGTTGGTTGGATCGGCCCGAAATTGAACATCAACGGTTAAAACGGTCCAAGGGACTATTTAAGCTAAGACCCAATGGTCAGGTCATGGATATATGGCCTGTTCTGATTTTATGACACTAAATATTATGTTATACTACATTTAATAATATTATTTACTGTTATAATTATTATTTTTATTATTACCATTATTATTATTATTTTCACTATCATTTTATTATTATTATTATTATTACTATTATTAGAAATTATTTTCCTTATATATTTTGTCACAAATTATTAATATATGTAAATTATATGAATGTCAATAAGCAGAGATTAATGTACGTATATACATATATGTTATTTGTATTTATTTGTATGGTCATATATGTGTTAGGTTTTTAAAAGTTATATAAATCATTAAATTGTTTAAAACATGTTATTCATTAAAAAAATTTCCAGTGTATGTTATTTTTATATATTACAAAATCTATAGTTTGTAATTTATACTAATGATGTTGTAAGTATATGCATTTAATATGGATTATAGTTATATATCATTTTCATGTGAAACCTTAAATATTTATAAAATATATAAATAGAATTTCATAGTATATACATATTTAAGTTATATTGTTTTCTTGTATTTATATTAAATTAAATAAAAGGGTAACACTCGAGTATTGGAAAGTACGGGGTGGTACACCTGCGCTCGTATATCCACTCGGTCCAGACGTTGGAGCATCTCTTGGTACCAAAAAGGTTTTAAGATTTTCACCCAAGGATACCCTATGTGCCCACAGTGCTAGAGCCAATATTTTCGGTATCCAATCCGGCCACTTACAACGTGCCTATGGAGGCCACGGCCCTGATGTCGCTAGGGCGTATAATGATTATGTCACATATATGCAAGATGCATGAGTCATACCATCGAATCATGCAGCAATCCTGCGCGTACCACGCGCTCATGTGGATAACTCCTATCTATGAGTCCCATAAATAATCTGCTCAATGGCATATGCTAATATGATATGATCAGTCACTCTTCATATCAAGCATATATATGATGCGTATGGGCATGAATTATGGAGTTATACTAAGCATGTTATAGGGGGATGAATTATCTTCATAACGAGGACGGGCCTAGATGGCCTACACACAACAAGTATGGCCTATCAATGGGCCCTAGGGAGAGTTTCAATGCGAACATTTAACCAACATTATTCTTACAATGTGGACGTCAAACCATCATTGCTCCCAAGGCATGGCCCGCAATAAACATCATTATATACACCATGGTGGAATCACACATTACAATGGACCTTGTATACATCTCATTGGGCCTCAACCGATGGGGCTCAAATACATCAAATGGGCCACATCACATGGGCCTCATATATATTAAGGTGGGCCGCATCAATGGGCCGCACCAATGGGCCTTATATACATTGTAATGGGTTATAACCCATGTAGAGATCATTCTAGAGCATTTCCAAAGGAATGAATCATATCAAAAGATCATCTGCACCATACCACAAATAACAGTGGAGATAATGATTTTTCACCGTTATAAAAATTCCAGGGCCCACTATCACGTTTACTTTCCATCCAGTCAGTTAGTAAGGTCATAAAGCAATTTAATCCAAGACTATTGTGGTCCAAAAGGACTTCAGTGATAGGCGTCCATCTCTCCACTGTTTTCGGTGGTGTGGTCCACCTAATAGATCTGCCTCAATTTTAGTCTTAAGCATAAGAAAGTATTGCCAATTGGATGAATAATTTGGAAGCAACACATACACCATGGAGGGCCCCACAAACTGGGTGCACACGTCACCAAGGTGGGCTCCACAGAACCCACTGCGTCAACAACAGCTATAGGGCTGGTGTGCAGTACACCAGCCACTCCAATTCCCTTCACAGATGGGTCCCACGTGGGGCCCACCATAACGTTTATTTCCCATCCATCTATTGCTAAGGCCACACAGACCCATATAAAGAAATAAAATAAAATAAACTTTATATTTATCCATAACCTCTGGAGCTCGAGAAGTTTCAATGGCAGACGTTCAATCCACCACTGCTTCCTGTCGTGTGGACCACCTGAGCTTCTGTATACGATTGATTTTAGGGGTGCCCATAGTTTAAAGGGGCCCCATCAAATGCACAATGGTGATGTCCAGCACACATCATGGTGGGGCATGCGGCTGGGACCCACGGTCCCTACCCTTCTACTCGACAGTATAGCAAGACGCTGCTGCAGCGTCCTTTAGACTTCACTAGCAGCAGCGCCTGCTACATATATATTTTTTTTGTTTTACTGAGGTTTTTCCTAGGTGGGGCCCGCATTAGGAGGATACACCCCACTAGTTGGATTATATGGCTCATGACAGACCAAACGAGCCCAATATTCAGCATGTTTTGGTGTATAGAAACATCAAAGTGGTACCTAACGGATTTTAATGGCAAGAATCACTATTTTCTATGATATGGCCTGCCAGATAATCAGATTAGCTTCATTTTTCGGCTCAACGCCTAAAATGAGCTAGGAGATGGGATGGACGGCATGGATTAGATCCATACATCAAGGTGGGACCTGCATGAGTGTCCCATCCAAAAGCTTGGAATCAAGCTAATATTTTTGTTTTTCTCATGCAACATCCAGACCGTGCTAGATGGTCTGGACAACAGACGTCCAGTAGGTTCTGAGCTGGCCCATCTAGCCATGCGGGGTCCACTTAACATTTGCATTTTCCTATCATCCAGATCCTCCAAAAGTGGCAGTAAGGCGGCTACAACGTGGGCCCTGGTTAAGTCCACTTGGTGCTTAATATGGATGAAATACATACATCACAAATGGGCCATAAAATCAGGGAAAGAGACAGAGAGCGAGAGAGAGAGTGAATGATGGAGGGACCCCGACACTATGGGCCCTCCCTTCCATGAATTACAACATACATCCAGTGGGTCCCATTGCATGTGGGCCCACCAAATCAAAATCAACGGTGGAGATTTCTCCCCCACCAAAATGGAAGGTCTAAATAACCCTTTCAACTAGGAAAGTAAACATCATGATGGGGTCCATGGAGAATGGCCCCATCATGGAATGATCATGTGAATCATGGTGGGCTATCGGCCACATCTAGGGTCCAAAGTGAGATCCATACCATCAATCGGTAGTCCCCACTTGGCCCATCATCAAAACATGAAATCTACGCCTATAAAACATCCACCGTTCGATCTTCTTAGTCCGATGGAACGCCAAACTCCTTATGTCTTACTTTGATGGAAGATGATGAGAATCGAAGGGCTAGGATGATGGATCTTAGGATAGAACGTGGGGCACACACAACACACCTTTTTCTCCCCTTAGACGTGCTTGGACGTCCAACTCTTTTTTTATTGCTTGAAAAATGTGTAGAGAAAGAGAGAGAGAGAGAGAGAGAGAGAGAGAGAGAGAGAGAGAAAGGGTGGTTGTAAGAGAGAGGTGATGGGTGTGAGTGATAGATGTACTTGACTTGAGAGTTGACTTAGGGTAGGTTGTTTGTTTTGGGGGAAAAGAGAGCATGGGTTGTGTACTTGACTAGTGATGGGATGTGTACTTGATTGATTGATTGATTGAAGAGATGGGTTGTAGAGATTCTCTTGGGTGCACAAATGCGCGGTATTTTTTCAAGATAAACGTGGGCCCACATCTCCTGGCCTGGGCATCGTATTGGTGTGCTAGATGTGGCGTTGGAACCGCGGTGATGGTGTGGTCGCAATAGTACAAGTCTTGAATTGATTAGACTAAAATCTACGGGATACGACTTAGGGTTGAGCGCAAACGTTGATTATAGGTTGCGGGTTGCTGGAATTCATCGGGGAGGATCGTGGGAGTCTACGGAATGATACAAACTAGGATACAGGCTTTACAGCTCTCCCCACCTAATAAAAATTTCATCCTCAAATTTTATACTGCTATCGCAACTAAGCATAACTCATAAGGGAATAGGAAACATCACATCATATATAATCAAAACACGATACAACATATAATCAAACATCGAAAAGATGGGGATAACGCTCTCGAATCTCCACCTCGCGCTCCCAAGACGCCTCATCCACACTATGATGACCCCACTGTACCTTCACTAAGGGAATGACCATGGTCAAGAGGACCTGCTCCTTTCAATTGAGGATACGAATTGGCTGCTCATGTAATAAGCATCCTCATGAACCTCCAACGGCCGCTAATCAATAATAGGAACGATGTTTGACCCATGCTTCCTCAACATAGAGACATGGAAAACATTGTGGACGCCAGACAATTGAGATGACAAGGCAAGCCGATAGGCCACGGCGCCAACGAGCCTGGTGATCTCGAAAGGTCCTATGAATCTTGGGGCAAGCTTGCCCTTCGCTCCAAAATGAACCACACCCTTCATGGGTGAGTGCTTGAGATACACATGGTCCCCAACGGCAAACTCCAAGGGACGACGCCGACGATCAGCAAAACTCTTTTGTCGGCTCTGAGCTATGGGCATCCTCTGCCTGATGATGTTGATGACCTCTGATGTCTGCTGCATAAGCTTGGGACTTAGGAGATGCCACTGTCCAACCTCGGTCCAATAACTTGGAGATCTGCACGGTCTGCCGTATAATGCCTCAAAAGGATCCATGTCAATGGTCGTCCGATAGCTGTTGTTGTACACGAACTCAGACAATCGCAGGTGCTCATCCTAGTTACCCGAGAAATCAATCTCGCAAGCCCGAAGCATATCCTCAAGGATCTTGTTGACCCTCTCGGTCTGCCCATCGGTCTGCGGATGATACGCGGTGGTGAGCTGCAAAACAGACCCTATCTCCATCTGGAAGCTCCTCCAAAGCTGAAATGTGAACCTCGGGTCTCGATCAGAAACAATCGAAATTGAAACACCATGCAATCTCACAATCTCCTCGATGAATAACCTCGCAAGCCAGTTCAAAGTCCAAGTCATACGAATCGAAAGAAAATGCGCTAACTTCAACAAACGATCGACGACAACCTATATGGCATCGTAACCGCACTGAGTGCTCGGTAAACCTATGATAAAATCGGTGGATACGTGCTCCCATTTCTACAACGGAACACTCAACGACTACAAGGGGCCCGGGGGTCTCTAATGATCGGCCTTGACATGCTGGCACGTGTCACATTCGGCCACAAAACTAGCTATCTGGTGCTTCATCCCTGCCCAAAAATATTAACGCCTCATACCGCGATACATCTTCGTTGAGCCAGGGTGGATAGAGAACCGCAATCGATGTGCCTTGGTCATAAGATATATGCACAACTCAGGAATATCCGGGACACATAATCGGCCTCTAAAGCGAAGTTCACCATCAGAACCAATTTACCAATCTGACTGACTCTCAGATGCTACCTCTGCCTGATAACTCTGTACTGACTCATCTACCTACTAAGCCTCGATCACCCTTGCAACAAGAGAGGGTTGAATCGACAGGCTCGATAACTACATAATAGAAGGCTGCAAGCCAATCTCGAAGTCTAATGCTGACACATCCTCAAACATCTTCCACTCTAGAATCATCATGTGCTACCAGGCCTTGTGGCTGACAGTTGAATGCATCCACTACCACGTTCACCTTGCCTAGGTGGTGTTGAAGATCAAAATCATAGTCCTTAAGGAGCTTCATCCAACGCCTTTACCTCATGTTCAGCTTGGACTGAGAGAACAGATACTTCAAGCTCTTGTGGTTAGAGAAGAGCTCAAACCTCACCCCATAGAGATAGTGCCTTCACACCTTCAGGGTGAAGACAACTATTACCAGTTCCAAATCATGTGTGGGGTAGTTCAGTTCATGGACCTTGAGCTGGCGAGAAGTATAAGCCACTGGCTTCCCTTACAACATCAGGACAACACCCAAGCCAACTCGTAAGGCATCGGTAAATACAACAAATCCATCACTCCCATATGGAAGAGTGAGGACAGGAGCGGACGTGAGGCGGTCCTTCAGCTCTATAAATGCCTACTCACAAGTGTCGCTCCAAACGAACTCGGTACCCTTCCGGGTCAACCTGGTCAATAAGGATGTAATATGAGAGAATCCCTCAATGAAACGTCGATAGTAGCCCATCAAACTAAGGAAACTGCGGATCTTGGACGTGTTCATAGGCTGGCCCCATTGACGCACAACATCAATCTTCGAGGGGTCCAATGCGGTGCCCTGCCTCGTTACCACATGACCGAGAAACTTCACCTCCTCCTGCTAGAACTCGCACTTCTCCAACTTCACGTAAAGCTGGTGTGCACGGAGGTCTACAAGGTAATCTCCAGATGCCACTCATGCTCCTCACGAGTCCTCGAATATATCAGGATGCCGTCGATGAACATCACAAAAAATTAGTCGAGATACGGGTGGAAGACCTTGTTCATCAACTGCATGAATACTACGGGCGCATTGGTCAGTCCGAAGGACATGACTTAGAACTCAAAATGACCATAGCGTGTCCTGAAGGCTGTCTTCAAGATATTCTCATCTCGGACCCGAACCTGATGATAACCGGACCACAAGTCTATCTTCAAAAAGAACTACGCCTCCTATAACTGATCAAACAAATCATCGATCCTCGGGAACGGGTACTTGTTCTTGATCGTGACCTTGTTGAGCTCGCAGTAATCTACGCAAAGCCTCAACGAGCCATCATTCTTCTTCACAAAGAGTAACCGACGCTCCCCACGACAAACTGCTCGGGCAGAAAAGCCTAGCTCGCACAACTCGTCCAACTACTTCTGCAGTTCTTGCAACTATAATGATGCCATACAATAAGGGGCCTTCAAAATAGGCGCGGTACCAGGCACGAGATCAATCTGGAACTCGGTGTGCCGACGAGGTGGTAACTACAGAATCTCCTGGAACACATCAAGAAAACCACAAATGACCTACAGCTGGTTGATACTCAAAGCAACTGACTCCTCAACGGCACACGACAACAGGCAGGAAAGTTACTCTCCTCTAGGCTCGGCAATAAACTGGAACTCTGGCACGCTGGGTATACAAAACGTGACTGTCTTCGCTGAGTAGTCCAATACAGAGTGGTACTCGGCGAGCCAATCCATGCCCAGGATGACATCAAACTCGGACATCGACAATACGAACAGATCAGTAGGCAAAAAGATATCTCCAATCAGAACAGGGCAAGACAAGCAAAATCGGTCTAACACTGTAGTCTTCTCCAAGGGCGTCGACATCGACAAATCCTCATGGGTAGACTCCATCGATAAACCGTTCGTTCATCAGAAATCATCGGCCACAAAGGAATGTGATGCACCAGAATCAAATAATACATGTGTAGTGCATGGAGAAATGGAGAGAGTACCCTCGACGACCCCCTGATGACTGAGGGTCCTGCTGGGTGGCATAAAATCTGCTCTGGGCCTGTTGGGGAGGTGCAGGTCCCCTCTGAGGTCTCTGTTGTTGCTATTGTCATTGTGGCGGCCTGATCTGTTGCCTCTACTGCTGCAGGGGAGGTCCTGAAGGCTGGTGCCGCGGCGGCCGCCGCCGCCTTGTGGGGCCATTCTTGGAGGCCGATACGGTGCCCTCGGCGCTCGCCGTGCCGCGGATGGGGACACTCGTGCCTACGATGTCCTGTCCTACCGCATCCAAAGTAAGTACCTGGGAACAGTCCTGGAGGTAGTGTTGGGGGTGCCAATGGTATTCAGAATGCTGGGTGGGTCATGCATCACTGCTGTGGACGATACTGCTGTTGTTGGGAGCTACCAAAGGGCGCCTTCCTCTTCTAATCTCCTCTCTGGTCATAGGCCCTCTGCAAACTGGCCCAATCTACCTTGTAGATCTGGGCCCTCTGCACAATCTACTCAAACGTTGAAAGCATGTGTCCGACCACATGGCTCCTGAGGGCAGGAAGCAAGTGGTTCTCAAAACGGTGGGCCTTCCACCCCTCATCATCAACAAGGTACGTCGTGAATCTCGATAGTGGGATGAAATGTGCCTTATATTAGGACACAGTCATGTCCCCCTGGACCAGAGTCTCAAAGTCTAATGTGCGCTGCTGCCGCACATGCTCAGGAAAGAACTTATGGTCGAACCGGTCTACAAAGTCCTCCCAGGTCCACTCAAAATCAGCCGCTACTGATCTGGCAAAAGATGCTCACCAATGCTGACCCTCACCCTAGAGAAGAAATACAGCTAACGGGACCCACTGCTGGATCGTACATCTCATAGTGTCGAATATCTTCTCCACCTCGGAGCACCATATCTCTGCTGCAGTAGGGTCTGGCTCGCCCCAGAAGCACGGGGGATCGTGCTGTCATAAATCTTTAAGAAGGGCTCTTGCACGCTCCTGCTCTGCCTAGGTTGGCGTAACAGTGGGACACTTGCCCTGCCCCTGAAGAATAGCAGTCATCGTTTGTAGCATATGTTGTAGTTGGGCGGCACTCACAGGATGGTCAGATCCGCACCGATCTCGGGTAGAGGAGTGATATCCTCATGCTGGGAAGTAGAAATATCCGATGGTGAAGTAGGAGTCGCAGGTGGTAAAACGGGAGTCGCAGGTGATGGAGCGGGAGTCGATCGAGTCGCTCTCCTAGGCGTTATGTCTTACATGAAGGAACAAGGGTATATCAGCCTTGAGAATTCTCAAAGGCATAAACGTTAAGGGTTTATGTCAGAAAATCGCTAAATTATTCGGACTCAGGACCTATTCATTCTAAGTTCATAGTAGATATGTGATGTGATCCTCAGGTATTCCCAAGTTATGCTCCGATACCAACTTTTGTCACGCCTCAAAATTAAAAAATGGGCACACAAAATTCTCAATCGCCGAATCCGGCGCCGACAGCCTCCATAGTGTCTCATTCTCGGCTCCCGGCACTCATAAGTCAGATTCCGATTCTAGGATCCTATAAGGAGGATTTCTGATAAAAAATTTGTAATAGATCATAACTGTAACGCCCTGAAAATCGGGGGTCGAGTGTAACTCAACTCCCGAGTTCCAACGCATCACTTATGCAACATGTTTAATGATATTTGAATGTTGTCTGTGTTAGAGCAGTAAACATGAATGAGATTATACCAAAGCAGTAATTCATACTCCAGATCAGTTGTATAAAAGCAAGCGGAAGACTGAACTATATATATATGTATGTAAAGAAACAAAATAAACGATTCATTATCCAGAGTATGAATCCTTCTGAGTCACAATATACATGTCTGTTTATATAAACAAAATGTCAAAATAAACTAGGTACAATCCCTATAAATCCCATCAGTCCCGGCAGCCTAGTCGAAGCCGCCAGCGAACTGCATATACGAGAACTCCTCCTGGTCCTCGTCATAATCGGCTCCGCCTCTCCGAGAATAGTCGGATCGCCTAAACCTGAGACAGAGTCTGGTTGGTGTGCGCAACACCGTCCCGTAATGTGGGAGTGAGTAGCTAACTCAGTGGAACGATAAGACATAAGTTATCAAGTTATCAATACAGTCAAGCAGTAATGATAAAGCAGTAAATCAAACACTCCTAGTTACTCTGATTAATGCAAGTATGAATGCGGGTATGATGGATGCCCTCACCGACATACTCCCTCAGGCGACACCATCTCACGTTCGCGCATGCTTACATCCCCACGGTGCTCCACATCTTCCGGGCACATGCGATGTATGATGAGCATGATTACCGAGTTTTTAATTAGTTCATTTCACACACGGCGGGATTGGGAAACTAAGGTACCTCCCTTGTATCATATCCAAACATGATCCAATCTAGGGTCGTCGATACCCTAGTTAATATCGACGATGGTGTGTTTTCTAGGTCACTCGCAGAGGCTGAGGTCACATTACGCACAAAGGTTGCACCACTCCCCATCACCCCTTAAACGATTCATCACTATACGCCTATACGTAAACAGGCCTAGTTCATACTCTATATATCGCGGCGAACCCTAAGGCACGCCGCAACTTCGAATATGCTCGCGGTCACTACAAAGAGTCGCTGTGGAACATTACGCACAAAGGTTACACCACTCCCCATCACCTTATCAATGTAGGCCGACATGCGCGAATATAGTGTCCCATACCACCATAATCGGCTCACGAGTTAAGTTGCTCACTTTGGTCACTACGGGAGGCACGTAGCCCCAGCGTAGGCCGACAGCTCGACCACGGTGTCCTATACCACCATGCCCCGCTCATGAGTCTTAGCGGATCGAGGTACCATGGTTTAACGGGATTATCACTGGTAAGTTTGGTACCCTAGGTTCAAGCATTAGCGACCAAACATGGTGAACATACATACGACACACGGTTTATTTGACGTGTTCGACTGGCTCGAGCGCACAACAAGTTGGGCGATATGAAGCGCAAAAGCACCTCGTGTGGCCAACCACTATCGCCAACCGAAGTACGACACGGGTTCGCCAACACATCATGCGTGGCGGAGCGAATCCCAACCACATCTTCAAGTCTGATACCGGGCTCAGTCAAATCCTAACCATAGCATGTGAAATACGGCATGATAACATGGTAATTCAAGAACACTAGCAATCATATTATAAAGCATAACATGAAGCATGTTAATAAACAAGTCACAAAGCATGTTCAAAAGCATGTTATAAAGCATTATGTAAATAGGGATACAAACACTTAGATTTCGTAGGCGAGTGGTTAGAGTGAACAACCACATGGTGAGTGTCATATGTGACTCTAAGGTAGCCGAGAATCCCATCTCAGCACCTACCTAAGATTCTAACACTTAAGCACTTACACTCACAAGTGATTTCACCAACACTTGGAATGCAATATTTCAACATACATGACGTATGCTAGAGAAATGTGTACTAGGATTGACCCTTTACCAAACTAGTATTTTATACATATACATCATATTCATACAACAATTAACCATGGCAATTACATCAGCAAATTTTATACGTATAGGGTACTTCCTCGTATACCCAATTTCGACATACATAGTGTTTACAAAGGAACATAGATTACGGCGATTCCTTTCGCCAAACTAGTAATTTAATCATGTATTGTATAATCATATATTAAATAAATATGTCAAACATTATTCCAAAAGAAATACGTACACGGTATTTCTAAAATACGTAATTTCGACATACGTCGCATTTACAAGTGAACATATATTTTGGCGGTTCCTTTCGCCTAACTAGTATTTTATTCATATATTATATAATCATACATTAAATAAACATGTCAAGCATTTATCCAAAAAAAATACGTATACGGTATTTCTACGTATACCTAGAATATGTGAAATTCCATATTTCACACCGTTAATCAAAACGGGAAACGGAAAGCACTTTGTACATGTGCAATTGCAAGTAGATCATGAATCTACCATTATCTGACATTGAAAGCGTTGAAAACCGTAACTTATACACTTAAAGTCCTCACCTTTGCCTTTGGAAACGAAACGAATCAGCAAGGGTAATGGAACTTCCGTCTACGGGAGATTTCTAGCCTAAAGAGCGGAATCGGTTAGTCGATACACATCCTACATCGATCCCACCTCAAATCAGACCTAGGGTTAGGGTTTCTTACCTTCAAATGAGATGGATACCGCCGGGAAAGCGTCTAGAATAGGGCGGTGTAGGCCGTGTAACAAGCCAAAGCAGGAGGAGGAAGATCGGCAACAATCTCCAAGACTTTCTCTCTCTTTTCTCTCTCTCCCTCTAGGGTTTTCTTCAAAATTCGTATGGCTGTGAGAGGGGCTGTTCTAAGCTCCTTTTATAGCCACAAACATTACGAATTTAGACTTAGGTTCATGGGGTACTGCTTATATAGGATATTCGCCGCTTTTCCAGCTCAAAAGGGAAGTTCTGGTGGCCCTCCTTGAACCAAACGTCAGACTTAAGCTCACCATCGACGGATCTACGTGGGATTACGTTTTTGACTCGATCGGATACCCAGATCGCACGTGGCGGACCACTTTCAGTTCGACGGTCAGTGGGCCACGATCAGAATTTCCAAGTACATGTAAATGTTCCTGAAATTTTTCTTAATCCGAGGGTGTAATTTGGTCTGATTCTGACGGTCAGGTTGCTTAATACTGACGCGTCAACAAATGATGCCAGATCACTATTCCAGATATTTATTTTGGTATATGAATAGTGTTTTTCACACTACCTCGCTCCGATTCGAAACGAATGGCCGTGGAACATCGGATAAAGCTGATTTTTGAGATGATTGTTAAGCCCAGTGGGGCGGTCCTAGTTCCTTAGCTTCGGGTTAATCGGACTCCCGATGTGCGATCTAGACCTAATACGAAGTTTCGTTTCATTCCCGAGAGCAGACGGGAAATGAGTTTGATTCTAAACTTTAGGGTAACCTAGCGTCACTTGTTCTGCAAGTTTTGGGTCTTGTAGATCGTATTTAAAGCGATCCTAACGGATTTCATGGCTAATTGAGTTTAGTACTTAGTTAACTTTGTTAAATTTCTAAAGGATTTAATCCTACGTGATTTCTGGTCGAGGTGGTACTCGACCCAATGTACGGAAATTTTCAGGTCGTTACAATAACCACAAGCATAACCAAGTCACAAAATAATATCATCACATATCCACTATATCAAAAACTTTAAGCACAATACGGAAAGGGAAATACAAGGTGATCAAAAAGCTCCAAAATAATCTTATACATGCTCCTGCCTCAGCGTTGCCGCAAACCAACGTCACCAGCATGCAATGGTTGTGTATAAGCTTACAAAAGCTTAGAGGGTGGTGTAAGTGTGTTCGTAAGACAAGTGTCAAGTATATAATATCAGAGTAATACGGAAATATGCGGGTAAGTCTATGAATATATCAGTCGTACCAAGGCTATGCGATACAAGGCATGAATGTTATCGCCCATACCAAGGCCATATGATGCGAGGCCTACGTAACCAAATGTCATATGTAAGATGTAAGCAAGCATGTCAGTCCTCATCAAGTACACATATTAGTACAGTTTCCTTTTGGGATATTACTAGGGTCTAATATACTCCACACTGACTGCCGCCTCCCTAGACGCATAGCCTAGTAAGTGGAATAGACTGCACTATCCGCCTGACCAGTAGTCTACGAATACCTACCCAGCTCATCGATAGCGGACTCATTTACGAGATGGTCAAACTCAGCTTAGCTTACAACCCCCCCTCTCGGGCGAATAAGGCCACACCCCCTTCCAACTGAGCACGACACAGTGGAAGACACGACCTATTGGTATTTGACACTCTTACGATCGTGTATCCACTCGGTTTAGACGTTGGAGCATCTCCTCGTACCAAAAAGGTTATGAGATTTTCACCCAATGACATCCTATGTACCTACAGTGCTAGAGCCAATATTTTCGATATCCAATCCGGCCACCCATAATGTGCCTATGGAAGCCACGGCTCTGATGTCGCTAGGGCGTATAATGATTATGTCACACATATGTGAGATGCATGAGTCATACCGTCCAGTCATGCTGCAATCCTGTGCGTACCACGTGCTCATGTGGGTAACTCCTATTAGTGAGTCCCATAAATAATCTGCTCAATGACATATGCTATGATCAGTCACTCCTCATATCAAGCATACATATGATGCGTATGGGCATGAATTATGGAGTTATACTAAGCATATTATATGGTGATAAATTATCTTCATAACGAGGATGGGCCTAGACGGCCTACACACAACAAGTATGGCTTATCAATGGGCCCAAGGGAGAGTTACAATGCGGACATTTAACCAACATTATTCTTACAATGTGGACGTCAAACCATCATTGCACCCAAGGCATGGCCCGCCATAAACATCATTACATACACCACGGTGGAATCATACATTGCAATGGACCTTGTATACATCTCATTGGGCCTCAACCTATGGGTCTCAAATACATCAAATGGGTCGTATCACATGAGCCTCATATATATCAAGGTGGGCCGCATCAATGGGCCGCACCAATGGGCCTTATATACATTGCAATGGGTCATAACCCATGTAGAGATCATTCTAGAGCATTTCCAAAGGAATTAATCGTATCGAAAGATCATCTGGACCATACTACAAATAGTAGTGGAGATAATGGTTTTTCACCATTATAAAAATTTTAGGGCCCACCATCACGTTTATTTTCCATCCAGTCAGTTAGTAAGATCACAAAGACCTGGTTGGGAGGAAGAACAAATATCAATTTAATCCAAGACTGTTGTGGTCCAAAAGGACTTCAATGGTAGGCATCCATCTCTCCATTATTTTCTATGGTGTGGTCCACCTAATAGATCTGCCTCAATTTTAGTCTTAAGCCTAAGACAGAATTGCCAATTGGATAAACAGTTTGGATGCAACACATATACCAAGGAGGGCCCCACAAACTGGGTGCACACGTCGCCAAAGTAGGCTCCACAGAACTTGCTGCGTCTGAAAGTGCACTTGCTAGTGCCCTGGTTTGTCAAGTTACGTGTGTGGTGAGTCAGACTAGCTGCAGAACTCGATAGGAAGAATATATCAAGCGTCTGCCTCAACCAGATGTGTGGAAGCTCGCAATAGGTAAATCATAGCCTCACATCCTATGTCCCAAAACACCATGTGATTAAAACCCTTAAAACAAGATAGACATCTTAGGGTTTTATGGTGAGAAAACTTTTTGCAAAATAGGAAAATCTCTATGTTTTTCTCGCTCTGTCAATTTTATCGAAGCACCCTTGATATGATCGACCTGCACTATAGATGTCCTCGATACCTTAACGATATTATCGACAAGAGGACCAAAATGTCCAGTAACTAAATATTCATCTGGACGGATTTATCGATATCATCGATAAAAGCACTAAATATGTCCAGCAACTTCACAACTTATCTGGACGAATTATCGATGTATCGATAAACATATCGATATCATCGATATTCAAAACTCGAGACCATCGAGAGTGGCTCGATAAGATCGACAGGCTGATTTCCGGTGCCCCTGTTTTTTTAATGAAAATCTCAAATTCTTTCGATATATCGATGACCGTCCGATATGATCTAAAATCAAGTATCGATAAGATCAGAGGTCCATCGATGATATCGACAGTAGGCACGCATTTCTTACAGCAATTATTTCAGGTTTTTTTTAACTATGATCGGGGGCCTTTTGATTTAATCGATATTCAAATATCGATGATATCGACACCAAATCGATTGTATCGAACGAAGACATAATCTGTCCAACAAGTTCAAAGATAAAATCAGCTGGATTTATCGATGCCTCGACTCTAATCTCGATGTCATCGACATTCAAATTCCGATGACCTCGACGGTTCCCCCGATCATTCATGAAAACCTGAAATATCTTAAAGTCAAGTCTCTCTCATTTTTCAAGTGTCGATGGATCGAACCTGTCATCGATAGAATCGGAGTTTGAAATCATATGACATTGAGCAGACCATCGATGCTATCGAGAGTATACGCTCGATGATATCGAACCTGCTCGATGATATCGAACTCTATCATAAATGTGACCGTTTTATATCCGTTGGAACTTTTTGCCTATTTATAGAGGACTTGTCTTTTGTTGCTGTGAGAGAAAGAAGAGAGAGCTTTTGAGTGTTTCAACTTATATCCTATACCTAAAGCCCTTTCTCTCAAGGGAGTTCATCCTCCAATCCACCCTCACCATTGATATTCAATAGAGTGGATTGGGGAATGAACTTCCGCGTTCAAGGATCCTTCAGCTACTACCTTAATGGCAAATCATAATGTTGGGATGCCTTGAATGCATAAGAGTGGAACTACTCTACCTCCCTTATAGGAAAATCTTTAGAGAGTAGGATTCCATCTCTACCTTGACCCAACCTCAAGCCTAGTCTTGGTATATCTTTTGTGTTGCGGATCAAGGGAGCAGAAGACTCTTCGTCAACAAGGAGGAGGAGATCTTCGGCGTTGTGCTTAACGGGACTCATCAACTTATCTGTAAGTATCTAGAGTCCAAGAGGACACTTGTGATCATTCCTTTCTAGGATTGGGTCTTAAGTGGTTCTCACCCTTTGAAGCCCTCGTAGGAGGCCTCCAGTGGGAGTGTACGTTGTGGGTGCATAGAGTGGACCCTTGCTCTTGTGTAGGGCATAAACTGTTAGGTCCTTGTGTAAGTCCTTGACTTGTGTGGTCTAAAATTTGGGTGCGTTGTATGGACCCTTACTCTATGGAGAGCATAAACATATGGTTAGGAGTGAACCAGCAAAACTCTGGGTTTGAGGTAAACCGAGTAAAACCTCGAGTTTGAGGTGAACCGCTTAGAAACCTCCGTGTAAGGGTTGAAGGTGAACCTGATTTAAAACCTTAGGTTTGAGGTGAACCCTGGGAAACCTCCTTAGTGAAATCCGGTACACTCAAGGGTTGAGTCCGACAGCCGGGAGTAGAGTAGACTTATCGTCGAACCACTATAAAATGATTGTGTTTGTGATTGCTTTTCTCTATGTGTGATTCATGACAATGCATTTATATTCATATATCTGATCACATCTCTCATACACACACACAGTTACATCCAACATAGACTAAATTGCATATTGCTATATCTTGATTAGTTTGTGATTGGATCCTCTACTCGGCTTGGAAGCCAGTAGAGTTACATTTGAGTAATCCTAAAAATTACATACATGATAGGATTAGTGTGATAGGATTTTTGAATATACCGTAAACACTTTAAAAAGTCCTATTCATCCCCCTCTAGGATATATTGACATATTCCTACTTCAACTCAAGCGGTCTTCACCGCTATTTCAGTGTCAATAGCAGTTATAGGGCTAGTGTGCGGTACAATATCCACTCCAATTCCCTTCACAGGTGGGTCCCACGTGGGGCCCACCATAACGTTTATTTCCCATCCATCTGTTGATATGGCCACACAGACCCATATAAAGAAAAAATAAAATAAAATTTATATTTATCCAAAACCTCTTGAGCCAGAGAAGTTTCAGTAACAGACGTTCAATCCACCACTACTTCCTGCCGTGTGGACCACCTGAGCTTCTGTATACGGCTGATTTTAGGGGTGGCCCACAGTTTAAAGGGGCCCCATCAAATGCACGGTGGTGATGTCCAGCACACATCACGGTGGGGCATGTGACTGGGACCCATGGTCCCTGCCCTTCTACCAGGCAGCATAGCAGGATGCTGCTGCAGCATCCTCTGGACGTCAATTACAACAGCGCCTACTGCATGTATTTTTTTTGTTGTGCTAAGGTTTTTCCTAGGTGGGGCCCGCATCAGGAGGATCCACCCCACTGGTTGGATTCTATGACTCATGACAGACCAAACAAGCCCAATATTCAGCATGTTTTGGTGTATAGAAACATTAAAGTGGTCCCTAACAGATTTTAACTGTAAGAATCACTGTTTTCTATGATATGGCCCGCCAGATAATCGGATTAGCTTCATTTTTGGCTCAACGCCTAAAATGAGCTGGGAGATGGTATGGACGACGTGGATTAGATCCATACATCAAGGTGGGGCCTGCATGAGCGGCCTATCCAAAAGCTTAGAATGAAGCTGATATTTTTATTTTTCTCATGTAACATGGAGACCCTACTGGATGGTCTGGACAACAGACGTCCAGCAAGTTCTGAGCTAGCCTATCTGGCTATGAGGGGTCCACCTAACATTTGTATTTTCCCATCATCCAAATCCTCCAAAAGTGGCAGTAAGGTGGCTGCAACATGGGCCTGGTTAGGTCCACTTGGTGCTCAATATGGATGAAATACATACATCACAAACGGGCCATAAAATCGGAGAGAGAGAGAGAGAGAGAGTGATGGAGGGACCCCAACACTATGGGCCCTCCCTTCCATGAATTACAACATACATCCAGTGGGTCCCATTGCATGTGGGCCCACCAAATCAAAATCAACGGTGGAGATTCCTCCCCTACCAAAATGGAAGGTCTAGATAACCCCTTTCAACTAGGAAAGTAAACATCATGATGGGGTCCATGGAGAATGGCCCCATCATGGAATGATCATGTGAATCATGGTGGGCTATCAGCCACATCTAGGGTCCAAAGTGAGATCCATACCATCAATCGGTAGGCCCCACTTGGCCCATCATCAAAACATAAAATCTAGGCCTATAAAACACCCACCTTTCGATCTTCTTGGTCCGATAGAACACCAAACTCCCTATGTCTCACTTTGATGGAAGATAATGAGAATTGAAAGGCTAGGATGATGGATCTTGGGATAGAAAGTGGGCCACACACAACACACGTTTTTCTCCCCTTGAAAGTGCTTGGACGTCCACCTCTTTTTTTTGTTACTCAAAGAATGTGTAGTGAAAGAGAGAGAGAGAGAAAGGTTGGTTGTAAGAGAGAGGTGATGGGTGTGAGTGATAGATTTACTTGACTGAGAGTTGACTTAGGGTAAGTTACTTGTCTTGGGGGAAAAGAAAGCATGGGTTGTGTACTTGACTAGTGATGGGATGTGTACTTGATTGATTGATGAGATGGGTTGTAGAGATTCTCTTGGGTTCACAAATGCGAGGCGTTTCTTTGAGATAATTGCAGGCCCACATCTCTTGACCTGGGCATTGTATCGGTGTGTAAGACGTGGCGTTGAAACCACGGTAATGGCATGGTAACAATAGTACAAGTCTTGGATTGAGCCGACTCAGATCTACACGATACGACTTAGGGTTATGTGAAAACGTCGATTATAGGTCACGGGTTGCCGAAATTCATCGGGGAGGATCGCAGGAGTCTATGGAACGATACGGACTAGGATACGGACCTTAAAGGAAAAGCCTATTATTGAATGTCAAAATACTAGTATGACCAAAGTCTAAATACGTATGTATTTTATTTTATTTTTTTTTTATTACCTTTTGTTTTGACCAGAAACAAATATCGGATATTGGAATATCCATATTCAATAATGATAAAGGAAAGTCGAAAAACAAACATCATCACTTTATTTCATTAATCCAAATTCTTATTACATCACTTGTATTTTCCTTGATTCTAAAACAAAGTATATTTAATAAATATAGTAAAAATAGTCTAATGATAATTTTGGCAGCATCTCAGCTTGAATGGCATCTGTCGTAATGATAAAAAAGTTGTGCGGGCTCAAAACACTTCACGCCGATATACCCGGAATATGTGCATAGGAGATCGAATCGCATGATATTTAGAATTCTGTGGGGAGACATAATTGCTAAATATATATATATCGAGGACTCTTATTGCATGCATCTTCTTCCTTCTTTTTGCTTCTCCCGTACCACACCACGGGATACCTGAATGTTGTAGATCTGAATTTTCGAAGACTCAAAGATTCCTCTAATCTCTCTGAAGTTCATCACTTGTGAATACCTTAAATGAAAGGGGGAGGGGGTATTTATAGGCCTCCACACATGTGAAATATCAAAATTGCACAACAGAATGATGTTGTATGAGCACGCACCACACCCTTGTTGCTCGTTCGCACAACAGGATTTATGCCTGAACTAGGCAATCTGTCGCAAGCCAATAATCTAGCAACTTTCAATATGTTGTGTGGCCGTGCAACTCATCTTTGTTGTACGATCATGCAACATACTATCTTTGCATTCATTTCATATTTTGTGCTCCAACAAATGCCCCCTCAATCCTCTTTTAATTTGTTGTATAATAAAATGTGGATCGATCCTTAGTCTTTTGCGAAAGGTTCTCTCTTCGCTCATTGCACGACTGTATAAACTGGACTTCCCTTCATTCGAATCACTTTATTTCCAATCTCTCATGAGTTTTACTTCTCCAAGGTGTGACCGCATAACTGTCTTTCATTGTGCAACCGCGCAACATCCTCTACTTTGGTGAAAAATCTTCTAAGTACCCAAACTTTGTCAAATTTTCCTTCATTTTGCATTCGCTCCTCTAATCAAATGGTCAAGACTAAAAGAACATCTAGTGCTTCCCAAGAGCATACGACCCCTCCTCAGAGGTCTAAGCCTGATAACTCTCAACCCATACAAGCCGAGGGTCATCTTAGCAAGAGGATGAAGACTACAACCAAACATCTGTCTCTCTTCAAGGAGCTCAGCTGTACGATCATCAATTTCTCTAATTGCATAATTCTTCTGGCCAGTCCCATCTGCCAAGCTATCATCATGGGCGATATAGAAAGGCCTCCCTAAGAGGGTCAGGAGGCAAACTCGACAAATTGGCTAAAGGTCACTTCTAATCTTCAGACAAACAGTTCCTGACCGTTTGATAGGGAGCTAACTCCATCACCGACTTTCAAAAAGAAGAAACCTTCGAAGAGTAAAAGCCAAGAACTCCATGAGAAAATTAAGGAGTTTACGAAGCAGCGCCTTCAAAACAACTCTAACTGCGTCAGTATGCACTAAGAAATGATTAAGTTTAACAACCCTTTCAAAGATGAGATGATTATTATATCTATGAACTTTCATCGTTATCTGATCATTCACAGTAAGCTAACAAACCAAATGATGCACAACATAATATTATACAGTGTTAATTGGGCCATGAGGGAGCCACATATTCTAGAGGGCTTTTTACTATAAAGGGGCTCGAAGTAACGAACCGGCAGAATCTCCCCAATGAGGTTCTTATTGCCTTATTACAACCCCCATACTCTCTACCCCATACATTTCTTTGAGACCATTCAACAACACTTCTGCACCAGAGGTTCCTTATGGGGCATAAAGGAGTTTAGGACTCATGGTTTCTTGTCTTCGCACAACTATTATAGTGCATGGGCCAGGGCCATAATCAAGAAACATTTAGAGATTCTCATCAAAATTGATTTCCTGAACATGATTTAGGTAACTTCTGACCACTTTCACAAGTACACAACTATCTTCAAGGGCTTCCTCAAGTACTAGTACCCAACAACCATTTCTTTCCACCTGCCTCTAGGTGAGGTCAACATCACCTTATAGGATTTGTATAGGATGACGAGTCTTCCCATAATGGGTTGTTTCTTTCATCCATTAAACATAAGGTCTTACGAAGTCTTACACAAGAACTTAAGAAGTCCTATACAAGGATAATAAAAATGTACTCTCCTATTAGAGGCCTACATAAGGACTTGCCGAGTTTGGTAATTCAAACTCTGAAACCCAATCCTATATAAGGAATGATTTTCAGATACTATGGACTTAAAAATACTTTCTTACCTAAAAGTGGATGAGCCCCATTAAGCACCTTGATGAAGATCTTCTCGAATCATGAAGGATTTTCAACTCCCTTATACCATAACCATATGATAATGTGTCATTGAAGATACTGATGTTTTTGGGTCAAGGATTTGGTGAATCCTAACTTGATATTGATGAGTCTTTAGGAACTAGTTAAGGATTCTCATGGTTGAGCATTCAATGCAAGCTATCATAAAGATTTTCCAATAAGCATGGTTGCTAGAGTATTAATGAATGTTGGAGTTCAATCCAAGTTTTGGATGCTTCAATGAATGTCTTTATGTAACACCCTGAAAATTGGGGGTCAAGCAGAAGTTTAACTCCCGACTTCCAACGCATCACTTATGCAACATAGATAATGATGATTAAATGTTGTCTGTATTAGTGCATTAAACATGAGTGGGATTATACCAAATCAACATATCATACTCCAGAGACAGTTAAACTATACAAGTGGAAGACTGTGATAAATATATAAAGCATATAAGTGGTTGTACGTCTCCAGAGTATGAAAGTCACCAGGTTAAACATTTACATGTATAACCCCAAACATTTATAAAATAATAAAGTGTGACATCATCTAGTCCAGATCCTTGTAGCCCCAATGACGCAACTACAGATCTACATAAACCCACCAGAGAGTTGCATGTAGGAGAACTCTTCGTCATCATAAAAATTAGGCTCCACCTCATAAGCATTGGCATCATCTGCAACTAAACCAGAGTCTGGTTGGTTTTTTAAAACATTGTCCTAAAGTGGGAGTGAGTGATCAACTCAGTGGAGCTATAAGGCAAAGGTTAACATGTTATCAATTCAATCAAGCAGTAATAATAAAACAGTACAACAATCATATCCTAAGTACTCTTGTTAAAGCAAGGATGGTATGCGATAATGATGCATGCCCTCGCCTACACTCTCTTAGCGACATCATCTCACGATCGCGCATGGCAACCTCCCTAAATGTGCGCTTCCTCGCTAAAGCACATGTAATGTGGTGCATGATCGTGTTAGCCAAATTCTTGTTTAGATTTATTCAAACAGCGTGTTCGGAAAGCTAAAGTGCCTCCATTTATATCATTTATCCCAATGAGGCTCGTCACCTCAGCGTAGGCCTTAGTTTATACTCGAGGTCACTACGGGAAAGGCTCGTCACCTTAGCGTAGGCCGACAGCTCGAATACAGTGTCCCATACCACCATATTTGGTTTATGAGTTTGGATTGCTCACTGGTCACTACGGGGAGGCTCGTCACCCTAGCGTAGGCCGACAGCTCGACCACGGTGTCCTATACCACCATGTCCGGCTCATGAGTCTTAACAGATTGAGGTACCAAGGTTAAACGGGCTTTTCACTGGTAAGTTGGTACCTTAGATTTAAGCAGTAGCGTCCATATATGGTGAACATATATTAGGCCAATCAGTTTACTTGACAAACTCGACTGGTACGAGTGTACGTTAAGTTAATCGACATGAAGCACGTAAGCACTCCATGTGGCCTAACCACTATCGACAATCAGCGTACGACTTGGATTCCTCAAACATGTCTTGTGTGGCAAAACGACCTCGGCCACTAATTCGGGAATCACTACCGATTGCCTGGACTACATCATAGCCCCAATCATACTCCAACACAATAGCATTCATACGTGATAGTCCAAGACAACATGTGACAACCAATCTAAGTATAAATCTCATTTGAGCATTTTAACAAACGAATAGTACACCTGTTATCATACATAGGCATATCATCCATAAATCACATGGTAGTAAGATAGGTTACGTAAAGGAAATTGTAACTATAAATGAGAAAATTGAGAATCCTACCTCAACACCCTCATCAAATGCATTTCAACAAGCATTTTCTCATTCAAGCATTTTATCAAACACTTAGACTACACATATCAATATACCTGTAATATAGTAGTTATAACAGGTATTATAGAAAATCCTTTCACAAGGGAGTCGTTATATATATAACAAACATGTATACAAGATTAATAGTCATGAAAAGTACAAATCCAAATTTCATATTCATCTAAATATTTCAACAAACACATAAAATGCATTAAAATCGATATAGTATACATACATATGTAATATACGAAAAACATCGTATCTAAGCACATGTAAGAGCAATCAAGTCAATCATAAATCATTAACTGACATTGAAAGCCTTGAAAACTATAACCTAAATATTTATAGTCTGCACCATTCGCCGGTAAACTCGTAACGAACTTAGTTTATACACTAAGTCTTCATCTACGGTACAATGACAACCTATATCATGAAATAGGTTAGCTATTTCACCATTTACGCTATTTGGATACCTAAAATGGATTAGGGTTATGATTTCTTACCCAATAACAGGATCGGAATCACCGATATGGAGACATGAAAGCAATGGTTAAGCACGTGGAGTGGTGGGACCGAATCCCAGGAATAATCTCTCACTCTCTCTCTCTCTCTTCTCCTCTCTCTTCTCTTCTCTTTCTTCTCTCTTCTCTCTCCTAGGGTTGAAATTCGTATGGAATGAGAGAGGGGTGGGTCTAGGTCTTTATATAAGCCCAAAACTGACCTTAATGGCCCTAGGGCCATGGTATACTTAGGTTATAGCCAAAAGTTGGCTGTTTCGGGCCAACGGAGCTCATCTGGAGGCCCCTTTTCTGCATACATTCCGAGGAAAGTTCCTTGACAATAGATCTATGTTAGGTTAAGTTTTCAGTCCGATCAGGTTTGGAGATCGACCTTGGAGGACCAGTTTTAGTTCAACAGTCATCGTCACTCAATCAGGGCTACAAGTACACTGACCTGTGTAGGAAAATTTTCCTGATCTGAGGGTGTAATTGGGTCAGATTCTGATGGTCTGAAGCCTTAAATTTGTCCTACAAGTGAACAGTCCAATTTCTCACACACTTTGATCCGGGCTCAAGTTGTGTGTTTTTTTATACTATTAGGACTTGATTTTCGAGATGGTTGTCAAGTCCAGTAAGACGGTCATAATCGTATAATTTTGTGGTCATCGGACTTTCGACGTGCAGTCCAGGTCCGATACGGAGTTTCAATGTACTCCCGATGGCAACTGGGTTTAGAGATTGATCCTAGGTTTTTAGGCAATGTAGCATTAGCGATTCTACTAGTTTTGGGTCTTACAGATCATATAGAAAGTTGTTCAAGCTAATCTAGCGTTTAATTCTGTTTAGCACTTAATTAATTTTTATCTAATTTCTAAAGGATTTGGTCCTTAGTGATTTCTGCCTGAGGTGGTACTTGGGTCTTTGCACAAATTTTTCTGAGACGTTACACTTTAAGATATGGATTGAATGATGAACTCTATAAGGAAAGAGAGCTTTGGGAAGATGGGTAATGACTATGAGTATTCACTCACACAAGGCTCTCTCTCTCTCTATTACTCACCAAATTGTCAAGAAATCACTCTTTCGTATATATAGAGAAGATTTGCAATGGTAAAAAATGGGCAAAAATCTGTCAGTTTCATTATCATCGAAGTTTCCTTCGATGTCATTGAACAACAAATTTTGAAATATACTTTGAATCTTGTTGGACTATTTCTACACTAAAGTTCTACGTCATCGAGTGACCTTCGATGTCATCAAAGAGGTCCTTCGATGCCATCGAAGGCTTGTTCGATGCCATTGATAAAATCAGAATTTCTGAACTGAGGTTACTGAACAATTTAGAGGTTAAGTTCAATACCATCAAGCTGACCTTCGATGTCATGAAAGGTAACCTTCGATGTCATCGAAGGTACTTTAATGTAATTGGAAAATTATAGGGTTTTAGCTTTAAGTTGTAGGATAGTTTAAGCTCATGTTCATTGTTATTGAAGATGGGTTCGATGCCATCGAAGTGTCCTTCGATGCCATGGAAGTGGCTTCGATGTTATCGAGAAAATCCAGAATTTAGACATTTTGTTGCTAAAGTGTTTAGGCTTTGAACTTGATGCCATTGAGCTGTCTTCGATGTCATCGAAGGTAGTTCGATAGGACTTTGATGTCATTGAAACTATTTGTTTTGAGATGTTTCTTTTTACAATGATTTCAACCCATTCAACTAAATAACATTCTTTAAGATAGTTTTTCTTAGAAGGTATGGGCTAGATAGAGGGTTTTGTTTAGTGGGTTTTGATATAAGTTTTGACGAGGTCTTTTCAATTTTCCTACCTTATCGTGAATTAGACACCTTCAATCCTTGAGTCTTCATACTTGATTCTTCTTTGGGGTTCTCCTAACTCTAAGACTCATAACTCAGGCTAATCGACAATCTAGGGCACTTATGGATACAATCATTAGAAATGACAATCCTTTCGTTATCCCACATGGCCGAGCTTAGTGGGCGAGTTTGCCATGGTTTTGATGATTGATTGTTCGTCACTCAACCATGTACTTTATGGTGGGAAGGTTGGTGGGCATAACAACTTGTTCATCACTTTAGGTCCTCACTTCATTACAAGATAGTTGTAGGAATGACTATATGTTCATTACTTAGAACCTTACTCTGTGGGTAAGGCTATAGTGGAACGACCACCTGTTTGTCGCTTGACTTGACTTTGTGGTTATGTAGACATAATAAAATGATGGCTTGTTCAACGCTTTGATCGAACTTTGTGTCAAGATGCTCAATTGAAATCTCTAGACACGTGGCAAGATGACCCCGCTGGCCATTCGTTCAAGACATAAAGATCATCCTAAGTGTGACAATGTAATCGTGGACATAATGTGGGAAGTTGGCTAATTCTAATTTAATCAGTCTGGGTTAATTTGTAATATAACACTGGTTAATAGTAAAGGAGTTAAATTGAATAATAACAATGATAAGTGTCCATTGTGGACGAAGGATAGGTAGCGTAGTACTGAAAACAGTAGTGTTGTGTTGTATTGAAGTGGCGTGAGCCTCGAGCTCTTCATTCTGTAATAAATTTATAAAAGTGTAAGGTGGTATAACACCCCAAAAATGGGCACCCAAGTGCGAAGACTCCAATCCCAAGTTTGAGAGTGTTGACTAAATAAAAGTCGTACGTGGAGGGGTCTTCCACGTGTCTGCATAGCCAAATTAACCTTCCGATTATAATCAACAGTCAGAGTCGCATTCATTTAAATAACAGGTGTCGAAAGGTAAGTAGGGATAACTATACCAGAAAAAACTATGGCTAATATCCAAAATATAGACAAATCTAAAAATGTTCCCATGAAGGCTATACAAACCACAAGTAAACAAAATGTAAAGGATATGAAATGGAAAAATGGGAGGAACTAGAGGTCCACTATCTGACCCTGCATAATGCAACTACGCTAGCATATGGCTCAACTCCAAGCTCCTAATGAGTCTATATAGGAGCACTCGTGAGTGTGCCAGCCTCTTGGGCTACACGTGATCATTTGTATATGTCAAATGGAAGGCGTCAGAGGCCTTTAAACTAAAGAAATACCCACAAGATTGTATACACGACATTTTGATAAACATAGTTGCAATACAATTCAAGCAAATACAATATTAAATCTACACTACACAAGAATAACACAACGAGTTACAATTTCAATTTACAACTAAGTCGTGGATAATGCATGAATGCATGAACACGAAGCTCACAAGGGACATACATTAACATCATGACTGGGCATCACTGAGGACATACATCAACATCACGACCTGACATCACAAGGAACATACATCGGCATTATGACCTGGCATCAGCTAAAGACATACATCGATATCATGACCCAGCATCACAAGAAACGTACGTCGACATCATGACTATGGTTGAAGGAGTTCTTCCTCCTCTTCAATCACTTAGTTCTAGTTAGTTTTTATGTTTTTTCTTTAAGAATTCTAATTTAATCATGTATATGGTTGGCTAATATCTTAGCTAGAGCTAAGAGGTGAAGCCTGTAGTTTGTTTTAATGTTTGTATGAAATACTTTTAGTTTATTTTGATCCATTGTCGACTTTGAGCACATTGGATGCTTATAAAGACTATGAAAGTTTTCTTATTTATATTATAAGGGTTTGCTCTGTAGAATTTATTGATCTATCATTGACTTCGGGCATGATAAATGCTTTGAATATACTACTATCAAGTCGTTGATGCTTTATGAGGAAACCAATTTAATGAAGTTCAAATCTATTTTGAAGTATATGAATGATGTTTCAACTACTCTATTATCTGACTGGATAGATTATGACTTCGATTCCAGTTGAGTTATAATTGATTGAATCAAGTAGAATAACATTAAGTTGGCTATAAGTGGATTCTTAGTGCTCTAGTACTTTATCTCTGATAGTTTTATTTCACAATTATTCCATACAACAATTTTAATGTTTAGATTAGTTTTTAGTTTTAGTTCTAATATATTCCAGAATTTGCACAAATAGCAAGTCCATGTAGATATGACCTCGGGCACCGAGTTATTACTACTTCGCAGCCCTATAATTAGGGTTGCCCAAACATATAATATAATGAGTAAAATTTGTGGGGGTTGTCATGCCTATCATGGTGCATGCCTCTTATCTACCTCGTCCATCAGTTTTAGTTTTACTAGCTCATTTTAAGCCCAATATTGAAGTATTTAAGGTAGACCGCACTGCAGGAAAACAGTGGGGGAGAATGGCATCCACCATTGAAATCTTTCTAGGTTGGAAACTTTTCTAGGTCCCATGTTGATATTTATTTGCCATCAGGCCTATTCATAAGGTTACACACTCGTGAAGTAAAACGCAATATCACTTAATCCAAAACTTCTTTGGCTCTTAAAGTTTTCAACAGTAAGGGGTTGTTTGGCACCATGGATTCCAGGGGATTTGAGGGGGTTTCAAATCCCCTTGTTGTTTGGTAGCATAAAATAAATGGGGGTTTCAACGACGGGGTTTCAAATCCCCTCAAAGAGGGGATTTGAAATCCATGGTTGGAGCTTGGATTACACCTAAAACCATTTCAATAGTTGCAGGTGTAACATGTGTATCAATATATTATCATTCTATTGGACACATGGCCCACTAATGATGATCAACATCGCCCAAACATTGTCCATATAAATTAGCACCGTCCAAACATTGTCCATGTAAATTAACGATTAAAAATCGTTGGTTAGTAACTCAGACATGATCTTGTGTTTGTGGCCCATCCGAGACTTGGAATTTTATCATTTTCGGGCAAAGCATATGTTTCAACAGACTTATTACAACCACTGTGTCAAAAATTACATATCTCACTAATTAGAGATATTAAAGTTGATTTCGTAATAAAATTCAAACCCTTGTAAATATGCCATACATAGCTAATTTTGCATTAAAGTTCATTCATAATACAGGATGCCCATCGCACTGGGAGGATTTTGAATCCAGGGGTTCCGAATCCAAGGGGGTTTCAAATCCGCATTGGGAGGATTTCGAATCCACGGGTTCCGAATCCAAGGGGGTTTCAAATCCACGCTCCCAAACAGGGCCTAAGCCTCCAATTAATACTTTTTCCCCGTAGTGCGGTCAACTTGTGCTTTGGATTCATACATGACGAAGGGCTACGCGGAGCGTACTGAGCAGAATCCGCTTCCAACAATTTAACCAGGGCGTACGAATTCAGTGAGGAACGCGAATCGCGCGAAATTTAGTTGGGCTTGAAACCAAATTGTGTTTTTCTTCGTTTTCTGTAAACGAGAAAAAGAAGAGAAAAAACGAAAAAAGAAAAAAGGTATATTCGGTTCAAAGAGGGTAGAAAAGGTTATAGTTCTCACCTTCCGTTGCCTATAAAATCAACCCGAGCTCTCCCCTCTTTTCCTTACAGCAACGTAGGGAGGAAAGAGGAGAGCCAAAAGAAGAGAGGAAACAGAGTTTTGGTAATCACGGCTATACTTGGAGCCGTCGGGTGGAATCTCCACCGTCAAAGGAATCCACAAGTGGAAGAGATTCAGAACAAGGGCCATCGCCTCGTGACAAAGAGGAGCCCTGCCCCTCACGGTGGCAGGGGAGCCTTGCCTTCCGAAGGAGGAAGCCCTTCTGATCTACTTTTCCTTGCTGGCGGAGGTTCCCTTCTCCCATTCCCATTCCCCTGCCCTCGTTCTTCTTTGTATTCTACAAAAACAAGGGGTGGGAAATAAGACCAGGCCATTCATTCTCTTCTTTTTTCTTCTTCTTATTATTTTTCCCCCCTTCTCTTTCCAATATCTTCCTCCTTTTATTGGCAACCGATAAAAGAAAGAGATGCTAACCATTAAGAGGGTTCCTACCGTTGTTTCTAATTACCAAGAAGAAACCCCTGAGGCGGTCGGATGTGGCCGCAAATGCCTTGGCAAGTGCTGCTTGCCTGGTAATTTCTTCTTCTTCTTCTTCTTCTTCTTCTTCTTCTTCTTCCCTTTCTTTTCTTAAAAGATCTAAGTGCAAAGGACGCGATTTGAAAAGTAGTAGCTGTTCTTATTAATTTAGGCCTAGTTTGGATGGCATCTGTTTTAGCCTTGTTCATTGAACCCTATAATTTGGTTGGCTCATTGATTGACTGGTTTTACAGTGTCTACGCTTCCTCTTTACGCCTTCAAGAGAGATCGCAAGGCAACTGATGTTGGATCCAGAGCAGTATCAGAGGATTCTCCTATTTCTTTCCTCAACACCTTACTTCTCGGGCAGGTATAACTTGGATTTGATTTGATTTGATTTTTATTTTTTATTTTTAATGCCACCAACACTACAGAGATTTGATAATTTTGTACATGGTTATGGATCTAGACCATCCAATAATTGCCTACCTATTTGCAGGGCCATTGCCAAATAATCATGCCAATTACAATTTCATAACTGTCTGATCCATCACCAGTTATTTATTTATTTATTTTTATTTTAATAAAAAATATTATAGCAATATTCAAGGGAGAAATAGTCCATTGGTGGAATGGTTCAAAGCACCAAACTGCTTTTTTATTTTTATTTTTATTTTTAAGCATTGGCCCATGCATGAGGTGGCCTACCAATTTTTTGATCTATATTGTTCAGTGAATTTCCCAATATTAAGCTTTGAAATGGTTTAGACCAGCCGAGTATAGTTTTGCTAGGGACCGGAGCAAGTCACCAGACTGAAACAGGCAATGCATGCTGGTTTCGTTCTCTAGGTGTGTGCCACTTGGAAATTGCTATTAAAAAACCATAGGACTGGTATCATTTACTAAAATGGCATCAGACTTTCACCAAATCTGGCGTCTTTCAGATTTCTCATCTAATTCCTGACCCTTTCTTTCTGTCCAATTTCGGATTGTCCCTTCCTGATTGCAGTGGGAGGATCGCATGAGCAGAGGACTCTTTCGCTACGACGTCACTAGTTGCGAGACCAAGGTGATCCCCGGCGAATACGGTTTTGTTGCTCAGCTGAACGAAGGCCGTCACCTCAAGAAACGACCCACTGAGTTCCGTGTCGATCGTGTCCTCCAACCCTTTGATGGAAACAAGTTCAATTTTACCAAAGTTGGACAGGAAGAGGTGCTCTTTATGTTCCAAGAAAGTGAGGGTGGCAAGGTCCACTATTCTGAAAGTGCTCCTATTAGCACTACCAACTCTCCGAGTGTCATTGCCATAAATGTGAGCATGGTCTATATACGAAGAGTCCTTTTATAATGCTTTTTTTTTTTTTTTTTTCCCGAATAATTGTACAATTCCATGTGTTCTTACTTGTGTTTGATATTATACCCATTTCAGGTTAGCCCCATTGAGTATGGGCATGTGCTTTTAATCCCTCTCGTTCTCGATTGCTTGCCTCAGAGGATTGATCACCAGAGCTTCTTGCTTGCTCTGCATATGGCCGCTGAAGCAGGGAATCCATTCTTCAGATTGGGTTACAACAGCTTGGGAGCCTTTGCCACCATCAATCACCTCCACTTCCAGGTCACTAACTGTTACCAAATTTATAGCTTGATTCATTTTTCTCCAATGAATGTATAGAGTGTTTGATTCTAGTTGCTGAATACTAATTTCTCCTACAACTTCGATTCTAAGAATGATCTATCTAAATTCACACACACACACACACACACACACACACACACACACACACACACACACACACACAACACACACACACACAAAAGAAGCACAAAACTGAAGATGCCATTTTCTGAGAATCATGCATTAATGAGATCTACTGATTAGTTGCCTTGGTCCTTTGAGTTCTGACTGGTACATGTGCTGAAACGTTATCTGGTTTGCATTTGGATGTTATTGGTACTACCTTGTTACATGTGTTACTGTCATTATATATATGTTTTTCACAAGACACTAACTGGGTAAAAATTCATTAATAGGATCATCCGATCAGTGTGATTTTTTTGCGTATGACCCATCCATTGGGGCACAGAATTTAGGCAGCCTAGATTGATCTATATGCATGTATGCTGCATTCATGTGGGTTCATGTGCAGATAGGATCAACCGTACTGTGGCATAGTGTCTTATTCCTCCATTTTATAATCTACAACTTACACCCTATGTTGTATACACTTACAATCGTTTATATTTAGAAAAGCTGCTTAGCGAGCACAAGTGTAGGTTTCAATATGATTAAGAATTGGATTTCTTTGTGAAGTGGAATCCACTTTCTTCTAAGCAATGAATTTTATCTGAATAGAAACATGGACATTTTGCAAAGATCCCACACCTGTTTCTCACCATTTGCAAAAACATTTAGTTTTACAACCTGAAACTGTTTTTTTTTTTTTAAAAAAAAAAAAAAAAAACAGAGAGAGAGAGAGAGAGAGAGAGAGAGAGAGAGAGAGAGAGAGAACAAAAAGAGAGGGAGGGACCTGCTTCTCACCAGTTGCAAAAACCTTTAGTTGTACAACCTGAAACTAAAGAAGAAGAAGAAGAAAAGAGAGGGGAGGGAGGGCAAAGGTTTCTATGCAACTAATCTGTCACCGGTACACAGACAATGCAAAATCAAGTAGGAAATGTTCTGGCATCATCTACCATTTTGTTGCAAACTACACCCTTATCATTGTATTCACTTATACCTTATGGCTTCATCCTTATAATGTATATATCTACAATAGCTTATATTTTGAAAAATTGTTCAATGATACCCTGTATAGGTTTTAATATGATTAAGAAGTGAGTTTCTTTGTGTCCTAGAATCCATTTTCTTCTGAATAAGCAATGAGAAATGCAGACAATTTGGAAAGATCGTGCAAGTGCTGAGACTCTATAAAGGACCATATCCTCAGTTAAACCAACCTCTACCCACATCCTTTTGGCAGTTCCCCTTGCCCTTGTATGGCATCAACTTGAACCAACTCTCTTCTAACTGGTGCAGTTCTTGGCCTCTGTGCATGGCCAAACTTAAACAAAGGTCTATCCATCTGCTTCATTTCCATCGTATGCAATTTGTGGCCAGCGCATTGACAATTTTAATGAAATAGGCACTGTTCTTGCATCAACTAGCATTTTACGCAAACTACACCCTTCCAATTATTAAGTTCTACCGGTCCGGTATTTTGGGCAGTAGTGCCCTTGTTGTGTGGCCCTCAGGATGGACATCATGGATTTAAGCAGCAGTTTTTGAGTGCAACTAGCCTGGTTCTGAAACTAGTATGGCTTGCCCCGACTTGTTTCCTCAAGTCTGTTTCGGTCACTTTTGGTCATCTATCAGGGTGGTGTGCCTTATTTGTTGCGGACCAAAGCTTTAATGAACCAAGTCGTTTGGATGAAATTTTAAACCACAATGGATGGTCTGAGTCACAATGTGTTCACATGTATAAGTGAAGGGAGATGGTGAGCTATGACTTCAAATATCTCTTCAAAGTTCAATAAGTAACAATTACCTTTCGAATTTCAGATTCAAGATTTAAGAGTCAAAATTCTAGCTCAAATGCAAAGACTTAATAACTAAGTAAATAGCTTTTGACAGCGAAATACCTCCCTTCCAAGTCCAACTGCATCATGTTAGAATAATGCACATTGTTGGCATGCAACAAGGAACCAGAGAAACATTCTCTATCCAATTTATAACCAGCTCACTTGATTATTATTCCTTTGGAAGAACTCTGAGATTACCTAATTATCATCAGGATCATGCATGCTTTAATACATGCCAACTCCAAACGATAAATCAGAAATCTAAGAATTTCACAAGACAAATTCCTTGCTTCGTCACTAGTCACTTGCCATTGTCTTGTAGGCTCATTATTGCTGTTCTACAAATATCCAAAATTTGACACCTAATTACCCATAGATAGTTTGAATTGTTTAGGAACAATGATCAATTTTACTCAAATGGTTTGTAGGGGAACCCTACCTTCACTGATGCATTCAACATGTGCAATTTCTTTTCTGTTGATACGCCCTGCAATTTTTACTTGAATGTTTTCTGTATCTGCATGTTTAGCTCAGAGTTCACACTCCCAGCAATATAGCCATCCCTACCTCTCAACTCAATCCCCACATTGGGTTTGGAGATAATCAGGCTCGAACTGATTACTTTCACCATATCAAGGTGACACTCTACCACTGAGTTACCGCCCCCCAAACAAAAATAAATAAAAATCACTAACTGACATTTTATTAGAAGAGAGGAAGAAAAGGCTCTAATATCTTCAATTCGGTTGGCTGATAACATTCCAAAAACTTTCAACTTCAATCAATCTTCTTTGTGAGCAAGGCATCTTGTTTTTTATTTTTTGCTGCAACCACCGGTCATAATGCCACTTTGTTTATTTGAAATTGGTGACTGAAACAGTCTAGTTCTGTGATGGCAGGCTTATTACTTGTCGGTGCCCTTTCCTGTTGAGAAGGCCCCAACACACAGAATAAAAACTGTTAAGGGGCCAGTGGAGAATGGAGTGACAATCTCCTGCTTGTTGAATTATCCTGTGAGAGGTTTGGTTTTCGAAGGTGGAAACACACTGGAAGATTTATCTGATGTTGTCTCCAACTCTTGCATTTGGCTTCAGGACAATAATGTTCCCTATAATGTCCTCATCTCTGATTCTGCCAAACGGATCTTCCTCTTCCCGCAGGTAACATGTCTTGCTACAAGTTCTTCCTTGACCCATGTCATGGACTATTGCCTTTCTTTTTCTTGTGTTTCTTATTCATGCTTTCAACACAGTTGGCTCAGAATGTCATGTCTGATTTAGATATTTTGTCAAACGTTGACATGAACGCTACTCAGCTAGTTTAACAAAACTTCCTTTTGTGTACTTGGTTGATCAATGTACATATCTACTTTCAGGACACTGAATTTTAGGTTTTAAAAGATCTATGGTTTTCTATCAATGGTTTCAATTGTGGAATTAGCAAATGAAACAGACCTAACTGACACATGTGATTTGTGTTTTGTCGAACCTATGAGCAGTGTTACGCAGAGAAGCAAGCCCTTGGAGAAGTGAGTCAGGAGCTGTTGGACACCCAAGTAAACCCTGCTGTGTGGGAAATCAGTGGGCACATGGTTTTGAAGAGGAAGAAGGACTATGAGGAAGCATCTGAGGATTATGCATGGAGGCTTCTTGCAGAGGTGTCTCTCTCTGAAGAGAGGTTCCATGAAGTTAAGGCTTATGTCTTGGAAGCTGCAGGCTTCGTAGAAGCTCCTGAGGTGGAGGATGATGATACTGTAGATGGGAATGAAACCCAGTTTCAGCCTCCAGTGCCACCACCTGCTGCTACAACCCATTTGGCCCAAGGGTGTCTGGTACTCCAGTAAGTGAGTGGCTGGTTTTTGTTTTCAGGTCGAACTAGATTTCCTCATGATAACTACTATTTCTGATATGATGTTTACTTGTGAATCTTTTGGATCTTTTATATCAAACAAATTGTACTAGCGCTTGCAATTACTGTATGCAGCACCAGGTCTGAACAATGTTGTTCTTGGTCAATTTTATGGAGAAATTTTGGGTGATTTGTGCCTGACAATCATTATGTCCACCGAAAATAATAAGAGTTGCTGGTTAAAAAATTTGAATGCAATTACTTTTTTGAATTGCTAAATCTATGTACTATTGATGGGCATGGGAAGCGTTTTATACCAAAAATAAAGAAGTCTTGGCTAAAGCAAAGCTGACTTGCTTTTTCCAACCGCTTCTCTCTCACTTCTACATTCTCCTCTGTATTGCTGATTTTGCATATACTAGGAAGGGCTTGCACATGCATGAGCACATGAGGAATTGTTAATCTTGATTGTGCATACAAGCCTGAAACATGTGGCATTTTTAGGGACACGATCCATCCGCATATTACCCAATGGATCTAAGTTCTGACTAGTTATATCCCATCTGAATGAACCTAGCATGGTGTCATGTCCTTTTATGTGCTTTATAGGATATAAAGAAGCATGCTCACCTGCGCACGTGTCATGGGCCTAAAATCTGAATGATCCATGTGATGTGGCACCCCCAGGACAAAATTTCACCATAATCCAAAACTCTGGTGGGCCATAGCAAAGAGAGGATGCAAATCAATGGAGGAAACTGTTTTCTTTTGCCATGGCCCTCCAAAGTTTTGGATCAGTGTAAAAGTTGGCCCTAAGGGTTTCATTGGGTGCTACATTACGTTCAGATTTAATATCACCATGCTGCAAAATGACCAGGAGGTGCATGAGGTAGGCAATGTCTCAGTAGGGACATGAATAAGATTCCATATGGATCTAACATTAATGGAATTCTCTGCTAATTCCATTGCAGCAGCAGCCATAGTGGGCAGTAATCACCCATGCATGAGACATAATAGGTCTGACTGATGGGCTTCTCAGATGATTCCTTGAGAGTATGTTGCGCTTACTTGGTCCAGGTAACTAAGAAACACACCATAATAAGAGAAGAAACACACATTCACACGAGTAACAGCCTGATGACACAGTTCTATCTTAAGCTTGGGTCATGTGATAGACACCCATATTCATATCAATGAATGGTTGACCCGAGTCATTAATCTCAATTTCCAAGCAAGAGATTATATATATATATATATATATATATATATTGCCACATATGGCTGGGCAAGTGCCTTGGCAATGTTGGCCAAAGCATTAGCTTGAATATTGTCCTCTCGAGGGACATGTTGCAGTGTGATGTTTCGCAATGTCTGGCTAAGCTGGAAATAAATTGGTATAAATACTCTAGTTTGCCATGCAATCTTTGAACTCTTTGAGGATTCATGACCTAGTCAATTTCAATTCCCTATTGTTCGTATGATAAATTTGCCAAAGGAGACTCTGCAAATGCATTTAAGAAGATTCATGCGTGGAGGCATTTGAGTACTTGATGGAGATGATCGCAATGATCAGCATGACCTTCTGAGTGGACCACGAACTCATTCACATGGAATAATGTTTGCAAACACATTGATACATCATGCCAACAATTTTTAGACCGAAAGGTATTACTTAGTAGCATAAGATTTTTATCAATGTATGTAAGGAAGTAGCTTTCTTGGTCTTTGGGGACCATCGAATATGATTGTATACAATGTTCGAATTATCTCCGACATTATCTTTATCTCTAGCTCAACGATACCAATAACACTGGTAGCGATACTGATAACGCTGGTAGTATAAAAAATTTTAGGTATTAGTAATGTATCGCTAAGTATCGCCAATGTATCAATATTACTAATGTAATCACCAATATTTTCAACTATGTAAATTTTAGGTGTCTCTTGTATTGCCAATGGATCAACATTTCTAGTGGATCCAAACCTTTATTTTAGGTAATGGTTGTATCGGAAGTGTATCAATGATATTTAATAGTATCGCCAATGTATTGATATCATCAAAATTTTGTTTATTAGAAAGAAATTTATTTCAAAATTTTTTCATGGGCACATGGTTGTATGTAATATTCAATTTGTCATTGATAATATTGATACTATCTCAATATTATCGATAATGCGATATACACGATATTGAGACCACAATCTTTCGTTTCCTTTACAATTGTCGATGATTTCTTGGTGAAATATCATGTATTGTTGATATCTTGCAATATCAATGAATGTTTGGATGGAATGTTGGATGGTTAAATAGGCTGGATGGGATAGTTAGACTGATTTTTTACAACAACACTTGCTTTCAAGGCCCCATTAAATGGAAACTTGTTTGCAATTTTATTTTTTTTTAAATTTTCTAAATATGCAAATATGTACATTTTAACATTTCCTAAAGTTTCGCTGAAAATTTCACCATTTTTCCCACGTTTCCCTACATTTCCGATTATCAGCGATATCGATATTATTTCTGTATCCCTAGCTAGCGAAACTTGTAGCAATATCGATATTTCGAACACTGATTGTATCAATAGTAGCCATACATGAAGAACATCGTATTGTGCCCAATTGTTTTGTCTATCGACATATGTGTAATTATTGGTGGGAAATTGTCCCTGAGGGAGGCTACATCGATGCTGTGAAAGTTGATGTAGACCTTGATTTGCCCTTTATTCTTCTTGATAAGGATGATATTTGAAATTCACCAGGGCTGCTTGACTTTCTTTATGAATCGACTCGAATGAGTTTATAAACCTCCCATTGAATAAACAAAATGCCTTAGTTCTTGCACTCCATGTTTTACCTATCAATCTCCAATCACTCACCAGTCTAGTAGAACACACTCTTGTCACACACCACTCTAGCAACGCGCACTCAAGTTGTAACATCTCGAATTTTCACGACCAGAGTTTGTACTCGTGTCTGAGGAAATCAGGTGTTAATAATGTAAGAAGTGGATGTCTCGAGGGCTAGCCTTGAGATTTCATTTATCTAGATCACATCCGGTTACATTCGTGATGGTAATTATTCACAAGAATAAAGATTAACTGCATTTCCCATTCCATAATCAAATAAATTGTCAAATGTTCTTATAATGGGAGTTTATTATAGTATTTGAGTTGCGTAGTGGTAGTGTAAATAAAATAATTCATAAACTAATTTTTCCTATTATATTCAGTAAAGTCTTCTATTGAGAACTGATCTTCTAGATCCTCAACCTATATGTCACCTGCATCATCTGTACAGTTGGAGAGGGGTCAATGCCCTACTCATAGTGATGGTTATCCTTTAAGATCATCAAATAATTCAAGAGATTTATAAAGGAAACTTAAGGATTTTGATATGTCTCGTACTCCACTACTACGACGGGTATCAGCATGCGCAAACAACCTACATGAGATGCATGCCTAGCAAAGTATGTGCAGCACATCATACGTAGTGATCATAACAAGGTGGGAGATAATTTATAGAAAACCTGGATCGCCCTGCATTATCACACTATAGAGAATCACCAGCATGTCCGACGTTACTATGGATTTACGTGAACACCTCAAGGCGGCGCAACATATGAGTCGGATGAATTACGTGACACAATTTGTTCATGGAGCAACTATTTGCGACATCCAATCCCGGAAGTGATGTAACACGCATTGTGAATTACTTACATCGATTTGTGCACCACTACCCAAAATTCATGGAATTACGCGTCGACCAAGAGGATTTCTAAGAGCGCACTACGTTCATGATAAAATATTTGAATAACTAGTTGTGATACCTCTTAATACATCACTTGTACTTATAGAGAACAAAAGCCGAATCATGGAGGTTCTGGAATATCAAGACACATGCCCAAGCTTCAAAGGTAAAATAACGCAAGGCTAGTAAAGTAAGGAAGAGAGTAGCAATGACTAACTCACAAAGAGGAGAGTGACAATGGTCACCTCAATAAAATAAGAGTAGCAATGGCTAACTCAACAAATAGAAGAGCGGCAATGGCCAACTCAATAACAAGGAGAGTAGCGAGGGCTAACTTAACAAATTGATAAGGGCAAGGGTAATGCCTATATCCATCGCTCCACATAAATTCATAAAGATCATTTGTAATTAACATCATGTCGTAATTCCTAAAAGGGTAGATAAGTAATAATGATACATTAAATAATTGTAGGAAGGAAATCACGAAAGCATGTAAAAGTCAAGGTAATTCACATCATCTTATATCAATGTAGGCTTAAAGGAAAAACCTTCACATCCATTCAGAAAAGTCATGTATAACGTACATCATATCTTAACTAATTTTCCCAAAGGATAAATAATTGAAGGTGGGAAAATATTTGAAGAAAGGATTCAAAGCATGTGAGGAAACAGAATAGGTCTGATCAAATTAAGTTAATATAAGTTTAAAGGAGAAAACCCTCACCTTTCAAGATAAGCCGCCTTCTGATTGCTACGGTTTGGTGTATTCGTACATTACGGCTAAGATCTAATCATGATTAACATACTCTATGTGGTTAAATCCTAATAATACATGGTTTGTGTAATTACGATAGATGGCTAGGGTTGGCCCACGATGTAGATCTAGGGTGATATAATTAAATACTTAAATCTAAAACTTGAACCAAGTTGTTACACAGGTGAACAACTTACCTCGTTTAGCTCTGAGTCTTAACACAATGATCCAATCCAGTGGATTGCAAATCACGACTTTTCTCCTTCTCTTTCTTGATGGTCAGATAGAGAGTATGGATGGACCAGATCTCAATCCGTCAAATCCCAAAATGATCTAGCTCGTAACAGGGCCCGAGCTTCTCCTCTCTCTCTCTCTCTCTCTCTCTCTCTCTCTCTCTCTCTCTCTCTCGTGTCACGCCCCAAACTCGGAAACCGGGCTCACAAAATTCCCGTTCGCCGAATCCGGTGCCGACAGCCTCTGTAGAACCCCATTCTCGGCTCCCAGCGCCCATACGCCAGGTTCCGATCCTGAGATGCTACAAGGAGGATTTCTAATAATCAATTTGATTCATAAAGAGCACAACCACAAGCATAACCCACGAACAATAGCCACAAGAACACCATCACAAAGTCCACTATGAACAAAAGCCTTTGAGTACAATGCGTAGGAAATGGAAATACAAGATAGTGCTAATAACAAAAACTCCAGAAGCTCGACTGCACACTCCAACTGCGGCGAGACTACGGCTGCGTCCTGGCGTCACCTGCACGCATCAATCGTGCATAAGCTTATAGAAAGCTTAGAGGGTGGTGTAAGTGTGTGCGCAATATGAGCGTGCTCAGAATGCATGATCAGAGTAATGCGGAAACATGCTGATGAGTACATGAACACAGTCAGCCGTACCAAGGCTATGCAATGCGAGATAAGGATACTATCGGCCATGCCAATGCCATGCGATACATAATGCAAGTCAAGCATGCTAATCCACATCCAAATCCTTATGTCAATACAGTTCTCAGTCTGGATAATCACCGGGGTCTAGTACACTCTACGCCAGCTTGCCGTCCCTATCCGGACGCACAACTGGAAGTGCGAAAGAGACCTCACTATCCGCCTGCCAATATCGGGCCCGGCTCGTCGATAGCGGACCGATTCCTCAAGCCTGGTCAAACTCAACCTAGAAATTGCCCCTCACTCAGGCGGGTAAGGTCACACCCCTTTCCAACCGACCACGACACGGTGGGAGACGCGCGACCTCACGGTATTCGGCCCTCATGCGCTCGTACATCCACTCGGTCTCGACGTTGGAGTCATCCTCTGGTACCATCGGGTTTAGGGATTTTCACCCAGGGACATTTATGGCGCCCGTATGCTAGAACCAAACATTTCCGGTATCTAATCCAGCCACCCACGATGTGTCTGTGGAGGCTATGGCCCTGGTGTCGCTAGGGCATACAGTAACTACAATCACACAATGCAAGTGCATGAGTCACACTACCAGTCATGCAACAGTCCTGCGTAAACCATGCGCTCATGTAGGGCAACTCCGCCTATCAGGGAGCCCATATACAGTTCGCCCGAAGGCATATGCTATGATCAGTCACTCCTCATACCAGTCATACATATGATGCGTATGATAATGAATCATGGATCTATACTAAACATGTATATAGGGATGGGCTCTGCATATCACAGAGATGGGCCTAGACGGCCTGCAGAGTACAAATATGGACCTATCAGTGGGCCTTAAGGAGTGTGACAATACGGACATTTAACCAACATTATCCTTACAATGTGGACATCAAACCAACATTGTTCCCAAGGCATAGCCCGCCATAAAGTATCATTACACAGACCATGGAGGAATCACACATTGCAATGGACCCTAAGGACATCCCATTGGGCCTTAAATACATCAAATGGACCATATCGCATGGGCCTTACATTCATCAAGTGGGCCACATCAATGGGCCTTATGTACATTGTAATGGGCCATAACCCATGGGCCTTTGAAAACATCACAATGGGCCTCAACCCATGGGCCCTAACGTATCATAATGGACCTAGTATATGCACCAAGGTGGGCCTCAACAACGGCCACAGTTACATCGGTATAGCCTCCTCATATGGGCCTCATGTGTATACCAAGGTGGGCCTCAATGGACGGCCACGAACCAACCAAGAAGGGCTCCGTACATATACCAAGGTGGGGTCCACTTAAAGTATAGATCTGCCCCACATTTAGCCTCAAGACTTAAGACAGGCTTGCCAAATGGTGGACAGTAGGATGCAACACAAATATCATGGTGGGGCCCATAAAAGCCCATCAAATGCTATATATATATATATACACACACACACACACACACCTGCACACACCCGCACACACACACACACATGCACACACACGTGCACCCACTCACGGCAAGGGGGGGTCCCACCGTCCAGGGAGGACGGTGCGGACGAACACATACACTAAGTAAGCCCCACTGTCCGTCTGGACGGTGGCAGCATGGCACATACATCACTGTGGGTCCCATGTGGGGCCCACCATTATGTTTATACACCATCCGACCTGTTGATAAGGTCACACGGACCAGCATGAAGGGGGAGAACAAATTTCAGCTTGATCTGAAACTTCTGTGGACCCAGAAAGGGTAACTGGGTTTCAATGGTAGATTTCAATTCACATTGTTTCCTATAATGTGGGCCACCTGAGTCATGGATGGGCCTGAAATTTGGAGGGGGCCCACATCAGGGAGTGGCCCACCTCATGGACGGTTTGGATATAAAATATACATCATGGTTTCACGCTGACGCTGACAGCGTCCTGCTGCATAGCAGCAGAGGCGCTGCACCTTTATTTATTATTATTTATTATTATTTTTGAAAATCTCGTTTTTTCGAGGTTTTTTGCGTGGGAGGCCCGCAACAGTGAAATTTAACCCTGCCATCGGATTCCATGGTCTATAGCCAACCCATCAAGCCCAATATCGGGCATTTTTCGGTGTACAGGAATGTTAAGGAAGTTTTAAACGGTGAAAATCGTCGTTTGCTATGCTATGGCCCACCTGAGGGTCAGATTAACCTCATCTCTTGGCTCAACGCCTAAAATGAGGTAGGAAAGGGGATGGACGGCTTGGATTGAATCCAATCATCAAGGTAGGGCCTACATGAATGGCCCACCCAAGTAGCCCTAAACCAAGGCAAAAAAAATGGTGTATTCACCCTCACGTCCAGAGAGCGTCTCTGAACTCTCTTTTTTTTTGTTCTTTTCTTCTTTTTTTTTTTTTCTTCTTGTTTGGGTGTATGGAAATCTTAAGGTGGGCCCTACTTAGGTGGGCCACCTAATGATAGATCGTGTGGATACAACCCCTATGTAAAGTGGGGTCCATCCAAGTGCCCACACAACTACATCATACAAAAAGGGTAAGAGAGAGGGAGAGAGAGAGAGAAAGTTGGAGAAAAAGGTGGGACACGCGTGTGATGGAGGGACCCCAACACTATGGGCCCTCCCTTGCATCCAATCATACATAAAAAAATAATCAAAGTGGGCCATCGACCACATTTTAGGGTCTCAAGTGAGATCCACACCATTGATCGGTAGGCCCCACTTGGCCCATCATAAAAACATGAAAAACCTATCCTATAAGGCACCCACCGGTTGATCTCTTCGGTCCGTTGGAACGCCACCCTCCTTGTGCTCCTCTTTGATGGTGGAGATGAGAAATGGATGGCTAGGATGATGGGTTTTGGAATGGGAAAGGTGGGCCACACAAACTCTCTTTTCTCACTTGGAAGCCATGGACGTGTGGGCTATCTCTCTTGCTTGAAAATGGTGTGAGAAAAGAGGGAGAGAGAGAGAGTTGTAAGGAGAGAGGGATGGGAGATGTGAGGTGAGTGATGTGAGGTGATGGATGTGGTACTTGACTAGGTATGGGTGTGTAAGAGAGAGGGTAAGAAAGAGTTGACTTTGGAGAGAGAAAGCATGAGTTGCTTGTACTTGACATTGAAGTGATTGATTAATTGATGTGATTGATTGATTGATGGGATTGATTTGACATTGTGTAGAGATTCTCTCGGGATTGAGAAAGTGCGGCGTTTCTTCGAAATAAACGCCGGCTCACATCTTCTGGTCAGGGTATCGGATCGGCGCGTGAGTCGCGGCGTTGGAACCGCGGCGACGGTGCGGTCGCAATGATACAGGTCTCGGATTAAACTGACTCGAATATAAAGGATATGACTTACGATCGATCGCAACATCGATTATCAGTCGCGGATTGCCGGACTTCGACGGAAATGATCATAGGATTCATCGGAACAGTACGAACTAGGATACGGGTCTTACACACTCTCTCTCTCTCTTGTTGGAAATTATACAGATTAATGTATTTTTCGTATAATATGGAAACCAGAAAATTACGATAATCAGAAATAAGGACAGGCTGTAGCATGTCTGAAAACGCTGTCCTCAAAGCATTATTTGCCCCTACTCAAGTAAATTGAGTATGCCGATAGGTTACAGGAAAATAGCTTCTAGGATACGACGAGCCTGATGTGGGTCTGCGTTCAGCAAACACGAAGGCCCACCAAATGAAACTCTATTACACACTTTCTGGCAGTATTACAATATAGAGAAAAATCCTAAAAGAAAGAAAAAGAAAGAGAAAAGTGGTTTTGACCACTGCACTGGTCAATTTGATTCTTCAGCTACTGGTTTAGTTGAACCGTCCTAGACCACACCGTTGGTCTGTTCTTCAAGCTAAGGTTCAAGCCTTGCTTGTTGCTGGAAGCACTAGAGTATATAATTTGAAAGGAGCTGGCTGTCTCAGTTCTTATGGGTTTGCTGGAGTGAGTTGAGATGGTTTGAAAACCCATTCAGGCCCTCCTTTTATAGGCTCAGATGGCTGGGAGTTATGGTCCAGGGACATAAATCTACTAGCCATTTTATGACTGTTGGAAACTAGCCGTTATATGGTTGTTGTGAGAGAGCTGACTAGCCGTTTTATAGCTGTTGGGCTAGCCGTTTTATGACTGTTGGCAACAGTTTCTTGCAATTAAGTCCATAACTGTTACACATTTGTGCAACAACTATATTTCCAGCATTTATATAATCAGAGGGACTCTCATTCAGTCCTCTAGATTTTCGTCCAGCCAACCATTTACCTTAGCCACTACTTGCATCAGTCTCGCTTCGGTTTGCGGAGGGAGTGACCCTTTGCGACATGATGCGCACGTGCGAAGTGTGCCACTAGTGCCTCTATAGCCACATTGCTCACATGCCCACGCCCTCACACCGAGCCCATGCCCGAGACCAAGACCAAGACCAAGACCGAGACCGAGCTCGAGCCCGAGCCCGAGCGCTAAGCGCAGCGTCTTGCAGTGGTGTTCAGATCTTGTATGCACTGGAACACGCAAGGTCCATAGTCCACGGACTAGGTAGGCAAATATTATAATACTCCACTATTATCATTTAAACCACATAATTTTCTCTTCCCTTTCCCATGTGGGACTATTCCCAAAAAACCCACAAACGGTATTTTTCAAACAAAATAATATATTATATATATTATTTTTATTATTAAAATATATTTAAAAATTAATATTTTTTCAACAATCCCCCACTTAATTTTTTAAAATAATTTTTTCGGTTAAATAAATCTGCCAGAATAATCAGCTTATATGCATAAAGAAAGATATCTTTTGATTTTAACCTTTCCTTAGTGTAAGTATCTTAAAACTCTGTCGAAATGACTGGTAGCTGCAGCTTTGAACCAGTTATTCCTATATAATAAAGTTGGAGAAACCACACACATATTCGCTATATGTTTGTTAGAGTTTCCACAATCTTGCTCAGCACATTTAATGACAATGTGCTTATCCTAATTCATGAATGATCCCGAGAGAAAACTCCTAACTCTCATGAGAGACGGCACCATCTCTACGTTCATATAGGTGAAATCCTTCCAGTGTCTCCGTTACTATAAGACACTTGTCCTATAGACTGGATTTCATTAAGAGTTCTCAGACTCAACCCTCTTTCGTAACGCTCAGCACTTATCTATTATGGATGAGGTTTTATAATTTAGTGCTGAAAAACTTTTCACATATCAGTGACTTGTTTTTACCCATTAAACCCAAATTTAGAGATTTTCTAACTTCAGGTTGGGTTACCATCACTGGTGGAACTTTGGTTGAAGAGTTTCAACCCCATCCCTCTAGATGTAGCCTTTACTACCTCTCTCGGTAGAGGTTTAGTGAAAGGATCTGCCAAGTTGTTGTTTGATTTCACATAGGAAATAGCAATGATTCCATCTCGAATCAACTGTCTGACATAATTATGTCGAAGACTTATATGTCTAGATTTACCATTATAAGTGCCGCTATAGGCTCTAGCTAATGTGGCTTCACTATCACAATGTAATGACACAGCCAATATAGTCTTTACAAAGAAAGGAATTTCTAATAGAAGACCCTTAGCCACTCAGCATCTTTGCCTGTTGCAGCTAGGGCTATGAATTCAAACTCCATAGTTGAGTGCGTTATGCAGGTCTGTTTCTTGGATCCCCAAGATACAGCTGCACCTCCTAGGGTGAATACCCACCCTGTAGTAGACTTGTTGTCCCTTGCACTCGATATTCAGCTCGCATCGGTATATCCTTCTAATACGGTTAGAAACTCTGAATAAAATAGTCCTAAGTCTTTGGTTACTTTTAAGTAACCAAGGACTCTACTAATTGCATTTCAGTGTTCAGTACTAGAATTACTAGTAAACCTACTAAGTTTACTCACAGCAAATGTGATATCAGGTCTAGTGCATTGCATAGCATATATAAGACTCCCTATAGCACTCGCATATTCTAATTGTGCAACGGTTCTTCTAATATTTTCTTTTAGCTTGATACTTGGATCAAATGGGGTCTTTGCTTCTTTTATATTTAGATTGTTAAACTTGTTTAGTATCTTCTCAATATAATGAGATTGACATAAAGCATAACGCCCACATTATTTTTTAACTTTGATACCTAAGATGGTATCAACTTGTCCAAGATCCTTCATTTTAAATACCGAAGATAGAAACCTCTTTGTTTTAGTCACACCTTCCATTTTATTACTTATTATTAACATGTCATCAACATATAGACAAATAATAACGATACAACTACCATCTACTTTAGAATATATGCATTTGTCAGCTACATTATGCATGAAACTATGAGATAGTATTTTGGAATCAAACTTCTCATGCAATTGTTTTGGTGCTTGTTTTAATCCATACAAAGATTTGACTAATCTACATACTTTATTTTCATTTCCTGGTAGAACGAATCCTTCAGGCTGTTCCATGTATACCTCTTCATTGAGGTCACCATTCAACAAAGCAGTCTTTATATCCATTTGATGGATGTGAAGATGATGTATGGAAGCTAGCGCAAATAATATCCTAATGGATGTTATCCTAGCTACAGGTGAGTATGTGTCAAAATAATTTATCCCTTCTTTTTGTCTAAAACCTTTAGTTACTGATCGAGCTTTAAAGGTTTGGATAGTCCCATCAGTGTGATATTTCTTTCTAAATACCCACTTACAACCTATGGGTCTAGAACCTGGAGGTAAGTTAACTAGTTCCCATGTTTGATTTGACATTATGGATTCCATTTCATCGTTTATAGCTTCTTTCCAGAAAGCTGCGTCTCTAGGGGATATAGCCTCTTTATACGATTTAGGATCATCTTCTATAGTCATCACTCTAGGTATTTATCTTATAACATTTTCTCTATCTGCTTTTACAAGATAGAAAATGATGCGTTGTGAGTCTATGTAGTTATCTCCTAGACTCTTCTCTATTCTTGTTCTTTGACTCCTACGAGGTTCAATAGGAGCTTTCGCTATTTGTGGAGCTGTGCTATTTGGTTCTCTATCAGGAGTTTGGATTTCATTATCCTTTGACTCCAAGGATAGTGAGTTCTCAAAGAACTCAACGTCTCTTGATTCTATTATTGTATTAGACTTCATGTCTAGAAGTCTATAAGCTTTACTATTTTGTGCATACCCTACGAAGGCGCACTTAATAGCTCTTAGTCCTAACTTAGTTCTTTTTGGGTCAGGGGTTCTGCAGCATGCAAGACACCCTCATACTTTTAGATATCTTAAGTTAGGTTTTCTACCTCTCCATGTTTCATATGGAGATATTTTATACTTTTTAAACGGTATTCTATTTAGAATATGGCATGCTGCAAGCAGTGCCTCACCCCATAGACTTAGTGGTAACTTTGCTCTTATCAGCATTGAGTTGACCATTTCTACTAATGTCCTATTCTTCCTTTCAGCTATTCTGTTTTGTTGAGGTATGTATGGAGCAGTACATTGATGTATCAGTCCATATTGTTCACAGAAGTTATCTAATTCATTTGAGAAGTAGTCTCCTCCTTTATCGCTACAGAGAATTTTTATCTTCTTATTTAGTTAATTCTCTACTTCTGCTTTATATACTTTAAAAATGTTCAATGCTTCATCTTTGCTCTTTAATAGGTACACATACACATATCTAGAGCAATCATCTATAAAGGTTATGAAGTACCGTTTACCTCCACGAGTAAGAATGCCGTTTAACTCACAGATATCACTATGCACAAGATCCAACACTTGGGACGATCTTTCAACACTTGAAAAAGGTTTCTTTATCATTTTGGATCGTATGCACACTTCGCATTTTTCGATTTCATTACTATGTATGAGATTAAACCATTCTTAGCCATGAACTTCAAGGTACTATACCCTATATGGGCTAGTCTATCATGCCACAGTCCAGCGGATTCAACCATATACGCAGAAGTGCTACTTTCATTCAGAGAAAACTTGACCATCCCGTAACAAGCATATCTCTTTCCGACAAAATTCTCATTCTTAGACAGAATCAGTTTACCTGACTCGTACACCACCCTTATACCTGGTTTTCCTAGAAGATCCCCAGAAACTAAGTTTCGTCTCATGTCTGGAACGTGCAGTACATTAGTCAGAATCACTTTCTTCCCAGAAGTGAATATCAGTTCGACAGTTCCTTTACCGATGACCTTCAATCGAACTTCATTACCCATTTGGACTTCTTGACCATCGGTCAATTTCTCATAGGTTTTGAAGGCAGATTTGTCATAGCACACATGTACTGTAGCGGCAGTATCATACCACAAATCTGAAACTTTTCCTTGGATGGCATTCACCTCAGTGATCATGGCCACAATATCGCCTTCTTCTACTGCACTTGCCTCTTGTTTAGATTTGCGATATCGGCATACTCGAGCATAGTGCCCGGTTTTCCCACAGACATGACATGGGCCTTTGAACTTCCCGTTCTTCTTTTGGGTGTTTTTCTTGAATTTTCCTTTATTGAGTTTCAGGGAATTGTCCTTCTCGGGATGTTTGTTATTAGAGTTCTCTACTGCATGTACCTTGGACGAGGTATTCCCGTTATTATTCTTTTTATGGCGGTTATGGGATTCTTCCTCAATTCTGATGTGTTTCTTGATTTGTTCCAGTGTGTAGTTCTCAATTTTATGCAGCAACTTCTTTTTATAGTCTTTCCACATCGGTGGCAATTTGGCGATTATAGCCCCGACTTGGAATGATTCAGGAAGATCTATCTTTATCGCTTTGATTTTGTTTACTATTAGCTGCAATTCTTGGATTTGGGGTAGCAGCGGTTTGTTATCTACTATGTTGAAGTCAAAATACCTGGAGATGAGAAACTTGTTAGTACCTTCTTCTTCAGCCTTGTATTTAAACTCCAGAGTGGCCCAAATCTCATTTGCTGATGATGTCTGTTGGTACAGATCGTACAAACGGTCAGAGAGAGCATTCAAAATGTGTCCTCGACACAAGAGTTCGTCTTCGGCTCGTTTGGTGCGGCGGCCACCTGTTCAGGTGTGTCGTCGTCGATTGCTTCAGGTAGCATTTGCAGATTTGGATCTAATATATAGTAGATCTTCAGTGCCATTAGGAGAAATTTCAGCTTGTCTTGCCATCTCGTAAAATTAGTTCCATCGAACCGATCAAGACGTATCAAGTCCTGATTCATCAACTTGATGGATGAAATACTGTCGGCTTCCATTACAAAATAACGCTTTAAGATTGTTGGAAATTATACAGATTAATGTATTTTCTGTATAATATGGAAACCGAAAAATTACGATAATCAGAAATAAGGACAGGCTGAAGCACGTCTGAAAACGCTGTCCTTAAAGCGTTATTTGCCCCTACTCAAGTAAATTGAGTATGCCGATAGGTTATAGGTAAATAGCTTCTAGGATACGACGAGCCTGATGTGGGTCTGCATTCAGTAAACATGAAGGCCCACCAAATGGAACTCTATTACACACTTTCTGGCAGTATTACAATATAGAGAAAAATCCCAAAAGAAAGAAAAAGAAAGAGAAAAGTGGTTTTGACCCATGCCTTGAGTCGATTCAATTCTTGACTCTTGGTTCAGTTGAACCGTCCTAGACCACACCGTTGGTCTGTTCTTCAAGCTAAGGTTCAAGCCTTGCTTGTTGCTGGAAGCACTAGAGTATATAATTTGAAAGGAGTATAGGCTTAGATGGCTGGGAGTTATGGTCCAGGGACATAAATCCACTAGTCGTTTTATGACTGTTGGAAACTAGCCGTTATATGGCTGTTGTGAAAGAGCTGACTAGCCGTTTTATAGCCGCATTGGTACCGTTTTATGATCATTGTATGATTTCTTTTGCAATTAAGTCCATAGCTTTGCGACACGATGCGCACGTGCGAAGTGCAAAGTGCACCACTAGCGCCTTTACAGCCACACTACCTCACATGCCCACGCCCTCGCACCGAGCCCGTGCCCGAGCGCGGGTGTTCCAACACGCAAGGTCCATAGTCCACGGACTAGATAGGCAAATATTATAATACTCTCCTATTATCATTTAAACCAAAGAATTTTCTCTTTCCTTTCCCATGTGGGACTATTCCCAAAAAACCCACAAACGGTATTTTTCAAACAAAATAATATATTATATATATTATTTTTATTATTAAAATATATTTAAAAATCAATATTTTTTCAACATCTCTCTCTTTCTTTCCTTTCTTCTTGTTGTTTCTCCTCCAACCGCTGGAGGAGTGTTGTTCTTTTATAATGGCGGGGTGAGTCATTCCAGACTCTTCCTGTGCTTTCGCAAGCCCCTTTGTGTAAGTATTTACGCAGCCCTGTTTTCTGCACAGCGAAAGTCGGAAAGAGGCTTGCGTATTGACCGAAGTCAGAGTGGCCATCGATCCGACTTCGTGGAAGCAATCGGTTCTTTCAGGAATTTAGACGGTCGAGATCGGGATTGTGATCCAATGGTTGGCCATCCAACGTGCTCGGTTCGATCCGGATTCCTCGTTCGTGTCTGCTGTGGAAGGCTCTTCTTGCGTTAATGATGGGGTCCACGATCACGAACGTCTGGGAAATCTAGTCCATCCATTTGCTTCGTCGTGAAATCTTGGCCTAGGAGGAGATGCTTTTGATCTAAGTTCGGTGTGGCCCATTGAGTTAATCTCGCTGTGATGATCCGAACACTCGGAAGGACGGGGACGATTTCTGATTCATTCCTGGCACGACTTGCTGGGTCTTGGTCAGAGGTCCCGTCCGTTTCAGATGGACGACTATGATCGTTCATATGGACCAAGTTAGTGGGCCATGGACGATATCAGCAGCCATCCGTTTGAATTCCCTGCGGCGAGAAAAATGGGAAGAAGGAATCCTTCTTTGGTTTCTTGCGGGGCAAACCGGGTTTGACCACCTTCCAGATTCAGTACAGCGCAGTTGCACCCCTGCTGTGTACGTGCACCACCTGGAGTGGAGTCCACAGCGATGATCTCAACAGATCCAGTCTGTCCATTTGTTTTATCAGCTCGTGTTAAGGCCTGGCCCAAAGGACGAGGCAGGTTTGAAGCTTGAGCGGGCCATGATCCTAAGTGATGGGGTTATCTTGCGATCCAAGGAGATCTAACGGTTAGATGTCTTGATTTTAGGTGTAGACTGTTCCCAATGGTTAGGTTTGCATTGGGGAATGTCTATAAGGGTTATGATGGCTGGATTTGTATCGAGTATGTGTTCTTAATGGATTAAGTTTCACGTTAACACTCAAGAACTTTCAATAATCGGGTATTGAGAAGTTCAGGGTGTTACACAAGTTGATCACCTAAATGGGATTATTATAAACCTAGTATTAAGTGTGTAATATTGCATATTTTTTCCTATTTATACCTTGGTTTTATAAACATGATAGTACTTAATCGATCTAATTATGCATGTTTTCATGTGCGAGGTGATTTTGAGAGCTTAAGGTGAAATCGATGCCAAAATGAAGATTTATGCTCAAAAGATTACTAAATGAAAATTTTGAGATTTGGAAGTCATTAATGAAGAATTCATATGCCAAAGATCCAAGAAAACCAAGTGAGGAAGAGAATCGAAGATTTGAAGTGAAGAAAAAGAAAAGGAATCGTGAAAATTGTTCTAAAAAAATATATTCCTGAAAATTGTCCCGAAAAAACATATTCTAAAACTCTGAGTCTAAAAAATGAAAGTTCTAGAAGTCTATTTTGAAAAACTATGCAGAGTGTGTAAATTTGAGGCGGTTTCTAGATTTTTCCAACTTTGTGAGAAAGTTAGAGTTCTACGACTATAAATAGGACTCCCTAGAATGCTTCAAAGGATCTTCTAGGGTTTGAAAAGGTCTCAAGGAGCATACACAAGGGTGGAGCAACTGCCAAAGAGTTTTTCTTCTTCCCTAGTTTATTTTTCATGCTTTGTTTAAGAGATTTGGTTTTAATCATGTTTATGGTTGGTTAAACCTCTTAGTCAGCTTGTAATGTGTTTGGATGATTATCTTACTTTGATTCTTGTTCTTATTGAACCTCATTTATTTATAGTTTGATATTAAAGGAATATTTTCAGTTTTCTATGATTTATTGTGACTCAAATTATAGTAGATGCTGTGATAGCTTGTATATCTTCTTTTCCTGTTTTGAGATTGTGAGATTGGTAAATCTTATTGTTCATCATTGTCTCTTGGGAATGGTAGGGTGATAGAATCCCTTCCAATCATCACAATTCTCCTCCATTGAGAATTAGGTCAATGAAAAGTTCAGATTTGATTTAAATTTCTTTATCTTCCAATTGGATAGGATATGACTCCAATTCTAATTATGTTCCTTGAATGAAGTAAGGTAGCATCTTGATAGCTACAAGTAGATCCTTGGCACCCTAGTTCCCACCTTTAAATTCATAAGTTTTAATCAACATTATTCAACATTACTCTCAATTATTCAGAATTCAATTTAGATCTTTTTCTAGTTCTAGTTCTAGTTATTTTCAGATTACATACAAGTTTAGTCCTTATAGATTCGACCTCGGTCTTATCGAGTTATTACTACATCGCGGCCTTACACTTGGAGTTGTGAACAAGTTTTTGCCGCCGTTGCCGG